>JAUMIR010000006.1:85467699-95467699 GCA_030847615.1 Gambelia wislizenii | reverse complement strand
GTGTCAGTTAAGAACATCATAGTAGAATAGTGTTAAGAGACTTACTCTACTACTCCCCCCACTCAAATCAGACTGTATAATTTCTTTTTGTTTCATCTGTACGAGGAAATTAATAAGGTAGTTGCTATAGTTTCCCAGACCAATTTAGACCTGTGATGGAATAATCCCAGCTGACATTAAAACATCTCCAGGCAGTCTGATCCTCATTATCATTAGATGTTTCATTTGGTCACTTTAAAAAACAACAACAATAATTGACATTTTCAGAGACAAAGAATATTGTTTTTATCTACTAATACATTTTAATGTGGCTGCTCAGCTATTAAGGGGCTATAGATTCATGAGAGAACAATTGAAATTGATTTTGTTTCTACCTCAGAAATATATTAAAGTGACTTCCCAGTATAGGAAAACGCTCACATGGTGAATTGAACTTGGATCAAGGCTTTTGAATCTTTTAATCGGAATCAGTACTTTTTAGTAAGAAAGGGTGATTGACTGAATGGATCTGTGGACATTAGATTAACAGGTGTTCTTAGTTCCAATGCTTTTTAAATATGAAATGGCTCGTTTTTGTGTCAGAAGAACAGCCACTAGGAGATCAGTATATCTTCCTCCAGTCTTGGCTTCATTCCTTTCAGAAACACTTCCTGCTTGAAGTAAAATTACTCCCACGCTGGAAATATTTTTTTAAAGGATGTGGATGTTCTCAATTCTCTTTCTTTCTCTCTTTCTTTTGGACTTGGATGTGGTCACTGAGTTCCTATGAGATCAGAAGAATGGAATGAAAGTGTCCGCAAATGACACTTGAGCTATTTTCACAGCTGGGTGCACACCAGCCAGAGTGGGCGATCCCTTGCAGATGAATTAGCTCGTTCAAGTATGTGATACAAAACATCTGTTACAAGCAGGACAAACACACACAAAAATGTGCCTTTGAAGAGAGCAGTTGAATGGAAGCTGTTTCTAATGATACTGAGTAAAATGCTCGGCAGTGAGGCTGCATTTTCATTCTTCTTGCAAAATTGGAAAACTTGTACATTTGAAATATTTGTTGTTTAATCAAGCGAAGAAACCAAAGTTGCTGCATAATCACAATTTGATTCCTGACATTTCTAGCAAGAACAAATCCCAGCTGCTCACAAATAATCTTTGTTCCTTGGGCACCTTTAATACAGCAATGAAGTCCCAGATGAATACCCTTAAAAGCCAACAAGTAGACTTGTACAATAACTGTTATTTGAACCTTTTCATGCTTGTGCTGCTTTAATACCAGTTGTTTTGAAAAAAGTGCAAAAGAAATTCATTTCTGTCCATCCAACTCAGTAGCTAAAAATGCCCTGAAAATGTGTTCAATTTACAGTATGAACAGTTCAATACTAAGCCAAATCAGGAGATTTTCCTTCATCTTAAATAACCATATAAATCATAGGCATTCCCACTGTATTTTGTTGAGGGGTGTTGAATTCAGAAGCCTGCTCTTTTTCTTCAGTTACTTGGATATAATCATAAAAAAAATATCAATAGGATGTGTCTCAGGACTAAACAAACATAACTGAACACGAAAAAGAAGAGGCTACCTAAAACAGATCAATCAAAGGTAGAGGCGTGTTAGTTATTACAGATCGATCAATCATGGGCTTTTTGACAGTTTCTGAGTGGCACAATACTCTTTGCAATAAAGTGTAGTCTATGCAAGCTCAGCTACAGTGAACAAGCAATAGAGTACTTGAGAGGTGGGAGTTGTAATTTGCTAACAAAAATGAAGTTAAAATGATTTCAGAGAAAACTGATGGATTATCTAATGGATAATAGTGCACAGTGGCTAAATCCCTTTAGGATAATATAATAACTGTTGCCCACCAACACCATGAATGAAAACAATATCAAGAGGGTTGTTGCTGCTGCTATGTGCCCTTCCAGTCAACTCTGACTTATGGTGACCCTATTTTAGGATTTTCTTGTAAGATTTGGTCAGAGGGGGTTTGCCATTGCCTTCTTCTGAGGCTTCCATGGCCAAATAGGGATTTGAACCCTGTGCTCCCAGAGAGTTAGTGCAATGCTGAAACTGCTACACAGTGCTGGCTCCTTCATGCGAGGAAGTTATCACTGAGGAATCATAAACGTAATCTCCTCCCTGGCCCACAGATCAGAAATGAAAACTAGGAATGAAAATAATGGGGTTGAAACAAAGTGCAACTTTATTAAAATTAAATAGTGAAGAATATGTGAGATTTCATCAAAGAGTGCAGGCTGTTTCCTCAAAGAGTGAATACAAGAATACTGGTTTGTACCTGTTGTCAACTCTTTGGACTTTATAAGATAAGCATCTTAAAATGCTGTAATAACACAAATAAGGAAGGCAAAAACATTGTGGCATAATAACTGGAATTATCAAACAGCCACCACTTGTGTTTTAAGAACAGGATTAAAGGTTCCACTACAGTAACTCTTCTCTTTGCATAGCCTCGTAATCACAGTGTATTAATGCTGTGTTCTGGCACGCACATGCTCCTTTAAGAGAAATGTCCATTTACTTATTTCCTTGTTAGCCAGGGTGCGAAATTTCAGTGGTTCTTGTGAGAATATGCAAGTTCACATAAAAGCACCAAAAACACTCAAAATAAAAAACAAGATGTACAGATACGCCCTGAAACAAACATAAAATCTTTCCAGCAAGACAGGACAGTTCATAAAAAGCGTGTCCTGTTGTTCATTTTTGTGTTCTCACCCAGACGTTTTCTCCCTGGGAACAGGGATGGGGGAAAGTGGACTGTCCATTCAAACTGTAGTCTCATGATTGCATCAGGAAATGGTTTCAGACACTTTTAATATTGCTACTAAATCAATATTAAGGATCTATTTATGGTTGATCCATTCAATAAAATGTGATGCTTTATTCATGCCTGGCACACACGTTTTTCATGGGAGGAGGAAGATGTCATCTGATAATTTAATCCAGTAATTATATTATTGCGTCGTTATGACACAATTTTTGCTGTGTCTGATAAAGTCCTTTGAATGAGTCTCTTGGGGCCAAGACTATACAACATTCCTAGAAAAAAATTGGGAAAAAAAGTTAAAAACAAGGTTGCCCCAAAAGCTCGAGAGCCATTTTATTGTGTTTCTAGATCCCATGGGCCTGTTTAGGCTCAGGAGAAGTATTTCTACAGTAGGAAATGAGCAGAAGTTGGCTGTCAGGTAACTTCCTGAAATAATGATAAATTCCTCTTCTAGGCTTAAATTGGCCAAGAGATGAGTGAAAATGTGGCAAAATTGCCTCCTCTATTCCTACTTTATTTATTTATTTATTTATACCCTGCTCTTCAGCCACAAGGCTATCAGAGCGGCTTACAAATTGTTTTAAGCAATAGCAATTTACACATCTACACTGCATTAAGCAGCTTCCAATGTGTGCTAGCTAATTGCCCCCACAAGCTGGTACTCATTTTACTGACCTACGAAAGGATGGAAGGCTGAGTGAACCTTGGAGCCCTCTGGAATTGAACTTGCAACGTGGTGACTTGCAGTACTGGCATTTAACCACTGCACCACCAAGGCTCCATGCCTAGAGGGCATGGGGGGATTTCAAGGGAGAAATGTTTGAATATGTTCTCTGGGTCAGTGGGGTGGCCCTGCAAGGTCCTCTGATGGGCCAGTGTGACCCCTAGCCCTCAACAGTTACACATCACTGGCATGATGAGTGAAAGCACCTTGGCTTCAAACCAAGAGTGAGTCTTGTTGCTTATCCCAGACAGCATCCCCCCAAAAGTGCTCTGTGTTGATAGCTGAACCACACTGCTCCTGTTCGGCCCTAGATGCTGTGTAGATGCAAGGGCAGCTTCCATTTCCCTAACAACTTGTACTTGGAGAATGTGGGGGGGGGGGAGCTGGAAGAGCATCCTGTTTCATCCTGCTTATCAAAGAATTCCTTGGCTTGTACCATGATTACCAGAGGTTCCAACAGAAATGATGCCAGAAGTGCCAGATTAAGAAATACCCACCAGGAGCAGAAATATTGGCCAATGTGGAGTAAATTCAACCCCTACACCCCCAAATCCTAAATAGACCTCACACAAGTACCCATACTAGCACAGAATTATTTATTTATTTATTTATTTATTTATACCCCGCTCTTCAGCCACAAGGCTATCAAAGCAGCTTACAAATTGTTTTTAAGCAATAGCTATTTACACATCTACACTGCATTAAACAGTTTCCAATGCGTGTTAGCTAATTGCCCCCACAAGCCAGGTATTCATTTTACTGACCAACGAAAGGATGGAAGGCTGAGTGAACCTTGGAGCCCGCTGGAATTGAACTTGCAACGTGGTGACTTGCAGTCCTGGCATTTAACCACTGCGCCACCAGGGCTCCTTAAACATGCTCTGGTCCTGCATGCAGGGTTACTCTGATGGGAAATAAACCCTGGATGGATGTGTAGCTGGCCTGGATTTTCCCATTTTCCTGCATTGCTCCATTTTCATTCCCCCCTGAATAGTGGAGGAGGTGGACAAATTCTCATCACCCCCAGCTAAATGTTAGATTGCAGTAATATTTTACTTGCCCTGAAGAGAACTACTTTCCTTAAGAGGACAAAATTCTGATAGGATGATATCAAGATTTAAAGTATATTATCTCATATACATATTTAAATATATTTATATTATTTAAAGTATTTTAATATATGTGTATGTATGTATACATACTGTATATATCGGTGTTCTTTCTGCTTCTATGTACCAGTTCTAACCTTTTGGTGCCAGGAGGTGGCAGCTGAGGTTAGGGATCTGAAAATTTCTCAGTCTTGATTTCTTTGCAGTTCTCAGAATCCCACCTCCTTTCTCATCTTATCCTTGTTTTGAATTGGGCTGTAAGACTTCATTTTTCCTCTCCTCACATTAAAGTTTGTACTCATTTCAAAGAACTTTTCCCAATGTGTGCATCTATTTACTTATTATATAACTTACACATTTTTCTCCATTCTCTAATGTATGTCTGTGCATATTTTTTTTTCAATTGCACACTTTTTTGCTCTTCACATTTTATTGAACTGTGTATTGTTTGCATGAACTTTAGTCCTCCAAAACACCCTGCATGCCTCACAGATCTAGATGTCCTTGAGGCAAGTTGCAGTTCATCTTGTAATGCATTTCAGGAGGCTGGTTTTATCAAGACTGTTGAAAACCAATGATATTCTTTTCCATCTCTTGTTGAGATATGGGTTCCATGGCCAGTATTATACAAGTGCAGTTACTGAGTGGATGCTTGCCCCTGCTGATGTCAGCAACTGCATACTCCACAACTTTGCAAACACACAGTCATGGTCACATCTCCCAGTTCCACCATCATCTCCTAACACTGAGATGTTCTCTTTATTGTGGTGTATTTTCTAGGGTTTTCAGCTGCTAAACTGGTGGTCACCAGTCCTCTCTCTCTCTCTGGATTTTCTTCACAAATGAAGATTCAGGAAGGACTCATCCCACGCTTTCTGCAAGCGCACTGATGACTAAAAAGGCCAATCTGAGATAAACAAGTCCAGTTGCACAGCAGAAGGTCTCCTTGGGTGATGTTTCCAGGTTGCGATTCTGTCTACGTTGTCGTTTCTCTTCAAGACTTGTTCGGCGTGAGTTCTCAAATAAGGCTGTAGCATTGTGGATAGTGCATCTCCATGCCTCCCGATGTGAGGCCAGAGTGGACCAATGTTGGTGATCAATTTGGCCACGCCTGAGATGTTTCAGGGAGTCCTTGTATGTTTTTTTGGAGTGCCCCTCTTACGCTGACCCGTGGCGAGTTCACCGTAGAGTACCAAGTTTGGGAGGTGATGGTCCTCCATCCTAGAAACGTGCCCTGCCCAGCGCAGCTGTGTTCTCAGTATCATGGCCTCAATGCTGGTGATCCCTGCTTGCTCAAGGACAGCAACATTCGTCACATAGTCTGTCCAGTGTATAAGCAGAAGGTCACCAGCAGAAGGTCACCAGTAGATTTAGTTTATGAATACAACATATTTGTATATTCCTGTAGTAATACAACAGCTACCCTTCCTTTAGCTGCTTTGATGACACTAAAGGTGAGCCTAAGATCTTCTGCTACCATTCCATGTCCCATGCAAGGAACTCTGGCATGTAATATATTTTCCTTTTATTCTGAAGACAAGAATTAATAAACCAACAATATAAAGATCTGATTCAGTACTTCTAAAAATATAGTATCAACATCTGGGAGTATTCTCAGACAGATCCAGCATTTTGAAAATAATTTTCTAACAGAGAAATAGCTCATATTAATGAATACATGAAAATGCAGTGCTTTTGGGAAGGGAGGCAGAATATTTAAAAAGCCATTGAGGCACCTTAATTTTCTCTGCTCAGCTCTATTATCTCGATTGAATGGCTTGTTAATAATAGAGGGGGAAAACAGGATAATTCTATAACCTAGGTTCAACCTCCAACTACAGAGGAAGAAGAGGAAGAAACTGAAAGATTCTGTGCTTGAGTTCAGGAATAAAATTGATCATGCAACAAAACAGGACACGTAAATGATCATAGGCTATTGGGATGTGCAAATAGGAAACAAAGCAAAGCCAAAAATTGTTGAAGAGTTTGGCTTAGGGTCAAGAAAGGAAGCAGGGGAGTAACTGATTAAATTTTGTGATGCTAATAGTGTGTTCTTTGCAAACACATGCTTCTGGCAACCAAACATACGACTAGAGACATAGATGTCCCCAAATTTGTAGAAATCAAATTGAAAGAAAATGCAGAAGCTCTATTTCGTCCTCAAAAACAGGATCAGGAGCTGATTGGAGCATAGATTATGAACTGCTAATACCAAAATTTGAAGTAAAACTCAACAGTACACTAAATCAAGCACAGTGCCAAAATACAATATGAAGCACATCCCTGTCAAATTCAAGGCAATATAACAACAGTTTTGTATCACTAAGCCTAACTGATTGAGAACCAGAAGAACCAGAAAAACTGTGGACCCAAATCAGAGCCATTATCAAGGAAGAATGCAGAAAGACACAATCTGTAGCCAAAAGGATAGAAAAGACTCACTGGATGACAGGTGAAACATTTCAAATAGTTAAAGGCAGGCAAGAAATGACAATAATAGGATAGGATTCTGAATGCACCATGTGCATAGGGACAGAAAAGACTATTATAATGATGCATAGAAATAAAAGAAGACAACAAAAATATAGAACAAGAGACCTCTTCCACAAGATGTAAGAAATCAAAGAGATTGCATTGATCTTCTATACAAGCATAGTGATGCTCAAGATTTTATGATGAAGAATTTTACCATTTATGGAGCAAAACATTACACATGTCCGAGCTGGGTTCAGAAGAGGAAGAAGCACTAGAAATCATATTGCAAACATACATTTGCAAGTACACCATGGAGTACACCATGGAGTACACCAAAGATATCCATCTTGTTCTTTATAGATTATCACAAAGTCTTTGATTGTGTAGATCATGAAAAACTATGGCTCATTCTAAAAGAAAAGGTGTGCCACAATATTTGATTGTCCTGGTTGTCCTTTGTCCTTAACCTATACCTTGGACAAGCCCACTGTCAGGATCAAACATAGAGAAACAGAATGATTTCCAATTGGCAAGTGAGAAAAGGCAAAGCTGCATTTTATCTTCTTACATGTTTAAATTGTATGCAGAATACAGTGTATGGAAAGCAGGATTAGCCTTGGAGGAAGGAAGTATGAAAATTGGAGGAAGAAATACTGACAGTATAAAGATGACCACATACTACTAACAGAAAATAGCAAAGACTTGAAACAACTACTGATGAAAATGAAGGTAGTGCAAAAGGAGAATTGCAGCTGAATGTTAACAAAACAAAAATAATGACCACATTATTTAGGTAACTTAAAAGTCAGTGATGAAGACATCAAAATAGTTAAATATTTTCTATACCTTGGCTCATTCATAAATAAAAAATGGAGACCATTGTCAAGAAATCAGTGGATGATGGGGTCTTGGAAGGACAGGCATGAAGAACCTAGGTAAGGTTCTTAACAGTAAAGATATATCATAACATGCTAAAATCTGGATCATCTATCTCATAGGATTTCTACCTTTCATGTATGGCTTTCACAATCATACATGAAAGGTAGAAATCCTATGAGGTAGATGATCCAGATTTTAGCATGTTACGATTGTGAAAGCTAGACAGTGAACTGAGTTGACAAAAGGAAACTCATTTGGAATGTGGTGGTGATAGAAGAGAGTGGGGTTGGTAGAATAAAGTTCTATGGATACCACGGACTGCCAAAAGACAAAAAAAAAAAGAAAAAGAATGAAAGAAAGAAAGAAAGAAAGAAAGAAAGAAAGAAAAGAAAAAAAGGGGGAGGGGGGTTCAGGTGCAAATTAAGTCTGAATTCCCACTGGAAGCCAAAATGGCTAAAATTGAGCTATTATACATTGGACACATCATGAAGTGACGTAACTCATTGGAAAAGACAATAATGCTTGGTGAAGTAGAAAGCAGTAGGAAAAGAGGAAAACCACATTAGTGATTCAACAAGGAAGACACAACCCTGAGTTTGCAAGGCCTGAGCAGGACGGTTAGTGATTGGAGTTCTTGGAGGTCTCCAGTGTATAGGGTAACCGTAAGTTGAAACTGGCTTGAGAGCAAATAACAATTGTTCTAATTTTCTTTCAAAAACAAGAAGACAGTTTTGCTCCTGATTTTACTTAAAATATAATGCAGCTAAAATATTCAACTGTCTGTTAGAAAAGCACAATGTTTCTTCATGTAAAATTTCTTCCAGTGAGAATTAATTTCAGTATCTGAAGTCACATGCTACAGAAAAGTCTTTAAGAGATTGTTGCACAAGATAGTAGCTCACCATCACACTTCATATCTCAGAACTGCGAATGAGGAAACATTTCCTGCATTTTTGACATTTACAGTCTACTGGGCAAACCACTTATAGAACAAAAGGAAATTTAAAAATTAGATTATGATCATGGCACTGAACCTTCATATGAAACCCTTAAAGATGCTTGGAGTTGTCCTTTGTATCCTAGGTTGTATGCTTACATATGTTGTCTATGAGACAATTATTCTGCATATATGAATTGTTTAGCATATCTAGTCTGCTTTTCAATTAAAGCATCACTGAATATAGAATACATTCTCCTTCAAAGCTCTTCCTTTAGGGGGATTGCATGTTCTTAGTCATTCATATGGTTAATCTTGAGCTTCTCAGTAACAGCATAGTATAATAAAAGACTGTTATTGATTAAATAAGTATTTAAATGCAAATTTACAGGTGTTTTCTCCCCTTCAGAATCACAGATGACAGTGGAAATGGAACAAAAATGAATTCATGAGCAAACCCATATGAAAATGACATAGACAACAAATAGATTGATTCACCCATTCCTACAAATAGCATTCCCATATTGTGTGTGTGTGTGTCTGTGTGTATGTGTAAGTATGTGTATATATGTGTGTGTGTGAGCGCGCGCACACGCGCATATCAGTAAAGCAATAATCCATTGATTAAAGGAACACATTGCTTTACATGGGCATGGATGAATCCATCTGTTTTCATTGGCCATAATATTTGTATTGTTCAAGTACAAGTTAGTTGTATCTCATGTCTGCCTCAGCTAGAAATCTTTTTTAAAAAAAAAAAAAAACCTAAGCCTACAGAGAAATAAAGCACACATTTTTATATAGTCTTACCAAACAGAGACATATTTCTAAGCACCTTCCCTCAAAATATCCCTTTTGATACACAGTTTTTCCTGATGAATGATTTTTAATCAGGAAACTGTGTCACGAATTCAGAGAAGTGTGGAGACCAAAGGGGAAATTGCATTCTGGTCCACGTATTACTTTGGGAAATGTGAATTAGGTCAATTTATATTAAAAGTGATTCTTATTAAAATGTAAACCAAATTAATTTATTCACCATCACTAACTGCCTATTACTGTAGTTACTAGAGTTGGCAGCTTTCATATATTACACTGTAAGATATGAAAATTCTCAATTTGACGATTCTGGACTATAGTCAGATTTCAACTGAATACAGTATATGCTATAAACTGGAGCAATGTACTGTAGGTTTCTGTAGGCCTGAATCCCTGTTTTGGGGGGAAGGCAGGGTGCTAATAACAACAGTGAAAATCTTGATGATGAAAGAGCTCAACTAATTCCATCACAGTAGTGATTTATAAGCAGTGAAAACAGATAAAAACTTGTGAGTCTCCTGGCCAGTCAAGAGTTAGAAGCACACCTTTGACATAGACAAGACATGAAGCAGAACCAGAAATAGAACCACTTGCTAATAAAATCTTTAAATAAATGGTAGAATTTAGAAAATGTTGGTACCTTTTTTCTTTATCTAGGTCAAAAGAACATTAACATAATCCATCATAAAAATGCTATTAGTTGCATGGGAGGGGTAGCTGGTTTGGGGGGGATCAAATTAATCAAGGAATGCCTTTCATTTGATGTATTCAATTAACTGTGCACGTTAAAGCAACAATGGCCAACTATTTTGCATACAGATCTATTGCTTTCTTAAATTTACATTCCTTTGAAATCAGGGGATGAGCTCTGCAGGGACCCCAGCTCAGCAGGTGAGCTCTATGGAGGCAACTACTCAGCAGTTAAGCCATCTTTTAAATAAACAAACACCCTTTACTTTGGTAGTCCTGATTAATGAGCACAGTCAGCAGGACTATTCTCACTGTGACTAATCCTACTCACCTCCCATCAATGCATGCCATTCCTGATCCAAATAAACTTAGTGATTAGAAGAATTCAGGATTTACAATTATTTATGAGACAACAAAGGATGGTATGCAAACATACTTCACTTTGGCAGCAATCCTGTTCCCTGTTTCTTGAAAATATGCCCCATCTAATTCATTGGGGCTTACCAATAAGTCTATACTATGGCCTATAACATGTCATTGTTTGTATGTGTTATTACTGCAGCTCTACAACTGACATGACTTTCCGTTTGGCACATATGGGTAACAGTTGTGATCCATAATTGGAATATTCCCAATCCACCCCAAAGTTACAAACTGCAATTTCTTGTGCATGATTTTTCAACAATCCTCTTTACAGTAAGTGCCATTCTGAAGGCATTATGAATTATGCTTGATAATTAGGACCAGTTGCTATATATAGGAAATGTATTCAGAGGCAGCGGCACTGACCATGCAACAAACTACAAAAAATCCATAAAAGAGTGATACCTTTACTGGCCAACCAAAAGGCAGAAAATACATCAGACAAGCTTTTGAAGCTTCACTGGCTTCTTTATCAGGCCAAGATGTTAAAAATCATACAGGAGAAGAAAAGTGACAACATTACTACATTTTGTCTCAGTTGTTACTTCTGTTGTCAGTTAAGATGGTCTGGAGGGTCTCAGTGCAGGCAGAGGCCACTCCCCCTCTTGGCCATGTGGGGACTAGAGACAAAAGGCAGTGAAAGATAGTAATAACATTTCAACTCCATTAGCAACAGAAATATAATTTTCCTTGCGATACAGGCTGCCTCTGTCCTGTGTGAAGTTATCTGCCTCTTTCTTAGACAGAGAAAATTGGATTTCTCAAGACGTTCCTCTACGGTAACATCTGGAAAAACATTTAGGCGCTGTCTAGGTAAAATTTGCCAATGTAGTCACCTTTCTTCTCCTACATGATTTTTAACTTCTTTGCCTGGTGAAGAAGCCAGTGAAGCTTTGAAAGCTTGCATATTGTATTTTCTACATTTTGGTTGACCAATAAAGGCAGCACTCTTTTGTGGATGTTGTATTTTCCTATATACAGTGATGGTGGACACACATTTATTGTATATATTTATATCTTATGACATGTGGTACATTTATTTCACTATGTACATATGCAAAATATTGTGGCGATATCAGTGATAAGGTTCAATCTCAGTAGGACGCTGTAGTCTGTGGTTTGGTTCACTTCCTGAAATGATCTTTTGTGTTTCTTTTTTACAATCTCTGCTACATTTGTTTGATTTGCCGTGTGCTAATAATGAATGAATACCTAACGAAAGGGTTGTCATAAGCCACACTTCCTCAGTTCTACTTCCCCACTTCTTTGGGGAACTATGAGAATAACAAGGGACTATATTTGATTTCTTACTGGACTCATGTAATAAATCATGAAGATACTAATTTAAAACAGGTATACTACGGCTTGAATAAATGGCCAAAGATATAGGGTTGATGTAAAAATACTGAGATATGTGAAGTGTCTGGCAATTCCATTTTTACAAGGATGAATGTACATTGGGAGGGGGGCTGCTGGACTTCCAGCTGTGAACTTCCTTGGAGGCATCAGTTGCCCGTCCCTAGTATATGGAACTTATTGTTTATATTTTTGAGAATAAAGCATCATTTTTTTTGTTTGCAAAAATAACTGTACATAGCAAATTATATGTTTATGTGGCAATTGCTAGATCTCAAGAAGTCCTATAAAGTCATCTTATTGATTTTTCATGAATATATAAAATCTAAAAAACCTACAATATTATGTTATGGTGGGTGATGCTAAACAGATGAAGAATGGAATTAGGTGCTTTATAGCTGACAAAGTATCTCTTAAAATATATCCTTCAATGTTTATTTTATGGAATTAGTTTTGGTTGTTTTATATCAGAATACATTAAGAAATGTGATTGGGCTGTGTTCCAATACTTTGACAAATGTTTTTGGTAGCTATGGAGCTTAATGGTGTAACTGAATAGATTTATCCAGTAATAAGGTGAATAGTCATACTGCATTTATCATGTGCATAATTATGAATCAGACTGCACAACCCCTGGCAGTAGAGTTACAAAACATTTTCAACCAGTTGCAGGTTAAGACAAATTAATAAGAGAATACAAAAGATACTGGATGTGCTTGCACAGGTTCCCCACCCCCATTTGAATACAAAAGCACGAACTCCCTATTTTTGACATAGAATAGTATTTGTTTTTTAAACTATGAAATATCTAAAAAAAATTTTTTACCAAACATTGCATATTCTATACAATACAATTAAACTCATAATCAGAATTAACCTCTCTCTCTCCACCCCTGATGAAAATGTAGAATATTGAGGCACAAGCAGATCATGGCCTCATTTAGGTATACTGTAACTTTAAATTAACAGGTGTGCACAACTTCTGGAAGCTGGTAGCACATTGTCCCCCCAAACTCACCAGGGTGTTCACACCCTTCTTCTGCCACTGCACCACTAAATTAGCTATTTCCTCACTTAATTTTAGCAGTGTGGTAAAAGCAAAGGGTTGTAATTTTGTTTTGAAACATAGAATGTAGGTTTCCTGCATTACAATTTGGCTTTAAAATAAGGTACTTTAAAACAAAGTTTGTTTTGCTGCTACTGTACCACCAATAGTTAATGGTATGTGGAGTGGCAAGGACTATAAGAATAGGAGGGTACATAGATGTGGCTCTCAACCTGTAGATTACCCACCCCTGGTATACGGTCCCATGAACAAACCCTCCTCTTTTGTCTTTCATTCTAGTCACAAAGAGATTGAAAGGATTTGTTTCAATTTTAAACTAGTCTCACCTGACCATTAGGTCTGAGCACAGACAAACTATGGTCAGCCTCAATTATAGTTTAGGGAAACAAGCCAGCTTCAAACTGTGATTTATGAGCTGGATTAACTGCAGTTTGGGGTTCGGACATACTACTTTGAGGAATTTATTACAAGCCCTGCCACCTGAGAATCACAGTGTAATTGATTCGCTAAGTCTGACAATAGCAGTTTTTCCATCCTATATTAGTACTGTACAAAAAAATAATATGTTCAGCCTTGTCGCAGATGCTTCAGTGTGATTTAGACTATGCATTTGACATTGCACAATTATAGCACTATGATTCCATTTTAGCTGCCCTGGCTGTTTCCTGTGGGATCCTGGGTTTTGGACCTTGGGGAGACACTAGAGCTCTCCAGTGAATTCCACGTATCTCATCCTACACTGCACACCCCAAGATTCCACAGGATATGGCCATGACAGTTAAAGTGGACTAAGAGCACTATAATTGCTGAAGTGTGAACGAGCCCTGATTTTTGCCCTATTTTAAAGAACAAGGTTTATTCTACATAAGTAGGCATTATATGGTTTTCCTCAACTGGTACCAAGAACTGTACAAAAAAACATTCTGTTATTGCTATCTGTAACACAGCAGACAAATCTATTTTTGTGTGTGTGTCAAGGATTTGTTAAAGGACCACAGAAATCTATGTGAAGAAACAGGGGACTCTGATCAGGCTTTTCTTTCAAAGTCAGGAAAATCACTCCAAGAGTGAATGCCTTGCCAAGTAAGCTTTGGGACTGAATGAGGATTTCAGTCATAGTTTCCCATAGCTAGGTTGAACACTCTAAACTCGCAACAGCACAGTGGCTTTCAAATAAAGGGAAGATAGGTTATGATATTAAGCATTACCCCCAAAACAGAGCTTGGAAACTTTAATTTTAAAACTAGTAAGTTGACATCAGAATTAATTCATTAATGCTAAGTGGGGAGTGAAGTTAAGGGGGAATTATGAAATCACCATGTTGAATTAATTGTTAATAACGTGGGGATAATATGTTATTTTTAGATCATTAAATTCCATTAAAATTTCTAATAATTGCCCAAGATGCCCCCAATTACCCCTCCCCAAAACACATTAAAATAATATGAACCAATAATCGTTGCTTGATCCATTACTGTAATTATCAACTAAATCCATTAATATCATTAATGAATGCAATTATGTCATTGTTGTTTTAAGATTAAAACAATTACAGTACTTTTAAAATGTTGCCCAAAAATTATGAAGTGAGGGTAACAAATTACTTTTTCAGAAAGTATTTTCAGGCTCTTCCCCCTCCCAGTACATTTCCAATGTATTTAAAGTATACTATTGCTAGGTTTTCCATGAGGTTTTCTTTTCCCCCCTGGGCTGTGAGGCCATGTTCTGGAAGAGTTTATTCCTGACGTTTCACCTACATCTGTGGCTGGCATCTTCAGAGAATGGTTGGGTAGGGGTGTGTGGGGTACTATGGCTACTGATGACCTGAGATTAGTAAACTACTTACTAATAATAGCAAAAAAGAAGAAAAAAAGAGTGCTTTTTCTGACTGGAAATCATCAACCTGACCAGTTTTTGAAAATTGATTACAAATCATTATGCATTTTGGCACTATTAACTAGTACCCAATATTTATCCTAAGATTGGTTGCAAAATGGATTTTTGTATAATGCACTAGAGGAATGAAGTTGAAGAATGAAACCTTGTGTATTATTTTCTCTTCTGTAAACAGTGACTGTAAATGTATCATAAAAGGTAATTTTAAAAGGCATGCCACTCTATAATTATTAAAACAATTAAGAGGAATGGAAATTGAGGGCTCTTTTTGCATCAAGGTAGGTTGATGCCGTTCAGTGTACACTTGCCTCAGAAACTGCCAATGTTTCATTATTTTTGACATGTTAATTTGTTCTGCTTGTAAGGAAGTTGGCACGATTGTGTGCCATGTTGCATGCCAAGCATGTGCTCTCAGTTTGAAAGGGCACAATAGGGAAATATGAATTAGAATTCTGTAGGCATATAAAATTAAGTTCTCTATATTTCCCCCATTATTGTAGAAGTTCATATTCAAATTCATAATGTTAACAGCATACTTTAGGGGACTTCTTGTGAAATCGTTGTCACCAACATGAGCTCAGCAATGCACGACCTGGATATTTAACAAGGCTTGGAAAAGTGTTTTTTTTTTCTTTCAGTTATAGCTCTCAGAATTCCCAGGCAGCAGATGCTCCCCTCTCCCCAAAGAAATATATACACACACATGGCCTTATATATTGCTTTAAAAAAACATTCAGGGCTGAAGTGTCCTTTAGCTTCTTTTGTGCCTGCCTAATATGTATCTGTATCTTTCTATTCATGTTTAACTCTTTGGTGAAGGCAGCTATTGTATGCCTCTCTCTATTGTAGAAGAGGGCCTGGCCTGGCAGCTCACTGGTTGTTATTGATCCATGAGACTAGGGACTTTATCAGACAATCCCCTTAAAAAAACCATTTTTATGCCAGCAAAAGAATGCCACCCCCACCTTCCCAGCAAAGTTCCCTTTGCTGGGAACCTTCCTTTCCCAGCAAAGGCAGCCCCAGCAATGAAAGAGGAAGTGAACAGAGCTCCATTCACTTCCTTCTTTGAAATCCCATGGATTATCGTGAGACTTCATTGCGTGGGAAATTTTTAAAACCCCAAAATAATACTTTAAAAAGTGAAACAAAGCACAAAAACACACTTTAAAACTTACAAGTAACCCAGGGAGGTTCATAAAGAGTGCCTCACTTACCAGGATGTCACGATCTCACCCAGAAGTATTCACACTGGACTGGCCATTGACGGGGTTAAGACGAGGGGAAAAAACTCCCAAGGTTTCACATGCCAGCAATGCCAGCACAAAAGCACCAGGGGGAATTATGGGTTTTGGGCAGAACAGAACCACGAAAGTGTGACATCGTCTGATCTGTGCACCCTTTCGTGGTTATGTGGCATCAATATGATGCTGTATTTGGATGGTCTCATAAAGTCCTCTCTCTTGTTCTGTTCTAACTTTACTTCTGATTGGCTCCACCAAATCTCGCAAGGTCTTACAAGATCTTATTCTGTCACATAGATATCACTGAGGCCCAGATGAAGTGTCCCTGCCCTTCTCCAATACCTTATTGTTGTCTACCTTAAAGTTGTTGTTGTTGTTACGTAGCTTCAAGTCATTTCTGATTTATGACCACCCTAAGATGGTCACCTTAGGTTTGTCACAGGGTTTTCTTGGCAAGATTTATTCAGAGAGGGTTTACCTTTGCCATCCTTTGAGGCTGAGTGAGTGTGACTTGCCCAAGGTCACCCAATGGGTTTCCATGGTTGAGTAGGGATTCTGAATCCTGATCTCCAGAGTCATAGCCCAATGGGCAAACCACTACACTATTATTCATTTACGATATCCCACCATTCTTCCAATAGTAGGCTTACAACATATTAAAAACAATGCAGATTAAAAAACTGTGTACAACTTCAATATAAATATTAATATACAAGTTATTTAAAAGAAAATTAAACAATTTATAAAGTCAAAAGCATTAAATTTCATTACAAGATGCTACAAACTATAAAATAGCACAGCACATCATTAAAAGGCCAGCCCATTCGATTTATAAAAGCCTAATGGCACAAGAATGTTTGATCTTGCTGGCAGAAGAAGAACACAGATAGAGCCATTCTGGACCAAGCAGCTCTGACATGTCAGAAAACACATGTGGAAAAACAATTAAGCCCTCAGTTCCACAAGGATAAATCTCAAAAGAGTTGCTTATCAGGAATTCGTCATGCTCCTGAATGCTGAGGCTTACTTTAGTAGACTATTACTTTGTTAGTGCAACATGTAATAGCAGTGACCTTCAGTGAAATAAAAAAAAATAAACGAAATGTTTCTTTCTGTATTTTTTGCAAACTGAGTAAATTCTAGCATCAAGATAAGGAGGTGAAAAAATGCTTCTTTTGTTTTTGCCACTGGCCTAGTATATCCTTTTGGAGTACATATAATCACTCTTTCATAAAAATGCCATAAAGCCATTGATGTGATGGCAAACTGTTTCAAACAAAGTATAAAACTATTGATGTGATGGCAATTTCACCATAATATTCTGAAGATTTTTTGTTTGTTTTTTTAACAGCTAAAACAGTGAGGTGGGATAGAACTAGACAAGTATGTTTTGAGAAATCCATTTGGGACATCACGCTGTCCTAACAGACAATATTTCCTTAATTAGTCATAAATGTTTACTTAGGTGTTGTCTAGATGGTGAAAAATCTCCTCATAGGATTCGAGGAGAATATCATTTGTCCCAAAGAGATCCTGCAGCATTTGCCATTTTTGCCAAAAACACCAAAAACTGCATGGGAAAAGTCTTTGTGACTTTTCCTGGGGTTTCTTAAAAATATGTGGAAATGTGCATTGCCACCCATTTGGACAACCTGGTTCACATCACGGCGCATTCCTGGATAAGAGCAGCAGTAGAGAGCTGACTGGTCAGATGTGCCCGGGGGGTGCAGAGCAAGCTTGCTGGCAACAAAGTGGCTGGATGTGCCATTTTTGAGTTCCGTGGTATTGATTGTGTGCTTTTTGCTGCACTGATTCAACCAAACATCTTTTTAAAGTGGAAGGTTGCACTTGCACACCTTAGATTTACATTAAAAATATTACTGTGCAGCGGTGACAACTTGCGGAGAATGATAATGTGAGTAATTCAGTCCTGGCCACCATCTTGATTTCAGCCATGTGAACTTCAAACACAGAAGTTTTGCATACCAGCAATTTTGACAAAAAAAACATGTTAGGGTGTTTTTTATTATTTTTAAATTCCCCACACGATGTCAGCTGTCCTGTAAGGTCCATGCAGAACACTTCCTGCTTCGATTGGGACATCCAGGTAAGTGACAGCCTTTTTTGTACCCTCCTAGGGTTACTTGCTTTTTTAAAAAGCTGTTTATGTGCTTGGTGTACTTCTTTGATATTTGGGTTTTTTTTTAAAAAAAAAATTAAATTCCCCACACAATTTGGTCTCCAAGAAGTGGATGGGTCTCTGTGAGAGTTCCATTCACTTCCTGGACTGCTGGAGGAGAGGGGAAGCAATTTCTATTCCAGGATTAAGGTAAGTAATTTTTTTAAAATTCAGTTACAAGGACGGGAGGGGGTGGGGGGAGGAACCAGGACAGGAACGGGATTTAAGAACCTGTCTGATAATCTCGATTGTCAGTCTTCACACACCATACTTACCCATAAGTTTAATATGATGCATAACAAAACAGGAAGAAGTTATAGCAATCCTTAGGTGCATGGAGTATTCCCATCTCCTTCTCCACTGTGACTGACAGGAAGAATCCTCTGCTTCCATTTCTTTTAAATGGTGGTTTGTTGTTTCATCTGGACACATACTGAAACTGGTTTGCTTAAACTAACTGTAGGATTGGATGGCTCAGGCAAAGGGGAGGACCAATTGATTGGACAGACAGAGAACATGGTTTTTTGTCTGCTTGTGTCATCCAAACAATGGTCCTCTTCCTTCTTTAAATTTTTTAGGTGGTGTATATAACACAGCCCATACCAAAATGATTACAATGTAATAGACTTTTCAGAAGGAAAAACTGATAAGAAATGAAAAGGAAAACAATCATATGCCGGCTGCCAGGGTCTTACCTGGCGGCCGCCTTTGCAGCTGGTGTCCTCCCCGGCCCCGATGAGCACATGGCAGGCATGGGCACCGCCATGCCTGCCGGCATCCTCTTCCCAGCAGGGTAAGCTGGGAAGAGGATCGAAAATGGACCAATCAGGGAAGGGCACACCTTCCCTGATTGGCTGAGCTGGACGCCCCTTAGCCAATAGAGGACATCCCGAGTTCCAGGCTTCCGATTGGCTGAGGGGTGGGGCCAGTCTTCTTCTGAGTCCAGCAGCCGGGGATTTATTCCCAACACCTTGCCAGACCTTGCCAGTTGGCTCTCCCGAGCTAAAGACGAAGGAGCTCCGGGGATCTCCAGAAGGACCTCCGAGCGGCTAGGCCACCTTAACTTTGCTTGCAGGGTGGTGGGGCCTGGCAGGGCCTTCTGCAGCCATCTGGCCAGGATCACAGTGGGCATCCGGTCCCCACGCCACCACATATAGCTGAGAAAGGGGGTCAAGGAAGATCTGGGGTTTGGCTCAGATTTTTGGAAGGGTACAATGGGGTCACTTTCTAGCAAGGGGACATCACAGTTGGGGCGGGACTTCAGGTCCAATCAGATGCCCCAGGGGGGGTTGGGTTCGGGGTGTATTACAACAGGCACTGGTGCGCCCAGCCCTGACCTCCTGCCTGGAGGGAGGCTGATGTCATCCAGGACCTAACATTTCTTGAGTTCTTTCCTATATTGGTTGCTGTTTACCTGTGGAGAGACGAGCTCCGGAACAAGCGGGTTTGCTTCTGGTGTGACAATCAGGCTGTGGTCCGGATCATTAACAAGCAGTCCTTCAAATCTGACAGGGTCACGCGGCTCGTCAGGGAGTTTATGCTAGTCTGCCTGGCAGCCAACATCTCATTCACAGCACACCATGTACCAGCTGTGGACAACAAAATTGCAGATGCCTTCTCTCGATTCCAGGATGACAGATTCCGGGAACTGGCTCCAGACGTAGACACGACACCAGTGGCCTTCCCTCTCGAGCTCTGGCACCTTGGGAAGGAACAGTGATCCAGGGGGTGTTTGGCTCTCTGGCTCCCTCCACCTGGACCAGTTACTCCAGGGTGGTGCGGCAGTTCTTCAGCTTCAGGCGGCATAATGGCTACAGGAGCTCCTCGCCATCCAAGGAACAGGAAGTCCTCCACTACATGGCTTCATTAAAAGATTAAGGCTTGGCACGTAGATCCATATTGCTCCACCTGGAGGCCATCTCCTTCTTCAGCAAAGCCACCAGGCAGGAGGATCCTTGCGCTACATTCCTGGTACGCAAAGCAGTCGAAGGATGGCGTGGAAAGGGGTCCTGCAGGTCCAGATATGACAGTCTAAGAATGACCAGCTTGGAAAAGGGGCCTGCCTACAGCTGAGCATGCTTGAGGAAGTACCGGCCTGCCCAGTGCGCCTCATGAAACACTACCTGAAACATCGTCTGGATGTCCAAGGCCCCCTATTCATCCACAAGGACCTTTCCCCCGTAACACGCTTTCAGTTCGTCAGTGTGTTATGAATGTCATTGCGTCTACTTGGGAACCCAGCAGAAGAATTTAGCAGCCATTCATTCCACATCGGGGCAGCTACCATGGCGGCAACAGAAGGCCTGGCAGCCACGGCGATCCAGTAGCTGGGCAGGTGGCGCTCCAGGGCTTACACCACTTACATCCATCCGGAACTCAATCTACTCCTTGGTCAGGTCATCAGGCCTCCCACAGGCAGAACGGGTTCTGTTTGGCGATAGCTGCAGGCTTGGCGGAAGCCGAGCTAGGGAGGGGCGGCTCAGCTTTTGTGGCGATGAGCATGGGTTAGGTCCCATCCTCAGGGCCAGGGGTCTCTAGTCGGGGACTGCAGCAAGCCATGTTCTGGCCTTGTTTGGTCCATTCCTCGGAGACCCTTCAGTAGGGCAGACGGGAGCACGTGGGCTGTCACGAGGACGGAGCATGTGACCGGGTCTCGGGGGGTAGATCTTGTGATTTGGCCACCAAATTCCTGTCACATGTTTCCGGTCACATGTTTCCGGTCACGTGCTTCCGGTCATGTGGCTGGTTTGCCGACCTGTTAGCCGGCTGGCTGACAGGGTAGGGTATGACCCGATAAGACTGGCTAAGCGGTAGGCTGATCTAACCCATGCCCAGTCCAACCTCAGCAACTATCACCATAACAGAAAGCTGTGGCCAATTTTGCCAACACCTTCTGTTATTTTTCCTCTGTGTTAATAAACTATTTTGTGCATGTATCTCATAACTGTTCATTTGGGGGGGCTCAAGGGGGATGGGGAGGGTCTTTTCACTCAGCCCGCAATCAGGTATTAATTCTTCCTAAATGATAGTGCATAACATGATAAGACCTCTTAAGGGCAGTGGAGCTAAGTACAATGATATAATATCTCCATACATCATGCCTTACATATTCTTGCTATACTTGTCACTATTTGAAAGTTCCATGGTGGAACTTTCCACTGTCCAGTGTGTGGTTAACTGGTGGCACCAGGGCCAAATAATACCTCTACATAGTCCTTAGAACATTTCTTATCTTCTTTCCTGGCTCTTCCCTTTGGCAAAGTGTGCAGAGGTTCAGTGCCTGTATACAAAGTAATTTGGTATGTTGCACTTCACAGATGAAATAATTAAAAGAATGTTTTCAGTAGTGGGGAAAAGTTGAGGCTATATACAATGGTGGTGAAGCACTTGTTATTTCAGATGTACCACCACATCCGTGGTCTAGTCTCACAATATTCAATCACACAGCCTCCCTTGCTGCTGCTACTGCTGCCTTCCCTTGATGAGCTGTCTCCAGAATTTATGTTCTGCTGCAGTTGTCCATCTGCCACATCTCTAATCAAACCAGGTTTCCAACTATTCTTTTTGCAACAGAAATATCAGAAAAGTAAGACATCTTGCTAGCAATGAGAACCTCTGGAATTAATGGTTGCTACAATCACTGACAGCCAGGTATTTCTTGGAACAACAAAAACCTTTAATTGATAAACCACATACATTGCTGTGTGACACAAAGGCAAAGATCAAGATTCTGTCACTGACATTTTATACAGAAGAGGTGATTATTAGAGGCAAAGGCAAAACAACTGCTTGTACAACGTGTGTGTGTGTGTGTGTGTGTGTGTGTGTATAAAGACTAGGGTTGTAAATCTTTCCTTATTTTATACTTCCATGTAAGAATGAAAAGAATCTGAAAAGGTTTCTCTGCAACAGGCAAGATCCTGAGAGTTTTTAAACAGTATAGTAGGCTCTCTGTATCCGCTGGTTCAGTATCCGCAGATTTGAGCATTCACAGGTTGTCACTGCATACCTAAAATGGTTCCACCCCATACCTAAAATGGTTCCACCCCATACCTAAAACTGTGGCACCCATATCTAAAATGGCTCCACCGCATACCTAAAATGGCCCCTACCATTGATTAAAATATGAGACTCTATCATCTGCATTTTTGCTATCCATGGTGTGGTATGTGTGTGTGTTTCAGAACCAAACTTCCACAGATTTGAATGGTCCACTGTACTTTTTTATTCAAGTGACTATTAGACACAAAGAAAAAAAACATTTTTGAGAAGTGTGTGTATAAAACTGGGGATGTAAATCTTTGATTCTTTTCATTCTTGTGAATAACAGAACTTTTCAAAACTTTTATTCCTTCTAAGCAGATTTCTGAGAGTGTTTACACTTTTTTCAGAATTTTTCACCTCGGGGTTGTTAAATTTTTGTGAAAAATATTGGGCATTTTTTTTTTACACAGAAACCATTTTTGCATAAGATAAATTTCCTGCAAAAACATTATTTGCATGAAGCTCAAAGTTGTTTACACAAAACTTGTTGAGAATCAAAAACAGACTTTTCACTCTCATTGAAAAATATTGCAGCATTTGACTCTTTTAAAAAACATACACACAATGTTGAGACACATTGAAACACCCTATCTGGTTGCAGATGAAAAATGTGCAGATATTATTTATATCTCTCATGAAACGGTTCAAGAAGAATGACTGATTCTGCATCCAGATTCCTCTGATTGCAACTTTTCAGACACATTTCCCCCCAAAATTTCCTATGTAAGTTCTTTATATTTTGATATACTTTTTACCTTGGTTTCCCCCCCAGCCATGGAATCTTTGAGCTACCTCATACATGCTGTGTACGGGAATGCATGTGGATGAGTTAACAACATCTATGCACAAAAATCCATTCCCCCACAGACGTAGGTTCCTGGGTTGGACTGAGGAGTTACAGCAAAGTCACAAAAGGAAGCACAGTGTATAGCCTCAGCCTATGCATGAAGTGTGCCAGACATTACAAAAATTGGAATGATATTTTTCCTCTTCAGTGAGGCAACTTTTTATAGCCTGGAAATAGATCTCAATGACTGTTCCTATTACAACTTGATAGCTGAAACAGTAAAGTCCAAGTTGCCTTGGATCCTCTATTGTGATCATTCTGAACCTCTTTCATTCTTTTAATACCGTACTCTGTGCGTCTCCTGCAACCTGCAGCTATGCAGGATGGTGGTTTTCAGTCTGTCTTGAAAGGCTGGTCACCTGCTGGGGATATTATTTAATCTTAGTCCTCTTGTGTCTCTAATCATAAGGATTCACTGCTTGTCAAAAGATTTGGGCATGTGTATGGCATTAGAAAGACATTTGCAACAAAGCTGCTACACACACGCTTTGAGTAAAAGTTGACCTAGAAGGTACAGAGATTGTTTTACCCAGCATGTTATATATACGGATGTAAAGCATGTTAAGGATTGCTTTTTCACAAGCACGATTAAATGCTGTTTCTCTAGCAAGAAATGCAAGGGGTTGTTTGTCTAACATGATGACATTGGAACAACACCCAAGTTGACTCCGAAGGCTTTTATGGCCGGCATCCATAGATTTTCCTTGGTTTTTTTCTGGGCTGTGAGGCTCTGTTCTGGAATAGTTTCTTTCTGATGTTTCACCTGCATCTGTGGCTGGCATCCTCAGAGAATTCTCTGAGGATGCCAGCCACAGATGCAGGCAAAATATCAGAAAGAAACTATTCCAAAACGTGGCCTCACAGCCCGGGAAAAAACCAAGGAAAATCTATAACACCCAAGTTACTTCCCAGTGGAATGAAACTTCAGTGCTGAGTTACATACTAAATACATACTCCCATTTCTGCTAAACTGGGGAGAAAGTCTCCTCATGACAAATGAGTGTATTGGTTGACAGATCAGAATTAATGCATTGTGTTTGGAGCTAATAGAATGGCCTTGGAAAAGTGTTCTAAATTGTGTGGAATTTAAGTTTTGATACATTTTGTTTTAATGAGAATTTTCCTTTGTACGAGGTTGTCTTGTATCATATTTTATTCTTTATAATGTTATATCTTATTTTATGTTCTGCAAATATAAAATATTCACAAACATTGCAAATTGTGTATGTTGGCTGTTTGCTAAAAATACAAAAAATATGGATTGAATTGTTCAATGTAGTCTATTTTAGATGTTTAAATGAAAAGCATTTTTTGCTTTGTTCTCCTTTGCATTTCTTTGTCAGGAGTAGGTAGCCAAATGCGGTATGTATTAGAAAATGGCATGTTAAAGTCTTAGGAAAATTGGAGTCCCATCACCCTCAGGCATAAAAAGTGTTCCATTTTGCACTCTATAAAGAAATTTATCTTCTCACTTTATTTGTAACAGTATCCACAGCTGACTCTGAAGATAAGTTTAGATATGGGTCTGAGATATTTTAATGAGACATTTTAAAAAAATCCCAAAAGTTCATATATTAGTAAATAATATTATTAATTATTTTATTTTAATAATAATATTATTAATATTATTAGTATTATAAGCACTAAAGCACTAAAGACAGATCTCTTTCGGCAGGCCTTTCCTGATTAGATCCTGGCCTCGGGAGCTGTACTTCCTGGCCTCTTTTGAATTCACTGGCTGTTGATTTTTGTATTGTTTCTTTATGTGATTTTAGTTTAGGTGGATTTTAATTTGATACTAATTTAATATTTTTATGGGGGAGGGTGGGGGTGGGTGGTGCTTAGGGATTTTACTCAGTATTTTTGTATTTTAATTGTTGTATGCCGCCCCGATTGTTTTTAACAGAAGGGCGGGGTAATAATAATAATAATAATCTCTCTCTCTCTGGCTTTTCTTCGCAAATGAAGATTCAGGAAGGACTCATCCCACGCTTTCTGCAAGCGCGCTGATCACTAAAAAGGCCAATCCGAGATAAACAAGTCCGGTTGCAAAAAGCACAGCAGAAGGTCTCCTTGGGTGATGTTTTTGGGTTGTGATTCTTTCTGCGTTGTCGTTTCTCTTCAAGACTTGTTCGTCGTGAGTTCTCAAATAAGGCTGCAGCATTGTGGATAGTGCGTCTCCATGCCTCCCGATGTGAGGATAATAATAATATGTTATTAGTAATAATTAGTTACTAGTTAATATTTATTAATTGATAATTAATAATTAGTGACTAATTAATGACTAGTAGAATAACATTATTAGTGGATAATATTAATTATTAATATTTGCTATAACATTAATAACTGCCCATTTTTTTGTTGTATTGTTGTGTGACTTCATGGCGACCCTAAAACAAACCTATCACATGAGTTTCTTGGCAAGATATTTTTCAGCCGGGATTTGCCTTTGCCTTCCTCTGAGGCTAAGAGACGGTGACTTGCCCAAGGTCACTCAGTAAGTTTCCACAGCTGAACTGTGATTTGAATGCTGGTCCCCTGGAGTACTAGGCCTACATTCAAACCACTATATCACATTGGCTCAGTTGTCCATTAACTCCCCTTTAGTAATGCTTTCAAATCTTCCAGCTGGGGTAATTGATTCATTTTGCTGTTATCCAGACACTGACAAGTGATATGAGTCATTTCAGATGGTGGGGGGATTTGGATTACAAATCCCAGAATCTCCCAGTAACCTCTAGCTACAGCTTCCAGAATTCCAGAACCCCCACCCCACCTCACCCACCCACACACTTGCCTTGCTCGCTGAAGACTTCTGGAAGTGGGAATCCTAAACAGGAACTTTTCTAAGTTTAGTTTCTAAACTAAGCTTTGCCCTATGCCATTCCTTAAAAAATGTAATTGAAATAAACCTTGTGATGCAAGTTATATGTATTTATAGGGTGCTGTGTTAACGCCAACAATGGATCACACAATGTCCATGCAGCCAGCAAGTATGATGGGCCCCTTGACGCAACAGATGAATCATCTTTCCTTGGGCACAACAGGAACGGTAAGCTTAAAGACAGTACTTCAAATTCTCTTTATAAATAGTGTTTCTATTACATTTCAGACTGTTCATCAATTAATCAATTCATATACATTCCTGTTTTTATTGTTACAATGTTTTTATTTTTGTATCAATTTTTCATGAATTTTAAATTGCAATATCAAATGAAGCGAAGTACAGAAATTGTGTTTGAAAAGGAGCAACTTGATGTTACATAGAGGACCTGTGATCCCAACACCAACAATAGCAGCTTTCAAATGAATATAAACTGGAAAGGACTGGCTATTTTTCAGTAACTGGTCTCCAATACAGTAGGACACCCCCCCGTATCCACTGATTCATTATCCACTGATTCAGTTATCAATGGGACACAAAACATCATACCTACCATAGAGTCTTCCTAGAAAATGTGTCCTCTCTACCCATTTTCTAGGTCCTTCGAGGCAACTCCATGGTAAACAGGAAGTCCCATTATTTTCAATGGCCTTCACTATTATCCACGGTTTTCAGTATCCACGGGGACCCCCAGAACCAATCCCCAGTGGATAAGGGGCCCTTACTGTATAGAAGAATCCAAGATAATGTTACATTCCTTCTGTTTATGAAAGGCTAAAAATAGTGACCCTATTATCTTGAAAGGGCATTTCAACAGTGCAAATGAAGCCTCATGGCATTTGTATCATGTTTGCTTTTATCACAACCTTGAATTCTATGTCCACCAAAAAGATATCGGCTCCATGATGAATTCTATCATGTAAATATACAGTGCTCCTCTAATCAGAATCTAAGCAGGATATTGCATTCTGTCCTCCAGGCAAGAATTGCAAGCACATGTACAAGATGTCTCATAGAAAAGCAGAAACAGAAATGTAGCTCAGCCAGGCTGCTATTGTTGCCTATTTGCATAATACATTCTAAGTGGTTTTAACACACAGCTTTCTGTTGTATATACAAAAATAAAATCAATCAATCAATCAATTAAAAACCATCATACAGAGTGCAAATTAATTACTGTAATACTACTTCATTATTTTTTTAAAAAAAATCATTCTTCATTCATATATTTCTAGGTTGATTTATTATAATAGGGTTATATTGATTTATATATTTCATTTGTATGCCACCTTTCTTCCAAGAGGGAGACCCAAAGCAGCTCCAAAAGAAAGTTAACAGCCATAATTAGAAAAATGGCAGCTGCAACAATAAACTGCTACTAAATAGATTATCTGCCTTGTTTATTTTCTTTCTCTAACCTTTTCCATTTTTCTTCAAATGAACACCATGATTTTCTTCAGAATTTTTGTTTAAAGCAAAAAAGGAAAAACCAAAATAGTTCTTGCTGTCCTTCAGTTGTATATCAGGGATGGGCAGTGGTGGCACTATGGGCCTTGCGGAAAGGCCGAACTGCACCAGGTGACACCATCGGGGAAGGGGTGACACCAGCTTTAGTGATGCCACAGGGGATGTCTGCGTGCATATCTGTACTGTAGAAGTAGTAAAATTATTTCACTATATAAAGGAAAAATTAACCTTGTTTAAATGTTTTTGATAGCTTTGGTCATTTTTACTTTTCTCTACTTTTATTTGACTGTTCTCATTTCTCCTCCCCTCTTCACATACTTGATTTATGAACCTGAAGGACAATGAAGTAGCTGGAAAGCATCCTTAGAGATAAATGCTGGAGGGCTGAGTGGCTTGCAAACTGGTGAAATGCAGTTTTTTACATTGCAGAATAGAAGTTATTATCAATGATACAAATTCTTGCAAGTCACTTATGCTTAGAAATAGTTATGGTCAGAGTGAAGTTGAAGGCTTTCACAGCCAGCATCCATAGATTTTCCTTGGTTTTTTTCTGGGCTGTGAGGCCGTGTTCTGGAATAGTTTCTTTCTGACCTTTCGCCTGGGTCTGTGGCTGGCATCTTCAGAGAATGGTTGTGTAGGTATGTGTGTGGAGTTTATATGCTATGAACCCCTGTTGGGGAGGATATGTAAATTTGTGTAATTGAATGGTTAGTTTCTGGGTATCTTCTCTGAAGATGCCAGCCACAGATGCAGGCGAAACGTCAGAAAGAAACTATTCCAAAACACAGCCTCACAGCCCAGAAAAAAACCAAGGAAAATCTATAGTTATGGTCAGAGTTTTGGGGGAGATGAAAGGGCTATTCTTACCATAGGTGTCATGGTCCCAACTAGATTGCCGACCCCAATCCTCGGCCTACTAGTATTATGTTTAAATATTTTTTGGTCCACTGACTGGTCCTAACCCTAATAGTGCACATTTTATTTTAACAAACTTTGTTTGTAGTTAAAGTAACATTATGTTATGTTTTGGCAAGTGGATCACATCCATGATTCCCTGCTTTCATGCTACTCATTATTGCTATAAGCATCTCATCCAGCCTTAAATATGACACATGGCTATGCTGACATAGAGCTCACCATGTATCACTCCAACATATCACACATGATCCTGAGTCAAGGCTGAGAAAGTAGAAATACTCCCAGTGGATTTTGTGATGCCAACATGGGAAAATATCAAAAGAATTCTGAGGGAAGTGAAAACTGAATTATGGTAAAATCAAAAATATTAAAACAAAACATTCCGAGGTAGACTCTCAGGTGGAGAGCCTGTGGCTGAGATTGTATCAGAGGTGGATTGACAGAATAGCAATAACTGTATCTTTGACCAAATCTAGGATACTGCTGTCCAATCCCATAAATTGTTGTGCTTATGAATGAGTTGTACTTATGAATGAGTCTGAATGCAGTGCAGTGCAGTGCAACCATTTGCAACAATCTATTTTCCCTGTAAACTGCTACTGTTCAACTAAAGTATACTGAAGGAGAATCTAGTTGAAAGTAACTCTGGCTAGAATCATAGCTTTTATCTCTAATTTTGTTTTCTCACTAAGGAAAGGTATAGTACAGTACATACATCTTTAACACTGTTCATTGATTTAAGTATATATGTGTACTTATATGCCTGATAAAGCTGATTCTGAACAAAGATGATAGGTGAACTTATTGTTTAGTTTGGCTCATTATATACTCAGTTTCCCTGTGAAGCGGGGGTGGAACATCCTAAATGTGGGTTGGTCCTCCAGTTCTCCATAGGCAGGAACGCGTAGGCCTGTGAGAGTGTAACTTACATAGAGAGCAACCCTCCTCACAAGGCCAGTCTTGGTTCCTGTCTTTTCTCTGTTAGCACACGTTTCTTCATGGCTCCATTCTAGTTGTAGTCTTCTGTGGGTTTCCCCCCCCCCTCTATATCTCCCTCTCCCCACCTCTTATTTTTTCTTAAGAAAAACTACCTTTCTTTTCCTTGACTCCTCATTCTGTTCCTCTTCTTCCCTAGTAGTCTAGTTTATTATCCTTCATTTCCACTCTCCTTCCTTTTCCCTTGCTCAATTGGGGCCATGTACAAAGGGAGAGCACAATGCAGAGAGTGCTACAAGCTGGCAAGGGAAGCCCCAGCCATGCCTGAGAAGCAGCAGGTCCTACCAGACCCCTGCACCCCAATCCTAGTGAGCAGCAGCATCCACCAGAGGGCAGTGGAAGCCAGGGGGAGGTCTGTGAGGCCAACAAGTGAGGGAAGGCCTCTCCATATCATGGCCCAGGCATGACCAACATACCCAGCACAGCACAGCACAGACCAGGGCTGGAAGCAGAGCTACAGACAACAGCATTGGAGGTAAAAGGGATGAGTAACGCTGGCCAGTTTTTGGCACAGAATCCCCCCTTGCTGAGGGACTTGGTGTCCTGTGAGGCTGTGGTGCTAATTCACCCAACAATGTGGAGCAGATGGGAGCAGATTGCAGGGTGGGTGGCTGTTGGGCAGCTTGTCCAGCCCTCCTCCTGTCTCAGAGGTAATCAGCTACCACCGCCTCCCTCCACATCCCACTTCTCAGCAAGTTAGAAGGTGGCTTGAGTGCACGTGGCAGGCCATACAAAGGGAGCCTCAGCCAAGTGTGCAGTAGCAGGTTGGGAGGACCTGGGTGTTTCCCTCTCTACCTCTGGTGCACTAGCAGGGTGACTCTCAGCTACGGCCCAGGTTGGACAACATAGTTGTTGATGTTCAGAGCTCCAAGAAACACAGGGGAGAGCCCTTACTTACTGTATAACTGAAGACTATGAGGAATCTCAGTGATAGATGAGGATCACAAAGAGAATGACTTGCATAATACCTATTCTGACTCTGAAGAGCAGGAACTGTCCTCTGATGAGAATCAAGATAATAACCGTCCCCCACCTTCCTTGGTCAGACTTTTTCAACTAGAGGACTTTAATATCCTATTAAAGAAAACAGTTAAGACTCTGGGCATTAGTGTGCCAGCCGAGATTACTGAACACCAAGCCCCCAATCTGCTTAAGTGTGGTGGGGAGTAGTTTCCCAAGACTAGCACTAACACTGCTTCAGGTGGCCCTTTTTCAGCTGAGTTTATGGCACTATTAAAGGAAGAGTGGAGCAAACCTGCCGCCAGCAGACCCACTCCAGTATGTACTAAGAGCAACTGAACACAGAAACGTGGAGGCTGCTCTAAGGAAGACCCACAAAGCCACCTTGCTCACAAGCCTCACAAGCATCAACTCCTCCTAGAGGTCATAGACCATCTAGCTGAGATAGGGGTGATAGAAGAAGTGGTGTGCTCATAGAATGTTGAGGTATGTTATTCTACTTTCTTTCTAGTCCCAATAAGAATGGCTCACGGCGGGCAATCCTAAATCTGAGAAGGATGAACAGGTTCATCAAAAAGGAGTGCTTCAGGACGCTGAAGAGCATTCTCCAGATGATTCAGCCCAGTGACTTCTTGGCCTCCCTCGATTTGCTGGAAGTTTATTTGCATATTCTGATTTACCCAACTCATCACAGGTTTCTTCGCTTTGCCTATGCTAGAAAAAACTTCCTGTACAGGGCCCTACCATTTGGCCTGATTACATCCCCCAGGGTGTTTACCAAGATCATGGTGGCACTGGTGGTGGCTTGAAGGAGGGACCACATTCACCTTTACCCTTATTTGAATGATCTGCTAATATGCTCAGCACCCTTCCATTGGAGCAGAGACAAGGTCCACCAGGTGCTGGACTCCTTAACTTGTCATGGTTTCTAGTAAATTATGGGAAGAGCCAGATGGTCCCCTTCCAGGAGATCAAGCATTTTGGAGCATGGTCAGTACAATGTCAGGCACAGTGAATCTCATGCTGGAAAGGATTCAAAGCATCACAAAGGTCATTGTGCTCACCAGGACATCCAAGCAGACACACCTATCCCTACTGGCACCCCTACAGGGACTAATGATTGCCAACATGGATTGCCCACCCTGGGCAAAGTTTCATGCCAGACATCTCCAGTGGTTGCTCCTTCTGCATCAGGCAGTCATCACTGCCAAGAGCCACAACAGAATCTGAGTTCCCTCTCATGTTCTGCAGTGCCTGATATGGTGGACATCACCAGCAGTCACCAGGGAGAGAGACACTTCTGTGAGACACAGAAAGTGCAAGTCAATTCAGATGCCCAGTCTCTGGGGCTGGGAAACCCACTGTGGTCCTCATCTGACACAGGGAATCTGGCAGAAGCACAAAGCCAAGGATAGTATCAACTAACTGGAGCTCAGGGCCATCAGGTTGGCTCTCCAGGAGTCTGAACCTCTGGTAGGCAGAAGGGCAGTGCTCCTAAGAACACGCCCAGTTATGGCCAAGGCCCACATAAACCACAAAGGGGGAGGACCAGATTCCACCTCCTCATGGAAGAGGCAAAACTCCTGCTAGAGTCAGAGGCCCATCTCCTGTCCATTGAAGTGGAAAACCTCCAAGGTGTCCCCAATTCCAAGAAGGATTAGCTCAGTCAGACATATCTGGACCAGGCAGAGTGGAGCCTTCACCCAGATGTTGTCCAGCTAGTAGTGAGTCACTACCTGAGACTGTAGATGGACCTGTTTGGATCACTAGTCAACCACAAAGCTCCCAGACCTGTTTGGATCACTGCTCAACCACAAAGCTCCCTGGAAAGAGGGAGCATAGGAGCTGGATGCCCTGGCCTTCCCTCGTCCAGGGGCTACTGTATGCCTTCCCACCAATAGCTCTCTTAACCAGAGTTCTAAGGAAGGCAAGAACTGAAAAGGCCACAATGATTTTCATGGCCCTGGCCTGTCCAAGATGCCCTTAATACTCTGAGGTAGCCAGCTTGGTGGTGGACTGCCTTCCACTTCTATTGAGACTCGAATCTGCTCTCACTGAGCAAAATGTTTCATATGGACCCAGATTGGCTCCAGCTTCATGCATGGCTGTTGAAAAGCACATGCTGCAGAGGCATGGATACTCTGATAGTGTATCAGAGACCATCTTGGCATTGAGAAGGGCATCCACAAACACGGTGTATGAGTACACCTTTCAAGTATAGTTGCCCCTCCACATTCGCGAATTTAGCATTCGCGGTTTTGAATATTCGTGGTTTTCAGAGGGCCTCCTCCTCTGTCCTCCCAAAAGCAACAACAGGGCTTTAGAAGCCCTGTGGCTGCTTCTGGGGGGGGGGGGAGAAAGCAGGCTGGGTGGGGGTGGGAGAGATGGAGAGGGAGCCTTCCGAGGCCCCCTCGCCACCTTAGGAGGCCGGACGGGGGATGGGAGAGGCAGTGAGGGAGCCTTCCAAGGCCCCCTCGCCACCTTAGGAGGCTGGGTGCGGGGTGGGAGAGGCGGCGAGGGGGGCTTGGGAGGAAGGGGGAGGTCTGGGGAGGTGACCATGGGGCCTCCAGAGGGCCTCTGGAGGCCTCGTGAAGGCCTTGGGTGGGAGTGGGGAGGGCTGGGAGGCAACCACGGGGCCTCAATAGGCCCCGTGGTGGTGTGGGGAGGGAGGGGGGAGGTGGGCGAAGTGACTATGGGGCCTCCGGAGGCCCCATGGTCGCTTTGGTGGGGGAGGGGGAGAGCAGTCGTTATTCGCGGAATTTTCACATTCGCGGGGGTCTGTGGAACCTAACCCCCACGAATGTGAAGGGACAACTGTATTTAGATGATGATGTAAATGTAAGAAGTGGGGATTCCTTAAAGTTTCAATCCCCTTCTCTTAATGTTCCTCCAAGGGGGAGTAGAAAGAGGTTTGAGACCCAATACAATCAAGAGACAAATTGCAGCTATGACAATTTGGGTCTTAGGAGTTCATCTCACCCTCATGTCTGCCGGTTTCTCAAGGTGCTAGTACTCACAGCTGCCCTGAAACCCACAGATTTCCTCATGTAATATCCACATCATTCTCAAGGCCCTCATAGTGCCACCATTGGAGCCTATTAGGGAGATATCGCTAAAGCACCCCACCTGGAAGGCTCTCCTGTTAACAGCAGTCACCTCAGTACACTGGGTCTGCTAACTGGGCGGGAGCTATGTGTTATAAGGCCAGACTTGGTCCTTCTGAGCTTAGGTCCTACCTTCATTCTGAAGGTGAATTCCCCATTCCATAAGAATGCCTTGCTTTTGTCCCAGACCTTACAAATCCTTGGAGAAGATTTGGTACACAATGGATATTTACCATACCATCAAGGTGTACCTGAAGATGATGAGCAATCTGGAATGGCTGGACTTCCCCTTTGTCTCTTACAGTTAGTTTTTAACTAGGAAAGAAGCTCTCTACATCTACTTTAAATATATGGATCAGATAATGTATCGGCACCTGCTACAACTCCATGGGCATGCCATTACTGAGACCTGTGCTGGCACACTCAACAAGGAGTTCAGCAACTTCAACCACCTTCGCAATCAATATGCCACTAGCAGAGATCTGTAGTGGGGCAACTTGGAAATCTCCCTTTACCTTCATAAGACACTCATAACTGGATGTGTTTGCCTCAGCCAAAGGTGCTTTTGGCAGGTGCGTTCTCCAACAAGTAGTGGCTCAGTAAATCAAGTTGAGTTCCAGCCTGTCCACCCAACTAGAAGAGTTTTGGTATATCCCACATTTAGGCTGTTCCACCATCTCCCCCCGCCTTCCACAGGAAAAAGAACCATTTGTCTTACCTGTGATGTGGTCCTTTCCTGTGATGAAAGGCTGAACACCCTGCCTCCCTTTTCGCAACACTGGAACATTAGCTGTCTGTATACATAGTTGTCATAGGGATAGGGACTAGGGTAGCTATTCCATTACCTATATCTCTTACCTATGGGATCTGTCTATTTTCTTCTGTCAACCTTCTTTCTGCATCTGTCTCCCTTTGGCTGCAGAAATGTATCTTGATAGCTTGATAGAAAAAAAAAAGATAATAAATTTTCAGTAAGAGACTGAAAGCATGAAGTTTGTTGGTGTTCATAAGAGACACTTACCTTTTCTGCACTCTCAAAGGCTTGTATGTTCCTTCCTATGGAGAACTGGATGTTTAGGATGTTTGGCCCCTCTTCACAGGAAAGGACCATCTCACAGGCAAGACAACATTTTCTTATACATACACATATGTGCAAACAACTTTAGTTGACTTGGCTTTTTGTTTCCTATTGTAGTTGTATTATATCATAATAGTGTTAGATTTTGACAAACCTAGTTTTACTTAAAGAGGAAGTGTTTTGAAATGAGACTTTCTTTTTACATGTTCTCTTTGGCTTTTAGAAGTCAATTTTAGTGATCATTTTCACAGTTCTCTGCTATATACAGTAGGTTGTTGAGTTAAAGGGAAAAGAGGCTAAAATACTTGATTTACATTTTAGACATGCTTAACTAACATGAGCTATTGTGGACCAATTATGGAAATAAAGAGACTAGACAACAATATAGGGTTGAATAAGGGCCACTTTATTTTAACTATTGTCTATTTAACCTTTATCCCCTGAAAGATGCAAAAGGGGGGGAGCAACTTAGTGTGGGCTAACTGAGGAAGGTGGTCTCTCCCCAACATCCTCCCCAGCTTCTCCTGGGTGAAACACCAGAGTGTATCATCCCTCTTCATCCTGTTCCCATCCTGACTACCCACTTGTGGAAGGTATTGAACTTGTCAAACACTACACATGATACTGAGAATCACAAAGGAAGGGCCTGATCCATATAAAACATACATGGGAAGCTTTCTCACTGCTACATAAAATGAAGTATAACAAATGGTACATAGTTCCACAGGTATGACATCATTAACTGACTCATCTTTAGGATAGGACAAATGGTGAACAATCCTGTGTTCACCAGGAGCTTTCTTCAGTACTTAGGTGGACACCCATAAGTTGGGAACAGGGCAAGGCAAGTTGGGAACAGAGCTAGCCTTCCCTCTGATACCTTCTTCTGAATATTTTCCCTAACATGTTCTAAACTCACAACCAATTTTAAATTCTCAGCCATATAAGGTTTAACAAATTTCTTCAAATGGAATCCTAAAACTGACACTAAACTCCTCACTCAAACAATGTGCTGCTATCTGACTGAGGTACAATTGCAACATACTGATAATTTATGGAAATTAATGAAGCTAGGCTCCTTTAGGAGGTGGGAGAACATTTCCTGGGCCCTGCTTAACTAATTGCTGATCCCTGTTACCCTCTGATTCCTTCCTTTGGACAGTTCTAAAAGGAATGAGAGCCCCCCCTCCCCCGGTTGAGCATTCATGTTGGAAATCCAGCCAAAGAAGAAGAAGAAGAGGGGGCAGCAGGAGCTTAAAAATAATCTAGCTCCACTCCCTCCATTCTCCGTCATGGCACACAAGACTGTGATGTACATCACACTGGCCTGCATTCTAGCGGATGCCAGTAAAAGCATCTCCCAGACAGCAATGCTGTATGGTGTGGGATGGGGCCCATATTCTTCTAATAATTTGACTTTTTTGACATATATTGTGATCTTTAAAATTTCAAGGTGTTGCTGATTCTGTTGTCTATTAGCTAAATTCTTAAGTCTGTTTATATTTGAAGATACCAGAGAAAATAGCCTCAACTTTTTGAGGACATTTATTCTTTAACTTATATGTATGCATAAATTGGATATCCAAAGCTTGGATTGCAGCTTTTTTAGACTGCTACTCTATGCTGAAGAAATCACAGAGTTGTAGCTCAAAAAACTAATTCTTCAGATATCCACAAACTGGGCTGAATTTAGGGATTGGCATAGATGTGAACCTGCCAAGTGGCATACATCTACAAGGTGTCCGTTACCAATGCTTGGAGCCACGTGGCTCTTCTGACCCTTTGTCCTTATTGTGTCTTCTTATTCATGTACCCTCAGTGAAGGAGCAACAAGAAATAATCTCATTCTTCTCTGAGATGAGGTGCAGCTGGGGAGGGACAAGAGAATGGGTCATGGCAGCAGCAAAAGCACACCCATGTAGAGATAGGACCATAGATAACAGCTTGGCAAAGGGCTTCCAAAAGCTGTAACTTGCACTGTTTGCAAATATTGGTCAAAAAGACATTTTAAGTCAGCTATACAACATAGCTGTGCTTTTACATGCACACAAATTTGATACATTATATTGTATGTGGTTGTTAGCCTCTTTGAATGTTTCCATCTAGAGATCATAATACACATTTCTAGAAATACCTGGAGTTGTAGTGGTACAATTCTATAGTTCATGATGCTTTACTTTTCCCCAATGTTTATAGATGTTTTGAATTTTCATCTACTGAGTATGTAACCACATGGAGTTATATCATAAGGCTGGCTTCTGGCATTTATAACAGTTAAATTTATATAAATATTTTAGCTTGAAGCTCTCATGTTACTGTTGTTAGACTCCTCTCTGTAACAGACATAGCCTTTGAGAATCTGTTTTTCACCTTAGTTTTAACTTCTTTGTTTCTATGCCAGTGAACCTAGATCTAGGTTGACAATTTAGACTGAGAGAGTATAACCAATAAAAAAAGCAGCATGAAATAATGTTTAGTGTCATAAAATAACCCAAATTCTCAGGAAGTTTGACTTTAACACACACACACACACAGAGAGAGAGAGAGAGAGAGAGAGAGAGAGGGAGGGAGGGAGAGAGAGAGTAATCTTCAGGATTTCAACCTAGTGGGAACTTTCTATGTTAAATTACACTTTCTCTTAATACATTTAAAAGAAACTGAGTAACTCTTTCTTCAGGATTCTTATCTCAGCAAGCTATAGTTCTCATCAATGGATTGTGAATAATTATTTGAACCAATTTCTTTATAATTCATTATATAGTACAAAATGTAATTCATAAAAAGCACAAAAGAGTGAATCTGCTCTGGGCACTACAATCCATACAACTCCAGGCAGATGAGGGGGGGAAAGACCATAAGAGTAATTTTCTAAACAGGATCACATTTTATGGGAAATACAAGTCATGAACAATACATTTCTACTGTGCTCATTCTTCCAGTGTTGTCCTTTAAAAATCTACAGGAGGGTGCTATAAAAGACCATTGGCTACCTTTCAACAATCTGTTTTCTGCAAACAAGCTAGGAAGTAATGGACTATTCTGCATCATTAGTATCTGCTGCATTCTGTCCCAGATTAATTTAAAAGCTTGCAATATGCAAAGTGCTTTTATTAAAATGCTTTCATACATTCTCTTCCTTTGACAAGCCATTTTGTTAATCAGCACAGCATATGTTTCAGCCAAAACTGTCCTCCTCAGGCTTTCATAGCTAACAGTTTGGCTGGAAATGTAGTATCAACCACGTAGTAAACCACTGATTTAATACCGAATTGTGCTTATCTAAAATGCAGACTTGCAAACTGCTTTTATAGGCAAACTCTAAAAGACAAATTTCTGCCATGCCCCCCCCCGCAAAAAGCTTCTTTGAGGTTCTTTGGCATAGGTAAAACCTAACACTCATGAGGAGGAAACTTGCACCTCTACAAGGAAATGGGGATTTGATTTTTCTAATCCAAGCATTGGCTCCTGTTCAGGCAGGCTGTTGTAAGTGATGGGGGAGCATGCTTTTTTTCAGGCAGCTTGCTAGATTTCCACTTAAAATTGTTCCATTCAATTCCAACAGTAATTTGTGTGTGTGTGTGTGTGGGGGGGTGTTATTAAAATCTGCATAAATATTTATACTTGTTTTCATATATACGTCTTCAAATATTTGCATTTTTGTGCATATTTTTTCAAACACACACATTTTTTAACAGAACCTAACTATTTGCATTTCTATGCATACCTGGTAATTGATGAAATTGGGTGCAATATTTGAGAAAATGCATATTTCCAAGTGAAATATTGTTTCAGTTTGTGTCTTGGTTCAGAAACTGTAAATTAGGTGATTTTGAATTAAAATATGATGTCAATAAAATTCTTCCCATGCCCTGGTCATAATATGCAGAATAGAATGTCAGTGTCAATGGAAAGTGTCTTCTGACTAGGCCACATGAGAAGAGAAGGAAGTTTTGGAAGTTCTTACAGTGTCTTCTTTTGAAAGAAATACCAAATAGGTAGGAAGCTACTCTTTTAATAGTACAACATTGCCCTTCCCCCCCGCCCCCTTGAGATTTACAGCCACCTTTTGCTACAGCAGCAAAAATGGCCTGCAATACACACATTATAGTTGCTATGCAACCATAGGACAAATGCTTTAACCACTTAGGCAAGTTGTCAATGTCAAAAGACAGAACAACTTAAAGACTGGCAGTACCTGCCACATTCTCATTTTCTGCTACTGTGCTTGGAATTGATAGATGGATGGATGGGTGGGTGGATTTCTTGGATTTATATCCTGCCTTTTCCCCAAGATGGTCTAGAGCCGTGATTTAAAACTTGCAAGTTGTTGTGGAACCATATATGCAGGGTTAAATGACTATGAGAATTTTAGAGTCCAGATGTCCAAAATGTAGCACTATTCTCATGAAAGTAAGAGGTTCCCTTACAAAGAGTCAAACCAGTGGTTGATTTAATTTTATAAATATGACACTCTTGGTGGCTCCAGAGTTTTAGACAGGGATTTTTGTTGGTGATGTCAGTGTTTAAGGCTGGGACCTTTTACATGCAAGCCACTGAGCTGTCACTGAGACATTTTTCCTCGTTTTGTCAGTAGTGGATTATGGAAGAAGCCAGGGCTCCCATGTTAGTGAAGTGGTAACATGGGTTACAAAATAGACTCAATACTTTGGACAGTTCCTTTCAGGCTAGCTCAGACGTGAATGGATTCACACTGGAAGAAGCCCAAACTAAGAGGAACTGCTGTTTTGATGAAACAGTGTCGTATAGCTTCTTTAATATCATATGTTTTATTATATACCTTGTTGGTGCTTTTGGACATCTCAGCAGCTTTCGATATGATAGATCATAGCATCCTTTTGGATCGCCTGAGAGGGTTGGGAATCGGAGGCACTGCGCTCCAGTGGTTCTGGTCCTTCCTCTCGGGCAGGTCCCAGAGGGTGTTGCTCGGGGACAGTTGCTCCAGCAGAAAGGAGCTTACTTGTGGTGTTCCGCAGGGCGCCATCCTGTCCCCGATGCTGTTTAACATCTATATGAAGCCGCTGGGTGAGATTATTTGGAGTTATGGGGCTGGGTGTTATCAGTACGCTGATGACTCCCAGATCTATTTCTCCTTGTCCCGATCGTCGGCCTCGAATTCCGATGGTGTCTCTCCTCTTAATGACTGTCTTAAAGCAGTAATGGGCTGGATGAGGAAAAACAGATTGAGATTAAATCCAGACAAAATGGAGGTGCTCACGGTAGCGGCCCCGAAACCAGGAGTTGGGTTGCAACCTCCAGTCCTGGAAGGGGTCACACTCTCCGTTAAGGACTGTGTTCACAGTCTGGGGGTGCTCCTTGATTCATCGCTTCAGATGACGAGTCAGGTGAATGCGACAGTCAGGAGTGCCTGTTATCAGCTTCGCCTGATACGCCAGCTGCGCCATTTCCTGGAAGTAAAGGACCTCAAGACTGTGGTGCACGCGCTGGTAACCTCTCGTCTAGATTTCTGCAATGTGCTCTACATGGGGCTGCCCTCATGCTTGGTCCGGAAACTTCAGTTGGTACAAAATATGGCAGCCGGAGTGGTCTCGGGAACATCTCGGAGAGACCATATAACTCCAGTGTTAAGATCTCTCCACTGGCTGCCTATCAGTTTCCGGGCCCAGTATAAGGTGTTGGTTATTACCTTTAAAGCCCTAAATGGCTTGGGTCCAACTTATCTCCGGAACCGCCTCCTCCCATACAATCCTCCCCACACACTCCGGTCCTCTGGGAGGAATTTGCTTCAGCCACAAAAATCTAGGCTGTCTGCAACCTCCCAGAGGGCCTTTTCGGTAATCGCCCCCAAATTGTGGAATGACCTGCCGAATGAGATCCGTCAGATGACGAGCTTGAGTAGCTTTAAAAAAGCACTAAAGACGGATCTCTTTCGGCAGGCCTTTCCTAATTAGATCCCGGCCTCAGGGGATCCTGGCTTCTTTTAGTCCGCTGGCCATTTATAGTATTTTATTGTATTTATTGTTTTTAATTGTTATTTTTTTGATCTGTTGGTTTTAATTTATAATTGTTTAATATTTGTTTATGGGGGAGGGTGGGGTGGGGGGTGTTTGGGGATTTTATCTGTATGGTATTTTAATTTTTGTAAGCCGCCCCGATTGTTTTAACAGTGGGGCGGGGTATAAATAAATTTTATTATTATTATTATTATATTATTATTATTATTATTATAATACCAGGTTTTTTTTAAAAAAATCTGACATTTGTGATATTGTGTGTAAGTATCAACAACTAATACTATTATGCTATAGAATGCACGTCTTTCAGAATTGTGATCTGTTTCCATTCTCATGGCATCTTTTTAGTCTGGCCTTTCAAGCTGTCGTAGTAGTTTTACTGTTTTAAATTATTGGTTTTAAAAGCATGTGCCCAATGATGTCATTGTACTGTTTCAAGACCATTTGCTCTAACAATTGTACTGTACATCTTTGGAGTCAGTACAAGGGTAGTATACAATACAATTTGTGTTAAACAAATGAAAGTGCAACCAGTTGCACAATGGTGTAATGCAGCTCAACGGCACAAGCAGGGACTCTTGCTCCACTTGTGTTACATTGGATAAAGGTCAATATTTTATAATATTGTCTGAATATCTTTAGAAAAAATGTTTTGTAAATGTAAATCAGTAAATAAAATTGTGTGAAGCTTCACTCTCCATCAATCAATGGCATCAAATGACCTCTGAAGATGCTGGGAAAGAAAAAGATGAAATGTGTGGGCCAGCATTCTTCAGTTCTGTTCTTTAGATATTTTTCAGCTGTGATGAAGTATAGATTGCCATGTGGTAGTTCATGTGTGTGTGTTGAGGGGGGAGGAAGTTCTAACTCTAGTAAAAAGTAAATGTTTTTATTCTTACGGCTTTTGAGGGTCAATTCAACCCCTAAAGGAATGACAGAGAATGCCCAAAACCATGAACATAAGGCACTGGGGTCAAAGTGACCCCACAACATGCTGTTGATATTTACTAGATAATTTTAATGTCTACAGCTGTTTGGCTCAGAAACTCTTCTTCCCATTTATTGTGGGAAGGCAACATACACAGTGATGGAGGGTGGGGTGGGAGGTATATATTTTAATTATAGATCAATTACTCCCTTTACTTAATATCACTATTAGTGGTTTACTAAACTCCATGATAAAACTGAACATTTTAAACATTTTAAAATAATTAAACCCTTTTTGTGACCGAGAGAAACTTGCTTTTTCATCATAGCTATTTTCAGAGTCCATGTTCAAAAACACTGATTCTGGTTTTGGATCACTTTGACCCCAGCAGACTCTACAAATTGCTTGCATGCAACTGCCACACTCTCTTCGGCTGATTTAATGGCAACTCTCAGTCAAGGACATTTGGTGACCTTTTCCTTCTATTTGTAAGAAGACAAGCAAACCCAAAATTCTCAAAATAAGTCTTTCTCACAAATTGATAAGTTTCAATAGCAGATTTTTTTTAGTTTTCAAGATTTGTAAGTTAACACAAGAGAGAGAGAAAGAACAGTTGGCCCTGCTTTCTTCTGTGCATAAGGATGCAACAACTACGAGTCTGACATCCTTCTTTATTATAACATTATATATAAAATGTGGCTAGTTGTTGTGGCCAATGTGATCACCACATTGCTGGGCAATTCTCTCCAAACCACACACACACCTGGCAGTCAGTTGTGTTTTCTCCACAAATGTAGGGAACTCGGACAAGTTGATTTTTGGATTATAGCTTCAAGCATCTCCCTGCCAGCATGGCCCCAAATCATGCTGACTAGGGGATTCTGAGTCCAAAGAAGTAACTTTTCTGTGCTCGGGGCGTGCTGTTTATGACACCTAGAAAAGGAGCAGGAATAATTTATGTGGTTGACATAATGGGGTGTGTGTGTGTGTATGTAATGAGCTAGTTGATGTGATTGTGAAATGTGCTGGTTGTTGCAAGTTCTGTCAGATGTGTTGTTATTGCTGTCAGGTATTTCACAAGTCATTGTTTCTTTTCTGTTATACCTAAGTAACTTAAAACCATGGTGTGTGTATGTTAATGACACAACATGCTGTTATTTCTTCTGAAAAATTCTGAAATCAGTGAGACCCCACAAGGTGTTCATACATTTCTTTGCTATGTATTGTTGAAGTGAATGTTGTTGTCATTGTTGCCTTCAAGTTGACTACAGCTAATGGTGACACTATTGTAGCATTTTCTTGGCAAGATTTCTTGAAAAGAAGTTTGCCATTGCCTGAGATGACTTGCCAAAGGTCACCCAGTGGGTTTTCCTTGGGGTTTTTTCGGGCTGTGAGGCCGTGTTCTGGGATAGTTTCTTTCTGACATTTCGCCTGCATCTGTGGCTGGCATCTTCAGAGAATGGTTGGGTAGGTGTGTGTGTGGAGTTTATATGCTGTGAACCCCTGTTGGGGCGTATATGTAAATTTGTGTAATTGTATGGTTAGTTTCTGGGTATAGAAATGCAAGGCTCATTAGTGTTTGGCTAATGGTTGGTTGGTGGGCCATTATCTGCTGGGAATCCCCCTGTCCCTGGGTGGAATTCTTTTGTAAGTGTTGAGTTTTGATTCTATTGTATTTCAATACTGGGATCCAGATTTTGTTTACTTTTAAAGTTTCTTCTTTCCTGTTGAAGTTGTCCAGGTGTTTGTGGATTTCAATAGCTTCTCTGTACATTCTGACATGATAGTTGTCTATTAGCCAAACAGACACTAATGAGCCTTGCATTTCTATACCCAGAAACTAACCATTCAATTACACAAATTTACATATGGTCCTCAACAGGGGTTCCATACGTCAGAAAGAAACTATTCCAGAACACGGCCTCACAGCCCGGGGGAAAAAACCAAGGAAAATCTATGGATGCCGGCCATGAAAGCCTTCGACTTCACATCACCCAATGGGATTCCAGGGCCAAGCAGGGATGTGAATAATTGTCTCCTAGAGTCCTAGGATGAGAAGATATAATGCTGATTGCTGTGCATTAATGCAAATTCACAGCACTGTTCATTTGTCTCCACTTTTTTGGCAAATTTGCTAATATGTGAAGCTATACATGTTTGAAATTCACATGCAACCATGCCTATGAATCAAGATGGTGGCCAGGAGTGAATTGTTTGCATTATTATTCTCAACAAGTTGCCGCTGCTTCACATTTCCCCCCCTGTAAATCTAACATGTGCAAGTGCGACCTTCTGTTTAAAAAGCTGTTTGGTCTCCTCAGGGCAGTGAAAAAGCACACAATCGAGACTGCGAAACTCCAAAATGGCACTTCATGCCACTTGGTTGCCAGCAAGCCCACTCTATGCACATGTCTGATTGATCAGTTTTCCAATTCCGCTCTTATCCGGGAGTGCTCTGCGCAGTGATTTGGTTGTCCTAATGTGCTGGAATGCACATTCCCCCCACATTTTAAAAAAAATGGGGAAAGCCACAAAGATTTCTTTTGGACTGCCTCCCTTCTAAATACAGCAAATAACCATGGGATTTTGTTGGAACAAAAAGTATTCTCCTCAAATTCTATGAGAAGGTTTCTTTTTTAATCATCTAAGCAACTCCCCAGTCCAACACACTGCTTTTCTGAACTCAATTACCTCACAAAAGGAATGACATAGCTATGTTTTCATTGAGGATGTTCTCTCTCTCTCTCTCTCTCTCTCTCTCTCTCTCTCTCTCTTTTTTTTTTTTTTTTTAGGAAAACAATATAGCTGTGAACCTAATTACTTCATTGGTGTATTGGTTTAGTAAGAAGACGAAGTTCTCAATGTAGGCCTGATTATGTCATGTTTAATACCTTCCTCCAGGCCTATTGTTGTTGTGGGTTTCTTGGTGATTTTTGACCCTGCCCCACAAACCAGATTGATGTAATACTTTTTAATATCGACAGCAGATAAAACTTTGCCTAGCTTGAAATGTGTGTAAGTATATGTTAGTAGCCCAATACTGTGTGTGTGTGTGTGTGTGAGTTTCAGGGGAAGTAGATGCATTAGTCTATGTTTAATAATAAATGGAAGCTGAAATTGCTCCTTCATCAGACTGTCACTCATGATGTGTCTTAAACCACCACTGATCTGACATCATTTTTGTGGTTTAATAAAAGTTCTGACGGATGGCTTGAATTGGATACACTATGAAGCCCCCTTTGAAAAATAATACCAAATAGTCTGTTCACAGTTCTTCCAAATCTGTTGCTTAGCTTCTTTTACTTCAGTGACAGTATTTTTTTTAAAAAAAAAATGGACGTCAAGAGCAGTACTCTGGCATCTCAGCAGAAGAGTTTATTTGCTGTATAATATTTTCCCTTTTGTAAGATTTACTCCTAAAGGAAGCTTTATTGTCAACATGCTGTCACTTCTATTTCCAGTGAGTATTTGAGATAACCTCTTCTCCCCCCGCTCACTTCTTCCCATGGTATCTCTGGCTTCTTTTGAAAGATACAGTATAGTTTTGCTGATGATTATCCCCTTCTCAAAAAAAAAAATTCTCACTATAACCTCATTTCAGTTAAGGGAAAGAAGCACCCAGATTCAAGGCTACAAAAATATATTTGCAATGGTAATACAGATCCACGTCTCACTTTGGATATTTGCAAGCCCTGCAGCTAACAAAGCTCTCAAGCAGCACTTACTTGTAGTGTAACTTGGACTTTCTAATCCAATAAAAAGGGAGTAAATACCTTAAAGGTACCAGATCCTGTCTGATCTTGGAAGCTAAGCTGGGCCAACACTGCTTTGGATTTGGGTGGGAAACCGCCAATGAATACCAGGTGCTATAGGCTATATTTCAGAGGAAGGAACTGGCAAAATCACCTCTGAATATTCCTTGCCTAAGAGAACCCTATGAAGTTAAGGAAGTTGCCATAAGTTGACAGGTAACTTGAAGGCACACATGTGCGTGTGCACACACACACACGTGTGCAGGCACACAGAAAGCAGTATATCCCCCCCCCCAGATTAGTAGAAAATTGTTTCTTTTATGCAAAACCTAAAAGAAAAATACAGGCATATATTTTCCCCAGGTGTGGTTTCTCTTTAATTTATGGGGTTATTTCAAGTGATACAGCACTGAATTTGGCCAAGATGGGACACTCAGGTGAGAAATGCTATGAAGACCATAGCTGGTTATGAACCCTAGGCCTGTCATAAGGCATGGTACAACTGGCCTGCCCTGTATAAAATCTCCTTATCTACCATGTGCAAAAAGTTTTACCTTCTGGCAAAGAAATATGTTGCAGAACTGGATCTGCAGTTTCTGTGAAGCTTCTGTCCGAGGTGACAACCTTAGTTTTGTATTGCCAAGATAAAATTCTAAGCTGTCTCTGTGTGTGTGTTTAATTCATGCTGGCAACAAACAACAATAGGGTGCTTTGTTCTTAATGGCACCAATAGCATATGTCCATCCAATTATCTTAGTTCATTTTGGTTGTTAATAGTCCATATGTGTTCCAGACATTTGGGGGACTCTAGAGAAGGAGGGAGTGTGTTTCCTCTTGACAAAGTTTTCTGTATTGCATATAGATACTAGTGTGTTTATTATGTTGCATCTTAATGGTTCTCTTCTTTATATATCCAATAGATATTTAATGTCTGTTTCCTGCAAGTGGTTTCTTACACTACACTTTTGTATTTGGGACGGTGTATTAACAATGCAGGGAAGGGCAGTGTTGTTACTGTTGCTGTTGTTTCTGTTGCTATTAAATTTATTTATACCCCACCTTTTCCTCAAAAGTGGGACTCATAAATAGTAGGGGAAGTTATAACAGTGGACGTTGGACTTGCCACTAGAGGTGAGGATGAAGTACTTGTGGCTTTACCATTCTTTTGGCATTTCAACAGAAATCAACTTAATTTGTACTTTCTGTACTAAAATATAAACTGGGATGCAATTATCCTTCAGTTTTTGCACTTCTTCAAATTTAATGATGCAATTCTCTGTCTTAAAATGTGTACAAAAATGCATACAAATGCAATATTGTATGAAAAAGAATATATTGTGAGAAGTGCTTCCAGAATATTAATTCATGAGCTATTTTATGCTTCCATAATTTTATGCGTCCATAAAATTTGCAGATTAGGAGAAAGTGTGTATAATTTTTCATAGGTAAGAAAACTGCATCTGAAATTTGGGGGAAACTTGCAGAATGTGAAGAGTGAGGCAGAAAACATTATAGAACAAGATTTTATTTTTCAAAGGTAGATTGGCCCATTCCTACTGGCCACCGGAATGGGTTGATTAATCATGGCCACTTCAGCATAGCCACTTCAGTGCTGCCACTTCAGCCTGGTCAGTTGAGTGCAGCCCTTTCAGCGTGGCCAATAGAGCACAGCAGGTGGTTCAATCCTTCCCTTTCTGTATGGGTCCAATCGCTGCTCTGTTTCCTCTCACATTGCTCCTGTCTATGGAAGGTAGAGCATAGAGAAAGGAGCAGCTTTGAAGCACTGCCCCCCCCATTTCCCCACTTCAAGTTTTCCAGTAATGAAGAAAGCCAAGATTAATCTTTCCCTTACTCATGAGAAAGAACATTTCAGCCTACTGTTTCAGGTGCTCTCTCTACCTCCCCCATTCTGAGAGGGATTCTTAGGAGGTAGGTGCCATAGCCACCAGTTTCCCATTGTCAGGCAACAGAGTGTGGAGTGGTCCCAGCAAACAAACTGACATCAGCTTAACAGATAGCAGTCCAGCGAAGCTTTCCTGCCAGATTTTACAGCAGAAGTGAAGTCAGAAGTCAGTTCAAGGTTCAGGAACACAGTGAGCAGCAACGACAGATAGTCTGGAGGTCAAAGAATCTGGTCAAATAGCTAAGCAAGGGTATGAAGCATAGAGCACACAGGAGCAATGGTAAGGGCTGAAAAAACATACGAGTTGTTTCTGACATCAGACTACTGCCCTTCGCCCTCCTTAAAAACGCTGGAGCCAGCTGGTTCTCATTCATGCCTTATGCCTTCATGGCCTAGAAACCTAACTAGCTGCTGGTGTAGTTGCTTTGCTTGTCCCACTCTCAGGCTGCTGTTCAGTTGGAGAAGCTGACTCTTGGCCCATGACAACAGGAGTAGCATTGAAGCACTGCCTCATCCCACATTTCTCCACTTCATGTTTTCCAGTAATGAACAAAGCCAAGGTTAACTTCTCTCTTACTCGTGAGAAAGAACATTTCACTCCACAGTTTCAGGTGCTTTCTCTCTACCTCCCCCTCTGAAAGGGATTCTTAGGAGACAGAGATAGTGTTGAAGCACTGCCTCCTCCACCCCCCCCCTTTTTTCTCTTTAGGAGATAGGAGGACTGCACTCAACTGGTCATGATCAACCAGCTGGCCTGAAGCAGCCATGCTGAAGTGGCCATGATTAATTGTCCTAGGCTCCTTGCCACACGCAAATGCACAGTCACACAGAGAAACCTGGAAGAAGATGATCTGGTAGTACCTATAGATGGGACCTGGGGAAGATAAGCTTATATGCCTTCCAAGTACTAGGTAATACTACCCAATCTGCCTTTACTGACTCGGTATCTAGTACATTAACTAAAATCAATTTCAGCTTTGTTGTTATGAATTATACCATGTTAGGGTAAATGGACTGTAAACCATTGTTATATGTGTTATGTTTTTAATTAACTTTGAAACAAACCTAAAAATGCATTACAGATATTAAAAAAAAACACTGTATTTTTCCCTTGTCTGTACTGTATACCCATTTTCTTTCCTTATACACAGCTAAGGATAAGGGGTGCTGAGTTTCCCACATGTAATATTTTTGAGCTATGCTTTATTATTGAACCACTGGAGAGTGAAATATAATCCTTGGGTTCAATTCAGGATCATTTCTTTCTCCTTTGGCTTCTGAAGAACTTTGAAATGAGAATCTTCAGGACAAGTTTGGTTCCGCATCTTTCTAATATAATAGCTGAATTTTCTTGGAAGTGCAGCACTTTAAAATGGCATAACCTCTCTATAGTTGAAGAAAAGGAGCATGTTTGTTCTGGCTGTTGGCATGAAGACCTATGAGGCTACCATGTTAGACTATTAGAATATTTAAATCCCTTGACATCCAATGTCTATGGAAGGGCAAATTCACAACATAATTTTCTCCCATGGGTTTCTCCCCTTTCACCCAAGTTCTTGAGTTCATGGACTTTGGACTTTAACACAGCCCCACTTGTGCTGAATAAATACAGTTGTCCCTCCATATCCACAGATTTGGTATCCACAGATTTAAGTATTCACAGCTTGAAAATATTCTTTAAAAAATAATAATCCAAAAAGCAAACCTTGATTTTGCCATCTTATATAAGGGACACCATTTTGCTATGGCATTGCATATAATAGGACTGGAGTATTCACATATTTTGGTATCCACGGGGGGTCCTGGAACCAAACCCCCGCGATTATGAAGGGACAACTGTCGATTAATAAAATGACTTGCATATTTTCTTCCTGACAGTTTTCTTTTCATTTGAAAAAGGGAGAGTCTAGCAATTTCCATGTTGAGAAGCAGTGAACCCTCTCTTTGTTTTAGTCTTTTTTTAAAGGAACGTCCTTTCAAGGTGCTATTTGGGGGAAGGATTCAGCACTTTTAACAGTTCCTTTAAAGGTCAGAATAAACCCCAGTGAAATGTGCCATCCCGCTGACATGGAAGTCACAGCCACCACTGCCTCCACCCAAAGATTGCTTGAAGGCAATTTACAATAAAGTTTTGAAAATGATAAAATGATTCCTAACAACAACTAAAAATAAAAAATGCAATATTGCAATAACAGAAGGGAGCCTCCTAAAATGAAAGAGCAGGCTTAATCAGTGAAAGCTTGGCAGAAGAGTATAGGATTTAGGGGGGTTGTGTGGGTATGTGTTAGTCTTTAATTCCTATCAAGTCGGCTTCAGTTTATAGTGACCCTATAAATGACTAACCTCCAGTTCACCCTGTTATTAACAGCCCTGCTTAGATCTTGCCAACTCAGAGCTGTGCCTTCCTTAATTGATTCTGCCCACCTGTAATGCACTCTTCCTCTTTTCCTACTGCCTTTTACTTTGCAAAACATTGTCTTTTCTAATGAGTCATGGCTTGTCATTATATGTCCAAAGTATAACAGTCTCAGTATAGAGAGTTCAGGCTTGATTTGCTATTGGACCTTTTTGGGGGGTGGGAGGTTGGACTAGATGGCCCTTGTGTGGTCTCTTGCAACTCTATGATTCTATGATTAGCAGACTAAAGTCCAACTACCTATCATTTTCTTCCTCATTCCCTTCCGTCCTTCTAACACTATTGTGTTAGACATTCATGACTGTAGATGGTTGGATTGCCCCCAACTCCTCCCCACCCTGGCATAAATCCAGTGGAAAGGAGAATTATAAGTCATCTGCCTAGCAGCCACACATATTTATCTATACCATTTTCAGATCTGGAGTTGTATCTTCAGCTGACTTAATTCAAAGACAGCTCTGTCAAAGGTGAAAAATAGGACATGCTATTATAGATAAATATGTGTGGCTGCTAGGCAGATGACTTATAATTCTCTATTCATTGTATTCTCTATACATGTATTCTCTATACATGCTATTATAGCATGTCAGCTTGAGCGGGGATGGGAAAATGGGAAAAATAGCAGAAAGAAAGACTATTTAAAAATATTTGGGAAATGGTTTTAAAAAGTTTCTTGCATGTTGGGAAATCCTGACAATAAGAATCCTGGACCAATGAGAATATTTGCAGTTTGGGATTTACATTGTGTACAATTTGCTCATTTTGTGCAGGAAACAGAAATTTTCTTTGCAGAAACATGCAAATTTTATGCAGAAGAAGTTCCCCAAGTACAGAATTTTCTGCACAGAAAATAATATGTACATAAATATTTTTAGAAAATGCTGTTTCCTGCACAGAAATGCTGTTCTCTGTGCAAAAAAGAAAGAAAAACCATGTGAATTTTGTGTAGAATGGGTCCAGAACTTCAAATAAACTGCATAGTATTTGAAGAATTTCTAACAGAAAGAAAATTAGTAAAATTATTTCTTGCTTCCTTTACAAACTAGTTTAGTGAAGATTACTTCCCTATAAATGAGAAAACATACCAGCACTGGCATAAGACCTAGTGATACCCAATCCCTACATTTAGACAAACTGTTCCATTTTAGATCAACATTTTAAAATTCATTTAAAGCTACCCCTGTTTTAATGAGCCCATGAAGGAGACATGTATGTATCCTTTTTTGTCATTGTTAGATAATGTATTTTCTTTGCTTTTGTGACTAGTGTCACCAACATCCCTCCATGGAATAACAAACTAGTTGTTCCAGGGCACAATTCCTTATCTCTTTGTTGTCTGTCCCTGCTACCCCAGACATTTCAAGCCGGCCAGCGAGCTTGTTACACATTCCTTATCTAATATTTTCTTTGGCTTATGCATGGCCACTGATGGTTTACAATGTCACTAAAGGCCCTCAGTGGACTAGCTATATTGCTGGGCCTTTTTCTTATCTGCAGTGGAATTTGTGCATACATAGTTTAGGGCATCAACCCAATCTCATCATGTTTTCTAAAATAGTTTCTACAAAAAGATTGCTTCTATTATTCTAAGTGCACACAATGTAGTCCCTAGAGATGTTACAGTGACACATTTCTTTACTTTCTCACAGCTTTGTCATTATCAGGTATAAATCTGGACCATCTGTTATGTGAGGCAAAATGAAAATCCCAGTTTCTCTTCATAATCTACTCCTACAAGCCAATGCTATGGTTTCAGCAGCTGCAGTTCTTTGAGGGTTCAAGCATAAAAGGCTATTAGAGCAACAGGAAATTAGATGTGATGAAAGGATTGTTCAAGCTAGCATTCAGATGTCTACTGTTTCCTATATTGAATGATAGCAATTGATCATAATTACTAGAAGAAAGGGCCTTATAGGAAAAGAAGTCTTGTAACATCACTTTAGAAAGATGCATAATATCATTTTCTTTAAGGCACAACAGTGAGGTCCCACATAGTGATACTGAAATTTATCTGATTTGGAATATAAATTTCTAAAGCTTGTTATCCTCAGATGATTTCCACAAGACATTTTTCTCTGGCTCAGAAGTGAAAAATGAGGTTCTGCATGTGTATAGTCAATGATGTTTCAATTGCTCATCAATATATCTATATCTATATCTATATATCAAAATGCTGGACAGCTTAGGCACTCCTAAGCTTAGGCCCTCTTTGGACAGCATGTCCCACAATCGCTTACAATAGGCTATACTTTTCTGGGAATTGAAAACCAAAACATCTGGAGGGTCAACGATGCCCCACATCTTACCTAAGCTGTCCTTGAAGTACAAGTATCTGAAGGACACCAGTGATTTGGAAACTTCAGAGGTCAAACATAAGGCCAACCTAGGATAGAGCCAAAGTGAAGAAATAGTATCTTCAACCAGGGAAACTAAGCATTTCCAGAATACTTTGACCTTATCATCAACTAACTGGTTCCTTCTTCTAATAACAGTAACAATCTGAAAAGTAAGGGAATGTTCAATGTGAATAGTGTTCACTTGGTGCTTATTATTTTTCATTATGCCTTAACGATTGATGTTTAATGATTGGCTAAAATATATCCAGGATGCTCCTTCTATGTTGTATGTTGTCATGTGCTAATGCTGGGCAGATTTTCCAAAACTGCTATAAATGATAAGGTGTATGGTTGCTCCACTGCCAGATTGCTCAGCCAGAATGTTGGAAATCTGGACTAGCATGTTGTTGAATAAACTTCTGTCTTCATTCCATGAATGTCTCTACTCTTGAACCCAAACAGTAAAGGAAACACGTTTCCCCAATACCAACTATGTCAATGAGGCATAAGGTACCTCAGCTGGTCGCCATCAGAGTGGTGCAAAAATGGTAGCGTGGCACTAGCAGGTCATGAGAAACAGAGCTTGGTTTGTCTTTTAAAAAGTTGCTTTGAAAAATTAATCTGTCACAGTTACATTTCTATGTCTGTTTTTTAAAAAAATACTCTTATTATTACATTATAAAAAGTAACTGCTCTCATTACACAAAAGTACCTAAAATAATAACTTTTAGCTACTTTAAAAAAAAACCATTTTGGTAGGCGTACAAAGAGCTACAACTGCAGCTCCTCAGAGGGGTTACATTATCCCTGGTTACAATCATAATGTCATTAAATTATGCCTTCGTTATTGCAAAGAAGAATTTTAGCAAGTAATTCATAGGCTATTACTCTGATTTTTTTATTCCTGCATGGCAGGGGTTGGACAGGATGGCCTTTGTGGTCTCTTCCAACTCTATGATTCTGTGATTCTACAGGTTATATAAGGGTGCTTGTAAGTCCCTTTTTGCATGGGGCACAGAGGGCAGCGGTGGTACAGTGGTTAAATGCCAGTACTGCAGCCACAATATTGTGAGTTTGATCCTACCGGGCTCCAAGGTTGACTCAGCCTTCTGTCCTTCTGTAGGTCAATAAAATGAGTACCCAGCTTGTTGGGGGCAATTAGCTAACACTTTGTAAGTGTTAGGAAGAGCTTAGGAAGTGCTTTGCACTGATAAGTTGTATAGAAATATAAATGCTATTGCTATATTGCTATTGCCCTTGCACTCCACCTGAAAACCTCCCACCACTTTGCAGTCCCTGGCTGAGGTAAGCTCTTGGCGGGGAAGCTTGCTGCTGCTTCTTACCAGAGGGATGGTGAGGGAGAGACAATTCAGACCATGTTGATCCAGCTGCTCTGAGCTCCTGGGAGAAGGAAACACCATTTGAGAGCACATCCTCATTTCTCCCCCACTCCTGATCAAATTGAGACCAGTTGCTTCTGTATGGTCTGAGTTGCCTTTGCCTCCCTGCCCTTCCCCAGAGGTAATGGAAAGCAGCAGGGGCCCCTCCCAGGGTTTGACAGTTACTAAGTGGTAGAAGGACATGGAACTGCATGTGCTCAGCAATGTGTACATGTAGGATCTCAAGCATAGTTGCCAAAGCTTTGGTGAAAAGAAATAGTGACATAACAATCTGAAACATCAAGGTCAAATTTTGACAGAGCCAAAAGAGGATGATTTGTATGCAAGGGTATTGCACACCATCACAAATTAAGGGAAGTAAGGACTAGCTAATGCTATGAAAGAATAAAAGAGACAAGTCTCACACTGGTGCTGATAGTAAAAATTTTATTGGAAGAGAGTGAAAAAGTCAATTACATTTTGATTTCAAAACTCCCACAAAATTGTTCCAAGCAAAAAATTAAAACTGAAGTGTTGCTGTGTCCCTGTCTTACTTTTTTTTTTTTTTTTTTTTTTGCATAACTACATCTTCTGTTGTTCTTCAAACATATAGTAGCAAGGGACCTTTGTTTCATGCAAACAAGTAGCTCTGTTTTTTTATGAGCATTCAATGGGGCAAATTTATAGTTGTTTTAAACATTTTTCTATGCAATGTTTAGGAAGGCATAATACCATGGAAAATTGGGCTAGTTAGACTAAAATAGGTATTAACAGAATTTGTGACTAATGATTCTAACAGGGAGTATATAAATTTACAATGGGAAATAATTTGTAATGCATTAAAACTCAGATTGTCAATCTCCTGTGGCTGGAGTGATTGGACACCTTTGATGAGAGCTGAGTAAATAGCTCATTCCATTATGTTCTTTTTTTTTAACCCTCTCTTTAAGAATATTGAAGTTATTAAGGCATTTCTAAAAGCAATTGCAAAATATAGGCACATTTCTAGAAACCTCTCCATAATTTTCTCCCTCTCGATAAGACCATACTTTATGATATGAGTAAGTCAAGACTGAGAATTGCATAGTTCTGTTTGTTTGCATAACTTGTTCTACTCATGCTTGACATGGAAAAGTGGTAAGGATTGATGCAGAGCACTGGAGCAGCACCTTTCAACACTGAAACCAAAAGCTGTATAGTAAGCTGTATCCTGACTGACTAGGAACAGCTCTGCAAATCAGGTTGCTAGTGCAAATGTTTGCTTTTACAAGCTCCAAATGTTCCTTTCAAAGAGTGTTCCCTAATATTTCTTCAACTGAGCTCTGATATGCACAACCAGGACTTCCAGCAAATTCATTAGAGAGAACTGGAACATTTTTTTTTAAAAAAAGAGGCACTCTCAAAGATGGTAAAGAACCAGTTTTTCATTCCATAAACATGACAGCTGTTTGGCAGTGGAACGTGCTGCCTCATAGTGTGGTGGAATTTCCTCTGGAAGTTTTTAAACAGAGTCTGGATGGCCATCTGTTGGGAGAGCTTTGATTGTGTGTTCCTGCATGGCAGGGGGTTGGATTAGATGGCCCTTGTGATCTCTCCCAACTCTATGATACTATGAGAAGGAGGAAGCCATCTATGAGAAGCCATCTATGTTTAGATTGCAGGCTGTACCTAGTTTTTCCCAACTGAGTAACAATTATCAATTGATACGCAAGCAGAACCGCACCACACCGAACTGGCCACTCTGAATTAGCCTCACTGAAATGTCCCATTCCACCACTCTCTGAGTGAGGCAAATGCTGCAGCCCAGAGAAAGCTGGCCTGGTTCTCCAGAGTGGAACACCAGAGAGCTACAAAGAGCTGCGGCAGTCACTTGCCAGTGGCAGCAATGTTAATGTAGAGAAAACAGATTGTATTTGGTGCTAGCTGGGTCTGTAGAAAGCAGTGCCTGCCACTTTATGGATGATGGGGTTGTGGGATGAGAATGAGAATGAGAATGAAGGTGAGGACGATGTGGCAGCAGTGTTTGTCCTACCACCTCAGGGGGCAGCATATTTTGGATTGCTGGTTTGCTCCTGCATGCTGTAGATGTGCTGATACACTTGTGTGTATTTGGACAGTTATATTTTTGTATGTGCTAATACACTTGTGTATATTTGGACAGTTATATTTTACCACATACCATGCAGCTGTGTACAAGTTTACATAGGGACCACTAAATGCAGTGTGCAAACACGAATCAAGGAACATGAGAGACACTGCAGACTGGGCCAGCCAGAAAAATCAGCAGTAGCAGAACATGTTATAAACCAACCTGGACACAAAATGGTATTTAAAACCACAGAAATTCTGGACCAGGCCAACAACTATCATGTCAGAATGCACCGAGAAGCTATTGAAATCCACAAACACCTGGACAACTTCAACAGGAAAGAATAGAATAGAATAGAATCTTTATTACAGTCATAGACCAGCACAGGTAAAAAGGGATACAGAATAAAGGTAAAAACAGGATAAAAACAGGCTAAAAGCAGTATTTAAAATGTTAGCTCCAGTATAACAAGACTAAGTTGATACTATTCTACTGTTGAGGACATTGTCTGTCGAATTTTAACCGCAGCTGCGCAGCATCTGGCAACATTATAAGTTGTTCTTGGATTGGTGTCTGAAAGCAACAAGTTTATGTAGAATTGTCCAGTGTGCCCTTGATATTTATGCAAGAGTGGTGAAATAATGCTGAGACGTATGTCCCTGTAGTATGAGCACTGGAGTAATACATGCTCTGTTGTTTCTATTTGACCTGAGTTGCAGGGGCACAGTCTGTCTGAGAAGGGGATCTTCTTGTATCAGCCTTCAAGGACAACTGAAGGGAGGGCACAACACCGTGCAAGAGTAAAGGCCCTTCGATGTTTAGGTATTTCAAGTGTTGCTAAGTATGCCAAAGGAGAGGCCAGATATCTATTGAAGTCACTAGCAATGAAGGTTGGAGTGCTGGCTAGATCCAGTTGTCGCTCTATATCTGCTACCCGTTGTTTGATAGTAGCTTTCGCCCTATCATATCCCAGGCTAAGCAAAAGATCTGGAGAAAGGCCCAGCGTTGAAATTTTAGTCATCACTGTCTGTTTCCAGCTGGATTGGAAATCATCACTTAAGGTTAGTGGAGCAAGGCCAGTGGGAAAGAGGGATAGTCTGAGCCAGTAGCTGAGTATGGTCACCCACACTCTGGCCTCCACTTTCATAAATCCTGACTCCAGTCTCAGAGCTGCGTTAGAGACACATTTTGGAGTTTGGAAAGCTGATCTTCTCAGTGTCTTCCCTGTATCTTCCTTTGTCTTTCCCTTATTCTTCTTATTTTCACTCCCTAGAATCCCTTCTTTCCCCATTTCTCTTTGCAGAATTTAAATACCGGAGCCCATTCATCTTCTTGAGCTTGTGTATCTTTTTCTCTAAGCTCGAACGTTAGTTTGTCCATGCATGCCATTCCAGACCTTTCTCCATCCAGTCATCAATTGCTGGTATATCTTTCTGTTTCCAATTTCTTTGCTATCTCTAGTCTCGCCGCAGTCACTAAATATACTAACATTCTCCAACTAATCTTTCCCTCTTCTTTTTCCAGTATTTGAGTCATATTCAACAAGCAGAATTCTGGCTTCATTGGATACTGTATATGAAACATTTCCTCTATTGTTCTATGAATTGTTGTCCGGTTTTTTTTTACTCTTTTACAATTCTACCACATGTGGAATAATAAGCCTGTTACTTCCTGGCACTTCCAACAGTTTCTATTTGTTTTGAATATTTTCCCTATTTTCTCTGGTGAATAATACCATCTATTTGCCATCTTAAAGAAGTTTTCTTTAAGGCTTTGACACACTGTACATTTATTCATTTTCTTTCTTGCTTTCTCCCAATCTTCTAATTTTAAATTGTAGCCAATATCTACTGCCCATTTCAGGATTTAATCTTTTATTTCTTCAGTTTCTACATCTCTCAAAAGTAGCATTTTATAAAGTTTGGATTTTTTTTTTTTTAATTTGGGCTTCAATGATTTTATCTAGCTCATTTTGATCCTATTCAATCCCTGGTTCCTTCTTGTCTTCTTTAAATATTTGCTTTATCTGTTCGTATGTGAGCCAATGTATTTTAAGTTCTTCCCTTGTCTTCATTTTGTATTCTCCTCCTTCTTCCATATTTAATAATTCCTGGTAGCTTAGCCATCGCTCAGTATTCTTCCACCTGCTCTGGAACACTTCTTGTGGGGATATTCACTGTGGAATTTTCATGTAAAATTTCTGTTTCACTTTCTCCCACACTTTTATTAAGGGTTTTCTAATTGCATGATGTTCAAATTCTTTATTTATTTTAGCTTTATGTAGGCGTGCCATCCTAGTCTGATGTTGAAACCTTCCAGATTCAACAATTTCGTATCTTCTAGTTTTATCCAGTCTATGATCCACATCAATGCACAAGCCTGGAAGTATAGTTGGAGGTTTGGAGGTTTGGCAGTCCGGCTCCCCCTCTAAGCTTTGAATCAATCATCATCTTCCACTTTATTCTAGGTTTCCATCCTCCCCATATGAACTTATTGATCTCCTTGTTCCATTCTTTGAATGGTTGTTCAGTCTTCCCTAACTTTTGGTTAGGGACAAGTCAGGTGAATACGACAGTCAGGAGCGCCTGTTATCAGCTTCGGCTGATACGCCAGCTGCGCCATTTCCTGGAAGTAAAGGACCTCGAGACTGTGGTGCACGCGCTGGTAACCTCTCGTCTAGATTTCTGCAATGCGCTCTACATGGGGTTGCCCTCATGCTTGGTCCGGAAACTTCAGTTGGTACAAAATATGGCAGCCAGAGTGGTCTCGGGAACATCTCAGAGAGACCATATAACTCCAGTGTAAAGATCTCTCCACTGGCTGCCTATCAGTTTCCGGGCCCAGTATAAGGTGTTGGTTATTACCTTTAAAGCCCTAAATGGCTTGGGTCCAACTTATCTCCGGAACCGCCTCCTCCCATACAATCCTCCCCGCACACTCCGGTCCTCTGGGAGGAATTTGCTTCAGCCACAAAAATCTAGGCTGTCTGCAACCTCCCAGAGGGCCTTTTCGGTAATCGCCCCCAAATTGTGGAATGACCTGCCGAATGAGATCCATCAGATGACAAGCCTGAGTAGCTTTTAAAAAGCACTAAAGATGGATCTCTTTCGGCAGGCCTTTCCTAATTAGATCCCGGCCTCAGGGGATCCTGGCTTTTTTTAGTCTACTGGCCATTCATTGTATTGTATTGCATTTATTGTTTTTAATTGTGATTTTAGATCAGTTGGTTTTAATCTATAATTGTTTAATATTTTTTTATGGGGGAGGGTGGGGGTGTGGGGTGTTTGGGGATTTTATCTGTATTGTATTTTAATTTTTGTAAGTGGCCCCGATTGTTTTAACAGAGGGGCGGGGTATAAATAAATTTTATTATTTTATTATTATTATTATAATTCTGATACCTTTCCCCCACTGAATTAAAATGTTTCACATTTGTACACAAAGATGTTTTGCATTTAAGTTACTCTCAGATTTCTCTGCCCTTGAAGAAGCTCCCCTGGAATTGCTGTGTGAGTCATAGGTGTGGGTATATGATTTAAGAATGTAAGAATATAAGAAGAGGCATGATAATTAAAACCAATTTCATCCAGCATTTGGTTTCTACAGTGAACAGACACCTATGAAAAGTCCACAAGCAGAAAATCAACATAGTAGTAATACTTTCCTGGTCATATTATTTAGTGATATGCCTTCAGAGGCATACTAAAGGTAGAATGTGCCCATCACTGATATTTTCTCATGTTACAGCTGAAGTATGATAGCCTTGGTTTATAGTAGGACCCCCGTATCCACTGATTTATTATCCACAAATTCAATTATCCATAGGACACAAAACAGCACATCTACCGTATAAAACATTTTCTAGATCCTCCAAGGCAACACTATGGTATTTTAAACCAGAAGTCCCATTATTTTTAATGGTGTTTGCTATTATCCATGGTTTTCGGTATCTATGAGGGCCCCCAGAACCAATCCCCAGCAGATACTCTCATGAATGTCCTGTACTCTCATGAATGTCCTACTCTTGAACTCAAGTGACTGACTTCAAGTTTTAGGATTGTATGAGAGAAGAAAACAATCTGCGTGTTCCACGTAATGTATACTTTGATACACTTTGTCATGCCACATGCTTTCTGACCTTTTTCCCCTTAATTTTCTTAGACCAGTAACCATGCCAAGATGCAACAAGCAATCTCTACTGAAAGGCCCTAGGGGATGGACTTCCCTCACTACCAAGCATTCCATGGGTGCAGTCTTTATTTTCCTCCTTCCAAGGCAATGGAAGCCATTTATGGAATGAGTACTATGCAGTTCACATTCTATGGCAGGTTCAGGCTCTACCTTCTAAACTGGAACAAATTCAGATAGTTTATAAATTTAGACAGTTCTCTAAACTGTAAACAGTCTTTTTCATTCACCCAAAGTTCCTGCTTTGTTGCAAAGATTAAAGTCATAGATGAGAGAAATGAAAAAAACAAAACAAAAACTATGGCTGAATCATCTATATATCTGCCTGCCTGCATAGTCTGACATGCTCTTCGGTATGCTCTATGATAAACTGATCAGTGAGCAACATAATCTTCTTGTTCATCTGAAACCTTTAAATCAGATTCAGAAACACAAAACCCATTTCTCATTATATCCGATATCATAGATTGCTTTTTGAGCTGCTAAATAATTTAATTTTTTTCCTCACTAAGGTATAGTAAAATCTTTTAAATTTACAGTGAATTTTTGGCACTGAAGTCCTAACCCCATTTTCTTCCTAGCCATGGAAGCAATGTTACCAGTAGGTCCACTTTTAATTATATCAAATTTCCTGTAAAAACTACTGTGTTACATATTCTGAATGAAAGGTGTAACTGTTCTTAGAAATATAACATCATTACTTCCCATTAGACAATTTTCATTTGTATAATTACATTTTTCCAGATAGCAGCCTTGGTCATTGGTCATGATACCAACATAATGTTAACTGATGCCCATAGTTCACATTTCAAAGGCATTTTCCTTCTCCATTCTCTGCCATCATTTTTCATTGGTACTGCTCATAGGATAAGAGTTGGGTATTTCCCTTTTCTCAACCTTTCATCTAACTGATTGGATATCTTGTGTATTTCCTTTATATACATCCCTGTGATGTATACATGGCATTTCTCCCTTCAGGGATCTTAATCAGAAAAAGCAATCGCCTTTAGCTTTTCTCATTAACAAAATGGAAAAGTAACGTACCTAATCCATTAGAAGTAGACCTTTCTAATAAGAACTCTCTCTCTCTCTCTCTCTCTCTCTCTCTCTCACACACACACACACACACACACAAATGGCAGCATGCCAGACACCATAGAGACAGTTTACCTTAAAGGGTTTCCAACCAAAAAGAAAAGAAACACACATACACTTTGTACATAAGAGAAAGCATGTTTTGCCTGAAGTCATACTTGCTTGACAAGCATTAATGTACCCTTCTGAGTCTCTAGTCCTATTCAGAATTACCTGGAAGTAAATACCATTCAAAGTGGTAGACTTTGTTTCTGAGTAAACATGCATAAGATGTTCTCTGAGTCCTCTGAAAGATAAATTGTATTCAGAAAGAAAAAATGTGTGTCAAAATATGTAATATCTTACTTCTTTTTGCAGCTTCTCCACACACACTCGCCCCAAATGATTTCCTTCAAATATTGATAAACTGAACAAAACTTTAACCAGAACAGCCATGGCCCACTTATTTCTCTAGCAAGCATTTACTAGAAGCATTATTCTGCTACTTGTGTGTCTCTTTCAGTCCTGTCTCAAATTATTTACAATCAGTGCACTGAATTTTCAATGTGGAGACAAGACTTAATTAATTCTATTCCCATAGAAGTGGATTGCTTTCTTTTCTCCAGCCCTGATTTCATTAAATGCTTCTTTGCATTAACATTCCTAGCATTGATGTTTGCCTTTAGATTGAGGAGGGCAGTACAGGCTGCTGATGCAGTCAGCTGCATAAATTGTTAGTGCTGGCTGGCTGGACAAAATGGTGCTTGAACTGTTTTCTAGAGAAACCATTGGTTATGTAGCAAAATAGGTCAATGCCATATCTTTTCCCCTCCGTATTTTGAGCAGTAACATAACAACAATAACTGCCATTCATTCAACTGAAGATGGTGGCCTAAATCTTACTGGTGTAGACCCACTGAGTTAATGGGATGTAGCTGTATGTTGGCTGAGCAATTGAGTCACTGGGAGTAACCAATAGGCATATGGACCATGTAAATAGATGAGTTCCTTTTACTTGTCTCTGCAAAGTCTTGGTGAAAGCAGATGTGCAGCAATATCAATATGTAAGGAAATCAAATCAATGTATAAGGAAACAATTAGCTACTGGGTATGTGTGCATCTGTTTCAGGAAAATGCTGAATACTGAACCAAAGCAGGCCACTTTAAATATATTTAGACCTTTTGTGATATGAAATGAGTCTTTGCCAAAATGGCTGAAAGCAATATGGGCTGGTTCCAATGCTTAGGAACTCGGCAGTTCTGCAGGGCATCAGGGCTGCACAATCTCCATTGCCTTGTATTGGAGGTAAATGAAGGATATGCCCTACCAAACCACCAACAGGAGGGAAATCCCATCTCTAGGCAAAGATTCCATTGCCAGAAGAGTCCTTTTCAGGAGCATTCAGCTTATTTCTTGCTAAACTTGCATAGGGCTGGGTTGTTCGGTTGCTTCCAAATGAAGGGTTTCTTGGCTCTTATGGAGGTTCTGCAAGCCTACTGAATTGCCCAGTAGGGATTCAGGGGATGAACTGAGATTTTACAACTCATAGGAAGAATGGAGGAAAAATATGGTGCCAAATCCTATACAACATTTTTTTGTGTTTTGGACCTAGCTGCAGTCCTGCCAGGAGGGAAAGAATCTGCTATTTGGACATAGCCTTCAATCTAGTGGGATGGAGTGACAGAGATGGAGATGACCAGTATTCCTACAGATATAGTTGCATGTTTGCTTTCTTTGGGTTTAAATATAGTTCAGACTAATTAACATTATTTATTTCCAGTGTGGGTAAAGCGCCATCCTTGGATGTCAAGTGGTCCACAAAGCTATTATTGTGGCCCCAACCACTCCATGTTTTCCAAAATGCCCCTTTTCTGGCAGAAATAGAGGATAAATCACCTCTTTTGGTAAAAGCGTCCTCCCACTGTTTAATTTTTTTTTAATTGCCATTTTTCAAAAGCAGAACTGGACCTTTTATGTCCTTCATTTTTCGGTGTATTTACAGACCCTAAAGGGTCCCAGAAACAGAAAATTTATTTCTGATTTATTTTGCTACATCATCTTTTTTCTTTCTCCAGTCTAGAGAAAAGTTAAAGTTTATAATAATAACAACAATACATTACTGTAAGAGTGGGCCCAAGATAGGGCAGGGTCTACTGGTAGGTCTCTGAGTGTATTATAGTAGACCACCAAGGATTATTTTTTTAATTTATTTTAATCCCCATGTGCACCAGAATCCTGGAAACCCTCACAAGGAAACCATCCACATATCAAAAAGGCTCTCCTCTTTACATCACTTTTCAAATGATCAAAGCAATGACAGGGAGCACATTCCCTTTCTCACACGTTGATGGAAGCCCTCTCCGAATATTTGAATCCCTGGTTTGAGCTGGTCCTCAAAGGCATCTTGCTTCTGAATTCTATATCTACCTCCTTCACTTATTATTTTCCACCTTGCTCCAGTGGGTAGGTTGTGGGTTTCTAGGAAAAGTCAAAATCAGTCCCATGAATCTGAAGTCTTCTCACCCCTCCAAAACACTGTTGGATTACAGTGGCTGAAATAAAACTGTCAGCAATTAGTTCTCATTCACATAAACTATATGATCACATAACAGCACAGAGGAGACCAGATAAATGTGTATTTATAAGATAGCCAATGCATCTAAAGTATCAATTTTGATTAAAATGTCTGCTTTGTACTACAGTATAATGATTTCTTGGTGAAGTACTGTGGCAGGATGCTTCCATAAGCATGCAGCATGTGACCAATTAACATAGGCCAATGCCACCAAATTAGATTAATCTCTAGTAGTCTTCCCAATCCACGCATAAAACCAAGGGTATATATCTGATTTTCAGACCATATTTTATAGTTATGGCTGCAATTCAAGTTCATCATTACAGTACCTGACCATATTTTGGAGGGCGTGGGAATAACCCAAGTACTATAGTAATCTTATGTGCCTCTGGGAGAAAGCCTATTCTGAAAAATGTCTGTGGTAATTACTTTCTAAGCAGGTTCTCCCCAGTTCAAAGAGATGCATAGCACCAATGGTGCACAAACTGGCTAATGCTGATGTAGCTACAGTGGCACCCTGTGGAATTCAAGTGGAGCAACTCCATTTACTAGTCTGCCTGACAACTGCATTTTATCAGGCAAGCAAATATATATTTGGCTTCATAGTAGATAGAATAACTTTGGCTATCCTAAGTTCTACAACCCTCATTATATCCAACTTCCATAGAATTCGGTGTATTCCAGCAGCCTACCATTATTTTCACTGAATCTGGTAATACAGACATCACTATGGTGATATGCATCACCAAATTTAGAAGTGTCAGGTTAGGATGTTGAACTAGTTCAGTTGTGTTTAATATGTTTTCAAGTTCATAGTCTCTAGAAGTAAATATGTTGTATTAATGTTTCCTTTCTGTATCTTTTCCACCCAAACAGTTTGCTAATAAATATATATAAGACGATATAGAGTTTTAGGGCACTGAACTTTATATTTGCCTTTAAAATCTATAAAATTAAATGAACAAAATGACATGTGTGTGATGACTGATTTCTTTTTTTAAATATTTTTATTACAAACCACAAACAAAATTCTATAAAAAACATTACTCACAATACAGTCCATATCATCAGGCACTCAATATTACATTATTTGCTAAATTATCTTCATCTCCGTCACTCACATCGCTCAATCATTCTAACCTAAAACTTCTTTTCCAACTTATTCATGATATTTTTTGTTTAGTAAATGCATTCCTGATTATTTACCTTAAGACTGAGTTTCATCATGTTCATTGTATATTTCATTTGATATTTAAAATGATTTACATTTATTACTGTCTATTAATAATGTCAAGGTCTGAAACTTTTAAATTTATTTTACTGTAAATATATTTATACTTATTTATGTATATCTTTAATCAACTTTTAATGCTTAAATATAGTGTATATGATTTCTCCCTATATGCTTATTTGGGAATTGCAGCAAAGTTCCTCCACCTTTTTTCTAAGAAGTCTGATAGGCTGTTCCATGAATCCCAATATTCTTCTGCATACTTACTTTTAGCAACATTGTTAATTTATCCATTCCAACCATTTCATACACCTTTAATAACCATAGATCTACTGATGGAATGTTTTGATCTTTCCACATTGACGCATATGTTATTGTTGCCACTGCCAACATGTAGTATACTAATTTTTCTTTTCCTTGTTCAAGTTTTTCTTCATGCATCCCTAATAAATAAATTTCTGGATTTAAAGGAAATCTCTTTGAGATTTCTTTAATTATCCTCTGCACTTGATTCCAATATTGTTAGGCCTTCTCACAACTCCACCAAAGATGGAAGAAGGTACCTGTTGTACACTTGCAATGCCAGCAGTCATTTTCTATGTTTTTGTACATTTTAGATAATTTGTTTAGGGAGAAGTACCATCTAAAATACATCTTGTACCAATTTTCACAAATATTTTGACTTAAGGTTTTAATTTTATTTTTGACATCCACATTTTTTCCCATTTTTCTAGTTCAATTGAATGACCCACATTTTGTGCCCATTTTATCATGTTATCTTTGACAACTTCTTCCTCTGTTTCCCATTCCAACAGTTGTTGATGGAATCTGGTTATTAGTTTTTTATTTCTGGATTGAGTTATCTTTTCCCATGTAGATTTTGACAAATCAATACCTTCTAATTTCTGGTCCATTTTAAACCTTCCATTTAATTGTCTGTATAAATACCAGTGACACAGAAAACCTTCCTTTGTATTTTTTCCACACTCTTAAAAGATTTTTCCTAATAAAATGATTGTTGAATTCTTTGTGCCCTGTGCAGTGATGGTGCTAAATGAATAAATAATACTTCTACACACACATATGCATATACATAGTGGAGATAATGAAAGATCATGTGATAGATCGGCATCATGGATTGGCATAGTTGGGCATTAGCCAAGGCCCACACTCCAGCAGGCTATCCTTCAGAACTCCCTGACCCAATCTTTCTTCTTCCTTTTTCAGAACAGGTGAGTAATGAGAGCTAAGAGAAGAAGAAGCAGAACCTCCATTTGCCCTTTTCTTCCCTTCTGGGTGATGGCGCAGATTGAACTTAGAGTGAGGCAAGGCAGACAGGCAGCAGTGAGGGTGGTGTGGAGATCAGTCTCCTTGTCCACTGAACCAATACTGAACACTGAACATGCGGGATACCAAACACTAAGATTTCTCCCCAGTAAGTGATCTAGAGAGAAATTAGTTTACATCCTATATGGAGCAATGCCCTTCCATGTTGTTGTACATGCCTTCCAAGTCATTTCTGACTTGTGACAACCCTAAGGTGAACCTATCATGGGGGTTTCTTGGAAGAATTTGTTCAGAAGGGCTTTGCCCTTGGCTGCCTTTGAAGCTGAGAGAGTGTGACTTGCCCAAGGCCACCTAGTAGATTTCCATTTGAACTTTGGTCTCCTTGTGTTGTAATCCAACAATCAAACCACTACACCATGCTGGATCTCAGCTACTCCATAGTGACATGTTATGTAGTTTGGAATATTCTCATACTGCAAACTGGTATTTCTCGAACAAAATATAGCAATTTAAAAGTCAAACAAGAGGGAGGTAAAACTATAGGATGCTGTCATTAGAGGACAGTGCTGAAGTGAAATGGTAGAGGTTCACCAATGCCACACAAAGCTCAGCTCATACGTACATTACAAACTGTTTTACTGGGCTACCAGGCATCCATCACATATTTCATCACCCTGATCCAGTCTCATTGATGTGGAATGTTGATGCTTATCAAAGGCAGTGATGCAGATAGGGATGGTGAGAAACAATATGTTGACCCCAAATTAGTGCCATTTAGCTTGTAATTCAACACAAACATTTCAGAGAATTTAGCACATCCACCTTTAATGTGTTTATCAAATATCTGTTTCCATACTTTTACCAATCAAAAATGCTGCCTGATGACTTAATGAGCAATTTAGGGTATAATACTCATAAGTTAGCAGCCTGTTTTGTCTGGTTGACCAAGCAGAACACAAGAAATTATTTATCCTTTTATCCTTGGGTATTCCTAAATGGGAGGAGACATATCTGTAGATTCTTCTTTTCTCCTTCTAATATTTTAAATATCAAGTTGTTCCATTCTAATTTTTTTAACAAAAAATACAAATTTAGGTACATGCTTCTCAAAAATAAAACTGAAATGGCATTATTACCCCTCCGTACCCTAAATGATTCTGTTAGCAGCATCAGGTCCTGCTGTGATGGGGGGGGGGGGAACCCTGACACATTTATGAAGACAGATGTTTTCATAAACTAGAGTACAGAAAGGTTTCTATCATAAAACTGTAATATAATAAATGCAATAATTATGCCATAATATGTTTATGTCAGAATAAATGTCTCATGCCTATATAATATATATCTATTGATGAAGTCCCATCCTCCATGAATTGACCATGACCACCTGATTTATTTTCAGCCATCATGCAAATTTGGACATCATCACAAATCACCTGTTTTGAAGAGATCATTTGAGAAAGAGATATAAGATGTATATCAGTGGCAGCTAGCTATGCCTCTTATAATGTTAATTGGTTGTCCTCTGCTTCTTTTTCTCCTATTCCCCTTTAACAAGGTTGAAAGCTAGAAGCATCTTCAAGACTATTAGCATCTTGTTAATAGTTCACAATGGCTATCTTATATTTCATCCATGTGAACTATATTGGTAATAAAATTCAGCATCTGGAGGCTGCACTGAACCTCTTTCCCACAAAAGAATTTTACCTCAACCTTTAAGGAATACAAACAGCCTAATTTCATTGTAGATGAAACAAAAAGGACAATTGTTCCTTGTCATTTTGAGCCACCACTGGCTGTGGGGCTGTATCTCTATTTAGCTGCATCTTCAGATGTGCATGAGAACACAGATGTCATCTACCGACTTTGCATTATGTTCAGTGGGACATACCCCATGCTGTATTAATTTCACCTGGAGAAGGTAGAGTTGGCTTCAGTCATTATGATTCAGTCACTCCTAGAGTAGTTTATTATAATGCATTCTATATAGGTTTGCCTTTGAAGGCAATGGAGAAGCTTGAATTGGTCTAAAATGTGGTGTCCAGATTTCTGTCTGGTCTTTGCCTGCCAAAGTGTAGAATGTTCTGTCAGATTCCTTCATTTCCTCTTTGTTTCCAGTTTCCATTTGAAGTACTGGTTCTAGTGTTCTTTCAAGTCCTAAATGGCTTAGGAGGACCAGGTTACCATGGGAAGTGCTTCTTCCAAGATAGGTCTGCTTGGAAACTTAGACCAGTGTCAGAAGCAGACACAGACTCCATTTTTCTTGGCATCATGTCAGGAAATTCAGCAATGGCACCACAATTCTGGAATGAACTCCCCATTGAAATTGTGTGTTATGTTCCTTATAATAAAAGGTGTATTTATGTCAATTGACTTTTAATATGTAATCACCTAGTTTTATTATGGAACTCCCTTCCCCAGGATGTCCACTTGGCCCCCTCCCTGCTATTTTTCCACCAGCAGGTAAAGACCTTTTTATTTAAGGAAGCTTTTGGTGTGTAGTTTAGGCATAAGATAAAGCTTTTAAAGGGGGAGGAGTAGTTTTTTATTTTATTATGTTTTTACATATATTTTAATGCTGTTTTTAACTTGTTTTTAATGCTGTTTTAAACTGTTCATAACTTGTGTTTTTTAAATAGAAATTTAGTTTAAGTGTGTTTTAACTTTTCTCTTAACTGTTTTTTAAAATTGTATTTCACTTATAAAATGTTGTACGCTGCCTTGAATCCCATGTTGGGAGACAGGTGGGATATAAAATAAATAAATATTACTGCCATTATTTTATAATTTTACATAACATGCCATGGCTGTAATTACATTTCTTTTTTATTGTGTTTAAGTACCAGTTTTATTAGGTTTTTGTAATTTCTTTTAGTAACTAGTTGTACTTGTATTCTATTATTATTATTATTATTATTATTATCTGGTACTTTTAGTTGAGGGGTGAGATGTGAAGTGAGGATTATGGTGATCTACTTTTCCAATTAGACATCACAGGCAAATGTTGTCAAGTTAGCACACTGAACCTCTGTTGGTATCCAGAAGGCCAGGCAGCAAAAAGTTGGTAGCAGAGTTCCCATCCACAAGGCAAGAGAATAAACGTACAGACACAGGCTTGTGTCTAAAAAAATACTTCTCTTTACTGCAGCATAAAGATATTTACAGTTTTATGGAGATTCCTCTCTGAGTACTATACAGTACAGCATCCCTCTCTCTCTCTCTCTCTCTCTCTCTCTCTCTCTGGCTTTTCTTCGCAAACGAAGATTCAGGAAGGACTCATCCCGCGCTTTCTGCAAGCGCGCTGATGACTAAAAAGGCCAATCCGAGATAAACAAGTCCGGTTGCAAAAAGCACAGCAGAAGGTCTCCTTGGGTGATGTTTTTGGGTTGTGATTCTTTCTGCGTTGTCGTTTCTCTTCAAGACTTGTTCGTCGTGAGTTCTCAAATAAGGCTGCAGCATTGTGGATAGTGCGTCTCCATGCCTCCCGATGTGAGGCCAGGGCGGACCACTGTTGGTGATCAATTTGGCCAAGCCTGAGATGTTGTTTCAGGGAGTCTTTGTATCGCTTTTTTGGAGCGCCCCTCTTACGCTGACCCGTGGCGAGTTCACCGTAGAGTAGTATTTTTGGGAGGCGATGGTCATCCAGTAGAATGACATATTGATACTGCAAAGCCCATCTTCATTATCTGAAGCCCAGGACAGAACTGAAAATTACACAGCTATTATATAGGATAGCAAACACACAGTTTACAATGACCTTGTCTGTCTAGCAGACAGCTAGGCTCCAAGCCTCGAAGGTCACACTATCAGGCCATTAATATTGATACATTCGCTAGCTGCTGTAAACTGCTGCCAGCTCTCTCTACTGCACCCTGTAGGCCATTTGTTATACTTCAGGTCTTTATAGCATAAATCTATCAGACTGCATATCCCAATATCCTGACAAATGTCTCATTGTATAGGACTGTCAAGCCATAAAACAAAACAAGGAGCATTGGTTAAGCTGCAGTGGCATTAAAAAGGCTGCATTTATACCATCCTTCTACTGTGGATAACTCTGAAGTCTTTGCCCATAGAAACATTGTCACACATAACAATCTTGTTGCAGGTTAATTTCCTTGTTCATTACAAGTTCCTCCACCCTCCTTCCCTCCCTTTCTCTGTGTATTGTGCCTGGGCAGCAGGAAATGCCATATATATTCAAAGGAGCACTAGAATTGGTATTTTGTTTGGGGTCATTTTGTACTGCCAGCATGGTGTAGTGGTTTGAGTGTTGGACTAAGACACTGGAGACCAGGGTTCAAATCCCCACTCAACCATGGAAATCCATTGAGTGACCTTGGCAAGTCACACACACTCAGCACCTCAGTAAACCCTGTGACAGGTTTACCTTTGGGTCGCCTAAGTTGGAAATAACTTGAAGGCACACAACAGCAACAAACCTGCCTCAACTGTGCTTAGTAAGAGAATGAGGCCCACAGTGCCACCTCTCATTGCAGGTCTTGTGATGGTTGTTACTAATGCTGAATAACTATGAAACTTTCCCTGGCCTTTCTAAATAGATGCTCCCTCCTAGATCAGGAATGGGGAATGTGGACTCCACCGGCTGTATGTGTTCCTTCCTGCCATCACTGTTACATTTGCATTGCATTTGGAACACCCAAGGTGCCCCCACCAAAACCAATTTCAGCCCTGAGCTTTTAGCTAAAAAAATAAAAACAATGTTGGGGGAGCTATACCAAAATAGTCTCCTCTGCCCCTTTCAAGGGCAGTTGAAAGCATCACTTCCATCATAGCAAAATAATGGCTGTGATGGGATTCTAGGGCCCTCCAGAACTCCAGAGAGCTAAAAATGGTGGCATCTGGTCCTCCAGGCTCCAGATAGGCCCAAGTGCTTCTTGGAAATGGCATCAGTACAAAATGTGCTTCCCACATGTCCTGTATTAAAGGAAAATCTGGACGGGGAGACTGACACTGCTGTTCTAACAATTTTTGCAGAGTAATAGGATAGGGGGCAGTCCCCAATGTGCCCCCCCAAGTTGCCCATTTCCCCACCCACTCATTTGTGCAGCAGCATTTCTTTGTTTTGCAGAGAACTTTGATCAAATTCTCAGGTTATTGGTATATGAAACAGTTTAACCTTTACCTGCTACTCAGTTAGTGAGCAGGTAAGGAAAAGTGGGCGGGGGGAGGAGTGGCTCTGGTTCATAGAAACAATCTAACCTTGACCAGGAAGCCTATCTGGAACACAGCCCACATCGAGTGTATGTACCTAAGCCTGAGGTCCAGGGATAGCTTAGGGATTCTGTTAGTGTACCGGCCACCCCGTTGTCTAGCAGACTCCCTAACCAAGCTAACACTGGTCTCAGAGTTGCTACTGGAGTCACCCAGACTTTTAGTTCTTGGCGACTTCAACATCCCACTCAAGACCAGCTTGCTAAATCTAACTGGCACAGCTCAGGAGTTCATGGAATCCATGACAAACATGGGCCTATACCAATTGGTTGTCGGGCCTACTCACTGTGCAGGTCATACCCTCGATGCGGCCTTTAGTCCAGAACAGGAATATCCGTGGGCGGAGGTTATTAAAACCTCTGCATTGTCATGGACAGACCATTTCCTGGTCAAGATGGAGCTAAGAGCCACTGTCTGCCCCACCAGGGGTGGTGGACCTATTAGAATGGTCCGCCCTCGAAGGCTAATGGAACCAATTGGATTCCAGAAAGCCTTGGAGGGTTTAATGGTTGGTAATGCCGGTGATTCTGTTGAAGCTTTGGTTAATATTTGGAACACCGACCTCACCAAGGCTATCGACACAATTGCTCCCAAACGTCCTTCCCAGCCTCCTCCTAACCGTACGCCCTGGTATTCAGAAGCACTTAGGAAGGTGAAGTGGGCTGGACAAGAACTAGAGCGCACCTGGCGGAAGACTCACTCTTATCCGACAAAACTCGTCATAGGAATTTCCTTGATTTTTATCGAGAGGCGATACGTGCAGCGCAGAAGTCTTTCTACTCTGCACGTATTGCATCTGCAGAATCCTGTCCAGCAGAACTGTTTAGGGTGGTGGGGGAGCTGACGCAGATTCCACCTGCACAGAACCCCTTACTCAACCCGACAACGGCCTTCTGTGATGCGTTTAACATCCACTTTGCAGATAAAATCTCTCAGATAAGAGCTGACTTAGATGCCAGTGTTATGCCAGAATCTATAAACGAGGTGTCCAGCAACTCCGTTGATGAAATTTTATTGGATTTAGTGGACAAGCTCCTTGGTAGAGTGAGGAAGACGAACTGTCCCCTCGATCCCTGTCCATCTTGGCTGGCCATCCAAGGGGGCGACGCATCGAGAGTACTCCTTAGGGATATTATCAATGCGTCCTTGAGGGAGGGGTCCGTTCCACCCTGTCTGAAGGAAACGGTGGTTAAGCTGCTCCTGAAAAAGCCTTTCCTGGACCCCTTGGACAGGAACAACTATAGGCCAGTCTCCTTGCTGCGTTTTCTAAGCAAGGTGATTGAGAGGGCGGTTGCTTCCCAACTCCAAGCTATCTTGGATGAAACCGATTATCTAGATCCATTTCAAACTGGCTTTAGGACTGGATATGGAGTGGAGACTGCCATGGTTGCTCTGGCTGATGACCTCCACTTGGGTATCGACAGGGGTAGTGTGACCCTGTTGGTGCTCTTGGACCTTTCACCGACCTTTGATACAATAGATCATTCCATCCTCCTGGATCGCCTGAGGGGGTTAGGTATTGGAGGCACTGCTTTGCAGTGGTTCCGTTCCTTCCTTTCGGGCAGATCCCAGAGGGTGAGGCTCGGGGACAGTTGCTCTACCAGAATAGAGCTTAACTGTGGCATTCCTCAGGGTGCCATCCTGTCCCCGATGCTATTTAACATCTATATGAAGCCACTGGGAGAGATCATTCGGAGGCATGGAGTGCTGTGTCATCAGTATGCTGATGACACCCAGATATACTTCTCCATGTCTCGGTCATCAGCTTCGACTTCAGATGGCGTCTCTCCTCTCAATGATTGTCTTAAAGCAGACAAAACAGAGGTACTAACAGTTACAGGCCCGAAACCAGGTCTGGGAATACAATTTCCAATCCTGGATGGAACTACACTCTCCTCCAAGGACTGTGTCCGCAGTTTGGGGGTGCTCCTGGACCCAACGCTCCAGATGTCTAATCAGGTAAATGCGACGGTCAGGAGTGCCTGTTATCAACTTCAGCTGATACGCCAGCTGCACCCTTTCCTGGAAACCAGGGACCTCGAAACTGTGGTACATGCTCTGGTAACCTCCCATCTGGATTTCTGTAATGTGCTCTACATGGGGCTACCCTTGTGCTTGACTCAGAAACTTCAACTAGTTCAGAACATGGCAGCCAGGTTGATTTCTGGTGTTTCCAGAAGAGAGCATATAACACCTGTGCTAAAAGCTCTCCACTGGCTGCCTATTAGTTTCCGGGCACAGTACAAGGTGTTGGTTATAACCTTTAAAGCCCTACATGGCTTGGGTCCAACTTATCTCCGGGACCGCCTCCTTCCATACGACCCTCCCCATGCACTTCGGTCCTCTGGGAGGAATCTGTTGTAGCCTATGAAAACAAGGCTGTCGGTGACCTCCCAGAGGGCCTTCTCTGCTGCCGCTCCCAGATTATGGAGTGGCCTGCCGGATGAGATCCGTCTTATTACCACCTTAGACAGCTTTAAAAAAGCTGTCAAGACGGATCTTTTCCAGCAGGCCTTTCCTGAATAACTATCCTGGTCCAAGACTCGGCTGTCCTTTCTGAGCTGTAATCGGATTTTTTTTAACTATTGTATGTTTTAATTTTTTTTCTAATTTATATATTTTTAATTATTGTATGTTTTTATCTTTTATAATTTAATATTATTTTAAGGGGTGGGTGGGCTAGGGTACCGTGACTGTGGAGTTTTTATATTGTAAGCCGCCCCGATTGTGTTGCAGAGGGGCGGGGTAGAAATAAAATTTTATTATTATATTTATTATTTGTGTATCCAAATATTGATGTTCCTTTCTCCACCTCCTTATCTTTCTCACTGTATTTTTGGGGAGCAGTAGTTGCATCAAGCATAGCAATTTGGTAGTAGAAAGAATATTTAAGATGAACAATCAAATAAATATTCTTACTGCCTCCTGTTTCAGCTAAACAATCAGCTTTCTGTTTTAAAAGGCTTAAAATCAATTAAGTATATGCTAGGAAAATAGATATCTTTTCTGCATCTTTGAAGATAACGGGTTGAAGGTGTCATGCTGACAATGAAATATTTTTGTTAGGGAATACAGCTCAAGCCAGATGGTGGGAAAACAAAGCAATGTCTAAATATGACAACTTAATACTGATAGGACATTGAAGGATTTGAGTAATTTGTTGCCTTCAGCCACATTTCTCTGTAAAGCAGTGCAGGAAAGGAATAATGCTGTAAGACTGTCAGAAAAACACTTGTAATTAAGGACATTTCTATAGCACTTGAGGGCAAGAGCTTTTCAGAAGGCTTTCTAATGTTGATAGCTAAGAAGACTTCCTGGAAATTAAAAACAATTCATGCGTAGAAGAAAGTCAAGTTAGCAGTCCTAGCTGCAAGAGGGGAGGCTCTGACACATCTGTTTCATTTCTTCCTTTATTTTTTTCTTTCCCTGCTATTTTCCCCCCTCCAGGTCTGTAGAGACCTAATTGCTCTCATTTTAAATAGCTATAAGGCAGAATGAAGGACTGTGATCCTATGCATATACTTACATGAATGCCAATTCAGTCAGAATCAGTGAGAGCTAAAGTGAGTGCATTTGGGGAATGTGGGACTTAGCTGTCATCTTCAAACCATTTACTTGAGGAGGAATCATACTGGCTCCAATTATGTTATTCCTAGGGAGGGGCGACCATTTCATTTCACTTGGTTTTGATCAGCATTTAGTAAAATTCACAACATTTGAATATGGAGAAAAGGCAGAAGTCACAGGTTTGTCCATCCCTTGATATTTCCTACGTCTGTTACATTTTTTAAAATCACAGATAGGTGCCAGTTAGGAAAGATCCTTCAACTTCAAGGACTAAATACTTGTTCTTCTGAACCTAGTACTTTTACAAACACAATTGTTTAGCTATCTAAGATCCAACTGGATATGGCAATGCATCCCTTGATTGTGTATCATTCTTTCTTTTTTTTAAGTAGCAAGGCATGAGTGAAAGGTAATAGCCCTTTCCTTCCATATTACAGACCCAAGGAAAATCCCCTCTGCACTTTCCACAGCTTGCTGTTAGGCCCAGGAGCAGAGGAGAATTTCAGCAGAGCCAATGGAACCTCCCTTTCTGCGCCTAATAGATGGGGTGTGTGTGGTTTCTTCAGGATTTCAGAGTTGGGACTACTTAACCCCTACCACTACACTATGGCCCTGATTAAAATCACCCCTCCTCCTCCTCCTCATCATCATCATCAAAAAATATTCAGTAGTTAGCAATTTGCTCAACATCACATCTAGATTGGCCCAAAGTCTAAACAAATCATTGAAAGCAATACAGTATTAATGCATCCACAGCCAGGACGATTACCATTGGGCTTGGTCCAAGCAATGTAATACTCTCCCAACTATGAATGATTTTCCTCCAGAGCAGCATGTCTTTAATGGCGCTGGAACTTTAAAGAGCTTCAGTGAATTTTGCCCATTATTTAATAAATAAAGCAATTTTTCAGATTTGTGAATGTGTGTCATAGGACATTATTTATCCTAAGTTAGCCACGTCAGCCTGAATGTGTTTAGTACACAAAGGCGGCAGCAGCAGTGTGTGTATGTGTGTGTGTTTGTGATGGTAAATTTATTGGCTAGAATCCTGTTGGTGTATACACTAGTGGCTGCACTTTTTCCAGGGTTGTACAATGGTGGTAGTGATGGAATACAAACAATGGCCAGCATCCCTTTGGTGACATGTGCAATAAGTTGTTCTACACATGTAGAGTAGCTTTTTTCGATTATGCAAAATGGGTGATATATCTAGCTATTTCCAGTGGGAAAAGAGTTTCACATGCAGAACTGTTGGAGATGAACAATAATGCACCTAGAGTAGTGTGCCAATGTACATTATGCATTGTGTGTTGCATCTGGTCATTGCACAGTGTGCAATGAGGTTACAGCTCTGGGCATTCAATGTTTTTCATGCATTGCACTCATACAGTGGTATTCAGTATCAGGATGGTGTAGTGCTAGTGTAGCACAACTCCATCAATGATATTTATGCTATGCTGAGACAATGTAGGATTTCAGGTTGCTCTGGGCAGTCAATTTTCTCAGGGCTTTACTTCCTTCACAGACACAGCACTACCATCTTTTATTTTCCTGCCATCTTCACCTATGGTACTGCAGTAATGCTGGTCAAGTGCTCCAACAATATTCCAACCATCAAGCAATACACCCCAAAAAGCCATCACTTATAAACAACTTTCCCTTCAACTGACATATTGGACTTCTTTAGTGGATTGCAGTGGTTGTTTGTGGACAGAGCCAATTGTGGAGGGAAGTACTGCCCTCCCCATCAGCCCATGAGCCACCATGATAGATTGAAAGCCCTGTTGTTATGTTGTTGGCTGAAATTAATTGAATACAGGACATTGACCATTTCAATACTCAGGCAAGATTCCAGATTTTCCTTCCTTTGTGTGTACCTTTATGCCTACATTTCTAAACTAAATTTGCATTTGCCTTCTTCCAGTATATGACAGCTGCTGCACCTATGCAAGGGACCTACATTCCCCAGTACACTCCTGTGCCTCCAACAGCTGTCCCTCTTGAAGTAAGTCTACCTCGTCTGTCTTTGTAGATGAATGTACACTTTGTTTTGCTGTCCAGTGGGAAGCAAAGATGAGTTCTCCTACTTGTTTGGGTTTTTTTTTTTTTAATCTCACTTCAGAAATATATGCAGGTTTCATTGACATTTGGGTTTTCACCATGTGATAAAATGGAATATCCCACTGGATCGTTTATTCTTTCTGAGGTTGGTGGGGAAGGGGAGGGGAGCAGCAAGGGGACCAAAGCCAACCATCAGATTCCAAGCAAAAAGAGGTTCACGAAAAGAAGACTTAGAAAAGGGGGTACTTGATGCTATCATTAGCATAAGGTTTATGTCGTATGTGATTGCTGAAATCAAGAGCCAGCAGAAATGACTGAGAACGGGACACCTTCCTCTTGTATATGCAGACCTGGAGGATGCTGCACTGACTGAGTGCTTTTTTCATCCTCGATGAAGGATTTGCTCCCTCCTTCCTTGGGTTGAGTCCTGTTGATGACAGCCTGATGAGTAAGTATGTCCTCAGCACTGTTGTCCACAAGCTACCCAGAGAACTACTATCTGACCTCTCCTGCTGTTCATCTCCGTAAGGCCTTCTGGACAAATAAAAAAAAGCAACACTGAGGGAAAAAGAAAGGTGGTGTTCATTCTTAAGTTCATATATTTATTTTTGGTTCCACACAATTTTGTCTCAGCCTACTTTTCATCCAATTATTATGTGATGGACACAGCATGGACTTGTTAGTTTTGTTTTGAATGATGCCTCCATTAGAATAGATTGTTTGCCACTTTTTCAGTAGCTGAGAATGCCTTTCTTAAAAAGCTGGGTTGGCACACCTCCATTATAAATATTGAGGTTCCACAGAAAAGATTTTTCTGCACTGTTGCCTGCAAATATTGGTTGTCCTCAATGATCACCCTATGTATTTGGATGTGTCACTTCTCTTTCATCCATCTTTTGAAATCTTCACAGTACAGTGGTTTTTCACTCTCTGTCATGTTTTGCTGTTCATGTAGACCAAAACTCTCCCTTTGAACATTTTTCATTAATCTTTATAAAAGAATACCATGCTACAGTTTTAAAAAGCTTTGCTGAGTTTGGTTTCTAAATGCTTCTTAAAAGTAATTGGCTTCCTCATCAGCAGGAAAAAAATGGAATGGTCTATTTCTGCTTAGTTATATAGGACTCCTAACAAGAACAAATTTGAGTTCTTAAAGCCATTGCTTTAATTGTTCTGCGTACTGAAGGGTAACTACAAAGTTATTTTTAAGTGGTAGGGTCTAAAAACTCTTACTGAGGAACACATAAAGTAAAATCAATCAATCAATTAAAAAAACCCAACATAGTTTCAGGGATTATTCCATAAACAAATAAATTTGGCTTTCAAAATAGCAAAAACTTACTCTTGCAAAAAAGATCCGTTTTTAAGAATTGTGTGTACAGTTTTAAAAACAGTGAATCACTACATGCTACTTCAGGGGTGGGAATTATGTGGCCCTTCAGATTACATTGGAGTGTAAGTTCCAGCATTCCTGACCTTGGCTAGGCTAGCTAGCACTGTTGGAACTTGCATTCCCACCGCATCTGGAGGACTGCATGAATCCCATCCCCATACTACTGCATTGTTAAACTACTTCTAACAATAATAAAAAATGCCCTTCCATCATTGTTCAAAGCATGATATAGATATTGCACTTTGAGTGTCACAGTTCCAACAAAGGTCTTTGGGAAAGGCTTGATTCTGATCTCATTGCAGTACGGAAGGAAACAACTCTCAGATCAATATTGAATCCCTCCCTGAAATCCAAATCAGGCCAGTCAGGAATAATATGTGATAAAATACAGTAGCGTAATGTACAGTATGTAGATTTCAACACAGCATTATAAGGGACAAGATATCTGAAGGCCTCCTATGCAAAGCTGTGATCATGGCATACCTCTCTTTTAAAATAGGTAGCGTTTTTGTCATGTCAGCATGTGGCTACTTGACATTCGATAATATAAAGCCCTAGTGAAGCTGCACAGAAATAGTGAAGCTGGTAGGACCATGCTCACTTTCTCCTCATGGAAAGTTGCTGCAATTATTGCAAATAGTAAAACCCTTTGTTTTCTTGGTTCTTTCTTCAGGGTGTTGTTGCTGATACCTCTCCGCAGACTGTAGCACCTTCATCCCAGGAAGCCAGTGGTCAACAGCAACAGATGGCAATGGAAACATCCAATGAACATGCATCTGCATATTCCTACCAACAGTCAAAGTAAGTTGATGGTGTTCATTGACCTGGTCAACAGGTACCCTCTTGACTAAGGATTCCATTATAATTCAGAGAAATATTCTGAATCCATGAATTCATGTGCTTTAATAGTCTATGGTTGCCATTCAAGCAATACTTTGATATGGGTAGCTGTTATTTCTGTTTTACAAATAGGGGCTGCAAATCTTTGCAGACTTACTTGGATTAAGCCGCATTGACTTCAGTAGGACTAGCTTCAGAGAAAACATGCATAGGTCTGTACTGAGGCACATATATAGCAACATTCTAAGAGTGGCAACATTCTAAGAAAAGAGTGGACACATCGATTCTGAAAAACCCAAGAAGTGGCCAACAATCCACTTCTGGTTTTAAAAAAAAACAGGCATTTTTTAAAATTCTAAACTATGCTGGGAGGAGGGACTACAACCTATTTAAATATCAAGCTACCTCTCGTGAAGGCTTCCCTGCCCCCCATTGGTTTTGGTCAGAAAATCATTGTCTGGAGTACCCAAAGAAGTTGAGGTTCGCCCTGCCCAGTGGTTTTGGGTTCTGCATGTGGCCCCAAGAGAAGCACATAGTACAACACTGTTCTAAGACCAATGATGATATCTAATACAGGTGATCATCAGATATCAACATTGGCTTAGAACAGTGTTGTAGAAAGTGTCTTTCAGGCCACAGGAAGCACCTAAAACTGTGTGGTGGGCCTCAACCTCAATATAATAGAGGTGATGAGACCAGTGTGGCGTAATGGATTGAGTGTTGGGCTAGGGTTCCAGGAGACCAGGGATCAAATCCCCACTTGATCATGGAAAGCCACTGAATGACCTTGGGCAAGTCACACTCTTTCTACCTCAGAGGAAGGCAGTGGCAAATCTTGCCAAGACACTCTGTGATAGGTTTATCTTAGGAGTGATCCGACTTGAAGGCACTAGCAGACACTAGCAGTAGGCACAACAGGCACAACAACACTAGCAGTAGAAGTGATACATGGACCCCAGATCTAAGCCCAACTATCAATGCTGGTGTTCTTCAAATTTCTGGTAACCAAGGCCACTGTTTTCTTTTTCTGAAATAAAACTGGAGACACATTTTACTCATAGAGCTACCATAGTCCTACTTCTGAAGTGCTCACGTCGTTGTTTTTTTTTTTTTTTTTAATGAACCATTGGTGTTTATCTGTTACTGGAAAGAGGTACAGGGAGCCCCTGCCTTTAGATGGCACATTGTCTGATGACTCGCTCTTTCACTGCTTGCAAATTAAGGTCAAATTCCATTCATTCAATAAGGAATCCACTCTTGCAACAGTTCTTGCCTACAGAGGCTTGCTTGGGACTGACCACACACATGTGCCCTACTTGCAAAGCAAGGTGGGGTGGGAGGAGTCACCAAGCTGACTGAGAGACTTTGCATGCAAGCAGTGGACAAGCAGGCACAGGTACCCATGGGCACATGCAGGCAGTCCCAAACAAGCCACTGTAATTCCCTCATGTTCCCTACATGGGTTCTGCTTTTTGACCAATTCTGGTTTCTGACACTTCTGCAGTCCCTAATTTGTTGGATAAGTGGCGGCTTCCTGCATTTTCCTTAAAATGAAAAGTTGGTTTTCTCATATTACAACCTCTGTAATTTTAGAATAGTGGCCAAATGAAATTGGAAATGTCTCCATTAAGCCAGACAATTTTACAGCTGTGCAAAACAACATAGAGGAAGATAATTAAATTAACAGAGTAAAGAAATGTGTCTATTTATCCTCTTTAATTCTGAAGGAGATTTTTTAAAGTAGTGATTTTGTACATTTATTCTTTTGAAACATATTCAATAGCAGCATTATGATTGCCTTCAGACAGTAGTTTTGAATATCTACAGCAGAAGCATATCAGAGTCTATTACTGATCTATAGGTGATTGCAGGAGAGGGTGGGTAGGTCTGACTCCACTTGTGTAATAATCACAACAACTAACAAATGGTTTCCTCCTGAATCATTGAGTAAGTGAACACAAATGGCTGTTGAAAAAGAATTGGGTGAAACCAAGAGGAGATAATTGTGTGAAGGACATAATGAGTGTGATTCTGATGCAGATCACAAATTCCTGGGCTGGACACATGTTGAGAATCAGGAGATTATCAGACGTGGCAAAAACCGCATCAGAAGATCTCAACAAGAACAGCAACGGATGATATTATCAGATAATGTCATCCTTCAGCATTCCAGGGGAGTAGCGCAGGAATGAATAAGGCATCCCTTTTTATTGGCGGCTTGTCCCCATCAATGAAAAAGGGAAGCCTCATCCGCGGCAGCGCTACACCCTGGGAACAGCTGAGGACATGGGCGTCTAATAGTGTCAGTGTTGCCCTTTCTGTTCTCCTTCTGATCTTCTGACACATTTTCGGACATGGTTTTTTGCAACCTTTCACTGTGTCTGATAATCTCCTCAGAATCACCCTGTTCATTAATTATTTGCATATACTGTATATACACTTTTTTTTTATTGTTTTGCTCCTGACGTGTATTGATGGACCTCAGGGTTCTAGTTGGTTTTTTTAAAAAATGTATGGTCAACTTATGTTTTTTGGCATTTGGAGACAAAAAAATTGAATTGGGGTATGTATGGAGACAGGGTGCTAGCCTCCAAAGTATTCTGATTTGGTAGCACAATTTCCTTTCCTCCCACAGTTATCCACTACTGCTGTAGACAAATTTCAGGCTTTCCGAATCTGCTTCCTCTCTTTAAGCTCTGATAAGAAAACCTGAAGGCTGCCTTTCTGCTTTAGTTGGGTGTTATGCTCATGTCTGTTCAAAGGAAGAAATGTAATTAATGATCTGTTTATAACACATTCTCCCTAGGCCAAATATGCTTAGCTGGGGTACATTAGATAAAAAGAAAAAGTCTATTCCTCATTATTTTGACTTAATGATCACTTTGGTTGTTTTTACAGACAATAAACAGGACTGAAAAAAAATGTTACTCTGAAAAGTTTGCCTTGAATAGAGAAACTTCATTGAACAAGAAGTTGGCTTCCAGTTTGCACAGGCGTCAACAGAATTTTCTTTTTTCATTTTCTACCTTACCCAACAAAAACAAAACAGTGTTTCTATGTGCTGTGCAAATTGTTCAGTCATGTAGTCTGATAGTTTTATTTTTGCTATTTTTTTATTAAAGAATAAAAGACCCACAGCAAAACACTGGGTTGATATTTCATCTGAATGAACATTTGAAATTCAGAATCTTCTTGCAAGTGTAGATAATTCGTTTCTGTTTTCCAAACAAAAACAGAGAACCGATGATGTCAAGAGGGAGGAGGCTGAGATGAAAACTAATGGTCTTCCTCAAGAATCCAGCTATTCTTTCCCCCTTTCTTGTTGAATTCAAGTGTGTCTTTGCTTTGGGATTTTTGTTTCTGTTTTTTTTTTTTTTTTTTTAAAGAAATGTTTAGGTAAGGTTTATCTTGAATCTTAACTGCCTTAATTTTAAGGACGTCAAAGGCTCTCAAGGCAAGCTGTCAACGTCTTGGTGAAAGAAAGGAGGATGAATTCAAATTTGTCCAGTATTAACTGGGGCTGAAGCTCAAGAGACTGAATTTTTAGATGAACAACAACAACAAAATGATAAACTGTACAGTTTAGCAGGAAATGATTTTTTTTCTTCTTTTGAAGAAAGCCTGTCGATAGAGGAACTGTGGCAACTTCAAGAATTTATGAACTTTCTTCATGTTGACAGAGAAGAATATAGAAGGCTAAAGTGTTTTACAATAAAATTATTGAATGGGGTGGGGGTGGGGTGATCAACTTGCATTTTAAGGAATGCAAGGTTTTTTTCTTGCAGAATGGAGATTTTTTTTTTAATTTACAAAGCGTGATCGCTGGCAAAAGCATTAGTGCTTTTTATCTGCAGTCTTTTTTATGAGCTTTAAAAAGTTTTTAGTCCGCTTTGCTTGTCACATTGCAAACACCTAGCTTAAATGCATTTTCGGCGGGGGGAGGGGGTCTTAAGTAGATAGGAGCTTATGGTCAAAAAAAGTGCAAAAAAAGCAATAGCTAGAAGAAATTGTTGACAATTTCTGTAGTCTTTCCTAGTTGTGATCAAAATGCAGCCTATGGATGGCCTATTTTATACCAAAGATGAAATGACACCCTAACCGAAGTCCAGAAGATAGAGGGTTTTTTTCTTATTTCTTTCCTTTTTTAAAAAAGAAGAAATCTTTATTTGACCTACATGGCCGGACCAGTTCGTATCTTTGTGTTTGTTTAAACTATCTTCCACTGGTATTTTATGTCCTACATACTTAGGCTTCTAATGGAAAGTTCCGAGTAGTTGGCATTTAGGAGCACTTAAAAGAATTTCACAGCATGAAGGAATATATGGGTGCCGGCTCTTCTACACAGGTGTGTTTTAACTTTGTTGCGCTTTTCTGTTGCATTGTCAAGTTGCTTCTGTACTGCCAGTATTGTCTTCCTTCTTCATAGCATCCCATGTTCATTTCTGCTTTTCTCCCTGGGTCATCTTCCAGTTTTCAGAAAAAGCAGTCACCAGTTTGCATTTGGGTGGTTCATTCAAGTCAGTTAGAGGATGTAACTGAAAGTAGACGATCAGTATTTTCATTTAACTCTCCCGTGCAAGAAGAAAATTTTAAAGCGGCTCACATTAGTTCTTTCATGCAAGCATGATGTTAACAATCACTTTATACTAACTGGCTTTTTGTGGTCTTAATACGTTTGCTGACAATCACAAATTAGTCTGATTAGGCAAAAGACAATAAAAAGTAAATTGAATCAGTGCAAACTTATTTTTAAAAGATTATATGGAACCTTTATACGGAAGATTTAAGAGATATCACCTTGTGCCCCCCCCCCCAAAAAAGTTGGAGAGATATCATGCAGTGACAATTTAGGGAAAGGCTGGCCATGGAGAAAGGACCTTCAGATCTTGCCAGCAATGTATGTAGAAAGTTTTTCAAGTGTGCATTCCATTCATTTTCAACTTCCTTGTTCTCCACTACTTTTCCCAAATGTAAAAGTGGCACAACAAACTAGGAATGTCTTCCTTGCAAACACTAGTTAACAAAAAGGGAGTTATGTATGAGCAGAAGCAGAAGCATGCCTTCTGGCAGCCTGTGATTCAAGAAGGGAGGGTGCCTTATGCCAGAATGGTGGGATGAGTCCCCCCCGCTGCTGGCACATAGATCATGGGCTGCCCCTCAGCAAGCTCACAGATTGTGAGCTTGGAACTCCTAAAGACTTCTGTCCCCATATTAGGCCTACTATTTTTGAATGAGGCAATGTTCTTTTGTCTATAAGAGACAATGAGATCTAGCAAAGGAAGCACTTAAAAAAATAAACCAAAAGATTGAAATGGTCCTGCGTTAGGAAAAAAAAAATTAAATGGTCACTTCAGTGGCTGAGGTATATTCAGAACAGGGTAACCATGTTGATAAGTAAAAAATAAAATATAAACAAATAACCTAACAGCTTTTTTTTTATCAAGCAGATTCAATTAAAGCTGCAATCAACTAAACTTGACTGCCACACAAACTCCATTGCAACAAAACAAGATTTGTGCAGGAGCACAGTCAGGGGGTTGTGCACAGAATCTGTGGTTACTTTAAATGACTTTTAAAAGAATCAAGTATTTTTTTAAGAATTCTAAAAAGGTTTCCTTATTTTTAATGTAGTTATCCTGGGTTTGGTGGGGATGGTGTTGGGTTACCAAAACAAATGGCTGCTAAATATGCAACATTAAAAAGGAAAAGGGGAAAAGAAGGAAAATGGGGCGCCACCTAATGAACCAGCACAGACAAGAGGACCTGGTTATCTGGGGGTGGGGGTGGGGAATAAATCTAAAAGTAGATGTAGGATCTAGTGACTACATGTTAACTTTTCTGATGAAAAGGACCACAGCACACAGTGGGAAAGGGTCAATATTATGTACAGAGACCTCTAGCTTCTTCCTTTCTTTCATGCGCTTTGCCATTGCTGTTTCCTTTCTGTGAGTATCACTTTTCTCCTTCAGAAAAGGATGTGCCCATTGGAGTGGATGTATTAAAGAAAATAATCAAGCAAGCCTTATTTTCTTCCTTTTTTACAGTCTATCTTTTTCTTCTATGTATAAATAGGGGCTATTCTCCTGTGGCACACTTCTGTTGAATATGGAAGAAGCATGTGTTCATTTGTTTTTAATTGTTTCTGTGTAGATTCTAGTTTGGCGCAAAGAAAAGTCTCATTGATGTTGACAATGAGGCTGCAAGGTAGCTACCATGTGGCTGATGGAAATGCTGGGTACCTTCCTGTTTCTATTCGGAACTCTGCTGCTTTATTTATAAATTCTGATCATTTTGTTCAGGTTTGTTCAGCAGATAAGGTTAAGCTATCACAGTGGGATTATTCTTTAAAGTCAAGCATCATCATCCTCTTCATAATTATCATCAAAAACTAACAAATAGATTGTATCCATCACTTCATGTGTTCACCCATTTCTGTGTTTTAATTTTTAAAAATTTCCTTTTTGATATCCTGCAAACTCTGCCATTTAATAAAAAGTAAAGAATGAACTATTCTCTGTCCCAATAGGTTGCCTCACTTTGAGACAGAGCTTGGCCAAGTTATTTTTGGGGTTATTACTGTAGTCATCCTGGTTGGCAGATTCTAGGAACTGTAATCCAAAAAGAACTGTAATCCCCAAGCTCTGCTTTGATAGATCCACCTTGATGTACAAATGAGTCATTTAAAAGACAGAATGCAGATCTGTAACTATTTTTCGGACTGCACTTCTGCAGACTACCACTGAATGTGAAACATGCTTCCCCCCAAAAGGGTAGGGTCCAATTATAAATTTAGTTTTATTAATTGTTTTATTTCTAGTTCAGACTTACAAGTTTTCCTGTTCATTCAGGGCCATGGAAGTGTGGGGATTGTTCACAGAATCTTTGTTTAATGTTTTCAACATTGTGTGCCTAATGCATTGGCATTGTACATTGTGAACAGTGTCATTAACGACATAGCTGGGCAAAATATTTTGCATTCTCTGGAAAAAACTTCTTCATCCATAAAATCTATATCTACCCTTACTTGGGATTTTTTTAAAAAAAAAACAAAACAAAATGAAACAAATTTTTCAAACATAGCAGTATATATATTTTAGCAGAAATTACATTTTTCATCAACACCGAAAATGGTACACTCTGAGCTCTTTTACTCTACACAGTTATAATTGCTTACTGCCATGGCATTATCCTATGGAATTCTGGGACTGGCTGTTTAGGGAGGACTATTTAGAATCCTCAGCCTGAGAGTTCTAGCACCTCACCAAACTACAAATCTTAGGGTTCCATAGGATATTGCCATGACCATTAAAGCACTATAATTATGTAATGTGAAATGGCTCCATATGACAAGCTGGCTAGGTTTCAAACATTCCAGAATTCAAAAAGTAGTTTCGCAGTACAGCACAATGTGGCCTGCCATTTAGAAGACAAAATAAAAGGGCTCATCTCGGCAATGGCTACAAGGAAGCTTGCCTGTACACCTGGTGGTGCTTGTTGGTTTTCAGCCCTAATGTGGAATGTATATTTCAAAATGTTGGCCTTGGTCTACGTAATAGTAAAGGGGTTTGTGGACTCAGTGAAAGTTCTTATTCAAACTCCTTTTTTATAGGGATGTAATGCATCACTAATACTCTTTTCAAAGGAAGCAGTGAGTAGTTTTAGCAATTGTCTTCCCGCTGCTAGAAAGTCTTTGAAAGCTGGGCAGGTTTCAAGGCCTATTTGCAATTCAGGACTTAATCTATGCTAAATGTGCATGCCATTGTTTTGTGTAGAAAACAGCATTTTCTGGCCAGGAAACAGCTTTTTCTGTTTCCTGCCCAGAAAATGCTATTTTCTGGAAATTTTGTGCAGAAATAAGTCTCAAACTGTGAGGATTATCATGAGTTTGGGATTCTGCTCATTGGGATTTTTCAGCACTCAAAAAACCTGGCCATTTTCCAAATATTTTCAAGTATTCTTTCCATCCCTACTTTTTAAACCCAATAATGCTGCACCTTGAAACAAACAAACAAAAAAATTCTTACAATGAAAGTCCTTCTTGTTTAGGATCAAACATTTTAATTAGCAACTTACAGTAGTTACTGGTAACGTGTATATGGGAACCAATGGGGATGGGATGGAGTTTTGCATGTCAATGGAGTTGGGAATCTAATTTGAGTGATAGTCTGAACTTAAAAGGAGCTACCCAAAGTTCTTAACTCAATCCCCATACTTATTTGGGGGTTAGGATTCAGCATCTTGGATAGCTCCATTACAGTTCAGACTAAAACCCAGAGTGGCCACTAACATGGAAACCACTGGTCACCACTGACAAAGATTCTCTATTTGCAGGAAAAAGAGTCAAGGTGAAAGGAAATAATTGACATCTGTGTAACATGCAGTTTGCAAGAAAACAAGGTCCCTTACAAATCTGTTTTACAGGGCTCTGTGTTTCTCTGCCATTCTGCTGCACTTTTGTCTTTATCTGAACTCACCGGAGGGGCAGTTACACTAATACACCTCATCTCTTCCAAGGGTTAACTCATCCTGTAGCTTAAATCTACTTTATTGGGCAGGAAACTCATGCAATGCAGAAGAATCATGTCATAGCAATGGTTCATAGGCCTTCCTTTTGATCACAGCCCACACACATCCATCTCCTGGTAATTCCAGCATCAACAGGATGTTGAAAAGGCTTGCCAGTATGGAAACAATCAGTTTATATACTGCTAATTGTTGAAGTACAGGTACTTAGTCTTAGCCCTAATCTTCAAAGGAGTCCAATTTTTTTAAAAAAAATCCAAATTTGGGGGGGGGGATAATATCAACAAATTTGTTATAGCAGTTTTCGCCTCTGTAAGACCAGGTCTTTTGCAAACGTATTGGGTCTTAATTGTCCCTTCTAGAGAAGGCCAACCCAAACACCTATGATGATTGGGTTTTCAACACTATATTGTTGCAGGCAAAATCTATTGCCATCATTCTTCCTTGGTAGTGAGAGGATAGCTGCTAAATTCACAGAGAAAAGTTAAGCTGAGGGGGTAGCTGGTGATGTTAGTGTTTTTCCACATGAGAAAGATCCCGGTACTTTAACCCTGAGAACTATGGCTCTGCTACATCACCGGAAACTGGTTAAGGCTACCTATGATTTGCAAGGCAACACATAAACAGATTACTTAGAAGCTATTTTCTGATGGCTGCCCCTTCACTGTGATATCATCTGAGTTGAGCCTTGGCTAAGTTGCAGTATAGGTATTATTCTTCAGCAGATGGCTTGGCATTTGTGTGCTCTTTCAGCTACCCCATATCTCCAGAAATATTTTGATTTGAGCTAATGTACTCCAAATTTATTTAAAACAATTATTTGATCATTATTATGAATCTGTGCTGTTAGGAAAGAGAGGTGAGACTAACATACTGAAAAGAGGCTTTTAAAAATTAGCCAGGTTATCTAATCAGATTGTATTGGGAAAGGATTTGGTGATATCTAAGGATTTTGAACTCTATCTTAGGTCACTCCTCAAGGTGTTCCTAATGGGAGGTTCAAATCTGCACGACTCTGGATTAACTAGAGGCTTATAGAACAATCCAAATTGAGGGTGGGAAGAGTGAAATTGTGGATGATCCACCACTACCAAAGTACCAGCCCAGGAAAGAGTTGTGGGAGCTTTTTCCCATTCATTTCACTGACTGATTTGTCCAGTGATTTTAACAACTCCAGGCTGGTGTGATGGAGGGAACAGTTGATGGATCCTTTAACAGGAATTAGGGTTTTTTTTACTGCTTCTACCCTACCTGGGAACAAGCTTATTTGAGGAACTGGCACTAGGGGAAAACATCTGGGACCTTTCACATTACACAGTTAAAGTGCTATGATTTCACTTCATCTGCCATGATTTCATCATATGGAATCCTGTGTTTTGCAGTTTAGAGAAGGTATTTAGAATTCTCAGCTAGAGGGGTCTAGTGCCTCACCAAACCACAAAACCCAGGTATCCACAGGATATTGCCAAGACAGTTGAAGTGGAATCATAGTACCATATCTGGATAGTGTGACAGGGCCCCAGATGAGCTTTTTCCGGGTTCTAGGTCTCCATTAGCAGACGTCTCTTCCTGCTGGTAGAGCTCCTTTCTGCTGATGGAGGGGTGCCCCCCCTCAGGTTAGTGAATCTGAAAGTCCAGATTGTTCTGTTAGATTACTTTGGAAATAATTTTGTCATGTTGTGTTATGTTCAGTTATAGCTGTATTCACATCTGTGGGGGGGGGAAATTGGTGATCAGGTGAGCAAGGGATTCTGCCTTGAGTTTCATGTTGCATTATTCATTTTATATTAACAGTATGAAGGAAGGATGTTTATCTATGTATGACTACCAAACTCAGCAAATTCGAGAATGCCTACAGTGTAATAAAGTTTATTTTTAATATGTCACAGTATTTTGATCTAAATTATGTTGTCTATAGTATTGAAGAAATGATGTGAAATGCATAGAAAAAGTTGCCTTGGTTCGTAACTTTAAGCCTGAAGGTGGCTTTATCAACTATACTCCTTTCTTCATGTTAATGCTGAGGCCTAAATGACTGAAATAGGTTTATATACCATCTCTTGGATTATTACCTATTTAGTAAGACATATGAAATTATAATAGCAGGTTTAACATCATATGGTCAATCCATATGGTGAGGAAGCAAAATATGGGATTTGAAGTCATACATGGTCAAAATTTTGTTTCAAGGCTTTATTTAACATGAAATTGGTTGTGATGTAGGAAGGGGTAAAGATTTTTCAAATCCACTGCAGAAACCAATGATATTCTAGCAGTGTGGTGGAGTTAGAAAGAGAAGCACGCTGCATGCTTCAGAGAACCTCCTTTTTATGCTGTCTTGTTCCTCTACAGTGGTGGGTGAATTATTTCATTTCAAATCAAGCATACCATAATCATGCATGGAAACACCCATGTGCATACATGGCAAGAAAGAGGATCGGGAGTTAAGCATATCTTTTTTATTCCTTGTTGGGTAAGGATGTAAATCTTCCACTGTTGTCCTTGCATGCAAAGATGAATAATTGCTGTAGTTTTCTTCCTGTGATGGAAGAAAACAAATCTATCTCTGCAGTATTCTACCTGTATTCAAATATTTCAAATGTTCCAAGGGAGTTATTCTGTGGAGAAATACACTACCATGTGCAAAAATATATATTTTCTAAACAGAAAGCATGTTTTTGTGTGTGTGAGTGCAAAAAACGTTATTTCTCCACAGAATAATTTCCCTGGGACATTCAAACACTAGGAGAAAACTGTGCAAAAATCTTCCTGATGACATTTCCTATCTGTCAGAGAACCTGTTTTTCAACCAGAAAGTGAATAAGTGAGAATATTTATCCCATCCTTGTTGTTCAGCAGGTTTTAAGAATCCTCAGACTTCAGAAAGAAGGCTATTTCTCTTTCAGAAAAATCATCCCTCATTCTTGTATCATGTAAAGTGGATTCCAGTCTCAAATTCCTCTTCATAGCTCAGATTACAGAAAAGAAACAGTATTTTCACTTCTACTGACATGTTCTTTGTTTAGAAAATAAATGGAAATGTATGACAAATGCTGTAAAGTGAATGTCAGGTTTGCTTCTGTGGGGATTAAAATTCTTGTGTTTACATAAATGAGTTTATATTTTGACAGCTATTACAGTTGAGGTTCTTCCACCCTAATAATTATATTTTAGGAGCTGTGAACAATTCTGATTTATGACTAGATCTTGATCCTGAAATATTTTTTTGATTTAAGAGACAGATGCTTTCAAAAGGGGAGGTGAGGAGAACCTTTCAGGCTATAATAGTTGGGGGGGGGTACTTGAAATTTCTTACTTTGGAAAAAATATTGTATATTTGACAGATTTTAAGCAAACAGTAGTAAAAAGTTGAAGACCAAATGGCCCAGTTCAGTAAACCTTGCTGGTACAACTTAGGTTGACTCCAGCCACACCATGTCATTGCTAATGGGGAAATGGAGATTCTCAATACTTCCCCAAAGATCCTGCAAATGCACATGGTGCCAGCCTCATCTACACACGTGTGCGCACACACACACATGCACACACACACACACACATACAGTCAGAGCCCCATATCCATAGGGGTTCAATTCCCAGACTTATTGCAGGTATCGGAAACCACAGATAATAGCAACCCCTGTTAAAATAATGGACTTCTGATTAAAACATACCATAGAATTGCATTGGAGAACTTGAAGATGTCTAAAGAGGATACTTCTCTAGGCATTTTATAGGATGACTCTATGGCATGTGTCCCTGTTTTGGGTCCCGTGGATAACTGAAACCATGAATATTGATTCTATGGATATGGGGGTCTGATTGTATATATAATGTGTACCCTGCCCCTTTTTGGTGCTTACACATGCCTGCCTAAACAAGAAAGTATTTGACATGTGTTGAAATATTGTTAGAGAGGTTCCAACCTAGCCTCCAAGGCCAATAATTACATTGGGGCCGCAGAGAAAAGTCTCTTTTTTCTCCATTAACTACTCCTCTATCATGGTTGGAACATACAAAGGTTTCACTGAATGTTAAGGTGCAGGGAAGCAGGTCTGAAAGGTGGAAGTCCATAAGGAGCACCCACCAGCATTCTCACTACTGTATTCTGAAACAACTGCCATTTGTGAAGACTTCTTAAAGTTAGCCTATACAAGGCACATTGCCATAATCCAGACTAGTTGTAAGCTAAAGCACCTCTCCATGACTGGATGCAGTTGGTGCACTGGCCTAAACTGGCCCAAGTCACTCCTTGGCTACAGCTGCTACCTGAGCATCCAGGTGCAGAGCTACAGTCCAGACCTCCAGGCTTCAAGGGAAAGAAAATATTTTTACAACTGAAACAAAAAGTCAAATAGATTCATTAAGTATCCTAACTAATTAAAAACAGAATGGAACTTCTTCTGGATTGCTTCAAGTAGTAAGGTATCCCCTAAGTTCATGTTAAGTGGTGAGTGGCGATATGTAATACTGATAGCATTGTTCCACTCATCACAACCAGGAAGGCATTTTGAGCTTGACTCACGATGAGCATGGTAGTTAAGGCCTGGTCTTGACTACTCCCTAACTTGGACTCCTCAATGATCTCAACTTTAGACAAACCACTCAAGTGGCTACTTTGGCAAAGGCACAACATGAGTCTAGTCAACCTATGCTGTTCTCCACGGGCAAGGGTTTTGTGTAACAGATGGGTAAGCAAAATGCTAATTATTTGTTTTCTTGGATTTATGCTTGGCAGAACTAGATTGGGTTAAAGAGTCATTCTAGAATGGTTCCTCCTCTCAAGTGATAGACAAATTAATGGTTTCATGTAAATGCCACTCAAAGAAAATATGTTTACGTAATAAAATCCAGTTTCCAAGATTTCATATTTGTTTCCCCATTTTTGAATGAAAAAGGCTTCTGTATGATTAAAATAATATAATGTTAAAATAAACCAGGGCTCTGAAATGAAATAACTTTCCATCAAGTGAATGTGAGGGAAGAACTTAGTTTACACCTCCCAGTTTCAAAACTGTACATCTCCCCTCCCCCCCCAAAAAAAAACAAACTCTGAAAGGAATTAAAATAATGGTTCTGACTTGTAAGGGCATCCTTGTGTTAATGTTTCAAAATGTCATGAAAAATTCTGTATTGCTGGAATTTTTTTTCCTTCCTTGCATTTTTTTTTTCATTTGTACCACAATCCTAATAGCTGCCATTTCCCCACTCCTGGGGCTTTCTGTAGATCAGTGGATGTTAGGTTTAAACCCTCTTTTCTTTGATGAAGCTTTCAATAAAAAAATAAATAAAATAAAAGCATAGAGTTGTGTGTTTCTTGTTTTAACAGGGGTGCACTGGAACTAGCGAAGGATGGTACAATGTGGAGCAGTGAGAATAGCCATTGTGTGTGTGTGTGTGTATGTATTTATGAACAGGGCTAGACTATAATGGCTCAATTGGTTTAACTAATCCCATCTCTACTGTTGGGGTGGTGGGGCTTGGAGGCACAAAGCAATAAATGGGTGCCTAACAGCCAAGAACAACCCATGGCTGTCGAAACCAAGATTTTCTTCTTTCGCCACCTTCAATCATGCAATCTCCTATATTCTTAAAGGGACCATGGGAGCAGCCCAACTGCCTGGATACTTAAAAGGGCAATAGAAGCAGGTGTGGACAGCTCCTTCAAGAAGCAAAGGCTGAGAAAGGAGGCAATGGGGGAGAGATCTCTACAGTTCTTTAGCAGTGCTTGTCCCACCCTGGCTGATGCTAGTCCTTCTCATCCCATTTTTACACTGCAAGAAAGTGAAGTGGCAACCATTTTGTGTATGCACACAGGCTGAAGAAAAATCTGAAGAGAATGGCCTCTTCCATGAACATTTTGATCTGAGTGAGCAGGATTATTCCACCCCACAACCAGGTATTTTCGTTTGCTTTCTGCATATAATCTGAAGTTAGTTTTCCTCAGTGCTTCAAGGCTTTGGGCTTCTGGCTTAGATCCGAATGATTTGCTATACTGAAGATCCTCAGTGTCTCTAAATTTTAAAATCTTTGTGTGTGTGTGTGTGTGTGTGTGTGTGTCATTGTGTAGTCACATTGTCAACATTATCAACACAGCTGAAGTCTTGAATTAGTCTCTTACCACAAGTAAGAGAGAACCAGAGAGATTGCATGGAAATTTGAATGGTATAGTGGCTTTATATTAAGAAGGGGCCCAATATACATGTGCATTTTTCTTCCTTTTTCGAACTCTAGAGATTTCCTTTTGTTCTTAGGATGTACAGAACATTTCACAGAAGGTAGAGGGAAATAAATATTGTTTATTACTTGGCTTGCACATTAAGTGCACAATAACTCTCCCAAGTAAAATCACTTTGGTGTAGAAGTTTGAATGTTAGACTAGGATTTGGAAGATCTGGATTCTAGTCTGAGACATGCACTGAAACATCAGACTTACTGGGTGAAGTCTCTCTAAGTGTGACGATAAAGGGGGACATGTACAGCACCTTGAGTTCGTTGATGGAAAACAGGATATAAATGAAACTAATAAAATAAAAAATGGCATTTAATACTAGGAGAGAATTGTGAACTGGGGACATGCATCCTCAACCCACAAATGAAATCTTTGGTGCTGATGCCCCAGAAACAAACTCTTATAAACAGTATACTGTATGTTTGTCCCTTCATATTGGCTGGGGTTTGGTTCCAGGACCCCTCCCCACCCCCCGTGGATACCAAAATTTGTGAATACTCAAGTCCCATTATATGCAATGGCATAGCAAAATGGTGTCCCTTATATAAGATGGCAAAATCAAGGTTTGCTTTTTGGACTATTATTTTTTAAAGAATATTTTCAAGCTGTGAATACTTAAATCCATGGATACCAAATCCGTAGATACAACTGTATATACACATATATAAGTCAAGAAATTTTGGTCAAAAATTGACTCAAAAAACCTGGGTCAACTTATCCAATAGTCAATGTAAGTACTCTATCTTAACTCTTATCAAAAAAAGGAACAATCCCCTTCCCTGAGTAGCATGGCAAAAGGCGAGGGCTTAGTCCATCCCAGGAGAACCTGAAAGAAGCACTGACTCCCCTCTGTTTTTTCTGCTGTGGTAACACTTCTGGCCTTTTTGAATGCCTAGGCAGGAAAATGGTGCCAGAGATGGCAGTGGCTCTTCAGCTCTTCACTTCAAGGGAGTGCCAAGAGAGTAGAAGGGGTTGGTGCTTCTTTTAGGTTCTTTTGGGATGGGCTAAGCTCTCACCTTCCACCACTCTATTCAGAGAACATGGTGGTTCCTCTTTTGATTAGAGTTAAGACTATACCTTAATTTTAAAAAAGAAAGAATCCATCCCCTTCTCTGAATAGAGTAGCAAGAGGCCTTTTTGAATACCCAGGTGGTAAAATGGTGGTGGTGGTGGCCAGGGGTGGCTGGCCCAAAGAGATGGTGCTGGCACTTTGCCCTCTCCAAGGAATGGCCCTTGACTTATCCATGGGTCATATCAAACTCCATAATTTTTGTCCCCAAACCTGCCCTCGACTTATACATGAGGTTGGCTTATACATGAGTACATACAGTAGATATTAGTGATTTAATCACTTTTATACTGTGTACATTATTCTTTTGTCTAGAAATTGGTTTATTTTCTATGCCACTACTCACCCCCCATTTTTGAAACTGCTCCAAGTCCACAACCATCTTAATACAGCCTTGTGTATGAACTAAAACACTTCTATCCTGCTCTATATCATGGGATCTTAGGGCAGTGTGCAATGTAATCAGCTTAACCAGTTTAAAACAATAGGAAATTTAAACAATTGAACACATTAAAGCTAGACAAGTTAAACCCATTTAAAACAGTTTCAGTCAACCAAGCAGATGTGCAAGCTGCAATCCATTGGGCCCCAAAGGCTTTAATAAAAAGTGATATTTTTACTTGGCGCCAGAACCACACCAATGCTGGCACCAATTGAGGCTGTAAGGGAAAGGTATTCTCTGGGTTGGTGAGAGGAGGAATCCAGATACATTACACTTGAGTTTCCCCTTTGCCACCCAGAGAAGAGGCAGGAAGAATTCAAACTAGAACTCATGATCATGATCACTGAAGAATTCAAACTAGAACTCAGAACCCAGAGAACCCAGAGCAGAGCTATTTTCAGTCACTCCTTGTTAGTCTGGGCTTTGTTCTTTGTTCTATATTTTCCAGTCATTTCATTCCTTTCTCTCCTCTTCTCTTAGTTCTCCTCTCTTCCTATTACAAAAAAAAAAAAAGGCTTTCTATTTCTTTACCTAATTTCCTGCTTCTGTTTTTTTCTAACTGCCTGGGGGATGGCTCCTACCACTCAGAAAAGGAAAGAGAAGCACCCCAGCAAAGCTCCTCCACCGCTGGGACTCTACCAGCAGGTGCAATCAGAAGCAGGCAACCAATTTGTCTCCCCACCACCGAGCTTTGCTCCACAGCCGAGTGGAGAGCAAGTAGCCAGGAACCGTGACTGGCTCTCCCTGCCATCACAAGTGGGTAGAGAACAGGCAGCCAGAAGCCACAGCCAGAGTTCCCCGCTGCCAAGCCTAGCTCTGTGGGTGGGTGGAGCCACCGACAATACCAGCTGCAAGCCGGGCTCTCCGCCACCGACCTCTGTTCAGCCGAATGGAGAACCACACAGTGACCAAAAGCCCCCCCCCCCAACAATCATTATAACCAGTGCAGCTCCCTTGCTACACACATCAAAGCCATTTCCTCATTGCTAGTGAGTGAGGCAAACACATCCAGGTCTTTCCCTATAGCTGGATGCCTCCTTGCTCATTATCCCCTCTCCAGCAACATAGAAATGGCCATGATGAGCAAAGGACTGCACTGCTTACAAGGTAGGTTTGGAGGGTAGTGTTGGGAAACCTAGGGCTTGTCAAAATGGGCCAAATGAAGCTGCTTCCCCCTGCCCCTGTGCCTAGCAGTTCCGACAATGCAGAGATTTTGCCCCGATCCTAGACCAAATTGTCCAGATGATGAGAATCCAGGGCAAAAATCCCTTAAAATGGAGTGGAAATGTATTTAAAAATCTCACAGCTTGCTCTGGTCTTCTGGAGAAAACAGTGATTTTTCTTACCACAATAAGGGGGTGTACACCCACATGACCTGCCCAGTGCCTGGCACAACCATTTCCCAGCTAGGTCATGTGTATTGGATCTGCTGAGATCATCGTCAGGCACCCAGCCATATGACGATGACCAGGTGCCTCGTTCCTGGCCTCAGAAGAAACAACTGGAACAGGGAAGAGAACTGCTGGTCTGTGTGTGGGCCACGGGTATGAGGATGCCCCTCAGGTGCTGCAGCAGAAGTGCAGGTAATGGGGTGAACTCCATGGGCCTAGGGCTAGAATACTCAAGCCAGAACATGGATTATTCTGGCCAGTGTAGACAAGCCCTTAGATACAAAGATATAGCTATGTCTCTGTTGCTACCTCTTCCCTATGCAGGATCTCAGTCAGTATTTTTAGAAACAAGAACTGGACTTAAAGTTACTTCTGGTCTGTTTTCTCCCAAGGTTTTAAACTTTTTTAAAAAAAAGTTAATTCTAAGGGCTCAGACACAGCTAAGGGATAATGCCATGATGATTAGGAAAGGGAGGCTGAAATGGTCAGCAAATATAAGATTCAAGCTGGCAAGTTTATTAGATTCATCTTTCAATAGAGGACTTAAAAACAAGATCATAAAGATAGATAACCCTGAGCAGGCTCTACAGAAGTATTCCCAACTTCTTGCATCAATTACCTCAGTAATGAGGAGTTTAGAGAAGAGCAAGAGTGGTTATGGGGGCAGACAAAGAATGCATAGAAAATAGGAAACATCTAAGGCAACTATATTTAAAATATAGGAAAGATAACTCTAGAATGCTCCCAAAGAGCTACTTTATAATTAAAATAATAATATAAAGCTAACATAGTAAAGAAAAAAAAAGGAATCTTGCTAAAGACAGTGGTCAGCACTATTAGATTCTGTACTTCAAAAGAAGTCTAAACAATTCTGGGAAATAATTATAGGTATGTTGAGAAACTGGGGGGGGGGGCACACTGCAACATACCACCATATAATTGGGAGGCTTATTTTTCTGACCTTTTAGGGATTGTGAATTACTAGAGAATACACAAGCTGAAATTGAATTTAAGACTAGAACTGGATTGTCCATTCCTATTTTAAGGTAGGACATATGGCCAGTAATCTCTTGTGTTTTCTCAGTTTTTGGCCTAAGAATGTAAGTTGTGAACTTGGAGGTGTCTGATTCAGATCTCACCTGGTCACCGGGTAATTTCATATATGTGGAGGTGGTGGCAATATCTATTCCTGGGAGGAAATTTATTTTGCCACTTTTGCAACATTAACCTGATCAAACTACAAATAAATAGGATGAACCTGAACTCTTAGCACAGCAGAACATATAATAGGCATCACTGAAACCTGGTGGGAAGAGTCTCATGATTGGAATGTACTAATAGAGGGGTATAACCTATTTCAGAAAAATAGACCAAACAGGAAGGGTGGTGGAGTTGCATTATATGTTAAGGATGTGTAAACCTGTGAACAGATCCATGAGTTAAATCCTGGGAGCCAGGTTGAGAGCATCTGGGTAAAAACTAAGGGGGAGAGAAACAGCAGGGATGTCATTGTGGGGGTCTACTACAGACCTCCAAGCCAAACCAAGGACTTCGATTATGCCTTCCTGGAACAGATGACCACACATTCAGAAAGGAGAGATGTAGCAGTAATGAGGGATTTCAACTATCCTGATATTTGTTGGAAGTTCAGCTCTGCCAAGAATATAAGGTCCAACAAATTCCTCAGTTGCCTTGCAGACAACCTCATTATTCAGAAGGTGGAAGAGGCAACAAGGAGATCAGCTATTTTAGATCTGATCCTAACCAATGGGGATGACCTGGTTAATGGTGTGGAAATGGCGGGATGCTTAGGGGGGAGTGACCATGTTCTCCTGGAGTTTTTTATACAGAGGAAAGGGGAAGCCAAGCATAGTCAGACATGCATTCCAGACTTTAAGAAAGCTGGTTTCAGGAAACTTAGGGAAATACTGGGGTTGATATCATTGTCAGGAATACTAAAAGATAAAGGAATTCATGAAGGATGGGAGTTTTTTAAAAGTGAGATACTCAAGGCACAACTTCAAACAGTTCTAATGAGGAGGAAAAAGGGGAGGTGTCTAAAGAAACCAGGATGGATGTCGAGAGAACGCTCAACTGAGTTAAAATGTATAAAGGACATGTACAAGAAATGGAAAAAGGGGGAAATCACCAAAGAAGAATTCAAACAAATAGCCAGCTCATGTAGGGGGGAAATCAGAAAAGCCAAAGCTCAGCTGGAGCTCAGGTTTGCTAGAGAGGGCAAAAACAATAAAAAGGGCTTTTTGCGTATATCCATAGCAAAAGGAAGAACAAGGAAATGGTAGGGTGACTACATGGAGAAGATGGCAAAAGGCTAATAGGGGACAGGGAAAAGTAAGAACTACTTAACACCTTCTTTGCTTCAGTCTTCTCCCAAAGGGGGAACAGTGCTCAACCTGGGGAAAATGGAGCAGATGATGCAGTAGGGGAAATACAGCACAGGATTGGTAAATAAGTAGTTCAGGAATACCTGGCCAGTATAAATGAGTTCAAGTCTCCAGGGCCAGATGAACTTCATCCAAGGGTATTATAAGAATTGGCAGAAATAATCTCAGAACCACTGGCAATAATCTTTGAGAATTCCTGGAGAACAAGAGAGGTCCCAGTGGACTGGAAGAGGGCAAATGTTGTCCCCATCTTCTAAAAGGGGAGAAAAGAAGACCCAAATAATTATCGCCCAGTCAGCCTGACATCAATACTAGGAAAGATTCTAGAGCAGATCATTAAACAAACAGTCTGTAAGCACTTAGAAAGGAATGTTGTCATCACTAAAAGTCAACACATATTTGTCAAAAACAAGTCATGCCCAGACTAATCTCATCTCTTTTTTTGATAGAGTTACAAACTTGATAGAAGAAGGGAATACAGTGGATGTAGTATATCTTGATTTCAGTAATGCTTTTGACAAGGTCCCCCATGATATTCTTGTAAAAAAGTTAGTAACCTGTGGGCTAGACAGTGCAACTGTTAGGTGGATTTGTAATTGGTTGACTGACCACACCCAAAGGGTAGTCACCAATTACTCCTCTTCAACCTGGAGAAAAGTGACCCGTGGGGTGCTACAGGGTTCTGTCCTGGGCCCAGACATATTTATCAATGACTTGGATGAGGGAATAGATTGTATGCTTATCAAGTCTGCAGATGACACAAAATTAGGAGAGGTAGCTAATACCCCAGAGGACAGGATCATAATCCAAAATGACCTGAACAGATTAGAAAGCTTGGCCAAAACTAACAAAATGTATTTCAACAGGGAGAAAGATAGGATACTACAGCTGGACAGTAAAAATGAAATGCACAGATATAGGATGGGTGACACATGGCTTGAGGGCAGTACATGAGAAAAGGATCTACGAGTCTTAATGCTGAACATGAGTCACCAGTGTGATGCAGCAGCTTAAAAAGCCAATGTGATTCTAGGCTGCATTAATAGGAGTATAGTGTCTAGATCAAGGGAAGTCATAGTGCCACTCTATTCTGCTTTGGTCAGACCTCACCTGGAAGACTGTGTCCAGTTCTGGGCACCACAATTCAGGAAAGATATGAAGAAGTTGGAATGTGTCCAGAGGAGGGTGACCAGGATGGTGGGAGGTCTGGAAGCCATACCCTGTGAGAAGTGGCTTAGAGAGTTGGGCATGTTTAGCCTGGGGAAGAGAAGGTTGAGAGGGGACATGATAGCCATGTTTAAATATTTGAAGGGATGTCATACTGAGAATGGAGCAAGCTTGATTTCTGCTACTCCAGAGACTAGGACATGGAACAATGGATTCAAACTACAGGAATAGAGATTCCAACTAAATGTTAGGAAGAACTTCCTGACAGCAAGGGCTGTTTGGAAGTGGAATGCACTGCCTCATTGTGTGGTGGATTCTCCTTTGTAGGTTTTTAAACAGAGGCTGGATGGATATCTGTCAGGAATGATTTGATTGTGTATTCCTGCATGGCAGAGGGTTGGACTGGATGGCCCTTGTGATCTCTTCCAACTCTATGATTCTATGACTCTATGATACTGGTGCTTATATACATGTGGTAGGGGGAAAATCAATACTAAATTTGCATGTTCATATTTATAAGAAATCCAAGTGATGACCTGCATTTTAAAATGAGCATATTAAACAGTATGAAAATCTGCATGTGTAAACATGAGCTGGAAACCACAGTGAAGACTACGACATTTTCATTCATGATGATGTTCAGCAATATCTCAATTGGACCTTAAGTGCAGAGACCATAGTGACAGATGAGAGTCCTTCTCTTCAGGATAGCAAAAATACATGATGGATGGTATATGACATGTAAGAGGGAGGGAGGGAGGGATAATAATTGCATTCTGTGTGTTAAATGATAAGGAAAAAAGGCTGTAGCAAAACAGCATTAGAACCCATGCCTCCTTGATCAGATGGTAGAAAATTCTACCAGAAAGGAAAGAGTCTTCCTTTTCTTTTTATTCTGTATAGCTACACCCAGTTTCTTACCATTTTGTTATGTTGCAAGATGAACTTGGTCCAGCCCCCCCAAAAAACAACACCCAAACATTGATGTTATCACAGAGGTTGTCTAAACAGCAAAAATACTCCTCATAGAATTTGAGAATACAATGTGTCTAAATGCCATCCCGCATCAATATGCGGTATTCGGAAGGAGAGGGGCCAAATCCACCAAAAACTCCAAAGGAAAAGTGTTTGCTGCTTTTCTTGAAGTTTTTAGAAATCTCCACAGGGAATGAGCATTCCTGGCCATTGGAACAATCTGATTTGCATTCATTCACATTTCCAATAAGAGCAGAATGGTTGGACATTCACAGGGGGTGGAGCTTGCTAACAAGGCAAGCACTCAGAACTACCATGTTGGATTTACTTACTATAGATACTCATGCAGCCACCACAGATGGAGTTTTCCTGTCACTAGCTAACAACTTAGGACATGACTCCTTTGCAGGGCCCACTTGAGATCAATTCCTATCCGAGGGGTTACCCCAAATGACCATGCTTTAAGTTTTCAGAGACCCTGGGGGGCGGGGAAATCAACAAAAGTCTACAACAATATATAAAGTCTGTTCCTTGTTGGAAATAGACAATTTTAACTTGAGGCAAAGAAATCACATTGAAAGGAAAGAGAAGATGGTAGCTCCTTAGGGGACCTGGAGAGCTAGCAGATCAGACAAAAGGTCGAACTGCTATGAGAGCTTATTATGAGGATGTGTGTGCACTGTTGGGTATTCCCAAAGTAACTGAGGTGTGAAGCATAGGGCGAGCTTTGCTCTTGTTTTATGGCCCAAAATATCATATTCACTTTCACTTGGAGAGCTAAATCTTTTTTAAAGATACCAAACAGGTAGAAAGAGGAAGCATGCCACTTAAAAATTATTCTATACCCAAGTATAAAAATATATTATTGGACATAAGGTCAACCTCTGATTACTTTTATGTCTTGCCCTAGGCCTAGTAATGATGATACTTGGAGTTTCAAAACTGGCCTGAACATTTGTACAAACCACTAATATACAGAAAGACAGATGCCATATTTACAGAGTTTTGGTCTGAGCTTGGAAAAATTACTTTCTGGACTATGTTTCATAGGATCTTCAGTTATCCAGTACAGCTGCTATGCTGGTTGTGACCTGCAGTCCAAAAAATTTCCAACCTTGGTGTCAGCCCCACTGAGTGTTGTAGAACTTGTGTTTATTTTAATTAAAACTTTGATCAGGCTACCAATTAGTTCAATTAATGGCAGAGTGGTCATGTGTCCTACTTTACCAATGCCAGGACCCACTAGGAGCTGAATTAACTTTTTATCATCATCAGCTTTTATTGCAGTTAACAAACCATGAGGCATATCAAAATCATTAAAATACATTACATTATAGAAGAAAATAAAACTACATTTCTTATTTAATTTAATTAGTACATATCTATTACATCTCTAAAACATATTGTATCATATCATACCACCTAAAAGAAACCTATATTCATTTAAAACCACAAGGCAAAGACAGATCAAAGTTATTAAAATACATTATAAAAACGGATTGCATTATATAAAATTAATTAGTACAAATCTATTATATTTCTAAAACTTACATAACATCTTTAAAAACCCACAAAAACAACCCTGAGTCCATTTAAGACCATCCAGATCTTGTAGCTGCTACTTCTTCCATTTTTAAAATCTTTTACTCATTTACCTATAATTGAAATTTCCTTTGCTTCATACCAAGAGATACCTGAATTACTGTAAAGTTTGTAAAATAGCTTTACGAATATTCATAGCTAGTACAAAAACTTTTGCTATTTCCCTCAGTTATTATTTTGTCAAAGTCACCCAGGAATATTTTAAAAACCAGTTCCAAGATCTTCCTGGGTATTTTCTTAAGAGGGGACTTATCAGTCTCAATCTGTCATCTTTATAAAAGGAGCATTCAAAAAGAACATGCTAGATAGATTCCGCTTTTCCCTCACCACAAGGGCATACTCACTCATTATATTCCTTTCTTTTATGTCTGTCTAAGACTGCTGAGGGAATGACATTGAATCTGGCTCTGCTAAAGGCCTGATGATATTTAGGATATCTAGATTTTTAAGATATCTAGCCTCTTCATTTATACTAAATGTCAAGCCTAAACTAATAGGGAAACAGGAGGAGCATGCTGCAGCTGTTGAGTATTGATTATCTATATCTTTTATTTGTTGGTTCAAAATCTGTTTTGCATTATTCAGATTCATTGTTGTGATATAATTTTCTGATAAACCCAATCTGAGCAGTTTTTCTTTAATCACTTTTGTCAGATTGGAGGTATACTTATCTTTTTTAAACAAATAGATATATCCCACTTCATGGCCTGTGAAAGCACAGCTTAACCAATACCCCAAGGCACATTTCAGGCAGAGAGAGCATTCAATTGCTGCTATTCCAGCCTGGAGCCTTAGCACTGCTGAGGGCATGCAATTTGGAACAGCAAATATTTTCCTTAAAAAGATTGACAGTACCTGTTTCACTAAAGGTGAAAATCCCAAGATCCAGACTGGGATTGCATATAATAATTGCGGGAGGGCCTTAGCCTTAAAAATCTTAACAGCTGCTAGAATGATCTGTCCTCCTTTTGTATAGGAAAAAAAAAGAGTTATTGCTTTTCCAGTGTTTGAGGCATGCATGATGGCTAATTTACAGTGGGGAACCCAAGAGCCTGAGGAGTGAAAAGTAACCCCTAGATATGTAAAACAGTTGACTTGTTCAACTTTATTGCCTACAATGCACCAGTTGCACATTATGCACTTTTTTGAGAGCACTATGATTTTGGATTTTTTTATCATTAATGTTTAAATTATTGTTATCACAACAAGCCGAAAATTCTCTTAATACACATTTCATACCCACGTTTGTTTGAGATAAAAGGATAGCATCATCTGCATAAAAAAGTAGAGATATACTCACTGTTGCCAATTTTGGAGGATGTCCATCTTGAAAGTTAACTGATGCACCTAAATCATTTAGGTATAGACTAAACAGTATGGGAGCTAGCATGCATCCTTGCCGAACTCTCCTTTTAACAGGAATAGGTTTAGTAAGACTGCCCTGTGGACCACACCTCACTTGTGTAGTGGTGTTCGAATATAACCTCTTCATCAGACAGAGCAGTCTTTTTTCAATTGAGGAGGCAGCTAGATTTGCCCATAGCTTACCTCTGGGTATGGAGTCAAATGCAGCTTTCAGATCCCTAAAGGCTCCATATAGACAATTCGGATATGTTCTTAAATGTTTTTCCACTAGGTGGTTTAAAATTACACAGTTATTTAAGGTTGACTCCCCTCTTCTAAATCCTGCCTGTTACTCCCCTGGGATTTTTTCTGAATCTAGCCAATCCTGGAAATGTTTATTTAGATGTTGTGCATAAATATTTCTTGCTACTGAAAGGAGACTTATTGGTCTATAATTTTGGGAATCATTCTTCTCTCTTTTCTTGTATATTGGAATAGTGATGCTATAGGACCAGCTAACTGGGAGTTTGGTGGTTCGATTAATGTGTGTGAAGAGAGATGCCAAAAGTGGTGCCTACCATGAGATGTTTACTTTGAGAAGTCCAGGCATTATTAAGTCAGGCCCTGGGGCTTTTCTGATATTAAATTCCTTATTTCATATGGTGTCACTGGGGCCCACTGTGGGATATCTGATGAATTCATAATATCTATCCTTAGCTCTTTCAGCTTGTGTATTCTCTAGTAATTCACAATCCCTAATAGGTCAGAAAAATAAGCCTCCCAATTATATGGTGGTATGTTGCAGTGTGCCCCCCCCCCCAGTTTCTCAACATACCTATAATTATTTCCCAGAATTGTTTAGACTTCTTTTGAAGTACAGAATCTAATAGTGAAGCTTTGGAAGCAGCCGCGCCATATTTTAAGCATGGGCAACTTCTGTGCTTAAAATATGGCGCGGCCGCTTCTGAAGCTTCACGGATGTGCAACGAAGGATCCCGGAAGAGGGACAGCGGTGTCTGAAAATGACCCCCTGCTGCGTAAGAGCGCCGTTCCTCTTCCGGGACCTCATCCCGCAGTAGGCACTGTAAAATGCTGTCTGAAAATCTCCCACATACTCGAGATGCTGGCTTAGCCATCTGCCTGAGGGCAGATGGAGAGAGCCACATGGAGTAGCCAACAAAATACAAAAACTGTGATATCCAAGGTTGGGGGAGCCAACTTCTCTCAAGGGCCTGATAACAACGAAAAGGCCTAAAATGATACTTGGAACATCAAGGAGGAGGTTCCTATCCAAAAGGACTCTGAGTTCCATCTACAATGACTGAATGGCTGGCTAGAATGAGCCTGGCCTAATTACCCTTTTTGGGGACAGAGACTGCTGGCAGAATACCTAAATTGTAAGTTACCAATATTCTTAGCTTAGTTTGCATTAGATTTATGATTTTATTTTAGTGCTCTGGTTTGAATGTATAACTCTGTAAACCTAAGCTGAAAGCCTGAGGGGAGTGCTTTTCCTCTCTGTTAACTTTGAGCCTGTGGAATTGAAATTAAAGCCTATCTTTTCTCTATCTTCTTGCCTCACGTGTCTTCTCGGTCAGCTATCTAAGTTCCTCTGGGAAAGAAGAGAGTGTGTTACTGATCTTTTAACACAACCTGTCTGGTTTCTCACTGCACCAGACATGTAAGGGGTAAAAAAACTCAGTGAGTGGTGGCAAAATGAAGAGAAATCCCTCAGGTTTGGGATTGAAAAAAGGGCCAACCCTGGACTTAAGGTAGCAGAAACTCTAGGGTCAGCCTTCACAGAGTGTCTGATAAAGTCCTCTGTCTCAGAATCAACAGGATTTATCTTATTTTCTTAATACAATGTATTTTGTCCCATGAATAATAAACATTGGTTAAATTTAGTTTTAATATCAGTTTTGTATATACCTAACTGTCAACTTAAATCTAATTCTTAATTTAAATATTGTCCAGTGTGTGTGTGTGTGTATCATCATCATCATCATCATTATCATCATCCTTTCATTGCAGTCCATAGACCCAAAGCTAAAATGTACAAACAATAAAAACAATCAACAATAAAACCAGCATATGACAGAAAGATATGAAACATATGAAATCCTAAACTCTGGCCATTTCTTTGTACATAAAGGTTTTTGTTTTTGTTTTTTTGTTTTTGTCCTTCGAGCCTGTGCAATTGATTTTTCTGGTGGAGCACAGCTTGCACAGAACTGGCCTCACCATTTAAACCAAAGGTTCATCTGCTGTGGCCTTGCAAGCATGAATGTAGCAGCGAGGCCCTTGGGCCGTAGGTTTGATTAGAGTTTCCTTCTCTTAGATGGTTAACCTTACAGGGTTGGACGAGCACCATCTCCCCGGGTTTGGGATTAGAGTTTTCCTTCTCCTAGGATGGTTGCCATAAGGCTAGAGAGCCCATCCTGCCCTTTGATGCTCTTTGTCAGAGAGAAAGAGAGGGGGGGGCGCTCCAAAAAAATGATACAAGGACTCCCTGAAACAACATCTCAGGCTTGGCCAAATTGATCACCAACAATGGTCCACCCTGGCCTCACATCGGGAGGCATTGAGACGCACTATCCACAATGTTGCAGCCTTATTTGAGAACTCACACCGAACAAGTCTTGAAGAGAAATGACAGAAAGAATTACAACCCAAAAACATCACCCAAGGAGACCTTCTGCTGTGCTTTCTGCAACCGGACTTGTTTATCTCGGCTTGGCCTTTTTAGTCATCAGCGCGCTTGCAGAAAGCACAGGATGAGTCCTTCCTAAATCTTCGTTTGCAAAGAAAAGCCAGAGAAAGGTTTTTAATCTTAGCAGCTTCAGAAAGGAATTTGGCTACAGCTAGGGTAACCTTGTCTTCCATCAAAAAATTTACATAGAAGATTTCTGATCTTCCCTTCATCACACTGACCAAATTTGGCTATAGAATTTATGAATGTGGGAATAGAATTTACAATGTAAAAGAATATGATTGAAGGTCTCTACTTCCATGTTGCTACAAGGGCAATATCTGTCAGAATACAGTGCACAAGTAAATCTACCACACAAGATTTCATTGGAATATACATTACATTTAGCCACCCACCCACCCACCCACACACATTTTATTACATATATATATATATATATATATATATATATATTAGTATTCTTCAGAATTTATAACAGATATTTCATCTCATTTCTTTTTCTGAAAATCAATTACTTTCTATCAGTCCTTGAAGTTAGCTGTTGATTTTTCTTTTCTTTCATTGCTGTTTCATTTCTTTTATTGGCCTCACCCTGGAGGAAGCACACACCAGTGCTGGGGTCCCATTTAGCTAGTAATGGGGAATTTGAGCACTAGCCAGGGGTTGTTTTGGTAGACATTTTTATTTAGCTAATTCTACCATTGGCTGTGAAGGGATGCAGGACCCAATCAGCAAAATGGTTGGAATTCTTCTCTGCTGTAGAACACCTGCTGCATCATTTGCCACCAGTTATGCTACAGCTCATGTGTGCCATTGCTCTGAATTGAACAAACTCTTGGGAAGGCCTGGAATTACACCCATTTTCAGAACAGAACAAGTAGTGAAACTGTGGGAGATCTATTCAGGAGAGATGTACAATTTAACATATGTAAGTGTATTAAATATCATGTTGGGAGAGCAAATGCTCCATAAATGGCAGGGGCTAAATTGAGTATTTGGTATGCATTCTAGTGGTATGGTAGAGGTAGAGGTAGAGAATTTTAATAATAGTAATTGGTTTAAAAGTTTAAAAGTACTCAGAAGCATATAATATGGCAAGGAGAATGGGCATATTGTATGATGCTTTTGGTACTACCCTATAGGTAACCTTTGCTTTGTCAGTTTCCCTACTGGGAGAACAAGAGAAAATCGTTTTTAAAAATTCTGCAAAGCACTTCAAATTAGAATAGCTGTCTCTGGGGGTAGGTTTCCATCATATCAGCAGCAAAATATTGTGAACTGAGTAATAGGGAAAGGTGATGTCCTAACAGAAAAGCGATTTTAAGCAGAAGTGACTAATACAATTTTCCTGATTCCAGTCACCCTCTATATACATAAACGCCATTCTGCAAAAGTCTAAAATACAAACTCAACTTTACTGAGCATTATTCTCTTTCCCACTGAATCACATCATCTCAGCACATGCTATAAATACAATTGCCTCAAATTAAGCATTTTGGCTTCTAGTGAAAGTTTAGGCATGATGGATCCATTTCCATAATGTCCCAGAAGTTACATTTGTCACCAGCAGGACTCCAGCTCATGATTCTAGGGGCTTATCTACACGGGCCAGAATATGCTGGCTCCCTGCTGGTGCATTCTGCCTGTAGAGCTGGCCCATTCCTCCCCCATTACTTGCACGAAATGGAATGGAATTCAGACCGCCACACCAATTGGTCTCTGCAGATTTCACAGCTGCCCACATCACAGTCTCTGTAACCAGGAAGCCGGCCTGCAGCACAGGAGCAAGGCCCCCTGCATGTGACCAGACTTGGTCAGATGCTGTGGGACTCCTTCCTGGCTTCAGAAGAGTGGGGCAGACAGCAGCTGCAGCAATAAATATAATAATAATAAAATTTATTTATACCCCGCCCCTCTGTTAAAACAATCGGGGCGGCTTGCAAAATTTAAAATACAATACAAATAAAATCCCTAAACACCCCCACTCCCACCCTCCCCCATAAAAAAACATTAAACAAATATAAATTAAAACAACTAATCTAAAATCACTTTTAAAACTATAAATACAATAAATATAATAAATGGCCAGCAGCCTAGAAGAGGCCAGGATCCCCTGAGGCCGGGATCTAATTAGGAAAGGCCTGCCGAAAGAGATCCGTCTTTAGTGCTTTTTTAAAGCCACCCAGGCTTGTTATCTGACGGATCTCATTCGGCAGGCCATTCCATAATTTGGGGGCGATTACCGAAAAGGCCCTCTGGGAGGTTGCAGACAGCCTAGATTTTTGTGGCTGAACCAAATTCCTCCCAGAGGACCGGAGTGCGCGGGGAGGATTGTATGGGAGGAGGCGGTTCCGGAGATAAGTTGGACCCAAGCCATTTAGGGCCAGCATGGTAGTCTGGGCTCCTGCAATCACATGGGGCCCAATCCATGTTATTTTGGCTGAAGTGGTTTTCCCCAGGTATTTTTAAAAAACAGTTTAATGAGCTTTACCCATCTTTGCTGCAGGGGTTTTTAGAGCTGCCTGCGGGGAAAATGGGGGGAAAGCTCTGCGTCATTCGGACAGGATAAATTGCCCATCTAGACAAGCCCCTAGTCTGACACTAACAGCAACAGCTGCACTACTTCTAATTCTTGCCTTTTAGCCAGGGACAAGATGCCAGTTTAACTATTGCAATACCAGGAGGTTTCTGCCTAAAGAACAGGCAGGGGAAAGGCATCCCCTGGAAGAGGTGGAGCTCTTCTCTCTACTCATGGTGACCCCTATGTAGGCCCATTGTAGCATAACTGGCCATCCATCTAGCCAAACTCTCTCCTATTGCTCTTTCATTCATGGTCATTGGCCAACTTTTCTCCAATTCAGCATGAGGACAAAAAGCATTCAAGTCTGCTACATAGGTCAGAGCTTGGAGAGGAGTGGTTTGGTGGGTGACAGTAAGGTATGAAAAGGTTGGTGTAGAATGACAGGTCATAAGGCAAATAGTGGAAGGAGCTGCATGTCTACAGAAATAGCAATAGCATTGATATTTATATACCGCTTATCAATGCTGAAGCACTCCCTAAGTGGTTTACAATGTTTTTTTTAGCTAATTGCCCCCAACAAGTTGGGTACTCATTTTACCGACCTATGGAACAATGTAAGGCTGAGTCAACCTTGGAGCTCTCTAAGATCAAAATCTCCTCTGTAATTCAAATGAGTAATTTTATGCCTTTACAGTATAGCTTTAGTACACATATTTGAGGTGTGATGCCCTGACTTAGCAAGTTTTTTTGATGATAAGTCCCAGGCTTTGAGGAACTGACTGGTCACTGAGGGACATTTAATGGGTGTGTGGGTGTGCTGTTCTTTTTATTAATGCTGTTTTAAAATTACCTTGAATTTATTGTGTCTAATACTATAATTTGTTTAATTGTACTTTACTAGCTTGTGTAAGGAGGCATCCTATACTTTATGCTCTGTCACCATTAATCAGGATCTTAACCACTATGTTTTGATATGTATTTGGCTTAGCTTGGCTTTCTTAAAAGATCTTGTTGCAAGCTGATGTGAATCCCAGTTTTGGAAGATAGGTGGGATATTAATCAACTTAATAAATAAAATAATGAGCAGACTTAAAACACACACACAACATCCTGTGCAACCTCTTCCCTTTGAAAATCAGCACTGACCATAATAGCTGACAGAACTTTGCCTCTGTGGGAGAGAGTATCTATTCAATATTTAATAGACTGTTGAGAGTGACAGAATGTGACACTTTGTCATTTATTATTAGTGTTTACCATTCCTCAGCCAGGTTTCAAACTGGGTGGGTGTCAGTGTTCGGTCTGAACTAAATTCCAACAGATTTCAGATGCGTTTATGAAGAACTGTGCAAGTTGCCTCATTAAATTGCAATTGTGTGCCATGTGTTATTTTCCCATCATTCTTAAGCAGTTTGACCTTTCTCTTATACCAGTGAATGGCAACCACCTCAGTGCCTATAATGTTTATGCATGGAGCAGAGATGTGTTTTAATTTCATGGGGGAAAATGCTCTTAGCTACAGTATATTTGGATAAATTTGCTTATCAGCTTATCTAGTACTGTATAGTTACTTAGGCATTCTTTCTAAGCTCACATATTGTTAAATTTCAAACATTAACAATTAGTTTTAAGACACATTGGTGAATTTTGTTTTAGTTCTCATTTGTTTTGAGGCAACATACTGTATATTCAGGAAGTATTGACTCCCTTCCAGCAGGTGACACTATTAATCTGTGAACATGTATATATTACTCTGAAGCCAGCATTTTGGGATCAGAAACTCAGGTTGAGTCAGCCAAGGCACTGTTGTATTCATTTTTAACATTTTTCAACTTCTTTAAAACAAAGCACAGATTAAAAATTCAATCTTCTGATCTCAAATATGGATTAGTGTGCCCAATTCAAGATAAATGAAATAACTAATGTTAAGAGGCAACATATTTTTATTGTCCTATTATATGAACATGATCCATGCTGCACCTTCAGTTTCCAAAGTACAGCATTATCACAGGATGACCAGCCTTCAGAATTGGCCATTAAATAGTCTCTTCTATCCATTCCCATATATTTCCTAGCTGTCCTACTTTTAAATGTTAGGAATGGTTTGTTGCTAAGGGGATATAATAAAATGGTAGGCACCAATAAATGTTATTAAACAGGCTACTATTCTGCCACAGTCCCACGAGGAAAAATATGTAACTGTTATCATGCCTGTATTTCCACTTATCCACATCCTGAATTTTCTTCTTCTTCTATTCCTGCTGAAGTAACTACAATAGCAACTTGAGTGACAATAGGCCAGTGGCTGTCAGAGAAACTTTATGAATTAGAATGGGGTCAATCGGAACCAAAAACACATTTTAGCTGTAGGTGGATGTGCTGCAAGAGGCATCTGCAGGAACCTTGGGTGGTGCTCAGGAGGTCCCTACAAATGATGTCCTAGCAGCATTTCCAGCTACAGGGAAATAATTGGATGCATTTTCACTGATCCCCCTGTTCTCCAGTGCCATGGAAATGGCCATGTGTGTGTGTGGGGAGAGCCTGCATCACTTAGAAAGTGGGTTTGGAATGGAATGATTTTGGTCATTGCTGGGTTGGTAAAGAATTACAACCTCTGCAATGAGCAAAAAGTGGGTTACCATGGCATAAGCTGGACTTACGCTATTGTAACTCACTAGCAGGTTGTCAGACCTCACTAGCAGGTTGTTAGACCTCATTTTGTTTATCCATTTTTTCTCAACAAGTTGTCTCAGTGTCAAGATGCCCTTTCTTGTTGATAATTTTTAAAAAAATCTGATTTCTTTACATCCTTAGCCTTAATATGTTTACTCTCATGTAAGCTTTAGGCCTTCTTCATCTCCTGCAAGAAATGGAGTGAAATCACCCTTCCATTTTCTCTGTTGATAAAGAAGATAGTGAATTTTGAGAGGCTGCTTGCACTGAGAAATAATCTTGCCATACAGAGTTGGACAATGATATTTTGCACTATTTACTCTTCTAGGAATCAATGCCATTTCCTTAAAAGTGTTTTGATGTATTTCTAATCATATAATTTGGGTTTCCCACCCCTGCAAATGAGTCTACTTTGCAGATTTGATTGCACCACATTTGTCCTTTAGGGGGCCTTAATTTGATGAGCTGTAAGTGCACTTGCAGCCCACTGTGAGCATTCAATAATCTAATGGAGCTGTGAAGTACATATGCCGCTTTGGATTGAGTCTGATTATAGCAGAAATAGTGCATTAAGAAATCAGACTCATATGCCTTTATTGGATCATCCTTATTGCTCATAATTCATTTGAAAAAAATATATAGTTCACCCCTTGTCTCCCTGGTAACTTCACATGAAGTCACTCTGTTAAATGGGGCTTCCATGGTGGTAGTGCAATTAAGTCAGTGGGCTATGCTTTTTCCTAACTCTTGCATCCCCATTTAGGGGTTTTTTTTGGTGGGGGGTGTTGCTTATGGAAAACAACTCTTGGAAGTTTATTGCAACTTCTGGTGCCATTTCACCAGCAAAGAGTATGGTCGACCCGTTGCCCTTTGACCATGGACTTTATCAGATGCACTAAATACAGCATCATAATGACCCCACATAAACACGAAAGGGCATGCAGATCATTGCCCTTTCACATTTATGTCCTGCTTAAAACCTATCCGATTTTATTGATGGCTTAAGCCGTCAATAGATCAACTGTGGTGCTTTAGTGCCGGCATTGCTGGCATATGAAACCTTGCACCATTTAACTCATGTGAATGTAGTGCCAATGGCCAATCTGGTGCAAACACTTCAGGTGAGAACATGACATCCAGGTAGGTGATGTACTTTTATGACCCTCCCTGGGTTGCTTGGAAGATTTTAAGTGTGTGTATGTGCTTTTAAAAACTGTTTGTGTGTTTTTGTTCCTTTTCTTTTTTTAATTTCCTACATGAGCATCTTCTCACAAGAATATGTGGGATTTTAAACAGGAAGTGAATGGAACTCCATTCACTTCCTCTCCATCGCTGGGGAAGCCTTTGCGAGGAGACAAAGGTAAGTGTGGTGGGAGGTGTTCTTTTGCTGGCATAAAAATGACTTTAATTATACTGGCAGAAGAATGTTTTAAGAGGCTAGTTTGATAAAGTCTCATGTCATAAACATGGAATACAATAAGCCACTATTATATATACCAGTTGCTCTAAGCTGTTGACATTGGGTGGGCAATAGAAATCCAGCTGAATGATTTAATATCCAGTGCAGTCTGAATACTTTAAAGATTTTTGGCCCAATTTTATATGAGTGATCTACCTGCAGGAGCAGGCTTCAGCTTCGGATCGGAGACATCAGTGGCTCTGGGGAGCTCAGTCCACAGTGGTTCTATAGTGGTTAATCTGGGTTTAATGAAGCATTTTACAAAAACTCCCCAAATGCTAAACCTGTTTTAGGAATAGGTTTCAGAACCACGGGTAGTTCCTATAAAATTGAATAGTTGTATATAACCCAGGATGGAGTCACCATCCCAATGCAACAGAGCCATCAGTTACCTCTGCATGAGGCCCCTTTCTAAATCAAGAAATGAACATGCCAACAAGTATTTTGTGCTCTTGGTATGATTTCTTCATCAAGAAGCTTGCATAGGATTGCCATTGCAGGACTGGAACCAAATATTCTAGCATATTGGGAATAGATACAGTGCTCTTCCTCTTAAAATATGACAGGGTTGGTAAACCAGTAGGCCTGCCATAGCACTTTCTTTTTTGATGATCTTTAGTAATTGTTCCAAGTCTTTGTTGTTTTCTGCTAGTAGTATGGTGTCATCTGCATATCTTAGAATGCTGATATTCTGCATACAAGTTGAACAAGTAGGGTGATAGAATGCATCTTTGTCTGACTTTCTTTCAAATTGGGAATCATTCTGTTTCTCCACATTCTGTTCTAACGATAGCCTCCTATCCTGAGTAGAGGTTACACATCAGAACAATCAAATGTAATGGTACACCCATTTCTTTAAGAGTAATTCATAGCTTTTCTTGGTCTATGCAATCAAAGGCTTTGCTGTAGTCTATAAAGCACATGCTGATTTTCTTCGTGAATTCCCTGGTTCGTTCCCTTTATCCAGTGTATGTTTGCAATGTGATCCCTAGTGCCTCTTACATTTCTGAACCCAGCTTGCCCCTCTGGAATTTCTTGCTCCATATAAAGAGGCATCTTTGCTGCAGAATTTTGAGCATGATTTTCCTTGTGTGGAAAATTAATGCAATGGTCCTGTAGTTACCGCAGTCTTTTGTGACTCCTTTTTGGGGATGGGAATGTATATTGATTATTTCCAGTGTGTGGGACATTGCTTTATTTTCCATATTTCTTGGCAGATAGCTACATAGGGCAAAGTACTCCTTCAAGGTGGAGCAGTAGCTGGGGCAGTATTTAACTTTTGATAAAACGTATTACTTTTACTACTGTTTTGATTTCTCTATCTTTTGATATTTCTTTATTATGCTTTAGTGTGAATTATTAGTGCATTATTTAATCTTAGCATATATTCATTACTGTTGGATATTTTGCCTATTATGTGGGCATTCCCTCCTTTACCGTATAGAAATTCACATATGTCTTGCAAAGTATTTTTGTTTAAAACATTTGCATTTTTGTACACATTTTTTTTCATGTCCACATTTTTGGCTGTATTTCTCCCCATGGACAAAAGTGTGAATTTTCCAAGTGTTTGCATTTTTAGTTGTGCACACTTTTCAAATGTGTGCATGGTTTTGCATGCTTCCTCCCCCCACACACACACGCTGAAATGCTTCCTCAGCTTCAGAAATGTACAGATTTCCAGGACAAGATGTGCTCCATCCTAATGCCAATCTTGGGAGGTAGGAGATGGGTATTTTCAGAGGGAAATGCAAAGAAAAAAATAGTTTATCTTTATATTCATAGCTCAGTTACTTCTTTTGTGAGCATGTTTTCCTCTACTTTTGAATCCTCCTCAGTTCATGTTTTTACCTGTACAAAAAGAACAAAATATGAGGTTGTGAATATAGATGCATGATTTGTGTGGAAAGGGGAAAGCTATGGTGGGCTCTGATATTCTCATCACATGGGATTATCATAACAAGGGCATCTGTGTACCAGATTTAAGGAACATCCTCTTTGAAATAATGCTTTGCTTCGCAGAGGTGTCCTTTATTGAGCGAATTTTCTTAACCTCCTTATATTAAGAGGTTAAACTGCAGCCAGAAAGCTCCACACCAGCGTTTTGTGTCATTGACCTCCCCTCCAGGCAGTATTCCATAATTTCCCCTGCTGTGCTGAATTGATGCTTCAGATAATACCTCATCTAAGGGTTTGAAATAAGCAGCCACTGCCTACGAGGAGCCATGCAGCCTTCTGAAGTGCTCATTCAGCACAGCAGAGGACAAACCAATAGTCAACAGGAGTATGATTTGGGAAGTGGAATGCCTCTAAAGGGATACTGCAGCTGAGACGGCTTTGGGGTTGAATGAGAACTGGAAACAAGGAATACAGGAAAAGGTAAGTGTGGAAGTGGGAATTAGTACAAGCAGAGGTGATATAAATGAGGAAAAGAAGGGAGTTATTTGCAGTTAATGTAAGATGTGGCCATTCTGCTGCTCAGAATTTGGATGGGGTTTTCCTGTTGCATATAAGTCTAGCTGTGGACTGACACACACACTAGATGAAAAGTTAACAATAATCTTTATTAAAGGTTCAAAAATAATACCACCAATCACGTACACATTCATATGAGCAAACACTCAAACAAGAGTAAGGAGAATGAAATAAGAAGAGTTTCGATAGAGGAATAGTATAAAGTCTCAAAACAGATTGGCAGTGTGGCTGGATGAAGCAGAAATGGCTACACAGTTGGACAGTGTGTCCTCAGGAAAAGAGACCTGTGCACCTGGCTACACAGAGAGGCAGAGTGTCCCCAGGAAAGAGGCCTGTGTGCCATGAGGCAAGGTTTTGGACTAATAGTTATACCTCAAAATGTGCCCTGAGGTGGTGCAATGTTGGACAAGAACAATGCATTCCAGGAGAGTTTCGTGATGAAACAATGGATCTCCAGATGTGTTAAGTACTTTTAATGTGTGGCTTGATCAAATCTGTAAAGCATGAGCTATCTCCTTGATGGCTGGGTCTGGGATATAGGAAAGATGTTATTTGCAGACAAAAGATTACTCCTGCTATGGATGATGAGCTTATTGTCTGTGCCTAGAGAACGTTTCCTTAGGTCTAGCTTTGACCTTTGTATCAACTTGTTTTGTAATTTTCCATTGCCCTTCCTCTGAGGAAGAACATGACTTGCTATTTTTCAGCACATGTTTTACAGGGGGTCCCTTTTTATTGTCTTCTGATGTGGAGGCCACATAAAAAACCAAATTATTAATATGCCAATTTGGGGGGTTCTTAGGGGCAGGGCATGTCAGAATTGCTAACAGACTAAACACTTGTAGCATTCAGATTATATAAAAGAAAAGTAACAAAATGCAACTATTGTTATTCCTTTTGAGAAATGGGAAAGCAGAGTTGCTTCCTTGAACTTGTAGCTATAATAGTAATGAACTCCTTTGTGGGGGGGGGGCTGACATCATAATGGATTACTTTAAAAATAACATTCCAAACTGTGATCTCATCCTGCATGAACAACACTCAAGGGTGGCATAAATGGTGTAGCCAATGGCCTGCCTGCATGGGCAATTTACTCTGTCTTCCCCCATCTTGGAGCCGTGCAGTCCTGACAATGCAGGGCTTTTGCTTCATTTTGCCCCCGGGGCAATCCTTATGACCCCCAGTGCAGATGGGGCCAAGATGGGGGGAAGACAGGGTAGGACCTGATAAAATATTTTTTAAAAAGAAATTATCCAGGAAAAACCTCTCTCTCCAGAAAAAAAAAAAAAAACCAACAACAACAGATTGGGCTCCATGTGACCACAGCTTCACCCTCACTCTTCCACAGCAGGAAGGGGGATAGTCACATGTTGCAGGCCAGCTTGGTCACAGGTTGCAGCCTTGGTCACATGTTGCAGGCCAGCTTCTTGGCTTCAGAGAGGCCAAGGGAGACAGTGGTGGCTCCCGTTTCATGGAGAGGACAGGGGAGGAACAGGCCAGTTCCATGAGCAGGATATGCTGGTGGGGAGCTGACATATCCTGGACCATGTAGATTAGCCCCAAGTTGCTTTTTCTAGTGCTAGGCCAATGTTTTCAGTTCCACTGTTTTCAGTGACCAGGTGGGTGGAGGTCTACCACTGAAGACTAGAGAAATGTAGGAGAAATTTCTCAGAATTGTACTTACTTGAGAAACATCATGGTTGAGATATTTTCTTCTTTTTACTTTATATTTTAAAACAGATCTGGGAAGTCTGCAGCTTTCCATAAGGTGTTGGACTGCATCTCTCAACAGCTCTAACCAGCATTGTCAATAGTGAAGAATGCCAAGAGTTGCAATCCAACAACATCTGGAGAGCCACATAATCCTCACCCCTCTTTTGAACAAGCTCAAGTCATGGGCTGCATAGTCTATTCCTGTGTCATATTACCATGGAAATGATGCTGCACAATAAAGCTTGTTTAAAACAGCTCTGCTGTTTCATCTCTGCAGCAATGTATGCCAACCCTGCCCCCTGGTTTTTTTTGTGGGTTTTTTTTTAGTAATTTCTTTCCGCCATCTCCAAAGCAGATGAAATGTCTGGCAAAGAAGAATGGTTCCACATGGGTGAGAGTATTCAGTCTACCATTATCTGCTCAAGGACTTTAGCAGATGCATCAAAAATGCCTCATAAGGATGAGATGATAGTCCAAAGGCATAAAATTATCAGACAATGTTGTTACTCACCCATTCCCACTACATGGTGCAGGTGTGAATAAAGTGTCACTTTTTATTGATGGCTTTTCCCGTCAATAAAAAAAAAAGATGCCTTATTTATGCCCACGTCACACAGCAGGAACAGGTGAGGATGTGGGTTCTGATAATGTTTTCCCTTTGAGCTATCATCCCATCCTTATTTGCTTTTTTGCCGTGTTTCCTGCATCTGATAAAGGCCTTAGTCTCATGTGAAAATGGCCTCCTGGTATGGAATTCACTTATTCAAGGGACTTCTGTCATAATTAATAGCCAAACCCAGCTTCAGAACACATCATTTATTATATATATATATATATATATATATATATATATATATATAGTAGTTTACTCACAGTCTCATCCATGTGTACAAAGACACAGACTTAGTTTTGGGGGAACAGACAAGAACAGACTTGGAGCCCATCTACATGAGGGGGGGAATCTAAAATACTTCATCGCATTGGCATCTCGCAGCAGCAGTGCACAGAGATCATGTCATAACACTTTTACATGTGGTCCAAAGGATCAGAGAAATGGCTCATCTGGTCCTATTGGATGCCTCTAGGAAGCCCACAAGCAAAAACCAGCCCCCAGTTGGTATTCAATGCATGCTCCCTCTGATCCTGAGTTTCAGCCACTGTTCTGATATTATGTTGACGGGTTCTTTTGTTAGCCACCCTGAACCACTAATGTGGAAAGTTGAGATATACCTCTTGACCAGTAGCAACTGCTAGTCTCATCCTCTATGAATTTGTTTAATCCCCCTTTACTTCTAAACTTGTATAGTTTAATTGGAAAAGCAATATGATACTGTCAAATCCCCAACTAACTTGCCAATAAATATACTTATGATTCTTTTTTTAAAAAGAGGAAGATGCTTCTATAATGAAACTCTTTGCTTCCTCCCTTTGTTTCATTGCATGGCTTCTTATGTGCAATTCATTTCTCTGGGAATTATTTTCATAAATAGGAATCCATAAGGAATTAAGGCACCACAATGGGAAAAGAAACCTATAATGTGAGTTGATTCAAGTTTTTATTAAACCCATGTCCAGTGAGTTAGCTATTTCCAATATATAAGCTATTACAAACATGAAAGCATACAGGCAGCCCTGCTGTCTGAGATCAAAACCTATCTGGTCAATCAACCCATTTCCCATACTGGCTAGCCTCTTAGGATATGGATACAATAGCTCTCATTATATTCAGAGCATACAGTATTGCCTCTGCACCAATAATGTACACATGTAGTCATCATGACTAGTAGTCATTGATAATCTTTTCTTCCCAAACCTCCCAGAATATCTCATTATCTTTCAAAGCCATATATGTTGGTGGCTATCATTATATCTTGAAGCAGTAAACTTCATTAGTTAACTGTGCCAGATTTTGGCACTATTTCATACCCTAGAGGGGTTTGATAATTAGGACAAAGCCTGAATGGTTTTCTCACAGAATGGTCAAAAGGGTCTGGAAAGGGCTGATTGTCTTAGCTCCAGAGTAACAAAACATTTGTGACAACCTCTTAATGTTCAGACAGGTAGGGTGCATAGAAAACATTTCCATAGGGTATGGGTCGAGGGATGGTCACTGATTGCATGTTTGAAAGAGCCTAGGCATGGGGGAAAGGATTAGCATAGACCCATTAACGACTGGGTTTTCTGCATAATCCTGCCTGGGATTTCCTACCATCATGATCCTGGACACATATCAGGTAATCATGACCACGACTGCCCTCTGGTCAGCTTGACCACAAACATCTGCAGTCACTGTGAACCCAAAGAGTGTCCAGTATGTGCAGTTATGAAGTCTTGCAGGAGGGGTAGTAGGGTATGCTAACATCCTTGATGGATGGAGTGGCTGAAGTTGTAGGTGAAAGCATGTAAAAAGCCATCAATCCTCCACCAAAGAACTTTAATAATCTTTAGGTTCTAGTGTAATGAAATTAGAAAAAAAATCTATCTTGTTTCTCCAAATCACCATGATGCCTACCACCACCATACTCAGCTTTGTCTTAACCGTAAAGCCCTGCACACTGTAGTCTTCCTTGTAGGGTAGGTGCATCAGCTCTCTGATCATCTTAGTTGGCTTTTTCTGCATCTTTGCAGTTCTACAATCTCTTAAGTACAATATTAATTTGGGGGAAAGCTCTCTCATTCCATGGATATTTCCACCATCCCTATGGCCTTACATATTGGCTCCTCCTATGTGGCAGGTGAGTAGGATGTGCAGGATAAGTACCGGCCAAAGAGGAGCTGTACATTCAGCCTCACTGTTTCTGCCCACTATCATTTATACTCTTTTCTAGTATCCTCTGTTTGTTAGTTAATATCAACCACGTCTTTTTCCTGATCCTCAGATCATGGTTCTCACAAGTACCTGAGTTGAATAGAAAACAAAGAAGCATGATCATCTCAGCAGTCAATGAGTGATCCATGTCTGAGCTTTCATTTTGGCTTCAATATAGCATGTGTTCAAACAATAGTTTGTTTCAGAATGCACAGCAACCACCTAGAAGAAGGGGAAATATGGCTTTGATATCTCTTCCTTTTTCATCAGTCTTGCCTATGTTATCTTCCTTGAAGCTGGAATTTATTTTATTTTATTTTATTGCAGCTAGCCTAAAAAGTAAAAAGCTTAAATATTGTCTCTTCTGCCTTTGAACTGTTGGAAAAGAAGGCTGTGTTTCCAGCATACAAGGAAGCACTTCACAAACAGAACCTTTAGTGTGAGCGTTAAAAAGTACTTTGAAATACTATAAATGTATTGAATGTAGACCTTACAACTCCCTTGGATTATACACACACACACACACAATCCAAGGGGGTTGTAAAGTCTACATTCAATACATTTGTGGTTATTGTGCTGTGAAAGACATGGTCTCTATGACCCATATCTTACAATCTAATTCTGAAGTTCAAGTGGCATTGATTAGGAAGGGACACGGGAGCTGGTGACAACAGCTGGTGTTGATGGCTGCCATGATTGGGCATGAGTGAGGGCAGGATGGGAGTCCACTGACATGAATTTCCTTCTGTATTTCATCACTTCAACCTGCTTGTTCACTAGTTTCTCTCTTGGATGCAGTCAGCAAGGAAACAACGGTGGTAGGGAGATGGAGAAGCAACGGCTGCCCCATCTTCATATTCATCAGCTGCTGGCAAGAAAGCAGGTGGCAACAACAGCAGAGGCAGGGGCAGAGAAGTAATCACTGGTGAAAATACAAAGGGACCTGTGGTACCTTTGAGACTAAATGAGAAAAGACATAAGAAAAGGGATCTTGCAGCACCTTTGAACCAACTGAGAGAAAGATGTTTTAGCATAAGCTTTCATAGACTTGGTCTACTTCCTCGGATGCTACAACTTCTTTCTCTCCTTAGTCTCAAAGGTGCTACAAGATCCCTTGCTTACAGATACTCCAGACTAACATGGCAATGTTTTTGAATTCTACCCCTGAGAGAAAGATGGTTGTAGCCTAAGGACTTTATCAAACCCAGCAAAAACCGCATAATTAGGATGCAATGATAGCACAAAGGGCTGAAATTATCAGACGACATTTACCTGTTCCCACTGCATCATGCTGGCATGAATGAGGCATCTGATAATTTTGCCTTTTGTGCTATTGTTGTGTCCTAAATTATGCTTTTTTGGTGATATTAGGCTCATCTGATAAAGTCCATAGACTCAGCCTGCTGCCACACTGCAGAAATAATGCAATTTTACACCACTTTAACTGCCATGGCTCAATGCTACGAAATTCTGGGATTTGTAGCTTTGTGAGATATTTAGCCTTCTTGGTCAGAGAGCTCTGGTGCCCCAACAAACTACAAATCCCAGGACTCCATAGGATGGAGCCATGATAGTTAGAGCATTGTCAAACTGCATTATTTCTGCAGTGTGTCAGTAGCCTCAGTCTACGTATATCATCAGATGCATTAGTTGGTGATAATGCCAGTAAGGAGAGGCTTACTGAGGAAAGGGGCCCACTGAGAGTGTCTTACCAAAGGTCTCGCTAAAACTAGAGCCTTCACTGATGGCCTCCATCTTCACATTACCTGAATAAATGTGAAGAACATTCTTTGGGATGAATGCTCTGCTCAAGAGCTTTGCAGCAAAGATAATTTCCAAATTCTATATGTTTGTCTGGTCTTAGCTTTTGGAACAAGCTTTTAGAGCATGCAGCAAAGGCATATATAGTACCTGTGTCAGTGTGTTTTCTCCCACTGGCTTGCAATGATGGCAGTATAACAAACCACTTCTAAGACAGTGGCTGGAATCCTGCATCAGTTTGTATCAGTTCTCCTCCTCCCCTGTTCCACAATACTTACCTGGTCTCATGGCCTTAAAGAGAACATGGTGTGCTCATGGCCTGAAGCCAGTGTATTGTAAGACCACATTCTTTTACATCAACCTGCCTATGAAGTAAGATCTTCTTGACCCATTTCTAAATCAGGAAGGCTAGCACCAGGGAAAGGACCATTTCTGTAGTAGCACCCAAGTTATGGAACCCTCTCCAGCCATCCAATTCTGCCTTTACTATATTTAACTATTTGCCGACATGCCTCTCATTCGCATTTCCTACGGCCATATTTCAGATCTTTTAAAATAATCTTGTCATTACCAGTTTTCTATTTTTGGCATAGGAAGATGTCTTCTGTAGCAAGGTAGATATCAATTCCATTTAGCTCAGAGTTATCTACACTGACTGGCAGCAGTTCTCCAGTATTTCCAGAGGGAATCTTTTCCCAGCCATACCTGGAGATGCCAGAGATTAAATCTGGAACCCTTTGCATGGAAAGCATGGCCAACACCATTGAGTTCCCTTCTTTTTATCTAATGGCTCTTTTATTACATTGCTGATTGCCATGTAGAGCTATACCCCACTGTTTTTATTGTCAGCTACCTCAAGGCTGTTTACTGCCAAGACAGAGAGATGAGAATGAGAGGCTGATCATTTCAGTACAACTGCCTTATCGTTTTGTCTTCTGTTGCATTTGCAAATCTAGCCCACTTGTATGGCCTATACCTATGACATCCTCTGGGCAGTTGAGCTTAAAGGGGTGCTCTCACACATGTTGCGAGATGAGCAAATGTACCTTTTGATCATTTAGTCTATGGGCCTTGGCTTGAACAGCTCAAAATCCTGCCTTTGATTTGATCAGTGAAGCAACAGGTCACCAGAGAGACAAAACAGTTTGAAATCCTCTCCACATAGAAGGCGTGTTGTTCTTTCGTTTTTGTTTCAAGTAGTTTGAGCTTCAAAGAAAAAGAGGAGAAAATACAGCTTCATGAAATAAGCAAGTGGCACTTCGTCTGGTAGTGGGCAATTATGAACATGAAAATATATAGGGGGCTGCAGCCTAATGTAGTGATCTGAGGTTCCTCTGCTCATTTAGCAAGCAAATCCCCTGGCGATTTGTTTCCATCTTAACTTCAAGCTGTGTGTAGGAAGACTTTGAAGGTTTTGTTTTATTAAAAAACAGCTTTTAAAACACACGAGGAGGAAACATCAATTGCCAGAATAAACAAATGTACAGATATACTGTGTAAAGGCCTCCTCTCCCCACCCCCTACAAAAAATGGAATATGAAGTAATCTGACCCAACTGTACAAAAAAGGTTCTTTGATTTTATTTGCTATAATAATATTAGGGAGTGTTTAATGAATGGAAACTGTACTTTGACATGTGATAATGAGGGGAAAGACAATACAGCAAGGAGGTTGGGTTTTGTTTTGTTTTGTTTGGTTTGGTTTTTTTGCAAGATTCTGGATGAATTAAAATGGAAGTGGGGGAAGAGCTATTTTGCTAAATCAAAACCAAACCTTGCATTACTGGGTTTGTTTTTACACATACACATCACTTTGGTGTGTGGCTTGTGAGGATACTTTATGTAGCTAAAGTAATATGTGGCTCACTTTTTCTCAAAGTAGTTTGATCAGGCAGGAAATGAAATCACATTTGAGGAGCATATATAAAAATAATCTGAGCCCTATAAATGGCACCCTGAGGTATTATGAAAGCCCAACAAGGAACTTAAAATGAAAACAAAACAAAAATTGGATACACCAGTGCACTGATAATTTATAGCCATTATCAATGATATATGGTCACTCTATAGTATTTTTTTTAAGTTGCATTCCTATTTTAGAATTAGAACAGAACAGAAGCACAGTTAACTGGTTGTCAGATAACTTTACTGCAGTTCAATGCACGGCTGTCCCTACATAATCAAGGCTGAACTAAACCTTTACTGCAACCTCATGCTTATCGAAATACAGTTGTCCTCTGTATCCACGGATTTGGTATCCACGGATTTAAGTATTCACAGCTTGAAAATATTCTTAAAAAAATAATAATCCAAAAACCAAACCTTGATTTTGCCATTTTATATAAGGGACACCATTTTGCTATGCGTTGCATATAATGGGACTTGAGTATTGACAGATTTTGGTATCCACGGGGGGTCCTGGAACCAAACCTCAGTGAATATGAAGGGACAACTGTATTGGAAATTTAAGGACAAAGTCATTTCTGGGTAGGGAGCTAAAATGGTTTAAGCAATCCCTGGCTTGCAAATGTACCATATTTATGTTTTCCCTGGTCCTTTCCCCCTCAGACTGGACTTACTTCTGGTTTTGAAGACAGTATTTTTTATTTAAAAAGAAATGTTCACAGCTGCTGCATTCATAAGAATCAGTGGGCATGAGAAGGTTCTAAGTACTACTGACCTCCCAAGGATAGCATTAAGAAGAAATATGGTATTGGTAAACCATCGTTTCTCATAGCATTTAACTCTGCCCATAGGGTTACCAGATCTCAGGGCCTGGCCCTTCTTCTCCAGTCCACAGGGAGGAATTTCAGGGTGAGAACACTACCTTGAAAATCATGGGGGGTGTTTCCTGCCTTGGCACCCCCAGCCCCATGTCTATATTAATAACTGGCAATATTTAATAATTAGGTCAAATGTGGCCTTCCAGACATTGCAACCATTAAAACTGGAAAATTCCAACAAATGACAAAGACTAGCATTCAGACTCAGTCAGGAATGCATTTGGAGAGGGGCTGCTTGAACTCTAAAGAAATGTTAATTTGCAAAACAACTGAAGGCATAAACACCTGGCTAGTCCTATCACCTAAAGCTTGGAGACTTAGGAGATTACCAATAGGAACAAAAAAAAATGTCCCCGTCCTACAATCTCCTTTCCCACACCTGTCCCACCTCCATCCCAGCATGAGAACAAAAGGTTTCACACTTACCTTAATTGTGCTTGTGCCAGGCAGTCCAGGAAGTGAAAAGAGCTCTAGCTCCTTTCACTTCCTGGTTTGTAATTCCCGACTACTCTCATGAGAAGAGGAGAGCCAGGACTTTTAAAAAGTTTTTTTCTCTTTTTTTAGGCTGGGGATAATCTGGGGGGCAATAGGGGGATGATCGGGGTGGGGGGAAATCGAGCGGTTATTGCGGGTGATCGAGCAGCAATTGGGGGGTTATCAAGCAGTGATCGGGGGATGATCTTGCAGAGAGGGGGGCGATTGAGTGGTGAGTGGGGGCAATCAAGAAGAGAGGGGGCAATCAAGCAGCAATTGGGGGGTGATCAGGCAGAGAGGGGATGATCGGGGGGGATCGGGCAGAGAGGGGACGATTGAGCAGCAATTGGGGGTGATGCAGTGGCGATTGGGGGTCGATCAGGCAGAGAGGGGGGCAATCAAGCAGCAATTGGGGGGTGATCCAGGGCAGCAGCAGAGGCCTGTTAAGCATAAGGGAGGCATCTGGAAGTGTTTTGACACTCCAGACCTCCCACTAACTCTGGCATCACACCAGCATAATGGGCACCTTTTCACACTCCCATCGTTATGTTTCAGAAACAGAATGGCGGATATATTGATGGCTTAAGCCATCAATAAAAAAGGGGGGATGGAACTGAAGCAGCATGGGAGCAGAATGGGACAGAGACGACATCATCTGAAAGTGAAATTCTTTCACAATACTGTGGTATCCCTGTCCCAGTTTATTAGGCTTGTCTGATAATCTCCTTAGACTTGCAAATGATCCTCATTCCTTAACCCTGTCCCAAACAAAGGAAGTTGCTTTCTCCATTCAGTTCCAAAGTACATGCACATTAAGATGCCATTAACATATCCAGAGTGTCTTGTCTCTCCCTAACCAACTCCAAGGAGCATTGTCTCGTACTATAGATTCCACCACTTGAAGGCAAATATTGACTATAAAAACACCTTCAAAACAACACCAATTTGTCATCAGCTCGTCCTCCTACATCCATACTGCCAATTTGCTGACTGAGGACTTTTTCAGACGAGCAAGGATCGAGTGGGAGAGCTTCGTAGTTGCAGCGCGGCAGGGGGTCCATTTCGGACGACGCCGTCCCTGCAGCGAAATCCCTGCACCGTCCCTGCACTGCAAGGATCATCTGAAAATGTCCTGACCCTTCAGAGCTCCCTTCCAAGTGCTCTGAGTGCAGCTTCCACTTCACCACTCTTGGTTTAAATTTCCCATTGATTTCTCAGATCTTGTGGAAGAGATTTCTTGTTCTTTTTTTGTTGTCATCTTCTATTTCTCTGCACTGATTATGATAGTGGTTCTCCTTGTCCCTGAAAAATTACTGCACATGTTATTGAACAATTCACTGAACAGTTGCATTCATGGTTCTGACTCTGTTTCTGCCACCTTTCACCTTTGCTTCTGATTTGTCCTTAACTGCTTGAAGAGTTTCATCTGTCATCCAGTGAGGCTTCTTTTTCTTTTTGGCTACAGAAAATGTTTTTTTAAAAAACAACAACAATCAATAATAGCAATAATTTTATTTTTTGTTATTATTTAAAGGTGAAAAGGAGATATAACATTAGCTTCTTTAACAAAGTAAAGTATATAAGCTAATAATACGCATATACATAAAAATAAAAAAAAACAAAATTACAAGATTGCTTATTGTACTAAAGTATCAACGTATGAGTAATAATACAAAAAGAAAAGTTAATTAGGATAACTTTTTTTCGTTTTTTAAATCAACAATCAACAATATCTTCCTATATGTGTCATATTAATATTTTCCCTTCTCTTCAATCCTTTCCATTGAAAGATTTGTCATTTTGTATTCCTCCCTGACAATGTCCCTGGATTCAGTTCAGAGTTCTTCTGGCTCCCAATCAATTAGGCTTGCTGGTGCAAATCTATTTTTTACATTATCTTTAAATTCTATAGGGATGTTCTTCAAGTTGTATTTTGGTTTAGTGTTCTTCTTTAGCTTTACTCTAATTTTTGATATTAGTAATTCATGGTCTGTCCCACAGTCTGCTCCCAGTCTGGTTTCTGCAGACAGTATGGAGTTTCTCCATCTTCTGCTTCCAATTATGTAGTCTATTTGCTTTCTATGGGCTTGTCTAGACAAGAAGCTATAATGTGGATTGCTACACATTAACACAAATTTGCAGCAGTGTTCATTTGTCTCCATGGTCCTTTGGCAAAATCGCTGGTATGTGAAGCTATCTGTATACATGCAGCCAGAACTGTGAATCAAGATGGTGGCTTAGAATTAATTACTTGTGTTATTATTCTTGACATGTTGTCATTGCTGCACAGTATTATTTTTTTTACTGTAAATCAAACGTGTGCAAGTGCGACCTGCCACTTAAAAAAACCTGTTTGGTTGCCTCAGCACAGTAAAAAAAAGTGCATGATTGATAATGCAAAACTCCAAAATGGTGCTTCTGGCCACTGCATTGCAGGCATGCCCACCCTCCACGCACGTCCAACCAATCAGCTTTCCACTTCCGCCCTTGCCAAGAATGCACAGTGATGTGAATTGGATGTCCGAATGAGCGGTAATGCACATTTCTTCACATTATTTTGGAAGGCTTTTTCCACATAGTACATGGAAGTTTTGGCCCCCTTCCTTCTGAAAACCACAAATCTCAGCCAGATCTCGTTGGGACAAAAGGTATTCTCATATTCTATGAGGAGTATTTTCACTGTCTAGACAACCTCTATATTGACTATGAGGTGATGTCTACATGTCTTCCTGGCTCTTTGGTTGCCTGAAGAGTGTATTTGTGATGAACAAACTATTGGCTTTGTAAAATCCAATCAGTTGCTCTCCTGCTTCATTTCATGATCCCAGGCCAAACTTTCTGATAATCTTTCATTCTGCATTGTTTCCTACTTTTCATTCCAATCACCTATGATTAAGAAGAAGTCTTGTTTTGGTGTGTGGTCAATTTCCTCCTGGACTCCAGAATAGAATGATTCAATTTCTTCTTCTTCTGCCTCTGTTTTTGGAGCATAAACTTGGATTATGGGTATATTGATAGGTTTTTCCCTTAAGTCCTATTGACATGGTTTGGTCAGACTTTGCATTACAGTAATCACTCCACATTTGCAGGATTAGGGGCTCAAGACCCCCACGAATGTGAAAAAACATGAATAAAAAAGGCCTCCCCCCATCAGCCAGCAGCCCCCCCTGCCCTTCCATAGTGGCAATAGGGCTTTTTGAGCCCCATCACCACTTTGGGAAGCATGGGGGCTGGTTAAAAAGCCTCCCGCCTGCCTGGCTGCCACCCCCCTGCCACCTGCCATGCTTCCTGAAGTGGCTGTGGGGCTTTGAAGCCCCATGGCCACTTCGGGAAGGCTGGGGAGGATGGCAGCCAGCCTGGCAGGGAGTTAGCCATCTACTCCATGCTTCCCAAAGTGGTTGTCGGGCCTTGAAGCCCCACAGCCACTTCGGGAAGGCCGGGAGGGTGGCGGGCAGGCAGGGGAGTTAGCCATCCACCCCTCGGGCTTCCCAAAGTGGCTGTGGGGCTCTGAAGCCCCACAGCCACTTTGGAAAGGTGGGGGAGGGTGGGTGGGCAGGGGTTAGCAATCCACCCCCACACTTCCCGAAGTGGCTGTGGGGCTTTGAAGGAAGGCCAGGGAGGTTGAAGGCCAGGTGGGCAGGGGATTAGCCATCTACCCCCCTGTGCTTCCCGAAGTAGCTCTGGGGCTTTGAAGCTCTCAGCCACTTCTGGAAGGTCAGAGAGGGTGCTGGGCAGACAGAAGGTTAGCCATCCAGCCCCCACACCTCCTAAAGTGGCTGTGGAGATTTGAAGCCCCATAACCACTTCAGGAAGGCCAGGGAGGATGGCGGCCAGGCAGATGGGGGATTAGCCAGACACCCCTGTGCTTCCTGAAGTGGCTGTGGGGTTTGAAGCCCCATAGCCACTTGAGGAAGGCCAGGAGGGGTGGCGGCTGGGTGGCTGGGAGGTTGGCCAGCCACCCCCCCCCCATGCTTCCTGAAGTGGCTGTGGGGCTTGAGAGACCCATAGCCACTTCGGAAAGGTTGGGAGGGGTGCAGGGAGCACGGTGGAGAGGCTTTTCAGCCACCCACATCCTCCCCAAGCCGCAACAATTCTGGAAAAGCTCCATTGCTGCTTTGGGAAAGGTGGGGGTTGGGTGGCTGAAAAGTGCCTCTGCCCCAAATTCCCCGCTCTCCCGGGGCTTGGCTCTCCACTCCAAATGGAGCCAAGTCCCAGGAGAGCGGGGAGTTGGGTGCATGGTTTGCTCGGGGAGCAATCCGTTTAAATCTGCTCCTCTTCCTTGTGTGCAAGGGAGAGAAGCTGATTTAAATGGGGTGGTTTCTGAGCCAACCATAAATAGTCAAAACCGAGAAAGTGAAAGTTGCGAATGTGGAGGGGCAACTGTATATACTTTGACTGCTTTTACTATATCTCTCTTCACTATAAATGCCACCCATTTCTTCTTAGATTTTCATTTCCTAAGTAAAACACTGTGTAATTCAAAATGTCCCATTCCTGTCCACTTCAGCTCTCTCACTCCAAATATTTCAATGTTTATATGTTCTATATTTTACTATGGAGATTTTCAGACGCGATTTTCGGCAGGATATATTCCAAAACAGCTCCGTTGCTGCCGCGCGGCAGGGGAGCAGTTTCGGACGATGCCGTCCCTCTGCCGAACCCCTCCATGTCACTTCCGTGACAGAATGGAGGAAACCGCGTCATATTTCACTCACAGGCAACAATCGTGAATGAAATATGACACAGTTTCCTCCATTCTGTCACGGAAGTGACACGGAGAGGCTCGGCAGAGGGACGGCGTCGTCTGAAACTGCTCCCTGCTGCGCGGCAGCAACGGAGCTGTTTTGGAATATATCCTGCCGAAAATCGTGTCTAAAATCTCCTATGTCTAGCTTCCCCAGTTTCATGCTTCTCACATTCCATGTTCCTACAATATGTGTTGTGCAACTTCAGACTTCCTTTCATCTGTGAGCACGTCAACAGTGGAACGTCCTTTTGGCTTGAATCTATTAGCCACAGTGCTACTCGTAGTTGTCCTCTGGTATACCCCCGTTGCTCAGTAAGTGCTATCTTACGTAGAAGTATCGTCTTCTGGCACTATCTCTTGTTTCATTTGGGGTTGTCTCATCATAGGTTTTTCATGATAGAAGGCAATCAAAAGGGGTCAATCATATCTTCTTCTACATAGTACTAACAAGTGTTAGCTATGGTGCCACTGCCTTTGTCTCGGAGAGATCCTCTGCCAGTTTTACCCCCTGCTGCTGTTGCTGCCCAGTAGCTGTTTGGCACATTTAGTCTGGCTCCTTAGCAAAAGCCTGTCTGAAATGGGAGACCCTACTCGCAGCACTGCAGCTGTCAGCATAGCCTCTTGCCTCAGAGGAGCATGCAAGCCCAGCACTGTAGAAAGGTAGTACTTTGGTGGTGGAGAAAATAGGATAGAAAGGGCTTAATAGGTAATAACTTGCCTCTCTCATGTGCTTCTTGCCAATTGAAGCATTACAGGGTGTTAGGTGAATTTGAGAGCTACGTGCTGCAATAAATTCCTATTCTGTTCTTTGCAACCCTTCTCCCATAGGAGACAAAGTGAAAGCTTGAGATGAATCTGTGATTTCCTGAAAGTAAACAGACATCTGGAGATGTTTATGTATTTGTAGCTCTGGTCAGCAGCATATAAATTGAAGTCTTCTATCAGTGCAGTCCATTTCTTAGCCATCCTGGTATTTTAATCCCAGTCCCAATTGAGTCCTATTTCCAGTACCCTTGGTCAGATAAATGGAATTTGTATTAATGATAACTAGCAAAGGGATTAACCAAAGAGGAGTTTTGAGGTTCCTGCTATGGGCTCTGGTGGGGGTGGGTGGGAATAAGGCATTTAACCTAGCAATAATATCAGTTGTTGGAAAGCATTTAGTTTAGTATTATTTCTCATTGGAGAGTCTTGTATTAAGACTGTAGTAAAGCTAGGTAGAAGGAAAGAACTCAAATCAGGCACATTTTATCTACATTAGGAAAATATTCTGTAGAAGGGATAAATGCTTAATATCTATCCCTTCTTCAGTTCACTCTGTTTCCCAGAATAATTTGGAGAACATACCATCCTTTCCACAGCCCCTTACTCTGCTCCTTTGCAATGCCAGGTCAGTTAAAAATAAGACTCATATTATACATGACCTCTTAGTGGATGAGGCCGCCAATCTGGCATGCTTTACCGAGACCTGGCTGGGAGATGCCAGCACTGCAACATGGGTGCGGGCTCTCCCAGTCGGGTATACAGTCAGTGAGCAGATAAGGGAAAGTGGGCGGTGTGGCGGTGTGGCCTTGGTTCATAGAAAGAACTTAAATTTGATCAGGAAGCCTATCCGGAAAACAGCTTGCATCGAGTGCATGTACCTTAGCCTGAAAACCAGGGATAGTTTGGGGATTCTGTTGGTATACCGGCCACCCCATTGCTTAACAGACTCCCTAACCGAGCTGACCCAGCTGATCTCTGAGTTGTTGTTGGAGTCACCCAGACTTTTGGTTTTGGGCGACTTCAACATTCCACTCGAGACTAGCATGTCGAATCTAACCGGTGCAGCTTGGGAGTTCATGGAAACCATGACAAACATGGGCCTATCCCTATTGGTTGACGGGCCCACACATTGTGCAGGTCATACCCTCGAAGCAATCTTTAGTACGGAACAGGAATATCCATGGGCGGAGGTTACAAAAACCTCCACATTGTCATGGATGGATCACTTCCTGGTAAAGATGGAACTAAGAGCCACTGTCTGCCCCTCCAGGGGTGGTGGACTTATTAGAACTGTCCGCCCTCGAAGGCTAATGGACCCAATTGGTTTCCAGAAAGCCCTAGAAGGTTTAATGGTTGGTAATGCCGGTGATTCTGTAGAGGCTTTGGTCAGCATCTGGAACACTGATCTTACCAAGGCTATTGACACAATCGCTCCCAAGCATCCTTTCCAGCCCGCCTCTAATCGTAAGCCCTGGTACACAGAGGAGCTTAGGAGGATGAAGCGAACTGGGCAATGACTAGAGTGCAAGTGGTGGAAGACTCGACTCTTATCTGACAGAACTCGCCATAGGAAGCATCTTGATTCCTATTGGGAGGCAATACGTGCAGCACAGAGATCCTTCTGTTCTGCACGTATTGCATCTGCAGAGTCCCACCCAGCAGAGTTGTTTAAGGTGGTGGGGGAGCTGACGCGGGCTCCTCCTGCGCCAAATCCCCTACTTAACCCAACAACAGCCTGCTGTGATGCATTTAATATCCACTTTGTAGATAAAATCTCTCAGATAAGAGCCAACTTGGACGCCAATGTTTTGACAGAATCCATAGATGAGGCATCCAACAACTCCGTTGATGGCACTTTACTGGATCAGTTTCAATCGGTGAGTACCGATGATGTGGACAAGCTCCTTGGAAGAGTGAGGAAGACGACTTGCCCTCTTGATCCCTGTCCATCTTGGCTGGTCGTCCGGGGGGGGGAATGCATTGAGAGTATTCCTACAGGACACAATAAATGCGTCCTTCAGGGAAGGTATCATACCATCATGTTTAAAAGAGGTGGCGGTTAAGCCACTCCTGAAAAAACCTTCCCTGGACCCCCTGGACAGGAACAATTACAGACCAGTGTCCTTGCTACCTTTTTAAAGCAAGGTGATCAAGAGGGCAGTTGCTTCCCAACTCCAAGCCATCTTGGATGAAACTGATTATCTTGAGCCATTTCAAACAGGCTTCAGGACAGGATATGGAGTTGAGACTGCCGTGGTCACTCTAACCGATGATTTCTGCTTGAGCATCGACAGGGGTAGTGTGACCCTGCTGGTGCTCTTGGACCTCTCAGCAGCCTTTGACACTATAGATCATTCCATCCTCTTGGATCGCCTGAGAGAGTTAGGAATTGGAGGCACTGCTCTGCTACGGTTCCATTCCTTTCTCTTGGGCAGATCCCAGAGGGTGAGGCTCGGGGACAGCTGCTCTTCCAGAATTGAGCTTAATTGTGGCATCCCTCAGGGTGCCACCCTGTCCCCGATGCTATTTAACATTTATATGAAGCCGCTGGGAGAGACCATCTGGAGGCATGGAGCTCGGTGACATCAGTACGCTGATGACACTCAGATATATTTCTCCATGACCAGATTGTCGGCTCAAACTTCAGATGGCGTCTCTCCTCTCAATGACTGTCTTAGAGCGGTAATGGATTGGATGAGGAAAAACAGATTGAGACTAAATCCAGACAAAATGGAGGTACTGACAGTCACAGGCCCGAAACCACGTCTGGAAATACAACTTCCAGTTCTGGATGGAGTCACACTCTCCTCTAAGGACTATGTTCACAGTCTGGGGGTACTCCTGGATTTGTCACTTCACATGACTAGTCAGGTGAGTGCGATGGCCAGGAGCGCCTGTTATCAGCTTCGGCTGATATGCCAACTGCGCCCTTACCTGGATACAAAGGATCTGGAAACTGTGGTACATGCTTTGGTAACCTCATGTTTGGATTACTGTAATGCACTCTACATGGGGCTACCCTTGTGCCTAACCCAGAAACTTCAACTGGTACAAAATATGGCAGCCAGGTTAATTATGGGTACATATAGGAGAGACCATATAACACCTGTGCTTAAATCTCTCCACTGGCTGCCGATCAGTTTCCGGGCACAGTACAAGGTATTGGTTTTAACCTTCCTGGCTTGGGTCCATCTTATCTCAGGGACCACCTCATCCCATATGATCCCCCCCCCCCCGCTCACTTCGGTCCTCTGGGAGGAACCTGCTGCAGCCTATGAAAACTAGGCTGTCACAGACCTCCCAGAGGGGCTTCTCTTCTACAGCTCCCAGACTTTGGAATGGCCTGCCGGACAAGATCCGTCTTATCACTACTCTTGATAGCTTCAAGAAAGCGCTAAAGACGGATCTCTTCCAGCAGGCCTTCCCGGATTAACTTCCCAGTTCAAGTGGAGCTGATTGCTTACCCACCCCCTTGCCGTCGTTGCCTTTATTTATTTATTGTATTTTATCTTTTTTTTAATTCTCCATTAGTTTAATTTAAATTTAAGGGATGGGAGGGTTAGGATGGGGAAGGACTGTTTTAACTTGATGTTGTTTTAATCTTGCTGTACGCCACCCCAGTTGCCGAGCAGAGGGGAGGGTTAAAAATAAATTATTATTATTATTATTATTATTATATAGAATTTATGTTTTTTAATTCTTTAGAAAGCAGGTTTTCAGGCTGCAGAGCAGTGACCGAGGAGGTTAGTTTTTAAGCATATAAAGTCAGTATAATCTTGTTCCGACCAAAGTTTTATGATTTGTATTTAATAAGCAGAAAGCTAGGACAGTGCTTAGTGTTTTAAACCTCTGACCTCCATTCTCACACAGGCTGACATAAGTATCTGATATTCTTGTCTGTATAATTCATTTGCCTCATTAGCATAAGTTACTGTATTTTCACAGAACTCTAAGGCTGCAACCCTATTAACAAAGCAGTTAAGTGTGGGTTTTTTGACCAAATTGTGCACTTTGGGTTAAAAGCAACAAAATTGCCCAGCACATGCAGATATAATGCTTAACAAATTTCTCACATCTAGGTTTTAAAATAAATTACTTTTAATGTTTGTACTTTCCCCCTTACAGACAAATATCCTCTACATCAAGAGAGTGTTACTTGTGATGATTATAATTTCCACATATAATTAGACAACATTACATTAAATATACAGGGACCAAAAAAAGCCTGGGCATAGTCATTATGGAGATTATCAGACAGGTCAAAAACAGCATTTTAACAATACCATGAGATCTCAAAGGGGCTTCCTTATCAGATGACATTGTGCCCCAGCATTATGCAAGTGTTCTGCTCCTGTTATGAGGAGTTCTTTTTTATTGTTGGGGAGAAGTCAAAAATTGATCTCCCATAGCGTTTTTGTTCTGGATTTTTGTGTGTGCAACAAGGTGCCCTGTTCTACTGGCAAGATTCTAGTGTCAGTGGGCGGTCCCACTGGAACACTTCCGGGTATGAATGGGGAAACTAGGTACCGTACACTCTTTTTATGAACCTCCCCATCTTTTTTGCAAGTTTCTAAATGTGTATCTCTGCTTTTCCAAACATTTTCTTTTTTAATTTTGGTGTTTGGGGGCTTTTTAGCATGCTCATGTTTTCTCGCAAGATGCGCCGAAATTCCATTCACAGAGAAATGTGGTGTGCGTGCTGATATTGCTAGATTCTTGGGGCAATTTTGTATCATTTTCACAACAGGGTGTGAAAACATGTGTCATTGTGCCAGGACACGAACACTGTAAAATATAGTGCCATGATAACATTTTAAGGCACTCGTCTGATAATCTCCTATGTAATATGACAGCCTTAATATCTTTAAATAAATATATGTATAAGTAGCTCACTAGAAAATAATATACATACAAGATAGTATCTCTGAAAAATAATTTTGTACTCATCACTAACCCAATGACACACAACTAACAGCTCCATGACAAATTCAGGGATGTCTTGGTTATGTGTGCAAACTGAAATGATATGGGGCAAAAACTTTATCATAGCCATGGCTATGTACCTATTTCATGGATTTCATGGATACATTACAATTGGAAACATAGGTATTTGCTCTGTTTATGTCAACCTTACCCAAACTGAGTCCCTCTAGGTGTTTGGCCTACAACTTCCATAGGTTCCAGGCAGCATGGCCAATGGTCAGTAATGGTAGACCATACCCTCCAAGATTCCTCATATGAAAACCAGAACACATGCAGCCAAGCAACATCAAAGTGTGATCACGATGGCAGAAGTTACTAATGAGGAAGAACACAGAGAGCTAAGAGAGGCTTAAGAAGTTTACTTTTGCCTGAGTCTGCAGGGAAGGGATGAAAGAGGATTAATCAGGACTTTTTGTACCAAGTTGGGACAGTTGGAAGGTATGTGGGACAAGCAGTCTCACCCTTACTTGTGAACTAAAAGGTAGTATAATACCTTAATCAGTCTTCTGTTTCCCACCCTTAAATAGCAGAGATGGAATTGCTTAGACACATACTAAAAATAATAAAATAAAAAACTGTTTAGTGTGGGTCAATATCTATATGTGCCAAATTTTGCCGTTTCAATCAAAAGTGCAGAATGTAATGCTTAACTGCTTGGCTATATGGATAAATAGTTGGATGTAAGTATCATTGTGTCATGTGCAGTTGTCTTTAGACTCAGTGAATAGCAGCCTCGGAGTTAAACAGTAAGCTTTATTACTAGACAGAAAATCTAAAGAGTTTACTATACAACGTTGTCGCTTTGAATGAAGCAGGGAAGGAAAGCAGCAAAATAAAAAGTATTTACAATCAGTTAGGTCTGGCAAGCAGTTTATTCATTCCAATCTCCTTGCATCAAAAGGTTTTCTACATGAAAACATTCAAGAATACCAACCTACAGAGCTGAAGGCAGCAAATGAAAAGAAATTGTCATTTTTACAGACCATCCTAACACATTAAACTCAGTGGGCCGTACTTTAGAATTGTATGGTTGCACTATGGTTGCGGTGAGGAATGGTCATCTGAAAGGCAACATCTGGAGGCCACATTTTGCCCATCCCTGTCTAGCACATGTGCTTCAGGGCATCCTGGAAGTATCTGATTGGTCACTGTGACTGGCAAAATGATGGTCTCAACAGACCTCTTGTCTTATATAGCAGAACTTCTCTTATGCATGAAGGCCAGGTTACATAGAGAGCTTCTTGCTGCTGTGCAGAATGTGGCTGACACTTGCCATGGACAACTTCACTGCATGTACAATGCATACCCCAGGGTCAAAGAAAATGGGGCAGCTTATGTTCATGCTGAACTCAGGTTTTCTATATAAAGCTTGACACTTCAGATGTAAACCTACAGCACATTCTGCCAGCCCTGCAAATTGGTCTTTAGAAACTACAAAAAAGGAAGGGAGAGGAGAGGAGAGGAGAGGAGAGGAAAGGAAAGGAAAGGAAAGGAAAGGAAAGGAGAGGAGAGGAGAGGAGAGGAGAGGAGGGCTGGGCTGGGCTGAGCTGAGCTGAGCTGAGCTGCTTTATTGTGATTAAAATGGGGGGGGTTCACTTGAAAAGTCACTTCACATGGACAGCATGATGTATGCAACTACTGCCATACTAGAGATGTGAAGAATATTCATAGATTTTATTTATTCAGTAAGAAAGGGTGTCTGGATACATTAGGACACCATGCCAAGAAAGTGGTCAACCAGTGTGAGAATTTTCACACTTTGGAACTTTTGGGTGATAAACTACCTTGTTTTTTAAAAAATACTTTTGCATAAAAACATTTTTACACAGAAAACAAGTGGAGTGGGTTGTAATTCTGTGCTCTTTGCACAAAACTTTTCACCCAAAGAAGTTTCCCCCCCAAAAAAGCCATAAAGTGCAAAAAAAAAAAAAGAAAAAAGAAAAGAAAAGAAAAGAAAAAGACGGGTTGAAAAAGGCACAAAATCTTATGTAATCCCACCCAGGGGGAGGGATTTAACACCTTTGAAATTACAGTCAGCCCTCAAATTTCATGGGGTTTAGAGGTGCAGCAGCCACATGAAAGTAGAAAAACTGTGAATATCAGCCAACTATTTCTTTACCTGACAGTATACTTCTCTAGGCATTTGTAGGTCCTCCAGCATGATTCTATAATGGTCAACTTCTGGAGGACCTACAAATGCCTAGAGAAAACTTATTAATCAAATCCACAAATGCTTTGTGGATTTGATTACGAGGGACAGCTGCATTCATTCATGGATGCAAGAGCAAAAGAAATTACAGTTTCCGTTCCTATTTCACACAGTTGTGCTGTATCATCTGCAATAGCTGTTCAAAAAACCTGTGCATGGAACTAGCAGAATCTTTGCCCAAGGTCTTGTCTGCACTAGCCACTTAACCCAAATGGACAACGATGGTGTTCGCATGCACAAGTGCAAGAGCATGTTGTTGTTCACATGGGCTAGCTGGGCTGACACCACATCTGGCCCTTTGGCCCATCACCCTCGGTGCCACCACCACTGAGGTTGCTGAGAAGTGGGGAGCAACTCCCTCCTTGTCAAGCATGTGGTGTAGCACTTTCTGTTTACTTCACCAGCAGTGATAGGAGATGCCAGGCTCTTGAACAGAGCTGTTGGGCTGGTAGGCGAGGCAGCAGCAGTGGCACCAAGGATGACAGGCCAGTTTGGCAGATGCCTTGGGTGGGTGGTTGTGTGGAGAGCTGGGTCACTCTGGCTCAGATCTGATCTAGCTGTCCACATGTCAACAAATCCTGGAGCCACTTTTCTCCAACTTTGTGTAGTGTTGGATAAAGTTGAGTTAAGGGCCAGAAAGTACAACCCCTCCCCTGGAAGTAGCTGTGATTTATCCAGACTGTCAGTGCTAAATCTCCTGCAGGATTTAGTTTCCAATATTTCTTGGCAAATGCAGGCATGTTAATACGTATGTTGATGCACCTGAAACTGATGCTGTTCATAGTGCATGACACAACCAAACAACACATTCAGAATGTTCCAGTGTTTTCCCTCTATCTCCCATGCCCTTGGTGGTCACATGAACCACCTTGGAATCACTCATGGACTAACTAAAATTGTATTGTTCTAGGTTTGTTGTGTTGAAGTTTGAAAGCCACTGTATTAAAATTATCCCTCTCTTTAATCTCATAACATTAGCAATGACATACTAATGAAAGCTTAAGTAACTATTTTAAAAGTCATTATTTCTTGCAATAAAATGACACATTCAAACACATGTCAAACATTTTCTTTCCACTTTTCATTTGTTCCTTTATCCTAATTTTTACTTTAACACACAAATGATTTTATTATGGTTGAGCCACTAGATGGAGAAAGTAGGCCTTCTTCCAAACAAATGGAACACATTTCTAAAAGAATGCCACCCTCACCTAGAAGATTCTACAGTGCTTTAAGGGGAAATAGCATGTCTTTGTGACTCTCAGTAACACAATACAGAGAAAACAGGACCAATGGAGAGCATTTTTTTTAACAAAATGAAGAGTGCTCAGGTCCCATTGACTTCAAGGGGACACATGTGAATAAGTCCTTCAGTAAGTGGATACAAATTGAATTTCCGTGGAGATTATTTCCATAATACTTTCACGCTTTTTGTCCTTTTTACACTAAATGATTAAAGTAATATTGATATTACTTTAACTCCCATGGTTCCAGCCTAAGGAATCCTGGAATTTGTAATTTCATGATTTATTTAGAATTCTGTACCAGATAACTCTACTGCCTCACTAACTACAAATCTCAGGATTCTGTAGGAGGCAGTCATGGCCAAAGTGAGATCAAAGTGCTATAATTGTACAATGTGAACCCAGGTTATGTACCATAGCCAAACTAAAACGGGCCTTACTCCTCATACCAATAAGTACCACAAATAACCTCTGTCATTACTACTTGTGTCTGCCTACATTTTGCATCATGAAGTTCTTGCAATAGGTTTTGTCAGAGGGGAACATGGTTCTAGTAACATGCCTTTAGTAAAGATCAATGCTTTCATCTATCCCAGATTGGATATTCAAAGTTCTTTGGAATGAGCACTGAATTTGTTATGCTTAGCAATTATAAACCATGGAAGAAATGACATAATTTCAGAGAGATACGGATTTCCCCTGAATAAGTTGTCCAGTTTAATGGAATGACTCATAGAAATGCATATTTGCATAATCAAAGGCTGTAGAATTGCTCAAAAGAGAAAGCATGACAGATGTGTTGGCATGATGAACAGTGAAGGAATGCTACTATACCATACAGCTTTCTTTCACTGTTCATTATACAAACACATCTGTCATCTTTTCTCTTTATTCTGGCATTGACGCTCCCCTCCCCAACTTGATCACCTGGGCAGATGAAGGCAGACTTCATATGTAAACATCAAATGGAGGGGTTGGGAGGATAGTTCCGGTAAGCAGAATGATTGCATACTCCAGTTATATTCTATACAAATAAGAATTAGATCTGGAGTACAGTTGTCTCTTTCATTCGCGGCTTTGACATTCGCGGTTTTATGTATTCGTGGAAATTTATCCCCCCCCCTGCTCTCCCCAACACATCCTCTGAGCATTTAAGGAGGAAAATTTCCTGCACACATGCACACACAGGGAAGATCCCAGAAAGCAAGCAACCCCCACACCAGCCTCAGAGGGTCTAAGGTGAAAGAAAATCACAGCCCCACGCTGTGAGCACGCAAGAAAAGTCCTCCCCTTGCCACTCCCTTTCTGTGTCTTAACAAACTGAATTGCTTCTTTAAAACTACATTTTGAACCTTTCCTACACACATTCACACACAGGGAAGGTGCAGGTGGCATCTCCCAGCAAGCAACTGACCCAGCCTCTGGGCATTTAAGGAAGAAAGCTTGTGTGCTCACAGTATGGGACTCCGCTTTTCTTTTGGCCAGCAGGAAGCTTTCCTCCTTAAATGTTCAGAGGCTGAGTTGCTGGGAGATGCCACCCGCACCTTCCCTGTGTGTGAATGTGTGTAGGAAAAGTTCAAAATGTGTGTTTTAAAGAAGCTGAGTTTTAAATTCAGTTTGTTGAGACACAGAGAGGGAGTGGCAAGCATGCAGCTCTGCTTTTCTTTGGGCCATGAGGAGACATGGGGTGAAATGTGAGTTTTAAAGAAGCAATTCAGTTTGTTAAGACACAGAGAGGGGAGTGGCAAGGAGGGGACTTTGCTTGCGTGCTCACAGCATGGGGCTGGTGCTTTTCTTTCCTCCTTAAATGCTCAGAGGTTGGGTCAGTTTCCCTGTGTGTGTGTGTGTGTGTTTAGGAAGGGCTCCTCATTAAACCCCCAGAAGCTGCTTTTATTCATGTTTTTTTCACTTTCGCGGGGGTCTTGTTCCCGTAACCCCCGCGGATGTGAAGGGACGACTGCATATTCTCACCACTCCCCAAACATTTGTGTTTGAGTGAGTATTGGGGATAATTCCAGGTTTCCATTTTCTCTTTTCCTCTGCCCTTTCTTCTGACAGAGGAATTTGAGGGTCTTTGCCCAAATAATGATGCATTTTGCTCTTTTTTTCTCCAAACTGACTGTATTGTACCCAAAGCAGATCAGATCAGATCAGATCAGATTAGGACATTTTAGTCACTATCTCTGATTCTTAGACAGTTGTTCTGGACACCCACCATGGGCTCAAGCCCCCCAGGTGTTTTGCTATACCATTGCCAACACTCTAAGCTTAGTTATTATCCTCAAAATGTAGATATTGGATAGAATTCTCTTGGTGACAGAGACATAAATAATTTGAGATTACATGGCCATATGTTTCTTGCTACATCCTTGTGCAACATCCAATCCCCTTCCTCTATGAGCAGCTTTCAAGCCTCAGGAGCTCTGTCATGGCTGTTTATTGGTCAGGGAAAGCAAAAGCAAACTAGCAGCCCCTTCCCCAGCCTCAGTCCTGCAGCCAGGAGCTGTGGTGGCTCTTCCAGATCTCCAGCAAATCACTGGAAATCCATGAACGTGACCTCAGAAGCCGAAGTCTCTTCCCTTAGAGACAGAACTGCAGCCAGGTGCTGCCTAGTGGCCTCCTCTCTTCCCACTCCCTCCCCACCCCAACCAGGAAAGGACTGTGGCAGGTAGCTTGAAAGGTACCTTCCAGAGGTGGGAGCAGCACAGAGTTGCACCTGTGTACCACTGTGTTCTGCATGTCTTCATGCAAGATTGCTCAATTATCTCTTGGGCAAGAATTTCAATTGAGAAGGCCAAGTTTTAGAACTTGTCTCTTTAGGGCAGGGTGGGGAAAGTGTGGTTTATGGGCTGCATGCAAACCCTGTGTGCCATTTCTGTCAACCCTGAAGCCACCCCACCAGTTCCTCAAAGTTTTGTTCTGCTGTAACAAAGTCTTCAAAAAATGTGCAGTTTTCAAAGACTGTCATTCGAAACTCGTTCTGTGAAAAAATTGTTTGTAGTATTATTTTATTTTTTTGCATAGAAAACAGTGTTTCAGCACAGGGAACAGGGTCTTCAGCACAGAAAATGATATTTATGTGCAGAAAATGTCGTTTTCAATGTAAAACAACCCTCTGTGAGTTTTTAGTAGAATGAGTTCCAAGCTATATAGATTCTCATCAGTCTAGGATTCTTCTTATCAGGGTTCCTTGACACTTAAGAACTACATTTTAGACCAGTTTTTTATATTTTGCAATATTATTCCCATTCCTACTGCTTGTTAAAAGTGCTTGTATTGTTTGCCTCTACATATACTGTACTTATTGCACATGTTCTACTTACAGTTTCATAAGCAAATAAAGATTTCAACAATATCATCAATTGTCAGGGTTCCCTTGCCTCCCAAACCAAGGCAAACACAAGCTGTACTGCTCCCGCAATGCCCTACCACTTGCAGAAGGGAAGTGATGAAGTATGTAACACTTTATTTCTTATTAGAAAATGTTGAATTTGTATATGTGCTGGAGTAGATGTGCAACCAAGAGACAGCATGGTGCAGTCGTTTGAACATTGGATTACTACTCCGGAGAGCAGGGTTTGAATCCCTGCTCAGCCATGGAAACCCACTGGGTAACCCTGGACAAGTCACACTATCTCAGCCTCAGAAGAAGGCTAAGTCAACCCCCCCTCTGTACAAGAAAACCACATGATAGGTCTGCCTTAGAGTTGCCATAAGTCAGAAACAACTTGGAGGCACACAGCAACAACAAAATGTTCAACCAAGGGACAGCACAGAGTTTCTGGAAAGATGCAACCTAGCCCCAACAACTAAACCGTACTTTTTCTACTTCCCCCATTACTAGCAAGACTCAGTGACAGGCGTTGACTGGATCGGTTTGCTTGTGAGCAAACTGTTTGCAGAGCCGGGAAACGTTACTGTGTGCCACAGGGTTCTGTCCTGGGCCCAGTGCTATTTAACATCTTTATCAATGACTTGGATAAGGAAATAGAGGGTATGCTTGTCAAGTTTGCAGATGACACCAAATTAGGAAGGGTAGCTAATACCCCAGAGGACAGGATCAGAATCCAAAATAACCTCAGCAGATTAGAAAGCTGGGCCAAAACTAACAAAATGAATTTCAACAGGGAGAAAGATAGGATGCTACACTTCGGCATTACAAATGGAATGAACAGATATAGGATGGGTGACACATGGCTTGAGGTCATTACATGAGAAAAGGATCTACGAGTCTTAATGGACCACAAGCTGAACATGAGTCAGCAGCGTGATGCAGCAGCTAAAAAAGCCAATGTGATTCTAGGCTGCATTAACAGGAGTATAGTGTCTAGATAAAGGGAAGTAATAGTACCAATGTATTCCGCTTTGGTCAGACCTCACCTGGAATACTGTGTCCAGTTCTGCACACCACAATCCAGGAAAGATATTGAGAAGCTGGAACGTGCCCAGAGGAGGGCGACCAGGATGGTGGGAGGTCTGGAAGCCATGCCCTATGAGAAGTGGCTTAGGGAGTTGGGCATATTTAGTCTGGAGAAGAGAAGGTTGAGAGGTGACATAATAGCCATTTGAAGGGATGTCATACTGAGGATGGAGCAAGCTTGTTTTCTGCTGCTTCAGAGACTAGGGAGATTTTCACACAGGCTATATGTCCCGTGGCAGGAACAGAACAGGGTTGGGAAAGGTTTTTCCTGTCGGATGACCTTGACCCCATTCTGTCCTGCATCGATCCTGCTCCCATGACTGTTCTGGAACAATGTAATCATGATTTTTCATCGTGAATAGACCTCCTGTTCCGTCACTATCACGCAATCACAGGTGTGCAAGCAGGAGCCCCGTTCCTGTTCCGAAATAACAGCCGTGGAGGGGAGGTCCATTCCGAGCACTTCCTGGTACGATCTGGACATCCAGGTAAATGGCACCCTTTATTTTACCCTCCCTGTTTTGATTGTGTGATTTAAAGTGTGTTTTTGTGCTTGGTGAACTGATTTTATGTTTGGGGGAGTTTTATTTTTTAAATTTACCGCCCAGCCGTTATCACACGATAACAGCCAGGATTTCAGATGGCCAGTTGTAAAAGCAGCTTTACAATGGCTGCATTTATGGCTGACCAGAGGGGAGGAGGAGCCCGTTACTGCCGTGGAATTATGGTATGTGTGTGAAAGATTTACATTATTCCATGGCAGGAACAGGAGAGGAGGTAGCGGGGCAGCAACGGGGCATTTTGGCCCCATGTGAAAATCTCCAAGGACATGGAGCAATGGTTTAAACTACAGGAAAAGAGATTCCACCTAAACATTAGGAAGAACCTCCTGACAGTAAGAGCTGTTCGGAAGTGGAATTCACTGCCTTGAAGTGTGATAGAGTCTCCTTCTTTGGAGGTTTTTAAACAGAGGCTGGATGGCCATCTGTCGGGAATGATTTGATTGTGTATTCCTGTATGGCAGAGGGTTGGACTGGATGGCCCTTGACGTCTATTCCAGCTCTATGATTCTATGATTCTATGATTCTGGACTGCAATGCCAGTGGCCATGCTAGGTGAGAGATTTTGGGCATTGTAGTCCAAAAACCACACACCCCAATTTGATGCTTTGTTTGTAGTAGGCAAGCAAATTGAAACATGAGTTGGGCCAATCTGGATAGTCTGGAGAGAGGTTCCAAAGCACCCTTGGGTGTCCCTAAAGCAAATCCTTTTTGAGCCGTCTCTCAAAATTATTGCCAGTGAGCTCAACACACCCTCTCCTTCTGGCTTCTTTAATCTGTAAAATTGTTCTCAGCTAGCCTTTGTGGATGATCCATTCAGGTATACTCACTTTTGATTTTGAGAGGTCCACCGTTAAAATGTAAGAACTCTTGGACTTAGGCAAAGTCATGACTGCTGGGGGAAGGGGGAACAGCTCAAAAGTAGTGGTTTTCCACTGCAGGCTGTTGATCTACAATTTGTGTTTGCTGTGGATAGAATTCCAAACCAAACCCTGCACTGCATTAAGCATGAAAAGCAGGCCACTTCTCAAACAAATATAGCTGCGTATCCCATATGATCCCATGCTAGCCTCAGACAATCAGGCTGTGTTTCAGCCTTGCTGGCAGTCAGCAGTCAGAATTTAGATTATGAAAGATGCTCACTGTCTCTCTCTCTCTCTTTCCCCCACTCCACACATTAGCTCAGTTCCAAGACCTTTCATGATCCCTTCCCTGGTCCCCCCCCCCCAAACAGGGCAGCATTATGGACACACACACAGAAATATGTTTCAACAGTGGCACTAGTATGATCAGCTGAATCCAATTCAGTCCCAGAGGGATGATCTGGTAATGGGAGCCTGCACACCACAATCAGTTTTAATTAAATAACTGAAGTAATACTTCTCATTTAGCCCAGGCAGTGGCAAAACATCCAGGCTCTTCAAAAGAACCTTGCACATGCCAGGCAGATTAAGTTGCTCTTGAAAGCATTTCCCCTCCTGTCCTAGCCAATTGAGAAAGGGGAAAGAGAGTATTGGCCACAAAAGACTCTCAGATTCCATCAGTAATTATGGAAATGCCAGTGCGGAGCAATGAAAAGCTAGCCTTTGGCTTTGCACCATAAAGCTTTAGTTGGGTATTTTAATGTCTTTCCCTCCAGTTAGCAGCTATTAGCTGGACAAAGAGTTTAATCCAAAGCGAAGGCAGATCAGTGCCCAATCTAGGAATGTTTTTGTTTTTGAAGTTTGGGCCATATTACGAATAGTTCATGAACAACAATGGTCAAAGCAGAAGCATATTTGATTAAATGAAGTCAAATTGAGGGGAATAGCTGAGGGGGCGGGGAGAGAGAGTGTTGGGCCCCTCATCACAATTTTGCTCTCCAATGAAATTTTCCTTCAACCCCCAAATTTCCAGCATTGCAGTAACTTAAACCTCCACTTGAGCATTTAGAAATACAGTTTAGGCACCTAAAGAAATGGGCATGCAAAGTTACCAAGGGAAACAGAACACAGCAAGTATAAGAATCCTATGCACGAATGATTTTCAATGTCTCACTCTCTGCAACACTAGAAATTTGGCAACTAAAGGAAAAATTCACAGGGGGAGGCAGAATTCTTATTTGGAGGGGCAATGCCCTCATCCGTCACCCATGGAACTATACCTTTGTCCTATAGATTTTTTTAAAAAATGATGAGTGTGCTATTTTAATACCACATGAACAATTTGCCATTCCAGGAGGAAAGAACAGTCTGGAGATGCTGCTGATGCTATACTCCCCATCTCTCTTCCACTGTCTTGTATTTTATAATACACAGCCTATGTCTGAAAGACAGATCTGCTGTCTAGATTGGGATTATTTATTATTTATTTTATTCATTTCTATCCCACCTTTCTCTTGCCAATGGAACCCAAGGCAGCTAACAACATTTTTAAAACAATACAAGCTAAAAACAATACAAAAATTAAAAAATACACCATAAATATAATATTTTAAAAAGAATTAAACAATTTATAAGTTAAAAGCATTCAGGGTGAAACTATTAAGATACATTAAAAGCTACAGACTGTTTGCTACATCTCAGCTCTTTACAGAATACTGTACATCTACTGCATGTCTCAATATCCTGACAGTTACAGGTTTAGCTCAGTTAATGAAGTGGATGTGTTCCTGGTTGTTAATAATTTCTTTAACAGAAAATTTGGTACCAGAAGCAGAAATAACATGGAAAGCATTGGGCTAGGGCCCTGCATCACACAAAAGTAGTGCTTTATTCAATATGGAATCTTCAATATATTCATCACGATGCGCCTGGAATTATGATTTCTCTTCACTGCAATGTGACCTCACAGTGAAACATTCCAGTTTTGGGACAGAAGCAAAACAAATTATTCTGAAATTTTCCTTCTACAGAATCAATATGGTGAATTTTGTCTTAAATCAGTTTGGTAGCTGATACTAAAAAATACTGGAATGCTCTAGATTTAAAAAAAGCATTATTTTTGAGACCTTTTCTGCTTGTCTATTATTGATATAAGTTTAGTTCACATTGCTGTTTCTAATTGCTACATAGCATTTTTGACAATGTATATATATATATATATATATATATAAACTTAGAGGAAATATACATATTTGCCATTCCATGTGAAATCACCAGATGGCAATGTGGAATTCAGTTAATGCATACTTTCTGAACTTGTTTGTATAGCTCTTCCACAGTCTGTCACCACATTGTTAAGGTCAAGCTGGTCATTCCATGAATAGCATTGTACTACCACTTTCCCCCTAGAATTAAAGGTCATTCAATGTCCAACATGCTGCTTATTGGAGGCTGATGGCTGCCATTCCAGCCTGTTTGTATGCTGTAGCCTTCATTACATAGCCACTATTTGTAGCTGTTCCAAACTTCTTAGGAATCAGTGGCTCTGGCATAGAACATTCCCACTTGATCCTTCTGTGTAATGTCACTATTGCATAGCTAGTTTTGGAAGAGGGGGGAACACTAATGATCATGAGCATATTTGAGCTTAATCTGGATGAATGCTTTGCAGTGAAACTGAATAAATAACATTTAGTTATATAGACATTAATGTTTAAATTTTGATCCTTGACCATGGAAATACTGTACACATTTACAGTATTTCTTAAATGTATTAGTTGCTCAGTCACTAATAGCTATCAGGGCAAGACACAAGAAAACACAAGTAAAATCCAAACGCATGAGTGCCCTGTGATATAGTGGGCAGGGGGCAACTTAATCCCTTTGCATCATATTCTTCCACCCACCCACTGAGACCAAGAGCCACCTCAGCACTCAATCAAAGGCAACAAAGGCTAAAATACATACCACATGAAGATCTAAACATGTAATAGAAATAAAATTACTGAAAATACAATGCAGCAACAGAAATATGTGGAGGAATTCTGCTACATGAATATAAGGCGGGAATCCTGTGGAGCATTACAAATGTGTTACCTAGAGTTATACATTCATAACTGTATACATTCATAACTTACGACTCCTCAAACACTTTCATCAGCACTGTATACACACAATCCTAAATATATACTGAACTGACTATGTGACAAATGTTGCTGTCCTTGAGCAAGCAGGGATCACCAGCATTGAGGCCATGATATTGAGAATGCTGGGCAGGACATGTTTCTAGGATGGAGGACCATAGCCTCCCAAAAATAGTACTATCCTGTGAACTCGCCATGGGTCAGCGTAAGAGGGGCGCTCCAAAAAAGTGATACAAGGACTCCCAGAAACAACATCTCAGGCCCGGTCAAATTGATCACCAACAATGGTCCGCCCTGGCCTCACATCGGGAGGCATGGAGACGCACTATCCACAATGCTGCAGCCTTATTTGAGAACTCACACCGAACAAGTCTTGAAGAGAAACAACAACGCAGAAAGAATCACAACCCGGAAACATCACCCAAGAAGACCTTCTGCTGTGCTTTCTGCAACCGGACTTGTTCATCTCAGATTGGCCTTTTTAGAATGATAGTGATAATTACTTTTTAAGATAACTTTCCAAATGTTGATTAGAAGGGACATTTACCCATCAGTGTCATATATAAAGCAATTCTGTGATCCTTTTGAGTGAAAGAAACCTCTAGCATAAGCTTTCATGGACTCCAGTCCAATTCAACTGATACTCTTGATGAAATGGGCTGGAATCCCAAAACGCTTATGCTAAAAATTTCTATCTTTCACTCTCAAAGGTGCTAAAGAATGTTGTTGTTGTTGTTGTTGTTGTTGTTTTCATTTATATCCCACCCACCTTTCTCCCAATAATGTGACTAAGGACATTATCACACTACATTGTTATAGTGTTATTATTCCACTTTAACTGATATGGCTGCCTCCTGTGGAATTCTGGATTTTGTAGTTTAGTGAAGCCTAAGAGATTGATGGCTGAGAATCCTAAATGTCCCTCCCTATACTGCAAATCTCAGGATTCCACAGGAGGCGGCCAGTGCAGTTAAAGTGAAATAACAGTGCTATAATAGTGTAGCGTGAATTGTCTTAAAATAAAACAATACAATACATGGTTAAAAAACTATACATAAGCGTCAATAAAAAATAGATATAAAATTTATTTAAAAGACACACAATTTATAAAGTTAAAAACATTACAATTAATTTTAAATTCATCCTATTCCATTTCTAGATGTCTGATGGCACAAGACTGTTTTAAGTTGCTGGAAGAAAGAGAGCAAGGATGGAGCCATCCTGGCCTCCCTAGGGATAGAGTTCCAAAGTCTGGAAGCAACCACCAAAAAGGCCCTCTCCCTTGTTCCCACCAAACAAGCTTAAAACAGAAAGAAGGGCCTCTCCAGAAGATTTCAGAGTAAGAATGGGCTCATAAACGAAGATATGGTCCTTCAAATAGCTTGGACCCAAGCAGTATATCTTTATATCTTTTTTATGCTGATAGAAAAGGTGCACTTTTTATTGATGGAAACCTCTTTTTCATCCCTCCAGCATGGAGGGAGAACAAATGAAGAACGGGAGGAGGATGGGGCATGTAGTAGCGACTGCCAGAAGTGTGACAGCAGCATCCTTCTGCTGACCGCTGTGGGAGTTTTTTTTAAGTGTCTGATAAAGTACCAACCCCAACATAGGGGTTGTCTAAATGCAAAAATACTCCTCACAGAATGCAAGAAGACAACCTGTACTAATGGCAATATGCATTGTTTCACCATAATGTGAAGGAGAGCAGAACGAAACCAGCAAAAACTCCACAGGAAAACCCTTCACAACATTTCCTTGAGTTAAAAAAAAAGCAGCAAGGGGAATACACATTCCCGCTCATTGGAACAAGCAATTTGATATGAATCACTTTCCCATATGAGAGGAAGCACAAACCTGATTGGCTGGATGAGCACGGGGAGGGGCTTGCTAAGAGGGCAAGTGCCCGCTGCTGCCATGTTGGATTTTTTGCCTTAGTGAGCAATTGCTAAGGTGATAAAATGGGGTGTTGTTTCCCCCCCTTTTTTTGTTAAATGTGAAATATCACTTATGCACACCATGGAAATAGTTGGTTTTTTTAAAAAATAAAGCTTGGCAGTAGCAGATTTAAAAATGCGAGTACAGTTGGCCCTCCATATTCACGGATTTGGCATTCATGGATTTAAGTATTCATGGCTTGAAAATATTCTTTCAGTTGCGAGGGCGGAGGCGACGGATGCTGGAGGCTGAGCTCCGTTCCAGCCCCATTCTACTGCGGCTACCAGTGCTTTGGAAATGACCTTTCGAAGGCTCTCCCCATCCGGGGAAGGATAGGAGAGCAAGAGGAACCCCTCAAAATATCTGCAGCTGCCCCAGGAACGGAGGTTCCTGTGCATAGGAATGGAGGTTCCTTTTGTCCTCGGGGTCATGGAGAAGGGGAACTCGGGTAGTGCAGTAGAGCACGTTATGGGCTACTAGCTGTTCCGTGCTCCAACTTGACAAGCGGAGTTGCTTTTTCTTATGGAAAGAGAAAGCTGAAGAACAAACAAGGTTAAGTTGATTCCGTTTTGGTGGAAGAGTATTCAAAGAGATACTTTAACAGAAAAGCGGCTCTGGAGGTAAATAGGAAAGTTGGGAGTAAAAGTAAAGAGGAGGAGGAAGGACAAAAGGAGGAAGGACAATGGAGAGGAGTATCCATAGAGAGCTATTAGCTGGGAGGAAAGTGGGGGAAAGAAACTGAAATAAGGAAGCCCTCCACGGTGTACCCCCTCCCTCCAGAAGTTAAGTATACTGGGCTTCTCTCTTACCTTTCCTTAAAAGGGGGAAAAATAATAGTAAATAAAAACCAGCATATAAACTCCCAATTTTTCTTTTTGAGTTATACAGAAGAAGGAGAGGTTAAGCTATAAGCTTAAGTTTAAGTTTGTTTGATGAAATTTGGACTATTGAGAGACTGCAAAGCTAAAACGAAAGTGGGTGAGCCGGCTAATGAGGATCAGCTGGACGGGAGCAGATTAAAAAGTAAAATTACAGTACGCTCTCATACATTAAATCTGGAACTTGAAAAGAAAAGAAAAACCTAAGGATTTAAGGAGACTGAACTGGACTGAACTGGATATGAGCTGGTTGTAAAAACAAATAAGTTAAGTCAAAATATTAGAGCGACGGAAACTGTAGAATTATAGAAGGGGAATGTAACAAATAAGAAAAGAAAGGAATTAGAAGTGACTATATAAATTTCATCAACGGATCGCTTTAGCCGAGAGGGTTTGGAGAGAAGTGGGAAAGGAGTATAAATGGTATAAATTAACCTAAATTTAGAAGGATTGATTTAAATATAAACCTCATTGAACTATAATACAAATAGAATTAATTAAGTAAGCAATTAAGTAAATAATTAAGTAATGAATTAAAGGAATTCGAAGGAAAATTTAATGAAATTTAACGAAATTAAAAGAAAAAATAGAATTTGAATTGAATGAAATTGAGTGAAATTTATGATTAGTATAAATTGTATGGAGAATTAGAATGAACTAGGGGATAATATTTACTTTATATTCAATGAATTAGAGTTATGATTATGGTGGTGGTGTCAATGAAATATTGAATAAGTAATTGGTTGATTTAATTGATTATTGATTGAGTATTGACTGTTAATTATTCATTTATTCATTATTTCTTATAGAAGTGGTAGAAATAGAATGAACCCGGGGATAATATTTACTATATAATTAATGATTTAGAGTTATGATTATGGTGGTGGTGTTAATGAAATATTATATTGTATTTTCATTTTAAAAACTTGAAAATTTGAACTGATTGATTTTGAAAATTGAGAACTATTTGAGAAACAGCTAGGAAGAAGGGTCTTAACTAAAAAGAAGAATTTTAAACAGAAAGTTAGAATAGAACAAAATAACGGCAATAACAGAGTAATTAGAACAGACAAGTTGATGAAAGATAACAACTAAGTATAAAGAGAAAAGAGAAAAGATCAAAAATAGAAAGTTATACTTTTTATTGTAATGCTGAAAATCAGGGAGAAAACAAATAGATAAACAAATAAAACAGGAAGATAACAGAACCAAGAAAAATTAAAATAAAAGAAAATGGCATACAGTACAAGAAAAGCAATGGTGCAATTGCAAGTTCAGACTAGCACAACAAGGAGAGGATCACAGGAAATGCCGAAAGTACCAGAAATTCAAAATTTAATATTAGAAGAGTTAAGAACAGAACTTAGGAACTTTAAACAAGAAATAAGAATTGAATTAAAAGATATCAGAAAAGAAATCAAACAGGATTATAAAAAAGAAACAGAGATTTTAGGGGAAAAACTTGATAAAATAAACAAAGAGATGGAAGGAATGAAGAAAGAAATAGAAATGTTAAAGGGAAAATCTCAAGAGGTGGAAAGGATTACAGTAAAGATGCAAGAGAAACAAAATAAGGGAGAGGAATTAATGTTAAATCAAGAAATAAGATATAGAGAAAAATGTTTAAAATTAAGAGGTTTATCAGAAAAAGTGAATGAGAACCTATTTGAGAGGGTGATACCAGAATTAGCAAAATTTACAGAATTGGATGAGGAGTATTTGGAGGAGGAGACAGAAAAGATGTTTCAAATCAACTCAACGATTGCTAAAGAAAAGAAACTCCCAAGAGATATAGTGATTCAGTTTAATAAAATTAAAATAAGGGACAGAATATTGCAACAAAGTTATAGAGACTCATTTAAGGTTGGAGGAGAAGAATTAAAGATCTTCAAAGATATCCCAACTGTAATTCTGAAAAAAAGACAAAACTATAAAATGATTACACAGTTATTATCTAAAAATGGTATATACTATAGATGGAATAAAATAGAAGTAGTCTCCTTCACATTTAGACAAAGGAGATATAAAATAGATTCAATCCGAAAGGCAGAAGAATTTTGTAGGAAATTTGAAAAGGAAAGGAAAGATGACAGAAAGAATAGCCAGAAAGAGTAGATCAGGAAGCAAAAGGACATAGGCTTAGACGGAGAAAAACAACAAGAATTAGAGGAAAAGCAACAAGAATTAGAGAAACAGGAGGAGGAGGAGGAGAGAAAGGATGAGGTATAAGTAGAGGAGGTGGACTCGGAGCTAGAACTGGAAAAGGAGGAAGAAGAAGATCTAGGAGAATATATAGAAAGTGAGGAAGAATTAGGACAAATTAAACAAAGTGAAAATGGCAATTAAAATATGTTCATGGAACATAAAAGGACTTAACTCAGAATATAAAAGGAGATGGATCTTTCATGATTTAGCAAAACAAAAAAAAATGATATAATATGTATTCAAGAAACAAAGATACAAAAAGAAGATTATAGATTTTTAAGAAATGCTAAATTGGGTCAATTGTTTTATTCGGCTAACAGTATAAAGAACATTTATAAAAAAACTTCATCGACAAATTGAAAAGCATGTGAAAGGATCTATGATTCTATTAGGAGATTTCAATGGAGTTCTTGACCCAAAAGTGGATAGATCGTATAAAAAAGGAAAGGGAAACCAAAAAAAAAAACAAAACCCCAAAAACCCTACCCTTAAGTTTTTTTGATATTACAGAGGAATTTGTGTTAGAAGACGTCTGGACAAAAATACACAGCAGGAAGAAAGGTTTTACATTTTTTCCGAAAGACATAAATCCATGTCACGGATTGATATGTTCTTAATCTCCAAAAATTTGTGGGCAATTATTTTGGACATGGAAATTATGGCTAGGACAGTGTCAGATCACAACCCAATTAAATTGACAATGAGTATGGCAAAAAGAATAATGAGTTGGAGATTGAATGAAAATTTAATAAAGGATGAAGGGTTTGTTCAGAAATTAAAGAAGGATATTACTTTATATTTTGAAGAAAATGATAATAAAGAATGTAAGCTAAAAACTATTTGGGATGCTGGAAAGGCTGTTTTAAGGAGATTATTGATTAAAAGAGGTGCAGAAGTCAAGAAACAAAATACAGAGAGGTACAATTTTCTGATCAAAGAATTGAAAAAGAAGAAGAAAAAATTGAGAAAAGAGCCAACTAAGGAAAAAACATTACATCAAATCAAACTTATTCAAATGCAACTAAATATGGAAACTATGATGATACTTGAAAAGAACATGAGAAGAATAAGACAAATTAATTTTGAATATGCAAACAAATCAAGTAAATGGTTAGCTTATAGACTAAGGAGAGAATCTGGGAAAAAATGATTACGGAAAGGCCAACAGGCATTGGGTGGAGGGGGGATACGGAAATAAGACGTGGAAAGCAAGTAACAACTAAACAAAATGAGATTAAAGAAGAGTTTAAAGCATATTTTAGTTGGTTATTTAGCGGAAAAATAAAAAGGCAAGAAGAAATAAAGAATATGACATCATATCTAAACAAACAAGGTTTCAAAGTTTTGGGAGAGGAATATTTGCAAAAGTTGAACAGTACAATTTCAATTGCAGAAATCTCTAAAACAATTCAGGAATTAAAAGAAAACAAAGTACCAGGAGCGGATGGTTACTCGGCATTATTTTATAAAAAGCTTGAAACAGAACATCAGAACAGTGATAAACACATTGGAATACTTTGAAGTCCATAATGAGAAAAAATTAGCTTTAATGATGGTAGACGCAGAAAAAGCTTGCGATAATGTAGAATGGGATTTTATGATGGAGGTAATGAGAAGATCGGGATTAGGTGAAAGATTTTGTAAGAGAATTGAAAAAATATATACTGAACAATCAGTGCAGCTTATAGTTAATGGAGAGTGGACAGAGATATTTAAAATAAACAAAGGCACAAGGCAGGGATGTCCTATCTCGCCTCTGCTATTTATCCTGGTGCTTGAGGTACTAAACAGAAAGATAAGAGCTAGCAAGGAAATCCCAGGAATAAAGATCAGAGGATTTACGTACAAACTAAAAGCTTTTGTGGACAATCTGATCATATTCATGGAAGAACCCAAAGGTCAAATAGAAGTATGTTTGAATACGATAACTGAATTTGGGGTACATTCTGGATTTAAACTTAACAAAGATAAAACCATTATAATCACTAAAAACATGACAGAAAAAGAAGAAGAAGATCTAAGGACGGAAGTTGATCGTGATTAAAAACCAATGAAATATGATGCTAAAATCTCCCTGCGGTACTGCAACAGTACCGGCAGGGGAGAGCGTCATATGAAATCAACGCTCTGCAGTGCAGCAGCCTCGCAACGCAACGAGGCTGCTTGCGTTATTTTTGACGTGTCCGAAAAAGTCCTTAGAGATAAATCAGGATGCAACATAGGTAAGAAGGCAAGGTGTTTAGGGATATGGCTAACAAAAAGAAACATTGATTTGTTTGAAAATAATTATTAAAAAAATGTGGATAGAGATAAATAAGGATATGGAAAGATGGTCCAAATTAAATCTATCTTTGCTGGGCAAAATTGCGGCAATAAAAATGGTGGTGCTCCCAAAAATACTATTTCTTTTTCAAAACTTGTATATTGTGAACAATGAAAAAAATTTTGACAACTGGAACAAAGATATACGGAAATTCATATGGGGGAAGAAAACATTGAGATTTAAATGGGCATACTTAATAGATTCTAAACTTAGAGGCAGTTGTGACCTTCCAGATTTAAAGCTCTATTATCAGGCACCTGCACTGATTTGGATAAAAGAATGGATAAATCTAAATGATGGTGGGTTATTGAATCTGGAGGGTCATGACGCCAGATTTGGCTGGCATGCCTATTTATTATATGACAAAGAAAAAGTGAACAAAAGTTTTACGAACCATTGTATTAGAAATGGTTTATCAAAAGTTTGGGATAAAGTGAAAAAGGTATTTTATTATAAGATCCCATTATGGATTTTCCCCCAGGAAGCCTTCTTGTCCAGATGGTATAAGACAAGTGAATGGATTATGTATGAGGATATGGTTAAGAAAGGAAATGAGAACCAGATTATATTAGAATCCAAAGATATACTACAGATGAAATATAACATAAACTGGTTCACATATTTACAGCTGAAAGAACGATTTATAGAAGATCTTAAAAAAGGCGGCTTTGAGGGGGAATACAATGAACTGGATAAAGTTCTTAGGGATAAAAACAAACAAAAAGCTATTGGGAAATTATACAAAATATTGTTAATGAGACAAATGGAGCAAGATTATGTAAAGGAATATATGTTAAAATGGGCAAGAGATTTAGGAAGGTCTATTGATATAGAGGATTGGGAGTTAGTGAGGAGGAGATCTTTCACATTCACAGCATGCCAGCTATTAAAAGAGAATTACTTGAAAATAGTGCTAAGGTGGTATTACACTCCGAAAAGATTAAACAAGATGAATAATACAATATCGAGTACATGCTGGAAATGTGGAAAAAATCAGGGGTCATTAATTCATATGTGGTGGCACTGCAAGAAAATTAAACATTTTTGGAATCAAGTGCATGAAATAATGAAACAAATCTTAAGAGGGGAAATAGAATTTGCCCCGGAACTACATTTGCTAAATATAATTAAAGAAAATAGAGATAAGAAAGGAAACAAAAATTGGAGGACTATATTTGATTACAGCAGCTAGACTCGTAATAGCAAGGAAATGGAAAATGAAAGAATGTCCCAGTATAAAGGAGTGGAAAGATAAAGTAACTGATATGTTTGAACTTGACATTCTTACAAGTAAACTGCAAAACAAGAAACAGGCGAAGTTGAAAGAAGAATGGAGACAGGTAATAGATTACTGGGAAGGAAAAGGAGAGATACGAACTAGCCTACTATTGGGAAGTCAATGGAGAAGAAGGAAAAGGGTGAATTAAATATTGCAAATATTGTTAGTTATGATTATGTTGAAATGCAATGGTAACATCCAAAGATACATTTTTATGATGTATTGTATAAAATCAATTTTTATAATGACGATATATAAATTGTAAATTGTAAAAGAAATTGTAAACAATTGTAAATAATAATGCATTTATAATATGAATGATGTAATAAAAAATAATTAAAAAAATAATAATCCAAAAAGCAAACCTTGATTTTGCCATATAAGGGACACCATTTTGCTATGCCATTGCATATAATGGGACTTGAGTATTCACAGATTTGGGTATTCACGGGGGGGTCCTGGAACCAAACCCCAGTGAATGTGAAGGGACAACTGTAATTCACTTTCGGCTGCCCTCTTGAGTAGAGGGCAAGCAAAGTTTATGGGGGCTGTAAAACCATTAAGATAAGTTGCACCAGCTGCGAATTGCGAATTGCTATTACTGCTGAGCAATCCATTTCTTTTGGCCTCGTATAGACAACCTAAAGCTATGGCTTTCAGTGCTACCATCATTGTGCCATTAGTCCTCATAATCATAACTCTTCCTCACAAGCAAGTAAGGCCAACAGGTTTCTCCTCTCCCATCTCTTGCAGGAGATTAATTTCCTAAGAAGATCCTGGGAACCCTTTCACCACAGCACTGAATATTAATTTAGATTGCTTCCTTTAGGCCGTGATTCCTGTTGTACTCATGTACCTCAGCTGACCTGATTCCTTTGCCCAAGTAAATTGTTCTGGGGGACGGAAGACACTTTGAAGGGGGAATGCACTTTTTAAAAGCTCATTAGTAGGAGTTACTGAAGTTGCAGCTGTTCAGTATTCTGCCTCATTCTTTGGGTTTCTGGTAGTTTAACCCCATGCTAGTGATAGGTATAATGGGGAAATGCAACTTGAGTTTAGTACGTATGTCTGTAAACATACCAGTGTACTACCCTCTCACAGTTTTCTTGGGCATGTTTGAGTTGCAGACTAAACAGTTCTGAGGAATTTCAGAAAAATGGAAAGGGGCCATTTTTTGTTTTTAGGCTGTGACCTTAATGGCCTCATATAGATGGTAGTGTACATACAAAGCTTCATTTGCTTTGAAATATGGTAAGCCAAACCTGTTGTGTTAGTTACTCTTCACTCAGGCCTTGTCTACACTGTCCAAATCAAACAAACTCACCTTGTTGTATCCATAAGCAGTCCAGACAACATACAGCTCGAATCCAGGGTGTTCAAGCATTTCAGGGCTTTAATCTGCATCAAAAAGTGGTATTTACTCAAGATTCTAGCAGAAAATCCAGATATTCACAAATGTGCACGGACTGTACTCCATTGCAACATTGGTGTGTGGCTGGAGGGAGGAGGTTTTGGTGGGCAGGTGGAAGAGGTCAGGAGAAGGCACCCTGGTCCAGGTGACCAGGTGAGGCTTTCTGCTGTTTCAATTCACCTTTTCGCTGTTCCTTTTTGCACATGTGGCAGTTGTTCAGAGAAGTACATACCAGCATACCCATATCATTAGAAGCACATACCTTTGCTTAATAGGATATCTGAAGCCCCTCCAAGCCATGGGGAAAGACATATGTACAATACATGCACATGTGTGGGGGGTGGGGTACCAGGGTAACCATAGCCATGTGGCCATACATACTACAATTTATCAGACCAGGGTGAGTTTGGAAGGGGGAACTGTGGGTGGACAGTACCCCAAACCTGCCTCAATGTGTGTGGGGATTGTGTAAGACAAGCCCATGGTCTCTGCAGACCAGGGAAACCTGAAGGTAAGGCAGGTTTTCCTGTCACTTTAGACGAGCCCTCATTCTGCAGAGTGGGGATATTTGGATCTGTTTCCAAATATTAACTTGAAACCTACAGTTAGAGGTGCAGAAACAGCTTGGAAATGTTGCTTTTTTTGGACTGGCTGGGAGAATGTGGGAGTTACAGTCCCTCAAAAACTAATGGTATCAAACATTTGTAGTAGAAGGATAGGGCTCAGTTTGGCTGTGCTCAAACATTCAGAACTATGAAAATTTAGAATAATAGAATCATAGATTTGGAAGAGACCACAAGGGCCATCCAGTCCAGTCCCCACCATGCAGGAATACACAATCAAATCATTCCCGACAGATAGTCATCCACGCTTTGTTTAAAGACCTCCAAGGAAGGAGACTCTACCACACTACAAGACAGTGTATTCCACTTCCAAACAGCTCTTACTGTCAGGAAGTTCTTCCTAATGTATAGGTGGACTCTAATTTTCCTTTAGTTTGAACCCACTGCTCTGTGTCGTAATCTCCAGAGAGCAGAAACAAGCTTGCTCCATCCTCAGTATGACATCCCTTCGAATATTTGAATATGGCTGTTATGTTACCTCTTAACCTTATCTTCTCCAGACTAAATATACCCAGCCCCCTAAGCCACTCCTCATAGGGCATGGCTTCTAGACTTCCCACCATCCTGGTCACCCTCCTCTGGACATGTTCCAGCATCTTAATATCCTTGAATTATGGTGTCCAGGTGAGGTCTGACCAGAGCAGAATAGAGTGGCACTATTACTTCCCTTGATCTAGATACTCTCTGGTTTTTCTTTGCAAATGAAGATTCAGAAAGGACTCATCCAGCGCTTTTTGCAAATGCACTGATGACGGAAAAGGCCAATCCGAGATAAACAAGTCCGGTTGCAGAAAGCACAGCAGAAGGTCTTCTTGGGTAATGTTCCTGGGTTGTGATTCTTTCTGCGTTATTGTTTCTCTTCAAGACTTGTGTGGCGTGAGTTCTCAAATAAGGCTGCAGCATTGTGGATAGTGCGTCTCCATGCTTCCCGATGTGAGGCCAGAGCGGACTATTGTTGGTGATCAATTTGGCCGAGCCTGAGATGTTGTTTCAGGGATTCCTTGTATCGCTTTTTTGGAGTGCCCCTCTTACACTGACCCGTGGCGAGTTCACCGTAGAATACTATTTTTGGGAGGCAATGGTCCTCCATCCTAGAAACGTGCCCTGCCCAGCGCAGCTGTGTTCTCAATATCATGGCCTCAATGCTGGTGATCCCTGCTTGCTCAAGGACAGCAACATTCGTCACAGTCAGTCCAGTGTATATTTAGGATTGTGCGCAGACAGCGCTGACGAAAGCGTTCGAGGAGTTGTAAGTGGTGGTGATAGGTGACCCATAAAGGAGAATAGACAGTACAATGGCTCTATACACACTGATTTTTGTGCTTCTACACACTATATTCCTATTAATGCAGCCTAGAAGTACATTGGCTCCCCCCCCCAGTTTTTTATTATTTGTTACAGTTAGTTGTTTCATACATATTTGTTACATTGTTTCTACATTACAATGAATCAATAAAAATCATTATAATTCATCGTTGTTGTCTCTAACTATATTTCTATATCCATAAAAACAAAAAAGAAAAAGACATATCTTTGTATTTCTTTTGTTCCATTTCTTCAATTTTTTTTCATTCCCTCTTTCTGTTTCCTTTCACACTCTCTATCTTCCTCCCTATCTGATCTCCGTTGGGTTTTTTCCTTCTTTTATTTATTGATTTCCGTTACCACTTCCATCCATCCAACAACCTTTATTAGGCATAATACAACATACGTATAACAATAGAACAATAGGACTTCAAAGATCATTTTTAGGCAGGTTAAGCCATATGTTTGCTGCCTCAACCAAAAAGTTAGCCCGTTATCACTTTACATTTTGTTTTCACTTCTATAAACTCTCCACTGGCTGTTTACTTTCTTTATTTCTACCCATATTATTATTATTATTATTATTATTATTCTATCCTAACTTTTCTTTTTTATTTTGTTCTTTTCTCAGAGCTTTCTATTTTAGCAGCCAGCTCCTTTGTCAGATTTAAAGGATTCAACGTTATTTTGAACGTATAATATATATCTTATAACACTGATCTTCTCCTCATAATCGAAGTTAATTTAGCTACCTCTCATATATCATACACTTTATCCATTCCTCTAATGTTGGGGCTTCTTTCTTTTTCCACATTTGTGCATATATTATTCTGGCAGTTGTTATCAAATATAATAAAAGCCTCCATTTCTTTCCCATAGCTGTCCCTTTTACACTATCTATCATGTTTAAAAGGTAAATCTCGGGAATTAACAGGTATTCTAATTCTAAGGCTTCTTTAATTTTCACATGCACTTTTTTTCCAGATTTTTTTGGCTTTCTCACAATTCCACCACATATGTATAAGAGTTGCATTGGCTTTTTTAGCTGCCGCATCACACACTGCTGACTCGTGTTCAGCTTGTGGTCCACTAAGACTCCTACATCCCTTTCGCATATACTGCCATCAAGCCTGGTGTCACCCATCCTATATCTGTGCATTTCATTTTTACTGCCCAAGTGTAGTATCCTACAGTTCTCCCTGTTGAAATTCATTTTGTTAGTTTTGTCCCAGCTTTCTAATCTGTTCAGGTCATTTTAGATTTTGATCCTGTCCTCTGGAGTATTAGCTACCCCCCTTAATTTGGTGTCATCTGGAAACTTGATAAGCATACTCTCTATTCCCTCATCCAAGTCATTGATAAAGATGTTGAATAGCACTGGGCCCAGGACAGAACCCTGCGGCACCCCACTAGTCACTTCTCTCCAAGATGAAGAGGAGCCATTGGTGGCTACCCTTTGGGTTCAGTCAGTCAACCAATTACAAATCCACCTAACAGTTGCATTGTCTCGCCCACAGGTTACTAACTTTTTTGCAAGAATATCATGGGGGCCTTGCTGAAATCAAGATACACTACATCCACAGCATTCCCTTCATCTATCAAGTTTGTACCTCTATCAAAAAAAGAGATAAGATTAGTCTGGCACAACTTGTTTTTGAGAAATCCATATTGACCTTTAGTGATGACAGCATTCCTGTCTAAGTGCTTGCAGACTGTCTGTTTAATGATCTGCTCTAGAATCTTTCCTAGTATTGATGTCAGGTGGGTGGTAATTATTTGGGTCTTCTCCCCCCCTTTTTTTTTAAAGATGGGGACAACATTTGCCCTCTTCCAGTCTGCTTGGACCTTTCCTGTTCTCCAGGAGTTCTCAAAAATTATTGACAGTGGTGCTGAGATTATTTCTGCCAGTTCTTTTAATACCCTTGGATGAAGTTCATCTGGCCCTGGAGACTTGAACTCATTTATACTGGCCAAGTATTCCTGAACTCCCCTTTTTCCTCCTCATTGGAACTGTTTGAAGTTGTGCCTTCAATATCTAATTTTTAAGAAACTCCCATCCATCATGAACTCCATTATCTTTAGTATTCCTGACCATAGGATCACCTCCAGTAATTCCCTAAGTTTTCTGAAGTCACCTTTCTTAAAGTCTAGAATGCATGTCTGGCTATGCTTGGCTTCCCCGTTCCTCTGTTTCACAAACTCCAGAAGAACATAGTCACTCCCCCCTAAGGATCCCACCACTTCCACACCATTAACCAGGTCATCCCTACTGGTTAGGATCAGGTCTAAAATAACCAACCTCCTTCTCACCTCTTCCACTTTCTGGACAATGAAGTTCCTGGCAAGGCAAGTGAGGAATTTGTTAGACCTTAAATTCTTGGCAGAGTTGGACTTCCAACAAATATCAGGATAGTTGAAATCCTCCATTACTACTTCCTCTCTCCTTTCTGAATGTGTGGTCATCAGTTCCAGGAAGGCATAATCGAAGTCCTTGGTTTGGCTTGGAGGTCTGTAATAAACCCCCACAGTGGCATCCCTGCTGTTTCTCTCCCCCTTAGTTTTTACCCAGATGCTCTCAACCTGGCTCCTAGGATTTAAGTCATGGATCTGTTCACAGGTATACACATCCTTAATGTATAATGCTACTCCACCACCCTTCCTGTTTGGTCTATTTTTCTGAAATAGGTTATACCCCTTTATTAGTACATTCCAAACATGGGATTCATACCACCATGTTTCAGTGGTGCCTATTATATCATATTTGTTTTTTCTGTGCTAAGAGTTCAAGTTCATCCTGTTTATTTCGCATGCTCTGTGCATTCATATAGAGACATCTATGACCATGGGTTATTTCCCCTGTCTGCCTTTTAAAGGGTTTATTCCTCCCATTGTTGGGTTGTTGTGCTATTTGTCTTGTTCTCTGTATAACCTTTGGGCTATTATCTCTTGATGAACTCCTGCCTTCAAGAGTACTGTCTCTCTCCCTCATATAACTCAGCTTAAATCCCTTCTGATAAGATCTTTCAGACTCTTAACAAAAAACCATCCCTGCCAACTGCTATGCGGTGCAACCCATCCCTTGTCAGAAGTCCACCTCCCTGAAACTGCACCCCATGGTCCAGGAAGCCAAATTGTTCCTGGCGGCACCATCTGTATAGCCAGTTGTTCACCTGCACTATTCTTTTCTCCATTCTTGGGCCATGCCCTTCCACTGGAAGGACAGACGAAATGATTATCTATGCACTCAGGTTCTTCAGCTTCCTACCCAAAGCCTCATAATCCCTTGTGATCTTCTGGAGGCTATGTCTTGCAGTATCATTGGACTAAAAGGAATGGATAACAGTCAGAAGGCTTGATGAGTCTTGTCAGCCTCTCTGTTACATCTTCAATTTTCGCCCCAGGAAGATAGCCTACCTCCCGAGGCATTTTGTCATGCCTGCAAACTACTGCTTCTGTTTCTCACAGCAGGGAATCCCCTACCACCACCCTCCTCCTCCTTTGAGTTTTGGCAGAGGCCACTTCATGTGCTGGATCTACTAAGGTTTTCTGTATGATCCCTTATGTCTGGAACTGCTGCTCTTCCTCTTCTTCTGGAAAGAGAGAGAGAGAGCTTCAAATTGATTCTGTAGCTCCAAGCTGGTCAAAGGAGCCCTGGCCTTTCTACTTCTCTGTGTCACATTCCTCCAAGTGTTCATTTCCTGTGTATGGGTAACGGCCTCCTCTGTAGACACCTTCCTGTTGTGTTCCACTTCCAGGATGGTCTTCTCCACTCTTTCCAAGAAAACGTCTCACTCCCATATATTGAAAAGAGTAGATACCCTTTCATCAAGATGCTTGACCTTCTCTTCCAGCAGGGCCACCAATTTGCACTTGCTGAAGATATAGCTCCCCAAATCCTCTGGCAAGAAGAGAAACATTCCACAGGTACTGCAGGTGACTGCAGCAGCTCCCTCACTGGCCATATTCAGTCTTCTTAAGTAGTCACTGAAAGAGAAATTTCGTCTTCCCTGTCCAAACTCCTCTAATATCCCCCCTCCACCCAATGCCTGTTGGCCTTGTTTCTCCGACAAGCTTCTATGCTCCTCTTATGTTATAACGATGTACACCACAAGGCACTTGCAGCTGATTTTCCAAGATTAACCTGGAAAGATTGCAGCAGCAGTTATATAGAGCTAACAGCTGCTAACTCCACCCCCAGGCAGTTCAGTGGCTCAGCAGAAGCCCTGCCCCCTCAGAACAAAATTCTGTGCCTCTTCCTCAAACTCCCCCACTAAACACCCATATCAAACACCTTTGTTGTCCTGTCTCCTGTTCATCTCATTCCTATATGCCAAGCTCCAGAGCAAGCTGCAGATATAGAGAGAAAGCTACTGGCTGCTGTTATTTTTTAAGTTTTTTTTTAATAACAACTCCCAGGACCATGTGGGCTGGACCATTCAGGGAGTTATCATCCAAAAAATGTAACACTAAAGCTCTGGGGGGGAAAGTGTATTTTAATGACCAACCCCAATTTGTTTGACATTTGTGTAGGTTATGGATATGCCCAACTTACAGAGTAGCTGAACCAAAGCAATGGAACTGTATGCAAGGGAAGTCTTGAAATTCAGTACCCATGGAGTTAATCAGGTGCTTGAGCTCACCACTGTGGTGGGATTTAATTAGGACTGAGGCAAATTTTCATGTGGAAACCAGCCCTTTTGATGAAATGAAACTTCGTATTAGAAGCACAGGCAGCCTATGCTGCAATCACCCCAAACTTTCAGTGCTATTTCAGGGAGGAGGAAAAATGTATCATCGATTGTACTGCAAAGTCCTTCAATGAGCTCGAGGGACAGGCCCAAGAAAGCTACCTGAAACTTCCTTTGACCCACAACTGTGGATTTTGTCTTTCAGGCTCCTATTGTCAGGTACTAGTGGGTATGAAAGCAGCCATGTAAGAAGGTGATAAGGAGAAATACTGTGTTAGGATCAAGACTTTGCAATACACATTCTGCAAAGTCTCTGATATTGGGATGATGAATGCCTTCTCTGATCCTTGAGGAACAGCCTCTCTGTGTTAGAATCGGATGGAATTTTAGTACATCTACTGAAAATAGAAGTGATAGAAAAAAACTGAAGTAGGCTGGTGGTGCATGAGAAAGTGGTGTTGGACAGAAATAGCTTAGTGAAGAACTACCTGTAGATGCTACAAAGTAATATGATGATGTGAACCCTGAAATTTCATTTAGGTCTCCTGCCATGTCTCTGGGTACATACGATTGTTCACTATACTTCTGGATTGCATAGCAGGTAAGTGGAATGTGTAGGTGAATGTTGTGTTGACCCCATCAGCACTGAATAGGAGTACATTATATTTCAGAACAACTATATATTTATCTGAATGAAAATAATTGCTGGCACAAAATTTTTAAACAGGTTGGTTTCAAAATATGTTAGCTGCATTTAATTTCCCCTAGAAAATCAGTGGGACTTTAGTCATGGCCAACTTGACTGAAAACAACTTAGGAATTATCAGATGCAGGGAAATGCAAGGGAAAAAAATGCATCCCAAACCACATCAGAAGAATGCAATGAGAACAGAAAGGGTGACATTATCAGACACCTGTTTCCTCAGCTGTTCCCGGAGCATAGTGCTGGCGCAGAAGAGGCTTCACTTTTGTATTGATGGGGCTAAGCTGCCAAGAAAAAGAGGCACCTTATTCACGTTTGCTCTATGCCCCCAGAACACTGACGGATGACAACATCTGATACTGTCACCCAATTCTGTTCTCATCACGTTCTTCTGATGCAGTTTTTGCTGCATCTGATAATCTCTAGTCTGTCCCAAATCAAATTGTTAGTTTCAACTAGAGAATGGTTGTGAGCAGCCTTGGGTCCCACTTCAAGAGAAAGGCAGCACATAAATGAAATAAGACCTATTGAATCAATAGGAATTTGATAAGTTCAATTGACTCAATAGGTCTACTCTTGTTGAAACTGACAATAATCTGGCTCCGACCCCTGAGATGGAGTACATATGAGGTCTGTCTATAACAAGACTGTGTTTCTACCATTCAAACAATTCAGGGAGAACTGATTGTGAATGCCTGAGTGGTGATCTTGAACATGTTTGAACCTGCATGACAAACACCAACACTCTTGGCCATTCAGTTAATTGTCAGTTGTTGGTTAAAGCAGTTGTGTTGTCTGTTGGGTGCTGGAAAAATGCTAAGCTTAAAAGTTGAGCAACGTGACATTCTGCAACAACTTGAGATGGACCCAAACCATTTTCAAAAAATCATCACTTGTGATGAAACCTAGATCTTTCAGTATAATCCTGAGACAAAATGACAATGCACTGGAAAACACCATCATCACCAAGAATGAAAGAAGCAGGTCAAAGCAAGTTCACATTCAAAGCCATGCTCATTGTTGTTGTTGTGGTTTGACATCAAGAGCATAATTTTGGCAGAATGGGTTCCAGAAGGCAGAACCGTGAATCAGCATTGTTATAAGGAAGTTTTGACAAAGCTGAGAGAAAGAGTCAGGGAAAAAAAGGGGCCGAACTGTGGAAAAATGGTTTCATTCTTTATCAAGACAATGTGCCTGCTCACATAGCACTTTCTGTGAAGCAGTTTTGGGGCATTAAATGCATTACTACACTTAAACATCCTCCATATTCACCAGATTTGGCTCCATGCAGTTTGGCACCATTCTTTTCCTAAAATGAAATCGGTGCTTAAAGGAACACATTTTGAGTTGATTGATGCAGTAAAGCAGATGTGTTGAAACAGCTGACAGAAACTGATCCATGCCTTTGACCGGTGGAAAACAAGGTTGCATCAGTGTGTGAGTGTGAATAGGGAGTATATTGAAGGGGACAAGCATTAGAATTGTAATGCATATAAATAAAGATGGGTTATTGTATCAGTCTCGTTATTTAATAAACAGACCTCGTAATGTGTGCATATATTTATTGTATCAAAATTTCTGTATTCTTTGCTTATAGTGTTGAACACTGTGCCAAGAGTGCATTTGAACAAATTATTAACATTATTAAAATGGGCTTAGAACACAGAAGCCCTGTAACAGAATTTTCATTTAAATATGTTGATCTAGAGCGATAGTTCTCCAATTTTGGTCATCCAGATGTTTAGGACTTGGACTCCCAGAAATCCTACCCATATCTGTGTTGGCTTGGGCTACTGGGAGTTGAAGTCCAAAATATTTGGAGGTCCAAAGATGGAGAACCATTGCTCCAGAGGCTAACTGGCAAGGTGCATGTGCATGTGGAGAAAATGGAGCACCCAGCAAGCAGATTCTAGAACTTCATTCCTGGATGGAAAGTATGGGAGAAATACAGAAGCAATTCTATTGGAACATAGTATTTGATAAATGATTCTGTAACGAAGTCGGCCTGTTCCAGTGACTTCAGTTTAGACATGTACCAGGGTCAGGTTGGCCTGTATTTGACCAAAGTCTGTTTTGATATGGGTTGAATGAGCACTTGCATCTTCCAAAGGATATTTTGGATGATAGAAATGCATACTTTGCTTTAAAGAATAGGGTTTTGTGCTTCTATTCAAATATGTGAAGTAAAAACAAAAATAATCACACTACCAAATGAATTTCAATGGCTGGCTTCCTTTAACAGCATATATTCTTTGGCAGGCCTCCCTTGCAATTATTCCATCTGGAGATAATTGTGTGATCTCATCCATAAAGCCAAAGCACAAATCAGCCCAGCTACTGAGCAGCTCAGAGTGCTGCTGTTCAAAGGCATGCCTTCAAAAAATGGTGTCCCATTTGCAACCATATGTCAACTAGGGCAGGCAGAGGAAAAGAAGAGACAGGAAGGGAAGCATCCATGCTCACTAACCCAATTAAAAATATTTCTAGCAATTTAGTGATTGTTAATCATTATGTCCAAATGAATAGAGACATTACTTTTTAAAAAAAAATATAGAAGAAATGGTACTTTGCTGCAAATATTTCTATAGCCCTCATGGAGACACATGCCTTGAACTGCCCAGGCTATCAAAAGACTTAATTCTTTTGTCTAGCTCAGGTATTACCTCATTATACTCATACTCATTGAAATCCTACAGGAAATCCACAATGATACAGAATTTGCTTCCCAAAGCATTCCCTGGGTCAACCGTTCATACTGGTTTCTTAAGTCTCTATATTTTAGTGCTGATTAAATTACAGCTGGAATCCCTCAGCACACCAATTGGTGAGCAAGCCTCATTAAGACAATGGACTTCTAAGTAAACGCACAGGTTCGCACTGGTAGGGACTCATTCAACACTTGGTCAGGAAGGAGATGCTTTTCTATAGCAGGGATAACATGGTAATGGCCCATTTTATTGGAGACCTTCTCAGTTGTAGCACCCTCGTTTTAGAATGCCTTCCCCTTGGAAGTCAGATTGGCACCAACACAGGTTTCTTTCCAGTTCCAAGTTAAAAATATGGCTTTTTATTAAAGACTTTTAGGATCAATTTACTTTAGAAATGTACATGTACATGGTTTTAGATTGTTGCATCTTTTGATTGTTCTTTTAACTGCTGTCTTGTTAAATGGCCAGAATCCTGCTGGTGAGTTACAAATGCATAACCTAGGGTTACCCATTTGGTATTTACAATCTCTATGTAGGGACTGTGAAAGTCCCCCAATCCCTACAATCTCCAGCTGCTGTGATTGCTGGAGGTCTGTTCCTGTCGCTTGGGAAGTAGCTTATTGATTCTTCTACCCAGCCCTCATGTGAGCAATCCCTGGCATGAAGAGGAATTCATCAGCTGTTTCCTGAGCAACAAGGGAATGGACCCCCATTGATGGCAGTGGCTGTTTCTCAGAATTGGCCATCAGTATCGCATTCAGAACTCCCCCCCCCCCAAAAAAATCTGGTCATTTAATGATTACTCTAGCTGACTAGAGGACACTCATAGAAAAACGATACCTGCGCGACATACTATAGGATATGTAATACGGATGTAAAGAATATTCAGAAATTTTCTTATCCTTGATGCATAAGAGTCAAGACCCCTCACTGGAAAAAAAAAAGACTAATACTACAAGTGTTTTTTTATTCTGGAGCGAGAATGAAAAGCACTATTATTCCACTTTAAGTGCTCTGGCTGCCTCCTGTGGGCGTCTCCAACTCCTCATCCCCAATATTGTTGTTTTGGTACAAAAATGCTACTTTTTTGAACAAAAGCAACTTTTCCCAAAAAATGTATATTCCACAAATATAAAAATGTTTTGGGAAAACCCTTGGTTTTTTAAGTGAAATTTTTGCAAACCCCCCTCTCTGAAATGCAAAAAAGAACTCCCCAGAAAACAAAAAAAGACATATTCAAAAACTCTGCAGCCTTGCCCAGCATAGAGAAAACATTTGAAACTTTGCATTGCAAGCTATGATTTACCATCCTAGTGAGTAATGTTTCCTGCCTGTGTTTAAACAGTTGAGAGAATTATCACTTGATTCAGTATGCTGATGATACCCAACTGTATTTCTCCTTTCCATCTAATTTTAGGGAAGGTTTTTCAAGGTTGAGCTGGTGTCCAGACAAGACAGATGTGCTTCTTATCAGTTGAAAGACAGATCAGGGAAGAAGGATTCAGCCTGAGAGGGATGGGTTTACACTCACCTTAAAAGTACAGGTTTGCAATTTGGCTGTACTGCCAGGCTCAGCCCAGAACCTGGATGCCTGGGTTCCTAAGGCAGCCAGGAGTGTGTTCATACAAACAAAATAAGTATGAGATGTGAACCTGTTCCTGGAGATGATACAGCAGGCTATGGTGACACAGGCCTTAATTACAACCTGTTTGGATTATTGTAATGCACTATATGTGGGGCTGCCTTTGGACACTTCCAAAGAAACTTCAAAAACTTCCATGGTTCCAGAATGCTGCAACCAAACTGCTGACTGGGGCTGGTTACAGAGAACATTTAAATAGAATAAAAACGCAACACTTACAAAGGAATTCCTCCCAGGGACAGGGGGTTTCCAGCAGTTAATGGCCCATCAACCAACCATTAGCCAAACAGATACTAATCATTGCATTTTTTTGATAAAGTTACCAGCTTGGTAGATGAAGGGAATGCTATGGACATTGCATACCTTGATTTCAGTAAGGCCTTTGACAAGGTTCCTCATGACATTCTTGCAAACAAGCTTGTAGAATGTGGGCTAGACAAGTTAACTGTTCAATGGATTTGTAATTGGTTGACCGGCCGAACCCAAAGGGTGCTCAGCAGTGGCTCCTCTTCGTCTTGGAAAGATGTGACCAGTGGGGTGCCACAGGGTTCTGTCCTGGGCCCAGTGCTATTCAACATCTTTATCAATGACTTAGATGAGGGAATTAGGGGCATACTTATCAAATTTGCAGATGACACCAAATTGGGAGGAGTAGCTAATACCCTAGAGGACAGGATCAAAATTCAGAATGACCTGGATAGACTGGAGAGCTGGGCCAAAGCTAACAAAATGAAATTCAATACGGAGAAATGTAAAGTACTGCATTTAGGGCAGAAAAATGAAATGCATAAATATAGGATGGGAGAGACCTGGCTGAATGAGACTACGTGCGAAAGGGATCTAGGTGTCCTAGTAGACCACAAGTTGAACATGAGCCAACAGTGTGATGCGGCAGCTAAAAAGGCCAATGCAATTTTGGGCTGTATTAATAAAAGTATAGTGTCTAGATCAAGGGAAGTAATAGTGCCACTCTATTCTGCCTTGGTCAGACCTCACTTAGAATACTGTGTCCAGTTCTGGGCACCACAATTCAGAAAGGATATTGACAAATTGGAGCGTGTCCAGAGAAGGGCAACTAAAATGGTGAAAGGTCTGGAAACAATGCCTTATGAGGAGAGACTTAGGGAGCTGGGTATGTTTAGCCTGGAAAAAAGACGGTTTAGAGGCGATATGATAGCCCTGTTTAAGTATTTGAAGGGATGTCACGCTGAGGATGGAGCAGGCTTGTTTTCTGCTGCTCCAGAGACTGGAACACGGAGCAATGGGTGCAAGCTCCAGGAACAGAGATTCCACCTCAACATGAGGAGGAACTTTTTGACAGTAAGAGCTGTTCGGCAGTGGAACACACTCCCTCGGAGCGTGGTGGGGTCTCCTTCCTTGGAGGTCTTTAAACAGAGGCTGGATGGCCATCTGTCGGGGATGCTTTGATTGTGATTTCCTGCGTGGCAGGGGGGTTGGACTTGATGGCCCTTGTGGTCTCTTCCAACTCTGCAATTCTATGATATGATTCTATGATTCATTTCTACACCCAGAAATTAACCATTCAAATACACAAATTTACATATCCTCCCCAACAGGGGTTCACAATATATAAACTCCACACACACTCCTACCCATCCATTCTCTGAAGATGCCAGCCACAGATGCAGGCGAAATGTCAGAAGCAAACTCTTCTAAAACTCAGCCTCACAGCCCGGAAAAAACCCAAGGAAAATCTATGGATGGTGGCCATGAAAGCCTTTGATTTAACATTTAAAGCCTTAGTGCACTGTACAGTTATAATACTATTATTCCACTTTAACTGCTATGGCTGCCTCCTGTGAAATTTTGGGGTTTTTAGTTTAGAGGGGGGCCCTCATAGCTCCTTGGCTGAGAATGCTAAATGCCCCTCCCTAAACTGCAAATCCCGGATTCCACAGGAGGCAGCCAGAGCACTTAAAGTGGAATAATAGCGCTATAACAATGTAGTATAATAAGGCACTTAACTCCCTTGTGGAAACAGCTTCACAGTTTACTAATCTGTTTCTAGGCAGAATTCAAAGTATTGGTTTTGATCTATAAAGCCCTATATGGGTTGAGTCCTGACTATCTGAAACATCTCTGTATGAACTTGTCCAGGTTTAAAGATCTGTGAGGGAGGGCTTTTTTAAAGTTCCAATCCCTGCCACAGGCACATTAGATAAGGAAGGAAACAGCCTTCTCACTGGCTTTTCCCAGGCTGTGGAATTCCTTCTCATGTTCTCTCCTCTGGCAGGCAAATAAAGAATTTATTATTAAGACAAGCCTTTTGATGTTAAATGGTTTTGCAAGAAGGGTCTTCATCTAATGGGGTGTGCTGTACTTTTATTTTTCTTACTATATTTTAAATGTGTTTGAAACTGCTTTAAATTAATATTTTAACAAGATTGCTTATTAAATGGTCTTAAAAACTTTAATTATTGGGTTTTTAGCTGTGCTTTATTTTAATCTATATTGTATTGTAAACTGCCTTGGGTTTTGCGGTGGGAGAAAGGTGGGATATAAATTGAATGAATAAATAAGTAAATAAATTTAAAAACTAGTGCAGGAACAGCAGATGGAAAAGGGATTTCAGCAATGAGCGTTGGGGAGCCTTGGGGTCCTAGGGGTGTTTTTGGATGCCACTCCCATAATCTGTTATTATTGGCCATGCTAGGTGGGCCTGATGAGAGCTACATACCCTCCAACTGTCCCTGTTTGGCAGGGACAGTGTTGATCAATCCTCTGTTGCCCCACTTTTTCAGGACTTTATCAAACAAGCCTCTATAATTTTTCTTTTGCTGGCATATTTTGTAATATTTTTACACCTGCAAAATAACCCTTTCTACCAGACCTACCTTGCTTCTCCATGAATAGGTAGCCCCAGTATTAACAGAGAGTGAATGGACCTCTGTTCACTTCCTGGTTTGAGATCTCACCGATTCTCACGAGAAGACACGAGTGCAGTAAATGTGAAAAACAAACCAAAGGAAACACTCAAAAAGTATGCACAAGCACAGAAACACACTTAAAAGGTTAAAAGTACACCAGGAAAGTTCATAAAAAGAGAGCCCCCTACCTGGCTCTCATGATCTCACCTGGAAGTGTTCTATTATGGACACAGCTGCATTCACGTGAGCACAACGGCGCAAGGTTTCAAACGCTGGCAATGCCGGCAAAAAAGTGCCAGGGGAGATCAATTGATGGCTTGACCCATCAATAAAATAGAACAGCTTTTGGACATTACAAGATCACAAAAACAAACAAACAAACAAAAAAAAAAACAATGTCATATGATATGCTCACCCTTTTCCATTAATTAGGTGTCATTATGACACCATATTTGCCTGGTTTGATAAATTCTTTTCTGTTGCTTTAAAATGTCCCAGTTTCTTTCTCCTCTTCTCACTTCCCCCCTTTGTCCTCAGTTTACTTCTATGGACTCATCTACACCAGGCAGGATATGCCAGCTCCCCACCAGCATATCCTGCCTCTGGAGCTGGCCTGTTTCCTCCCCATTACCTGCTGAAAATGGGCTGGAGTTCATTTTCTGAAGCCACTAGCACAGCCACCGCCATTTTCTCACTAATGTAGAAGCCAGGCAGGGGTCCTGCAACATGTGACTGCAGCCTACATGCACATGACCAGCCTTGGTCACATGCTGCAGGACCCCTGTCTGGCTTCCGGGAGAGCTAGGGACCTGGCAGCAGCAGCAGCAGGGAGTGGTGTTCTTGGACGGGCTCCTGTGCACACGCAGAGCCCAATTTGGCTGAAGTGGAGTAACCCAGGTATTACCTTAAAATGTGGTAAAAGGCCCTATCCCACCTTACCCCTGTTCCAGCTGTATCTGCCCTGGGGGTCATTTGGATTGACTAGGGGGAGATTTGGGTAAATGTCCTGTGTCGTTTGGACTGCAGGGTTCTGGAATGGGGGCAAGCTGGGGTATCTGGCCAGTGTGGACAAGTCCTAAGTTTACTTTACTCAGTTTAATTTGAAACTGGGTTCAAAATGCAAAAGTAGTTTGCACTCAACTCAGCCAGGGGAAGAATAGTGGGCAAAATCTTTCTCTTCCCAGTCAGGCAAAAACAAACTGCTGTAGCCTTTCATATCTTATCTGTTCTTCCTAATTAGTAACTTCTCCATCTTAACCACACTCTGATGTGGCTTGGCCCCTGGTTTTCATCTGTGAAATGTTGGAGGGTATGGAGCTATAAGCCAAACCATTTACATGGCCTTAAGTTCCTTACCCCAGACAGAGTATGTTTGCATGTGTCAGTGATGGGTGAGTGCTCAGATTTTCAGCATGGTATGAGGTGTAATCCAGAACACTTAGGAGATTATCAGACAGGAATGCAAAAAACGTTCTGACAATCTCCAATCCTGCCCCTCTTCTGGAACAATAACCCTCCCCACCACATTTACCTTCTTTCCCGTCAACAGGTAGCCCAGGAATGAACAGAGCTCGAACAGAGCTCCATTCACTTCCTCGACTGAAATCCCCCCCATTCTTGCAAGAAGACACAAGCATGGGAAAATTAAAAACAAAAAACAAAAATACACCCTGAAAAGAAAGCACATAAACACAATTTTAAAGTCCCAAGTAACCCAGGGACAGTCATCAAAAGAGTGAAACTTAACTGGATGTCCTGATTTCATGCAGAAGTGTTTGTGCCAGACCAGCCATTCTCGCTGCATTCACGAGAGTTGAATAGCCCAAGTTTTCACACGCCAGCAATGCCAGCACCAAAACGGAACAGAGGGATCTATTGATGGCTTCAGACGTCAATAAAAAGAAACACCAGCATAATGCCAGCAAAACATAAAAGGATGACATTGTCTGATATTGGCATCCTTTTGCATTCTGCTGGCACCACATTAGCCACATCTGATAATCTCCTTAGAGAGAAGGTTTTGTGGAATACCATACCACAATTGGGCCTCATTCATCAGTGTTTAATGGTATGCCTCATGTCACAGTTTTACAGTTCAACTTCCTGCAGTTTCTACTGAAAGAAGTGCTCCTCTTTGCATTTGTTTGACTTCTGGCATTTCATCTCCCTCCCAATGAAACAGTTAGACAATAAGCAAAAAGATTGAAGGCTAAAATTAAAAAAACAGTTTTTTTTTAAAAAAGAAATGATACATCAGATATTTATGGAAGAGAGGAGCCAGGCCTGATTGTACATCTGCTGTGGTCTGTTACCTTGCCCTCTGTGTGTGCATGCTTAAATGGCACATGATTTAGTTGTTCATTTACTCCATTGTCTGACAATCAGTTATGAGTCATAGTTGCTGTTTGAATTTAAGGAAGGAAAGCAAACTTGCTGATTTGTTACAACTTTAGCTACAGGAGAAAATCTATATTTGGATGTAAAAAAATGATGCCAGAGTTATCTGTTTCTCCAATGAATTCCTCTTGGAGTTTGACCATCAGCACACAAGCATGAGTGTATTCAGAAGGAGAAGAAAAGCTTGGATATCTATTTTGTAGCAATGCAACTTGAGTATTAACTCAGCTCTTCCCCAATTATACTAGCTAGTTTCTACCTGGCAGGCAATAGTTTGAGAGGCCTCTCAGCAAAGTGTGTACCTTGGCAATATTATCTAATGGTGATAGTATGACAACGGAGTGTAGAAGTAGAACTTTAGCAGACAATCCCCTGTAAATGTTGTTTTGCCAGCATAAAAAATCCATTTTTATGCCAGCAAAAGAACGCTCCCCACCACACTTACCTCTAATTGCAGCAGAAGGCTTCCCTGGCAATGAAGAGGAAGTGAATGAAGCTCTGTTCACTTCCTCTGAAATCCTGTGAGACTTCATCACGTGGGAAATTCAAAAATAAAATAAAAAATAAAACACAAAAAGTTACAAAAAGCACATACACACTCTTTAAAACTTCCAAGTAAACTAGGGAAGATTTTAAAAAGTGTGTCACTTACCTGGATGTCATGATCTCACCCAGAAGTGTTTGCACTGGGGCAGCCATTGATGCTACATTCATTGATGGCCTCAGGTTTCGTACACCAGCAATGCTTGCACCAAAATGGGATGGGCGATATATTCACAGCTCGACCCATCGATAAAAAGAAACACCAGAATAATGACAGCAGGTTGCAAAAGGACAACGTTGTGTGATATTGGCATCCTTTTGCGTTCTGCTGTCCTGGCACCACATTAGCTGCATCTGATAATCTCCTTTCTGAATCAAGCGCCAGGTGCCTAGATGGTGCCATTTAAATTTCCCACAATGCCCCTAATGCAGGTTCACCTTAATGTGATTTGTGATTGCAAAAATCTTACTTAATGTGATTTGTGATTAGATTTGTGTTTTTGTGTATGTTCTTAATTCCTCATGGTCATTTAATTTGCTATTAATCCAATAAACAAATAAAAATAAATGTGAGACCTATCTCAAGGTCTGAAAAAAATGGCAGGAGGTTAAAGAAAGTTGTGGCAGTGTGATTAAGATTTGTGTGGACCCTGTCTTAATGTGTGCGACTGAATAGCAGAGGACAATGTTTGGTAAGGAATCATGTGTATGAGCAAAATCAACAAGATATGGGGGGAAATGCTTCAAGAATTGAGACTTGTTTCTGATCTAGATCTCTTCATTTACAGAAATTTCCTCCAGAATAAATTGCAATTGAAAATCCAATCTACTATCCCATTTAATCAGGCTGTGATATCTGTAGCTTCTATCTAGAGGAGCTTGCTGAAGATGTTTCTCTCTTGCGTGGTTCAGTGCTTCCTTGTTTTTAATTAATTTACAGATATAACCTTAATAGCACCAAGGCACTCCGGGGTGTAGGATAAAATGGGCTCCTGGTGAGCTTCTTAAGGGGAGAAAGTAATTGGTCTATGGTCTGCTGCCTGGCTATGTGCCTCATGGAAGTGCTGATAGACTTGCTGTGCCTAGCTGCTTAGCAATTAAAATCCTTCAGCCTGAAAAAGGAAAAAGTGGACAAATACTTTTCTATCTATGGAAAGCACAGGATGTGGAGAGTGGCTAGGTAGTTAACCATTGATGGTCTGTATTTAGTTTTAAAAGAAGCAGGCAGACTGTCAGACTTTGACCACAAAGCCCTGTGTTCAGGTCTCTGTCAGCCCAAGACATACAGTGGTCCATAGCACCCTGTTCCCTAAGTTAAAGTGCAGAGCTCTCCAGGCCAGTCATGTTATTTTGGCATCTGTGGCAGAAAAATCAGGCAAGAGTATAACAGCCATCATTCAAATAACTAGCAATTTTTAGTGTCATTTTTAAACAACACCCAGAATCTATGCCTGAGGCAGCTAATTCATTTTGCCTAATGGTAAGGGTGACCCTTGTACATTGGCAAGATTTAAGCTGCCAATATCAGAGACAGCATATTTTACAGAACTTTCATGTCGTGTTACAAGTGACAATGTCACCTGCAACACATTACTGCTTGGGGAGAAGGGGGCATAATAATTATACTTTTTGAGAAATAAGACAACAACTGGAAATATCATTTGTGCGTGTACACAATGAGTAACATTCACTCATTCCTTCCAAAACAATGTTGCTGGCAGTCACCGAGGAGTGGGGATTTTCTTGGCAATTTGGGACCCTGTTTCCATTTTCAAGGATTTACAAAATAATAATTGAAAAATATTTGGAATACAATTGTTTCAATACAATGCATTACTCTCAAAGAAACAAGCAAGGGCTAATGCATTACCTTAAAAAAAGAACAAAAAAGAAAGCTATTGTGTTAACTTCATAAAATAACATCCCACATGCTTGTAGTTTTTCTTTCTTTCTTTGTTACTGTATATGTTTGTCTATTCATAATCTGGAGAACCCACCTGCTACAAAGCCGCACCTTGTTTCTTACCACTGCCCTCACTATTCCCATGCATCATCACCCACCTTCCTATTCCACTTTCTAAATTGAGCAAAATTTGCATTGACCTCACAGGAACTGGGTGAAGGAAGCAAGGGGATCAGTGAGGATCAGGTTAAAAGAAACTGCAGGTGCACAATGGTTAAAGAAACAAGGGAGGGTATCTTCTCTCAGGTGGGAAAACAGCAAGGAGTGTGTGCTCTAGTTTCTGTTGCCATACCTTTGTGGTTTGCCTCACAGCCCCACCAATGTCTGTATAGTAAATGACAGCACCTTGAAATGCTACTTTAATCTCCTTTGGCTGTTTCTCTGTGTGCTCAGAGACAACGGAAACAGATGAGCTAAGAAGTTAGGGGGCAGAGAAGCCACAATATACAGCTGCACACCTGTCAAATCCCCTCAATCATCCATTTGATCATATTGCTTTCAAGGCCTGTAAAGATCAAAACTGTTCACACGGCAAGCCTCTGAGGAGGCAACCGTTGAACTCTGCTCGAAAGAGGCAAAAGGAAATTGATGAGCTGGCCGTCTCCTAGAAATAAGTAGCTGTTTTGGAGTTGGTAACTAAAGTTCATATGGGAAATGGACAGGCTTTGTGTAGGGACTTTGCTGAACATGTATATTTGCAGACACAGACAGAAAAGCAGAGAGAGAGAGAACTGGCATTATATATTTCACAATTCCTTATTAGGGCAGAATAAGTTTTGACCAATATTGAAGTAGTTTGTGTGTGGGAAAGTGCCATCAAGTCCCATACATAAACTGGGGATACGAAAACATCTTTCTTGTAAATCAAGGGCCACATTTCCCCAGGTGATTTAGGGAGGGAGAATTTACTGACATTGGGTAGCGCTAGAACCCAAAGTGAGCAGGCCTATCGATCCCTTCCTCCTAGGGGTGTAATTTTTCATTAATTTCATCCTTGAAGGAATCAACGCAAAATTTTAGCAATTCCACAGTCTTTGAAAACCATGCAGTTTTTGAAGACTATTAGCACTTTGGGACTCCACGCACCAAAAGAAAAAAGAAAAAGAAAAAGTGGCATTTGTGCAGAATAAATTCTCAACTGCAGATTTTTTTTGCTGAAATATTATTATCCATGAAGAAAAATCTGTTTCTTAGGCAGAAAATGCAATAGTTAGAGATTTATTCTGTGAAAAACTTATTCTTGCTGCTGTTATTGGTGTTTTGCACAGAAATCACTACTTTCTCTGCAGGAATCAGCATGTTGTTTTCTGTGCAGAAAATGCTTGATTTTGCACAAAAGTGTGAATTTTGTGCATAATAAGTCTCTTCAGGGTTGTCAGGATTTCCCAACACCCAAAACCATATTTTTGACCATTTCTGAATATTTTAAATGTTTCCCCCCTCCCTCTCCCCTCCCCTCAGGCACCCATTTCTCTGCCTTCTTCTTCCTTCTTATACATTGAGGTGCTGGAGAAGATTGCTCTTGCCCATCCTTATGACTAAAATAAACAACCTAAAGGCCAAAGTAAAGAAAAAGGTAGGGTTTTTCCTTGGTTTTTTTCCAGGCTGTGAGGCCGTGTTCTAGAATAGTTTCTTTCTGACGTTTCACCTGCATCTGTGGCTGGCATCTTCAGAGAATGGTTGGATAAGAGTGTATGTGGAGTTTATATGCTGTGACCCCCTGTTGGAGAGTATATGTAAATTTGTGTAATTGAATGGTTAGTTTCTGGGTATAGAAATGCAAGGCTTGTTAGTGTCTGTTTGGCTAATGGTGGGTTGATGGGCCATTATCTGCTGGAACTCCCCTTGTCCCTGGGTGGAATTCCTTTGTAAGAGTTGAGTTTTTATTCTATTGTTCTTCAAAACTGGGAGCCAGATTTTATTTACTTTTAAGGTTTCTTCTTTCTTGTTGAAGTTGTCCAGGTGTTTATGGATTTCAATAGCTTCCCTATGCATTCTGACATGATAGTTGTTGGCCTGGTCCAGAATTTCAGTGTTTTAAAATAGCATTTTGTGTCCAGGTTGGTTTATAACTTGTTCTGCTGATGATGATTTTTCTGGCTAGCCCAGTCTGCAGTGTCTCTCATGTTCCTTGATTCATGTTTGCCCACTGCATTTAGTGGTCCCTATGTAAACTTGTCCACAGCTGCATGGTATCCAGTAAACTCCTGCAGCTGTGAGAGGGTCTCTTTTGTCCTTCACTGAGAGTAGCATTTCTTGGATTTTTTTGGTTTGTCTGTAGATTGTTTGGAGGTTGTGTTTCCTCATCAGTTTCCCTATTCTATCTGTGACTCCTTTGGTGTATGGTAAAAATACCTTCCTTTGGGTGGCTGTTTTTTTCCTTCATTCCTGTGGTTTTTTCTGGGTCTGGCTGCTCTTGTGATGTCTGATCTGGAGTAACCATTAACCTGTAGGGCCCAGTTTAGGTGCCTCAGTTCGATCTCCAGGTAGTAGGGTTTGCAGATCCTTTTTGCATGGTCTACCAATGTTTTTATTGTGCTTCTTTTTTGTCCTGGGTGATGATTGGAGTTCTTGTGTAGGTATCTGTCTGTGTGGGTGGGTTTTCTGTATACTTTGTGGCCTAACCATTGGTTTGGTTTGCGGATGACTAGGACATCCAAGAATAGCAGTGTTCCTTCCTTCTCTTTTTCCATTGTGAATTGGATATTTGGGTGGATGCTGTTCAGGTAGTTCAGGAATAAGACCAAATCTTCTCTGTGGTTCCAAATGGTGAAAGTGTCATCCACATATCAGAACCATGTTGTGGGCTTTTTTCTTTTCTTTTCTTTTTTTCTGTTTCCAGGGCTTGCTTTTCAAAATGTTCAAACATTGCCTCACCACAAGCTACTTCCAGTGGGATAATTAATTCTATGAACAGATAGATGGGGTAGCCATGGGCAGCCCCCTGAGCCCAGTGATAGCAAACTTTTACATGGAACATTTTGAAAAGCAAGCATACATGGAACATTTTGAAAATGCATAGGGAAGCTATTGAAATCCACAAACACCTGGACAACTTGAACAAGAAAGAAGAAACCTTAAAAGTAAATAAAATCTGGCTCCCTGTTTTGAAGAACAATAGAATAAATCTCAACACTTACAAAGGAATTCCACCCAGGGATAAAGGGAGGTCCAGCAGATAATGGCCCATCAACCCACCATTAGCCAAACAGACACTAATGAGCCTTGCATTTCTATACCCAGAAACTAATCATTCAATTACACAAATTTACATATATTCTCCAACAGGGGTTCACAGCGTATAAACTCCACATACACTCTTACCCAACCATTCTCTGAAGATGCCAGCCACAGATGCAGGTGAAATGTCAGAAAGAAACTATTCCAGAACACGGCCTCACAGCCTGGAAAAAACCAAGGAAAATCTATGGATGCTGGCCGTGAAAGCCTTCGACTTCACAAAAAGGTAGGGCATTCCTGACCAGAATAACTTATTTGAATGACTGCATCTGCTACGGATATACATTCCCATCTCTTCCATTCTCATGGGCAGAAGAAAACATGGCAATACTTTTCCACTTGCCTGCAAGACTGTAAGAAATTTTCTGCCAGTGTCAATGAAAGTTCTCCCATTTGCGAGAACAACTTTTGTAAACATTTTCTGAAGCTGCTGCAGTTGCTGCTTTGTTGCATGGAATTTTACAAATCAGAAAGACTGGGTTTAGGGTAGCATCTTTTCATCAATTGAGTAATGCTTCTGTACTTTATGTGTATGTGCCGGCTCTGTTCTACAAAGGGGAAAAACAACAGTGTTGGACAGAGACTTTCTGTGCAAATTATAAAAGCCTTGAGGAGCAGGAAGTAAGAATTCTTGGGGAGGCTGGCAGTTTCCTGACAAGTTATATCAATGCATCAAGGCAGCCCTGAGAATGAGAAATATTATGAATCATCTTCTTATCTTTAGCTTTGCCTGGTTTCTCAGACTTGTTATGTGTCTTCATCTTGATTTATGGCAACCCTATTGTTGTGTTTTCTTGAAAAAAATGTGTTCAGAGAAGGTTTGGTGTTTCTTCCTCTGAGGGTGGAAAAATGTGACTTGCTCAAAGCCACCGAGTGGGTTTCCACACCTGAGCATCAATTTGAAACCAGGTCTTCTGGTTTTCTAGTCCCAGCACTCAAATTACTAAACCATTCTGGTTCATCATTTCCCAGACACTGGACAGCATTTCAGCTGTAGACCAACCATACAGAATTGAGGCATCCTATATGATACCATATCATAATAGTGAGCATAGAATAACTGTGGATTAATTCTCTGAATGTTGATCCTTATGTAACTAAATCAGCAATATCCACACACAGAAGGAAAGTAGCTGGGGAAAAGCTCAAGTTTTCAGAAGTATAAGCAAATCATTAAGTGGGGCGGGCGGACCAGACTGCTGGAGAAGTGCAACAAACCAGGAAGGGGTGATGGAGCATTCTGTAAGCAGATATGGATGAATAGCAGGAACCAGAATGGGAACCCCAGATTGCAACCTTTTGGTGCTGGTTCCATTTATCAATAGGAATGGCATCTTCATCCCTATGTCATCAACAGCTGCACAACAGAAAATAAAGATTTCCCCACTGCTGCTGGCAATCACAAATTAACTGCCACTAGTAGAATTGTTTCAGCTAATGTTCTTTGTTCCTAAAGCCAAGCTTACATGTAAATTGACCTTGGTTTGGATAGATAAGAAGATCAGATTGCCACAATGGTAGTATAGATCTTTTACAAGCTCTTAGTCACAGTATAAATCCATGCTCATTGTCAGTATCCATGATTCTTTTAGGGCCACGTAAATGGGTATGAAGTGTTTCAGTAAAAGGCTCAATACCTGCCTCATTTTGGTTTTTTATCCCATTTCTCTCAGGCTGTCTCCTTGCAGCCCTAAAACTCACAATAGTCCTTTAAATTTCTTGCTAATACAGGAGACAAGGGCAATTATCAGACATAGGAAAAATCACACAGTTATGACATCACAGTAGCACAAATGGTTTCCGCTATCACACAACGTTGTCATATTCACATGGTCAAACTGTGCTCTAGCCGCAAATAAGGCATTGCTTTTAATTGTTGGGAAAAGCTGTTAAAAGTCCTCAATATTGCTATTGAACAGCATGCGAAAACACGTCCTGCTATAATCATGAGATTACAGTGTGAATGGGTGGTCCTCTTTCTCCCCTCCCTGTTCCCAGTGAGAAAACTTCTGGGTGAGAACATGTAAACTATCCACAGGACACTCTTTTTATGAACTGTCCTGGTTTGTTTGCACATTTTTAGATTTTTTTAAGTGTTTGTGTGTTCATTTACTTTGCAAATTAAGGTTTTTTTGTTGTTTTAAAGAGTGCTTGTGTCTTCTTGTGATAACTGCCAAAATCTCACCCATGCTAAATCACAGAGGTACAGTTTCATTCTTAAAGGGGTAGTGGTAATTGTGCAATAATTCCATGACAGTTCTTTTGTGCGATTACAGTGACATGCAATAATAATTGTAATAATGTCACTATGTTTCCACTTTCCTCATTTGTGGAATTACAGTGTTTTTAAGACACTAGTCTGGTAAAGTCCAAGGACATTCCTCATTACATTCTTGCAAACAAGCTTGTAAAATGTGGGCTAGACAAGTTAACTGTTCAATGGATTGGTAATTGGTTGACAGGCTGGACCCAAAGGGTGCTCAGCAGTGGCTCCTCTTCATCTTGGAAAGATGTGACCAGTGGGGTGCCACAAGGTTCGGTCCTGGGCCCAGTGCTATTCAACATATTTATCAATGACGGAATTAGGGGCATACTTATGAAATTTGCAGGTGCTAATGACACCAGATTAGGAGGAGTAGCTAATACCCTAGAGGACAGGATCAAAATTCAAAATGACCTGGATAGACTGGAGAGCTGGGCCAAAGTTAACAAAATGAAATTCAATATGGAGAAATGTAAGGTACTGCACTTAGGGTGGAAAAACGAAATGCATAGATATAGGATGGGGGGGATCTGGCTGAATGAGACTATGTACGAAAGGGATCTAGGAGTCCTAGTAGACCACAAGTTGAACATGAGTCAACAGTGTGATGCGGCAGCTAAAAAGGTCAATGCAATTTTGGGCTGCATCAATAGAAGTATAGTGTCTAGATCAAGGGAAGTAATGGTGCTGCTCTATTCTGCCTTGGTCAGGCCTCACCTAGAATACTGTGTCCAGTTGTGGGCACCACAATTCAAAAAAGATATTAACAAACTGGAGCGTGTCCAGAGAAGGGCGACTAAAATGATAAAAGGTCTGGAAACCATGCCTTATGAGGAAAGACTTAGGGAGCTGGGTATGTTTAGCCTGGAAAAAAGATGGTTAAGAGGTGATATGATAGCCCTGTTTAAGTATTTGAAGGGGTGTCACGTTGAGGATGGAGCATGCTTGTTTTCCGCTGCTCCAGAGACTGGAATACGGAGCAATGGATGCAAGCTTCTGGAACAGAGATTCCACCTCAACATTAGGAGGAACTTTTTGACAGTAAGAGCTGTTCGGCAGTGGAATGCACTCCCTCGGAGTGTGGTGGGGTCTTCTTGCTTGGAGGTCTTTAAACAGAAGCCAGATGGCCATCTGTCAGGGATGCTTTGATTGTGATTTCCTGCATGGCAGGGGGTTGGACCGGATGGCCCTCATGGTCTCTTCCAACTCTGCAATTCTATGATTCTATGATTCTATGATGCCACATGGCACCTTTTCAGATTGTCCATGGGTCTATCTCTCAGCTCCCAAATCCATGTAGGGAGGGCTGAGGTTTTAATTTCAGTTTGTTTGGGTTTTTATTCAGATTCACCAGTGTCTGCAAATTTCTTCATATTAGAATTCATAAGTCTGCATCTCAGTTCCTGTGCATTCAGTTACCTTAGCACTAAATTTGTTTTGCCATCTCCCCACCCCTACAGCAACAACCTCTTTATTTTTAACACCTATGTGGCAGACAAGTACAACATGGTACTCTAGTAAGGATTTCATTTTAGTAAAGTTTTGAAGAATTGACCGACATTCACAAATTTCTTCATCTTTGCTCTTGTTGTCATGTGCTTTGTAGTCAACTCCAGTTTATGGCAACCCTATCCTAGGGTTTTCAAGATTTATTCAGAGGAGGTTTGCTACTACATTCCTCTGACACTAAGAGGGTGTGACTTTGTTATGACCACATAGAGGTCCTTTTATTCAGGTAGTGTTTAAGATTTTCCCAGACAAGTGACAGGCAAAAAGGCACAGAGAGACCAAATTTGGTTTTCAGTCACTATGCCCAAGGGTTTTCATGACTTAGCATGAATTCAAACCCCACTGTCCTTGGGTCCTAGTCCAATGCTGAAACCACTATTTATGGCTCTGGGGTTTATAAAATTTGAATGCAAGGGAAAACAAACATAACAGATTTCCTGATTTATTCTCCCAAAATACATGATGAGAGGGGATACTGCAACATGCCTGTTGTAACATATTGTTTTGCTCTGTGCCACACTCCCTGAGTTGTAATTAAATTTACTAGTTACTTTCTGAATGTTCTCTTTCATGCATATGTGGTTTGTTTGTTTGTCTCTATAATGAAAGCACATAATGCTGCTTGTGGACAGTGAAGGAATATATTGGGATATGTTTTCAGTGTGGATGATTAGATGCACATTTCTCATTAACAGTAAAAGGACCAACACTGAAATTTTCCTTTAATAAATCTACTAGCAGAAAGCCTATCCCCTGATGAGCAACAGATGGGGTTTCCATAATGGCTCATTACCTCCTTTCTTTGTCATGCTGCTAGAATGAAATGTAAAGTTATTTATGGCTAGGGGGAAAATGCAGAAGTCACTGTAGATAACTTTGCCCCATCTTTTTGGCTTAGTCAGTCTTCTGAGAGAAAGAAATCTGAAAAGATGGCAAAGGCCCTACTGGGAATAAGAAAAATTTACATTCTGTCCTACATATATACATGTGTGCATATGTGTGTGTATGTGTGCACATGCAGGCAGATGTGTGTCTGTATGAAATCTATCCAAAATGAAGATATAGTTCTTGCAAAGCTGCATCATTTGCATGGTTTCAACAGAAAAGGTGCCAGGAATTCAGTAGCTACACAGAGCATTAATCACAAATGAGGAATTTCAAAGAAAAAGTATAATTAGAGAGAGAGTGGAGAACTACCAAGTTTTTATGAGTCACAGTGAATACTCTTTATTCATGATCTTGAGAACTGCAGCTAAAATGATTTATATAATTGTTCCTGCTTGTCATCTGTATAATTTGAGAGGCATTTTCATATTTGATGTCAACTCACAGTTAGTCAATTGTACAAGAATTTGAGACTATGGGGGTATCCACACTACACAGTTATAGTGGTCTAGTTTAACTTATACTAGTTTAACTGTCATGGTTCCATTCTATGGAACCCTGGAATTTGTAGTTTCCTAAGGTACTTCTCTGCAAGAGCTCTCTAATACTGCTCTTTAAGGGAGTGCACTAAAGAATTTGAAATCCCTCACCAAACTGCAAAGACCAAGATTTTATAGGATGGAGCCATGGCAGTTAAAGTGGTATCAAACCTATATAATTGTGCAGTGTGGCTAAACAGAGCAATGGGTCCAAACTACAGGAAAGGAGATTCCACATAAACATTAGAAGGAACTTCCTGATGGTAAGAGCTCTGCGACAGTGGAATGCACTGCCTCAGTGTGGTGGAGTCTCCATCTTTGGAGGTTTTTAAACAGAGGCAGGATGGCCATCTGTTGGGTGTGCTTTGATTGTGTGTTCCTGCATGGCAAGGGGTTGGACTGGATGGCCTTTGTGGTCTCTTCCAACTCTGTGATTCTATGAATATATTATACCCTCTGGCAAGTACTGTAAACTAGTAATCCATAAACATTTTATTAGCTTGTATGCCCCTGGATGCTGATGTATTATTTATGGAACATCCTACTAACCCACAAAGTAAAATCAACAAAACCTATTCTCACATTCACTATAGAAAATCTGATCCCTATCTACTCACTTGATAGTAGTTCTTTCACATCATTAATCAAGAGGCATTAATAAGCCACACCATAATCAAGAGGCATTAATAAGCATGAAACAAAATAAAAATAAATTTTGACCCCATGCATATCTCCTCAGAAATGTCCCACCAAGATCAATAAGACTTGCGCCCAGGCCTAAATTTAAGAGCCTGCCATATAAGACAAAATGTCTGCCATCTTGTTTTCCATAGTGATCAAGTAGATAACAATGAGTAGCCTATGGGCCTATCTATACTGCAGAAATACTACAGTTTTAACACCATATTGTCTACCATATGGAATCCTGGCATATCCTACCATATGGAATCCTGGTATCTGTAGTTTCATGAGGTATTTAGCCTTTTCTATCAGAGAACTCTGGTGCCTAACTAAACTACAGATACCAGGATTCCAAAGGACAGAACTATAGTGGAGAAAGTGGTAGCAAACTGCTGTACTTCTGCAGTGTAGACTAAGGCCCTGTGAAAGGCCATGAAGGCATTGGCCCAAGTGCAGCCAAACTGTGGGTTATGAACTACACGCAGATGAGCTAACAAAGGCACCCACCCCAAGATACTGATAGCCTGAGTAGCACATGCCCTCTTATGCCATTTGGGCTGCCAGCACTGGTAAAGAAATGGGAGAAGTACTTGACATGGAGGAGAGAAATGAAACTGAAGAATCATGATCAAGACACATGACAGAAGAGGGGGGAGATGGCTAAACAAGCATGAAGGGAAAGGGACAAAAGTCACTTCCTAAGAGGTGTGTGGCAAGGACGAGAGAGAGGCTGACTCCTTCTTCATCCTTGTGAAGATTGTGATGAGCTGTTAGTAGGAAAGAGAGAGCAGGTTCAGCCAAATCCAAGCAAACACAAACCTAGGCTTGACAGAACAGGAAAAAGAATACCAAGGCCTGAGTGAGTAAGAGGTCAATTGATGTTGCCTCCTATGCCCACATTTCAGGGGTTAGGCCCCGGTAATAAAACCTCTCCCCCTACCCCCATGATCTTCACTTATTAAGAAAGGATGACTCCAGACCAGAAATTGTCTGTGAGAGCTTGCTTTAGTGTTAAAAAATAAACTTGTTGATAAATTTAGGTAGGCAATGATTTGGGGAAGAGGAGCAGCAGCTGCTGCCGCCGCTATAACCACAGCACCCCCATCTCCTAGGGTTCTCACAGTGCTTTGCCAACTCCTCTGCCTCAGAGAACAGCTCCGAAACATCTCTTGGTTGGCCTTGATTGGTTATGAGTGACAGTGGCCCTGTTTTCCCCTTTCCCACAAAGACTTTAGGGACTTTGAAGAAAATAGTGCACCTCTGGGTCCAAAAGATTTTTTTCATTGGGGGCCAAACCCATTCATGCAATAATGGAAACCCATTTGTGGTACTCTCATGCAGTAATTCTGTGATTACAGCCCCTTCTGATAAAGTCCCAGGAGATTATGGGTGTTGTAGCTTAGTAAGATTTCTAAGCTCTGCTATAGCCTGATAAGAAGAGTAACTATGGGAGCCTTCCCAAGAAGTTCAGGCCCCCTTATGGCCAAGTAATAATTTACCAAAACTAATCCACTTACACATGCCTTGATTTATTTCAGAACTTACTAGGGTTGTTAACATGCCACTTTTTCTCCAGACAGAGAGCTTACATCTCTAACAACTGCCTGACAGGCAGAAATGCAACAGGGTGAGGAAGGCTATCACTCTGAATTGATGTTTCCACACAGTTGTCAGAGACCTGGGTGCCAGTTACACGACAAAAATTGTCGTGGGGCTTACCGTGACTTCCTGATCCCGTGTCTGTCCCTTGCTCTTTATATGATTTTTGTCACTCTTTCGGAAATCCTGGAAGATCCCGTGATTGATATTTACATGACAAAAGTCTTTATTGGTCCCGCACTGTTATATCCCATGCTTTTGCTGTTTACACATGTTTAGCTTACCGGGATTTTTTTGGGGGGGGCTGTCAATCAAGCATGCGATTACTCGTGTTTTCGGTGATGCACTTACTTTAGAGTTCCACACCATGAGTGATGCTATTGGCTGGCTGGGGGTGGGGGGAGAGGGGCTTGTGTTTATCCTGTCTCTTAAAAATGTTAACCCTTTAAGCAGAGGCAGAAGGCATTTTGAAAGACCCAGACTGAGATCTTTCGCTCAGACACAGGGAGTGCTTTCCTTTTGAAATCAAGCCGAGTGAGGTTGGGGGGGAGGTTTGGGTTTCCCCTTGCCTCTTTAAAATTTTAACCCTCACAGCAGAGTTTTAGCAGCAGAGTGAACTTGCTGATTGAATGATTTCAAGCCAGCAACAGACAGGCATTTTGAAAGACACAGACACAGAGAGGGGGAATTAAAGGGTGTTCATTCTCTCAGAAGCTGGAATATTTTACTGTGCCCGTTCAGACCCAGGGAGGTGATCAAGGCAGGGGATGAATGGGAGACCCTCTGCCCACCACGATCTCTTTGTAACATGTAGTTGAGGAAGAGATTAAAGCTGAAGGGTTTGCAGTGTAGAAATCCATTTAAAAAGGTGATTGAGTACATGTGCACGCACACACACATCAACCTACGTGCAGCTGGAAGGGATGCCTTTGTTTTCAGCTGGTGAGGCTGGATCTGTTGAATGGGTGACTGACCCCTCCTTTTCTGTTTGCTGATCTCTAAACCCGCCCCCAGTCACCATTTCCGGTCATCCCCTAGTACTGAGATATTTTGTCCTAGGCTGTTTACATTTCCGATTTTCCGAATCCTCCAGTGACTTTTTTAAAAACCGGCACAAACCACAGGATGGGAAGTCCTGCAGCTTGAGGGATAAAAGGTGGTCCCCCTTCTGAAAATCACGTACCCGACCCGATGTACGTGTAAACTGCCAGGGATCGACACGAATTCTTCCCGGGACATTTTCATCGTGTAAACGGCACCCTGGAGTTACTGCTGCCCAGAAAACAAGGTGATTGAGGAAGAGATGGACAGGGCTTCTGCGGCTTTGAAGTGCCCCTTGAAATTAAATAGATAGGTATTTTGCTCTCCTTTCCTTAAAGTAATAGCTGAAGCCTTCTTCCATTTTTGTCTCAGACTCAATGAGAGCTACCATGATAAATCTCCTTTCTTCACTGTTCCATAATGGGAGGCTCCGGTAATCTGGCCACTTCCCCTGCTAGAAGCTAGCACTAGCATCTGCCAGGTCCAGGCACTTCAGGAGAGCCATCACTGCCTCAAGTTTCCCCATGGTAGACAGAACCTGCCATTTTAGAATTTCCACACTGCCCCCAGAGCATTTGACATAGCACACTCCAGTTTGCATTGTGGTAAAGTGCCCGGGGTTGGGAGGTCTGTAAGAGAGGCCTGTGATGGACCTGGCCGCTGAGTTTGCCTCAACACACAGCCTGGCTGCCTCTCACTGCCACCTTACTTCAGTTTTCCCTTTTCAAATTCCTTAACTGGACTAGGGTCTGAGTCTCCATGTGACCCTTCCTGAAGATATATTAGCTATTAGTGTGATTTCCTTTGGTTAGCATGGCTGTTACCTTTTCTAGTGAGTGTAATAAAGCACACTGAGTCTGTGAACAGTTAACAAAACAAAGTGGTTGATTTATTATCTTCAAGGTTACAAACTTCAACTGATCAGTACTCTGCATATAGCGTTCTTCCTTTTCTTAATTTCACTTATTGTTATTCATTAGTGACAGACTATTTCTATAACCATATATGTTAATACTTTAATCTCTTGACTAAGTTAACCAAATTGCCTTCATACATGACTTTCATTATCTCTCAGGCAACAGACTCTTCCTTACTTTCTCTCACAACTCTTAACTTTTAACTCTTAACTTCAACCATCACTCTCTTAACTCCAACTAACTCTCTTAACTGAAATTCATTCAGATCATACTCTCAGAACCCCCTCCTATTGCAGTTTCCTGAGCTGGGATTGGCTCCCACATTCTCTAATTTCATTCACTCAGAGGTTCCTACCATCACAGTTTCCTGTGTTGGGATTGGTTCCCTGATTCCTTCTTTTACATACTTTCCAGCTCTAGTTCTCCACAGGACCCACTTTGCCAAGTTTCCTTCACATCTGGAGCAGGAATGTTACAAAAATAAGATGTCTGAAGGCATCCTCCCATATGATAGTCCATTACTGAAGAAGAGTAGGAAGGAAACATGCTATTGTGTTAGATACTGGAAAGATCTGTAAGAGGCACCAGAGAGCATAGGTAAAGAGAAGCCAAATGTCCAATCCTACTGTTATAGGAAATGTGACTGTTCCACTCAGTACTGTGAATCAAACTGATTCAAAGCTGTTGGAGTCTGATCTAAAATAGTGTATACAGTCCTACTCTGCATTGCTCCCATCTCTTGCAAATGCTGACTCCATTTATTTTTTGAACTGCTAACCTTGATGTTATCTCCCCCTGCATCCCTAGTTTATTTTAAATGCTGGAGTGTAGCAGGATGACATAATCTATTTATTGCACACATTTCTGTTGAAATTTCCTAGTCACTAGAGTCTAATGCTGCAGATTCCAGGTCTGTGGGAAAATGTGTTTTGTTTAGCATATAATGCATAGGTGATCACCGGACATTCAGTGTGTTTCCTCTTGGTCCTGATTAGAAAGAACCATAATATGCTGGATATGTTCAGATGGTGTTCCTTCCTGTTAGTTAGTCACATGTTTTCCGGGGTTTCAACTTCTGCCAGAAGAATGAGCTCTGGCTGAGCATACACTTGTAAAACAAAGATTAAACTAAAGATAATCTTTACATGGTGCTCTTTGTTCTGAAGTGGTTTCCTGAAATGGTCTCCGGAGGGATTGATCAAAGATGACAGCTCAGTAAATCTCAGGTATTCTTAGTATTTGAAGTCAAGGACATAACACAATGCACCTCTCATAATCCAGGTAGTTAGGGAATATGTTCACTGAAGCAGCTTCATGACATAACTGTAATTTCTTTGCTGGAAAATTGTACAAGAGGGAATGAAAGCAATGAAATATTTCATTTCCAATTTAGTTTAGAATTTTGGCATCCATTGGCTTTTCGTTTGATGTTACAGTTTGCCTGTTTGAATGGACTTTCTGTGCAATGCAAGGGGAAGGATGCCATAGGAAAGCTCTGCCATCCATGTGTGTGATAAACTGTTATCATGAGTGTATATAATGACAGTGGCATGAGGTGTCCAGGCTCCTACATCACCAGCTTTTCCACTGGCAACATTATCTATATCTGGGGTGAGATTCTCCAGTGGGTGCAGAAACCCATTCTCCCAAATCCTGCTGCATCCCTACTGTCACTGTGTGAACCTTCAGATTTTGAAAACAAACCATGAAAAACAACTTTACTCTAGCTGGGAATTGTTTAAATGGATTTCCTCGGTCCTTCATCTTCTCCATGTTTTTAAGGACTTTTGGTGGCTTGCGGTCACAACTGGGCAGCCCAATTTGCTGCTAACTTTTGGTGGTTTGTTTTGGGACAGTTGGCAGCTGCAGAGACAGCTGTGGGCTGCATGTTGCCTGCTCTGACACATATTTAGCCAAATACAGTCACAAACTGACCCACTCACTTTATGTAGAGATTGTATAAGGTCTTCCTAAGTGATGTTGGAGATTACTAGAAGCATCCCGAGTTTCATGTGATCTATTTTATATTTCATCTGATCTACTGCATGTAGACTTTCCCCACTGAATGCTGCCATAAAGTCTTCCTGCTTAATAACCTATGGTCTTGCCATGGGGAATTCTTTTTAGGACAGGAACTGGCAACCTAAATATATGTACTGTCATGTATTCAGTGCAAATAGGGATGGAAAGAATATTCAGGTTTTTAAAAATGGTTTAAAATGGGTTTCCCAAATGTTAAGAAACACTAAAGATGAATTTTAAAAGGGGGAGAATCATTGCAGTTCAGAACTTATTCTATGCAAAAAAATGCTTGTTTTTGCACAGAAACAGAATTTTTTTGTGCCAAACACATTTTGTGCAAAACACATCCCTATTAAAAATGGCATAGGGCAGTAGCACAGACAGTGGCAAGCTCCGCTAGCCACCCGCTTCTGCCTTGCAAAGGAAGTCCACCACCTCAGAGGCATAAGTGGGCAGCTGGCATGCCCTCCACCATGGATTCAAATGTATTGTGTACCGTACATTTGAGTCTGTGCTGGGTTGAATCTGTTGATCATACTTTTTTATATGTTTTAAATGTGGTTTTGGGGGCCTACAGATATTCAGTTTTCCCACATGCCTGGGGGTCCTAAGAATGTGGAGGGATGACTGTATTTCATTCCACCCGTCTTTAGCATTAAACTGATTTAAAAAAAAAATTACATACTGAAATGGGCATTTTTAACATACCATAAGGTAATATGGGTATAGCTAAAGTCTGACCTGCATATTAATCTTGGAGGTATGGATCAGGTTTGTTCATTTCAGAATCCACAAAAACTGAATTTCTTAGGCAGCCCTGCCTAGCCATTCTTTATGAATGTTCCGGAATAACTGCATAGAGAAACAAGACCAGTGTTTTTATTTTTCTAGCAAGTATCTGATGTGGCTCATATCTGGTAATATACAGTAGGGCTACCGTATCCACTGATTCATTATCCACTGATTCAATTATCCATAGGACACCAAACAGAATACCCACCATAGAGTCTTCCTAGAAAATGTGTCCTCTCTAGCCATTTTCTAGGTTCTCCAAGGTAATTCTATGGTATTTTAAACCAGAATTCCCATTATGTTCAATGTTGTTCGCTATTATCCATGGTTTTTGGTATTCACAGGGGCCCCCAGAACTAATCCCCAGCAGATACGGGGGTCCTACTGTAGAAATGGCCATTAACTTTGGAATTACCTAAATACATAAATAAATAAATAAAACTCTGCACCTCAAAGGCAAAGGTAAATATTACCAAGCCTTCAAGTTTTCATCTCTTGCTTTTAATTGTATCAGAACTTCTTAGTCTATCACATTAAGTATCCAGTCTACATATAGGAATGCGAGTGGCCTTTCTCAATCTCTCTCTCTCTCTTTCAGAGGTTTTAAAATTAATATATTCTTCTTCTACCCCATGGAATTATACTGATCTAGATGATGCCAAGTTCCTACCTGTTTAACATTCAAGGCACACTTCAGTCCATTAAAAAGTGTGTGCACACGCCTGCTCTGGCACTGAAACCATCCCCAAAAATGTCCCTGCTTTTTCAGCTTTATTTCCAAGTGCCTTCTTATTAGCCACATGGTGAGCATTGTTATGCTGCAGCTTGGCTTAATAAATCATTGGCCATTTGGTGCTGATGAGGCTGTAACTCCTGGGTGTCCAAAATGCTCCCTGTGGGTGAAAAATAAATAGGGAGGAGATTGCTGGAGAGCATGTGTGTAGTGGTGGTGCTGGTGTGTGATACTTTAAAATCTGGGAGGGGTGAGGGTGGGAACCAAAACTGAAGCAATGGCATATTCTGCAATCTTCACTTTTGCTGTTTCAGCTGCAGTTTTAGCATTAGATTGTAATCACAGTCTGACTGAGGCTGATGTAATGAATGGGGGCCCAGGGGGTGGGGAGAAGCAAGTAGAAGGGATACAGATAATTAGTCTAAAAGCAGTGGTGATAGATCAAGGCAATGATGGAAGTGCCCATTATGTGGCACTCAGCTGATAAAGTGTTTTTATAGTACTAATAGGACAATTAAGCAGACCCACTTATTGTTGAGTTGTAGGGAGGCTGGTGAGAGCCATTCTGGTATACTGGTTTCAGCATAGGACTATGGAGACCAGGGTTCGAATCCCTGCTCAGCTGTGGAAACTCACTGGGTGACCTTGGGCAAGTCACTCTCAGCCTCAGAGGGACGCAAAGGCAACCTTCCCTCTAAGCAAATCTTGCCAAGAAAACCTTAGGGTCACCATTACTTGGAAACTACTTGAAGGCACACAACAACAGGGGAGACTGGTGTTTGGAACCAAGTATCATAGATCATCTCAAGTGAAAAGTACTCACAGTTTAAAAAAAATTCAGAGAGATAGAGAGAAGAATGTTGCCTATAGCTACATTGCTGAGAAAAACATAATTTTGGAGGAGTGGTGATCAGAAGTGATTGCATGTCTTAGAGTATCTGCTTCTTGGTAGAGAACTAAGACAGTAATCAATGTAAAGACAGAACACACCAGAGAAGATAAAGTGGAAGTCTCTATCTCTGTTACCCCCTGTCGGCACACAGCAGTTTGTATTTATTTAAAATTTTACAATCTATAGACCCAACAACAGAATTAACAAGATCTTACAATATCAAAATACAAAATAAGATATGATAGAGGACATTTTCATGGACAAAATAAACCAAAATTGTATACTATCAGGAATATTAAATACAAAAAAGAAAAAAAAATGTTCACCAAACATTTATCACTTATAAACCCTATGAGTGTGAGTTGAATTGTATAATACATTTCTAGTATTCTTGCAGATTTAAGACCTTGTCTCTTTCTAATCTTGGTAGCCATTGACAAAAACTTAGCAACTGACAGAGAAACGTGTGGGCATTTTTCCTCTTAACAGGAATTTTACATACAGCTTGTCTGATTGACCTGGCAAATGACTCGGTAGAGGAGAGATCAGTTGATTATGACTCTGATTGAAAAAAGTACAAGATAAAAGAATATATGACATAGGTTCAATCTCTTGGGCTCCACAGGGGCAGTCTTTCGGAGGAAGGCAATCCAGCATACCTACCAAAGAGCTGTTTTGAGGGGAGAGCATTACATCTGGCCTTAGTCAATAATATATGGTAATTGGGCACAGTCAGTCTTTTTCTGTAAGAAGCCTGACAGAAAGACCCACTATACTGGATGTTTAATGCAATGGGCAAACAAGGTGATATGGAATTAGCTTGGAGAGTACAGAAGGCAATATCCCATAATCTTTGTTTGATGGATTTTATCACCATCTCATGACCTAAATTAGAGAGCAGAAATGAAGAGAAGACAATAGTGGCCGCTTTTTGGACTATATGCTTGGACCACCTACTGACATAGTTATTCAAAGCAAGGTGACCTAGTAAACCTTTGCCACAGTTAAAAACATAAACTTTAAGCCCAGTTTTATCACTATCATCCAAGCCCTTGTGGAAAGGGAGCATTTCCCAGTTTCCAACAACAGCACTGAATTAAGAACACATCTAGAAATACAAAGTAGGGCCCTTAAAAATTTAGCCTGGAAGCTGTCAAGCTCTAAGTTGATTGCTTTGATCCAAATAGCAGCTGCGTAAAGCAGTTTAGCTATAGTCTTTGTGTTAAATATCTTAACAGCACACTGGACATGTTGATTTTCATTCATGTGGAAAAACTTTAAAGTAGCTGTTTTGCAACCTAAGCTTCTACTCAAAGCTATCATCTATGTGAGATTCACGAAACTTTGTGATGGAACAGAAGTCCAAGCTATTGGAAGATGACTTGTGCAGTCTGTGCAATCTAGCCACACTCTTTTGCACTATCATGACAGCAACTACTAAAGTCAGCTGTGTTATTTCACCACAGTGTCAGCCAGATAGTAGGGAAAGAAGACTGTACAGTGTGAAGTTGAAGGCTTTCACAGCCAGCATCCATAGATTTTCCTTGGGTTTTTTTCCAGGCTGTGAGGCTGTGTTCTGGAATAGTTTCTTTCTGGCATTTTTCCTGCATCTGTGGCTGGCATCCTCAGAGAATCCTCTCTGAGAATGCCAGCCACAGATGCAGGCGAAACGTCAGAAAGAAACTATTCCAGAACATGGCCTCACAGCCCGGAAAAAAACCAAGGAAAAGACTGTACAGTGTTATACACAGGACTCATTTGCGTAAACTGAAGTGGGGTGTGGAAGGGAAAGTTGAGAAATGACTTTCTTATAACCTATGGTTATAAATATGTAATCAACAATTTTGAACATACAAGACTGCACACAATCCCTCCCGATCCTGCCCTCATCACTTCACTCTTATATCCCTGTACATGCATGCTGATGAACTTTATTACTTGAGCTCCATTAGCCTCGCAAGCCAGTAGTTCCAAGACCTTTATCAGATGTGTCAAAAAATGCATTATAAGGACAGGACTATAGTCCAAAGGACTAACATTATTGGACAACGTCATTACTCACCTGTTCATGCTGCATCATGTGGGTGTGAATAAGGTGTCACTTTTTATTGATGGCTTTTCCCATCAATAAAAAAGTGACAACTTATTCACACCTGTGCCATGCAGTGGGAATGGGTGAAGATGTGGGCGTCTAATAATTTTGCCCTTTGGGCTATCATCCTGTCCTTATGATGTGATTTTGGATGTGGGTTTTTCCCACATCTTATAAAGTCCCAAGAGTTGTGGGACAAGCCAGTAGTCAGGAATCAAGAACAATCAAGGGATACAGAAATATGTCTCAGATGAGGAAGATGTGATCAAGTGAGTTTAAGTGGAAAACAAATCCCTCTTACACTCTTTCTGGACTAGGAGGATCCAACAACCAGCCATGGTGGGTGGGACATATCTAGGATCTGAAGAGAGGTTGTAACAGATAGTAGCATATCAGAATCAGAAAGTCCACCTAAATGTTCAGATCTTGATGCAATAAATGATGCACATTCAATAGCCATTGTCACAGAGAAATGGGAATGGATCTGCAATGAATGCTACTGAGTATATGTTTATACTCCATTACAAAAGCAAACCTTGACAATTTGAAAAACAACAACCATGATTCTACTAGTGGAAAATTGAGAGGTTTTGCTTCTAAACACACACACACACACACACACACACACAGAGAGAGAGAGAGAGAGAGAGAGAGAGAGAGAGAGTGAGTTATGGAAAACTAAGGGGTGGAGAGTAACAACAGCCTGCAAATAAATCCTATGGTATGACATTTATCTTTTGTTCAGAAGGCATTCTAGCTGAGTGCTTACTTTGTTCAAATAACAGATAACACTGGTGTCTGATGTCTGAATCTCACTGTTTACCAGTTTCTGGAGTGTAATTCTCACGCTCTGCCAGTTTTTTGTGCTATAAAACTGTTTGGGTAAACCATGGAACTTTTTGAACTTGTCAAGTACACAACATTTAATTAAGCAGGCCAAGGAGGTATGTCAAAAATGATAGGACATGGATTTGTGAAGAGCTTTTCACATACCCCTACACAGGTGCTGACATGAGAAGTCATTTTACTCCTTGGTCAGTTTTTTGTTCAGCCCCTCAGTGTAACATTTAGATGACCGAAAGCTATAACATGAATTTATGCAGTCCATATGGTGTTAAATTGGAAGTACTTGGGGATAAACCTTTAGAACTCATGATTTCAGAGTTCTTTTCATTCTTAGTTAAGAATGAAAGGATCCTCCTACTTGATCAAACCAGGGCCTTCCTGGAAATTCTTTCCACAGTACCTATTCATTTGTTTGTTACATTTGTATGTTGGCTGTCCTCCAATAAGCTCAAAGTATTGTACAAGGCTCTCCAGTAGGGTTTCTAAGAATATTAAAAAACGTGTGGGAAATGGGTGGAAAAAAGTTTTCTCGGAAAATGCTGACACAGAAAATGCAAGATGGGTGAGAAATTTGTATTTTGTGACTTTGCAAAAAAAAATGGGGGAAACACACAGGTCTTTTGTCTGTGTGTAGAAAATGCTGTTTTCTGTGTGTGGGGAAACAACAACAATCAACTCTGCATATTTTGCACAGAATAATTCCTGAACTGTGAATACTTTTCAAAAACTGCAGAATTTTCAATGACTTTCTTGCAGCAAGGTGAAAAATGGTAAAATTGTTTATTATTGCCTGTGAGAATGAAATTTACAAAAATTGACATTCATGCCTCCAGCTCCCCAACTTTATCCATGCAACAACCCTGTTGGGCTGAGAGAGAGTGTGGCTGACTGGTCCAAGGTCACCCAGTGAGTTTCATATACTAGTGGCCACTGGAAGCTCAAAGTTCAAAGCAGAGCTTGATGATGACCGTGCTCTATTGTTTTTCCCAAACATCTGCTCTTAAGAGCTATCATCCATCTGAATTTGAATCTGAACTGGTTTATTTTCATAACAAAACTGTAAGATAAATTAGTATGGATTTATTTCAATGGCATGTCTGTGTTTGTGCTTTGAATGTTAAAATGCAAAACCCAGATGTTTCTATAAAAAGTCCTGGTCTCCTCTTTCTCTCTTTCTTTCTTTCTTTCTTTCTTTCTTTCTTTCTTTCTTTCTTTCTTTCAGAACGTTTAACTACTATACCAGGTCCAGAGGGGTTCTTTATCTCATTTGTAGAGCCAAATGACAATATTATTCAAACTGTTTAAATCATGGGATGAAATAAAAGCTGCCTGGCTCTTTTAAAAACACAGTCTACATTGGGCATTAAGCATAGTTTCACCTTTCTAGGAATGCCTCACACACATGGCTTAAATCCAAATGGTACCTTTGGTGTATTGTACTAAACTGAAACAATCTTCCTCTTTTTGGTACAGCAGACCCCTTATGTGTGTAGTACACCATTGTTAAATAGTCTGGCTGATCCCCTTACCTTTGGAACTTTTTGTTCAGTACAGTGAATGCACAGGCCTTATCCTGTGCTGTTCAGAGGGAAGTATCATGAGCCAAGTTTGGGATAATATTTAAAATAATATGTATAGAGTGCTGAATATCATTCTATTGATCTGATATATTTTTCATGGCCATTAATATCACTGCTTCTCATCTGTTTCTGAAAGTACAACACTTCTTGATAGCCCAGACTGGTAACTTATTTTCCCTAAGGTGCTAACATCACCTCCTGAGGATGCCATGAAAATGGCCATGTGCTCTTCAAACCTCTAATGCTGGTGAAGGGTAAACAATGACCCACAGCTTAATCTGGAAACGTTACTCAATTAATAAAAGTTTGTGGAAGGTCCCACCCCCACCATGGGGGTTGAGCCCATCTTGACTTGAGGATCCATAAAGCACCACTATAATTAGTTGCTTGCTACTGGTGTTTATTACAGTTCTTTCTTCAAAACAGAATATGGTAAGGCAAACCTTGCCACTTAAACACAAAGGGAAAAGGGATTACAAGCAATCTTAACACAGCTTCCTTCTTCTGCTTTTCTCAGTTAAGCTATTCCTTTTCCATCGACTCCCATTCATACTTCTCTGTTTGTCTCTCACTCCTTCCAGAAAATCAGTGCTTTGATCTTACCCCCTTTTCTTCCCCTGAAGAGAGGATTCCTCTAGGGTAGATAAGAGTCCAGTACACCTGGCCTGCCTCAGCATATTCCCCTCCCTCTCCTATAACACCTGGGACTGTACATTTTGTCATCTTTCCAGGGAACTCTTCCTCTCCTGCTACCTGTCCCTTTATTCTGTCCACCTTCGCTGATGCTTCAATCATCCCTCTCCCCATCTCCACACCGTCCACCTTGCCCTGCTCTACTTTTTCCCTTCTAGCCCCTTGCAACCCCTCCTCCCAGTCATCCTCTTGCCTGTTGTCCTCAAGTTCTCCCCTTCTTCCATCCTTCCAGTCATTCTCCCAGCTTCTCCACTTCATTCCATCCATCTTCCTCTTCTCCTCCTTTTCAATTCCCCACTCACTTCCCTGGTTCCTCCCATTTCCTCCCATTCTGAAGCCATCTTAGCCATCCTCCATACCTCCATTTCCCTACTTCTGCCCTGTCCTGGCACCACCTGCAGCATCTTCCCCACCAGCATTTCCCTCCCAGCCATTGCTGGGTCTTCGTCCCTCCAGCCTGCCATCCTGAGTTCTGGGTATGTTGGGATTGACAGGGCAGCTGCTGGCAGGAGGCACCCCGACTGACCACCCTGCATGTCACAAAGCCAAAGACAATACCAAAAAAAAGTTCAAACGTTCATTTTCCCCCTTAACCCAATTCTGACGTTCTGAAACACTGTTCCACCTCCTCAGCAGTGTCTTCATTGGGTAAAAAAGCTTCTACCATTCAAACCTAACTGCCCCATCTTCTCCCCAGCCCACAGAAGAACCCCCTGAATAGAGCTTTGACCCCCCTTTTACAAATGACCTATGAGATGAGTAGAGGTGTGAAAATCCCTCAGCCTTGATTTCATTGCATTTCTCCAGACCCCTCTTCTGCAGTTTCTTCCTGCCCCTGTCTTGTATGCTTTGCTTTCTCTTCCTGCACAGATAGTCATATGTATTTTGGTATTAACAATGGTCCACCCTGGCCTCACATCAGGAGGCATGGAGATGCACTATCCACAATGCTGCAGCCTTATTTGAGAACTCACGCCGAACAAGTCTTGAGGAGAAATGACAACGTAGAAAGAATCACAACCTGGAAACATCACCCAAGGAGACCTTCTGCTGTGCTTTCTGGAACTGGACTTGTTTATTTCGGATAGGCCTTTTTAGTCATCAGTGCACTTGCAGAAAGAGCTGGATGAGTCCTTCCTGAATCTTCGTTTGTGAAGAAAAGCCAGAGAGAGAGAGAGAGAGAGAGAGAGAGAGAGAGAGAGAGAGAGATTAGTAGTAGTAGCATGAAAAATATGAAAAATATGAAAACTAATACAGATTAAAATACATACAGAAGCAGTAGTAAAATTATATAAAAGTTATTTTAAAATACAATTAAGCCATCTATAAAATTAAAACCATTTAAACATTCATTAAAGGATAGGATAGAAAAATCAGCAGGACAGCACACCATTCAAATCCTACTGCAGTCAATTCCTGAAAGATTTTTTTTTTAACTTGCTGGCAGAAGGAGCTGGCCTAGCCTACCTAGGGAGGGAGCTCCAAAGTTTGGGAGCAGCCACTAGCAAGGCCCTCTTCCTTGTTTCCAACAAACCAGCCTAGGAAAATGATGGGACTAAGAAAGAGCCTCCCACAATGATCACAGAGCTCAGGTAGGCTCAGATGGGGAGATACAGTACTTCAGGTAGCCTGGATCTGAGCTTTACTGTCTCCCTACTGTATGCATCTTAATACATTTCCCCACTGACTAACGTGCATTGGTGCACTTCCTTCAGCAATACACATTTCTAGTCATAGGTGTTCTCTCGTATACAATTATTTTAAAAATTTCTTATTCACCATTTCATCATGACGACAGGACACCAACAGATATATGCCTACTTTTGTTAATTGCCTCACAGACCAGTGACTGGAGAATTTCCATAAAAGTTAACATGAATTTATTTACCATCTTTACAGATGAACAAAGCCGTGGATCACAAAAATTCTCAGTTTTGTGTCACTGCACACTTCTTGTTCACTCCAGTCCAGCCTTCCTCAGGCTTCTGCCCTCTAGACATGTTGGACTACAGCGCCCATGATCCCACAGTCAACTGATTCCCTTGCTCACTCGCTACTGTTGCCTTCTCCACCAGCTTTGTAAAGAAAACATAATGCTGTGCTTTCATGTCTTTGAGATGGGCTTGGGATACCATGATATAAGCAGACTCATCCATATAACAGAATATCAGAGATGAAAGCAGCTGTCTGTATCAGCCCCTTGCAATGGTTTTGTTATCACTGTGCCTCTCTGCCCCATTCTGAATGAGGGATCCTCCACCAAAACCAATGCTCCCATCCTAAATCAGGATTCTATGTAAGCTATTGGAGGCACTAATACCAAATATCCTGTCTGATTGACAAAATATTTGCAATATCACTGTACCATCTGGTGACTGCTCACATCGTTAAGCAAAAATACTTTATGAGAAATAGATAGATGGCAACAGCAAATGGTTAGTAATTGAATTCGAAGGAAACACGGCCTGGTTTCCAGTGCTGCACTAGCAGTAATTAACCCTGTGGAAGTTCAGTGAAATTGCCCATTTATCCATTCAAGTTTGTTTGCTTATTACATGTGCAACCTGCCCTTCCTCCAAGAGCCGGAGAAATGGTATAGAACGGATTTCCCACACTCACTGCTTGCTTCCAATATTGCTGTCAGGCAGGTGAATCTGTGAGATACCAACTGGCCGAATGGTCATCCATTGAGCTTTGCCGACACTGTTTGGCCCTCAAAAGGGGCCCCAAGGCAGCTTAAACCCAGTTAGACACACAGATATAAATTGGCAATAAAATGTAGACATCAAAAGCAAAAAGTATTAAAACAGAGACATTAAAAACAATTCAAACAGGAAAGAGACATTCAGATAACACTATTTCAACATATCTCCCTATCTTCCCATTATGAATAATGCTCAAGATGGCTGTGCTACTAAAGTAAAAGAACAAATACAGATATAGAATAAGACACGAAGGAATATGACTACATAATGTAATGCCTGGTATCCTGTTCAACAGTTATGATATCATAAATTGGGTGTGTGATATCTTAATTGTGGGGGATTCATGCTTATGGTCATGAATGAATGACTGTGTTCCCCCAAAACGTACCTTTGCAGCCTGACCAAAGCATTTGTGAGGCACTGGAGAATACAGCACAAGGAAATGACATCTGCAGCATGCTGCTGGTTGCAGGACGTCTTGGGGCAAATAGTCGTGACAGAATCCCAAGGTATCTCTCCAGCTGCATGTTCCCAAGGCATCTCATGACTGGGAGAATGCTGTGAATGTTCCTTTATCCCAGTGCACCAACACCAGCACCTCAGCAATGTTTCAGCTGGGATGCTGCCAGGCTAAAAGGTAGGATTTGGGGCACATCATCAGTAATAACTACAATGACGATGCAGGACTTCAGCCCACATTTATCATAATAAAGTGTAATATATAGCATACAGTATATCGCCATTGCATAACAGGGGGAGATCAAGCACATGCAAGGGGTTGGTTCTTTTGGCAAGTGTTCAACAGGCAGATGCCATTTTCCATAACTGTCCTATGCCCATCATCCAGCACAAGAGGTTTGTGCATCAGAACTTGAAGAAATGTGAGGCCATATTTTATTCTGGATCACAGAGAGTATTACATCAATTAGTTTAAAAAATCCAAAAACCATAACAACCACAAAAATATAGACTGCTACTGATGCAGTTAGACAAGTGATTCCCAAAATTTGGTCCTCCAGGTGTTTTGGACTTCATCTCCCAGAAGCCCTAGCCATTTTGGCCAACAGCCAGGAATTCTGGGATTTGAAGTCCAAAACACCTTGAGGACTAAAGTTTGGGAGCCACTGAAGACAGTTCTGCACCAGCTAGAGAGAGCCAGTGTGGTGCAGTGGTTTGAGCATTGGACTATGACTCTGGGGACCAGAGCTCAAATCCCCACTTGGACATGGAAACTCACTGGGTGACCTTGGGCTAGTCACACTCTCTCAGCCTCAGAAAGGCAAAGGCAACCCCCTTCTGAACAAATCTTGACAAGAAAACCCTGTGAAAGTTTTGCTTTATGGTTGTCATAAATCAGAAACAACTTGAAGGCACACGGCATCAAATAATATATGCTATATTAGAGAGCCAGAGTGGTACAGTGGTTTAACATTGGACTACAACTCTGGGAGACAAATCCCTGCTTGGCCATGGAAACCCATTGGGTGACCTTTGGCAAATCATACACTTCAGGCCTTAGAGGAAGGCAATGGCAAACCTCTTCTGAAGAAACCTTGCAAGAAAACCTTGTGATAGGTTCACCATAAGTTGAAAACAACTTGAAAGCATATAACAAAGTATAATATTTTATAATATAATAATATATAACAGAAAATGTAATATAAATGTAAACAAATCCATTAAATCATTTATTCAGTATATTTATTTAGAACACTTCCAAGACAATGTGGGTGGATTGCATGTGGTGACTGAGAGGGTGGAGATACCAATTGCAGCCCTGTGCCTCTATCCACTTGTAGCCTTCACACATTCAGCAAATGTTTGGACAGGACTACAGATGAGCTCTCATATCTGTCTCTTATTGGTTAGGTTAGCTTGGTTATCTACATCATCCTATAGGGGGTGCAAGGGATTTCACCAATGTGCATTTGAATGGGGAAAATGGTCTTCTGTTTGTGTTTACAGTCCACAATTGACCAGTGATTTTTATATGATCAGAACCAGTGTGATGGATGCATGATGAATTTTGGGTTTCCTAGACATAGGAGATTATCAGACATGGTGGTATGCACCAAAAAATTGTGTTCCCAACTGCACCAGAAGATTGCTTGAAGAACAGAAAGGACAACCTTACCAGATGCCCACGTCCTTCTGCTATTCTGGGGGTGTAGCACTGCCACATAGGAGGCTTCCCTTTTCTATTGACGGGCACAAGACTCTAATAGAAAGGGATGCTTTACTCATGGCCACACTATGCCCCCAGAACACTGGAGGATGTTGTCATCTGATAATCTTGCCCATTCCTGTTCTTCTAGTGATTCTTTGATGTTGTTTTTGCCACATCTGATAATCTTCATAATGGCTTTTTAAGGCTTTAAGAGTGGTAACTCATTAAGTATGGCTATGTTTCTCCATGTTGATTGTTAATTTGTTGTGATAATAAATAAGCTAGGGGTTGTAGGGCAGCCTGTACATTGAAATGCAACTACAGCCATCCCTTCACATTCACGGGGTTTAGGGGAGGAGCACCACCATGAAAGTGAAAAAAACACACAAATAAATTAAGCCCAGCCCCAAACATGCTGTATTCTCTTCTCCCGCCAACAGCATTGCCAGAACCTGCCTTTGCACGATGCCTCAGCCAATTTATAAAGTCCCTCTGCATCCCTCAACTCCAAATTGAATGTTAGTAGCAGCACCTGCTGCCGTGACAACACCAACAAAACCACACCTCTCTCTATCCTCCTATCCTTGCAACAAAACCACTCCATGTCTCATGCTGTCCTGGCACCTAAACTGACCTGCACCACCTTAAAAATTTTATTCCACCCCATCTCACCCCAAACCAAAGTGAAATGCACAGTTCCCACCACAGTGGTGGCAACAGTTCTTGTGCATACAAAACTTTCCCACCCTCGCCTCCCCCTCCCTCTGCCCAGCCAGCAACAACACCCCATGTCTCATGCTGTCCTGGCATCCAAACTGACCTGTGCCACTTTAAAAATGTTATTCCATCCCATCTCCTCATAAGCCACTGCGAAAAGCACAGTCCCTGCCACAGTGGCAGCAACAGTTCTCAGGCACACAAAACTATCCTGCCCTTGCCTCCCCCTCCATCTTCCAGGCCAGCGACAACACCCTATGTCTCCTTCTCACCTGGAATCCAAACTAGTATGAATTGTACACCATGATCTGGAACTAAACATTGCTACACCACCTTAAAAGTCCATTGTCATTCAGATCTGGGAAAGGGAGAAACAGGCAATATTGTTGGCTGGAGTGGAGGAAGAGAAGGGAGTGGACGAGGGTGGGGAGAATGTGGGGGTGGAGCCAGTCTTCCCACCAGAGTGGAGGGAGGCAGAGGAACTTTGCAAACCTTGCAGAATCAAGATTGTGGTTTTTCCAAACAGGAGGAGGGTGAGGAGAAAATGTCAGGAGTTAGAACTCCATTTTAAAATGGCCAAACAAACTGCAGTCATGCCTAGTCAAAATGGCTAACTCCATGAACTGCCTAGTCTTCCTTAGGTACAGAAGGAGGGTTCTTATTGGTGTGTAAGAGCATCTGATTGAGTAAGCCAATGCCCTGTTACTGTATATATAGGAGGGTCAGAGCAGACCTCACTCTTCTTCCTGTGAGTGCTGAGGCCTGGTGAAGCAGTTTCTTCTGGAATTGTAAATATTTGTATATATTGCAACTGAGTTTGAAGATAAAAGAGCCTCCTGATTATTTGGACATTAAACACTCTGTGTGTGAGTATTCTTGGGAGCGGGTTGCCACTGAGTCTACTGAGACAGGCTTTTTGGGTTTCTGCTGGGGATAGAGTGGCCTATCATCCCCTGACAGAAAAAAAGACTAGGTCTTGCAATAACAGTACTGTTGATGTATTCCAGGAATAGCTAAAAAACAGGAATATGCAAAACTATGAATGTGAAATACACAAATGGGAAGGGACGACTGTATATATAAAAGGCAATTCAATGCTTTTATCATTTGGCTTCACTAAAGTCTGCAAGGTACACATTTTTGGCAAATCTCTTAATTAAGTGTAGTTATATTAAATCATATTAAGTATGCTTACTGAAGTGTACTTAAACCCAACAATTTTAATTCTGCATTTCATTGTGGCCGTCATATTTTAAGGGCTGTCTCCTCAATGAGTTGACTATTATTGGGGGGGGGTTGTGTGTGTGATGGGTGATGACTGGCCAGATGTACTTCCACATTTGTACATTTTCAATAAGCACAGCAGAATTTGAGCTCACCAGTTCTCAAAAATCAAGCTATTAGTCTGAGCTTTTACAATCTCTGGCAGTGATCCTGTGAATACTCTATCAACTGAAACACCATTTTACAGGACTGGAATTCCTAGAAGCATTGCTATAACTTTTTCATATTTGAGGGAAATCATATTAATGCAATTATGTCCTCCAGAAGACCAAAGTTTGAGATAGAAACATTTTATAGAAGCCTATTTCCTATGAAAGTACATAATAGCCATATATTATGCCCTAGGTTAATGCGGTAAGTAGGCATATTTTCTTCAAGAGCACATTTGGGAGACAAAAACAACACCCGCTTGATACAGCCAACCTAATTACATCTTTAAATCCATCAACCTAGCTTGATTTGTACTATGTCAGACTATAGTTTTTCTCCAGAGACAAAACTCCATGGTAGAAAATATGCTATGGAAGCAGAGAGCTTCCGGTTCAATCCTTAGTGTCTCCCAAGTAAATGGACATCCCATAATATGAGCCAATCATGGGGGAGAACCTTGTTTATGTGAATATGTGAAATCAAACTCAGTTACCCTTTGAAATTTGCACTTTTCTGAATTTTACAATGGAGTTCTTCCATCAAAGTTGAGTACGAAATGTGTACATTAGGAAAAGATGCATTAAATTGCATAGATTAACAGCTGAATGCATTATAAACATAGATTAATGACAATAATGGTAAAAAATGATTTTTACTAGGAAAACCAATTGCAAAAATGTGTACAGTATTAGGCAAAACTGTGTACACAAATTCATGTATTAAGAGAAATGTGCACAGAAATGTGTATTTGTAAAGCTTTATAGAGAAAAACCTGAAAATTTAGGGTGAACTGAACTTAATACCAGATAAAGTATGACCAATGGGTAAGGGATTGTGAGATTTGCAGCCAAAGAGAGGGTCAAAACTTCCCCATCCCTTCTATAAACCGTTAACTCAAAGTATGTCCTGCTAAATCAATAAGGTTTATTTATGTATAGGACAGCATTGTGACATTCTATAAATGCTTATTAGGAACTAAGCTGCACTGGAATCAGTAGGAACCATTCCTGTAAAATATCTTTATGATTACAGCCTTGCTGTCTTGCATTCCCCTGCTTTCTGACTTCCCCTGTTCCAGTTTCCACCCACTTTTTTCCACACACAGCTGTGATTTCCACATACAGCTAGTTGAGGCAAAACCTGGACAGGAACAGCTGGTGGGACACCCGCTGCAAGGCCTTTGAACTATTATAGTGCCAAAACTGCTCCTAAAGCTTAGAAAGCTTGCCTGGGGCAGGAAGCAGGTATGGAGGAAACTTGATGCTGTCCAGCAAGTACCACTGTTTCCCTTAGTTTGCAGGTTTGACATAACAACTACACTGGCAGATAAATATTTTGTCCTGATGTGTCTTGGAGTCACTTCACCTGACATCCCATTTAAGGTTATCTCTAAATAGCTTTGTTAAACTAAAAGCAGACCAAACATTCATCCATCAGTTTATGTGCCTTCCAATATTGCAATAAATAATGCAATCTGCATAGATATACTTGATAAACATGTCGCCTCCATTTTTCAAAATGACAGACAGAAGCATCCTGTCACATTGAGGCACAATTTGACATATTAACTTTACTATGTATGTTGCCATCTTGCTCATAAGACAGTTGTTAGGTTAAAGGTTGCTCCACCACACTATATTGCTCTTTATTCTTAGTATGTACTGAAAATCTCATCAGCTACCTCCCTTGTCTCTAAGGTTCCTTGTAAGAGATACATATGTCAGTCATCATTTGTTGTGTTGTTATTGTGTGCCTTCAAGTCATTTCTGACCTATGGTGATCCTCAGGCAAAGCTATCACAGGATTTTCTTAGAAAGATTTGTTCAGATTTAACTTCCTCTGAAGCTGAGAGAGTGTGACTTGCTCAAGGTCACCCAGTGGGTTTCCATGGCTGAGCATGGATTTGAACCCTGGTCTCCAGAGTCATAGTCCACTACCCATGCTAGCTCTCTGCTGCTTTATGTTAATGGTTTGTTAGCCATAACATATGATTTCTTCTGTTTACATGGAGCCAAGTATTGTAACCTCTGTAAATAATTCCATGCCAAATTAAGATAAGAGAAAACGTTTTCTCATGTTGGCTCAAGTTTGAAGTCCTTTTTCAGGTGCTTCAGGGGTTGTTACTCCCTTTCTCCCTGTGCAGTGCCCAAAGCCCCCTGCCCAACTTAATCCAAAGAAGCTGCCTCACACGGCCATTCCATGCTTCATAGCAAGCAGGCAGGATCAGAGCAGCATTTGTAAACACACACCCCAACACACAATGAGTTCAGAAACATAGCCCCCAAAGAACTCCTGTGGATCTCAGTGCTGATGCCATCATTGTTCATTGGTCTATGAGGTGGGTGTAGCCAGGCCTTCTCTGATCCTGCCTACTTGCCATGAAGCATGGAATGGTTGTGTGAGATAGGGTTGGGGTTTTACAGTAAGTCATGTGGTGGTATATGGCTTGGTGTCTCTTAGGTCCAAATGCAGATATTTATGCTATGATGAGTGGATGTTGGATTGAGGCCAACGTGTGTGCAATGTATGCAGGTATAGAAAGGAGTGGAATTCATTCAGGCATTTCTGAATGCTTTTACAATCAAAGTGCATTACTCTACCCACAGTTTAAAGGTAACAACTTAAAAGTAACAGTTTAACTCTAACTAGTTCCTTTTGGCATTGAGGGTGTAACAGAGTTACACTCATCAGCCCTAAGTGGCATAGAAACTCCCATCAGCCCTAGCCAGCTGGTCTGCAAGGTATCTGTGAGAAAATCTGTGGGGATTGCTGGTAGTAGCAGACCAACATCATTTGGAGGGGTGCATGCTTCTTGCCTCTGCTAGAAAAGTTATTTTTTGACTACATCTCCAAAAATCAAGACTCAGGTATCCAGGTTGGCTGCTGAATTCTTGGAGTTGTAGTCCAAGAAAGTAACTTTTCTAAGTTGTGATGCCTTAAGTGTTTAAAACAGCACAAGAGTTGACAGGTTTTGCTTCCTGGTAAGGGTTGCATTCGTGTGCCTTTTATAACTGCTTAGCAGGTAACTTATTCAACAAGTGCAACGTTGCTAAAAATGGGAACTCAGGCTGGGGAAAGCTGTGCATGTTAAACTTTCTAGCAGATATCCTGTGTGACACAGCATAATGTAACAGTTTCAGATGTGGAAATAAATTTCCCATCTCTCAACACCTCTAGACTCATAGTTTAGCCACTGCAGCCCATCCACCATTCTGTGGGTGGTGGAGAGCAATGGGAATCAGAGAAGCATCTTGCTACGTCCACCTGGCTTCTGGGATCCTCCAGCAGAAATAGCCAGTTACTGCTCCAATTTCTTCTGGTCTCCACCAAGCATGGAATGGCCATGGAGACTACAATGGCTGAACAATAGGGAAGGGGGCTTTGGTCATTGCAGAGCATGGAAGAGAATACTGACATTTGCAATTGTTGGAGTTAGCAACATATGCATGTCTCTATTCACTGGCAATTAGATTACATATCACTCTCTAGGAATCTAGGCACAGTATGTTTATGTCAGCTTCCTGTTTGTTTGTTTGTCCACACCTACTCTCTTCCTGAATCACACATCCTTCCTTTCTTCTCATAGAATCATAGAGTTGGCAGAGACCACAAGGGCCATCCAGTCCAACCCCCTGCCATGCAGGAACACACAGTCAAAGCACTCCCAACAGATGGCCATCCAGCCTCTGTTTAAAAACCTCCAAAGAAGGAGACTCCACCACACTCCCAGGCTGTGTATTCCACTGCCAAACAGCTCGTACTGTCAGGAAGTTCTTCCTGATGTTTAGGTGGAATCTCTTTTCCTGAAGTTTGAACCCATTGCTCCATGTCCTAGTCTCTGAAACATCAGAAAACAAGCTTGCCCCATCCTCAGTATGACATCCCTTCAAATATTTAAATATTGCTATCATGTCACTTCTCAGCCTACTCTCCTCCAGACTAAACATGCCCAGCTCCCTAAGCCACTCCTCATTCCAGACCTCCTACCATCCTGGTTGCCCTCCTCTGGACACGTTCCAGCTTCTCAATATCCTTCCTGAATTGTGGTGCCCAGAACTGGACACAGTATTCTCTGGGGTCCCATCTGCTCTCACCTCTCTCTTTCTCCCTGCCTGTCTTTCATGTGTGTTAATAGCCTCTTTAGGTAAGATGCACCTACTTTCTTCATACCATGTAGTACTTTCTTTTCCTACTGTTCTTCAAAAAAAATGAATCTGTGTTGTTTATGCACAAGCCAGTATGGTGTAGTGGTTTGATCATTGGATTATGATTCTGGAGACCAGGGTTCGAATCTCTACTTGCCTATGGAAATCCACTGGGTGACCTTGGGCAAGTCACATGCTCTCAGCCTCAGAGGAAGGCAATGGCAACCCCTTCTCTGAAAAACCCATGATATGTTTGCCTTAGAGTTGCCATAAGTCAGAAGTAACTTGAAGGCACAGAGCAATAACAAATTAATGAGAAAATCTACTTTTGCATACCTTACAAAGATAATAGAATCATAAAATCATAGAGTTGGAAGAGACCACAAAGGCCATCCAGTCCAATCCCCTGCCATACAGGAACACACGATCAAAGCACTCCCAACAGACAGCCACCCAGCCTATGTTTAAAAACGTCCAGAGAAGGAGACTCCACCACACTATGTGGCAGTGTATTCCATTGACAAACAGTTCTTATTCTTCCTAATATATAGGTGGAATCTCTTTATCTGTAGTTTGAGTCCATTTTCCCGTGTCCTAATATCTGGAGCAGCATTGCTCCTTCTTCAATATGATAACCCTTCAAATATTTAAATATTTAAAAATTGCTAACATGTCCCCTCTTAACCTTCTCTTCCCCAGGCTAAACAGGCCCAGCTCTCTAAGGCAATCCTCATAGAGCATGGCTTCCAGACCTTTCACCATTTTAGTCACCCTTCTCTGGGCACACTCCAGCTTGTCAATATCCTTCTTAAATTGCAGTGCCCAGAACTGGACTCAGTACAGTTGCCCCTCCACATTCGCGAACTCGGCATTCGCAGTTTTGATTATTCGCGGTTTTGGGAGGGCCCCCCACCCTCCCAAAACCGCAACACAGGGCCATGAAGACCCTGGGAAGGAGGGGGAGGGCCACGGAGGCCTCCACAGGGCCTTGCGAGGCCTCGCGAAGGCCTTGGGAGGGAGGGGGTAGGACCAGGGAGGCCTCTGCGGGGCCCTGCAAGGGTCTTGGGAGGGAAGGGGAGGTGACCACAGGACTCTCCGGAGGCCCTGTTGAGGGCTTGGGCGGGAGGGGGTAGGGCTGTAGAGGCATCCATGGGGCCTCGGGAGGATCTCCGGAGGCCCCGGGAAGGCCTAGGAAGGGAGTGGGGAGGTGGGGGAAAGCGACTATGGGGCCTCCGGAGTCCCCATGGTCACTTTGGCGGGGGAGGGGAAATCAATATTCGCGGATTTTCACATTCGCGGGGGTCCATGGAACCTAACCCCCGCAAATGTGAAGGGACAACTGTATACTGGGTGATATGACTTGGATTTCTTTCTCTGCTAGACTTTGTGTGGAGTGGAGGAGTAGGCTGTGAACTGTTCAATTTCTGCCTACCACATTAGTTATGCTGCTTGAGACATCCACTACAATCTCTGACACTTCCCACCAACAATGACCAAAATGAGACATACACAGGAACAAGGTGGACTTATGCCTGCTTATTTCATAGACAGAATGCCAGTTCCTGTCTGCCAAGCAGGTGTTTAGGGCCTAGACACTCTAGTCTTGAAAAATAATGATACCATCCTCAGTTGGCAGAACAACTTCTTGGTATTCTTTTCCTCCACTTTAATTCCAAGTGTTCCCATGGCTTGTGCTTTCCCAGATCAAAGGCTGAAAGTGATGAAGGGGGAGCACAAATGCCCCTTTCCTGTTCATGCTGGTTAAATAAAGATTAATTTCTCCCGCCCTTGTGTCAGATATTAATTAAGAGATAAAGTCTGATGACATTCAAGCTAGGGTCCCTAGTGCTTGTTTCTTTCCTATTGCCTTTTGAAAGAGCACTCCATGCCTGTCATGTTGTGTAAAATACAAACATAGCCAGTATAATCTAACTAACCAGGTTCCCACTTTTCTTATGCAAACTATGAGACATTTCATTTGTTATTTCATCTGATGAAAGGATCTTATAGAGCCTTAAGAAAGATGAGCATTGAGCACAATAATGCCACCCCCGTAAATTCATTAGCATCTCCTACCAAGGGCCCCTTCATAATTACTGATGAAGCTGACCACCTGGAATCAATTCAGAGAGGCAGCCAACTGTGTTATTTTAGAAATTTCTGAATTCTCTGGCAGGCATCTGCCACCATTATTCTAACATTATCTTGAATCTGACATCAGCACTGTGTTTTGTGATGTCTTGTGTAGTATCATTTCTCTTGGGTGCTATCATTGTCCCTCTCAAAGCATGCTTTTATAATAAGGTGCAAAGTGGTGAATAATGAATGTGTGCAGTGATTGAATGTGAGGCTTAAAATATGTGATTAAATATACCCCACATGCAAATATTGGCCCAAAATAAAGCAAAGAAATATGAAATGCTGATGTGGTTCCTCTCAAGGACTGGCATGGCTAAATGTAGAGAAGTGTGAGAAATAAGAAAACAGGTAAAAGCTACTTTTATGCTCAGTGTGGAACCCAAAGCTTTTAAATATTCACTTGCTTCATTCATGTGGGTCAGAAACATTTTGAGGAGCAGGGTTTCATGAGGTTTATCATGAACAGTAGAAGTTTTAAGGTTCCTCAAGTCTGTGCTACTCTTAGTATTAAATTTATCTTTGACCAGGCGGGCCCTATCATGAGGCAGAAAGAGTGAGCAGATTTTGAGCATCATAAAAGGGCAGCAAAGTATTAGTTATTCCCCATCGCTGACATTCTGTACTGCAGTTGCAGAGTCATAACCTAGAGTCACAGAACCACTCCATATTCAGTAAGACTGCATAGTCTTATTGTAAGACTACATAAATGTCCCCAAAGCTCACCTTAACAGCCAGCAGCTGCATTGAGAAAGGAGATCTGTTCAGCTGCCAATTGAGGCACAAGGGAAATGGGGTTTCCATCCCCCTCCCACCAGTGAGCAAGGCTGTGACCACCAGAAGCAGTACCCCTGTTGCAATTCATTGTCATAGTCTCGCTCGCTGATGGGAGTGTTACCTACCCTGACACCCCCAGCCCCATATCTGTAATAATTGGCAATATTTAAGAATTTGGCCAAATGTGGCCTTCCCAAAGTGTAGCCATGAAACTGAGAACTTCCAAAAACCAAGAATCGCAAAGGACTAGCGCTGAGACTCAGTCAGGTATGCACTAAGGAACGGCCATCCCAAATTCCAAAGAAAGGTAATGTGAAGAGCAACCGCTTGCCTGAACATCTGGCTAATCCCATTGGCCTAAACTGAGATACTCAAGGTTTGTAAATACCTTCTATCTTCCCCCAACCAAAGAAGGTTGCTTCCTCTATTCAGTTACAAAGTATCAGCACATTAAGGGTTGTTAGCATGTCTGTAGTGTCCATTGCCTTACCTTGAGAACCTCCAAGAAGCATTGTCTTTCACTCTAAATTTTATTCTCTGAAAGGAATTATTGGATATAAAAACTTCTTCAAAACCCCACTCAAGTGTGAACAATTTCCCTGCTTCTGGACTCCACATCAGACTGTGTCACCATTACAGCTTTGGGACCTCCCACTCTGCTGATTTCTTCCACGATCTCAACTCCTCTGATCACCCCAAAACAACTGCCCTTCTCTAACCCTATCCTTCCTACTTTATTCACTAGCATTGTGTGAACGCTTGAAACCTGAGTATGTGCATGAATGTTATTATTGCTTTCTCAATAAAATTAACAATTGTACTAGCTAGCTTAACATCTCCTCCTGATTACCGGTATACATAGGTCAAATGGTCCTGCTATCTATTGCCCCCTGTTGCATAGCCAAGCTGAGTATATCAATTCCCCAAATTAATATTGACATCTTGAGGGTCCTTAAGACCCTGAGCATTTAGCGTAACAGGAGGGGGCTGGAAATGTCATCATGCTTGCACTCTGATCAGCAACTGAACAGACTTCCTTCACCAGATGCAACCGTTGGCTGTTAAGGTGGGCTGGGGATCAGGCCAGGGGACATTATTTACATAACTAAATAGCCTGTGTAGACTTTTGGCATTCATCATTACAGTTTTACTAAATACTACATTAGATTTTTATTAGGGCTGTGGAATAAATTTAGCTGAAACCATCCTGATTCAAACCAATTTGGACTGGATCCATATTAGTTCAGGTTGGACCCATTTGATTCCAGAGCAGGTCACACTGGTCTGAAGCAATCCAAAGCTTTGAATGTTAAGACAGGAACAACCCAGGCATGTTGTCTCCAATATTACTATTTGAAGGCAATAAGGTGGTGCAAATGGGAGAAAATGAATAGGGCGTAGATTGCTAATGGACAGCTTAACTTCCAATCTGAGGCAAGAATTTCATTAGCAATTTCCAATTGCCGTGCTTTCAGGGAGAAATTGTGTGAGGTCACTGAAGTAATATATTCCATTTTGTTCTCTTCCTTGTTCTTTGCTTTAAGTGCGCTGTAATAGTAGTAGCCAGCCACTGATCTCTAGAGCTGTTAAGTGAGGGGTGCATTGTGGGGTGTGGTGAGAACTGAGTTGATTATGTCTCTCTGTCAGAGTCGAGGGTTGTGATTTATTTAATTATTCTATTCCTTTTAATGCTACCCTTTGTTTTATTGCCTTTTGGTGTGTGAATTCACACTGATTTTTAGAGCATTTCATCTTCTCACAAAAGGTACAATTTTTTAAAAAAAAGGTGACTTAAAAATTAATTCTGTAATTCTTCATTAGTGTGCATGCCGATATGTGTGCATTTGATTTTAGCTTTTAATTTTGATCCTCCCCTTTCTCCTACCACTTCCCTCACTGGTTTGTTTTAAAAATATAAATTTTGTTCCTCTCTTTCCTTCTTGATTATTGTATGGTTCTCTGTATGTATTGAAACAAATGTTGGTATTAGATACACCAAATACTAATTAGCTGAAAGTATGTTATTCTCTCTATATGTGCATTAGTTTTGGTAAGTGAGATGACTATTGGTTTTAGAATTTAAATTAATCTCTCCTTTGTGTGTCTCTCTTTCTGTCTGTGCAATGCCAGCAAGCAATTATGACAATTTGCATTTCTGTTCAGCAAAGGAGTAAATGTTTATACAACTGTAGCTCTTCTTGCACATTCATGGTGAATAAAAAATGCTATTACTTATTGCCCATTTGATTCACAAGTGTGGTTGAGAAAATACATTTATTGCCTTTGTAACTACTTATGAGTTACTGATTTGTCATTAACAAGCAATTATTATTTTCTTAATTATGATTTAACTTAATTATGAGGAGACCCACAGCCACTCAGGTAGGTACCCCTACTATGGCCAGAGCAAGGCAGACTCGTTCTGCTTCTTCATCATCCAGTAAGCCCCAACAGAGTACTTTTGATGGTACTGAGCAGGTTATTGGTATGGGGGCAAATTTACTTCTATCACCAGGAAGGCTTTACTTGATCTTCCTGGACATCGGGGGCAATTAGAAGATAGCAGCAGCAAAAATAGGCCTTAGCTTTGTGGTATATCAGAGGGAACAGAGTATACTGTTGGAAGAAGTCATGGACATCTCAGGGTCTCCGATAGTTTAGTTTAGCCGAGAGTCTCAGTTTAGCAGCTGCAGATAGAGTCATCCTCCATGCAAACTTGGGATCTCTCATCGCATGTAGGCTTGCCATTAGTCCCAGAAAAGTGGGAAAATCCTGGATTGAAGAGACTGAAAATTGTCCTGGCAGGCTGGTATGCTTGAAGCAGGAGATCCTGGATTCCTCCTGCTCCTCTGCTGAAGGCAGCTGCTGTCAGCAAAACCTCATCAGAAGACTGATACTGCAAATTCTGGGTCACGTAGTATTGTATTGCAGAGGTGTGCTAGACCCAAAGCCCAGAAGGTGAGAGAGTGCAGAGAGTGAAAGAGAGCAAGGGCAAGAAAGGAAAGGCGGCCGACAGTGGAGAGTTGAGTGGTGAGTCTGGCCTCCTAGGCCACACACACTCTTTGATGGGCTCCCTCCTCCTCCTCACCCACATGGGTGTCACGGGAATGGGGAGAGAGAAGAGGGGTCCCTCCTCCTTCCCCCCATGTGGGCAATCTGGGTGCTGCCATTGCAGGGATGGGTGGAGAGTAGAGGGCTCCCTTTATCTCCCCCCCCCTGAACTGGCTCTCTGGGTGCTGCTGTCATGGGGATGGGGGGAGGGAAGAGGGCTCCCTCCTCCTCTCTCCCCCCACCATTGCCACTGCCACCACTTTTGACAAACCGCCAGCAAATAAGTTCACTAGCCATACTGGCTGAGCAGTTTGGGGAGAGCGAGGGTGGTGTGAGTGTTGGACTATGACCCTGGAGACCTGGATTTTAATCCCCTCTCAGCCTGGGAAACACACTGAGGGACCTTGGGCAAGTCACATGCTCTTGTTTTTTGTCGATAATCTTGGACTAGAAGAGAGTCTTTGAGATATACAGGATGTCTTCAAACGGAGGACTTTCCTCCTCTGATAGCCATTCAAATAGAGGACTGTGTTCCATATAGCACATGGCCACCCTAAGAGCTGTACCACTTTATCCTCCAAACAGAAAGGCACAGATAGAAAGAGAGAAAGGGACTGGCCCCAGCTTCTCCAGTGTGCTGCTCAGAAGAGATTCGAACCCAGACCTCCCAAGTCCCAGTCCAACCACTACACCATGCCACATTTCACTGCTCGATTATAGCAGTTCAAGTCCATCATAGCAGGCCTGCAGAGAGCCAAGGTATTGATAGCCTTTATTTCGTTTACAAGCTTTTTAAGGGTTTTTTTTCCCCAAAAGAAAAGACTACCTACACCTTGATAGAAAAACATGGGATAAATATAATTGATCTGAATGTGGGCAGGAAAGATAATCCACCCGATCCAGTCCTGTATACTTTTGTGCTAGTTTTGTGCCAGAGAATTATGGTAACCCTAATCTCATGTCGTCACTGCCTCTATTGCATCCCTCCACACACACTCACACAAGAGGAAGGAAGTTTGTCTGAGTCACAACTTGAAAAGCAGAACATTGTTTGCAACCACTCCAATGTGGGAATGAATCCAGGATTGCTAGCTGCCTTCACCCCAGGCAGCAAATGTGCAGGAGCAAATGGCAGGGCATTACATCATCATCAGCCTTCTCCAATATCATATGAACCAGTACCAAGAGGTTTCACTCAAGAGAGAGGCAGAAAATTCACAGCAGCCAGGTTGTAGGGGCAAAAACAAGAGGGCAAGAATCATAAAGGGTGAAGAATCCAGTGTTTTCAGCAGCTGTCGGTCTCTTCTCCCCACCAAAGGCAATTACAGAAGGTGTTGTAGGGTAACTATGGGGCCATGAGATGGAGGTTTCCAGTGCCATCCCCAGATCTCCAGATTGGATTAAGGGGGATTCATGAGAGCAATCTCATTACTTGGGATGGCTGAAGCATCCTCTTGTTATCTCTTCCATTTCCTAAATGATTTTCAACATTTGCACTGCTTAGAGTAAAGCAAAAGTACCCTATCTTCAAGTAAGCTGTTATTTCATTGTATCAATATCACATCTGATCATTTGTTAAACTTTAACAGATTTTAGCTGACTGATACTCTATGTCTGCCTGACACAAGAAGCAAGAAACAGCCAAAGTGTTATGCTCTGCTGTTACCATGCCTTACACACCCTTCTGATAATTTGGTAATATTAAGACGCGCCACATGGTCTAGTAGATTGGGAAGGACCATAAGTGAGGTCAAATGGAGGTTCCTGGTACCTAATGGAAGCATCATGGAAAAGTACTGGCATCCACACCCAAGATAGGATTATGTGGATCCCCCTAAACACAACCATCAAGGTGGAATGTGCTAATCCCCTCTTAGACACATTGGCAATGAGTCATCTATCATAAACAAACAGTGACTGGAATCCCCAATATCCCAAGAAATGCCTTTCCTCGCACCTTTCCCCCCACACAATAAGGAGGTTGTCATAAACCCATCGCGGTTTCCTTAGTTTAACTGTGGGAAACCCATCTAAGCATTGTTTTACACTCAGAGACACCTTCAGGATATGAAACTGGGTATAAATATTAGCCCCAAATAATAGCCAAGTGTGCATAGTTCTACTGATACCATCACTCAGCCGGATTGCTGTGTCACCCTCAGTTCCAAGTCTGAGTCTTCTTTGCTGCCCCAAATCTCTGCTCTTCAGGACTGGTAAACATTGCCCATACCTCCCTAAATCTATTCCCCTACTCAGCCTTTTCATCTTGACTTTTCATTAGCCTTGTGTGGTTCTTGTGAGCATGAATGCATGTGTGAATACTTTTGTGTTATTTTCCAATAAAGCAGCCACACACACACCTGGAGCAGAATAAATAGTTTGAGCCAAGGGAGGTATTTTAATTAGCACATGGGGATGAGCCCAAGATTGGCCATGGCGTGCTACACCATGGATGGGAGGAGACAGGGGCGGAGCATGCCTATTTAACCCCTTGCCGCCCCTGGCCTCCTCCTCTTTCTTTTCAACAACGGTGGTGATCGGGGGCTCAGAATTCTAATCTCAGCTTCTGCGTCATCAGGAGCCTTTTGTGTCTGGTCTCGTTATTCTATGTGTTAATCATTTAACCACTTTAATTCACTTTAACTTGGAGTCTCAACAGTTAGGACCAGTATACATAGATGTGAAGCTCTCACAAGTTACCCGAACTCTTACAGCCATTCATTTGAGCTAATTTATAATTCCCCCAAATAATATCATAATTTTGGCATCATGAGTGGGTTCTCCATGGAGTCCCAGCAATTCAGGTAACACTGCCTTTCTCCTGGCAGTCTTCCTGCCTGCCTTCTTGCTTGTCTCTGTGAAGCACTGCTGCCTACCTGCCTGGAGCTTTGTTGGAGTTGTTTTTCTTTGATACAGTTCTTCAACTGTAGAGGTTAAGTGTTCTTTAGGTCAGAGACTGGCAACTGTAGAAGATCCAGGGACCTTCTTTTCTGGGACCTTCCAGGAGCTACACGGACAGCTAAAGATACAACACCAACAACATGGAAATGTGAAATGTTTGTATTGCTTGTGTTTTTAATTGATATATAACTTAAAACTACATGTCCAAAAGTCCACTAGTGGTTTAGAGGAACAGGTCTTTTGGGGTGTTAAGCAGTGTGTGTGCCTGTGGTAGGGAAGATGCACCATATTTAAAAAGTAGGTTCCTGCTCCTGGAGTCTAAAATACCTGGAAAGCCAAAGGTTCTCCTCTGCTGTAGTGTTCCATCTCAATAGGAAGATCCTTTTGTGCTCTGTCTTCATGATAGTTTGGTTCTTTTTTGCCTCTGGCAAAGACCTTGGTTCCTAATGCAACAACACAATGAATTACATGAAATGCAAGAAATACTTGCATCTCTTTGTTTCAAGCAAATTAGCACAGAGGCGAACATTAACAGTGAAATCCTATGCATGTCCATTCAGAAATAAATTCCTTTAGGTTCAATGGGATTTACTCCCTAGAAAGCACATATAGAATTGCAGCTTTATTCACTCAGGTTCCCCCCCCCCCGCCACCTTTGGGTAGTTACTTTCTGCAACTGTTCATAAGGTGATGGCTCCTTTTTTTAATTAGACTAATCCCCTGAAATGCGGGCAGGGAGCAGAGGAGAAGATAAATGAATCCTAGGAAGCTACCACATAAAGCATCAGTACATAAAATTTGTAGGTCATGGGTAAAAAAATTGACTTTTTGAGTCCAGCAGCATATGATCTTATGTTATGCAAAGTCTTAAATGAAAGAATTCTGCCCAGGTTTTTTTTTTTCAGCTCTGAGATACTGTCATTGATTCTGTTGGTTTCTTCCCATTTAAAAATCTTAGTTTACTCAGCCAATCACAAAACAAAAAAGCAGCTGTAAAACTTCTGCTTCTCTTCTACGTGCCCTCATGGTCCATTGCTTATGAGTAGAAAGAAGGGCAAGCCACACTATATGGTGTTGCCAAAGGTGACCAACTTCAGTGTGCTGGAAACCACATGCTTATGCCTGCCTCATTCTCTCATCACCCACGTATATATGTATTCCCTCTTTCCTATTTCCCTTCTGAGGAAAGCCAACCACAGTTCCTACCAAGGGCACAGTGTGTTGTAAGTTGATATCTCCCCTGTAGGGGAACAAATGTTAGCATTCTGTATTTCAGAAAGAACACATGATGGGTGTTTTGGGTATCTGGCCAACATTCAAGACCTCATGACACTGGCAGAATTTTCATCAGCTGTATGTGGAATACAAGAACTATCCTACTCTGAATGCATCATTTTGTTACATGGCCCTCCATCATCAAGATAGTTGGGGGAAGAGTGAAGGATGAAGTCAGGCCTCCTTCTCCATATCCAATTGTGCCCTATGCTTGCCAATACTGAAAAAACTGTTCTTATAGAAAAGGCAGAGGCAGATACTGCCGTTGAAATATTAGGGAATGTGTCCACTCAGTGTTGGAATGGAAGTGGCTTGAAGTGAAGTCCGCAGGAGATGGATAGGGTAAATTATTCCTCATTGATACCATGACATCCTGAGAAACCTTAACCAGTAAAAAATACCAGATTAGGCAAAATAAAAGGTGTTTTTGTTTATAAAGTGATGTATCTTGGCATGAAGTAGGCATGGTAATTGAGACCTAAGAGTCCAAGGATTATTATTCTCATGATGTAACATTTTTTGATATTTTATTATGGAAAAATTGATCAGAGTAAATCACTATCTTTCAAGTGCTCATTGTTTTTAACCATATGATAATTTCATAGGCAATAGAAATGCTTCCCTTTTTTAAAAAACACAAGGGGAAAGCATTAGGCTGTATGCCAAACACCAGAGAAGTCTTTTCAGGTGTTAGTGATAGAAAAGTGAAACAAAATTATGATTTGAATGTAGATTTACAGTTCAGTGTGACTTTTATTATATTTGAGTTTAGCTGAGATTTATTTGAAGGTTATTGATGATTTCACAGGGTAAAATACTGAAGGCTACACTGTCCAAAGGTATTCTCAGTGGATTAAAATTATTCCTTGATTAAGTACACCAACTACTTCCAAACAGCAAGTTTTTGCCAGATTCTTAATTTACTTTCTTCTCCTACCTGTCACATCCTTCTAAGACAGCATGCTCCATATTCCACCACCTCCACCAGAAACCCCCACAGGGAAAGGAGAAGGGAGGCAAGCTCTCCTCCTCCCTCCCTTCCCCGTCCACCCCGTGCCATCATTAACCACAGATAACTGTATCAGATAACTGTATCAGATGAATCAGCAGATATGGGGGTGCTACTGTATGTATATATAATCACCACCTGCTAGTATCCCTTTCATCTCCCACCATTTTGTGACTGGCTGTGCCCCTAAACTACTATTTTGTGATTGGGCCTCAATCATTTTCAGCTCTTTTATGGAAGTATCACTGTTCAATGTCTGAGGACCCCTGGTATAAAGTGTGATGCTATTAACATTATAGACTGCTGTCTATATCAAAAGAGTGAGGTCCATGCCTAGCAGTTTGGTCCAAATTAGCAAGACACAAAAACAAGGAGTCAGAAAAACGTTTATTTCTATAGCAGAAACAGGTACACATTTGGTGAAAGTCCAAAGTGAGAGAAAAGACATTTTCAGAGCCCACCTTATATATCCTTGCAAGTTGTTTTCCTCATGCAAGCATTCAGAAGAATGTTGACAGTTACTTGAAAGCACACCCCCTTGGTCTGTCATCATTTTCAGACTGCCCTAGAGATGGCTCTTGTTTGTTCTGATCCCTTTATCATAGTAGATATCTTATTCAATGTATGTGAATTCAGTCAACAGGAACTTCAGCTTGTTCACATCAGAGTCTGTCACTTTAAGCAAGGGATGGAATTAAGGAAAGTAATTGACAGATGTATATCAAGGAGGAAGCTCCCTTTCTCAGCCATGTGTCAAAACAACAAGGGTCATCTATACCCTATGTGACTCTCATTTCCAAGGATTGGTTGACTCAGGGCTCTGAGTCCAATTTGGAAATAGGGAATTTATAAACTAAGGGCCTGTCTAAATGGCAAAAATAATACAAATGGCATGCAAATGAACAGCAATCCGTTCACACGGCCGTTCACACAAATATGTATCATTCAGAAGGGGAGAGCAGCAAAACTCATCCTAAAGTCTATTTGCAGCTCGTCCAGGGCTTTGTATGGATCATTTCAAAAAATCCATATGCGAATGAGCGATCATTTGACTACTCACGTTCACACAGATATGCACAAACAGGGGAGTCTGATTGGCTGGATGATTACAGGGGGCTGGGCTAGCAAAGAGGGGAATTGGCAGCAGCCATGTTAGATTTCTGGCTAAGTGAGGGTCCAGTAACTCAATCAAATGGCAATTTTATACTTTTTTGTGTGTGTTTTTTTGTTACGTATGAAATGATGCATGTGCGCACTACAGGAAGCTTTTTTGTCTCCCCTCCTGTCCCTTAATTTTGGGTTAGGTATAATGAGGAGGCTTCAGTGGGAAGGGAACTCCAGGGCATTTCGGGCTGCCCATGGGGCAAGGCAGGGAGTGCCACCGAAGAAGAGGGGTGGCTTGATCCCAGTTGTCCCCGCCTGTCTGGTGAATCTTGCTTGTTTGCACTCCCTGAGAGCTGCATGCTTCTGGGAAGGTCGGTGGCGACCAAAAGTGATAGCGCTGGAGGTGGAGAGCTTTCATTCCTTTTAAGGGCTTGCAGTATAATTGACAAACTCCAAAGCCTTGGGGTCTTGGGTGGAGGCAGATTCAAAGGCAGAGCAGGCAGGCTGGGGGGAAGTACAGCAAACTTGGAGGACGGGAGTGGTTCCCCCTTTCATTCCTTCCTTCCTTTCTTTTTAAAACCTCTCCCGTACTAGTTTATGACATCACCAACCTCATGAATTAAACCCAAACCTTTCGGGCCTGGCTGCGCCAGATTTAAAATTGTGAGTAAATCACTTGTCACTGCCAGCTGGGCTGGAGGTCATGTGGCGTTTAGGGGGGGACTTTTAAGCCATGTAGGCTGCTCACATTCTTGAGAATGCCTGCCTGTTCGGATCTGTTCAGATCTGTACGTATTATTTTCCCCTCATATAGACAGGACCTTCCTTCAACTTATTATAACTAGCTATACCTGGCGTAACATACACCATTATCTATACAAATAAAATTCAGTATGTTTCCATTCCCACTCTGCTGATTGGCCACTTAGGAAACATGTCAAGAGTACCATCATTTGACACATTAATATATGACCTTTCAAATCAACAACAATGACATATGTTACGCAGGGTACAGCTAGTTTCATACTGAGATCCCCTCCGCCACTGCCATGCAACTGCACGTAAAGACACACACACATCACACTACATGCACACACCATGCATGCCAAGACATGAGAGCCCCTCTGCCGCTGCTATGTAATCACACATACATACACACACCACACCACACCACACCATACTACACACACACCACACATGGCAGGATGTGAGAGCGCCTCTGCTACTAAAAAGCAACTGCACATACACACACACCACGCTACACATACACATACCATGCATGTGTATGTGTAGCGCCAATCTGAGAGCCATCTGAGAGGACATGAGAGCCAATCTGCCGCTGCCATGTGACCACACACACACACACCATTCTATAGACACACACGCTATACACACACACACCACACTACACAAAGACACACACACCATGCTACACACACAAAACATGCAGCAGGATGTGAGAGCCCCACCGCTGCCATGCAACCATGCATACACACACACCATGCTACATGCACACACTACAACACACAAACCATGCTACACACAAACACACACCACACACAGCAGGATGCAAGAGCTCCTCCACTGCCGCCATACAATCACAAATATACATACATACTCATGCTACACACACACCACGCTACACACACACCATGCTATACCCCCCACGCAACACCCATGCTACACACACACATCACATTACACACACACCCAATGTGCACCAGGATGCAAGGGGCCCTCTTCTACCTCCATGCAATTGTACATACACACAAACCACACTATACACACACACACACCATGCTATAGAAAAACACACAACATGCACACCAGGATGCAAGAGCCCCTCCACCGGTGCCATGCAATTTCACAATTTCACAGTGTTGTACACACACACCATGCTACACACATACACCATACATGGCAGGATGCGAGAGTCCTGCCATTGCTGCCATGCAACTGCCCACACACACACACCACTCTACACACACATACCCCACATGCATCAGGATGCAAGAACACCTCCGCTGCTGCCATGCAATTGCACACACGCACACACCATGCTACACACACACTATGCTACACATACACATGCTACACCCCTACACTCTACACCCACCACAATACACACACACCATGATAACCCCCACACTACATCCCCCATGCTACAGCCCCCACACTCTACACACCCACCCCATGCTATACACACGATGCTACACCCCCACACTACACACCCCCATGCTACAAACACCTCCATGCTACACTCCTCACGCTGCACACACCCTATGCTACACTGCCTGCATGTTACACCCCCATGCTGCTCCCCCACACTACTCAAACACCCCATGCTACATCCCCCATGCTACACCCCCTACACTACACACACACCCATGCTACACACATCGCCCACACTACACACACTCCATGCTATACACGCATCCCACACTACACCCCCACACCACACCCCCACACAGTACACACATACACACCATGATATATACACACACTACACACTACACCTCCCCATGCTATACACACACACACACACCATGTTTACAACAACGGAGAGCCCCTCTGCCACCGCCATGTTTAGAAAGGACTTAAACTTCCACATGTTTCTACCCCCAGTGTGCTGATTGGCTGCCCAACACAGAGCTTTAATTGGTTGGTAAGTTTCCTAAGCAGCCAATCAGCACACTGGAAACTGCAACATACCCAAGAGCATTATATATAGATAGATTTTTATTGCAGCCTGTCCACTGCTGCGAATAATAATCTACCTCTCTGACTCTCATCTGTACATCACATCACATCACATCAGCTGAGCCTCTTGTTTAAACTGACTGAAAGTTATCAGTGTGTTTTTAGCTAGAGGAAAGCAGCCAAGAGAGAAACAAGAATTAAGGCATCTGTGCTCATTGTTAAGAAGCACCAATAATATCAAAGGAGAGAAGGAGCTCAGGTTATGGTTGTATTCATATATTGTAGAACGGTTTGCAGAAAGATGGACAATGCCACCAGTAACAGTAGAGTGAAATGATCTATTTTGGTCTTGAAAGAAAAAATGTTTAAGCTGAGAGAGAAGGAATTGTGTTTAACTGTTGTGATAGTCCATAAATGAGAGTGCTGAGAGGGAGGGGGAGAGATACCCTTAAAAAATTCAAGGCAATGTAAATCCTTCCTAATGATCTGGAAAATCCCAGCTCAAATATTCTACAACAAAGAGGCAATTTGCTTTTTCCACTAAACAGAGGCCTGTGGTTAAGCAATGAATGCATTTCAAAGCTCTAAAAGTTGAAAGGATCTGTTGTTTCTGTTGTCAGTTACAGACAGGATGAGGGCAAACAAATTGAAGCTTAATCCAGGCAAGACAGAGGTGCTTCTGGTCAGTCAAAAGGCAAATCAGGGAATAGAGATGGGATAGGATTATGCTGGAGGGGATTATGCTACCCCTGAAATCTCAATTTATAACCTGGTCTTATTCCTGGACTCAGACCTAAGCCTGGATGCCCAGGTTTCAGAGATGACCAGGAGTGTGTGTGTAACATTAAAACTAATGAGGATATAAGGGTGATTTGATTTGGCTGTGACATCTGTCACCTCATTGATCTCCAGGGTTGATTTGCAGGCTAGGCAGATGTCCCCTTCCTCCTTCCCTCATCATTCCATGTGTGTCCCTCCTGAAGCTGCATGGCTGGTGGAAGAGGACAACCATTCCAGACTGAAGGAATGAAAGCTAATGCATGGACTGCACCTGTTCAATAGTGATAGTGACACATGCCTTGATTGTATGCTGTTTGGATTATTGTCATGCATTAAACCCAGGACTGTCTTTGGAAACTGTTTATAAACCTCAGTGAGTCAAAAATGCTGCAACTAGATAGCTGACTGAGGCTGATTACAGAAAAAATATAACTGCAACACTGTGTTGCAAACAGTGTGGCTACTGGTTTGTTTCCAGACATAATTCAAAGTGCTGCTTATGACCTTGAGTCCTGACTCTCTGGACATTATCAGATGAAGCAAAAATATTGGGATTACGATATCAGGGTAGCATGAATGGGCCCCACTATCACACGATGTTGCTGTCTTTGCATTCTTACTCCATGCTCCAGCCACAAAAGAGGCGTTATTAGTAATTCACGGGACAAGCCATCAATAGATCATCAATAGCGCTCTTTTTGCACTATTGACTGCATGTGAAACCATGTCTCATTGTAATAGTGAGATTACAGTGTGAATGGGCACTCTGAGCAAGAAAATCTCCAGGTAAAAAGGCAAAAATGAAGCACAGAATGCTCTTTTTATGAACTTTCCCATTTAGTTTGCACATGTTTAGGTTTGTTTCAATGCTTGTGTGTTCATTTACTTTATTAATTAAGGAGGTTTTGGAGTTTTAAAGAACACTTGCATCTTCTCATGAGAACCACCGAAATTTTACCCATGCCAAATTGTGAAAGTAAACTCCCATTCGTGAAGCATTAGTGGTGGTTTGGCAATAATTATGTGATGTTTCTTTTGTGTGATTACAGTGACATGCGATAATAAGTGTTGTAATGCCATGATGTTCCTGCTATCTTCATTTGTGGAATCACAGCATTTTTAGATGCTAGTCTGACAATGTCCTCTGAAAGGCCACATGAACCTGCCAAAGTTTTAGGCTCCTCAGGGAACGGTTTTCTATCAGTCCCATCTCTGTAACAACCATGTTTGGTAAGGACATGGGACAGGGCCTTCTCAGTGGTTGCTCCAAGGCTGTGAAATTCCCTCCAATGAGTGGCCATGTTGGTCCCCTCTCTGTTCTCTATCCACAGGCAAGACCTGTTTTTTTAAAGGCAGCTTTTACCTGGCTGTTGCAGAATGGCCCTTTAATGGTGTACTTGGTGTAATGTTGCACTTTTGGTGTAATTCTGTACTTTTATCTTCATTGTTATGCTTTAAATCCTTTTGAAATTATTTTAAATCAGTGCTTTTAGTAGGACTGCTTATTTAATTGTACCATTAATTTTATATTATAAGTTGTTTCAGCTGTATTTTGTATTAATCAATGCTGTAGGAATTTTGGGGGGCCCTGCTGTGATGTACCAGGAACACACACTCACATTCACTCAATAAAAAATTCTTTATTAAGCAATGATACGTGTATCAGGAACATAGGCAAAGCTGAAACTAAACACAGACTAGCACAACACCCAGATAAACCCTTACAGTGTGAGAATGGCATTTAGGGAGGCTAGCAAATGGCCAGCCAGCACCTGGAGCTGTGACCTTGAGCTTCTGTGGAGAACAGCATTCCCAGGCCGAACAAGGCGGGCTGGCACCCACCCAAAGACAGAGAAGCCCAGACAAGGAAAACAGGCCAAAGCCGTCTACCAGCCTCATGTCAGGATCTTCCATGAAATCTACTCTAAAACCCAGAATTCAGGGATGAGCCTGACACCTACAAGGCTTTATTTTGGGGGCCCCATATGTTAATCTCAGGTCAATGTAACCTAACTCAACCTAAGCTATTCACAGTACAGGATATTCAGATTATTACTAATAATGTTTTTGCAGCAGGAGGGTTACTACAGGGTCCCCCACAATGATGGGGCCCCCTGTGGATGCTGACGCCACAGGTGCCTTAAACCAGCCCTGGCTGTAAGCTGCCTTGGGTCTCCTATTGGAAGAAAGGCAAGGACGTCGCTGTAGTATGTATTCTTCCAATTAGACAACTTTCAACAACTTATGATATGAATCCCAGGCACATGTTTCCAGACACAATGATTGCTTTTACAGCAGTGCGAGCATTTTATTTCACTTCATTTTGATAAGATATCAATCTAAATTGGTAAGAATTTATCAAAATTCTTTGGCCTAATTCTAATTGCTAGTTCCACCTAAAGTACACCTATTAAATCAATGGGAACTTGGTAAATTGGGGCAGGTTCCATCACTGTGTAAATCTATTTTGCTTGGTACTAGTAATTGGATTTAGACTTTTATATTCAACATGGAAAGAATTTAGATTTTATTTTATTTTATTTAAATGAATGTGATAGAAACTGAAATTGATTCAACTGTCTAGGCCCAGGCCTATTAACTCTTGGTGATTTGAACGTTTTTCATTTACATGGCTGGCAAGTACAACATTTCCTTCACCATGCTGGGAAGGGCTGTACCTGCTTAAGACAGATGAGAATTTCTGTTCAGTCTAGTTTCTGTTTCAGGTCAATTCAGCTCTGATAAGAAATTATCAAAATTCACCAATATTTTTATACATAAAATGGGAAGAAGCTCAAATGTTAAAAACTCAGAAGAGACAGTGAAACTGACATACAATCTGTCCTCTGTATCCATGGATTCAGCATATTCAAAAAAAAAAAAAAAGAATTCTAAGGACTTTATCAGACCAGGCAAATACACCATCATATGGATGCTTAATGATTGCTAATGGGCACACATACCAGATGACATCACCTTTTTACAATCATGGATTGTTAAGCTGTCAATTGATCTCCAGTGGTGATTTTTGCTGGGCTTCAGTTACATGACAGTTTTTATTGCGGTAATTTGCACTTTATCGCTGTTTCGCAGCAGTACTGCATCGTTCACATGAATTATTGCTTAATTGGTCTATCGGTTTAGTTTTCAGCTGTTTTCCACTTTGATATTCACACACAGACTGAGGCGGGGGCGTGGCCTCCCAAGCACATCCTCTCATTACCACAGGAATGCCTGAGACGAACATTCAGACACACACGAGAGACTGGAAAAGGCTTGCTTAATTCTTCAGATTGCAGCAGCTGGGCACAAGATAGCATGGAGGGAGGGAGAGAAGGAAAGACACACACACACAAGGCTAGCACTCACAGTCTTTTTCATGGCTAAACACAAGACAGAGAGAAGGGAAGGGACGCGATCTCAGGAGGGGAGACAAAGATCATTCACACACTGAAAGTAGCAAGGTGGGAGGGAGAGAAGGAAAGACACACACACAAGGCTAGCACTCACAGTCTTTTTTGTGGGTAAGCACAAGACAGGGAGAAGGGAAGGGACGAGATCTCAGGAGGGGAGACAAAGATCATTCACACACTGAAAGTAGCAAGGTGGGAGGGAGAGAAGGAAAGACACACACACAAGGCTAGCACTCACAGTCTTTTTTGTGGGTAAGCACAAGACAGGGAGAAGGGAAGGGACGAGATCTCAGGAGGGGAGACAAAGATCATTCACACACTGAAAGTAGCAAGGTGGGAGGGAGAGAAGGAAAGACACACACACACACACAAGACTAGCACTCACAGTCTTTTTCGTGGCTGGAAATAACATGGATCTTTCTTCCATCCCCTCCTTGTCCACACCCCTCCCTGGTGAATTCAACCAATCATGGCAAAGCTCTGCTGTGAATGTATCGAAAGATTGCTGGTAATGCACACAGCATGTAGTGTAATGCTTGTTCAGACTATCAAAAATGTGCTACTTTTCAAAAAAGTCAGGAAAAGTCCTGAAATCCTTTCTTGCATTACTAATGGGGTTTTGTGCCCCCCTCCTTCTGAAAGAGGTGACTTTGTGGTGCAATGCATGTAAACAATTAGGAATCTTGGCGAATTCTTCACTTTGTTTTTTCACTGTATAACCAAGCCCCTGGTATTGCCAGTGTTTGAATCTGCATGCCATTGTACTCATGTGAATGCAGTGTCAATGGGCATATACTTCCAGGTGTGATCAGGACAGCTGGGCAGGGTATGCTGTTTTTATGACATCCTCCCCCACCCCATTTACTTGGGACTTTTAAAGTGTGTTTCTGAGCTTTCCTTTAGTTTTTGTGTGGTTTGGGGGCTTTTATTCTTAAACTTCCCATGCTAACATCTTCTTGTGGGAATCTGTAAGATTTGAAACCAGGAAGTGAACAGAGCTATGTTCACTCTCTGTTAGTGCCTGGGCTACCTCTTTAACATGAGCAAGGTAAGGTCTGGTGGAGGGAGTTCTTTTGCTGCCATAAAAATGCCACAATTTATGCCAGCGAAAGAACCTTTGAGGAGGGTGGTCTGATAAAGTCCTAAGAAGCAAATCTTGATTTTGTCATTTTATATAAGGGACACCATTTTACTATGCCATTGTATATAATGGGACTTGAGCATACATTAATTTTGATGTCCACAGGGGTTCCTGGAACTAAGCCCCAGCAAATACCAAGGGCCCACTGTATTTTTCCATTATAATCAGTTTATTTGCCATGACTGACCATCCAGATAACATCCTCCTGCCTTGGGAAATGGATACATGGACTAAATTTAACTTCTCCATCCCAAATGGTAGGCAGGTCTCAATGGTCAAAGCCAAATGGTGTACTTCTGCTGAATCCTTCACCTTCTGCCAGAATTGGCAAACCTCACCGCAACCTCCAGCCCCCTACGCAACCTAAAAATATACTTCAGAAGTCTGGTGCACAGTTTTGGTATCATGGAGGGCTGCAATAAGAGAGGGGGGTATGAAAGCCCTGATTCCACTGGCATTAGACATAGAAATGCAGCATTGGATATGAAAATATACCATTGCATTTTGAGCAGTGGATATTCTTTTTATGTTTCACTTCAGGATTAATGTTGTTAGTGTGACTACTGTATTGTGTTCTTTGCTTTGTTTTATCTTTTCCATATACATTTCCTGCCTAGCCTCATCCACCAGAGTTTCTCAACCAGGGTTCTGTGGAACAAGGCATGCCTGGGGGTTCCACAAGAAATAATAATGAGACCTGATGGGCTTTAGGATCCAGCTGTGTCCCAGTTGCCTCCTCTGGCTCCTGGCGCCTCTAAGCTCCATTTCCTCTCTCTGCTGGCAAACTATTTTGTTACTGGCTCTCTTCTGCATGGGACGAGTCACAGCCTCTCCCTGTGGTTCCAGCTCAGTGCGGCTTTCCCTCTCCCCATCTCCTCTTTCCCTGCCTCCCCACCAGTGTTTTTCCTTGGCTCTAGCCTCCACCTGCCCCTCCTTTCTGGCCTTTGCTGCCTGATAGTGCATATGGAGTTGGGAGTTGGCACCCATGGTACAGGGATGCCCAGCCAGTTGTGTCTTCCTTTCCAGCTTGCCACACTTTGCCTTGCCTTGAGTGCCATCATCTGCAAAGCATCTGGGGTAGATACACTGCTGGGAGAAGATGGAACAGGGCAGGAGGAGCAGAAGATGGGGAGGAAAGGGAGACGCAAACTGAAAAGTGGGGGTGGGAAAGAAAAGAAGACACTTTGGGGGAGGAGAAGGGTTTGCATGAAGCTGTGCAGCCTGCAACCTCACTCCACAGAATCGGGATTTAACCGTGCACTTGTTTAAAGTAAATTAAATCTGTGGGGTTCTGTGTGGAGCCTCCCAGCCTTTTAGGACATGGTTAAATGGAGCCTACAGCACTAGAAGCATTGTGTCTGTGTGTGGGGTGGTGAAGAGCAGGGTGCAATTAATTCTATCACCTGGGTTTCCCTGCATATTTGGTTGAATGGAATGATTTGGTCCTTTTGTGGACTCTTTTAGTCTAATCATGCATCAAGGACAAAGGGGTCCTTTAACAAGAGGAAGCATTTGCTGTCAGGTCTGACTGGGATTGTGGATGGAGTGGGAGGAGATAGTACCAGTGCACTGGGAGAGCTGCTCCTAGTTCTTTATACCTTGCTTATACAGCTGGCTCCTTTTGGATACCTGATTCTGACAGTTAAGTGCTAGCTTGTGTGTGTCCTTTCAAGTTGCCTGTTGACTCAGAGCAGCCCCATGCATTTCATAGGGCTTTCTTAGGCAAGGAATGTTCAGAGGTGGTTTGCCTCTGAAATATAGCCTATAGCACCTTGGCCGTTCCCCATCCAAAGATCCTGTTTAGCTTCCAAGATCAGATAGAATCTGGTGCTTCCAGGGCAGGTGGAGCAAAAGTGTGAGAAGTCCCATTTAGAATAATGGAGCTGCATCAGGAACATAAAGAACACTGAAGTGTCATTAAGTATATTTGGGTCCATTTTGGAAGTGCATATGTACGGTACATATTATTGTAGCTGTTCACAAGCTGCTATAACCTGCAAGGGATATCATTTTTAGGGTTCAAAGAGAGCTGGGCATTGTTACATCTTGTATATCTGTATTGCTTTTTAATAGCCTATAATAAAGAATTATTGATTGATTGCTTTTTAATCCTGACCTCATTGAAAGCAGCATGCATGTCCTTAAAAGCAACCATGTGAGGTACATTAAGTTGAAACATAGCGATTGGGGAAGGACACCTCTAGCTGAGTAAGGATTCGAGCCTAGATCTTCCCAGCCTCCCTTCCATTTTCTTACTAGTGTATTACTTCACTCACCTGGGCATTGCTTCTTCATGCAACAGAACTGGGCCCTTCTGTCCACATCAGCCTTGTAGATAGGCAGTGCTAAATGGCAGAGAGAGCAAGTACAGGTCGACCCCCATAGCAACATGGCTGGTGTCTGTGGTTTCACTTCTTCATGTCTGAAAAAATGTCCTCTCTAGGTATTTTCCAGGTCCTCCAGTGTGATTCTATGGCATGCTTCCAGAAGTTGGGAAAGAAACCCTATCCATGGTTTTGTGTTTCCACAGTAAGTCTGGGAATGTATCCCCCATGGATATGGGAGGCAAAACATTTTTTTAAAGCTGTAGATACAATATTTTCAATACAGGGGTTACCTGATATCTGAAAAATCACTTGAAGGGTTCCTCCAGGGTAAAAAGGTTGAGAAAGGCTGCTCATCCACATTGCAAAGGTCACCTGTGTGATTTACAGATGGATGATAAACAACTAAAAAGTGAAGAATTTATCAATATAAATGAACTTTGCAGCCATGAAAATGAACCAGATTCATCTATAGCCTGATTGATTCCTAACCACATCTTCTGTAAGAATGTTTTCCCCGTACCACTGAACACTGAAAAATGATAATCACGCTTTGTGAAAGACAGGGATTTCTGCGAAACTGTTATACATTCTCTTCTCTCCCTCCACATTTTTAGCTTCAAAGCAACCCTTGGAGGGCTGGCTGGAGAAATTGAATTTGTGGGTAGCTGCCCTCTCCTGGAAGCTAGTTATCTATATAAAAATGCATACCCCTTAGCATCTTCTCTTCCTATGGAGCAGAATAATGTCTTTCAAGAGGGCAGGACACTGGTAGAAAAAGGGTTGATTGTGGTGGAGGGCTTGTCCTTACATTCCTGTTTTTTCAGTAGCAGTGGAGGCTCCCAAACTTTGTAAGAAGTAGGGATGGAAAGAATATTGATTTTTTTAAAAAAAGAAATAATGTTCAAAAAAATATTTTTTGAGTTTTGAGAAACCCTGATGAGAAGAATCCTGGACTGACAGGAATCTTCACAGTTCAGGACGTATTCCATGCAAAAATAGCACTGTGTTGTTTTGCACAGAAAACAGCATTTTCTGCATGAAAAATAATATTTTGATGCAGAAATATAAATTCCTGTGCAGAAAATGCTATAACTAGGGATTTATTCTATGAAATTTTCAACATGGTTGATATGCGCTGTTACCCTAATGAGGGGGTGCTTTAGAGACCTACCCGTGATGCAAAAATCACTGTTATTAGTTAGGAGAATTATTAGCTCAAACAGTATGCCTGCAAGATGAGGGTAACTGCAGGGATCTTTCCCCCTATGTATACCAGCACTAGTGCAGAGAACTACAGGTTAAAGTGAAACAAAGCATTTTTTTTATTATAAATAACACTAAGTGCATTCACACATGCAACACACATTCCTAAGAACCACACAAGGGTATTGAGGAGTAAGGCAGAAAGACTGGATAGTGGGAGAGATTCAGGGAAATAAGGTGATAGTTACCAGTCTTGAAGAGCAGAGTTTTGGGTAGTGAAGTGCTCAGAAGTTTGAGGGTGGCGCTGGAGGTTCCAATCCAGGGGCATGCTGAGATTGAGAGTGGCTTGGTTCAGGAGTTGGACAGCCAAGTGTTCTCCATGATACAGAGGGTTCAGAAAAAAAGGGAGAAGTTGGGGGAAAGTGGGGAGCTTCAATTGAGGAGCCCAGCACTCCAGAGTCAGGAGCAACCGACTGTGGAGATTATCAGATGCGGCAAAAACCACCTCAAAATTTCACTAGAAGAACAGAAAGGGGCAAGGTTATCAGATGTCCCAGGGGCATGGCCATGAGTAAAGTTTCCCTTCCTATTAGTGGCTTGTCCCCATCAACAGGAAAATGGAGCCTCATCAGTGGCAGTGCAACACCACTGGAATGGTAGAAGGATGTGGGCATCTGGTAAGGTCACCCTTCCTGTTCTCCACACGTTCTTCTAACGTGGCTGGAAATGCGATTTTTGGCATGTTCCCCAACTGTGATAATCTCCTAACCCTAAAGTCCTGTTAGCCAGCCATAGCACCACAACCATTTCCCCTCACCCCAAAGCTGGGATGGTTTGCTCTCCAATTTCTGGAGAAATTGAGCTTTCTCAACAAAGGGCTCCTCCGGGAGTCCTGGGGGTCCTCTGTGCCCCTGAAAATACAGTTAAAGAGTAGACAGAAGAAAACCATTTACAGGAGTGCAATCTGTCAGCAATTATCTCCTCATGGAGGCTCCCACCCCATAAAGGTTTCTGACAGATCCACAGTTGGTCTTCTGGTTGCTCCAAAGAGAAGGGGTGGCTTGGTCTACATCGATAGGTCTGCCTTTCCATTCCTTGAGCTGTGGCATATGGAAGTATTTCAGCTAACATCCCTTTCTATGTGGGATCTCTGCCTGGTAGACAGTTGGAGAGATCCTCTTAGCAACCTTAATGGATCCTAGCCATTTGGTCGACAAAGTGTGTTTATCCACAGAAAATATCCTGTATATTACTAATTGCCCTTCTTCCCATTGGTGGGGATTTAGAACCCATCCAAGCCATTTCTCCATGGCTTACATATTTCTCCCTAACTGGATGGTTACCTGTTAGTGTATCTTGGAGACTTCCTGTATGAGTGATTGTACCCACTCATAATTTGTAATCATGGGCTTTATATCAGAGGGGATGCTGGTGGCTAGCCACAATGCCTCCACAATAACATTTTTTGCCACCTCATTCACTATGTGTGGCATGAAGCCATGAGCTGCTTGGGTTTCTCTCAGGACCATTAGAATGATGGGGAGTTTTTCATCCCAATTGCAGCCTGAAGTATGCACAACTTTGTGCAGCACTTCATATAAGGTACAATTGGTTCTTTAGATGTTTCCTGAGCTTTGTGGTTTGTACAGTATGTGGAATCTCTGTTTTATGCCTAGTGCCTTGCAGAGTTCCAGGGTGATTTCCCTGGTGAAATGAACATCCATGTCACTGTCTAATTCCCTCATAATTCCCCACCTGCTCCATACATTATTAAATAAAATGCATGCAGCAGTGGCTGCAGTGTTGTTCTTACATGGAAAGGCTTCAACCTACTTGTTAAAGGGGTCAATTACTGTTAAGCAGTACTTGTTCCCTTGGGTAGTGGGCAGCAGTAGTCCAATGAAGTTTATCTGAATGCACACCCAGGGAACTTCTGTGCATTGGTGCTGGAGCAGGGCTTTGGGACCGGACTGGTCAGCATTAATCATAGCACAGGATGGGCAATTCTTCACCCATTGTTCTACTTACTGGCACATATTGGGCCACCAATAGGAGCTGAGTTGTGTGAATAGACTAACTAGAGTAAAACATACTTTTGAGAGGAAATTATTATCTTCATTGTTTCATATCCAGAACCAAAAACTGATGTCTAAGGAGGCAAGGGACAGCATGTTTTACAGCTGAAAATAATTCTGAACATCCAAATGCTAAATGTTCTGCGCTGGATGTAATATAGCAAAAGTGCACTATTAAAGCTCTGTTAGAAAATGAAGAGAACAGGAATGTAATTAAATTAGCACATTAGGTTGATTTTATGTGATAGCTGAGATCACAATGCAAACATTTGTTCAGCATTTTCCTATTAAAAATGCAGCCCTCTGTTAATTCATCTGGTACTCATTTTAATACCACCAATCCTAATGGATTCATTTTTTGGATCATGTGGCTTTCATATGCTGTTTCCCTAGACACTGTGTTGTGAGGAAGCATTGATTACTGGACACTATAAACTGACATATTCCCTTTGATTAGATGCATGCTTTTCTAAGCTATCATTATAAAACCTTTCCTCAGATATCAAACAACTGTATATCAAAGCCATTGTACCAGCACTTTTGAAACAAATTCTTAGGCAGATGGAATCCAATTGAACTGTTAAAATATTCTGTTATCATAACAATATTTTGCACATTAGAAGACCAATCTGTGATGTGGAAACAAATTTGAGAAGTTACTTTTTGGGACAACAGAGCTACCAGAACAATCTTCAATAATTTCAGGAATAGAAATTAGTTCTATTCAACTGAACAACAAAGTGAATCAGGCTCATTTAAACCAATTGTACCAGCTCCAGGAGATATTAGACTGGCCCAGCTCCAGAATGGAAAGGCATAGTCCAAAGTGCTTCAGACCAATCTGGAGACCCAGATGTCAAACATGAGTGGGAAAAGGCTAAATAGTCTGTCTCCAACATGGCCATATAAGGAGGACACCAAAGTAATGTGTAGCAGAGAGGAGGGGAAGTAAGCTATGCTCATTGACTGTTCTGATGTGCAATCTATAGCATGAATCTCACCAGCATGCTTGAATCACAAGGCTTCTTGCATTTCATCATCATGCTATGTTAGTAACAGACCACAAAAAAGGTGTGGTGAAGGGTATTTGCTTGTTGGTGTAACTCAGTCATTAATTTCCTTTTGTCTTGTTGAATAGCCTAACTTAATCTTGGATTTCTTGTTAATTTCTTTGTTTAATGCATCTCTGTACATTTCAGGTAGCAAAACATATTCGCCCCCCCCCGCCCAATTAACCATTGTTGTTGTTGTTTCTGCTGCTGCTGTTTTTAGGTCTTAGATGTAAGATAGGTGATCTAAGTAGGTACAAAGCATTGTCTGGGAACATTATGAGGTGGGAAAAGATCAGTCTTAGGACTTATCTACATGGGCTATTTATTCCAGCTTACCCCCATTCCAGAGCCCTGCAGTCCAAATAACACAGAGCATTTATCTCAATCTGCCTCTGGGCAGTCCAAATTACCCTGGGGCAGATACAGGCTGGAACAGGGGCTAAATGGGATAGGGCCTGATAAACCATTTTTTAAAAATACTCAATTTACCCTGGTGTACCTAGGAAAAACTGGATCGAGCCCTACATGCTCACGGAAGCCTGGCTGGCATGCCACTCCTTGCTGCCACTGCCATCCCCTTAGCTCACACGGAAGCCAGGTGGGGGTCCTTCAGCATGTGACCAAGGCTGGTCACGTGCAGTGGGTCAATCATATGCTGAGGGCCCCCTTTCTGGCATTCATGTTAGTGGAGAAAATGGTGGTGGCAGCAGCAACTGCAGTGACAGGCCGACATTCTGTTTGGACTATGGCCCATTTTCTCCAGGTGATGGGGGGAAACAGGCTAGATCTGGAGTCAGTATATGCTAGCATGGAGCTGGTATATCCTGCCTGGTTTAAATGAGCACTTACATGGGAAGGCAGGTGGTCTAAGTAGCTACAAAAAAAGCAGATCATTCTGAGATGGGAGAAGATCCAAGAATTGCTATCTGCCTACACTATAGGCAGCAAATGAACTAGGATAAAAGTACTAAACATCAGAAAGCTTATGGATTCAGCCCTGACCCTGGATGCTCAGTTTCTGTGATGGGCAGGAGTGTATTCAGACAGTTAAAACTAGTGTGCCAGCTACTCCTGTTCTTTGGCACATCTGACTTGGCTGTGGTGAAATATGTCTTAGTTATATTCTGATTAGATTACTGCACTGCACTCTACCTTTGAAGATTGTTTGGAAAAGTTTGAAGGCTGCCTTTGAAGATTGTTTGAAAATTTCAACTGGTCCAAAGAACTGCAACCAGATTGTTAACTGGGGCTGGCTACAAGGAGCACCCAATTCCCTTGTTGCAACAGCTCCACTTATAAACATTTGTTATTATCTTATCCTTACCATTCAGTAGTATATTATCTAATTCTGTATTTGTCCTCTGTGTTCCCACTGTTTTAATATCTTTCATTGCTCTTCCATAAATTTGTTGGTAAGTGAACCAGTGGCATTCCTGTCTTTCATCTATCAGTTCTTGTCTAGTTTTAATTTTTACAACATTTTCTTCCCAATATAGTAAATCCTTATAGGTCAACCATCCCTGTTGTTCTTTCATTTCTACTCTGACAAATGCTTCATGTGGTGAGGCCCATTGAGAAATCTTATAATAAAATTTCTCTTTATATTTTCCCCAAATTTTAATTAATGATTTTCTGATAATATGGTGTTCAAAACTTTTGTTTTTTTAATTTGTTTATACCACATGTAACCATGCCAACCATAACTTTTATTTATACCTTCTAAGTCCAATAGTTTCTTATCTTTTAATTCCATCCAGTCTTTTACCCATGTTAAGCAACATGCATCATAATATAGCCGAAGATTAGGCAAGCCAGTCCCCCTCTTTCTTTATTATCTTGTAATAAATTCCATCTAATTCTAGTCTTTTTGTTTGACCAAATAAATTTTGATATTTCTTTGCACCATAATTTAAATGGTTTATTATTAGTTATTACCTTCTACACTTCTTTCTGTCCCACCACCTTCACAGGCACAGTTGGTGGGGATGTAGGAGAAGGCCTTCTGCACCTCTGCACTTCTTTCTATTCCACCACCTTCACAGGCACAGTGTCAGGGGATGCTAGGACACTCAATCCCCAGCAGAAGCCAAAAACTATCTCAGCAGACTTAGTAGCAACCCATTCCCAAGAATACTCACACACAGAGTGTTTGATGTCCAAATAACCAGGAGGCGCTTTTATCTTCAAAGTCAAACAGTTGCAATATATATATAAATATTTACAATTGAAGGAGAAACTGCTTCACCAGGCATCAGCATTCACAACAAGAAGAGAGACCTTTGGACTATCTCTCTCTCTCTCTCTCTCTCTCTCTCTCTCTCTCTCACACACACACACACACACACACATATATATATATATACACATACATACACAGGACATTGCCCTCTAGTGGCCTGACTAGGCATGACTTGGTAGTTCATGGAATCAGCCATTATGACTCAGCATGATTCTGCAGTTGTTCAGTCATTTTATAACGGAGTTCAGTCTCTAACTCCTGACAGTCCCTTCTGAAATGGTCAAATTACTGCACAGGACACATGTTATCATCACAACATAACATCATTAACATACATTGTTGGACATCAATCATCTGTTGGTTGATCTTCCCTTTTGACACCTTTTACTTTACACACTAGAGACAAGGCCCAGCCTCTTTGCCATCTCCTCATGGCTTCCTGCTATAAGGGCTTTTGTGAGCAGGTCTGCAACATTGTCCTCAGATGGACAGTACATCAGACACAAGACACCTTCTTGTATTAACTGCCTCACATTTTGGTAGCGTACCATAATGTACTTTGTCCTGCATTTCAGATTTTCTGCTTCTGCCATAGCTATGCAGGCTTGTGAGTCCTCATGCACCTCAACAGGCATTTGGCATGGCTCCCCAAGGTCTGCAAGCATCTGCCTTACCCATTGTACTTCACTTGCCATCTCAGACAAGGCTGCAAATTCAGCTTCAGTGGTACTAATGGCTATACAGTTCTGTTTCCATGATCTCCACACTATGGGGCTCTCTGCATACCCAACCACCAACCCATTCACTGACTTCCTGCCTGAAGTCTTAGCAGCAAAAGAGCTGTCCACATAGCACTCCAGGGTCACCTGACTTCCTGTCAGCTTCAAATGCATGTCCCTGGTCCCCTTGAGAAATCTAACTCCCCTCTTCAGGGCTTCCCAATCTGCCCTCTTTGGCTTGGAGACTCTTCTGCTGAGCACCCCAACTGCAAAACTGATGTCAGGCCTTGTGTTGTTTGCAATAAACAACAGACTGCCTACCACTGAGTGGTATAGGTCTAACCTTTCAAATTCCTGTTCTGCCTCCAAGTTCACAAAACCAGTGGTCATTGGTGTCCTGACCACTTTAGCTCATTAAGCCCACGCTTGGCCACAAGACTGTCAATTTTCTTCTTCTGACTTAGGAAAAATTCTCCAAGACTAGTTCTTTCTACCTCTACTCCTAGATAACATCTCAGGCTGCCTAAGTCTTTTAACTTGAATTGGCTTTCTAACTCCACCTGCACTTTCTTGATATCACTGGCACTCTTTGCTGCCACACAAAGGTCATCCACATAGATAACTAGCATGACAGCACTATCACCTGCCCCCTTAGTGTACACACAGGCATCTGCAATGCTCCTTGTGTAATGTAGTGACACAAAAACTTGGTGTATGCACTTGTTCCAGCAATGTGCACTTTGTTTTAAGCCATAGAGCAGTTTGTGTAACAAGTACACCTTGCTCTCACCTTCATTGTCATGCCCTGGGGCCTGTTCCATGAACACTGTCTTTTCAAGATTAGCATTCAGGTATGCTGTTTCAAAGTCAAAGTGTTGCACAACCACTTGCTTCTTGGATGCTACAGCTAACACTAACCTAAGATTTTCTGGCTTTGTTGTGGGTGAAAAGGTTTTGTCAAAATTGGTGTAGCACTCCTGTGAAAATCCTTTCACAACTAAGTGTGCCTTACACTTTTGTGTCCCATCAGGCATGTCCTTCAGCTTGAATACCCACCTGCAACCAACAACCTTTTGGTCTTTGGATCTCTCAACTACCTGGAACACCTCTCAAATAGTGACTCAAACTCAGAGTCCATGGCTGTGTCCCACTTCTCCTGCTCTTCCTGGGGAAGTTTTAGGAGATCCTGAAAACTTGCAGGCTCCTCTGCCATGACATTGCATATTTGGTGATGGTGAAAATACCTGAGTTTGTAATCCACATGGCTGCCTACAGGGATGGGGGGGGAAGGTTGTTGAAGGCTGCCTACCCATCAGTCAGTCAGAAAGGCCGAGCCCTAACTCGCTCGCTCCCTCCCCATCTCGGCCCTTGCCCGTCCCGCCTGGTGCAGCTTCTGTGGCTGAGGGCTTGGCTGGCTGTCAGTCAGTCACAGCAGCTGAGTCCTCAGCCGCAGAAGCCACAGCAGCCACTGAGGGCCAGGGCACCAGGCAGGATGGGCTGCAGTGGCCACCAAGGGTTGGGGTGCTGTGCAGGATGGGCTGAGGTTGCTGCGGTCAGGTCATGGGGGCCGAGCCCAGCCAGGCAGCAGCAGAAAAAGTTGGGTTGTTTGGGTAGGCACAAGCGAGCCAACCTGAAAGCAACCAGCAAGCCAGGAAGCATGCTGGGCAATCGGGGACAGGGGGAGCCCTAGGTTTGTCCAGCCTGGGTGAGAAGCTGTGGCAATGAGGAGGAGGGAGAGGAGCCCAGCTCCAGGCTTCAGAGGCAGTGGCGGACTCGAAGTAGGGCCATTCAACAATGGCAGATCCTGCAGTACAAGGCATCCCTTGCAAGCCCTCTCCCTCCAAGATATGACCAATCACATCTCAGCTCTGTTGTGTGCCCCTATTTCAATATGGTTGCTGGTTGATCAGGTTGCTGGTGGGATCAGGTTTTCCCACACTTTTTTTAAAAAGACTGCAGAAAATAGAGGGATGGAAAGTCATGGATTTCCTGGGTTTTTTGTTCCCCCCCCCACTGAATAGCATGGATGTGGTATTTTTTTGCTGTGTAGTCAACCCCCCACTCATTTTCCTCTTTTTCTGAGAGTCTCCTCATCTTTAACACATATGTTGCAGGCAAGTACAGCATGGTTCATTCCATTCAGGGAAGAGCTAAACCTGTGGCCAGTACAGATGGATGAAAAGTCAGTTTCAGTTTCTTTTTGAAGAAAGGACAAAATCCACAAATAATATATTAGGGAGGAAAAGAACTTAGGTTGGCATCCTGTTCAGCATTTGTGATGTCAAAAGTCAGACTTACAACACTGTCAGTATTGAAATTCACATACAACACTGTCAATATTGAAATTCATAATAATTGCACCATTGCAACAACCACAAATGTTCCCGAAAGCCCACCATAGAAGCCAAGCAGTTGCACCAACTGAAGGTGTTCTGATGTGCTGGAAAGCAAGGTGCTGAGTGATGTATCCAGCACCTTCCTGCCAGTGAGATGAGGTGTGAAAAGCAATTGCAACAGGTTCCTTTGCTACTTTTCACACCAAGCCTCACCAGCAAGAGGGCACTAAACTCATAATCATTCAACATCCCACTCTCAAGTGCCTCAGAACTCTTTTGTTTGGTGCAACTGCCTGGCTTCTAAAGTGGGTTGGATCATCAAACATAGTTACAATGGCAGAGTTCCATCATTGTAGCTACATTTGACAATGCAGGATCTCAGCCGAGAGGTTTTTAAAAATTTAGAGGCAAGAAAAAAATGAAACTGAGAAAATTTCCCATTCCTATCCAGAATTCCATGAAGGAAACTGATCTTTGATATCAAATATTCTCACAAAGACAGAGTCTTTTCTCCAGCAGGAATGATGTGTAGCTTGTTTCTGCTGAGGATACTAGGGTTGGTCATCTCAGCCCCTCCTTCCAAGAATATTATACAAATACATCACCCTCTCTCTCTCTCTCTCTCTCTGGACTTTATCAGACCTGGCAAATATGGCATCATAAGGATGCCTAATGATCACGAAAGGGCACACATACCAGCCAACATAGTCCTTTTGCAATCATGTACTGTAAATGAGGCATGCTTTTTAATTGACAGGCCAAGCTGTCAATTGATCTCTGGTTCCGCTTTTCCACCAGCATAGTCCTCGCACAATTGTGCTCATGTGAACGCAGCATCAATGGGCAAACACTTCTAGGTGATTGCAACAGCCAGGTAGGGCACACTCTTTTTATGACCCCCCCCCCCGGTGTACTTGGGACTTTTAAAGTGTGTTTCTATGCTTTTCTGAATGTTTTATGTGTTTATTTTTTTTATTTTTGAATTTCCCATGCTAGCATCTTCTTACGAGAATGGGTGAGGTTTCAACCCCGGAAATAAATGGAGCTCTGTTTGTACTGCCGGGGAAGCCTCACTGATGCTGAAAAAGGTAGGTCTGGTGGGGGGGGGTCTTTTGCTTGAATGACACAATTTATGCCAGCAAAAGATCGTTAAGGAGAGGGGTCTGATAAAGTCCCCACCTTCTCCCTCTCTCTCTCTCTCCTAAATCCAGTTGCTAGTCCCAGCTCAAGTATACACATTGAATCAATGGAACTTTTACAGAAATTGACTTACCAACCTTCTGTTGAATCAATGGATGCACTCAACAGCTTCTTGCAGATATGTGAGTTTTCATTTTTATTTCCAAGAAAGAGGGAGCGAATGTGAAGGAGGAAGACCATTTTGGCTACAATGTCTTCTTTTCTCATCCTCCCTTCCCCGTATTTGAGAAATATAAAATAATGTATATTGTATTACATTCCCATGTGCCTGTGAAGTTCAGCATGCACAGCTCTGCATTTTATTACTTGTAACAGTGAAATAATGAGATCTTATTGCCTATTGGGACAAGGTAACTAGATTTTTGCTCTAGGCCACTTTTCACCCTCTCACGCCCTTTGAGAACACTTGAGATTAAGCTCAGTTTTGCATAGTTTAAATGGATTACAGGCCAGTGGGGAGGAGAGAGAAAGTTCTGAAATTGAATATTTATACTTCTCTAACTCTATTCTACTTATTTTTCATAGTTATATGAGCAATCTGTTAATATGCCTTGGGCTAAATTACATTTTAGCAAAAAAAAGTGTGATGACAATGCAACCATCTAGCTAACAATCAGCGGAATGATAATGAAGCTTTTCAGAATTAAAACCTAATTCTGGAACAGCCTTCTCCAACCTGGTGTCATATAGATGTGCTGAATGACAACTCCAGTCAATCCTAGCCAGTGCAGTCACTGGCAGAACTGGTGGGGATAATGAGATTTTTAGTGCAACGTATTTGTGTCATATCAGGTTGGGGAAGACTGTTGTAGAAGATACAACTTGGCATCCGTGTCTGTTGTATTTCATCAAGTTGCCAGATCCTCCACCCTTGTTTTATTCGGAAATCTAGACATGAGTTAACATGAATTCTGTTGCCCCCTTTAGTATCATGAGGCAACATATCCTTGGCTTGTACTATATATATCACTTGCCTCCTTTTTTCCTCCATCAACATCTAGGGCTATAAACTTAGTTATACCACTAACATGACTCTGTGGTTGTCTAGACAGGAAGATACAATGTGGATTGGTGTGCATGATCACAAATTCACAGCAATGCTCATTTGTCTCCATGGTCTTTTGACAAAATCTATTGTATGTGAAGCTATCCCCATTTGAAATGCACGCACAGCCATGCCTGAGAATCAATATGGTGGCCAAGAGTACAGTGTGTTATTATTCTCCACATGTGTTGTCACCGCTACACAGTAATGTACTTGTAAGTCAAAGGTGTGCAAGTGAGACCTTCCCTTTATAAAAAGCTCCTTTGTTGCACCAGTGCAGCAAAAAAGTGCACACTTAAAAACATGAAACTTGAAAATGGTGCTCCCAGCCACTTCCTTGCAGGCAAACCTGCCCACCACCCACACGGCCGACCAATCTGCTCTTCACTTCTGCCCTCACTGAGAATGGGTAGCATCCGAATTGGATGTCCACACATACAATAATGTGCAAGCCTGCTCATTATTCAAAAAACCTTGGGGAAATCCACAAAGGCTTTTCCTCCTTAGTAAATGGAGGTTTGCCCCCCCTCCTTCTGAATACCATGAATCTTGTTGGCAGCATGTTGGGACAAAAGGTATTCTCATCGAATTCTATGAGGAAAATTTTCATTGTCTAGACAGCCCCTATCACCACTGTGTTTGGTAAAACAAATTATATATTGAAATTTATTTAAGGACATGACTCCATAGTTATGATGCTTTCATAAGTATTAATCTCTCTGAGTCTGGCCAAGATCCTATTAGCTGGTGCAACTATGCTGGAGCCATTTCATGCTAAACAATTATAGTGCTATTTTCCACTTTAAATGCCATGGCAACAGTCTATGGAATCTTTGGAATTGGCTGTGTGTGTGTGTGTGTGTGTGTGTATACACATGCACCTTCAAGTCACCTGTAAATTTATAGTGACCCCATGAATTTCATAGGGTTTTCTTAGGCAAGGAAAACCCAGGGGTGGTTTTGCCAGTTCCTTCCTCTGAAATACAGCCTCTCTCTGGCTTTTCCTCACAAATGAAGATTCAGGAAGGACTCATCACGTGCTTTCTGTAAGTGCGCTGATGACTAAAAAGGCCAATCTGAGTTAAACAAGTCCAGTTGCAGAAAGCACAGCAGAAAGTCTCCTTGGGTGATGTTTCCAGGTTTTGATTCTTTCTGCATTGTCGTTTCTCTTCAAGACTTGTTCGGTGTGAGTTCTCAAATAAGGCTGAAGCATTGTGGATAGTGCGTCTCCATGCCTCCCGATGTGAGCTCAGGGTGGACCATTGTTGGTGATCAATTTGGCCGAGCCTGAGATGTTGCTCCAGGGAGTCCTTCTATCACTTTTTTGGAGCATCCCTCTTACACTGACCCATGGCAAGTTCACCGTAGAGTACTATTTTTGGGTGGTGATGGTCCTCCATCCTAGAAATGTGCCCTTCCCAGAGCAGCTGTGTTCTCAATATCATGGCTTCAATGCTGGTGATCCCTGCTTGCCTAAGGACAGCAACATTTGTCACATAGTCAGTCCAGTGTATATTTAGGATTGTGCGTATACAGCGCTGATGAAAGTGTTCGAGTAATCGTAAGTGGTGGAGATAAGTGACCCATGTTTCAGACCCATAAAGGAGAATAGACAGTATAATGGCTCTATACACACTGATTTTTGTGCTTTGCCTCAGGTGTTTGTTACTCCAGACCTATAGCACCTGGTATCCCTTGGAATTCTCCCATCCAAGTACAAACCATAGCTGACCCTGCTTAGCTTCCAAGAGCAGATAGGATCTGGTGCCTTTAAGGTATTTAGGCAGTTTGAGGAGAGGGTTAGAATTCTCAGAGAACTTTAGTGCCTCACCAGACTACAAGCCCAAGGATTCCATGGAATGCAACCATAACAGTTAAAGTAGAATCACAGTGCTATCATTGGGTAATGTGAAAGGGTCCCAGGTGGAAGAGGAGGAGGTGCTGAAGTAGAAGAAAAGAAGCTGCAAATACTGTGACAATATGGTGGATAGCAGCAACAGCTATATTTGTCAGGAGATAAAACTGCCCTGCTAGCTAGCTAGCATCCAGGCTGTTTGTGAGATAGCAGAATATTTTTACCTCCTTATGGGGATGTCCAGTTAGTGTCCCTAAAGAGCCCCCACCTCCAGAAACCCCCAAATTGGCTTATTAATAATTTGGCTTATAATTTGGGAAGAGCAATAAGGTTTCAGAGATGTGCTGAAAGCCACACATTGCTCAAAGGAAGAACTATTGAAAATTTCAAACTATGAGGAAATTTGAGGTCAAAGGACATTGCCACCACCACACACCCAAGAGACAGACAATGATGTCATTAAGCAGATGGAGTATTCCTTTGTTTGAAAGTTTTGAGATTCCCTTCCCCAATCACCTACCCATCAAAAGAGGCAGCTCAAGCTTTGTGAATCCAATCATCAGACATTTAAGGCAGTTTGCAACACATTAGCATCTTTGGACACCTAGGTGCCGTTTACACGATGAAAATGTCCCGGGAAGAATTCGTGTCGATCCCTGGCAGTTTACACGTACATTGGGTCGGGTACGTGATTTTCGGAAGGGGGGCCACCTTTTATCCCTCAACCTGCGGGACTTCCAGGAGATTTTCAGACCGCGTTTCAGCGTGCCTAGCGCGGGAGGAACTTTCGGGAGAGGGATGGTGGTCTTGCGCGGCAGGGGGGCGTTTTCGGACGCCGTTGTCCCTCTCCCGAAACCATCCATGTCACTTCCGTGAAGCTTCAGAAGCCGCAGAGCCATATTTTAATCACGGAGGTTGCCCGTGATTAAAATATGGCTCTGTGGCTTCCAAAGCTTCACGGAAGTGACACGGATGGATTCGGGAGAGGGACAACGGCGTCCGAAAACGCCCCCCTGCCACGCAAGACCGCCGTCCCTCTCCCGAAAGTTCCTCCCGCGCTAGGCACACTGAAACGCGGTCTGAAAATCTCCCCAGTCCCGCGGTTTGTGCCGGTTTTTAAAAAAGTCACTGGAGGATTCGGAAAATCGGAAATGTAAACAGCCTGGGACAAAATATCTCGGTACTAGGGGATGAGCGGAAATGGTGACTTGGGGCGGGCTTAGAGATCAGCGACCAGAAAAGGAGGGGTCAGTCACCCATTCAACAGATCCAGCCTCACCAGCCGAAAGCAAAGGCATCCCTTCCAGCTGCACGAAGGTTGATGTGTGCGTGCACGAGCGTGTACTCAGTCACCTTTTTAAATGGATTTCTACACTGCAAACCCTTCAGCTTTAACCTCTTCCTCAACTGCATGTTACAGAGAGATCGTGGTGGGCAGAGGGTCTCCCATTCATCCCCTGCCTTGATCACCTCCCTGGGTCTGAACGGGCACAGTAAAATATTCCAGCCTCTGAGCAAATGAACACCCTTTAATTCCTCCTCTCTGTGTCTGTGTCTTTCAAAACACCTGTCTGTAGCTGGCTTGAAACCTAAACTCTGCTGCTAAATCTCTGCTGTAAGGGTTAACATTTTAAAGAGGCAAGGGGAAACCCAAGCCTTCCCACCACCACCTCACTCAGCTTGATTTCAAAAGGAAAGCACTCGGCTTAAAGCACTCGTTCCTGCATATAAGCGAAAGATCTCAGTCTGGGTCTTTCAAAATGCTTTCTGCCTCTGCTTAAAGAGTTAACATTTTAAAGAAGCAAGGGGAATACCAAACCTCTGCCCCCCTCTCTCTCCCCCCCCCAGCCAGCCAATAGCATCACTCGTGGCGCGGAACTCTAAAGGAAGTGTGTCACCGAGAAACTTGTGAAAACACGAGTAATCGCATCCTTGATTGACAGCCAAAAAACCCCTCTAAAACCTAAAAAAAACCCCGGAACTTTGGACATGTAAATATCAATCACGGGACCACCTGGGATATCCAGATCAGTGACAAAAATCATATAAACAGCGAGGGACGGATTCATGATCACAAAGTCACAGTAAGCACTGCGACAATTTTTGTCATGTAACTGGCACCCTATTATCAAGACCAGGAGTTTTCATGGAACTCATTGTGCAATTGTTAGAGCTATTGTTTCTACCTATGCAACTTCTTCTCCCCAGGGCATATTTTTGATATAAATGCTGGCCGAAAACCACGCCTCATTGTGCACAGAGCTTCTTCCTGGTGACACTATGTCACTCTGTGTTAGCCACTCCAGATACATCTATCCACGCTGCTGGATTGCTCAGCAACTTCAGAACTACAAGACAGGTGTCGTATCACCCCAGAAATCTCCCTATCTATCCCTCTGGCAACCTCTCTTCTTCCATTCCTAGTTGTCTTGTGTGGATGCTTCTTGCATGAATGTGTGCGTGTTTGGTGCTATTATTTATGTCTTTAATAAATATCATTCTAATTTTCATTTTGCATATGTGTGTGTCTGTTCAGAGTTAGTAGAGGTATCGTTGGTGTAAAGATCCCCTCTCTGTTGCCTCCCTCTTCTATTGCTAAGGTTGAGTTGCTGCTAATTTCCCCAACATATTAGAAACTCGATCTTTTTTTTAATTTCTAAGAGCTCTTTGAGTAACAGTTCCCCTACCTATATTGTGCTTGGGTCAAAAAGAATACTTTGCTGATTTACATGAGACTTCCACCAATGTATGTCACCAATAAGATTTCAGTACCAGATCACTGGTCCATCTTGTACTGGGGTTGGGAAACTGCAGCCCACCAACCACATGCAGTTTGAGAAGGCTCATGTGGATTCTGTGGTTTGGAGTGTTTGGCTCCAGCTTCAGTTGGTACACCAGCTCCTGGAAAGAGATAACATATCCACAGCAACTCACGCACTGGTGACCTACGTATTAGACTGCTGTAATGCACTCTATCTGGGGCTGCCCTTGAAGATGACTTGGAAGCTGCAGCTATTGCAAAATGCACCATATCGATCGCTGATTGGGATAGCATATAGAAACCATATAGCATCAGTCTTGAAAGAATCACACAGGTTGCCAATAGGCTTCTGGTCAGAATTCAAGGTGATGACTTTTAAAGTTCTACAGAGTGTGAGACTTTAGAACTAGAGTGCATGTCTCTCCCTGTATGTGCCTGCCCAAGGAATAAGGTCTGCTGCAGGGCAGGGTCTTCTTATTGAACAATAAGGTCAATACTCTGTGCAAGAGAGGGTCTTCTGAACTGTAGCACTCCAACTGTGGACTGCCTCTCCTTGGAGGCCCAATTGACACCAACACTGATTTAATTTAGGTATCAAGTGAAAACATGGCTGTTTATTAAAAAAAATGGGCACAATTGTTTTAACCTTTAAATCAACCTTGTTAGAATATATTAATCCTATTTAATATGCTTTTTAATATCACTATTTTAAATTGTTTTTACATGCTTGTTTGATTTTAATTATATGCTGCCCTGAGATCTCTTCATATAGGCCAGGATAGAAATAGTTCAATAAATAAATAAACTAAAATAGTAATTCATTTGCAGCCTCATAAGCCTGACCAAAGCTCCCAGACCCCCATTTTCCATCCAGTCCTTTCCCCCAAGGTGAGGCAAAGAAAGCAGAACAACCACTCAAGAAACCCACCAGTAAGTGCCCTGCTGCTGTTTCTATGGCCTTCAAGTAACATCTTTGCCAGCCCTTCTACCACTGCTTTTGCTTGGGCAAAAGATGGCTTCACTGGGTCTTCCACCATTGCCACCAACTTTTAGAGTAGGGGCAGCTTTGCCAGCTTCAACAGTCAGGGGCTCACCAGGGAGCATTTGGTGGTTGCCACAGTTGACCCATCTGGCACCAAGTACAGTAGGACCCCTGTATCTGCTGATTCATTATCCGCTGATTCATTTCTCACTGATTCAGTTATCCACTTATCACTTATCATAGAGTCTTTCTAGAAAATGCCTAGAGTGGCATCCTCTCTAGATGTTTTCTGGGTCCTCCAAGGCAAACTCTATAGTATTTTAAACTGGAAGTCCCATTATTTTCAATCGTGTTTGCTGTTATCCATTGTTTTCGGTATCCACAGAGACCCCTGGAATCAATCCCCCATGGATACAGGGGTCCTATTGTAGTCTTAAAGTCATATAAGCTCAAAAATCTAGCAAGTGCAAGAGACCAACTCCACCCTCTGACTGACCATTCCTGGAAATGTGAAGTCATAGACTCAGCATCCTGATCTAGCAAATTTTCACATCTCTGGGAGCTTCCAGCTGTCCTGTGGTCACTAGCAAAGAACATTTGCTGTGATATTAACTTGGCTTTTCCAGCAAAGGAGATCTATAGATTTTCTAAATACTGCTTTAATCAGAAAATACTGACAAACATGAAGTGTTCAGGACCTTCTCACAGCTGAGAAAGAAGGATGGCACAAATATTAATCGCACAAGGGAATTCCCAGTCTAAAATTGCTTTCTTATGGTCTATACATCCTCATCTGATATGCTTCCTGTGTTGTATAAGTGCCCCAGGGCTTTTTTTTAAAGAAAAGAAAACCACATCCCTAATTTCAGTAATATGAACAATTCATGCAAATTAAAGCTAGCCTTTTGGAATTTAACATTCTTTGAAAGTTCAAGCTCCATTTCCTACTTGAGATGCATGAGAAGTGATACAAAATTGCACCACCATTGGGATTTCACATAACTGAACAAAAAATGAAGATACAATACCCCCCGCTATACAACATTTTAAACCACCAAATCACTTTACGTAGGCCAGAGAGGCAGTGAATCTGGACTTAGGGTTTGTCTACATATGGGGCAAAAACTCCGAATAGAGACCTGCCTGCATGTACCCACAACCCCCCCCCCAAGAAAAACTCCTGCATATTATTATTCTCTGCATGGACATGAGGTATCTTGTTTTCACTGTCCCTGCAAAGTTTTGTCTGCTGCCACCACCAGCTCGACCATAATTTAAGGCTCCAGAGGCAATTCCTAGCCAAAGGGAGAGGTTTTCTCCCTCCCCCTGGCTCAGCAGCCCTGCCTCCACCCACTCTCCCATCACAGGAAGAGGTGCTTGAACGAAGCAATAGGCAAGCAGAAAGTGGGTGGAGGCAGCACTGCCAAATCAGGAGAAGGGAGAAAACTTCCCCCTTTGGCCAGGAACTGTCTCCGGAATGTAAAAATTGGTTGCAGTGGCAGTGGACAAAAATGTGGAGAAAACCCCAAATCTCCACATCTAGGTAAAATACCACCAAAATGCCGTGAATCTGGGTGCTGCAATCTGGGCCAGATCACCCCAGATTCAGGGAAAGTGCCATACCACATGTGGCCTGATTGCCAGAGATTTGGGGTCATTTGCATGGGGATTCGGGAGTTTTGATAGTGTAGACAAGCCCTGAATCTTTAATTTTGGGCTAGACTTTAAAGGAGAACTCAGGGTGCTAAACCCAATTCTCAAATGAGGTTCAAGTCCTAGGATAGCTCTTTTAAAGCTCAGGCTGAAACCCAGATTGGATGCTCCACCCCAGTGACCTGGAAGATACCAACTGCCACTGGAAGCTACCAACTGCCACCTAGGTCCTATCAGCCCTAACCAGTGAAGAAGACTGATGGGAATTACTGTTTAGCACCACTCAAGGCCAACAAGTTACCAAGTCCCTGGCCTTGGTATTTTCAAGGCCAGGCATTCACTCCTAATGTATGCAAACACCATCCACCGGTGGCACAAATCCCATTTTTCTTTAAAAGACTCTGATTTGTCCTTGAGTGTTGCATGAGGCTATGAGCAATGCATTACAGGATGCAAGCATACCTACACTGTTACCCAAATTGCGTGGAGTCTGTGAGGATCCCACAAGTGTCCGAATATTAATATGGGGAATATTTAATTGGCTCAAAATGGCAGTGAGAGACCAGGTAATGGCAGGATCTTTTGACTTATGTATACCAGTCATGTTGACTTGTGTATAACTGAGGAGACTCCAAGCCAGAAAGTACAATTAAATGATTTTTATTGGAAATTAACTTTAATAGCCTTCACGCTAACATTCAGGCTTCAAAGCAATCACACAAGGTTATTGAGGAAAGTACAGTAGGAAGTATTTTGATATAGAGTAAGGGGATTATGGGTTATACTATACCGATCCTGGAGAGCTGATATCACAAAGTCAACTAGCAGAGAGGAAGTCCATAGGGCAGAATGGTGACATGGACTGACATGGAGTTGGAAAGCAGGAGGTCCATACACACTTTGGTGGAGTTTTAGGGTGATGTTTATATTTGATAATTCCCCTGAAGGGATGAGATTTAGAGTGAAATACAATATCTCTTTAAGTTTCCTGGGACTAGACAAAGGGATCTCCAGATGTGTTAGTGATTGTTAATTGGCAGTACATTTGGAATTGAACAGGAGCAGGCAACTTCTATTGTGAGGAAGGGTAGGGAGGAAAAACCCATTTTGCAACCATTAAGGACTCTGCTCTTTTGAGTGGATTAGAGAATTACTCACCTCCCGGTGTTCTTCAGGAAGAACTTGACCTGGGTATGACCTGTTTTTAGAAGGCCCCCTCCTAAGCTGTACATAACTCCAACCTTAGTATCTGGGGACTCCCTGGTTTACCTGCCAATCACATGGAAGGCCACATCAAGTCAGATTATTAAATATTTGTCAACTTGTGATTTTCACTCTTATTTGTTTTCTAGTCAAATAATGCTTCTCCCAACAGTTGGGAAGCCCCTTTGAGAAGGATAAGAGAGCAGTGAGATTCTTGTGCAGTTTTCTGTTTTTGACCATCCTGATGTGGTCTGGAGGATTTTTGTTCCAGAAGAAAGTACTTCCTGCACAACTGCTGATATCCTATAGTTATGTTTAGTTATGAATGTGTAACTAAGTAATGTCTCCTGGCCTTAGCCCCCCTCAGCCTACCTTAACAGCCAGCAGCTGCGTTGGGCAAAGGATGTCTGTTCAGCTGCTTATTGGGATGCAAGAAGGATACCTTTTCCAGTCCCCTCCCACCACTGAGTGAGGCTCCAAAGAAGAAATGCAACAGGGATTCTACTTCTGATTGCCATAGCCTCGGTTGCTGGTGGGAGGGGGCTGGAAACGTCCTCTTCCTTGTGCCCTGATCACCAACTGAACAGACCTCGTTCACTCAGTGCAGCTTCTGACTGTGAAGATGAATTAGGGTAGGCATTTATGAGCATGGCAACAATGTCATGATTGTCAGTACAGTCAGCCCTCTGTATCCACAGATTTGGGATTTCTGGATTCCACCATCCACAGCTTGAAAATATTCCCCACCAAAAAAATTCGAAAAAGGAAGACTTACTGTTCACCATTTTATCTAAGGGACACCACTATACTACGCCATTGTATATAATGGGACTTGAGCATCTATGGATTTTGGTATCCATGGGAGGTCCTGGAACCAAACCCCAGCAGATACCAAGGGCCCACTCTACATAGTGTTATTGAATAGAGAGCAGTTATGGATCCATAACTCTAGGTTATGAACCCATAACTGCAATACAGAGGGCCAGAGAATGTTGTTGTTGTTTTGTGCCAAAAATGTATGTGGGTAGGGAAGTTTTTTTCCACAGAAAAAATTCTGGGGTACTTTGGATGCTTGAATACGGGGAGATTACTATACCAAAAAAAAGTCACTTCCTCCCACAATAGGGATCAAACTTAGGGTTGCCATTTGTCCTGGAAAACCAGGAAAATCCCAGATTGAAGGGACAAAAAGATGTCCTGGCTGGCTGGGGCAGTTGAAGCAGCAGATCCTGGATTCCTCCTTAGAGGGCAGGCTGTTCTAGGTAGTACTGTGCAGGTATGCCAGAGCCAAAGCCCAGAAGGCAGGACTGCTGAATGCAACTGGGGAGCCCAGAAGGTGGGAAGGGAAAGGAGGTGAATGGAGATGTCCAGCCCAGGAAGTCTTGTGTTTGTTGTGTGGTGAGTTTGGCAATGCTGAGTGTGGAACTTCACTTCCAAGTAGCCCCAAGAGTTAAGGGACTCCCTTTATTTTCAAGGCTGCTTGTCAGCAAAGAGCTCATTTTTTGCCCTCTCCTAGCCAGTGTGTGATAGATTGGAAGGAGGCTCCAAGGGCAGTCCCAAGAGTTAAGGGAGTCCCTGGTATACACAAAACCTTTCTCCCTCACTCCACCTTCCCCCCCGCCCCAATTTGTTCAATATTTAAAAAAAACTATTGCTGCAAAGATGACAGTAGGTTTTCTACCCACATAAAATTAGGGTTGACTGATTGAAAACTGGAGAGATTTCCAGAACTTTTAATGGTTGTGTAGAAGAAGGAATTTTAGCAGGCCTTGATGATGATGATGATGATGATGACTACTACAACTTCAACAACTACTACTACTGAACTATGCAATAAATCAATGTTAAATGTCAAAATGTAGTTTATGTTTTTTTGTCAATAATCTGCTCAATCCAGTCCCATATACTTTTGTCCTGGTTTTGTGGGAGAGAATTATGGACTTTTTCAGATGCCCTAAAACCTGTCAGGGGAGGGCGGGAGAGGTATGTGGCTATCGCGCGGCAGGGGTCAATTTCGGACGATGCAGTCCCTCTCCCGTTGTCATCCGTGTTACTTCTGTGTTCAATCTATTACAAATGGAAGTTTTTTTGTGAGTAAAAAGTGGCGCCTTTTCAATAGATCGAACATGGAAGTAACACGGACGATGACGGGAGAGGGACAGCGTCATCTGAAACTGACCCCCTGCCGCGCGATAGCCGCGTACCTCTCCCACCCTCCCCTGAAGGGTTTGAGGGCATCTGAAAAAGTTCTATGGCAACCCTAATTGAACTGCACTCACTACAGTAACTACAGTCTTTGAGTGCAGGGATGAAATAAACAAGGATTTACATCCCTAACCCCAGCTAATCATTTGAACAGGCTCACAAAACTGCATTCCTGATAGCCCGGGAGTGCAGTTGTGCAGAAGAGGATGCACGGGGATGATTCTCTTCCTTTCCAGTATAAAAACTGATCCATCAGCCAGCCCAACAACTGCTTGCACTACTTGTGCTGGAAAAGAAGGCACATTTGGAGACCTATCCCTACAGACCCTTCTCCCCAAAACATTTGTGGCCACATGGAGTCAGAAGGGAGCAATCCAAGAAGCACTCAGCAATTTCAGCACCACCAGGGGACACCCAGATAGCCTCCCAGGGGCATATGGAGCCCCTAGGCTTTGGGTTGCCTGTCTGCCATTTAAAAGTGATGATGTCAGTTCCACCAAGGAGGTCCTCAAAATGTATTAAAAGTGAGAACTCAAAAAAAATCATGCTTTTAATTTGGGTCTCTCCCTTCTTCTTTACCTTTCAGCCAGACTGACGTTGAATAGATAGAAGTTTCCATGAACCAGGGGATCATCTTCTCTGTAGTAGGACACATGGCTATCCTAATTAGAATATATAAAGAGATGAATTCATGTTATCACTTTTAGTCTAGAGTTACTGTATATCTTTCCTCTCTTCCCCACCCTCCAGGAAGTGTGAATGCTGCTGAAATTTGACCTGAATAAAAAGCTGTTTATTTTGATAAGTTTGTTTTTCCAGGTTTCACTGGACTTGCATTTGCATCATTACACTCTGAGAAGAGCTATCACAGAGATTGGGGGCAGTGGGTTTAATGCCTGTTCTATTTCATGGCTTTATTTTACCTTCTCATTTCTTTTAAACTATATTTTGTCAGGTATGATTTTTATCATATTTTTATCACCTGGCTTTTGTGTTTGAACCTATACTTTTATCATGGTTTCATACTGCTGTGATTTTAGATCTTTATTTGTATTTGATTGTGGTGTTCTATTATATAATTGTAGGATACCATGTGTGTGCATCTGTATGCATGCTTTCAAGTTGTACCTGCTTTATATTTGTCTTTCAAATACAAATCATAAACACATAGACATTTCTACAATGGAGGGGGTGGGGAATAAAAAAGTATAGTATTTATCAGACCGGATTTTCAGTGATGGGGGAAGAGGTGTCAGCTGAGTTTCTGCCTCTAATACATATTTCTGCACAACATCATGTTTTGGATGTGTATGAAAAAAATGTGAACTCGTCTGTGCCCAGGAAACATAGCTATATTCAAGATTGCAAGCTAACTTTCCCAAATTTGGTGTTCGTAACATAATGCCTGGAGAAGCCGAATCACTCTAGATCGGTAATTCCCAAAGTGGTGGCAGTGGAAAGCTTTGGGGAGGGGGTGTGAGGAAAAAAGGGAGCAGTAAAGGGGTGGTGAAGAAAAAGGGGACAGCAGGGGATAGTGGGGATGAGGTTTCCATGAAACTTCTCTTTTGCGGGTCCCCTAAAACCACTGCACAGTCTTGCTGATTGCTTCATGTGGTGGTGTCTCCTACTCTTTGCACCAGGCACTTAATTTGTTTGCCTGTGCATGCTCACTCCTTTCATCACATTTCACTAGCAGTGGTGGCAGCAGTTAGGAAACTCTCTCAAGGCTTGGGTGCATGGCATCACTTCTGCAGCTCAGAGTGGCACCATTTTGGAATAGACTGACTGACTGGAGGAGGAGTTAGTGCATGTGGCAGTGGGGCAGAAACGATGATGGGGGGAAATGAGCTTTCAAATTTGGGACCCCATTTAAGATTTATGAGCTTTGCTTTGCCAGAACTTGGTTGGCAGGCTGGAGCTGCAATGGTGTTCCAGCTTTCCCTCATCAAACAGGGTCATGAGAAGAAGTACTGGAAGAAAAAAATGCTTGTAGCAGGAGGAAGAATGACTTAAAGTTTGTTGTTGCTGCTTCTGTGAGCTTTTCCTTGTTCATGCCTGCCTGCCTATGCAAGCGAGTGAACACACATATGCACACTCCCTTGTCATGATCCCCTCATCCCATCCCCGTCCTGCCAGCTTGTGCAAGTGAGGAAGTGAGCGAATGCACAATGACCCTCCATCCTTGTGATCCACCAGTTCCAAACCTGCCCGTCCCCTTGAGCAAGTGCACTAATGAGGGAAAGCATGCAGCCAGGCCCAGTCACCCTGTCAGTTTGATTTCCTCCCAGAGAGACACATGTTGTTGAAGTTGTAAAAATGGCATAGGGCAGCAACTGAGCTACAGCAAATAATCTGTGATTAAGTAAATCCACAAAAGTGAAACCTACAAATGTGGAGGAAGGACTATATGTAATGTTATGTCCTTAGACATAATTTTGACATATAGTTTACAAATGCTATTCTAAGAAAACCTTTTAAGATGGCTGTTGGGGGCGTTAGGGGTAAGGAATCCTTGACCTACCAGATGTCTTGGCTTATAGCAGCTCCCACAGTCCTTTACCATGCTGGGTGGGGCTGATGGGAATTGAAGTCAAAAGTAGCTAGAAGAAAAAAAGTTCCTCATGCATATTTTACTGTATATGGCTTCTCCAAATATCCATGCATTTGGCTAGAAGGATGGCAGCTGATTGACCAGGCTTGTCCAGGCAATTAGTGCCAGCATGAGGCATCAGTAATGAGTCCATCTTCTTGGGACCGACCCCATAGGTAAGCTCATTGGTTTGTTTGCTTTTTAATTTTCTTCAGTTTGTTATTTAATTTATATCCTGTCTTCCTCCTGATATAGGGTTTGTCTACACTGGCCAAATAAAACAACAACTCATTTTTACTGTGAGCTGTCCAGACTATGTACAGCTCAAATCTGGGTCTTTTCAGTGCTTCAAGGCTTTAATACACACACACACACACACACACACACACACACACACGTGTGGGGATTTACTCTGGATTTGAGCAGAAAATCCAGATATTGGTGTGTGCGTGGTCTGCGCTCCATAACAATGTTGATGTGGGGGTAGAAGTTTTTGGTTGGTGGGGTGGAAGAGGCAAGGAGGTGGCTCTCTGGGCCAGGTGATCAGCTGACCTTTCCCACCAGGAAATGCCTCTTTCCTCCTGTTTTAATTTCACTTTTTAGGGTTCCTTTTTACTTTTTCTTTTTCTCTCTCTTTTTCTTTTTGCATATGCAACAGGTGTTCGGAGAAGCACATACCAGCGTGCCCATATTGTTAGCTGCATGTTCTTCTGCTTAATAGAATGTCTGAAGCCTCTCTGATCTGTGGAGAAAGATATATGTATATTGACATGCATTTGAGGAAGGGGTAAAAATGGAGCAGCCACAGCAGTGTTGCCATGCATATTGCAAATTATCAGACTGGGGTGAGTTCGAAAGGGACAACTCTGTGTGTGCTACCTACCTGGACACTCCCTGCCCCATATCGGTAATAACTGGCAATATTTAATGATTTGGCCACATGTGGCCTTCCACACAGTGTGGCCATTAAAACTGGGGACTTTCAAAAACCAGGAATTCAAAAGAACTAGCTTTGAGACTCAGTCAAGTATGCACTTAAGGAAAGGCCATCCCAAATTCCAAAGGAGGATAATTTGCAAGGGCAGCTTCTTGCCTGAACATCTGGCTAATTCCATCAGACTAAATTGATATGCTCAAATTTGTCAAATTCCCTCATACCTTTACCTTTCCACAAACGAAGAAGGTTGCTTCTTCTGATCAATTACAAAGTATCCATACATTAAGGATCATTAGCACATTCAGAGTATCCATTGTATTACCTTGGGAACCTCTGAGAAGCATTCTCTTTCACTCTAAATCCCATCTCCTAAAAGAAATTATTGGGTATATAAACCCTTCCAAAACCCCACTCAAGTGCACACGGATCCCCTTCCTGTGGACATGTCATGTCTCTGGCTGTTAGTTAGCCTAGTTAGGATAGCTGTAACTATAGCTGTATAGTTAGCTATAGTTAGGCCTGAAGCTTGCTTGGGCCAGCCAGAGACTTGAAATGAGTGAGAGGCATGATGGGAGGGGGTTGACTGGCTCTGGAATGTGCTTAGACTGCTGATATCAATGCTCAAGGTTGTGCAGGCCTGGGAAGAAAATGGGAGTTCGACATGTGAAAGTCAAATCCCAGTTAGCTAAGGTGAAAGGGCGAGTTGAGCTGGAGGGGAAAAACAAAACTACTTGAAGATATTATAGTTAGTGGATTGGCAGGAAGTTCTTCAGATCTGTCAATAAAGTGCAACCATTCACTTCTGTACCTCTGCAATAAAGTGTTTCAACTAATGCCTGTCGTCCAAGTGATTGACGGGGACATCACAGGACACTACATCTGTCTGTGTAGCCATTCCTGCTTCGGGCCCCCCACTTTGCTGGTTTCTGCCTGGCAGATGCTGCCATTTCCCTGGATGTCTGAGCCAGTCCTTGGCCTGGACTGGTGACAGAAAGGTTTTTCCCTCTTCAGTGCTGCCATTGCTGGCATACAGTCACTTGTTCTGAGCCAAACTAGGCCCCCACATCACATGGCTGGGCACCACATTTGCCTCAGAGGAAATAACTGTGTGCCAGCAGTGGTGGCACTGAGGAGGGAAAAACTTGTCTTCACCATTCCAGGCCAGGAACTGGCCCAGACATCAAGGGAAATGGCAGCAGCTGCCAGGCAGTGATCTTTCCTGATTTTTCCTCCCCCCAATCCAGAGTGAATCCATTGTTCAGAGTTTCCAGCACACTGAGAGTTTTTTAAACCCAGGTTAAGGTGGTACACCCCAAGTTTGGTGCAGATAGGGATGTATGTCATGTGACCTAATTGAACCAGATAAGGCATATGTTGTGAGTAGGAGTAGAAACCCCCAGTGTGATCATGATAACATAAAAGTGATAGGATATGTAACCAATCAGTGCTGCCACCACTGAGAAGTGAAGTTGCCTTCAGGAAGCATTGCTGCAACTCTCTCTCAACACATACCTTTTAATTGCAATGACAGAACACTTGCCAAAAGAGAGGCTGCTTGGTTTGTTTTTCTTCAGGAAAACTCTGTACTTCCTTTGGCTCATCCCTGGCCTACGAGGGCACCTGTTTTGTATATACTCAAAACACAGCATTTGGTGTTTTAAAATGTGCACAACAATGCATTACAGCACAGGATGCCTAATTGGCTGCAGAGTGTATTTGTGGTAGAAACGTGTGTTTTGAAATGTAATGTGTGAAGGAGCCCCAAGGCTACTGGCCTGGTGTCCTAATCATATATTCCATTGTGTACTTATGACATCTATCTATACAGAGTTCTGCTTCTACTATGGGGGACAGGATAGTTGCTACTAACCATAGATTTTTAAAGGGGGGGGGGGATTTGCCCAACCAACTCAGTTCTAAAAACCTGGAAGTAAGAAACCATTTTCAGTACTAAGCCTGGCAACTAATGCTTTCAAAGGAGGTGCTCTGGTTTCAAATGGCTCATCTGGGAAATCTAAGGAAATGAATCACTGCAAACAGCTGGGTTTTAAAATAATAATTAAAAAATGATACTGGCACATGTCCATTGTATGCCAGTAAAAGTCCAGAAAAATCGGCAAGTACAATCCATTACTTATTGTAGATTTGCTGATCGTTCAAAATCTGTTTTTGTTTCCATTTTACCAGGCTTAGAATGTGTATGCTATATATAGCTTATATGGTCAAATGACAGGAAGAACACACAGATCAATTTGCCAGTCAACATGGCACTCTGAATGTTTAAAATGAACAGATCTTCATTGACTTCTTGCATCTCTTATTGAAAGTGACTAGAGAGGATTTTTTTAAAAAAATTCCCCCTGTGGAATTAAGGCAGGAAATCTGGTAATGGAGGTTTGGAAAATCTTTATCTGATGTAACATGATTGCCCAAACAAACTGTTCCATATGCACATTCATGGAGAACTTGAATTCCGGCATTGATCACAAGAGTGGGCAAAGTGTGGCCCCAGAATTAAATGTAGCTTCCATGACTCTTTTTGTAGCCCTCAACCTCTCCAGACTCCCCAAACCACTCCTTTTCTAGCCACCAAAAGGGTTAATTGCTCCTTTAGCAATTTGCCTTTGAAATAAATTGCAGAGCCTGCCTGTACTGTTCACCATTAAAACTCTCTCTGTGTGTGTGCGTGTGTGTGTGTGTGCGCGCCCGCGCGCCTTGTCACCTGCTGACCTATGGTGACCCCATGAATTTCATAGGGGTTTCTTAGGCAAGGAATACTCAGAGGTGGTTTTGCCAGTTCCTTCCTCTGAAATATAGCCTACAGCACCTGGTATTCATTGGCAGTCTCCCATCCAAGTACAAACCAGAGTTGACCCTGCTTAGCATCCAAGATCAAATGGGATCTGGTGCTTTTAAAGTATTTAGGCTACCATTAAAATTACCCAGTTTTTTTTTTAAAAAAAAAAACCTCAGAACTACACTTTCAGCTACTTCCATTTGTTGTTGTTGCTGTTTTTGTTTTCAGTCGATGTGCCCCCCAGGGGCTCCAGAAGCCACAAATTGGCCCCTGGGCCCACAACAATTACTCATCCCAGCTTAAAACATTTGAGCCAGGGATATTTGCAAAATAAATTGACCTGGTTTAGGCTAAAATCCCACGTCTGCTTAACAGGAAGTAAACCCCTGGCACTCCCCATTTCAGCCACCTCTAATCCTGATTATCCCTCTAATGCAGGGTCTCTTGCCTGTTAAATATGAGGTCTGTCTATTAAATAACAAGATTGTGTTTCTACCTTTCAGACAAATCAAGGAGAATGGATTATGAAAGCTTGAGTGGTGACCTTGAACATGTCTGAACTTGCATAACAATCATCAACACTCTCAGCTGTTCAGTTAATGGTCAGTCATCATTTAAAGCAGGTGTGTTATCTATTGTATGCCAGGAAAATGCTAAGTTTAAATGTCGAGCAGTGTGATATTCTGTAGCAACTTGTGGTGGACCCAAACCTTTTTTTTTTAATATATATAAAAAACACTTGTGATTAAACCTGGATCTTCCAGTAAGATCCTGAGACAAAATGACAGTCAATGCACTGGAAAACACCATCTTCACCAAGAATGAAAAAAGCATGTCAAAGCAAGTCCACATTCAAAGCCATGCTCATTTTTTAAAAACATTTACATCAAGGGTATAATTTTGTCAGAATGGGCTCCAGAAGGTAGAACAGTGAACCAGCATTATTATAAGGAAGCTTTGACAAAGCTGAGAGAAAGAGTCAAGGCAGGAAAGGCCAGAACTGTGTAAAAATGCTTTCAATTTTCATCAAGACAACGCGCCTGCTCACACATTTCTGTGAAGCAGTTTTTGGCCGATAAACACATTACTACACTTGAACATTCTCCATATTCACCAGATTTGGCACCATGCAACTTTTTTCTTTTCTGTAAAGTGAAATTGGTGCTTAAAGGAACACATTTTCATAGAATCATAGAGTTGGAAGAGACCACAAGGGCTATCCAGTCCAGCCCCCTGCCATGCAAGAATAAACAATCAAAGCATTCCTGACAGATGGCCATCCAGCTTCTGCTTAAAAACGTCCAAAGAAGCAGACTCCATCACACTCTGAGGCAGTGCATTCCACTGCCAAACCGTTCTTATTGTCAGGAAGTTCTTCCTGATGTTTAGGTGGAATCTTTTTTCTTGTAGTGTGAGTCAATTGATGCAGTACAAAGAAAACAGCAGATGTGTTGAAAAAGCTGACAGAAACTGATCTGCTCCACATCTTTTACCAGTGGAAAACAAGACTGCCTCAGTGTGTGAGTGTGAATGGGGAGTATATTGAAGGGGACAAGCATTAGAATTGTAATGCATATAAATAAAGATGGGTTGTTGTATCAGTCTCATTATTTAATAGGCAGACCTCGTACCTGTCTACATATTTCTAGCTGGAATTTAAATGCCCCTGTAATGGAGACCGTTAATAGGAATTTCAGTAGAAAGCAAGATGTTCCTATAATTTATTTGTCTTTAAAGACATTGTCCATTATGTTCTTGTGACTCCATTCACCAGTTCTCCTTCCATCCTAGGTAGTCTCAAAGTATGAAAGAACATTTCATTCTCTTCAAAACTCCATGTTTCTGCCAGACAGTTGATAAAGAGGAATTTATAATAGACTGCCCATTATTTTTCAAACAGCCATAATTTATAGATCCATAGCATATTTTTTCTAACAGCCATAATTTATATATCCATAGTGCTGTTATTTAATTTGGCTGTAGGTCTCAGATTACATCTCACTGAACTTACTTTCAGGAACACTGTTCTAGATCCAATTGCTAGTCCTAATCAGGGTAGACCCATTGACTCAATTTCTGAATGGTAAGTCAATGTTTATGTAAATTTCACTCATTGGTTGGATCTACTCAGGGACTCTGTAACTGTTTTTAAGGGAGGGGCTCAACATTGTCAGACAGGTCATTGTTAATTTGGACTTCTTGCTAGCATGTTTTTACAAAACGGTGAAAATAATAATAATAATAATAATAATTTATTTATATCCCACCCCTCTATGAAATGCAATCGGGGCGGCTTACAACAATTAAAATATACATCCAGACCCTCAATCCCACCACCCCCTTAAAACACAATTAAATAATTTAAGAATTAAAACATACTTAAAAAATACAAAAATAAAATTACAATTAAATATAAATATAAATATAAATAAACAATGGACAGCGGTGATCTGGACAAACTATATTTCCCTTTTTTGATGGCCGGGTATCTATTCAAGAAAGGCCTGCTGGGAGAGATTCGTCTTAAGAGCTTTTTAAAAGCTATTTAGGGTGGTGATATGACAGATGTCATCCAGCAGACCGTTCCATAATCTGGGAGCAATAGCCGAAAAGACCCTCTGGGAGGTCAAAGAAAGCCTAGTTTTTAAAGGTTGTAACAAATTCCTCCCAGGACCTGAATGCATGGGGAGGATTATATGGAAGGAGGAGGTCCCAAAGATAGGTTGGACCTAAGCTATTTAGGGCTTTAAAGATGATAACCAATACTTTGTACTGGGCCAGGAAACTAATGGGCAGCCAGTAGAGTGATCTTAAGATCGATGTTATATGGTCTCTTCTAGATGTACCCGAGACTAGTCTGGCTGCTATATTCTGTATTAGTTGGAGTTTCTGGACCAAGCACGAGGGTAGCCCTATGTTGAGTGCATTACAGAAATCAAGACGGGAGGTTACCAGAGCATGTACCATAGTCTCAAGATCCCCGACTTCCAGGAAAGGGCGCAGCTGGTGTATCAGCCAAAGCTGATAACAGGCACTCCTGACCATCGCATTTACCTGATTCATCATCTGGAGCAATGGGTCCAGGAGCACCCCCAAACTGTGAACATAGTCCTGGGAGGAGAGTGTGACCCCATCCAGGACTGGAGATTATATCCCAATGCCTGGGTTCAGGGCTGCTACTGTGAATACCTCCATTTTATCTGGATCCAGCTTCAATTTGTTTTCCCTCATCCAGTCCATTACTGCCTTAAGACAATCATTAAGAGAAAAGATACCATCTAAAGTCAGAGCTGAAGACCGAGGCATGGAGAAATATATCTGGGTTTCATCAGCATACTGATAACACCCTGCCCATGCCTCCGGATAATCTCTCCCAGCGGCTTCATGTATATATTGAATAGCATTGGGGAAAGGATGGCGCCTTGTGGGACACCACAATTAAGCTCTTTCCCTGCGGAGCAACTGTCCCCAAGCATCTCCCTCTGGAATCCGCCCGAGAGGAAGGAATGGAACCATTGCAGCACAGTGCCTCCAATTCCTAGCCTTCTCAGGTGATAAAAGAGGATGTCATGATCTATTGTGTCAAAAGCCGCTAAGAGATCCAGTAGCACCAAGAGGGTCACACTGCCCCTGTCGATACTCAGGCGAAGGTCATCAGCCAAAGCAACCATGGCACTCTCAACTCCAAATCCCACCCTAAAGCCAGTTTGAAAGGGATCTAGATAATCAGTTTCTTCCAAGACAGCTTGGAGTTGGAGAGCAACTGCCCTCTCGATTACCTTGCTCAAAAAAGGTAATAAGGAGACTGGCCTATAGTTGTTCATATCCAGAGGGTCAAGGGAAGGTCTTTTTAGGAGCAGTCTAACCACCGCTTCCTTCAAGCAAGATGGAACATGACCTTCTCTAAGGGATGCATAATACGTTGCATTAAAAAAATCATTTAAAATATATATAATACGTCACATTAAAAATAATTGTCATCATATCATCGTCATCCAACTGAGGATGGCAATAATCTGAGTATTATGAAAGCAATAGCAAAACAATGATATAGTAAGCTTTTAATTGATAATTCCTGAGGGGACTCAACTAAATAGGAGTCTTGGTGGTCCAATTTGCTGATCATGTAGGGGAGAAGGGTATCAGCTCCCAGCATAGTCCCCCCCATTCTGGGGTCCATGGGTCTACTTTAGTAGGGATGAACAATTGTATTTAGACTCTATTACTCTTGAGAATACTTCAAAAGAAAACTAGATAGAACTGAAACCATGTCTCACCCAATGTAAAAAGACCATGTGATGTCTTGTATCCACTAGGATACACAAAATGAAAGAGAACTATTAATTGAAGACCAGTTTTTTCCCCAGTTTAAAATACCCTGCAGTAGAATCTTTTGTCTCTGAAAATCTGCACTTGCAAAAAAAATCTAACTTCCCAAAATATCTCCCAGAAAGTAACAAGATAAAATTTTTGATGCTCATTAAGTGTAATGATGCACTGATCAACCTGCAAAATTCTGACCTGTTGGCACTTTATAGAATCCATTCAAGAAGTACATTTTTCTAGGAGTCAGCTAGTTGGAAGGGGCATTCTTTCAATTTATCCTTTAAACATAGTCACACATTCCATTGCTTTTACGTTTCATTGGCTCATCTATATATTTAATATAGACTGTACATATTAAGTTGAGATTCTCATTTTAAGATGCCAGATTGCTTTTGACAAATACAGTATCTGATGAAGCTGAAACAATTAGCCTGCTGAATGCATTTTAAAATGTCTTCTCTATGAGAAGTGGTTTCTTCCTTATTGAAGGCTTCAGCATGAAGTGAATAGTCTTTTAAAAGCTAAGGCAAGTTCTTTGATTTCAGGGAATTTAGGAGGTTTAATAACATTTACACTCCTGATTATTTTCAATTCCTCCTTTTACATATTTCTTCCCATATATAGTATATTGTACAAACAAACACAGCTACACTCAAGCTTCCACTCTGCAAAATTGGGTAGTTTCCCTTGGTTTCAGTGAAAGCTGTTCCCCCACCTCCTCCTCTGAATTTTATGACCTGATATTCAAGGTTCAGGAACTCACTTGTTATTTTTCCTTGTTATTTGACTTAGGTAGAAAGAATGTTATTCTTCGTAGGGGAGGTGTTTGACGTTGGGTATGCTGGAATTCTAACAGCATATTGAAAATAAATGAAGCCCACATTGCCTTGACTACACCATTTCTTCTCTAACTCAGCAGTAACAAAGTTTGTCTCAGGCTGGTAGCCTTCAAGGGCTATCAAAATGCAACTGATAGTGATAACTCTTGACTGTCCGGTTTTTGTCAGCAAAATTTATAAGTTACAATAGCCACACAAAGAAAACCTATGGGTTCTGTTGTTGTTGTTTTTAGAATTACAGTAGAACCCCATATCTGCTTATTCTCCATCTGCTGATTCATCTGCTGATATGGTGGTGTTACTGTAAATCCCATTAATCAGTATAGTCTACTTATGAACCAGGAAGAGCATGTGTATTGAGTGCAAGTTCCCAACAAAGCCAAGAGTTCACCTGTCAAGTAACTGGTAAAAAGGAGTAGATGGAGTCAAATCCAGACCTGGGTTGGTACAAAGTCCATAGCAGCCTAGTACTTAAAGCAGGAGCATGCAAAGGTGGTAGGCAGAAAATAAGCAGAAGTCAGCTAAACAAAGAAGCATCCTACCAGGTCACAAATAACAACAAGCAGTAGTCAGAAGTGCTGTCAGTGGAGTGTGCCAAGGCTGGGTAATCAAGATATCAATCAATAAAAGTTTAGGGATGCTGGGAATAGGAAAGCCCATGCAGGCAAGGGATGTAAGGGTTTTTGTTTTGTTTTTAGACTGTGATTATATGCAGCTGTAGTTGGGCAACTCCCTTGTACAATCTCTGCTGGTGTTAACAGATTATGGCTGAGCTATCCTCTGTCAGAGCTAAGCACTTAATCACACTTGAGTACTGGACTCCAGCCTCTTCAGACCCAATTTCTCCCAATGGTTTTGGAGGCATTTCTGATTCAGGTTTAGGGCTTGTCTAGATTGACAGTATAGGCATCTTGCCCCTGTCTCAAAGCCCTGCAGTTCTGATGACATAGGGCTTTTGCCTCATTCTGCCCCTGGGTAGTCCTCACCACCCCAGAGGCAGATATGGAGCTGAGACAGGGGGTGAGGTGGGGTAGGGCCCAATACACCATTAAAAGGTAATACCTGGTTTACTCCGTTCCTGCCGGGAAGGAACAGATTGGGCCCTGTATATCCACAGGAGTCGATCCCAGCAGACTGACCTTCACTGCCACCATCATTTCCCTTCCTGTCTGGGAAGGCAGGAAGGAGTCCTGCAGCATGTGACCAAGGCTAGTCACATGCAGGGAGCTTTGATCACATATTGTGGGCCACCTTCCTGTTTTCCAAGATAGTGAGGGAGATGGTGGCAGCAGCAACTGTAGCAATGGGCCAATGTGTTCGTCAGGACTTCCTCACATTTGGAGGCAGTAACAGGGGAACAACAGGCCGGATCTGAAGCTGGGATACACTTGTGGGGAACCAGTGTACCCTGGTTCATATATATGAGCCCTTCTTATCAGTTCCCTGCTGCTCTGAGAAGACTAGGTAGCCAAGGAGGACTGTCGGATGGGAACTCTACTGCAATGTCTTCCAGATGGGACCTGTCATTCTGGCTCCTATCTTGAAGAAGAACCATCAAGATAGGGCAGAAAAATGTAGCTCACTTACCTGAAAATAAATGAATGAGTTCTATGGCATATGTGAGAATTAGAGAAAAACTTCCTATCTCTCTTTCCCTTCCTCCCTTCCTCTTATAGCCCACCTTTCTGCTAGAACTAGGGTCCTTGGGTAACTCACAAGAAGGTTAAAACAGGCAGAGAGAAGACGAAGGCCACAATCCTAAATGGTCGGAGCTTACAAATTTCCACAATGGGCCACAATGTACAATGGGCAAGGCACAATGACAGGAACAGATGAATGCACCTTTTTTGTGCATTCTCATGTGCAATGGTTCCACATATGCAACTCTGCTTCTGAAATCATCCCCTGAATACAGCTGTTGCACAATGTTGAAATAACTTCTCTGCGTGCATTGTATAAATTATACTTCCGTCCCTAACAGGATGCCAGAGAAAAAGTTAACAGTGTTAAAACACTAATAATCAAAACACCATTGAGTCAAAAACATTTTTAAAACAGATTTTGGGAGAAAAAACAGCATCAATTTCAACAGCCAGTCCATTTCTGAAAACATGCCTGAATAAAAGGCTCTTGAGCTGCCAGCAGAAACACAACAGAGAAAGAGGCAGTGGAGCCTACCCTGGCAGGCAATTCCAAATCTCCACCAAGAAAGCCTGAAGTGACTGTGCAAGACTTCTCTGTGCCATATTTGTGTTGGCATGGTAGCCACTAAAAATATGGTCTTCTGTATACGAGGTGGGGGAATACAAACACGTCTAAAAAGCAAGCATTCGCAACCATGTGACCTGTCTTCACCGTCAAAAGATCTCCCCTAAATTCTGCATGATCCCCTAGCCAAGATTGCAGCCATGAGTAATTTACTGGCCATTTTAAATCTGCCGCTGCCATTTTTTTTTAAAGTTTCCCATGGTGTGCACAAGCGATAGTTCGTATTTACAGAAAAAGGGGCAAAAAGAGTACAGTATAAGATCACTGAGTTATCGACTTACCGGACCCTCGCTTAGCAGAAAAATTAACATGGCGGCTGCAGGCATTTTCCCTGTTTAATATCCCCTCCCTCCCATGCTCATCCAGCCAATCAGATTACGCTGCCTGTTCATATCTGTGCGAATGAAAGTGTTCAAATGATCGCACATGCATATGCAGTACGGAGTTTTTTTGTAAAAAATCTGGATGAAGCCCTGGATGCAATGTCAAGGTATGCAGCCCCTCTGGCATTCTGTCCAGAGGGAACAAATAGCAGAAACAGCAAAAAACGCAAGGACTTTATGCCCTCCCTGTATACCTGGTGTGTAGATGCATGAGAACATGGAGACGGATGGAAAATATCCCTTTCAGGCTTTTTATTTGAATATCTAAAACAAACTACGTTCTGGCTGTTTCAGCCATGCTACAGAGCTAAGCAGAAATCATTGTAATGTCTGTGTTCCCTTCTCTTCACAAACTGCAAGCAGTGAACAAAGACACTCCCTCTTTCACACAGTGAGAACCGATTAAAGCTCCCCAGCTAAATCATAACATTGACTACTTCACCGGCTAAACTGTGAGAGAAGAGAGATAAGACATAGTTGCACATTCCCAGGTGCAATGAATGTTTTACATATTGCCTGACCTCTGAGAAAGTCATAGCCAGGTCTGTTAAAAAAAAAACAGGCCACATCAGACCAGACTTTGCCTAGCTTGAAAATTCATCAAGGCCCATGGACTGCAATGTCTATTTTCCTTGACATGAAACACACATGGACTTTGTGGTGGATTTGGCTGCCCCCGTTACGAATGACACATATTTATGTGCATGTCCATATGAATGGATCACTATACTTCACATCCCATTCATTTTTTTTTGACCTTATTGACAATATGTATGATACCATTTCACACAATAACCTGAGTGATGGAGTGCAAAGATAGGCATCATTTATTTGTGTCTATTCTAGCAATGCAAACGAGGGCTTGTCTAGACCTGCCAGAATACGCCAGCTTCCTGATCACATGCAGGGGGCTTTGATCATGTGTTGGGGGCCTCCTTGCATCAGAGTGAATCCAGTGGCAGTGGAAGTGTCAGCATTCAGCTTTACAGAATTGCATGCAGGACCCTATATTCCCATGCTGTCCCAATTTGGGTTTTCCTGCATGAAGTGGGTTTTCCCAGGTGTTTATTTAAAGCATTTTAAAGGGTTTACCCCATCTTTCCCTCAGGTGTCATTAGGACTGACGGGAGGTGAAACAGGGCAAGAGCCCTGTATCATTTGGACTGCAGGGCTCCAAGACAGATGGAAGGCAGAGTAAATAGCCTGTCTAGAAAAGCCCTTTGTCTCAAAAAACCAAAAACAAGGGAATTGTGCTTAACTCTATATCTGTACTTTGTGCAATCATCATTGGACTGCGATTGCACATCATTGTCCTGGTAGCACAGTGGTTAATGCTGGTAGTGCTGTTACCCAAAATGCTCCTTGGAAAATTCCAAGAAAATATCGAGTTTCTAATATGTTGGGGAAAATAGCAGCAACTCAACTTTAGCTATGCGAAAGGGAGTAACAAGGGAATCTTGCAAACCTTTGTCTACCAGTACTAGTCTGGATGGAATACACACACATGTAAAATTAAGTATGGTTTTTATTAAAGAGTTCAAAAATAACACCAGACACATACACATTCACCCAGAAAAAGCATTCACACAAGGCTATAGGAAAAGCAGTAGGAAAAACTTGGGATAGGGGGGTAGCAAGATGATTTGTTGGGGTGATACACCCTGTCCTGTGGTCAATCCGGCAGAGTGGATGGAGGAACCTGGGGTGGCTACACAGAATAACAGGGTCTCCCCTCTAACTGACTGTGCACACTGAGGGAGATTTTGGGGGTGATATTTATATATACCTCCAAATACACCTGAGGGGATTGCTGTTTCATGGGTTGAACAATAGATTCCATGAGCCTTCATGGATTGCACAGTAAGTTTCCTGGTCTTGACAAAAGGTGTAGAAAATGCTAAATGTGTTTCTTATTGTCCAGTGATTGGATTTTAACAGCTTGAGCAACCTGTCTTAAGGTTGGGGGTTGAGGAGAGAAAATTTCAAAATCAGCATATACAAAGGTTTCATCCCATCCATTGTCTCCCCTTCCTGGGAAATGTGTCCCTTTTGGCTTTTAGCCTTAGGCTTTCCAAGGCAAAACATAGATGACCTTTTTCTGATACCACCCTGCCTTTTCCCTTGTGGAAGGTCATATTAATGAAACAAAATTCTGCCAGTTTATTAATACACAGTTTCTGAGGTCTCTAGAAGTGGGGTGTAAGCCATGATTAACACTGCAGCCACAAGGTTGTGAGTTTGATCCTACAGGGCTCTAGGTTGACTCATCCTTCCAAGGTTGGTAAAATGAGTACCCAGCTTGTTGGGGACAATTAGCTAACACATTGTAAACCACTTAGGGAGTGCTTTGCATGGATAAGTGGTATAGAAATATAAATGCTATTGTTATTGCTATTGTCTGGCCTGGAACTGTGTTGACACCAGTTCTGCTTTTGGATGACAAATGTGCTGAAGCAGGAGCTGCAACAATGGCAGGTGTGTCATTTGTGAGGCAAAAGTACTCTCTGAGAAGCACTTGAGGCATGAGGGAAATGGAAGTAAACCACTACTTACCTTAAAGCTCCTGGTCTAATAGTGATCTTGCTGTGTAACAGAAGGCATTTTCATTGCCACTTGAATGTGCTGAAAAGAAATCATACACCATCTACCAATCTGGGTGAGGAGATTTTCAACTACACTTGCACCCAATTTATGTTAAACCAGATTATTTTGCTGCAAATGTTATCTCAATTTTTTGACTCAGACCTTTTTGTATCAGCTTTTACTTACAAAAATTTCACAATATCTTAGAATCAAACTTCTAAATAAGTAAATAAATATATAATACAATAAATAGGAAAAGTAGAAAAATGGCAGAAACAAATAAAAGCAGGGGCGTGGTAAAGGCTCTGGAAACCAGGTATCAAATCTCTTCTCAACCATGCTTTTTGCTAATGGATTTTTCCAGTTAGCAAAAAGACCTGCACTTACCACCATCTCCCACAATACCAGAATGGGAGAACAGCTGAAACATGCTGATGTTGTGTGATAAGGGAAGGTGGGCAGCACTATTATTGGGGTGCACTGCCTCTTCTTTTCCTCATACAATAAGCCCCTTGGACTTGACAGCCCCCCAAACAGAGCAGGGATGGGAACACTATGGCTCCCAAGGCCATTATTGTGGCCCCCAAAGTCCCACAGGGCATTTTTTTAAATTAAATGAACTTCAAGTCATTTCCAGGGTTATTTGAAAGAGCTAATATATCCCCCAGAGGGTGATAGGGCTGGAAAACTGGCCCTCAAGACCATTCGTTACAGAATCCTGAGAGTTTTAGATGTGGGTGGTATTTAGAATCTTCTGCTGGAGAGCTCTAGTGCTTTGCTAGACATTTCTAGCGAGCACTCCAGCTCTCTAGCAGAAAATTTTAAGTACCTCACCAGTCTACAAATCCCATGATTCTTTAGGATGGAGCTGTGACAATTAAAGTGGCATGTAATTTCTATGATTGTACAGTTAAGCTATATTCGTAGAAGTTTTCTTGGAAGAATTTGTTCAAAGGGGCTTTGCCCGTGCCTTCCTTTGAGGCTGAGAGAGTGTGACTTGCCCTTGGTCACCCAGTAGGTTTTCATGGCCAAGAAGGGATTCAAAAGCTGGTCGCTCAGTGCCCTAGTCCAACACTCAAACCACTACACTACACTGACTCTGCTACCTGAGGTATGTGTGCATACTTCCCTTCAAATATCCTGTCGACTTATGGTGTCCCCATGAATTTCATAGGGTTTTCTTAGGCAAGGAATCCTCAGATGTGGTTTTGCCAGTTCCTTCCTCTGAAATATAGCCTACAACACCTGGTATTCATTGGCAGTCTCCATTCCAAGGACAAACCAGGGCTGACCCTGCTTAGCTTCCAAGATCAAACAGGATCTATATTTCAGATATTAATTAATTCTTTTATTACATTTTCTATTCCTTTCTGTTTTTCTGTTATCTTTCTTGTCTTGAGCCTTTCCAAAGAAGCTTGTGCTTTTACCTTTTTGTCCTATGCCAGACTTAGCTGATCACTTTGCTTCTCCTGATAGCTTTCAAGGTGTCTAATAACAGTTTGCCTTACATTCCCTTTGGTGTCATTCATTTGATAAACATTTTTTAATCTCATCTACCAATGTCTTGCAAATAACTAGGGGTTTCAGCAGTTCATTATTAACTTTCTGGATGTTCCAGAATATCCTTCCCCTTGTGCAAAAAATAAAGCTGTTAACTTCTGATCAGAAACAACAAAAAATAACTTATGAAATGAAGAGAACTTTTCTCCTGGTCATCAATCAAAGCATGCCCTTAACCTCATTTTATTCTGTGGAGGATGCCCCCTGTGCCAGCAATAAGAAAGTGATATCCTGTCTGCGCACAATAAATTCAGGAAGAGGGATGGCCAATGTGTTGTGGTGACTCCAGAGCTTGGAAAAGTTATGTTTTTGTATTGCAACTCCCAGAATCTGCAGCCAGCGAGGACACTGGTTTTGCTGTTTGGGAGATTTTGCGAGCTGGCATCCAAAATGGTAACTTTTTCAAAAAGAGCAGTAGGGCCTGGAAGAACTATAGCAGTCTTTTAAAATATGCACTGACTGGATTTGTGCTGTAGTATAGGAAAGGCTCATGATCTTGGGGCATGTCATGCCTCTGGAGAATCTGAACCACAGATTATTTTAGGCATCCCCACAATGGAGGAAACCAAAATAAGAGTTTATGTTCAGAGATGCTTCATCTCACTTTAGGATTGCGTAAAGCAGTACAAAACCAAGAAGCCACTTCTCCAGATTTGCTTTCTTTCTTTTCTGAGGTATTTCTGCTTGGCTCAGTGCAGCTCCCTCTACCCCATTACACTCTGCTTCTGTTACTCCAATTATGTAGTGATTTGTTTCTACCTTTACTATGGCTGTTATATTAATACAGTCAGAGGGATCCAAGATCTTATTTAGGTTTACGCCATCTGACAAAAGGATCTTTTAAATATGTATGTTAACAAAGAAAAAAGCAAGGCAGCATCAAAAGTGTGGAAACGGAAGGATGGTTACCAGCAGAAAAATTTTGAAAGAATTCAAAACAGGCTTTGCAAATGTAAACAGCAAAGTGCTCTCTCTTTTTCTTACTCTTTGCAGCACTGAAACTTGACATTTAGTGCATGATAGAAGTTTGAGAAAGTAGCAGAGGAATCCCATTCATTCAAAAAGCAAGCTTTGGGGTTGCTGTGATTACTTTTTCATACTATTGGCACATAGCACAGATTCTCTTTATAGCTGCTGGCAAGTCAAAACAGGAGATAAACTCAAATGTGGAAAGAAATTGATGTATAGGACTCACAAATATCTCTTCCAAGAACATGATGTTTTCATTTTGGAAGTTTCTCCACATGAGGCATTTGAAAAAGGAGGTACTTTAAGATGTGAAGAGCTTTTGTAAATTTCCTTTGCACAATATGCATGCTTAATTTGAATGGGAAGGTGAGGGCAGTGTTTTGTTTTGTTCAGTTAATCACAGAAAGCAAATGAAAACCCTGATCTCAACAAACCAGCTAAAGAACCTTTTCACAACCACGTATGTGGTTCTCCCCTATATGTTCTTCTTTCTTCATTCCAATTTGTACTCTTTTAATTCATAGCCTTAGTATTGTATTTATCTCAGGCCGCAAAAAGAACTGTATTCCCATTGAATCATCAAGAATATCATGTGTCCTGTAGAGTAGACAAGCCCTCAGACACATCCCAATAAGTACAATTGGAGCTCATTCACATTACACAAATACAGAACTATAATTTGATTTTAACTGCCATGGCAACATCCTGTGGAATCCTGTGGTTTGAAATTTGGAGCGGCATCAAAGCTTTCTCTTTGAGAATTCTAAATTGTTGTTGTTATGTGCCTTTGAATTGACTCTTATGGCAACCCTATTAAAGAGGTTTTTTGGCAAGATTTGTTGAGAGGAGGTTTGTTTCCCTCTGAGAATGAAAGAGTATGACTTGCACAAGGTCACCCAGTGGGTTTCTAGAGCTGAGCAGGGATTCCCAGAGTCCTAATCCCAAAATGCAAACTGTTACACCTTGCTGGCTCTTCTAAATATCCTCGCTAAACCTAAAACCCCAGAATTCCACAGGACAACCATGGCAGATAAATTGGAATCCTACTGCTATAATTGTGTAGTGTGAAAGGACTTCTAGTAGTGATATACCTTAAGGTGCATGTTTTGCAAACATTTTAAAAACATTTATTGAAAGGATATAGTTTGGTTATAATAGTGAAAACAAATGGTAAATTAAATATTATGTTCAGAATGGCTGTTCATTATTTCTAGTAAACAAAACTTTTCTTACTACATAGATAATTTATCCCTTCTTGCCCCTGTCTTGGAGCCCTGCAGGGCTTTTGCCCCATTTTGCCTTTGGGAAGTCCTCATGACCCCTGGGGCAAAAGCGGGGTAGGACCTATTAACAGCATTTAAAAAGATGTTTCCAGTAAAATCCATTCCAGCCAGCAAAAAACAGATCAGGCCCTGTGTGACTGCAGCAGCCCATTCTAGCACACTGTCCCATCACTGAAGCTGCCCTCTGCCTCACTCTTCCATAGCCAGGAAGGGCGTCTGCAGCATATGACCAAGGCTGGTCACATGCAGGGGGGCTTGCTTGTGTTCTGCTAGCCTGTTTCGTGCCATCAGAGAGTGTTACATGGAGAGAAACAGCAGTGGCTGCAGGGATGAGCTGGCATGCTCATGTGGATTCCAGCCCATTTCGTGCCAGCAACAGGAGAGGAACAGGCCAGATTTGCGGTCAGAGTATGCCAGCGGGGAGCAGGTATATTCTGGCCCATGTAGACGAGGCCTCTAATTATAGTTTACCATCATATGAGCTGATAAATTATTTTTCTGCATTCTTATTTGATTTCTTTTTTTTAACCAGCTGCCATTCTCTATGTTTTTTCAGTGAAATCCTACACATGGCTAATCACACGTTAAGCTCCAATGGGGACGAACTGGACTTTTTGAGATAAGTTCAAGAAGTAAAATATATAAAGAATAGATAAACAAAGTTTTTGCAGTTAACACCATTATCTAAATAAAATGAAACTGTTAAATTAAAAGATGACAAAAAACCCAACAATAACACAAAATTTATGATTAAGTGGCAAGGCTTCATTGAATTTTCGAGGCCTTGTAATAATATTGACTATTTTGTTATATTGTAACATATTGTGAACCTGATTTTAACTTACAAATTAGTTAGGAAAATCAGGTATTTATATAGAAAATTATCTATCTCATAATCTATCACAAAATTTATGTGGAATTTTATATATTGAATAGTAATCCAAGTCCCATTATCCTAACCAGAGGTTGAAAATAACATGTTAAGAGCAACCAGTTGTGTTAGGACTTTTTCGGACAATGTAAAAATAACGCTAGCAGCATCGCCAGGTTGCGACGCTGCAGCGCAAGAAGGCGTCAGTTTCGTACGACGCTCCTTCCCAGCGGTACTGTTGCAGTACCACTGGCACATTTAACCGTGATATTTTTTCTTCTACCATCATATTTTTACTCACGATCGTTGATCGTTGATCGTGAGTAAAAAATGACAGTAGAAGAAAAAATATCACGGTCAAATGTCCCAGCGGTACTGCAACAGTACCGCTGGGAAGGAGCGTCATACGAAACTGACGCCCTCTTGTGCTGCAGCGTCGCAACCTGGCGACGTTGCTAGCGTTATTTTTATTCTGCCCTTGCCCCTGATCAGTGATTGGAGTTCAGATATACAAGCTGTTTAAAGCCTGGGAAGGTTTTGTAGTGAAATGTACTCTGAGTTGTAGCTCTTGAAGGTTTTATGTGGAATGGGAACTCTGATTTGTAAACTGAGGAGGTTCTGCATGGTACATTGCAGACTACCTATGGATTCTCTTAATGGTAACAATGCAACACATTAAAGATTTTCATTAATGACATTATTAATGAGAAATTGATTTTGTGATCTTATTGAAGACTGAAAAATCTAGACTTTGAAAACAAACATGCCCTGGACTTAGATTTCCTAGTAAGGCTTGCTTGCTGATCTGAAGAACCAAGGATTTCTGCTTACTGTGTGCAGTCTCTTGAAAGCCATGAAATACGCATGATCAGAGTCTAACAAGTAGGTCAAATACATGGGCCTAAATCCAAGGGCTTGTCTAGACGAGAACAAATAATACAGATTGATGGGCCTTCTCACAAAATCACAGCAGCTAATTTGTCTCCATGGTTTGTTGGTTTTCCCCCCAAAATCGAGTGTATATGAAGCTATCCACTTTTGAAGTGCGCATGGAGCCATGCCTGTGAATCAAGATGGTGGACGAGAGTACAGCGCATTATTAGTCTCCACACTTGTTATCGCCTCTGTACAGTGTGTGTGTGTGTATGTAGAGAGAGAGAGAAAATAAAAGGTGAGCAAGTGTGATCTTCTACTTATAAAAACTCTTTGGTCACCTCAGTGCAGCAAAAAAAAAGTGCACATGTGATAATGCAAAATGTGAAAATAGTGCTTCTGCCCCCTTCCTTGCTGGAAAGCCCACCCTCCACCCACACATCCAACCAATCTGCCATCAACTTCCACCTTCACAAAGAATGCTCAGCGTTCCAAATTGGATGTCCAAATGAGTGATAATGTGAATATCCATACATTATTTTAAAAACTTGGCAAAAATCTGAAAAGGCTCTTCCTGCACAGTATATGGTGTTTTTGCCCCCCCTCCTTCCGTATACCATGAATCTTGTTTGGCTCTTGTTGGGACAAAAGGTATTTCCTGCAAATTCTACGGGGAATATTTTCACCATCTAGACAACACCCACGTTTTAGTCCTGACTAGAACAGAACAGAGTAATTTTTGGTTAGGAATCTCTTACAGTTGTCCCTTCATATTTGCTGGGGTTTGGTTCCAGGACTCCCCAGGGATACCAAAATCCATGAATACTCACGTCCCATTATATGCAATGGCATAGCAAAATGGTGTCCCTTATATAGGATGGCAAAATCAAGGTCTCCTTTTTGTATTATTTTTTAAGGAATATTTTCAAATTGTGAATACTTAAATCCATGGATACCAAATCCATGGATATGGAGGGACAACTTATAGATTCCATTGATACAGTGAGTTTGTTCTGGTGGAAATTAGTGGTTAGATTTAGGATAGGAACCAGTAGAGCAGAGTAGCTACTAATCCAACAGCTATTTCCCTGTGCATCAGAGCAAAGCCCTTTCAGAATTAATTCCCAAAGTTAGGTGTATATCACTTATTGAGAGAACAGAACAAAGACAGTTTTAGCTTTCTAATTTCCTGTTTTGTCCATATTTCATTTTAAAGCCCTATTTCTTTTTCCTTTGATGTGGTTAATTTAATATGGAATAAAGTTATCTAGCTGTCAGATCTTCAATACAGAAATAGTTTTTTAAATATATATATATATATATATATATATATATAAACACTGTGGGGAAATGTTTGTAGTAGAGGGCTTTCTATTGTGATCACAATGTAGTGTTTCAAGACTGCTAATGTGAACTAGTAGGCTGGCTTGCTGCATCCCAATGACATCTGAAGTCAATTCTTGGCTGGAACCCTTTTAAACAAGTAACATAGGTGAAAATGTGGCAGTTATATTTCAGAAGGGGCCAGGAGAAGCACTGAAGGGAGTTAACCAGGAAAATGGCATGTAAAACTTAAATAGAGGTTGTTTGGACTCATATACAAAGACTGTAGGACTGAAGCCATGCTGGGAAATGACAAAGAAGAAACCTGAGCTCTAGTTATAAATAGAAGAGACCAATGTGCAATCTGACTTGTTTCTTCCCTCAGGCCAAAAGAGAGAGCCTTGAAAGAATGCACTGCTATTGTGACAGTACACATTCTCCTGAGGAGTTATCCTATCTATATAAAAAATATATTTGTAAGCCTGCCTGTCCATCACATATAGAGTTCCTCCAATTGAACTCTTCGTAATTATGAGGGACACTTCCTGTTTTGTTTTGGGTTTTTTGTCACCCTTTCTTGGTCTCTACTATGTCTTGTCAATATATAGTTTCTGAGAGTTGCTGACTTGTTACTTTTCAGTGATCTGCTCAGTATCTCTAAAAGGTAAATATGTGACGGAAGGCCTGAATGTATCTGGCCCGTAATGTAGAAATGCATACAAAGGAATGCTAGAATATCAAGAAGCATGCAAACTCACATTTCACACACTGTTACGGCCAGGGTAAACTTTGAACAGAGGAGGAAGAGGAGGAGACAGAGGAGTACAAGTAATTTATTGATCTAATTAACATATGTAGAGGTAAGGGGGATGAATGGGCCTGATCCACAGGCAGGATATGCTGACAGGAGCCAGCATATCCTGGCCCATGTACATGAGCCCACAGTGTGTTAATGGGCTCATGATAAAGATCTCAATAAAAGTTACAGAAAGGTAAAATACTGTTTCCAGAATATCTTTATCAAAATCTTTAGCCAACACACACCATGTTGTCTTTTAAATTGCTGAGGATGGATTATGGTAAAATTAATGAGTACAGCATACTAGCTGTACCCGATGTAACATACACTGGTGGTGCATTAAGGCTGAGTTGCTCTGTTGCTCTGCCCCGACTGCCGCTGCCAGTTGAATGCCTGGGTCCCACCACAGCTGCAGCAGGTGCGGCGGGGCAATGATGTGACCCTCTGGGTGCCGGAGGATATCAAAACCCATATCAAAAGTTGGTCTAGTTCTGTAACAGAGTAGATGATATCTACTATTCCAAAAATCCAATTAATTAGTTGGGAGGTCTATCTTCACTGACTCAATTCTTACAAAATAAACCATATATATATATATATATATATATATATATATATGGTTTGTGTATGTTTCCTTTCCCAGTGTGCTGATTGGTGGCTTAGGAAACATACCCAACCAATCTCCTCCCTCCTCTCACTCCCTTAGCCAATCACCACCCACATGCAAATTCCCTCTCCACCTCACAATCCACTCCTGCCACTCAATCTGTATCTACACCCTCAGCCTCACAAGGGCCCCTCACTCCCTCAGCCAATCACCACCCACATGTTAAAAAATGCAATATTTTTTCCTAAAATAATACCATGTAGCTGAACCATATGAAAGGAACACCGCCACTCCATGCTGCAACCACTGCTTGAAACCCTAGCAGGGCACACAACGGTGTATGTTATGCCAGGCACACATATACTAATACTAATACAAATATACCAGTGGCTCTTAACCTTTATTTTACCAGGGACCCTCTTTAAATATCTTTTGTTGCCATGGACCCCCGAGATTTAACTCAAGACTTAAAACCCTAACAACAATAATAACAATAATATTATTGTTAACAACAATAATAATTCTGATAACAACAATAATACAATTACAACAATGTCTCATAACCTTTTCTTTACCAGTGGCCCCTTTAAATATCTTTTGTTGCCATGGACCCTCAAGACTTTAGATTTAAAACCCTAATAATCATAATAATACCAAGTAACAACAACAACAATAACAATAATAATAGATTTTCCGTGGGTTTTTTCCCAGGCTGTGTTCTTGAACAGTTTATTTCTGATGTTTCACCTGCATCTGTGGCTGGCATCTTCAGAGAATGGTTGGGCCAGAAATAAACTCTTCCAGAACATAGCCTCACAGACCGGAAAAAAAACTATGGAAACCTACGGATGCCGGCCATGAAAGCCTTCAACTTCACAATAATAATAGAATTAAACTATCCATGAATTTTTCCCTCAGAGGCACTGGAGTGGTAGAGAAGACTTTTTTCCTGCTTCTTCCTGCACGTTTGTGGCTGGAGTGGATTGAATGGTAATGCACAGGCCAAGCCAGCCAGCCTTTTCTTTGGATCCTGTCACATGGCCCCTCCACTGCAGTTAGGAGGTGATCTGAGCACCTTTCAACCCTTCACAGACCCCCTGTGAGAACATCACAGACCCCTGGGGGTCCTTGGACCCCAGGTTAGGAACCACTGGTCTAGATACTTGGTGAAAGTAGCATGCAATAGCTCTGCCTCATTTAGAGAAGAGGGGGTACAGGGACCCTTGTCTACCACTTGGTAAAATAGAAATCAATAGAAAAGGGAGCAAAGGAGTCTCTCCAACAAGGGGTGGAATCATCACTTCTAATATTTTCATGAGTCTTTGGGCTCGCCTTTGCCCTGCCCATAGACTGCAGAGCCACAGCCTTCTGCTCCGACACTGGCTGCCCTTTGAGGGCAGCATGCTGGATTCCTACTGGGGGGAGGCTGGCGGCCAATGAGAGCCCACGTTGCTCCATTCTTTTCCCCCTCCCTCAATGGCTTTGGCTCCTCCCACCAGCCAGAGTGGACTTTTTAGCAGGTGGCAGTCTGTTCGGTGCAGCATTTGTAAATAAAGTCTTTCTCACCATGGGAAGCAGAGCCTGGGCAGCCAGACGATCCCAAGGGTTCCCCTAAGGAGGAAAAAGAGGGCCTGAAATCCCAGGACAGCCTCCCACCTCCTTTCCACCCCTTTCCAAGTTATTTTTCTGCAGCCTATAAGTTACTCAGGCAGAAGGTGTCCACTCTGTATAGGCTCACTGTGAGGCATCTGGCACAGCCTGGAGACAAACTAACCCAGGAGTAGCCAAAAAAACAGAAAGGGAACAAAAACAAAGGCTTCAGCTAGGAGCTGTTCCAAAGCTCTGGTCCTCTTTCACACACAAAAGACTTACAGATAGCAAGGTTCATCCAAAAATATCTGGAGATCTTTATACAGTCGTCCCTTCACATTCGTGGTGGATAGGTTCCCAAGATCCCTGTGAATGTGAAAATTCCATGAATAATGACTGCCCTCCCCTCTCCCGCCAAAGTGACCATGGGGCCTCCGGAGGCCCCATAGTCTCTTTCCCCTGCCTCCCTCCTCCCTTCCAAGGCCTTCACGGGGCCTCCGGAGACCCTCCCGAGGCCCCGTGAGGCCTCCCTGGCCCTCCCCCTACCTCCCAGGGCCTTCACAGAGCCTTTGGAGGCTCCGTGGAGGCCTCCCTGGCCCTCCCCCTCCCTCCCATGCCTTCACGGAGCCTTTGGAGGCTCCATGGAGGCTTCCCCGGCCCTCCCCCCTCCCACCCAGGGCCTTCAGGAACCTTTGAAGGCTCTGTGAAGGCCTCCCCGGCCCTCCCCCTCCCTCCCAGGGCCTTCACGGGGCCTCCAGAGGCCCCTTGTTGCGGTTTTGGGAGGGAGGAGGGCCCTCCCAAAACTGAGAATATGCAAAACCGCAAATGCTAAGTTCGTGAATGTGGAGGGGCAACTGTATTCAGTTTCAGTATAAACAAACATAGTATATACACAGCAAAGCTCATTAACAAACTCAACAGCAACAGTATTCCTTCCCCACAACACCAACCCACACACGATGCATCATGTGCTTTGGCTATGTAGGAGTGTTTGCTAGTCATCCCTCTGTCTAGCCACAGCTGTGAACAAACGCACTTCAGCTGTGCTAGTATGTGGTCTGTTGCTCCAACATTTTTCCATTTGCACTTAAAGCAATATTACCCTGACAGAAGGAGGGGGGAAGGGCTCAGGTTTTTGGATGCAGAAGGGCTGAAGAGTGGAGGAAGGGGGGAAAACCTACCCTGCAAGGTAGGACAAGAGGAAAAAGAAGAAAAAAGAAGGTGGGGAACACATAGAAAGCAACATTATTTTTCCTCATGCATGCATATTAAGACAGCAAGGGTAGCTGGCTGAATATTTAGTTACTGCAGTTCAACAGGCAAAGATGTGGCTGTAGGCCAAGGAGGTGGTGCTGAAAAACACCCTCAAGCTGCTAATTGGCCTGCCAACAGAACACTATGATTGGTTGGGTATGTTTCCTAAGTGGCCAATCAGCACACTGGGAAGGGCAACATAACCAAGAGAATTATATATAGTCTGCACCCCATGGCAACAAATAATATTTAAAGAGGGTCCCTAGTAAAGTAAAGGTTAAGAGCCACTGGTGTAATAGTATTAGTATTAGTGTGCCTGGCATAACATACACTGTTATGTGCCCTGCTAGGGTTTCAAGCGGTAGTTGCAGCGTGGAGCTTGGCGTGGTGTTCCTTTCACACGTTTCAGCTACATGGTATTATTTTAGGGGAAAATATTGCATTTTTTTACATGTGGGTGGTGACTGGCAGTGAGAGTGAGAGGAGGGAGGGACCCCTGTGAGGCTGGGGGTATAGATACAAATTGAGTGGCAGGAGTAGATTGTGAGGTGGAGAGGAAATTTGCATGTGGGTGGTGATTGACTCCCAACTAATTAATTGGATTTTGGGAATAGTAGACGATATTTACTCTGTTACAGAACTAGACCAACACACCCCACACTACACCCCCCATGCTACACCCCCTATGCCACACACACCATGTCCCCCACATATCACAATACACACAGCACAATGCAAGAGCTCATCTGCCACTGCCATGTTTAGAAAGGACTTGAAACTTTCCACATGTTTCCACCCCCAGTGTGCTGATTGGTTGCCCAATGGGAAGCTTTGATGGGTTGGGAAGTTTCCTACTGTCAGGGTCCAGGGCACTGGCAGCAGGATCTAGGAGCAGAGATGCCAGGGCTGGATCATAAACACAAGAGACAGAGTCCAAAGTCCAGGCAGGGTCAAAGATAAGACAAAGCCAAAAACAGTCCAAGGTCAGAGCATGACCGCACTTAGGGTGGAAAAACAAAATGCATAGATATAGGATGGGGGAGACCTGGCTGAATGAGACTACGTGCAAAAGGGATCTAGGAGTCCTAGCAGACCACAAGTTGAACATGAGTCAACAGTGTGATGCGGCAGCTAAAAAGGCCAATGCGATTTTGGGCTGCATCAATAGAAGTATAGTGTCTAGATCAAGGAAAGTAATAGCGCCACTCTATTCTGCCTTGGTCAGGCCTCATCTAGAATACTGTGTCCAGTTCTGGGCACCACAATTCAAAAAGTATATTGACAAATTGGAGCGTGTCCAGTGGAGGGCGACTAAAATGGTGAAAGGTCTGGAAACCATGCCTTATGAGGAAAGGCTTAGGGAGCTGGGTATGTTTAACCTGGAAAAAAGACAGTTAAGGGGCAATATGATACCCTGTTTAAGTATTTGAAGGAGTGTCACATTGAGGATGGAGCAAGCTTGTTTTCTGCTGTTCCAGAGACTAGAACACAGAACAATGGATGTAAGCTCCAGGAACAGAGATTCTACCTCAACATTAGGAGGAACTTTTTGACAGTAAGAGCTGTTCAGCAGTGGAACGCACTCCCTTGGAGCGTGGTAGGGTCTCCTTCCTTGGAGATCTTTAAACAGAGGCTGGATGGCCATCTGTCAGGGATGCTTTGATAATGATTTCCTGTGTGGCAGGGGGTTGGACTGGATGGCCCTTGTGGTCTCTTCCAACTCTACAGTTCTATGTATTTAGGAGTCCCGAGGGACAGAGGGAAGACAAAGTCCAGGAAGTGAGTGCCAGGTCAGGAACACAGGAATCAGAGATCAAGCAAGCCAAAGTCCAAAACCAGTCCAAGGTTAGAGCATGTACCAAATATCCAGGGGCCAGAGGCAGGTCCAAGAGGCAAGTGAGGGTCAGAACACAAGTGGCAAGGCCCAAGAGCAAGGAGCAGCTACAGAGAGCACAGAACACCACATGGTAATCACCAAGACTGAGGGCCAAATGCCACCTTAAATAGCAGTTCCCCTGGCTGCCTCAGGTGTGCTGCATGATTGCAGCCAGCTGCATCTGATAGTTTGGCCCTGGCTCTTCCAAGACTCCGAAAGCTAGGGCTCGAGTCTGCAAAGAGACTGTGCCAGCTGCTGCAGCCAGGGGCCGAGTCCTGTGAGGAGAGGCAGATCCTGACACCTAAGCAGCCAATCAGCACACTGAAAACGGCAACATAGCCAATATATATAGAAGATAGTGTGATGATTCCACTTTAACTGCTATGGTCTGATTTCCAATTTAGGGAGGGGCATTTAGAATTCTTAGCCAGACAGCAGTAGTACCTCACCAAACTACAAATCACAGCATTCCATAGGATGCAGACAAGAGAATTAAAGAGGAATCATAGCTCCATAACTGTGTAGTGTTAAAGCGCTACAAGTGACTTGTGTGCCTATTCCTCATTCCACTGTACTGATGATAACTGTTGGTGAGCAACATCAGGGGTGCTGGTTTCCTTTCTTACGGTTCTTTATTTTTTAAAACTGGATTTGGAAGGGACAGACCTTCAAACACAAGGCTGCTCCAATGACAGGATTGCCCTCTGTAAAGCAGGACACTCAACACTTTATCCTGCCTTATTCCTTTTGTGGAATCTCGTACCTTCATTTCAGGTGTGACGGGTGCTAATTTGTCGTTTTGCATTAGTATACACAGTCAGTCTATTAATAATGAGACTGATATAACAACCCATCTTTATTTATACATATTACAATTCTGATGCTTGTCCCCTTCAATATACTCCCCATTCACAATCACACAGCGATGCAGTTTTATTTTCCACTGGTCAAAGGCATGGAGCTGATGAGTTTGTCACCTGTTTCAACACATCTGTCATTTTCTTCTTTACTGTATCAATTGACTGAAAATGTGTTCATTTAAGCACCGATTTTACTTTAGGGAGGAAAAAAAGTTGCATGGTGTGAAATCTGGCAAATATGGAGGATGTTCAAGTGTCGTAATGTGTTTATCGGCCAAAAACTGCTTCATAGAAAGTGCTGTGTGAGCAGGTGCATTGTCTTGATGATGAATGAAACCATTTCCCTCACAGTTTTGGCCTTTTTTTTTTCCTGACTCTTTCTCTCAGCTTTGTCAAAACTTCCTTATAATAATGCTGGTTCACTGTTATGCCTTCTGGAACCCATTCTAACAAAATTATGCCCTTGATGTAAAACAACAACAACAATGAGCATGGCTTTGAATATGGACTTGCTTTGCAATGCTTTTTTAATTCTTGGAGATGATGGTGTTTTCCAGTGCATTGACTGTCGTTTTGTCTCAGGATCATACTGGAAGGTCCAGGTTTCATCACAAGTGATGATTTTTTGGAAAAGGTTTGGGTCCACCTCAAGTTGCTGCAGAATGTCAGCACAATTTTCCTTGCGGCCTTCTTTTTGCTCCAGTGTGAGAACCCTAGGGACCATCTTGGCACAAACTTTTCTCATATTGAGCTCCTCATGCAAAATTTTCCACACAGTGTCTTTGTCAATGTTCACAGCTTCAGCTATAATTTGGACACTGAGTTGGTGGTCTCCTCAAACAATCTGGCTGGTTCCCCCCCCCCAATTTCTTTGGTTCTTGAAGTAGAAGGTCGTCCAGGGTGTTCATCTTCTTCCACATTCTCACATCCTTCTCTGAATCATTTATGCCACTCTAACACACATGCACGAGACATGCAGTCTTCCCTGTAGGCCTCAGTAAGCATTTGAAAAGATTCTGTTGTTTTGTTCACTTTTACTAAAAATTTCAAATTGACACATTGCTCGAAAACCCAGATTTTTGGCCATGTGGCAGCTATGGATTGACTTCAATGTGAAGCTAGGGGCAGGACTTCCAGTGCATGCGACTCCATCCTGGTTTTTATTTTATTTTCACTTTTCTGTTGTGTGCATTTCTGGATAAGTATATCTTTGCTTACAAAAAATGGATCTGAAACATGGGTCACCTATCGCCACCACCTACGACTCCTCGAGCGCTTTCATCAGCGCTGCCTACGCACAATCCTAAATATACACTGGACTGACTATGTGACGAATGTTGCTGTCCTTGAGCAAGCAGGGATCACCAGCATTGAGGCCATGATATTGAGAACACTGCTGCGCTGGGCAGGGCACGTTTCTAGGATGGAGGACCATCGCCTCCCCAAAATACTACTCTACGGTGAACTCGCCACGGGTCAGCGTAAGAGGGGCGCTCCAAAAAAGCGATACAAGGACTCCCTGAAACAACATCTCAGGCTCGGCCAAATTGATCACCAACAATGGTCCGCCCTGGCCTCACATCGGGAGGCATGGAGACGCACAATCCACAATGCTGCAGCCTTATTTGAGAGCTCACCCCGAACAAGTCTTGAAGAGAAACGACAATGCAGAAAGAATCACAACCTGAAAACATCACCCAAGGAGACCTTCTGCTGTGCTTTTTGCAACCGGGCTTGTTTATCTTGGATTGGCCTTTTTAGTCATCAGCGCGATTGCAGAAAGCGCAGGATGAGTCCTTCCTGAATCTTCGTTTGCGAAGAAAAGCCAGAGATATCTCTGCTTATCCAGTAATACAATACTCTGCAACAATGCACTTTATATTCACATATTAGCATGCATGAGCAATGGGGGGGGGGGAACTGGAGCAACCCAGGACATGCAGCCGGAAATAGTACAACATATAGGATATGTGATCAGAGTAGGACCAACCTTTTACTCCAACACAAATTACAGTGTGGTGGGATACTCCAATCTACAACTGGAGAAACCCAATGAGTGTGGCATTTACGGGGCTGCTGTGGATCAAAAACACATGCCATGGCTACAAGGTAGGTGTGGGTTTTCCTGCCAATGTAGACAGGTTTCAGTGACATCCTTCGATTATCTCCAAGTTTACACAGCACATCTTTAAGGATGTGAACATTTTCCAAGTCTGCATCTGCAAGCATTCTCCTCTTCCCACTTCAACACCTGGGCTGTGCCTTCTTCCATGCTTTTTTTATATATAAGATGAACCCTCCCCCTTTTTAGCAACTTCCTGGATTCCATAGTTTTCTTAGGCAAGATACACTCAGGGGAGGTTTACCACTGCCTTCCTCTGAATACAGCTTATAGCATCAGGCTATTTCCCTTCCAAGAACTAACCAAATCTGACCCTGCTTAGCTTCTGAGACCAGACAGGTTCTGGTGCCTTCAGAGTAGAGTGCTTACATGTACATATTTTGTATGCATTTTTCACATCACTTGCACACATCCTCCCTAGACAAAAGCATGCTTCAAAAAAAGTGCACATTGTTCTATTTGTACTTTGCAAATATGCATATTTTAACAAACATATCCATCACGGTTTAGTAAATTGTGCATTCCAGTACACAAAAATAGTTTTGGTCTGTATCCAGTCTGGACACAGTGGACCAGTCTGTAAAATCTGCCTCTATTGAAGCAGATTCCTAGCATGTTTTTTTACATATTGAACTTTTTCTAATAGAAGATATACAGGGAGACAGTGAGAAAATAGCCTTGAAAGTTGCAACATATTTTTAATGTGATTACTAAGAATTTTGTTTTAATTTTAATTTTTAATGGGACTTTTTCTTTTTTAAAAAAGAGAGAACTTTTTTTTCCTGTTGATTAGTAATGAGATTCCTCATGATGAACCCTTGAGTCATACCCTGCTGCGAAGCTGGCAAGTATTTAAAAAGCTTTTACTGCATCCACCTCATTGTGAGTCAGAGAACTCAAACAACTGCAACGCACTCTACAGCTGTCAGGGACCCATCAGTCTTTGTTGCCTTCCCAGAAACACAAGACTTTGATTTGATTCGTGCCTGTGAAAATGATCTCCTCCAATTGCTTAATCCCTTAAGCTTTTCAAAGTGATAAGCTGAAAAATGATTGAATTCCTTGGAAATGTTTCTGGCTTTCATGCTTTCTTCTGCAAGTTTTATCTTAAATCAGTCAACAATATTTTCATGAAATATTTTGACTCAGGACAAGGCCTTTTTTTTTAAAAAAAAGCACAAATACTTTTCTTAAAGGGTGTTTTTTTTTTTGTTTTTTTTGGTAGCAAAAGAGTAGAAAATAGAGATCCATCTTCATGACTTAATTTGAGCCAGGGCTCACAGGGTGAAAGAAAGACATTCTGAATGACAGCCTCAACTAGGGTTAGGTGCATGCATGGGCCAAAATGACTACATTGCTTCTCCAGGTAAGAATTCTGCACCCCAAATTAAAAATTTCCTTTTGTTCCCAAATTTCTAGCATTGCAGAGAGCAAGACACTGAAAATTTCTCATACCTAGCACTCTTATATTTGCTGTGTTTGCATTCCTTGCCTTTTCTATGGATGCCTAAACTGTATTTCTAAATGCTTAACATGCGTTTTAAGTTACTCTCATGCTAGAAATGTGTGCTGGCTCCTCTAAGCATGTGAAGAGGACCAGGCAGTGTATAATGCCTTTCGCAATTGCAGAAGACATCAGGCTGGCAAAATGAGCACTCAGACACAGGGATTGTGTCTAAAACTACTGATCTTTACTTAAACATAATAAAGAGATATTTACAGTGAGTCAGAGACTCTAAGTACAGAGACTACATAGTACAGCAGTCACAGCAGCACTGTCCAGTACTGCAAGGAAGGAGGAATGGTACAGACTGAGGAGATTATCAGACAACTAAATTAATCAATTATAGGGATGACAGGAGATCGCCAAAGGGCTTACTTTTTGGACATCATCGTCCTTGTCCCATTATGCCCCCCTCCTGGTTCCATGCTGCCCTCATTTCTTCTTATTCATGGTTCAAGCCATGAATAGATCACGCGTTCTGTTCCTGTCACAGAACAACGGGTGAGTGAAAAGGTGCCCTGTTATGCTGACGTAATGCCAGCCACAGTGAGAGGTCCATGCCAAACACTTCTGGTTGAGATCGGGACATCCAGGTAAATGACACTCTTTCCCCACCCTCCCCAGGTTACTTGTATTTTTTAAACTGTGTTTTTGTGCCTGCAGTTACTTTCCAATCTTTCTTCTACTTTTTATTTTTGAATTTCCCGAGTGCTCGTTCTCTCGTGAGAACAGCCCGGAACTCAAACCCAGAAGTGAATGGGACTCTGTTCAAGCTCCATTCACTCTTGGGCTGCTGGAGGGGAGGAGGTGCAGTTGTTATCCCGCTATCAAGATAGGTCTGAAAATTTTTTTACACCATTACAGGGATGGGGTGTTAGTAGCTAGATGGTGAGACAGGGGCGCTATATTTGTCCCCCGTCTGAAAAAGTCCTCAGAGAAGAGAGAGTGGAACAAAGGGTTATACCAGCAAATGTGTACATTACACATTACACACTGGGGTTTTTTCTTCCCTCTTCCGTAATATTTTGCTAACGGGAGTTCGCCATTAATAAAATATTACAGAAGAGGGAAGAAAAAACCCAGTGTGAGGACGACGGCATATCGGGAGAGGGAAGTGGGCGTGCGAACCCCAGCGCTGCTTCCGGGACAGAAATATTTCTGTCCCGATTTCTCCGGGGGATATTTTTGCCGTGTGAAAATCTCCATTGGTGCAAAAATTGTGCTTTTTGTGGAAACCACAGTTTTATGTATTTGTGTATTTCTAGAAGCTGGGGGGCGTGGAGTTTTATGTTTGTTTGTTTTGCATGATAGACATGTTTTTGTAGGGAAAAACCTCCATCATTTTTGCACAAACCCCCCACATGCTCCATGTAAATATATGAGAAGACCCTGCATCAGACATGTAGATATGATGTTGTGGCTATGCTCCGTCTCCTGATCTGTTCCAAAAATCCACCTTAAAATCCAGGCTGCCATACCAAGGGATGGAGTTCTATGATGCAGACAAGCAGATTGCTGATGGCTGATGCATCCATCCCCCTTCCTCCAGTGAATGACAATACAATGAGCCAAAGCAAGGGTCCTGTTGCAACTCTTCAGTGCACCACTGCTCACTGGTGGGAGAGGGTTGAATGCATCATCTTTCTGCATCCCTTAGGGAGGGAAGTTTTCCATCTTGTCTGAAAGAAGAAAGAAGTGATGGCTGTTTTCTTTTTAAAAAGCCCTCCCTGGACCCTCTGGACCTAAACAACTATAAACCAGTTTCAAATCTCCTTTTTCTGGGAAAGGAGACTGAGAGAGCAGTTGCCTCCCAACTCAGACAGTCTTGGATGATACAAGTTATCTAGACCCATTTCAAACTGGCTTCAGAGCAGGATACGGAGTTGAAACCACTATGGTCACCTTAATGGATGATCTTTGCCTGAGCACTGACAGGTGGGTGTGTCCCTGCTGGTGCTTTTGGACTTCTCAGCAGCATTCAGTATAATCAACCATGGTATTCTTCTGGAACACCTGAGGGCTTTGGGAATTGGAGGCACTGTGCTTCAGTGGTTCTAGTCCTATCTCTCAGGCAGGTTCCAAATGATGATGCTTGGGGATAGCTGCTCCTCAAAAAAGGAACTACTATAAATGTCATACCACAAGGTGCCATTCTATATCCAATGCTATTAAATATCTACATGAAATCACTGTGAGCGGTCATCCAGAGGCATGGGGAGGGGTGCTTATCAGTATGCTGATGGCACCCAAATATATTTCTCCATGCCTTCAAAAACAGCTTCAGCTAAGGATATTGTGTCTCCTCTGAATAAATGTCTAGAGGCGGTAATGGGCTGGATGAGGAAAAACAAACTGGAGCTGAATCCAGACAAGATGGAGCTGCCTACTGTCAAGGGTCCTAAACTGGGTTTGGAGGTGTGTCAACCAGTCCTGGATGGGGTTACACTCCCCCTGAGAGACTGTGTTCTCAGCCTGGGAGTTCTTCTGGATCCCTTGATGCAAATGACAGCTCAGTCAGCCAGGAGTGTTTACTACCAGCTTCAGCTGTTACAGCAGCTGAACCCCTTCCTAGAGTTGGAAGACCTAAAGACAGCAGTGCACATGCTGGTAAGCTCAATACTGGATGTTTGCAAAGCACTGTACATTGGGCTACCTCTCAAGTTGAGAAACTTGGTTTAAAACATGGCAGCCAGATTAGTCACTGGTACATCTAGGAGTGATCATATTACACCAATATTAAAATCACTCTACTGGCTGCCAATTACTTCCCAGGCAAGTTACAAAATGTTGGTCATTACCTTTAAAGCCCTACATAGTTTCGATCCAGGTTACCTACAGGATCGCCTTCTCCCATATAATCTGTCCCGTACACTTAGGTCCTCTGGGGGATGTCTGCTCTAGTCAGCCAAGAGTAGGTTGGCAACTGTCACCCAGAGGACTTTTTCTTCAGCTGCCGCTAGACTCTGGAACAGGCCTATCCAGATGATTTTAAAGAATGAATTTTAAACTGGGTATTGATTTTTTTTTAAGTCTTGGTTTTACTTGTTCTTTTAAATTGGTATATGCTTTTTAACTGATATATGTTTTTAACCAATGAATGTTATGCGGGTAAGAAATAACAACAATAACAACAACAACAATAGTAACCTGTCTCAGAGCCTTGCAGTCCATACATCACAGGGCATTTGCTCCATTCTGCCCCTGGGAAGTCCTCACCACCTCTGGGACAATATGGGGTTCAGACACAGGGCAGGCAGGGTAGGACCTGATACAACATTTTAGAATAATACCTTCTTCAACCCATTTGTCTGGGAGGAAATGGCTCAGGCCCTCACTGAAGCTCCCAGTCTGCCTTGCTCTCCCAGAAGGCAGGAAGGAGTATCTCAGCATGTGACCAAGGTTGATCACATGCAGGAGACCTTGGTCACAGTGAGGGAAATGGCAGCAATGGCTGCAGCAATGGGCCAGCATGCCCATCAGGACTTCATCCCATTCTGTACAGGTAATGGGGGAACAAAGGGCCTGATCCATAGCCAGGATACACCAGTGGGGAGCCAGGATATTCTGGCTCATGTAGATGACCTTGACATTAATACAAGTCTGACAAATATCTGCGTTCGAATGCACAAGTCAATGTCCATTTTGATGAGTAAGCATTTTTTTTCACTTGACTTGAACAAGAATGTGAAAATTCATGCTAATCAATCCCACCCCACCCCACCACTGGATGCAAAAGAAATAAGATATATTTGGCAGAGAGTGGGGAAAAGAACAGTTTAGGATAATTGTCTGCACAACAATATCCATGTCAGAAATCCAACTTAATGGATTCAACTAGCATTTTGATATTAAGAGCCACAATAGCTGCATCAGGTCTTTTGCTTCTGCATAGCAAAATCCAGCACTGGCAGAGCCTGGGGGGGGGGGGAGGAATGCCTTTTGGACTACAACTAACTGCCCACACATCTATTCTATTTACTTGGAAATCGGGTGTGATGGAATTGATTTTGGCCTATAGCCCTCAAGGACCCTACCTAACCTGTCCAATAATAAGGGATTGTGGGGTTTGTAAGCTGAAATATAGGCTAACATCACCAATGGTGAGGGATTTTAGAGTTATAGTAGAAAACATCCAGATGGTCAAAGATTCCTCACCTTTGATGCAGGCTTATTCTTACTCAGCACATCTCCTGGCCCATGCATGAAGTTTCCCCATTCGATTCACTACAGTGTAGGAGTGAAGCAAACTGTGGGAAGCCCTTCTTACTGATTATTGATGCAAAAAAATGATATATTTGATACCCAAATGTCATGTGTCCTTCCACAGAGGTAAAAGATGACAACAATCAGCAATCATGCATATTGGGGTGGAGGGAAGTAGAAAAGACTTAGGAGATTTTCACACGGGCTATATATCTTGTGGAAGGAACAGAACAGGGTAGGGAAAGGTTTTCCCTTTCGAACGACGTTGACCCCATACTGTCCTGCATCCATCCTACTCCTGTGACTGTTCCGGAACAATGTAATCATGATTTTTCATCATGAATAGACCTCCCATTCCTGGGTGTGCGAACAGTAGCCCCATTCCTGTTCTGAAATGACTGGCGTGAAGGGGAGGTCCATTCCGAGCACTTCCTGGTACGATCTGGACATCCAGGTAAGTGGCACCCTTTATTTTACCCTCCCTGTTTTGATTATGTGATTTAAAGTGTGTTTTTGTGCTTAGTGAATTGATTTTATGTTTGGGGGAGTTTTAATTTTTAAATTTACCATCCAGCCATTATCACGTGATAACGTGATAACGTTTCAGACGGCTGGTCGTAAAAGCAGCCTTATGATGGCTGCATTTACAGCCGGCCATTGAGGGGAGGGGGAGCCCGTTCCTGCTGCGGAATTAAGGTAAGTGTGTAAAAGTTTTATGTTATTCCATGGCAGGAACGGGAGAGGAGGTGGCGGGGCAGTAACGGAGCATTTTGGCCCCATGTGAAAATCTCCATAAAATGAAATAAATTTTGAATACAAAATTCAAACTCCAGATAAGCAATATGGTATAGTAGATAAAGTGCTGGACTTACAAGACCCAGGGTCAAATGTCCACACAGCCATGAAGCAAACTAGCTGATCTTAGGCCAGTCATCCTTTCTCCACCTTGCCTACAGTATATCATAGGGCTGCTGTGAGGATAAAATGGGAGTGAGGAGATAACGGTATACCACTGCTGAATTCCTTGGTGAAGAAAGATGCTTTAAATCAATGCATAAATGAATGTAATTTAAGGTTCCATATGAACATCAATTATTTTCTTTTGTGATACCAACTGCTCATCTACACATCATGCTGTCATGTTCAAATTACAAATATGTTTGCTCTGTCATTTTATACAAACATACCAGGGGACTATTTAGTACTGTGATGCCAATTAGGAAAATGTATTCAGAAAGAATATGGAAATGTGATATAGAATAAACCCTGTGGACTCCATCATAATTTCTGTATTTTAGAACACAGAAGAGACCTGTTGAAAAATGGAGTCCATTTTTTATGCTATCTGAATTTTATTTGCTTAGGTTGAACAAAACCACTTCCACCAATGTCCTCTGATAACTTTGACAAATGATGCGTTATCTTCGCTGTGTTTCCTACTGATGACTCAATTTCTCTGCTTCCTCATTGTATTTCACAGTGTGTCAGGAATGATCATCATGTTTTTGGGTGAAGGTGACAGAGCAAAAGAGTATCAAAAAGACCCATCATTCTCTGCAAATAAAATGGCTTTAATACAACAGTTCATTCCTCCACAGCTGCATATTTTACATCCTGCAAGAGCAGATAGTGTAGGTTATGATGATCCTGGTCTAGTTAACAGTTATATTTTAATGCCTGCTGCCAGCGCTATTTCCAAATTCAGCAGCCTCATTTATCAAAAGAGATTGAGGCTGCATTCCCACTAAGCCTAGAAGTAAGCCACATTGAATTCATTGTATTTACTTCTTATTCTACATGTGTTAAACTTGTACTCTTAAGGCCTTACTGGGCCCTGTATCAAGACGTCCCGCTACCAAACATACATTCAGTGACATATTGCAGTAATAGTTAATATTTCTATGAAGCAGATAAAGCATCCATTTCTTTGTACACATAACATACAAAGACTAATGTGAGACATGGCTAGCCCATGTCCTGAAATGAAAGACAAAATGATGCCTCTTCCATGCCAAGTACAAATGAAGACCAGATTGACATTTGAAACCTCCTTCAAAACTGACATAAGACAGCATCTTCCAATGCAACTGAGGGGAGCTGGATACTATAGAAAGGCTCAGAGCAGATCATGTTGGACCTGAGAACTATCCAGGCTCCTCAGCCTCTGCTGCCTGAGGCGACTGCCTCCCCCTATCACATGATAGGGCCAGCCCTGAAATGAAGGCACTTATAACATTCATGAACACCAGGAATCAATCTAAGATTACTATGTAGGGATGAAATGTATGTATTTATTATTTATTATGTATTTATTAAAAATTATATCCTGTGCTATTGTTAACCAAATTGTGGGGGGATCTGTGGGGACCCTCTAATGTTCTAATATTAATTTGAGGAATTTAAGTAACTCAACTTGGCATGTGAGAGGCCAGGCAATGGCGGGATGTTTTAACCTATGTATACTGGTAGTAATGGAGGAGACTCTAAGCCAAAAGGTACAAGTAAATGATCTTTGTTGGAAATTAATATCAACAGTGGTTGCACAAACACTCAGGCTTCAGCTACTCATACAAGGCTATTGAAGATAGTTGGAAGTATTTGGATATAGGGATAGAGTAAGGTGATGGTGGGCTATACTGTATCGATCCTGCAGATCTGAGATCTCGAAGCAAACTGGCAGAGAGGAGGACCGGGAGGCAGAATGGTGACATTAACTGATGCAGAGTCAAAAGGCAGGGAATTGGTGCACACTTGGGTGGTGTTTTAGGGTGATATTCATATGAAATAATTCCCCTGAAGGGAAAGGCTTTGAGTGGAATACAATGTTTCTCAGAGGTTTCCAGAGCTAGACAATGGGTGCTCTGGAAGAGTTAACTATCATTAATGGGTGCTGTATTTGGAATTGAATAGGAGCAGGCAAGGTCTTTTGTTGGAAGGGGACAGGGGAAGAAAGGACACATTTTACAAGCATCAAGGACTCTGCTATCATTGAATTGATTAGTGAATGACTCACCTCCAGATGTTAAATTCTGATCTGAGTATTTGGTTTTGGATAATTTCCAAAGACCCTTCCCTTCGTCATACATGAATCCAGCCTTGGTATTAGTGGGTTCCTGGTTTACCTGCTAATGACATGGATGGCCACATTAACCCAGAATATTAAATATAGCCAACTATTAGATATTCCAAAATGGAGGCTATCAGAGTAGGTAACACTATATCAAAGGATCTCAGGATGTAGCTTGTTGTTATGTCAACTCTGATTCATGGTGTTTTCTCAGCAGGATTTATTCAGAGGAAGTTTGCCATTACCATCCTCTGAGGCTGAGAGAGTGTGATTTGCCCAAAGTCACCCAGTGGATTTTCATGGCCAACCAGGGATTTGAACCCTGGTCTCCAGAGTCATAGCTCAACACTCAAACCACTATGCCACACTGGCTCCATATGTTATATCAAAGCTATTCAACATAGGTCATAATCTGTAGACTCTAAAAAAACATTAATGAAAAACCAAGTTTTATCTTGGCCAGTGTCTGTACCAACTGGGCTTTCAAGAGGAGGATATTTTACACCCAGAGCATCAAAGCAGAGAAGACTCTCTTCTGCACCTCCATGTACCATATTTCTTTCACTAGTAGGACACTAGTGGTTATGTCAGCTCCCTCCAGTCTGGTGAAGTAGCATCTAGTGGTTTCCATGTCAGGGTGCAGTGGATGCACTCTGGATTTAATTCTAAACTTGAAAGGAGCTATCCAAAGTGCTAAATGTGATCCCCAAGGCTCAGATCCCCAATTAGCTAGGTTCACCATGTTGGACCACTCGTTTAAAGAACCAACTACATGGTCTCTGCCCCTCTGACAAAGAAGCTATTGGCTGCAACTGATCATGTAGCTACTATATTGGAATATAACTCCCACAATCCCCATTTAGCATTGTCATCATGTGACAGGAGATAATGAGAGGTGTACCCTAACACATTTGTAGGGCACCACACAGGCGAAGGCTAAACTTGAATCTGGTGTACCTTCTGGGCTTTCAGCTGTAAACACTCCAGCTCCAGCAATTGCTGGAAAGTGTCCTCTGGTACTTGTCAGAACCACTCTAGAAAAAAATGTCCTTCCCTAGCAAATTGAATGGACCTTGCTAACCCTGGCAAATTGGAATTACAATGACTGGGCAGCCTTTCCTTGTTACAGAAACTGCTTGTTAACAGCTGAGAATGACTGCTAGATGTTTCCTTAATGAGAGCTAATCGTTGGGAGGTATACAGAGATCTATCTGGAATGTTTGGAAGGGATCATTCTTCCCACTCCTGCCAACTATGGGGAGTGAAGAAGCTGATGTAAGTTATGTATGTGAGGAAACAAACAGCAGTTTGAGAAAAAAAGCAAAGAGAACTAAGGATCCATGGTATCCATTATATTCAAATTTCCTGAGAAGCATGTTATTGCTGCTATACTTTGCCTTTTTGTAATTTTGCTTTACCCTGATTCATCCCTATTTACCACAGCCTGTCCCTATCTTCTGATTTATTTCTTCTTCTCCAATAAGAGTCCTTTTAAACAGAGCCCATCAGACATGTTCTCTAGTCACTATCCTGCCTACACACAGCTATATATCTAGGTCTCCTCTGCTTTTATCTCCCATGCTAATTTCTCTCCCATATTGATTTCAATGTGATTAAATTAAGCAAACCATAATAATGTCACTTTCAAAGCATTGTGCATTGCTCTGCCTTTTGGCATTCATTGTTTTCTGGGAGTGTGATTACTTTGTATAAAGATTACCCTGCATCCTTTGGAATTATATCTAACTGGCTTGCTACTGCATTGACCCTTGCACGTAATTCAGCCAAGAGCTATCTGTGTAAACTCAGGGTTGGTAGTAGTACCCCCTGGCTTCATCCAAACCTAATTTAGCTGCCAGCCCTAACCACAAATTACTGGGTGTTGCTGAGGTCCCTATATCCATCACTCTCTTGATTGGCCCTTTTGTGTGTGGGGGTGGGGTGGGGTGGAATTGGAAAGGGCTGGATGTGGTTGGATATGTACAGCTTGGAAATGTTACTTTTGGTTACAACTCTCAAAAAACTCCCAGCCTGGGGGAATTCTGGGGGTTACAGTCCAAAAAGAAACTTCTTAAGGCTCTGAAATAGAAGGTAAGAAAGTAGGTGAATAAAGTAAGAAAATCCCCTTTTCTCCCTCATTCATCTTTCCATACAAATGTTTAAACTGAAAACATTTTCAAAAGTGAAATTAAAAGCTTTATGGTTCTTCATCCTTCCCTCCAGTTGGTTCAGGGAGGGGAATTAGGTCTTAGTTAGTATATCCAGTATGTGTTGTGGCCCAATAACATTTGGGGATCCACCCATTCCCTACTCCTGACATATAGTGACATGTTATGTTGAAGTCAGCCATACCTAATTCAGATTATTGCTCCTAGGAATGCATCTATTTAATTCCAATGGTGTGGTGGATGAGTGATTTTCTGTTCTTGGGAGCAGATGTCAGGAAGGTATTTATTGCCTGTCTCTCATCATCAGTGGAAAAAAAATAGCACTCATGTACTCCACTGTACAAAGAATTAGTTTCTCCCCATAATAGTCATAGCAGGTTGCTTTTGTCTCTTTGAAAATGAAATCATTCACATTCAAAACTGCTGTGTTCTCTAAGACTAAGAGGGGAGATCTTATCATGGCCAGTTTTCATGGTCACGGAGGGATACCCATTCATAACAAACTGTTTTCTGTGCTAAAAGGACAGTGTGGGCTCTGAAAACAGCATTATAGGTTAATTTCATTTAATTTCACACAATGGAATCATACCCTGTGGAAAGCATTATTACGGCTTTCAAACCAATGCCTATTCCACCTCGGAAATCTGGATTACAGCTCTTTTGAGCTAGATTCTTGCTTCTGAGGTCTATACTGATATTTGTTTCAAGTCCATCATTATTCAGTTTGAGAGTTTGAAGCTCCTGAAGGGAGGAGAATTGTTAGTTTGAAGAGCTAGGAAGAAAAACACACTTGCTACTGCTATCTAATTATGTTCAAGTCAATGGCAGGGTTGCATTACCCCAGCAGAGAATGGAAATGCAGTGTTGGAGACACACACCATAACAAACCCCTTAATTTTGGCAGGGAGCTTGTCTGCTTGTTAAAGGATGTTTGTTTTCTTACACTTGAAGAGATCAAGGTAGATGCAAGAGTTTTCATGAGACCTTCAGAATGGCTGCAGAAAAGCACAGCTGGAAAAAAAGCAGTCTCAGAGAAAACTTCTCCATGAAACAGGGAAAAAAGAAAAAAAAATCACATAACCTGCCCCTGGGGGTTTCTTAGAGAGCAAAAGGTACACTGAGTGAAAATATGTTTTGTCTGCACATGAAATTATTTCATTTTTTATGTTTCTTGGTTATTAAAACATCTTCATCCTACCTTTTCAGCATGAAATCTCAAGATGGCAACCGGATAAAACAATTTAAACAATTCCAAGTTAAAATCAATGAACAATTTAAACAACTCAACACATAAAAACAGCTTTAGAAATGCTAAAGAGCTTTAAAAACTATATACATACTGTGGCCTTGTCTATACAAGGCTATAAAATGTGGACTGATGCACACTAAAGCCAATTCACAGCAGCTTTCATTTGTTGCTGAGACAGCCAACAGCTCTGTCAAATTTAAGGGGATCCTCAGCAAAGTGTTCTTTTGGAGACGGGTCTACTTCAAGTACTTCTGTTTCACTTCTCCCATCCCACATTCTCCTCCCTGGTACCCCACTCTCTGCCTGTTGGCTTCCATTTCAGTAGGGAGGGGAAATCTCCATTGAGTTTTCATCAGAAAAACTGGTAAGATGCTAAAGCTATCTCCAAAAATAATTTGAATACATTAGAGAGCTCCTTTAACATTCATACTAAAACCTGGAGCTTATCTACACCAGCCAGGATACACCGACTCCCTGCTGGCATATCCTGGATGTGGAGATTGCCTGTTCTGCCCCTGTTACCTGGAGGAAATGGGCCGCAGTCCAAGCAGGAATGCTGGTCCATCCCAGCAGCTGCCACAGCCATTTTCTCTGCTGACTTGAAGTCAGAAAGGGGGCCCACAACATGCAACTGAAGGCCCCCTGCATGTCACCAGCCTTGGCCACATGCTGAGGGACTCCTGCCTGGCTTCCAGACAGTCAGGGAGCTGACAGCAGCAGCGAAGGCCAGCATGTCAGATGGGTACCTGTAGACACGCAGGGCCTGATCCAGGTTTTGGCCAGCGGTAACAGATTTAAATGGGTATTTTGCTATAAGGCTTTATCAGGCCTTACTCTGGCTTGTCCCTGTCTCAGCCTATCTGCCCCTAGAGTGTTGAGGACTGCCCAGGGGCAGAATGGGATAAATGCCCTGTGTCATTTGGACTGCAGGGCTCTGGGAAAGGGCAAGTCAGGGAGATACACTACCATGCTAGCATGGAAGCCAGCAGCTGCTCCTCTTCCAGACTGCTGTCTCCTGTATTCTCCTCCTCCCTCAGCTCTTAGTCATTCTACTCTCTTTCCTCACCTTTTCTTTTTCTCTGTTTTACTCTGGGGAAATTAAGATAGTGGGTGCAACTGAAGCCCCAGCAGCGGTGATCTCTTTGCTAAAATATCTACTTCACTAAAATTTAAAAGGGGAGAAGAGTGAGAGAGACTTCCATTATCTTATAAGCCTCTCTCTTCTGGTTTTTGTTTGGGCTGCAGAACCCAAACCCTGAGGCAAACCTTGCTATGCAACTAATTCTAAGCATGGTGGGGAAATATGTAGAGCTTGGAAAAGTGAAGTCACATATAACCACAGCTTGGCAAAATTTATTTTTGGGACTACGGAGATTTTCACATGGGGAAAGTAATCCCCGGGAAGATCAGGAGAGAAACGGGGCTGTTCCAGTTGCAGCACCCCATTTCACATGCCCCCATCCTTCTCCCGATCTCCCATTGTCTTCCCTCCATGCTGCTTCCATGTCGCTCCTGCTATGTTTTACTAATGAAAGGTTGGTTAATGGTCCATTATCTGCTGGAAATCACCCTGTCCCTGGGTGAAGTTCATTTGCAAGTGTTGAGTTCTGATTTTAGTGTTCTTCAGGACTGGCAGCCAGATTTTGTTTACTTTTAGGGTGACCCCCCCCACACACACACACACTCCTACCCAACCATTCTCTGAAGATGCCAGCCACAGATGCAGACGAAACATCAGAAAGAAACTCTTCCAGAACATGGCCTCACAGCCCAGGGGGAAAAAAAACCAAGGAAGATCTATGGATGCTGGCTGTGGAAGCCTTCAACTTCACACATCACCTTAAAGCCTTGCTGTTTTAAATGGGCAGCACTGTTTTGGTGCAAGGTAAGAATGCAAGCTGGAGTTGTGTTATTGGCAGGTCAGAAGGAGGGAGAGCTGGCGGGGAGGTGAGTGTGGGTGAGGGGCATTGTTGATGTGCCTGGGGGCAGATGTTGCTCCCGCAGTGGCAGGTATTGGCAGTCCTGTTGATGGGAGAAGAGTCTACAATACTGTAGTATAGTATGCATGTTGGGGGCAGGGCTTAACTTATTTGCAGTTTTTTTCATTTTTGTGGTGGTGCTCTGCCCCTAACCCCAGCGAATATGAAGGAACAACTGTAATGCTATCTAAAAGAATACATTTTCCCATACAAACCTGTTCAGGCTCTTAGACCTTTGAGAGATATCCTTTTCTTCATCCCACAAGCCTCACAAGCACATCTAGAGGGGATGGGAGAAAGTGCCTTTTCAGTGGCTGCTCCTGAGGTTTAGACCTTCCTTCCAAGGGAGGCTAGAATGTCCCGTTCCTTGGAGCCTTCTGCTGGCAGGCAGAGATTCATTCATTCATTCATTCTGATTGGCTTTCAGTTACTGACTGTTGTTTTTTTTTTAAGGGGGCTTTAATAGAGGAATTTTAACTGCTTTATATCTTTTTGGTGTATGTTTTACATTGTTTTCAATGATATTGATAATTTAATTACATTTTACTGATAATCTTGTGTGTGTGTGTTTAATTTACATGGTAACTGCTTTAATTTGTAAGCCACCTCTGGTCCAGTTTGGGAAGAAAGGACAGAATATAAATAAAGTAAATAAAGGAGATTATCAGATGTGGCTAATGTGGTGCCAAAACAACACCAGCAGAATGCAAAATGATGCCAAACAAATGCTGTCCTTTTATGTTCTGCTGTTGTTCTTGTGCCGTGTTTTTTTTTTTTATTGATGGGCTGGAACTGTCAATAGATCTCCCATCCCATTTTGGTGCCAGCATTGCCAGCGTCTGAACCTCCTATTATTTTTGACTAGTGAACATAGTGTCAATGGGCAGTACTGCCAGAACACTTCCGGGTGGGATCATGAGAACCAGGTAGGCTACCTTCATTTTTGTACTCTCTCTGGGTTACTTGTTTTTTGTTTTGTTTTTTGTTTTTTGGTGCTTTTGTGAACTTTTCTGTGTGTATTTTTCTTTTTTAATTTCCCATGCTCGCATCTTCTCATGAGAACAGGTGGGATTTCAGTCCAGGAAGTGAACAGGGATCTGTTAGAGCTCCATTCATGCCTGGGCTGCCTTTGGACACAAGAGAAAGTAAGTCTGAGGGTTATTCTGCCAGGACAGGGGCAGGTCTGGAGATTGTGGGGCAGGAATACTTTTTGTGTTCCTGTCTGATAATCTCTGATGATGATGATGATGATGATGATGATGATGATGAAAACATTCCAGCAAGCACCAAAATAGCAGTGTATAAGACCAAAAACAGGATAGAAAAAAGGGAACAGCCTTGGTATACATACCATAATGACAATTTTCTGTCTCTCCAAGTATTGGAGATTATTGGACCACAAACAGAAGGTTGTTCCACAACATGGAAACTACCATCATAAGGACTTTGACTGGCATTCTGTATTGCAGTTATGGATTTGTAACCTAGAATTACAAATTTGTAACTGCTCCATATTCAGTAAGACTATATAGTCACAACCATGGCACTTTTGCCATGATTGTAAATGTCTCCTCCCAGCCCATCTTAACAGTCAGCAGCTCCATCAAATGAAGGAGGTTTGTTCAGCTGCTGATCAGGGTACAAAGAGGATGGCATTTCCAGCCCATCCCACCAGCAAGTGAAGCTGCAACATTCAGAAGCAGGGATCCTGCTGCTATTCGTTGTCACAGCCACACTTCCTGGCAGGAGGGAGCTGGAAATGTCATCCTCTTTGTACCCCTCCTCCTCTCTCCTCCTCCTCTGGCTTTTCTTCACAAACGAAGATTCAGGAAGGACTCATCCTGCGCTTTCTGCAAGCGCGCTGATGACTAAAAAGGCCAATCCGAGATAAACAAGTCCGGTTGCAAAAAGCACAGCAGAAGGTCTCCTTGGGTGATGTTTTTGGGTTGTGATTCTTTCTGCGTTGTCGTTTCTCTTCAAGACTTGTTCGTCGTGAGTTCTCAAATAAGGCTGCAGCATTGTGGATTGTGTGCCTCCATGCCTCCCAATGTGAGGCCAGGGCAGACCACTGTTGGTGATCAATTTGGCCGAGCCTGAGATGTTTCAGGGAGTCTTTGTATCACTTTTTTGGAGCGCCCCTCTTACACTGACCTGTGGCGAGTTCACCGTAGAGTAGTATTTTTGGGAGGCGATGGTCCTCCATCCTAGAAACGTGCCCTGCCCAGCGCAGCTGTGTTCTCAATATCATGGCCTCAATGCTGGTGATCCCTGCTTGCTCGAGGACAGCAACATTCGTCACATAGTCAGTCCAGTGTATATTTAGGATTGTGCATAGACAGCTCTTTGTACCACAGTTGTCAGTGAACAGACCTCCTTTGTTTGATGAGTCTGCTGGTTGTTAAGATGCGCTTGGCAGGCTGGGCCAGGAGATGTTACTTAGTTTCACATTCAGAACTAAGGACATTATCAGACTAGCCTCTTTAAATGCTCTCATCAAGCAAGTAAAGAAAGCAGAAACATAGTGGCATAATCACATTTATGTAGTCGTGGGATTAAAACTCGCACCACAGTAATACTTGTCATCGCATTGCCTTCTATTAACACAGTACTTATGATTTGTAGTGGCCCGTGCATGCTCCTTTAAGGGAAAATGTTTACTTACTTCTGTGATTTCCCATGGGCATGATCTCAGCAGGTCTTGCAAGAAGACGCAACTTCACTGAAAGACTCCCCAAACCCCTTAATTTAAAAAGTTAAGAAAGACAGTAACACTGCAACAAACCTAAAAATGTGTCCCAAAACCAGGACAGTTCATTGAAAGAGCATCCTGTGGCTCATTTTCCCATTGTCAACAGGAGGTTTTCTCACTGGCAACAGGGAGGCACAAAACAAGACCACCCATTCCCACTGTAATCTCACAATTACAGCAAGATGTGTTTTCGCACACTCTTCAATACTTCAAAAACAGCGATATTGAAGAGTTATTGATGGGTTGTTCCATGAACTGAAAATGACAGCTTATTCACAGCTGGAGCATGCAATGAGCACACTAACTAGATTTTCAGACAACACTGTTATAGTGTTACTATTCTACTATATTTGCTATGGCTGCCTCCTGTTGAATCCTGGGATTTGCAGTTTAGGGAGGGGCATTTGCAACTCTCAGCCAGAGAGATTTTAGGCCTCACTAAACTACAAACTCCAGAATTCCACAGCAGGAAGCCAGAGCAGTTAAAGTGGAATAGTAACACTATAACAGTGTAGTCTGAAAAGCTCCTAAGACTCCAACATTGTGCAATAAGGGGGACCCCATCACGTTCACATGGCGTGGTAATAACACAATTTTCCCCGCATCTGATAAAGTCCTAAGTAGCCAGTGTAGAATAATGGCACTTGTCACCAGTTCAGAATGCTTATGGTCCTAGAGCATGGTCTTAGCTAATAAACAGAGAATGGGTGGTGATGGTGAGGAGACTAAGGGAAGAAAGCAATCTTGAGCAATTTCACTTTTTATCACAGATAATAGTACATGTAGCTATTACTTGTCACAGTAGATAGTAGAAAGGAACATCCAATCATAGTAACTTATTCCTGTGTATATATTTCTGTGCATATGTGTGTTTTAGTACTATGGGACTTATTAAGGCCTAAGTGAAAAAACAGGGGTTGGGCTTCAGTCTGTTTTGACTTATCCACTGTTTTCTCAAACTGTTCCCAATCTATAGAAGTTTTTGAAAAATGCAACAATCTCCAGCAAAAGTAAATGCTGAAAAAACATGTTGAAGAGGAGAATCCAATAATATGATTGGTGGGGGGAAAGAGAGAGAAAAGGGGAAAATGTAAAACAATCTTCTCCCCTCCCACATAGTCATTTCCAAACTGGGGGGAAAGATATTAATTTGAGAGCAAAATGTAATTCTTTCAGATACCTATGATATTGAAATATATTATCATTTTAATGCAACAAGACAGTTTAATCAGTCACTGTAGAAAGAAAGATACATTTTCCCCTCTTTCATCTCACACATCGATTATTCATCAGCTACGAAAAAGACAGTCATTTTTCCATGCATTAATATAAATACTAAAGCATGCATGGAGCTTATTCCATGGCTATATAAAAACTCTTCTGGGTGTCTTTTAAAACAGACTGATTGAAGCCAAGGCAATCTAGTTGTGTCTAAGCCAAATGTCTTCTTCAGTGTTATTTATGTATCACCATCTATGCTGCAAACTACTGAAGTGTTAAGATGATCAGCTTTTGTTTTGAAACAAACTGAAATATGTACCTTCAATGGAAACCAAGGCAGCTGCCAAGACTTGGCTGCATCCTAGAATATTCAGTTTAACACTCAGAGCTTACATAAAGATACAGCCTAGTCCAGAATTCATTTCATGGCTAAGATATCATTGGTGCATGTGACATAACAGGTGAGATACAGGTGTCTCCTAGAGTTGGTTCTGCCATTTAGGTATTGTGATGTGGCCATTGTGACTAGTTAATTTTGAGCATCATGAAAAGGCATCTATTATTATTATTATTATTATTATTATTATTATTATTACAGGTATACCCAAGTTAATGAAGAGTAGCTGATGATCAGGCTAATCTGCTTTCCCCTTTTCTTTCTGTATTTCTCTTCAAATATGCACATTAAGGAGATTATCAGATGTGATGGAACACACGAAAAACTGCATTCCAAACTGCGTCAGAAGAATGCGGCGGGAACAGAAAGGGTGACATTATCAGACATCTGCGTCCTTCAGCCATTCCAGCGCTGTCGCGGACAGGCTTCCTTTCGGTATTGACAGGGACAAGCCGCTAATAAAAAGGGATGCCTTACTCATGTCCGCACTATGCCCTCAGGATGCTGAAGGATGTCATTGTCTGATAATATCCCCTGTTGTTGTTCTCATCACAATCTTCTGACATGGTTTTTGCTGTATCTTATAATCTCCTAAATGCAGCTGCTGTTTGCCTTGCTCATGGCTACATTAGGATTACCTAGAGTAGAACCTTGTTCTTTTCCATCTCAAGGCTTATTGCATTTACTGCAAACACATTGAAGGAGCTTCTTTGTCAGAGGCTTTGTCATCATCATCATCATCATCTACTATTACTACTTCATCTGGCATCCTGTTGGGCAGTTCTGAATGCATAAGACAGACTTACCCATTCATAAATGGTTTTGTATTTATTTTTACCATTGTGGAAGGCTTGTCATGATTGCAAATGTCCCTCTAAACCTTCCTTAAAAGCCAGCATCCACAATGAGCAACAGAGAGCTATTCTTCTGGCAATCCTGGTGCTGCAGGATGTTTCCAGTCCCTTCACACCAGCAATCTGTGATGTTACAATCAGAAACAAGCCCCCGGTCACAACTGCTGGTCACACTGCAGATCACTGGTGGGAAGGTGCTGGAAACATCATCCTGTGGCACCCTGGTTGCCAGCAGAACAAAACTCCATTTCTCAGTGCAATTGCTGGCTTTTAAGATAGGTTTGGGGAATTGGGTCAGGAGATGGTATGTAGTTACAGATTTGTAACTATGTCTTTGATGTAGGATTATTATTTTATTAAAACATTTCTAACCTGCCCTTTATCGTAGGACCTCAGGGTGGCATACGATATAAACAAAATACACTTCCAGATTAAAAGCATAAATAATTTGAACAATAGAAAAACATTAGAATAGGACCCCTGTATCCACTGATTCAATTATCCACAGGACACAAAGCAACACACCTACCATAGAGTTTTCCTAGAAAATGTGTCCTCTCTAGCCATTTTCTGGGTCCTCCAAGGCAACTCTATGGTATTTTAAACAAGAAGTCCCATTATTTTCAACGGTGTTCACTATTATCCATGGTTTTTGGTACCCACATCCACCCACAGAACCAATTCCCAGCGGATAAGGGGGTCCTACTGTATTAAAATAGCAACAGTGTCCACTTTAAAAGTAATAGTTAAAGCCACTATTTGCACTAAAAAGTACAACAATTTAAAAACACGTACATGGATGCTTCATACTAAATTAGCCCTGAAGCCCTTAATGAAAAGCCATGTTGTGGCTTGGAGAGAGATGACAACAATGCTGGCATGTTGAGATAGCCCTCAAAGATGATGGCATTCCACAGCCAGAGTGCCACAGCTGAGAAGGCCCTATCCCTTGTCTTCCCACATTCAAGTGGGAATACACAAAGAAGGGTCCCTCCTGCAGACATCAATTTTTGGGCAGGTATGTATGTGGAGAAGCACTCCTTCAAGCATCTGTGTCCCAAGCTGTTGCTAATAATTGTCAGGAAAGGTCCCTGATGTTGCCTGTTCCTGTCATGTGCAGTATTTTTCAGGTAACCTTGCTGTTAATTATGTTTTCATTTCTTGATGCTTGCTAACAAGAGTACGTGTCAGGATCGGTCCCAGATGTGACGTTTTCCTACCAAATTCAGTTTTATTGTACAACCTTGTGGCTAATGGTGTTTGAATTTTTCTCTGCTTGATAACGAGTATGTAGCCTGACTGTAAAAGGGAGTATGTGCTCTATGTCCATAGTGGTTTGATAAGCATTGCACCTGGAGCTCAATTCTGGCAAAAGGAGGCTGAGCCTCGGTACAGTGGGAAATGGGAGTGGGGATGATGGGTAGCCAATGACTGTATAGCCTCCCAGATTTTGTAGATTGGAATATGCTTTTAGTATACTGTTTGTTAGTTAGGTTTCATTCTGAGCAATGATCTTGTAAGGGTAGCCCTTTGTATTCTGTGACAATAAAGTTTTCTGTTTTGAAATCTGAAACTGCTGGTTACTGAGTCTGGAGATGCCAGTACATGACAGTATGCTGCGAACTAGAGAAGGGAGTATAACTGTCTGAGTGTCTAAGAGATAAGGCACTCTATGCTGAGAACTAGAGTATGCTGAGAACTAGAGAAGGGAGTATAACTGTCCGAGTGTCTAGATAAGGCACACTAAGGGATAAGTTGTGGTCATAGTTTAATTTCATTCCTTGAGAATAGGGGGGTAGAGACAAAGACAGGAATGTTTATGTGATTAACCAATGATTCTGAAGCCTGCCAGATTTGACTGATTGTAATGTCCTCTTAGTATAGTGTGTTCCTGTTAAAATTCATTCACAGCAATGACCCTGTATGATTCACTTCCTGGATTACTGTGCCAATAAAATTTTCTGTTTTAACTCTGAAACTGCTGTTCACTGCATCTGGGAATGCCAGTACATGAAGATAATATAATAATAATATAAGATAATAATAATATAAGAAAAGTGCTTGAGGTATCTTCTCTCTCAGGTACTAAAATAATTTGACCAGATTAAAGGTATTATGTGCTTTGACTTGGAGAAAAGGGTATGATTTGGGGATGCTTTTTGGGACTCCATCTGATCATCTCCTACAGCTCCCAGAGCCTTGTGAATTTAAGTTTTCAAAAAGTAATGTTTCCAAGCTCTTATGAATGGAAGGGATGTTTGTGCAAATGGAAACTGGTGTACCTCCATTCCTATTTGCAGATATTCTCAAGTCCTCATTTCTCTTTTATAACATGGAAAGTTGTGCCTTTCCCCAGTATGATCACCTTACATTAATATCATTCTTCCATTATTGAAATGCAAGGCTTTGTCTTTGTCTTCTTTGCATAAGTCAGCAGGGATTCAATTTCCCATTTCCTGAAGACAACATATTTTGCAACTGAGATTGATATCAAAACACATTCTGCATGACTAACTAGTATTTTATCCAGACCTGGCAAGATGTGTATGAGGAACAAGGGAGTGACCCACAACCAACTATGAGTAATTATTGGGTTACTCATAGTCATGTTGAAACAATTATGTACATTCTACATGGTGCAACTATGTAAAACTATCATCCAACACAGTTACATACTGCAACATTTGTGTGCTATGATCCCATTGTTCTTATTCAGTGAAACTCAACAGGGCAGTCATATTGTTTTGGAAAAACTGATAATGTGAGCTTCCCTACACAATATTATATAGCTTCAATTATGTCTCAAGGTTTACATTGTACTTGGATTTAATGAGTGACCTGAGAGCATCTCATGCTGCAGTACTGTTGAAGCTGTGGGGGTGCAGATGGCCTTGATAGAGACACAGAGGGGTCAGTTACACAACAGTTTTTAATTCAAAAAATGCCAGCCTACTCCTCTTTCGAAACAGTACCTACTAGTTTACACGATTTTCTCCGGAAAGTCATTTCTCTGATAACATCCGAAAGCTTTCCGAATTTGCAGTTCACATGGGGAGGCGTGGTCTCTGTGACTGACAGTCACACAGGCCTATCTCTTGCCAGGGTGGAAAGGAGGACTGCGGCATGATAGAGTCCTCCAAGGCCAGTGCCTGTGTGTGTGCATGTGTGTGTGTGCGTGCGTGCACACACGGAGGCCCAACAACAGCAATGGTGCTGCTCCATTCCTGTGGTTGGGTCTGCAGCTCCAAGGCCTCCAAGGCCAGTGCCTTAGGTGTGTGGGGGGGTGCCACAGACCCAATGACAGCAACGGTGCTGTGTTGTTGCTATTGTTGGGTCTTCTCCGAGCCCCAGAGGCCTCCAAGGCCATCACTTTCTGGGGGGGTGGCTGGAGGCCCAACGACAGCAACGGTGCTGTGCCCTTGCTATTGTTGGCTTTCTGTCACGCCCCCACCCCCGCACCCCTGAGGCCCTGGGAAGAAAGACGGTGCAGGAGGACAGGTGGGCAGTGGGACTGTCAGTCCCATCATCACCCGCCCTCCCTCCCCGCTGCTGCCCCTCCCTCCTTACTTGCCCTTCTCTTCCCATTCTCAAACAGTGAACAGGGAAGAGAATGTGGGGGAGGAATGGAGGAAGAGGCTGCAGTGGAGGACTGGCGGTGGATGGGACTCATAGTCCCATCGCCCACCTTTCCCCAGCTGCTGCCTCTCCCTCCTGCCTCTCCCTTCTGTTCCCTGTTCACAAGCAGCAAACGGGGAAGAGAGAGGGGGAGGCAAGTAGAGGAAGAGGCTGCAGCAGAGGAGAGGTGGATGATGGTACTCAGAGTCCCACTGCCCACCTTTCCCTAGCGGCTGCCTCTATCTCCATGCCCCCCCTCTCCCCGGTTGGCTGCTTGCGGACAACGAACAACGAATAGAAGGGAGAGGCAGGAGGGAGAGGCAGCAGTTGGAGAAAGGCAGGTGATGGGATTCAGAGTCCCAACGACTGACTCTCCTGGGCTGCAGCCTCTTCCTCCATCCCCTCCCTTCTTCCCTGTTCGCTGCTTGCGAATGGGAAGAGAAGGGCAAGTAAGGAGGGGAGGGCATTAGAGGGGGAAAGGACAGGTGACAATGGGACTGACAGTCACGCTGGCTGCCTGTCCTCCTGCAGCATCGTCCTGGGCCTCTGGGGCATGGGTAGGAGCATGGCTGAGCACCAACAACAGCAACAGCACAGCGCTGTTGCTGTCATTGGGCCTCCGCTGGCCTTGGATTCCTCTGGGGTGGGGTGGGGGCTCAGACAAGATCCAATGATAGCAAAGACATGGCACCGTTGCTGTCGTTGGGCCTCCAGTCACCCTTCTCCCCCACATCGAAGGTGCTTGCGTTAGGGAGGCCTCAGGAGCAGTGTGTCTCCAGCAAAAGCAGCAGAACAGGGAAGGGGAAAGCGCTGGGGTGAAAATATGTCAGTAAAGTTTTGCAAGCCAGCTCTTTCAAGCCTGCCCCCTCTGACCAATGGGATCTCAGCTCTACTGTGAGCCCCTGCTTCACAATTGTTGCTGGTAATTCACGCAGCCAATACTGCGCAAACTTACTAAACTTTTTTTAAAAGTCGGGAAAAACTGCAAAAGCTTTTACTGCGTGACTTTGGGGTTTTTTGGCTCCCCTCCTTCTGAATAAGGCAACTTTGAACTGAAACATGTGGGAACTATTGGGAGTCTTGGCGAATTCTTAGTGGATTTATTTTGCCGTGTAACTGATCCCAGAGTGTCTGTGGATTACTATGTAGGACACCGCTCTTGCAAGCTGCTCTCTTTCCCAGCCCAGTGGCTTATAGTTTGGGCACTATTAAGCTACTTTTCTTAGTACTTTTCAAAGTAACCATGTTAGTCCCTTACAGCATAAAAAGGAGGGAGGGGAGGGGGAAAAGAAAGTATGTAGCAGCACTTTTAAGATTAACTGTTTTTTATTTTAGCATAAGCTTTCATGGACATAAACCCACTTCTTCAGGTGTGGTACAGAGTAATATTCAGGGCAGGGAGGCAGGCCTTTATTGGCCTATAGACACCCTCCAAATCTTAACTGCTCACATACAGCAGGGTACATAACATGGATGATAATACAGGGACAAAACCCTGCCACAAACCCAGATACCGACTCTGTCCCCACAATAATGTATCATGTAATCCACAATATCAGAGGCAGATTCACTTGTTCTTCCTTCAACGTGATATAAGCCATCATATGCAAGCAATATTACTCTACTCTGTACATTGGACAAACAGGACAGTCTCTACACAAGAGGATTAATGGACATGATTCAGACATTTGAAGTACCAATATCCAAAAACCTTTTGCAGAACATTTCAACCTCCCTGGACATAGAGTATGGGATATAAAGGTCACAGTCAAGGAAATTAAAAGGAAGACTAGAAAAAGAAACAGTGGGATTGAATTATATTCACAAATTCCAATCCATTAGCAGAGGTATGAACAAAGACAACAGCTTCATGGTGCACTACATGTATTAATATGAGTCTTCACTACTGTACATGTAATGATAGGAATCTTCTCAGAGAGAGTTTTGAACCCAGGGAAAGTGACTATTCGGTAAGCAGCTTTCACACATCAACACTAGCTGACTACTGTAAAGAGCTGAAAGAACTGTATCACCTTACACAGTCCTTTTGGAAATTTAGGGCAAGAGTCATGATTTTCATCTTTTTGGATACTATTACATTCCACCCACTTCCACAAATGTGTAAACATGCTTTCTATCCTGAGGCCTGGATATCACTTTATATTGCATCGGAAGAAGTAAGCTTATATCCATGAAAGCTCATGCTAAAATAAAAACCAGTTAGTCTTAAAGGTACTGCTACATTCCTTCTTCTCCCTCCCCTTCCTTTTTATGCTTCAAGAGACTAACATGACTTCTTCTTTGAAAAAGTACTTAGAAAAGTACTATGTAGGTATTATAACACTATAGGCTCAGTATCCAGGAGGGACTTCTATCTTGCTGAGGTCTACAGAAATGGATGCCATGATGGACACATGGGAGAGAAGAAGGACTTTTTCGGATGCTGAAAAATAACGCAAGCAGCCTCGTCGCGTTGCGAGGCTGCTGTGCTGCAAAGCATCAGTTTCGGATGATGCTCGCCCCTTCCGGTACTGTTGCGGTACCGCGGGGAGAGTTGAGCGTCATATTTCGTTGATTTTTACTCACGAAAGTTGATCGTGATTAAAAATCAACGAAATATGACGCTCAACTCTCCCCGCGGTACCGCAACAGTACCGGAAGGGGCGAGTGTCATCTGAAACTGACGCTTTGTAGCGCAGCAGCCTCGTAACACGATGAGGCTGCTTGCATTATTTTTCAGCATCCGAAAAAGTCCGAAGTCAGAAGACCAGGCAGAGAAGGGGCCACATAATATCAATTTTGATTTAAAGGTAGCATACCTGGCCTATTTCCCTTCCCACATAAGCCAGCTCAGGGTGGCTCTTTACAGTGGCCTGAAATGATTGCCTTAAAAATCTGAAAGTAGGAGTCACACAGAAGCCTTTCACACATTAAACAGAGTGGGGCCGATATTAAGGGAAAATCATATTCACCGCAACAGCATTACCTCTCAAAACAGACCATACCTTGTGATATGAATAAATCAAGACTGAGAGCTGCATAGTTCTGTTGGTTTGCATAACTTGTTCTACTCATGATTGTCATGGAACAGTGATAAGGATTGATGCAGAGCACTGGAGCAGCACCTTTCAGTGCTGAAACCAAAAGCTATATAGTAAACTGTATCCTGACTGACTAGGAACAACTTTGCAAATCAGGTTGCTAGTGCAAATGTTTGGTTTTACAAGCTCCAAATGTTCCTTTTAAAGAGCGTTCCCTAATATTTCTTCAGCTGAGCTCTGATATGCACAACCAGGATTTCCAGCAAATTCATTTGAGAGAACTGGAACATTTTTTTAAAAAAAGAGGCACTCTCAAAGATGGGGAAAAAACACCAGTTTTTCATTCCATAAACATGACAGCTGTTCAGAAGTGGAATGTGCTGCCTCGTAGTGTAGTGGAGTCTCCATCATTGGAGGTTTTTAAACACAGGCTGGATGGCAATTTGCCAGGCGTGCTTCGATTGTGTGGCAGGGGGTTGGACTAGATAGTCCTTGTGGTCTCTTCCAGCTCTATGATTCTATGACTCTATAATGCTTACTCAGAGTTAATATGCTTCAGGCTTACAAATTAACCCCATATTGACCTTCTAATGACTAATCACAAAACAAAACAAAACATGCTAAATGTAAGATATATAAGGTGAGGAAAATCTTGTGCTATGACAAACAGATGTCTTTTATCTCTTGAGGACACACCACTGCAAAACAAACAAACAAACAAAAAAACCCAAAAACCATGCATAATCTATTTTTGGATTACTCCACATGAATGGGATTCCCGCATGGTCCTTCACATCACCAACAGATGATAGAAGGGCTTGGGTGGCACTGGGTGGGGCTAGCCCGTGAAACCCTCCCAGCCTCCTTCAATGTGTAACCAACATGTCTTCAAGCAATTCTGCTCAAAGTGACAGCCCACAAACCAGAGCCAGTTGAAATGCATAATCAGCTGCCAGTCCATGGCATGTTTCTGGGGAAACTGTGAATATAATAATATATTGGCAGAAATGTGGTACTTGTCCTGCTTCAGGTTTCGGCATGCACACAGACAGTTGTTAGGGAGGAAGCAATTTACTCTGAGCTTTTTTGCAGATAGCAGATAATGCAGAGCCAGTAAACCAAACAAAGTCTCTGGAAAGCAAGCTTGCCTGGAAGGGTTTGTTGTAAATGAGATGTGCAGGAGAGAAGTCAAAAACCAGTCCAAAATTCCTAGAGCCAAACAAGGTCATTAGGGTTTCATGTATCTGGAGCAGAACCACAGGAACACCACACCAGAACCAGAGATCAGATGATTGTTCCCAATAGGGAACATGGGTCAGAACTGTCTTTTAAATCGGCTGTAGACAGTGCTCCTTGATTAAGAGAGTTTCTCCTTTTGCTTGGCAAGAAGCCTCGTTGCATATCATTCTTCTGCTCTCTTTTCTGCCCATCAGGTCTGAGGGCTTGGGGTTCATGTCTCCTAATTGTATTGTTCCAGTCATTCTGTTGATGCCTGTGTTTTATCTGTCTCAGGTGAGGCCTTTTAAAATTCATTTTGTTAGTTTTGACCCAGTTGTCTAATCTGTTGAGGTCATTTTGGATTCTGATCCTGTCCTCTGGGATATTCGCTACCCCTCCTAATTTGGTGTCATCTCCAAATTTGATAAGCATGCCCTCTATTCTCTCATCCAAGTCACTGATAAAGATGTTGAATAGCACTGGGCCCAGGACAGAACCCTGTAGCACCCCACCGGTCACTTCTCTCCAGGTTGAAGAGGAGCCATTGGTGACTATCTTTTGGGTTCAGTCAGTCAACCAATTACAAATCCACCCAACAGTTGCACTGTCTAGCCCATAGGTTCCTAACTTTTTTTGCGAGGATATCATGGGGGACCTTGTCAAAAGCCTTACTGAAATCAAGATACACTACATCCACAGCATTCCCTTCATCTATCATCCTCATCCTCAGGGTCTGAGCCCTGGGCCATGATAGTAGTGGTCCCTGGCACACTGGGGGTGGGTGGAATTCCAGTCTGACACAGCAGATAGCTGGAGAAGCACTGCACTTCCCAAACTGATATCTTCCACGTTTTAGAGTAGAATACCCAGCATTTCTGATTGTTGGCTACATGGGATTCCTGATCATTGGTTGATGGGAGTCTGAAATATCTGGAAGGCATCAGATTGGGATGTAGTAGATTGGGATGTAGTAGAACGAGACCCACTAATGAGTTACAGCAGAGATGGGAGTCATGCAGTCACCCCATAGACTGTTTTTGTACCCCATGAGCACCTCCAGACCCCAGTCCTTTTCTCAAAAATGTTTTTAAAAGGAAAATTTTCTTGAAACTTCCAGGAAGAGTGGGGTTTTTTTCCAAGCCCCTCCCTTTAAAACATATCTAAAACCCATACTTTAGAAAGGCAGAAGTGGACATCTGGCCACTTTTGGTTTTTCTTTCCCTCCTTTTTATTTTATTTTATTTATTTATTTGACTGAGAGTGGCAGCAGTGTAGACTCTGGTAAGCCCTGGGAATTAGGCCCCAGAACCCTAGGGTTTGGGGTTGTTTATTTTTGTTTCCTGGTCTTCAGTCTGTTCAGTGAGTACTGGTATACACACGTAAAAGACCCTGCAGTTACCCGGCCTCTCGCATACCAATTTGAGCTAATTAAAATTCCCCAAATCATGATTCAGATACGCATGGAAATTCCACAGACCTCAGCAGTTTGGGTAACAGAACAACTCATTCTGCTGTGGTTGGGACTGACCAATAGGATTCAGGCCTAAATCTGTTACAGAATATATACAAATCTGCCCCAAAGGGATGGAAATAATATTCAAAAATATTTGAAAAAATTATCTAAAAGCATATGTTTGAATGTCAGGAAACCCTGATGAGAAGAAGCCTGGATTGATGAGAATATTCATAATTCAAGACTTATTCTGTGCAAAATTTGCTCAGAAAACAGCAAATGTCTATGGAAGAATATTATTGGGGGACCTAATCTGTAGAAAATTTGCATGTAGTTGATTTGCATAAAACAGTATTTCCTGTGTAGAAAATAATATTTCTATGCTGGGATATTATTTTCTACACAGAGAATGTTGTTTCCTTTGCAGAAAGTTCTCTGTGCAAAACAACCATGTATGAGTTTTGTGCAGAGTAAGTCCTGAATTGCAAATAGGCTTTGGAAACTGTTTGGTATTTGAAGACTTTCTCACAGTGGAATGAAAATTGCTAAAAATTACTTGTCAGTTTCTTTGAGAAAAAAAACTTAGTGAAGAATTATATCCCTATTGCCAAAGTAGGGGTTTCACAAACTGATGAGTGGCATGCCTGAAACATGGGTATGTTGTTAAAAATCTTAACTATAAGCACAAAAGTACAGGCCTAGCATATCCTTGTTGATTAAAATGAGACGTACAGGAAGATATATGCAGAGCCAGTTGACACATTTGGCAGAATCACATGGAAACTATTTTCTGATACAGTATCATTACAGGTTTCTGATGATGTGAATAAATATGTCATAGACTGCTGTCCCATGAGCAAAATCTCCCTCTTCACACTGGGAACTAAAATATCAAGATTTATCTTTATGCTTTGATTGTGTATTCCTGCATGGAAGGGCGTTGGACTGGATGGCCCTCGCGGTCTCTTCAACTCTACAGTTCTATGATTCTATGATTCTACTTTGGTAATGAGTTAAGAGACTCTACAGAGCTAAGAAATATCTCTGAGGGTCCTTCCACACTACACAATCATAACAAAATGATTCAACTTTAAATACCACACCACTATCCTATGAAATCCTGAGATTTTCCATTTCATGATGTATTTAGAATTCTCAGCCAAAGAGCTTTAGTGCCTTACCAAATGACAAGCCCCATGATTCCAGAGGCTATTGATATGGCAACTAAAGTGAAATCATAGTGCTATAATTGTATAGTGCGAAAGGGCCCTGAGAGGGAACCAGGGGTCTCAGAGGGAAAAAAACATTGCTGTTGATTTTGTACCATTCTACACACCCTTCCCCTCTTCCTCACATGTAGCTGCAACGTGTGGAGAGCACAACAGATATCAATTTGTTAGTTGATTTCTTAAATTGTTTCCCAAACAGGGTATTGAACTGCACAAAACTTTAACAAATATGTATATGTTTATATACATTGTGCCTCCTTTTTAATTTGGTTCACTCATTATAGGGAAAGATTTTAATCAGCGGAGTTAGCGAACTGAGTAATCTGTCATTATTGTGCTTTTCATTACCCTCCAAGATCATTCCAATGCTGCTCCAGTATATTCAAACTAAATGAGGATTTAGCATTCAAAAAGCACCCGCTTGTAATGAGTCATTATTTCTAATATATTCTATTTGAACCAGATAATTTCAGTGTAAATCCTGTTAACTAGTTCCCCCCAGTGGTCCTTGTTTTACTATTATTCTCTAAAGAACACCCACAGTTCTTGTAAAGTATATTTTGTAGGAAATTAACCACTTGCCTGTTGTTGTTGTGATTGTTAACATGGATTTGTGATTGTTCTTTCTCCTTTTCTGTCTCATTGTAAATTCATTGACTTAACTAAGCTTATATCAGTAGACAAGATCATAATAAAGCTCTACTATGTACACTCATCCACTTGCTAATCATACTTTGTTATGGCTTTCAGCCATATTTCACCCACATAAAGAGAAATCTATTCACTAAGTATGAAATGAAAGCACGTCCCCCAGACACACACTAGGGAATGTAATTCTTCACTTAGTTTCTTCTCAAAGATAGCAAAGAGAAATTTTAGCAGTTTTCTTCCCACCATGAGAAAAAAACAGTTTTTGAAGGCTATGCAGAATTCAGGATTTATTCTGCACAAAATTTGCATGTGATCATTTTGAGCAGAAAACAGCATTACCTGCACAGGAAATAGTGTTTTCTATGTGGAAAATAAGATATCAATGCATAAATATTATTTCCTGTGCTGAAAATTCTGTTTTCTACACAGAAAACACTGCATTCTATGCAAATCAACCAAGTGCAAACTTTATGCAGAACAAATCTCTAATTACAGATTTCCCTTTCTATGCAAAAAAAAAAAAACAACATTATCTGGACAGCAATTAATATTTCTTAGTTGAAATATTATTTTTCACACAGAAAATGCTGTTTCCTGCACATAAAATGTTGGTTTTTGTTCAGTGTGTCAGCAGCCTAGGTCTCCTTCTTCCAATGCATGTAGTGAACTAAGTGCCTAGGAACAGACCTTATAAGTAGGCTGTTGAATAGCCACAGAAATGTAAAGTTTGCAGGTGTGGCGATGAGGTAACAAGTAGTTTAACAATGGTTGTTGAGGGACAAAGGCAGGAGGAAAGATATTGCCCATGGTCAGGGAGGTAAATGAACATATGAATGTTGGAGGGAGTTTTGGAATGTAGTGTGATGCTAGCTGGGAACCATAAAGGAGATGTGATAAACTTCCCAAGAGCATCCTCATGAGACTGGGGTGTTAATTAGCAGTATAATATGTGTAGTGTGCCAGAAAACCATTGTCTTTGTTCAACCCACTGTTGATTAACTGGAATTTGTTGATCTATTCTAATCCAGCTGTTTCTCTTTCTAATCTTCCTTTATATTTTTTGTTGTCATTCAAATACAGCTGTCCAGAGGTCAGAGATGGAATGTACAGGAAGACTGAAGTATTCTGTAACTAGCTTATGTGTGTTCCCATTCTAATGCATTACTTAAAAAAAAAAAAACACACAATTTATTTTGTTTGGAAAAATGATATTTCTACCCCTTGTGTTTAAAAAGCAACAAGTTTTCATTATTTATTGCAATGGGGGGGGGAAGTAACTTGTTGCATTACTTGTGGCACTGCTTGCTGCTTTTTTCTTACTATTTAAAACTGGGGTAGTGGTGGGGAATTAGGACTGGTGAAAGAAGTGCATAGAATTTGCAGGGAAGGACTTCAAAATGTCTCTAAAATGCCCTAAATACCTTTTAAACGCTACTCATTGCCTTAATGAAGTAACATCCCCTAATTGTGACATTACACATGAAATGTTCTTTCATACCATGCTCATTATCCCCAAAATAACTAGTTTTACATAACCACATTTCCTGTAAACTATTACTTTTAAACTCAGAGTGGTGTATACATTTAAAAAACAAACATTTTGACACATCTTCAGTTTTTTCTCTGTACAGAATACAGCAACGCCTTTGATTGTGTAGATCATGAAACACTATCGATAGCTCTTAAAAGTGGGAATAACACAATAGGTGATGTGTAACTTATACTCTGGATAAGAGCCACTATCAGGATAGAATATGGTGAAACAGAATGATTTTCAATCAATAAAGGAATCTAATGAGGATATATTTTCTCACTCTACCTGTTTAATTTATACACAGAACATATACAGAAAACCAGATTAAACTCATAGGAAAGAGGTGTGAAAACCAGAGGGGAAAACGCCATTAATTTAAGATATGCAGATGACGGATTATTTCTAGCAGAAAATACCAAAGGCTTTGGATGGCTACTAATGAAAATTAAGGAAGTGCAGCAGCAGGGATACAATGGAATATTAAGGCAACAAAAATAATTGTATATCCAAGGGTGAAATCGCTCCACACAAAGGATAATACACCAAGAATTGGAGAAAAAATTGGCCACAACTTTATTGATTACAACTGTTGCAAGGTTGGCCTTGGCATGGTCCAGGCATCGACCAACCCATCTGTTGATTGAGTAGCCCATTCCTCTGGCCTGATGCAAAACCATGTGATGGCAGGAGCTGGGAACAACTGGGCCTGAACCCAGAGTGATCCCCCTACCATCAGGGGTGCCAGAAAGGCACCATCCCCTGCTTGGGCAATGCCATTTCTGCCCGCACCCATAAGTCCCATAAGGGGACCCCCATACGTTACCAATTTCTGGTGGACACAGATGAATGATGTCCCAGATCCAGGACCCATGCTGACCAACCATCCCCAAAGTTGTGACAAGACAGAAGCAGTAACAAGCTGACACACGTAGATCCAGCAATCATTGCATACAATAATTGCTTCATTATCCTGCCCAACCAAAAGAAGAGAGAGGGTAGGTCGGATGATGCTCAGAAGAGAGCCAGTGAGCAGGTGAGGAGTGGCAGAAAATATAGAAGGAAATCTGACTGGAGTGAAAACTATGGCATTTCCACTCTGGCCAGATGCCTCAGCCAAGGTTTCAGCCGAGGTCTGAACTCATTGGCTGATGCTTCACACTCCCTCCCAGAGGGCCAACAGGTTGCACATGGCCCTCTGGGAATAAGATGCTGGCACTCCAAAAATGGAGGAGCCATCAGTGCTCCGCTCCCACCCTGGACCACAAGGCAAGTGTGTGGTACGTTGCACAATATTTATTATCATAGGTGCTTTGCATAACTTTAAAACAGGTGAAGCCATCAAAATATTAGAATGTTTTCTATATTTTGGCTCAGTCGTTAATCAAAATAGAGACTGTAGTCCAGAAGCCAGAAGACTAAAACTTGGAAGGCAGCTGAGAACTAAGTAAGATCCTCAAAAGTAGACATATATCATTGTACAGTTGTCCCTTCATATTTGCTGGGGTTTGGTTCCAGGACACCCATCCCACCCCCCACCCCCCCATAAATACCAAAATCCATGAATACTCAAGTCCCATTATATGCTCTGGCTTTTCTTCACAAACGAAGATTCAGGAAGGACTCAATGGCATAGCAAAATGGTGTCCCTTATATAAGATGGCAAAATCAAGGTTTGCTTTTTGGGTTATTATTTTTTAAAGAATATTTCAAGCTGTGAATACTTAAATCCATGGATACCAAATCCATGGATGCGGAGGGACAACTGTATATGAAAGTCAAGATCATCCATGCCATTCAATGGTCAAACTAGACCTAGCTGGGCCCCACATGTCTGTTTTACCTGACAATTTTTATGTAATGAAAGGCAGCATTAAAGGCTGCAATCAAGAGAAGAAGAAAGATCAAAATCCAAAATCATCCTTCCACCACCCATTTTCAGATGCTTTCCCAATTATAAGGGAAAATATACAGGTTCCTCCAGATCACCTCCTTTGTGAAGGGTGAAATCAGGTAAATGTTGCTGCAGCAAAAAGTCTTCATCCAGAGTCTTCCCCTTCTAGTTCTCTTTTTCCTTATCACAGCTTAAAAGATGTAGTTGTAAAAGAAAAACAAATAAGAAGAATGAGACATGTGATGGTGTGTCTCAGAAATACAAATACTGTTGTCAACACAGGATGGGTTTTCCAAAGAGCAAGTCACGATCCAGACTTATCTCTCTGTGTCTCTCACTCATACATGTTTTTGACCCAGATTAGTGAAGAAGAGGAAGGAAATGTGTGACATTTTCTTGGAACTCAGCTTTATTGATGTCCATAGAGTGAAGTAAGAGATCCAACGATCAATGCAACACTCATCTCATCTAACAGCTCTATCTCTGATAAGCTTTTCTTCCTTTGTAGTATGCATGTGAACATTTAGTACTGCGTACTTCCCTTCCACTTTTTTTTAAAGGTCCATGTAGAATCCTTTTTAAGGGAGCTGGCTTTGACCTCTCTCTCTCATCTATGTTGTTAACTTCTTCCTCCTGTGATAAAAAGGTCAACATCCTGTGTTTTGAGTTTAATACAATAGTAGCAACTATCTGTGTCATCTGGCTTTGTTGTGAAATATTGCAGGAATTGGTCTGGTACATTCCCATGCAACAGTACTGTGGTTATTACTGCAAACAGAAGCATGCAGGGATTGAGCACTGTTCACTGCAGGTCTCATTAAATGAGTCCATGGGAGTATCATGAATGGTATTATCTATTGTGCACATTTTCAGAAGGACATAATTCTAAGAAACAAATGTTCTGTATCACTACTTACTACATTTCACGGATGAGAGTATCTTGATAGGTTTCTATTCCTGTGGGTCATTTGTATCAATGATAGCATTTGGAGGCCATTGCTGAGCCTCCATAACCAACTTATGGCAGAGGTGGGTATAGTGCAGCCTGAAACCCAATTTTGTGGCCCTGTGGTGGCCACAGGGATGATCCATATTTAAAGTATTTAAAGTAAGCATAATAAAGTAAAAATAATAAAGTGAAAATACATGCCCAGTGACTATCAAATGTTCTTAAACATTGCTTTCTCTATGCATGAATTTGTATCCTGCAGACACCAACTTTGATCAGATATTTTGGAGGGACATGTGGTAAACATATTAGCATATATATCTAATCCACAGCCTTATCCTATATACTTTCCTCCACTCCCCCATTCTCTCTCTCTCTTTCCAATCAAAAGATGATTTTTTAAAAAAGAAAGAAAGAATGCAATGAGTCCTGGTGGGCCCTGGTATTTTGATGTCAGTCCACGTGCAGAAAGCAGGAGCCTTTTTATACTATAAAATTATAGCTCTATGATTCCACTAACTGCCATGGCAACATCCAGTGGAATCCTGGAATTTGCAGTTTAGGAAGGGGCATTTAGAATTCTCACCCAAAGTCTAGTGCTTCACCAGACTACAAATCCCAGGATTCCATAGGATGTTGCCATGGCAGTTAATGTGGAACAGTCACTCTATAATTGTGTGGTATGAAAGGGCCCCAACCCTGATATCTGGTCTCATTGCTTGCCACTCTCCAAATGATCACTTAGGCCTCCATAAGATACTGGAGCTTGGATTTTGGTTCCAGGGTCCAGCCCTAGCAGCAGCACTATACAAGAACAAAATTCTTTGTGATGAACTGGTTTTAACTAGTACATATAAGTCTACACATGAATGTCATCCAGGAGCAATGAGATTGATGGAGTGGGATTAAGAATGTAGTAAAAGCTCTGGTTTCAAATATTTTATACATTGTCCAAGTTGTTCTTTGTGTCATTTAAGTCCCTTGCATGCCCAGAATTCAATAAGATTTGATACTGGGTAAATACAGTATGCATTGATTTTATTTATTATACATATGGCACACCTTTCCTTCAAGCCAGTTTATATGGCCCTCCATCCTCATGTTTGATCACAACAATTCTGTGAGGTAGGTTAGGTTGAGAAATGGTGACCTGCTCAAGGCCACCCAGGCACTTCATTATCACATGGGGACCTGAATCTATATCTCCCTAGTTTGAGTCTGACACTTTAACCACTACCACATGATGGGTCTTACACAGGAATAGCTCCTACACACACCCTCCTCTCTACTTCTCAATACCCCAACAGCTAATCATATTTTAATTGCTCTCTGTTCTTTGAGTATGGTGAGAATGAAAATTTGTGTGGTTTGCCAGATAGCAGAGCAGAAAAATAAATGACATGTAGATAAGTCTATGTTCATAACTCACAAACTTACTTGTTTGGACTGCAACTTCCCAAATCCCAGTGGCCATGCTGACTGAGGTATTCTGGGAGTTATAGTATAAAAATGTAATTTGCCCAGGCTCTATGCCATCACCTGTATAATATTTTCAGCCCATACATTAGTCTACCTCAGAAATCCAGTTCTTTTTCTGAGGTTCTCATAGCAAGCACCATGTAAGTGGCAGAATAAAGAGATGTTTCTCTTTGATTCAAGTATATTTGTCACACTAATAAATCAGTCACAACGTCCACGTATTCACATATTTTACAGTTTTACAGTTTTATTTTTGCAGTGAATCTGACCTGAACTGACAATGCCATTTAAAAGTTTGGTCAGCTTGACATTTCAAAGGCCAAGGGTCCATGTCTGCAGCCAGAAAAACAGTGGGGTTCTAAAAATTATAGTATTTCTATGTCATACAGACAACTGATCCCTGTTCATCCTGACTAGTTAATGGCTGTCTGATCACTTTATAGTAACTATAAATATTCGAGAGAGAACTGGGCAGTTTATGTCAAGGGCATGTAAATTAGACAAGGGAGATTATCAGACACGGCAAAAACCACATCAGAAGAATGTGACAAGAACAGAAACAGACAAATTTATCAGATGTCATCCTTCAGCATTCCGGGGGCATGATGCAGTAGTGAATAAGGCGTCCCTTTGTGTTGGTGGCTTAGTACAAAAGTGAAGCCTTGTCCGCACCAGCACCATGCCCCAGGAACAGCTGAGGACGTGGCATCTGATAATGTCACCCTTTCTGTTCTCGTTGTGTTCTTCTGATACAGTTGGGACACTTTTTTTGGTCATGTTTCCCCACGTCTGATAATCTCCAAGTTCTTCTTTCCTGGACTAACTAATGTACATGCAGGCAACACAAGGACAATGATGGAATCCCCAGAAGATTTTACAAGCTCTAAGGATCTCCTGGCCATACCATCCAAATATATTGCCTTCCCTTTTGTTTGCTGCTATCCTGCAGAATTTCAGCAGCACAGTAGATCTTACCTTCCTTGGAATGAAGCAAAAGCCCCTTCCTGAAGCCCTGAATCTCACTTGACATTGCCACTATCATTAGTTAGTTTACAGGTGGGCAGGAGGACTTGGAGGCTTATCACATGCCAAAGTAAAACGTCATATGCTGCCTTACCATATGACACCATTGTTCTTCTGGTGTTCTGCCATTTCAGTCCCATGGGAGATGGAGGTAAAACTACGTCTTTTACTAACACATTTTTTCGATTAGAAAAAAGACACTGTTTTACCTCTGACTCCCACAGGACCAGAATGGCAGAACACCAGAAGAATGATGATATTGTGCAGTAAGGCAGTACAGAAGGCAGAACCTTCCAGCTGCCCTGCTGCTTTACTTCAGCATGCGATGAGCCTCTTATGGAAGTCAAAAGATGGTATATAAGTGACATTGTAAATAAATAAGACTGGCTGGCTGTAACACCCTCCTGGATTCACATAGTAATCCTAAGAAGCATGTTGCATAATCACACCCATTTTACAGAGGAGAGTATTTCATTGGGAGCAAGTAGTATATCCAATTACTCTAGAGTACCATTTTATAAATCTTAAAAGTCTTTCCACTGAACAGCATTGAGTCGACGCACATATGCCCATTCATTACATGAAAAACTGAAGCGTCAAGGAATGACTCACATCTATGAATCATGTCCCATTCAGAGATCAGAAAATTCTTGGAAAGAGATTTAATTCATTTAATTAATCAGTAGTAAGTTTTTAAAATCTAGTTCAATTGCATTTACATCAGAAGGTGAAAGAATTTAACAATTAAGTTTGTGTTAAACTGTTATTTCAATTTAAGTGCTTGCTTTAAAAGCTTTAAAGGAATGAAGCTGAAAAATTGCTATTCACAATTATTACTGATTTATTACTTTGTTACAGTTTCCCATGTGTATCTCAGCAAAAGTTCTAGAATTACATCAAGCTCCAAAATTCATTTTCCTGAGACAGATGATGAGCCTCTATGCAGTGTCTGATGCAGCTCACAGGAAGATCATCTGAATGCAAGAAAGACCAAGCTCCTTCCAAGCTGCCCTTACTTCTTGTTGTTTTAGCCTTGGGATAACCCTGGTGGCGCAGTGGTTAAATGCCAGTACTGCAAGCCACCACCAGAGGGCTCCAAGGTGCACTCAGCCTTCCATCCTTTTGTAGGTCGGTCCCGGCTTGTGGGGGCAATTAGCTAACACACATTGGAAACTGTTTAATGCAGTGTAGATGTGTAAATAGCTATTGCTTAAAACAATTTGTAAGCCGCTCTGATAGCCTTGTGGCTAAAGAGCAGGGTATAAATAACTAAATAAATAAAAATAAAATAAAAAATACAATTTGTTGACTGGAATTAATTCTAGAATTAAATTAATGTTGAAATTCCAACTTCATTCAATCACTTAAGTTAAAAAAAATAAATGTAATTAGCTTGTCCCTTTTTGTTAGAAATTTTCCAACTTAATTGATAACATAATTGGTTTTAACAAGTTCCTATCTTTAGTGCCCTCAGAGATCCAATAGCAAGGAAAGAACTTTCAGAATAACCTCATATGACTTCAACCATAATGCTTTAGGGAGAAATCAGTGCACAGAAGGATCCAGCTGCAAGTTAATGAGCGTTGAACCAAACAAGTGAAAAAAACAAACCACCCAATTGTCTCCCTTTACAGCTGATCCTTTCATTTTGCATTGAACCAATTGACTGTGAGCCCGTTTGATTCTCTTCTGGAACTGCTCTTGTACATGCATTTTAAGTAAAGAAATTACTAATTTGATTCAGTACGGATTTTATTGTCAGTAAAGCAAACTGGTGGCTTCTAAAACAAGTTTAAATATGAGGAATGACTCTTGTAGCATGAAGAGGTCTCTCCATTAGAGTACAGCAATGCTGTAGAACAATTCCTGGAACAAGAAGTGCCAATTTTCTTCTTAGTTCATTAAAAGACTGGTTTCTCATGAGCATTCATGCTGATGTATGAATACCTATTGTTCCTAATTTAAGCACACATTTAATCTTGCACAATGGGAGATATATACAATGTGGCCTTAATATATTAGATTGCTTTATATTTATAAAACCTCAGTCTATGTATCTTTAAATATCAGTATTTTTGGTCCAGTATTCCCAAATAGACCTTGAACTGTAATACCTCTAACTTTATCAAGCACTAACAGAGATGTAAATCTTCATTTGTCTCATCTTCACAACAGTGATGAAAAACTGAAAAATTATTCTCCTCACCCTGTGAGAGGTTAAGATATTTTGTAGCCCTCTTAACAAGAGACCAAGTTCCCCCTCAAATTAAGCCAAATTGTGCAGCTGCACAACATGACAATGGTTGCTACTTTATTGCATGGATTTTTAAGGATTAGAAACAGTGAAAGGGGTGTTTGCATCTTTCAAAACAATTCGACATGTTTTTATCTGTGTGTATGTCTTCTGCTTCTCAAAAGGAAAGACTAGTTTTGTGCAGAGTTTAAACAAATTACAGAGCCATTAATGAGAAAAAAATAGCATTCTGTCATGTTCTCACCTAGAGGTGAGGAATCTCTTGAGGCTTGAATATTTGTCATCAAAATGTCTTGTTGAGTTGAAACAGCCTAAACTAACAAGAACAAAAAAAAAAAAAATTTTTTAAATCACTGGATAACCCCCAAGTACTAAACAGAAAGAGGGGGGAAATGAAGGGGGAAGGCTGGCATTTGCAAAGTTGACAGACTCTAAGAATATTATCACATGAGCACTGTTGCAGCTGTAATCACGTTTGCAAAAGTGAATAGATAGAAACTGGTTTGGCAGCCCTCAGTATCACATGTCCCTTCAATAGAGCGCCTGGAGCTATTTCAGCCACTGAGGGTCCCTCAGCTCTCTTCCAGACTCACCCTTAACCCCTCCTCCTTGCCCTATTGCCCTACCCAGCAAGCCTTTTGTGGTTTTTAAAATTTTCAGTTGTAATGCAATTTGGCAATGCAATTTAGTGAAACAAAGAAAAAAAGAAAAGGAAAGAAAGTAGGGGGAGAAAGAAAACCAGTTTGTTTGGGGATAGTGGGAGGGAGGGGGAGGGGGAGAGAAGAGGAGACTGAGACTACAGTGACTGCCCAGTCTGAGGACTGCAACTAGAGAAATTTATTACACCTGAAGATTCATGGCATAGCAGTGTGATTGGGAGCTTATTGACAGGTGTTCCCCATCATTGGCTAGGGATACCCTAACCAGGCTTTGGAGGCACAGCAGCAATGATTTGAAGACAACGTCATGTGATAAGTATCAGCAAAGGTGTTATTATCCAGCTTTAATTTTGCTTTAAAAGTATCGTGTGATAAAATCCTAAGAAGTATGACTTGCAGCACACCCTAATAAATACCATGCTGGCCCATAACACATGTAGGATCATGCCAACACTAATATCATCAGTGGCAACACAGGTATGATTTGAAAAAGAAGTGAGGCCTTTTTATTTGGCCCATTTAGATGAGCCCTGGGAAGCAAGTGTATGTAGAAAAACAAGTTACAGACCTGTTTTGCCTACAGGGTGGGAGAAAATATACAGCCTGTGTATCACCCCCATCTATTTTGGGGCCTTTCCCTAAGGCCTTTCTCCTGATGTGCCATTTTCCCTTTAATATCACTGCTGCATTGCTGAATTTCAGTGATGCTTCAGCAGACATCCATTTAAACAAAGAACTTCTGCTTATAAACAGTGTGCATGGGGAACACGTGCCTTGTTTTCACCACTTGTTAGTACTCCTAGAAATCTTCCAGAAGCATTAATCAGCTTCAGAGCAAGGTGCATGCTCCCTATGTACCTTGCTTTAAAGTGGAATTGCTTCATTTAAATGTTCGTTAAATTAAGTGCTTTATTTACATTTTGGTGGCACAGTGGCAGGGAGTGCAGCTTGTAGAATGAGGGAGTGGGGATGCAGTCCCCTTACCTAGAGAAGTTCTCACCCTTGGCCTATAGGAATCATGCCCAAACTGTGGGCTTGGGTCCTGAGAAAGCCATAAAACATTTTGTGGGTATGCTATGAAGTTCATAACAGAATGTTCTTGCAGTAGGGAGAGACAGAGGCACTTTCCCCCACTAGTGTAGTTTTCATGCTGCACGCACCAAAACTGCTCTTCAAATTATAGTAATTGCCACAACTGGCCCTCTCCTCCTGTCACTCCTTGAATGGCTAGTTTCAGAAGAATGTACAACCTTCTGTTCAAATGCAGAGCTTGGAAAGGTTACCTTTCTTGGACTATAACTCCCAAAGTTCCCCAGTTAGCATGGCCAACAGATCAGAATGTTGCTTGAAGCACAGCTGCTGCTATGGCCTGCATCTCTTAGGTATGTCCACCAAAGCCCACCAACACAGGAGGTTGGCCACTACATGCCCTTATACCAGCTCCCTTCTAAGACCACAAAGCTCTTCCTTTACACCTCTGCCTACCCAACAACACAAGGTTGTTTCAAACCCATCAGTCTTATAACAGCAGTTTATGAAGCCAGAGCTTCCATTGTTTAACTCTGGGAAACTCACTCATTGTTCTACACTCAAAATTGATACTGAGTACAATATTGAGTATAAATATCACTGCAAAACATGACCAAAGTGTGCACAGTTTTATACACGCCATCACTGTGCCTGTTTTCTGTGTGACCTCAGCATTTAACCTGAGTATTCTTTGCTGCACGAATCTCAGCTCTCCAGATAATTAAAGTATAGCCCATCATCCTCAAAATCTATTCCTCTATCCCAATATTTCCTCCTAACTCTTTTCTAGCATTGTGTGATTGCTTGAAGTGTGAGTGCATGTGTGAGAGGCTCCATGATTATTTTCCTATTAAAACTATTTTTATTTTGCTTTTTTGGCTTTGAGTCTCCTCAGTGAGTACTGGTACACACAGGTGTAAAGATCCTGAAGTTACCCAATCTCTCACTGCCATTTTTTGAGTGAATTAAAATTCCCCAACTTAGTATCAGATTTCAAGTGTCACAAGTGGGTCCTGTGGACCCCACACACTTTGGGGAACACCTTGAACCCATTTGTGGAATGCCTACTTAAGGAATGCCCTTCCCTTGGAGGCCCAGCTTCGTGCCAACATTGGTTTCTTTTCAGCACCAGATCAAAACGTGGCTTTTTATTAAAGCCTTACGCCTCATTTACTTTTAAACACATACATGGTATTTTATTCTTTTAGTCTTTATAAGCTTTTCTAACTTCTTTGAATTGCTTGATATGTTTTTACCTTCTTTAAATTATATATTGAGTCTAATTTGGAACTGTCTAAGTTGTTCATATTGTTTTATCTGTTTGCTGCCCTGTATTATCATGATAAGAGGGCAGGATAAAAATATTTAAATAAATAAACTGGTGCTTGCAATCTGGAATATGAATTACACATAGACTCATAACAAGAGTCTATGGGTTGCAAACTGCAATCATGATGCGACTAAAGTCAATGGCCAGTCTCATCTAATACTGTTATCCTATCCATGCCTGGGAGTAACCCCCATTATACACAATGGAACTTACATTTGAGTAAATGTGCATGGAATCAGGCACATCCCCACAGGTCTTGATCAAATAAAGTCTGCCAGATTTAACTTAGTGGAATGTAGTTATTTATTAGTAACTTGGTGGAATGCAATTGAACTGGAGCACAAATACATTTTAGTTGGATTGGAAATTTATAAAACCAGGATCAAGAAGTATATTTCCACAGGATTCCATGGCTTCTTCTAGGAGAACTGGAAGGAGATGATCTCTCTCCCCTTCTTCAGTTTCTCATGAACCATAGCAACCTCCTCTTCCTGCAGCAGTTCACAGTTAGATCCTAGCCTCTGTGGGTGTGATCTGTATGTAAGTCATAGAAGGCACTTCAAACAGTAAGAATACATTTGCACTAACAGCTATAGCAGTTGGATGCCACTTTTATCTGCCATAGCTCCATCCTACAAAATCCTGGGATTTGTAGTTTGGTGAGACACTCAGAATTCCTTAGCAGTCCCAAAGAACTCACTTGAGCAGAATACCTCCCCAAACAAAAAATCCCAGGATTCCATAGGACACAGCCACGACAGTTAAAGTGGCATCCAGTTGCTATACTTTCATTAGGTGGATAATCTTAATATAAGGGAGTGGGATGTGAATCAACCATGCTCCTTCCTAATATAATTTATGACCACATGGGGCACCCACACAATGAGCCTATGAACTATTAAGAAAGACTGTTAAAAAGCAATGTCCTTCTTTTAAAGAGTTCATAGTATCTTCATTATTGCTTCTGTTGGGTTTGATTAAATGCAATTTGCATTATTCACTGTTTCCTAATCTGTCCTGAAGGTGCAATCCATCCAAATAGCTGTGAGTTGGAAGGGGGGTGGAGGCATGTCATAGTCTTGGATCAGTACTAGAGGAAAGATCTGCAGCTATTCTACACTGCCAAAAAGACAAATAAATGAGTCCTAGAGAAAATCAGGTAGGGCCTACGATCTTAACGACACCAGATCTCATCTGATCTTGGAAGCTAAGCCAGGTCATCCCTGGTTAATACTTCGATCAGAGACCACCAATGAAAACCAGGTGCTGTAGGCTACATTTCAGAGGAATGCAATGGCAAACCACCTCTGAGTATTCCTTGTCTAAGAAAACCCTATTAAACTCATGGGGTCACCATAAATTGACAGAGAACTTAGCGCGCACACGCACACACAGAGAGATTGAGAGAGGGGGGGGGGAGAGAGAGAGAATCAGGCCTGAGCTCTCTCTGGAAGCCAAGATGACTAAACTGAGGACTTGTCTACACAAGCAATATACTCTGTCTTGCCCCTGTCTTAGAGCCATGCAGTCCTGATGACACAGGACTTGTGCCATTTTCTGTCCCCAGGCAGTACTCATAACCCTCAGGCAAAGATGGGGCTAAGACAGGGGGGAAGATGGGGTAGTGCCTCATAAATCATTCTAAAATAATGCCTGGTTTAATCCATTCCTGATGTGAAGAACTGGATTGGGCCCCGCGAGACTGCAGCTGCCAGTTTGTCTTTCTCTCTGCAAAGCAGGAAGGAGTCCCACAGTGTGTGACCAATGCAGGTCACATGCAGAAGACCTTGGTCACATGTCACATGTTGTGGGCCAGCTTCCTAGCTTCCAGGAGGGCAAGGGAGATGGTGGATGCTGCAGTGATAGGCCAGCGTGCCTGTCTGGATTTCCTTCCATTTGGAGGTGGCTACAGGGGAGGAACATGCCTGATCTGTGGCCAGGATACACCAGCAGGAAGCCAGCATATTTTGGACATATTTTGAGAAGACATGACTCACTAGAAAAGATAATTATGCTTGGCAAGGTGGAATGCAGAAAAGAGGAAGACAGCATTGCAGATGGATAAACTAAGGTCTTGTCCACACTAGCCACTTAATCCATAGCCAGTCCAGAGCATTATGCTCTGGAATGACACAGGATCAACACAATGGTGGCCACATGCACCAGGCTGAATCCACATGTGCCAGCCAGGCTGATATCACATTGACTTCTCTGGCCTGTCTCCTGTTGTTGGAGTTGCTGCCACCACTTCCTTACTAGCGTAGGGGTGCCCAGACATGTGATCAACAAGGTAGGGGTGCCCTATTCTGACTTCAGCAGAAGTGACAGTGTGGCAGGTAGGATTTCCACAGAGCTACTAGGCTGATGAAGAAGAAGAAGCAGCTCTGACAAGGATCCATCCCCTTCTCTGTACTTCTCAATGCAGGGTAAGAGGGATTGCACTGTGATTGCACGTGGACAACTGTGGATTGGACCTGATCCAGCTGTCTACACACCAACAGGACTCAAAGCCACTCCAGAGTTTCCAGGAAACATTGGACTCCCCCCCCCCAACTTACCCAGTGCAGGGAAAAGTCAAGGGCCAGAAAAATCAGGTCCTTCCCGGAAGTAGCTGTACATAGTCTGGACTGCCACATTGGGAGTGAGTATGGCATTTTTGGCCCATGGGGACAAGGCCTAAGTCAGGGAAGCCACAGCCTGAGTTTGCAAGACCTGAATGGGACTGTTGATGACACTGTGACTTGGAGGTCTCTCAGTCATAGGGTTGCCATAAGTCAAAGTCAACTTGACAGCAGTTAACAATAACAATGAAAATAGTTTTTTTTTAAATGTGCAGAACAGATTCCTTTGACTGCTAAAGTATATCAACTGAGGTTCAAATGTGAAGATCAAGCACAGACTGTCTGGTAGGCATATTGACAAATAAATGAATGTCTTGGAAGCAAGTCCATTGGCTTTGGTTGCTGTTCCATGTCATGTGTTTAGGATTTTCTGTAACTTTCCATTACTTTGCTTCTATTGGCAGAAAGATTCTAAGGGTCCATTTTAGGCATATGTTTTTCTTGCAGTCAAAAAGTCCAGCCCTTACGAAAGGTCTCCTTGTGCCAACGAGAGTGATAATTTGTATTTTTGGAAGGGCACAGCAGGCTGAATATACAGCTGGAAACAAGTAATAAAAAAAATACTGGAAAGAGCAAATAGAAGAGCAAATAAATATTAGAGAGAAACATCTCTAAAATACAGTATTTCAAAATGTCTTTGGTGCTTTGTACATTGCACGCTGTGGGCAAAATCTCTGTAAATGGTATCATTCATTATTATTTACTGCTGCATGTGGTGAGGTAGGGTAGATTTGAGGTAGGCCCAAATCTCACTTCAGCCACGAATTCACTAGGTGGCCTCAGGTAAGCTTTACTCTCTTAACCTCAACCTCCTACCATTTCTATGCTGGCATGAGAAAGTTCTTTTTTAAAAAAAGAAATCTGTTACAGTTATAGTTCCAAGAATACCTACCAAATAGTTAGTTAATGTTACAGTTAACGTTTTTTTAAAGTAATTTTCTACTCCCCCCCCAAAAAAACCCTGAAAAGCAATGCTCAGATTATGCACATTCTAAGTGAGAGTTTAAGGGTTTATGAAGGACCAAAACATGTATGAATGAATAAAATACAGCAATTACTAAATTTCAAGCCTCACAGAATTTTGGTAATAGTACACAGCCTCTTATATTTGATGGCATTTAGAACCATGATTTATCCTAATCTGGCCTGCTAATAATGTAACTTTTTAGTCACTTTTATAAAAATAGAATTCTACAAGTTTCTGGCCTATGGTACCAACCACATTTTCCTCTCACCCACCTCATCACTGCCTCAACACCCACAGCCTAGCACAAGCCAGCAGCATGAGCCAGCACTTGAAACATGTGACATTCCTCCTCTGTCATTTGGTAAAGCTGCACCCCTGTAGCCATAACAGTAACCAAAAAAAGTTAGTGTTATACCACAAAAAGAGTTAAATTATCCATTGATAAGTTACAGTCATAAAGTAATGAAGTTAGATCTTCGCTATGGGAGAAAGAAATTAATAACAACCTATTATCTATATTGGGGTACTTCTAAGCTCTGCCCCAGATTGACCCACAACTCCCATTATTCCCCATCAGCATGCCCAGTGACACTGCTGGGAGGGAAGTTTTCAACCAAAACATCTGGAGGGTACTCTGACTATTCTCTGCCTACCATGTTTTAAAAAATATTTTTATTAACTTCCCCAAATATATTAAATACTACAGAAGCAATAAAAAGAAAGAAAAAAGACAAAAGAAGAAAGAGAAAAGAGATACAAAAAGAGAAAAGACAGAAAAGACAGAAAGAAAAACGATAAAAGTGACTTCCAATCTTCTCAACAGTGGCTGTTACTATATTAATCAGTTGTTGTTGTTTTTTTTAAAAAAAACTTTTTGGTGCTTCTCTAGTACAATAGGTCATCAACCTCCTTTCTATTAATAATTAAACTTAAAATATGATCAGACACAGTTGTCCCTTCACATTCGCTGGGGTTTGGTTCCAGGACCCCCCCATGAATACCCAAATCCGTGAATACTCAAGTCCCATTATATGCAATGGCATAGCAAAATGGTGTCCCTTATATATGATGGCAAAATCAAGGTTTGTTTTTTGGATTATTATTTTTTTAAAGAATATTTTCAAGCCGTGAGTATTTAAATCCGTGAATGCCAAATCCGTGAATACAGAGGGACAACTGTATATATAAACCATGCAGAAAGGCCATCTAACATTCTGTAAGTTCATTAAAGATCATTAATAAGCTCCGATAATAAAATTCAACTATTTGTTGTTAAACCTCCCCTAATCTAGGTCAATCAAAAACCTTAACACTTTGCCTCTCAACTATACCTGCTTCTATCAAATTAAAAAAATTACTGCCTTTATTTTCCCATTGTGTAACCATCTAGTATGATACCAATTGTGTGTATCTCTCTCTCATTTTTTCCCTTACTCTTTGAACTCTACACTGCTATTCATATCCCTTCTCAATATATACATGTCATCCTTTAAAATCTCTCAGTTGTTTTAATAATTTCATATATCCACCCACTTCATTTTCTTTGCCATTTCCTTTAGACTAAGGAGATTTTCACACGGGGCCAAAATGCCCCGTTACTGCCCCGCCACCTCCTCTTCCGTTCCTGCCACGGAATAACGTAAATCTTTCACACACTTACCTTAATTCCGTGGCAGGAACAGGCTCCCCCTCCCCTTGTTGGCCAGCTGTAAATGCAGCCGTTGTAAGGCTGCTTTTACGACTGGCCGTCTGAAACGTTATCATGTTATCATGTGATAACGGCTGGGCAGTAAATTTAAAAAACGAAACTCCCTCAAACATAAAATCAGATCACCAAGCACAAAAATACACTTTAAATCACACAATCAAAACAGGGAGGGTAAAATAATGTCCAGATCGTATCAGGAAGTGCTCAGAACAGACCTCCCCTCCACGGCTGTCATTTCAGAACAGGAATGGGGCTCCTGTTCGCACACCCATGATTGCGTGATAGCGACAGAACAGGAGATCTATTCACAATGAAAAATTGTGATTACATTGTTCCGGAACAGTCACAGGAACAGGATGGATGCAGGACAGAACAGGGTCAACGTCATCTGAAAGGGAAAACCTTTCCTGACTCTGTTCTGTTCCTGCCACGGGATATATAGCCCATGTGAAAATCTTCTAAGACATCATCTATTAACAGACCTCCCATCAATATATTGAACCAGAAAAGACAAATCCTATATCTTCAGTTTTCTCCACTTAAATCTCACCCTTGGTTACTTGCCAAGACCCCATAGTAGCACACCTCAGGTATCCTTCATGACTCCTTCCATGAACCTGAGGGGAAAACATCTTCCCATACAGAATGTTCCAGTCAATTTTACCCTGGACTTCACTACATGGAGGGGGGGGTGATAAAAATCCGGATGAGATTCAAACTACTTGGCCTGGAGCTGTGACAATGAAATTAGAACTGCTCTGGCCTAGATTTAAGTGCCACACCTGACAAAGCCCAAATCTGCATTGGGTTTTTACATGGCTTCCATTCAAAGCTGTTACTCATGCTTGACTCTGAGTTCTAAGGGGAAAAAAGCACCAATGGTAATGGCCCTCTCTGAAGACAGAATGGGTGGCTAGTCTCGTGATGTCAGGGCAAGCACCTTTTCTGGCTTCAAATATGGTGACTACCACTGGCACTTTGATTTTCCTGGTGCTCAGAGGGGTGATTCTGCACTGGAAAATCAAAGCCTCAGCAGTAGTCACCCTCTCTGAAGCCAGAATAGGCAGCTAGCCTTAAGAGAGCACAACTATTTCTGGGGTTCTGCCTTTGGAATGAGAAATAGTGCTGAGGAGGTGGAGAAATAGTGGTGCCTCAGGCAGCATTTGTCCTTCCTCTTTTCCCCACCCCACTACCAAATCCAGTGCAGATGGATTGTTCACACAGCAGTTTTCTCCAGAGTTTCAAGCAAACCCTAGAGAAAACTGTGAGTTTTGTAAAACCCTGATTGAGGGAGTATCCCCAAGTCTGGTGTGACTAGGGCTGCATATCGTATGTCACTATTGTACCATATTTGGAGAAAAGGCTGCATATTGTGTGACATTATCAGGCTAGATTGCGGGGGGGGGGGTCAGGGTTTTTCATTGGTGCAGATAAGCCTTCTGCCTACCATATATTTGACCCAGTGGTCTAGATGGCAGAATCCTGTACATGACAAATAGAAAGTAGTTCCGTTAAATTCAGTGGGGATTCCTCTCAGGTAAGATATTGCAGGACTACAATGGGAGACATTTGAATGGCTTCTTCATCTTGAGCTGAGGAAGAACTTTTAGGGAAATGCAAAATATTATGACTGAGACAAACTCAAATTCTTACAAATTTCAGTTATCTTATGAAAGATTCACTCTCCAGGTGCAGAGCAGATGAAGAAGTGAGACAAGGACTAGGGAAGTAACAGATAGGATGAGTCATGATCCCATTTCAAAACTGAAAAGAGAGAGAAAATCTGTTTTGCTATCCAGTGATCCTAAGGATGTGCAAGTGAAGGACCAACAGTTCTAAGTTATGTTTGCTTTCAGGGAAATGCCATGAAAAGAACATTTTATTGCCTACATTCTGTTTTAGTGCAAATGGATTTCTGAAAATGGCCAACATTTATATGGTGCTGCACCTGCAAGTCATATAGTTAAGCCACTAAATACACTATTTGCATCAGTGAAGATACAAAATTGCACCTCAATTACCTCCTTTATGGAAAATTTATCATGCTTGCTTTTCCAATTTGAAACAGACAAATTTGACTGCAGAATCCTCTAGAATTCCCTTTTGGTACTCAATTAAGTGGCCATGTCTCCCAGGAGAATACTAGGAATGCAATAGAATGATATGAATGATAGATTACATTTCCATTTAAAGCAATAGAATCTCACCCCTTAATTTACAGTAAATTCTGCTGGTATTTTTTTAACTTGTCAATAAAAAATGTTTATGACTGCAGGCATAAATAGTTCATATCACTTCCAGGTAAGTATGGAAGTGCCTTAAGGATATGGTTTCATTGGGGCCATCTACAAGTTTGATACAACTACGACTTAAGGTCCTTGAACCCTTACAATATACTGTTGGGGGTCTCATTGAAGACGGGATAAGCTGTCAAGGAATGCATGTTGGTGATAGATAGCAGTGGACAGGGCCAGAGAGAAAAGTAGGTGAGGATATTATCTTATCTTTCTTACCTGAAAGACCAAGAAAGACCAATTTCCTCCCCATATGACAGGATGCTGAGGAAGGGACAGATGAAACACACATACTGTACATATAATCATATCCATGAAATAGCAGCATACATTCTTTCAGCCCTGATCTGAAAGGATCTAATCTGAAATCTGAAGTGTTGAAATGGCTACAGCAAGTGACCCCAGCTGTGAAATGGAGGGAAGAGGACATTGAGCATATACATAGAGAACTGACAGGAAGGAGAAGTATTTTGCCAAGAGATGTTATTGTTAGAGTTATTAAGTACAATAACAAAGAGGAATTGATGAGAACAGTCAAGAAACATCCAGAGAGACTGAAGTATGGAGATGTAAGGGTGGAATTATATAATGACTACTGTCCACAAACAGTAATTTGGAGAAAATCGATGAAGCCTTGTATTGCTACTCTGTTGAAAGCTGGTATCAAATATGCTTGGGGATACCCAGTGTTTTTGAAATTTGAATGGGCAGGAAAAAGATATAGAATGGAAACACCAGAAGAAGGATTGCGACTGTTGGAGGAGTTGGGAGTACGTAAGAACGAGTATGGAGCTGATGGAGGAGCGGACAGCGGAGAAGGAAAAGTTTAGACAGATGAAGAAACCAGAAGGAAGAAGAATAAAATTTACAGGGAGGAAAAATAGGGGAAATGTTTTTAATTTTTATTTTTATGAGCACTTGGGGGGAGGGAGTTGTTCTGGGCCATTGGAAGATCTCTTCACCACTCCTCACCTGGAAGACCTGGGGGGTCATGAGCAAGCCAATTTGCCTTGGGAAGACAAGGTGGGGAGGTAAAGAAGGGAAAGGGGGAGGGGGGAAGGGAATGGGGAAGAATTGGGAAGGGGTGGGTATGGGGAAAGGAGGTCACTTTTTAGAGCCAGAAGATCTTATAGAAAAATGTAATAAGGAATATAATGGTTAATAAATTAAAGATATCAACCTTAAATGTTCATGGCCTTGGCACGGTAATAAAATGAAAAAGGATTGAAGCATTATTGAAGAAGGATCAGGTGGATATAATATTTTTGCAAGAGACACATCAAAAAAGGGAAGGAGTAAATGAATTGAAATTGAATTGGGTAAGAGTTTATGAAAAAGCATAAGGGAATGCAAAAGCTAGAGGGGTAGCAATATTAATAGCAAAAAATGTAATTTTGTCATTAAAAAGGTGAAAAAAGATTAAAATGGTAGATATATTATAATGCAATGTGAAATGGGAGAATATAAATATGTTCTAATGAATGTATATGCTTCAAATGAAAAACAAGAGGAATTTTATGAGAAAGTATTTAAAGAAATGGAGAATATGCAAGAACAAAATATTGTTGTAGCAGGAGATTTCAACATGCAAATGGAAAGAATAAAAGATAAATCAAATTGTTCATTAAGGGATAAATATGATAATATTACAAATTTAATAAAATAATAAAAAGAAAGGGGTTGAAGGATGTGTGGAGATTGGTAAAGGGAGATGAAAGGAAATATACATACTTTTCTTTTCTTTTTTTCAGTATCAAAAGGAAGTATCAAAAGGAATTTTGTGGGATACTATGAAAGCTGTGACAAGGGGGATATGCATAAAAGAAACCTTTAACATAAAAAAAGGCAAGAAGAAAGAAAAGGGAGATTAGAAAGGGAAATAGAATTATTGGGAAATAAATATATATTTGACAAGGAAAAACAAACTTATATTGAGTTACAAGCAAAGAGGGAGGAATTGGATAAAATGGAAGTAGATGAAGTACAGGAAAATTTAATTTATTTAAGAAGGGAGTATTTTGAATTTAGTTATAAAAATTCAAAAATGTTGGCTAGATCCACACAGAAGAAGAAAATGGAAAATATGATACATGGGATTAGAGATAAAACAGGTAAAATGTGTAGAACAATGAAGGAAAAACTAACAATTTTTGAGGAGTTTTATAAAGACCTGTATCAGTCAGGCAATAAATCAGTAGAACAAATAGAAAAATATGTAGGGGAAAATTGGAAGATTAAAATAGAAGAGGAAGATAGGGATTTATTAGAAAAACCAATTACGAAAATGGAAGTAGAGGAAGCAATAAATAATTTAAAAAGTGGGAAAGCTCCAGGAATGGATGGGTTAGGACCAGATTATTATAAAGTATTTAAAAAGAAGTTAATACCTAAATTATTAGAATTATATAATAATATAATAATGGAAGACAAAGTCCCTCCATCATGGCAACAATCACTGATAATCATTGAAAGCCAGATAAGGATTTGATGGACCCTGGATCATACAGGCCTACATCATTGATAAATCAAGATGGAAAGTTATTATCAGCAATAATGGCAAAGAGAATGAATAGTTGTATGTATAAATATATATTAAAGGACCAATGTGGATTTGTGAAAGGAAGACAAATGTCAAATTTAATAGGAAGGGTGTTAAATAAAATACATATAATCGGCAAAACAAAAGTAAAAGCAGGGATATTAACATTAGATATATTTAAAGCATTTGACTGTGTGGAATGGCCAACATTAAAAATAATATTGAAAGAATTTGGAATGGGGAAGAGGTTTAGAGGATTAATAGATCAATTGTATTCCCATAACACAGCTATAGTGATGGTTAATGATGGAATAACAAGAGAAATAAAAATAATGAGAGGAACAATACAAGGTTGCCCACTTTCTCCAATATTGTTTGCAATGGTAATAGAAATTCTAGCAAATGTAATAAGAAGTGATAATAGTATAGAAGGAATTGGAGGAGAAATAAAACATAAGACAAGCTTGTTTGCTGATGATATATTGCTAACAATTAAGGAATTGATTAACGGAATAGAAAAAAATTAAAGAACATTTAAAAGTATTTGGGGAGATGACAGGCTTACAAGTTAATTGGAACAAATCAGATATGATGTTGTTTAAGGAAGAAGAAAATAGATTTGTAAAAGAGAAAAAATTAGAAGTAAGATTAAAAAGTAATATTAAGTATTTAGGAATAAATATTACAAAAGATTTAAAAGAATTAGAAGAGAAAAATATCATGGTACTAAGGAAAGAAATGGAAAAGAAGTTGGAAGAATATAAAAATATTCAACTATCATGGTTTGGAAGAGTAGCTTTAGTTAAAATGAAAATATTACCTAAACTAATTTTTTTGTTTAGAATGTTACCAATAAAAATATCAGAAGTAGATCTGAAAAAAATGGCAAAATATGTTGAATAAATATTGTAATGGAGGGGAAAGGACAAGATTAAGTAAATTATTTTGGTATATATCACAGAAGGAGGGAGGACATGGTCTTCCCAAAATAAAAGGATATTATGAAGCTAATCAATTGAGATATGTTATAGAAGGAATTGTAGGACAGGGGGATTTAGAATGGTTAGAGATAGAAATAGGGAGAACAGAAAAGAGAATATGGAACATATTTTTTGATAATTTTACAAAAAAGGAAATTAAAGGAATTGAGAACCCATTTCTGCAAAATATATGGGAAATATGGTATAAATATAAGAGAGAATTTTTGCCGATTGATTCAGTATTAACACCGGTTATAATGGGGAAAAAAATCCCAAGTAATTTGAAGGAAAAAATGGGAAAGGAATTAAAGAAAAGAGGACTAGATAAAATAGAGGGATGGATAGGATGGATGAATGAGAAAGGGAGTATAAGAGAGAAATTATGTGGAATGAAAATTTCATGGTTTAATTGCATATAGTTAGAACAATGGATTAAAAATTGGAAAAAGAATCATAAAGAAACAAGGGAATTCACAAAATTTGAAAATTTGGTGAAAAATGTGAAAAGAGGGATGATAAGGAAAGTTTGAAAGGTATTACAAGTGAATTATATAAAATATTGATAAAAAATAAGGATAAAAAAGACAAAGGGGAATATTTAAGGAAAATATGGGAGGAAGATTTGAAACAAAAAATTGGAGATCATGAAAGGGATAAGATGTGGAAACAAAGACATCTAAAAAATATGTCGATACGGATAAAAGAAAATTATTATAAAATAATATGGAGATGGTATTTGACACCAGCAAGATTGCATAATATAGATAAGAATAACTCTAAATATTGTTGTCAAGAAATAGGTACATATATGCATATGTGGTGGAATTGTAAATTTGTACAGCAGTTTTGGGAAATGGTTTTTATAGAAATAGAGAATATTCTGAATAGAAATATAGAAAGGAAACCGAGTATAACATTGATGTCAATTTATAATGGAGAGAATGAGAAGCAAGCAGAAAAGGATTTAATAACAAATTTATTAACGGCAGCAAGATTAATTATAGCAAGACATTGGAAAATGCAAATAAATGTACAAGTGGAGGAGTGGTATAAAGAAGTTTGGAAAATGGCAATGAATGATAAGTTAACATGTAGAATTAAAGTAAGAAGAGGAAGTTGGAAAGAAAGTGATTTTGATAAAATTTGGAAAGTATTTGTTAAAAAAAGTATTACAGACAAAAGATGGGAGGTTACCTCCATGAGAAGAAATGAGATTCTGGAAAGATTAAGTAAGGGATAATGGCTCTGGTGAAGGGGAGCACTGAGGGGTGGGGGTAGGGGAATTAATATTTTTGAACAGAATTATAGTAAAGAATCTATGTTAACTTTTGAAATTAATTAATAGAAAAATTGCGATGTTTATAGTAATTTTATCTGTTATACTAAATAAGTATCAATTGGATAATATAATGTATGATTATAAAAATTCATTAAAAAATAAAATAAAATCACACAATCAAGACAGGGAGGGTAAAATAAAGGGTGTCACTTACCTGGAAGTTCAGATCGTACCAGGAAGTGCTCGGAACGGACCTCCCTTCCGCGGCTGTCATTTCTGAACAGGAATGGGGCTCCTGTTCCCAGACCCGTGATTGCATGATAGCGACGGAATGGGAGGTCTATTCAGAATGATAAATCGTGATTACATTGTTCTGGAACAGTCATGGGAGCAAGATGGATGCATGACAGAACGGGGTCAACGTCGTCTGAAAGGGAAAACCTTTCCTGACTCTGTTCTGTTCCTGCCACGGGATATATAGCCCGTGTGAAAATCTCCTATGTATGTGACTGCCTGATAAAACCTGCACCTGGATTCAGCTCTGGGGGAAATGGCTGAGCCTGGGTACAGTGGGAACTGAGAGTGGGGATGATGGATAGCCAATGACCGTATAGCCTTCCAGATTTTGCAGATTGTAGAATGCTTTTAGCATACTGCTTGTTAGCTAGGTTTCATTCTGAGCAACGAACTTGTAGCGGTAGCTCTTTGGATTACTGTGACAATAAAGTTTTCTGATTTTAACTCTGAAACTGCTGGTCACTGAGTCTGAAGAAGCCAGTACAAGAAAATATTTTTCAAATGGTTTTGGTGGGAAGAAGTACTTACCATAGCAATGAATAAAGGTATTTATTTCCACACTTTCACACTGGGAATAATGTAGTTATGATGCTGCCACCCGTGGTAAGTGCAGGAGCAGTAATAGTACCATTTTTTTCACAGCCTGCCAGCTGGCAGCTACCATTTCTCCAGCCCAGCATGCTGCTGATATGTCACCATTTTAGGGTAGATGCAGATGTTGGCTTCTCACTTCTGGCCACTGAGAAGAGATCCACTGTTGCTATAGTCAGCAGCAAAACCACCCTTTTTCCAATTAGAAAAAGCAGAAATTAAGGGTAGGAATGAGGGAGGCAGAGGGAGAGGGGGGCTGCTATCATGCGAAGCTAATAGAAAACATTACCATCTCCTCCCCTCCCATAATCAACAAAGTACCATCCCTGAAAAAATAATTGTTGCCAAATTTGATGACAATTTGCTTGCTGAAGAATAAGGATTTCAGCTTTCCTACTGTAGGAGGACTCTTGTTATTTTGAAAACTTCCCACTACATAATGGAATAGCAGAAACAGATTTCCCCATTGCTACATCTGCAAGCTAGATACAGCTATGCCAAGGGTATAATTCTTCTCTAATTTCAAAGGAAACAACATGTAACTTTAGCAATGTTTTTCTGCTACAAGAAAGTCTTCAAGAAGTGTAAAGTGTTCAAAGACTATTGACAGCAGAAGCGGACTGGCCAGGTGTCTGCTTATCAGATGGCAAATGGGCCCCTGATGAAGTGGGCCCCTTAAACGGGCTCAGGGGCTGGAACCTTTCCAATGGAAAGGCACACTAGCTAGCCTTTGCTAGCCACTTGGAGAGTGAGGGGGAGCTTCCTCCCCCTTCTCCCTCATCTGAGCAGCACGGTGACCAATCAGGATTTTTTTAAAAAGAGGTGCCGGTGCAAACTCGGAGTGCCAACCTGGCTGCTGTGTGCATGTGCCCCTACTAGTGCTCCCTCCAGTGCTAGATGAGAAGGTGTGGCTGCCGAGACTGAGGAAACCAATGCTTGGCTGACTTCATATGGGGAAAGAATCAACCTCTTTGCTTCGTCCTCCTTGCATTGCATGCAGTGTTAATAATTTGCTACCTCCCTGGATTCAATCGTAATTGGGTGGGTGTTTGTTTTCTGCTGGCTTTATTATTCAGTTGGCTACCTCCTCTCCAGTGCCTCTTTTAACTTGGTGGCTTTTGGTTTGTTTTCTTAAAGTGAGGAATTTGTGGTCTAATTTCACATCTTGCTTCTCAACCGCCTTCACTGTTCTTTACTCTTCTCTATCTTTTTTTCTACGACAGCCACTAATTTTGGCTAGCACAGTGCTGTGGTTGAGTTTGCTTCTGAGGTGGGGAATTTGTTGTCAGTTTATAGTCAGAGATTCAGTTTTAAAGACTAAGCAGATGAGGACATAGGTTTGTTTATAAAGCAAAGTATTTGACTACTCTTATTATATGAAACATGTACCCTGAATTGTATATTTATGCAATAACACAATGTCTACTTTTACACTGTTTTTCTCCTTCCCCTCCCCTTCACTGTTCTTTACTTACCCCCCCCTTTCTGTCGTGGTCACCATTTTGTACCATTTTGTTTTTCTTTATCCATGAGTGTGATTTGTTGAGAGTCTCACAGTTTGTTTGCTTGTTTGTTGGTGGGTTTGAAAATGTGTGTGTGTGTGTGAGAGAGAGAGAGAGACGGGGAGAGAGAGAGAGAGAGAGAGAGAGAGAATGGGTACCTATATTATGCCTTTTATTTTCCACCTTCTCCAGCTCATTTGAGTGGGTTTCAAATGGCCACCATTTTGTGTTGGGCTGAGCAGTTGCCATTTTGTTCTATGTTGTCAGCTCAGTAGTTCAACTGACCGGGCTACTTGGCTGAACAGTGGGATTGGCTGTATATTTAAGCCTACCTTGGTATATTGGAACTCCTGTGCCCCCGCCCCCATTATGGTTTCATAGTATGTATAGCACTGTATGCATGCATGTGAGTGTGCACCATTCATAACTCTTAACAGTATATATTTCCTTTCTTTCTTTACAGCTTGTGTGTGTGTGTGTGTGTGTGTGTGTGTATGATTATATACAGATATATTTGTGTCATGTGTGTGTGTGTGGGTGGGTTCTGCTATTTTCCACTATTTTTTACTAACAGAAACTTCCGTTAGTAAAAAAAATAATGGAAGGTGTCATGGCCAGCCAGGCTGAGGACTCTGAAGAATCAGAAGACAAGGAGGCTGAGCCAGTTGCAGAAGAGCTGGCTGAGTCTGAATCTAGCCCTGCTTTGCTAGCTACAGAAGTGTCCATGTCTCAGCAGCCTAGCCTCCCCCCAGCACAGGGTCCAAGCCTGGGAGACATAGCTGAGCAACAGCAAGAGGAGGAGCAGGTACCTACCTTTAGCCAACGAAGAGCAGAAAGGGAGGGGCTACGACACTCTCAGAGGCTAAAAGAAATACGCTCATTAATCACCAAGCAGCTGTGACTGGGAACTGGGGCCACCATAAGCAGCTGAGAGATGCTGAATTCTTTGTCAAAGGCTATCTGCAATCCCTGGAGAAAGCATCTGCCTCTGACTCTCCTGGCTTTTGGAAACTTTCTTCTTGAAACCTTGGATTATCTTGACCCTGGACTGTATTCGTTGACCCACCTGCCAGAACGCTTTGACCTTGGACTGCCTCATCATTCTTCGCTCTCTCTGGACTCCTGACTCTATGGACTGCTATTGACATTACAAGGTACTGTGTTTTGGAGCTGCTGTTGTTGCTGAAGCCAGGCTGTCGTATCAACTGCTGACTTGGCGGCTTTCCCGGACAGAAGGAAAATGAAAGCAGGACAGAGGGAGAACAAATGGAGATCGGGAGAAGGACTGGGGGGAGGGTGTTGAAATGGAGCACTGGAAGAGGAACAGCCCCGTTTCTCTCTGACCTCTGCAGGACTTATTTCCCCCATTTGAAAATCTCCTATGTTTCCGCTTTCCTCATTCATGGAATTACAGCATTATTAGCTGCTAGTCTTGACAAAGGACTTTTTCGGACATTGATTTACCACGCCTGAAGGCTCGTAACACTTGCAACTCAGCTGCGCAGCAGGGGCCCCTTTTCGTATGACTCTGTCCCCCTGCCAAAATCAACTGTTTCAGTACCGTGAGAGATTGGAGGCAGCCACGCCATATTTGGCCATTTTTTACTCACGGACGTTGTCCGTGAATAAAAAATGACCAAATATGGCGTGGCTGCCTCCAATCTCTCACGGTACTGAAACAGCGTCGTACGAAACGAGCCCCCTGCTGTGCAGCAGCATCGTGAGTGTTACGAGTTTTCTGGCATGGTAAATCAACGTCTGAAAAAGTCCAAATTCTGTAGTCCAACACTCAAACCACTACGTCATGCTAGCTCTTACAAATTTATTTCTCTTTTTAATTTATGTTGAAAATCCAAAGACTCTGCAGTTTAGGTACATGAAACACTTCATGGTGGCTAAATAATACTTTATTTAATGAGAAAGTTTCTGCTGTTCTCAGCAATTTGCTGTTGTTTAAGCAATTTCCCTCCACAACTCTCATTTGGGGTTATTTATCTCATCCTTCCTGGGCATGTTGGCATTTCCTGGCTAAACCCGCCATGCAGGATAACTGCTGTTTCCTGTGTTAGCACCCCCCCCAAAAAAATCACATTCTCCCTATCCTAGCATCTATGCTGCAGTACAGTGTGTTTCACATTTTCCTCAGAAACATTTTTCCAGATATGAAAATTTTCGGATCCCAAGTCCAATCAACACACAGAGCTTGGAGAGGTTACTTTTTGAGGCTACAACTTACCAGACCAGTGCTTATGCTGGCTGGGGATTCTGGGAGATGTAGTCCCAAAAGTCACTTTTCTATGTTCTGTGCTGATGACCTAGCAAAGTCTATAGACTGATTTCCATAGTAGGATTACTACTTGCCACTTTTCCCCTTATTACCTGTACAAGTTGTAACAGACAGACCAAGTGAAGTTTTTGCACTGCTGTGCCATGTGAATCCCCCCCTTGCTGGATTTTTGCCTGATTCCAGCTAGGTGAACTATCCAAAGGTTACCGCAACTTAACTCAGAAATTATCTGGGAAAACAATCAGAAAACAATCAGAAAAAAACAAAACAAGTTTTGTTCTGACTGTTTTTCCAGATAATTTCTGAGTTACATTGAGGTAACCTTTGAATAGCTCACCTAGCTTGAATCGGGCAAAAATCCAGGTAAAATTGCCATGCTTTGCTTTAAATCAAAAATTATATCTATCTTGGGCAATAACAGGCCATTTCTAATGAAAGAATACTAAACAATGAGAATCATATATCACATTAACTATATACTGTAATAATGTTCTAGAAAGTGAAAGATCTGTTGTGTTTTAGGATCAGATCCTTGGTTAAGCCAAGTCTGGTTTTCTAAATGATATGGACTGCAACTCCTATAAGCTCCAGCCAGGGTAACCAATTATGATGCATGATGGGAACTGCAGTTCAACAACAATGGGGGCCACAAACTGCCCATTTTCACCTTACACATTTTATTTGCAGTGGGGAAGAATATATTCTTTGTTAACAATGATGGCACCCTGTGCACCAATCAGCAACAGACTGAGAAGAACTACATGGTTACAAACATGTATGAATATCTCATAGCTGAGAAACCTTCACGCACGTGTGTGTTTTAAAGAAAGTAATTATACTGTCATGCATTTTGTCCACAATTAAAAACGAAGTTACTATTCATTAAGGTTTTGCAAAGTAGGACTCATTAATGCATGAACTTACTTAAACAGGCCTCATGCCGTGCAATGCATGATACTGCCATATCCCCTGAGATAGTCTCTGACGTAAGTCAAACTGAAGTATCTTTGTTCTGCCTACTATTTGCATACAGTACATTCTATATAGCTGTGCCCCCCACCTCATTTACATCCAACCCCTTTAGTCTGAGCTTGGAAATTGTGTTGACATGGGGCAGAGGGGGAGAGTTTCCAATTTCTTTCATTCATTCCTTGCTTCAGCAGAACTATTTGTTCAAGCTTACTACAGAGACATTCAAATTTACATAAAATCCACAATATCAGACTGATTTATCTTGAAATCATATATGCACATGATGGTGGGTGCTTGTTTGTTAATTTGTACTCACCTTATAATATTCAAGGTCTACAGCTCCTGTTTCGGCATCAATAAATAAAAAGGGATAGTTTTCCCTGTAAGTAACAAGGCAGACAACTCAAGTAATGAATTTTAGATACAATGAACAAATTGTTATTTAATTTATTATCAACAGACTCACCCCAATGCTGACAGCACAGCCAATGAATCTGATGGGACTTCAGTTAGGCTTGACTGCTTTACGTCCCATGGATTCTAATGGGTCTAGTCCAGGGTAGTTAGTTTCAGTGAGTCCAGTTGAGGGTTGGCAGCCCCCTCCACCTCCATTTTGTGCCCCTAATTGCCATCACCATCAAATCCAGTGTTGGGTGGTGAAAAAATAAAGCAGATTTATGGTACCTTGTTATGTTCCTAGCAACCCCTTGGAATTGTGAGTCTTCTTTAAAACAAGGCACACACTCTCCACACACCGACTTTTTCAGACAGGCTATAAAAAACCTGGAGGATGGCACTGTCCCACTTCCAGCAATCAATTTCACACAACGCCATCCTCCCGTCCTTCCTCCATGCTTCCTCTGTGCTGGAGGGATGGGAAAGGCGCCGCTTTTCATTGACGGAAGTTTCCATCAATGAAAAGCAGCGCCTTTCTCATCCCTCCAGCATGGAGGAAGCATGAATGAAGGACAGGAGGAGGACAGCGTCATGTGAAATTGATCACTGGAAGCAGGACAGCTCCGTCCTCCTCCCGACCTCCGTGGGTTTTTTTTAGCCCATCTGAAAAAGTCAGTTGGGAAATATGCTTCGTTTTGCTGCTGCCAATAGCCCACTACTACATTTCAGTGGTGTAGCATTAAATTCAGCATGTACACAGGTCCTGGTGGGGTTTTGGGAAAATGAGCCCCCAGCAACATCAGAGTTGCCTACCTCCAGTCTGTTGTACTCAAAACTTAGGACACTTTCAGATGCCCCTTACCACACAAGCAGCCTCCAGAGCAGTAATGAGGCTGCTGCGCAGCAGGGGGTCCTTTTTGGATGCCGCCATCCCTCTTCTGGAACCATTCATGGCACGTTCATGAAGCTTTGGAAGCGGCCGTGCCATATTTCAATCACAGGCAACTTCCATGATTGAAATATTATGCGGCCGCTTCCAAAGCTTCACGGAAGCTTTGGAAGCAGAAGATGAACGGCGTCGTCCAAAAAGGACCCCTTGCTGTGCAGCAGCTTCGTTACTGCTCTGGACACTGCTTGTGCAGTAAGGGGCATCTGAAAATGTCCTTAGTCTCATTCCAACCTCTTGTATTTTTAGTGCCAGCAATGAGAAGAGATACTTGTGGGTTTTTCTGACTCCAGTGACAAAATGACTTGACCAGCCTTTAGTACTTTATCACTAAGCATTTCAGCTTTGGGGAAGAAGACACAATTTGCTGGTTTGTGCCACAGGACAAAATAAAGGTTGACCCCCATATCCACAGATTCAGAACCCCTAGTTTCACTTATCAGTGTCCAAAAAATGCTTTCTCTAGGCATTTCTAGGTTCTCCAATGTGATTCTATGATCAAATTATGGTGCTTGTCTCATTGATAATAATAGGGTTTCCTATTATGCATGGTTTCAGGTATCCAAAGGGGGTCATGGAATATACCCTCTGCAGATACAGGGGTTAACCTGTACAGAGACAGTAAAAAATCTCCAAAAAAATTTTCAACAACTTATTCTCAAGGTCTCCTGCATGTGAATAAGGAATTCCTTATGTCCAGGTTCCAGTAGAAAGAGGGTGCAGTCTATGGGCCACATGGAACAATGTCATCATGAGTCTAAACATCTGCTATTTGTGGAATCCCTATTTTCATCCTTGCACATGTGTAAAACCTAGCATTGCACAAGACACAACTTTTGCAAGGTTTTGCTTGTGCTGACTGTCTTCATTGTTATATTACTGCAGATCTAGGAAAAGTAGGGTCTATGGTCTGTTTATGGCCCCGCAAATGGCAAATCATTTCTCCCAGAGACTTTTGGGGGTGTAATTTGACATTTGTAATTTTAAATGTAAATTATCCCTGGAACAGTTTTAAACTATGAAAGCAGACTTTTTCAGATGGGCTAAAAAAAACAAACAAACATGGAGGTCGGGCGGAGAACAACGCTGTTCCAGTTCCAGCGCTCGGTTTCAGATGACACCGTCCTCTTCTCATCCTTTGTTTGTTTTCCCTCTGCCACTTTTTATTTACAGAAGTTTCCATTAATAAAAAGTGGTGGAGGCAAAACAAAAGAAGGACAGAGGCAGAACGAACGAAGGATGGGAGGAAGATGGTATCATCTGAAATGGAGCGCTGGAAGCGGAACATTATCGTTGTCCTCCCGATCTCCATAGGGTTTTTTTTTACCCTGTCTGAAAAAGTCCAGCATCTCCCCCCCCCCTTTTTTTTTTTTTAGTGACTAGTCTTGGGTAGCAGCAGAAACAGCTGATCTAGATCCAGATGAGGGCAAAAATGTCCCTCTGTCCATCCCTTCATTACTAACTGTGAAAGCCACCTTTTATGCCTACTTTGATAAATTAGCATTGGATACACTTCCAGTTCCATATACATATATTCATGCATTGTTCAATTGTGGGTCCCCCCCCAGTTTAATAGCATTCATTCCAATTTTGTGCAGACATGCCTATGTGTGGGACAAACAAAGGAATCTTTACATCATAGATGGCTTAGCTATTTTTAAAAAAATCTAAGAAATGAGACCATTGTCTTCTTAACGGAATAAAGTCTTCATATGAATCTGTGGTATTTTTCACAAATACAGTACAACAGTGTCTGCATTGTCCTTTTAGAATTGAATGCACTCTCTTAGAAGCAATTAATATCAGATTTTACAACTGACTGACCATCTGCTAAATCAAACACATTCCATAAAATTAACACTTTATTCAAGCACTGAGCCCAACTGCAGGCTTAATTGGAAGAAAAAACAGAGAGTAAGAGGTATCTTTGACTGAATGCAAAGTTCACTAATGATTGAATTTTGCAACCTATCTTTGAACTGGATCAGAAGAAACTGTGATTGTCTTTGCAAAGTACAATATCAGAATGGATGTCCTAAGACTGCAGTTGCAATTACTATCTTATTGAACTCATGATGGCTTTCTAAGTTACTCATTCTAGCTTTTTGCACACCCTTATAAGCAATGTTTATAGTGGCTGATATTTCCACTTGCTGGAGCACCTTCCTACTGACTTGCCCTCTGCCTTCATCCACCAAAGAAGTGATTCTCCATGATGATATGGTGTGTCTCTAATGAGAACTTACTCTGGGAAGATTTTCAAATGGGACCAAATGCCCCGATCCTGCCCCGCAAGCCCCAATCCCGCTCCTGCCACAGAATAAAGGGAAAATGTTCAAACACCTTTATTCTGTGGCAGGAATGTCCTCCCTCTCCCCAAGCTCCCCATTGTAAGGCTGCCTTTATGACCAGGAACTGAAATCTCTCTCATTCTCATGAGAGAACGAGTAGGGGGGATTTAAAAATACCCCCCAGCTGTCAAAAGAGTAAAGCAAGCACAGAAACACATACCAAAAAAAAAGTAACCTGGGGAGCGGGGGAAGGGTGCCACTTAATGGGTGTCCCATTCCTTGCTGGAAGTGTCCAGGATGCACCTCCCCCCTTGTGGCTGTCATCACAGGAGAGGAACAGGACACTTTTCAGGCCACCCGTGATTCCGTTACTACAGTCATCCCTTCACATTTGCGGGGGTTATGTTTCCCAGACCCCCGCGAATGTGAAAATTCTGTGAATAACAACTGCCCTCCCCCTCCCCCACCAGTGACCACGGGGCCTTCGGAGGCCCCATAGTCGCTTCCCCCTGCCTCCCCCTCCATCCCAAGGCCTTCACGGGGCCTCCGGAGCGTCTCCGGAGGCCCTGTGGTCGCCTCCCCAGCCCTCCCTCCTCCCTCCCAAGGCCACTACGGGGCCTCCGGAGACGCTCAAACCGCGAATATTCAAAACCACGAATGGTAAGTTCGCGAATGTGGAGAGGCAACTGTACAACAGAACAGGAGGCCCAAAAACAATATTTCCCCATGATGAAAATATCACAGGGAAATGTGGAATGAGGATGGGGGAGAAACGGAAAAGGGTCGACGTCTTCTGAAAAGAAGACTTTTTCCCAACCCTGTTGTGTGTCTCCCACGGATTAAATTGCCCATCTGAAAATCTCCTGGGGCAGTGGACAGTAGCTCCAAACCATGATTATTTCCCCCCATATAGAATCCAGAAAGATGGTGTGGTCATCATACAGTGATACTCCCAGAAACCTTGTGAAGAAGTAGAAGGCAGCTACAAATAGGGACTAGTGAAAATGTATTTGATAAGAATGTATCAAAAATGTCAAAATTTCTGGGTATCTGTTTCTTGCCTTTTCTATTTTGAGTAAGCAATTTTTTCCCCAAACTCTTGACAGTCTGCAGATGGGAGAAATTTCATTTCTTTTTTTTTTTAACCAAAAATTTTCAAATGTCCTCATATTCAGGATGGAAAAAAACATGATACATAAATAAATCAAATGTGGAAGAAACTAAAACTGATATATTGATCCATTAAGGCCCAAGGCTTTGAGTACTTGGCTATTAATTATCTGGAATTGAATGACTGTATTTATCATGTTAATGCTGAATGTGTGTCTCCACCTTTCTCTTTTTTCTCACAGTTTCTGACAGAGCAGGTGATGATCTGAGGCATGGAAGAAACTGAAAGGCATGAAGGGCAGGATGTTGCCACTGGTTAACTGGGTGAAACAAAGACACGTGGCATGCAGGAGGAGGAGGAGCAGACTCCCACAGGCTGGGAACCAGAGAGGCAGCGGAGGTGGCAGCAACTGGTAGCGCAGTGGTTAAATGCCAGTACTGCAAGCCACCACGTTGCAAGTTCAATTCCAAGGTTGACTCAGCCTTCCATCCTTTCTTAGGTCGGTAAATTGAGTACCCAGCTTGTGGGGACAATTAGCTAACACACATTGGAAACTGTTTAAGGCAGTGTAGATGTGTAAATAGCTGTTGCTTAAAACAATTTGTAAGCTGCTCTGATAGCCTTGTGGCTGAAGAGCGGGGTATAAATAAAAATAAATTTAAAAAATAAATAAACATGTGGGTTTTGCATCTCTTCCTTCTCCTGCTGCTGCAAGACTCAATCTGTGGTTGATCAAATCAGCAGATATTAAACCCATGGATACTGAGGGCCCACTGTATTGGAGAGGCTCTCCTATGTGTTTGGTATAAGTATAAACAGAGAGATTTTCTTAAGAAGTTGTTTTTAGGAAAGAATTGGTAAACATGAGAGATGGTTATTCTGTGATCTTCTGTATTTTAAACAAGATAGCTGTAAGTTTAAATCAAGATGGATGATTCTTAAAGAAGGTAAAGATCTTAATTGTTTTACTTATATGCAGGTTAAGGACAGATTTCATCAAAACAAGAGAAATGCAGCCAGAGAAAATGAGTTTTATTTAGAGTTGTGTAAAGACAATGGCCATGCAATTATAGGAGTGTATAAATGGCTTTTGAAACTAGAGGCAGAAGATGAGTCTGTAAAGGAGTACATAGTAGGGTGGACCCAACATTTTGGGTATTGTGTCCACAGAGGAACAGGGGAAATATGGTCCAAATATATGAAATTTACTTTGTGAAGTAATGTTTTTTTTAAAAAAAAAAAACCTGTATAAGATGATGTATAGAGGGTATCTTGGATTATTTAGTTGGATCTGGAATGGTAGAATATTTATTTCTTTTTACTTTTTCTTTCCAATACAGTCACGATTGGTGGGTCAGAGCCCTACTATGTACTAGTTGTATGCCTTTTTCTTTTTTCTGTTTTTTTTCTTTTTTCTGTTTATTTTTGATTGCATATTACTTTGATTGTAGAATAGATTGTTCATGGCAAAAATTAATTTAAAATTTTTAAAAATATTTAATTACTGTTTTAGGGACAGAACACTTGGATTGTCAAGGTGCATCTATTTTGAAAAGCTCTCTCTAGTTATATCTGTTATGAAATGATTTGTACTACATGTGTTTATGTGTACATATGGATTACAGTATCATTTTTCAACAAAGCTGAGGTATTTCATGTGGCACAGGTGACAATCATGTTTCCCTCCCTCCCCCCCCCGAAAGCAGTGTTCAGTTTGAAACGTTCACTGACATTAAAGCCAAACAGTGTGATCAAATAGCTAGTAGCCTTGATGAAACCTACCATGTTTTCACTGAATCTGCTACATAGTCATTCATCTAAGAAAGATCCGCATTTTTCAGTACTGCATGAGTATTGTCACTTCTCAAAAACCTGCTTGATGGGCTGTCAAACTATGTTATAAAGTCGACTATCAGGTCAGGGATTCATAGCTCTACCAAAATAAGGCCAACAGACCACAAATGTAAGCTAGTTCTATATATCTGCCACAGAGCTGATTCTTTTGAAATCCAACATCTAAAGAGCAATGTTCTGATGTTTCATGAACAATTCTTGAAAATGGAGCTGGACCTAGACAGTATGATACATGCTTGGCTGCTACAAAAAACTGCAGTCATTTGTTTAGTTCCCTCTCCTCTTCTGTAACATGCATTTCAACTTCCCTATGTTCTAATATAACAGCATCATAAATTTCAAAGATCAGAAAGAAGCCAAGTAGCTTATACCAGTTGGATCCAAAGGTGTTTTTAAGTGGATTGGGGAGGTTTCAGAACACTCAACTAAATCTAAATGGAAGTGAGGGTGAGACAGTGTTCATCACTTCTTCCTACAACCATCTTCCTCTCACACTGATCTGGAAATTCTACTAATCTTCTCGTACAGTGCTACTCAGAGTGGTGGTTCATGGACCAGACTCCAGCAAAGAAAGAAATAATTGTAGACAGTGGAATCAAATATGCTACCAGTCTTTAGCACATAGAGGGGGAAATTGCAGTACTCTACAACAAATAGTTTAAGAAGCAGCTGTTGTGTGGGTGGGATACAGAGTAAAGGGTGAGCCAAGACTACAAAATGGGCATAACTATTCATGGGGCTCTGGAACTTATCCATTGTTTCTTCTGGAATCCCTGTTACAATTTCATGTGTATACTTCCATTATGACCGTGCTTTCTTGAACAAGGGAGCAAGGAAGTACCTAGCACACTTTCTCTGTCATCATGTTCCTCACATGGAAAGTGACACATCTGAAGAGTTCACTGTTTATGTGGAGACCTTCTACTCCCCCTACTTTCAATGTAACAAAAGCAATGATGGAGGGAGGGAGTGCAAAACACTTCCCTGCTCCTGTGTTCATGCAGGTATGCTAATGGCTGAAAAGGGCTTTGATAGGGCAGGTCTATTGACACTAAAGAGGTATTTTTTGTTTCATTAATAATTTTAAGGAGGCTTCTTGAAATGGTGTCAGACTCACAATATGCTTTCTAACCTAGTGGGTGTTATGTTGTTGAATAAGCTATTTCCTACACTCAGTTTTCTAAATATATTCTCTTACTGAGGAAAAAAAACACATTTTTTTAAAAAAACTTTTTCCACATTTCAGATGTAATGGATTTTCATTCCCTACCTCTTAAAAATGCTTCCAAGGTCAAATGTTGAAACAGCACACAATTTGCTTCATGTAATTGGCTGAAATGAGGCAGCTGTCAGCTCAGAGCTCAGTGCTTAAATAACCAGGCACAGCACAAAAACTGAGATTCCAGATTTTCCACAGTTGCCCCAACTCAGGGATTAATTATTCCACTTTCTTTCAGCATCAGTGCTACAGTTTCACCAAACCAGGTCCCAATGATTATACTCTCTTTCCCTCACACCACTATCTTCTCCACCATTGCAGAATGCCTTTCATTTCACAATCCAGAGGAAAATTTCTGCATTGGCTATGATCCCAGGATGGTTGTTTTTTACTTCATTATGCTCAGCAACTCATATGATTGATAGGGTTGCAAGTGGATTTTCCATCATGCAACATTAACTAAAAGCACCGAGTTCTACCAAGAAATTTTAATGATCCTACCACCCTTGTTTCACAACCACAGTTATTGGCAAAGGTGATCAGAGACACAGTCAGCTAGACTACCACTTGTCTTTTGAGATGATAGCAATGCAGATGGCAGAACACTGTGCTTTTGGTTCTAGGCCTGTTGGTCCCGCCACTGCCACACAATTGGCAATATCAATAGCCAAAGCAGCTACTATCCATACTGCCAAAATAACAGAGGGCCTCCACTCCCCATTCCTTCTTACTGTCATTTCAGTAAAGAAAATTGACTGTCTACCCTACAGTCTTTCAGGGCTCTATGATGCAGGAGGATGTTCTAGCATACTCCTGCACCATAAAGAGCCACCACCCACTTTTGAACTTCACTTCAGCAGAAACAAATGTGGCAGCCCTCAACAAAGCAGCATAGAATTGAATGATGGTGCAGCCCCTCATGTATTCCAGAGAATTCAATGTGTATCAAACCCCCACCCCTAGAAAGTTTCCCATCTCATCTCAGTATGATGAAAACACTGATTATTTAAGCATGGATTTTATGTGAGTCTGCCTTAGCTCGCCACTGAACCCACACTTTTACTCTGGAAATGATGATATGACTGACAGTTAAGAGGTCAATTTAAGATGTAACTGGGCAATAGTTTCTTAGATCCTACCAGTCTGGAATATCTGATAGTACAGCAAACCACACATGGGAAAAATCACTAGGGCAAATGCTGCTTCTCTTGAACATGACAATCCAGTCCTCTGACAATCTGTGATGTAATTATGGATCTGATGATCTCTAGAAACAGACAATCCATGAAGGGAATATGACATTGCTGCATTCATTATAGTCAAGAAACTATATCCATTGATACATCTGTGATATCAGCAAATTAGGAAAGCATGTAATAACTGAATATGCACATGTTCTGCTTATTTTCTCATAATTCTATTTATAATTCTGTCTGTCACTTTTCTGTTTGCATCTACCCTGAGGCATCTAAAGCTCATCTCCTAAATGAGTGGTGGGTAAAGTTGAAGCCCATGGGTCTTATGCATCCCAGTATTGTCTTTGGACCCCCAATGGCAAAAAAAGCCAATTATTTTATGGTCATAGAAGCCTCTAGGATAGGTACTTTTGCTACAAAATGGGGTACAGATTCCTCCACACAAACACCACCCACCAAATCTGGAAATGGACTTCTGACAATTTACAGTTTTATTCAAATATTTGTGGGTTGGTTGGTTGGTTGGTTGGTTGAATTTATATCCCGCCTTGCACAGTGCCCAAGGTGGCTTACATCCAATTAAAAGAATGCACATCTTTAAAAAAAAAAACTATTTGTACAAAAAATAAAATACAATTAAACAAACAGCTTTGTTAAAAAAGTTAAAGCCATTTTAAAACACATTTAAAACATAGGACATTTTCAGACAGCGTTTTAGCGTGCCTACTGCGGGAGGAGCTCCCGGGAGAGGGACGGCGCTCTTGCGCGGCAGGGGGTCATTTTTGGATGCCCTCTCCCGAAACTATCAGTGTCACTTCCGTGAAGCTTCGGAAGCTGCAGAGCCATGTTTTAATCACGGAAGTTGCTCCTCCCGCGGCAGGCACGCTAAAACGCCGTCTGAAAATGTCCATAATTTAAAAAACAGCCCCATTAAGAGCCACTTCTGCCACGTAAATGATAAGCCAGCCTAAGAAGGCATTTGCCTACTGACAGAATGAGAATGTGGAGGAGGGAATTCCACAACCTGGGAGCAGTCACCAAGAAGGCCCTCTCAGGCAACTTTATTTCTTGATATTTTCACTATTAGTGTGGCCCACTGTGGTTAGAGATTAAAATCTTTGCTCATTTCATTATTGCAAGCAAGAATGAAGATTTTATTTTATTTTATTTTTTTGCTGGAGAGGGAATCTCCAGCAAAACTTGTCTTTCTAACATGGATGTCCAACCAAGTACATCTATATCTGATGAAGCATATTGTTGATGATACTAAATGCTTTTGTCTATTATCTATAGGTTTGCAAATCCCTTACAATGCAGAATGGGCAATGTGTTTCAAAAACAGAAGACTTTTGTGTAAAATCCTTCATGTTGATATAGCAAGAACTCATTGAGGGGGAAAAAAACCAACTATTCTGCAAATGAGTTAGAAAGATTGTTGAGCAAATAATTGCTGCTCGTACACATTAAACTAACTCTGAGTTGTCTGTACTGTTGTAATCCTTCTCTGATTTCTGTTAGCAATTAAGATTATTTTAAAAGCTCCAACTAGGCAAAAGTATAACAGACCTAGAAGGGTAGCTCAAATGCTATAAGATGCCTTTGTGAGAAAATAGCATCTCTACTTGACAGCCGTTTTGAGCCTTTGTTATACAGTTCCAAAATATTTCAAGTTGTAAATTTCATAGAATCATAGAATTGCAGAGTTGGAAGAGACCATGAGGGCCATCCAATCCAACCCCATGCCACGCAGGAAATCACAATCAAAGCATCCCCAACAGATGGCCATCCAGCCTATGTTTAAAGACCTCCAAGGAAGGAGACCCCACCACGCTCCGAGGGAGTGTGTTCCACTGCCGAACAGCTCTTACTGTCAAAAAGTTCCTCCTCATGTTGAGGTGGAATCTCTGTTCCTGGAGCTTGCATCCATTGCTCCGTGTTCCAATCTCTGGAGCAGCAGAAAACAAGCCTGCTCCATCCTCAGTGTGACATCCCTTCAAATACTTAAACAGGGCTATCATATCGCCTCTTAACCGTCTTTTTTCCAGGCTAAACATACCCAGCTCCCTAAGTCTCTCCTCATAAGGCATCGTTTCCAGACCTTTCACCATTTTTGTCGCACTCCTCTGGACACACTCCAATTTGTCAATATCCTTTTTGAATTGTGGTGCCCAGAACTGGACACAATATTCTAGGTGAGGTCTGACCAAGGCAGAATAGAGTGGCACTATTACTTCCCTTGATCTGGACACTATACTTCTATTGATGTAGCCCAAAATTGCATTGGCCTTTTTAGCTGCCGCATCACACTGTTGACTCATGTTCAACTTGTGGTCTACCAGGACTCCTAGATCCCTTTCGCACGTAGTCTCATTCAGCCAGGTCCCCCCCATCCTATATCTATGCATTTCATTTTTTCGCCCTAAGTGCAGTACCTTACATTTCTCCGTATTGAATTTCATTTTGTTAGCTTTGGCCCAGCTCTCCAGTTTATCCAGGTCATCTTGAATTTTGATCCTGTCCTCCAGGGTATTAGCTACTCCCCCTAATTTGGTGTCATCTGCAAATTTGGTAAGTATGCCCCTAATTCCCTCATCCAAGTCATTGATAATTTGGCCTCACTATTTTAATTGCAAAAAGGGCCTTTTCTAATCTGCATGATTCTCAACCGGAAGGAATTTGCCCAGTCCTCTGGCAAAATGTTCCATCTTTGTTGGGCTGAAGAATTGCTTTATTGCTCTGTGGGCAGAGGGAACTCATCATGAAACAAAGCTAGAGTTTCATTTCTATAGTGCTGCACATGCACCAAATTTTTAAAAAAGCTGATGTATGATAAAAGTCTGTTGCCTTTTGCCATTGCTCTAACCCCTAAGGAATGCACTATAAAATGGGGAAGGCGAGTACATTTGTTCAATTCTTTTTCAAACAATTCTATTCAACCACGCAAAACCTCAGTTTTCCAACTTGATGAATATATTGTTACGAATTTCTATAAACAGCCTCAGTGATGCCTTGACCAGTATTGTTGATGACAACAATACTACTATTGTTTTTACATTTCAAAAGGTTTTTCCACTGAGGGAGAAGGCGTATTAAATATCACAGCACACACACACACACACACTTACTTCACATTGTATTGTTTTCCCAGCTCTTATTTCTCTCTCTCTCTTTCTCTCTCTCTCTCTCAATCTCTCTCTCTTCCCTGCCCTTTCCGAAGCACAATGATCAGATAACAGTAAAGCACAAATATAGAAATAAAGTTCCTGCCCCCCCCTTGCCTCAACTTCATTGAATTCATGAGCTCAGTGAAACAAACACAATATCTGGTACACTACCACTTTATCCTGTATATAGTTCATCCTGTAAATAGTTTGAAGCACAGCCACATTAGTCATTAGGTGTGTGAGAGACAGCTGTTACTTGGCACAGATTACAGATCAGCAATGATCCAAAATATGTGGAAGCAACAGTGATACAATCAAATACTGAGATGAGAAAACAGCTCTTGCTATTTGTAGGATGCTGTGACAGGGTGATTGTGTGTGTGTGTGTGTGAGAGAGAGAGAGAGAGAGAGAGAGATTTCGTATTAATGCTAGTTCACCTCCCTCTGGTTTGGCCCTGCATCTTAAGAAATGAGAAATGGCGGTCGACACAGCCTTCTTGTCTCCCTTTGCTGAACAGGTGTGCTATTGGGAATGGAAGAACACTATTGATAATGACATTACTCCATGTACTTGGTTTTAGAACAGGGTTGCCCTACTGTGGCGGGTCCAGGGGTCAATTTTATGCAATGTTGTCACATGCCTTCAAGTCGCTTCTGACTTATGAAGACCATAAAGTGAACCATAAAGTGAGCCTGTCACAGGATTCCTTGGTAAGATTTGTTCAGAGGGGATTTGCCTTGTCTTCTTCAGAGGATGAGAGAATGTGACTTGCCCAAAGCCATCCAATAGGCTTCCATGGTTGAGCAGGAATTCGACTAGGACTCTAGTCATAGTCGAACATGCAAACCACTATATCATGCTGGCTCAATTTTCTGCATAGCCTGGCAAAAATGCCCCCAAAGGCACAAAAATGAAGTTTTAAAAAGCTCCACTTTGGGAGGATCCCAGAAAAGACAATTCACCATAATGCCACACATATGCTAGAGAGCTGTAGGTAATGGAAGCTCCTCAGGGTATGACCTCCATATTTTTACAGATGCTGCTCTTTCAGACATTATGTGAGTTCTTCTTCCACCTCATATGTGAAACAGCCATTAGTCACTAATCCATGTTTTTATAGATCATGTTTTGAAATGTATAGGCAGTGTACACAGCTTCTGGAGAATATTCATGGTCAGCATATGTCACCTGAAAAATAGCAATTTAAAAGAAGGCACAATATTTCACAAGACACACTTCTATAACTGCTGTTGAGGCTGCCTGTTAATTTAAGGAAAATGTGTCTCTACTCTTACCTTAATTTGTTTTTTTTTTATTTGTTGCTATAATTGATACAGTCCCATATGACATGGTATATTTTAATATCATCAGCTGGCAAATGGATCATGAAAAAATACAAGTTAACTGTAGACATCAAGATAGGAATACACAGGTAAGATGGTCTGGCCAGACCCCAAAGCTGGAGCAAAATAAGATGCAGTGTGAGCAGATACATTTAGAAACAGGATTCAGACTGATGTTCACAATTATTGTAATATCCCTTGAGAACAGGGGCTTGGGGTCATGCTCCCACTCCCTACTCCAAAGCATCCCAGCAGTAAAGGAAAGAGCTTGGGGAATTGACACATATGTGCTGTTTTAATGCATGCATACACAGGACTAAATGACTTTGTGTTTGCATGTGCCCAGGTGTGTATTTGCAAGGTTCTCACAAATAATTTTGTTTCCTGAAGCAAAAGGCAAGATGGCAGCCTCCCCTATACTATTTATTCCATTCATGCTGGTAGTGGAATCTAATTTTACTTCTGATAGGACAACATGTTCAGGTGACAGTGAAATAGCTTAGGAGGTAGGGACAAATTATGTGGTATACACAACATTGTCTTCCTACACCATGTCATTCTTTCCATCTGCCACCTGTGGTAGCTCTGGCTAATGCTAAGGCCTAAGGGGGGAAGCAAAATGGCACCTCCTCCCATTCCATGTAGAAAAGCTGGCTAGACCAGCAGCTGACTTGTTCTTCAGCCTTGGCCATGGGAGAGTATCACACCTGAGAGCAGCAGGCTAGCTTATGAGGCACATACACTCTCTCTTAGAACACTTTCCTGCTGTCTCTCAGCTTCTGCTGCTTGAGTAGCTGTTTCACTCTGTTTAACGGTAGTGTCCTATACTGCTTAGAGCAGGTTGCAAATAATCAATAAATCAGTTTCCATAGTTTAACGGGAGTAGCTGGGTTTTAGTCAGCTTAGGAGTATGCAAAGTCAGTCTAGGAGTCAGACACAAAGAGTAAACGCACTCCAGCCTTAAGAATCAAACATGGAGAGACAACAAGCCAAATCAACAGTCCAATGGGGAAATCCAAAGATGAAGTCATGAAGGCAAAGGTAAGGTTCAAGTTCATGGGCAGTCAGTCAAGAGTTGGAGTCTGGTGTAGCTTACACCATAGCAGGTCAGTTGTTTGCCATGCTGTTCTGGAGGAGGTGCTGCCTAATTTATGAGCCACCAACATCCCTCAGGTGTTGTCTAATTACTTCCTGCTTCCTATTTATTCTCTCTGACCTCCTACACCTTTCCTTTTCTTGTCGATGCTGCATGAAACTAGGTAAGTTTGTATTCTATTCCTCTCGGGTTTGTGGCTGTGGAATATCCTGTTGCTCAGATGAGTGGGCTTCTGGGCGTTCTGGGCGCTCTGTTCCTCAGCAGCTTGTGTCTGTTGAACACTCTGTTCCTCAGCCTGCTGGTCACTTTGTCCCTGTATTTCTAGCTCAAATTCATCTTCACTGTCCTCTGAGAGGCAGGACATGACAGGTAGGGTTGGCCCTGTGTAGTCTTCTGCACATATCTGCCCATAGAGCAGAGATGGAAGGAATGGGCAGCTGAGAGGATCAAAGCAAAAGAACTGCATTAGAATCTTTCTTGACAGAACAAGGCACACAATATTGTCTTTATCTGTGCAGAAGTACAAGCTCACATAAAGATCAGTGCCTGAAACTAAGGGGTATATGTCAGTATTTCAGGCACTGGGTTCTGTCACTGACCTATCTAGCTATTGTCTCTGCATCTAAAAGGTTACTGGAGTTTTTGTTAACAAGTGAAGAGAGTCAATCTAGATGCAATGCTAAATGTTCAACATGGAAGCATTTTAGCTTTAATAAAGAATTAACAGCATGTGTACACATGTGTGTGTGAGTGTGTATGTGATTTTCTTTGAGGCTGCAGCACTAAGGAGAGGAGATTTAAACTTCCCCTCCATGCTTACTATTTTGCAGAAGCACTCAGGTCTGCCTGAAAACTATCCTCCTTGATCTGTCTATATTCAGCAACCAGGGCAGCAAGACTGTAGCTACAAGACCCTCCAGAATTTCACAGATGAAACTGGGATACACATGGCCAAGCAACATCAAAGTGCAGTCAAGCTGGTAAAAGTTATTAATGAAAAAAAAAAACAGACTAGGGGCTCATCTACACCAGCCAGGATACACTAGCTCCACTCCTGGCTGTGGAGGTGAACCATTCTGCCCCAGTTACCTGGAGAAAACAGGCCAGAGTCCACACAGGAATGCCAGCCCACCACTGCATCTGCCACCTCCATTTTCCTTGCTCTGATTGGTCAGGCAGCTGGCCACACCATGTGACAAGCCCCCTGCATGTGACCAGCCTTGACCACATGCTGCAGGCCTGCTGCCCAGCCCTGGCAGAGTAAGAGTAACCAGCTGCTGCAGCAAGGGCTGGCCTGCCAGGATGGTCTCCTGCAGACACACAAGCCCAAACCATCCCATCCTGGTGAAATGGAGTTAACCAGGGCTGCATTTACACGGGCAAATATTCCCCTAAATATACTGCAAAGATAGCTCATTGTTCCCACAGATCGCACCACAGTATTGCCTCATTCAGAAGGGGGGAAGGTAAAACACCCAAATATAGTGTGACAGGGGATGTCACTATTTTTGCTGAGTCATTTGCAAAGTAGCGTGACTTAGTGCATTACTGCTAGTGTAAACAACCATTTTGCTAAGGGCTGTGTGAATTACCAGCAATCTTCCGATACAGTTGCAGCAGAGCTGCACTGTGATTGGTTGTTATGATGAAGGGGTGGGCTTAAAAGAGGTGGAGTGAGGGAGGGAGATTCAGTAGCGATTAGGAAATTTTGAAAAATCCATCCTCTCTGCTATTTTGCAAGTCTGTGAATCTTTGTTTGCCAAGAAAAAGGATTCCAAGTCCTTTCAGTCATGGAGGATCTATTCCCCCCATCAAGCCCCTCCTCCTTCTCCACAGCTATGAGCAGCTGGCTCTGCTTGGGAGACAGAGAGGGAAAAAACTTTTCTCTGATCTTTCCCCCTGCTATTTTGGCAGTCTGTGATTCTTTGTTTGGCAAGAAAATGCAGGATTCCAAGTCCTTTCTGTCACAGAGGATCTATTCCCCCCATCAAGCCTCTCCTTCTCCTCAGCTGTGATCTCTGTCTCTGCTTGAGGGAGAGAGAGAGAGAGAGAGATTGAGAGAGAAAAAGTTTTCTCTGATCTTTCCCCCTGCTATTTTGGCAGTCTGTGATTCTTTGTTTGACAAGAAAATGCAGGATTCCAAGTCCTTTCAGTCACGGAGGATCTATTCCCCCCCATCAAGCCCCTCCTCTGCTTGGTCTCTGCTTGGGAGGCCACACCCCCACACCTTTGCCATGTCTGGACCATAAAGCAAAATAGTAAACAAAGCAACAGAATCCCCCATACATCGTGTAAACTGACCGGCACTGCTGCGAAAAAGCGCTAAAGTGCAATTTGCCACAATAAAATCTGCCATGTAAATGCAACCCAGGTAGTAGTTTAAAATATGGTAGAGGGCTCTATCCCAGCTTGCCTGTGTCTCAGCCCTGTATCTGCCCGGGGGGGGGGGTGAGGATGCCTGGGGGCAGAACAGAGCAAATGCCCTGTGTAGTTTGGACTGCAGGGCTCTGAGATGGGGATCAAGATGGGGTATTTGGCCAGTGTAGACAATCTCTAGGAGAGGTTGTAGCAGTTTGCTTTCACCTGAGCCTAAAATTCTACTCCTCTTCTCCTCTCTTCCCCCTCCTGCTGAATTGACTAAGTGCCAGCTACTTTTGCTCTTTGAATTCTGTAGCAACTGAAGTGAACTGCAGACAAATAAGGAAAGAGGGAAGAGGAGAGAGAAACGAGGGCATTTTAAAAGCAGCTGAAAAGCAAGGGCAATGAAAAATTAATTGGGACTGTCCTTGCCAATTCAGGACAGTTTTAGGGTATGAGCAATGAGGGAGACAAATAATACAGGGCCCAGGGGTGTAGATACACAGGGCATTGCTCCCCTCAAATAAGAATTTTTCTCCCAATAAAATTTCCTAAAGTCCCCAAATTTCAAGCATTGAACTAAAATCTTCACTTCTAGATCTCTTAAATTTGCTCTGTTCACATTGCCATGATAACTGTGCCTGCCCCTTTTCTTTGGATGTCTAAATTGTATTTCTAAACATTTCAATTTAGGTTCAACTATGCTAGAAATTTGGGGACTGAAGGAAAATTTCAGTGGGACAGAATTCTTATTTAGGGAGAGAATGCCCTCTTGCCTCCTTCTGTAACTAGAATTCCTCAGGGCTGGCTCTGGTTCAGAATGTATTGTAAAGGGCTGGGAAGATCTAAAGGCAGGAATTGCTGGCTGAATGATGCAGTGAGGCTTTTTAAAATGTTTGCCTTCAATGCAGAGTCTGGGGAAGTTACCTTTGTGGACTACAACTCCCAGAATCCCACTGGGAGTTGCAGTCCACATAAATAGCTTTTCCAAGCTCTGCCTTAACAGAGTTTGTGGTGCAGGTTGAGGTATTCATTTCAGTACAAAATATTGGTACCAACTTTTCCCTGTCAGCTGCCTCTAAACTTTTTTAAAAGATCCAGATAGTTCTCACAATAGTGTGTTTCACAATGCATTTGATATGTTGAAAAGCCAGAGGAAGAAAGTATGTATGTGTACTGCAGGTGTTGTAAAGTTCTCCCATTCTGAAGTATTGCTTATGTGTGCTGTGCTTGTTTGATTTTATCTGACTGTGCTCTTTTATACACCGTGAATATTTATGGTTCATTGCAGGACCCAAAATTGTGAACTTTAAAATGCATCATTGCCCATGACTTCCTGCTGGCAGTGAAGGAGTGAGCTGTATCAACAGCCTTGTAGAAAGGGCAGGGTTTTTTTCCCCCAGTCAAATATCTCTTATCCAAATAAAACCATGGAGGTCTATGTGTAAACAGCTGTTCAAGGCAGTTGACTATACTCAGCATATTTTGGATTTGGTGGCAGATTCCCTGGCTGAAAACTCTAAAAAGTGAGGATTCTAGTGCCAATCTGGTCTTCTTGCCTTTGCTTCTAGGTCTACGTTTTTAACATCTCCAAAAGAAGAGATGAGAATTGTAGCTCAATAAATCTGCAGGGAGAGGTGGTTAGCTAGGAGACTGGTTATATTAATGATACAAATGCTTTTAATCTATAACGTATAAAAGGTGAAGGCCCAGTTGTAGTGTTAGAGAGACTGAGGCAGCAGATGTTGCACAGCAAGGGGGGGGGAAGCATGGCGGCCTAATTATGGACAACAAAAATATGTGGTTCATGTGACCTGACATTATTTTTAATATTATTTTTATTATATTTTATTTCCATAGTGCCATTAATGTACATGGTGCTTTACAAGAAAAAGAAAAAAACAGTCCCCTGCCCTCAAGCTTACAATCTAATGAAGACATGATACAAAGGGGAAGGGGATGGTAGTAGGGGAAAGAATTAAATCTAGCATTCTGTTCTCTCCCTCCTTGGCCAAGGATGGAGGAAGGGCCATTCTGCTTCTGGGCCAAGCCAAGATGGCGCTCTGCCTACCTTTCCTTCTCTCCCTCTGCAGCCATGTGACACACACACACCCCAAAAAAAGCTAGCCTGCTGACTTCAGGAGGATGCTGTACCAGCTTCAGTGTCAAAACAAAATTGAATAACAATTCAATCACCTTCTGGATACAGATTGGAGAAGGGCACCATTTTGTGCTTTGCCTTAGGCAGAAAAATATCTTTGGCCACCCTTGAAAAGATGGTCAATGTCTCCCATCCTTCTGGGGAATGCAGTAGTAGTAGTAGTAGTAGTAGTAGCAGTAATATCTTTACAGAAAAATCTTTGAACTTAAGGGGATATTATTTGCCACCTGTGCTTGCAGGGCTTGCCTGTGTCTCATATAGCAGGAAAGGGTGCCACCCAGCAGTTCACAATGCAGTAAAGCCCATTATCTCTGCTGTTCCCATGGTTTTTCAAGTGTGGGCATAGCACTGGTTCGTCAGTAGGACAAACAATTTCCAGATCTGGTCTCTATGAAGAGCCCGATTTCACGATACCTATAAACAATAAAGTTGTGGCCTGGAAAAGTGTGTGGTGTCTTATTTGTTCACATACACCACACACATGCACTGTGGCCTGTGCACTGTTTCTGCTTACTATGAAAGTTCTGGTTTGATAGAACAAGGCCTGTTTCTGAATGGATGTGCACAGAAAGACATGGCCATTGGAAGAATATGTATTCCAAGCACATTTTGAGAGTTAGTCCAGCAGAAGTATACATAGAATTGGACTACACAGTCAGTTTTACTAAAGTCTTCTGTGTTTTCAGTTCTCAGCATATTTTCCAATTATTATTTCTCCTGCCTTCTCATCTATTCTGCCTGAAGCTTCATTTCTTCCAGGAAATATGGAGCTCCTTCCTGAGGGAGATCAGGCTGGTTTGATCCCTTGTGAGTTTCCAGTGGCCAACAAAGACTGTGCTATTTTGTTTGGCCTTTGAATCTTAAAATTAGGGGTGTCTGCTCTGTTCATATATTTTTTTTGGTATTTTTTTTTACTGTCTGGTTTTAGAGCTATTTTTAAAGAGAAGTCCAGAGTGTTTTCATTGTTTTTTAGTTATTTATTTAATGTTTTCCAAGTGTGTTTACCCATTGTTTACCCATATACCCTGGGGGGCTCTGGGGGCTGGAGGAGGGAGAGAGAGGGAGAGAAAGATGAGAGAATGTAGATAGATAGATAGATAGCATACAAAATACAGGCTCTTCTACTGAGCTAGTGCATTTGAATGTCCTGACCAGAAATTACTACATCAGTGATGAGTTCAAAACACACACACATATCCTTCAAGGATGTTTCCCCTGTGATATTGTCCAGCATGGAAATAATTACTTTACAAGGGGCTAGGGTCTTGTCTTCCTATTCTCAGGGTTTTGATTTTATACCCTTCCACTCATCTTGCTTGTTGTTGTTCTTGTTGTTGCTGCTGGTGCTGTGTGCTTTCAAGTCCTTTCTGACTTATGGTGACCCTAAGGCGAATCTATCACAGGGTTTTCTTGGCAGAATTTGTCCAGAGTGGTTTGTCCTTGCCTTCATCTGAGGCAGAGAAAGTGTGACTTGCCCAACATCATCCAGTAGATTTCCATGGCCGAGTGGGGAGTCAAACCCTGGTTTCCCATTACACCACACTGGCGCTCTCTCGTCTTGCTTACAGTGTGTGAAACTTTGAGCTACATTTCTTTGGGAGCAAGGGAGGACATTTTCAGACACGGAAAATCAGCTTCTTGCCACGCAAGCAGCCTCTGGAACAGTATCGAGGCTGCTGCGCGGCAAGGGTCCATTTTGGACGACGCCGTTTCTCTCTCGGTGGCATCCATGACTGTTGCGGCCAGCACTGGAGGTGGCCGCGCTATTTTTTACTCACAAAAGTTGTCCGTGGGTAAAAAATAGCGCGGCCGCCTCCAGTGCTGGCCGCAACAGTCACGGACGACGCCGAGAGAGAAACGGCATCGTCCAAAATGGACCCTTGCCACGCAGCAGCCTCGATACTGTTCCGGAGGCTGCTTGCGCGGCAAGAAGCTGATTTTCCGTGTCTGAAAATGTCCGGAGACACATCACTTGCCATCTTTTTCATATATGCTGATCATAAAGAGGAAATTCAAAGCAGTTAGTGTTTTCCCTCCTGTATAATTTTAAAAAATAAATAAATTGGCAATTGGCAAAGGAGTATTCATAAAAATAATTGCAAGTACTATATAGATAGCTGTAGCAGTCTTGAATAGTTCCTGCAGTAAATTACATTCAGACCTACTGTTTCATCTTAGATGGTCCCAGCAGGGATAACTGAAAATGCAAATTTGAATTGCCGTTAAGTGCTCATATATTTTCCCTCGCAATCAGAAAGATACTCAAAGATCCTGAAATAGTTTTCCTTCTCTTTTACTACTTAGAGATTTAAACATTCTGCTCTTCCAACTAGTTGAAGTGATCCAAGGCTCTAATGGTTTTTAAAAATCTTCCTCAGAGTTTCCTTACACATGACGGGGGTGAGGGGAGGGGACAGGTTGCATGTAGCAGAGAAATAAAGGGAAGAAGAGATGGGAAAAGAGGAGGAAGGTGATAATATTGGAACAGATTTTACTTTCAATACACTTTGTTATGCAAGTTTTAACAAGACCAAACAGTAATGGATACATTTTAGTGGTTCACAAAATAAAAGGGTTCTGCAGACAAAATAAATGTGTGTGCTTTTACATCAAAAAATGAAATTGAATATTCTACACCCACCATAAACTACAAGTTTTATGTCATGCTTTTTTTTTCTCATTTAAGAGAGAAAAAATGACAAAAAGGTCCATGTGTTGGGAAATAAATCATTACTATAATGGATGAAGAACATAGACTAAGGAGATTTTCAGACCACGTTTTAGAGTTCCTAGGGCGGGAGGAGCTTTCAGGAGAGGGACGGTGATCTTGCGCAGCAGGGGGGCGTTTTCGGACGCCGTTGTCCCTCTCCCGAAACCATCCATGTCACTTCCGTGAAGCTTTGGAAGCCTCAGCACCATATTTTAATCACGGGCAACTTCCGTGATTAAAATATGGCTCTGCGGCTTCCGAAGCTTCACGGAAGTGACACGGATGGTTTCGGGAGAGGGACAACGGCGTCCGAAAACGCCCCCCTGCTGCGCAAGATCGCCGTCCCTCTCCCGAAAGCTCCTCCCGCCCTAGGAACTCTAAAACGCGGTCCGAAAATCTCCTAAATCCACCTGTAAACCCATTAACTGAATAGGAATTTAGCAAATTTTATTAAATTAATGAATGTAGTCTAGTTGGGATTATCAATTGGATTTTGGTTTATATAGGTAGCTAAGGATAATCTGATGAATATAATCCATGGGCCAAGGGCCCTTTCACACTGCACAATTATAGGACTATGATTCCACTTTAACTGTCATGGCAACATCCCATGGAATCCTAGGGTTTGTAGTTTGTTGAGGCTCTGGAGCTCTCTGGTTGGGAATTCTAAGGGGCTTACTGCACTTCAAAGTAAAGTAGCAGGGTTCCTCTTTCCATGCTGTCTTACCACATGACAGAGGGCTCTTCCAGATGATGAAAATACAGAATTTACAGAGAATACGATGTGTCCAAACATGATCTAAATGAGATTCACGGTATTCAGGAGCAGGGCTAAACACTCCACAAACCACACAGTAAGAGGATTTGTGTTTTCCCCAAAGTTTCCTGGAAAATGCATGTAGATGCGCATTTTCACATGTGTGGCCATCTAACTTTGCAGTGTTGTTCTATGGCCCTTTATCAGAGCATGTAGCCGCTCCACTTGAATAGATGCGAACAGATCAAATAGGCAAAAAAAAAAAAAATGGTGTAGACAAAACAGCGTTGCTGCAAATGGGTGAAAATGCATACTCACTCACAGTACACAATCACGTCTAGATGAGCCCATAGTCGTTCTTCCAGTGTTCTGCCATTTTGGTCCCGTGGGAGACTAAGGTAAAACTGCATTTTTTTGCTAATGCATTTTTTCAGTTAGCAAAAATATGCAGTTTTACCTTGCTCTCCCATGGGACTGGAATGAAAGAATGGCATCATGCAGTTAGGCAGCATAAAAGACAGAACTCTCCTGCTGCACTGCCACTTTACTCTGCAGTGCAGTAAGACCCAAAGTATCCCTCCCTAAGTTCCAAATCCCAGGATTCCATAGGGTGGAACCATGGCAGATAAAGTGGAATTAGTGCACAGTAATTATGTAGTGTGTGAAGGCACCAAGTAGATTTGTAGTTCATGGAAGTTTACAACACAATGGCAGCTACATTGCTGTTGAAAATATCTTATAGAGATATTCTACTATTAAGTTATTGACAATATTTTTGCTCTCCAAGGTGTTATGATGTTTAAAGCTCAAAATGGCCTAGGACGTTTCCCTCTATACATCTACCTATGTGTTAAGATTTGATGAAGGGTCTGTCTTCTGTATCTGAATGATAGCAGTGGTACTTCATGTGGAGACATGAAAGAGGTCCTTCTTGATTATGTCAACCCAGTTATGGAATGCCTTCTTCCTGGGAGCTTGCATGATGCTGATTCTGGCTTCCTTTTATTCACCAAGCTAAAACTTGGCTATTTGTCCTGGTTTTAGTGACCATAGCATGATTCTTACCATTGCACATTTTATTTTGCATGGTGTATTTTGATGATTTTATGTTAAACCCTTTTACAACTATTTTGAGTGATTGTATCCCCCCATCCCCAAGATCTTTTGATGTAGAGGATGGGTCTATTCAAAATGTCTCATATTTTGAAGTGATAGAATGAGCTGCATACTGGTGGGAACAGTTTTATACCCTTGCAATAGACGACAGAGAAAACTTCTTGTTTGAGTTCTGCTGGGGGAGGGTCCCGTTCTTAGCCAATTCTGATTGACTAGTTCTCCTGCTTTCTCCAGGAATTCCACAGAGGTCCTCTGGTCTCTGGTAAGAAGTTACTGCCATGCAGGAAGGTAAGCTAGATCTTGTCATGGCTTATTGCCCACTTATAGTGTGCTAATAAGATACCTGGATAAGTATGGGGAACCAGAGTTATCATCTAAATAAAAGTTCCCCCTGTAAGACTACTAATTCCAGAATCTAAGGACTTTATCAGACGTGCCCCTTGAAATGTTCTTTTGCTGGCATTAAAAAATCCCTAGGATTCTGCTGAGCCACTGACCTGCCGGGGGGGAGGAGACAGCAGCCTCTAGCTATATATAACTGCTGATGCAGTCTTTCCAGGTTAATCTTGGAAAATCAGCAGAAAGTGAGCTGCGTGTGAAGGGTCAGCCTTAATTTTGTCACTGTCAGTGCATGCTGTTCTAACATAACAGGGGCATAGGAGCTCTTCTGAGAAACAAGGCCAACAGACATTGGGTGGAGGGGGGGATACCAGAGGAGTTTGGACAGGGAAGCCAAAGGTTCTCTTTCAGAGACTACTTCAGAAAACTGAATATGGGCAGTAAGGGAGCTGCTGAAGTCACTTGCAACACCTGTACGATGTTTGTCTTCTTGCTAGAGGCTATGGGGATCTATATCTGTAGCAAGTGCAAGTTGGTGGCCCTGCTGGAAAAGAAGGTCAAGCCTCTTGAGGACAGGGTATCTACTCTTCTGAATATTAGGGAATAAAAGGTTTTCTTGGACAGAGTGGAGAAGACTATTCTGGATGTGGAACACACCAGGGAGGTGTCTGAGGAGGAGGCCATCTCTCATACACAGGAAATGAACACTTGTAGGAATGTGACACAGGGAAGTAGAAAGGCCAGGCCTCATTCAGCCAGCTTAAAGCTACAGAATCGATTTGAATCTCTCCCTCTTTCCAGAGAAGAAGAGGAAAAGCAGCAGTGCCAGGCCTCAGGGAACATACATGAAACCTTAGTAGATTCAGCACATGAAGAGGCCTCTGCCAAAACTCGAAGAAAGAGGAGGGTAGTGGTAGGAGTTTCACTGCTGTGAGGAACAGAAGCAGTAGTTCGCAGGCCTGACAAAAGGTCTCAGGAGGTATGATGTCTCCCTGGGGCAAAAATTCAAGGTTTAACAGAGAGGCTGACAAGACTCATCAAGCCCTCTGACCATTATCCCTTCCTTTTCATCCACGTGAGAACTAATGATACTGCAAAGCATAGCCTCCAGAAGATCACAAGGGATTATGAGGCTTTGGGTAGGAAGCTGAAGAACCTGGAGGCACAGATAGTCATTTCGTCTGTCCTTCCAGTGGAAGGGCATGGCCCAGGAAGGGAGAGAAGAATAGTGGAGATGAACAACTGGCTACACAGATGGTGCTTCTGGGAACAATTTGGCTTCCTGGACCATGGATGCAGTTTCAGGGAGGTGGACTTCTTGCAAGGGCTGGGTTGCACCTCACAGCAGTTGGCAGGAATGTTTTTGCTAAGAGTCTTAAAGATCTCATCAGGAGGACTTTAAACTGAGTTGTATAGGGGAGAGAGAGAGAGACAGTACTCTTGAAGGCAGGAGTTTTAGTGCTGGAGATAATAGCCCAAATGTTATACAGAGAACAAGGCAAATAGTACTACAACCCAACAATGGGAGGAATAAACCATTTAGAAGGCAGATAGGGGAAATGGCCCATGGTCTTAGATGTCTCTATACTAAAGCACAGAGCATGGGAAATAAACAGGATGAACTTGAACTCTTAGAACAGCAAACCAGTTATGATATAATAGGGATCACTGAAACCTGGTGGGATGAGTGTTATGATTGGAATGCAGTAATAGAGGGCTATAACCTATTTCAGAAAAATAGACCAAACAGGAAGGGTGGTAGAGTAGCATTATATGTTAAGGATGTGTATACCTGTGAACAGACCCATGCATTAAATCCTGGGAGCCAGGTTAAGTGCATCTGGGTAAAAATCAAGGGAGAGAGAAACAGCAGGGACGTCATTGTGGGGGTCTACTACAGATCTCCTAGCCAAATGGAGAACTTAGAGGATGCCTTCCTGGAACAGATGACCGCACATTCAGAAAGGAGAGATGTAGTAGTAATGGGGATTTCAACTATCCTGATATTTGTTGGAAGTCCAATTCTGCCAAGAATTTAAGGTCCAACAATTTCCTCAGTTGCCTTGCAGACAATTCCATTGTACAGAAGGTAAAAGAGGCAACAAGGAGATCAGCTATTTTAGATCTGATCCTATCCAATGGAGATGACCTGGTTAATGGTGTGGAAGTAGCGGAATCCTTAGGGGGGAGCGACTATGTTCTCCTGGAGTTTGTTATACAGAGGAAGGGGGAAGCCAAGCATAGTCAGACATGCTTTCTAGACTTTAAGAAAGCTGATTTCAGAAAACTTAGGGAATTACTGGGGGTGATCCCATGGTCAGGGATACTAAAAATAAAGGAATTCATGATGAATGGGAGTTTCTTAAAAATGAGATATTCAAGGCAAAACTTCAAATAGTTCCAATGAGGAGGAAAAAGGGGAGGTGTCTAAAGAAACCAGCATGGATGTCAAAAAAACTCTCAACTGAGCTAAAACTTAAAAAGGACATGTACAAGAAATGGGGAAAGGGGCAAAGCACCAAAGAAGAATTCAAACAAGTAGCCAGCTCATGTAGGGGAAAAGTCAGAAAAGCTAAAGCATAGATTGAGCTCCGGCTTGCTAGAGAGGTTAAACACAATAAAAAGGGCTTTTTTGGGTATGTCCATAGCAAAAGGAAGAACAAGGAAATGGGAGGGCCACTTCATGGAGGAAATGGTGAAAGGGTGACAGGGGACAGAGAAAAGGCAGAACTACTTAACACCTTCCTTTCTTCAGTCTTCTCCCAAAGGGGGAACAGTGCTCAACCAGGGGGAAATGGAGCAGATGATGCAGTAGGGGAAATATAGCACAGAACTGGTATAGAATACTTTATACTTCAGGAATACCTGGCCAGTATAAATGAGTTCAAGCCTCCAGGGCCTGATGAACTTCATCCAAGGGTATTAAAACAACTGGCAGAAATAATCTCAGAACCATTGTCAATAATCTTTGAGAATTCCTGGAGAACAGGAGAGGTAATCCATACTAGGAAATATTCCAGAGCAGATAATTAAACAGACAGTCTGTAAGCACTTAGAAAGGAATGCTCTGATCACTAAAAGTCAACATGGATTTCTTAAAAACATGTCATGCCAATCTCATCTCTTTTTTTGATAGAGTTACAAACTTGATAGATGAAGGGAATGCTGTGGATGTAGTGTATCTTGATTTCAGTAAGGCTTTTGACAAGGTGTCCCATAATATTATTGCAAAAGAGTTAGCAAACTGTGGGCTAGACAATGCAACTGTTAGGTGGATTTGTAATTGGTTGATTGACTGAACCCAAAGGGTAGTCACCAATTACTCCTCTTCATCCTGGAGAGAAGTGACTAGTAGGGTGCCAAAGGGTTTTGTCCTGGGCCCAGTGCTATTCAACATCTTTATCAATGACTTGGATGAGGAAATAGAGGTCATGCTTATCAAGTCTGCAGATGACACCAAATTAGGAGGGGTAGCTAATATTCCAGAGAACAGGATCAGAATCCAAAATAACCTCAACAGAGTAGAAAGCTGGGCCAATATTAATAAAATGAATTTCAACAGGGAGAAACGTAGGACACTATACTTGGGCAGTAAAAATGAAATGCACAGATATAGGATGGGTGAAACCTGGCTTGATGGCAGTAATAATAATAATAAATAATAATAATAAAATTTATTTATACCCCGCCCCTCTGTTAAAACAATCGGGGCGGCTTACAAAATTTAAAATACAATACAAATAAAATCCCTAAACACCCCCACTCCCACCCTCCCCCATAAAAAAACATTAAACAAATATAAATTAAAAACAACTAATCTAAAATCACATTTAAAACTATAAATACAATAAAATATAATAAATGGCCAGCAGCCTAGAAGAGGCCAGGATCCCCTGAGGCCGGGATCTAATTAGGAAAGGCCTGCCGAAAGAGATCCGTCTTTAGTGCTTTTTTAAAGCCACTCAGGCTTGTTATCTGACGGATCTCATTTCACAGTACATGTGAAAGGGATCTAGGAGTCTTAGTAGACCACAAGCTGAACATGAGTCAGCATTGTGATGCAGCAGCTAAAAAAGCCAATACGATTCTAGGCTGCATAAACAGGAGTATCGTGTCTATCTAGTGCCATTCTATTCTGCTTTGGTCAGACCTCACCTGGAATATTGTGTCCAGTTCTGGGGACCACAATTCAGGAAGGATATTGAGAAGGTGGAACATGTCCAGAGGAGGGCGACCAGGATGGTGGGAGGTCTGGAGGCCATGCCCTATGAAGAGCAGTTTAGGGAGCTGGGTATATTTAGTTTGGAGAAGAGAAGGTTAAGAGGTGACATGATAGCCATGTTTAAGTATTTGAAGGGATGTCATACTGAGGATGGAACAAGATTTTCTGTTGCTCCAGAGACTAGGACAAGGTGCAATGGGCTCAAACTACATGAAAAGAGATTCCACCTAAACATTAGGAAGAACTTCCTGACAGTAAGAGCTGCTTGGAAGTGGAACACACTGCCTTGTAGTGTGGTGGAGTCTCCTTCTTTGGAGGTTTTTAAGCAAAGGCAGGATGACCATCTGTCAGGAATGCTTGGATTGTGTATTCCTGCATGGCAGAGGGTTGGACTAGATGGTCCTTGTAATCTCTTCCCACTCTATGATTCTATTCTATGATTCTAAGTCTAGATAAATTTACTGTAAATATATAATCTAATCTAATTTAATCTAATTTATTATTATTTCAGTTAGCTGTTGGATTCATATTAAAACTGGCCAGCAAGCTGGTGACTTGGCCAGGGAGGCTATTGATTCCCATGTTAGTGGTGCAGTGAATCTACTCCAGATTTTAATCTAGGCTGTAAATGAGCTCTCTAAGGCACTGACCACTGTATCTCCCCAATAGGTTCAGCATCTTGGATAGTCCCAAATTATTGAAAACCTGGCATGGATTCAGCACCCCAATGATATGGGAGGCAGCAGCCACTGCTCAATATGGGTGAGCAGAAATTGCCCACTCCCCTTGTGCAATACAACTGAAGATCAATACACACTCTATTTGGAAAGGTTCAGTCTTGATTTGAGCCAGTCAATAAATGTTGGAATCAGCACCATCCTTACTGCTTTATCACCCTTAGACTGGAATAGGAGTTTGGGAGCAATAGTGCCCAACATGAAATAAAAACGACAGCTGTGAGTTGTTAAAATAAGAATGTTGTGTCGATTATTGTAGAAATTCATTGTCATTGTAGAATAAGGAACCAATGTCAGTTTCAGAGTACAGTAGTTACATGCTGATAGTAAGTGGAGAAAAAGGCAACAGTGCTGTGAGAACCAAAATAATAGCATATTTTAGCATACAACTCTTACGGACTTTATCAGACATGGAAAATACTTTGTCATAAGGACACCACATAACCGCAAAAGGGTGCGTGGATCAGATGACATCACCCTTTCATGGTTAAAAAGAGCCCCAAACCCATCATTTTTAATTGACGGCTTAAGCCATCAACAGAAGATCTCCCTGCACTTTTATGTCGGCATTGCTGGCATGCAATACCTCTGGCCCTTTAAATCTCAAACGTACCCTGTCAGTGGCCAGACTGGCACAAACACTTTCTGGTCAGATTGGGACATCCAGGTAAATTTTGCTCTTGTTATGCCCCTCCCTGGGTTACTTGGGACTTTTAAATTATGTGTATGTGCTTTGCTTCACTTTTTGATGTTTATTTTGCTTTTTATTTTTAAATTTCCTGTGTGATGAAATTGCATGAGATTTTGAACGAGGCAGTGACTGGGGATCTGTTCACTACCTCTTTATTGCCAGGAGCCTTTGCCAGGATGAGAAAGTAAATGCGGGGGGGGGGCATTCTTTTGGCAGCATAAAAATGCTTTTTTTGTGCTGGCAAAAGAATGTTTAAAAGGATTGCATCTGATAAAGTCTTAAGCTCAGGAGGGACATTTATAGCTTTTAGAACTGGACTTGGAAATTCTGGACAACAGCTGGGAAACCATCAAATGATGGTGTCATGGAGAAGCAGTATGGTCATCTGGGTGTGCACAGATGCTTAGAATGGGAGCCCAGGAAGGCTGGATTTAACCCGGGGCCTGCATTTCCAAACTCCTCCTATAGGGCTTATATATTGCCAGGATTTCAGTCATCTAGATCTATAGAAATATATAGACATATATACTATAGCTGTAGATAGATATAAAGGCATACATCATATAACTAGAATTCTGCATTCTGGTTAGTACTTGGATGGAAGACTGCCAACAAACACCTGGTGCTATAGTCTATATTTCAGAGGAAGGAACTGGCAAAACCACCTCTGAGTATTCCTTGCCTTAAAAAAACCTATGAAATTCATGGGGTCGCTATAAGTTAACAGGCAGCTTGAAGGCACATGCACACAGAGAGAATCCTGCATTAAAGTTATGGGGTCATAGAATCATAGAATCGTAGAATTGCAGAGTTGGAAGAGACCACGAGGGCCATCCAGTCCAACCCCCCTGCCACGCAGGAAATCTTGATCAAAGCATCCCCGACAGATGGCAATCCAGCCTCTGTTTAAAGACCTCCAAGGAAGGAGACCCCACCACGCTCCGAGGGAGTGTGTTCCACTGCCGAACAGCTCTTACTGTCAAAAAGTTCCTCCTCATGTTGAGGTGGAATCTCTGTTCCTGGAGCTTGCACCCATTGCTCTGTGTTCCAGTCTCTGGAGCAGCAGAAAACAAGCCTGATCCATCCTCAGCATGACATCCCTTCAAATACTTAAACAGGGCTATCATATCGCCTCTTAACCGTCTTTTTTCCAGGCTAAACATTCCCAGCTCCCTAAGTCTCTCCTCATAAGGCATCGTTTCCAGACCTTTCACCATTTTAGTTGCCCTTCTCTGGACACGCTCCAGTGAAGTCCCAAACCATTTAGGGTTTTAAATGTTATCAAAAGCACCTTAAATGCAGACTGGAAATGTACTGGCAGCCCATGCAATTCTTTTAAGACTGGCATTACTGCTATCTATATGATATTCCCATAAGCAATCGAGCTGCTGCATTTTGTGCTCCGTTTCACACTACTAAATTATAGCACTATGATTCCATTTTAACTGCCATAATGACACGCTATGGGGTCTGTAGTTTGCTGTGTTACTACAATTCTCTGGCCAAGAATTCTAAATGCCCCTCTCTAAACTACAAATCCTAGGATTCCATAAGATAGAGTATTGCAATGGGAGTAAAAGTGGAATCATAGTGCTACAGTTGTGTAATGTGAAAGGGCCCAGCTTTGTTGCACAACTGTGAATTGGGGAGGAGGGTCTAAAAGGGAGGCATAGCAGGCAGAAAAGGGAAGCTGAATCCGTCTGTCATCTGCTGCCATTTTTCCCCAATATGCATCCCTCCTGATATATTTCTTCTAACCCTACCATAAGCAGAGCCAGCCCGAGACAAAGGAAATTATCAGATGCATCAAAAGTGGCATTACAACAACACCAGGAGATCACAAAAGGTCTTCCTTACCAGATGCGGTCCTCCCCCATCATTATGCACTCATTATGCTCCCCCCCGCGCACTTTGGTCCTTTGGGAGGAACCGCTGCAGCCTATGAAAACTAGGCTGTCGCAGACCTCCCAGGGGGCCTTCTCCTCTATGGCTCCCAGACTTTGGAATGGCCTGCCGGATGAGATCCGTCTTATCACTACTCTTGATAGCTTCAAGAAAGCGCTAAAGACAGATCTCTTCCAGCAGGCCTTCCTGGAATAATTTCCCGGCTCAAGTGGAGCTGATTGCTTACCCGCCCCCTTGCCACCGTTGCCATTTTTAATTAATGTATTTATTTATTGTATTTTATCTTTGTTTTAATTCTCTATTAGTTTAATTTAGTTTTAAGGGGTGGGAGGGTTAGGATTGGGAAGGATTGTTTTAACTTGCTGCTGTTTTAATCTTGCTGTACGCTGCCCTGGTTGCCGAGCAGAGAGGCGGGTTAAAAATAAAAATTTATTATTATTATTATTATTATTATTATTATTATGATGATGATGCCATTCTGTGGGCACTGTTTTTTATTGACAGGGAGAAGCTGTCAATAGATCTCCCATTCCATTTCTTTCCCAGGTTTCCATGTGTACAACAATGTGCCCTGTGTTGTTGCTGGCAAGATCCCAGCGTCAGTGGGTGGTGCCTGCCAGAACACTTCAGGATGACATCGGGACATCCAGGTAAGCTACCCTCTTTTTATGACCATCCCCAGGTTATTTGTTAATTTTAAAGTGTGTTTTTGCGCTTGGTGTCACTTCTACTGTTTTATTTTTCTTTTTAACTTTGAATTTCCTGCACTTGCATCTTCTTGCTAGAACAGGTGGGATTTCACTCCAGGAAGTGAACAGAGCTCTGTTAGAGCTCCATTCACTTCTGGGCTGCCCTGTCGATGGGAAAGGATGTAAGTGTGGTGGAGAGGGTGATTGTGGCAGGACAGGGGCAGGAGTGGAGATGTTGGGACAGGAACACTTTTTGCATTCCTATCTGATACTCTCCTAAGAACAAACTGCCACCCTTTCTCATTCCATGTACAAAAGCAGGCAAGACAAACAGTCAAATCATTATTTAATGCTGACTGGCAATCATAGGAATTTTTCAGACGCAATTTTTGGCAGGATATATTCCAAAACAGCTCCGTTGCTGCCGCGCGGCAGGGGAGCAGTTTTGGACGACACCGTCCCTCTGCCGAACCCCTCTGTGTCACTTCCGTGACAGAATGGAGGAAACCGTGTCGTATTTCACTCATGGGCAACAATCATGAATGAAATACGACGCGGTTTCCTCCATTCTGTCACGGAAGTGACACGGAGGGGTTTGGCAGAGGGACAGCATCATCTGAAACTGCTCCCCTGCCGCGCGGCAGCAACGGAGCTGTTTTGGAATATATCCTGCCAAAAATCGCATCTGAAAATCTCCATAGAATCATAGAGTTGGAAGAGACCACAAGGGCCAACTAGTCCAACCCCCTGCCCTGCACAAATAAACAATCAAAGCATTCCTGACAGATAGCAATCCAGCCTCTGTTTAAAAACCTCCAAAGATGGAAACTCCACCACACTCCGAGGCAGCACATTCCACTGCCGAAAAGCTCTTACCATCAGGAAGTTCTTCCTAATGTTTAGGTGGAATCTCTTTTCCTGTAGTTTGAACCAAGTGCTCCATGCCCTAGTCTCTAGAGCAGCAGAAACCAAGCTTGCTCCATCCTCAGTACAACATCCCTCCAAATATTTAAACATGGCTATCATGTCACCTCTTAACCTTCTCTTCTCCAGGCTAAACATACCCACCTCCTCATAGGGCATAGCTTCCAGACCTCCAACCATTTTGGTCGCCCTCCTCTGGACACATTCCAACTTGTGCTTAGCCCATACTTGTAGGCAGGAGGTTAGTGTGCAAGTGACAAGATATACAACTTTTCCCTTCAGCAACCTGCTCCCACCATCTCCTCCATCTCCCAACATTTGTTGCCTGTGGTATCTGAAGCAATTTCTCCTAATGGTAGGGCTAGTCCTGGCTTAGAGTGTGGAAGTAAATCCAGTCAGGAGAAACATGGGTTTGGATAAGGAAATGTTGTTTGGAGCACAAAAGTGGTTGATGGGAAGAAGGTAGAACATGTCTCCCACCTGCTGCTCCTCCATGTTAAAATTCAGATTTGTTAGCTATACTTTACAGCTGTGTGGTGAACACAGAAGCTAAGGAGCAGGTAATGCTGTTGTCATGTAAGAGGGTATCAAAATTCTCAGAATTCATGTTTTGAAGTTTGTATGGTCCTTTATAAAGCCAAGGCTGTTTTGATCTTTCCCAGCCTGTCCAAAATCCCCAGTGCCTTCCTTTCTACATTATTATTGAATATTGCAATGTTGCACTGTATTTTAGCAATGATTTTGACATACAATAAATCTATGCTTCAGCTTTATTTTTTCCCCCAAAAAAATTACATGTGCCTGCAATAAAGTGTGTATTTCAGCTGTTTGGCTATGAATCTGCATGTACTCACTAGAGTTAGCATTTATGATTTATGAGCCATTCACAAAACTGGTTAGAGACAAGTAAAGAAAATGGATGCACATTCCAATTACTGCAAACTCTCCTAAAAACAGATATTTCAGAGCATGCCTTTCTTTTTTCCCCCATAACCTAAAATATAAAACCCATCATAAGCAAATGGAAGTCAATTTTCAATCTACATCTGAGGCATCATTTATCATTAGGATCTATGAGCATATGAATATTAATTTTTTTCCAATTCGTTCACATCTCCTTTAAAGTACTACTTCACATTACATTTTTGAATGATAGAGTTCAATTCATTCACATCCAAATAATATAAAGGCCCAGGCTTAAATTACATCTTTTAAAAATAGTGAGATTCAGAGTTTTCTATCTTTGCATTATTCATCTTCATATGTCATGTTGGTGTTTTTGTATGCTGTAGAGCTGAACTCTTTCAGTTGGATTCCTTCTCTTTATTCCTGAGGTATAAATTGTTTGGCAAAGTATTTCCATTTGTATGACTGCTATAGCATTTGGGTGTTATTGCCTCAAAACTAGTTATACACACTGTCCTATCTCTTCCCTTTAATTGCACTCCTTTGTATCTTCCTTCCCTCTCCCCAGAATGTAAATTTTTTAAAAAATATTATTATTTTAGTTTTATAGTCTACCAGCTGTTACTGGCTGGAGTTTTGGACCATCAATTGTTCAAATTCTATCATCATCATCATCATCATTAACTACCTTATTAGTCTGTGCAGAAAGATTGCATAGGCAGAATATCTCTCTCTCTGGCTTTTCTTCGCAAACGAAGATTAAGGAAGGACTCATCCCACACTTTCTGCAAGCATGCTGATGACTGCAAAGGCCAATCTGAGATAAACAAGTCCGGTTGCAGAAAGCACAACAGAAGGTCTCCTTGGGTGATGTTTCTGGGTTGTGATTCTTTCTGCATTGTCGTTTCTCTTCAAGACTTGTTTGGCGTGAGTTCTCAAATAAGGTTGCAGCATTGTGGATAGTGCGTCTCCATGCCTCCCGATGTGAGGCCATGGCGGACCATTGTTGGTGATCAATTTGGCCGAACCTGAGATGTTGTTTCAGGGAGTCCTTGTATTGCTTTTTTTGAGCACCCCTCCTACGCCGACCCATGGCAAGTTCACCATCGAGTACTGTTTTGGGGAGGCAATGGTCCTCCATCCTAGAAACGTGCCCTGCCCAGCGCAGCTGTGTTCTCAATATCATGGCCTCAATGCTGGTGATCCCTGCTTGCTCAAGGACAGCAACATTTGTCACATAGTCAGTCCAGTGTATATTTAGGATTGTGCGTATACAGCGCTGATGAAAGCGTTCGAGGAATCGTAAGTGGTGGCAGTAGGTGATCCCTATTTCAGCTGCAGAAAGGAGAATAGACAGTAGAATGGCTCTATACACACTGATTTTTGTGCTTCGCCTCAGGTGTTATTCTCAGGCAGAATATAAGAATATAAAAAATGGCATAATAAAGTGGCTTCAATGATATGTTGAAATCTATCAAAAAAAAAAAATAGGATTTCCCATCTGCAAAGAACTGGTGGGAACAAAACCCTGAAAAAGTTGTTGAAAAGGGTGAAGTAAAATTCTTATTCAAACTGATAAACAATTAGAACATAATATGCCAGACTTAGGAGATTATCAGATGCATCAAAAATGGTGTTATAACAATGCCAGGAGATCACAAAAGGGCTTAATTATCAGATGATATCGTCCGCTGCCATCGTCTCCCAAGCGTTTTGCTGCCATTCTGAAGCAATTGACAATTGGGAGAAGCCGACAATTGATCTCCCATTCCATTTCTGCTTCTGATTTGCCTGTGTGTGACAAAGTGCCTTGTATTGCTGGCGAGATTCCAATGTCAATGGGTGGTCCTGCCAGAACACTTCCAGGTGAGATTGGAACATCCAGGTAAGCTACCCTCTTTTTTGTACCTTTCCTGGGTTACTTGTAAATTTTAAAGAATGTTATTGTGCTTGGTGTCACTTCTACTGTTGTTTTTCTTTTTATATTTGAATTTCCCATGCTCACATCTTCTCATGAGAATGGTTAGGATTTCACTCCAAGAATTGAACGGAGCTCTGGTTAGAGCTCTGTTCATGCCTGGGCTGCATTTTGGAGGCAAGAGAAGGTAAGTGCCATGGTTGCTTCCTGTTGAATCCTGGGGTTTGAAGTTTCCCAAAGTCTTTAGCCTTCTCTGACAAAGAGAGTGGGTGTCTCACCAAACTACAAATCCCAGAATTCCATAGGCAGGAGCCATGGCAAATAATCCATTTTCAAACTGGATTATTTGTGTACTGTGGATTTGAGATTCTGTGCCTTTTTTGTGGGGGCAGGGGTGATTACAGTGATGATAGGTGTTCTGGGAACAATTTCAAATGGACTAACAAACCATCTAAATGAAATCACCATTAATAGGATCACAATAGCACAGTTACAAAAAGCAACACTGTTTGGAATGTGCCACATTGTCTCATGATATCGCACCTCACTAGATTCTTGGATAGAATGTGAATCATAGATGGTCTAAAGTTTCAGTTGGTAACATCTGGTGGAGTGTGAAACTGAGACTATTTTTTGGTTATTGTTGCTGCTGTTACAAAACATATAGATTTTTTAAAATTATTTGCTTCTATTTTTATTTAGGCATTGATACCCCACTGTTCTCCCACATTTGACCCAAAGCAATTTACAATAATTTAAAATAAAAATTCAGCTATATTTTTACTTTACAAACATTTTAAAAAGCAGCATAAATGTTGTTTAAAAGCACATAGTTAAAGATTCAAGATTAAAATATAGCACAATAATTTCGAACACACTTTTGCCATGTGATTAAAAAGCAAAGGTCTGCCTGAAGCGTAAGGTCTTTGCCTGCCAGCAGGAAGAAACCACAGAAGGGGCGAATTGGATCTCCCATGGAAGGGGGTTCTACAGCCTGTGAGCAGCCATCAAGAAGGCTCTAATCTATGACCACACCAAACATGTGAAAGCCTTCCACCCAACATCTTGAAATTCTTTTAGATAATCTGGACACAAGCTGTGTAGGACTTTAAAGGTCATAACCAGCACTTTGAATGCTGCCTTGAAATGGAGCAGTAGCCAGTGAAGCTGTTTCAACTGGGAATTATACGGTATTTTTAAAGGGAGCCCTGGTGGCGCAGTGGTTAAATGCCAGTACTGCAAGTCACCATGTTGCAAATTCGATTCCAGAGGGCTTCAAGGTTAACTCAGCCTTCCATCCTTTCATAGGTTGGTAAAATGACTACCCAGCTTGTGGGGGCAATTAGCTAACACACATTGGAAACTGCTTAATGCAGTGTAGATGTGTAAATTGCTATTGCTTAAAACAAATTGCAAGCCACTCTGATAGCCTTTGTGGCTGAAGAGTGGGGTATAAATACCTAATTAAATAAAATAAAAATCTCTATATATAATTCTCTTGGGTATGTTGCAGTTTTCAATGTGCTGATTGGCTGCTTAGGGACCTGACCAACCAATCACAGGTCTGTTGGGCAGCCAATCAGCACACTGGGGGTGGGACAATTTGGATTCCAAACATGGCCACTGGAGAGGGAGAGGGAGAGGGAGTACCATGGGGGTGGAGGTGGTGTGTGGTGGAGTGCAGGGGGTGGCGGGTCAAGGGGTAGAATGAGCAGAGAGGGGCAGAAAGAGTGGAGAGGGGTGGCAGGAGGCAGAACAAGCAGAGGAAGGGTGGAAGGGGGGCAGAACAAGTAGAGGGGGGCAGGGGGCGGAACAAGCAGAGGAGGGTGGCAGGAGGCAGAGTTTTTTAATGCCGTACAGTACGCCGGGTCCAGCTAGTAAAAAATATTGTATTATCCTTGCAACCAGCCCCAGTCAGCAGCTTTGCCACAGCATTTTGAACCTACTGCAGTTTTCAAAGACAGCCCCACATAGAGTGCATTACAATAAATCAAATGGGGTGTGATCAAGGCAAATGTCACTGTGGCCAGATTTGATCTGACATCTCAAGGAACAGGTGCAGCCAGAGCACTAGCCTTAACCATGCAAACACGCTCCTGGCTACTGCTATACCTGAACATCCAGCTTCAGATCTGACTTTAGGAGTATGCCCAAGTTCAGCAGCAGCTGAATCACTATTCCCTGATCTGCCTTACAACTGAACAGGAGCACCTCTATCTTGTATAGATGAAGTTTCAGTTGGTTCATCCTCTCCATTACTGACATAGTCATTGCATTTTATCCAGTGATGTGTACAAATGGCAAAGCCGGAAAAACAAAACTGACTGGCTCTGAGCAGCCTATTTCTCCATTACCTTCCTTCCTCCATGGCTGCTGCACCCATGGCCTTTTCCCATCTGCTGCCACTGCCTGTGCTGGTGTAGTTCTGCCAACATAGTGCACCTGAGGATTCTAACATTAGGTCCCTCTGCCAAGGAAAACAAACAGAGCTGGCCCAATACATTTTGCTAACTGAACTGAAGCCAAATTCCTGACCATTTGCACATACAGATGATGATTGGACTGAAAAAGGAAAGTCAGCACAACAACGGCACTGCAAGGTGTCCCATCATCTGAGGTTGTAGGACCTCAAACCCGGTTTGTGGGGGCAATTAGCTAACACACATTGGAAGCTGCTTCTTGCAGTGTAGATGTGTAAATTGCTATTGCTTAAAACAATTTGTAAGCCACTCTGAGAGCCTTGTGGCTGAAGAGCGGGGTATAAATAAATAAATAAATAAATAAATAACCCTGGCACCCTTTCTCTGTAAAGTAAACTCACATGTGAAAGTCTTCTGCAGCTCCCATCTTACCTTCAGTATCCTCCCTTCAGAATTTTAACTCTGTTAAAACAGAGTAGAAACTAAACCTCTGTATTGGCTCTTGCCTCAGCTATAACCCTAAGTCTTTGGTGGAATTTGTGCAACCCTGGCCTTGCATCACAAAAACAATGCAGGAAGGCCCTGCCAGGGCCATGCAAAATTATGATGACTAGCTAGCACCTGCTAAGTAACTGTGGATTCTAGCTGCTTAACTGGTTTCAAAGAAGCATAAACCAAAAAGGGTGGGTGGGTGGGTGGTATGGAATACCTGCAAAAGAATACTAAAGTCAGACTTTAAACCATCACATATATTATGGGCATGTGAAACTTCCTAATAGACATGCCCCATGGAACTAGCATGTCTAACCCAATTAGACCTGGCACCTTTAGGAGGCTGCTATCAAGCTCCTTGCCCAATGCACCAAGTGTTGGTCCCTACTGTTAGCTCACCGGGCCTTCCTCTGTTAGAAATTCCAAAAGGAATGAGGGCCAGTACAACAAGAATACTCATGTTCTGATTTGTAGTGGTGATGTGAACATCAGCCCCTGTGAACCAGACTGACAATGTCATAAGGAGCTTTTATGAACACTGCATAGGCTTCTAGCATGAAACAAAAGGAATCAAACTGTAAACCTACCAAAGAGGTACATGAGAGGATGGCCAGGCCTTAAATAGAGTATCGTCATGCCCCCATCATGCAATGTGTTCTGTCATCTTGGCCCCCATGCAAAGCCTCCTGGTCTCTAACCATGGAGGTCATCAAAGGAGTACCTTCCCCACAGCACCTTTGCCACCCTGGTCTAGGTACTCACGTAACTCAACACATGTCTATCCTCGTCTCTCATCCTCTTAACAACCCTATGAGGTAGGCTGTGAGGGGTGCGAGATCACCCAAGTTTCTTGACTCTCCTAAGTCCCACTCTGATACACTAGCCACTGTATCAGGAATATGTGTCTTTTTTAGCATCCTGTTGCTTTGCTAACTATGATTCTGATTTTTGTTTTCTGCACTTCATGCAGATGTATTTACCTTACTTGTCAGACACTAAAGGCATCTCTGTAGCATATGCATACTTTTCTCCATGTAAACAACTGGAGTTGTGTCAATTATGTCAACGAACTGCTCAGCCAGTGTAGAGCAGCCACTACAAGGGAACCATAAATTTTGCATTATTAGAAGGTATTTATAAAACAACATGAGTGGTTGTGTATGCTGGTTCTGTGTGAAGCCCAAGTCCATATATGTGTTTGGGGATGTTTTTTGGTTATTTCTTCACCAGCCTTTGTGAAGCTGGCACTTGACTGGGATAGGTGCATAACTTCTAGATGAGTGTCAGCTTTGGGAAGTGAAAACTCTGGCAAAGAGAATATAAATTGTTAATAAAGCAAACAGAAAAGGAGAAAAATGTGAGGAACATATTGCTAAATACATTAAAACCAGAACCATCAAGAGAAATCAAAGAGAAATAAGTCCCATGAAGTTCAAGCAGACTTGTATTCAGATCAGAGCTGGGATACATTATTTTGGGGACTACATCTTCTCAAATTCTCCAGCCTGCATGGCTTATAGTCCCATGTGGGGTGGGAGACTGGGAGTTGTAGTCAAAAGAAGTAACTTCTTTAAGCTGTCTCCTAGATAAATATCTGAAAGACTGAAGGTTCAATAAACATTTCCATGTCATCATGCATGTACAGGTTGACCCCCGTATCCACAGATTTAGTATCCATGGTTTCACTTATCCACACACACCAAATGTTCTCTCTAGTCATTTCTAGGTCTTCTAATGTGATTCTATGGTCAACTTCCAGTGTTTGTCTCATTGAAAGTAATAGGGTTCCCTATTATCCACAGCTTCAGATATCCATAGGAGGTCTTGGAACATATCCCCTGAAGATATGGGGGTTGACCTGTAGATGCAAGACTTGCTAAAGAACTATAAAAGCCAAACACATTTCTTTTGAACATGGTACATTCCTTTCACTTCCATGACAACAAGAAGCACAACCTCTGATAAAACAAATGTAAATTCCTCAGAAGATCTCTTCTTCTTCTTCTTCTTCTTCTTCTTCTTCTTCTTCTCCTCCAACCATGTTGTTAAACATGCTAAGGCTTCCCCGTTAGTGTTTGGCCAGACAGATCACCCCTAATTTCATGGGGCCATTTGTCTCCCAGAAAACTGATGGCTGGGGGTGAACCCAATATGGGGGGATCTTACTTTTTAAACATGAAGTCCCCCACATATTTATCTTATTTTATTTGAGGGGGGGAGCCTTGCCATCACTTCAAGAAGCAGCCCCACTGCGCATGTGTGTGGGTGCCTTAAAGTTGCCTGTTGACTTATAGGGACCCCAAGAATTTCATAGGGTTTTCTTAGGCAAGGAATACTCAGAGGTGATTTTGTCAGTTCCTTCCTCTGAAATATAGCCTATAGCACCTGGTATTCATTGTCAGTCTCCCATCCACACACTAACCAGGGCTGACCCTGCTTAGCCTCCAAGATCAGATGGGATCTGGTACATTTGGGGTATTTAGGCCCTCACCAGGAGCCCCACTACCTGAACAAAAGCCTGGCAGCATTCATCTAAATCAGGGTTCAGTAACTGTGATGCATGGAGGAGGCATTTTCTGCCTTTACATCCCTCTGGAGCAACACAGACTCCCCAAAACCCTCCTAAACAAAAAACAAAAGTGGCTAGAAATTTACTTATTGGTTTGAAAATTGGGGGTGGGGTTGGGGAGGGGGGTAAAAAGTTAAATGGTGCAGGGAAGGTCTGCAACATATTTAAAAAGTGAACTGCCTCTCCTGGGGGGTTGTAGGAGACACATTTCACCCCTCTTGTGCCAAAGAAAGGCCATAAACCCTCTAAACATACACAGGGTCAAAGGCCACAAACCAATCTTTGAGGTTGAATTCAACCCCAGGGTTCCATTTGCCTACAAGTACTCTAGACAGATTGCCCAATGAGAATTGCAGTGCTAATCATGATGCCCTCCCTTCCAAGATCACTGTAATAAACCATTAAAGTAGCTTATTACTAGAAGAGGAGCAGAGCAGGGTGCCAGTTACACAACAGAAATTGTCGCGTTGCCTACCATGACAAAGTGATCACGAATCCGCCCCTCGCTGTTTATACAATTTATGTCTCTGATCTGGATATCCCGTGTGGTCCCGTGACTGATATTTACACGTCCATAGTTCCGGTTTTGTTTAGGTTTTATTTATTTATTTATTTATTTTTGGCTGTCAATCAAAGATGCGATTACTCGTGTTTTCACAACCTCGGTGACGCACTTCCTTTAGAGTTCCGCGCCACGAGCGATGCTATTGGCTGGCTGGGGGGGGTGGAGAGAGGGGGGCAGAGGTTTGTTATTCCCCCTTGCTTCGTGAACATTTTAACCCTTTCCAAAGAGGCAGAAAGCATTTTGAAAGATCCTGATAGATCTTTCGCTCAGTCGCAGGGCTTTCCTTTTGAAATCAAGCTGAGTGCTTTGAAAACAAGCAGAGTGCTTTCCTTTTGAAATCAAGTGCTTGGTTTTCCTCTTGCCTTTTTAAAATATTAACCCCTACAGCTGGCTGCAGAGATGGCTATAGGCAGGCATTTTGAAAGACACAAACACAGAGAGGGAGAATTAAAGGGTGCTAATTCGCTCAGAGGCTTGAATATTTTAATGTGCCAGGGAGGTGACCAAGCTACTACGATCTTTCTGTAACATGCAGTTGAGGAAAAGGTAAAGCTGAAGGGTTTGCAGTGTAGAAATCCATTTAAAAAGGTACTTGAGTACACACGCGCGCGCACACACACACACATCAACCTTCGTGCAGCTGGAAGGGATGCCTTTGTTTTCGGCTGGTGAGGCTGGATCTGTTGAACGGGTGACTGACCCCTCCTTTTCTGGTCCCTGAGCTCTAAGCCCGCCCCCAGTCACCATTTCCGGTCATCCCAGTACCGAGACTTTTTGTCCCACGCTGTTTACATTTCCGATTTTCCGACTTTTTTAAAAACCAGCACAACCTGCGGGACTGGAAGTCCCACAGGTTGAGGGATAAAAGGTGGCCCCCCTTCCGAAAATCACGTATCCGACCCGATGTACGTGTAAACTGCCAGGGATCGACACGAATTCTTCCCAGGACATTTTCATCGTGTAAACGGCCCCCAGATTTCACAAAGGATGTTATGAAGGGTGGCAGCAAAAGTAAGCGCTCTATTGCTTGCCAAAAGGAACTGGGAGAGCACAGCCCCATCTACATTCTTCTTCAGGAATGGCCCATCTGATTTTTTTATCCTCCTCTTGTTCCTAAACCTAAGAACCAGAGTTTGGGAATATTGCTTATTGAAATTAGAACTCCTAGTATCCTGTGGTCAACAACTATGGGGGAGCTGTAATCCCAAAAAGAAACTGGGATTACAATAACTGCTTGGAATGTACCTATGGAGGCCACAGGCAAACCAACAGTCCTAATCTCTGGTTAGAAAAAGATACTTCACTGGGGCCTGGGGAAACTGATCAGGGTTTCCCAGCAAACTTAAGAAATGAAGTGGAAGCAAAATTAGGAGGACAAGAAATTATAAGGTTGAAGGAATGGATGGGGAAAATGAAAAATAAAAATTATATGGAAAAAATATTAAAGGAGCAAGGATTTACATGGTTTAAATTGATACAGTTAGAAAGATGGACAAAAAATGTTTAAAGGAGGATAGTTGTAGGAAAAGTACAAAATTTGAGGAATTTATTACAAAAGCTATTCAAGAGAAAAATGTTATAAAGGGTATTACAAGCAAAATATATAAAATGTTAATGGATAATGAAGAAGTACAAGACCATTTAAAAGATGTTTGGGAAACAGATGTAGCAATTGTAATAGACAAATCTAAGTGGGGAAAAATATGGAATATGCAACATTTGAAAACATTATCAGTAAGAATAAAAGAAAATTACTATAAGATTATATGGAGATGGTATTTAACTCCAGTACGATTGAATCAAATAGATAAAAAGCATTCAGCACAGTGTTGGAGGAGATGTCAAGAATTGGGAACGTATATGCATATGTGGTGGAATTGCAAATATGTACAGAAATTTTGGGAAATAGTAATGAAGGAAATAAGTGAAATACTGGAAATAAATATACCATTAAGCCCTGAAATAGCATTATTATTATATTGTGAAAAAATACAAGAATCTCAAATTGTTAAGGATTTGTTAACAAATTTGCTGACAGCAGCAAGGTTAATAATAGCAAAGAAATGGAAAATACAAGGTGAATACAAAATAGAAGAATGGTATGACGAGGTATGGAATATAGCAATAAATGAGAAATTAACAAATATGGTTAAGGAAAAAAAGGAGGGTTAAATAAGAATGTTTTTGGTGAAAATGGAGTAAATTTTTAGAATTTGTATTAATAAAGGGGAGAGGAAGCAAACCTGAGATGGAAACAATGAAATTTTGGAAAGAGGGATGAATATAAAGGGAAGTCCCTCGGTGGAGGGAATCACTGTTATATATGTTTGTTAGTTTTATGTAGTAATTGTATGTTTGTTTTTTTTAATTTTAAAAAAATTAATAAAATTATTATTTAAAAAAAAAGAAAAAGAAACTGATCATTGTCTCCATCATTGCTTCTACTGTTGCATCCTTCCCTTTTTCCATAGGTCGAGTCTTGAATATGGGGACACTTCTCTTCAGGCCTTGTACACATGTTTGAGTTGAGTGTTTGCTAAGGATCAAGCTTGGGACTTTATCAGACGTGGAAAAAATAATGGGATAATGATGTCATGGTAGCCCAAATGGGTCCCACTACCACATGACGTTGTGGTTATCCCATTCCCCAACCATGAAAAACCCGTCACTTTTAATTGATGGGTTAACTCATCAATAGACCGTCAATAGTACGTTTTCATGGTATTGAAAGTGTGCAAAACCACGTCCCGTTGTGATCATGAGATTACAGCATGAATGGGAAGTTGTCAGTGAGAAAACTTCTGGGTGAGAACCAAAAATGAAGCACAATATGCTCTTTTTATGCACTGCCCCATTTTGCTGGCAAGTTCTTAAGTTTGTTTCAGTGTTTGTATGTTCATTTACTTTTTAAATTGATGTGTTTTTTGACTTTTAAGCATGCTTGTGTCTTCTCATGAGAACTGCTGAAATCTCGCCCATGCTGAATCATGGAAGTAAACTCCCATTCTTAAAAATGCTAGTGGTCATTGTGCAATGTGGTAGTTCTTTTGCATGATTACAGCAACATGCGAAGGTATGTGTTACAGTGACACAATGTTTCCACTATCCACATTAATGGAATTACAGCATTTTTAGATGCTCGTCTGATAAAGTCCTTGGAAACACAAACATATAAGCCCTTTCATGACAAACAGCACTAGGGGCCATGCACCATGAAGGATGCCCTTTTCCAAAAACCTGCCAATGTCTTCATACCACAGTTACAGAATCATATCCAACACTGCTTGACTGGAATGCTGTTTGAACTCACCCATGCGCTGAATGGCAAAAGGACAGTGTGCAGGTGATTTTATCCCCAAAGGGCAATGAGGATTCCTGAACATCACTCTGATGGGCCAGATGAAAAAGGCCTCAAAACACATGGAAAAGCTTGGTTGAAGAGCATTGCAGTAAGTTGATGATAACGAAAGGATATTTCCCTCCCTTTGACCACAGTAATTTGTAAAATGAAATTTCACCATATCAGTTCTTCCCTCCAGAATCAAAGAGTGAATAACTGCTGTACTTATTGGAGAGTGACCTGGCATTTAACATGACCAGATTTTACAAGAACCATGAGTTAGGAAATTTCCCCTTTTGATACAGTAAATGGAGATCTGGAATTTATCCAGGGACTGTAGCAATGGAAGAGCTGTGCTCAAAATCTTTAGTTCAAGTCTGTCATTCATTCTCTCTCTCTCTCTCTCTCCTCATTCTTCCTTTTTCTGTATCCACTGTTTGCCCAAAGATTGAAAGAAATGTCCAGGGACTATTTAATACTTCCTTTCGAACTTTAATGCCCCCCTTTCCTGTAAACAACTAATGTCATAAAAGAAACAAATTCAGCTATGTACAAGAACCTCCAATGAAAGTCTAAACATTGGTAAATAGAATGATTATGAATGATGGCCTCTTGAGAAATGTTAGATTCAGCAATGCTGAGAGACCCCTTGATTCTCCATACCTGTTTGTTTATTTTTTAAGCAAAACTGAGCAAAACAGAGTGTAACAATGATACAGTTATTTTGGATAACATGTTTAATGCTGTTATAGAAGAAAGCAGACAAAGACTCACAAAAATAGTGAGCCAGAGTATTTGTAATACCTGCAAGTATTTTGAGGATTATGTAGTTACAAGTTTTCAGTAAAGTCAGAAGGAGGTTTAAGCTGCCAGATGAGCAGAGCAATCCAAATATAAGGATGTAATTCTTCACTAATTATCTTCCCAAAGCAAGCAACAAGCAATTTTAGCAATTTTCTTCCTGCTGTAAGAAGGTCTTTGAAAACCACACAGCTTTTGAAGCCTATTTGCAGTTCAGGACTTATTCTGTGCAAAATACATAAGTGGTTTATTTCCTCTGAAAACAGCATTTCCTGTGTAGAAAAAGCTGTTTTCTGCACAGACAATGTTGTTTTCAGTGCAAATCAACAACATGTAAATTTTACACAGAATAAGTCCCCAATTATAGTATGTGCAGAAAATGCACATTTTAATTTTGTGCAGGATAAATCCCAAATTGGAAACATTCTTTCAGTCCAGAGTTTTTCTCATTAGGGATTCTTAACACTTGAAAAATTGTGTTTTTCAACCATTATTTTTTAAAAAAATATGTTTGAATATTCTTTCCTTTCTTAAGATTCAAGAACAAGCAAAGTGGTAGATCTCCCATCAAATCCAAATCCCCATGGCTCATGTTCATCGGATCAGAAAGTAGGCAATATAGCATCAGGACCCAATGAGAATTTGGAAAAAAAATACATTTTTGGTGGCAATGCTAGCTGGGGGTTCTGGGAGTTGTAGTCCAAAAGGTAACTTTTCTGAACTCTGGGGGCAAGAATCAGTCACATCAAGGGAGCTATGGGAGTTAACACCATTGGACCCTGTTATTGGACCACCCACTAAATACCATTTGGGATTTTCCACCTGCCCATGTGTAGCAGGAGTTGCTGCCACAATGGACTCCACCCTCCACCCTACCCATGGAGATCAGTAACAGATTGTACTTTTTCACAGCTTCCTCCTAACTGCCAATCCAAACAGGATAATCCTCTCATTTTATCCTTTTATCCATGCCCTCTTAAGACCTCTTTCAGACTTCACAAACTGTTCATCGTATGGATCAAAGTTTAGTAGGAAACATCTGAGTTTAGCTTGGACCTCCTGGCTTTAAAACACAGTTCAGGTTTAATAGTCTATGCCACCTCCTCATGTTTCGCTGGCAGCTGCTAGAAACTGCATCTCATCATTATTTAGTCCAGTGGAGGGACAGGCAGGTTTTCACTTTTTAATATGGTACCATCTCAATTCACCTCTTTCCAAAGACATCAGTGTTATAACCTACATGTGGTTACTTGACTTTCACAGAACATCCTTTTCTTGTTTTTGTAAAGAAGTCAAGGGATGTAGGGATCTTTTTTTAAAAAAAAATGTACAGGAAATGAAACTCATCAGGGGAAAGACCCAAGTACAGCAGTTTCCATCTGCAACTGCAGCACAGAACACAGCTACTAAGAAGGAGAAAGACACTTGGAAAACAGTCACAGATTCCTAGTTATCCCACTTGCCAACAGACATGTCAAGAGGATGAGTGATTTGTGGGTGGCTGTGGCAAGCTTCTGGCAGTGAAATTTTGCAAATAGGCAAGACTGTAAGTTGGATCCAGATTTAGACACACTTAGAATAAAACTACTGACAACAATAAGAGATAGGTTAATTATGACTAACGCAGGGCCATTGATTCCAATGTGTCTAGTGTAAAAGTCTACATCTGACCCAGGGTAGCCCTCCAGATGTTGTACTGCAACTCCAAGAGTTCCTTATTATTGCCTTATCTGCTTAGGACTAACCAGAGTTGTAGTTTAAGAATATCAGGCCGGGTCAACCCCCCTTGGCCCACTTCCCTTCTACTGGACTATCTTTCATTATCAACGTCATGTCCTACCTGGAGAAGACTTCCTCTGATAAGGAAGGGAAAGAGGAGAACCCAGATATCCAGTTTCAATCAGAGGTGTCCTGTAGCTCCACCTTTGGTGCCAGGGAAGTTGGCAGCACTGCCTTGAAAGCAGAATGTGGACCATCCCATGGAGACGTGAAGACTAGGAGTAAGACATGCTGTTACTTAAAGTGATAGCAACAAAAGAATATGACCTGCCTTGGCCTGCCTTAGAAGGAAACATTAAGCTAATTAGGCCAGCTCTGTTAATTCTGCAGCTGGCTAGAAAATAACACAGCTATGGTTGTCTCTGCTTGGTATTGTGTTACATTTCTTGTGCTCTCATTTCCTGGCCTTCAACTTGTTCCTTAGATTATTCTCTTCAGTAACTCCTTGCTTGGCTTTGTACCTTCTCAAACTGCATTTCATATTCAGACCCTAGTTTACATTGACCACAGTTATGCTCTTATAGATCATTTGTTTGAGCCTATCCTGCTTGATTTCTTAAGTTCTTGATTTCCTGAAGCAAGACCATTGAAGTCATATGCTATGTTGGAGACACACATAATTTTCAATCACACAGAAGTGAAACATATTTAAATATTTTACATATGACCAGCCATTAATGTAAGACCAGCTATCAGTTCAGATGAATTCATCATGCTGTTCCGACTTATAAACCTTGGCTAGTTTAGTCATCTTCCTGCATAGATGTAAATCAAACTTAACGCTTATCTATATGGAGTTTAATGGTAGATGTGGAGGGAAGTATTCATTACCTTCCTTGGGCAACTACCATCTGACCACTGAACCCACCTGTCACTAACTTGGCCATTTAATGGCAGAGGAGAGTGTGGGATAGCCACATGGCATCTAGCTATGTTCCTACAGCAAAACATCTAATGACAATATCATATTCCTGAAGGAACCCACATGAGGTCCTGGAGAAAATCATCATCAACCAGAGGAACCCCCTAGAGGGTCTTGAAGGATGATATCATCATCATTCTCTAGTGTACCTCTGGGAAGTCCCAGAAAATGATGTCATTGTAATGTGTCCAATTAGAGGAACATAGCCAGAGGCTGTCCCCCTTCCTCCTCCAGGCCATTAGCAGGAGATAGGTTGGTTCTTCTCATAGGGTGGAGGGAAGGAGCCAATGCAGGATCTTGGTTGATTGTGTCTAAAGTATTTATCACTTCAAATGCAAAGTTGTAAAAACCTGAACAATAAGATTACTTGGTTCTCTTGTAATCAATGAGTTCTAGATTATTTAATCCTTATACTTTCTCTTATAGCAGGGTTGCACATTTTATTTCTAAGGTGAGTCTTACAAAGACAAGAGTTATTTAAGGACATGTTTTACAGTCAAGAGAGGAAGCTGTCAGATAGGAAGATCTTACATGAGAAAGAAGTTCTCTGTGGACCACATAAACCATCAACATTTTTTAGTCTTGACTGTGCATCTGCCATAAATTGCTGTCACAAGCTTCTAAACCAATTTTAAAACACCAAAACTCAGCAGGAAGAGTAGATCCTTCACCTTTGCTTTATAAGTGAATGGGTAGGCAAAGATATTTAAAAAAAAAAACATGTGTAGCCATCCTATCACATATAGCTTGGCCCACAAGTGGGAGTACTTCTTTTCTTTTATTCTTCAGGTCGGGGGGGGGGGGGAATCCCAGTATTTCTTTATGCTAGATGTGGGTTTTGGGTTTTGGGTTTTTTAAAATGTATTTATTTATTCCCTGCCTGGGACATAACACAGTTTACAACATTATTAAAAGCTAATAAAACACAGAAGATTATAAATATAACATTGTACATTAAAACAATCATTAAAATACTTTAAATTACAATCTTAACAAATACATTGTTAAAGATACAGTGTACCCATTTAAAATCAGTTCTTAAAGGCCTGCCTAAAGAGAAGAGTCTTTGCCTGCTTGTGGGAGGACAACAGAGGGGGTGTTGGCCTAGTCCCCGTAAGAAAGGCATTCATAATCAAGAAGCAGCCATAGAGAAGGCTGTCTCCATGCCCTCCAACTGTCCTGATTTGACAAGGACAGTCCTGATTTATCCCCAGTTCTCCACTTTTTCAGCTCCTTCGAAATTGTCCCAGTTTCTCTCACGTCTTCCCACTTCCCCTCTTTCCCCTCAGCTAACTTCAGTTGCTGCACACTGAGTTCAAAGTGCAAATGTAGTTTGTACTTAATTAACTCAGAAAGGAGGAGGAGAGGGCTTGAGCAAAAGCAAATTGCTGAAGCTTCTCCTAGCTTGTGTCTGCTTCCTCATTAATAACATTTGCCATCTTGACTGTACAGTCAGCCCCCTGTATCTGTGAATTCTGCAACCACGGATTCAGCCATCCACAGCTTGAAAATATTTTTTTTTAATCCAAAAAGCAAAGCTTGGTTTTGTCATTTTATATCAGGAATACCATTTTATTGTGCCATTGTATATAATGGGACTTGAGCATCCACAGATTTTGATATCCACGGTAGGTACCGGAACCAAACCCCAGCAGATACCAAGGGCCCACTGTACTCTTACATCATTTGATCTCCCAGTTTTCATCTGTAAAATGTTGGAAGGCATGCCTCTTGTTTGTCCTTACCAAATGTACCTTTGACAGTACAATTGTCAGAAAGGACCTCTCTTGCAGATTTTAACATCCAGACTGGTTCAGATGGATTTCTTAATCAATTAGCTTTGTTCTAGAGTTCTGACATAGCAAAGAGCAGTTTTGAAAATGGCAGACACTGGGGTCAGGCAACCTTAGAAGATGTAACTGGTGGGTGGATGGATTTCATATACAGTGTTGATTGCAATTTACCAATCTGATCTTTGGCTTTAGAATGTTAATCCATAATTAGTCTACTACTGTTAACTATTATTACATCGACATCTATAAGGAATTATACACCTAAAGTTGCCGTATATTTTGGAGCCTATCCCTTTAATGGCTGCATAGAACAAGAATTTCAGCAGATGCTGCTTGTTTGGTCAGCAGCATTTGCTGAAATCCCCTTTTCTTAAAGGGACAGGAACCCTGTCTCTTATTACACCTGGCAACTCTACTGAGAAGCAAGCTCCATCAGCCATCTGCACAGTTTTTTCCTTAGATGGTTATATTTGCATCTGCAGTCTATATTGCTTTCCTGAGTGAGGTCTTTTCAGATATCTGAATTGTCAGAATATAAGCATGGGGATGATTGTGAAGGTGGCTGATGGTTAGAATAATAATAATAATAATTATTATTATTATTATTATTATTACGCCCCTCTGTTAAAAACAATCGGGGCAGCTTACAAAAATTAAAATACCAATACAGATTAAAATCCCCAAATGCCGCCCACCCCCACCCTCCCCCATAAAAAGACATTAAACCAAAATACATTAAAACAACTGATCTAAAATCACATTAAAATAATAAATAAGCAACAGACTAAAAAGGGCCAGGAGCCCCTGAGGCTGGGAACTAATCAGGAAAGACCTGCCGAAAGAGATCCGTCTTTAGTGCTTTTTTAAAGCTACTCAGGCTCGTCATCTGACGGATCTCGTTCGGCAGGCCATTCCACAATTTGGGGGCGATGACCGAAAAGGCCCTCTGGGAGGTTGCAGACAGCCTAGATTGTTGTGGCTGAAGCAAATTCCTCCCAGAGGACCGGAGTGCATGGAGAGGATTGTATGGGAGGAGGCGGTTCTGAAGATAAGTTGGACCCAAGCCATTTAGGGCTTTAAAGGTAATAACCAACACCTTATACTGGGCCTGGAAATTGATAGACAGCCAGTGGAAAGATTTTAATAATCACTGGAACTCTCGAGTTATTTAGGAGATTATCAGACAGGAACACAAAAAGTGTTCCATCCCACAATCTCCAATCCCATCCCTATCCTGGCACAATAACCGTCCCCATCAGGCTTACCTTCCTTTGCATCCAAAGGGAGCCCAGGCATGAACAGAGCTCCATTCACTTCCTGGATCGAGATCTCACCCGTTCTAGCGATAAGACATGAGTTCAGGAAATTCAAAAAGAAAAAGAAAAGTAACAAGAAAAAAGTTTACACACGCACATAAACACACTAAAAAAATAACAAGTAACCTGGGGAGGTCCATAAAAAGAGGGTAGCCTACCTTGTTTTTGTGATCCCACCCAGAAGTGTTCTGGCAGAACTGCCCATTGATGCTGTATTCACAGCAGGGCAATGGCACGAGGTGTCAAACACCAGCAACGCTGGCATAGAAACAGAATGGGCCATCTATTGATGGCTCAGCCTGTCAATTAAATAGAACACCATAGTAACACCAGCGGAATGCAAAAGGCCAATGTCATCTAATATTGGCATCCTTTTGCATTTTGTCGGCATCATTATGGCACCACATTAGCCACATCGGATAATCTCCTTAAATCTTATCCAATTAAAGCCTGTCTAGAGCATAAGCATATAAAAAAAGCTGTACTAGATCAGACCAAAGGCCCAGCTAGTCCAACGTCTGCTCCCATAATGGTAGACCAGCAAAATGCCTCTGAGGAACCCATAAACAGGGCATGAGCACAATAGCACCCCTTGTTCATGTTCCCCAGCAACTGCCACTGGGAGGCATACTGCCTCCGGTACAATAGATAATATGTTTCCATGTTGACTACCAGTTATTAATAGGCTTATTTGCTGTAAGAGGTATAGTGAAGTTATTTAGACGTCATTAAGGGTCTGTCTAAAAACTGCAGAAATACATCAGTTTGACACCACTTTAGCCACCATAAGTCTATCCTATGGAATCCTAGCATTTGTAGTTTAGTGAGGCACCAAAGTTCTCTGATTTTGAACAAAAGCTCAGTGGTTTTTTAGAGCCTGTCTACACTGAAGAAATACAGCAGTTTGATACCACTTTATCCACCATAGTTCTATCCTACGAGATTCTGGTATCTGTAGTTTTCTGAGGTATTTAGCCTTTTCTATCAGAGAATCCTCACCAAACTACAAATACCAGAATCCCATCAGATAGAACTATTGTGGATAAAGTGGTATCAAACTGTTTTATGGCTGCAGTGTAAGTAGACCCTAAATAACCCTTGAGTTTTTTGCTCATAAGGAATTATAACAACAGAGGAGAACCCTGGAAGGGAAAACACGGAGTGTCACAATGCCAAGAGGAAATAAGTTCATACAATTCCAAGACTTCCCTTTTGGTGTGAATCTGAAGTAGGGAAGATGCAGCCCACCTCAGGCCAATCCATGTCCATCCAAGTCTCCTGGGGACTGAGTTGCTCCTCCTAATGACTGAAATCTTCTGAGGAGTCAGTAGCTCTGGAAGTTTTGCTACTGTCATTACTGTATTGTCTCCATTGGGGTGTTTTGAAGACTTCTGGCACAGGCAGAATTTCCCATTTTGTTAAGTAAGCTAATTCCCAGAGAAGTGATCCTCTTGTGTGTGTTTTTTTCATTATATAGTAGTTACCTGCACCATTTAGCAACCCAAAAGTACCACCCAAGCTATCTTGAATAGTCTTGGGGAAGAAGTGGGGTATAAATAAAGTGATTGATAGATAACACATTCATACATTTTCCTTTTATGTTTAATCTAAGGAGATTATCAGACATGGCAAAAACTGCATCAGAAGATTGCGAGAACAGGAAGGGGCAAGATTATCAGACAACAATGTCCTCCGGCATCCCTGGGTTGTAGTGTGGCCATGAGTAAGCCATTCCTTTCTATTAGCAGCTTGTCCACATCAATATGAAAGGGAAGCCTCATCCATAGCAGCACTACAACCCAGGGATGCCTGAAGGATGCAGGTGTCTGATAATGTTGCCCTTTCTGTTCCTGTCGTGTTCTTCTGACACGGTTTGGAACACATTTTTTTTGCCACGTTCCACTGTGTCCGATAATCCCCACAGTGACAATGATTCTCTCCTGGGAAGATTTGCCTGTGTGCAAGTACTTAAGATGGCAAAGTCAACTAGCGAGGGAACCCCAGCTCCATTTTAACAGCTGAGATCCTCATCTGGGGAGAGCCACTTTAGGGAAAGAGGGAACATTCAGGGTGGGAACAAATGACAGGAAGGAGGTTTTAGATGCTTCTTGCTTAGTTCTAAAGGTGGAATCATACATTTGGGTGGCGGCAATGAACAATCCAAAACAAGTGGGAAATTGCCTTTAGAAAGGTTTAGGCCCAGCCTCCAGGAGCAACCTGGATTTGAAAGTTTTCCATAGGTTTTACATCCTGCATTCAAAGGTCAGAGTGGGGAATCAATCAGCTTTGACATGAGGATATTCTGTTCCTCCTTTTCATCATTCAGTATGAAACTAAAGGAGAACAGGTAGAAGTTACAGGAACTGTTGCAATGTATTCCCCCTTTCCCCAGGATTTATTCTGATATAGTAAACAGGACTGGATTATCAATGGTTTAATAGGTGCAAGTGCTCCAGGTCCCTCACTGGCTAGGAGGTTAGTGTTGAAGGAAAAAATGTATAGCTGGCTTCCTCTTCTTTCCCAGTCACTTCCTGAATTTCTAAATCATCCACTTTTTGTGTGTTACATGGGTAATCCAGTAAAACTACATGGGATCAGGCAGTTAGTTTGTCCAAAGTTGCAGGGCTGACAATAGGTTCAGGCATAAAGATTTTTGTCTTGTACAGTAAGCATATTTAATTTCTAGTTCACAGATGTGCATAAAGGATGCCCTATTCTAGGAACTCCATCACAGCCTCAACCACTTTAATCCAGCCTTGATAGTTTGGGGTGGGGGTGGGGTTCTCCTCAACCTTAATCCCTATCAGAATACTTAGTATAAACTGTTATCAGTTTGCAAGGGGTAATTTGTGTTTTTGCTCCCTTGCTTCTTTCCACCCCAACTGTCACCTCAGCCTGAGTCTGAATATTCACAGGTGTTTGCCAGGCCATCTTCAGGGGTTCAAAAACTCATTGGCCTAAACACAGTTGGTAATACCAACTAGAATAGATTCAATGAATCACCTTTCGAACGGCAACTCAACACTTCCATAGATTTAACAGGTCTGCCCTAGTTGGGACTACCAATTGGAATGAAACCTTTTCTTTTTAATTTACTAGCACTTATTCTTTTGCATATATGGGGGCAGGGAGGGCTTCTTTAATATGTAGAATTAGGTGGCTTATATTTGGGGTGACTCACTTCTGAGTAGACAGGCCAAGGGTGGGCAAAGTTTGGGCTCAGGTCACACGTGAAACTAGTGTGTTTTTCACTGCTGGGGGGGGGAATTGGAAAGAAATTGCATTTGCAGCTCCAGGAGTGGTAACTTGCAGCTTGCAGTGGAAGTGTGAGGCTTGCAGAAGTCCTGTGGGCTAAACAGTGCAACTGTTAGGTGGATTTGTAATTGGTTGACTGATCAAACCCAAACAGTCATCAACAATGGCTCCTCTTCATCCTGGAGAGAAGTGACCAATGGGGTGCCACAGGGTTCTCTCCTGGGCCCAGTGCTATTCAACATATTTATCAATGACTTGGATGAGGGAATAGAGGGTATGGTTATCAAGTCTGCAGATGACACCAAATTAGGAGGGGTAGCTAATACCCCAGAGGACAGGATCAGAATCCAAAATGACCTCAACAGATTAGAAAGCTGGGCAATATTAACAAAATGAATTTCAACATGGAGAAATGTAGGATACTACACTTGGGCAATAAAAATGAAATGCACAGATATAGGATGGGTGACACATAACTTGAGGGCAGTACATGTGAAAAGGATCTAGCAGTCTTAGTGGACCACAAGCTGAACATGAGTCAGCAGTGTAGTGCAGCAGCTAAAAAAGCCAATGCAATTCTAAGCTTCATTAATAGGAGTACAGTGTCTAGATCAAGGGAAGTAATAGTGCCACTGTATTCTGCTTTGGTCAGGCCTCACCTAGAATACTGTGTCCAGTTCTGGGCACCATGATTCAGAAAGGATATTGAGAAGCTGGAACATGTCCAGAGAAGGGCGACCAGGATGGTGGAAGGTCTGGAAGACATGTCCTAGAGTGGCTTGGGGATCTGGGTGTGTTTTGCCTGGGGAAGAGAAGGTTAAGAGGGGACATGATAGCCATGTTTAAATATTTGAAGGAGTGTCATACTGAGGATGGAGCAAGCCTGTTTTCTGCTGCTTCAGAGACTAGGACACGGAGCAGTGGGTTCAAACTACAGGAAAAGAGATTCCACCTAAACATTAGGAAGAACTTCCTGACAGTAAGAGCTGTTTGGAAGTGGAATACGCTGCCTCGTAATGTGGTGGAGCCTCCCTCTTTGGAGGTTTTTAAACAGAGGCTGGATGGCCATCTGTATGGAATGATTTGATTGTGTCTTCCCGCATGGCAGGGGGTTGGACTGGATGGCCCTTGAGGTCTCTTCCAACTCTTCTTTGATTCTATGATTCTATGAAAAGGCTCCCCACCCACCCATCAAATTAAAATCAGAAGTGATTGTCAAGACAGTGTCAGGTTTGTTGCTATAGTTATTATTGTTTTCATTTATTTCTACTTTTTTTTTTTTTTTTTTTTTGCTTTGTTGTGCCCCACAACAATTGCTGGGGACAAAAATTCAGCCCCAGTCCTGCCAACATTTCTTGCCTCTATGACAGGCAACAATTCATCTGAATTTGTTCTTAGAGGGAACAGTGATGGCAAGATAATGAGATCTGTTCCAAATGCCAAATCTCAAAGGCTCTGTCCAATGTTATCTATGAACCACAGCACAATCAAGTCATTTGTTTTCTTCCTTCATGTGATATGGAAATGAATACCCCACAGATATGAAAACTTCTGTTCCCCCTTGCTTATTTATTTCAAGGGTGGGAGAGTTAAACCACATGAGTGAAAAAGTGGTTTCTTGAGGAAATATGCCTTCAACAGCTGTTTTCAAAGTGGCACATACAAATGTGTTGGACAGCAGCTCCCATTGTCCCCTGCCAGCATAACCAGTGCTTGTTTTGGCCTGAAGGTATTAGAATTTGTACACTAACATATCTGGAAGGAACCAGGTTGAGGGGAGTGACCCTATCCATTAAGCATTCCAAGTTTTAGAGAGACAATGGGGATGCTTTATTTTATCAAATCAGCCAAATAAAGTAATGTTCCATGTCAGTAATTAAAGAGAAGAATGATGTTTATGGAGAGGCATGCAGTGCTCAGTTCACTTTCTCTAGGGCACTGAAAAAACAGTCCTGCTTATTTAAGTCCAGTGAACATGTCTGGAAATTATCCTGGATTGACTTAGAAAAGCAGCCCCACTCTATACCAGGGGTAGTCTATACCAGGGGGTTGCATGAAGCCTCCAGGAGGCCTTGGAGGACACAATACCCAATGCACATAATCCCACCCCCCCCCAAAAAAATGTTGTCCCCAAATGCCCCCCAAGCCCTGTAGGAGCCAACAGGGCATGTTTGGGAGGGGCCTCCTGGGGCATTTTGAGGTCAGTGTTTTTGAAAAAAATAGGGGAAAATGGTTTTGAACCCTGGGTCAAAAAGCATGGTGGAAATGCCCCCACACCCCCTAGAGATCATTTGCGGTGGCATCTTGGAGGGGGGGAAGAGGGTTGAAAATGTTTGACCCCTTGGAGCCATAAAACAACCCTGGGGACTGCCTGCTTGCCCACCCCTACTCTATACTATAGAGAGTAGGCCCCGTGGCTCCATGTGGTTCCCAGGTCTACATTTGTGGCCCTCACCCACATTCCTCAAGCCACCTTTTCTCTGGTGGAATAAAAATAAAGGCCCCTGGGAGTAGCATTTCACCTTTTCAATAGGTGAATAGGAGTAGCAAGAGGTTCCAGGGGTAATGATTCAGCTTTTCAGTAGGTGCAGAAGGCTGCTACATTGTCTAATATTTAAAAAAAAAAACACACCACCTTTTCAAAACCAGTAGACTTCTTGCTATTTCTGTTTAGGCTATGGGTGGGCAACTCTGTGGTGGTGTTACCATGCCTTACACCCCGTCCCTATAATTGGCAATATTAAGATGCTTCATAGGGCCTAGTAAACCAGGGTGGAGCATGAGTGAAGTCAGATGGAGGTCACCAGGACCTGAGGAAGGCGTCATGGAAAACTACACATCCATGATAGGATTAAGCAAAGCCCCTAGTAAACAGAGCCATCAAGGTGGAATGTGCTAAGCCCCTCTTGAGAACCCTTGGCAGTGAGTCATACAGCACAAACAAACAAGTGACCTGCGCACCCCTCATCCTCAGGAAATGTCCCTTCACACTTTTCCTATCCTACAATATGGAGGTTGTCATAAATCCATCAATTCCAACATCTCAGCCATTAACAGCAATCAGCAAATTTTCAGTTTCCTTTGTTTAATTGTGAAAAACCTTTGATGGCTTTGTACTAAGCATAAACACCCCTTCAGAACATGAAACATGGTATAAATATTAGTCCCCAAACAATAGCAAGGTGTGGCACTGTGCCACTGTGACTACACCCAGACACTCTGTTGACGCACTCCAGGAACAGAATCCAGTGCCACTCTTAGATTTTGGTCTGAGTGTTTCACTTCTCCCTCTTCAAGACTGGTAACTATAGTCCCTACTGCCCAAATCTACTCTTCTATTAACCTTTCCACTTTTAACTTCGTTAGCCTTGTGTGGTGCTTGTGAGTATGAGTGTGTGTGTGAATGCTTCCATGTTGTTTTCCAATAAAAATAATTTTACAGTTGTCCCTTCATATTCACTGAGGTTTGGTTCCAGGACCCCCCCGTGGATACCAAAATCCATGACAACTCAAGTCCCATTATATGCAATGGCATAGCAAAATGGTGTCCCTTATATAAGATGACAAAATCAAGGTTTGCTTTTTGGATTATTATTTTTTAACAATATTTTCAAGCTGTGAATACTTAAATCCATGAATACCAAATCTGTGGATATGGAGGGACAACTGTATTTCACTTTAAGTCAAAGTCTCTGCAGTTAGTACCGGTATTCATAGCTGTAAAGATTCCGGACATTACCCAATTTCTCACAGCCATCCATTTGAGCTATAATAATTCCCCCAATTAATAACTTAGATTTTGGCATCACAAGTGGGCTCCTTACGGACCCCCACCTATTCGAGTAACAGTGGTCAAGGCCATTTTTTTCCCATGCACCCCAAGTCTTCACCCCCTCTCTCACACACAAATATATAGCACACCAAAATATCTCCATTTTTATAGATTTTCCTTGTTTTTTTCCCCAGGTTGTGAGGCCTCACAGCCTGGAAAAAAACCAAGGAAAATCTATTGATGCCAGCCGTGAAAGCCTTCAACTTCACATCTCTATTTTTGTCTCCAGACACTCTCAAAAATCACTTCCTATGGCCATTTTGAGAGGAACTACACAGGAAAATGAAGATATTTGGAAGTTGTATGAGGTTCTAAAGGTGCCAGATCCTGTCCGCTCTTGGAAGCTAAGCAGGCTTAGTACTTGGATGGGAGACTGCCAACAAATAACAGGTGCTGTAGGCTATACTTCAGAGGAAGTAACTGGCAAAATCACCTGTAAGTATTCCTTGCCTAAGAAAATCCTATGAAATTCATGGGGTTGCCATAAGTTTACAGATGACTTGAAAGCACATGGGGTTCTGGGGCAGAGGGTGGAGGTATTTTCACATGTTTCACATGTTGAAGGGCTTTCTGCTTGGTTTTAGAGCAAAAATTACACCAGCACTTTTTTTTAAATGGTAGCTTGAGGGGCTTTGGGAGATGGGGGAGAGCTTCAGGGCTCCTATGCCCATAGTTAGGACTTCATCAGACACATGAAATAAGGCATCATAATGATGCCACATAACTGCAAAAGGGCACGCATATCAGATGACGACGCCCTTCTGTATTTATGTCCTGGCCAAAACCAGTACCTTTTTATTGATGGCTGAAGCCTTCAACAGATCCCTGTGGTGCTTTTGTACTGGCATTTCCAGCGTGTGAAACCTGAGGCCATTTAACTCATATGAGTGCAGCATCAATGGCCAGTCCAGCACAAACGCTTCCGGGTGAGATCAGGACATCCAGGCAAGTTTCACTCTTTTTATTACCCTTCCCAGGTTACTTAGGACTTTTAAAGTGTGTTTAGGTGCTTGGTTTAACTTTTTATGCATTATTTTTGTTTCGTTTTTAAATTTCCCATGCGATGAAGTCTCACAGGAGTTCGAACAAGGAAGTGAACAGGGTTCTGTTCACTTCCTCTTCATTGCCAGGGAAGCCTTTGCCAGGAAAGGAAGGTAAGTGCAGTGGGAGACATTCTTTTGCCGGCATAAAAATGGAATTTTTTATGCCAGCAAAATAACATTTTAAGGGGCTAATCTGATAATCTTATAGTCTATTCAGCTCCCAGAAGATCCTGGGTTCAAAATGTGCACCTCCCAGACCCAGTACAGATGTCCTCCCATGCTGTACTACATAAACTAGACTTCAAACCCAAACCAAAATCCCAGATTATCCAACAATTCCATATCAAGTTGCCCAACATTTTATCTCATATCAGCAACAAATGAGGCAGCTAAGGAAGATTGCTCTTTGGTTGAGATAACTTCTGCCCCAACAGATATTACATCTTAATTTTAAGTCCAAGTGTTTTTCTGTTACACTACACAAATCTTCATGCTTGATGAAAGAGTCACAAACTAATCAGACCAAACAAGGACTGTAGAAAGGCTTTAGACCTAATCCATCAACTGCTTTGGGTTTCCTCCTAAGAAACACTTCCACTATCTGCATCTTGTGTTTTTTTGTTCTAGAATGTATGTAGATGACCCAAATTTGACCAAAGCTGATATTTACACATAGGTTTGCACATAAGTAGAAGACCAAACAAAAGCCAAATTGACTTTTGAGGAAAAGTTGTAGGTTTGGTCCCACTTTTCTTGAAATTTGGCATGAAACAAATTTTATGGATTATAGATGCTAGTGTTCAATTTGTCTGCATTCACATCAAAAACAAAAGCATCAATATCACCTTGGTCAATGCCAGGTAAATGTCCTAATATTTAATAAGATAATTGTCATGGAGATAAATGAGGGCATTATTTTGAAAGAACTCACCACTTCAATAATCCTTATGCTGTTAAGATCTCAGATTATAATTAACCTTAGCAACTGTGTGTTGGTGTGATTTGTTTTGCATATATTTGCCAGGATTTGGCAACCCTCTTCCACCCACCTACCCTTCTGCCTTCAGAGGGGAGATCATGGAAAGAGGAAGTGGTCTACACTATAAAATGGTCCAACTTTAAAAACTGCAGAAAAAGGTCTGGAGGATTTATTTGAGTTGGATGCTGCTGTTGGGCTAGACCCAGTTAAATTGCCCACACATGTTGTTTTGAAGCTCAGCTAGGTATATGTGTCTAAAGCATGCTGGAAAATAAGACTATTTAAATGGCATACATGTTTGCAACCATCTGCTGCATTAGAAGGAGAAGCATAAGTCTCATTAAAATACAATGAGAATTGAATAGATTTACCAAGAGGGTGAAGTAATTCTTAAAATGTCAGGCTTTGTGCTGCCACCAAAGAACATTCAGTTCCTTTGGTACCTTGGCCCAAAGTCATGTAGGGTTTTGTAGGTCTGTACCACTAACACAGCCCACTCTGCAGAAGGCTACAAGGATAATAAGGATTATCATGTTAGAAAAATACAGAACCTCCATTGTTACACATGGCAGAAATTCTCTCTCGTTCTCCCTCTCCCTCCCTCCCTCTCTCTCTCTCTCTCTCTCATAGTTGTCCCTTGGAGGTAATTTCACAGAACCAGCCTGCCACAAGATTATTGTGATCAGCCTATCCTAACCTATGGTCTTGTCTATACAGTCAAAATAATACGAACAGGATCCGAATGTACTGTGGTCTGTTCATATGTATATGGGCATAAATACATGTCATTTTGAAGGGGGGCAGCCAAATCCACCACAAAGTCCGTGTGGGGTTTCGTCCAGATTTCTAAAAAAGCTCCATATGACATACAAATGTGAGATCGTTTGAACACTCGCGTTCACACAGATATGAATAGGTGGCATAATCTGATTGGCTGGATGAACATAGGGGCAGGGCTAGCAAACAGGGAAAGCACCTGAAGCTGCCATGTTAAATTTTTTGCTAAACAAGATCCGGTAAGTTGATAACACGGCAATCTTATACTCTTTTTTTCTTTTTCTTTTTTTGTAAATATGAACTATCACTTGTGGATACCATGGGAAACTGTTTTTTGTCTGTTTGTTTGTTTTGTTCGTTTGTTTTTTTACTGGCAGTGGTAGATTTAAAATCGTGAGTAAATCACTCATGGCCGCCATCTTGGCTAGGGGGTCATGTGGAGTTTAGGGGGGCTCTTTTAATCATGAAGACAGGTTGTATCATTGCAGATGCCTGCTTTTTCGGACATTTTGTATTCCCCCCCCCCATAGACAACACCAGTTTTTTATTTAATACTTGTCAGAGAGAAGAAGTAACGAGTTAAAATAAGGCAGTCATTTGTAATGACATTTGTAGAACTTAATGTGAGTATAACACAGTGATGTTACATTTCATAAGTAATGTAATAAGTGGGAATGACATTATTAACTTTGGTGTAATGAGTAACACATTCTAGTTACTTTTGAAAGTTATTTTAAGGGGCATTCTAAGTCATTTTTGAGGCAATTTGACAGGAATTTGTCAAGTTTTATGCCAACTTCTCGAAGACAGTCCATACTGTTTAAATCATGGATGAACAGCAATACCTATTAATGGGTTGGTCATAGTAGAAAAAAGAGAAAAGGTGCATCAAATGTCAGGAAATGACATGGATGTGACCACAAGATGGAGCTGTAAGCTTAGAAATTAAAGTGATTGAGCTCCAGTGGCAGGTGTGTGTGTGTGTGTTAGCATTTGGGAGTATGCACACCTGAGATGCCAGATGTAACAGGCACTGTTTAACTGCCTATAAAGAGGAAATGGGAATTGTCTCCAGTGTGGGTTTGTTGTGGATGGTGGTTGACGAAGCAGTTTGTTGGTTTGAGAGAGATTTATGAGTATTAGAGAAGGCTGTCCTATACTCTGTATATATATATATATATATATATATATATATATATATATAGTAAATATACTGCAAACAAAGATTAAAGCCCTCAAGTTGAGTGAAGGCTGGCCTTGTTGCTGTCTTTATTTGGCAAGCCAGAGCTCAAGGCAGTGTGCTGGGGTGAAGGAATTTTTCCTTCTCAGCCTGAAGTCTTTTGCAGAAATCTCTCCAGAAAACCTTCTCTTTGGCGTCCTGTTGACGTGGAACAACTCTGCAGGTGGTCGTGTGGACACAGCACATCTTTCTATGCCCCAACATAAAATCCATGAGAAAACATAACTGCACAACTTTTTAGATACCATGATTTAGAACAGCATCCCCCAATCTGACATCTTTCAGACTATACATGCTTCAGCCACTAATTGTACTGTGGGATTTTTAGGTATATAAAAAGTACCAGGTTGGGGGTGATACCTTAAGCTTGCAAAGAGCACTTTTAAAGAATCCAACAACAAAATCGTGACTTGTAGGCAACAGCCTCAACCAAAGCATTATACTTTTTGAGATTTTCTCAGCTAATAATAATAATAATAACAAAATTTATTTATATACCGCCCTTTGGTAATCCAATCAGGGCGGTTCACAACATTAAAAAACCATACAAGTAAAACAATATACTCCTTCCCCCCCTTAAAAAGTTATTAAATCAATTTACAAATTAAAACAATAATTAAAACATTTGATAAAAACACATACCTACATTTGGCAATAACAGTAGATCCCCAGCGATATTCAGTTCTGTTAACAAAGGAGGCTGTGGGGACTCTGCTGAAGGAGGGGGAGTTCCCAAGGCCAGGATAATCTATTCTGGAAAGGCCTGCTGGAAGAGATCCATCTTGACAGCCTTTTTGAAGCTGTCCAAAGATGTCAATTGACGGATCTCATCCGGCAGGCCATTCCATAGTCTGGGGGCGACAACAGAAAAAGCCCTTTGGGAGGTAGCCGAAAGCCTCAACTTTTGAGGCTGCAGCAAATTCCTCCCAGAGGACCAGAGTGCATGGGGGGGGGAGGATTATAAGGGAGGAGACGGTCCCTGAGATAGCTTGGACCCAAGCCATTTAGGGCTTTAAAGGTGATAACCAACACCTTATACTGGGCCCGGAAACCAATAGGCAGCCAGTGGAGGGACCTCAAAACCGGAGTGATTGGTCCCTCCTAGATGTTCCTGAAACAAGCCTGGCCACCATATTTTGTACTAACTGTAGTTTCTGAACCAAGCACAAGGGTAGCCCCATGTAAAGTGCATTACAGAAATCTAGGCGTGAGATTACCAGTGCATGAACGACGGTCTCAAGGTCCCTTGCTTCCAGAAAAGGGCGCAGCTGGCGCAGCTATCAGCCAAAGCTGATAACAGGCGCTCCTGACTGTCACATTTACCTGATTTATCATCAGGAGCGACGAGTCAAGGAGCACCCCCAGACTGTGAACACAGTCACTGGAGGAGAGTGTGACCCCATCCAGGGCTGGAGGTTGCAACCCAATTCTTGGTTCCGGGGCCACTACCGTGAGCATCTCTGTCTTGTCCGGATTCAGTTTCAATCTGTTTTCCCTCATCCAGCCCATTACCACCCGAAGACATTCATTGAGAGAGGAGATGTCATTGGAATTCGAGACTGATGAATGAGATATGAAGAAAAAGATCTGGATGTCATCAGCATACTGATAACACCCAGTTCCATAACTCCAAATAATCTCACCCAGCGGCTTCATATAGATGTTAAATAACATCAGGGACAGGATAGCTCCCTGTGGAACTCCCCAGGTGAGCTCTCTTTTTTCCTTGAATAACTGTCCCCGAGCAGCACTCTCTGGGACCTGCCCAAGAGGTAGGACTGGAACCACTGCAATGCAGTGCCTCCGATACCCAACCCCATCAGGCGGTCCAAGAGGATGCCATGATCTATCGTATCGAAAGCCGCTGAGAGGTCTAAGAGCACCAACAGGGTCACATTACCCCTGTCGATGTTCAGACGTAGATCGCAGATCGTCGGTCAAGGCAACCATGGCAGTCTCAACCCCAAAGCCTGTCCTGAAGCCGGTTTGAAATGGGTCTAGATAATCGGTTTCATCCAAGACAGCTTGGAGTTGAAGAGCAACCGCCCTCTCGATCACCTTGGTCAGAAATAGCAATAAAGAAACAGGCCTGTAGTTACTCATAACTAGGGGGTCCAGGGAAGGTTTTTTCAGAAGCGGCCTAACAGCCGCTTCCTTCAGACAAGATGGAACATGTCCTTCCCTGACGGAAGCATTGATGATATCCATGAGGAATCTCCTCAGTGCTTCCCCCCGCCCCCGGATGGCCAGCCATGATGGGCAAGGGTTGAGAGGGTAAGTTGTTTTCCTCACCCTACCAAGCAGCTTGTCCATGTCCTCGGTACTCACAGATTGGAGCTGATCCAGAATAACTTCATCGACAGAGTCGCTGGACGTCTCTCCTATGGTTTCTGTTAAAACATTGGCATCTAAGTCGGCTCTTATCTGAGAGATTTTATCTGTGAAAAAGTTGTTAAACGCATCACAGCAGGCTGATGTCGGGTTAAGTAAGGGATTCGGCACAGGGGGTACCCGTGTTAGCTCCTCACCACCCGAAACAGCTCTGCTGGACGGGACTCTGCAGATGCAATACATGAAGAGGAGAAAGATCTCTGCACTGCACGTATTGCCTCCTGATAGGACCAAAGAAAGTTCCTATGGTGAGTTCTGTCAGATAAGAGTTGAGTTTTCCACCACATGCGCTCTAGTTGTTGTCCAAACTGCTTCATTCTCCTAAGCTCTGGTATGTACCATGGTTTACGGTTTGGAGCGGATTGGCAAGAACGCTTGGGAGCAATCATGTCAATAGCCCTGGCAAGATCGGTGTTCCAAATATTGACCAGAGCATTGACAGGGTCACCGGCATTCCCAACCATTAAACCCTCTAAGGCTTTCTGGAATCCATTTGGCTCCATTAGCCTTCGAGGGCGGACCACCACCACCCCCAGTGGGGCAGATACAAACTCTAAGTTCCACCTTGACCAGGAAATTATCCGACCATGACAATGCAGAGGTATTTACAATCTCTGCCAATGGATATTCCTGTTCCGTACTGAAGACCGCATCGAGTGTATGACCTGCACAATGTGTGGGCCCGACGAACAATTGGGATAGGCCCATGTTTGTCATGGTCTCCATGAACTCCCGAGCCTTGCCTGTTAGACTGGTCTCGAGCGGAATGTTGAAGTCTCCCAAAACTAAAAGTCTGGGAGACTCCAACAACAGCTCCGAGACCAGTTGTGTCAGCTCGGTCAGGGAGTCTGCTAGACAACAGTGTGGTTGGTAGACTAGCAGAATCCCCAAACTATCCCTGGTCATCAGGCTAAGGTGCATACACTCGAAGTGGACTGTGTTCCGGACAGGTATCCTGGTCAAGAGCAGGCTATTCTTGTGAACCAGAGCAACTCCCACCCACTTCCCCTCACCTACTCACTGACAGAGTACCCGGCTGGGAGGGCCTGCACCCAGGTAAACGTGCTATCCTCTCCCAGCCAGCTCTCTGTGAAGCAAGCCAGGTCAGCATCCTCATCCATGAGGAGATCATCCATGAGGAGCTAGGCCTGCAGTTTTTAGCATTACTGTTAGCAGCAAACATATCAGCAACTTCATGTACATTAATGTAAATGAACTACATTTTTGAGAATAGGAGATTATCAGACGGGGACAAAAATAGCATCCTTGTCTCCCTATCTCATCTCCCGCCCCCCTTCCCGCCTCTGTCCTGGCACGAGAACGAAAGTTTTCAAATGTACCTTTGCCATGTCTGTCCCCTCCCCTCGGTAGCCCAGGAGTGAATGCAGCCCCAATAAAATGACTAATAAAACAAAAAAAAAGTTAAAAACATAGCCATTAAAAGAAAACAACAAATACACTACATAGCACATTATGCAAGGGCTTTTCCCCTTGAATTTATTTGATTTTCACAAATTTTTGAAAACAGGTAAAAAGTACATATTATGCTTGCTACTGTAAGTATAATTTTCATTAATTTTTTTGAAACTACAGACTTCAGATTTTATCAGACACAGAAAATACAATGTTATCACAATGCCATGTAACCATGAAAGGGCATGCAGATCAGGCGATGTCACCCTTTAGCAGTTATAAAAAAGCAAAATCCCATCATTTTTAATTGATGGCTTAAGCCATCAATGGATCCCCCGGCTGCTTTTTTGCTGGCATTGCCAGTATGCAGTACCTCTGTCCCTTTAAATTTCATACTTACCCCGTCAGAAGCTGTACCGGTGCAAACACTTCCTGGTCAGATCAGGACATCCAGCTAAATGATGGACTTTTTAAACCCTCCCTGGGTTATTTGGTTTTTTCTAAGTATGTATAGGTGATTTGTAAATTTTAAATGCTTTATTTCTGTTTTTAATTTTGAATTTCCCACGCAAGAAAATCACATGAGAATTTGAATGAGGAAATGAACAGGGCTCTGTTCACTTCCTCTTCATTCATGGAAAAGCCTTTACTGGAAAAGGAGGTGGGGGGGGACATTCTTTTTCTGGCACAAAAATGGGGGGGGTTTGTGCTGGCAAAAAAAAAAACCATTTTAAAGACTGCGTCTGATAAAGTCGTTTATCAGACACAGCAAAAATCACACAATGTCACAGTACTGTGAATGGTTCCTGCTATCTCATGGTGTTTTCATGTTTGTGTGGTCTATCTGTGCTCCAGCCACAAATAAGGCATCGCTTTTCATTGACGGGATAAGCCATCAATAGCTCTCAATATCACTTTTTTCACAGTATTGAAGAGCGTGAGAAAACACGTCCTGCTGTAATCATAAAATTACAGCATGAATAGGTGGTCCTGTTTCTCCCCGCACCATTCCCATTGAGAAAATCTCTGGGTAAGAACATGAAAACTATCCACAGGACATTCTTTTTATGAACTGTCTTGGTTTGTTTGCAGGTTTTTATGTTTGTTTAAGGAGATTATCAGACATGGCAAAAAAAAAAACACAAGAGGAGCATGAGCAGATGACATTACTGTCCCGTTACCTCCCCATCAATGAAAAGCAATGCCTTACTCATGGCTGCAGCATGGAGTCAGCACACAAGACAACAACATCTGAAACTGGGACCCGTTCATGGGATAGTAATATTGTCCTCACATGCTCCTTTTGTGTGTGTGTGTGTGTGTGTGTGTGTGTGTTTGGATGCATCTGATAATCTCCCACATGTTGTCTGTTCATTTACTTTGCAAATTAAGGGGGTTTGGGTGTTTTTAAGCACACTTGCATCTTATCGCAAGAACTGCCAAAATCTCACCCATGCTAAATCACGGAAGTAAAGTCCCATTCTTAAAATGCTAGTGGTGGTTGTGTGATAATTCCATGGTGGTTCTTTTGTGTGATTACAGTGACATGTGATAATAAATGTAATAATGCCACTATGTTTCTGCTTTCCTCATTTGCGGAATTACAGCATTTTTAGACACTAGTCTGATAAAATCCTACATGATGTAAAAAGTACATGTAATCATGCTTTATATTGCAGTGTATGAACTAGTTTAAAGACTAGGAAATGATAACAAAATGCAGAGGATTATTAAGAGGAGAACAAAACAAAGGATGGGGCAGGGGAGAGGCTTATAAAGGAGAGAATAAAATCCACCCTCTTGGGGCTGTCATGGCCCAGTAGATACACTCCTTACAGAGATTTGATGAATGACCTTTCTGCTGTTACAGAATCAAAGGGAGAGATCTGTTTCCAGAGTGAATGAAGCAGAGTGAATCACATGATCTCTTGTGAGTTTTGGAATGTTTAGCAAATGAAGTCATCCAGACAGCATGAAACAGAGTTATGTCTCTGTTGCCCAGTTGTGTTTATGGAAAAATGAGTTTGGGGGATTGGTTTTTGCTTAAGCACATAGTGTTCCTTGCTACCTAGTCACACACGGATTGCCTCAATAAAGTAGTTCTTGTCCTTGAAGTGGTGTCCTTCCAGGCCTCTGATTTCCCAGAGGCCTAAAGTCCCTTCAGTATGTGACTCCGTGTACTCTTTTAAAAAGAAAAGGAAACAGCCGATCAGAGGCCTGTTAAATCCATATGTTTTAGCCAGATGAGAAAGCCAAGAAAGACACAGAGTATATTGACAGAGATTTTTTAAATGATTTTTGAAGGTATATTGGAGCAATAATATACTCATTAAAATTCAAAAAGATCTGCTCTTTTTTTCCAGCCTGTGAAAAGGTCCCAGAGATCAATGATTACTTTTGACTGTTTTTCTCATTGCCTCAATTCAATCCTAGTAGATTATGAGACACTTTTTAAAAAAAAAACCAAAAACCAAGGAGCTTGCAAAAACGTCATTGTACCACCAAAGGGTCCCAATATTGCACAGCGTCATTCTTCAAGCATCCTTCCTCTGTTCTCCCTCCATTCTGAAGCAATGAAAAAGGCACCACTTTTCATTAGCAGAAACTTACCACTACTGAAAAGCAGCACCTTTTTCATTGCTCCAGAATGGAAGGAGAACAAAGGAAGGATACCTGAAAGATGGTGTGTGAGATTTTGGGCCCCTTTGGTAGTACAGTGATGTCATTCTCACAAGCTCGTTGTGTTTTTTTTTAAAAAAAATCTGATAATCTCCTTTGTTTAAAAAAAACTGTAGTGTGATAATCTCCTAGGACTCCAAGAGATGAGGGTTTGAATTGCTACTCAGCCATGGAAACCTACCGGGTGACCCTAGGCAAGACAAAATCTCTCAGTCTTCAAGGAAAGCAGTGGCAAATCTCTGAATAAATCTTACACACACACACACACACACATACACACACAAAATAAAACCCCTAGTGTTGACCTGAAGGCACTTAACAACAACATACTTCAAAGACTAACTAGTATTGTCTCTCCTGTATGCTTTGTCTCATGAAAGTACAACTGGGGGGGGGGAATTAAATTGAGCTCCCTCTGGCAACTTGGAAAAAGAGTGGAGTAAAACTATGGATGGTGGGCAAAGTTTCCCAGAAACGTAGGAGATTATCAGATGCCCTTAATATGGCGTGACAGCAATGCCAGGAGATCGCCAAAGGGCTTTATTTTCAGACGACGTCATTTCCGAGTCATCATGCCCCCATGCTCATACTGCTCTGCCATCACTCCTTTATATTCATGGGCTAAGCTGTGAATCGATCACCCATTCCGTTTCTATGATGGAATGACAGGCGAGTGAAAAGGTGCCCCGTTATGTTGGCATGATGCCAGCGACAGTGGGAGGTCTGTGCAAAACACTTCCAGGTGTGATCAGGACAATGAGGTAAGTGACACACTTTTTTGTACCCTCCCTGGGTTACTTGGTATTTTTTAAGTGCGTTTAGATGATTGGTGAAACTTTTTGATGGGTATTTTTCCTTTAAAGTTTGAATTTCCCACGCACTCATCCTTTCTCAAGAATGGCCTGGGATTTCAATCAGGAAGTGAATGCAACTCTGTGTGAGCTGCATTCACTCCTAGGCTGCCGAGGGGAGGGGAGGATGTGGCAAAGGTAGGTGTATGAAACATTTTGTTACTGTGCAGGGATGGGGGGAGAGGAGATAGGGAGGTGGGGACGCTATTTTTGTCCCCATCTGATAATCTCCTTAGTGGTTGCAGTGTTAGCTTTCCTTACATAAACTTAATGAAATAGCTGACCCTCCCACCTTTGCCATAATTTTTCTAGAGGTCAAATAAATCCTTGTCACAGCTCCTTGAATCTCTAGAGAGGCAGCCTCTCAGAAGCTTCCTGGGTTTGTTGCATTTCTTGAAATGCTTTCATGAAAACATAGTGTGTGTGTATTTTATGTCACTTTAAAAAAGTCTTATAGCTGATCCTTGTAATGCCTTGTACTGTAAGAGTCTCTGAGGACTTTTTCAGACACCCCTTACTGCGCGAAAAGCCTCCGGAACAGTTACAACACTGTCGTGCGGCAGGGAGTCTGTTTCGGACGACGCCGTCCCTCTCTGTTCCAGTTATGATTGAAGGCAGCCACGCCATTTTTTATTCATGGACAACTTCTGTGATTAAAAAAATGGCGCGGCTGCCTTCAATCATAACCTCCCCACGCCTTCCTCAAAGTGGCGACGGGGCCACTCTCTTACACACACACACACACACACACACACACAAACTAGGATCTAACATTACCTACTCTTTCTGAGGCTCTTGCAGTACAAGGCACTACAAGGTCAGCTATGAGACTTTTTAAAAGTGACATAAAATATTGGAGGAGAGTGTACCCTAGTGAAGTTCATGTAACTTGAGTCAAACATTACTGAAGGTTGCTTGAAACTGGTGTTTTCTACGAGACCAGCTAGAGATATCCCCACAATCTTTGTGGAAGCAAAGGGTCCTATGAAAGTGTGTGCATGCACACATACAAATGTATGGATTTTCAGACCACCATTAGTTAAATGTATCTTTAATGGGGAGCATTAGATATAAACCTATTAATAAATATGAACTAAAAAATGGTGTATCAATACTGTATATCCATATAGGTACCCATCTTTCATATCACCTTCATTTATACACTTAGTTGGTCAGTCAATCAGTCAGTCAGTCACCAGATTGAAATTGAGGTCCACACGATCTTGAGTGGGTTGCTGAAGAGAAAATATAACAGTCTTTTAACACTTTTCACTCAAAAACTATTAACTGTTGTCCAATAAGAAGGTTATTCTGCAGTTCTCTGAGATAAGAAATGTAAATATTATGAGTTTCTATATAGGCAGCCAGCCAGTTGCATAAAAGCTCAATATCCTTGCCAAGATTTTACAAGCATCCTATCTCTACCCTGAGGAGCATATATCAGGTAAGATAAAGTACCCACATATTAGCATATCAAGACCTTTGAGCTTCAGTAGTGCTTAGTAGATGTTTGTTCTTTAGTAACAGCAGTTTTACAAATATTACCCGTGATATTACTGATGCCAAAACATACATTTTATGCAGACTCAGTCCACAAAAAAGTACAGTGATTAGAGCAATCTTGAGTTTGTTGGGGAAAGTGAGACAGTAGTTGATCTGTCTAGCCAACTACTCAAATTGGCAAGGCAGATAGTGAACAACAACCAGGTCTCATACAAACTCTACCCATATAAGGATCTGGCAGAGAAAGAAATAAGCCCAGTTTTCTTTGTAAAACAACAACAACAACAACAACAACAAGAAGAAGAAGTAGCTTGGCTTACAAAGTACTTGTGCATAGTCAAATACATTGGAGATTTTCAGACAGGCAAAAATCGCTCCTTGCCGCGCGAGCAGCCTCCCGAAACTGCTGCGCGGCAAGGGTCTTCTTCGGACGACGCTGTGCCTCTGGCGAAACCGTCCGTGTCACTTCCGTGAAGCTTGGGACGGCTCCGCGTCATATTTCAAGCACGGAAGCTTCCCGTGCTTGAAATATGACGCGAAGCCGTCCCAAGCTTCACGGAAGTGACACGGACGGTTTCGCCAGAGGCACAGCGTCGTCCGAAGAAGACCCTTGCCGCGCAGCAGTTTTGGGAGGCTGCTCGCGCGGCAAGGAGCGATTTTTGCCTGTCTGAAAATCTCCATTGTCTAATAGAGAAGAGCCGGAGAAGAAAAAAATGACTGCAGGTTAGAGTGATGCAAGAAGAGGATAGGCATGGTAAAACAAGCAAGCAGAAAGTCAGCAGACAAGTAAGCTAGAACTTAGTATAGGCATGCAAAGGTTGTTAACTCTAACAGAGTTAAGTCAATGGAGAGCTGTAGGGTTTGGTAAAAGCCCCACTACACTGGCCAAACCATGATATGTTGCCACCATGATAGTTTCTCTGGTAAAACACTCCAGTTTAACTGTTCGTTTGGTAAAGATATCCCAGGAAAATGATTAAAATATGATGAAGTCATGGGCAGGTAGGTGCAGCATAAGGGAGTGGGAGTCCCATAGTTTTCCTATATTCCTCCGGACTATGGTCATGGCCTTGTTGATGTAGCAAATTTACACCAGTCCAGGAGCTGAAGCAAATAATTGAGAAGAACTACAGAAGATAGCTAGCCTATCTACCTTATTATGAAAGAACATAGAATATGGTGGAACTCAACACTGTATCGCAGCATACCACCAATATATAAACCCCATACAAGGAGATCACAACTCAAATAACGGAATACATATCATGAAATTATATCTCTTTGGTCCCATGTTATGCAGTTAGAGCTCACAAAGGGGAAGTGCTGGGCATACTGGAAAGGATGCTTTGTCCACAAAGGAAGCACTTTGCACTAACTACCTGTCACCAGAACACCTCAAGAAATTTGAATACTTTGAGTGCTTTTTAAAATCATCCCTGCCTGGTGAAGTAGCCTATCAGTCTCAAAAGCTGGTGTGATGTATCATGTGCTTTGGGGATGGCTTGAGAAAGGTAACACCACGGGATGGAATGTGGATTTTCTTTAACAACCTGACATCTAGAAGAAGCTTGCTTGCCTTAGCTTGGTTTAACTAGGAGTAGTGGTGACAAAGGAGAAGAGTGAAGAAATTAAAAGAGACATGAGTGGGGCACCTCTATTGATCTCTCCAGAAGAAATGGCACCAATCATGGTCATCCACAGTTGTGACACACTTTAATATATAACTTCTGCAATTATCTTCTGTGTCTCTCCCTACCCTACTTTTGCCATATGTGAATACTGTGTCTTATATTGACTGGCCTCAAATGTCAGTGGTTAGCTCTTAAAGAAGACATTGAATCTTGTGTGTTGCCATTTATAGTAACTTTGTACTCTGTTTTCCCCCTCTCTACATTCCTGAGTCACTTAGGGATGCTGACCTAAATCCTATTACTCATTCCAATTAGAAGAGATACATTAAATCAAAATGAGGTTTACCTAGGTGTTGATTGATCATTCATCTGTCAATTCAGTGAGCCTACTCTAGCTGGGACTAGTCATTGGATTTGGACAATTGTATGATTTTTGTATAATTTGCCACAAGGAAACAATAATCAGTTTGTTCAGTTAATAATAAAGAACAGCTTGACTCCGTTACAGCTTGTCTCAAATGCAGTTTGTATGAAAAACTGGACTTTGGTATCATTGATATGATGATGTGATAATATGGTGACTTCGTGGTGTTAAGTCTATTTGGAACCTTCAACAAAAGTCCATGAGTAGAGAAAGTTTTATTACAGTGTACAGTCAGCCCCCTGTATCCATCAGATTCTGTATCCACAGATTCCACCATCCACGGCTGGAAAACACTCCCCAAATATATATATATATATATTCCAGAAAGCAAACCATGATTTTGCCCTTTTATGTAAAAGATAACATTTTACTACACCATTGTATATAATGGGACTTGAGCATCTACGGATTTTGGTATTAACCTGGAGTCCTGGAACCAAACCCCAGCAGATACCAAGGGCCCACTGTACTATATATCTGAGAGTTCTGCTACCATGGGGTGGGCAAATTTTAGCCCACAGGTTGCATTCAACCCCTGGACCCCATTTTATGGCCCCTGAAGCCCCTCACATCTCTCCCCAAGTGTCTCGCCCCATGTTTTTTTTTAAACTTTTTGATACAATTTCCAGGCAATTTTTGCTAAAAACTACACAGAAATGTGAAGTTAAAGGCTTTCACGGCTGGCATCCATAGATTTTCCTTGGTTTTTTTCCAGGCTGTGAGGCCATGTTATGGAATGGTTTCTTTCTGATGTTTCACCTGCATCTCAAAATCTCTCAGATATGTGAAAACACATAAAATACACCCACCAAACACCACCAAACCCTGTACTGCCCAATGCTTCCATTTTCCTCTACAATCCCTCTCAAAATGGTAAGAGGGAGTAGTTGAGCTTCCTGTTTCTGGGCGGGTGAGAGGAAATTGGTCCCTGGCCTCCATGCAGTTGCCCACCCCTTTGCTATCACAACATGACTAAGGGTATTACTGCACTCCAAGAAAAGTGGCAATGTAGCAGGAAGGTTGCGTCTTGTGCTGCCTTACCGCATGACATTATCTTTCTCAGTCCCATGGGGGAATGAGGTTAAACAATGGCTTTTTGCTAACCGTAAAAACACATTAGCATAAAAACGTGGTTTTACCTTGGTCCCCCATGGTACTGGAACAAAAGAACGCTGGAAGAATGACAATGTCATGCTGTAAGGCAACACGGAAGATGGAACCTTCCTGCTACACTGCCCCTAAGAAAATGAAGAAAGGAAGTGACAGGTTGTTGTGAGAATTACAATAGGGAGGGTGGCCATGTATACAGTTTTGAAAGAAAGATAAGATGCAAGTGTAACAAATAAATTAAATTAAATACAAATTAAGAACTGACCATATTCATCTATGTAAGAGAATAATCAGAGCAGACAATACAGAGAGGGCAACACCAGAGAACCTTAACTACAAATCTCTACACCTAACGGCCCCTGGAGACACACACAGTTACTTGTGCAAGCATTGTGGCATATTTCTCCATTTCCAGCACATGGAACCAGGACAAAATTATAATCCATCCAGGTCAGCTCAAAGTAATCAACATAGTCTCTTTTACTGCATTTGTACATATATTTTATTGATTCTATTGGACCAGTGATCCTGTAGGAAGCATTACTTAAACTGGCGATGAGTACCATTTGAGACCATAAGAACAGTTCCATAATGATGCCATTAGCTGCATATATCACAGAGGAAGGGTAAAGAAATAGATACCCTATAATTTTTAGTAATAAATAATGTTGCATTCATGCTGGGACACAGAATTACTGTGAGTAAATCTTGGGAGCCTGTAGCATTTCAGCTGGTGACTTGGAGATTTATTCTGCTTGTGCGGAAGTCAACAGGCAATACTCCTATTGATTTTATTTGGACAGGATAGGACAGAACTAAACATTTCCAGATGAAATTACATACTTGCAAAAAAAGCCATGGGGTCTTTCTTTTCATTCTGTGCATGGAGCTCAATTCATCTTTGTTGTGTACTATAGCTAGTGAATAACATATTTTAAAACTCCATTTAATGGCAAATGGTGGTGGTGAGGGAACTATATTCAAAACTGCTGAAGGGCAGGAGGAAGCCATCTCAGAAACAATTAGGAAAGAAAAAGTCTTTTCCTCAGCTGGTTATCCATATAGATAAGGGTGAGAAGCATTTCTTACAACATAGGTTTAACCATTTCAGCTCATTTCCAAGTAATATATAGTACACTAACAGCAAAACATGGCTGAAGAACATGTGAATAGCATAGGCCCATACCTGTTGTCTTATGTGGAAATAGTCCACTTTAAATGTTACCAAAGCAAGTGTAAAAGTGGCCAGATTTGCAATTGGTCAAGTCAAGATGCATGGCACAAGTCCTTACATGGTCAACACACACAAGTAACTTTGACACGGGGTGAATCTTCAGGGATGTAGAAGAATATGGGGAATCATTCAATGTTTCACTTTAAGCAGGTGTAGGTATGATGGAATTCAAACACAAACTACCAGAGGCAATTATGAATGAATGTAAAGAGCTCTGCATTGGCTTCCCTGATCTCTTGATCTTTCACCTCCTAGGATTTCTCAATATTTAACACTATTCTAAATATTTCTCTTTTAAGTTCTGGAGAGGAATTTCTTCAGATGAAGTTTTACTCTCTGTTCCACCTGGTTGCTTTTGATTAGGAAGAAGGGGCATATATCAGCTTAACTGGCCACACAATTAGATACAGGGTTTGTTTTTTGGTTTTTTTGTTATATGAGCAAAGTTAAAAGACCTGTATGCACATTTTAGGCCAGATTGGGCAACTGTTGGAGGTTGGAAGGCAACACTGGCCCCCAAGAAGACCTTGTAGAGTCACATGCCTCTCCCGCATCCCTGGAAAAAGGTTTAGGTTTTGCCCTCAAATGCCCTCCATACGCCCTGTTGGGGTGTGTGGAAATTTTGCACACACACACACAGAACATTTTAGGTCCTGGAAAGGACTTTTTACAACAGGAAGTGACCTGGAAGTCAACTTCATATTCACTTCCAGTTTAAAACAAAAACAGGAAAAAAAAGCCTCCTCTATTTCTAAACCATCTAGGTGGCTTAAAATGTGGCAGGATTGCACCCATGCCCTATAGAGGCATGGAAAACTCTTTTTTTCAAAATAAATAAATAAATAAATAAATAAATAATGTTTTGGACAATAGGGAGCCCCAGGAGCTGCATACAACACATAGGCTGACCTTTTCCCACCCCTGCTCTAGGGTATTATGACCAGGACTTGTGTTCTAGATCTTACAGAAAATCTGGGAGAGCAATTCCAAATCTGGAAGGAAGGGATTCAGTGATGGTGAGTCAAGGCAAATTCAGAAGAACTTGGCTCTACTGGAGACAGAATGAATTGTCAGGGCTGAGGACAGATTTCATTAGAAGGCATAGTGTGACCCAAACAGCTTCTGGATTCAAACTAGTCTCTAAATCAGACATACAAGTTACAGTCTGATACAGTAAACAGAATAACACTAGTTTGGTTAGATGGGGGGAGGGAATGTACTTCCATCTTGGTTCTTTTCAAGTATTTGCTTTCTGTCACCATCATCATGGGCTGGAACCAGCTTCAGTCATGGAGCAGATCCACTAAAATCAATGCAACTGAACTAAGGTAAGTCAATAGGTCTACTTAAGCTCAACTAAAGCTGGATTCAGCTCGATCATCATAATCATCATCATCATGCAATTTTATGTACTGTTCATTTAGCAAAGAATAACTTCCAGTTTTAGACTACAAAGACTTTCTTATGAGTCCTAGGTGCTGAACTTTGCTGCCTAAAGTAGCAGATGTTTGTTTGCCCAAACAACTGCTTAAATTAAATTGTGTGGAGACTAATCTCATTGCATTTTTTGTCAGTTCAGAGTGTACTTTATTTTTCTGAGCTGCATCATTTTTAAAGATGCTCTAAGGGACTAAGACACTGTGAATCATAAATCTATCTTCATTTCACAATCCCATTAAACTGAATAGCAGCTCTGTGTTGCTTTGTTAAACTTATATTATAAAGCACCCCAATCCAGTATTGTTCCATTTGCTGTTATATATCTGATGTATTTTTAAAAAGTGACAAGTTCATGATCAAGTTCTGCATTTTCATTGCCCAACTGTCTCATGAACTAAATTAAATGAATATTTTGCCTGTTTCCTTTTTAGAACTCCCCTAGAGATATCTCATATATTTAGACAACGGAAAGTAATATTGACTTTTTATATACATCTGAAGTGGTATTGAGCTGCCTAGCACATTTGGAGAAGTAATTTCAAATCATGGAGACACACCAGTGAATTTATACCACAATGGTCAGTCAGTGTGCAACAGTATTATATAGTACCCCCTTGGAGAGAATATGAATAATGACTATACTAGATATATGGGTGATTGTCAACAATCTTTATAAGGTTGCCTCATAGAGCCAACTACATTTTGTCTTTGTCCTAACATTTCTCTCAAGGGGACTGCATTTGTATATGAAAAATCTAGGCACAGAGCCCTATTGCATATTTTGATATCTGTATGTTAGATTGTCACTCTTCTGAGGGTGATTCTGAACAAGATTTCAAGCACATTCTGTGCCTCATCTTTATGGCCCAGTTCCTGTTATCCATCATGTCTGGTTTAAAATAATCCAATTTTTTTTCTTTTCTTGGCACATCTGAAGTGATAGCACTGGAAAGTTGGCAGATATGATTGTTTAAACAACATTTCCCAACAGTCTGCTGGCAGGTGTTTCCAGAATACTTTTGAACACAGTTTTTGGATAGAACCCGTGCTTGCCAATTAACATAGCAACAAGCATGTGTGTGTGAGGGTGTTTTCCTTTAGCACAGTTGGGACAACACTACATGCTTTCAATGCGATACTGACAGGTAATGTTTGGGGCAGTGGGTCAGCAATAATAAAGTGATAAGCCACAGTACACAGTTATCAGGCCATTCGTTGCTCCTGATAGTGAAACCCTCATGCTTTTGTTTCCTTGTTCTAATAATTAAATTTGTTCTCTTCTTTTTAAATAATGACATTTTTTTATCCTGCTGAGAGATGGCAACCACAAGCCAATATGTAAATGCAGCAAACATTAAAAGTGCATGAAACATGTACTTTTCACACAATGAAAAAAAAATCTTCCAGTGCTTGTGTAGCCCATTAGTACTTGAATATTTATAGGAGAAAAGGGTGGATTCAGTCTGTGTTGACAGTGGAACTTTCCCCTGTAGTAGAATGAAACCATTCTTGTTTATGAGGGCAATGAAAGAGAAAGGGGTGAAATAAATGACAACAGATATCAACTGCCCCAAAACAAATGAAATAGTTTTAATACACACTCAAGAGAAAGTTTATTCTGTTTTAATAAACAGTCATTGTACACAATTACAGGAAACAAACAAAAAGGAAAAGAAAAGAAACAATTTAAATTTCTACTAATTAACCTTTAAGAGTTAAATCATATGCAATAATCCCTTTAAACTTTATTTTTTTTTATTTAGTTATTTATACCCCGCTCTTCAGCCACAAGGCTATCAGAGCGGCTTACAAATTGTTTTTTAAGCAATAGCTATTTACACATCTACACTGCATTAAACAGTTTCCAATGTGTGTTAGTTAATTTCCCCCACAAGCTGGGTACTCAATTTACTAACCTACGAAAGGATGGAAGGCTGAGTGAACCTTGGAGCCCGCTGGAATCGAACTTTTAACAATAAATGTAGATGTTCTTAATACATAGACTATGGACATTATCAGACTAGCGTCTTAAAATGCTCTAATCACGTGAGTAAGGAAGCAGAAACATAGTGGCATAGTCATAGTAATTTTCGCAGGTTGCCATAATCACAGGATTACAACTCGTGCCACAGTAACACTTGTCGTCACATTGCCTTGTAGTAACACAGTACTTACAATTTGTAGTACCCTGCACATGCTCCCTCAAGGGAAAATGTTTACTTCCTTCCCTGATCTCCTATTGGTGTGATCTCAGTAGGTGTCACGAGAAGACACGACTTCACTGAAGGACTTCTAAAACCCCTTAATAAAAAAAAAGTTAAGACAGACATAAGTCCTTAAACAAACCTAAAAATGTGTCCAAACCCAGGACAGATCATTAAAACGGCATCCCGTGGCACATTTTCCCATTGTTCTTGCTGGCGACAGGGAGGCACAAAAGAGGACAGCCCATCCTCACTGTAAACTTGCAATTACAACAGGATGTGTTTTCGCATGCTCTTCACTATCACGAAAACAGTGGTATTGAAGAGCTATTTGAAGAGGTTGTCCTATAAATTGAAAATAACAGCGTATCCGCGGCTGGAGCACACAATGAGAATGCTAATTGTTCACATGGCATGGAAATAACACAATTTTTGCTACGTCTTATAAAGTCTAATGTCAGGAAAGAGATGGTTTTAATTCTTAGATAATGATTCTCTTGGCTGGCATAATTATGCCAGCATAAGTAGCAATGGCAGTAAAAGTAGCGGTATAGTCGCAGGGGCAAAATAGCTGTGGGGACACAGAACAGCATAGGAAGTCATCTCCATCAAAAGGAAAAGTTGCTCATGCCAGATCCTGAGCTGCTGGAAGTTGGTAGGGCAGTTTTCTCTGGTGACAGATAATGGCTTTCTCTTTCATTCTCATCACTGTCACCATGCTGTTTCACAGTGCTCTAAAAAAAGAGAGAGAGAGAGAGAGCCTTACACTTGTGTAATGGAGTTTTATGCTGCTGAAAGCAACCAAGACAACTGTAACAATCTGGCCAGTATACAGTCTAGTGGATCTTGCTTTAGAGTAGCATCTCCCTCTTCAGTATAGCAAAAATAGATCTTCAGCAATATCTGGATGCTCAGAGAAAAAAAAAAACCACAAGAAACTAGCATAAAACAGATGCCATGACAGGTATACCTCAGTTTACAAAATATATGTGTTCCTGAACATTAGTTTTTTTGACATACCAGAGGAAAGAATAGGGGTCGGTTCCTACACAACAAAGAAGAAGAGCAATTCAACATGTTTTGGAAACGTATTTTTATTCTAAGCTAACAATATGCAGGTGTCAAATGAACCACTAGGTGAAGTAAGCCTTGCATAAGTAAACAAAAACATTTTGAGCCTTTTGCAGACCACTTGAAGGCTTCTTCTTCTTCGATTGTGTGAACAACCATTTCGCTAAGGGCTGTGAGAATTACCAGCAATCTTTCTGATACATTCACAGCAGAGCTTTGCTGTGATTGGTTGAACTCACCAGGGAGGGGTTTGGAGAAGGAGGGGATGGAGGAAAGATCCATCCACTGTTGTTTCTAGCCACAGAAAAGACAAGTGCTATACACATCCCAATCGCCCACTTCTTTCTTGCTTGGCTGCTCCATCTCTCTCTCTCTGTGTGTGTGTGTGTGTGTGTGTTCGTTTATGCTATACCCATCCCAATCACCCAGCTGTTTCTTGCTTGGCTGCTCCTTCTGTGTGTGTGTGTGTGTTCGTTCATTCCCTTGCCCTGCTGAGATCCCTTTTCTCTCTTTCCCTCCCTCCTCGGTATCTTCCTGCTTAGCTGCTGCCAGCTGAAGAATCCCCAGCTAGCCTTTTCCAGTCTCTCTCTCTCTCTCTCTCTCTCTCTCTCTCTCTCTGTGTGTGTGTGTGTGTGTGTGTGTGTGTTTGGCTGATACTCCATGCTAAAGGTATAGAAATTAGGCATTCCTCTGGTAATCAGAGGATGTGCTTGGGATGCCACGCCCCCGCCTCAGTCTGTGTGTGAATTTTAAAGTGGAAAAAACTGGAAAACTAAACTGATAGACCGATTTAGCAATAATTCATGTGAACAGTGCAGCACTGATGCGAAACTACGATACAACGCAAATTACTGCAATAAAAAAATGCCATGTAACTGAAGCCTATGTTTCTGTCAGTGGGCAGAGTTAATATGCTTTATGCTGTAAATATATTCTAGTAGTTCTAGTAACCTGTGTTGGAAACCTAAATATTTTGTTTCCTGTTCCTTGCTGCAGGGGGAGCTGTTTTATGACTAGAGTTTCACACTTAGGGGTTGTCCAAATGGTGAAAAAAACTCTTCCCAGAATGTGAGGAGAATCCTACCTGTCTTAATGGCATTCTGCCTGATTCCACCGTATTGTGAAGAAGGAGGGTAAAAATAAAGGCCAACAATCTTGCCAGAAAAGCTTTTGAAGCTTTCCCCATATTTTTTTAAAAAATGTGAGGGTGCTCATTTCTACTCATTACGATGTGAATCATCTTATTAGCTTGCCCAAACAAGAGGAAATGCAAACCTGATTGGCTGGATGAGTGCAGGGGGCTGGGTTACAGGGCGAGTGCCCACTGCTGCCATGTTGGATATTTGCCTTAGCAAGTGATAAAGGTGATAAAACAGAGGATTTGTGTTAACTTTCTTTTTTCCCCAGAAAGGTGAAATATCACTTGTGCACACCATAGAAATAGGGGTTTTTTAAAAAAAAAAAAAAAAAGTTTGGCGGTGGCCGATTTAAAAACATGAGTAATCCACTTATGGCTGCCATCTTGGCTACAGTCATGTGAAGTTTATGGGGGCCATAAAACCATTAAGAACTTTATCAAACACATGAAAAACAGCATCATAATGACACCACATAAATGCAAAAGTGTGCATATCAGACGACATCACCCTTTCACATGTATGTACTGGCCATAAGCCATACTTTTTTACTGATGCCCAAAGCTGTCAATAGATCAGCTGTGGTGATTTTTTTTGCTGGCATTGCCAGTGTATGAAACCTCATGCCAATGTTCTCTCATTATTACAGCATCTATGGAAAGTCTGGCCAGAACACTTCTGGGTGAGATTGTGACATCCAGTTAGGTGATGCTCTTTTTAAACCTTTCCCAGTTTACTTGGGACTTTTATAGTGTGTTTTTGTGCTTTGTGTAACTTTAACTTTCTTATTATTGTTTTTATTATTGAATTTCTCATGCTATGTATTCTCATGAGAATCTGCGAGATTTCAATAGAGGAAGTGAACGGAGCTCCATTCTCTCCTCATTCATTGCTGGGGAAGCCTTTTCACATGGATGCAAGGTAAGTGTGGTACAAGGAGTTCTTTTCCCAGCATAAAAACAGCACATATTATGCTTGAAAAGAACAGGTTTAGGGGGTGGTCTGATAAAGTCCTAAAACAGGTAGCAGCTGCTGTGACTTGCTAATACTATGGAGCAATCCATTTTTTCCCTTGCATGTAAACAAGCCCTTAGTATGTGGGCTGGCCTCATTGAGAGGTTTTTCTCTTCTACTGAGTAAGAATAGAGGAAAGTTGCCCAGTTCTAGTCATGCCTTCCAAAAGCCTTTGTACATTTTTATAATATTTTTATTAACACAAAAAAATGTATATATATAAAACAATATTTAAGGAAAACACACACAAAATACTTCAAACAAATATAACTCTTATAACTAAACAACCAACAATACTAACCACAACAAAAACACTTGGGTACAAATGGCTCCCACCCTCTTAACTAGTGGTTATATTTCTCAAATTGATCAACTTTGTCTAAATGAATTCTTAACGTTGCTTCTACTATGTGCAAAACTCTACTTAACCATTACAAGTTAATACCGATAGGATCCCCACCATTGTCTTAAAGAAGTAATAACCAAATCCCAATCCTTCTTAAGATTTGACAAAGATTAGTCCTTAATCAGCATTGTCAATTTGTCCATTTCAGCCAAATCATATATTTCCACCAGCCACTCGTCTTGCATTGGTACAATATTGTCTTTCCATCTCTGAGCATATAAAAGTCTTGCCGCTGTTACCATACACTTTTTCTCCAGTTGCTCTTCCATCATGCCCACCATATAGAATTCAGGTCTTGTTTTTAATTTTAATTTTAAAATGTCTTCTAATTTCATATGAATCCAATACTTTGTAGCTTTGTCACATGTCCACCATATATGATAAAATGTCCCCAGCTTTTGATCACATTTCCAACATTTGTTTGCCAGACCCTTATACATCTTCAAAAGTCTATCTGGAGTCAAACAGCATCTATAAATAATTTTATAAAAATTCTCTTTCAAATCATACTCAAGGTCAATTTTGAACTTTTCATCCACAACTTTTTCCATTCATCTAGATGCAACAGACTCTCAATATTCTGTGACCATTTTATCATACATTCCTTAACCTGTTCATCTTCCATTTCCATTATTATTAACATTTTATAAATTTTAGCAATCAAATAATCATCATCAGAACAAAGCTGAATTTAAAATTCTGATTTAGTTACTTCAAATCCAGACAACCTCATATCCATCTTAAATCTCTCAGTAACAAAACCCAAGGCCTTTGTAAAAAGAAGCTTGGTTCTCAGAGGCTTCATTAACTGAGGTATGCCTGTATAAACAAAATAATTCCCAATTATTAGACTAGAAATTGAGATTGCCCTTTAAAGGAAGCTGAGTCCTCTTCATCCTGAAGAGAAGTGACCAGCAGGATGCCACAGGGTTCTGTCCTGGGCTCAGTGTTATTCAACATCTTTATCAATGACTTGGATGAGGGAATAGAGGGCATGCTTATCAAGTTTGCAGATGACACCAAATTGGGAGGGGTAGCTAATACTCCACAGGATAGGATCAGAATTCAAAATGACCTTAGATTACAAAGCTGGGCCAAAATTAACAAAATGAATTTCAACAGGAAGAAATGTAGGATACTACACTTGGGCAGTAAAAATGGAATGCTCAGATATAGGATGGGTGACACCTGGTTTGATAGCAGTACATGTGAAAGGAATCTAGGAATCTTAGTGGACCACAAATTGAACATGAGTCAGCAGTATGACATGGCAACTTAAAAAGCCAATGCAATTCTAGGCTGCATCAATAGGAGTATAGTGTCTAGATCAAGGGATGTAATAGTGCCACTCTATTCTGCTTTACTCCAGTTCTGGGCACCACAATTCCAGAAGGACATGGGCAAGATGGAACATGTCCAGAGGAGGGTGACCAAAATGGTGGGAGTCTGGAAGCCATGCCTTATGAGGAGTGGCTTAGGGAGCTGGGTATGTTTAACCTGAGGAAGAGAAGGTTAAGAGGGGACATGATCATCATGTTTAAATCTTTGTGGCACCAGGGCTCACCCTCTATTCTGCTTTGTATACACCTTCTGCCTAGAAACAAATAGGCTCGATTAAGTGATCTGGCTACAGTAACATATCCCTTGATTGTATCTCATGTGGATTACTGTAAAACACTTTACATGGAGCTTCCTTTGGAAACTGTTCAAACACTGCAGCAGATTCAAAATGCTGTGGTCAGGTTGCTGACTGGGGCTGGTTACAGAGTTCAAACAATTCCCCTGTTGAAACAGCATCACTGGCTATGGTTCCATTTCAGTGCAACAGCTGTGAAGGAAGTAAGGTAGTAGAGAAATAGGCTGCTCATAGCCAGTAAGTTGTGTTTTCCTTCCCTCACCATTAGTACACAACATTGGATAAAATGCAATGGCTATGTTGGAATGGATGAATGTGAACCAATTGGAATTTAATCCATATAAGACAGAGGTGCTCTTGTTTAATTGTAAAGCAGATTAATGAATCGTGATTCAGCCATTGCTGGATGGATTACAGTAGCACCCCCATATTCATGGGGATTGGTTCCGGGAGGCCCTGTGGATAATGACATCTGCAGATAATAGTGAACACCATGGAGGAGGAGGGAGGGAGGCTCATAGTCCAGGCTGCTGCCACCACCGCCTGGCCCACCTTTGCCACTGCCTCCCAGACCTCCTCCTCCATCAGCACCACTGCTACCACTGCTACCACCATGCACGCCACTGCTGCCACGGCCTCCCAGGCCTCCTCCTGCTCCACCACTACCACCTCCAACACTGTGTGTACCGCCACCTCAGCCTCCCAGCCCTCCGTAGAGCTGCCAACTGCAAGATCTCCCCTCCTCTTCTCCCTTCACTCCACCCATTGTCACTGCCACCACTGGAGCCATCCCAGGGGAAGGGAGAAGGGTGGTGAGATCTCCTCCTCCACTCCCTCCCCCATCCACCCCCCCCCACTGTCACCAACTGTGGATAACTGAATCATTGGATGGCAAATCATTGAATATGGGGGGTGCTACTGTATTTTAATTTAATATTGTTTAAAACTTCTGGAAGCTGCCTTGGGTCTCATCCCAGGAGAAAGGCAGGATATAAATTGAATAAATAAATAAATAAGTGTTCCTTATCCCATCTCCCTAAGCAGGTGAGCAGGAATAATCACCTCATTTTATAGCGGGCTTGCAACAAACCTTTTAGCTAAGATTTCTGTCTTAATTTTCAAACAGGAAAATACATCTCTCTCTCTCTCTCTCTCTCTCTCTCTCTCTCTCTCTCTCTCTCTCTCTGTGTGTGTGTGTGTGTTTGACAAGCTGTGAGCAACTGTGGTTGGTACTTACTGTACTTAAACAAGTGACATCACTGTGGGCTGACATCACCAGGAGTTTTGACCCAGACACCTCAGGGCCTGGGATGATCCTGAACTGGCAACCCTAACAAGAAATGGTATGTCGCTCACAGTGCTGTTGCAGGTTGGACCCCCCCCCATCACATTTAGCTGTTCTGATGTCCTGAAAGCAACTAGGTACCAGCAAAGTATAAACAGCACTAGCCTGGGAAGGGAGCCAACTGTTAATTAACTCACAGGAATGCAAACACAGTCCAAAAAGGTCAGAGGCTTACAGCAATCAGTCAGTGTGGTCCAAAGCAGTCTGAGGGTCAACAGAAGCAGGCAGCAGAGTAGTCAGGGACAGTCCAAGGTCCAAGCATAAGTCAAGGTAACAGAAGTTGAGATAACCAGAATCCGGGCACCAAAGTCAGCAGAAAGCTTTCACCAGAAAGATCAGTTGATCTCTGACAAAGACTCCATCACCTCTCCCAGCATATACAAAGCAATTAAGGCTTTGTCAGGTTTTTCTTAACAAGCAAGTTTTTCTCATAAAGTCTCAGAGACTTCCTTTGAGCTTCCTTTTGAGCTCTCTGCTGGGTACACAATGGTGGAGGTAAGTCCCTCTCTTCTTCGTCCTTATCTGAATCGTCAGGACTCTTTGCTGGGACTGATGCCAACCCACTCAGATCAGGCTCTTCCTCTCCCCGAGCCTCTAGATTGGCAGGGTTCCCTGCTGGCACAGGTATAGACCTGTGCCAGGGTCCCTAGGGCCATTCCCTGCCATGTCCTCCTCCTCCTCTGACTCTATTGCCTCATCAGGCTCATGGGGCAGGACATCTGAGGACTTTTAAAGGGTTTTTTCACCCCCAAACCATTTTTAGCTAAAAAGTTTTCAGGACATATTGGGGGCTTGGAGGGATCATTGGCAGTGCCAAGGGCCACACTGAAACCCCTCAAAGGCCATATGTGGTTCTTGTGGGAATTGCATGTCCCACCAAGTGGAAGCAATACATATTTTGGAGACATAGGAAAAAGTTCTTCTCTATTATATCACTCATTGTTGAATGCTGTCCCTTGGTGGCCCAACTGGCACTGAATTTGGCCTCATTTTAGTCCCAAGTGAAAATGTGGCTACTTCCTTCAGCTTTTCTGGCCTTATGACCTTGCAAATTGAATCATGAGGTTGTTGGATTTTTAAAATTCTGTCTCAATTATGTTGAATTGTTTTAAATTCAATACAGTAACAGCATTACAATAAATGTAACAATACAAATTGTTCAAATTGTTTTATAATTGTTTTAAAGTTGAGTTCTCTAGCTAAAGGGCAGGGGAGAAATATTTTAATAAATAAACAAGTGGCACCTCCAGATTATGCCATGAAGCAGCCATTAAGCACATGTTCACACACACACACATACAGAGAGAGAGGGGAGGTCCATCTATACGAGGGGGAAAGTGTGGACTGACATGAACTCATGCATATTCGAAGCAGGATCGACCTGTCTTTAACAGTGGTTTGCAAAATTGCAGGCATGCGACGCTGTTTTTGTTGTCCCAATGGCATGCCTGCGATTCAAAATTACTGCCGCGACTCACATTTTCATTTTCACCAGTTGCTGCTACTGAACAGTTTTTGTTTGTTTTTTTTAAAAAAAAGGCATATCTAAGGTCCGGGTGTGCAATAGTGGGATATTCTGCCTAAATAAAGAAAGAAAAGAAAAGAAAAAGTCTTTTTCGTCACCTCAGCATACGATCACCAAGACGAAAATCCAAGATGGTGGTTCCAGGGTTCTGGCCTTCTTAACAAGCTCCACCCCCTGTTCCCATCTGGCCAATCAGCATTCTACTTCTGCTTTTCTGATCGCCTTTCCTAACAATTGATGCCCATTCTCTATGGTGCTTTTCAAAATCTTTGAGGAAAGCCCCGGAAGCTTTCCCCGAGGAGTTTACAGTGGATTTGGACCTCCTCCTTCCGAATATGGAAGAATTATGCAGGATCCCATTAGGACAGGTCACATTCTAAGCAAATTCTATGAGGATTATTTTCACTGTTTAGACAGGCTGAGATTTATTCTATGTCTGTCTGTCTTTTGGCCACTGATAGCATTTTGTAGACTTTGGGTCTTTTCTTCTTTCAAGCATCAAAGCTAGATGGAAGAGCTTAATTACCATTTGAATTGGTTTCTTCTCTAAAATCCTGTCTTGGTTTTATTTTGTTTCTTTATTTGTTTAGATGATTTTGACTGGTTTTTCAATCTGCTTTTGTTGTCCTGCTCACCACTCAGTTATATTTCAACAAAAGAGATGTATTCTAGTGTTTGTAATATTAATTCATACATTTTTTATTCAAAGAAGTGAACATGGTTACAAACCTTATTCAGTTCTCTTACCTAAGAAGCAGAATTGAACCAACCAAACAAAGGGAAGCGATTCTTTTGAGCTTCAATCTTAAGTGTGTTTGGCTTCTATTTCTTTGGAAGAAATTCTCATGCAAATATATGACATCATTTTCAAGATGGTTACAATACAGCAGAAGTAGACCGCATTAACAATATCAGCCCAGCAATGTTTGAACACTTTGGTGGCATACATCACTGGAGTGCAAACTAGGAGTGATCTCATTCTACTTCCTCTGTCCTTTCCCTGACACACACTGGTAGTAACTCAAAATAACTGTTTGGAAATTATATTACTATGGCTCCTGTGAGGCCTGCATGAACAGCTGTGTTGTGTAGGCTGTATCAAGGGGCAACCTGTTGCCAGAAGGTATTTGCTACCTGAGAAAGAAGCAGCCAGGATTCTTCTAAAACAAATTGTTTCGGCAATTATGAGACAAGATTGCTGAGCCATCTCCACATGTGTCCTTCCTCCCATGTCACACTTTCTCAAGCTGCTTTAAACTCTTCCTGGGTAGCATCCCCCCCACAAACCTGCAGATTGAGTGAAGAGAGGCCTCTGCACACAAACACCATAATGGAGACTTCTGTTATCATGCTAAGTCCTTTCCTAATTGCTGTTCCCTCAGGCCATATACTTCTTTTATGGACTTTTTCAGATAGGACGTACCACACAAGGAGACTCCAGAACAGTTATGACACTGTTCCGCGGCAGGGGGTCGATTTTGGACAACGCCATCCCTCTCTTGGTGTCATCCATGACAGTTCCGGGTATGATTGAAGGCAGCCATTCCATTTTTATTCAGGAACAACTTCCATGAGTAAAAAATGGTGCGGCTGCCTTCAATCATACCCGGAACAGTCATGGACGACACCGAGAGAGGGACAGCATCATCCGAAATGGACCCCCTGCCGCGCAACAGTGTCATAACTGTTCCAGAGTCTCCTTGCGTGGTGAGTCCTGTCTGAAAAAGTCCTGTGTCTCTTAATTCATTTTCCTTCCTTTCCCCCTAACACTTACTACTCTTTCACACTATACACTATAGCACTTTGATACCCCCTTGCCATGGCTCTGTTACCCTAAATGCCAGGGGGTCTTAAGGACCCTCTGAATATCGATATTAATTGGGGGAATTAATATACTCAGCTTAGCAATACAAGAGGAGGGCAACAAAGCAGGACTTTTTAACCTATGTGTACCAGTATTCAGGAGGAGACGTTAAGCTAGATAGTACAATGAATTAATCTTTATTGAGAAAGCAATAATAAAAACATTCACACACACTCTCAGGCTTCAAGCAATCATGCAAGGCTAGCAAATAAAGTAGGAAGGATTTGAATAGAGGAATAGAGTGAGGGGAGTTTGGGGGGAGATACAACACCAGTCCTGTAGAGCAGAGATTCCTGCAGCAACAGAGTCTCAGAGTTGCGCTCTGAGGATCTCACAGCAAACTAGCAGCATGGATGTAGGAGGAGTTGTACACAATTTGGTGTTGTTTTGAAGGGGCTTTTATAGCCAATAATTCCCTTCAGAGGATGGAATTTATAGTGAAAGACAATGCTTCTCAGAGGTTCTCAAGAGAATGGACACTCTGGATATGTTAATCAACTCTTAATGTGTTGATACTTTGCGGCCGAATGGAGGAAGCAACCCTCTTTGTTTGCAGGGAGGTTAAGGTAAGATAGCTCCTTACAAACCTTGAATATCTCAGCTAAGTTTGATTGGATTAGCCAGATGTTCAGACAAGAAGTTGCCCTGTGGTTACCTTTCTTTGGAATTTGTGATAGTCCCTCCCTATTGCATACCTGACTGAGTCTCAGCACTAGTCTTTGGTATTCCTGGTTTTGGGGAGTGCCCAAGTTCCTGGCCATACTTCTTGGAAGTACTAGACTTCTCTGTGAGATGTTTCTAAATGCCTCATGAAACATAGTTGACCAAATTATTAAATATTGCCATTTATTAAAGATAAGGGGCGGGGGGTGTCAAGGCAGGTAATAGCTCCACCTTATGGAATCCTGAGGCTTATAGTTTCATGAGACATTTAGAAATATCTCACAGAGAAGTCTAGTAGCACACCTAACTACAAATTATAGGATTCTGCAGGATAGGGCCATGGCAATTAAAGTACTATCAATCTGCTACATTAGTACAGTGTTCATCTACACCAAGGTTAGGCAACTGTGGAAGGCTAGGGGGATGCATTAACCCCCCAGGAAACCTTGGGGGCTACTCCCCCTCCTGCACCTACTCCCACAAATATTTCTAATGTCCCCAAAGGCCCTCTAGGGGATATGGGGAGATTTTCATCATGTTTGGGGGGCTTTACACATAAGAGAGGCCCTTTTTAACAACAGGAAATGAGTGGAAGTCACTTCTTGTTTCAAAAATTGTCTCTCCTGTGCTTAAATTGGTCTGGAGAGACTCCAGATGTGGTGGTAATGGCCCATACACCTGCTAGAGAGCATTTGAGGGGGGAGGTTGAAAAATTTGCAAAAAGAAGTTATTTTAGCCCTGGGGGGATCAGGGGGCTCCAAATGTGATGGAAATGCCTTCCAAAGCCTTAGAGGGGATTTTGGAGCAAAACAACAATAACAGTAATAGAGGAAAAAAACAGTAAAGCACATCTCTTGTCTGCGACCCTTCCACACCAAACAGTTTTTGTGATTCTACTTTAACAGCCATAGCAACATCCTAACAACAACAACAACCCCCCATACACACACATGCATGTGTCTTGTGGTACCTTGGTTTGCAATCCTAAACACACTGACAAATATACAGTGGAGCTTACTTCATTAGCAATGTTAGTGATTAATGACTCTCTTGTAACATTAAGACTCAAGCACTAGGGATCAAATGTCTTGTGGAAAATAGACAATTTAAATAAATGAGTGCAGAAATGCCATAAGGGTGCTGCATTGGGGGATATGTTTAAACGACCTTTCTGTATAAAAACATTCTGGTTTTTAAAGTTTAGGATGAAAAACATCACAAGTAGCAGAGCTATATTGTGCTGTTTGATAATGCACATTGCTGAACTTCAAAAGGTTTGCTTTGCCAGTAAGTTATGTACAGTTTGGTTTTGTTCTACCAGCAGAGCCATTGGGGAAATCCAGGTGTTCTTTCTGTTGGTCATCTGAGACTTTCTTGCACTATTTCCTCGCTTTTCTTGTGATGCTGTGAGGCAGTAAGAGCTAATAAAAATACAAGAGTAGCCAGCATTTATTTGCTGCCAACAGAAAGACACAGAGTGTAAAGGAGCTTTGTGGAGTTTGTTGCATCTCAATGATATGTGGGAGGTGAAAATACAGAAGGAACTGAAGAAATCTGAAAGAAGGTATTTGTTAGAGATTTACACTCTAGTCAAGGAACAACGGTTTCCTTAAGCAGTGCTTCATGTGGGGGTAAGGGACTTTAGCACACTGCCCCCCCCATTTTCAGACATTTTTTGGGGGGGATGGTTAATTTTCAACATGTCTATGACAGTATCCTTTAAGTTTTGTTTTGTGAACTACCTAGAACATTCCAGATGTAAGTCCAGATTTAGAAGTGCAGCAAGTAAACAAAGTTTCACAGCTCAATACTAACTGGCCAAGATGGTCAGCAGGAACTTAGTTGAATCCTAGGCCCAGCCTAGAGTTGTTAGAAATTTCTTAGGACTATCCTCAACTTAGCCTGAATTTGAGCTTGCATTGGGGCTGTGACACTATATTGGAGGAGGTTTGGATCTCACATAACTGGGCTCCTCCTTCACTTTACACCTTCTCCAGCCCCTGTTTGTACAAATCACACTCTCTCAGCCTCAGAGGATGGTAATGGCAAACTTCCTCTGAATAAAGGAAGTTGGACAATGACTGAATAAAGGTTTGGACAACTGGCGGAAAACTTGACTCTTATCCGACAGGACTTGACATAGGAATTTTCTTCGATCCTATCAAGAGGCAATACGTGCAGCGCAGAGATCCTTCTCCTCTGCACGTATTGCGTCTGCAGAGTCCCGTCCAGCAGAGCTGTTTAGGATGGTAAGGGAGATGACGCAGGTTATACCTGCACAGAACCCATTGCTTAACCCAACAACGGCCTGCTGTGATGCATTTAACAACTACTTTGCAGATAAAATCTCTCAGATAAGAGCCGAGTTAGATGCCAGCATTTTGACAGAAACAATTGACGAGGTGTCCAGCAACTCCGTTGATGTAAGTTTACTGGATCAATTTCAATCCGTGAGTACCGAGGACGTGGACAAGCTACTTGGTAGAGTGAGGAAAACGACCGGCCCTCTTGATCCTTGCCCTTCATGGCTGGCCATCCAGGGGGGGGGGGTGCCTTGATGGTGTTCCTTAAGGACATCATCAATGCATCCCTGAGGGAAGGGTGTGTTCCATCCTGTTTAAAGGAAGCGGTGGTTAAGCCACTCCTGAAAAAACATTCCCTAGACCCCCTGGACATGAACAACTATAGGCCGGTTTCTATGTTACCATTCTTGAGCAAAGTGATCGAGGAGGCAAAGTGATCGAGTTGCTCTTCAACTCAAAGTGGTCTTGGATGAAACTGATTATCTAGACCCATTTCAAAGTGGCTTCAGGACGGGATTTGGAGTTGAGACTGCCATGGTTGCCTTGACCTTGATCTGCGTCTAAGCATCGACGGGGTAATGTGACCCTGTTGGTGCTTCTGGACCTCTCAGTGGCTTTCGATATGATAGATCATGGCATTCTCCTGGATCGCCTGAGTGGGTTAGGAATCAGAGGCACTGCGCTCCAATGGTTCTGGTCCTTCCTCTCAGGCAGGTCCCAGAGGGTGCAGCTCGGGGACAGCTGCTCCAGCAGAAAGGAGATTACTTGTGGTGTTCCGCAGGGCACCATCCTGTTCCCGATGCTGTTTAACATCTATATGAAGCCGCTGGGTGAGATTATTTGGAATTATGGGGCTGGGTGTTATCAGTACGCTGATGACACCCAGATCTATTTCTCCTTGTCCCAGTCATCAGCCTCAAATTCCAATGGCATCTCTCCTCTTAATGACTGTTTTAAAGCAGTAATGGGCTGGATGAGGAAAAACAGATTGAGATTAAATCTGGACAAAACGGAGGTGCTCAAGGTAGCAGCCCCGAAACCAGGAGTTGGGTTGCAACCTCCAGTACTGAACGGGGTCACGCTCTCCGTTAAGGACTGTGTTCGCAGTCTGGAGGTGCTCCTTGATTCATCGCTTCAGATGACGAGTCAAGTGAATGTGACAGTCAGGAGCGCTTGTTATCAGCTTTGGCTGATACACCAGCTGCGCCCTTTCCTGGAAGTAAGGGACCTCAAGACTGTGGTGCACATGCTGGTAACCTCTCGTCTAGATTTCTGCAATGCGCTCTACATGGGGCTACCCTCGTGCCTGGTCCGGAAACTTCACTTGGTACAAAATATGGCAGCCAGAGTGGTCTCGGGAACATCTCGGAGAGACCATATAACCCCAGTATTGAAATCTCTCCACTAGCTGCCTATCAGTTCACGGGCCCAGTATAAGGTGTTGGTTATTACCTTTAAAGCCCTAAATGGCTTGGGTCCAACTTATCTCGGGAACCGCCTCCTCCCATACAATCCTCCCCCCATGCACTCTGGTCCTCTGGGAGGAATTTGCTTCAGCCACAAAAATCTAGGCTGTGTGCAACCTCCCAGAGGGCCTTTTCAGTAATCGCCCCCAATTTATGGAATGGCCTGCCGAATAAGATCTGTCAGCTGACGAGCTTGAGTAGCTTTTAAAAAAGCACTAAAGACAGATCTGTTTTGGCAGGCCTTTCCTCATTAGATCCTTTCCTGATTAGATCCCGGCCTCAGGAGCTATGTCTCCTGGTTTTTTAAAATTATGTATATATTTGTTTTTAATGTGTTTTTAGTTAGAAGGTTTTAATTTTATAGTGTTTAATGTATTTTTATGGGGGAGGGTGGAGGTGGGTGGTGTTTTTAGTCATTATTATAATGTTTTAATTGTTGGAAGCCGCCCCAATTGTTTTTAGCAGAGGGGCAGGGTATAAATATTATTATTATTATTATTATTATTATTATTAAATCCTGCTGAGAAAACACCAGGAATCAGAGTTGACATAACAACAAGCTACATCCTGAGATCCTTTGATATAGTGTTACCTACCCTGATAGCGTCCATCTTGGACTATCTAATAATTTGCTATATTTAATGATTTGGCTTAATGTGGCCATCCACATGGTTAGCAGGTAAACCAGGGACCCTCTAATACTAATGCTGGATTCATGTATAACCAAGGAAGTGGCCTTTGGAAAGTCCCCAAAACTAAATACTTAGGTCAGAACTTAATTACTGGAGGTGAGTCATTCACTAATCCACTCAATTATAGCAAACTCCTTGATGCTTGTTAAATGGGTCTTTCCTTTCTTCATTCCCTTCCAACAAAAGACCTTACCTGTTCCTATTCAATTCAGATACAACACCCATTAATAATTGATTAACTCTTCCAGAGCACCCATTGTCTTGCCCTGAGAACCTCTGAGAAACATTGTATTCCACTCAAAAGCCTATCCCTTCAGGGGAATTATTTCATATAAAAATCACCCTAAAACACCACCTAAGCATGCACAGTTTATCTTCCTCTTAACTCCACATCAGACTGTGTAGCCAGGTGTGCACAAATCCCCTGCTTTCTGACTTCACGTCAGTTCGTGTCACCAGTCTATCTTCCGGATCTCTTCACTGTCAGTTTACTTCACAATCTCAGCTCTGTAGGATCAGTACAGTATAAACCGCAACCTCCTTACTCTGTTCCTCTATCCAAATACTTTCAAGTATCTTCATTAGCCTTGTGTGAGTGTCTGAAGCTTGAGTGCTTATATGAATGCTGTTGATATTAATTCCCAATAAACATCATTTAATTGTACCTCTTGGCTTAGAGTCTCATCCATTACTACCAGTGTACATAGGTTAAAAGATCCCACCATTGCCCAGCCTCTCACATGCCAAGTTGAGTTAATTAATTCCCCAAATTAATATTAGGAAATTAGAGGGTTCCCATGGACCCCCATGCAATTCAGGTAACACCCCTTTTCAGTTCCTTTGATGGCAGTTCTTGGCCAGTTCTGCCAGAAAATTGTTCTGTCAGGAGATCTGTGAGATCAGGTGGCAGAAGATCATTTCTGCCAACAGAAGAGCATTTTTGTTTTCAGCAGAAGAGGTTTGTTCTAACACCCTAGAACTGGCCCATCTTTGAGTTCGGATTGCTTTGCCCATCTGTAATTATTTGCAGCTTCTCATTTGCTGTTCCCTCCTTCCTCCTTTTGTTTCTCATATATCGTGGATGGTATTCAAGTAATTTCCAATCATTGTCTGAAGAAATCATTTAAAAAACAAAAACAAAAGTGTTTGGGATCCAAACAGTATTTGGGATTTTAAATAGATCAAACAGATATTGACACTTGGAGACATCCCAGATTTAGCACTATGCTAATCTGCCCAAACTCAATCACCTAATCATGCCATTTGAATTAAATGCTGTCTGTAACTGGATCCAACTATCCATGGCAAAGGAACAAAATGAAGAACAAAACAATTGTTGTAGCAGCAAGAAGCCCTGTTATTCACAACAGCATCCAGTCTATTCCAACCTTCACTTAGCCTCCAGCTCCAGCTGGAACGCATTGTCCATGCCTCCAAGTGTCTGCTGCACAGAAAACAGCTGCTCTTAAATGGATTGTTATACGCCATAGTACTGTACCATAAGCTTCTTATTCTGAAGCATTGTCTTCAATAGGAACACGTCAAATGCTGCTAAATTCAACAACAGTATGTACTAGGAATGCTTTGATCTGAGAACTATAGTCTTAAAAAGTAATGTTTCGAAGCTCCTCACTTAAGTGTGCACCTAATTAAGAACTTTATCAGACAAGGTTTGCCAAGGATTCTTTTGCCTGCATATTTTAAAGCATTTTTCTGCTGGCAAAAGAACCCTTCCTACCAACCCTACCTTGATCAGTATTCAAAGGCAGCCCCTCAGTGTGAACAGAGCACAAACGAAGCTCTGTTCACTCCTGCGCTCGTGATCTTGCCGATTCTCATGAGAAGAAAATTTTAAAAAATACCCCCCAAAAAGTCACAAAACACTCACACAAGCACAAGAACAGACTTTACAACCTAAAAGTGAACTAGGGAGGATCATAAAAAGAGCATCTCCTACATGGCTGTCCTGATCTCACCTGGAAGTGTTCTGTCATTGACTCTGTATTCACGTGAGCACAATGGTGCGGGGTTTCAAATGCTGGCAATACTAGCAAAAAAGTGCCACGGGAGATCTATCTTGGCTCATCAATAAAAAAGAACGGCTCATTTACATTGCATGATAGTGAAAGGATGACTTTGGACTTTTTCAGATGCCTTAAAACCCATCAGGGGAGGGTGGGAGAGGTCTGTGGCTATCCCACAGCAGAGGGTCAGTTTCGGATGATGCCGTTCCCCTCCCATTGACGTCCGTGTCGCTTCCGTGTTTGATCTATTGCAAAGGCGCCACTTTTTACTCACGAAAAGCTTCCGTTTTTCTGATCTTGGAAGCTAAACAGGCTCAGTCCTGATTAGCACTTGGATGGGAGGCCACCAATGAACACCCAAGTGCTGTAGGCTTTATTTCATAGGAAGGAACTAGCAAAACCACCTCTGAGTATTCCTTGCCTAAGAAAACCCCATGAAATTCATGGGGTCTCCATAAGTTATCAGGTGATTTGAAGGTGCACTGACACACACTTGTTGTAGTTTTGCTACACAGTATAAACAAAATATTTAGCTGCCTGAAGCCTATGGTTCCCCCTTCTAAAATCAAGTGTTATAGTACCCTAGGCCTGACAAATTATTTGGTCATCTGGTGAAGGGGAAAAAACTCACAAATGTCCAACTTCCTGGTAGTAAAAATTAAATTTTTGTTTTATTCTGTTCTATTTATATCCTACCTTTGTCTCAACATGGGACCCAAAGTGGCTTCCAACAAGCTGAAATACAGTAGCAAGCCATAAGAAATGAAATCATAAACAATTTAGTGCCTTTTCATGACACATTGCCTAATTCTCCCTAAGAGTAAGGCTGAGGCTAATAGCAATATAATCCTTGCAGCAGATGGAATGATCAGGGGAATGGGTTGTTGTATTCATTCTATAGGGGGTTTCTATATCCTTTAAAACTTAAAGTTCACAACCTAAAGACCACTTTATGTATGACTGAAATGAAAAAGCTCTCACTTGCAGGCTTCTGGTATAATTTTGGTCTCATCTATATGGGGGGGGGGAACAGATTGCTCCGGAGTAGCAGCGATTTGCAGCAGCTGTGAACTGTCTTAACAGTTTTACAGTCCCCATAAACTTCGCATAAGCCCTAGCCAAGATGGTGGCCACAAGGGAATTACTCACCATTTAAAATCTGCTGCTGCTGAATATATATATATTTTAAATTTACTATGGAGCACACAAGTGATATTTTGCCTTTACAAAAGAAAAAAAGAGAAAAGAGAATGAAAGATCGCTGTTTTATTACCAATCCCTTGCTTAGCTAAAATCCAACATGATGGTAGCAGGTGCTTTCCCTGTTTGCAAGCCCAACCCCCATGATTGTCCAGCCAATCAGCTTGAACTGCCTCACTGAAGCAATGCAAGTGAGACTGTCTTAACGATTGGACATTCGCATCCCCTATGGAGCTTTTTTAAAACTCCGGGAAAAGCACCAAAGGCTTCCCTGATGGAGTTTATGGTGGATTTGGATGCCTCCCTTCTGAATGAGATATACTGATGTGAATGTCCATTGAGACAGATCACCTTCCATGTGACTTCCATTAGGATTATTTTCACCGTATAGACAGGACCTTCTATATCACCATGCAGGCATCCAGGCATACACAAATATTTATTTCACAATGGGATTTTTGCCACTGAGAGAACCTGAACAAAACTATACTATTAGAAGAAACTTCCATTTTTGAACTGTCTCCTTGCTTGGCCAACTGGCCCTAATTGCCTTTGCTATAAGGCTCAGAAACATTTTTATTAAGCTTCAAACCATGTCCTTGACATCACAGCTTCCCTGTCATTCTTGCAATCCTGGTTTCTTTGTTCAGTGATTTCCCTCAGTCTCATGAAATGCCCACGCAAGTTTCTGGTTCCTCTTCCTGCCTGCAGAAGGAGCAAAGTTGTCAAACATTAACTTGCACTTCCTTGAAGGTCACCACAGGCTGATGTCATGGTGTATAGAATCAGCTAAGGGTGAGACAAGAGACACATGACTGAGGAAAGGAGTTGCTGCATTGACTCTACTTTTCTTGCAGTGAACCATTTCCATTTCTGTACTCTTGAAATAACAAGAGTTATTGCCAGCCACAGCTGCAAGCCAACTGAGGCAGCAGAGGGGATAAAGCCTGACCATCGCCCACTGCCAGTGATCTCCCTCCACCCAAGAACTGCCATGACCTGGGGAGAATTGCAGAGGGAAACCCCTGCCAGCCAGCAAAAAACCGCAAAAGGCATTCCCTCACCCCGCCCGCTGCAGCTGCAAGCCGGCTGAGGCAGCGGAGAACAGTCACAGCCGCAACCAGTGAGGGAACGCAGTCCCAGAGAACTGGATCACGTTTGACTCCTCTTCAGCTGGTACAGACGCACAGCAATCGATGATCGCTTTTGACTGAGAAGGAGGAACTGAGGGCAGCAGGGCTTTTATATCCTCTGGCCCCGCCCCTCAACCCCCATCACAGGCAACACTGCTTGCGACCAATTAATGGGACTCATCTGCCACAAGCACGGCAGCAAAGGTGGCTCCCCGGTCCGAATGGCTCTGCCAACGGCGGGGAGCCGTAAAACCACAGACTGGCATTTCTAGCCATATTGAATGAATATGCTCAAATTCTGCCCTGGACAAAATATTATAACAGATGTAAAATACCTGCACAATTTGACACCTGACATTCTATTGTATGTCCAATAATAGTCAAATAATATCCTATTGTTTTTAGGTATCATTTTAACCCAGTCTGTGCCTCTTCATTAATTGTAAAAATATTATCAAAATCTATCCATATACCATGGAGATTATCAGACAGAAATGAAAATAGCATTCCTGTCCCACAATCTCCACTTCCACCTCTGTCACTCCAAAATCACCCTCTCCACTGCAATCACCTCCTCTCCTGTTATTCCGGCAGCCCAGGAGTGAATGGAGCTCTAACGGAGCTCCCTTCACTTCCTGGATTGAAATCCCACAGATTCTTACGAGAAGATGCGAGCATGGGAAATTCAAAAATAAAAATAAAAAGAACATGAAAAAAATTACAGCAAGCACAAAAACATACTGTAAAAGGTAGAAGTAACCCGGGAAGAGTTATAAAAAGTGTGTCACTTACCTGGATGTCCCAATCTCACCCAGAAGTGTTCTGGCAGGGACCTCCCATTGACGTTGGGATGTCGCCAGCATAACAGGGCACCTTTTTGCTCACAGGAACTTCCGTGACAGAAACGGAATGGGGTATCTATTGATGGCTTCTCCTGTCAATAAAAAGCAGTGCCAGTGGGAGAGCAGCATAACAAGTGCATAACAAGGGGGGAATGCCGTTGTCTGAAAAGGGAGCCCTTTTGCGATCTCCTGGCATTCCTGTAACCCCACTTTTAACACATCTGATACCTCCCATGAGAAGCAGTTTCATCAAGACCATTAAAATAGATGCTAATTTGATGCAATTTTTTTCACAGATTCTACTTTCATACAGCACTAGAAGCCAAAATAGGAATTTATACTGCAGTATTTTACAGCAAGTGCTTGTGGCAGAAATGGCCTAAATACCCCAGAAGTACCAGATCCTCTCTGATCTTGGAAACTGAGCAGGGTCAGGCTAGGTTAGAAGTTTCCCATCTGACTGCCAATGAATACCAGGTGCTTTAGGTTATATTTCAGAGGAAGGCTGTGACAGATCACCATTGAGCATTCCTTGCCTAAGAAAACCCTCTGGAATTCGTGCAGTTATCATAAGGCAAGAGGCCACTTGAAGGCACACATGCACATACACACACATTTTGCACAGGAAAATGAGCTGTTAGAAAAGTGTGACAGTGTTGATCCTCTAAGGACAATCCCATCATTCTGTGATGCAGCACTATTGAGAAGCCAAGGCGATCAGACATGCTTCACAGCTTGGAGAATCTGGACCAGGAATCTTATATTCACTCCTTTGCAAATGATATGTTTTTACTTTACTTTATTGGGTCAAGAAGACAGTAGAAAATATCTGGGCAACATATGAAGAGACTAGGACAAGGATGAAGAACTTTTGCATTGCCTTTTTACAGTTCCGGATTCCTTTTCAGATTTTGGAAATGTCACTTTTCTGGATTACAAATAGAAGGGGCTATAATGGTTTGGGGATTCTGGAAGCTGTAGTCCAAAACCATAATGTTTCTAGGTTTAGCTGGAAACCCCAAAGGATGCAAAGTAACATTTGCAGCACTGGCTGATACTGCCTTGCAGGACCACATGAGCAGGAAAGCATGTTAATTCCTTCCACTGGAGGAAAGAACTTTTGAATCCAAACCATTGGGACTTATCACCCAAGTAAAGAAGCACAAGATTTTATTGCAAGTACTTCATCATATCCCAGCCCATGATTGCTGAAGAACACTGAGAAGGAAGGAAGGAACTAGTCCTTTAACTAAGAATTACAATCACCACATTTGTCCATTGGACTGGATAATATCTGGATGTGTATTGAGAATGGAACTAACTCATTTCTGCCTTATTATAAGTCATTACATTATCTCACATTCCTCTCAAGGAGAACTAAGATCATTCTCTTGATAAAAAAAGTAATTAGTATTACTGGGTTTTTTTCTGCTAAGACGTTGATTGAAAATACTACAATTATGTATCAACACTAATAGGAAAACAGGATTGAGGCTCTTTTTCTATATCCACATGTAGGATTACTTTTTCAAATTGGTAAGAGCCAAAGTAGATAAGAGAGTGATTGGCTCATAAGAACATCTGTTCAGCATACCCTCCCACTATCTTGATCAGGTAGGAACAGTCCCAATTAATCCCCTGTTGTCCTACTTTTCAGCTGCATTTAAAATGTCCCAGTTTCTCTCTTCTCTCACTTTTCTCCTTACTCATTAGCTTACTTCAGTTGCTGCAAAACGAGTTCAAGCTACAAAAGTAGTTTACACTCAATTAACTCAGCAAAGGGGAGAGGAGGGCTGGAGTCTTGCTATTCCTGGTAGTCTCAGACAAAAGCAAACCACTAAACCTTACATTTACAATCTGCAATAAAATCCTCCATGAAAAGAGTTTAAAGTGTAATTGCTGAACAGTGTTTCACAGACGTCTGAGACACACTTTTAGAAATTAAGTTGGAGGCTGTCTTGCCTTTTAAATTGCATGTGAATCAGAATCATCCCTTTCATCTCTGGTTTTTCTTCGCAAACGAAGATTCAGGTAGGACTCATCCCACGCTTTCTGCAAGCACGCTGATGACTAAAAAGGCCAATCTGAGATAAACAAGTCCGGTTGTAGAAAGCACAACAGAAGGTCTCCTTGGGTGATGTTTCTGGGTTGTGATTCTTTCTGCATTGTCATTTCTCTTCAAGACTTGTTTGGTGTGAGTTCTCAAATAAGGCTGCAGCACTGTGGATCGTGCGTCTCCATGCCTCCTGATGTGAGGCCAGGGCGAGCCTGAGATGTCGTTTCAAGGAGTCTTGTATTGCTTTTTTGGAGCGCCCCTCTTACACTGACCTGTGGCAAGGTCACTGTAGAGTACTATTTTTGGGAGGCGATGGTCCTCCATCCTAGAAACGTGCCCTGCCCAGCACAGCTGTGTTCTCAATATCCTCAATGGCCTCAATGCTGGTGATCCCTGCTTGCTCAAGGACAGCAACATTCATCACATAGTCAGTCTAGTGTATATTTAGGATTGTGCATAAACAGCGCTGATGAAACCATTTGAGGAGTCGTAAGTGGTGGCGATAGGTGATCCATATTTCAGATGCATAAAGGAGAATAGACAGTACAATGGCTCTATACACACTGATTTTTGTGCCTTGCCTCAGGTTTTTATTACTCCAGACTCTTTTGTAAAGTCTTTCAAATGCGCTATATGCCTTTGCTAATCTGTGATCGATCTCTTCTTTCATACTACACAGTTATAATACTATGATTTCATTTTAATTGCAGTGGCAACATCCCATGGGGTTTGTAGTTTAGTGAGGCATTAGAGCTCTCCAGTTGAGAATTCTAAATGCCCCTTCCAAAACTGCAAATCCCAGGATCTGATAGGATCTTGCCATGACACTTAAGGTTAACTATATTACTATAATTGTGTAGTGTGAAAGGACTTCAGGTCTCAGAAAGAAAATAGTCTTTGTTCAGGGAGTCATTTTTCTAGACCTGCCTTCTCACTGGAAGAAGGCTTGGCCAGAGCAATGTACCTGTTCAAGATGTGATAGCAGTCACAAAAAGAGCCTGAATACATTTTGTTGTTCTTTGTGGATGAATACTGCCTCTGATTTCCAACCCACCCCTGCAAAGGAATGAAGATAAGTTTATTCTCAGTTGCCAACCATGGCAACTACACAATCCTGTGTTCCAATACATTAGGCTTAACAAGTGACTCATGGTTGCCGTCCTGTGATATGTTCCTGGGAGTAAACCCTTACAAGCATGGACTGGATAGGATTACACGCTACCAGTACTTTGTTTAGCACTTAACAAAATGTTAGGTGGTGTGTAATCCAAATTTTAGGCATTGATGAAGGAATAGTTCTTGCACAGAGACATCTCACCAATGCAAGGTACAATTTAACAGTGTGTGCTGGTGGGAAGAAAATAAATCTCTGCTTAAGAAAAATGATATTTCTAGATTGCTTGCCTTCAACTATGAGGGGATTTTATGTTCTGGGTTCTTTTTCTTGCAGCAAGAAGGGTTGGTGGAAACAAACTCATGTTTGTCCACGTGATATTATAAATATGGGAAAGATAATATTTTGTTATTTATTTTACAACTTAGAGTTTCTCTAGATGGTGTTAATGTGTTAGTTTGCAGTATTTGTTGCTGTAGTCTCATTGTTGTTATTGTTTTAAAAAATCCAAATAATGTTCCTGTTGTCCCAGACTATTTTTTGGCAATTCCTGGCACCAGCTGCAACATTTTATTTCTCAAGTGGGATTCTTTTTAATTCCAAGACATATCATAACAAATGTTCCCTTCTCATCTCCTCCTTTCTTTTTAAATTTATTTTCTGAGTTGTAGTGCTATACTGTATCAGTGAAATGGCACTTTTGCACTGTAACACTATAACTAAAAAAAATTGTAAAGAATTCAGAGAGGGTAAAAATGCCCTTCAAACAAGAGGACCACCTCAGCAAACCATGTCCCTTAAAAAAATCTTAGAAAAGCTGTAATGCTGATCCAAGAGTTGCTACAAACAGTACCTCAAAAGAATGCAATCAGTGAACATGGAGGAGACAACAACCAGCAAAACCTGGCAAAAAACAAGGAGCTGTACCTTGAGAGCTCAATCAGTCTGGAAGAGCCCTTTGTTCAGCAGCAAAGAAGAGCATCCAATCATATTTTAAAAGAATATACTGCATGTATTATATTTCTCTGTTTCCAGTAGTCTTCCATCCAGTACCTGATCAATCCTACTTATTTAAATGCTCTTAGAAATGTGGTGCATCTACACTACACAATTATAACACTTTAACAACTGTGCCTGGATCCTATGGGGTCCTGGGGTTCATAGTCTGTGAGGCACTAGAGTGCTCTGGCTGATAATTCTTAAATATACCTCCTTAATTCCATACCCTGCAACTGTTCCACTTTAAGCCACACTTACTTATCTACCCTTCTACATTTTCACTTAGTCTTAAAATGTCCAAATTTTACTGACCCAATTCCGTGCTTTAATTTTTTAAAAAAAGAAGAAGCAAGGGGCATACTAGCTGTGAGGCAAAGTGTCTATAGCACCATGCATTCAGGGAGCTCCTCCTGAGGTGAAGGTGAGGCATGGCCAGGAAAAGTTCAGCTAGGCTGGTTGAAGAAAATGGAAGTGGAGAAGACGAGGAGGGTGGCAACTCAGCCCTTAGCAACCTTGCCTGGTCGAGGAACCAGCAGCAGCCAAACTAGGTCTTTATCAGACCAGGCAAATATGGTGTCATAAAGGCACCTAATGATCGCGAAAGGACACACATACCAGATGACGTCATCCTTTCGTGATCATGTACTGTAAATGAGGCGTACTTTGTTTTGATGGCCCAAGCCATCAATAGATCTCCCATTCAGCTTTTCTGCCAGCATTGCCAGTGTTTGAATCCTCGTGCCATTGTACTCACGTGAATGCAGCGTCAATGGACAAACACTTCCAGATGAGATTGCAACAGCCAGGTAGGGGACACTCTTTTTATGAACAACCCCCCCCCCCCATGTACTTGGGATTTTTAAAGTGTGTTGTAGTGCTTTGCTTTGCTTTTTGCATCTTTATTTTGTTTTTGTTTTTGAATTTCCCACGCTAGCATCTTCTTGTGAGAATTGCTGAGATTTTAACCCCAGAAGTAAATGGGGTTTGTGCTGTTTGTGCTCCATTACTGCCAGAGAAGCCTCATTGACACTGGAAAATGTAGGTCTGGTGGAGGGTTTCTTTTGCCGGCATAAACATGACACAATTTATGCCGGCAAAAGAACATTAAGGGAGTGGTCTGATAAAGTCCTAGAAGAAGGGCAGCAACTCAGCCCTTAGCAGCATGTTGCTGCTGGCGAATAGCAGCAGCCATGTTGATAGAGGCTGCTGCCTCCTCCTCCTCCTCAGGTATGAGGTGAGATGGGATGAGCCTGGGTCCTGCTTCTAGCAGGGCTGCTGCCAATGCTGCCACCACCACCCATCCCCTTGGTTCAGCACTAGCTCCATGGCTGCTCTCCCTTGCACGGAACTAATGCTGAGAAGACAAGGACTGTGATGTCAGCTGCAGTGGCAATAGTAGCAACACTGTGAGCAGCAGGTCCCAGGGCACTCCTGTCTCACCCTATACCCCACAAGAACAGGAGGAGGAGGAGGAAATGGTGGCCTCCATCATCATGGTCACTGCTGTCCCCCAGCACCATGTTACTAAGGGCTGAGATGCTGCCCTCCTCATAATCTTTGCCGCTGCCTCTTCTGTAGAAATAGTTGTATTGAGCAGAGTACAGTGGGCTTAGTACAACATGAGCTTATGGCAGAAACCAGAGTAATGGCTCTGGATGCTCTTGGAAGGTAAAAAGGAAAACTTATGTTTATTCTCTCAGGAAATCCATCTTAGGATAGTAAAAGAGATAGACAAAAGAAGTTGACCTATTACAAGAGTCCCTAAAGACTGGCTCTCTTGTGTGGGTGTAAGTTAGCAATAGCACTTACATTTCTATACTGCTTTATAGTGCTAAGCACTCCCCAAGTGGTTTACAATGTGTTAGCTAATTGCCCCCAATGAGCTGGGTACTCATTTTACTGACCTATGGAAGGCTGAGTCAACCTGGAGCCCTGCAGTATCAAAATCACAATTTTGTGGCTGCAGTACTGGCCTTTAACCACTGTGCCACCAGACCTCCATCAGTTAGCATCCATTGTTGGGCTGGAGCCTCATGGATGTTCCTTCCAGACAAAGGGGAAACAAAGAGACTGACTAACTTTTTGAGGGAAGAGGGAGGTGATGTCTACATGTAAGAATCAAATCACATCGATCAAAGAAAGAGAGGGGTGAAACAAAAGGGCAAATGTTATCTGGACTCCTCATCTCTCTAATCACTTTACAAGTGTTGATGTCTCTGTGCTTCCAACATCCCCCACCCAGCAAATGTTGTTCTTGCCAAGGACCAAGACAACCACTTTCTCCTCATCCTCCACAGCGACTTCCTCCTCCTGGCCTAGTTGATCCTTCTTCAGCCATGCTGAGTGGTGGCACCTGATTGTCAACTCAGGGGCAACTGCCTGAGCTGGTGGTGCTGTTCTTCCACCTGAGCCCAGACCCATGCCACTCTCCCCAGCCAAGCAATCATGTGGTTGAAGAACAACAGCTGGTGTTTGCATAGCATTTGGAGAGAGCAAAATAAGGGATTGCAACACTGGTGGTGGCAGACACAGGCATGTAATGGAAATAGCAACAGTGGGGACAGCTGCTTGGAAAGCAGCTGCAACTACTGGGAGAGGAAGGAAGATGATGGTCCTGGTTTTCAGCTGTAAAATGTTGGAGGGTATGTAGTCTGCAATCCCAGCATCCCACAGAATATTGCCATGGCAGTTAAAACGGATCCATAGTGCTATAGTTCTGTAGTATGTAAGACCTATAGGCGTGGGCAACTATAGAAGGTCTGGGAACTAGCTTTCTGCCCCTGAGGTTCTCTGGGGGCCACATGGATTGCCCAACATGCCAAACAAACAAACAAACCTGAAAGTGTCTGGATATCCATTTCTTGGAAAGGAAGGAAGGAAGGAAGGAAGGAAGGAAGGAAGGAAGGAAGGACTTTTCCTGATAAACTGAGCAAGAAGGCACTGCACGCTATTTAAAAGGTGAATTGGTGCTTGAAAAGGCTTCCAAAAGAGATACTTCATCTCTTTGAGAAGGCAGAACATGAGTGGTATGAGTAGTCTAGAGGGGTTACAGGTCACAAAAACTGCCTAGGGAGAGTGCATGCAACCCTGGGTTGTACCTTGTCTGGATTGCTCCAAAGGTGCCACAAGTTCAAATTCAGTTACAAACTTGTGGACAAAAAGTTGGCAGAAATATGTCATGATGTTGCCGTGTGGAGAGGAGAGAGGGCATAAATACCCCATTTCTCAAATCCTGTGTGATTTTCCTTAGGAGCTTATATCTCTATGGCCAGCTCACTGGTTTAATACTCCAGTGATTATTGTAAGCAATGAAATAGATATGTATCCCAAAGTTGCAAATCCTTTTACTTGGGAGAGCAGGATGTCTGTTGTATGTTGATAAGACTGTTATAGTTTTATAGGTATTTAAAAAGGTGCACCTTAGTTCTCTTAACATTGACACACGCACACCATTTTATGGAGCAATTTAACTTTGAATATTTCTTAAAAACAAATCTTTGGATTTTGCTGACTCTCTCACTCTATAGCTACTAAAATCTCCTCCCCACACCTCCCAGAATCTAAAACAACACCCCTGATCCATGTTCCAATAGACAACCATTGTATTAAAATAGTATCTTTGGATCACTTTGTTAGCCTTGACATGACATCATTAAGCCTAGCAACATGAATCACCATTCTGCTTACATTCACCAGTGAGCACAGGGTGAATGAAACAATAGTCCTGAGATGCCAGGAGATTGTAATTAAAGTACAATGACAGCTTTGTGCTAGAATTTAGGAGATACCCTTTCAAATCCATCACAGTTACAGCTTCTGTTAATTGAAAAAAGGCTAAAGAGAAACACGCCCACATATCATGTTAGAACAATATTTTAATGACTGTACAGGTCTGGTTTGCTAAATGTTCTATTTACACCAAGAGCAATGAACACAAAACATGGACAACCATGCTAAACAGGATGAAACTATATTGTCATAAACCAATGTAGGGATAATGCAGTCCCGATGTGGACTGCAAGTCCCAGCAGCCCTAGCAATGATAGCTATGATGAGGGACACAGGGAGTTGCAATCCAGTAACATTTGGAGAGCCACATAATTTCATCTCCTGTTGTAAGCTGTGAGGTCATGGTAAGCCAACTTTGTGAGCCTGAGATGACTTAGGACTTTATCAGACCATCCTCCATAAATGTGCTTTTGCTGGCATATTTTGAAATCAGACCTACCTTGAGCAGCGTTAAAGAAGCAGCCCCAGCATAAACAGAGCACAAACAGAGCTCCATTTACTTCCTGGTTTGAGATCTCACCAGTTCTCATGAGAAGATGCGAGCAAATCTATATATATAATTCTCTTGGGAATGTTGCCTTTCCAAATGTGCTGATTGGCTGCTCAGGAAACACACCCAACTCACATCCAACCAATCACCACCAACATGCAAATTCCTCCTCTACCTCACAATCCACTCAATCTGCATCACCACCTCACAAGAGTCCCTCCCTCTTCTCACTCCCTCAGCCACTCATTAGTGACAGGCTGCAATGGGATCAGTCACAGGCTGCAATGAAATCCAGACAGCCAACTGGTGGTGACCATGGGATGCCACTGCTGCCACTGCAATGGGACCCAGGCAGTCAAATAGTGGTGGCTGCAACAGTGTAACAGAGCGAGTCACTATCAGCAATTCTGGGGAAAGTGTGGAATGCTGAGAAGGGGGAGGAGGAACAGAGATTCTGCCTCAACATTAGGAGGAACTTTCTGACAGTAAGGGCTGTTCGGCAGTGGAACACACTCCCTCGGATCGTAGTGGGGTCTCCTTCCTTGGAGGTCTTTAAACAGAGGCTGGATGGCCATCTGTCGGGGATGCTGTGATCGTGATTTCCTGAGTGGCAGGGGGTTGGACTGGATGGCCCTCATGGTATCTTCCAACTTTGCAATTCTGTGATTCTATTATGGTCCCGTCTACAGGATTTAAATAATACATACGGCGTGCAAAAGTTCGCACTTCGGTACAAACGGCCGTTCGGATGCACACGAATGCAAAAGGGGGGCAGGTTTTCCACCCTGAAATACGCACACGCGGCGTTCGGGAGAGAAAGCGGATCACGAAGAGAAATCCGTACGCTGTTCGGATGGCTGACGGGTCTGTACGGTCCGTTCGCACACATACGAACAGGCTGTGTAATCTGATTGGCTGGCCAAGTAGAGGGGGCGTGGCTAGCACGGAGGGAAATTGGGAGTGGCCGCCATGTTGGTTTCCCGGCTAGCGAGCGTCCGGTAAGTCCCTGAATTTATATGTTTATTGATTTTTATTTTATATTGTAAATACAGAAAACCGACTGTCCGCAAACCAGGAACCTTAAAAAAAAAAAAAAACAAGCAGCAGGAGATTTAAAACTGCCACTTGGCTTGCTTGCTCCAGCCAGCTTCGGGAAGAGGGAGTCATACGGACTTTAGGGGGTTTAAAAAATCGTATAGCCGGTTCGTATGCATACAAATGACAGGCTGTTCGTATTTTTTGCCCCCCATACGGATTTTTTTATGATTGTATAGATTCTATGAATTTAAATCCACTGATCTACCATACAGGGTTGTTGTGAGTTCTACCGAGCATTTTTGGGGAGTTTTAAAATGGTGTATGGTACATCAGGTCCAGCTAGTTAAGACATAAAACATCCACACAAGCACAGAAACACACTTAAAAGTTCAAAGTAAACCACGGAGGTTCATAAAAAGAACATTCCCTACTTGGCTGTAGCAATCTCACCGGACGTGTTCTGTCATTGACACTGTATTCCTGTGAGCACAATGGCGTGAGGTTTCAAATGCTGGCAATGCTGGCAAAAAAGCACCACGGGAGATCGATCTATTGACGGCTTGGCTCATTAATAAAAAGGAACTGCTTTTGGACAATACAAAAGGGTGATGTCATATGATATGCATGCCCTTTTGTGTTAATTAGGCATCATTATGATGCCATACTTGCCTAGTCTGATAAAGTACTTTGTCTCCCACCTTGGCAAATCTTGAAAAAGTTACACTTTTGAATTACAACTCCTGGAATCTCTCTGGCAGCCTGGCCCAAAGTAACCTTTTCTCTGCTCTGTATCCTTGTATGTTAATGGGACATGGGGTTGTTCTGGACACATCAAATGAAAGCCATGATCACATCTGCTAGAAATGGGGCTCAAAATGAGTTTTGACCTAAGGAGTTTGTAGAAAATAGTGAACAGAAGCAGTTTAGAGCATATTGGCTTTGTAGCTAAGAAGTTTCTAGAGGAGGAGCTGAGAGTCAATGTGTTGTTAGACTGTTTGGCTAGGTTTTCCTTGGATTTTTCTAGGCTGTGAGGCCATGTTCTGGAATAGTTTCTTTCTGATGTTTCGCCTGCATCTGTGGCTGGCATCCTCAGAGTTTGGCTAGGATTTGGGAAATACAGGTTCAAGTCACTGGTGAACTAACTGGGGGACTGTGGACCAGACACTCTCTCTCAGCCTTATCTATCTCACAGGGGTATAGACAGAGAGAAGAGCCATCCTTTGATTGGGAGCGGAGCCACCTTGACCCCTGTCGAGGATATAGATACCAATTTAAAAAATGAATGAAAGAAAAAAACCAAACTGGAAATCCAATTGTAAAGTGAAATAATGTCTCTCTGAATAGATCTAGAAATACTTGCCTGACTAAGATTAATAATGATGATGATGATGATGATGATGTTTATTTCTATCCCGCCCCTCTGCAATGCAATCAGAGTGGCTTACAGCATAAAAACTCCATAATTACATCAGTACCCTAACCCACCCACCACTTAAAACAATATTAAATTAGAAAAGATTAAAAACATACAATAATTAAAAAGAGGGGAAAATGGAATAATTCAATGGCAGCTCAAGGGAAAAGACAGCCAAATCTTCGGGCCGGGATAGCTATTCAGGAAAGGCCTGCCGGAAAAGATCTGTCTTGACAGCTTTTTTGAAGCTGTCTAAGATGGTAATAAGACGGATCTCGTCTGGCAGGCCATTCCATCATCTGGGAGTGGTTACAGTGTCCATACTGTGTCCATCTTGTCTGTGTATTATTGGTTCAGGGACTTAAAGAGACCGTGCAGCATTTGAAGGAAATCAAAGACATCCTTGGGATTGGAAAGAAGGTTGAAGCACAATAGAAACCATAGAAGAAAACTGCTTAGTCACAATAGAACATTCCTTAGCATCTGGCGCATTGGACAAAAAAGAACTTCAATGATTTTGGCGGGTTTGATATTTATATACCATATGGACGTGGGTGGAGCTACCACCAAAAATCTTGCCTAACTGCTCTAACATGTTCCAAATGATGTTCTGCACATGCACAGAGTTACCCAATTGTGTGAACTCACAGAGACCACAAAGAAGAAATAAATAATACAAATATTAAAAGCCTCTAAAGTCTTTGCTGAACTTTCTGCTGCTTGGGTAAAAGAGATGAGTAAAACAAGCAAAAGCTGATAATGTTGGGCTAGTATAGGACACAGATTCAAGGACACACAACTGCAGCCCTTCTTCCCTAAAGTGTGATTTCATGAAACCCATAGGTTCTCCTTAAGATGCTCACATTCTCAGCATCTTAGGGTGCAGCTAGACAGGAGAATTTGTAGCGAAAAATATCACCTTACCTCCCTATCGTTGCAGTGCCCATTTGTGCCCACAGCTCATTCACAAGCTTGCTGGAAGGGAATAGCTTGCAGTTTGCAGTTTACATCCCCAAAAGAAATGGCAGCCGCAAGTGAGTTGCATCCAGAATATCTCCCTCCATTCTCCCCCGCTCCTTTTTTTTTAAATGACAGATGTGGAAGAGCTATTTTCCCGCTTTAAAAAAGGATCATACTTTTGCTCTGTCACTCTGCCACTTGAACGATCAGCTTGCAAAAAACAACAATGGCGGCTCCAGCATTGTCCTCCCTTGCAAGCCCAACTCCTCCGAGGTCCAACTAATCAGCTTTCAGCTCTGCTGTGTCCCCTTTTCGAATCAGTTGTACAGATGAGCTGTTATGCACATTTTGCGCAATTTTAAAAAAAAGATCATGAGAAACAGCAACAGCTGTTATCGCAGTCTATTTGGTGTTTTCAGCCCCCCTCCTTCTTAATATGGTATATCCCGGCAGGAGCTCATCTAAACTAAAGGTATTCTGCCTGCATTCTTGCCGGATTTGTTGTTGTTGTTGTTGTTGTTGTTGTGTAGATGCTCCCTCAGTCTTTTGGTTACACTGCTTTGTTCAAACTTGTAATCTGATCAGGGCAGGGGCCTCTAGCCCTCCAGATCTTGTCAGACATGACTTCCCATCATCCTTAACTATTATCCATGTTGGCTAGGGATGAAGGGAGTTAGAGTCCAACAACACCTGGAGATCCACAGATTTGTTACCTCTGATTAGAGAAAACTTCAGAGATGAGGATGTAAAGGGAAATTTTTTAAAAAAATAATGGGGCAAGAATCTCACAGTCAACCAGATTATGGATGAGTGGAGGCCCCAGTACCTATTGGTACAGACAATGGCAAGGCCCATAGAAGGTTCAATTGGGACTGTCTACTCTCTTTCCACCAGCAGGCAAAAGCCTTTTTATTTAGGCAGGCCTCTGGCATTTCAGTTATTATAGTAAAAGGATGTTTTTAATGAGTTTTTTTTTTGGTCTTTTTATTATATTTTAATGTGTTTTTGATTGTTGTAATTTAGTGTATTTAATGGAACTAGTTGTTTAATGACTTTTAAACTTTTGTATCAAATACATTTTTAGTGTATTTTATTTTGTTCTTATTACTATTTATTTTGTTCCTTGGGTCCCAACAGAGGAAGAAAGGCAGGGTAGAAAACAAACAAACAATTAAAAAAAACCTTCAGACTTCTCAATATCAGGGAAGATGGTGACAGAGGCAGCAAGGTTGCTGAGTCCTCTGTAGCCTGTTTGATCTTTTGCAAAGTTTTGCTCTTTTATTGCCAAGTTTTACTGTTTTACTAATTTAGTGTTTATAGCCTAATGGTTTTATCTTTTGAGTCTACTATTTACAATTCCTCTACATCTCCTTTGGAAACAAAGAACTTGCTGGGGCTCTGTTTTTGAATACAAACATACTCAAAGAAACCTTGAGATTCAAAGAACTGAGAGATATGCTATATTAAAGCAGACAAATAACCAGGTAAGGAAGAAATCTAAGAAGAATTGCAAAGAAACCCACAGAAGCCAAGAATTTTAGTGAAAGATAGAGAACAGCTGGGACTATGAAGCTTCGGAAATGCAGGCGTCCCAATAAAGTTAACTGGGGAGAAAGAGACATGATCACATATAGACTGATTAAAGAACAAAGGTAGACAGTAAGAACAAAAGGAACAGTGGAAATAAATGAAGTATGAAGTGAGGTCACTCAAGGATTCCTGTTGTAACCTGTGTTTTTTGTCTGTAAATGGTCTGGGTTATGGATGAGCAGGAATGGTGAAAATCACAGTAGACTGAAGATCTCCAAAAGGATCTCTCAAAACTGGTTGACAGACAGAAGAGCCAGAGGGCCTGTTCAACATGTGGTATCAACCATTCACAGACCTCAGAATATTGAGAAATGGGGCTGGGGAAAATAAAAAGGAGAGTTTTGGCAGTTTAACTCACAGTTGAGATGGGAAGTTAAAGGTTAGTCAGAGCTGTGGTTGAAGTGTGTGAGAAGAAGTGAGCATCCAGGGAGAATTGGGGGCTGATGCAAATTGTAACACTGATAGAAGTAGTAAGCCAGCATTTATGCTTCTTGTTGTAAAGAAGTAATTTATTGAACAAACTGTTCTTAGTTATTGTTTTACTTCTGCTTAAGTTTTTCATTCAGGGGACTGTGAGAGTCTCAGAATCCTTTCAAACTATATGAGTACAGCAATAGGATTTGACATTAACTCCCACAGTTCCAGCATGTAGAATCCTGAGGTTTGTACTTTGGTAAGGCACTAGAGCTCTCTGGCTGAGAGTTCTAAACCCTCCCTAAAATGCAAACTCTGGAGACCAGGGCCTTGTCTATATGAGGGAAAATAATGCAGAATGATGCACATTTTAGTAAATGTGCAGCAGCATCACGCTGTCTTAAAGGTCAATCGCACCATGCAATTTAAATTGCCTCAAAGCAAATTTTACTGTCCAAATGGAGCTGGGATGTGAATAAAGATGGTGGTTGGGAGTAAATAATAGCACTTTGTATTTACCCTAATGGGAGTGTGCAATTTGAGTTGTCACCAAAAAAAATTAACTGTCAATCAAAGTTGCACACATGTGAATTTCCGCCTCTGTCATCACATACTTCCTGTAGCCACATGCTATGATTGGCTGTTGTGGGATGAGAGGGGTTGTGAAGATGATCCCTGGGCCATGCCCAAACAAGAGACACCATTGCAATTGTCATTCTGGTTATTGTCATGGACAGTCTCTGGGTGGTGAGCACACAGCTGATCTCAGTTTGTTGTCTGGTGTTAACAACTGTTTCTCTAGTTATTCAGATCCAATAGCTTTTTTTCAAACCTAATCAGACCCAAGAGCTTTTTAAAAAGCTATTGTTGGATTTTTGTTTTGGGGGACATTTTTTTCCTGCCTTTTTTTGGATGGCACTGCTACCGAGGAATGGAGGGTGCTGTTGAACTTTCCCTGCCTTAATGGCTGTTATAAGGGCAACAATTGCACTTGGTGATGAATTTGAACATCAGCGCCACTGAATTAGAGCATGTTGCCTTGTTGGCCTAGTGAGAGCTAGGAACAGCAGGTAGCTTGTGGCTGGGGAGGAGGAAGATGATCACCATGTGGAGCAACTCCGTGGCAGAAATCTGGTGGCCAGCACAATGAGACACATCCCGCACGTTGTAGGACCTCTAGCCCAACTCCAGCCCTTCAAGACCATCATTAGTGGGTGCACCCAGCCAGCAAGGAGTGGTTCGAGACCTTGATTATGACCATCTGATCAGACAAGAGGTGGCTGAGGGATGTTTTCAACTTGTTGGTGGATGCTTTGTGGCCAGAGATAGCAAAGCAGGACACCAACATAAGGAACACCATCCCACCTGAGAAGCGTGTTGCCATCACTCTGGATCCTGGGACATTCCAACTAAAAACCAGTTCAGGGTCAGTCACTCCACCATGGCTGCCATCTTTATAGTGGTCATCCTGGGCATGGAGAAGCTTCTCCTACCTCACCTAGGCAACTCTTACAAGGTATGTGTGGCTTAATTATTATTTTTTAAAAAGGGGATTCATTGTGCAATGCTAGTAGCACGCATCTGTAGTCATAATATCAATGTATAGGTTTTGATAGCCAATTTTGCAATATTCTTGTCAATATGCTTGCAATGTGTGTCCTGCAGATTTAGCTGGGGGTGTTTCCAGTGGAGCAAATTTTTGTTGTTGTTTTCCATCCATTTCTTGCATTAATGGATGTTACTATAGCTTGGCTCATAAATGCCTTGGTTCTCTTGTATGTGTTTAATCCTTGTGTAATTTTTCTTGTTCTCTTTCTCCCTCCCACTTTTCTGCACTTCCAGATTATGGACAGCTTCGCAGAGCCGGGTCCCCATAGGTAGTTGGGGCTGTCAGTGGCTGCTATGTGGAAATCATCTCTCCCATCTGGTGGGGTAATGACTTCATAAATTGAAAACTCCTACTTCATGCTTCTACAGGGCACTTGTGACCACATGGGATGCTTTGTGGACATGGAGATAGGCTGGAGTAGCAAGAACCACGAAGCCCAGTTCATTAGGAACTCTGCCTTGTACAAGACAACGGAGAAGATTCTTTGTGCCCACAAACCCTACCGTCAGTTTTCAAGAAGCAGATTAGGCCTCTTCTGATGGTGTAGCAGATGGTGCCTACCCTATCAGACAATGGCGCATGACACACTACGCAGGGTCAACAATGCCCAGGCAGGCGTTGTTCAATAGGTGCCTCAACTGCTCCGGGAATGTGGTGGAGCATGCCTTTGGGCAGTTCAAGGTGAAATGGAGCTGCCTCACTGCTACCCTGGAGGTAGCAGAAGAGAATGTGCCATCTGTCATATCTGCTTGCATGATTCGTCACAACATCTGTGAATCACTTGGGTGATTCCACCAAGATAGACTGCCAACCTATGTGCTGGACACCTTGGGGATCCCTCTGGTCAACACAGATGACCAGAAAAGGAAGGAGGGGGAAGCACTGAGAAAGGTACTCAAAGAGTTCTTCTGGAGGGAGGTACACCCTCAGTAGAAATTGTTGAACAATTCCCACCACTCATAGTGCTTCTCCTCCAGTTGGAGGAGGATAAACCATATGAAATGCTACCTTGTTGTGCACTTTGCATTTTCCATGACTCCCTACCCTTGGTCCTGACTAGCACATCATCCCTTGTAAATAAAAGTGGCACTGCCTTTTGTTGAAATCAGATTGCTCCCTTTCTTTGCTCCCTTTATACATAGGGACCAGTCATGTTTGTCCTGCTCTGGGTGGTTAAGGTGGGGGAGATTTTGGAGGGGGGTTTGGTTGGCATTCACATTGTCAGGGTTGGATGGTGGTAGGCGTGGGATGCCTGCACCCGAGCATGTGTGCCTTGCCACCCAAGGCCTTCCTGCTGCCAGCTAGTTGAAGCATTCAAAGTACCCATTCCTGGGAGAAGACACATGCCTAACAGAAATTTGACATGTAGGGGCTTCGGAGGAGGGATGGTATAATGACCACTTTTCCCTAATAAATTAATATGGGGGAAGCACAAAACACAATGCAAGACATCTCCCAAGGTACATGGCAGCACCATTGCCAGGGTATGGAGTGGCGGGAGTGGGAAGCCAGCACCCAAGCATGTGCAGAATGCACTTTTGTGAAAGCATGCCCAACAAATTTTGCTGCCTGAGGCATGTTGCCACCCAAGGCTTTCCTGCTGCCAGCTATCTGGCTGTACAATCTCCTTAATGAGGAAAGTGTGCTTTGCCAGTGAGGAGTCAGAGGCCTGCACCCAAGCATGTGCAGAGTCCACTTTTGCAAAAGCACACCCAACAGATTTTGCTGCCAGAGGCACATTGCAACCCAAGGCCTTTCTCCTGCCAACTACCTAGCTTTACAATCACCTAAACAAGGAAAGTGTGCTTTGGGAGTGACAGGCATAAAGTGAACAATTGCATCAGTTTAAGTGATGAGCTGTTCTGGGCAACTTTGCAATCCAAAATGTACACAGCAAAAACTTTCCCACTGTAACCAGGGCCCTGCTTTCCATCCACAACATGATTGCCACACCATAGGCCCAAAAACTGTCCCCAAAACCATGAGGTATGGGGTAAGAAGGTTACTATGAGGGGAAACGAAAGTAGATCACAGCATTTTTTCGCATTCTGCTAAGAAAATGGTAGATTGGGCAGCAGGGCAGTGTCTGGCCAGACAAATTGTGTACTGGAAGACTCAGGAGATGGTCCTTCTGCTCGACAACCTTTCCCAGCAGCCTGGTGCCCCAGCAGCCTCTGCTAGGATAGTGAGATCCTCCAATAGGAGGAACAGGCTGCATCACAGCATCTAAGGACGAGAGGGTTCCCAGGAACAGGCCTCCAATGTAGATCCAAATTTAAGGTTCTAAAAGGCAAGTTATTTGATTCGTTGGAGGTCTATGATGGGACACACACACACCCCAATAGAAGACCACAATTTTATCAGCAGCTAAGGGTGATGCGAGAGGAAGCTGGCTGCCCTGCTAGAAGACACAGAAAGCCTCCACATGCATACATTTTCAATATCTCAATACAACATCCAAAGGCAGAATGTTATCCTCCTTCAGAACTACTCCTTCCCCCATGTGCTGTCCAAAAGGTAAAAGTTATTTTACTTGAGAAAGTGTTCTTTTCTTGTTCTGCACAGGGATGAGAAGATATGCAAGGCTAGTGCCCCTGTCATCACCTTCCTCCTTGGAGGGCGGCCAGAGACCCCATCACCCTGGACATGGTAAGTAAGAGCCAAGACTTCACATGGACACCACCTGGAGATGGTCTATGAGGAGCCTTTTCACCATCTCTGGGCAGCTATCAACCAGGCAGTGTACAAGGGAAAGGAGATGGCAGCAAGCAGCTGGGTAAAATGAAACATGTTTCCATAAATGGAGATGATGGCTGTTACAGTCATTAGTTTTCTGGGCAGGACACTATCATGGCTATAACTACCTCCTCCCACCACCAGGGCTATGCAGACAGAGAAGGGGGAGGGAGGCCTCCTCCTCCTCCTCTGACAGTGAGGACGGGGCTGGGGATGCCCAAGGCCAGAGTAGGTGCCTTCCATGTTGGATGTAGTCATAGATGGCAATGTGCAGTTGCTGTAGGAAGGTCAGTGTGTTATTTCTTCAGTCTGTGACCCTTTCTTTAATTTGTCATTTTTTGAAACAGTTCCAGGAGGAAGAACACCCCCACCAGGGAGAGCCATCCAGGATGGACTGTATCGAGGCACTACGTAAGTATGGTGGGATAGTAGCACAACAATGCCCGCCACTGTTTTTTGGTGGGGGGCAGAATCCTCTGAGGTTTACTGATACAGCAAACATTCCTAACTGGAATTCTATCTTTTAGTGGAGCAGATGGAAGGGCTCATAGAGACATTGGAGGGCCGGATTGCCTAAATGGAGGGGGGTGGTAGAATTCCTACACCCCCCATTCTGCCCACCCTTCTTCCCCCTTTTTATTGCCCCACAACCCCTTCCCAACCTACCACATTTGTTTTGCCCTATAGATTAGATTCCCCCCAGAATCACCAGCGTTTCCTCCTATTCCTTCACTGGTAATTATAACTCCCCAACCCCTCCCCAGCCTTCCAAAATTGTTACCTACCCCTAGTTGTTAGAATACCCCACCCCTAAAACCCCAGTTGCTGTACTGAATAATAAAAACCAGTTGGGATGTTTTAACTGTGTGTGTTGTTTTTTGATAAGTTGGCAACCAAACATAGTTGGGAGGAGTTAGGTGTTTCCTGCCCCCACTGCAAGAGAGGAAGGGAACCATTTTTTGTTAAGGAATAAATATTTTTATGCAATGTTGCACACAAATTATTATAAGCCAGCAAGATGAGGTAAGTGTTAAACACACATTATGAATGCATCAGAAACCATGCTTTCCCACAGGCACGCTCACATGTGCACACACAGACATGCACACACACAATCAAACATGCACACACAGACACCCCTCAGAGAGAAGTTGAGAGAGGTTCAGGACTTTTAATTTTTCTTACTGGCCTGGTTTTGCCAGCAACCTGGTTTGTGGAAGTCCCAGGTACCGGCTGAGAGTCCTCAAGAGCTGCATTATTGTCCGGAGGTGTACATGGTGGCACAATCTTTTGGACAATTTTTTTCCTTAGTGGAGCAGCAACAGCATGTGATGTAATGTGCTTCACCAGGGCTTCCATCATGGTGGCTCGTCTTTTCACCAAATCAATCTTTTCACACCTGTCCTTGCCAGCCTCCACCTCCGTTTCTCTCAGTTCCTACAGCCACCTGTCATCAGAGCTACACTGAAGGGCCTCTCTCCACTCCTCCAGCTGCAAGCAGAACTGCTCCTGGCTGCTGAGCATGCTTTCTATAATGGCAGAAGTGGCTCAGCATTGTTCCAGACTCGCCTCTCCTTTCTTCTCTTGGCCAAAGCGAGCCTCTGCTGGAGTAAGCATGACTGTTGGGTTCACCATGGCAGCTGCTGAATAAAATTAAAAATAAATAGTATGTTAAAACTGGAAATGCTTTGAAACAGATGATGTCATCCGTGACACTGTTTAAACTGTAGAATTAAAATAGTAGCTTTCAACACTCTGGTGCTATCTGCCTTAGGTATACTACAAGTCCTATTATTCCCTGCCCTCCTTGACCATGCAGTTGAAGATGACTGGAGCAGCACAACCCCATTCTCAATGAGGTGCCCAGTAACTCCATGCAATTGTAGAGTAATGCTCCTAGTGGAACAGCCAGAGTCCCACCCAGTGGAGTGCTAGGGTTTAATTGTCAACCGGAAGCACCATGGAAGTTTCCTCACATTGTAATTCCTCCTTCCCAAACTACAAATCCCATGATAGCCCAGACCAGTACTAAGGCAGCTGTTGAAAATGTTAATCGTTCCCTCCCGCATACCCCCAACAGCTCTATCCCAGCTAACAGTACATAGAGCTGGCAGCACATTCCATTATGGCCATCCTACTACAGGCCTCTTAAACTCAACCCATAACACCACGTGCATCCCACCCACACCGTCACACAGCTGGTGATATCCTGTGCATAACGCATGTGCCAAATAATCACATAAATGTCAAGATTCTTACCATTTTGCACAATGCGTGAGCTCCAAACCAGGGGTGCCTGTGGCACTTCTGTCAATGGCTCCTCCACCTCCACTGCCTGTTCTGGTTCTTCCACACCGAGTCTTCCTGCAGCCCCTCAGCTTTGACTGAAAACATGTTGAGAGTAAAAATCTGGGTTTCTGGTACTGGTTCCTGGGTGCCAATCACCTCTGCAAAGTGGAACACAAGTGGAGAAAACCTAAATAGGCAACATGCTGGTGGGATAGGGCACGAGTATATGTGTAATGGTGCCAAGAGGCCACATTGGTAGGCAGCTCTCACCTGGAAAGATGGTGGCGATAACACAAATAAGAGAACATGCACTATATTTGTAAAAAAAAAATTAAAACCACCCACAAAGCAGAAATCACTGCAGAGGAGCACAAGGAGAAAGCGGGGGAATCCACAAGCAGTCCAATGCTCACTCCCCCTCAGAAATCACAGAAAGAAATGTGCAACTGCCACTCCCACCATCCACAGAAAAAAAAACCACGTGTCCTGACAACAAATGCACAAAATTGATCACACAATGGATGGTGCACTACTGTTGTCATTTGAGAAGAAAAACAAAATTTCCCTTACCTTGTTCATCTGCCAGCAGCAAAGGTGATTACGGCAGTAGGGTCTCTGAAATATCGGCAGCAGGAGGTCCTGTGAGGCCATAATGCAAGAACCCTGGCTCATAGGCACACAGACACTATTCATGCCCTGAGAAATGCTCTTGGATTGAATGGTTGCATCCTCTCTCCCCAAAATGGCATGGAGCTTCTCATAAAACAGCATGGTTGCTGCTCCGGCACCACTCTTTCTATTGTAGTCTGCTACATCCCTGTACCTTTGGTGGAGGGCCTTACCTTTTGTGCAGCACTCCTCCGTTGTTCTATCATGACCCTTGAGCCACATGTCAGTAGCAATCTGCTCAAAGAGGTCTATATTATGGTGGCACCTATTGAGCTGCTCTTGAACCTTTGCCTCACCCCAAAGAGAGGCCACTGTTTCTGAAGCAGTGGCCATTGCTTCCCTCATGTGGGAAAAGCAAAAAAATTTAAAAATAAAAAAGATCCCCCCAAAATAAAAAAGTTAGCTTTTTAAAAGGCTCTTGGGTCTGATCTAGCTTTTTAAAAAGCTCTTGGGTCTGATGCTGTAACAAAAGGCAGCAAGAAGTTTTTGATCTTGTAGGAAAATCTTTACAGTCACCTTGGGAGATGCATCTGCTCAGATCACTACAACTCGAAATGGCGGTTCTTCTGTCCGCTTTCTTTTCAGAAGTTTGGAAATAGCATGAATCTTGTGCCTGCCCCCCTTCTGCCCGATGTCACCCTACTTCTGCTCTAATCGAGAAAGTGCACCAATGTGATCCAGCTTGTCCTAATCGGCGACCAGGCATATCCCCCACTGAACTTTTTTTAAAAAGTTGGGGAAAGCCAAAAAGGTTCTTCTTGCATTGTTTCTGCATCATTTGCCCACCATTTGAATACGGCAAAACAATGTGGGATGCCATTAAGACAGCTCACATTCCCCGTGAATTCCATGAGGATTATTTTTGGCATCTAGACAACCCCCAGGGTTCAAATACCTGCTCAGCCATGGAAACCCACTGGGTGACCTTGGGTAAGTCACATTCACTTAGCCTCAGAGGAAGGTAATGGCAAACCCCCTGTGAACAAATCTTGCCAAGAAAACCCCATGATAGGTTCGCCTTAAGGTTTCCATAAGTCAGAAACAACTTGAAGCTACACAACAATAGCAAGAAAGTGTAAATTCCAGGACTCCATAGGATGTTACCATGGCAGTTAAAATAGAACCAAAGCATTATAATTTGTGTAGCATGAAAGGGGTTTAAGTCACACAGAGACAAGAACCTTTGAACATAGACATTGTCTAACATAGGACCCCTGTATACTAAATCTAAGAAAGGGTTTAGGAGAGACAACTAAAACCTTATGAAATTCATGGGGTAGCCATAAGTCGACAGGTGACTTGATGGCACATTAACAACAATAAGGAAAGGCATGAAAAAAGTCCTATAAAATGATATATGGTGTGGCAAAAGTGGATAGAAAATAGCTTTTATCCTAATGTTAGACCTCAATATTATTCATGGAAATGAAATAGCAAGAGATTCAGAATAACCAAAAGGATCTTCACACAACAGTAAGAAAAATAATGTATGGAATTTGCTGCCACAAGATGTAGTGATTGCCACTCCTTTAAACAGCTTTTGAAAGAGGATTAGATGAAGTAATGAAGAAAAGGGGCTGTCACTGACTATTAGCCATGATGGCTATATTCCATCTCCAGGTTCAGAAATAGTAGGTTAGTGGCAGGAACAACAAAAGGAAAGAGTTCTGATGACTTACTTGTATGTTTTTTCTGAAGGCATTTCATAGAATCATAGAATTGTAGAGTTGGAAGAGACCGCGAGGGCCATCTAGTCCAACTCCCTGCCATGCAGGAAATCATGATCACAGCATCCCCGACAGATGGCCATCCAGCCTCTGTTTAAAGACCTCCAAGGAACGAGACCCCACCACACTCCGAGGGAGTGTGTTCCACTGTCAAACAGCTCTTACTGTCAGAAAGTTCCTCCTAATGTTGAGGTGGAATCTCTGTTCCTGGAGCTTGCATCCATTGCTCCGTGTTCTAGTCTCTGGAGCAGCAGAAAACAAGCCTGCTCCATCCTCAATGTTACACCCCTTCAAATACTTAAACAGGGCTATCATATCGCCTCTCAGCCATCTTTTTTTCCAGGCTAAACATACCCAGCTCCCTAAGTCTCTCCTCATAAGGCATGGTTTCCAGACCTTTCAACATTTTAGTTGCCCTTCTCTGGACATTTGATCAGTTGCTGTAGAAAACACGGTGCTAGACTAGATGGATTCAGAGTTTGGCAGTAACTAGTTATAAATAACTAATGTCAAAGTTCAAAGGAGTATTGATTACAAGTTGATTCCTTGTTATAAGTTATGTCCAAGTCAATTCCCTTTTTCCAGTAACAAATGTATAATTACATTACATTATTATTGTAACATGCTAGGAATCACTTTGCTCTTTTTGTGGTGTAACTGAAACTATTAACTACTTTTATAGTTATAGGGGTGTGGTCTCACTAAATGAAGAAGTGCCACATGGTTGAAGCGGTAGCTCACACATCATGTTGCTGCCTCTTGCCCTGTTGTGTACGTTGCAATAAGATGAAAAGGAGAAGATCAGTGATATGTAACATTCAGAGGTTTTAAAATGTTACTAGAATAACTATTCAGAAAAGTAAGTTAAATTATTTTTTCAATTATAATAGTATTTAATGACTTTGGAGAGTGGGCCTTTCACTGAAAATTATTACTTTTAAAAAGTAACTTCTCAAACCCTGGATGGCTAATTCTTTTGCCTAATTCAGGAAGTCTTTTCTTCTCAGTGCATAATTACAGAGTGCTTCAAAAGACAGAAGACAGGCCAAAGAAAGAAAGAAAGAAAGAAAGATTAAGTGGTTTTCAAGTCATATGAAAATAAATCACATGTTTTCCATATGAGGAATTACCATGTTAAAATAAGTATGCAAGTATGATTGCCAGATCTGATAGAAGACTAAGCTCTTAAATTCATCAGATTCTATCATTTGCTTATTAAACCATATTTTTCTTAAATAACTCTGAAAGAGAGACTATGTGAAGAGAGGAAAAATACATGCATACAAATTATCCTTAGAGTCTCATAAATATTCAGGAAAATTTGAATGTCATTCATGTATTTATTATAATATTAGCTACTTTACTCATTATGCATCTGCATACCGCAGAGGAAGAAACAAAGTAAAAGCTTTACCATTTCTGCTATCAAATTTTGGAGAAGAAAGAAAAATAAGAATGGGAAGGCAAACCAACACTGAACAATTAATGCAAAGACTGCATAAATCTTATTTACAAGTGGAAATAAGATCTAAATCATTTGTATAATGGTATTTCAACTGCAAGAGTGCAACTAGGTCATACCTCACAGCTGTCCTGATTGGTTAGGGATGGTCCTGATTAATCATCTATCACTGACTTTTTTCGGTGCTTTTAAAATGTCCCAGTTTCTCTTTCTTCTTCCCACTTTCCCCTTTTGTCCTCAGCTTACTTCAGTTGATGCAAATTGAGTTCAAACTGCAAAAGTAGGGCTTGTCTAGATGGGCTGGGTACCCCATCTTGCCCCCATCTCAGAGCCCTGCAGTCCATACAACACAAGGCATTTGCCCCATTCTGCCCCTGGGCAGTCCTCACAACCCCCAGGGCAGGTACAGGGCTCATGCGGTATACATTGGGCCCAAAAGACCATTTTAAAAAAATACCTGCTTAACACCATTATAGGCAGCAAACAGCAGATCAAGCCCTGCGTATCCTCAGGAGTCCACCCCGGCAGACAGGTCAATTGCTCCAGCTGCTGGTCTGCTGGCTCCAGGAAAGAGTCCCACAGCATATGACCAAGGCATGTCACATGCAGAACATGTCACATGTTGTGGCTGGTTTCCTGAATGCCGGAAAACCACAGAAGATGGCAGCAGTTGCAGTGACAAGACCAGCGTGCCTGTCAGGACATCCTCCCATTTCATCCAGGTAATGGGGGAACAATGGACCTGATTTGTGGCCAGGATACACCTGGATGGCTCACTGGCTCATGAAGACAAGCCTCTGGTTTGCACTCAGTTAACTCAGCAGTGGGAAGAGGAAAGGAAGGGGAAGAATGTTGCCCTTCCCTGTAGGCTCAGGTAAAAACAAACTGCTGCAGCTTCCCCTATCTTGTGTCTTCTTCACTGATAACTTTTGCCATCTTGACCATACTCTGATGTTGCTTGGCCACACATGTTCCAGTTTTCATCTGTAAAATGATTGAGGGTATGCTACACATTTTAGATTCTGGATCTATGAATGACAGAAGCCCCGTTCTTATGGCTATGTGGTATTACTTCTGTTAACAAGTACACCACTAACTTTTCTGTACCCCTCTTCCCTGCTTTATAGCTGCTTCTATTTTCATGATATGTTGGAGGAGGCAGGAGGCAGAAAGTGTGTTTGCCAGTATTGATTAAAAGAAAGACAAGAAGCAAAAATAAAAGGAATAAAATGGAATAACTGGTATAGGAATAAAGCAAATGCAAAAGCAGGACCATGCTTGTAATATTTTGTTTGGTTGGCAAGCAGCAGCCCAACAAGCACTGACATGATGAATCAGACCACTCCACTTTGAATTAGCTTCTTTCTCTGAGCAACTCTCAAAGGCAACTTCATGCAAACAGCATTATAGTACTGTGTTTTAAAGTTTCAAATCAGGAGGAAAAAGCATTTTTGGTAGGCATTTTTTTGTTCCCAGTCACAATGACAGTATAGAGATCCAAATATACCCTAACGTTGCAAATCAGGAGATGGTCAAAGAAAGAGGAAACAGAATGTTCGTTTGAATGAGATTTGAACCCTTATAACCTTTTCTCTTCCCACATTCAATGAATGTGCAATATTCATAGGAGATTATCAGACAGGAATGCAAAAAGCGCTCCTGTCCCACAATTTCCAATCCCGCCCCTGTCCCGGCAAAATAATCCTCCCCATCACACATACCTTCTCTCCTGTCGACAGGCAGCCCAGGAATGAATGGAGCTCTAACAGAGCTCTGTTCATTTCCTGGACTGAAATCCCATCCCTTCTTGCAAGAAGACGTGAGCGTGGAAAATTCAAAATTAAAAACAAAAATACACACAAAACATTTTTAAAAGCACATACACACACTTTAAAACTTCCAAGTAAACCAGGGAAGCTTTAAAAAAATTGTCACTTATCGGGATGACGTGATTCGGAAGTGTTCTGGCAGGACCGCCTATTGATGCTGCATTCACAAGAGTTAAATGGCCCGAGGTTTCACATGCTGGCAATGCCGGCACCAAAACAGGATGGGTGATCTATTAATGGCTAGTCCCATCAATAAAAAGAACTGCTGTAACAATGCCAGTGGAACGCAAAAGGACATTGTCGTCTAATATTGACGTCCCTGGCATCATTATGGTGCCACATTAGCTGAATTTGATAACCTCCATAGACTCTGTTGTTCTACACTGCCTGCATGTTGAAATGTACAGTTGGCCCCCCATATCCATGAGTTCTGTATCCACAGATTCAATCAAACATGGCTAGAATTTTTGGGGGGGAGGGGGATCCAAAAAAGCAAACCTTGCCTTTGCCATTTTTATATGGGATACCATTTTACTATGCCATTGTATATAATGGGACTTGAGCTCCATGGATTTTGGTACCCACGAGGTTCCTGGAACCAAACCCCAGCTGATACCGAGGACTCACTGTATGCCTACACTGCTGCATGTATCCATCCATACAGGTATACCCATGTAGGCAGGGCTCCATGCAACTGCAAATCCTGGAAAATCAGGTTTTCTGACCACATGGCATCCTGCCCTTTCATCTGAAGCTTACACACACACACACATATAAGCCATGCATTTCATTGTCTAGAGTGTGAGGGTTAGGCCAATTCCATTTCCACTTGCTTTCTGCACATTCAATTATGCATTTAAACCCTAAAATATGAAGGGGATTAATACCTTTCAGGAATTCTGATTTAGCACAAATGCATCATTAAACAAATCATGAGGATAACAAAATTTGGTTTATATATTCAGAGAAACAGAAAATGATGCCATAGTTGCCTCTTATGTGGAGGATGATTATGGGCAACAGATGTTCTAATTTAATTATGACTAGGAAACAAGCATAATGCAGTGTACACTGCTGACAATTTGAATTTAGGCTTTTACAAAAACCTTTCATCAAGTAACTTTCTGAAAATGTCCTTGTTTGAGGCTGAACATTTTTACAGCAATGTAAAACTGATGAATGAATTCCTCAGAACAAGTATGAACTAGCAGAAATGATTGTGCAAAGGGGAAAAAAATAAAATATATATATAAAAAGAACACCAAATTCAAAACAGTAGTACAATTCATTGATCATTAACACCACACACAAATGTTTAGTTGTATTTCAGGGATGGGGGACACTGTTGGACTACAGCTCCCATCATTCTTTATCATTCACTGTGCTGGCTAGTGTTAATGGAAGTCATGGCCCAACAAAGTTTAGAAGACAGCACATTTCTTATTCTTCATACTTCACTTGTATATTTGCACCAGTAGGCTTAAAACATGTCTGTGTAATAAATTTTGCAGACATGATTGTATGCTAATCATCATACCTAAGAAGGTATGACAAAACTTGGAACTGGATAAATTTAAGACACCTTAAATTTGTAGATAAACTGCAGCATTTAGTGGGTGAACTGTATATGGCTAAAACAGTCATACCAAGATGAAGTTGCAATTCTAGGATGGTGTGTTTTTGAAAGCTGAGTTTAAGATAACAAATAACTTCCTAGAGTGAGTTCCCAAAACAACAACAACAACTCTTCTTCTTCTTCTTCTTCTTCTTCTTCTTCTTCTTCTTCTTCTTCTTCTTCTTGTTCTCCTTAGTATTATTTCCACGAACATAATTTAAACCCATCTCTCTGGTTATGGTTGCCACTGGCTGAAACATTCTTGTCCAGACCAGATAGTGAAAAGCCTGTAAAAGACCATTAGGACAAGTCGATCTTGCTTCGAATTTGTGTGAGTGCACATCAATTCACATTTTCCCCCTCATATAGACGGGCCCTGTGATATCTCCCCTCCCTTCTTTCAGGTTTGTGAGGAGGCAGCCCCATGCACAAGAACTGTACAGCATTCCATCAAACACCGTCCCACTCCAAACAAATCGAGCTAAGCCAAAGATCAGTCAAGCACACTCACCAACTGCAGCACATTGGCTTTCAGAAGTCCAATCTGGACCTGCATGAGGGCTGCTCCCACACTGCAGAAATAATGCAGTTTGACACCTCTTTTACTGCCAAAGCTCAATGCTATGGAATTCTGGGATCTGTAGTTTTGTGAGATATTTAGCCTTCTCTGTCAGAGAGCTCTGGTGGCACAACAAATTGCAAATCCCAGAATTCCATAGGATGAAGCCATGATAGTTAAAGCAATGTTAAACTCCATTATTTTTGTACTGTGGCAGCAGCCGAGGACAGCACATGTTAATAGGGCCTAGGCATGAACACATAAGTCAAAACCAATTGGAACCAACACTGGTGTCATTCCAGAAGTCAAAACATGGCTTTTTATTCAAGCCTTTGGGGCATAATTGATTTTATCCAGTTTGCACATGTGCTATGGTTGGCATTATTGTAAATGGTTTTAAATTGTCTGTTTTTAGTGATAAATGATTTAATATAGTTTTAGTCTTTTAAAATTATTATTGTCTTAAATTGATTTTTATTGTACCCAGCCTTCAACTCTTAAGATATAGGACAGGGTATAAATATTTTAACAAAAATAGATAAATAAATAAAGCACTTTCTTGCTTTCTCTTTGTTATATCTTAGATATTTTAGAAACAGGCCATGCAGTTTTATCCTCTTCATGTAGGAAGGTACACACCTAGAAGGTGTGTTGTTATAGGGAGAGTAAAGTGGAGGCATTGCCCCATAAGAATTCTGACACATGAAATTTTCTTTCAGTTCCTGAATTTCTAGCATGGAAGTAACTTGAAACTTCAGTTGAGCAATTAGAAATACAGTTTGGGCACCCAAAGATTACCAAGGGGATGTGAGCAAAACAAATATAAGAGTTTTCATTTTCAGTGTGTCTCTCTGCAATGTTAGAAATTTAAGGAGTGGGGGAAAATCCCATTGGGGGCAGAGTTTTTACTTGGAGGGGCAATACTGTAGGATCCTCGTATCCTCTGATTCAGTTATCGGCGGGACACAAAACAGCACACCTACCATAGAGTCTTCCTAGAAAATGCCTAGAGAGGTATCCTTTCTAGACGTTTTCTAGCTCCTCCAAGGCAAATCTATGGTCTTTTAAACCAGGAGTCCCATTATTTTCAAAGGCATTTGCTGTTATCTGTGGTTTTCGGTATCCATAGGGAGCCCCAGAATCAATCCCCCATGGATATGGGGGTCCTACTGTACCTTCATTTCCCCCCTGCTGTAGCTACACCCCTAACACATAGGCTTCGTGCAGATAGGAAGACCCTACATGAATAGCAGATGCCGAACCAGTACACAGAGGCTCCAAACGTAGGGCCAGACTGTCATGTCCTGGCTTCTTCAGACTCAGTAACCATCAGTTTCGGGGTTAAACAGTAAATTTTATTGGCACAGTAATCTAAAGAGCTATCCCTACAATTTCATTGCTCAGAATGAAAGCTATTTACAAAGCATTAAGTTAAAAAGTATTTACAGTCTACAAAATCTACCAGGCTATACAGTCATTGGTTAACCATCATCCACACTTCCTGTTCCCACCAGGGGCTCATCCCATTTTTCCCATGGCAAGGCCAGGTGGATGTTTTAATCAAACCGTTACAGACATAGAACATCTCCTCCCTTCACCCAGTTAGACTACATGCTTGTTAGCAACTACAAAGGAATACAAACACAATTAACCACAAAGCGATACAGCAGGACTGAAGTTTGGCAAGAGAAGGTCACACATTGGCCCATAGGGAACTAAGCCCAAAACTTGTTTTTGTTGCTCTTTGCAATATTTGTGTTCCTCTTAATTAGCACTTAAATTTTTTAAAAGTGCATAAAATTAAAAGGGTTGCTTGCATGTTTGAACCAGATAAGAAAAGATGAACATACTCTCTGGGACAGAGGAGTATATACACTTAGTGGGAGAGATAGACATGTGGCTGAGTCACAGGGCATTTACTATACTTGGGTTGAGGACAGGGGTCGAAATGGTGCTTTTTTTTTTCTTTTTTTTTAGCCACGGATGGGCAGATTATGACTCTCCAGATGTTGTTGAGCTGCATCCATCAGTCTAGCCTGCACAGCAAGTGACAAGGGATTATGGGCGTTGGGAACTAAGAACCTTTGGAGGGCCACCCATCCTCCTCCTCTGGCAAAAGCCCCATGGAGTGATTTTAACTTCAAGACAGAGATGTAGGACTTTATCATACGTGGAAAAATATGGTGTCATAATGACGCCTAATGAATGCAAAAGGGCATGCATAAATCCTCGTGCCATTGTGCTCACATGAATATGGCATCAATGACAGAACACTTCCGGGTGGGATTGCGACAGCCAGATAGGGGACGCTCTTTTTATGAACCTCCCCGGTTTACTAGTAAGTTGTAAAGTGTGTTTCTATGCTTGTGTGTACTTTTTATGTCTTTTGTCTCACTTAATTTTTCGAATTTACCACCCTCGCGTCTTCTTGCAATAATTGACGAGATCTCAACCCCGGAAGTAAACGGAGCTCCATTTGTGCTCTGTTTATGCTGGGGCAATACCTCATTGCCACTGCTAAAGTTAGGTCTGGTGGGAGGGTTTCTTTTGCCGGCATAAAAACACCACAAAATATGCCGGCAAAAGAATGTTTAGGGAGGGTAAAATGATAAAGTCCATAGTTTGGGGCAGTTTGACTCATTTTCAAACCTCCCCATATGTATTGAGTGAACCACCCTTTATAGCAGCAACTTTTTTACCCTGGTGGAACCCTTGAAACAATTTTCAGGCCTCAGGGAATCCCTGCCTAAAAATGATTATATCTAATAATTTTCCCCCCAATCACAATATCTCATGGAACCCATAACAATCTCTTGTGAAACCCTAGAATTCCAGGGAACCCTGGTTGAGAAACCTTGCTTTATAGTATCACATGGAAATGATTTTCATGTTCATGTTGTGTGTGTGTATCTATATATAGTTTTTTTAAAAAATTCTTTTGGATAGTTTGTTCCTTGATAATCCTAACTTCAGTTGCTTTTTTTCTTTGGTATTGGTTAAGTGTAAATTCCCCCTCCCTTTTTTTTTTCATCTTCATGTTCACGTGACAAATGTGGGCAATGCTACCTAATAGCAATAGAGTAGGACCCCCGTATCCTCTGGGGATTGGTTGGGAGGGGACGTGGATACTGAAAACTGTGGATAATAGTGAACACCATTGAAAATAATGGGACTTCCAGTTTAAAATACCATAGAGTTGCCTTGGAGGACCTAGAAAATGGCTAGAGAGAACACATTTGCTAGGACGACTCTATGGTAGGTGTGCTGTTTTGTGTCCAGTGGATAAGAGAATCAGTGGATATGGGGGTCCTACTGTATTAAGAGTAATACACAAAAGAAGTGAATCACAGTTTTACTGCATACAGAAGAACTTTCATATAGGCATCAAAGTACTGTATATAAAAACAACTCTTATGAATGAATGTGTAGCTTTTATACTTGCTCACTTAAAAAGTAGCCACATTGTAATATGAACAAGTATGGCCTGGGAGGGAAGTTATGGGATTCATTTATTTCCCTTGGCCACTGTCCATTTAATACTCCAAATAGGATTAGCTAACACACATTGGTAACTGCTTAATGCAGTGTAGATGTGTAAATTGCTATTGCTTAAAACAATTTGTAAGCCACTCTGATAGCCTTGTGTCTGAAGAGCGGGGTATATAAATAAATACATAAATAAATAAAAATAAAGGATTCTTAGGAGGCCTTGGGGTACAGCTCATCCCAAACAGATGAACTTTTCCAATGTTAGTGAAGATTTGTCACACCACTCTACAAGCTAGGCGTCGTCTATAGTTAAAGTATGCACCTTACAAAAATAACCCTAAGAGATACAATAAAGCAGCTTTCAAACGTTTTTTTTTTCAATGCAGTTGCAACATATATCCGAGTTACAGGCACACCACTTCTTAAAGTGATTACAATACTGATTGCATTTAAGAGTAATAAAGTGTGGTGTATATGTGCGAGAAGGGGGGCGCCTTTATGGGCGGTATTAGGGCTTGACAGCCACCGCACCCTCTGTGTGTGTGTGTGTGTGGTGTGTATGGTGTGTGTTTTTGGAAGCGAGGGGCGGCTGTCCTGAGGCCCCAGACTGACCACAGAGGCTTCATGTCGAAGCCCGGCCAGAAGAGGGGAGGAGGGCGGGCCGGAGGAGAAGCCACTACAGTGAGGGAAGCAAGTCCTGCCCAGCTGTTTGCGAACTTTTCAGGTTTCCTGTTTCCCCTGCAGGCAGGGCTGAAGCGAAGCGAAGGGGAGTGAGTCACACACACACACACTCCCAGCAACAGCAGCAGCAGCCCAGCCGCAGCTGCCTTTGGCGGGGCCTCTTGGGCTGGCTCGAGGCTCGGCTTCCCGCCCCCCAACATTGGCTTCCGAGGTCCCCCTCCCCGCCACCTTTGCCTCCTTCCCCGAAGCACCCCCTGTCCGCCCGTCTCCCCTTCGCGGGCCGTCGCCTCAGAGCTCTGCCCTAAGGGAGAGAAAGAGAGCGAGAGACCATGGGCTGGATCCCCACGCATGTTTTCTTGTGGACTCTCTTGCACAGCGCTGCTCCTCCGCTGGTTCGGGCCACAGGTAAAGCCTCTCCTTTTGACCGCCTGCCTGAGGGAGGAACGAGGGCTGAAGGGTTTCTTTACTCCCCCCCCCCAGAATGGCGAAAAGGGCAACGTCTTTTTCCCCTCAGCAATTTTGGAGATGGCCAAGCTTGGCTTTTCCATTTCCTTTGGGTTCACACTTCCTCTCCTGCTTTCAGTGTTGTTGCTCAAAAGCGACTCGAACTTTCCTATGGTTTTTCTCCCCCTCTTTGGCTCTTGAAGAATCTCTAGCCCAGGACCGGTGTAAGGAATTTTTTGCAAAACGACATGCAAAACTTTATTTTGGGGGGCCCATATGTTTATCTCAGGTCAAATCTCTGTGTGGCTGTGAGAGCAGCCCCGAAGTGTCGGTCCCCCCAAATGGGTGGAAGTTTGAATGCTGGCCTTTGGGGTCTTATCTGTCAAGGAGCATATTTTGCCGCCTTAGAAGTTGCCACGCCTGGCTAGAAAGGAGCTGCTGTGTGGAAATTGGGGGGACTGTGTTTCCTTGGCATGGCAGCTTTGGGTAAAAGGGTGACAGGTTGGTACTACAGTGCCTTAGGATAGGGGAACTATATCACATACTCATATGTTTCCTTTTCCCCTGAGTCAAAATCATTGGAGTCAAAATTTCAAAATGTTAGTTCCCTTAATTCTTTTTTTCCCCCAAGTCAGAACATTAAAAAAAAAAAAAACTTTTCTGTTACAAAGCATAGTTAAATAAGTTGCTTTGCCTGGTCATGAGCATGCTTACAAGAAATTAACAAGTGAAGCCAAGGAATGGAGTGAGAATATGGTGACAGGTTTGTTGAAAACAGTAAGGGTGTTGAATTTTTTTAAAAATGAAATGGTAAGCTCATATTGATGGATGTATGGATTGCTTAGAACGTTGTTAATGTCTGAATTTAAAATGTCTCATGACTTATTTCTACCAGCTTTTCACTTTTTGTCTTGTCCATGTGTGGATTCTTTCTCTACCCTCGTTTGATGCAAGCATGTTTCCAAGAGATGAATGCCGTACAAACTCAAGCCCTTTTACTGCATTAAAAAATGTCCTGGTTGTGGGTACCAGTGCTAGGAACTAGTGATATAATTTCATTTTTTAAACTCCCTTAAAATTAGCACACTACTTAAGAACTTTCACTATACTGATATTTTCACATCGTACGTCTTGCTTATTGCACATCTGTGGAGGTATTTTGAACCTATGGTCTGGTTAATAGATAGGGCTAAGATGGTATTAGATTTGAAGATTATACAATTTGAAAAAGAGGACCCTGGATAAAAAGCAGTGGTGCGAATTCTGCCAGCATAGCCAACAGTGAGGTATGCTGGGAGATGCAACCCAACAACATCCAAAGGGCCATAGAGTTCCACCCCTGCTCTGCAGCAAGGATAGGTAATGTGTGATCATCAAGATGTTGAACTGCAACTCCTCTTTCATCCCTCATTATTGGCTATGCTGGCTATGGCTCCTTGTTTGCCATCTAATTACATTTGGAGGGCCACAATGCCCATCCCTGAGCTCTAAAGAATTAATCTGAAACGGTACCAGATGCCTAGAAACCTTGTGCTCCCTGACAAGTAATTTCTCTTTATCTGTTGCCACCTCTTATACTGGAATCTCCTTCCTAGAACACTTACGTGCGCTTTAGTTCTCTCCTCAAAATAAATTTGAAAAGTACGTAAGTGCATGTATATTAGTTTCACAACACTTAACTTTTCTCTCTCGGTCTCCCCATGGGAGAAGTTTAAATTGTATGATCTATGGGGTAGGGACTTTTTATGTTTATGCTGATTTTGCAAAATGCACAGAGAATGCTATACTGTCGTGTGTGTTGACAGTAAAACAGACAGATTTAGTGGAGCCACTATCCTATGTAGACATAGTGTTGGAAAATACATGCATGTATTATATACATGTGTAACTTCATACAATATATATATGTGTGTGTGTGACAACCTTAAATGTGCTAAATAATCTGTATTAAACTTTTATCAAGTGGGTTTTTTTGCTTTTAATTTGCTAATTATTTTATGTGCTTCATAGGTGGAAACAAATTGGACCTAGATAATAGTTGTACAGTACTGTATTGATATAAGTGAAATCTTGATCCTACAGTTATTCCATAAGTGAATGCCTGCAACATTTTAGTGAGGGGAAGGGGAGTGGAACTGTGATGATTTTGGTTACTTGCAGGTGCTGATAGGCTGGTCAAAGACAGGAGGGAATGCACACAGGTGTCCTGGTATATGTACTCAGGTGTAAGTTACGTATTTGTCAAGTAACTTGCTATGTGGGTTTTAGCAGTAGCAGAAACAAGGCAAAGCCAAAACCAGAAAATAATGGACAGTTTTTTTGCATACATACCGGAAACTTTCCCAGACCCCTTTTCAACTTCAATGCCTCCTGAAGAAATGGTCCTTAAGGTTAGGGGATCTTCTAGAGCAGGAGTCAAGGCAACAGTAGCACTTCTGTTCCCATCCAAGGCTGTTTAGGTCCTGGTAAGTTTATGTGAAAGCTAGCATGATTGATAAGTATGATGACCTAATTATAATAGACTCCCAGGACTTTCTCTCTGTTTTTTTTTTAATTTGCAGCACTATCTATTACGCTGAGTGCATGTAAAAGCTTTCAGTATGAGTTGGAACAAGTGAAAAGAGAAGTTTGATTCACATGCCTTCTCCACGTATACTTTCCTCTTCTTCAGTCATCCCCCCTGCTTTCTTCCTTTATATCTAAAATAAATTATACCTACAGAAAATAAGGCAGGTGAAACAGTAGTGCTGTGGAGTGAGATTAAATGCAATCATCATTTTAATCATTTTAAGAAGTGGTGTGTGTGTACTCAGATATATGTTGCAACTGCATTGAAAAATGTTTGAAAGCTGCTTTATTATATCTCTTAGGGTTATTTTTGTAAGGTGCATACTTAACTATAGACATCTAGCTTGTAGAGTGGTATGACAGATCTTAACTAACATTGGAAAAGTTCAACTGTTTGGGATGAGCTGTACCCCAAAGCCTCCTAATAATCCTATTTGGAATATTAAATGGACAGTGTCCAAGAAAAATAAATGAATTGGATAACTTCCCCTCCCAGACCATAATTGTTCATATTGCAATGTGGCTACTTTTCAAGCCAGCAAGTATAAAAGCTACACATTCATAAGGGTTGTTTTTATATACTTTGATGCCTATATGAAAGTTCTTCTGTTTGCAGTAAAACTGTGATTCACTTCTTTTGTGTGTGCAGAAATTCTGGAATAAAAACCATAAATCCAATGAAAGAAAATTTTAATACAATCTATACACAGATTGGATCATCACTAGAATCCCTTGCTTTTCTACAATCTCTACCATTTTCATGGTCAAGTCAGATATGGCGATGCTCTTTCAGAGCCCTTTCTAATAACTAATGGAGTGAAGCAAGGTTGTGTTCTTGCACCAACTTTATTTACAATCTTCTTTAGCACGATGCTCCAAAGGGCTATGGCAGAGCTTGAAGAAGACGACGGCATCTATATACGCTACCGTACTGATGGTAGCTTGTTTAACTTAAGCCGTCTGAGGGCTCACACTAAGACTCTAAACTATCTAGTCCGTGAGCTGCTCTTCGCCGATGATGCTGCCCTTGTGGCCCACACAGAAGCAGCTCTGCAGCGCCTAACATCCTGCTTTGCAACAGCTGCAGAGCTGTTTGGGCTAGAAGTCAACCTGAAGAAAACAGAAGTTCTTTACCAGCCTGCACCACAGGACGAACACCACCATCCCCACATTGCCGTCGGAAAATCTGTGCTCAAGTCCGTTCAACAGTTCACCTACCTGGGAAGCATCATCTCCTCAGATGCCAAGATTGACAAAGAGATCGATCACAGATTAGCAAAGGCATATAGTGCATTTGGAAGACTTCACAAAAGAGTCTGGAGCAATAAACACCTGAGGCAAAGCACAAAAATCAGTGTGTATAGAGCCATCGTACTGTCTATCCTCCTTTATGGATCTGAAACATGGGTCACCTATCGCCACCACCTACGACTCCTCGAGCGCTTTCATCAGCGCTGTCTACGCACAATCCTAAATATACATTGGACTGACTATGTGACGAATGTTGCTGTCCTTGAGCAAGCAGGGATCACCAGCATTGAGGCCATGATATTGAGAACACAGCTGCGCTGGGCAGGGCACGTTTCTAGGATGGAGGACCATCGCCTCCCAAAAATACTACTCTACGGTGAACTCGCCACGGGTCAGCGTAAGAGGGGCGCTCCAAAAAAGCGATACAAAGACTCCCTGAAACAACATCTCAGGCTTGGCCAAATTGATCACCAACAGTGGTCCGCCCTGGCCTCACATCGGGAGGCATGGAGACGCACTATCCACAATGCTGCAGCCTTATTTGAGAACTCACGACGAACAAGTCTTGAAGAGAAACGACAACGCAGAAAGAATCACAACCCAAAAACATCACCCAAGGAGACCTTCTGCTGTGCTTTTTGCAACTGGACTTGTTTATCTCGGATTGGCCTTTTTAGTCATCAGCGCGCTTGCAGAAAGCGCGGGATGAGTCCTTCCTGAATCTTCGTTTGCGAAGAAAAGCCAGAGAGAGAGAGACCATTTTCATAGCTAAACTTAGCTACCTAGCAACCCTCATAGTTGTACAGGTTTTCTTCAAGACAACAACATCAGAATCAACAGAAAAGAAGGAGGGACCCAGTGAGTTTGAAACTTGTTTAGGCTTTGACATGTTAGTGTGCCTTTGAATTCTTCTTTTCTCTTATCTTCTTCCCCTTTCTGCCCACTCCAAGACCTCAAAGTGACATGTAAAGAAGGTAAGGCCTGAAGGCATGGGCCTGTGCATTCAGCCCAGACAATCCTGTATGTGTGGCCCTGCAAAAGATTCCATTGTCATATTCATAGTCTATACCACATATGCATGTTTATCCTCTTTTTGCTTCACTTGATAATTAAATGTCTTAGCTTTTACTTTTGTTGCCACATTCACATATACTAAACCATTGTGAAATATGGCATACACCAGCAGGAAAGAGCAGCAACAAGCCACTGGATCATGGACAGTTGGGACAAGGAATTAGTTTTTTTTTCTTTCTATTAACTATTGTTTGGTGTGTTGTTTGGACTGGTAACGTGTAGTTAGCATCAACTAAGATTAGTTTAAAAGGGGTGGACAAAGTTGGGGCTGGTTACACCTGGTCATTATCGCTTTTTTAAAATGGACACACTGTTTTACTAATGAAATAGAGAATTGTTTTAACCTTGCCTGAAAAGAATCAAATACTTCCACAGATATTTATTATAAATGTTTTCTACATCATAATAGAACTAGGGAATATGGGTGAAAGGTTACATTAATAGATATGTTCAAAATAGACCAGTGCTATGATTCTGGGCAGTGAAATGTTAGGATTATATGTGGTGATATTCTTAATGACTTCATGTGGATACTTTAATATAATTACTTGGGTCTATTTAGAATGCTACTACTCGGTTAATATGTTTGCTTCTTGTTATATTTACCTTTTCTTATTTAAGATCTAATGATCATACATCTAAGGCCAAACACTTTTGAAGGAAGGAGAGGGAGACTGTTTTCTTGTACAGAGATAGTACATAGGATGTGACATAAGGGCTCTCAATCAATAACTTTATTTATATTCTGCCTTTCCCCCCAAAGTGGGACTCAAGGCAGCTTTATCTGCCAAGTATATATCTTAGACACATGTTTTTGAAACCCATGCAACTGTAGAACACACATAACTTTCTCCATGTTTAAAACAAGCGGTGAAAAGAGAGCCTAATTAATTGCATAGCATTAACTTAATAAGCAGAGTCAATTCAAAAGGTTGAGATACTGGTGTTGATATTGCCAAGAAAATAACAACATGTAAATTTGTATTTTTCCTGTGTTCTACAATTATAATTACATCAGCTCTCAGACATATCTCTTCTATGGCTGTAGTGTGAAACAAGCCTATTAGGGAGTAAGCTCTGTTGAGTAAACTCAGAAGACTTACCTCTGAGTAAGCATGTATAGAAGTGCACTGCAAGCACAGAACTACATTGTGCTTCCAACTGGCTTAGAAAAGAGGGTGAAGTGAAATTGTTTGCTAGGCAAGAGAGCTGGCAGCATCAACTTTTTCCTAGCTTGTATCCCTGGGTAACTTCAGATAAAAACAAGCCCTTTTTCCTGTTAATGGAAATATGCTGGCGATACCTTGACTATTATATGGAATATACAATGTACATCACCCTCTGTACTAACACACTTGCTGATGTATGTGTGTTTGATGTGGACGAGGATTATATGAATGTATTGTAAAGATCCATACTGGGATTGAGTAAAGGATGTGAAATCCTTAAAGGAAAATATGCTATGCATAGTTTTGGTGAAAAGCAGGAGCTTGAATGCGGAATGGGCAAAGAAAGGCCTGAGTGTTTCTAGCTAGGGCTTGAAAGTGGAAATGCATATTTGGGGAAAGAGGAGGGCTGCCCAAATTGCTCTCATGGGATTGTGCTATCTGTAATAGGAGTAAGTCTTTATTTCACTTATACTCTAATTGTATACAGTATTTATAAAATAAACAGGGCTTAAAAAACTATCGTTTGTCTCCAATATGGTCTCATCAAAAGGAGATGCAATCTAGTAGCTCTACTTATGGAACTTCTCATTGTTCAGAAGCATGGAGCAGGTAATGATATCTAACAATTCAGCTGTATTTGCTCTATGGAGTGATGACAAGTAATTTGTAGTTAGCTGGCTTCAAGTGACTAATTTCTCCTATCTTGGACCTACCAGTTCAAATCATTATTAGGATTTGTCAGGCTATAAGTTTCCGTTTCTACCAAGTGGGCTACTGAGCTTGGCTCGCAGCCCCTTTGCGGCCTGCCCAGCTCCCCGCTGCCTCTGGCGGCCTCCGCAGCTACGTGTTGGCCGACATGGAGGCCACCATGTTGGGCGTCCCTCTCTCTCCTGGCCTGCCTTGCAGGCTGGGAGAATGGGTGCAAAGGGCTGGCCAATCAGAGTGGGCCTCCCCCGCTCTGATTGGCTGGCCCTGCGGAAGATGAAGGCTTTCCTGCTGGCGTGGCCAGATGACGTTGCCTTTTGCAACGTTTACAGCAGCTGCTTTACAGCTGCTGCTTTACGACGCCAGGGCCGGTTATATAAACTGGCTCCAGCATCAAGGAGCTCAGTGGCTCGCTGGGAACCAAAGACCCACCCTCCCTCCCTTTGTTGCCATTGTCTGCTCTAGTGGTAGGAGTACTACATGTAATTCTCTTTATTTTCTTCTCTGTCACAACTTAGAAAGGCAGTTCACATGGGTCCTGATGTGGGGTAAGCGGCTAGGGGATGGGTCTCTGTCCAGTTCACAGAGACCCCCTTCTTGTTTTGTTTCACAAGGGAGGGGAGGGTCATCAAGTGGGCGGAGCTTGGCCAGGATTCCTCTCCTCCATGTAGTGAGGTGTCAGTGGTGACCAACAGTGGTACCATTGACCAACAGCAGGTAGGTTGATAAAGGGATCTGGACCCATGCAAGTTGTGCCAACCATTTACAGCTGTTATCAAAAGTTGTGGCCTTTTTATTGCCAGTATATGTATCCAATATACTCATCATTATGTACCAATATAATTTTGTGAAGCATACATTGTGTCTGTGTCTTTGTTGTTATATGGGAGAAGAGGGGAATGTCCGGTCTGGGCCCGCAAAAGAAATCTGAGGGGTTGTCTAGATGGTGAAAAAAACTCCTCATAGAATTCAAGGAGAATACCTTTGTCCCGAGATCCCATTTGGAAGGAGAGGGCCAAAAATGCCAAAAAGTATGTGAGGAAAGCCTTTGTGGCTTTTCCTGAAGTTTTTTTTAAAAATACAGGGGGAATGCACACTCCCGCTTGTTAGGACAATAACAATAGCAATAGCATTGATATTTATATACCGCTTATCAATGCCAAAACACTCCCTAAGTGGTTAAGAATGATTATTTTTAGCTAATTGCCACCAACAAGCTGGGTACTCATTTTACTGACCTACAGAAGGATGGAAGGGTGAGTCAACCTTGGAGCCCTCTGGGATCGAACTCATAACCTAGTGGCTTTCAGTACTGGCATTTAACCACTGTGCCACCAGAGCTCCCTGACTTTCATCACTGTGCGTTCCTGGCTAAGAGTGGAAATGAGACTGATTGGTTGGACGTGCATGGAAGTAGCTGGAAGTGCCATTTTGTAGTTTTGTGGTAGTGATCAAGTTCTGTTCCACTGTGCTGAGGCGAACAAATGACCTTTTAAATGGAAGGTCACACTTGTGCACCTTAGATTTACAGTAAAAAAAAATATTGTGCAGTGGCGGCAACTTGTTGAGAATACAGTAATAATACAAGTGACTCACTCCCAGCCACCATGTTGATTCACAGGCATGGCTCCATGTGAACATCAAACACAGATAGCTTTGCATACCAGTGATTTTTCCAAAAAACCATGAAGGCAAATGAAGGCTGCTGCAAATTTGTGTTAATGCACAACAATCAGCATAATATTTTCTTATCTAGACAACCCCTAAGTCCAAACTAGGTATGACATTTTAGACTTTATCAGACCATGGTAAAGTCTATGGCATCATCCAACGCCTAATGAATGCAAAAGGTCGTGCATGTCAAATGATGTCCTTTCGCGATCATGTCATGTCCAAAACCCATTCCTTTTCACTGACAGGCTAAGCCATCAATTGATTTCCCATGGTGCTTTTTTGCTGGCATTGCCAGCATTTGAAACTTCACGCCATTGTGCTCTCGGGAATATAGCGTCAATGACAGAACACTTCCGGGTGAGATCATAACAGCCAGGTAGGGGATGCTCTTTTTATGAACCTCCCCGGTATACTTGGGACTTTTAAAGTGTGCTTCTGTGCTTGTGTGTACTTTTTATGTCTTGATTTTGCTTTAATTTTTGAATTTGCCACACTTGCATCTTCTCACAAGAATTGGTGAGATTTGGAACCCGGAAGTAAATGGAGCTCTGTTCATGCTCCGTTACTGCTGGGGCTGCCTTTCTGATGCTATTAGAAAGGTCTTGTAAAGGGGGTTCTTTTGTGGCATAAAAACATTTCATAACATGCCGGCAAAAGAGCGCTTCAAGAGGGTGGTCTGATAAAGTCCTAAGTAGATTGTTGGCAGTTATGTGAGGGTTTTTTTTTAAACTACCTTGTAACTTCTAGGACCATATGTGGTGGACAAGGATAGAGGTTAACATGGTCCAGATGAAAATGCCCTACCATGAAGCTGCTGTTTTGCTCAGGAGCAAAATTTCCTTTGGCTCCAAGATCTCCCATATTGTAGCTAAATGTATATTTTGGCCATTAAGTAACCTTTTGAGAATTTGCTATACATTTTTTCTGGTGGTCCCTAATATTTTGGTAACAAAACCTAAAGACACTAGTTATGCCATTGAACTGTAGGCCCACTTCATTTGTGTAAACACCGAAAATGAGTTGGGTAGGTAATTGGAGGAGGTCTATACACAGGTATATGTGCAGCTCAAGGCCAGTGAGACTATTGGGATTAGCAGAAGGATGATGATGTGTGTGTTCAGTGGGAAAATGGCAAAATCGCACAAAGCAGAATTATAGGCCACAGTAATAAGAGTGAGCCTGATTAACTTCTTTTTGCCATTATAACTAGACGTTGGAGGACATAGTAGTTACTAAGCTTGGAAAATGGCTCAGCTGATTGTTTCAGAGCTTGATAGTGTAAACAAGGTGGGCAGGTTGGAGGATAGGCAGTGCTAATTTTGAGATAGAAGGGTAAAGAACTGGCATGTTTTGATAGTTTGACAAATAATTGCAGCAATTTGACAGTTGGCTTTACCCCATATATATTGAGCTTGGATTTTTCTTGATAGACTTCTCTTGCTTGTGCTATGCCTTTTGGGAGTGAAGGCATGTGTTGGGACAAGGGGAACATGTACTCTGTGCTTTGTCCTAGTGTATTATGTTTATAGGGTTTTTTAAATTAAAACCACAATTTGTTTGTTTGTTTGTAATTGTTTTAATTGATGGTTTTGCAAAGCTGCCTTGGGGCCCACTTTGGGAGAAAGATGACATATAAATTAATCAAATAAATAAATAAATAAATAAATTTTAAAAACCTATTTTAGCTTATGGTTGGCATTAAAGTTTGTCATGGGATATGTGGACCTTGGGAGTTAGATGGCAGGTTTAGTTCACTAGCTCTGTTGGTTACAGTGTGGTGCTAATAATGCCTAGGTCATAGATTCAATCCTGTACAGGCCAAGAGTATTTCATCTTTGTTTTTGCCCTATTCATTTACCTCAGTTTTGAAATCATGTAAAAGAAATGCAAGACTTGAGCAGGGCTGCTGATGAAAGGATGTCTCGGAGATCTCTAATTTATAGGGTTGCCATAAGTTGAAGTCAACTTGACAGCAGTTAACAGTAGCAAAATAAATGTTTTAAGAATACAAAATGGATAGAGGATACTTTTATGGGGACAATTTTTTTTAAATACCTGGACAAGCGTACAATTAATCAAGTGAACTAATAAAAGAAGCAAGTTCATCAGATCACGTGCAGAGCAACTGTCCATTATTACAGAGATCTTTCGTATTTGTCTTCCCCAGGGGAAGGATTTTAGATTAAATTTATGCATTGACTGGCGGGGGGCATGATTTTAGGTCTTCTCCCATACGTTCTCAGGGTTAAACTTCAGGAGATCTCATATAAGGGACTGTTTACAATGCATATTGCTTGTCAATTGGAAATTTATTAACTGGATTGGTAGTTTTATTTGTATGATAGCTTCAGTTGTATAAATTCTATGTGTCTGTTCCAGTGAACAGAGAAAGTTGGGGCTTGAGTCCAGCACTCTGCTATTGAGCTATTGAGCTCCAAGGTTGGGGCAAACCAGAAACTTAACCACAGTATAGAATATCACACCATATCGATGTTGACTGACTAACACTTCTTTTAACGATGTGGCCTTTTCAGCTACACAGCTACAGGGCGTGTGTTTTTTTAGCACATTTGAGCTTAAATTAACAGGAAAAGCCCATAGCACGACAGGTTACATTAAAATGTTTTTTTCTTAATTAAATAACCATGCTAAATTGATACTCAGCTCACCTGCCCACTTCCAGTGAGCTGGAACTTTTCTACTCACAGTGTTGGGTGGGGAGTATAATCTTTCACAGCATCTTGTGGGTATTCTGGGTTTAGAAGGTGTGGTGGAAGCATATGATACAATTACTTTCATTAGAAAATTGTCACCAATTTGCCTAAAGATAAGAGGGAAGACTTATTATCATTATCATCACCACCACCACCACCATCATTCTCATTTATTTATATAGCACTATCACTATTAAAAGGAGAAGAACAAATAAAGCTCCTTCCTCTCAGGTTTACAATCTAAAGACATGACACACAAGGAAAGGGGATGTTAGTGGGGGAGATGATTAAGTCCCGCAGATACTGCCTCTTCCCTCTCTCTCTGAGGCCACAGCAGTGGCAGTTGGGATGGATGGAGGGTCACTCATGTCCTTCTGGGCCTAGGCATGATGGAGCTGTGCCTGCCTGTGCCCTCTCCCTCTAAGGCCAGGGCAGTGGGAGTTGGAATGAAGGGTCTTTCATCTGCTTCTGGGCCTATGCAGGATGGAACTGTAATTTCTATTATTTTTCTTCAGAGTGGCAAATCGAATAACCAAGCATGGGAGCACTGAGTGCAGTAAAGCAAATGAATGAAAGTCAGCCAGAATTGACCAAAATGTGTAGTTCATCCAATTTAGGCCCTGTCTACACGATTAAAAAAAAAAATCCATTTGGGGGGTAAAAAATCCAAAAAGGCAGCCATTCGTATGCATACAATCTGCCTACATGACTTTTTACCCCCCTGAACTCTGTATGCCCCCTGTTGCCCAGCTGGCTAGAGTGAGCGATCCAAGCAGCAGTTTTAAATCTCCCGCCGCTTTAAAAAAAAAAAAATTCAAAAGGTGCTTGTTATGCGGACAGTCGGTTTTCCATATTTACAATATAAAATAAATAGGAATACATGTAAAATTCATGGACTTACCCGACTCTCGTTTACCCAGGCATCAGTGGCCACTCCCAATTCCCCTCTTTTCTAGCTTTGCCCCCTGTGCTTGGTCAGCCAATCAGATTACAGTGCCTGTTTGTATGTGTGCGAATGAGCGGTACAGACCATTGACAATACGAATGGCTGTACAGATTTTAGCTCGAGATTCACTAATCCTCCCGAATGCTGAATCCACGTAGTTTTTTTTGGGTTTCCTAGCCCCCCTTCCGAATGACACATATGCATCCAAACGGCCATGTGTACAGATGATTGATCTTCCAAACGCCGTACGTATTTTTTTTTACCATATAGACAGCCCCTGAGTTTCTGGTCACTGCTTCACTAAATTATATGGTAATACTGGGTGCGGCTATACGATCATAAAAAAATCCGTATGGGGAAAAAAAAATACGAACAGCCTGTCGTTCGTATGCATACGAACCGGCTATACAATTTTTAACCACCCTAAACTCCGTATGACTCCCTCTTCCCAAAGCTGGCTGGAGCGAGCAAGCCAAGCGGCAGTTTTCAATCTCCCGCCGCTTTTTTTTTTTAAGGTTCCTGGTTTGCGGACAGTCGGTTTTCTGTATTTACAATATAAAATATAAATAAATAAACATATAAATTCACGGACTTAACGAATGCTCGCTAGCTGGGAAACCAACATGGCGGCTGCTCCCAATTCCCCTCCATGCTAGCCCCACCCCCTCTACTCGGCCAGCCAATCAGATTACACAGCCTGTTTGTATGTGTGCGAACGGACCGTACAGACCCGTCAGCCATCCGAACGGCGTACCAATTTCTCTTCGCGATCCTCTTTCCCTCCCGAACACTGCATGTGCATATTTCAGGGTGGAAAACTGGGCCCCCCTCTTTTGCATTCGTGTGCATCCGAATGGCCGTTTGTACTGAAGTGCGAACTTCTGCACGCCGTATTATTTAAATCGTGTAGATGGGACCACTGTTATTGTGTTGCTACTGGTGAAATCACTATGAGACAATACTACTACTTCATTTTAGTGTGATAAATTATATGTTTGAACACACACTCATTCCATACTAATGGATTGTTAGGTCCTTTTATACAGCACTAGAATGATCCCTTGGTGAAGTTCTCTGGTATGAAAAGTAATCTATTCACATCATTTAGAGGTACATCAGAAGGAATGGTCACCACGTTCAAATATATTAAAATTGCTGCCTGATTTGAATAATAATAATAAAAAAAACTTCCATGAGAGCCAGAGGCTGTAAAAGTGCATTTCCAAGCACTAGAAATCTAAGTGACAGATTGTCTCTCTGCTTTATCTGTATCCCATCACAAAATCAGCTTGAATTTGTGCACCATTTCTAGAATCTTTCTGTAATTACTTAGTTATGTATGAGTAAAGGATGAAAATCTTTAGATTCTTCCACTGCATCCTATGCCAAGGCTTCTAAGCATTCTTATTTTGGACATGTATTTAATTTCCTAGTAGAATAAATTATAGTAGAGTATTTCACAAGTAAATATCTTGTGAATTTTCAAAAAGAGGCAGGGGAGCAGGAATCAGTCATATATCAACTGACTGACATGTCACAATTACTGTGACATTTCTTTTAAAAGGAGCAAGTAAAATCTTTGCTTCTTTTTGGGAAAGGATATAGTAAAAAGACTAGTAATTCTCTGAAAATAAAACTTTATAAAAAAAAAACACATGTATCCAGAATTAGCTGTGAAAAATGACTGGTGATATGGGAAACATTAAGAACAACTCTTGAGCTCCTGTTTGTTTTCAACTTTTGCATTTTGACATAACTTGCAGGAAAAAACTCCATTTATGCAGAACTTTGTTTTCTGAGATATTTTTTAAAAAAAAGATAAATAGAAAAGTATGATATGCTAAGGGCATGGGTTTTTAAACATAGTCTAGTCATTTAAGTATGTGTTAGGTGAGGAAAAAATTGGCAGAACCTTGCACTTTTGAAATTATTACTATAGTTTCTAAGCTTAGTAACTTGCCTTTGCCTGCGGTAGAGGTATTAATTAACACATGACAGCTAATTAAACAGGGAGGAAAGGCAAATTGTCTTATAATATTACATGAGCAAATGAAAATTTAAAATCTAGTAACAGTTGTACAACTATTGTGAGAACATAACACTCCTTCCAGAATAACTTCATATACTTGGACATTAAAAATACATGTGTGTGTGTGTGTGTGTGTGTGTGTGTAATTGTAATTGTTTTTTGCCCAGCAAGCAGAATGATCTTGAAACACATCCTTACAAAAAGGGTGAGGAACCAGTCTTCTTTCAGATGTAGACTACAACTCCTACAATCTCTTATTGTTGGTCATACTGCCTGAAGTTTCTGAGAGTTGTAGCCCAAACATCTGGAGAGCCAAATATTACCCCATTTATTTTACAATATATGTCTGAGAAGCTTGCATATAGTACTCTGTATTATGGTCCATTAAATGCTCTATAAATCCAGAGCATGGAAGTAACATGTTAATAAGTAATACCATCATATCTTTTTTTAAAATGATGCAATCAATGTTGGTAATGTTTTTGATAGAGGGGGTATAAGGAGGAACATTTGCTCACTGGATTAGCAGAGTTGTTTTGGGCTTTTTTTTTTTTTTTTTGCCATTTCTGGAACGCTTTAAGTGATTGTGTGTGCATGCATGTGCACACAGTGCAAGCAACACAAGACCCAAATCTGTCTCGATGTTCAAGAAGAGAGCTGAGGAACATTCTTGTCCTCTGCTCTGAGGTACACCAATTGTGTCTACATTTAATTAATTTAAAATTTAAACAGAAAGGACTCGCAGAACCTATGAGGAAAAGCTAAGCTTCCTATATTGAGTAATGTCTTCATTTGTGCCAAAAGCAAGAATTCCAAAGGAAGACTTACATTTTTAAAATTTCTGAGATGCAGAGCCTTATAGCCCATAAACATCTAAAATATCCTTTTGGAGGCTTCTTAGCAGCATGGTTTAGCTATTTGTTATTCTAAAGAAGAGCGTTTAAATCTGAGCTGCGTTTACAAGTGAAGCTAGCATGCAAGTTGTCAGCATGTGCTTAGTCATTTCAAAGCAATGCTAGGCCTTTCCTGTTTAGCACCAGACTAGAGTCTGGTATAAAATCATGTATGTAGTACAGGTAGGAGACATCAGGTTCTTGAGCACAGAAGTGCAAGGGCTTAAAGTACAGATGTGGAAGTGCACATTCTAGTTGCAAAGAATTTTATTTATATTGGCTGCCAACTGACAGATTCCGTTCATGCCAGGCTAGAATCCAGAGATCTCAGTTGTTCCAGTTCATTTTTAATGCCTTTACTTGACAACCATAGTTGTTGTTAATATCAGGCTCCAGGAAACATTTATAATAGTTTCCTTAGAGCATTTGTATACTAAACTGACACCAGCCAGGAGACAGACACTGCATCTGTGATATTCCAGTTTTATGTGCCTGGCAGGTATATGTCTGATGAAACAAAACTGTTGCTCAACAAGCCACATTAAAAAGGAAATAAAATGCAACCATGCAGCACTACTATGCTATATATCAAAGTGATGGCCTTAGATCAATGGGGACCAAAGACAATCCCTGTGTTTCTTTATAACCCACTGAAGGAAGGGAGGGGGGAGAGAGAGAGACTTAATTTTCTGAAAGCCCTGAATGTTTTCAACTAGAAATGTTGCTGACAAACTTAATGTACCTGTGACTCATTGTTTTCTTCTGCACATCACTTTAAACCATATGTTAGAGTTTAGTTAACCCCATGTAATAACCCATCGTACTGTAATTACTACTAGAATTCTGTTTGGATTCAGTTTAAGAATGCAGATCTACTAAGATCCACCAGGGCTGACCCTTCATTAGGCAGAGCAAGAAAACTGCCTTAGATATTGGATGTCATCAATGGGCTACAAAGTGTTGTTTCTGTTTTAATTGTGATTGTATTTTTCTGCCAGGGAGTAGAAAAGGTGATTTTAGAAATTCTTTCCTCTGGGTCCAAAGCACATGACAGACCTTGGGGGACAAGGTGCCATTTGCAGCTCTGCCTCAGGCAGCAAAATATCATGTTGATCCTGGCATCTACATTTTGTTTTCCACATTTTGTTTTCAAATATTCTAATCAAAATAAAAACCACTTTATAGTACATTTTTCATTTCCCCCATCTCTGTACCTCAGTACAGTCGGCCCTCTGTATCTACGGATTCTGAATCCACTGATTCAACCGACCATGGTTTGAAAATATTTTTTTTTTAAATTCCAAAAAGCAAACCTTGATTTTGCCATTTTATATAAGAGGCATCATTTTAGGGCCTGTCTACATGGTAAAAAAATATATGAATGCCGTTTGGAAGATCGCTCTTCCATACACATGGCCGTTCGGATTATTACGTGTCATTCAGAAGGGGGGCTAGCGAATCCCCCGCTACATGGATTCGGCGTTTGGAAGGAGTAGTGGATCTCGGCATAAAATCCGTACAGCCGTTTGAATGCCTGGTGGTCTGTACGCCCTGTTCGCACACATATGAACAGACAGTGTAATCTGATTGGCTGGCCGAGTAGAGGGGGCAGGGCTAGCAAGGAGGGGAATTGGGAACGCCCGCCACGTTGGATTCCCGGCTAAGCGAGAGTCTGGTAAATCCATGAATTTTATATATATTTATTTTTATTTTACATTGTAAATAGGGAAAACCGAATGTCTGCAAAGCAGGTAGCTTTTTAAATTAAAAAAAAAAGTGGCGGGAGATTTAAAACTGCCGCTTGGCTTGCTCACTCCAGCCAGCTGGGGAAGGGGGGGTCATACGGAGTTTGGGGGGGGTAAAAATCATGTAGGTGGATCGTGTGCATACAAACGACTGCCTATTCATATTTCTTATCCCCCAAACGGATTTTTTTTTTTAATCCTATAGACGGACCCTTACTATGCCACTGTAATGGGACTTGAGCATCCACGGATCTTGGTATCAACGGGGGATTCTGGAACCAAACCCAGCAGATACTGAAGGCCCATTGTAGTATCAAACAGAAATGGATTTGGCATGACATTAGCATAATAGTTGCTGCAGCACTCATACTGATCCTACCAATTCACTTAGGAGAGTCAGTGTTGTATACTACTATTTGATATTTATATAGTGCTTTATGGTATTCAAAGAAAGTCACATATCTTCTCTCAGTCCTTACAGCAACTCTGTAAGGGTAGTTCAGTATTAATGTCTCCATATTGCAGAGGGAGTTGAGGCTGGGAAAGACTGGCTTTTGTTAAAGCCACCTAGGGTGCTCATGACAGAGGTACCATAAGAACCGTATGCATAGTTGAGAACCGTGCAAAATGAAGGGGCCCTATTATGAAGACAGACATACTTGTAAATAGTTTGCATGCACGTAGTTTATATGTAGCCTGTGGAACCTTGATTATGGCAGACTGTTTTGCAGTTTACTTGTAAAAGAACTCAACAAAACTGGACATGGAAACACTTTTATTTTTAGTGCAAGTGTAATACTGGTTTAGCTAATGAACATTGTGGCACTGTGTTTCAAATAAAACCTAGCAGACTCTGACAAATTATCAGAATCCCCAATCTTTGTTTGTAGGGAAACCCCATACAGTGCCACTACTGAAGAACTAGAAGCAAAAGAAATTTAATAGCATAAATATTAGTGACTTGCTTGTATATGTGTATGTTGGGTTTTCAGTGGGGAAAAACTTGACAGTCAGAAATAGACAAATTGTTCAGAACTTAAGATTTTAATTTTTAATTTTAATTTAATTACGTATTTATACCCCACTCTTCAGCCACAAAGGCTATCAGAGCGGCTTACAAATTGTTTTTTTAAGCTATAGCAATTTACACATCTACACTGCATGAATGGACAGGGCTGTTTTATGGATTTGATGGGTAGAAGATAGTGCATGCATTTTAATTGCATATTGGGATCCCCCCTCCACAGACACAAACCACAAAGTCAGGCTAGAATAGGGAAAACCTTGCTGTTTCTGAAATAGCTTTTCAAGTGCGGAGAAGGCTAGTCAGTAGGAAGAAGAGGAAAAGTGATTTAACAAATATTTTAATGAGAAGCCTGTACCTGAATAAAAGGCAATAATACTTTTAAATAACAACTGATAACCTCTGTAGCCAAATATGCAGAGGCATACAGGATCACAGAAAGAAAATACTGTACCGCTGTTCTTTGCTAAGACAAGCAGCAAAGTCATGAACCAGAGACCTCCGCAGCAGAGACCTAAGCATCTGGACCCCATGTTTTCTAGAGATTGTCCAAGTTTTCAGCAGCAAGTGTGTGTTTTGTTTAAGTGATGCTTGCTTGTAATTTTATAGCATAATGAGAATCAAGTGTCTGGTGGCCCAGATGTCAAGCATTTGCTACACACACACACACACACACACACTGCTTGAGGTCTTTTTCTTTTTTGTATAACAGGTTAAGAGAGCCAGCATTGTGTAATGGTTTGAATGTTGGACTAGGACATTGGGAAACCAGGGTTCAAATTCCTGCTTGGCCGTGGAAACTTACTGGGTGACCAGAGGAGGGCAAAGGCAAACCCCATTTGAACAAAAACCTTGCCAAGAAAACCCCTTGATAGGTTCGCCTTAGGGTTGCTAGAAGTCAGAAATGACTTGAAGGCATACAGCAGCAGCAACAAATAACAGGTTCAAATACTTATGGTTTTCTCCACCTGAAAAGGAAACTAGTGGCTATGGACAAAAGGCTACTTCACGTTGGCTGCACATGATAACGTCCTGCTAGGAGCCAAAACCCAAGTAAGATTCACTGATTGAGAGTTGTTCTCTCTCCCTTTGGATGTGGGTCATGTGTTCACTCTTTGGGAAGCTTGTCAGCAAGACACTAGTATACCCTCCATCTCAGGATCTTCAGAAACGAATTTATATATGATATGCAGAAGCATCTGAGACTGGAGACAATATACTAGGGATATTCAACCTTGTTGAATGTTCTTCCATCCCACATTATCAACCATGGTGGCTCTTCTGGACACTCCTTGAGTTCTCGTGTGTGTGTGTATTTGCCTTCAAGTTGCCTGTCGACTTACAGTGACCCCATGAATTTCATAGGGTTTCTTAGGCAAAGAATGTTCAGACGTGGTTTTGCTAGTTCGTTCCTCTGAAATACATTATAGCTCACAGTACCTTGTTTTTTTGTTGGTGATCTCCCATCCAACCTAAGCAGAGCTGACCTTGCTTAGATTTCAAGATGAGACAGAATCTCATGCTTTTAGGATATTTAGGCCATACCCTCTAACATTTCACAGATGAAAACTAGGACACATGTGGCCAAGCAACATGAGAGTGTAGTCAAGATGGCAAATTATTAATGAGAAAGAAAACACAAGCTGGGAAAGGATGCAGCAGTTTGCTTTTGCCTGAGCCTACTGGGAAGGGCAAGATTCTGCACCTCCCCTCTCCCCCTTGCTGAGTTAACAGAGTGCAAACTGCTTTTGCACTTTGAATTTAATTTGTAGCAATTGCAATAAGCTGAGGACAAAGAGGGAAAGTTGGAGGAGAAGAAGCTTGGACTTTTAAAAAGCAGTTGAAAAAGCGGAACAACAGATATTAATCAGGTTTATTTTTGCCAGTTTGGGACCATTGTGGAGGATAGGTTCCATATACTACTGCTGTATTTCCATGTGCACCATAACCATTCTCCAAAATGGAAGAACAGAGCTGGACAAACAACTGAAATCTAGTTACACAAAAATCAGAGCTCAGTTTAATAGGGTTCTGGGTAAAAAATAGTCACCAATAAGGACTAATGTTAAAAATTTCTTGCCAGTCTTGATGAAAAATGAATAGCCAGAGCCCCAAATGTTTTCTCCTCCCCAAGTGGGTGATTTATATTTGGTCAAGCAGGACCTTATAGACTTGGTTCCCACCTCTTGCTGTAAAACTCAACAGATTGCCGGCCAAATGTTAGGCATATCTTGGAAACATTACTTGTTTTTACTGCAGCTTCCATAATCTCATAGCTTGCATGGCCACTTGCCATCTTTTCTGGGAAATTCTAGGAGCTGTAGTTCAAAAAAGCAACTTTTCTGAGTTTGATGAGGCATGCACAAGATTTTCAACAACGGAGGCTTGAAGATGGCTGCCATGTCCCCTTCCCGTTCGGCATTCTTCCCATATGTTTACCGTAGCACCTAAAATTGTAGTTTTTCCCCTCCTGTCATTTTGGATGACAGGTGCCTATTATTAGAGGCGAAATTGCTTTACTTCTGTTTGACAATTATATACTATGTGATGTTGATACAGATTTTGTCAGATTGCTCAGAGGGCTGTCTTTTAAGCAACAGGAAAGGGAAGTTTCTGATGTGACCAATGAGGCATAAAATAGGTTTGCTAGTAACCAAACAAGTGGTAGATAAAAGTGCTATCGCTACGTAAATTTCTTTCTCATGAAATCTGACACATTATGGCATCACATTTATAAGTCTCTAAGGAACAATAAGGCTTCCCAAGTAAGAGTGTTTTGTTGAATATTTTCTTGGGAATAATGCAAGTCATATTAAAAGCTGGTTTATGTAAGTTATATGCTTTTTTATTGCCTATGTAGACTATTTCATTAATTTCAGATGGCAACATCTGTCAAGGAAGCAAATACTCAAGACTTTAAAAATTTGTTTGCTTTTTACTCTGGCAGAAATTACTGTACTTGGCAAATACAGGATACTTCTAGTTTTTAATCCTAAAGATTTTCTGATAGATGTTTGTCCCAAAGAGTTATGTGTGTCTTTTTTTTTTTTTTTAGTGTTTTTAACTATATAAGCAAGAGATCGGGGAGGGGGGGATTTCATATGCACTACCAGGAAAAGTATCCCATTTTTATCATCTCTACCTCTGTGGCTATGTATGTGCGGAGTTCAAAGTGACTTGGTTAGTCAAAAGACGTGCGAAGAAAAACTTGCATTTAAATGTATTGACCCTGAAGTGGTTGAAGTTGTCCATTTTACTTCTCTGTTAGAAACACGCTAAATCATATGTTTAAGTATACATTCCAATATTTGTTTTGTACATGCTTGTTCTCCATCAAAAAGTGCAATTTCAGTGTGGATAAAAATATGTTTTCTAAAGATGCATTCCTATACAGTACTTGTTTACCTAAGAGGAGATCCCATTGAACTCAGTCCAGGTTATATCTGAATGAGCATGTAGATGATTGTAATGTAACTTAATTAAGGGGAAGATGAATCTTTCTTAAATAAACTGGAAAACATCTTTATAGTCCTAAACTCACTTACCTGAAAGTTTGTACTATTGATCTCAGTGAGACTTATCTTTGAGTAGACATACATTAGTTTGTGGTGTAAGGATAGTAATACAATGACAAAATTATCTTTATTTCAGAGGTAAAATTAAAATAAGAAAAGTCCCTGTTTCTTTTTTTTTCTTTTTCTTTTTGTGACCTTCTGGTTTCATATCCACCTTGAAATAATATATTCATGTGCTGGAATGCAAATATACGAACAGTTGAAAAGAGCATGGAGAGCTTTGTCATGCTAGTCCAAGATAACAGCAATATGTTCAGTAATTTTCTCTCTGTTTTTTAAAAAGAAATCATTGCAGTAGCTATTTATATAGGAGCCAGTGTGGCATAGTGGTTTGAGTGTTGGACTACAACTCTGGAGACCAGGGTATGAATCCCCACTTAGCCATGAAAACCCACTGGGTGACCTTGGGCAAGTCACTCGCTCTCAGCCTCAGAAAACTCCATGATAGGTTCACCTTTGGGTTGCCATAAGTCGGAAATGACTTGAAGGTAGATAACAATAATTAGCTGTTTATATGTACAACACAGATTTCTCAGAAGACTGCAGCAATAATTGTCAAATTGTTTTTCAGACAGAACTGTAAATTACATGCATTGTATGACCTTTCATGATATATTTTTTAAAAAGTAAAACACCCCAACAGGAAATGGAGCATATATACATGCTTGATGGTGCAATAAAAACAGGAAATTCAAAATTAAGGTTGTCATTCCGTCTTCAGTGCGGCTCATTTGGTATTTTGAGTAAGATAGGAAAAACAAGCATTTTCTTTTCTTGTTTTGTTGCTGTTCTTAAATATTCCTTAAGGTAATGTGTTTGTGACAGATGTGTATGTGTGTGAATGTTCTGATTTGTTTCTGCCTTGCTATTCTAAGTAAATAATTATTTTGTTCTTTCATCTTCTGTGAATGTCCTACTTTCTATGAGTAACCCTACTTTACTCAAAAATGAATCAAGGTGGATAATGAATAAAGGTGAAACCAGAAGGTCACAAATGCTAATGGTGCTGAAGTTTTAGTGTGTGCGTTTGTGTGCACACACGCCTTCAAGTCACCTGTTGACTTATGGTGACACCATGAATGTCATAGGGTTTTCTTAGGTGATACAGTTGCCCCTCCACATTCGCGGCTTTTACTTTCAGGGTTTTAATTATTTGTGGTTTGCTCAGCAAGCACCACATTTAAATCTGCTTCTCTTCCTTGCACACAAGGGAGAGGAGCCGATTTAAACTGTGCTTGCTGAGCGAATTGCGTGCCCAACTCCCCACTCTCCTGGGGCTTGGGTCTGTTTGGAGTGGAGAGCCAAGCCCCAGAGAGAGGGGAGTTTGGGGCAGAAGTGCTTTTTACCCATCCCCTGCCCTTCCCAAAGCTGCGATGGAGCTTTCCAAGCCTTGTTGTGGCTTTGGGAGGGTGGGGGTGGATGAAAAGCCTCTCTGCCATGCTGCCTCCACCCCTCCCAACCTCCCCGAAGCAGCTATGGGGCTCTCAATTCCCAGACCCCCTTCGGGAAGGCCAGGGGGAGGCCAGCCAACCTCCTTCCCGCCCACCCGCTGCCTTCCTCGGCCTTCCCAAAGCGGATCCGGAGCTTCAAAGCCCCAGAGGCCCTTCGGGAAGGCCGGTGGGAGGCTGGCCACCCTCCCGCCTGCCCACCTGCCACCCTCTCCGGGCTTCCCGAAGCGGCTCCAGGGCTTCAAAGCCCCAGAGCCCCTTCGGGAATGCTGGGAGGAGGCCAGCCATCCTCAGCCACCACCACCCTGAACATCCCGAAGTGGGTATGGGGTTCAAGAGCCCCATAGCCACTTTGGGAAGTGTGGCAAGCGGCAGGGGGGATGGCGGCCAGGTGGGCTGGAGGCTTGTTAGCCACCCCTGTGCTTCCCCAAGCGGTGATGGGACTCGAAAAGCCCTGTCACCACTTAGGAAGGGTGTGGGGGGGAGGTGGGGGGGAGGCCTTTTTTATTCATGTTTTTTTCACATTCGCGGGGGTCTTTAGCCCCTAACCCCCATGAATGTGGAGGGATGACTGTACTCAGAGGTAGTTTTGTCAGTTCCTTCCTCTGAAATATAGCCTACAGCACCTGGTATTTACTAGTGGTATCCCATTCAGGTACTAACTAGGGCTGACCCTGCTTTGCTTCCAAGATCAGAGAGGATCTGGTGCCTTTATAGTATTTAGGCTCTTCTTTATTATCTCTCTTTTATTACCTTTTGTCCCTAGTCAAGGGCCAAGATGGGGAATGGGCTCTGCCTGCATTGAGATCCCTCCAGGCCGTCTTAACTAACAACAGAAATAACATCTGAGACAAAATGTAGGCCTGTAACTCTAACATCATCACTTTTCTTCTCCTGTGTGATTTTTAACATTTTTGCCTAATGAAGAAGCCAGTGAAGCTTAGAAAGCTTGCATGATTACTTTGTGCATTTTGGTTGGCCAATAAAGGTATAATTCTTTTGTGGATTTTCAATTTTAATCAAAATGGTTAACATTTCTCCTGGCTTTTGTTCTTCAAACAAAACACAGAGAAGCTATTGAAATCCACAAACACCTGGACAACTTCAACAGGAAAGAAGAAACCTTAAAGTAAACAAAACCTGGCTCCTAGTTTTGTAGAACAATAGAATCAAAACTCAACACTTACAAAGGAATTCCACCCAAGGACAGGGGGATCCCCAGCAGATAATGGCCCATCAACCAACCATTAGCCAAACAGACACTAACGAGCCTTGCATTTCTATACCCAGAAACTAACCATTCAATTACACAAATGTACATATACCCCCCCAGCAGGGGTTCACAGCATATAAACCCCAGACACATTCCTACCCAACCATTCTCTAAGGTTGCTAGCCACAGATGCAGGTGAAATGTCAGAAAGAAACTATGCCAGAACACAGCCTCACAGCCCGGAAAAAAAACAAGGAAAATCTATGGATGCCAGCCGTGAAAGCCTTTGACTTCACATATTATAGGTTGTCTGTGGGGGTTTTTCCAGGCTCTGAGATCGTGTTCTGGAAGAATTTATTCTTTATGTTTCACCTGCATCTGTGTCTGGCATCTTCAGAGAATGGTTGGGTAGGAGTGTGTGTGGGGTTATATACTGTAAGCCCCTGTTGGAGAGGATATGTAAATTTGTGTATTTGAATGGGTAGTTCCTGGGGGGAGATCTGCAAGGAGGGTTAGTGTCTGTTTGGCATTAATTTCTCCAACAGGGGCTCAAAGTATATAAACTCCCCACACACTCCTAACCAACCATTCTCTGAAGATGTCAGCCACAGATGCAGGTGAAACATCAGGAATAAACTCTTCCAGAACATGGCCTCACTGCTCGGAAAAAAACCCACAGACAATTTATGGATTCCAGCCGTGAAAGCCTTCAACTTCACATTTAACATATTTCTGCCGTATTCAAGGCACTCATCTTCGACACAATCTGAGTTCAGGGGTGTGATAATGGGGTGGACTACGTTTCCTATTATCTGCAAACTCGACACTCAGGTAAAGAAAGAGTTAACTGGAGGTCTGCAGGAAGATGAAACCTCCAGGGGTGACATCAGCAATGATGTCATAAAACAAGAGACAGAACTGACCAATTAGAACTGTCAGAGTGGCAATTTGAAAACGGTATAAAGACTGCCTCTGACCATGAGACAGGGAGTTAGACCCAGAAGTCCTGAGAAGTGCACATCACATCTCAGGCAAAGAACAATGGGACTTTGAGATGGACACATCATGTCTCAGAGAGAGAAGAACAAAGCAGTCTAAGGACATTTTCAGACACCCCTTACCGCGCAAGCAGCTGCCGGAGCAGTAACGAGGCTACTGCGTGGCAGGGGGTCCTTTTCGGATGCTGCCGTCCCTCTTCCAGGACCATTCATGGCATGTCCGTGAAGCTTTGGAAGCGGCCACGCCATATTTCAATCATGGGCAACTTCCGTGATTGAAATATGGCATGGCCGCTTCCAAAGCTTCACGGATGTGCCACGAATGGTCCCAGAAGAGGGACGGCGGCATCCAAAAATGACCCCCTGCCACACAGTAGCCTCGTTACTGCTCCTGTGGCTGCTTGTGCGGTAAGGGGCATCTGAAAATGTCCCAAGAGGCCCTGGGATGGGGGGGGGACACCTTGTCGCAGAGATAAATAAAGACTTTGAATACTTCAAATGCGTGAGTAGATTAAGGAAATATTTTGGCTGGCTTGTGTTTAGGATTTTAGGTTTTATTTTGAAACTTGGCTGGATGCTTTCCTATTTCTGTAACTTTAAGACTGTACCTGGAGGGAAGAGCTCTTTGACCACTTTTTCATGTCTAGGTCACCTATGGGGAAAGTGGTTAATGCAGGAATAGATATTGTCTTCTATTTCAACCATTCAGCCATTGTGCTTGACTGGTCTTTAAATGACGATCCACAAACTCCTAGATTGTGGAGATTTAGTCCTTCCCTTCTCCACAATGATCTATTTAAAAACGATATACAAAGAGTAATCTAACATTTCTACTTGGAGAATTCATCAAATGATACTTCCCAAGCATTGTTGTGGGATACTCTTAAAGCAGTCTTATGGAGTAGATTTATTCAAGAAGGTTCAAGACAAAAAAGAACTAGAGAACATATGAGGTCTAAACTTCTCTGAGACACAGAACACTTGACAAAGTCGCATAAAGTTTCCAATTGCTCATCACAATATCTTTCCTTGCTACAAAGGAAAAAGTAACTGGAAAGCCTGGATCCTAACAAAATCCAAACTTTTCTAAACTACACCAAAAAATACGTTTACAACAAAAATAATAAAAATGTAACTCCTAGCCAGGCTTGTACAGCGGAAAGCAGAATGAAAACTAGTGACATCAATTAAGACACTTGCTAGTAGAATACAGTCATCCTGTAAATATATTCTACATGAATTTTGAACCTTCTATTTGTCCCTCTATGATAGTGATGCTATCTCCCCAGATAAATTACCCAAATTTTTAAAATCTCTCCCAATCAAGAAACTGTCTGAAGCACACAGAGACTCGGTAACAAAAACAATTACAGAGTTGGAAGTAAAACTTGCGGTCTAATCTCTTAAGGTGAGGAGATAGCTTGGCCCTGACGGCTTTTTGAGCGATTTTTATAAACTAATGTACAATGAATTGGCCCCTCACCTATTAAATTTATTCAATGATTTTAAGAAACGAGAGTTATGCCCACAAACATGGTTGGACTCTCACATTATCCCCATTCCAAAAACAAATGACCCGACTCTACCTGTTACAGCCTTTAGACCAATATCTTTAATTAATCAGGACACCAAATCGTTCACAGCCATTATTGCCCATAGACTGAATTCATTTATTACTGAATACATTGATCTGTCGGGGATGCTTTGATCAAGATTTCCTGCGTGGCAGGGGGTTGGACTGGATTGCCCTCATGGTCTCTTCCAACTCTACAATTCTATGATTCTATGAGGATATTTGCATGTTATGAGTGTTGCTTGAATAAATAAGCTTTTCTCATTTATCTTTAACTGATGTGTACACGTGCCTTGTTTTTGCTTGATCATTCTTTCTCATTCTTGGGAAGAAAGGAGGGGGAGGGACAGCCCTGCAGGGGCAGGGAGCAACAAGGAACTAGAAATCCCACAGCTTTGTGCTGTGTGGAAAAGGTGTAACTCAAAGGGTAGTGGCAGCTAGAGGGCGCTGTTGAGGGAATGCCCAGGCAGAGGAATTCCAAGATTGTGTCTAAAAAGGGGCAGCTAAGGGGTTCCAGGAAGAGAATCCCAAGGCTAAAACCCCTGACAAGGAGAGTGCTTGAGTTATCAAGAGAATGTGTGAGGGTGTTTATACTTAGCCTTTAGATGCCACTGCTGCTTTGATACAGACTCTTGTAACTTCCAGCGAAAGGGGACCTAGACAAGGGGCAAAAAAGACATTTCAAAACAGATGATTCATTGTGGGTACTGTTAATTCTCTGGTTGCTTGGAGGAGCCCCCACCCCCGCTTTCTGCACAAGAATTGGTACTTCCTACAGTAAAATTAAACTTGACCTCTTTAAAAAATGTAGTTAGCTGTCTTTAGAATTTTAGAACATCTTTCTACTTGTGCTATATGTAGTTAATTACTATTATTGATGGGTGAGTTATAACTCCAAAATTATCTGACTGGCTGCAGAGGCCTAGCTTCCTTAATTCCCCACACACAGAAGCTTTTTCTGTTCTTCTGCTCAGGACTTTGTCTCCTTGCAGTCTTTTTATGTCTTTGGAGAGATTCTGATGCTCAGAGGTTGTGTGGTTTGATTGTTTGGGGAACGAGGTCTAATAAATGCAAGCTGTTGCCAGAATCTAAGGAGGAGGATCTCTTCTTGGGTCCAATTGGGCAGTGATGGGTGACCCCAAATGCACCACCAGATCTGGGGGTCCCTGTCACAGTCCCAGTGGCACTCAGGCATGACCCCCCTCCCTCCCTGGATCAACAAGATGATGTGAACCAAGTATCAATATCAGGGAGGCCGGAAGAGAGGAGAAGAGATGAGGAGTTGTTTAAGGAGACTGTGGGGCCAGAAAAGGCTCAGGTGGTGGTAGGAGGTAGTCAGCAGGGGCCTGAACTGGAGGGTGAAGGAATGACAACACAATTGAAGGCAAAAGGGGAAAAAACAAACAAAGCAAGATCAAAGTAGTATAGTTGTCCCTCTGTATCCATGGATTTGGTATCCACGGATTTAAGTATTCATGGCTTGAAAATATTCTTTAAAAAATAATAATCCAAAAAGCAAATTTTGATTTTGCTATCTTATATAAGGGACACTATTTTGCTATGCCATTGCATATAATGGGACTTGAGTATCCACGGATTTTGGTATCCCCGGGGGGGGGGGCGGTCCTGGAACCAAACCCCAGCGAATATCAAGGTACAACAGTAATATGTTTCCTTTGAGAGTAGTGCTGACTCCAACTAACCAGGGAAAATTTCCCATTATGTGGGTTCACTCTGCACTCAATCCTTCTGATTTATATAACTAGATAAGCAATCTGCCCTCATATTTATATATATAGATAGATAGATATAGATATAGATATAGATATAGATATATGAACCTAAGAAAATGTTGGATTTGTTTGTATCAGGGATGCAAACACACAACCTCAGTTGGGCTGACTGTCAGGCTTTGACAGATATTTTGCTGATTAGTGAGGAGAGACAGATGGCAGGGGAGGAGGCAGATAGATTGTACTGTCAGAAAAATAATTCACAAACGTTAGATCAGGCAGTTCCTGAAGAGGCCCCTGACTGTAACCCAAATACTGCAGCAAGGATGGCTCAAGTTGGCCATCATTGACAGTGTTGGCTGGTTTGAAAAATGGGGTTCTTAAACAGCATAACCTGAATCAAGTCTATGTAGTTAGACAAGGGCCTGATGAGGACCCAGCTGCGTTTTTTGGATGGATTTGTGCAGCATTCAAACAATATACTGACTTGGAGCCAGAGGCAGCTAATAATTTTAAAATGGCAAATTTAATTTTTATGGGACAGGCAGCACCAGATATTTGAAGAAAATTGAAAAAGGTGGACGGGGAAAGACCCCTTTTTGAAGCAATGAAGTAGGGAGAGAGGGCGTCCTTGAAATGGACTGTAGAGTGTCAGATTTCATTTGATTTCATCAAGAAAGTCCTGATCAGTGTATCCACTTAGGGCTAGTTACACGGCAGTTTTTATTGCGATAGCTTGCGCTTTAGCACATTTTTGCACCAGTGCTGCATAGTTTATATGATTTAGTGCAAAATTGGTTGATCTGTTTAGTTTTCCGCTTTCTGGTTCACACAGAGAAAAGTGGGGGGGTGACCTCCTAAGCACAGCTGGGGGAAGATGCCGGGAAGCTGAGAGGAAGGGAGGGGAAGAGAGAGAGAGAAAAAGTGCTGGCTCCTTTCCCTCCTCTGTTTACCAGAGGAATACCTGTTAGTTTTCATCCCTTACCAGGGAGTGCTCCCTCTTCTTCCCAAAGCGAGAAGGGTGGGAGGAAGGAGGCAGCCTTTCAGCCACCAAGGAGCCATCCCCCATCAAGCCCCCCTTCCCCTCACCCACTCTCCCTCCCTCTCTCTCTCTCTCTCTTACACACACACACACACACACATGATCACAGCAGGGTGAGGGAGTGAACGGCTGGAGGAGCAGATCTCTCTCTCTCTCTCCCTCTCTCTCTCTCTCTCTCTCTCTCTCTCACACACACACACACACACACACACACAGGGGAACAGGCTAACTGGGAATTCTTCAAGCAAGCCAGGAGGCATTCAGCTGGGCGATTGGAATGGGGATAGCACTGGCTGGATCTTTTCCGTGGCTGAAAACAACAGGGGCTGGATCTTTTCATTTGAGGCTCCTCCATCTCTTACAAGTCCACCCCTCCGTGTTCAGTCCAACCAATCACAGCTCAGCTCTGCTGTTGTTTCGGGAAGATTGCTGGTAATTCACACAGACGTTTGTGAAATGGTAGTTCACACAATCGATAGTGCGCTAAGTCGCGCTACTTTTCAAAAAAAAAGTCGGGAAAAGTAGTGAAATCCCTTATTATGCTACTTTTGAGTTTTTGACCTCCCCCCCCCCCCCTTCTGAATGAGGTGATATTGTGGCACAATGTGTATGAACTGTTAGGAATCTTAGTGAATTCTTCACGGACTTATTTTGCCATGTAAACAGGCCCTTAGTTTATGTGAATATGCAGTGTATGCCAGTTATCACTTCTTTCTACAAAGCATGTGTTGATAATTGTAAAGTGATGGTTTTGCAGACCAGAACAGATCACAGCACTAAGGATGTGGAATATTTTCTGTCCTTAGCAAAAAGAAGTGGTTTCTAAAATTAACATGGGACTGTTGATGCAATTTAACCATTGTATCAAGTCCCAAAGGGGGGATTGATGGGTGAATTGTAACTCCAGAACCTATTTGGCTGGCTATAGAGACCTAGCTTACTTCATTTCCCACAAACAGAAGCTTTTTCTATTGTTCTGCTCTGGACTTTGTCTCCTTGACAGGGAACAGAATGTTACAATAGATAAGATGAGGCCTAACTGTACCGCAGAGTTATCTAAAACTGGCTGAATCCATATTTAGGCTTGGGTGTCATAAAAATGCTAATTAATATGATAAAAATCACACCCGATGATGGAGACTTAATATGTTAAGTAGCATCCCCATAGATTAATATCTGATATTTCTACGTGACAGAACTTCTATGCATGTGCAAGTTATAAGATCTGTACATTGTGGTGTAATTATGACAGTCTATGTTCCCTTTCCCACCTTCCTCACCTCTTGTGTATAAATGCTACAGTATATTAATCCTCCATGTGCTTGCTTTGGAAATGTGTTCCCTTGCATCTTTTACTGCACAGTAAATAAAACAGAATTGGATTTCCACTCTGGTGTGGTCTTTGATTGGACATAGGTGTGTAAACAGACCCAGATTTGGCCTGAGATAACATTATTGTTATAAGACAAAATTATTATGCTTGCCCACTTCAGTGTGAATTCAAATCACACTAATATTTGTCTTATCACTAGAACGACAAAGATGTTAAAAACATACTGTGTGTAAAGCTATGAAAGTTCCGTGCGTACAAAATCACACACCAAAACTGCAAATCAAAAGGGTTCTTTTTCCTCCATAAAACTGTTGTTGGAATGGGTCATAGAATAAAATAAAATAAAATGAAAAATTATGTGCATCAGAACTTCAAATCCACATGAAAAATCAATGAGCAAGAAAGTTCTGGCAAGATGTGAGAATCTTCCTCATAAAGCTTTTGCAAAAACATGCATGGGTTTCCAGTTGCAGTACTGTACATGATTTTTGCATATGTATGCCTGCCTCCACCAAAATAATAATTTCACAAATACTATCTTGTGCATATTGTTGCAGGACAGAACTAGATATTACCTCTACAAATTATTTCTCCCAAATCTATGTATGCTGAGGTAGGATGGGGCACATTTGTGGGACAGAATCACTGGGTGAGACTTCGGTCTGGTCTATATGGTCAAAATAATATGAACGGCATGCAAATATACTATACAGCGATCTGTTCAAACAGCTATTTGCATAAATACGTGTCATTCGGAAGGGGGGCAGCAAAATCCACTACAAAGTCCGTGTGTGCCATGTCCGGGGCTTCATACGGATTTTTTTTAAAGCTCTGCATGACACACGAATGTGCGATCCTTTGAACACTCACATTTGCACAAATACGAACAGGCAGAGCAGTCTGATTGGCTGGATGAGCATGGGGGCGGGGCTAGTGAAGAGGCAAAGCAGCTGTGGCTGCCATGTTGGATTTTCAGGTCTGGTAGGTCAATGAAATGGAGATTTTATTACTCTTTTAAAAATTCTTTCTGTCTTCGTAAATATGAAGCGTTGCTTGTGCACAACCTGGGAAACTGGGTTTCTTTTGTGGTGGGGGGAACTGGCGGCAGCAGATTTAAAATTGCAAGTAAATCACTCATTGCTGCCAGCTGGCTAGGGGGTCATGTGGAGTTTAGGGGGGGGGGTCTTTTGGCTGTGTAGGCAGCATCATTGCGAACTCCTGCCTTTCCGAACATGTTCGTATTTTTTCCCCTCGTGTAGACTAAACCATAGTTCCTGTTTCAGAGCCTGGTTAGGGGAAATAATATAATAGAGGAAAGCATGTGGAGAGAAGAAGCTATCTATATTTCATCATGATTTTTTCTCATTTGCAGCTGAAGATCATTTATCCAAAATGTTGGATGGGAAAATAAAGTTTCCGGCACTTTGCAAGTTTTGTGATGTAAAATTAACAAGCTGCAAAAATGAAGGCCATTGCAAAAGTCACTGCAATCGCACATCTATCTGTGCTGACAAGAATGAAGTATGTGCAGCTGTTTGGTAAGTTGATTCTTGTTGTGTATGTAATTCTCTTACCTATTAATGAAGTATATTTTTATTAAAATAAATTCAGAACTTTCTTTAGGTTCATTTGTTCCATTATTTTATCTTTCATACTTTAATTAGCTGGATAATCCATTCTGACAATAATGCAAAGTGGCGTTGTTTTTAAAGCTGGATATGAAATATGCTGTGTTGCTCAAATTGTGTTTTCTGACACACTTCATGTCTTATGATTGCAGCAACTCTCACACTGTTTAGAACACATACAAAGGGATCAAAGATGTTAGTCTCAAAGATACTACAAGATCCTTTTGCATACTGAGCCCAGACTAACACAGCTATGTCACTGAATCCTATTTAGAAATGGAAACAGATTTGAGATTGCAAAACAGTTTTAATCATAGAATCATAGAATTGTAGAGTTGGAAGAGACCACAAGGGCCATCCAGTCCAACCCCCTGCAATACACTTCACATTTGTAATGCCATTCTGAATATGAAAAGATTCCTAATTGTGGGAGCCTCATATGTGCTTGATGCTGTGTAAGGGGATTTACACACACACCATATACACACATATACAATTGTCCCTTCACATTCGCTGGGGTTTGGTTCCAGGACCCCCCGTGAATACTCAAATCCATGAATACTGACGTCCCATTCTATGCAGTGGCATAGCAAAATGGTGTCTCTTATATAAGATGGCAAAATCAAGGTTTGCTTTTTGGATTATTATTTTTTAAAGAATATTTTCAAGCTCTGAATACTTAAATCCGTGAATGTCAAATCTGTGAATATGGAGGAACAACTGTCTCTGGCTTTTCTTTGCAAACGAAGATTCAAGGAAGGACCCATCCTGCGCTTTCTGCAAGCGTGCTGATGATTAAAAAGGCCAATCCGAGATAAACAAGTCTGGTTGCAGAAAGCACAGCAGAAGGTCTCCCTTGGGTGATGTTTCTGGGTTGTGATTCTTTCTACGTTGTCATTTTTCTTCAAGACTTGTTCAGCGTGAGTTCTCAAATAAGGCTGCAGCATTGGGGATAGTGTGTCTCCATGCCTCCTGATATGTGGCGAAGGCGGACCATTGTCGGTGATCAATTTGGCCAAGCCTGAGATGTTGCTTCAGGGAGTCCTTGTATCGCCTTTTTGGAGCACCCCTCTTACGTTGACCTGTGGCGAGTTCACCATAGAATACTATTTTTGGGAGGCGATGGTCCTCCATCCTAGAAACGTGCCTTGCCCAGTGCAGCTGTGTTCTCAATACCATGGCCTCAATGCTAGTGATCCCTGCTTGCTCAAGGATAGCAACATTCGTCACATAGTCAGTCCAGTGTATATTTAGGATTGTGCGTATACAATGCTGATGAAAGCGTTCGAGGAGTTGTAAGTGGTGGTAAAGGAGACTGGTAAAGGAGAATAGACAGTACAATGTTTCAGACTGGTAAAGGAGAATAGACAGTACAATGGCTCTATACACACTGATTTTTGTGCTTCGCCTCAGGTGTTTATTACTCCAAACTCTTTTGTAAAGTCTTCCAAATGCACTATATGCCTTTGCTAATCTGTGATCAATCTCTTTGTCAATCTTGGCATCTGAGGAGATGATGCTTCCCAGGTAGGTGAACTGCTGAACGGACTTAAGCACAGATTTGCCGACAGCAATGTGGGGATGATGGTGTTCGTCTTGTGGTGCAGGCTGGTAAAGAACTTCAGTTTTCTTAAGGCTGACTTCCAGCCCAAACAGCTCTGCAGCTGTTGCAAAGCAGGATGTTAGCCACTGCAGAGCTGCTTCTGTGTGGGCAACAAGGGCAGCAGCATCAGTGAAGAGCAGCTCATGAACTAGATAGTTTAAAGTCTTAGTGTGAGCCCTCAGACGGCTTAAATTAAACAAGCTACCATCAGTACGGTGAAGTATATAGATGCTGTCTTCTTCTTCGAGCTCTGCCGTAGCCCTTTGGAGCATCATGCTGAAGATTGTAAATAAAGTTGGAGCAAGAACACAACCTTGCTTCACTCCATTAATTATTAGAAAGGGCTCTGAAAGAGCATTGCCATATATGACTTGACCATGCTGGCCCTCGTGTAGCAAGATAATCATTTTACGGAATTTGGGGGGACATCCTAGTCTTTCCAGGATCTGCCACAGACCTTTTCTACTCACAGTGTTGAAGGCTTTGGTGAGGTCGGCAAATGTTGCATAGAGAGACTTGTTCTGCTCTGTACATTTCTCTTGCAGTTGTTTAAGGGCAAATACCATATCTGTAGTACTCCTATTGGCTCTGAAGCCACATTGGCTTTCAGGAAGAAGTTCTTCTGCAACAGCAGGAACTAATCTGTTCAGGAGTATCCATGCAAGGATTTTTCCAGCAATAGAGATCAGTGTTATGCCTTGATAGTTTGAGCAATCGGATTTTGCTCCTTTTTTCTTGTACAGGGTAATGATGACTACATCTCAGAGATCTGATGGCAGTTCCCCTTTCCCCAGCAATTCACAAGGAGTTTGTGGAATTTATCGTGGAGTACATGACCTCCGTGTTTCCAAACTTCTTGTGGGATTCCATCAATCCCAGCTGCCTTGCCGTTTTTTCATCTGCTGTATGGCCTTAAGGGTCTCTTCCAAAGGGGGAGTTGTGTCCAATTCATTTTTCATCGGTTTTTGTATCATATGTTGAATAGCTGAGCCTTGGACTACTCGGTTGGCACTAAAGAGACTTTGAAAATGTTCAGCCCATCGATTCAGGATAGGGGCTTTATCAGTAATTAATGTTTGACCATCAGTACTGTATAAGGAGCTTTGGACCTGATAAGTAGGTCCAAACACTGCTTTAAGAGCTTCGTAAAATCCTTGAAGATCACCCAGATCTGCACAGTGTTGTGTCTTTTCTGCTATATTAATCCATCACTTGCTCTGCATGTCTCTGAGTTTTTGTTGAAGTTTACTACATGTGAGACGGAAAGCTGCTTTTCTTACATGGCAAGTTGGCTGGGCGAGGTATGCCTGGTGAGCAGTTCTCTTCTTTGCCAACAGGTCCTGGATCTCTTGGTTGTTTTCATCAAACCAGTCTTGATTTTTCTTGTGGGAGAACCCGAGGGATTCTTCCACAGACTGGAGGATACTGTTTTTGATATGTTCCCAAAGCACTGTAGGAGAAGGATCTGTAGGATGGTCTTCAAGTTTTGTTTGCAGATTTGCCTGGAAGTTGTCTCTCATGGTAGCTTGTTGAAGATTGTTGACTTGGAGTCTCTTCTTTAAGATGCCACCCTCTTAGGTTTGAACTTAAGATGAAGATTTAGTTCACATCTTAGGAGGCAATGATCTGTTTGGCATTCTGCACTGGGCATCATTCGAATATGACGGACATTGCAAATGTTTCTCTGGCGGACTAGAACATCGTCAATGAGGTGCGAATGTTTGGATCAGGGATGCATCCAGGTTGTCTTCAAGCTATCTTTCTGCTGAAAGATAGTGTTTGTAATAGTCAGCTGTTGTTCTGCACAGAACTCTAGCAAGAGGCATCCATTATCATTGCAATTTCCAACACCATGCTTACCTAAGACACCTTTCCAGGCTTCGGAGTTCTTTTCTACTCTGGCATTGAAGTCACCAAGGATAATAATTTTATCTTCTACAGGGACTTTTTGTATGAGTTGGCGTAGGTCTGTGTAGAATTTGTCTTTCTCTACAGGGTCGGCTTGCATAGTTGGGGCATATATACTAAAGAGAACAACATGTGGGAGGTGTAAGGAAATAATGTGATCAGAGTGTCCTGTTGGCAAGGTTTCGAGTTTGGAGGCAATTGAATTTTTAATCATAAAGCCTACTCCTGAAATGTGTTTTTTGGTTTTGGGTTTGCCAGACCAGTAAAGTGTGTAGCCGGTGCAGTGTTCTTTAAGGCTGCCTTCCTCATGGAGACGAGCTTCACTAAGAGCAGTGATGTCAATATTAAGTCGTGATAGTTCATAGGCTATTAGAGTAGAACAATGCTCAGGCCGTCCACTATCTGCAGAGTCTCACATGGTTCTGATGTTCCAGCAAGCAAGTGTCCGTTTATTTACACCTTTGGAAGCCGGTGTGTGCCTTTGTTTCTTTGCCTTGGTTTGACCACATCAGAAGATGCCCGTTGGCTGCGGCTAGCCAACCAGGTTGATGGGGATGAGCTTTTGTTAGGCCATCTTTTCTAGGCCCCTCTCCATATGGAGCAAGCAGTGTTCTCCTTAAATAAGGCTGCTTGGTTGTTCAGGATGCTGCTGAACAAGACTGTCATCTCCTGGGTCAGCCTCGAGTGACCAAAGTCCTGAACCGCCTGCATGCAGGGTTGGGTCTGCAGCTTCCAGTGCACCTGCCATTTCGTCCCTCGCCTATCGCTACAGGGCTTTTTTGGAACTGGATTTGTCCTTCGAGCCTGTGCATTGGATTTTTCTGGTGGAGCGCAGCATGCACAGAACTGGCCTCACCCTTTAAACCAAGGGTTCATCTGCTGTGGGCTTGCAAGCATGGCTGTAGCAGTGAGGTCCTTGTGTCATAGGTTTATTTAGAGTTTCCTTCTGTTAGATGGTTGACCTTACAGGGTTGGACACGCACCATCTGCCCAGGTTTGGGATTAGAGTTTTCCTTCTCCTAGGGTCGTTGCCATAAGGCTAGATGAGCCCATCCTGCCCTCTGATGCTCTTTGTCAGACCCTTTGGTTTTGGCCCGTCTGGCATGAGAGACCCTACCGGTGGCTATTATGCCACCGCCAGCATAGCTCAAAACATCATTAGGGTACGCAAGCCTCTCTCCCACGACAATGGGGCATCAATGGAGAGGAGGGACAACTGTATTTAGTTACTAAACTGGATGGTTGGGTCTTACAATATAATCAACTTTGGAATAACTATTGAAGGAAAGGGAGGATCTGGTCCAGTATCTCCCTTCAACTTCTGAACAGATGGTGGTGCCATAATAGCTTAGCATTGTTATAAAAATATATTAGAGTATCTCTGCATGGATCTATATAGCTAAGGCTCACTATGCACACAGTCACACTTTTTGCATTTAGGGTTTTTGTTTCATCCAGCTTCACCCTGCATGCATAGATCACCTCCAGGAGGAACTAATCTGAACAAGGAAATTGGTTTTCTTGTATGAATTGCACTTTGCTGGATTGAACAAGTATACCTGTTTGTACCTGCCCTTCTAAATCCCTTTAAAAACCCATACAGCTCTGTGTGCATGGCAGGAACTTATAGAGACACATTAACATAATGTACACATGCAGATTGTGCAATGAGATGCTGAATTCCATTCAGTTTAAAAGGCAATCCACACTTTAATCCATTTGACCCAGGGCTATTTTCTAGTTCAAAAATATGCATAGCTTGGGGCATTTGTCTAGCACATGTAACCTGGTATGCCCACTTTGAATGGAGCACCTCAGAAGATGGAGCTGTTCTGGGAGTTCAGATAGCATTTTTTGGTAACATTCTATTATATTGCATTACATGATGTCATTAGTCTTGTTGTTATAAACATTTGTTGCTGAGGTATGTCTTGGCTTGTTATTTTGAGCCTTTAAAAACAACTAGCTGGACCTAGTGCACCATACTCCATTAAAAAACTCAAGTGTCTGGTAGACCTCATGCCCGGTTGCCTGGGTCCTGTTGCAGTGGCAGCAGCGGTGTTCTGCTGCCACCACCAGTTGACTGCCTGAGTCCTGCAGCAGTGGGAATAGAAATGATATTACTATGTAGACTTAAATCATAAGTGGGAATTGTGCAGCCCTGAGACATTGGTAAACTGGAAAGGCCTGCAGCCTTAGTAACTACAGCCAACACTGTAGCACATTGTTTGGTCGCTCCCAGTTTGCAGATTGGCCATGAGTGGCAGGAGTGGATTGTGAGGTGGAGAGGGAATTTGCATGCAGGTGGTGATTTGCATGTGGGTGGTGACTGGATGAGGGAGTGATAGGAGAGGCCAGTCAGCACACTGAAAGAGGCAACATACCTAAACCCATTGTACATACCCAATAGGCAACGTACCTACATACCTAAGGCCATTGTGCATACCCAAGACTGATATATATGTATATATATAACTCCTTTTTAGGCGAAAGAATGATGAAAACATAACATTGGAAACAATATGTCATGATCCTACACAAGAACTCCATGGGCATGAGTTGAAAGACTATGATTCAAAGGAATGTATAATGACGGAGAGAAGGGAAGCTGGAGGGTTGCTGTATATGTGCTCCTGCAATGACGAAGAATGCAATGATGAACTTATTTTTTCTCCAGGTATGTTGAGGTTTCATGTTGTATGTACATTTTTGTTTCATTTTCCTTTCTCCGTTTGCCCTTGCTGCTGGAGTGGCGGTGGTGCTGAAAGAGCTGGGCGGGGGGGGGTATTATTATTATTTCCTCTGATTTAGGATTTCCTGATTTTGAGGTTGGGGGAATGGCCTTCCTTTGTCACAAGGGGAAAGTGCTAGAAGAATTCTAGGAATAATCTTTTCAACAAGTCTTGTCACTTAATATTTACTACTAGCTACCCTAATATAGGGGTGGGCAGCTGTGGAGGGCTTGAGGGCTGTGTTAGGCCCCCAGCAGACCTTGGAAACCTAACACCCCATGGCACACATCCCTCAAAACTTTTGCCCCCAAATGCTCTCTAGGGAGCATTTTTTGTCATGTTTTGGGTCACCTCTGACAACTTTGGGGGTTAGGAATTTTTCATTGGAATAAGACCATTCTACTGAAAAATATACCCAACCGCAAAAGGCCATAACAATAACACAAAAATAATATTAATTGTTTTCCTCTTTTCTTACTAATACAAAAAATAAAACTATCTATCCTAACACTAATACATTTTTCCTCTTAATCTAAACGCACTATAATCACATTATATTTACACAATACAATTATACTTATTTGGAAAAGAAAAAAATAATAATAAAAGATTAATTAAAAGATTAATTAAAAATAATACAAAATTATACAAAAGCACACTAATAATAATAAAATATTTATTTATTTAAAATATCCTTTTAAGTTAATGCTGGGGTTGTCTCACTAAACCACAGCCAAAACTTTTTCCAACGATGGTTTGGCAATTTCTCTTTTTCACTCAGAGCTAAATTTTCAATTACGTTCTTCACATAATAAGCAGTGCCTTTTACAGCCTGCAGATTTTGACTTTTCAGCTCCCTTTGTCTATGGAAAAATAACCCTAACATCACATAGAGGTTGATCAGGCGCACCGTGGACCAGGGCACTTTCCAAAAACTCTCAGCCATGGAACCAGGCTCCTTCCTCTTCCTCTTTTGACCCACTGACTTTCTGGGTCCCCTGACACCCTCTGGAGGTTCAGTCCCCAAAAGTATTGTCTCCCAAGCCTGTTGTGCCAAATCTGGCCAATCCAGGACCCGGGCCACCTCCTCCCATGTTTCCCGGGCACTCGGGCGCAACCTCCAGAAAGGTCTCCCTTTGGGGTAAACGTGTCCTATACCGAACTCTACAGCCAAGAGCCCATGATCCGACCAAGGAGTGATCATAACAGTGCACTTTTCCACCTTCATTTCCTTCACTGCCCTCACACGGTCTATTCTGCTGGCTGAGGTTTTGTGATAATGAGTAAATCGAACTCCTTCCATTGGGGGGAAATCCGAACCAAAAGCCTTTCTGCAATAAACAGGAAAAAATTCTAAATCATTCACCACGTCAAGAGCTGAATCCTTAAGACCTTGTTTCCCTAGAAAAATCTCCAACTCTCTTTTCTCTGCTGTCAGGGGTTTGGGCAGGGACAACTTTGTCCGCTCTTTCTGGTCTGCGTAAGGACTCCTGTCCATCATCCTTGCCCTGTTATTGAAATCTCCTACGATAATAAGATGCCGCCGAGTGTTACACTGATCTTTTAAATACCCCCAAAACTCTTTCCGTTCAGCATATTTTACAGGAGCATAAAGCCCACACAGCCTGAAAGCCTTCTTTTCTACTCTTCCATCTTTCTGCTTTTCCTCCATATTAAAATCCACCACCACCAACCTCCCCAAAACTACTTCTAACATGAAATCAATGGTCAAATTGTTCCTGGCCCTAAACAGGACCCCTACTCCCCAACCACCACACTCCCCATATGACCATACAGAAGGTCCTTGTGTCCACAATTTCTGACACCGGCTCCGCTGTTGTTCATTACAGATATGAGTTTCCTGCAACACAATGATGTCATAATGCAGGCCGCCAAGGCAGGGCAAAATCTCATTGCACCTATCCTCAGTTCGCAAGCCACGAACATTCCACATGGCAATTTTTAATGAACCCATTGTTTTATGTACCCAAAAATTTATTAAGGCCTCCGTTATAAATAACCAAAAACTAACAGAAGTATATTGGCCATACCGATTGAAATAATTATTAAAAATCTAACTTAAAGTCTAACTTAACTGAAATCTAGCTTACAGTCTAACTTATTAAAACTCTCTTTTTTAACACACTCTTTCTCAACACAGCTCTGGTGACTGTATCTCTTGTTCCTCTGAATGCATCACCTCTACCTTCTCAGGATTTTCCTGAGGCATATAGCCTTACAAGTGTTGGAAATGGAGGGAGGTGAGGATGGGGTGAAAGGGGGTTGGGATGAAAAAGAAGGGCCAGGGTCTTTTTAACAACAGGAAGCGAGCAGAAGTCACTAGGGTGCATCTGAGGGCACTTTTTTTTAAAAAAAAAAAGCCATTTTTTTAACCTCAGGGGGACCTGAGGCAGCAACAAAAATGGCCCTGGGTGGTGAATGAAACTCATAGGCCTCACTTTGCTCATCCCTTCTCTAACAGGAGGCCTTTAGCACAACTAACCTAATATTCATAGATACTGCCTTTAGAGGAAGATGGTTTCCAGTTGTCATGGAATTCATTCAATTTTATTTTTGATTAGTAAATATTTTCTGCCTTTGGTATCTCTGGGGCAGGTGGCCAGAAATTCCTTCCTCTCACAAATTTTGATCACATCCTCAGGCATGTGGGGCTTTTTCAGGTGCATTGGGCATGCTGCCTGAATATATTGGCTGGAACTCCTTTTTGTTAACCTCCACTAGAGTAGACCTACTGAATCAATTGTTGAATGGTGAGTCAACATGCAGGTAAATGCAATTACTTCAGTGAGCCTACGCTAGTCAGGATTAAAATAGGTTTAGGCTGTTGTTTCCTCACCACCTGAAGAAGTTCTAAGCTGATTTGCTGTTATTTGCCATCAAGGCATTTTTGACTGATACCACATGAATATTTCCTGATGAGTTTTCATAGTAAGTGGAAATGAAAGTGTCCCTGATGTGTTTCTTTTCCATTATAAAATTGTTGAAAGGCCATACAAAGTACAACAGGTCAGTCCAGGAAACAAACCTAAGAGAGAGAATTTTTTAAATTTGATTTTATTGTGTTTTATTTTTTATCTTGCTTTTCTTTCACCGTAGGACCCAAGGTGGATTACAACAGGCTAAAGCAAGATACTGCTGGAAGTCTGATAATAAAAAAGTTAAAACACAATTAAGCAAGTTATTGTATTAAAATATCATTAAATTTTTAAAATTTTAAAAAGTGCAAAAAACATTTAAAAACATAATAAAGATTTTTTTAAAAAATACATCGCTGCCCCCCAAAAAAGACTCCCTGCCATCAATAAATCATTAAAAGGCCTGTTTGAATTGAAAGGTCTTTCCCTCCTAGCAAAAGGAGAGCTGGGGGTGGAGGCTTGCCTCCCATGGAAGGTAATTTGACAGCCTGTGAGCTTCCACCAAAAAGGCTTTCTTCCGTGTCTTCACCAGATTGGACAGTGACAGTGGTAGGACCAAGAGAAAGCCCTGTGCCAGGATCTTGAGACTCTAGCAGGCTCATATAGGGAAAATATGCTAAAACTAACAAAAATCTACTGCCCTTCTGATAGGCTGATACGTTAGGTAGCGGAGCTGGAATATTTTGTACAAATGATGCTGGTAAGCAGGAAGAAAAACTAGAAATCAGGAGAAGCTGGGATGAGTGCTGGAGGGGACCCAGCCACCAGGAACAAAGAAGCTGAAATGATAGTAAGTAGGCTGGAAACAGCATGAGCCAGATTGTAGAAATCTTAGTGCTAAAGTGAATTTGTCAACATAAATTTGTTTCAAATTATATAATTTGTAGTAAGTTTATAACATATTTTACATTTTAAAATAAATAAATAAAATTCAGTGAAAATAGCTGACCCACCCCTAAACAGTCTCCCAAGATAGCAAATTGAACTAACATGAAACATTAATCGATGCTCAACCAATCAACATCAGTGATGTTTAATCTTTAAAATATGACTTATGAAATCACTGTTGTTGTTTTTTCAAAAAAGTCAAATGGGGGTGGGAGTAATAAATATTTTCAACACATTATTTCCAAGATCTTGTAGTGGAGTAAGATGACATGAGCAGTTAGGGTTAGAACAGTGAAACTGAAATTGCCAGCATTCCTATAAGACTCATGTGACTTGAGTGATCCCTGCTTCCGTGGGCTGTCTTTTTACCCATCCAACCAACCACGCTTGTTAATGTGAATATGAATACTATAGTTATGATTATTTCAATTGTACTTACGCATTGATAACTTCTGTTCTATTTTGAGTATATTTTGGAAAAGTGTCCTGAGTCTCATTGGTGGGAGAAAGGGGGGATAGAAATGAATGAATGAATAAATAAATAAATAAATGATTAAATCTTGATTCCTGCGTGGCAGGGGGTTGGACTGGATGGCCTTTGTGGTCTCTTCCAACTCTACAATTCTATGATTCTATGAAAGAAATTGCTTTATTGACAGATCTTGGCTCAAATAAAGACGTAGTCTCGACAAAGTCTAGATGGATGCATTTTTCCAAGTTGTTTTTTCATCCTAAATTTTCTTTATGGTTAATTGCTACAATTGTTTTGAAATCTTTTCCCCCAAGACCTAGAAATGTCATTACAACAGCTGCTATTAAACTACATGTATTATTAATTTAATCTTGATCTGATTGCTTGATTTCTACAACACACCTGATTAGATTGCAACAATACCCAATAAAGGAAACTAGCTGGGTCAGTCAGTTTCTGGGATAAGTTCCCAGATTTACCATGAATACTCGATACCACAGGTAATAGCAAACTGCATAGAGTTGCACTGGAGGTTCTAGGAAATGCCTAGAGAGGTCATCTCTCTAGGAAACTCCAGCATGACTCTATGGTAATTTCCATCAGAAGTTACCGTAGAGTCATGCTGAAGGACTTAGGAGATGCCTATATAGGATGTGGGCAGCTGCAGCACAACTCTATGGTATTTTCTGGAAATTCAGCAGGAACTTACTATGGCATAGAGTCATGCTGGAGGACCTAGGAAACGCCTAGAGAGACCATCGTTTTTGGATGACGGATAATTGAAACTGTTCTACGTACATGGAAGAGAATGAATTTAAGTATGTAAGGAGCCTGAGGGCTTAGGGGAAAATGAGAAATTCAGTTTGGACATAGAGATGATGAAGCATTCAAGCCAATGTTTTCAAAAGAAATGCAATAAATAAATAAATACAAAAAAAGTTTGCATTACATTACTAGACGTGCATATTGAGTTGTTTATACATTCTTTAGAATTTAGCTACTTAAGAAAGCATTCCACTCCAAATGAAAGGGAAACTAGAAATTATTCTCAGGTTTGCTATGCTTTTCCTTTTAAGTAAAAATCAGTGCAAGTTTCTTGGTCATCCAGCTCTGCCAGGAAGCAGGCAATGTGTATTCCAGTTGCATCTTCAAGCAGTATGATGGCACACCGATCTTACATTTTCTAATGGGCTTAAAGGAGGATTGCCAGGTTTACTTGGCTTGGTGTAAGCTCTCTCCTTCAGATGTGTAAATCCCATATCTTTCCACAGCCAGTAAAGACTCTTTATGAGACTGCCTTAGGGAGGCTTTCACTTTGATCTTTTCTATAATTTTTAAAATGTCCATTTTTTATCTTGTCTGCCTACTTAATGACATCCATTATCTCAATGCTGGCAGAGCAGTTAAGCACATAATGGGCTAGTAGCTGACTAATGATTTCATTCATGTGTTGTTTACCCACCTCCATGGGAAAAAAAAATAAGCAGAAAGGTGCTTACAAAAACTGATGAGAATTAAAATAAATGACAATTTAGACTTAAGGCAACACATTTTTGTGAGACATATTACTGTGTTGATCATATCTAGTCGGTGTTACATGCTAGGAACACACTAGCGAATAGAGTTAATCAGACTAAATTATAAAAAGATAGGAAATTATAAAATCTGCAGCTGACAGATGCTTCTGGTAGAACCAGTAGCTTTGCAGTGTTCACATTCTAGTCAAGAAGTTGCTTTTCACCCTAGTGTGCTTTGTAAGGAACCAAAAAACCCCTGTAAGGCATCCATTGTCCCATATGAATACCCACAACAGTTTAGATTAGCCTTTCTCAACCTTTTTATCCTGGAGGAACTCTTGAAACAATGTTCAGGTCTCAGGGAACCCCTGCATACTATTATTCTATATACTGCTATTGCTTCCCCCACTCCATCACAGTCTCTTGAGAAACCCCTAGCAACCTCTTGGGGAACCCTAGGGTTCTAGGGAATCCTGGTTGAGAAACACTGGTTTAGATCAAGGGTGGAGAGCTTGTTTCAGCCGGAGAGCTGACTTCTGTTTGGGAGATATTCATGTGTGAGGGAGGGTCATTTTTCAGTAGTGGCAGGGCCAAAGAGAAAAGGGTAGAACCAAACATACCAGCACATTTTAGCTGCAAGCTCGTTCTGCCAGTCCCTTATTAGTCCTTCTGAGAGGCCTTTCAGTGTTTTAAAACAGGGCGAAAAGCTATACAGAAACTGGAAAACCATCAAATGATGATCTCTTGGGGAAAGGGTTCATTATTATCAGGGGGAACTAGAGGATTAGGACTCCAGAGGGGTTAGATTCAGCCCCAGGGCCTGCAGTTGCCGACTCCTGATTTAGATCATTTGGAAACTCCTTCCAGTCCAGCCTCTTTAGAAAGTGCAGATAAACAGGAACTCTGAGTCAGGCCTTCATGCTAGAGTGCTCTCCCTAGCTAAGCTCATTCTGTACCAATACTGATGATCGCTTTTGGGAGACCAGAGCTGACTGTATAGGAGTTATTATTGCTTCTTTGTTTTATGTCAGTACGCTGCCATAGTGGCTGGCCCAAACTCCAAAAGTTTTGAATTTTGTTATGTTGGCTTTAATGTTGTATTCACTGGTAGCATTACATTAGGGTTTTGTTTTTTTTAAATTGCAACTTAAGGTATTTTTATGCCTTGCCTCGAGTATTGTATTTTTGGGGTACAAGCAATTCATAAACAATTGAAATGAATATGGTTACACCCAGACAAGCCAGAGGTTCACAGAAGTATCAAAGAGCACCTCTGTAGTACTCCAAGGGTGATACCTTTTTTTCATTAGCAAGATAACTAACACTCCTATTTTCTCACAAGTGCATTCCTTTCTCCCTGGCTTAATCCTTTGTGTTCTTTGTTCTTTGAGCTTGTTAATGAGAGGCATATTCTCTGCTGTGCTTTGCTTTGCTTGCCATATGCAGACCATACCACTTGCTTACACTTCTTCATATGTAGACAGAGAGAGAGAGATCAAATTTCTTGATCTGTTATGCATTAGGAACACAGTTGAGCAACACTCATTACTGCAAGAGGTCTCTGTTTCATTTGACTAATAATGATTTTAATCATCTGTTAGTGCTCAGGGATCTACATTCCAAAGCAACTAACACACCCTTGTAGATTTTGGCTGGCTTTTCCTATTAGTCACATTGTGCTTGTGTCTCCTTAAACAGCTGAGTACAGTTGGTATGTTGGAGTTATTTCCTGACAGTGCTTAAAATTTGATACAGGACTGTACCCAAAGCTATGGGTTCATTTCTAGTAAGGATAGTTGATTTTGTAGAGTAGACACTGTTACTCTAGAGCAGGAGTGCACAACTGTGACCCTCAAGATGTTGCTGAACTGCCACTCCCATTAGCCTTAACGAGATGAGCCAAGGAGGAAGAATGTTGGGAGTTGCAGTCTGATGACATCTAGAGGGCCATAGTCGCTCACTTGAATATTTTCTTGAAAAAAACTTGAGTGGATCATAAATAGTCATTGAATACTATAAGGAGGACTTAGAGTCTTGTACTACCATCAAGACTACCAACCAGTACCTGTATTTAGAGTACAGTTCCTAATTTGGTATATGTTACCCAAGGAGGAAAAATGTATTTGGTTGGTTTATATTGGCATGGCAACTTGGATTTACTTAAGTCTGCTAAGCATCTAGAAATGGCCTGAATTGAACTGCAATTAGCAATCTTGTCCTACAGTTTGGACAGCCTTCATCATGGACATGCACATGCATGCATGCACGCGTGCACACACACACACACACACACACACAGAGAGTCAGTGGGAAATAGTACAGTTTGGCTAGCAAAAGATCTCCAGGATCATTGCCTTTTTCAAAATATCCCCAAAATCGTGGGTTGCTGTATGTTGCCACTGTAAATCTATTTTCCCTTTAGCTTTCTCCCACCTTAAAAAACAAAAAACAAGCAACCACCCCATGATCTTTTATCTCATCATAATCTCCAGTCCAGTGTTTTGAGCTTTACTGCTGCTTTTCCTGACTGATATTTAGGATGTCCAGAAAATCTTCCTCTAAGAAAACTGAAGATCAAATATGTAATAAAGTGTCTGCCTATGCCTTCAAAGCCAAGTTTGGCTTGTTAGAACATGTTCCAATAAAATTCAAAACTTCCTTTTGTAACACTAACTCTTACTCCATACACAACCTACAAGTGTTGTCATTCCCTTTTTATTGTTGTGGATTAGTGTTCCTTTTAAATGAAAACAGCCCCTTTGGGTTGCTTGCCTGGTTAGCCATGGCAGGAAGACAAATGATTTTTACAGTATCAGACATGCGGTTTCCTGTCTGTGTTTAACTCAGAGGAGAACATCATGGCCAGCTGGTCCATTGCTCCTCCAGACAACTAGATAATAGCTTGTAATAATTTTGTCTTTTGGACTGTCATCCAGATGCACCCTTCACGTGGCACTTGTCCCATGCATATCGGCTGCTGTTGCTTGTTTAGTGGAGTGTGGATTTTCTTGTATGTTTATGTAAATGTTCTTTCTGCCCTACTTAATTCAGATAAGAGTGGTCCATTCACAGATGTCTGCAGAAGAGTTGTTCTAATGGGAATGAAGTTTGAATCAAGGTGCTAGTTCACTTGATTTCGCGCCATCTGTTAATTTAATTCTATTTGATTTTATTTAACATCAGTTGCAAATGCCAAACTGTTGAAGATGTGTTGAAGCACACTGATTTATGTCTAAAAAACAGAAAGGCATTTCTGTTTTGCGACTCAAAGACAAAATATTATGAATACAACAGCAGGGTCTAATTTCCTGAAGAGGCTAGACACTAAGTTTTAATGAAAAAAACTTAGCTACAGGCAAGTTAGTTTAAGGAACTGTCATCCTTAATCTCACAAATGTAGAGATTGCTAACCTTAGTCTCTGAAGGCATGTTTCTCCCTATTTAAATATGATTGGTCAATAATGGTACCTACTTCTTGAGAGCTCCAAAGAAACTTAGACACTGTTTTGTATTACATGGAATTAACCTAAAGCCTGCTTTTCTTGCGGACTTTTGTTTTTGAACTGCTACATTTTACTTGGGTGGGGAGTGTATTACATGCCTCACAAAATGGATATGATTCATTTTGATAACTAAACCATCGAATCATGATTTAAGTCAAAAAGAGATGGTCTTTTAACTTCCACAAATTACTGCAAATTAAATGTTGTAGAGAGGTGTATGATTGTGTGTATATGCATACATATATATTAATGGGAAACAGTCTTAGGAGTGAGTGGTACATGGTGGTTAAGTTATGGTCTTTCTTTGCACAAACAAAATTGGGGCAAGTTGACAAGCAGTTTCCACAAAATGGAACTTTGAACGTGATGTAATGAGATATGAAATTCAACCTGTCATGACTTAAAGATAGAACATTTTACATATGCTGGTGGGGCATTGTTAAGCTCAAGTTTATTGGTAATAGTTGGTGATGCATTAGTGCTGAATAGTAGATTACTTAACAAATGTCTTTGCTCACCTGTGTGAGCACTGGCAATTGCGTAGAAAAATCAAGTTCCCCCAGAACTTTGCCGAATATCTGGAAGAAGATAGAGATGAGTTGGATGTTTGTGCCAAAAAAAGGGGGGGCACAACTCTTTCCCATGGAAACTAAGGGATGCTTTGCCTACTTCCTAATCTTCCTATTTATTTATTTATTTATTTTTTCAAAAACTTCCATTGGCATCAGCGGTTGGATGGTTGGTTTTACTTTTTGTAGTGTGTGTGTGTGTGTGTGTGTGTGTGTGAGAATGAGAGAGAGAGAGAGATGAGGGGAAGGCAGACAAATCTAGGTGATTGAGGCTTGATAGGGAAGAATGTTATCTTCTCCCTGCTAGCTTTCCTGATTCAGATCAGGGCCTCTACGGTTATTTGAGAGACAGGATGCCTCAGGCATTTCTGAAGTAGCTGATGGGCAGACATACAGAACAGGACAAACCCTTGCTCACAGCTGCCCCACTAGATCTAATGACTTCAAATTACAGGAGGATAGCTTTTGGTTGAACACTAGGAGAAAGCTCTTTACAATAAGATGAATTTGACAATGGATCTAATTCCCTAAAGGTGGTAGGATGTTCCTTGCAGGAAATCGCCATGCAGAAGCTGGATGGCTCTATGCTGGGGATGCTCTAGTTATGGATTTCTGCATCCAGCAATCATTTATACTGTCCCATAAGCACCCTCCCCATCCCCCAAACCATCCAGTGCTATCAGTCACTTTCTTCTTTTCAGTCATCACCACTGTCAGGGGGATATGTTGCTGATTTCAGCTACAAATGAAAATATTAAATTTCATCACAAGATGTGCTGTGGTCCTGATCCAGACAAGTGAGTGCATACTTATTTCAGAGTAAACAACAACAATAAAAAATAGGAAGCTGCTGGCTATTTAAGGATATGTAAGTGTAGTTTGCTCCTGTATGAGGAGGAGCTAATGTTTGAGGGAGCTCAGACACGTGATCTTCAATCTGCTGTCTGAACTGATACAGTCTGAGGAAGGCATACTTTTCTTGAGGTGTAGTTGTGTTTTAAGTCCAGGAGGCAATGTTGTTTAGCAATGGGCATTGTATAAGTGAACCAGGGGGTAGGGAGAAGAATGATTTTTAAAAACCCACCAGTGTTGGATGGTTTGTGCTAACCCCCAACATAAGAAAGGTAATGTGTCCAAATGTGTTCCTCATTTGTTGTTTTTGAGCATTTTAGTTAAAACAAATTACTGCCTGAGTATTGATTTGCTGTAATTCTGCAGAGTGTAATCTGTCCTGCGTGTTAAATGATTTTTTTCTTCTTCACTGGATAGAGTACATTTAAGAAACAACAAATGAATTGCTAAAGCTTAGAAGTGTAAAAGGAAACAAAAGGTAAAAGGCAGTCAAAAACATTTCATAAACAAGAGGCAACAGGAAAGGAATTGAAATAACTTCAGCTTCCTATGTACTTTCTTAGCATTATAGTTAAAGGCCACTCTTGCATTTCACTTTTACCTGACCACATAACCTGGCCAAGGAAAAGAAGGGAATGGAACACTCAGAAGACAACAGCATATGTATATGCAACAGTTCTGGAAAGAACCTGTTCTAGAATGACAAAAATGACAGAGAGGCATGAGAAATTGTTACCAAAAGTTACAAAAAGTGAATTCCACTTTAATTATTTTTAAGGAAGAGTCAAGATTCAGAGTCATTTCCTTAGAGCTGGAATTAGGGTATTAATTCCCAAAACCAATAGTTTCAAACTTAAATCATTTAAACCTGAACATATGCAACAGGCCTGCTGTATATTTTGAATGTATTTTTTTCAGTCATGCTGTCAAGCTTTTCTGCACTGATGGCTTATATGTATGTAATGAGAAGTAGTCCTCTGTTGTTCATAATTAAACACAGGCCCCATTGGGGAAAAAATCTTGCTGAGCAAGAAGAGTTTCATTTGGTTCATTTACAGTGGAAATTTTTGTCCCACAAGAAATGCAGACTTGCAGGATCTAATGACTGCTGCTGTGGTGGTGCTAGAGGTGGGTGCAGAGAGGCCGAACCACACCAGGTGACACCATCAGAAAGAAGGGTGACACCAGCCTTAGCAATGTCACAGGATGACTGAATTCTATAAAATGGGAATCAATCTTCCCTTGACTGAAATATCAATGAGAATTTGCAAGACAGCCTTACACCGAGTAGAGCCAGCTTTTTATCAAGCTGTGACAGAAGAGATTTCAAAAGTTGGAGATGGGTATAAACATTTAATGCATCTGATGAGAATTGGTCTGTCATATTTATTATGCCATAATAAATGTGTCTCTTTACAATAGAACAAGACTCTGGTGTGTGTCCACACACACACTGTAATACCGGCAGAGCAGTAACATTAAGCATTTGTGCCGGCTCAAACTAGTGCTGAATGTAATAGTGGTAGCTAAGGTGTGTTGACCGGGATATGTTAGCCACTGCAGAGTGGTTGATTTCTTCCAGAAAATTACCAGCAAACAGCAACAGATATGGTAAACATATAAGTTAAACAGACAGTACATTTTATATCAACGTTTCAGTTCTAAATAATTTATCAGCAGTTACAAAGTGGATTTGGATGCCTTTTAATAAATAATACATTACAACTAGCTGCATCTATGTCCAGCAATGCTGACAGTTGTGGTTTTGGCTAGAGCTTCGTGGTCTCATGATAGCATAGTCCATGAGAGTATAATTTTCAGTTCTATTAAATCCAGTGGGATTTAAGCAACATAACTAGGTGCAGAATTGAACCCTGAAAATGTATACAGGGAACTAGTAATATCTTTAAAATGTCATCAGAGTAGAAATCTATCTATATTTGATTCACCAGCCTGCAGTTTTTATTTGGTTTGACTGTCCTCTCCCCCTCCCCCCACTAAAAACCCAGGCAAGCAAGTGAAGGAGTGGTGTGAAACTTCTCTTTGCTGACAGTGTGGCTACAGTTTCTAAATATACTTTTCTAGGGAGTTTTTTTAAAAAATGCATTCCTGTTTGCAGCATGTTGAGAATTGTAACCAGCAAATATGGCAGTGGGCATATTTTGTGTACACTTGAATATTATTTATTCAAGGCAAGCAGCTCTATGTTCTAAGTGAGTTTGAAGCCATCTGTACCTGCTAAAAGAGTGTCTTATTGTTTAAAACTAACATGTGTACAGCAGAGTAACTTAGGCTTTAATGAAGAAATTGTATAGGAGTGTTCTTAATGCAGTGTAGTAATTACTTGTTGAAGGGTCCCAGTAGGTTTCTGTGCTTGAAATCAGGAAGATTTTGCCAGAGCCACCTCTTTTGGAAGAGAAAAGCTCCCTTTTCCTTTGGTGCAATGCCAGGACAACATGGGCATTTGTTAACTAAAGTGAAGAAGGGCTTAGATGGGAGATGGAATTGGTAGCTAAGCTGGAAGGAGCATGTAGCAAGAGTAAAAAGCCTATGCCTCCTCTGGGGAAGTTTTTTTTTTAAAGAAAAAATTTGTAGAGTCCACGGAAAACATTTTTGGAGAAAATGTTTTGGGCAGCACTATATACTGTACAGTGTACCCACTAGATATGTCAACTCAGAAGTAAGTCCTCTTTGTTTCAGACTTACTCTGAGGTGTGTGCAGGATTGTTGATGCTGGCAATCACATGGGTCTCCTAACTATCAATTAGTCCATCTGTTTATTGATAGCACACACATACTGCCCACATACTCAGCAAGGCTGCAATACCAATTAAAATACAATTGTACAAAATGACAAATAAACCAGTATCATGATTAAATCTGCAACCAAGTAAGCAACCAGTATGGAAACAATAATCAACAACCCACCCCAAGCCATTAATAATCCATAAAATCCTATGTGAAATCTGCCATTAATCAACTAAACCCCAAAGACCTTTGAAACAAAATAGTGGGGAATTACGCTCTTGCTCATGAAACCACTCAGACACTTTCAGTTGTTTCAAATGCTAACTCCACAGTTCTTTGTTTTTGGTTGCAGCTCCCAGTTGCCTTCTCATTTCCTGTGTGAGAGCTTCCTTCTCTTAAAGTAACAGACATGCTTTCTAAAACACACCACTCTCTATGACAGAATATGGAGATGAATGTGTTCTCTGTATGTGGATTGGAGGGGGGGAAATCACTGTGATTTTTGTGTGCGTATGTGCCAAAGACCCATTTCAGCCATGGGGTCAGGAAAGTTCCCCACTATTGGCAATGGATTTACTTCCTGTTTGTTGAATCCTGTGTGATGTCTGGAACTGGGATTTTATGTTTATAATGCCTGGACAGCAAGCAATTCCTAAGCCATATGCAGCAGGCAAAGTATTGTGGCCCATCTGCTGCTTGGCAAATGCCATGCAGACAGTTCATAAAAATCAGAGTGGAGAACTATCAAGCAGCTGGCATGCTAGAATTTCATGCAGCCCAGTTTAGATGGTTGAGGCTTTCCATTAAGGGAGCCCATGCAAAACAAAGGAATATTTTCAGTAAACCACTAAACATTTACTACTTGCTCTTACCAGCCAGCATTAAAGTTGTTGAAAAATATTCCACTAAAGGTTTGATAGGCTATGTTAGTACTGAATCCAGAATCCCAGAAACTGAGACCCTAGGTCTCCCTTTATTTCCTCACAGGAATCCTCTCAAAGATCAGCTCCTGCCCATTTCTGAGCCCCACAAGCATCCTTGTTTAACCCAGCTATTCTCTTTCTTTGTATGCTTTCTCTTTATGATTTACAATTTCTTCCCTCACTTGGCAATTTTTGATAGTTTCCAGGAAACAAGAGTCTGGAAAAGCTTGGTGGGGTGGGTGGGGAGGAGGCCACATCTCCAAGAATACCTCAGTCATGGCCAGTGGTTGTTCTAGAAGCTGTACCACAAAGTTCTGAGAGATTTTGTGACTTTTAATGCCAGACCTAAATCCTATTGCTAGTCCCAACTAGAGGGGAATGTCTGAATCAATGGTAACTTGGTAAGTCAATACTTATGTACGTTCCAATGGGTCTAATGTAGATGGGACTAAGAGGACAATTCAGGCCCCCAAAAGTAAGTCTTCCAGCTTTTGCTAGGTAGAGGGTCACCACTAAGACTTTTTCCTTTCTACAGTACAGTAGAGAAAATGACCCCGCCCACCACTATTAAACTGCAGTGTAGAGTGCTCTTTGTTCAAGTTTCAGCCGCACTCTTTTTTTCCTTTTTTTCTTCCCCCTACCCTTTTTTTTTGGGGGGGGGGGAATTAATGCTTTTTATGTCTCATCAAGCAGACGCCAGATAAGGTTAGGGCAACCTTATCATAGGGTTTTGTTGGCAGACGAGGTTTGCCAGAGAAAGAGTGACTTGTCCAAGGTCACCCAGTGGGTTTCCAGGGCTGAGTGAGGATTTGAACCCTGATCTTCCAAAGTCCTAGTCCAACAATCAAACTTGTATACTACAGGGGCTCTTTTTTTGAGGGGAAGCTGTTGTATCCCACCACCACTCGTAGGCTGCTGCCACACTGCAGTAATAATGCAGTTTGATACCACTTTAACTGCCATAGCTCAATGTTATGGAATTCTGGGATTTGTAGTTTTGTGAGATATTTAGCCTTCTTTGTCAGAGCTCTGGTGCCACAACAAACTACAAATCCCAGGATTCCATAAGATGGAGTCATGATAGTTAAAGCAATGTCAAACTGCATTTCTGCAGTGTGGCAGCAGTTTCTTCTTCTTCTATTTCTTCCCTGGACAGACTCAATATTATGTGGCCCCTAGCATTCTTAGCATGAGATGGTTTTTGGTTTCTTTCCACTTGTCTCCTCATCCCTTCTATCTCCTTGCTAAAGTTGCCGAATCAGTTTTGAGATCAACACTGAATTTTTCTTTGTGAAAAGGCAGGATATAAATCAAATAAATAAGTGAAATAATTTGTTGTAATTCTGCAGTCCTTGGGGTTGTGCAAGGTTGGTTTTAGCTATATAAGGAATGGTACTCAAATAATGAGTTTGCTAATAGGATCGGATGTTCTGCATTATCAGATATATGTGGCTGCAGTAGGAAATTGTTACCTATGCTGTACAGCTTGCAGAATATGAACTCAGCAGCATTGAAGTAAAAAGACTAACCACAAGGAAACCTTTTTAAAGGGAGGGGAGGATTTTTGGTATTCCAACAGTACCTTTGATAATGTTCCTGATTATGATAGCAACAGTAGAAGTAGAGTTACTGCATGTCTTAGCACAGCAAACTTCTAAAAAGCCAGACTACATGCTAAAATGCAAACATGTACAGCAGTCCAATGTATATTTTTGTAAAGGAAGAAGTTGTTTCTGTAGTGGGGATAGATAGGAATGAGAGTGAAGGGGAAGGAGTGCTTAGCCCTTCATAATTTCAAGTTTCAAATGTCTCCAGCAGCCAACCCTCCCTTGAAATGCACACTTGGTACACACATTGGTTTTCATTTGCATGTGGAAAGGGGGGAAACTGTCAGAAAATATTTTCTTCTGTTGCTTCTCCAGTCATAATTACCCTCTCTGCACTGAGTTTTTCCTGGGATTCTTTCACACTACACAATTACAACACTTTCATGCCATTTTAACTGCAGTGGCTCTGTTCTATTGAATCCTGGGCTTGTGGTTTTATGAGGTATCCAGAATTCTCTGCCTGGAAGCTCTAGTGCCTCAACAAAACTACAAGGCCCAGGATTTTGTAGAATGCAACCATGACAGCAAGAGTGGGGTCAAATTGCTGTAATGGCAGTATTAAAAGGGTCATGTACACACACACACACACACAAAGTGTTTGACTGTTGAACTACTTCTCTATAGCACTGGCTGTAATTCATGGGGAAACTGAGGATGGCAGTTAACATTTGTTCTCCTTTGGGAAACTGATGACTTGGCCTTTTGGTTTTAATTTTACTCCCCAATTTTTATATTCTGGTATCTCATTTCCCGACTTCATAACATTTTAGGTGACATTAACAATGGGTTTTTAATATCAGTTGAAAGACAATGAGTGACTGACTATTCCCTTATACTGTGTGGATGTTTTTCTTCTTCTCCCAATTCCCCTACCCCTCTATTGCAAACCCCTGCTGAAACCAATACAAACTGTTACTAAGCACTAGTTTAGATAATCCCATCCAGTATACATCCAGTGGAATTTGAGTTACCATGCTTTGAGACACAGAAGTTCAAAGCCCCTCTTGGTTATGCAGCATTGCATAGTTCTATATACCCTGGTTGTTGTTTGTTTGTTTGTTTAATTCTTTTATTATAATCTTAAATTCATACATCAACCATATTACAATCTTAAATGATACTTCTTCTTTAAAATGAATACATAACTTTCATCTTAATTGTTAACATTGATTTAATCTTTCTCTACCCCCCCTACAAGCGCTCCCCCCCCCCAGGACCATCTATACCAATTATTTATTCCATTTACCCTGGTTGTTTGTTAAAGTGAATTCATCTTGTAGGCATTTTGCCATATTAATATAGCAGCTTCATATGCACATTTCAAGCCATATTTTATCCTTTTCTTGCAGTAACCCCACCTCCAGAGGGACTCGAAGTTGTGATATCTAAAGTTGCGCTAATAAGCCTTGTCCCCTTGCTTGTGATCACCATTGCTGTGATTTTTATCTTTTACTGCTACCGTGTTCAGAGGAGGAGGAAGCTGAACAAGGCATGGGAGAAAAATGTTAAACCCAGGAACCGTAAAGACTGCAGTGATGTCTGTGCCATTATGTTAGATGATGACCGCTCTGATATCAGCTCCACTTGCGCCAATAACATTAACCACAATACGGAGCTGTTGCCCATTGAACTGGACACCCTGGTGGGCAAAGGACGCTTTGCTGAAGTCTATAAGGCTAAATTGAAACAAAACACATCAGAACAATTTGAAACAGTGGCTGTCAAGATCTTCTCATATGAAGAATATGCCTCCTGGAAGACTGAGAAGGACATTTTCTCCGATATAAATCTGAAACACGAAAATATCCTCCAGTTCCTCACAGCAGAGGAGCGCAAGACAGATCTAGGCAAGCAGTACTGGTTGATCACAGCCTTCCATTCAAAGGGAAACTTGCAGGAATACCTGATAAAACACATCATTAGCTGGGAAGACCTTTGGAAACTGGGTGGATCTTTGGCTCGAGGGATTGCCCATCTCCACAGTGATCATACACCTTGTGGCCGGCCCAAAACACCTATTGTACACAGGGACCTAAAGAGCTCCAATATCCTGGTGAAAAATGACTTAACCTGCTGCCTCTGTGATTTTGGGCTTTCATTGAGGCTGGATCCTTCCCTCTCTGTAGATGACCTAGCCAACAGTGGGCAGGTGAGTCACAGCATGAGGAGTGGCAGAAAAGTTAGAGACCGGGCAAAATGCCTACTGTTACAATGGGCTGATGTGTCTGGAGGGAGGGCTTGTCTAATGGCTGGAGGTGCATGTCATCTCTGTGCAGGATCCTTTCTGGCAAAGACTGACCTACCCCATGTCATGGTGGCAAGCAGGTTTTAGCCAACAGTAATAGTGTCCTCAAGTGCTGCTCTCTACTTCCCATTTATGAAACTAATCGCAACTTTACATACTTTTTCTGCTGTCAAAGGAAGAGGTTGTACTTTGACAGGTGGTAGTTAAACTTTCTTCCTGTGGTGGGTGCACCATTGAGAAATGAGCCTACTTCTGCCTAGTACTTTTATTTGTATAGTTGCAGTCTGAATTTCACTGTTTTTTTTTTGTTTTTTTATTATCTATGTCTGTGTGAGAGGGGGGACGGAGGGGGGTTATATGCAATGTGCAGAAAGGTAATTGTGTATGTATTAGCTATACCCAACCTGTCCTCCAATTAGTTCAAGGCAGCATACATTGCTATGCCCATTTAATCCTCACAACACCCTACTAGGTGGGTCAAACTGGGAGAGAAATTGGCCCAAGGTCATCAATGAATGTCATGGCGCATTGTGTAATTGACCTGGATTTCACAAGTCTAACCCCCACATCACACTGTCTCCCTTATATAATCATATTATATTATGTAGTCACTTTACTTGGGCTTCCTGAGTAGATCGGTTTATCAAAAGCGTTATTAACTGCTTTCTAAATGCTCACAGGTCGGCACAGCAAGGTACATGGCTCCTGAAGTCCTGGAATCACGAATGAACTTGGATAATGTTGAATCTTTCAAGCAGACGGATGTGTATTCTATGGCTTTGGTACTATGGGAAATGACATCCCGTTGCAATGGTATTGGAGGTATGTGCTAGGTATAGGCTATCTTAGATTCTGTGGATCTCTCTCTCTCTCTCTCTCTCTCACACACACACACACACACACACACACACACATATAGTGTTATTAAATACTGCTTAGGTCTACTACAGGTTGCAGGATGTTTTCATTTATGACACTTGAACATTATTTCTTTCTCCAAAGACTTCAGTTTGCAATTCAGTTTGCTGGTGGTCTCCTATCCAGATAGCTTCCAGGGCTAACTAGAACCGTGTAGCTTAAGGAACAGAATTGTGGCAACATGCCATATGCATTCAGATCAGTGCTTGGAAAAAATACTTTTTTGAATCAAAATCAGCCATGCTAGCTAACAAATTCTGGGAGTTGTGGTCCAAAAAGTAACTTTCCAAGGCTTCCCCAATTTGTTACACCAGATGTCTTAAGACTACAACTTACATTGTCTCCAGCTAGCATGGGTATGAAGATGGCTGTCCTAAACTATTCCACATCACCACTGAAACATCTTTTTCTTCAGTTAAATACTATGTATGATACAAAAAAAGACTCCCAGGTTTTCTGGTTCCCGGTTGGCCCCAATGGGAAACTCTGGCTTAAAACAAACCAGGATATATGTGCTAAAGCTGATGCAAGACAGGAGGGCAGGAGCATGAGGAAGGGGCCTTTGACCCTGATGATCATTCCTAACTGTATTAACCAATAGTTTGCTTGTTGAGACAGTAGGAATGTATTTCAGCGCTTCAGTGGTAGATAGCCTGGTAAACAGTTTAGAGCCCTGAAATTTTCTTAATATAGAATTCTCTTGAGTATGTTGCCATTTCCAGTGTGCTGATTGGCTGATTAGGAAACTTACCAACCAATCAAAGCTCTCTGTTGGCCAGCCAGTCAGCACACTGAGGGCAGGAACATGTGGAAGTTTCAATCTTTTTTAAATGTGGTGGCAGAGGGGATTTCTGTTGTTCCACACATGTGCGGCCTGGGGCCTTTCTGTGCGGCCTATCTGTGTGGTCTGGGGCCTGGGTCTTTGGGCCTTTCTGTGCTGCCTGGGGCCTGGGTCTTTGGGCCTTTCTGTGCTGCCTGGGGTCTGGGGCCCTGGGTGCTGTCTGTAGCTACACCCTGGGCCTTCTGTGCTGTCTGTAGCAGTTCCTTCCTCTTGGGCCTTGGTGTGGAAACATGTGGAAAACTTCAAGTCCTTTCTAAACATGGCAGTGGAGGGGCTCTCGTATCCTACCATATGTGGGTTGTGTGTGTAGCATGGGTGTGTGTGTAGCATGGGGTGTTTGTGTGTTTGTGCATTTGTGTGGTGGCAGAGGGGCTCTCACGTCCTCGCATGTGTGGTGTGTGTGTGTAGCTTGGTGGTTGTGTGAGTAGTGTGGTGTGTGTATGTGCAGTTGCATGCCGGTGGCAGAGGCGCTCTCGCATCCTGCTGCGTGTGGTGTGTGTATGTGTTTAGTGTGGTGTTTGTGTATGTATGTGCAATTGCATGGCAGTGACGGAGGAGCTCTCATGTCCTGGTGCACATGGTGTGTGTGTGTATGCATGGTCGCATGGCAGCAGCGGAGGAGCTCTCATGTTCTGGTGCACATGATGTGTGTTGTGTGTGTTGTGTGGTATGTGTGTGTGTACACACAGTTGCATGGTTGCGGTGGGGCTCTTGCATCCTGGTGTGTGGTGTGTGTGTGTGTGTGTCTAGCATTGTGTGTGTGTATGTGTCTGTGTGTATGCAAGGTTGCATGGCAGTGGCGGAGGGACTCTCGGCATTAAATTAGCTATTTTAGTTGATTTGAAAGGTTATATATTAATGCGTCAAATGATTGTACTCTTGACATGTTTCCTAAGTGGCCAGTCAGCAGAGTGGGAATGGAAACAGAGAATCATATTGAAGCATTTTATATATGTAGATAACGGTGTATGTTATGCCAGGTATAGCTAGTATAATTTCTAATTGGCTGCGTTGACTTTTGTTATTTTCATCCTTTTTAGTTAAAAAAAATAATGAAACAACCTGACAGTCTGATAGGATTTTTTTTATAAAAAATTGTTTGGCTTGTTTTTCTGGAACTTTGACCGATTGCATCTGATGGCTTGCCTTTTTAAGTCATAGGTGAACTGTTTGCTCAGGAAGACTCTCATCCTGGCTGATGCCTGAGCTCCCTTCCTGTTTCTGTTTGAGCACACTGGAATAGTGCCCAGGGAAATAACCACCCGCACAGCAGTGCTGTTCAGGAAGTGACAGAGCTGCCTACAATTCATGTTATCAACCAAGAAAAAAAAAGTACTAATGTAGGTTTTTAATAAGGTGGAGCTGCTTGTAAAACCTTCTCCAAAAATAAAAAAAAATAGTAGAAGTCCCACTAAATTGTACAATCAAAGTATGCATATGCTTATGCAAAATATGAGAATACTAGAAAAACAACAAACTTAAACCTAGAATTCCACACTCATAGAACAAAATAATCAGCTATTGTGTCCCATAAACTGTTACAACAGTAGATGTGAAAGCTATAGGAGAAATAATATTAGGGATAGTGTTACTTAGTGAATGAGCTAACAGTCAGAATTACTGAAAATGATGCAAATCATAACTGTTGTCTCTAATAGTAACAATTTTAATAGACTTGGTAAAATTTTATAATATCTGGAACATGTTATGCAGCATAGTTTCTTTTTAGAAAGCTTCACAGGTATGATTGGCCATTCATTTTCTGATGTGTGTGAGTCGAAGTAGTAATATGGGGTAAATCTCTAGGAGTGTGTTCTTCTCCATCAGGGATGGGGAGCATGTGGTCTTCCAGGACTTCAGTCCATAGACTTCATCCATAGCCAGCGTAAACAAAATTGAGGGATGATAGGGTTTGTGGTCCCACAACATCTGGGGAGCCACACATTGCCCATTCCTGCTCTGTAAACTCTGGCATTTGCAATGAATGTGCCATCCTAGTGGAGGAATGAAGACAATTTCCAAAATGACTGTCTTCCCATTCACATAATTGAGTCATCTAGCTTTCATTGGCCTCCATATTGTAGGTAGAGCTGCTGAACTTTGCACTTCAATAGACAATAGTTTTAAATGCTGTGCATCAAACCCTTGAACCTGGTAGACTCTGTCCCTTCATCCTAAAGGCAAGGTGCACAGCTCATGGCCCAGGGGAGCACAAGTCTTCCTCCCTGAAGCGTCATAACCTAACCGCCCTGCCATCGCTACAGGATCATTGGAGGGTGAAGTTATTCTGAGGTTATTCTTCACCCTAGTGAGGATGGGAAGGGGGTAGAATCTGCAACCTTGCAGACACTGGATTTTGTCCTTGGGACTGGAAAGGCTGTATATCCCTGCTGTAAAGGCTCAGTTTATACTATTCCAAGGATGGAAGGCTATGGATTTTTGTGAGAAAAAGAAGGGAATCCAGCAATGGCATAAAAAGTGTGCTTTCATCAGTGAAAATATCACAAGGTTGCTTTTAAGACTACAATTTCAATCTGGGGCATAATGCTGTGACAAAAGGGCCCCGGTATGTTACTCAGAACTGAGATTGTGAAATGTGCAGATGTTCTTCTATCCATACCTTGTGAAGCAGAGGTGAAGTGAAGATTTGCTGACTGCATTGTTCATAGCATCTTAATCCTTTCTAGCCTGCATTTTCTTCGACATGGAGCTTAGTCGGTATGTTAAAGCTATAAATAGCAACGGAGTGGCAGGTGAAGAGACAACCTTAAAAACAGGCCATTTGATGGGTTAAACGCTGAGAATCTTGTGTGGGGGAAGGAGGGTATAGTTTGCTCGATGTTTTACTGGAGTATAATTTAGAAGTCATATTTAGAAACCCAGCAATGCTGCTTTTGGGAAAGCTTGAACTACTTCACTACCCTGTTAGCTTGGTATTTCAGTCAGTACAACAGCTGTGTACCAGATGTTATGCTTTGTGAGAAAGATCATTTCCATCCAGGCATTTTGCCTTTGTGCTCGGCATGGATACTGTGAGAAAGCAAAGCACAGAGAGCGTTAAGTGATCTGACAGCCCTCAAGAGCTGCTTATTTTCAAGATCTTTGTTGCCAGTGCATGACATCAGTCAGAATCAGCAAGGTTACCATGGAATGATTTGGAAAATACCTATCAAAATGGCTTCTATTAGTTGAGCTACTTTAAGCAGTATTGCATTGCCAAAAAGATTTGCTGGCTTCACTGAAATGGTACCTTTGATTTAGGTATAAAAGGATAAGTTTTTTAAAAACGTTACCCAGCGAGGGTGCAAAAAGCTTTGTTATTTTAGGCAGCAGTGGGGGAACAGACTCAATATTTTTGCAGAACAGTATTTCTATGCATCATTTTCCAAGTGTTCAAAAGCTTCTGATGTTTGAACATAAATGCATGGTCAACTTGTTATTGTCTCCAGTAGGCACTGGGTCAGATTCAGTGGAAAAGATGAAGTTACTGTAACTGTATTTTTCTTTTGCCACACCTTGAGAGCATGTGCTTTTAGTTAGGAAGGTCATCAACCAAACTTTTTTCTGAGAGGGGAAATTAGCCCATGCAGATTTTCACTCAGTTTTGAATATCCACACTTACCTAAAAGTATGGAGAAGTGAGAAAAGGCATTGTTGTTGTCCTTATGGGTTCTGATTTACAGTGACTCTGAGGTGAACCTAATACTTTTGTTTTGTTTTCATGAGATTTCTTTAGAGGGGGGTTGTCATTGCTTTCCAAGTCATCAAGGTGACTTGCTCAGGGTCACCCAGTGGGTTTCCATGACTGAGCAGGGATTTGAACCCAGGTCTTCCACCATCACACTAGTTCTGTTTTTCCCCCCCTTTCTAAATAATTGTGTTTCCAAAATGTGGTGGCACTGCCTTTTTAATGAACTTCCTTTCACTAAAATAAAATTACGTATATGAGCTAAGGACTGCCCCTAGTTACCTATATATAAGGCACATTGATATTTAAAAGGAGTTATAGCAAAATAATGTCTGGTGCAGGTTTGCAGGGGTGTTTTTGTTGTTTTTAAGAGGGGTGGGGTGGGGAAAAAGTATTAGCGTCTTACTTTTTCTTTTTTCTTTTTCAGAAGAAAGCTTGGCACTTCTTAAATTGCCCTTTATTGTGCTTCAAGTCACATTTGTTTCCTTAGACTGGCTCCAGGAAATATAGTTTGTGTCTGTTTTTGTGTCTGTGTTTCAGCTTTGTCACACATCCTTTCATGTCAAAAATAGATAATGGAGAATTATCTCATCCAGCCTGCCTCATATATAGATTATCAGTGTTCAGCAGCAGGTTGTGCATGGCCCATTAGAACTGAACTTCCGGTAACTCAAAGAATGTGTAGTGATTATAGGAAAGCATAGAAATTATAAATCCACACTGAAATTCAGTAAACACAAGTCGTGTTAGGACAGTGCCTGTAGGCCACTTTTGGTGAACCAAAATGCTTTAACTACATGCCTATAAAAACAAATATTGAAACCAACTCAAAATAGGTTTGTAATCTAAGCAGATTGCTGTTGCGATCATTTCCTGTATTCTTCAGGGTGTTACTGATATGTGACATTAATCTTGCTAGCACTATTGAAATGATATAGACCTTACTGAAATATCTAAGGCTTCTTACAGTGTGTTGCTTGGGGCATAGGAGATCAGAAGATGTAAGCCCTAATAGAATAGAAATCTTAAATTTGTACTTTTGCATGTGATACTTGTATGAGCTATTGAGGACGTGCTATAGTTCATACTGGACCCTTTGCAAGCATATGGTCCCAGAGTCAATCTCTGGTATGTGCAGGTAGGACCAGCCAGTGTAAATAACAGTGAGATAGCCTGGCTTGGTATAAAGCTGTTTCACATATTCCTAGTATGATACATGGATGCAAACCTTAACCATGAAAGACATCTTAGCTTTGGTAAGACTTGGTCAGTGCATAGCACTTCAGGACTGCCACTTTAGTTGCCATTATGGTTTGACTACATTCCTTAGAGTACCTTTCATCTTTTCTTTTCTCTTCTGAACTGCCAACTTCCTTCAGTTCTTTCCTAGAAAAAAATTCACAAGCCACAAAAAAGGCCAAGCACTAAATTTTCCTACCTCTGCCAAAGTTTCATTAGGTGTGTGAGTAAATTCTACATGCATTTTCAAAGACTCTACAATTATTTCTGTTAGATGGAAATCTATAGTAATAGCAGCTCTCTTTCTGCTGCACAGAATGTTAGAGGGTGTTTTTTTTTACATTTATTTGAGAAATCTCGTACTATTTTTTCCATGTTAAGCTAACAAGATGGTGAAAAACAAAAGTGAAATCCATGAATGTGGGCAGACATGGATGTGTACCCCTTTTTTGTATTTTGTCAGATTTGATTTGTTTTTAATAGCTACTCCAGAGCTGAGGCAAGATCTTAAACAAATAAACAAACAAACTTCTGTTCAGCATTTGCTTGAAGTACTGTGAACCCTCCCAGTTTCAGCTTGGGTACAGTGATTTACAGGTGGGAAGTGAGTGGAAATTTTAATCTCCTTGGGATCCTCTGAAATATTGGGCCTGGGTTCTTCTATTTTAGAGTTTAGTTTTATTAATTGATCAAACCTATATCCAACCTTTCCTCTGGTGAACTCAAGGTAGCATGCATGACTGTCTTTCTCCTCACTTTTTCTTTATAACAGCCTCATGAGGTAAGTCAGGTTGAGGAAGAAGAACTGGCACAACCTCTCCCAGTAAGTTTCATAGCTCAGTGGAGACTTGAATCCAGATCTCAAAATTCTAGTGCAACACACTTACAACTGCACCACTGGCTCTCTCTGGTGTTTCAAAATATGTCAGAAGAGTTTCTCATCCCTCAGCAAAAAGAAATAAGGTAGGCTGGCCTTAGTGGTAGATGAGTGGGTCATTCACTCTGGATGCCAAGGAAATGGGATACAGAAATGAAGAGGACTGATTGACTGTCAGCAGGGACAAGAGAAAAATGAATGAATAACAACAAATATCCTCTTATCTTACCTTCCCCTTAAGCTTCTACAGATTGCTTGGAAGCAAGCTACAAAAATGAGCTTCCAGACAAAATGAATTTCTACTAATGAACTTTGATGCAGGTTTCTTTTTAAGTCCCCAGTTTGATGTCATTTGCTCTCTATAATAAGAAGCTTGATGAAGCTTTATTTAGTGAGCACTATGACTACTATAGGGACAGCTTGGAAAAACTGCAAAACAGATATGGGTATATGCTGGTGGTGATGGGCTACTAAAAGTATTCTTGTCCAAGGCACTGTTTGTGTTAGGACCAACTCTGTCTAGAAGATTTGGTGCCCACTCTTCAGAACCTGGCTTCCTCCTGAGCTATAGAACTTTTGGTTAGCCCTGACTCAGCTCCCCATCCTGCTCTCTGCCCCGCAGGAGGGAATGTCAAAAATGCAAACTAAAACTTGAATTTAGGAAAACGGATCCCACACCCCCTCCCTTTATCATTGAGTATATATCTCTTCTAGCTGACAAGCAGCTAGGCAATCTTATATATGGAGGAAACACTAGAAAAACTGAGTTACAGTGCTTGATATTTGTTGCTTGGTCGGATGGCAAAGTTCTAGAGCAGCTCTTAAGAAAAAAAAAAGAGCAGCCCTTTGTGATCTTGGTCTGTAAACCAAACTGAGCATCCTTGTATTTGCTTATTCTCTTGGCAGAGGTCAAAGACTATGAGCCCCCATTTGGTTCTAAGGTGAGAGAACATCCTTGTGTTGAAAGCATGAAGGACAATGTTTTGAGGGACAGAGGACGACCAGAGATTCCTAGTTCATGGCTCAATCATCAGGTAAAATCATCAGCTTGTACTAAGGGCAGCAATCCAGCAAAGACTGACCACATTGCAATTGTGTATCTTCTTTTTGAGCTACCATTAGCACAAGTCTCTCAACCAGGGTTCCAGGAGTTGTAATCCCAAAAACAAACTTTTCCATGCTCTGTAATCTTCTTACAATAGTTTGTGTGTGGTCATTAAGATTTGTCCTAACAAAATGCTTATAGCTACATTCACACAGATCATTTACATTTTATTTACATATTTTTCCTCATGGGGAATACCTAGGCAGCTCAGGATGACCTACTGTAGAGGCCTCTGGTCAATTTAGCAATGGATGTATCAAATGTCAGTGAAAATTCATTGGGAATCAGGCCTTTGATATCTGCTGATTGCCGTTTAAGATTCTTGGCACTCTTGCTGAAAACCACCAACAGTTGGTGCTATCCTAGTAATATATGCATATTCTTCCTCTATGATTGTTTTTTCATAATGTAACCATTATTTATAATACAAACCTTTGAAATGGATTGTACACAGCACTCTTTGCCCTCCCCTTCACTTCTTAATGAGATTTGTTGCACTACTGGTTTTCAAGTTAATGTTTAATTTAACTTCAAAGTCAGTAATTCCAGTGTGAAGAAAACTAACATTATTTGTATATTTCCCAATATCCTTGTACCATTGACATCTGTCAACATCACCCATTTTATAAATTATGCAATGAATGCAGGAGTTTATGATGCTGATGTATAGCCAACATAGCTGTTATTTTGATCCTACTTAATGTCCCTTTTTGTTTTTGTTTCAATAAATTGATACAAAGGCGAGTACCTTAAATGCTCCTGAGATTAAGGCCTGCACTATGTCCAGTCTAAACAGGGCTGGAAGTAAAACTTATACCATTGGTTACAGAGCAACACTGGAGATCTCAATGTAGCAGGACTGTGGCCTTCCAGGTGTTCATGAAATGTTACTCCACCACCCACCCTTGTTGGCCAGGGTTGCTTGGCTGCTGAAAAAAGTAGTTTATCAACACTAGGGATATATCCACACAGCACACCAAGTAATGTGATATTACTTTAACTCTTATGGCACCACCTTTTGGAATCTTAGGGTTTTTAGTTTAGGGAGAGCTTGAGAATTCTATACTAGAGAAAAAGATTCCCTAAACTGCAGCAGTAGAGTTTTCTAGAAGAGAATTCTAAGTACCTCACCCAGACTACAGTTCCCAAGCTTCCATAGGATGGGACCATGGCTGGGCTGCATGTCCCCCAGCTGTGTGTTATGAGGTAATTACATTATTAACAACCATAGCTTCAATTTTAAGTAGCTCGGGGGATAAAGAAGCTCATGCAAGGGGATTTTTCCATCCCTTCCTCCCCACTCTGTCCCCTGCACCCCTATAAAAAGCATTTCTGATTGGCTGGGAAATCCTCTTGTTTAGTGTAGGGGAGTGAAGCGGGTGAGATTGCCCAAAATCTAGTGGAGCTACCTTTCCAGAGCACAATCCAATTAGGGACAAATCCACCCCCACCCCTTGTGGAACCTTTCCTTATATTTCTTCTAATGCCCTATAGGCTATCCAGAGGCTTTTGGGAAGTCTAGAAGGTTGGAGGGGTGAGCTTCCATTCAGACTATTTAGGATTTGCGTCAACTTGCACTCCATATTTCCTGAGCTATTTTCTTAGCAGATGGCTGGGATTCAAAACTTCTGTTTCCCAGACATGCCTCGTTCCTCCCAATGAGAGACATCCCACATTTTAGTATCATAGAAAGTAGAACCATTCTTTAAACTAACAAGTAGGAAGGATCCCCCCCCCCACTCATTGCAGGACTGAATGTTCACATCTCTTGTACTTCCCTTGCTCTTTCCAGATTTGGAAAGTCCTTGCCAAGAATAGGCCTGAACAACCAATTCAGTATGCACCCTTTAATTTGAGCCTTCCCAATGTCATTAATATGCAAACCAGCTCTGGATCTTGTAAAGGACCAGTCTGTAGTCCTATACCATCACCACATAGTTTTATCACTAAAAAAAATACCCACAGTACTGGTGATGATGATGTACAGTGGAAATTGCAGGACTTGGAAACACTACTTTTATTTTTGTCTGTATGTCCCAGCCAATACAGTGAGTAGCCATATTGTCTAGAGGATTCAGGAAGTTGTAGATCTTATTGGGGCATAACACTAATGCCTTTACACTTGCATTTTAATGTTCTTTGTGCTTGCAGAGAGCCCTGTGTTTCTAGAATGGCTTGAGTCTGTGCACAGGGGTTTCCACAGACCCAAGGCAGTCTGGAAAGAACTGATTGGATAATCATCTGTTCCATGGGACAGGTGATTACCATACTCTCTCGGTTCTGTGGATCCCCTTTCAAAAAGCAGGCAGTATGGAGCTGCCATTGTTGCTGCATACCTCCAATGCCTTTTCCTTTTCTCCATGGCTGCTGTCTTCCTCTCCACCAGCATAGTTATGCCACCAGCTCATCCAGAAGGCTTTGGGCCCCCACAAGTAAATTTCCAAGCAATAGGAAATTCAGACTACCACAAAAAAGAAGAGATAACTTTAAAGTAACATTTGTTACAAGCTGCTATCTATCAGCAGCCTTAATTCTCTGTGTGTAAAATGAGGATCTTAATCCTGGAGCCCTTTGGTGCAAGCTTATTTCCTCTTGACAGAAAAGGTGGCTGATATAAGCAATAATGCAGGTTGCTACCCTTTGTATTTTCTTTTTTCCTTTAAGCACATATGGTGTAAACTTAGCAAGCTGGGTTTTCTTACGTTTTATTAACATCCTTTCAGTGTAGTGACACCAATGCCATGTGAGCAGATTTTGTGTGAATTTACACACCTTGCAGACATTAATACCCTGCCTTGTGTGGGGGTGGCCTTGCAGTGGAGTATCTATTTTTTGAAGTGTGTTCATTACTTTCTCTTGGCATATTTCAGGGCATCCAGAAAGTGTGCGAGACTCTTGTCGAGTGCTGGGACCATGACCCTGAGGCCCGGCTCACTGCTCAGTGTGTAGCTGAGCGGTTCAATGATTTTGAATACCAGGACAGACTCTCAGGAAGAAGCAGCTCTGAAGAGAAGATCCCTGAGGAGGGCTCCGTGAACAGTGCCAACTAACAAGCAACGAAGCAAAACATGGAAGAGAAAGAGAGAGAGAGAGAAGCTGCTCTTGAGGTCTTGTGTGGGCAGTCCTGGAACAAGAAGAGGTCTTGGGTATACTCTCTGTGGCACTGAAGATCCCACCTGTCCTTCCACACTGCAGCTCCAGTGGAAAGGAAATGACTTTTATGAGGAAGCCATAATGGGCAAACAGTCATGCCAGAGCAACGGTTTCCTTCAGTGTGTCATAGGATGAGCTACTTTGGTGCTTCCCTGAGCAAAAGAGATTATACAAAATGCCAATTGTGTTTGCACTTTATCAATGCCTGTATATAACTATGGAAGAGCAATTTTATGTATGTATGTATCTATATCTATATATATACACAGCAAAGCTCTGCAGAGAATCTTCCAGGAGACTAAAGTTTAGATAGGAAACTCCCTCAGTGGATTGTTAGGATTTCCTTTGAGATACTGACAGCAAAAGTGCCTTGTTCACCACAACCTGAATCAGAAAATCAGTAGTAGCACACTACACTGTAGTAAATAGTATACATCGCTGCACTATGTTTTTGCTATTGAGGAACAGAAGTTCACAACTGCTCAGATTTTGGGCCATATTCAAAGTTTGCATGAAGTTATTTTCGGGGACTACAACTACCAAAAATCTCCCAGACAGCATAACCACATTTTCCAAGTTCCAAGTGAAAAAAATAATATGCATATTATATATATGCATATCTCTGTGTGTGTCTGTACACACATACACTCCTTCCCATGCAATGATTTTTCAACTGAATCATGAATATATTGCAATTTGTAGGTTCAGGGAACCATTTCTGGATAGATTTTTTTTTTCCTTTCCAAACCTTCCTAGAATTTGGAAAACCACGCTGTTCTTTTTCTTCCATGTCTGTGCAAAGGACCATTAGTTCCCCCTCCCTTTCTTTGAATGTGAACTTCATGTGAGTCGCCTGCATATGGGGCTAGAGAAAGAAACGAGGTTTCCCAGCCCCCTGCTTTATGAAATCAGGCAGGGCCAACTATAATTGAAACAGATGTTTTACATTTGCTGTGCGTTCTGACAAAAAAGTAGAATTCTCTCCCCTCCCACCCTCCCTTTCTGGGATTTGGTAACATCATGTCTAGTTTTTGAGCCCTTAAGTTCACACTTGATTTCATGCCCAGTATGAAAGGAGGGAACAGCACACCAATACCTTCCGGAGTGTCTGGATTTCTGTGATGCTTCAGAAAAGGTTTGCCTCTGCGCTAAGACAGGCATTGTCTTTGGTCTTCCTTTTCATGAGCATTGTAGCCAACCCCTGGCTGCTGCTCTTCAGAGCTGCTGGCAATACTAGCACATTCCTAAACTGATCCCCACAGGCATGGCTTACATTCTTTGAGTCTTCCAAAATATTTAGATTTGGAGCTGGCCTCTTGAGGGATTTTAAATGATGAGATTTCAAACAGGCAGGGCTTTCTTGCTAGATCACCAGGGTGCTTAGTTTGTCTTATTTTTGAGCAGGTCTTGGAAAAATTTCCTTTGGGGACTACCACTCCCAGAACCCCCTAGCCAGCATAGCCACTTACCATGCTGGTTGGAAGATTCTGGGAGTTACAAAAAAGATAACTTTTCCACACTTTCAATTGTGGATTGCAGGGAGGGCCTGCAAATCTGGTTTCAGGTGCCTTCCTTTTGTTTCTGAACAGAAACCAAGAATTTGTTGGCAGAAACACAGTTAACTCAATCTGCACCAAACACCACCCTCCAAAGTTAAAAAAAAAGTCTCTCCTGTGCAATTCTCACCCAAAGAAGCTTTTGTTTTGTGTATCCAATAGGGAAGACGTATATTCACATAGGAGTTAAAATTTTATGATGGAAATATTTATTTTTAAAAAAAGGCTTTTTGTGTCTGTTTTTATATTAAAAAATTCCTAGAAATATTTAAGCATTAAGTGGGCAAAAGCCCTAGAAATGGAATCCAGATTTAATAGCAGTGGGCTGTGTTACTGAACTGTGGAGCTACTGGCAAGACGGGTTTATACTAGATTGAAACGTTGTGAAACTGAGGTGAGATCTACTGACCTCTAGTGGTGGTTTCCTAGGGTAGCAGCCTGGAAATCAGCCGCATAAGGGGGGGGGGGACAGGAAGCTTCAATCCAAACTGGAACGTTGTATGTTTTTCTGCTTCAATCTGAACCACTATTTTCAAAACAGGTTAAAACAATCTGCCTAAATGCAGATGTTATTCCAGTAAGGGCTTGTCTACACGGGCAGTAAGGCCTGTACTCACTTCATATCTGTGGCACGGTTTGACACACAACATTTTTGATGATGCACATTTTCACCAAGTTTTCTGAAGGAAATTCTGGATCTGTAAGATTCGTGGTTTACTCTGCATTTGAGCGGAAAACCAAGATTTTTGGCTGCGTGGTAACTGAGGATTGGCTTCGGAGCAAAGCCAGGACAAGATTTCTGGTGGACGGGACTCTGTTCTAGCGCTTTATTTTATTTTATTTTCTGATTGTGCACATATCTGGATTAAGTGTATGTCTACTTATGCAGTAGCACAGTACTCTGGGACCATGTATATTTGCTTATTTGCATGCACAAGTGAGCAGAAAGAAACAAAAAAACCAGAGTAGCCCTGGTTGTGTGGCTGGAAATAGTACTCATGATCCATGCAGGAACACCCTTTCACTTCAGTGTGAATTACACCACCCTCCAAAGTAAAAAAAGGGGGGAAAAGTCTCTCCTGTGCAATTCTCACCCAAAAAGCTCTTGCTTTGTGTATCCAATAGGGAAGAAGTATATTCACATAGGAGTTAAAATTTTATGATGGAAATATTTATTTTGTTAAAAAAGTTTTTTGTGTCTGTTTTTATATTTAAAAAATCCTAGAAATATATTAGAATATTAGAGTATTCTATTAGAATACTCTAATCTACAATTGGACAGGCCCAGTGTGCATGGTGTTTACAGAGCTGCTGCAGATCTAAGAAATCCACCACAGCTGTGAGCAAGGTGCGGGGTTTCCTGCCAGTGTAGACAAGCCCTAAATCAATGGGATTTACATCAGTGTTGACTTAGTGTTCAGCAATAGGCCTTCTCTTGCTAACAATTTGATTTGGGTCATGCCTCACCACCCACACCCATTCCTATCTCCCTGCCACAACTCTGAGTTGGGAAAATTTCCCAGGATTCCTGGACAGCCGTGAAAACATAATTCAGTCTAATTTTAAAGGTGGATTGGGCAAATTCATCGAGGAAAATTCAGAGCCTGGGCAAGTTACTTTTTTGGATTGCAGCTGTCAGATGCCTCCCAGCCAGTAGGAGTATGCTGGCCAGGAGAATGAGGGCACTGTAGTCCAATAAAGCTCCCCGCCCCTCTAAGAAAGGTCCATCAACGCCTACTCACTAAGGCAAGTCTTTACCATCATAACTTAGAACCTCCTAGTTCAGAAGCAATCTATTGGTGAATACCATTTGGTGGACAAGATTGTTGTCTTGATGACATGTTTGTGGACTTCTCAGAGGCATCAGCCGTGAAAGGCAAGATTGTAGATTAGGTGGACCTTGGCAGGGATCAATTGGATTTTGATTGGCCCATGCCTTCTTTTTTTTTTTTTCTCCTGAGGGAAAGGAGAAGGTGCCACCTCCCCAATTCCATGAACGCTGGAATGGCAGTTGAAGTTTACAGGGTAAGGTCCTCCACCATACCTTAGGGCAGCAGATCAGTTATAGGGGCAGAAAACCAGCACACGATGCTCTGTCCTTCAGGAGTGGGGAATGCCTGGGGGGTCAGGGGGAACAGCTATGGGGCTGTCACTGCTGCTTTTTAGCAACTGTCACCTGAGGCAGTTGTGTCACTTTGCTTAAGGTTAGATCTGGCCCTCAACTTTTGACCTGATCTACCAGGGCTCTTGTTTTGTTCTTATGAGAGCCAAAATGGCTGGATGCTGGTTTATATTTGCAGTGTAGATGCACTGTGGGTCTCCACTCTAAAATAGTGTTGTTATGCTTGACATTTCTCATGTAGTGCCAAAGACAGAGAGAGTGAGCATCCAGTAGCTCCTGACAACTCTTAACTTTTTTGTACTATTCCATGTAAAGGGAAATGTTTTTTAATTCTTCCATGGAACACTTCCATTGTACAACGTGTATGAAAATAGGAATGTGAACATATATAATCATGTTTATCACATGTTTCAAGCACTTACCATATTTTTGTATAAATAAAACATTTTAGATTACATGAGGCTATGGTTTTGTTTGGAGGTCTCATCTACGCATACCAAAATGCCTTAATGTTTACAATGAGCAACTCTCAGGCTGGTGACATCAGTCATTTCTCTCCAGTGAGCAGAACAAGAGATTCATCATGGCAGTTGTGTGGAACATTAGGCACAGCAGATGTTTTTGACTTGGAACCCCCACAGTCCCTTACCGCAGGCCAAGATGTATGAGGCTTCTGGGGAAGGAAGTCCAAAACAAGGATTATGGTGCCATCTTCTATCTTCTGTTCCTGTACTCCACAGCTGTGCACTTCTGATTTAGAGATGAGGAACAAACTCTGTCCAAGATCGTGCATCTATGTCTCTGTAGCTACATCTCACACTGCAGCCCTCTCAAACCTTTTAAACTATGCAGTTCCCCTTTTTTTAAAAAAACAGATATTTTCAAGGCGCTAGAGAGTGGGGTAGGGTCCATCTATACGATTAAAAAAAATCCATTTGGGGATAAAAAATATGAATAGGCAGTCATTTGTATGCATACAATCCGCCTACATGATCTCCCCCCCCTAAATTCCATATGACCCCCCTTCCCCAGCTGGCTGGAGCGAGCAAGCCAAGTGGCGGTTTTAAATCTCCCACCTCTTATTTTTTTAATTTAAAAAAGTGCCTGCTTTGCGGACATTTGGTTTCCCCTATTTACAATGTAAAATAAAAATAAATATATAAAATTCACGGACTTACCAGACTCTCACTTTGCCGGGAATCCAACATGGTGTCCGCTCCCAATTCCCCTCCTTGCTAGCCCCGCCCCTCGGCCAGCCAATCAGATTACACTGCCTGTTCATATGTGTGCGAATGGGGCATACAGACCATCAGCCATCCGAACGGCTATACAGATTTTATGCCGAGATCCGCTACACCTTCCGAATGCTGAATCCACGTAGTTTATGAGGGACTCGCTAGCCCCCCTTCTGAATGACATGTATGAATCCAAATGGCCGTGTGTATGGAAGAACGATCCTTTTTTTTTTTTTTACTGTGTAGATGGGCCCGTAGTGAGCAACAACGCTCACAAGGAGCCCTTATGAGTTAGGAGGCAATCTGTAAATAAAGACAGCCAGTGTGGTGTAGTGGGTTAAGTGTTGGAATAGAACACTGGAAGACCAGGGTTTGAATCCCCGCTTGGCCATGGAAACCCACTGAGTGCTCTTGGGCAAGTCACACTCAGCTTCAGAGGAAGGCAAAGGCAAACCCTCTCTGGATAAATCTTGCCAAGAAAATCCCATGATAGGGACACCTTAGGGTTGCCACAAGTTGGAAACCACTTCAAGGCATACAATAACAAAAACAATACAGAAATATACAGAAATGAATTAAATAAATAATTGGGGTGAAAAGAGAAACATGATCATGGCCTTGAGCTCCCAAAAAGTAAGTTAAATGTAACATTTTTTTAAAAAAAAAGATTTATATTTCAGACTCTGATACCCCATCTAAAATGGGAATTTGAGCTATGAATAATTGATAGGATCATTATGAAAGGGAATAGCACACATAAAAATAAAGTTGCATGAAACCTGCAACTGTTTTATGTGAAACAGCATTAGCACAACAGCTGTAGTATAGTTTGAGATAGGTTTCTAGATTCCCAGTGTAGACAAGGTCATTCAATAATAACTTTGGCTGTTTCTTTACCCCTTAATTATTATTGTGGCTTCCATTGCCCTCTAATTTTAAGTGTGATACTTTTAAGTGGAAGGACAAGTAATTTTAGAGATAAAGCTATTACCCATATACAAAAAACACAAATTGACTAAACTAGCCAACAGTGTTATCTGATTGGTGAAAGAGTGTGTTAGAGTACCCTGTGTGGGAGTGTTATAGAGAAAATCTGTTTTAATTGGATTTTTAAAATATGAATGCAAAGAAAGAGTGGGAGAAAAGAAGAGTGGGGAAACATGGTAAGAAATGCATAGGAAATAAGTGTGAACTAGGTATATAGGTTAATAGAAATTTATCATATGTCCCCAAAAGTATTTACTTGGATTTGATGCCTATAAAATCTCTGCTAGTGCATGGCTATAGTAGTAAGATCTTTTGACATTGAACAGTGGATGATGAATATTTGTCATTCCAACCATGAGTCTTAGCTACTGTAAGAGTATGCAAGATCCAGTCACATTAACCATCAGTTAAGTTCTCAATCATAGGAATAGAATACAAAAATACAAGCATAGCATGTACATTATTGATATTTAGAATATTAAATGCAAAGTTAATAAGCTAGAAAGGAGTGGTGGCTGGGCAAATTCACATCATATGCCACATATGATCTTTATAACACTGACATTTAGCTGAAGAGGCCAGTTTCTAAGAAGACATAGTAGGGGCCAGTACACCTGGAACATTGGTTGGTATCATGTTAGCGAGTTATGATGGCATAAATTGGAATTACCCTATCACTTTTTGGGTCATTGCAGAGGTTAGAATTCTCTGCCAACTGCATAATGCCCCCACCTAGCCTTTCTCAGCTACAGCTCCTCCCCCAACATGCTCCTCCTGGAGTTCCATGTGAGCATCCGTCACTGTAGATGCAGCAATAAGAACATAGCGAGATGCTTGTCTGCTGCACCACTGCTCCCCATTGACCAGGAAATTGCTGTGGTGGGAGAACTGCAGCCAAGAAAACTGGGTTGGGGGTTGGATGGGCGATGTATAATAACTACAAACCATAGCCACATTTCCCAGTCCAGTATCTCAACCATTAATTTTAGCTGAACCAAACAGAGACTATGATTCTGCATGGCACAGTTTAGCATAATAGTTCTGCATGCAGAACTACATTACATCTGTTCTCCCAGATATACCCACCCAGCCACCCCAAATTCACCATGTAGTGCCTGCAGCTGGCACCACAGCCATTCCATGGCTGGTGAAGAGCAAACTGGAGAAGCATTTGGCTATGACTCCATAACTAGATGCAGAATGCTTACTTCATCCTCTAACATCTGCCAGGCTTAAGCATGTGCAGGCATAAAGAAGACATGTGCAAGCTTAAGAGTGACTTACATCAGCATATGCCATTAACACAGTGACAGTCATAGGTTTCAAGCTTGAGATTTTTGATATTGAGGCTATTTCCATTGGTTGGTTTGCATAGGATAATCCAGGGATGGAGAACCTTTGGCCTTCTAGATGTTTTGGACTTCAACTCCCACAAGTCATAACTAGCATGGCCAGTGGTGTGGAATTATGGGAATTGTAGTCCAAAACATCTAGAAGGTCAAAGGTTCCCCACCCTTGGGATAATCTAACTCTTTATTCATACAATTCTGATGTTGTGTGTTCCAACAAACATTTGTAAACTACACTTGTTGGTTTCAATTTCTCTGAAGAGACAATATTTCCAACACAGCTGAAGTGGCTAAAACACCCAAAGCTGAGAAACAGTAAAAAGGTACGTAGTTAGTGCCATGCTGTTGTCATTGTTGTCTATCTTCAAGACATTTCCGATTTATGGTGACCCTAAGGCAAACCCGTCATGGGTTTCTTTTTGGACAAGATTTGTTCAGAAGGGATTTGCCATTTGTCATACTGTGCAGAAGGGTAAATGGCATGTAGCTTTTAAAAATGGGGGGAAATCCTTCTTTGGCCCTACCAAGTGAACTAATGTATAAATCCCATAATTGGCTCACAACTTCCATAAAAAGGACTTCCTCTGAATTTTCAAATTACGACTACTCTGTACAGTTAGCATAAGCATATCAATCAAATTGTAGTTGACAAGAGATCATATGCTATGGCAACATGGTTGCAGAAACTGCAGGGAGCTCCATTCCTTTCCTCCTCAGAGGAATAGAATTTAAGGCAGTTCAGCAAAAAAGGGATGCCAAATACATGGACTCAAAAATTGCCCAAGGAGAATTTAAATTAAGTCTGTTAGTACAAATCAAAAAGTATGCTTCCCAGTACTCAAGTCTGGAAAACTGAATGCACCTTTACAAGATGACACTGTATTTTTTAAAGTGAAAAACAAAACAGGGTAGTATAGGCCTCCATATATAAATTTCCTAAATGCAATTTTACTAACTTTTTGAAAAATAGTTGTAAGGATGCCTTGAAGAACATACAATATCCATGGTAAAACATTCATCCTAAAATCATTTGTGTATGATTTTTAACATCTTTGCCTGATGAAGAAACCAGTGAAGCTATGAAAGCTTGCATAAGGTATTTTATGCTTTGGAGTTGGCCCATAAAAGGTATAGCTGCTTGTGGATTTTGTGTTTTGTTGTATTTTGCTGCATGACTAACATGGCTGCCCCTGAATATTTTCATACTAAGTATGTTAACCTTTCCCCAGTTACTTAATTTGAACAATGACTGCCTATCCAAATTGAGAAATATTTCAGCCAACAGTGCAGACAAGCTCAGCTGAATCATTTAAGTACTATCCAAGGAAGTAATATATCTACATTCCTAATAGCTTCTGGACACCAACAACATTGTGAGTTGGCAAACAGTCTAAGTGATGTATTGGTTGTAACAAGCATAGCCTCAGATTTAGGTCAATTAATAATATCAACAGAAAAGACCCCCCAAAATGATTAATTTTATCAGCTCTGGCAATGGAGACTCAGATCTAAAGATAAATAACACAAGGTCATCAGCATACAGAACTGCCTTATATTCACATTTTTCACGTGTAAACCAAGAGATTTCTGCCTGTTGCCGAGAAATATATAGAGAAAGGACAAAATAGTAAACAAAGCCATTTCTACACTACAAGATAAATCAGCTACTGAACTGCTTATCTGTCTCAGAAGCCAGTTAATGACATGGGGAATTGCATTCTTGTGAAAGAGCTAACACTAACCAGAGTTTCTTAACACTCTTGCACACTTCAATCTCCTGGGTTCATTAGTTAGAGTCACCAACAATTACAGAAGGGCTCAACCAAAGTAGATACAGATGACTCCTTTTGTTTTTCCAGCTACTTAAGATTGTGTACCTGCTATTAAAGATTGCTTCTCTCATAAGAAGTGAAAGACTGTTATAGATTTGCAAGCAGCTAGAGAGTGTACCATCACAGTAGCTAATCTGGTGTGAAATACACCTTGTCATACCCTTTCCCCAGCAAGAGTCAGAGGACCATAGTGAACATCTGCCAGAAGTACCCAACAGTTAGCAAAATCAGGTCTACACTAAGGGCATGAAATAAAAACATTGGCTGGTTTCTTCCATCATGGACTTAGTTATGAATGCATGACTAAGTATCATTTCCTGGCCTGACCAGCAGCTGCTCCATGTGATGGATATCTGCTTTTCTGGAGATCATGGGATGGCATTTCCAGCCCCCTCCAGCTAACCATCAACAATTCAACAACAAACTGGATAGGGGTTTGTGTCTGATTGTTGCAGTCTCACTCACTGGCAGGATGGAGCTAGAAACATCATCCCGCTGTGCCCTGATTGCCAGCAGAACAGGCTTCCATTGCTCAGAGCAGCTCCCTGGAGCTTAAGGTGGGAATCAGGGGCATTTACATTTATGGCAATAGTGCCATAGTTGTGGATACATAGTATAACAGAATTTGGAGCCATTATGGATCTGTAACACTTGGTTACAAATCTGTAACTGCAATACAGGATGTCAGCCATTGTTTTTTACTCTGTTAATTTGAGGCCTTATTGTTTAACTCTGTTAATTTGGGAGCCTATTATTAACTCCAACTAGAACAGACCATTGAATAAATGGGATTTACTTATATTTACTCACTATTCAACAGATGGTTCTACACACTATAGCTGAGACTAACCAATAGGATCCAGGCCTTGGTCTTTAAAGAGACATACTTGTTCCATTATTTGTTCATGCAAATCACACTTTTTTCATTACTCACATTTGTGTTTGTGATGTCTTTTGTGTGTATTGTTGCTTTAACCTTTTTTCTGTTGCTGATGCTGCTTCTTTGATGGCTTTCCAAATTATGGTGGCCATTCTACCATCCCACAACCCAATGCTGTAAAAATTTAACATCCAGTTCACGGTAGGTAGATAATGTTGGTCCACTGAAGGCAGACATTGAGAAGACCTCTGTTGCCACTGCAGTAGGTAAACAGCAATGTCTAAATGGCATGAAATAATGGATAGATGGATGGATGGACACAAGTTAGAGAAATGGCATAGGTGTCAATTCCTTGCATTGGTTTCATTCCTCAGTGCACTAAGAGTGGTGAATGGAGGTCTCACCACCTCAAATGTACACTTGCCTTCCAGGAATCTAGTGGAGGGGACAAAAGGGGGACAATAATTTTGTCACCCCCACCCCCATGAAGCTTTCCTTCTTCCCCCAAATTTCTAGCATTGCACTAACCTAAAACTTCAGGTGAGTATTTAGAAATATAATTTAGGCACCCAGAGAAGAGGGACAGGCACAGTTACCAAGGGAATGTAGACAGAGCAAACATAAGAATTCTAAGTGTGAACAATTTTCAATGACTCACTTGCTGCAATGGGGACGTCATGGGTGAAGGCAGAATTCTTATGGGTAGGCAATGTCTCATCCCCCACCCACCCTGGCAGCTACACCTCTGTTGCCTTCCCCATTGAAAGCAGGGATTGACCGGCCATTGATCTCACTGCATTCCATTTACTCTGCCTGCATACCTGATTTGTTTCTTGGAGGATATTTATTTCCAATAAAGTAAAGCTGTTGGGACTTACAATGCCTTTAAAATTATTGTGCTGCACCTACTTTTCATTTAACTATGCAAGCCACCAGTATTATATTCCAGCCACCTCACTTCAGAGTACTACTACTGGTAATAGTAGCATTAGCTTTTGCAGCAGCAGCAGCAGCAGCAGCAGCGTAATAGTCAATAATGTTAAAAACAATGTAAACATAGGATTAAAAATTATTTAAACAGCAGTTTAAAACTAGCACAACAGTACACCATCTCATTAAATGCCCCTTTCTTTTCTTTTTAAACAAGGCACTCCGTTTTTGAAAATCTAACAGAATAACAAAAAGTCTTTCCATGTTGATAGAAGAACGGCAAGGAGGGAGTCATCCAAACCGCCTTATAGGAAGGGTGTTTGAGATCCTAGGAGCATCCATCGAGAAGACCCTGGCTGCTGCCACACTGCAGAAATAAAGCAGTTTGACACCACTTGAACTGCTATGGCTCAATGCTATGGAATTCTGGGATTTGTAGTTTTGTTACCTATTTAGCCTTCTCTGTCAGAGAGCTCTGGTGCCACAACAAACTATGAATCCCAGGATTCCATAGGATGGAGCCATGATAGTTACAGCTGTGTTAAACTGCATTATTTCTGCAGTGTGGCAGCAGCCCGTCTCATTCAGACATGCCAGGAACCAAAAACCAGCTGCTGGCTCTGACTAGAATAAACCTAATGAATCAATGGGAATTTGGTAAGTCTACATGTATGTACATTCCATTGAGTCAGTGGGTCTACTCTAGTTGGCACTAACTGGATTCAAGCCAGAATCTGAGAGGATTGCAAATTGCCTTAATTTGGTTCAGTTTCTCATCCATTCAAAAGGAATGTACACCCTCGTCTATACCAGGTACACTATCATTCCCTTATCCAAAGATCATAGGACATAACCTTGCTGTCATCATGCAACTAGAAGAACACTGAGCATACTTCAGAGGGCTGTACCAACTAACTTTGGCCCCTCCTAAAAATTTGTCTCAGCCACCAGTTAGGGCTACTGGAAGTGACTTGAAGTCATGTCCAGTCGCCTCCTGGGTCATCACTTCAGGTCACTTTCTAGACCTTTTGTGAGATTTGGCTATTTTGGGGTGCAAGGCCCCTGGGATAGCTTGTTATGGACCCAGAAAGGGTTTTCAAGCCTGCAAGGATGTTTTTGTAGTCATTTTTTTTTCTGGTGGTGTCTGTGCCATGGTGGGATTGATGGGAATCCCAAAGGCCACGCTAGACTTTCTCCAGGGTTGCATGTGACCAATAGCTTGCAAATTGAAGAACTTAAAGATTTATTTAAAAAAAAACGTATGTGCAAAACTTTCCAGACCTGTCTGGGATCAATGCATTTGTGCTCACCAATGAAAGCTTCCCTCCCAGGACTAACACCAGGTTCGCATGGGTGTGTGTGAGAGAGGTCTCCATAAGGACTGGTCCTGATCATCCTCCCTCCCCAGCTATTATCTCAAAACAAAGAAAAGTATCATGATTCATTGGAAAAGGTGATAATGCTTGGTAAAATGAAAAGCAGTAGGAAAAAAGAAAGGCCTCATTACAAGAGGATTAATTCAATTAAGAAAGCCACAGCTCTGAGTTTGCAAGACTTGAGCAAACTCAAGGAATGGAGCGGGCTCTTAGCAGTCTTTCATTCATAGGGTTGTGATAAGTTGAAGCCAAGGTGACAGCAGGTAACAACCACCACCAAAGGAAATACAGAGAATTCCTCAGTGCAGCAAAAGGCTTTAAATTTTACTGTCTTTTGCCTCAACTCCACATGGCCAGGAAGTAAGAGTGGTCTCTGCCTGCATGAGACCCCTCACCTGAACATCTGAAACAGCATGTAGGACTGTGATTCCAACAATGCCACTGTTATTTTATTTTTATTTTTTAACATCTTTTGCCTGGTGAAGAAGCCAGTAGAACTTCAAAAGCTTGCATGATATGTGTTTTGCATTTGGTTGGCTAATAAAGGTATTGCTCTGTGTGTGTGTGTGTGTATTCTGGATTTTGTTTTGCTGCATGGCCAACAGGCTACACCTGAATGTGTCTCCTAGAAAGGAAATACATGTTCAACATCTGTACACCATTTAAAATCACATTTGTTTTGTGTATTATACAGAACATGGAAGCGGGATACTGGAACCCTACAACAGCTTTGAATGAACACATATCTTTTGAGCTACAAACAGTTGCCCATTGCGAGAACCAGAACATGTCTTTTTTTTCCCCCTATCTCCTTTCTAGTAAAATCCCAATTGTCCTGGGAATAGCAGCAATATGCTCCTATCACGTTGTTTTGATTTGCTCCTGATTATTTTTTTTCTCACCATCACACAGTATGCAACTAATCCTAGCTATATGAAGTCTGGGAGGGTATATAGTTTCAAAAAAGAAAAAAATGCACAATGATATATACTGTATATATATATATATATATATATATATATTACAAAGGTGCATATCTGGCATTAAGACTTATTGTTTCAACATCACAAGGTTAGCAAGTGTTGCCACAAGGAATGAAGGATGTTAAGTTCAGGCCTGGGGGAATAACCCTGTAAGCTCTTTCAGCCTTGAAAAGAAGGTAAAGCAATCTCTCTGCATATTTTCCAATTAGTTCAGTATCATGCCTTTGTCATCCTATAGATGTATTCCAAACCTTTCTGCTAGCAACCTTTAATTAGCATGTCAATCAGGGTCCCCCCCCCAATCTCTTTCTGATAGCATAGAACAAGTGAAGCACAAAACCATGAAGGTGAAAAAACGTCAAGCTTCTTTTAATATGATAGAAACTTCCCCTCTGCCCCATCTCCTCACCATCTAATGAACAGCATTCTGTATTGCGCTTATGGGTTCCTAATAATAATATAATAACAAATAATAATATTTTTTTATTTCTATCCCGCCCCTCTGCAACGCAATCGGGGCAGCTTACAATATAAAACTCCATAGGCACAGTACCCTAGCCCACCCACCCCTTAAAATAATATTAAATTATAAAAGATTAAAAACATACAGTAATTAAAATATATAAATTAGAAAGAAAAAAATTAAAACATACAATAGCTAAAAAATCTAATTGCAGCTCAGAAGGACAGCCGAGGCTTGGGCCGGGATAGTTATTCAGGAAAGGCCTGCCAGAAAAGATCCGTCTTGACAGCTTTTTTTAAAGCTGTCTAAGGTGGTAATGAGATGGATCTCATCCGGCAGGCCATTCCATAATCTGGGAGCGGCAGCAGAGAAGGCCCTCTGGGAGGTCACCGACAGCCTTGTTGTCATAGGCTGTAACAGATTCCTCCCAGAGGACCGAAGTGCGTGGGGAGGGTCGTACGGAAGGAGGCGGTCCCGGAGATAAGTTGGACCCATAACTTAGAATAACTGCTCTATATTCAGTAAGACTACGTAGTCTTACTGTAAAAGTACATAAATGCCCCCCAAGCCCACCTTAACAGCCATCAGCCAGATCAGGTGAAGGTCTGTTCAGCTTCGCATGAGGGTTCAAGGAGGAGAGTGTTTCCAACCCCTCCCACCAAGTGAGGCTGAAACAATCAGTGGCAGGACCCCATCACAACTCCTCATTGCAGCTTTGCTCACTGGTGGGTGGGAGTTGCAAAAATTAACCTCCTTGCGCTCCAGTCAGCAGCTGAATTTACCTCCTCTCAATAAACTTTGCCAAGAAAATCCTATGATAGGATCGCCATAAGTCAAAGTCAACTTGAAAGCATGTAACAACAACAAAAAACCAATTTTGGCTTGTACAGGCATTCCACACACCCACAACCTGACCCCCTTCTGCATTGTTTCCCTTTTAGCTCCATTATCATCCTGCCTTTCTCTGATCTAGATCTTTTTTCAAAATGTGAAATGTCTGGATGGTCACTTACTTTGAAAAAAATGCCCCTAAGTGCCTGAGACAGGCTAGAGGGGGAATGGCTAGTCTTTGGCCATTGGGAGGTGATTTTTTTCAATGACTAAATGTTTTTCATGTATGTGAACAATGTTGAGGGTGGGTGAGAAGCTTCAGGACCCTTGGCGGTCAATAAACACAGCCCTTTGAACTCAGTTTGCAACAATTCAAGTAAACTGAGGACAATGGGGAAAGCAGGAGGAAGAAATTGGGACACTTTCAAAGCAGCTGAAAAAGTGGGACTGTAGAGGATGAATTTGGACTGTGTCTATCAAAGTGGGATAGTTGGAGGGTATGTATCCATCCATGTTCTCCAGGTTCTCTTCTTCTAGAAGTCCATACAAGTGTTTGCCTGGGTCTGTTATAACCCCCTTCTAACATTCAGTATGTTTTGCCCAGCTGTGTATTCCTAGGACAATTTGTGCTGTCTCTCCCCAAGCACTTTGGGCCTGGGGCTCTTTGGTTCCATTGCCACCACCTCATGCCGGGATCCTACATTGCTTCAACATCATGTAAATATCCACTGGCAGAGTTAAATTACACAACTCCTACACTGAATACAAACATAGCATGACTTATGTGGATCAGTGGGTAATGCACATGGCTGACAACTCATGCACAATATGCACAGTCAATGCATGGGGGCAATGTATATTCACACAATTCTCTGTGTACACACCATGGTCCCAAAAGCGCAACTCTGGTTATGCCATTATCAGATGGATATGACCATTGAACATTGTCCCCCCCCCAAAAAAAAGTCACATGAACAGAATGCCAGCCTCATTCGTTCAATGAATCTCTTCACTGAGAGAGAAATATAGTTTATCACCCACAGCTGCTCCTCCCATTTAAAGAGGAGCAGTTCAATCAGCCCATTAAGCTCTGTCTCTAAAAGAGGTATTGTCAGGAGTTGATACTGAACACTGTTCAGAAGTGTAAAAATTTAGATTTGGTCCTCTTAGGAAGAGCTTTACTTTGAACCTCAGGGAAGTAGGTATAGGAAGGGGCGAAATGAGGGCATTCCCTCCCCCATGAAATCTTCCTTCAGTCCCCAGATTTCTAATATTCCAGAGGGTGAGACACTGAAAATTGCTCACACCCAGAACTCCTGTATTTGCTGTGTTGGCATTCCCTTGGTAATGTTGGCTGTCCCTTTGCTTTGGATGCCTAAACCATATTTCTAAATGCTCAACTGAAGTTTAAGTTTCTGCAATGCTATAAATGTGGGGACTGAAGGAAAATTTCATGGAGTGGGGCAGAATTATTATTTGGAAGGGGCAATGACCTCACACACACACCCAACTACACCAATGGTTTTGATCTAAATTGTAAATTTATCGAAATTAGCCCCATTTAGTTCTGGAGGGAGGATTTGTACATACTTATCCAAAGTACTCCCCAAACCTATTATTGTGCGGAAAATGCAGATGGAATTCCTTCTGTCAGTTCAACTTGATATAGCATTTGCAAGCCATTGTTTACAAGACAGCCTCCCTTCTGTCCATGTTCAATCACTGCAATGAGTTATATATGTCAGGCTCACTCTGTCAATGGTCTGGATAGCTGGATAGATCAGCTGTTCCGATACCAGACAGCAAGATTACAGGCTTGGGCTGGCTTTTTTGATCATATCTTACCAGTGTTTTTCAACCTGCACTGGCTGCCAATCTGTTTCCAGGCCCAAATCAAAGTGCTTGTCTTCATCTTAATAGCATTAAATGTCTTTGCACTCAAATTACCAGAAGGCCCATTTGAGGTCAAATGAGGTATGGCCCAGAGTCTGGAAACATTTCTTTTAAATTCCATATCCTGCAATTTCCTAGCCATTCTGAGTTTTTGAGAGTTGCCGTCCAAAGTGTAACATTTCCAAGATCTGTATGAGATGGCTACCAGAAGAAAGGCCTTTTTAGCAGTGGTGCCCAGACTGAGAGGAACTTTCATCCCAGAATGGTTTGCCTGGTTATTATGGCTTTTCATACCCAGCTGAAGATTTTAAAAATATTTCTCATATGTTTTAAGGTCATTTTAGGAATAGTTTTGTGTCTTTAGCCCTGCTCCAGTAAGATACACATTTTGCTATTGTTAGTTTAAGTCTGTTAGCATTTTATTCTTATTCTTAGTATCTTCGGTTATTTTATTCTGTGCTGATTGTATTGTGGATTTTAATTTTTTTACTGTACATTGCCCGTTGGGACATTGTTAATTGGGTGATATATAAATATTGTAAACACAAGCATACATTTTAATGACTTTTTATGACATTCTTCTGAATACCATCTTAGAGTTTCTCATGGAGCAAAGTATCTTTTTTAAAAAAATAATAAATATGTAAAAAGGATTCTATTTCCTTCCTGCCCAATTCCTGATAAACTAATTATTGTGTTAATTATGGCAATGGCTTCTATAATCACAGCCACTCCTACGGCAACTACATAGCAGCATCACAAACATTACTAGCAATTATTTTGCAGAAGCACATTAAAGGCAATGCTGAACAATCTGCATACATTTGTAATTCCATTTCCCCCCATGTTTTTAGTATGAATTCAGTTTTAATGACTATGTTAATTGACAGCCAGAAGTAATGAAGAAGAAATTACATGCACTGTGAGCTGCATACCATACTTTCATTAAATTGACACTGCTTGGGTGTTGTTTTTTAATGTATGAATCAGCTTACAATAATTAAGAATTCCAAACTATTTTAATTTCCAGTAGATGTGCATTATCTGTGCAGGTAATGGATTTGGATCCAAAGGTGTAATGGCTGCTTGAAGAATGCATCTTCCACTCTCATAGAAGGGATTTTTTGCTTACGGAATGCATCTTCCACTCACAGAAGGGCTCTTTTTTTTACATCCCATCCTAAAATACCAGCTGAAAAAGTGAAACTACATCAATAAATGTACTTCTGCTCTGTTACAGACTTGGTTGAGCTTTTGCATAAACTCTTTCACAGGTGCTTGTGGAAGTGACCAACTTGAGCATATAAGAAAAAAATCTGTGTTATGTGTTGAACAGGGTGAGAAGAGGAGCTGGTCTGTGCATACGGCCAGCTCATTCAATTGGGCCATAAATCTCACCAGAATTCGCCAATCACAACCACTAGTTATGGAGAGGCATTATGTAAAGTTCTTCAAGTTATATCATTAACTAGCTTGACCTGGCAAACCATACGCCGTTAACCCCCCCCCCCAAAAAAAAACACCTGGTTGCCTGAGTCCTTTTGCAATGGCGGCAGCAGCATCCCACCACCGCCAGTTGACTGCCTGGGTCCCTTCGCAGTGGGAATAGAAATGATATTACTGTGTAGACTTAAATCGTAAGTGGGAATTGTGCAGCACTGAGACACTGGTGAACTGGAAAGGTCTGCAGCCTTAGTAACTATACCCATTGTGCATACCCAAGAGTTTTATATAGAGAGATATTTTGTGGTGTTTCTTCATTGTTTGTTAGGTGCAGATCATGAAAGAACTATGTTGCGCAGTGGGCAGTTGTTGGTCTCACTGAATCGTTTTTTAATTTCCATTTGTCTTGTTGAATAGCTCTTCTTAATCTTCTTTTGCCTTTCTTGTCCATTTGTCTTGTTCATTTGGTGTTACTTAGGTGCTGGACAGAAGACAGACAGACTGACTCACCACTTAAAATGAAGAGCATTGTGTGAGACTGTTTTGAGGTAAGAGGATCACAGGATTAGATTTTCCTTGGTTTTTTTCCAGGTTGTGAGGCTGTGTTCACAGGATTGCTAACTGCCTTTACTGTAGGCAGCAGATGGGGTAAACAACTTTACATTATAGTCTGCAGCAGCACCTTAAGAGACCGCACAGAATGGCCTTGCTCAGGACAGAGGGACAGAAGAAAAGCAAAGCAGCTAGACCACACAGCAAAACCCAAATGATAGGAACAAAGGGTGATGGTAACAGCAGCTTATCACATTACACTGTTATAGTGCTATTATTCCACTTTAACTGCTATGGCTGCCTCCTATGGAATTCTGGGCTTTGTAGTTTAGCAGAGTCTAAGAGCGCTCTGACTGAGAGTTCTAAAGCTTTTAAGTCTCCCCCTCCTCTATAAGAGGCTGAGGCAAGCAACTCTGAAAGAACTGGAGTGTGGAAAGTATGAGGCCATGAGAGGGAAGTTTCCATTATTAGCCCAGATGTCTTAAGGGGAAGTAGGGGGCATTTCAGGGAATATCTCACCACTTGGACTATTAGCAATAAAGCATGCTCCTGTGGCCCTCCTTTATGCTGCATCACCAGATGGTTAGTTTGATAGAATAAAGAAAAAAACCCACTCTCTCCAAGTATGATGTTCTTTTTATCATTATCATTATCATCATATATATTTGTTTGAATTTAACAGACTAGCTGATTTATGCTCTAGAGGGGCCAGGATAAAAGGAGTCTGAAATGAATGGTTTTTAGAAACCCACCAAATCTTACAGATGGCCAGCACAAAAATACTTGGGTTAATCCCCTCTTTAGAGTCTTCCATGTTTTCAAATTTTATGTGGCTGTGTGAAAAAAAGAAAATACAATACAAATACAATACAAATCACTGTGGGAGAAATTGTCATCAGCATTCCTTCATCTTGATTTGGATTTGGGGAGCAGATCAGAATTGAATGGGTGCAGATCAATCTGATCTGAATTAGGCTTTGAACTGAATTTGGGACTCTGGGTGCAGCCCTAATAAAAACACCCATGTTCACCAGAGTGTTTGTGGATGCAAAATGATGGATATTCAACAATACCAAAACACCTAGAGTCTGAAGTGGAACATTTCTTTTGAGAAGCTGTCAGCCCTCCTTGTTCTGTTCTAGGTTATCAGGCACCCAAGCCTGCAACCACACAGACTAAAGGAGCAAACAAGGGAAGAGTGAAGACAGTCCAGGGTCAAAACACAAGGAATCATGGGTTGTCAGCAGTGAAAGAAACAGGCAATGAGAATGGGTCATGACAGTCCAGCATCTAAGCAGAAGGAAAACTTACTATTGAAAACTTAACAAGGGATTTCTTCAGTCATAGGAAATTCATAGCCAGCTGTCAAGGGAATGCTGTTGGAAGGGGTGTTATAAATAAACATTATTATTATTATTATTATTATTATTACTGAAGCAAATAATCCAGGGTCTGCCTTATATGGATTTAGCATACTCAATGACTCTTTGGGAGTTCAATTGGCTCCAGGAGTGTTTCTGTCTGCGTGATTCACAAGGAAGTACTGATACCAAGGCTTGCTGACACACTGCAGAAATAATGTAGTTTGATACCGCTTTAACTATCATGGCTCTATCCCATGGAATCCTGGGATTTGTAGTTTGTTGCGGCACCAGAGCTCTCTGGACTTTATCAGACTAGTGTCTTAAAATGCTTTAATTCCGTGAGTAAGGGAAGTGGAAGCATCATGGCATTGCAAGAGAAAAGATCAAATGATCACCACTAGTGTTTTAAGAACGGGATTAAAGGTCTGCTACAGCAGCACTTATCTTCTCATTACCTTTCATTAACAATATATTAACACTTTGCACTGGGCCACACATGCTCCTTTTAAGGAATATGTCCACTTACTTCTGTGTTAGCATGGGTGCGTGATCTCAGCAGTTCTCGCAAGAAGACTCAAGTTAGCGTAAAAACACCAAAAAACACTAAAACACAAATGAAAAAAGCACATAAGCATAGAAACAAACATAAAAACTTGCTAGCAAAATGGGACAGCTCATAAAAAGAGCCTCCTGTAGATCATTTTCATGTTTTCACCCAGAGGCTTTCTTGATGGGAACAGGAAGGGGGAGGAAGAGGATCACCCATTCAGGCTATAATCTCGTGATTACAGCAGGATGTCGTTTTGCACACCTTCAATACCACGTAAACAGCAATACTGAAGATCTATTGACGGCATAACCCATCAGTTAAAAGTGACACATTATTGGCAGTTGGAGCACGGACTGGCTACGGGAGGAGGGTGACATCATGTGATACTGTGAACCCATTCCTGCTAACTTCATGTTCTAATTGTTCCCATCTGATAAAGTCCTCTGGCAGAGAAGGCTAGATATCTCACAAACCTACAAATCCCACGATTCTATACCATTGAGCCATGGCTGTTAAAGTGGTGTCAAACTGCATTATGTCTGCAGTGTGTCAGCCCCCAGGGTGTGTGCCCTCCTCCTGGGGAGGTGAAAGGCTCAAGCTGGAAGATCCTTGCTCCTGGGAGAGCTGCCAGCCAGAGCCTCAAGCTCCTCTTCCTGCTGGGGTCTGTAGTTCTGGCACTCGTCCTCCATCATCACCATTACCACCAAGGGCCCTTCAGGCTCCTCCTTGCTTACAAAAAGAAATGTAACCAACAGAAATGAGCTTCATTGGGACAATTTTTGTCTGAGTCATTTTATGTCTCTTTAAAAAATCCTGTGAATGCAGGTGGCTGAAGCTTGGGGACATGATTTATAACTCTCCAGGCAGTAAAAAATATCATAAAATGCCCACCTTATAGATCTGGTTTTCTGTGAATTCTTCAACAAAAGGTCCTGTCTGCCTGGTTAATAGACCAAAATTAGGTGAAAAACTTGTAACAAGCTCCCCTATGCACACTACATTACTTCTGAATTACCTGAACTCTGTTTTCATATATCAACATTTAAGGAATATCAGCATTTAACCAATATGTCACTTAGCTGGTTTAATCAGTCAGAGCTGATTGATTAATTGGCAGAGGTGAACTTTAATTGGCAGAACTGTGAGTTAAGGACAGATTTATGTTCTGAGGCTCTTAAGTTTCTGCTTGTTAACATAATTGAAAATTAAAGGGACACTATTAACGATCTGCTAATAATGAGTGGTAGCCTTTGTTTATTAAATTGTGACTTACTGTACACTTCCTTCAGTATAGGTACTATACTCAGGTTTTGCTGATACAAATATATTATGTAAAGACAGATTATTTATCATCTAAAATACTTTAATTGGTCAGCTTGGTTAATTAAAAGTATTCTACCCTGTCCAGTTTTCTGACCTGGCCTTCCAAGGTGTAAACCATTATCCTTGTCCCCAGTGGGCTGGAAATATGCAAGCCAATTCTTGTGTAAATCAATGGGGACTAAAACATATATGCTGAATATTTTGAAACTTCTAAGGCACACTTAAGGCCTAAATACCCTAAAGGTACCTGATCCCTTCTGATCTTGGAAGCTACGCAAGATTGGTTCTGGTTAGTACTTGCATGGGAGACCACTGACAAATACTAGGTGCTGCAGATTACATTTCAGAGGAAGGAACTGGCAAAACCACCTCTGAATATTCCTTGCTTTAAAAAATCTCATGAGACTCATGGGGTAGCCAGAAGTCAACGGGTGACTTGAAGGTTTGCACATGCATGCACACACACATGGATGCAAACAAATGCACAAAATGCACACTTGCTTTTGAATTATCTAAACTTAATTTTCATATCAGTATTTAAGTAACTGTATCAGAATCTTTGTTTGTGAAGAGAAGCCAGAGAGAGAGAGAGAGATCAGAGTGCACTGGGATGGATCCATGAGATTCAAGATTGTAAAAAAAAAGGTAATACTTGTTCACAGAGTGCATATTTGAATGGTGGCTTTCATTACAACTACAACAAGATGTAGCAGTGGCTACCAGCTTGGATCTAAAAGGAGTTTAGACAAATCCATGGAGGCTAAAGCTATCAATGGATAGTAGTCAAGGATAGCTGGAGAGCATGCATGGGAGGGTTGTAGGCTTTCCAGAGGCAAATGGTGGACTATCTTAAAACTCTGGGCTAGATAAGACTTTGGTCTCAGCTGCTGTTCCTTTTCTTCTGTTCTTATGAGTTGTCCTCTATGGATAGAAGCCATATCTGCTCAATTTTCAGGGGTCCTCTGTCCTGGCAAGTACCCATGTAAGTGCACTTTCAGTCCTCAGGAACAGACAGTGGGAAAACGTGGCCTGGCCAGTCCTAGGTCATACACAGTCTGAGTTCCAAATGGGAAAGCAGTCCTGAGCAGGGTCTAAAGCCAAGATGGAAGTTGACATTGAGATTAGTCCAAGGTACATACTGAAGCTCAGGGGTCGTTTACACGGGCAAATATTCCCCTAAATATACCGCTAAGATAGCTCATAGTTCCCACGGATCGCAGCATAGCATCGCCTCATTCAGAAGGGGGGAAGGTAAAACACCCAAATATAGCGTGGCAGAGCATGTCGCTATTTTTGCAGGAATATTTGCAATGTAGTGCTTTATTGGCAGTGTAAACTAGCATTCCGCTAAGGGTTAAAGCACAGCTGCATTGTGATTGGTTGATGATGCAGGGGTGGGCTTAAAAGAGGGGCAAGGAGGAGGCAAAGACAGTAGCCATTAGAGAAGAAACTTGCAAAAATTCTGTCTGCTATTTTGCGAGCCATTTTGCAAAAAAAAAAAAAAAGGATTCCCAACAACTTTCATTCAGAGAGCATTCCTTCTCATCCTCTGCTGTTTTGAAAGTATGTAAAAGCTGGTTCGTCACTTTTATCCTGTGCACGGGGGAGGGAGAGAAGCCATTTCACAAAGGGCTGTAGCAAGCTGAACTGCTATTTTCCCCCCCTCTCTCTGCTTGGGGGAGGGAGGGAGGGAGGGAGGGAGGGAGAGAGAGAGAGAGAGAGAGCGAGAGAGCGCAAGGTCTATTAGCAGAGAGATTACTCTCCCTCTGCTTTATGGAGTGAGTTCATTTACAGGCAGTTTTACAGAGACACACAGAGCCACACCCCCCACACTTATTCAAGTCTGAACTGCAAAGCGACATAATTAGAAAAAAAAACATGACTGGCACAGCTGCGGAAAATAATTAAACCGCAAGTTGCCGCAATAAATCTGCTGTGTAAACCGGCCCTCAGAGATCCACAAAGCCAAAAAAAATTCAAAGGGAGTGCTTGAGCTTTTTGTTTGCAGCAATGCATGTTGGCTGAGCTAAATTATACCTAGCAGTAAAGCAGCCTAGCTGGCCTTTTTAGTTCAGCATCTTCCTTTTAAACTGGATCAAAGCATTTCCTGTCACTTTACAACTGGCATTTTAATTTATGATGTTCCAAAAGATGAAGTGCCTCTGTATCCATCTCCTGATCTGCAAGGTGCTGGTTGGGATGGACAGGGGTCTGCTTCTGCCAATGCCATGACTAGTGCCTCTAGCTAGCCTCCTATAATCTCCTCCTCCCCTTCTGCATCAGAGGAGGCTTTCTCTAAGTAGGATATAGAGCCCTCTTCCACAGTGCATCACTCAGTGTGGTCTTCCAATCTTTTCTGTAAAATTTTCGGGGACTGGAATGCCTAGTGTGAGGAGAAGGTAGCAGGGGCAAAGTCCACTTTAACAAACTCAGTTGCATGGGCCTAAATCTGGATCAAGCATGCTGATTTTGCATGCAGTCAATATCAAAATCCACTAACTCTCTCACAATACAGCAATTAACATATAGTCAATTAGGACTGTAGGAAATGTTCATTGGATTACCCCCAAGCCTGTTTTTGTTAATTTTCTTGTCAGCATTCAAAATTCCCTTGTTTTTCCATTGCATTTCAAAATGACTCCTGCTTAATTATTTTCTAGTTACTAAATTACAATAATAGGTAATTTCATGTTTGAAACAAAAGTATCTTGTATGGCTTGATTCAATTAAAAATGGGAGGGAGAATCCTTCATCGTATCCCCTTCCACTCAAGATACACAATACATTTACCAACTAGAGCAGTTTTGAGTGCTGCATCCAGCCTGCAATTAGCATATTTAATCATGATGTAGTGAATTTATGTGCAATTACATTATTTGCACAATTACGATATTTCGGCACGGAGTAATAATCCCACCTACCCCATTACAGAATACTGGCCAATCAACAGACTGGAGATTAGTTAATTTCTCAGAGTTTGATAACCTGCTCGGATCTGCTGGAATTATTAAGGGATAAGATTTCAAATCCACAGGGATAAGTTAAAAGGAGAACAGTTTGGCTGGCTGGAGCTGTTGCAAGGCTACATTGTATGCTAATTCAAGAATCAGAGTGGCACATAGCATATGCTTATTATCCAAACAACCCTTGAGTTATCAAAGCAGACAGGCTAGCCATGATCTGAAGAATGCTCTCTCTCTCCCCTCAGAGCATAGGAAAGACTGTTCACCAAGTAGTTTTGAATACTCAAGTTCCCAACTGACTTGTAGCTCCATGGGACACACTTTGGAGTCAGACAATGAAGATTTAGCTTTAACAGCAGTGGCAATTGCTCAGTGGACCTTCCCTTTTGCAAAGACTTAGGATACTTCCACATTGTTCTGGCATGCAAGTTTAGAAAAAGGAAGGTAGAAAAATCAAAGGTTGGAAAAGTGACTTTTTGAACAACAGCTCCCAGAATCCCCAAGCCCAGTATGTTTCTCATCTAGAGAAGGGAGGAAGAAACCAGCTGAGAAGGGAGGAAAATGAGAACAAGGAACAGTACCATTTGATATTCTCACATTATTCTTGCAATAAACTGGGCTGGCCCAAAGCAGCAGCAACTGACACCATCACAAAGAGGGTGGTAATGCTTTAGTGTCAATGAAGGAATATGAAATCAGGGAGGTGGGCCTCTGGATTGCTTGCACTGGATGTAACAGATGTGGTAGAAAGGAAATTCTGAGATTGAATGAAACTGTAAAGAGTCTTACTGCGATGTAGCTGCAGGAGCCAAAATGAGGGCATTGCCCTTCCAAATAAGAATTCTGGAGAGAAAAACATGAAATTTTCCTTCAGTCACCCAAATTTTCTAGCATTGCAGAGAGTGAGACACTGAAAATAGTTCACACCTACCACTCTTGTATTTGTTGTGTTTGCACTTCCTTGATAACTTTGTCTGCCCTTTTGCATTGGTTGCCTAAACTCTGTTTCTAAATGCTCAGTTGAAGTTACTCCAATGCTAGAAATTCGGGGCCGAAGGAAAAACTCATTGGGTGGGCAGAATTCTTATCTGGGGTGAAAACGCCCACATCCACTCCCCCTGCTCATAGCTACACCCCTGCAATCCAAGACCTAGGCCTTATCTGCATGGGCTATTTACCATTTTCTGCCCCGGTCTGAGAGCCCTGCAGTCCAAATGACACAGGGCATTTGCCCTGTTCTGCCCCCAGGCAGAACAGCCCTGTTGCCTGGACGTGGAAGAGTAAGGGACCCAGAGCCTCCTCCTGTGCAGGGAAGGTATGTGTGTGTTGGAGTAGGACAGGCAGGCGAGGGCATGTGGCAGTGCCTCCCATCCAGCCTTGGCTCTTTGCCCAGGGAGGGGAAGATGTGTGTGTTGGAGGAGGGCAGGCAGGCAAGGGCGTGTGGCAGTGCCCAGCCTCAGCTCTTCACCTGGAGAGGGGAAGGGGTGTGTGTTGGAGGAGGAGGGCAGGCAGGTGGGGGTGTGCAGTGGTGCGATTTTTATTTTACTTGACTTTTTCCTTTATTCACAGGTTGTTGTTTTTTCACTTTCATGATAGTGCCCTAACCCCTGCGAATAGGAAGGGATTACTGTATTCTTCTTCAAAGGGATTTGCAATCCAGTTGTTCTCTTTTCCAGGTTTTGAGAAGTACTTCTCAAAAGATTATTTTAGCCTTTTCAAGTGTTCAGTTATTTTCTCACTCATTTCCTGGGAGAACTGTAGCTTGTTCTCAGATAGGAAATTGTGTAAAGTTTAAAAAACTCCAGGTTGGCCTTTGATAATACATGACCTCCAAAAATCTAATTTCTTAATCACAGATTCAATTTTGTCTGAAACGTTGAAGATCATTATCAAACTATTCTGAAGTGCCAAACTTAAGATTGTTTATTTGATAAGTAGGCAAGATATCTAATAAGTATGCAGGACCCTGAAGCCAATCACAGTCATGTACCTTGGAAACAAGTTGAAAAGGATGGTCTTTAAAAAAAAAACCCACCTGGATCTCATGTCTAGGTTCAAACAGCCAGGTGAGGACTTTACCACAAGAAATCCACCTTACTTCTGTATGAAGGAGCAGGGTAGAATGAAGACTCATCATCTCTTCACACAGTGCTTTGGAAAATCCTCAGGTTTGTGGGCTCTGACTTTATAAAATTAACCAGTTTAACAGCTTCAGCAAGAATGACTTGTAATTCACCAAGGAGATGCTCAGATGCTAGATTTCACCTGTGGATGTTGCAGTGACTCCAGATTATATTGGGGGCTACCCTTCTGACATAACCACAAAGACAATAGTAAAAACCTGGCATAGACTTGCCCCCATCAGTACATAGCCTGCAACAGTTAGACCAATTAATGTCCACTTTTTTAAATAACAATCAACAGCATTAAATACAGCCTCACCTCTTGTGTGCACTGACAAAGGATGACAAAGCAAAGGGGTTTCTTCAATTTCATCGCCTTTCACATACCTCACAATAACAAGCAAAACACATCTGTGCTTTCATCAACTTGAATAGCAAGGCATTTGCTATTTTTAAGTCTATTACTGCTGCCTCAACAGTATACCCTGAATTCTTCTGGATATAGTATTGTTCAAAAGAGGGATAATATTCATTTTCCTCATATACTCTTCTCCCAAGCATACACAGAATGGCATCTTTTACACAAGGAGAAATTAAATTCTCAGCTATAGTATGAGTCTTACCACATCTAGCAATACGATAAGTAATACAACAGGGAGCTTCAAGCGCATTTTCATTATCTTTGTTAGCTGATGACAAGAACAATGTCATATTCTGATGTTTTGCTAGGTGGTGAAAAAACAGCATTCCTTTCATAGGGCTGGCATGTTTTGGTTGTCAATGTGGTAAGAGTAAAGAAGGTTTCATGCTACTACTGGAAAATACTTCCCCACACACTACACATTGGGGCTTAGGACAGTCTTCATGTCCTATATACGAAAATCCATACTTCATGTACAGTAGAACCCCTGTATCTGCTGGGGATTGGTTCTGGGTTCCCCTGTGGATATTGAAAACTATGGATAATAGTGAATGCCATTGAAAATAATGAGACTTCTGATTTATAATAGCATACAGTTGCCTTGGAGGAAAATGGCTAGAGAGGACACATTTTCTAGGAAGACTCTATGGTAGGTGTGCTGTTTTGTATCCCATGGGTAATTGAATCAGTGGATAATGAATCAGTGGATACGGGGCTCCTACTGTATTCATCACAATATTTTCTCTTTTTTACCTGAACTGAAGACTGTGCCTTCTCACAGTTCTGCATTAACATGTTAGATGTGTCCTGAGAAATAGCCACATTATGTTTCACCATTTTTACTGTGCTGGTTTTCAACCACTGATTCATATCTGATAATACACAAAAGATTAATTTAAACTTAAAACGATGACAAAGAGAAGAGACACAGAGGAAACCTGGAAGAACTTACTTGTTTTTTTTTAAAATATATATATTTGTTTTAATGTTTTCACACAAAACATACTTCCAACATTCCAACAGCAATGTTGGAAGGAAGAACTTACTTATTGAGGAGCACCTGTTGCTAGTTCATTTGTGAAGGGGATGGATGAGGGAGGGGAAAAGATCACCTACAGCCACTAGCTAAGTCTTGGCAGGTCAAACTCTTCATGATGCTGAACTTGCCTCCGCCACCCAGAGATTGCCACAGGGAAGATTGCTTCAGGGAAGAGACTATGGTGGGAAGCTCTGGGTGGGAGACACACATTCTTCCTGCATCCTGCTGGGAGTGTGCCATCTGCCATTTATCTTGTCTTACACTGTTGACATACGTGCATTTTCCAACTTTTATTCAATTTATTCATGTACCCCTAAATGTCCTGTTTTGTATCCCTGGGGGTACACATACCCCAGGTTGGGAATCATTGATCTAGACATTTCTTCTCTCCAGGTATCCATCTCTCCTGTGAGAGTCAAGCAGCCAATGGAGTTCAGATCCTGGTCATGGAAGGAGAATGCAGAATCTCAGGTTCCACAGTAATATTCCCTCTTTCCATTCCTCTTAGGTGGCAAAATATCAGAGTGTGGAAGGGACAGAAGAAGCTGGGCCATTTGGAATTTAAGAAATGGACAGTAGTCAATGCTTTTTTTTTTTTTAAGAGAGTCTGGATTTATTTTGAAGAGTTATCAATTACTTTTAAGTAAAATAGTAAATGAAAAACCCAGGAGTTTGGTGTTCATTAGACTTGAATATGCTGCTAAAAAGGTACCACTACAGTGCTGAAGCTGGACAACTCCGTAATATACTATAAGTACATTTGTATGTCGTACAGAACTGATAGCAGCAAGTAAAACGGATCTCTAATAAATTAATTATTACACCACACAATGAATGTAACCTCCACATGCAGCTTTGCAAATACAGCTGGAAGCCCTATAGCAATGCAAAAATGACTATGAATTTGTTAAAACATACTTTAATAAATGAATTAGACAGGGGAAGAAACCAATATGGGTCTTTTCAGTTTCCCAGCTATTTGAAAATTTTAAACTGAATTTATCTTACTTTTAGTATTATCTCCCCCAAAGTTTATATTCTGCTCCGATCAAATCTGATAACTTTTTACATCATTAGTAACATACCAATGGATTAATCAATACAGTAACCCTTACTTTAAATAGCCACATAGCATAAAAATTACAGCTCCAGGAGACACACACTATCCACACAATCATCCATCCATCCATCCATCCACCAATCTATATATTTACAGATATATATATATATCTGTAAAATTTCTTTGACTTTAATATGCCTCTAAAATGCTTCAGAAATACTTTGCTGACATTTGAGCAATAGAGATATGAACTGTGATTCAGAAACAATATGCAATTATTTTCCAAAAGGTCAGAAAAGAGGGGAAGCATAAACTGCCGTATTTTGACTTCTACAGAAAATAATGTTTCAGGCAGAAGGGAACCTAGTAGATTAGAATAAGTGTGCAACTCATCATGTACAGCTGGTCATGTTAACATTTCATTTACTAATTAGCACTTCGATCAGCAAAACTCTTGCCTCCATACTGCCCCATCTAGTCCCAAGGCTAGTACAATTCTGCTTCTGCTAAAGACAATCTTAATCTTGAAACGCTGTACACACACACACACACACACACACGGAGGGACTAATGTTGTAGAATATCAACTATAAGTCTTTGCCAAGTGAGTTGATCTCATCAAGCAGGAAATCCATGTCCTCGCGGCTCACCTGGGGGCTGATAATGACCTGGCGGAAGAAATTAACTTTGCCACGATGAGGCTGGTACCCCAACATCATGCTGCCTCTTTTCATCATTCTCTCTTTAATGACAGGGGCAACCTGAAGTAATAAAAGAAGAGATGTGTTTAGAATAAGTTTCCAAGGAGACATCTGGTATGTCGGTATGACTGAGAATCAGATTCCGCACTGATTCTGATCATAACAAAGTGTGGAATGGGTACCATAATTGGGGTGAGAATAGGTCTTTCTCTGTCCTGAAAAAAATAAAAATAAAAAATGTACATCTTTATGTCACCTAACAGTTTAGTTTGCAGCCACACTGTTATTTGATAACTGTGAAATTTTGCAATGAGCACTAAATAAATCAAAATCAGGATGCAGACTTATATTTTATAGTACACTGCTTGTTTTGTAACTGCCTTCTTAAAGAAGAATAGAAGGTTTAATCCACCTAATAATGTTACCACTATCACTACAACTACACCATAGGTTTTAACTTAACCTCTCTGTCCTCAAAGTCAACAATGCTTCTTTAGCTTTACATGGGTGTCAATGAAAACTATTATTTATTCTTCTTTCCCTTGCTCTCTTAACAGGTTTACATTATAAAAGGAACAGAACAGACATTGCTAGAGTGATGAACAGCCAACTTCTCTTCCCAGAAAAAAATGCAGTTGGGTCTTCTACCATAGAGGAGTTGTTGTTGTTGTGTGCCTTCAAGTCACTTCCGACGATCCTAAGGCAAACCTATCATGGAATTTTTTTCTGCCGCATTTTGTTCAGATGTGGTTTGTTGTTGCCTTCTTCTCAGGTGGAGAGAGTGTGACTTGCCCAAGGTCACTGAGGGGGGCTTCCCTGGCTGAGCAGGGATTTGAATTCTGCTCTCCAGAGTCCTAGTTCAAGTCTCAAACCACTACACTGTACTGGATCACTTGCAATGTATTTACCAGATACCAAGCTGGGTTTATGCGTAGCTCTCTGCACCCAATTTTCCTACTGTTTTTAAGTACCTTTAGTTTAAAAAGTGTTATTTTGTGTATATCAAATCTTAGTCAAATTCACAAAGTCAGTCACTCTGGGGGATATAATGCCAGGGACTGGATGGGAGGAGTGTGACCCCTTTAGTTCTCCTGGACCTTTCAGTGACTTTTGATATTACTGTTCTTGGTATCCTTCTGGATTGGTCAATGTTATGATGGCTCTAGTCCTGGGACAGAGAGGTCTGGGATGCATGGGCCACTGTTTCTTGGACTTGTCTCTCCATGACGCTATCTGGCCTCTGTTCCTTCAGATGCCAAGCCCTATCTCATTCCCAATATTTTTAAACATTTACATGAAACTGCTGGGAGAAGACATCTGGTGGTTTGGGCTATGATATTATTCTCATTTCCATCATCTAATCCCAGTGAGGCAATGCATTTTTTGTCAAGTTCCTCAAAGTCTGATCCACTTGAAGACCACTGGGCTGGTACATAATGTTGACATCTCTTCAAACTATTGTTAACATGTTTTTATAGATCAACGAAGACGTTAATAGTATCATCTCTTCAAAATCTAGCTCTAGTAACAATGCTAATTTCAACTCAAATAGATGTTCAAAGGGGCACCAAGGGCAAAAGAAATGGCAGCTCTGAACAAGAGGCATTTTAAGACTGATGGGGGGGGCAGGGAATAAGGAGAAGATAAATCCTGACAGGGTACGGCACCATTGGGTCAAAATATCAACTGTATTTAGATGGAAGTGCTTTTACTTCAGATATCTCCTGGTTGGATTACAGTAATGCACTCTACTTGGGACCACCTTTAAGTTTGCTCCAGAAGCTTCAATTGGTACAGAACGTGGCAGCCAAGGTTGCTTGTGAGAATTAGGCAAGTGGAGTATGATACACCTATTGTGTACAAATTACACTAGCTTTCAACTCATTTGGGGGCCCAATTTAAAATGCTGTTTTTAGGCTTTAAGGCCTCACATGAGTTGGGACCTGGCTGTACTTACTGAGGTCAGTGTTCAGGGCCCTGCTCTCAGGCTCATCATGAGGAATGTTAGCTTGATGGGTATCAGGAATGTGGCATTTCAGTGGCTGGGAGTTCTGTTTCAAAATTCATTCTCCTCCTTCCTCTGAGGTTCATGTACTCCTATCATCATGTATGTGCAGTTTTTAAAAAAATAATAATAATCCAAGCTGCACTGCATTCTTGTAGGGAAGATTTTAAATACTGATAGAGGCAATATATTTTAAAAGCAATGATTTTATATTTCTATTATTACATTACTATCTTCTACTTATGTCTGCATTCATTGTCATTGTCTTGTGAAAACTTGAAATCAGAAAATTCTCTCTCTCTCTCTCTCTCTCTCTCTCTGCCTGCTTCTCTAACCCATCTTGGCTGTTGGCAAGTAATACAAGTTTTATCTGAGACAGAGTTTAGTTGGGCTGTTGTTAATGCCAGGAATAAGCACTGCTATAAACCAAGTAATAACATTGGTCTTGACTATACCAGTCACAAACCGCTAATGTCCCCCCCCCCGAATCCAGCCCAGTTATGCCACTCAACATGTGGCCTTTCCCCCAAATCTGGTGTGATAGTGACACATGCTGTAGGGCTCTATTTGCACCAGATTCGGGGAATACACACTTAATCCGGGTTTTAGAAAGCTCACAGTTTTCTCTAGAGATTGCTGGAAACTCCAGAGAAAACTACCATCATCTGCACTGGACTCGGGGTGAGGTGGGGAGGACAGGAAGACCAAGTGCTGCCTGAGGCACTGCCATTTTCCCCCTCCTCGGTGCCACTTCTTATTCCAAAGGTAAAGCCCCAGCAGTAGTTATTCTCTTTGAGATCAGAACCCCTAGTGAGTCCTGACATCATGAGGCTAGCCGCCTGTTCTGACTTCAGAAGTCGTTCTGGCCCCTCTGAGCTTTGGGAAAAAGAAAACACCAGTTGTAACTGCCTAATCTGGCTTCAGAGAGGCTAGTACTTATGGCGCTTTCCTTCAATCAACCTTCTGACCTCTGGGAAAATCAAAGTCCCCACAGTAGTCACCTGATCTGGCTTTAGAGAGGTGACTCCCACTGGTATTTTGCTTCTCCCGGGAGATTGTGTGCCAGGAAAGCAAACTGCCCGTGGGAGTCACCCAGTCTGAAGACAGAATGGACGTAAGCTGCCTATTCTGCCTTCAGACTGGATGACTCCTGCTGGCTGTTTGCTTTTCCAGTGCACAATCACTCAGGAAAAGTAAGCTGCAAGTGGGAGTCACCTGGTCTGAAGGAAGAATGCATGCATGCCCTGCCACCATGAATAAGCTGCCCATTCAGCCTTCAGAGAATGCGACTATTGCTGGGGCTTTGATTTTCCCAGACCTCAGAGTCCAGACCTCAGAGTCGAGAGTGAGAAACAAGTAAAAACCCAACATGGATTTAGACTTTGGCAAGTGTGGTAGTCCGAATAGTCCGAATAGTCAGAATTTCATGTGTTGTAGCTCCGGGCCAAAGTAGTTCAAATCCCATCTGAATTTTCACCCCCCCCCCATGTAGTCACATCCATAGCCAAAAGCCCTTCTAAGCATGTGTAAAGCGCTGTTCCCCACCATTACAAAACTTAACATTTCTGATAGGAGAGAAGGGCTGCATCAAGGCAAAGGTCATGGCTAACATGTAAAATATTGTCCAAGCACCTTTTGTCTTGCAGATCAAAACTCCGAATAACATATAGCACAATCTTAAGGTTCACTCAGAGGCATGTCACACTGAGTTCAATGTGACTTACCTCTTAGTAATATCATTATTAGGACTACAGAGTGTGATCCTAACTCATCTGCTTGCCTCCATTCAAATAAATTGCATTCATAATCAGGGTGTTACTCATGATACAACCGCTCCACCAAAATCACGACACAGGGATCCATCCAAGGGTAGCAGAATCAAGGTCTTCCCATACAGCACAGGAAATCTTGGTCTGACAAGTATTTATTTAGAAAATAAATACTTGCCATATAACCTTCAAAAACACAGCCTCCCTTCAACCTGCTTAGGGGTGCTTCGTTGAAGTGAACAAATATACTGCTGACTTTGATTTTGCACTCATTTACTTGCTTTCAAAGAGTCAGTGGCAGAGTCTGTTGCCTGATCTACACAAGAAATATGATGTTGCCTACCTTTACTTAATAGCATTGTATCTCTCTTGCAACATGTACAGTATATATTTCACTTGATAAAGCCCAGACAATTAATTTTGATATAAATGTCAGAAAACTACTCAATATATTTTCCAAGATATCCCATTGCACACCTCCCCACATCACTATTTAAGAATCTAAGGTACAAGAAACTGTTGGCTTAAAATCAATTTCAGATTTTAAAAGGTGGCATATATTATTTTCCATGTTGTCTACCTCTGTTCAATTCACATTTGTCCTTTGCAATGTGCCTAGCCAGTTATTTAGGGGTTTTTTTTATTATTATTACTGGCTGACACATTTTCTGGATATGAATTAAAGTTTATACCATGACACACACATGAATCAAATACATGACACTGTTCACAGATAGTGATGCACAACTAGATTTTTCCTTGTGACTTCTATTGAAATGAAACATGGGTGGGTGGGGGGAACAGAGATTGATAAGAGATTGATAATAAGAATGGTATTACAAGGGATCTAAAGTGCAATTAGGAAAATGTGTTAATCTGTAATTCTCTGCACACTTACCTGGTAGCAAGTTCCTTCCAGTTCAATAGAGGGTGCATCCACACTACACAAATAATCCAGTTTGAAACTGAATTATTTGCCATGTCTCCTTCCTATGGAACCCTTCCTATGGAACCCAAAGCACTCTTTGGCAGAGAAGGCTTAAAGACCTTGTAAAATAGGATATAATAGGAAGGAGCCACTGCAAATAACAACAACAATAATATTTTATATCCCGCCCCTCTACGAAACACAATAAGGGCGGCTTACAAGAATTAAAATATACATCCAAACCCTCAATCCCACCCCACTTAAAATACAATTAAATAATTTAAGAATTAAAACATACTTAAAAAATACAAAAAAATTTAAATAAAAATAAAGAATAAAAATGAGCAATGGACAGTGGACATGGCGAGATCGGGACAAGCTAGATTTCTTTTTCTTTTTTATGGCCGGGTATCTATTCAAGGAAAGGCCTGCTGGAAGAGAGCCGTCTTAAGAGCTTTTGTAAAGCTATTTAGGGTGGTGATATGATGGATCTCATCCAGCATAATCTGGGAGCGATAGCCGAAAAGGCCCTCCGGGATGTAGAAGAAAGCCTAGTTTTCAAAGGTTGTAACAAATTCCTCCCAGAGGACCTGAGTGCACAGGGAGGATTATATGGAAGGAGGCGGTCCCGAAGATAGGTTGGACCCAAGCTATTTAGGGCTTTAAAGGTGATAACCAACACCTTGTACTGTGCCTGGAAACTAATGGGCAGCCATTGGAGTGATCTTAAGATCGGTGTTATATGGTCTCTTCTGGATGAACCCGAGACCAGTCTGGCTGCTATATTATTATGCTATACTAGTTGGAGTTTCTGGACCAAGCATGAGGGTAGCTCCATGTAGAGTGCATTACAGAAATCAAGACGAGAGGTTACCAGAGCATGTACCATGGTCTCAAGGTCCCCACTTCCAGGAAAGGGCACAGCTGGCGTATCAGCCGAAGCTGATAACAGGCATTCCTTACCGTCGCATTTACCTGATTCGTCATCTGGAGCGACGGGTCCAGGAGCACCCCCAGACTGCGAACATAGTCCTTGCAGGAGAGTGTGACCCCATCCAGGACTGGAGATTGTATCCCAATGCCTGGGTTCGGGGCTGCTACCATGAGTACCTCCATTTTATCTGGGTTCAGCTTCAATTTGTTTTCCCTCATCTAGTCCATTACTGCCTTAAGACTATCATTAAGAGAAGAGATACAATCTAAAGTCAGAGCTGAAGACCGAGGCATGGAGAAATATATCTGGGTATCATCAGCATACTGATAACACCCCGCCCCATGCCTCCGGATGATCTCTCCCAGCGGCTTCATGTATATATTGAATAGCATCGGGGACAGGATGGCGCCTTGTGGGACGCCAAGAATTAATCTCTTTCCTTGCAGAGCAACTGTCCCTGAGCATCCACCCTCTGGAATCTGCCCGAGAGGAAGGAACGGAACCACTGCAGTGCAGTGCCTCCAATTCCTAGCCTTCTCAGATGATTCAAGAGGATGTCATGATCTATTGTGTCAAAAGCCGCTGAGAGATCCAGTAGCACCAAGAGGGTCACACGACCCCTGTCGATGCTTAGGTGAAGGTCATCAGCCAAGGCAACCATGGCAGTCCCAACTCTGAATCCTGTCCTAAAGCCAGTTTGAAATGGATCTAGATAATCAGTTTCTTCCAAGACAGCTTGGAGTTGGAGAGCAACCGCCCTCTCAATCACCTTGCTCAAAAAAGGTAGTAAGGAGACTGGCCTATAGTTATTCATATCCAGAGGGTCAAGGGAATGTCTTTTTAGCAGCGGTCTAACCACTGCTTCCTTCAAGCAAGATGGAACATGACCTTCCCTAAGGGATGCATTGATGATGTTCCTGAGGAACATCCTTAAGGCATTACCCCCCTGAACAGCCAGCCACGAAGGGCAAGGGTCAAGAGGGCAGGTAGTCTTCCTCACTCTACCAAGGAGCTTGTCCACATCATCAGTACTTACAGATTGAAATTGATCCAGTATAACCTCATCAACAGAGTTACTGGACCTGAACGGAGTTTCTAACTGGATTATTGGTGTAGTGTGGATTAGGCCAGAGCTTACTTTCAATGGAATACAGTATATATGGAATTGCAAGGTTAATGAGTAAGGATGAGAATGTCTGATACCTGTTTGAAAAACTGTTTCTTAGGTTGTAGTACTCTTGAGCATTCTTGCAGAAAAAAATTGCCAGCCTGTAGAAACTTCTACCTGCACACTTATTTGCATGTCCATATGTACAGTATCACTGGATTGTTTGGTGAGGCATTAGATCTCCCTGGCTGTGAATTATAAATGCTCCTCCCTAAACTACAAATCCCAAGACTCCAAAGGATAGTGCCATAGTAACTAATGTGGGATCAAAGTGCTATAATTGTGTAATGAGGAAGTGCTCTTAGTCTGCAGGATTTCCCCTCCCCCTCCTTCAAAGTATGTTACAATGTGACATGGGGTATCATCTACTGAGAAAGTTCTCAAGTACAATGTGCTGAAATTTGAACGCTTAATCATTTTCTCTGGCCTAAATTTTGTGAATCGCATTAATGTTAAGAATATATATACTCTGATATGGACTGAGAAGAAACTATAGGGAAGACTTAACAAGTCTAAGAAATATTATCTTTTACAAGAGTAAAAACACTGTCAATCTCCCAAGACTGTTCCTCTGCTCCACAAGATTCCCATATAAACTGTACAAAATGAGCAGTTTTGGATGACTAATCTATTGCTGTTTTTCCTGAGAGTTTCACTAAGCCACAGGGTGTCCCCAGGCCCTAGAATGAATACTGGTATGTAGGCCAGCAGAACATTTTACAATTCTATTATCAAATTGCTACAAATTTCCAATGAATTCCAGCTGCTACTCAAAAATAGATCAACAATACCTTACTGTCTCTGGTCCTTTGCTCACTCGCAGCAGGCAACCTTCTCATTCATTTCAAAAGGAAGATATGTAAAATCACCACCCTCTCCATGAGAGTTCTAAGAGTAGTAGCTGGACTGTGCTTCATGAAAATTTCCATTAATCTCAACAGAGTTACAGAATGAGGACATTTTTGTAATAAAGCAGACAGTTCACAAGAGGTTATCAACTAAACAGCACCATCATTGTGGATGAGTCTGGGATATAATGTGAAAGGCAAATTTTGACTTGGATTACATTTTTTTTCACTTGAAAGCAGAATTTGGCCACTCTTTTTATGCTGCCATCTATCCCTTTTAATGCCTTTGCTAATCTGTGATCGATCTCTTTGTCAATCTTGGCATCTGAGGAGATGATGCTTCCCAGGATCTGAAACATGGGTCACCTATAGCCACCACCTACGACTCCTCGAGCGCTTTCATCAGCGCTGTCTACGCACAATCCTAAATATACACTGGACTGACTATGTAACGAATATTGCTGTCCTTGAGCAAGCAGGGATCACCAGCATTGAGGCCATGATATTGAGAACACAGCTGCGCTGGGCAGGGCACGTTTCTAGGATGGAGGACCATCGCCTCCCAAAAATACTACTCTACGGTGAACTCGCCACGGGTCAGCGTAAGAGGGGCGCTCCAAAAAAGTGATACAAAGACTCCCTGAAACAACATCTCAGGCTTGGCCAAATTGATTACCAACAGTGGTCCGCCCTGGCCTCACATCGGGAGGCATGGAGACGCACTATCCACAATGCTGCAGCCTTATTTGAGAACTCACGACGAACAAGTCTTGAAGAGAAACGACAACGCAGAAAGAATCACAACCCAAAAACATCACCCAAGGAGACCTTCTGCTGTGCTTTTTGCAAATGGACTTGTCTATCTCGGATTGGCCTTTTTAGTCATCAGCGCACTTGCAGAAAGCGCAGGATGAGTCCTTCCTGAATCTTCGTTTGCGAAGAAAAGCCAGAGAGAGAGAGAGAGTATCCCTTTTAAAGAATGGAGTTTTAGATCATGACAATGAGAAACCATAACAGAATACAGACAAAACTAGTATACATTCAAGAATGCAATGCAGCAATTATGGTTTTTGTGCAAACTGACAAATGGTTTTGTTGTTGCTGCTGGTACTATGTGCCTTTTAGTTGTTTGTAATTTACAGAGACCCTAAGGTGAACTTATCATTGATTTTTTTCTTGGCAAAATTTATTCAGAGGCGATTTGCCATTGCTTTTCTCTAAGGCTGAGAGAGTGGAACTTGCCCAAGGCCACCCAGTAGGCTTCCATGGCTGAGTGGGGATTTGAACCTTGGTCTCTCAGAGTCCACTTGCTCAGCTACCAAAGGGGGGGGGGACTGGGGAAGGGGAGGTCACTTAAAGGCTTTAAATGGATTCTTCGGGTTTGCTGATGGTTTCTTTTAGTATTTCAGGAACATTGTTGCCTCCTAGGCCTTTGGATTTCCAATGATATATCATTTTCCTGTCGCCGTACCACACTGTGCACTCAGAAGTTAGTCCCCCAATGCATTCAATGGGTTGGAGCCAAATTCAGTCACTCTCTAAAATCAATGGAAATTAAAATGTCATGGTCATGATTAACTTAATCTCCTTTGATTTCAATGGGTCTCCTTTCAACATGACTAAGTCTTGATCCACTTCCGTGACCACACTGGGAATTATGCCTGAGCATATACCTTAAAGGAACCAGATTTCATCTGATCTTGGAAGCTAAGAAGGGTCAGCCCTGGTTAGTACTTGGTTGGGAGACTGCCAATGAATACCAAGTGCTGTAGGCTATATTTCAGAGGAAGGAACTAGCAAAACTACCTCTGAGTATTCCTTGCCTATGAAAACCCTATGAAATTTGGGAGTCGCCATGAATCAACATGCGACTTGAAGGCACATGTTGTTGTGTACCTTCAAGTTGTTTCCAACTTATGGCAACCCTAAGGCAAACCTATCACAGAGTTTTCTGAAGCTAAGTGTGTGTGACTTGCCCAAGGTCACCCGGTGGGTTTTCGTGGCCAAGTGGGAATTTAAACTCTGGGGGTTATCTTAATATAATCCACATAGAATTTGTTTGGAATCCTACCTGTCCTAATGGCCTTCCGCATCGGATTGCAGTATTCAAAAGGAGGGGGGCCAAATCCACCATTAACTTCATTGGGAAAGCCTTGGTGGATTCCCCCTTATTTTTTAAAAAAGCTCTATAGAGAATGCACATTGTCACTCATGCGGACAATCGGATTCGCATTCATTCACATTTGCAAAAGAGCAAAAGTGAAAGCTGATTGGTTGGACTTGGGCAGGGGGTGGAATTTGCTAACAAGGCAAGCACCCAGAACCACCATCTTGGATTTTCGCTTTAGCAATGTGCACTCAGGTAACGAAACAGCCTTTTTGTTTTCTTTCTTTTTATTTATTTAAGTGGAATATCACACTTCTGCACCTTAGATATGCTTTTTTAAAAAAAATACTGTTCAGCAGTGGTGGCAACTGGCAACAATAAAAATGTGAGTAATTCACTCTTGCCCGCCATCTTGATTCGTGGGCATGCCCGTCGGGACAGCAAAAGCAGATAGCTTCACATGATTTTGCCAGAAAACTGCTAAGAAAAATAGAAGCTGCTTCGAATTTGCATTAGTGCACATCAATCCACATTTTCCCCCTTCATATAGACAGGCCCCTGGTCTCTAGAGTCATAGTCCAACACTCAAATCACTATGTCATGCTGGCTCCCTTGAAGGCACATATATGCACACAAATATGCACCATACTGTGTTACCACACTAACAAGTGTGTTTAGGACTATAGTCTGAGGGCTAAATCCAATTACCAGTCCCATCTTGAGTACATTCCCTGGACGAATGAGAATTAAATAGGTGTTTTCAGTTCCTATTTAATCATGACTCTACTGACATAGGAACTAACAATAGGATTTAACACTATGGCTACAATTCTAAGCACAACTTACCTGGGAGTAAGTTCCACCAAACTCGGTGAACCTTACTTCCAAGTAAATATATAGAGGAATTGACTTAGGAGCTTTACCGAAATGGACAGCTTATTATTTAGAAAATATACATAGGCCTCAATCCAACATCCCTTCAGCATAATGTAAACATCCACATGTGGACCTATGCTCTGTTGAGCCATATCCCCTGCCCTCAAATTACCAATAAGCCTCTAAAGCCACCCTACACGGCCATTCTATGCTTCACAGTGAGCAGGCAGGCTTGGAGAAATGTCAGGCTACTTCCCCATAGCCAGATGCACAATGATTGCAGCAATACTGAAACCCCTGGTGGACCCTAGTGGATCTCATAACTGGTGCTACCATCTTGTGTGTGATTGTGGGAACATAGCCAACTGCTTCTCCAAGCCTGCCACCTAACTGCAAAACATGGAATGGCCATGCAGGCGGTTTCATGGGCTTATCAGTAAGTCAGGTGGAGGAGGGTTTTGGGCTCTGTGGAGGGAGATGGGAATACTGCAGTACCCTAAAAAGGCCATTTGCATGTATAAAGGAAACTTAGGCATCAGGATGTCCCTAACAAAATTGGGGCCATGATGTAACATCTATCATTCAACTCAAACAGTCGCAGGAACAAAGTTCTTAACCATTACCTACATGTGCTTACCCCATTCATGAATTATTCATAAATATATGGAATGAAATGGATAAACTATGGTTATTTTTAAAAGCATGAAAATTCGCATTTATTTTCATAAACAACCTTTCTAATATATGCATTTTTATGCAAGTTCTGAGCTAAGAACTGCATTGCAAAACAAGATTTTTCCTCCTCAACATTAGGAGGAACTTTCTGACAGTAAGAGCTGTTCGGCAGTGGAACACACTCCCTCAGAGCATGGTGGGGTCTCCTTCCTTGGAGGTCTTTAAACAGAGGCTGGATTGCCATCTGTTGGGGATGCTTTGATTGTGATTTCCTGCGTGGCAGGGGGTTGGACTGGATGGCCCTTGTGGTCTCTTCCAACTCTACAGTTCTATGATTCTATGAAAACATGAAGAAGTACAGAATCCTAAAGATAATTGTGTTTATGTTTGCATATTAGCTGAAGAAGAAATGATTTACACCAATTTACTTTAAAATGTCGTCCAGCAGCCTGGGGACCAAAACACACATCTCTGTGTCCCCTCCAGAATTAGATTTCTGAACATTTGAGGGGGACTATGGACATAGGCTTTTCCATCCCATAATGCAGTAAAAATAAGCAGGACTGTGGATTGGGCCCAGAAACAGCTGTCAGCAGACCCATTGATATCAATGGAACTTTAAATTTAGGCATGACTAACAAGTTCCATTCATTTCAATGGAACTATTCCAAGTATGATGAAATCTAGATCCAGCCTAATTATCCTATCGTTATTTCCCCAAGACTGAAAGGAGATAACAGAGAATATGCATCTATTGGAAACAGCAAGCTTTGAATGAACTATACAAATAAATTCAATAGAAATGAAGGGCAACATTGTTTCAGCAAAGCTCCTCAACCTAACTTTGCTTTCCATCCTAGAAACTCATGATAACCTCCAAAGAGGCCACCTTTTGGTGATTTTAAAACTGCTTATTTACTTGTTTAAAAAAATATCATGCAGGCAAGTGAAATACCACAAATATTTTTCTTATGTATCTCTTGCATTTTGAAATTGGTTGCAGATGAATGGAAAGGCTTTTTCTTCTTTGGTGGTAATTAAAACCAAACCCCAGTCATTTGTCAGCTGTCACCCTGACTAGTACAAATGAAATACCAAATGTTGGCACTCCCCATTGCAGCTTTGGTCCCTTTGCCAAAGCGGTCTGTAAAAACCCAAACATGTTTTTCTTTTGTCTAGAATTTGTTCTGGGCCCATGTCCCTAAACCACTAATAAATTATTGCTGCACATGACTGCACTAAAGTTCCCCTTGTGCTGTATCATACAACGAAATGGAGAGATACAAGCATTTGTCAAAATAATTGTAACCGCTTCCACATTCCTTGGAGCTACTGGATATTATGAAGAAGAAGAACTGGTGCCTCTGTATTTCCCCAATCAATTATATTTACAGATAGGATCCTGGCTTGGACAGGTTCAGACAGGTAACACTATAGATCAAGGAGGATCAAACTTTCTGTCTCTGTTGCTTTGCCTCAGAAAGAGATCACATTCTGTTGGTGGGCAGGGGCTGAAACTAGTGACAGAGGAATCAGAGACAAAAATAGGCAATGCTACCATTATCCATCTCCTTCTCCCACCCTCTTTCCTCTCTCCCTGAAGTGCCACCTTGAGTCCCATACTGGGAGAAAGGTGGGATAGAAATTAAATAAATAAATAAACCCATTCTTTGTTTGTTTGTTTTTCCCTCCACCATCTTTCTCCCCACTTAACAGGTTGCCGAGGAAAGAACAAATCATCCCTGCGAAGACCTGACCTGATAATCTGCATTAGTATTTTGATATTAGGCTAAGAGCCACTAGAAACCCCAGGGCCTCAGGTTGCCAACCACTGACATAGATGGTAGTTTCTTCCCACTGATTTATCACCCAAGCATATACAACAGAAACCCATCAGTGTCCTTCTTCTCTATGGCGACCTGGATAAATAGTTTGGCCAAAAGGATACCAGAATAAAATCATATGGAGAATCCAGTTTGTGAAAATGCTAGAGTTTTGTGAAAACCAGGGAGCCCTGGTGGTGCACTGGTTAAATGCTGGTACTGCAGCCATAACACTATGTGTTCAATCCTGCAGGGCTCCAAGGTTGACTCAGTCTTTTATCCTTTTGTAGGTTGTAAAATGAGTATCCAGCTTTTGGGGGCAATTAGCTAACTCATTGTAAACCACTTAGAGAGTGCCTCATGCTATAAAGCTGTGTAAAAGTATAAGTGCATTGCTAACAATTTGTAAGCTGTTCTGAGAGCCTTTGTGGCTGAAGAGTGGGGTATAAATACCCTAAATAGACAGACAGACAGATAGAGCTAAAATCCATGGTTCTACACAGGAATGTTCTATGCGAGCGTGGCAGTTTCTGGGGTCCTTCTTTCCTAGCATATTCTTCTCTGATTTCCTCAAAAGTCAGATAGTGCTCCAGAATTTGGGATAGGAAATCAGCAAAGCCCAAAGGTGAGTGTAGCAGCAGTCTAATAAGTTCATAAAACTTTTTGGAGCAACATATCCAAAGCCTGAGAATGTTAATGTTTGGACTATAACTCCCAGAATCATCAACTGCCTGGCCACTTGGAGGTTCTGGAAATTCCAAGAAAGTAACTTTTCAAGTGCTGAGTTTGGTATTTTAAAACATGAATGGCAGCCTTAAATATGTTGAAGGCACCAGATTCTGCCTGATCTTAGAAGCTAAGCAGGGTCTGGCCTCGCTAGTACTTGGATGGGAACCCACCAATGAATACCAGGTGCTGTAGGCTGTATTTCAGAGAAAGAAACTGGCAGAACTACCTCTGAGTATTCCTTGAAAAACTAGTTCTAAGCATTCCTTGCCTCAGAAAACCCTATGAAATTCATGGGATTTTCATAAGTTAAAAAGCAGCTTGAAGGCCTGCGTGCACACACACACATACAGGATATATGGAGTTAATCCAAACAATGTTGTCTATTCTGACTGGGAGTGGCTCTATAAGGCCCCAGCAGAGGATTCTGTCAGTCCTGCTACAAGAGACTGAATTTGGGACCTAGTATATGCTTGGCCTAAATACCCTTAAAGGCACCAAATCCTGTCTGATCTTAGAAGTTAAGTAGGGTCAACCCTGATTAGTACTTGTATAGGAAACCACCAATGAATACCAGCTGCCATAGGCTATATTTCAGAAGAAGGAATGGGCAAAACCACCTCTGAGTATTCTGACTAAGAAAATCATATGAAATATTTGGGGTGACCATAAGTTGACAGGCAACTTGAAACAGCATATTGTTGTATGCCTTCAAGTCATTTCTGACATATGGCAACCCTAAGGCAAAACTATCATGCAGTTTTCTTGGCAAAACTATCATGGGATTTTCAGGGAAGGTTTGCCCTTGCCTTCCTCTGAGGCTGAGAGAGTATGATTACCCAGAGTGGATTTCATGGCCAAGCGGGGATTCAAACCCTGGTCTCCAGAATCATAGTCCTACACACTAAAACCACTACACCCCACTGGCTTTTGAAGTAACACACACACACAAGCAGGGCATGTGCTTTACTTCTTAGTGATGGCTCCTCACCTGTGCTACAGTTCACACAAATCAGTTATATGAGATATGCATGTCTCTTATGTTTAAGCATTATCAACTTTTTAAAAATGTGAAGTCGAAGGTTTTCACGGCCAGCATCTATACATCTTCCTTGGGTTTTTTTCTGGGCTGTGAGGCTGTGTTCTCCAAGATGTAATGGATCTTATACATTATATCTCTGCATCTTATACATGCAGAGTGGAGACACAAAAACCAGTATGCTGCAATTAACACTGCTTGGAACTTAGATCCACAAAAGTACAGTATATTTAAATGCCATGGATTCTGTTTTGCTTTATGTATTTCACCCTTTCTAAAGGAATCTTTGGACAACACAAAATGGGGTTACTTTTTATGTAAACATTTTTTCTATTAGATAAATAAGGATGAGAAATACCAGTAGGTTACTGCCCAATCTCTCTCTGGCTTTTCTTCGCAAACGAAGATTCAGGAAGGACTCATCCCGCGCCTTCTGCAAGCGCGCTGATGACTAAAAAGGCCAATCCGAGATAAACAAGTCCGGTTGCAAAAAGTGCAGCAGAAGGTCTCCTTGGGTGATGTTTTTGGGTTGTGATTCTTTCTGCGTTGTCGTTTCTCTTCAAGACTTGTTCGTCGTGAGTTCTCAAATAAGGCTGCAGCATTGTGGATAGTGCGTCTCCATGCCTCCCGATGTGAGGCCAGGGCGGACCACCGTTGGTGATCAATCTGGCCAAGCCTGAGATGTTGTTTCAGGGAGTCCTTGTATCGCTTTTTTGGAGCGCCCCTCCCACGCTGACCCGTGGCGAGTTCACCGTAGAGTAGTATTTTTGGGAGGCGATGGTCCTCCATCCTAGAAACGTGCCCTGCCCAGCGCAGCTGTGTTCTCAATATCATGGCCTCAATGCTGGTGATCCCTGCTTGTTCAAGGACGGCAACATTCGTCACATAGTCAGTCCAGTGTATATTTAGGATTGTGCGTAGACAGCGCTGATGAAAGCGCTCGAGGAGTCGTAGGTGGTGGCGATAGGTAACCCATGTTTCAGATCCATAAAGGAGGATAGACAGTACGATGGCTCTATACTACTGCCCAATATCATCTTCATAAATAGGCAGAAAATTGAATGAATAACCCCTTGGTTCAATTCCAGCCCCTGTCCACTACAACATACTGATTTTCTTATCACAATGACTTGCCCTGCAATAGTTATATTAGATGAGTCATCAAGAGCATCAAGTCATCAACAGCCAGTAAATTAAGGGTTCTGTGCGTGTTAGCAGCTGCAGTAGCAATATTTCTGTGCACATCAGCTAATGTTATAAAAATGTCATATTGAGCTTTAAGGAGAAATATCATGATAACTTAAATATCATGGTAAGAGATGTGTGGGCTTTAATGAGAAATATCATGATAATTAAAAAAAAAATCTTGTGGCACTTTGTTGCTGTTGTGTGTCTTAAAGTCATTTACAACTTATGGCAACCTGGCAGAGACCCCATCATTGGGGGTTTCTTGGCAGTTTTACTTAGAGGAGGTTTGCTATTGTCTTCCTCTGAGGTTGAAAGAATGTGACTTGCCCAAGGTCACCCAATGGGTTTCTATGGCTGAGGATTTTAATCTAGGGGCTCATTAAAACCTTATCCTGCCAGCAATAGTGGCGGCTTCCGATTCTGGCTGCAAAGGGACAGGAGAAACTGCCTTCCTCTTCCTTCTCCCCATAACTGGCCAGGTAGCTCATCCTGTCCCTTTGCAGAGATCACCAGTCCTGCTGCTACCAGGGTGGATGAAGGGCTGGTGGCCCTCTCCTCTTCTTCCTTGCTGTGGCCACCCTCCTTGTCATCTCCAGGCACTGCCTTTTTGGGGGATATTTAGAAAAAAACCAAGTAAAAAAGTGCATGATTGGGCACCCTTCTGGGAACTTGAGAGCAAGCCCACTCCCATGAATATCTGACCAATCAGACAGTCAGCTTCACCCTCTCCAGATTGTGCAACTAATCACGTTGCTTCTCCCAATGAGCAGGAATGTGCATTTCCTGCAGGGTATTTAAAAAAAGTTTGGGGAAAGCCGCAAAAGCTTTCCCCACTGAGTATTAGGTGTTTTTTGCCCCCTTCCTTTTGAATATGTCGATTCACTGTGAGATCCCATTGGGACAAAAGGTATTCCCCTCACCTTCCATGAGGGTTTTTTTTTTTTTTCATCATCTAGACACCCTCTGGTATCCTGGAGTCCTAGTCAAGCACTCAAACCACTTACACCGTACTGACTCTCAGTCAGAAAATACAGCAAGTTTGCTGCAGTAACAGCAAAATCCTAGTTGGCCAGATCAACATCTTAGCAATAGAAATTTAAAAATGTTAAATCTATTTATGACTTCTGGACTGAGCACAAGCACCAGTTCTCAGACCACCACTTTGAGTAGCATTGGATTAACACACATCCATAGATCATGAGACTAAAATACTGTTTAAAGCACACCTTCAGGAGGAGAGCTTGGAAAGCTTTTTTGAATAGAACTCTCATATTTGTATTACAAATGCAAGCATGCATGATTGGGGTGTTTTAGAAGTTGCGGTGCAAAAAAGTATGTTTTTCCCCCTCTAAGCTCTGTGCTTAGAATTCCAAAAAAGGAATCAAATGGAAGCATATAATATTTAAAGAGTTTTTTTTTTTTTAACAAACTCTTTCTATAGTTTGTATGCAGTTAGTTCTTTCCCCTGGGGGAACAAAAATCACACTGCAATGTGAAAATGTTACATTCAATGGGAAATGTTACATTATTTGACAACTTGCTATTTAAAAAACTGACACAGTTCTACTGCAGAAAAAAACCATGTCCCCTGAGACACTTGGAACAGTTCTCTACTATTTATAATTATTATTGCCATCACCTAAGCTAGCATCTGGCATCAGATACATGCATACACACCGTCAGACTTGCATTGCAGTGGGATCAAAGTGTTATAAGGATATTTTGTTCCTCTGCTTTAAGCAGCTCTTAAAAGAAGGTAAGCTGAAACTTTTTTTGTATAGAGTTTAGCATGAACTGCCACAGTGACCTTCATAGGAACTGCTAGGATGCTCAAAGCTAAAGAATCAGTAAAATGCACAACATTATGTCACCATATAACCACATTAAATGGGAGAGGGATTTTTCCATTTCAAAAACTCACTAACCGTGGTTGTGACTTCTGTCATACTTTAAAGGGTTGTTTAAATTTCACCTTTCACATTCTCTTGCTCTTTTCATTAATAACAGGGGTGGGCAATTTTGTGGAGGCCAGGGGCCAGTTTCCCCCTGCCACCCCACCCTCCCGTGGGCTACATCCCTCTACAGCAAGCCCAAATATGTCAATTTTTATCTGCAGTCCCTTTCAAAATGGCAAAAGGAAGTGACATTGCATCACTCCCTTTTGCCATTTTGAGAGGTATCATAGAGGAAAATGGCATTTGTGGGATTAGTATTGGACTCTGGGTGCTTATGCAGGTAGAGTGGTATGTTTGGGATGTTTTCACACATTTGGTAGCTTTGTGCATGTTTTTTGAGGGGATTTCCCCATAAACCACACCATTTTTTTTTTAAAAAAATTAGGGGGATGGGTTGAAGAGCTTTGGGAGACTGGAGAGAAGCTTCAGGGGCCACAAAAATGGGGCCCAGGAGCCACATGAGACCTGTTGGCCACACTTTGCCCTTCCCTATATTAAAACATTATCATCAAAGAAATGTTGTAGAGTGTCTGTGTAACCCATGCTACAGGATATGCAAGGCAGCAATACAATTTCCCATATACAGGGGAACTCTAGACATTGAGCTGTGCAGAGGCTATTTAAAGCAAGTAACTAATGGCCAGTCATAGATTATCAGACAAACTGTCTGATAGCGTATCCGTCCCGCTACCCACCCACCCACCCCACTCCTGCCCCCATCCCATCCCTGTTCCAGTAAAAAAAAAAAAAATTCAGACACCTACCTTATGCCGCGATAGTAACTGCTCCCCCTCCTCTCAGTCCTCCGGGAGTGAATGCCACTGTCGTAAAGCTGCATTCGCGTCCCAGAAAGCAAATCCCACCCATTCTCACAAGAGAACGATGCATGGGATATTTAAAAATAAAAAGGAAACCAAATGTCAAAAAAGAAAATTAAGCCTCTGAACATCCTTAAAATTAAACAAGTAACCCAGGGAGGGGGAAAACAAGGGTGCCACTTACCTCCTTGTCCCGATCGCACCTGGAAGTCTTCGGGAGGGACCTCCCACCGTGGCTGGCATAGCGCCAGCATAACAGGACACCTTTTCACAAGCCCGTTATTCCGTTATGGAAGTGGAACAGGCAATCTATTGACGGATTAATACGTCAATAGAAGAGAACAGAAACAGAATGCAGGGGCATGGGAGCAGAACTGGACAGGGACGACATCATCTCAAGAGAGAGCCCTTTGGTGCTCTCCTATCATTCCTGTTCCGGATTTAAAAGGATGTCTGATAAACTGCAAAGTGCGAACCAGCCCACATACATTCTTAGAGGTAGGGCATGTGTATAATCCCTTCCCATAAACCCCAGAGAATGGTCAGGTTGATGAGAGATGTAGTCCAGCATCTGGAGGCCGTAGGCTCCTTTACCTCCGTGCTACAGTATATGAATATTAAATGTTTCAAATCAGTAATTCAGATATTATCATATTTCTGCCATTTGTTGATGTGATTTCAATATGATGCGTGTTGATCATTATTATTCAGTGCCTTTATTTCTTTTATTCATAGAACTCTGCTGTGATTTTTTGAAGTGGTTCCCTGAAGGCTGTGAAAAGTCTGTGTTGGAACAGGTCAATCTATGCATCTATCCTTTGGCTATTCTCATGTCAAGTTCAAAATTCTAGTTGGAATATATGTTTTCAAGGCTGTCAATTAAAAAAACTACATGGACAATTATGACACACCCTTTCGCACTTATCTGCCTTATGGAGTCATTTTGGGAGCACCAAGCATTATCTTAGAATCAATTAGCTCTCAGTTAAGAGACACTGATTTTAAAGTGTACACGACCATGTACCAGGTCCATGAGATACTTTTGGTCTATTTACTTGCTAAAAGGCAAAAGCTGTTCACCAGATGGCATGTGAAGTCTCTTTATAGCTGTATTGCCAATAGACAATATTATTAAATGCAATTATATGGTTTTATTTAATATTCTATAACTATTCCAATGAAAAATACAATTCATGCTTCCCTAAAACACAAAAGAGTAGTAACACTTGTTATGAAAGAACATCCTAATCCAAATATTATTATTAAAAACAAAAAGCATTGTTTTTAATCACCATTGATTAATTATTAATATTTTAAGGCTGAGTTACGTTTGTTACACATGACATTAGAGATCTGAAATCTAGAAAATCTGTCTATAAAAAACTCAGAGATTCATGAAAAATAGTGTAGATAGCTTTCAGGAATTTATTATATATGCTAGTATTAAAAAACACTTTTATTTTTAATATTTTCTACATATGACTTGAAAGTGAAAAGTGGCAGTACAACAAGAAGAAATGTGTTGGGGGACTCATTGCTCAGAAGTATAGAGACACCTGTATGCCAGACTGACCAGATGAATTGGGAAGTGTGCTGTACTCCTGGTACAGATATTCAGGATGTCACTGACAAACTGCCAAAACTCTCTGAACCACTTGCCATCATTTTTGAGGAATCTTAGAGAACAGGTGAGGTGCTAGAGGATTGGAGAAAGGCAAATTCTCCCTCTCTTTTTAAAAAAACCAGGTTAAAAAAAGAAGATCCAGGAAACTGCAAACCAATCAGCCTGACCTCAATACCAGAAAAAAAATTAAAACAGATTATACAGGAGTCTTTCTAAAAGTACCCCAATGACAATGCAGTGATCACTAGGAGCCAACATGCATTTGTCAAGAACAAATCCTACCTAGCTAATCTTACATCTTTTTTCAATCAAGTCACTAGTTTAGTAGATAGTGAGGATTCTGTGGCCATCATTCATGTGGATTTCAGTAAAGCATCTGATAAGGTCCCCAATTTTGATTAGTAAACTGATTAGATGTGGAACAGGTGGATCCATAACTGGTTAGAAAACCATGATCTCAACATGGAGATCATTCCAGATGGTGGGCGTCACAGTGAAGACAGTTCTCTAGATCATGACCAAATGAATCTCCACAGGCTGCAGTAAAATAAATAGGGTTTGTTGTGAAGTCGAAGGCTTTCACAGCCGGCATTCATAGGTTTTTCATTGTTTTTTTTTTTCTGGGCTGTGAGGCTGTGTTCTGGAAGAGTTTATCCCTGATGTTTCACCTGCATCTGTGGCTGGCACCTTGAGAATCAGAGTTTACCCATCAGAGCATAAGGACAGGGATGATCTATACAAAAGGACTGTTTAAGGATTGATATACAGTGAATAATACTTTGAATATGGCTTGGTAGTGAAATGGCAGCCAGTGCAGAACTGTAATCACCACAGGAGTTCTAGGTGTGGAATGGTATTCCATTAAGCAACGTAACCACCACATTTTGCACTAGTTGCAGCATCTGCACCCAGTCCACAGTTATCACAGCATAAACCATATTACAATACAACAGTCCAATCTTAAATTCCCAACAATGAAGCATTATGGTAGGACTATGGGTCTGGAAATGTTTGTAGCACATCTATGAGCACCTCCCCACCCCGGATTGTGCAGCTGTCCTAGTAGAGCAAGGGCAACCCCATTCAGTACTGATAAATTACCCAACTCGCAAAGCCAAGAATTGCCTGATAGAACCTTCATTTTGGGGGGAGTCAGTTTCATTTGATTAGCCTTCATTCAGCCCATTACTGTACCTAGACACTGGTCTAGGTTGTGCACAGCCATACCTGACCCCCAAATAACAGAAAAAAAAGAACTGGCCATCATCCTGATGACACCTTGCCTCAAACATCATAATGAGTTCCTCCAGATAACTGTATATAGGAAACCCAGCAATGTACTCTCATCAGGGATAGGAGGAGTTTTAGTCCACAGGTTCCCTGACCTTGTTCTACCTGGATCCAGTCTTATACCTTTTCAGCAGCCTCCACAATAATCTTTGTTTTACTGATGCAATGTGAAGTATTCAGTCCTCACAAAGGTTTCATGTGCAAGCATGGGATTCAAAGTTTATTTTAAAGTCTACAGTTTAATAATTTGGATCCTGATCTAAGCATTTGTGCTTGCTGGGAGAAATAGGTTTTCCACCCCACCTGAGAACAGCCTCTCCAGTCCTCTGAAAAGGCTATGCAGAGGACTGGACAACTCTTCTGAATGGAGTGAGCTGTGGAACACATCCCTTCCATCCACATAAAGCAGATTCTGGATCTAACCCATTGACTCTACACAGAAAACCACTGAGTTGTATCCAGTTTTGGTTACTCTGCTGAGTTGCCTGTAAGCAGAATGGGAAGGAAACCACTTTTGGCAATTCTTCTGCTGCCCTACAGTTCCCACGCCTGTCCAAAAAATCTGTTCCAGAGATAATACCTGGCTCAGATATTGCATTCAGCTGCAAAGCTAATCCAGGGTTTAAAATGTTGAACATGAGTAGGCCTGAGCTGCAGGCTCCCCATGAGTTGGAGCTTAGAAGCTTCTGTTCCTAGCTTGAGATACCACCTCCAAGTTTGCAGCTTTGTCCAAACTCCAAAAATCACAGCCTGTTTACAAATTAGGATCCAAACAATTTTTTTCATAATGATTTTCAGGTTGCTTCAGAAGTTTGGATCAATAAGTTTGGATAGCTGAGCATCCAACTTTGGCAGGAATTCTGCAGCCCTCTAGATGTTGGACTGCAAGTCCCAGTAGCCTTAGCCAGCATAGTTAATAGTGAGGAATTCTTACAGCTTCCTATCAGCTACATGTGGAGGGCTGCATAATCCCCACCCATGAATTATGATTTCCTACTAAACCAGTAATGGAACATATAAACACTACATAGAAAAAGGGGAAGAAAGGAACTATGATTTATAATGCAATCCTATGCATATCTACCCAGAAGCAAGAAGTACTGAGTTCCAAGGGAATTACTCTAACATAAGTGTGTAGAGCATTCCAGGTTTAGTGTCACACCTGAACAGAGTCATACTTTTAATAACTGTCCTACTACTTGTCCTATCTCAAAAAAATAGTCCTATCTAAAAATAAAAATCTGCAAGACGAAAGAATTGGGTGCCTTTGTTTATAATCAGTAAGGAGACTTTTCAAATATTCCTATTGATTTGTCAGACAAGGAAAAGCAGGTGGGCAGCTAAGCTATACATATACTTACTGAGTCTTCTGTATGGATTCAGGCACCAGTTTAAGAGAAGGTCAGTCATAAGATTAATTGAGCTGATATTGTAGGGGCCAATATTTATTCAAAGAGCTATAAATCTCACTGTTTTGGGTCTCTAACAGATTTTAATCCTTCTATTATTCAATCCATTCTAGTAACACTAATTAAATTCAAAGCACTTGTGAACCATGCGCCAATATTCATTACTAGAACATAAGGCATAATTATTGTACGTCTGATAATTAAATCACATAATATTCAATATATCAGAATGTTAAATGAATGTGTGTGTTTTTCCTAATTTAAACATAGATTGGCACTTATTTATTTACTTCGCTCCCTTACAGAAGATAGGATTGATGTGACAATGAGCAAACAATCCAAACTGATATGTGGAAAGAGCATGGATTGAAATCTACAGTACTCTTTTCCTGCTTTCTTTTTACTAGGAGTAAGGATGAATTCACAAGTTGTATGTTCATCCCTAGTGTCTGCAGTTTATGAAAAATGTTTTACTAGCAAGAAAATGCTAGTGATGACTTGAATGTGTGAAGCAGCAATTATAGATCAAAGACTGTAACAGTGTCCATATAACCTCACATCAGAACAGTACATTTCAAGAAAAGGAACTGACATAGCCAGCTATCTCACCAAACAAATGTTAGAGCAATTTTTATTAATACATTCTAGAAATGCAAATCCTGTAAATCAACTAACGTACTGTATGAAAAAGTCCTTCCTTTTATCTGTTCGGAATCTGTCATCTTTCAGCTTCACTGGATGACCCCAGGTTCTAGTACTGAGAAAGGAAGGAAAACTGCTCCCTAACCACTTCTCCACACCAGAAATATATTATACACACCACTATCATCCTATTGTTGTATCTTTTTAAAAAGATAACTCCCACCTACCAAATGGCAACCCTTCTTCATAATTCCATTCATAATTCCATTCATAATTCCATTCAGCTCAAGTAGTGTTTACACTATATAGCAGTAGCTTTCCAAGATTTCAGAAAGGAACCTCTTTAAGCCCTACCTGGAGCAGATATGCTATATTTTTCCATGAAAAAATGTCTACACTCACACACATGCACATACACACTAGTTACCTGGGCTGTTGTACTACAATCAATCATGTTAGAGGGGTAAATACAGCATAATGAAGTTCTAGTTATTCTCCTATAAAGACAAGCATTGACAAACCCTAGCACTCAGGGGAGCATGCTGCTAAAATTATTTGTATTTCACAAATCTCTCAAGTCAGTTCTAAATTCAGTCAGAGGCTTATCACATGAGAGAATGGAAGCAGCAGCGCAGCCCGATAACAGCACCTCCCATCCTGCCTTATCACACGATGTCAGCGTTCAACAGCTGTTCTTCCATTCCAGTCCTGTGGGAGATGGTGGTAAACACAAATCTTTTTTCTAAAGGATTTTTCCCAGCTTAAAAAAAAGACTTGCATTTACCCCCGTCTCCCATGGGACCGGAATAGAAGAACAGCTGAAGAAGGTCAATGTTGTGTGATAAAGCAGGATGGGAGGCACTATTATCGGGCTGCACTGCTGCTTCCCTTCCCTCATGTGATAAGCCCCTTAGCCAAGACAAAACATTATAACCTGCCTGTAGCCACAGACTCCCATCCTTTAGTGAAAGAGAATGTTCAACTACAGCAGTTGTACTAAATCAGGTTTTTTCCCCCCTCACCTTGAAATAGAACTGATTAGATGCATCAGGTACAGCTCTCTTTATGTACAGTGGGCCCCTAGTATCCAGGACCCCTGATGTATACCAACATCCATGGTTGCTCAAGTCCTATCCTATACAATGGCATAGTAAAATGGTGCCCCTTATATAAAATGGCAAAAGCAAGGTTTGCTTCTTGGAACTTATTTTACTTTATTTGAAATATTTTCAAGCTGTGGATGGTGAAATCTGTGGATGCCAAATCTGAGGATACAGAGGGCCGAATGTATGTGTCCTAAAAATAGTAATCTTTCTAGTGTAGCATTTTTCGTTAAATATAAAGGAAGTATAATGCTATTCAGCAGCCAGTATGGCATAGTGGTTTGAGTGTTGGACTATGACTCTGGAGACCATGGTTTGAATCCTCATTTGGCCATGGAAACCCACTGGGTGGCCTTAGGCAGTCACACATTCTCAGCCTCAGAAAACCCCGTGCTAGGTTCATCTTAGAGTCACTATAAGTCAGAAATGACTTGAAGCAACACAACAACATGATGTTATTCTCCTGAGATTATTACATATGTTCCAATAAAATAATTTCCACATAAAGCTTTGAATGTGTTTAGATATAATATTTATACATAGTAGTAGACAAAAAGGGGAGCAGGGGTGCACTCTGCCCCAGGTGCAAAACATAAGAAGGTGCATGGTGGCTCTTCCCTCCCCTCTTGCTCACTGGGGCTCCAGAAAAGGGAAGAAAGGCTCCACTGCCAGGAAAGTGAATTGACCAGCAGACACTCACAACCTGCCTCAAGGAAAGCTGAGCTCCTCTCCTCTGTGCCCCTTTCCCTTGAGTAAGGCTGAAAAGAAGGGAGGAGATGAGGGATGATGGTAGGTGCTGCTTCCTTTTGAAAATGAAACCCTCTGTCCTCAAAGAAGTAGTCCTGCTAGTCTGAGTTGCAGAAGAAGGAAAAATGGAGGGGAGAAAAAAATGGAATCTAGAAGTTAGTGTAAGAATAACTTATTTATATTTTAGCACAAGCAGTTGTGGATATCAATCCACTTCTTCAGATGCAATGACTGAGGAAGTGAATTGATCTCCACAAAAGCTCATGCTAAAATTTAAGTTAGTTTTAAAGGGGCTGTAGATTACTTCCTCCTCTTCTCCTTCTTTTCCTTTTCCTTCATCCTCAAAAGGGTAGTTATAATCTCCCTTAATTAAAGCCTTTTCCCCCCTACAAAATGGTGAGTACAGTGGAGACTTCAAGAGTTGGTGGTGGGGGCATTATCCAAGGCTCATATTGTAGGGATCCCTTATGACCAGACCTGCCAGACCGAATCCAGATTCTAGGCATTCTACCTGGGTACCCCAAAAGAAGTAAGGAGAATATAACCATAATCCAAGATTATTCCCCAACTACATCACCAAAAGGACAAATGGAAAGATCTTGTGCTGGAATCCAGTGGGAAAATTGGTCACACACCCAAACAAGATATGTTAATAATCATAGATGATTGGAATGCAAAAGCTGTAAACAGAGCAGAACCAAAGATCGTTGGAAAATTTGGCCTAGGATCATGAAAAGAAGCAGGAGAGCAACTGGTTGAATTTTGTGAGGCTAACAGTTTGTACACTGCAACCACATTTTTCAGACAACCAAAGCAACAACTGTATGAGGGGGTATTCCAAAGTTCTCGGATGGACCAAGAAGGGTCATGAAACTTACATGCTATTACACATATTCACCGAGAAGTTTGACACACTTGACACATCATTTCTCAAGTTTCTTTAACCCTTCAAAAAAAAATAATAATAATAAATTCTGATGTCTGGTCAAAAATACTGAAATACTGCTCTGCTCCTGCTGTCACCTTTGAATCATTTGAAAATGTGCTCCCTTTCAAACTCTTTTAAAGGCTTTGAAACAGGAAATAGTCAAATGGAACAAGATCTGGTGAGTAGGAAAATTCTTCAGAACATCCATCATCTTGCCAGTGCCGTGAGCAGGTGCATTGTCCTGTAAAAAGAAAACAACTTTCTGCTTCCCTCACCATTTTTCCTCCAATGCCTCCTTTAATCAGCACAGCAAATTAGAATAGCATTCTGCATTAATTGTTTGGCCCTTCTGAAGATAGTAAATCATCAAAATATCTTTCTTATCCCAAAAAAACCCTGCAGCCATGACTTTTCCTGCTGACTTTATTTTCTTTGGCCATGGAGAACCCAAGTGCCGCCACCACAAAACTGTTGTTTGGTCTCTGGATCATAGTGATGTAACCATGTTTCATCAGCAGTGATGAGTTGTTCCAAAAAAAAAAAATTATCACTAGATTGCTCAAAATGCTGCAAAATCAACTTGGATATCAAGTAACATTATGTAGAACACTAGAAAAATTTCCAGTTTTACTTCTTCCCTGAAAATTCACATCAGTGATCTCGAGTCACCTAGGAACTTATCCCTAGAGCAAAACATGTGCTCTAGCACTAAGCTACAGCCTTTTCCTGATGTGAACCAGGTCTAACTATATTAAAGGACTAGTTCAAAAGCAACCTTCCTGTGGGTAATGCTTCACACGCTGATTTTGCTACAAAGAATTCCTGCGCACTAGAAAGGATTCTAAGGCATACTCTCAGTTCACATGGAGCACCTGCCAAACTTAAAATGTGCCCAATGCTTCCTTGAGGCTGAAGATACCAATGGGAAATCAGTAATGTAAAATTAACTGTCTTACATGAACAGCTCTCTTCACACAGGAGGACCCCCTGAAAAGCTTTCAGATGCTTTTGCTCTTCTCTCCCACTTTTTTTGGCATGGTTTGTGTGTTTGCACCTGCATATGTGCCTGTTTGCGATGTATAGAAACAATTCGATACAGTGTGGAGTCACACTCAAATTTTCCACTTCTTGAAGTTTAAATAGCAGCAATTGGGGATGGGAAGGGAGCAGCGTGATCCTTCCCACATAAAATTTCTGTTATTTGACCCATAAAACAAAATATACCATTACTCAAAATGTGTCTTAATGTTTTGCCCTATTGGGCAATTATCAGCTTGCTAACGGGGGAGGAAAGGTTAATCCTCCTCCCTTGCCCATGCCACAGCCTCAACTGGATACAGTCCCTCCCCCTTCCCTCACTTACTCTTTATTAAAACCAGGGAAGATCTAAGCACACATTTCCTGATGTGACATCTAAATGACCCCAGGTTGTCATAGGACAAAGAGAGGCCACAGATACTGTAGTATCAAAAGAAGCAAACTAGTTAAGAGATCATGAATTTTCTAGTATCTTGAAGTCACAAGGACCACCTCTAATCAATGCAGGATTACATCAGGAAGGATAGCTTGAGGAAATAAAATATTAACACAGAAACAAACAAACAAAAACCCCAAGGTTTTGTCCTATACTGTATTTAACATTTTTTGAGTAACATTTACTAAAATGTGTAATGTACAAATCAGTGTCCACAGATAGATAGATAGATAGATAGATAGATAGATAGATAGATAGATAGATTTGTTGTTGTGTGCTTTCAAGTTGTTTCTGACTCATGGTGACCCTAAAACAACCCAATCACAGGGGTTTCTTGGCAGGATTTGTTCAGAGGGGGTTTGCCTTTCCACCTCTGAGGCTGAGGCTGAGAGAGTGTGATTTGCCCAAGGTCACCCAGAAGGTTTCCACAGCTAAGTGGGAATTCAAACCTTGGTCTCTAGACCACACCTCTCTACTTTTCCTTCAGTCTCAAAGTCTCTGTTGGTCAGTCCCTATCTCTCTCCATGCCCCATGGCACTCCGAGTTTTTATAGTCTCTCACTTGGAAGCATCTCAAAGCTTCCATATTTCTCCCCAAACTGGTCATCCTCATTAAGCAATTGTCTCTCCTGATCTCTGTTGCTCCTGCAATGCTGCCCTCAATAAATGTAACTTAAAACACATCCTTAACCTTTTGTTTACCTGGAGGAGAGACTATACCCCTCATCAGTGTTGTCCAAATAATCAGAGAACCCGTTATTACACCTCCCAACTAGGGGGTTGTCTAAATGGCAAAAAGACTCCTCATGGAATGCAAGGAGAACACAACCTGTCTTAATGCCATATTTGGAAGGAGGGGGCTAAATATGCCATATACTCTGCAGAAAAAGCATCCATGGCTTTTCCCAGACTTTACAAACAACAGAGTTTATGAACAACAGCAAGGGGAATGCACATTCTTTCTTGTTGAGACAAGCAATTTGATTAAATTCATTTTCCCATACAAGCAGAAGCTGAAAGCTGATTGGCTGGATGAGTGCAGGGGGCAAGCACCAGGAACCACCTTGCTAACAAGGCAAGCACCAGGAACCACCATGTTTTGTTTGCCTTAGTGGACGAGTGCTAATGAGATAAAATGGGGGGTTGCAGTTGGGGGGGTTGGGTTTTTTGCTTTTCTGTTAAGGCAAAATATCACCCTATCACACCTTGGGAATAGTTTTTTTAAAAAAACAATACTGTTCTGCGGAGGTGAATTGGTAAGTAAAAACATGAGTAATTCACTTGCAGCTGCCATCTTGATTCGCAGGCATACCTGTTTGCTCAGCATGCCTGCGATCTACCTAAAAATGTTGGGGATGATAGGACACTCAATCCCCGGAGGAAGCAAAAATATCTCAGTAGAGGTCAGCAGCAACCCGTTTCCAAGAAGCATACTCACACACAGCAAGATTGTCTTCCAAACAAACAGGAGGTACTGTATCTTGAAGCTCAAAGCAGTTACGATATGTACAAGTATTCACAAAGTAAACAGATAAACTGCTACGCCAGGCATCAGATTTGCTCAAGAGAGAGAGTGCTCTGGGTGCAGCCTCCTTTTATACAGTTCCTCAGGGCATTGGCTCCCCCAAACACCTGGTGCCTTACATTAGCCTTTTGCACACTGCGCTGTGCTTTGCCCACCACACTCTACTGTGCAGCCCACACTTCAGCCTGATGCAATGCCCTGCAATCTCCTGAGTGTAGCTGTGGCCTCCAGGTTTGAGATGGGCTTGGCCTTGACTAGGCTGGCAGAGTTGGCAGTTGTCTGGCCTTTTTCTAAGGAGTTCAGAGACTGACTCTTGGCAAAAAATACTCTAAAAAAATTAAGATAAATCACAGCTACTGTGAGTTGCCGTTACTGCAGAACATCAGCTTCTTTTTGCCTCATATACACAAGCCCTAGGAATTGAAAAAATCTGTATGCAGCAAAACAACAACAAATAGTTACAACATTACATTATGGAAACCAGACAACCAGTCACATAGCTCATTTTGATGGCCAGAATTTTATAGCTGGCAAGAGATGTACATATCAGAAACTATGTATAGAAACAGTAAAACTATGCAGAGTTGTAACATTGATCCTGCTTATCGTTTAACACATGTTTGTATACAGTTGGCCCTCCGTATCCACAGATTCTGCATCCACTGATTCTACCATCCATGGCTTGAAAATATTTTTTTAAAAATTCCAAACATCAAATCTTGATCTTGTGTTTTTATGTAAGGGACACCATTTTATTACAGCACTGTATATAATGGGACTTGAGCATCCCCAGATTTTGATATCCATGGGGTTCCTGCAACCAAACCCCAGCAGATACCAAGTGCCCACTGTATTTCCAAATCTTCACTGGTAACGTTGAGATTTAGAATTTTATTAAAAACAGTGACGGAATATAGAAGGCTTCTTCACATCTTACACCAAAAGACTTCTTTCTCTGTGGCACAATTGCTACAGCAAAAAAATGTACTTTTTCTGGTCCTAGGATACAAACCAAATAACTGTCAGAAGCAAGAACAATTTCTTATGTGTTATTTAGGGTGCATCTATACGATCATAAAAAAAATCAGTTTTGGGGGTAAAAAATACGAATAGGGTGTCATTCGTATGCATATGAACCGCCCACACGATTTTTTACCCCCCTAAACTTTGTATGACTCCCTCTTCCCCAAGCTGGCTGGAGCAAGCAAGCCAAGCGGCGGTTTTAAATTTCCCACCGCTTTTTTTTTTAAAGGTGCCTCCTTTGCGGACATTCGGTTTCCCTATTTACAATATAAAATAAAAATAAATAAACATATATAATTCTCAGACTTACTGGACTCTTGCTAGCTGGGAATCCAACATGGTGGGCGCTCCCAATTCCCCTCCTTGCTAGCCCCACCCCCTCTACTCAGCCAGCCAATCAGATTCACAGCCTGTTCGTATGTGTGCGAACGGACCGTACAGACTCGTCAGCCATCCGAACGGCGTACAGATTTCTCATCATGATCTGCTTTCTCTCCCGAACGCCGCATGTGCGTATTTCAGGGTCGAAAACCGCCCCCCCCCCGCTTTTGGATGCATGTAAATCCGAATGGCTGTGTGTACCGAAGCGCGAACTTCCGCACGCCTTACATATTATTTAAATCGTGTAGACGGGACTATACACTTTCAGTTTTACATGGCTATGTTTTTACAATACTTCTGAGAGTCATAAATGTTATTCACTGGATTAAAATGCTGGTACTAGCTGTACCCATATGCCAGTGGTGCATCAAGGGTGAGTTGCTCTGTTGCCCAGTCCCCGCCACCACCAGTTGACTGCCTGGGTCCCGTTGCAGTGGCAGCAGGGGTGGCGGGTCAATGATGTGACCCCCTGGGCACCCGGGCAATATCAAAACCCATATCAAAAAGTTGGCCTAGTTCTATAACAGAGTAAATAATGCCTACTATTCCAAAAATCCAATTAAATAGTTGGGCGCTCCATCTTCACTGACTCAGTTCTTACAAAACAAACCATGTGTGTGTGTGTGTGTGTGTGTGTGTGTGTGTGGTTTGGGTATGTTTCCTTTCCCCAGTGTGCTGGTTGGCAGTTTAGGAAACATACCCAACCAATCCCCTCACTACCTCAGCCAATTACCACCCACATGCAAATTCCCTCTCCACCTCACAATCCACTCCTGCCACTCAATATGGAGCTACACCCCAGCCTCAGAAGGGCCCCTCCCACCTCTCACTCCCTCAGCCAGTCACCACCCACATGTAAAAAAAATGCAATACTTTTCCCCTAAAATAATACCATGTAGGTGAACCGTGTCAAAGGAACACTGCCACTCCAAGCTCCATGCTGCAGCCACCACTTGAAACCCCAGCAGGGCACTTAACAGTGTATGTTACGCCGGGCACACCAATACTAATATTAATACTAATACAACACAATTATGCCAGTGGCTCTTAACCATTTCTTTACCTGGGACCCCCTTTAAATATCTTTTGTTCCCTTGGTTCCCCCAAGACTTAACTCAAGATTTAAAACCCTAACAATAACAACACAATTACGCCAGTAGCTCTTAACCTTTTCTTTAACAGGGACCCACTTTAAATATCCTTTGTTGCCATGGACCCCCCAAGACTTTAGAATAATAATAATAATAATAATAATAATAATAATAATAATAACACACCATCCATGAAATCTTCCCTCGGAGGCACTGGATCGGGAGGGAAGATTTTTCTCCTGCAAGTTTGTAGCTGGAGTGGGTTGAATGGCAATGCGCAGGCCAAACCAGCCAGCCTTTGCCTTGGCTCCTGGCACATGGCCACTCCACTGCAGACAGGAGGTGGTCTGAGCCGCCTTCAAGCCTTCACGGACCCCCTGTGAGGACATCTCAGACCCCTGGTGGTCCCCAGGCCCCAGGTTAAAAACCACTGGTCTAGATACTTGGCAAAAATATCATGCAAAAGCTTTGCTTCATTTAGAGAAGAGGGGGTCCAGGGGCCCTTGTCTTCCCCTTGTTAAAATAGAAATGAATAGAAAAGGCAGTGCAGGGGTCTTTCCAGCAAGGGGTGGAATTGTCACCTCTAACTTTTTCGTGAGTCTTTGGGTTTCCCTTTGCCCCACCCACAGACTGCAGAGCCTCAGGGGGCATTCACACCAGAGAAATAATCTAGGTTGAAACTGGATTATTTGCATGGCTCCTTCCTATGGAATTCTGGGATTTGTAGCTTGGTGAGGCACCAACACTCTCTGGCAGAGATGCCTAAAGACTTTGTAAAACTCAAAATCTCAAGATTCAATACGAAGGAGCTATGCAAATAATCTAGTTTCAAACTAGATTATTTGTGTTGTGTGGATTCCCCCTCAGCCTTCTGCTCCGACACCAGCTACACTTCGAGGGAGCATGCTGGATTCCCACTGGGGGGAGGCTGATGTCCCATGAGAGCCACTTTGCTCCATTTTATTCCCCCCCTTGCCATCTTTGGCTCCTCCCACTGGCTGGAGGGTTGTTTTTTTTAGCAGACAGCTGCCCATCCAGTGCAGTATTTGCAAAGAAAGCCTTTCTCTCCATGGGAAGCAGAGCCAGGGATGGCCAGAGGACCCTAAGGGATCCCTCAAGGAGAAAAAGAGGGCCTGGATCTCCAGGGCAGCCACCCACCTCCTTCCCACCCCTTTCCAGGGTTTTTGTTGTTGTTGTTGTTTTTGCAGCCTGTAAGTTCCTTGGGGCAGAAGGTATCCACTCCGTATAGGCTCACTGAGAGGCACCAGGCAGAGCCTGAGGACAAAGTAACCCAGGAGTAGCCAAAACAGCAGAACAGAAAGGGCACAAAAACAGACTTCATCTAGCAGTTGTTCCACAGCTTTGACCCACTTTCACACACACACAAAAAAACTTACAGTTAGCTTCATCCAAAAATGTCTGGAGGTCTTTATCTTAAGTTTCAGTATAAACAAACAGTTTTTACACAGCAAACCTCATTAACAAACACAACAGCACAACACCAACCCACACATAATGCATCCTGTGCTTTGGTTATATAGGAGTGTTTGCTAGTCACCCCTCTGCCTAGACACAGATGTGAACAAACCCACTTCAGCTGTGCTAGTCTGTGGTCTGTTGCTCCAACATTTTTTCTTTTGCACTTAAAGCAATATTACCCTGACAGAAGGAGGGGGAAATCATAGAATTGTAGAGTTGGAAGAGACCACAAGGGCCATCCAGTCCAACCCCCTGCCATACAGGCAATCACAATCAAAGCATCCCTGATAGATGGCCATCCAGCCTCTGTTTAAAGACCTCCAAGGAAGGAGAACCCACCACGCTCCGAGGGAGTGTGTTCCACTGCTGAACAGCTCTTCCTGTCAGAAAGTTCCTCCTAATGTTGAGGTGTAATCTCTATTCCTGGAGCTTGCATCTACTGCTCCGTGTTCTAGACTCTGGAGCAGCAGAAAACAAGCTTGCTCCATCCTCAATGTGACACCCCTTCAAATACTTAAACAGAGCTATCATACAACCCCTTACATGTCTTTTTTCCAGGCTAAACATACCCAGCTCCCTAAATCTTTCCTCATAAGGCATGGTTTCCAGACCTTTTACCATTTTAGTTGCCCTCCTCTGGACATGCTCCAATTTGTCAATATTGTTTTTGAATTGTGGTGCCCAGAACTGGACACAGGATTCCAGGTGAGGTCTGACCAAAGCAGAATAGAATGGTATTATTACTTCCCTTGATCTAGACACTATACTCCTATTTATTCAGCCTAGAATCGTATTGGCTTTTTTAGCTGCTGCATCACACTGCTGACTCATGTTCAGCTTGTGGTCTACTAAGACTCCTAGATCCCTTTCACATGTACTGCCATCAAGCCAGGTTTCACCCATCCTATATCTGTGCATTTTGTTTTTCCACCCTAAGTGCAGTACCTTACATTTCTCTGTATTGAATTTCACTTTGCCCAGCTCTCCAGTCTATCCAGGTCATTTTGAATTTTGATCCTGTCCTCTAGGGTATTAGCTACTCCTCCTAATTTGGTGTCATCTGCAAATTTGATAAGTATGCCCCTAATTCCCTCATCCAAGTCATTGATAAATATGTTGAATAGCACTGGGCCCAGGACAGAACCCTGTGGCACCCCACTGGTCACATCTTTCCAAGACGAAGAGGAGCCATGACTGAGCACCCTTTGGGTTCAGCCAGTCAACCAATTACAAATCCAATTAACAGTTAAGGGCTCAAGTTTTGGGGTGCCGAAGGGCTGAAGAGCATAGGAAGGGGGAAAACCTACCCTGCAAAGTAGGACAGGAGGAAATAGAAGAAAGAGGGTGGGGGACATATAGAAAGCTAATTATTTTCCCCATGCATGCATATTAAGACAGCAAGGGGAGCTGGCTGAGTATTTAGTTACTGCAGCTCAACAGGCAATAATGTGGCTGTAGGCCAAGGAGGTGGTGCTGAAAAACACCCTCAAGCTGCTGATTAGCAAGCCAAAAGAGCACTACAATTGGTTGGGTATGTTTCCTAAGTGGCCAATCAGCACACTGGGAATGGCAACATACCCAAGAGAATTACCGTATGTTCCTGTGTATAAGACTGCTTTTTAACACTTGAAAATCTCCTCAAACGTGGGGGATCATCTTATATGCCCAGCAAGTCTTTTCCCCTGCTGTGAGAATGACTGCCTTGCCTTTGAAGTGTTAAATTGCCCTCCACTTAGCTCAGGAGAGAAGAAAAGCAGTCTGTTTAAAATGATGTTTCTTTTCAGTACAAGTTAGCCTAAAATTAGAATTTCTGGATTCAAACTTATCATTTTGTATCAAATTTTGTCTATGGTGAAATTCTCTTATCTGAATAAAAGCTTCTGGCTGAGTTAAATCATTCTTAAATTGCAAGGTATTTATTATGGGATTGTATTTTGGTAAACTTTCCAGGAAGATTCCCATTTGCATAGCTTTGGGGATTTCCTCTCCAGGAGTTTGCAAGTCTGCCAATGTGGCTCTAAAATCATTAATGTGCTAATTCAAAAATTTGGGATTTGATAGCTTCATATTAACCAACTTCATTATTAATGCAACCTTACTTTGCAACGATTGAACACAACAGAGATTTTTCAAAGTATCCCATGCTTTTTTAGCTGTTCTCAGTCCTTTAATTTCACAGACTATTCTATCATCTACAGCCAGTGAGCTGGCTGGCTGGTGGGGGGCAGGCTTTCCAGCTGGGTGGCTGGATGGACAGGGGTGGGCAAACTCTATATCTTAACTTAAAAATGGGGGTGGGGCGTAGTGGTCTTATATGCCCAGTTGTCTTATACGCTGGGATATATGGGTATATATAGAGATATTTTTAATCTTGTCTCCTGTATAGCAATCTGAGTTCCAACATTCCCTACCACCAGCAACCATCACTAATGTAATGTGACTACTAGCTTTGCCCAATTTATTGCAGAATATTTTCAAATTAAGAATGAGGTTTAGGATGATTCTTAACAACTCTGCACCTTATAACATTCTGTCAATTCAGTTTCTTTCACTTATTTTGATACTGAAACTACGACCACCTGGGACTTGTCTACACTAGTCACAAATCCTGAATCCTTCTAAATCCATCCCAATAATGCCATACAATGTGTGGCGTTTTCCTCAAACCTGGTGCAATACTGATACAGCCCTATTTGCAGCAGACTTGGGGAATACCCCTTTAAGCCAGGTTTTTAGAAAACCTGAAGTTTTCTCTGGAGTTTGCTGGAAACTCTGGAGAAAACTGCTGCGTGAACTGGATTCACAGTGGATTTGGGGGTGGGGAGGAGAGGAAGAACAAGCACTGCCTGAATCACAGCCATTTCCCCCCTTCCTTAACGCCACTTCTCAGTCCAAAGGTGGAGCTCCAGCAGTAGTCGCTCTCTCTGAGGTCAGAACCCCTGGCAAGCCCTGCCATTGCAAGGCTAGCTTCCCAATCTGGCTTCAGAGAGGAAACTACCACTGGTACTTTGCTTTTCTAGAGCACAATTGCCCCTCCCAGCTGCAGGAGAAGTCAATCGCCAGTGTTAGTTGCCTCTCTGAAGCCAGATCAGGCAGCTACTGTTGGTGCTTTATTTTCCTGGAGTTTAGAGGGATTGTGTACTGGAAAAGCAAAGCACCAGTGATAGCTGCCCAACGTGGCTTCAGACAGGCAGCTACCACTGGCCCTTTGTTTTTCCTGGAGCTCAAAAGAATGATTGTGCTCCGGAAAATCAAAGACCAAACAGTAGCTGCCCAATCTGGCTTCAGAGAGGTGACTACTACAAGCTCTTTTCTTTTCCTGGAGCTCAGAGGGGCAATTGTAAGCAAAGCACCAGTGGTAGCCACCCAGTCTGGCTTCAGAGAAACTACTACCACTGATGCTTTGCTTACAACTGCCCCTCCAAGCTTTGGGAAAATCACAGCCCCAGTGGTAGCCACCTAATTTGGCTTCAAAGAGGCAGCTTTCACTGGCCCTTTACTTTTCCTGGAGCTCAGAGGGGTGATTGTAAGCAAAGTGCCAGTGGTAGTTGCCAGACCTGGCTTCAGAGAGGCTAATATTGCTGCACCTGATCTGGCTCCAGAGAGGTGACAACTGCTGGCACTTTGACTTTACAGTGCACTGTTGCCCCTCTGAACTCCAGGAAAAGCAAAGCACCAGTGGTAGTCACCTCTCTGAAGCTAGATCAGGAGGCTATCACTGGAGCTTTGGGTGGCCTATTCACGATGGCAGGGCGGGCACTCATTCTGCCTTCAGATTGGACACCTACCATTGGTGCTTTGCTTTTCTGGCTCTAGAAAAGCCAGACCCCTCAGAGCTCTGGAAAAATCCTTCTGGATTCAGAGCGGGTGACTAGCTCTGGGGCAAAGGGGGAAGAGAGAGGGGGAGGAGAAATCTCGCTTTCCTTCTCCCTTCCCATGGGAGGGCTCTGGTGGTGGTGGCTCCTTTCCCTCACCCATTGCCCAGCAGCAGCAACAGCAGTGGTGGTGATGGTGGTATGGCTCAGCCTGGGTGAAAGCCCTCCTCCTCTCTTGCTTCTTCCACTTTGCCATCCCTCCCCCAGCAGCACCAGCAGCCTCTGCAAGGGAGGGTGAGTGATTCTTACGGGGGGGGGGGTAAGGCAAGGCATGCAAGAGACTGAGCTGAGGCAGAGGGCAAGGAGGGTGGGGAACGGAGAGGAGGAGGAGAGCTCGCCTCCCTTCTCCCTTCCCCTGGGAGGGCTCCGGTGGCAGTGGTGGTGGTGGGTGGGGTCTGGGATTCACTGTTATCTGCGGATTTCAGTATCCGTGGGGGGGGGGGCTGGAACCAATCCCCTGCAGATACGGGGGTGCTACTATAAAAGTAATAACTGAATGAAGATTTGGGCTTTGGCTGATGTGGTACTGAAATCTGGGCCAGAATAGTCCAAATTTCATTTATCACAGCTCTGGGCCAAAGTAGTCTGAATCCCATCTGGATGCCCCTCCCCCCCCAGTGTAGTCAAGCCCCTGGTTAACAGCAACACTATCCGTAGGATTCTGAGGCAGAAATCATTCCTAAGATGGAAAACACTGTCTTTTTGCATGCCTTTATGTGATGCTTTTGGGGGAAATGTTTCTTTTACTAACATCCATTTTTTTTACAAGCAGTTCTCATTAATGCACATTTTTGTTGTTTTTGCAAACTGCACAACAACATCAAGTGAAAAGCAAATACAGTTGTCCCTCCATATCCACAGATTTGGTATTCGCGGATTTAAGTATTCACGGCTTGAAAATATTCTTTAAAAAATAATAATCCAAAAAGCAAACCTTGATTTTGCCATCTTATATAAGGGACACCATTTTGCTATGCCATTGCATATAATGGGACTTGAGTATTCAGATTTGGGTAGCCATGGGGGGTCCGGGAACCAAACCCCAGCAAATATGAAGGAACAACTATATAGTAGAACAACTGCTTTCTAGGTTCAGGTACTGATTTGAGAAGTAAGAAATTGGTAGGTTCATAACAAACTTTGACCTTCATCCCTAGTCATTCCTATTAATAGACACCAAAACCCCTGAACCTGCACAGTATACAGAGTCTGCAAACAGTACAGCAGTGAACTATTTTTCCTGCTGAAGTTAACTTAAGATCAAAATACTGCTGCATGAAATGGCAGGTACATATACATGCAGAGAAGCACAGTGATGTTCTTGAACATGGATGCTGTCAACCAGTTAGCCAGATTTCCATTGTCAGACTGACTGTATCACAAAAATATGCCATTACTCGTGTTTAGACACAGGGTGGGGAACCTTTTTCCTCTGAAAAACCACTGACCCAGTTAAGAGCCATAGCCAATGGAGGGTGGGGTTCACAGCACTGCAAAGCTACATAGCATTCTCTCTCTCTCCAGTCCCATCTTTGAAAGCAATGAACCTCCCCATCCCTAACACTACCCAGATGGGGAGGAGGGAAGGGTGGCCGCCATTTCACTACCATCCAGTTGAACTGTGAAATGATAATGTGATAGTTGAATTATTGCTACAATTGTTCTGACTGATAATTTTGCACTTGACTTATTATTCTATATTTTGACTACACATACACACACTCGTACAGAGAGAGAACGGGAGGGAGGGAGGGAGGGACAGACATGTGTTTCTGAATAAGCCAGATTTCTTTTCTCTGGGGCAAGAAAATATGATTCACATACATCTTTCAATGCACAAATAAATACACATATTTTTCATATACATCTATTTCACTGCAGAAGTAACACTGGTATATTTTGTACAGACTAGCCTTCACCAGCATGTCCTTCTAAATATTGTAGGACGCAGCTCTTATCTAGCTAATTAGCCAATGGCTAGAAACAGTGGCAGCTGCAAAACATCTGGTTGGGAAAATGGGTCTATACAAAAGAATTCAATGTTGCTTCTGGAACAAAAAAATGTTTATGTGAAATAATGATGTAGTGACACAAATAGCTTATTTTTCCTTATCTGAAAGTGCTCTTTTACTGGAAATTTGCCACATTTGAACTAGTCTTCAGTGTTAAACAGCCTCTTACAGTGTAGCAATTAAAAAAAGTTCTTCTCTTTTCCTTTGTGAAAACCTTTTATTAATCTGTAACAGAATACATATTTCAGTAATTTTACCACAGTTTTATCTTGTGAACTAGAAAACTTTGCAAAGATCTTCATATAGCTAGGAGCCACAGTTTCTCTGGCTGTCACTCTCCTGGTAGCTCAGGCTGCAACCATCCCTATTAAACTTCAACCAGGTCTGGTAGCTTTTTCCTGCCAAATTATCAATGGGAGGGGATATGGTAAAAGCAGAAAGTGAGTCAAGCAGAAGGTGTTTTGTAACTCTATGTTGTTTCCAAGGTAGAGTCTAGACACACTGCTCTAGGTTGGTCCATTTCAAAAATAATACTCTAGATTTTATTCTGCTGCTATTGGCCTCTTTATGGTTAGTAATGAGTGGGAGAGAAACCTTTCCTTCATGTTGCAAAATAAATAACACAATAATTGCAGTAATAACAGCATGTAACTATTTAACAGTTTGGCATAACTGAAAATGAATGCTCTTAAAAGAGAGAGTCGGTATCATGTGTTTTCAGCCACCCCTCCTTATATGGACAGTGATTAAAGTAAGGAGAAGGGAGGAGAGCAGTATCCTTTACGTTGCTTCTGATCCCCATCTAGTGAGCGAATTAAGGAATTACACAAATGCTGGGAGTAATTTCAAAATTTGCTATCTCACCTACAACAGAAATGATGTCATTTTAAAACACTTTTAATTGAAGCAATTCCTTTAAAAAGACTAGTTATCTTTTAAATATCGAAGATTCTCATATGTGAAGATGAATGCTGATGCCCAAAATATCTTGGGAAGCACAGATTATCATCAAGCCTACCTTAGGTAGTTACTTTTCCTACACACTGGCTTAAATCCAAATGATAGTGCCAGCTAAATTAGGTCCAATAATTCAATGAAAATTACATAAGTTGTGACTTACCACAGAGAGTCAAGTGGACCCTCATAGACGAGGGTCTGGATCCCCAAATCAGCCATGGAAACTCACTGGGTGACCTTGGGCAAGTCACATTCTTAGCCTTATAGAAGGGTAATGGCAATCCTCCTCTGAATAAATATTGCCAAGAAAACCCCATGACAGGGTGGCCATATGTCAGAGTTGACATGGAGGTAGATAACAAAGAAAAACAAACAAATTACTTGCCACTTAGCAAATGATTTGGTGGATTTACTGTAGATTGGACAAGAAATTGGATTTAGCACACTGTTTTGATAAAAGTAGCAACATAAGAAACTGAATAAGACCTTATTCTTAGGCCTAAATACAAATGCTAGTCCCAGTTTGAACAGACCTACCTCACTTTCTCTCTCTGGCTTTTCTTCGCAAATGAAGATTCAGGAAGGACTCATCCTGCGCTTTCTGCAAGCGAGCTGATGAATAAAAAGGCCAATCCGAAATAAACAAGTCCGGTTGCAGAAAGCACAGCAGAAGGTCTCCTTGGGTGATATCTCCGGGTTGTGATTCTTTCTGCATTGTCGTTTCTCTTCAAGACTTGTTTGGTGTGAGTTCTCAAATAAGGCTGAAGCATTGTGGATAGACGTCTCCATGCCACCCGATGTAAGGCCAGGGCGGACCACTGTTGGTGATCAATTTGGCCAAGCCTGAGATGTTGGTTTGGGGAGTCCTTGTATCGCTTTTCTGGAGCGCCGCTCTTACGCTGACCCATGGCGAGATCGCCGTAGAGTACTATTTTTGGGAGGCGATGGTCCTCCATCCTAGAAATGTGCCCTGCCCAGCGCAGCTGTGTTCTCAATATGATGGCGTCAATGCTGGTGATCCCTGCTTGCTCAAAGACAGCAACATTCATGACATATTCAGTCCTGTGTATATTTAGGATTGTGTGTATACAGCGCTGATGAAAGCGTTTGAGGAGTCATAAGTGGTGGAGATAGGTGACCCATGTTTCAGACCCGTAAAGGAGAATAGACAGTACAATGGCTCTATACACACTGATTTTTGTGCTTCGCCTCAGGTGTTTATTACTCCACACTCTTTGTAAAGTCTTCCAAATGTGCTATATCCCTTTGCTAAGCTGTGATCGATCTCTTTATCAATCTTGGCATCTGAGGAGATGATGCTTCTCAGGTAGGTGAACTGCTGAACGAACTTAAGCACAGATTTGCTGACGGCAATGTGAGGATTATGGTGTTCATCCTGTGGCGCAGGCTGGTAAAGAACTTCCATTTTCTTCAGGTTGACTTCCAGCCCAAACAGCTCTGCAGCTGTTGTGAAGCAGGATGTTAGGTGCTGCAGAGCTGCTTCTGTGTGGGCAACAAGGGCAGCAGCAGCAGCGAAGAGCAGCTCACGAACTAGATAGTTTACAGCCTTAGTGTGAGCCCTCAAACGCCTTAAGTTAAACAAGCTACCATCTGTAAGGTAACGTATATAGATTCTTCTTTGAGCTCTGCCGTAGCCCTTTGGAGCATCATGCTGAAGAAGATTGTAAATAAAGTTGGAGCAAGAACACAACCTTGCTTCACTCCATTAGTTATTATAAAGGGCTCTGAAAGAGCATCGCCATGTCTGACTTGACCGCGCTGGCCCTCGTGTAGCAAGATAATCATTTTAAAGAATTTGGGGAGGCATCCTAGTCTTTCCAGGATCTGCCACAGACCTTTTCTAATCACAATGTTGAAGGCTTTGGTGAGTCGACAAATGTTACACAGAGACCCTTGTTCTGCTCTCTACATTTCTCTTGCAGTTGTCTAAGGGCAAATACCATATCTGTAGTATTCCTATTGGCTCTGAAGCCACATTGGCTTTCAGGAAGAAGTTCTTCTGAAATAGCAGGAACTAATCTGTTCAGGAGTATCCTTGCAAGGATTTTTCCAGCAATAGAGAACAGTGTTATGCCTCAATAGTTTGAGCAATCGGATTTTGCTCCTTTTTTTCTTGTACAGGGTGATGATGACTGCATCTTGGAGATCTGATGGCAGTTCCCCTTTTCCCCAGCAATTCACAAGGAATTCATGGAATTTATCGTGGAGTACATGACTTCCGTGTTTCCAAACTTCAGGTGGGATTCCACCAATTCCAGCTGCCTTGCCATTTTTCATATGCTCTATGGCCTCAAGGGTCACTTCCAAAGTGGGAATTATGTCCAATTCATTTTTCATCGGTTTTTGTATCATATGTTGGATAGCTGAGCCTTGGACTACTCAGTTGGCACTAAAGAGACTTTGAAAATGTTCAGCCCATCGATTCAGGATGGAGGCTTTATCAGTAATTAATGTTTGACCATCTGTACTGTATAAGGAGCTTTGGACCTGATAAGTAGGTCCAAACACTGCTTTAAGAGCTTCGTAAAATCCTTGAAGATCACCCAGATCTGCACAGTGTTGTGTTTTTTCTGCTATATTGATCCACCACTTGTTCTTCATGTCTCGGAGTTTTTGTTGAAGTTTACTTCACGTGAGACAGAAAGCTGCTTTTCTAACATGGCGAGTTGGCTGGGCGAGGTATGCCTAGTGAGCAGTTTGCTTCTTTGCCAACAGCTCCTGGATCTCTTGGTTGTTTTCATCAAACCAGTCTTGATTTTTCTTGTGGGAGAATCCGAGGGATTCTTCCACAGACTGGAGGATACTGTTTTTGATATGTTCCCAAAGCACTGTAGGAGAAGGATCTGTAGGATGGTCTTCAAGTTTTGTTTGCAGATTTGCCTGGAAGTTGTCTCTCATGGTAGCTTGTTGAAGATTGTTGACTTGGAGTCACTTCTTTAAGATGCCACCCCTCTTAGGTTTGAACTTAAGATGAAGGTTTAGCTTACATCTTAGGAGGCGATGATCTGTTTGGCATCCTGCACTGGGCATCACTCGAGTATGACGGACATTGTAAATGTTTCTCTGGCGGACTAGAACATAGTCAATGAGGTGCCAATGTTTGGATCAGGGATGCATCCAGGTTGTCTTCAAGCTATCTTTCTGCTGAAAGATAGTGTTTGTAATAGTCAGCTGTTGTTCTGTACAGAACTCTAGCAAGAGGCGTCCGTTATCATTGCAATTTCCAACACCATGCTTGCCTAAGACACCTTTCCAGGCTTCAGAGTTCTTTCCTACTCTGGCATTGAAGTCACCAAGGACAATAATTTTATCTTCTACAGGGACTTTTTGTATGAGGTGGCGTAGGTCTGTGTAGAATTTGTCTTTCTCTATAGGGTCAGCTAGCATAGTTGGGGCATATATACTAAAGAGAACAACATGTGGGAGGTGTAAGGAAATAATGCGATCAGAGTGTCCTGTTGGCAAGGTTTTGAGTTTGGAGGCAATGGAGTTTTTAATCATAAAGCCTACTCCTGAAAGATGTTTTTCAGTTTTGGGTTTGCCAGACCAGTAAAGTGTGTAGCCGGCGCAGTGTTCTTTAAGGCTGCCTTCCTCATGGAGACGAACTTCACTAAGAGCAGCGATGTCAATATTAAGTCGTGATATTTTATGGGCTGTTAGAGCAGAATGACGCTCAGGCCGTCCACTACCTGTAGAGCCTCGCATGGTTCTGATGTTCCAGCATGCAACTGTCAGTTTATTTACACATTGGAGGCCGGTGTGTGCCTTTGTTCTTTGCCTTGGTTTGACCGCATCAGAAGATGCCCGTTGGCTGCGGCTAGCCAACCAGGTAGATGGGGATGAGCTTTCATTAGGCCACCTTTTCTAGGCCCCTCTCCATATGGAGCAAGCAGTGCTCTCCTTAAAAAAGGCTGCTTGGTCATTCAGGATGCTGCTGAACAAGGCTATCATCTCCCGGGTCAGCCTCAAGCGACCAAAGTCCTGAACCGCCTGCATGCAGGGTTGGGTCTGCGGCTTCCAGTGCTTCTTTACACCTGTCGTTTCGTCCCTCTCCTATCGCTACAGGGCTTTTTCGGAATTGGATTTGTCCTTCTTGCCCGTGCAATGGATTTTTCTCGTGGAGCGCAGCATGCACAGAACTGGCCTCACCCTTTAAACCAAAGGTTCATCTGCTGTGGCCTTGCAAGCATGGACGGTAGCAGCGAGGTCCTCTGGTCGTAGGTTTGATTAGAGTTTCCTTCTCTTAGATGGTTGACCTTACACGGTTGGGCAAGCACCATCTGCCTGGGTTTGGGGTTGGAGTTTTCCTTCTCTTAGGATGGTTGCCATAAGGCTAGAGAGCCCATCCTGCCCTTTGACGCTCTTTGTCAGACCCTTCAGTTTTGACCTGTCTGGCATGGGAGACCCTATCATAGACCCTACCACCGCCAGCATAGCTCAAAACATCATTAGGGTACGCAAGCCTCTCTCCCATGACAAGGGGGCATCAATGGAGAGGACAGACCTACCAAATCAGTGGATATTACACATGTGTTGACTTACTATTCAGCAATTGATTTAGTGGGTTTACTCTAGGTGAGAGTAGAAATAATATTCAGGCCTTACGTTCTATATACATATTGGCTGGTTACCTGAATGCAAACATTTGATTGTCTTACCATTATTTTTCATGCAAAAATGTGCATGATTCTGAATTGGAAGAGTTGTTGTCCAGATGCAGGGTGGGAGATGGAGTAAGCATGCCACATTGTTCTGTGATGAAAATAGAGTTAAGTAACTTTCCATGGCTATCTGATTTGGGGGTAAAAGACTATACAGTTGTCCCTGCACATTCGCGAACTTGACATTCGCGGTTTTGGTTATTCGCGGTTTTGGTTATTCGCGGTTTTGGGAGGGCCCCCCCGGGCCCCCCCAAAACCGCGACACGGGGCCTCCAGAGGCCCCGTGAAAAGACCTGGAGGGAGCGGGGAGGCCCGGGGAGGCCTCCACGGGGCCCCCGGAGGCACTCCGTAGGCCCCATGAAGGCCTGGGGAGGGGTGGGGAGGCCTTCGCGGGTCCCCCGGAGGCCCTCCGGAGGCCCCGTGAAGGCTTGGGGAGGGGTGGGGAGGCCTTCGCGGAATGCCCGGAGGCCCTCCGGAGGCCCCGCGAAGGCTTGGGGAGGGGTGGGGAGGCCTTCGAGGGACCCCCGTAGGCCCTCCGGAGGCCCCGCGAAGGTGGAGGGAGGGAGGGAGGGCCGGGGAGACCTCCGCGGGGCCTAGGAAGGCCCCGCGAAGGCCTGGAGAGGGAGGGAGGGAGGGCCAGGGAGACCTCCGCGGGGCCTAGGAAGGCCCCACGAAGGCCTGGAGAGGGAGGGAGGGAGGGCCGGGGAGACCTCCGCGGGGCCTAGGAAGGCCCCGCGAAGGCCTGGAGAGGGGGGAGGGAGGGCTAGGGAGACCTCCGCGGGGCCTAGGAAGGCCCCGCGAAGGCCTGGAGAGGGAGGGAGGCAGAGCTGGGGAGACCTCCGTGGGGCCTAGGAAGGCCCCGCGAAGGCCTGGGGAGGGGGGAGGGAGGGCCAGGGAGACCTCCGCGGGGCCTAGGAAGGCCCCGCGAAGGCCTGGGGAGGGAGGGAGGGCTGGGGAGACCTCCGCGGGGCCTAGGAAGCCCCCGTGAAGGCCTGGGGAGGGGGGGAGGGAGGGCTAGGGAGACCTCCACGGGGCCTAGGAAGGCCCCGCGAAGGCCTGGAGAGGGAGGGAGGGAGAGCTGGGGAGACCTCCGCGGGGCCTAGGAAGGCCCCGCGAAGGCCTGGGGAGGGAGGGAGGGAGAGCTGGGGAGACCTCCACGGGGCCTAGGAAGGCCCCGCGAAGGCCTGGAGAGGGAGGGAGGGCCAGGGAGACCTCAGCGGGGCCTAGGAAGGCCCCGCGAAGGCCTGGGGAGGGGGGAGGGAGGGCCAGGGAGACCTCCGCGGGGCCTAGGAAGGCCCCGCGAAGGCCTGGGGAGGGAGGGAGGGAGGGGGAGACCTCCGCGGGGCCTAGGAAGGCCCCGCGAAGGCCTGGGGAGGGGGGAGGGAGGGCCAGGGAGACCTCCACGGGGCCTAGGAAGGCCCCCCGAAGGCCTGGGGAGGGAGGGAGGGGGGAGGGCTGGGGAGACCTCAGCGGGGCCTAGGAAGGCCCCGCGAAGGCCTGGGGAGAGGGGAGGGAGGGCTAGGGAGACCTCCGCGGGGCCTAGGAAGGCCCCAAGAAGGCCTGGAGAGGGAGGGAGGGAGGGCCAGGGAGACCTCCGCGGGGCCTAGGAAGGCCCCAAGAAGGCCTGGAGAGGGAGGGAGGGAGGGCCAGGGAGACCTCCGCGGGGCCTAGGAAGGCCCCGCGAAGGCCTGGAGAGGGGGGAGGGAGGGCTAGGGAGACCTCCGCGGGGCCTAGGAAGGCCCCGCGAAGGCCTGGAGAGGGAGGGAGGCAGAGCTGGGGAGACCTCCGCGGGGCCTAGGAAGGCCCCGCGAAGGCCTGGGGAGGGGGGAGGGAGGGCCAGGGAGACCTCCGCGGGGCCTAGGAAGGCCCCGCGAAGGCCTGGGGAGGGAGGGAGGGAGGGCTGGGGAGACCTCCGCGGGGCCTAGGAAGGCCCCGTGAAGGCCTGGGGAGGGGGTAGGGAGGGCTAGGGAGACCTCCACGGGGCCTAGGAAGGCCCCGCGAAGGCCTGGAGAGGGAGGGAGGGAGAGCTGGGGAGACCTCCGCGGGGCCTAGGAAGGCCCCGCGAAGGCCTGGGGAGGGAGGGAGGGAGGGAGGGCTGGGGAGACCTCCGCGGGGCCTAGGAAGGCCCCGCGAAGGCCTGGGAAGGGGGGAGGGAGGGCTAGGGAGACCTCCGCAGGGCCTAGGAAGGCCCCGCGAAGGCCTGGGGAGGGGGGAGGGAGGGCCAGGGAGACCTCCACGGGGCCTAGGAAGGCCCCCTGAAGGCCTGGGGAGGGAGGGAGGGGGGGAGGGCTGGGGAGACCTCCACGGGGCCTAGGAAGGCCCCGCGAAGGCCTGGGGAGGGGGGAGGGAGGGCTAGGGAGACCTCCGCGGGGCCTAGGAAGGCCCCGCGAAGGCCTGGGGAGGGAGGGAGGGAGAGCTGGGGAGACCTCCGCGGGGCCTAGGAAGGCCCCGCGAAGGCCTGGAGAGGGAGGGAGGGAGGGCTGGGGAGACTTCTGCGGGGCCTAGGAAGGCCCTGCGAAGGCCTGGGGAGGGGGGAGGGAGGGCCGGGGAGACCTCCGCGGGGCCTAGGAAGGCCCTGCGAAGGCCTGGGGAGGGGGGAGGGAGGGCCGGGGAGACCTCCGCGGGGCCTAGGAAGGCCCCACGAAGGCCTGGAGAGGGAGGGAGGGATGGCCGGGGAGACCTCCACGGGGCCTAGGAAGGCCCCGCGAAGGCCTGGAGAGGGAGGGAGGGAGGCTGGGGAGACCTCCGCGGGGCCTAGCAAGGCCCAGCGAAGGCCTGGGGAGGGGGGAGGGAGGGCCGGGGAGACCTCCGCGGGGCCTAGGAAGGCCCCGTGAAGGCCTGGGGAGGGAGGGAGGGAGGGCTGGGGAGACCTCCGCGGGGCCTAGGAAGGCCCCGTGAAGGCCTGGGGAGGGAGGGGGGAGGGGAGTCGTTATTCGCGGATTTTTCACATTCGCGGGGGTCCGCAGAACGGAACCGCCGCGAATGTGAAGGGACGACTGTATTTGCTACCTTGTTTGAAAGACAATGAATCTTTAAAGGAATATTTTTAAGACTCACAAGGAATAAGTAAGGTGCAAAGTTATGTGTATTCTTTAAGAACTTTTGTCTTATTGGATTGTCTTGATTTCATGCATAGCACTTAATGTCCACTTATTCAAAACTAATAATAATAATAATAATAATAATAATAATAATAAAATTTTATTTCTATCCCGCCCCTCTGCAACGCAATCGGGGTGGCTTACAATATAAAAACTCCATAGTCCCAGTACCCCAGCCCACCCCCCCTTAAAATAATATTAAACTATAAAAGATTAAAAACATACAGTAAATTAACAATATATAAATTAGAAAAAGATTAAAACATAAAATGGAGAAATATTACTATGCACAGAAATCCATCTACAAATTTTGAATGAATAATTAGGAGAAAAGCTCAAGGACATTACTGTGAGGGCATCTTACAACACCATGCTTGCCTAAGACACCTAGAGATGTTTTGAAGAATATAAGTGCATTCTGGTTTTCCACAAAACCTCTAAATGCTAATGTCTCCCAAATAATTCCTATTTCATCATGTAACCTGAGTGAGGATAACTTAAAAATGTACCTTTTTTCTGAATTATACTGAAAGGAATACTGACTTTTAGAATGTACAGCAGTCCTACCTAACCTCAGTGGAGAACCCTTCTCTTATTTCTGTATGAAGTCACTGTTCTGGGCATGTTTCCTGAATGGAAGCAAATAAGCCTAAGGTCTCATATACAGACAGAGTGAACAGGCTCTTCTGGGAGTAACATCACTATATTGGGAGTGACTGAATAATCCAAGTGTCTCCCAGTATGAGGTCACAGCAATATTAGCCTTGTCAATCAGAAGACAACTGGAAGGACACTGAGAACAACAATTCACACAGAGATGGTAAATACTTTGAGCTCACAAGAAATAAAATACTTAATTTTACTGTTGTGTTATACTAATGTATCCTGGCACATTATGGGAAGCCATGCTTTAACTGACGTATTTTGTTTGTATGGGCATAGCTGTGATGAAGCGCAAACAAACAGGCCAGTCTCTACAAAAACTAATAAATGGACATCAAATAAATCCAACATCAACAGTGGCAATATTCAAATATTGGGAATATTTTAGCTATCCAGAATACTTTCGAAGACATGTTTAAATGCAAAAGTTATGAAGTATAAATCCTCAAGGTATTCAACTTGATCTCCTGTGGTCTGAACAGGGACAAAGGTTTTTCAAAAATAAAAATCACAGTATATAGGTAAATCAGGTCATCAATACAATGATAGCAGCCAACTATTGTTCTTTTTAATGGCCACTATTAAGATAATTCTCACTGTTTATATTTTGTGTGTTTCAGTTCCCTCTGACTTCAGTATAATCTCCCATTTCATCTTATTGTATGTGTATTGTGTGGTGTGTATGCATGTGTGTGTGTGAAAGAGAGAAAGGAAAAGAAAGAGAAAGAGGATAAAACTTCATGTAACTGATGAATGTACTGTGATATCATCCTGTATACAGTGGGCCTTTGGTATCTATGAAGTACTGGTTCCAGGAAAAACCACAGATACCAAAAAACACACATGCTCAAGTCCCTATTAAAAATGGTGTAGGGCAGCAGCAGAGGTGGCAGCAAGCTCCTGGTGCATTCTTTGGGTTCCCCAACTCCAGGGAGCATGACAGCCACCTGCTCCTGCCTCTGAGGCAGCAGAGTTCCTTCACAAAACAGAACTGGGCAGTCAGCATGCTCCCTGGAGGCAGGAGATCCTGAAGAATGCAGCTGAAGCTTGTTGCTGCCTCTGCTGCTGCCCTTTTCCCATCACATTTGCAATCACTCAGCACACCTTGTGTTACAATTGCAGTCTTTCTGCAAACAAGGCTTATTAAGTCCCTATTAAAAATAGAATGGGCAGCAATGGAGGTGGCAGCAAGGCTTATTAAGTCCCTATTAAAAATAGAATGGGCAGCAATGGAGGTGGCAGCAATACTCTCTTTAAACACACACACACACACACACACACACACAAATTTAAGTCTTGAAAATCTCCAAGTAATATAATCTCCCACACAGTAGTTTTATTTGAAAGGAGACTAGATTTGGTCTGCTGGAGGGCAGGGGACAACTCAAAGAAGCTGTAAGGTTGTAACTTGTAGTGTTCTGTAAATACAAGGAGAATGTGCTGCTTCTTAAAAAAATTTTTTTTAAAAAAGAGCAAGCATTTTTTTTTTAAAGATGCAGATTCACATGATTGCTCCAAGACAAGATTAATCACAGGGACACCAATTAGAAGTTTAAGGACATTTCTGTTGCACTGGTGCCCCCCAATGGCATATTTTTTCACTGCTGGCCAAGAATGATAATGAACAACTGTGTGTGCGGGGGGGGGGCTCTCTGTGCATGCACATACTTGTATCACAGAATAATTCCACAGACTGCAAAACTATTATCTCCTTTGACGAGGACCCTTGACTTCATACTTTTATGTACGGGATATTTAAAACTATTTCCTTTTAGTGTTTTTTATCTATATCATTTTCCTATTTACTCTGCCTGGAGCAAAGTCATTTTTAACATGGATGAATGTAACACTGATAACATATTAATTTTTAAATTCAGGATTTTTTAAAACAACAACAACAACAACAATTACCTCTAAAAAGCATGGGTAAAGTTTAATTTTCAAGTCTTTTACACTGTTACTTAACCTGACATCCCCTGACACATAGCTATCTATAATAAATTGGCAACATTTAATAATTAGGTCAAATGTGGCCTTCCGCGTAGTGCAGCCATTAAAGCTGGAAAATTCCAAGAAATCCCAAAGACTAGTGTTCAGACTCAGTCAGATAAGCACTTAAGGAGGGGTTGTCCAAATTCCAAAGAAATGTTAATTTGTAAGGCAACTGAAGGTCCAAACACCTGGCTAACCCTATCAGTTAAAGCTGGGATACTCAAACCTATAAACAATCCCCATACCTTTACCATTCCACAAACAAAGAAAGTTGCTTCCTCCATTCAATCACAAAATATCCGCATTGTGTTCCACTATAAATCCCATCCCCAAAAGACAGTTATTGACTATAAAAACCCTTCCAATACTCCACTCAAGTGTGCACAGTTCATCTTCCTCTCGACTCCATGTCACTGTGTAGCCAGACTCAAAGATCCCCTTCCTGTGGACATTACATCTGTCTGTGCTGCTGCTTCAGACCCTCACCCTGCTGGTTCCTTCCATGACCTCATCTCCTCAGATCGGTACAGTATCACTTGAAAACAAACCCCCTTCACTATTCCTCTATCCCAATACTCCCCACTTTATTTGCTAGTCTTGCAGGAATGCTTGAAGCCTGAATGTGTGTATGAATGTCATTATTTTTGTTTTCTCAAATAAAGATCAATTATTGCACTATCTAGCTTAACGTTTCCTCCTTAGTGCTGGTAAACATAGGTCAAAAGAGTCTGCTATCTGTTGCCCCCTCTCGCATAGCCAAGCTTAGTACATTAATTCCCCTAATTAATGTTGATATTTTGAGCATCCTTAAGACCCCCGAGCATTTAGGTTAACAGCACAACATATTCTCCTTAAAGGTTTGTGAATGCACATAAAAAACTGGTTGTACTGAATATTTTAAATTACTTTTCTTAAAATGAGATGCCTAGGTCATACCCTCCAACATTTGACAGATGAAAACTGGGATGCATGTGGACAAACAACACCTAAGTGTGGTCAAGTTATTAATGGAGTTACTAATGAACAGACAAGCTAGGAGAGGCTGCAGCATGCTGCTTTTGCTTGGGTCTACAGGGAAGGACAAGATTCCATCCACTCCTCTTCTCTCCTCCCTGCTAACTGAGGGTGAACTACTTTTGCATTTTGAACCTGGTTTGCAGCAACTTAAGTAAGCTGAGGACAAAGGAGGCAGTGGAAAAAGGAGAGAGAAACCATAGCATTTTAAAAGTGGCTGAAAAAGCAGGGTAGAGGATTAATTGGGATTGTCCCTGACAAAGGGGGATAGTTGAAGGGTATGCTAGCTCTTGAAGATTTAAGAGCAGCAGTCCATGGTCTGTGAGAGCTGCACAGCTCAAGTAGCAAGTAGACATCTGCCACCCTTTCAGATAAAGAGACAGGCCCTTTCTTTAGTTCCTGGCTGTGACAAAAACAGAAACCAAGGACCCCTCTGAGGATTCTTAGAATGGGATCAAACTAGATAACATGAGTTGTTTAGCTATGTGATAAAATGGCTACAGGTGTGATGCCAATTTTGTCAGATACCTTAAGTGATATTCTCAGATCAGAAAATACAGATACACACAAACACAGAGCAAACAATGCTGCCAAAAGTCCAACAAATGTTAAGGGCCTTCTTGGTAGATGTTCCAAGGCTTTGCATCTGCCTCTCTAAGGACTTTTACATATCACCTTTGAACGGCGATACAAATGAATAAGCAACACTGATGACGACAACAACGACAACAACATAAAGACATACTATTTAGAGCAACAAAGGATCTCTTCCATCCCAAGGGCTAAATTCTATTTCAGTGCAATTGCATGGGGTAGTGGTTTGAGAGTTGAACTATGACTCTGAAGACCAGAGTTCGAATCCCCACTCGGCCATGAAAACTCACTGAGTGACTTTAGGCAAGTCACACACTCTGAGCCTCAGAAAAACCCATGATAGGTTCACCTTAGGGTCACCATAAAAATGACTTGAAGGCATACAATAACAAAAACAAAGCACAGGGGCTAAAATTATCACCTGTTTTAAATTAAAACTCTTGCTCATAGTAACTTAGTCTTAAGGGAGACATTTTAACCTTTTTAAATGGGAGAAAATATGTGCAAAAGCTGGGAAAACATTAAATGGTAGTTCAGGACCCCAAGGTCCTGAACTGGAATATCAAAAGAGCTGGATTTTTATGGGTACTGATGGAAAACAGATTGAACATGATAGCATCAACCATGTTGCCCAAACTGTGGAATGAAGTATTCAGCCTCATGAGGACACAGATCCAAGAGGCTGAAAATGTATAGAAAAACTTCAATGTGCTTCACATAAAATGTTTAAAAAGCCAATACAAACTGTCATTACTCATTTATGATACTGTGACTTTGACCACTGAAGACAATCAAGCAACTTCATAAAATATTAAAAAACAGACAAAGCAGGGCCTGTCTCTGTAATATATAAAGACATGATTACATTTCACATTACCAAGTTAATCTAATTGTATACAAAAAAAGGAGAAAAGGCAAGGAAAAGAGAAAGGAAAGAAAATAAGGGCCCTATTTAGGACCTAAAAGTAGGTTAATAGAGACAAACTATTATCTGTTCAATTCCTTTCTTACAGAACTTCAGGCAAGTCACTAACTTCCAGAGGAGCTGGAGGAGGAGCAGGGGAGGGAGTAGTAGTAGTAGTAGCAGTAGTAAAAAGAAACATAAATTTCTAAGACTTTGGCCAAGATCCTGCATCTCAGCCTGTGATGCATAACTTTACGACAGAGCAACATCACTGACACAACTATGTTAGAAAACTTCAACAACACACAATGGAGCACTGCACAATATGTCTTGTTGTACAACAGGGTCTACCACTGCACAACAGGGCACTACACAAAGTGGGGACCTTTTTCCAGTAGGGCACAGGGAACACATGACTTCCCAGTGCCCTCCATTCTGGATTACCAGTGCCCAGTGGCTCTTTTGGGGGCCACTGCACTTCCTCCTTGTGCTGTCATTGTAGAAGGACAGCCTGCCCCACAAAGTGATGTACTAGTGTGTGGGGTGACCCCTGCTAAAATGGACACACTGCTTGCTCCACTTGTGTAATGGTCCTAATGGAGCAACTATGACAACACTCCCTTCCTGAAAATACAACACAACAGTTCTAAACGGAGCAATTATAAGTTGGTTTACAACACTGTACGAGTAAATTCCCAACAGGAGGCCAGCCCTTTAGTATAGCCATTTCTTTTACATCCAAGATGAATGGTTTTGGGAAATGAATGTTAATTAAACTGCAAAACATCTCATTAATTCATATGTTCTTAACTGAAAAAAACACTGACAGCTTTGGCTTATGCTATTGGATGATGCCCTCACAGATTCATCAGATGTTAGCTTTTGCTGTTTAAAAATAAAAGTCATTTATCTGCAGCTAAACTGTAGACACTATTTCCTGGCATTGATAAATTTGAAAGAGACACTTCCTTTAAGTTGTTCTATTTTTATCTCTGAACTATAATAATATACTAATTAGTTATGATGACACATATGAACGCAATTTTTAAAAGTAGACTATTGCAGTAATCACCACCAGAAGGATGTGCCCAAATTAAAAAAAAAACAAACCTGAGCCCATAGTAATATAGAAAGCTGCTTTATACAAAGTAACTTTCGCCATTATTGATCATTTTGCCTTACAACCATCCTAAACACACACACACACACACACACACAAAATAAATGTGACTTCTGAAGGCTCGACTAGCTCACAAGGTTGTCTTTATAAAAATAAGACATCTGCCATCTCAGGGGAAAATGCTAATGGTAACATAATTTTAAGCAGTAAGGTTTGAGAGGGAGAAATGTGAAATTATACAAAACAATGGAAAAATAACTTCAAAAATGTATAGATGCATTCCTCCAGAATACATATATGTTTCTTTCAATGCATTGTTGAACTTCCTTTACAACACTTTAGGAATGTAAGGAAATGAATTTATACAAGGTTACTCCAGAGCCTGGTATCTTGAAAGTAGCATGTTACAGGTTTAGCAAATGAACAATATGTGCTAACATTGTTACTTTTAGCATTAAGATGAGAATGGTATTATAATTTTGACTAATGAGTAATATTTCATATTTGTGTAACTCACTGGGTGGGATTTTTTTGGGGGGGTTGGGTTTTTTTTCCTTGGTATTTTTTTTTTAAAGTTCCATTCCATTCCTTTAATTCAAGTGAATGTTTAAGTTAATTTTTCACTAAACAAGTAATGTAACATGGTACTTTTTATCTATCAGCCTTCCCCAAAAGAACACTATTTTTTTAATGCTGATGTGTTGGTTTGAAAATACCCAAGCCATTTGTCCATCCATTTATCCATCTAGACAATCTATTTAGGCAGAGGTCTTTCCTCTCATATGTTATCTGAGCTTTTAATTGCAGATGGCAGGGACAAAACCTTGCTGGGATCTTCTGCATATACTGGATGCGCTCTTCTATTGAGGTACGGGCTGTTCCCATCTTGCTACTTCTCACTAAAACTCTTTCTCATATCCCCTATGCAATACTTTGGTTGTTCACTAAATGTATGTATATTGTATTTCATGATTAGGTTATATATAGGGGCAGTTTTAGGATTTAAAACAATGTTAAATGTTTGCACACTTCAAAGCAATATTTAAATGGGAGATGAGATTTTCTGTGTGAGGAGCAGAGTATAATTGTGACTAGTAGCAATTTCTGAAAGATGAATGTCTGCAAGCTTAACTCCCCCTCCCCACCAAGAAATACATAGACAAAGGAAGAATGATTGGGATGGACTGGACAACAGATGAGTAAGGGAGTAATGGGAAGACTTGTCCCAGGGCCAACAGTCCTGTGGTGGGATAATTGTTTCCCTGGGCTGGGGTGTACTCCCCACCAGGTAAGGCAATTAGAAGTTGGAACCCCTGTTTATACAGGGTAGGAAATTGAATTGTTGAAGGCATGACCCATCTCTCACCATAATAGATATGAGAATTGTATAACCAAGTTACAAACAAGAATGCTTACTCCCCTGGTTGAACTGCTAGGCTCAAGAAAAACTGTCTAGCAGGACATACTGCACACAAAGTACTTCTTTCTATGCCACTGGGGTGCTGCTAATGTTTGTCCATGATGCAGGTAAGGATTCTAGAACCATCTGTTTGTAATGCTCCATGTCCATTACAAGAAGATCTTGGGTTTCAATCCTTGTCATCTTCAGTAGCAAAGGATTTTTGGACAGAGGGTAGGGAAAGACCTTGGCACTTACAGTGGAAATGGATTCAGTGTACATTTCATGTACTATACTGGAAAAACACATACCATGTGAGCTATTTCTCTGTTCCTAATTGTAAAGTACTATCTACATTACAAACTTGAACTGGTTCAGTAGTGATTCCCTTTCTTCAGAGAACCATGAGGAGGGGATCCAGATTTCTGACAGAGAATGCTCACCCTCATCATTTTCTTTTGTGGGTGTGGGGGAGGAGGGAATCAACAGATAGCTTAAATTGATGGTTAAATTAGTATAAAAACTGTTTTAAATTGAGATACTCTTTTCTGGGGAATCATTGTTTTAACATTAGTATTTATTGAAATGTGGAAATTCTGTGAATATCAGCTCACACAAAAATGTTTCAGGGGGAAGCATTAGGCATCAAGGAGAAATATCATGATAACATTTTAAAAGCATCTTTTGTTTTTGTTGTTTGCCTTCAAGTTGTTCCAATTTATGGCAACTCTAGGGTGACCCTATCATGGTGTTTTCTTGGCAAGATTTGTTCAGAGAGAAATTGCCATTAATTTCCTCAGAGGCTGAGAGAATGAGACTTGCCCAATGCCACTCAGTGGGTTTCTATGGCTAAGCAGGAATTTGAACCTTGACCATTTAAACTATTACATTCAAACTATTACACCTTGCTGGCTCTCTTGTGGTGCCTTAAAGATGACCAAGTTTCATTTGACATACATTTCCATGGACTGCTGCAAGCCCACTTCATCAGATGAAGTAGACTGTGGTCCATGAAAGCTTATGTTAAGCAAAATTTGCTGGTCATTAAGGTGCCACAAGATTTATCATTGCTTTTGCTGCATCAAATTAAAACAGCTTTCCTCCTGGATATCAGATTAGCTAAGAATGCCAATTTTGCTGTCATAACATGCATTCATGGAATTTATCCAAGAGTCAAGATCCTAACTGAAGATGTTCTTCTTTCATTAAGTAATCATATACTGTCTTCTACTAAAGAACACTTAGTTTTATACACTAATGGTAATGCTATTAAGACAGACAAGCATAAAGAGGTCAAAGATGTACAAATCCCTTGCCCTGCCTCCTTGCCATTCCTTTCCCTTTCCATTCCTTTCTCTTTCCTTTCCTTCCCTAACTCAGAGTGGCTGGCCACACAGTAATCCAGTATGAGTCAAATGTTAACATATCCTTACCACCACCTTTCTGATTGCAGGTAAGAAGGTGATGTATGCCTGCATTCTCATCCCCTGCTTAGTTCAAAACGTATCCATAACAGTCTAGTGTTTTACATGAATGATGAACTTCTGCTTGTCACTAGCATGGAGTTGGGCAGCTGAGAGTGCCAACAGGCTCACCTATACAATACAATTGATGGTGTGGATTGATGCACACACACCAATTTGCAGCAGCTTTCCTTTGTCTCCATGTTTTTTTTCCAAGGTCGCAGGCATGCAAAGCCATACATGTTTGTTGTTCAAATGGGCATGCCTGCAAATCAAGATGGTGGGCACAAGCAAATTACTTGCATTTTTACTGTCACCAAATAGTATTTAAAAAAAAAAAAGCAAATCCAAGGTGCAGAAGTGTGATCTTCCACCTTAAATAAAGTGGGGGGGGGAGGCTGTTTTTGTCACTTTGGCACACAATCACTATGGCAAAAATCCAACACGGTGGTTCTGGGCACTTGCCTTGCCAGCAAGCTCTGACCCCTGTGCATGTCTGACCAATCAGCTTTCCACTTCCACTCTTATTGGGAATGTGCAGCAAAGTGAATCAGTTGTCTCAATGTGCATAAATGTGCATTTTCCTTGGCGCTTTTTAAAAAAATATGGGAAAAGTCACAAAGGCAGAGTATTTGGAGCTTTTGCCCCCCTCCTTCCGAATATGGCAAAATGATGTGGGATCCCATTGGGACAAAAAGTATTCTCAAATTCTGTGAGGAGTATTTTCGCCATATAGACAAGCCCAGGGGCCACAGTGGTTCCAGTGGAGGATTCAGGCAGAGAAGAGACCAGCTAGACCCACCACCAGATCTTCCCTTTAATAAAATGGTAACAGTAATGGATTCAACAAGGTCTAGGCATGGAGAATGTGAGAAAAGTTCTCCCCAGACTACCAAGTATTGATGTAAGCAGCAATTCCCAAATACCATCTTGCTTCAAGACCATGAACTAACATCCTCACTTCTTACATCTTCACAATATGAGGATTGCAGTAGTAATATAAATACAGGAGCCAAGAGGGGGAAATCCTTTCTTTTTCTTGTACCTCACTCAGTATGAAGAATGTGTGGGTGAGAGAGCCTTTTCCTTCCAATTATCTTCATGGCCTTCCCCATTGTCCTACCTATGCCTTGGGAAATACAGTTGTCCCTTCACATTCGCTGGAGTCTGATTCCAGGACCCCATGAATACCCAAATTCGTGAATACTCAAGTCCCATTATATGCAATGGCATAGTAAAGTGGTGTCCCTTATATAAGATGGCAAAATCAAGGTTTGCTTTTTGGATTATTATTTTTTAAAGAATATTTCCAAGCCACGAATACTTAAATCCATGAATGCCAAATCCGTGACTGTGGAGGGACAACTGTACTACAAACAGACCAAGAGACATTGGAGATTTTCACAAGGGCTATATATCCCTTGTCTGGAATGAAACAGGGTCGGGAAAGGTTTTCCCTTTCGGATGATGTCCACCCTGTTCCGTTCCTACGTCATGCCTGTTCTGTTTTCTCCCCATGATATAGTAATCACAGGGAGAAGTTGTTAATAGGAACCCGGTTCTGTTTCTGTTACGGAATCACGGGTTTGCAAATCGGATCCCGTTCCTGTTCTGGAATGACAGGGATGGGGGAGGAGCTCCATGGCAGGCACTTCCTGCCACGATATGGACAGCCAGGTAAGTGCCACCCTTCCCACCCCCCTTCCCGGGTTACTTGTATTTTAATTTTTTTTTAAAAAAATTATTCTTTCTTTTGATAGCTGGGGAGTTTTTAATTTGAATTTCCCTCCCATTCGTTCTCTCGCGAGAACGAGTGGGAGTTCCCCCGGCCGGTCGTAAAGCAGCATTACGACAGCTGCATTTACGGCTGGCTGGGCAAGGAGGGAAGAGGACCATTCCTGTTCTGGAATGGAGGTAAGTGTGTGAACATTTACCTCCATTCCGTTGCAGGAATGGGAGAGGAGGTGGCGGGAAAGAATCGGGGCTTTTAGCCCCCGTGTGAAAATCTCCATTGACTACAGGGTGACTGATCACATCTGACAAGGATTCCATAGGAGTACAATGCATCTCTTATACCTGAAGCACATCTATACACTTATCTAGGGGCTTTGTGTGGGCCAGATTTAAAGACGTCAACTCTGGGAGAGCCCTGGAGAGCTAAACTTTCTTTCAGTCCTTGAGAATCATGTTTGCCCAGTTCCACAGAGCATCTTCCTTGGCTATGTTTTGTGTTTATGCATGAGTATGATAGAATATTGGGGAATAGTTTTTATTCAATAGAATCATGCTGGGATAATATCTCACATTCCATCTCTGTGAGTCCCATAATTTTACATTCTTCATAAAGTGAGTGGTGTCTCTGAGGAATTTAGTTCTTTGCTAAAACCAACCACCTCTTCACAAGAACAGTGGTAGTCAGGACAAACACAAAAAGTGTGCCACATTTTCTTATATCCTTAGAACCATCAATCAGCACAAATCAGCTGGAGGAATATAAGTACTAATCTAAACAGTGAAGAATTTATCCTTGTGGAGTGTTTGAAAGTCCATATTTCAGACTTATAACAACTCTTGAATGGAAGGGAGTAATGTATAGAATTCAGTCCCCAATCCACAAACACACTTCCCTGGCTGTCAATAATTGCATAATACATGTAGGTGAAAGGAGTAAAAATGCCACCAGGGGGCGTGGACAGTACTAGAAAAGCAGTTATCCTCCCATCTATAAAACTACAGCAGTTTAGTTCAGCAGTAATATCCATCATACGTTTAGCAAGAAAAATTATATCTCCAAATTGTGTGAGCTGATTGTAATAGCTGCCTTCAATTTACCATTTCTCTCTATTGTTTTGCAAAGAAAGAAATGTTATCCATGCTTCTTAGATCTGTACATGTGTACTTATTTGCCTCCCCATCTAACAAAGCGTTCACAGGCATCACATTAGCTCACAGCTAATTACAACAGACATAAGCTCTTAAGGGTAAAGACAGAATATATGTAACCTTTATCAGATTTTCTATATTTGTTTCATAGGTTAAAAACTGACAAATTGGACCAGAGAATATCAATCAGTATCTATTATGACCACAACACCTACAAGGAAAGTAAACTGTCTTCTGGGATTAGACATTAATAAAATTATTGAATTCTTTCAAATCAAACACAATCAGTTTAAGTGGACTGTCAGTTCAGAGCATCAAATTGTATAGGTTCAATGTTCTCTGACAAGAGGAGACAAGGACTATTCCTTCTCCGCTCTTGTCACTGTTCATCTTGGCCTCAAGGACTATAGGGTCACTGATTGCAAAGTCAAACAGGGAGTCATGGCAACACATGGGAAGCAAAGGCAGCCCATAAAATCCTTGCTTTAATTTGAGACATCCAATGGAGCTGAATGGTAGGAGATTTAGGACAGATAAAACACAGTGCTTCTTCATACAGAGTGTGAGAAAATCAGCAGAATAAGGTTGTAGCCTTCTTGTTCTGCTTATAGGCTTCCCATAGAGAATTGACTGACCACTGCGAGACACTTGAGCATCAGGAAACACTGACAAAGAGAATCCTGAATAGACAAGTACCTTTGCAGTTTAGGACTTATTCTTTGCCAAATTTGTACATTGTTTTCTCCCACAGAAAGCAGCATTTTCTGCTCAGGTAAAAGGATTTTCTGCACAGAAAAGAAATGCTGTTATCTGCACAGAAAAATGTTGTTTTCAGTGCAAAAAATTGCAAATTTTGTTCAGATTAAGACCCCAACGGCAACAGCATTTTTTTTTTCATAGAAACATTGTTTTCTGCACAGAAATACCATACACAAATTTTGTACAGAAGTCCCTAACTCACAGTGGGAAGAAAAATGCTAAAATTATTCATTGCTTCCTTCGAGAACAAAATTAGCAAAGACTTACAACTCTACACAGGGCATAGTTAAACTAGGGAAACTAATTTCTCAAGGATGTAGACGGCTTTAAAACAGATTTAGAGAAATTCATGGTGATTAAAGCTATCAATGATTATTGTCATAGTGGCTCTATTCTGCATTCAGAGTGACAGTATGTCATTGAATGTCCATTGCTGGGGAACACCATCAGAAGAGGGCTATAGCCTTTTTGTCATGCTTGCTGGATCCCTATAGGGAACTGGTTGGTTACTGTGCTGGTCTTTAGCACAGTATGACAGGTCTTTAGGCTAATCTATAAGAACTCTTCTGGTGGTCTTACAAAGATTTACACTTTTGCTCTGCAGCTATCATTTCTTCATACACTTCACCACTTGTCATTTCAAGCACCTTAATATTGTTGTGCTTGTCTGAATGGTGTGATAATTTCCTATCACCACTTTGTATAGCACAAAAAAGTGAATTTAGCCCCCATTTAGTTACAGTCATAACGTAACTAAGTTTTACCTTTGTTATTGGGAAATGGAATTAATTATGTGCAATAAGTTATTTGTAAGTAATCACTTCCAAGCTCTGCTTCAGCACTCTCTCAGCTAGGAATGTAAATCCTCAATAATTCCATCCGCACATTTAAAGATGAAAAATTACTGCAGTTCGCTCCTCGCTTTGGGATAAAATGAATATTTTTGTGCAGTATTCTCCTCAAATTCATGCATCCCAAAGTATTCCAGAGCATTTATATTTTATCTATTTTTATTTTTTAAATGGTTTTAATATGATGATTTGGAATTGTGTTTTATTATTTATTGTCAGATTTGCAGCTGCTGTTCTTTTAGCTTCATGAGACACCTTGGCTCCCACGTCAGAAGAAAGATGGCATATATATGGAATAAATACCATAAAAAAAGAAAATACGTTTTTCTACATAGAAAACATATGTTGTTGTTTTTTGGCACAGAAACATCTCTCCTGCTGAAAAACATTGTTTCATGTACAGGATATACTTTCCTCCCCAACAAAAATCCTACAGAACATTTCAGGATGTTTGAATATTGAGAGAAAACGGCACAAATATCTTGCTTATCTTTTATTCTTCCCAAAGGAGTTTCCCAACTCTCAAGACCCCCCTCTTTCCCCCTCTTAAGAAAGGAATAATATTGAATATTATTTCCATCCCTACTATCAACATACCTATTCCCTCAACACAGAAGAACACAGAGATTCTGTATGCCAAATGTGCATACTTTTACTTCTGTATATATGCTTTGTGCATATTTCAAATAGGAAGCCTGAGAGGAAAAGTAGCCCAAAGAAACCACTATAATTGATATAAGCCATAAGCCCATCCCCTTTATTACAGAAAATTTATCCAATATATTTTATGTAGTCCATCTTTCCCCTAAAGAACTTTATGCTGGACATTTCCCAATCCCAGTCCCACACCCAGTTTTCATCCCCGCCCCCCACTCAGAGTATTTAGCATTCTATGTCAGAATTGCAAAGGTTACCCAAAGAATTGCTGTTAATTCTAGCCCATTCTGATTTCTAATTTCTTTTATAGGTTGCTTAACATCAGAAATGTACTCTTTAAGCATGTTCTGACTTATAATATCCACTGATAATGCAAAGCAAGTCCCAAGGACAACGTTAAATGTTTAAAGCAGGTAATGAATGTTCTGTCTAGACAATGGATGCAGACAATGTTGTTCATCTTCTCTCAGCTCTGCCATCTGTTAGCTGCTTTGATAGCAAGCGGAAGGCTTGTATAATGCCTGCATCTATTATATTAAGAGAGCAACTTAATTAGCCTTGTCTAAACTGTGATGGCTATAAACTTTAAAATTCTACCAATACCTATCTATGGATCAAAATAACACTTTGATGGTGGATTAGCTTTGTGAGCATGTACAAAGGTGGTTTTCTGTTTTATTTCAAGACATGTAAGAAGCATAAATCCATAAAATTATCATGCATAACTAGGATTGCCAACTTGTTTTGCTTGCTTGGGCAAAAGAAAAAAAACAAAGTATGCTGCACATAGGGAAAACCATCCCTTACTGGATTTCTATTGGCCTGTGTTAAAAGCACAGAAGCCCTCCTTTTACAAAACTACCAATCCTAGGAACCAAATATGTAACTCACATGATGGAGCTTCTCCCAGTATTCATGTCCTTCTTCCATGTTTCTCAGACTAGGTGGAATGTACCAGAAGCAAATGTTTGCATACTCTGGCTAGAGGGAAAAATAGAATGAACTCTTAGGACACAGATTCAAGCTGGCCAATCTACTCATTCTGCACAGCAATGAGAAATAAAGTGCAAAAAAATGTCTCAGGTCATTGGCTTATTAAGTTACTTTGGACTGAAAGTCTCTTTAAGTGGCTTTCATTAATCAATATTCTTATTTAATATTTCTATCTTTCAGGGCTTGTCTACACCAGTCACAAAAACCTGAATCCCTCCTGAATCCAGCCCAATAATGCCACACGAGTGGCCTTTCTCCCCAAATCTGGTGCAATAGTGACATACGATGTATGGCCCTATTCACAAGACTCAGGGAATACTCCTTAATCCAGGTTTTAGAAAACTTGAAGTTTTCTCTGGAGTTTGCTGGAAACTCCAGAGAAAATTGCCATATGAACAATCCATCTGCACTGGATTCGTGGGTGGGTGGGGTGGAGAGCAGAGGAAGGACTAGCACTGCCTGAGGCACCACCATTTCCCCCCTCCTCAGCATCACCTGTCAGTCCAAAGGCAGAGTCCCAACAGTAGTTGCTCTCTCTGAGGTGAGAATGCCCAGTGAGCCCCACTTCAGTGAGGCTAGCTGCCCATTCTGGCTTCAGAGAGGGTGACTACTGCTGGGACTTTGATTTTCTGGTGCACAATCACCTGGGAAAAGCAAAGTGCCAGCAGTAGTCACCGTGTCTGAAGACAAAACAGGCACCCACCACTCAACTGTGAGGCTAGCTGCCCAAACTAGCTTCAGAGAGGGCAACTACCACTGGGATTTTGATTTTCTGTTGCACAACAATTGTCCGGGAAAAGCAAAGTGCCAGCAGTAGTCACCCTCTCTGAAGGCAGAACAGGCGCCCACCCCACCATCATGAGGCTAGCCACAATCTGGCTTCAGAGAGGGCAACTACCACTGGGACTTGGATTTTCCTGGAGCTCAAAGTCAAATGTGAGTAATAGCTTTGGATGGGTGATAAAAGTAAAAATCAAACGCAGATTCAAGCTTTGGCAGGTGTGGTGTTGAAACACAGGCCAGAAACCCCAGATTTCATGTGCCACAGCTCTGGGCCAAAATAGTCCAAATCTCATCTGAATTATTACCACCACCACCGCATGTAGTCAAGCCCACAGCAAGCTAGTGACAACTTATTTCAGGTTTTCCTCCACTTTCCATAACAATGTAGGAGTTATATATATTTATTTGTTAATTTTGTAACCTGTCTTTCCACCTATTCTATGCTGCCATGTTCAATTTTTAATATTACCCACCTCCAGTCAAAAACAATGTGAACTTTAATATTACCCACCTCCAGTCAAAAACAATGTGAACTGGAGGGGAATCTCATTGGAATAAGCTGCATCTTGTTAAGTAACAGTGACAATAACAGTGTATTCTCCTTCACGTACATGGTTCATTCCCAACACCTCTGATTCAAAATGGAGAATGGCATAAACATTGGGGGAAGGGGGAGAGAGAGCTAGAGCACACTGTCATTTTGCCCAGATGTGAACACTACCTCAATTACAGTTCTAATCTTCCTCCCAAGTGGCTGGAAATGACCAGCTGTGATAAATTCTTTCATGAAAAGGCACTGGTTCTATTCATAATAGCACTTTCTGCCTTCCTTCAAAGAATGTATTAAATACAGTTTAATCATCAAGGAGAATATAGATGTCAGCAGGAAGAGATCAGCAAGCATGCCACCTGCTGCTATGAAATGATATGAAGTTAAGCTTTTTCTCTAGCCTGATCCAGCCCAGGTACAGTATGTGGAGACTTGCTCCTGCTGAATGTTGAATTTCATTTTCACATGCCTCTGGAGAAAAATGATGGTTCCAGGTGAGGCTTGTACTGTGTGAATGTCCAACCTCAAAGACAGAATTTTATGAGAAATATAGAAATCCTTCCATAGTTCCCTATCTTCTCTTCTTTTTTTCTTACCATACATATAACACATGCAAAGCCATTCCACAGAGAAAGACAGGATGCATTTCAGTGGGTATCCCTAGGATATGTGTATCTGGAAGCACCCAAAGAGAGGGAACTGTCACAAGGTATCATCATCCAGGTACAGGTCACCACTGGGTTATTTAGATTCAGACTTTCTGCCATATTAAGTAAAGTCAAACTCCACTGATTTCAATAAGTCTGTAAGGCCAACCTTCTGATCACACATAGGGAGGATATTCAACTACTTTGATACTCACAGAATTCTAAACAAAATCTATAATTACTGCAGGGCTAAAGTGCTTGCTAAGCATTTAAAGAGAACACAAAAAGCTTTTCTCTTTTTGCTGTCTCTCTTGCAACTCTCTTGCAACTCTAAAATATATTGGCAAATATTCACAATGGGTGAACTGATTTTATATTTTAAAAAAAAATCAGAGGAAACTTTCCATGTATAGTTTTCATGTCTATCTGTAGTGAGACTAGAGTAGACCACATGTGTCCATATTCAATTATATATTAGGTTATTACTTCTCTTCTAAAGGTCTCTTCTCCCCAAGTCAAACCAGCATTCAGGATGAGAATATGAATTACTGACTACACTTCATAGCCGTTGGCATTCCTTGAATCAGCAGTGCCAAAATGTTTGTTGCAATGTACACACATAATATTGAATTGCACTTGGCACAATGTACCTCCAGCAGCAACTGGAAGCCTTCTCTCTTCTTGATTTCATCCACTAGGTATCTGCAGTTAAAGATACAAAAAGGAGCATATGCAGGCATTAACATTTTAGATCATTTAGAACAAATCTCCAAATTTTCAGCTATATAGTCTTTTCATAGATGTTGGATTATGAGATGTCAATACATATACATTTTTTAAAGTGCACAGCCAATGTTAGCTGTCAATTAAATGTGATCCTTATGTATTAACTTACTAAGTCTTAAATTTACACACTCATATCTAAAACACAGTATGTTTATTCTAGACTTAATCATAGAACTAATCTTCCAACACAAAACTGATCCAGGAAAGGGGGCAATTTATTTATCTGAAATGACAATTGTCTGATAGTAAAGTGTACAAGAATACTTACTGAAGCATATAAAAAAGTATTTCTTAGGTATCCTTGGTGTTGGAACACAAAATATATATATACGAAATTATCAAAATGAACATCTGAATAATTTAGTGTGTGAACTCTATCACACTGTCATACTGCTCTTATTCCACTTTAATTGCTATGGCTGCCTCCTGTAGAATTCTGGGGTTTGTACTAAGTTTACTAAGGCCTAAGAGCTCTCTGGCTGAGGGTTCTAAATGCCCCTCCCTAAACTGCAAATCCCAGGATTCCACAAGAGGCAGCCATAGCAGTTAAAATGGAATAATAGTACTATAACAGTATAGTGAGATAATTGCCTAAAGCAAAGTCATACTCACAAAAGGAACTAGTATTTTAAAGACATGTCCCAGGCCACTTAGTGCTCTAATAAAATACCAATAACCCTTTTATTTAAACAAACATAAGGACAAGCAGACAGGCAGTATTATATCCAATTTTGCTGTCCAATTACTCAGCAACCAGTAAATCTCGGCTTCAGATTTTGCAAAAGTACTATCAGGACTGGCATGTAGTTAGCACTTCTTGTTAGGTTTATCAACATGTTGATTTTATGAACACTTAAGTTTAAAAGTTAAATATAATATTTTGCATGTTCAATCTAAATAAAATGATTTGGAAGACCTGTAATTAGCAGTAATTACTCATTCCACCTAAATTGCTGGCTTTAGCTGTACCTGATCTCATACTTAGTGGTGGGTGTGAAGGACAAAAAGAAGACTGCTAGGAATGTTAAAACACTTTTATGTTACCAGAGTACAGAAAGTTTTTCAAAAGTATATGTTCTTTTTCATTAATGTTGTTTTTTGTTTTGTTGGTGTATTCAAAGAAAAGATGTATTAAAATGGACAGCCTCAATTGGAAGTGTATTATCCATATCACCTTTTCTGAAAGATTAATGTCTAATTCTAAGTCTTCATTGCCTTCTTCATAGACTTCATAAAACTGGAAGTTTCCATGAATTGGAAGGCTCCATGAGGTACAGAAATTTATCTTGGATTTAACGGTTGTATGTGGAGATTATCAGATGCAGAAAAAAACATGTCACAAAATCACGGCGAGAACAGGAATGTGGGATATTATCAGACAATGACATCCTTCAGCGTCCTGGGGGCATAGCACAGGCATGAGTAATGTGTCCCTTTTTATTGGTGGCTTGTCCCCGTCAATGAAAAAGGGAATCCTCATCCATGCCAGCACTACGCCCTGGGAATGGCTGAGGATGCAGGCATCTGATAATGTTGCCCTTTCTGTTCTCCTCCCGTTCTTCTGACGTGGTTGGGGACGTGCTTTTTTGCCACATTTCCCTGCATCACCTATGTCTACAGTATGCACAATAAGTATAGTTCTCTTAACCTGCAGACTGTCTTATATTTTAAAAAATTTACTACACAGTTTATATGCCTGAAAAAACTGAAAACTTTTCTTTGGAAAAAATAAAGAAAACACACACACCGTACTTGAATGATTCTACTCTCCCTCCCTCCATTTCTCACTAACCGAGCAGAATAAACAACAGTCACTAAGTGAAAGCCCAAATCCTATGGGATCTACATCTAGAATGTCTCCAAAAGAGATGCATATTCTGCAACCAGAAGCAGAAAAAAAGAGGGGTGGACAAATTTCTTTCAGAAGAATTACATTTAGCAATCAATTATCCTGGCCACATCCAGATTTCAGTTGAGAGTGAATGGCCAGAGCACTGCTTAATAATAGACCTACCCTGCATAGTCTAGCTACCTACATGGACAAGATCTTTGTATCAGCCTTCCTGCCATCATTTCTTCAATATGAGACTTTACTCTTAAGTATATTGACTTTATATTGGACATGCAAAAGCCTTGGTTACTGTCCAATTATTTTATTATGTTACTTATATCCCACACTACAGACATTTTCACTTTCCCAAATTCCATTTTAATTCCCCCTTTCCTACTTTTTAAAAACATTTCTGTCCCTGCTGCAATGACCAACAATTGTGCCAGTATTTACCATTGCATCTTTTGGAGAAAGGGTGGCATGGCAATATGTGAACATTATAGGTATTCAATACGCATCTGATGCAGAATAAAAAAAAAAGGAACATGTAGGAGGGACAGAGAAGAATGAACTCTTTATCTTAGCACATGTAAAGCTGGAATCAAAAGAACTTTAATGATTTATCCAAACTGATTTATCATGGAAAACAGGGCACTTCTGTTCATTTGTATTATTGCTGTATGCCTGTTGTTCATTATGACACACTTCTCTGATTAGGCTGCTGTTAAACTAAGGTTGCATACAAATGTTCAATGAAAAAAGAATCAATGTGATTCTCTACCCAGGAGGCAATACAGCTTCTTCCTAGTTTCACAAGGAAAATGACAGAAGTACTTCACAGTGCTTCAATTGCTATGCTAATTACCTGTCTTTCTCTTGCCCCATAAGCCAAGCAGTCTGTTTTTAATTTTTTTTTTAAAAAAGTGACACATTATGTTATTCAACTAAATATTCATTCATCCCTTTTTTTAAACAGCACAATTTTCAATTCATTCAATAACCCTTCTAGGGAGGTAGACTTATGACATAACAGGTTCCAGCCAATCAGTTCTAAGCAGGGGTGATTTCTACAATAAACATACAGAAACAGTTTCCTCTGAACAAAATCTTGTACCGTATATTCCGGCGTACAAGACGACTGGGCGTATAAGACCACCCCCCATTTTTAAGTTAAAATACTGTATAGAGTTTGGGATATACTCGCCATATAAGACGACCCCCCCCTTCTCTTATATGGCAAGTATATCCCAAACTCCCCCCTCCAGCCTCCTTTTATGCACATTTGTGGACTGCCCCTTCTGTTTTAAAATCTCAGTTGAAAGCTTTTCTTTTTCCCAAAGCTTTTGGAATTTTAGTTTGATACTGTTTGTAATCTTGTATATTTTGTTTACATGTTTTGGTCAGTTTGATTTATATTACCATATATACACATATATATTGTTGTTTTATATTTGATCACATGTATTGGTCAGTTTGTTTTATGTTTATATTTTCTTGCTGTTTCATACTATATTATTGTTGTTGGGTTGGGGTTTTTTGGTAGTTACCGGGATAATTTGTTTTGCAATTATATTTTATAGTCTTATGTTTATTATTCGTTCCCTCTGTGTGTGTTTATGTATACATTTATTTTAGACTGTACACCTTTGTCAGGACCCAGGGTGTTGTTTGCTTGGGTTTTTTGCTTGTTTTAATGCAAGTGCCATGTACATAGATGATGCTATATAAATAAACAACAACAACAACAACAATAATAATAAATACTGACTGCAACATTATACATTTCTGCATAGTCACTTCAAGTTCATGGAAGTAAACCAGATACTGAAAATGGCACTACCGTGTCCACTATGTTACAGAACTAAGTGCCTTGTCTGTGGTGCTTAAAGAGTCACACGAAGGTGGGAGTCCAGTTCATCAAACACTTTGGTGCAGAATGGCAGCTTCTGGGATGAGGGACCTCCTGTGGTCAGAGACCTTTTAAGGCGAGGAAAATAAAACTGGGATTGGTCATGTTAAAACCCAAGTGAAAATGAGTCAGGAATTAGGCTGAGGGAGAAGAGAAAGGCAGTGTTAGGGCTGTCAGACTGAAAACTGGAGACAGTTCCTATGCCTTTCATGACTGTGTAAAAGAGGAAATATCAGCATGTGTCACTTGCCACACAGTCAGGGAACAAGCAACGCTGGTTGATATTCTGTCTTCCACACCAGTGGTTCTTAACCTGTGATCTGTGGGGTCTGTGAAGACTTGAAGGCTGCTTGGCCCACCTCCTCCCTGCAGTGACAGGAGCCAAGGCAAAGGTTGGCTGGTTGACTTGGCCTGCGCATTGCCATTCAATCTACAAACTTGCAGGAGAAAAGTCTTCTCTCTTCCTTCAGTGCCTCTGAGGGAAGGTTGAATGGATGGTGTAATGGTATATTACTATTATTATTATTATTATTAATTAGGGCTTTAAATCTTGAGTTAAGTCTTGAGGGACCCCAGCAACAAAAGATATTCAAAGGTGGTCCCTGGTAAAGAAAAGGTGAAGAGCCCCTGCCCTACCCCACACCCACCATGAAAGGTCCACACAGGAGGGCCCCCCCCCAATTTCCCCTAGGGCAACCGCGTCCAGCTGCTCTGCTGTGCGGTGTGGGAGAGTTCGTGCGGCTCCAGAGGCAGTGGGGGAAGCTGCACGGGGTGGGGGGTGATCTTCTCTGTGGCTGCCAGTCACGGAGAAACCCCCCCCCACACCCCGTGCAGCTGAAGGAGAAGGGGGGAAGCCGCGTGGAGAGGGAGGGCTTCTCTGTGGCTGCCAGTCCTGGAGAAGACCCCCCCACCCCCGCAGCTGAAGGAGAAGGGGGGAAGCTGCGCGGAGAGGGAGGGCTTCTCTGTGGCTGCCAGTCATGGAGAAGACCCCCCCACGCCCACAGCTGAAGGACAAGGGGGGAAGCCATGCGGGGAGGGAGGGCTTCTCTGTGGCTGCCAGTCACAGAGAAGACCCCCCCACCCCCACAGCTGAAGGAGAAGGGGGGAAGCCGCACAGAGAGGGAGGGCTTCTCTGTGGCTGCCAGTCACGGAGAAGACCCCCCCACCCCCGCAGCTGAAGGAGAAGGGGGGATGCCACGCGGGGAGGGAGGGCTTCCCCATGGCTGCCAGTTACGGAGAAGACCCCCCCACCCCCGCAGCTGAAGGAGAAGGGGGGACGCCACACGGGGAGGGAGGGCTTCTCCGTGGCTGCCAGTCACGGAGAAGCATCTCCCGCCCCGCACAGCTCCAGAGGCAGTGGGGGAAGCTGTGCGGGGTGGAGGTGATCTTCTCCATGGCTGCCAATCATGGAGAAGACCCCCACCCCACCCCGCGTGGCTAAAAGGGAAAGGGGGAAGCCGCACAGGGAGGGAGGGCTTCTCTGATTTATCACGGTAGCAGAAGGCCTCCCAAAGGCTTCCCAAGTTGGTGCTGGGCCACACACCGCCTCTCGGTCTGCGGGGGATGGGTGGTGGTGGTTGCCAACCCATGCCCAGCGCCCCCCCTCGGCTGGATACTCCCTGCCAGGTCTGGCTGGGTCAGGGGCGCCACTGCTTCACCTGAGGAATCGGCCAGCAGGGCGCTCTCTTTGACCCAGAGCACAAGCAGGCAGGCGAGGAGACGGAGCAACTCTACATTCGCACCTCTCCTCTGGTTTTGATTGCTCCCCAAAGGGGGAGAAGGTGGAGAAGAGGGGCGAATGTACCAGTACACGCTTTGCCTCACCCCCCCCCCCAATCTCCTGCATCTTCGCTCCATTTGCAAAGGGAGTGAAGAGGCAGGAGATTGGGTGGCCAGTGAGGCAAAGCGTGTACCCGGCGTATAAGACAACCCCTGACTTTGGAGTCTATTTTCCAGGCTTCAAAAGTTGTCTTATATGCCAGAATATACAGTATATCAAACAAAGCAGGGTGGGTACGTTTCCACAATGGCCTTTCGTTCCACTGTCCCTTGGTAACATGGCTACATTCATTCATTCTGAGAATAAGATGCAGTAGCAAGACATTATAAAAGTAAATATTAAACATAACATAAGCTTAGCTTTAAATGATTCTGCACTCACAGAATACAAAACATATTCCTCATTCTGGTGTTTTGAAATTTTCCCAGGACTATTCCGAGATTCTCTAAAGAGAACACTAGGAAGACCGTATATGGGGCCATCTACAGGGTAAAAAAACAACAACACATATGGCATTCAGAAGATTGATCATGTGTACACATGGCTGTTCGGATGCATACGTGTCTTTTACAAGGGGGGCTAGCAAATCCCCCGTAAACTATGCAGGATTAGCAAATCTCAAGCTATAATCCGTACAGCCGTTCGTATTGTCAACAGTATGTACATCCTGTTCACACACAGTATGTACATCCTGTTCACATACAGACAGGCAGTGTAATCTGATTGGCTGGCCGAGCACAAGGGGTGGGGCTAACAAAGAGGGGAATTGGGACCATCCGCCATGTTGGAATGCCAGCCAAGCGAGAGTCTGGTAAATCCATGAAATGGAGATTTTTTACATATATTCATTTTTATTTTACATTGTAAATAGGGAAAACCAACTGTCCACAAAACAGGTACCTTTTAAAATAACAAAAAAGCAGTGGGAGATTTAAACTGCCGCTTGGATTGCTCACTCCAGCCAGCTGGGCAAGGGGGGGTCATACAGATTTTGGGGGGTGGTAAAAAATCATGTAGGCAGATCATACGCATACGAATGGCTGCCTTTTCAGATTTTGTACCCCCCAAACGGATTTTTTTTTCTATCGTGTAGATGGGGCCTATGTTAGACCACAGGGAACTGCCAAGTGTTTGTTGTTAACAAGATGTGTGCATATGACATATCTCTCTTCAGTGTATATCTATGCCACCAGATTGCCATGGTAAGCTGTTGCTGCTAGCACCAACACTGCCTAAATATATGCAACATCCCTATATTCGGACTTCCATTTATCATTACATTGAAATGATTCAAAGTTTTAAAGTACAGAGTGTTTTTATAAGTCTTAATTCACTCGTTCTCAAAAAAATAATAATCCTGAAATTCAAGGTATGAGAGGTACTGACTTACCCAAAGAACACAGTACGGTAATGCTGTGGTACATGCACAAGCAAACTTAGCTTTAGAACATATTATTCTAGCACAATTTGCTTATACGTTTTTGGCAGCACTGCTCCAAAGCATACAGAACATTACCAAAAGTATAAGGGAACACTGTGATGCAATGTGAAGATAATGCCAAACCCCTGCAAGGAAAATGGCTAAACTGAGACTCAGATCTGCCATGTAATATAAAAATATGGAACCCAACATTTCCTAGAAGTCAAGAAGGGGACAAATAGTGAATGTGGCTGATACAGAATGTGAACCATACTACACTATAAAAACATTCATAGTATGGCCAGGCATGGGGGGGTTGGAATCTTGCCTTTAGTTCATAAGGTCAGTAGGGTAGCTTCAGAAGTCTATATTCAGGGGTCCTGAAATATAATCTCTGCAGTAACCAGAAAGAAGCTTACTGTAACTTATCAGGAAACATGCAGTACAGTTGGTCAAATAGTTAACAAATTTGGCTTACTGCCCAGAAAAACTGATGCCTCAGCTGTAAAGTCCTACTATCTAATGTTCCAGCTAGCAAACTAGCTACTGTGCTGAATACCACTTAGTCATTATCTGATGAAGGCATTTCCTCCCCTTTACTTTGTAAACTGTGCCACTTTTTGTTAGCTACACCCTGGCTAAATTCTAACCATCAAAGGGAAGTATTGATCCCAACTGGATCATTAATCTGTATATTCTTAGTAAAGTAAACTCAGGAGCAATGACCTTGATGAGGATCAATTCTTTTACTGATGTGGGAATCAGCTATTAAATTCTGAATATACAGTTGTCTGTTCATATTCACTGGGGTTTGGTTCCAGTACCTCCTGTGGATTCCAAAATCCATGAATATTCAGTTTCCATTATATGCAGTGGCATAGCAAAATGGTGTCCCTTATATAAGATGGCAAAATCAAGGTTTGCTTTTTGGATTATTATTTCTTAATGAATACTTTCAGGCCGTGAATACTTAAATCCGTGAATACCAAAACCATGGATATGGAGGAACAACTGTACACAGAATAATAAGATGAGCTGAAAAGAAACATAATTCAGTTGATTTAGGCCCGTATGACTTCTCATCAGAAAAATTACTATGACTGAGTTCTGTTTTCATCCTGTTTCTCTACAAAACTTCCTTTGTCATAGACTTCACACTGGAATTTTTGCTGAGTTTGTTTTTCCAATGTTTTCCTTATACATACATAAAAATTGCCCCCAAGGAACAAACTTAGCAAAGCTCTAAAATGGAACTAAATAAAGTAATCTAAAACATGATTTTTTTTCTATCGTTGTTGGCTACTTTCAAGTAAATTTTGATGTATGGGGACCTTAAAATGAACATTTTGAGGGGTTTTCTTGGCAAATTTGTTCAGAGGGGGTTTGCCATTGTCTTTCTCTGAGGCTGAGAGAGTGTGACTTGCCCAAGATTACCCAGTGGATTTATATGACAGTGGGGATTTGAACTCCGATATCCCAGAATCCTAATCCAGTACTCAAACCACTACACCACATTGGCTCTCCATTCTCTGCTGTACAATAAAAATAAGCAGAAGGCATAGGAGATAGAAGTACTCAAAGTTGTTTAAGTGAGTGTTTTTAGTTTAGGTTCATATAATTTTGAATTTTACCTCTTATTTATTTCATTTTCATTTTTCTAAACATATTAAAAAGCTTCTGAGACTGCTTTTTCTGCCACCTGTTGGCATTTTTGGATATTGTAGTTGGTCACGGTTGTAGAATTCAAAGACATAGCCATGTTAGTCTGTAGTATCAGTATGCAAAAGGTTCTTGTAGCATCATTGAGACTGAAAGAAGGAAGCTGTAGCATGAGCATTTGTAGGCTTAAGGTTTGTCTAGATAGGCTATTTACCCCATCTTGCCCTTGCCTTGGGGCCCTGCAGTCCAAACAATGCAGGGCTTTTGCCCCATTTTGCCCCTGGTCAATCAGACAGAGATAAACAGGGGAGGGGAAGATAGGGTAAATCCCATTAAACCATTACATTTTAATACCCAGGAAAAACTGCCTCATTTACGGGAAAAAACAGATCAGTCCCCATGGGAGAGGGCGGTTCATACTGGCACGGCGGCACGTCTCTGCAGCTGTTGTCACTGCTGTCTGCATCACATTCTCCAAAACCAGGAAGGAGGCCTCTGGCATGTGACCAAGTCTGGACACATGCAGGGGGAGGGCTTGATCCCATGCTGTGGACCTCCTTCTTGGCTTCAGAGAATGCAATGCAGGCAGCAGCGGTGGTGATGGCTAAAGAGACAGGCCAGTATGTCCATCAGACTTCCTCCCATTTTGTGCAGGTAATGGAGGGGCAACAGGCCAGTGTAGACAAGCCCTTAGTCTACTTCCTCAGATGCATGGGCTAAATCTACGAAAGCTCATGCTACAGCTTCTTTCTCTCAGTCTCAAAGGTGCTACAAGATCCTTTTGCACATTGATCAAGGTTATAATTCTTACACTCATAGCTATCAAGAATAAGTACATATTATCAGAAACAGTGAGTCCATTGTTAAAATCACCTGTATGCCTCAGTCAAATACACAAGGTATTCCCCATGCTCCCTGGAGTAGCCAATAGGATTTGTTCAGTGAAGGAATACAGAACACTGTGGCAGCAAGACAAGAGGAATACAGAACAACCTCTTATGGGTTGTGTGTACAAATAAGGGCAGCCTAATTTTGAAATGATCTATTCCTGCCCTTAGCACCATCAAAATTCAGAACATAAAATTGAGACATTCTCACATATCAATGGGATTCACATCAGCTGGCTGATCTCCCCTTCCTCCTTCTCCTTCAAATTCTGCCCCCTCCTTTGTTGTGTATTATCTGTGTTTTCAAAAGGAATGAATGTACTCCTAACACTAATTATAATAAACAACAACAACAACAACCAGTACTACTACTAATACTTCAAAGAACCATTAGCAACCTTGTAGGGATCATCCTAAAACAAAGCTGTAAAATTCATACAAATAGATGTATTTGAGATAAGAGAAGCAACAACTAGTTGCTATTTACAATAGGAATCATTGGTAAGATTTCAAGGACACTCAATATGTATCAATAATGCTGGGAATTTGCAGAGAAGAGATAATGTGAGTGTCCTAAGACTGTATTTCAAGCAGAAAAAAAAAGGAAAGCAGAATGCCTTTTCTGTCACATAATGTGAAATCTAACTCTTGATAATTTAGGATTACTGTAATGTAAAAATAGCCATTTTTAATGAAAGCATATTTAGCATAATAATAAATCAACATTTAGGTAACACTTCAGAGAGAACTCCAAGTGTTTCACATTCTTTGTTGCAGGTTATATTTCTCAGCTGAGGCTGAGAATGTCTTCTCTCAGGCCATTCAGTGAGAGGAAGAAAGGGAACTCAAATGCCTGTTATGTGTCCATAAATTTGCCAGTCTCATCCTTATTTCTAAAACAACTTCCTTTTAGAAATTTTTAATTTAAAGTTATCCTTTTTATTTCTCCTGTTCAACAGTCAAATGCTGAAATGATTACAGACTAAAAAGGTTCCATCTTTAATTCTGTTCCAGTAATAAATAAAGTACATTTTTTTCTTGGAAGAATTTATCCTTTGGCTGACCTCTTATGAAACTAATTAGTTCAGACATAACTGGCAAATCCTATTGCTTATTGATTAGTTCTTGAATGTTAGAAATGTTGTCATTTCCAACCACAGTTTAAAACAAGCCTGGCTTATACTATCATATTGTATTTGTATCACAGAATCATAGAGTTGGAAGAAACCACAAGGGCCATCTAGTCCAACCTCCTGACCTACAGGAATACACAGTCAAAACACTCCCAACAAATGGCCATCCAGCCTCTGTTTAAACATCTCCAAAGGAGACTCCCACCACACTTTAAGGCAGTGCATTCCACTGCCAAACCACTCTTAATGTCAAGAATTTATTTTGCTGGGGTTTGGTTCCAGGACCAACACACATTGGAAACTGCTTAATGCAGTGTAGATGTGTAAATAGCTATTGCTTAAAACAATTTGTAAGCCGCTCTGATAGCCTTGAGGGTATAAGCGGGGTATAAATAAATAAATAAATAAAATAAAAATAAAAAACCCATGGATACCAAAATCCATGGATGCTCAAGTCCAATTATATGCAGTGGTGTAGTAAAATGACATCCCTTATATAAAATGGCACAATCAAGGTTTACTTTTTGGATTTTTAAAAATATTTTCAAGCTGTAGATGGTTGGCTACGTGGATAAAGAATCTGTGGATACGGAGGTTCGACTGTATATTTATTTATTTATTTATTTATTAGATTTATATCCTGCCTTTCTTCCAAGATGCGATTCAAGGTGGCTTATATGGAGCCAACGTCAGGCTAGGGGTTTAACTTACTTGTTATACAATATATCTTTAGTGTTTTTATTTTCTACATCACTATCTGGATGTTTTAATTTAAGAATTACACTAATAAAGGGGACTGGTCACACATTACCACACTATACTCAACAATCAATACATTTGCATGGCCATTTTAAGCATCACTGTAGTATCCCCGAATCAGATTTAGGAAGGGGTTTCAAGTGTAAAAAGGTATGATGAGTGAGGGCTTTGTATTAAATTATATGCATGCATACTCTTTGGATAATTCCTGTTTGTTTGTTTGTTCAGGAAGATCTTTTCAAATTTGTCAGTGGGAAAATGTTTAGATCCCAAATGGCATTGGCCCAGTTCAAACATAACAGCCTTGGTTTAATAAACTATAGTTTGCCAGGCTGATAATAAGCATAGTGCCTATACACCTCCAATATTTCTTCCCTAATGTATCCTAACACAAAGTTTCCAGGGTTTGTCATGCCACCATTTTCCATTATATATGAACTGGGAATCTGTGATTTAAGCTGTGACTGTACACCAGAATTGTCAAACATGGTTCGATCATGCTTTTGTAAGGCTGGACTGTAGACAGAAATTAAACCACAGTTTCCTAGTTTGAATGAAGCAGAAGAGTGTGGTCTAGAAGAAAGCAATTATATCCATATTTGAGTCTCCAGATGATGTTGGACCAACTCCCAGAAGCACCAGCCAGCATGGTCAACGGTCAGGGACTCTAGGAGCTGTAGACCAACAAAATCAAGGGATCTAAGTTTGGGAATCGCTGCATTAAGGAATGGAAGTGAAGGGAGAAAGGACACAGTGTTTATTCTTATTCTAAGTGATGGTGGGACCAAGATTATTATGTCTGAGAACTGGGCCAATATGTTTTAGTTCTAGTTTTGCCATCCACACTGTCATCTTAGGGAAACTAGGAAATACACATTTTAAGTTTATATAGTATAACATGAGTTAATTGGCACTGCTTTACAATTTTGGGGTTCACAATTCTGTAGTTCAAAAGACTCTACCTGGCTAATGCAAGGGCTCTGTTTACTCTCTCCTCAAGGCCAGTTGTCCCCAGTGCCTTCCACGTCATCCAGAATTTGAAAGCATCTGCTCTTCTGCTGCACTGGATTGATTTGTCACCTGTGTCATAGCTGACATCATAGAACTTGTCTTGTTGGAACAGGTATGAGGCATTGGCAGAGTAGCATCTCTTGAGCAAGCCCTGTTTCAGAGACAACATAAAATGCAGCAGCATTACATACTTTTACCATATTAATTGCAATTAGGAAAATTACAATGACAGAATGAAAGGCTTTCTGCTTACAGGAGCACAGATCATCAAGAACTAGGACAGCAAGGAGCTATAGTTTGGAATAAATGTACGTTTGGATGAGTTTTGGATGAATTACATTTTAGACCAACAAAAAAGTAACTCCTAACTGCAAAAATATCAGATGAATCCATGAGCTCAGCAAACTCATTGTCTCTGGAAGACAGTGATTGACGGAAATGTAATTAAAAGTCAGGCTGCACAATACTTTAGTGGCTAGATTGTCTTTATTTCTATTAGGAATGTAATGTTATTCAGCAAAAAGTATCAGCGGCACCTTAATTTAATGCAAAATTATTTGTTTTGTCATTGTTGTTTTGAGGGCCGGTCCATGACAAGCATTCAGTACATCCAATGCCTGCAAAGAACTGCATTATCTTCTTTTTACACTATTTGTGGTTGTGTTACTACAAGTCATTTCTGACTTATGGTGACCCTAAGGCAAACCTATCATGGGGTACTCTTGGGAAGATTTGTTCAGGGGAGGGGGTTTCCTTTGCCTTCCTCTGAGGCTGACAGAGGACATTTTCAGATGCCCCTTACCACGCAAGTATCCTCCGGAGCAGTAACGAGGCTGCTGCGCGGCAGGGGGTCAATTTTGGATGACACCGTCCCTCTCTCAGCATCGTCCGTGACTGTTCCGGCTAGCATTGAAGGCGGCCACGCTATTTTTTATTCACGGACAACTTCAGTGAGTGAAAAATAGCGCGGTCGCCCTCAACGCTAACCAGAACAGTCACGGACAACGCTGAGAGAGGGACGGCGACGTCCGAAATCAACCCCCTGCCACGCAGCAGCCTTGTTACTGCTCTGGAGGCTGCTTGTGCAGTAAGGGGTGTCTGAAAATGTCCAGAGTGTGACTTGCCCAAGGTCACCCAATGGGTTTCCATGGCTGAATGAAAATTCAAACCCTGTTCTCCAGAGACCTAGGACTTTATCAGACACAGCAAAAACCACATCAGAAGAATGTGATGATAACAGAAAGAGGTGAAATTATCAGACAACATTGTCCTTCAGCCATCCCAGGAGCATAGTGCAGGCATGAATAAGACATCCCTTTTTGTTGACAGCTTAGCCTGTCAATAAAAAAGTGGTGTCTCCTCCGTGCCGGTGCTATGCCCTGGGAACATCTGAGGATGAGGGTATCTGATAATGTTACCTTTTCTGTTATCTGTTGAATTCAAAGCACCACAGAATTTTTAGAAGAGATCAGACTTGATGCACTATTTGACTGTATCTTTACGGTGTGAAAAGAGCAAAATAATATAATGACCACAGGCATGGTAATAAGGAAACGTCTGTGTCTGCTCAGAGGTTCAGTAGAACTTACTCCAAAATGTAGGATTGCCATCTGAAGTATAAAAAGATCCTGGCCTGAAATGTCATATATTTGTGTTTTAAGTAACTAATTACTGGTGGAGATGCTTGTCACCTTGCCAGTTTCAAGAAAGAGACTTCAGCTAATTGCTGCAGTTCATAGTTCTGGAGTAACTGATGCTATACAAGTATACATCAAATAACACTTTCTTTCCTGGTGTTTCTCTTGCAAGTTGACAGAAAGAATTTCAGCATCTCATCCTCTTTCATGCATCACCACCACCATCACAGTCTTGCTTGGTGGGGACACAAGAGAGATCCTCCTCTATGGCTGCTTCCACTCTCTGGAACATCCTTCCGTGGGAGGCTAAGCTGGCCCCCTCCCTGTTTTCGTTTTTCCAGCAGGCAAAAACATTTTTTTCCCAAGCAGGCCTTTGATGTATAGCTGCACCTGTGCGGCTTTTATCAGGGGTTTTTTGGTTGTTGTTTTTATCTGTTTTCTTTTAATTGGTATGTTTTTAATTGCTTTTAACTGTGATTTTAATTATTTTCTGAGCAGCCTTCAGTCCCACTTCGGAAGAAAGGTGGGATATAAATTGCACAAATACATAAATACTTAATAAAATAAATACGGAGAAGTAGGCTTAATGGAGGGGGGACTATAAAACCCAGATCAGGCTGAGAACTTCTTTTACTCCTATTTTGGCAAAAAAAAAAAAAATGGAGATTAGTCTGTGTGTGTGTGCGCGCACGCGCGCACACGCGCGCACATGAGAGAGCATCTCACACCATACTTGAGCCATAATTGGGGTTGTGCATACAGCAAGACACATATTGTAGCTCTTTAATATTTTAGAGAGTAAGGAGATTTTCAGATGGGGGAAATAACCCCCGTGGAGATCGGGAGAGAAACAGGGCTGTTCTGCTGCCAGCGCTCCATTTCGCACACCCCCATCCTTCTCCCGCTCTCCATTTCTTCTCCCTCCATCCTCCTTTTATTTTCCTTCTGCTATTTTTTACTAACGGAAGTTCTTTGTTAGTAAAAAAATAGCAGAAAATAGCGGAAGGAAAATGAAAGCAGGATGGAGGGAGAACAAGTGGAGATCAGAAGAAGGACAGGGGTGTGCGAAACGGAGCTCTGGCAGCGGAACAGCCCCATTTTTCTCCCAACCTCTGCAGGGGTTATTTCCCCCATCTGAAAATCTCCTAAAAGACCCATGGACTTACCAAGTGAAATGGTATCATTTTTAAAATGGAACAATTGTGCAATAAAATTCATACCATTTCACTTGGTAAGTCCATGGGCCTTTTACTCTCTAAATTATTTTCATAGAAAATGCCACTGCAAAACATCTGATTGGGGATGAGTGCTGAACTAGCAAGCTACAACGAACATGTTTTGAAAAGGGATTTAAGTAGAGCAAAGTGAATTGCTCCAGAAAGTGTATAGAAATGTAAAGCACAGGACTACAACAAAGCAGTTAAAATTAAATCTAAGAGCTTTCGACAAACTCAGGCAATATACAATATGTGAGAAACAGTCACAACTCAACTTTGTATTTTAGATGGTGGTGATGATAATGATGATGATGATGATGATGATGATGACAATCATAACTCCCTACGGAGGGACTTTCGGGTTGGCCTTCCAGATGCAGGCTGGCTGTTTAGTAACCCAGAGTCTGGGTTTTTGCCAGGGCTCAGGGGTTTCTCCCTGGGGAAGCTGGGGAGAAGGTAAGGGGACTGACCCTCTGCCTCAGTTGCTCCCACACCAGGTTGCCTCCCCCCATTGCAGTTTGAATGTTTTAATAGGTTAAAATTAAAGTGGCCCTTTTTACCCATATCTTGTGTCTGGCCTCATTATTCCTGGTTCCATCTACAAAAGTCAAAACACAATTAAACTAAATTTCTGTTTAAAAACACAAGTTAAAAACAGCAGTAAAAACAAGTTAAAATAGCATTTCAAAATAAAAAAAAATTAAATTTAAAAAGTCCTGTCACTCAGTCTGTCATGGGAGTATACAAGCTCCTAACATTTTCAATACCAAACCATCAAATGCAATCTCAGCTGCAAAACATGCACTGTAATATCTAATGGAAATTTCAGAAATTACACTGATGAAGCTTTCCTCTGAACAGGTATCCTCTAAACTAGTAATAATGATAACAGAAATGCTTGTTTGTATCATTTAGTATTAGTACTATTAGTATTATTCTCTCAAAATGTCAATAAAGATCCAGCTCTAAGAAATCAATGGACAACAAGAGAATTCACAAGAGATGTGAGATTTCATTATAATCATGCCTAGTAGATAGCTTCCATTTTACCCTCTACATTATGCCAAGTCCAATTTTTGTGTAAATTGGAATATATGTTGTGAGCTTCTGTGCTGTTCTACATCAGTCCTTCTTAAGTTATCTGATGTGGAGAACAAGCAACTTTCCCTTGCGTACCAGGGATGGCACTATAATTGTGCCTATCAGTTACAATTGTTTCATTCCCAGAAGTTGTTCAGGGACCAGCAGCTGATGGCTCAGGGATGTCATTGGTCCACAGACCATCACTTTGAGTAGCTCTGCTCTATGTATATTTCCAGTGTGGGCCTCACATGTGAGCTAAACAATGGACCTTAGGGAAAACCACAGCTTAACAAGAGACCATCTGCTTTTGTAAGTAGAAAGTCCCAGATCCTTTTAATTTAAAAGGATCAAGTAGCCTGAGACATTCAGCAGCCATTGCCAGTCTGCACAGAACTAGAATGGAGGCCATTTAGACCTTCAGTAGAACTGCAGCTCTCATCCCTTGCCACTGCCCATGTTTGTTAAGGCTGACAGGAGTTGCAGTCTAACAACATCTGAAGGCCACAACTTTGCCATCCTAACATAGAAATACTAGAACAGGTGGACTAGTTTAAGGTAACTTCCTAAGCTGTTCAGTTCTGAGTCACACAATGATGGAGCACAGGAAACAAGGAAAAGCAGAAGTAGAAGCAACACTGATCCAGTTCTGTGTCCCCATGTCTAAATTCTTCACCAAGAAAGAACAAATGTTTCGACTGTGAAAACATGTGGGCATTTATTTTTAAACAATCTTCAGAGACTGAAAGTTTTGAAGATTCAAAGATTCCCAGGAATATGGAGATATTTGGCATGGATTGGAATTGCAGAAATAAGAATGAAGGATTGTAGAAAAAGGATAAAGAAAGGCAGCTGGTGAGGAGCAGAGCTGCTGGAAGCAGGTAAGCTGGGGTAGATGAGAAGCAGGTAAGCTGGGGTGGATGGGAAACAAAAAAAGCTAAATGAGAGAACTCAGACCAGTCATTTAGAGAGGAGAATTTTCATCCAGCTCTATCTAGCAAGTTGGTTTCAGGAATATAATTGGTCTGCCAAGTCAGTGTTTAAGTTAAAGGAATCCTATACAATTTCTCAGCAAAGCATGAAGGTTATGGAACCCCACAGCAATTCAAAAGATCATCAAATATAATCTCACAAGGAGCACACAATCCATTTTAAATTGGATTTGGAAGATACCAGTTTGAGCTGACAGAAAATAAGTTTAGTAATTCATGCCACTTTTCTTGCTTGTCTGATATAAGACAAGTGGTGGTGCAAGGAGTTTGACAATACTCCTAATGAAAGTGTCTACATTTCTGTAACTAAATGTGCAGCCTTTCATCTGCATTACAATATATCATAGATAATTCTGTTGAACTGATAATAAAATAAAGGGAAAATATGCCAAGATAAAATCTAAAATATATGTGATCCTGACATTAGCTATACCCTATGTCATTTACAGAATAATTTCTGTACTGAAAAGAAATCCATTTTATCATCTTCTATCTGTATATGGAGCTGAGAACTGTGTGCCTCTGTCCTTTGGATAACTCTGTATTTATTTATTTTTTTAAAATAATAATGATCAACTTTCCCCAGTAAATTCAAGAATTTCTTAACAATTCAAAAACACTAACAAATTAGCACAGATATAAAACACTACAACAGCAGATTAAAAAACTACAATTAGGTTGCTATCAAAAATAATTTAGCTATACAACTTCAGCCATTTATGTTTTTAAAATCTTCAAATATCCAATGCACATTCATTCAGAAATCTGTTTAAATTTGTTACCTACTTTAGAAATGTAACATCTTGTAGTATTACTTGCTCTGCTCATAAAATTGTTTGGGCATCTCTTTAAAATGCCTGCCAGTTTGATTCCATAGTCACCAGACTAGGTGAGTTACCTAGCATGACCAAATTAAAGACTCTAACAATGGTTTTGACACAGTCCATCAAGTACTTTAGATACCTCCCAAGCAAAACTTTGTATTTCTCTTTGTTGCACTAGGATGCACATTTATGAATGGATTTTGTCCAAACCTGATGTTTACATTTAGGTTGACATCTTGAACATTTTCATTAAAGTGTGGAACCAGCTGGCAGACTGGTTTTAAGGGGAGGGGAAATTGCTGGATTTGGGCCCAATTTGCATGGAACGTGGTATGAAACAAATTTAAAGGATTGTATGTGTTACCACAAAAATGTTTGTTTCCTTCAAATCCCAAGAAAACCATCAGTGGCAACTTCAGCAATGCCAGAAACATTTCCTACTTAAATATAAATGGATGATTTAGTCAAGACAATGATTACAAATATACTAATTTAATTTACTACTCAATATTTTAATGGAGCTACAAGGTGCTGAACTCTAGGAAATCTAGCATCCTTTCATTTTTACTAGTTTATAAGAAACAGAGAAAAGGTTAAAACTGAAAACAGAAGAAAGCATCTACATTATAGTAAAACAAAGGAATATATTATTATTTATTATTTATTCTGAACTGTGAGTCCTTTCAAGTGTCAAGAAAGCAGTATCAAGCAGATAGAGAAAGTATATATTTTAGGGAAAGGGTAGGGGGACACATGAATTATTTCATACTGATTTTACTACTTGAATTTTTGTCTAACCAATCTAAATATATCACTAGCAGAATCTTTTTTATCTGATCCTTCATTTTAATAATCTTCAAGGACATTTATTTACTTATTTAAAGCACTTATACCCCACCCTTCAGCCAAAATTCTCCCAAAGCAGCTTGTGTGTATGTGTGGTGTGGGGTGTGTGTGTGTGTGCCTTCAGGTTGCCTGACAACTTCTGGTGATCCCATTAATTTCATAGGGGATTCTTAGGCAAGGAATACTCAGAGGAGATTTTACTTGTTCCTTGCTCTGAAATGTAGCCTATAGCACCTGGTATTTGTTGGTGGTCCCTTGTACAAGTACTAACCAGAGCTGACCCTGCTTAGCTTCCAAGATTAGATGGGATCTGTTGCCTTTAGAATATTTAGTCCAAAGTAAGACAAGACACAGAAGGAAAATGGGATGGCAGTTAGGGAGCAGATTAAGTTCAGCAGATGATGGATGCTCTTGTCTCATTCAGAGGCCACAGTAGTGGCAGTAGGAATACAGAAGGGGCTCTCACTAGCCACTGAGGCCCAAGCACAATGGAGCTGTATCTGGCTGCTACATCTAAAATGTGGATGTTTGCCTGAATTGACAAGAGCTTCTATTATCCTTTCACATGTTTGGGGTGAAGGCTCAGAAATTTAAGAAAGCTAAGTTCCCTAGCAAAGCAGTCATACATATGCCACGGCTTCAGTGACCCACATAGTCCTTTGCTGTGATACAGCAAACAAAATATACTTCCTCTTCCATGTTATGCCTTTTTTTGGGAGGGGGGTTGATAGAGAGTGTGTGCAGTAGTTAGAGACCCTGATTAAGGAGCAAAGACACCAATGGCTTGGAGAAACAAACAAAAGGCTTTATTATAGGAATTCCATCCTAAGGGCTTGTCTACACTGGCCAGAATAGGCCACCTTCTGTCCAACATATTCTGGCCTCACAGCTGGCACAGATCCTCCCCCTTACTGTGATGAAACAGGCAGAAGTCCGCATGCATATGCTGGTTGGTATCAGCGGCTGCCTCCCCTGCTGCTGCATGTTGCATGTCTGAAGCCAGAAAGGAGGCCCTTAGCATGTGATCAAGGCTGGTCACATGCAGGGGGCTTTGATCATGTGTTGGGTGCCTCCTTCCCACCTGCAGAATGACACCAATGACTGCATCATATGCAGATATGGACCCTTCATTCCCACGCCAGACCTATCTGGGTTTTCCCACATAACACGGGTTTTCCCAGGGGTTGTTTTAAAATGCTTTAAATGGGTTTACCCCAGCCTCCCCCAGGTTTGCCTCAGATATCTTCAGGACTGTCCAGAGGAGAATCAGGGCAAGAAACCTGAGTCGTTTAGTCTGCAGGGCTCTAAGATTGGGGGTGGGACTGGGGTAAATTGCCCATCAAGACAATCTCTGAGATAGGAAAGTTACTTAGGGTGCTAATCTAACCTAGCTTCATTCTAGGGAAAAGCTGAGAGAAGACTGACAGGAAGAGATGGAAAAACATCCCTAAGAGTATCAGTTTACATCACAGAGAGGTCAGGATTGATAGACAAGAAGGAAGGATGCTCTGGGTCACTCAAACTATCTAACCCCACTACTGCCCACTCTAAGGCATTCTTGACTCTTCAGTGTTGTTGCACGTCTAACAGTTTTACACTCATATGTCTATCTACCCATCTGATAATATATAGAGAGAGAGGGAGAGAGGAAGATGTATTTTGATACATATAGTTAGTATGAAATCCAAAGCCCAGTGAATCTAGTGGGCTACCTGAGGCTTGTAGAAGCAGTAGCTGCCTCCATTCATTATGATTCCTGGAAATAATTACAAACATAATGAACTGCATACAGGTATACCTCAGTTAACAAAGCCTCTGAAAACTCTGATTTTACAAAGTATTTTTAACAGAGCCCAGCCCAGCCCCTGCTTTTCTTGGTTTCTGTCTAGCTGGAAGTTTTTTTTTTGCAGCATCTGCATTTGGAGGATGGTGAAAGAGAGCTGGAGAAAGACAGACTTTCAGTGTTGGGTTGCAACAATGGTCCCATCTACACGATTCAAATAATACGTATGGCGTGTGGAAGTTCGCGCTTCGGTACACAAAGCTGTTCGGATTCACACGCATCCAAAAGAGGGCCCCCCCCGGTTTTCCACCCTGAAATATGCACACGCGGCGTTCGGGAGGGAAAGCGGATCGCGATGAGAAATCCATACGCCGTTCGGATGGCTGATGGGTCTGTACGGTCCATTCGCACACATACGAACAGGCTGTGTAATCTGATTGGCTGGCCAAGTAGAGGGGGCGGGGCTAGCACGGGGGGAATTGGGAGTGGCCGCCATGTTGTATTGCTGGCTAGAGAGAGTCCGGTAAGTTCGCGAATTATACATTTATTTATTTTTATTTTATATTGTAAATAGGGAAAACCGACTGTCCGCAAAGCAGGAACCTTTAAAAAAAAAAGGCGGGAAATTTTAAACTGCCACTTGGCTTGCTCGCTCCAGCCAGCTTGGGGAGTCATACGGAGTTTAGGGGGGTAAAAAATTGTGTGGGTGGTTCGTATGCATATGAACGACAGCCTATTCGTATTTTTTACCCCCCAAACGGATTTTTTTATGATCGTATAGACACACCCACTGTGTCTGTAGCAAATAGTGCAAAATGGAAATCATAAGAAAAATAGAGGCTGTTGAAAGAAAAAGGAGAAAAAAACAACCTCAGGATACATTTTGGAAGACACTTTCAAGTGGTCTGTAGAGGATTCAAAATATTTTGTTTACATATGCAAGGCTTACTGTGACGTGCAGGCGCACCAGCCGAATTTACGTCACTGTTCAGCCTGGTCACCTAGTCACTTACGCTGCCACCAAATAAATATCTGTGGGGACCGCAGCTCCATAGTTGCCACCTTTGTGTCAAACTTCCTCTTTATCCTTTCCTTGGACTGGGGTTTTACTTGAGATGGATAGTACAGTCATCCCTTCACATTCGTGGGGGTTAGGTTCCCCAGACCCCTGCGAATGCGAAAAATCTGCAAATAACAACTGCCCTCCCCCTCCCCTGCCAAAGTGACCACGGGGCCTCCAGAGGCCCTATAGTCGCTTTCCTCCGCCTCCCCCCTCCCTCCCAAGGCCTTCATGGGGCCTCCGGAGCATCTCCGGAGGTCCCTTGAAGGCCTCCCTGGCCCTCCACACTCCCTCCCCAGGCCTTCATGGGGCCTCTGGAGTGCCTCTGGAGGCCCCATGATCGCCTCCCCGGCCCTCCCCCCTCCCACCCAAGGCCTTAACAGGGCCTCCAGAGGCCCCGTGTCGCTGTTTTGGGAGGGCGGGGGCCTTCCCAAAACCTGCGAATATTCAAAACCACGAATGCTAAGTTTGCGAATGTGGAGGGGCAACTGTACCTGTATTGGTGTGTGTTTCCTCACAGGGTTAGCGTGCCAAATAAATACTAGTAAGGGAAATAATTCATGAGGAGTCTAGATTAGAGAATGAAACATGAAGAGTGGTTTATTGTGTAAACAGTATAACAGAAATGCTTTGAACTTTGTCTTCAAGTTGGTTAAATTCAAACTGCTTGGGAGCCCTGGTGGCACAGTGGTTAAATGCCAGTACTGCAAGTCACCATGTTGCAAGTTCGATCCCAAGTGCTCCAACGTTCACTCAGCCTCCCATCCTCTCGTAGGTCGGTAAAATGAGTACCCGGCTTGTGGGGGCAATTAGCTAACATGCATTGGAAACCACTTAATGCAGTGTGGATATGTAAATTGCTGTTGCTTAAAAACAATTTGTAAGCCACAATTTGTGGCTGAAGAGTGGAGTATAAATAACAATACAGGAGTCCTGGTGGTGCAGTGGTTAAATGCCAGTACTGCAAGCCGCCACGTTGCAAGTTCGATTCCAGCGGGCTCCAAGGTTCACTCAGCCTTCCATCCTTTCATAGGTGGGTAAAATGAGTACCCAGCTTGTGGGGGCAATTAGCTAACACACATTGGAAACTGTTTAATGCAGTGTACATGTGTAAATAGCTATTGCTTAAAACAATCTGTAAGCTGCTCTGATAGCCTTGTGGCTGAAGAGCGGGGTATAAATAAAAAATAAAATAAATAAATAAATAAAATAGTCCCACTCTGTGGTGACCATATAATTCCAGAATATGCCAGACTTAATAATAAGGTATTAGGTCCTTTCTTCCCTCTCACTCTATGTTCCAATTAGCCTCTATTTCTTTCAACAATATTCCCCAGCTGCACTCATAACCATACACACATTCCAGCTCTCTCCTCATCACATCACACCTTCAGCTACCCCTTTCAACTGTCATGCACCCCTTTTCACTCTAAGAGATCCCTTAGTTAACTTCGTTAACTGAGGTATACCTGTACGTCTCCTAAGAATGAAGTGAGTATTCATATAAAATATCTGCATATCCACCCTATGACCCTGGAGACCAAAGTTTGAATCCCTGCTCAGCAATGGAAACCCACTGGGTGACCTTAGGCAAGTTCCACTTTCTCTGCCTCTAAGGAAGGCAAAGGTAAAACCCCTCTGGACAAACCTTGCCAAGAAAACCCTGTGATAGGTTCATCTTAAGTTCACCATAAGTCAGAAACAACTTGAAGGCACACAACAACAACAATATGCACCCTATGCATTTATAGAGTTAGTGGAGCTACATAATTACCTACTAATTCTGTGATAAAATTGCCTGGTCTTTGAATGTTTTTTGTATCTGGGTGAAATGTTAGAAAAAATGTTGAACATCATACTAAGGTGTTTTAAAAAAAAAACTCAAATGTGTAGTACTTGAAAAAGTTACTTTTTTGGTGTACCACTTCCCCCACAATGGCCCCACACACAATACAGCCATTGGTCATATTAGCCAGAGTATTCTGGGAGCGGTAGTTCCCAAAAGTTTTTTTCCAACCTCTGCTAATATGTAATGCTGCATACCAATCTACTTAGTTACTGATCTCCTAAATAAACCAGCAGGTACTTTAATTCAAACTTGCCATGACAGGATTCATTTAAGGAAAGCTTTGTTTTCATAGGGCATTCTGGGAGCTATTGTGCTCTTCTCCTGTACTTTCTGTCAACACAGAGGACACCCAGCAATTGCTTTGATTGATCTGTGCTTTTACAATGGATGCACTAATCTCATGGTTTCACTATCTCTGTAGTCCAAATGCTTTCCCATTTCAATCAATTTAAAGCACTTTGTCCCCTCCCCCAGCTGAGAACCTTACTCTTTGGTTAACTCTTTGGACATTCAAACATACCTTGCAACATTTTTGTCTAAGGCATATTGTTATCAGTCTTGCTTCTGCTCACAGATATATTTAGACTACAGGCGCTTTATCTGGAAAAAAGCTTCACTCAGTGAAGCTTACTTTTGTGCAGAGATAGATAGATAGATAGATATGGGCTTGTAGTGTAACACAAATACTTTCTAGTCCAAGGATGGGCAATTATTGGCCCTCCTGCAACTACTAGAAATCCTGGCCACCATTGCCCAGGGAAGGCTGCTGAGAGTTGCAATCTAATAAACTGCAGTGTGATCTGAAGGGCCACATGTTTTCCTACCCTCGGTTACACGGCAAAATAAATCCACTAAGAATTCGTTAATTCTTCCCACGTTTCAGTTCAAAGTCGCCTTATTCAGAAGGAGGGGGGCCAAAACCCCAGGGTGCCATTTACACGATGAAAATGTCCCGGGAAGAATTTGTGTCGATCCCTGGCAATTTACACGTACATTGGGTCGGGTACGTGATTTTCAGAAGGGGGGCCACCTTTTATCCCTCAACCTGCGGGACTTCCAGTCCCGCGGTTTGTGCCGGTTTTTAAAAAAGTCACTGGAGGATTCGGAAAATCGGAAATGTAAATAGCCTGGGACAAAATATCTCAGTACTAGGGGATGACCGGAAATGGTGACTGGGGGCAGGCTTAGAGATCAGCGACCAGAAAAGGAGGGGTCAGTCATCCGTTCAACAGATCCAGGTTCACCAGCTGAAAACAAAGGCATCCCTTCCAGCTGCACGAAGGTTGATGTGTGTGTGTGTGCACGGCATGTACTCAATCACCTTTTTAAATGGATTTCTACACTGCAAACCCTTCAGCTTTAACCTCTTCCTCAACTGCATGTTACAAAAAGATCATGGTGGGCAGAGGGTCGCCCATTCATCCCCTGCCTTGATCACCTCCCTGGGTCTGAACATTCCAGCCTCTGAGTGAATGAACACCCTTTAATTCCCCCTCTCTGTGTCTGTGTCTTTCAAAATGCCTGTCTTTCGCTGGCTTGCTGTAAGGGTTAACATTTTAAAGAGGCAAGGGGAAACCCAACCCCCCCTCACTCGGCTTGATTTCAAAAGGAAAGCACTCCCTGCGTCTGAGTGAAAGAGCTCAGTCTGGGTCTTTCAAAGTGCCTTCTCCCTCTGTTTAAAGCAAAAGAAATTCTAAGCCTCTACTCGGCTTGATTTCAAAAGGAAAGGACATGGTTTAATTGTTCCTCCATCTGAGGTCTTTCAAAATGCCTTCTGCATCTGATTAAAGGGTTAACATTTTAAAGAGGCAAGGGGAATACCAAACCTCTGCCCCCTCTCTCTCCCCCCCCCAGCCAGCCAATAGCATCACTCGTGGTGCGGAACTCTAAAGGAAGTGCATCACCGAGGTTGTGAAAACAAGAGTAATCGCATCCTTGATTGACAGCCAAAAAAACAAAAAAATCCCGATAAGCTAAACATGTGTAAACAGCAAAAGCACAGGATATAACAGTGCGGGACCAATAAAGACTTTTGTCATGTAAATATCAATCACAGGCTCTTCCAGGATTTCCTAAAGAGTGACAAAAATCGTATAAACAGCGAGGGGCGGCTACGGGATCAGGAAATCACAATAAGCCCAGCGACAATTTTTGTTGTGTAACTGGCACACAGAAGTCGAGCAGTAAAAGCTTTTGCAGTTTTTCCCAAATTTTAAAAAAAGTTTCAGAAGGTTGTGCAGTATTGGCTGTGTGAATTACCAGCAACAATTGCGAAGCAGGAGCTCACAGCAGAGCTGAGATGCCATTGGTCATTGGTCAGAGGGGGTGGGCTTGCAAGAGATGGCTTGCAAAGTTTTATCTGCAATTTTTTCACCCTAGCGCTTTCCCCTTCCCCATTCTGCTGCTGTTGCTGTCGTTGGGTCTCGGTCGCACCCCCCTCCCGAGACCTCCCCAAGGCCAGTACCTTCAGAGGGGGGGGTGGCCGGAGGCCCAATGACAGAAATGGTGCCGTGCCGTGCCGTAGCTGTGGTTGGGTCTCGGCCGCGCCCCAACCCTATGCCGCTCCGAGGCCTCCAAGGCCAGTGCCTTTGGTGTGGAGGGAGGGTGACCAGAGGCCCAATGACAGCAACGGTGATGTGCCATTGCTATTGTTGGGTCATGTCCGAGCCCTCACCCCACGCTGCCCCAGAGGCCTCCAAGGCCATCGCCTTCGATGGGGGGAGGGTGGCCAGAAGCCTCACAACAGCAACAGTGCCATGCCATTGCTGTTGTTGGCTCTCAGCCGCACCCCCACCCCATGCCCCAGAGGTCCCAGGAAGATGCTACAGGAGGACAGGCGGGCAGTGGGACTGTCAATCCTATCGTCGCCAGCCCTATCCCCACTGCTGCTCTCCCTCCTGCCTGGCACTTCTCTTCCCCGTTCGAAAGCAGCAAACCGAGAAGAGAGAGGGGGTGGAAATGGAGGGAGAGGCTGCAGGGGAGGAGAAGGGGTCGATGGGACTCAGAGTCCCATCACCCGCCTTTCCCCCACTGCTGTCTCTCCCTCCTGCCTCACCCTTCTCTTCCCCATTCACAGGAAGCGAAGAGAAGGGTGAAGTAGGAGGGAGAGGCAGCAGTAAGGGAAAGGTGGGCGATGGGATTCTGAGTCCCATCGACCCCCTTTCCTCCCCTGCAGCCTCTTTCTCCATTTCCCCCCCTCTCTTCCCAGTTTGCTTCTTGCGAACAGGGAAGAGAAGGGCAAGGCAGGAGGGAGAGGCAGCAGCAGGGGAAAGGCGGGTGATAGGACTCTAAGTCCCATCGACCCCCTCTCCTCCCCTGCAGCCTCTTCCTCATTTTCCCCCTTCTCTCTTCCTGGTTCGCTGCTTTCGAACAGGGAAGAGAAGGGCTGAGCAGAAGGGAGAGGCAGCAGCAGGGGATAGGGCAGGTGATGATGGGAGTGACAGTTCCACTGCCCGCCTGTCCTCCTGCAGTGTCTTCCCAGGGGCTCTGGGGCATGGGGTGGGGGGCATGGCTGAGAGCCAACAACAGCAACAGCACAGCACCATTGCTGTTTTTGGACCTCCGCCTCCCTCATCAAAGTCGCTGGCCTTGGAGGCCTCTGGGGCAGCTTGGGGTGGGGGCTCGGACAAGACCCAATGATAGCAACAGCACTGCACTATTGCTCTTGTTGGGCCTCTGGTCACTCTCGTGCCCACACCGAAGGCACTGGCCTTGGAGGCCTTGGAGTGGCATAGGGTGGGGGCGCGGCCGAGACCCAACCACAGCAACGGCACAGCTCCATTGCTGTCCTTGGTCCTCTGTTCACACACACACACACACACAACGAAGGCACACCACAGCCTCTCCGCCCACACCACAGGCATCCTTTCCGCCCTGGCAAGAAATAGGTCTTCGTCACTGATAGTCATGGAGACTACACCTCCCTATGTGAACTGCAAATTCGGAAAACTTTCAGATGTTATCAGAGAAATGAGTTTCTGGGGAAAAAATTGTGTGAACTGCTCAGCACTGGTTCGAAAGAGAAGTAAGCCGGCATTTTTTGAATTAAAAACTGTCGTGTAACTGACCCCACAGTTTCAGAAAAGTATGTACTATACAAGAACATTAACAAAGCATCAGAATGCACATATAAGTACAGCCAATGTTTAATTCTGTTAAGGGAAATATAACGTCCATCTACACGAGCCAGGATACATGACCTGCCCACTGGTGTATCTTGAACATGGATCAGACCTGTGTATCCCCTGTTACTTCCATGCAACAGACCAGATTCCAGACAGGAACACCGACCCATTGCTGCAGCCACTGCCACCACCATCTTCCTTACCCTCCTGGCATTGACGAAGCCGGCTGCAACATGTGACTAAAGGTCCCCTGCATGTGAGCAGCCTTGGTCACATGCTGCAGGACCCCATCCTGCATCCGGAAAGGTAAGGGCAACCAGCAGCTGGAGCAACAGGCTGGCCTGCTGAAACAGGCTCCTGCAGACATGAGGGGCTCATTCATTTTTTCCCCTGGTGGCAATGGAGTAAAGTGGGCATTATTTTAGAATGCTGTATCGGGCCGTACCCAGCTTGCCCCCATCTGAGCCCAGTTTCTGTCCCGGGGTAGTGAGGACTGCCTGGGGGCTGAAGGGGACAAATGCCCTGCATTGAATGGACTGCAGGGCTCTCAGACTAGGGCAAGCCAGGGCAAATTTCCTGTGTAGATAAGGCCATAGACTAACAGACATTTCCAATGATCAAAAGCTATTTAAAATCTTGTAATTGATTCTAACTGGCTTTCAGTCATACTGGAGGGGGCAGAAAAGAGAAATAGCACTCAACTTGTTAAAAGAAAACAGATTTATCACAGCAATAAACACAGCATATAGGATTAGGCATCAGGACTAATTTAAGCCCATTAACTACAGTGGGTTTCCTTTAAAGATGATTTTGTGTGGCTCTAAAAGAATGGCTTCAACCACCATTGAAATTAGATTTTATCATTGTTTCTCAGATTACTGTTCATTAATACTGTCATTGCTGTTGTCAAAGACATAGCTGGGTTAGTCTGGAATATCAGTAAGCAAGGGGATCTTGTAGCACCATTGAGTCTGAGAGAAAGAAGTTGTAGCATAAGCTTTTGTAGACCTGGGCTACTTCTTCAGATGCTCACTCCATGCATCTGAAGAGGTAGACTCAGGGTTTATCTACACTAGCCAGGATACACCGGCTCCTCACCAGCATATCCTGGCTGCAGGGATGGCCCATTTTCCCCCCATTACCTGAAGAAAACAGGCCAGAGTCCACAGAGGAATGCCAATCTGCTGCTGCAACCACCACCACCATTTTCTCTATTCTGCTGGGTCCAGCCAGCCAGCTGCACCATATGACAAGCCCCCTGCATGTGAGCAGCCTTGGTCACATGCTGCAGGCCTGCTGCTCAGACCCAGCAGAGCAAGGGAGACTGGCAGGAGCACCAAGGGCTGGCCTGCCAGGACGGGTTCCCTCAGTCACGTGGGGTTGGATCTGTACCAAACCGGTGATACCAGATTAAACTGGGTATCTTCTTGGATCACTGTAAAGGGCCCTATTCCGGCTTGCCCCCATTCCAGCCCTGTATCTGCCCCTGGGGTGGTGAGGACTGCCCAGGGACAGATCAGGGCAAAAGCCCTGCATAATCTGGACTGCAGGGCTCTGGAATGAGGGCAAGCCAGGGTATTTATCTACCCAAGTAGATAAGCCCCAAGTCTACAAAAGCTTATGTTACAACTTCTTTTTCTCAATTAGTCTCAAAGGTACTACAAGATCCCCTTGCTTATTGTTATCAGTGTGCATGGCATTCTACAGAGCAACAGAACCAAATAGATAAATGAGAGCATCTAAAGAGATGTATTTAAATGCATTTGGGGATGCTGCAGGAATAAAAGGAAGGCATAGGCAAAATAGCAAATCACTGAAAATGTACAGAGTGAAAGGCATGATAAGACATCCTCTTGCAGCAAACCCTGATGTTAAGTATCTCATGTTCTTTTGAAAGAAATTATTCAACGTAATTAAGAAGATAAATGAGAGGATCAAGGGGTAATGCATATCCACTCATTTCGTTTATACTTTCTACAATTATTATATAGCTACCGGGTGTTTCCACCCTATGCAAGAAGTCATCCTTTTCAACTTCATTTAATTAATATTTTCTATCACATTATTTTAAGAAATGGTTATTCTCCAAGCCAATAAACACCACAGATGCTTCATCTATTAAAAGTGGTACCACAACTAACAACACACACACATACAATAGTTAATAAGCCTTCCTTTTATAAATAATTCTATGGAAAGATTTGGGCAATCATATACATCCTTTGTCCCTCCATCCTTTGTCCATTTTTTAAAAAAATACTCTTCTTACTGGCTTTTGATTTGCACAAGATCCCTGATTTTTTATTGAAAAAAAAATGCTGGACAGTTTCCCCCTCTTACATGTATATAAGCTGACATGAAAATAAAACAATAAATGCTGCAAGTACCGAAATACATGCACTTCAGAGTGGGGATCCTATGCAAAAATAACAGCAGGCTCACATATATTTTATCTCCTGTCAGGAGCTGATGTTTCCTGCAATTTCATACTTTGCATATAAAAGTTACACGAGGAAGCTGTCACAAGTTATTTTCTGCATATTTCAGAATATATCAGAAGCAAACCCCTTGTTACTATTTGGAAAATTAAAAGAACGACTTACCGAACTGTCTTTCACCAGAAGGGCACAACACTGGATCCCTGCCATAAGCATCTTATGAGGATTCCATGCCACAGAATTGGCCCTATATAAGTGGTGAGTGGAGGAAAACAGAATATTTACTTGTAAGCACACTGTGCAATATTTGATGCTCATATGATAATTCAAAGCAGGCAGGGGACATGTTTGATACTGTAAGCCCCAGTCAGTGAAGCCAGTAGTAAGGTCCGTGGAAACTTCACCCAAAAATTTCTGGAGGTCCAAAGGTTCCCCGCCCCCCACCTTTAATTTATTTTCAATTTTACTTCCTTTAATTTATTTTAAAGTTTGCTTCTGTTATCAAAAAATACTTTAACAGGAATGCAAAGTATACATCAGCAACAATCTAGCTAAAGCTAAACACTTTCAATGCCACTGGTTTAAGTAAGGAAAAGTTGATATTCTCAATGAAATTTTAAAAGTGCTTACAATTAATTTTTAAATGATTGCCCTTTGCAAATCAAACTTCATATACCTGTGGATGCCATGTAGCAGCTTACAATGCTTCCTGGACAGCAAAGCCGAACCTCCCCATGATGCCTGTGGAGATGTTTATTAAAAGTTAGAAAACGTGTAGCCTTGTTTGCCGGTGCTGCTAAAAAGACCAGGAAGAAATATATAGCAGAGATAGCTGTTCCTTGTAACGGGGATAATTTGACCTAAAAGGGTTCAACTGTGAATTTTAATATATTTATGTCATATAAGTTACCTATAATTGTTAATGTCAAACTTCTGTTACTTGGTACAATTAACTGTATATTGATTTTATGGAAATTTTATGTGTATTGTTTTATTACTTTGGTTTTTGCAATGGCCATTGGCCGAAAGCAATAAAGATTGATAATTACATTAGTATATTCTTTTAGTATGTTAGTACTTTATAATGTTGTGTTTTATTGTCTTGTTTTGATTATATATGTTTGATGTTCCACCATTTGGTGAAAAGGGCATTATAAATAAATGTTGTTGTTGTTGACATTATCATTACCATTAGGCAGCTTGAGTTAATCATCAGTTCGCCTATGCCACTGTTATGACTTCCTCTAAATTGTGTATTAAATTTATAAATCAGATCCACAAGGACATAATTTATTCTGCCAGTGATGAACTTATAACACTGGATCACTGATGGCCTTCTCTGAATAAGACCAGAATAATTTCTGGGAATAACAATGAAGATTAACCATAAGCACGAAGATTTTGCAAAATGAATTCTGGGAAATTCCTTTTACCATTCTTTTTACCATTAATTTTACCAGCTGCATACATTCAAGAAGAATGAAATCCTGAAATTATTCTATTTAACTGATTACTAATAAAAACAGAAGAACATAAGGCACGAATGCAACTTGGGTCCCAGAAAGGCAGCATATAAATCAAATAAATAAAATAAAATAACTATATGGCTGTGATGTTACAGAATACAGTTATCCCTCCACATTCATGGATTTTGCATTCACGGTTTTAAGTATTCACGGCTTGAAAATATTCTTTAAAAAATAATAATCCAAAAAGCAAACCTTGATTTTGCTATCTTATATAAGGGACACCATTTTGCTATGCCACTGCATATAATGGGATTTGAGTATTCACGGATTTGGGTATTCACGGGGGTCCTGGAATGAAACCCCAGCGAATGTGAAGGGACAACTGTACTTATAAATGTTGAAAGGGAGAAGTAGAATATTGCAACAGAATATTGTCTATCCATTGTTGAGAAGCAATGGGTAGACAAGGTGTCATTTGAAAGAAAGAAGAAGAGAGATAAAGGATTGATGAAGATGGCAGAAATCTTCATACAGGTCCCAGAGGCATGACAGACACTGTACTATTCACAGGAAATAGTGAGAGAGACAAGAGGTTTCTGGAAACCAGGCAGTTGAATGCCAAGGAGGCCGAGGGGATTCAGAAGAGAAGTGTCTCTTTACTAACTAATACAAACTAAAGCCATATCTTTAAGTGCAGGTTTCTAGAAGCTTAATGATTTTTCAGTTATGAATTCTTATAGACAAGCAGGCATACCTCAGTTAATAAATTCTAATTTTATGTGGAAGAAACTGCAAACATTTTGGCAATGTTTGGGGGTGATATTTATACTCAATATTCCCCCTGAAGGGGTGTTTTGAGAGGAATACAATGTTAGATGGAGTTTCCCATAATTAGACAATGGAAGGTCTGGTTGTGTTAACGATCTTTAAAGGCTGAGACATTAAGATTGATGGGTATCAGGCAAGCTTCTATCATTCTAGGAGAGGTGGGAAGGAAAACCAGTTTTGCAGGGCAGAATGTCCAGCCACTTTGATTGGATTAATGAATGGCTCACATCCATGTACGTCCAGGAAAATTAGCCCATTTCCACCCTAACTACCAATCCGGGGGGGGGGGTCCACATGATTACTACCCGGGCATATATTTTAGGAATTTGGGCTGGCCTCCTCCTTAGGTTTTCTGAGCACACCTTGAGTCCTTACATTTGGGAAGCCCTGGTTTACTATCAACCATGTGGAAGGCCAATGAATAAGCCAATTAATGAAATATAGCCAATTGGTGAATTATTGAAAGGGCAGGTAACAAAGGCCTACCTGAGCTGGTTGTTTCACTTCCCATGTGCATATTGTTAGTTTTGGATAAAAGGTTTGCTGAAAACAGGTTGACCTGCTCCCCCCTCCTTTTTGTGATGTAGGGATCTATTCCTATTTTTTCCATGTTATTTCTGTCTCTGGTACCAAATTTTCTGTTAAAGAACTAATGCCTAGTAACACATTTTTTTCATTAACTAAGGTATCCCTGTACTGTCATGTGACAAAACTTTACATCTAAAATTAGCTTGTGGACAAGAAGAGAATGTGGATATTCTATTTTATCACCACCAAAAGTGCTCACACTCTAAAATGCATGCTAAGTGATCATGTTCATAAGCATGCATGCTTACAAAAGTAAATTTTACTAAGAACTAGGCTGCAGTCTTACACACACCTTCCTGGAAGTAAGGCCCATGGAACTCAATGGGCTTCCTTCTAAGTATATCTCTTCAAATATGCATTATTAGTATGCTACTCTGTTCGCTTCATATGGCCTTAAGTCATAAATAACTGCCTATATTTGGTGATCTGAGTCTGTCCCAAGCCATTACAAATTTAGCACATTTTATATATAGCTTTTTTCTCGAGAGGTTCGAACATAACAGAGTGGTAAATTATAGCAGAGGTGTCCTTGCAGAATTGTGCATGCATCCATCCATCCTGGATCAACATATACCTGCAAGGCATTTTCCACATACCTAAGTGCACAAAAGAGATTACCTGGGGCAGCTTTGTAAAGAAATCATGAATGGTGCCTTTCTTCCACTGGCCATCAGATAACATCTCAATGACAGCTCCATTAGTAACCAATATCATGAAACAAAATACTAGGGGATCAATTTAATTTTAGCTCCTCCAAATGATTTAGTCAGAGGAAACAAAAGGTCTTTCAAAAGAATGATAGCCAAGCAATCAACAGAAAAGAAATTCTGAAATGAGGAGTTCACAGCAATGTGGAGATTCACATAGTATCTCCAATAAACCATCTACAAGGAAAGCAGAAAAATAGCAAATAGAATCAAAGCAAGCTTATTAAATTACCAATTCATGTTAATCCTCCTTAGTATTTTTTTTAATAGTTTTACTGAAAACCTACAAGAATACTGTTCAGTTAGCTGGATAATTATTCAGTCACTCACCTGTTAAAAATATATATTTCAATCCCCACTCAGCCATGAAGCCCTCTGGATGACCCCGGGCAAGTCAGGTTCTCTCAGCTGCAGAGGAAGGCAATGGCAAACCTCCTCTGAACAAATCTTACCAAGAAAACCCCATGATAGGTTTTATTTGGGTTGCCATAGTTCGGAAATGACTTGAAGGCACGCAACATTATACAAAGAGTAACTTTAGAATGTAAAATTGTTAAACAAACAGAACTGTGGCAAATCCCTGTAGACAAACAATACGTTTCTGAAGAATACTGGCATTGGCATAGAAACCAAAATCTAAGAATACGTCTAGATGTTCAGCATGAATAAATGAATTATTGTTGTGTACTTTCAAGTAATTTCTGACTTATGAAAATCCTAAGGTGAACCTATCATGGGGGTTTTTTGGCAAGATTTGTTCAGAGGGGGATTGCCTTTGCCCTCTTTTGAGGCTGAGAGAGTGTGACTTGCCCACGGTCACTCAGTGGGTTTCTATGACCAAGCGGGAATTCAAATCCTGGTTTCCAGAGTCATAGTCCAAAGTTCAAACCACTACTCCATGCTGGCTCTCTGAATAAATGAATACTTAATACTAAAACAAACAATAACTTCCTAAATAGCATCATACGGGTCTAAGATGAATAGTTCAACCAGGAAGGCAGGCATTCTATTTTATGAGTTTTAAGACCACAGGGCCTTCTCTCACATTATTTCTTCACCCCCATGGTACTGTTCCCATTGAAAGATCACTAGTGTCCTTTAGACTTTTCTACTCTTCCCTACCCCTCTTATAAATGGGACAAAAACTAATGATCAAATGGGAAATCTTTACAGTTATCTTAGTTTTACCCTGAGTCTCTGTAAAAACCTTTCTGGGTCAGGGAAACACCTACTGTAAATAAACAAACATATTTATAAACACAAATAAACATATTTATTTTATTTCCCTCCTTCTCCCAATCTGGGGTCCAAGTCAGCTAACAGTACAAGTTAAAAACAAAATACAACTATAGCAGTGTGTAATACAAAACAAAAATTAAATAGGCAATATTATTAAAAATTAATTTAAAAGCATTTTAAAACATGTTTAAAACATAAAGAGCTAAGTCCAATGCATCTTGTTAAAAACTCTTCTGCCAAACTAATTACAAATTGAAGGCCTTTTAAAAAAAATGAAAAGATCTTTGCTTGCCAGCAAAAGAGGCAGATTGTTGGTGGAGGGGAATCAGCCAAGCTTCCCATGGGAAAGAATTCCATAGTCTGGGAGCAACCTCTGAAAATGCTCTCTCCCATGTCTTCACCAAACAGTGGTGGGACTAAGAAAAACTCTGGTAGGCTCATAGAGGGAGATATACTCCAGGGTGTTTGTGTGTGTGCCAATTGCAGGTGGTGACAATGGAGCTTCCCAGAAGCCTGTGCAGTTTGTCTGTGCCCTGGGAAGGAGCAGGAAAAAACAACCAATAGTAACAATGTGGTTGTTTCGTGGGTGGGAAGAGAGATTGCAAGCTGCTAGCATTACTCAGATAGGGATCTGGACTACATCAGCCATTTCCCTTGCTCTCTGAACTTCAGTTTTTTGTTGAAACTTTGTCCCCTCCTTCCCAATATTGTCTCCCCAAGTGGACATTTATTGTAAATTGTTTTCCTTTACATTGTCACAAATTTTGGGGCAATTTAGCAAGAGACCAGATCCAGTGGGAAGAAGACAAGGCTGGCATGCCCCTCATATTCAGTATAGGAGTCCCCATACATGTGAGCAGCAAGAGCCAAACCCAGTGTAAAGAGCCATCTTGCAACTATGTGGCTGAAGTGTGCTTGGATGAATGGGTGTTAAGCAGGACTTGGAAGGAGAGAGGGCAGCTAATCCCAGCACAGAAGTCTGTGACGGGAGAGAGGGCCCTATGTGAGTGAGTGAGTGAGTCTGTGAGAATGTCAGTTGGGAATGATAGTTGAGTTGAGAGCATCAGTTGGGTGAATCAGATGTGAGAGTGATCGAGAGTGAATGTTACATGGGATTGTCAAGATGGTGAAAAAACTACTCATAGAATTCAAGGAGAATACCTTGTGTCCCCACACCTTCAATTTAAAGTAAAAAACATAACAAAATTGTGCAACTGTGCAAAAAACATAACAAAACAGTGGCAACTTGTGGAGAATAATAACATGATATTAATTCACTTGTGGCCACCATCCTGATTCTCAAGCATGCCTACAACTTCAAACATGGATAACTTTGCATACCAGCAATCTTGCCCAAAAACCATGGAGACAAATGAATGCTGCTAGAATTTTGCATTAATGCACAGCAATCCACATTATATTGCCTCATCTACATGAGCCCTGGGTGTATGAATTGAACACATGCAAGGTGTGATACTATATGTTTGAAATATTAATATATGGTTAATATTAAATCCTGGAAGTTGTTAAACCTTGGTAATAATAAATAATCTGAACTGGGTTATTAAATTGTTCACACTGACTCAGATTGGCTTCATTCACCCTGGAATAAGGGTTGGTCACACTTTTATATCAGAAGAAACACTTTTAGCCAAACCTGTCTACAAATAGGTCACCTAGAGGCCCAGGCCCCAAATTCAGAAAGGGATTTAAAAGGGGGACCTTAGGCAAGGTGATAGTGACAGGCAGCCTTGGCTAGGAACTGTGGGACTAGCCTGATGAGGCAATGTCATACCCAGCCTGTGGGCAGCAGGCTTTGGCCCACTCCCACGTGGCCAAGGAACTATGCCGTGACTTCCACCATGTCAGGTTCCATATCTGTCTTCCCAGATGGAGACCTAGCAAACGGGCCGAGTTAATGATGGCTCATCTGATAGACCAGTCAGTGCCTGGATCTGGACTCATATAAGTACCAAGACTACTTGCAGAGGTGGCCAATAAAGTTATGGCCTGTTTTATTCCAATTTAAACTATGTGTGGGTTTTGGTAAGTAAAGTGGTAATGGCCACTGAGCTCGTAAATGGACTTCCAGTTAATCTGGGCCCAAGCATATGATTGCCCAATTCAGTCAGAACAAAAGGGAGGCAATTACAATAAGGGGGCAATTATTATATCCATGCTATTTGTAGACATGACAGGAAGAGAAAGAGAGAGAGGAGTAAAGAACAGATAGATGCAGCAAGGAGCAGATGGACGGCTAGATGGATGGTTGGTTGTGAATGGGATTTTTGAAATTATAAGTATATCTCATCTATGAACCTAAGGTATAGAAGAAGCTTCTGGCTGTGTGTGTGTGTGTGTGTGTGTGTGTTATTTATTTATTTATTTATTTATTTATTTATACCCCGCTCTTCAGCCACAAGGCTATCAGAGTGGCTTACAAATTGTTTTAAGCAATAGCCATTTACACATCTACACTGCATTAAGCAGTTTCCAAAGTGTGTTAACTAATTGTTGAGGAAGCATTCTTCCAGGTCAGCCAGAGAGATGTTTGCATACTGTGATGCCATGTGGGTATCCATCCCAGTGTCACTGACTTGAAGGTACATGTTATTCCCAAAAATAAAGTTGTAATGAATGAGTACAAATTGGCAGAGTTTGATGGCTAGGTGTGCTCTAGCCTCATTTGGGATGGTATTCTTGATGACTTGTTGTCCATCCTGGTGTGGGATACTGGACCAGTAAAGGGGCATCACTTGAGAGATGTCACCAGGATTTCAACAGCTTCCACCTACAGCCTGGAACAATCCAAGTTCCCTTTCTTGTCACCATTTGCAATACACAATGGACATTAATGAGGCAGTGCTGAAAAGTTCTTGGCTGGACCCACCTTCCAAACTCTGAGAGTAATTTTGTCACTATAGCTTGAAAGAATGTTCGTTTGTATTATAAATTGCCAATTTGCAGGATTGTAGATATAATTTCTGAATTTTCTCAGATCATTGATAGAACCATGTCAACAGAACGTGTGGAATTTTCAAGTACTGAACTCTGGGCCATCAAGAAGTTCCTGTTCCTGCAGAAGAAAACTCCAAAGGAAATCTGTGAGTGTATGAGGCAAACATTGAGTGACAAGTGTCTGTTGACCTCAAGTGTGGAGAAGTGGTGTGCCAACTTTCAGCATGGAGATTTTGAGACTGAAGATGCAGCTTGGTCTGGGAGGCCTTCAACAGTGTCAACTCCTGAAACTGAGCATGTTCTCATCCTGATTTTGGTAGATCATCAAATCTCAGTTAAAACAATTGCTGAAACACTAGAGGTATCTCAGGAACACATTGGTTTTATAAATCATGAGCAGTTGTCTATGCAGAAGCTGTCAGCCAAGTGGGTGCCATAATGTTTGAATGCTGATGAGAAACAAAATTGAGTGGATACCTTGTAGTTGATTTTGCAGCATTTTGAGCAATCTAGTGACAATTTTTTTGGAATGATTCATCACTGTGGATGAAACATGGCTACATTATTATGATCCGGAGACCAACCTACAGTCCTTGCATAGGTGGCACTTGGGTTCTCTAAGACCAAAGAAATGTATGACTCAAAAGTCAGCCAGAAAAGTCATGGCCAACAGCTTTTTGGGATAAGGAAAGTATTTTGATGACTATCTTCAGAAGGGCCAAAAAGTTAATGCAGAATATTACTCTAACTTGATGTGTCAATCAAAGGAGGCATTGGAGGAAAAATGTTGAGAATCGGCGAGATCTGGAATCGGAAGTAAATGGAGCTCCATTTGTGCTCCATTACTGCTAGGGCTGCCTTTTGATGTAACTCAAGGTAAGGTCTGGTTTGTGTGTGTGGGGGGGTACCTTTTACCAGCATAAAAATGTTTCCAATATGCCAGCAAAAGAATGTCTGTGGAGGGCAGTTTGATAAAGTCCTAGGTCATTCCCTCCTTGGTCAGGCTGAGAACATTTTAGCACCCTCTCTTAAGTGTCACACTGTATTGATTAGTATACATACTTACATGCCTCCAGCTTTCATCCAGAACACACTACCAAATCTATTGTTTACAGCCAAGCTCTCAGATATAACTACATCTTCTCAGGTCCACAAAGCACTCAAAGCTCTTAGATTTATAGCAGGCATTTCTCAAACTACAATACCTACCTAAGGAGGTGAAAAAAGAAATCAACAATGCAAGACCCAGAAACAATGTTCTACAAGTCAGACCAAAAAAACCAGAAAATGGCAGAACACCACTAGTCATCATGTGCAGCTCCCAGGTGAGACCACTCAAATACATCATCAATGACTTACAACCAGAGAATAATATACTCCTCTCATAGGTTCAGGGAGATAGGCTTTTACTGCCCTACAGATAGCCTCCAAACCTTAAACATCTGATTTACAACAAGATACACAGCATGGATGGTAATACAGGAACAAGACCCTGCCACAAACCCAGATGCCAACTCTGTCCCCACATTTACAGGGCGAAATAACATCACCCATATTATCAGAGGTACATCTACTTGCTCATCTTCCAATGTGATCTACCACATCCAGTGTCAGTAGCGCCCTTCTGCACTGTACATTGGATAAAACAAGACATCCTATATGCAAAAGGATAAATGGGCACAAATATGACATTAGAAATAGTGATACCCAAAAACCAGTTGCATTGTATTTCAACCTTCCTGGACATACAAGATGGGATTTACAACTCATAGTTCTAAAATAAGAAAATTACAAAGAAAGATTGGAAAGAAAAACAGCTGAATTGAATTATATTTCCAAATCCATTAGCAGAGGTATGAAACAAAAATAATGGTTTCATGGTACACTACATACATTAATACAGAAGAAGTGGACTGATATCCATGAAAGCTCATGCTAAAATACAAATCAGTTAGTCTTAAAAGTGTTGCTACATTTCTTTTTTCTTCCCCTCCCCCTTCCTTTTTATGTTGCAACAAACTAATATGGCTGCTTCTTTATTAACTACGCAAACAAGTTCTTAATATGTCTGAATGAAAAGCTAATGGGGTGAAATTAGCTAGAGTACTGGGCTTTGGTAAAGAAACCATTGAAATAAAAGTGCTCTAAATTCCTTAAAGCAGGAATTGGACAACTAGTCCTTGATATATTGCTCTATATATCAAAGCATCCCTGACTACTGGGCTATCTGGGCTATCTAGAACTCATGAAACAACTGGAGACAAAAAGTTACCACACCCTGCTTTAGAGGAACATAGCATACAAATTTAACAAATAAATGAAAAATAACTGAACATAATCTACTTTACAGAGCCCCATTAGTTAAATTTGCAGAATTAACTACACATTTTGAGCATACCAGTTTATGAAAATAGTTCTCTAGCTAAAAGTTTGAATATAAGCAAAACAAAGAACAAATGTTATTAAAACGAACTTACATCAACATGCAGCCAAAGGCCGTATCTTTCACAAATGTCGGCTATTTCATCCAGGGGATCAAATGCTCCCAAAACTGTGGTGCCAGCTGTAGCACTGACAAAAAATGGTGCTGAACCCTGTGGAATGATCCAAAACAAAAGAGAGATTGTTTATAGAGTTCAAATTCTCCAGTGAGTGTAACACTATAAACAATACGGTCTGGGAATCTAGGACAAGACTAACAGTGTCTACATTTTACACCCACAATTGAAAACTACAGAGGACTGGTCTTTAAAGGTATTGTAGACAAAACGTATTGGAAAAACCTGAGTTACTAAAGTACCAGAAAGTGAAATACTGATTGCTAATTATCAATGCTCTTTTACAATATTATGGGGTCTGGTCCCAAGAACGTTACACAGATGCTGATTTTCTCTAAATTCTACTTGGGAAGATTTCCATTATAATGGGGCAATCTATGATATCTCCGAAGTAATGGAAAATATAATTGAATAAATAATTGACAATCTGCTGCCTTTTAATGGTGTAAAAAATATCTGAAGAGGCTGATTCATTCTACCTCATAGCAAAGTCCTCCTGCCACAATCTTATCCCTATATTTAAGATTTGCCTATGGGTTGGTCTTCTGATGATACCTTACGGAGAGAGGGATACTCCCATGAAAGACACATTATATGTAACATTAAATGAATAACTGCATTTAACATTATTGTATTTTTAATCTAAGCTACCCACTGCTCTGGATTGGGACTGAGGTATATTGGGGGAAAGGCTAGCCATTTCCTCTGCGAAGGCAGCTCCAATATCCCCCATCTTGTAGCTTGCCTCAGAAAGTAATGGTGATCATCAACAGGACCAGAGCAAGGAAAGAAAAGCATACTGTGAAGAGAGGAGCTTGCCATGCCGGAGTAAGGCCAGCCAATCATAGTCTTTGGAAAGCTGTTGGGATGGAGGAATGTAGGGGAAAGAATATAAAATCAGAGGCTTGTCTGTTCAACAGTTAGGACCAGGTAGAAATAGAAATATGGACAGGGGGAGATAAGAATGTATTAAATCTTGAGAAGATCAGATGAGATAGGGCCAGTCAGGAACAGAGAAATGATAAGGGCTAAAAACAGATAAGGATAGTACATGAGAGAGGGAACTTTGGTATTATAGGAGCTGAGAATGTGGAAAGAAATCAGAGAGAAGTGTTACTTCATTTTCTTTTAGGTGCTACATTTTACTGTACAGTGGGTCACTGGTATCACAGAATCATAGAGTTGGAAGAGACCACAAGGGCCATCTAGTCCAACCTCCTTGACCTACAGGAATACACAGTCAAAACACTCCCAATAGATGGCCATCCAGCCTCTGTTTAAAAACCTCCAAAGAAGGAGACTTCCACCACACTCTGAGGCAGTGCATTCCACTGCCAAACCACTCTTAATGTCAAGAATTTATTTTGCTGGGGGTTTGGTTCCAGGACCCCCCGTGGATACCAAAATCCATGGATGCTCAAGTCCAATTATATGCAGTGGTGTAGTAAAATGAAATCCCTTATATAAAATGGCACAATCAAGGTTTACTTTTTGGATTTTTAAAAATATTTTCAAGCTGTAGATGGTTGGCTATGTGGATAAAGAATCTGTGGATACGGAGGTCCGACTGTATATTTATTTATTTATTTATTAGATTTATATCCTGCCTTTCTCCCAAGATGGGATTCAAGGTGGCTTATATGGAGCCAGCGTCAGGCTAGGGGTTTAACTTACTTGTTATACAATGTATCTTTAGTGTTTTTATTTTCTACATCACTATCTGGATGTTTTAATTTAAGAATTACACTAATAAAGGGGACTGGTCACACATTACCACACTACAGTATACTCAACAATCAATACATTTGCATGGCCATTTTAAGCGTCACTGTAGAGTTCCAGAATCAGATTCAGGAAGGGGTTTCAAGTGTAAAAAAGTATGATGAGTGAGGGCTTTGTATTAAATTATATGCATGCATACTCTTTGGATCTATCTCGAAAATAACACATCTGCAGGGGTTCGGTTCTGGGATCCCTCACAGATGCAAAAAAAACACAGATAGTTGTACCCCATATTATTAAATGGTGGTGATATATGCACAGACACATCAGCAAAGGTATGGAATGTGACAATCCATGGGTGGTTGAAACCATGGATCAAGAACCCACAGATCTAGAGAGCCCACCGTAGGGATTTTTTTTCCATATATCCACTAAAGCCATTCCCTATTTTCCAGATATGGGTTTCCATCTGAAATATAATGGCCAGAATGCTGTTGGTGTATTAGATGTGTAAATTCCCTTACGGAAATGGTTGGGTATTTTTGTCAAGTGAAGGATGTCTGCATTCTGCTCAGGGCTGTAGAAGTGGAGTTGCACATGCAGTGGTGCCAATGTGAATGCAGATGCATATGTAGGTGCACATCTGCATTTGGTTGAGCATTCAGCTGCACAATGTTGCCCATTCAGCACAATGGTTGTGTAGCACAATCAGTGCGTAACTCCACATGTGCTTGTAGATGCTACCGAACTGAGGTAGAATCTTTGCCACTAAGTTTAGGAATGCACGTGGACCTCCTGTAGTTCATGGAGCTAATCTGCCCTAAAGTGCTGTTATTTAGCCAACTTCAATATGGTCTCACAAATACAGAATGTGTGGATACATTTTACACTCCCCCAAACCTGTGGTCATTTAAATTTATACATAGGTTGGCTATAGAGCTAACAACATACCCATCTGCACTACTCATATGTTGTTTTCAAATTCCTCTCCCCATAAAGTAACTTAAGAAATTCTCTCTTCTGAAAAGCCTGAAGCAAAAATACTAAGCAAAGTAACATTTTCCTCCCAAAGCAACAGCTGTATGTTTTTATTTCACTGTAGTATTGATTAAAGTGACTTTCCAATTATGAACTTAAAATATCAAACAAAAACACAAAACATCTTATGCATCCAGTGGAATAGCCTCATAAATCCCCCTAAACTGGATTCTTTCAGTTTTGGTAAGACTTTAAATAGGTTTTTAGCTTAATTTGATGGGGGAAAGAGAAGGGCAGAGTAACTTTCAACCACTTTGTTTTTGTTCTTCCATGCATTTTTCGAACTAGCTGAAATGATTGCCCAACATATTCTTACTGCAAAAAATAATTTATTTATTTTTTTGCTTCAGTGACACTGCTATGCACAGGTTTTACAAAAAGAGCACGGGAGATAACAGAACATTACAGGGTTTCTCTCTTTCCTGCCACCCTCATGGAACTTTTGCTGGGATAAAAAAAGAGGGCTTTCTTGCAAGATATAGAATTTGCTCCCAAGCGAGGTCAGGCTGGCCCCCATCCTGGGCCAAATCCACACTACAGTTGTCCCTCCATATTCACAGATTTGACATTCATGGATTTAAGTATTCATGGCTTGAAAATATTCTTTAAAAAAAATAATCCAAAAAGCAAACCTTGGTTTTGCCATCTTATATAAGGGACACCATTTTGCTATGCCATTGCATATAATGGGACTTGAGTATTCAAGGATTTGGGTATTCACGTGGGGGGGGGGTGTTCCTGGAACCAAATCCCAGTGAATGTGAAGGGACAGCTGTACACAAATTTGCCATGGCTCTTACCTATTGAATCCTGGGATTTGTAATTTTAAAGGTCTTTAGCTTTCTCTGCCAAAGAGTGCTGGCGCCTCACCAAACAACAAAGCCCAGGATTCCATAGGAAGGAGCCATGGCAAATAATCCAGTTTCAAACTGGATTATTTGTGTAGTTTGGATTTGGCCCTGTTGTCCTTTCACTAGAAGCCCTTTTTCTTCCAATGGACTTTTGACAACTGACTAGTCGCAGAGGAAAGTTTTTTTGTTTTTTAATGAGTTGGTTCTCCATTTCTTTTTGCCATATTTTTATTTGCTTTTAACACAATGGTGTTTAAATACCGGAATTTGTTTAAATGTATTTTAACATAATTTTTGTGTGTTTATTTGTATCTTTAAAAAAACCTTGTCAGCCACTAAGAGTCCTGACATTGTAAAGAGGGGGTCATTTGTCTCATGGATAGGTAGATGAGACATGGATAGACAGAAAAATTTTCTTGCTTACTTCTTTCTCCACGCCATTTTGGATACATATAATTACACATTAATTTTAAAATACTATCTTCTGTGAGTTTGAATCTAAAATAAAAATACTTGCTTTAGTCCACTGATTTCTTTTGAGAAAAAGCAGCTTCCTGGGAGAGACCAGCTCCATGGATACAGAGGGGAAGCAAGTTCAGATGATTTTGAAAAGCACCCAGAAGGATTAAATGTTAAAGAATACAATGGGCAGATTAGTACAGCCACACTTCCCTGTTATTAAAAGACCTTCCCCCTCTAGGAACTCCTGCCTTTGAAAACTAGGCAGGTGACTCATCCCTTTCAGTGGTGGTGGTGGAGGCACATGTGTAATGGAACTCCTTTCCCAAATGTCTTTGCCTCTTATTGTTATCAACATTTAGGGCTAAAAGAAACACTCTGTAAGTCCCTCTCCCCCACCCCCACTTTCCCTCTGTCTTACAAATACAGTCAACCCACAACTTTTGCAGGAATTAGGGTGGAGGACCCCCATGAAAGTGGAAAAACTGCAAATATAGGCCCATCATCACCATCATCATCATCATCATCATCATCATAATTTTACCTGTGAGAACACTTCTCTCACAGGAAGTTGACTATAGAATTGTGCTGGAGGACATACAAATGCATAAAGAAGTTTTCTCTCTAAGCATTTGTAGGTCCTCCAGTGTGACTCTATGGTCAACTTCCACCATAGAGAATGCCTAGAGAGAGATAATGCATTTTTATACCACTTTTAAGTGCTGTAACAGCTCCATTGGGATCCTGGGATTTGTAGTTTTGTGAGACACAATACTCTTTGGCAGAGAAGACTAAAGACCTTGTAAAACTTCAAATCCCAGGATTCCGTAGGATGGAGCTACATCACTTAAAGTGGTGTCAATACACCCTTAGTAGGGATGGTTCTACTAGTTTATGTAAACTGTTTACTGTTTCAGTCTATGGTTTATTGTAAGCTCCCTATTATGGAAACGATGGACTAAGCATTCTTAGACTGAAATGTTTTTCCTGTACCGTGGTGAATGAGAAGTGTAACTCACACAAGAAATTCTGTGTGCCCACTGCACCAAATGCAGAACTTTTGTTCAGTGTTTTTGTATCACAGTACAGGCACTCCCATCATGAAGATACCCACAGTGCAATTCTGCTCTGGTCAAACCCAAACTTTTTTTTAAAAAAAAGTAATGATACTACAAACTTCAAACTTCAAACCAACCAACACTTCATGGTCAATTTAAGTTTATGCTTCAAAACCAAAGCCTCCATTTTTCTTACACCAACGTTTAAGTACATACTTATTTTGTACAACACTAACATTCTCTTCAGCATCTGAGGAAGTAGAATAAGTCTACGAAAGCTTATGCTACAATTTTCTCTCTCTCTCTCTCAGTATGGACTTTTTCGGACAGCAATTTGTAACACAAGCAGCCTCATCCCCGTTGCGAGGCTGCTGTGCTGCAGGGGGGGCGTTTCAGATGACGCTGTGCCTGCACCGATATTGTTGTGGAAGAGCTGGGAGGCTGCAGCACCATATTTGGCAATTTCCTAATCACGGTCAACTTTCGTGATTAGGAAATGGCCAAATATGGCGCTGCAGCCTCCCAGCTCTTCTGCAACAGTATCGGCGTGGGCACAGCATCATCTGAAACAGCCCCCCTGCAGTGCAGCAGCCTCGCAACGGGGACGAGGCTGCTTGTGTTACAAATCGCCGTCCGAAAAGTCCCTTAGTCTCAAAGTTAGCACTACAAGATCCCTTTGCTTACTGATATACCAAACATTAGTAATTTGTAAAAACCTTGGTACATAAAAGTAATTGAGGAAGAAAAGTATCTGTTTCAGGATAACCAAGCTAACAATGCAATCTAATGTATGTCTACTCGGAAGTAAGCACTATAGAATTCAGTGGGGCTTATTGTCAGGAGAGGGTGTATAAGACTGTAGTCTAAATATGGGTGGGGTATAGTAACAATTTCTGATTTCAATGGTAGGTTTTCTAGTTTGTACAATGTGTTTTCTGCTTTTACACATCACATCAAAAACATAGTGAATTCCATATTAAAATACAGGCACCCATTATTTGACAATATTTCACCCGATCCGGTCCTGAAAACCAAATTTATACCAGTCATGAATGAGATTGCATTGCAATTTGTACAGAAATAGTGATGTACATTAGAAACTACATTCAGCAAAGATACTTACAGACCTTGAAATGAGATAAGTGAACCTTTCATAAGCTTATAGTTTTCATTTCAAGGAAATGGAGTAATCTTAAACTTTGATAAAGATATTCACATTTCAATAAGATTTTTTTTAAAAGAGTGCTGAGCTAGAGGTTGCAGTAAAATATTGTCTTTACTGCAAAGCGCTATAATATAAAATGACACTTCTACCAACTATCCTTTTAAACAGCAAAGAGAATGTTCTTCACTAGTCAATATTTATTTCCAGAACAAGGAAGCTGATTTATTGATTATGAATAGGTTTGTTATAATTTCTCCTCCACATTTCTCCTATCCACTAAAACTGAATGAAATACCAATAAAAATGATATAGGCATAAAGTTTATACCCTCAATCATCTACTGGCCTGCTAAAGATGGTACACAATGAGAAATCCCTTAATTTTTACTATTGTTACAGATGTAATGTTAGTGAGATGAGGAATGAGATGGATATAAGACTGCAATGTGAGAATCATTTTTATTGCCAATTTGTGACTGTTTGGAAATTTAAAAAATATTGAAGATGAAAGAGATTAACTAAAACATTTTAGGGTCACTTTACCCATTTTCATTAAGAATGATAATGAAAGGAATTTGAGAGACCTAATCACCAGAAACTGATGACTTACTGAACAATTTATAACAAGTAGATTGCACCTAGAAAAGCATTTTAATTTAGGAACTCCTGCTTTAACCTTCACTCTTCCTTTTCCCACTCACTTTCAAGCACCCCTTTCACAGGGCACGCATTCATTCTCTCACTCTCCCCCTCTCACCTCTTTCCTGGCCCGCAGGACTTGTTTCTCCAGTTCCTCAGGTATCATCTTACCTCTATGGGACACAGATTTAAAACTTTTCAGTTATGTTCAAACAGATTACACTTACAGCACTACTGCATTTTTAAAAGAGCAGCCCACTTCAATGGTTACGGTCCCCTTACCTTTCGTTGCTTTTGATGAAATACACATTTTGTGTGCCAATTCCCAAAAATGACGCTGCCTTCTTCACAGAGTAATGACACTATGTAAATGCAAGGGATGTGAAACAGTAAATTACATAAGGAATTAACAATGGACATATCATTAAAGAGATTTCCTTAGGCCAGAAAGCTGCAAATGCTACATTAAAAAAGCAGAGGCTCAAAAGCCCAACTTCAGGCATAGAATAGAAAAGCAGCTGATTGTTAGACTCACTCTTCTTCACAGCAGAAGGGATTATTTTGGAACATAAATCTAATCAGATGTTTAATATACATCCCAATTCTTCATGGCTGTATGATATTGCTAAAAAGAGATGTCAAATTATAAGCATAAAACAAAAAAAATTGGCATTTAAACCAAAATTCTCAATTTATTCTCATAATGAAGGTTTCTGCCTTCAGCAGTTTCCGGTCTCTATATCAAGTCTTATTCCTATCCTTAAAAAGTTATATCAAATTATTAGTTTTCACTTGATCTACAGAAAAGTAGTATCAGATTCCACCTAGGATGATCCATGGCTGGCTTTATCAACTTATCCACTAGCTACAAATGTGGGGTAATTTTCTATGGTAAAATAGTCTGTGTTCTCTAACAAACCTTCTAAAAGTGGTGACATGAGGGCCTCCAAGCAGAAATCAGTGGCAGTTGTTCAACCTGGACTATTAGGTCAGGATGGCCAGGAAAGTAAAGTCAAAGTCAATGGCAGGCAAAACAAACTAAGGCTGCATCTGCACTGCAGAAATAATCCAGTTTGACACTGCTTTAACTGCAATGGCTCAATTCAGTGGAATCTTAGGATTTGTAGTTAATTGTGGCAGCAGAGCTCTCTGACAGAGAAGGCTAAATATCTCACAAAACCATACATCCCAGAATTCCATAGCACTGAGCCATGGCAGTTACATAAAGTAGTATCAAACTACGGTAAATTATTTCTGCAGTGCAGATGCAACCTAATTCTATTGAGTCCCCTTGGGCTTATCTACATAGGCAAAATACCACATCTTAAGTTTTTGCCCTGTTCTGCCCCCGGGCAGTCCTCATGACCCCCAGAGTAAAGACAGGGCGAAGATGGGGGAAGATGGAGTAGGGTCCATTCAAGTGTTTTAAAATAATACCCACTTTAACCCATTCCCACCAGCAAAAAACGGATCAGGCCCCACTTAACTGCAGCAGCACATCGCTGCAGCTGCAGGCCTGCTATTGCTCTGCCATAGCAAGATGAAGTCCTGCAAGTGACCAAGGCTGGTCACATGCAGGGGGCCTTGGTCACATGTTGTGGGCTGGCCTCCTAGCTTCTAGGAAGGTGAGGGAGGCAGAGCCGGTGGCAGCTATGGCTGCAGCAGTAGGCTGGCATGCCTGTCTGGACATTTTCCTATTTGCAGATGTTACAGGGGAGGAACAGGCCTGATCCATGGGCAGGATGTGCCAGTGAGAAGCCAATGTATCCTGGCCCTTGGAGATGAGCCCCTTGTCTTTCCTTAAAACTGCACTACAATTCTTCAATATTTAATACAGGCAAGTAGAACTTTTGGACCTCTAGATATTTTGGACTAGAAATCCCATAATTTCTTGCAGGCTGGGTTTTCTGGGAATAACCATTACAGGGTGAGAAAAACAAACTTGGGATAATATATTGCCAGGGGCATGTGTTCAGATTATACATGTGCATGCCTCATTCTGGGGAGGTGAGAGAGAGATGCCTCTAGACTCAGCTTCTGTTATTGGACCTGCTCTCTCCTCAGTTTTCTGGGAAATAGGCTTATCTCTTCTCTTGTGCAGGACGACTCAAAGGTGAATATAGAATGGGTGGGTGGCACTGGGAAATTGCTATACTGATCTCCCTCTCAGGTCTGCTGAGAAACGAACGAAGAAGGCACTAAACCACAGAAGTCTGAGAAGGCTGTCTTTTCCGAAATCCAAATTTGGAGTGGGTATGGGCCCTGGGAATACAAGGCCATGTACAAGCCCATTATCATGAGGGAGAGGGAGATGGAAGGAGGAGAGTAACTATGTCTGGAATCCTGTTGGAAGGTCCCAACTAAAATAGAATAGTGAGTGAGAGTCAGTACTAAGGTAATCTCATTGTTCCAGTGGTTCTACTTTAATGGTGAAAAACAGTAGGATTTAGGCCTGTGCATTTGTGTGTGGGTGTGGGGTGTGGGGAGTTGGGTTTGAGATGAAACAGAGAGAGAGATGCAATGAGACAAAAACTGTGAGCAAATCCCAACCCCCACTCCAATGGCAGCCCAGATCCCTGGCACTGCCATCTCTTGCTCTTACCCTCCAACTCTCCTGATTTGGCCTCTGTTGTCCCATTTTTCTCAGTTACTTTTAAAAGGTCCCAGTTTCCCTCTCCTTTTCCCACTTCATGCTCAGCTTGCTTCAACTGTTGAAAACTGAGTTCAAAGTACAAAAGCAGTTTGCATTCAATTAACTCAACAGGGGGAACAGAAGAGGAAGGGCCGAATTTTGGCTCAGGCAAAAACAAACTGCTACAGCTTGTCCTATCTGGTGTGTTTTTCCTTGTTAATAAATTTTGCAGTCTTGACCACACTCTGATGTTGCTTAGCCACACATGTCCTGTTTATCATCCGTGAAACACTGGAGGGTATGCTTGCTATGCTTCACTACAGCCTCATACTTGTCACACACAACTATATGCAGCCCTTGGATGGAAACAGATAGCCACCCTTGGTATAGAAAAACTGGGGTTCAGCTGCAGGGATGATCTTGTGACTGGGGAAAAAAATAACTTTTGAATTGGCCCCAGCCATTGTAACTTCATGTGTGAAATCAGTCACACATATTCTAACACTCATTTCTAACTTAGGTCTTATCTATACTAGCCAGGATATATCGGTTTCACCGCTGGCATATCCTGACTGTGGAGGTACCCCCCCCCTCATTACTTGCAGAAGATGGGCCAGAGTCCAAACAGGACACTGGTCCATCACTGAAGTTACCGCCATTTTCTTGCTAATGTGGAAGCCAGGCAGGGGTCCTGCAACATGTGACTGCAAGCCCCCCACATGTGACCAGCCTCAGCCACATGCTGTGGGACCCCTGCCTGACTTCTAGAAGAACCACAGAGCTGGCAGTGGCAGTGGCAGGGAGGAATGGCGTGCTGGATACAGGGGGCCTGATCTGGCAGAAGAAGTAAACAGGGTTTTTTCTTATATTGCAGTAAAGGGCCCGATCCTGATGTTCCCCCATTTCAGCCCAGTATCTGCCCTGGGGGTCATTTGGACTGCCTGGGAGCATATCGGGGTAAATGCCCTGAGTCATTTGGACTACAGGGCTCTGGAACAGGGGCAAGCCGAGGTATTTGGCCAGTGCAAACAAGGCCTTAGCAGCAAATCTTGAAAGGCTTTGCATGACTTAATATAGCTCCAGAACATTCAGCATATAGCAAGAAAAGCCTACAAGAATTGCCTAACTTTATCAGAATAAATATTTTTCTACACTTTTGTAAACGAACAGGAAACCAGAGCCAATCCTTAATGTTATTTAAGGGTTAAATCAATGTACTTGCTGACAACTCTGGAGGGGAAAGTCTTAAACTGTTTCTTTGCATATTGCAGGTGAAACCAGGTGGTTAATTAATTCAGTCTTCTTCCAGAGAGTTCACACAAATGCAGTTATGGAAGAATATAATTATGAAAAATCTACAGTACTCTAATGTGCAGGTATGAATATATTAAGGGTATTCAAGCCTGTCCCACTTTTTTAATGAAATGGATCACCTCAAAAGGTCACTCCCCTTTTTACAAGAAAGTCTTTCCCTCATTTTAAACTAAATGCACAGAATACACTATCAGCCAATCTTTTCGAACATGACACATTCACAATGCCTTTAGAATTCATTCACTCAGACTGTTGTGTGAATAATAACATACATAGACAGATAATTAATCTTCTGTTACATTGAATTACATCAATAATGAAATACATGTGCAGAGCTACAACGTACCATTCACTAGAGATTTGGACACTGGCAACAGAGTTTCATTTGAATTACAAGTGATTCCTACAAAATACCTCCTTATTAGTATGCTAACAGTCACCTATTAAGCTCAGTTGAAAAGAGTGTGACATTGAATTATTGGGGAAAATGTCAAACCTCTCAGGGTTCAGAAAACAATAGCTCAACAAATCCTACAAGATGACAAATAAAGGCAAAGCACAGAAGAACAGTTCTTGCTATGAGGTGTATATGAACAGGAGAAATGTACAAGTAGGGCTCCAAGACCCTTATCTGACTTTGCCTTGTTTTAACAAATCACAGTGTAGACATCATGGCAAAATGTAGTTAGTGCAAAAGTAAAAGTGGAAGTCACATTTATGAGGAAGGGAAGCACAAAAGAAGAGGTGCGGAGCATGCAACCCATGGCTCAAGGAGACATGTTCTTGTACAACTAACCTTGTCTTTAAATGACATGGAGGAATCAAATAGCACCTTCGAGATTAAGTGAGAATAAGAAATTTCTAGCATAAGCTTCTGTTGACAAAAACATATGCTAGATTTTTTTTCTTCCCAGTTAATCCCAAAGGTGATACTGTATTCACTTCTGCCAGGGGTGAGAAACTGTGGAAGCCTGGGAGCTGCATTAGCTCCCCAGGAGACCCTGGAGGGCCACCTCATCCCACTGCACACATATGCCACAAAAATCCATTTTGCCTCCAACACCCTCTGGGGACACAGGGGGCTTTTTGTCCACTTTTAAGGTACACCTTAGGCCATTTTAGGATTAGGAAAGGCCATTTTTAACAACAGGAAGTGAACAAAAGTATCTTCCTATTCATTTCCTGTTTCAAAAAAGGCCTCTCCTGGGCCCAAATTGGCCCTGGAAGGGCTGCGGGCCACACACACAAAAAAGCCTGTATATGGCACACAGGCTGCAATTTACCCATCTCTGCTTTATGTTTTTTCATGCTAAAATAGTCTAAAATGGCTATTCCTCTGATGGCTGACCATATATATTCATTATATCTAAATGGAGGCTAAGTCACTCAAATGTATAGACTAAACAAATGGAAGGAGTCACTCCTGTTATTTATTAGAAATTGAAGCAGACAATTAAAAATGCTTTGCCATGAAAAATAAAGATTGCAATTTAAATTCAGTCATCAAAATGCAGATTGTTCCACTTAAGTCAAGCAAAACAGCAAATCATAGGCAACTATTTCAATTTACTTCTAGACTGGATTGTTCCCTCAAAATCTGGTCCAGAAGTAAATTGAAATAATAACAAACAACAAAAACAGTTGTAACAAGCAACTGCAAGCAGGTCTCATCACTTTTAAGGAGATGTAATTTTTCATTATCAATTCAGTAAACATTAACCATCAAGAAAAGAAGGTCTCTTCAGATACAAAACAGATGTTTCGGTTCTGTCGTTGCCGTTTTTAAAAAACTGTGAAATGAGTGTGAAACAGTTCTGCTTTAATTTAAAACAGCATCTCTCTCCAGTCCACAGTGAATAAAAGAGGCAAAAAACACAAACAAATGTTATCTTCACTTAATCCTCTCATTGTAAGAAAGCTACCTGCTAGTGAGAGGAATACATAAAGAAAGAAAGAGGCTGATGGTGGGAAACATACAGAAAATATGAAAGGCAAACTATGAAGCAATGATAACTAATGGACTCAATCAGAGGGTTACCTCTCCCTGGGTTACCTCTCCCTGAAAAGGAAGTAAAGCCCTTCTCCACTTAGTTCATGAACCATTCATGCTATGTAGAGTTTTTTTAGTAGTTAGCTGGACTAGCAACCAACCAATATCGGAGATTGGTGCTGAAGAACCCAAATAAGCATAACTGGTGAAGCAACAGTTGGTGGAAGCACATCAAGAAAAGGAAAGCCAAGTAGCTGGTTTAAGGACATCCTCTAGAACTTTATATTATTCTTATAAACCTTGGCAATTAAGCTCAGCCCTGATTCATAGCCCCAGAGATCAAAATTGCCAGTCTACCCACCCAATAAATTCAGTCAATTTCTTTAGGGTTGCTTCTTCAACTGGCAGGTTCTGGAATACAGATTGTGGGTAGTCCAGATGGTGAAATAAATCCTCATCGAATCCGCAGTGAATCTCAAGTGTCCAAATGGTATCCCATAGCATTCCATCATTTTTGGAGGCAGGGGGAGCAAAATTTGGGGAAAGTCTATGGCAAAAGCCTCTGGGGCTTTTCCCAAGTTTTTTGACAACTGCAGGGGAAATGCACACTCTGGCATGTTAGGACAACCAAATCACATCACAGCACATTGCTTAAGAGAATAACTGATAGGTTGGATGTGTGCGGGGGGTGGAGCTTGCTAAGAAGGCAGATCCTGGAACCGCCATGTTGTTGTAGCCATAGTGGTCATGCGCTGAGGTGATGACACATCCTTTCTTTCCTTCTTTATTTCATCATTTAAACATAAGATCACTCTTCCACACCTTAGATTTAGGGTTTTTTTTTTAAAAAAAAATACTGTTTGGCAGGGTTTATTTGTGGAGTATAGAACTGTGAGTAATTCACTCACGGCTGCCATTTAGATTCACTGGCATGCCTCTGTGTGAACAGCAAACATAGATAGCTTCGCACAGCAGTGACCCTGCAAAAAATTGTTGAGACAGGTGAAAGCTGCTGCAAATTGGCATTAGTGCTCATCAATCCACACTTTATTCCCTCATCTAGACCAGCCCTGGGGTCTAGCTTTGTGACTCTAGACTGCAGATGTCTTTTGATGCTGACAATAACATTTTTCCTGGAGTCTTTCCTCTCACTAGATGTTTATTATTACAATAATAAGAGGGAAAGGTCCATTACCTCATCAGATGTAAACAGAACCAGTCGAGGCATCCCTGAAAGCCCATGTTCCTTTATATCAGGGCAGTATTTGTATCTTGCCAAGTTCATTGCATACATGTTAGAAACAGAACCACCTGGAGGAAGGAGGAGGAGGGGCAATAATACACAAAATAATTAATAATTTATATTTCCTAACTTTAATTAAAGAAGCGTCTAATGTTTTGTTTTAGACGTTGGCCACATGAAATTCTCCCAAACTGGCAAAGGGTTGCTGGGGGGTAGAATCATGCTCTTCAGGCCACTACTCTCTTTTCCACAAAGTTTTCCAAAACACAAAAAAATTCCACAGTGAGTTAAAAATGTTTTAAACCCCATTTTAAATGGAAATAAATAAATCCAGGTGTTGGGCTTAAATGGCACTCATACAGCTCTGGGTGCCTGTACAGCAGGACACATGGGCACAAGGAATACATTTGGACCCCAGGGTGAAAGACATAGGAAGGATCATTCCTCCTATTCTCCCACTGCCCACAGAGCTGAAGGAATGAGCCTAAGCTATGAAATATAAATAGCCTTCTTTTGATTATAAGCAACAGGTTGCCCAAGGATGGGGACTATCTGTCTGGAGAACAGCAGCAGCTATATAGATATTGCCTAGGGGCAACAACCATAATGATTCAAAACAAGTATTGATAATAGTACATACTAATACATGTTACTAGCAGTCTTAAATTAGAAGGGATATGAGAAGAATAAATAACAAGATCACCTTACCGGGATTAAATATACCATCACCTTCTTCCCATCCAATAAATTCAATCATCTTCTTTAGGACTACTTCTTCCACTAACAAAAAAACGGGGGACACTTCATAGGTGTACCTAAATAAATAGATACGTGACATAAAAGGCAACTATCTGAGTAATATTATGATCAAATGAATTAAAACGGAATGAAAAATAAGGGGAGCAAAGAGCATAAATATGAGCACAGAGTAGTAGCCCTATGATGACTCTCTTCCCTGATTGTAGCAAATATCCCACAGCACTCTGGATAAGTGCAACCAGGCCCACACAATGACAGTGTAAGACATGGCTCATTCTGTGAGTGGTATCAGAAGAATAGAAAATATGACTTGGGACATGAGACTCCCTAGTCTAGTCTGGTTCCTGAAAGCATGAAGTTCAACTACTTCATTTCTAGGGTTCCTAGTGTGGTGGTGGGGCAATAACATCAGCTAAAGTGAACTCAACATTTGAACTTTGCCCCCAAATCCTACAGAGCCAGAAAGCTAATTCCTGTGTGTTTTCTACACTCTATGGTAGACACAGGCAACTGCCAAGGTTTTGGAGCTTCAATGGCCCTCCACATGGCCTTGAAGGGTTATACCCTCCCACTCTGCACCCATACCTGAAAAATTGTTTACTTGGGGGGGAAAAATCACTCCATATCCCCTAGGGCACTTAGAGGAGTATTTTACTACTTTATATAAAAATATGTTTTGGAAAATCCTTACAGACTTTTTGTAAACTTTTGTTAATTTTTGGTTTTGATGATTAGAAAGGATTGGTTATGGGAAGAAGTGAATTTGTGTTAATGTTAGAGAGAGAGGTATGACTAATTAGTGCATGAATATATAATTGCTGAGAGGAAGATTAGAAGTCATCTTCACTTCTTTTCTATCTTTATCTTTTTCTTCTTTATTTATATCTTTCCTTGTATTTTTATAAACTGTAGTAAATAAAATTCGGGTGGGGGGAAGAATGAAGTTGCAATGGAGACACAAATGGGGTTGTTATCTTTAGTGACTGGTGATGGGATTAAAGAAAGGAAAATTTAAATAAAGGGTCCCAAAGATGGTTGTCACAAGACATGGCAGCAATAGGTTAATCTGGGTGTTCAAAGATGGTGGCAGTAGCTTAGAGAACTACAGTTCTCCTTCCAAATTTGCAGGGGTTAGGGGCACAAGCCCCAACCCCCACAATGTGAAAAAAAAATGAATAAACTCTCCCCCTTCCCCCCAGGGTTTGCTCAGCCTTCCTTCCCTGGGGGATGGGGGAGCCGAAGGCCATGGAAGCGATTGTGTTGCCACCAAGAAGCCTCCTTTTAAATGCACTCACCTTGCCACCCCCAAGGTCAGGGGGGCATCCTCTGCTGTCACTGTCAAAAATCCGGATGGGGTGGTGAGGCGAGTGCATTTAAAATTAGACTTTTTCACGGCGATGCCCAGCCCTTGCAGCCAACTTCTAAGCAAGCAGCTTCTGTTTAAGTCCCCCACGGAAGGGGGGGGGCAGAGGGCCAGGCATCACCACAGAAAAGCCTTGTTTTAAATGCACTCACCACGCCGTCCCTGGATTTTTGGCGGCAACAGCAGAGGATGCCCCTCCCGCCCTTGAGGGTGGCAAGGTGTGTGCGTTTAAAATGAGTCTTCTCAGTGGCGATGTCCATGCTGGTGGTTTCCTGAGAGAGCACCCTGCTTCAATCGACTTTTGGCCCTTGAGTGTTTGGGGCAAAGGCTGAGTGAAGCAGGGTGCTCGCTAAGGAAATTGTCGGCAGTTTCCTGAGCGAGCACCCTGCTTCAATCAGCTTTCGGCCCCTGAGTGTTTGGGGCAAAGGCCGATTGAAGCAGGGCACTCGCTGAGGAAACTGCTGGAGGTTTCCTGAGTGAGCACCCTGCTTCAATTGGCTTTTGGCCCCTGAGTGTTTGGGGCAAAGGCCGATTGAAGCAGGGCACTCACTAAGGAAATAATCGGCGGTTTCCTGAGTGAGTGCCCTGCTTCAATTGGCTTTCGGCCCCTGAATGTTTGGGGCAAAGTCCAATTTAAGTGGGGTGCTCACTCAGGAAACCACTAACGGTTTCCTCAGCGAACACCCCACTTCAATTGGCCTTTGCCCCAAACATTCAGGGGCCGAAAGCCAATTGAAGCAGGGCACTCCCAGGATGCCCACAAAGCTGCTGAACATGAGTGTCCCTCCAAGTTCAATCTGGTTGAGGAGGGAAAGGCAAGCCTCGTTCCTCCTCAACCAGATTGAACTCAATGAGCAAAGAGGAAAGGGGGCAGAGAAGCAAATAGTCTTCATCCCCTTCCCTTTCGCTTCCCCCCACCAATCCATGCTGCCATTCCCCTGATGCTGCCACCACCGCCACCATACCTCTGGGGCCTCTGCAGCTGCCATGCCGCTGCCCCACTACTGAGCAATTGGAGGCTTGGCTTTGCAGCTCAGCGGCTTTGTGGGGAATGCAGCGGGGGTCTGCTCGGCCTTCAGCTGCCCCCCTCCTCAGGGAATGAGGGCCAAGCAAACTTGCGGTGCTCGCAGCAAAGCCGCACGTTCCTGGGGGGGGGGAGCCAAAGGAGGAACAACCCTCCGGCAGCTTTCCATGAATAGACGGAACCGTGAGAGTTGAAGCTGCGAATTTGGAGGGAGAACTGCAGATGACAATTATCATGAAGTGGTGGTAGTGTAGCAGAGGGACCAAGCAAGTAGATGGGGTTCCATGACTTGTTGTAGCAGTGGAATGGCAAGTAAAGTCCTCACAGCCTGCCTGAGACCTGTGGATGTCATGGCAAACATGAAGTCATATGTTACCCCTGATAGGATAGTTTCAGCATAAAAGCTGAAGTCCCAGGCTAAAGGGACCCCTAGCTCAGGAAAGGAGACTATTGAGAAGCAGGGTGGGAAGACCTATTCTGTTTGGTTCAATTATTATGTCCATAAATTGATGTCTAGCAAGACAGGCTTACTCACTGAGTATGTGAAAAGGCTGTACATTCAGGGAGAAGACTAAGAAGGAAAAAAGTTCTTTGCATAGGCCAAAATTTGTTACATAAGGAAGGAATGAAAAGAAAAAAAGAACTAATAAACAGATTAAACTAGAATGTGTTTGTCTAATCAGATTTAAGATAAGTGAGTTCCCTCTACATCTTTACTTTAATATTTATATAGTGTTTACAATAGGGCAAAGCAAGCTTAATTTATCCAGCATTCATTGGTTATTAATATGCATGGAAATCTATAGGAAGTAGCATCTGCCACACTGAAACAGCACTCAAGATTTAGCAGCATGATTTAAATTGAAAATATACTTACACACTTGGGTTTAATGCTTCCGTAAGGAAACGTGCTGTTAATGAATAATAATCAATACCAGCATACAATTGATTAAAGAATCTTGGATGATCTGTAAATAATAATAAAAGGACACACATCCTGTTAGAATGCTGGTGCATGAAAATCAACACCCCAATAGAACATTTCCTTGCCCCTCCTGATTGCTGCCGAAAGACATGATATCAACAACTCAAAAACTGGGGAAAGGGGGTCAAGCCCTATAATTATCATCAGGGGAAAAAAGTCTTCTGTAGATCACTTGGAGCCTCTACTTCATAGACAGGTGCCCTCTACTACCTGCTACACTACCCTCCCATATCCAAATAAGACTTTTGTACTGGAGAAGAAAGAAAGGAACCATTAAGAAAAATCAGAGGTGAAGGCCCAGTTCAGGAGCCACAGCGTGAAGCAGGCCTCCTCAAGGCACACTTATTCACAGACGGGTATTTGAGTGGTAGCAGCAGGGTCTTGCATCTTTGAGTATCCATCCCATGAATTATCACTGAGTAATTCTAACTCAGGAAGAGACGTATATACTGTACACTGAAAATGGCATAAATACAAACATATAGTGCAGGAGCAGAAAACTCAGAGGGGCCAGAAGCCAATCCCCTCCCCAACCTACAACTACAGGCTGCACCAACCTAGTACACCAAAATACTTCTGTATATTGGGAATGCTTTTGAACATTTGGAGGGTTTTCTATGTAGTTTTTTTTTTTTTTAAATGGGGTGGAGAAGGTTATGGGACTGGTAGGGGGCTTTAGAGACTGCCAAAGTAGGCTCAGGGTACTATGGGCTGCAATTTCCCCACTCTCATATAGTGGTTTGGCTTCTGATTTAGAGCACACATTGAAATCAATAATAGGTCAAAAGTATTTTAAGTCTCATTTATTTCAATAGGATTACTCAAAGTGTGAGTAACTTTCCATCCACCTTTGTGTTTTGCTTTCATGTTATTTTTTTTGAAATGTATTTATTTTGTCTCTTTCTTTCCTTTGTCCCCAGGAAGATAAACGTTGCCTCACACCAAAGATTCTAAAAAATAGGGGATTTACTATTTCTGTTATCTGTATGGATTTCATTCACTTTCTATATATGACAGGGATGGGTTTGCCCAACAGAAACAATGGCTATGCACCACACAAATATAACTATAAATGTTTGCATATACCTTTCTGGTTTACAAAATATGAGCTATAGTTTGACTTTAACAAACAGCTATGTGTTTCCTTAGTAATAAGCTTTCGAAGTTTCATTCTACTCAGGTTTACATTTATTTCAGATGCACCCAGATTACATCAAATACTACAATCACCAGATGATCATATATTAGGAGATTATCTGTATACTATGAGAAATTTATGTCAAGATGGATTTAGCTCAGGGGAAACAGTATTTAAATAACTGTCTTCACAACATTTGTCTTTATTATTTCATTATTCCCCACACCCAATACATATACTGCTAATGTAAGCAGTGGCAGACCTAGTATGTATGACACCTGATGCGGATGACTTTTTTAACACCCCCCTTCTCTCTACAATAAAATTATTTTCAGCCATAATTTCCACTTGGGTCCACCTGACATCCAGTGAAAGCTTTCCCTGCTGCCAACACACTTACTTTGGGTGTGGGCAGGCCCTCATATGCCTACCTGCCAGATCTCATTTGAAATCTTGTGGGACTCAAAATCCCATGAAACATTGCACAAGATTGGGCAAGCAGGCAAAGTCAGCAGCCATTGTCAGCCAACTTCTGCTGTGTGGTGGTGGCTCCTTTCTCTCCCCTGGGCCAGCAGCAGTTCATGCCTGCCTAGAAGGAGTGGTCCCTGAGTAAGTGGCACAGTGAGGTAAGTAAGTTGGGGGGCTTGCTGTGATGGTGGCGGTTCCTTTATCTCCCTGGTCCAGGAGGGGAAAAACAACCACCATGCCCCCGTACTGTATTTACTCGCTGTGCTGCTTATTTGGGGATCACCCCCTAGTTCATGCCTACCTAGAAGGGATGACCCCCAACTAAGTGGCACAGCAAAGTAAGCACAGGGAGCAGGGTGCTGATGACAAGCCTCTGAAGGTGTCACCTGGTATGGTTCCTCCCCCCCCAATGGTGCCTCTGAACTTAAGTTATTTTGAGAGACCTGCTATCTTTGGAAAATTATTTTGGGACGTTTATATCTTAACCTTCACTTGATTACAAAAGAAAGAGATTCCAAACAGATTTGGAGATGTCTTTCCTCTATGTTGTTAAAGTTTTCTACAGCTCCCTTTAGAGCGACAGAAGAAAACCTGAGGGAAGAAGAATAATTAAAATCATATCAGAGTCTGATATCTTACATAGGAATAGCTTCAGGTGCTTACACAATAGATAAAAGAGCATCAATAATGAAGAAGTATATATTAAAGCAATATAGCCACTCTGTGATAAAAATGGGTTGAATCAGATTGAAAGCTACCACCTTGATCAATTTTAAGACATTCCTACAGGATACTTAAAAGACCATCATGGAATAAGGAGTTTTACCACCAAAGCTTTTGTAAATATTGATCAACATTAACGGTGTTCTCATTCTGGGCATTTGGCTCTCATAGTCTTTTCTAGTACAAAAGAAAAACTTCAGAACACTGATGCATAAAACTATGACTAAACCCAGTTAAATAATGAACTATATATTTTCTTTTTACAGGAAGTTTCTCAATAAATATTTTGCCAATAAGTATTAGCATGCAGAGGAAAACCCCATTTATACTAGTTGTGAGCTCTCAAGAGATCCCCACACAAATCTTCCAAGAGGAGATTGTAGTGTGTGTTTTTTCTTTCTGAAATCTGATTGTATACTAGGTATAATATTTCTTGTGAAGACACATACTTTTACCTCTGCTTCTTTTGCCCTGAGAGGATGCCTCTGCTTGAAATTTTGCATCTGCACAACAAGACATTGATCTAGTTGTTCACAAGTTCTAGCAACTGAAAGATGACATACTGGCTCTTTTTCATAGGGTGATTTCAGACTAACTATAGTCTAGTTAAAACTTGCAACCTATCAGATGAGTACCTAGTTCAAGGCTTATGTATTCAGCAAGTCTTTTTTGTGAAGTAAATACCCACATATTTCTTTGCATGCAGTTTCATCCACAGTAGTGCAAAGTGTGAAAAAGACAGGTAGACTGCTGTGGTTGAAATCATTAGGAATGCAAAGGAAGATCTGTACTATGGATAGAAAGAATATTCAAAAGTATTCCAAAATGAGTTTCTTGATTGTCAAGAAATCCCGACAAGAAGAATCCTGAACTGATGAGAATTTTTGCAGTTTAGGGTTTGTTCTATGCAAAATCGGCACATGGTTGTTTTGCACAGAAGAAAACTTTTTTCCCCACCAGAGAAAATGTTTTTTGCACAAAACAACCACATGCAAAATTCACACAGAATAAGTCCCAAACTGTGATAATCACTGACAACTACAGTTATCAAAGAGTTTCTCTCAGCAAGAAGAAAATTGCTAAGTATAAGACGACTGGGCGTATAAGATGACCCCCCCCCAATTTTTTATTATATTTATTTATCAAATATTCCAATACAACCACAACCGCGAATTTCCACAGATTTACATGAAAGATAACTTAAATTACAAACTCATAATATATTTTACACAAATTTTTCCTTCACACTGCCAGTTTTACCAGTTATAATTACCATTATTACCAGTTGCAATTTTTGTTTTTTACCAATAAACACTCAATCTGTTCCTTTACATCCTCCACGTGATTTCTTCCCTCCCCCCCCATCTTGACCTCCTCTGATTTACTCGTCCAAAGGTTTTTTTTCCTTTTCACATTTTAACTTTTTATCTTTGCATACTACCTTTATTCCTTACTTCTTCACATCATAATATACTTCATTGCTCCATCAACTCTTGTGTTTTGTCATTAGCCTAATTATTTCCCTCAGTATTTCCTGTATTCTACACATTTTCAAAGAATTACCAGCCTTCTAACTTCATTTAATCTCCTCCTAAATCAATTTCCACCGTCTATTCAAATATTGTGTTACTGCCTCCCATTCATTATTAAGCTCCTCTATGTTCCCTTTATTTATTATTCGGGACAATTTGTCATTGTTATTCATCTCTAAGAGTTTGTTTAGCCAATCTTCCACTTCCGGAGCCTCTTTCCTTTTCCAGTTAGCTGCTATCTTAAGTCGTCCTGATGAAATTAAATATAGTAGTATTCTCCAATATTTCCTCTCTGTTTCTTTCTCTAAGACTGTTGTGATGTTTAACAGGTATAGTTTCGGGTCCATAATAAAATTTATTTGCAACATCCTCTGTATTATTCTATGTACTTTCACCCAAAATCTCTTTATAATTGTGCATCCCCGCCACATATGATACAGTGATCCCACTTCCTTTTCACATCTCCAACATTTTTTGTTTTTATTTTTATATATTTTATTTATTCTAACTGGTGTGAGATACGACCTGTTTGAAATCTTAAAGAAATTTTCTTTTAGATCTTGATTTGCTGTAAAATGATTTGATTTGCTCCAAGTGTTTTCCCATTCTGTCGGGCTTATCGGTTCTCCTATGTCTTTTGCCCAGCTCACCATCGATTCTTTAATTGTTTCTTCCTCTAATTCCCTTTCCAGCAAAAGATTGTAAAATTTCATATTTTTTTCCTTTCTTTATCCCAAATAATATTATCAATCTCGTTATATTTCTTCTCAAAGCCGTATTTGATCTTATCCTCTCTATATCTGTTTTTTTATTTGATAGTATGTAAACCATTGAATTTCATAACCTTGTCTTTGCATTTCCTCTTTTGTATTCAGTTGATGTTCTTTCTCATCAATCCATTTTATTAACTCTTTATATCTAATCCAGTCCTCCTCATTTAGCCATCTTTCATGAAAAGCTTCTACGAGGGATAACCACATGGGGATACTGCCATAGAATTTTTGTTTTACATTCAACCATATTCTCATCAGAGGTCCCCTAACCGTATGTTTTACAAATTCCTTGTCTACCTTGGCTTTCCCATACCATGAATAAGCATGAAGTCCAAACTTCAAATTACAATGCTCTAAATTTATCAATCTTGAATTTTTTAAATCTATCCATTTACTTAAACAGTTTAAACCGCATGCATTGTAATATAACTTAAGATCAGGAAATGCCATGCCCCCTCTATTCTTAGCATCTATAACAGTTGACCATTTTATCCTTGGCTTCCGCCCGTTCCATATAAAGTCTTTCAAGTCCCTTGTCCATTCCAAAAAAGATTCATCGTTATTCAGAATTATTAAATTTTGAAATAAAAACATCACTCTTGGCAGTACGCTCATTTTTATGGTTGCTATCCTTCCTAACAATGATATATTCATCTTTTGCCATCTTTTAAGATCTTCTTTAATTTGTTTCCATATTTTTCTATAATTATTTTCATACAGTTCTTTGTACCTTTTACTTATCCATACCCCTAAGTATTTGGCCTTATTTACAATCTTACATCCTGAATTGTTTTCTAATTGAATCTCTTCTTCTTTTGATAGATTTTTAGATATTATAACAGTTTTATCTTTATTAATTTTAAATCTGGAGAAATCCCCATATTTCCCTATTGTTCGCTTTAGTTTATGTTCCTTTGATCTTGAAGAACTAACAATAAGTCGTCAGCATATGCTAATATTTTGTATTCTTGCCCCTTGTATTTCAAACCTGTAGTTGTGTTATTATCCCTAATTTGCTTATTTGGAATCTCCATGGCCAAAATGAATAATAGTGGAGACAGGGGACAACCCTACCTTGTTCCCTTCTGTATTTTAATTAGCTTCGACCTTTCTCCATTTACTAATAAATATGCTTTTTGCATTTTATATATTTGTTCCACACATTGATAAAAGTCCTTTCCCACTTCTATCTCTTTTAGGACTTCCTTCAAAAATGTCCATCTTAAATTGTCAAAGGCTTTCTCTGCGTCTGCAAATATTAAAGCCGCTTTCTTCTCATTATTTTTCTCGTAATATTCTAAAATATTCAGAACAGTTCTTATATTATTTGCCATTGTTCTTCCTGGGAGAAAGCCCCTTTGATCTGGGTGGATATATTCTGTTAATACTACTTTTAACCTGTTCGCCAATATAATCGCATAGATCTTATAGTCTACGTTCAATAAGGAGATTGGTCGACAATTATTTACTTCTGTAGTGTCTTTTCCTTCTTTTGGGATTAGGGCAATTTCTGCTGTTTCCCAAGATTCTGGAACTCCTTCTTCTTTGATCTTATTCATCATTTCACACATTTGTTTTTTGATTTCTTCTTCAACTACTTTATAAAATTCTGCCGTAAACCCATCTGGCCTGGCGATTTCCCTGTTGTCAAGTTCTTTATGACCGTAGTTATTTCTTGTGTAGTTATGGTTTCTGCTAGTTTTTCTTTTTGTTCCTCTCATAGCTTTCTTATTTTAATATTATTTAGATATTCTTTCATCTCCTTATACTCCCCCATTCCTTTCTCATTGTCTGCATACAGATTTGTGTAAAACTGCATAAATTTCTTAACTCTTTTTGCTCAGTATAAATTGTATTCTCCTCTCTGATTTCAATTATAAGCTTTTTATCCTTCTCCTTCTTAAGTCTATATGCCAACCACATTCCTACTTTATTCGCGTTTGCAAAATAACTTTGTTTAAGTCTTTTAAGCTTATGTCCTATGTCGTCAGTCATCTCCTGATTTAATTCATTTTGAATGATTCTTATTTCACCCAGCACCTTCATATTTCCCTGTTCCTGTCTTAGAGTTTTTTTCTTTTTCTTTAAGTTCTACTAATAAGCTTTCCTTTTTCAACCTTCTCCACTTATAAAGTTCTGCTCCTTTCTGTAAAAATAGTCCCCTTATCGTCGCCTTATAAGCATCCCATATTATCTTATTTGGAATTTCTTGTGAATTGTTTCTTTCAAAATATCTCTTTGTTTCTTCCTTAATTCTTTGAACAAATTGTATATCTTTCAAAAGAGTCTCTTTCAACCTCCAAGTATACTCATTCCTTTTAGTACTCAATATGATTTTTAATGGGTTATGATCCAATAATACTTTAGGTAATATATTTATATCTTTTATTTTGGGACAGAGTTCTTTTACTACCCAAAACATATCTATTCTGGACCATGATTTATGCACTTCTGAATAAAATGTATACCCTTTCTCGTTTCCTTTTTTGTATAGCCAGACATCAATTAAATTATTCTCTTCAATTATCTCTTCGCAAATCAATGGAAGGTTACTGTGAGTTTTCTTATTCGTCCCTAGTGTCGATCTATCTCTGTGGCTATCCAACACTCCATTAAAGTCTCCTGTAATAATAATATTTTCAACATTTATTTTTCCTAATTCTGTCTTAAGGTAATTGTAGAATTGACTCTTTTTAACTAAGGGAGCATATACTGCTATCACTGTTATCTTATAATTCAGCACTTTTATCTCAACTCGAATATAAAGCCTATTTTTATCTTTTAGAATCTCCGTAGCCTCATAATTCTTCTTCACGTATATTGCCACCCCTTTTTTCTTCTGTTCAGCGGATGTATAGAATACCTGACCTAATTTCTTATTATTTAAGTATTTACTATCTTGGTCTCTTATTCTTGTTTCTTGAATGGCTATAATATCTGCCTTCTGATTCTCTAAATAATGGTAGATTCTTCTCCGTTTTTCTGGTGTATTCATTCCCTTTACATTCCACGTTATTATAGAAAGAGCCATATTATTTTTTTCAGTCAGTTAATTCATCTATTCCTAGTCTTCAATACTCTCTTCCTCTTCTTTCTCTTCTCCCTTCTCTTTTTCTTCTTCATCTTCTTCTACATCCTCTCCTTCTAGTTTATCCTCTGGCTTCCCCTCTTCGTTAACTTTTCCTGTTTTTTCTGCTTCTTCCTCTTCTTCTCCTCCTTTTTCTTCTTCTTCTCCACCTTCTTCCTCTTCTTCTTGACCTTTACCATTACCCTTTCCATATTGCTCTTCTGATTTCTTATTATCCCCGTTCTTTTTCTTTCTTCTCCTTTTTAGATCATATTTCTTTTCATCCTGATTCATTTTTTCCAAAAAAAATCCTTAGCTTTTTCAATCGTATTAATCCTGTATCTTTTTTTGTAATAGTTGAATGAAATACCTTCTATTCTCTCCCACCTATAATTTATGCCTTTATTTCTTAATCTCTGTGTCAGAATTTTATAATCTTGTCTTTTCCTAAGTATTTCTGATGGTGTATCTTTAAAGATCTGGATTTCTTGTCCTTCTATTTTTAGTTTGTCGTTATAACTTCTCTGTTATACTATCTCTTAAGGATGATTTTGTATAAGTAATCACAATATCCCTTGGGACTTTTTTCTCTTTGGCTGTAGCTGTATTTATTCTAAATATTTTGTATGTATGTTGTAGTAGCTCTTCTTCTGACATTTCCATGAATAATACCAATTGAGGGATAATTCTATCATATAAGTTCTCTTTTATCTTCTCTGAGAGGCCTCTTAACTTAATACATTTCTCTCGATATCTTATTTCTTGTACTAGATTAAGATTTTTTCCTTGAACTCTATTTGTAGCTTCCCACTTCTGCTTAGTTTCATTCCTTGCGAGCTCACAGTCACTCTTACTACTACACCAGTCTTCTCCAACCTTCCTTTCTTTTCTTCCTTACTACTCCTCTTCAGGTCAGATTTGAAGCATTTTTATGTTAGAGCCTCTTCTGTTCTATTCCCTCTGGCTTTCACCTTTTTCCCTCTGTTCTCCCACCGCTTATCCCTCCTCCTGCAGCATTACCTTTCTTTTCTTCTCCACTGGATTAACCCTCTGTGGTTCCTTGCTTTCTCCGTGGCGACAGGTAGGAGGTAGGAAACAACAGACTTTACCACAATCAGGAAAGCTGTGCTAACAGTATCGATGGTGGGAAGTTTAGTCTCTCTTTCTCTCAAAACTCGTTCTCAATTCTCCATTCACCGTTCTCAGACTTAGCTCTCAACTCTCTGTTCTCCGTTCCTTCAGATTCTTCCATGTTTCACTAGCTTCCCCAACTTCTGACCTCTTTGCCGCTACTCGCTCTCTCCTTTTTCCTTCTTCTCTCCCCCCTTGGAGGCATGTCCAACACTCTCTGCCTCTCCTCCACGTCTTTCAGCTGTTCTTTGTAACGCCGCTCCTCTTCCAGTCAGCTTTTGCTTTACACTGACAAAATTATCTTCAGCTTAAGAGATCACCAACCTCTTTGGACCAGTAAACTTGAACACTTTAATATACTCAGTATCTGATGTTATTGAGCCTGTGGGTATCACGGAGGCTCGGAGCCGTGGCTTCCGTTTAGAGGCAACGGCTACCGATCTGTCTGGCGTTCGCTTTCTTGCCTAGTGTAACTCCACAAGACTCAAAAGCGACACTTCTAGACAACAGCCAGTCCCAAGCACCCCGTCTTCCCTGACTGAGGTGCCTTGGGAGGTATTTCACCCCCCAAGTTTGCCTCTCTCGGTGGTCAAGCCTGCAAAGCTCGCTCGCAAGCCAACCGTCGCCTCTTCCCAGAGCCGGAAGTCCGACCCCCCCCCCAATTTTTTTAAGTTAAAATATTGAGTTTGGGGGATATACTCCCCATATAAGACTACCCCACACCACCCGCCCGCCCCAAAGCCCCATCTCAGATTCGAGAAGGATGGTTGCTGGCTAGGAAGCTTCCTAGCCACCTCGGAGGGGTGGCTGGCTGTGGGGAGAAGCTTCCTAGCCAGCTCCCATCCTTCCTGAGTCTGAGATGGGGCTTCGGAGAGGGCGGGTGGTGGTGGGTAGTCTTATATGGCAAGCATATCCCGAAACTCTTTATTTTAACTTAAAATGGGGGGGGTCATCTTATACGCCCAGTTGGTCATCTTATACACTGCCAGCCCCATCTTGGACTCGGGAGGGACAGGAGCTGGGAGGGGTGGCAGGCTGGGGGGAGGGGAAGCTTCCTAGCCACCTCCCATCCTTCCTGAGTCTGAGATGGGGCTGGCAGCGCCATCTCAGGTCCGTATATCTGGCATATAAGATGGCCCCCGACTTTTGAGATTTTCAAGGGTTAAAAAGTCATCTTATATGCCAGAATATATGGTACTCTTTGCTTCCTTTAAGAAGAAAATTAGTGAAGAACTATACGTATCTCTGCTTCATGTATCTGCTTACCTTTGGGCCTTAAAGTCATTGCTTCAGGTGTGTTATCTTTTATCTGCCAGCCTTTCCCCAGCTCTCATTACCCTGCCTTTCTTGCCTTCATTGTTGTTGTTCTGTGCCTTCGAGTCTAAAAGTAGGCCATGTTTCACCTTTGCTGGCCTATAATTTCCAGTTTTAGTTACACAACAAATCTATTTGATACTAATGTGAATGAACTCAGCAGTATTTTCTGCTTTTATAAGCAGTAAATTAGGCAGAAAATTTGGGGCTGGAGATAAACTATCCCTAATGTATATATGTTTGACCCTTTGCTGACCTTAAAATATTATGTCTTCAGTTACAACTCTCACGAACTTGAACAAAATTTTCCTTGGAGACATTATACAATTAAAAACAACTACAATTCCCACATGTATGCATTTCTGTTAACATCTTCAAAAAGTCAGGATTACTTGATATTAACTGATTTACATGTTATTTTGACACTGTTTATGCTGTCCTCTGTGGCGAGTTTGAAAAAGCTCAATCTGTCATGCTTAGCAGGAGTTGCTACATCAATCTGAGGAATTTTTTATATCTCATCTCTAACCACCAATGGAGTAGAGCAGGAAAACTCATTATATGGTGGCCTCATTGTGTAGTTAGCGCAAATACATGTTTATGAATTTGGGCTCATCTACATGGGCCATTTACCTGGGCTTGCCCCTATTCCAGAGCCCTGCAGTCCAAATGATGCAGGGCATTTACCCCAATCTGCCCCAGAGCAGTCCAAATGGCAGATATGGAGCTGGAATGGGGGCAAGCCAGGATAGGGCCCAATAAACCAGTCTAATATAATACCTGGTTTATTTCAGTTTACCCAGTAAAACTGGATTGGGCCCTATGTGTCCATGGAAGCCCATCTGGCATGCCACTTCTTGATGCTGCTGCCAGCTCCCTGGCTCTCCCAGAAGCCAGGCAGGGGTCCCTCAGCATGTGACCGATGCTGGTCACATGAAGGGGGCCTGCAGTCACATGTCGCATAAACCCTGCACAACCTCCACATCAGCAGGGAAAATGGTGGTGGAGGCAGCAGCTTCTTCAGTGATGGGCTGGCATGCTGCTTAGACTCTGGCCCATTGTCTCCACATAACAGGCCAGATCCAGAGTAAGGATATGCTGGGAGGGAGCCGGCATATCCTGCCTGGTGTAGATGAGTCCCTTGAGAACAAGTGTTGGGGCTGCAGACTCCTCCTTTGTTCCTCGCTCTCGTCATACACAATGGCTTCATCATAAAAGTTCTTGTTTTTTATTAACCCCGTACCTCCTCGTTACACACAGAAGTTGAAAGTCTATTTAATGGTTGTTAAATGTTTTAAATAACCAGCTAGAGGGGATTCTAAAAGGAGGTAAGGGTCTAGATGCATATTTCTAGCTTCATAAACCACAGTTTACTAAGCCAGAAACTTAAGCCTGAAATCAAGCCGTATCTAAACCTGCCACATAGAGCGTTCTTGGGAGATATAATAGAAAATGAGGAGCCTGTAAAATTATTATCTACTTTATCCTAGAATAAAAAAAAAGAAAAGCTCCACTAAAATATACTTGGTGGGACATCACAGTATCTGATGGATTAAAAACATATAAAGGTATGATTCTTACTGGTTTTGACACTGAATTTTATAACATCCCGACAGAACTGCAAGAGTTTCTGATGGTTCTCTCCAGTATCTTTCAATTCGAAATCAAGAAGAGTTTTCAGCTTCTCAGGAGGGTGCCATTCACACACCTAATCACAAGGGGAACAATAAAGTATGTAGAAAGAAATGCTTTTGAGGATGACAAATATTAAAATTTTTAAAATTTGAACTGACTTTTTAAATAATAATAATAATAATAATCTGAGAATGATTGCTTTAATGTTTCAGAATTTTTACATCAAACTGAGACTAGAACCATCTTTTTTTGTAACTCTACTAAAATAGACTGCTTTAAAATCTGTCCTCTAGTTTAAAATAAAATTGAAGCTGATTTGAAATATGGCATAGAAATATGGCATTGAATGATTTTTTTAAAAAAAGAATTTAGATTCCATATGTTCAAAGGTGAAATCTCCATATGACATATAAGCAAAATTTCTTATTACAGATTCTTCAACCTTAATTATCCTATGGCACATGCTCTCCATGCATCTCAGTCAAGTGCACAAAGGGTAAATTACTAATTGAGTTTAAAAACAAAACAAAAGTACTTGCAAATTTTTAACTTTGAAACAGACCACATAACAAGTAGGAGAAAACATGGTGCCAGATTAGCACCAAAAAAATTCAGGTGTCAAGTGTTCATTACATATACATATATTTAAAAAGTACTGCATTTTTCTACCTTTTCTGTTATATCAGCAGCTTTCTTTATCACCTCCTCCATAATGATCTTAGTGGCCTCTTCCACAAACTTCTCTCCTGCTACTGAATCTGCAACTGGGCCATTTAAAATTACACCATCCACTAAGATTGCATTCTTCCTTCTCTGCAATGTTTCCCGTTGGTTATATGTTTCAGCTGTAAATGATGGAAGATAAAACAAAGACCATAGTATCATGCACAGAATTCTAAAAAGTAAAAATGTCACAATTATGCCTATATGGGGAGAATGAGAAAGAGAGAGTTGCAAAATGGCAGGATCCTGTATGGGGAAGATAAAATAACAGCCTCCTTAACTATTCACTGAGTATCTTTTGAAAAAAATTAGAGGAGGACTTTATAGATTACTTTCAAAATGCTAGCAAATAGTTGGAATAGCAAATTAGAGACAAGAAAAATGCATGCATGCACATACACACACACCATTTTAAAAGGTTTCAAAATTATCCTTAGCATTGCAATAGCATTGATACTTATATACCACTTATCAGTGCCAAAGCACTCGCTAAGCGGCTTATAATGATTTTTAGCTAATTACCCCCAACACTCTAGGTACTCATTTTACCAACCTATGAAAGGATGAGTCAACCTTGAAGCCCTCTGGGATCAAAGTCATAACCTTGTGGCTTGCAGTACTGGTATTTAAACACTGTGCCACCAGGGCTCCTGCTTAAACATTGTAGGGGAAGAATATGCTGCTTGCTAGTCACCAGCAGTGCCAGGGAACTAACCAATGCCTATTACACTCCTCCAACCACAGTACATACACTTAGTGATTGAAGAAGCAACAGAAGTGAAGGAATCATTTTCACACAACAGTGTTTCAGCTTTTTGTGTGCTGGAAAAAAACAGGATTTCTCCAAACCAGAGAAATGCTACCTGAGAGAAAGATATTTGAGTCACTTTGCACTTCATCACTCACAATCTACCCATGGGCCCTATCTGGCCCTGGAGCTGTAGGTCAAAAAATTATTCCTGCCCCCGCTCACTCTGATCTATGTACTCTCACTCTCTCTCTCTCTCTCTCTCTCTCTCTCTCTCTGGCTTTTCTTCGTGAATGAAGATTCAGGAAGGATTCATCCCACGCTTTCTGCAAGCGTGCTGATGACTAAAAAAGCCAATCCGAGATAAACAAGTCCAGTTGCAGAAAGCACAGCAGAAGGTCTCCTTGGGTGATGTTTCCAGGTTGTGATTCTTTCTGCATTATCATTTCTCTTCAAGACTTGTTCAGCGTGAGTTCTCAAATAAGGCTGCAGCATTGTGGATAGTGCGTCTCCATACCTCACGATGTGAGGCCAGGGTGGACCATTGTTGGTGATAAAAATAAATAGTAATAACAAAAAATTCAAATGTCTGTTTTCAAGCCTGCTTCAGTCTCACTCTAGCAAAAATGTAAAAGAAAAGGTAGCCAATTGAAACCTATCAATAGATGAAAACACAATGTGTTTAAAGGTGAGCAGTCCTTACACCTACATGACAAGCAGATTATGCCTTCTTGTGTGCAAGTCCTAAAGGTCTATGGGCCCTTGTTCATCATCCTACCGTACTTTTCCTCACTGTATATACTGTTCCAATCCAGATGATCTATACATGTTTGACTCTGCTGAAACACATTAAAAAGCATCTGTAAGATACTAGGGATTCAAGAAATCTGAAGAGGAAACCTAAGATTGCTTCTCTACATGCCAATACTATATGAACCTGACACATACTGTACCTGAGAGGGGTTTCTTTACTGATCTTTTGGAATCATGATGGAACAGTATCAACAGAGATCAATCTTTTGGGTGTGTAGGCTCAAAGCTCTTGAAGAGTTTATAGGTCAAACAAAGACCCACATGGGTTGAACAGCCCTAAAATGTCCTCAGGTATTTGCTGCTGAACTTGCATTGATGGCATTCTGTATGAGAATGTCCAATCCAATCATTACATAGTGATTTAGTCTGGTGGTCTCACTTCAGTGCTCCCAGACCATGGATGACTGTTTTCACAGCCCTGTATGTATAGTCATTGTATGTAGATTGTATGTAGAGCTGCTCTTCGCTGATGATACTACCCTTGTTGTCCACACAGAAGCAGCTCTGCAGCGCCTAACATCCTGCTTCGCAACAGCTGCAGAGCTGTTTGGGCTGGAAGTCAACCTGAAGAAAATGGAAGTTCTTTACCAGCCTGCACCACAGGACAAACACCGCCATCCCCACATTGCCGTTGGCAAATCTGTGCTTAAGTCCATTCAGCAGTTCACCTACCAGGGAAACATAATCTCCTCAGATGCCAAGATTGACAAAGAGATTGATCACAGATTAGCAAAGGCACATAGCGCATTTGGAAGACTTTACAAAAGAGTCTGGAGTAAGAAACACCTGAGGCATTGAATACTGTCTATTCTCCTTTACGGGTCTGAAACATGGGTTACCTATTGCCACCACTTACGACTCCTTGAACGCTTTCATCAGCGCTGTATACGCACAATCCTAAATATACACTGGACTGACTATGTGACGACTGTTGCTGTCCTTGAGCAAGCAGGGATCACCAGCATTGAGGCCATGATATTGAGAACACAGCTGCACTGGGCAGGGCACGTTTCTAGGATGGAGGACCATCCCAAAAATAGTACTCTGTGGTGAATTAGCCACAGGTCAGCGTAAGAGGGGTGCACAAAAAAAGTGATACAAGGATTCCCCGAAACAACGTCTCAGGCTTGGCCAAATTGACCACCAACAGTGGTCCGCCCTGGCTTCACATCGGGAGGCATGGAGACACACTATCCACAATGTTGCAGCCTTATTTGAGAACTCATGCCGAACAAGTCTTGAAGAGAAACGACAACGCAGAAAGAATCACAACCTGGAAACATCACCCAAGGAGACCTTCTGCTGTGCTTTCTGCAATCGGACTTGTTTATCATCAGCGCGCTTGCAGAAAGCACGGGATGAATCCTTCCTGAATCTTCATTTGTGAAGAAAATCCAGAGAGAATTTTTTTTTCATCTATACATTTCCTCCAATCCTACTATTCCTGCCTTTTTATCATAAGAAAAATATCACTTGCCATACAAAGGGAAATTTAAGTGGTGAAGAGGAGTAGCAGGAGGAAGAGAAAGATGATGGTGGTGGTGATGGTGATTATGATGAATTCTTGGTATAAGTGGAATAAATATATATAAGGCAGAGAATCTATTAGCCCACATGATTTAGTTATGGGTGCATTATATGATTTAATTCTTAATTCACTGCATTCAGCTGGATTCTAGTTGTCTAGCTGCATGATTAAGATGGAGCAATGGAAAATCTAGGTACAAATAATTATTTTACCCCTCCCAAAAAACAACCTACCTGTCTCTTCACGTAGTGATGCTCAAATGTTTTAGAAGCACAGCAACAGGCACCAACACTTTGGCATCACCAGTAACAGCCACCACCATCACTACAGTTCAGATGAGGGTAGCTCTTACAACACAAAGCCATTGTGAAGGAATGTATACTAAGAGGAAAAGGAAGAGGAAGGTGTGATCAAGCAAGCACATGATTAATTCCTTCCAGGCTGGGGCAGGAATTATGTGGCCAACTGGGTACTTCTGGCTTGGGAATGAACTTCTAGGTCTGACTCCCCAGACCCTCCCAGTGCAATTTCTTTTTTGTTAAAAATGGAAAAATTGACCTTTCAAAGCCTCTCTGTTTAATTGCTCTTTGGGTTTCTCCTGCCTTACATCTTCAAAAGGTCCTGAAAAGCAATAGTTTGTTGGGGCGTAGAAAGACGCACTGTATCCACCACGACCATCTGCAGAGTTGTTCCACGTCGACAGGACACCAAGGAGAAGGTTTTCTAGAGAGACTTCTGCAAAAGACTTCAGGCTGAGAAGGAAAAATTCCTTCACCCCAGCACACTGTCTTGAGCTCTGGCTTGCCAAATAAAGACAGCAACAAGGCCAACCTTCACTCAGCTTGAGGGCTTTAATCTTTGTTTGCAGTATATTTACAATATATATACAGAGTATAGGACAGCCGTCTCTAATACTCATAAATCTCTCTCAAACCAACAAACTGCTTCGCCAACCACCATCCACAACAAACCCACACTGGAGATAATCCCCATCTCCTTTTTATAGGCAGTTAAACAATGCCTGTTACATCAGGCATCTTAGCTGTGCATACTCTCAAGTGCTAACTCACACACACACCTGCCACTGGAGCTTAACTATTTTCATTACTAAGGTTACAGCTCCATCTTGTGGTCACATCCATGTCATTTCCTGACACAGTTGTCCCTCTGTATCCACGGATTTGGTATCCATGGATTTAAGCAACCACAGCTAGAAAATATTCTTTAAAAAATAATAATCCAAAAAGCAAACCTTGATCTTGCCATCTTATATAAGGGACACCATTTTGCTATGCCAGTACATATAATGGGACTTGATTATTCATGGATTTTGGTATTCACGGGGGTTACTGGAACCAAACCCCAGCGGATACCAAGGGCCCACTGTATTTGAAAACCAGACTTCTAATATGGGAAAAGTGGTAATGTGCAACTTGTGTGGGGAACTAGGATGGCAAAAGATAGGGCAGGATCAGCTCCATGGCAACTTTCCCTAACTTTATAAGTAGTGTTCAGTTTGTAAGTGAACATTGCCTATGTAGCAAAACCAGAAGACAGTATTGGGAAGCTTAGGGAAACCCAGATATCAAAGACAATAGGGGGGGGGGAAACTAGTCCCCCCTCAAAAAAAGCAGCTGAAGATTGCTCCAAGAAAAGAGAGCATGTCCTCCAACATTTCACAGATGAGAACTGGGACACATGCGGTCAAGATGGCAAAAGTTATTATAAGGAAGAACAGACAATCTAGGAGATGTTGCAGCAGTTTTCTTTTACCTGAGTCTCCAGGGAAGGGTAAAATTCTGCCCCCTGATCTTCTACTCTCCTGCTGAGTTAACTAAGTGCTAACTACTTTTGCACTTTGAACTCAGTTTGCAGCAAGTGAAGTAACCTGAGCACAAAAGGAGAAAGGAAGAGGAGAAGGAAAGAGAAACTGGGACATTTTCAAAACAACTGAAAAGTTGAGATGACAAAGGATTGACTGGTATTGTCCCTGTAAAATTAGGTCAGTTGGAGGGTATGAAAGTGGTATCCAGAACAATAGTGGTAAAAAGCTCTTTGTGGTTTTCCTGTGCAAAACTGCATGATCCCCCACAAAAAAAACCTAGGCAGTAGTTCCCCTAGTGCTGGTGGCAGTGGTGAAAAGGGACTGCCCAGAGTGGATTCACTGTAGCACTGACATGGAATCTACCAGCTCCCCATCCACCATGGATAACTAGGTGGCAGGAGATTAGAGTGGTATTTTCAGCACCCTAATCCCTGAATCAAAACAATGTAGAATACTCAAGTCCCATTATATGCAATGGCATAGTAAAATGGTGTTCCTCATATAAGCTAGCAAAATCAAGGTTTGCTTTTTGGATTATTATTTTTTAAAGAATATTTTCAAGCAGCGAATACTTAAATCTATGGATACCAAATCCGTGGATACGGAGGGGCAACTGTATAGAGTTGTTCTGGAGATACCTAGAGAGGCAGCCTCTCTAGGGCATTTCCTAGGTTCTCCAGGATGAGTCTATGGGGCTTGCAATGACTGACAGTTTCAAGTATTCGCAGTAAGTCTGGGAACATATCCCCTGAAGATATGGTGGGCAACTTGTACTGTGTGCAGGTTTATGCAGCTCATTTAGTTGTGCTTTGGTTCCTCTCAGGAGTACAAGCAACAAACTAGAAATTGTTTACTTCAGGGGTCATCCAAACAGACACTCTTTTTTCATTGTTCCCAAAAGCTACAATTTGTAAACCAATCAAAAACCCTTGTAAACCAGGAGCCCTGAGTTATTTGACATCCTGAACAAACCATTTCTGGTTTGCTTATTTGCTTTTTCTTGTGAATAAATTCAAACTTACCATTCCATGAAAGCAGAGCACTTGAATAACTCATTTCATGTCATCCTACACTGGGACTTAATGTGCCGTGGGTTTGTTCTCTCCACCACAAGGTAAAGCAGTTTAATTTGGTTCCTTTGACATGCTTTGCCTGTCACAATGCCTAAATTTATCCCCAGACCTGACAGTACAGCTTTCTAAAAGACTCACCTACACTCTGCCTGCAATGAAGTTTAGGGCCTCATACAGCATAGAAAAATATAATAAAATTCAAAATCCACAAAACATGGACATCATTAGGTAAAAATATTAAAAAATCATACAGGAGAAGTGACAATTCGGCTCCCCACCGTGCGGCAGAACTGTTGGGGGGGAGCCGCCTTTGCCACTGTGCTTGCGGCTGTGAGACCACTGGGTAGGTCGCAGGCAGTGCTGGCTGAAAGGGGAGATGAGGGGTGGGGTCAGAGGCTATAAAGCTCGGCCGCCCCTCACCTGTGTCTTCAGCAAAAGCTATCATCATTGGTCTCAAGCTGAAGAGGAGGATTGTCGGGAGCAGCTTTCCATTGCCCTTTTTGCCATGATCAGCTGTGCTGCTGGCAGGGCTGCCTTTACTGGATCACAGCCATGACCCGATTTAGGCATAGGGTGCTTATACTGTTGAGCCTGTGGGGCTTCACTCCCTCTGTTCCTCGGGAGCTTGTTTTTGACGACTGAGGAGAGGATCGCAGAGGCTGGGCGCCTGTCAGGCTTCATTCCTTTTTTCCTCATCCGGCCACAGCTGCAACCGGTGGGGACGGAGGAGTTCGTTTGGCAGTGCCTGGCTAGTGTTTGCAGCCAGCTCTCCCTCCATTGTGTTCTCCCGGTCGCGGCTGCGACTGGCAGAGCAGCAGTTTTTATTGGTGCCATTTGGCTGCTGCTTTTCCCCAGTTTGGCTTGCTTGTTTCCCCTGCATCCTTTCCTCTGGGCGAGCGGAGGCTTGTCCACCGACAGCTACATTGCAATGATTTCTACGTTGCAGTTATCCACGACGATTTTTGCCAGGGAGTATTGAAGAGGGAGGGGATCAGGCCTGTTAGTCGGGTGTGCTGCCTTGCTGTTAGCAGTGCCACGGTTTTCCCCATGATGGGGGAGTTGGGTTTGTAAGACACTGATGTCAGGGATGATGGGAGTTGTAGCTCTTCACCTCTGGCTCAAACTCACCACCTTATTATGCAGCAGAGCCGACCAGCTTAGATCAGTGGTTAATGCTTTCCTCCAAAGCAGCAGAGTTTCAGAGAATAGGCTGAAGATTCTGACAAACTCTCCAAGCCTTCTCACTCTTCTCCAGGTGTGTCCAAAATGTCTCTAGGATTCACTCAGGCAACTCAGTAGTTTTATATAAAACCTACTTTATTCTTCTATATAAATATACTATATGGTCAACAAATCACAATCTCTACACACTACTCCACAATATCTCCAAACTACTGCACCTCTACTCAACAACAATACATTGGCAAACATTGCAATTTTATAGCCATTGTTTATCACCACCCACTAGTTAGTTTCCACCCAGTGGGTGTGTACTTCCATTCTGATTGGTCCATGCAGTTCCACCCATGCTTAAGACCAACCCATGTATTTCAACATTTCACCTTGTACACTTAATGATTCTCAGGTGTTTCCAATCTGCATTCAGTACCTCTGTCCTTGGCTCTCAGGACTTCTAGATTACATTAGCAGTTTCACCTGTGTAGCTTCATAATTGCTCTTGCTTAGTCATTGTGACTTTCACATACATATTTTATTTCTTTCACTGTATGTCCCATGTTGCATTTTCCTTAACAATCCCCTCCGAAATAAAATATTGTATGTGTCTTACAATGTCATTCCAACCATTTGTGTCAGCCTTTCATGTTTTTCTGCTGTCAATGCTTTTGTGAACATATCTGCTATGTTGTGTTGTGTTTCTATATATCTCAATTCTATTTCACCCTTCTGAACCATGTCTCGCACATTTTGATATCTTACACCAACATATTTTGTTCTGTTCTTCAAACTTTCAGTTTCAGCCATCGCTATGCATGACTGTGAATCTTCCAGAATTTCCACTGGTATCTTGTAACTTTCATTTAAGTCATTTAGCAATTGCTTAATCCACTGTACCTCATTTACTATCTCATTCAAAGCAGCGAATTCTGCTTCTGTTGTGCTTATCGCTACATTAGTTTGTTTTCTACTTCTCCAAACTATTGGACTTTCACTATATTTAATTATCATTCCTGTAACTGACTTCTTGTCTCCTAATTCTGATGCAAATGAACTGTCTACATAACAATCTAGATCTGAACTGCTGCTTCTTATAATCAATTTCCTATCTAAGGTTCCTTTCAAATATCTCAATAAATGTTTTACCGCTGTCCAGTCTTCAATTTTTGGATCATTAACCCTTCTAGACAATACATTTACAGCATAAGAAATGTCTGGTCTGGTGTGGCAAGATATGAATTGTAAAGATCCTATTATACTTCTGAAGAGATTCTTGTCCTCAAACGCTCTAGTTGTTTCCTCAGACACAAAACCAGTTGTCATTGGAGCTCTTACTATTTTTGCATTCTGTAATCCACACTTTTCAATCAATCTTTCAATTTTATTTCTCTGACTTAATAAACAATGTCCTTCTTCTGTCCATTCAACGCAAATACCTAAATAAGACTTCAATACACCTAAGTCCTTCAAAACAAACTTCTCAGACAATTCTCTTTTTACTGACTCAATTTCCTGTTTTGACTTTGCTGCTACGCACAAATCATCTACATAAATCACTAATACTATGTCTCCTTTTGTATAAACACAAGCATCTGCAATGCTCCTCTTGTAACCTAGCTTAACTAGCTCATCATTGATGCACAGATTCCACGCTCTGGCACTTTGTTTTAAACCATACAACGCTTTCTTTAATTTATATACTCTCTGACTACCATTTTCTTCGAAACCTTGTGGCTGTTCCATAAAAATTTCTTCATTCAAAACCGCATTCAAGTAAGCTGTCTCAAAATCAAAATGTTCTACAACTAAATTCCTTTTTACTGCTACAGCTAGAACCATTCTCAGACTTTCTGGCTTTGCAGTTGGAGAATATGTCTTATCATAGTTCTCATACTGCTGTTGTGCAAAACCCTTAGCCACTAACCTAGCTTTATATTTGATACTTCCATCTGGCATTTCTTTCCTTTTGTATACCCATTTACAACCAATTACTTTCTTGTCTTTGGGTCTGTTAACAATTTCAAACACATCTTTATTTACCAGGCAACCAAACTCATTATCCATTGCATCAAACCATCTTTCCTGTTCTTCACTAGAATAACTTTCCAATTCTTCAAAACTTTCAGGCTCTTCTACTGCTAAACAAGCTCTTGCCTTTGTCACAACAAACCTATCTGGAGGCTTTCTAACTCTATGACTACGCCTGGGAATAAAATCTGCTGTTCTGTCTCTTTCATCCTCACTTTCTCTACTAGGAGTTGTAGTTCTATGACTAAATCTCTTGTCTTCAGTCATTCGAGTAGTAGTAGGCCTAGATGCTATCTCATCATCGGAAGAACTACCACTGCTGCTAGGTGATGCTTCCTGCTTAACTGAAACCCCTCCGTTTCCTGAGGTTGGTTCAGTTTGTGCTTCTGGCTCATTTGAACTCCCTAATCTCAAAAACACTTCTTTATTGGCATGCAGTTTGTCCCAACCAGCATGTCTCTCGAAATTTGCAGACCTAGAATACTGCACTTGTTTTCCATCCAAATGAAACTTGTAGCTATTTCCAGAATACCCCAAAAACCTAAGCCTTTTGCTTTTGGGTTCTCCTTTCCTCCTGAAACAAGCAGGTGTGTAAACATGAGCAAATTGTCCAAAAACCCTTAAGTACTTGTAATTTGGCATTCTCCCATACAATACCCTGTAGGGAATGTCTTCAATTTCTGAATGATACAATCTGTTACTGATATGTATTGCAGTCAAAGTTGCTTCTGCCCAAAAACTATCTTTCACCCCTGCATCTGCCATCATACAAGCAGTAATTCTTTTTATATCTTGTATTTTCTTTTCTGCTAACCCATCCTCACTAGGACAAGCAGGGTTTGTAGTTTCATGCCTTATTCCCACCTTTTGAAACCAGTTAAACAACTGATTATTTAAAAATTCTCCTCCTCTATCAGTAATGATGGTGCCTACTCTGCTATCAAATTGTCTTTCCACCATTCTTACCCATGCTTTCAAACTTTGCCCAGCGTCAGATTTGTTTTTCATTATTCTCACAAATGCAAACCTTGTATACCTATCAACAATTACTAGGAAATACTTGCTTCCCCCTAAGGACAAGCAATTAGCTTGGGCGACATCTGCATGTACATACTGAAATGGTCTTTGAGCAATTCTTTTTGTTTTCGTAGCTACTGGAAAAGCTCTGACCTTTACCTGTTGACACACTGTACAATCTAAGTGGTTTTTGCATTCAGTAACTTTTAAATCTGGACACATCCTGATTAAATTCTTTAAACATTTGAAGCTCGCATGGCCGAATTTTCTGTGAAGCTCGTGTATGCAGTCTTTGTGGATTGGAATATTTTCTATGTTATTAGCTTCTTCAACCCTGTAGCTATCAATATTGTCCTCCAAATAATAAAGTTTGTCCTTTTTCAAACCTATGCCACGCAATTCCCCATTCAGTTTTATCTTACACATGTTCTTTTCAAATATGACTGTGTAGTCTCTTTCTGTTAATCTGCTTACTGATAACAAATTATTTTCTAACTCCTTTACATGTAAGACATCATTAAAATTCTCTTTTAGCCCTGGAATGTACACAGTACCCATTTGATTTACAGTACTTAGCTCTTTCCCGTCAGCCAAAACTACAGCATTTACATTAGCTGATTTTCTATTACTTATTAAATTTATATCATTACAAATCAAAGATGTGGCTCCTGAATCAACTAGCCATTTAGAATTTGCATTTTGTTTTTCCTTAATCATGGTTGCAAACCCCTTTTTATTACCACTGTCCCTCAAACATGGAGGTCTGGACTGTTTTTGATACTGCCGTGGCTGCCATCTGCTCTCTGCTTGCTTGCGTCTCTCAGCTGCAAAATGTTTACAATGTCTCTTCAGAGGACCAATCTTCTTACAATAAAAGCACCTCCGTTGCTCCCTTGTAGAGGCTGCTTCCTCCTGCATTCGCCAGTCAGGAGATGTTTGTTGTTTTGGCACAGTCTTTAAGCTTGCTGAGTCACCCTGCTCAGACATTCTTCTCTGGTTCTCTTCCAGTATTCTGGCCACAATTAAGTCTCTATTAAGCTCAGCTTCTGGCAAGTTCTGTAAGCTGTTCGTTATGTTGTCCCACGAAGAGTCTAGCGATTCTACTAAAATGTAGCATTGCTGCTCTTTGCTAATTTGCACTCCCCTCAGTTCAGCTTGCACAAACAAATCTTGCATTATTTTTAAATGTTCTATCACACACTGCCCTTTAGCCATCTTTTGCCTGTATATTCTTTTAGACCATAGCATTTTTGCAAAAGCAGTTGAAGGAGTGTGTAATCTCTGCAAGGTATCCCACACATCCTTGGCGGACGTTTTATCTCTGACATCATTAATTAAGTCTTCTTCAAGCATGAGATAAAGACAGGCTTTTGCTTTACTATCTCTCTCTTGAGTGGCTTCATCAGCATCGGCTGCCAGCCCTGTTTCAACTGTTGACCACAGACCTTCCTTTACTAGTAGAGATTGGGCATAAATCTTCCAGGTAGAGTAGTTGTTTCTATTTAATTTACTAAACTTTAGAATTTCCATCTTGATTTGTGCAGTGACTCAATTTGACACAGTCCTTCTGAGTATGCACAGCCGACCCGTCTGGGCTTAAGCAAAACACAAAATGATTTACTTCTGAAGCTTATCAGTGCAGCACAAACAGCTTGCTCTGATCTGTCGTCCACAAAGCTTTCTCCCACTCTCTGGAACTTTCAGCTTCTGTGGATGCTGGGTGCTCTAGTAACTGGGCCCATAACCCTTGTCAGGGATGATGGGAGTTGTAGCTCTTCACCTCTGGCTCAAACTCACCACCTTATTATGCAGCAGAGCTGACCAGCTTAGATCAGTGGTTAATGCTTTCCTCCAAAGCAGCAGAGTTTCAGAGAATAGGCTGAAGATTCTGACAAACTCTCCAAGCCTTCTCACTCTTCTCCAGGTGTCTCCAAAACGTCTCTAGGATTCACTCAGGCAACTCAGTAGTTTTATATAAAACCTACTTTATTCTTCTATATAAATATACTATATGGTCAACAAATCACAATCTCTACACACTACTCCACAATATCTCCAAACTACTGCACCTCTACTCAACAACAATACATTGGCAAACATTGCAATTTTATAGCCATTGTTTATCACCACCCACTAGTTAGTTTCCACCCAGTGGGTGTGTACTTCCATTCTGATTGGTCCATGTAGTTCCACCCATGCTTAAGACCAACCCATGTATTTCAACATTTCACCTTGTACACTTAATGATTCTCAGGTGTTTCCAATCTGCATTCAGTACCTCTGTCCTTGGCTCTCAGGACTTCTAGATTACATTAGCAGTTTCACCTGTGTAGCTTCATAATTGCTCTTGCTTAGTCATTGTGACTTTCACATACATATTTTATTTCTTTCACTGTATGTCCCATGTTGCATTTTCCTTAACAACTGAATCCAAAATACAGGGTGCTTGGTGGATTCGGTGACCCCTCCCAGTGGCCAGATTGAGGGTTGTGGCGAGCTTTTTGGAGGGCTGTTTTTATAGTGGACTTGTTTAGTTATAATTGTCCTCATTTCAGCTTGTTCACTGGGGGGTAGGTTTTTCTGGGCCACCAGGGGGGGTGTTGCCAACAGTTAGTTTTTTATTCTCCACAACTTTTTTGGCGGGCCACCAGGGGGGCTGTTAATGACAGTTAGTAGGGCAGCTCCCTGTAGTTCCATTGGCGCATCACCAGAGGTACATTGCTGCAGTTGTCCCTAGAAGCCATTTTAGCAACTTTACTCTGCTGGGGGCAGCCATTTTGTGCCAGCTTTGTGCCAAGCATTCATATTGGGATAGCTGGGTAACAATCGTAGGACCCATTCTGAGTTGACTTGTTACAGTATTTGACCTGCCTGCTGCTTACTAATAATATTGATTAATTGATCAGTTTTGGCTGTTCATAATAATAATAATAATAATAATAATAGCTGCAACATTAAGGTGGATTGCTACACATTCAATTACTAATTTAGTTCTGTTATAATGGCTTCCAAAAAAGGTAAAGGGGGTCAGAAATGTAAAGGACGGGCTGCTAAGCAGTCGCTGCCAGCTCCGGTGGACCCTGACCCTCATTCATCCAGCGACGTGGAGGATCGTATCCCATCGAAGGAAATTTTAGCAAGGATCCAACATCTTGAGAAGTTACAGGGTGTTCAGGAGGAAGAAGTGGTTAAATTCAGCCGCCACGGTAAGAAGAGGAGGGTTGCTGATATTCTTTCTCGCTCAGATGCATTGGAATGCAACATCCACCCAGATGTAGCTTTGGGATCCAAGCATGCAGATGATGTGGTGGGGGCTGAGCTGCCTCGTCAATCCTTTTGAACTGCCTGTGATTGAAAACATGGTCACTGGGACTTCAGGTGAGTCTATTGGTGAGCCATCTACTCCATTTGCAGTTGTGACTTGGCCTTGGGGTTCTTGGCCTCCGCTTGCACAAAACACAACACACACTAGTTCAGGCACACAGCCAGCTCAAGCTACTTGGCCGATGCCTCAGCAGGCATTGAATTACAACCCACCGCAATGGTCCCCTTGGTTACCTTATGGGCCTTTTGGGTTCGGCGAGAGCTTACCATGCACTTCTCAAGGGACTGGATATAATGCGGTGGATTATTCTGCCATTCCCTTTGACAAAATGTCCCTCCCATTAGGTGACCATTTGCTTTAATCTACCAGGGACAAGATAGCGAAAGGAGAATATGTCAACTTATTTTCTCTACTCTATAGAGAAGTGGAGAAAAAAGATAAGGATGAAATGGATGAGAAGGATAAGGAAAAATTGAAGAAAAGAAAGGTGGAGAGGAACTGGACCAATTGGCTTTCCGGATTTCTCATCTACGCTGGGGTAGTGGTTAAAGCATATCCTCATCGTGTGGCAGCCGTTTCAGTATTTAGATATCATCCACAGGCATATGGTGATTTCACAGGTCTGGCATGGCTCCTGTATGATGAGGCCTTCAGGATGAGGGCTGCAATTTATCCTTCATTGAGGCGGGACATGATGCATCCTCAGTTATGGATGCAGCTCATTACTCCGGCTCACCCGATTCCGGGGGGAAGGACCCATAATGGACACTTGGTTAAAAGTCAGCTAGCAGCTCCACGGTTCGTTCCCCTGCTAACACAGCTCTGGCTGTGTTTGTTGGGAATTCAGCTCTCATGGATTCTGTACTATGAAACCTTGCAGATTCAGCCACGAGTGCTCCATTTGTGGAGCGGGCCATTCCTTTCGGAACTGCCCTAGAGGAAAAACGTCTGCCCAGGGTGGTAGGGCTAATCAAGTAGGGAGGGGTGGAGGCTGTACCACTCACCCTCAAAAAGGCCCCAGCCCAATCAACAATGAGGTGTTGCGGTGATGGCTCAAAGTCTATCCTGACAGGAAGGCTGCCAAATATTTACTTGAAGGTTTCCAGTTTGGTTTTAGGATTTGTTTCAGGGTGTTCAGTGGCCATTTTGGACTCACAATTTTAAATCAGTTTTGGGTATGGAGCATGTGGTTAGGCAAAAAAATTAAGAAGGATGTTTATAAGGGTTGGGTTTTAGGCCCATACACCTCAGCCTTCCCCGGCATTTTAGGCCATTTTTCCAGTCCTCTGGTACCCAATCTAAGGGTCTCGCCCCTGGGTGTTGTGCCCAAAAAGGCCCCGGGGGAATTTAGACTTATTCACCATGTATCATACCCGAAAGGGGAGTCAGTGAATGACTCTATTCCCCATGAGCTGTGTACAGTGAAGTATACATCCTTTGATGCTGCTGTCAGGGCTGTACACCTGCAGGGTTGGGGGGCTGAGCTGGCAAAATGCAATATAAAATCCACATTTCGTCTTTTGCCAGTTCATCCGGACAATTTTGAATTGTTAGATTTCCAATTTGAGGGGCAGTTTTATATGGAACGGGGTCTCTCTATGGGCTGTTCGGTTTTGTGCAATGCATTCAAAACCTTTAGCACCTTTCTAGAATGGGCTTTGAGGACTAGGACAGGCTTACACAGTGTTGTGCGCTATTTAGATGACTTTTTAGTTATAGGGCCTTATCAGTCCAGTCAATGTAAGTACCTGTTGAATCAGTTTGAAGCGCTGGCTGGGGAGCTTGGGGTCCCCCTGGCACCTGAAAAAACCCAGCCCAGGTGATGACCTTTTTGGGTGTCGAGGTTGACACGGACAACCAATAGTGTAGATTGTCTGCAGCTAGGGTCACCGATCTTAGGGACAGTTACCCAATTCTTGGCAAGGCATAAAGCCACTTTGCGTGAATTTCAGGTCCTTATAAGACATCTGAATTTCGCTTATAAGGTTGTAGCACCAGGCAGGGCTTTCCTTTGCCGATTATGCGATGCTATGAAGGGTGTACAACAGCCCCATTTTCTAATCCGCATCACTAAGGACAGAAGGACTGACTTGCTTGTTTGGCAACAGTTTTTGGCCCAGTTTAACGGTGTCTCTTTTTGGCGTGAGGAACGGAAGCTGAAAGGTAATCTACAGATAGCCTCAGACACAGCAGGATCCATGGATAATGGAGTTTATTTTGGTAGACAGTGGTGTGCAAGCAGATGGCCTCCTGATTTGGCAGCCTCGGATATTATGGCTGATTTGACATTTTTAGAATTCATCCCAATCTTGATGGCGGCCACTATTTGGACAGAGGAGTTGGAAAATTCATCTGTGCACTTTTGGTGTGATAATATGGCAACCATCCAAGTGATAAACTCCCTCACCTCAAAATCCCCTCGGGTGATGGTGCTTGTCAGGGCCTTTATGTTACAGTGTTTGAAGTTTAATATTCTGTTTGTGGCTCGGCATGTGGTGGGCATTAACAATGGAATTGCTGACACTCTTTCCCACATGCAGATGGTGCGCTTCAGGGAGGCTGAACTCGTGAGGGCACTAGGTATGTCCATAGCACCAAGCACCAAAAAGCTTGGGCTTTACATGAGTTACAAAAACACCAGGGCTTTATATGATTCTATCAGTTTAGGGAAAAATCAGGCTTTAAGCAGGGTGTTCCTGTGCCCTTTGAGCAACTCTTTCAGTTCTGCATCTTTCTTTATCGCAAGGGCTACAGTCCATAAGGATTAGACTCTCTGTGATTGCTTTTTGTCTTAAAGCTCAGGAGGTTCTAGATAGTACTGGGGATTTCCACATTCATAAAGCTCTGAAAGGGTGGTCTAGAGAAAGGGGGTAAAGGGCTGACAACAGGGCCCTGCTTTCTCCTGCTATTTTGAAGGGATTGGCCAAGGTTTGGGTAAACATTTGCATGTCTCCATATGAGGTGCTGCTCTTTCATGCAGTGGCACTTACAGCATTTTTGGCGCCTTGTGCATCAGTGAGCTTGTGCAGGCATCCAAGAGGGGTGCTTCCCATAGAGCTCTGGAATTGAGGGACGTCTTCTTGGAGGACCACCAGGTTACTTTGGCCCTGCGTTTTTCCAAGACAGAAAAGCATGGAAAGGGCAAGCAATGCCACTTGTTACCATGCAGTGATCCAGAGTTATGTTCAGTCAGGGCTTTGCAGCAATTTTTGGGAGTCCGGGGGCCTCAACTGGGCCTGCTTTTTGTGCATGTGGATTTTTCCCCGCTGACTAAATACCAATTCTGGACACTGACATCTAAAGCATTAGGTATGTTGGGCCTTCACGGAGTCTGCTTTGCTACCCACTCCTTCTGCATAGGAGCAGCTTCTACGGCCTCTGCAATGGGGATGCTGGTGGCAGCAATCCAGGGGATTGGTCGGTGTAGGTCCTCCTCCTATCGGCGCTACATATGTCCGCTCACCTACTAATTTGTTGTCTTCCCCTTGTGTTTTTCAGATTCTAGGTTGGTGCTGGTGAGGCAGTGGGTGCTGATCTGTGGCCACAGCATATTATACTGGGCAGCCCAACAGGCCGGTTTTGGACCTCACCTGAGTCTGGGGAATGGGGCAACAATTGAATGGTTGGAAAAGAGGGGTTTGCGTTGGCATGGCCTTATGTAATTACTTTTGGGGGAGTGCCAAGGGCCTCCGCCTGACGTTCTCATTATACATTTGGGAGGGAATGATTTGGGGTTGTTAAAAGGGAAGGCACTAGTCCTTCAGGCGATCCATGACATGTAATCAGGTTGCAGGAGTTGAGGAACCTTTTGGACAAGCTGGTGGGGGAAAGGGACTAAGCAGACGCTTGCCCCTTTCTGTGGTGGGGGAAGGGGGAGGCGTAGCTTCGGTGGGCATCTTGGCACCAATTTCGGTGAAGGTAGGGTCTCTGGAAGGGCCACTTCAGGTCATGGGGCCTAAGGGGACAGAAGGAGACCTGCCTTGGGGTTGGTCTAAAGGATAATCCGTCATCCCAATCTGTGGGGCTTGGGTGAGGGGCTTTTTGGTTGACTGTCCAGATGTGGGCCAGCTCGTGAGCAACCCCAGGCAACTGGGGCTCCTCTCCAGGACCCAGGTGTTCGCCCGGGAAGGCTGAGGTGTATGGTCCAGCATTAGACCAACTGCCTCAGCTGGTCCCTCACCAGGTTGCCTCCCCCTGCTGAAGATCTTAGAGGGAATTCAAATAGGTTGATTTAAATAAAAATCCTTTATTTCATCCCATTTCATGTGTGTGGTCTCTTTATTCCGCAATCGGCCGGCAATGTTAGAGTCACAGACCTACATTTTGATTCAGATGTTACTTCTGTTGCCAGTTAAGATGGTCTGGAAGGGTTTCAATGCAGATAGAGGCCACTCCCCTTCTTGGCCATATGGGGACCAGGGACAAAGGGAAATAAAATATAAGTGATACACTTTTCCAGATGTAATAGTACAGAGACTTCTTGAGAAATGCAATGCTCTCTACCTAAGAAAGGGGCAGTTAGTCTCATACAGGACAGTTTGCCTGGATCTCAATTGAAGTTACTTTGATGCTGCTAATGGATTTGAAATTTTATTTTATTTTATTCTGCTATGTACACAGGATAGAACCAGAATCAGATTTCAAAAGGAGGCACTTTGTAGGTGTAAATAGAAAAGTAAAATGCGCTTCTTCTTCGTGGTCTGTCAATGCACACAATGGGTTAATCCTGCACCTGCGCAGAGCACTTCAAAAGCTTCCAGAAACCTCTATTCAAACTTTTGGGCAGTAGCTCCACCCCGCCACCCCTGGTCCTTATAAGCCCCCACCTCTCACCAACTGCTCAGTTCCTTGTTTTCCGCCATGTGGGCAGCACTGAAAGAACACTCCACAAACCTCTTGCATTTCTAACAGCTTTGTTTGCATTGTTACTGACCTTTGGACTGGATAGACTACACTTTGTGATATTGATCTCTGGATTTGACTTGGATTGTTGACTGGACTGAATCTCTGGCTCTTCACCCGGACATCTTGACCATGGTACAGTAATCTGCTCCCTCATCTGTTTTGCAGCCTTCTCACCCCCTTTGTTATGATGTCGGCCACAGGCTTTTTCAAGGCCTGTTCTCAATGCGGCGGAAAGATGACTGAGTTGGATGGCCATTCTAAATGCCTCCTGTGTTTGGGGGAGTCCCACGATGTTAAGTCTTGTAGAAACTGCAAGGCCTTTACTCCCCAAGGTCCCACTCTTGGTCGCTGTCTATTCGTCGCTCCTGGGCCTGCTTGAGGTCTTTGTCTATACACTGTCCCACTCGGGGGACAGGTCCCACTCATTATCCTATTCTGAAGAAGGTAACGGACCTCTCTGGTTCGTCCACCTTCTAAGTCTCCTCCTCGGACATGGGTACCTTGCTCTTGGTCTTGTTCAGAGTCACGATCTTGCTCTCCTCACCCGAGGCCCCAACCCCTACCTAGGTCACAGTTGGTTTCATGTAGCTCTCACTCCGACTACAATTCTCTGTGGCATGAAGATAACTGGTCTTGGGACAGGTACAAATGGTACCAATATGAGTTCCCCCACTTCAGGGGATATCTTCCTGAGAGATACTACTGAGACTCTGACCCGTGATACCAATACTATGGTGACTTCTCTCGACAATTCAGAAGACGATACCGTCGAGACTCTTCTCCAATGTATCAAGGCAACCGTCAGGATGAATGACAAAACCGTCCAATGGACCATGGAGGGTACCGCTCACCAGAAGACACATGAGGCTGCCCAGCAAGACCGAGCCTACCTGACCATGCTGACTCACCAAGGGATTGAGGAGGGAGTGGCAGGTCCCATTCACGACCTCCTCTGTGGCACGTGCCTTCTTCCCCTCCCAGGTAATCTCCAATGCCTAAAGATAAAGACCCTGTGCCTCAGAAGATCCCTGCATCTGATACAGTAGTCTGACCTTGGCCAGCCAGACCTCTTAGAACCCCATCGCCACCTACACATGCATCAGACAAATCTCATTCAGAGACTCCATCTCCAAAGACCTCACCATGCACTAAAAGTGTGCATCCAGACCCACCATCCCCAACGGAAGACATCAAGATGTTTGCTGAGGTCGTTCATCATATGGCAGCCTTGCTGGGACTAATGGTCACCCAACCAGACATTCAGGTGGATGACCCGATCTTCTAAGATCTTCAGCAGCAGGCACCTCCACTGCCTTCAATTTCGATTTTACCACACCTCATGTAGATAGTCAAGGCTGCCTGGGCTACCCCATCTTCAGTACCACCTACTTCTCAGAAATTGGAGCACCACTATCGGGTATCTGACGATGCAGCCCCATGGCTGACCTCTCACCCTAAACCTAATTGTGGACCTATAAACCTATAGTGGACGTGGCCCAAATGCATACTTTGCATAGGGTACATTCATCCCCAACAGATCGGGAAGGTAAGAAACTCAACTTGATTGGCAAGAAGTTCTATTCCTCAGCCTGCCTGCTGACCAACATAGCCACATATAGTGCGTGTATGGGGGCATATCAGCAACACTTATGGGACACCATATCGCCTTATCTGGACAAGGTACCGGAGCAAGACCTCAGATTGGTACACACTATGAGAGATGATGGCATCACTCTGGTGAACTACCGGAGGCAAGCAGCCAAGCACATAGCAGACTGTGCCAGCAAAGTCTTAGTGAGCACGGTGGCAGTCCGCAGGCACGCATGGTTGTGATCATCAGGCCTTTCACACACAGCCAGATCGGTGATCGAAGATCTCCCCTTTGACAAAGCAGGCCTCTTCCACGCAGATACAGACACCAAACTTGAACACATGCATAAGGTGAAAACTACAGCAAAGCGTTTCAGCATCCCCCTGCCGGTGCAGAGTTGAGGTCACACCTATTTGGAAGGCAATTTCATCTTTCCTTTCACAGGAGGTACAGTCCCACCTCACAGTGTTTTCAATATACTCTTTCAACATACTCCCAACACCAGAGGAAGTTCCCGACCGCATCCAAAAGCAAGCCTCAATCCAAGATTTAAAAGGCTGATACAGAGCATTTGACTATCCCCTCACTATCTCCATATCCTCCATCGGGGCCTATAGGCTTCGCACTGCCTTCCATTCTTGGTGCACTATCACCTCAGACCACTGGGTCCTGAGTATCATCCTCAAAGGATACTTTATAGAATTTGACTGCCTCCCTCCCTCCCTCAGGGGTCTATAGAGCTATGCCTCCCTCTACTCCTCTATGGGAAGAGGTTACCACCCTTCTCAAAAAAGGCGCCATAGAAACTATTCCTCAGCATCCAGAGGAGTCCTTCTCCTGCTACTTTCTCATCAACAAGGACAGTGGGCTACACCCCAACCTGGACTTGCAAGACGTGAATCACTATAGTACCCCCAAGCAATTCAGAATGGTCATGCTCTCCTCCATCCTTCCGTTCCTCCGAGTAGGAGACTGGTTCGCCACTATCGACCTTCACGACACATAAATCCACATCGCCATACCACCACCACACAGATGTTTCCTTGCATTCACCACAGGTTCCAGCATGTTCCGTTTCAAGAAGTCCCAGCTAGAACCATCACAAATTGCCAGATCCATTGGGGCCCAAATAAATGCTATGTTGGGTCAAGCACTTCTACCAGAAGACAGATTCTCCATACTGAGAGGCATGGTCAGCCATTGCATTACTCGCAGGAGGGTGACAGCACACCTTATCCAGCGCATCCTGGGTTATATGGCCTCCACCACGGTGGTTACACCCCTTGCCAGGTTGCAGATGTGGCCTCTGCAAGCTTGGTTCCTCCAAAAGTTCAACCCACTTCTAGACAACCCTTAAAAGATTCTATCCATGCCCAGACCAATACTCGGGGCACTGAACTGGTGGACTTGCCCATAAATGGTTTGCACTGGACTACCTTTCGCACTGATTCGCTCCACTAGATCGCTAACTACACACACATTACTGATGGGCTGGGGTGCTCACTAGCCATTCGCAGATGGTGGTCAGACGCGAAATCCCAACTGCACATCAATGCATTGGAACTGCTAGCAGTGTTCAAGGCACTGAAGGTTGAACTCTCCCTTCAAGGGCATGTTGTTCAGATTGTTTCGGACAACAACAACACTGTCTTTTACATCAACAAGCAGGGAGGGACCAGATCACAAATGCTCCTAGATCTAATGATCCAAATGTGGGACTGGTGCATTGCGCAACAGATTTCCCTGACTATGATCCACCTAGCAGGGAGCCAAAACGAAATTGCAGATGCACTCAGCCAGTCTCAAAGCAACAATCATGAGTGGTCCCTGGAGTCAGGCATCTTGACAACAATATTTGCGGACTGGGGAGACCCGCTCATAGACCTATTTGCATCCAGGGAGAACACCAAGTGTCATCTGTACTGCTCAAGACAGTGACAATCCTGGAGGAACCTGGGAGATGTGCTTCTCTTCGAATGGACAGGAGTCTGTCTCTACACCTTTCCTCCCTTCCCATTGCTCTCCAGAGTAGTGACGAAACTGCATCAGGACAAAGCAGACTGTATACTAATAACCCCCTGGTGGCCCAGACAGCCGTGGTTCTCCCCACTGCTCCTGCTATCTTAGAGGACTTTTCAGTGCCTCCCTCTCTGTTGGGACACTCCATCGCTGAACGATGACCAGATACTGCACTCGGACCTGGACACAATCAAGCCGACGGCATGGCGGATCATCCCCTAGCAAATCTATCGGGTATGACTACAATTATAATGCAGGCCTCCAAGTGTCCATCTACTCAGAGAGTTTACAATTACAAATGGCAAAAGTTCTGCCAATTCCTAAGTAGTAAGGGAATACCACCCAACAGGGCCATGGTGCCACTTCTGCTAGACTTCCTCGCCACCTTGTCAGTAAAAGGCCTCTCTCTCTCATCCATAAGAACCTATGTAGCTGCGGTGACCTGGCATTTGCAAATCATGGGGAGGCAGTCATGTTTCAAGGATCCCTTAATTTAAAGCTTCCTTCAAGGATACAAAAACTTACATCCACCAGCATTGGGGCCAATCACCAGCTGGGACCTACCTCTAGTCCTGAAGGCCCTTTCTGCAGGCCCCTTTGAACCAATGGACAAGTGTAATCTATGCCTTCTGTCTTTCGTGACAACTTTTCTGATTGCCATCACCTTGGCGAGGAGAGCAAGTGAGATCTGTGCCCTTAGGGCAGTTCCCCCCTATACACAGTTTCATCAGGACAAAGTCATCCTCAGGACTTTGTGACATTTCTCCCTAAGGTTGTGTCCTCTTTTCACTTGAATCAAGACATAGTTTTACTGACCTTCTGTCTGCTGTCAACCAGTGTGCTGGACAGCTCCCGCCACCCTCTCGACGTCCAGCTAGCCTTGGAACTCTATATAAACATGATGGTGTGCTTCCGCTGCTCCAATAGACTCTTTGTATGCTACTCTGGCCCAAACAAGGCCAGTGTCTTCACAGCAATTCTCCAAATGGGTGGCCTCCACCATTTCTCTCTTATCAGCTGATGGGAGAGTCGTTACCTGGTGCACTACACAGCCATTCTACTAGAGTAGCAGCTACCTCATCAGTGTTCCTGTGGGAGGGTTCTCTCCCAGACATTTGCAGGGTGGCCATGTGGGCCACACCACTCGCATTTGTGAAGAACTATAAGTTAGACTCTGCCCAGACAGATGGCTCAGCCTTAGGAAGGGCACTATTATCATCCTGAGTCACCTGTGGCTGACTGGTTTTAACGTAGTCTTGTTCTTCAATACAATACAGTCGTCCCTCCACATTCATGGGGGTTATGTTCTTGAGACCCCCGCGAATGTGGAAAAACCGTGAATAACAACTGCTCCCGCAACCCCCCCCCCAGAGGGAGGGAGGCGGCGGGAGGGTGTCTGGCCAGCCTGGCTGGCCTCTCTGCAAGCCTTCCTGAGGGGACTCCGGGCCTTAGAATACCTGGAGCCCGATAAGGAAGGCTGGGACGGCAGTGGGCGGGTGAGCAGGCGGGCGGGCGGGTGGGGAGGAGGCTGCGCTACCTACCCCCGGCCTTCCTAAGCGAGCGCTGGGGCTTTGGAGCCCCGGCTCCCACTTCGGAAGGCCGGGGAGAGCAGCGGGTGGGTGGGTGGCTGGGCGGGTGGGGAGGAGGCTGCACTGCCTCCCCCCAGCCTTCCTAAGCGAGCGCTGGGCTTTGGAGCCCTGGTGCCCGCTTCGGAAGGCCGGGGAGAGCAGCGGGCGGGCGGGCGGGTGGCCGCGCAGGTAGGGAGGAGGCTGCGCTGCCCCCTGGCCTTCCTAAGTGAGCACTGGGGCTTTGGAGCCCCGGCGCCTGCTTTGGAAGGCCACAGAGAGCAGCGGGCGGGCGGGTGGCCGGGTGGGTGGGGAGGAGGCTGCGCTTCCTCCCCCCGGCCTTCCGAAGCGAGCGCTGGGGCTTTGGAGCCCCGGCGCCCCCTTCGGAAGGCCAGGGACAGCAGCGGGTGGGTGGGCGGGTGAGCAGGGAGGAGGCTGCACTGCCTCTCCCCGGCCTTTCTCAGCAGGCTCCCGAGCTCCAAAGCCCCGGACCCCGCTGAGAAAGGCCGGGAAAGGCAGCGTGTGGGTGGGGAGGAGGCTGCGCTGCCTCTCTCCGGCCTTCCGAAGCAGACACGGGCTTTGGAGCCCCGGAGCCCGCTTAAAAAGGCCAGGGAAGGCAGCAGGCAGGTGTCTGCCTTCCTCTCCCCGGCCTTCCTGAGTGGACTCCGGGGCTTAGGAGCCTTGGAGTCCCCTCAGGAAGGCCAGGGAAGGCAGCGGGCGGGCAGGGAGGAGGCTTTCTGAGCGGACTCCGGGGTTTGGAGCCCTGGAGCCCACTTAGGAAGGCTACGGAAGGCAGTAGGTGGGCGGGAGGGAAGCTGCCCGGCCTCTCCCCCGCCTTCCTGAGGGACTCCGGGTCTTAGAAGCCTTGGAGTCCCTTTAGGAAGGCCGGGAAAGTCAGAGGGAGGGAGGCTGCCCGCCCCATCCCCCCAGCCTTCCTAAGCAGACTCCGGGGCTTTGAAGCCACGGAGCCGCCTCTGGAAGGCCGGAGAAGGTGCAGGCAGGAGGTTGCCCTGCCTCTCGGCAGCCTTCCCTAAGGGGCTGGGGCTAAACCACGAATAATCAAAACCGCGAATGTGAAAGCCGCGAATGTCGAGGGGCAACTGTATATTGTTTTCCTATGAACTTGTTGTGTCTTTATTGGTGTTAGGACACCCCTCCTCCTGGGGTCCCTGAGCTTGCTAATCTATCCATTGTGTGCATTCACAGAGACCACAAAAAAGAAGAATGGGTTAATTACCTGTAGCAATAGTTCTTCAAGTGGTCTTCTGTGAATTCACAAACCTGCCCTCCTCCCCTCTGGTGTCCTGCCTCTCACTGTGTTTTTTAATATGTGGCTATCAGGAAATGAGCAGTTGGTGAAAGGTGGGGGCTTACATGGGCCAGGGGTGAGGGGGCAGAGCTACTGCCCAAAAGTTTGAATAGAGGTTTCTGGAAGCTTCCAAAGTGCTCTGTGCAGGCGCAGGGTTAACCCATTGTGTGAATTCAAAGAAGACCACTCGAAGAACTGTAGTTACAGGTAAGTAACCCATTCTTTCCTTTTATTGCTTTTATTTCTGGTCACTTCATGGGCATATGGTGTGTGGCCCAGCCTGCACAGACCCTCCCATTTCACCACTAATTTAAGATGCTGACTTGCGACTGTAACGCCATCACTTTTCGTCCCCGGCATTTTTATTTTATTTTATTTTATTTTATTTTTCGGCTATCTTTGCCTGAAAAAGAAACTGTGGATTTGACAACTAGCATGATGAATTTTGCACTCTTTCGGCTAGCCTAATAAAGGTATTGCCACAATGTGTGGTTTGAGGTTGTTTTTAATGGCGAATAGTTATCCCTCCAGTATGTTTTCCTTAGTAATGGGACTGATGCCCAAAGTGGTTTATGTTGAATCCTTTGATGTCATTTAACTGCTGGGACAGAGCTGGCAAGTAGTACACAGAAGTGATGTTGCCTCAGGAAGAAACCCTCCCTGGGAAAATGTATAACACCAGGCTCCTTGCAGCTATTGCCAGGGCTAGAAGTATTTTATTGAGCCTTGAGTTACAACTCCAGCTAGGACTGATATAGCAATCCTGTTTGTCCATGAAGGTTTTCTCACCTTGCCTCCTCAGTACTGTTTCACTGTGAGAGGGGTATTGTCCCTGGATGGATTTGAGCTGCCCCCAGTTCAAGGAAGTGACAAGTGATATCTTGCTGATAGTGTGTGTCTTGATTTTATGTGTGCTCTGTTGAATTACTACCCCATTTCTTCATTGTTTATTATGCACCTAGGCAACAAACCTCCAATGACTATTGGGTGCTCTAGGCTGTATTTCAGAGGAAGAAACTGGCAAAACCACCTTTGAATATTCTTTGCCTAGGAAAACCGTATGAAATTCATGGGGTCACCATAAGTCAACAGGTGACATGAAGGCATGTAACACACAGGCAACAGAAATTATGAGGGTTTGGAGCAGGGAAGTACATCTTTGCACATTTTATTCTCTTTCATATGAAATATGAATTTCATTTCCCCACTCTAATAAGAGAGACTATGAGAGTTTTGTGCCTGTTTCAATGATTTTTTACTTTGGGGTGGGTTGTGGGGGGCTTTGGCCAACGGTTTTTTGCTTGAAAAAATTCTTTTGCACAAAAAACAATGCTTTGCACAGAAAACTGAGTTTTATGTAAAATGAGCTCTACAAGAACACTGACTTTTACACAATACCAACGTTTTTAACACAGTTTCTGCAAAATAGTTCCAAAATGTGGGGGAAAGGATCTTGTAGCAATTGACCATTTTTTCCATGGAGTGTTTTGATGTGTCTCACTGAGGATTAGGTTTGCTGGTTTTCTTTACAACCCAAGTTTGGAGGTGCCACTGTTAAGAGTAGTCACACTAAGAGGAAAATAGTTGGATTGGTTCAGTGAGACAAAGGCCTTGTCTAGACAGGCTATTTATCCCATCTTACCCTGTCTTAGAGCCCTGCAGTCCAGATGATGCAGGCTTTTGCCCTGTTTTGCCCCCCCCATCAGTCCTCACAATGTCTGGGGTGGGGCTAAGATGGGGGGGAGATGGACTAACGCCTGATAAAATGTTGCAGCAAAATACCCCTGAAAACCTGCTTCTTTTGGTGGTGGGGGGAACAGATCAGGCCCCATGGGTCCACAGAAGGCCATTACCGGCACACCGGCCCATCGCTGCAGCTACTGGTCACATGCAGGGGGCCTTATCATGTGCTGCAGGCCTCCTTCCTGGCTTCAGAGAATGTGATGGACAGAAGTGGTGGGAGCTGCAGAGATAGGCTGGCATGGCGGTATGGATTCCATCCCATTTCATTCAGGTAACAGGGGAGGAACAGACCTGATCTGGGACCAGAATATGCTGGCAGGAAGCCAGCGTATTCTGGCTAGTGTAGACAAGGCCAAATTGCTGTTAGATCTATCCCCTCTCTGATCCTCTCTCTCAAATGAAATGGATTATTTTGTCCTGTTAACTCCTCTCTAGCCTGTAGGTGCTCCTTCTAAATGCCTGGTTACTACTACTGTATTACTTCCATACCCTCCAACTGTCCCAATTTGTCAAGGACAGTCCTAATTAACTGTCTGTCATTCCACTTCTTTGGCTGCTTTTCTTTCTCATCTTCCCATGTTCCTCCTTTATCCTCAGCTTAAGCTTATAAGAGCCCTGGTGGTGCAGTGGTTAAATGCTGGTATTGCAGCCACAACATTGTGAGTTCAATCTCAAGGGCTCCAAGGTTCACTCAGCCTTCTATCCTTTCATAGGTCAGTAAAATGAGTACCCAGCTTGTGGGGGCAATTAGCTAACTCACATTGGAAACTGCTTAGAGAGTGCTTAGCACTATAAACTGGTATAGATGTGTAAGTGGTACTGCTAAACAACGTGTAAGCCACTCTGGGAGCCTTTGTGACTGAAGAGCAGGGTATAAATACTCTAATAAATAAATAAAAATAAATAAGCTGAATTCAAAGGGCAAATTTAGTTTGCACTGAATTAACTCAGTGGGGGGAAAGGAGCGGGAGAATCTTGCCCTTCCCTGCAGACTCAGGCAAAAACAAACTGCTGCAACCTCCCCTAGCTTGTGTGTTTATTCTCATTAATAGCTTTTGCAATCTCAACCATACTTTGATGTTGCTTGGTCACACATCTTGCCTTTTCTCCAGTTTGGGGGGAAATGGCTCGCTACAGTTAAAATAAGCATAGGGGAAAATTCACCCCATACAAAACTTTAAAAATGTAATGAAGCCATCATAAAATTAAAACCAGCTAAAAATGTAACAATTAAAAAGAAAATAATGCATTAGGAAAGGCCTGCTGGAAAATCAGTCTTCTCCTGCCTGGGGAAAGATGATGAGAGTGGCAGCACTCAGTTCTTAGAAGGGAGTTCCAGAGCCTGGGAGCAGCCACCAAGAAGGCCCACTCCCATGTTCCCATAAGATGTACCTGTGAAAGTGGTGGGACAGAAAGAAAAACCTCCACAGAATATCTCAAAACACAGGCAAGCTCAAATGGGAGAATACAGTTCAGATAGCCTGTACAAGAAGCGTTCATCAATGATTTCATTTTGGATAAAGAAGCTGACCTAGCATATGTTACTGGATGGATTAAGTGAGGAAATGGCTTTCTCCTAGCCCTGTCTACCATGGTAGATATTGTGCTATTAATAGAGCTTGAAAGGTGGTGAAGATTTGCTGTCATCTAGAAGGAATCTATCTCCAACACCAGGTGACAAGTGCTGGCTTAGAGTGTTTGTTTTTGTTGCATCAGACTAGAGATTCTGGTGGTTATACCAACTGTCCACTGCCTCTGCCCATCAGTCTCCCTGTTAGAGCTGGCTAAAGGAAAGTTGCTGGAAAGCCCCAGCAGAATTGTTTTGGGAGATTTATTTTTGGAAGTTGTTTAGATGACAAAAAGAAATCCACAAAGAATGTGGGAAAAATACCTTTTTGTTCAGATGAGCTCCTGCTGGGATTCACCATATTGGGAAGGAAGGGGGCTGAAAACTCCAAATATAGTTGTCCCTTCACATTTGTTTGGGTTTGATTCCAGGACCCCCCCCCCCATGAATACACAAATCCATGAACACTCAAGTCTCATTATATGCAATGGCATAGCAAAATGGTGTCCCTTATATAAGATGGCAAAATCAAGGTTTGCTTTTAGGATTATTATTTTTTAAAGAATATTTTCAAGCCGTGAATACTTAAATCTGTGAATGTCAAATCCGTGAATATGGAGGGACAACTGTAGATCGCAATAACAGCATTTGCTGTTTCTCACAATCTTTTTTAAAAATTACACAAAAATGTGCATAATTGTCCATCTGAACAACCAATTCGAATAGGGACACATCAAAGGACTCAAACATGATTCGTCGGACCTCAGCAGAGGCAGGCTGGCAAGGGAGGGAGTGGCCCGGACCGCCATTGTGGTTTTGTTTGTTTGTTTTTGTTTTGCTGGGTGAACGATCATGTGCACGATCATTCAAGCAGCAAAGCAAACAAAAAAAAAGGTTTTTTAAGCGGAAAATCACTCTTCTGCATCTGTTATTTAAGAACAAAAAGTGGAGGATGGAGGGAGGTTTTTGGAAAGCAATTCACTCATGGCCACCATCTTTTTTCGGGAGTATGCTCCATATGAATTACAAACTCGGCTAATTTTCCATGCCAGCGATCTTGCGAATGAGTCATGGGCACAAATAAAAACTGCAGCAATAGGGAGGTAAGGTGCTATTTTTCACTATTAATTCTCCCATCTAGCTGAGTCCTTAGATGGGTGATAATTCAGAGGTCCCAACTCAGAATTTCATGACCACAATGATAACCATGGGACTGTCTCCACATGCATCAACCCAAAGTATGTGGAAGGGCATAATTATCAGCTTAGAATTTTCAACTGAATATGAATCTAGAAATCTGAAATTGGGAGCAGGTGTCTCCATTCTCATGGACACATCCTTCCCTGGTGCAGTTCAGATTGAAAGTAAACATTTCTTTACACAAGTGTGGCGGGCCTACTAAGATGGTCTGCCCAGGAGACTTATGGAATCCAACTAATTCCTTAATGCTCTTGGGAAATTTAAAGTTAGCATGATGGGTACTTATGTTGAAGCCCTTATCTTTCTGTGCTATGATAAGATGGAGCAGGCTACTGACAGGACTGCTTCCATGAGCACTGCCAAGCTCAAGAATCTCTCTAGTTTATTGGGGATCTATGAACTATAAAATATTCAGGATGATTATATGACACAGATGGCAAAAATCGCATAATGAATATGACTGAACACAAGTGGCAGTGATGGCGGTGGAATGGTTGGGTTACCACCACTGTTTATCCTCAAGTAGACATCCAGCAGAATGTTACCAGGTTGTGAACCAGTTGTTGAAATGTGACCTCGCTGAAGATGTGTTGGAACCTTCAGGGGCTTGCAGTGTCAAACCTGCAAGGCACTTTGAAGATAAAGTCAGCCATGTCCATGCTGAACTTGATGTGATCATTGAGATAATTCCAGCGGTGATAGCCAAAGCTTCATCTAGTTTGTAGAATCAATTTCACTTAATGCAGCCTGGAGGATGTGGACAAAGTGCTTAGAGCCTTAGAGGGATGCAGTCAACCACTTGTATTCTTGATTCTAGCTCATCTTGGGTGCTAATAATGCAAGGGGTGGGGAGGTGAATGGGTGGATTCAGGAGTTAGGTAATGCCTCATTATGAGATGAAGTATTGTCTGTGGCCTTGAAAGAGGTAACTGTGTGTATCCATTCATTAAGAAACTGTATTTAGACCCTTGGGATTTTAATAATGACAATCCAGTCATTAATATTCTCTTTGGGAAGTTCTTACTGACACTTGTGGGGGCTCAATTCCAGAAGATTTTAGAAGAAGCAAATTAAACTAGGCACATTTCAAAAAGGCCTCTAGCCTAGATCTGATACTTAAATGGCTTTGGTTTCCCTGGCAGATGATCTTTGTTCAGTGGGCAATAACAGAAGTGTGACCCTTTTGATAATTCCTTGAGATCACAGTCGTTTTTTAAAATAAAAATAACACTTTTGCATCTATAAAAACCATAAAATCATTTAACCATGGTAACTTACTGGAATGAATTGTTAGCTGGGTGTCAGAGGCTCTAGTCACACTTGCTAGGTTTGTTTCAGAGGGCAGCATGGGGATTTTTTGTTCAGCCATATGGTATTCTGAGCTGTGGTGTCCTACAGAGATCCATTTGATATAATATGCATTTTAATATCCACATGAAGCCACTGGATGAGGTCATCAGGGAATATGAAGTGGGATGCCTGTAACAGGCCGATGACACCCAATATTTTTCTCCATTTCGTCTGAGTCAGGTGAGGATGTGCAGGTACTGATTTACAGCCAGTAATGAGCTACCTGAGGGTTAATAAACTGAGGCTAAATCCCAGCAAGTCCAAAGCCTTGGGGAGAAATGGTCCTTGTGTCCAGGAACTGAGTGTGCAGCCTGTTCTGGGAGAGGAAACATACAGTATAGCTTGGAGGTGCTTCTTGATCCAGCACTGTCACTTGAGACCCAGGTGACTTCAGTGGCTAGAAATGTTTTTTACCAGCTTTGGCTGGTTTGCCAGCTATAACCATTCCTGAAAGGAATACAGTACTCTGATTGCAGCAGTTCATGCTCTAGCAACTACTTACAATCACTTGTAAATGGATTACTATAATTATGATGCCCCAAACGGGAATGGGGAGCCAGTGTAGTGCAGTGGTTTGAGCATTGAACTACAACTCTGGAGTACAAAGTTAAAATCCTCACTCAGCCATGGAAACCCACTGAGTGACCTTGGGCAAGTCACACTCTCTCAGCCTCAGAAGAAAGCAAACGCAAACTTCCTTTGAACAAATCTTACCAACAGTCACCATATGTTGGTAATGACTTGAAGGCACACAACAACAAAGTTGGGGAATACCCTCTTGCTTTGAGGTGTAACTGTCACCAATGATTTTGGTGCCACTTCCAAACCTTTTATTTACAAGCATTTAAACTGGTTGATTTGGTCTGTTTTTGTCTGTTGTTCTCTGTTGTTTTGATGATGCATTTTGGAGGTGTGACTGTGTTAATTATACTTAATTGTATTTGCTAAACTTGTACAGTGTTTTGGTCTTTAGAATGAAAGATGGTTTAAAATAGTAAAAGCAAAGAAGAAAAGGGGAAAAACGTGTGTAAGTTTGTACAAAATGAAACAGTTTGTTGGCATATACCAAAGTGTGATCCTCCAGTTGTTAGATTGCAACTTCCAGCAGTTCTTGATAATATAGCCAATGATGAAGAATACTGGATTTACAGTCCAACAATATCTGGATAGCTAATTGCTTAGTCCTGGTACATACATATACAGAGATTTAGACAAAGGCAAAGACAAATACCAACACATGTATTTTCCTACACCCAAAAATATTGTATACAATGTTACTTCACAGTGAAAACAGAGCACAGAAAGTGTTACTACTTATGCATCAACAAGTTGTGGGGATGGGAACTTGGTACAGAAACCAACTGCTTCTCACAACCAGACCCCACTCAGTTTAGTCAAATGAGTATACAGTTGTCCCTCCACATTCACAGATTTGGCATTCATGGATTTAAATATTCACGGCTTGAAAATATTCTTAAAAAATATAATAATCCAAAAAGCAAACCTTGGTTTTGCCATTTTATATAAGGGACACCATTTTGCTTTGCCATTGCATATAATGGGACTTGAGTATTCACGGATTTGGGTATTAACAGGGGGTCCTACAACCAAACCCCAGCGAATGTGAAGGGACAACTGTATAAATTGCAATGTGATGCAAAGAATAGGTCAACAAATGGTAGCAATTCAACAGCACTAGAGCTTTGCATATTTGGAGCATCAGCGACTCTTAAAACATCTCCATGCTTCATTACCTAGTCTCTCTAGGAGCCAGCAGAAACACTTAGTGCTTCAGAACTCCTGTTGTATCAATTAAATTTTAAATATGAGTCACTATGATTTTAAGCTGAATGGCTTACAAGGAATTTGGGTTATTGCCATAATACTGTGCATGTGTTAAAAACTAAACTATCCTCCATTATATCATTATTTATGAATGACAAGGAATCCACTTCTCATACAGATCTTATGTAATCTTCCCTCTATGAGTATACACAGTTGAAATAATGGTCAGTCTAGAGATTAAACAAACATGTTTCTCTGTAGTAAATCCATTTAGTACAACCGGAAAAGCACCAAAAAAATATGCTGTAGATCACAGCATGATTTCAAGAACACTGCATCAGATGTTGACTCAAGTTAGGGGTGGGCAACTGCAATAGATACAGGGCCAATTTCCTGCCTTTAGGAGCCAGACACAATTCAAAAACAAAACAAAAACCAAAATTGGAAGTGGCTAGATATCTAATTACGGTTCTGAAAAATAGCTATTTCCTGGTGTTGAACAAGTCAGGAGGCTCCACAACCTATTTAAAATTACTGCTCCTAGAAACTTCAGAGAGAGGCAATTAATCTTTTTTGACAGGAAAAAAAAGACTGGCGGTACCATGGCCACAAAATAGTCTTGAAGGGTCACACCAACCCCACCTCGCCCACCACTGATTTCAGTGGTTAGAAATGTGTGATACAGAAAGGTGAATTCATATGATAGCCCTTTCTAGAGTCTTACTACTTTAGTTGCCCCTCCTTTAGAGCTTTCTTCAACTCAGTCAATATTTTTATCATTAATCTCAATCTTTGGGTACAGAGATTGCATACAGAGATGTCAACATTCCTGTCCCTTTTAAGTCCTCCTCTCTTACTTTCTGCTACAGCCATGAGAGGTTTTAAAAAAACCTACTTGTGATTTTAACTTAGTCTGTCATTACATCCAAACCATGATGAGATGGGGTCTCTGTCTAGCTTAAAACTACAGTCTGGTAGCAAACCAGGATCATGATCCATGGTCTGATCATGGCTTGTTTTAACAAGCCAAGTTAAAGCTAACAGAGGTTTCCCTGCAAGCTCCGATGTAAAAAGAAACCATCTGTTTCAAAAATGAAGCAAATGTTTCAAATCTCTTCCTCAAGGCCTCATTGGAGAGACAGCACATGAACTCAAGGCCCAAACACACAACACTGAACTATATTTCAGTTTTATGCTTAAAATGGGATAATATGTTGCTTTGTTTTCATTTTAAAAAATCTGGTGAACCAGTTCTGGACAAAACATGCATACATCTGAACAAAGACACAGTAATCAGGCACTCAGTAGCCCACTTCTTTAATGATTTAAAATGAAATTTACAGAGTAGACCATAGAAAGAATGGTTTAATACAGCCTAGAAGTACAGTGATGTTTTGTGTTTTAGGATTTATGAACTTCCAGTAAAGGCATTATAGAGAAGATGGCGGAGGAATACAACACTGCCATGTACAAGAGGCACTGAAGGTGCATGCAATACAGAATAAAAAGGTAAAAGCTGGATGTATGCACACAAGAGAAAGAACAACTGGAAGGTCTATTTCAGATGGTGACTTTTCATAAATGGAAAGAACTGCAATGTGTACAAGTTAGGGCACATAACCTTCAATCTCCCCTACCTACTTTAGTCCATTACACCTTATCCTGTTCTGTTCTGCAGAGACCTTCAACCACCAGAAGTATTTCAGGAGAATGGAGGGGTTTAAGTGGGAAGGAGGAACTGGAAAAAATTAGCTGTACTTACTAAAATAAAGCCACCACTGGAGGCAGGCCAAAGTATTTGCTACTGAGCAGTGGCAGTTGATGGCTTCTATATCAGTGCAGCAATGAATCTGCTCCAGGTTTCCGTCTGAACTTTAAAGGGCCTATCCAAAATGTTGAAGCTATCTTGGAGATAGGTTCAGCACCTTGGATAGCTCCTTAAAGTTCAGTCCCAAAACAGACTGACCATCCCAATGGCATGAAATCCACAAGCCACCACTGATACTTAATATGCATCCTGTTACTGACATGTGTGACAAAAGTGCAGACACACTGAATATTTCTACAGTTTTATTGCTTCATTGGTTCCTGCCCTAAGAAAAACAAAAGCTGCTACTGTAAAGTTCTACTGAAACAAAGGTAAATTGTACAAGGAAGCAAAAGGAAAATAACAGTGCAAGATTTTTCATCTTTAAAAGATTCCTAGGAAAGCATTTAACAAGCTCAGCAAACATATCTAGATTAAAAAAAAAAACTCAAATGCATCATTAGTGGAGGAAGATTTATCCTTTTCTGCCCACATTCCTGAACATCATATGAAATTAAAGGCTCTAATCCTACGCAAACTTACAGACAAGTAAGTCTCACCAAACTGGGTGGGAGGGCGTACGGATGAATAGACATGTACAGGACTACACATTTAAGTACTTTTATCTTGCTTTCATAAGCTGTTTAGTTAAGTACAGCTGGAAGCAGGTTACTTTCAAATTGGAACATAAAAGGAAACAGGCAGAAAACAAACTAAGATTTTAAATTCTGTATGTATATTTAAATAATTCAATCGGCACTTCCTTATTCCCATTTATTCTCTAAAAACAGCCTGGTGTTATATTTACTCTCTTTAACTGTAAGCCTTTGTATAATTTCTGCACTGAAAAAATGCTTTAAAGAACAGGTGTATGTTTTAGAAGGAAATGCCATGGTCTGTAGTGCCTAGACACCACTCTACAGCCAAAATTCAATTTTGGGCTCAAGTTCATGTTGCACAGGTCACTTCTGTATATAGCTATGCCAAGGCCTCTGCTACACATCTTCTTTCTCCAGTGCATTCTGTTCAGCAAGAATTTCAGAAAAATAAGGGCTCAGCCAATCTCCTTTTAATGCAATCAACCATGCCTGCCTCCCATCCCTCTTGAAGTACTTCCTCTCAGGCTCAGCCTCTTCATGGCTGCCAAATTTGCTGGTGTGAATTTGCTATTGGAGAGCTTCATAGAGGTGATCACAGCCTAGAAATGTGTCATTTGTTTACATGAAAGATAAGAGCAATTAACAACACTCACTCTTTCCCTTGCTTATTTCAGTTCATTAAGATCCATTCTGGACTAGGGCCACATTTGCATTGTTCCCTATGGAGCTATTGCAAAAGACTCCAGACTATTGGAGCAATAACAATTCATCCAACAATGTTAAGTATTCTTTAGATATTGCAAATAAACAGAACTGAACAAAGAGAGTAATTCTGACTTTTGGCCCTGAGGACCAAAAATGTCAGACAGGACCACACTGAAGTATAGTGGGTGGGTACATCATTATCTCCCCAAGATTTCAGATTCTGCTTTCTCTGTAAATATTTAAAAGGGAAAAATGCCCTTAACATAAAAGTAGTATAAAATTAGAAGATAAACACCATGAAACTGTTTGCATATAATGCAAAAACACAAGCCACAGTAGTTTTGGACTGACACACTCCCCAATGTGACCACAAAAAGAGAATTGAAATCTTTTGCTTTCCCTTAAGCACAGACTAACATAGCAGCAAACCAAAAAAGACTGTAATTAATCTTAACTATGGTTAGTGAAAAGGCAGCTTCATTGGAAATGATGGTTTATGTTGGCTTGTTTCCACTAACCATAGTTATCTCTCTCTCTGGCTTTTCTTCACAAACGAAGATTCAGGAAGGACTCATCCCACGCTTTCTGCAAGCACGCTGATGACTAAAAGGCCAATCTGAGATAAACAAATCCGGTTTACAACAATATGTCCGATTCTAATATAACAGAAAGTCACTGTTAGTCAATAATGGAAGCAAACAGTTTTGAATTTCTCTTAGCAGGGCTGGAGAAGAAAGAGTGCATGAGGCTTGCCTAGGCTCATTCTAATAATGCTACAGTGAATGAAGCCTTGTGCTACCTATCCATTCAGGTTATGTGCAAACCAGCTCTGTAACTTCTGGTGATATTGTTCTATCTTGCCTCTTATATAATAACATCCTAAGAATAAATAAATGCTAGATAATGTTCAAGTACCCACTTGAAGTACAATGAAAGTACGTGTTCTCAATGGCACACAGCTCACAAACGAAGAAACAAGAGCACCTTAAAACAAAACAAAAACAAAGCAAAAGCAAAATTGAAGCATTACTTGGAAACAGAATTTTAGAGACTTCTAAAACACAAATGTCTGAATTGTGGCTTGGAGAAACACTTTCTAAACTATATTCCCAGCTCTTCACTGAAAGTATTTAAGACCATCACAAGCTCTGGATTGGATCAGACCAAATCCCTACTGGTCAGGAAGAGCACATAAGCAGGGCATGAGCACAATTGCACACCCCCACTTATGTTCTCAGCAACTGGTATTCGGAGACATATCCATCTTCCATTAATTTGTCTAATTTCCTTTTAACACAGTCTAAATTGACAGACATCAAGATATCTCTGAGAGTAAATTCTATACCGTAGCTATACTATAAGACAGGGGTGGGCTACTGTGGAAGATTAGGGGGCTGTATTAGGTTTGCATTAGGCCACACCCCCACCACACCTACTCTCACCAAAAATAAAACTTTTTTGCCCCCAAAATGCCCACTAGGGGACATGAAGCCATGGTTTTCAGATCCTTTGGACCCTAGAGGGCATTTTGTGGCATTGTGATGCAAAACATTTTTCTTTGAAAAAAATGTTTTGACTCCTGCATGGTCAGGCGGCGGGGGGAGGTTCCAAATATGGTGGAAATGCCCTCCACATCCCTAGAGATAATTTTTGGGTATTCGGGGGGGACATGAGAAACCCTTCAGTTTATGACTTATTCTTAAAAACAAACAAACAATAACACACAAAAGCAAGCAACACCTCACTTTGCAGAAAACATTATTTTCTGCACATGAAAACACGTTTCTTGAGCAGAAAACAACTGCTGTACAGAAAATGCCATTATCTGCACAAAAAGAGCTGTTTTCACTCAGAATAAGTCCTGAGAAGATTTCTACAGTACTGTGTAAGATTCTCCTTGTCAAGGTTTCCTGACACTTGAAAAATCTCTTGTTCATCTGTTTTTTAAGAAATTTATGAAAATTCTTTCCACCCCTATTCTTGACATAGTTGTGCAGAGAGAGTTCAGCCCACAGACCAAAATGTTCTTCACCTTGTCTAACCCGCTATGGCCTTAAAAACATTATCTTTTTCTCACCAATGGTTGCCCATCTCCTTGAGACTCCCTTCCTGAAAATGGAGGGCAGATGTCAATGCCCAAACAAACATCTCCTGTAATGAAGACAGCTACATAGAATTCGTTCATCCTGACTGCAGTCTCCCTATCCTACCTTAACTCCCTTATCATGTAACTAAAGTGGGGCCCTGGTATCCACTTGGGTTTGGTTCCAGGATTCCTCGTGGATACCAAAATCTGTGGATGCTCAAGTCTCATTATATACAACGGTGTAGTAAAATAGCATCCCTTATATAAAACAGCAAAAACAAGGTTTGCTTTTTGGAATTCTTTTTGAATATTTTTGAACTATGGTTGGCTGAATCCATGGATGCAGAAGCCATGGAGGGCCAACTGTACTCAGTCACCTCTATATATTATTGCCAGGTATCTTTTATTATAAGAGATGTTCCTTATTTCAGGGCTGGAAAGCCTGTCCTTTATATGATTGACGTCTGTATCATATTATAAGGAATGTCCCCTATTTGAGGGTTGAAAAGTTCTTCCTTTTATACAGACTGAATGAGATGCCCCCCCCCAAAAAATCTTGCATTTTGGGGTGAGGGACTTTCCTAAAGACAGAAATATGTGTTTCGTGCAATTTATGAATGTGGGCAATTTGTGACTTTTTCAGAGGAATAGCATGGCTACATTAACTGAAATCAATACTTTCATTTGGTCTTTAGGCAGAACACCAACTTGTCAATATAGCTACTGTCTGATTTGTCAACCCCACAAGTTATGAATTTCAACTGTCCCTTATGCCTTTTTTGAAAACCTGGCAACACCACCTCTACAGCTTAATTTCTTAATTTAAACAAAAATATTGTTTCTCTTCATGTAGTTAGTGCTATGCTCCTAATTTTGTATTGCTTATTGTCTGCTTGCCTTTCTTTTAAACAGTACAGGTATCTGCAGGGGATACATTCCTGGACTTATAAGTGAAATCGCAGATAATAGCAAACCCTATTAAGAATAAAGGACTTCCAGTACAAATATACCATAGTTGCATTGGAGAGCCTAGGAATTCCTAGAGAGGACACCTTTCTAGACATTTTCCAGCATGCTTCTATAGTATGTGTCCCTATTTTTTCAGCTGTGGATAACTGAAACCATGGCTATTGGTTCTGTGGATACGGAGGACAACTGCATTGTGTTTAATTCCTTCTTTGGGCAAGACTTTGTGTAAGACTTTTCAGAAGGAGCTATTCTTTTCTTGAATAGTTTCCTTATAGTGACTAAAAAAGACATTTATTGAGTCTGTGTGAGGGTAACTAAAGTTACCCTCACTTTTACAACTACAAACACTTTTCCTTTTGGATGTCTCCCTAATATCATTCCTTCTCTCAAGAGCACTCCCAGCACTGTGGGAAAGAAATGAGGATCAAAGCATTACTTTGGAGGCTGATATTGCCATCCACTGATGCTGCAGAGTTGTCTCCTTCTGAAATTTAATATGCTTGATTCCAGGGGTGTAGCTAAGAATTAAGAATAAGAATTCTGACCCCCCCCCTCGACTGAAATCTTCCTCTACTCCCCAAATTTCTAGCTTTGTAATAACTTGAGCATTTAGAAATACTGTTTAGGCATCCAAAAACAGAGAGCAAGGCAAAGTGACCAAGGGAATGCGAACACAGCAAATACGAGAGTTCTAGGTATGAAACTTTTCAGTGTCTGACTCTTTGCAATGTTAGAAATTTAGAGACAGAAAGCAAATTTCATTGGGGAAGAACTCTTTCGGGGGGGGGGCAATGTGCTGCTCCTCCCAGGTAGCTACATCCCTGAAACATACTCCCATATACCCTTCACTTTTCTCCCAAGAGAGGTCATAAAACCCTATAGGTTTTCATTATGCATAGTATAACAAGCACTCTAATTCCCACCATTTTAGCTCACAATCTTCTAGCACTAGCATAGTAACACTTACATAATGGTTTAAATGTTTCTCACATATTCCCCCTTGGCTATTATGTTCTACTTTATGTTTGTGGCCTGTTTTCAGAATTCTGCAATGAGAAGATAATTAATGGTAGAAATCCTTCAGCTAAAATCAGCTTGTCTACCACTATGGATCTCGCCCTGTGATACAAAGCCACAAGACAGAATACTTGGTTCATTCCACAAGGCATATGGACTGCTGGCTGTGAAGCTAAAAAGCTCTGGCCAGCAACCATCCTGAACAGAAACATTTCAAAGTTATTGTTGTGTTTATCTTGTAAATTGTATGTCATACATTATTTAAGCATGCTTCCTAAAACATTCCTCAAGACTCTCAATAATGCACATGGGTTTTGCAGCATATGTACTAAAGTACTTTAGCAGATATGCTGATAAAGAAATGGTTCCCCAATGGCAGAAAATTTTGGAAGGAAATTCTTGCCAAAGCCAAGCAGAGAGTGTTAGCAAGAAAGAAATAAGTAACTTCCCATTTTCCAATATTATTAGAAGTTATTTAAAATATACATTTTGAGAAATTAAAATATGATGCCTTGGCTCTTTCTGATATTTTAATAACACAAAATCAAATGCATCATAGAATGATGGGAAAGTGTCCAACATCTCTGTCTCAGCCTCATCTTGGAATTATGAAGTGGCCCACACCTGCAGGCCCAATCACATACCTTCCATCATTTCATAGATGAAAACCAGGAAGCATGTGGACAAGCAACATCAGAGTGTGGTCAAGATAGCAAATGAACGCATAAGCTGGGAGTGGCAACAGCAGATTACTTTTGCCTGGGCCTAATGGGACAGTCAAGATTCTGCCCCCTTTCTGTCCTCTCATTTCCAAATTGGGACAGTTAAAGCATATGCAATCACTCAGTGGGGAACTTTTCTGAAGAAGAGGCCTTGGCAGCCATTTGATGTCTATCCTGGGGTGGTTTACACGGCAGATTTATTGCGGCAACTTGCGCTTTAATTCTTTTCCGCATCTGAGCCAGTCAGGTTTGTTTTCTAATTATGCCGCTTTTCCGTTCAGACTTGAATAACTGTGGGGGGCGTGGCCTCCCAAGCAGACAAAGTCAGTATGGGAAAGGGCATAGATCAAGACTCACAGAATGCTAAAATAGCGGGGGGGGGGGGGGGAGATCAAAGAAATGGCTCTGTCTCTGTCTCTATAAATCTGCTCCTCGCCCCCTTCCCTTCCCTTTACATTGCTGCTCGCCTTGCCCCAAGCGCCGGGGAGGCGCGCCCGCCTTTGCTCTCGCCTCGTCCCTTCCAGCGCCGCAGCCGAGGCGGACAGCCGAGAGAGAGGCTTCTAAAATAGGCAGCAAGCGAAGCGCCCCAAAGCCAAGCAGCGGGCGGGCGGCACCAGCTCCAGGGTCAGTGGCAGAGGAGCGAAGGGCGACCCTCACACAGACACACACAGCATGCAAGCGCACCCAGGCACCTCCTGCAGCCACTGCTGCTGCTGCTGCTGTCGACGAAGGAAAGCCTTTGACGGTCCCTTCTTGGGACGTGTGGCTCCCTCGCCGGCGCTGTGCCCGGGGCAGAGCCTGCGTCGTCCAAAAGCCCCCCCCCCCCAGGATGCCTGCGAAGCCAGAGCACCTCATGACTGAGCGCCTCATGACTGAGGGTGGCCTTCTTCTGCCAAGGCCACATTGGCGAGGGGAGAAGAAGTTGGCAAAAACTCAGACGGGCAGAAGAGTTGGCTGAGGGTTGCTGCAGGACATGAGAAGGCTTTCTTTCCTGTCACGCAACAGCTGCTTCTTTTAAGAACTACTACCCGCTCCCCCCTCCCTCCCCCGTGTCTCTCTCTCTCTCTCTCTCTCTCTCTCTCTCTCTCTCTCTCCTGCCCCTTACATCATAGCAACTAATCACAATGCAGATCTGATGCAGCCCTTTGTTTACACTGCCAATAAAGCGCTACATTGCAAATATGCCAGCAAAAATAGCGACATCCCTTGGCACGCTATATTTGGGTGTTTTACCTTCCCCCCTTCTGAATGAGGCGATGCTGTGCTGCGATCCGTGGGAACTATGAGCTATCTTAACGGTATATTTAGAGGAATATTTGCCCGTGTAAACGACCCCCAGGTTTTAGGTCACTCTCAGATGACTTACTATATGGTTTTCCACACTTACTTCAATGTTCAATTAATACTTTAATAACTTCCACCAAGATACAAATCCCATGCAGGAAAAAATTAGCTTAGACTGGTTAAAGAAAAAAAAATCTGGCACATAAAATATAGCTTGTCTAATAAGCATGAAAAACAGAGTTAATGTACAATAACGATCTCAATGCATTAATGTGATAGCAATTTTAGAAATTTAATTGACAAGATAGTTTAATGAAGTATAGGATGTTAAATCTGTCATTCATCATAAGCCTTACTAAACACCATTTTGCTAATGACAGACTAAATCCTGGCAATGGGGGGAGTGAAATAGGATGAATTTACCTTGAGAAACCATTATATACTATACTACCATTATTTCTTCCACATGTTGCTTTGTCCACTGATAAACCAAGACCAACAATATACACCATCATCATCATCTATACACACTAGAGCAGATCTGCACAACTTTAACACACAAAGTTCAATTAGCCCAACAACCATGTGTAGTATGTGGGTTTAACAACTCCACACTCTTTTGGAAACCTTAGAATGCAAACTTTGTGGGACAAGGGAGACTTAGCAAGCTCCTAGTGGGCCAAGTTCAGTTTGCTGGTCCACAGTTCTACAGACCTGTCTGTATAGCTTATGTACATGCTCTTTTCATGATAGTATCAATCACAATTCCATTGCAAAAATAAATCCCATTCCAAAAATACACTGTGGTTTCTCTCCAGCAATTAGTTTTACAGGAAGGGTACACAGGAAGAAAGGATGTGGGTGAAGTGTCCCCCCATCACTGCCACATCTTGTCAACAGAACCACCACATCTCTCCTGCCTCTGGAAGAGCCATCAGATATTCCTCTGAGGGTCAGATTTGGCCCTTGGAGCTATAAACATCCTCTCTATAATAATCACACATTACCTCTAGAGCAATCTGTGGTCATGTTCATGGCTTCAGCTGATGGTCAGAGCTCTATGGCTTTTATTCAGGGTAACAGCTACACAATGGAGAAAAGCAGCCATACACTTCTGCCATGGATGAATTCTATGGTAAACTGTACAGTTAATTCAAAGACAGGTTGCTAGGCTGATAACTGAGGCTGGGCAATGAGATCATATAGACTCATGGAGTTGGAAGAGACCACAAGGGCCATCCAGTCCATCCCCCTGCCATGCAGGAATATATAATCAATTCATTCCCAACAGATGGCCATCCAGCCTCTGTTTAAAAATCTCCAAAGAAGGAGACTCCACCACACTCCAAGGCAGTGTATTCCACTTCTGAACAGCTCTTACTGTCAGGCAGTTCTTCCTAATGTTAGGTAGAATCTCTTTTCCTGTAGTTTCAACCCATTGCTCCATGTCCTAGTCTTTGGAGCAGCAGAAAACAAGCTTACTCCATCCTCAGTATGACATCCCTTCAAATATTTAAACATGGCTATCATATCACCTCTTAACCTTCTCTTCTCCAGACTATATTCCAAGACCTTAAATAACTTCAGTGACTTTCTGTTTCTGGGCTCAATTCAAGATGCTGGTATTTATCTTTAAAACTTATATGGCTTAGGACCAAGAATATCTGAAAGATCATCTGTCTCTATCAATCTGCTGGTATATTAAGGTCTTTGAGGCACTCCTTCAAGTGCCCTCGGCATCCAAGGTAACAATTCAAGAGAAGGCTTTCTTAGCAGTGGCAATGTTCTGGCTATGGAAGGCTCTTCTTCTGTAGCCTACACTTCACAGTGTTTTTTTTTAATTTATTTTTCCAGACCTTTTAATGCCAATAGACTATTTTACTCTATTATATTCTAAGCCACAATAGGAACAGAGTTTTTAAGTGTGCAATAATTCTGTCTTAATAATAACAAAAATGTAATTTTAATTGTATAATTTGTAGTATGTGTTATAGAGCCCTGAACCAAACAATATTTCCTATCCACTAGAATTTATTTTAATCCAAATGTTTGTTTATCACCAGGACCCCTGGAATGTTGTTGCTCTTCTACCTTGATGTACAGCAAAAAAACAGATAAAACAAGTAAAAATACTTTTAAAAGACACTAAAACAGACACCTAAAACAATCAATAAAGCCACCCTTATTTTAAGGACTAAAAGCTGGACAAAACAATACAGTCTTGGTGACTTGCTGGAAGGTCAAGAAGGATGGAGCCAGCCTGACTTTCCTTGGGAAGAATCTCCACAGCTGAAGTACTGCTTTGTTGTTTGGTGCTTTTAAGCTGACTCCAATTTATGCCAGTTCTACCATAGGGCTTTCTTGCCAAGATTTAGCCAGAGGAGGTTTGCCAGTACTATCTAACATCCACTGCAACCAGCAAAAAAATGGATTGAGCCTTGTGTGGCCACCAAGGCCTGTTTCGGTACACCCACCTGTCTCTGCAGCTGCCCTCTGCCTCGCTCTTCCATAGTCAGGAAGGGAGCCCGCAACATGTGACCAAGGCTGCGCACATGCTGTGAGTCTTCTTCCTGATGTCAGAGAGCATGACGCAGAGGACAGTGTGCTTATCTGGATTCCTGCCTGTTTCGTGCTGGTAACGGGGGAGAAACAGGTCAGATTTGCAGGCAGAATACACTGGCAGGGAGCCAGCATATTCTGGTCTGTGTAGATGAGCCCCCAATCCATTTCTGTGGCTGAGCAGGAATTTGGTTTCCCAGAGTCCTAGTCCCATGCTCATACCACTACTCTGCACTGGCTCTGGGGTGCTGCTACAGATTAAAATTCCCCAGTGCTTCCACCATCACTAAATGGAAGTGAATACATGGTAAACTTGACCAACTTGGGTTTTGCTGGTCTAGTCCACAGGTGAACTCATGGTAAAAATCTGCTAATTTTGGATCACTGATTTGTCCTTTTGAAATGAGTAATTACATTTCAAAATACAGTAACATATCTTCAGGAAGACATGGACTAAACCTGTATCTGTTGCACTTGTATCTATATTAAGCTTACATAGGAAAGGTCACTTTTATAATCTGATCCACATTTGTAGTTCACACTTGGGGCAAGCATGAGCTTTCAAGAAATACAACCCATCTGATAAAAGGTCTCTTGTCAGAGTCACTAGGGAATTTAAACTCTTATATTAAAATTAAAACACGATCATTGTTTGAACAGTCTAATGTGCTTAGCTTGCAGGATTAAGTATCTGTGAAGGGGGGCAATAACAGATTTTGCCATTTAATGCAAATTTGAAGCTTCTGTTACTTAATGAAAACATATTGAAACTGCAAGTACAAGAAGTTTCTGCTTCACAAGAAGAGTTCTTGTAAGCATTTTTGTTAATTTCACTGAGGCTTGCAAATGTGGAGTTCTCAAAAGGTAGTGCTACCTTTTTTTATTACATTTTAATCTACCACAGAGCCCAGGATAGTACAAAACAGGGGTGGAGAGTCAGTGGCCCACTAGATGTTATTCAACTCCAACTTCCAGCATTCCTAATTTGTATTGTCCACGCAGGCTGGTGCTGATAGGAGTTGGAGTTCATCTGGAGGACCACAGGTAGCCCATGTGAGGTACACAACTACATCTGAACATCCACAGGTAAAACGTTCCTCACGTTTTATCCTCACAAGAACCCTGGGAGATAGATTAGGCTGAGAGAGAAAAGGTGGTGATCCCAAGTTTAGTAAATGAGCTCCACAGTGAATCAGGGATCTGAATCCAGATCTCCTTTAGCTAAATCAAGGATGGGAATTGTGCAGTACTCCAGACGTGGGACTGAAACTTTCATCAGCCCTAGCCAAACAGCCAATGGAAATGAATGCTTGGAGTTGCATTTCAGAACACATCTGGGGGCCATGCACTTCCCACTCCTGCTCTAAATCAAGTGCTACCATCTTCATCACACTGACAGTCATATCTTAGGTAAGCTCATACACCAACATATCCAACACAGCTTGGAAGAAGAAAGCTGTCCTCAAAGACAACACTGCTGTAAGAATTTCCAGGTTACTGAAAATACTTTTTAAAAAAATATCTCCTCCAAGGAATTTTCATTCTGTTTTCTGCTAGCAGCACAGGAAAATAAGAAGAGAAGCAACATCTGATGCATGAACAAACACATTATAAGAAATCAACTACAAATGAATCCAGGATAAATCTAAATCCTTTTCATCATAACCTGCAAAATGTAACTTATCCAGTAGTACAAACCTTTTCCTATACACACAGATGAATTACCTTTAACAGAAAAACATGATGAAAAAGCCAGCTGTAGCTGGTGTGCTTTGGAATATATTTAAACTACAATCCTAAATGAGACCTACTAGGGAGTGAACCCCACTGAACAGAGTGAGATTTATTTCCAAATAAACATGCATAAGATTGGTCTATCAGTCAACCTTCTGTGAAGATTAATACTTTTTTTAATGTTAGAGAAACACAATTTGATGTTCCATCTTTATGTTTTGATTTCCCACATAAATACAGCCACCAAATTTAATAATACTTATAGTCTAAGTCTTGTACTAGCAATGTGGTAGGATTATACAGGCTACAGTCCTATACACCTGAGTCCCAATGAACCCAATTAAGCAGAGTTTAGAATTGCACTATCAGGTGTTCTACCACTAAATTGGGAACAATAGGACAGAAAGTTTCAGTGGAACATAATCATTTAATACACAAAGTAAGAAAATGTGCATTAAATATGTTATTTTACAAGAGTTGCTTATGAGGGCACTTATTCATTCATTTAAATTAAACCAACTGGTTATATATTAAATACGGGAAAGGGATAGAATAATTTGTTGGTGAACATTCCCTGAAATCCTTATTTAAATCAGTAGCATATTTCAATGGATGCCAAGGCATTATTCAGAACTCAGTGTGTATGCCTATGTGGGAAACATCAATATCCCTAGTTTTTATTCAGAAATTGAAAATAAACTATAATGTCTATAAATTATTTCTGGCAGCTATGTCCTGCAAGTCAACTTCAGATAGTACATTTAAGACTATGGCCATGGCTATTTTACAATAATCATTCACCGCAGAAGTAAATATTAAACCCAGAATCTAAACAGCCATGAAATTAGTTTAGTTTTGAGCTCAAGTTATTATTTGCAAATAGCAGAACCTCAACCTTATGACCCTCTGCTGCAGAGATAAACTGGGTCAAACAGTTTCCAATATGGAAGTCCATATTGTTTATACCTTTATTGTGCTAACCAACCCCCCCCCCAAAAAAATCCATTCTTAGTTACCTCAGTGTGAACTTTAGAATTCTTCTTATGGTTAACATAGCCATAGTATAAATGCTGGAGTTTAAATATTTAAACTCCAGCATTTAAATATAGGGAAATACCTGGTGGATCTAATCATTAGAAAAGGCAGAAGCACATAAAACTAGGGTTGAAGGGTGTCAGGGCTTGGCTACTCTTCTCCAGTCCTCAGGGCAAGAGCACTGCCTTATGAGTGTTTTCTTCATTTGTTAGACTTGGTGTTTGCAGCACCAAGTTAATGCTTACTGTATCATACTTAATGGCATCACAAAGGGCTGCCTCTTACAACATCACCCTTGCAGCAACACCAGGGCCCGCCCAGCCCATCCCACCCCATCACAAGTGGTTGTCCCAAGATATCAGGATTTGGTGCTGAAATCCCAGAGCCTGAAATAGTCCTGATCTGGCAACTCTGCCTCAGACAGTAACAGAGACTAAATCACTTCTAGTGCATCATCTGACAAAGTGGGGCGAGGGGGGGTGTGACCATAGTTTCAGGGCAAGTACCTGCACACACACAAACAGTACTGCAAAAAGTTACCAGCCTGAAAAACTGGAGAGGGATTGCCAGTTAGTGTGGGCCAAGAATGGGTAGAAGATACACACACAGCTAGATATACAGGTGGATTCTAGGTGATTTGCAGTACACCACCAAAAGTTTCTGACTCTGACTACAATGACTTAAGACCGTTCCTCTTGCTAAATTAGGCCACTGAAAAATAACATTTGAGGGAGAAACCCAGAGTGTATGTGGAAGTGCTTGAGAACCTGGTATTGATCACAAATTCCTGGCCTAAGCATATGTGCTCAGAGGCATCTTGTTCATTCATTCTTTGCATATGCCCATGCTGTAGCTGGTCCTCAATGACAGACTAGTAAAAAACAAAGCAGATCCTGCAAGCCTGACATTTGCTGAGCACCTTTTATGTACATTCTACCAAACCAGATGGACCTATCTCATTATAAGGGAGCCTCCTAGAGTCTAAATTCCCCCTCCCTGCTCTCTTTTCATTGGCAAGTGTTGGAAATGTGAATCCTTTTAATGTGCTCCTTTTAATGTTTGAATGTTTTATTGAAATTATGTTTTTACTCTATGTTGTGTTTTTAACTATGTTTTAATAATGTCAGCTATTTAATGGAAATTGTTTAATTCTTTTTAACTTTTGTTAATACTTTAGTAGTATTTTGGGAGAAAGGTGGATATAAATCCAGTAAATAAATAAATCCATTCTAGAAGCTGTCTAATGACCAGCACTGCAGCTTACCCCACCAGAAGCTTAATGCTTAAAACAGGCTGTGCTAGTCTCAGTGCCTGGTCATGCCCTTCTGTGCTATGCTATACTACAGTAAAAATATTTCAGCCCTGCAGGAATATCTGGTGCCAACACTACTGTGAGGCAGAGTGAGTTGCCAACAAGCAGCAGCCTCTCAGCTAATCGTCCTGAGCCACCAGCAGTTCCCTACTGTTAGGGGACAGAGGTGTGTATGCTACGCTGACTGTGCTGGGACCCCTAAACAAGCCTGCTGCATCTGATATGGTGGAGGGCACGATCCTATCGCCAGTACTAAAGTAAGATTCAGCTGCCAATCCAGCCGGCCTCTGTATATGCCATGGGGAAGAGCACCAGCCTGTCCTTTCCCAACCTTGGGAAGATACATCACTGTAGAGGTTCATAAGACGACTGTAAATATGAGAAACAGTCTGAGGGAGACCTAGGTTTGAATTTTAACAAAGTACACTAGGTGACCTGGGCTCTATTATGGTTTCCAGACAAACAATATAGCAGATAATGTGTTGTCAAGCAGGGAGAAAAAGAGAGGAGAATCATGTATACCACTCTGTGCTCCTTGGAGAAAGAAAAGGATAATAAAGTACACGGGGATTTATTATGCTGCTAAATTAGATGTATCAGTTTTCATTCATTATTTCTTAAATTTTCATTTACCAAATTGTAAATAAAGGGTGTTAAAGGAAAGCATCCATACACTTGAGAAATAATTACATTTGCATTTCTTATTTTAGTATCTTTTGAACCGAATCTTTCCTCTCTCTCTAACCTTTGTGCAATGTAACCTTAGGTTGCTTTAGGTGTGTCCAGGTCCTTGGAAACCAACCACCCTGAACACACCCTACTTGGCATACAGGCCTTTTCAATGCATGGACTCAACAAAATGCATCCTCTCACTCCAAGTCAACTTTTGAACCAAGCCCATTCACAACTTAGTAAGGTTGGAAGGAGCTGAATGGAACAACAGAACAACTAAAGTTGTACACATGGTTATTGGAAGTACGGAGTACCACTGAAGGAGCTAGGGGCCTTTAAACGCTGGACAATTAGAACACTATGATTCCACTTTAAATATCATGGCTGATTCCTATGAAACTAAGGGATTTGTAGTTTTATGAGGTGTTCAGAATTCTCAACCAGACTACACACCCTCAATGTATAGTCTGGGATGCAGCCACAGCAGTTAAAGTGGAATCATAGTGCTATAATTGTGTAGTGTGAAAGGGGTCTTACACTCAGTTAACTCTTGCTAAAAGGGCTGCCCGAGGTCTGTGGATGTCACTCAGGCAAGTAAATTGCATCTTGATACAGTGGGCTCATCTATACGATGTGAAAAAAATGTGAACTGATGCGTACTCACGCAAATTTGAAGCAGGGTCGACTTGTCCTAATGGTGTTTGGCAAAATCGCAGGCATGTGAGGCTATCTGCTTTTGCAATCCTAACAGGCATGCCTGCGATTCAGGATGGCAGCCATGACTCGTGTTTTTATTTTTGTCAGTTGCTGCTACCGAATGCGGTTTTTTTAAAAGGCATTTCTAAGGTGCGATAGTGTGATATTCTGCATAAATAAACATAAAAAATAAAAGAAAAAGGCTGTTTCGTTGCCTCAGCACATTATCGCTAAGGCAAAAATCCAAGATGGCGGTTCTGGGGCACTTTCCTTCTTAACAAGCCCCACTCCCTGCTCCCATCCACCCAATCAGCTTTCTACTTCCACTTTTCTGGGGCTATGCAAATGATTCGATCACCTGTCCTAATGGTCGATCACGTGCATTCCCCATGGAGGTTTTAAAAAACATTGGGGAAAGCCCCGAAGGCCACTCTTTCGGGGTTTACGGTGGATTTGGACCCCCTCCTTCTGAATACAGTGGAATTATGCATGATCCCATTAGGACAGGTAGGATTCTAAGCGAATTCTAAGAGGATTATTTTCACCATTTAGACAGGCCCAGTGTGTGTGTGTGTGTGTGTGTGTGTGTGTGTATATACACACACACACATATGAACATCTCCTGGGAGGTTAAAATTAATAACCATACCTTTGTGTGCACATTGATTTCCATTCATTTTGTAGCACTAAAATATAAAATGAAATCTGGAACACTTTTTTTTAAAAGACATAATCCATTCTAAAAGTTTTTTTGAAACCCGGTGAAAGTTAGCAAAGGTGTTTTGGAGGGAGGGTTAGCTTTTTTTTAAAGAGGGTGTGCGTTTGTTTACATTAAATGGGCGTTTTACACTTGGTTCTTCCCACCCCACCCCCCTTCCTTCCCTTTCCCCAGTGCAGCCTAATGGTCTCAAAGTTAGTCAGTCAGTGGCCATGGCTGATAAGGGCATGAATAGCTTTAGTCACTGCTGGCAGGGAGAGATTCTGGACTCAGCCCTCCTTTGACTGAGAAAAGAGAAATTGCCAAACCATCGTTGGACAAAATTTTGGCCGTGGTTTAATAAGACAACCCCAGCAATAACTTAAGGGATATCTTTAAATAAATATTTTATTATTATTATTATTGTATTTTTGTATTATTTTTGTATTATTAGTTTTATTGATTGTTTTTATTAATTTGTTTTCTTTTCCAAATATGTATAATGGTAATGTGTAATGTCTAATTTCAGTATAAAGGTGTAAATATAATGTTCATTGGAAAAGAAAAGAGAGTGATTATAGCGTATTTAGATTAAGAGGAAAAAATGTATTAGTGTTAGGATAGATAGTTTTATTTTTGTATTAGGAAGAAAAGAAGGGGGGATTTTTGCCATATTGTTACGGCCTTTTGCAGTCGAGTGAAGTTTTCAGTAGAATGGTCTTATTTCAATTTAATAAATACTAATCCCCCCCCCCAAAAAAAAAATTCTTCCTCCTCTTTGCTGAGAGTCCCAGGGAAGAAAATGCCTCAAACCCAACCCCGGTTTGCTCTGACTTCAACCGCAGCTGAGGAAGGATGCTGGCAACAATGGGAGGAACAGACTGAAGAAGAGTAGTACTGGGTCAGGAAAAGAAAAAGAAAAAGAAGAAGGGGAGCAGCAGCCTGAAGCGCAGGTGGCAACATAGCGGCTTAGAAAAGTTACTTTTTGAACTAGGACTTTCAGAACCCCGCCTGCAATTCTGGGGAAATGCCTTGACTGAAGCTCCCAAAAAGTAACTTTTTTGTTGTGTTTTGTTGCTCTATTCAAACAAAGCGAGGAAGGACCAGCCACTCCTAAGCAAGCTCTTCCAAGGACCACCAAGAACAAAGAAGTGGTCCTGAGACGGTACAGTTCTGCCTTGCCACCGAAAGGCACCCCCCACCCCACCCCCCAAAAAACCCACCCCCTCTCGCCTCAGGACAGGACAGCCTCTCCTTTAATTGCAAAAGAAAGGAAAAAAAAGAAAGAAAGCCAACCCACACCAAAAGAAAAAAAGGGGGGAAGCGGGGGGGAAGGCAGGGACGGCGTTTACAGACCGCCGGCTCCTACATTCCCACAGAAAGGGGGTTAGTGAAATCACTTCGGGAGCCTGTGAGAGGAAAGCGAGGAAAGCCATGGGGCCGCTTTTGCGTTTGTTTGTTTGTTTCCTTTACCCTCCTCCTCCTCCATCCCGCCTTCGCCGCCGACGATGCGGTCCGCTCGGTGCTTCTCTCCGGCGTTGGCCGCGGCGTCCGGCTCTTGCCTGGGGAGGGGGTGGTGGTCCTCTGCGGTGTGGCCCAGCCGCTCAAGCCCGGCAAATGGCTGCAGGTGGACTGCTGACGGACAGCCCGGGGCTTCCTTCCTCCCTCCCTCCCTTGGCTCGGTGTATTCACGCCACACCCGCCCCGGCGGCGCGCTGTCTCCGCCTCTCCGAGCTAGAAGATCCTGATGGTCGTCGCCCCCCACCCCGCGCAAAGCTTGGCTATAAATACCTCAAACACCGCACGACCATGCTGAGCTCTTGGCTAAGGAGATACCCGGGGTGCTGGAGAGGCCTTCAGAATACTGTGGGCAGAATTGGAAAGAGGGGAAAGAATTATACCCTCTGTTTTCTCCATGGAAATGGCGCCAGAAATTACAAACACACCAGGGCCGGTTTAAGGCACCGGCGGCCTCAGCATCCGCAGGGGGCCCCATCATTGTGGGGGTCCCCATAGTAGTAACCCTCTTCCCGCAAAAACATTATTAGTAATAATCTGAATATCCTGTACTGTGAATAGCTTAGGTTGAGTTAGGTTACACTGACCTTAGATAAACATATGGGCCCCCCAAAATAAAGCATTGCAGGGGGGCCAAAAGTTCCTTAAACCGGTCCTGGAACAGACCCACACGTATGGGGGGGGATTGCAAAAGGGAGAAATTGCACTTTGTGTAGGCACAAACTTTCCCTCACATGGTCAATATCTGAAGGAGAGAAACAGGAATAGCATTTTAGGATGGATTCGGAGGGGGGAGGCGTGACATTATTGTCAGTTTTTATTATGTAAATCCATTTAGTTTTTATTAAAAAATAAATACAAATACAGTTGTCCCTCCACATTCACGGATTTGGCAGTCATGGATTTAAGTATTCACGGCTTGAAAATATTCTTTAAAAAATAATAATCCAAAAAGCAAACCTTGATTTTGCCATCTTATTTAAGGGACACCATTTTGTTATGCCATTGCCTGTAATAGGACTTGAGTATTCACAGATTTGGGTATTCACAGGGGGGTCCTGGAACCAAACCCCAGTGAATGTGAAGGGACAACTGTATTACTTTGGCGTCATCATTTAAACTGACTTACAGTTGTCCCTTCACATTCGCTGGGGTTTGGTTCCAGGAACCCCCATGGATTTAGTGACATACATCTATGGAGACTATGTATGGCAGCCAAGTCTACAAAAGCTTATGCTACAACTTCTTTCTCACAGGGGCTGCCTAAATGGTGAAATATGTTACCCACCCTGACACCCCCAGACCAATGTCTATATTAATTATTGGCAATATTCAATAATTATGTCAAATGAGGCCTTCCATGCAGTGCGGCCATTAAAGCTAGAAAATTCCAACAAATTGCAAAGACTAGAGTTCAGACTCAATCAGGTATGCACTTAGGGAAGGGCCATCTAAATTCTAAAGAAATGGTACAATGCCTGGCTAATCCTGTCAGCTAAAGCTGGGAGACTCAGACCTGTAAACAACCCTCGTTCCTTCCCCCTTCTCAAACAAAGGCAGTTGCTTCCTCCCATTCAATTGCAAAGTGTCCATACATTAAGATACCATTAACACATCTGGCGTGCCTTTGTCTCACCTTGAGCACCTCCAAGGAGCACTGTCTCCCACTATAGATTCCATACACTGAAGGCAACTACTATAGATTCCATACCCTTGAAAACTGTCTCTAGAATCTTCAGCTCCTGCTCCTACATCCATGCTACTGGTTTGCAGACTGACCCTCAGAGCTCAGTCTGAGACTCCTGCTGCTGCAGGAACTTCTGCTCTACAAGACAGGTGTCGGAACTCCCACAAACAACTCCCTTCATTATTCTTCTATCCCAGTATTCCCACTTTATTCGCTAGTCTTGCATGAGTGCTTGATGCCTGAAAGTGAGCACGAATGTTGTTATTATGGTTTTTTCTCAAATAAAGATCAATTTATTATACTATCTAGCTTAGCATCTCCTTCCAATTACTGGTATACAAAAGCAAAAAGATCCACTATCTGTTGCCCCCTCTTGCATAGCCAAGTTGAGTACATTAATTCCCCAAATTAACATTGATATTTTGAGGGCCTTTAAGACTCCCAAGTATTTAGGGTAACAAATATTCCTCATAGAATTCAAGGAGAATTTGTCTAAATGGCATTCCACATCAATCTGCCATATTTGGAAGTGGGGGCAAATCCACCAAAAACTCTGCAGGAAAAGCCTTTGTGGATTTCCCCATATTTTTAAAAAAGCTCTGTGGGGAATACGCATTCCTGCTTGTTGAGACAACCAATTCAAATTGGTGCGCATTCCCAATAAGAGTAGAAGTTGAAAGCTGATTGGTTGGATGTGTGCCGGGGATGGAGCTTGCTAACAAGGAAAGTGCCTGGAACTGCCATACTGGATTTTCACCATAGTGATCGTGTGCTGAGGTGACAAAACAGTATTTTTCTATTTATTTCTGTTTATTTAGGTAGAATATCAACTTTCGCACCTTAGATATGCTTTTAAAAAAAAAATACTGTTGAGCAGCAACAACTTGTGACAATAAAAACGCGAGTAATTCAGTTGTACCCACCATCTTGGTTCGCAGGCATGCCCAATGGAACAGTGAAAGCAGATAACTCTGCATGTCCAGGGATGAGATGTTTGGTTGTATTAGACATCCAAGGATGAGATGTTGGATTATTGATGGAGAACAATATTAAAGCCATGGGTATTTAAGCACAATTATATATAGTTATGATGATATATGCCATTAGACTCTGATCCCATTCCCCCTAAGTAATAGTGTTCCATACCTGTACTCCATCAGTGTATCTGCTAAAATAAAATGAATTACTTGGTCTGAAAGATGCTGCTACATACCCTCCTTCCTTTCCCTTTTTATACTGCAAAAGACTAGCATGAATATCATTTTGAAAATGGCTATAATTGTTAAATATATCAGTAGTGTGTGGCAGTGGGAAAACATCATCCCTCACAGTAGAGAAGATGCTCTTATTTATGTTTTAGAGATGGGGGAGTCGTATCAAAGCAATGACTTGCTCAATATGCCTCAATTCCCACACAACTGTTGCAATTATGCTAATGTTTTTAATCCTCAGCTATTTCCATTAAACAGACAGGGAATGGAAACTGAACAAGAGTATATTCCCTGACGGCATGAACATATACAGAAAAATGAATTTCGATAAAGTTGAGTATAACACTGCAGGCTGCTAGGAAGGGGTCCTATCTTTTTGGAACGCTCTCCATGTGAAACACGGACACACACAATGCTTCCTCACAGGCAGAAAGCATGTTAGGGAGAAAAGATATACTGTAGCCCAATCCTTCACCTTCTGCACTGGCTTTTTTATCTGGATAGAGTTTCTAGTAGAGGATACAAAGTGTATCCCCTCCAGAAGTTGTTGGCTTGTAGTTCCCAATGCTCTTCATCATTGCTATGCTATCTAGTGTTGATGGGAGTTTCAGTCCAGCAACATCTAGAGAACCCCACTTTGCCTAAGAGTGTCACAGGGGAACATTAAATAATACAATCTCCCATCTGTCAACTGCCCTGGTGCAGACCTTTCTAGTGCCTCATTTGTGTAGACCAGGGCCATTTCACAATTATAGCACTATGACTCACTTTAACTGCTATGGCTCAATCATGGGGTTTGTCATTTGGTAAAAGAGCAATCCGGCTTGAGAATGCTGACGCCTCCCAACTGCAAATCCCAAGATTCCATAGGATGTTAGTGTGGCAGTTAAAGTGTAATCATAGTGCTACAATTGTGCAATGTGAAAAGGACCCAAGTCTTTGGACTTTATCAGATGCGGCAAATACGGTGTCATAACAATGCCTAATAAACGCAAAAGGCACCTACACCGCACAATGTCATGCAATGGCAATGTTAAGTTGTAAATCAGGCATTCCTTTTTATTGACAGCTCAAGCTGTCAATAGATCTGCTGTGGCAGGGTTTTTTTTTTTGTGTGTGTGTGTGTGGTTTTGCTGGCATCTGAAACTGTGCGCCATTGTGCTCTTGTGATTCCAGTGTCAATGGGTGGTCCTGCCAGAACACTTCCAGGTCAGAACATGAAAACCAGGTATGGGATGCTCTTTTTATGAACATCCCCAATGTACTTGGAAGTTTTTATATGTGTTTTAGTGCTTGTGCATACATTTTGTGTTGTAATTTAGCCTCTTCTAAAAAACTTTTAAGGGCACTTGCATCTTTTTGTGATAGCCACTGAAATCACACAACCCAGTGAATGCAGAAGTAGATGGTGTGAGCATTCATGCCCCGATAATGCTTGGGCTGCTTTTAACAGTGTTACAGGAAGGTATGATTAAAAAGGGCTATTGTGCCAGGACACAAATGCTTCAAAATATGGTGCAAAAGAAAGGTTTTCAGAGGCTCATCTGATAAAGTCCTTTGCCACATTAATTCTTATTTTAAGTCCTGTTCCTTTTACAATGCCTCCACTGAATATAAAGTGAGTTTTTTCTTCCTAATCTCATTTTACAGATTGGAAAGTGAGATTGAACTGGAATTACTTACCCAAGATGTTTTTTCCCTCAACATCTATGGCATTCTGTGACCAAAGAAACAAGCTCAAATCTGTTTTTCTTCAAACAAACATTCAGGAGGGGGTGGTTTGCATTCCACACTTTTGTGGGAGGGTGTTGAAGAAACAAATGTAACATTATTCTCATGGATGTCTATAGCCTTTACAGCTAAATTAGCAGGCACAAAATCCTTGGTACAACTTGAATAAAGAAAGAAAAATATGGGGGGGGGGAATCTGAGTGTGATTGAAGCTGCATGATTGAAAACACACAAAGCAAAGGTCTTTCATCAGGAGGGAAGAAAGCTTGCCTTTAAATTAATCCCAGATGAGACATTCTTATTTCTACCTCCCTTTGAGTTAGCTTGTAACTGCCTCAGGAAAGCATGCACAGCACCATCCTTCAGCAAAACTGGTGCTCTTTTCTCCTCTAAACAAAACACATTATGGATTATGGATATTGTTCTTTTCTTAACAGAGAAAAAAATAGGGGACCTCATGGCACTGTGAGAAAAGCAAACTGATCCAGGGTGAAATGCCCCTTATTAACTCTTTCTGGTTCCAATCTAATTCACTGAATAAATTTATATTCATTCTTACTTTTTTAAACGCTTTTTTTTTATTTTTCTACCTTTTCCCCAACCAGTTGATTCCTTCTGTTTCCCTATCCAAAACGGAAAGTGTTTTGCTGTTGATATAATAGAAATGATTGGTTGTAATTGTTTAAATAAAAGGGTCCAGTTCCTATATAACAACAAACCATGGTTGGTTTGTTATATGAATGAATCATGACAAACTTTCTGCTCCAATGTGTCCCTCCTCTTTGCTTCCTTTATGTGTGAAAAAAGGAGTGTAGAAGTTCCCGTCTATTGGTGGTATTTTTTGGTTTTTGGTTTTGTTTTGTTTTGCAAACCAATATGATGAACTGTGGTTTGTGCAAACTGCATACTTGTTGGTGAACAAAATGGTTTGCACAAATCACAGTTTCCTGAATTTGGTGAAACATAAAACTCCATCCTGTTGTAGGTTTCAAATGGAAGCATCTGGTTTCCTCCCCTTGAACCTGTGCTTGGGTTCTATGTGGGTTTTTTTTTTTTATGACCAGGCACACTTCCCTCATCATAATTCCTTCTAACATTTGAACAGCAAGAATGTTATGAAGAGAGCTGATAGAAGTAATGTGTTACCTATAATATTTTACTTTGGGGGGCAGCAAGAGCATAACAACATTGTTTCTGCATAACCAATAACATTGGAGTTTGGGACTTTTTTCAAGTTAGCAATGTTACAGTATTTAGAAGCTGAAGCTGCTCTCAAAGCACTTGGGAAAAATAAATCACTAGGAACTGATGGCTTACCAAGAGAGCTATTTTAATTTAAAGAGAGAGAGAATCCTTCCAAATTCTAACACAAAGTAAGTAGAACAAACTAAACAATGGTCCACAGAATGGAAACACTCAATATAGATTCCAGCCTCAAGAAAATCATTGGAAGTGATTGCATTAATCTTCCATGCAAGTAAACTGATGCTCAAAATTTTACAACAAAGACTTTTACCATATAAGGAGCAAGAAATGCCAGAAGTCCAACTTGGGTTTAGAGACGGAAGAGGAACTAGGGACCATATTGCAAAAATATGTTAAATAATGGCAAACACTAAAGAATTTCAGAAAAAAAATCGTCCTGTGCTTTATAAATTGTAGCAATGCCTTTGATTGTGTAGATCATGAAAAACTATGGCTCACTTTTAAAGAAATGGGTGTGCCACAATATTTGATTGTACCCAGGACAAAAGGTCACATTCAGAATAGAATATGGAGAAAAGGAATGGTTTCCCATTGGCAGTGGGGTCAGGCAAGGCTGCATTTTATCTCCCTATCTGTTTAATTTGTATGTTGAACATATTTGTATGTTGAACATACCATATGTAAAACTAGATTAGACTTGGTGGAAGGAGGCATGAACATTGGAGGAAAGAACATCAACAATTTAAGAAATACAGATGACACCATACTACTAGCAGAAAATAGTAAACACTTAAAAGACTTGAAGAAAGTCAAGGAAGAAAGTGCAAAAGCAGAGTTATAGTTGAACATTAAGAAAGCAAAATAATGGCCAGAATTTATTACGTGACTTCAAAGCAGATGATGGACATTGAAATAGTTAAAGTTTTTCCATGCCTTGGCTCAGCCATAAGTCAGAATGGAGACTGGAGTCAGGAAAACAGAAGAAGACTAAGGACTTTATCACATCAGCCTGTTCTCTGTATTTTACTTTAAGTACTACCACCAAGGGGTTTGAAGTCCTGTTGGAGAGGGCCAGTACACTTCCTTCTCCGTGCTTGCAACGGGAGGGGTATCTCTGGAAGGGGTGTCTCTAGGAGGGGGGAGGCATGCGGGTTTGTGGAAAAGTTTCTTTGGTGGAAGAAGTTGATTACCTCGGGGTCTTCTCCCCTCTCCTCCAGGACTCAGCAGGTGTTGGGGCAACTGCTTGGAGGGGGACTTGCGAAAAGCTCAGGCAGACATTCCCTGGGCTTGGCACTAACCAGTTAAGAGTGGAAGGGGAAGCAACAGCTCGCTGAGAGGATGTTTTGCACATGGTAGCACAGTCTTGTGCATATTTACTCAAAGGTGAGCTGCACTTTTGATGGTTTGTGCTATCTTGATGATGGGTTTACTCTCAATTAGCTTTATATTTGCCAACTCAGGAAAGACTATAGCCTTACAAGTTTCTTCTCTAAGTGGGAGAAAGAAGCCCAGTGACAGCCCTATAATTAACCTGCAGGTCTTCTTGGAAGTAAATCCCAGAGCGAAAGAAGCAAACCATATTTATTCACACTGCATGGCTGCCATAATACCACACCTACAGCAGAATGGATGAGTGTACCAGAAACCAATAGCCCAACAGCTGCGATATTGCCACTATTGATGGGTTTTTCCTATCAATGAAAAGATGCAAACCAATAACAATCCAAATTCAATGCTACAATGGAATAGACAAATGTCATGTGATAAGTCCCAGCCAAAGATGATGTTATGTTGCTGCAATTATGCTTTATGAGCCTCATATGATAAAGTCCTAAGACTTGGGACTTTATCAGACACAGCCTCTGAAAATGTTCTTTTGCCAGCATTTAAAAAAAAAAAAAAGCATTTTTATGCTGGCAAAAAAATGTCGTCATCCCCCCCGCGCTTACCTTCTAATCATGGCAGGTAAATGTGATTTCATCAACCAGGAAATTCAAACTTAAAAACAAAAATAAAGCATTTTAAGTTACACCAAGCACCCAAACACACTGTAGAAGTCCCAAGTAACCCAGGGAGGGTCATAAAAAGAGTGAAACTTACCTGGATGTCCTGATCTCACTCGGAAGTGCTCAAGCCGGAGCGGCCATTGTCAGGGTAAGTCCAAGATTTAAACGGCCCAAGGTATCATATGTAGGTTCTCCATAAGTTGAAGCCAACTTGATGGTACATAACAACAAAGAGCAGTGTTTACTCATTATTTCTAATATAGTTCTTGAGGGAAGTCATTCTGAGGGATATTGGGCCATTTTGGGCCATTTTTCAATGTTTTGGTATATTTTTGTAAATCAGCATTAACCACCACCACAAGAACACATGAATTATGTGTAAAACTAAAAACAAATGGCAACAGATTACTTTTTTAAATTTTAAAAAATCAAAGTTCAATTTTTTAAACTTTACATTCAAAATTACCAATAGGCACAGCAGGCAGTACAAAACAAGAGATAGATTATGTCCAACAGACAGCCCTAGAAGTAAAAGACAGGTCCAAACAACATGGATAATGCTGATGAATACTTATTTATAAAATTTCCATAAATTACCATTTCCATAAATTTCCATAAATCACCATTTACTACTTTTGCTTGCAGGAGATAAAAACAGCAAGACTGATTGAGGTTTTAATTATGTTTTGGGTACAGAAAGATGTACTCAACAGAATGTGATAGGATATAAACAAAGAAAAGTAAAATAAAAAGTGGCTTGATAATGGAATAATGTTTTCTAAAACCAATTAAGCTGAAAAAGTTCTCTGTATAATGCAGAAGATAACTGTAATAGAAACACCAATAGGGCAGATAATGGGGAATGATGCCACAGGCCCAGGGCTGGAATACTCTAGCCAGAATGTGGAGTATTCTGGCCAGTGTAGACCAGCCCACAGTCCTTAGTTCCCTCTTGTTTAGGATTCCCCTGTTGCAGCAAAATCCGGTATCTTCAAACTCAGGAAACATATTCAGGGGTAGCTGTGTTGGCCATTTAGCAAAATAAAGCAAAATCCACAAAGGGGCATTTGGCTTGATTGGTGTGATTCCCCCCCCCCTCATCTTTTGCCTGATGCAGGAGCCAGTGGATCTTTGAAAGCTGGCTTGAAGTGTTTTGTGCATTTTGGTTGGCCAATAAAAATATTACTCCTTTCTGGATTTTGATGAACCAAGGAGACCCAGTCTTGCGAGGAGCATGTTTCTTGGTCATGCTGTAACAGAACTGAAGTTTTATCCTAAAAATAAATTTTAAAAATAAAAATCTATATGTCATTCATCACATCAAATTCCAGGGCAGTTGCACAATATAAATAATAATTTTTAGATGGAAAGACTAATATAATGCAAGAAAGTTAAAACCCAATGACCATCCTAAGAAAAGCAAATGACAATTTCATTTTGAAGGACAGAATGGTAAATTAGGCAGATTTAAATGCTTCAATAAAAAGATACATCTTAATCTTGTACCGGGGGAAAAAAGCCAATAGATTGCTAATGCTCATGCTAAATTTTGTCTCACTTACTGAATGGGCCTGGGCAAGATGGCCAGGCAATACATTAGTTTTCTTTTTGTGAAACAGAAATTCACATGAGCTTGCCTGTGTTTTTATGTCTTCTAACATGGCCCTTCTGTCCATCCCCAAACCCTCACAAGTACATCTAGTGAGAGCATGAGAGAGGGCCTTGTTGGTGGCTGCTCCCAGGCTCTGGAACTCCTTTGTTAGAGAGGATAGACTGGTGCCCTCCTTACTAACCTGTAGCAAGTGAAGACTTCAGCAGACCTTTGAAGACTTGATTGTTCAAGGGGAAAAGGGCTTGCATGATGTGCTACATTGTCTGTCAATTGTTTTCTTTTTATTGTTATGTTTTTAACTGATTTTATGTTTATCAATAGTTCAATTACTTTTTTTTCTATTTTGTGAATTTTTAGCTGGATTTGTTTTAAACTTTTGTAGCCACCTTGAGTCCCAAAGTGGGGGGAAAGTGGGATATCAAATATAATAAATCACAATAACCATAACAAAAAAAAAAAACAGTAATGGAAATGGAACTGAGAATGACTTCAAAGATCAATTCTAAGAAGGAGTGAATTACTTTTAAATACATTGTATATTAAAGATGCTACTGAGTTTGTTAATAAACTATTGTACTGTGCAGAATAATGCTTCACCAACTGCACCTTTATATTAAGGACTTTTTCAAATGGGGGGAAAAAAACCCTGTGGAGGTTGGAAGGAGGACGGTGCTGTCCCACGTACAGCACTCTGTTTTGGACAATGCCGTCCTCCTCCTGACCTTCCCCCGTGCTTCCTCCATGGTGCAGACATGAGAAACAGACCACTTTTTATTGACAGGGGTTTTCCATTAATAAAAGCAGCGCATTTCTCACTCCTGCAGCATGGAGGAAGCACAGGGGAAGGTCGGGAGGAGGACAGCATAATCCAAAATGGAGTGCTGTAAGTGAGACAGTGCCGTCCTCCTCCTGACCTCCGCAGGGGTTTTTTTCCCGTTTGAAAAAGTCCTTAATCAGTGGTAAAGTCCCTCTCTCTCTCTCTCTCTCTCTCTCTCTCTCTCTCTGGCTTTTCTTTGCAAATGAAGATTTAGGAAGGACTCATCCCATGCTTTCTGCAAGACTTTAGAAACACTCAAGGCACACAAAACAGCCAAAGGAGTGTTGTGGATTTTTATTTTTTACAAAACCCAAGTCAAGACAATCATATAGTTTTATCTCATTATGCAAAACTGACTGGATTTCATTTCAACTGGAAAAGCTTAAGAAAGAGATGTAGCTTTAGGAGATGGCTGTTAATACAAAGCAGCATTAAGAAAATACAGCTCCAACCTCCAAGAATGCTGCCAGACAGACATTGATAGTTAATTCTCTAATGCAATATTACACTAGTAAATAAGCACCTATTTAAAATATTTATGTACAGCTTGCTTAACTCATGCATTAATGGATTGAATTACTGCTGGTGCAGCTATGATCCTCTATAATGAGATCAGCTATGCAACACAGACTTAACGGGTTGTTTCTGAGAAGTAATACCTTACTGCCAGAAAACAAACTGTACTGCCCAGCTGAAGTATGTTACTGATACTGAATATTGTGGAAAATTTTGTTGACATCATATTATATTTCTGAAAGTACCTACGCATCTCAGATATTCTTCTCTAGTCTAGATGTTCATCTAGAACCCATCTCAGGTATCCATCTAGAATTTTTCTTTGCTATTAGTATATAGGTTAGAAGACAGAGTCTAGATTCCAACCTCATTATTTTACTCATGGGGTTCGTTTACACGGCAGATTTATTGCAGTGACTTGCGCTTTAATTCTTTTCCGCAGCTGTGCCAGTCACGGTTTTTTTCTAATTATGCTGCTTTTTCGTTCAGACTTGAAAAAGTGTGGGGGGCGTGGCCTCCCAAGCAGACGAAGGCTTTATGGGGAAGAGGCTAGATCGTGAGTGAAAGAATTTGAAGCCCTGCATTTTCGAGCTAAAGAAAGACTCACAGACTGCCAAAATAGCAGGGGGGAAGATCAAAGAAGTGGCTCTGTATCTGTATCTCTCTAAATCTGCCTGTAAATGAACTCAGTCACTCCCCAAAACAGAGACACAGCAATCTTCCTGTCTGCCCTGGCATCTCTGCTGAAAGACCTTGCTGCCATGCCGTGGATCCTAAGGTGAACCTATCACAAGTTTTTTCAGCATGATTTGTTTAGTCAGGGCTCACAGACTTGCAAAATAGCAGAGGATTTTTGACTCTCCCTCCCACAGTCCCCCTCCCTCCCCCAATCACAATGCAGCTCTGCTGCAGCCCTTAGTGAAATGGTTTCTCTCTCTCTCTCTCTCTCTCTCTCTCTCTCTCTCTCTCTCCCTTCCCCAAGCAGAGCTGACAGATGGGAACTTTATGACTGAAAGGTCCTGGGAATCCTTTTTCTTGGCAGACTTGCAAAATAGAAGAGAGGATTTTTCAAAGTTTCCTCTAATCGCTACTGTCTCTCCCTCCCTCTCCCTCTTTTAAGCCCACCCCTGCATCATAGCAACCAATCACAGTGCAGCTCTGCTGTAGCCCTTAGTGGAATGGTTGTTTACACTGCCAATAATGCGCTACATTGCAAATATATGGGCAAAAGTAGCAACATTCCTTGCCACGCTATATTTGGGTGTTTTACCTTCCCCCCTTCTGAATGAGGCGATGCTGTGCTACGATCTGTGGGAACTATGAGCTATCTTAGTGGTATATTTAGAGGAATATTTGCCCATGTAAACGACCCCATGGTAAAAATAATGTGACGCTCCTCACAAAAGATGCTGAATGTGTGTTTTATGTCTATGTGGAGATATATGTATTTCTTACAAAGGGAAGGGAACATACCTGGATAATCCTAAGCAGCCTAAACAATTAAATATATAACAAATATATCTGTTGTGTTCTCAGGTCTTTATATATTTGCTTGCCTGGGAATCTTATGATCCAGATATTTGGAAGTGCTCATTGGTGCTAAGACTGTGTTCTGTTAAAAAAAAATTGCCTAGATACATGTACATCAGGTCTTCGTTTAATTATGAGCACACAGTAGCTTTTATCTTTTGAGACCATGGACTTTATCAGACAAGCTAAATACGGCATCATAATGATGCTACATAAACACGAAAGGGCATTCATATTAGATAATGTCACCCTTTCGTGTTTATGTCCTGGTCAAAACCCATCCTATTTTATTGATGACTGAAGCAGTCAATAGATCCCCCATGATGCTTTAGTGCCGGCATTGCTGGCGTGTGAAACCTCACACCATTTAACTCATGTGAATGCAGCATGAATGGCCAGTCTGGCACAAACACTTCTGGGTGAGATTGTGACATCCAGGTAAGTGATCCACTTTTTATGACCCTCCCCAGTTTACTTGGGACTTTTGAAGCGTGTTCCAGTGCTTTTTAAAACTTTAACTTTCTTATTTTTGTTTTTATTTTTGAATTTTCCATGCAATTGTCTTCTTGCGAGAATCTGTGGAATTTTGAATGAGGAAGTGAACAGAGCTCCATCCACTTCTTCTTCATTGCCAGGGAAGCCTTTGTCAAGAGAGAAGGTAAGTGTGGTGAGAAGCGTTCTTTTGCTGGAATGAAAATGGATTTTTTATGGCAACAAAAGAATGTTTTAAGGAGCTCTTCTGATAAAGTCCTTAGACCCGTGTTATTCTGCACCTCATTTACAGGCTGAAGCAAATTAACTGAAAATGAGGAGGAGGGGGAGCAAACGCTCAAAGGACAACAGATGGGGTCTTCTTGCAAGAGAAGTTACACTACTGTGACCTTGAAGGACAACAAAATGTGAAAGTGGATCACAGTGTACAGTAAACTGAAGAAATGGTTATCAGGTTTCTGCAGCACCTCTGGTTCTTCTTAGTTACTTCTGTTGTTGAGCACAGGAGGTAGTATCTCAATTGGAAAAGTACCAGGATGGTTCGACCTCAAAAATAGTGAAGATTGCTTATAGTGTTTCAAATGATCAAATCAACTTTTTGTATTGGCTGGAAGATTCTGGGGATTTTAGTCACAAAATAAATTTTTCAAGCTCTGGTTTCCTTTAGGAACTATTCTTTTCCTACTGAAATCCCTGAGCAAGTCTGTCTTTGTAAAATGAACACTTCTGCTTAGATGACGCTCTGCGTGTGGGAATGAGCATTTGAGTACAACGTGAAAACGAAGATAATCACACTTTAAATCAGTAGGTGCCACCATAATAAAACAGCAACAAGTAACAGAAGAAAAGCATGTTAATTATTCTACTGTATAAATGCAAAAGGCATATATTTAGATAAATGACAATTGTTCGAGCTGCAGAAGCAGATCAAAACCAATGTATTATTTACTTAGCTCTGAAGAAGAAAGAAGGCTAAAGAATATATTTCCATGTGCTTTTAAGAAATACATAATGGAGGGTTTCATTCATGAGAGTTAAGTGTGTTATTAATGCAAATAATAATTAGGCACTGCTGTGGCAGCTCTGTTCAAAAGAATATAATAGAGACTTCTTCAGTTAGAATTCTTTAGAGGATAAATTTTGTAATACATAATGGGAAATAGGTGTACCTAGAATTGTCTGTAATGCATATTTTAATAACCATAAATGCATGATTGAGAACAATATTTGCTTTCTGCATCAAGGCGTCATTTTGTTTTTTCAGATTACTCTTACATCTAAACCGGGTATTCTCAAACACTGCTGTAAGGAATAGGGTGACCATTTATTCTATTGTCTAAAACAAGAAAATACTGTATGTCAGTCCCTTTCTCCAACCCCCCTAAAAAGAAAATATAAATTTGCATAAAGCTGTATAGATGCCAATTCTTTAAATATCTATTTTAAATAGAAATACCTCTCACCATACTGAGGACAACTGTAACAAGAAGAGTGCTGAGTAGAGCGTAGAGCTACCAGGTCAGGAGCATTCCAGGCCCTGAGATTTCAGGCCAAGTCTTAAATTGATCAACACCTCAAAACTAAAAGAGTAGAACCAAACTTATAAAATCAATCATAATGTGAGTTATATTTCCTTTTCCATTACACACTCAGAAATTAGCTTAAGATCCTTGTGGCTCTACACTGTTGTAGTGCTATTATACCACTTTAACTGCTCTGTCTGCTTCCTGTGGAATTCTGGGGTTTGTATTTTAGTGAGGCCTAAGAGCTCTCTTGCTGAGAGTTCTAAATGCCCCTCTCTAAACTGCAAATCCCAGGATTCCATAGTGTGGAACCATGGCAGTTAAAATGGAGTAATAGTGCTATAACGGTGTAGTGTGACAATCTCCTAAGACATTGCTTTTGGCCTCAAGAGAACAAGAACAGAACTAGATCTCAAAGGAAGTTATTCTGATTTGCTAATGGAGAAGAAAGTATTACTGCATTTATTTTACCACTTTTGTTTCAAGTCCCCTGAAGCCTAGAACTCTCTCTCAAGATGACCACCTGAGTAGCAACCAATGGCTTTTGGATTGCACTCAGGGTCAGGTGTTTCGGCCAAGGCAGCTGGTCACAAGTTGATGCCTGGGCCTCAGCTGAACCCGCAACAGGTTGCTCCTTCCCATTTCTGTTCATCTCCAGGAAGATTTTCAGACTACACTGTTATAGTGTTACTACTCCACTTTAACTGCTCTGGCTTCCTGCTGTGGAATTCTAGGGTTTGTAGTTTAGTGAGGACTAAGAGCTCTCTGGCTGAGTTGCAAATGCCCCTCCCTAAACTGCAAATCCCAGGATTCAACAGGAGGCAGCCATAGCAAATAAAGTGGAATAGTAACACTATAACAGTGTTGTCTGAAAATCTAGTAAGTGTCAATCAGTTAAATAGGTCAATAAAGTGGCCCTTGTTTAGCCCATCTACTTGTGTCTGGTCTTGTTATTTCATGGTTGGCCATCAATATTCTGACTTGCTAATGGAGAAGGAAGTATTATTGCATTTCTTTTACCACCTTTGTTTCAAGTCCCTTGAAGCCTAGAATTCTCCCTCAAGATATCTTTAACCTTAAACAAGCAAGATGCAACTCTGTAACTGATATTGAGCTTGTCTACACTGCAGAAATACAGCAGTTTGACACCACTTCATCCACCGTAGTTCTATCCTATGGAATCCTGGTATTTGTAGTTTGCTGAGGGCCCAGAGTTCTCTGACAGAAAAGGCTAAATACCTCACCAAACTACAAATACCAGGATTCTATAGGATAGAACTATGGTGGATAAAGTACAGTAGTGTCAAACTGCTGTATTTCTACAGTGAAAACAGGTCCATTGTCACAATTTCCCTCCTATATGATTTCTAACCTCTTTGCCTGATGAAGTGTCCTCTGAAGCTTTGAAAGCTAGTGTGATTTTTTTCATGCCTTTTGATTGACCAAGTAAAAGTATCACGAAGATGTGTAGTTTGTATTTAGATGTAATTTGTCTACACCACACTTCTCTCCTATTGGTTTCAGGCTACCATTATTCCCAAATGTCCCTCACAACTTGCATCCTAAATTGAATTCAGATTTTTTAAAAATTAAGACAGTTATTAATTGCCACTTGCATGCTAACAATTAGGACTTGAAAGCCACAGTTCAAAGCACACCATCTTTCAGATGAATTGTACAGACTTTTTCTGGTAAAGTATAATGAGGATAACCATGCTCAAGCAGAAAGATGTATTCAAAACAGTGCATTTCCCACGGATTACAGACTAGCAGTGACTTCAGTCTCATGATCTCTTTGTTCCTCTCCAGGGGGCTTTTGATGCAAAGTTTAAAGAATTCAAAGGTTTTGTTGCAGTTCAGGATATTCAAGTACATGAATAAGTAAAAGGCATGATTGTCACTAGTTAAATGAGCCTTATTCACAACAGTTCAGGAGTAGCTGTGTTGGCCATGCAGCAAAATACAACAAAATCCAAAACCCACAAGCAGCAATACCTTTGTTGGGCCAACTCCATAGCATAAAACAAAATGTCCTCTAGAGGGTATGGGAGTATTTTTGCAATTTTGACATGAACCTGAGCCATTTCAGAATTTTTTTTCCTCATGGACCTAAAATCTTCTGGAGACAAAATGTGGTTAAATGGACCCCAACACTCCTCATCACCAGACCCCCACCCCCCAAAAAAGGCATGCTCATGCCCATAAATGATTCTGGAATTCAAAGTACTGTACAGATTGCCCCCTGTATCCACAGAGGATACGTTCCTGGACTTACCATGTATAAGTGAAACTGTGGATAATAGCAAACCCTATTAAAATCAAGATTTCTGGTACAAACATACCATAGAGTTGTGTTGGAGGATCTAGCGATTCCTAGAGAGGACACCTTTCTAGCATTTTCAGCACAATTCTATGGTATGTGTCCCTATTTTTTTTTAGCTGTGGATGACTGAAATCACTGATATTGGTTCTGTGGATACAGAAGGTGACCTGTCAGGTATCTAGGGTAACAATCAATGCCCTATTATTCTATAATCACTGCTTCAAATGTTCCACATGGAAGATGTAGAAGAAATGGTTCAGCCATGGTCTCCACTCATTTGCTGAGAGAAATATGACCATTCCTTTACTTTCTCACAACTGTGGGAGCATTGTCATGCTCACTTAATATGGAATATTTTGAAACACTGAAGTAATAATTTGCCTGTTTTCATCCTCCAGAGAAGTATTAAATAGATTTCAATGAAGGGAGGCACTTTAATGGCAGAAATATGTATATCCTCATAAGCAACTTGACATAGAATGGGGTAATTAGAAAAATAATACTTATGATGTTGTTACTCCAAGCGGGTTTTTAAAATAATATTCTAATTATTATGGTAGCAAGAAGAGTCTGATGCTAATTAGTTTTATAAGAGAAGCTACCAAACAGGAGAAAACTTAATCAGTTGGATTCCCTTTCTAATTTTTATTATTATTATTCATTTACTCTGAATGCTACTGCTGAGGTGGTAAGTGCTAAGGGATTTATATCAGCCTACCTGACATTAATTATTTTTTTCTGAAGGCAACAGATAGTCAAACATTTCATTTAATATGCTATGTTGGATAGATAGCAAAGACTATAACATTGCTGGATTTACTGAGACTCACTTTTGATCGTGCGGATTGGCAGGCTGTGTCTAAGACTAAACCCAGTCACCGCATTCAATCAGGGTAGAAATCCTGTGGCCCATGGGCCTCATGTAACCCCAGGGCCATTTTAATATCCCCTTGTCTCTTACCAGATGCTCCAATTGACTGGAAATTTAGACTTCCAAATCCTTGAAGCCTGCAAGGACAGCAATTTTCCTTTTTTATATTGTTTTTTTATTCATATGAGAAAATAAAACTATACATTGATCATAACTCATATAGAGAAAGAAAAGATAATTATACATATTAATTTCCTTCTTACATTAAATTTAAATAAAACTCATACTCTCCCTTTCAAACATCCATAAACAGCATACATCTTTCTTACATCTTCATTGTTATCACATTAGTTACTTCCCATTAAGTTTCGCAACCTTTCTTTATTTGTCATACTTATGTCCTGTCTATATAACTTAGCTAATGTCATTACAACAGCTAACCATGATGTCCAAATGTAACAGGAATAATCATCATTATATATTGACTTTTATATAAGAAACCCCAGATTAATCCAATTCTCCATATGTAATCTTTATAATCTCTTTCCAATCATCCACAAATGTATCTAAGTTATTTTCTTTTATAACCTGTGTTAATCTATCTAGATATACCAATTCAATTACTTTGATAGACCACTCTTCTTTAATAGGGATACTCTCTCATTTCCAATGACATACATAAACAATTCTAGCTGCTAATATCAGATTAAACATATTTTCCCTGTTTTTCCCCAACTTTTCCTTCAAATAAACATAACAGATAAGTTTCTGGGGACATTTGGAATTGTAGTTTCAAAACATTTTCTGTTGTTTTGTATCATTCACCAGAATTTATAAGCATATTTACAGGACTACCAACTATTATAGAAGGTTTCAACCTCTGTTTTACATTCCCAACACTTGTTATAATTTTTATAAACCAGAGCTATTTTGTCTGGAGTCAGATACCATCTATGAAACATCTTCCAACAGTTTTCTTTTAGGTCTTGGCAAGCAGTAAGATTTATGGTTTTATTCCATAATTTCTCCCAATTGTGTACCATTATTGGTTGTTTGATGTTTTGGGCCCATTTTATCATTGGCTCCTTGATTACTTCATCTTCACAATCCCATTTTAGCAACCTTTTATAAATCCTAGAGAGATATTTAGGTTCTTCTGAAGTTAATGTATCTTCTAATTCAGATTTGTTCTGTTTAATTTTGTGGATTCTTACATCTGATCTTAGATTTTCCATAATTTGCCTGTATAACCACCAATGACACATTATACCTTCTGATTTTAATTCTTCTTGAGATTTGTTAAGTGGTTGCGTATTTCTCCAGATTATTAGATCTTTGTATTTTAACCATTTTGTCCCAGAGATTTGTTCTCTCCTGTAAAATGCTTCGTGTGGTGATATCCAACCTGGAATTTTAGGTAAGCATCTTATTTTATATTTTTTCCAGACTTTAAGGAGGGATTGTCTAATAAAGTGGTCATTAAATTCTTTGTTAACGTTTTCTTTGTTGTACCACACATACTCATGCCAGCCTTACCTTAAGTCGATCCTTCTATAGCCAATAGTTTCTCATTTTTAAATCTATCCATTTTTTAATCTAACCTAAGCAGTTGGCATGAAGGTAAAGTTTAAAATTTGGAAGTCCCAAACCTCCTCTTTCTTTTGCATCTTGCAAATATTTTAATTTGATCCTTGGCTTTCTGCCTGACCAAATAAACTTGCCAATTTCGTTTCACAAATTTTAAATGATGACATCGTTGTTTGTGATCGGGATCATTTGAAAGAGGAATAAAATTTCCATTTTAACCTATCTAAAGAAGAAAAACAGGAAATTACATTTCGGATGGAATATCATTAGGAGAAGAAAATAAAATATCTTGGAAATTACATTAATGAAGAATAACAGTGATTTAATAAAGAATAATTATGAAAAAATATGGAAGGAGACAAAACAACTTTTGATAAAATGGTCTAAAATGAGAGTTTCTTTGCTTGGAAGAATAGTAATAACAAAGCAATTTTCCTTTTAAAAGATGATACAGGTGTCCATTGCACCATATTTTGACTCAAAATATTAGATTCCTGAACACTAGTAATTTTGTTTGGAGGGGCTTAGTGTGGGTACCAGTGGGTTTTGAAGTAAAAAAAAAATACTATTTATACTCTATGAGCTTGGGCTATTCCTGCACTAAACTATGGTTTGATCTGTGGCAAAACTATCCCCCATGGTCCAGTTTTACTGCAGAGTTTGGAAAACTTACTTTAAAAAAAAATATAACTCCCAGAATCCCTCAGCCAATATAACCAATGGCCATTCTGGTTAGGAGATTCTGGGATTTATAGTAATAATATTTTCCAAACTCTTCCCATGTTTAAGCAGCAAAATCTGTGGTGTGTGGGGAGGTGAGTTTTTAATTTTTTTTTCTAGAAATGGGAGCAAAAGCCCTCCCCAATCCTCTCAGAATGAAAAGTTTGCTTGGAGACTTCTGGAGAAACAAAAATGGCAGGTTGTCATAACTCATCCCCAGGAGTCAGATGATTCAGACAGAAAGGAAGCAGCAGATTGTCAGAAATAACTCTTAGTAATGAGGATCTCTCTGGCAGGACTGGTTTAAGGAATTTTGGGTGCCCCTGCAATGCATTATTTTGGGGGGCCCATATGCTCAGATCAGTGTAACCTAACTCAACCTAAGCTATTCACAGTACAGGATATTCAGATTATTACTAATAATGTTTTTCCAGGAAGAGGGTTACTATGGGGGGCACAAGATGGGGCCTCCTGCGGATGCTGACACCACCAGTGCCTTAAACTGGCCCTGCTCTCTGGCACTGTTCAGCAAGGTGCAGAGGTAGAGGAGGACCCTACTTCCCAGCAGAAGGTTGCAGAGTCTGAAGACCCATTGACATCATTCATGGAGTGATGAAGAGACACAGCGACATCGTGTCATTCCCAGCATTCCTAGTAGGACCTAATTAGGCACCTGATGTTTTGGAAACAGCTGCCCATAAATCTCCCAAGAGGTCCCCAATGCTCACAACAGTCTTATCTGGGTGAATGACAGGACTCTCTGGCATTCATGTTTTCTTGACCTTGGACAGGCTACACTTTGATAATCCTTTTTACTCATTGCTGGCTTCTTGTATCTGGATTGCTGACATGTTATAACAACTCCTGGACTGGCTGATGACCACTGTCTTGTTTCACCCTTCATCCTGTTGGATAACTTTTAACTAACCTGGACTGGAGTAACTACTCAACAGCTATTGCATTCTAATCACCTCATTCCTAGGACACTTGATGACAGGAACATAGTACAGGCTGTTTCCTGTGAGTGCTCCATGATAGAGGGGAACTTTTTGTGGTGATTGCTGGCCAGAACAGAGTCTGGTTGGTAAAAAGCCGCTTGGATTAAAAGGGGATTGGGAGTGTGCCCAGGATCCTTGCTTACTCATGCAGAAACCATCATTTTTGGTGGTCAGACATGGAATGAGTGAGGGGGCAGAGGGAAGAACATTGCAATTCAGCTGTGAAATAGCAAGCTGATTTACTATTGAAAAATTATAGTCCAATCTCGCTTTTAAAGAAAGATTATAAAATTTTCGCTACAATATTAGCAAATAGACTAAAATCATTTTTGCAAGATTTTATCCATGAAGATCAAAGTGGCTTTTTGCCAGGATGACAGATAGTATTAGATCAGTAATAAATGTCATTGAATATCTAAATTTCCATAATGAAATAAAGGGAGCCCTTATTTTCCTAGATGTGGAAAAAGCTTTTGATAATTTAAATTGGACATTTTTAAAAGTAATAATGGAGAAATTGGAATTGGGTGAGAAATTTATTAGATGGATTAATGCGATTTATTCAAATCTGTTGGCTAAAGTGATTATTAATGGGAGCCCATCTAAATTTGTCTCAATTGAAAGAGGAACTCGGCAAGGTTGCCCCCTCTCTCCCCTATTATTTATCTTAGCTCTAGAGATTTTAAATAATGAAATAAGGGCCAATAAGGAGACAAAAGGTATCAACATTAGAAAAGAGAAGTTTAAAATAAAAGTATTTGCGGATGATATAGTAATAATTTTAGAAAACCCATTAGAAAAGATTGAACGCTTACTGCAAAAAAATAAAAGAATTTGGAGTAAATGCAGGTTTCAAAATCAATAATGAGAAGACTAAAATATTAGTGAAAAATATGAATAACAAAGAAAAGACAAAGTTAAGTGAACAAACAGGTTTTGAGATTGCTAAAAAGGTAAAATATTTAGGAGTAAATTTAACAACGAAAACACAACAATTGTATGAAAGTAATTCTGCTATAATTTGGCAGGAAATTAAGAAAGTCTTAATTCAATGGAAGAAAATTAAGTTATCGCCATTAGGGAGAATCTCTGCAATTAAAATGAATATATTACCTAAACTTATGTTCCTCTTTCAAACTATCCCAATAATATTCTCAAATATGATATTTCAAAATTGGCAGAAAGAACTATCAAACTTTATTTGGGCAGACAAAAAAACCTAGGATAAAATTGAATTTATTAATTGATGCTAGAGAAAGAGAAGGTTTAGGAGTCCCAGATCTGAAATTATATTTTGAAGCAGCTAGCTTATGGATAAAACAATGGACATTTCTAAAAGATACCAGAAATTTGGAACTAGAAGGATACGAACTTAGATTAGGTTGGCATGGATATTTATGGTATAGGAAAATTACAATAAATGTGGAATTTAAAAATCACATTATAAGAAGATCCCTAATAAAAATTTTGCAAAAATATAAAGAAAAATAATTGTGTCCCTATATTACATATTGGTTATCCCTGCAAGCAGCTTTTTGTAAACATGAACTTAGAGGAGATTCATGGCTAACCTATAAAGATATAATGATACAGAAATTAGGAGACTGGAAAATTAAAGCGAGGTCAGAACTGGAAAGTGAGGAGTTCAAATTGCATTGGCTGGGATACAACTTAAAGAAAGAGTGAAAGATGATCTAAAAAACTGGCAGTATAGTGTACAAATGACAGAACTAATGAAAATTATATTCTCAGAGGAAAATCACTTAACTGAGCACCAAAAGGAACAGGTAAAACAATGTATGATAATGTGGGCAGTAAATGTAGGACATACTATTTATATGAATCAATGGGAGGATATTTGGAACAGAGGTTTAAGATTTACTTGCTCATGTAACTTGAAAGAAAATGTCTACAAAAATGATGTATCACTGGTATTTGTCTCCAAATAGGCTGGCCAAAATGTACAAAAACTCCTCAAACTTGTACTGGAAATGTGTTATGCAGATAGGTACTTTTTATCATATATGGTGGAACTGTAAGAAAGTTCAAAAATATTGGTCCAAATTTAATAGAAAAATATCAAAAATTCTGGGATTTAAACTTTCTATGCGACTTGAGCTATATTTATTAAATATTATTGATTTAGAGACTAAGAAAGAAATGCAACATAGAAAGCTAATAAATTATTTGGTTACAGCAGCAAGATTGGTCTTCGCGAGATGATGGAAAACCAAGAACATTCCAACAGTGATGGATTGGATAGAGAATGTATCAGAATTGGCACAAATGGACAAATTGACAAATTTCATTAAAGGAAACTCCATAGATTAGTTTATAAATAATTGGGACCCTTTTATGGTCTATTTAAAACAACTAAGGGGTAATATATAAGTGGAAGGATTTAATAAGTAAGTTATGATAAAATTAGAAACAAATACTACAATTTAGATGGAATAAATTAAAGATTTATTGTATGACCTTTTTAGATTGTTCACAGGAATATGAATTAACAGTTAGGAATTATTGTGTCTTTTGCCTGATGATAATAAGAAATAGGTTATAGTAATAGGCTATAGGTATTTAGTGACGTATTAGTAATGTAGAGGAAACAAATTGAAAACTATGATGTTAGAAAGTATATGGCAGGAAGGCTGGAAACCTATTTCAGCATGTTTGTATATATGTGTGTATGTAGGTATTTATGTAGGTATATATATGTGTGTGTGAGTGTGTGTGTGTCTAGGTGTAGATAGTGTGTGATGACTGTAGTGGCTGTGTTACTGTCTTAGTGTATTCAATGTTTTTATTGCATGTTAAACTAATAAAAATTATTAATTTATGAAACAGCAAGCCGATTTCTAATGGACACCAAGCCTGCAACCTCATTTTCTGTAACCATAAATTTTCTTCTTTGAGATTTTTCCTGAATTTATGGAAAAAAGATGATTTTGAAATGGCAGTGATGCTGGTACCTCTGTGAGTGTGACTTCTTTGCATGATTAAGAGATATTAATGGATGCAGCTGGAAGAATTTTAGTTTTAAAGAACTTTTTGTAATATAGTAGCACCCCCATATCCCCTGATTTATCATCTGCTGATTCAGTTATCTGCAGCTGGTGATGCCAGTGGGGTGGATGGAGGAGGGAGAGTAGGAGGAGAGCTCACCCCTTCTCCCTTCTCCATGGAGGGTTTGGTGGCAGTGGTGGAGCTGGAGGGGGGTTGGGCGGGGAGGCAGGGAGGAGGCAATCTTTCCTCTCCCTCCCTTCCCCTGGGAGGGTTCTGGTGGTGCAGCCTAGCTGGTGGGGTTTGGAAGGGGGAGGGAGGAGGTGAGCTTGCCTCCCCCTCTCTTCTCCCAGGAGGGTGCCAGTGGCATGGCGGAGCTGGTGGAGGTTTGGGTCAGGGAGGGAGGTAGGAGGTGAGCTTGCCTCCCTTCTCCACAGGGCTTCCAGTAGCAACATTCACAATTATCTGCAGATTTCGTTATCTGCAGTGGGTCTGGAACCAATCCCCTGTGGATACGGAGGTCCTAGTAAAGTTAAAAATTAATTGAAATTACTGACTTTAAATATAAGAAGGGGTGATTGATCAAGGGTTTTTTTTAACAAGAAAATGAATAAATAAAGGAAATATTCACTGTGAGAACATGCTTTGTTTATTCTTTTGGAGAAATAGCATGAAGTTCAGCTCAGCTCAGTTTGGAACAACAGACGCCTTCATGGGACAGAATTTTGCTCTACTGAATGCTGTAAACAGAGATGCTGAGGAGATTTGTGGTTTTATACTCCCCTCTAGTAGTCAACAGAAACATAGTAAGGAAAAATATTTTTTATTTTTTGTGGATTTATAGTCTTATACCACCACTTAGAGACCAATAGGAAGTGTTGCAGAGTACATTGCCTCCTGTTTTTCTTGCTAATATCAAAGTGTCAGCATCGATGTCAACTAGATTTAAGATGAAAGCCACTGGAAATAAGACTATGAAGGTAAGAAGGGGATCCATTGATTTACAGTCAGAGAAAGCAATTCCACCAGCTAACTTACAAAAAATTCTGGAAGAGATGAGGAGAATGCAAAAGGATATGACTGAAGAAATCTCAAAATTATGACAAGAGATGAAAAAAGTTCTAAAGAGGGAAGTGAAGGAAATTAAGGACTCAGTTGGCCAGTTGACTGAGAAAGTGAAACAAATTCGTGAGAAAGATCAACTTCTGGAGAATAAAACAGAAGCTATGAATAGTGAAAGAGAGAAAGATTGGGATAATTTTGCCCTAGTGGAACCGAGAGAGAAGGAATCCTGTTTGAGATCTAGATCAATTGTAGAAGAGACTAATGAAGTTATTAGATTAAAAATAGTTAATGCCTTGGCTTCCTTTCTAGAGAAGCAACAGGAGGAAATTGATTGTGAGACTGACAAAGTTTATAGAGTGAATTCAAAAACTGCAAGAATAAGAAACTTCTCGAGGGATGTGATTGTCAATTTTCTCAAGAAACAGACAATAGATCAAGTTTTGCAAAAGCACTTGCAGAACAAGGTGAAGCTAGATGGGAAAGATGTTATTGTTCTCAAGGAAATCCCTCCAAGGGTATTATGTAAAAGGAAGGAGTATGGCTTCATGGCAGATAAATTGAAACAGAAAAAGATTTCATTTAGATGGGAGAGATTGGAAGGAGTGAAGTTTATGTTGGAGAAGCAATGGTTTCATCTGAACTCTGTGAGAAGGCAAAATAATTCCTGGGGAAAGAAAAAGAAAAGGGAATTGGAAGAAATGCAGGAGAGGACAAAGTTGAGGAGACATCAGATCAAGAGCAAGAACAGATTCAAACAGAGGAGGAAGAAGATGCTGCACCAGCAGGTGCTGATAGTGTGGACTCTTCTAAACTTTTAGTTTAGTTATGGATTACAAATGTCTTATGTGGAAAATAAATGAGGCAAATGAACCACAAAAAAGGAGAAAAGTATTTCATTGCTTGAGTTTAAACAAGACATCATTTGTCTATAAAAGACACATAGTAGAAGAAAGGATATGAAATATTTGAGTTACAAAATTGAGTAGATTAATCTCTTCAGGACTGAAATAGAAAAATGGAGTTGTTTTGTACATAAATCTGCTTTTAAGATTAGAGTTAATAAGAGCTGATGACCAAGGAAGATATGTGGTGGTGCAGATAGATTCGCAAGGGACCAGAACTTTGGTCGTGGGTGTTTATACACAAACCAAGATAAGGCTACCATATCCATAAAGAGCTTATGGATAGATTGATGGATTTCGCATATGAAAATTTGTGTTTGATGGGGGACTGGAGTGGAGTGGTTTCCCTCCATATAGACAAGTTATCTTGTAAGGATATTGAAAATTCACAATGGAAGTTGCCAAAAGTCTTTTTTTTTAATTTAATCAACAACTTGGAACTGGTTGACATATAGAGATGTAAATATGGTTATGCTAAAGAGTATACCTACTACTCTGAAAGGCATAAATTATTCTCAAGAATATATATATGATTTGAGTTTTGAAGACTTTGATTAATAGGACATCTAAAATTGATATACCATCTAAGACCTCAGAGTACAACCCAGTGACTTTAATGCTTAAAAAGAAGGATAATTGTAGTTGGAGGCTGAATGAATCAATTTTCCAGAATGGTAAGTTAGTGAAGGGTTGTAATAAGAAATGGAAGGAAGTTTTTAAAAATATTTTGAATAAAGGGATAGATATTAGAATGGTCTGGGATGCTATTAAGGCTGTTATGAGAGGTTGTTTTATTAAGCATAACTCAGACCTTAAGAGAAAATGACATCAGGAAATGCAATTGATTTTGGACTGGATAAAGGAAAACAAAAATGAATTCAAACAGTCACCAGCAAAGGTTTCTATTACTAGTCAAATAAAGATTTTGCAGAATCAGTTATCAATATTAATGGTGAATGAGCTGGAGAGGAAGATTAAGTTTGTATAATAGAAGACCTTTGAATTTGCAAACAAGCTGGGGAGTTGGCTAGCAAAAAAAATGTGAAAAGTAAAGGAAAAGGAAGTGATATGAAAACTACAGGATGGAAATGATGTAGTAACAGACAACGTAAATATTCAGAAAGCATTTCAGAGCTATTACTCTTCATTATATAAGCAATAAGATACTGTTTTAGAATATTTAACTGAATATCTGGATAAGCAGAATTTTCCAAAGATCACAGTACAATAGAGACAGATTATGAATGCCCCAATAAGTATAAGAGAGATTTGTGAATCAATGAAAAAGACTAAAGTAGGAAAAGGTACACTGTGTCAGGTGGCCTGTTGGCTCTTTATTATAAATATTTTGACAATAAACTTTTATTGCCATTGCAGCAGACAATGAATACTGTTTTGCAAAATGGAAAGATTCCTGATAGTTAGAAAGAGGGGACTGTAACATTGATAGCAAAAGAAGACCAGAATTTTATGTTGACTAAGAATTACAGGCCAATATCATTATTGAAGTTGTTTATGATGATTTTGGCTGATAGACTGAAAATAGTTCTCCAAGATTTTATCCATGAAAACCAATGTGGATTTCTACTAAAAAGACAACTGAGAGATAATATCAGAAATGTACTGGATGTCTTGGAATATTTAGAACAACATAATGAAAAGCAAGAATGCAAAAAGGCTTTTTTTGACAATTTGACCCAGATGTTTCTTTTTAGACTCCTGGAGGAAATGAGTTTTGGTGACAATGTCATTAAATGTGTTAAATTGATTAAATTGATTGATTAAATCGACACCTTACAGAGGGCACAAATAAGGGTAAATGGTGAACTAACAAAACCATGTGAGATACAGAAAGGGACAAGACAAGTGTGCCCTTTGTCCCCATTACTATTTATTTTGGTTTTGAAAGTTTTGAATAGAAATATAAGATATGATCAACGAATTCTGGATATAAAGGTGGAAAAAGAATCCTATAAATTAAGAGGGTTTGCTGATGATTTGGTAATAGTATTGGGAAATCCTCTGGTGTATGCAGAAACACAAATGTGAAAATTAAAAGAATTTGGCTGGATTTAAGATTAATAAACTTTTTAAATAAAAATATGAAAAAGGAAGATCAAATTGAATTTGAAGAGAAGACTGGCTTTAAAGTGGAGAAAAGGGTTAAATATCTGAGCATTAATATGACAAATATGAATTGTGTGTTATTTCAAAATAATTATGTGAAGATATGAAATGACATTAAGACAGATATGAGAAGGTGGAAGAAACTGAATTTGTCATTGTTGGGGAGGATTTCGGTTATAAAAATGAATGTGTTGCCCATAATGTTGTTTCTGTTTCAGACAATACCAGTTTGACAAATGACCTACCATTTAAACAATGGCAAAAGGGTTTAATTAAGTTTCTGTGGCAGGGGAAAAAACTAAAGTATAAAGTACTGCAAGATGCAAAACAAAGCGGTGGGTTGGGTTTACTGAATTTGACATTGTACTTTGCTGCCTTTTGTTTGGTTTGGTTGAAATAATGGATTTTGCTGAGAAACAAAAGACTATTAGATCTGGAAGGTCATGATTTGAGATTTGGATGGCATAGACATTAATGGTATTATAAAGTTAAAGTGAATGTAGATTTTAATAATCACTATGTGAGATGTGCTTTATTAATAATATAGAACAGATATAAATCTAAGCTTTGCCAGAAGATGCCCTTATATGTCCCAGCATTTTAGAATAGAAACAAGAGGCAAAGAAAGATGGTTAACTTACCAAGAGCTCTTTGAAAGTTATGAAGGTGAATATAGAATTAAATCAAAGGAACAGCTTCTTGCAAAGAGATATAATTTTCATGGGTACTCAAACTTACAGTGATTTGAAAGATTTAAGATGGATAAAAAGAGTTTTGGGATTGATCAAAATAAATCAGAATTTGAAGTGCAATGATGTATAGATGATGAACATATGATTGGTAAAATATATAAGCTCTTATTAAAGTTGAATATGGAAGAATAACAAGTGAAAGATGGTATGATAAAATGGGCAAAGAATTTTGGTTATAATATACAGATGGAACAATGGGAAAGCATGTGGATGAAGGGTTTAAAATGTACATTATGTAATGACATTAAAGAGAATTTGTATAAAATGATGTATCATTGGTATCTAACACTAGAAAAAATGTCTAAAATACACAAGGGGGCTTCAAATTTTTGCTGGAAGTGTGAACAACAAGAAGGTACTTGTGAAAAAGCTAAAAAGTTTTGATTCAGATATATATTTTGATATAGGAGATTTTAAAGGTTGATTTTCAATTGAAACCAGAGCTTTTTTTTTGTTGGGCTTGATGGATGAACAGTTGGGAAAGAACTATGGCAGACTACTACAATATATGACTAAGGTGGCAAGACTAATATACGTGCAGAAATGGAAGAATACTTTGTTATCAATGAAAGAGGACTGGATTTTAAAGTCAGTATTGCTTAGGGAATAATAATAATTATTATTATTATTATTTATATCCCGCCCCTCTGCGAGCAATCGGGGTGGCTTACAACAATAAAATAATGCAAGGCTCTTTCAATATTAAGGCTCTATTAAAATAATAGAAGGCTCTTTCAAGACATTTGTCAAAAAACTGGATACCCCTGATTGACTTTCTGTGAGAAAATGATTTGGCAGTTGTGCATTTTGAGAATTAAATCAAGTGGATTATTCAAAAAAATAGATGAAGGAGAGGTCACAGGGAGAGGTATATTTGTATTATAAGTGTTTATAATACCTCCCCAAAATAGTACTCTACAGTGAACTCGCCATGGGTCAGCATAAGAGGGGTGCTCCAAAAAAGCGATACAAGGACTCCGTGAAACAACATCTCAGGCTCGGCCAAATTGATCACCAACAATGGTCCGCCCTGGCCTCAAATCAGGAGGCATGGAGACGCACTATCCACAATGCTGCAGCCTTATTTGAGAACTCACGTCGAACAAGTCTTGAAGAGAAATGACAACGCAGAAAGAATCACAACCCGGAAACATCACCCAAGGAGACCTTCTGCGGTGCTTTCTGCAACCGGACTTGTTTATCTCGGATTGGCCTTTATAGTCATCAGCATGCTTGCAGAAAGCGCGGGATGAGTTGTTCCTGAATCTTCACTTGCGAAGGAAAGCCAGAGAGATAGAGAGTTTATAACTACTGAAAAGAAAGTCAGGACTCATTTTCTTAACTCTTTAGATTAGTCATCTTCTATTATTTTAGTTCTGTCTTCCTTTTTCATATTGTCTATTTTTCTATTTCTTTTCTATTTTTTTTTCTTTGTGGCTTAAATATTTGCAACTTCTATTACATGTGGAAATTCCCTGTGCCAAGCCAAAGGCAGTTTTCAAAGTCACCTCTGTCATAATGCCTTGATTCTCATACTGCCTTTGGAGCTAGGCATTGAGGAAATAACTGGCTTTATATAGAGGCATGGGAGGCTACAGTGTAACTACAGCAATGGAGCTTTCTGCTCCACTGGGACTGAATAGGCTCTTGGCCTCAGTATGTAGGAACTCACTGAGTTATACATACAGAACCTCATTACTTCCAGAGGGATTGGCTGCAACAAACTAGCAAAGCTAACAACAGATATTTTAATACTTTTATGTACTTTTTAGGCCTCATTGCTCTTTTAATAAGGGCCTTGGTTCTTGACTGAATTTGCAGATTTGCAAATGTTTGATTCATTCAGACATGCTTTGGGCATGAATATGTATTTTTGTTTTCTCGTTCTCTATCTTTCTCAAACACACACTTTGCAAAGTGAGGCAGCAGATTTAGGGTGCCATGAAAGATGAGCAAATTCTTAGTTATTTGCTTTGTTATTATTAAATTTCTGCTGCCAAGGATTGGGAAGAGTGTTTTGGAATTTTCTACTTCTGATCCCTGCTACCCAGTCCATAGTACTTCAATTCCATGGTTCCTCCAGAGACAGGCATTTAAAAATTAGCCATCTCTACATAGCTTGACATGGCTTATGTTAGGAGGAACTCACTGAGTATCTGCCTCCTTTTCTGGTGGTGGTGGCAAAATTCATGTACAGCATGTGGTTCAGGTTGCCTACTCCCACTAATTGCTGGTACTATGATTCTACTTGCATAAGGAGGTCTTGCATACCAAAGGAGTGTTCAAACTGTCAAACAGCTTGTGTTCTGGTCTGTTGCATGCACAGTTTGACTCAGATGCATATTTACATATTACTTAATCCTCTCCATCCATCTTATCCTCCAGTCTATCAATATACCTGACCTAATTTCAAAAGTTCCTGCTGTTGCAGATGCCACTGACATAGAGGATATTTAGCATACTGGGAATATATATCCATCAGAGCAATAGAATGTAGTCCTTGCAGCATCGTCTTCTGTCAGCAGCAGCTGGAGTTATTGCTTGCTTGGTCACCCCAAGGCATTCATAATTGAAAGGCAGGAATCATGCATGCCAATATGGGCTATAAAAGACACATTTTTATGCCAAAAGCAGGTTGAAAATGTCTTTGTCAGTATAGCAAATGGTTTCGTTTGTACATTAATGAAGGCAATTTTCTTGGGTTTCATTTTTGTAGTTTGCATAAATACATTTGATTTGGTGCAATGAGGCACAGTATGATCAGTTGCAGTGGCCTGGACCCAAATTGTTAGTTCCATAAGAAGAATAGAATAAAAACACAGACACAATTGAAAATGTGGTAGTGAGGAATTGGTTTCGTTCATGGTGGTGAGTTCATATCAAATCAAAATCAAATGATAACTTGAAGGCACACGAAAACAACCACAAAATGCTATCTCCTTTTTCTTACACTATGTGAAGTATCTCTGTGGCAGCTGTCCATCTCTGTAAGATCATGAACTTAAGTATCTCTTTGGATGATTTGGATTAGTTTGAATCAAATTGCCTCTGTTATATGAAAGGTCAATCCCAGACTGGCAAGGCATCAGCAGAAAGGTCTTTGTTGACAGTCTCTTATACCCACATTTGTTCTGGAACTGTCAGAGTCCTTGCTCACCATAGTTGCATGCCAACTCTCAGTCTGTGGTGCCAGCTGTTCTTATTCCTTGCCAAAGTTTTTCTACTCTTTGATGTCAAAATCTCTCATCTCAAGTTTTTTGTTTGTTTGCAAGCATTTTTATACTGAGCTTAAGGTGACTTCCAGGTATCTTGGAATTGGCTCTTATACTCTTTGTTAGTCATCTACTTTGAATCCTGTACTCACCTTGAAGCCAACATAGCTCTCCCTGTTTCAAATCTTGCACAAGTTGGCCTTGTGGAAGGATGCCCACTTTGGCAATCCTATTTTGCTAGAAAATGGCCAGGATGTGTGATCAGCTGCAAAGGTGAAAGCTGTTGAACTTCCTACTTTACAGTGCAATCCTAAATAGAAAGGATGACCAAGGGCCAGTTGAGCCAACACTAGACTAGTTTATGTTCTGATTAAAGCCAGCAAGTGCCCAGGTGAGCACACCTACAATCCACAAGAACTGGCAAGGGAAAGCCAGGCCAGTTCCAAGGCTTACATAGGGTTACAAAAAGAAGTATGGTTGAGACAGTCCAAATTTCAAGGACAAAGCAGTCCTGAGCATAGTTCAAAGCCAAGAGAGGAGTTGTTGGAAAGATTTGTCCAAACAGTCAGAAAGCCAGGAAGCTAGAGATATCAGACAACATTACACAGAAGTTTGGGAGCTCACTAATGGAATGGCCTGGGCTGAGCTAAGTTATAGCCAGCAGTTAATCAGCCCAGCTGGCCTAATTCGCTCTGTATCTAGTGTTTAAAGTGGAGCAGGGTGTTGCCTGACCTTTTACTTCCAGTGCTTTAATTTGCATTTCTTGGAGGGTGAAGTTCCTCTGCCTTCTCCTGATCTGCAGCTGGTGTCTGGGATGTACTAGGCTCTGCCTTTGTCAGTGTAGTGGCAGGACTGCCAGCCTCTTTCAGCTCCATCTGGTGCCCATCATCCTGGCTCTCCTCTTCCCCTTCTTGATCTGAAGAGGCATCCTCCAGATAGGACATGACAGCTAAAACTGTGTGGAATTCCAGTTCCAGGACAGGAGAGTTGAAAATTACTTAGGCCAACTCTGTGGTTCAACTTTCTGCCAATGTTGTGGCTCTGTCCCTGGAAGGGAGGAGGTTTGGATCTTGCATAACACGATCCCTCTGTCAATTCTGACCCTTCTCTCCCCTTGCTGGGGAAAAATCTGAGCCAGAATAACAGAGCAGTCATCTGCCAGCAGATTGCTCTGTCAGCTGAAATGTGAGATTAGCCATCAGAAGACAGTTTTGTTGGCAGTAGAAGATTTTTGCTGGCAGCAGATTGTTGTTCTTGCTAACTGCCATCAAGTCAACCTCAACTTATGGTGAGCTATGAATGAGAGACCTCCAAGTCCCCTGTCATCAACAGCCTGATCAGGTCTAGCAAACTCAGGGCCTTGGCATCCTTTACTGAGTCTATCCATCTGCAATGAGGTCTTCCTCTTTTTGTACTGCCTTCTGCCTTGTCAAGTATCATCTTTTCTAGTGAGTCACGTCTTTTTATGGTATGTCCCAAGTATGGCAGTCTCAGTTTAGGCATCCTGGCTTCTAGAGAGAGTTCAGACTTGATTTGCTCTTGGACTCATTTATATTTGTCTTTTTGGCAGTCCAGGATATCCGCAGAGCTTTCCTCCAGCACATTTCAGATTATCGGGTTTTTTCACTGTCCAACTTTCACAACCATACATGCAATTTGGAAATACAATGTAATGGACACTCCTGACTTGGTATTGAATGATATATCTTTATATATGAGACTCTTTTGTAGTTCCTTCATAGCTGCTTTCCGAGTCCTAGTCTTCTGATTTCTTGACTGCACTCCCCATTTTGATTAATGACTGAGCAAAGGTATAGAAAATCTTTCACTATCTCAGCGTCTTCATTGACAATTTTAAAGTTATGTAAGCAACAGAGACTTGTTCCTAATCCTACCACTCCCGCCAGCCAGTGCGTATTTAAGTTAGGATTGCCTTATAAATACCTTAAGCATGGCTCACAATTCACTGTCATACAGCAGGGAACTACAACAAACCAGGACAGGTTCTTATATGAGTTGTCTTGGTATTTAGTCTGCAGATCCTTACAGACATGATTCATCAGTCTTCCAAAAGGGGTAGCTGCTCTCCAGATCCATCTGGCTGGAACTAGAAGCAACAGATTACTATTCCCTTACTGCTCAGACCAAAGAGAGAGCCTGCCCACTAGAAGCTTCCTACCACATTAAATGATCCAACCTATTAGGGAGACGGATAAGCAGAAGGAGAGGTGGCTAGGGACTTCCATCTCAGTAGGGTGGTGACTCTGCTCAAGGTTTTAGTAGCTATCCAAGGTGAAGGTATTGGGGTGGTGGTGTTTAGGGTTTAGTATCTTGGATAGCTTTTTAAAAATGTTGATGAAAGTTCCTAGCATGGCCATCAAGCATCAGCAGAAGGTAGACTGGAATCAACCTGTAGATCTTTAGGTGGCTTGCAATAGAATAATAGAAGATTTTTTTAACTCCCAGCTGTTTAACAACATCAGCAGTAAGTTTCCGCTTACACCTTAAATTAAGCAACTAAAATGAATTGAAACAGGAGTTGATGTCTGTGTGAACAAACTGTGGCTTTTAAAATGGTTTTTATTAGTTATTTGAAAATATTTTTTACATCACTTTGGTGACCTTGATAGGCAGAAAAGGAGCTAATACATACTCTTAATGCATGCAATGTATGGTAAATTTATCAAGGATGGAAGAAAAATTAATTTCAGTTAAATATTTATTTTAAAAACTTCCAAAATCTGTAATTTTTATTAATATTCAGTATGGAAACAATTTGTGATTTTAAAAATTTGAATATGAGAGAAATGGCAACTGACACATTTATCTATCTAACTGCATTCAATACTCAGCTATAAAAAAAATCACCTCCCTGTTTATTCAATTATGATAGGAGTGAATCAGTTATCATGTCTTTTTCCTAAAAGTCTCTGCAGTTTTAATACCTCTGAGGCAAACAGTACAACATGGCTGTTTTAGGAATACAGTAATTGCACCTATTCATTTTGGCTAGTGCATATGTATGTATGTGTGTGTGTATGATTTTGCCACTTGTTTGTGAAGAACTCACCAAACATTCACAAATTTCTTTATATGCAAGAATGAGGATGGAAAGAGCTTGATTGCCAACAAAATTTGAATGTGGGAGAAAGTGAAACTGCACAGTTTTTCCATCCCTAGAACCCAGCTCTGTTAGTTGGGACCTGGGAAATGGTGACGACACCTTGTTTCTTACTTTTAAATGTATGATATCAGTGAAGGACAAAAGAGACCCTCTCACAGCTGCAGGAGTTTAGCACATACCATGCAGCTGTGGACAAGTTTACATAGGGACCACTACACGCAGTGTGCAAACACAAATCAAGGAACATGAGAGACACTGCAGGCTGGGCCAGCCAGAAAAATCAGCAGTACCAGAACATGTTATAAACTAACCTGGACACAAAATATTATTTAAAAACACCAAAATTCTGACCAGGCCAACAACTATCATGTCAGAATGCACAGAGAAGCTATTGAAATCCACAAACACCTGGACAACTTCAACAGGAAAGAAGAAACCCTAAAAGTAAAAGAAATCTGGCTGCCAGTCTTGAAGAACACTAAAATAAGAACTCAACACATGCAAATGAACTCCACCTAGGGGCAGGGGGATTTCCAGCAGATAATGGACCATTAACCAACCATTAGCCAAACAGACACTAATACTCCTTGCATTTCTACACCCAGAAACTAACCATTCTAATACACAAATTTACATATCCTCCCTAACAGGGGTTCACAGTATATAAACCCACCATACACTCCTACCCAACCATTTCCTGAAGATGCCAGCCACAGATGCAGGCAAAATGTCAGAAATAAACTCTCCCAGAATACAGCCTCACAGCCCAGAAAAAAAACAAGGAAAATCTATGCTATCTCCCTTTCTGTTTTGCCCCTCACTCCATCTGGGGGATCCTGAGTTTCAAGTTAAACACAAAAGCAATCCTGGTCACTTTAAGGAGATTATCAGACAAGCCTCTAAAAATGTTCCTGTCCCACTATATATAAAGTGCAAATGTCCTGGCACAATAACCCTTTTTATCACACATCGCTGTGATAATGAGAAAGAGCAGCCTCAGCATTATCGGAGTATGAAAGCTAGCGCTGTTCACTTCCGCGTTCTCTGGGGTGCGTGATCTTGGCGGTTATCGCGAGAAGATGCAAGTGCGCTTAAAAGTCTAAAAACAGCTAAATTTAAAAAACAAAATAAACACAGAAGCACTGAAACACACTTTAAAACCTGCCCACAAAACAGAAAGGTTCATAAAAAGAGCATCCCATACCTAGTTTTCGTGTTCTCACCTGGAAGTATGAGAGCAGAATGGTTTGCAGTTTCAGACACTTGCAATTCCACAACAAAAATGTCATGGCAGATGAACTGACAGCTTTGGACTGTCAATAAAACAGAACGCCTTATTAACAACAGCATAATACCATAGCATTACGTTGTGTGATATTGGCACACTTTCACATTCTTTTGGCATCATTATCACACTGTATTTGCCATGTCTGATAATCTCCTAGGTCTGCTCATTTCTGGTCTTAGAGGCATCTTTGCTGTAAATTCTTGCTTTGGCTAGAATTTGTCAATAGTGTACAGTCTTAATCCATACCTAGCTTCAGTGGGATTGCATTGCTCTCTGCAAAGCTGAGAGAAGTGTTGGAAGTGGGACAGTGACAATGCTTGCACAAGCAATTATGTGCCTACAGGTGGCAGTAAAGATTGAGACTGCCAGTGTTCCCCAGTGTGTTCCCTTTTTGTGTTGTCTGATCTGATGCTTTCCCAGTCATAGATACATTCACTCTGCTCACTGTCTCCTCCTCAGCCAGTCATCTCCTTCTAAGCAGTGTGGCTGTACCCTGCAGATTCCATCTCTCTCTATCAAACATGTGGATTCTCCAATAAATACATATTCCCTTCACTTAAGATGGCCTCCTAATAGCTGACTCCAAGCATTAGTTTCCATATAAGCCAAAAGGGAGATATCACACACACACACACCATTGATCTCACTCTGAACCTAAACTGCATTTCAGGGTCTCCTCAATGGCATCCAAAACCAGCCTGACCGGTGCTTCTTCTAGTGAAGCTGGGAAAGGGGATTACATAATAGCTATTGCAACCTCCACAGTTATCTGTTCTGTTAGCACTAGAAATATCTACAGCAGGGTGTGCAAAAAATGTATCCGGATCTACTGATAGATCTCTTACATAGCTTGGAAAAGGTGGTGGACTTGGGAGGTGTTTGTTTGTTTTGCTACAACTCTCAGAATCTTCCAGTTCACAGAAGGTGGTCATCAAGTTGTATAAGATGGGCATTAAGCCCATCATCTGGAATGCTGCTCCTTATGGATGCTTTTCTGTTGCACAAGATATCTAATAGCTTGGCTTACTATTGTAATGTGGGTGGAAACTACCCAAGACTTCACCCTAAGGTGAAGGACAAGATTATCCCTTCCTTCATTTTACACAAAGAAGCTGACTAGACTGCTAGGTATATATTCGCAATGGCACTCCCTCGTTGTAACTGAGGGCAGCAGGCCAGTTTAGGGGAACATGGTAGGGCTTGTGACAGACACAGCTTTGTCTTTCAATGGAGCCAGAAGGTTCAAGAGGAAAAGCCAAAAGCCTGTGTTTCTTGCCTCTCAGCACCTGCTGCCTGAGGTGGTTTTCTCACTGTGTCTAATGGTAGGGTCAGCCCTGAATGTGGGCCCCGTTTCATGATGGTCTGCATCAAGTGCTATCTGGGAAATATCTGTTTCATGTGAGTACTGTCCAAAATAGTGAACCATTCAGCAAAATGGCATACATCTCCTTGTTCCCACTGGTGATCCCTCTGCAATCAACTGTCTCATGCGAACCATTTTATTGGCAATATGGTAATACAAGTGCCTTCTTAATCCTATAAAGCATGGTAAGAAGATTCCCTGAGTCAGGGACAGTTTGTATTTCACAGAACAGGACAGTCCTAGAACATGTAGCTGCTTTCTGCACCATGATCTCTGCTGATTTAAGTTCCTCAAGTGGCTTCAGTGCTGGATGATTATGGGGTTTTAGGTAGGTTCTGTACTTAAATGACTGGCATATTTTTATTTGATGAGCACTCAAATTACTTCTTCTCAGAGTTCTTCTTGACTAAAAGACAGCTGCAGCTGTCTCACAAATTATTGTTTTTAAATGCATCATAGACTTCTCCAATATTCCCTTGCAGGTTGCCTGCTTAATAGTCTCTGAAAATGCCAGACACTGTTCTTAATCTTTTATTGTGGGAATGTTAATACATTGCAAGTTTTCATGTTTAAATCCATGTAGCTTGCCCTTTGATGTTAGAGAATATGAGAGAATAATCAGAATGATTTTTTTGTTTCTGTGTCAATTTGCTGAATGGGTTAGAGCAGTCAACCCACCGCTACTCAAAGTGGTAGACTGGTCCCAGTCCAAGAGTCATTGGCTGCTGGGCTGTAATGACTTTTCAGAAAAGAAAGAAACAGTTATAGCCAATGGATACAAATATGGTACAGGTCATTGGCACGTTAGAGAAAAATCGTCAGTCTCTATGCCAGGTAGGCTAAAAAGCCCTTGGTTAGAGAACATTTTTCAATATGAAAAATATGATTCCTTCTAAACTGCAATTTTTCTTTCAAGACACCACAGAAATGATCTGCATGACAGTTCTACACCCACTATGTAGTAGTGGGTTTTTGACAAAAGTGACAGTAAAAATTGCAAGCACAAATCAACGAAGTCAACACCACAAGGTATATATTAGCAGAAGACATGCTGAAAGAACTGGCCTATTCCCCGTTAAAAACAAAAAATCAGATACTTTTAGTTCAAATTTGCAAAACTAGTATCTCAATGGACAGAAAAGGCACAAGGAATATTTTCATAGGAGGTTTGCACATAGTGGACAAAGTTAGCAAGGCCCATTTGACTTTCCTTTTTACAGGTTAAAATAAATGTTATATAAAGAACATGTACTTTTCCCCAGTACAAAGCGGGGGGGGGGGGAAATAGAAGCAACTGCAAAAGATTTCAGATATGAGCAGAGAGGAGAGCTGCTTAACACATTTCTTTAGCCATTTTCCCAATCTCTCTCTCAGTCTCTGTCTCTCTCACACACTTGCACACAGACGTTCATATTTTTCCCTTCTGGAAGAAATGCAGCTGGGCAAAGAGATGTCAGGAACATTGAACCCGAAGCCAGAGGCTAAGAGGTTGAGCAGACCATGCCCAACCAGACTTCCTTTGACATTTGCAGCCTTGGCAGCTATTTTTGGTGTTTTGTTTTTTTAAAAAAAAACTAGAAACAAACATGTTACTGAGCACCACATGTAATTTTGGCCTCATTCAGCTCCAAACTGCAGGCCAAACACATTCAATGAGTCTTCCCTCCCAGTGCAAATCCTCACTTCAGAGCAGGGATTTTCCTACTATTTATAATTTATCCAAGGCATTTATTTATCACCTCCTGACCCATCAGAATTCTCAAAGTCATTTATGCATCATAGGGCACAACAGAGGACAGCGATTTTTCATCAAACATGCATGTGCTCACTGGTATAGATACAAATTGTGAAATAATTGCTAGAATTCAAATATCTGTGCACAATACTGTGCTCCCCATAATGGGGAGGACTGTGACCCAGTGACCTATGTGCCTGCCTGTTCAGACTGCTGTCCATGGTAAGTGTTTGTGATAACTGTTAATGGGTGACTTCAAGGTGCCCCCTCTCCCTTCTTAGAGTCCTTTATCTTGAAACCATATTTCAGCTGGACAGGTCTTCAATACAGAACAGTCTCATATAGTGGAATGTAGTCCACTAGATCTTCAATTAGAGGATTATCTACAGCTAACCTAGATTTCATCCTCCACATAGGAGAAAAGAATTATCTTCTCTCTATATATTCCAGTCTATGTTTGATGCAAAGATTCTAACATGATGTCTATCTATCTTATCTATCCAATCATTTATCCATTTATTTCATCTATTACCTTTGTCTCAATATGGGACCCAAGGCTAAAGAAAATAAGTTTTAAAATAGTTTAGAATCAATTAATTATCTGTCTAGTTGAAACAGCACTAATTTAAAAGAGATTAAAGGCATTTAAAAACAATAGAATAAAAGTACAGCACCAGCATGACTGTTTTTTAAAAACTCTCTTCTACAACAAGGGCTTATTAGCGAAAAGCCTACCTAATTTTTTTTAACAAGTCTTCTTTGGCCCTGAACTGCACAAATTTGTTTGACGCACTGGAGGAGAAGTTGTTTTCATGTAGTACTACATTTGGAGTAATGGCAAATGTTTCATGCAGTAACTGCGTGACAATTTCAGAGTTATCATACTTTTAAAAAATTATCTCACTTGGAAGGCCTGTGTTTAGTGAATCACACAGGGAGTGATTTCGGAAATGAACAGATGCAAGCTCCTGAAAGTGTCAGGTTTAATAAAAGCCATGGGATCCTGAATTAGGAAAATGCAAAAAGAAAGAAGTCTAGCAAGGGCAAGGATTTATACAAATCCCATTTGTTGGGACCTGTGTGACCTTAAATGCTGGGCAGAATCAAGCAGGGCACCTGTAAAGAAGAAGGCCGCAGGAGGGAACCAATCTTTCTGGCAGATGAGCTGAAGGGAAATCTCAGGAAAGAAGAACAGACAGCTTTGAAGACGAAGAGTCAAGCACACATTTGAACTTGGAATTCTGCCTGAAAAGATGAGATGTGTCCAAATTTCAATATCATGAACAGCAGGGGAGCAGGCAATAAAACATGTACATCTACTACTTTAAAAAGCACACTGTGTCCAAATATTCCAGATCCAACAGATGAAAATAGCCAAATAAATTTATTTCCCCCCCCAAAAAATAAATCCCTGGTCATGTGATGAGTTATGTGTCTGAGCTTCAACACAGAATATAGGTGGCACCTGTACAGAACAACCTGGGTGGATGTTTACTCAGAAATAAATCCCACTGTGTTCAGGGGGGCTTACTCTGTATTAAATATGTATTCAAGAAAGCAGCCTACTAGATGTAGAGCCATGAATCTGGTGGGTAGGTTAAGGAGAAAGAAGGGGAATTGTAGTCTAACTTTTCCTGCCACACACATGCAACCACTCATGATACCCATCCCCACAAAGAAGGAGATTTGGTAGGAACAAGAAATGGTAGGTTTTTCAGATGAGTTCAGAGCTGGCCCTAAGGAAAAACAACATCCTGCTTGACCAGAACTTTTAGTGGAATCTCTTCACAGATACCTGGCTGGGAGAGGATAGTGCTGTCACATGGACGCAGGCCCTCCCAGCCGGGTATTCTGTCAGCGAGCAGGTGAGGGGAAGTGGGCGGGGGGGGATGGAGTGGCTCTAGTTTATAAGGACAATCTGACCTTGACCAGGATACCTGTCCAAAACACAGTCCACTTTGAGTGTATGTACCTTAGCCTGAAGACCAGGGATAGTTTGGGGATTCTGCTAGTATACCGACCACCCCGTTGTCTAGCAGACTCCCTAACCGAGCTGACACAGCTGGTCTCAGAGTTGCTGTTGGAGTCGCCCAGACTTTTAGTTTTGGGCAACTTCAACATTCCACTCGAGAGCAGCTTGACAAATCTGACTGGTGCAACTTGGAAGTTCATGGAAACCATGACAAACATGGGCCTATCCCAAATGGTCATTGGGCCCACACATTGTGCGGGTCATACCCTCAATGCGGTCTTCAGTACGGAACAGGAATATCCTTGGGCAGAGGTTATTAAAACCACCGCATTGTCATGGACGGATCATTTCCTGGTCAAGACTGAACTAAGAGTCTTTTCCCACCTCACCAGGGGTGGTGGACCCATTAGAGTGGTCCGCCCCCGAAGGCTAATGGAACCAATAGGATTCCAGAAAGCCTTGGAGGGGTTAATGGTTGGTAACACCGGTGACCCTGTCGAAGCTTTGGTTAATACCTGGAACACCGACCTTACCAAGGGTATCGACACAATCACTCTCAAGCATCCTTTCCAACCCGCTCCAAACCGTAAGCCATGGTATACATCAGAGCTTATGAAAATGAAGTGGGTTGGACAATGACTAGAGCGCAACTGGCAGAAAACTCGACTCTTATCCGACAGGACTCGTCATAGGAACTTCCTTTGGTCCTATCGAGAGGCAATACATGCAGCGCAGAGATCCTTCTCCTCTCCATGTATTGCGTCTCCAGAGTCCCGTCCAGCAGAACTGTTTAGGGTGGTAAGGGAGATGACGCAGGTTATACCTGCGCAGAACCCGTTGCTTAACCCAACAACAGCCTGCTGTGATGTGTTTAACAACTTCTTTGCAGGTAAAATATCTTGGAAAAGAGCCAACTTAGATGCCAGTATTTTGACAGAAACAATTGATGAGGTGTCCCGCAGCTCCGTTGATGTAAGTTTACTAGATCAATTTCAATCCATGAGTACCGAGGATGTGGACAAGCTACTTGGTAGGGTGAGGAAGACGACCTGCCCTCTCGATCCCTGCCCGTCATGGCTCGCCATCCACGGGGGTGGGGGTGCCTTGATGGTGTTCCTTAGGGACATAATCAATGCATCCCTCAGAGAAGGGTGTGTTCCATCCTGTTTAAAGGAAGCTGCTGTTAGGCCGCTCCTGAAAAAACCTTCCCTGGACCCCCTGAACATGAACAACTATAGGCCGGTTTCTATGTTACCATTCTTGAGCAAAGTGATCAAGAGGGCAGTTGCGCTTCAACTCCAAGTGGTCTTGGATGAAACCGATTATCTAGACCCATTTCAAACTGGCTTTAGGACGGGATTTGGAGTTGAGACTGCCATGGTTGCCTTGACAGATGACCTGCATCTAAGCATTGACAGGGGTAGTGTGACCCTGTTGGTGTTTTTGGACCTCTCAGCGGCTTTCGATACGATAGATCATAGCATCCTCTTGGATTGCCTGAGTGGGTTAGGAATCGGAGGCACTGCTCTCCAGTGGTTCCGGTCCTTCCTCTCGGGCAGGTCCCAGAGGGTGTTGCTCGGGGACAGCTGCTCCAGCAGAAAGGAGCTTACTGTGGCGTTCCGCAAGGCGCCATCCTGTCCCCAATGTTGTTTAACAAACATCTATATGAAGCCGCTGGGTGAGATTATTTGGAGTTATGGGGGTGGGTGTTATCAGTATGCTGATGACACCCAGATCTATTTCTCCTTGTCCCGATTGTCAGTCTCAAATTCCGATGGCGCCTCTCCCCTTAATGATTGTCTTAAAGCAGTAATGGGCTGGATGAGGAAAAACAGATTGAGATTAAATCCGGACAAAATGGAGGTGCTCACGGTAGCAGCCCCAAAACCAGGAGTTGGGTTGCAATCTCCAGTCCTAGACGGGGTCACGCTCTCCGTTAAGGACTGTGTTCGCAGTCTAGGGGTGCTCCTTGATCCATCGCTTCAGATGACTAGTCAGGTGAATGCGACAGTCAGGAGTGCCTGTTATCAGCTTCAGCTGATACGCCAGATGTGCCCTTTCCTGGAAGTAAGGGACTTCGAGACTGTGGTGCACGCACTGGTAACCTCTCGTCTAGATTTCTGCAATGTGCTCTACATGGGGCTACCCTCATGCTTGGTCCGGAAACTTCAGTTGGTACAAAATATGGCAGACAGGGTGGTCTCAGGAACATCTCGGAGAGACCATATAACTCCATTATTAAAATCTCTCCACTGGCTGCCTATCAGTTTCCGGGTGTTGGTTGTTACCTTTAAAGCCCTAAATGGCTTGGGTCCAACTTATCTTCGGAACCACCTCCTCCCATACAATCCTCCTCATGCACTCCGGTCCTCTGGGAGGAATTTGCTTCAGCCACAACAATCTAGGCTGTCTGCAACCTCCCAGAGGGCCTTTTCGGTAATCGCCCCCAAATTGTGGAATGGTTGTTACCTTTAAAGCCCTAAATGGCTTGGGTCCAACTTATCTTCGGAACCACCTCCTCCCATACAATCCTCCTCATGCACTCCGGTCCTCTGGGAGGAATTTGCTTCAGCCACAACAATCTAGGCTGTCTGCAACCTTCCAGAGGGCCTTTTCGGTAATCGCCCCCAAATTGTGGAATGGCCTGCCCAACAGGATCTGTCAGGTGACGAGCCTGAGTAGCTTTAAAAAAGCACTAAAGACAGATCTCTCTTCGGCAGGCCTTTCCTGATTAGTTCCCGGCCTCAGGGGCTCCTGGCCCTTTTTAGTCTGCTGGCTATTTATTATTTATTATTTTAATGTGTTTTTATATCAGTTGTTTTAATGTATGTAGTTTAATATCTTTTTGTGGGGGAGGGTGGGGGTGGGTGGTGTTTGGGGATTTTAAATTGTATTGGTATTTTAATTTTTGTAAGCCACCCCAATTGTTTAACAGAGGGGTGGGATAAAAATAAATATTATTATTATTATTCCCATTTTAACAGTTTTGCCACCATGGTTGCCTCTGCTGAAGGCAAAAATCAGTCACCTGTACAATCAATGAGGATGAGGAAGAGTGACAACCTCCTTGTTGATCGCATGTCTGGGTGGCCCATTCTGTGCCCCAGCCATGAATAAGGAATTGCTTTTAATTGACAGGATAAGCCATCAATAGATCATCAATATGTGGGGAAATTATAATGCAATACAATCTTGTGTATCCCACGTTAAATTCAGTTTAGGAATTTCCCTGCATGCATGAGTTTTCAACTCCCCCTTCTTCTTTCCCTAGGCAATTTCAGCCAACTGGAGCAATGGGTCATTCATCATATGACCTTCTGATTTAAATATTTTATTACGCTTTAAGTTTCTTTCAAGTTTGTCTCCATGTGGCTGTAGCCATCTTCTTTTCTTTTTCTTAGAGTCTTGCTTTTACCTTTCACCATGTAGCCCTCATCGCTTAAGGCTGGGTGAGTTTTTCCTACCCTAAATTCTCTTAGTTAGTTAAGGACCTTTAAATTTGTTTTAATATGTAGATTAAGATTGATATACATTCAGTAAACTTTTGATATGCATTTTTAACCTGACATCTTTATTGTTTAATGAGTCTAATTGACTGGGTGATCAGACCACACATTTAAATGTTAATTGAGCTGTGTCTGCATTCTGATGCCTTTACTCTGCTTACCTTGAAAGAAAGTTTTTTTTACTTTTAAAGAAGATATTTTTATTTTTAAAAGGCCTAGATTCCTGGAATCTTTAATAAATTTTTAATTTTAGACTCATACCCTCCAACACAATATCACTTTTTTCACTGTATTGAGGGTGTGCAAAAACATGTCCCATTGTAGTCACAAGATTACAGTGTGTGTCATGATGGAGTTTCCTTTTTTTTATTGTTAATTTTTTAAATATATTTTTATTAATTTTATAAGCATACATTATATTATCCAATCAATACTTAGTTAGTATAACACATAAAATTACTATAACCATCACAATTTTTCTATTAACTAATTTCAAAAGTTAACATAGATTCTTTACTATAATTCTATTCAAAAATATTAATTCCCCTACCCCCACCCCTCAGTGCTCCCCTTCACCGGAGCCATTATCCCTCACTTAATCTTTCCAGAATCTCATTTCTTCTCGTGGAGGTAACCTCCCATCTTTTGTCTGTAATACTTTTTTAACAAATACTTTCCAAATTTTATCAAAATCACTTTCTTTCCAACTTCCTCTTCTTACTTTAATTCTACATGTTAACTTATCATTTATTGCCATTTCCCAAACTTCTTTATACCACTCCTCCACTTGTACATTTATTTGCATTTTCTAATGTCTTGCTATAATTAATCTTGCTGCCATTAATAAATTTGTTATTAAATCCTTTTCTGCTTGGTTCAATTCTCTCCATTATAAATTGACATCAGTGCTATGCTCGGTTTCCTTTCTATATTTCTATTCAGAATATTCTCTTTTTCTATAAAAACCATTTCCCAAAATTGCTGTACAAATTTACAATTCCACTACATATGCATATATGTACCCATTTCTTGACAACCTCTCCAACAATATTTAGAGTTATTCTTATCTATATTATGCAATCTTGCTGCTGTCAAATACCATCTCCATATTATTTTATAATAATTTTCTTTTATCCGTATCAACATATTTTTAGATGTCTTTGTTTCCATATCTTATCCCATTCATGATCTCCAATTTTTTTGTTTCAAATCTTCCTCCCATATTCTCCTTAAATATTCCCCTTTGTCTTTTTTATCCTTATTTTTTATCAATATTTTATATAATTCACTTGTAATGCCTTTCATACTTTCAATATCATCCCTCTTTTCACCTTTTTTCACCAAATTTTCAAATTTTGTAAATTCCCTTGTTTTTTTATAATTCTTTTCCCAATTTTTAATCCATTGTTCTAACTGTATACATTAAACCATGAAATTTTCATTCCACATAATTTCTCTCTTATACTCCCTTTCTCATTTATCCATCCTATCAATCCCTCTATTTTTGTCTAGTCCTCTTTTCTTTAATTCCTTTCCCATTTTTTCCCTTCAAATTATTTCGGAGTTTTTTTCCCCATTATAACCGGTGTTAATACTGAATCAATAGGCAAAAATTCTCTCTTATATTTATACCATATTTCCCATATATTTTGCAGAAATGGGTTCTCAATTCCTTTAATTTCCTTTTTTGTAAAACTACCAAAAAATATGTTCCATATTCTCTTTTCTATTCTCCCTGTTTCTATCTCTAACCATTCTAAATCCCCCTGTCCTACAATTCCTTCTATAACATATCTCAATTGATTAGCTTCATAATATCCTTTTATTTTGGGAAGACCAAGTCCTCCCTCCTTCTGTGATATATACCAAAATAATTTATTTAATCTTGTCCTTTTCCCTCCATTACAATATTTATTCAACATATTTTGCCATTTTTTCAGTTCTACTTCTGATATTTTTATTGGTAACATTCTAAAAAAAAAAATTAGTTTCGGTAATATTTTCATTTTAACTAAAGCTACTCTTCCAAACCATGATAGTTGAATATTTTTATATTCTTCCAACTTCTTTTCCATTTCTTTCCTTAGTACCATAATATTTTTCTCTTCTAGTTCTTTTAAATCTTTTGTAATATTTATTCCTAAATACTTAATATTATTTTTTTAATCTTACTTCTTTTTTCTCTTTTACAAATATATTCTCTTCTTCCTTAGTACAGTTAAACAACATCATATCTGATTTGTTCCAATTAACCTGTAAGCCTGTCATCTCCCCAAATAATTTTAAATGTTCTTTAATTTTTCTATTCTGTTAATCAGTTCCTTAATTCTTAGCAATGTATCATCAGCAAACAAGCTTATCTTATGTTTTGTTTCTACTCCAATTCCTTCTATACTATTATCATTTCTTATCACATTTGCTAGAATTTCTATTACCATTGCAAACAATATTGGAGAAAGTGGGCAACCTTGTCTTGTTCCTCTCGTTATTTTTATTTCTCTTGTTATTCCATCATTAACCATCACTATAGTTGTGTTATGGGAATACAATTGATCTATTAATCCTCTAAACCTCTCCCCCATTCCTAATTCTTTCAATATTATTTTTAATGTTGGCCATTCCACACAGTCAAATGCTTTCAATATATATAATGCTAATATCCCTGCTTTTACTTTTGTTTTGCCAATTATATGTATTTTATTTAACACCCTTCCTATTAAATTTGACATTTGTCTTCCTTTCACAAATCCACATTGGTCCTTTAATATATATTTATACATACAACTATTCATTCTCTTTGCCATTATTACTGATAATAACTTTGCACCTTGATTTATCAATGATATAGGCCTGTATGATCCAGGGTCCATCAAATCCTTATCTGGCCTTGGTATCAATATTATCAATGGTTGTTGCCATGATGGAGGGACTTTGTCTCCCATTATTATATTATTATATAATTCTAATAATTTAGGTATCAACTTCTTTTTAAATACTTTATAATAATCTGGTCCTAACTGATCCATTCCTGGAGCTTTCCCACTTTTTAAATTGTTTATTGGTTCTTCTACTTCCATTTTCGTAATTGGTTTTTCTAATAAATCCCTATCTTCCTCTTCTATTTTAATCTTCCAATTTTCCCCTACATATTTTTCTATTTGTTCCACTGATTTATTCCCTGACTGGTACAGGTCTTTATAAAACTCCTCAAAAATTGTTAGTTTTTCCTTCATTTTACCTTTTTTATCTCTAATCACATTTATTATATTTTCCATTTTCTTCTTCTGTGTGGATCTAGCCAACATTTTTGAATTTTTATTTCTACATTCAAAATACTCCCTTCTTAAATAAATTAAATTTTCCTGTACTTCATCTACTTCCATTTTATCCAATTCCTCCCTCATTGCTCGTAACTCAATATAAGTTTGTTTTTCCTTGTTTAATATATATCTATTTTCCAATAAATCTTTTTCCCTTTCTAATTTCCCTTTTCTTTCTTCTTGCCTTTTTTTAAGTTAAAGGTTTCTTTTATGCATATCCCCCTTGTCACAGCTTTCATAGTATCCCACAAAATTCCTTTTGCTACTTCTTTATCATTTAATTCCCATAATTCTTGCCATTCATGCTCAATTTTTTCTACTATTTCTCTGTAATTTAAAATCTTTGTATTCAACCTCCGCCTTTTCACCTGTTCATAATCTCTCTTCATTATAATCCCCACATTGACCAAGGCATGGTCTGTTAGTTTTATAGTTTCTATCTCTGAATTTATGATTTTATCAATCAATTTTTTTGATACAAAAATATAATCAGTTCTTGAATAACTCTTATGTACCACTGAAAGGTATGTATATTTCCTTTCATCTCCCTTTACCAATCTCCACACATCTTTCAACCCCTTTCTTTTTATTATTTTATTTAAATTTGTAATATTATCATATTTATCCCTTAATCAATAATTTGATTTATCTTTTATTCTTTCCGTTTGCATATTAAAATCTCCTGCCACAACAATATTTTGTTCTTGCATATTCTCCATTTCTTTAAATACTTTCTCATAAAATTCCTCTTGTTTTTCATTTGAAGCATATACATTCATTAGAACATACTTATCTTCTCCCATTTCACCTTGCATTATAATATATCTACCATTTTCATCTTTTTTCACCTTTTTAATGACAAAATTACATTTTTTGCTATTAATATTGCTACCCCTCTAGCTTTTGCATTCCCATATGCTTTTTCATAAACTCTTACCCAATTCAATTTCAATTCATTTACTCCTTCCCTTTTTTGATGTGTATCTTGCAAAAATATTATATCTGCTTGATCCTTCTTCAATAATGCTTCAATCCTTTTTCGTTTTATTACCGTGCCAAAGCCATGAACATTTAAGGTTGATATCTTTAATTTATTAACCATTAGATTCCTTATTACATTTTCTATAAGATCTTCTTGCTCCAAAAAGTGACCTCCCTTCCCCATACCCACCCCTTCCCAATTCTTCCCCATTCCCTTCCTCCCTCCCCCTTTCCCTTCTTTACCTCCCCACCTTGTCTTCTCAAGGCAAATTGCCTTGCTCATGACCCCCCAGGGCTTCCAGGTGAGGAGAGGCGAAGAGATTATCCAATGGCCCAGAACAACTACCTCCCCCTGAGTGCTCATAAAAATAAAAAATAAAAACATTTCCCCTCTTTTTTTCCCCTGTAATGTTTTTTCTTCTTCCTTCTGCTTTCTTCATCTGTCTAAACTTTTCCTCTCCGTTGTCCGCTCCTCCATGATGGAGTTTCCATCATCCTGCCTCAAGGTTGATTGCAACTCCCATCATTCTGCCAGAGAACTACATTTCCCATTATCTGCAAACAGTATTGTCTTGCCAACATGGCATTAGGTAAGGAAAGGGTTAACACTGGAAGGAAGGGTCTAAAACACCACCTTCACAGAAGCTCGTGAGATGGCACTATCAATGACATCACATCACCAGACCAGAAATGGCCAATCACAACTGTTGTACCGGGAATCCCAGCTAAGGTATAACTGCTTTTGTGTGAGGACATTGAGAGTCAGATCATGTAGCTTGGAGAAGACAAAGGGGGTCTATATAGTCCAGCATGTTAGAGCCAAATGCTGGGAATGGCTGTTAGAGCAAGCCACTTGGCTTAGCTCACAGCTTCCCCTGATACCACCTGAAGAGACTCCAACATAGTGAGTAGAACCTTGAGGGCCTGTTTATGATTGTGTTAGGGAATTATGTTAATTTCTTCCACCTTGGTTGGATGTAGTTGAACTTAGTAACTGACTGTAGCTTAGAATAACTGAGTGCTTTGACTTTAATATCTTGCTATTTCTGTAACTTAAAAGTATGCCTGGGGCATGGAAGAAGCCTGCCTCATTGGATATTTATATAACTTGAACTTGCTTGAATAAAATAAGTCTTCTTAATCTTCCTATATTTTGATGTTGCACATGTTTATACCTCTTGGTTTCACTATATTTCTCTGTCTCTCTGGGGATAGGAGGTTGGTTCACAGTGGTGAGTAGTCCCACTGGTTATCCAGTCTCTCACTGGGCTGGTTATAAACATTGAAGTGAGTGGTGGCAGCTTTTTCCCTGTAGGGGCCATCTTGCAGTGAGGCTACTCAGGGTTACCTCTACAGAGGAGCTAATCTGGGAGTTCCAAGGCAAGAGCCCCAGTTTAGCCATAACAAACAGTGTGAATGGGCTCAATGAGAGAAAACGTCTGGGTGAGAATGCAGAAATAAAGCACATGGTGCTCTTTTTTATGAACTGTCCCATTAGTTTGCACCTTTTAAGCTTTGTTTCTGTGTTTGTGTGTTCATTTACTTTAATTAAGGTCTGTTTGGAGGTTTAAGCATGGTCGCGTCTTCTTACGAGAACAGCTGAAATCTCACCCATGCTAAATCATGGAAATAAACTCCCATTCTTCAAGCGATAGTGGTTGTTGTGCAATAATTCCATGATGGTTCTTTCACGTGGTTATAGCAATGTGCGATAGTAAGTGTAATAATGCCACTATGTTTCTGCTTTCCTCACTTGTAGAAGTACAATGTTTTTACACACTAGTCTGACAATGTCCTTTGATGGAGTGGCTGGCCTTGTCTACACCAGGAAGAATATCTGTTTCTGGGAGCACCATTCTTATCTCAGCAGAGGCAGGGTGCACTGGGCAGGCTTTCCACAAAGCTCCGGCTTGCCTGGAGGCAGCTGCAGTGGCTGCGAAGGCAGAGGATCCCCTTTCCCTGTGCTGCTCAGCACAGGGAAGGGTGATGGCACTGCTTTTGGCATGTGAACAACTGGATCCACCAAACTGGACATAATCCAGCTGTCCACATGCCAACAGAAACTGAAGCCACTCTGGGGTTTCTGGGAAACAGCGGATTTTTCCTCAACTTTGCTTAGCGAAGGGCAAAGTCAGGTTAGGGCAAAAAAAAAATCTGGATTCTCCCCAGACATGGCTGTACATCACCTGGACTGACAGCACCACAGTTGGGGTGAGTAAGGCGTTTTTCAACAGTGTCAACAAGTCCCTTGTCTTCCGGAGCCCTAGCCTAACACTCAAACCACTATACCATTCTGGCACTTCCACTACCATGTTCTTTTGGCTGGTTCTTTGCACTACCAGTTTATGGGTTTTGTTGAAGTTGTTATGTACTAAAAATCTAGGCTCACTAAGGACTTTATCAGACACAGCACAAATTGCAGGATTCTGACACCATGGTAGTGCAAATGTGCATGGCTATTGCATGACGTCGTTGTCTTTGTACAGTCACTCCATGCCCCAGCTGTGAAAAAGGTTTTCCTTTTAATTGATAGTACAAGGCATCAATAGATTGTCAATATCACTATTCTCATGGTATTGAGGGCGTGCAAAAACATGTCCCATTGTAATTGTGAGATTACAGCATGAATGGGTGGTCCTCAGTGAGAAAACCTCCAGGTGAGAATGCAGAAATGAAGCATAGGATGCTCTTTTTATGAACTGTCTCATCTCATTTCAATGTTTTTAGGTTTGTTTCAGTGCCTGTGTGTTCATTTACTTTGTTAATTAAGGTGTTTTTGGAGTTTTAAGTAATAATAATAATAATAATAATAATATTTATTTATTTATATCCCGCCCCTCTGCGAGTAATCGCATCTTCTTGCAAGAACCACCAAAATCTCGCCAATGCTAAATTGTGTAAGTAAACTCCTATTCTTAAAGCACTAGTGGTCATTATGCAATAATTCCATGGAAGTTCTTTCACATGATTACAGTTATGTGCAATAGTAAGTGTAATAATGCCATGATGTTTCTGCTTTCCTCACTTGCGGAATTACAACATTTTTACATGTTAGTCTGATAACGTCCTACGATATGAGTCAGTGGTGTGAACAAATACTTTGAAAGAAAGATTATCTGTCTAGAACTCCTTGTATGACTACAGTTTTCTCCATGATTTTGTTTGCATCGAGCAACACATTGCTTCTGAATTTCTCAAGGGCATAGATATTCTTCTGGCTTAGCTACTGGCTTGTAAGCACGAGGAAAGATGGAAAGAAAAATACTTCCTACATATATGTCTCAGGGGGAATATTTGAACATCTGGCTGATTTCAATATGTACTTTTTGAAGTCAAATGGAAGAATTCGACCACCTGGATGGGTACTGCAGGGCTGGTTTTCACAATTAACTTGGTTTGTTTGTTTTTAACACATATGAATAAAAACAGAAAGAATGCCTTCTTGTTATTTTGTTTTCAATCAGCCTCCACTTTACTCTTTAGAAAGAAGTGTATTGTGATATTTGCATCGCTAGCTGTCAGTGTACATAGCTATATGGGTTTGTGCAATCAAGATTGCCAATGGCCACATGTTTATAGATAAGATTTTTTTCAGCATGCATCCTTATTTCAGAATTGCAATACTCTGGTACACACATTGCTGTTCTATCCTGATTCATTTTGGCTTTTTGATCTGACAGCCTTAGCCTATCATTTTGGATTCCTGCCTTATTAGAGGGAAATGCTGAAGAACAGGTTGGCATCTGTTCTGCCTTCATCTCTGGCAGAAGCAGAGATGTGTAAAGGTAATTGAAACCATCTACGTGATGTGATCTACCATGGTATCTAATATAGCTGCATACACAATAAATCAAACATTCCTGAAAGACATTTTAAAGCAGTGTCTATGCAGGAAAGCTGCCTAGTTATTTTTGTGGGCTTTCTTGGAATTTAAGTACTTACACTGAATGTTTTATTATTTAAAATGCATGTTCAGAGTTGTTTTCATAAGCTCCTTGGAACTGATTCTAACAAAGGTTGAATGTTTCTTTTTGTAGTTTTAAGACTTAAACTTTTGAAGAACTTTTAAACCTTCTTTGTAATATGTATTCTCCATTACTATTAATAACATTGCCTGTTTAGAAAGCAGATCATATTGGTTTTATTTTTTACTCTTTGAGGAAATTTCAATTTATTTCCCACCATGCTAACACCATATGAAGGGATTTTAGCTTATATCCCACCATGCTGCCACCAAATGGAGGGTTTCCACTCACTGCTGTGTTCACCCAATCTGGAGGGTTTTTAAAACAAAAAAACAAAAAAAACTTATCCCAACAACTGTGGAGTTTACACTTGGGCAGTATCACCAGTGATACCAACTGTGGAGATTCCTCTCAGGCAATCCCACAACTGCAGCCAAATGTGCAGTTTCTACTCTTTAACCCACCAACTGTGAAGATTTACTGCAGTTACCAAGAGTGAGAGCTTTCCCTGATTCCCATCTCTGTCACACCAACTTTGTGGACCGTCTAAACGTCTTCAAGGTACATGTAAGACTTTATGCAACTTCTATCCTCAGTGGATACCACCCCTCAGTGCTGCCACCACAGACACCTTGTCTAAATGCAAGCTCTCAGACAGTGTTTTCAGAGTCCAGAGGTGTAGAAAAAACAAAACAAATCTTTATCTACAGAAGTTAACCATAACAGAGCAGATTACTTATTTATTACATTTAAGACATCCCCCCCTCTCTCTTGCCCCTTCCCCCCCTTAAACTGACTCAAACCCTTACCAACCACTCAGCTTGAGCTTCCTTCTGTTAGTCCAACCCTGGTTTAGCTCAAACTCTTTCTAACTGCACTCTGTTCACACCTTACACTAACAAAACCTCACCTCAAACCAAAACTCCCAACTGTCATTCACCATTCTTATGCAAATCTCCTTAAACATTCCACCAATCAGCATTCATTTCAACACTCAGTTCTCTCCCAAAGGCTACTTACCTCATACTCTAATGTAAAATCAATAAATCAAACAATTTTTTTGAATTCACACCCATGATAGCACACTCTGCTTTGTCTTTTGAGCGACATATTGAGGCTGTAGCGAAGTCGTTTGCTTTCTTCTTTCAGACCTTTTCTGTCTGCTTCCTCTGCAAAGACTTTAGTTCATGCCATGGTCATTTACTGCCTTGATTACTGTAATTTTCTTTTGACTGGTCTTCCATTATCTCATCTTAGCCCTCTGGATTCTGTTCAGCATTCTGCTGAGAAGATTCTTTTTGGCCCATCATTTTGGTCATGCTACCCCACTTTTGATATCTCTTCATTGGTTGCCTATTCTTTTTTAGATTCAGTAAAAGCTTCTTGTTTTAACTGTTAAAAGCCTACATGCCCTAGCTTCCCCTATCTTTTAGCCCTCATTTCTTCTCACCGCTCTGCTTGGGATCTGCAATCTAGGAACTCTAGGGGGCCAGTTACATGGCATTTTTTATTCTGCGAAGAAACAAAAAATAGAGAACTTCAATCTGTCACCCACTGCACCCACATGTGGGTAGCAAAAGTCTCATTTTTTTTTATTTGTTGTTTACACATACCTCCATCCTGGGAAAGGGGTACACAGCAGAGCTGACTTTTGATTGATCAGAGTTTGGAGGGGGCAGGCTTGCAAGGGAAACCTTGCAATTCTGGACTCACCATTTTTGAATGGTCCTGCACAGGTTCCCCACTGCCTCCAAAGCCTGGCTGGCAGAAGCTGCAGCCAGCTGAGAGCCAGGCTAGGGCTGAGCGGTCCAGACCTCTCTCCCTCCCGTAGCTGGCTCTTTCTCCTGGCTCACCACCGGTTGTGGAGGCTTATTCCACCAAGAGACCGTTCCCTTAGTGACAGAAGCCATCGTAGTTAGTGGTGAGGTAGGCAAGAGCCGAGCAGGCCAGACATCCCCCCTCCCCTATCTGGCCCTTTCTCCCATCTCCCCACCGGCTGCAGAGGCTTCTTCCACTGAGGGACCATTCCCTCAGTGACAGAAGCTGTTATAGTCATCGGTGAGGTGGGTGAGGGCCAAACGGGCCAGACATTCCCCCTCCCCTGGCCCATTTTGCCTGACACCACCGCAGCTACCGTGACTGAGGATGCTTCCTCCATGACTGACAGTCATGGAGGAAGTGCTCTTGGCCCACAGAAGCTTGGTCTGCCTGGCGCTGCCACAGCTCCTGTGGCCAAGGACACTTTATCCATGACTGACAGTCACAGAGGAAGTGCCCTTGGCCATGGGAGCTCATTCTGCCCAGCACCACTGCAGCTCATGTGACAGAGGTGTGATGTACCAAGCACACACGCTCACATTCAATCAATAAATTTCTTTATTGGCAAGGATTCGTGTGTCAGGAACATAGAACAAAGCCGAAACTGAATACAGCTAGAGCAAATCCCAGATAAACCCCACAGCGTGAGAAAGGCATTCAGGGAGGAAAGATGCAGCTGGGAGATCTGACCTTGAACCGCTGTGGAGAGAAGCATTCCCAGGCCAACAAGGCAGGCTGGCCTCTCTCCAAAACTCCAGAGGCCCAGGCAAGGGAAGCAGCCTCATGTCAGGGTCCGCCATGAATTCCACTCCAATTCCCAAAATTCAGGGATGAGCCTGACATACTGCCCACCCGAAGAGAAAAAAACCCCTTTCAGCCTGGCTTATCAGGAAAGTGGGCATGGAACTTTCATAATAAGCGCGGAGCATTCACATGTTCACAGCTAACCCACTCGGCATGCCCTAACGGTAAATGTTTCCATTTGACTAAGTATTGTAAAGCCTCCCTATGAACCCAAGAGTCCAACACATCAGAAATTTCAAAATGCTGTTGGTCATCGACCAGGATAGGACAGGGTGCAGGTCCCGGGTCTGGATGATGATGGTCTGGAGGGCACGCCGGCTTGAGCAAACTAGAATGAAACACAGGGTGAACATTACAGTACAGTTTGGGTAGCGTAAGTTCAAAAGCCACCGGGTTTATCACTCGAGCAATAGGAAAAGTACTTATGTACTTGGGCCCCAACTTCTTTGAAGGTTGAGGACTTTTAAGAAACTTGGTGGACAAAAATACTAAGTCCCCTATGGCGTACTCTGGGGTGGGGTCCTGTTTTTGGTCAGCATGATGCTTGTATCGTGCTTTTGCAAAGTCCAAGGCCGAAACAACTTTTGGCCAGGCATCTCTAATTTTTTGACTCCACTGGGTCACTGAGACTGGGTCCTTGGAGGTCCCCTCCCCTAGTGGTAGAGGATTAAAGTCTTGCCCTGAAACAATCTTAAAAGGGGAAAAGCCAGTGCTCTGGTGAGTGGCGTTGTTATAGGCGACCTCCGAAAAAGGCAAGAGGTCCACCCAGTCAGATTGTTGGAAGTTCACACAACACCTCAAATACTGTTCAAGAACCTGATTAGTACATTCACACTGCCCATCACTCTGGGGATGATGGGAACTGCTGAGCCCCAATTCGACTCCCAGAAGGTTTGTGAACGCCTTCCAGAAATGGGAAGTGAACTGAGCCCCCTGGTCAGACACGATCTTGACAGGAATCCCATGTAGTCTGTAAATGTGTTGAATAAACAACCTGGCTAACTGGGAGGCTGTTGGGACTTTCTTGCAGGCCACAAAATGCGCTTGTTTCGAAAACATGTTAGTCACCACCCAAATAACAGTCTTTTTCCTACTTTCCAGCAATTCCACTATAAAATCCATACTGATGACTTCCCAAGGCTTGGACAGGGTGGGCAAAGGCTGTAGCAGGCCTTTTGGCTTTCCTGTCCCCCTTTTTGCCATTGCACACGTGGAACATGCTTTTACATATTCCTCCACCTCCTTTCTCACCTTTGGCCACCAAAACTGTCTCTGGGCCAAATGCAAGGTTTTTACATACCCAAAGTGCCCAGCACTTTAAACATCATGGCATTGCTTGAGAATGGACGACCTCATAGCCTCTGGGACATATAGGCACTCCCCCTTCCAAGCCAGGCCCTTCTGAAGGGTCACCGCCCCGGGGTGAGCCAAAAACCATTGGTCCTTGGGAAGGACCGATGCCATTTGGGATTGCCATCACCCCCATCACCTCGGGAGGAGGGGCAAGGAGGAGCCAGCTCTGGTGTGGCCAGGGCCTCACTGGGGCCAGCATCTACAGTTGGTGGGACAGCAACACCGGTTGCCTTAGGATCAGGCGCTGGCCCCAAAAAGGGGCTGCCTTGGGTCTCCTGATGCTTGGCCTTGCTGCATGTTAGGACTGCTAGTCCCAAGTGGGAGGGGGAGAAGACTGTTTCAGTGACCTCTTTTTGTTTGCTGTCATGTTGGGGAAGTCTGGACAAAGCGTCAGCTAGGAAATTCTTTTTTCCTGGGATAAATTTCAGGGTGAAGTTGAACCGGTAGAAGAAACTGGCCCACCTAACCTGCTTGGGGCTCAACCGCCTTGGGGTGGCTAAAACTTCCAAATTCTTGTGATCTGTCCAAACTTCAAAGGGTTTGGAAGATCCCTCCAACAGGTGGCACCAAGTTTCTAAGGCCAGTTTGATTGCACCCACCTCCTTTTCCCACACAGGCCAATTTCACTCAGTCTCATTTAATTTCTTGGACAGGTATGCACATGGCCTGAGCTCTCCCTCCTCCCCCCTTTGCAACAGCATCCCACCCATCGCTACATCTGAAGCGTCAACTTGGACTACAAAAGGTTGAGAGGGGTCGGGGTGTTTGAGAATTGATTCAGATGTGAAGAGTTTCTTCAACTTATCAAAAGCCTGTTGGCATTGGTCAGACCACACTATCTTTTGGGGAGGTTTCTCCGCCTTCCCTGTTCCCTTTTGGGTTTTCTTCCCCACATCTTTGGTTTTTAATAGATCAGTCAGAGGGAGGGCTACTGTCGCAAAGTCAGGGATGAAGGACCGGTAAAAGTTAGCAAATCCAAGGAAGCTCTGCAGCTGCTTCCTGGTTCTAGGGGCCTCCCATGCCAACACCACTTTGACTTTTTCTGGGTCCATTTCTATCCCCTTATTTGAGATGCGGTACCCCAAGTAGTCCAAGCGGCTTTGGTGGAATTCACACTTTGACATCTTAGCATACTGATGGCTCTCCCCCAGTCTAGCAAGCACTTTTTTCACCAGTATCACATGGGATGTATAGTCCTCAGAATATATCAATACATCATCCAAATATGCCAAGTCCCCCTTGTACAGAAATTCTCTCAACACATCATTGATCAAGTTCTGAAAAATGCCTGGAGCTCCGCTTAACCTGAAAGGCATTACTAGGAATTCGAAAGCCCCCAGGGGACAATTGAAAGCAGTTTTCCATTCGTCCCCCTCCTTGATTCGTACCCCGTAATAAGCCTCCCTCAGGTCCAGTTTGATAAATATCTTCCCCTTGGACAAATGGGCTAGTATGTCCTTCATCAAGGGCAGGGGTTACTGATTTGAAATGCTGATTGCATTTAACCCCCGGTAGTCTTGGATTAGATGAAGGCCCCCATCTGACTTACACCTAAACATCACAGGGGCCCCCACAGGCGACATTGAGGGCCTGATGAACCCCTGAGCCAAGTTTTTGTCTATGAACTCCCAGAGGGCATCCATCTCAGCCGGCGTCATGGAATAAATCCTGGGTTTGGGTAGCTTAGTCTCAGAAAGTATCTCAATCGCACAGTCAAAGGGTCTGTGGGGTGGCAAAATGTCGCACTCCCTCTCCTCAAAAACATATTGCCATGCCTTATATTCCGCCGGCAATCCTTTCAGCTCCCCTTGTACTAAAGCGGTTGTGCAGTTCCGTGACTTGGCCTCTAGAGGGGCTCCTTCCCTTGGGAAAATTTCCCCCAGCCCGTGCTCCTGTACACACACTGGGTATGCAAAATTCATTGTCTCTTTTACCCAGTCTATGATGGGGTTGTGGAACTTTAGCCAGTTTAAACCCACCACTGCAGCGGGAACTAAACCTGGGGCAATCACAAATTGTAGTTCCTCCTGATGATTCCCCATTCTCATGCATATTGGACAAGTCATTCACCTGGCAGGGCCCCCCTTCATCATCCCCCCCATCCATCTGTGACAGCCACACTGGCTTGTCCAGCTTAATAGTGCTAATGTCCAGTTCACTGACTAGGGAGGGATGCATTAGGACTTGGGTACATCCGCAATCAACTATTAACATTACTTTTCAGGTGCCCCCCCTTTTCCAACCCCTAACTTGGCTTTTATGAAGAAAGGGCCTTTCACCCCACTCACCACAGCATCCGGGCACCCTTTGGGGTTAGCTCGCCCTCGGGCGCTTAGTAGGGCAGGCTGGAGCCATTTCCCGCTGGCTCTGCATCGGAAGAGTAAGATCCACTGTCATCTGGGTGTTCCGAAGACTCCCCCGCCGCGTGGCCTGGTATCAAGGCCCGTACTGCTGCTTTAGGCTTGGGCTTGAGTGGGGTCCTCAACGTCAATGACCTCCCTTCACTCTTCTGGGGCTTCTCGGCAGCCGCTGGTTCCCGAGGGCTCCTCTCCGGGCATTCAGCTATGCGATGCCCCTCTTTTCTACAGTGCAGGCACAAGCCTTCTCTCATCCTTCGCTCCCTCTCCGACTCTCCTGACGAGGTTCCACCTGGGCGGGCCGCTTTACCTTTCTTTCCGGTAGACCCGGTGGTCTTCCCCTTGGATCCTTGCTGGTGCTGAGCCAGCTTGACGCTCCGTCTCAGCGTCTCCACTTCTCCGGCAAGCCGTACCCACCCCAAGAGGGTTTCGGGGTTCCCCTGGAACAACGCCTATTTGAGAATGTCTGCGTTCAGGCCATCCTGAAAAAACTGCACCTTTATGGCCTCTGACCAGTTGGGCACCTGACTGGCCAGGTGGCGGAATTCCGTGGCATACTCTCCCATGGTCTTTGAACCTTGCTTCAGTTGCCTGAGATCTGCCCGGGCCCTTCTCACTCTCAGGGGGTCTTCAAATTGGGCCCGCAAGGCTAGCAGGAACTTTTGGAAGTTTCCTAGTTCTGGGGCTCCCATATCATAAAGCCCCACCAAACACTGTGCCACCTCTCCCTCCAGCTGGTTGGACACATACTGCACCTTCTCAGTCTCCGTTTGGAACTCCTCGTTCCACTGGGACATAAACCCCACCACCTGGGTCAGGAAGTATGGAAGCATCGCCACATCTCCATCAAAGGTCGCCTTTAAGTCTCGATGCTTTAGGCCCCAGGGTCTTTCCCATGGCTCAACCGGTCCAGCCCCTCCAGGGGCGCCAGGTCCAGGAGCTGGCAGGCCAGGGACCTCAGCAAGCATGGCAGGATCCCCTGCCACGGGTGCCAGGGCGGCCGCTGGTGGAGCTTGGGGAGATCCAGAATTACAAGTCTTCACTGCAAGCCCACCCCTTCCAAAGTCCAACCAGCCAAAATTCTGCCCCTTTCCTGGAATGGTTGCTGGTTGTTCAGATAGCTAATAGTGCGGTATTTCCTGGCCTTTCCAAAAATAGTCTCTGGAAAATAGAGGGATTCACCAATGAGTGTGTGAACCAATAAGGTTGGACCCGAATTCTTCCCGGTTATTTTTTGCCATGTAAATGGCCCCTAGGCTTGTCATTCAACCAAGGGAAATGAGCTCATCTGCTGCTGCATGCTCCTAGAATTTTTCCCCTAAACGTTTCATGCTGCTCCTTCTCTTGTTGGTTTAAAATCTCTATTAAAAATATTCTTGTTTTCCTTTAGTTGATTCTCCTTTGAAAAGTTCCTAGTTGAGTTACACCTGTAGTAATTCTGGGATGAGGTACTTGGTTGTATCTGGGTACACTAACACAATGGCTAACATAGTAGATGCAAATACTGGTTGCCCCCAAGAGCTCCTCCAGACCAAAACAAAAAAGTTTCTGAAGATTCCAGGTTTTGTTCCTATACAAAACCAGTTTTATTCCAAAGTATTTTCTGGTAATTCCTGGCATTACCAAGGACTTTCATTCCTATTTCCCAGGTCAGTTTGAATAAACCCCAGGGCTCAGTTACACGGCAGTTTTTATTGCAGTAATTTGCACTTTATCACAGTTTTGCACCAGTGCTGCATAGTTCACATGATTTACTGCTAAATTGGTCTATCGGTTTAGTTTTCCACTTTTTTCCACTTTGTAATTCACACACAGACTGAGGCGGGGGCATGGCCTCCCAAGCACATCTGGGGGAAGAGAGAGAGAGAGAAAGTGCTGGCACCTTTCCCTCTGATTACCAGAGGAATGCCTGCTAATTTTTATTCCTTTAGCAGGGAGTGTCAGTCTGTCGAGCCCCCCTTCCCCTAACCCACTCTCCCCCCTCTCTCTCTTCTCACACACAGAAACATCTCATCAGGGCGAGGGAATGAACACACACACACACAGACGGGAAAAGGCTAGCTGGGGATTCTTCAGCTGGCAGCAGCCAAGCAGGAAGATACCAAGGAGCTGTGAGGGAGGGAGGGAGGGAAAGAGAGAATGCCTGCTCATTTTTCCCTTTAGCAGGGAGTGTCAGCCCGTCAAGCCCCGCTTCCTCTCAATCACCCACTCTCCTCCCTTCTCTCTTGTCTGACACACAAAAATGGAATCTCAGCAGGGTGAGGGAATGAACACACACACACACACAGCAGCCAAGCAAGAGACGGCTGGACAATTGGGATGGGTATAGCACTCGCTCAGTCTTTTCCGTGGCTGGAAACAACAGTGGATGGATCTTTTCATCTGAGGCTCCTCCATCCCCTCCTGGTCAGTCCAACCCTGTCCCTGGTGAGTTCAACCAATCACGGCAAAGCTCTGCTGTAACTGTACTAGAAAGATTGCTGATAATTCACATAGCAAAATGGTAGTTCACACAATTGAAAGTGCACTAAATTGTGCTACTTTTCCAAAAAGTAGGGAAAAGTAGTAAAATCCCTTTTGAGTTTTTGAGCTCCCCCCTTCTGAATGAGGTGATACTGTGGCACGATGTGTGGGAACAATTAGGAATCTTAGCGATTTGTTCAAGGGAATATTTTGCCGTGTAAATGGAGCCCCAGTGTTTTATGAAATGAAATATATCTCTACTTGGTTGTGTGCATTATCCTGGAATTAGCAAAAATGGCCACTGCCAGTAAACACAGCTATTGCTTCCAAGACATAGACTCAGCAGTTATCAAGGGAGGGGAAGAGGAATGTTTGCACCAAAATAAAATGATGCTAATGTCTAACTAGTATCACATTACTAGAGCACTTTAGCACTTTGACTATAACTGCTGAATACAAATAAAAGAGGCTCAGTGGAAATCTATTTCTGAAATGTTTCATGAGTCTAGATATGACATGTGATCAGTGAGAGGAGAAGCAGGAAGAACACATGGGGGGGAGGGAAACCTGGGATATTTCAAGAAAGATTTTGAATGAAAATGATGGTAGAGTTGAAACACAAAGAACTGGAACTCTTGATACTTCCAGAGACTCCCCCCCCTTCAGAATGAGCCCATAGATTCCATTTCCCCCCAGCTGGTAGCTTCTATGTCAATGGGTCAGTGAATTCTGAAAGATGTTCAGCACCTGTTCTGCTAATATGAGAGCCATCAGACACTACTGGCTTCAACACATTGATTTTTTTAAAACAACAACAACAACAGTGTTCATCCCACCGGAGCTGCCGTCTGTCTCTATAGTACAATGGCCACTACTTAAGGAGTCTAGATATTGGCTGCAATCCAATGCATAGCTAGGTATACCTTAGTTCTAATGATTTCTGTAAGATTTAAGTGATGCATGTTATATTGCCAATATTCTCTTTAATAAGGCACTCACAATTGGTGAGAAAGAATGCCCAGTAGAGATGGGGAGACTATTCAAGGCAGCAGGGAAGGTGAGACTAAAAATGCTAATTCGCCTGCCTAATTTAGAATTTAGAATGGTCACAAGTTTGTCTAGATCTGAACTGTGGCTTACACCAATATCATGGCTGAAGATGAGTGAGGGGGATGCCATCAGCCCATCTTGGGCTACAGAAAGCAGCCCACCATGTTTTCCTGCCTTCCATTGCATTTTCTCCACCTTTCCCTAAGGTGTGGGCTAAACATGGAAAAATTATATTTTTTGGATCACAGATCCTAGAATTCTCGAGCCAAGTATAGTCACTGGCTAAGCCAACTGTAGGATTCTCAGAAATGGCTGCAAAATAGTAAATAGAAAGAGACTCGTCAGATAACAACCCTGAGTAGCTTTAAAAAAGCACTAAAGACGGATCTCTTTCGGCAGGCCTTTCCTAATTAGATCCCGGCCTCAGGGGATCCTGGCTTCTTTTAGTCCGCTGGCCATTTATAGTATGTTATTGTATTTATTGTTTTTAATTGTTATTTTTTGATCAGTTGGTTTTAATTTATAATTGTTTAATATTTTTTTATGGGGGAGGGTGGGGTGGGGGGTGTTTGGGGATTTTATCTGTATTGTATTTTAATTTTTGTAAGCCACCCCGATTGTTTTAACAGAGGGGCGGGGTATAAATAAATATTATTATTATTATTATTATTATTATTAAATGTTCCTGTCTCTGATAAGAGTTATTTTCCTTAAAATGACAAAAATTCAAGGAGGAACTGGGAATGTTCAAAGACCAAACATGTGAGGCAGTGTGTTGTAGAATGCAATGGTTAAACAGGAACTTGGGAAAACCACGTTCACGTTTCCAATGAGATATGAAACTTACTCACTGGACCAGTCACACTGGCCCTTTCACACTATACATTTATAGCAATATGATTGCACTTTAGCTGTCATGACAATATCCTATGGAATCCTGGGACTTGCGATTTAGGGAGGGGCTATTTAGAATTCTCAGCCATGGGGCTCTAGTGCCTCAGCAGACTACAAACCCTAGGATTCTATAAGATGTTGTCATGGCAGTTAAAGTGAAATCTTAGCACTTAGAAATCTTAATTGGGTAGCATGAAAATGCCCACTGTCCCAACTTGACCCACCTGGCAGTCTGTACAGTATTGAGAAAAAATTGGAAAGAAAGTGAATCATACAATTTTCATTTTTCAAGTCTCTACACCTTAAAAATACAAAGATCTTTTCACCCACTTTCAGGTCATTGTATTTGTTACATATTAATGTAATGTATGTTAGCTATGTTACACATCCTGCTTCAGATGAGAATGTTAAGTGTTACATATAAATGTAACAAACAGATACATGACTAATTAGTGAGTTCAATTTGAACATTTGAGCAGCCCAAATAATATATAGGTTGCACAAATGAGGAACCATGCAAATCCACAACACAGTAGAATTCAAATATCTACTCTTTAAAAGGCAAAGAAGGGAAGTAAAGATTGTCAAAGTGAATGTCATTGTTGTGGAGACATGGGATTTTCAGATGAGTGTCTAAAAATGTTTTTGTCCCACTATATTTTAAAGTGTAAGTATCCTGGCATAATAACACTTCTTATCCATCACATGTTGTTGTAATCATGAGAAAAAGCTGCCCCTGAATTATTGCAACACAACTGCTAGTGCTGTTTACTTCTGTGTTTTCTCATGGGCGAGACTTCAGCAGTTCTTGCAAGACTACGCGAGCATGCTTAAAAGGCTTAAAACACCTAAAGTAACAAACAAAATGAACACACAAGCACTGAAACACACTTAAAAACTTGCCAGCAAAATGCGGAGGTTCATAAAAAGAGTGTCCTGTACCTCGTTTTCACATTCTCACCCGGAAGTGTTCTGGCAGGAACCACCCATCACACCAGCAGAATGGGATGCGGTTTCACACACAAGCAATACCATGGAAAAATGCCATGAGATATCAATTGGTGACTTGGCCCACTAATAAAAAAGAATGCCTTTTTCACAGCAGCAGAACATGAGAAGGACAATGTCTGGCAATAGGGGAGCCCTTTTGCCTCATCCTGTTGTTGTTATCACACCATATTTACCATGTTTGATAATCTCCATAGTATAGCCTTGATTGTTCTCATCCAAAGTAACCCAATGAGAAACTTTTTAAACGTTCCAAAGTTATGTTTTTCATCATGAGAACTGTTGCAGGCACTGTCCAATAGGTGCCCACTGTATTACACCCAACAATATTTTACAACTCAAAACAATCAACACAAAGAATACAACCAAACTGGATTTGCTAAGGTCCTATTTAAACATGCTTAATATTTTGGTGTGTGTGTGTGTGTGGGGGAAGCATTCCACAGAGGCAATGCCTTGCCTGTTCCCTGCTCCCTGACCTCAGAAGGGAAGGATAACCAGTTGCTAGCCTCAGCTAAGGCCTCTGCAAGTGGTGCTGCAAGGAGGCCAATGAAAACACACACACACACACACAGAGCAGTGACTAGCTCTGAAAGGAGGGAGCTGGAAAGCAGAAGCTGTAAGACAGGCAAAGGGTTCCATGTGTGTCCTTGGGACCTGAGCTCAAGGGCAATGAAAGGCTTTGAACAAGGACTTGTGCAACCACTGAGCTGAGGCCTTTCTTGGCTGCCTGAGATGGGAGGACACCCACGACAGTTTTAAGTGAAGAGCAACTGAGAGGGTGCTGCTGGGAGACGAACCCTCTATAAATGGGAAAGCCAGACAAGTGAACAAGGTAAAAGCTACTGCTACTCTGCAGAAAGAATGCAGTTTGACACCTCTTTAACCACCATGGCTCCATCCTATGGAATCCTGGGATTTGTAGTTTGTTGTGGCACCAGAGAAGGCTAAATATCTCCCAAAATGATACATTCCCTCAGAATTCCATAGCATTGACCCATGGCAATTAAAGCATGTGCTGCAGTGTGTCAGCAGCCAAAGAGAGGACATGGTGTGGCTGATGTGAAGCACCCTTGGTGTCTTGGCAGATACCTTCTCTTTATTGGTTTGTCCATGTAGAAGTAAAAAAGTGCAACCATCAATGTAACCCTGAGTTTTTTTCCTAATGTCCCGGCAGGATTCTGTCCTATTTCTTACATTCTACAATCAGTTGGCAGCAACATCATTTTTCACCTTGGTGTGTTTCTTTAGAAGACTATCAGCTGAAACAGGATGTGCAACCACTGTTGGTCTGATACCCAGTGTCAGCAAAAGAAAGAGAAATGAATGGGAACCAATTTGGAAAGCATTGGGTTGTGCTGTTTCAGACTAATGACTCTGCTCACTGGCTGTCAGAGTCTAAAATCCCTGAGTCATCATTGTGATCATTAATGCCACCTTTTTGCTTACCTAGCTTTAAAAAGATTACAGTACAGTGATCAGCAAGGGGCACCAACTTAATTGCTACATAAATTAAACTGAAGCTTCATTGGCTTTCATTAGTGAGGAATCCTGCCCTTTTGATATTTTGCCTCCTCAGTGGTCCAATAAAGTACTTTAACCTCTGTTTATTAAAACTTCATTTTTAAAATGATAAAATAGCAGCATGCTTTAACCTCCTTTTCTTGAAATGTGCAGTTTAGCCTACCCATTTATAAATCTAATCTGTTTTTGAATGATACACATCTCTACTCACACAGTGTTCTATGCATGACATTGCCACATTAGGATGATCAGCATCCCTGTGTAGAGTCCCCCTGCCCACATGCACTGGATGGTGGTGGATTTGTGTGCTTAAAACAGTGTGTGTTGTGTAGATGTGTTCATTTCTAATCACTATATATGAAGCATCTGTAAGCTTAAGATTTACATGTCATGGCTATTGTGTTTGCACTTTGTCTGACAGGAATGAAAGAAGAGCACGAGCCATTGAGACTAAAGACATTATCAGACATGGCAAATATGGGATTACAATGTCAAGGTAGTGCAAATGGGCTCCACTATCACACAACATCATTGTCTTCGCATTCTTACACCATTCTCCAGCCACAAAAAACAGTGTTATTTACAATTCATGGGATAAGCCACAAATAGATCATCAATAGCGCTTTTTTCATGCTATTGATGGCATGTGATACCATGTCCCATTGTAATCATGAGATTACCTCATGAATGGGTGGTCCTCTTTACCCCCCTCTCCATTACCAGTGAGAAAACTTCAGGATGAGAATGCAAAAATGAAGCATGGGATGCTCTTTTTATGAACTGTCCCATTTAGTTTGCATGCTTTTAGGTTTGTTTCAGTGCTTGTTTGTTCATTTACTTTGTTAATTAAGGGGTTTTTGGAGTTTTAAGCACGATCCCATCTTTTTGCAAGAATGACTGAAATCTCACTCATGCCAAATCTCAAAAGTAAACTCTTGTTCTTAAAGTGCTAGTGATCATTGTGCAATAATTCCATGGCATTTATTTCATGTTATTATAGCTACATGCATTAATAAGTGTTATAATGCTGTGATGTTCCCACTATCCTCATTCATGGAATTACAGCATTTTTAGATGCTTCTCTGATAATGTCCCAAGACCTGCTAGAGGTAGCAAAGTACAGATAAAGATATATTCAGTAGTTGTAGAGGTGCAATATGTTGCTAGTTTGCATGTCTCTCTGAGAGTTTAGGCACAGTTTATATTCATGTCATTTCTGTTTGTTGGTCTTAACCACACCCTCTCTCTTCCTGAATCAATTTATTCTTCAGTTAGTCTGAGTTTTGTTCTTCCTTCATTTTGTAGTGTACAGTTCTCTTTCTCCTTCATTTATGACAGCACATGTTACAGAATCTTTTGACATGAGATATTATAAAACCTTTAGTATGGGTAAGTAAAGCTAATTTATGTATTATTATTATTATTACCAAAGAAGGCTAAGATTAATTTATTTTCTCTTCTAGACCCTATGGGCAGTGGTGTGGGACTGACTGTTGCTCACCTTTTGCTTGTGCAAAATAATTGCTCTGCTTGTGAGAAACACTACTATCACTCACATTATCCAATGAAAGCATTCCCCCAAATGAGAAATGTAGCATAAAGTTACATTTTAAAAAATGCTATACAGTTCTCCCTCCACATTCGCAGCTTTCACTTTCGCGGTTTCGATTATTCGCGGTTTGCTCAGTAAGCACCCCATTTAAATCCGCTTCTCTCCCTCGCACACAAAGGAGAGGAACTGATTTAAATGGGGAGCTCCCTGAGGGAACCGCACATCCAACTCTCTCTTCTCCTGGGGCTTGGTTCCATTTGGGGTGGAGAGCCAACCTCCGGAGAGCAGGGGGTTCAGGGCAAAGACACTTTCAACCAACCCCCCCTTCCCAAAACAGTGATGGGGCATTTCAAGCCTTGTCACGACTTTGGGAGGGTGGGGGTGGCTGAAAAGCCTCTCGGCCACCCTCCCTCCACCCCCGCCCTTCCCAAATTGGCTGTGGGAAGAACGGGGTGATGGTGGCAACCCTCCTCCTGCCCAGCCACCCCCAACCTGACCTTCCCAAAGCAGATTTTGGACTGGAAAGCCCCAAACTCACTTTGGGAAGCATGGGGGGGGGTGGAAATCCTCCTCCCATCTGGCCACCCCCACCCCAACCTTCCCAAAGTGGGTTTGGTGCTGGAAAGCCCCAAACTCACTTTGGGAAGCATGGGTGGTGGTGGCAACACTCCTCTCACCTGGTCCCCCACCCCGACCTTCCCAAAGCAGGTTTGGGGTTGGAAATCCCCGAACTCGCTTTGGGAAGCATGGGGGGTGGGTGGCAACCCTCCTCCTGCCTGGCCATCCCCACCCTGACCTTCCCAAAGTGGGTTTGGGGCTGGAAAGCCCCAAACTCACTTTGGGAAGTGTGGGGGTGGGTAGCAACCCTTCTCCAACCCGGCCACCCCCACCCCAACCTTCCCAAAATGGGTTAGGGGCTGGAAAGCCGCAAACTCACTTTGGGAAGCATGGGGGGTGGCAATACTCCTCCCACCTAGTCCCCCCCTGACCTTCCCAAAGCAGGTTTGGGGCTGGAAAGCCCCAAACTCACCTTGGGAAGCATGGGGAGTGGGTGGCAACCCTCCTCCCGCCCGGCCACCCCCACCCTGACCTTCCCAAAATGGGTTAGGGGCTAGAAAGCCCCAAACTCATTTTGGAAAGCATGGGGGTGGGTGGCAACCATCCTCTCTCCCGGCCACCACCACCCCGACATTCCCAAAGGGGGGTTGGGGCTGGAAAGCCCTGAACTCACTTTGGGAAGCATGGGGGGTGGTGGTGGCAACCCTCCTTCCACCTGGCCACCCCCACCCCAGACTTCCCAATGTGGGTTTGGGGCTGGAAAGCCCCAAACTCGCTTTGGGAACAATGGTGTGTGTGTGTGGCAACCCTCCTCCCGCCTAGCCACCCCCACCTTCCCAAAGCAGGTTGGGGGCTGGAGAGCCACACAGCCAGTTTGGGAAGTTCGGGGGTGGTGGCCAGGTGGGAGGCTTTTCAGCCACCTCCTCATGCTTCCCAAAGCAGGGATGATGCTTGAAAAGTCCTGTCACCACTTTGGAAGGACGGTGTGTGTGGGGGGGGGTTGTGGGCAGGGGGGCTATTTTTATGTGCAGATTTTTCACATTTGTGGGGGTTTTGCACCCCTACCTCCTGTGAATGTGATGGGATGACTGTAGTTGTATGCAGAGATACTCAAAGGCATTTTGGTGCCTGAGACAAAAGAAGAGGTGCCCCCTTTCATTCTGTGAACAGAAGTTGTTTGGAGTGGCAATCGACCTTACTTCAGCACTGAGAATGGTTTAAACATTGCTGCTAGTTTAGGAGATGCAGAATAGACCGTACAGCACACATAGCTCTTTTTTTGACTGGGGGAGGGAAAATGAAAAAGGAACATCTGACTTGTGGGTACTGCTTCTCCCTAGCTTCAGATGCCTGAGATAGATGCCCTTCATTGCTTAAACATTTGCTTATGAAGGAGCAAAATGCCGCAAGTTAAAGTGGCACTTCATCTGACTTTGGAGCACAGTGACATCATTGTCCTTTAAAATACAGATGACAGATCTTTAGGCTAAGCCACTGGTGGGCAGAGTGGACACAAAAAAGGCTCAGTCAGACTTCACTCACAATGAGTAGCCATGGGGTATCATTTCTGCTCAGTTGTAGTTTAGTGTGTTCTGCTCATCCTTCAGAACCAGAAAGATGGTTGAATTTTAGAAACCACAGCAGCAACAGTAATAAAAACAATAAGAAATATTTGCCTATTTGAACATTTGTATAGAAAGCAATGCTCCTAACAGATAATAAAAAGAAACACTTTTTATACAGTATTCTAGTTCTCTCTCTAAATGTTCAAGCCCTTAGAACCCAAGCTTGGAGAAGTTACTTTTTGGACTGCAACTCCTGCATGGCTGGATACTTTTTTATTATCATGCAGTCCTCCACCCCTAGATTGCTTCTTGGGGATTCAAAAGACCACCCACTGTTTATCGGATACATAATGGATAGACTCATTCACTATTGAAAAAATGCAAATATTCAGCACAGTGGTGTCAACACAATTGATCTTAATGTGCCTTTCAGGTTAAAAAGATAGTGACAAACCTCTTTGCAGTCCCCTTCCCAACATTGAAGATCAAATATTTTTAGAATACTGAGTTAAAGAGAGAAGGGTTTTTTTTTTCCTGCATTTCAAACATGCACATACAAAAAAACTCACTCCAATTATTTCTGGGTCAAAAGACCAGCAGGCAGAAACCCTGACTGCACATGTGACAAGTAGCAGGAGCAGCAAAAAGTCTTTCATTCTCTGGAAACCGACACTGCAAACAACTGGTGGTGAAAACTGAGCCTTGCTGGAAGAGATTAATGAGAAGTTAAATAATTGACAAAGTTCTGTGTCCTTGTTTGACTAGGAATTAGATAAATTAACCTATAAAAGAACAAAGAACTGATGAAGTGGAAGAACAACGGCATAAACAAAGCACAAACAGGGCAATGAAAATGGAAACAGGGGGAGGAGAAAATACCCCAGCTTCTGGTACAGTGCTTAATAAAAATTAAGTATTGAGCATTAAGATAACAATATTGTCTAGGAATCATCTGAAAGCTAGCATAAACACCACTAGCTAAATCAGGGCTGAGATGCAGGCAGCATTTAGCCGCCAGGGCCATTTCTGTGCCCCCCCTCCTGGGTGCCCCCAGGGGTCCAAAATGTGTTTGTCTGTTTTTTGTTTTTGTTTTTTTTAAATCAAAATAATTGCTCCCAAATGCCCCTAATGCCCTCTAGGGGTAGAGTTACTACATTCCACTTCCTCAAATCCAGACAATATACTCATATTATGCTAATTATTCTAATTATGCAAATCACTATAATTTGCATTCAAGTTATTCAAAATAGGCGCATCAGTTGTTGCACTTTTTTCTTCCACTATTTCAACCTTCACACCATTTTTAAGGTTACAGGTGATCTGAGAGAATCCATACAGAGTAATGTTTAAAGTGCTGTACTTGGAACAGGGACGCCTACGGTCAAAATCTCTGCTAGGTCATGGAACTTACCATGTGACCTTGAAGTCACCACTACCTCTCAGAAAACCTACCTTTCAGAGTTGCTATAAAAGAACAACAGCAGTAATAGTAACATTTTGTCATGCAGAATGTCATCAGATCACTATTTTTGCCATCAGTTTTTCAAGAAGACAACAAGCTACAGAATCATGAAAATACCAGAGTAGCCCCCTAGAAGTGTCTGCCATCTGATTCATGTGGCAAGATGGAAAGGAAGGTATCTTCCTTCAGAGATACAGAATAAATGTTAGTATAGAAAACCATCTACTTTAATTTTCTTTCACTTTGATTTTTCTCCAAAATGTACATGCTAAGCAGCTCATCTATGCTAAGGTGTCTGTTCTCCCACCCTGTTGTTTGTGAATGCCAGTTTAAGTAACAATAAAATGTTTGGATTTTTTCCATTTCAATTCCCTCTCACCTCTCTAATTACATTCTCCCACCCCAGCCATGTGCATAAATATCTGCCAACTGAAGCAATGTGTCATGCATTTGATAAAGTGGCCTGCAGGACACAAAAGCATATGTCAAATAAAACATGTTAATATTTGGGGTAAATACTGTTGACTTGATAAGGGAAGATGCTAGATCCTCTTGCTTTTGCTGCAAACAATTAACAGAGCAACCCCTTAGAAATTTTTTGAAAGGTATTCCTTGGCGAAGGGAAAAAAAATATTTCAACACAAGTGCCAATCCAATTTTGGTAGATAAGTCCCGCACCCACCCCAACACCACCCTTCTACTTCTCCTTGACAGAAGTCCTTTTTATATCTTCACCCGTCCATGTACAGTGAGCCCTTGGTATCCACTGGGGTTTGGTTCCAGAACCCCCTGTGGATACCAAAATCTGTGGATGCTCAAGTCCCATCATATACAAGCAATGTATATGAGCAATATACGTACAATGGCATAATAAAATAGTGTCCCTGATATAAAATGGCAAATCAAGGTTTGCGTCTTGAAATTTTTTAAAAAATATTTTCAAGCTGTGAATGGTGGAATCCATGGATGTCAAATCCATAGATGCAGAGGGCTGACTGTAGCTTTTGTTTCCCTAAACAATTTACATTACAGAGGTAAATGGTATTCCTCCACATTTCACTTAGTGGGGCATACATGTGAGTAAAGTGTTCAAATGCCCATACCATACTCCCAAGAAAAATAAATGTGAAGTTACTTCATCAAGTAAGGCTTTATCCTTTCTTTGTCATTGTTTGGATCCATTTCCCCAAACTCTGAAGATTCACAAATATCTAACTTCCACCTACCCTCTTCCCCACCTCCTTTCCTCTTGCCTTTCCCCACCTCCTTTCTTCAGAGTAATGAGTGACCCTGTGTTTTTTTCCCTACCTGGATGACCTCTGCTATTCTCGCTGCTGCCTTTCCTGTGCTCCTAACTTGCCACCGCCCCATTCCACCACCACCACCCTGTATGAACTCACCTCATACCTTTCTCCCAAAATAGAACTCCAGGTGTCTTAATATAATTAAAAAAAAGCAATTAAAATGCAAAAACATGGGGGGAAATAGCTAGGATATATAAAAATACAGATAATGGTTGTTGGAAGTGCTCTGAAAAAAATGAAACACTGTATCACATGTGGTGGTACTGCAAAAGAACTAAAAAATATTGGAAACAAATACCTATTTAATAAAGAAGATAGTGTACATAAAGATAAAACTTGACCCAAAAATGTTAGGAATGGTTGAAAGAGAGATAGAGAAGAGACCAGGGAAAGCACTCTCTTATATGATAAACGCAGCCAGAATGATATACACTAAAAAATGGAAATCAAAACAGATATCAGGTACAACAGAATGGCTTCTTAAATAAATTACTTTATTGAAATCAATACATTGACCAATTTCCTCAGAAATTAATTGATGGACAAATTAAAAAAAGATTGGATATAGCTAATTACCTACTTTAAACAAGGCTGAGGAGAAGAGAGTATACAAGGAATTGAAGACTAAGGAGATTTTCACATGGGGCCAAAATACCCCGTTACTGCCCCGCCACCTCCTCTTCCATTCCTGCAATGGAATAGCGTAAATCTTTCACACACTTACCTTAATTCTGCAGCAGGAACGGGCTTCCTCTCCCTTTGTTGGCCGGCCATAAATGCGTAAGGCTGCTTTTACGACCAGACATCTGAAATCCTGGCCGTTATTGCATGATAACAGCTGGGCGATAAATTTTAAAAATAAAATTCCCCCAAACATAAAATCAGTTCACCAAGCACAAAAACACACTTTAAATCACACAATCAAAACAAGGAGGGTAAAATAAAGGGTGCCACTTACCTGGATGTCCACATCGTTCTAGGAAGTGCTCGGAATGGATCTCCCTTCCACGACTGTCATTTCGGAACAGGAACGGGGGTCCTGTTCATACACCCTTGATTGCGTGATAGTGATGGAACGGGGGGTCAATTCATTATGAAAAATCATGATTACATTGCTCTGGAACAATCACAGGAGCAGGATGGATGCAGGACAGAACAGGGTTAACGTCGTCCAAAAGGGAAAACCTTTCCCGACCCTGTTCTGTTCCTGCCATGGGATATATATATGAAAATCTCCTAAGAAATGGAAAAACTAAGAAAATATCAATTCTATCGTTGAGAAATGAAAATGGAAATAGGGAGCATAGTAGAGAACATCTAACTAAAATAATTCAAAACAAAAATAATAAGAATAAGTAAATTATATAAAAGGAAGATAATAGTAGTACAAATCACACCAAGTGAAGAGATGGTGTGTCCTAGGACAGGCCTTTGTTTGGCTCTCAGATAGCAGTCCTGTATTTGAAGGGATGTCCAATCCCAGGCTAGTTTAAAGATAAAGAATCCTTGGAAGTGAGTGTTGAGCCCTATAATTTGCCCCTCAGCATTTAAAATCTAGACATCCTAGGGACATACAGGTCAGCTGGACATAAGCTTCGTCACTATGGTAAGATAAACTGCATTCTATTTAAATAACAGTAGTTAAATATGCATTATTGCAGTGGTGGCTGATGAGTTCCATGTCAGTAGGAAGGTGAATCTGCTTGGGTTTCAGTCTGAACTTTAAAGGAACTCTCCACAGTTCTGAATTCTATCCCCTATCTTTTAAAGTTCAGGCCCAAACGTGGATTCACCACTCCACTAACATGGTAAGAACAGGAGAGGTTCCAGCAGACTGTAAGAGGGCAAATGTTGTCCCCATCTTTAAAAAAAAAAGTGGGGGGGGGAAGAAGACCCAAATAATTACTGCCCAGTCAGCCTGACATCAATACTAAGAAAGATTCTAGAGCAGATCATTAAACAGACAGTCTGTAACCACTTAGAAAGGAATGCTGTGATCACAAAAAGTCAACATGGATTTCTCAAAAACAAGTCATGCCAGACTAATCTCATCTCTTTTTCTGATAGAGTTACAAACTTGATAGATGAAGGGAATGCTGTGGATGTAGTGTATCTTGATTTCAGTAAGGCTTTTGACAAGGTCCCCCATGACATTCTTGCAAAAAAGTTAGTAACATGCAGGCTAGACAATGCAACTGTTAGGTGGATTTGTAATTGGTTAACTGACCAAACCCAAAGGGTAGTCAGCAATGGCTCCTCTTCATCCTGGAGAGAAGTGACCAGTGGGGTGCCACAGGGTTCTGTCCTGGGCCCAGTGCTATTCATCATCTTTATCAATGACTTGGATGAGGGAATAGAGGGTATGCTTATCAAGTTTGCAGATGACACCAAATTAGGAGGGGTAGATAATACCCCAGAGGACAGGATCAGAATCCAAAATGACCTCAATAGATTAGAAAGCTGGACCAAAATTAACAAAATAAATTTCAGCTGGGAGAAATGTAGGATACTACACTTGGGCAGTAAAAATGAAATGCACAGATATAGGATGGATGACACCTGGCTTGAGGGCAGTACATGCGAAAAGGATCTAGGAGTCTTAGTGGACCATAAGCTGAACATGAGTCAGCAGTGTGAAGCAGGTCCTTAAAAAGCCAATTGAATTCTAGGCTGCATTAATAGGTGTATAGTGTCTAGATCAAGGGAAGTTATAGTACCACTCTGTCCTGCTTTGGTCAGACCTCACCTGGAGTACTGTGTCCAGTTCTGGGTACCACAATTCAGGAAGGATATTGAGAAACTGGAATGTGTCCAGAGAAGGGTGACCAGGATGGTGGGTGGTCTGAAAGCCATGCTTTCATCGGCTTAGGGAGCTGGACATGTTTAGTCTGGAGAAGAGAAGGTTGAGAGGGGATGTGATAGCCATGTTTAAATATTTGAAGGGATGTCATCCTGAGGATGGAGCAGGCTTGTTTTCTGCTGCTCCAGAGACCAGGACACAGAGCAATGGGTTCAAACTACAGGAAAAGAGATTCCACCTAAACATTAGGAAGAACTTCCTGACAGTAAGAGCTGTTCAGAAGTGGAATGCACTGCCTCAGAGTGTGGTGGAGTCTCCTTCTTTGGAGGTTTTTAAACAGAGGGTGGATGGCCATCTGTGTGGAATGATTTGATTGTGTATTCCTGCATGGCAGGAGGATGGACTGGATGGCCCTTGATGTCTCTTCCAACTCTATGATTCTATGATTCTATGGGTACCACTATTAGCATATGCAAATGTTATTCAAATCATGCCCTCTTTTTGGTGCACTTCTTCCTTTTTGTAGATGGACATCTTAGTGTACACAGAGCCTTTCTGCAAATACCGTATATTCCGGCGTATAAGACGACTGGGCATATAAGACCACCCCCCCAATTTCCAGCCAAAAATCTAGGCTTAGGCATATATTCGCCAGATAAGACCACCACCCCAATTTGTCTGTCTGGCTGACTGGCTGGGGGAGCCTTGCCAGCTGATCCTCTTTGTTTCCCAACTCATGAGGATCTCCTTGTGAGTTGGGAAAGCGAACAGGATCAGCTGGCAGGGCAACATTCGCCCCTCTCTTCAACCTTCCAGTCAAATTGGACTCGAGGGTGGAGGAAAGGGGCGAAAATGCCCAGTTTGCCTCAGCAGCCCCCCTTCCCTCCATCTTGGCTCTTCTGAAGGGGACTAAGGCAGGGGAAGCGGGGGTGGCCGCAGCAAACCCCTAGATTCGCCCCCTCTCCCCACCTTCAAGGAAGGTGGGGACAAGGGGCGAACATGCCCCGTTTGGCTCCACAGCCCCGATCCCTCCTTCTGGGCTCCCTTCCGAAGGGAGCCCAGAAGGAGGACGTGGGACCGTGGAGCCAAACCCCGGGATTTGCCCCCTCTCCCCACCTTCAAGGAAGAGGGAGCGAATCTAGGGGTTTAACTCCGCAGCCCCAATCCCTCCTTCTGGGCTCCCTCCTCCCGTGATTCCCCAACCCACAGGAGGCTGCCCAGCCTCCTCGTGGGTTGGGGAATGAGGAATGGCCAGCTGGTGGTGGGGGGGTTCTCCCTCCTCCCTCTATTCCCCAACCCACAAGGAGCCTGCCCAGCCTCCTCGTGGGTTGGGAAATGCGGGATGGCCAGCTGGCTGGGGGGGTTCTCCCTCCTCCCACAATTTCCCAACCCACGAGGAGGCTGCCCAGCCTCCTGGTGGGTTGGGGAATGTGGGATGGCCAGATGGCTGGGGGGGCTGGAGGGAGGGGGCTTCGGGGAGGGTGGAAGGGGGCTGGAAGGGGGGCTTCACAGCCACCCACCCCTCCCCAAAGCCGCAGTCTCGAGTGGGATTGTGGCTTTGGGGAGGGGGAGTGACTGGAGGGAGGACGCTGGAGGGAGGGGGCTTCGGGGAGGGTGGAAGGGTGGTTGGAGGGAAGGGGCTTTGCAGCCACCCACCCCCTCCCCAAAGCTGCGATCTCGAGTGGGATTGCGGCTTTGGGGAAGGGGGTGGCTGGAGGGAGGACGCTGGAGGGAGGGGGCTTCGGGGAGAGTGGAAGGGAGCCCAGGAGGAAGATGCGGAGGCTGTGCAGCTAAACGGGGCACGTTCGCCCCTTCTCCCCACCTTCAAGGAAGGTGGGGAGAGGGGGAGAATCCTGGGGTTTGGTTCCATGGCCCCGCGTTCTCCTTCTGGGCTCCCTTACGAAGGGAGCCCAGAAGTAGGACGTGGGGCCACGGAGCAAAACGGGGCATTTTCGCCCTTTTCCTCCACCTTCAAGGTAGGTGGGGGAAAAGGGCGAATCTAGTGGTTTGCCTCGACCTCTGCAGAGGCGATCGAGCTGTGGCCATGGCACACCGCAATGTTTGCCCCCCTCCTCTGTCTTCTGTTGCTCCCCAAAGGGGGAGAAGGCAGAGGAGGGGGCGAATGAACTGCAAAACACTTTGCTTCACCCCCCTGCCCCATCTCCTGCCTCTTCGCTCCGTTTGCGAAGAGGCAGGAGATAGGCAGGCAGGCGAAGCAAAGTATATCTGGCATATAAGATGACTGTCGATTTTGGAGGGCACTTTTGAGTGCTCGAAAGTCGTCTTATACACCGGAACATACGGTAACTTGTGTGCAAGTATGCTTTTCCTAAATATTAAGAATTTTTTTCAGAGTTCCCTGCACACAAAAAGCCTATGCATGGGAACAGTGGCATAGCGGAAGACATTTTGAAATGAATCATCATTGGCAGTTAAAGGTGTCCAAGAACTAGGTTTTCAAGAGGAAAGCAAAACTCTAATTAGCTTGAAGATTAACTGAGCTGTGTTGGTTGGAACATACTTGCTTTGATTGAGTAAGCATAGCTCTGAGACTTCAAAAGACATTTGAAGATCTAAGCAAAGCTCTTTGCAAGACATAGATCAGCTCCTTTGCAATGAATATGGATTTGAATGATCCTTTATCACTGGAGCTTGGAAGTAATGTATTGCAAGTAACTGTGTTACCTGTAACACATAACTTTTAGGCTTATGGGGGATTTTGAGCCATCTGGGACATCTGGGGCAAAATAAAATAAAAACACTGCCTTAGTAATTCATTTACTGATAAAGTAACAAGCAACACTAACACAGCCATACTGAATATCCCCCCAAAACCACAAGTTCACACCCCTTTAAAAATTATTCACCTGAATAGACTGGGCAGAGAGGGTGCATAGCATAAAATAAACTGCTGGTGTCAACCGAGAAAGGTGCTGAATCCTATCTCTCAAAATGGATAAATTCAGGCTGAAACTAAACTGAAATTAATTGCTCTCCCATCCTTACTACAAATACAAAGATGATCCTCAAAAGTTCTCAGAATAAAGAAGGGGATTATGTTGCATAAAAATCTTTGGAGACGTTGCTCCCATCTGAAACTACAGGAAGAAACACCATCATAACATAAAGACTTCTTTTGAATGACATGTCCCAGTCTTCCCCAGCCAGTGTGGCTTCCTTGGGTCCTTGGAGATGTAGTAAAAAAATCAGCTTTTGGAAGCTCTGCATAAAATATTAGCAGGGCTGGAGAAAGTGCTATGATTTTGCCTAGACTGCAGTCACAGCTAGTAGTTCTCATGTCAATAGAACAGTGACTCCACTTTGGTTTTAGTCTCAGCTTTAGAGGAGCCATCCAAGGTGCTGGAGAGGTTGAGTACCTGGGACAGTGCCTTTAAAGTTCAGACTAAAATTGGGAGTGAATTCACCAGTAACTGCTGTTACATTTTATTTTGTTGTTAATTGCTGTCAAATTGCCTTCGACTTATGGCAACCCTATGAATGATAGAACCCCAATTTGCATCTGTGCAAATACATTTTATTTGCATCTGTGCCACTAGAGTGGGAGGAATTCTCTACTAAAAATATTCCATGCGGTTGTTTCACCATTGTTTTGCATGCAGGACCATAAAGTACTGTGTAGCATTTTACTTGCTTTGAAGGACGGGTGGGGGGGGCAGATTAATTCAATCAGACTGCTTATGGGCACAAAAATAGAGAGAACATGCAATTCAAAGCAAGAAAAAAGGATTATGTGGACACAGGGTGTTCATGTCACATGCTTTATATGGTTCCAAGGTTTACTAATGTTTTGTTTTTAATCAAGCCTGCTTGTACTGCTGGCATTTTAGTTAACAAAGAAAGACTGCTTATCCTTTCAAGCTGACTGTGTTGTTATTAATAGGATCAAATATATTTTCAAACCCTATTAAACACAGTCATGGCAAACATTGCAAATAACTGGGCAATTTTATGATATTTTGGGGGACAGTAAATCTGCAGTGTCATTCTCCTTATGAAACATAATTGTTCTCTTGAATGTATGAGGAATGCTGACTTGATGTTGATGTAGATAACTGCATTGTCAGAGACTTAAGATAAAGCACAGTGGAGGGTGGTGTTTTGTTTTTGTTTTTACATTTTTGGATTACCAAAAAAAAGTAGCCATGCAGCCTGGGAGATTCTGGAGGATGTAGTCCAAAAAGCAACATTTCAGGTTATACCTAGGAACAAACTAGGTGATGAACAAACACCACAATGATCCAGTCCCCCATTTTTTTAAATAGAAAACCCAGTTGTTATTCTCCTTGTCTTCAACCTAAGGTTAAAAATAAATATAGTTCTTGAGAGACACCTGGCACAGCCTGGGGACCCAGGTGTAGCCAAGCAGTCATACTGTGCAGCAGAATGGGAGAAAAGAGTAACTCAGGGGCAAAGGCTTCAGGCAGCAGGCATTTCACTGCTCTGATCCACTTTCACACACAAGAAAAAGACTTACAGGCTAAGAGGTTCATCCAAAGATATCTGGAGGCCTTTATTTTTGGTTGCAGTGTAAACAAAGTATATACACAATAAACCTCATCATCTTAACAGCAATATCTTCAACATACACCAACACTCCTCTTCAGTATGACACCAACCTACACACTGTGCAACTTGTGGTTCAACTATATAGGAGTGTTTGCCTGTCAGCCCTCTGCTTAGCCGCAGCTGTGACCAAATCAACTTCAGCTATGCTAGTATGTGGTCTGTTGCTTCAATATTTTCCTTTGTCCTTAAAGCAATAGTATCCTGACAGTTCCTTAGTGGTTACAAGAGCAAGTAGAAATGTTGCCATGTTGATATTAACAAAGCAGGAAATTAATTTTGGTTTGTACAAAAAGTTTTTAAAAAACCAATAGAAACAAAATTGGCTGATGTAATCTAGAGGGTTAGAGAGAAGGAAACTTCATCAAACCCCATGTTTAGAAATTAAGTGCTCATTTCCTCCAATTGCAGAATCCCACTCCTATGAGCCAAATTAATCATACCTAGAGTTCACACTAAGCCCTTGCTAGAACCAACATTTTTTTGTTGTTGTTAGAACCAAAAAATTCTGGGCAGGCTTTAAAGGCTATTCATCAGCTAAATGGTACAAAACATGCTGGCAGGGGGAGATGAAAACTGGATTTGACAATGAACCCTGCATGGTGGGGATGTAATTCTTTACTAATTTGCTTCTTGAAGGAAATAACAAGCAATTTTAGAAATTTTATTTCCACTGTAAGAAAGTCTACAAAAACCGTGCAGTTTTCAAAGACAATTCACAGTTTATGATGTATTCTGCACAAAATTCACATGTGAGAAATGCATTTTTAAAACCATTTTTAAAAATTGTTTATAATATTCTTTTCATCCCTGCTGCATGACAAGATACGGATTTAGGAAAGACCACAGATTTAAATGAATTGGCCTCTGCTATAGTGGTAAGCAGCTTCCATGGCTTTGGGGAGCCTAAATTTTATTTCTCAGTACTTGTTTAGGTAGGGTTCACACAGACACCTGCTGTTCACAACATGGCAGCTGTGAAAAAAGGCACTTTACCCTTTAAAGTATGCACCTTGCTTTAAAGCATGGTCTTGTTTCTGGGAGGTTTCTGGAAGCACAGATGTGCTTTAAACACAGCCTTTTTTGGCCACCTCTGCATTTCACTGCTGATTTCAGGGATGGTGCGGGAGCTATGAATGCTGCAAGATTAGGCAGGGAGATGCATGAAGACTATGGAGATTTTCAGACAGGGAAATTAATCCCCGGGGAGATCGGGACAGAATTGTTTCTGTCCCGGAAGCAGCACCACGTTTTGCATGCCACTTCCCTCTCCCGATCATTCGTCATCCTGATGCTGTGCTCGTTCTATTCCTTTTTATTAATGACGAACTCTGGTTAATAAAATATCACAAAAGGTACTGGCAGGGAAATAGAACGAGCACAGTGTCAGGATGGTGGAAGATCGGGAGAGGGAAGTGGGCGTGCGAAACGCGATGAAAATCTGAAAATCTCCTTTCTGTTCTACTAGGTGAAGAAGGTGCAGCCTGCAAGCCACATGTAGCACATGAGGCCTCACTTAGTGGCCCCTGAAGTTCCCAAAGCCAAAAATTATTTTTTTTAAATGTTGGGCCCCAGATCCCCACATGCCTTAAAATCTCCTCAAAACCTTTTTTTTTTTTTAAATGAAACTTGAAGTGATGTCACATCTGGTTACATTGGGCATGGTAGTGTGGCCCTTTAGGGTACTGTGCAGATGAAAAAAGTTCCCTTCTGCCTCCACATTAGCCCACCCTCATACTAGGTTCATCTAAGCTCTATGGACATTCAGTGGGGCAATAAATATCAGTGGGTCAATGAATATGTTCTGTGTTTTAGGAGATTATCAGACATGGCAAAAACCATGTCAGAAGATTGCTACAAGAACCAAAAGGGGCGACCTTACCAGACAATGACGTCCTCCAACGTTCAGGGGGTGTAGTGTGGGCGTAAGTAAGGCATCCCTTTTGATTAGCAGCTTCTCCCCATCAATGGAAAAGGGAAGCCTCATTCGCAGCAGTGCTATGCCCCCAGAATGGCCGAAGGACGCGGGCATCTAGTCAGCTTGCCCTTTCTGTTCTTGTAGCAATCTTCTGACACAGTTGGGAACAAGTTGTTGTTTTTTTGTTTTGTTTTGTTTTGGTGCATTCCCCTATTTCTGATAATCTCCTTAGACTGAAGTTTCAAAGCGATATTAAAGGTTCTGAACCCATTTTAGGGATAGGGTTCAGAATGCTGGCTAGCTCCTTAACATTCAGACTGAAACCCACTCACAGGCAAACCATTTGCATTTTAGTGCAAAAGGAAACCATTATTAACACCTTGGTCTATATACGCCTGCCTAGCATAAAGCCCACTGAGTTCAATGATGCTTTCCATAACGTAGACACATACAATTGCAACCTGGTTTATTTGCATGCTGGTGTCTGAGCTAACTTGACTTACATACTGTTCACAAAAGGAAGCATCTGGACTTATTCATACTTAGAGTAGACCCTAGGAACGAAGTCAGCCATGACTAAGTTGCCCTGGTGATTTCTGTGGGACTACTCTAAGTATGATTAAGTCTGGGTCCAACAATACAGAGTCATTTCCTTAAAAGCTGGTAAATTTTGTGCAAGCCAGAAAAGCTTTTGTTTGGATCCCAATGATTTTAAAGTAATGTTTTCCCTATAATGAAAGGAAAATGGTGCACATAAATATTCAAAAGAGAACAGGATTCCTGTGCTTTTAATGGCTGTGTAGAAAAAAAGAAACACCAGCAGGTGTAACTTGAAATCTCCTTTGGATCCTGTCTCTTCAACCTGGCCATCCTGCGCATTCACTTGCAACCCAGTAGACAGAAGTTATTGATCTTTACATGAGAACCATCTATGCTAGTAAACGCTCATGAATGATTAGCCTTTCTACATCAGACTCAAAGCCTGTCCAGTCCAGGATTCTGTTCCCCCAGTGGTAAAACAGATGCTTATGCGATGCCCACAAGCAGGACATGAGTATCTCACAGTCATCCTGCTTTTGTACTCTACCAGCTGGTACACTGAGGCATATACATTGCCTCAGGTCCTGTTATTGGAGGAAAAATATATTGGTCAGTTACCTGGTGGTATGACCATCCTCCATTAATTTGTCTAATCCCCTTTCAAAACCATACAAGTTGGCTTTCATCGTGATATCTTGTGATAACCAATTCCATAGTTCGATTATGTACCATTTAAAGAAGTACTTTTCCTTTTATCTGTCCTGAATGTCCAACTTTGATTTCATTCACCTTGGCCTAGTCAGTTCTAGCCTAGTGTGTGTGTGGGGGGGGGCGGTTAGGATGGAACAAGCTTTTGTTTTCTGCCGCTCCAGAGACTAGGACATGCAGCAATGGACTCAAACTACAGAAAAAGAGATTCCATCTAAACATTAGGAAGAACTTCCTGACACTAAGAGCTGTTTGGCAGTGGAATGCACTGCCTGGGAGTATGGTAGAGTCTCCTTCTTTGGAGGTTTTTAAACAGAGGCTGATGGCCATCTGTCAGGAATGATTTGATTGTGTATTCCTGCATGGCAGGGGTTTGGACTGGATGGTGCTTGTGGTCTCTTCCAACTCTATGATTCTATGAAAAGGTTAACCCAAATGACTTTCTCCACACATTACATCATTTTATACACCTCTATAATAATAACATATTAACAGTGCAGAAACATACACACATACCTTTTCCTGACCATGCATAAAGTTTGGTTGTCTACACAAGCCCTTAGAAAGCATAGTGTAAAAATGATCAGCAAGGTCAAAGGTGTTCCATTTTCCTCATAAGCCTGGCACTCTTGGAAAGAAAAGTGAAACAAATTACAATAGCTGGGGGAAAAAATATGTCCAACATTTCTTTGAGGAATGTCCTCTTAATGGAGAAAGAGAACTCCCCAAAGGCAAAAATGGTTTGGTCAGTGTATTCTGAGGCAAGGAAGTGAAATAAATTTAAAAGAATTCAAAAATCTAGACTGAACAACAGGAAAATCCCCAGCAAGATTTTTATCTATTAGTTGGCAGAATCCTGTCTGATTATATTTTCATAGCTGTTACTGTATGCAGAGAGATTAATACCAAAATTAAGTTGTAAACAGTTTTGAATAAACTTGCACATCTGTATCATTCACAGAAGTGTTACCCAAATTGCATGGGGTCCATGAAGAACCCACTCGTGTCCAGACATTAATATGGGGAATTTTAATTAGCTCAAAGTAGCAGCAAGAGGTTGGTCCTTTTGACCTATGTATCCCTAACAATGGCACCTTTGGGCCTATTTATACTGGTACTAACTGATGAGACTCATAGCAAGGAAATAAAAAACGTTTTTATTGAGAAATAATCTCAAAAGCATTCACACCAACACTCAGGCTTCAAGCAACCACACATGGCTAACCAAGAATAGGAGGAAGTTTGGGGATAGAGGAATAACATTCAGGATGATGGGCTATATTATACCTATCCAAAGAGCAGAGATTCATGCAGAGAAGAAGTATGGGTGCCAGGTGACACAGCAAACCAACAGAGTGATGGCCTCTGGGAAACTGAGCACACTTTGGTTGTATTTTGGGGGTGATATTTATATTCAATATTCCCCATGAAGGGGTGTTATGAGTGGAATACAATGTTAGATGGAGTTTACCATAGTTAGACAATGGTCGCTACGTCTGTGCTAACGGTTGTGAATGACTGAAACATTAAGACTGATGGGCATCAGGCAACCTTCTATTGTTTTAGGAGAGGTGGGGAAGAAAAAGATGGTTAAGGGACGATATGATAGCCCTGTTTAAGTATTTGAAGGGGTGTCACATTGAGGATGGAGCAAGCTTGTTTTCTGCTGCTCCAGAGACTAGAACACAGAGCAATGGATGCCAGCTCCAGGAACAGAGATTCCACCTCAACATTAGGAGGAACTTTCTAACAGTAAGAGCTGTTCAGCAGTGGAACACACTCCCTCGGAGCATGGTAGGGTCTCCTTCCTTGGAGGTCTTTAAACAGGCTGGATGTCCATCTGTCAGGGATGCTTTGATTGTGTTTTCCTGCATGGCAGGATGTTGGACTGGATGACCCTTGTGGTCTCTTCTGACTCTACAATTCTATGATTCTACGATTCTAAAACAGATTTTGCAGAGCAAAGAGTGTCTGGCCACTTGATTGAATCAGTGAATAACTCACTTCCAGGTACGTCCAGGAGAATTAGCACTTTCCCACCCTAACTACCAGTCCAGGGGGGGGGTTCACATAATTACTTCCCAGGCATGTTTTTTAGGAATTTTGGATGGCCTCTTCCTTAGGTTTTCTGAGCAAACCTTGAGCCCTTGTATGTGGGAAGCCCTGGTCTACTACCAACCACATGGAATGCCAATAAATAAACCAATTATGAAATATATCCAATTGATGAATTATTAGAAGGGGGATGTCTGGTCAGGTAATATATAAAGTACAGGATATTTCAATTAAAGAGTACATATTTGTTCAGCAGTAGGTTTCAGAAGCTACGCTGTGTCAGTCCTGGCTAGTGCTTGGACTGCAAAATGCAACACAATACCAAGAATCTCCAGTTATGGCTAGGAAAGAATTCAGCCTAAATCTCACCTGGAGAGCCACTGCCAGTCAGAATTGACAGTACTGGTCTACATGGACAAATGGTCTAACTAAGTAGAAGACAGATCCCTATATTTCTATGAGAAGTCAACAAATTTCAACCCCTTTTGAGTTGTCAGAGCCAGGTTCTCCAAGCTCGTACCCTCCAGTTTTGCTGGACTCCAATTCCCATAATCCCACAAGATGTAGTTAGGGTCAGAGTGTGTTTCTGTTCTGCCTTTTTAATCTGCTAGCCATTTGTTCTACACCATGCAGAACAGTACAGGACCCTGGTGGCTGCTCCTGCTGTGGCTGAAATTTGTGTCATTTTACTCCATAGCACTGTCACTTCACTGGAGCAAGAAGCTCTTCTCATGGATTCTTCTCATGGATTCTCATGGTGGAGCTGTCCTATCAAAAGAAGTAAGAAGAGGAGTCCTTGTACAGATGTGCCATCTAATACAGTTGCCTGCTTATTATCAGAAAACATGGAAAGCCCCTTCAGAATATAAATAACCTTTCCTCAGTTTGATGCTCTCCAACTGTGTTGGACTAAGAATCACATCATCTCCCTGCTGGCTGAAGATGATAGGATTTGTCATTCAACACAACTGGAGGGCACCACAATGAGGGAAGGTGGATATAAAGCTAAATCCAATTGTTAGTCACAACTAGAGTAGCTCATTGAATGAACAGAACTTGTTAAATCAACATTTATTGTATGTATATCCTATTGATTGAGTGGTTCTATTCTAACTGGAACTAACAAATGCATTTAGCCTACAGATTTTACCTTGCCTATCATAACACTAATTTTTTGTAACTGCTTTAAGCACTTATTGTCTGGATGGATAATTCAAAAATAAATTACATCAGGTAAATGAAATAAATATATTTGTGTTCTCCCTGTAGTCTAATCATGCACCTTTAACAATCTTGTGCACCTTCCTTCATATTTTCAGGTGCAATATGCTTATTTTAAAGCAGTTCATTCCATTTACTTATAATGTGACTAATGATTTTTGGCATCTAGCCACATATTTGATGTTGGTTCAATGTTGTTGTGTGCCTTCAAGTCATTTCCAGCTTATGACAACCCTAAAGACCTCTCACAGAGTTTTCTTGGCAAGATTTATTCAGAGGGGGTTTGCCATTGCCTTTCTCTAACCACTAGACAGCACTATCTCTACATCTGTAATATCCATAGCACAATAAGAGTTTTTTTCTAAGACATTGTAACCAATATCAGATTTTCTTTTAAAATCTATCTTTGACTACTGTACTCTGCTAGTAATTATTGTTTTTGTTTATAAGGCATTGTAATTATTTCCTGGCATTGTGCCCAGAACCTCCTGTCACGGTGTAAATCCCCATTAATCTTTGTTCTGGACAAAACTTCATCTTGGAAGAGTTAATTTTACTGTGTGGGGAAGCGTAACCTACACTCCTGCAATATCCAGAATAACTGTAACTTGGCTATTCTGCTATTATGCTAATGCCAGCATAGGAGAGAAGTGATGTTACACATTCCCAGCTGTAAAATTAAATCAGTAACACAGAAACAAGAAATAACAAATTGTCACTGATAGCCACTCTCACACTCTCCTCTGCAATTCGCTAATGCCCAAATGTTACTCTGCACCAAAAGTGTTGTTGTTGTTGGTGGTGGTGGTGGTTATATTCAGTTATATGACACCATTCCCAATATTGGGACCCTAGGCAGTTTACAGAATATTAAAACCAGAACAGATTGAAAACATACAAAAATCAATAAAATATATATAAAATGAAAGTACTCATTTATGGAAAGCACTAATGAACCTGCAGTCCTTGCAGAGACTCTTGGTATGTCATCCTTTCATGCTACTTAGTTATAGTACTATGATTCCACTTTGACTCCCATGGCTGCATCCTATGGGATCCCAGGGTTTGTAGTCTGGTGAATATCCCTTCCTAAGCTATAAATCTCATAATTCCATCCAATGGAACCATGACAATTAATGCAGAATTGTGGTGCTATATTTTGTGTTGTATGACAGGGCCTTTTCCACTACAAATCCAACTATTCCCAGCCAGCATGGCCAATGGACATGAGTCTAACTGTACAGTTGTGAATAGCGGGTCTACTTTGGATTTGGCTTTAAGTACACATCTTGTACTAAACTGGGCTGATCTGGAGAGATAGCTATATCAACCTCCTAGAAAGGACATCAAAATTAAAGCTTAATTAGGAATACAGATTTGGAGGAATGAGGAGACTCAGTCTGTGTCCTTCAAAAAGTACCCATTTTTATCCTCAAGCTCTCCATATAGCAAAACTCCTAGAGAAAGAAACAAAGGGGTGTAGTTTTGTGACTGATAGCCTGAGTTTCTAATCATGACAGATGGGTTTTTGTCAGACCTCTCCAGTTCAACTGCTTAGGGGCAGTAATGTTAAAGTTATATGTAAAAGGACTGTGTTGAGACTCAGTGCTGTTTGCTAGTTCGCTTTCCCAGAAGCAAGAACGTTAAAGGAGTTTTGGTAGAGTCTGTGAGACCTGTGAAGGTATAGCCTTGGTTCCTTGCTCGAAAAATGCTGGATGTTCAGGTTCTTATTCTGCCACTCTGTGCCCCATTGCCTTCCCCACAACTTTAGGTGCCACGGGGGGGGGGGAGCCTTAAATTGTTCTTTATTCATCATTTAATTCCATCTTTTCACACATCCTTCTGATACTGTGCAACTTACGTAAAAATGGCATATATCACAAAGGTCTCCCTAGATAAGAGTCTTGGGAGACCTCTGTGATATATGCCATTTTTATATAAGTTGCCAAAATAAAAATTAAAAAGAAGTGCAAATCATTCCCCCATCTGCAAATTTGAAAATGCTCCCCAAAATGAAAGCATTGCCCCTTCAAATAAGAACTCTGCCCCCAGGATGTTTTCCTTCACTCCCCAAATTTCTAACATTGCTGTGACTTAAAACTTCATTTGGGCATTTAAAAATGCAGTTCAGACTTCCAACGAAATGTGGCAGGTGAAGTTATCAAGAGAATGCAAACACAACAAATATGAGTTTTAGGTGTGAATGATTTTCAGTGTCTGGCCCTCTGGGATGCTAGAAAGTTGGGGAATAAAGGATAATTTCATGTGGGGGGTAATTCTTATCTGTGGGGTAATAGTCTCATTTTGCCTCCCATGTAACTACACCCCTGCCCTTTCACCAAAAAAAAAAAAAGATGAAGAAGAAGAATACGACCCCTGTATCTGCAGGGGATATGCTCCCAGACTTACCATGGAAATGTGAAACTGCAGATAATAGCAAACCCTATTGAAATGAATGGCTTCCTGACCATACCATACCATAGATTCACACTGGAGGACCTAGAAAATGCCTAGAAAGGACATATTATTCCTGATGCGGGATCAGTATCTGGTGGCCGATAGTGAATTATTTGCATTATTGTCTCAGCAAGTTGTTGCCACTGCACAATATTTTTTTAAACTGAAACTCAAAGGTGCATAAGTGTGATATTCTGCTTTAAAAAACTATTTGGTTGCTCTGCACAGGAAAGAAGTGCACGATCGGCAATGCAATACTCCAAAATGGTGCTTCAGGCAAATTCATTGCTGGCAAGCCTTCCCCCCATGCAAGATTGCTTTCCCCACTCCTTGTTGATCACATCTCCAGGTGCCCATTTCTGTGCTCAGCTGAAGCACTGGCATGCCAAGCAGGCTTTACATGGAGCTCCTGCTCATGAGGAGGTGGCAGCAGTGGCTCCAAAGGAAGGCTATCCCTGCACTGCTCAGTACAGGGAAGGGGAATGCCTCAGTTTTTGGCACACAGACAACAGGACCGGGCTGAATCAGACCCGATCCAATTTTCCACATATCAAAAGAACCTTAGAGGGTTTTTTTCTGGCTTTGCTTAGTACAGAGCAAAACCAGGATAAGGGCTAAAAAATGCATTACCTCCCTGGAAGTAGACATACATTGTGAGGACTGCCAGCACTGATGCCAGGGTGAGTACAGAGTTTTTGGTCCATGTAGACAAGCCCCCTGATATTTTTGCAGGCAAGCTGGTGAACTGTGGGCTGGACAGTGTTACAATTAGCTGGATCTGTAATTGGTTGACAGTCCAAAACCAGAATTTTCACCAATGGTTGTGCTTCGACATCGAGAGAAGTGACTAGTGGGTTCTGTCCTGTGTCCAGTGTTACTTAGATGGTGGCAGAAGGCATGCTTATCAAATTTCCAGATGACACCAAATTAGGGTGGGTAGCTAATACCCCAGAGGACAGGAAGGGAATTCCAGATGACCTTGACAGATTGGGGAGTTTGGGCCAAAACTAACAAAATGAATTTCAACTAGCGCAAATGTAAGGTACAACATCTGGGAAGGAAAAATGAAATGCACAAATACTTGATGGGTGACAACTGGTTTGAAAGTAGTACATGTGAAAAGGATCTAGCGGGTCTTAATAGACCACAAGCTAAACATAAGTCAACAGTATGACGCAGCAGTTAAAAAAGCAAATGTCATTCTGGGCTGCATCAACAGGAGTATATTTTCCAGACTGAGTACTACTACAGATTTTAATCTGTATTGGTATTTTAATTTTTGTAAGCTGCCCCGATTGTTTTTAACAGAGGGGCGGGATAATAATAATATTACTCTGTTCTGCTTTGGTCAGACCTCACCTAAAATACTGTGTCCAGTTCTGAGCACCAAAAAGGATATTGACAAGCTGGAATATGTCAAGATAAGGTTGGCCATTGACCAAGAAGATCAAAGGTCTGGAAACCAAGCCCTATGAGGAATACCTTAGGAGCTGGATATATTTAGCTTGGAGAAGAAAAGAATGATAGGAGAGATGATAGCCATCTTTAAAGTGAAGGGATGCTACGTAAAAGATACAATAGCAAGCTTGTTTTCTGTTGCTCTAGAGACTAGAACACAAATCGATGGATTCAAATTATAAGAGAGATTCCACCTAAACATTACAAAGAACTTTTTTACTGTCAGAACTGTTTGACAAGGGAATAGCCTCTGGGTGGGGGGTGGTGGACTCTCCATCTTTGGATGTCTCTAAACAGAGGTTGGCTGAACATCTTTCAGGAGTGCTTTAGTTGGGTATGGTAGGGAGTTGAACTACATGGCCCTTCTGGTCCCAACTCTATGATCCTATGAGCTTTCTGATTTGAGATTCAGGTTAGAACCCATTTCTGAGGTGAACTGGGCTGCTTTCTGAATCCCTGAGTCCAAATCAAATCCTGTGACCAGTGAACCTGCTTAATCAAGTTATTCTGGATTTTATACTTTCTTCTGAGTGGTGCTGTTTCCTTTCAACCAGACTCTCCTTTCATTCCAGTCTCTATACCACAAAGAATACCACAATAGCTACTGTGGTGATTGCATTGTTTTTGTTGGAAAAATCCAGAATTCTTTCTCCCCCGACTTATTTGCTATTAGAGTAAGAAAGTAATCGATAGGACAGGGTCTCCTGCATGCCTTCCTCTCATACTATCTTTAATTAGCATGGTTGTAAACAGTACACAACCAAACTACAAGATCACACATCCTAGGTTAATTTGCTTTATGGTCTTAGATCTTTTATTACTCTTTCTTCTTGCCTCGAAAGCTACAAGCTGCTCTCCATCTTGCAAGAATGCCTTCCAAATGGTGAGTGAAGATGGACCTCTTTCTTATCCAAAACCTATTTATTAGTTAGTTAGGACGTAGGTTCCAATGCATATGTAGATTTAAAGCCATTAGTAAAGCTTAAGTTTTTCCTTTAACAAGAAATTGTCTGTCTCTTTGTTCTTGTGGTTGGGTCAAAGCACTGTATTATTGAGTCCATACCTCCAGCTCTGCTCTGCTACAATAAAGTTAATTCCTGACAGTTTTAACTTTTAAGAAGTTTCCCCAAAAGGGCTAACACCCTGGGACCTCAAATTTTATTACAATTTTGTTCAAGGAAAACCTTCCTTAAAGTAGTTTATCATATTTATAAATGTTTTCAGAAAATCATCCTGTATATATGAAACCTAGGAAACACTAGGTACTTAAGCTTCCTTGAAATTGAGCTGTGTGCTTGTTATGTTTTAAGAAAAGCCACCAATATATTATACACAATGGTGGCATTACATAGCTTGGCCCTACATTCTCCTGAAGATGAATCACACATAAATGAATGCAAGAGTGTCCAAATTATTGTTTCATTCAGGAGGCTGTGAGCAGTTTAAATATACTTGAAAATCATGGGGGGAAGTAAAGAGGATTTTATGCATAAACAAAATAAATACAGGAGGCAGAATGAAGAAGCATTATTTGATGCCAGTCGGTTTCCACTGCCTGGGCCAGGAGAACCTGTCCAGTTCCATGTACAGAAATCAACGTCATCCTCTGTAACTGAGGGTGGATGCCTCACTGCATGCCCTTTGCACCCATCACTTCTGAGGTGGCTCCCTCACTTTGCCTAATGATAGGACAGGCCATGGACAAGAACATGAAGGGTGCCTACTATAGCACGATAACACATAAGCCAGAGATGAGAAGCCTAGAGTATGGGATTTTTTTTTAAAGTAACCTTTCCTGAATAACTATCCCGGCCCAAGACTCGGTTGTCCTCCCTGAGCTGTAATCATTAAAAAAAAAAAACTATTGTATGTTTTAATATTTTTCTAATTTATATATTTTTAATTTACTGTATGTTTTTAATCTTTTATAGTTTAATATTATTTTAAGGGGGGGTGGGCTAGGGTACTGGAACTATGGAGTTTTTATATTGTAAGCCGCCCCGATTGCATTGCAGAGGGGCGGGATAGAAATAAAATTTTATTATTATTATTATTATTATTATTATTATTATTATTAGGTGTTACTGATTTTCCCAGCATGCCATTACTTGTTACTTTACAGGTAATGTGTTAGTAATGGTGCTGCTAGTTGTTATGTTATTTTGCCAAAATAACATCATTGCCACCTCAGTTATTACCTCCCCACAAATAACAAGTAAGATGTAATATTGTTCCTTATAATATATTATCCCAGGTTCTAAGACAGCCTTCAGAAGTCATTGAACTCCAAATCCCATGAGCCCCAGCCAGCATGGTTCACAATCAGGGATGGCAGGCATTATTATCCACCAACATTTGGAGGGCCACAAGTTCCTCCCTTTAACTGAGTCCTCTGAGGATTACATATCAGTTTTTAAAGAGATGGTCATGTTAATTGATTGCACTATGAAAAGAAGAGGTGGGGGAGAGGAAGAGGAATTTTTGTGGTACCCTTAAGACTAACAAGTTTATTTTAGTGTGAGAGCTAGTCTGTTTCTAAAATATATCTTTCAGCCTTAAAGATGCCACAATACTCCTCACTCTTGCCCTTCTTTTGATACTGAGGATCATGATCAGAGGTTGGCAATGTGGGGAGAAAGCAGTGGTTGGGCTGATGTGGGGCATTTGCAGTGGAATTTTTGGAGAACAGTGTTAGCAAGGGAATTAATGAGATGGTCTGACAGGAGTCTGTGTGATGTTGTAGTTTGAGAGTTTGACTAAGAAGATTATCAGACAACCCGCTTTAAAACATTTTTTGTTGGCATAAAAACCCCTATTTTTATGTCAGCAAAAGAACACTCCCCACTGTATATATCTTCCCTCCTGTCCGAAGGCTTCATCGGCAATGAAAAGGGAGTGAACGGAGCTCCATTCACTTCCTCCTTTGAAGTCCTGCGGATTCTCTTGAGACTTCATTGTGTGTGTGTGTGGGGGGGGCAGATTCAAAAAAAGAAAAGAAAGGAACACATAAAAAGTTGCACAAAGCACATACACAAACTTTAAAAGTCCCAAATAACCCAAAACGTACCTGGATGTCCCAGTCTCACCTGGAAGTGTTTGTGCTGGACTGGCCATTCTCACTGCAGTCATGGGATTTAAATGGCATGAGATTTCGCACGTTGGCAATGCTGGCACCAAAATGGAACAGGGGGATCTATTGATGACTTCAGCTGTCAATAGAAAGAAACGACACCATCACACCAGCGGAACACAAAAGGACATTGTTGTCTGATATTGGCGTCCTTTTGCGTTCTGCTGTTGTTATGCTGGTGCCACATTTGCTGTGTCTGATAATCTCCTACAACTCTGGGAATCAAGGTTTGAATCCCTGCTCAGCCATGGAAATCCACTGAGTGACCAAGTCACACTCACTCAGCCTCAGAAGAAGGCAAGAGCAAACCCACTCTGGACAAATCTTTCCAAGAAAACCCTGTGATAGATTCACCATAGAGTTGCCATAAGTCAGAAATAACTTGAAGGCACACAACAATAAAAACAGCAACAACAACAGCAAGAAGTCTGAGGAGTGAGAAATGAGGGTGCATGTGTAGCCATTTTCACCTCTGCAAACTTTCGTTTCATTTAGTTAAGCAGCCTTTTTGATTTAAATAACTTCATCTTAGCCCCTCAGCCGTCTACTTGATGTTCTTAAATGAATCTTAAGTAAGTCTTAGTTAAACACTGATCACTTTTCAGTTCTTGCCATCTGGGAAGATTAACATTCATGCAGTGCTGGAACATGAATCCATTTTGCTTCATTAGTTTTAAGTAATAAATAAAACAGAATTTAGAAGTTCCACCAGCCCATTCCCTTCACTTTTTATTGCTGCAATATATAAGGTTCAAGTGCTCCACCATGGCAGGCTTCTATCAAATCCACATTATTTCACAGTGAAATGGATCACTTCAGAGGGTGCATGAGATGTGTAGACCAAAGAGAAGCTTTGAGGTTTTGCCAAATACTGAGAGGAAAATATAGCTCATAAATAGAAGAGAAAACATATTTAAACTAAAACAGTGTGCTGGTGACCAAACACTTCATGCCAAGATTAAGTAAGCAAAACTCGACCAACCATATCCCCCCCTTCTGAACTATAGGACAAATGTTGGGGTCACATATTTTTGCAGTATCTTGGAAGAAATATTAAATCAATAATCCACCTTAAGGTTGCTACTAGATGAAACAATGTTCTATAAAAAGCCAGCTGATTTTGCTGAGGGACAACATAAGGGTGGGAGGTATATTTGCTACACAGCAGGTGAGCCATTGCACAGTAACCCCTGCATATCATGCCACTTGAACATCTGCAGCCATTTCTAAGTATTGCTTTACTTGGATACAACGTATTTCTTGGCAAACATCCGTGCAATTTGTGGCAGTGTTGTTTTGGGGGATCTTCTTGCTACCTCTGTTATTTGCTATATGACTCTTTCTGGGTTGTTGGCAACACACAAACCAATCTATATTGTTTGAATTGCTCAATATATTTTCTCTACTTTTTAAAAAAAAGTAGATTGCATTATTTGCAGTGCTGGTTGCTGAGGAAGGTCAATGTGGATGATGTTTAGAACACATGTAAATTGCTAGATGGGAAAATGCAGAGCTTGGAAAAGTTATTTTTAAGAAATAATTTGTTACCATTATAGTGCCAGTGCCTGAAAGATAATCAGTAGTTGCAACTTGCTTTCCTATTTCTTTAAAGTAACTTAAGATGGCCCTTATTTAATTAAAAAAAAACCATCTGAATGCTACAAGCTGTTGACCTGTGATGCCCAGAAAATTCTCCCCCATCCATCTTTCCATCATCTCAGGACCCACAAGAGAGCATGAGATGGTAGCATAAGGAAGAGTACTGAAGCACATGATAGTCTTCCTTCACTGTTTAGCAGGAATGGATGGGAATTTCATTGTGGTATGTTTTTGATAGAAATTTACCAAAATCCTCATACTTCTTCATCTTTGGGAAGAAGGAATTTAAGATTTTTAATTTTTTAAAAAAAGTGTAAGAAACTTTTTTTTTAATTTGTTTTTTAAAAAGTGTAAGAAACAAGTAATGCAGGAAATAAGTGAAATACTGGAGATACTGGGGATAAATATACCTTTAAGCCCTGAAATAGCATTATTTTCATATTGTGAAAAAATACAAGAATCTCAAATTGTTAAGGATCTGCTAACAAATCTGCTGACAGCAGCAAGGTTAATAATAGCAAAGAAATGGAAAATACAAGGTGAATACAAAATAGAAGAATGGTATGATGAAGTATGGAATATAGCTATAAATGAGAAACTAACAAATATGGTTAAGGGAAAAAAAGGAGTGCTAAATAAGAATGTTTTTGGTGGAAAATGGAGTAAATTTTTAGAATTTGTATTAATAAAGGGGAGAGGAAGCAAACCTGAGTTGGAAACAATGATTTTTTTGGAAAGAGGGATGAATGTAAAGGGAAGTCCCTCGGTGGAGGGAATCACTGTTATATATGTTTGTTAAGTTTTATGTAGTAATTGTATGTTTTTTTTAATTTTAAAAATTAATAAAAATTAATTTAAAAAAAATAAAAAGTGTAAGAAACTCAAAACTGCCAAATTTGTAGAACCTGGCAAAGGATTCTTGAGTGCTAACTATTAAAAGCCTGAGTTTTAATCCCTGTCTAGTCAATGGTGAATTAGTGGTACTACAACCTAGATCAGGGATGGGCAAATTGCAGCCCACCGGTTACATGTAGCTTTCATGGCCATTTTTGTTGCCCCAGAGTTCAGATTTGTTTTTGCCCCCCAGTGCCCTCTAGGGGATATCAGGGGAATTTTTGCTGTGTTTTGGGGAGTGGGGGCTGAGCCATTTTAGGCCCAGGAAAGACCTTTTCTTAATAACAGGAAGTAGTCAGAAGTCACTTCCTGGTAGTTCCTGTTTTTAAAAAACAGGAAGTGATTTCCACTCACGTTCTGTTGTTTAAAAAGACCTCTTCTGGGATTAAAATGACCCAGGAGGGGCTGAAAACATGGTGAAAATGCTCCCCATGCCCCCTAGAGGGCATTTATGGGCAAAAACTTTTTTTCAGGAGAGGTGCAGTGGGGGTGGCTCTTCATGCTCACCAGAGGGAGCTAATGCAGTCCCCTAGTTTCCCACCCCGACCTAGATGAAGGCTGGTGAATCTGTTCAGGTTTTCGTATTAACCGTATAAGAGTTATCCAACTTATTTTAGGGAGTATGTCTGGAACCTTGGATAGCTCATTCAGGCCTGTAGGTGAGATATGCTGGTGTAATTACTGTAGGTGACATTGGCATATGAACTCTGACGGATATTACAGAAGGAGGTATCCTGTACTTTCTCACACAACACACCTGGCCTTGGCTGCACAATCCAAGTGTGCATTCTAGCTCCATCCCCTGACCACCGGTCAGTTACACTGATGTACCCGGGTGTGTTCCAGCTGCCTTTACATGCACAGGGACACTGAAACATTGCTCCATCTTCCTGTGCGAAGGAAGACGGGAAGATCCAAAACTTCCAAAGAAGATTTGGATAAGGAAATGAATGAACAGAGGGAAGAACAGAAGGAGGGAATTGAAAATATGAGAGGTGAGATTGATGTAAGAGAAAGGACACTAGAGGAAAGTGGAAGTGAAGTGGAGGAGGAAAAAGAATTAGAGGAAAGAGGAGAAGGAGAGGAAGGAGAAGAAATGGAAGGGAGAGAAAGTGAATTAGAAGATATGGATGGGGACGAGGAAGAGCGAAAATGAAGAGGAAGAAGAGGGAGAGGTAGATGATATTATAATAAAATTATAGATATAATAAGAAAGTAAAAGACCATGAAAATAGTCTTGTGGAATATAAGAGGGATGAATTCTCCACATAAGAGAAATCAGATATTTCATCGTTTGGAAAAGATAAAAGCGGACGTTACCTGTATACAGGAGACACATATTAGGCTGAAAGACCAAAAATAGTTGAAAAATAAAAAATTAGGACAGGAATTTATAAATTCAGGTAGCGAAAAGAAAAAAGGAATAGCAATATATATAGGTAAAAAATGGGAGGCGAAGGAGGTTGTTAAAGATCCAAAGGGACGTTATATTGGAGTTGTGACAAATTTGTTTGGGGAAAAAACACTGACTCTTGGAGTTTATGCCCCATCTGAAAATAAAGATAGATTTTATAAAAATTTAATGGAGACACTGTTAAATATAGAGTGTGACAATTTGATCTGTTTGGGTGACTGGAATGGGGTTTTTGAGCCTGTCAAAGATAGAACACTGGGCAAAAAGTTGAAGATTAATGAGAAACAAGGAAAGTTGCCAAAATCATTGATAAAACTTATGGATAACTTCTCACTAATTGATTCTTGGAGATATCTGTATGGTGACGCAAAAGACTATACTTATTATTCAGATTATCATAAAACATTCTCACGCATTGACATGTTTCTGATATCCAAAAATATAGCTAGGAATTTGGAAAGCATGGATATAACACCTAGAATGATATCAGATCATAACTTGATAATGCTTAAGATTAAAGACATCATGAGTGAATATTGTTGGAGCTTAATAAAAACTTATTGCAGGATGAGAAGGTCCAAGAGAGAGTAGGAGAAGCATTAAATAATAATTTCAAAGAAAATAAAGAAAATAAAGAAACATCAATGCAGACTGTTTGGGATGCAAGTAAAGTGGTAATAAGAGGGATATTAATGCAAATAAATTGCAAGAGGATTAAAAAGAAGAGAGAGAAGTTTCAAAGATTGCAGGAAGCTTTTTTAAAAAAGAGAAGGAGCATAAAGCCAATCCAATGAATAGAGAAGTAAATATGGAACTGAAAGCAATACAAGCACAGATGAAAATTGAAATGGCAGAGGAAATAGAGAGGAAAATGAGGTATGTAAGGCAAAATTATTTTGAAAATGGAAATAAGGTAGGGAAATGGTTAGCATTTAAACTTAGGAAGGAACAGGAGAAGAGACAAATATTGAAACTTAAAGATAAAGGGAAAGTGATAACAGATCAGGAAAAAATTAGAAATGCCTTTCAAAGGTACTATACGAATTTATTTAAAACATGACCGCTCAATGAATTTAAAAGATTAAAAATAAGAGAATATTTAGCAGAACAAAAAGTACCAAAGATAAGTAAGGTGTACAGAAAGGATTTAAATAATCAAATTACGCTAACTGAAGTTGAGAAGGCAATAAAATCTTTAAAAAACGGCAAGACTCCAGGGCCGGATGCGTTTCCTGCTAAATATTATAAGACTTTCAAAAGGGTGTTGAAAGAACCATTAATGAAAACGCTAAATAAAATACTAGTGGATGAAGAAGTACCTATATCATGGAGAAGCTCTAATATAGCACTGATACCAAAGGAAAACAAAGATCCAGAGGAGATGAAGAGTTATAGACCTATCTCGTTGTTGAATACTGACTATAAGATTTTTGCTACTATTATGGCTGAGAGATTAAAGAAAGTTTTAAGCTAATGGATTAATAAAGATCAAACAGGGTTTCTTCCGAAGAGATATTTAAGATCTACTACATGGAAAATATTGAATTTGATAAAATATTTTGATAAACACTAGGACAAGAAATTCACCTTAATAGCATTAGACGCAGAAAGACCATTTGACAGTGTAAACTGGGAATTCATGATAGAGCTTCTAAATCAGATGGACATTGGAGGAAAATATATAAATGGTATCAGAGCTATATACAAGAACCAGATGGCACAAATTATAATTAATGGCCAAAGAACAAAAGCAATAAGTTTGGAGAAGGGAGTGAGACAAGGTTGCCCCCTCTCCCCATTACTCTTCATAACCATTTTGGAAGTTCTATGTAGAAAGATAAGAGCAGAAAAGGAAATTCAAGGAGTGCGTATCAAAAATCAAACATACAAAATCTGTGCATATGCAGATGATTTAGCAATATGCTTGGAGAAAATATTGGAAATCTTGCAGAAAATATTGGAAGAGTATGGTATGCTTACAGGGATTAACATCAATAAGGACAAAACAGTGGTGTTAACAAAGAATTTAGATAGGAAGGAGGAAGATAAATTTAGAGCAATATCAGGTTACAGAGTGGAGAAGAAGATTAGATATCTAGGCATAATCATGACAAAAAACAATATAGATTTGGTTGATAACAACTACAAAAAGAAATGGATGGAAATCAAAAGTGATTTAGAGAAATGGAAAGATTTGAATCTATCCCTTCTAGGAAGGATATCCGTAATTAAGATGACGGTATTGCCTAAAATGCTGTATTTGTTCCAAAATTTGCCTATATTATTTAATGATAAACTCTTCAAAATTTGGGATAAGGACCTGTCTTCATTTGTTTGGCAAAAGAAAAAACCCAGAATAAAATGGAAAATTTTGATAGATACAAAGGATAGAGGAGGGCTGGGTTTGCCGAGTCTAAAATTATACCATCAAGCATGTGCTTTGGTTTGCTATATGAATGGATATTTCTCGAGGACAATAAGCTCATAACTCTAGAAGAGTCGGACATGAGATTTGGTTTTCATGCCTACATGTGGTATGACAAGGAAATGATAGACAAGGGTTTCAACAATCATTATATTAGAAAATCTCTTTTAAGAGCATGGAAGGGATTAAAAGTAATATATATATTAAGCTTCCATTGTGGGTATCCCCACAGGAAGCATTCAGACGTATGGAAATGATAGACTTAGGAAAATGGTGGAAATACAAAGATTTATTGGTATTTCAGAAGGGAATTTGTAGATTTAAGACAAAGTAAGAATTAAGTCAAGAACAAAAGAAATGTAACTGGTTTCAACACAGACAACTTTTGGAAAGGTATAATAGAGATAAAAAAAAATGTGTAATTGAAAATTTAAATACTGAATTGGATACTTTTATCATGGAAGAGAAAGAGTTTACAATATCAAAGATACCTATATAATTTACTATTAAAATTGGACTTGGAATCAGAAATTATTAAAGGTTATACGCTGGATTGGTCATGAAATATGGGGAATAATATCTTGTTAGAGGATTGGGAAACTTTATGGAAAAAAATATAAAGTTTTCAGTAAACAACGAATTAAGAGAGAACTGCTATAAAATGCAGTTCTGTTGGTATCTGACCCCTGTAAGACTGGCAAAAATGTACAAAGAAATGAAAAGTAATTGCTGGAAATGTGGAGACTCTAACGGTTCTTTCTTTCATATGTGGTGGTCATGCAAGGCTACAAAAGAATACTGGATTAGTATTCATAATGAGATAAGAAAGATAATTAAGAGAGATTTCAAATTAAAACTGGAGTTATATCTACTAAATATATTTGATAACAGAATTTCCCTCAAAGTTCAAGAACATTATGCTTTACATGACTACCACCGCTAGAATTGTTTACGCCAGGTATTGGAAACAAAAGATGAATCCAGATTATGAAGAATGGATATTGAAACTATGGGAAGTAGCTCAAATGGAACTTGTTGGGTTAAACATTGATCGATAGAAGTCTTTAAAAAAGAATGGGAGATGGTAATTGAATACTGGAATACAAAATGGCATGGATTTATGGCAACATGGTTTAAAGATTAAGAGTTTTAAAGCAGAATGAATAGGAAAACTGGTTGAAAGATAAATATTAGTTGATTAGTCCTTCTGTCAAAAAATATAGGTTTATTTAGGAAAGTTTTTGGGATAGAAGGGATGACATGAAGAGGTGATATGAAACGCAGAATTCTTGTATTAAAAACAGAATAGATTGTGGAACCTGTATAATGTCTCAACGGTATAGTAACTTAAAATAATGAAGAGTATTTTAAGTAATGAAAGTCAACAATTTGTGTTTCAAACTGATTCAAACACTGCTGAGTAGGAAACCAAGATTATGTTTATTGTGTCTAATTGGTTTTGTCTGTAAATTTGTTGTACATTGTGATTTGTTATGAATGTTATCTGTTTGTTTGTTTTTGTTTGTTTTTTTGTCTTTTATGAATGCAACAATCATGCTACAGGTTTGTCATGAAGATAAAATTATGTTGTAATGATGTTATACAACATAACCGCTGCCCCAATTGTTTTAACAGAGGGGCGGGGTATAAATACATTTTATTATTATTATTGTTGTTGTTGTTGTTGTTAATAATAATAATAAAGAAACATTGCTTCATCTTCCCCAGGTGCATAAGAGCAGCCAGAACATGTCTAGGTGCATCCCAACAGCTGGGCAGTGGCTAGGGGATAGGGGTGCAACTGGAGCATGACCCCCAGCTGCTATTGCATGGCTGCTCTTTCACAGGTAGGGAGGAAGTGGGGCTGGTACACTGGGGGAGACTTGTGTTTCACTGTGTGGTTATTGGATATGGACCTTAAAATTCATACTAAAACCCAGAGTTGATTCACTGACCCATTGCCTTTGGAACCACCAGCTTTCATTGCTACTGTCCCCACCACCACCAAATCAGGCTTCTCGTCCTTAATGTCAAATAGGTATAATGTGGCCTTCTACATGCTGGGAAGAATAACCTATAAATTAACTAAAAGGTTAGTAACACAGCAGAAGGGCTGAAATTACCCCTTGTTAATTTAGTTGTAATGAGATGTCATTTCACCCTTGTTGCTGGAGGAAAAGAACTAAGTATAAACCACTAGCTACTTGTACCTAGCTTCCCAGTTCTGGCAAAATGTATTTAATTCTGCTGTTCCCAGGAGCCCATAATAGATGTGACTTTTATTCTCACAGAGGCCCAATAAAAGATGGCAACCCTACTCGTGATTGTGGACTGAAGTGTTCCAAGAATGTTTTAATGGCTCTTTAAAGATCTGCTCTGCACCAGCTCTGTGTGACACTAATGCTTCAAAAGAAATAGAGGTAGTGCTAAACCCAGCAAGATTTGCCTTGCTAGCTCTTAGAAATGTCGTGTAAAGAACAATAAGTTATAACTCAATGACTCAAGTTCAGTTTTTTGAGGCTGAAATACTGCATAGTGTGCTTTATGTCTTACCTATTTCTCAAACTAGGTAAGAGTGTTACAAGTTAATGCAGTGCTTTTCAAAGTGGTGGTCTGTAGACAGGTGCTGGTCAGCAGCAAGTTTCCAGGAAAGAAAACAAAAGTTGCATCCAATGGGGCTCACTCCCACACTCTGGTACATTGGGAAAAACACCCTGCCAATCCCTCACTTGAGATAGCTTATGAAGCACTGGCTTAATGGGCTTGTTTGCTTCTCCAATAGGTCTCCTGTATCCATGGATTGTGCATCCACAAATTCTTTTTTTATTATTATTATCTTTAAATCAAGTTTCCAAACACATAAAACCATACATAGTCATACAATCAACTTCCTTCCCAACTGTACTTTGAACTTGATTTTTTACATACTTTTTGGCTTTCTTACATACAGTTTAAATTGTGTTATTACAATAAAATTATTGATACAGAAGCGTGTTATCCATTCTTCTTCCCTGAATCATATTTCTTACCTATCTCCCTCCAAAAGGTGACTAAAAAAAACCCTGGTATTTTCTCCTTATTTCTAGTTTTATCAAAAGTACGGTTTAATCTGTAAAACATGTTGTTGTGTGAATGCTCCAATCCAATTTCCAAAATAAAATCAAATTTTCCCAGTCTTTTCTATAATAATAATAATAATAATAAACTTTATTTATAACCCGCCCCTCTGCTAAAAACAATTGGGGCAGCTTCCAACAATTAAAACATTATAATAATGACTAAAAACACCACCCACCCCCACCCTCCCACATAAAAAGACATTAAACACAATAAGATTAAAACCTACTAGCTAAAAAACACATTAAAAACAAATATATACATAATTTTTTAAAGCCAGGAGACTGAGTTCCTGAGGCCGGGATCTAATCAGGAAAGGCCTGCCGAAAGAGATCCGTCTTTAGTGCTTTTTTAAAGCTACTCAAGCTCGTCAGCTGACGGATCTCATTCGGCAGGCCATTCCACAATTTGGGGGCGATTACTGAAAAGGCCCTCTGGGAGGTTGCAGACAGCCTAGATTTTTGTGTTTATCTAAGGACTGAGATCGTATCCAACAGGTAAATTGTTCTAATCTCACCACCTCCTGTAACTTTAACATCCATTCTTCTATACTTGGAATTTCTTTTTGCTTCCAGTATCTTGCATATACTATTCTAGCTATTGTTATCATATAGCACATCACATGTCTAAATTCATTAGGGAAATCTCTGTCAAAGATATTCCATAGGTATCATTCCGGTTTCAATTTATAGTCAATTTTCAATATTTTCCTGATTGCATCATGAATATTAATCCAGAACTGTCTTGATACTTTACAGGTCCACCACATGTGGTAAAATGTACCCTTCGCCTCCCCACACTTCCAACACTCACTTTTCATATCTTTATACATTTTTGTCAACTTATGTGGTGTCATGTACCATCGAAATTGCATCTTGTGACAGTTCTCTCTCAAGACACTGCAAAGTGTAAATTTCATATTTTTTTTCCACAGAACTCCCAATCTTCAATAAGGATATTGTGTCCAATGTTCTGTGACCATTCTATCATGAACTCTTTAATGGTTTCCGATTCTAGATCTAACTTTAGCAATATTTTATATACCTTTGATATTTTAAAGTCACTATCATCCATTATCAAGATATCAAGCTCTGTTTTTAGATTTTCTATCCCGCATAGTTTTTTATCCATACAAAATCTCTCTAACAATTGTCTATATTGAAACCAATTATCAATTCTTTGTTCCCCCTCTAATTCCTCCCTTATTTTGAATCTGGGAGATCCCTTCTGAAATACTACTAAATCATTGTATGTCAACCAGCTTTTCAAATGTGGCATCTCTGTTCTTCTAAATGCTTCTTGTGGGTAAACCCATAATGATAACTTAAAATAGATCTTAGCCTTCAGTTTCATCCAAATCCTAATCAAAACATTTCTGACAAAATGATTATTAAAGTTCTTGTCAATCTTTACTTTATCATACCAAAGATAGGCATGGATCCCATATCTAATATCAGAACTTTCCAATGTGATAATCCCATCATCCCTAAGAGTGAACCAGTCATACATCCAAACCAACGCGCATGATTGATGATATAATTTAAGGTTTGGCAAAGCTAAGCCTCCTCTAGATTTATCCTCTTGTAAAATTTTCCATCTTACTCTAGGCTTTTTTTTCCGCCAAATAAATTTAGACAGGTCTCTATCCCATTCCTTAAAGAGTTTATCACTGCATATTACAGGTAAATTTTGGAATAGGTACAGCATCTTCGGTAATATCATCATTTTACAGCCGATATACTACTTAACAAGGATAAGTTTAATTGCTTCCATTTTTCAAGATCTTGTTTAATTTTCATTCCAAATCTTCTTGTAATTATTATCAACCAGGTCCATATTTTTTTTGTGATCATTATTCCTAGGTATCTAATTTTTTTCTCCAATTTGAAATTCGATATCTCTTTCAGTTTGTGTTCTTCTTTCTCATCTATGTTCTTTGCCAATATACTCATTTTATCCTTATTGATCTTAATCCCTGCAATTTTACCATAATTCTCCAATATCATACGCAAAGTCCCAACTGCCTCTAAAGGATCTTCTAAGAATACTACCAAATCATCTGCAAATGCGGCTAGTTTATATGTTTGTTTTTAAATTCGAACTCCTTTTACTCCTTCCTCAGCTCTTATCTTCCTACATAGGACTTCCAAGACCATTATAAAAAGTAGCGGGGACAGAGGACACCCTTGCCTTACCCCTTTCTTCATTTTTATTACATTTGTCTTTTGATCATTACCTATTATTTGGGCCATTTGTTTTTGGTAAATTGCATTGATTCCATTTATAAACATCTCTCCCAGACCCAGTTTATTCGTCACCTCAATCATAAATTGCCAATTTACACTATCGAAAGCCCATTCTGCATCTAAGAACACTAATGCTAGTTTTTTGCCCGGATATTTATCAAAATACTCGTCCAGATATAATACCTTCCTGATGTTATTTCTTATATGCTGTTTAGGCAGAAAACCTGTTTGATCTTTATCTATCCAGTCTTTTAATATATTCTTCAATCGATTAGCCATGATGGCTGCAAAGATTTTGTAATCCATATTCAGTAATGAGATGGGTCTGTAACTTTTTATTTGGTCTGGTTCTTTATTTTCTTTCAATATTAGTGAAATGTTGGCATTCCTCCAAGATGTTGGTATATTCCCCCCTCTAATTACATGGTTAAATATATCTAATAAAGGGATCTTCAATTCTTCTTCAAAAATCTTATAGTAACTTGCAGAGAATCTATCCGGCCCTGGCGTTTTCCCATTTTTTAGTGATTTAATGGCTCCTTACACCTCATGTATAGTTATTGGCTTGTTCAACTTCTCTCTTTGAGTATCACTTATTTTTGAGATATCCTGTTCATTCAAATACTCCATTATTTTACCTTTTTTGAGTTCACTTTCTGGGGCTTCCTTAAATAACTTGGTGTAATATCTTTGGAAGCTACAGCAAATCTTTCCATGATCAGTTAATAGTTTCCCATTCTCTTTTATCTTTAAAATTAGCTCTTTCTCCTGATGCCAACCACTTTCCTATCTTATTTCCGCTTTCAAAGTACTTCTGCCTCACAAATCTCATCTTTTTTTCGATTTCCTCAGAAATCTCTATCTTCAATTGATCTTGAATTATCTTTAATTCTTTCAACAAAGTCAGATTCGATGTGTCATTTTTAAGTTGCTTTTCCATATTTATTAACACTTCTTGCAGTATCTGCACTTTCTCTCTTCTCCTTTTTTTCTTTTCCCAATTGATTTGCATTAATACACCTCTTAGAACAGCTTTACTTGCATCCCAAATGGTGGGTAATGCTAACTCTTCATCACAATTTTCCCTAAAGTAATTTTTAGTGCCACCCTTACTCTTTCCTGTACTGTCTTTTCCAGTATTAATGATTCATCAAGCCTCCAACTATATCCTCTGTTTGCACTCTTTATACACAACTTTATCATGTTGTGATCCAAGAGTGTTCTCGGCACTATTTCCATGTCTTTAAGATTCTTAGCCATATTTTTTGACACTAGAAACATATCTATACAGGATAAAGATTTATGACTATCTGAATAGTATGTGAATTCCTGCGTATTACCGTATAGATGTCTCCATAGCTCAATTAATGCAAGATTGTCCATAAAACTTGTGAAGGACTTTGGCAATTTTCCTTGTTTCATTCTCCTTTTAGGCTTTTTCCCTTGAGTTCTATCCACCAATGGGTCAAGCACCCCATTCCAGTCTCCCAGGCATATAAAATTGTCACAATCTATATTTAGCACCACCTTCAGTAAGTTTCTATAAAATCCATCTCTGTTTTCGGATGGGGCATATACCCCTAGGATCAGAGTCGTTTCCCCTAACAATTTTAATTCTACTCCAATATATCTTCCATTTGGATCCTTTAATACTTCTTTTGCTTCTATTTTCCTGTTAACATATATTGCAATACCTTTTTTCTTTTTATTTCCCAGATTTGTAAATTCTTGACCTTATTTCCTGTTTCTTAATAATTTTTGATCTTCTTCCTTTATGTGTGTCTCTTGAATACAAATAACATCAGCTTTTGTTTTTTCTAAAAGGTGGAATACTTGCTTCCTTTTGTGGGGGGAATTCATCCCTCTTACATTCCATGAGATAAGTTTCATAATCAATTAGTTTGTTCAATTTATTAAATATTCATACCTTGGTATTAATGTTATTATTTATTCAAATGTATTTATTTATCAATATAAAAATATATATGTATATATATTGTTCTAATCCTTTAAGTTTATATTAATTTCTTCCTTTTCTTCCTCCTCTTCCTCCTCTCCTTCTGTCCCTTCTATTACACTTTTTCCCTCCTCCTCCTCCTCTTCCATCACCTCCTCCTCTATCTCAATACTTTCCTCCTCTTCCCTCCTTCCACTCCCTTCTGTTGTTAATCTCTCATCTTTCTTTTCCCTCATATTCTCAATCTCTGTCTCATCTCTTGGATCCTTGTAGTTTTTTTTTGTTACTCATTCCTCTTCCTTTCCCTTCCTGTGCGCCATTAAATTCTCTATTAAACTTAATCAAAAAAATCTTTCGCTTTCTTAATCGTATTGATTCTATATCTTTTTTGACCATATGTAAATGATATTCCTTCTGTCTTCTCCCATTTATATTGTATGTTCTTTCTCTGTAGCTTAGATGTAATAAACTGATAATCTTTTCTCTTCTTTAAAATTTCAGCAGGAATATCTTTATACACCGCTATTTCACAATCATCAATTATTAAACATTAATAAGTGCATCCACAAATTCAACCAACCATGGTTCGAATATATTCCCCCAATTTTTTTCCCAAAAAAGCAAATCTTGATTGGGCTGTTCTATATACTACACAATCGTATACAATGGGACTTGAGCATCCACAGAATTTGGTATCCATTGGGGGGGGGGGTCCTGGAACCAAACCCAGCAGATGCCAAGGGCCCACTGTACTTATTTTCAGAGCTGCACCCACACAAAGCAACAGCATGGTCAGATGCCAGGCTCAACAGCCACTGCAGCAAGCATGCAAAACACCATGCATAGCTGTTTTGATTACACAAGCCAACTACAAACTGATTTCAAGGTAGGTTAAAACAGACTTGCCTGAGCCCAAGGGTCTTAGTGCACATGAGTAAGAAGGAAGTTTTCCCAGAGTTGGAGCTACAACCAAGAAGGTCCTATCCCATCTGCATGTTGATCTAACACATCATAAGGAAGGCACTTGATAAAAACACTTGATTTAGATCTTAGATCAGGATGAGACAGGTGAAGGTAGTACTTCAAATAGTCTGGCATCAATGTTTAAAGGTTAAGCTGAGAGGTTTTAACTGGAAGCTCCAGCCAGAATCCTCTTGGTTAGTCCTGAATAGAAAGTACCTACTGAAATAATTGTTGAAGGGTGAAACAACACCATTGATGCAATATGTCTTCTTTACCCCCAGGTTAACAATAGGATCTAGGCCTTGGCTGATAGGCAGTGTTGTTGGCCCAAAATCAGAGTTGCATTTTCCAAATTCTGCATGCCACCAGTTCAGGCAGACACACTTTATACCTATAGAAGTTGAAGCCGCATGCATACAGCAGTACAACAGTGGTATATACAAGCCAATAGCCATAGCACGGTTTGTGGAAAACCAGTTCATGGATAACCATGGCTGTGTCTGACATTTCTAGAAAGGACTGCAATTGGTGTAGAAGCTGGAGTACCCCTGCTGACAGCTGCAACCAGCAATGCACCACGGCTAAGCTGAGGAACATCCCCAAGCCATGCACTCTGAGTACAAACCTACCCGGGACTGGTTTCACACTGTTTTCCAGGTTAGTCAGCTTTTCAGCCTAACCCAGATTGTTCTTCATCATCCATCCCAGTATTTCATCTGAGCATTTTTTTGAAAGGTTATTATTTCCTTGATCCAAATAAAGGTTTATTTATGTACAATAGGACCCCTGTACCCACTGGGAATTGGTTCTGGAGGGGGCCTGTGGATACTGAAAACTGTGGATAATAGTGAATGTCATTGAAAACAATGGGACCTCTGGTTTAAAATATCATAGAGTTGCCTTGGAGGACCTAGAAAATGGCTAGAGAGGACACATTTGTCTAGGAAGACTCTATGGTAGGTGTGCTATTTTGTGTCCCATGGATAATTGATTCAGTGGATAATGAATCAGTGGATATGGGGGGGTCATACTGTATTTCCTTGTTGTATTTATTTACTTCATGTCTCCACATCTGTGGTGAATTTATATTTCTACTTCAAATCTCTTGTCTCCTTGTCCTGTGCTTTCAGCTTAGGGCCCTCTCACACTACATGATTCTAGCACTATGTAGCACTATGATTCCACTTTAACTGCCATGGCCGAATCCTTTGGAATCCTGGATTTTGTAGTTTGGTGAGGTACTAGAACTCTCTGGCTGAGAATTCTAAGTGCATCTCCCCAAACTACACATCCCAGGATGAAACTATGGCAATGAGAATGGAATCATGGTGCTAGAACTGTGTGGTAAGAAAAGGCTCTTATTTAAATCCAGCCCCTCCATATATTTAATATTCAAGGTAGACTGAAAATATGTACTTTCCTAAACATTAAAGCCTGGCTCTATTGGTAGTCCCAACTAGAGTAAACAGAAAGACTTGGTGTGATTTACATAAGTGTTGTCTCACCATTCAACTATTGATTTGGTGGGTCTCCTCTAGCTGGAACTATGAATAGCAGGGGTGGGAATCATACAGCTCTCCAGATATTGTTGACTGCAGCTCCCAGCATTTCTTACCTATAGCTACAATGGCTAGGAATGATGGAACATGCAGTCCAACAACATCTAGAGGGCCAGATAATTCCCATCCCTAACCAATAGGTTTCAGACTTTAAAATCTGATATAGTATAAGCATATGAATCAAATAAATAAATAGTAAAATGCAGCAAATGCAGTCCTTTTGTTATGTGATAGTTCAAACTGTAAGATAAGAATTCATGTCTGGAAGATGTTATAGCTTTTGGGTTATATCTACAAGGGAGGCAAAATTAGGGCATGCCAAATAAGAATTCCCTGTACAAATGAATTTTTTCTTCAGCCTCCACATTTCTAGCATTGCAGAGGAGGGGATATCCCTTTTCTTTGGATGACTAAACTATATTTCTTAATACGCAACTGAAATTTTAAGTTACTGCAATGCTAGAAATTTGGGGAGGGAAGGAAATTTTCATGGGGGGTTTCAGAATTGTTTTTGGAGGCAATGCCCTCATTTTGATATATACACACACCATAGCCACACCTCTGATCCAGCTGCAACCTTTCTTGAGCTGTCAAAGGAAGCAAGACTGGTCCTATAATTAGGCAGTGTGAGGCAGCTCTCTCATGCAGCAAATGAGAGGGTACAGTGACAAACCTCAGGACACACTATATATGTGTCAAACACCCTGCCCTAGATCCCCTAAGCTGCCTATTTCCCTCAGAGGACAGTGTTGTTACCCAAATTGGTCTGTAGAAATTCCATGTGTGTCAGAATCTTAGTTTGGGGAATTTAGTTAGCTCAAATTGGTGTGCAAGAGGTTGGGTAACTGCAGGAATTTTTTGACCAGTATATACCAGTACTCACCAAATGAATTCATGCCAGAACATACAATAAAATGATCTTTATTGGAATTTAATCTTAACAGCATTCACACTAACACTCAAGCTTCAAACCAGAAACATAGAGGTATGAAGAGGAACTGAGGACACTTTGGTGGTGTTTTGGTGTGGTATTTATATTTGAAGTTTCCCTTGAGTGGATGGGATTTAGAGTTGAATACAATGTCTACTGGAAATTCCAAGAACTGGACAAAGGATTCTCCAGATATGTTAACAATAGTTGATGGGTGAGACATTTGGGACTGAATGGGCACAGGCAACGTTCTATTGTGAGCAAGGGAAGAAGAGGAAAACCCCATTTTGCAATTACTGAGTGCTCAACTATCCTTGACTGGATTAGTGGATGACTCACCTCCAGGGGTTCTCAGGAAGAACTTTGACCTGAGTATGACCTGTTTAAGGAATTTGGAAGGCCCTTCCCTAGCTTGTGCATGACTCCAACCTTGGTATCTGGGGTGTCCCTGGTTTACTTGCCAACTACATGCTGGGCCATAGCCAGCCAAATTATTAAATATTGCCAAGTATGGGCTATTAAAAGGTGGAGGCTATCAAGGCAGAACAGTGTTGTCTCACTAGTGTTGAGGTAAGATTCTTCTGTGCATGAAATGGGGAGTTCCACCTTGTTAGTAATATATATTTGAGCCCATCCTATGAGGAAGCATGTTATAGCAAGCAGCAGCTTGTTCCCCTATTGGTTGGGTATTGAATCTATACTTTAAAATAGTAAAGTTGCTGCATCTATTTGGAAGATAGCATTAATCACTTTTGATAGGTCCTTTAAAGCAATGCCTCTTAAGCTATTTGATGTGGGAAAGAGAAAGCCCCCCCCCAATGTGCCAAGGACTAGCACCATATTTATGCCCATTGGTTGCAAGTGTTTCCTTCTTTTCTGGAAGCCTGCTGCAGACTGCCAGGCAATAGTTTGCAAACTGGCAATTTCAGTAGCACTGCTTTAAAGTTGGAACTGAAACTTAGGAGATTATCAGACAGGAACAAATAAAGCATTCCTGTCCCACAATCTCCTCTCCCGTCTCTGTTCCGTCCCAGTCCTGCCACAATCACCCTCCACACTGCAGTTACCTCCTTTCTGGTCAACAGGGAAGCCCAGGAGTGAAAGGAGCTCTAACGGAGCTCTGCTCACTTCAAGGAGATGTGAGCATGGGAAATTCAAAAATAAAAATAAAAATAAACCAAAAAAATAATAATAACACCAAGCAGAAAAACATACTTTAAAATGTACAAGTAACCCAGGGAGGGACATAAAAAGGGTGTCACTTACCTGGATGTCCCAATCTCACCTGGAAGTGTTCTTGCAGGGACCTCCCACTGACGCTGGGATCTTGCCAACATAACAGGGCATCTCGTTGCACACAGGCAAATCCGGAACACAAATGCACAAATGGAGCAGGGGATCATTTGACTGCTTCTCATATCAATAAATAGCAGTGCTAGTGGAACTCAGCACCGGTTTAAAGCACCTGCAGGACCCACAGGCAAGGGAGGCCCGATCGGTGCAGGGGGCCCCTTCGTGCAGTCCCCCCGACTCCCTCCTCAGTGGGGCAGTAGCACTGAGTTGGAGCAGTTGGAGGTTGCTGGAGACAGGCGGACTTGCTTGCCTGTACTAGAGCTGGGAGGAGGGGAGGGATTCGAGACAGAAAGGCTGGTGGGTGAGTGATTGTGCAGGCCCCTCAGGCCCATGGGGGTCATGCAGTGGGGCTGCCATGCAGTGTGGGGTGGGGCAGGGCAAGCTGTAGGGGGCCCCCTCCTAACTTTCCTCCTGCAAAAAGAGGAAAGAGAAAGAGAGAAAGAGTGAACAAGAGAGCAAGCCCCCCTCTTCTGCCTTCCAAGGGCCCCCATTGGGCAGCCAGAGTCCACATATATCCCCTCCATCCATCTTTCCAGCTGCTCTTAACCTGTCCTGGTTTCTCTCCCCTCCCTCCCTTTCCCCCTTGGTCTTCAGCTTCAGCTTCCTCTTCTTGCTGCCAACTGAGTTCAACCTGCAAAAGGAATTTGTGCATGTTTGCCTATGTGCCTTCAAGTCATTTCTGACTAAGGCAAACCTATCATTGGGTTTTCTAGGCATGATTTGTTCAAAGGGGGTGTCTTTGCCTTCTTTTGAGGCTGAGAGAGTGTTACTTGCCCAAGGTTACCCAGTGGGTTTTCATGGCTGAGTAAGTATTCAAACCCTGGTCTACACAGTCGTAGGGCAATGCTGAAATTGCTACAACATTCTGGCTTTTTTAAACAGAATATAAAGAATATAAATAAAAGTTTGGAGTAATATTACTGGAAACAATGGTTTTATTGTTGTCACTAAACACACCAGTATCCCATTAGTGTTATGTGAGAGGCATTGGCCTAGAGCAATGGTTCTTTTCTTTACCAGGGACCCCCTTTAAATATCTTTTGTTGCCCCAAGAGTTAACTCAAGATTTAAAACCCTAATAATAATAGCTAACAACAACAACAATAGTACAATTACACCATCCATTAAATGATCCCTCAAGGGGCACTCTTGCTTCTTCCTGCATGTTTGTGGCTGGAGTGGATTGGATGGCAATGTTCAGGCCAAGCCAGCCAGCCTTCGCCTTGGTTCCTGTCATGTGGCTGCTCCACTACAGGGAGGAGGTGGGCCAAGTAGCCTTCAAGCCTTTGTGGACCCCCTGCGAGGACATCGTGGACCCCAGGTTAAGAACCACTGGGCTAGAGAATGCTGGAAAAGGAACAATGCAACGAGACCTTGAGAAAGGTGCTGGCAGGGAAATTCTGGGAGATGTAATCCAAAAGTAACTTTCCTAGGATCTGAATGCAGCCTAGAATCATAGAATCATAGGGCTGGAAAAGACCCCAAGGGCCATCCCATCTAATCTACTTCTGCCCTGCAGGAACACACAATCAAAGCCCTCACGACAGATGGTCATCCAGCCTCTGCTTAAAAACCTCCAAGGAAGGAGACTCCACCACACTCCAAGGCAATGCATTCCACTTCTGAACAGCTCTTACTGTAGGAAGTTCCTCCTAATGTTTAGGTGGAATCTCTTTTCCTGTAGTTTGAACCCATTGCTCCGTGTCCTGGTCTCTGAAGCAGCAGAAAACAAGCTTTCTCCATCCTCAGTATGACATCCCTTCAAACATTTAAACATGGCTATCGTGTCACCTCTCAACCTCCTCTTCTCTAGAGTAAACATACCCAGCTCCCTAAGCTGCTCCCCATAGGACATGGCTTCCAGACCTCCCACCATCCATCTCAGTATCCTTCTTGAATTGTGGTGTCCAGAACTGGACACAGTATTTGAGGTGAGGTCTGACCAAAGCAGAATGGAGTGGTACTATTACTTCCCCTGATCTAGACACTATACTCCTATTAATGCAGTCTAGAATTCCATTGGCTGTTTTTGCTGCTGCATCACATTGCTAACTCATGTTCAGCTTGTAGTCTTTCTTTTCTTTGAGGAAATCTACACCATTATGTTAATTGCTAATAAACAAAAAATATTATGTTAGTGTCTATAATATATTGGTGGCAAATTATGTAATATGTAGCCCCCCCCCGTATCCACTGGGGATTGGTTTGGGGGGTATGAATACCAAAAACTGTGGATAATAGCGAACACCATTGAAAATAATGGGACTTCTGCTTTAAAATACCATAGAGTTGCCTTGGAGGACCTAGAAAATGGCTAGAGTGGACACATTTTTAGGAAGACTCTATGGTAGGTGTGCTGTTTTGTGTCCCGTGGATAATTGAATCAGTGGATACGGGGGTCCTACTGTATTCTTAACATCCTGTACTGTGAATAGGTTAGGTTACATTGACCTGAAATAAACATATGGGGGCCTCAAATAAAGCGTTGCTAGGGAGGGGCAAAATCGCTTAAACCAGCCCTGGTGGAACAGCAGCATAACAGGTGCATAAAGAGGGGGGAACGACATCATCTGATAAGGGAGCACTTTTGCGATCTTCTGGTGTTGCTGTAACACCACTTTTGATACATCTGATAATCTCCTTAGACTGGATTCACCACTCCACTCTACTGACATGGAAGTCATCATTGGTTCTAGCAAAGGGAACCAATGTCTGAAATCTCTTCTTTGCAGCCCATTGACTATAAGTTAAGCCTCCCAGCCTTGGAACAACAGAGATAGTTGATAGAATTATCCATGTGCGTCTCCTGACATCCTTAATGTCCTACATTTATTTACTTTGATGTGCACTTTCCATTTTGGAAGACAATCACTATTTCAGCAGCAAATTAAAGCATTGGGAACAAGCTGCTTCTGACAAAAGTCACGTCATTTGTAACCATTATTATTTAATGTCACATATATTTTTCAGTGACCTGCTGGGACTTAATGAAGACAGAGTCTCTTATCTAAACAGGCAGCTAATATTAAACCATCGGATTCAGGGCACTCGTGTTAGCACTGTTTAGACTACAACCCTGGGCACCAGAGATGGGGAAAGTAACCCCTCTGTCATTTTGAGACTTTAAAAAAATGCTAAAAACACTCCCCCACTTGTGATACTGGATGTGGGGGTAATTTTACCCTCCCCCCATTCATTTTAAGCCCAGGAGTGTTCTTCCTCTAACCAGGAAATAAAGGAGAAGCCAGCATCCTGTTCCTTTCTTGCTTAGGAAAAAAGTCCTCTCCTGGGCCTAAAACAGCCCAAGGTATCAAAAACATGGCATAATTATTTAGCAAAAAGAAAATAAAATGAAAAGGGAAAAAACACAGCTCACAAAGACACCCCCCAGTACAGCCCCCCTACCACTGGCAGTTGCCCATACCTGCTCTTTATGCTCAACCAGAAGTAAGTCCCATTGACCTCAATGGTGCTGACTTCTGAGTAGACACATATAGGACATGCAAGGACATGTCAATCCTTACATGTGTGCTTCCTTTCCTCCAGTAGTGTTCATAAGCCTAAAGGTCCATGAAGCTTCATGCACACACCACATATTTTCATACCTTGAACTTAAAGAACTCTGGATCAGGGCCACTACTGGAGCTGGAGGGGTACATTTTCCAGTTGACTTGATGACCTATTTCTTGGAGTAGTTGTTCTGAAAATACATCCCATCCAAGTCTTTTAAACATGGGCAACTGGAACTAAGTAGACTTCTCAGTTATGCTGGCAGAACTTCATTGTCTGTCAGAATTGGCCTCCATGGAGTAACTAAGAAAAGGATCTGGTCCAAGTCCCAAATAATGACCTCTCTTGTTTGAGATATTAATGTGTGTGCTTATCCTTCCTAAAACCTCTTTATATCTTCTATCACAATTTTTGCTTCCTTTTAGCTTAAATGTTCTTGTTATGGATTTCCACAAAGGCTTTACAGAAATCCTGAATAAACTATATCACAATTACCCTGATTTTGTCACCTTACCGATAGCAGGTTTCTGCATGGTGATGCCAGAATATGTAAAAATTAGCAATGCTAGAAATCCTTTTCTTTCCTTGGCTGTATTCTCAGGGTGAACTCATCCATGACGGGACCTGCATATTGCCATTAAGTTTAAAATGTCTTATCCATTACTACTTTGAATAGCTGTCAAGGAAGGAAGCAGGGTTAGGCTATGATATTTTGCTGCTTGGGTCAAAGGACAAAAATTGTGTGCTCCCTCCACATACAGACACCAACTCAAGTAGGAACTGAATTTTATACCAATACTTCAAAATACAGTGTCCCCCACCATACCTGAGGGCAGCATGGTAATTTATGTGGTGCAGGACAGACTGTATGCCACAAGACAAAAATACTAGTGGGTTTAGAAGGAATGACATTGGTAGTTTCCACTATTATTCCCCCAGGATCTGCTACTTGAGGTTGGTGTCTAACTTTGCATAATGGTTTCACTTGCCTGAGAATGAAGGCATTGAGGGTTTTATCATGTTAAATATTTAGTGAATACATAACACTTTCTAGTGTACCCTATAATATATAATATTTTTATTTGACAGCACAGTGGAAAACCTGGGCCAACTGTTATTCCACAGCTGTTGACTGATTATATTGATGATGTGGGGGATTTTGTACGTACACTTAGGACTTTTTCTGATGTCTCAAATAAACCGCAAGCAGCCTCGTCGCATTACGAGGCTGCTGCGCTGCAGGGCGTCACTTTCGGATGACGCTCTCCCCTTCCAGTACTGTTGCGGTACCGCGGGGACATTTGAGCATTATATTTCGCCGGTTTTTAAGCACAAAAGTTGATTGTGATTAAAAACCGGTGAAATATAATGCTCAAATGTCCCCACGGTATCGCAACAGTACCGGCAGGGGAAAGCGTCGTCCGTAAGTGACGCCCTGCAGCGCAGAATCCTCGCAACGCGACGAGGCTGCTTGCGGTGTATTTGAGACATCTGAAAAAGTCCTTAATCTTGTCGTTGTGTGCTTTCATGTGGGTTCTAACTTATCGTGACCCTATCATAGGCTTTCCTTGGCAACAGGTTTGTTGTTGTTATGTGTCTTCAAGTTGACTCCAACTTATGGAAACCCTATTGAAAGTTTTCTTGGCAAGATTTATTCTGTGGAGGTTTGCCATTGCCTTCTCTGAGGGGAAGAGCAAACAGGAATTCTGCATAGTGGGTAACACCTACTACTGCCCAGACAAAGCAGGAAGTATACCATGATCACATGGTAATTCAGAGTTTTCTTTGTTTCCTTCTCTGACCATGAGGCCAGTTCTACTTCCTGCTTTCGCCCAGATCAGACGCAGTTGAATCACTCTAGAATTCCTCTTCACTTCTCTCCTCTACTCCATTACTATTTTTCCCTTTACCTCTCTTCCTTGGCCCTAACTCCCTTCCCAGCTCCTGCCTATTAAAAAAAAAAAAAGATCCCTTCCTCCTCTTTTTCTTTACCCCTCCTTCACCCTTTCGGCATCAGAGATGGCTAAGGGAGCAGGGAAGAAGCCTTCAGGCAGCAAGCACAAGGAGACCAAGGAGGTGCCCCAAGATTCCCCAGCGCCACTGGAGGACAAGGGGCAGGCAGCAGCCAGCAATGAGCAGGCAGGCCGCTCGCCGAGCATGCCGAGCCCGCGGAGGGGCAAAGCGAAACAGAAGTCTGCCCTCAGCCCTCAGGAGGCGCTGCCGGGGGCAACAGCTCAAGCCTCAAGAAGCCAGGGACGTAGAGGGAACCAGCTTGGAGGGAGGCAGTCAGCCTCCAGAAGTACCGGGGACCCAGGGAGGGGGTTCTGACCCGCGGCGTGCTCCCAGGGGTCCACTCTTCCCTCACTATCCCTCAGGGGGCCCCACACCCCAGGAGTTTTTCCTTCCCAAAGAGTGGCTGCAATCCCTCCTCCCGGCACGCCACGGGTGGGAGGAGGCCCAGATGGCCGAGGAAAGCACGGGCGTCATATTCGGCCAGCCCGTCACAAACCGCCATTCCACTGGCCGGCGCCATTTTGGGGGCCTCCCGGTCCAGCGCCATCTTGGCGGCCGACCAACCCGACCAGCCCCAGGAGCGGGGAATGTCCACTGCTCGGGGCCTACCGATGCCACGGCCAGCACAGCTTGAAAGCGCCACTTTGGGGGCGGCTGCGCCACTACAGAACCAGGGAGTGGGCACCCCCTAGGGCACCCCGGCCACGCCGCACACCAGTGCCTTCTTCGACCTGGCTTCCCCTCCCCCCACCCCGGCCTTGGGGAGAGCGGAGGTCCCCAGAGTGGCCCTTAGCCTTCTCTCATCCGCCCTCCTACCCGCAGACATGGCGCCTCCAGCGGCCACGATCCCCGTTCTCCCCCGGCCGGGCCGCGTCAACCCGCCTGCCCTCACCCCCCGATCCCAGCAGGACCCTGGACCCAATCCCATCTTCCCGCAGCGCAGGCTCCGGTCACTCAGGAGAGCCTCGTGGCACCGGAGGGCAGCATCCAAGACCTGCAGCCCAGCCCCTCCTGCATTACTACAACGATCGGGGAATGTCCGTGACTCCCAACGGGGGGACCAGGCCCCTCAACCCACGGGCCGCCTGCGTCGCCGACACGCGTGTCAGGCGGCACACAGACCCCCCGCCTGGTGGATGCATCCATGCAGGCCGGGGGCCCCAGAACCAGACCGAGCACTGCACCTCCCTCCCCAACCGCTGCAAGCTCTCAGGGACCGAGGAAAAGGAGGGCCACTTCCCCTCCCCACTCCTCTGACGAGTCTGAGGGGGAAGGGGAAGACGATGCCCAACTACTGAGCATCCTTAAGGGCACACAGTCCCTTTCTGAGAATGCCCAAACTGCAATGAATGACAAGGAAGAAGGGGAGTGTTCTGAAGGGGAGCCCTCAGAAAACCCCCCCCCCCCGACATTTCTGATAGGCTGTTCAGTGGGGAGGCCTACACCTCTCTCCTCAACAAGATGATAGTGATCCTCGAACTTGAAACAGAGGAGGAGCAGCCTTCCTCTTCCATACCACCCGCCAAGAAGAGGAGCAAGAAGGTCCAGGCAGTGCTCAAGTCCCCAGTGACACAGAAGACCTATTTGCCCTTCCCTGACACCCTCGACCACCTCCTCCAGGAAGAATGGAACAAGCCAGCACTGGGCAAGAGGGGCACCCTCATGGCACAGAAGTACTACATGCTATCATCGCAAATGTTGGATAGGCTAAAGATCCCAGTAGTCGACAAGCCGGTGGCATCTTTAGTCTCCAATTTTCTGGTCCCTAAAGAGGGAGAAGCCCTCCTCAAGGACCCAGATGAGAAGAAGGCCAACGCAGCCCTGAGGAAAGTTCACGAGGCCTCGGCCCTGGGGGTCAGGGCAACAACCACCGCTTTGTTGTTCATCAGGGCAGCAATTCTTTGGATAGACGAGTTAATCCAAGCACAGAAGATGGACACCAGAACCCTTGACAGAGCCCTGAACCGCATCAAGTCAGCCCTCCAGTTGATGGCAGACACCTCATCGGACGCCTTCTCCTTTTCGGCCAGATCTATAGGTGCTGCGGCCTTAGCCCGAAGATCCATTTGGCTGAAACATTGGAATGCGGACACGCACTCTAGGGCCCATCTATGCACCGCCCTGTTTAAAGGCACCAAGCTCTTCGGCGAAGAGGCCCTGAAGGATGTCTTAGTGGAAACAAAAGAAAAGAAACAGGCCATGCCATCATTGCCCCGCAAGTCCGACAAGCCCTCATCCAGGCGATCTTCCCACCAGACCCATTCCTTTCATCCCTCCAAGCCCTTCGGAAGTCAAAGGGACTCCAGGCCCTTCAAACCGACATGGGCCAAAACAAACCAGATCATTCGCCACTCATCCTCCTCCCAACCATCCGGATCTAGAAAGGGAGGATCCCCCCCCTCCAAGGGGTCCTCAAAACAACACTTCTGACTCCCTCCCCCTGCAGGTGGGGGGCCGCTTGAGCCTGTTTCCCGAGGTTTGGTCAAACTCCACAACAGACAAATGGGTCCTAAACACGATCCAGTAGGGGTACCGGCTGGAGTTCAGGACCAGACCAAGGGACAGGTTCATTCCAGCCCCAGTCCCAGCAAACGCCATGAAGGCGGGGGAAATCCGGAAAGCCATACAACATCTTCTGGATATGCGAGCAATCGAGGAGGTTCCAGATGGACAAAGATTCTCAGGGGTCTACTCCTTCTTTTTTATGGTACCCAAAAAAGGAGGAGACTCCAGAGCAATCTTAGACCTCAAGTATACAAACTCCTATCTCTTATACAAATGCTTCAGGATGGAAACACTGGCCTCCATCCGGGAGGCGCTCCAGCGTGGAGACTACCTGGCCTCCCTCGATCTTTCAGAGGCATATCTCCACATCCAGATCCACGAGACGAGCAGGCGCTTTCTGCGCTTTGCGTTCGGGGAGCAGCACTTCCAGTTCAGAGCCCTCCCATTCGGTCTTGCATCAGCCCCTCGAGTCTTTACCAAGGTACTAGTCATCCTGGTGGCCCACCTCCGGTCCAGGGGCATCCATCTGTATCCATACCTAGACGACATACTCCTGAGGGTCTCATCCGAGGAGAAGGCTCAGAGGGACCTCCAGACAATGATCTCTTGCCTCCAGGCACACGGGTTCCTGGTAAACTTCAAGAAGAGCTCCCTCCGCCCAGCGAGGGTACTGCTCCACCTGGGGACAAGGCTAGACACCACAAGCTTTCGGATCTTCCTGTCCCCCGAGAGACAACAGATGGTGAGGGCAGAGGCTCAACGAGTCAGATCCCTAATGTCCGTCTCCTTGACCTCCCTGGCCAGACTTCTGGGACTAATGATATCAGTAATCCAGGTAGTTCCTTGGGCGAGATTCCACTCACGCCCACTTCAGGCCTTCCTCATGCCCTTCCAGCAGCAGGCCTTCCTCAGGCCTTCCTCATGCCCTTCCAGGAGCTCTGAAGCAGAACCCCCTTCTGCGGGTACCCCAGGAAGTCAAGGACTCCTTGAGTTGGTGGACCAAGGAGAGCAACCTGATGAACAGGTCGGAGATGGTGATACCGCACCAAGTCGTAGTAACGTCAGACGCAAACCTAAAGGGTTGGGGCACCCACTGTCAGGGCTCCGTGGCTCAAGGGCTCTGGAGCAACACGGAAAGGTCTCACAGCATCAATTGGCTGGAACTGCGAGCGGCAAGACTGGCGCTTCTCCACTTCGCCCACCTTGTCAGAGGCAGGCACGTGCTAGTCAGGACAGACAACACCACGGCCCGATCCTACATAGCGAGACAAGGGGGGTCCAAATCCAGGTCCCTCCAGCAGGAGGCAGACCTACTGTTCAGATGAGCAGAGGGGAACATCAGATCACTATCAGCTCAGTACTTGGAGGGCACGTTTGTCCTATTAACTATAGGGAATTTCACTCTTTTTTTGGCTGTAGTTGAATTTAGCAGTTTGCCACTGAATTATGGTAGCAAACCACAATGTTAATTTTTTTAAAAAAAACAAGTTCTAAGGAATACTGGGGGAGCCACAAAAAGCATGTGGGGCCACACTTTGGACATTATTACACTAGTGTGTATAAACACTGAAATTCCACAACTGAAGAAACCAGAAACATAGAGGCATGATTACATTCATTTTTGTAGTTTGTCACAATTGTTCAACAATACCGCTAATGGAATATTACACCACCATCTACTAGTGGTTTAAGAACGGGATTGAAGCTTGCACTATTGTAACACCAGGAACCCTGGTGGCGCCGTGGTTAAATGCCAGTACTGCAGCCACAAAGGTTGTGAGTTCAATACCACAGGGCTCCAAGGCTGACTCAGCCTTCCATCCTTCCGTAGGTTGGTAAAATGAGTACCCAGCTTGTTGGGGGCAATTAGCTAACACATTGTAAACCACTTAGGGAGTGCTTTGGCACTGATAAATGGTATAGAAATATAAATATTATTGGTATTGCTATTTTCACATTGTGTTGGAATAGTGCTGTATTGCTGCTTTGAGATGGCCCACACATACACCTTTAAAAAAAATTCTCCTCCTTCTGCAATTTTGCAAGACCGCAGTTTCAGCTGTTATTGTGAGATGATGCCACTTCAATTAAACAAACAAAGAAGTTAACAAATTAACAATTAAATAAACAAACAATGCATACTGAGAAAAGGTGATGGTTCATTAAAAGAGTGTCATGGAGGTCCTCTTCATGCTCTCCACCAGAAATTGAATTATGTGTTCTTGTTGGGAATGGGGAGGGGAAAAGAGGGAGGAATGCCCACTCACACCATAATATCAGAACTACAGTGGGACTGAATTATCTCAAACTCATCAATATCAGGAAAATAGCAATATTGACAGCTATTCACAGGATTTGCCCATGAATGCAAAGATATGCCACAGTAACAGTTGGAGTGCTCATCAACTAGGGTATAATGACAACATTGTATGATAATGGGAAGCCATTACCGCTACTATCCCAGTGTAATTCCACAATTTTGGCTTCATTTGATAAAGTCTCTTACTCACCCTCATTGTACATTGACTGGCATTAGCTAAAACAGGGGTTTTACCTACTCTGCCTGAAGAGACAGGTCCTTTTTACGGGGAGGGAGGTGCTGTATTTTATTTTTCATATTTGGTATATTTAAATGTTTGAAAGTATTTTAAGTCAATGTTGTTTTAATAGGATAGCTATCTAATTAGTTTTAAGTTGTTCTTTAATGTTTATATCTTTATTTCATTTTAATAGTAAAACTGCCTTGGTTTCTGCATGAGAGAAAGGCAGGACAGAAAAAAATAACAAGGGAGGGAGGGATCAATGGAAGCCAGAGGTTGAACTTGAGACCTTTAACATGCAAAGCATGTGCTCTACTACAGCCTTTCACCATCATTTTGTTCTCATTCTAAATGATGGCCAAGTCAGATATTAGAGTGTACCAGATGTTACATATTATACAGTGACTTTTGGCCCTACATACTTACCAAGAATGAAAAATGAGGATAACAGGCAATGAGGGGTATATGTAGGTTTTTGTGAGAAAGTAAATGTGCATTTCCCATAGAATAAACATAAAACCAAACAGAATTTGAGAAATATAGTACTTGCACCTCTGGGACACAGAGTTACAATTTATCATTAATAGATAATAAGCATTTGAAAAATGCAAAGAAAATTGCAAATGTTGAAAGTATTGTCAACGGCTGTAAACGTGTTGGTAAATTATAACATTGTAAGGACATTATCAGACTAGCACATAAAAACACTGTAATTCCACGAGTGACGATAGCAGAAACATTGTGGCATTATTACACTTACTATGGCATGTTGCTGTAATCACGCAAAAAAACTGCCATGGAATTATCACATGACAACCACTAGTGCTTTAAGAATGGGAGTTTACTTCTGCGATTTGGCATGAATGAGATTTCAACGGTTTTTGCAAAAGATGCAAGCACACTTAAAACTGCAAAAAAACACCTTAATTAACAAAGTAAATGAACACACAAGTACTGAAACAAACCTAAAAAATGTTGAAACCAAGGAGATTATCACACAGGTACCTGGAAACTATCTCTATCCTGCTAACCCCTCCACCCGACCCACTCCCACCTACCTTATAGTGGAATAGAGACGGCTCCCCACCCTCGGCTTCACTGCAGTAAAGGCAGTTGTCGTAAAGCTGCTTTTACTGCGGTGAAGCCAAATCCTGCTCGTTCTCACAAGAGAACGATCGCCTAGGAAATGTAAAAATAAAAGCAAAACAATGCATCAAAAAAATAAAACAAAGCCCCCCAAACAGAAAAATAAAAGCCCAAGTAACCTGGGGTGGGAGGGTGTCACTTACCTGGCTGTCCTGATCAAACCCAGAAGTCTCCAGCATGGACCTCCCAGTGACGTCACATTCCGTCGTCATCCCAGGAGTAGAACGGGGCTCCTGTTCACTCGCATGTTATTCCTTTATGATAACAGAATGGGCTTCTTATTCATGGATTTTCCCATGAATAAGAGGAAGCGGGGGAGGAACAGAAGCAGAATGGAAGCGTCCCAGGACAGGGACGACGTTGTCTAAAAGGTAAGCCTTTTAGCGATCTCCTGTTGTCCCTGTCCTGGGATATTTTCAGTGTGTGATAATCTCCCAAATGGGACAGTTAATAAAAGGAGAGTCCTGTGCTTCATTTTCACATTCTCAGCTGGATGTTTTCTTGCTGAGTACCACCCACCCATGCTGTGATCTTGCGATTACAACAGGGCATGCTTTTGCACGCCCTCAGTACTTATGAAAAAAGTGATATTGATGATATATTGATGGCTTATCCCATCAATTAAAAGCAACACCTTATTTGTGGCTGGGATATGGAGTAACCATGAGATTATGATGTCATGCGATAGCCATGCCCATTCACACTACCGAGATGTCGTAATCCTGCAATTTTTGCCACATCTGATAAAGTCCTAAATCATACCTACATCGTTGCAGCTCACTTTTTCAGTCATTACAGAGGCTGGAATTCACTACTGATTATACCATGAACAAAATCATCCCCCCAAAAGACACCTTTTCTCAGAGGCAGTCCCCTAAACTCAGAAATTTCCTGGTCAGTGGAGAGTGGGGGAAGCAGCAGAGGTGTCCAGATTGTTCCCTACAGCTGGAAGCAAAGCAGTGGCATCATCTGCAGGAAGACCACCTGGAAGACCACCAGAAGTCTCTGCAGATACCTGTGTGTCCAGGTATAGGAAAATGACTGGACGCTTCTTGCTGCTCCCTCCATCCCTCCAAGGAACAGGAAATGACTGGGTTCAGCAGGCTGCCACTAAGAAACAACGGGGTTGTTGGAGGGTGGCACAGGAGACTATTGTAGCCATGTCATGTAGTTACATCTCTCAGTGCTGGATTTCAGCCAACATTTTCACTTCTTTCATTGTTTATCAATGTACATTCACAAGTACAGGAAAAGAGATTCCACCTAAATATTAGGGAAAACTTCCTGATGGTAAGAGCTGTTCAATAGTGGGATATGCTGCCTCAGAGTGTGGTGGTGTCTCCTTCTTTGGGGGGTTTTAAACAGAGGCTAGAGGGTCATCTGTCAGGAGTGCTTTGATTGTGTACTCCTGCATGGCAGGGGGTTGGTCTGGATGGCCCTCATGGTCTCATCTAACTCTATGATTCTATAATTCTACAATATAAAAAAATTGCTTTATACGTGCAGCAGCACATTTAGAAATTGTCAGAAACTGGAAAGAGGTTTCTAATCTATTTTTGGACATTTACAGAGGCAGGTTATGAATTTTTCTCTAAGGGTGAAATTGATAGCTCTGTCTAAAGTTCTGAGTAGCATACAAATGACTGGACATTTTAAGAGTATTTGGTCTCCGTATAACAAATATTTCAATTGACTTTTTCAGACAGGCCTTACCGTACAAGAAGACTCCAGAATAGTTATGACACTGTTGCGTGGCAGGGGGTCCGTTTCGGATGACGCCGTCCCTCTCTCAGCATTGTCCATGTCACTTCTGTGTATAATTGGAGGCAGCCACGCCATGTTTTACTCACAGAAGTTGTCTATGAGTAAAATATGGCACGGCTGCCTCCAATCATACACAAAAGTGACACGGACAATGCCGAGAGAGGGACGGCATCGTCCGAATCGGACCTCCTGCCGCGCACCAGTGTCGTAACTATTCTGGAGTCTTCTTGCATGAAAAGTCCTGTCTGAAAAAATCCTCTAAAAGCCCTGGTACTATTTGTCCTCCAAAGTAACATGTAAACTTTTGGAATGATGTCCTCTCTTTTAAATTTTGGATCAATGGATAGTTCATGAACTTTCCTTCTTTCAACTATCCTTTTGAATCTGGAGGTATTGTCCAAGGTTTTTATTATTTTAATCACTTTTATCATTTTTATCATTTTTATCACTGGCTTTTTAAAATTCAATGCTGTATATATTTTATGACAGCATTATCTAAACAAAAGCATTTCTTAATGTAAGATATACAAAAGAGGCAAAAGTCTCTTTGTTCTAATAGCAACAACTGACAGGATTTGCTTCAAAAATATTTAATATGTTCACAATGTTAGAAAAAAATTTAATTTCCAAACACCATCTGAGGGCTTCCTCCCTTTTGCTTTTCATGTTGTTGATAGTAAAGCTGCTTCTCTCTCTCTCTCTCTCTCTCTCTCTCTCTCTCTCTCTCTCTTTTCTTTTTAATTTGGGAGGAAAGGATATGCCACTAGGAGAGGTACATGCTAACAAATTTCTCCAGTGAGGTACAGTAGCTATGTTAGGAGATTTTCAGATGCTCTAAAATACCACTGTGGAGGTCAGGAGGAGGACGGCACTGTCCTGTCTCCAACAATCAATTTTGCAAAAAGAATAAAGTTATTGCTGGTTAGTTAACAATTTAAGGTAGTTATACCTTCATTATTGGAAAAAGTGAATTACAAATACTGTAACTTATTATTTGTAACTAGCTTCCAAGCTGCTTCCTTGACTAGTCTTTTATAGTTGCAACAACTGGCATATGCAGATACCCACTGGGCTCTTGCAACTACACAGTTGTAATGCTATGATTTCATTTTAACTGTCATGGCTGAATCCTAGAGTTTGTAGTTTGCAGAGGCACTAGACTTGTCTGGTTGATCATTCTAAATACCACCCCCAATTGCAAACCCCAGGATTCCATAGGATGTTGCCATGGTCGTTAAAATGGAATCATAGTGCTATAATTGTGTGGTGTGAATGGGCCCCTGCTGTCTCTATGTAGCTACTAATTCAGCATGTTGGGCAATCATAATTAAAACAAGAAAGAAAGAAACAAAATCTCAAATGTGAAGTTGAAGGCTTTCACGGCCAGCATCCATAGGTTTTCTGTGTTTTTTCCCCCCAGACTATGAGGCCGTGTTCTGGAAGAGTTATGTTTTGCCTGCATCTGTTGCTGGCATCTTCAGAGAATGGTTGGGTAGGAGTGTGGGGGGGGTATATACTATGAGCCCCTTTTGGAGAGGATATGTAAATTTTTGTATTTGAATGGCTAGTTTCTAGGTGGAGATATGCAAAGAGGATTAGTGTCTGTTTGGTGAAACGTCAGAAATAAACTCTTCCAGAACACAGCCTTACAGCCCGGGAAAAGCCCACAGAAAACCTATAAAAATCTCAAATCTCTCAAAGTACAGTTTTCTGGATTGGAAACTGAGGACGTTCTCAGACACATCAAATACGGCATCATAACAATGCCACATAAATGTGAAAGGGTGCGCATACCATATGACATCACCCTTTCGTGTTTATGTCTTGTCAAAATCCCATCCTATTTTATTGATGGCTTAAGCCATCAATAGATCTCCCCTAGGGCTTTTGTGCCGGCACTGCCAGCATTTGATTCCATGCGCCATTATAATGATATGAATGCAGATTCAATGGCCGATCCAGCCACAACACTTCCAGATGAGATTGGAACATCCAGGTAGGTGACACACTTTTTATGATCCTCCCAAGTTTACATGTGACTTTTTTAGTGTGTTTATGTGCTTTTAAAAACTCTTATTGTCTTATTTCTGTTTTTGAATTTCCTGGGCTATTGTATTCTCAGAAGAATATGCAGGATTATGACTGAGGAAGTGAATGGAGCTCCGTTCACTCCTCCATCATTGTTGGGTAAGCCTTTTGCTGGTACAGAAGGTAAGTATGTCATAGGGCAGTGATGGCGAACCTATGACACGCGTGTCAGCACTGACACGCGTAGCCATTTTGGGTGACGCGCGACTGTAGGCCTCCCCCCCTCACAATCTCACCACCCTCCCTAAAGTGGCGACTGGGGCTTCGAGGCCCCATCGCCACTTTTGGGAGGCTGGGGGGAGGTGGAGGGGAAGTGGCGATGGGGCCTCCGGTCTCTATGACTCACATAAAGTGAATAAAAAGCTAATTTACCAGATACAGGTCCATGTCAAGTGAAAAAACAGAGAACCATTCAGCTAAAAGAGGCATCAGCATGGGTCCCTGCTTCAAGACAGTAAAAGGTATTGTAGGCTGTGATAACACTACTACGCTGTAGTTTGGGAATTGGAATTCCATGGACAAAGGCACCCAAAGGAGACAGAGCTCAAGTAGAGTAGCTACAAACTCTTTAAGGTAAAAATATATGGGTGAGTTCACTGACCAGCCTGACAGAGCCCTCAGTCATCTTCTTTCTCTTGTTTGTTGGAACGATGGAAAGAGACTGGCCTATCTGCATAGAAGGGCAATGCTTGTCAAAAATTCTAAGATCAGAGAGAGCTTTCAAATGGAGAAGACAGATTCTGCATGAAAGCCAGCTAAGTAATATCCTTATAGATATGAAACTGTGAAGTTACTTGTGTCGACTCATTAACTATCAATAAACAATTAATAATATTGTTAATCAATTAATTAATTATTATTTAAACAATTAATAATATTGTTTATTAAACAATAAATATCACGAAATAATGTTTTTTTCCTCGAAGTGACACACCACCCAAGTTATGCTCATTTTTTGGCAAAGTCTGACACACCAAGCTCAAAAGGTTGCCCATCACTGGCATAGGGAGTTCTTTTGCTGGCATAAAAACAGCAAAGTTATGCTGGCAAAAGAACGGGTTTTAGGGGGGTGGTCTGATAAAATCCTTGTAGTTTTCTCACATTCAATGTTGTGTTAATTACCCTTTCTTCCTTCTGGCCTGCCCTTTCTGGGGCTGAGAAGAAAGACGGGTAGGGGGACAAAAAACACAGGGTTGAGACCTCTTGAGGGTTCAGGCCTCAGGGGGCCTGGACTAAAAAAAAAAAACCAATACATAATAAAAGAAAGGTTGATAATCAACATGCCCAAGGGCTACTATAATGTCTATTGCAATATTAAGAGAGGAAGGCCTGATCATGAAACCATGGACCTGCCAGAGTGGAATGGACTAGCCATTGGTCTCACTGACCAGTGTTCACTCCATCTGCAGGTATATTTATTTCCTGGTGGAAGATATGAAGTCTTATAAAGACTTTCTACAAATATGGTGCCACAAGTCCTTTACATTAAATTATGCACGCCCACCCAAATTATACTCAGGTCATCCAACTCAGAATTTCTGGCCATGGGTCTCACTCACTGCCTGTTTCCACTTTGCACAAAATAGTCCCTTAGCTACTGCGATAGAGAACTGCTGCTCCGAAGCAGGATCATCAGCAGGCAGCATCTCTTCGCCAAAATGCATTCTTTTCTCACTGCCGTTATTTATCCCAATGACTAGATTATTTAATTTTGTGAAATGTTTGGGGATTTGCTTTATCTTGAGAATGCTGAGTGTAAAAGAAAGATTCATGTTACAGTATTCCTAAATCAGATTTCAGTGAATGCATGTTTAAAAGACCAGAGAGGGAGGATGGAAAGCATGCCAGTAATTCCCCACTGATACCGGTAGTTGCTTAGATTTGATTATTGAACATCCACACCATGGCATAGCAAGGAGAAACAGAGTAAAGGCTTCTTTGCAGCCTAGTTTTCTCACTCATATTTAGCCCTCTCTTGAGTTCTTCATAGAAAACTTTCAAATAAGGGGAAAAGAGGACAGTCATTCAGCTCTTGGACTTGAGCAAAAAAGGAAGAGGTACAGAAACAGCTCCACGTTCTCTTTCTGCCCCAATGCGTTTTCCCAATTAAGCAACAGTTCCCACTGTTTCAAGTTAGATAATGGACTGTACTAAGCTCTTTCCAAGTTGGATGCTGCAGCTTGGAAGAAGACATTCTTTCTGACAGAAGAAAAGAAAAGCAGAGAGAAGGAAAGGAAAACATGAGGGAACAATCACATTATATTCACATAATATACTCTTTTATGTGCAGAAAATGTGAAATGTGTTCACTCTTTTGAAATACAAGTAATGACCAGATTGTTATCTGGTTCATACAGGTTCTATTGAAGGTGATGTGAGCTGTTTTGGTTGTCTTACACAGTATTCAGACAGGCACACACAGTTCCTGTAAAAGTAAAATAATCTCAATTACATTAAATGGTCTCCCAGACACACACACACATACACACACACAGTAGGGGAATGTAGGAGTGTATCTCTTTAAAAGAAAATCCATTTGTTCTGGAAATCAATTTTTGTAGCCTCTGTGTTGCTATTATGAGAATGGCTAAAGGACATAATAAAAGGAAGGGTTGAAAAAGAAGTGTTCCATTCTCACTGCTTATTCTCAAAAGAATAATGTGGTCCCATGACATTGAGGGCTGATCTTACAATGGAAAATATTTAAGTTAGTAGGACAAAGAGGCAATGTCCAGTAGCAGGAAGGGAGACAGAAAATTAGCAGATAAAACCAAGAGTTATAGCCTGAGAAGGGAATGACTTTTTTTTAGAAAAAACATTTGTGTTATGAAAGGTAGTAAAGGGTTGGAATAGACTTGAAAGATAAACATTTGTAATTGTTCTTCCAGTAAACTTGCATTGTGTTAATAGGCAAACCTCGATAAATATACTTTTCTGGGCCTAAGTCTGAGGTGTTATCTAGAAGGTGAAAAAAATCCTCTCGGAATACGAGCAGAATACTTTTTGTCCAGATGAGCTCCCACAGGGATTCACCATATTCAAAAGGAAGGGGGCCAAAAACTCCAAGTACTTCGTGATAACAGCCTTCACTGTTTCTTGTGAAGCTTTTTTTTTTTTTTTTTTAAATACACAGAAATGCACATTCCAGCCCATTTGAACAACCAATTTGAATTGTGGCACATCCTGGAAATCAAAATTTGATTGTCTGGACGTACACGGGGACGGGCTTCCCGGTGACAAAGTGGCCGGAGCCACCATTGTTGGTTTTCATGGAAGTGCTCATGTGCTATTTTTGAATGGCAGAGCAAAAGCCAAGAGTTATAGCCAAGAGTTTTTTTAAGCAGATCGCTCTTCTGCATCTCTGATTTAATAAGGGGGAAAATGGGGGAAATGGAGGGAGTTTTAAGGAATAATGGCACATGTTATTCACTTGCAGGCACCATCTTTACTCATGGCATGCTCCATGTGAACTTCAAACACAGATAGTTTCCCATTTCAGTGATCTTGCAAATGTATCGCGGAGACAAATGAATGCCGCCGCAATGGTGAATTAATGTGTTATTTTCCACAATTAATTCTCCCGTCCAGCTGAGCCCTGAATCCCAACTACTGTATAATGTAGTAGACTCATTGAATTAATGGTAGAGCAAAATTAGGTGTTGATAGGCCAACACCTAATATATATGTTCCATTGCTTCATTGGCTATACCCTATTGGGGACAACCAATTGAAATTAAGGCCTTGGAATACAACTCCCAGAATCTCCAAGCCAGTATGACCCTTGGGGCATTTTAAGAATTGTAGTCCCAAAAGGAACTTTTCCACACTTTGGATATTATCACACTAGCCCCTTTAAATGTTCTTTTGCCAGCTTAAAAAAACCATTTTTATGCCAGCAAAAGAACGCACCCCCCTGCACTTACCTTCCTCTCCTGGCAAAGGTAGCCCTGGTAATAAAGAGGAAGTGAATGGAGCCCCATTCACACCCCCATTTGAAATCCCACAAGACTTCATTGCATGGGAAATTCAAAAACCAAAACAAAAAATAAAGCCTAAAAAGTTCCTTTAAAGCACCCAAACACAATTTAAAAGTCCCAAGTAACCCGGGGAGGGTCAGAAAAAGAGCAAAACTTACCTGGTTGTCCCGATCTCACCCAGAAGTGTTCGTGCCAGACCAGCCATTCTTGCTGTAGTGACAAGATTTAAATGGCCTGAGGTTTTGCACTCCAGCAATGCTGGCACTAAAGTGCCATGGGGGATCTATTGAGGCCTTCTGCTATCAATAAAAAGGTACGAGATTTTGACAGGACATAAACACAAAAGGGTGATGTCGTCTGATCTGCATGCCCTTTCGCATTTACATGGCGTTGTTATCACACCGCATAGAAGATAGGGCATTTATGAAAGATCCTTTGAGTAGAACAGGAGGCTTGCTCTAAGAATTAGTATTACTCTTTGACTTCAGAACCTACAGAGTCCATTCCATAATGTGTTTTCTCTGAATTTATCTCATATTTAATAGTATAATCTGACATGACAGTTTCCCCAAACATGGTAGCAGTGCTGACAAGTCATGTTACAATGGATTGTTGTGATAAACAGATGAAACAAGAGTTAGCCAAAACTTGGAGACATGATTTTTTGGGGGAACACAATTCTCACAACCTCCCAATTAGATGGGGATTCTGGGGACTGTCATTAAAAAAAGGGGGTGTTAACCTACTGTGAGCCAGATAGAGATCTTAGGGGTTGTCTAGATCATAGAATTTGAAGAGAATACGTTTTCTCCCAATGAGATCCCATGGTGATTCGCTGTTTTCAGAAGGAAGAGGGTACAAAAACTGCACAAGAAAAACCTTTGTGGCTTTTCCTGTAGTTGTTTTTTTTTTAAAAAAATATATATGTAGAAATGTGCATTACCACTCACATGGGCAAGCAATTCACAGTGCATTCCACATTCAAAAGTGGATTGATCGGACATGCGTGGATGTCAGGCTTGCCAGCAACAAAGTGGCTGGAACCGCCATTTTTGAGTTTCACAGTAGTGAGCATGCACATTTCTGCAGGGGTAAGGCAACCAAGCAGCTTTTTTTACACAGAAGATTGCACTTCCTTACCATAGATTTATTTTTTTTTAAAAAAACTGTGCAGCGGCAGCAACTTGTGGACAATAATAATGAGAGTAATTCACTCGCAGCCACCATTTTGATTCACAGACATGCCTCTATGTGAACTTCAAACACAGATAACTTCACATACCAGTGATCTTGCGAAAAAAAACATGGAGACAAATGAATGCTGCTGTGATTTTGCATTAATGTGCAGCAATCCATATTATATTGTTTTGTGTCGATGAGCCCTTATTTTCCTGGACTAACGAACCTTTCTCCAAAGAAGCAAAGAAAATAGTTTTTCTTATAATGCAAAACTGGTGTGAGGCATTTTGACATATCAGTTTAGTATTATGATTGGTTTCTGTTGAAGCTTAGAGTGATACTGAAGATTTCATCATCTGCAAATGAGCAAAACTTTTACTTAATCATTCCCGGGAGACTGGAAAAAATGCAAATCAAGGAGTCATTGTTCCAATTAGTATGAAGTGCCCTCTAATGGCCAGCTTCATTCTGTTTGATACATCATTTAAAGAATCATCCATGTCTCCAGAATGTATAAGTAGGAACCATTTAAGACACCTCCTTAATGCCCTTATTTTTCACAACCATTTGATACACAAGACTTTAATCCCACAAGGCCACAGGCAGCTACAAGATGTGTAGATTGACTGAATGTCCTGCAAGCTTAGTAAAATAAATGGATTTGCACAACACACACACACACACACACACTTCTGGCACTGGTCCCAGAAAGACGATAGAGATTTAGTGAGTTAAAGGTTAACTTGTAGAACAGCATTTTCATCCAACAAATTATGCTTTCTGCAAAAATGAATATAAATCAAGACACAAAGGTGAGGATGGAAAAATAATTTCCTCAGTGCAGGAAAAAGAAATACATTTTTTTAGAGCTTCTGGCTCAAATACAGGAACACCATTATGCTTCTTCCATTAGATCACACTTCTTCCTGAGAATTTAGAAAGGGAACATGCATTTCAATTATATGCAAAGAAGGAGACTACCCAAGCAAATAAAATAAAATAAAATAAACTTCTACTATTGTTGCTTCTCAGAGCAACATTCAACAGTTCAAGCAGGACCAACAATAAAATGTTGCAATATGGAATGATCCCACCCACTGTTCCAGCCAGCCAGCTATGCCCCCTTCCATGACATTCCAACCCATGCTCCATACCACCAAATATTCTGTTTTTGTTACTCAACAGCTCAACAAGATTCTATGCTCTGTCCTTACTCGGCTGCTTTGAAGTTTTCTCCTCCATGCATTGGGATTTTCTTTTCTTGTTTATTTTCTGCATTTCTGCACATCTGTAGGTCCCTCACCACCACCTATGGATAACTACTTCTTTTGAGGGGTGATGCCATTCCAACTATATAAGCAATGGCACTCACACATGAGTATCAGAGGGGAGAAAGAAGTGATAGTGCCTCTGAAGAGGGTCACCATGGAGTAGTGGTTCCTCACTTGCCTTGCAGACAATTTCATTGTCCAGAAGGTGGAAGAGGCAACGAGGGGATCAACTATTTTAGATCTGATTCTAACCAACACTGATGAACTGGTTAGTGGGGTAGAAGTGGCAGGATCCTTAGGTGGGAATGACCATGTTCTTCTGGAATTTCTGATACAGTGGTGTAGTATGTGGGGAAATAATCATTGTAATGTAAAAGCAATCTTGTGTACCTCATTCACAATCTTAGATAAGTCTAGGGTTTTTCCCTGCATGCATTTTGTTCTCCCAAAATTCCCTTCTCTTATTTCACTGGACACTTCCAGCCAACTGGAGTGCTGGGTCATTCAACACATGACCTAATTTGAATTTTATTGCTTTTGTGTAAGCTTCTGAATCTGACTCTCCATGAGGATGGATGTATCTTAGCCATCTTAAGCTTTCCTGTAACCATGCTATGATGATCGGAACCCAGCCCACGGCTGTAGGCTGAGTGAGTTTTTTTAATTACCTAAATACCTTTAGTTAGGGACCTTTTCTTAAGTTTGTTTTAGTATGTAGATTGAGATTGATATACCTTCAGTAAACTTTGTTTTGCATTTTAAACTGACTCCTTTGTTTTGTAATGAGTCTAATTTAACTGGGAGGATCCCAGATCTCTTGAATACACTTTTAAATGATAATAGAGCTTATAGTCTGCATCTTAAGCGCACTCTGCATGAAGCATGAAGTCAAAAGTGACTGAATGATTTTACCTTTTTTAAAAGAAGTAATTCTTGTTGTTTTTTGAAGGACTAGATCCTGGAATTTTTTAATACAATTTTATTTTAGACTCATTACCTTCAACAAGTGGAAAGTGGAAGCCTAGCATAGTTAGACATACATTTTAGACTTTAAGAAAGCTGATTTCAGTCAACATAGGGAAACACTAGGTGTGATTTAATTGTTAGGAATACTAACAGAAGGGAATTCATGATGGATTGGAGTTGTGACATATTAAAGGCACAACTTCGAACAGCTTCAATGAGGAGAAAAATGGGAGATGTCTAAAGAAACCAGGATGTGTGTCTAAAGAACTTTCAACTCAAAAGGGGCACGTACAAGAAATGGAAAGTGAGGAGGTCACCAAAGAAGAATTCAAATGAATAGTCAGCACATATAGGGAGAAAGGAAAACTAAAGCACTGAATAACCTCAGGCTTGCTAGAGAGGTTCAAAACAATGAAAAAGGCTTTTTTTGATTTGCAGATGACACCAAATTAGAAGGGGTAGCAAATACCTCAGAGGACAGGATCAGAATTCAAAATGACCTTAACAGATTGGAGTGCTGGGACAAAGCTAAAAAAAGCGAAATCTCAACAGGGAGAAATGTAAGTTACTACATTTAGGCAGGGGGGAAAATGAAATGCACAGATATTGGATGGGTGACACCTGGCTTGACAACTATACATGTGAAAAGGATCTAGGGATTTTGGTACACCAAAAGCTGAACATGAGTGAACAGTGTGATGTAGCAGCTAAAAAAGCCAATGTGATTCTAGGCCGCATTAATAGGAGTATAGTGTCTAAGTTGAGGGATGTGATAGTTTCATGCTATTTTGCTTTGGTCAATCCTCATCTGGAATACTGTGTCCAGTTCTGGGCACTACAATTCAAGAAGGATATTGACAAGCTGGAATGTGACCAGGGGACAGTGACCAAAATGGTTAAAGGTCTGGAAGCCATGACTTATGAGGAGTGACTTAGGGAGCTGGGTATGTTTAGTTTGGAGAAGAAAAGGTTAAGATGTGACATGATAGCCATGTTTAAATATTTGAAAGGATGTCATACTGAGGATGGAGCAAGCTTGTTTTCTGCTTTTCCAGAGACTGGGACACAGAACAATGGGTTCAAACTACAGGAAAAGAGATTCCACCTAAATATTAGGAAGAACTTCCTGATGGTAACAGCTGTTTGGCAGTGGGATGCACTACCTCGGAGTGTGGTGGAGTCTCCTTTGGCAGTTTTTTAAACAGAGGCTGGATGGCCGTCTATCCAGAGTGCTTTGATTGTGTTTTCCTGATTGGCAAGGAGTTGGATTGAATGGCCTACATGGTCCCTTCAATGATTTGATGATTCTAGAGACTAGGGTTCATATCCCCACTCAGCCTTGGGCAAGTCACACACTCTCAACCCTCAGTAAACCCCATGATAGGTTCACCTTATGGTCGCAGTAAGTAACAAATTACTTGAAGCCAGACAACTACAAGTGCCTCTGAGGATGGATGTTGGATATAGGCATAATGGCTGTTATCCATTGATAGATCCATCCCCCACTAATTTACTTAATCTGTTTTAAAGCTTTCTAAGATGGTGGCTATCACCATAGCTAATGACAATTAACTCCCTGAATTCTGCCTTGTAGATATAATCTCTTTTGTTTGTTTCAATTCGGTTATCAATCAATTTCATTGGATTGGCTTGAAGCTTAGTCATACTTGCAAAAGATCCATTGAATTCATAGTGACTCAGATTCCACCGACAACAAAGAGTCTTGTAGCACCTTATAGTCAAACAAATGTATTGTGGTATAGGCTTTCATGGGCCCAGTCCATTTGATTGATATAACTAAATCTGGATCCAACCCCTTGGGAACTAATGGTGGATTCATTCATTTCCTATGAATTTGACTGCAACAGAAAGTCATGATCTATAGACGTGAAACATCATACATCAAACAATATTGCCATGCCAAGGTAATAGTCTTCAATGAAATGTAACTCATATTTCTGAGCTCAGCCTTTCTCAACTCTACATCCTCCAGATGTATTGAACTTATAACTTCTATCATCTCCAGATAGCATTGCCAATGTTAAAGTTAGCCTAACCAAACCCTCTGTCTTGTAGCCCTTTTTCTAAGGACCTTATCAGACCATCCAAATACAGTGTTATAAGGACACCTAATGATGTGTACCAGATGACGTTGCCCTTTCGCGATCATGTCCAGTTTAAAGCCTGTCCTATTTTATTGATGGCCCAAGCCATCAATTGATCCCCCATGGTGCTTTGGTGCTGGCATTGCCAGTGTTTGCCATTGTACTCATGTGAATGCAGCATGAATGGTTGGTCCAGCCAGAACACTTCCTGGCGAGATCGTGACATCCAGGTAGGTGACACACTTTTAATGACCCTTCCCGGTTTACTTGGAAGTTTTTAAGTGTGTTTGTGTGCTTTCTTTTACTTTTGGAGTGTTATTTTTGTGTTTTTAAAAATTTCCCGTGCTATGTATTCTCGTGAGAATCCACAGGATTTAAACAGAGGAAGTGAACGGAGCTCCATTCACTCCTCATTCATTGCTGGGGAAGTCTTTAGTGAGGATAGAAGGTAAGTGAGGCATATGGAGTTCTTTTGCCAGCATAAAAATGGCAGAAGTTATGCCTGCAAACTAACGGGGTTAAGGGAGGTAGTCTGATAAAGTCCTTAATGTGCTGCATTCTATAAATTGGGCACCAGCAGCTTCACTTCCTGAATTCCTCCTTTTATACATAACAGCCATCAACTCTTTATATTTTATTCATTATATCTTAGTCTTCTAAGCCCACAGCCCTATGTGCCTAAGACTGTAGGATCAGAACTGAGTTTGCAAGCACGCACACACGCACGCACACAAAATATGTGTGTGTGTGATTTAGCACACAACAGTAGAAACTGAAACACAGGGCTTATCTACACTGGCCACTTAATTCTAGGGCAGTCCAATGCAATATCCGTCATTGTCACCACAGGCCAGCCAGTCTGACACTGCATCAGCCCCATTGGCCTGTCCCCTGTTTTTGGAGCTGCCACCGCTGCCTCACCAGCCAAGCAGCTCCTTGTGAGAGCCTGGCTGGCGTCATCACTTCTGCTGAGGCCAGAACAGGGTGCCCAGCCATGTAATCAACAAGGAAGGGGTCACTCTAACCGCTCCTCTTTGATCGCAAGGGTGCCCCATTCAGGGCTGGGAAGCTGGAAGCTGCTTAGCTGGGAAGGCACTGGTGGCAGCTTCAGAGAAGATCCATCCCCTTCCCTGCATTGCTCAGCACAGGATAAGGGAGATGCTGTCACGTTTCTATGTGGACAACTAAATCAGGCCAAATTGGACCCCACTCAGCTATCCAGACAACAGAAGAACCCAAGGTCACTTTTGAGTTTCCATGAACCCTGCAATTTCTCACAACTTTGCTTAATTCAGAGCAAAGTCAGGTTAGGGACAAAAAAAAAAAAATGTGGTTCCTCCCTGGAAGTAGCCATACATTTTCTGGAATGCCAGCACCTGATTCAGGGTGAGTCTGCAAAAATTTTTTTTACAAAATGCTGATGTAGATAAGACCTGTGGGCAGGGCCAGTTTAAGCATACTGCAAAATCTGCATCTGCGGTGGGCCCCACAGCCTGCAAAAACAGGAGAGAGACAGAGACAGAGAGAGAGAATGAGCAAGAGAGCAAGCCAAAAAAACCCTTTTTTCCTCCTTCCTCCCTCAGCCCCCCCCCCAAGCAGGGCAAGCTGCAGGGATCCCTCTCCTAACCCTCCTCCTGCAAAAAACAGGAGAGAGAAAGCGAAAGAGAGAAAGAGCAAGCAAGAGAGCAAGCCAAAAACCTCCTGCCAGCTTGAGGCAGGTAGAAGTGACTATAGGGCTTTTTTTAAAGCAGTGTCTCCTTCCTTCCTCCACCACCACCCCACCAAGCTGCCCTCTGTGTAGCTGAAGCTGGGAGGAGTTTGCTGCTCCCTCGCCCCCTCCTCCCAAAGGATCGTCAAAAACGCAAGCCAGGTGTGTGTTCCTATTTATGTCAGAGAGGATTGAGAATGTGTGTGTGTTTGAGAGAGAGAGAGAATGGAGTAGTACTATTATTTCCCTTGATCTAGACACTATACACCTATTAATGCAGCCTAGAATTGCATTGGCTTTTTTTGCTGCTGTGTCACACTGCTAACTCATGTTCAGCTTGTAGTCCACTCTTTCTTTTCTGAACAAAAAAATAAACAAAAAATATTATGTTAGTGCCTATAATATAGTTTTTAAACTAAATTATTGGTGGCAAATTATGTAATACAGTAGCCCCCCCCCTTATCAACTGGGGATTGGTTCTGGGGGGAGCATGGATACTGAAAACCATGGATAATAGTGAACACCATTGAAAATAATGGGACTCCTGGTTTAAAATTCCATAGTGTTGCCTTGGAGGACCTAGAAAATGGCTAGAGAGGACACATTTTCTAGGAAAACTCTATGGTAGGTGTGCTGCTTTGTGTCCCATAGATAATGAATCCATGGTTCAACTTATCAAAAGGTATCCTTGGCTTTGCTCATGAGAAAGGCATGCATTTTTGGAACTGCACTAAATTAGCACTTTTAGTCGATTTAGTGAGCAGAGCAGCCTAATGTTACTGTTGTGCTGTGCCAGACGCCATATAACTTTTGTTTAATGATCCTCACACCTTATACAATTAGAGTACTTGGATTCCATTCAAACTGTCATGGTAACACCCTATGGAATCCTAGAGTGTGTAGTTTGGTGAAGCACTAGAGCTCTCCGGCTCTGAATTCTAAATACCTCTCCTTAAACTGAAACACCATAGGATACACCATAGCAGTTAAAGTAGAATCATAGTGCTATAATTGTGTTGTGTGAAAGGGCCAATAATCAGTGACCTATGCAGTCCCAACAGCAAAGCTGGAAAGAAAATAGCCAAAGCTTGGACAAGTTACTTTTTGTGACAGGTCATGCTATCTGGGTAATTCTGCGCTGTCCCACAGGTAACTTTTCTGAGCTCTGAAACTGATAGCAAATCAAACAAAAGAATATACCATGTCAAGTGGCCACTGTGTCAATATTCCTGACAATGCTGATCACATCCTGATCACATGCTCCTAGCATCCCTAGTTTTAACAAATACCACCTGTTGGGCCATCATTAGGTCCAGGATAAAAAAACCTGGTTAGGTGTATTTAAAGATGGAGTATTTAAAGTGAAAGTCATCATAGAAATTGGTGATTTGAAGTAGTTACTAAAGGTGTCCTCTTTTTTGCTTTTCAAAATATGGTAACCCTACCTTATGTGGTGAAAGACAGTTACTGATTATCAGTACAGGTTGAGCACCCCTTATCTGAAATGCTTGGGACCAGAAGGGTTTCGTATTTTCAGTCCCTCCCACCCACCCAGATTTTGGAATACCTATACAGTCGTCCCTTCACATTTGCAGGGGTTAGGGGGGCAAGACCCCCGTGACTGTGAAAAAAACCACAAATAAAAATAGGCCTCCCAGAACTCCTCCACAGCCACCCCACCTTCTCTTGCCCCATCACCCCCACCATGCTCCCACCGCCATGTATTTGTTTATTTATGTGGTTTTAGTTTAGGTGGTTTTTAATTTGGTACTCTAATATCTTTTTATGGGGGAGGGTGGGGGTGGGTGGTGCTTAGGGATTTTAGTCAGTATTGTTGTATTTTAATTGTTGTAAGCCACCCCGATTGTTTTTAATAGAGGGGCGGAGTAAAATAAATATTATTATTATTATTATTATTATTACTATTATTATGCAGCCCATCACCACTACCATGCAGCCACTGCTGCTGCCACCCCTACCATGCCCCCGCCACTGCCAATGCCTCCATGCCCCCAGGGTCTCTGTCATCCCCGCCACCATGCCCCTGCTGCCCAGCACTTGGAGGCTTGGTGGCTCAGCAGTTTTGCCTCAAATTCCCCAGTCTCCTAAGTCTTTGCTTCCCTCCCCAAATGGAGCAAAGACCCAGGAAAGCAGGGTGGGGGGAATGAGGCAAAACCACTAAAATCGCTGCTTTCCTGAGTCTTTGCTTCCCACCCCAAATGGAGCAAAGACCCAGGAGAGCGGCGATTTTAGCAGTTTTGCCTCACCCCCATACTTTCCTGGGTCTTTGATCCATTTGCGGAGGGAAGCAAAGATCCAGGAGAGTGGGGGTGTATGAGGCAAAACTGTCCAAACCTCCACTCTCTTGGGTCTTTGCTCCGTTTGTGGAGGGAAGCAAAGACCCAGGAAAGTGGGGAGTTTGAGGCAAAACCACACAGACTCGTGGAAGGGTTGGGAGGGTTGGGGTCCCCTACAGCCTCCCCAGGAGCCTAGGAGTCTGAGGTGGGGGGTTGGCAGCAAAGGTTGACTCCAGAATCCCTTACCTGTGCAGCAGAAGGCAAGGACCGAAACTCCCCGGCAGCACCGGGCCAGAGGAGGTATCGCTCATGGGCTTCTTAGGCAGCTGGAGTTCCCTGGCGGCCCAGACTTCCCTCTCCCCACCTACACTGCCTCTTCTTCTTCTTCCTCTCCCACCTCCTCCCCATTGGGACCACAGCAGCACCACCAATGTCTCCAAGTTGAAGAGGCAGCCAAGGCAGCTGCTGCTGCTCCTCTCCCAGCACCCTCATCGCTGCAGTCCCCAGGGAGGGGGAAGGGGAGGAGAAGGAAGACAAACTGTGAATACATAAAACTGTGAAAGTCAAACACACAAATGTGAAAGGAGAACTGTACTTACATATACATATACATATACATATACATATACATATACATATACATATACATATATGCTTCCCACCATTTACAGCTTCTTGCATCTCTCCCTTGCTTCACATCTCTCCAACCTCACATCCTGTTTGTTCGCTGCTTGTGTTATGTCTGAGGTGCAAGGCTGGAGAGAGACTGAGGATCTGTGAAACGGTAGGAAACTGAAACTTTTTGCCACCAGGCACCTGTTTCTGCCTTCAAAGTGTTGGCTGCAGTGCTCCTGCTTGTTCTTCTCTCAGATCCTGAGTCGCTCTCCACTGCCATGTCGCATATACAACACAAGTAGCAAACAAAGAACACACAAGTCTGGAGAAAGACGGAGGATCTGACAGACAAACAAACAGGAGCACCACAGCCATTGCATCAAAGGCAGAAGCAGGCAGCTAGCAGCAAAAAGTTTCAGTTTTTGGAGGTTTTCAGATTTCAGATTTTCTCATCAGGGATGCTCAACCAGTATATTATATCTGTTTTATCATTATATGTTGATAGATAAAGCACATAGTTACTTAAGTTTATGACCACTGAAAATAAGGTGTGAACTGAAATAAACGACAAGAGTAGTCTCATATCTTGAACAATTATGTTCTAAAGATATCTGTTTAGGAACATTTTCCCCTCCTGTATTTTCCCCTTCCTGGATGCATCTGCAGTAATATTTTTTATTTGGAAAAGACAAAATCATTGCATCATAGGAGTTCATATGTGGGTTCAGGAAGTGTGAATTTGATAAATGAGCTTTGAAATGCAAACTATACAAATTTTTCATCCATCATGAATCCTATGTACAACCACCTCAGAAAAAATAGAATGGAACTTTCTTCCAAGGTGGGGTTGTGCTTCTAGTTTCATATTTTAATAGAATGAAATAACCCCTGTAGGTTTGTACACTTTGCATATGACAAATACAAAGATAACTCAGCTTTCTGCTTTCCTCACTAAAACACTCTCATGCTGTGTCTGCATTTACTGATGTGTCAGATATCGATGGCAAGGAGCTCTTTGTTCCTAAATCCTTCCAGGACTGCATTGCCACTATGCAATCTGCCCCATTGTCCAGGTATCTAAGGTGAGCCACTGAAATATGCAATTTGATGGCATATTCTGTGTCAACAAAATCTCCAGGCAGCCTTAATCTTTCTTTTGACCCCCAGACTTCCTTTGGCTCTGACCACCTGCTTCACAGTTCTTATCAGCTTTGAAATATCACTGAGATAAAGTTCCAGCCCTAGGCTAGTGTTACAACTTTCATTCCTGCTCACTTCCTTTCCAGGAAAAAAGTTACTTGTATAAAAGCTTTTCTAAGCCAGCCTTCCAAGAAACCCTCTGTCCACCTGTGCATTGAAAAGCTGATGAGGCATTTGAGGGGGCTCTACTGCTTAACATCAATAGTCACAACATTGTGCCTAATGACAGCATAACCAAGTTGTGACCCTATGCAATGCCCAGCAGGAAGCCATTAGCACATCATGGATGTAGGATACAAAGCCAATATATAAAAACTGCAGTTTGCTTCAGACTATTTTAACCCATTTAAATCTAACTTTTAAACTTTTTTTTATTTTATTTTTTGAACTTATACCTTGCCTTTCTCTCAGAATGGTATCCAAAGTGACTTTCAGAAGTTTAAAACAAGATTGCAAAAGTTTTATAAAAAATAAATAAAGAAATAAATAACAATGTATTAGAAACTAGGGTTAAAACAGTCAAGTTGTCAAATTGTTTAACACGTGCTAGCTTTATAAAACCATTTTTATTGTCTATAAAGTTCTAAATTAGCCAGGTTGATTGTACTGTACACTGCCCTGGAGTCTTTAGAAACATGGTGGGATATAGATATTTTAATAAATAAATGATAAAATAAAATAAACCTGGTGGATGCTCCTGCACTGTCTTAGGCAATGTTAGTGACCCTCACATATTAAAATGTAGATCACTGATTTTGTATCCATGTTCCCATGAGGGAAGATAAGCATCAGTACAACACATAGGAACAGCCAAAGGATGCTACACCCTTCCCAATGCATGTACTGTGTTCATTCACAATAAGGAAGTGGGCAACAAGAGAAGGACCAAAATGTTGTCATGGTGAGGCATCTCAGTGGCCATTCTTCTGAAAAAGGGAAGAGGATTGGTTGAGGTTCCACATAGGATTTTATCAGACCACCCTCTTGAAACATTCTTTTGCCGGCATATTATGAAATGTTTTTATGCCAGCAAAAGAACCCCCTTTACCAGACCTACCTGTAATAGTGTCAGAAAGGCAGCCCTGGGAGTAATGGAGCATGAATGGAGCTCCGTTTACTTCTGGGTTCCAAATCTCGCTGACTCTTGTGATAAGACACAAGTGCGGCAAATTCAAAAATTAAAGCAAAATCAAGACATAAAACGTACACACAAGCACAGAAACACACTTTAGAAGTCCCAAGCACACCGGGGAGGGGTCATAAAAAGAGCATCCCCTACCTGACTGTCATGATCTCACCTGAAGTGTTCTATCATTGATGCTGTATTCCCATGAGCACAATGGCATGAAGTTTCAAACACCAGCAATGCCGGCAACAAAGCACCATAGGAGATCAATTGACATCTTAGCCCATCAATAAAAAGGAACAGGTTTTGGACATGACATGATTGTGAAATGATGGCATTATTTGATATGTGCACCCTTTCACATTCATTAGGTGTCACTGTGATGCCATATTTGCCTGGTCTGATAAAGTCCACAGAGGAGCAATTACTTTAAGAAAGTCAAACCATAGCAACAGCTAGATTCATTGTGGGTTCTTCTAAGATGGCTGCAGCAGACCACCTTTGCCAAGGCATCCTTTCCCTTATCTTTCAGGGTTGGTTTATCTTTCAGGGTTGGCTGGTAGCGCTGATGTCAGGGGCACAGTGAATCTGCTCTGGGTTTTAGTCTGAGCTAAAGTAGGTTTGTGCATTTCTTTTTCAAACAATAAATTCTCAAACAAAAGAAATTATTCATGATGGAGAATTTAAACAATTTAATTCAATTTTAATTCAATTCAAGTGAGTTTGCATCTCACCTGTGAAGTGATACAGAATAATTTCATTTATACATAGAAGATGATCAAGCGCAAGGGAATGCGCCAAAAAATTGCATTCCCAACCACATCAGAAGATTGCTACAGGAACAGAAAGGGCGACCTTACCAGATACCTGTGTTCTTCTGCTATTCCAGGGGTGTAGTGCTGCCTCAGATGAGGCTTCCCTTTTGCATTGACAGGGGCAAGCTGCTGATGCCTGCACTACACCCCTGGAATGCTGGAGCATGACATCATCTGGTAAGGTCACCCCTTCCTGTTTTCCTCACGATCTTTTGATGTGGTTTTTGCTGCATTTGATAATCTCCATAAATGTCCCCCCAAAATGAAAGTATCCCTTTGTTCTTCTGTGACAACTGTTGATTGCTTTATTTTTATATATATATAATTTTTATTATTTCAAAATTATCTCTTCTTAGTAGACATATAAATAGATACATAACTATAATTACATAATTATAATATCTAACTAAGTCATCTTATATAATCAAACAAATATTTCTACTTTTTATATCATAAAATAAGAAGTGATAAAGAATATAAAATAAAATATAAAACTATGCATTTTATTTTATACCACAGTGATTATTTCTTAATTTCAAGTTATACATATATAGTACATTAAGGCAAATCTGTGTCCCCTTCTTAATGACCCTTTCCCTATTTTTGGATGACTCATAAGAGGCTACCTTATGGCTGGATGCTTCCAGTAAGAAAATACAGTTGTCCCTCCATATCCACAGATTTGGTATCCACGGATGTAAGTATTCACAGTTTGAAAATATTCTTTGAAATATAATAATCCAAAAAGCAAACTTTGATTTTGCCATCTTATATAAGGGGCACTATTTTGCTATGCCATTGTATATAATGGGACTTGAGTATTCACGGATTCTGGTATCCACAGAGGATCCTGGAACAAAACCCTAGCAAATATGAAGGGACAACTGTATAGAGTAAAAATGCATTTGGAACCACATGGGGGAGGCAATTTGGGGTTGGAGTTTCAGCAGAAAAGTGATGGGTAAAGAAGGGTGAAGTAGTTCTTCTGTGCTGCTTCTGTACTCCAAGTCACCCGCTCTGAAAGCTGTAGAGCCAACGACCCTTGTATTGCATTAAGTTGACCTTCAATACAGATTTCCCCCCAGCTTTCATAAATCCTGGAAAAGTTTGCATAGGCAAGTTGAATCAAAGCATTTGGGATATGACAAAAAGACCTCAGTCCGATTCCTGACAGACCTTTTCAAAAAATGAAATGATAATGATATTCCACGTTATAACAGATGAACTAGATTTATTATTAAGTAAAAGAAATAACATAGAGAAGGTTCTACAGGGAATAATGTGAGGACACTGGAAAATTACTGCTCCCCAGAGAGAGTAGGTGACACTAATTACTGGTTTATCATTATATGTTAATGTTGATACATAAGCACATTGTTTGCTTAGGTTTATGACCCTTGAAATTAAGGTGTGGACTGAAATGAACTACAGGAGTGTCACATCTAGGGCAATTTTGTACGTGTGTGATCAGTGCATCATTTGCACTGTTATAATGTAATCATGGCATATAAGCTATTTGGTTAGCATTAATTTTGAATGGCTTGGTGGAAATGCTCACATGCATTTTCTCTTTCTTGCTGGAGTCCAAACTAAAATGGTGCTTCCCACTTCCTCACTGCAGTGCAAAATATTGCTTGCAACCCCAGCAAAACAACTTCTACTCCCACCAAAATGTTCCTAGTACCTGTAAAGTTAGTTAGTGAACAATGGAACAGTTGCTTGCTGCCTCTATGCATTCGCTTCCTCTAATACTACCTTGTGTATTCTTCAACTCAGCTACATAATCCAACAGAGAAAACAAGTTTGACTTGCATAAGGTGAACGAACTCTCACCCTAGTATTCTGTGGTGGTGTGAGTCTGGAAATTGTTGCTGATTTTGTTAAATCGCTGAAAAGGCCCCTACAATTTTCTATGGGCTTGGCAACTTCTCACAGTTACCCAAAAGGAAGAAGCAATGAAGAGAGAAAAGGAGAGTTAGCTAGAGGAACCAGTAAGATCACAGGTCCAGGGCCTTCACCATATATCCTTTTAAAAAATTAAAGGTGTTTACATCTCTCTCTCTCTCTTTTAAAGACAAACAATACTTTCAGGCAAGGATTCTTCTCCCTTTCAGGATTCTCTCTCTATTTTCCCCCTTTTTCTTCCCCATATTCTACTTGGTGCTTGCTCCCTCCTCTTAGCACTGGCATCAATTCTTGCTCCGGCTTTCTTTTCTCTTTTAGAAGAGGTTGGGTGTGCTAAGGAGGAATCTGCTGAGCACCTTCATTCCTCAAAAGGGTCTTAAGCCAACCTCTGTGGGCCCAGAGGCATTCTGGGGAAAATGAAAATACCAGGTGCTAGGTTCACCTTGGGGTCACCATACGTCGGAAACAGCTTGAAGGCACACAACAAGAAGGGTTGGAAAGAATATTTGCTGTTATTCATTTCCTGGTTGGAAAATGGGTTTCCCGACACTCAGAAAACTCCACTGGGAAGAATAATACAATGATGAGAATTACATACAATTTTCACCCAATATTCACATAACCCAAAGTGTTTTCTGAAACACAGAACTGCATGTATTTTGTGCAAGAATTGTGGGGGTATGTGCAAAAAGCACCAAACGCACTGTTTCCAGACAACCACGTGTATTTTTTGTGTATGATTGCTCTTTTTCTCTGCAAAAAGGTCAAAGCTTATACAACAAATCTTCACACACAAAAATATTGTGTAAAAATCCCATCAGCAATCTTGCACAAAAAATAGCCACATGAACCAAGATCCTGCATCATCATAATAACTATGATGATGGAGCTCCATCATTGTAGCTGAGTTCAGAATGAGAGGGAGAGCTTCAGTTGCCAGGGTGAAGGAATAGGCCCTTTTCACTTTGAATAAGGTAGTGATACTTTCATTGTGCAGTTAGGAAGAAACAAAAGGGTAAATTCTTTGCAGTATAATTTCTATATTGCATTCGCTTCTATTTTGTATAGCCAAAATTATAGCATAAGCACCATAGTTACGTAGTTACATAATTACATATCAGGGTTCAAATCCCTGCTCGGTGATGAAAACCCCCTGATGACCATGGGCAAGTCACACACTCTCCACCTCAGACTCCCACTATTCCCACTTACCAGGAAGCAGCTGCTGCAATTAATGGGGGTCTCTTCCCCTGTCACTCAAAAACAGCTGGCTGCTGTTTCTACCCTGTCACATGAGCAATTTCTGACACAACAAGCAGAATCAGGGTCCCTTTTGCAATTCCCTCTCACTCTGGATATCACTCACACAAAGAGGGTTGGGAAGGTCAGTCAACTGCTTCTTGATCAACAGGGACAGATCCTCATTGATTGGAGCTGGAAAGTGGGGATTGGTGCACTTTCACAGTCCCTACATAGCCCCTAAATTAGGGGTTACATAGGGACCATGAATATGTAACAGTCATGACTATGTAACTCTAGATTATGCATTTATAAGTACCATAGAGGTTTCCAGCCTATTTTTAAAAAAAGTATTTAGGGCTTTCAGGTTGCACTAAATGTTGCAGTAATAATGAATGGCACAGGCAGAAGAGTCCTCAATCAGGTCCTGTGTTGGCACCTCATTCCCAATCAACGGGATGCATGGAACTTTGGATGCATAGAACTTTAGGGACAGTGCATATACGTCAAATTTAATATATAATTTGTTGAATTGTTGTTAAAAGAAAGAGAGAGAGAAAGATTTAAAGTGCAATTGTGTTTGCAATATTAAATTATAGTTGCCCCCATAGAACCCAGAAAGAGTTACAAAATTGGTGCCTGCCAAGCATGGGGCCTAAAGTGAAATTGCAAATGTTAAATTGCTGTAATGGAGGTGTATAGAAAGTTGGGGGTTGATCTGCACAGAACGGTATTGCTGACTCCTGGAGATTATGGGGATGATACAGAAGAGCTTAAGAATTTTGTAGAAAAATTATGGTATTGTCAGTAAAATGCTAAACACTAAAATAAAGTGAAAAGGGCCTGCTCCTTAGCCCTGGCAACTGCAGCTCCTCTCCAGCACCAACTCTCCCTCTTTTGAATTCAGCCAGCCAGTACATTCCCTTCCTTGAGGTTTCCTCATCCACGGGCCAAATCAATATTTATAGGGGTTACAATGTAAGGGTGCAGCCATGGCTTTTTAAACATCATGTTTGGTCATTCATGACAATAAATATGAATCCGCGGCAGTTACAATATCATAAGTCCAGTTTACAATGCCATAACGGCTGAACATGATGCCAGCCATGGTTTCGTTGGGCAAGATTGCTGTCTCCTGTGCAAAAAGGTTTTTCTTGTTCAAGATTTCTGAGTGGCTGTCCGGAAGCAATGTCCGGAATCCACTTGGAGGCCTACCACACTCTGAAAAAAAGCAGCAAAGCAGCAGGAATGTTCCATCTTCCCTGATGCCTTAGCACATGACATCGGCATTCTTCTGGCATTCTTTCATTCTGGTCCTGTGGGAGACCTAGGTAAAACCACATCTTTTTGATAATGGTTTTTTTCTGGTTAGAAAAAAAGATGCAGTTTTACCTCGGCTCCCCAGAACAAAACAATGCCAATGTCATGCGCTAAGGCAGCAGGGAAGATGGACATATTCCTCCAGCTAGGCTCAGGACTTTGAACACTTAATCCTTATAAGACTGGGCTGGCATCCCTGTGTATTCAACCACATTAGTATTTAACTGGGGTTACTATTGGGGTTTTATTCTTTCCTAACAGGTTCTTGAACACCTATACAGCAGGCAGGCACAACATGATCTTCTCTATGTTGGGAATAGCTTTTCCTATTGAATTGGGCCAGAGAATCAGCGAGATCTCAAACCATGAAGTAAATGGAACTCTGTTCATGCTCCATTTATGCTGGGGCTGCCTTTCTAATGCTGCTAAATGTAGGTCTGATCAAGGCATTATTTTGCCAGCATAAAAATGGTTCAGAATATGCCAGTAAAAGAACTTTATTATGGAAGGTAGTCTGATAAAGTCCATGGACTCTGTATTCCTGCACCAGATCCATCCAGGTTTCCCCGGGTGTTTTATTAGAATGCTTTAAAGGGCTTTATGCACCTTCCTACCCAGTTTTGCCTTTGGCATCATCAGGACTACTCAGAGGCCAAATGGGGCAAGGGCTCTGTGTCCTTGGACTCCAGGGCTCCAAGACGGGTGGGGGGTAGCTAGAGTAAATAGCCTGTCTAGACAAGCCCTGTATTTCCCTATATGAATCTGTTCAAGCTCCAAGATCTTCAGGGCAAGGCCTTCTGTTTGTCCTACTACCTTCCCAGGCACATTTAGTAGGAACAAAGGAGAAGGCCTTCTTGGTGGTGGCAGCTCCCAGACTTTGGATTTCCCTCCCTATAGAGACTAGGATGGCACCCACATTAGTCTTCCTTCCACTGGTAAGTGAACGCTTTCCCATTCTATCAACCATTTAGGAATTACTGTGATGGACTTTTAATGGTACAATATATTGAGACAAGGGGGGAGGGGGAGGGGAGGGGAAGACATATTAATATGGCTCTAAACAAGGTCCTTATCTAGCATGCTAACAATTTTATCTATTGTCAGATTCCTACAATTCATTTTCTATAGTGCTGGTATTATTCACTCTTTAAGTTCCTCCTCAGTGCCAAAAGTCACAGCCACCCCTCCTTTATCTGTTGGTTTAGGGACAACATCCTGATATTTGTGTAGATTACTCAAGGGCCAGATATCCTGCTTGGATGAGATTATGCCATGTTTGAACATCAGGAGAAGACAAATGTTTAAACATGGCACAATCTAACCAGGGCAGAAAATCTTGTCCTGAGCAATCTATGCAAATGTCAAGACATTATAAATGAGACCACATTAAAGTCTCAGATGTTAAATCTAATTACTTAAGAACTGAAACATAACCTGTGTCACAACAGCAGCAACAGAACAAAAAGCTAACATAGGCAGGAAATGCTTTCGTAAATAGAAGCAATTTTTATTGGATAGGAAAATGAAAACAAAGCAAGCTCTCTTTTGGGAGAGCATTCCAGTCTCTTCCATCCAAATACATATAATCCAGGCAAAATATGTACTGTCACAAGACACTCTATACAGTTTGTATGGCACTTTCCCCTACATTTGTGAGGTCTGTGAAGCCGCTCTCATGGTGCTACTCATGAGGAGAGTTGGGTGTGTGTTTTTTTTTGTTTTTGTTTTGTTTTGTTTTGTTTTGTGGGGCGGGAGTTGCCACATTCCATAAAGGAGCAAAATTAATGGTCATGACCTGAAGGTGGTTTTCTAACTACCAGATGGTTGATGGTCTCATTGCATTTGTCCATGGGTGTGCTGACATCTAGTGTCCACAACAGCAAATAATGGGTCAATTATGTCAAAGAAAGAAAAGACAAAACAGTTGCACTCATAAGGAATAGATACAGAACAGCAGAAGCAAATTTGCACTAGGGAGCTAGGAGAAAAAGCCATGTTTGACAACATCCATTGTTCAACTATTCTGTCTCATTTGGAATTTTATGCTTAGAAAGTCATCTATAGCTTAATTTTGATTCCATAGCTGTTTTCTTGATCTTGGGAGTAACTTCGTATAAGCAACTAATTACTTATAATTAATTCCTTTCCCAATAACTAAAGCTGATCATTACATTTATGAATACCCAATTACTTGGAATTAATTGCTTTCCCAATAACTAACTCAGGCTTAGAACTACATTACATTGTCATTGTAACTTGGGGATAATTTCATTAGTTTTGGGGTATACTGGGAATTTAAAAATAATTTTTATATTTATATTTTATATTTATTTTTATATTATTCTCCAATAACACTATGGTGCCACTTTGGTGATGCACATTCCTGCAATCAGTTTTCCGCACTGCCTCCCTTGACCCCACCTTCCTACTCATGTCCGCCTTACATAGTGCATGTACTCTGTTTTTATGCCACAATTGTGCAATTGCACAGTTTCAACACTTCACACAAATAGAGGGTGCTGCCATAATTGTGGTACACTGGTGACCTACCACAGCAGCACAATTGTTAATTCATTTATTTTCCTCTACTCTACCTATGTCCAGGTATATAAAACTGAAAAAACTGAGCAAATTTCACATATGTCATACAGGAGTCTCTTGTGAGAAGAAAACTATTAGATGTTCAGAAGACTGCTACTACTCAAGGGAGGAGGAGGTGAAGGAGGAGCCTATTCTCATTAAATGGTAATGGAAAAACACAATTCTCTTTATGAAGCTACCATACATTATTCTAGTATTGTTATATTCTTATGTGTTCCAATTCCCTATATGATGAGATAAGAAGGGAATAAATATCCCAGAACACTGAAGATGTTTTGCTTTGCTTTGCTTTAATGTACATTATGAGGGCACTGCCATAATTGAACAGTTGTGGCATGCTGGCAATCTACCACAGCAGCACAATTGCACAATTATGGCAAAACAAATAAAATAAAACCTGGGGAACAGAGTAAAAGCAATGTTTTTCCTTTGCACCATGATGTCCTCTTTATCTAGACACTGGAAGTGGAGTGACTTGACCCTGCTTGGGGATAAGGAGGAGGAAGAGAGGAAAGCCATGCCCACTCACACCACATGACTGCTGGAATACTGGAATTGCAGTGGAACGGAATGATCCCTCAGGAAACAATAGTTGGATAGCAGAGATATTAGGGCCATTAACAGCTTTTTACCATAAATGAAAAGATGGAATCCAATAACAATGGAAATGCAATGCAACAATGGGAGAATCACAATGCCGTGCAATAAGGAAAGGTCAAACATGGAACTAAGCCAGTGGAATCATACAACAAACCTTTTGTGTGATAAATCCAAGAGTATTAAAAGAGCTGGCAAATGTGATCTCAGAGCCATTGGCAATGATCTTTGAGAATTCCTGGAGAACAGGAGAAGTCCCAGCAGACTGGAGGAGGGCAAATGTTGTTCCCATCTTCAAAAAGGGGAAAAAAGAGGATCCCAACAATTATCGTCCAGTAAGTCTGACATCAATACCAGGGAAGATACTAGAGCAGATCATTAAACAGAGAGTCTGTGAATATTTAGAAGGCAATGCCATAATCACAAAAAGTCAACATGGATTTCAGAGAAACAAGTCATGCGAGACTAATCTGATCTCTTTTTTTGATAAAGTTACCAGCTTGGTGGATGAAGGGAACGCTGTGGACATCGCATACCTTGATTTCAGTAAGGCCTTTGACAAGGTTCCCCATAACATTCTTGCAAACAAGCTTGTAAAATGTGGGCTAGACAAGTTAACTGTTCGATGGATTTGTAATTGGTTGACCGGCCGAACCCAAAGGGTGCTCAGCAGTGGCTCCTCTTCGTCTTGGAAAGATGTGACCAGTGGGATGCCACAGGGTTCTGACCTGGGCCCTGTGCTATTCAACATCTTTATCAATGACTTGGATGAGGGAATTAGGGGCATACTTATCAAATTTGCAGATGACACCAAATTAGGAGGAGTAGCTAATACCCTAGAGGACAGGATCAAAATTCAGAATGACCTGGATAGACTGGAGAGCTGGGCCAAAGCTAACAAAATGAAATTCAACACGGAGAAATGTAAAGTACTGCACTTAGGGTGGAAAAATGAAATGCATAGATATAGGATGGGAGAGACCTGGCTGAACAAGACTACGTGCGAAAGGGATCTAGGAGTCCTAGTAGACCACCAGTTGAACATGAGTCAACAGTGTGATGCGGCAGCTAAAAAGGCCAATGCGATTTTGGGCTGTATCAATAGAAGTATAGTATCTAGATCAAGGGAAGTAATAGTGCCGCTCTATTCTGCCTTGGTCAGACCTCACCTAGAATACTGTGTCCAGTTCTGGGCACCACAATTCAAAAAGGATATTAACAAATTGGAGCGTGTCCAGAGAAGGGCAACTAAAATGGTAAAAAGTCTGGAAACAGTGCCTTATGAGGAGAGACTTAGGGAGCTGGGTATGTTTAGCCTGGAAAAAAGATGGTTAAGAGGCGATATGATAGCCCTGTTTAAGTATTTGAAGGGGTGTCATGCTGAGGATGGAGCAGGCTTGTTTTCTGCTGCTCCAGAGACTGGAACACAGAGCAATGGATGCAAGCTCCAGGAACAGAGATTCCACCTCAACATTAGGAGGAACTTTTTGACAGTAAGAGCTGTTCGGCAGTGGAACGCACTCCCTCGGAGCGTGGTGGGGTCTCCTTCCTTGGAGGTCTTTAAACAGAGGCTGGATTGCCATCTGTCGGGGATGCTTTGATCAAGATTTCCTGCGTGGCAGGGAGTTGGACTGGATGGCCCTCATGGTCTCTTCCAACTCTACAATTCTATGATTCTATGAAATCCTTAGGGGATTGCTGTGGTTCTCCAGGTCTCCCAAGGGGAAGACAGATTTTACAGTGAGGGGGAAACTGTGGGTTTTGTATGTGAGGTGTCTTTAATGCAGGGGTGTGGATGCTCTAGTCAACTCATGTTGATTCCTATTATCCCCTACAAAAGCCTATACCAAAGCTACCACAGTAAATGGAGGACTGCAATTGTACACCCAAATTTAGGGTGACCAGAAACCACTTCCAGTCACTGAAAAGGGCCTTTTCCCCCCACTGTTTTGGGAATGAGCCCTGAGAAATGTTTAAGAGGCATAGAGGGGCAGTGGAATCAAAGGTGCACATTTGGCTGGATTGTTGTTCAAAATGTGAGGGATAGAGAGGTTTAGAAGCCCAAGAGGCCAAAGGCTGTAAGAGATTTTCCCCAAAGGTCAATACACAGCTCATTGACCACAGGTTTCCACTTCAGCTTTAAAGCCTGGGTCCTGCTCTCCACTCATTCCTAGCTGGTGCCAAGGCTCACTGGTTCAGTGGAAAGGTGTCTGTATATGTGTTGTGCTTGTTCAATGTCAGTATACCTAAAAGCCAGGAGCAAGGCTAAAGAAGAGAGATGGGAGGAGCATGCACTCTTTCCCATCATGCCATTTGAAGCAAGGCAGGAAGTGGAGCACCAGCATCGTGACTTATGAGCCTTCTTTTTATAAAAAGCATGGCAACTACCCCACATGTTATATGTGCTTTCGGCAAGACTACACAGTTTACGAGGCCTAGTAGGAACGGTGGCAGTTGCTGCAGCTACTAGATATAGTTTGTCACCTGTCTGGCCATCAAAATATACTTTATTTTCCCCCAGCTTTGGGCTGCCATATCATCTGGTTAGCTGGGTTTTAACCAAATCTATCCCATTTCCTCAGACTGCCCTCATGTCTATTTCCACAGTGTGCTGTCCAACAAGCACTTCTTGCTCACCTCCCAATCCTTGCCTCCCTTGTTCATGTGACATCACAAGAACCTACCCTCTGGTCCTAGGTTATGTCCCTGAAGTCTGAGATTGCCATGGATTCTCTTGTTTTTGCTGCAACAGAGTTGGCATGGCGATATTGTTCATCTTTACTGGTTTTCTAGAAAAAGGCAAGTTCCCTTCCACCAGCTTCTTGGGAGTTGAGCAGAGTGCCATAAGTAGGAAAGAAGAGCTAGGAGAAGGCAAAAAGACAGAAGGGATGCATAGACAGAAAAACAGATAGACAAAAGCTTGTTGAGGTGCATTGATATGTTTTGTGGATTTCAGATTTATGGAAAGTGATTTCAAATAATAAAAACAATGATAAAATTCATTTGAACTGTTTCCTCAGAATTAAGTTCTACTTATATATTTATATAGTTATATAAATATAAGTTTATATAAGTTCTACTTATATATTTATATATATTTATATATTTGCATTTGTTAAGAATCCATCCTATTCCTTTCTGCAGTGCAACCCACAGCAAGGATAAGAGTGGTCCAGTTGCTGGGGTGTAAGAGGTATTTAAATCTAGGAGAAATAGAGAGTGGTGCTGAGGGCAGAGGAAATAGGTCTCGCATGTCAGATTGGTACATACTTTGAAAGTTTTTTTTTCTTATGCAAAGGAACACCTTCCAGTTTTCAGGGTGGTAGCTGTGTCACTCCATTAAAGAAAAAACAATAAAGTATTTTGGTAATCTTGGTACCTATTTGGCATAGACTTTTGTTGATAGCACTGTCATAAGTTTGTCTGCCACCTGAAGAGGAAGAAGCTGGTTGTGACCTACTGAGCCCTATATGGCTTAGGTCCAGACTATCTGAAAGACCAGGAACCTGACAGAATCTTAAGATCTTCAGGAGAGAGTTCAAGACTTTATCACACTACACTGTTATGAGGAGAGCTGGCAAGGCAGTAATGAGGAAGAGGTGGAGTAAGCAGGAGATGGAGGAATGGTGGGGAACACAGCAGCAAGACGTGGCATGGTGGGCTGAGAAGGGAATGCATTGAGGCTGTAACAGCAAGGCTCTCCTGGTGGTGTTACTCCAAACACTTGGGGGTCTTAAGGACCCTCCAAATATTGATATTAATTTGTGGAATTAATATGCTCAGCTTGGCTTTGCAAAAGGGGGCAACAGATAGCAGGGTCTTTTAACCTCCTCCTCAGGAGGAGACGTACTAGATAGTACAATGTTTGATCTTTGTTAAGGAAATAATAATAACAACGTTCTCTCTCTCACACACACACTCAGGCTTCAAGCATTCATGCAAGGCTGGCAAATAAATTAGGAAGGACTGGGATAGAGGAATAAAGGAGGGAGGTTGTTTTCAGGTGGTACTGTACTGATCTGAGGAGATGTGGTCATGGAAGAAACTAGCAGAAGCAAAAGCAGGAATAGCTACACAGACAGATGCAGGAAAGAAATCCATGTACAGTTGAGTGGACTTTTGGAAGAGTTTTTATAGCCAATAATTTCCTTCAGGGGGTGCGGTTTAGAGTGAAAGACAATGCTTCTCAGAAGTTCCCAAGATGAGACAATGGACACTCCAGATGTGCTAATGATCCTTAATGTGCAGATACTTTGTAACTGAATAGAGAAAGCAACCTTCTTTGTTTGGGGAAGGACAAAGGCAGAGGGATCTTTACAGGCTTGAATATCGGCATCACACCATATTGAGCCCATCTGAAAATCTCCACAGGGTAGCAGCACAGAATCCCAGCATAAATGAGCCAATTAACACATTTATTGAGATGAAAAACTGGTAGGCCAAAGAAAGCTAAACTAGCACATTTTCCAGTTAAAAATAAAATATTTAATCTGTAACTGTTGAAAAAAAATCACACCTTGCCCCCTCCTTCCTGCTGTTTGCACTAACTTTACTGTGTACTTTTTCCTGTGGATTACATGATTGTATATCACTTGCAGGCTGCCTCTGGTGTTATATTTTATAAGCTTTAGCCAGTGTGGGGTAGTGGTTTGAGCATTGGACTATGGCTCTGAAGAACAGAGTTCAAATCCTCAGTCATATAAATCCACTGGGTAATCTTGGGCAAGTCATACTCTCTCAGCCTCAGAGGAAGGCAAAGGCAAACTCCCTCTGTACAAATCTTGCCAAGAAAAATGTGTGATCGGTTTGCCTTAGGGTCACCATAAGACAGAAATGACTTGAAGATACACAAAAACAAAAGCAAATAAATAAATCCCTGTTAGTAAAAAAAAAAAGGTAAAATGATACCACTGGAAATTCCTCTGTATGACAAAATGATTAAGATTAATGTGTACAATGTCAGCACTGTACATGGCTACTATACATGATTCCCTCCCTACTTAAGACCACCACAGCTGTGTAAGTTGGCTTTGGCTGAGAGGCAGTGACTTGTCCAAGATCACCCAGTAAGCATTGCAACTAAGCCAGGATATGAACATGGATCTCCCTATTCCAACTCATACTCTCTGTTGCACTATACAAGCAGTCTCAGATCCATACTTTATATATAAATAGTGTCCAGGCCAAAACACAACAGTAGATAACGAATCTAACTATAGAACTTACCTACACCAGTCACAAACCCTGAATCCCACCCTAATCTAGCCTGATAATAACATGTGGCCTTTCCCCCAAATCTGTTGCAATAGCAAAACACGATGTACAGCCCTATTCATACCAGACTCAAGGAATATCCTCTTAATCTGGGTTTTTGAAAGCTTGCAGTTTTCTCCAGAGTTTCCAGCAAACTCCAGAGAAAACTGCCATGCAAGCAATCCATCTGCACTGGATTTGGGGGTGGGGGATGAGGGGGAGGGGGAGGACAAGTGCTGTCTGAAGTGCCACCATTTCCCCTCTCCTCGGTGTCCCTTCTCATTCCAATGGCAGAACCCAAGTGGTAGTTGCTCTCTCTAAGGTCAGAACTGGTGAGCCCCGCCATCACGAGGCTATCCACATGTTTTAGCTTCAAAGCAGCTGACTACTGGTGGGACTGTTATTTTCTGACACACAATCACCCAAGAAAAGCAAAGTGCCAGAGGTAGTCACCCTCTCTGAAGCCAGAATGGGTGGATAGCCTCATGTGGTAAGCAATATGTTTAGTATGTAGTATAATTTTGTATTGTTACATACATTTTAAATCAATAAAAATTATATACACACACTATATAAATTATGGCGGGTGTCTGTTCTGCCTCACCATTGCAAGTCTAGCTGCCTGTTCTGGCTTCAGCAAGGGCAACTACAGCTGGGGCTTTGATTTTCCAGTGCACAATCACCTGGGAAAAGCAAAGTGCCAGAGATAGTCACCCTTTCTGAAGGCAGAACAGGCATCTGCCCCACCATGACGATGCTATCTGCCCGTTCTGGCTTCAGAGAGGGTGACTACTGCTGGGACTTTCTTTGTCTCAGAATAGTCTGAATTTTGTGCACTGCAGCTCTAGGCCAAAGTAGTCTAAATTTCATCTGGATTTTTACCCTCTGTGTAGTCAGTCCCTAGGTTCTTAATTTGCTTAATATGACAATTTGCATAGTATGTGAAAATTTGCATGTTGTAATATTTGCACAAAATGCAAATCAATCTATTGGATATGGGGAACTGGAATTGGGCAGCCCTGCCACTGTCAAAGAGACAAAGAGCAAAGAGATGTGGCAAAAACAGTGTGTAGTGCTCTGGTGGCATACAAAGCTCTAAAATTAATATTAAATAAATCCCTGGAAAGATCTATTAAGGTGACAAACAGGAGAGGTAAATAGGCTTTTAAAGACATACTTGTTCCTGGCTGATTTTAATTGAGATGTGGGGAAAGTATGTTGCCCTGGCTGTTTTGGGAGACCTCCATTCCTCCAAACCCCAACCTTGTTCATTAAAAAGGGGAGAATTGCCTCCACTGGAAAGGTTCAGGACTGGCAAGTTACCTTTTAAATAGGGTGAACCCTCTATACTGTTTAACATAAACAAATACCTTTCTCGAAACCAAGGCTAGGATCCTGTTGGTGACTGTATGGAGGGGGTGAAGGAGTTGTTGACTACCTCCTTCCATACCCCCTTTCCACAGCAAAGAAGATAGCATCCTTAGCAGAACAGCATCCCCTCCCCCACCTCATGTCCTTGTAGTGGTTGGAGAAAGTGGGGAAAGGCACCAGAGCATCATCCACCTGCAGTTTTGTACCTGGGCCATGAAACGATGTCACTTCGCTGCTCTTCACCAAGTACACACTGTCATAATTCACTGGGAGAGGAGAGGAGGCCTGTGGGTAATCAGCAGTTCAGAAGTCAAGAATCTTGGGAATCCATCAGTAGCTAGGAAAACTAAGATAGGCAGAGAGATATGCAAAACAATCATCAGTGTATAGTTACACTTGTCCAGAAAGCATGGCAAGAGTGTCTGAGGTGAATTGGCTGTCTTTCCCACACAGCGGGTGATAGATGTTGCTTCCCACATCTGATGAGTATTTGCTGCCTGGCTTATCTAGAGTGGTTGATTGTTCCATGAAAATGGTTAGGGCAGCCCCAACAGAGCTGCAGGTGTGCTGAGCCCCTCTCCAAACACTGTTGTACTACTGCTGGGTCTGAAGGAGGCATGACACACACACACACACATACTCAGTGGAGGTCTGGGAAAGTGACATCTTCTATCATCACACAGCTACAAAGCAGCTGCTACTCTGAGCCACCCTCCCCTCCCCTAACCTCTGCATTACTGTGGGACGTACACTCTCCCACTGGGAATGCTGCCTCAAAAGACATCCCAGTGGAATTGTGCCAGTTATATGTAGGATCCTGGCCAAAAAAGTAGAGCTCTGGCCTGGAGATATGAAGGGTCAGGTGTGGGGCATAAAAAATCAGAGAAAACACCTGGTTTTCCACTTTTTTCCCCTAACCCTTTTTCTAGAAAAATTGGGATAAGAATGAAAATTTTTAAAAATGAAAAACATGGATTATAGAATATTATCTTATAGAATTATAATTAAAAGACAAGGTGTTCATATATATATATATATATCCCCCAAATTGTTTCTAAAACCAAGTAACTATGTTTATGTAAGACAAGGTACCCTATTTGATCATGGTAGTTTTTGCTCTTGATTTACCTTTCTCAGTTCTTTTTTATGAGTGAATATTTCATGTCTGATTGATACTGTCAGGATCGTCCATGAATTCTGAGATATAGAGTAGAATTCATGGAGGACCCTGACAGTTTGTTGGTTTGAGACTGGTTCTACCTTGGGCCTCTGGAATGTCTGGGAGACGTTGGTTGCCATGGGAACGCTGGTCCTCCCGGGAGCTCAAGGCCGGACAGATGGTTTGGCGCCTCTCGCTTCCCCATGGTGTATTATGGTATGCTGGCCTCCCTTTTCTGCTTTCTCACACTGGGTGTCTCTTATCTGTTTCCCCTGTAAGCCTGATCTTTAGTTGCAGCTTTGCCAATGTCCCTTACACATGCTTCTATTCCAATAAAGAACTTTATTGAAGATATGTGAGTTTGTGTTCTGTGTACATCACAGAAAGCTGCAACTCCCTAACTTTTATTTTCTCGTCCTGAAACTGTGGAGCCTTTACCAGCAATGTCTGAGGACGCGGAGACTGGCATGCAGGCGGACCAAGATCTGATTGTGGCCAGCACCAAAGAAGCCGATGCCTCGAAGCAGGAGACCGGGGCAGAGGGAGGTGGTGTAGCCGTCGCAGCTGGAGGCATGAGCCGAGACCGCCGGAGGGCTGAGCCCTGGGAGCTGGGGGTCGAGCTGGCTCCAGGGAGGGGCAGCCTGCCAAGCTTCAGCACTCTGGTGCGAGAGGTTTTGGGCCCCGCCTGGCCATGGGCAGGGGCCGGCCGCCAAGAAGAATGCAGGTCCCGGTGGGACAGGCCCCAGGGTGAGGGGCCTCGAGAGCCAGAGGCGAAGTTTTCCCTGGCAGACGTTGGAGCCGAGGTTCTTCAACTGAAACAGCAAATGGGTGAGATACGGGAGGTACTCCTAGAACTCCTGCATAGAACCCCTCCGGCTCCACCAGCCCCTGGAGGGGTCCAGCCTCCCCCAGCTCAACCAGCGGCTGCCCAGGCACCCGGGGATGGGGTCCCCGCTCAGCCTTCTGATGTCCCTGGCCTGCCGGCTCCTGTACCAGCTCCCCCTGTGGGGGCTGGACCAGTTGAGCCGCAGGAACGATCCAGGGGCTTGAAACACCGGCATCTGAAGGCGAAGTTTGATGGGGATCCAGCAAAACTACCCTACTTCATGACTCAAGTGGTGAGTTACATGACTCAGTGGGAAGGGGAGTTCCAGTCCGAGGTTGAGAAGGTGCAGTATGTGTCCAACCAATTGGAGGGTGAGGCGGCCCAGTGGTTGGTGGGACTTTATGATATGGGAGCACCTGAACTGGGTAATTACCAAGAGTTCCTGATGTCCCTCAGGGCCCAGTTTGAAGATCCTTTAAGAGGGAAGCGAGCTCGGGTGAAGCTTAGGTGCCTGAAGCAAGGTACGATGACAGTGGCAGACTACGCGGCTGAGTTCCGCCGCCTAGCTAGCCAAGTGCCTGAGTGGTCAGAAGAGGTCAAGGTGCAGTTTTTCCAGGAAGGACTGAATCCTGACATTCTAGAGTGGGCCATGTTCCAGGGAAACCCCGAAACCCTCCTGGGGTGGGTGCATCTAGCTCGTGAAGTGGAGTCTGTGAAAGGCAGCATCAAGATGTTGCGCCGCCAGGCAGGAACAGAAGGGAAGCCCTCAGGGTCCCCGGGGAAGAAGACCAAGGCGGGGTGCTCGGGAGGAGCCACCACCGGAGAGTCCGAACGAGAGCGAAGGATGAGAAAGGGCCTGGGCCTGCATTGTGGGAAGAGCGGACATCGCATAGCGGAGTGCCCAGAGAGGAGTCCTCGGGAGCAACCCACCACCGCCAAGCCAGCGTGGAGCGAGGGGAGAACCGGGTCCGCCAAGACTCCCTCCAAGCCCAAGCCCAAAGCGACGGCCCGGGCCCTGGCGCCAGGCCATGCGGCAGGGGAGTCTTCAGATGATCCCGAGGATAGTGGGTCCTACTCCTCCGATGCTGAGCCGGCGGGAAACGGGCCCAGCCCGCCCTATTGAGCGCCCGAGGGCGGGCTAATCCTGAAGGGCACCCAGATGCTGTGGTGAGTGGAGTGAAGGGCCTGTTCTTTATCAAAGCTCGAGTGGGGGCTGGAGGGGAGGGCCCCACCCAAAAAGTAATGTTAATGATTGACTCTGGTTGTACCCAAGTGCTCATCCACCCCTCCTTAGTCAGTGAACTGAACGTTAATACTGTTAAGCTGGACAAGCCCGTGTGGCTGTCTCAGATGGATGGGGGGATGATGAAGGGGGCCCCCGCCAGGCGCATAACCGGCCCCATGAACATGAGGATGGGAACCCACCAGGAGGAACTGCAGTTTGTGATTTCTCCAGGCTTAGTCCCCGCGGCAGTCGTGGGTCTGAACTGGCTAAAGTACCACAACCCCACCATAGACTGGATAAAAGAGACACTGACTTTTACAGACCCACTGTGTACCAAGGAGCATGGGGTGGGGGGAGGATCCCCAGGGGACAGGGTCCCCCTGGAGGGTGAGTCACGGAACTACACGACTGCCTTAGTAAAAGGGGAGCTGAAAGGACTGCCAGTGGAGTACAAGGCATGGCAATATGTGTTTGAGGAGAGGGAGTGTGACATTTTGCCACCCCACCGGGCTTTTGACTGTGCCACTGAAATACTCTCCGAGTCCAGCCTACCTAAGCCTCGCATTTATTCTATGACCCCAGCTGAAATGGAGGCGCTCCGAGAGTTCATAGACAAAAACTTAGCCCGAGGGTTCATTAGGCCCTCAACTTCGCCTGTGGGGGCTCCGGTGATGTTTAGGCGCAAGGCAGATGGGGGGCTTCGTTTGATTCAGGATTACAGAGGGCTAAACGCGATTAGTGTCTCCAACCAGTACCCCCTGCCCCTGATGAAGGACATATCAGCCCATCTCTCCAAAGGGAAGATTTTCACGAAGCTGGATCTGCGGGAGGCCTACTACAGAGTACGGATTCAGGAAGGGGACGAATGGAAGACTGCGTTTAATTGCCCCTTGGGGGCTTTTGAGTTCCTCGTCATGCCTTTCGGCCTAAAAGGGGCCCCCGGCATTTTTCAGAACTTAATTAATGATGTGTTACGTGATTTTCTGTACAAAGGGGTGTTGGTATACCTAGATGATGTGTTGATTTACTCTGAGGACTACACGTCCCATGTGAAACTGGTGAAAAAGGTGCTTGCCAGGTTGGGGGGAAATCATCTGTATGCAAAAATGTCCAAGTGTGAGTTCCATCAAAGCCGTTTAGATTATTTAGGGTACCGCATCTCAAACAAAGGGATTGAAATGGACCCAGAGAAGGTAAAGGGGGTCTTGGCATGGGAAGCCCCTAGAACCAGGAAACAGTTACAGAGCTTCCTGGGATTTGCTAATTTTTATCGGTCCTTCATCCCTGACTTTGTGTTGGTAGCCCTCCCCCTGACAGATTTGCTGAAAACCAAAGATGGGAAAGGCAAAGGTTCCAAGCTCAGTAAAGGGGACAAACCTCCCCAAAAGATTGTGTGGTCACCACAGTGCCAACAAGCATTTGACAAATTGAAATCCCTTTTCACTTCTGAGCCAATTCTCAAGCACCCTGACCCCTCCCAGCCTTTCGTGGTCCAAGTGGACGCCTCAGATGTAGCGATGGGTGGTGTGCTGTTGCAAAAGGGGGAGGAAGGGGATTTGAGACCACGTGCCTACTTGTCCAGAAAGTTCAATGAAACTGAACGGAATTGGCCGGTGTGGGAAAAGGAGGCAGGTGCAATCAAGTTGGCTCTAGAGACTTGGCGCCACCTACTGGAGGGCTCGCCCAAACCGTTTGAAGTTTGGACTGATCACAAAAATTTGGAAGTATTGGCTACCCCTAGACGTTTGAGCCCCAAGCAGGTCAGGTGGGCCAGTTTCTTTTACCGATTTAATTTCACTCTGAAATTTATCCCAGGGAAAAGGAATTTTCTGGCTGATGCTTTGTCCAGGCTACCGCAGCATGAGAGTAAGCGTAAGGAGGTCATTGACACCGTTTTTTCTCCTTCCCACTTGGGACTAGCAGTCCTCACACGGAGCAAAGCCAAACAACAGTAATCCAATGCTAGCCCTGCTGCGGAGCCTGGATCAAATGGAATTGACTGTGGCTCGCCCTTGGCACCTGGACCTGAGCCCCAGCCCTTGAACCCCGACCCACCTTCCCCAGACCCGGGGCCCCGGGCAGTGACTCCTACGGCAGATGGTTCTGCCACGCCTACAAGTTCTCAAGGGGAGAAAGGGGGTGGCATTCCCAGTTGGCCTCAGAACTGCCCACGGATCAGTGGTTCCTAGCTCACCCCAATGAGGTGACAGTAAGGGAGGGTATGGCCTGGAAAGGGGATCGCCTGTATGTTCCTGAAGTCTTGAGGGCGAGCATCCTCAAGCAGTGCCATGATGTCAAAAGTGCGGGGCATTTTGGGTATCTCAAAACTTTGCATTTGGCCCGGAGACAGTTTTGGTGGCCCCGAATGAGGAAGGAGGTGGAGGAATATGTGAAGGGGTGTACCACTTGTGCAGTGGCCAAAGGGGGGTCAGGGAAGCCCAAAGGTTTGCTCCAACCTCTACCCACCCCAACCAAGCCCTGGGCGGTCATTAGCATGGATTTTATTGTTGAGTTACCAGAGAGTAGGAAAAAGATGGTTATTTGGGTGGTTACTGATTTGTTCTCAAAACAAGTGCACTTTGTGGCCTGTAAGAAACTCCCCACGGCCTCCCAATTAGCCAAGTTGTTCATTCAGCATATTTACCGGATTCACGGCATTCCAGCCAAGATTGTGTCTGATTGGGGGGCCCAGTTTACCTCGCAGTTTTGGAAGGCTTTCACAAACCTTCTAGGGGTGGAGCTCGGTCTTAGTAGCTCCCATCATCCCCAGTCGGATGGGCAAACAGAACGAACGAATCAGACTCTTGAACAATACCTGAGATGTTATGTGAATTTCCAACAGTCTGATTGGGTTGATCTTCTGCCTTTTGCTGAAGTGGCCTATAATAATGCCACCCACCAGAGCACTGGACTCTAACCGTTTAAGGTTGTGTCTGGACATGATTTCAGTCCCCTGCCTTTGTTGGAGGGGTCCCCCAACTCCGACCCTGTTTCGGTCTCCCAGTGGAGTCAAAAGGTCAGAGACGCGTGGCCTCATGTAATCTCGGCCTTAGACTTTGCCAAAGCACGCTACAAACATTATGCTGATCAAAAGCGGGACCCTTCTCCTAGATATGAGGTGGGGGATCTGGTTTATTTGTCCACCAAGTTCCTTAAGTGCCCCCAACCCTCCAAAAAGTTGGGAGCCAAATACATTGGGCCTTTTTGTGTTGTTAGGATGGTAAATCCTGTGGCTTTTGAACTGTCTTTACCTAAGTTGTACCATCATGTGCATCCTGTGTTTCATTCCAGCCTGCTCAAGCCCGCGAACCCTCCAGATAAACACCATCCGGCGCCAGAACCTGCTCCTCAGCCGATCCTGGTGGATCAGGACCAGCATTTTGAAATCTCTGAGATCCTGGACTCTAGGCTTCATCGGGGAGGGTTACAGTATTTGGTGAAATGGAAACACCTGCCTTTGGGCCATGCGGAGTGGGTAGCTTCTGAACATGTCAATGCCAAGCACTTATTGCGAAAGTTTCATGCCCGCTTTCCCGATAAGCCAGGTTGATAGGGGGGGTTGATCTTCAGGGGGGCAGTATGTCAGGATCATCCATGAATTCTGAGATATAGAGTAGAATTCATGGAGGACCCTGACAGTTTGTTGGTTTGAGACTGGTTCTACCTTGGGCCTCTGGAATGTCTGGGAGACGTTGGTTGCCATGGGAACACTGGTCCTCCCGGGAGCTCAAGGCCGGACAGATGGTTTGGCGCCTCTCGCTCCCCCATGGTGTATTATGGTATGCTGCCCTCCCTTTTCTGCTTTCTCACGCTGGGTGTCTCTTATCTGTTTCCCCTGTAAGCCTGATCTTTAGTTGCAGCTTTGCCAATGTCCCTTACACATGCTTCTATTCCAATAAAGAAATTTATTGAAGATATGTGAGTTTGTGTTCTGTGAACATCACAGATACTATGGAAAACTAGAGGAGAGAAAAAATATATGCTTTACTGATCTTCATGGTTCTTCTGTTTTATTGCTTTTTGGTTGCTCTTAATAAACTGGCAAAACCAAAGAGGTGCCTTACAGTTTACATGCTTGCAGCTCCATTTTAAACAAAAAATTATAAAAAAATTAAAAGGAAATTGAATGTTCAGTTATTTTCTGAATAAACTGCAGTTTTAACATGGTAATTTTATGGTAAACAACATTACACATGATACATTTTGTGTTCTTAAAGCAACAAAATAACTGTAAAGGGTGTTACTAATCCAAATTTTCCTCTTTTTTTTTTTGGTGAAAAAATGGGCATGACTTCAAAATTTCTAGAAATGTTATATTTCTATTTTGGCCATGTCTAGTTCTGTTTTGTTTTGTTTTGACATTTTGGGCAGTCTGTGTGGCTACCAGGTTTCAGAGAGAGAGAAAAGTACCTCCTTGACCAGCTACAGTTATCCAACCCACATTTAACTGAATGTGCCGTTTGATGACACTGTGTGGGTTTAAAAAAAAACATTGTATTTTCAATGCTTTATGTTGTATTGACTAACTGTATTTTAAATTTCATTGTTTCAGCGTCTTTCTCTACGAATTCCTCAGAGAGACTTTGGCTCAAGAAACAGTACAGATTTTTTAAAAACAAATAAGAAATAAATAAAATCACATCCCCCTCCCTTTTTTAAAAAACTTCAGGACCATTACACAGAAGAATGAAGATCCTGTTTTTTAAGAAGAAAGCAAAACAAAGGATGGCTTCACTAGGGCTTCTCTGTGGCATACAGACCTATTGGCCCCAAGATGTCTAACAGAAGGTATGAGTAATCACCTTGAACAATCCCATCAGCATGAGCCTTTAGGGGAAATTTGTTCTGAGGCTTTTTATTCAGCTGCCTTTACAAAATCAAGCTGTCCTCAACATGTTGTTTTTCATTGTTTACCTCAGTTCACGAAGAACTACAGCTGATTTACTGGTTTCACACAAAGCACGAAACCATCATTTTCTTTTATTGAGCTCACTGGGGGCAGCCATCGCTCTTTCCAAAATGCAGATGGTCATCCCGTTCTTATTCATCCTGAGAGGATGAACACAACAAGCGTACTGCTCAGGTAAGCAAAGAAACAGTCTTTCGAACAGCATGATCAATGGGCAGTGTTGTTAACTAACCATAGTTAACCATCTTTGACATAGCGGCTATAAATTGCTGCTTCACAAGGATTTCAGGAATATGTGTCGTTAGGGAAGATTTACAACAAGTATGTTCTGTCATCCAGACAGTGGTAATATACTTACAGCAGATAAAGAACCGGAAATGTTGGCTTGCAGACTTTCTGCAAGTCACAGACAATTTTGCATCGTATTTACTTGACATCTTGCAGTGAAGTGATTCATTACTTTGTGCTCTGCATTTCCCCATTCTGCCTGCCCACCTCTACCATCAGCATATCATTCCTAGAGCCTCTGTCCCACAATGGGGACAGCACTTTTTTCTTTCCAGCAAAATATGTGCACCCACCCATCCCATCCATTGGATAATTGTTTTGTTAACTAACATACCAATAGTAGTATAGTGTCTAGATCAAGGGAAGTAATAGTGCCACTCTATTTTGCTTTAGTCAGACCTCACCTGGAATACTGTGTCCAGTTCTGAGCACCACAATTCAAGAAGGATATTGACAAGCTGGAATGTGTCCAAAGGAGGGCAACCAAAATAGTAAAAGGTCTGGAAGCCACGCCCTATGAGGAGCAACTTAGGGAGCTGGGTATGTTTAGCCTGGAGAAGAGAAGGTTGAGTGGTGACATGATAGCCATGTTTAAATATTTGAAGGGGCGTCATACTGAGGATGGAGTGGGCTTGTTTTCTGCTGCTCCAGAAACTAGGACACGGAACAATGGACTTAAACAGTGGGAAAAGAGATTCCACCTAAACAATAGGAAGAACTTCCGGACAGTAAGAGCTGTTTGGAAGTGGAATACACTGCCTCGGAGTGTGGTGGAGTCTCCTTCTTTGGAGGTTTTAAAACAGTGGCTGGATGGCCATCTGTCGAGAATGTTTTGATTGTGTATTCCTGCACGGCAGGGGGTTGGACTAGATGACCCTTGTGGTCTCTTCCAACTCTATGATTCTATGGTCCTGCAGTAACTGTACAGCTTCTGGCTCTGGCTCAGTTGCTCTGCACAATTACAACATTGCCTATCCTGAATCATAAATGGAGAAGAGAAGGAAGGAAATAGAACATTTGGGGCACTGGAGAAATTTGCCGGATCTGAAAACCAGTAAGCTTATGACATATCCACCAACATGAAAACCAGGACACATGTGGCCAATTGACATCAGGGTGCAGTCAAGATAGCAAAAAATGAGGAGGAAAAGATAAGTTAGGAGAGGCTGCAGCAGGTTGCTTTTGCCTGAGCCTACTGGGAAGAGCAAGTTTCTACCCACTCTCCTCTTCTCCCCCTGCTGAATTAACTGAATAAAAACAGCTTTTGCACTTTTAAAATCTGCAACAATTGAAATGAAATGAGGGGAAAGTGGGGGAGCAGAAGGAGAAACTTGGACATTTTAAAAGCAGCTGAAAAGTGGGGTGGCAGCAGATTAATCAGGATTGTCCCTACCTAATCAGGACAGTTGGAGGGAATGTTTCAAACTGGCCCTACTGCTAGATAGAGAGAGGTGAAATGTGAAGCTATAGCCTTGTGTGTGGGGAGGGACAACCCCTGACTGTTCCTCTTTATTGGGGAACAGAGTTGTATATGACATATGACTTGTGTGCCCTTAAATTAGTTTGCTGCTTCACGTGCAGCTGAGGATACTACCCCATCCCCTGTGTCAAAATACAATTCACCTGCCAGTCCAGCTGATAGATTCACCAACGTGTCCTTTGCCTCAGGCAGCAAAATATCTTGGCAGACCTTATTAACGAACATTGGCGTGCTACTTCAGGCAGCAGTATGACATACATATTGAATGAAGTCCAACAATAAATTAAAGAACCATGAAAGAATATTCATTGCAAACAACCCATGCTGGCACCATTTAACAATTAAAATGCTGAATTTTAAAATGGTGGTTGAATGTTTTTAACAAGTCGGGGTAATTATTTCCATGCTCTGTATTGGTCCTCGTCAGGATGGTTGCTGTTTTGGTCGCACTTAAAATGACAAAATGTCTGCGATGTCACTGAGTCTATATGTGATGCAGTTTCACAAGTGCAAACTGTCACTATTTGGTAGCCACTGAAGAATGAACCTTCCTGTATCTTTATCGCAGAGTGGAAGACATAAGCTCTGTCCCTCTCTTTAAAAGGACCATTGAATTCACCCTGCATTCATCTTAGTTGAATGTCTGCCACGATAACTTGTCAAGTGTTCTATCTGCCCCACCACTCAAAATGAGATGACGTTACAACAATATCCAGTAAATTTAATTTCCAGTAGTGTTTTAACTATGTTAGTCCGCAAAATAGGTTAGAATATGCTAAATAGTTTATGAATTAAGGAATATTATTAATTATACTAGCCATAGCCCCTTATATTCTTTATACCTAATTATCTGCGATAGAATATTATTATTACACTGTTTATAAATCAATTCTTAATTATCTGTTAATTTATCATATGATAAAGAACTATCTTCAGCCATTTACTTTTCCTGTCAATTTTAAAGTTTCCAATCAATTTTCAACCAATATGTAACAAATTGGTTCGTTTGTTCACTTAATATTACGGACAACATAAATCATTTAGTTATTTAATATTCAATTTTCCCTTTATAGATACCAATTGTTATTGCAAACCCATATATCTTTAACCAGTCTAACCCTCCTACTTCTATCAAATTGTGTTTACATACTTTTGTCAAGCATTTATATTCACACATCAAATTAAATAATATACTATTCTCTGTTTCACAGTATTAATCTCCTAGAACTCTTCTGATGCTTCTTTCCTTCTGTCCTCCTCCTTTCTCTTCTTCTTTCTTCAGTCCTCTTTCCACTGGTTAAACAGGGTTTGTCTCCTGTTAACAATCACTGCTTAGAGTTGCACGCCTCCACTCCCTCTACTGATGGGTGACCGCCAGATAATTTCACCAATTTTACACCACAGCATCCCTGTGAGTCTCTATGGGTTTCTATGAGTTTGTTCCTTCACCTTCTGTAGGCCCATGTTAAATTAATTTGGTCCTACCCTCCAACTCCGTCTCTCCTGTTAGTTCTTACAGTTCTATTAGTCACTTCTTACTAATCTTACTGGGCAGCCCACTCCAACACCTTCACAGTGCTTCAGTTCCGTCTTCGTCTTTCCACTCACACACCTCCAACTTTCCAAACCCTCAGTGGCCTCTGGTTTTCATCCAACACTCCTCCAGCCTCACCCTCTTTCTGCTCTCTGCTTCCGGCCTTCACCCCAACGCTCCTCCAGTCTCACCCTCTCTCCACTTTCCTCCGGCCTTTGTCCCAGCACTCCTCTGCTCACTCTCTCTCCGCTCTCCTCTTCCAGCCTTTGCCCCAATGCTCCTCCGGTCTCTCCGTCTGTCCGCTCTCTGCCTCCGGCCTTCACCCCAACACTCCTCCAGTCTCACTCTCTCTCCGCTCTCTGCCTCCGGCCTTCGTCCCAATGCTATTCCGGTCTCTCCATCTCTCCGCTTTCCACCTTTGCCCCAACGTTCCTCCAGTCTCACCCTCTCTCCGCTCTCCACCTCCTGCCTTCGCCCCAACGCTCCCAACGCTCCTCCGGTCTCACCCTCTCTCTGCTCTCTGCCTCCGGCCTTTGCCCCCATGTTCCTCTGGTCTCACCCTCTCTCTGCTCCCCGCCTCCATCTCTCTGCTTTCCGCCTCCAACTTCTCAGTGCCCCAACATACCTCCAATCTCGCCTTTTCCTCTCTCCTTTCCTTTCCTTTCCTTTCTTTCTTCCTCTAAATTCTCAGCTCTCTCATATCTTCTACTCATCACCTCCGCTTCCGCTTCAATTCAGTAAGGATAGTCAAATATTTATGAAGCATACACTCTTTTAAAAAACCCACGTTGCCTCACGTTTAATGGTAAAAAAAACAAGTGAAGGAAATACCAATTTTCCTGAGGTGAATTTCAAATCGCTAATCTCTTTTTCAGTTCGCTTACAGGTGGGGGTGTTCTGGACTTCAGCCTTATCTGGCAAACTCATGCTGCACTGGCTGCCCCTCTGACTTCTCCATTAGTCTCTTCCCCAGGCCCCCAATAAAAAAGAAAAGGGTCCCAGGACTGGAAACACCTAGAAGAGACTTTTGCAAGCCCCACTCATCTCCTGCTTTCCCGAGCTGGAGAACTGCAAAGTCCTATTGTACTCTGTTTGCAGCGTTTGTAGGACTACTACATACGGAGCTCCGTTGTAGCGTGTCCATCATCCACCGCCTCCCACCGGAAGTCCTACCCATTTCTATGACATGACCTATGTCACGGGCCCATTTTATCATTTGCTCCTTCACCTGTTTGTTTTCCAACTCTCTATCCAGGAGTATCTTATAGTATTTTGCTATGTGGTATTTCCCATTTTCCAATAGCACCTTAGCTATATCATTTGGTTCTGGTTGAAAGTTTCTCAATCTTAGATCCATACTATATCTTTCCTGGATTTGCTTATAAAGAAACCAGTTTATTTTATGTCCATCACTTTCTAAGAGAGTGCCAGGATTTTTCAATTAGCAGGGATTATGAGGTCATCTTTAAACACCACCCCACAGCTTCCCTGTCTTCTCTGAATTTAGCTGCAATCTTATTAAGGAGCTGTAAAGAGGAATGAATTTTCCCAACAAGATAGTGTTATTGTAATACAATATATTCATTTTATAATGCAAAATATTTAGGGAGTGCTTTATTTGCCACAAGGAATCAAGATCCATTAGCTTTACAAAATATCTATTCCTGGTGGGGGTGAACACTGCTAGAACCCATTTGTTGATCTGGATCCATATAGTTGCCTATATGTTTTTGGATTTTCCTTCAGAGTGGGTCTATGAGGGCTGTCAAGATGAACACCTGGACTTTGATATTTAGCACTACATCTGTGTTGGCATAAAGATGGCCTTACAGGATCATACCTGCCAGATCTCAACACTTTGCTGATAAGCTCTTTCCAGATGGTACAGGCCAAAGTGCAGCTTGAAGGGGAGTCAATGTTAAAGTGCCACTCTAAAAGGAACCTGCCTTTTAAAACTGTGCAAATAGAGCAAGGCTGGGGAACCACAAGCCTATTCACCACCCACTCAGTGAAACCATTTTCTCCTCTTATCGTATACCCTATTCCATTAATAGCTTTGCCTAGCAATAAACAGTATGCTCTCAACTCAAGTAAGTGGATAATGCATGGCCCATATATTTAAATAGGCAATATAAATCTAACTAGAGTGCCACACACAGCAGTAGCTTTGCTTTTGGTAGCTCACAAGTTATCAAAATGATCAGGCCACATTTAATGATATTAAAGTTCAATTTTGCAAATAGTTTAGAAAGGATTAGCTTGCTGCTTTAATAATAAAAAGGACTAATAAATGTCAGCAAATTATAAATACATTTAGCAAGCTAAGGTAGGGTGGCCAAATGGCGGGTGTGCAGGTGTGTGGTTGAGAGAAATGGCACAATGGGCCTGCTGAAGCCTTAGCAGCAAAATTTTGATCTGCAAAATTCAGAACGAAAAGCTCATCATGGTAAGATGAACATTGTCACCTGTTAATGTCTGCAGATTAAGATGCTGTTAAAGACACAGGAACAAGGGCTGAAAAAAAGGTGGCAAGCCTAGGTGAAGGGACAGTTTAGCAAATGCTCTAAATATGGTGTTATCACAATGCCAGATCATTAAAGGGCTTCTTTTTCAGACAACGTTGTTTCCCTCTCATTATGCTCCCATTCAGCTATTGTTACTCTGGAACTGTCTTTTATTGACAGGCTAAGCCATCAATAGATCCCCTGTTCTGTTTCTGTAACGGAACATCCTGCAACTGAAAAGGTGCCCTGTTATGCTGGTGTGATGCCAGCATCAATGGGAGGTCCATGCCAGAACACTGCCAGATGAGATCAGGACATCCAGGTAAGTGACACACTTTTTTGTACCCTCCCCAGGTTACTTGTTAAGTTTTGTTTTGGTGCTTAGTGTCACTTTTACTGTTGTATTTTGCTTTTTATTTTTGAATTTCCCATGCTCTCATCTTCTCGCGAGAGCAGCCAGGATTTCAGTCCAGGAAGGGAAAGGAACTCCATTCGAGCTCCATTCACTCCTGGGCTGCCCTGCCAAGGCAGCAAGCAACGATTAAGGTAGGTGTGAAAACTTTTTTATTTTTTGGCATTACAGGGACAGGAGAGGGGCGGGAGAGGAGATTGTGAGATGGGAACATTTTTTTTGTTCTGGTTTGATAATCTCCTGTGTGTAAGTGTCATGATCGGTTCCAGACGTGACCTTTTCCTTCCAAGTTTAGTTCTGTTGTATCACTTTGTGGCTAATTGTATTTACATTCCTTTATACTTGCTAACGAGTATGTAGCCTAACTGGGAAAAGGGAGTATGTGCTCTGTGTTTGTAATGATATTATAAAGCTGGCACCTGGTTTCAGCTATAAGGAAAAGCGAGCTGAGCCCAGGTCCGGTGGGAACTAAGCGTGGGGATGATGGATAGCCAATTATTGTATAGCCCACCAGATTTTGTAGATTGTAGAACAATTTTAGTTTACTGCTTCTTAGTTAGGTTTCATGTTGAGCAACAGACTTATAGGGTTAGCTCTTTGAATTACAGTGACAATAAAGTTTTATTTATTTGTTTATTTATTTATTTATTTATTTATACCCCGCTCTTCAGCCACAAGGCTATCAAAGCAGCTTACAAATTGTTTTAAGCAATAGCAATTTTACACATCTACACTGCAATAAGCAGCTTCCAATGTGTGTTAGCTAAACAATAAATTTTTCTGTTTTTTAACTTTGAAACTGCTGGTCACTGTGTCTGAAGAAGCCAGTACATGACATAAGAGAGGACATGCCACCCTAAAAAGGGCACTATCCCAAGAATATAGTTTGAAAATGACTTTTTTAGGTGACAGAAGTATAAGAATATAGGAAGGTCCTTTATGTGGAGTCAGACCATTGGTCCATCTAGCTTGGAACTGTCTTCATGGAATGACAGCAGCCAGGATTGGCCCTAACATGGAACAAAGTGAGCAACTGCATCAAGCAATAGATGCTGGGAAGGAGGAGGGAGGCAGTACCTGATGTTCCTGGAAAGCTCAGGAAGAATAGGGGTTGTCATCATTGTTTCCCTACCTTTGCTGCCTGAGGCAGCTGCTCATGCTGTTTACTGGCAGACCCAGCTCTGGTAGGAGCCAGATAATAGACAGCTACATGATGCCACACAATGATGCAGTGAGGAAAAGTTACTTTGGGGGGTAACTGTCAGGATACTAGGATATGCAACCACTGAGAATTTTATATTGTAAAGAGCTAACATGGTATATTAAGTGCTACTGCCAGCAGGGGCCAGTAGTAGGCTAGCTACATGCAGCTGGTGTGCACAAGATGCTGTTTATAATAGCCACCGTGAGAAGCAAAGCAGAGGAAGTGATACTGTTATCGCCCTGGGAACAACCAGGTAAACCATGTGTATGGGAATTGGTAACTACATGACCCATGAATGTAATGTAAACATGTACTTGTATAACCATATCTTCCCATCCTCACTGCGCACTTGGATATGTGCTCTTGGGCGGTGCACTTGCATTGTGCACTCTATGCTATACAGTACTGGACATGACTGCTGTGACTGCTGAGTTATGTAGTCTATGTATTTGGAGTCTCAGACACATTGTATATATTTCTTTAGTATGCTGAAGTAAAGGACAATAGTTTAGATACAATCTCTGTGTCTGTGTGCTCATTTTGTCAGCCTATGTCTGCTGTTTTTACTACAAAACTTATTTGCTGCCTGGTCCTCTTGACATGCTCAGAGGTACCAGTGCACACCCGTGACAATAACAACTCCCAGAATGCCTGAGTCATTGGCCATACCACCTGGGAATTTGGGACATTTGTGGTCCAAAAAAGTAACTTCTCCCTGCTCTGGGCCTAAAATACTGAGAATGAAGAGGGGAAACCTGCACAAATCATGTTGTCAGCTGAGATAGCCAACTGAGAGATTTTTAGAAATGCAGAAACATCCGCACCAAAACCCTAGCATTCAGTCAGCATTAAAAGAACCCCCTGCACTGAATAACTTTCAGACAGTGACCTTAATGGAGAAGAAACACTGTCTATCCTTTTAAAAAGGGATTATCTATAGATCAATCACGTTAAAACCTTGACTGCTTGCATTTTCATTCAGCAGGAGAACATTGTCTTCCTGCCTTAACTGAAGAGGTTCAGGAATTCTGCAAAAAGACCACAAGCAGAGGGTTTTAAACAACTAAACAAGTGACAATGGAAACAATAATCCAATCTAACATGAAAAGATAATTGCACACATCTAAATCTTGTGTTATAAATTGTTTTAGCTACCAGAATACAGTCAGCCCTCTACATTAGCTGGGGTTAGGAGTACAGGACCCCCACAGAAGTGGAAAAATTGTGAACAACTCTACTCCGCCAACCATATTTAACACACACACACACAAAGTACAATCTGCACATTCAACCCACCGCGGATGCCTTCAAGGCAGTGGGGTTCCTTCACAAGGCAGAAGTGGGCAGTTGGCAGAGCTTGCCAGCACTTCCCATGCTCCACTTGAAGGCTGGTGACTGCAGGGTGGCCTTGGTCACATGGTGTGGGCCAGCTTCCTAGCTTCAGAAAGAGCAAGGGAGACTGCAGAAGCAGCTGTAGTGATGGGCCAGCATGCCATCTTGACTTCCTCCTGTTTCATGGAGATAATGGGGGAGGAACAGGCCTTCTCCATTAGCAGGATATTCTGGCAGGGAGCCAGCATATCCTGGCCCATGCAGATAAGCCCTAAAAGATTTTAAATCTTTAAAAAGCACAGCACACCACATTACACACGCACTACAGCTCCATAATTAAAAGTCAAAAGATCTGCCTAAATAAAAACGTCTTCACCTGATGGTGGAATGAGAGGAGGGAAGGGGTCAACCAGACCTCACATGGGAGAGAGTTCCACAGTCTGGAAGCAGTCCCAGCAAAGGGTTTCTCTTGAGTCCTCACCAAATGCACCTGCAAAGGTGAAGCCTTCCCCTGCAGATCTTAATGCACACGCTGACTTATATAAGGAGACACAGTCTTTCAGATAGTCTGGACCTAAGCCATATTAGGGCTTTAAAGGTCAAAAACAGCACTTTGAATTTTGCCCGAAAATGGACTGGTAGCCAATGTAGCTGTTTCAACAGGGGAGTTAAATGCTCCTGTACCCAGCCCCAGTGAACAGCCTGGCTGCATCATTTTGGACCCACTGAAGTTTCTGATCAGTTTTCAAAACCATCCCCATGTAAAGCATGTTACAGTAGTTCTAACAGGATGTAACCAAGAACCCAGATCTGATTTCTCAAGGATCAGGCACAGCTGGTGTACTAGGTTAAACCGTGCACATGTTACCTGCCCTGACAACCCCGCCCTTCCAATAATTCATCAATTGGCTATTTTTCATAAATTGGCTTATTTATTGATGCTTCACAATGTTAGCAGTAGACCTGGACTTCACAGTAGACCAGTGACTCAGTGAAGGTTTGCTCAAAACCTAACAAAGAGGACTTTCTAAATCCCCCCCAAAAAACCCACCAGGGTAGTAATTATGTGGACCCCCTTGGACTGGTAGTTAGGGTGAAAATATGCTAATTCTCCTGGATGTATCTGGAAGTGAGTCATTCACTAAGTCAATCAAGTGGCCAGAAAACTCTGTAAACTGGTTTTCCTTTGCACCTCTCCTCAACAATAGAAGGTTGCCTGACACCCATCAGTCTTAATGTCTCAGCCATTAGCGATCATTAACATAGTGGGAGTTTCCATTGTCGAACTGTGGGAAACTCCATCTAACATTGTATTCCACTCATAACACCCCTTCAGGAGGAATATCAAATATAAATATCATCCCAAAACACAACCAAGTGTGTTCAGTTTCCTAGAGCCGTCACTCTGTTGGTTTGCTGTGTCACCCAGCGCACATAGCCATACTTCTTCTCTGCATGAATCTCTGCTCTTTGGACAGGTATAGTATAGCCCATCATCCCAAACTCTTTTCCTCTATCCCAATACTTCCTCCTATTCTTCACTAGCTTTGTGTGATTGCTTAAAGCCTAAGTATTTTCTTCAAGCCTTAGTGAATGCTTCCAATATTATTTTTCAATAAAAAACATTTTTATTTTATTACCTGACTGTGAGTCTTGTCAGTTACTACCAGTTTACATAGGCCAAAAGATCCTGTAGTTACTTGGCCTCTTGCTGCCATATTGAGCTAATTAAAATTTCCCATATTGATATCTGACATGAGTGGGGTTCCCATAAAACCTCAATAATTCGGGTAACACAAATGCTCTCATGGCTACAGCCGAAACCTGGGCATCCAGGCTCAGAGTTGAGTCCAGGAGCACACCCAACCTGCAAACCTGAGATTTCAGGCAGAGTGTAACCCCATCCAGCACAGGCTGAATACCTGTTCCGTGATCTGCCTTCCAACTGACCCGAGTCACCTCTGTCTTGTCTGGATTAAGTTTCATTTTGTTCACCCTCATCCAGTCCATTACTGACAACAGACACTGGCTTAGTGCAGAAACAGCTTCCTTGGAATTGGATGGAAAGGAGAGACAGAGTTGTGTGTCATCAGCATACTGATGACACTGAACCCCAAAACTCCAGATTATCTCTCCCAGCAGATTCATGTAAATATGAAACAACAGGGAAGACAGAATCCTAAAGGACACTACAGGATAGTGGCCAGGGTGTCAAACAGGAATCCCCCAGCACCACCTTCTGAATCTGCCCTTTGAAGAAAGATCAGAGCTCCTGTTTACAGTGCCTGAAGCCCCATCTCAGAGAGGCAACCCAGAAGGATACTATGGTCGATGGTATCAAAAGGGTCTGAGAGGTGCAGCAGAACCAACAGGAACACACTCCCCCTCTCTGGTTCCCTGTGTACATCATCTACCAAGGTGACTGAAAGTGATTCTGTCTCATAGCCAGGCCTGAAGGCAGACTGAAATGGATCTTGATAATCTGCTTTGTTCAGGAATGCCTGGAGCTGGGAGGCCACCAACATACTCCAATACCTTGCCCAAAAAGAGGATATTAGAGATTAGCCGATAGTTCTTCAATATGGTGGGATCCAGGGAGGATTTTTCCAATAATGGTCTCACCACAGCCTCTTTTAGACAAGATGGAAGTCTACCTTGCTGTAGTTTGGCATTTATTACTCCCCTTACCAAATCTGTCAATCCCCCCCCCCCAGGATGCTTTCAACAGCCAGGAAGGGCATAGGTCCAGTATACACGTGGTGTCTTGTCACATCTTGAAAGATCTTGTCTGCATACTCAGGTTGCACAAATTGAAACATATCCAATAGCACTGGACAAGCAGCATCCAGGATTACATCCACTGGGTCTGTATCAACTATAGCATCCAATTCAGAGAGGATCTGGACAATTTTATCCACAAAGTGCTATGCAAACTCTCCACAACAGGATGCTGAGTGGTTTATATACTGGTCTAGCAGGGCAGAATATAAAAGGCCCCTAACCACTCGAGACTGCTCCACTGGATGGCAATGTGCAGATGCAATGGTAGTAAACGAAGGATTTCTTTGCTGCCGCCACCACCACAACACAGGAATATTCCAGGATTGTTTTGCTTTTTTTAGGGAATACACAACATTTTCACATTAATTAATTAAGTAAGTAAGTAGAATATTTATTATGATGAATTAATTAATTAAAATATTTATATCCCATCCTATATCATGGGCTCTCAGGATGATGTACAAGGAAAATAAATCAGTTCAAAACAATTTAAAATTTAACAATAGAAAAATAATTTAAAACAGGCTAAAAGCATACTGTATTTTTAAAAATTAACAGATTAGGACCAGCTTTACAAGGTTAAAGCAGTCTTAAACCACGTGTATGTACATTTTGGAATTAATCACTTAGGCCTCAAAAGAATTTAATTGAAAGCTGTGTTTTCACTTGGCATTGGAATGAAGTGTCAGTGCAGATCAGACCTCCAAGGGGAAGCATTCCATTGACAGGGCACCAGAGCAAAGAAGGCCAACTGTATCCCTTCATATTCTCTCCTTTCTCCCACCCCTAAATCCTACCATTGATATTGAAGACTGCAGACGGATGATGAGTTGCTTCCAGACTATGACTGCATCCAGAGGGAGATGCATGCAACTGAGCAAATGGAAGCAAACTTCCATCCCCACTCTGCTCCAAGGCAGCCCCTTAGAGTGCCCAGATCTTAAGGCCTAGCCCCTCTTTTCAGGTTCCCAGAGCAAGAGGAGTCATCTCAAAGCAATAATAATAATAATAATAATAATAATAATACTTGAAAAAAAATGGGGTTTGTTTTTTGTTTTTTATAAGTGTGCTACTGCTGACTCTTAGGACTTTTTCAGATGGGGCCAAGTGCCCCGTTCCTACCCCGCAAGCCCCAATCCCGTTCCTGCCACAGAATAAAGGGGAAATGTTCAAACACTTACCTTAATTCCACAGCAGGAATATCCTTCCTGTCCCCAAGCTGGGCAGTTGTAATGCAGTCGTCATAAGGTTGCCTTTACAACCGGCAACTGACACTGCGCCCGTTCTCGCGAGAGAACGGGCGTGTGGCAAATTTGAAAATAACCCCCCAACTGTCTAAAATAAAATCAAAGCAACCCCCCCCCCAAATGACAAGTAATCCAGAGGGGGGAGGGTGGCACTTACCTGGATGTCCCGATCATGGCCAGAAGTGCTCAAAACGGACCTCCTCCCAGAAAAGGGACGGGGCTTCTTTTTCCACATCCCTGATTCTGTGACAGACACAGAAGGGGTGTTCTATTCATGATGTTTCATCATGAATAGAATACTCCGGGAGCAGGTTGGGAGCAGGACAAAAGGGGTTAATGTCATCCAAAAGGGAGCCCCTTTCTCGACCCTGTTCTGTGCCTGCCATGGAATATTGGCCCCATCTGAAAATCTCCTCAGTGCTGCAAGCAGCTTCACAGCAGTTACTATATACAGTAGCACCCCTGCATCCACTGATTCACCATCCGCTGATTCAATTATCCATGGATGATGATGGCAGGGAGGGGGTGGACAGGGAAGGTTGGGGAGGAGGAGAGCTTGCCTCTCCCCTCCATTTTTCTCAGGGCTTTCGGTAGCACAGTGAAATTGGCGGGGGGTGTGGACAGAGAAGGGGGGAGGAGAGAGCTTGCCTCCTGCCTACCTTCTATGGGGAGGATCCAGTGGTGTGGTGAAGCTGCCAAGGGGATGGATGGAGAAGGGAGGGAAGGGGGAGGAGGTGAGCTCGCCTCCTGTCTCCCTTCTCTGTGGGGCTTCTGGTGGTGCAGTGAAGCTGGCAGGGAGGGGGGTTGGAGAAGGAAGGGAGGAAGAGAGCTCACCTCCTTTCTCCCTTCTCCTGGGTTTTATTTTCCCAGTGGCAGTGTCCGGCATTAGCCATTATCCGCAGATTTTGTTATCTGAGGTGGGGCCTGGAACCAATCCCTGCCCCCCTCCCCAGATACAGGGGTCCTACTATACAAATTATTTCTTGGTGTAAGGCATAGATGGGTTGCACCACAATTAGCAAAAAGTTTCGTAAACTCTATTTCTTATTAGGTTCTCTTTGGGCAATTGATTCTTTTCTCTTAATTCTTGATTTTACTTGTCTCTTTCTGTTTCTTTATTGTCCTCTTTCTCCACAATCCTGTAACTTTTGGTTAAATTCTCCCTCTCTTCTTTATCTTCCTTCCTCTTTACCTCCTTTATTCTCCCCCTCCCAGTTACTGGTTAAACGTCTTTTCCTTCCTATCTCTCTCTCTCTCTCTCTCTCTTCTCCTCTTCCTCCTCCCTTCCTACATCTAGTTGCACTCATCTTCTCCCTTCAACCCTAGCCTCCCTTTAAATTCTCTTTGTCCCTTCCCCAATTCTGGCTACCTTCTGCCCCATCATTTTGTTCTTCACTTTCATGCTTCTGCTTTTTCTCCTTCTGCCCCCACCTCTTTTAATCTTCATTCTCCTTCCCTCCCTCTCTACCATTCCATTTCTCTTGCTCCCCTCCCCTCCACACACACAAACACATGTATTGTACACACATGCACAAACCCTGAAACAACAATCAGATATGTCAAATTCTCAGCATTTTAAAGTTGTAAATTCTATTGAACTCAGACTTTTTCACACAGGGTAAAAAAAACCCACCGAGGTCAAGAGGAGGACGGTACTGTCCTGCTTCCAGGGTTCTGTTTTGGACGATGCTGTCCTCCTCCCGTCCTTCATTCGTTCTGCCTCTGTCCTGCTTTTGTTTTGCCTCCACCACTTTTTATTAACGGAAACTTCCATTAATAAAAAGTGGCAGAGACAAAATGAAAGCAGGATGGAGGAAGAACAGTCGAAGTAGAGAGGAGGATGGTGTCATCTGAAATTGAGTGATGGAAGCAGGGCAGCACTGTCCTCCTCCCAACCTCCGTGGGTTTTTTTTACCCCGTCTGAAAAAGTCTCTCAACCGGGTCCTATTTTTGAATTGTATATCAGGATTGCCTTGTTGGATCATTGTCATCCTTGTCATTATTGTCATCATGTCCCCACCCCACCCCCAAATATTTGGTTATTATAACTAACATATTATGATTGTTATTATTTGGGGTGAGGGGTGAGGCACGATGCCAGAACTGTGTCTGTGCAAAGAAATGAAAATGTAACCAGTGCAGGACACTCATAGTGGAAGCAACCATTTGATGGGGAGTTTGGAAAAGTTTCTCTATTTGGACTACAATTCTCAAATAGTCTTGAAAGCAGTACATGCAAAATTATTAAACATGGCACTAGGAAAAGTTTGATGTCATTTTGTCTTCAGTGCAGAACATGGAAGAATTTAATTTCCAACCAGAGAAATGTTGTCTAATTGGTTAGACTTTTTGGATTTTTTTTAATTTGCGTTAACTGTGGTTGACATTAAATGCATCATGCTTAATGACATCATCAGGCCAGCCTCTAGTGGCATCAGCAGGAGCCATTCGAAGATCTTGAGTCTTGGCCCTGAAATCTCTGGGCATGGAGTGCTCCTGGCCTGGCAATCCTATAATCCCTCTATATCCCAGAAAATGCTACATGGAATATCAGGACACCTGCTGGGTGGAGTGAGCTGTGATATGTGTTGGAGAATAGATCCTCAAACACTGGGCACAAGGACTGTTGTTGTTGCTGTTATGTGCCTTCAAGCCACTTCTGACTTATGGTGACCCTAAGGCAGGGTTTTCTTGGCAAGATTTGTTCAGAGGGGGGTTGCTTTTGCCTTCCTCTGATGCTGAGAGCGTGTGACTTGCCCAATGGCACCCAGGGAGGTTCCATGGCCAAGTGGAGATTCAAACCCTGGTCTTCTGAGCATTCAAACCCCTACATCACACTGACTCTACAAGTACTATACATCATTGAAATTCTTCTGCCCATGGAAGGAAGATCCTAAATTCAACATGTATATAACAAGGAGATCAGAGCTTGGAAAATTGTTCTTTTTTGGACTAAATTTCCCAGAATCCCTCAGCCAGCCAGCATAACCATTGCCTTGCTGGCTGAGGGATTTGCCAAATTGTAGTTCAAAAAGTGACATTTTCAGCCTCAAAAGCAAATGCAGTTCATTAAGTGCTGTGCAGAATAAAGAGAGTAGTCAGGTAATATTTCTACATTGACCTATGAGAGTTTGTGATTTGCTCCATGTGATTCTGAATATCTGGAAACCATACAGGAACCATTTCTCCTCTCACTTCTGACTAAGGACTTTATCCAACCATCCAAATATGGCATCATAAGGATGCCTAGTGATCATGAAAGGGCGTGTATATCAGACGACGTGCCCTTTCGCGATCATGTCCAGTCAAAAACCCATCCTATTTTATTGATGGCCCAAGCCATCAATTGATCCCCCGTGGCATTTTGTGCCTGCATTGCTGGTGCTTGAATCCGTGCAGCATTGTACTCATGAATGCAGCATCAATGGCTGATCCAGCAGCAACACTTCCAGGTGAGATCATGACATCCAGGTAGATGACACTCTTTTTATAACCCTCCCGGTTTACTTGGAAGTTTTAAAATCTGTTTGTGTGCTTTCTTTTACTTTTTGAGTGTTATTTTTGTTTTGTTTTTTGAATTTTCCATGCTAGGTATTCTCACAAGAATCCATAGGATTTCAATAGAGGAAGTGAACAGAGCTCCGTTCATTCCTCATTCATTGCCAGGGAAGCCTTTAGCAAGGATAGAATGTAAGTGTGGCAACGACAGAAGTTATGCCAGCAAAAGAACGGGGTTTAGGGGGGTGGTCTGACAAAGTCCTAATAGAACAGAGGATGAAGACAAAAGTATCTAATAGTTGCTGTGCATGTCTACTGACAATGAAACTTCCTCTGAGGTAGATATATATAGTTTTGAAATCTGAAATATATTTCTGGAGCTTCTAGAAAGGATCACCCCCTTCCCCAGCCAATCTGGTGGCCTCCAGATGATTTGGTTTGCAGCTCTCATCAGTCTCAACAATCACAGTGACTGGTCAGGGATGATGGAAGTTGTAGTCCAAAAGATCTAGAGGTCACCAGATTGGAGAAGGACCTGCTAGATCAGGGTCCCATTCACACTATACAATTATAGCAATATGATTCTACTTTAACTGCTACGGTTCCAGCCTGTAGAATCCTGAAGCTTGTAGCCGGTATCCAGAGATACTATTGCTCTCTGCATGAGAATTCCAAATATCCCTCCCTAACCTGCAGTTCCCAGGATTCCATTGGATGTTTCTATGGCAGTTAAAGTGGAATCATGGCACTGTAACTGTGTAGTGTGAAAGGACCCCAAAAGTGGGAAGCTTTGACCCTCCAGATGTTTGAGCAATGACTCACATAGTCTCTTATTGCTGATGGTACTGACTCTAGAATGTGAAGTTCAAACCATCTAGAAGGACAGTTATTGCCACTCCTATCCTAGATAAAGCTGCATAAATGAGAATCTTATGCGAAATGCAAACAACCCTCGACCTCTGAATTAAACATTACTATTTAAACATTATAATATTTAATATTATACTTTCATGTGAAACAGATATTTCACATGAAAGAGACCAAATATATACATATGCATGCACACATCTTAAGGGAGTAGCTAAAGGGGAACAAAATTAGGACATTCACCACCACCACCACCATAAGAACTCTGCCCCCAATGACATTTTCCATCAATCACCACATTTCTAGCATTGCCGAGAATGAGAAGCTGAAAATGGTTCACACCTAGAACTCTGGCATTTGCTGTGTTCACATTCCCTTGGTAACATCGCTTGCCCCTTTTCTTCAGATATCTAAACTGTACAGTTGTCCCTCCACATTGATGGGGGTTAGGGCACAAGACCCCTGCATATATGAAAAAAAAAACGTGAATAAAAATAGGCCTCACCACTGCCTCCCCCTGCCATTCCCAAAGCAGCGATGCGTCTCTGGGAGCCCCATCATCCCTTTGAGAAGAGCGGTGGGGGCGGTGGGTGAAAAGTGGTGACGAGGCTCCCAGAGCCGTATCTCCACTTTGGGAAGGGTGGGAGGTGGGTTTCCATGGCTGAGTGGGGATTTGAACCTTGATCTCCTGGAGTCATAGTCCAACACTCAAACACTACTGGATTTCCTAACACACCTCATTCCTGGGTTAATCTGTGTTGTGTCATACATATTGTATCCTCTCACTAAACAACCTCATCTATGTGCAATACCTCTGCTTGGGGTATGATGTATTAATATCTGTCAAAATCTTGTGCAGGGTAATGGCTCCCATGAAGCTTCCCACAGAAAGAGAAACATGGGGAAATCCCCCCCCCCGCAGGTTTTTTGGGGAAGAATCCTCCAGAACTACCATGGAACCATCTCTTTTCATGTGGGGATAAACCTAGGAAATGCCTCTGCTTGTATAATCAATGTGACTTTGGATTGCAGGGGTGAGTGGGGTGGGGTGGTTAGGGAAAAAATACATTGTAATGTTGTCTCCATGCAGCATACATGTCAGTAGTGAGTGGGTGGAGGCCCAAGGTAGCAGCAGAGGGGTGTTCCCCTGGGGACAGGAAGGCTGTCAAAATGGGGGTTGGGGAAGAGCAAAAGGAAAGACATGCATTTGGAGCTGTCATTGCGCAGCTCACATTTTTGGTTGTGGAGGCTGCATAAATACATGAATTGACAACAACGCTTTGACTCGGAGGTATTAGACCACTCGGTGTCTATATTAATTTTCCTTCTGCTTTTGAAGAGACAAGAACTGCATGCCTAAGCATTATATCCCTCTGATACACCCCAGTCTCATTTATCTTTAGACTCTTCAGTACTATTTTCTGACTATGTATTGTAACTCCTAATACGTACAATACTTATACATAAAGATACAGACTACCTAGAAGCCAGTGTGGTGTATGTAGAGCTGTGGTACATAACCTATGGTCCAGGGACATCCAGGTGGCCACAATGTCCTCACAGGGGGTCCACAAAGGCTTGAAGTTTGCTTGACCCAACTCCTCCCTGTAGTGGAGTGGTCATGTGACAGGAGCCAAAGCAAAGGCTGGCTGGCTGGCTGGCTGGCTTGACCTGCGCATTGCCATTCAATCCACTCTAGCCACAAACTTGCAGGAAGAGGCAGGAGAAAAGTCTTCCCTGCCCCTCCAGTGCCTCTGAGGGAAAGTTGAAAGAATGGTGTAATTGTATCATCATCATCATCATCATCAGATGTTGTTGTTGTTGTTGTTTTAAATCTTGAGTTAGGTCATGGTGGTCCACAGCAATGAAATATATTTAAAGGAGGGCCCTGGTAAAGAAAAGTTTAAGAACCACTGGTGTAGAGCTTGGAAGAATAAATTGGGATGTGAGATATTTAGGACTTTATCAGACACATCAAATATGGCATCATAATGATGCTACATAAATGTGAAAGGGCGCGCATACGAGACAATGTCACCCTTTCATGTTTATGTCTTGTCAAAAACCTGTCCTATTTTATTGATGGCTTAAGCCATCAATAGATCTCTCCTAGTGATTTTGTGCCAGCATTGCTGGCGTTTGAATCCACACACCATTGTAATGACATGAATGCAGCATCAATGGCCGGTCCAGACAGAACACTTCCTGGTGAGATCATGACATCCAGGTAGGTGACACACTTTTTATGACCCTCCCCAGTTTACTTGGAAGTTCTTACGTGTGTTTTTGTGCTTTTTTAAAACTTTTGGAGTGTTGTTTTTGTTTTTGAATTTCCCATGCTATGTATTCTTGCAAGAATCCATAGGATTCCAACAGAGGAAGTGAATGGAGCTCTGTTCACTCCTCCATCATTGCCAATGAAGCCTTTTGCCAGGACAGGTTAAGTGTGACATGGGCAGTTCTTTTGCCAGCATAAAAATGGCAAAGTTATGTCGGCAAAAGAATGGGGTTTAGGGGGGTGGTGTGATGAAGTCCATAGATTCAAGGCCCCACTCAGCCATGAGACTCACTGGATGACCTTGGACAAGTCACTTTCTCTCTCAGCCTGACCTACCTTACAAGGCTGCTGTGGAGATAAAATGTGGAGAAGCCAGCATGGCATAGTTGTTGGAGTGTTGGACTATGGACTTATCAGACACGGCAAAAACCATGTCATAAGGACCTTACGGTAACACTAAAGGGCAAAATTATCAGATGATGTTGTCGTTCAGCCATTCCAGGAACATAGTGCAGGCATGAATAAGGCATCACTTTTTATTGATGGCTTAACCCGCTAATAAAAAAGTGACGCCTCATCCGTGCCAGCGCTACACCCCTAGGAACGGCTGAACGATGAGGGTGTCTGATAATTTTGCCCTTTGTGTTATTGTCACATCCTAAATGATGTGTTCTTTTTGGCACAATTCACCTCATCTGATAAAGTCCCATGACTCCAGAGACCAGGGTTTGACTCCCCCCTCGGCCATGAAAACCCACTGGGTGACCTTGGGTATGTCACATACTCTCAGCCCTCAGAAAACCCTGTGATAGGTTCACCTTAGAGTCACCATAACTGAGAAATGACTTGAAGGCACACAACAACAACAAGAGCCATGTTGGCCCCCTTGAATCTGCTAGTGGAAACACAGGGTATAAATGTAACTAACAAATAAAAACAAAGGCATTATCCTTATTTTGCTATATAATGTAATGCAATGTAACACAATACAATACCACCTATGACTAATTGTACAGGGTGTCCTAGAAAAAAATCTTTACAATTTCAATTTCAATTGTAAAGATAATTTTCCAACACAGTTTTGTTAATATGGCACAAATACACCTTGCAAAGTCTGTTTTCATTGAACGTCTTGCTGGTCGTGGCTTCACACCCAAATGACTGTAGTTTATATAGCTGATGTGCTGTTGAAACTAGGAATCTTCTTTAACATTCAGCACGATGTTAGTCTGCATTTTCATTTGTCACAGACTGAAGGTTGTGCAATTTTCTTTTCTCTGCCCATTGCATTGAAAAATAAACAAAGAAGGGTGACAGTAAGGGTTTCATCTCATTCCTCAAAGCTGCTGCTGCAGTATAATATGACCATTGCATCCCCTTCGTAATTGAATGAAATTACACAGCATTGCTCATTGGGGCAGCTTAGCTTATTTTTATGACAATACAGGAGCCCAAATCTCATTATGACAGCATCTAATTTGAATTATATGTGAGAAACAGAATCTAAGAAGCGAAATGTATCACTGTGCCTCCCAGCTTACATCACCAACACAAACCCCATGAACTTGACAACCTTCTTTTACAATGCAATCCTATGCCCTGGGACCCACACTGGGAGAAAGGTGGCATATAAATTAAATAAGTAAATAACCCCAAGTAAAGCCCACAAGGTTTAATTATTTATTCATTTACAAATATGTATAAGCCCCTTATGTCTGAAGATTTCAAAATGATGTATAACAATTCTAAAATATACAAGCCAGAATCACATTTCATAGAATCATAGAGCTGGAAGAGACCCCAAGGGCCATCCAGTCCAACCCCCTGGATGCAGGAATACACAATCAAAGCATTCCTGACAGATGGCCATCCAGCTTCTGCATAAACCCCTCCAAAGAAGGAGACTCCACCACACTGTGAGGCAGTGCATTCCACTTCCAAACAGCTCTTACTGTCAGGAAGTTCTTCCTAATGTTTACGTGGAATCTCTTTTCCTGTAGTTTGAGTCCATTGCTCCATGTCCTAGTCTCTGGAACAGCAGAAAACAAGCTTGCTCCATCCTCAGTATGACATCCCTTCAAATATTTAAACATGGCTATCATGTCCCCTCTCAACCTTCTCTTTAGACTAAACGTGCCCAGTTCTCTAAGCCGCTCCTTATAGGGCATGGCCATTTGTTCATTGCACCAGTGTAACTATGCTGGCAGAACAGAGATGGCAAGAGGGAAAAGGCCATGAGTCATGTGGCTGTGGAGGCATTAGAGAGATTGGCTACTCAGAGCCAGCAGGTTATGTCCAGAATGTAGTTAGTGACATGTGTGTTTATGATGTTTTGTTCTGTAGCCCTTTGTACAACATCCACTCTCCTCTGTAACAAGACCTATAATCCCCTAAAAACATATCCCATCATCCCCCGCCTTGGTTCACTGATAATTGGCAATAGTTTGATATCAATGTGGCCAATTTGGGCTTTTCAAGGGCTGATGGGAAAAACATTTGGCCAGAGGAACAAGTACTAGTCAGGAAGGAGCCTAATACATTGCCCAACATTCACACCTTTTGGCATAAACAGGGGATAACTCTTTGAAGTAGGAAAAGGTTCTTCCTGCCTCATCTCTGGTAAGGAAGACCATACCTGTGGCTGGGAGTTCCCATTGCCATGCTAAACATTGCTCCTTCATCTGCATACCTACAAATCAAAAGGGAGGTTGTCTGTCAATCAACAGATCTAAAGGTATACCTATCTATCAGTTCCTGGCTTATCTGGGATTCCTTTCTTTCAATCATTGGGAACCATATGAATAATAAATGTTTCTTTCATCTAGATTGCACCTTCAAAGGGATTTTTTCCTATAAAAACCCCTAGAAAAATCAGTTTATTGTGTTGACCCCTTGCTCTATCCTCCACGCCACCCTGATCTGCCTTCCCTCCACCTTCCTCCTCTCTTCTCAAATCTCTTAATGCTTCTCTGACTCCTGGCTGACATCTTGCCCAGACAGGCACTTCCTCCCCATTTCTGTAACCTTAACTCCTCACTCTAGTTCCACCTGCCCCACTTTTGGTGCATCAGCTTGCTGTTACTCCTGAGGAGCCCTCCTCTTTAGGACCAGGTGCAGTATAGCCCCAAAGCCTCAATCTAATCCATTTCTAACTATTTCCTGCCTTACTTCAACAGTCTCGTGTGTGTGCGTGTGTGTGTGTGTGTGTGTGTGTGTGCTGGAGGAATCTGTGGGTGTGAATGTAGTTTAAAGAGTTCAATAAAGTTTTTTCACATTATATTTGGTCTCTTACTCCATGTTTCTCCTAGGCTTCACTGGTATACATAGGATAAAGATCTCATACATTACACAGCCTCTCGCATTGCTAACAAGTTGCTATAATTCCCCATTGTGAGACTGATACAGACATGGACCTTTTCCACTGACATGAGGGTTTTCATCACACACACACACACACACACACACACAAGCTTCAAGGCCCATGATATTGTGCCATAGACTGATGACATATGCTATAAATGTTGCTCAGTTTATGAATTTGTCAATGAATATGTGGTCACAAAGATACACCAAAGAGATTATCAGATGGGGGACAAATATAGCATCCCCATCTCACCAGCTATTTCCCACCCCACTCCTGTCCCTGTAGCATGTAAAAAAAAATTCAGACTTACCTTAAAAGTGCTTTAAAAAGTGCTCCCCTCCCCTCACAGAGCCTCATTCACTTTCTGGAAAGGAAATCCTGGCCATTCTCGCAAGAGAATGATCGCGTGGGAAATTCAAAAAGTAAAAGCAAGATACATGTCAAAAAGTAAAACAAAGCATCTAAACGCATTTTAAAAACCCCAAGTAAGCTGGAGAGGGTAAGAAAAAATGTGTCACTTGCCTTGATGTCCCGATCTTGACTGGAAGTGTTTAGCAGGGACCTCCCACTGTTGCTGGCGTTGCATCAGCATAATGGGCCACCTTTTTGCTCACCCGTTTTTCCATTACAGAAACAGAATGATGGGTCAATTCATGGCTTAGCTCATGAATAAAAAGGAGCAGGGGGGGGGACTGAAGGGGCATGGGAGCATAACACCAAAGGGATGATGTTGTTTGAAAGGAAAACCCTTTCACGATTTCCTGTTGTCCCTGTGGTGGGATATTTTGGGCGTCTGATAATCTCCCAAGACATCCTGTTTTGTTTGTTCAAAAGCAAGCTAAGCCTCCAAAAACAAAACTCTCCTTCCTACATTGTTCAGGGATGGGAGGATCAAACAGTAAGTATGCTTAACATTCCCCAGACTGCCCAGTCAGATGAACTGGGGGCAGCAAGTGTGCAAAGAAAATTACAATATGTGCAAGCTAATTTGCAGTCAGCAAAAAAAACAGGTAGGTTGGTCCTATTATAAATGAATGAGAGGAGTAATGATAATCAGGGGAAAGCAGTATTAAGGCTACAAGTACACTTTCAAAAGGCTATATAGGAGGAGTTGTCTTTATTTTCACACAAATGGTTACAGCTTTCAACATCAGTTCCTACATCGTGTTTTGTGTGGGAGCTTGTTAATGAAGGAAAGATGTAACCCAGTATCTTGTTCACTGAAAACATATGCAGTGCTATGAAATCTCAGCACTGGTACCTTTATCTTAGATCAGCTCAGACTGTGAGGTTCTTGTTTTCTGAGGCCTCTTACAAATGTTAACATATTTTAAAGGATGCTGGGATTAGTAGCATCCCTGAAGGCTCTTGCCAGAAATTATAAATTTTGCCCAACAAACAGGATCCCATTTATCTTCTATTCTCATTTTCAGTCTGCCAACTATTACTAACTAGAATTTGGGCAATCATCAGATTCTATCTAAGAATCAAAAAATCAGTGAGGTATGATTGGAAAATGTGGTATGTTCCAAGTAATGTCACTTTTTGTAATTGTGCTACTGTGGGCCTATCTATAGCAATTTCATTCAGATGTTTTGACAGTTTGTTTGGAACTGATCCCAGAGCATCTATCACATTACCACCACCACCATTGGTTTTTATTGTATTTTGTAGTTGCTTTTCCCCTTGTAAACCACTTTATAATAAGTGAAAAGCAGTACAGAAACATTTTAAAAATAAATATTATCATAGTGATAGTACATCTAGAGACACACACACACACCCCAAAAAAACCCAACCACCTTTTCTCCTCAGAATAATTCAGGAACCAGTTGGGGATCCATTAAAAAGTGTTCCATACTTAAAACTAGGTTACTTTGCAGGAGGAAAATTACATTATGGAAACATTTCTCCAGGCTGATTCCATCTTGATCACATTCTGCACTGAAAAAGATGGAAACGTACATGTATGGGCACAGGAAAAGTCCCCCTTCCATCCCCCAAGTCCTCAGGGACACTATGCTCCCAGACAAGTCTATTTAAAAAAAATGGGTGGATACCCTAAAACCACCTGAAAGCACCATGGCTTTCTTGTTTTACTACAATCCCACAACCCTGCACCCTGAACCCATGAAAAACTGTCCAAAATTTTCAAAAACAGTGAGCACCATAGGGTAAACTCTAAGGATGCTCAATGGAAGCTGGGAAAGTTGACAGAAAATGGTGGGAAGAGTAAATGGAGAGGGGAGGCAGATGGAGTCTCCTGCAAGCAGGTGCCGGCAAATGGGTGGGCAAGTGGGATCCTGAACAGGAGCCCGCCAGGCTGCAATATTTTGTTCTAAATTTCATTGGTTTCTTTCTAAATGAGGACACATGTGTTTCATATAGTTTTTAAAATCCTTTGCTCTTATAACAACCATAACTCCTTTCATCTACATTTCAGTTTTAACAAGCAAACAAAAACTACAGCACTCTGAAATGTGAGACAATCACGGTGGAGCACTCTTGCACTAAAAATGTTGAGGCCAGCTCTCTCACCAAAAGCCACTTCATAAAGCAACCCACAAGTACAAAAAGTCCATCATTCTAAAAATATAGACTTTACCCACAGACAACATAAAAGCCAATATTAGATTCTAGGGGAAGTGTGGGAAATATGTCAAGAAAGAGGGAGGGGGGAAATCCACTCCAAATGACAAGGAGTGGCAGAGGCACCTTAAGTTAGAATGGGTGTATTAAAAGTTTGGCACAGAAGCTTAAGGGTATAAATGCAGATTTCTGTCAGACAAAAGAGCATGGCTTCCGATGTTGTCAGTCATGTACTACTGAGAACTAGAGTTTCTCTGTGAACTGGTAAGAGAATTCACCAGAAAGGAAATGCTGAATGAAGAAATGCCAAGAAGGCAGTGAGGCATGCAAGACTTGATGTATGGAAGGAGGGTACTTAAGCCCAAAAAGGTCCGAGAAAGAAATATAATTTTCAAAGTGCTTCTTATGTGCAAACAAGCCAATTGCCTGCTCTGAGCGTGGCCTAATCCCCTAAATATTTCAGACGCCAGTCTTCAGTTTTCTCAGGGCAAAAGCATTTTCAAAGTTATATTGCAATTTCTTAAGTTTTATGGGAAGCTGTTAAGACAGAATGGAAGCACAGAAAAGATCCTTTCAGGTTTTTTATGACAGGCTGCACAAATTGTTTTATATTCAAAGGAAATGGCTATCTCTTTTTTCTACCTTGTACAGTAATGATACCCAGGAAATGGTTACCTCAGACATATCCATTTCAAACCAAGGATGTCTCTCCCCTCCCCTGCATCTTTCTTTTACATTAAAGTGAGTCTCCAAAGATACTCTCTTCATTAAATAGCTTGACATTTTTTGGCCATGTTGAAAAGTAGAGATGTAGAGCCAACATCACATTGGTACGTGCAAGAATGATTTATGAAAGCATCAGTAAAATGAAAGAATATACATCTCATAAATAGCCTGTTTAACCTAGAAACACTTGGAGGTAGAGAAAGGAGGTGGCTGGAAATGATTTAGAATGTACAGTTCTTCTGTATATTATATATTATATTATACATTTTGAGGTGGGAAGGTGACTTAGGACGTTTTCGGACGTGAAGAAAGTAACGCAAGCAGCCTCGTCAGCTTGCGAGGCTGCTGCGCTGCAGAGCGTCCCTTTCGTATGACGCTGCAGAGTGTCCCTTTCGTACTGTTGTGGTACCGCGGGGAGAGGTGAGCGTCATATTTCATCATTTTTTTACTCATGATCAACTTTCGTGAGTAAAAAATGACGAAATATGACACTCAACTCTCCCTGCGGTACTGCAGCAGTACCAGCAGGGGCGAGCGTCATACGAAAGGGACGCTTTGCAGCGCAGCATCCTCGCAAGCTGACGCGGCTGCTTGCGTTATTTTTCAGCGTCCGAAAAAGTCCTTACTACTGCATTTCCTTTGTGTACTGAGATCAAGGGAAGGAAAAGCATGGTGTAGCATCAAACAAAGGCTGCTGGGATAATGCTTGGATCTAAAGTAGGGATAAAAATCATGTGATTTTGTTAGACTGCAGTTCCCAAAAGACCTACTATTGGCTATGTATGTTTAGGCTGCTGCAGTTCAACCACTTTTGGAGGGTCACATCATTCCCATGCCTTGAGACAGTCTATAGCATGTGCTAACTGTGCTAACCATTGAGCTTCTAAACCAAAAGCTCTGGTACATACATGGAGTTCCAAACCCATACAGTCTTTCTTCTGTATTTCTACAGAGGAGCCAGCTCCTACCATCACCACCACACACAAGCACAGAGGTGTGCCATGCAGAATTGTCTAGTCCATTGAATCTGAGCAGCCACAAGTTAAACATTCAAGGCAAGACTTTGGACCAAATAGTTTTAATATCTTTGGTCAGGAAAAAAAAAAATCAGAGATTTCCCTTCCCCCACCCCTGTTGTCTATATAATGTGGTTATTTCTTCAGACAAGTCAGCAAAATGAAACATGGGGAATCACAAACACTTTAAGGCATGGAATTTTCCCAAATAGTCAAACCAAACTGTATGTCCACACTGCACAATTATAGCAGTTTTATACCACTGTAACTGTCTGCAACTTTGTAGTTTGGTGAGGAACATAGAATTCTCTGCTAGAGAACTTTTGTGATAAATTCTCCTATCTACAGACCAGAGTTACCTAACAGATTTCTAAGGACCTCTCCAAACTGCAAAACTCAGAATGTCATAGGATGGAGCAATTGCAGTTAAGGTGGAATAAAACTGCTATAACTGTGCAATGTGGTTACACCTAAACTTGTGTGAATGTGGTGGGGCACTTTTATGTGCTTTATTCTACTGTAGCTTCCCATTGTATAAGAGTGGGAGACTAATTATACTTTGGATCTTGTCTAACTGTAATTCCTATCACCCTTCAACATTAGGTATGCTGGCTATTGCTTATGGGAGTTGGAGTCCAATAACATCTGGAGAGCCACAAATACATAGAACTCAAAGCTGATTCTGATGTATGGATAAGTAACCCTGGGGTATAGTCCTTCAGTTCAAGGAGCATTTTGACCTCCACATGCTCTGTGAAGTTTTTTGAGAGTGAGTAAGTGATATAGCTTGATAATTTGCAGGACTTTATCAGACCATGAAAATACAGCACCATAAGGACACCTAATGATCACAAAAGGGCATGTGTACCAGATGACATTGCCCTGTTGTGATTATGTCCAGTCCAAAACCCGTACTTTTTTATTGAAGGCCCAAGCCATCAATTGATCCACCGTGGTGCTTTTCTGCCGGCATTGCCGGCATTTGAATCTGTGCACCATTGTACTCATGTGAATGCAGCATGAATGGCTGGACCAGCCAGAACATGTCTAGGTGAGATTGTGACATCCAGGTAGGTGACACACTTTTTTATTACCCTTCCTGGTTTACTTGGAAGTTTTTAAGTGTGTTTACGTGCTTAGTATAACTTTTTGTATGTTATTTTTTATTTGATTTTTTAATTTCCTGCACTAAATATTCTTGTGAGAATCTGCGGGATTTCAGACAAGGAAGTGAACGGAGCTCTGTTCACTTCTCGATCATTGCTGGGGAAGCATTTTGCCAGGATAGAAGGTAAGTGTGGCATGGGGAGTTCTTTTGCCAGCATAAAAACGGCAAAGTTATGCCGGCAAAAGTACAGGTTTAGAGGGGTGGTATGATAAAGTCTGTAGACTTGGGAATCTTCTCAGAAGATTCAGTTCATAAGAAAATATGAAATACATAACTAAGCTTTTTCTTCTCCCCAACCATGCCACTGCCATTACATGCTTGACAACTGCTTCCAGGTGTGTTACAGCAAAAAAACAAAAACAAAAACAAAAAAAACCCACCCTGTTTAAACATTTGATTTAAGTCTGCTTTTGCTGCCTTCATGATAAAGATAAACTTACTTGAGAATAAGCACCATTTTATTATATAAAAGGATGATTTGTGTTGGGGGGTTTTTTAAAAAAAAAAAAAAGCAGTAACCAAACCATCTTTAAATCTCTGAAGGAATGTTGTGTAGAAGATGGATTGAGCTTGTTTTCTGCTGCTCCATAGACTAGACCAGGAACCAATGGATTCAAATTACAAGAAAAGAGATTCTACTTAACCATTAGGAAAAGCATCCTTAATGTGAGAACTCTTTGACAGAGGAAGAGACTGCCTTGAAGGATGGTGGAGTCTCCAGCTTTGGAGGCCTTTAAACAGAGGTTGGATGGGCTTCTTTCAGGAGTATTCTAGTTATATATCCCTGCATGACAGGAGGTTGGACTAGATGGCCCTTGGAGCCCCTTCTACCACTAAGATTCTATGGCAATTTTCACACGGGGCCAAAATGTCCCGTTACTGCCCCCACCACCTCCTCTCCCGTTCCTGCCATGGAATAACATAAATCTTTCACACACTTACCTTAATTCTGCAGCAGGAACGGGCTCCCCCTCCCCTCACTGGCCGGCCGTAAATGCAGCTGTCGTAAGGCTGCTTTTACGACCAGCCATCTGAAACGTTATCACATTATCACATGATAACGGCTGGATGGCAAATTTAAAAAATAAAACTCCCCCAAACATAAAATCAGTTCACCAAGCACAAAAACACACTTTAAATCACATAATCAAAACAGGGAGGATAAAATAAAGGACTGGAACAGAACAATGAGAGAGGGCCTTTTCAGTGGCTGCTCCTAGACTCTGGAACTCCCTCCTCAGGGAGGCCGGATTGGCTCCCTCCCTGTTGTCCTTATGGCAGCCTATTGACATTCTAAAGGTAAGGTCTCATAGGAAGGATTCTTTTGCTGGCAGAAAAATGGTTTGAAATATGCCGGCAAGAGAATGCTTGGAAGAAGATTGTCTGATAAAGTCCCTAGCCTTGGGGGAAAATCAGGCTATAAATAAAGATAATGATGATAATAATAACAATGATGATGTCATGCAGTAAGGCAGCACAGAAGGCAGAACTATCCTGCTGTGCTTCCGCTTTACTTTGGAGTGTGGTAAGCCTGTGGGTGATGGTTTGAGAGCTTTCCCGGGCTGCAGAGCCCTGGGCATTCCCTGGGCATTGGCAACAAAGTCCTAGTGGTACTAGTGGTTTTAGGAAGTTTCTGAGCATTTTCATCATTTGTTGTGGTGGTTATCAGGCCTAGGTAGGAAGAGGAGAATTTTAAAATCTGAAAAGCCTACCTCAGATACATTAAAAATGCATACTTTACAAGAGGCATATTAATAGGTTTGGAATATGTGTATCTTTGCTTATTGTCTGGGTGTACTCTGTCAAATCTTCAGAAGGGATGCTGCCCGCTAGGAAGGGTTTTTAGTAACAATTGTATTATATGTTGATTTCAATTTGTATTGATTTAATAATGTTTTAAGGGGGGGAAGGGATTTTGAGTTGTTTTATATTATGTATTATTTTACTATTGTAAGCTGCCCCGATTGTTCGCAGAGGGGTGGGATATAATATTATTATTATTATTATTATTATTATTAGGGTTTGTTTTTGTTTTGTTTTTTTAGTTTTTTACTCATTGCATGGCTTCTTCCTCTTTTCCTTCCACATCCTACCTGCTGAGGTCACAGCTTTAAGGAACAAAAGAGAACTGTGTCTCTATAGCTCTGTCACTGAATATGTTGCTGGAAAGTGTCTCTGGATGGTGATTGCAGGAATGTTGAATTTTCATGGCATCACTGCTAAAAATAACATGACATAAAATTTCTGCGGGTGGTAAGTTCCCAGAAGGCATTTCTGCTTATGGCAAAGTTACCATGCAACTGTGCTAACCACTGAGCTAAAGTGATTGTGAAACACAGTACAGTGTGAAGCTGGTGCATCTGTGAAACTCTCCTGAACAACTGATGCCAGTTTTTAATTCTCTCCAGCAGTGTATGAAATGTAATAGTCATATAGCTCGCAGTAGATGCTGCAAACATGCTCATCAAGCTAACTGGGCTTCAGTATGTGGAGACACATGGCTTGGGTATATCAAAAGATGACTGGTGGCCTCTGTGAATCTCTCATTCTCTCTGTGTCTCTCCCTCTGTCTTGCAGGAAAATGCCTGCTAAAAGGCACACATTGACATATCACTTCAGACAAAGAAAAAATGCAAGGCAGATTTGTTCCTTTACCCTCGCCCCCTTTAATATTTTGGTTCAGCTATCCAGCCCTTAGCAACAAATAGCAGAGATATACAAGGGATCCAAGGTTTTGCAGTGAACTGATGAGATCACAAAACTATATTCTCAGATATAGGCAGGGGTGCCCTTCAGATACAAAAACAGACTATCATGTTTTCTACAATAAATAAATAAACTCCCATGGTAGTGAGTAATGTTGTCACATGTTGGAGCAGAAAACAGCCTCCAGACACTAAAGACAAAACTGTCAAATATTTCTTGATTCCTTTAAGTGTATATGACAGCTTTCCCTAATCTGGCACCCTCAAGATGTGTTGGACTATGGCCTCTATCATCTGCAACCAGAACAAAGCTGAAATGATAGAAGTTGTAGTCCAATACAATCTGGAAGACACTAGTCTGGGGAAGGCTGATGTAAGGCAATACTTTGGGGGCAGTTTTGAAATAAACTGAGAAATCTCTGCACAAGGAAAAACAGTCCTTCTGCTTCTCTCATACCCCAAAGTGCACAAAATTTTCCCCAAGCAGTATGTCAAGAGTATTTGATTTATTCCATTCAAATAAAGGTTATCCTCTGCATCCATGGAACCAATATTCACAGTTTCAGTTATCCACAGCTGGAAAAAATAGGGACACATACTATAGAATCATACTGGAAAATGCCTAGAGAAGTGTTCTCTCTAGGAACAGCAAGGTCCTCCAATACAACTCTGTGGTATGTTTGTACCAGAAATTCTTTATTTTAATAGGGTTTGCTATTATCCAAGGTTTTATTTATAAACAGTAAGTCCAGGAATGTAGCACCTGCAGATATGGGGGTGGGTAACCTGTATTAAAATTCAAAAAGCAATGTTTTATGATGCTCCAAGAGTAAGTTTGATGTTGGCAATTCTGATTGCATGCCTATGCGAAGGAATCAGGATGACAGAGGCAGCAACTATGTTCTGGCGGCCATTCCAGGCCATTTTGATTGGGATTCTGGGTCATAGTGGCTGAGCTGTGATTGCACATGGACTAGCCTTTAAGCCAACACATTGTGCCGCAGGGTACCACTTACATAAAGGAGTGTTAGGTATCTTCTTGTGCAAACATATGAAAAACACAACCCCTGATGTGGAGTTATGCTGTCATTATGCTTCATAAGCTTTCCAGCCATAGTCAGTGACATGTGGTTGTGGACCAGTCTTGGTCACATTTAATGAAAATTAACTGTGGTTTTCCAAATCTGTAAGTGAGCCAGAACAGAGGACGTTACCAGATTAGCATCTAAAAATGCTGTAATTCCATGAATGAAGATAGTGGGAACATTGTAACATTATAACACTTAATATCGCACATAGCTGTAATCATGTGAAAGAAATGTCATGGAATTATCATACAACAACCACTAGCACTTCAAGAATAGGAGTTTACTTCCACGATTCAGCATGGGTGAGATTTCAGCAGTTCTCATGAGACATGAGCTTGAAGACATGAGCTTGAAACTCCAAAAAAAACACCCTCAATTAAGAAAGTAAATGAACACACAAGCACAGAAACAAACCTTAAAAGGTGCAAACTAAAGGGGACAGTTCATAAAAAGAGCATCCTCTGCTTCGTTTTTGCATTTCCCACCTGGAAGATTTCTCACTGAGAATTGCTCATTCACACTGTAATATCATGATTACAATGGGACGTGTTTTGTCACACAGTCAATAGTGGGGAAAGAGTGCTATTAATTATGTATTTGCAGCTTGTCCCGTGAATGAGAAAGAACATGTTTTTTGCAACTGGAGCACAGGGTAATAATGTGAGGATGATGACTTCATGTGATAGCAAGGCCCATCCACGCTACCTTGATGTCATAATCCCAAGATTTTTGCCACATCTGATAATACCCAGAGTTAGGTAGCAATAATCACACTTTTTTTACTTTTGCAATACAGTTCAACCTTTTTTTAAAAAAATGGATAGAAAAATTAGATCAAAGTCCTGACAACAGTCCCCTTTGGCAGTATTACCATTGGGGCTGTCATCATTCCACCATTTAACTGGAAGAGTCAAGGTGACCTGGAGTTTTTGAAAACTGTGCCAGTGGAAAACAAGAAATGGCAGGCTCTAGCAAGCCTGGCTGGTAACAGTTCAGATACAGACTCAGAGGGCAAACTGAGCCTAGCTAAACATAGCAAGGCTCTTCAACAGAAAATAGGGAAGGTGAGGAATTGACCAAATCAGCTATGAAACACATAGTAGTGTGAAATAGCTGTTATCTGTCTCATAGAATCATAGAATTGCAGAGTTGGAAGAGACCACAAGGGCCATCCAGTCCAACCCCCTGCCACACAGGAATCACGATCAAAGCGTCCCTGACAGATGGCCATCCAGCCTCTGTTTAAAGACCTCCAAGGAAGGAGACCCCACCACATTCCGAGGGAGTGTGCTCCACTGCCGAACAGCTCTTACTGTCAGAAAGTTCCTCCTAATGTTGAGGTGGAATCTCTGTTCCTGGAGCTTGCATCCATTGCTCCGTGTTCTAGTCTCTGGAGCAGCAGAAAACAAGCTTGCTCTATCCTCAGTGTGAAACCCCTTCAAATACTTAAACAGGGCTATCATATCGCCCCTTAACTGTCTTTTTTCCAGGCTAAACATACCCAGCTCCCTAAGTCTTTCCTCATAAGGCATGGTTTCCAGATCTTTCACCATTTTTGTCGCACTCCTCTGGACACGCTCCAATTTGTCAATATCCTTTTTGAATTGTGGTGCCCAGAACTGGACACAGTATTCTAGGTGAGGCCTGACCAAGGCAGAATAGAGCGGCACTATTACTTCCCTTGAACTAGACACTATACTTCTATTGATGCAGCCCAAAATCACATTGGCCTTTTTAGCTGCCGCATCACACTGTTGACTCATGTTCAACTTGTGGTCTATTAGGACTCCTAGATCCCTTTCACACATAGTCTCATTCAGCCAGGACTCCCCCATCCTGTATTTATGCATTTCATTTTTCTGCCCTAAGTGCAGTACCTTACATTTCTCCATATTGAATTTCATTTTGTTAGCTTTGGCCCAGCTCTCCAGTCTATCCAGGTCATTCTGAATTTTGATAATGTCCTCCAAGGTATTAGCTATTCCTCCTAATTTGGTGTCATCTGCAAATTTGATAATTATGCCCCTAATTCCATCATCCGAGTAATTGATAAAGATATTGAATAGCACTGGACCCAGGACAGGACCCTGTGGCACCCCACTGGTCACATCTTTCCAAGATGAAGAGGATCCACTGCTGAGCACCCTTTGGGTTCGGCCGGTCAACCAATTACAAATCCATTGAACAGTTAACTTGTCTAGCCCACATTTTACAAGCTTGTTTGCAATAATGTCATGAGGAACCTTGTCAAAGGCCTTACTGAAATCAAGGTATGTGATATCCACAGTGTTCCCTTCATCTACCAAGCTGGTAATTTTATGAAAAAAAGAGATCAGATTAGTCTGGCATGACTTGTTTCTCTGAAACCCATGTTGACTTTTTGTGATTATGGCATTGCCTTCTAAATGTTCACAGACTCTCTGTTTAATGATCTGCTCTAGAATCTTCCCTGTATCGATGTCAGACTAACTGGATGATATTTGTTGGGATCCTCTTTTTTCCCCTTTTTGAAGATGGAGACAATGTTTGCCCTCCTCCAGTCTGCTGGGACTTCTCCTGTTCTCCAGGAATTCTCAAAAATTATTGCCAATGGATCTGAGATTACATTTGCCAGCTCTTTTAATACCCTTGGATGTAGTTCATCTGGTCATGGAGATTTAAATTCATTTAGATTAAGTAGGTATTCCTATACTACCTCTTTACTTAGTGTGTGCTGGATTTCCCCTATTGTGTTCTCTGTTCCATTATCCTCAGGTTGCTCACCCTTTTCCTTTTCTGAAAACACTGAGGCAAAGAAGGTGTTGAGTAATTCTACCTTTTCTCTGTCCCCCTGTTAGCATTTTGCCATCTTCTCCACATAGTGGCCCTACCATTTGCTTCTTCTTCCTTTTGCTCTGGACATACCAAAAAAACCACCCTTTTTAGTGTTCTTAACCTCTCTAGCGAGCCTGAGCTCATTCTGCACTTTAGCTTTTCTGACTTTACTCCTACATGTGTTCGCTATCTGTTTGAATTCTTCTTTGGTGATTTCTCCTTTTTTCCATATCCTATACATGTTCTGTTTAAAACTTAGTTCCGTTGAAAGTTCTTTATTCATCCATTCTGGTTTCTTGAGACACCTCCCATTTTTCTTCCTCATTGGTACTGTTTGAAATTGTGCCTTCAGTATCTCTGTTTTGAGAAAATCCCATCCGTCTTGAAGTCTCTTCTCTTTTAGTATTCCTGATCATGGAATCACCTCTAGTATTTCCCTGAGTTTATTGAAATCAGCTCTCCTAAAGTCTAGAATGCATGTCTGACTATGCCTGGCTTCTCCTTTCCATTGTATAACAAACTCCAGGAGAACATGATCACTCTCACCTAAGGATCCCACCACTTGCACCCTATTAACCAGGTCATCCCTGTTGTTAGGATCAGATCTAAAATAGCTGACCCCCTTGTTGCCTCTTCCACCTTTTGGACAAGGAAATTGTCTTCCAGGCAAGTAAGGAATTTGCTAGACCTTGAAGTTTTGGTTGAGTTAGATTGCCAGCAAGTATCAGGATAGCTCAAGTCACCCATCACTACTACATCTCTCATTGCCTCATAATTGGAGTGGCAAATGGATGCCAGCAGCCTCGCCAACTGCGAAAGCATTGCATAGGACACCGGCCGACTAGAATCCACAGCCTGTGGCGCTGCCCGCCTCCAGCCTTCCATTGCCTTCCTTACCATGAAGGTGTCACAGGGGTCCCCATGACCCGCTGCCTTGCTGAAGAAGGAGATGCCCACAATTGTCCTGGATGCCAAGCCTTTCTCCTTCAAGGAGGCGAGGTAGTGCAGAACCTCTTGCTCTGATGCAGGCCACGTCACCCCGTAGCCCTGCTGTCTCCGGAACACCATGAATTGGGAGGCTGCCCTCTTGTAGCTGGCTTGCATTGACCTGCTGCTGTCCATGCCTGGGGCCAGGCCTGTGCACACCAATATCCTTTGTAGTACACCCTGAAGCCCAGGCTGCTCGCCGCATCAGAGTACACTTGCAGGCTGCCCTCTAGATCCAATCGCCCCTGCCAGGTGGAGACTCCATTGTACTGCTCCAGAAAGGCCAGCCACACCCCCATGTCTTCCTTGACCCCCCGTGTCATGCAGATGTGGTGGTGTTGTGCTCTCATGCCCTGAGTGAGGCATGCAAGGCGGGCACAGAAGGGCCTCCCAGGGGAAACCACCCTGCATGCGAAATTCAGATGCCCCAGCAGCAATTGGACTTCCTTCAGTGAGGCCTTCTCTTTCTTCCAGAGGGTTTCCAACATCTCCCTCAGTCCCCTGACCTTGTCATCAGGCAGCCTTGACACTCCCGCAATCGAATCTAGCTGAATTCCCAGGTACACTAGAGACATGGCTGGGCCCACTGTCTTATCCAGAGCCAGGGGAACCTTAAGCTCATCCACCAGAGCCTGGAAGGAAGAGAGCAAGGACCCACATTCTCCCCCCAGCAGGACCCATCATGAGGAAGTCATCCAAATAGTGTGTGACAAAGGGGGATCCCACGTTGCAAGGCCCACTCGAGGAATGTGCTGAAAGCCTTGAAGGTCGCGCAGCTGATGGAGCAGCCCATAGGCAACGCCATGTCATAGTACCACTTATTGCAGAATTTGAAACCCAACAGGCAATGGTCATCCGGATGCACCGGCAACAGCCTGAATGCCAATTGGATGTCACATTTGGCCATAAGCGCTCCATCGCCACAAGTTTGCAAGAGCCGGACTGCATGATCCAATGAAGTGTATCTCACCGTGCACAATTCCAGTGGGATAGCGTCATTGACAGAAGCACCCTTCGGGTATGATAAGTGGTGTATGAGATGGAATTCCCCAGGAGCCTTCTTTGGTACTATACCCAATGGTGAGATGCGCAAGTTGGGCATGGGGGGTGTGGTCGAACGGGCTGGCTATGTGGCCTGCCTCCAGCTCCTTCCTGATCTTGCGAGCCAGTACCTCAGGCAGTGGTGCCACTGATTTCAGGTTGCCAAAAGTGGAGGCTTCCCTGGGTCCTTGGTAAGGTATGCGAAATCCAAATTCAAAACCTGTGGCCAGGTAGGCCGCTGCCTCTTTCTTGGGATAGGATGCCAAGAGAGGATGCATGGCTTCCAATTTCACTGGTGTGACAGCCATGCGATTCCCCTTGGCCCTGGGGGACACCTCATTTTGCTGAGCTGTTGTTGGCACCACTGCCTGACCCTGCCTCCTTTCTGGCACCACCTGAAGCAGGGCAGCTGTTCCAAAAGGAATGGCCTCCGCTGCCCTGCCAGGAACAGCTCACCTTGGGTGTCCACCCCCATAGTTGTCACAAGAGTGGTCAAACCGGCACTTGTACCGAGAGCACTTACCCCTGTTGTACTCCCAGCACACCAGCTTCTTCCCCTCCTTATTGCGACCGGGCTTAGGTAGATCCCTTTTTTCTCGTCTGCTAGGCCCAGTGGCCTGCAGCCAAGTGGGGTAGTCAATGGTTTCCCATCTGTGCATGGGGGATCTGGATACTTTCTTCCTGCACTCAATGTCACACATGATGGCATCAGCATCATGTGCCTGTGACCTCACTCTGATCACCTGTCGCAGGTGGTTGATCAGGTGCCAGGCCCTCTCAGGGAAAACCAGGGCAACCACCCCCATGAAAACCGCATACCCACTGAGCCAGTTGGCAAAAGTGCATTCCACAGTTTCTGAGTCGGCCTTCTCGCTCTCCTTGTTGCTCCGATGCACCCTCGCTTCCTCCCTGGGAGGAGGGGCCAGCGAGAAGATGTCAACATAGTAGCCCTGCAATATCTTGGAATGCACTTTTTGGTCCAAGTGGCCCCCTGGAGGATCTTCCTTTGACTTGGCTTCCCACAGCTCCTCCCCCTCGGGATTGTCACCCCCCACTTTTCTCTCCGTGCCAGCTTTTTGCCTGGCCTTCCGGAGCTTGAGGGCCCAACCTGGCAAGCCCGGCCTTTTCCCCAGTACCTGAACTTGTCCTCGCCGGAAGACTCACCTGAAGAGGAGGCAGAACATGACCTCCTGCGCTTCTTGCTTGGATTCCGCCCACCCCTTGACCTGCTGCGCTGCCGCGATGCAGACCCATGTGAATCGGACCGCCTGGAGTCTCTGGAGCCACTCCGCCCTCTGGATCTGGAGCGTCTGGACCGGCCACAGCCGCTCGATGTGCCCGCACTCGATGATGTACTGGGCTCCATGCTCACAGCAATGGGCAGCAGCTGGACCTCATCATGTGCTGCGGGAAGAGGCTCCTTGTCCTTGTCCATCTTCTGGACCAGGATGGCCAGCACCCCCATCACATCCACAATGGTGGGTGCTGGTGGCCCAAATGCCTCCACTGGATGGGCCAGTGTTGTGGTCATCTTGGCGCTGGGCCCAGGCTTCTGCCCTGGCTGCCCAGGCCCCCCACCCCCCCAGATTGTTCTTCCCCCACCGGGGGCTGTTGCTCCGCTGGAGGCTGTGGCTCCTGTTGGTGATGCAACTTAGCTGTCCGTTTGGGCCCCATCACCCCAGCCCTCCGGCTCAGCCAGCTGTTGGGTGTATGTGCTTATGCAACCTGTCTCTAGTGCCACTATGCATCTAGGGCGCCTAGAGGAATACTCTTTATTTTGTGCTGACCGCTGCCCCCATGGCCCAAGCCCTGTAAAAGAAAGTTGGCGCTGTGGGGATGTGCCCCCCATGTTTTGCCTCCTTATTGGGCTTAGCGAAACCACCAAGTAGAGCGCTAATCCCCAAAACCTCATGTTTTTTTATTGTTGGGTGTGTGGGGTGTTTGTGGGCATGTCCGGCCACCCACTGGTGAAGCTCAAGCCCCCTTGTTCCGTCGCCGCACAGGTTCCTGCATTGGCCCCACTATTCCCCCCGGCCCCAACACCAAACCGGGGGGGCATGGGGTGTGGGAGGTCCCAGGTGTGGCTCCATGCCTCAGCTTCATACCCCTCTCCTCCCAGCCCTGCCAGCCACATGAAGGGGGGGCACGCCGCTGTTCCAAGCCACCCCCCTCCCCCTCCCCCAGCTGCAAAGCAGAAAACCCACCACTGCCAGAAAAATTATCCTCTCAAGAGCACCATGGTCCCGGAAGGTGGGGGGGTCCCGCCGTTCCTGGCAACATTCGGCCCCCTGGCTCAGCAGTGAAGCAACAAATGGGGAGGTGGGGTGGTGGCCAGGCCCCCGGTGATGGTGTAGGGAGGGGAGGGATCCCACCCCGCATCACCGCCTCCCCCCCGGGCCTTGCCGCAGCCAGGTGCTCCCTGCCCATGTCCCCCTCATGGCCAACTGGAGGGTGAGGAGAGCGAGGAGAGAGGGCCCGATGATGTGGAGGAAGGGGAGGGGTCCCACCCCTGTGGCACCACCTCCCCACTAGGCCTCGCCATGGCTGGAAGCTCCCCGCCCCTGTCCCCCCTGCATGGCCAACGGGAGGGTTAGGGGGGCAAGGAGAGAGGGCCCAATGATGGTGGAGAGAGGGGAGGGGTCCCTCCCCCATGGCACCACCTCCCCCCGGGTCTCTCTGCAGCCAGGCGCTCCCCGCCCCTGTCCCCCCCACACACGCAGCCAATGGGAGGGTGACAAGAGCGAGGAGAGTGGGCCTGCCAGCTGAGCCACGGCTGCGCTGAACCGCTTCTCCCCGCTGCGGACATGAACACCTGCCCACCGACAGAGCTGCCACTGGCCCATCCGACCCCTCCCCCCAGCCACCTTGCCTCACCTGTGGTGGGGGGGGGGCGGAGGCTGATCCTCTTTTGGGCCTGCAAGGAGAGGGGTGGAGCGGAGCACTGCCTGCTCTCCTGCTCTCTGGGCCTGCTACCCCCCAACCTTCTCCGGCTTCGGATCCTAGAGCCAAAAGAGGGCGGAGATGCCACGGAGCTGCCTAATATCAGCTCCGTCGCTCCCTTGGTGATGTCATCTGGCCACACCAGGCTGGCTGGATGACCCACCCTCCCCTGGCGGCCCGCAGCCAACCCAGGCCAGGCAAGCCCGCCCTGATTGGCCAGCTTCCCCTTCCCACCCCTCCCGGCCGCAAAGCAGGCCGGGAAGAAGAAGGGGAAACATGGCATCCAACAGGGCAGCCCATGAAGTCCCCCTCCCCCACCCGAAAACAGGGGGGCAGAGGGCTTACCAGGGGGGGTGCCGGCCAGGCTACAAAAAGGCCCGCCAGCAAGCGGTGAGCCCCCTTCTGCGTGTGTGGTCATCTGTTCTAGAAAGGCATCATCCAATTCCTCCATCTGAATTGGGGGGTCTGTAGTAGAGTCCCACAATAACATCCCTGTTGTTTCCCTCCCCTTTAATTTTTATCCAGATGCTCTGCACCTGGCGACCCTACTGACACCGATGAAAACATATATCTTAAAGGTGTAATGGTTTGCTTATGCTGTTTGCAAATAAAATCTGGAATAAAGATGTTTTAGAACAACTTTGAAAGTGTAATGCTACACAGGAAGATTGTGTCTTACATGGTAGGGTATAAGTATCATGCTGAACAGGGAGCAATTTCTTGAACAAGATTTACTAAATCACAATCTGCCATTTAAAACTGACACTATCTTATCAAGGTCCCTAGTCAAAATTGCAACAATGTGGCTATTCTCAACAGATCTCTTGATAGTCCAGAAATGAAGATGTCATATCCTTTGCCTTGATAGATAATGAAGTGTTCTCAGCAATTTGTCAGACTCTTGGTGCCAGCAGCTGCATGGTGAAGTGCTGAGGAAGTCCATCATCTTGGCCAGTAATACAAACGTTTGCTCCAATATTTCAGGAGCTCAATCTGGATGTACATTGTTGTAATTCAGACAACTGTCAAATTAGTGCTACCATGAAATTCATCTTGAAAAGATTTAAGTGTTAGGATTTCTTATTACTCTTCTCAATGGATGATGGATTATTTAATATCTTTTCACACAATTTGCCAGGTGAGCCCAAATTGTAGACTAAAGGATAATATTCCTTAACACGGTGTCCTCCCGATGTGTTGAATTAATGGCCAATGGTCATTGCAGAAGATGTGGATGATGGGAGCTTTAGTTTAGCCCAACTGGGGAGCACTAAGTTGAAGACTGCTGCTATAGGGGCTGATACAACACTACAGAGAATGGCTCCAGCCCTGGTGGCATTGAAAATGGACGATTTTACTTCAGCCATGGTTGACAATCTCACAAACCCAAGGTCTACATTATAGCCATCAGAGATTTTCAGCTATTGTTCATCTAAGTAAGTATTGTTCATCTAAGTAGCTTTGGTGAGAGCAAAGAAATAATGTGTTACAAGTAACAACATTAGATGTAATGTATTACTTGAGGGGGGGATGACAAGGACATAGCAACATACTTCTTTTCATTTTAATCTTAACAATAACACTTTATAGGTTTTTGTGGTGAGGAAAACTATTTTTAAAATGTTATTTTCTATCTTAAAGGTAATTTTGATAATAATTCATTATAAGAACATGTTAATACTATGTCCTATGACTAAAGTAATTTAAAAAAAAAAAAAAAAGGAGATGGATAACACTAATGCAAAAGCCATTTCCAATGAAGTTTCCAAGTTCTATCAATGAGCCAAAGAACTAAATTTTAGAAGTGGGAAGGAAAAAGAAATGAAAGGGTTTTACAGAATACATTGTTTGGCCTCCTATTGGTGCTTTTTGGTTTGTTTTTAAAGAACTTGATTAATTAATGTTTCCTCATATGTATACCATACGAGGGAAAGAGGGTGGTTATTCACCAAAGAATCCAAAGACAGTAAATTTAACTACCACACAGTTTTCTCAAAAATAGATTTCAATGAGTATTTCCTCCAAGGAACTAACGAATCTCCACACTCCTTTCTTATCCCTGCAAGAAACCTGTGAGGCAGATTAAAAGTCTGATATTTTAACCATTATACAGTACTAGGCCCCAAACTGTTATTGCTCATAATCGGGGAGAAGGACTTGTGGTTTCCTAGCCCAATTATATGATAGACATTATTGGATCCCACCCCTTGTGAAAGACAGGATATATAAGCAAATAAATAATAGAATAATAAGCTAGTGCTAGTGATGAGATGAGATGAGATGAGACCCAGCATGGTGTAGTGGTTTGAGCATTGGACTATGCCTACTATGAGGCACAGTGAGGCAGCCACCTTAGGCAACAAATTGTTACATTGTTTAGTTATTCTTGTATTTTTCTTACCAGAAAGATAGAGAATCACTGGTGGGTTTTCTGCCTCATGTGCAAAATAACTTAAGTGGCTAGAGATATGATAGGCCTTGACTTTGATAGGTGTGAGTGATATAATCTACTGCTCTGCCTATGGCCACAGTGTCTTAAGCCAGCCCTGGAAGTACATCTTCATAAATTGTATAGTTACAACAATAGAATTTGCTTATAGTAAGTAGTGGCAGCCATCAATTTTGACAGCTAGAAAAGGTACTTAGAAGACATATTGACAGGGGCTTCAATGGCTCCTAGTCATGATGGGTATATATTACTTCCAGCACCAGAGACTTCATCTGTCTCTATATTAGTTTGGGGGGAACACAAATGAGAAGGTTCTAGGTACTCATGTCAAGTTTCCCAGAGGCATTTGGTTGGCTGTTGTGGGAACAGACTACTCAATTAGGTAGGCTTTTGGTCTGACCTCTCATGCCGGTGTTCTTATTTCATGATTATTCAGACTCCGTGCAAATTTTGTGCTATTCAGACTCTCTCTCTCTTGTTAACTTTCCAATTCCTTTTCAAAAGGCTTCAAAACTATTCACAAGGAGGGGAGGAAGGAAAAACATGTTCTGCATTCCCCAAGCATTGAGGGGGCTAATGCTCCCTGTTACCCAAATTGTTGAGGTCTGCAGAATTTCTACAAGTGTCTGAATCATGATTTGGGGAATGTTAATTAGCTCAAATCGGCATGCAATAGGTCGGGCAACTGCAGGATCTTTGACCAGTACTCACTACATGGACTCGAGTACAACATAAACTAAACTAAAATGGTTTTCATACCAACACTCAGGCTTCAAGTATTCACACAAAACTATCGAAGAAAGTAGGAGGTGTTTGAATAGAGGAATAGATTGAATAGATTGAGGGGATGATAGGTTACTATACCAATCCAAAAAGCAGAGAAGTTTCAAGAATGGAGGGTCAGGCAGCAAACAAACATAAAGGGGGGGGGGTAGGAAGGAGGATTGGTGTCCCAGACTAGTGTGGAGATGGGAGGAAAGGGATCTGTGCACACTGAGATTGAGTTTTGGGGTGATATTTATATTCAATATTTCCCCTGAAGGGGTGATTTGAGAGGAAGACAATGTTTGCCAGAGCCAGTTAAACAATGAATCCCTGGATGCGTTAACAATCAATGAAGAAAGGAATATTTTAGGATTAATGAGTGACAGGTAGCCTTCAATTGTTTTGGAGATCTATAAAAGGAAAACCAGCATTTCACCCGGGGATGAGAATCAATTACCTTTGATGTTGCCTCCAGAGATTAACATGGGTAATTGGCCACCATCACCCAAACTTTAACAGTCTTCTGGGGCTTATGCATGATCCTCACCTGGGGGCATGACCTTTTGAGGAATTTAGAAGGCCCTTTCTTAGGTTGTACACTAGGAGGAACTTTTTGACAGTAAGAGCTGTTCGGCAGTGGAACTCACTCCCTCGGAGCGTGGTGGGGTCTCCTTCCTTGGAGGTCTTTAAACAGAGGCTGGATTGCCATCTGTAGGGGATGCTTTGATCAAGATTTCCTGCGTGGCAGGGAGTTGGACTGGATGGCCCTCGTGGTCTCTTCCAACTCTACAATTCTATGATTCTATGATTCTATGAATGGCTCCAGCCTTGGTGTTTGGGGAGTCCCGGTTTACTGCCAACCTCACGGAAGGCCACAGTATCACAGACAGGGAGTGGAAGGAAATTATCATTGTGATTGTTAAACGTACAGTTGAGACTCCTAGCATTGCATTAAAAAAGGAAACAAAACGTCAACTAGAATTAATCTCTGGAGGTTGGCGTCTGCAATGCACTCTGGAGAGTAATTGGAGCACGTGGCTTACCCCATCCATCACTGTACTATCTCATATTTGGACATCTTGTTTGAAAGAAGATACTTCTCCTGTCTAATTGGAATGATGAAAGGAAAGTGACTGCATACAAGTGAATGTATTCCCAAACCCTGCAAATAAGTATTTATGGACATTGTGGACACTTTGGAATTTGCATCTCACATGTTCATGTACATAAGGACTTGATTATGTGTGTGTAAAAATTTATATGTACTTATTTATTAATTGCATGTGACACTTTGGTACAATATATGCACTAAAACTATTTCATTTAGAATCACAATATACACTGGAGATTCATAGAAAATTAATTCTTTATTATTGAGTTCGAAGATAATACAGTAATATTTCCTCTGTAACCATTTTGCATCAACCTCACGGAAGGCCACAGCAAGCCAAATAATAGAATGTAGCCAATCATGAGTTTATTAAAAATGTGGGGGCTGTCATGGCTCATTACACCTCTTAACGAAATTCCACCATGCTCAGTTTCCTCCTAGTTAGGGTAGGTGGGAAGAATGTTTCAACAAGCACTCACATGCACATCCCATCAGAAGGAAAGTGTTATATAACATCTTCACTCAGATACAGATCTGAAGGCACACCCCAATGTCATCTGCCCACAATGTACTACTTTCAATGGGATTTTATTTTATTTGTGCAATTTATATGCCACCTTTCTCCTGAAGCAGGACCCAAGGTGGCTCACAGAACAATTAAAAGCAAAGTAAAAAGCAAAGGAATGTGCAACTATTTTATTTATTTATTAAAATATTTATCTCCAGCATATATCCAAAGATATCAAAGCAGCGTAGAATAAAATCGGTTTACAATCAATTCTAAAGGACTAAAAATATAGCCTGGGAGCCTATTGGTTAGTCCCAGGTAGAACAAACCCATTGATTTACTTATGTGTTGACTCACCATTCAAGCTGATTCAACAGGTCTACTCTTATTAGGGCTAGCAATAGGATTAGGCTACATTAAACAATTTCTTACTTAAAAACCAGAGAATTTAAAACCAGTTAAAACTATTTAAAATAATGCTGACCATAATGCATGTGCAAATTCAGTTAAATCAATTATACCCCAAATCAGGCCACCAAGGGCAGAGTATTGTATACCTGGGGTGCCACAACAGAGAAGGCCTTCCTCTTAGAATTCTAAGCATTCACCTAGAATCTTTCCTAATCTGTTCTGTGTAATTATGCACACGATTCTTGCCCTGCTATACCACATGGCAATGGAAGCTGTGGTCATCTAGATGTTTTGGGCTCCAATTGTCATAAGGTCCAGCCAGCATGGCCAATGGTGAGAGACTGTGGAAGTTGTACTCCTAAATACCTGGAAGACCAAAGATTTTCCATCCCACCTAGGGACGTTATCTGTTCTTTATCCCACTGCTTCCCAAAGTTATGGTTAACATGATGAGGAAGGGCTATGGGGAAAATGCTTCAAAATTTGAAAGGCAGAGGTCTGTCAAAACCCCTGAAACTGCCATTTTGGTAGCAAAAAAAATTTAAAATTAGAGGTCATAAAAATTCAAAACAACATTAGATATATTCCCATAATGCTGTAAGCAATCACACTGCACCCACAACTCATGCACTTGCAACAAGGAGAGACATAGGGCTTGTATACACTGGCCAGAATATGCCGGCTTCCCACCAGTGTATTCTGGCCCTTGATCAGGCCCATTGTCCTCTGTTACCTGCATGAAACATGATACAGTCCTCATGGGCACACCAGACCATCTCTGCAGCCGCCATGGCTGCCATCTGCATCACACTCCCTGAAGCCAGAAAGGAGGCCCGCAGCACATGATCAAGACCCCCTGCATGTGATCAGCATTCCTGGCTTCAGAGAGTGTGATGCGGACAGCAGCAACAGCAGAGATGGGCTGGCATGCCAGTATGTATTCTTGCAGTCCTCTGGGGCCCAATCTGTTTTTTCCTAAATGAGGCAGTTTTTCCCTGGGTATTTTGATGAATCAGTTTAACCCTGTCTTACTTCCATCTTTGCCCCAGGCATCATCAGGACTGTCCGGGGGCAAAACAGGACAAGATCTTTGCATTGTTTGGGATGCAGGGCTCCAAGATGGGAGCAAGACAGGCTCATATACATATATGCCTGAGGTTTTTTAAAATGTATGACACGCACCCCGCCACCCACAATGAGCAGATATTTAGACCTCTATTAACAACTGTACATTTATTATGAAGTGAAAGGACCACATCCAGACAGCTCTTACAGCAAATTTCTATCAGAAAGCACTTTCTAATAATATTCATGATTGCTGGGTTAGAAGAAGGGACCTTTTGAAGCTCCACTTGGTCATTTCTTCTCAATTTATTTTCCTCTTCCAGAATGTCATTCCAGCCTTGAACTCAAGTGGCATGGCATGTATGCCTTGTCTCAAACATTTCTTTAACAGAAAATTGATCACAGAAGAGAAATAACCACAGCCCAGCAGGGGTTTCCTGTTTATCTCGCAGGAATTAGCTTCTAACGCACTGTGCCAGAGTTGATATTTTACTTTCATTGCATCTCATGCAAATCAGTTCCATTTACCACAGAGGACAGCATCATAAGAGTGTTTGTTCTGAGATGAGTAAGTAAAGTTTCATAACATGATGTGCTCACTGAAGCTCTATGCTGCAAAATGTAAATTATATATATTATGTACATAGTATATGCAAGCTAAATATATGCAAAAGGAGGATAGCAGGAGGTTTAAATACTGACTGGCCCGTTTCTCTTAAAACCCTGAAACAGAACTCTCACCCACATAATTTAGAAGGTCAGCTCTCCCAATAGGTCAAGTAAGCAGCTGTTTGGGGTCATTGGCAAATGCTGCAATGTAGTGTGACTGCCCTTCAGACCATTTCTACTATGCCCCTGCTATTCTCATTATTCTGAACTGGTATCGAAGCTAATCCAGTCCTGAATGTTCTCTTTACAAAGGGCTTGTCTAGATATGCAATTTACGCTGGTCCCCACCCCACCCCCATCTTGGGGCTCTACAATCCAAATGATGCAGGGCTGTTTCCCCATTTCGCCTCCAGGAAGTCCTTACAACACCTGAGGCAGCCGGGGGGACAGGGTAAAGCCTTTAAAAATATTTTAATAAACCCCCTGGAAAAAACTGCATCATGCGGGAAACCTCGGATGGTCTGGGGTGGGAGCGCAGGGTCCGTGCCTGCACAACAGTCAGCATCACTGGCCTCACCCACCACCGGCAGAGTAGCAACAGCCATGAAAGAGGCCCCCAGCATGTGACCAGGCTTGATCACATGCTGAAGGCCTCCTTCCTGTCTTCAGAGAATGTGACACGTGACAACAGGGGAGGTGCCCACCAATACTGGCCAGCACGTGTGTGCAGACTCCTGCCCATTTCTTAATGGTAATTTCTTAAAGGGGGAATGGGCCAATTCTGGGGTCAGGAAAGACCGGCTGGAAGGCAACGTATTCTGGCCAGTTTAAGCAAGCCCAAAGTTACTTAACTTTTGTTGGCTTTCTCTTCTTTACTAATAGGCCTACATCTCTCCATTTACCTCTGGAACTTGCTTGTCCATCTTAAAAGCTTCCAAAGTATATTTCGTCCCTGTAGGTTGAGGCTGATTATATGAGGAAAGTTTCTTTTTTGTGATTCTGCCTCTAACTTACTCACTGAGGAAATGACCTGGTGGTAAGGTTGCTAGATCTCAGGGCCTGGCCTTGAGCGTCCAGTTTTCCTGAACCCCCAAGCAGGAGTTAAGGATGCAAATTTTCCAGTTTTGGTGGGCTCAGTTTCAGGCAAGGGAAAAGGGTTGTATGCAAATCTTCAGCTCAGCTAGAAGAGAAGCAGCTTGCTGTGATTTGAAAGGCTTAATTCTTTTGCTGCTGCAACTTGCAGAAACTCTCTAGATCTATGTATTTACTTCCTCCTTCCCTCCTAGTCATTGTGGTGCCGGCACTCACCCTCCACAATGCTTCACAACCACCTTCTGGCTAGAAACAAATGTGCGTGTGTCCCTTCGAGTCACCTGTTGCTTTTGGCAACCCCATGAATTTCATAGGGTTTACTTAGGTAAGGAATACTCAGAAGTGTTTTTACCAGTTCCTTCCTCTGAAATATAGCCTACAGCACCTGGTATTTGTTGGTGGTCTCCCATCCAAGTACTAACCAGGGCTGACCCTGCTTAGCCTCCAAGATCAGAAGGGACCTGGTGTCTTTAAGGTATTTGGGATAGATTAAATGTTCTTTATCCTATCTCTTAAAGTAAGTGAGAAGGAAAAAAAACCCTCATTTCTCCTTGATCTTTGAACAGCCCCTTTAGTTAATACTGTATTCCTGCTTAAGGACTTTATCAGACAAGCCCCTTAAAATGTTATTTTGCTGGCATAAAAAAAATATTTTTGATACCAACACAAGAATGCTCCCCCACACACACAATTACCTTCTCTCCTGGCAAAGGCTTCCCCAGCAATGAAGAAGAACTGAACACGGCTCCATTCACTTCCTTGTTCAAAATCCCGCAGATTCTCATGAGAAGATGCTCACATGGAAAATTTAAAAATAAAAACAAAAATAAGAAAGTTAAACATTTTAAAAGCACTGGAACACACTTTAAAAGTACCAAGTAAACTGGGGAGGGTCATAAAAAGTGCATAACTTATCTGGATGTCACAATCTCACCTAGAAGTGTTTTGGCCAGACTGGCCATTGACACTGCATTCACATAAGTTAAATTGCACAGGGTTTCACATGCCAGCAATGCCGGCACTAAAGTGCCAAGGGGAATATATTGACAGCTTCAGCCATCAATAAAAAAATGTGTTTGGGCCAGGATGTAAGAAAGAGCGATGTCGTCTGATATGCATGCCTTTTTGTGTTTATGTGGTATCATTATGACACCGTATTTAGTGTGTCTGATAAAGTCCTTAATTTCTAAACAGGAAAATATGTTCTCTGTGTGCAGGGGGGTGGCTGTGTTTGAGTGACAAGCTGTGAGCAACTATCATAGAATCATAGAGTTGGAAGAGATCACAAGGGCCATCTAGCCCAACCCCCTGCCATGCAGGAGTACCCGATCAAAGCATTCTTGACAGATGGTCATCCAGCCAATGCTTAAAAACCTCCAAAGAAGGAGACTCCACCACACTATGAGACAGTGCATTCCACTGCCGAACAGCTCTTACTGTCAGGAAGTTCTTCCTAATGTTTAGGTGGAATCTCTTTTCCTGTAGTTTGAGTCCATTGCTCTGTGTCCTAGTTTCTGGAAACAGCAGAAAACAAGTTTACTCCATCCTCAGTATGACATTCTTTCAAATATTTAAACATGGCTATCATGTCACCTCTTAACCTTTTCTTCTCCAGACTAAACATACCCAGCTCCCTAAGTCAGCTCATAGGTCATGGCTTCCAGATCTTTAACCATTTTGGTCACCATCCTCTGGTCACATTCCAGCTTCTCAATATCCTTCCTGAATTGTGGTGCCCAGAACTGGACACAATATTCCAGGTGAGGTCTGACCAAAGCAAAATAGAGTGGCACTATTACTTCCCTTGATCTAGATGCTACACTCCTATTGATGCAGCCTAGAATCACATTGGCTTTTTTAGCTGCCGCATCACACTGCTGACTCATGTTCAGCTTGTGGTCCACTAAGACTCCTAGATCACTTTCGCATGTACTGCCATCAAGCCAGGTGTCACCCATCCAATATCTGTGCATTTCATTTTTACTGCCCAAGTGTAATATCCTACATTTCTCCCAGCTGAAATTCATTTTCGTAGTTTGGGCCCAGCTCTCCAATCAGTTGAGGTCATTTTGAATTCTGATCCTGTCCTCTGGGGCATTAGCTCCCCTTCCTAATTTGGTGTCATCTGCAAACCTGATAAGCATGTCCTCTATTCCCTCATCCAAGTCATTGATAAAGACGTTGAATAGCACTGGGCCTAGGACAGAACTCTGTGGCAACCCACTAGTCACTTCTCTCCAGGATGAAGAGGAGCCATTGATGACTATCCTTTGGTCAGTCAACCAATTACAAAACCACCTAACAGTTGCACTGTCTAGCCCACAGGTTACTAACCTTTTTGCAAGAATATCATGGTGGACCTTGTCAAAAGCCTTACTGAAATCAAGATACACTACATCCACAGCATTCCCTTTATCTATCAAGTTGGTAACTATAAAAAAAAGAGATAAGATTAGTCTGGTACGACTTGTTTTTGAAAAGTCCATGTTGACTTTTAGTGCTCATGGTATTCCTTTCTAAGTGGTTAAAGACTGTCTGTTTAATGATCTGCTCTAGAATCTTTCCTAGTATTGATGTCAGGCTGACTGGGCAGTAATTATTTGGGTTTTCGTTCCCCCTTTTTTTAAAGATGGGGAGAAAAGAAGACCCAAATAATTACCACCAGTCCTCCTGACATGAATACTAGGAAAGATTCTAGAGCAGATCATTAAACTAACAGTCTATATCCACTTAGAAGCCACTTACCAACTATGGTTGAGAGTTAATGGAGAATGCTTAATGGCATCAACAGAAGCTGTCCCTAGGTCTCAGGTTTTGACCTGGAAACCTCAGGGCCTGGGATGATTCTGAATTGGCAACCCTAGTTGATGCTGAGAGCAGCAGGCTTGTAATACCATTCATTGTGTTTGCCAGCATGCATATAGCGTGTGTTTGCTAATTAAAAAAAAATCTTGTCTTACTTTTGCCAGCATCCATTGTGTGTTGGCCAGCATGCACATAGCCTTTGAAAAGCTAATGTGGGGTAGCATAACACTTAAGACACCTGTATCTCTTGTTCAAAGAAGCTCAAAGGTCTTGCTCATCTGTGAAGGAAAACACCCATTTGGATGTTAAACTGGTTCAATGTTAGCAGGGCCGGTTTAAGGCACCAGTGGCGTCAGCATCCGCAGGGGCCCCATCATTGTGGGGGGCCCTATAGTAACCCTCCTCCTGCAAAAACATTAGTAATAATCTGAATATCCTGTACTATGAATAGCTTAGGTTGAGTTAGGTTACATTGACTTGAGATAAACATATGCCCCCCCTCCCAAAAAAAATAAAGCATTGCAGGAGGCCCCAAAATTCCTTAAACCGGTCCTGAATGGTTGAACCTATTAGGATTTATATTAGTTAAGCTATTATATTGGAATAGCCAGTCTTTTCTATAAAATAGACAATAGCTTCTTTGTTTGCAGAAACAAGTTCCTGAAACTGTCCTTCCATGTGGATCATCCATCTAATTTGAGCCTATGGCCCTGGATAGGCACATAGGCCTGTGCCTATGTCTTAGATATACTGTATAAGAAACTTTGACTAGTTATCTTTCTTATTCTATACATGCTGTATAGATTCTTAATTGCTTCTCTGTTTAGAGTCTGTTTTATTGTTATACTTTTCTATAAATCTTGTGTGCCTTTAAGTCATTTCCAACTAATGTGAACCTATCATGGTATTTTCTTGGCAAGATTTGTTCATAAAGATTTTGTCTTTACCTTCTTCTGAGGCTCACACATTGGTGTGAGTCAGCCAGTGGGTTTCCATGGCTGAGAGGGATTTGGACCCTGGTCTCCAGAGTCATAGTCCAAAGCTTAAACTGCTACACCACACTGGTTCTCTTCAATAAGTCTACCTCTTATAATTTGATTGTTTTTATATATACATTGTTAAGAGTGGACTAATGCTAAATCCAGCACCTTGCTACTTGGTTATTCCCAGTTAATACTGTTTGGGCTTGCAGCTCCTGGGAACAGAAGGTACAGGGATTTGCCTGTTGTTGTTGTTGTTACCTATATTCATTTAACATTCATTCAGTGGGACTCAAAGCAGCTAACAACCTATTTAAAACCATACAAGCTAAAAACAGTACAAAATTAAAATCACATTATAAATATAAAATTTAAATAAGATTTAATTTACAAATTAAAAACATTACAGTAAAAATTAAAATGCCTTTTACAAATTTAAAACCGCACTGCACAGCCTCACCAGTTTGTCAGTTCATTAAAACCTGGTGGCATAAAAATGGCTTAATCAGCCACCAGAAGGAGAGCAGAGATGGGGCCATCCTGGCCTCTCTGGGAAGGGAGTTCCAAAGTCTGGGAGCAGCCACCAAGAAAGCCCTCTCCCTTGTTCCAACCAAACGAGCCTGAGAAGGTTGTGGGACAGAAAGAAGGGCTTCTGCAGATTATCTTAAAACTCTACTGGGCTCATACAGGGAGATGCAATCCTTCAAATAACCTTGACCCATGCCATATAGGACTTTATAGGTCAAAACCTCAAGATACCTCAAGAATATCCCATAAATTCCCCTGGTTCAGCTAAGTAGGGATGAGGACAATCTGCTTTGCAGGAAAGCTGTTGATCCTGCACAAACTTATCTAAGTATGGTGTACAAAGTGCTTGCATACTTTGAGTGCTAAACCATATTTTAATTTGCTTTCTCCACCCAGAACTCTACCTCTCTGTCCAAGAAACAAACCATATGCCTGATTGTCAGTGGTCACCCAATGTGTATTTCTGAAGCCTTGGCCTTGCAGAATGGAAAAGTTATAATGACCACATTGGTGTGAATCAGGTGAAGAACTGGAAACTTATATGCACAGCCCTAGAAATACCACTACACGTTTTAGATCACCTTAGAAGGGTAAGAAACTCTGCCAATTTTTTGAAAACACATAGATTTTGGTTGGGTGCACACATCTGTGACTAAAGTTAATGGTATGTGTGTATACTTCAGCTTTATTTTAGCTGTCTAATTGATCCTTGTCCACTACTACTTGGATTTGACTTGGTTCATATGTCTTAGAACCCTGCTGTTCTCTTGTGCTATCAGAGCTGACACAAAACATACAGTTGCTTGAAGTCAAGGGTAAAAAGGTGCCCTATCTCTGTTCCATGCCACTGGACTGGCATTTAACAGAGTAATACCTCCAGAGCACCTGGCCCAGGTTAGGGGCCCAGTACAGGAATTATGGCATATGCAACTGTGCCCTACAAGAGATGTTCCCAAATGGTATGGAGCTGCTCCTGCAGTCCCCCTTCAACTGCTGCCTGAGGCAGATGCCTTACTAGCTTAATGGTAGGACTAGTCCTGTGTGTTTTGTAGTAAAATATGACAAAGGAGGTTCCTATCCTGTTGTTACGAGAATGAGGTAATTTGCTTTTTAACCAGATAAAACTCTTGTTTTACACAAGTATGCCATTACCTAAAAATGTAAAATGGTGATCACTGGACACTTGCACTTCAGAGTCTACACTACAGCTTAGCGACTTCATAATGGAGCAAATTCATAATCCTCAACACCATCTGGCACTGATGGTGAAACATTGATCAAACGTGTTCTCCTTTGATGGATTGTTTGGGAACTGTCAGAAGCAGGCTGAGCACTTACGGTGAAGGCCACATGAATAACACAAATCCACTGAAACTTTTTCCCTGCTAAGATTTGTCTTGGAAGCTCAGTAATCCTCATAATGTTATCAGACATAATTTCCAGGGCACGAGCTATGTTTAGTTGAAGGTACGAGCAGCAGATTTCTGCATTGGTGGCATGGAAATGTTCTCAGGAGTGAGTGCCCCTTTTTCTACAAAACTGCCATCTATGTTCAATATGAAAAGTCAGCCATGTGAACAGCACAGGGTATGCTAATGCATGCTTCTCTGTCCCAAAGCTTGGAACTGTTACCTTTTGTTTCAAGTGGAACTCTCAGAATGCTCCAACTAGCTACTGGCTATGCTTGTTGGGAGATTCTGGGAGTTGTCCAAAATGTAACTCTTTCAAGTTACATTTTGTAACTTGGTCTGTATACAACATATCCTCCAATATTTCACAGATTAGAACTAGAACCACCCTTCTTCTTTCCCTAGTTATTGAGGCTGCTCGCAAATCAGCCACCACCACTGCTGCTGTTTCCATCATGGGCATGCAGCAATCACCACCACCATCTCCTCATCGTCCTTCCTCTGAGTCCTGCCCAACCACAACAGTTGCTCCTCAACCAACCAATCACTTGATTGGGAGAGTAGTATGGGTATGAACTTGAAGGGAGGAGTAGCACCACCAGGACCGGTTTAAGGAATTTTGGGGCCCCCTGCAATGCTTTACTTTGGGGCCCCTATATGTTTATCTCAGATCAATGTAACCTAACCTATTCACCGTACAGGATGTTCAGATTATAGTAGGACCCCCGTATCCCTGGATTCATTATCCATGGGACACAAAACAGCACACCTACCATAGAGTCTTCCTAGAAAATGTGTCTTCCCTAGCCCTTTTCTAGGCCTTCCAAGGCAACTCTATGGTATTTTAAACCAGAAATCCCATTATTTTCATATTAAGGAGGCCAACACGGGGCCCTCTCTTGACCTCGGGGCCCCCTCTTGACCTCGGGGCCCCCTGCCAATGCTGATTTGGCAGACAGGTTAAACCGGCCCTGAGCACCACCAGCCTGAAGCAACAGTGCAGCATGGCTGTTTGGCATGGTTGGTGAAGGATCAACTAGGTGGAGGAAGTAGCCACAGAGAAAATGGAGAGGAAGGCAGCAAGTTGGCCTTTAATGACATGGGGGGGGGGCACAGTAGCAGCCATGATGACTTACATCTACTAGCATTGGCTCCATAACCACTGCTGCCACTACAGTTTCCCTCAGCTCAGTACTAGTTTCATGTGAGGCAGAGCAGCCATGGAACTAGCACTGCACCAAGGGGGGCACCAAGTAGTAGCAGGAGCCAGACCCCTGCCCCCTCAGCTTGTGTCCTAGGAAGAGCAAGAAGAAGCAGCCTCTGCCATCATGGTCACTGCTGTGCCCAAGCAACAATGTGTTGCAAAGGGCCAAGCTTTTGTCCTCCTCCTTGACTTTGTCATTGCTGCTTCTTCCACCCAGCAAGGTGAGTAAGAGCTTTATCGTCACCCTCCTCTTCTTGTTTGCTTCCACCTCCCCTGTCCAGCCTAGCCATGATTTTGCTGACCATGCCAGGTGGTTCTGCCTCACCTTTGCTTCAGGGAGAGCTGAACTAGTGGTGCTATAAGGTATTTTGCCCTATAACCACTGTCCTTGCTTTTAAAAAAAAAAAATTAAAGCTTGGAATTGGGTGGGGGAAATTGGGACATTTTTAAAAAACAATGAAAAAGCAAAAGGGCAGATAAGTAAGTGTGGCTGTCCCATTTAAATCAGGATATTGGCAGCATATGCTACATACATACACTGTCAGCTCTGAAGAGGCTGAAACATTCCACATATCTGAGCCTAAATTTGACTTACAATCCTGACTAGAATAAAGGCATTGGACCAACTGGGTTTACCTCTCTGTTGACTTCTCATTCAGAAACTGATGGCATGGGTCTACAGTAGCTGGAACTAACCAGTAGGATTCCAGGCCTGGTCTGTTCAAAGTGGGTGTAGAAATGGTACACCTCAACTTTGATGTTGCAGTCAAGAAGCTCCAGGTAAGATGTATTTACCATTTTACAGACATATCCAATCCAATCCAATCTGTACAGCCTTCTTTTTTCCTCAGAATTTTGTGAAATTCTTTTCCCCACACTATTTCATCTGACTTAATTCTAGCATTATTTCCTCCTTCTTACCTGCCTAATTCCTCCACTTTTGCCCAGCTCTCCCATTATGTTAGAGGGCTTGGAAAAGTCACCTTTTCAGATTACAACCCCAGAAACCCCATATGACAACTCTCAGAACCCACCACAATCCCCCTCCCCTCGCTAGTTGGCTGGAGAATTCTAGGAGCTTATAGGACAAAAAAAGTAAAGGCTGGAATTCACATTCACAGTTACAAATGAGAACCTACTAGAGTTACACATTTGATATATTATTATTATTATTATTATTATTATTATTATTATTATTCATGAATCCTATGTATTCAATAGAGCAAGGAATAGGTAGGGATCATGAAAGTACCCCAATCTGGACATATTGGGCAGCAATCACTGTGAACAACAAGGACCTGTTCTCTTGTCAATTGGGATACAGCAGACTGATGTTTCCACCACCCCCTCCCACAAGTGATTTATGGTGTGACAGCCAGAAGCAGGAACCCTGTCATAATTCCTCCTTGTACCAGAGATAACTTGTGGGGTGGGGAGTCTGCTGTTTTCAATTGACAGAAGAGTAGACCACTGTTGCTCACAGCACCTGCTGCCTGGAAAGTTCTGATTTTTGGAGATGAGGTGTCATGCTAGAAAACACTACTTAGCTGTGTAACTAGGATAGTTACACAATTAGGTAGCTAATCCAGAATCGTGGCCAATATTTCCAAGCCCCCATAAGAACACAGGAAGAATTGTGCTTTATCAGACCAAAGGCCTGTCCAGCATTCTGTTGACTATTGTGGCCTGTTAGGCCTCTGAGAAACCTGCAGCAGGACATTAAAACATTGCCCTTCTGCTCATTTTTCCCAGCAACTAGTATCCAGGAGCATAGAACCACTAATATTGGATGTATAACCTCCATGACTTGGAGTCACTGGTAACCTTACTGTCCATGAATCTATCTAACCCCCTTTTAAAAGGGTCCACCACTGCATCTTCTGGTAATGAATTCCAAAATTCAATTGTGTATTGTGTAAAAAAAAGTACCATCTTCTATCTGTCCTGAATCCACCATGATACAACTCCATTAGGTGACCCCCATGTTTACATATTAGTATGACAGGGAGAGAGAAAACCCTGTCTCGTTTCTCTACTTTGTGCATAATCTTATACAATTCTATCATGTCTATTTTGATGAACTCCAAGGAGGAAGGAAGGAACATTGAAAAGTCTAGGCACCCAAAGAAAGGATTCTTCAGCAGCTTTCTCAGGGCCATTTTGCATCTCCCTGCTCAGTGCAAAGCCCAGAGAATATATGTCTCATCTGCCCATGGATATTCATCCTTCCCTCTCTGGATACCGTGCCCCTCCCCACAAAAAAATCACCAAGCATCTTTTCTTCCAAGTACTATTTTTAATCAGAACATTTTCTTGAATTATGGATCCAAGATATAATTTTTCATTTTTACTTACCGAAGCGCTTCTTTCTTGTGACTGTGATAAGTGATGAGTGATTAGGATAAGTGATGATTATGGCTTCACTAAAGTTACTCTTCTTATATCTATGGTGTGACTGAATGAGGGAAGACAGGCACATCAATTATATTGAAGATTTCATTTTCAGCAGCATCATTGGCCAAGATATCCTCTTTCCCCCCCTCACTTCGCCCCCCCCCCACATGCATACACCTCCTTCCCATCAAGGCTGAATTCTGGGTCAATCAGCTTAGCAAGTTTTGCAATTGTCAACCTGAGGTGGGATTTGGTAGGCATTAAGAATTAGAAGCAGTAACAAACTGAAGGGAGCATATTATTGTTGTTGTTGTTGTTATTTCATTGGTAGCTTGACTTTCCATCTAAGAATCCATAATTGTCTTTTTTAACCTCAGAACTATCTTCTGAAGCATTTTAGACTGATTGTGGATTTGCCAAAAGCCACTGAGTGTGTTTAATAGCTAATCTGAGTTAATCACGATACTTGGCACTCAACATGATGCAAACAATGGGAAAGAATAACTTGAGACCAGCTCCTCCATGTTGTGGGTATTGTTGGAACTCAGATGCATATAATTCAGCAGATCCATGCCATCTCCATCCCTTTATAATGCCACACCACCAGCACACCTCATTTCCTCAAACTTGCAACCTCATATGGGCCGTATGGAGCCCCTACCCATGTTGTGGCCCTGGGAGGACTTCCCATTTCTTATTTTTAAAAACTACAAGAAAAGCAGCACTCGAGAAAGCATGAATCTCCTATAAGGTGAGGTGCCTCCATGAACCTTGTTTTGGCCCCAACACCTCCTCCAGCTCTTCCAGCCTCTTCCAGTTTCCATGTGCTACACTGGCGCACTCCATGGTGAGTCAGGAAAGAATGGCTCCTACACCTGCCAACGTCATCCACCCCTGTGGAGTCCCTACATAACTACACAGTGCTTTGAATAAGAAGGGGGATCTGGAGGTTAGATCTCTCCCTTCTAGTTCAGAGCTTTGTCTAAAAAGATTTACACTCCTTCCTATCTCCCCTAGGATTATCTGTCTCTCAGACCCTAGGATTGTTCTCCTAGGCTGCAGGGCTATAGCTACCAACCTGGGAAGAAGGACTTAGTTGTAGATGGATACATATGGGATTGCATAAATAACTTATTCAGAGTGTAATGTCCCTGCAAGACTACTGGGGACAGGCTATAGAAAGGGTTAACTCAGGGGATCTGAGCAAAGGATCATGGATGTGAGACCAGATTGACCCTGATACCCACATGGCTTCCATGAGCCAATGGGAGGTGAGAAGTAGGGAAAGGGGAGACTTCTGAGAAGAAGAGGAGGAGGAGGAGGACCATGCAGTGTAGCAGATAGAAGGATTATACAGAAACCAGGGACAATCTAGCCAGATACGTTAGGTTTTTCTGTTCTTTTGAAACGGTTGGAAGGCTGGGAATGGCAACATGTGGAGTTGGAGAATAACTTGTTTTTATGTCTGTGCTTATTGAGCTTGGTTTTTCCTCTTGCAACCAGAGGGGGAGTATGTGAAAAGCCCTGTGCTCTAAGCTAGACGAGTTTGCTTGATATACCTACATTATTTCTTAGTGTGGCGTTTCCTTTTTTTTTTTTTTTAATTAAAGAGTTTTCACTTTTAAAAAGCCTGCTTTGTTCCTTGAGGGAGTTGGGCAGGGGGAGTGAGCTCTGGTCATCTGTCTCCATGACAAGCGACTTCATCAGATGCAGCAAATATAGCATCATAAGGACACCTAATGATCACAAAAGGGCATGCATACCAGATGACATTGGCCTTTCATAATCATGTAAAGTCCAAAAGCCATACTTTTCAATTGATGGTCCAAGCTATCAATTTATCTCCCATGGTGATTTGTTGCCAAGGGTACTTGGGACTTTTAAAGTGTGCTTTTGTGCTTTGCTGTACTTTTTATATGTTTATTTGGCTTTTATTTTGAAATTTCCTATGCTAGCGTCTTCTTGTGAAAATCGGCAAGATTTCAACCCCAGAAGTAAACGGAGCTCCATTTGTGCTCCATTGCTGCCAGAGAAGCCTCATTGATGCTGCTGGAGTTAGGTCTGGTGGGGGCAGTCTTTTACCGGCATAAAAACATTTTAAAATATGCTGGCAAAAGAACATTAATGGGGGAGTGGTCTGATAAGGTCTAAGGTCTCCAGGAACTCTATAATTATTACTTTTTTTCTCCCAATAAATCTATAGGAAAGGGGGAAGGTCTTGAGCCCTTATGTCCTCGGGAACGTGGGGAAGGAAAGGGAGATTGAATCCCCAAAGAAGGGCTTGGTGGCAGTGCTGCTACTTTCACTGCACTGGGAAGAGGTGGGCAAGTCTGGGCATAACCCAACCATGCACCAGCCCCCTTTTCACAACACATGGATAGCTGTGTTGGCCATGCAGCAAATTACTACAAAATCTACAAACCATTGATAACTTTATTGGGCCAACTAAACTATACAAAATATAATAATAATAATAATAATAATAATAAAATTTTATTTCTATCCCGCCCCTCTGCAACGCAATCGGGGCGGCTTACAATATAAAAACCATGCAATATAAATACACCATGCAAGCTTCCAAAGCACTTGTGGCAGGGTTTGAACTTGGGCCTTCCTAGTTCACAATGTTAGCCATCACACTGCAGCAGCTCACACATAACTCAAAACCAGGATTGAAATAGCAATTATCCATATTGAAACTGACTAGTCCAACTACTCTACCAAACTGACTGTGTGAGAATCTTTCTCTAGCACTTCATGGATCCTGTGTCAGGAGTTAGAGACTGAACTCCATTATAAAGTGGCTGAACAACTGCAGAACCATGCTGATTCATAATGGCTAACTCAATGAACTACCAAGTCATGCCTAGTCAGGCCACTAGGGGGCAATGTCTCATATATATATATATATATATATATATAAGCTCAGAACAGAGCTCACTTCCTTCTCTTCCTGTGAATGCTGAGGCCTGGTGAAGCAGTTTCTCCTTCAATTGTAAATATTTGTAAATATTGCAACTGTTTGACTTTGATGATAAAAGTGCCTCCTGCTTATTTGGACGTCAAACACTCTGTGTGTGAGTATTCTTGGGAAAGGGTTGCTACTGAGTCTGCTGAGATAATTTTTGGCTTCTGCTGGGGACTGAGTGTCCTATCATCCCCTGACATCAAGTTCCTACTCAAGTCAGATGACCATAGATTCATGTTTCAAGATATTAAAATGGAAGTTGAGTTTACTATAGCCTTTATGGAACAGAAATCAATCATTATGGAACTAGGGAACATAAATGTTTGAAAAAATAAGAAAAGAATATTACTACTTTTGTACTTCTCAGGACCATGCAACATATAGAATACTTAATTACAGAAAGAAAATTATATGTTCCAACTGAGAGAGTAACCTAATCAATATTGTTTACGCTCAAACCTAATTCACTTGTCTTACAACTCATTAAGTTTGAAATATTATTGATTCTCCCCTCCCCTCCCCTAGTAGACAGCTTAGTGGCTAAATAAGTACGTTTTTATACCTGGGGTCTTGGTTTGAATTTGAGCTGTAAACCTCCATCAAATGGGTTTGGTGAGCTCTTGCCATTCTATTACACAATGTCCATGGCACAAGGAGAACAGAAATACTCTCAAGCAACCAGACACTTGCCAAAAAAAAAAAAATGCTGAAGGGGGGGGGTCAAACAGAAATAATTAACTGGACTACTCTTATCCTCAGCTTTTTGAGAGGACCTGGATGGAGAGTGAGATGAACTGTGAATTGATTTTTATTATGTCATTCAGCTTTCCTGTTTGCAGTCTCACTGTCTATGAATTTGGTCCACTGACCAAGACACAGATACCTCAAACCATTAAACCTTTGTTTATTAGACAAGCTGATGCCAGGAAAGAAAAGTGAGACAATATCACAGCACAAGACTTTACCTTTGCAAGAGGGTACTAAAACCCTGTGATAGGGTCACCCTATGGTTGCCATAAGTAGGAAACAACATGAAGGCACACTAACAGCAAAACAACTTTCTTTCCTAAGCATAGAACAGGGGTGGGAAAAGTGTGATGGTTTTTACAGCCCTATCTTCCTCCAGATTGCCCCTGTACTGGCTCAGGAAAGGGTGAATTGCCTCTCTTGTTCAGCATCAAAACTGCTTGTTTTTCAAAAACAGTGGAGGACTTACAGCCACTTCTCTCTCTGCTTGTTTGTTTGTGGCATTTTGGGGTGCCCAATCTCCCCGCCCCCATGCTCAGATAATACTTGACCTAGTTGCCCATTCTGGCACAGATGATCAACATTGTTACAGCATTAATTAAATTAAATATGAAACCAACCACAATTCCTATCTTTTGCTCCAGAATGGTTTTTAAAAGCCCAAGGTCTTGAGGTTTAAATAAGAAGAGTTGCTATGACAGCAGATTCAGCAATTTCAGAATAAAGAGGGCAAACTGCTAAATACATTCTCAGCATCTTCAGAAAATGACAGTTTCCAGGATTCTGGGTTAACAGAGTCAGAACAATTAAACCAGGGCACTCTTCATGGTAAATTTCAAAGAAGGAAAAGATACATCTGGTGTGCAACTGAACCTTACCCAAAACGTGGGTGGGGGGAATCACTATTTTAGATAACTCCCCAAACTTCCAGTGGCAAGGCTGGCTGGAGATTTAGGGAGTTACAGTGCAGAAAAGGAACTTTTCCAAGCTCTGATCATGTCTTACTATAGCCTCTCCAGTCCATAACAATCTTCCCCCTTTCCAATGCTTTCAGTAGCTAGAAGAGGCAAACATTCAAGAAGCAGAAATTCACATTTCCCCCATTGCACTGCCTCCACGCTAAGAAAAGTCACTGTTGAATTCTGCCCCATTGCCCATCTTTTTTAAACTATAGGAGCTCTACTAGAAAACAAAGATGCTCACCCAACTCCACATACCCATTCAGTTTGTGCTGCTCTCATTCCTGAGGACCAAAGGCATTTCTCTACCTGAGGTCGTGTGGCCTGTCCCACCCCCAAGTCAATGTGGATAATACTCAAGTCCAAACTGCCAAACTATTCTGGCAAATGTGGGAAGAAAATCCCACAAGCACATCTCTTTATCTCTAAAAGTAGAGGAACAAATTAAATAACTAAGCATTTTCAGGCCTTTTGTGACTTTCAAAATCTGCTGCCCGAAACAGCCGCCTCCCATGGCCTAATTGATAGAGCATACACTCCAACAGTCCCAATTTGGCAGGGGCAGTCTTGACTAATGTTTTGTCATCCCACTTTTTCAGGGTTTTTTTTAAAAAAATATCCAAATTTCTCTTTCCTCCCAATTTCCCCCTTTGTCCTGAGCTTACTTCAATTGCTGCAAACTGAGTTCAAAGTGCAAAAGCCGTTTTTAAACTGCTTTTCAGGACATTATCAGACTGGCATCTAAAAATGCTGTAATTCCACAAATGAAGATAGTGGGAACATCGCAGCATTATAACACTTATTATCACACATAGCTGTAATCACAAGAAAGAAACACCATGGAATTATCGCATGACAACCACTAGCGCTTTAAGAATGGGAGTTTACTTCTGTGATTTAGCATGGGTGAGATTTCAGCGGTTCTTGTGAGAAGACACGAGCGTGCTTTAAACTCCGAAAACACTTTAATTAACAAAGTAAATGAATGCACAAGCAGTGAAAGAAACCTTAAAACGTGCAAACTAACTGGGACAGTTCATTAAAAGAGAGTCCTGTGCTTCATTTTCACTTTCTCACTCAGAAGTTTTCTCAGTGGGAACAGGGAAGGGGGAAAGAGGACTGCCCATTCATGATATAATCTCGCAATTACAATGGGACATGGTTTCGCACTCCATCAATAGTGTGAAAAAGTGCTATTATTGATGGCTTGTCCCATGAATTGTAAATGACACCCTTTTTTGCAGCTGGAGAATGGTGTAAGAATGCAAAGATGACAACATTGTGTGATTGTGGGGCCCATTCGCACTACCCTGATGTCATAATCCCATAATTTTTGCCACATTTGATAATGTCCTCGATTAACTCAGCAGGGAAAGAGGAGAGAAGGGAGCACAATCTTGTCCTTCCCTGTAGGCTCAGGTAAGAACAAACTACTGCAGCCTCTCCTAACTAGTGTGTTCTTCCTCATTAATAACTCTGCCATCTTGACCACACTCTGATGTTGCTTGATCACACATGCCCTTGCTTTCATCTGTGAATTGTTGGAACGTATGGTATCTTAGCAGTAGTGTATGATGGATTAGAAGCCCACTAACTACACTCCTCACCAATTTAGTGAAAATTCAACCCACTGCCAATTGTCACGTGCTTCTGGAGCACAGGTATTCATCTCTGGAATGTTAGAGGATACGGTAGGACTGATCCTGCCCAGCCCACCATTAGTTATCTATACTGCATATAGAAAGGAAAGACTTCAGTAAGAATGTTGTCTCTGAGATCTATACAAGGGGATCACAGGCTCAGCCTTCAAGACTCTAGCCTTCTCATGTCTATACTGTGAATCGAGAAGAAGGAAATCTACTATATGAAGTGACTGATGGAAAGTCTTCAAGCAGTATTGTGAATGGAGAAAAATATCAAAAGGAAATAGTGACTGTATAAGCTGTCATGATCAGAACTAGCCATTTCAATAAGCACTGAGATAGTCACATCCAACAGCTGGTTTGGGATATCATCAAAAGACAACAGACTGATTCTGGAGCTTGGAAAGTCACTTTCCTCTCACACACCCGATGTGGGGGTGGTGGTGACAGCAGCAGGAGGAAGCCCCGAGCACCAGGCACAAATTCTTCCTCTCTACCACATATGGGGAGCATGCCAGCCACCACTTCCACCTTTGGAATGGAAAGAGGAGAAGCAGCAAAGCAAGAGAAATGCATGCCTGGTGCCCAGGCCATGCCACCACTCCTGCTCTACACCATAGGGAATCATTTCTCCCTTCTTTCTTTTCCAGAGAGCCTGCCAGCCACCTGCTTTGCACCTGTGGCTTGCTGCCATCTCCTCTGCTGTCCTGGGTTGGAGTGACATTAATAATTTAATATTCAAAAATTTTATTGTGCTCCCCCCTGAGCAACGATCATGCCCCCACTGAGGGTTGCACCCCACAGTTTTAGAGAGAATTCTCTAATTTGTCCCTACTGTTTGGCTTATCTCTTCCCTGAACTGAAGATCACTTTTGAAAGTACCCACATAAAAAGCTTTTTATTATTCTAAGCACTTTTATCATCTTCGGAACATTTCTGTTCTTGTGCATCCTTCAGAAAGAAAGAAACAACTGACCTAGCTAGCACAGTGAACAAGCCTAAGTTCTATTAATGATTTCTAAAAATGGCTGTATGAAATCTCCTGTATTTTTCTCTTCTTTATTTCTCAGTACAGTCCAATATCTTGTTTTGCGTGTGTGTGTGTGTGTGTGTGTGTGTGTGTGTGTGTGCGTGTGTATAAAAATCTTGCCACTGAGTATTGAGCTGCTCACAATGACTTCTAGACTTTTCCCCACACATACAGTAAGAACCTGCCAATTTCTGTGAATATTCTAAATTATTCTTTCCATTACCACACACTGCCTGTATTGAATTTTTGTCTGCTATTATGTTATCCAGTTGCCCACTTATTCAGGAGCTTTGTTGGCTGACCACTTCCTTTTTGTTCTGTAAGAAGAGAAAAAGAGGCGGCGGTGAGGGGACGTTCAGTTGGCTTTCATTGTACTATTACTTTTGTATGACTTTATTACATGCTTTTTCAATGTTTTTTTTTCCCCACCCCAACAAGGACTGTGCCATGAAATTGGATCTCCATGGGAACACTCCTACCCGTGGTGCTGAATATCTCTTGACAGCACAGAGCAGCAATATGGGCTAAGGATCCCTTAAACTTAACAGATTGCATACACTGTATCTTTTTTGGGGGGGGGTGGGTTAAAAATGGTCCACAATTATTTCTCTATAGAATTTCTTCGTGTACTAATTTATATCTGCTCACTTTTTATTCACACGCACCCACATCACACCCTAGAGTGCCCCAGTAACCAGAGGGAGAAAATATTGGTGCAATTTCACCGTTGCTTCATGCAGGGATTCAGAACTGAAGCTCATTTCTTCTAAGAACTTGTCTACACTGGCCAAATACCCTGGCTTGCTCTCATTCCAGAGCCCTCTAGTCCAAACAATGCAGGGCATTTATCCCAATCTGCTCCCAGGTAGTCCAATCAACCCCCAGAGCAAATACAGGGCTGGAATGGGGCCAAGCTGGGATAGGGTCTTTTACCGTGATATAAGATAACCAGATTTACTCTGTTTCCACTGCATCAGGCCCTGTGTGTCCATGGGAGCCCGTCCAGCATGCTGCTCCTCCCTCCTGCTGCCAGATCCCTTGCTCTTCTGGAAGCCAGGCAGGGGGCCTGCAGTCACATGTTGCAGGACCCCTGCCTTGCTTCTGCATTAGGGAGAAAATGGCAATGGCGCCAGCATCCTGTTTGGACTCTGTTCCGTCTTCTTCAGGTAATGCTGGTGGGAGGACAGGCCACCTCTGCAGCCTGGGGGCCATTTACACAATGAAAATGTCATGAGATGAATTCGTGATGGACCCTGGTTGTTCACACGTTCATCATGACAGTCTCAAGCTTTTCAGAAGGGGGAGGCACCATATATCCTCCAAGGAGCAGGACTTTCCACCCCTCAGTTTGTCCCGTGTTTTAAAAAAAAGTCTTGGGAGGTTGCAGAAAAATCAGATATGTGAACAGGTCAGGACAAAACATCTCGGGAGTAGGTGATGGCTGGAAATTGAAGTGGGCCAGGGCGGGATCAGAGTTCAGAGAAGGAGGGGGTCATTCACCCTTTTCAATAGATTCAGCCTCACCAGCTGAAAGCAAAGGCTTCCCTCCAGGCTGCAGTAAGGTTTGTGTGTTTGTAACATACGTCACCCCATCCAATGGATTTTTACATTGCAAACCCCTCAGTTCCACGATCGACTCTCCCTTTTCCTTCTACCTGCCCTGCTGCACAGAGGCTTGTATTTCTTAAAGGGAGTTCCACACTGCCAACTTCTCACCTCAACAGATCAGCTCTCCCTTTTCCTTTTACCCCCCCCCCCCCCCGCATGGAGACTTGTATTTTTAAAAGGCAGTTCCACAAGGCCAACCTCTTGCCTCCATGGATCAGCTCTCCCTTTTCGTTTTAACCCCCCTCTGCCCTGCATGGAAGCTTGTATTTTTAAAAGGGAGTTCCACACTGCCAACCTCTTGCCTCCATGGATCAGCTCTCCCTTTTCGTTTTAACCCCCCTCTGCCCTGCATGGAAGCTTGTATTTTTAAAAGGGAGTTCCACACTGCCAACCTCTTGCCTCCATGGATCTGCTTTCCCTTTTCCTTCTACCCCTACTCCCCTGCATTGAAGGTTGTGTTTTTTAAAGGCTTGTGTGTGTCTGTGCCATCAATCTCCCTTTAAATGGATTTTTACATTTATTTGGCATAAACCTCTGTGGCAAGCCCATCAGGGGATTTTTTTAAACAGGAATTGTGCAGAGGGGGTTGCCTTTGTCTTCCTCCTCTGACCAATGCAGAAGCTTGAGCAAACATTTGTGGCAACCAATAGCATTGCTGGTGGCGGGAAACTCCACAGGAAATATGTTACCAATGATGTGAAAAACCGAGCAATTGCATCCTTGACTGACAGCTAAAAAAAATAATATCCCGTAACCTTTTCCCATGTAAACAAACAAACAAAAAACAACAACACAGGATACTATGTCTTGGGATCTTGCTTTTGTCACAGAAAAGGTTGTCATGTAAACAACAATCCCAGGATATTGTTCATCCAGAGACAAATCATGTAAACAACAAGGGACGAACTCGGGATGAGGAAATCTCACTTCTCCCTGTGATAAAAACTGTCATGTAACTAAGCCCCAGGATATGCCGACAGGGAACTGGTGTGTCCTGGGTAGTATAGATAAACCCTAAATGAAACATGGAGTGTATCTACAGCATACAGTTACAGCAGTTTGATCCCACTTTAATGGCCATGGCTTTTTTGTTTGTTGTTTGTTTGTGTAATATGGAATACAAGGCAGTCACATCAAGTTAAGAGAAAACTACATTACAAACCTATTTGATACAATGTTTTAAAAATTAAGTAAACAGTCTCATTAATAATTAAATTACAACAGTTAAAACACATTATATCATAGTAAAAAGATGAAAACATAATTTGTTGTTGCTGTGTGCCTTCAAGTCATTTTGATTTTTGGCAACCCTACAGCATATCTATCATCAGATTTTGTTGGCAAGATTTATTCAAAGGAGTTTTCCCATTGCCTTCCTCTGAGGTTGAGAGAGTGTGATGGGTTCCCATGGCTGACCAGAGATTCTAACCCTGGTCTCCTGGAGTTCTAGTCCAACATTAAAACCATTATATCACAGTAGCTAAAAAACACAATCTATTCCATTAAAAATGTGTGTGTGTGCGCACGCACACACGCATGTGTCTGTGCATGCCTGCAACTCACCTGTCAACTTATGGTGACCCCATGAATTCCATAGGGTTTTCCTAGGCAAGGAATACTCAGAGGTGGTTTTGCCAGTTCCTTCCTCTGAAATATAGCCTACAACACCTAGTATCCCTTGGCACTCTCCCATCCAAGTACTAACCAGATCTGACCCTGCTTAGCTTCCAAGATAAGACAGGATCTGAAGCCTAGGATATTTAGGCCCATAAAAACGTACTCCACTAAAACACATATTCCATTACAAAAACATACTCCATTAAAAAGAATATTCAGACACAGTAACTTACAAGCCAATGGCCTGACTAAATAAAAAGGACTTTGCCTGCTGACATTAAGAGCCTCCCATGGGAGGGAATTCCACAAGTTGGGCCTGTCTGTCTATCCATCCAAATACCTCTGCATTGTATTTGCCTAATCATAGGCTTGGTCTGATGGAATCCTGGGCTTTGTAGTTTGCTGACAAGTTATTTAGAACTCCCCAACAGAAATGCTGCAATTCAAGGGAGTTCAGAAAATTCTAAGAACTACCTTCAAACTAGAAATCTTAGGATTCCATCTGGTGGATCCAAGGCAATTAAAGTAGGACCAAACTGGCATAACTGTGAAGTGTAGAAATAATCATGGAGGCAGAGAAGTTTTGGATTAAGAATTATTTTGCTTTTTGTGAGTGGAAAATACCTTTCAACATTAGGGAGTTTCCTTTGCCTTTGGAAGCTTATTTCTGCCAAAAGAAAAAGAATGACGATAAATGTTAATGGCTAATGGACTGGAAATGTCAAAAAATATCATGAAAGAGTGCCTTACTCATTGATGTCTATATGTTTGACCTCTACTGTTCTTTAGATGGCCATCACTGCTTTTTTATTATTAGAGCTGCATTTGCCTATCCATCTGCCTGCCTTCTTGCCTGTCCATCCAACTATCTATACATCTCATTTGATTCATCAAAACTTGTCTGCTTGTCAAGATCAGTCAAGTTTTATGAACTGTCATTTTGATAGAGTTATTCTCCAACATACCCTCCAACATTTCACAGATGAAAGCTGGGAGATGCATGGCCAAGTAACATCAGCGTGTGGTCAAGATGGCAAGAACACCCAAGCTAGAACAGGCTGGAGCAGTTTGCTTCTGCCTGAGCCTACTTGAAAGGGCAAGATTTAAACCCCTCCTTTCCTACCCCCCCAACCCTCCTGGGTTAATTGAGTGCAAATTACTTTTGCACTTTGTACTCAGTTTGCAGCAATTGAAGTAAGTTGAGGACAAGAGGGGATGAAAGGATAAGAGAGAAACTGGGACATTTAAAAGCACCTGAAAAAAGTGGGATAACAGAAAATTAATTAGGACCCTCCCTACCAAATTTGGAAAGTTGGTAGGGTATGCTTCCATCAACTTTTCATCCTTCTTTCTACTGTTAATGCAGAGTAAGAGTAGGAACCATGTGGCCTTTTGGATGCTGTGGACTACAACTTCCAGCATTCCTCACCATTTACCCTGCTGGTTGGGTCTGCTGGGAGTTGCAGTCCAATAACATCTGGATGGCTGCATGATTCACATCTCTGATGAACAACTATTCCTAAAGCAACCATTGTATTATGATGCTATGTTTATTACTGTGTTATGATCTTTATTGGTGCATCTTATCTTGGAACCTAAGCTGGTTCACCTCTGGTTAGTATTTGGATGGGAGACTACCAGGAGCTGCAGGCTATATTTCAGAGGAAGAAACTGGCAAAGCCACTTCTGAGTATTCCTTGCTAAGAAAAGCCTATTAAATTCATAGGGTCACCATAAGTCAACAGTCAACTTGATGGCACATACACATAGACATGGAAAAGGAGTAAAGACAAGATTGTATACCAGTTTTTGAAGGTGCTGTATAGGGTGGGGGCAAGTTTGTAGCTAAAGGGGGGGGGAGAATGAGGGCATTGCTTCCCCCAGTTAATAATGCTACGCTTCCAATGAATTTTTCCTTCAGTCCCCAAATTTCTAGCACTGTAGTAATTTAAATCTCCAGTTGAACATTTGGAAACAAAGTTTAGCCACCCAAATTCAAAGGTAAGCAAAGTTACCAAGAGAAAGTGAACATAGTAAATATAAGAGTTCCAGGTGTGAATAGTTTTCAACATCTTATGCTTTGCAATGCTAGAATTTGGGGGGCTGGGGGAAAACTTCATTTGTGAGGCAGCAATTGTGGTATCGCTAGGGCTGGTGTCACCCCCTTTCCCCAACAGTGTTACCTGGTGCGGTTCAGTCTGTCTGCACCCACTAGTGCCACCACTAAGCAAAATTCGCAAACGGGAAAGGCAACATCCCACTTTGTAAATTTATGAAATTTCATGCTTACAAACTATACACAAACTGAAACTTTGTGTACTCTCTGAAATTTGCACTCTCTGAATTTTGTAATGGAGTCCTTGGATTTTAACAAATGCATGTGACAATGCATATATAAAGGGATAATATATTCAAAAATGTATGTGGCGATGAGAATAAAATTATAAAGTATCACAGGAGGAAAACCCTTGCCCAAAATATGCACATTAAGCAAACTGGAATTTTCCCAAGCTCTTGGATCGTCACCTTAAAAAATAAGCACTAAAGCTTATCCACAGTGAGATGTGTATTTTTAATCCTACACAATGCACAAATATTTGCAAATGCAGAAAGATATTTGCAGCTCACTGCTTGGAGTCAAATAAACATATTTTTAAAAAACCAAATGGCTAACAACCAAACCCACTGCAGTAAAGCATCATTATTTTATTTGTTTCTTTACAGATGCACTAATGGGCCGTTTTAATCTAAAGCAAAAAGAAAAAAAAATCCCAAACCTTCCAATAGCTGTTAGCAGGAAGAAACAAGACTGGAATACTGAAAAAGATACGTTTGCATATGATTATGAATCTGATGCTTGTCATCTGTCAGAGATTCTCATTCCAGGACAGTAGGCAAATGCATAAAGATGATAGATAGATAGATAGATAGATAGATAGATAGATAGATAGATAGATAAGCATAGATATTCTGTGTGTGTGTGCGTGTGTGTTGGTCTCTCATGTACTCTCTGATACAGATGCTGCATATGCAGCTATGATCCAAGTATTAGCTATTATATCCTGTATGAGGCAAGATATAAGATGAGGATAAAACTTGCTTTTAAAGCCCATGCTTAGAGCAATATGCAGCAATAAAAACAATTCCCATTCTCCCATGCATACACCAGTTACAAGTACTGTGTCTACAGCAATCCTATTTGAAATACAGATCGAAATTGTCTTAGTATTTTAAAAACCCATCGAGTAAAAGGTAATGAGACCTCACCAAACCATAATAATTTCTCTGAAAATACTGCTAGCACCTGGCTTAAACAAAAAACCAAACAAAAAGTGGTGCATTGCTTTCTTAGTGACATTTCTTTCTAAAATGTGTATCCTGTTTTATCTTGTGGCTACATGAAGATGGGCCCTTGTGGAACAGCCATGGCAACTAATTCCCATCTACTGGTGCTGCAGCTGAAACAGTTCTGTTAGGTTCTGCTCTTTTCACTGATTTTTAGGCAGTCCTTTGAGAGACAGCTAAATAAGAGAGCAACTTTGAAAGAGTGTGTCTGGGTGTTCTGAGTGTTTCTGAGTATGTGCTGGTCAACCTTTCTTGAACAACCACATTAGTTGCATAATGAACAAATAACGCGCTCAATGTGCAAATCTGGCTGCCTGGATGTGGAGAATTTGACTACGGCAAACCTGAGACCCCCTCCCCATCCTTCAAGCTCAGTAAGGAGGAGGAGGAAAGTTAGGGACAGGAAAGAGAGAACAGATACTGGATGGAGGGAAAGACAACAAGTGAAGAAAGGAGTAGGGCAGAAGCCAGTGATGTAGGCACAGGGGGAACAAAATGAGAGTATTACCACCCAATAAGAATTCTGCTCCTGAACAAAGGAAATTTCCTTTCATTCCCCCAATTTCTAGTATTGCAGTAACTTAAACCTGCAATGGGGCATTTAGAAATAGTTTAACCATCCAAAGGGAACACAGCAAATGTAAGAGTCCCAGGTGCAAACAATGTTCAGTGTCTCACTCTCCGAAATACTAAAATTTGGAGGACTGGAGAAAATAGGATTTGGAAGAGGGGCAGGATTCTTATTTCAGGGCAAACCTTCATTTTGTCCCTACCCCCATAGCTGGCAGAAGTGAAACCACAGTGGATTGTGGAGGACAAAGTGGTTTGTAACACAAACAAAAGTGGCATAGACCAAATGAGAACCAGGGTAGAGAGAAAGGCCAATTCAAAAGAAAAAGATGAGATGAAGGAGAGAAGGAAGAGGGAGTACTTGGAAAATAAGCATTTCCTTATCCTATCATTGAATGCTATTTCTTTATTTCAGTGGAGTTCTAGAATAGGGCTCATCTACACAGGTGATTTGCCCTGGGTTGGCCCCCCTCCAGAGCCCTGCAGTGCAAACCGTGCAGGGCATTTACCCTGATGTGCCCCTGGGCAGACCAACCCCTGGGACAGATACGGGGGCAAGCCAGGATGGGGCTCAATAAAGCATTTTTTAAAAATACCTAGTTTACCTTGGTTTAACTAGGAAAAACCAGATCGGGCCTCACATGTACATGGGACCCCATCCAGCACGTTGCTCCTTGCTGGCTCTCCCAGAAGCCAGGCAAGGGCCCTTCAGCACATGACTGAGGCTAGTCACATGCAAGGGGCCTGCAGTCACATGTTACAGGATCCCTGCCTGGCTTCCACATTAGCAGAGAAAATGGTGGTGGCAAATTTAGCAACAGGTTAGCAATGTGTTTGGACACTGGCCCATCTTCTCCAGGTAACAGGGGGAAACAGACCAGATCCAAAGTCAGGATATGCCAGCAGGGAGCCAGCATACCATGGCTAGTGTAGATAAGCCCATAGCCACATATCCTATTTTACAGGGTAGGGGAGTCCTCTGTTAGAAGACACCCTGTCTTTGCAGTGCTGCTGAGTCCATGCCTGACTGAAAGATGAAGAACCATGAGACAGAAAAGAAGGGCCCTTAACATTACCTGTCTGTGTTTAGCAGGCTTAGGCCAAATCCACACTACAAAAATAATCCAGTTTGAAACTGATTATTTTCCGTGGTTCTTTCCTATGGAATCCTGGGATTTGTAGTTTGATGAGTCACCAACACTCTTTGGCAGAGAAGGCTAAAAATCCCCTCCCTATAATATCTCATAATTGGCAATATTGGACCCTTCAAAGGGGTCAAGTAGACTGGGGTGATCCAAAGTGAGGTCAGATGAAGGTCACAATGACCTGGGAAGGTGTCTTAGAAATGTCTTAGTAAGTCCCTTGGCCTACTGGGTCATGCATCCTAAACAATCAAGTGACCTACACAACCCAAATTCCTTGTACACAGCCCAGATTCCCAGGAAATATCCTTCATAACCCCCTCCTGTCCTACAATGCAAGGTTGTCATAAACCCATCAATACCTGTCTTCCAGCCGTCTAAGAAAATCAGTGGAGTTTCATTCTCCTTTGTTCCTTCTGTGGGAGAGTCATTTAGCCATTGTTGTAGCCAAACCATGCCTTCTAGGCACAAAATGGGTTATAAATATCCCAGCCCAAACAATAGCAAAGTGTGTGCAACTGTGGACAATACCTGGCCGCTCTCTCTGTCGGTGCACCCCCAGATTGGACTTCCAGTGCCACCCTCAGATTTCTGTCTGAGCACTTTGGTACTTCTCAAGACTGTTAACTATTACCCTATTTCCCAAATCTATTCCTCCATCCAACCTTTCTGCCTCAACTCTTCAATAGCCTTGTGTGGATCGTGTGAGCATATGTTGCATCTGTGAATGCTTTATGTGTTATTTTTCCCCCCCAAAAAACCACTTATTTCACTTTAAACTGGAGTTCTCTGCAGTTAGTACTGGTAAACATGAGTTAAAAGGTCCTAAAGTTAACCACCTATCACAGCATTCATTTGAGCTAATAATAATTCCCCCAAATATTAATCTAGTTTTGATATCACAAGTGGGGCTCTAAAGCACCCTCAACTCTTCAGATAACAGTAGATACCTGAAAGCACAGATAACAGGGAACCCTATTATTTTCAATGAGATGAACACAGGACATTGACCATAGAATTGCATTGGAGGACCTAGAAATCCCTAGAGAGAACACATTTTTCGGGTGTGGATTAGTTAAACCATGGATACCAAATCCATGGATATGGCATCAACCTGTATTCATAACTAACAATATGCACATGTGAAATAAAACAACCAGGTCAGGTCTTGAAAAAATAAACAAAAACAGGTTGAACAGCCTAGAGATTACTTGAAAGCTTTGTCCAAAATGCCTCCAGGGATTTTTTCCCCTTTTACCAGCCTCTACTTTTCTTATGATTACAGTTTTGGTGGCCAAACTTACAGATCTGTGTTTTTTTAACATGCTGGGGGGAGCTGGTGAGGCAGGGTTTACAAGAAAGAGATTTACTTTCCTTGCATGTTGTAGGCAGGCCCACACAGCTACAATGGGGTCGGCAAAAGTAGAATCCCACTCTTTCCCAGCTGAAGCTTAATTGTATTGTTTACTGCAGACACACTTCAGCAAATTGACACTAAAAATCTGTGTTCCTACAGCCCTCCCTCATCACCCTCCCAATGCTGCTGCTGCTAAAAAATCTTCTAGCTGGAAAGAGAACAAGGAGGAAAGGGGGGGCTCATTGGCCATAAAAAGATTTTGTAAAAAGGAGCTTCTTTGTCAGCGGCTTTGTTCACTGAGGTGTACCTATATAAGTTTGGATCCATCGCTGTACCAAATCTGTGGGGGTTTTATACGTAAAACCGAGGTACTAGAGCCAATAGCTATCCTCTCTTCTCCAACCCTTATCAGAATCTCTTTCTTGTAATGCTGACTGAAAGTCAGCAGTGAGGGAAAAGCCTTCTGTACACATTCAGATTCATTATTGTTACTCCATATATTCCAGACTTGAATACAGGCTTTGGAGCTGCTTCAAAAGAGTTCTCTCCCAAATGAAGCCATACACGTGTAAGATAGACACACACACAATATTTTATTACCATAATTCAAAGCCTGGAATTAAAATATGGCTTCTCAGTTAAGCAGCTCTTTTAGTAGAAGATTATCATCCATCTGTCTGATACCTTTCTTGAAATCCAGAAGATGTTCATTTTACACACCATTTCCCAGGAAGTCATCTAGGCTGTTATTCTGACATACAAAATGGAGAAGAACCAAACATAAGACACAGCAACAGAATTTTACAGCAAGGCAGCCTGGTGAAACTAAAAGTATTATGTTGCCCAACCTCAGGGCTCATCCATGCTAGACAAATGCCCCCAGGATACTGCCTGACTCATCATTATACTGACTGGCCTCCTATCATGATCCTTTGAGGGTGTTTTACCATGACTTTCTGCACCCAGGGCAAGAGGAGTTTCTTTTGAAACCCCTGGAGCTTCTAAGGCACCCAGGAGAAAATTCCCCACCTGGCTTTCTTGTCTCAGTTCCTCCCATGCACCAAGAAGATCCCTTTTACCTACCCGGATACCCCCTGCCCCATATCTGTAATAACTGGCAATATTTAATAATTTGGTCAAATGTGGCCTTCCACGTAGTGTGGCCAGTAAACCAGGAACTTCCAAGAACCAGGAATCCCAAAAGACTAGTGCTAAGACTCTGTCAGGTATGCACTTAAGGAGGGGCCAACCCAAATTCCAAAGAAGGATAGTATGAAGGACACTGCTTGTCTGAACATCTGGCTAATCCCATCAACCTAAACTGAGATCTTCAAGTTTGTAACAATCCCTCATATCTCTACCTTCCCCAAAACAAAGAGAGTTGCTTCCTCTATTCAGTTACAAAGTATCAACACATTATGGACTTTTTCAGACAAGCCTTACCGTGCAAGAAGACTCCAGGAGAAGTACGACGCTGTCGCGCTGCAGGGGATCCTTTTCGGACACCGCCGTCCCTCTCGCGGCATCATCTGTGACAGTTCTGTGTCCCATCTACAGCAACCGTGCCATATTTTACTCACGGAAGTTGTCCATGAGTAAAATATGGCGTGGTTGCTGTAGATGGAAATGGAACTGTCACGGACAATGCTGCAAGAGGGACGGCAGTGTCCAAAAAGGACCCCCTACCATGCAACAGTGTCGTACCTCTCCCAGAGTCTTCTTGTGCGGTAAGGCTTGTCTGAAAAAGTCCTAAGAGTCATTAGCATATCCAGAGCGTTCACTGTCTTACCTTGAGAACCTCTGGGAAGCATTGTCTTTCACTCTAAATCCTGTCCCCTGAAAAAATTTATTGGGTATAAAACCACCTTCAAAACCTCACTCAAGTGTGCCAGGACATGACATCTGTTTGTGTAGCCAAGTGTGCACAGTTTCCCTGCTTCTGGACTCTATGTCAGACTGTGTCACCATTCCAGCTTTGGGACCCCCACTCTGCTGGTTTCTTCCACGATCTCATCTCCTCTGATCAGTATATCACTTGAAAACAACCTCCCTTCTCTATTCCTCTATCCTAATACTTCCTACTTTATTTGCTAGCCTTGCATGAATGCTTGAAGCCTGAGTGTGTGTGAATGTCGTTATTATTGCTTTCTCAAATAAAGACCAAGTAATTGTACTATCTAGCTTAACGTCTCCTCCTTATTACCACTGTACATAGGTCAAAAGGTCCTGCTATCTGTTTCCCCCTCTTGCATTGCCAAGCTCAGTATATTAATTCCCCAAATTAATATCAATATTTTGAGGTTCCTTAAGACCCCCAACATTTAGGAAAACATCTCCAATGATGATGACAAAGGCTGCTGCCACACTGCAGATATAATGCAGTTTGACACCACTTTAACTGCCAACCGCCAATGCTATTGAATTCTGGGGTTTGCAATTTTCTGAGATATTTAGCCTTCTCTGTCAAAGAGCTCTGCTGCCATAAAAACTACAAATGCCAGGATTCTATAGGATGGAGCTATGATTGTTAAAGCAGTGTCACACTGCATTATTTCTGCAGTGTGGCAGCAGCCATAGACAGGGAGAGATGTGCCCTTCCCTGCCTTCCCCCAGTAGGCATCCAGAGAGGGGAGAAAACCCCAGCCACACCACACATCCTTCAAAGCAACAAACCCATGGCATCACTGTTTTGTTCAGTCCTTTGAAGAAGCAAGTGTATAAAATGTACATGAAGCCTTGAAGAACAGAAGTATTTTGTTTATTGGTAATTCTAAGTAGGAACCAAGATGGGGAGCCGGGGGGGGGCGGGGAGGGAGAGAGATATTAAAACACAAACTAGGCCTGATGAAATCAAGCTTTAATCCCTGTAGCTTTCAAAGTGACCAGTAATAGTGTCTATGGCCTGTGTCACAATAGCCTTCATGGATGATAAATCGTTCTCTTTTTATCACAGTCTTGCAGATGAGATTAAGGCAAGATTACCTGCCTAGCATAAGGAGAGAAGAAAGGTTTTGGGGGAGGGTGTTTTGTTTGTTTTGTTTTGTTTTGTTTTGTTTTTGTTTTTATAGATTGTTCTGGTGAGATCTGTTGTATAGTCTTGCACACTACTTCTTGTCCCTTTTTTTAGGAGGGGGCAATGAAATGAATCTTCTGTTTTCTCTCTAAGGAGCACAAAAAAAGAGAACATCCTAAGAAAAGATGGGGGTGGGGAGGGAGTTGTCAGCATTATGGAGTGGGAGTATATTTCCTCTGTGTACAGAAAAAAAGTAGCCATATATGTCCTAACAGGAGCATTGCTACGGGGTTGGGGGTGGGAGATTTGAGGCAATCTGTCCTGCCATATAAAAATTCTGCCAAAGCCCTTATTTTGTCCCCAAGCCACCCCATAGCTACAGCTCTGTATCCTACTTAATGGAGGGCATTCCGTCCATGGAAGAGCTATCAAAGGACAAACCTGTTTAAAAAGACTGTCCAGTTCACTTCTGGTTTGAAGATAAAGAACCATCAAATAGAAGAGGAGAAGCCTTGAAGTTGCCCAGCAGTTAGCCCTGAGCAGCAGCAGACTGAGCAGCAGGCCCCACAGGTCACTCAGTCAAAGCCCTCCCCATTATGATGAGATGAATTGTACTTAGCATGTGCACATAGCAATCTCTGTTTCCTTTTATTGCCTTTGGGGGTGATGAATTTCTTGGTTTGGTTTTGTTTTTATTGGTAGCGCTTAATAAGTTTCCATTCTATTTCAAAACCATGTTAGGCATCTCTAGATACATTGACCACTCTGGCAGGAGCACAACAGAGAATGGGAATCAAAAGTGCATGCTGTGGCTTTGAAAACAATAATGGAAGATTTGCTTTTTTGAAATCTCCCAAACATGTCCAAGTTTGAGAAGTCAAAAATAGCCTGTGTGGCAGACTCAGAGACGTCTACATCAATCAAATCCATTTCCATGGATGCCCTCCTTTCTCTGCCTCTAAACAGTCCATGCTGTTTCCAGATTTTTTAAAAAATAAAAAAAATAAATCTATTGTCAGCCTATTTTATTTAAGTCCACATTTGTTAAACTGCACACATTCACCCAATGACTAACAGTATGTTTGTATGTATTTTAAAATGTATGCACATTTCTATACAAAATCTTATTTTATGTTTTATTGGATTAATAAAATATAATTACAAAACAAAGAAACATGAAAACGTAAAGGGGGGGAGAAAAAAGGAGGAAGGGGAATCCATAGGATATGGGCATATATATAAATATAAGCTGACCATATTTCCTTCAATACATTTCCTTGAAACTGTGTAAAACATACATGCATAGCTAAAGCAATAAGATCTTCTGACCCTTAAACAATGGATGGTGAATGATTATCTTTCTGGCCTTGGAATATAAGTCTTTTTGCAACAGTGAAAACTTTTGAAATGGATGTTTTTGCCTTATTACCTGATTACTATGGACATTTGTTTGGACACAGTTTTCAAAGTCCTAAAATGTTCGAACGTCTGACTCTTATGCATTTCTAGCACTGGTGATGCAGTGGTTAAATGCTGGTACTGCAACCACAACATTGTGAGTTCAATCCTACAGCTCCAGGTTGATTCAGCCTTCTATTCTTCCATGGGTTGGTAAAATTAGTACCCAGCTTGTTGGAGGCAATTAACTAACACATTGTAAACCACTTATAGAGTGCTTAGCATTATAAAGTGGTATAGAAACGTAAGTGCTATTGCTATCACTATGGCTATGGCTATTGCTATTGCTGGCTAGTAAGGGACACCGAAATCTGCAAAAATTCCAATGGAATGGATTTTGCACACCTCCCTAGGCAGAGGTATTACTGTGCCTCAATCTCCTCCTTCTATTTTTAGACAGAGTTCAATAATGTCATCTCTTTTGTGAATGACAAAGTTCTAAGGATAGTACACTTTATGCAACTGACTACACAATTGAGCTAGAGAAGAAAGATTGGCATTTCTATAGTGAATTGCCCAAATCAAAAGGTTCCTCCAGGCTTTATCAGGTCTTTAAGGCTTCCAAGTCAGGCTTGCCTATCTGCTTAGATAGCAGATAAGGTGCATACTGCCTTTCCATCAAAAAAAAAGAAAACTCATCATCAAAGCAGCAGGGGGGAGGTTAAAAAAGGAAACAGGACTGCATATGTTTTGCCTATGGCAATGTATTTATATGGACACAAATTTAGATTTACTACTTAGGGTTGCAAGGTCAGCAGCACTGTATTCACTGAGATGTCAGGGTCAAAACCTAAGATGAAGGAGTAGGTCCTTGTGATGTCACCGAGGTGGATCAAGCAAGGGTGGGAGGCAGAACAGAAGTGGTTCTAGGTCAGCTGAGGATAGAAGCAAGGGTGATCTGGGTAGATGGTCCAGAATTTAGGTAAAACCTCACTAATTTGGTCATATGGTAGCCCAGAGCTGGGCGGGGTGGTGGTGGTCATTTTTCTGAGCCTAGGCAGGCAACAAAATGTACCCAGTAATACAGCCATCCCTCCTAGAGCTTGCACCTTACCTAAAGCTTGCATGGAAAATTTCCCGTCATTAGGTACTGCTTATAGAAAACTTGTCACTACCCTCTGGGATTTTTGTTGCAAGTTCCTGAAGTTGAGGCTGCCAGGGCTTTTACAAGAAGGAGGTTCGTGCAGGACTGGTTTCAGGAATTTGGGGGGGCCCTGCAACACTTTATTTGGGGGGGCATATGTTTATCTCAGGTCAATGTAACCTAACCTAACCTATTCACAGTACAGGATATTCAGATTATTACTAATAATGTTTTTGCAGGAGGAGGGTTACCACGGGAGCCCCCACAATGACCAGGGCCCCTGTGGCTGCAGGTGCTGCAGGGCTCTTAAACTGGCCCTGGGTTCATGGGTCACACTGTTGGCATGCCTTATTCCAAATAACATGAAGGATCAAAGTGAATGCATCCAGCATCTCTCCCCTCCATCAGCTCATTTTCCTCCTGTTTTCTGATGCAACATAGATACAAACATCTTTGTGCTAAGCCAGAACTCTGTCAGCAGGTGAGAATATCAGCCTTTGAAACCATCTCACATATACAAAACAAATACAAAACTCAAGTTTTCTCCTCTCCATTGCTACTCACCCCAAGACCGATGTTCCTTTCTGGAGACCTGGAGAAACACAGCAGTCCTCTGAGACTTCAGCTGGTACTCTAATTTAGACAGAACTACAGTGCAGTACATTTCACCATAGTTTAGATAGGACTAAGAAAAACAATGGATTGCTCTGCAGTAATGGCAAATCACAGCAGCTGTGATTTGTCTTAATGGTTTTTTGGCAGGCATAAGTATCGCATGCCCGTGAATCAAGATGGTGGCTACAAGTGAATTACTCATGTTTTAACTTACCTGAATTTGCCACCGCCAAACTTTATAAAAAAATCCTATGTGCAATAGAGTGATATTTTGCCTTTACTAAAAAGGGGGGGAAACACCCCATTTTGTTGCCTTAGCGCTTGCTTGCTAAGGTGAAAATCCAAAATGGCGGCTGTGGGCGTTTGCTTTGTTAGCAAGCCCCACCCTCCACACTCATCCGGCCAATCAGCTTTGTGCTTCTGCTCCTATGGGAAAGCAATTCAAAGCAAATCACTTGCCCCAACAAACAGGAATGTACATTCCCCCCACAGTTTTTTAAAAACTCGGGGGAAGCCGCAAAGGCTTTTCCTTCAGAGTTTTTTTGGCATTTTTGCTCCTCCTCCTTCCAAATAAGGCAAAATAATGCAGGATCCCATTAAAACAGCTAGGATTCTCCTCACATTCCATGAGGAGTATTTTCACTGTCTCGAGAACCCCTAAGTGACTTGAATATCTGCTCTGTCTGCTATGCAGGTGCTAACAGCTGAGGCCCTACTTTCTCAGCTGCTTTTAAAATGTCCCAGTTTCTCTCTTTCTCCCACTTTCTTCCTTCATCCACAACTTACTTCAGTGGTTGCAAACTGAGTTCAAAATACAAAATGGTTTCCACACAGTTAATTCAGCAGGAGAGGGAGAGGAGAGGGGGAAATATTGTCCTTCCTGGTTGGCTTGGCTTGGCTTGGCTTGGCTTGGCTTTTTCAAGCTTTAGTCAACTCAGTACATAAATTCCAGTGTTTCTCTGGTTAAAATAGTAATTTGGTGTTTATATTGTCAGGAGTTAGAACTCCATTTTAAAATGGCCGAACAAACTGTAGAGTCATGCCTAGTCAAAATGGCTGACTCCATGAACTGCGTAGTCTTCCTTAGCTACAGAAGGAGGGTTCTTATTGGTGTGTAAGAGCATCTGATTGAGTAAGCCAATGCCCTGTGACTGTGTATATGGGAGGGCTCAGGGCAGAGCTCACACTTCTTCCTGTGAGTGCTGAGGCCTGGTAAAGCAGTTTCTTCTGGAATTGTACATATTTGTATATAGTGCAACTGAGTTTGAAGATAAAAGTGCCTCCTGCGTATTTGGACGTCAAACACTCTGTGTGTGAGTATTCTTGGGAGCGGGTTGCTACTGAGTCTACTGAGACAGGCTTTTTGGGCTTCTGCTGGAGATTGAGTGGCCTATCATCCCCTGATAGTTATCTTCTTTATAACTTCTGTTCTCTTGTTGCCTTGACCCCACTTTGATGTTTCTTGGCTACATGTGTCCTGGTTTCCATCTATGAAGTGCTGGAGGGTACACTTTATACCAGGTCAGACTCTTCATCTCATTCTTTCCCAACTCTCTCGCCTGAGATTCTTTTCTAACTCAAGTTGCCAAGAAATGCACCTGTGATATTTTGCATGCACTCTACTTTTGTGTTGTAGCCTTCTCTGCCAGATGCCACTGAAGTGCTTTCACATTTGGGGTCCTTCCAGGTGAAGGTTTTATTGTGCAGCTGCCCAGCCTGATTTACAGAACATTAAGAGGGGGGTTGGTTTCCAAATGTCTACTTCCATTTATAACTTTCCCAGGTGTCTTCTTGTAGGAGCTATCATCCAAAAACATCAGGAGGGACAAAATTGCCACCACCCCTGCATAGATCATATTGGGTTTTCAACCTCAAAATGATGACTAAAATTACAAATCCTGCCTAGTCCAGTATTCGGTAAATGCCAAGACCAAACAGATGTGTAGAGGGAGCCCACAAGCAGGATGTCTGTGCAAGAATGGACACCCCTCCCTACAGAAACTAACACACACACACACACACAGAGAGAGAGAGAGAGAGAGAGAGAGAGAGAGAGAGAGAGGAATTCAACCAAAATAAAATGCAGTCTCCCACAATAATTGCCTTATACAATTGCCTCTTATTCAGATCAAGCACTAAAAGAAAATGAGAAATACACTGCACCATGACTCAGCATGGTGGGATGACTCAGCGTGGCCTAATGAGTGAGTCAGTGACTCAGTGTCACCACCATGAGTTGCCAATAAATCCCTACACATGATGCAGCAAGGCTCATTCATAAACAAGCCCACCTTGTACGCAGGATTGTGGCACAGAGGAGCAATACTCCCAAATGCAAGTGCTTGGAAGAGTTCCTATTGGGGGGATTATAACTCCCAGAATCCAGTGGCCATGCTGGCTGGGAGGTTCTAGTCCAAAAAAGAGGGAGTCTTCCAAGCTCTGCCCAAACTTTTCAAGTCACTCAGCACACAGTATGCTGGATGCCACATATGCCACCCACTAATCTGAAACAGTTGGGCATCCTACTGCATGAACAGGATCAAGAACAACTTGAAAATACATTTCATCCCCTCACAGTCAGAATGTGGCTGTTTTTTCCTTGCCTCCCCATACACTAGCACGCTCTCTCCTTCTGATTCACTTGCTCTCAAAGACTGGGGTTTTTGGTGCTTCCTACTACCCTGAGGCTGCTGATATATTGACAGAGAAAGAGCTGCATAGAAAGCAAGCCCACACCATTTGAAGTAATCTGAAGTCTTAAAACATGTAATTATGAGGCAGCGATATTGGGCCTGTACAAAATTCATCACAGGTACTCATGCACATGGAATTGCTTTCTGTTTAATCCCCACAGGAACTCAGCGTGAGTTTCACATTCAGTCACATCCCAATTCTTTGAGCAAAACAATGTTGAATCTGTCATGTTCCATTGCAGATCTGTCCTGATACTAGTGCAAAACCCTCAGAACGCACCAGGTTCACTACAAAAGGTCTATTTGCCTCAATGAATCCACAGATGAACTGGGAGCTGGGGATATCTTGCTGCTTTGATTGAAAGGGTAGGGATTTTAGCAAGACAGATGCAGCCAGACTTACCAAGCAAAAATCGAAGGCCAAAAATTGCTCCTGTAGGCACACATCTGAATAAAGAAATGTAATGTCAACTAGTGTGTGCTGTGCTGTGTCCCTTACAAACAGAATGGTGGGAGAATCAGAACAGGTAAAAGGAAGTACTTCTCCACATGATGCAAAAGTATGGAATTTACTACTACCAGATCAGCAGTAGGGATCTGTGATGTTAATTTTAGGCCATGGGCAGGTATATGTCTTACGTTGGGAAGCACACAACTTGCTAGTAGTGGAGTATGGTGTAACTACACTTATGTGCCTACAGGGGGAAGCAAAGATTGTTAGGGTTCCCTGGAATGTTTCTTTTGGCTACGAGCTTGTCTAAATGGGCAATTTCCCCCAGCTTCCCCCCTGGCTTAAAACCCTGCAGTCCAAACAAACAGGGTTCTTGCCCCAATTTGCCTCCAAGCAGTCCTGACGATGCCCAAGGCAAAGCCAGGAGGAAGCTGGGGTAAACACTTTTAAAACACCTGTGAAAACCATGTCGTGTGGGAAACCCCAGGTGAGTCAAGTGTGGGAACACAGTGTTCGTACTGAATGCCAGCCTGTAGAGCTGGACACCAATGTTGCTGGTCTCCCTCTGAAACCAGAAAGGAGGCCCCCAGCATGTGATCAAGATCAGCCTTGATCACATGCTGGGGTCTCCTTTCTGGCCTCAGAGAGTATGACATACAACAGCAGGGGAGGTGCCTGCCAATACAAGCTGCCATGTTTTTGTTTTTATTTATTTATTTAGTTAGTTAGTTATACCCTGCTCTTCAGCCACAAGGCTATCAGAGCGGCTTACAAATTGTTTTTAAGCAATAGCAATTTACACATCTACATTGCATTAAGCACTTTCCAATGTGTATTAGCTAATTGCCCCCACAAGCTGGGTACTCATTTTACCGACCTACGAAAGGATGGAAGGCTGAGTGAACCTTGGAGCCCTCTGGAATTGAACTTGCAACATGGTGACTTGCAGTACTGGCATTTAACCACTGCGCCACCAGGGCTACCCATGTGCATGTGGACCTCTACCCATTTCGTCTCAATATGGGGAGGGGGGAAACGTGCCAGCTCTGGAAGTAGACTACTCCGGCTGGAAGGCAGAGTATTCTAGCTGGCATAGACAAGGCCTATATCTCTTCGATGCCTATTGTTATGTATGACTTCACTTCCTTTTATTTTTTTTCTTCCTGAAATCATTGCCTTGGAGTCAAACTAAATAATACATTGAGCATGCTTAGCTTGTTTCCAAAAATGTCTTTAGTCACAGCACATGATTTTCCTCATGAGTGTATCTTGCATTTAGCTTTCTTTTGTCATTGATCACTGAAGATAAACACAGGTTTAATTTGCAAGCCTGCTTTTTGAGGCATGTATCTCTGATGAAATCTAAGGAGATTATCACCTGCTAAAAATATCCCAGGACAGGGACGACCGGAGATAGCTAAAAGGCTTACCTTTTAGATGTCGTCGTCCCTGTCCTGGGATGCTCCCGTTCTGCTCCTGTTCCTCCCCTGCTTCCTCTTATTCATGGACAGAGATGGTTTCAAGAGACTCGTGTGATAATCTCCTAACTGTGGGAAGGAAAATGAGTTAAACATATGCATTCCCTTATAACGTATCTGGTTTAAGAAGATGCTAGCTGTTAGCTATACTGTAGTTTCAAACTACTAGTTTCTACATAAAGCCAGCACATCCAACATGTTTCTTCTGTTGGAGTAAACAGAAATCCTGGTTCTCTACTGACACTGAAAGACAGAATGTGAAGATCATAGTATTTATACCAAGTCTGGCCCATACTGATGTGACAAGCTATACCCTACTGTTTCCAGCATGACTATTGCTTAAACCTCACTGCCTCATTCCCCTCCAGGCTCACCTTTTCTCAACCTGCACAACCATGCTAAAGGAGAACCTTCTGCTATATTCCAACACCAAGTTGGAAGGAGTGGTAGGGAGGGAAATAACCCTGCAGACTGTCTCCAGTGGCCACGGGTCAGGCTTTTGAAGCTGTCTGTTTGCAGCAAAGGTGAGGGAGGGTCAAGGAATGATGGTACTCACCTGCTGTTTCCTTTGCTTAACTGGAAACCTAGAGAGCACCTCCATTCCTGACTACAAACAGGCACTCCAGGATTTGGGAAGTCTACTAGCCAATCTAGAGACTTCCTGGTAATGAAAATCATGGCAGTTTTCATTGCAGACTCCTGTTCCCTTCCATATTTGGTAGAACACTAGGTCCCAGTGTTACCCAAATAAGTGAGGTCCGTGAGGACCCACTCATGACACTAAAATTATGCTATCATTTGGGGGAAATAAAATCAGCTCAAATAGATGGCTGCAAAAGGTCGGGTAACTTATGGGACCTTTGTACCTGTATATACCAGTACTCACTGCAGAGACTCTGTGTTTAAAGTAAAATAAAAATGTTTTTTATTGGAAAATAAACATGGAAGCATTCACACACACATGCTCACAAGAGATCACACAAGGCTAAAGAAGAATTAAGGCAGACAGATTTGATTAGAGGAATACATTCAGGGAAATACGGGCCATAATTACCAGTCTTGGAGAACAGAAGTTCATGCAACAAAGAAGACTCAGCTGTGAAGCTGAAGGTGCCACAGAAGTCAAGCAGAGTGAAGGTGCATGAAAAACTATTCCCACTTGGCTATTATTTGGGGGTAATATTTATACCCAATTTTGTATCCTGAAGGGGTGTTTGAGTGTAAAACAATGCTTGGATAGGTTTTCCACAGTTGATCAAATGAAAGTTCGACTTTGTCAATTGCCACTAATGGCTGAGGTGTCAGGGTTGATGGGCTTATGGCAGCCTCCCCATTGTGGGAAAGGAAAGGTGCAAGGGGAGACATTTGCAAGGATAATAGGTGTTCCGGTCACTGTTTGTTTGTGGGTATGACTCACTGCTAGGAGCATCCAAGAGGGGATTAGCACATTCCTCCTTAATGACTCTGATACTAAGGGGCTCTTACATAAATCCATCTTGGGCATATTTGTTGGGAATTTCCTAGAGATCTTTGTTAGGTCCTGGATGACCTTCACTTGAGCCCACTTTCTGTTTGCCCTGATTTACCTAGACCTCGTGAAATGTCCAATATCACCAAATTATGAATTATTGCAGGGAGGGGTTGTAAGGCATGGTAACACTTGGCTTATGTCACAAGAACAGGAATTGAAACCCTGGACCTCCTTTGATTTGAATTTTGTGGGCTTGACTGTATCAGATAACATTTAGAGAGGTATGGGATTAATGGCTTTGCCTCCCAGTCAGCCATTGTTCTTCTTTGGACCACAGTTCCCAGAGCCAACCAGTTCCCATGGTGGCTGCAGGATTCTGCAAGTTGTACTCCAAAAAAACTTTTCAAACTCTAGGACTCATCAGCATTTTGACCTTCTCTAAAAGTGTCTTCAGATATTACTTAAGAACCTTTGGGAGGAACTTTGTGCAGGCTACATATATTCTCCCTTCAGATGGTATCAGGCCTGGCATCATCAATACACACCATCTCTGACTAGCTGGTTTGGCAGGGCCCAAACTGATGCCTGCCTTGGGCCCTTCGAACTGTGCCAGGCAGCAAGTGAGCCTATTGGTGGCGGGGGGGGGGTGTTACCAGAAAGATTAGAAATGTTTCCTCAACTCTAAAAGTTCTAGCATGCTACAATCCTCTCATTGGCCTCTGTAAATGTACAGAATACATGTGAGGGAAGAGGTCCTTTGCCCTCTATACCAAAGTCTTCCTGTGTGTGCAAAGCCTGCACCATAAGTAAAAAGACTTTGCAATGTTAACCCTTTGAGACCGCATGATAGCTTCCACTGTACACGCAGCTTTTGATGGAAGAGCTCCTTTAAACAATCTATCTTTTGTAGCCATTCTGATGTGGAACAGGCTCACCATATGGTGAGAGTGGCTGAACACGTAACATGGTCGGTCAGTCTTCCAGCTGTCCCTTCTTGAGTACCAGCTCAGCCAGAGGCAGAAAGACGGCCAATGTCCTTTTACTTGAGCTTTGGAGCCTTGTCTGTCAAGTCTCGGCGCCCATTTCTCAGCACAATTTATGGTAAGTAACTAAGCACAGAGAACCTGCCAATTCAAACTGAAGCATGCATTTTCTCTTGGCTTGAACTGCTTAGGAAGGAATTTTGATGGACAACACCTTCGCATCTCCCTCTCTCCTGACAATCTCTGTTTAATTCATTTTTATTGATTTTAAAACTGGCCTATTATTTTTGCAATGGCCATACAGCAAAGAAGCAAAAACAAAACAAAACCTTGCACTGCTTATTCAAAATTTAATAGCCATCAAAGTCAAGATCCTTGACAGATTTAAGAAATAAAGCCCTATTTATTCACCATAGTTTGTTTGTTTTTTTAATCTGAGCATAGGACAGACTAGGGAGGTTCAGTCAGCATTTAGGGCAATCTGCAGCACTATATGCAAGATATATATCTATATCTACATCTACATAAAATAAGGTTTTCTCCTGTAATTCTCCCTGACTCTCTTTTCGGTCTGGAGAAGGAAAGAAATCGATGATTAATGACATTTTGCCAAATAAAGCCTTATCCTTCTAGGCTTACATTTATTTAACTTCACCAAAAAAGAAAAGGAAAGAGGGCATGGAAAAACACCTTTGAAGCTGTCATTACACTTGATAGACAATTCCCCAGGCAGTTTCCCCCAGTGACAGCTGGTTTTGTGTCTGCTGTCAAATGATTTATATATATTGCCAGACGATACAGATTCATACAAAGTTTTATGAGAGTGTTTTCTTGGGGTGGGTAGAAGAGATGAAATAGCCTTATTAGAGGAACCCAGAAACTGTAGCTGTTTTAGAAGATGGCAATGTGGATATACAATGCAAAGAGGAAACATATATGCACTGTACCTATTCTTTCTCGTTACAGGAGACCCAACCTGTGTCTGGAAAGTAGTAGGAGGCAATAAAACCAAGGTTAGCTTTAAATTTTTGTTGTTGTTGCATCTGTTGCCAGTGTTAAATGATTATTAGAATTTAAAAAAAAACAGTTTGAAAACATATCGATTGAGAAGAAAGAAACAGGATCTATACAGTACACTTTATTAAAAGTCCTTTCTGCACAAATAGTTGCAAGAGGTTGTTGAAACATACAAGTCTTCATCTGCCACTGGAAGGACATCACGGAAACTACAAGTCTAGCCTTTCTAGGAAGAGAGTTCCAGGGTGTGAGAGCAGCCACCAAGAAGGTCTTCTCCTGCATTCCCAACCCCTGAAAATTTCAAAGCCCAGGCAGGCTTATGTGGGAGGAATACAGTCCTTCCGATAACCAGGACCAAAGATGCATAGGGCTTATAGATCATAACCAGCAATTTGAACCTGTACAGAAACAGACCACATAGGACTTTATCAGATGTGTCATGGTGTCATAACAATACATAATTAATGTGAAAGGATGCACAAATCATATGACATTATCCTTTTGCAATTTTGTATTGTCCAAAAACCGTTATTTTTTATTGATGGGCCAAGCTGTCAATAGATCTCCTGTGGTACTTTCTTACCAGTATTGACAGCATTTGAAACTGTGCACCATTGTGTACATGTGAATACAGCATCAATGGGCTGCACACTTCTGGGTGAGATCACAAAAACCAGGTACCATACACTCCCAGTTAACTTTTTAGTTTTAAAGTGTGTGTCTGTGCTCGTGTGTACATTTTGTGTCTGTATTTTTATTCATTTTTCAAATTTACTATGCTTGCATCTTCTTGCAAGAATCACTGAGATCTTGAACCTGGAAGTAAACAGGGTTCTGTTTATGCTCCTTTTATGCTGGGGCTGCCTCTTTAATGCTGCTCAAGTTAGGTCTGGTAGGAGATGTTCTTTTGCCAGCATAAAAATACCACAAAATATGCTGGCAAAAGAATGCTAATGGGGGTTAGTCTGATAAAGGCCAAAGTCAATAGGGCTGTTGTAACAAGGACATTGTGTGTACCCTATTGCCCTTGTCAACAGTCTGTTTGTATCTCTTAGGATCAGCTGAAGTTTCTGAACACTTTCAAAGATAGGCCCCATGTAATCCAAATGGAATATAACTAGGTACTATATATGTCACTGTGAGCATATCAGACACCCCTAGGAATGGGTGCACCTCATATCAGCTTTAACTGTGCACCTCACATATGCTTTAACTGTGCTCACTGGGCTCCCACAGAATCCTGAGCTATTGTGCTCAGGTCCAAATCCAGGAGTACTCCAAAACTGGAAACATGCTTCTTCAGAGGGAATACAACTTCACTCTGCACAGGCTGGGTCCCTATTCTTTGATCTGCTTTTCAAATGACCAAGCACACCTTTATTTGCTCCAGACTCAGCTTCAATTTGCTTGCCCTCATCCCATCCATTACAGATGACAGGCACCTGTTAGAACTGAAACAGCTTCCTTGGCCTTAGGAAAGGAGAAACAGAATTGTGTGTCATTGGCATACTGGTGGCAGTGGACACCAAAACTTTAGGCAACCTCTTCCAGAGGTTTCATGATATATGTTAAAAATATAGGGAAAGGATTAAATTGAAACCTGAGGGATACCATCCTAAAGGAGTTCATCTTCTTCTCATAATCCTTCATTGTTTCTCCACTGCCTCTTCTATTTTTTTTTTTAAGTTTAAAAATCCATTAAGGAGAAGTAACAGAATAGCTACGACGTGTCTCTTACTGCTGATGTGATAAAAGCTTTTTCAGAATACCCAAAGTCAACAAACTAGTTCTAGAAGTCATACCATCAGCATCTGCCCCTGCAGCTATGGTGAAAATTTCAGAATTGCTCAGAGGGAAAAGAGAACCCAGAGGAAAGTGGGCAATATCATCCGATCAAAAAATCCCAATGCTCTAACCCATCCTATACATCTGCTGGATGTATCCACATTGCACAATTACAGCATTCTGATGCAACTTCAGCTTCCATGGCTCCCTCCTATGGACTCCTGGGATTTAAAGTTTAGTAAGGTGCCTGGAATTCTTTGCTAGGGAACTCTACAGTTGTAGTTCAGAGAACCAGAGCTCTCCAGGAAAATTCTAAGTAATTCACCTAACTACAACCTCCAGGATACCATAGGATGGATTCATGGAAGTTACAGTGGTATCAGACTGGTATAATTGCACAGTATGGCTATACCAGTCAGAAAACTCCACAAAAATCAGTATTCCACTTAACATTATCTGTTAACAGCTGTTATTGATCATTTCTGCCCCCCTTCTTTTTCTTTTTTCTTTCCAATTAAAAAAAAAACTGTATCCAAGAGCTTATCTAGAGAGGCCAAATATATTAGGAGATCATAGTTTTTCTCCTGTAATTACAGCTCCTGTTTCTGAGGCTGAATCCACATCTGCAAAATAATTCAGCTCCAGTGCATAGTATCTAGCCCAGTTTGTCCCCATTAACACCACAACCACCTGTTTAAGTCCAAACACAGAGCGGTTTTAGAAGCCGCACATTTCCTCCACCAGAAGTCACAGCAGCTGCATTTCCCCCTTCCCCAGCACACATGCCCACATCAACCAATAGCCTTTCTTGTTTTCCTGTCATTCCTACCATCCACCTGCACTCCCATTGGATGGCTCCCTCAGCAGGTTCCATCCCCTGGGAAAATCAAATGCCCCCTTATTGAGTTGACACTCTGGAGCTGACAGCATTATTATCAAACAAATACATTTTAAAACACAAAACCAATTAAGAGTATTAATAAAGACATCAGGAAAAAAGGGGGAAACACAGGAACACCCCCCCCCCATTAAAACCTATTTCCAGCACACCCCAGCTTTAATAGCCAAAGCCCTGCCAGTAGAAAAAAGTGGGACAGCAGAGCATTAATTGGAATTGTCCCTACCAAATTGGAACAGTTGGAGAATATGAAAATGTGAAAATGATTCTTTCACACTGGAATGAGAAGGCAAAAATGTTGTTGGGGGTGCTTGGGGGTCCTTCAGGTGGGAGTCCTTGAGGTTCCTTTAGGTGGGGACACCATCCTTGATGGTTCACAACTTGAGCCTGGCGGGTGGAAGGTGGGCATAGCTGGTGGCTGGAATTGTCCCAAAGGGGTTTGGTTTGGCAGTTTCATCTGGCAAGCATGGTGTCACCATTTTTTTTTTAGTTCAGTATAGTTGAATGGCCAAAGGAACACCTCTGTTTCAGAAGCCCTGAGAGCCTTTGGGCATTTGAATATGTGGACATTTGAATGGAGGAGGGGTGGAAGTTAGGAAGGGGCTGATGAAGTTTGTAGATATGATTGCTGGCTGGAGTGGGCTGTTACAGTGCTTGGAGGGAAAAAGAGGAAGGAAAGGAGACCAGACAGTGCCCCCCCTCACCTTCTGATCATTCCCCCGCAGCATTTCACCTATTCCTCCCTAGCCAACACCACTTTCTCTTTTTTCTTGTCCTCAACTCCACCATTCCATTCTCTATTCTTCTCCTTCTTTCTTCTGCCCTTCATGGGCCTTCTAGGGGCTGCAGCTGGTGAAGTGACTGCACATCAACAACAAAATGGCAACACCGTGCTTGCCAAAAGAGGATGCCACAGTAACCTGCCACCAGCCTCCCACCAGTTCCACCCTCCAGCCATCCCACACCCTGATCCTGATTCAGAGCACAGGATACACATTTTTAAAAGCCGGGTTTTCCTAGAAACTACAGAGTAAAAATGGTTTTACAAAAAAAATCATGTGAAAGCCTGCTGGTGTGGAACATAAATGCTTTCACTTCAAAATAGGATGAATGCCATGTATTCAAACAACACCAGGACTGAGGTAAGGATTAATTATTTTGCAGGTATGGATTCAGCCTGAGACGAAGGGCTCATCTACATTAGACCAGATATGCTGGCTCCCCACCAGCATATCCTGGTTGTGAAGGTGCCCCCTCCCCTGTTTATCTGCATAAAACAGGCCGGAGTCCAAAGAGAATGTTGGCCCATCACTTGAGCCGCTACTGCCACTGCTGCCATTTTCTCACTAATACAGAAGCCAGGCAGCTGTCCCACAACATATGACTGAGGCCCCCTGCATGTGACCAGCCTCGGTCACATGCTGCAGAACCCCTGTCTGGCTTCTGGGAGAGCCAGGGAGCTGGAGCAGCTGTGAGGAATGGTGTTCTGGGATGGGCTCCCATGGACAGGTGTGGCCCAATCTGGTGGTACCAGGTTAAACTTGGTCATATTTTAAAATGCAGTAAAGGGCCTTTTCCTGTTTGCCCTTGTTCCAGTCCCATATCTTCCCCATGGGTCATTTGGACTGCCCAGGGACAGATCTGGGTAAATGCCCTGCATCATTTAGACTGCAGGGCTCTGGAACGGGGGCAAGCCAGGGTATTTGGCTGGTGTAGACAAGCCCCAAGATAAAGTGTATTGGTAATTCCATAATGTTTCATTATGGAAACATGAGGATGGAGCAGGCTTGTTTTCTGCTGCTCCAGAGACTGGAACATGGAGCAATGGGTGCAAGCTCCAGGAACAGAGATTCCACCTCAACATTAGGAGGAACTTTTTGACAGTAAGAGCTGTTCGGCAGTGGAACGCACTCCCTCGGAGCGTGGTGGGGTCTCCTTCCTTGGAGGTCTTTAAACAGAGGCTGGATGGCCATCTGTCGGGGATGCTTTGATTGTGATTTCCTGCGTGGCAGGGGGGTTGGACTGGATGGCCCTCGTGGTCTCTTCCAACTCTGCAATTCTATGATTCTATGATTCTATGATCCCCCCCCCCGCCCATCCTGAGTCTTCTTGTTCCTATCAGTACAGTGGGTTTTTTTAAAGAACTGATACTTTCTGGTTTGCCAGTCTTCTTCTTCTTCTTCTTCTTCTTCTTCTTCTTCTTCTTCTTCTTCTTTTTTTTTTCATTCCCTTTACCTTTCTTCAGTGCGTTTTAAGTTAGATCTGCAGTGCCGTCTGTGGCCTGTCTGTCTCTCTGTCTGTCTCTCTGTGTGCATACACACGTGCCCAGGCAAATGACAGGGAGAGAAAAAGAGGATGGGGAAGAAACCATCATTATTTCTTGCCACTGCTTTTCAAAACTGCTCTTCGGGGGTGGGAGAAGGAGAGAAGCAGTGGAAGGAAGAAAATGGGGTGGGGAAAAGAGATTGTCAGGATTCCCTGTTCAGTTTAAGATGCCAGAAGACTCTCTTGTTGTGTGTGGAGTGCTGGGGAGTTGATCTTGTTCAGTACAATAATGACTATTAATTAATATTAGTAATTATGAGTAAATAGCACTATTAGTGATACTGATTAATATTAATATTAATTAACAATACAGTATATATTTTTAAAAGTCTGTATGGATGTGGAAAGTGGAAGAAGCAGCCTAAAGTGACATGAAATGTATCTGATTGAATCAGTACTAGTTGCCAGTCTGGCTGGGCCCAGACTTCAGAGCTTGAAAAAGTTACTTTGGGGAATTATGACTGGCCCAAACTGTGCTGGGTGGGGGATTTTGTGAGTTGCAATCCAAAAAAGTAATTTCTGAACGTTTGGGTTGGTTCCAAGGAAGGACAGCTAATGTGTTGGACTTTGTTGGTAAAACTGCTTTTTTGTTTTACCCCACCCCAAATTGGAAAAATGGCAGATTCTTAAAAATCCCATCAATGTGATGCAGTTGTATTGCTACGTATGTATATAGCAAGATGAGTCCCAAGGGGAGAATAAAAGAAAGTGTAAATTGATTTTTAAAAAACAAAAACAAAGCAAAGAGATGCCTTCTCTTTCCCATTTTGGAAGCCATAGAAAACCTTTCATGTCATTTGCCTAGTGACAAATGCTCCAGGCTTTCAGGATTCCATTTAGCGAGGAGTCCTCTGGCATGCTTAAATTGTCAACCGCAGACAAAATGGAGCAGAGAAGAAAGGAAACAGCTGCTCCTTGGGTACAAGTGTGGTTCATTTGCAACAGTTTGGTTTGATATATGTTGTGCAGTATTGCACACCTGCATACACACAAAGTGAAGGCCTCATTTTCCAAAACAGCTGGGTACCCAGGTAATTTGGGCATATTTCAGGGACTGTTGTTACTGGGAGAAGGTGAGGAACTGTGAAAGATACTCTAAGCAATCCCTCCTCCTCCCAACTCTTCCCATAAACAAGAGTTTATTATTCATGGCAGGCTGTTCTTTTCTGCCACACAATCATGGTTTTTGGGGGGTTACGACAGCTTTTGCCAGGCATGCAGTTTTCGTGTGAACCCCAGGCCAGCCGTCACGTAGAAAATCGCCTCCATGAAATATTCATTTATGTCAAATCATGCTGGCATCTATTTTATCAAATAGCTGACAGCATCTACACTCAGTTAATCGAACCCGCCAGCAGGAAGCTTAAGGCAGTGAACTGCAAGAGTAAAATAAAGGGGTGAGGAGAGGAGAATCTTAATGTATAACCTCGTCATACAATTTTCAAGTAAGAAGGAAAAATAGAAGAAAATACCCAGGTAAGCAAGAAGAGGAGCTGGTGGGTCACAATTGTTCCTATAATAACCTTGCAAGGACAAAGGGGGGTGGGACTTTCCAGCATCTTTTTGATCATTAGCTTATCACATCATCTGTACCTGCAGCTTTCGATTATGAAAATCATGCATTTCTAAGGAAGCAGAGAAGAGAGCTGAAATTAATCTTGCCACTACCACCACAATGAACAGACCCCTTTCTGTTGCTTGAATTCGTTTACAGTTCAGTCCGAGGCTCCGCTCTTCAGTAATCTTGTGCATGTTTCCCTGAGAGTAAAGGTGCTTCTGGAGAGAGGGCACCTCCTGCTTGCTATTCAAAAGCAGGTTTTCTGAGGGGGGTGTTGCCTTAACAGATGTTCCCTAGTAAGAAACGGGCAGAAGAAACAAGGGTGGGGGTAGAAACTGGAAGGCCACAAATTGAAGATGACATTATTTATACCATATATTCCGGCGTATAAAACGACCTTTTAACCCCAAAAATACCCTCAAAAGTCAGGGGTCGTCTTATATGCCGGGTATACAGTTTGCCTCACCCATCGCCCGATCTCCTGCCTCTTCATTCCCTTCGGAAAGGGAGCGAAGATGCAGGAGACCAGGCAGGGGGGGTGAGGCAAAGTGGGTACCGGTACATTCACCCCTCTCCTCTGCCTTTGCCCCCTTTGGGAAGGAATTGAAGGCAGAGGAGGGGGCAAATGCAGCGGTTTGCCTCGCCCGCTGCTCATCTCCTGCGTCTTCACTCCCTTTCCAAAGGGAGCGAAGACACAGGAGACCGGGCGAGGAGAACCTGGCTGGATGGGGAGGGGGTCTTCTCTGTGACTAAGTCACAGAGAAGATCCCCCCCCCCAGTGAGGCTGCACAGGGTGGGGAGAGCCTGGCTGGACAGAGAGGGGGTCTTCTCTGTGACCAAGTCACAGAGAAGATCCCCCCACCCAGTGAGGCTGCACTGGGCAGGGAGAGCCTGACTGGATGGGGAGGGGGTCTTCTCCGTGACTAAGTCATTTAAATTTTGGTGTCATTTTCCAATCTTCTGGCACTTGGATATCTCCTCGAAAGTCTGCTATTCAATCATCATCTAATAATGCTAAATCTATAGTCTGGGTTTTTTAATACTAAAAGAAGACCATTCATTCCTGCTGCACTTAGGGTATTTGAGGCCAACATATTGCCACAACTGCTGTTTGCTGTTCCAGTTTGGCTCCTTGGCTTCTCTCCTGCTCTGGAACAAATATGTCCAGCTTTTCTTTAGCAACTGTTGTGTGTACCAAACTGTGTGTCCTCCACAGTTTTATGGCTTTCATCAGCAGAATGTACTGCTTGGTGTTGGGTATTAACATACTGGCTAAAACTCTCCCCTGCCCCCCACCAACACCTGAATCAGGTTATAAGCATTTTATTCAGGAAGACAACCCCATTAGCCAGTGGTCTCAAATTATCAGACACAAATTACAAAGAATAGGTTTCTCTGATAACTTATTTTCTACCAAAGAGTTTTGAAAGGGACTTTTTTCCACCTGTAAGTCACACATTCCCAGCATCAACTTTAGCTCCAACTTTATTTAGGGAAAGAAATGCATTTCTGTCTTTCACCCTGACAGAACAGAAGCTGGAGGGAATGAGAACCCTAAGCCATAAGCTCATACATGCTAATATATTTTGCCAAGGTTGCCAAGTCACTACTGCAAAGTGCATGTGCTGGGAAAAATTCATTAAGCTAACAAGTTCAACAGAAGTCAAAACTCCTAGACATCAGTTGATCATGTAGCCTCTTGTAAGGTAAACAACTGATCTTCTTCGTGGATTAAATCATGGAGAAGACCCCCACACACCCAGCGAGGCTGCACGGGGAGGTGGGGGGAGCCTCGCTGGGCAGGAGAGGCTGAGCCTCTCCCCAGCCAGGCAGCCATCCCCCACCATTCCTCAGCCAGCTAGGGGAGGCTTCGGGAAGGGTGGCTGGCTGGAGGGGGAAGCTTTCCAGCCACCAGCCACCCTCCCCAAAGCTGCGATGGGGAGCCCGATCATGGCTCCAAGGAGGGCGGGTGATGGGGGGTCGTCTTATATGGAGAGTATACCCTAAACTCTCTATTTTGACTTAAAAATTAGGGGGTTGTCTTATACTTCGGAATATTTGAGGGCGGGTGATGGGGAATCATCTTATACAGCGAGTATATCCCAAACTCTATATTTAAATTTAAAAATTGGTGGGTTGTCTTATACGCCCAGTCATCTTATATGCTGGATATACGGTACTTATTTTCACAATCTATCAGGTGTTTCCAACTGGAGTTTTGGATAATCCATGATTCAGGTTCTACCCAAGAATCTAAGGGGTCAGTTACAAGGCAAAATAAATCCACTAAGACTTCGCAAAGAGTCCCAATAGTTCACATGTCTTTTGGATCAAAGTCACTGTATTCAGAAGGAGGGGGGCAAAAAAAAAAACCCATAAGCCATGCGGTATCAGCTTTTGCTATTTCCCCTGACTTTTTTTGATAAGGTTCACAAAAATGCACACAATCGGTTGTGTGAACTACCGATATGCAAATGGCTGTGGGAACTACCATCAATCTTCCTGAAACAGCCACAGCAAAGCTGAGCCGTGATTGGTTGGACCAACCATATAAGGGGCAGACTTGCAAGAGATGTGAGGAGCCTCAAACAAAAAGATCCAGCCACTGTTGTCATACAAGTGCTGCCCCATCCCAATTGCCCGGCTGACTGCCTCCCGGCTTGCTTGACTGCTGCGGCTGAGGGTCCCCACCCCGCCATAATTATGTTCCTGTGTGTGTGTGTGTGAGAGAGAGGGGGGAGCGGTCTGGTCTGCCGGCTGTTCACTCTCTCGCCCTACTGTGATTGTGTGTGTGTGTCTGTGTGTGTGCGAGAGAGAGAGAGAGAGACTAGCAGTCTGCTCCACCAGCTGTTACATGTTGCAGTGGGTGAGGGGAAGGGGGGATTGAGGAGGAGGAGGAGGAGGACAACATGTGTCAAGGGGCTCAGAAGGGCTGGCTGGCTGCATCAGTGAGTATGTGTGTGGGAGTGTGGACGATCTTTCCCCATAGCAGCCCATTCCTATGGAGCTGGGGCAGCTGATCTCTCTGGGCAGGAGGGAGGGCCAGCACGGTAGCCAAGCTCCAAGGCTGTCAGTCATGGAGGGCCATTTAGCCCAAGGACAGCAAGAGTGGAATCGGGATGAGGGGGCCAGCTGGCAGCAGGGTGGCATGAGAGCGAGTTTTGTGGCAGCAGAGAGATTGGCCTCTATGACTATCAGTCACAGAGGCCACGCCCCCTTGTGTGAACTGCAAAATCACTAATTTTTCGAAACTACTACTTTGCACCAAAATCATATAAACAGCTCGGCACTGAAGTGGAAGGTGGTAAGCCAGCATTTTCTGCATTAAAACTTGTCGTGTAACTGATCCCTAGGGATCAGTGAGATCTCTTTGGATAATATGTCACATTCCAAGTAGTGTCACTTTGTGTAACTGTGGTATCGTGATCCCATTTATGAGCCTCTCCAGAGAAGGGGGGAAAGCTGCTGAATGTCCCAGGTTTTGTTTCAGTACAAGCTGATTTTATTTTGGAGCTCCACATGATGTTTTCTTCATCCTGAAGAAATGCATGATCATCCAGCATGATCAAAGTCAGTTTAAATTAATCCAGCATTTTTTTACTTGGCTGCTTGTATTATCCTAGAACTAGCTAAGATGGCTACCACCAGTAAGCACAGTTATGGTTTCCAAGACACAGATTCAACAGAGATCAAGTAAGGGAAAGAGAAAAGTTTGCACCAAAGCAAAATGATCCTAATCTTCAACTCATGTAGTGTTGCTAAAGCACTGTGGCACTTTGACTATAACTCCTGAATAGTAATAAAGAGGGCTAAGGGCTTTATCAAACGAGGCTGAAATGGCAGAATTACACCGGGATAGTAGCTGTTTATCACATGATGTTGTCATTATACAGTGGTTGATGTGCACTCTAATGGTTACTTTTGCGCACCCTTTCATTCATGGGCAAAAGCTGTGAATAGCTGTCAATATTGCTCTTTTTCCAGTATTGATGAGTGTGTGATAATTCAGTCCTGCTGTAGTTCCAATATTTTGGTGTGAGTGGAAGTTCCTCCCTGTTTCCCCCTCCCCACTCCCAATGAGAACACATAATTTAATTTCAAATGGGGAGAGTGAAGAGGACCTCCATGATGCTCTTTTAATGAACCGTCACCTTTTCTTGGTACATTTTTTTTAATTTCTGTAATGGTTAATTTGTTAATGTCTTTTATCATTTTATTTGGTTTTGGTTTGTTTAATTGAATCTTAATCTTCTCACAATAACAGCCAAAACCACATTCTTGCAAAACTGGAGAAGTAGGAGGGTTTTTTTTAACGTGCATGTGTGGGCCATCTCAAAGCAACAATGCAGGGCTACTCCAACACAATGCAAAAACAAGTGTTTCAATAGCACAGCTTCAATCCAACTCTTAAAATGCTAGTAGGTGGTTGTACAATGTTCTGTTAGCAGTAGTGTTGCACAATTGCAGCAAAGTACGAAAATTAATGTAATCATGCCATTATGTTTCCACTTTCCACAACTGCAGAATTACAGCATTTATAGACACTTGTGTGATAAAGTCCTCAGAGGAAATTAGTGAAAAACAATTTCTGAGATGTTGCATAAATCCAGATGTGACATTTGATCAGTGGAGGGGGAGTGGGAAGAACACAAAGGAGGGAGGAGGGAGTAAAACCTGAGATACTTCAAGAAAGAATTTGGATGGAAACCTGGGAGTATGTGGGTAAAACAAAAACAAAAAGAACTGGAAACTCTTGATACTTCCAGATATGTTTTTCCCTTCTGTATGAGCCCTTTGGTGATTTACTTCAGATAGTTTATTGGTCCATTTGGAATTTCTCTCAGAGTACCTGTTACCACTGGAATGACAATTATTTTCTATTCAGAGTGACAAAAATAGTAGCAGTAGTCGTATTTTATTAATTAATATCCTGCCTTTTCCCCAATATTGAAACTCAAGGCAGCAAGCAGAACAAATCAGAATGAATCAGAACATTGTCCAGGATTCTTTCTGTATGGAGGGTTGTTCCATGAACAACCAGAAGGTATTATGCAGCTGTTTCGTCTTTTCCCCCCCCTCCTTTTTAATGGATTTTCTGCTGTGCAAAAAAAGATGGAAGAAGCAGAGGGGCAAAGGAGAGTTACAAGTGTAGGACAGAAAGTCTGCGACCCCCCATAAAATTCAAGGAATAAAGCAGGGCAATGGCTTGATAAACCTCATCTGAAAAACTGTGGATCTCTCAAAAACTTTTTGAGGGACAGTGTGATTGCAGAGTAATTTTCCCTTTTACTTTTAAAATGTAGAATCCTGCTCCAAATAGGATGAATCCTGTACTAGTGTTTGCGTGTGTGTGCACGCACCTTCAAGTTGCCTGTTGTCTTACATCAATCCCATGAATTTTTCATAGGGTTTTCTTAGGCAAGGAATACTCTGGTAGGGTAGGTTTAAACCTCCCCCATGCCAATTCATTTCTCTAAATTCTCCCCCCCACACACCTCTCATTTTGGCATAGAGGATAGAAAGAAAATGGCTTGCAGTAAAACTTTTTTTAACCACAAGGACTTTACCGCAGTTATGATGCCCCAGAATTATATTCTTATTGAACGTTCATTTATACCTTCACTGAAGGTTCATCAATATTTTTGTCAATATCAAATGTGTCGGGAGATGAATGGATGTTTGCAGTCCCAAATGAGAGGCCAAAGTACAAACATCTTGATGGAGTTTAAGACTGCAAATGGGACAGGCATTTTCTTAAGGGAAAAGAAAAAGAATAACAGTAGCCATTCACATTCATGGCTTCATGGATGCTTTTGAAACACAGGGACCCACGACAAACATTTGCAAAGCAGAATGCTAGAAGACAGCACAGGAGCTGAGGCAAAGTGTTGCTGCAACACTGAGGAGGTATCTATACTGCACAGTTATAGCTATTCAATGCCCCCTTAACTGACATGGTTCCATCCTATAAAATTCTGGGATTTGTACTTGGTGAGGTACACAGCATCCCCTGAATTACAGCACCAGAGCTCTGTGGCAGAGAATTCTAAGTACCTCACAACACTAGAGACCCCAGGAGTCAATAGGAAGGAACCGCAGCAGTTAAAGGTATATGAAAATGATATAATAATGAGATAAGGAGACACCCTGAGAAATGTTATGCCATGTGTAATGCACCCACACAAGAAGTAAATAAGTAAGAAGAAATGTAGTAAGTCAGAAGTAATCCTTCATTAGCACTCAGAAGACAATGAATGGGTTTTTCTTACTAGAAAGTAAATCCCATTGAATTCAATGAGAATTTCTTCCAAATAAACATGATTTATTTGGGACATAATCCCATCTTTTAAATATTTTTCTGAAAATGGTTCTCTCTTCCTTCCTCTCTACACAGACAGACATTCATAAAGTTACATAAAATCAAAAATATACCCATGGTCTTAGCAAACAGATATTAAAACCTTATCTTTTAAAAAATGATACGAACTTTTTCATTGGCACAAAGAATAAAAATGTTAATAAATACGTAACCTAAAAATCCTTCTAAAAACAGGAAGTGAGGGGCCTTGATCTCTCCTCCCTGGTGAAGGAGGCTGTACCATACTCAGAAGGCCTCAAAAATAGTATCCACCAGTCCGATTTTAATTTTTGCCATTCCAGATGCCAGTCCTGGGACTTGGGTCATTTCCTTTGGACTGTAATTATGGGCAGTTTAGGACTCACTGAAGAAGAGCTTCATCACAAAAACTCAGACACGCCCCAGCCATCCCTGAGATTGTCATGGAAATAATCCTCAGCAGTTGCTTGTCCATAGAGAATGACAGACATCGGCTTTTGTTCCCTTTCCGGACTGTGTGGTAGCTTTTGACAGCTGAATGTGCCAATTTCAAATGGCAAATATAGTTCTGCCTCTTCCAATAAGAAGCTTTCAAAGGATCCTGCACTATGATTGCAGCAGCAGCAGCAAAGTGAGCCTTGTTACAAGAAAAGAAGCCAGCTCCTTCAGCCACTCCACAGCTCTGAGGACTGAAGAAAGAAGAGCTTTTTGGTTTTCTCCTTGCAATAAACATTTAAGATGGATAATCACCATGTGCTAGTGGAGGGCCTCTTTCCTGCAGTCATTTGTGTCACTGCTTTCATTTTGCTGCTCAGGAGGGGAGCAACAGTAAGAACAACAAACCCAACACACCCTCATTACAGGTTGAGACTCCCTTATCTGAGTACCCAGCTTGTTGGGGGCAATTAGCTAAAAAACAATGTAAACCGCTTAGGGAGTGTTTCGGCACTGATAAGCATTATATAAATATCAATGCTATTGCTATTGCTATTATCTGGAATTCCAAAATCCCAAATATTCAAAAATCCAAAATTGTCCACATGTGTGGCTGAGATAGTGATACCTTTGCTTTCTGATGGTTCAATGCACACAAACTTTGTTTCATGCAAAACATTATTAAAAATATTTTGTATAAAATTACCTTCAGCTATGTGTATAAGGTATATACGAAACACAAATGAATTGTGTGTTTAGACTTGGGTCCCATCTCCAAGATATCTCATTATGTATATGCAAGTATTCCAAAATGTCAAATGCCTCTGGTCCCAAGCATTTCAGATATGGGAAACTCAACCTGTATTTGTTGTTTGTTTTTTTTTGTTTTGTTTTGTTGTTTTTTTGTTGTTGTTGTTTGTTTTTCAATTACATGCCACATTTTTCAGCAAAGGTCTCAAAGCAACATGCAAGGTTCTCCTTGCCTCCACCTTATTTTATTGTCACAACAACCCTGTGAGGTAGGTTGGCTTGGAGCCAGGATATATGAAAGGCCACCTCCTCCCATATGAGCCACCTCAAAATCTAAGCTCAATAAAAGTATTGGGAGATTAATAGAGATAATCGAAGAGTTTGGGAAGTGGGCAGGCCTAAAATTAAACAAAGAAGAAACCGTGATGTTAACTAAGAACATAAAGAAACAAGAGGAACAAAAAACAGAGATAATCTCAGGTTACAAGATAGTAAAGAAAACCAAATGTCTAGGCATAGTTATAGCTAAGAAGAATTCAGATTTATTTGAAAATAATTACACGAAAACATGGAACAGAATAAGAGAGGACCTAAAGAAATGGGAGAAACTAGAATCATCACTGCTGGGGAGGAAAGCATCAATTAAAATGAGTATACTACCAAAGATGCTATACCTCTTTTAGAATGCAATTTGACTTTGTGTGTAAAAGCTTTTTTTAACTTCAGACATAATAATCTTAACATTGTTATAACAAATATAGTGGGTTTTTTAAAAAAAACATTATCTACAAACATTCATTTTTGCAGCTGAGGAGAAAATGACAGAAAATGGTTTATGAAGATGGTGGAGAGGGATTTCAAATGAATATTCTGCTCCAGGACCTCTCAGTGTCTTTAAAAAGCCATGAGTGAAGGCACTGGAAAGGGCTACCTAGTTGATTCATCCATTGAATGACAGCCTCACACATTTCCCTTCAGTTTATGTTTTCACTGACTTTCCTCCTGCAGACAGGAATTTGCAGACTGACAAGCATTTCACAGGTCAAACAACAGAACATGTGCATATTGCTGCCTTTTATATTTACAGGTGGAAAGACACAGTTATACTCCAGGAAAGGTGTATGTGCAGTTCATTTGTGATGGTTTAAAACCAGAACTCTCCCCCCACACGCCTCTCTCTCTCTCTGAATGCTGTTTGCTTTAACTAGATCAATGTTAGCAAGATATTTAACCACTAGCACACAGGAATCATATTGCAGTAGGTGCTGTTTCCTGTTAAATATTGCATTAAATCAGCTGTTTAAAAAAAAACCCAGTCCAGGCAGAGCCATGATGATTGTTTGTATGACAGTAAGAGAAAGTCCAAATACATGAATGGTCAATACTCAGAACAAGAAGAATAAAACATATCATCCAACATTTCACAGATGAAATCCAGGACACGTGTGGCCAAGCAACATCAGAATGCAGGCAAGATAGCAAAAGTTATTAATGGGTGGGGGAAAACAAGCTAGTTGTCATGAGCTGTCTTCTATATATGGTTTCTCTTCAGATCATATAAATCTTTCACCTTTTACTTAAGAGCCTTTTTAAAGGCTGTAAGAGTAGAGATGTGACGGATCTCCTCCGGCAGGTCATTCCACAGTTTTGGAGCAGCAGTTGAGAAGTCCCTCTGGCTCACCAATGTTCGCCTAGATTTTTTTGGCTGAAATAGGTTCTTCCCCAAGGACCTTAGTGTGCGGGACAGACAATACGGAAGAAGGCAATCCTTTAAGTATTCTGTCCCAAGCCATGTAGGGCTTTAAAGGTAATAACCAACACCTTATACCTTGCCCAGAAACTAATTGGCAGCCAGTGAAGAGACTTCAGGACCAGTATTATATGGTCATTACGGGAAGTACCAGTAATCAACCTGGCTGCCATATTTTGTACAAGCTGAAGTTTCCGAACATGGCACAAGGGTAGCCCCATGTAGAGCACATTATAGAAGTCTAATCGAGAGGTTACCAGTGCATGTACTACAGTTTCAAGTTCTCCCTGCTCCAGGAGGGGGCACAGCTGGTGTATCAGCCGAAGCTGATAACAGGAGCTCCTGACTGTCGCGTCCACCTGAGCTTTCAAGTGAAGTGATGAGCCAAGGAGCACCCCCAAGCTGTGGACAGAGTCCTTCAAGGGAAGTGTAACCCCATCCAGGACTGGCTGACATAACTCCATTTCCAGGTTCGGGTTTCCCATGACAAGTACCTCTGTCTTACCTGGATTCAGCCTGTGCCAGTTTTCCCTCATCCAGTCCATTACCACCCCAAGACAGGCATTCAGAGGAGAGATGTCATCCTTAGTCACTGCATCAGTCCGAGACATAGAGAAATATATTTGGGTGTCATGAGTGTACTGATAACACCCCACCCCATGCCTCCGGATGATCTCACCCAGTGGCTTCATGTAAATGTTGAATAGCATTGGGGACAGAATCGCACCTTGAGGGATGCTCAATTTGAGCTCCCTCTTGGCCAAACAACTGTCCCCAAGTGTCCCCAACCACCTGGAACCTACCCGAGAGGTAGGACTGGAACCATTGCAAAGCAGTGCCACCGATACCCCGCTCTCTCAGGCGTTCCAGAAGGATACCATGGTTGATGGTATCGAAAGCCACTTAAATACAGTCATTCCTTTACATTTGCGGGGGTTAGGTTCAGAAGACCCCCGCAAATGTGAAAAATCCGTGAATAGTAACAGCTTCAGAGGCCCCGTCGCCACTTCCCCCCCTCCCCAGAGAGGGAAACTGCGAATATGCGGAACTGCAAGTGTGGGGGCCACAAATGTGGAGGGTGGACTGTACAGAGATATAAAAAGTATTTACAAACAGTCAAGCCTTGTGTGGCTTTCAGCCATTGGTCAGTTTAAACCCTTTACAATCCTTTTCTCGCCTGGTGCTCTCTCTCTCTCTCTCTCTCTCTCTCTCTCACACACACACACACACACACACACACTTTGTACCATTTGGCCTGTTTCCATCCATGCTAGTTGTTCACTCCTTGACCTTTAAAAGGGGGGCAATTCAAGATGGCAACTCAACTCTCATATAGGCAGAGGTGAAGCGATCCTACCTTGCACATATCAAATGGTGGAGTGAATGGCAGGAAAGCCCTGTTCCTGACACTTGGAAAGGCTGCAGCAGTTTGCTTTTGCCTAAGTCTACCACTCCCCACCCACCCCTGGGTCAACTCAGTACACACCATTTTTGCACTTTGAACATCGTTTGCAGCAATTGAAGTAAGCTGAGGACAAAGGGGAGAAGTGGGAGGAAGAGAGAGAAACTGGGACATTTTGAAAAGAGTTGAAAAAGTGAAACAACAGAGGAACTGCTCCTAACAAATCAGGACAGTCAGAGGGTGTGGTAAAACACACACATCCATTAGATGTATTATTGTTGCCAGTTTCATGGATCTGTAATATTGTATATTTTTAGGCTGAAAAAATTGCCAGCAAGGAGCCAATGCAAAGGTTGTGAGGGTTGGGGTGTTTAAAAAACACCTAAAGCTGAGTCAATTTCTTGGAAGAACTGGCTGCCACTCAAATTCAGAGGAAGGCTAAAATGTTTCACAATCTCATATTCTCATTATCATAATCATAGCCCACTTGAGCTGATAAATATTACCATTCTCTGCCCTTCCCTTTTTCTTTTTGCTTTTACTTAAGGAAAAAAATCAGTGGCTAAGAGTGCCAGGTCCAAACCCAAGGGCCCTACTGTTCAACAGATGCTCAGCTATAATTTGGGAAGCAGCAGTAGTTTCTTTCACACAATTGCAGTTCTTCCTAATGATGCGGGGAAAGATAAGATTTCTACCTCCTTTAGCAAGCAGGAATGGAGAGTAGAAGAGAGGGCCAAGGAAGATGTAGCTAGCACTGACAGCTTGTGCCCCCCCCCAAAAAAAATTCCAGGGTTCCCTTTGGGGCATTAATGAAAGGAGATGGGATAGGAGCACCCATCTCACAAGACACTCCAGAACAAGAGGAGCAACTCACTATGGGCTTGTCCATACGAGGCAATAAAATGTGGATTGGTGTGTAGTAACACCAATTTCCAGCAGCTTTCATTTGTCTCCATGGTTTTTTTCCCCTGATCACAGGCATGCGAAACCATATGCATTTATTGTTCAAACAGGCATGCCTGCGAATCAAGATGGTGGGCATGAGCGAATTACTCACATTTTTATTGTCACCAGTTGCCGCCGCCAAACAGGGCTTTTTTAAATGCATATCCAAGGTGCAGAAGTGTGATCTTCTGCATAAATAAACAGAAGAAAAGAAGGAAAAGGCTGTTTTGTCACCTCAGCGTACGATCGCTATGGCGAAAATCCAACATGGCAGTTCCAGGCACTTGCCTTGCCAGCAAGCTCCTCCCCCTGCACTCGACCAACCAATCAGCTTTCCACTTCCACTCTTATCAGGAATGTGCAGCAAAGCGAATCATTGTCCCAACAAGTGGGAATGTGCATTTCCTTCTAAGTTTTTTTAAAAAATACAAGAAAAGCCACAAAGGCTTTTCCCACAGAGTATTTGAACTTTTTGCCCCTCTCCTTCCAAATATGGTAAAATGATCAAGGATCCAATTGGGACAAAAGGTATTCTCCTAGAATTCTATGAGGAGTATTTTCACCATATACACAAGCCCTATGTCAGGCATATTGGGACCATTTCACACTTCGGGCAAAGATTAATAAGGGGTCAACTACATAAGGTATTAATAAGTAGCTGGATTTAACATGCCTAGCTTTAGCATAGGAGTTTAAAAGAGTTGCCCTAGATCAGGCAAAAACCCTATCTAGTTCAGCAGTCTATGCCCACAGTGGCCAAGCAGGTGGGCATGAAGCATTCACACAAGCAAGATATGAGTATCCTTCCTCTCATATTCCCCACCACCTGATACTGGCCTCAGATCCTGGAAGTGACATATAGTTACTCTAACTAGTAGTTGAGCCCGTGTGGTGGCATGTTGGACTATGACTCTGGAGACTAGAGTTTGAATCTCTGCTCAGCCATGGAAATCCACTGGGTGACCTTGGGCAAGTCACACTCTCTCAGCCTCACAGAAAAGCAAACACAAACCTCCTCTGAACAAATCTTGCCAAGAAACCCCTGGGATAGCTTCACCAAAAGTCAGAAACAATTTGAAGGCACACAACAACAAAACTAGTAGCCAGGGGTGCTCAGCACTGAAAGAGAATGACAGTGATAGGGTTAAATAATGTTTCAGAAACCTGAAAACTCCTCATGTCTTATACACCTATCTCAACCTCTCCAAGATTAAGATATATAGTCTATGATATTCTTAGGGATCATTCCAGTTGTTCTCTCTGTCTCCTCTTTATTGTCTCACTGCTACAAAGGTCAAACTATTTTACTGGTCTGTGTCCTGTCCCTACTTAGCCCAGCTCAGTTTTGCATCCTTAGAGAGCTTTCCAACCTCTAATGGAATTCCTATAATAAACTTTGGTTTGTTTTCTATAGCTGTTGATGTCATTGCTCCTTAACTATAAGAGCTATCTGCTGCACACACACACACCCTCTATCAGAACTTATCTTTCATGGATTTTAAAACCATCCAAGCTGGAACCCATTAGTATATCTTGTGGCACTGAACTGCACAATTTAACCACCCTAAACTATCCTAAGTTTTCCGCCAGGCATCTGTCACCATTTACTTTCAGTAGATGATCCCCAAGTTCTGGTATTATGAGAGTGAGAATGATGCTTCATTCTATCCACTCAGGACTTTATCAGACCACCACCCATTAATGTTCTATTGCCGTCATATTTTAAAATGTTTTTATGCCAGCAAAAGAACCCCCCTCCCCACCAGACCTACCGGCAGTAATGGAGCACAAACAGAGCTCCATTTACTTCTGGGGTTGAGATCTCACTGATTCTCACGAAAAGATGTAGCATGGGAATTTTTTTAAAAAGCCAAATAAACATATAAAAAGTAGAGCAAAGCACAAAAACACACATAAAAAGTCACAAGTACACATGGGGGGTCATAAAAGGAGTGTCCCCTACCTGGCTGTCGCAATCTCACATAAAGTCTTTGCCCATTGATGCTGTATTCATGTGAGTTCAATGGCATGAGGACTGAAATACCGGCAATGCTGGCAACAAATCACCATGGGAGATCAATTGACGGCAAGGCCTGTCAATAAAATAGAATGGTTTCTGGACATTACATGATTGCGAAAAGACGTCATCTGGTATGGGTGCCCTTTCATGATCATTAGGCATCCTTATGATGCCATATTTGCTGCATCTGATAAAGTCCTCAGACTGTTTGTATACTTCTCTATCCCTTATATTGCAACCTTTCCTCTTGAAGGAGTTCCCTTGATCATTTTGGTTGAACTTTTCTACATTGCTTCCAATTCTACAGAATCCTTTTTTCAATTGCACTAACCAAAGGTGTACACTCAATATCCCGGATGTGGTTGCATCATGGATTTTGAGCAGTATAATATTGGGAGGTTATCATTTCAGTTATGCCCAATGTGGATCTTGCCTTTTTTTTAATGGCAGCTGTATAGTGGGTCAATATTTTCAAGGAGATGTCTACTACAATCTCAAGATCCCTTTCTTGGCCATTTGCTGTCAGATCAGATCCCATCAATATATACATGAAACTGGATTTTTTTGCTCCAATATGCATCACTTCATATTTGCTTCAAATAATTGAATCTCATTTACCGTTTTAAAATGCCCTTTCAAACCTGTTTTTGGTCTCACCTGGTGTCAACAAATTTGGGTTCCCACCCTCAATTACAGATTAAGAACAAGTTAAAAAGTTCCAGTCCCAAAAATAGGACTCTGAGAGGCTCCTTCTCTACATGTCTCTCCATTGCAAGAACTGAGCATTTATTCCTACTCTCTGTTTCTCTTTGTAGAACCAGTTTGTAGCTCAGAAAAGGACTTTCATTCTCTTAGCAGCATTCTCTGGTGACTTTGTCAAAAGCTGTTTGGAAGTCCTAGTAGACAATGTCTATAGCATCACTCCTATCCATGTGCTTACTGACACTGATACAACAGGTGTGTATCCATGTGCTTACTGACACTCATACAACAACAACTCTTGCGTTAAGATTTCCTCCCTTTACCCTAAAGATTAGAGGGGACTGGCACTGAGATTTTGGATGCCTAGCCTTGGATTCCTAGTGTTGGGTGCCATCTTTGCAATTCAAAGCAGCAACTGTCCTTGCCATTTTTACTGCGGCACGTGTGGCTACTCTCTGTGGTGAAGGAACGTGCCAGAGAGCCCTCTTGCATCATAGAGCCCTACCAGTGTGCAGGGTAGAATGTCTCCTTCCTTTGGGAAGGGAAGGAGAGGGTGGTTCAGTGAAGATGCTGCCACTGACTATCAGTGACTTGCCTGCAACCATCAACTGAGGGGCATAAAAGCAGCCTGAAATCTAAATATGGACCAACATCTGCTTTGGGCCATGTCATGGACTGAGACAGCAGTGTGTAAGGACAGAATTGACCTCCCTTGCTCCCATACTGCTAATAAAATCTCCTTAGCAAAATCCTGTAGTTCTGAACCTGGCTCTTTCACACTATGCAGTTCTAGCTCAGTGATTCCTTTTTCACTGCCATGGCAACCTCCTATGGAATCCTGGGAGTGCTATTTTAGGCAGGGATATTTAGAATTGTCAGCTGAGATCTCTAGTGCTTAACCAAACCACAAACCCCAGGACCTCGTTTACATGACAAAAAAAGCCTGAGAAGAATTCATGTTGATCCCAGGTAGATCACACGCATCACGGGCTATTCAGAAGGACGGGGTAGCAAAAAGTCCAGTTAACCCATGACTTTCCACCCCTCTATTTTTCAGGACTTTGGGGGGGGGGAAGTCCAAGACAGTCTGTGCTATTGGTTGTCTGAGCAACCAGGAAAGATCCCAGGACATGGGATGGTTTCTGATTGTTGGACATTGGAGGGGGCGGGCTTGCAAGGGAAGCCTTGCAATTGCCATTTTGGTATCCCTCCCCAGGGTCCTCCACTGGCTCCAAAGCAGCCCGCTGAGTGCCAGGCAAGGTCTCTCTGCCCCCCATTCCCACACCCAAGCATCTAGAGAGAGGGCCCTCTGCATGGATTCCCCCCCCGCCTTTGCCACCATGCAGGGTGGGAGGGTCTTCTCGATGACTGTCAGTCACAGTGAAGCCCCCCACCCCATGTGGCTTTTTTCCCCTTGCAGCCATTACCCACCTTTCCCCTGCTGCTGCCTCTCCCTCCTGCCTGGCCCTTCTCTTCCATGTTTACAAGCAGCAAATGGGGAAGAGAGGAGGGGGGAATGGAGGAAGAGACAGCAGCGGGGGAAAGGTGGGCGATGGGACTCTGATTCCTGTTTCCCACCTTTCCCCCACTGCTACCTCTCCCTCCTGCCTGGCCCTTCTCTTCCCCATTCACAAGCAGCGAACAGGAAAGGTGGGATGGAGGTCTCGTGCTTGTGAACAGGAAAGAGAAGGGCCAGGCAGGAGGGAGAAGCAGCAGTGGGGGAAAAGTGGGCAATGGGACTCAGAGCCCCATCGCCCACCTTTCTCCCACTGCTGTCTCTTCCTCCATTCCCCCCTCCTTTCTTCCCTGTTCGCTGCTTGCGAATGGGGAAGAGAAGGGCCAGGTAGGAGGGAGAGGCAGCAGTGGGGGAAAGGTGGGCAATGGGACTCAGAGTCAGGAAAAATCTCCACTGTCCCGGTGGCAAGGGTGGTGGGATAGCAGCATGGGGTGGGGGGGAATTCTCCGTGACTGACAGTCACAGAGGAGCCTCCCCCACCCCACGTGGCAGCAAGGGCAGGGGGAATAGCCGTGCGGGGAGGGGGTAATGCAGGCGTGCTGGTGATTCTACCAGACTGACCATTCCAAAAATGGTGGATCTGGAATTGCCAGCCTTCCCTTGCAAGCCCGCCCCCTCTGAACTCTGACCAATCATCTGCCTGTGTGCCCCTATTCCAGGATGGAGTTACTAAGAACAAGAAATCCAAAAACCCGAGACTCATGCTACCATGACAAATCGTGTACACAATAAGAGATGAACTCGGGATGAAGATATCTCGCTTCTCCTCAGGATAAAAACTGCCATGTATCTGAGCCCCAGGATTCCATAGAATGAAGCCATTAACATTAAAGTGGAATCATAGGTATATAAATGTGTACACCCCCCCATTTCTCCTTCTCATCTGTTACTGAGATGAAGAAAAACGTGAGTGTTCCAAGTGCGCTATGTACTGAATGGACACTGCAGAGGGAACAACAACTAATCATGTCTCCCTGGTTAATAACACAGTACAATAAGTGAGCTGCATGACTTACCCACATGGAAATCTTGCAGTTCGGGGCAGGGCAGAGCTCCAGTGGTCCCTCCTCTAATGTAGAATTGCCAGCTTAATTTTTTTCTAAGGGCCTGCACACCTGGGCGCAGCCCTGGCAGGGGAATCAGGACCACTAGGAATGAATTTGAACCTCAGTTTGAACTCATTGACTTGTGGCCCAGACAGAGTGACCTGTATGCTGGATTCACTCCAGTTTGGGGGTGGGGGAGATAAATACCCCTGCTCTCTCACACATGCTTGTCAGTTGTTGCCTGAGTGTCATGAGAGCTGGATGAGCAGGACCGAAGAGGCAGGAAGACGCAGAGGCATGAGCAAGTACCAATGAGGGAGTGGCACAGCCAAAGAGGCAGCACGGTGGCCAAGTGGGCCTGCAGCACAAAACAGAAGCAGCAGCGGATGGGGTGTCAGGGCATCAGATGGGGCACAGCACAGCTGGAGCTGACTTTTCAAAGGAGATGCCTGTCCCCAAACCTGAAGAGGTGGCATTTATCCCAACAGCTCTTATAAGGGCTCATTACATCTTTTTATTATATTTTTATTTTTATTTTTATTTTTTGTGGAGCTGGGCTCTCCCTCTTCCTCTTATCAGCTTTGCATTCCATTGCAGCAACCCCAGTGGCCTTGGGGCTTAAGGGATGACGAGGGAGGTTGGCCACCCAGTAGCAGGGTGGGAAGCATAATTCTGTTGGATAAGATGGTTGGTCAATTTGTGAGCACCCGGCTCATTGGTCATTGGTTGCATCTGTATTGGTTTGGCAGAAGGCAAGTATGTCATTTCATGCAGAGCAGATCTTGCCCCTGAACACACAAGTGAACTACATGACTTACCCACATTGCAATCTTGTGGTTTGAGGTGGAACACCAGCAGTCCCTGCAGTAATGGAGGATTGCTGGCTTCTTCCCAGGGGCCCACACACCTTAGCCCAGCCCTGGGGGAGAGTGGGAACCTTCAGCCAATGAGTTCAAACCGTGGTTTGGATTAATTGGGAAGTGCCCCAGTCAGAGTGACACAGATGCAGAATTCACTTCAGTGGAGATTTTCACACGGGCTATATATCCCGTGGCAGGAACAGAACAGGGCCAGGAAAGGTTTTTCCTTTTGGATGACGTTGACCCCATTCTGTCCTGCATCCATCCTGCTCCTGTGATTGTTCCATCGTTATCACGCAATCACGGGTGTGCAAACAGGAGCCCCATTCCTGTTCCGAAATGACAGCCGTAGAAAGGAGATCCATTCCGAGCACTTCCTGGTCTGATCTGGACATCCAGGTAAGTGGCACCCTTTATTTTACCCTCCCTGTTTTGATTGTGTGGTTTAAAATGTGTTTTTGTGCTTGGTGAACTGATTTTATGTTTGGGGGAGTTTTATTTTTTAAATTTACCACCCAGCCGTTATTACACGATAACGGCCAGGATTTCAGACGGCTGGTCGTAAAAGCAGCCTTACGATGGCTGCATTTACGGCCGGCCAGCTAGGGGAGGGGGAGCCTGTTCCTGCTGCAGAATTAAGGTAAGTGTGTGAAAGATTTACATTATTCCATGGCAGGAATGGGAGAGGAGGTGGCGGGGCAGTAACGGGGCATTTTGGCCCCATGTGGAAATCTCCAGTGTGTCATAGCATGTGGAGCGGTTCTCACCCCTGAATATGCAATATATGTTTTCAACCAGGTGGTTGTCAAAGCCACACTTTACATTATAAGGTATACCCTTAAGATTTATAAGCTGTGCAGTGGCTTTACCCATGCCCTCAATATCCAGTGGCCTCTGGATATTAAGCCACCCTATATGCATCTTGGACACCCATCCAAATATCTGACCCTGAGGCTTGTTTCTGAGGTCTCTCAGGTCATACAAGGAATTTTAGTTTGTCACTTTTTGCTCTCCTATTTAAATGTTATTTTATTTTTTTCCTAGCCAAGAGTCCTGGATCTAGACCTAGCCACTCAGTACCTAACCAATGTTACTTTCAACTGGATATGCTTGCCTTGCTACAATAAGATTAACACATCAGGATATTTTATGGCCATAACCTTCTTCTGACCACTGTGGAAAAACAGATGCATGAGAGAGACAGAGAATGGATGACTGACTTGACTCAATATATGGTTAGCAATCCCTCTGTAACATCTAAATCTTGCCTGATTGCTAGAAAGCCTGCAGGCACTTTCTCTCGCCCATCGTTCACTTGGAGTCATAGAAACGTCCATTCCCTAAGCAAAGCTACAGAGAGTAATGACTGTGAAGGGATGCAGAGTCATTAATACTCTCCTTTCCTGATAGTACTGTTAACAGCTTCAGATTATTAAGGAAAGAACTGTTAAGCTTAGATGCTTTCCTCCACACACACCCATCCCATCTCCTTGCAGTGTTGCTGCTCATTTCATCCACTTAACTCATTTTGGAGAGCATAAAGCTAGAATTTTTGGGTTTTATCTGTTGTTCCTAACTCTGTAGCAAAAGGGAAAAAAGCCATCCCATAAGGCCACAGCAAAGGATGCTGATGAAGACTCCACCGTACTGAAAGACTGGCTCCATTTGGCTCTTCCCTCCCTCAACAGACTGTCAGCAGCAGCCAGTCCATCTGGCCGCAACAAGAGAGATATGAAACTGAAGGGCCATTTTATCAGCTTCTCCCCTCTGTTAAGCATAATCTTTTCACACTCATTTAACCAGTCTGCAGCAGGCAGGTGGGAAGCAGGGCCACTCCATTAGCAATAATGAAAGACCATATCCCTCTGGCCTGACCAGCCACACCATCATACAACAGGAGCATTCATTCTGTTGATCTGCAACCAACAAATGTAGGGAGGGATGAGAAGGAAGCCCCACTCCATTGGCTGTGCTGAACCACCAGTGCCATTTGGCCCCTCCCTCTTCCTGAACTGTTTTCATTCCAGGAGATTGAATGATGGCGTAACTAAGAATCCATGCCTGAATCTGCTTGTTTTCTTCTTCCCTCCTCATCCTTTTTTCTCTTTGTGTCATGTCTTCTAGCCTGTTCCATTGAGTCTGAAGAAGTGAGTACATGAAACAAATTTTACCAGAGTCATGTTATTCCTAAAATAGCTGTTGCCTTTTAAAAACTGTATATCCTGTTTATACCTCACATTATATATTATTCAAAGACATAGCTGTATTAGTCTGCATCAGTATTCAAAGGGATCTTGAAGCATCTTTGAGACTACCTAAAAGAAAGAAGTTGGTAGCATAAGCTTTTGTAGACTTAAGTCTATGAAGCTTTTGTAGATTTAAGCCTACTTCATCAAATGCATAAGCTTTTATAGATTTAAGCATACTTCATCAAATGCATCCAGTGAAGTACACTTAAGTCTACAAAAGCTTATGCTACCAACTCGCTTCTCTCAGGTAGCCTCAAAGGTGCTATGAGATCCCTTTGCATTATATATGATGTACAATGCATGTGGAAATAGTTTCGGTTTAGTTGACGTTTGTCCTGTTTAAAGTGTACATTTGATGTTATACTATATGTTTATTAGGTCTTGTGATTTGTTTAGATTTTAAGGCTGCACTGGGGGCGGTGTTTTTGTTGCTCCTGTATAGGCTTTTCTAAGGAGATGATCAGATGCTTTAAATATGACATTACCACCATGCCAGGAGATTACTAAAGGGCTTCCCTTTCACATTATGTTGTTCCCATCTCGTAATAGCCCTGTTCTGCTGTTGTTACACTGGCGCTGCTTTTTATTGATGGGTTAAGCTGTCAGTGGATCCCCCCGTTCCGTTTCTGTCATGGAGGTTCGTGTGAGTAAAAAGGTGCCCATTTCACTGGCATGATCCCATCATAAATGAGAGGTCCATGCCAGAACATTTCTGGGTGAGATCGGCACATCCAGGTAAGTGACATAATTTTTTTGTACCCTCCCTGGGTTATTTGTAAAGTTTTAAGTGTGTGTGTGTGTGTGTGTTTCATAGTGTAACTGTTTCTCTTTTATTTGGGTTTTTATTTTTGAATTTCCCACACTCCCATCTTCTTGCAAGAACTGGCAGGATTTCATTCTGTTAGAGCTCCATTCACTCCTGAGCTGCCCTGTCACGTGAACGAGGTAGGTGTGAAAAGTTTTACTTTTTTGACGTGAGAGGGGCGGGAGAGGAGATTGCAGGATGGGAACACTAAGAGACTTTAGGCAACAGAAAACGTGTGGGGGGATAAAAATGTGGCTCTCTGCATGCTTTTCATTCAAGAGGCTAGGGCAAAATCATTTCAGACAAATAATGAAACAAACAACTCTTTAACTCTGAGGCTTGACAGTATGCACAGTGACTTGTCTTAACAACTGCTCCAAGACTACCCTTCTTGCAGCATATGCCAGTGCTTTGTTATCCTGTATCACCCACAGCTAGCAACAGATACAAAAAAGCATGCAAGACATTCGCCTGCAGAAAAGGCAGTGATATAGGAAAACCCTTGGTCTAACAGGCATGGACTGATAATGAAGTAGCTGTCCCATTCATGTGAATTGTGTTCATTTAACCAGCATATCTGTGGCTGACTCTGACCTAGATTTTCAGCTGCCTCTCTTGTCACAAGGCTGTGGCTTGGTCATGTACTAGTGAATACAATGTGTGGGCTGCTGAATTAGGTTTCCGCAGGCCCAGCAACATATGATTAATCCATTAATGGCAAATCTACCAGGAAAATCAGCCCAATTTAATGTCAAATTCTTATTAGAAGATAAGATTCCCAGTATGACTTTGGTTGTTGCCAAGTTTTTTTCTGAGGCTGTCAGGGTCAGAGAACAGTTAACTTCTGTATTAGGGGGAAATGTCTGAAATAAGCTTTGTTTGTATGAATTGGCCAATTATTCCTTGTGCTTGTAATTTGATTTTGCTGGGTCTCTGTACCATAATAAGGAATTGCTTGATTGAATTAGGTTTCCTAAAATTTTCACATCTAAAGTGGAATAGATCTTTAATAAATAAATGTTTACTTGGGCAATTTTGTGTCCCTTTTGAAAGCTTGAAAATATTGTTGAGGGTGGTAGAAGAGAGACACAGGGGCTAGCCTTCAGCTGCTCTGAACGCCCCAATCTCCTTCCTGGGGAAAGCAGGGGAGGGGAGGAGATGATTTTGCTAGTCTTAATAGTCAAATCAATGTCTGGCATGGCTGACTTCCCTTGGAAACAGGAAGAAGTAGTTGCCACTCAGGCCATTTCTCTGAAAAATAATGTACAACAAAAAAGGATTGATGGAATCCCACCTGAAGTTTGGAAACACGGAGGTTATGTACTCCATGATAAATTCCACAAACTCCTTGTGAATTGCTGGGAAAAGGGGGAACTGCCATCAGATCTCCGAGATGCAATCATCATCACCCTGTACAAGAAAAAAGGAGCAAAATCTGATTGCTCAAACTATAGAGGCAAGGATACTCCTGAACAGATTAGTTCCTGCTATTGCAGAATAACTTCTTCCTGAAAGCCAATGTGGATTCAGAGCCAATAGGAGTACTACAGATATGGTATTTGCACTTAGACAACTGCAAGAAAAATGTAGAGAGCAGTACAAGGGTCTCTATGTAACATTTGTCGACCTCACCAAAGCCTTTGACACTGTGAGTAGAAAAGGTCTGTGGCAGATCCTGGAAAGACTAGGATGTCCCTCCAAATTCCTTAAAATGATTATCTTGCTACACGAGGGCCAGCGCGGTCAAGTCAGATATGGTGATGCTCTTTCAGAGCCGTTTCTAATAACTAATGGAGTGAAGCAAGGTTGTGTTCTTGCACCAAGTTTATTTACAATCTTCTTCAGCATGATGCTCCAAAGGGCTACGGCAGAGTTTGAAGAAGACGACGGCATCTATATACGTTATCGTACTGATGGTAGCTTGTTTAACTTAAGCCGTCTGAGGGCTCACACTAAGACTCTAAACTATCTAGTCCATAAGCTGCTCTTCGCTGATGCTGCTGCCCTTGTTGCCCACACAGATGTAGCTCTGCAGCACCTAACATCCTGCTTCGCAACAGCTGCAGAGCTGTTCAGGCTGGAAGTCAACCTGAAGAAAACAGAAGTTCTTTACCAGCCTCCACCACACAACGAACACCACCATCCCCACATTGCCGTCGGCAACTCTGTGCTCAAGTCCATTCAGCAGTTCACCTACCTGGGAAGTATCATCTCCTCAGATGCCAAGATTGACAAAGAGATTGATCACAGATTAGCAAAGGCAAATAGCGCATTTGGAAGACTTTATAAAAGAGTCTGGAGTAATAAACACCTAAGGCAAAGCACAAAAATCAGTGTGTATAGAGCCATTGTACTATCTATTCTCCTTTATGGGTCTGAAACATGGGTCACCTATCGCCACCACTTATGACTCCTCGGATGCTTTCATCAGCGCTGTTTACACACAATCCTAAATATACACTGGACTGACTATGTGACGAATGTTGCTGTCCTTGAGCAAGCAGGGATCACCAGCATTGAGGCCATGATATTGAGAACACAGCTGCGCTGGGCAGGGCACGTTTTTAGGATGGAGGACCATCACCTCACAAAAACAGTACTCTATGGTGAACTCGCCCCGGGTCAGCCTAAGGGGGCGCTCCAAAAAAGCAATACAAGGACTCCCTGAAACAACATCTCAGGCTTGGCCAAATTGATCACCAACATTGGTCCGCCCTGGCCTCACATCAGGAGGCATGGAGACACACTATCCACAATGCTGAAGCCTTATTTGAGAACTCATGCCAAACAAGTCTTGAAGAGAAATGACAACGCAGAAAGAATCACAACACGGAAACATCACCCAAGGAGACCTGCTGTGCTTTCTGCAACCAAACTTGTTTATCTCGGATTGGCCTTTTTAGTCATCAGTGCGCTTGCAGAAAGCGTGGGATGAGTCCTTCCTGAATCTTCATTTGCAAAGAAAAGCCAGAGAGATATGTATTAACAATAATAAAAAAAATCTTTCACATTTCTTTATCTAATATATCTTTGATCATTATATTTCAAATCCTAGCGTACCGATATCCCCATTATTCTGTCTAATAAATTCTATAAAAGGTTCCCAGTTCTTTATAAATTTCTCATTTGACTTATTTTTCATTAAATTCAAAATTTTGTCTAATGTTGCAAGCTCCATCACTTCATCCATCCATTCCACATGTGTTGGCAGATCATTGGTTTTCCATTTCTTCGCATAAACTAATCTTGTGGCAGTCACTAAATAATTAATTAAATTCTTATACTTTTTTTCTGTTTCATTTTTTAAGCTTACCATATTCAATAGATATAGTTTGGGTCTCATTTCAATTTTAGTTTTTAGTACTTTTTCCATCCATTTATTAATTTTGAACCAGAACTTCTTGACTTTTTCACATTTCCACCACATGTAGGAAAATGAACCTGTCTGTTTTTGACATTTCCAGCATTTGTCTGAGCTTCCTTTATATATTTTTGCTTATGCGGGGGGGGGGGGGTGTTAAATACCATTTGTACATCATTTTGTAAAAATGTTCTTTAATCTTGTATGAACTTGTAAATTTTAATCCTCTATTCCATATTTCCTCCCATTGTTCTAATTGTAATTGATGTCCCAAATTCTGCAACCAATCTATCATACATTGTTTTACCTGTTCTTTCTCCGTATTAAATCTTAGTAACAATCTATACATCTTACTAATCAAATGGTTTTCTTCTGAGCATAATAGCTTCTCGAACTCAGGTTTACTTGTAATTTTTAAAGTGCATTTCTGTGCTTGTGTCTATGTTTTGTCTGTTTATTTTGCTTTATTTTTTAAATTTGCTGCACTCACATCTTCTTGCGAGAATCGGCGAGATCTCAACCCCGGAAGTAAATGGAGCTCTGTTTGTGCTCTGTTACTGCCGGGGCTGCCTTTTCACACTGCTAAAGGTAAGTATGGGGAGGGGGTCACAAAAACACTTCAAAATGTTCTGGCAAAATAATATTTATGGAGGGTGGTCTGATAGACTCTATAAAGACTCTCATATTTGCTGTGTTTGCATTCCCTTAGCAGCTTTGCCTGTCCCTTTTCTTTGGATGACTAAACTCTATTTTTAAATGCTCAACAGATGTTTTAAGTTACTGCAATGCTAGAAATGTGAGGACTGATGTACAATGGGGGGGGGGGGCAAAATTATTATTGGAGGAAAAACCTGCATTTTGCACATATAGCTACACCCCTGTCCCACCCCCATCTCAGTACTGTTCCTCCAGCCCAATTTGGCTGGTATTTGCCTGGATTAGAAACCACTTATTTTCCCCTACCCCATGCCTTTTCTCTTTTCTCCCTAATCCCAACCCTTTTTCTTCCTCACCAGCCTTTCTTTCACTTCAACCCAGTGCTCATTCAGCCTTCCCTTCTCCAAAATCTCCGGTTCACCCACACTAGGCATATGTTTCTTCTCTCTTTCTTCAGTTCCCCAAACCTAGGCAACCAGATTTGCAGATTAGTTATGCTTTTTCTAAATCATATCGTGAGTCACAAAATGGTTGACTGTCATACATACGTAAACCCACACACCCACTAGAAGCTTTATAGCTAGGAAACAGGCAGCTTCCTTTTTTAAACTTCTTTGCATGTAAGGCAGGGGCACACAACCCGTAGCCTACAGTGTTTTCTGTTCCCCCTTGGTCCCATTTCCCTCACAGAGCTTTGGTACCTTTAACAGTTATTGAAAATACAGCCATTTCACAAGTATACACTCTCTCAGCCTTACAGGAAGGTGATGGCAATAAATCTGAATAAATCTTGCCAAGAAAAACCTAGGTTAGAGTCAGCATAAGTCAGAATTGACTTAAAGGGACAAAACAACAAGAAATACTGTTCCTAGGTTGTTGTTGTTTCCACAAAGCTTGGAATTTATTTGTTTGTATTTATTTAGGTATTTATATTCTGCTCTTCAGCCATAAATGCTCTCAGAGTGGCTTACAAATTGTTAAGCAATAGCACTTACACATCTACACTGCACTCTACTAGGCACTCTCTAAGTGGTTTCCAATATGTGTTAGCTAATTGCCTCTGGTACTCATTTTACCCGACCTATGAAAGGATGGAAGGCTGAGTGAACCTTGGAGCCCTTGGGAAAGATCTCACAATTTTTTGGCTGCAGTACCAGCATTTAACCGCTGCACCACCAGGGCTCCCTAAATTCTGTCTCATGCTTCTAAAGTTACTTCATGGCACTCTCATGTCTTACCTGGAAGAGTCCTCTTCAGAGGAGAAGAGTTAGGATGTCAGGCCCCAGCCAAAAAAGCTCTGCACTGGAAGAGTGAACCCAAGGACCAGGTTGAGAGCCCTCTTCTGGAATCCCCACAGGGTCTTCTGCACTTCTTCTAAAGTCATTGTGTGTGTGTGTGTGTGTGTGTGTGTAAAACCTACTAAGGATTCCTTAGAATTTATATGAACTATGAAAATTAACATGGTATGAAACAGACAACTGTGTAGCGCATATATATATATATATATATATATATATATATATATATATAGTGTGTGTGTGTGTGTGTGTGTGTGTGTGTACACACACACACACACACACACTTTTAAAAATAAAATCTGGGGATCCAGGCTTGCTAATGATGTGAACAGCCACTAGGTGGCATAACTACAATTCAAAAAGGATATTGACAAATTGGAGCATGTCCAGAGAAGGGCAACTAAAATGGTGAAAGGTCTGGAAACCATGCCTTATGAGGAGAGACTTAGGGAGCTGCGTATGTTTAGCCTGGAAAAAAGATGGTTAAGAGGCGATATGATAGCCCTGTTTAAGTATTTGAAGGGATGTCACGCTGAGGATGGAGCAGGCTTGTTTTCTGCTGCTCCAGAGACTAGAACACGGAATAATGGATGCAAGCTCCAGGAACAGAGATTCCACCTCAACATGAAGAGGAACTTTTTGACAGTAAGAGCTGTTCGGCAGTGGAACATATTCCCTCGGAGTCCTCCTTGGAGGTCTTTAAACAGAGGCTGGATTGCAATCTGTCGGGGATGCTTTGATCAAGATTTCCTGCATGGCAGGGGGTTGGACTAGATGGCCCTCGTGGTCTCTTCCAACTCTACAATTCTATGATTCTATGATTCTAAGTAAAAGACAGCCAGCTAAGCAATATGGCAACTGTACCTCCCACTCTCATCCTCAACACCTTTTCTCTTCCTCCATCCATGCTACTAATTCACTCTCTTCCACCTACATGTCAAGCAGGACAAATCTGTGTTTTCTCTGTCAACACACAGACACATGTGCATACACATGCACATGTTTATTTTGAGCCAGACACAGACAGAGTTCACCAAGCAAATTCAAAGTGCTGGCTATGACCTATATAGCCCTTTCGCCCTATACGGCTCAGATCCAGGCTATTTGGCAGACCATATCTCCCTGTATGAGCCAGCCCAGGCTCTGAGACCACCAGGAGAGGCCTTTCTCTCAGTCCCACCACCATCACAAAAACAAGCATGGTAGGTGGGGATGCAAGAGAGGGTGTTCTCAGTGGCTGCCCCTAAACTCTGAAACTCCCTTCTCAGGGACACCACAATGACCCCTCTTTGTTGTTCTTCCATCAGCAGCCTAAAACCTTTTTATTCAGACAGGTCTTTAAAACAGAAAGTTTCTTAAGGACATGCTAAAGGGTTATGTACTGATTTAACTGGATTGTTTTTAGAGTTTTTTATCTTTTAAATTATATTTTATTATTTTATTGATGCACTGTATTCTTTTAATGCTGTAAATAGTTTAATTCTATTTTAATGTTTGCTTTTGGTATGTTTTTAACTGAATTGTTCTTTTAAACTGTGAGCTGCTCTGAGTCCCAATTTGTTGGGGGTGGGGTGGGAAGCAGGAAAGAAGAAGAAGAAGAGGAGGAGGAGGAGGAGGAAGAGGCAGCAGCACAGGAGTAGATCCTGTGATGCTACAAGGGTAAGTTCAGAAATTTAAATAGCCTGGTCTCTAGTATCCCATGTGAAACCTGCAAAGATCATTGGACCAAACCTCAAGGCTTTTACTCCCACAGAACCTGATGTCTACCACCTAGTGGCCTAGTGATTCAGTGTCCCTAGTTCACTCAGTGTCACTCAATGACTCAGTGTGGTACTGCCGATTTTAATTAAAATCTGTATAGATATGTTTTAATTAATTCAACTAATTAATCCATTTTAAAAATCAAAATAAATTTGACATGGATGCCCTAAGGGTCCCCTTAAGATGGATGCGAAGCTTCAGATAAGTTCCACAGCTTTGGGGATATGGTGGCAAGACATGTGCACACACAATGGCTAGCGTCTTGTTAGTGGCTTAGGAAAATGTGAGTCCAACTTGCACCTGTACAACTCACTTTTTGGTCATTTCACAGGTCAGAATTCCCTACTGATCGCACAGTGTCCAAACTCCCCTCTTCAAAACCCCATCTTTTAGCTGTTCCTGTCTCTCTAGCATAGCAATTTCCTGCTCAGTGGTGGGAATAGTAAAGAAGCACCCAGCTATGTTCCTATACACAGCAATGATATCATCCACCCACACCTCTCATTTTGTGTGAGGAAAATGGGATTTCCCCACTCATAAAAACAACAGGTAATACAACAACAACAATTTATTTTTTTAATGTGGACAAGGGTACCTTCATGAGGCCCTCTGAATGTTGATGGGCTATAATTCTCAGCATTCCTCAACACTGGCTATGCTAGGTAGGACTGCTGAGACTTGCAATCCAACAGCATCTGGAGGGCTGCATGGCTCCTACCCAGATGTAGACAACCTCTCATGCTCAGCAAAGATTTGCTGAACCAACTAAAACATAACACTCCACAAAGGGCAAGACTGATATGTATATACAGGACCAACCCTGCCATTCAGCAGAACAAGGCAACCAGCTCAGATGGCAGATGCAAGGAGATAGCAGTGACAATCTCCCAGGCTGTTCCTTCTGTGCCCTTGCTCCCTTCTCCTGGAGAACAGAACTGTTTGCACTACATAACCTGCCCTGCACCTTCTATACTAACCTATTGTCCTCAGGTGTGCTGAAGGACCCTGTCCCATTCTCAACCATGAAGTAAGCTCCAATTGACCAGTTGAGTCCATGGAATGGAGGACAGTAGCATCTTGTTCTTTGCCTGAAGCTGCAAGCAGCTTTGGAAAGAAACTTTTTATACAGAAAATAAAGGGAAGCACATCAAGGTGGATATTCTGTGGCTTGTAAAGCACAGTTTGTTGAAGGAAACCTAGACAAGGACTTGACAATTGACAGACTTCCCAAAGGCATTTTGCTAGAGGCAAGTCCAGTGCCTCCAGGAAAACCTAGGTAGCTGATGCAGTACACATTTAAATAGGAGCAGAGTGTGTCATTTCTTCAAATCAAAAAACTGCTTCCACTGTGCCACTTTTCAGGTATTGGGTTCCACACTCGTATCCAGAGGCCAATTGCCATAGCAAAAAATCAAGTCACCCGGCCATAAATTAAACCTACATTTGGCAGTGTAACAAAGTAACAATTGAGTACTTGCTCTGCATCATAAGCAGGCACATCTTCAGCATCTGTGAGTGAATGATTTTTCTGGCACTCACACAAAATTTAGCTGGCCATAAGATATCTTCTCTATGCAACCAACAAGAAGGCACTTTGGATTTGTCTGGTCATCATGCCAATTTTTGTTTGTTAGTGCTAGATCTTTAAAAAGAAAAAGAAAGAAAGAAAACAGATACATGAGGATCTCTTTCACACCGAAGGGACACAGTCAGCCAACCAGGAGAACAGGAGGCCTTGCCAAGATTGAATCAGATATTATGAGAAAAAGCCCTGGGCATGTCCTCTTGTGAAACATACTGGATGGAATCAACCCAAGGTTATTAAGCTGAGTTTGCAATCCAGCTTCTGTCAAGTCGGCTGCTGTTTACACATGCCCTTTTACAGCAGCTTTGTCTGTACAAGCAATTTTATTTCTGTTAAACTGGGAAAATATAAAACCTCACAAATTTCAATCACCTTCTCTCAGTGATCCCAGCAGTGGGCAAGCAGAAAACATCCTAAGTAAAGTGAGCAATAGAAATATGTCTGGCTCAATGATGGTGTGGGAGAACAAGCTGTGCTGAATCAGACCAAAGGCTCATCTGCTTCAGAGTTTGGAGATATTACTGTTTTCAACTACAGGTCCCAAAATCCCTCAACCAGCATAGCAATGGCCATGCTGGCTTCAGAATTCTGGGAGTTGTTATCCAAAGAAACCAGCCAATAACAACTTGTGGAAACTGTTCAGATAAAATGGCAAACTATGGTTTGTTGAAACACGGGAAGAAAAGCTTCAAATTTCCTTACCTTGTATATGCAGAAAGGTGGATGGGAAAATGTGAGAGTGTGGACAGAAGGCTTTAGGGTATTTGTGCTGATAATGATAAACCATAAATTGTCATCCATCTGAAGCATAGAAGGAATCATTTTTTACTTTCAAGAATGAAAGTATCTAGGACAGGCTGGTATTTTTATACACTTTCCAGACATCTTGGACTACAATTCTTACAATCTTTTCCCAGTGACCATCCAAGTTCTACTACTCCCTGAGGTGGGAAGAGAAGTAATATACCATCCCCCATCTTTATTATTATCATTATCATTACATTTATTTATATCCTACCTTTTTTGCAATCTGAGACTCAAGGCAATTTACAAAGTTGGATAGATACACCTAAAAATTTACATCGTAAATTTTTTACAGGCTAACTTAGTGAGGACACAGGAGAGAGCCTTCTCAGTGGCTGCTCCTAGCCTCTAAAATTCCCTGTCATGGGAAGACAGGCTGGTCCACTCCCTGCTTTCCTTTCACCTTCAGGCAAAGACTTCCTTGTCCAAGTAGGCTTTTCATATGTCATTACTTGCAGGGAGGCTGCTTATTGGGAGATGTGTTTTATTTATTTATTTTTAATGCCTGCATGCTTTTGAGATAATTTTATACTGTTTTAAATGTGATTTTTTAAATTGTTTTTAAAACTGCATTGTCAGGTTTTTACTGATTTCTTTTGTGACCCCCCTTGGGTCCCACTCTGGAAGAAAGGTGGCATGTAAATGAAATAAATAAAATTGTACAAAAGTTAAAATATAATTAAACTGTCTATAAAATTAATTAAGCTGGCTATAAAATTAAAACCAGCTAAAAGCAGACCATTAAAATGAGTAACAACCAGTCTAAACACATCACATAAAAGACCCTTTCCCCTCCCTCCTCAGCCCTTAAAGGCCTGCTAAAACAAACAGCTCTTCAGCTGCCCAGGAAAGGATAGCAAAAGGAGCCTGGGAGCAGCCACTGAGAAGACCCTTTTCCATGTTATTGTTGTTGGTGAATTTATTTAATTGTATGCTGCCTTTCTCCCAAGATGGGACCCAAGGTGGCTTCCATAAAACAACAGATTAAAAATACAATATATACAATTAAAATATAAAATCAGATTAAAACCTATAAAATCTAAAACATACAAATAAAACAAGCCCTGCTGCTTATATGTTAAAAGTCTGCTTGAAAAGAAAAGTCTTTGCCTGCTGGCGAAAAGAAAATATGGGAGGGGGCCAGCCTAGCCTCCTGTGGATGGGTGCTCCAAAGAGTGGAAGCAGCCACCAAGAAGGCTCTCCCTCAAGTCTTCACCAAATGAGCTTGTGATAGAGGCAAGACAGAAAGAAAGCCTCCTCCTGATGACATTATGGCTCTGGCAGGATCATATCAGGAGATCCAGTCTTTCAAATAGTTTGGACCCAAGCTGTTGTAAGTACAAGATGTACTTGTGAGGTGGTGATACAGTGAGAACGGCCTTCACAGAAGATCTCAAGCCATGGGCAGTCTCCTATAAGCCCATTTTTGTAACTGTCCCATGGGTGTTAGCATGATACCATTGCCACAGTCTCAGCTCAGTTTACCAGCTTCCTGTTGTGAAGGAGGCACTAGATGGATAGCTCAGAGCAGCCAATCCCAGCATAGAGAATGCAGTGATGAGAGGGAGGGACCTCTGTGAGTGAAAGAGTGAGAATGTCAGTTGAGAACGACAGTTGAGAGTTGACAGGTGAAAGAGAGACTATTGGATGAGTCAGGGTTTCTCAACCAGGGTTCCCTGGAACCCTAGGGTTCCACAAGAGGTTGCCAGGGGTTCCGCAAGATATTGAGATTGAAAAAAATTAACCTTTTTTTTTTTTTTTAAGCTTTAGACAGGGGTTCCCTGAGACCTGAAAATTGTTTCAAGGGTTCCAACAGGGTAAAAATGTTGAAAAAGGCTGGTTGTGAGTGTCAGTGGGGAGTGAATGTGAATTGGGCATATGAATTGAGTGAAGGGCTAGGTCTGGCACCATTTGGTTGGAATGTTAATATATACAGTTGTCCCTTCATATTCACTGGGGTTTGGTTCCAGGACTCCCCCTCAAGTCCCATTATGTGTAATGGCATGGCAAAATGGTGTCCCTTATATAAGATGGCAAAATCAAAGTTTGCTTTTTGGATTATTATTTTTTAAAGAATATTTTCAAACCATGAATACCTAAATCTGTGAATACCAAATCTATGGATACAGAGGGACAACTGTAGTTGATTCCAGATATTAGAAGTTGTTAAAGCTTGGTTATAATAAATAACCTGAGCTTGTTAGTTAAATTGTTAGCACTGACTCAGGCTTTGGAATAAGGGGTGGTCATACTTACCATCACATAAACCACTTTTATCAAGACTTATCCATAATTAGGTCACCTAGAAGCCCAGGACCCAAATCCAAAAAGGGATCTGAAAGGGTGCAAGGTGAGAGTGACAGGCAGCCAGGGCTAGGAACTGTGGTGCCAACCTGGTTAGGCCAATATCACAATCCCTGCCCCCTCAAAAATTGCAATTGAGGTGGACAAGCAGCAGAAGTTAGGAGCAGAAATCACACAGCCACACGGAAGAGTGAAAGAAAGCGAGGGGGCAAAAGGTAAGGCAATGGGGGATCAAAAGTGGAGAGAAACAATGAGGAGCTCTTCTGAGCAGGGAGGACTAGTGCAATTCTCTACGCCTGTCATGCTTCCACCTGAGGTGCCTGTCTCACTCTGACTAGAGCTTCTGGGAGCTGAAGTCCCCTATTCAGCACTGTAACTTACCATATATCCCTTCCCCTATTTGTCCACTGAATATTAACCAACATCATATAGAACATAACTTGGAATAGTGACTTTTTTTGGCACCACAATTCCAAGAATCACCCAGCCAGCCTAACCACTTGAGCAATTCTAAAAGTTGTGGTTGAATCAAGGATTCTAGGAGGTGATGTGCAACAAGTCAAAAAGAGGAAGAAGGATAGCACAACATCTTATAATAAGACTGCAAAACAGTTCCAGCTGATTCAAAGGTATGGGAAAGACAGAACTATCTCCAGGGTTCTTGTGCTGCTTTTGAGAATGGTCCCAAAAGTCACTGAACAACCGGGTTTTTTAAAAAAGTCATTTAATTTCATAGTGTAAATGGATCTTAAAATAGCTGGTCCTTTATGCCTTTGGCATTATTTTCCTTCCTGCCTAGCTGCCAGATTGTCTTTTATTTTAGTTTATTTTTGACATATTAACTAGAACCACAGCAGCCAGTGAATTGGAAACCTTCAGATCCTTTTTAAAAATTTCTGCATGCACATTCAAATCTGCCACGGTCATGATCAGAATTATTTCCAGAGTCTGCAGTACAAAAAGAGTTGGCTAATAAAATACTTGGTTATGAAGTCAGAATGTTGAGTCCCATAAACTGGATCCAATTAATTTTCCCAAGGGTTCTAAAGATTTATAGATCTACTCTTTCTACATTTCCTCTCCCTTCTCCTTAAGAAAATGCATTCTGCAATAATTTTCCTTAGGCTATGCTGTCCTTCCATTATTGCATTTTTTTAAAAAATTCAGAATGGTTTATAATAATGTACCTAGTGAATAAATGAGCATTAGGGGGAAGGGGAAATTACTGTTCTCCTTTTACAAAAGCCTTTAAACATGTAAATCAACTTTTCTGTATTCATGATATACAAGACAAATATGTTTTTGTATTTATGCATGTTACTTTTATCTATTCTGAAGTGAGGGGGAAAACATGTTTTGTTATTCTCTGAAAGGTCAAAACTAATTTTATACAGGAAACCATAAGGAAGAACATCAAAGTGTTTTTCCTTCAAATAGGAAAATGTACCCATTATTAACCAAATGGAAACTCAGCACATCAGAAAAGCAGGAGAGTAAAGCAGAAAAAAATGACTTAAAACATATTTTTTTAGCTCCTGCAAGCCCAGCTGAGCTTATCCTGGTGACCAGCCAATCTCAAAGAGAGAGGAGAGAAGAGAAGAGGAAATGTCTACATAGATTTTCATTGGTGCTAAGTTCTACAGATGCCATCTGGTTAATACTGACATAAAGGGTGCTTTCTTCCCATGCAACGTGAGTCAAGCTGCCCTGAACACAGCAGGATAATGGGATGGGGTATAAATCCAGCAATTCCTTGATTCTGATTTGAATTGACCCAGATTATTTCAAAGTCAACTGGAAGGGACAAGAACATACCTTGTGCGAAAACACTCAAGTAGCCTAATACTAACCATATTTAGTTAGATGGAGGCAGTTCACTGATACATACTTATCCGTAAGAATGCACATCTTCATTTTAAATGCCTCCCTCCAACCTCCAGCAGAGTTTATAAGACTTTTTGCATATTTTTTTTGGATAAGTGTTCACATTTGTGAATTTCACTGTGAGCATTTTGTGAAGGCTCACCACACCAAATGTTTCTTTTGCAAAAGATACAATGTTTCACACAAAATACAGTAGTTTGACAAAAAAAGAAAAGTTATGTCCTGTCTACACGATGAAAAATGACATGTATTTATTCACAAAATTGTCAATCTGTACAGGCTGCTGTTCAAATAAATACGTGTCATTCGGGGGGGGGCAGCAAAACTCACCTTTTACTCTGTGTGCAGTGGATCCAGCTCTTCATCTGGATCACAGGGATTTATCTGAACAACATTCGAATGATTGGCAGACTGTACACTCCTGTTCGCACAGATACGAACAGAAGTGCAAGCTGATTGGCTGGCCATGTAGAGGGGTGGGACTAGGAAAGAGGGAAAGGACTGCAGATGCCATGATAAATTCCCGGATCTACAAGTGTCTGGTAAATCTGTGTTATGTTTTTGCATTTTTATTTTTAAATGTTAACATGTAATCATGGCTTTCCAGATGCCAAGCACCTTTTGAAATAATAAAAAAAGGTGGCAGGAGATTTAAAAACACTGCCGAGATCATTGACTCCAGCCAGCTGGGTAAGGGGGTCATATGGATTTTGGGGGGGGTGGGATTTTTATCATGTAGGCAGATTGTACACATTCATATGACTGTCTTTTCGATTTTTTTACCGCCATACATTTTTTTTTCTGTCATGTAGATGGGACCTTAATGAAATTTTTGCAAAAAGTCAGAAGAAAGCACTAAATCTTTCATTCTCGTATGAAGATGGAAACAAAACTCATGGTGGTTGACCATTTTTGATGGTGTATCTTTATATATATGCAGGCATTGTTTCTTCTCAAAGATAAGAAAGTATGCTAATCATGTTTACATCCTTGCTTACCAGAACTTAAAAGCAACAAATTACAAGCAATATAGTTAATTCTACCAAGTCACATGCTTTGGTATCAAGAGCATAATGAAGCTACATTTCAGAAGCAACATTAAAAAGTGGGAATGAGGCTACCTGAATGGTCTACTCTAATCAGTAATGTTTTCCACATTTATTTTTAAAGTAACATTTTCAGGACTTTTAAAAGCATTTTAGGTCCAGTGTGCCACAGTGGCTTGAGTGTTAGACTACAACTGTGGAAATCAGGGTTCAAATCCCTGCTCAGCCATGAAATCCACTGGGTGACCTTGGGCAAGTCACACTCTCTCAGCCTGAGAGGAAGGCAATAGCAAACCTCCTCTGAACAAATCTTGCCAAGAAAAACCTGTGATAGGTTCGCCTTAGGGTTGCCATAAGCTGAAGATTACTTGAAGGCACATGACAACAGCAGCAGCAGCAGCAAGGGCCATCTTGACAGAATTTTTGAAAGTTTTGTGCCATTTTCTTATTAAGCCTAGGGGCTTTCTTTTCTTTTTTAAAAAAGTAGTGAAAAGTAATGAAAAAGTAATGAAGAATGCAATTTTTTTTTAATTCTACAAAGTAAAGGTATGGAATTGCTTTTTAAATTTAATCATGGGGATGCATTACTTTTCAAAAGCAACTTTCCAAGCTCTCATACTTGCATACACCTAAGAAGTATCCATGTAAGCTTCCTTATTGTAAATTATGTGGAGAGATTCAGGTTCCAGGAGGCAACTAGTTGAGGAAAGGGACCAGAAAGCCACATACTTGAAGAAAGGGAGTAGCAAACCTTAGTCTTTCTACAGCTTGCTGTACTCAGAAAAACACAGCAAGAGAACATAATGAAAGATTAGTTCCTTGAACCCACCTTATCCCAACCTAGTGCCCTCCAGATGTTTTGCATTACAGTGCCCAGCATTCCTGACCTTTTGCCATGCTGGCTGGAACTGATAAGAGTCAGAGTCCAAACTATCTGGCAGGCAGCAGTTTATGAAAGGCTGTTCTAATGTGCTGCCTTTAAAGTGGGTCTCACTTCCAACTTAGAATCTAGCTTCCAAATAGCTTCTGAAGGTCAATGAAATACTGCCTGCCCTCCTCCCCCAAAAAAAACCCTTTCATTAAAGAGTTATACAGCTACAAGGCATCAGAAGAGCTGTGCTGATAACAGACTGGCAATACAACAATATTCCTTACTGGAATTTTAAGTCCTTTTAAACTGGGAACATTGAGCTTTGATATATTTAGGAGAAAGGTGTCTGTCCACATGCCTTGTCAATGTATTGTCTAGAACTTAGAAAGTCTCATTCTTCGACTACAACTTCTAGAATCCTCCAGCCAGCCTGGGTTCTGGGAGGTAGTCCAAAACCTGAATTTTTCCAACCACTGGTGTTGACTCTCAGGTTCTCTAGTCCATTGCCTACCCAGTCAAATGTTTGTTCCAGGCTCAGATCCTACAGTTGTTTTCTCCCTCAGGTTTGTTGCTGCAAGGTTGGGAGAAGAAACTGGCACAGGCAGCCTATGTTGTCCTACTGGCAGCAGGTGAAGACTTTTTCTATTCCATCAGGCTTTGTGGAACTACCTTTTTACAAGAAAAAGGCTGTTAATAGTGTGCTCTACCATTTTTATTTCTTGTCTTTTTAACAGAAAGATTTTTATTCCAAAAAAAAATCCATAGATAGTTTGATTCCATTTTAAGAATAACACTTTTGTATGTATTTATTTATCCATGGCTGGGAACCTACTTGGTCACCTGTAGTCTCCAGATTACTGGAAAGAGATCCCACAAATAAGAACATGTAAATGTTTGCCCCTCCAGATTACTGTCGTCATCATCATCATTGTCCTTCCTTTTCCCCAGACCTGGGACTCAAGGCAGCTTACAAAAGTTAAATCAGGTACAGCTTAAAGCATACAATCATACAAAGGTTAAAATATAATTAAATTATCAATCAAATTAAAAGCAAATAAAAGTATGTCTATTTTAAAAGGGAAGCAACAAATATAGACAATACAGTGTATACATGTTATTGGACTGTGAGTCTCAAGAGCCCCAGCTACCATGGATGAAGGATGATGGAAACCACAGTCCAACATGACCTGGTGGGCTGCCACTTGAATGTTAAGTGTTCTCATTGGGAATGTACTCTAAAGCCAGAAAACGTTTTTGTTTTTGTTGTAAGTTCCCATTTATAGCATTTCCACCATGCTCTTTGCATGAGCTTAACAAACAAAATCAATCAGCTCATAAATCTTGGTTAAAATGATATAGTTGTGTGATAATCATTTTTAAATTTACTGTTTCCATGACACAATATCCTTCCCCTCACACACAGAAACCAATTAAGGAAGTGATACTGTGATCTTCAGAAGCAAGGCTTGTAGAAGTACATTTGCAAAGGGACATTTGTAACACTTATCAACCCCCTCCTCAGTGCAAGGCTGCTTATATGATCACATTCTTAACCATAGCTGATTGATTCAAAAGAAGGGTCACCTTACCAGTGTTATTCGTAGGTGCTTCCACAGTTCAGAGATGTTCTACTGTTCTTACAGATGTACTTTCATGTGTCTGTGTAATGTAGTCCATTATAAACTTTCATTTGTTCGTATGATTGGTGAGGCTGACATGAAGGAAATGCAGGAAGAACCATGGGTTTATGGCAGGAGTGGGGAAAATGCAACCATCCAAAGGTTATGGGGCTGCCATTCTGATCAGCCACATACAGCATGGCTAAAGATGAGGGAAAGTGCAGTTTCACAACACCTGAGATGCACACATTCCCCACCCCTGATTTCTGTTAATAGGTTAGGCTCTAGGATCTAGACATGGATGAGAGGAAGAAGCAGGCTGTAGAGTGGCTGTGATGTGTTCTACTGTACAGAAAGCAGTCCTTGCTTTGAAGACATCCTCTGTATGAAGTGCTGTCCAGCCCAAGTCTGGATTGAAAATAAAGATCCATATAAAACAAAAGGAGAAATTGCCCATCAACTCCAACATGGACAGTAGACTAAACCAGCAGTTCCATAGATCACTTGGTCCCACCTGATCTTCTCCATGTTAAGATGCATTGAATTCTTCTTTAAATTGGAAAAATTATTTCTCAATTTGCATCTATATTCATAAATTATTATATACAAATTTTATGCAAGCCATACCGTCTCTATACTTTTTATAGTGTGACATATAAGTAGCCATTCTAGCTGGCTTTGAATCAGTCTGATCAGGAACAAGCTCCCCAACCATGTGTGTGTCCAGACCCAAGGAAAAAAGAAAAAGCATGGAAGCAGATGTATAGTCCAACCAAACAGGTTCAATATCTTAGACATTAGAGGAAAGGAGAGGGCATTTAAGAAATGCCAGAGGAAAGTTATTCAGGCTGAGGGAAAATGTGAAGTCAAAGGCTTTCATGGCCAGCATCCATAGATTTTCCTTGGATTTTTTCCAGGCTGGTTCTGGAATAGTTTCTTTCTGACATTTCACCTGCATCTGTGGCTGGCATCTTCAGAGAATGGTTGGGTAGGAGTATGTGTGGAGTTTATATACTGTGGACCCCTGTTGGGGAGTATATGTAAATTTGTGTAATTGAATGGTTAGTTTCTGGGTATAGAAATGCAAGGCTCGTTAGTGTCTGTTTGACTAATGGCTGGTTGATGGACCATTATCTGCTGGAAATCCCCCTGTCCCTAGGCGGAATTCCTTTGTAAGTGTTGAGTTTTTATTCTATTGTTTTTCAAAACTGGAAGCCAGATTTTGTTTACTTTTAAGGTTTCTTCTTTTCTGTTGAAGTTGTCCAAGTGTTTGTGGATAGCTTCTCTGTGCATTCTGACATGGTAGTTGTTGGCCTGGCCCAGAATTTCTGTGTTTTTAAATAACATTTTGTGTCCAGGTTGGTTTATAACATGTTCTGCTACTGCTGATTTTTCTGGCTGGCCCAGTCTGCAGTGTCTCTCATGTTCCTTGATTTGTGTTTGCACACTGTGTTAAGTGGTCCCTATGTAAACTTGTCCACAGCTGTATGGTATGTGGTAAACTCCTGCAGGTGTGAGAGGGTCTCTTTTGTCCTTCGCTGAGCGTAGCATTTCTTGGATTTTCTTGGTTGGTCTGTAGATTGTTTGGAGGATGTGTTTCCTCATCAGTTTCCCTATTCTGTCTGTGATCCCTTTGATGTATGGTTAAAAAAATACCTTCCCTTTGGGTGGCTCTTTTTCTTCTTCTTTCCTGTAGTTTTTTCTGGGTCAGCCAGAAAAATCAGCAGTAGCAGAACATGTTATAAACCAACCTAGACACAAAATGTTATTTAAAAACACAGAAATTCTGGGCCAGGTCAACAACTACCATGTCAGAATGCACAGAGAAGCTATTGAAATCCACAGACACTTGGACAACTTCAACAGGAAAGAAGAAACCTTAAAAGTAAACAAAATCTGGCTCCCAGTTTTGAAAAACAGTAGAATCAAAACTCAATACTTACAAAGGGATTTCACCAAGGGACAGGAGGATTTCCAGCAGATAATGGCCCATCAGCCAACCATTAGCCAAACAGACAGTAATCAACCTTGCATTTCTATACCCAGAAACTAACCATTCAATTACACAAATTTACATATCCTCCCCAACAGGGGTTCACAGTATATAAACTCCACACACACTCCTACCCAACCATTCTCTGAAGATACCAGCCACAGATGCAGGCGAAACGTAGAAAGAAACTATTCTAGAACATGGTCTCGCAGCCAGGATAAAAACCAAGGAAAAGCTGAGGGAAAAGCTGGGCAGGTAGGATTTGGGGGGGGGGGCAGTAGAAATGAGTTTGATTACCAGATGACGAGTGTTGACTGGTGGTTTTCATGTCACTAGGGCTACACATACCCTCCAAGTTTTAATCTGGACTTTAAAGGTGGTATCCAAAGTGTTGACCCTATTGGGAAATAGGGGTCAGCACTTTGGATAGCTCCTTTAAAATTTCACCAGTCCACTGACATGGAGGACATGAGTTGTCCCTTCAGATGACCAAGGGCTCAGGCTGCTAGCAAGGGAGTTTAGATTGGGCCCTTGAAGTACAGAGTTTTTCACCTATCCCAGCAGAGACAGACAGGCCCATTTCCCAGAGAATTTACTCTGTATATGACCATGTATGCTCTGTCTACTGTCTACTAATTAGGCAGGCACAATATACATATAGTGAGCTCAGAGAAGGCGAAGTGTATTTGCTCATATAGGCCTGCAGTCTTACAGCTATCAGCACTTTCCATGGGGCATTTATTCTCTTGGTTTTGCCTCAACAATGCCTCAGCAGCTACACTCTCCCTTTCCTTTTCCCCTTCTTATGTCTTCAATATAACGGTGACTGAAGTGACCTACCCAGCTTGCCTTAATTGTTACCCAAATTGCTGAGGTCCATGGAAATTCCATATGTGTCCAAATCTTAATTTGGGGAATTCAATTAGCTCAAATTGGCATGCAAGAGGTTGGGTAACTATGGGGATCTTTTGATCAGTGTATACCAGTACTCACTGAACAGACTCAAGCCAGAATGTACAATTAAATTATCTTTATTGGAATTTAATCTTAACAGCATTCATAGTAACACATATGCTTCAAACAATCACATAAGGCTATTGAAGAAATTAGGAAGTATTTGGATAGAGGAATAGAATGACGGGATTGTGGACTATACTGTACCGATCCAAAGAGCAGAGATTCATGAGAAGCTGTATCCTTGCAACACAGACTAACAGAGTGATGGGAGGATGGGTATCTGGCTAAACAGACTATTGTGGAGATGAGAGAAAGATATCTGCATGCTTTGGTGGCATTTTAGGGTGATATCTATATTCGATACTTCCCTTGAAGGGATGGGGTTTAGAGTGGAATACATTGTTTACCAGAGATTCCCAGGTCTGGACAAAGGATTCTCTGGGTGTGTTAACAACAGTCGGTGGGCAAGACATTTGGGACTGAATGGGCACAGGCAACCTTCTATTGTAGGTGAGGGGTGGGGAGAGGAAAAAAATCCCACTTTGCAATCAATGAGTGCTCGGCTATCCTTGATAGGATTAGTGGATGACTCACCTCCAGGGGTTTCCAGGAAGAACTCTGACCTGGGTATGACCTGTTTAAGGAATTTGGAAGGACCCTCCCTAGGTTGTGTGTGACTCCAGCCTTGGTATCTGGGGAGTCCCTGGTTTACTTGCCAATCATGTGGTAGGCCATAGCCAGCCAAATTATTAAGTATCGCCAATTATGCGCTATTGAAAGGTAGGGGCTGTCAAGGCAGGTAACATAACGGGAGAAGTGTGCCCCAAATTATTTGTTTAGATAGCAACATTAATGTATGCATGCTTTTCAGAGTCTTATAATCTGTTATAAGCAATAACAGGTGAGCATTAGACATTTTTCTGAATTGCTTGTATTTATTTGGAAGGAGGGGAAAGACATTCCATCATGTCCCTCTGGTTTTGACCATATAAGGCAATTGATTCAATTGATGGAAAGAGCATAAGCAAAAGGCAGATGCTTGCTCCAAAAAAGAGCCAACAGATAAACAGTGTGCTACAGTGTTTAGCATGTTTGACTGGTACTTGGGAGATCTAGGCTCAAATTGTCACTAAACCTTGACACTCACTGGATGACCTTGAACCAATCACTCTCTTTCCCTCTCAGGTAGACCTACCTCACAGGGTGATGCAGCAGTGAAGTGGGGGAAAGAGTCATGTATGAGAGCTTTGGAAGGTGGGATATAAATATAACTCAGAATAAACAAATACATATGTGTTTAATTATTTCTCCCCACATCCCATACACATTTTTTTCTTTTATTAGAAAAAGAGTGGTCTGTTTTATCACCTTTTGCCAAGTCTGAAAGTGGGAAGCAATAATCCCTTTCTGCTGAAACCTTATTTTGGTAAACAAAGGATTACAAGTTTCTAATGAGGTCATTAAGTCTTTTCAGAATCCAAAATACTAATCCCTGAACTAAAAAGAATTATATTAATCACTGGCGTAATACTCTAACATTCTGATAAGCTTTCTGTTTGTTGCTTGGGTGCTATATTTGTGATCTTCCTGTAGAATTCCTTGTTTGGATACTTATTAAAAATAAAGTTGCCCATCTGTGCCCAACTTCAGAAAAGAGTCTCCCTTGTTAGGCACATATAGGTTTCCCCATCATTCCTCTGCTTTTCTCTTTGATTTTTTTCTCCCAAACACATGCAGAAAATGGGTTATAACCCTGTCTTGTAGCCAATAGGCAAAAACTACTATTTCTTGTTTACATATTATAGCTGAATAACACTTACAGGTGTATACACAGGTTTCCAAAGACTCCTCCAAAAGTAGAGCAGCTGGTGACCCATCTCAATCCTCCTTGGTGTGATTTTATGCTCCAGACGCAAGTGATAATTGGCAGTGGACTGGGTTTTCAGAAAATTGGTGGTGAGGAGTGTAGTTAATGGGCTTCTAATCCATCATATACTATTGTTATGATGCCATAACCTCTAATAATTCACAGATGAAAAGTGAAACACGTGACCAAGCAACGCCAGAGTGCTGTCAAGGTGGCAAAAGTTATTATTGAGGAAAAACAAGCAAGATAGGAGACATTGCAGCAATTTGCTTTTGGCTGAACCTGTAGGTAAGGGCAAGATTCTGCTCCCTCCTCTCCTCTCCACCCTGCTGAATTGATTTAATACAAACTACTTTCGCACAATAAACTCAGTTTGCAGCAGTTAAAGTAAACTAAGAACAAAGAGGGAAAGTGGGAAAGAAACTGGGACATCTTAAAAGCACCCGAATAACTGGGAATGTATGGACATTATCAAATACAGCTTCATAACGACACCACATAAACACAAAAGGGCGCGCATACCAGACGACATCGCCCTTTCGTGTTTTTGTCTTGTCCAAAACCTGTCATATTTTCTTGACGGCTTAATCTGTCAATAGATCTCCCCTAGTGAATCCGTGCACCATTGTAATGACGTGAATGCAGCGTCAATGGCCAGAACACTTCCAGGTGAAATCACAACATCCAGGTAAATGATGCACTTTTTACCACCCTCCACAGTTTACTTGGAAATTTTTAAGTGTGGTTATGTGCTTAGTGTATCTTTTCAAGGTTTTTTTTTTAAAGGGGGGGGGTAATTTCTTGCTCTTGGTATTCTTGTGAGAATATGCAGGATTTTGAACGAGGAGGTGAACAGAGCTCTGTTCACTCCTCCAGCATTGCTGGGGAAGCCTTTTTATGGGATAGAAGGCAAGTGTGGCATGGGGAATTCTTTTGCCAGCATAAAAATGACAAAATTATGATGGCAAAAGAACAGGGTTTAAGGGTATGATCTGATAAAGTCCTACATGTCAGATCAAGACAGTTGAATGGTATGTGATATATGAATAAAAATATCTATGTCTATAGATATCCTCCTCTTAGCTTGCTTAGAGGGCTGTCTACTTTTCCTCTGCTTTTTTATCTTAATTTTTTAATTATATTTTTTTATTTTATTGAAAGAAAAAGATCTTTGTGACACAAATAGCTTTAAAACTAACAAGGACAAAAACAATGCATCAACAAAACCACACAATACAGGAACAATAACACTTACAGGCCCCCCAAAGAAGAGCTGTGCAAGGTAGTGATAGCAGAAACTAAACATCTGCATAGGAGGCATCAGGCCATGCTAGTCTCTTTACTGTACAGTTACTTTCCCCCTGCGAACAGCGATGCCTTCCTTTTCTGTGTTTCTGGGAAGAAACCCTCCCAACTTGTAAACATCAGTGTAACGTCTAGAAACCTAGTCCCATCAGAGTATATAACCACCATTTATTAGGGCATTTCTTTGTCTTGGTCCCAGAAACACTAGAGCTTTGTAGGGCGGTTTTGTGTGTGTGTGTGTGTGTGTGTGTGTGTGTGTTTTCCCCGGCTGTGAGGCCGTGTTCTAGAAGAGTTTATTCCTGATGTTTCACCTGCATCTGTGGCTGGCATCTTCAGAGAATGGTGGCAGTGTGGGTGTGTGGGGTTTATATGGATATGTGAAGGGGAAGTTTGGAGGCTTCCCATCACGCAATGGACCATGAGCTAAATAGACATTAAACCCCCTCACATATCCTCCCACCCTAAGAACTGAACATCCTACAACTGAATACACAAATTTACGGTACATGCTAATCCTCTTCAACAGGGACTCACAGTATATAAACCCCACACACTCACACTGCTACCATTCTCTGAAAATGCCAGCCACAGATGCAGGTGAAACATCAGAAGTAAACTCTTCCAGAACACAGCCTCACAGCCCAGAAAAAAAAACACAAAAAAACTATGGATGCCAGCCGTGAAAGCCTTTGACTTCACACTAGAGCTTTGTCTTGGAAATCTCATGGCCCACAGGAGCAAGTAATGTCCTGTGCATGCTAGAGAACAACTACACATTAAGCTGTTTCTGCATTTACCTGAAAGAACCCGAGAATATTTCCTTTCCCCACCTATTTATATCAATAAAGCTATAATTTATATCATCTGTGACTTTGTTTTACTTCAATAAAATCAAATAAATAAATCAAATAAATATAACTGAACCTGATTCAGGTCCTCCAGAATATTACAATGTAACATCCTGGCAGTAGTCCCTGGTGGTCTTAACTTGTTGCATAAAAACTGTTCAGAACAAGGCTGAGCAGATGAGCTTGGCTGTCCTGTTAATTTCAGACAAGGGTCCCAAAGCTAGGTAACAGGCATTAGAAGAATTCTAAGGAGATTATCACACTACACTGCTATAGCACTGTTATTCTACTTTAACTGCTCTGGCTGCCTCCTGTGGAACAGTTTAGGGAGGGGCATTTGCAACTCTCAGCCAGAGAGCTCTTAGGCCTAACTAAACTACAAACCCCAGAATTCCACAGAATCAGCTGTAGCAGTTAAACTGGAATAGTAGCACTATAACAGTGTAGTGTGATAAAGTCCTAAAGGGTGGTTAGATTCAGCCACATGATGCAGTTTAGAACTCAACCAGATGGTACATTTATTCTGTTTGTAAAACAAGCGCTCCCTTAAAGCGGTGAAAAATGACTGTTTGTCATAGCACGTTATTTGCTTCATCGACATATTTTGCATGTAGCATGGTCTGTTTTGTGGTTGGTTATTGGATGGTAAATGCAGGCTTAACTGACGAGTCCAACTGCTGAGGCATGTATCTCTGAGGAAATCATATTGTGGGAGGAATACGTGTGTTTTCCTTAATGTCTGATATAACAGAGTGCTGGGCCAGAAAAATTTTAAAAAATTAAAAAGAGGGCCCAAGGCAGCCATCAACAATGGGTGCAGGACACAAGAAGCTACCCAAAGATACCATCAGGCAGCAAAATGCCTTGCACCAGCAATGACATGAAACTACAATCGATCTTGAACTAAGACCCAGCTGTAATGATAAGAGAAGTGTACCAAGAAGTGGCATTACAGCAATGCCAGGAGATCGCAAAAGGGTTCTCTTACCAGACAACGATGTCCCACATCATTATGTACCCATTCTGCTGCTGTACCACTTTTTATTGACAGGAGAAGCTGTCAGTAGACTCCCCCTTCCCTTTCTGTTCTGGATTTGGCTGTGTGCAACAAAGTGCCCTGTTTCAATGGCGAGATCCCAGTGTCAATGGGTGATCACTGCCAGAACACTTCCAGGTGAGATTGGGACATCCAGGTAAGTGACACACTTTTTATGACCTCCATAGGTTACTTGGACATTTTAAAGTGTGTTTCTGTGCTTTGTGTAACTTTTTTTGTGTTATTTTTATTTTTTAATTTCCCATGATTGCTTCTTCTTGCGAGAATCCACGGGATTTCACTCCACGAAGCTCCGTTAGAGCTCCATTCACTCCTGGGCTGCCCTGTCGTTGGAAGAGAAGGCAAGTGCGCTGGGGAGGGTGATTATGGTGGGACAGGGACGGGAGTGGAGATTGTGGCGTTCCTGTCTGATAATCTCCTTAGGCTCCTCCAGAGGGCAGCAAGATCACCATTACTGTCATATTTTGAAGCTTTTTTAAAAAAAAAAGTTCCTGGCGCATATTGGAAGCAAAGAGGCATCAACACTTGTAAAGTGATTAGAGTGGTGGGGGAGTCAAGATAATGCTTGCCCTTTGTTTTCACCCCTTTGCATCTTTCTTTGGTTTATGTGCTCAAGCCTTTTGCTTCCTGCTTGCCTGCATTGGTTACTTCCCCCTTCTCTCTCAAGAAGTTAGTCTCTTTGTCCCCTTTGCCTAGAAGGAGCATCCATGAGGCTGCAACACCCACAATGGATGCTAGCTTACACCCACACATGAAAGTCAGCTTTTAGGGGCTCTTGCAACCAAGTTTAGGTCAATCTTTTTTTACCTAACTCCTTTCCTACCATAAGATGGATTTCCTGAAATAATACATGTAAATTTTACTTTTTTTAACCTTAAAAGAACATCCAGAGCCATTTCTCCTGTTTCTACCACAAGCTCATGTCCCACGAGTCCTGCTGCACTCTGCTTAATATAGATACCAAATATTCCTACAGAGCAGAAACAGCAGTATATAGCCTACTCATACACTACTTTATTTAATATTATTATTTTTCAGCCAAAAAAAAAATGGGGGGTAGTAAAAAATGTGTGAATGCTGGGAGCTTTGGGGTCCCAAGAACCCATGGGGCATACAGACCCCCCCAGTGCACATACACAGAAAGAGAGAGAGAGAAAAACACACATAGTGGCTGCTACCAGAATTTCCCAGTTATCAGGAGAGTCTACAAAACAGTATTGATTAGACATCTTAAAAGAAATATTAAATCAAGGCTACAATACTGTATATATATTTCTCTCCAAATATTGTTGGATGGCAAATGTTGGGTGTTATTGGACTGTACCTCCCAATATTTACATCATTAGTTTTGCTGGCTAGAACAGATGGGATTTAAAATCCAAAAATATCTGGAGGGAATTACATTCTCCAGTCCCGGTATAAATTTTGAACTGCTTTGGCAGGGACAAAGCACAATGGTTTCACTAATATTATCACCATCACAGCATTCCATAACAGTGACATTATTCTGACATTGAAGGCTGGTGGCTACATACAAATACTTAAGATTATAAGGATGATACTGGGATGAAATTTCTGTTCTTGTGCAATGCTAGATCAGCCCTGTATATTTTAGCTGGGGTCTAATGATCATTTTGGAGTAAGTCATTTCTGAATTGCTGCTGTAATGGTCTGAAAATGAGGCATTTGATGTTTTAAATAAATCTCTTCTGGAAAGGAATACAGAAACAGAGCAAAATACTTTCAGGGAAAACTACACTTCTTCTATATATTATTTTAATGGCTGTCTGTCTGAAGAAAATATAGTTGAGAAACTATTAGACACTAGTTAAATTAAATGAAATCACAGAGTTTGGAATTTTGCCATATAGACTCTGTGCATGCAATTCATACCAAATCAGCCCTGGGAGAATCAGAACTCACACTGAAGTTTTCATCTCTGTCTTCGACATACTCGCACAATTTTATTAAAGTTAAAGGCACCAAGGTGATCATTCGTTTAGCGCCACAAGTATGAGTTATTCATAATGGAACCTGTGCTCTTTTATCACACAATTAATTCTGAAAATTCCATTCAAAGAGCTTATTTAATATACGTGGCAGGATATCCATTGTGAAGGGCACTGAATGTTCTTACTCCCGCTGCATTTACTTAGAAGCTTGTCCCTGTAAGTCCCTGTAAGTTCAGCAGGCTTTGTTTCCAAATGAATTTGTTTGGTGTTAGGACAGAAACAGATGTAACAGACATCACTCCCATTAGAAAGAGTAACCTTGCATCTTTGCCTCGTCTCTTCCCATAATGCCTTGTAATAACACAAAACATGTAATAAAATATTATTGTTGTATGTTGCTGCACACACACTCCATTTCATTGCCCACTACCTGTGAGGCAAATAAACTTGCCAGGTAATGACATCACATGCTTTGTGTTACTAGAAGGTCACACACAGGAGGGACAGGAAGGAAGAGCTTCAAGGTTGCTGCTTTTGGCGGTAACCAAATCTGTGAATGGTAATATTTTAGTCTGACATTAAGCTGTGAGTTTTCCTAGGAGGACCATGCTGGTCCATTCTTTTACAACATGCGGCAACACTGCTGATTCCTAATGAGTGCCAAATGCTTTTAAATGCATCATTAATTATGATACCCACACCCAAGCTACATTCTGCCAAACAGATTTTTTTAAAACGTATGTCGTAGACAACACTGGAAGTGAAAGTCTACCAGTGAAAACTCTGTGTAATTAGTAACCTTGGGAAAGACATTTTACATACATCCTTAAAACCAAAATGGAAGTTTGCACTTCAAAGCCGGCATTCTGTGAGCTTTCCATGAAATCAAAGGATACACTCTTATGCTATCATGTTTACACAAAGGCACTAAAGAACCTAATATAAATACAGGAGAAGTATACTTTTGCTTTAGTTTCTGGTAAAAATGAATGCCTCACTTTAGAGTTGTTTATTCAAACTTCCATTCAACATTGAGCTTCAATACAAGAGGAAGTATTCACCACTTTAGGTCTAGCTTAGAAGGGACATTTTTTTCTATTTCTGGCCCACACTAGTTTCCATATGTTAAGTACGGTAATAAGTCCAGTCCAACCAGATCCTACATTGATTGGATTTATTTCAGCAAAAACCATATGAATATTCATATGTATTTTTGCCTGTAGGAGAGCCTTCTAAGGAAGTAAATCAGCCTTGAGAGCCAAAAGCTCACCATTCCTGATATTAAACAGCATGGGAGATAAAAAACAGAGACTGGTATAGCACCACAGCATATGGTAATTGCCAAAGGGCAAAGCAATCATCCTTCCCTTCACTTGCTGGAATTGGCCATTCACATTGGAGAAGAACCACCACAACACATCATCCCTAACACACATTCCATGTGGCCTATCCAGAAGAATACCATTTTCAATAGGTCAAAGCCACAAGTTGAAGTCTAAGGGACACACTTCCCTTGCCCTGCTCTCAAAGATCATCCCACAGGCTGTCCAAGGTAAGTGAGGCCTGAAGCTGGATTGGATTGGATCTGGTTAGGCAATATCATTCAAGAGTATAATATCCTCCAATTTTCATGATTTGGCAGGGACAGTCCTGTTTAATCCTCTGTCATCCCACTTTTTCAGCTCTTTTAAATGTCCCAAATTCTCTTTCCTCCTCCCCCGTTTCCTCCCTCATCCTCAATTTACTTAACTCATGCAAACAGAGTTTAAAGTATAAAAGTACTTTGTACTCAATTCATAGGGGGAGGGGAGATGAGGGGGCAAGATCATAGAATCATAGAATTGTAGAGTGGGAAGAGACCACGAGGGCCATCCAGTCCAACCCCCTGCCATGCAGGAATACACAATCAAAGCATCCCTGGCAGATGGCCATTCAGCCTCTGTTTAAAGACCTCCAAGGAAGGAGATCCCACCACATTCAGAGGGAGTGTGTTCCACTACCGAACAGCTCTTACTGTCAAAAAGTTCCTCCTAATGTTGAGGAGAAATCTCAGTTCCTGGAGCATGCATCCATTGTTCCATGTTCTAGTCGCTGGAGCAGCAGAAAACAAGCTTGCTCCATCCTCAGTGTGACACCCCTTCAAATACTTAAACAGGGCTATCATATCGCCCCTTAACCATCTTTTTTCCAGGCTAAACATACCCAGCTCCCTAAGTCTTTCATCATAAGGCATGGTTTCCAGACCTTTCACCATTTTAGTCACCCTTCTCTGGACACGCTCCAATTTGTCAATATCCTTTTTGAATTGTGGTGCCCAGAACTGGACACAGTATTCTAGGTGAGGTCTGACCAATGCAGAATAGAGTGGCACTATTACTTCCCTTGATCTAGACACTATACTTCTATTGATGCAGCCCAAAATCGCATTGGCCTTTTTAACTGCCGCATCACACTGTTGACTCATGTTCAACTTGTGGTCTACTAGGACTCCTAGATCCCTTTCGCACATAGTCTCATTCAGCCAGGTCTCCTCCATCCTATATCTATGCATTTCATTTTTCCGCCCTAAGTGCAGTACCTTACATTTCTCCGTATTGTATTTCATTTTGTTAGCCTTGGCCCAGCTCTCCAGTCTACCCAGGTATTTTGAATTTTGATCCTGTCCTCTAGGGTATTAGCTACTCCTCCCAATTTGGTGTCATCTGCAAATTTGATAAGTATGCCCCTAATTCCATCATCCAAGTCACTGATAAAGATGTTGAATAGCACTGGGCCCAGGACAGAACCCTGTGGCACCCCACTAGTCACATCTTTCCAAGACGAAGAGGAGCCACTGCTGAGCACCCTTTGGGTTTGGCCAGTCAACCATTACAAATCCATTGAACAGTTAACTTGTCTAGCCCACATTTTACAAGCTTGTTTGCAAGAATGTCATGGGGAACCTTGTCAAAGGCCTTACTGAAATCAAGGTATGCGATATCCACAGCATTCCCTTCATCTACCAAGCTGGTAATTTTATCAAAAAAAGAGATCAGATTAGTCTGGCATGACTTGTTTCTCTGAAACCCATGTTGACTTTTTGTGATTATGGCATTGCCTTCTAAATGTTCACAGACTCTCTGTTTAATTATCTGCTCCAGAATCTTACCTGGTATTGATGTCGGACTAACTGGACGATAATTGTTGACCTTCCCACTAGGCTCTGGCAAAAACACCCTGTGGCAGCCTTTTGTCTTTGTCCTCCTTAATAATTTTTGCCTTCTTGACCACACTTTATTGTTGCTTGGCCACATGTGTTCCAGTTTTCATCTGTGAAATGGTGGAGGGTATAGAGCGTCTGGAAGGTAAACTAGCCACCCTCTGGAGAACCTTGCCCAAAAAAGTGATGTTGAAAACTCAGTTAACCTATTCCATCTCATGGCAGCATAAAAGCAAAAACAGGTCAAAACAATTGCAAAAAATACAAATAATTCAAATAAACTAAAAACATATTAAACATGTTAGCAAGGTAAAACAGGTTCAAAGGGTTAAAACAGGTTAAAACCACATTCATATGCATTTTGGAAAAAAAATCAGTTAAGTCAGAAGACTTTAATAAACAGTCATGTTTTTACTTGGCACCTAAATGAAGCCAGCATTGGTGCCAATTGGACCTTCAAAGAGAGGTCATTCTACAAATGGGGTGTCACAGCTAAAAAGGCCCTCTCCCACATCCTCACATAGTGTATTGAGGTCACGGATGGGACCCAGAGGAACTCACCCACTCCACTTCCCACAGACCTCAATCCCCAGGCAGGCATATATACTTTATTACAATTAGCCTAAATCTCTCCTCCTTTAAAGAGCATGGTACCATCCCTTCAGGGAGGGAGTAATTCTACCCCCTCCATCAAAACTGTTCAATCAAACAGTTCTGCGATATGGAGCACTGTGGATGCTTTCTATACTTAAACGTCCCAATGGCTCTCTTCATCTCAAGGAAATGATTTCAAATTACAGTCACACACTCTCATATCCACAGATTCTACCACCCATGGCTTGGAAATATTTTCTAAAACCAATCCAAAAAGCAAACCTTGCTGTTCACCATTTTATATAAGGGACATCATTTTACTACACCATTGTATATAAAGGGATGTGAGCATCCATGGATTTTTCATATCCACTGGTGATCCTGGAACCAAACCTTGCAGATACCAAGGGCCCACTGTACAGCAGCTAGACTGGAGCATTTAACTTTGAGAAACTGATTATGCAGTACTTGGACAATGGCACTGACAGACCAATAGGTGTACTGAGATCTACATGTGAAAATAACTGCTATATTTATTGAAACATGGTACTTTTTAACATGTTTGCTCAGGAGGAATTATCTCCATATGGCCCTTCATAAGTGATTTCAGACTTTGGGAAAAGTCTATTTTACTGTTATTTATTGCTGGTTTCACTAAATTATTTGTATCCGCAAAAGGAAAATTGGAAGACAGTGTTAAACATGCCTCTGTAAGTAACTTGATACAATGCATTTTATTTGAAATGTTATGATAGCTTTTTATGAATACATTTATTTTAAAAATCCAACTAGGAATTTCTGAGCTATGAACCCAGTCAGACATTTGATACCTGATCAGAGCTGGTGTAGTGTAGTGGTTTGAGTTTTAGACTATGGGCTTCTCTAGACAAGAAGATATAATGTGAATTGTTGAGCATTAACACAAATTCGCAGCAGCATTCATTTGTCTCCACGGCCTTTGGCAAAATCACTGGTATGCAAAGCTATCTGTGTTTAAAGTGCACACACAGCCATGCCTGTGAATCAAGATGGTGGCTGGGAGTGAATTACTCATGTTATTATTCTCCACAAGTTGTCGCTGCTGCAGAGTATTTTTTAAAAAATTGTAAATCAAAGGTGCGCAAGTGCAACCTTCTGCTTAAAAAAGGTCATCTCAGCACAGCAAAAAAGTATATGATTGATAACGTGAAACTCCAAAATAGTGCTTCCTACCACTTCATTGCTGGCAAGCTCACCCGTTGCGTACATCCAATCAATTAGCTTTCCAATTCTGCCCTTGCTGAGAATGCACTGTGATGCAAATCGGATCTCCAAATGAGCACTAATGCGCATTTCCACACATTATTAAAAAAAAAACCTCAGGAAAGCCGTGAATGCTTTTCCCACACAGTAAATTGAGTCCCCCCCCCTTCTGAATACCACAAATCTTGGTCAGATCTTCTTGGGACAAAAGTATTCTCTGCATATTCTATTAGGATTGTTCACCATTTAGATAACCCCTACGACTCTGAAGACCAGGGTTCGAATCCCTACTTGGCCATGAAAATCCACTGTGTGACCTTGGACAAGTCACACACCCTCAGACATAACAAAACTCTGTGACAGGTTTGCCTTAGAGTTTCCATAAGTCAGAAACAACTTAAAGGTACACAACAACAAAAATGCAGTAAGCCATCAAGGGCAAAGGGCAAACACACAGGAGGCTGACCAGGCTTTTTGTCCACATTGTGTGTCGATGTAGGGTGTGTCCCCTCTCACCCCTCACCCCAAATAAACATAGACACCATATACGTTCAAATAATATATTGAATACATGAATATTGGAAGATAATATGAGAATATATACTGTATATTGGCAATAAAGGCCACAACTTTGATGACAGCTGCTGTTGGTTGGCACAAACACGTGGGTTCAGATTCAGCTATCGACCAACCCGCCTGTCTTTTGTGGTGGTTGGCATGAGTTCTGATCTAAGGTTATTGGTAACGGGGGTCTCTGTCAAGTTCAGCGTCAAGGTCAAAGTCAAGTTCACAGTCACAGAGACCCCGGGTCACAGAGACCCTGGTCTCAACGTTGTTGGCCCACCTGCCAACAATCACCAGTCCATGAAGGGGAGGAGTTTGGGCAGGCCCCTGAATTGCCTGCCAAACCCACCTCCCCCCCTGCCCATCACCAAAGAGACACGTGATCAAGAAATAAGGGGGGGGGGTATTCCATGATGACATTCCCCAAGTTGGCATGTCCCAATGCCATAGCCCCTGGGGTCTCTGTGACCTTGAACTTTACTTTGAACTTGACATAGACCCTGTTACCAATAACCTTCGATCAGAACCCATGCCAACCACCACAAAAGGCGAGCCAACTCTGGCCTGACTTCGATCAACCCTCGCAGCTGCCACCAACTAAGCCATTGCCCTGAATGAAGGGAGACCCCAGTGCTCCACCTAAATATTGTGAATGGTTAATTCTGGTTGAATGTATCCAGCAAAGGCCCTTGAAATCCATCTGCCCAGACGCTGAATAGACTGCTCTGTCAGGCCCGCTGCAGCCAATGTTGTAGCCACTCCAATCCAGAAAGAATGTCCACCAAACTCGTCTGCTGGCAGACCCAGCTGCCCTAAAGCAGCCCACAGCACATTGATGAGTGACAACCTGCTGCAAAATGCATCAATGCCCCACCTCCCGGCCAATCAGAGGATGAGGTCTGCCTTCACCTCTGATTGGCTGAGAGTCCATTCAAACTGGCCAATCAGGGTGACACAAGCCTCTCCCTGATTGGCCATCACTCTGACCTCTTCCTGGCTTGCTGTGCAAGCTGGGAAGAAGATGGAGGCTCAAGACCGGGGACCCCTAGACCACCCCGCAAACGAGCTGCTGGCATGGCACGGTGAGTCCGACAGCTCCATTCTTGGGCTTCAATAACTGAAAGCCATCCAATAAAACTAGACAAGTGAATGAAGTAGATGCCTCCTACCAAAGGATCAAATATGGAGTTCAAACCACGACATAATGTACTATAACTTCACCTCCAAAGTGTCTTACAGTTTTTAATAAGTATTTCATTAAGTGTTCAAAAACAAATATTTGCTAATCCCCATCCCACAGTGCAGCACATTGTGCTGCAAGTTTACAATTGATATAATTTAATTTAATTGATACAGTTACATTTGTTGCATACTAACACAAGAGAGGGAGGAAGGAAGGAAGGAAGGAAGGAAGGAAGGAAATGAATTGTTAAGTATGTTATGATGTACTACAATAATATAAACCCATCTCTTAATGAAATGAAAAAACTATGCCAAATTGTTTGGAACTGGTCTCTTATTGCAGCTTCATGTGAGATATTTTTCCTTTTTTCTTTTTCTTTTTAAAAGATGAATGGTTAGCATTAGAAGACCTTGAATCCAAGTATTGATATTTGTGCTGTTTGTAGATTTCCAATTGGTGGAAATTATATGTTCACCTGTCATTGACAAACCATTACATCAGCGATCCATCAAATCCAAGCAGTTATATATATGGCCCAATAAAACATGTGCATTGTCCATCACCAATAAATTATCAAGAATGATATTCATTTTTTTCTTAATTTCTGTCTAAATGGGGTAATAATTTGTCTCACCAACTTGTTACTGCATGCTGCATTCTGTTACTCAAACTGTGTGGGGTTTGTGAGGATCCCACTAGTGTCCAAATCTTAGTATGGGGAATATTTATTTAGCTCAAAATGGCAGTGAAAGGCCGGGTAGATGGCAGGATTTTTTGACCTATGAATACCAGTAGTAACTGATGAGACTCCAAGCCAGAATGTACAATTAAATGATCTTTATTGGAAATTAATTTTAACAGCATTCTTGCAAACACTCAGGCTTCAAGCAGTCACACAACTCTATTGAAGATAGTAGGAAGTATTTGGATAGAGGGATAGAATACGGGGATTGTGGGTTATACTATACTGTCCCTGGAGGGCTGAGATCATGAAGTAAACTGGCAGAGGGGAGGTCCAGAAGGCAGAATGGTGACACAAACTGACATGGAGTCTGTCATGGGTGAGCCCCAGCCCCCAGTGTGTGCTCACACAGCAATGCATGCCTGCACAGCTAGGCTTACCCAAGTTTCTGATCAGCTCAAGAGTTCTTCTAGCCTGAGAATTTCTCAGAGCTGATATTCTGAGACACAATCTTAGAATTCCTCTCCTGTGAATTCCAAGAACTATGCCTCCCACCACCTCTTGAATTGCACACCCCTTTTTCACACAGTCCAAGAGAAGACTGTGAGGTACTCTTAGAGCCCCCTGTTACTTGCAGAGCTTTTACCACCCCGTCCCTTCTACCCCGAAGGAAAGAGAATAGAATGACTGAGTAAACAGGCATGTGCAGGCATCAATTAAAGAGAAATTAGAAAAGCTTATTTATTTCAAGTAAGGCTTAATAGGCAATTATCTTCAGGAGGAAGGCACCTTCCATTCCTCCAAGTACATCTTAGAGTTACAGAAATAGTAAAAGGATTCAGCCAAAGCAAGGAAATAAACCATAAATTTCCCTAATCATAAACTGGCTAAAACGTTTCCCTAAAATGTACTCATACACGGTGAAGTCAAGTCTTTGTTCATCTCTGAGATGAGGTCCCTCACCTCAGGGTTCTTGGTCTCTTTGTTCAGCTTTGCCTGAAATGCCATTTACTCATCTCAGGGCTTCTCTCTGAGATCTATGCTATCCCATCTCAGAGCTTCTTTTGTTTAACTCCTTTGTTCAGCTCTTTGTCTCGTGTTCTGGAGGTAGTATTTATAACCTTTTTGAAATTACCACTCTTGCGTCCTGATTGGTAAGTCTTTCTCTGCTAACATGATGTCATTGATGACATGACTCAAGAGGTATCCCTTTACCCCCCCCGCCACCTCTGGATAACTCTTTCATTATCTGATAGTTGAGCATGCAGATACCTGAGTGGTGAATTGTGGATGATGGGAGCTGCCATCATCACAAAGTCAGAAAGCAGGAGGTCCATGCACACTTTGGTGGTGTTTTAGGGTGATATTTATATGTGATAATTCCCCTTAAGGGGTGGGATTTTGAGTAGAATACAATGTCTCTTGGAGTTTCCCAGGCTAATACAAAGGGTTCTCCAGAAGAGTTAACAATCGTTAATGGGCGATATATTTGGAATTGAATAGGAGCAGGCAATTTCTATTGTCAAGGGAAAGGGAAGAGAAAAAATCCATTTTGCAACCATCGGGGACTCTGCTATTGTTGAGTGGATTACTGAATGACTCATCTCCAGGTGTTAACTCTGACCTGGTATGACCTGTTTGGGGAATTTCCAAAGGCCCCTCCCTAGGTTGCACATGACTCCAGCTTTGGTATCTGGGGATCCCTGGTTTACCTGCTAACTCTGTGGAAGGCCACATCAAGCCAAATTATTAAATATTGCCAATTGTGCAATATTCCAAGATGTGTAGTGTAGTTAGGGTAAGTAACAATCCCTCTCCCTGGTCCAGACTACAAATCACTCAGAAAAACTTTGCTGGACAACACTGAGAAAACACTACTGAGAAGACACTACAACTGACACATAACAGACGCTACTGTATGTTTTAACATGCATAATTTAAGAAGAACATTTCCATTATTCAGAAGATTCTACATTGCACAGCTATGCAACATGAAGTTGATAAATATATCAGAATATTCTATATTTATATCTTATGTGTTTGACATCAGCAATTAGATATGACAAACTAACAAGAACATGCAGAGTCATTTAGCCAAATCGTTTAAAACTTGCTTACACTTCCTCAATTACAATCTAATTAACACTTCGGACAGAAAGTTAATTACACTGCTCTTAATTAGAAGCAGACTTTGTTAAAACAGCCCAAGTCTTTCTGTGAGTCAATGAATATAATTTGGAACATATTAGCTGCCTTATACAAAGACAAACCATGGATCTACCTAGCTGGGTGGTGTTTGTTCTGAAGGACCACAACTCTTCAAGGCTCATTGAAGAATATAATGAGCTGCTGAAGCCATCCATAACTGAGTAGTAATAGAGTGATGCTTTGGATCTGGGACCCAGATCATTCTCTTATCGCTCTCAGTTATGGATGGCATCAGTCAGTCATTATATTCATTATTCTTAAAAGTAATTTTGCAAGCTCTGAAAAGGTCTTTCCCATCACTTTACATTTTAACTGGAGATGCCTGGAACTGAACTTGAGACCCTCTCAGTGCAAAGCATGTGTTGCATCTGTGAGCTATGGTCCATCTCCATCAGACAGACAGACAGACAGACAGACAAGAATACTTGGAACATTTAATCAGTTGAATTTGGCACTGCCTTGAAATTCACACAATAATCTATAGATATAATAATCTTGGCTATGTTGCCGTTTTCAGTGTGCTGATTGGCTGCTTAGGTGTCAGGATCTGCCTCTCCTCGCAAGACTAGGCCCCTGGCTGCAGCAGCTGGCACAGCCTCTTTGCAGACTCGAGCCCTAGCTTTCGGAGCCTTGGAAAAACCAGGGCCAATTATCAGATGCAGCTGGCTGCAATCATGCAGCACACCTGAGGCAGCCAGGGGAACTGCTATTTAAGAGCAGCATTCAACCCCTCAGTCTTGGCTATCACAACATGGTCTTCTGTGTTGTCTGTAGCTGCTCCTTGCTCTTGAGCCCTGGATATCTGGTATGTGCTCTGACCTTGGACTGTTTTTGGATTTTGGCTTATCTTTGACCCTGCCTGGACTTTGGACTCTGTCTCTTGTGTTCCTGACCCTGGCATCTCTGCTCCTAGACCCTGCTGCTGATGCCCCAGACCCTGACAGTAGGAAACTTCCCAACCAATCAAAGCTTCCCATTGGGCAACCAATCAGCACAGTGGAGGAGGAAATATGTGGAAAGCTTCAAGTCCTTTCTAAACATGGTGGTGGAGGGGCTCTTGCATGCTGGCACATGTGGGGGGTGTAGCTTTGTGTGTGTGTGTAGCATGTGTGTGTGTGTGTAGCATGGGAGGTGTGGGGTGTGTGGGTGTTCTAGCATGAGCTGTGTGTACCGTGGTGTGTGTGTGTGTTTGTGCATGGCAGTGGTGGAGGGGTTCTCGCATCCTGGTATGCATGGTGTGTGTGTATGTAGTGTTGTGTGTGTGCATGTATGCTGGTAGCATGGTGGTGGGTCAGGGGCTCTTGCATCCTGCCATGTGGTGTGTGTGTGTAGCGTGGTGTGTGAGTATGTGCAGTTACTTGGTGGCGACAGAGCTCTCGCATCCTGGCATGCATGGTGTGTGTGTGTAGTGTAGTGTGTGTATATGCACGGTTGCATGCTGACGGCAGAGGGGCTATCACATCCTGCCATGTGTGGTATGTATGTAGCATGGTGCGTGTGTGTGTGTACATGTGGTTGCATGGTGGCAGGGGAGGGGCTCTCATGTCCTAGCGCACATGGTGTGTGTGTAGCATGGTATGTGTGTGTGTACACGTAGTTGAATGGTGGTGACAGAGAGGCTCTCGCGTTCTGGGATGCATGGTGCGTGTCTGCACATAGTGTGGTGTGTGTGCAGCATGGTGTGTGTGTATGTGTAGTTCCATGGCAGCGGAAGAGCTCTCACATCTTGGCGTGCATTGTGTGTGCAGCATTGTGTGTGTGTGTCTGTGTGTACGCACAGTTGCATGGCAGTAGCAGAGGGACTGCTTGGCATGAAACTAACCATTATAGTTGATTTGAAAAGTTATATATTTATTAATGCATCAAATGATTATACTCTTGACATGTTTCCTAAGTGGCCAATCAGCAGAGTGGGAACAGAAACATGCCGTGTTTTCTATATGTAGATAACAGTGTATGTTAAGCTGGGTATAGCTAGTTTTATTTATTTCATAATCTAGCCTGGGGTCCTGCATAAGGAGAAAGGCAGTATATAAATCAAATAAATAAATAAATGCCATTAATTAGTTACTCTTTTCAATTATCCACAGAGCCAATGTGTGCCTTAAAGATGTATTTCAAATGGGTTTTTAAGAATTAACAAATTAGGAGTTATTAAAAGCCAGCTTTGTTTGAGAAACAGGAAGAAAACCCCATCAAGCCATGCAGTGAAAGCATGTGACACATGGATGCTCCCGGTAACAATCATCTGAGATCAAGCCTCTCTTTTCCTCATCATGATGCTTGGAAGATCTCTTCTTGAGGATAGCAGTCATATTATAATAAGATTTAATTAGCATTCTGTGTGGGAAAGATAGGTTGAGGCCATTACATGATGAGTCTTCCTACGTTGTAAGCTGAGGTGGCAAATGTGCAGCCCCTGAGCTTCAGGCAGTTCCCAACCATTTCTATAGCCCAGAGAGCAGTCAGGTGACCCCCAAAGCCTCCAGACTCTTCCCAAAAAACTTTAAAATGAGGACTTAATTTCAGGCCACACTAGCTTCGAGACTGTACAAAACTGTGAAAAAAGATCACTTCTCCTAGACAAAAGTGACCAGTGGGATGCCACAGGGTTCTGTCCTGGGCCCAGTGCTATTCAACATCTTTATCAGTGGCTTGGATGATGGAATAGAGGCCATGCTTATCAAGTTTGCAGATACCAACAAATTAGGAGGAGTAGCTAATACACCACAGGATAGGATCAGAATTCAAAAATGACTTGAACAGATGAGAAAGCTGGGCCAAAACTAACAAAATGAATTTCAACAGGGAGAACTGTAGGATACTACAGTTGGGCAGTAAAAATGAAATGCACAGATGGGGGACACCTGGCTTGATGGCAGTACATGTGAAAGGGATCTAGGCATCTTAGTGGACCACAAGTTGAACATGAGTCAGCAATGTGATGTGGCAGCCAAAAAAGCAAATGTAATTCTAGGTTACATCAACAGGAGTATTGTGTCTATATCCGTGTTTCTCTACCTGGGTTCCCTGAGGGGTCACTAGGGGTTCCCTGAGAGATGTGATTTTAAAGCATTTTTCTAGGTGTAGATATAATAATTTTTAGGCAGGGGTTCCCTGAGACCTAAAATTATTTCAGGGATTCCTCCAGGATAAAAAGGTTGAGAAAGGCTAGTCTAGAGCCAGGGAAGTAATAGTGCCACTCTATTCTGCTTTAGATAGACCTCACTTGGAATACTGTGTCCAGTTCTAGGAACCACAATTCAAGAAGGATGTGGACAAGTTGGAACATGTCCAGAGGAGGGCAACCAAAATGGTGAAAGGTCTGGAAGCCATGCCTTATGAAGAGCGGCTTAGGGAGCTGGGTATATTTAGTCTGAGGAACAGAAGGTTAAGAGTAGACATGAGAACAATGCTTAAATATTTGAAGGGATGTCATAGTGAGGATGGAGCAAGCTTGTTTTCTGTTGCTCCAGAGACTAGGACACAGAGCAATGGACTCAAACTACTGGAAAAGAGATTCCATTTAAACATTAGGAAGAACTGATGTTTCTGAAGAACTGAAGAGACGTTCGGCAGTGGGATGTACTGCTTTGGAGTGTGGTGGAAGTTTTTCTTCTTTGGAAGTTTTTAAACAGAGGCTAGATGGTCATTTTTTGGGAAAGCCTTGATTGTGTATTTCTGCAGGGCAGGGGGTTGGAGTAGATGGCCCTTGTGGTCTCTTCCAACTCTATGATTCTATGTTATCCCCACCTCATAACCTCACAAGACCCTCAAAATTGGCTGAAAACAAAACCGGATGTGAAATCATGACATTTCCAGTTCGGGTGGGGAGGGAAATATCCATGAAGCCTGTCAGAAAATGAACACAGTTGCTTACCCCTATTGTAAGTAGTTCCAAATGGAACTGAAGGGTGGAGGAGGAATAATACTCATCACAGGGAAACCGTTGAGCTGGTATGTCCAAGAGTTTAAATATATATGTTTCCCAACAGCCTTTGACTCATTGTTGAAACAGACATGTTCCTGGAAGACCTTTCCCTAACATGGAAATCTTAAGATAAGGGAAGCTTCCAACCAATGTTCTATTTTTATAGAGTTTAATCCATTCTACACATAATTTTACACATCTAAGACAAGAGCAGAAACTGCATTCTGCAACATAATATACTAAGTGGGCTTTTCTATACAAATTCAGATGAACACACACACACACGTTGACAAATGATGAAAGTTCCAGAAATACATAAAAGTGGATTTTTTCCTCTCATCTGCTCTTGATTAGAGAACAAAATGAATTAATGAAAAGTCTTCCCATACCAGATGCTAGTTTTTGAAAAAGTATGCATCATGCATTTCTATTTCTAATAGCATCAGAAAGCTGACATTGCAAAACCCATTGGTTTTTCCTGATACACAACTCATCTTTCTTAGAGTCATAGAAATAGGAGGCAGATACATAGTTTACACAATCCTGCACAAAAAAGTTGGGTCATCTACCTTGTTATCATTGTGTGCCTTGAAGTAGTTTTCAGCTTATGGTGACTCTAAAGCAAACCTATCACAGGGCTTCTTTGTCAACATTAGATCAGAAGGGGTTTGCCTTTCCCTTCCTTTGAGGCTGAGAGAGTGTGACTTGCCCAAAGCCACCCAGGGGATTTCGATGGTCAAGTGGCGATTTGAACCCTGCTCTCTAGAATTGTAGTCCAATGCTGAAACCACCACTGGCTCTGTCATCTACCTCTCTCTGGCTTTTCTTCACAAACCAAGATTCAGGAAGGACTCATCCCGCGCTTTCTGCAAGCACGCTGATAACTAAAAAGGCCAATCCAAGATAAACAAGTCCAGTTGCAGAAAGCATAGCAGAAGGTCTCCTTGGGTGATGTTTCCAGGTTGTGATTCTTTCTGCATTGTCGTTTCTCTTCAAGACTTGTTCGGAGTGAGTTCTCAAATAAGGCTCAGCACCATGGATAGTGTGTCTCCATGCCTCCCGATGTGAGGCCATGGTGGACCACTGTTGGTGATCAATTTGGCCAAGCCTGAGATGTTGCTTCAGGGAGTCCTTGTATCACTTTTTTGGAGCGCCCCTCTTACGCTGACCCATGGCGAGTTCACCATAGCGTACTATTTTTGGGAGGCGATGGTCCTCCATCCTAGAAACGAAACTAATCTGCTCAGGAGTATCTTTGCAAGGATTTTTCCAGCAATAGAGAGCAGTGTTATGCCTCGATAGTTTGAGCAATTGGATTTTGCTCCTTTTTTCTTGTACAGGGTAATGTCATCTACCTACTAGTTGCAAATAAACTACAACTAGGATGGCTGCATCTGTCTCTTTGGTGTCTCTCACATTCAGGATTTAGAGGGGATGAATTCAGATTTTAAGGATTTGACCAACTTCTCACAAATTAACCCAATGATATTCCCACCCCTTTGAGCTGTCCAAATTAAATATTTGCTGCTTTTTCTAGAATTGTACCTGCCTGTTGTGCAGACGTTAAAATGAGTCCCCTTTCAGAAAAATAGCAGTGGAAACCCTAATCCACCACCATAAACATGGGAAACTGTACTGAAATTCCTAGATTTTTAAGAGCTAAGAGCTCTTCTCTAGATTAATCCATTATTTTTGCTTTCTCCCCAGATGTTTTAATATTACAGATCAATATCTTTATATCTGAATTGTGAAGTACTTTGTTAATTTTGGCAAAGTTTTATCAAAACATGAAACCAACCACCTTCTCAGCTATCCCTAATCGAACCATACAATCCAGATAACAAAGTGCTACAAGGAGAAAGCAGGCACATAGCTGAGGAGCATATGACAGCCCAAATCCTATTTGCAGGTTAGGCACATTAAATCAATGGAATCTATATGTTGACCCACCATTCAACAGTTGTTTCAATAGGGGTCTAGTTGGAGCTACCAGTGGGACTGAGGCCTAGGAGAATATAGAACTTCAGGTGATTTAGGCAAAAAAAGGTGAACCATGTGCTATAGGAAATGGCAGAATTATATCAGTCTTCAAGATCCATGTGACTCAGAGGAAGTGAGGAGGTTCTTTCCCAATAGTAAACATAGTCATCAAAACCTCAGTGTGAAAACTGACACACTGTGTGATTTTTTTAAAAAGCAAGCCAAGAGTATGCAAAACAAAAAGAAAAAGGAAACCCACAACCTGATAACATGTACCACCCCTGCAAGGAAAATGTTCATATGCCTGTTCTGGTACATCCCACCAACGATGTAGTGAGACAATTTTAATTGGAGAGGTGTGACAAAAATTGGGAGGCAGACTGGCTTGGGCTATCAGTCACTATAAAAGAGGTTTCTGACAAAGTTTTCATCAGTGATAAAAAATAATCTCCAATTAATGTATTTTAATTGGAAAGTATTCTGTGAAGCTTTCAAAAAAATAAGTATAAAGAAATTTAAAATACAGTATTTTCCACATGCATAGTAAATGTATGTTGTGCAAATCATCTTATTATACTAAGTTGAGCTGTTAATAAAATCTAAACAGATCAGCATGGTGAGAGAGTGTGGTTAAACAAAATGGGTGGCAGGGCAGAAAGTTACTAACTCCTTAAATTACTGTTGCATCCAAAAGGAAATGTAGGTCGTAGTTCCTATTCAGCATGAATTAGACAGGAGCAGCTGGGAACCTGATGGATGACATTCAGGTGCAAGGCAACATTCCACTGATGATACTTGAGGAATCCAGTCTCTACCCCATTTTTGTTCCCCACTAGACAAATAAACCCCCTGTTTCTAATTTTCTTCCTTGATGCACACACAGAAAGGCACATTCGCAGTACGGACTGGGGAAATAAACCTTTGGGGCCCACACTGGGATTCCATAACAAACACCAAGAAGACCCCACCCCCTTTGCAAATATGTTGAACTCTTGAATCCAATGAGGCTCTTTGCTCACAGTAAAAATATGCATAACGTCACTATATAAATTTATAAATTAGTAGAGATTATCTGGTATTAGAAATAAAGCAGTATCAGGCCCAGTTGGTACTCAGAAGGGAGACTGCCAGGGAATACTACAGGCTTCAGACTATAGTTCAGAGGAAGGCAATGGCAAATTCCTCTTGAGTATTCCTTGCCTATGAAAACCATATGAAATTCATGTGGGTGGGGGGGTCACCATACGTCAGCAGGCAACTTCTTGAAGGGACATACATTACTCTGCTAAAGTGAATCTCATTCAAGGGTGCCAAAAGGAAAACTGAACAAGATTTTCCAAAGGCTCCTGACAGTCTTTTCCAAACTATTATTTCACAACTCATTGATGTACTGTTGAAAATGTGAGGAAAAATAAATCCACTCTGCTAAGGATGGATTCAGATGACACTTGCTTAATGTGAAGTCCATTAGAATCTCACTGTGTAGTGGACGTGGTTACCTCCATATGAAGAGCCAATTGTTAACAATGACTCACTACCCTCATATTTCTATGGATGTACCAAATAAGCAATTGAAAAACCAAGTCAGACCTGACTCTCTCATTAGATGTCCTCCTCTTTCCCACTTTACTTTTTTTAGCACCAGCTCCACACAAATGCATGGGGAATATAGCTATTAATATCACCTTGCAGTATCAGACACAATATGCATCACAAAATTAGTAGCCAAGGCCCATGAACAAGAGGGTGCTCTTGTCCTCCGTGTGGGCTTCCTATAGGCATTTTACTGCCTGACTGGCATAGGAATAGACTGCTAGACTAGCTAGGCCTTTCTCTGACCCAGGAGGACTGTCATGTTCAACATCCTGCAGCTTGTTGACCAAAGTGAGGAAGATCTGACACCAAAGTCAAGTAATAGTCTAAGGACTTTATCAGACACATCAAATATAGCATCATAATAACACCACATAAACACAAAAGGGCACGCATACCAGACAATGTTGTCCTTTCGCGTTTATGTCTTGTCCAAAAACCATTCTATTTTATTGATGGGACAAGCTGTCAATAGATCAGTTGTGGTACTTTTTTACTGGCATTGCAGGTGTTTGAAACCTCGTGCCTTTTTTTCACATAAATGGCCGTGTCAATGGCCATTCCAGCCAGAACACTTCCAGGTGAGATCGTGACATCCAGGTAGGTGATGCTCTTTTTATGAACCTTCCTGGTTTACTTGGAACTTTTAAAATGTGTTTCTGTACTTCTGTGCTTTTAAAAACTTTTTGAGTTTTATTTTTGAATTTCTGATGCTTGCGTCTTCTCGCAAGAATCTGTGGGACTTCATTCCAGGAATTCAATGGAGCTCCGTTCACTCTTCCGTCATTACTGGGTCTGCCTTTTCACCGGATAGGAGGTAAGTGTAGTAAAGGGAGTTCTTTTGCCAGCATAAAAATGTCACAAATTATGCCGGCAAAAGAACAGAAAAGTGTGGGGGAGGAATCTGATAAAGTCCTAAGTCCATTTCAGAACAGCAAGCAAAGCTATTCCAAGAAGCCAAATCCCCCACAAACCACGAACAATATTATTCTTATCACTGAGTTTGGCCAACACTGAGGCTTAAATGCTGCTACCACCTGAGATTCTGCCCAGGTCACAGGTGCAAGCTATTCAGAGTTAGGTCTCCATGTGAGGAAAGTGCTCTCAAGGATCCCCCTTCAAGCCAAGCACTTCCTATTCTCATGTGGCCCACTTTTTGCAGAAATACCACAGGGAAGTATGGATTCCCACCATAGTCCACATCCTGGAAAAAAAATCACAGATTTATTAGAAAGGCAAAGCACCACAGGGTGCTGCCTACTTGTTTGTTTGTTTTTTAAATATGTTCTTGCCTCTTTAAGAGATTGAGGACATTATCAGTCTAGCATCTAAAAATGCTGTAATTCCGCAAATGAAGATAGTGGAAACGTGGTGGCGTTATAACACTTATTATCACGTGCAGCTGTAATCATGTGAAAGAAATGCTACAGAATTATTGCACGATGACCACTAGTGCTTTAAGAATGGGATTTTATTTCCTCAATTTGTCATGGGTGAGATTTTGGTGGTTCTCACAAGAAGAGGTGAGTGTGCTTAAAACTCCAAAAAACCCAACAACCCTGAATTCACAAAATAAAACACAAGCACTGAAACAAACCTAAAAATATGCAAGCTAAATAGGACATTTCATAAATAGAGCATCCTGTGCCTTGTTTTTGCATCCTCACATGGCCATTTGCTCACTGAAGACCGCCCATTGACACTGTAAACTCATGATTACAACAGGACATGTTTTCGCATGCAGTCAATAGCATGAAAAAAGTGCTGTTGACAATCTATTGATGGTTTCTTCTGTCAATTAGAAATGACACCTTTTTCGAGACTGGAGCACAGAGTAATAACATGAAGATGGTGATGTTGTGCAATGGCAGGGCCCAATTCATGCTAACCTGATGTCATAATCCCATAATTTTTGCTGCATCTGATAATGTCCTGAGTTGCAAGACAGAGTGAGCTCAGATCTATTAGAAGAAAAGCTAATGTCATGGCTCCATCCTACAGAATTCTGGGATTTCTAGTTTTGTGAGTCACCAGCACTCTTTGGCAGAGAGCACCAGCACCCTTTGGCTAAAGACCTTGTAAAACTACAGCTCCCAGGGTTCCAAAGGATGGAGCTACAGCACTTAAAGTAGCATCAACCAGCATTAATTCTACAGTGTAGATGCACCGTAAGGACTTCATCAGACAAGCCCCTTTAAATGTTCTTTTGCTGGCATTAAAAAAAATCCATTTTTATGCCAGCAAAAGAACACTCCCCACCACACTTACATTCTCTCCCAGCAGAAGGCTTCCTTGGCAATGAAGAGGAAGTGAATGGAGCCCCATTCACCACCTCCTGTAAAATCCCACAAGACTTCATCATGCAGGAAATTTAAAAATAAAACAAAAAAAAAAGTTACATCAAGCACATTCACACACTTTAAAACTTCCAAGTAACCTGGGGAGGGTCATAAAAAGTGTGTCACCTACCTGGATGTTATGATCTCACCCGGAAGTGTTCTGGCCAGTCTGGCCATTCACAAGGTAAGTACATGGAAAAAAAGATGTGAGTTTACATATGCCGGCAATGCTGGCAAAAAACAGCACAGCTGATCTATTGATGGCTTGGGGCATCAATAAAATAGATCGGCTTAAGGACAAGACATAAACACGAAAGGGCAATATTGTCTGGTATTCATGCCCTTTCGCATTTATGTGGCATCATTATGACACTGTGTTTAGTGTGTTTGATAAAGTCCTAAGTCAGCGCAGCTCAGACAAATGGCAGAGAGATTGCTATGTTCACTTGAGGGGCCCAGAAAAGCCAGATGGATATGGAGATTGGTGTGGTTTTCTACATCTTTGTGAGTGTGCCTGCACACATGTATGTGGGTTATATATATGGGTTTTGTATATTTGTGTGTGTGAGAAAGAGATAAGGAGATGGAAGTTTATGTGTGAGAGAGTGACAGAGGAGGAGAAGTGAGAAATGGGGAAAGCGTGTCTGTGGTTCTGAGAGAAACAGGGAGGTAAGTCCCTGTGTGTTCAATGGGTCTTCTAAAGGTTTATAGAATTATGGTCTAACTGAAACTTCCTAAAAGGCTGTTGGAAATGCATCAGTTTCTTGATGACAGTCATATCCCCCCAATAGTATTCAGTTTAACAAATGGCATTCCATTTATCTGTGGAGCTGATGCTATTGCACAATATTTTCCTGTGAAGTAGATCAAGCAAAAAGGCTGCAATTTGCTTATGGCAACCATATGGGTTTATGGGGAAACTGGAATTTGGACCTGACAGTGCCATCCTGAGAATCTACAAAATCCTAGAATTGTACAGTTGGAAGGTATCTCAAGGTTCACCTAATCCCACCCACTGCAGGAATTCAAAGCTGTGCTATGGTTCATTTAGGCTGCTGACACACTGTAGAAATAATATAGTTTGACACCGCTTTAACTGTCATGGCTCCATCCGATGAAATCCTGGGATCTGTAGTTTGTTGTGACACCAGAGCTCTCTGATAAGGAAGGCTAAATATTTCACAAAGCTACAACACCTCAATTTCATAGCATTGAGCCATGGCAGTTAAAGTGGTGTCAAACTGCATTATTTCTGCAGTATGTCAGCAGTTTTAGGTGCCAGTTAGATGGTAGTTTTTGTTGCGGGGCGTCCTGGGACTTCTTGATCCTGTATTCGTCCCTCCCTGTTTACATGATTTTTGTCTCTGAACTGGATATCCCAGGAGATCCCGGGATCATTGTTTACATGGCATCCCGTCCCGTGATAGGTATCTTCTCCCATTATATACTACCCTGGGGTTTTTTTGTTTACACGAGTTTACGGTCCTGGGATTATTTTTTTTAGCTGTCAATCAAGAATGCAATTACTCATTTTTTCGCAACCTTAGTGACGTACTTCCTTTAGAGTTCCGTGCCACAAGTGATGCTATTGGCGGGCTCAAATGTTTGTTTAGGCTTCTGGGTGGGGATGAGGGGATGAATGAGTGTTGCATTGGGGATGAGGGGAGAAATGAGTGATCCGTAACCTAACGTGGGAGGAAGGAGCGATCAGTGGCTAAACCCTGAGCTTTCCTTTCAAATTGAAAGAACACCATTTAAAGCAAGCTAAACTGGGGAGGAAGGAGCGATCAGTTGGTGCTGGGGAGTGTGAGAGAGGTCAAAAGCAGGGCGGACTGGAGCCCCGGCACACACGCGCACGTGCGCACACACACACACAAGCCCAAACCAGTATGCTTTCATCCAGGAAGCCGAGTGCAGGGGCCCAGAGGCGTGCAGTTGTCCTGTCTCTTTAAAATGTTAACCCTTTAAGCAGAGGCATCTGTGGAGTGAAGGTTTCAAGCCAATCCAGGGGATCATAAGGGGAGGACACACAAGGCGTTTTGAAAGACCCAGATGCTGGCATTTTTTTTACTGTGCCTTGGGGGGGATGAATGAATGTGTGATCATCCGCTCAGAAGCTGGCATTTTTTTACTGTGCCTTGGGGTGGGGGGTGGATGAATGTGTGATCATCTGCTGAGACCCAGGGAGAGGATGCAGGCAGGGGATGAATGGGTGATCCTCCGCCCACGATCTCTTTATAATTTAGTCTCTCTTTAAAGTTTAAACCCAGCATGCAGGGGAGGGACAGGTTAAAGCTGAAGGGTTTGCAGTGTAGAAATCCATTGAACAGGGTGATGTAGTGCAGACAGACACACACACACAAACCTACGTGCAGCTGGAAGGGATGCCTTTGTTTTCAGCTGGTGAGGCTGAATCTATTGAACGGGTGACTGACCCCTCCTTTTCTGGTTGCTGATCTCTGAGCCCGCCCCCGGTCACCATTTCCAGTCATCACCTAGTACCGAGATATCTTGTCCCGGGCTGTTTACATTTCCGATTTTCCGAATCCTCTTGTGACTTTTTAAAAACTGCCACAAAGTACAGGACTGGAAGTCTCGCAGGTTGTGGGATAAAAGGTGCCCCCCCTTCCGAAAATCACGTGTCCGACCTGATGTATGTGTAAACAACCAAGCTTCAACACGAATTCTTCCCACTACATTTTCATTGTGTAAATGGCACCTTAGTTTTCCCTTCCATCACTCCAACTCAAATAGGATGTTGAAAAGCTTGGAAAGTTGCAGAAAGGGAGAAGAAACATTTCAGAGGGGTTTTTTTCTTTAACAGAGGTTGCCCTGAAATAATTGTCAATACCCAGTGCTAGCAAATACAAACACCCAAAAACTCTTGGGTTGCTTGGCCACATCACTTATACATTTACATCTGTGTCCTTATTTTTATCTGGAAATAATGGAGGTTTGGCACATATTGGATGCAAGGCAAGCAGCCAAAAAAAAAAAAAAAAGTGGGGAAGAGAGATACAAAATTCCTCACAGGGATTCTACAAGTAGTTCTACTTGCTAAAATGCTTCTCATGCCTGATGGCAGGTTTCCACAAATATATTCTGCAAGATGCTGCCACCCACCAATCTTTTCCTTCATAACTGAAATGAATTCTTGAATGCATACTGTATGAAGCTGTTACTGACATTCATTAGAAGCAATGGAATTACAGTAGTTACATTTTGCCCTTTTGGCTATGGCAAGATCTTTCAACCAGTTGCAATCTCTGCATTTGAAGAGCCCTTAAGCACAAATTAAATGAAACTAGAATGCAATTTGAAGACATTATAGTCACAACTTTACAGTAGAGATGAACTGAGCCATCTCCCTCTGCATGATCTTAACAAACAGTACAGATACTCTCTCCTCTTATCAGTGTTGATGCAGGTGCCAAACCTCCTCCTGCTTACAAGAGTATTATTAAAATGCCTTTACCCTAAAGGGAGGAGTTGTCAGAATTAAACAAAAACAAAAGACAAAAAGAGGCTTTTGAAATACCAAAAGGGATCAGCATTTCCCAGCAGAACTTCTGCCACATACAGATGAGATTCTCAGAACAAAGAAGGAACTCTTGGCTACATTTTAAACTTCTAAGGTTGTCTGGAGAAAGATTTTGAGATTCTGTCTGTCTGAACAAAGATAGTTGTGTTTTTGAAACAAAGCATACTTAACATGTCCACGGATGATTTAGAATAACCTTGTAACATTTTCTCTGTTCCTCTGTATTCTGTCATGGATTTTAGAAGAATAATTAATTTTACGTTTTTAGATTATATACTGATTACTGAATTATAATAAGATCCTAAGCATTTAAGTAATTATCGTGACATTTAATAGGAATTATTTCCTAGCACGTGTGTTGAGGGCCGAGATTTAAGAACAAGTAGCTACCATAAGACAACCACATCCTCCTGACCCAGGTTGCATCTGCACTGTAGAAATAATGCAGTTTGACACCACTTCAACTGCCATGGCTCCATCCTCCAGAATCCTGAGATTTGTAGTTTTGTGAGGCACCAGCACACTTTGTCAAAGAAAGTTAAACACCTTGTAAAGCTACAAATCCCAGGATTCCTTAGGATGGAGCTACAGCACTTAAAGTGGTGTCAAACTGCATTATTTCAACAGTGTAGATCCACCCCTAGATTAATGTCAGCATTATCACCCAATCTTTTCTCTAGGAGTAGGCAAACTGGTTCCCTCAAGATGCTTTAGACCATAAATCCCCAAATACCTGGCAAGTCTCCTCAAATATGTGAAATGCCCTTGGCCATCCTGACATGGGCTTATGGGAAATTGTTCAAATTGTCTACAACATATCGGGTTGCATCTACCACCCAGACTTACTGTGAGCCAGGCCACCACCACCCCAAAAAAAACAAGCTGGAACAGAAGCAGAGAGGAAGTACATCAAAGAAGAAACATGAGAAATAGACAGGTTGAAAAGATTCAAGGAAATAGGTAAAGCCAACAGGGCCAGTCCTACTATTTGGGCAGAACAAGGTGGTTACCTCAGGCTGCTGACTTTGGATGTCATGAAAGGGCTGGAAATTCTTGTCCACTTTGCTAGAAAAATTATTTTTAGTACTAGTGACAGATAAAGTTGCTAACAGCCAGCATGGTATATTAGGTTGGCTGTTAGGCTAAGATTCAAGGAGACCAGGGATCAAATCCCTACTCAACCACAGAAACCCACTGGGAGACCTTGGGCACAACATACACTCTCATCCAGAGAGGAAGGCAATGGCAAACCCCTTCTGAATAACTCTTGCCAACAAAATGGTATGATAGGGTTGCCGTAAATTGGAATCAGCTTGAAGGCAGCTTGAAGGAATCAGCTTGAAGGAATGACAATGACAGCAACCCTTGACCAATGGTCAGGGATTATGGGAACTGCGCTTGTGAAAAGCAGCATTTATTGCTCTGCCATGCACAGCAAAATGTATTGAGCTGTCCCTACAAATCAGATCCCCTTCCCGCTTTTACACACATACACATGTACACCACTAACCCATCTAACTAGGTGCTTGTCTACACAGACAATATACCTCATCTTGATTCCATCTTAGAGCCCTGCAGTCATGACAACAAGTCTTTTGCCCCATTCTACCCCCTGGGCCATTCTCACTACCCCTGGGGCAGATATAAGGCTCAGACAGGATAGGGGCTGATAAACCATTGTAAAATAATAACTGGGTAAATCTGTTCCTGCTGGGAAATATGGGTGCAGCTGCCAGTCTGCCTTGGTCTTCCGGATCCAGGAAGGGGCCCTGCAGCAGGTAACCAGGCTGGTCAAATGCAGTGGGCCTTGGGCACATGCTGTGGGTCATCTTCCTTGCTTCCAGGAGAGCCGGGGAGACAGTGGTGGCTGCAGTGATGGGCCAGTATGCCTATCTGGACTCCAGCCCGTTTTGTAGAGGTAACGGAGGAGGAATGGGCCTGATCCATGGCCAGGATATGCCGGCAGGGAGCTGGCATATCCTGGCTTGTGTAGATGAGCCCTAGAAGGACAATCTTCAAATGCAACAGTTAGCCAGACTCAGATGTGTAAAAAAAAAAGTATCAATCTAGTCTTCCCAAAAGACAGTTTATTGGCTGTGCATTCTGAACAATGTCTGGGTTCCAATGGTGGGAACTACTGCCAGACAAAGTAGTATTACCTCTCCTCAGAGTGCTTCTGGCAGTCTGAGATACCAAAGCAATATGTAAAAATGTGTGCTACAACTAGAGCTTGAACCCACATTAGTTATAAATAATGAGTTACTCATAATTAACTCCTTTGAAAACAACTAAGTCGTAATTAATTTACATTATGATGTTAATGTAATAAGGGGTAATTTTACCATTTATTTTTTCTACTTACCTTTATAGTAGAGCTATGAGGCTACCCTAGTTAGGTGTGCTTGTATCACAGGTTAGCAGCAATGTAGTACACTGGTGGATGGGTGTTTTTTAAAGTTACTGTTTCTGTCACTTTCAAATAATGCAAGGTGCAAGTTACTTTGAAAATGGTAATAACATCAACTACTTTGTGGCTTGGAGCTACAATTGCAGTACTTTTTTTAAATAACTTTGCAGGCTCCAGCCACATCATATCTCCACAGCAAGAAAAGATTTGTTATTTGCTGCTATTTGCCTTCAAGTAGTTACTGGCTTATGTGGACCCTAAGGTTAACCTATCACAGGGGGTTCTGAGGTCTGAGAGTGTGTGATTTGCGTAGGGCCATCCAGCAGGTTTTCATGGTTGAGTGTGGATTCAAACCCTGGTCTCCAGAGTTGGAGTCCAACACTCAAACAACTATGCCATGCAGGCTCCTATACTTAGCAATCTCTCTCTCTCTCTCTCTCTCTGGCTTTTCTTTGCAAACGAAGATTCAGGAAGGACTCATCTTGTGCTTTCTGCAAGTGTGCTGATGACTAAAAAGGCCAATCCGAGATAAACAAGTCTGGTTGCAGAAAGCACAGCAGAAGGTCTCCTTGGGTGATGTTTCCGTGTTGCGTTTTTTTTCTGCCTTGTCATTTCTCTTCAAGACTTGTTAGGCGTGAGTTCTCAAATAAGGCTGCAGCATTGTGGATAGTGCGTCTCCATGCCTCCCAATGTGAGGCCAGGGCGGACCATTCTTGGTGATCAATTTGGCCAAGCCTGAGATGTTGTTTCAGGGAGTCCTTGTAACGTTTTTTTTTTTTTTTGGAGCGCCCCTCTTACGCTGACTCGTGGCGCGTTCACTGTAGAGTACTATTTTTGGGAGGTGAGGTCCTCCATCCTAGAAACGTGCTTTGCCCAGCACAGCTGTGTTCTCAATATCATGGCCTCAATGATGGTGATCCCTTAGCAATACTCCATGTGAAATACTATATCAGAACTAGTGATGCCTGGCATTTCCTTTTGATTTCTCCTTCTCTATGCTTCAGATCTACAAACAAGTCACATCAAGATCATTTTCACTTTTCCCACATTAATAAAATACAGTATTGTTTGGGGGATAGGTAGGAGGAGCTTGAGAATAGGTAGTGATGAAAATAGATAGTAAGAAACACTGTAGTTGAGTGTAGTGGTTTACTCACTTTTTCCCCTCTCTTTCAAGGATTTCTACTCCTACCCTTTTCCTGGGGCTTGTCTACACCAATGAAAAACCCCAAATCCTCCCCCCTAAATCCAGCACAATAATGCCACACAACATGTGGCTGTTTCCTCCATTCTGGTGCGAAAGTGCCACATTATCTATAGTCCTATTCGCACCAGACTTGAAGAATGCCCCCTTAATCTAGGTTTAAGAAAGCTCATGGTTTTCTCCAGAGTTTGCTTGTAACTCTGGGGAAAAAAACTGTCATGTGAACAATCTATCCACACTGGAATTGCAGGGGGAGGAGAAAGGGCAATTGCTACTCGAGATGCTGCCATTCCCCCCGCCCCCGTTCTTGATACCACTTCTCATTCCAAAGGCAGAACCCCAGCGGCAGTCATGCTCTCTGAAGCCAGAACAGGTGGTCTGCCCCGCTATTGCGAGGCTAACCACCCATTCTGGCTTCAGTGAGAGCAATTTTCACTGGGGCTTTGCTTTTTCAGCACTCAGTCTCCCCTCTGAGCTCTGGGAATAGCAGAGCCCCAGCAGTAATCACTCTCTCTGAAGCCAGAATGGGTGGCTAGCCAGTTTACTCTCTTAGTTCTGTGCCATCCTTCCAAAAAAAGAAACAGTTACCATTCTGGCTGTTAGAGCTCTATTTTCTTTCATAATTTAGACAAGCTCATGTCGTAGTCAACACATTACTGTCTCCAGGGCCACCACCTTGTAATTAGCTTCTTTCCAACAGTTCTGTATTTTCAGTGATTGTGCCTTCTGTTCTCTGTAGACATATGATATATTTTACTGATAATTTGTTGCCTGGAGAAATCAGGCCATTCGCTTGATGAATGCACAAGCTCCACCAAACTCAGGGGGGTTTACTTTTTGAACACAAAAAGGATCAGGATGCATGTCTGCACAATCTACACATACATAATTAGGACTAGGTATAGATGAGAATTTAATTTCAGTTCCGTTTTTATAAACCCTTACCCAAATTTTCACATCTCTTCACATGCAGGAGGAAAAGGAACTGATTGTTGTTGTTTTTTTTAAAAAAATCCTCAAATGTGGTGGGGAGGGGATTGAAATTGGCAGATTTCAGAACATAGGAGAAAGCAAAAGTGACCAATTTCCCCCTCCAAACTTAAGAGTAAGCCCATCTGAACACCTTTCGATCTGCACATCAGTGGGTTTTATCAGACTACCCTCCTCAAAAGTTCTTTTGGCAGCATGATTGATGGCTTGGCCCCTCAATAAAAAAGTATGCCTAATTCCCTACATGTGATCAACATTGTCTGGTATACGTGCCCTTTCGTGATCATTAGGCATCCTCACGATGCTGTATTTGACTGGTCTGATGAAGTCCAGTGTTGACATACACAGGCTTGGGCTACTAGATGAATGGACTGAATTTGCCATCAAATCTTGAGCTAAATGGCTTGAACACTGAGCTGGCTTCTTTAGGCATTTTGAATTGTCATGTAAAATAACAATTACAGAATGTAAATGTAATATGCGCTTGTTGTACTCTCTCCCTTCATGAGAAAGTATGTCATCCACTTACGTTAAATACCCCCTCCCCCAAAAAAGCTTAAGTAAAGGGACACACAGCAGCTAAGATTTGTTGAAGCAGAAGAAGTGGTTTGATCCTTGACTGTAGCACATACCTCCATGGTTGTTATTTCTTGTCAAATGTTTAATTCAATTAGATTTCACTTTGCCCCACTTATACATGCACAAAAGTAGCTTTGAGTTCATGCTGCCGGTCACCCATTCCTCCATAAGCAAACAATTGTTCTACCTACCATAAAAGGCAATGCTGCTGTAAATGAGCTATACACCTTAGGGTCCATGGGAGCTGAAATAATGCTCCATTTAGCCTAATTAGTTAATTAGTTAATTGCTTACCTAAGAAGTACTGTTGGTGGGTTACCCGAGTTGTCATTGAGCAATTGGGTGCTTTGCTCATTAAACTGCTCCATGTGGTGAAAGTGTGTTTGTAATTTGCTCGAGTGGAGGGCAAGGTTATTACAGCAGTCACATTACAATAGGAGTAGTATTAATAACACCAAGAATGTCTCATCAGCACTGTAATTTTATGGGTGTAGTATCGATACGCTTCAAAGACATGGTATATCATTAGTTTTATTTACACCCAAAATATATTCAAGGGAGCTGATGGTTAATTAAAACAATATATGAAATAGTGTTGTTGTTTTTACAAAAAAAAAAAAAATAGCTACACCATCAGATACAAACCAGTGGTTGCAGCCATTTCTGGAATGGTGCTTACTGCTGTGGTCTCCCCATCCTAAAACAGATACAGTAGAACTGAAATAAATGCAAAACAAAGGACAACCAAAAGAAACATCCATATAAGGAAAGGGTAAAGGATGTGGAAAAGAACAGATTACTCACCTGTAACTGTAGTTCTTCCAGTGGCCATCTGTGAAATAACACAGTTCAGTATTCTATGGACTTTTTCGGACAAGTAAATTGCAGCACAAGCAGCCTCGCCACATTGCGAGGCTGCAGCGCTGCAGGGCGTTCCTTTCGGATGACGCCCATCCCTGCCGGTACGTTGCGGTACCGCAGGGACATTTGAGTGGAATATTTTGGCGATTTTTACTCACGATCGTCGTGAGTAAAAATCGCCAAAATATTCCACTCAAATGTCCCTGCAGTACCGCAACAGTACCGGCAGGGACGGGCATCATCCGAAAGGGACGCCCTGCAGCGCTGCAGCCTCGCAACGTGGCAAGGCTGCTTGCGCTACATTTTACTTGTCCAAAAAAGTCCTATGCCTGCACAGAGCAGTCTTCCCCGAGGCACAGAATGGAATACCCAATTGTGTGATTCACAGAGACCATGATGAAGAAAAATATGACAAATCTTGTTGGCACAGTGTTTTAGCAGCTGCACTTTTTCCAGAGTTGCACAGTCATGGTGAGGGATGGGAGACATTGACCAAGATCCTGTAAAGCACAGCACAAGGTAGCCCTGCTGCACAGTGGTTAAATGACAGTACTGCAAGCCACAAGATTATGAGTTCAGTCCCAGAGGGTTGCAACGTTGACTCAGCCTTCCATCCTTCCGTAGGTCAGTAAAATGAGTAGCCAGCTTGTTGGGGGCAATTAGCTAACAAAAATATTGTAAACTGCTTAGAGAGTGCTTCAGCACTGATAAGCAGTATATAAATGTCAATGCTATTGCTATAATGTAACAGTTCCACATGAAGAACTATCTTACATATGTTCCTTCAACACCCCCTCCCTGGACTCATAGAATCATAGAGTTGGAAGAGACCACAAGGGCCATCCAATCCAACCCCCTGCCATGCAAGGAATACATAACCAAATCATTCTCGATAGATGGCCATCCAGCCTCCATTTAAAAACCTCCAAAGAAGGAGACTCCACCACACTACGAGGCAGTGTGTTCCACTTCCAAACAGCTCTTACGGTCAGGAAGTTCTTCCTAATGTTTAGGTGGAATCTCTTTTCCTGTGGTTTGAACCCATTGTTCCATGTCCTAGTCTCTGGAGCAGCAGAAAACAAGCTTGCCCCATCCTCAATATGACATCCTTTCAAATATTTAAACATGGCTATCATGTCACCTCTCAGCCTTCTCTTCTCCAGACTAAACATGCCCAGCTCCCTACCCCTTCCCCCATGGCTTTTCCACGGCTGGTGACGAGTGGGGGAAATTAGAGAACTGCCTGGCTATGTCCCTGTAGCCAGACACAGAGTGATTACATCATCCACCGGCATCCTCTTGGCTTTCATCATTGCAGAGGATGGAAGAGAATACCAGCCTCAACAACAACCAAAAAGAGACCTGCATAATTTAAAGGTAGACTTTACACCTGTCTATGCCACTAACAAAATGCCAGCCATAATTTGCCAGTTCCAAACATCCTATTCTCCAGTGCCTTCCTTCATGGCTGCTATGCCTCTGGCCTTTTTCTTCCTGCTGCCCCTGCCTATAGTGACATAGTTATGCTGGCATAACATACCCACAGGATTCCAGTATAAGGGTGGTTTGACATGATAGAAATGTATAAAATTATGTAGCATGGAGAAAGTGGCTGAGGACGAGAGAGAAAGACACATTTGTCTCTTTCTTATGAAATGAAAACTTGGAGTCACCCAATGAAATATTTTGACAGGAGATTCTCTACAAATGGAAGTTCTTCGTATATATACAGAGCACATCATTAATTTATGGAATTTTCTGTCAGAAGGTGGCCACTGGGTAAGACCTCTTTAAAAGAGACTTAGATAATTTACAGAAGATCAGTCTACTCGTGTTGGCCCTGTGGCACCTCCAGGTTAAGAGCAGGAACAAGGAGAAATTTATTTGATCTGCATTTTAATGCAAACTTAACCTGATTTCACATTTTCAAACCACTATATGAACAAAAATTCAACTGCCCTTTACAGTAAAGCTTCTGCAGATTTTGTAATGGAGTCCTGCAATAATAGAACTGCATGCAAAAATACATATTGAAGGGGAAATGCATGCAAAAAAATTGTGCAGGTTAGTGGCACAACATTAAAATGAGTTATGTTTCAATAATTGTTTTGGGTGGGGGAGGTATATGTTAGGCATAAATTTATACAGAATGCCTGTGCTAGACAAAACACACTGAAAATGAATACAAGTTTTCATGCAAACTTTTAAAAATGTCAAAATCAATGACAAACAACCTAAAATTGGAAATATACTCAAGATTAATTGGATTTAAGAATGGAAAAAATAAGAAATGGAGAGAAAGCAAAATGTACACAATTGCTCAGTGTCTCTTCAGAGGCAAATGCCCCTGAATCAGAGGCAAGATTGAGCCAGAGTGGTACAGTGGTTTGAGGATTGGACGGAGACCAGAATTTGAATCCCTGCTTGCCCATGGAAACCCACTGGGTGACCTTGGACAAGTCATGCTCTCTCAGCCTCAGAAGAAGGTAAAGGAACACCCTCTCTGAACAATTATTACCAAGAAAACCTTATGATAGGTTTGCTTTAAGGTCGCCATAAGTTGAAGGCACACAACAACACTCTCTGGCTTTTCTTTGCAAATGAAGATTCAGGAAGGACTCATCCCATGCTTTCTGCAAGCGCACTGATGACTGAAAAGGCCAATCCGAGATAAACAAGTCCGGTTGCAGAAAACACAGCAGAGGGTCTCCCTGGGTGATGTTTCTGGGTTGTGATTCTTTCTGCGTTGTCGTTTCTCTTCAAGACTTGTTTGGTGTGAGTTCTCAAATAAGGCTACAGCATTGTGGATAGTGCGTCTCCATGCCTCCCGATGTGAAGCCAAGGCAGACCATTGTTGGTGATCAATTTGGCCGAGCCTGAGACGTTGCTTCAGGGAGTCCTTGTATCACTTTTTTGGAGCACCCCTCTTACGCTGACCCATGGCGAGTTCACCGTAGAGTAACAACAACAAACAATGTAGCCTCCATATCTATTTGCAGTGGGATTTAATCTGAATTTTAAATATTTAGAACCTTAGATAGCTTCCTTAAAGTTCAGACTGGGTTTTAGCCTGACCTTTAATGGATGTGTTCAATGTGCCGAACCTTTAAAGTTCAGACTAACACCCAGAGTGGATTCACTGCCCCATTGACATGGAAGCCACTAGCCACCACTGCCCTAAATACAATTTGCCTTGGGAGCAACAATGTGGAAATCACACTTGATTAATGGCTTGGCTATGGTTCTGAACACCTGCAGCTTGGTCAGCAATTACATGTGGAAAATTAATGTTCATTTTTCCAGCTTCCCCTCTCTGTCCTTTTCAAACCTTGCATTTTCCCTCCCCCAGAAACAAAGGTGAAGGGATTGACCTATAAAGACCCTACTTACTGGTAGATAGAGAGGGGAGATGAAAATGGCTGCTTGGGGTCTGAGTATGTTATTGTCATTTAAGCTGAAAGCTGTCCTGCTGTGCACCAAGCCCTGAGATCATTAGTATTACTAAGTAGTGTTGATGTCAGAATTAAAATAGGCCTCATGGATAATTTAATCTCAGAACAATGTGGATGGAAAACAGTTTCACATTAGCGGTGCTGGTAGTTCTGTGGCAATGGTCAAATGCCTTTCCATATTCGGTTGAAGCCTGTTCATATGCAATAACCAGCAACGCACTGCTGAAAACGTTACATATTTTCTAAGGGTATGCACTAAAGACAGGATTCATTCCAGTTAGCAGGTAATTTCTCCCTAGAACTACTTCTGACATGACTCACTCACTTTACCTTTGCCTTAAAGCAGAGCCCCACTTCAGAATATCCAGAGTTTGATATACCTCCATGGATTCTTGGGTGAAAATTAATGCATTTTACTTTTTTGATAGGAATGGAGAAATTTAAAGTGGATAATGCACCTAAGGGAACAACAGTGCATACCTTCTAATATTTCACAGATGAAAACACGCCCATTTTTATATTCTTGTTACATCCTGTTCTCATGCCACTGTCCCTATACACATGGGCCAGAATCCTCTATGGCAGTTATGAGTACGTAACCTAGAGTTATACACTTGTGACTGTTACATATTTACAGTACAATCCCTACATAGCCCCTAATTTAGGAGCTACATAGAGACTGTGAAAGTACCCCAGTCTCCACCTACCAGGTAGCAGCAGCTGCAATCAACTGGGGTATGTTCCCCTGTTAATTTATTTTATTTATTTAAGTATTTATACCCTGCTCTTCAGCCACAAAGGCTCTCAGAGCAGCTTACAAATTGTTAAGTAATAACACTTACACTTCTACACCACTTTATAGCATGCTGGGCACTCTCTAAGCAGTTTCCAATGTGTGTTAGCTAATTGTCCCCACAAGCCGGGTACTCATTTTATCAGCCTATGAAAGGATGGAAGGTTGATTGAACCTTGGACCTCTTGGGAATCAAACTCACAATGTTGTGGCTTCAGTACCAGCATTTAACCACTGCGCCACCAGGACTACCTAACTGGGAAGCAACTGACTGGATTAAAGTTCCCACACCCTCTCATGCAAGCAGTCTCTAGTGCGAGGGGGAATTGCATCAGGGACCCTGACTCTGGCTGTCACAATGAGATCACTCACGGGAGAGGGTGGAAACAGCAAACAACTGCTTCTTGAGTGACAGAGGAACAGACCCCATCAATGTTAGCAGCTGCAAAGATGTGGGGGAAGGTCAGGCCAGGCCTCACTGTGTAGCACCATAACTAGGGTGTTAACACATACATAAACCTCATACGGGGTCATGGTTAGTACTCTGCTAATTATTTCTCAATTTGCACTTAGCTATAGACATTGTTGTTATGTGCCTTCAAGATGATTCTTGACTTGTAGCAAACTTATCTAAGGGTCTTCTTGGTAAGGTTTATTCAGAAGGGTTTTGCCATTGCCTTCTTCTAAGGATGAGAGAGTATCACTTGCCCAAAGTCACCTAGTGGGTTTCATGGCTGAACACCTGTAGGGTTGCCAGAGATGAAACTGAAGATGGCTCCTGTACCTTTAATATTTGTGTAGAAGAGGGAATTTCAGTAGATCTTGTTTGTCACACAACCGGATAACTAGCAACACCTGCTGAAATTCCCTCTTCTTTACATCCATTAAAGCTACAAGAGCCATCTCCAATTTCCACTCTGGCAACTCTACACAGGGATTTGAACCTTGGCTTCCCAAAGTTCTAGTCCAACACTCAAACCACTGTGCTGGCTCTTTGTTTAAGATCAATGCCCTTTCTGTCCTCTTTCACTGATATATTTCCTCTGTTTTTGGCAATGAGCAAATGGGTACCACTTCACTTGGGACAGTTGGTGTGGGCTCACATGACCAAATGCTCCTTTGTACCAATTAAATAAAACAAAATCCCCACACATAGAAAACTAGTACCTCAAGGAGAAGACTACAATAGAATCCTTTTTCCAGGTGTCTTATTTTCTATGTGCAGGGTGTTGTTGGTTTTTAATAGAGACAGCAAAACATGCAGTTATGTAATTTACCTACCAGCAATATGAAACAATACAGCCCAAACAGAGATTTACTAGGCCAGGGAAACAGCTTCATTGTGTGGTAAATAGTCCTTTAGAATAGTTTCTTCCAACTCCTTATAGTCTATATCTCAGTTTGTCATGAGAACTAATGGCCTTTTGGTGTTTTTAAACAAGCAAAATATTGTAGTACAATAAAGTACTTTCTCCCCACCCTTCAACCACCCAGCATATTTATTTTTAGAACAATGTATACTTTTCAGCATATGTCTTCAATGTACAGTAATCTTATACTGGTTTCCACTTCAGCACTGTGTGTGGCTGCTTGATATATTTCAGTAGTTAACTGTGTAATTGGCCTTTCTGTAGGTAGAAGACAGCCTGCAGACTCCTCATTGATTTTCCCTTGCAAAATTATATAATTTCCCCCAGACCATATGTGCAGTATTTTTTTTAAAAAAAAATGCTGTCATAAGAAAACTTTAACTTCTCAATGGAAAACAGTATATACCTTCGAGCTTGATACATAAGATAGAAGCTGAGGCCAAAGGAGTGGGAAACTAAGTTTTCAAAATATAATTTTTTTCAAAATTATATTTTGAAAATTTACTTTCCCACTCCTTTGGCCTCCATTGGTATTAATTTAGTTGGATATCTAGTTTTCTCCTTAGCAGCAATGTTTCTATATTATCGATGTAGCCTGTTTTACATGTAGAGCAGGGAAGTATTGAGCCCAGTTTGGCAGAGAAAGATATGTCTTCCTGCCATTCCACACAATCAAGTGGCTGCCTCCTCTGAGGTAATTTTGATTGCCATGAAAGGGCAGCTAATTGTCACTACAGGTTAAGCCTCCTTTATCCAGAATTCTGAAGTCTGAAATATTCCAAAATCCAAAATTATCCATGTGAGATAGTGACACCTTTGTTTTCTGATGGTTCAACGTACACAAACTTTGTTTTATGCACAAAATTCTTTTAAAATGTTGTGTAAAATTACCTTCAGGCTATGTGTATAAAGTATATATGAAACATAAATGAATTTTGTGTTAAGACTCGGGTCTCATATCCAAAGATCTCTCATTATATATATATGTAAGTATTCCAAAAAAAAAAATCTGAAATACAGAACACTTCTGGTCCCAAGTATTTTAACCTGTACAACTATTATGTTGTTACTAGCTATACCCAGCATAACATATGCCATTATAGTTTTAGATGTGGGTGGTGACTGGCTGAGGGAGTGAGGGGCCCTTGTGAGGCTGGGGGTGTAGATGCAGACGAGTGGCAGGAGTGGATTGTGAGGTGGAGAGGGAATTTGCATATGGGTGGTGATTGGCTGAGGGAGTGAAAGGAGTGAGGGGATTGGCTGTGTATGTTTCCTAAGCAGCCAATCAGCACACTGGGATCAGAAACATACCCAAGTGTTTTATATATAGAGATACAGATATACCTCAGGTAACAAGGGTAGATGTTAAATTTTCTTCAATAGAAAATTTGATACCAGAAATATGGAAAGAAAACAGGTAGGTTCTTACACCAGAAAAAAAGATGTTCCGGCAAACGTTTTATTCAGAACTAACAATATGCATGCATGAAATGAAACAACCAGATCAGATAAGCCTTGTGTAAGTGAACAAAAACATTTTGAACTTTTCAAAGACCACTTGTAGGGTTATTTTATTCCAATAAGATATATCATATATTTCCATACAATTCTGGTGAAAATTACCAGTGTACTTTATTCAGACTTGTTGGGGAAAGTGACCCTGCATTGGGTTGGTGAAGTTCTCATGACAAGTGATTCAAAAGTTCTTAAAATTGCCCTGCCTCATTTAAGCCTATAAAACTGGAAAACTGCTGGTACCCCAGTGTTTGCAGATAGATTTGGTGATGCAGAGTGGGGCTGTGAATTCTATAATGAATGCAACAAACAGGCACATGTCAGTACACAGAAGGATTCTTCTAACAATATAGCAAAAGGCCCATGTGTTTCATAAAGTAATATGGGACTAGGACCATGATTCCCAAACTTTGATCCTCCAGGTGTTTTGGACTTCATCTTCCAGAAGCCATGGTCACATTGGCCAACAGTCAGGAATTTCGGGAACTGAAGTCCAAAATATTTGTTTTTAGAGCAATTTAAACTTTTCAGCATAAGTCTTCAATGTACAGTAATCCTATACTGGTTTGCTTTTCAGCACTGTGTGTGGCTGCTTGATATATTTCAGTAGTTAACTGTGTAATTGGCCTTTCTGTAGGTAGAAGACAGCCTGCAGACTCCTCATTGATTTTCCCTTGCAAAATTATATAATTTCCCCCAGACCATATGTGTAGTATTTAAAAAAAAAAAAGCTGTCATAAGAAAACTTTAACTTCTCAATGGAAAACAGTATATACCTTCGAGCTTGATACATAAGATAGAAGCTGAGGCCAAAGGAGTGGGAAACTAAGTTTTCAAAATTATATTTTGAAAATTTACTTTCCCACTCCTTTGGCCTCAGCTTCTATCTTATGTATCTCAGCTTTGGCCTCATGGAGGACCAGAGTTTGGGAACCACTGGACTAGGACAACAGCTGGCCTCTTTGCAATATCTTTAGGAATTCCATCTATCTCATCCAGAACAAGAACAGACACCCCCCCCCCCAGATCTTGAAGAATGGTAGATCCGGGGGAGGTGTTTTAATGATGGGCATGGAGATGAGCGCAGGGGTTGGCCAGGGCGTGGATACGCCCTGGTCAGGAGGAGTCAGGGGCGGGGCTGAGGCAGGGCCTATTTTACCCCTTGCCGACCCTGGCTTCCTCCTCTTTTCCACTGGATATCGCCCGCAGGAAAGTAAACAAAGCTGTGCATAAAGCCATGGATGCTGGCCTTGGCCACTTCATCCAGTACCCGGGCATTTCATATAAACGCCCGGAGCTGTATAGGGTTGACGGGGTCCACTTATCAGACCTGGGGATCCAGTTATTTCTTGAGGGTATGCAGGAAGGGGTGAGGACCGTCTTGGCCTCCTGTGTGGGGGATAGGGGCTAAGTTGACACTTGCCCCTATCAGTGGCTGGGAGTGGGGAGATAATGATATGGCGTTCACCTATGGCAACCTTGAATTGAGTGGAAGGATAGCCCTCACTGAACTGCACCGGAATCCGAATGGATGGGGTGCAGCAAAGTAGGCTACCCTTAGGGCCGGCTTCGGGTTGCGATCCTTCGCAGAAGCCACTCGGCTTAAGGATTTCATCCTGGGGCAGGGCCCTCCAGCAGATGGCGCCCAAAGGGAACCCCGGACGTTACCGGGATCCCCATTGGGGCTCAGGTGAGTCGCCCAGGGACTCTAGGGGTTAGGTCAGTTGTGACCAACTGCCTAGACGCCCCCGCAAGGGATCTCCCCCTTTCATACATTGGCATACCCCAAGAAAGCTACATAAATAGGAAAGATATCAATAAAGTGGCCCGTATTTCAACCCAATCTTCTGTGTCTGGTCTCGTTATTTCATGCGTCAATCATTAACAAGGCAAAGTGTGGGTTTTTGCAGAGTAAACTGTAAGCAGTTTGTGATCTTACACAAGCTTTGTGGACCTTGCAATATCCTGATAGCCTTACCTCTTACCTTAAAGAAGCAGTGATTTTTTTTTTTTAATGGCTAGAAATTTATCCTACATGGACAAATGTGGAGATTATCAGATGAACCATCTGATAGCACCCTGTCACACAACCCCACTTGAACAACTCCCGTCCTCTCTCATCCCTGTTGTAGTTTTTTAAAAATCAGACAGTAATATCATTGAAATTGATAAGGGGATTATAGTACAAAAAAGTAGCACTAGCCAATAGGGCACAAGGAAGTGCTAAAGTCATAAAGAAATAAGAGTAAATGCTAGTTGGCAGTGCATTGGTACAAAATGGATAGAAGCTGAAGGGAGGAATGGTAGTACATAATAGAAATTTTAAAAATGAAAATTGTACTTTAACATGCTCCAAGAAATGTTACTAATACAGGAGAAATGGTGTTGTTTAATTTAATAGATACTATGCATGTGTGGAAGATATGTATAAACAACTCATTTGTTTTTTCCTGTATTTTTAAATTTCAGGGAACATTTTTAAAAAAAAAATTAAAAAAAATAGATTCATTGCCAGGCTAGCTGGCTCCCGTACATGGAACTCGAGAGGAGGTCAACTTGTTAATCTAGTATGCAAACCTGAGTTCAAATTTGCAGCTTTGTGAGGAGAAAATACCGGACGTGACAGACTGGATCACGAAACTCTATGAATACATGGGGATAGATAAACTCACATGTTTGATTAGAAACCAAATGCTTGACAAGTTTAAAAGAGACTGGGGAGCCTTATTAGAATATTTAAAAACTATCTGGGGACAAATGACAGCCACCAGAATTGAGTAGAACAATAGAGATAGATAAAAAGTTGGAAAATATTACAGTTAACAATAATGTAATATAATATCAATTTGACAGAGACACATAAAAAATTAATAACAGACAAAAGGGAAATTAAATGGACAACTATACATTTCCGGCAGTAATTAGGAAACCTGCCTACATGTGTATAAATGTATGAATTTAGAATGTTAGGTGTAGGATTGGTTGAGTGTTCTAATATTTATTTTTATTTTGTTCTTTGCTTAATTGTTATTGTTCAGTAATGTTATTTATGCTTTGTTTGTTTTTTTTATTGTCATTTAATGTTGGTAGTTTATAGTTGGTAGTTAGGGTTTTCTTCTTTTTTTCTTTTCTCCCCTGTGTTTTGGTTGTTTGTCTTAATAAACAGATTTTTTTAAAAAAATCAGACACCTACCTTATGCCACGATAGTAACTGCTCCCCCTCCCCTCGGCCTTCTGGGAGTGAATGCAACTGTCATAAAGCTGCATTTGCATCCCATAAAGCAAATCCTGCCCATTCTCGCGAGAGAATGATGAGTGGGAAATTTAAAAATACAAAGTAAAGCAAACATCAAAAAAGAAAACAAAGCCCCCAACACCCCAAAAATTAAACAAGCAATCTGGGGAGGGGGAAACAAGGATGCCACTTACCTCCTCATCCCGATCGCACCCAGTAGTCTTTGGGAAGGACCTCCCATCATGGCTGGCATAGTGTCAGCATAACGGAACACCTCTTCACAAGCCCATTATTCCATTATAGGAACGGAATGGGTGATCTATTGATGGATTAATCCATCAATAGAACAGAACTCAAACGGAACAGAGGGTGCACGGGAGCAGGACTAGACAGGGACGACGTCATCTGAAAAAAGAGTGCTTTGGCGATCTCCTGTCATCCCTGTTCTGGATTTAAAAGGTCATCTGATAATCTCCTAAAAGAAGAAATGGTAAGAAATCTTCTCTGTACTTATTCAAGAAGATTAATGGAATTATATTTACAGAATAGGGCAGACCTGTTCATTTAATATAGCTATTACAGAAAAGTTTTGTAAGATCTTCCTCCATCATCTTAAATTCTAGCAAGGTTAACAAAATATTTGTAGATGTAGCAGGAAACTGCTGGAGGTATATCAAACTGAATGCAGATTTTATGTATACAGAATAAGGTGTTGTGGCAATATGCATAGGAGATCTGGGAAATGATTTTCCTATTCATTAAAGAGATAATAGGAACACCCTTTTCCTTTAATCCATGCATTTGTCTTTTGAATAATTTAGGCTTCAGCTCTTTAACACATGAGCTAAGAATTAAGTCCTACTGAAAATATAGTGGGACTTGCTTCCAGGAAGACATACATAGCACTGTGCTGTTATAGGACCATGTTAAGGAATAAATAGAGATGTTTATTCTGCAGATCTACACATTTACCTCAAAATAATTTCCTTTGAAGCTGAACCCAGTAGGACTAGCTTCTAAAGACTTTATCACACTACACTGTTATAGTGCTGTTATTCCACTTTAAACTGCTAAGAGCTCTCTGGCTGAGGACTTTTTCAAAGGGGGGGGGGACCCTGAGGAGGTCGGAAGAAGAACGGGGCTGTTGCGCTTACAAAGCCCTGTTTCAGATGACACCGTCCTCCTCCCGCTATCAACCAACTTAAAAATTTTATTTGTAAATACAGCTAAAACTAAATTAGCTTCCTCAATTGGAAAACCTCAATCGCCAGCCACAGATGGAGGCAAAATGTCAGAAATAAACTCTTCCAGAATTCCTCACAGCCTGGAAAAAAACAAGGAAAATCTATGGATGCTGGCCGTGAAAGCCTTTGACTTCACATTATTGATATTTTAATCAAATAGAAGCTTCATGCTTATATTTTCTTATTTAATTGCATTTCCATATTGCCCAATAACCAAAGGTCTATGAGTAGTTCACAGAATAGAGCTTAAAACTTTGCAACAGGGGTGGGCAACTGCTTTGGATCTGCGAACCACATTTCTGTGGCAGTACAGTTTATGGGCTTTATCAAACTAACCCCCATTAACATTTGTTTTGTCAGCATATTTTGTGGCATTTTTATGCCAGCAAAAGAAACCCCCTACCCCCATCAGACCTACCTTGAGCAGCATTAAAGAGGCACCCCAGGATAATTGGAGCACAAACAGAACTCTATTTACTTCTGGGTTCAAGATCCTGGCGATTCTCACGAGAAGACACAAGCATGGTAAATTTGAAAAATAAACAAAAATACAGACACAGAACATTCACACAATCACAGACACATACTTTAAAACTAAAAAGTGAACCAGGGAGGTTCATAAAAAGACCATACGGTGCCTGGTTTTCATGATCTCACCCGAAAGTGTTCTGCCCATTGATGCTTATGCATGTGAGTACAATGGCATGAGGTTTCAAATGCTGGCAATACTGGCAACAAAGCACCATGGGAGATCTATTGATGGCTTGACCTCTCAATAAAAAGGAACAGCTTTTGGACAATACAAAATTGCAAAAGGATGCCATCATGTGATATGTGTGCCCTTTCACATTACTTAAGTGTTGTTATGATGCCATATTTGCTGCATCTGATAAAGTCCTATGACATTTCAGCCAAAAATCAACCAAAAATAGCTCCCAGAAATGACTCTTCATACCCTCCAACATTTCACAGATAAAAACCAGGACACATGTAGCCAAGCAATATCAGGGTGTGGTCAAGATGGCAAAAAGTATTAATAAGGAATGACACACAAGATAGTAAAAGCTACAGCAGTTTGTTTTTGCCCAAGCCTACTGCAAAAAGTAAGATACGTAGCAAAAGGAAGAACAAGGAAATGGTCAGGCCACTGCATGGAGAAGATGGAGAAGTGCTAACAAGGGACAGAGAAAAGGCAGAACTACTCAACACCTTCTTTGCCTCAATCTTCTCCAAGAAAGAAAACAGTGTCCAGTCTGGGGAAATGGAGCAGATAATGCAGTAGGGGAATTACAGCACAAAATAGGTAAAGTAGTACAGGAATACCTGGCTACTCTAAATGGATTCAAGTCTCCAGGGCCAGATGAACTACATCCAAGAGTATTAAAAGAACTGGCAGAAGTAATCTCAGAACCACTGTTAATAATCTTTGAGAATTCCTGGAGAACAAGAGAGGTCCCAGGAGACTGGAAGAGGGCAAATGTTGTCCCCATCTTCAAAAAGGGGGAGAAAGAGGACTTGAACCATTATTACCCAATCAGCCTGACATTAATACCAGAAAAGATTCTAGAGTAGCTCATTTAACGGACAGTCTGTAAGCACTAAGGAGGCTGTGATCACTAAAAATTGATATGGGTTTCTCAAAAACAAGCCATGCCAGACTAATTTTATCTCTTTTGATGGACTTACAAATTTGGTAGATGAAGGGAGTGCTGTGTATAAATGAACTCACATTAAGAAATTGGCCTATATTTGATGATGCAGTAGGGGAAATGCAGCACAGAATAGGTAAAGAGGTAGTTCAGGAATACCTGGCCAGTATAAATGAGTTCAAGTTCAAGTCTCCAGGTCCAGATGCATTACATCCAGGGTTACTAAAAGAACTGGCAGAAGTAATCTCAGAACCACTGGCAATAATCTTTGAGAAATCCTGGAAAACAGGAGAAGTACCAGCAGACTGAAGGAGGGCAAATGTCCCCATCTTTTAAAAAAAGTAGAAAAAGAAGACACAAATAATGATCACCCAGTCAGCCTGACATCAATACTAGGAAAGATTCTAGAGCAGGTCATTAAACAGACAGTCTGTAAGCACTTAGAAAGGAATGCTGTGATCACCAAAAGGCAACATGGGGCTTTTGAAAAAAAAAGTCATGCCAGACTAATCTTATTTCCTTTTTTGATAAAGTTACACACTTGGTAGATGAAGAGAATGCTGTGGATGTAAGCATATCTTGATTTCAGTAAGGCCTTTGACAAAGCCCGCCGTGATAGTCTTGCAATTCAGCTAGTAAAATATGGGATAGACAATGCTGCTGTTAGGTGGATTTGTAATTGGTTGACCGACCAAACCCAAAGGGTGCTCACCAAGTAACTAACGGGGTGCCACAGGGTTCTGCCCTGGGCTCAGTGCTATTCAACATCTTTATCAATGACTTGGATGAGGGAATAGAGGGCATGCTTATCAAGTTTGTCATCTTCAGTGGTCAATATTAAAGTTCTTTAATCTTACAGTTCTCCCTACCAGATGGAGCCCAACATATCAGTGTGGAATTCTTCACGCAATATTAATCAAAGTGCCTCTTCCTTCACCACCAATAGTCTCATGCTACGTACTTAGAGTAGCCCCACTGATATTAATCAGACAACTAATTTAAGTCCCATTTTATTTTAGTGAGCCTACATTTAATATGACTTGGGGGGGGATCTATACTACAGTCCCTTTCATTTTCAAGGCATAACTGTGCCAGTACAGGTATACCTGTTAATAGAGTAGATGTGTTCCTGGGCATTACAAGTATATAAGTTGAAAAAATTATGCCAAAAAAATGACCAAAAAAACTGGGTCAACTTATACACAGGTCAATGTGGTATCTTTGTCCACTGCAACACTGCTTCTGACCTTTTGTAATGCCTGCTAGGAAAAAAATGGCAACAGTGTCAGGGAGATTAGAAGGAGTTGAGAGAACCTGAAAAAAGCCCCAAACCCATCTACTCTCCCCACCACAGTGGTGGCTCTTTGATGCTTGCCCACCAGGACAGAGAGATTAGAAGGAGTTGGGAGGACCTGAAAGAAGCCCCAATTCCCTACATTCTTCAGCACCGGCTTTTTTTGGTGATGCCAAAGAGCCCACATCACCACCATTTTCCCACCCAAGTATTGCAAAAGCCACCAGAGAGTGTAGAGGTGGTCAGTGCTGCTTTTAGAGTAGTAAAGTAGTAAAAGGCCTTTTTGAATGCCTGGGCAGGAAAATGAAGGTGGCAGCAGCAGCCAGGAATGGCTGGCTCTCTGAGGCAGCGCTGGTGCTTTTGCCCCTCCATGGAATGGATCCAAGGAGCCCCATGCTGAGCCCCAAAGTTTTATCTTTGACTTATCCACAGGTCATATCAAAATCCATAATTTGGACTGAAAACTTGCTCTCAACTTATACATAAAACCAACTTATTCACAAGTATACTGTATTAGTACCTCTTTAACAGAGGCAAAAATAATATGGAAAGGGTAGATTGGTTCCTGTGCCACAAAAAGATAAACAATTCAACTTGTTTCAGCAAACTTGTCATTTAGAACTAAAAGTATGCATCTGTGAAATGACACAACCAGTTCAAGTAAGCCTAAGGACTTTATCAGACTAGCATCTAAAAACACTGTAATTCCACGAATGAAGATAGCAGAAGATTCTGTGAATGAAGATAGTCTAAAAATGCTGCAATTCCATGAATGAAGATAGCAATTTGGCATGGCGGTTCTGGCAAGAACAGCCATAGCAATAGCATTGATATTTCTATACTGCTTGTCAGTGCCAAAGCACTCCCTAAGCCATTTACAATGTGTTAGCTAATTGCCCCCAACAACCTGGTACTCATTTTACTGACCTATGGAAGGATGGAAGGATGAGTCAACCTTGGAGCCCTCTGGGATCAAACTCATAATGTTGTGGCTTGTAGTGCTGGTATTTAATCACTGCACCACTGCTCCATAAGAAGACATGAGCATGCTTAAAACAACAACAAAAAAATGTTAGTTAAGTAAATGAACACACAAGAACTTAAACAAACCTTAAAATGTGCAAACTAAAGGGGACAATTCATAAAAAGAGGGTCTTGTGCTTCCTTTTCACTTTCTCACCCAGAAGTTTGCTCTCTGAGGACGACCTATTCATGCAATAATCTCATGATTACAGCAGGACATGTTTTCGCATGCCCTCAATACCACAAAAAAAAGTGATATTGACAACCTATTGATGGCTTGTCCCATCAATTAAAAGGAACACCTTATTCATGGCTGGGGCACAGGATAACCATGAGATGACAATGATATCAATCGATGGCCACAGCCATTCACATTCCCATGATATCCTAATCCCATGATTTTTGCCATGTCTGATAAAGTCCTAACATAAGTGAACAGAAACAATTTGAACCTTCTAGAGACCATTTGAAGGTTTCTTCCAAAATGCATCCAAGGATTTTTTCTTTTTCTTTCACCAACTGCTATTTTTCTTAGCATTTCCATTTTGGTCTATACATCTATGGTTTTGGTTTTTGTTTTTAACATGCTGAGGATAGCTGGTGAGACAGGCTAATCTGCTTTGCCCTTTTCTCTCTGTTTTGCTGTTCACACATGCTCAATAAGACAATCTGGACGCAGCTGCTGTTTACCTTGTCTGTTGTAGGCAGATACACACAGTACAGTAGGATCAGCTACAGTAGAATCCCGTTCATTCTTACCTCAAGTTTTATTACATTGTTTACTGTACACACAATGGTGTAACCTGTCACTGTAGCTGCAACCATCCTCCCAGTGCCAATGCTGCTAAAAAAACTTCCAGCTAGACAGAGGGTGAGCAAGAAATGGGGGTCTGGGCTGTCTAAAAAGATTTTATTAAAAGGAGTTTATTTGTCAGAAACTTTGTTAACTGAGGTATGCCTGTACCTGCATAGTACATTATCAGATTAGCATCTAAAAACACTGTAATTCCATGAATGAAGACAGCAGGAACATCGCAGCATTATAACACTTATTGCAGACCCAGCCCATACGCTCCTGCTCCCAGGACCAGTTTAAGGAATTTTGGGGGGGCCTGCAATGCTTTATTTTGGGGGCCCCATACGTTTATCTCAGGTCAATGTAACCTAACTCAACCTAAGCTATTCACAGTACAGGATATTCAGATTATTACTAATACAGTTGCCCCTTCACATTCGCGAACTTGGCATTCGTGGTTTTGAATATTTGCGGGTTTGGGGAGGGCCCCTGCCCTCCCAAAAGCAGAAACATGGGGCCTCTGGAGGTCCCGTTAAGGCCTTGGGTGGGAGGGGGAGGGCCGGGGAGGCCTTCACAGAGCCCCTGGAGGTGCTCCGGAGGCCCCATGAAGGCCTGGGGAGGGGGTGGGGAGGGCCGGGGAGGCCTTCACGGGACCTCCGAAGGCACTCCGGAGGCCCCATGAAGGCTTGGGGAGGGGTGGGAGGACCAGGGAGGCCTTCCCAGAGCCCCCGGAGGCGCTCCAGAGGCCCCATGAAGGCCTGGGGAAGGGGTGGGGAGGGCCGGGGAGGCCTTCCCGGAGCCCCCGGAAGCACTCCGGAGGCCCTATGAAGGCCTGGGGAGGGGTGGGGAGGGCCGGAGAGGCCTTCACGGGATCCCCGGAGGCGCTCCGGAGGCCCCATGAAGGCCTGGAGAGGGATGGGGAGGGCCGGGGAGGCCTTCACGGGACCTCCAGAGGCGCTCCAGAGGCCCCATGAAAGCATGGGGAGGGGGTGGGGAGGGCCGGAGAGGCCTTGACAGAGCCCCCGGAGGTGCTCCGGAGGCCCCATGAAGGCCTGGGGAGGCGGGGGAAAGTGACTATAGGGCGTCTGGAGGCCCCGTGGTCGATTTGGCAGGGGAGGGGGAGGGCAGTTGTTATTTGTGGATTTTTCACATTCGCGGGGGTCTGGGGAACCTAACCCCCGTGAATGTGAAGGGATGACTGTAATGTGTTTGCAGAAGGAAGGTTAGTATGGGGGCCTCCACAATGATGGGGGGCCCTGTGGATGCTGACGCCACTGGTGCCTTAAACCGGCCCTGCCCACTCCCTCCCATGATAAAGAAATACACGACACCAAGATATCTTAATAAAATGTATTGAGTACATGATAAACATAAAGAGATTAGGTATAGATTGGTATGTTGAATATTGGCAATAAAAGGACGCAACTTGCTAATGGCTGTAAATGGTTGGCACCAATTGCATGGGTCCAGATCCCTTCATTGCCCAACCCTGTGTTGGCCAATGGACAGCTGTCAGTTGCCACCAAACCACTCTTGGAGGGGAGAGCCTTGGTCAAGCCAACCTGCTTGACACTTTCCCCTCCCCTGCAAACAAGATTGTTACAATGGGGGGTGGGGTCTTCGTGAACTTGGACTTAAACTTGATCTTGATGGACACCCCCTTTCCCTGCTTACCCGGATCAGGGCCCATGCCACCATTTTCATGTTCTCACCCAGACATTTTCTTGCTGGGAATGGGGAGGGGGGAAGAGGACTGCCCATTCATGATGTAATCTCATGATTACAATTGGATGTGGTTTCGCACACAATCAATAGCATGAAAAAAGTGCTATTGATTATCTATGGACGGCTTGTCCCATGGATTGTAAATAATGCCTTTCTTTTTTTCTTTTTTTTTTTTTGCAGTTGGAGGACTGTGTAAGAACACAAAGGCGATGACAATGTGTGATAGCAGGGCCCATTTGCACTACCCTGATGTCATAATCCCATGATTTTGGTCACTTCTGATAATGTCCTTTGTGTTGCTACTATGTGTACAGGTTAATGCAGACCACATAGAATATAGCCTTGTTTTAACAGCCCCATCCTACACATGCCATGCACCAATGTGTAGTGTTGCAAGAACAGGACTGTTGCAGTGCCAGGAGCATTGGGAAGTTTGGGAATTAGGGCTGTTTCCGGTAAACCTTTTATTTTCACTCCCTCAGGCAGGGACACCAGTTAGTGCTTCAGGGCCCTGGGGGGATGAAGTATAAGTGGGCCTCCTGAGCATGGCTACTACTGTCACCTTGCTTGGACAGATACTGGGGGCAGGCCAGCAATAGCCCCTTCCCTGGATGGAGACCTGGGCAATGCCCCGTCCAAACAAATAATAGCTACATCCTTGCACTTAGGTAAATGTACAGTATGTGCCTCTGTACAGGTAATTATTGTACAGAAATATTTTGTGAGCAGCTTAACTTCAATCTCTGATGGAGGGACATGAGGAAAAATGGACACACTGCCACCATTACGTTCTCCTCCCGGGCACCTTATCCCTTTTATTTCATTCTGGCATTTCACTGTTTGCAGAATTCAACTTTGTTCAGAGTAACAATTTTTTCATCTGACAGTCTTTAATATTGGGGGTAAACGAGCCTTTCAAATTCGCCTGACGTTGGAATAAAACAAAGTTCAGACTCTATTTTACATGTTCATTTAACTTTACACTGTGTGACGATTCCATTTATGGATTTTATATTTAGAAACACTGAGGGAAAGGGAACAATCTGAGAGTGGGGCTATTTTCAAAAGGAGACATTGCTGGAGACCCATTTCAGTGGGAATGGTGATTATTAACATCAGTGGTGTTAAAGGAGCATTACTGGAAGCTTTGACATATGATGCTTGTATTAGCTTATTTTCACTGGCGATTTAAATGATTTTGCTGGTGGCTGCTTCTGTTATAAGTTATTAATAAAAATCAGAAAGAAAATTCAAAATACATAACTTATAGCTTTTTATGCTTCACAAGGATAAGCCTGGACCTGCTTGGCATGATATTAAAATTTAATATTATGCATCCTTGCAAGGCAAATGAAAGGTCATTCAAAATTGCTCTTTTATTATAAGAAAGTTGCCAGCATCTCTTCCAAAATATTTTTAATACCATCCATGTAACTAAAAAAGACAACATTTAACAACCACAATGCAACTTATTAGGACTTTATCAGACACACTAAATACAGTGTCATAACGACGCCACATAAACGCAAAAGGGTGTGCGTACCACACAGTGTTGTTTTTTCGCATTTATGTTCCTGCCAAAACCCATACCTTTTTATTGACAGCTGAAGCTGTCAATTGATCCCCATGGCATTTAGTGCCAGCATTGCCGGTGTGTGAAACCTCATGCCATTGTATGCACTTGAATGCAGAGACAATGGTCGGTCTGGCGTGAACACGTCCAGGTGAGATTGCAACATCCAGGTTAGTGATGCACTTTTTATTACCTTCCCTGGGTTACTTGGAAGGTGTGTGTGTGCGTGTGTGCTCACTTTGTAAAACTTTTTCTCTGTTGTTTTTGTTGTTGTTGTTTTAATTTCCTACACGATGAAGTCTCATGAGAATCTACGGGATTTTGAATGAGGAAGTGAACGGAGTTCTCTTTCATTGCTGGGGAAGCTTTTGGCAGGAAAGCAAGGTAAGAGTGCTGGGGGATGCTCTTTTACTAGCATAAAAATTGATTATTATTTTTTTATACCCACAAAGGAACACTTTAAGGGGCTCGTCTGATAAAGTCCTTAGTGTTAGAAAACAAAGTTTGCTTGACTTTCCTTTTCCACACATACACACATTTTATAATTCCTGACCAATATCTTCTCGTTCATCCAATCGTTCTGTTTAAAATGTACGTTACATCTGAAGCAGCATAGAGTACATGCTAGGTGCCCATTTGATATCATTCGTATGTGTAATGTATGCAGAGCTTTAAAAAGTTCTTCCCAGAATTTTCAAAGCTCTAGTCATCTCTGCTAGTATGCAAAATGCACCTAAATAACTGCAAGTCAAAATTTATGTATTGATCATGGGCTCCAGTGCACAAAACCCAGGAAACATCCTACATGATGGGGCAGTACCTACCATGAAGCAGCCTCGGGCAGCAGATGTTGGATGTTATGAAAGGGTAGCAAATTGTTAGTTTGCAGGACCAGCAAGAAACAATGCAGTAAGAAATATGTGAAGCTTTGCTTAAAAGACATTCAAAAGTAGAAATAACCAAGTGGAAATGTTGGTTGTGAGATACTATGTCCTTTGTTTGTGTGTGCACACCATCATGTTGCTTGTCGACTTATGGCAGCCCCATGAATTTCGTCGGGTTTTCTTAATCTTAGGCCTCACTTTTATCCAAAGTGAAGCTTTTCTTTCACTTACCTTCCTGTATAACCTGCTCATCTTCTTCCCCAGCTATTTAATCTGACATAATGAGGCAATTTCCCAAGCATTCGGAATTTCCAGTAGTGAAACTGAGGAGAAATGAGTGGGAGTGGAACTGGTTCTACCTAAAGCTTCCCAGAGACATTGGCATAAACAGCATTTGAAGTAGCCATGCCTGCAAGCGGTGAACACAAGATCATGTGAAATGGGTTGTTTTGCTTCCAGGCGTTCTTGCTCTATGCACTCCAACCTGTCTCACAGATTCCAGAGTTGATTCTTCAGGGTGCTGCCATGGGGGAGCTCCATTATGCCCACAACCATGGTTCAAGGGAACTATCAAACCCATCTGCTTTCATTCCTGAAGCTTTTTTTTATTCCACTCTTTCTTCTTATTCATCTCTCATCTCTATACCAGGGCTGGCTCTGTTATTGGGCACACTGAGGGAACCAACCAAGGCAACAAAAGCTGGCAAGTCCCCTGACCATTCACCTCTGTTGCTACAAGGCCTGTCATATATCCCAAAAATAACCTGCTGCCCTTAGGTGTAGTAGCAGACATGGGAGATTTTCACATGAGCTATATATCCCGTGGCAGGAACAGAACAGGGTCAGGAAAGGTTTTCCCTTTCGGATGACCGTTCTGTCCTGCATCCATCCTGCTCCTGTGACTGTTCTGCAACAAAGTAATCATGATTTTTCATCATGAATAGACCTCCCGTTCCGTCACTATCACGCAATCACGGGTGTGTGAACAGGAGCCCCATTCCTGTTCTGAAATGACAGCCGCAGAGGGGAGGTCTGTTCCGAGCACTTCCTGGTACGATCTGGACATCCAGGTAAGTGGCACCCTTTATTTTACCCTCCCTGTTTTGATTGTGTGATTTAAAGTGTGTTTTTATGCTTGGTGAACTGATTTTATGTTTGGGGGAGTTTTATTTTTTAAATTTACCGCCCGCCGTTATCACGCAATAACGTGATAACGTTTCAGACGGCTGATCATAAAAGCAGCCTTACGACGGCTACATTTATGGCCGGCCAGTGAGGGGAGGGGGAGCCCGTTCCTGCCGCAGAATTAAGGTAAGTGTGTGAAATATTTACATTATTCCATGGCAGGAACGGGAGAGGAGGTAGCAGGGCAGTAACGGGGCATTTTGGCCTCGTGTGAAAATCTCCATGGTCCAGGCACCAGGGCTATGATCAAATTCAACTGTGAGTCTAGTTTGCTTCTGTATGTAGAAGGTAGTAGGCCTCATTTGTTGCTTCAGGGAGCAAAATTCTTTCAGTCTCTTTCTCCATTTTTCTTTTCTCAGCTCCTCTTGACCTCTCTGCTATCCTCTCTCCAGTATTTCCTCTACCTGTCCTCCTTTCCCTCTTTTTCTCACCAGCTTTTTTTCTGTTTTCTTCCTCCTTCTCTGCCATTCATTCCCTTGTTCTCTGCTTTTATTTCTGCCCACCCCTTCTCAGTCAGAGTTTAATCATCAGACCTGCTTTCTCCATTCTTCATCTCAGATTCAGCAACTCCTACCAACATCTGGAGTCAGCTCCAAGGCCCCCATTCCCCATAATCTAAATGTGTTGGAGTCTACAGACAAAAAAGGTAAAGATGATAAAACTAAAGCACCAGTCAATAAAGCATCATAAAAACAATTGAAATGACTTCTGTACAACACACAAGAGCACCATATACATGTATGTGTGTATATTTGTGTGTGTGTATACACACATATACATACAAACACACACGCACACACACTTAAAACAGATAAAAGCAATATCAAAGGCTTCTGACACACTGCAGAAATGATGCAGTTTGACACCACTTTAACTGCCATAGCTCAATGCTATGGAATCCTGGGATTTGAAGTTTGTTGTAGCACCAGAGCTCTCTGGCAGAGAAGGCTAAATATCTCCCAAACTACAAATCCCAGAATTCCATAGCATTGAGCCATGGCAGTTAAAGTGGTGTCAAACTGCATTATTTCTGCAGTGTGGCAGCAACCAAAATGAGTAGAGGTCCCACAACCAATACATTACATTACTTGATTAAAAACCCAAGTGAAGAGGAGAAACTTTGTCTCATGCATCAAATATAAAATTGCAGGCACAGCAGGAGGGAATCCCACAGTTTTGGTGCAACCAGTGAAAAGGCCCCTTCCCCAGTCATGACTTGCCAGCAGATGATGTAGGGGTTTCCACATTGTCAAAAAAGGAAACTTATCTCCAACTAAAAAGATGAGTACAGAGACAGAGAGTTGTATAACATGATGTGTTAATTTAGACTTGTAAATAGAGTTTTAGTCATAATTACTATAATTCAAATTCAATATAGGTCACCATAGTGGAGATTATCACATGTGTCCCTGGAAACTGTTTCTGTCCCGCATGTTCTGTCATGGTTTAAGCCATGAATAAGAACAAGAACAAGTTGGGGGGGGGGGAACAGGAGCAGGACGGGAGCATCCCAGGACAAGGATGACGTCATCTGAAAAGGGAGACAGATAGCAATCTTCCCTTGGCCCTGTCCTGGGATATTTTACCTCTCTGATACTCTCCAGTGTCTCCTCAACCTGCTATCAGGTGCTATTTCTTGATAGGCAACATATAGGCCCCTGCTCTTCCTTCTGACTATGTTGGACTATGACTCTGGAGAGCAGGTTTTGAAGCCCCACTTTGCCATGGAAACCCACGGAGTGGCCTTGGGCAAGTCACACTCTTTAAGCCTCCGAAGAAGGTAAAGGCAACCCCTCTCTAAACAAATTTTGCCAAGAAAACCCTGTGATAGGTTCACCTTATGGTTACCATAAGTCAGAAATGACATGAAGGCACACAACAACAATACCAAACATAGAACCCAGCCTCCTGCCTATGTTTAGATAGCCAGTTTTATCCTAGTAGGTCAGAAAAAGACCTGATTCATTTTCATGGCTTAGGACACAGAACAGCCCTTTATACATGATCCAAAACAATTATAATTATTGCCATTTCTGCCACTGAACCTCATCCAAATTCATTCATAACGAAGCCTGGAATGTGGCCAGAAAGCCATATGAACAGTTTATGACAGGAATTTATATCAATATAAAACCCTGATCTTTGATTAAAATGAGAAGAGCAAGTTAAACATTTTATCCGTTCTACTTTTTAATCCTCCCCCACCCCCCAGTTGGCCAGTGTACCTGGATAGTTTGCCATTTTTTTAAAAAGGGAAGCAATCTGGAATAAAATGTTTTAAAGGTACAGTATCCTGTTACCAGAGCTGGTTAAAGTTACTTTCTGGATGACTGTTCTGAGAATCTGCTACTAGCCATGCTGCCTGGAGAGTTGTAGACCAACAGGTAACTTCTACAAGCTTTACCTGCATACCCTCCAACATTTCACAAATGAAAACTGGGACACATATGGGCAAGCAATATCAGAGTGTGATCAAGATGGCAAAAGTAACAAGGAGAAACACAAAACTTGTAGAGGCTACAGCAGTTTACTTTTGCTTGAGCCTACTGGGAAAGGCAGGATTCCTCCCACTCCTCTCCCCTACTGAATTACTTGAGATCAAACTATTTTTGCACTTTAAACTCAATTTGCAACTGAGTTATGCTGGGGGCAAAGAAGGAGAAGGAGAGAAAAGCTGGGACATTTTAAAAACAGCTTAAAAAGCAGGGCAACAGAGAATTCATGATGATAGTTGGGGGGCATGTATCTATTACAAAAGTACAGTAGGAACCGGAATCCACTGATTCAATTATCCATGGGACACAAACAGCACACTTAGTATAGAGTCTTCGTAGAAAATGTGTCCTCTCTAGCCATTTTCTAGGTCCTCCAAGGTTACTCTATGGTATTTTAAACCAGGAGTCCCATTATTTTCAATGGTGTTCACTATTATCCACAGTTTTTGGTACCCACTGGGACCCCCAGAAGCAATTTCCAGTGGATATGGGGATCCTACTGTAGTGATTATGTTTCTTCCAAAAGAGTTGTCAGGCCATGAGCCCACAGTCCTAAACTCAAGCAAAATGTGGAGGCAGAGAAGATTCTACTGCCAGGCCTTGCCTTATCCCATCCTACAATTGATGGATTCTCAGGGTGCTGCCCAGCATTCATGTTTTGGTGGGTTACCTCCCTGCAATGGGGAGGGCCTCAAATTCTCCCATTTTCATGGGGTCAACTCCAGGGAAGAGACATGTTTGCAAGCAAACCTCTGGTCAGGCAGAGAGTGTTAGGCAGTTTGCTGTACTTTGCAAAGGTTCATTAAATCAAGGGTTGCTATGTGCAAATACACTTAATTTCAACCAGGAAAATATGTTATGTCTTTGTATGTTCAAATGGCAAGCTGTGAATGTGGAGAACTAGAGCTGGAATACATGGCAAGGGGGAAACCAATCCCAACACAGGGACCTGGGATGGGATGGGCCTCTGAAAGAATGAGATGAGAGAATGTGGGAGCCAATCCTAGTGCAGGAAACTATGATGGGAGGGGGTTTCTGAGAATAAGGAGATTATCACATGGGTAAAATATCCCAGAACAGGGACAACAGAAGATCACTAAAAGGCTTACCTTTTACACGACATCATCCCTGTTCTGGGATGCTACCATTCTGCTCCTGTTCCTCCCCCGTTTCCTCTTAATCACGGAAAAATCCGTGAATAAGATCCCTGTTCCATTATTATAACAGAACGACGAGCGAGTGAACAGGAGCCCCGTTGGGCTCCCAGGATGACAACGGGATGTGATGTCACCAGTAGGTCCCTGCTGGACACTTCCGGGTACAATCAGGACAGAAAGGTAAGTTTAAAAAAAAAAAACCCTTCCCTGGGTAGCTGTTTCTTTTTTAAATGTGTTTTAGTGCTTACTTTTGTTTTTGACAGCTGGGGGGATCTTTTGAAATTTCCCTCCTGGCCGTTTTATCGCAAGAATGGCCAGGATTTGAGTTCCCAGTCGTAAAAGCAGCCTTATGACAGCTGCATTTACGACCGGGCAGGGAAGGGAGGGGGAGCCTGTTCCTGTCGCAGAATAAAGGTAAGTGTGTTAATCTTTTTCTTTTATTCAGTGCCAGGAATGGGAGAGGGGCGGTGGGGGGTAGCGGGATGGAAACGGACCCAAAGTCTGATAATCTCCTATGAAATGAGTGAATGTCAGTTAAGAAAATCAGTTGGGGTTGGGGTTGGAGTGAAGTCAGTTGAAGTTGAGAGATGAAGATGCGTGGTTGAGAGAATGAGTGGATGAGTCTGCTGTCGGAAAGAAAATAAGAGGATCACATATACATGTAATTTGGTTAAATTAGTCAAGAGACTGAAGTTATAAAGTCTTTAGTTCGATAAATAGTCTGTCAACAAAAGTAACAAATAGTGGACTTAAGAACCAGAAACAATGTTATGTGCAGAATATTGAACAGTTGCAGTTTGTAACTTTGAAGCATAATAAACCAACCAGTTTGTTTTGTTGAAAGTTTCCCAGACTCATTGTGTTTTATTCCACTCACTAGAAAAGGGTAACAGTCATGCTAACCAACAGAAACCACACTTATACCTAATACCTAATCTATCCACATAAAACTCAGAACCCAGTCCACACAAGGAATTCTAAAGGGGGATCTGTAGGTATGGTGGCAGTGACAGGCAGCCAGGCTGAGTGTTGAGGTAAATTTGGCTGGCGATTTCATGACAGTGAACAACTATAGAATCATAGAATCATAGAATTGCAGAGTTGGAAGAGACCACGAGGGCCATCCAGTCCAACCCCCTGCCATGCAGGAAATCACGATCAAAGCATCCCCGACAGATGACCATCCAGCCTCTGTTTAAAGACCTCCAAGTAAGGAGACCCCACCATGCTCCGAGGGAGTGTGTTCCACTGCCGAACAGCTCTTACTGTCAAAAAGTTCCTCCTAATGTTGAGGTAGAATCTCTGTTCCTTGAGTTTGCATCCATTGCTCCGTTTTCCAATCTCTGGAGCAGCAGAAAACAAGCTTGCTCCATCCTCAACGTGACACCCCTTCAAATACTTAAACAGGGCTATCATATCACCTCTTAACCGTCTTTTTTCTAGGCTAAACATACCCAGCTCCCTAAGTCTCTCCTCATAAGTCATGGAAGCCATGACTCCTCATAAGTCATGGTTTCCAGACCTTTCACCATTTTAGTCGCCTTCCTCTGGACACGCTCCAATTTGTCAATATCCTTTTTGAATTGTGGTGCCCAGAACTGAACACAGTATTCTAGGTGAGGTCTGACCAAGGCAGAATAGAGCGGCACTATTATGCTTAAAGCATAATGCTTAATGATACCACCAGGTCCTGCCCCCATAACATCACCAGAGACAGTCCCTAGGTCTCAGGAATTTCAGAGCCTGATATGATCCTGACCTGGCAACCTTATTCACATATCACTTTAAACAAGCAACCCTGGTTTCATAAACCACAGTGTGAATGGACAGAAAAACAGTACATGCAACCAGCTTGTTTCACTTCTTTCTTTATGAGGATGGGTGTGATGGATGGCTAGGGGAACCAATGAGGACAGTGGGTTCCAGGAGCCAATCCTCTGTGAGAAGGTGGAAAGAGGAGGGATTTCTGGGGGATTAAGGAGGATGAGTGAAGAAAAGGAGGAGTTCTTCTTGAGCAGTGGTGGAGAGAGTGAGAGTTTAAGCTGTGTGCTGGAGGGAGTAGACAGAGAGGGAGAGTAAATGTATGTGAAAGCAAAATGACTTGTTTATGCAGTTATATTTTATTCTTTACCAATAAACGTTCTTTATATTAATTCAAAATGTGCAGCCTGGCATGAGTAACTCTGACCACTAGGCACACCCATTAAGATAGATCCACACCGAAGTACTTGTGCTATACCACTAGGAAGCCATAGTTCGGCCGGGATGTGGTGATGCAGCATCACAAACGTGGTGGCAGCGGTCAGCTAGAAAGGCCCCAGCGTCACCAGGTTAAAAGGAGAGGAGCCGCCTGCATCACAATGGGTAAACAAACCCTGAAGGGGTAGTTTCATGTCACTGCTAGCCTCAGGATTATGCTTACATGCATCCAGACACGCCAGGGCTCTTCATAAATCAGAAATTTCCAGGGGATAGCTCATACCCTCCAACATTTCACAAATGAAAACTGGGACACATATGGGCAAGCAACCTCAGAGTGTGATCAAGATGGCAAAAGGTATTAATGAAGGAAACAGTCAAGCTAGGAGAGGCTATAGCAGTTTGTTTTTGCATAAATCTACAGGAAAGGAAAAACATTCTCCCGTTCATCTGCTCTCTCTCCTGAAGGGTTGCCTTTGCAATTTGAACTTAATCTGCAGCCATTGGAGTAAACTGAGGACAAAGGGGGAGGTAAGAAAAGGAGAGAGATACTAGGGCATTATTAGGTGACATATTGAGCTGCTAAAGATGCTAAATTGGCTGTAAAGAAGAGGAAGGCTTTTATTTCTCCTGTAATCATATGTGTTCTTGATGCAATATTAATTAATTGGCTTACAGTAGATCCAAGCTATCTGACAGACTGTGCCTGCTGCCACACTGCAGAAATAATGCGGTTTGACACTGCTTTAACTATCCTGGCTCCATCCTATGGCATCCTGGGATTTGTAGTTTGTTGTGGCACCAGAGCTCCCTGACAGAGAAGCCTAAATATCTCACAAAACTAAAAATCCCAGGATTCTATAACATTGAGCCATGGCCATTAAAGAAGTATCAAACTGGATTATTTCTGCAACACGGCAGCAGCCTATATCTCCCTGAATGAGCCTGCCCAGACCTTGAGATCCTCAGGGAAGGCTCTTCTTTCAGTCCTGACACCTTCACCGGTTTGGTTGATGGGCACATGAGAGTGGCTGCCCCCAGGCTGTGCAACTCCCTCCTTAGAGAGGCTAGAATGGCCCCTCCTCATTGTCCTTCTCTTGGCAGATGAAGCCTTTTTTTAATTATTCTGACAGGCTTTTAGAATTGAAAGTGTTTGAGAAAAGAGGTCTTAAGAGTGTCCTGTATTGTTTTATAATGTACTGTTTTGAACTGCTTTTTTTAACATTTTAAGTGTATTCTAAACTTTATTATTCCACGGTTGGTTCAATAACAATAGCTGTCTTCATATTTCTTGGTGCTTCCGATCAATAATGCCCGAGGAGGCTCAACTACATAACAGTCTCAATGGACCCTGGAACTGCAAGGGGACCCAACCCTCCCAAGGCTAGGGGGGGCTGAGCCCACCATGAAAAGAATGGGGAGAATAGGACCATCAAAACAATCCTGCCAGTGTTGAGCCTCCTTCACCTTAAAAACAGGTCCAGAGGCTGTGGATAAGATTTACATTGGTTTCACCATTTTGCCTTGTCCTACTTTGCCCCCTACATTCCCTTAGCCCCACCCACTGCTGTAAGTCAACCCTGAGACCATTCCCAAATTGAAATTCCATTCCTAGGACAACCCCCACCCCCCCCAAAAAAACCCCAATGTTCTCCACTCTATTTCTTCATTGGTGGAACACTCTAGTAATTAAGCATGATAACTGATGTCAAGCTTGCTCATTATACATATATTTAGGTTACCAAAAGACAACTGTGCTTATCACATGCTTAATGGAATACAGGAAGGTGTTCTTAGGATGGAAAAAGATATGGCCAAATGTGTAAACCACCCCTGGCCTCTAGGCTACATGTGCCCCCCCACTCAGGGCCTCCCAGGCTCTATAACACCCCAAAATGCATTCTAGGGGGTGTGGAGGGCATTTCTAGCATGTTTGGAGGCCACCTGAGTTCAAAAACAATTATTGCACAATTTTTAAAAAAATGTTTTGCCCCAAAATGGTCCGAAATGTCTTCTGGGGATGTGGGGTGTATTTTCACCACATTTTGTGGCCCTCCTCAGCCAATTTAAGCCCAGGAGAGGGTTTTTTTTTTTTTTTTTTACTCCCTAGAGGCGTTTGCGGGCAAAAAAAATAATAATCTCTCTCTCTCTCTCTCTCTCTCTCTCTCTCTCTCTCTCTCTCTCTCTCTCTCTCTCTTAGTGGGGGCAAATACAACCCTCCAAGATCTCCAAGATCTTCCCTCCTTCCACAGTTGCCCGTTCTGGTATAAACCAACCTGAGGTTAAAATTAGTTCAAAGGCTCTTACACTGGGAGAACCCAAAGTGACAGTGGAATTTTGGGGGAGCAGGATTTGCTCCTATTCCCTGGAGTAGATCTCCTTTACTTCTGCTCTATTTCCTTATTAAAAAGGTTCCTTTTTTTTTTCCACAAGTACCTCATCAAATTGTAATTCTTTTTAAAATGTTAAAAATAGATACAGCTCCTATGGGAAGACATTGGGATGGCTGTTATGTCACGATGCCTAATGCATACAAGTGTTGAGAAGCTGCCACTGGCTGATAATAACTCAAGATCTATGGGCAAAGCAAGTTAATTCCTTGACTCTGCTCCCAGAAAGACAAATTATCATGGCATAAGGAACACGCATACAGCCTGATACTGGAAAGGCCTGGAAATGTAATTAACCTCCCAGCGCTTGAGGTACCATATTGTATTCAAAGGAAAAGTGATGATCATCTCTCTCTCTCTCTCTCTCTCTCTCTCTCTCTCTCTCTCTCTCTCTGTGTGTGTGTGTGTGTGTGTGTGTTAGTGAAAAGATTTGTACTGTCCCCTCACAACAGTTTGTTCAGTACTGCTTCGGAATGCAAACACTTGACATTTTCGACCTGTCTCATCCAGGTAAACCGGCTAGTTCAGATTTGCAAATAGACTCAAAATCTCACTTTTAGCACAACAAGAACTTTTCTAGGCAGCTGCAGTGTGAGATAACCTATTTGAAGAATCTTCAAAGGAAAATGTATTACTGTGTCTACTTAATTATACATCAAAGACTACTTAGGAATGAATTCTGTTGTCTGCAATGTTCAACTTTTTTAGCCTCCTGTCTCCATAATAATTTGAGAATATTGCTACTAGTCTTAACCATGAATGTATAGTTCCTACATTTAAGATATTAAAGGTGTCCAAATGTCCTCTTCAGGCCCATTCCAATCTTATAGTTAAATATTCTCAGCCTAGATTTTTGGTAAGTCTGTTCTGTTGTTCTTAGTGAAATGATTCCATTTACTGATCACTATCCTTAAAAAAAAAAAAACTCATCATTTAAGGGCAAGCAGGGCCATTGATACCAATTATGCATTTATATCTAGTTTTGTCATAACACCATTTTCCACAACAAATATTTATATATCAAAGCTGTCTCATTTTACATATACCAAAGTGGATTGCATTTTGATTTCCATCTGGTACATTATTAGCCTGGAAACAATTTTTATTATATTTATCAACGAGACATCATGGGTAAACACACAGTAGAATTGCTGTCAACTGAGCTATGCAATCCCAGTGTACATTTACAGAGAAAAAATTTCAAAGCTAAAGCCTTCCAATTCTGGAGAAAAGGCAGTTAAGTGAAATGAAAAATAAAATGCAGGCTTTTGAGGTTTGGGCCTTTGACTAAGTATCACAGTCTAATATATTTAAGTATGTCAGAAAGAATGTCTTTGCTCAGAGCATTTAAACTGTATAGCCAGTATTATTTGCTAACTCTCTTCCGTATGCATAGGCTAAAACCTACTTGAAATCTAGCTTTTTGTGTCCCATAAATCAATCTTATTGGAAAGCTGTACATGGAGAGGACATGCCCTATAATATAGCCAGAGCTTGGAAAAGTTACTTTTTCAAACTATAATTCTCAGCATCCCCAAGCTAGCTATCCAATGGTGATAGTGTCTGGAAGTTGTAGTCCACAAAGAAACTTTTCCAAGCTCTGAAATTTTTCTAAGCTCTACTTATACTTGAGATGAAGGAAAAAGAGCAACCATTCTACCACTTGTGCAATCATCATCATCATCATCATCTGTGTATTTATATCACACTATCACTGTACACGGTGTTTTACAAATAAAAGAACAACAAAACAGTTCCCTGCCCTCAGGCTTACAATCTAACTACAGCATCACACAAAAGGAAAAGAGGATGGCAGTATCAGACTCTCAGTTAACAAAGCATCTGACAGTGAAGCTTTTTAAAATATATTTTTTATGCTCAGCAGTCGTCCCCCCCTTTTCTTCTTCATGTTCTTTCTCCAGGCTTGCCTACACTAGCCAGGATATGTCAGCTCTCTGCTGGTGTATCCTGACTTTGGAGCAGTCCCTTCCCCTCCCCCTGTTACCTGGAGAGCCAGAGTCCAAATAGGACACAGCCTGCCATTGCAATCATTACTGCTGCCATTTTCTCCACTGACACAGAAGCTAGGAAGGGGGCCCGCAACCTGCAGCTTCAGGCCCCCTGCATGTGACCAGCCTTGGTCACATGCTGAGGGACCCCTGACTGGCTTTTGGGAGAACCAGGCAGCTGGCGGCGGCAGTGAGGGACAGTGTGCTGGAATGGACTCCTGCGGACATATGGGGGTCTGATCCGGAGGTACCAGATTAAAATGGTTTTTTCCTATAGCGGTTTATTGGGCCCTAAACCTGCTTGCCCCCTTTCCAGCCCTGTGTCTGCCTGGGGGTCATCTGGAGTGCCCAGGAGCAGAGTGTGGTAAATGCCCTGCATCATTTGGAGTGCAGAGCTCTGGAACAGGGGCAAGCCAGGGGAAATTGCCCATGTAGGTAAGCCCTACTTTATAGCTTTTTAAGCAGCATCAGCATTGGTAGGATGGTGAAGGAGGGCTAGAGAAACCCCAATTTTGATGCCAGTTTGAAGCAGCATTACTGCAGTAAACAATGCAAAAAACAAAACTTGAACTGGGAAAGAATGCGATTCTCCTCTAGCTGATCCTATTGCAGCCATGTGTGCCTGCCTACAGCAGGCAAGATAAACTGGCAGCTGCCTCTAGAATCCCTTACTGAGTATGTATGAATAGCAAAACAGGCAAAGGAGACAGTCTATAAACCTGCCTCACCAGCTACTCCCAGCATGTTAAAAAAGCATAGATCTATAACTTTGGCCACCAAAATGAAAATCATAATCATAAGAAAACTGGCAGGTGGGGAAAGAAATATTCATACCTGGATGCATTTTGGAAAAACAAAATCTTGTAATCTCTAGAAGGTTCAACATGTTTTTATTTACTTATGCAAGGTTTAATTGAGCTCATTGTTTCACTTCAGATGCCGAGCAAGTCTTGAAGAGAAACGGCAACGCAGAAAGAATCACAACCCAGTAACATCATCCGAGGAAACCTTCTGCTGTGCTTTCTGCAACCGGACTTGTCTATCTCGGATTGGCCTTTTTAGTCATCAGTGCGCTTGCAGAAAGCGTGGGATGAGTCTTTCCTGAATCTTCATTTGTGAAGAAAAGCCAGAGAGAGAGAGAGAGATACAGTATATATAAATAGAAATAAAGCTAATCTAAAACTAAATTGAACTAAAACTCATACACAATACCAAAACACCAAACTTCGTTTGTGAAGAAAAGCCAGAGAGAGAGAGAGAGAACTGAGCTCATTGTTTCACTTCAGATGTGCATGTAATTAGTTTTGAACAAAAAGTTTCCTGGAACATGTTGAAGTGCTCTTCTTTTTTGTGGTGTAGGAACCTGTCCCTCTTCAACTTTGTTAATTGAGGTATTCAGTACCTCTGTTCCTTCAAGAAGAAATTTATGTAGAAATGATCACAACAAAATGCAAAATCTGTGCTGTAGTCTTATTTCTTGTCGATGTGGAGTTATAGGAGATTATCAGATGGCAACAACAAAAAAGTGTTACCATCCCACAATCTCCTCTCCCGTCCCTGTCCCAGCACAATAATGTAAACTTTCAGACCTACCTTGTTTGCACATGCCAGGCTGACGAGGAGTGAATGGAGCTCGAACAGGGCTCCATTCACTTCCTGGAAGGAAATCCCGCTGGTTCTTGCAAGAAATCGAGTGCGGGGAATTCAAAAATAAAAAGCAAAATAATACATAAAAAGTGTTAGCAAGCACAAAAACATACTTAAAACTTAACAAGTAACCCGGGGTACAAAAAAGTGTGTCACTTATCTGGACATCCCAATCTCACCCAGAAGTGTTCTGGCATGGACCTTCCATTGGTACTGTGATCGCGCCAGCATAATGGGGCATCTTTTATTTGCAGGACATTCCGTTACAGAAACAGAATGGGGGGGGGTTTCCATTCATGGCTTAGCCCGTGAATAAAAAGCAGTGCCGAATGGGAGCATGACAACATAGGAATGCCGTCGTCTGAAAGGGAAGCCCTTTAGCGATCTCCTGGCATCGTGATAACACCATATTTAGCATGTCTGATAATCTCCAAAAACTGCTTTCAATGAATTTGCATTTTATCAGGGCAATTCATTTACCTGTAATTTCTATTTTAACATTGTGTTTTTACTGGAAATCTTTTTAATAACATTGGAGGCTACCTTACACCCTTTGCAAACAGTAAAGGTGAAAAATACATCAAACAAACAAGGCATTCACTCAAACTGGCACAGAATTTGCTATAAAATAAAGTACAATGGCAGGATAGTGGAAGAATATTTTGCTGCATATAGCAGTGTCCCATTTTCCAAGGACTGTGTGTATATTGCCATTTTTCTTTCACCCCAGAGATTTTATAAAGCTGAGGTTGGCCTTACTATGAAAAGCTGCTTCCGGCAGCAGAAACCAGATGGAATGTCCTTTCTCAGTTCAAAATACTTTCTCTGTGTCTCATTTTTAAAATGAATAGGGGAAGGTGTTGTTTTTTACTTTATACTTCAAGCAAGGGAATGTCTCTGACTGTCACTGTTGTACATGACAATTCTATTTATGTCTACTCAGAAATAAGTCCCACTTATTTCAGGAGAACTTGACCTAAGGGAAGCATGTTTGGTTATCAGTCACCCTGAACATTACGGTAACTAAACTCATATTATGGCCATGAGTGGCGTATGTGTCAGACTCTTCAAACAACCCATTTTCATTCAGAGTTCACCCCAGGACAGCAAAAAAGAGAGAAATGTATGTTACAATGTTGACAAGATTGACCACTAATGTTCCCGATTCTGTCTCCTGACCTGTGTTTTCTCTACTTCTAATACTACTGTAGTTCTGGTACATCTAATTCTAATACTAGTTTATTTTCTGTTCTGATGCCCTTTTGCCATTCTCCCAGTTGAGTACGAAGACATTTGTTAGAAGAATGTGAAATGTAGGGGTGTAGCTATGGGAGGGGAATAAAATGAGGGCATTGCCCCTCCCCAGTTAAGAATTCTACCCCCTGATGAAAAGTTCTTTTAATCTCCAAATTTTTAGCATTGCAGAGAATAAGACACTGAAAATCATTCACACCTAGAACTCTGTTTCCTGTGTTTGCATTCCCTTTATAACTTTGCCTGGCTCTTTTCTTTGGATCCCTAAGCTGTATTTCTAAATACTCAATCTACATTTTAATAAACTGCAATGCTAGACATTTGGGGACTGAAGGAAAATTTGTTGGCAGGCAGCAGGATTCTTATTTGGGTAAGGCAATGCCTTCATTTTGCCTTCCCTTTGCCACATCCGCATCAGAAAATTCATGCACCTATACATCTAGTGTGGTGCCAGTTCTGTGGGGACATCCTAGGTGATCATTCCCTGCCCACATGGGTCAATCATTTTAATCTGATCACGAAGAAGAATCTCAAGAATAAGTCTCTCCTCCACAGCAAGGAGACTATTGAATGCACAGCTCAGTTTTCAGGTAACTTGCAACAAATCTTCAAAAGTATGTAATTAAAAGCTTGCATCAAACAACTGAAGCCACATGCATTATTTAGATACTTTATCTCTGTGTGCTTGAATGGAATACTTCATTTTAACTATTCAGATACTATTATGTTAATCATCTTTCAATAAGCATCATAAATCCTGTATGTTCCTTCTGAAGATTATTTTAAAATCCTCAAGGGTGTAAGGGGAGGGGCACGTTGAGAAATTCAACTTCCTTATATCAGTGCTTCCATTATGAAATCTTTATTTAAGAGCAACATTTCAAAGGATAAACTTAACAGACTCCATTGCAAAAATTAAAAGTGTATGTGTTGTAAAAATGCTGCAAAGACTTTTAAGTTTCAGGAGTCTTTTGTCCAAATACCTCAGACTTTCAAATCTGTTAGATCTTCAAAAATGAAATTATTCATCATCACCCTTAACCCCCACACTGTAAAGCAATGAGTTTGAAGTAATCTTTAAAATAGGTTGCAAGTGAAAATACCACAAGAATTTACAGATGAAAAAGTTTGTACCAAGGTACCAAGTGCTTAAGAAGAAAGCAAATAATATTAATGCCAATCACAAAAAAGTTCAGTACCTGATGGAATGTGCCTTTATATCCCACCATCACTAAAGCAATGCAGTTGTTGTTGCTAACTGCCCTCAAGTTGACTTTGACATATGGCTACCCTATGAATGACAGACCTCCAAATCACCCTATCATTAACAGCCCTACTCAGGTCTTGCAGACTCAGGGCTGTGGCTTCTTTGATTGAGTCTATCCATCCAAAATGCGGTCTTCCTCTTTTCCCATTGTCTTTCACATTACCAAACATTCTTGTAGATTTTCTTTGTTTTTTTCACAGGCTGTAAGGCCGTGTTCTGGAAGAGTTTACTTCTGACGTTTCACCTGCATCTGTGGCTGGCATCTTCAGAGAATTCTCTGGATGGGTTAGGGTAGTGATTATGGAGTTTTTATGCTGTCAGCCACCCCAATTGCTTTGCAGAGGGGCAGGATAGAAATATTATTATTATTATTATTATTATTATTATTATGTGAAATGTCAGAAGTAAACTCTTCCAGAACACAGCCTCACAGCCCAGAAAAAAACCAAAGAAAATCTATGGATGCTGGCAGTGAAAGCCTTTGACTTCACATTAAACATTCTTGTCTTTTCTAGTGAATTATCTTATGATATGGCCAAGGTATGACAGCCTCAGTTTAGTCATCTTGACTTTTAGGGAGGTTTCAGGCCTGATTTGCTCTAGGACCCATTTATTTGCCTTTCTAACAGTCCAGGCTATCCACAGAACTCTCCTCCAGTACCATATCTCAAATGAGTTGATTTTCTTCCTATCAGCTTTCTTCATTGTCCATCTTTCAGAACCATACATAGCTTTTATCACACCAGCCTTCTGTCTGGTATTAGTTCAGGAAATGAAAACATACTACTTTGGGAACATTCCTTATCACAACCCTCTTCAATCATGGAATTGTGCTATTTCAGTGGTCTATCATCTGTCTGTCTTCTGCATCATCACCATAACTCTGCCTTTCTGACCTATGCCCTACCCAGTGTTCCTTGAAATAGCAAGGGGAGGGGGATAAAGGAGGATCATCATGCCCACTGACACCACATGACTGCCAGAATCTCGCTACTGTGGCAGAAGGGACCTATCACACAGAGGGCTATCATGGAAAGGTAGCAAGACTGAGAGCCATTGACAGATTTCTCCTGTCAATGAAAAGGTGTGCCACAACAACAAGTTGAATACAAACTGGCAACAGAATGTAGACAAGGTTGTGTGATAAGGTATGGCCATCAATGTTATTATACAGCTGCAATCACACTGTACAAGCCTCATGTGATAAAGTCCATAGTGAGGAATAACCAGAGGCAACAATGGAAAAAGTGCCTTTCTCCAAAATAAACACAATGTTTCATATAGATGTTGCAAAAGAAACCAAAGGTACAGAAACCCAGTTCTTTGTTTCTAGTCATCTACTATGGTGGCATATCTAGTATGTTCTAACTAAAGCTGGAATAACAACTGTGCAACATAACATTTTAGAGTGGGGGAGCAACTTGTGGCCCTTGTGCCACATGTGGACCATGGCCTGATTTCGAGCACTGCTACCCGGATGTCAACATCCTTCTGAAATGATCAGCTAGAGACTCTCATATAGTGGATTCCTTCACCCAGAAGCCTACTGGGTTCAGGTGAAGAGAGAGAGAGCTAGGGGCTGACCGACAATAGAAAGGAGTGAACTTGCATGCCTTTGGCTCGCTCCCTTCCCCCCTCCCACAACCACTACAATAGCTTCAGGCCCAGTGCTATACAGGTGCCCCACTGATTACCCTAGACACTGATTACATTAAAAAAAAATCTCACCTCTGTTTTAGAGGCTGATACTTCAGCTTTGTTTTATTTTAAAAAAAATCTCAACACTTGAGATGGAGCTACTATTCAAAATGGCAGACCTGTAGGAAACTCTCCCCACTCCTCCATATAACATTTTGACACAATTATCCATCATCACTTTGAGCCTTTCCTTGAAAACCCTAAGGGTAAGTAATGATATAGAACAGGGGGCAGTGAAACACACAGTATAAGGAACTGCATAGCATAGATACATGTGGGCTCAATGCAAAGTTGGAAAAGTTTCCTTTTTGGATTATAGTGGCCATGCTGGCTAGAGAATTGTGGAGGAAATAGTGCAAAAAAAAAAGTATATAGTCCAAGCTCTATATAGTCCAAGCTCTAATTCCACAGAACTCTTCTCCAGTACCATATCTCAAATGAGTTGATTTTCAACTCAAATGAGAAGGCAGCAGGGCCTTCTCTGCTGCTGCTCCCAGATTATGGAATGGCCTGCTGGATGAGATCTGTCTTATTACCACCTTAGACAGCTTTTTCAACTTTGCATTGAGCCCACATGTATCTATGCTATGCAGTTCCTTATACTGTGTGTTTCACTGCCCCCTGTCAAGATGGATCTTTTCCAGCAGGCCTTTCCTGAATAACTATCCCGGCCCAAGACTCGGCTGTCCTTTCCTTTTGAGCTGCCATTGGAATTTTTTTTTTATTTATTGTATTTTTTTCCCTAATTTAATATATTTTTAATTATTGTATGTTTGTAATCCTTTTTAATTTAATATTATTTTAAGGGATGGGTGTGCTAGGGTATTGCAATTATGGAGTTTTTATATTGTAAGCCACCTCAATTGTGTTGCAGAGGGGCAGGATAGAAATTATTATTATTATTATTATTATTATTATTATTATTTCAACATAATGGGAAAGGCTAAAGAGAACTCACTACAGGCTTGGCATTTTCATTTGCAGCTCTATGATAAGACAAGGAATATGGGCCCTTTCATACTATACAATTATATAATTATGATTCTGCTTTAACTGCCATGGCATTATCAAATGGAATCTTGGAATTTGCAGTTTAGGGTGGGGTATTTAGAATTCGCAGCCAAGGAACTCTAGTGCCTCACCAAACTATAATCCCCAGGATTCCATATGATGCTGCCATGGCAGTAAAGCAGAATTAAAAGAATGTTCCAAAATACTGAAACATGGGCCCTTTCAGACTACACAATTATAGCACTAACTGTGTAGTGTGAAAGGTCCAATATTTCAGTGTTTCAGAGCAGGCTTTAACTGCAGAAAGGTCCCATGTTTAGTCTCTAGTATCTCAGGATAAAGCTAGGAAAGACTTCTGTTGAGCCACTGCCAATTGCTGTAGGTTATACACAAATGGCCCAGCTAGATCAATAAGGTAGACAATACTGAGCTAAATGTACCACTGGTCTGAGTTGGTATAAATAGCAGATTTCCTGTTCTCAAGCATTTTGGTTGCAGAGCAGCTTTGAAACCTAGAAGCATGGACCAAAAAACACTTACCTGCCTTCCTTAATTTTTTTAAAGAAATAATCTAAAAAAACAATAACAATTTCAAATCTGGCAGAACCAATATCCTATCTGAGGAATATTAATAAAACATAAAATATAATACAAATTAAAAGCAAAGTTATGTTTCCTTACAAACTATTATTGCAATCAAATGGCTACAAGGCAGCATGGTAATAATAAATTAAGAGCATGAGGGGAAATTTAATGGGGAAAAATACTAATACCAACTGCATCAGGTAGTGAAGGAAATAGAAAAGCTTTTTTGCTTTAGTTTAGTGGTGTAAAAAAAGAGTTTATAGTATCCTGCCTGTACCACAGTAATGGAAAATAGGGAACAAAATGGCTGTCACTAAGGACTTTTTCGGATGGGGTTTTATAACGCGAGCGCCTCATCCCCATTGTGAGGCTGCTGCACTGCAGGGCGTCCCTTTTGGATGACGCTCTCCCCTGCTGATCCTCTGCCGATACTGTTGCGTAACCGTGGGGATGCTGCAGTGTTCTATTTGGTGGTTTTCTAATCACGAAAGTTGATCGTGATTAGAAAACCGCCAAATATAATGTTGCAGCATCCCCATGGTTACGCAACAGTATCAGCAGGGGAGAGCGTCATCCGAAAGGGACGGCCTGCAGCACAGCAGCCTCACAACGGGGACGAGGCTGCTCATGTTATAAAACCCCATCCGAAAAGTCCTAAGTAACTAAAACACTTCTAGGTAACCCAAAGAATCATGGATGGAGACACTTGGCACCATAAAAGACACTGGTACTTCTTCTGTGTGAAGAGGCAAAAATTACCACATTACTTACCATACTGCAGAGGGAAATTATATGGTAATAGACAGTGGAAGCTCTCTTTGCAACAACCCATTTTCATTTCTTCAAAAGGGTGCTAAAGGGAAAAAGAAATAGCTGTCTGATGTAGATTAAAATCTGTTTGTGCCTATTACACTGTTTGGAAATTGTCACTGTTGTGGTGGCATGACCTATAAAAGCAAGCAATGTGCAAACATTAAAGGATTTGCTGTTCTTTCATAATGTGGCATTTATGAAGCAACAATTTATTCCACTGCTTCCAATATATTTAAATAGCAGTGTTTACAGTAAGAGGAGAAATAGTTGCCCCACACAATCATATTCTTCCAAAGATGAATTAACAAAATAACATAAAAGACATGCCAGAAAAAGAAGAGGCAGAAATGTAATAATCCTAGTAAGGTCTGTATTGACAGGGCTTAGAAATATAATATTTTGAGCTACAATTTCCAGAATGAGCTAGCCAGTGTGATCATGCTGGCTGTAAGTTGGCTTTGGAGGGTGCAGGACAGACATGAGAAAAGGAGCAGCCCAGCCTGTGGAGGCAAGATGAAGCCGGAGCATCGAAGAGCCATGCTCCTCTTCCTTCTCTGCAACCAGCAGTTGGACAGGCTGCACACCACTGCTTCTCCAGCATCATACAAGGTCTTATTAAATAATGACACTGATACAATAACCCATCTTTATTTACATGTATTACAATTCTAATGCTTGTCCCCTTCAATATACTCCCCTTCCAACTCACAGGCTGATGCAGTCTGGTTTTCCACTGGTCGAAAGCATGGAGCAGATCAGTTTCTGTCAGCTCTTTCAACACATCTGCCATTTTCTTCTTTACCGCATCAACTGACTAAAAGTGTGTTCCTTTAAGCACCAATTTCACTTTAGGGAAAACAAAAAAGTTGCATGGTGCCAAATCTGGTGAATATGGAGGATGTTCAAGTGTAGTATTGTGTTTAGTTGCCAAAAACTGCTTCACAGAAATGCTATCGGAGCAGGCGCACTGTCTTGATGAAGAATGAAACCATTGTTCCACAGTTCTGGCCTTTTTTTTTCCCTGACTCACTCTCTCACCTTTGTCAAAACTTCCTTATAATAATGCTGGTTCACTGTTCTGCCTTCTGGAACCCATTCTAACAAAATTACACCCTTGATGTAAAAAAACAAAAACAAAAACAAAACAATGAGCATGGCTTTGAATGTGGACTCACTTTGATGTACTTTTTTCATTCTTGGTGATGATGGTGTTTTCCAGTGCATTGACTGTCGTTTTGTCTCAGGATCATACTGGAAGATCCAGCTTTCATCAAAAGTGATGATTTTTTGAAAAAAGGTTTGGGTCTGCCTCCAGTTGTTGCAGAATGTCAGCGCAAATTTCCTTGCGGCACTCTTTTTGCTCTGGTGTGATAACCCTAGAGACCATCTTGGCATAAACTTTTCTCATGTTGAGATCCTCATGCAAAATTTTCCACACATGTCTTTGTCAATGTTCACAGCTTCAGCTATCATTCAGACACTGAGTTGGCTGTCTCCTCAAACAATCTGGCTGATTTCTTCCACAATTTCTTCGGTTCTTGAAGTGGAAGGTCTTCCAGGTTGTTCATCAACTTCCACATTCTCACATCCTTCTCTGAATTTTTTGTGCCACTCAAACACATGTGCATGAGACATGCAATCTTCCCCATAGGTCTCAGTAAGCATTTTAAAAGATTCCATTGGTGTTTTGTTCAATCTTACTAAAATTTTCAAATTGATACATTGCTCAACTTTTAAACTTAGCATTTTTCAAGCACACAACAGACAACACAGCTGCTTTAAATGGTGACTGACAATTAACTAAATGGCCGAGAGTGTTGATGTTTGTCATGCAGGTTCAGACATGTTCAAGGTCACTACTCAAATGCTCACAATCAGTTCTCCCTGATTTGTCTGAAAGGTAGAAATATAGTCTTGTTATTTGATAGACAGACCTAATGCTTCTGCTTCTGTCTCCTCCTTCTGGCATTTGCAAATAGTGGCCTACCCTCTACAGTCACTGCTGTGGGTGACACAGAGGTAAGGCCCAGATTCTGTGCTGCAGCAAAATAGAAGCAGCAAAACTATGGTTTTTATTCATGTTGGGAAGAAGGCTTTAACTGTGCCCCAGCCAGTGATTCTGATGCTGGTTCTATGACCAGCAGGTCTACGGGATCATGTACACTGACAGGAAAATCCATCTTACCTTCAGATTATCCTGGTCTGCAACAACCATGGGCTTGTCCACACAATCACTACACATACCAAAGCGAGTTTGGGAGCACTGCCCACACAGCTCTTACAATCATAGAATCATAGAGTTGGAAGGGCCATCCAGTCCAACCCTCCCCATGCAGGAATACCCAATCAAAGCATTCCTGACAGATGGCCATCCAGCCTGTTTACAAACCTCCAAAGAAGGAGACTCCACCACACTCCCAGGTGGTGCATTCCAGTTCTCCCTTCCAAACTCTTACTGGTCTAATCAGTTGCAGTATGTACAGCCACGTGGCCATGGCTGCTCCGTTTTCCCCTCCCTCCATGCATGCAAATGTACATATGTCTGCATCACCTCTGCCTCTTTTCCCCATGGCTTGGAGGGGCTTCCGGCATCCTATTAAACAGAGGTAGATGTAGCTAACAACATGGTGTTAGGCCCTGTATGTATGCAGGGCCTAGCACTAAAGATTGGTTCAGGTGGCATAAAGAAGTGCTAGGCACTGTTTTCCTGGAAGAATGGGTCAAGGAGAAGATTCTACTCACAGCAGGAGGGAGCCAGAGCATTATTCCACAGGCCTAGGAGATAAGGATAGTTGGATCTTATACTACCTGGCATGAGTAATCACCCTGAGAAAGTTTTCCCTTATTAATTAGCTAAGTTTCATTTCTCATTCACACTGCTTGGGAGAGTTTAACCCATATAAGGTTGGAGCAGACCAGGGGCGGTGCCCTCCCAGTGTGTGAAGCTCTGAAGGGGTTGGTAGGTATCTTTATGCCTTTTGCCTTTCTATATAGGTTAACCAGAATGCCATTTTTTTTCTTTATTAAGAACAGCAGATAGAAAAAAAAATGGCATTCTGGTTAACCTATATAGAAAGGCAAAAGGCATAAAGATACCTACCAACCCCTTCAGAGCTTCACACACTGGGAGGGCACCGCCCCTGGTCTGCCTACTTTGAACCCAGGACCAGTGCATGGTTATTTCTGCCTGCTTCATACTCCTGACTCAGCAGGGCCCCCAAGCCAGGGAGGAGCTGCCATTGTGTAACACATGGATATGCTGGTAGGTGCCTCTCTGAACAACTGCTGCATATCCAAACTAAATGGCAGTAAAGGAACCACTAAAAAATGAAAATGGAACAGGGAAAGAGGCATTTCCTGGCCTGAAAGGTCAGCTGATCACCTGGCCCAGAAAGCCTCCTCTCTACCTCTTCCACCCACCCACACACCAACCAAAACTCCTCCCCCCTGGCCCCACACTGATGTCGCTATGGAGCACAGTCCACACACAAATGTGAATATCCAGATTTTCTGCTCAAATCTGGAGTAAATCCCAATTCTTTTTAGTCCAGATTAAAGCCTTGAGGTGCTGCAAAGACCCAGATTCGAGCCGTATGTCATCTGGATGGCTCACTGTGAAAACGAAGTGAGATTGTTTTATTTGGCCTTCACTTATTTTGTTATCAAAATAAGTAGACTTAGGCAAAAGCAAACTGCTGCAGATTCTCTTAGCATGTGTGTTCTCCCTCATTAATAACTTTTGCCATCTTGGCCACAATCTGATGCTGGACTTTTATGTCCCAGTTTTCATCTGTGAAATGGGACTTGGGAGTTGTAGTCTAAAAAAGTAACTTTTCCAAGGTCTTTATGAGCATCTACATCAAATGCCCCCTACATTTGGAAAGACAGTACTGTAAATAAAAGGATTGACCAAAAAAAAAAAAAAACCCAGTTCATACTAGCAAAGGGATTATGAGCTGTGATACAAAATAACTTTCCCAACTCTGAAAGGGAAATGATGAAAAGAATGCACAGAAGAGAGATGTAATGAAGAATTAATGAAAGGGGGGGGGGAGAGGAGACAAGTAAAGGATTTCCCTACAAGGGAAAAAGATACTTCTTTGGACTACATAGCCCAGAATCCATTATGGCTGGAGGTTTCTGGGAGTTGTAGTCCAGAAATATGTTTCGTAAGTTCTGTCCTGGCCCCCGCCCTTGCTTTGGTCCCAACCACTTTTGGCTTTGCTGCCCTCCACATCTGCAGTAGGTGTCTCCAACCCATTTTCCCACATGCGAATGCAGATCTTTAGACCGAAAAAGTTGTCCACACTGAACTACAGTTATCCTTTCATATTCACTGAAGTTTGGTTCCAGGACCCCCTGTGGATACCAAAATTCGTGAATACTCAAGTCCCATTATATGCAATGGCAAAGCAAAATGGTGTCCCTTATATAAGATGGCAAAATCAAGGTTTGCTTTTGGGATTACTTTTTTAAGAATATTTTCAAGCAGTGAATACTTAAATCCGTGGATACCAAATCTGTGGATACAGAGGAACAACTGTACACTAGATGAGTATAATCAGAGCCTAGCCTTTCTTCTTCTCTCCTCAGGGTATGGGGAGGAATCTCAGAGAGAGAGCACTAGGTTGAAAACTGTTGAGGTGTGGGGTTTTTGTGAGACTTAGGACTTTATCAGGTATGGCAAGTATGGCATCATAACAACACCTAATGAACACAAAAGGGCACACATATCAGATCTCGTTGTTCTTTCACAATTTTGTCCTGTCAAAAAGCCCTTCTATTTTATTGACAGGCCATGCTGTCAATAGATCTCCCATGGCACTTTTTTGCCAGTATTGCCAGCGTTTGAGACCTCACCCCATTGTGCTCACATGAATATAGCATCAATGGGCAGAACACTTCTGGGTGAGATTGTGAAAATCATGTAGGGGACGCTCTTTTTATGAACCTACCCAGTTCACTTTGAAGTTGTAAAGTATGTTTTTGTGCTTGTGTGTATGTTTTGTGTCTTTGTCTTTTCTATATTTTTTAAACTTACCACACTCGCGTCTTGTCATGAGCATCACATGGTCCTTTAAGCACCGATTTCACTTTAAGAAAAAGAAAAAAGTTGCATGGTGCCAAATCTGGTGAATATTGAGGATGTTCAAGTGTAGTAATGTGTTTATTGGCCAAAAACTGCTTCACGGAAAGTGCTGTGTGAGCAAGTGTGTTGTCTTGATGAAGAATGAAACCATTTTCCCACAGTTTTGGGCTTTTTTTCCTGACTCTTTCAGCTTTGTCAAAACGTCCTTATAATAATGCTGGTTCACTGTTCTGCCTTCTGGAACCCATTCTGCCAAAATTAGGCCCTTGCTGTAAAAAAAAAACAACCCAATGAGCATGGCTTTGAATGTGGACTTGCTTTGATGTGCTTTTTTCATTCTTGCTGATGATGATGTTTTCCCATGCATTGACTATTGTTTTGTTTCAGGATCATACTGGAAGATCTCACAAACGATTGTTTTTTTGAAAAAGGTTTGGGTCTGCCTCAAGTAGCTGTAGATTGTCAGAGCAAATTTCCTTGCAGCACTCTTTTTGCTCTGGTGTGAGAACCCTAGGGACCATCTTGGCACAAACTTTTCTCGTGTTAAGATCCTCATGCAAAATTTTCCACGCAGTGTCTTTGTCAATGTTCACGGCTTCAGCTATCATTCAGACACTGAGTGGGTGGTCTCCTCAAACAATCTGTTGATTTTTTCCACAGTTTCTTCGTTTCTTGAAATGAAAGGGCGTCCAGGGCATTCATCGTCTTCCACAGTCTCATGTCCTTCTCTGAATCTTTTGTGCCACTCAAACACATGTGCATGAGACATGCAGTCTTCCCTGTAGGCCTTAGTAAGCATTTGAAAAGATTCCATTGGTGCGTTGTTCAATTTTACGAAAAAATTCAAATTGACACATTGCTCAACTTTTAAACTTAGCATTTTTCCTGGCACACAACAGACAACACAGCTGCTTTAAATGACTATTAACTGAGCTGCTGAGAGCGTTGATGTTTGTCATGCAGATTCAGATGTGTTCAAGGTCACCACTCAAGCATTCACAATCAGTTCTCTCTGATTTGTCTGAAAGGTAGAAACACAGTCTCGTTATTTAACAGACAGACCTAGTATATTTTAGTTATATGTGTTCCTGGACATTACTTCTTTAACAGAAAATTTAGTATCAGATGTGGAAATAATGTGGAAAGAATATAGGTTTCTATACAACAGAAAGGAAGATCAGTTTACCATGTTTCAGCTAAGATTTTATTCAAAACTAATAACATGCATACATGAAATAAAACAACCAGTTCAGTAAGCTTTGCATAAGTAAACAAAAACATTTTAAACCTTCTAGAGGCCACTTGAAAGTTTTCCCAAAAATGCATTCAGAGATGATGCGACCCCCAAGCATTGTGTTTTCCTGCATGGCAGGGGGTTGGACTGGATGACCCTTGTGGTCTCTTCCAACTCTACAATTCTATGATTCTATGAGATCATGAGCACAGAAGTGAACAGAGCTCCGTTCATACTCCATCAATGCTTGGGAACACCTTTTATCACTGCTAAAGGTAAGGTCTGATAGGAAAGGTTCTTTTGCCGGCAGAAAAACGGTTCAAAATCTGCTGGCAAAAGAACATTTATAGAGATTTGTCTGATAAAGTCCTTAATGTTTTTTATTTAAATAGCATACTTGGTATAGCTGTGCTTCTACACTTCATTACATTACCTGTGATTGCCCCTTATAACATCACCTGTGTATATCACCAGGGCCCATCCTCCTGTGATATCACAAAGTGGAGATTATCATACTACCCTGTTATAGTGCTATCGTTCCACTTTAACTGCTCTGGTTGCACCTTGTGGAATCCTGGGATTTGTAGTTTAGGGAGGGGCATTTGACCTTCTCATCCAGAGAGCTCTTATGTCTCACTAAACTACAAACCCCAGAATGCCACAGGAGGCAGCCATAGCAGCTAAAGTGGAATAATAGCACTATAACAGTGTAGTGTGATGAAGTCCAGTGTCTTCCTTACCAGGTCTCAGGTTTTGGCCCAGAAATCTCAGTTCCTGGGAGAGTCCTGACCTGGCAACCCAACACTCATCTGTATAACTCATCATAATGTTAGGGCAAGGATGGGGACACCACTACCACCCATTTGAGCAAAAACAATTGGAGGGGGGAGAACATTTTAAAACAAAAAGTACCCCATACCCCATGGGAGGCATAGAGGGATTTTTTTTTCATATAAAAAGTTTTAAAATGCCCCACCACCATCACTGCACCCCCTTGAAATAGAGAAATAAAACAATGTTGCCAAGATAACAGTACAATTCTAGGATACAATGTGGTTCTTAAAATAAAATATGGATCTCTTTTCTAATGTGTGTAGAAAAGCCAAGGTCTCCAGGATCATCCATATACTGTATTATCTACTTCCATTTTTTTCTGCAACCAAATATCATATTGAATACTCTCCCTTATCATAACAAAAAGTTTCTCTCATCAACCTTGACAAGCCATTTGCAGCTTTTGTTATCTGCCTTAACATAAGCCAGCAGTTATTTTCATCACTGTTTGCACACATGATCCCAGATTATTAAAAAGAATCCAACATAATGTTCTCTTTCCAGGAAGGAGAAAGAAAATGAGGATTGAGGGGAGCTTTCATCTTTGGAGCAGAATTGAACAAATCAGTCTGCCGTTTTTTAACTATCTGTGATGCAGAAATGGAGAGCCAGCGTAATGTAGTGTTTTGGGCATTGGACTTAGGACTGTATGTGATGCGGCAAATATGGTGTCATAATGACACCTAAGGATCACGAAAGGGTGCACATACCACACAACATTCTCCTTTCATCATCATATCTTGCCAATAAGGTGTACTTTTTTATTGATGGCCAAAGCCATCAATAGATCTTTTGTTCCACTTTTCTGCCGGCATTGACAGCATTTGAAACTTTGCACCATTGTACTCATGTGAAAGGGCAAACACTTCCGGGTGAGATTGGGACAGCCAGGTAGGGGACACTCTTTTTATGACACCGCCCCCCATGTACTTGGCACTTTGTGAGTGTGTTTCTATGCATGTATACTTTTTGTGGTTTATTTTTTGATGTATTTTCAGATTTGCTGCGCCTGCATCTTCTTGCGAGAAGCACAGAGATTTGGAACCAGGAAGTAAATGGAGTTCCATTCACACTCTGTTACTGCTGAGGATGCCACTTTTATGCTGCTCAAGGTATGTCGGGGGGGGGGGAGTTCCTTTGCCATCATAAAAACGTTTTAAAATATGCCAGCAAAAGAACTTTTATGGAGGGTGGTATGATAAAGTCCTACCGGGTGACCTTGGGCTAGTCACATGCTTTCAACCTCAGAGGGAGGCAAGGGTAAACCTCCTCTGAACAAATATTGCCAAGAAACCCCTGTGATAGGTTTGTCTTTCAGTTGCCATAAGTCAGAAGCAACTTGGAGGCACATAACAATAGAATGCAGAAATATGAATAATATACTCCAGATCTACCCATCTGTATGAAAGCGGATTGAAGTGGAAAGAAAACTGAAGTGGAAAACAGATTGTGGAAGAAATCTTTGCTAGGGGACATAGTGAACTGATCACCTTGAAAGAAAAGCTCACCTCTGGACTAGAGCTTAGAAAGCTTAATCTTTTGGATTACAGCTCCCAGAATCCTCCGACCAACACATCCACTAGTTAGTTGTTGTCCTAGACAGGAACTTTTTCCAAACACTCTTTTGGACCTCTTGGCTAATAAAAATAGATGCAAAGAAGATGGGAAAGACAAGTTGGAAACACAGATTTTCATTCTGCAGAGCATCTGCCTAACACCCTAAGTGGAAGATAGGCTTTTGCAGCTCCATCTGGTAGGGTTGTACTGGCAGGTTTGCAAAGTCAGAACTGCAGGATACTTTAATTTGTAGGGATGATGGTATAATGTGTCATCTTCCTCAGACTTCTATTTCTTCTCTCAGTTTATCTGCAGTCTTCAAATAAGCTGATGGCTGGGGTTATCAGGGGATTTTCCCTATTACAATATTTTGTGAGCTGTCCCTTGTTGAAACGCAAAGCATTCACATTGGGCTTGGAACCCTTTCACATGATACAATTATAGGACTATGATTTAACTTTAACTACCATAACTTCATGCTATGGAAACCTGGGGTTTGTAGTTTGGTGAGGCAGCAGAAGTCTCTGGCTGAACATTCTAAATACCCCACCCTAAACTGAAAGTCCCAGGATTCCATAGGATGTTGCCAGGGCAGTTAAAGTTGTGTCAGAGCTATAACTTTGTAGTGTGAAAAGGCCCTTAGTCCTGAAGAGACAATTAGATTGTAAGGAAGGTTTACCAAAAAAAAAAAAAAAGCAAATAAATAAAAAAAAAACGCTCACAGTCAAAATTAAAATTGGTATTATGCTAAGAAGGATCAGCCTTGGTTAGTACTTGAATGGGAGACCATCAACGAATGCCAGGGGCTGTAGGCTATATTTCAGAGGAAGGGACTGGCAAAACCCCTCTGAATATTCCTTGTCTAAGAAAACCCTATGAAATTTATGGGGTCACCATAAGTCAAGAGGCAACTTGAAGGCACATACACATACACACATTATTGTTGATGGTGGGAACCAACATAGCGTAGTGGTTTGAGTGTTGGACTGTGACTCTGGAGATGAGGGTTCAAATCCCTGCCCAGCCATGGAAACATCATATGGTGACTTTGGGCAAGTCACATTCTCTCAGCCTCAGAGCGAGGCAAAGGCAAACCCCCTCTGAACAAATCTTGCAAGAAAACTCCATGATAGAGTTGCCTTGAGGTCTTGATCTGAAGTCACACAACAGCCCAACAATTATTGATGATGAAAGTGGGATGTTGATGTTACTAATTAATCATGTGTATCCCACCCTCTTTACAAAAATTAAAACAAATACAAATACGTTCAAACATATATGTAAGAAACACACAATACATTATTGTTAACATGGGATTAAGATGTGATTAATGTGGCATACTGGTATGGATCAACACAACTGTCTGCATTTCTGGGCCCTGCCTGTGCACATTGCCATGATGAGTCCTGTTACTTCAGAATTCATCACTATGCCACTGTTACACGAATCACCTATGGAGTCATATAAACCAGGTCCAAGGTTAGAAGTTCATAGTTATATTTATAGGGAGATTCATACTTTAAAAAAAACCACATACAAAAATTATTGTCAAGCAAAGATTTGGGGGTTGTCTAAACAGTGAAAATAACCCTTATGGAATTTGCTGGGAATATGACCTGTCTAAATGGGATCCTGCATCAATCCACAGTATTCAGAAGGAGGGAGGCCCAAAATGGCAAAAACAGTGCCGGAAAAACCTTTGTGACTTTTCCCATCATTTTTTAAAAACAGAGAAGGGATGTGCATTCCTGATTGTTAGGACAAGTGATTTGCTTTGAATTGCTTTCTCATATGAGAGGAAGCGCAAAACTGATTGGCCAGGCAAGTGCGGGGGGCCAGCTTGCTAACAGCAAGCGCCAGACTAAGGCATTTTGCCTTAGTGACTGATCGCTAAGGTGATAAAACGAGTGGGTGTTTTTGTTTTGTTTTGTTTTGTTTTTGCTTTGCTGTCCTTTTGACTCAAAAAATCACTCTATCACTCCAGGGCATCTTAGACAACTTTTTTTTTAAAAGTGCAGCGCTCGCAAAGTCCTAACATGAGTAAATCACTCGCAGCTGCCATCCAGCATGCAAAGCTTATAGAGGCTTCTGGGGCCAAAACACCGTTAAGACAAGTCCTTGCTGCTGCGAAATGCCATTACTGCAAGGTACTCCATTTTTTCCCCTTGTATAGACTGAGCCTTGGCCTTACATATGGCACTGAAGTTTAAAATGATTAATTCTGTAAAGCTCTTTGCTTCTACAAAGTAGAGATTAGTACATTTGGGGGCATCATTTCCCACTGTTGGTTTTAAACTGGAGATGGTGGGTGATGCTTTGCCACTTTGTTCTTGCAGTGTGTATGAAAAAAAGCTTTTAAAAACAGCATACTAGCAGCCTTGCCATTCATAATTTATACGCCTCTCATTTTCAACTCTCATTCATCTTAGCTCCTATGTAAATATCCCTCATATTTTAAAACCTCACCATGTCTGAAAGTCTTTCCACATCTGTAATATTTTCTATCCTATACATCCTTATTCATTTATCTACATTCTAAGTAAAATATTTATCAAAAATTATTCAAGGTGAAAGAGTAAGGCTACAATTTTACTTTCATGCTCCAAGTTAGTCTGAATACACCTTAACTGTGGTTCAGTTGATATGCTTACCAGATGGTGATCCAACTCCTCTGGTGGAAAAAAACTGGTGTGCATCTCTGCCATTTACCATAGGTGAGGGGAGGTAGTAAAGTGTGGCCTACAATCCAAGGACTTTTTGTGACCCCTGCCCCAAAAAATGCCTCCCAAATATTTTCAAATGTTAGTCCACCCATCTCGAGTATATACCTTTTTGGTATTTTCAGGTCTGGTGCAACTCACAATGGGCTCTAGAGGTAGGGAATTGGTCCCCAGAACTTGCCTTCTCCTGCTTTACCACATGGCCAGGTAACATATAATGAAGGCAGGCCAGATCAAGACTTTGTGCTGCCTGCATAAGAACAGCATACAGTGTCTTTCCACTCAACCAAGTTAAGATGCACAATACCTAAAGCCAATCTGCCAAATTGTTTGGGCACATGAGATAGAAAATTCACAAATACCTCTCTCCTTCCCTAGCAGAAAAAAATATTGCAATAATAGCAAAGTAGGCAACAGGGAATTTAGTATGGTGTACTGATTTCAGTGGTGGACTTGGGATTTTATCAGATGAACCTCTAAAAACATTTCTGTCCCACTATATTCTGAAGCAATTGTCCCAGCATAATTAACACTTTTTATCATACATACCTGTAATAGCAAGAAAAAGCAGCCACAGCATTACTGGAGCATGAACCTAGCGCTGTTTACTTCTGCACCCCTCCCCAACCCCCCCCCCCCCCCCCTAGTTAAAAGTAAAAAAAACAAACAAAAACAGCTAAATTAAAACACAAAATGTACACACAAGCATTGAAACACACTTAAAAACTTCCAAATAAACGATTCCCATAACCGTAAAGAGTGCCCAATACCTGGCTTTCACATTCTCACCCAAAAGTGCTCTGGCAGGACTGCCATTGACACTGTATTCAAGAGAGAAAAATGATGCACAGTTTCAAATGCAGGCAATACCGAGACAAAATTGCCACAGCAGATCTATTGACGGCTTGGCCCAAAATAAAAAAGAACATCTTATTCACAGCAGCAGAATGCCAAAGGATGACATCGTGCAATATGGGCACCCTTTCACATTCTTTTGGCATTGTTATGATGCCATATTTGCCACATCTGATAAAGTCCTAGGACTCTAGGAGGTTTGAATCCCCATTCACTCATGAAATCTACTGGGTAACCCTGGAAAAGTCACAGACTGTCAGCCTTAGAGGAAGTCAATGGTAAACCATCTCTGAATAAATTTCACGAAGAAAACACTGGCATAGAGTTGCCATAAGTTAAAGTCAACTTGAAGGCAGATAGGACAGCAACAAAAAGTAAAAGTTTGCTACCTTCTTATGCCATCCCAGAGGAAATGCTGTCAGCTGTCTTTTCATACCACTCAAAACCTACCTAATGGTACAGCCAGTCTTGGATGCAGGCTTAATCTCACCTCAGATGTGTTGGGGGGAAATCATATAGATTAAGGAGATTATCAGACAGACCCTTAGGGTCCGCTTCTGTCCCACTACCCCACTACCTGCCCCACTCCCATTCCTGCTGTGGAATAAAGATAAAAGTTTCACACACCTGCCTTCATTCTGCGACAGGAACGGGCTCCCCCTCCCTTCGCTGCCCGGTCATAAATGCAGCTGTCATAAGGCTGCTTTTATGACTGGGAACTCAAATCCTGGCCATTCTCATGAGAGAGCTGCTGGGTGGCAAATTTTAAAAAGAACCACCACCCCAGCTGCCAAAAAAGAAAACAAGCACCAGAACACATTTAAAGAAAACAAAAAGGTACCTGGGGAGGGGGGGATTTTTTACTTACCTTGTTGTCCTGATTGTACCCAGAAGTGTCCAGCAGGGACCTCCCAGAGATGTCACATCCGGTTGTCATCCCTGGAGCACAACGGGGCTCCTGTTCACTCACCTGTCATTCTGTTATAATAATGGATCAGGCCTCTTATTCACATTTTTTTCCTTGAATAAGAGGGAGTGGGGGAGGAACAGGAGCAGATCGTGAGCATCCCAGGACAGGAACAACAATGTCTAAAAGGTATGCTTTTTAGTGATCTCCTGTTGTCCCTGTCCTGGGATATTTTTACTGTCTGATAATCTCCTAAGTGTACACTTGTATGGGCCTCCATATGGAACATTCATCAGCTCCCATACCATGAGATTTACAACAACTGGGCCGTATGCTTGTAATTCTCAAAAAAGTAATTTTCTAACCTCTGACTCACTATATTTCAGCATGGGTTGGCAGCTCAGGATTGTGGATTGGCATCCCCATGTACTGGTGTCCCATCTGGCGAGAAGGGAAATTCTCAGTCATAGGCCCCTTGGCGCCTGACTGCTGCTGCCAGTCAGTCCCAGGAGAAACAGCTATGTGTCATCAGCAAGCTAGCTGGGTGAAGGGTGAAAAATTTAGGGGGTTGAGTAAAGGACAGACATGGGACTTTATCAGACGAATCTCCATTAACATTTCTTTCCCACCATATTTTTCTGCGTAATTGTCCCGGCATAATAACCCTTTCTATCAGACCTCACCTTCTGCAGCATTAAAAAGCAGCCCAAGCATTGTTGGAGCACAAATGGAGCTCTGTTTACCTCCATGTTCATGATCGAGAAGGCAGGAGCATGGTAAAATGTAAAAATACACCAAAATAAAGACAAAAAAAGTACACACAAGCACAGAAACACACTTTAAAATTTAAAAGTAAACTGGGGAGGTTCATAAAAAGAGTGTCCCCCTACCTGGCTTTCACATTCTTATCCAGAAGTGTTCTGGCATTGATGCTGAAATCAGGAAAGGATAATGACACGAGGTTTCAAATGCCAGCAATTCCAGCAAAAAACTGCCATGGGAGATCTATTAACAGCTTGACCTGTCAATAAATCCTCATACACTCTTAACTTTGGTGTGCTCCCCCTAAAGAAGTTAAACTGGCTCTGATCTTACACTCTTTCCAATGCCAGGTCAAGTCAATTTTATTTGCCCACACATTTGAAATAGGTTTTATTGTCTTTGTTCTGCTTCGTAATCTTATGGATTTGTTGTCTTTCAGTTTTATTGTTGTACAAAGGTAGATGTGAATGTTGTTTTTATTGTGTTGTACTTTTACTATTGTATGCTGCCCTGGAATATTGTTAGTATGAAGGGTGTGTTAGAAGTTTAAATAAATAAATTGTCCCTATGGAGGTAAAGGTTTGGATCCAGATTCATTCATGATAACAGCAGATTTATGAAAATCAGTGGGAGTTACATAGGCTAGTTATATCTTAATTGTTGCATTGATTATCATCTGGAAATGTTACACCAATGGTACTTAACTCCAACAAAACTAGATAAGATGCATAAGACTGGCAGAATTAAAGGTTGGAAATGTCAAGAAGCAAACGGATTTTTCTTCCATCTGTGGTGGCGCTGCACAGTAGCCAAGAGAGTCTGGATAAAAACTCACAATCAAATATTGGAAATCCTAGGAACAAACTTTCCAATGAACCCTGAATTATACCTTAATTGTTGCACTGATTACTATGGGCTAGTCTAGATGAGAGGATATGATGCTCATTCATGCACATTATTGCAAATTTGCAGCAGCGTTCTTTTGTCTCCACAGTCTTTCAGCAAAACCAATATGCTGAGAAGCTATCCACGTTTGACATTCACACACCCACGAATCAAGATGGCATCCTGTAAATTAGCGTGTTATACACTGCTGTCACTGCACAGTACTTTTTTTTAACATTAAAGCAAAGGTGTGCAAGTGCAACCTTGTGCTTAAAAAAATATTTGTTTCTTTCTTGTAGAAAGAATTGATAGAAAAATCGGAGTTTAAGATAGCTAAAACAGTAAGATATTTGAGAGTTAATATAACAAATAACAATTCGGACCTTTTCAATAATAACTACAAACAAGTCTGGGTGCAAGTCAAAAAAGACCTTAACAATTGGCAAAAGATTACCACATCTCTGCTAGGGAAAATCAGTATAATAAAGATGAATATCCTTCCTAGGATGATCTTACTATTCCAAACAATCCCAATAAACATTGAACAGAAAACCTTTAAAGAATGGCAATCTGATATTTCTAAGTTTCTCTAGTCGGGGAAAAAAACGAGGTGAAAATGAAAACCCTCCAAGACGCAAAAGGAAGAGGAGGACAGTGTCCCAAACTTGGAATTTTATTATCAGGCATGTTGCCTGACATGGATAAACAAATGGTTGACACTGAACAACCAAAAATTATTGGTGATTGAAGGCGAAGGGAATTGCTTCAGTTGGCATGCCTATCTCTTCTATAACAAAGATGTAATAAACAAGGACTTTTATAATCACTGCATTAGGAAATCATTATTAAATTGTTGGGAAAAAGTTAAAACTAGATTTTTTCATCAAGTGCCGTTGTGTACCTCACCCCATGAAGCATTTCATAATAAGGAAGGCATCTCAACACAACAATGGTTGAGATATAAAGATATGTTAAGTGCAGAAGGAGATAGGCAGACAATGAAATCTCAAGCAGAATTGAAACAGGGAGGCCTTGATTGCCATTGGTATCTCTATACTCAAATGAGAGAAATATATAAAATGGATGTTCAGTTAACAGGCATTATGACAAAGAATTCACTCTGGGAAGTTATTACGGAATCAGGGAATAGAAAGATGATCTCTAGATTCTATAAATTACTCCTACAATGGGATACAGAAGAGGATATAATCAAGCCAAATATGATTGTATGGGCACAAAACATCGGGCACACAATACAATTGGAATCTTGGGAAGATATGTGGATAAAACAAACTAAAAGAACATTAAATCAAGAGCTAAGAGAAAACCTATATAAAATGTATTTTAGGTGGTATCTGTCACCCAGCAAACTCTCCGGAATGTATAAAGGAGTTCAGAATAATTGTTGGAAATGCGGAGATGAAAATGGAACATTCTTCCATCTTTGGTGGAATTGTAAAAAATCAAATAAATTTTGGAAACAAGTTCGACAAACGTTAGTAGACATACTGAATATTCAACTGCAATGGAAACCGGAAGTATTTCTTTTAGGAATGATAGAAAAGAACTTGGAGAGAGAACATGGGGAAATCATTTTTTACATGCTAACAACTGCTAGAATCACATTTGAAAGACTGTGGAAAAACAAAGAATGCCCAACAATGGATCAGTGGCTTGAAAAAATTATATGAGTCCCTAAATTTGGATAGATTAACAATGATATTAAAAGGAGAAATAATAGAATACTATGATAAAGATTGGGCAACCTTTATTACATATTTAACAAACAGATGGGGTAAAATAGCAGCAATCTCCTACATTTGAATAAATAATATCAATGTAATGAGTTGAATAAGAATGAGTAACAACAAAATTAATAACAAAAAGGAACACTTTATTGTTATAATTTCCAATTTTATTATTATCTACGATTTTTGTACAGGTTATGGAAACATAAGTTATGACATAACAATAATATGATATATAGGGGAAATAGAGAGGGAAATATAGAAACCAGGGTTAAATGTTTGGACACGAAATCGATGTACAGGATGAGAAAGGAGATACTAGGAGATGCTGGAATGGAAGTCAAGATATTATATATATGTATGTGTATATATATATATATATATATATATGGCTTTTCTTCGCAAACGAAGATTCAGGAAGGACTCATCCCATGCTTTCTGCAAGCGTGCTGATGACTAAAAAGGCCAATCCGAGATAAACAAGTCCGGTTGCAAAAAGCACAGCAGAAGGTCTCCTTGGGTGATGTTTTTGGGTTGTGATTCTTTCTGCGTTGTCGTTTCTCTTCAAGACTTGTTCGTCGTGAGTTCTCAAATAAGGCTGCAGCATTGTGGATAGTGCATCTCCATGCCTCCCGATGTGAGGCCAGGGCGGAACACTGTTGGTGATCAATTTGGCCGAGCCTGAGATGTTGTTTCAGGGAGTCTTTGTATCGCTTTTTTGGAGCGCCCCTCTTACGCTGACCCGTGGCGAGTTCACCGTAGAGTAGTATTTTTGGGAGGCGATGGTCCTCCATCCTAGAAATGTGCCCTGCCCAGCGCAATATGTATATATATATTAAAGGCAATATGTGTGTTTAGATTGCAAAAATATTCGCTTATTAATATTAGTGTTTGATGTAAATAAAACTGATGATGAAGAAAAATGTAAGAAAATCTATGGTTATCTCACTTTTTATAAATTTTATGTATATATATATATATTGTAATTAAAAAAATAGTAAAAAAAAAATATTTGTGAGCCTCAGCGGAGGAAAAAAGTGCATGATCCAAATGCAAAAATCCAACAGAGCATTTCCAAGCACTGTCTTGCCAGAAAGCCCCCCCCCCCGCACGCACATCCGACCAATCTGATCTCTAGTTCTGCTCTCTCTGAGAATGTGCAGCAAATCAAACCGGATACCCTAATGAGCACTAATGCCCATTCTCTCACATTATTTTTTAAAATTCGGGAAAAGCCACAAATTCTTTTTAAGGTTTCTAAAAGTTATGTATCTATTAGGATAGGTCGATTTATCTCATCTCCAGTGCACCCTTCTGCAAAGGGATACATATAAATGCAATATCTGGTATACAGTCTGCTTCAGAACTGCAGCTGCTGAGGTGTATTTATTTTTTTAATTAATTCATTTATTTAAAACATAATTATCTCACTCCTCAGCCAAAAACAGTTTCTGGAGCAGTTCTACATGCCATTGGTTAAAACATGACATTCCCTGCCTGCAGGCCTCATTGTTGTTATGTGCCTTCAAGTCAAATCTGATTTATGGCAACCCTGGAGATTATCAGATGTGTCAAAGTGGTGTTACAGCAACACCAGGAGATTGCAAAAGGGCTCCCTTATCAGATGATGTCATCCCCCCTCATTATGCACCCATTCTGCTCCCGTTCTGCCAGCACTGCTTTTCATTGATGGGAGAAACTGTCAATAGATCCCCCTGTTCTGTTTCTGACACAGATGTTCCTGCATGTGACAAGGTGTCCCGTTATGCTAGCGAGATCCCAGCGTCAATGGGAGGTCCCTGCCAGAACACCTCCAGGTGAGATTGGGATATCTAGGTAAGTGACTCAACCAGACTGCCTCAAAATATTGAGAGTTTCTGATTCCTTTTGTTTTGAGATTCCACCTAAACATGAGGAAGAACCTCCTGACGGTAAGAGCTATTTGGCAGTGGAATGTGCTGCCTCAGAGTGTGGTGAAGTCTCCTTCTTTGGAGGTATTTGAACAGAGGCTGGATGGCCATCTGTCAGACATGCTTTGATTGTGTGTTCCTGCATGGCAGGGGGTTGGACTAGATTGCCCTTGTGGTCTCTTCTAATCTATGATTCTATGATTGTATCTGCATGTACACAGGTTTACATAAAGTCCTCTCTTGAAATATGCTGGGTTTTCCTCCCTCCATCCAGTGGTGTCATTCAAAATAATTAGCAACCTGTTAATAATTTTAAGAATCAGTTATGGTGAAGTGATGTGAACTGGCTGAATGATACCACTGCCTCTGTCCATTGCTTGTGTCTTTCCTTTCCCCATCCCACCAATCATGTGTCACATGCAGTCTCATGCAACATTTCAGAAATAGATTTTCACTAGTTTCCGTAGAACCTTTTTTTCCCCCTAAGTCAGATGTTATAGTCAAAATTGAAAATAATTTTGTAGGACTTATCCATGGGAACCAACATAGGTTTTTACCTAAAAGACAATTATGATATAATATTAGAAATGTGTTGGACATTTTGGAATATTTAGAACAACATCATGAGAAAACAGCTGCATTGGTTTTCTCAGATGCAGAAAAGGCCTTTGATAACTTGAAGTGGACTTTCCTGTTAGAGTTCTGGAATGTATTAACTTTGGAGATAATTTTATTAAATGAGTTATATTTATCTATATTTCACAGAAAGCACACATTTTAATACAGAAGTGACAAAACCTAGTGAGATTCAAAAAGGAACAAGACAACAATGCCCATTGTCTACCCTTTTGTTTATTTTGGTTCGTGACATATTGAACACTCTGGATAACACTCACAGAATTATAGAAATCATAGAGTTGGAAGTGGCCTCATGGGCCATCGAGTTCAACCTTCTGTTCAGTGCAGGATCTCCAAATAAAGCATCCCCAGCAGGTAGCCTCTTTTTGAAGAGAAGGAGATCACACCACCTCTATAGGCAATTGTTTCCATTGCCAAACCACTCTTACAGTCAAGAAGTTCCTTCTAATGTTCAATCAAAATCTACCCACCTGTAACTTAAAACCATTAGACCTGGTCCTATCCTCTGGGGCAGCAGAAAACAACCCCCCACCACCACCATGACAGTCCTTGAGGTATCTGAACTGCTGGAGTTCCGTCACACAGATTATTATGACATCTTCATACTCAAAGTGACTTGATAGCCTAAGTCATCTGAATAGGCAGAGAATTTACTGCATGTCACCTTGAAGTACAAGATGATAAACAACCAGGATGAACACTGAAACCTACCTGAGAAACATCATGAGCTGGATGGCTGAATCTAATTAGCATTTTGAGTTGGCACAATTAACAAAGTACATTAAGGACACCTTCAGGCTTCCTTTGTAGTTTCTATACATATGCCACCTCAGTTTGAATTGCTGCCTCTTGAGGCGTATCTTCATTGAGAAACATTTCTCAGCAAGTTATGTAGCATAGCATGACAAGCTGCTTTTCACCAGCTGAGCTGCTGTTCCACTGGGAACTAAACAGGTTGGTATTGTGCATGGATGAAGAAAAGTTGTGTGTGACTATAAAATTGGTTACTCTCATATTTATTTATTTATTTATTTATCCATCCATTTCTTGATCAGCCAATAACATAGAATTCAGCATAACATACAAGTAAGGTAAGAGTTCAACAAAACACAAATCAACAAGACAGTATAAAGCCCCTATAAAACCAGCAGCTATATCAAAACAGAGCTCAGTGCTACAGTAACAAAACCCATCACATTAACAAAGAATGAGTGACTCTACACTCACATTTGTAGCAGTTTAATCCCAGTTTAACTATCATGGCTCTGTCCCATGGAATCTTGAGATTTGTCATTTGGTAGTGACTTAGAATTCTTTTGTGGCCTCTCTCTAGCAGAAAATTCCAAGTCCCTCATAAAACTATAAATCCCAGGATTCCACAGGACAGAGCCACAACAGTTAAAGTGGTATCAAACTGCTAAAATTGTGCAGTGTGAATACACTCAGTGTTGAGTCAATTTTAACTAAGTGCCTTAACTAAGTATTTTAACTAAGTACCTGAAACCCAAATTTCATATTTCTTAAGCAGATTTAGGAGAGTTTGTATGTTTTTTCTTCAAAAAAAATGGTTGTATAAAAATATCTTGCCAAGCTTCTCATGTCTAAGTACCACCTGCCTGAGAAGTAACAGAAAGTGAGGTGTGTTTTTAAAAATGACTAATGGGTGTTGGGAAATGAGCCTGCATACTAAGCAGGTGGGCAAAATTACTTTTTTTGGACTGCAGCTCCCAGAATACCCCTGCCACAGTCAACATGACCCTGGGAGTTGTAATCCAAATAAGTAAAATTGCTTAAGGGATGCAGCTGGTGGCAAAAAAAGATATGAAGAGACAGTTGGCAGTCAAATGGTCTACCTGGATTCACTACCAGGGCAACTGAAGTACTGTACTTCCTTTCCCCACAGATGTGATATGAAGTTCCATGTTTCCTCCAATAATCCGTATATTTTAAACTGAAAAGCAGCCTCGGAGACTGCAATAGAGTGCAGAAGGAGGAGGCTGTTTGATCATTTTCTCTCCTGCTATTCTTTTGCCCTTCACAGTTTTACAATGAAGAGTGGCTTACGGATTCATTAAATAAATTATAAAGAAATAAAATTGGTTCCCTACAAACAGGAGTCCCTATATTCACACAGCCCCATGCCCGGCGGGGCCAGTAGGGGGGGCATTTTGAGGAGATGAATGACAGCAACTGAAAACATTAAGCAATGTTCCCCCATCTATCCTTTCTCTGCTGGAAATCACTAGCTAACAAAGATTTATTTTTAAAAACCATCAAGGAAAGAAACACAGAAGTCCATGTAATACTGTAGTTAGTTTGAAGTGAGCTTGAGTAGTAGTGTTTAACTTTTTCTTTACCAGGGACACCCTTTAAATGTCTTTTGTTGCCACAGACCCCAAGACTTAACTCAAGGTTTAATAATAATGATGATGATGATGATGCTTGGCCGTTCAGGATGCTGCTGAACAAGACTGTCATCTCCTGGGTCAGCCTCAACCGACCAAAGTCCTGAACCGCCTGCATGCAGGGTTGGATCTGCAGCTTCCAGAACATCTTTACACCTTCGTCCCTCGCCTATCGCTACAGGGCTTTTTCGGAATTGGATTTGTCCTTCGAGCCTGTGCAATGGATTTTTCTAGTGGAGCGCAGCATGCACAGAACTGGCTTCACACTTTAAACCAAAGGTTCCTCTGCTGTGGCCTTGCAAGCATGGATGGTAGCAGCGAGGTCCTCAGGTCATAGGTTTAATTAGTTTCCTTCTCTTACATGGTTGACCTTACAGGGTTGGACGAGCACCATCTGCCCAGGTTTGGGATTAGAGTTTTCCTTCTCCTAGGCTGGTTGCCATAAGGCTAGATGAGCCCATCCTGCCCTTTGACGCTCTTTGTCAGACCCTTTGGTTTTGGCCCGTCTGGCATGAGAGACCCTACCGGTGGCTATTATGCCACCGCCAGCATAGCTCAAAACATCATTAGGGTACGCAAGCCTCTCTCCCACGACAATGGGGCGTCAATGGAGAGGAATAATAATAATAAAGTTACACCATCCATTAAACCTTCTCTCAGAGACACTGGAGAGGGAAGGAAGATTTTTCTTCTGCTTCTTCCTGCAAGTTTGTGACTGGAGCAGATTGAATGGCAATGTGCAGGCCAAACCAGCCAGCCAGCCTTTGCTTTGGTTCCTGTCACGTGGCCACCCCACTGCAGGGAGGAGGTGGGCCAAGCAGCCTTCGAGCCTTCGCGGACCCCCTGTGAGGACATCATGAACCCCTGGGTGGTCCCCGGACCACAGGTTAAGAACCACTGAGCTAGACAGCTGTACCAATAAACCTAAATATAAATATAAATCAGATTGGTTTCAGATCTTAACAAAGGTGCCAATGAATAGCTGGGTGAGTCTTGCAATTGTATCTTTGCCCATTATAATGGCCAAAGAGAAATCATACAGAGGAGATGCACAAGATTCAGCTGCACATGCAGCTTCTAAACTATGGCCTAATCCAGGACTCATCATAGCTGGGACTTTATCAGATGGACAAAATATGGCATCATAACGATACCACATAACCACAAAAGGGTGTGCATATCAGAGATGACCTCGCCTTTTCACAGTTATGCCCTGTCAAAATCCCATCATTTTTAATTGAAGGCTTAAGACTCCAATAGATCCCCCTGCCACTTTTGTGCTGGCATTGCCAGCATACGAAACCTTGGGCTATTTAACTCTTGTTACTGTAACGAGAGTGGTCAATCAGGCACGAACACTTCTGGGTGAGATTGGGACATCCAGGTAAGTTTTGCTGTTTTTATGACATCCCCTCCAGGTTTCTTAGGACTTTTAAAGTGTGCCTAGGTGCTTGGTGTTACATTTTATGTGTATATTTTGTTTTTGTTTTTAAATTTCGAGCAAGGAAGTGAACAGGGCTCTGTTCACTTCCTCTTTATTTCCAAGAGCCTTTGCCGGGAGAAGTAGGTGAGTGTGGGGGGAGCATTCTTTTGCCAGCATAAAAATGGCTTTTCCTATTCCACCAAAAGAGTGACTTAAGCTGGGACGTCTGATAAAGCCCCTGGACTAACCACTGGGCTGTGAGAACTGTATCCTTGGTCTATCCTCTCAAGGAAAGCACTAGTTATTGCAGATTCCCATTTTTCACATTTTTAAAAAAGGAGCAAATCTTTGGCCTTTCTGGAACCCAAGATACAAGACAAATGTTCACGAAAAATTATATCCAATCATTTCACAAGGAACAATTCATGTACCTATATTATGGAACTTACCGCATTCCGAATTAAAGCAGCAGCGCAGCAGGAAGGTTCCATCTCCCATGCTGCCTTACCAAATGATGTCATCATTCTTTTGTTCCGGTCCCATGGGGGACAGAGGTAAAACTGTGTCTTTTTGCTAACCAGAAAAACCTGTTAGCAAAAAGATGCAGTTTTACCTCATTCTCCCATGGGATCGGAATGAAAGAACACCGGAAGAATATTGCTCAGTGAGGCAGCATGGGAGGCAGAATTTTCCTGCTACACTGCCACTTTTCTTTGGAGTGTAGTAAGCCCCTATACCCTATATACTGTATGTAGGGCTGGAGGTACCATGGCTGTACATGGTCAGCCTTGCCACTTAGTCCCTTGTTGTTACTGGTGGAAGGGTGGTATGACACCACTGTAGTGTAAAGTAATATTGTCTAATCTGCTACTGGGTTGAGTTATTTTGAGGCAAATACAGAGTGATGTGATGTAAAATTAAGGGTGAAGAGAGTGAATGTGTAAAGCTGAACAACAGTACAATCCTCCATATGTACTCAGAGAAGTGAATTCCATTGAGCGAAACAGCCCTTCATCTCAGAGGGCAGAGGGACTGTGAATAAGTCCCATTTAGCTCAGCAACATACTTGTTTCATACTTGAATAGACTTGTTTCTGGTATTTCTGGGAAGCATTTTGATAGGAACAAACTTTTATGCATGTGACTGTTTTTTTTCCCCCTGTTAAAAGGGAACAGAAAGTAACAAACACATAGTAAGTACTGTAATGAGCTATTTTTTTCAACACTGCAATAGGTAATGATAATGGATTATTTCCCAAGTACTTTCACCCTCTGTTTAGGATGCATGAGTGAGAAGGCCTTTTCAGTACTTGGAAGCTTTACCTTTTTTTGGAGTAGAATTTTTTTGCAATTTTTACTGTTTGGACTGTAACTCCCATAATCTCCTTTTCTGTGGTGGTGCCAGCCTTATGGAATGCCTCATCATGAATTCTGTGTATGCCTCCCTCCCTGTACCTAAAGACTTGGCTGTTCCAGACCACTTTTAATGAAGGCCCATCTTTTATAATACGAAATTTTATTCTTACATCTATTTTAAATATTTTACATTGCTTAAATTAATTGCATTTCACTTTTTTTGGTTTCCATTTTTACTTTGTGAACCACATTGTGGAACCTGTGCCTTGAAAGGCGGCTTAGAAACCCTTTCAATAAATAAAGCTACTCCTCTTCCCACACTTTTATTTTGCTCCATTGAACATCTATAAGAAGCTAATATCTATCTGTGGAGAAGCAATCACAATGAAGTAAAGGATCTACTTATTTAACAAAATCTTTTGAGATTCATTTAAAATGTTAGCTCCCATTCCTCTAAATTGCATATTTTAAAAACAATGATACTACTTTAATCACTACATTTAAGAGCTATCCGGCACTGCCTCAGAATGTGGTGGAGTCTCCTACTTTGGAGGTTTTTAAACAGAGGCTGGATGGCCATCTGTCAGGAGTGGTTTGATTGTGTATTGCTGCATGGCAGTGGCTTGGACTAGATGGCCCTTCTGATCTCTTCCAACTCTATGATTCTACAGGTTGAGTATTCCTTATCCAGAATTCCAAAAGCCTGTACTGTGTTTGTGAAGAGAGAGAGAGACGCGGCTGAAGAGAGACGTGAAGATTTGTGAAATGGCAGGAATCCATGCCTCCCACCATTTCATAGATCCTCACCTCTCTCTCCAGCTGAACAAATGAGCAGACATGCTGCAGCTGCCTCATTGAAGGCTGAAGTGAACAGCTGGCAGTCGCACTGTCATGTGTTGCTGCTGTTATCAGAGTGGGCTGCGATAAATGGGTTCCCATCCGCAAAAGACTTGGGAAAGAAAGGCTCTGATTGGAATCTAGGCTCTGGTGGTGGAAGCAGGGGGGAGAGGGGAGGGCAGCTGTTTTTTGGTATGAGGCTTTCCTCTGGGCCAAGGCTGGAGACTGTCACCAGCAGTTGCCACTACTACATCCAGCTCTAAACCTCACTTTGGCTGGGGAGTGGTAGTAGAGCAGCAGCCGCCACTGCACCCTCCACCTGTGCCAAGTTTGGTTGCGAATTCAGCCGCGACAACTCCCCCTCCCTCTCCCACTCCTCTCCTCTCCCCGGAGGTGGGGGAGCCTGAAGAATGCATGCCCAGTGGCCAGGGCTCACCACCACCTCCACTGTTGCCCTACACCATTGTATATACAGGTACCTATACTGTATTCCAAAATCCAAAATACAGAACACTTCTGGTCCCAAGCGTTTCAGACAAGGGATATTCAATCTATAGTAGCAAAAGTACAGCTGTATTTCATATTCTCCCACCCCATCTTGAATAGGAAGAAACAATACACTTCTTTTTCTTCACTCACAGTTGAAGGCGCCACATCTGTTCTCCTCTCAAAGCAGATGGATGTTCACATACTATATCAGGGCTGATATTTCAAGAGGAAATTTCAGCAACTGAGGCGTCATCATTTAATTCAATATAGCTGATTAGATTTTTTAAAAAAAAAATTCCTGCACTGTTTGACTGATGGAACACTGGCTTCCTGAACAGATTCTTATTTATCATACTACATATGCTGTATGTACTGAATTACTTATTTCCATGGGGGGGGGGTGGAATAAGCAGAGGACAACTCATCCAATTCTTTTTAAAAAAATATTTTGCTTAAACTTTGCTTTATTGATGAGAGGCTACTAAAAAATTATTTCTCATACATTCTTGTCAACATGGCTTGATTGTCATTAATATTCTATTTTTTTTAATACCCACAATATAACGCACAGAGGGCTTGACTACATGCGGGGTAAAAATCTGGATGAGATTCGGACTACTTTGGCCCAGAGCTGTGGTGCATGAAATTCCAGCTACTCAACAACAACAAGAACAACAATTTATTCATACAATCCAGAGACAATGAACAAGATGTGCATTACTCCATAAAACCAGGTTGGCATCCATATATACAAAAATCCATAAACTTAGGATATTTATTGGTAGACTTTTTGGAGCTTAGGCCAACTTTTCACCTTTTAACTTCTCCGTCACTGGTCTTAATGGCCACAGATAATCCTGGCTACTCTGGCCTAGATTTAAGTGCCACACCTGCCAAAAGCCCCAATCTGCATTTGGATTTTGACTTGGGCTTCCATTCAGAGTTGTTACGCATGTTTGACTGTTGTTCCAGGAAAAGTAAAGCACCAGTGGTAGTTGCCTCTGGCGCTTTGCTTTTCCCAGAGCTCAGAGGGACAATTGTGCACCAGAAAAGTAAAGCACCAGCAGTAGTCACAGTCTCTGAAGCCAGATCAAGTGTCTAGCCTTGCGATGGTGGGGCAGCTGCCTGGTCTGGCTTCAGAGAGGGTGACTACCCTTGGCGCTTTCTGTACAATCACCCCTCTGAGCTCCGGGAAAAGCAAAGGGCCAGTGGCCAGATATGAAGCCAGATCAGGCAACTACAGCTGGGGCATTGATTTTCCTGGAGCTTAGAGGGGAAATTTTGCACCGGAATGGCAAAGCCCCAGTTACCCCCTCTGAAGCCAGAACGGGAGGCTAACCTCACAATGGTGGGTCTCACCGGGGGTTCTGACCTCAGAAACAGCCATTACCACTGGGGCTATGCCTTCAGAATGAGACGTGGTGCTGAGGATGGAGGAAAATAGCAGCAACTCAGGCAGTGCTTGCCCTATCTCTCTTCTCCTCCCCATTCCACCTCACTCCTCTAATCCAGTGTGGATGGCTTGTTCACACAGCAGTTTTCTCTGGAGTTTCCAGCAAACTCTGGAGAAAACTGCAAGTTTTCTAAAATCTGGATTAAGGGGTTATTCCCCGAGTCTGATGCAAATAGGGCCCTACAGCATGTGTCACTATTGTACCAGATTTGGGGGAAAGGCCACATGTCATGTGGCATTATCAGGCCAGATTCAGGGGGGAATCAGGGTTTGTGACTGATGTAGTCAAGCCCAGAGTGACCCTTGAGAGTCTTCTGGTGCAACATTTTGTCTACAATGAGACTATGGAGATTATCAGATGACCTAAATATGGTGTTACACAAACGCCAGGAAACTGAGAAAGAGTTTGGATATCAGATGACAATGTCCCTGTCCCGTTATGCTCCTGTGCTGCTTCCATTCCTGCAGCACTCCTTTTTATTCATGGCTTAAGCCATGAATAGATTGCCCATTCCATTTCTATGATAGAATGGCAGGTGAGTGAAAAGGTGCCCCATTATGCTGGCACAATGCCAGTGTCGCTGGGAGGTCCACTTAAGTAAGTGATACACTTTTTTGTACCCTTCCTGGGTTACTTGTATTTTTTGTTTAAGTGTGTTTTTGTGTTTAGTTTAACTTTTTAACCATTCTTTTTCTTTTTCTTTTTGAATTTCCCGTGTGATCGTCATCTCGCGAGAATGGCCAGGAGCTGCATTCACTCCTGGGCTGCCAAGGGGGTGGGAAGATCGTGCTAAAAATAGGTCTGAAGTTTTTTCTTTTTATATCATTACAGGAACAAGAGGGGGGTGAGAGAGAATGTAGCGAGATGGGGATGCTTTTTCCGTCCCCATCTGATAATCTCCAAAGGCACTAGTTTTCCAGTATTATTGGTCCTCTAATATCAAGACCATGGATTTGTCCTGCTGATATTGATTACTACTCCCACTGTGCCTCCTCACTGCCCAGGCAGGCTAGGATGGATAGAAATTTGAGTTCAACAATAGCTGGAGGGCCACAAGTTGCCCATCAAGCCCATGGAGGTTTCATTTAGTTATGCTCTCTAACAGCCATTGATAGATCTGGTGTCCCCACAAAGGAGGCACCAGGGAGAACATGAGAGGTAAGTGCCTCCTCCACCTGATAAGTCATTTATGACCATCACCACCCAGACTACTGGACTCATGTAGGGATTATAACTGAAGCCCAAAGTGAAAGGCTTCAGCAGTCTGCTTCCAGATTTAACCACTATTTCTCTCAAAAGGGGTGTGGGGGAGAGAAAATAATCAGTGGTACATTTCTGAGAACATATGTTTAGGATGGGAGCTTTCCTGAGATTAATTATTAATTATTAATTAATTAATTAATTATTAATTCTCTTTCAGATATCTAGCCCCCAGCATTTTTCTAATGCTACCAGTAGAGTTGCCGGAATGAAAACTGGAGAGAGATCCTGTACCTATAATGGTTGTGTACATGAGGCAATTTCAGCAGGAGTTGCTTCTCTCACAACTGGGTGTGTAGGGATGATCATGAATGACTTATCTGATGGAAGGGCCACTTATCTCTTATGCCCTCCAGTGTCAGGAGCCCTCTTGGTTTTCAATTTGGCAGCTCTAGCCACCAGTGATGTCTTATATTTTTTAGATAGCAGCTATCATCACTCACATTCCTTGGCAGTGAATTCCATACACTGGTTATATGTTGTGTACTTCTCTCAAAACTGGATATTACTATAATGAAAATGGCTCTGAGCACTGATTATGTATTGTGTATTGACTGTATGTTGCGATATATGTACCACGCCCCGATCCTGAGAGGAGAGGTGGACAATAAAGAAAGAAAGAAGAATAAGAATTAGGGTTGCAAGCCCCATTCATTTCTAGGTAGGGCTAATGCTGAATTTAGCTCTCTATTTGTATGCATGTGGCTATCACAAATAGGACAAAATGCTTCCTTTTGTGGTATTACATCCCAGGAAGATACAGCACATGTAGGATACTGTTAACCACAGGGTTTTACAGGTTTAAAATGTAAAAGGTAGATTTTGCACATATATGGTGGAACTGTGACAAAATACAGCAATTCTGAGGAAATTCTCTAGGGATATTATTATTATCGTAAGAGATAAAACGGATCAAGTTCCACAAGAGTTTTTCTTTAAATATCTTAAGTGTTGTGCACAAAGTGATTAGCAATTTTTTGGGCACTACTGAGATGTTTTTTGACAAAGAACTGAAAGAGCTCTCTAATAATAATAATAATTATTATTATTATTATTATTATTATCCTGCCCCTCTGTTAAAAACAATCGGGGCAGCTTACAAAAATTAAAATACCAATACAGATTAAAATTCCTAAACACCACCCACCCCACCCTCCCCCATAAAAAGATATTAAACCAAAATATATTAAATACATTAAAACAACTAAGCTTGCGGGCTTCGAGGAAGGAGCGGAGGCGCTGGGCTTCTGGGGGCCTAAGGGGGGAAGGTGCTGAGGTAAAAACTCTTGAGGGGAAAACAAGGAGGGAAGAGGGGGAAACAAGCCATGAGGTAAAAAAAATGGGAGCGAAGGAGAGCCGGGCTCTGAGGGAAAACTGAAGAGGAGTGGGATGGAGGAGTGGAGAAGCTGAGGTAAAAAGGGGAGCAGGAGCCTTGGCGAGGAGGGGAGTCCGAAGGCAAGCGGGAAACAGAGGAGGGGAAAAGGCCAAGCAGAAGAAGGAGAAGGCTCTGAGGTGGGCGAGGGGCACCAACGGCAGAGGAGAAAGGAAGGGAGCGGGGGGGAGGGATTGTGACGAAGGATATCTGGCCAGGGCAGCCATCAGGAGAGATTAGTATAGTATAATGGATGGTGGGGAGAAGTGGGAATTGAGAGCAATTCTCCCTTTTTCTTCATAATTTTTTTGGGGGGGGGTCTTTAGGCTTCAAAAATTGCCTCCAAGTCAGCATGTAGGCATATATACCCTACAGGCACCAGATTCCATCTGATCTTGGAAGCTAAGCCGGGTCAGATTTGTTTGGGACTTGGATGGGAGACCCTCAGCGAATCTCAGGTGCTGTAGACTCCCTTTCAGAGGAACTGGCAAAAGCACCTCTGACTATTCCTTGTCTAAGAAAACCCTATGAAATTCAGGGGGTTGCTGTAAGTTAACAGGTGATTTAAAGGCACACAGAGACACACACATAGCATGTAAGCTACCAGCAGAAGCATCTTTGACTGGCATCCACCTCATTAGACTGTTTCCTCTGCCTTTCCAGTTATTAGAAATCGTCAGAAAGGAAGATGTCAGTCTGAAGGCCATCCTCACAACTCATCATCACTAGTGAGTAAACACACCACTGTTCTTTTATCCCAAGGGTAGGGATTTTTGTTGGGTTACAATTCCCCTCATTCTTCCCCTTGCAGTTCGACAGCATCTGAAGGGCTGCCTTGTTCCCATCCCTGTTTTATTCTCTCCCCTGGGAACAGAAGGTGGCCTTCCTTTGCCATGGACTCCAATTGGCCTGAGGAAAGGCAGAATGGCTGGGTGGGAGTCAAGAGTCTGGCCTAGGACAATGTAATGATTCTAGGGCCACCATCCACTTAGTTCCCAGACTCAAATCTTTTTACCCTGGAAGAACTCTTGAAATAATTAGGAGGAACTTTTTGACAGTAAGAGCTGTTCGACAGTGGAACGCACTCCCTCGGAGCGTGGTGGGGGTCTCCTTCCTTGGAGGTCTTTAAACAGAGGCAACAGAGGCATAACATAGAAAGATTTGGTGTGTTAGCTTTATGGATAAATTATGTGTGTGTCCATGTGTGTGTGCGTGCCTTCAAGTTGACCTATGGTGACCCCATGAATTTCATAGGGCTTTCTTAGGCAAGGAACACTCAGAGGTGGGTTTGCCAGTTCTTTCCTCTGAAATATAGCCTACAGCATCTGGTATTCATTGGTGGTCTCCCATCCAAGTACTGTACTAACCAGGGTTGGCCCTGCTTCGTTTCCAAGCGCAGATGGAATCTGGTGCTTTTTAGACTACTTAGGCCAACATGGATAAATAAGCCACTCTAATTCAATCTCAGTCTGGGAAACTTTAAAATATGCTTGAATTCTTTAAAGTTTGAATCAAACTTTTGTCTACTCATGCAGATAACACACTTGCAAGTTAATGTACGTATGAAGGTTCCTTCTTTGATTTAGACATATATTAGTGCTTGATTGTCATTTTAATGGTATTTTTGATGTGTTTGTTTTTCAGTCTAGATCAAACATATCACCCAAGTTAGTTTACTTGGCAATTCTATGCATGACTATCTAGACGTACCATATATTTAACCCCCCACTTTTAAAGTTAAAATATAGATTTTGGGATATACTCGCCCTGTAAGATGACCCCTCCTTCTCTTATATGGCAAGTATAGTTGTCCCTTCACATTCGCTGGGGTTTGGTTCCAGGACCCCCCGTGAATACCCAAATCTGTGAATACTCAAGTCCCATTATATGCAATGACATAGCAAAATGGTGTCCCTTATATAAGATGGCAAAATCAAGGTTTGCTTTTTGGATTATTATTTTTTAAAGAATATTTTCAAGTTGTGAATACTTAAATCCATGAATGCCAAATCCGTGAATATGGAGGGACAACTATATATCCCAAACTCCCCCCTCCAGTCACCACCCATCCACCCTTCCCAAAGCTGCAATAGGAACCCTGATTGTGGCTTTGGGAAGGGAGGGTGCTGACTGTAAAGCCTCCCCCCCTCCAAGCACCACCCATCCCCCCTTCCTGAAGGAATCGAAGGCGGAGGAGAAGGGCAAATATAATGGTGGCTCAAGGGGGGGCTTTCCAACCAACCCCCCCTCCCCGAAGTCGCAATCGGGAGCCCGATCACGGCTTCAGGGAGGGTGGAAGGGTGGCTCGAGGGGGGGCTTTCCAGCCACCACCACCCCTCGCTGAAGCCCGATTGCGGCTTCGGGGAGGGTATGGAGGGGTGGCTAGCTGGGTGGGGTGTCTTCTTATAGGACTCCCCATCATGGCTTTGGGAAGGGTGGGTGCTGGCAAACCTCCCCCCAGCCAGCCAGCCAGCCGTCCTTCCGAAAACTCAATGGGAAAGCCCTATTCTGGCGTATAAGACAACCCCCTAATTTTTAAAAGGCTTTGACAAGGTTTAAAATTCGTCTTATACACTGGAATAGGGCTTCCCCATCGAGGCTTCGGAAGGACGGGTGGCTGGCTGGCTGGGGGGAGGCTTGCCCCATTTACTTCATTGTGACTTATACCCAGATAAGCATGTACAGGATTGCAGCCTTAGATAAACAGTTTTTATGTTTATTATCAGTTTGCATGATTGTTATCTTTCATTGTTTGAGAGGTGTGTTGTTGTTTTTATATTTCTGAAATATTTTAATAAATCTTTAACTAAACATCTGTTGCGTGAAATATTCCTTCTATCTGTCCTGTACACAATGCAAATTAATTTCATTGGGTTGGTCCTAATGCCATTTTTAATGGTGCTAATTAGTTTTTAAATGGTTGGTGTTACAAAAAAAATGCAGATGGAAAAGGCGCATTACTTGCCAACTTTGCTCACAATGCCCAGAGCTAATAACAAATTGAAATGTGTTTTCAGTTCTATGAAAGCTATGTCTCCTGATATCCAGCTACAAACACAAAAGCCTCAAGTAGCTCAGGATTCTTTCTATTTCTTTTGATATTGGCTATCATCCAGCCCCCCCACTCCCACAAAGGCTATGTAATATATCTACATACCTATAGAAACTTCATTTTTCACATTGCAGCTTTTCTGTGCAGTTTGACCTTAAAAGTTGTGGGTTTTTAAAAATTATCATTGGTAGAGTAATAAGTTGTTGAAGAGAAGAAAATTTGGAGGGGGTTTAATCTACAGGGTTAAGCCAAAATAATTCTTTGTATCTTGGCCAATATTTGTTAGGGACAGATATAGTTAATGGATTTTATTTTGACCAGTCATTTTTTTCATTTGGCTACAATAAATAAACGTGTGTGTACGTACACAAGCATGCATGCACAAATTTGTTCTGATGAAGGCATTTAGATGTAAAATTAAGTACATTATAAAGTTGATTACTGATGCAAATACAGACTTTTAAAGGTCTAAGTAGTTCATTCCAGTCCTGAAATGCTAATTGGGAAAAAAAAAAACACCTGACAGTATTGCCTAAAGACTTCCTGAATAGAAACTGGTATCCAACCTCCCTCCCCAGCCTGCCCGCCTGCAGTGTTGCTTTCCAAGCATTTAGCAGTTTTACTCTAGTCTGGTTTACAGAGTCATTAAAAAAAAAATACTTGTGCATTCCAGGAAAGTAGATAAATGTCAGCTGGAGAAACCCAGTGGCAAGCAACCAAATAAGCTGTCTAAATAGTGAAAGAGAAATCTGGGAGATTTAAGTTTTGAAGTGCCATTTAAAAACAGTGAATAAAAATGCTTTAAGCCTCTGAGAAAGAGCTCACCTTTCATTCTGCCTAAATAACCATCATCTATGGGATGTTTTTATGCATAGCACAGGCCAGCAAGATAAGCAATTTTCAAAGTTGAAATCCTCATCTAAAGCCCTTTTCAAAACCCACATGTACTGCACAAAGCACAAGGTGGGAGATAACTCCATAAATTCAGCAGCATGTAGCGTATGAGAACATAATTACAATTCTTTAGGCATTAGTTAAAAATAAGTTTTCAATTGGCTGGAAAAAACACACCCATTTTCAGGTCTGGACCTCCCATTAGGCAAAGGACTTTATCAGACTATCTGATAACCTTTAAAGTGTTCTTTTGCTAGCATAAAAAAATCCATTTTTATGCCAGCAAAAGAATGCTCCCCCTTGCACTTACCTCTAATCCCAGCAAAGGCAGCTCCAGCAATGAAAGAGGAAGTGAACACTTCCGGGTGAGATCATAACAGCCAGGTAAGGGATGCACTTTTTATGACACACACACACGGGTTACTAGGAAGTTTTTTAGTGTGTTTAGGTGCTTGGTGTAACGTTTTTAGTGTTCTTTTTGTTGTTTTTTAATTTCCCACACAAGCGTCTTCTTGCAAGAATCCATGAGATTTTGAATGAGGAAGTGAACAGAGCTCTGTTCACTTCCTCTTTCATTGCCGGGGAAGCCTTTGCCAGGAGAGAAGGTAAGTGTGGTGGGGTGTGTTCTTTTGCCAGCATAAAAATTGATAATTTTTTTATGCCCCAAAAAAGAACATTTAAAGGGGCTCTTCTGATAAAGTCCTTTGTGTCCGACATGGCTTGCCTTCCATTGCATAAACCAGTCCATCCCACAAACCTTTGGGTATGTTGAGGATGCTGTCAATGAACAGTGCTGTTCTTGCTAGTGAGCAATTCAGCTATCAGTCTAATTGGTTTCTGTATGTACAGTAGAATTCAGGGAGGGAGATGGCATATTGTCCACCTCAGGGAGAAAAGCATCTGGGACTGGGACTATCCATAAAGGAAGTTGACCGTGATTAGGAAATTGCCAAATATGGCGCTGCAGCCTCCCAGCTCTTCCGGAACAGAATCGGCAGGGGGATGGCATCATCCGAAACGCCCCCCCCCTGCCACGCAGCAGCCTCGCAACAGGGATGAGGCTGCTTGCGTTACAAATCACTGTCTGAAAAAGTCCCATAACAGTGTTGTCTGAAAATCTAGTTAGTTATATCTGTTGACATTCTGAAAGTACAATTTTTTGTTCTGTAAAGCTCTAGGAAAAGTGTTGGAAGATGAATGATCCAAGGAATTGTTAGGTTGCAAGTCTACACTGAAGGTGTTTTAAAACATCAATTGCCACAGGGGACCATGATGCACTGGAGGTTGAGCTTGATGTGTAACATCGGCAACATATTCAATAAACATATGCCAATCCAAAGTGAAGTTGTCTAGTTTCATTTGTCCATAACAAAGTCTGTTTTTTGAAGAGTTTTTTCAACAGACATGATGTCCATATGCAACTCCACCAAACATACAGTGATGGGGCACCCATTTTCTAGCATTTAGCAATTTCTAAATGTGCAGCCATCAACAGATAGCCTTGTAACCTTCTATGCTTAAGAAGAGCATTGCAGTTCACAAACATGTTAACTAGTAAAAGTGCTGAACAAAAGTGGATTGGTTATTGAATGATACAGGATATTTGGGAAAGAACCTTTACTCAGAACTCTTTTACAGTTACACAATATATCCATATACACATAAAAGTTCACCGCAGCCCTGCAATCCAAAGGGTTTTTGACTAATCTGACTCACAGTCCCTCCCTTCATCTTGATTAAGAAGTAGGCTCTAACTTGTTATTTGCCATCAAGTCAACTTTAGTTTATGGCAACCCTGTCAATGAGAGGCCCCCCAAGAGTCTTGGTCATCAACAGCCTTGCTCAGCTCCTACAAACTCAGAGCCATGGCTTCCTTGACTGAGTCAATCCACCTGCAGTGTGGTCTTCTTCTTTTCCTACTGCCTTTCATATTACTGTGCATTATCATCTTTTCCAACGAGTCACATCATCTCATGATATGTCATGAGACAGCCTAAGTTTAGACATTTAGCTCCTACTCAGTGTTCAGGCTCAATTGGTTCGTGGACCCATTCATTTTTCTTTCTGAGGCACCATAGTATATGTAGAACTCTTCTCCAGCACATTTCAAATGAATTTATATTCTTCCTGTTAGCTTTCTTCACTGTCCAGCTTTCACACACACACACACACAGACATACACACAGAAATAAGAAAGACTATGGCATGGATCCAACCAATGGCACTACATTTCCATGGTGGTGAGCTTGCATGCTCCTGTGAGGCAAGAGGCTATGCTGACAGCAGCAGTGCTGCTGGTAGGGTCTCCCATTTCAGACAAGCTTTTGCTGAGGATCCAGACTAAATGTGCCAAACAGCTACTGGGCAGCAGCAGTAGTAGTGGAGGATGACACTAGTGGATGATCTTTCAGAAATGACAGCAGTGGCACTATAGCTTGTTAGTACTGTGCAGATGGCAACACAGTAAACCTCCATTTGAAGATATTTTACCAAACAAACCCTATGATGAGACAATCCAATATGAAACAAGAGATGGTGCCAGAAGTTGAAACTTCCAGGTCAGATGACACTCAAGAAGCTATGGGGATACAGCAGAGGACAACTACAAGTGGCACTGTGGCTAATGACGCAACTAGATTCAGGCCAAAAGGAGATTCAGTTGTTGATGTGCTCAGAGGCAAAAGGAAAACCCAAAGCTACACAACACATATTATAGGAAAATGGAATGTGAAAAGCATGAATCAAGGGAAGCTAGACATAGTAAAACAAGAAATGGAATATATAAATCTATAAACATTGCAATAGTTCGGGTGAGCAAGCTAAAGTGGGCAGGAATGGGACATTTTGCATCAGATAATTATAGAGTATTTTACTCAGGAAATGAAAATAATGGGGTGGTATTTAAAGTGAGGAGAGATGTAACAAAAGCAATCAAAGGATATAATGCAAAGTCTGACTGAATCATGTCAATAAGACTTCAGGGAAAACCCATCAATATAGCCCTAATCCAAGTTTATGTTCCAACTACAGAGGCAGAAATAGAAGGTGACAACAAAAAAGGAAAAATGAGAGACTTCTCCCACATGATCTGAAAAATCAAAGGGAAATTTAAATTGAGAGTGGGGATGCTTTACTACCAGTAGGGGAACACATTACATTACTAAGTAGAAATAAAAAAATGATAGAAACAATACACAGAAGAACTATCATATATTCTCGTGTATAAGACTGCTTTTTAACACTTGAAAATCTCCTCAAAAGTGGGGGGTCATATTATAGGCCCAGCAGATCTTTTCCCCTACTGTGAGAATGACTGCTTTGCCTTTGAAATGTTAAATTGCCCTCCATTTAGCTCAGGAGAGAAGAAAAACAATCCATTAAAATGATGTTGGCGTAAATTAGAATTTCTGGATTCAAACTTATCATTTTGCATCAAGTTTTGTCTATGGTGAAATTCTCTTATCTGAATAAACGCTTCTGGCAGAGTTAAATCATTCTTTAATTGCAAGGTATTTATTATGGGATTGTATTTTGGTAAACTTGCCAGGAAGATTCCCAGTTGCATAGCTTTGGGGGATTTTCTCTCCAGGAGTTTGCAAGGGGCTCTAAAATCATTACTGTGCTCATTCAAAAATTTTGGATTTGATAGCTTCATATTAACCAGCTTCATATTAACCAGCTTAAATATTAATGCAACCTTACTTTCCAAAGATTGAACACCACAGAGATTTTTCAAAGTATCGCATGCTTTTTTAGCTGTTCTCAGTCCTTTAATTTCACAGACAATTCCATCATCTACAGCTACTGAGCTGGCTGGAGTGGGGGCAAACTCTATATTTTAACTTAAAAATTGGGGGACCGTCTCATACGCACGGTCATCTTATACGCCGAAATATGGTATATAAAAGAGATGAAAGGGTGACAGATTCATTTGAAGAAGAACCATATGAAGATGAACCTCCAATGTTAGAAAGTGAAGTGGAAGCTGCACTCAGAGCACGTGGAAGAAATAAATCACCAGGAACAGATGGCACACCAATAGAGCTGCATCAAGCTATAGAGACACAATCTACTCTAGTTCTAACTAAAATCAGTCAACAAATATGGAACACAAAACAATGACCCACAAATTGGAAACAATCTACATTCCAATCCCCAAGAAAGGGGACACCAGAGATTGCAGTAACCACTGGACCATTGCATTAGTTTCCCATGCAAGCAAAGTGATGCTCAAGATTCTAGAACAAAGACTTTTACCAGTGAGAAATGCCAGACATCCAGGCTGGATTCAGGAAAGGAATAGGCACTAGGGATCACGTTGCAAACATATGTTGGAAAATTAGCCCATGCTTTATACATTATAACAAAGTCTTTGATTGTACAGATCATGAAAAACCATGGATTGTTCTTAGAGAAATGGATGTGCCACAACATTTGATTGTCCTGATGCATAACTTGTACTCAGGACAAGAGACTACTGTTAGGACAGACTACAGAGAAATTGAATGGTTTCCAATTGGTAAGGGGGTCAGGCAAAGCTGCATTTTATCACCCTATCTGTATAACTTGTGTGCTGAACACATCATACATAAAGCAGAATTAGCCACAGAGGAAGGGGGCATGAAAATTGGAGGAAGGAACATCAACAATTTAAGATATGCAGATGACACCATATTACTTGCAGAAAATAGCAAAGACTTGGAACAATTACTGAAGAAAGTCAAGGAAGAAAATGCAAAGGCAGGATTACATTTGAACATTTGAAAAAAACAAAACTAATAGATGGTGAAGACATTGAAATAGTTCAAGATTTCCATACCTTAGCTCAGTCATTAATTATTATGGAGACTGCAGTAAATAAATCAGAAGAAGACTAAGACTTGGAAGGACAGCTGTGAAAGAACTAGGCAAGATCCTGAACCATCAAGAGCTATATCATTGAATACTAAAGTTAGGATTGTCCATGCCATCGTATTTCCCATTTCTATGTATGGTTGTGAAAGCTGGATAGTGAAGAAAGCTAATAGGGGAAAAAATCAACTCATTTGAAATGTGGTGCTGGAGAAGAGTTCTATGGATACTTTGGACTGCTAAAAAGACAAATAAATGAGACCTAGAGCAAATCAAGCCTGAACTCTTCCTAGAAGCTAAGATAACTAAATTGAGGTCTTCATAACATGTGGGGCAAAAGCTCCGAATGGAGCTTTGCCTGCTTGCTCCCACATTGCCCCCAAAACCCTGCACATTATTATACTCCACAGGGATGTGAGCTACCTTGTCTTCACTGTCCGTGTGGAGTTTCATCCACCGTCATCACCGCCATTGCCACCACCACCAATTTTAAAGCTCTAGAGGCAGTTCCTGGATGAAGGGAGAGGTTTTCTCCCTTCCCCAGGCTCGGCAGCACTACCTCAGCCCACTCTCCTGCTCACTCATCGCTTCCTTCAAGTGCTTCTGTCACTTTTTTCAAACACCTCTTCCTGTGATGGGCAAGCAGGAGAGTGGTTGGGGGCAGTGCTGCTGAGCCAGGGGAAAATCTCTCCCTTCAGTGGGGAACTGTCTCTGGGGCTTTAAGATTGGTTGTGATGGTGGTGGCAGCAGCAGCGGTGGTGGACAAAACTCTACAGAAACCTTCAAATCCCACATATTGTGCATTCTAGTAAGATGCCCTGAAATGCTGCAAATCTGGGCCATGCCACATATTGCTTGATTGCAGTAGATTTGGGGTCATTCGCATGGTGATTCGGGGTATTTGCTAGTGTAGACAAACCCTGAGATGTCATACTTTGGCCATATCATGAGAAGACATGACTCAATAGAAAAGACAATAAAGCTTAGTAGAGTAGAAAGCAGTAGGAAAAGAGGAAGACCGCATTCCATATGGATAGACGCAATCAAGGAAGCCATGGCCCTGAGTTTAGTGTTGGGATTTGAGGCCAGACTCAGTATCTCTGATCCTCCTGACCCAATGCCTCTGCATCCACTGTTTTATCGGAACTTTAGTTATTGCACAGGTTGGGTTTATAATAGCAGCCACTTCTTTTAAGTTACCAATAGTTGGGGCAGGGGAGGGGTTTTCACATTGCACAATTCTAGCACTATGATTCCACTTTGATAGCCATGCTAATGTTCTATGGAAACCTGAGATTTAGGGAAGGTTATTTAAAATTCTCAGCTTGAGAATACTAGTGCCTGCCCAAACTACAAACCCGAGGATTCCATAGGATGTAGCCATTGTAGTTAAAATGGAATCATGATGCTATAACTGTGTCGTGTGAAAGGACTCCCAGTAACATTAAGAGGTGGCAAGACATTTGTTTAGAGAGTTACCTGGAAATATTGAAAGAATAGTATATATAGACAAACTTGACAGCCATACCATAAGAGCTGCGTTGCTGAATATTCTCCACCTTGTTTTGTTTTCTGTTTGGCCTCTGGACCTATCTATCCTACAAGCTCATAATTTATGCCATGGCTTCCCTGTCCAAGCAACAGCAATTTGGTGAGTACTGAGTGTGTACTCTGAAGTGTCTATTCTTGCGCTCAAAATCACAGTTTACATTTTCCCTTCAAAGAGAACTACTTTTAAAATAGATTTGGACTTCAATGAACATATGATTTTTTTGTGTATGTGATTGTGTACATTCTGTCATTTTCTCCCAAATCATGGAATATTCTATGCCTTTTAAAACATATTATCATCATCATCATTTCAGGATGACGGTGATGATGACATGATTTACATTTATATGCCACCTTTCCTCCAAGGAGCATAATGGGTATAGATGGAGCTCCTTCCCATTTTCATCCTCATACCCACATTGAGAGGTAGTGACTGTCCCAACATTACCCAGTGAGATTCATGGGCAAGAGGGAATTTGAACCTGGGTCTCCACAGTTCTTGTCTAACACTCCAGTCAGTTCTTCACCACGATGGCTCACTAATGATGTTAATAATGGCAATAAGGATACTGAGGAGAATGCCCCGAACATGTGCAGAATGTCTCTCCCTTGTGCATTTAATGTTAGAAAGAGATGCCTATACATGCAAGCTTACGTCTTAGTGGTTCTCACTTTATAAAGCACTGCCTCTTCCTTATCTTGCATTTTGCTTTGTTCCCTGGTACTGTACTCCTTAGAGATGAGAAGCTGCAGAAGTGCATGAAGGAAATTTTTGTAAGCCTTTCTGTTTAAATCCCCCAGTCAGTCTATATTAAGCCTCATCATCCACATGCCTTGTAATGCTTCAGACATGAAGCACATGGAAAAAGACAACAGCATAATGGTATTGCCACAACAGTACAGCATTCCTGCGGTGCATAATAGACATATTGCAGTGTGGAGCATAACAAGGGAAAGTGTCACTGCTCAAAAGGAGACATTGTATTAATCAACAAGCAGAACAGGTAACTGGATGCAAGAAAGACCACCATGCTTAAAATCTGACACCCATTAAAGATGATAGCTTTCTATTAGCAACTCCAGCTCTTTCACTGACAAAATAAAGCATGGAGAGCGATGAGTAAACTGAATGCAACCCTGACATTAACATTTTGCTTAAGCGAGGTGCTTCCTATTCAGCAACCTAAGAACATTTAATGCATAAGTTATATTATGTTCCAAGAAGGGCAAGGACAAATTCATTGACAGCTGGTCTCTTGACAGCTAACAGGAAAACATGAAAACCTCTTTACAATGAACACTCTGTCTTCTTAACATTTTCTATTTGGTTTTCCTGGTTTACTACTGAAATTCAATGGCATGATAAAGTTTGATGTGACAAAAATGGTTTAGCTGGGGCTATGAGTGACCAGTGGGGAACATGCTACCCACCCCAGGGTTAGGAAGTGCAGGGCAGGGCACATTCAATGATGCTGGTCTCCAGTACTTCGCTGCTGTTCTACGTCCCTCGGCATTTGCCACCTGAGGCAACCAACTCCCTCTGCCTAATTGGGATGGCATTCACTGGAAACATGATGTTTCCTGTGGGCGACTTGTAGTTTTTGAGATACTGTTGGACTGCTGCTTACCTGATCTCTCGCAATTGGCTGTGCTGACTAGGGTTCGGTGGGAGTTGCAGTCCATTCATATCAGGAGGGCCAGAAAATGCCCACCCCTGGACTAGGTAGATTTTTGTTTGGCTCCAGCAGGTTCTTCTGCTTGCTGGTCAAGCATGGGACATGTTGCCTGGGCAACAGCCAATGCTGGCCTTGACTGTATAGCTACTCTTTTTCTCTTCTCTGTACCACCTGCCTCCCTGCCTGCCTGCCTGCCTGCCTGTCTCTGTCTGAGTCGGCTAGGCTTTTGCTTTCGGAATGGCACTGAAGGTTGGAATTAGGAGAACAGTGGCTCAGAAATGAATCTCCTCAGTTTGGAAATGCACATCAATTATTAGGTGAGCTTATCTCCAGTTCAGCATGGCTGATAATGAGCTTACCTCAGCACCAGCTGTCCCCAGCCTTCGCTGCTGCCAAACATACCTTGCAAAAGGGAAGAAAGAAAACCAACAGCAGGCAAAGGGGAAGATAGCAAAGGAGCCGTCTTTCAGACCCCACTTTTCCCTACAAGTTGTGACATGGTGGAAGCTTCCAACCGAATTATCTCCAGCTGCACTGGCCATCTTCTTCCTAGACCTTTCTATACTTGGCCTCCAAAGGTCCAGGGATGAAAAGGACTGACTACAGTTCCCTTGAGCATCTAGCAATCTGATTGGCTTCCTTCTGTGAAAGGTCAGAGAGTCTGAAGATTCTGGATTATTCAGGTTTCTCTCTTTGCCTTCTCTTAATGGTGAGATCCTCAAAAAAGCATTGAGAGCATCAAACAAAGACAGATTGCAAAGAAAAATATATCCCATGTGATCCATGTGGTCCAGTAGTGAGGCCTGGAATGTGAGGAATCCAGGTTCAAAGCATCACTTGGGTGACCTTGGCCAGTCACTCTTTCATTCAATTTATTACTGAAATTCAGTGGCATAACTAAGTTTGAGGCAACAAACTTTAAAAGTTTGTTTTGATGAAAATGTGGGGAGGAAGAAGAAATGTGTTGCCTCTTAAGCTCATTGGAGGAAAAGCATCATAAAATGTAACTAACAAAGGCTAAGAAAAAAAATGAAGAAAAAATGCACATCAGCAATAAATGTGTGTGTGCCTTCAGGTCGCCTGTCGACTTAAGAATAATAAAATCATAGAGTTGGAAGAGACCATAAGGACCATCCAGTCCAACCCCCTGCCCTGCAGGAATACACATTCAAATCATTCCCGACAGATGGCCATCCAGCCTCTGTTTAAAAACCTCCAAAGAAGGAGACTCCACCACACTCCCAGGCAGTGAATTCCACTTATAGTGACCCCATAGGTTTTTCTTAGGCAAAGAATACTCAAAGTTGATTTTGCCCATTCTTTCTCTGAAATACAGCCTATAGCACCTGGTATTTGTTGGCAGTCTCCCATCCAAGTACTAGCCAGGACTGACCCTGCTTAGCTTCCAAGATCAGAGAGTATCTAGTGCCTTTAGGGTATTTAGACCCTCAGCAATAAGTAAGAGTGCTTTTAAAACTGCAAATCTACTTGTTATTGTGTTTAAGTTATACATTTTATCCAGTTTCAGTTTGCTGATACATTTTTCTCTACGTTTGTATTTGCTCCCTTTTCGCTTGATTATGAATAGGTTATGTTCATGTTTATATGCTCTGTGATTTTAATCATACTTTTATACACAGCTCTGGGGCCCAGTTACACTAAAAAATTACAACGCTATGATTCCACTTTAACTGCCATGGGTCTTCTTATGGAATCATAGGATCTGCAGTGCAGGGAGGGCTATTTAGAAAGCTCAGCCAGAGTGCTCTAGTGCTTCTCCCAAACTACCAGCTCCAAGATTCCATAGAATGGAACCATGGCAATTAAAGTGGAATAATCTATCTATATATACAAAACTCTTGGGTATGTTTCCTTTCCCAGTGTGCTGATTGGCTGCTCTGGAAACACACCCAACCAATCACCACCCACGTGCAAATTCCCTCTCCACCTCACAATCCACTCCTGCTACTCAATCTGCATCTACATCCCCAGCCTCACAAGGCCCCTCCCTCCTCTCACTCCCTCAGCCACTCACTAGTCACGGCTGTGACAGAACCCAGACAATCAGCTGGTGGCAATAGCAGTGGGAAACCACTGCTGCCACTGCAACAGGACCCAGACAGTCAACTGGTGGTGGTAGCAGTGGTGGGTTGCCTGCAACGGGACCCAAGTAATCAACTGGCAGTGGCAGCAGGACAACAGAGCAAATCACCCTCAGCAATTCTGAGGAAGGTGTGGGAATGTTGAGAAAGGGAAGGAGGAATTTAAAAATCCACCAGCCTAACTTACAGGGTTGTCACAAACTCTACCAGGCATTTTTGGGATGAGTTTTTTAATGGCATATGTTATGCCAGGTACAGCTAGTAGTGCTATAATTGTCTAGTGTGAATGAGTCTCAGGTCTCCACAAGGATGGAGGGTAGGTTTTAAGCAATTGAGTAAATAAATAATTTTGTTTTGGACTGACTGATTAAAAATAAATTGATTGAGTGATTAAAAAGAAACTTCTTAAGATTATTCACTTTTGCCTCAGTGAAAACAAATGGCAAAGGGAAATCTGCAACCGGTACTCCAATATATATATATATATATATAAAAATTCCACAGGTTTATTCTTAAAGAAACTTTTCCTAAAGTGTATGCCTGAAAATGAGCCCTGCCTGTAAAGTCATCATTAATGTCATACCCAGACCCTATCTGAGCAATGAAAGATTATTAACCAGTTATGTCTAAATGCAGATTATTATTATTATTAATGGCATTTAGAGTGGTAAAGAAACTGAACACCAACACCTCAAACACCAACACCTCTCTCCTATATCATTGTAAAACTGGGTAAGAAAGCATCACCATTTCTTGAATAGAGAAAAGCTATTAATAACAAGACTTTTTCTGGGGAAAGGTTTCATCTGCCACTTGCACTTGAATTCTGCTTGCTTTTGTCCATCTTGTTCAGTGAATACCCACATCATTCTTAGAGCTGGATATGTTTTTTAATTATTGACATTGATCCAAGTACCATTCTCATGGACCTTAGCCATGTCATGGGTAGATTTATAATCTTTTTCTTGAGATTGATTGTTCTTTCCTAGAGCAATGCAAATGGAAATCATGAGGGCTCCCCTCATTATGATGCAACCTTGGTCTGGGTTGGCAAAAAAACAACCATTCATATATGAAAAAAGAGCATGAGTGAATGCATGAGAGAGAAAGTTTTTTATTATCAAGACTTATGGGAGGGCTGGATCCACTGCTGAAGAAAATTACTTCAAAATATTTTGGCTTCACTGCCCACAGCATTCATTAAGTTCACTGTGTTGAGCATTGCTGCAGTTCTAAATTTAGTGAAATGTTGCTTTCAATCAAGCTAATGAACACAGCAATTCTGAAGAGGATGAATGCTGGCTGCTGCTGCTGCTTTTTCTTCTTCCATTAAGCTGTTTCTTAGGATCTTATCAGACACATCAAATACAGCATCATAACAACACCACATAACCATGAAAAAGTGCACATATTATGTTGTTGTTGCTGTTGTTGGGCTTGGCAGTTGCCACTTTGACTTGATTTTTGTGCATGTTTTATTTTAATTGCATTTTTTATATACCACTGCAAACATTATTGATAGAAAATCAACAAATGTATTAAACACTAAAATAAGCAAAGGAGTGATCTAGCCATCCTTAGCACTGCAAAATATATTTTGCTGGTAACTACCAATATTCTAAGAATGTTGGGCACTGCACTTCCCAAAGGAAGTGGCTTAAGGTTACTGGAGCAGCTGTGCTCTAGAGGAAGTAGACAGAACAGTTTCTTTTCTCTCTATCTGCTGCTATGACCACAGCAGCAGTCAGGTGACTAGGAAGAAGTATGTAGGAGGTGTTTTAGAAGTAATACATGGATGTTGTAACTCAGGATCAAAGCAGACATTAAGCAGACAATAACCCATCATCCCACCCATAATGGGAGTTCCTCAGAGATACACACCTCAGTGATAAAACTTGCATTTAAGCCCATGCTTACCTTCCAATGACCAGACACAAAACAAAGTGTGCTAAATACAATAGATGTTGGTAAGGAAAATCACAGGAATAACAGACATTTTTTACCTCTTTGAGGGAGCGCCTCTGCAAAAAAAAAAAAAATGATAAATTTACCTAATTAGATCCAGTGATTCCCTGCTATTCTCTAGCTTCTACTAACAAAGGATACAACCTCAAATGTTTGTTTATCACAGCATCATTGTGTGTACATTACCATAATGGGGATTGTGGGAGAATCAAACACTATCCTGATGTGATCCGGGTGCAACAGGTTCTCAGTTGGTCAAGCACTAATACAAAGTGAACCAGGGATCCTAACTCTAGACAGCAGTATTGTTAGCTTTCTGTCTTTTAGGCTTAGCTTCCCAGCAGGGCCGGTTTAAGGAATTTTGGGGGGCCCTGCAATGCTTTATTTTGGGGGGCCCATATGTTTATCTCAGGTCAATGTAACCTAACCTATTCACCTTACAGGATGTTCAGATTACAGTAGGACCCCCGTATCCATGGATTCTTTATCCATGGGACGCAAAACAGCACACCTACCATAGAGTCTTCCTAGAAAATGTGTCCTCCCTAGTTGTTTTCTAGGCCCACCAAGGCAACTCTATGGTATTTTAAACCAGCAGTCCCATTATTTTCAATGGCATTCACTATTATTCATGATTTTCAGATTCCTCCCCCCACCCGAACCAATCCCCAGTGGATAAGAGGGGCCTACTGTATTTCATAATTTGCCACCAATAATTTAGTGGCACTAAATTAAAAACTATATTATAGGCACTAACATAATATTTTTTGTTTATTAGCAATTAATGTAATGGTGTAGATTTCCTCAAAGAAAAAAAAGAGTGTAATGTGATGCAGCAGCAAAAAATGCCAATGCGATTCTAGGCTGCATTAATAGTAGTAGTGTCTAGATCAAGGGAAGTAATAGTATCACTCCATTCTGCTTTGGTCAGACCTCACCTGGAATACTGTTTCCAGTTCTGGGCACAACAATTCAAGAAAGATACTGAGAAGGATGGTGGGAGGTCTGGAAGCCATTACGCCCTATGAGGAACGGCTTAGGGAGCTGGGTATGCTTAGCCTGGAGCAGAGAAGGTTGAGAGGCAACGTGATAGCCATGTTTAAATATTTGAAGGGATGTCATATTGAGGAAGGAGCAAGCTTGTTTTCTGCTGCTCCAGAGACTAGGACACAGAGCCATGGGTTCAAACTACCTGCCTCTGAGGGAAAGTTTAATGGATGGTGTAATTGTATTGTTGTTGTTGTTAGCTATTATATTCTTTATATTCTACTGTTAAAAGAACCAGAGTGTTGTAGAAGTTTCAGCATTTCCCTATGACTGTGGAGACCAGGGTTGGAATCCTTACTCAGCCATGAATGCCCACTGGGTGACCTTGGGCAAGTCACACTCTCTCAGCCTCAAAGGAAGGCAAAGGCACACCCCTTTTGAACAAACCTTGCCTAGAAAACCCCATGTTAGGTTTGCCTAAGTCAGAAATGACTTGAAGGCACATGGGCAAACACACAAATTCCTTTTGTAGGCTGAACTCAGTTGGCAGCAAGGAGAGGAAGCTGCTCCAGCAGAAAGGAGCTTACTTGTGGTGTTCCGCAGGGCGCCATCCTGTCCCCGATGCTGTTTAACATCTATATGAAGCCGCTGGGTGAGATTATTCGGAGTTATGGGGCTGGGTGTTATCAGTACGCTGATGACACCCAGATCTATTTCTCCTTGTCCTGATCGTCGGCCTCGAATTCCGATGGCGTCTCTCCTCTTAATGATTGTCTTAAAGCAGTAATGGGCTGGATGAGGAAAAACAGATTGAGATTAAATCCAGGTAAAACGGAGGTGCTCATGGTAGCGGCCCCGAAACCAGGAGTTGGGTTGCAACCTCCAGTCCTGGACGGGGTCACGCTCTCTGTTAAGGACTGTGTTCGCAGTCTGGGGGTGCTCCTTGATTCATCGCTTCAGATGATTAGTCAGGTGAATGCGACAGTCAGGAGTGCCTGTTATCAGCTCTGGCTGATACGCCAGCTGCGCCATTTACTGGAAGTAAGGGACCTCGAGACTGTGGTGCACACGCTGGTAACCTCGCATCTAGATTTCTGCAATGCGTTCTACATGGGGCTGCCCTCATGCTTGGTCCGGAAACTTCAGTTGGTACAAAATATGGTAGCCAGAGTGGTCTTGGGAACATCTCGGAGAGACCATATAACTCCAGTATTAAAATCTCTCCACTGGCTGCCTATCAGTTTCCAGGCCCAGTATAAGGTGTTCGTTATTACCTTTAAAGCCCTAAATGGCTTGGGTCCGACTTATCTCCAGAACCGCCTCCTCCCATACAATCCTCCCCGCGCACTCCGGTCCTCTGGGAGGAATTTGCTTCAGCCACAAAAATCTAGGCTGTCTGCAACCTCCCAGAGGGCCTTTTCGGTAATTGCCCCCCAATTGTGGAATGACCTGCTGAATGAGATCCATCAGATAACAAGCCTGAGTAGCTTTTAAAAAGCACTAAAGACGGATCTCTTTCGGCAGGCCTTTCCTAATTAGATCCCAGCCTCAGGGAATCCTGGCCTCTTTTAGTCCGCTGGCCATTTATTGTATTTTATTGTATTTATTATTTTTAAATGTGATTTTAGATCAGTTGGTTTTAATTTATAATTGTTTAATTTTTTTATGGGGGAGGGTGGGGGTGGGGGTGTTTGGGGATTTTATCTGTATTGTATTTTAATTTTTGTAAGCCGCCCAGATTGTTTTGACAGAGGGGCGGGGTATAAATAATAATAATAATTATTATTATTATTATTATTAAGAAGACCAAGGGGGAAATGAAGGGAAGGGAAGGGAAGGGAAGGGAAGGGAAGGGAAGAATGAATGAAATCCTTTCTGTGGGAGACAACACTCAAATTCCCTGTCTCTCTCTCTCTCTCTCTCTCTCTCTCTCTCTCTCTCTCACACACACACACACACACACACACACCTTCTCCGTGCCTCTCCCTCCAGCTTCTGCCACGGAGGGCTGCTGTTTCTTTCACTTTCTCTTTGGGTTTGTGAGACGTGTTTTAAAAAAAAAAAACGGCAGCAGGTTTTTGGAGGAGGAGTGTAGGAGTGGGCTCCTACTAGCTGTCTCCTTTGTCAGATTAAGGAGGCTAGTACGGGGCCCTCTCTTGACCTTGGGGGCCCCCCACCAATGCTGATTTGGCAGACTGGTTAAACCGGCCCTGCTTCCCAGTGATCCAATTCAAGCCACTTGTATGATGGACCCTCAGCTGGTGAACATGCTATCAAGGGACTTTATCACACAAGGACAGTATTTCATAATTATAGCAAGTTATTAACATATTTGGCCAGTACTTATCACACAACACAGTGTCTATCCTGTTGCTACTTTGCATTTCATTTGTTTCTGTAGCACCCCTTGATATCATAACTCAGATGAGGAGGAGGAGATCTTAACTCACCCCCTGGGCAGTCCAGCCAAAGGGGAAGAAAAGACAGGAAGCCAGGAAGCCTCAATTCTGGATGCTGAAGCTCTCCTGGAGGCTTCAGAGATAGCAGGCGCTAAAGATGACACTCCCTGGCCTTCAGTGAATGCCAGAGGAAGAAGCACCATTCTCAGTTAGATTAAATACTAACCACTGAACTAAGAAGCCACTAATGAGGCACAGGTGATCTTGAAGGAACTGCCCATAAATATTCCAGCATTTCTCACTCAGCCTGAATGCTGACAACTGCCTTATATGGTTGTTTAGCATTACTTCTCATGCTCCTGTTTTGTCTTGACTTTGGACTGACTACATTTCTGGACTACTCAGTTAACTTCTTGTTGGCTTTAGTACCTAGACCTCTGACTTGCTGCAAATGGCTTCTGGACCAACTGTTGATCAACCTTGTGCTTCTCCTTTCATCTTGCCATGACAACCTGTGACTGACTTGAAGTGTATACTCAATAGCTCCTGCACTTCAACTCTCTGCTTCCTTGGGCATTTGGTGACTGGTGTTCAGGACACTTTTCACTGACAGGGAAAATCAATGGCTCCCAATATCACTGCTATTCTATTAGTCCCCCTGGTGCAAAAAGTCCCTTTCACTGCAGTAACAACGCGACGGCAATCACATGGCATGGGGCAGCACGATTTCCCCCCTCCCCTTGCTATTCCCAAGCAGCCTGAGGTTGTTTTTACTCAATGCCCTTTGTTTCTTTTTAATTTTTGCTGTGATTGCATAATTATGCAAAACAATAAAATAAAAATTAAATTACAATAAAGTAATTACATTTTCCCATAATTATGGAAATGCAGAAAAATAAAAATATTGTGCTTAGAGCCAGTGTGGAAGGGACTATGATTTGCCAAAATAGCACACTCGCAGCACAGTTGTGCAATTGCACAGAAGTGTAATACTGAATGTTTTCAAACTAGTATGTTTATGTTTGCTTCACTAATGCAATTGCTATGAGAAAACAGGCTGGTGTGATAAAGTCCAAGGTCCAACTCTGAACCTTGATAGCCATCCCACAGCTCAGCCTTTGCTCGGAGGCTGTACCTTGACCATGGTTACCAGTAGCAGCCTGCTCTATAAGATACAGATTGGAATCAACCCTGATCACTTCTCATCAAGGCCAGGAATGGCTTTGAATCCTCACTGCTATATGACAAGGATTTATCTGGAAAGCACAAGAACTCACCTGAGAATATTTGTCCTGGTTAATGTTACAAATGCAACAAGTGGAACCTGCAATGAAATGTTATAGTGTAGAGTACTCTTGCTTTCTGTCCTAACCACCTAGCTATGTAGTCAGCTAGACCATTCCTTTCTACCACTCCAAATTTTGCATATCTCCCTCCCCTCAATAGTTAGCATTCCATTTCCATTATATATATTTCATGCCCACTGGATTATTTTGCAAGACTCCCCACCCACAGGATTTTCTAAAGATTTTTTTAACAATAATTCTGTAAATAAGTTTGATGATTCCTCGTGTCTGCCGATATATTCCTTTAGAGCATGGGTGATGGCTACAAAAGGATTGATTCTTGGAGAATTGTGTTTTATACACAATGTGGAAAAGTTACTTTTTTTACATCACAGCTCCCCAAATCCCTAGCTGAGGGTTTGAGATTCGTAGTCCAAGGGATCAGCTAGATGGGAGAATTAAGTCCAGAAAATGTTGCCTTATGACCCTTTCGCTCTAGTGCCCATTTGTGTCCACAATGCATTTGCAAAATCGGTAATGGGAAAATTACCTAAGTTTGTAGTTCACATGGCTGAAAGAACAACAATGCTCTCGGAAGGTTTGATGGCAAATGGGGGGGGGCTGTATTTGGGCCCCTCTGGGTGTGTGTGTTTGTGTGTGAGAGAGAGAGAGAGAGAGAGAGAGATGGGGTGCAAGGCTGATTCGGCTGCCGTTCCCCTCCATACCCCTCTGTGCATGTGTGTGTGTGTGTGTGTGTGTGAAAGAGAGAGAGAGCTGGGACACAAGGCGCAAGGCTAACATTTCTTCCCCCCTGTCAGTGTGTTCCCCCCTCCTCTCTCCCAATACCGTCTGTGATCCAAGTGGCCAGTCCAGGGGAAGAGGCATCCCAGGCACTCCATCTTGACCACCTCAGGGATGCACCTCTCCTCCAAAGGGGGGAGGCATGTGGGGGGACCCCTGGCAATGCTCCGAGAGAGTGAGCAAGAGAAAAAAGAAACTACCTGTCCTCTCTCTCTTTTTTTGTGGGGGGGGGGAGGAGTGGATGGGGATGCAGTTGTCTGGAGAGGGGTGGGTGTGCATGTGCATGTAGCACAATGCCATCCCGGCCAGACTCAGCTCCCCCAAGGCACCTCTTCCTCCATAGCCCTATTTCTTGGGAAAGGCACCGGGAGCTGGGGAGGTGGGGGTGGTTTTTTTTAGTTTCCATGCCAATGGGTGTCAGGCAAAACACCCCCTCCCCACAGCCCCCATCGCTTCTCTTGGTGGCATTTCACCCCTCCCCCTCCTTCCTCCCCCCCCCTCTTGTGCCTCTGTCAGACAGGCAGTGGGTCTTTCGGGGGACCTGAAGTGGCAAAACCCAGCTGCTCCAGCCCATACCAAGCACCGGGCCTCTTTGGTTGCCTTCCTTCCCCAGTGCTGAGCCCTTTCAAGAGACTGCTCTGATTCTGAGGATGTGACAGACTCACCACTTGAGAGCAGAGCGGTGGGGGGGGGTGGCCAAAGACACAATGGTCCCACAGTGAAGCAGCTGCGCCACTTGAAAGAATCAAAGCAGCTCGTTCCCCGGAGGGGGCCAAGGCCACCTGGAGGTGCAACGAACTGGCTGAGAAAGGCAGCTTTAGCGTGGCCCAGGTGACTTTGGGGACTCAGCCCAGGCCAGCAGCAAAACAACAATGGCAGCTCCAGCATCGCAATCCCTGCCTTGTGAGCCATTTTGTTAATTGGTTGTACAGATGACCTATTGTGTGCATTTTTGTGCACTTTTTCAAAAAGATCAGGAATAACAGTGAAAGCAGTTATCGCGGACTATGTGGAGTTTTCAGCCCCCCTCCTTTCAAATATCGTGCATATAGGCCATTGTCCATGAGGACCATTAGCATTCTTAGCAAATTCTTTCAGGATTTTTTTCATCGTGTAGATTAGCTTCAAGATATGTTTCTTCCCTGAGCCTCTGGTTTTCTATCAGTATCTTGGATTAAAATTTTGCAGTGGCACATCTTGTGACAACTGGCAACTGCATGGGGATTTCATTTGCAACCTGCAAGAAGTAAATGTTCTCTCCCTAGAAGTATTTCCTTGCCTTCTTTGTGATGTAGACAGAATTGCTGCTGGGAAGCTGAAATCTAGAAAGCACAGATCACGCACTACCCTTTGTTATGCTTACATTGTAGCAGACATTTGAGATGAGCAGCGCATAGGCAAATAGCTAAAGAGTACCAAACCACAGAGCTCATTTACTATACTTCTCCTGGAGGATTTAAGGGTTATCACTGTACTGGTTTCGACAGCGGACCAGATAGATATGCTTATAATTTCCCTCCCATTCTCTTTGCACTTGGAATCCCTTTCTAATTAACAGCAGCATAAAGGGTATTATGATACTTTTACTATAGTACTAATGAGACTATCTTATTACTTTTAACATATATTAAACATTTTAAAATCTGTTTCTAGCACAAGAGAAACATATTTACAATTTTGATTAACTTTGGTACATTATATTTACTTAACATTATGGACTTTATCAGATGCAGTAAATATGGTGTCATGAGAATGCCTAATTAACACAAAAGGTTGTGCATATCAGATGACATCGTCCTTTCGCGATTTTGTATTGTCCAAAAGCCATTCCTTTTTATTGATGGGCCAAGCCATCAATAGATCTCCTGTGGTGCTTTGTTGCTGGTATTGACAGCATTTGAAACCTCATGCCATTGTGCTCATGTGACTACAGCATCAATGTGAATACAGCAGAACACTTCTGATGAGACTGTGAAAACCAGTTAGGGGGTCCTCTTTTTATGAACCTCCCTGGTTCACTTTTTAGTTTTAAAGTGTGTTTTTGTGCCTGTGTGTTTTGGTTTGTATTTTTTTTAATTTACCACACTCATATCTTCTCTCGAGAATTGCTGAGATCTTGAACCCAGAAGTAAACAGAGCTCTGTTCCTGCTCCATTTATGCTTGGGACTGCCTTTTCATGCTGCTCAAGGTAAGTCTGATAGGAAAAGTTCTTTTGCCAGCACAAAAACACCATAAAATATGCTGGCAAAAGAACGTTCATGGGGGTTAGTCTGATAAAGTCCCAAATTTCAGAAATCATACATAATACTAGCCACATCTTTAGAACTTTTACATTCACTCTTAACAAAACTCTGTTACCTAAATAAAACAACAAACATGTATCTGAAGGCAGTTGAAGAAGTAACAAGATTATCAGTGTATTCATAGTATGTGTGCTTGTACTTCTATTATTTTTATATTTCAAACAATCTATTTCTGGCTGATGAACTTAGTTAAATTTGTGTTGGAAAGATAATCTGTCTGTTTGATTCACACATGCATAGAATTATTAATTGATTGCATACTAGTCGGTGCCTACAATGTGGTGCGATTCAAATCAATTCTCACTTTGGGGACTAAACATGTTACTCACCTGTTTGAATAAGTACTCAACTGTTTAAATAACAGAGTGCCTTCAGGGGAGAACAAAACAAACAGGCTCCCATTCTGGATCAGTGATGTACTGGAGTTTTCTGCTGCAAATTGCTCTCCCTTTGTTACTTTCTGCACCAAAAAATGCTACTCACTGCAAGCAGCATATCTGGAGACAAATCATAGGCACTAGGCCTCAGTCTGGATCTGAGCTTGGAAAAGTTATTTATGAGGACAACTGCTCCCAGAATTCCCCTGCCATCATGGCCTCTAGCATGCTGGCTGGGATATTCTGGGAGCTTTAGTCCAATTCCCCTCCCCCCTGCAAACTATAAGTGATGGACCAGGATAGTAATTTAGGAAATTAAATAACTGAAAATTATTTAGAAAGTTACAGTATTTCTAAAATTAGTATCTATGCATTTGTTCTTGGGTGTCTTCAAGTCATTTCTGACTGATGGCAATCCTAAGACAAACCTATCATGGGGTTTTCTTGGCAAGATTTGTTCAGAGGGGGTTTGCATTGCTTTTCTCTGAGGCTGAGAGAGTGTGACTTGCCCATGGTCACCCAGTGGGTTTCCATGGCCAAGTAGAGATTTGAACCCTGGTCTTCAGAGTCGTAGTCAAACATTCAACCCACTAGGCCACACTGGCTCTCTAGTATGTATGCATAGAAACCGTTATATGAAAAAAATACCCCAAACTGTGTCATTGCTCCTCTTTGGAAATGAGGCATTTCTGTGTTTTTCATGCGTAGAAGTAGCCACCCTATGTACAGTGGTCTCTGGGTTTGGAAGGTGATAGTTACACTCTCTTCTTACTGAATGGATGGAGATCTGTTGATTTACTGCAGAAACAGGCAAAACATGGTTCAGCACTGCATGGTAGATATCCAGATGATTCACAGCAGATCAGCAAGGATTTCTTCTTCCCATTTTCTAAATGAAAGTGACAATGAAATTACTTGTCCACATTCTAAATTACACTGTTAAAGAAGGGACATAAACCAGGAATGGGTTTTTTTTATGTAAAAAGAACATGACATCAGTTCCTGTACTCTCATCAGAATTTTGAATTTTTAAATTCTTTGCACTAGGCAAAACAAAAAACAAAACAAAACCCACCATAGACTTCATGTGCCTGAAGTCTGACCACCCTTGAATTTGAGTCCCTTGTTTTCAATTTGGGGGGTGGGTGGGATCCAGTTCATTCTTGTCTTTAGTTTGTGACCTCTGTTATTATAACATGGGACTTTATCAGACAAGCCTCTACAAATGTTCTTTCGCCACCATATTTTGCACCATTTTTCTGCCAGCAAAAGAACCCTTTTTAAAAGAACCTGTAATAACATTAAAAGGCAGCCCCAGCATTACCGGAGCATGAACACTAGCACTGATAACTTCTGCATTTGTGTTCTCAGCGGTTCTCACGAGAAGACATGAGTGTGGTTTAATTTTAAAATACAGCAAAAGAAAGACAAAAAAGTGTACACAAGCACAGAAACTCACTCACAAAGTCGCAAGTAAACGGGGGAGGTTCATAAAAAAAGCATTCCATTCCTGGCTTTCTTGGTCTCAACCGGAAGTGTTCTGCCCATTGATGATGTGATCACAAGCGAAAAATGGCATGTAGTTTCAGATACAGGCAATACCAGCACAAAAACACCATGGCAGATCTATTGACGGCTTGGCCCATCAACAAAAAAGAATGCCTTATTTTCTACACATGACTGTGAAAACATGATATCGTCTGGTAAGCACACCTTTCACGTTCATTAGGCGTTGTTATGATGCCATATTTGCTGTGTCTGATAAAGTCCATGGTCTCAAATGTAAGATAACAGGCATCATAAGTACAGTTGTCCCTCTGTATCCACGAATTTGGTACCCACGGATTTAAGTATTCACAGCTTGAAAATATTCTTTAAAAAATAACAGTCCAAAAAGCAAATCTTGATTTTGCCATCTTATAGAAGGGACACCATTTTGCTATTCCATTGCATATAATGGGACTTGAGTATTCACGGATTTTGGTATCCACGGGGGCGGGGGGCATTCTGGAACCAAACCCCAGCAAATATGAAGGGACATCTGTAATGTGCATATTGGAGGGGGAATGAATAATCTGTCTACTTTGGGGAAATGTTTGTCTACACAGACAGAAACACATGGCTGTGACTTTCATAGCACAGTTTGCTTGCTCTCTCTACAGCTCACACCCATTCCTTCACTATAAAAGGTGTGGAAAAGGAGGGTTGAGTCAGAAGAATTAGAGCAAATCTTAGCTAGACACACTCTGTGAACCAAGCATTGCTTATGCTGACTACTGTATATTCAATCTACATTATTGACAGCACATATATATGGAGATGTCGTTAATAACTTCACATATAAAGGTGAAAATACTGCATGCAAGTTTGTAAAACACACATGATTTATGCAGGAAAATTGAAGAAGATAAAGATTAATCATTTTGCTTTCTCTCCCCCTCCCCCCGCCAACACTTTAATAAAGTCAAAGGAAGTAGAGCTTTGCATCAGAGAATAATAATGAGGTCTCATTAGCGGCAGTAATCAAGGTTTCTCTAACAACACTTTACACTAGTGTAATTACTAAGGGAGTAAAAGAACAGTAAAATCACGATGAAGTTATGGAAGGGATTAGCTCAGTCCGTTATCTTTTTTTCCATTAGGGAATTAAAGCTCCAGCATTTTGATTAATCATTCCTGAAGTTTTGCCCATTAGATTATTAATATTCTCACCAGAAAGAAACGTCACCTTATCTTCTTGATAACAGAGATCAAACTGATTCTCTAAAATAACAAGAAGCTCTATTTTTATACTAGCAAGGTTACACAGTCCATTACTGAAAAGGTTTGAAGGCATCAGGGTATTAAAGCAGAGAGGTAAAGATAAAGAAAGCACAACAGGGCTTAGATTAAGAGGGATTGGGTTTAACCTTGACTTTTAAAAATTTTGTAAAATTGTGTAATCTACGGAACTTCCGGTGTGACGGCATTGCGTTGGCAGCAGGGAGCGAAAGCTCTGTACTGTTGCTGCCTGGCTTTTGTTGACTGTAAGAAAAATGCTCAGCAAAACCACCCTGGGAAAGGTGGTGAGTGAGAGCCCGTTGGGGGTTGATTCCAGCATTGGGTCCTACCTCCCCCTTGTCTTTGCATTGAGAAGGGGGATGGAGGACTCAGGAAGGTTGAGGAAACTGAAGGGCTTCATCTCAAAGCCAAAGGCATGCTCTATGCACTACTAGTAATGCCTACACCCTTTTTAAACAATTTTGAAGGAAGAGACAGCCAAGTAAATCCCCAAAATTTAAGTCCTTAAGTTAGTTCTTCTAAAAACAAAGAAAGAATAAGCTTCTCTTTTTGATACGCGTTTAGAAGGGGGAAAATAAAAGAGGAGAGAAACATCAGAGACAGGAGCAGACGAACACAGAGAAGGAGATAAGCAAGCGGTAAGCAGTGGAGTGGAGTGGAGTGGAGTGGAGGAGACCCGATACTGAGGCAGAAGGTGAAGGAATGGAGCTCTGAGGGTAGAGATGGTCGGAAAGTGGAGAAAGAAGGGCGAATGGAATAGTGTGAAGAAGCCTGGTGGTAAAAATCAAATAGAAAACTAAACCAAACTGAAGTGAGGCACAAGAGAGGAGACTGAAACTGAGATTCTGCGTGCTGTGGTTGGACTGGAGAACTGAAACTGAGCGACGGATGGGAAAGGGAAGGGAGGAGCTTGGAGAAGTGAGAGCTGAAATAGAGACTCTACACGGAGTGGAAAGCACAAAGGTTTGAAGCAGAAGGGCAGGGAAGTTGAGAGGAAAGGTGTAGTAGAAAGAGAAGACAGAAACTGAAAAGCTGAAAAACTGGACAGATTGGGAAAATAGAAAGCAGGGGGGGACAGGAAGCAGGGGAGAAATAATAAAGGAAGGGAAATTGTGTTTAGACTCTGTGCTCTGTACTGAAATAATAGAACAAGGAGAATCCAAGTATGTAAAGAGGAATAGAGAAAGTAGGTGAAGACATAAGAGAGTGGAGTAGGAAAATACTGTGCAGAAGATAGAAGGCAGAAGATCAGAGCACAGAGTACAGAAAGTGTAATGAAGAAGTAGAACATTTGGAAAACTCCTGGTTGGCATGTAATTAATGTAAGGTCTTTAAATCTATCTAACTGGCATATTAGTGATTATTACCAGATAAAAGGCAAAATTGGTAGAGGGTAGTGAGCAAATATATATTGTACAATGTACTGAGTTACTGGATTATGTTTTATTACATTTATACTTTGCTATATTTCGAATTGATAAGTAATTACATGGAGGAAACAATACTAATTGCATGGAGGCAACAGATGTGAAGCTGTGGAAAGGAAAGCAGTTTGGAAAGTGCAAGCTGTGAAATTACAAGAAGTGTTAGAACCAGTAAGAGTAGCAGTTTAAATGGTATTTTAAACAGAACGCAAGAAACTTTTGTGTGCTATGCCTGGCTATTTAATACTTTGTATCTTGGTCTAATCACTCTTGTAACAACAAAGGTGTAAAGGAAAATCTTAGAGAAGTGTAATGCTGTTTATTTGCTAAAAGTAAAGGCATAATATAAACATTGAGCTCAAGCAGTAAGAGATATAAGCGGTGCAAAGAGATATATATGGCTAAAAACCTCCACTGAGATATATACAAATAAAAACAGATTATACAGATTACATATAAATTGGATTGAAAGGATATTAAATGTGAAACAAAAAAAAAAATAAAGATTCCTCCAAAGGGAAATTATAAGAGGGAGTAAAAACAAAGTTAGCAAAACAGTTTATTAATTTACATAAACATCATTTGTAGACTCTCATTTAAGGAGAAGAGATGAAGTTATTTCTAAAGATAACTAATTTACCAAGGAGTAACATATAAAGAAGCCAGTTTCCCATCTCAATCCCTTGAGAATATAGACAAAATCTATAATAGCATAAATTGAAATGGATTCAGTTAAGCTTAAATATATCAGAATAGAGGAGAGACATGGCGACAAGCCAGAGAAAAGTAGCAGCACAGGCCCAAGCCCAAATCCCTTCCCAAAGAAGACCTTCAACAGAAGGATCAATGAAGCTGACAGACCTAAGTATGCTGCTGTTAGAAGAAATGAGAAGGAAATGAAAAATATGAGGACAGAAATAAGAGAAGAACTGAAGGAGATTAGAACGGAAATAAAACCAGATTTTTAAAAGGAATTAAATAATTTTGGAAAGAAACTGGAAAGGATGTCAGAGGATACAAAGGAAGTAAAGTTAGAAATGGAAAATGTGAAGCAAAAGTCAAAATCTCTGGAAAACAATACTCAAATGATATCCCAAGAGCAAGAACAAATGAAAAAGGAATTATCATTAAGTGAATTAAGATACAGAGAAAGATGTCTCAAATTGAGAGGTTTACCTGAAGACATCAATGAGAAATTGGAGGAAAGAGTGGAATCTGCCCTAGCAAGTTATATTGATATTTCTAATGAGAGGATGGATTCTGAGGTGGATAAACTGTTTAGAGTGAACTCAGCAATGGTGAAGGAAAAGAAGGTTCCCGAGATGTTGTGGTCTGCTTCACCAGAAATAGACTAAGAGATCAAATTATACAAAAGAGCTACTCCAAAAAAACTTGTAGTTGAGGAAAGTGTGGTAACCATCTACAAAGACATTCCTCCACAAGTCTTGAAGAAAAGACAAGATTACAAATTTCTAACCCAGTGGCTAGTAAAAAGAAACATAAACTATAGATGGGAGAGCCTGGAGGGCGTCTCTTTCACTTATAGACAGAAAAGAATCAAGATCAACACAAATATAAAGGCTAAGGAATTCTGTAAGAAACTGGACAGACAAGAAGAAGAGATTAATAGAAGGAAAGGGTGGAGATATGAGAATGAGAAACAACCAGACAGTTCAGAAACAGAAGAGGAAAATGAAGTTGAGGAGCAAACGAAGGAAGGAGAGTCAGAGGAGGAGGAAGAAGACGGGGAGATTGCAGGAAAAAAAGTGGAAGAGTTTGATCAAGAGAAGGAAGTAGAAGAGAAAGAGGAACTAAGTGAACAGGAAACAGAAAAGGAAGGAGATGAAGACTGAGAGGAAGGAGAACAATAACTGAGGAAAAAATCTTTAAGATGGAGTGCAAGATCTTATCATGGAATGTTAAGGGGTTGAATCTCAACTATAAAAGAAAACAAATGTTTCACTATCTAGAAAAACAAAAGAATGTCATAGTCTGTTTACAAGAGACAGGAATTAGAGAATCAGATATCAAATACTTAAGAAACCCCAAATTGGGGAAATTTTCATCGCATCTAGCAAGAAAAAGAAGGGTGTCACTCTATACATAAATAAAAAATACGAACCAAAATAACTCCTTAAAGATTTGGGAGGTTCCTACATAGGAGTGGAGATAAAAATGAACAACAAACACGTGCTCATAATAGGTTTATATACCCAATCGAAAACAAAGATGTTTTCTACAGAAGATTAACTAAGGATATTGAAAAAGCTAAAATGGAGCATATATTATTACTGGGAGATCTGAATGGGGTGATAGATCCAGTTAAAGACAGATTGTCAACTAGGACGATTAGAAAATATCAAGGGAAACTTCCTAAAGCCTTTTTTGAAATGATGGAAGACCTATATTTAACAGACATATGGAGATGGAAATACCAGGATGCATCAGCTTATATTTTCTATTCGGACATACACCATACACATTCGAGAATAGATATGTTCCTGATAACTAAGTCTTTAACAACATTAGTCCAAAACATGGAAGTTTTACCCAAGTGGATCTCGGATCACAACCCAATTCAACTGAGAGTACAGACAGGAAAAGAGAATTCAATTGGAGGCTTAGTTATGATTTATTAAAGAATGAGGAGATGAGGAAGAAGGCCAAAGAGACGTTAAAATTATATTTCCTAGAAAATACGATGGAAGACATGAGCATAAATACAATTTGGGAGGCAAGCAAATCAGTAATGAGGGGCTTTTTTATAAAGCAAGAAATAGAAAGGAAAAGAAAAGTGAAAGAAAAGGATCAAAGATTACTGAATGAAATAGCTCTAAGGGTGGATAAACTCAAAGACTCTCTGGATGATGAAAGCTTAAAAGAAGAAATTAAACTACTAACAAAACAAAAGCAAATGCGGCTTGTGGAGGAAATAGAAAAACAGATGAGATTGACTCAGCAGAAACACTTCAAAACAGCAAATAAAGCAGGGAAGTGGCTAACAAAGACGCTTAAACAAATGAAAGAAAAGAAGATCATTACTGAAATAAAATATAAAGGGAAAATAATAACAGATCAAAATATGATAAAAAAGGCTTTTGCAAATGTTATGCAAAATTGTATGATAATCCTACTATAAAAAACATAGACAAAGACAAAATTGAACAATATCTGGAAAAACAGGAAATAACTAGATTAACATCTGAACAAAAAGAAAGTCTCAATGGTAATATAACAATGGCAGAAATAGCAGAAGCAATCAGAAAATTAAAAACAGGGAAGTCTCCAGGCCCAGACGGATTTACGGCTTTATATTACAAACTACTGGAAGACGAGTTGTCTATTCCCTTATACAAGATGTTTAATGAGATAAAAGACGAAGGGATTCCAGAGACCTGGAAAGGGGCGTACATATCCTTGATCCCCAAAGACAAAAAAGATATGAAAGACCCAAAAAACTACAGACCCATCTCACTCTTGAACTGCAATTATAAAATCTTTGTCTCCATACTTGCTCACAGATTGCGACTGATATTTTCAGAGATAATACAAAAGGACCAAAATGGTTTTCTGATGAATAGACTCCCAAAAGTCAACATCAGAACGATATTAGACCTCCTTGAATTCTATGAAGCTCACAACAAAAAAGGTCTAACTATGTTCTTCATCGATGCTGAAAAGGCATTTGACAAGGTCAATTGGAGCTTTATGAAAAAAATCATAGTCAAAATGGACGTGGGAGATACATTTATCAAATGGATAAGTCAGATATACCAAGACCAACACACTCAATTGATGATAAATGGTGGGGGGGGGGAGACAGAGAAATTTAGATTGAGCAATGGTACAAGGCAGGGATGCCCACCCTCTCCCCTTCTCTTTATCATTGTGATTGAAGTACTAATTAACAGTATTAAAAGAAATGAGAGTATTAAAGGTACAAAAATCAGAGGTCACAAGTTTAAATAAAAGCATACACAGATGATTTAGTAATTGTTTTGGAAGATCCAATAAAACAACTTGAAGAGGTAGGAAGAACCTTAGAAGAATTTTCACAGGTAGTGGGATTTAAAATAAACAAAGACAAAATGAAGATCCTGACCAAAAATCTCTCGAATGCACAAGAAGAAAAGATTTTGAGTAAAATGGGATATAAGATTGGGGGGAAATATGTAGGAGTATGGATCACAAAAAGTAACATGGACCTATTTGAAAATAATTATACCAAACTATGGAAGGAAATCAAATTTGACCTACTTAAGTGGAACAAATTACATCTATCACTTCTTGGGAAAATAGAAACAATAAAAATGAATATACTGCCCAGATTCATGTATCTTTTCCAGAATTTACCAATCATCTACAATAACAATTGCTTTAAAATCTGGCACCGTCAGAAATTTCAAAATACCTCTGGGCAGGAAAGAAACCAAGAGTGAAATGGAAAGTACTAATAGGCAAAAAAGAATGAGGTGGCTGCGCCCTACCGGACTTAAGATTATATCACCAAGCGTGTGTGCTTTTGTGGTTAGAAGAGTGGATCTCCCTGGGAAATGATAGACTATTGGCCCTAGAAGGTTTCGACTTCCATTATGGTTGGCACGCATATATGTGGTACGGAAAAAGAAAAGATCATAGAGGCTTTGACAACCATACAGTAAGAAGAGCTCTCTTTAAAATTTGGTCCACTATAAATAAACAGTATTATAAAGAGGTCCCTCTTTGGATATCAACAGAAGAAGCGTTCTTTGGAAGAACCAAAGCAAGAAATGAAAACTGGATTAAATATCGGGATATACTAAAGAAAGAGCTACATGGAAGTATTCAAATACATTCCAGGGAACATCTAGAAACTAAAGGCTATAAAATGAACTGGTTTTCATATAAGCAGTTGTATGAAAGATTCAAAATGGACCTCAGAATAGAGAACTTCGATATGGGGGGAAATGAAATAGATGGAATTATATTTGATAATAAAAAACAACCTGTGGCAAAATACTATAACATCTGCCTAGGGAGAGAACTGGAAAGTGAAATTGTGAAAGATCAAATGATCAGATGGGCGCAAGATATAGGCAAAGTCATTGAACTGGCCAAATGAGAAAGATCATGGAAAGATACAAGGAAATTTACCCTCTCCCAAAATCTGAAGGAGAACGACATGAAATTTTTTTACAGGTGGTACCTCACACCGGTAAAATTATATAAGACATATAAAACAGGCAAAACTGAGTGCTGGAAATGTGGTAGTGCAAGAGGCACCATGTTTCATATCTGGTGGAGCTGCCCTAAAACAAAAAGTTTCTGGAAACAAGTGCATAATAAAATAAGTGAGATCTTGGAGTTAAAATTCTCAATGGACCCACAAATATATCTGTTAAATATGTTAGATGGAGTTAAAAATAAAACCACAAAAGGATCCTGGAGGATAATCTTATATATGATCTCAGCAGCTAGGCTACTGTTTGTCTCAAAATGGGGGGAAAAGAGCTTCCAACGATCGAAGAATGGCTATTAAATTGAGAGACATGATGGAAATGGATAAACTAACGGTACTACTGAAAGATAAGACAAACAAAGTAATAGAGCAAGAGTGCGCCCCTGTAAAATTATATTGGAAGAAGAAATGGAAAAATCTAAAGGATCTTGATCTATAGTGAAAAAAACTACACATAGAGCCTGACAAGGTATTAGATCAGAATCAGACAATTAGTAACAGGGAGCTTAGAAGAAATGTAGGTACTTGATATTCAGAAAATATAGGACATCCTCTATGTAAACAAGAAATATCTCTAGTGTATTTAAGGGAAGTTCAGAAAAATAAATAGAAGATTAAGGGAAAATATGAAGTGGAAACATGGTTAATTTATTGAGATGTCAAGATAAATTTAGCAATTAACATTATGCATCATGGATCACTGAAAGTGAAACTGATGTATTTTTCTTTTAGTTATGCAATTTTTATGTTGCATGTACTATAAGATAATATATCATAATAGCTATCTTTGAAGAAAAACAAGTATGATATGTTATGTAACTCAATAAAAAATATATTTTAAAAAATTGTGTAATCTACATATGTTTTAAATTAACGAAGCATCTCCCCCCTCTCCAAATTGTTGTGAGATGCTGGAAATTTCAACTCTTCAAAAAGTGGCACATACAGATTTTTTTTACATTATCCTTTTTATTAATTTTAACAGAAACAATATAATTCACAGCAAAACAAATAAACATTCAGAAATAGAAAAAGAGGTAAAAAAAGAGACAAGGCAGAGAAAAAAAGAAAAGAAAGTACATATACATATATGCAAATACAATACACACATACCTGGATGCATCCCCGATCCAAACATTGGCACCTCATTGACTATGTTCTAGTCCGCCAGAGAAACATTCGCGATGTCCGTCATACTCGGGTGATGCCCAGTACAGAATGCCAAACAGATCATCGCCTCGTAAAATGTAAACTAAATCTTCATCTTAAATTCAAACCTAAGAGGGGTGGCATCTTAAGGAGGAGACTCCAAGTCAACAATCTTCAACAAGCTACCATGAGAGACAACTTCCAGGCAAACCTGCAAACAAAACTTGAAGACCATCCTACAGATCCTTCTCCTACAGTGCTTTGGCAACATATCAAAAATAGTATCCTCCAGTCTGCGGAAGATCCCTCGGGTTCTCCCACAAGAAAAATCAAGACTGGTTTGATGAAAACAACCAAGAGATCCAGGAGCTGTTGGCAAAGAAGAGAACTGCTCACCAGGCATACCTCGCCCAGCCAACTTGCCATGTAAGAAAAGCAGCTTTCCATCTCACATGTAGTAAACTTCAACAAAAACTCCAAGACATGCAGAACAAATGGTGGATCAATATAGCAGAAAAGAAACAACACTGTGCAGATCTGGGTGAACTTTGAGGACTTTATGAAGCTCTTAAAGCAGTGTTTGGACCTACTTATCTGATCCAAAGCTCCTTATACATTACAGATGGTCAAACATTAATTACTGATAAAGCCTCCATCCTGAATCAATGGGCTGAATATTTTCAGTCTCTTTAGTGCGAACCGAGTAGTCCAAGGCTCAGCTATCCAACATATGATACAAAAACCAATGAAAAATGAATTGGACATAGCTCCCACTTTGGAAGAGACCCTTAAGGCCATCCAGCAGATGAAAAACGGCAAGGCAGCTGGGATTGATGGAATCCCACCTGAAGTTTGGAAACACGGAGGTCATGTACTCCATGATAAATTCCACGAACTCCTTGTGAATTGCTGGGGAAAAGGGGAACTGCCATCAGATCTCCGAGATGCAGTCATCATCACCCTGTACAAGAAAAAAGGAGCAAAATCCGATTGCTCAAACTATCGAGCAATAACACTGCTCTCTATTGCTGGAAAAATCCTTGCAAGGATACTCCTGAACAGATTAGTTCCTGCTATTGCAAAAGAACTTCTTCCTGAAAGCGAATGTGGATTCAGAGCCAATAGGAGTACTACAGATATGGTATTTGCCCTTAGACAACTGCAAGAGAAATGCAGAGAGCAGAACAAAGGTCTCTATGTAACATTTGTCGACCTCACCAAAGCCTTCGACACTGTAAGTAGAAAAGGTCTGTGGCAGATCCTGGAAAGACTAGGATGTCCCCCCAAATTCCTTAAAACGATTATCTTGCTATACAAGAGCCAGCGCAGTCAAGTCAGATATGGCGATGCTCGTTCAGAGCCCTTTCTAATAACTAAGGGAGTAGTATGTGGGGAAATCATTACTGTAATGCAATACAATCTTGTGTATCCCATGTTAAGTTCAGTTTAGGAATTTTCCCTGCATGCATTAGTTCTTCCACTCCCCCTTTTCTTAACTAGGCAATTTCAGCCAACTGGAGCAATGGGTCATTCATCAGATGACCTAATTTAATGACATTTTCTCTAAGTTCCTTTTAAGTTAAGTCTCCATGTGGCTGGGGCCATATTTGCTTTATTTGCTCTCTTAGGAGTGTCTTTGAGTCACCATGTAGCATGTAGCCCACACCGCTAAAAAGCTGGGTGAGTCTTTTCCTACCCTAACCCTCTTAGTTAGTTCGGGATCTTTTAAGTTTGTTTTAATATGTAGATTAAGATTGATATATCTTTAGTAAACTTTTGATATGCTTTTTAAACTGGCTTCTTTGTTGTTTTAATGAGTCTAATTGATTGGGTGATCAGACCACACATTTAAATGTTAATTGAGCTGTGTCGGCATTCCGATGCCTTTTTTACTCTTCTTGATTAGAAAGAAAAGTGTTTTTACTTTTAAAGAAGATATTTTTATTTTTAAAAGGGCTAGATCCCTGGAATTTTTAAAATACATTTTTAATTTTAGACTCATACCTCCAAGAAAGCAAGGTTGTGTTCTTGCTCCAAGTTTATTTACTATCTTCTTCAGCATGGTGCTCCAGGGGGCTATAGCAGAGCTCGAAGAAGAAGATGGCATCTATATACATTACCATACTGATGGTAGCTTGTTTAACTTAAGCTGTCTGAGGGCTCACACCAAGGACTTTTTCAGACAAAGAAAAATAACGCAAGCAGCCTCTCCAGCTTGGGAGGCTGCTGCGCTTCAAAGCGCCCCTTTCGTATGACGCTCGCCCCTGCCGGTACTGTTGCGGTACCACAGGGAGAGCTGAGCGTCATATTTCATTGATTTTTACTCACGATCAACTTTCGTGAGTAAAAAATCAACGAAATATGATGCTCAGCTCTCCCTGCGGTACCGCAACAGTACCGGCAGGGGCGAGCATCATACGAAAGGGGCGCTTTGCAGCACAGCAGCCTCGCAAGCTGTAGAGGCTGCTTGTGTTATTTTTCTTTGTCCGAAAAAGTCCCAAGACTCTAAACTACCTAGTTCGCGAGCTGCTCTTCGCTGATGATGCTGCCCTTGTTGCCCACACAAAAGCAGCTCTGCAGCGCCTAACATCCTGCTTCGCAACAGCTGCAGAGCTGTTTGGGCTGGAAGTCAACCTGAAGAAAACAGAAGTTCTTTACCAGCCTGCACCACAGGACAAACACCACCATCCCCACATTGCCGTCAGCAGATCTGTGCTTAAGTCCGTTCAGCAGTTCACTTACCTGGGAAGCATCATCTCCTCAGATGCCAAGATTGACAAAGAGATTGATCACAGATTAGCAAAGGCATATAACGTGTTTGGAAGACTTTACAAAAGAGTCTGGCGTAATAAACACCTGAGGCAAAGCACAAAAATCAGTGTGTGTAGAGCCACTGTACTGTATATTCTCCTTTATGGGTCTGAAACATGGGTCATCTATCGCCAACACTTACGACTCCTTGAACGCTTTCATCAGCGCTGTATACACACAATCCTAAATATACACTGGACTGACTATGTGATGAATGTTGCTGTCCTTGAGCAAGCAGGGATCACCAGCATTGAGGCCATGATATTGAGAACACAGCTGCGCTGGGCAGGGCACGTTTCTAGGATGGAGGACTATCACTTCCCAAAAATAGTACTCTACAGTGAACTCGCCACGGGTCAGCGTAAGAGGGGTGCTCCAAAAAAGCGATACAAGGATTCCCTGAAACAGCATCTCAGGCTCGGCCAAATTGATCACCAACAATGGTCCGCCCTGGCCTCACATCAGGAGGCATGGAGACGCACTATCCACAATGCTGCAGCCTTATTTGAGAACTCACGCTGAACAAAACTTGAAGAGAAACGGCAACACAGAAAGAATCACAACCCGGAAACATCACCCAAGGAGATCTTCTGCTGTGCTTTCTGCAACCAAACTTGTTTATCTCGGATTGGCCTTTTTAGTCATCAGTGCGCTTGCAGAAAGCGCGGGATGAGTCTTTCCTGAATCTTCATTTGTAAAGAAAAGCCAGAGAGAGAGAGAGAGAGAGAGACATACAGTATATATAAATAGAAATAAAGCTAATCTAAAACTAAATTGAACTAAAACTCATACATAATACCAAAACACCAAACTAAAACACTAAACACTTATTAACTAAGACACAATAGGGTTCTGACCCCTTCCCCCAATTCCAAGCTGTAATGAAATAACAAATCAGAAAGAGAAAATATATTATTCTAGCATTACAGATCCAGTTAAGTGCAGTTGTCCCTCCGTGTCCACGGATTTAAGTATTCATGGCTTGAAAATATTCTTAAAAAAATAATAATCCAAAAAGCAAACCTTGATTTTGCCATCTTATATAAGGGGACACCATTTTGCTATGCCATTGCATATAATGGGACTTGAGTATTCACGGATTTTCGTATCCATGGGGGGTCCTGGAACCAAACCCCAGTGAATATGAAGGAACAACTGTAATCCTACTATAGTTGCTAGTATCCATAGCCACAAAGTATTACATTGTTGACTTTCTTATTGCTCATAACGTCCATAAATGGTTTCCAGTCTTTCCCAAATCTTTAGCTGGTTGATCCTTTAAAACTCAGATTAGCTTGGCTATTTGGGCTAACTCAGCAACCTTAACAGTCCACTCTTCCATCTTTTATGCTGCAATCAGTTTCCAAGTCTGAGTAAACAGTATTCTTGCTGATATCAGAGAAGTAGTTCATATTTACTATACAGTCAGCCCTCTGTATCCACAGATTTGGAATCCATGGATTTCACCATGAATGGCTTGATTTTTTTTTTGTTTTTAATTCCAAGAAGCAAACCTTGATTTTGCCATTTTATATAAGGAACACCATTTTACTATGGTATATAATGGGACTTGAGCATCCACAGATTTTGGTATTCAGGGGGGGGGGATTCCTGGAACCAAACCCCAGTGGATACCAGGGCCCACTGTACTCAACCAAAACACTTCTGGTGACATTTGCAAAGTCTACTTTTTTAAAAAATTGAATTAACATGTGACTCTAAGGTCAGTAACATTTTGTTTTCCTATAAGTCCACAACATATGGAAGAAGGAGTCCTCCTTATCTTGACAACCTTTAGCACTGATTTGAAACATTTTTAGACATTTTTGACAACTTATGTGGGGTTAAATACCATCTACACATCACCTTATATATGCTTTATTTCAAATTACTACACAAAGTTAAATTATATCTTTAGTCCACATTTTTCTGATACATCCATTTGAACATTATGCCCAAAGTTTTGGGCCCATCTTATCATATAGTCTTTTACAGGTTCATCTTCTGTCGCTAATTTCAAAAGGTATTTACAGTTGTCCCTTCACATTCGTGGCTTTGACACTCGCAGTTTTGATTATTCGTGGTTTTCCCTCACCCAGCGCCCATCTCCTGGGTCTTCACTTCTCTTCACAAAGGGAACGAAGAGCCAGGGAAGCCGAGGGAGTGAGGCAAAACCTCTTAAACCACCCGTCTGCTGAGCCTTCACTGCCTTTGTAGGGAGGGCGAAAGCCCATGAGAGGGCGACTGTTATTCGTGGTTTTTTCACATTCACGGGGGTCTGGTGGCCGTAACCCCCACGAATGTGAAGGGACAACTATATACACTTTTTAAATTACATGGTCATCGTCCTTACACAATTGTGAATGAAACTCATTTTCTCCGACCTCTCTGGCTAGATCTCTTTTCTGTTGATTTAATTTTTCCTTGAGTTGCAGATAAGCAAACCAATTAAAATATTTATTTTCCTTAAGAATCATCACTCTTGTTTTGAGCTCCCAACTGTCTTGTTCAAGGGACAAAAGGTCATCATAAAATAGCCATTTCTGATTTTTAACCCATTCTTTCAACAACAACAACAAAAAGCTTCCTGCAGTGAGGTGGGAAATGTTATCTTAGGGGAAAGCCTCTGTATTTATACCAAACTTTTAGCAGGGTTTTTCTAATACAATTATTTTTAGATTCAGCATATACCTTAATTTTATCATACCAAAGATAACCATGCCACCCAATCTTAACTCATGACTTTCAAGATCCAAGAGTCTCTCATCACTAAGCAAAATCCATTCCTTCAGCCACACAAAACAACAGGCCTCATAATACAATTTAATCTTGGGCAATCCTAGACCTTCCCCTTTTTTTTAGCATTATGCAGTATTTTGAGTTTTATTCTGGGTTTCCTTGCCTTCCAAACAAATATGGAAATGTTTTTCTGCTACTGCACAAAGGGTATCTCATTTTTTATAATTGGGAACAGATGGAAGTAGAATAAAAGTTTTGGCAAAACATTTGATTTTATTTTTGCAATTCTCCCCATAAAGGATAAATGTAACTTTCCCTATTTTTCCAAATCTCTTAAATATCTTTCCAGGCTTTTTCATAATCATGTTGAAATAATAAACTATTGTTCTTCATCATTGTAACTCCTAGATAGTTAATCCCCCCCATTTTTAAGAAAGAGCAGTTAGTTCATTTTCTTCTTCTGAAGTCATATTTTTAGTCAACAATTTTGTTTTCTCACAATTCACTTTAAACCCAGAATATGCCCCCAAAACCCTATAATTTTTCCCCAACAGAGCCATCGTTGAGCCCAGTGGGTTTTATGTCATTAATCACAAGATTATCCTCTCAGGCCCTCAATGTATACTGTTGTTTTTCTACCCTCACTCCACATAGTCTGTCATCTTGTCTAATGTACCTCAGTAGAGTTGCTAGATATAACAACACAGAGACTTGAGAAGTTCAGTTTTCTCTGCCTAAGAAATGGGCAGTTAGCCTCACATAGGACAGCAATAGCCTAGATCTCAATGGAAGTTACTTTGCTGCTGCTAATGGATTAGAAATTTTATTGCCTGTCTTTTACTGCCCTTTGTCGCTGATCCCCATATGGCGTAGATGGGGAGTGGCCTCTGCCTGCATTGATATCCCTCTAGACCAGGGGTCTCCAACCATCAGTTCCTGGACTGGTACTGGTCAGTGGTCTGTTAGGGATTGGGCTGTGCACAAGGTATCCAATTGGCAGTCAGCCTGAGCCTGGCTGACTGGCTGCTGCTTTTTGCAAGCTCTGTTCACTCCCCTTCAAGCAGCAATGCTTGAAAGGGAGTGAGCAGAGCTTGCAAAAAGCTTTGCAGAGCTTGCAAAAACCTTGCAAAAGGCCTATCACACATGTACCATGAGGCTGGCTTGGCGGGAAGCTACAGCAGCCTCGGCCGCAAACAGGCCACCCGTCGAGCCCGGCAGCCACCTTGAAGGGGCAAGAAGACACAACAAGCTACCTTCTCTTCTATGCCAGGCTGTAGCTGCTCGCTCCAGCCTCCCTCCAGTAAGTCACAGTGATCTTTTTGTATGTAAAGACATTCCCACTGTTTTTATCTGAGGACTCATTTGGATATTGGGTTTGAAAAACTTTTATCCTTCCCAGTGGTGGCCTCCTGTTCCGATGCCAGCTGCAAAGGGAAGGCAGGAGCCAGCTAGGATTCCCCCTCCCTTTTCCAGTCAGCTCCCCCAATGGCTACTGCCTTCCCTTTGCTGTCCACAATGCAAAGTGATGGCAGCAGCCATCAGGGGAACCACTTGGAAAATGGAGGGTGTGGGATTCTCCCCTCCCTTTTCCAAGAGGCTCCCCTGACAGCTACTACCTTCCCTTTGCCATCGAGCAAGCAGATGGAAAGTGACTTCAAAAAGGGAGAGGAGGGGAGATGCCTTCCTCTGTCCAACAGCGATGTGAGGCTCACAAAAAAATCCTTGAAATTGAATTTTGCCTTTGGGCTGAAAGAGGTTCCCTTGTCTTCTTATGGAGGTACGTACTCTAGTTTTAACTTTTCTGTGTTTTTAAATGATTTTATATTGTTTAATGTATGATTTTGAAAATGGCAATATTTTAATTGTATTTTAATTTTATTGCTATGCTTTAAAAACATTTTATTGTTTGTGGGCCACCTGGGGTCCCACACCAGGAGAAAGGTGGCATATAAATGCTATAAACAAATAAATAAATAGTTCTAGCATCTACTCAGTATATGGTGGGTAAACTTTAAATGGGGTCCAAGAGAAAAATTGGGATAGAAGGGTTTTTCATATAAAGGAGCTCTTGGATCCTTATGAAGGGTTCACATTTTTTTATTCCTGCTTCCCTCCCTCCAGTCTGTGGAAAAAAGTTGTCTTCCACTAAACCGGTCCCGGAGCCAAAAAGGTTGAGGACCACTTCTCTACACCATCTTAACCATCAACAGAAGTAATAAATGTAGGCCTGTGACTCTAACTTCATCACTTTTCTTCTCCTGTATGATTTTTAACGTCTTAGCATGATGAAAAAGCCAATTAAACTTTGAAAGCTTGCATGATGTATTTTGTGCTTTTAGTTGGGCCAATAAAGGTATCAGTGTTTTGTGGGGTTTGGATTTTGTAACTTTAAAAAAAAGTACACTTGAAACATGACGTGTTTTAATTAAAACATAAAATATATTAATATGCAATTATAAATTTTAATAAAAGAAAAAATTGCAGCCACTCAGTTAAGAGTTCCATCTATAGCCAGCCAATTTAATTGTTAAATTCTTGCAGTATGCTCAGAGTGGCATTTTTTCTTATTGCACACACTTGGAAATATCACAAATGATTTGCAGAGTCCCCACTTCACCCTGCTTTAAATAGCATTCCATTTCTCACTTTTTCATGCGAAAATAAACCCCTCAAATAAATAGGTAGTAATTTACTCCTGATAAGGACTACTTGTTTTGCACTTTCCACAGGATCAAACTTGAATAAGAATTAGTAGCCTGCTAATGTTGATGCTTTGTCTATGATTTGTTATCTGCTACAGATTCTGCTTTATTGGCTAGGTTTGCAATGTGGGTTTGATTTTCCTCCAGGCCTTATTAGAAGTAATAAGTTCTCAGATACTACAACCCAGCTGGAGGCCATACATGTGTCCTTCCTTCCCCAGTGCAGCATCTCACAGAGTGCTTAGACTATCCATATAAAAAAACAACCTATGATAATGCTGAGAAGCTTATGGGGGCTGCAACTACAGCCTTGTAGATGTTGGAGCGTAACACCCACCAGCTCTCACCGTGAGCAATACTAACAATTTCTAGAGGGCCCACCCCTAAAGCAGCAGCAGCTGGAGTTCCTCCCTTTCTCCTAGTTGAGAATCTGAGGGCTCAGTTACACTGCATTTTTTTACTGTGATAGTTTGCGCTTTAGTGCTTTTCTGCACCAGTGCTGGATAGTTTACATGATTTACTGCAAAATTGGTTGCTCTGTTTAGTTTTCCACTTTCTGGTTCACACAGACAAAGGTGGGGGGGGCATGATCTCCCAAGCACAGCTGGGGGAAGATGCCGGGAAGATGAGAGGGAGAGAGGGAAAGAGAGAGAGAGAGAGAGAGTGCTGGCACATTTCCCTCCTCTGATTACCAGAGGGGTGCTTGCTTGTTTTCATCCCTTAGCAGGGAGTGCCCCCTCTTCTTCCCAAAGCAAGAAGGGTGGGAGGAAGGAGGCAGCCTTTCAGCTCCGAGGAGCCATCCCCTACCCTGTCAAGCCCCCCTTCTCCTCACCCACTCTCCCTTTCTCTCTCTCTCTCTCACACACACACAGGATCACAGGAGTGCAAGGGAGTGAACAGCCAGAGAAGCAGATCGCTACTCAATCTTGCTTGGCAGCAGCCAAGTAAGCCAAAAGGCAGACAGCTGGGCAATTTGGATCTGTTCCATGGCTGGAAACAACAGTGGCTGCATCTTTTCATTTCAGGCTCCTCCATCCCCTCCCTGGTTAGTCCAACCCTCTCCCTGGTCAGTCAACCAATCACAGCTCAGCTCTGCTGTTGTTGTTTCAGGAAGATTGCTGGTAATTCACACAGACTTTTCTGAAATTGTAGTTCACACAATCAATAGTGCGCTAAGTCGTGCTACTTTTCAAAAAAGTCGGGGAAAGTAGCGAAAGCCCTTATTATGCTGAGTTTTTGAGCTCCCCCCCTTCTGAATGAGGCGATATTGTGGCTCAATGTGTGTGAACTATTAGGAATCTTAGCAAATTCTTCACAGACTTATTTTGCCATGTAAACGGGGCCTGATTGTTCTCAGGTGGCAATATGCACACACAAAATTAGACTGAGGCTAGCATGAGAAATTATAGAATTTCTTGTTGTTGATATTTCTTGACCCAAGTGTAGTTTTCTTTTTCTTGACCTCTTTGGTTGATGGGTGTCAATGCGTGGTTTGTTCTGTTGCTTTAAAAAAAAACATGTCAATGAGAGACAGAAGTGGGGGAAAGTAGATACTAATTCTCCTGTGACATCCATTGCTAGTTATGAAAAACCAAGAATGCATGTAAACCTGTCATGTACTGTACTAGCTTCTTCAGTTTCACATGACATTGAGCTTATTGAATTCTGCTCCTGTGCTTCAGCAGTTAATAAGGTGGTGGTTTTCATTGAGAGGAGCTCCCCATCAATGAAAAGTGCTCCCTTACTAAATGCAGAAGCACAGGAGCAGAATGCGACAAGCATGAGGACATGTGAAAACCGGGTCCCATTCGCAGGACAGGGACGTCATCCTGGCATTCTCCTAAGGTACTTTTTGGATGCGTCTGATAATCTTCTTAGAGTTAAACAGAAAGCTTTATTGCTACAGTAGTCTAAACAATGAACTATACAAAATAGTTGCTTTGGATGAAGTTCATGGGGAAAGCAGTAAAATAAAAACTATTTACAATCAGCCAAATCTGGTGGGCAATTTTCCCATTGGTCACCCATCATCCGCATTCCCCATTTTCACCCAGCCTGGCTTCCACCCATTGTTTCCTACAGTCCCTGCAGGGGCAAGGCCAACCAACCCGTTTCCAGACAGACATCATCGTCCCTTGTCTCATCTCAGTACACCAACTTGTTACAGTGTTAAAGAATGCAAAAACGTTAAATGGTCAAACATGAAAGCACACAATGACTTGATACAAACAGAACTTTTGTCAGGGAGGTTGCTTTTAGGGACCAATCCTGACAAAACCTTAACATTTCATGGGGAATTTAACAGGGGAAAATGCATGCATGTTGGAGCATGCTTAATACTGTAATAATGACATATATACCCCCAGTGATGGACGTTGCCTTATGCCCTTATTAAATGTGTTTTAATGGGCATTAATGCTTGTGTTCTGAATGCTTCCTGAAAATTTGAAAATATCTTGAGGCAGGGATGGAAACATTTGTCCTACCAGATATGTGGGATTACAGTTCCCATAATCCCTTATCAATCATTGGCTATACTGAGTGCTGGCTGATGGGAGCTGTAGGCCAAAAAATTTGGAGAGCCAAAGATTCCTCATCCCTGCCTTATGAAAATACCCTATTTCTTAGAAAATATGAAACTTGCTACATTTTAAGGAGAAAACTTTACAGAATTACAGATGGCCTGCAACTAGAATGACAATGAAAAATGAGGTTCTGACCTATGTGATTATTGCAGATACATTCTTTAGGAATGCTCATGGTGCAACAGCTTTCTATGTGTTTCATGCTATTAACAGCCACAGTTTTAAAGATTTTTCTATCCCTGCAGAGCTTCACATACAGCTGAATCTTTCTTTCTTTCTTTCTGGCTACACTGAATTTTAATAGAGAAAAAATGTCCTTTGCTAAATTTAAATAAGTTATAACATTTTATAAATAGAAAACTTGATTGGATCTAGATAATTAACACTTTAAGGAAATAACAGTTTCAAAGAAGTCTTACATGTCTGGAATGCTGTTTTTCTTTTGATTTAAAAAATACCTAAATCACTATGTTGCTCAGTGATACATTTATAAGGAACAGTTTCAATAGAAAATCATAGAAGTGGCACTTCACCTCCAAAGTTAATAACCTCAGAAGAGAGATAATTATTCATCATCATTGTTCATGCATACAGGACAGAAGTTTTCCACATACACAAATGAGCTTTTCTTTGCCAAAAAAAAAAAAAAAAAAGGAAAGGAAAGAGTTTCCTGTTTCATAATCTTATTGGGTTTCCTGTTTCATATCCTGATCCTTACTGACCCTAATTGTTCAATTCTATGACCACTTATTTGAGAATCAGGGCACAATCCTATACAGGTGTACCTCACTTAACAAAGCCTCTGACAAAGAAGTTCCTTTTTAGTCTTTTTATGCTTGCCCAGCCCCCTTTCCCTTCTCATCCTCTGTCTAGCTGGGAGATTTTTAGCTGCATTGGCATTGGGAGGATGGTGAAGGAGAGTGGGAAAACACATACTTCCAGTGTCAGGTTGCAACAGCATGTGTACAGCAAACAATACAATACAGCTTGAGCTCAGAAATAATGGAATTCTACTCTAGGTGATCCTATTTTAGTTGTGTGTGCCTCCTAACAAGAGGCAAGGTGTACAGCAGCTGCCTCCAAAATCCCTTACTAAGCGTGTCTAAAGAACAAAACAGAGAGAAAGGGAGAGAGCAAGGTACACCTGCCTCAGCAGCCATACCAAGTATGTTAAAAAAAAAAAAAACATAAATCTATAAGCTTCCCCATCAAAATGAAAATCGTAAGGAAACCAGAGGTTGGTGAAAGAAAAAAACAGTCACCCCTGGATGCATTTTAAAGCTTTCATGTGGTCTCTAGAAACATTTTTGCTGACAATCCAAGGCTTACCCGACCTTTCACATTTGTTTTAAAAAAAGTTTTTAATAAATTGTTTACTGAAACCTTTTGAACTCCTCTGCTTTTTTTGTGGTGTAGGACCCTATCCCTATTCCTTCCATGTCTGTCTCTGGTACCAAACTTTCAAAAATTAATGCCTAAAAACACATCAACTTCGTTAACTGAGGTATACTATGTTGGTTAAGAGGCTTTAGGATTTAGTGGAAATTCTATTGTTGCCACAAGCAAAGTTGATTCGACATTTGGGCAACTGTATACAATGATTCCTTTCATGTGATTCCCATCCTTGGGTGAAGGGTGTTTTCCTTTGACAAAACTGCTTCTGCTTGATGGTTCTTTCCATTATCTACCTGCTGTAGTTGTATTTAAACTTATGTCAATATCATGGGTCTGTGTAAAATAATTTCTGCATAGGCTTACTTGGGCCAGTGACTTGGGGATTATCAGGGTCCATTCATGTGTCCCTTCAACTAAACTGACTTTTGTGGGATGTTATAATTTCCCTTGCAAACTACATGTCTGATGAGGGTGGGGGGGAAAAAAAAAGGAAAGAAAGTGTGGATTTGAACCATTGATTTTCGAAGTCCATATGTTCATGTTCAATCAATTCAGAATACTTATAGACCTCCCTTGGTTACCTTGGGAAGGCTAGCAATATGATCAGACAACCATACACCTGGAAGAGACTTCAGTGGTCATCTCATCCAACCCCCTGTGACAATGCAGGAATCCAGACCTAAAGCATTCTCAGCCTCTCCTTAAAAATCTCCAATCGTAGTGTGCCCATTTGAATCCATTGGCTCATGTTCTAGTCTTTGGAGCAGCAGGAAACAAGCTTGCTCCACCTTCTACATGACATCCTTTCAGATATTTAAAGATAACGATCATGTTCTCTCAGGACTTTATCAGACTAGCATCTAAAAATGCTGTAATTCCACAAATGAAGATAGCAGAAACATCATGGCATTATAACACTTATTATCACACATAGCTCTAATCACACGAAAGAATTGCCACAAAATTATTGCACGACCACCACTAGCACTCATTGGAGTTTGCTTCCATGTTTCGGCATGGGTGAGATTTTGGTGGTTCTTGCAAGAAGATGCAAGTGTGCTTAAAACTTTTTTTAAAAAAACCTTAATTAAGAAAATAAATGAACACACAAGCACTGAAACAAACATAAAAATGTGCAAATTTAGGAGATTTTTCAGACAGAAACGAAAAAAGCGTTCCCATCTCACAATCTTCTCTCCTGCCCCTCTCCCATCCCTATAACAAAAAAAGGAAAAGTTTTCAGACCTACCTCAATCGCACCTCATTCCCTCGGCAGGGCAGCCCAGGAGTGAACGGAGCTCCTTTCACTTCCTGGATTAAAATCCCGGCTGCTCTTGCAAGAAGACGAGGGCACGGGAAATTCAAAAATAAAAACAAAAACAGTACAGTAAAACGCTACAGTAAAAGTAACACCAAGTACAAAAACACACTTAAATCATTACATGTAACCTGGGAAGGGTACAAAAAGGTGTGTCACTTTCCTTGATGTCTTGATCTCACCCGGAAGTGTTCTGGCACGGACCTCCCATTGACGCTGCCATTGCGCCAGCATAATGGGGCACCATTTCAGTCGCAGGACATTCCATTACAGAAACAGGGATTCATTGATGGCTTAGCCGGTCAATAAAAAAGAAGTGCTGGCATAACAACAGATGAATGGGAGCATGATGACACAGGAACAACATCGTCTGAAATGCAAGCCCTTTAGTGATCTCCTGGCATCGGTAACACGCCATATTTAGAGCATCTGATAGTCTCCTAAAGGGGATAGCTCATAAAAAGAGTGTTCTGTGCTTCGTTTGTGCCTTCTCACCCAGAAGTTCTCTCATTGAGGACCGCCTAGTCATGCTGTAATCCCGCAGTTAATAGCATGAGAAAAAAGGGCTATTGGCCATCTATTGATGGTTTATTCTATCCATTAAAAGCAATGGCTTTTTCGTGGCTGAGGCACAGGATAGCCACATGGTGACAACAACATCATGCAATAGCCGTGGTCATTCAAGCTACCCAGACATCGTAATCTCACAATGTTTGCCACATCTGATAATGTCCTCAGTCACCTCTTCTCCCTCAATCATACGCATCTCCCTCAACCATTCCTCAGACTGCTTCATTTACAAAAACTTTACCATTTTAGAACCTCTCTTCTGGACATGTTACAGCTTGTCAATGTCCCTCTTAAATGGGGCACCCAGTAGGGGTGATTTGACCAAAAAGAATAGAGTAGTATTACTATTATCTGAACACTGTTCTTCTGATGATGCAGCCTAGAACTGCATTCACTTCTCTTTTTTTGCCACTACTTCCCATCCTATATTTGTGCATCTTATTTTCCCAGAATTTTACATTCATTCCTGTTTATATTTATTTTGTTTCTTTTACCCCAGTTTTCTAGTGTCTTAAAGTCATATTGACTCTTGATACTATCATCTGAGCTAGAAGTTTCCTTTCCAGTTTCATGTTACCTGTAGATTGATAACCATCCTCCTCTAGTCTTTCATCCAAGTCATTTATAAAGACAGTTAAGAATACCAATGCAGGACAGATCTTGGTGGCACCCCACTTGTCCATTCTATTCAGGATGATGAGAAAGCATTGGAGAAAAGTTAATTTTAAAAGGTAATTATTTGCAGCTATAGTTTCAAGGCCTACCCCGCCCCCACATCCAAACTCTAGCTGAATGCTATAAGCCACTGGCCTGTGGTAAAAAATAAAACCCTCTCCTCCTGCCCACCTTATTGTTGCCTCAACACCCACAATCAATCATAAGGTACAGCACCAGCAAACTTTTGAATAATGAGCTATTCCATTATATTATAAGTTCACATTCCCTAATTATAAAAAGAACTTTAAAAATTACATCACAAGAAGAGTGATGTTATCCCTCATAAAGTTGCAATTGTAATGTGATCTATTTATGCATTTATAGTTAGGAAAATGAATTAATTGCAGGTAACTTCTGATTGATAACTCATTACTTCTAAGCTCTGACCCACTGCCAGTAAAAACCACAGATGTGGATTGGTCCCCAGAGTCAGCATTTGTTGCACCCACTATACACATGTCCATTTTTGCAATAATGCAAGTAGAGGATTGGTCTCTCCTTCTAACTGAGTCCTGTGGGACTCTTTCCCAGGTAAACATTGGTATAATTGAACTGCAAAGCAGATGAAGTTTAAAAAACAATCTCCTCTTCCAGCTAGAATAACCATTCACTGCACTGTTTTCAAAAGCTCTGTATTGCTCCCCACTTTACCTTCATGGAGCGATTTTATTCAGTCACAAGAAATTTACCCTATAAAGGCAGGCCTGAATTTCACACTGCTCAGGAAAGGAAAAGCATTGAATAATATCTCTATTTTCTGGCATCCTCTCTCTTGAAATGAAGCTTTATTTTTGCTAGTTCACAGATGATGGTTTCTGAATGTTTGTATAATCCTTGGAGAGATGCTAAGTATGTTAAAAGCTGATATTCTTAAAAATAAATCTCTCTCCAGTGTTAGGCTGGTGGGCATCTTGTGAAAAATTGAAGCACGTATGTCTTGATTGCTTTCATGTTAAATGGAGTGAAGATTTGGACTGATTTCCCAACAGCCAGAAGGCTTCCCATTAAGTTTGATTTGTCAATTCCTTTGCTATGGCAATCCTCGTTTATGGCTGTCCTCTGAGGGTGGGTGGACCCAACCATTGCCAAACTAGTGAACTAACATTTCTATTATACCTTAAGCCAGAGATGGGCAACTTTAGGGGACTTGCAGTTACATTGCCCCCAACGTAGAGAACCTTCTGGAAGCCACATGTTCCTGCTGCCCCAAACCCACCCAAATCCCAGTGATTCTGCCAGGAAACATGGAAATGTTGGGAGTGTATCTCTTGCTTCCCAAAAGAATCAACCTGTGTCAGCAGCAGGAACTCAAATGCGGGGAATTTGGTGTATAGATGAGTTGGAGAAGACAGTTATTCTGCTGGGCAGTCTTTCATTGCAGAGTCAATGGGTTTGGGGCAGTGGTAGACACTCTGGCACTGATGACTAGGGAAGAGGGAGCCACAAATAGCTGGAAAAGATTGCATGAGGCTGACATCTTGCCCAGAATTGCCTTATGGCATTTCCAGTTCTTGGGCCCAATCCAACCAAAGTTAGTCATGACTAATTTCTTCTGAAGCCAATGAAGTAAGTTAATCATGAGTAACTCAGCTCCCGCAGATTTCTAATAGGAGATGCCATACGTACTCTTTTACACTACTGTACACAATGACAGTGCTTTCATACCACTTTAACTGCCGTAGCTGCATCCCACAGAATCCTGGGGTTTGTAGTTTGGTGCACTAGAGGTCTCTGGAAGAGAATTCTGAATACCTCACAAAATTACAAATTCCAGGGATCCGCAGGATGGTGCCGTTGCAGTTAAAATGGTATCAAAATGCTATCACTATGTACTGGGAAAGATAGGTGTCATTCCTGTGTGTCGTTCAGATAGCAAGGTGTAGTCCTATGAGAGTAGGTGTAAAATTGCATTATCTGTAGCAAGAAACAGCAATGGGGCCAGTTATAGCTGTAGCTGTAGCTGTTACACATTTGTTATTTAAAATCCAACCATTTTCATTTGGAGTTGTACCTTTATTTGGGAATATGCAATTTCCCATCACTTTGTGAGTAAAATACATACATGCATACACGCACACACATTTTATCAAAGGAAATGTTAATCTAATTTATTTATTGTTATATATTTACTTACTTATGTTATAACCCAAGATGGTTTGCAACAGTTAAAATACTGTAAAACAGTTAAAATACTGTACACTTAAAATCATATTATGAAAACGTTTTTTAAAAAACAATGAAACAAATGATTCTATTAAAAGCACAAAATTAAAACCATTTAAAACATATATAAGTGAAATAGGAAAGATAAAAGCACAGCACACCTCAAAACAGCTTTTAAAAAGAGCAGAAGGGGGGACAACCGAGATTCTTGTGGGAGGGAGTTTCAAAGCCTGGGAGCAGCCACTGAGAAAGCTCTCTTCCATTTCCTCCCCAAACTTGCCTCTGTCTTCATGGGAAGGGCCATTTTGATGCAGCTTCTCTACCCACAGTGCTTCACCATCAACCATGTGTACTGAGTGTGAGCCCTAAAAGACCCCCAACATTTCTTCCACCCTCCATGCTCAAGTAGAAGATCAATGTGGTGACCAAGCTTGCCTTTTGTTACAGGAGATTATCAGACAGGGCAAATAAGGCCTGATAACGATGACAGAATAACTCAAAAGGGCTCCCCTATCACATGATGTCATGCTCCTTGTGTTATGCTGTTGTGAATAAGACGTTCTTTTTTATCAATGGGCCAAGCTGTCAATTGATTGCTGATGGTGTTTTGTTTGTGGTATTGCAAGCATCTGAAACCACGTCCCATTATGCTCTCATGAATACAGTGTCAATGGGCAGTCCCTGCCAGAACATTTCCGGGTAGAACACAAAACTAGGCATGGGATGCTCTTTTTATGAACATCCCCATTTTGCTGGCAAATTTTAAAGTGTGTTTCAGTGCTTGTATTTTCTTTTTCTTTGTTAATTTATTTGTTTTTAGACTTTTAAGCGTGCTCATATCTTCTCATGAGAACCGCCGAGATCACACCTCCCAGCTAAGGTGGAAGTAAACAGTGCTAGTGGTTGTGCTCCAATGTTTCTGGGGGTGCTCTTTCTTGTTATTACAGCAACATGTGACAAAAAGTGTTATTATGCCAGGACACTCACGCTTTTAAATATAATGGGACAAAAACATTTTTAGAGGCTCATCTGATAATCTCCACAGTCACCCTCACAAACATTCCTCATTAAAGGGAAGCTGCTGAGCAACCATGGTAAAAAAAACCTTAAATATAAAAATAACAAACAGCAAGAAGGTCATCCCCTCTCCTTCTAGCAAACTGTTTTTTTAAACTTCATTTGTTTGTAGCAATAGTACCCTCTTTCTTCAAATGAAATAATAAAACAAAAGAAGCAGCCAGAAATACCCCCCTCCCCTCGCAGTCTAGCAATACTTCACCCAGCAAATGATTATGCTGCAAGTGGAATGCAGTTGCAGCACATATAAATTGATCATCCGGCTAAGCCTTTATTCATTTTGCCCAAACCTTTCCCACGCATACTGTTTAATCCATAAATATTTGGGAATCTTTCTTCCTCTGGTGCTAGAATCAATTCCGAGGTCTGTACGTGTCTTTTGAATCTCTTTTTTCTACAAATCCTGATTTATAACCTCACCGTGGTGTGCTAATCCGAACCCCCTACACATCCTGGTGATTGCCAAGCTTGGCTTTTCCAGTTAATTCAACAAAGTCTTCTTATGGAAACATTTCCTCAAGGGCTTTTCAAGTCTTGACAAAGAAATTTCTTGGAGGAATGTCAGCCAGGGCTGGGAACATCCACAGTGCATCTGCAGCTTATAATTGCTCACTTTACATGTGCATGTAATAGAGACAACAGTGGTTGGTCCCTGCTGTACTACACAACACTTCTAGGCAAAAACTATTTTTTTATTATTTCGTTAGAATTTTAGAAAGAAAAAAGAATACCAACAGAACTTCTGGCCATCTGTATCCCATAAGTGTCTAAATAAAAGTTTGGTAAGGACAAGACTTCCAAACATCAGTTTGATACCTTCCAACAATTCTCAGATGAAAATGGGGAGACATGTGGCTAAGCAATATCAGAGTGTGGTCAAAACGGTGCAGCCAGACTATGAAAAGGCAAAAGATACTAATAAGGATATGCAAGACTACTATTTGAAGCAGGGAAACACTGCACTTTACACAGTGAGTTTAGGAAAGCATGAAAAAAAGAGACGACCCAAACCAGTAAGTGCAACACTCTGTATAAGCGTGTACACAGCATGATTAACAATAATTATTATATAATACATTATTCTAAAATCAAAATATCTTTATCAGACTTGTTCAGAATTACAGCTTTTTAAATCAGATCCATGGTATGAGCTCTGTGTTCTTAGTTCTGCCCAAAGTACATTATAGATCAGGTCAAATTCCAGATTCCCCATAATATAACACTAATGTGGCCATCTTGAACCAATCGTAGCTTCTCAGCCTAATCTACTTCACAGGATTGTTCTCAGAATAAAAATAGGGCAGGAACGGTGAAAAATAATGTTCAATACTTTTAGCTCCAGGAGATAAACAGAATATAATTATTTAAAGAAGATATACAGTAGTTGGGAAAACCCAATTATATGTTAGAATGTCACAGATTACAATCCCGTACACATTTATCTAGGAGTAAGTCCCATTGTACTCACTGGGACTTACTTTTTAGTAGCTAAGTGTATGATTGCATTATTAACATAAATACAACATTGCTCTGCAGAAAAAACAATTTTCTCAGCCTAAAAGATAGTAAAATTTTGGGAGAAAGGCAGGATGTAGGTACAATTAAATAAATAAATAAAATGTATCCAAATGTTCAACCTCTACAAATAGCAGGTTCTTTCCTATGGCACTGTGTAGCCCCAGCATATAGAGAAGTTTAGTTAATCAAAAGGAGGAGGTGGAGAGAAGAAAGCCAGTAAAATTAAGGGGCTGTCTAAACACTCCTCGGAATGTGAGGAGAATGCTACCTGTCTTAATGGGATCCTGCATCATATCGCCGTATTCAGAAAGATTGGGGCCAAAAACGTCAAAAATTCCCAAGAGTTTTAAAAAACACCAAGGGGAATGCACATTCCTGCTCATTGGGACAAGCAACTCACTTTGATTCACTTTCTCATAGGAGAGGAAGTGCAAAGCTAATTTGCCAAGTGAGCATGGTAGAGCTTGCTAACAGGGCAAGCGCCCAGCATTGCCATGTTGATTTTTCACCTTAGTGAGCGAGTGCTAAGGCGAGAAAATGGGGTGTTGTTTCTTTACCTTTTTGTTGCAAAAGCAAAATATCACTCTAGCACACGGTGCAAATAGGTTTGGTTTTTTTAAAAAAAAAAGTGCAGCAGCGGCAGAAACACAAGTACTGTAATTCACTCGCACGCAAGCTTGGGGGGGCACAAAACCATTAGGACAAGTCACAGCTGCTGCGAAATGCCATTATTGCGGGGGACTCTGTTTTTTGGGAGCTCGTGTAGACAAGCCCTAATCCTTAAAATATGTTTATGCAAATCTCAAAAACAAACAAAATTTAGAACTGGAGGGAAAAGGGGGAAATTCAAATCAGGAATGCTTCTCTGCAATATTGATCCCATTTTAGGGAAATCAGAGGTGGGAAGAGGAATCTGTGGAGATTTTCACATGGGCAGTTTGTTCCGTTACTGGCACGGAACAGGGTCGCTGAAAGATTTTCCTTTCAGGCATGTTTACCTTGTTCCGTGCACAAATTGTCACTATTTTGTTTTCTCCCAGTGATATAATATTCACGGAGAGAAGTCGTTATTAAGCACCGGGCTCCATTTCTGTAATGGAACATGGGTGTGCAAATCAGATCCCCATTCCTGTTCTGGAATGACAGGGACGGGTGAGGAGTTCCGTGGCAAACACTTCCTGCCATGATCAGGACATCCAGGTAAGTGCCACCCTTCCCACCCACCAGGTTCCTTTTTTTTTTAGTTTTAATTTATTTTTATATTTATTTTCTTTCTTTGACAACTGTTTTTTTTTTTTTTTTAGTTTTTTAATTTCCCTCCCGCTCATTCTCTTGCAAGAATGAGCAAGATTTCCCCCGGCTGGTCATAAAGGCAATCTTACGATGGCTGCATGTACGGCCAGCTGGCAAGGATGGAGGAGGCCCATTCCTGCAGCAGAATGGAGGTAAGTGTGCAAATAATTACCTCCATTCCATTGCAGGAACAGGAGAGGAGGTGGCGGGACAGAACCGGGGCTTCTGGCCCTGGTGTGAAAATCTCCTGTCTGCCTATAAAAAAGGAACATGGAGAGAGCACCTAGTGCAACATTATGGGGATTCTGTAATTCAAAGCAGATCTCTTCATGGAAACCCCTCTTAAACGGAAAGATTCTTTCCTTCCCCTGCTTTTTACAAGGTGTGTTTATTCCATTTGTCTACCTCAAAAAGCAGTTTAGAGTCATGAAGCACAGGATGACCTATTCCAAAGCTAGGAGAGATTGCAGCAGTTTGCATTTGCCTGAAATTGCCAGGTTTGGCATGACTCTGACTCTCCTCTCCCTTCTGTTGAGTGAACTGAATGCAACTACATTTGCACTTTGAACTCATTTTACAGCAGTTGAAGTAAGCAAAGGACGAAGGGTGAAAGTGGGGAGGAGAGAGAAACAGAGACATTATAAAAACATCTGAGAAAGTGTGACAGCAGAGGATTAACTGGGGTTGTCATTGACAAACTGGGAAAGTTGGAGGGGCATGCAGTTTTTCTAAACAAAGCAGCTGGAAATCCAGATGCAGATCTTAGGAAGTTAATTTTACAAAGGAATTGTTACCATTACTCATTACAATTTTTAAAAGTGACTTCCTGGCATTACTTGTTCAGTTAAAAAAAAAACAGTTCATAAATTTGCTTGTGACTTGTGCTACTATTTTGTTTTTTTCACAAAAATCTAAAATAGTTAGTAAATGGTCTATTTAAAAAAAAATCCCCTTGTAACAAGAAAAAGTAATGAGTAAGCATTACTAGTTATACAGACAAAGTAATTACATTACCAGTCATCACATCGTTTGGAAAAAGGAACATCATGACACCCTTGTTGCTCTCAAAAGTAATGTGTTAACAGATAATTTTGTTACTCATAAGGAGTTAAGAGGTAATATCATTATTTCTAACACATTACTTCTAAGCTCTGGTTGTTCCTTACCTTCCTCTTACCAACATTTGTAGCAAAATATGACCAAGGCCTTGTCTACAGTGCCCAAATAAAACTGACCTCACCTCGTTGTATCTGCAAGCTGTCCAGACGACATGCAGCTTGAATCTGGGGCATTCAAGTATTTCAGGGCTTTAATCCACATCCCCAAAAAAGGTGGGGATTTACTCTGGGTTCTAGCAGCAAATCCCGTGTCTGTGTGGACTGAGCTCCATTGCAACATGGGTGTGGGGCTGTGGGGAGGAGTTTTGGTGGGCAGATGGAAGACTTTGTGAGGAGACACCCTGGGCCAGGTGATCAGCTGTCCCTTTCTGCTGTTTCAATGTCACTTTTCAGCAGTTCCTTTTTTTCTTTTTCTTTTTTTGCACATGTGCCAGTTGTTTGGAGAAGTGCATACCAGCATACCCATATCATCAGCTGTGTGTACCTCTTCTTAAGAGGATGTCCAAAGCCCTTCTGAGCCATGAGAAAAAATATATGTACATGCACATGCTTAGGGGGAGAGGGGAACTGGAACATCCATGGCCATGTGGCCACACGTACTGTTATTTATCCAACTGGGGTGATTTTGGAAGGGGGAATTGTGTGGATGCCTCATTGTATATGATAATTGTGTAGACAAGCCCGTGGTCACTGTGGACCAGGGAAACTCACAGGTAAGCTGAGTTTTCCTGTCAGTGTACATGAGCCCTAATTTTGTTTTGCCTTTTGTCACAATTGTAAAACTGTAAAGAGTACCATCAAAATTTATGACTACCAATACTCCATGGCTCTCTAAATATAAGCTTGATAGTACTTTAAAACATTGCTTTCTCCAAGAAAAGCAGCTGCAAACTCCGCAGCGAAGCAAAATGTAGCTCAATGACTACTTGTGCCCGTAAACACAATCACTTTTGATCTAGTGCTGTGATTTTCATGGGATTTGCTCTTTCCTTGTGATGCTACGAGGCTAGGATGGCGGGGGAGTACTTGTCACAGGGATGTCATTGTACTACTAACTATGTGACTTCATCACAGGGGTCATCCAGCCAGCACTATCCCTCTTGAGTTTTTAGTGAGCAGCTAAAGTGCTCAGTTTTCTGTGGATTTTTTCTGGGCTATAGAATACGGCCTTACTGCCCGGAAAAAAAAAACACAGAAAACCGATGGATGCTGACCGTGAAAGCCTTCGACTTCGCAGCTAAAGTGCCGTTATTTCTTATGGCCTTCATTCCCTAAAACCAGGGGTCCTTGTTCTTGCTGTTTTGGCTGTCTGTCAAAAGAATTTTGACTATTTTAAGAAGTTCTTTCAGTCTATTTCTAAATGTTTTATTTTATTTAAATGTTTATCTTATGTGTACATTTTATCTAAATGTTTTATTTTGTTGTACCAATAATGCTCAGTAAAGTTGAAGGCAGTAGGAAAAGAGGAAAATCACACAAGTGGATTGACTCAGTCGGGGAAGCCACAGCCCAGAGTTTGCAAGAGCTGAGCAGGACTGATAATAAGGTCTCTTGGAGGTCTCTCGTGCATAGGGTTGCCGTAAGTTGAAACCAACTTGACAGCACATAACAACAACAATTTTTTGTGCATCAACTTGGGGATCCAGGGAGGGAGGGAGATAAATTAATAAAAATACATTCCCCTGGATATTTTGACAAGCAGCAATCTAGAAAGGACCAATAGTTTATGACAGGCTTGCTTTTAACCCTCAAAAGCATTATAATTAGTGGCGGGGGGAGGTGATACTGGAATGTTCCTAAGTTTAAATCTTTGGTGAAAGAACAAGGATGTGCAGATATGAGATAGGTGTGATGCTATTCTGGATTTAGAAATATTCTCTTGCAGGTGGATATAAAGATAGGGAGGTATGAATCCCAAGAGCAGACCTAGCAGAAAACTGAAAGCAGTTGGGAAAGAGGTGTCACTAGGGGTGCAGGGGGTGAGGACTGCACCTGGTGACACCTTTAGAGGGGTGTCACCAGCATCCCACCCCCATCTTCACTTACTTCACAGCACCTGTGCTGTTTCTACGCAGGCACAAACCTCCACAGCGGTTCATGCCTGCTTAGAGAGGGTGATAGTGACACAGCGAGTAAGCATGGGGGGGGGTGCTGCGACAGTTCCTTTCTTTCCCTGGCCCAGGGAAGAGAAAGGAACCATTGCCATCACAGCACGCCTCCCTGCTGTGCTTACTTCACTGTGCAGCTTATTCAGGAGGTTACCTCTTCTTCATAGGCACAAACCTCCGCAGCAATTTGTGCCTGTCTAGAAGGGGTGATCCCCAAATAAGCGGTACAGTGAAATAAGCATGGCAGGGGGACACAATGGTGGCAGTTCCTCTCCTCTCCCTGGAGTCAGAGACAGAAAGGAACTGGTGCCATTGTGGCATGCCTCCCCACCGTGTTTACTTCACTGTGCCACTTACTCAGGAAACTGCTGCATGGTGGTGGTTCCTTTCTCTCCCCTGGCCCAGGAGACAGAAAGGAACCCCCACCACACAGCAGGAGTCTTCAGCCAACAATTGCTGTTGACTTTGCCTGCCCGCCTGATCTCGTGTGATATGGCACAGGATTTTGAGTCCCACAAGATTTCAAATGAGAACTGGCAAACAGGCATATGACGGCCTGCCTGCCCACACCTGAAGTAAGTGTGGTGACAGCAGGGAAAGTTTTACTCGTGGCAGGTAGACCACAGTGGTGAGTACGGGTGAAAATAATGTTGTTGTACAGAGAAGGGGGGTGTTAAAAAAAATCATCCAGACCAGGGGCTTGTCTATATGGTCAAAATAATCCTAACAGGATGTGAATAGAAGGTGATCTGTTCATATGGACATTCGCATCAACACGTGTCATTCAGAAGGGGGGCAGCCAAAGCCACCTGAAAGTCCGTGTGGGAAACGTCTGGGGCTTTGATCGGATTTTTTAAAAAAAAAATGTTTAATAATAATTTTTATTGATTAAAAACACAGTTTTATTGCTATTGTTACCCATTCCTGTCAATCATTAAAGAAAAGAAGACAAATCAATTTCCAAATCTTCTATATAATTCTATTGATATTTTAACTTTATTACTGTTTCCATTATTACATCTTTTAATGCTTAGATCCTATTACATGCATATTACCCCTTGATTTTTCCAAATAATTTATTAGTGGTTCCCAGCTGTTCATAAATCCCTCTATTGAGTTCCCTTTCATTAAGTTTGTCAATTTATCCAAATGTGCCATTTCTGACACTTTTTCTATCCAGTCCATTGTTGTCGGACTATCTTTAGATTTCCATTTCCTCACAAAGACCAGTCGTGCTGCCATAACTAAATATCTTATTAATGTTCTATGCTGTATGTCTCTCTTATTTTCTACATCAGTCATATTTAATAAATATAGTTCTGGATGCATGGAGAGTTTAAATCCTAATATTTTTGACATTTTCCTTTTAATCTTAGACAAATACCTCTGAACTTTCTTGCATTTCCACCATACATGATAAAAAGTTCCTATCTGTCGTTCACATTTCCAGCAAGTATTAGCAGAATTTTTGTACATCTTGGCCAACCTATCCGGGGATAAATACCAATGGTACATCATTTTGTGGAAATTTTCCTTCAAGTTATAAGAACATGTAAATTCTAACCTATATTCCAAACATCTTCCCATTGATCCATATTAATATTGTGTTCTATATTTACTGCCCATTTGATCATACATTGGACTTTTTTGGACAAGTAAAATGCAGCGCAAGCAGCTTCGCCACGTTGTGAGGCTGCAGCGCTGCAGGATGTCCCTTTCGGATGACGCCCGTCCCTGCCGGTACTGTTGCGGTACCGCAGGGACATTTGAGTGGAATATTTTGATGATTTTTACTCACAATCAACGATGCATTTTACTTGTCCGAAAAAGTCCATTGTTTAACCTGTTCATCGATTGGATTTTTTAAAAAGCTAGGTACGACATGCGAATGTGAGATTGTTTGAACACTCACATTTGTGCAGATACAAACAGGCAGCATAATCTGATTGGCTGGATGAGCATGGGGTGGGGCAAACAAGGAAAGTGCCTGCTGCTGCCATGTTGGATTTTCGGCTAAGCAAGGGTCCAGTAAGTCGATAAAACAGCAATCTTGTACTCTCTTTTTTTGTAAATACAAAATATCGCATGTGCACACCATGTTAAACTGTTGTGTGTTTTTTAAAAAAAGAATTGGCGGGGGCAGATTTAAAATCCCAAGTAAATCACTCATGGCTGCCATCTTGGCTAGGAGTCATGCAGAGTTTAGGGGGACTGTTTTAACCATGAAGACAGGTCGCATCATTGTGAATGGCTGGTTTTTCGAACGTGTTCCTATTTTTCCCCCCTGATATAGACAAGCTCCAGGTGTCATACATACTAGGTCTGCCACTGAGTTGTTGGAACCTATATTATCTGCTTCCTAAATATTTTCTTTCTCCTTCCTAAGTATTAATGAACCCAGGGCTGTATCTTCCTACATTTCACAGATGAAAACTGGAACATGTGGATAAGCAACATCAGAGTACAGTCAAGACGGCAAAAGTTACTAATGAGGAAGAACAACAAGCTAGGAGAGGCTGCAGTAGTTTTCTTTTGCCAGAGTCTACTGGGAAGGGGAAAATTCTACCCCTCCCCTCATCCCTGATGAGTTAATTGACTGCAAACTAGTTTTGTACTTTAAAGTCAGTTTGAGGTACTTGAATTAAGCTGTTGACAAAGGAGAAAATTGGGAGGAGGAGAGAGAACTAACACACATTGGAAGCTGCTTCTTGCAGTGTAGATGTGTAAATTGCTATTGCTTAAAAAACAATTTGTAAGCCGCTCTGATAACCTTGTGGCTGAAGAGCGGGGTATAAATAACTAAATAAAAAAAAGAAAGAAAGAAACTGGGATATTTTAGAAACAGCTGAAAATGCATCAATAGAGGATTAATACAGACTGTCCCTGACATATCAGGACAATTGGAAGTTATACAGGACTGGCCTCACTATAAAGAAGGACTAGCATCTAAAAATAATTCCGTGAATGAGGAAAGTGGAAACATAGTGGCATTATTACACTTATTATCGCACATCGCTGTAATTGCATGAAAGAACCTCCACGGAATTATCACATGACCACCACTAACACTTTAAGAATGGGACTTTACTTCCATGACTTAGCATGGGTGAGATTTCAGCAGTTGTCGTGAAAAGATGCGAGTGCACTTAAAAACACACACACACACATACAAAGATGTACAAAAGAAACAAGACAGTTCATAAAAAGAGCAGATTGTGGATAGTTTTGATGTTCTCATCCAGACTTTTTCTCACTGGGAATGGGGAGGGGGAAAGAGGATCACCCATTCACACTGTAAGCTCGTGATTACAGTGGGACATGTTTTCACACGTTCTTCAGTACCACAAAAAGAGCAATATTGAGGGCTATTGACAGCTTGTCCCATCAATTGAAAGCAATGCCTTAATTCGTGGCTGGAGCACAGATTGACCACGCAAACATGACAATGCCGTGTGATAACAGGAACCATTCACACTACCATAACATTATAATCGTGTGATTTTTGCCACATCTGATAAAGTCTAAAGTGAACAGGGGCCATCTCTGGCAGAAGATTTTTTGAAACTTGTAACTGTTGTAGGTTTACCATCAGCAAGTGAGAGAGACACTTGTAGGATTTTGGGTTGTGCGCACCACTATATGTTGTTTGGCTTTGGGAATTATGTATCTTAATGTGGCACGGGGGCACCATATGCTTCTTTGTCTTGGGCAGAAAAATGTCCTCAGCAGGACAACAGTCACAACTCAACATTTTTCTGATCATTTTCACACAAGAAGTAGAATTAAAATATCATATGTAGCTGATTTTAAAAAGACCCTCTCGCCAATGGCCATCAGAAGGATTTAGGGATGCTTGAGCTGAGTTCCAAAAAGTTACTCAGAAAAGTAGCCATGGTGGCTCAAAGTTCCAGGAGTTATAATCCCTAACTTAATTTTTCCAAGCTCTGTGCTAGGTTGAATAACTTCAGGTCTCTGAGCTAAATTTAGCCTGGGAATGACATATTCTACATTGCTAATAGCTAGAAAATACAGTTGGATTCCCATATCCACTGGGAATTGGTTCTAGGAAGGCCATGGATACCAAAAACCATGGATAATAGTGAACACCATTGAAAATAATGGGACTTCCGGTTTAAAATACCATAGTGTTGCCTTGGAGGACCTAGAAAATGGCTAGAGAGGACACATTTTCTAGGAAGACTCTATGGTAGGTGTGCTGTTTTGTGTCCCATGGATAATTGAATCAGTGGATACGGGGTTCCTACTGTAAACTTGTATCCTACCTTGTATCCTACTTATTTATATCCTACCTTAGCTCAAGAGAATATGTGTTGTATCTCCTCCATTTTGTCCTAACAAGAACCTTGTGAGGTAGGTTAGGTGAAAAGATATTGCAGCTGGCCCAAGGTCACCTAGTGTGAGCTTCATGGCTCAGTGGAGATTTTAACCTGGGTTTTCTTGATGGTACTCTAAGGACTTTTTCAGACAAGGGTTACTGCACAAGAAGCTTGCAGAAGAGGTACGGCGCTGTCGCATGGCAGGGAGTCTGTTTCGGACAGCGCTGTCCCTCTCTCAGCATCGTCTGTGTCAGTTCCATGTATGATTGAAGGCAGCCGCACCATATTTTACTCACAGACAACTTCTCTCTGAAGATGCCAGACACGGATGCAGGTGAAACGTCAGAAAGAAACTATTCCAAAACACGGCCTCACAGCCCAGAAAAAAATCAAGGAAAATCTATGGATGCTGGCTGTGAAAGCTTTTGACTTCACAGGAAGTGAATTTCCCTCACTTCCTATTGTTAAAAAAAAGGCTTCTCCTGGGCCCAAAATGTCTCAGGAAGGCCCAAAACCATGGTGAAAATGCCCCCCTGCCTGCTAAAGAGCATTGGGGGGATGGGTGTTTTTGTTTGTTTCTGCAGTAGCAAGTGTAGTAAAGGAGAGTAGTCCTTCAAGGTCTCTAGGGGGCTAATGTGGCCTCCTAACTTTCCACAGTTGCCCCCTCCCCGAACTAGAGAACCTAGCATGCCAGCTGTTATCCTTTGTCAGTTGGCACCAGAAAGTAAATAAAGAATGGCTTTCCAGTTCTTTGTTTTGTTCCATTTCATAGTTCGCCACCCTAGACTGCTCATTGAGGACTTATCAGACCAGGCAAATATGGCGTCATAAGGATCTCTAATGATCGTGAAAGGGCGTGCATACCAGATGACGTCCTTTTGTGATAATGTACTGTATATGAGGTGTACTTTTTGATCGACGGCCCAAGCCGTCAATTGTTCTCCCGTTCCGCTTTTCTGCCAGCATTGCCAGCGTTTGAATCCTCATGCCGTTGTGCTCACATGAATGTAGCGTCAATGGGCAAACACGTCTGGATGAGATTGTGACAGCCAGGTAGGGGACACTCTTTTTATGACCCACACCCCATGTACATGGGACTTTTAAAGTGTGTTTCTATGCTTTTCTGAATAGTTTATGTGTTTATTTTGTTTTTATTTTTGAATTTCCCACGCTAGCATCTTCTTGCGAGAATCAGTGAGAATTCAATCCAGAAGTAAATGGAGCTACGTTTGTGCTCCATTACTGCTGGCGAAGCCTCATTGACACTGGAAAAGGTATGGCTGGTGGGGGAGGGTTCTTTTGCCAGCATAAAAACAACACAATTTGCACCAGCAAAAAAGCGTTGGGGAGGTTGTCTGATAAAGTCCTGAGAGTTGCCTATCAGTGCATGATAATTTCTTAACAGCATATATTTATAAATGTATGGAGCATGGAACAAGTGGTTCCCCTACTCTAAATACATAGACTACGCTGCTTCCTCTATACACAGCAGCTGTCTGATGCTTGAAGTAACACTGAAATTGCAAGAAAAACAAATATCAGGATGGCCTAGCCAACAGTGAGTATTGGCACTGGGAAACTTTGGATCCCTTCCAACATTTCTCTGCTATGAAGTAACTGAATGGCCTTAGATACATCAGTTTCTCTCAATGTTACCTATCCCATTTGTAGAAATCTGTCTAAAAAGGACAATAATTAATGTGATCCATTAAAAGTTGTATAGAATTTAGACATTAACAATAATAAAAGTGTAGTATATGTTTACTCCTGATTTTTTTAACCAAACTGTAAGCATAAGCTTACAGCCCTTTTCCTACTTACCTAGACATTAGGTCCATGGATCATGGTAAGATATAATACTGAATAGAAATGCAGAGAACTCAGTAGAAAGAATAGACTTTTCCATCTGAAACATCCAAATACAGACTGCCCATTCAGAATGACAGAATTCCTATCAATTAAGAAGATACATATTTATTCTTTTTAATTTGTTCATTTTCACTTCTTTTTCATTTCTTGTTTTTAAAAACTATTATTTGTCAAAAAAAATAAATAAATGAGGGAAGAGAGAAAGTTTTTTCTAAAAAAGAAAAGTAAAACAAATCATTATAAATTCACAAAAAGGACTTGGAAAAGTGTAGCATTTAAAATACTTGGACAGTATTTGATTTCATTTTTTGAATTGATCAGCTCCTTATAATAATCTCTCTCTCTCTGGCTTTTCTTCGCAAATGAAGATTCAGGAAGGACTCATCCTGTGCTTTCTGAAAGCGCGCTGATGACTAAAAAAGCCAATCCAAGATAAACAAGTCCAGTTGCAGAAAGCACAGCAGAAGGTCTCCTTGGGTGATGTTTCTAGGTTGTGATTCTTCCTGCATTGTCGTTTCTCTTCAAGATTTGTTTGGTGTGAGTTCTCAAATAAGGCTGCAGCATTGTGGATAGTGCGTCTCCATGCCTCCTGATGTGAGGCCAGGGCGGACCATTGTTGGTGATCAATTTGGTCAAGCCTGAGATGTTGTTTCAGGGAGTCCTTGTATTGCTTTTTTGGAGCGCCCCTCTTATGCTGACCCGTGGCAAGTTCACCATAGAGTACTGTTTTTGGGAGGCGATGGCCCTCCATCCTAGAAACGTGCCTAAGTTAAACAAGCTACTATCAGTACGGTAACCTATATAGATGCCTTATAATAATAAAAATATGTTTTAAAAAGTTTAAGTGTAATTGCTGTGACATTGTTCAATATATTCAATAATTTCCCAGGGGATATAGTGGAAGCATTGTTGTATAAGATACCTTTAAATTAGATTGGATAAAAGTGTGGAAAATATACTATTGGGAACAATTCTGCCACAGAAATAAGATAAAAGACCTCATATGGTTCTTCCCTCTCTAATTTATTTTTAATAATAAAACAAACACTCATTAGAATAGTATCTTTTTAAAACCCTTAGCTTTTCTCTAGTAGGTAGTGATAAGGCTGAATAATTTGACCTGCTAGCTGATTCCCCTAAATGGAAAACAAATTAATGCTCCTGATCTAAATGCCATTTTCACATGGATATGTCCACCTACTCTTTGTTAAAACAAAACAAAACAAAAACCTTTTTTTTACAAGGGATTTGGAGCTTATTCAAAATGGTAGCAGGCTTTTTGTGTGTGCATAAAATATGTACACACACACACACACACTTAGAGCCAAAAAGCACCAAGCAGTCACAGTTGTGAGCTCTGAGTAACAGATCTGGCTAGGAGAGCCACCAAAACAATCCACGCGTGAAATAAAGTGTAGCATGTGTCTGAAATTAAGAGGCTTCTTTGCGACCTCATCATCATCATCATCATCCCCTTCCTCTTTATCCTCCTGCTTTTTTTCCCAGTGTGGGGTTCAAAGCAGCTTACAATAGTTAAAACAAATGTAGTTAAAAAAACACCACAGGATATAAAGTTAAAAAGCAATTAAACTATTATAAAATTAAAACCAGTTAAAAACACAAGCAACACATAAAAATCCAGGATATTATACAAGGGGAATGCTCCTAAAAATATAATTATCAAGAGCCTGCTGGAATACAAAAGGTTTTACCTGCTTGTGGAAAGATAGTAAGGAAGGTGCCAGTCTAGCTTTTCTGGGAAGGGAATGCTAGAGCATGGGGAACAGCCACTGAGAAGACCCTTTCTCGTGTTCCCAACAAACATACATGTACCTGGGCCTGTCTAAATGGTGAAAATACCCCTCATGGAATTTGCTGGGAATCCTACTTGTCTAAATAGGATTCAGTGCCAATCCACACTGTTCAGAAGGAGGGGGGCCCAAAACGGCAAAAACAATGGGATAAAAGCCTTTGCAGATTTCCCCATACTTTTTCAGAAACTGTGAGGCGGGTGCGCATTTTTGCTCATTTGGACTATAGAACAATAAAAACCTTGAAGGGAAGCACAAAGCTGTTTGGCTGGGTGAGAGCAGTGGCAGGGCCTGGTAGGAGGGCAACTGCCCGCTGCCATCATGTTGGATTATGACCTTAGCATTCAAATTTTTTGTTTTGCTTTCTTATAAAACTGGAGAATCGCTCTATCGCACCAGTACACCTTGGGATGACTTTTTATAAAAAGAGCAGTGGTGAAAAACTAATGCAAGTAAATCACTCACAGCTGCCATCAGGAATCCGAGGCTTATGGGGGCTTCCGAGGCCAGAAAAACTTTTTAGATATGTCACTGCTGCTGCAAGATGCCAATACTATGGGGCATTTTAGATTTTTTTTTCCCTCATGTAGATGGGCCCCCTGTGTGAAGATGGTGGGAAAGAGAGAATTGTCTTGTTATCTTTCTTTTAGTGAAAATGGAATTCTGCTGTTATAGTTGGATAAACCTGATTCAATCACACTGCAGCCCTTGAGAATTAGATACTTTGAAAAGGAAAATCAGACAACAAGAAGAGAGGAGTTTTGTTAAGAGTTTGATTGCAGATTATAATGAACAAATGTCCCTAACCACCCATATAATGGCTCTTAAATGTTCTCTTCAAATGCATTTTTGTGCTTGCATCTAGATAATTTTGCAAACCAGAGTAGTGTAAATTATTTATTTATTATTATTTTTATTCAGGGTCTGGATAACTAACATGCTCTATGAGAGGTTGCCTTTGAAGACTGTTTGGAAACTTCAGCTGGTCTAAAGACCTGCAGCCAGATTGTTAACTAGGGGCTCATCTAGATGAGGCAATACAATGTCAATTGCTGTGCATTAACGCAAAATCTCAGCAGCACCCATTTGTCTCCACAGTTTTTTTGCAAGATTGCTAGTATGTGAAGTTATCCATGTTTGAAGTTCACACAGAGGCATGCCTGCTAATCAAGATGGTGGCCGCGAGTGAATTAGTTGTGTTTTTATTCTCCGCAAGTTGCCACCACTGCACATTTTATAAAACTTTAAATCTCAAACGTGCAAGTGCAACCTTCTGCTTTAAAAAAAAGCTGTTTGGTTGCCTTGCCACTGAAAAAATGTGCACAATCACTACTACAAAACTCAAAAATGGTGGTTCTGGCAACTTCATTGCTGGCAAGCCTGCCCCCTGCAAATCTCTGACCAATCAGCTTTCGATTTCCAGAATGTGCAGTGATGCAAATTGGTTGTCCTAATGAGCACTAAGGGGCATTCCCCCACATTATTTATAATAATATGGGGAAAACCATGAAGTTTTCCTACATAGTTTTTGCAGTTGCGGGGGGGCTCCTTCCAAAAATGGCGAATCACCGCAGGATCTCGTTGGGACAAAAGGTATTCTCCTCACATTCTATGAGGAGTTTTTTTCATCATCTAGACAACACCTAGGACTGGCTACAAGAAGCATACAAGACCCTTGCTGCAACAAGAACACTCACATTTTTCTCATCTTTGACAAGAAAAAGTGCTTTGACACACTGAGATACCACTGTAAGGTTTGGGTGCATTTGTGATTTTTGTGTTTTGTTTCCTATTTTGTAACCTTTCTGGGGTGGGGATATTTATGCAAAACTTTGGCTTTTCTGCAAAACCTTGGTTTTTGGACAAAACATTTTTGCCAGAAATCAGTGTGTAGCACAAACACAAAATGCACCTATTGTGGGGGGAGGTTGCAAAACAAAAAACAATATAAAAATTATCAATGTTTTAAAATATGCAAAAACTCACATAATATCAATCAATAGGGAGGAAAATACGTGAAGGTATTTCCTCTGGATCAAACAAAAGTGATGGTATGTAAGTGAACAGGGAAGTGTAAGTGATCAGCATTTCAATGCTATCCTGCTCCAGTGAAGGATGCATAAAAGCTTCCTTATGCACTGCAGATTTCTTTACTAGGATCAACACCTGTTTTGTGGTGGTTTACTGGGATTTCCAGAGCTCTGCATATTTATTTTTTAAAAGTACATCAGTTATATTTCCAAGGTTCCTAATAGGTGAGCTAGTTATAATTATAACCAGTATTGTCATTGTTGTTGTTGCTGCTGTGTGCCTTCAAGTCTTTTCTGACTTATGGCAACCCTATGACAAGGTTTTCTTGGCAAGATTTACTGAGAAAAGGTTTGTTGCCTTCATCTAAGGCCAAGAAGTGTGACTTGCCCAAGGTCACCTAGTGGGTTTCCATGGCCAAGAGTATGGCTAACCAATACAAGCCCCCAAAGAGTAACAGTAAAAACAAGGTGCAGCAGCTACAACATGTCTTAATGGTATTTTTGCCCCCAGAAGCCTCGATAAGCTTCGCATGTTTGATGATAGCGGGGGGGGGGTAAACAGGGAAGAAAGAGGAGGAGGAGAGCTCACCTCCCTTCTCCCATCCTCACTGGGGGTGGGGGTGGTTGCTGCGGCCACTTACCCTGTCAGCAAGCCTCACCCCACTTGTCCAGCCAATCAGGGTTGCACTTCCTGTGTTCGAATTGCTGTCCTAATGAGGGGGAATGTGCACTTGCCTCGCTTTTTTTTTTAAGTCAGGGAAAGCTGCGAAGGCTTTTCTCCTGAGGTTTTTGGCCTTTTTTGCCCCCCTCATTCACAATACGTCAGCATGTCGCAGGATCCCATTTAGACAGATTGTATTCCCTGTGATTTCCATGAGGGTTGTTTTGGCCATTTAGACAACCCCGTAGATTTGAATCCTGGTCTCATAGAATCATAGAATTGTAGAGTTGGGAGAGACCATAAGGGCCATCCAGTCCAACCCCGTACCACGCAGGAATCACAATCAAAGCATCCCTGACAGATGGCCATCCAGCCTCTGTTTAAAGACCTCCAAGGAAGGAGACCCCACCATGCTCCGAGGGAGTCTGTTCCACTGCCGAACAGCTCTTACTGTCAGAAAGTTCCTCCTAATGTTGAGGTGGAATCTCTGTTCCTGGAGCTTGCATCCATTGCTCCGTGTTCTAGTCTCTGGAGCAGCAGAAAACAAGCTTGCTCCATCTTCAATGTGACATCCCTTCAAATACTTAAACAGGGCTATCATATCGCTCCTTAACCATCTTTTTTCCAGGCTAAACATACCCAGCTCCCTAAGTCTTTCCTCATAAGGCATGGTTTCCAAAACTTTCACCATTTTAGTCACCCTCCTCTGGATACGCTCCAATTTGTCCATATCCTTTTTGAATTGTGGTGCCCAGAACTGGACACAGTATTCTAGGTGAGGCCTGACCAAGACAGAATAGAGTAGCACTATTACTTCCCTTGATCTAGACACTATACTTCTATTGATGCAGCCCAAAATCACATTGGCCTTTTTAGCTGCCTCATCACACTGTTGACTCATGTTCAACTTGTGGTCTATTAGAACTCCTAGATCCCTTTCGCACCCAGAGTCCTAATTCAAAACTCAGACCACTACATCATGCTGGTTCTTGCCAGTACATTACAATGTATAATTATGCACTTTCTATTTCTCCAAAGTAACTAAGAAAGTAACGTTTAAATTACTTTCTTTGAAAAAGACAAAATAATACAAGGCTCTCGCCTGTACACTCTCCTCCTGTCTACCTCATCATGAAGAGAGGTACAAGGCCCAACTTTACAGTATTCCTCTTCCACTAGTCAGTGAAGCCATACCCTATGAAGGCAGCTAAAACATTAGTTATACCACAAAAAGGGTGAAGTTATTCCTTAGGAAGTTACAATCATAATGTAATGTAATTCCCTCATAAAAGGGGAATTACTTACAAATAATTATGTGTAACTAGTTATGTCTAAACTCATTCATTGCATAACAATGTGGGATGTGTCCCCTCTCCCCCCTTCCCTCCAATAAACACAAACACACAAAAATTCTTTCAGATATATATTGTACAATGATATCGGATATAAAAGATAATGAAAGATATATTGCCAATAAAGGCCACAACTTTTGATGACAGTTGCTTGGTTGGCACAAACGCTTGGGTTCCGATCCAGCAGTCGACCAACATGCTTGTCTGGTCGATGAGACCATTGTCAGCCCATCTGATGACAATCCCCAGTCCATGAAAGGGGAGGAATCTGGGCAGGCCCAAACCACCTTCCACCTCCGTTTCCTCCCCTCCCCATCACCAGAACACATGATGCCAGAACCAAAGGGGGGGGGCATTCACTGGCCGCATACCCCAGGCTGACAGGTGTCAGTGCCATAACTCCCTCCCCAGGGTCTCCTTGACCTTGAACTTGAATTTGACCTTGAACTTGAATTTTATGGAGACCCCTGTTACCATGACTTTTTGGATCGGAACCCATGCCGACTGCCCATGGAGTTGTGACAAAGAAGAACAAAACATGCATGATAATGAAATACACATAACATGCAGGGGGTGGGTGGATCTTTGGCTCCCAAGGAGCCACTGGCTGTTCCGGTGCTGCAGTCAGGAATAAATACCTGACCACCGGACCAGAGGGAAAACTGGCTGCCTGCAGCAGCCAGCCCCACCTCCCAGCCAATCAGAGGGCAAAGCTCGCTCTTGAGCCTGATTGGCCAGGAGTTATTTAAATAAGCCAATCAGGAAGAGGCAAGCCTGATTTGCTGATTTACGATCCACTTCCCCAGCCAATCAGAGGGGAAGGCTCGCTCTTGAGCCTGATTGGCTGGAAGTTATTTGAATCAGCCAATCAGGGAGAGGCAAGCCTCTCCCTGATTGGCTGATTTATGATCCACTTCCCCAGCCTGCAGTGCAGGCTAGGAAGAAGACGTCAGGGCATGGTGGCGCCCATGCCACCCCTTCCCTGCCATGTGGGAAGGGGTGAAGACTGGGGACCCCACCAGTCCTGCAAACCAGCCACTACGGTAAGTCGGCAGCTGACTTATCAATGCAGCAAGATGGAGAGGAGCCCACTTGCCTTTGTAATACAAACAACACCTTAAATAAAAAAACAATTTTAAGGAGGATTGTTTTCAGGGGGCTTAAAAATCCTAACTCACATTCGCTTTGGGGCTCAGCTGTAGTTATTTTATACTCTTCACCGAGCCTATCTACCAACATTCCAGGGAGGCATTATGAGTGTTTTCAACCATAATATTAAAAATGCTTTTTGTCACCTTCTCATTTATAATGCTAATCAGAAAGATACAATAGTTAAAACATATGCACTTTTAAAATTTCTCCCTCATACATCTGTCCCACTAACATCATTCACACTCACACATGCATGCAAATGCTACAAGAATAGCTTCCAGTGCTATTAGTGTCATGTGTGAAAACACTGTATACCCTCAAACAGGGAACACTGATGAGGCCCATGAACTGTGCTTTTAAATATGCACAGAGACATTGCCAACCAAGGTGAAGCCATGTTGATCGAATGCCATTCGCAATTCAAGAGGCTTTCGACAGTCTGAGGAAGAGGCCATACCTGAGCACACACATTACTCAATTTGAAGCAAACAAAAGATTCAAATCTGACATTTTTAATAGGCACATAAGCACCACAAGATGCATTTCAGGCTAATTTAAATATTCATTGTTTGTAATATGGCAAAGCCTCCTCTCACATTCCATTTCCCAATTAAGCAATGCATAAACGTGATTTGCATAACAGTGCCTCGGTGAAATGGAGCATAAGTGTGGCTAATTTACTAAAATGTGGCAAGTTGGGACAAGGGAGGGGGAAGAATCCCAAAAACTTTAAACAGGAATGATGGCAAGAAGCTCAAATAGGTACCAAGTGTGTGCCCTGAAAAGGAGGCAAGCTTGATTCTGTTCTTATTTAATACTGTTTTGATCTTAATTTTGTATATTTTTAACTATACTGTATGTGTATTCCTGTATTCTCTGTCTTCTTGTAAGCTGCCTTGAATCCGAATCCGGGAGAAAGGCAAGATACAAATAAAAGGATGGATGGGCAGTACTGTTTCAGCACCACTGGGGATACCACTCTTGACCTTGGGACCGGAGGTAACAGTTGCCTCCCCTGTCAAGGAAAGATTAGATGTCTTCCTACTTATACTGAAAGTATAATTAGAGAATGAGATAGATGAAGAACTAAAGTACTGAAATCATTCGTTTTAATCTTAATAAGAAATATGGTCCCTAAGACTATCCTTAATGGTAACTGATAAAGAAAGTTGGATGAGCAGGGATGGGGGGGGGGAGATGCTAATCTCAGCAATCATAAATTAATGGGATTCTTCTCTGCCTACCTGGAAGCTCTCAGGGTTTGACCTTGTCTTTCAGAATTTTTAGGACTCCCGCTAGTACTCTGGAACGTAATTGTATTATGCTGGCAACAAGTGCTTATAATACTCTCGGGGATCTGGCCGATCTTCTGTAACATACTTTTTATCTTAACTAAGATAAAGTAAAATAGGTATTATGTGAAAGACACACATAGCAGCATCTCCTTCTCAACACTTGGTATTTAGCTTTTATGGTATGCTGGCTGTGATGACCACTAGCAATCGCTCGAAGTGCTCACTGCTCATCTGTGACTGGTTTAATAACAATTTCTCCCTGTTGCAGTAGAAGAAAATGCATTATGTACCGGTAAGCCTCTATGTGAGAACTTAAGGCTGCAGTAGTTAACCTTTAAGTTACTGGAGGTCCTTCAGAAATAAAGGCAATGATGCACTCTCCTCAGTTTGGAATTGCCAGCTTTTTCTGAGGTTGGGATGTATACCAGCTTGGCTCTTAATTTGTGGTAGAAGTGAAGAACCTATGACCCTACACATGTTTTGGACAACAGTTCACACAATCTCTTACCATTATCCATAGTGACTAGGGTTTCTGGGAGTTGTAAATGAAAATATCTAGAGGACAAAAGATTCCCCAGCTCTGTTTATAGGATCAGGTACAGTGGTTCTTATGGGATCAGGTACTTGCAGTCTAGATGGGAGATGTGTTTCATTCTTCCTTGGGCTTTAGCTAGTTTACATTGCTGGAGGCACCAGTGTGAGACCAATGCAGGCTGTGCAATTTGTATGGCTTGGCTCCTAAAGTGACTGAAGGGTTATCAAAGTGTGTTAGGCCAAATGATATTTCACCTTTCCCCAAAAGGAAGAGAAAAAAAGATAGCACAAACCTCCATTTTATCGCCTTAGCAATAACTTGCTAAAGCGAAAATCCAACATGGTGGCAGTGGGTGCTTGCCCTGTAACCCAGCCCTGCCCCCTGCACTTGTCCAGCCAATCAGGTTTGCACTGTGTCCTGCATGGGGAAGTGATTAATGTCAAATCGCTTGTCTTAATGAGTGAAAATGCACATATCTCTGGAGATTTTTTTAAAAGTCAGGAAAAGCCACGAAGGCTTGTCTCGTGTAGTTTTTCCTCTTTTTGACCCCCCCTCCTTCACAATATGATAAGACAATGTGGAATCCCATCAAGACAGCTCATTTTCTGAACGAATTCTGTGAGGGGTATTTTCACCATGTGGACAACCCCCTAATCTTTCCTAGAGAGAAGCAAATGGAGAGGGCAGCACAGAAAGGTGCCACTTTAGTAGGAGGCAGCATGGTGTAGTGTTTTGAGTGTTGGACTATGGAGATTTTCAGATGCGATTTTTGGCAGGATATATTGCAAAACAGCTCCGTTGCTGCCGCGTGGCAGGGGAGCTGTTTCGGACGCCGCCGTCCCTCTGCCGAAACCCTCCGTGTCACTTCCGTGACAGAATGGAGGAAACCGCGTCTTATTTCATTTACAATTGTTGCCCGTGAGTGAAATACGATGCGGTTTCCTCCATTCTGTCACGGAAGTGACATGGAGGGTTTCGGCAGAGGGACGGCATTGTCCAAAACAGCTCCCCTGCCGTGCGACAGCAACAGAACTGTTTTGCAATATATCCTGCCGAAAATCACGTCTGAAAATCTCCTATGACTCTGGAGACCAGGGTTTGAATCTAAGCTCAGCCATGAAAACTCACAGGGTGACCTTGGGCAAGTCACACACTCTCAGCTTCAAAAAACCCTATGATAGTTTTGGCTTAGGGTTGCCATAAGTTGGAAACAACTTGAAGGCACACAGCAACAACAAGTATAACCTGTGGACAGGGGAAGGATTGATTTATATGCATACAAAAGCATGAGATACAGCCTCCTCCTTACACTGATTAATATGCACACCATCTCAGAGACCAAGTAGACATCCTCTTTTCTGAAAGCACATTGCCAACTTTGCTTATTCCTTAACAACAAGTACATTTTCCATGTGGGAACAGACTCTGATACGAGGTCTGTCTATTAAATACCAAGACCGATACAATAACCCATCTTTATTTATACATATTACAATACTAATGCTTCTCCCCTTCAATATACTCTCCATTAACACTCACACATCAATACAGTCTTGTTTTTCACTGGTCGAAGGCATGGAGCAGATCAGTTTCTGTCAGCTCTTTCAACACATCAGTCGTTTTCTTCTTTACTGCGTCAATTGATGTTCAAGTGTAGTAATGTGTTTATTGACCAAAAACTGCATCACACAAAGTGCTGTGTGAGCAGGCGCATTGCCTTGATGAAGAAAGAAACCATTTTTCCACAGTAATGGCCTTTTTTTCTGACTCTTTCTCTCAGCTTTGTCAAAACTTCCTTATAAATAATGCTGGTTCACTGTTCTGCCTTCTGGAACCCATTCTGACAAAATTATGCTCTTGATGTAAAAAAATTTTAAATGAGCATGGCTTTGAATGTGGACTTGCTTTGATGTGCTTTTTTTCATTCTTGGTAATGATGGTGTTTTCCAGTGCATTGACTGTCATTTTGTCTCAGGGTCATACTGGAAGATCCAGGTTTCATCACAAGTGATGATTTTTTGGAAAAGGTTTGTGTTCGTCTCAAGTTGCTATAGAATGTCAGTGCAAATTTCCTTGCAGCACTTTTTTTGCTCTGGTCCTATTTCAGTATATTTAACCAAAGCAGAAACAGACAAGGAAATAATCTCAATGGTCTTTATTCCTAATAAAGGGATAGCATTTTTAGTTTTAAATATGCACTTTATGGGACTTTCTTCATTACAGTACTTGTGAAGAGACTGAAACGAAAGCCTTGTCCTTGCAGCCCTGGCAGCAGCAGCAGAAGAGTTAGGATACCTGGTGAATAGTTTTATCTGCAGACTTGAGATAGAGAGGAAAGAAGCTTTAACAATATCTCTTTCCTACTCTGTTGCACACTTTGGCTATTTGGGTTTTGTGCATATGTCCAATGTTGCCTTTCACCAGTCCACCTACCACTAAGTTCCTCCTTGCATGCTCTGCATTCTATGGATATTCCTGATATAAATCCATACCACATACCTTGAAATATAAGATCAAAGTTCTCTGTCTGGGTGCCCATTGTGCAGGTTTGGATGCAGAATTTGTTAGCATCTTGTCCTCTTCTGTAGTAGAGGGAAGGGTGACCAGTCAAGAGGAACTATCCATTGACTTCAATAAGGTTATGATTAAGCCTACCTCTTTTTTTGCAACAATGTCACACCATTGTCAGGAATGGAAATTATGGCCTAATTCAGGGATGAGAACTGTGAGACCCTGTAGATGAATTGCAACTCATAGCAACCATAACCAACATAATCAGTGGTGAGGAGTACTGGGAATTGCAGTCCAACAACATCTGTGAGGCCACGCAAACCCCACCCTTGACCCAAATCCAATTGCTACTCCCAGTTAAGAGTCAGCCCTCTGAATCAATTGATGATTGGTAAGTCAACATTTATGTAAATGCCATTAATTCAATGGATCTAGCCTTGTTGGGTCTTGCAATGGGATCTAGGCATTTGATTCCACTGAAGTTCCACTCTTGTCTTGTCATGCTGCCTCCCCATCCACATTTTGTCCTTGTGCTGAAAATGTCAGAGCTGTGGCATCACTAAGGCTGGTGTCACCCCCCACCCCACGGTGCCACCTGGTGCAGTTCGGCCTCTCCTCACCCCCCTAGTACTGCCACTGTGTCAGAGCCAAGAGAGCAAGGGAGATGATCATCTCATGCAGAACAATGTAAAATGTAATGAAAAAGTAGAAATTTTTAGTTATTTAATTTTTTATTATTGTGTTTTTACTGCTAGGGAAATGGGGAGCTTGCATGTCAGATATTCTGCCACGTGACAAAATAATTTGGCTGGTTTTAGGTACTATGTACTTTGACTTACAGGTTTGGAGGGCTCAGTTGCTGCTGTAGTTCATGTGTCAAAATTTCCAGTGTCAGTCCTGGAAAATGTATTTTTGGTGTTTGGACCCTTCTACCATAGACAAGTATATATTTTACTAATTGTATTTGTTTTGCCACCAGTGTGCTATATTCCACTGGCATGAGTAGGTTTAGGAGTAAATCTACTTCATCTGGAAGTTATAATCTTGGGACAGAATCACTCAGTAAGTCTTGCATTTAAAAAAAAGGATTAGTAAAATCCCCACACACATCTAGGTTGACTGAAAAACTCTCTCAGAGATTGAAATCGACTGGCATTTCTCTTTACGTATCATGGTATTATATACTTTTCAACATGAAACACTTTTACTAAGCAGAGAAGAAAAATATATCAAAATACAAGTGTGGCACCTTACCGGGTAACCTGTGGATTTCACTGTTTGACACATTCTTCTTTCGTTTTTTTTTCTTTCTTTTTTTTTTACTAAACATTGCTGTAGAGTGTGTTCTACTGTGCTATCATATTAGATGCACAGAAGCAGAATTTTGCTCCAAACAAAATTGAGTGAAGAGAAAGGTCAGGCTGCAATGACTTCATTTTGCTCACTATGACACTCTCCAAATACATTCTGAGTCTTATTTCTTACATAGCTTGAGGGCTTGTTCTGTACAAGCCTTTTCTTGGCAAAGTTATAAAATCCTCACACCACTGACAGAGATATCCTGGACAAAACAATTAAAAATAAATAAAAATGAAATCCCAAACACTTCTATATGTAGGATCCCTTTCAGAGAATTGTTATGAATTAAGATCATAAGAGATGTCCAGATCATGTTTCCTTTGTATATTTCCACAATACTGAAATATTATATATGATGGAAGCATGTGTGTCATTGATTTTGGAATGTGCAGCAGCTTATACCAACCTGGGTAGTGGCAAAAAAAATCAATACTTGCCATTCATTTTCCAAGTGACAGTATTTTCCTACAGAGATATTATCTTCGTGGAGGAAATTTCTCATGTGTTGAAACAACCCACAAGGCATTTTGAACAATAAACATGCCTCAGTACACATTGATTTTTTTTTCCTGTTCTTGCTTCTTGGATGAAGGTTGATAGTTTAGATTTACATATTATCCAGTTCAGAGGATGACTGCTGAGGATTCTGGGAATTGTAGTCCAAAATTTTAACTTTTCCAGGCTTTGGAGCCTTGGGCCACATGTTCAAGCCTTAATCCATGAGGACATTGAAGTGGGAAAATTGCCGTTTCAGCAACTATCCTGTAGATTCAGTTTTCTTAGCTAGCATTCTCCATATCTTTTTAAATTATTTTAAGGAAATGGGGCACACACTTTCCTATTTCTAAAAAGTTAGGAATACTGATCAGTCTGTTCATTCTATTCTATACATTTATCCTGCTTTCTCTTTGATGGTCCACAGGTATGGGGTTTTAATATATATATATATATATATATATATATATGTTTTGTTTTATTTGTATAGATCATTACAACAGGCCATCTCTTTTTTGGATGCAGATTATTGGTAAATGGAGCCAAATGTCACTTCATTAGCCATTTTGAGTCCTGTATTGGGAAAGAAGAAGGATATAAATCAAGGAAAGAAAGGCTGGTTTCATCATCTCTTTGATCAGAGCTAATGGTTAGTAAATATCTGAAAATGTATTGCATGTTTAAAAATAGAAGCTGAGGCTCCTTGGAAAGTGCAGCCTTAGCGTAGAATAGGGTAGGGATATAAACTGAGCACATATACATAAATAGAAGATTTTGAGAACATAAGAAAATAAGAAGGGCCATCTTGGACCAGAGCAAAGAGCAATAAAATTTCATATTCTGTCCACACAGTGTTGCATATAGGAAGCCTACAAGCAGATTAAGAGAATAACAGTACCCTTCTGATCACACTCACTAGCAATTTAAACCCAGAGACAAACCATCTCTAGTACTGAACTGAATATTTGTCCTCCACAACTAGTAACTATTGCCTTTATCCTCCATGAATCAATCTTCTTTTAAAACTATTGTTGGTCATAATTGTATCTTACAGTAGTAAATTCAACCGTTTTGTGAGAAATATAGGGTTGAGACATACACAGAGAGAAAAAGAGATGAAAATAAGCTGAGAGTTGAAAGGCCCCTGAAGTTCTTCTCTCTGTGGATCTGATATGAGGTAGCAGATCTGCTGCCTAATTAAAATATAGCTGTCAGGACGCTGATACAGGTCAGTAGCCTGGTCACCAGTATGGGTGAAGAACAATAAGCTAACCCCATTGAATAAGTAGGACTAGAAGCAGAGACACTAGAGGCCAGTCAAGGTCCCAGAATCATGTCCAAGACTGAGACAGAGCCCATCAAGTTGGAATCCAGTGACCCTTTGAGTGGCACCTCAGAAGCCGATATCCTCTGAGCCCAAATCCACAAAGAACTGACTTCCTCCAAATGAGAGATACACCCACCCCATATCAGTCCATCAGTGCTAGCAACAAACCACAACCAAGATAAGTACTAAACTCCAAGGGGCCGTTTACACGATGAAAATGTCCTGGGAAGAATTCGTGTCAATCCCTGGCAGTTTACACGTACATCGGGTCGGGTACGTGATTTTCGGAAGGGGGGCCACCTTTTATCCCTCAACCTGCGGGACTTCCAGTCCCGCAGGTTGTGCCGGTTTTTAAAAAAGTCACTGGAGGATTCGGAAAATCGGAAATGTAAACAGCGTGGGACAAAAAGTCTCAGTACTGGGATGACCGGAAATGGTGACTGGGGGCGGTCTTAGAGCTCAGGGACCAGAAAAGGAGGGATCAGTCACCCGTTCAACAGATCCAGCCTCACCAGCCGAAAACAAAGGCATCCCTTCCAGCTGCACGAAGGTTGATGTGTGTGTGCGAATGTACTCAATCACCTTTTTAAATGGATTTCTACACTGCATGCTACAGAGAGATCATGGTGGGCAGATCCTCCCTTGTTCTGAACAGAGAGATCGTGGTGGACGGGCACAGTAAAATATTCCAGCCTCTGAGTGAATGAAAATCCCTTAAATTTCCCCTCTCTGTGTCTGTGTGTTTCAAAACAGCCTGTTTGTAGCTGGTTTGAAGCATGAACTCTGCAGCTAATCTGTGTTGTAAGGGTTAACATTTTACAGAGGCAAGGGGAATATGATGCCTCCCTTCCCCCCCCCATCCCCCTCACTCGGCTTGATTTCAAATGGAAAGCACTCTTTTCCTGCGTCTGAGCGAAAGATCTCAGTCTGGATCTTTAAAAATGCTTTCTGCCTCTTCTGAAGGGGTTAAAATGTTCAAGCAGCAAGGGGGAATAACAAACCTCTGCCCCCCTCTCTCCACCACCACCCCCCAGCCAGCCAATAGCATCGGTCGTGGCACGGAACTCTAAGGGAAGTGCGTCACCGAGGTTGTGAAAACACGAGTAATCGCATCTTTGATTGACAGCCAAAAAAAAAAAATTTAAAACCTAAACAAAACCGGAACTATGGACGTGTAAATATCAGTCACGGGACCACACGGGATATCCATATCAGAGACATAAATCGTATAAACAGCGAGGGGCGGATTCGTTATCACTTTGTCCCGGTAGGCAACGGGACAATTTCTGTCGTGTGACTGGCACCCAACTGAAAAATCTGTCCCCTTCCACTTCTCAAGGAAGGGTGGAGCTTGATGGGCAATTCCCATTTCAGTCAATGCCCCAACACTGCTGGAGCAACTTGCTCTCTTGGAGCTCTCCTTGTTGCTGAAACTGCCCCATGGTCTGCTAGTCTGGATAGGACTGCTGCTTCCCTTCACCCATATTCTGCTAGTCTATTTGTATTTCGATCAAATAATACAAAACTTCAGTATTCTTCCTTCTGAATGAGGTCAATACCCCTGTGATGCTGCCAGGGAGTATGTAACAATACTTTATTGCAAGTAATATTCAGAGCCCTTTGTGACAACAGCAAGTAGCCTGCTGGAGATAAAATTGCCAAGCTGTGCTTCCTCCATTCAAAAAGGATCATAAGTCTATGTAGGACAGGTTTCTTCATATCAAGTATTCATAGATGTACATGCTCTTAAATTATATTCCTATGATGTGGAATTCATCTGAGGAACAATGTTGTTGGATCCTAAGTGTTTTTACTGTTAACAAAAAGAATTATATTCCAAGGTTGGAGGATAAATATTCATCACCCATTGTTCAAGGGTCAAAAGAGCTTACTGCTTTAATAATGCATGAACATATAATTCATAGATGACAATTGCAAAAAACTGCATTTTTGGAAATATGGTCAGCTTATATTCAGGCTATGCCTAGACCTTGTTCATATCTCACATATTTCCTTTCACCCCTTTATTTTATTCTCTTATAATAATACTTTTTTAAGTCTAATTTTTTAAAACGTTTCTTCATGTCATGCTTCTAACAATTCTTGGACTGAGGGATGGAGTGGGACTGGAGTCTGAATAATAAATAATAAATAATTTTTTTTATATATCCCGCCCCTCTATGAAACGCAATCGGGGCAGCTTACAACAATTAAAATATACCTCCAGACCCTCAATCCCACCCCCCCTTAAAATACAATTAAATAATTTAAGAATTAAAACATACTTTAAAAAATGCAAAAATAAAAATAAAAATAAATAAATAATGGACTGGCCGTGGCGAGATCAGGACAAGCTAGATTTCCTTTTTCTTTTCTTTTTCTTTTTCTTTTTTTAATGGCCAGGTATCTATTCAGGAAAGGCCTGCCGGAAGAGATCTGTCTTAAGAGCTTTTTAAAAGCTATTTAGGGTGGTAATATGACGGATCTCATCTGGCAGGCCATTTCATAATCTAGGAACAATAGCTGAGAAGTCAAAGAAAGCCTAGTTTTTAAAGGTTGTAACAAATTCCTCCCAGAGGACCTGAGTGCACAGGGAGGATTATATGAAAGGAGGCGGTCCCGAAGATAGGTTGGACCCAAGCCATTTAGGGCTTTAAAGGTGATAACCAATACCTTGTACTGGGCCTGGAAACTAATGGGCAGCCAGTGGACTGATCTTAAAATCGGTGTTATATGGTCTCTTCTAGATGTACCCGAGACCAGTCTGGCTGCCATATTCTGTACTAGTTAGAGTTTCCGGACCAAGCACGAGAGTAGCCCCTATGTAGAGTGCATTACAGAAATCAAGAAGGGGGGTTACCAGAACATGTACCACATTCTCAAGATCCCCGATTTCCAGGAAAGGGCGCAGCTGGCATATCAGCCGAAGCTGATAACAGGCACTCCTGACCGTCTCATTTACCTGATTCATCATCTGGAGTGACGGGTCCAGGAGCATCCCCAGACTGCGAACATAGTCCTTGGAGGAGAGTGTGACTCCATCCAGGACTGGAGATTGTATCCCAATGCCTGGGTTCAGGGCTGAAACGCCAACCAGTAAGATAAAGTCTGATAGCATCAACTATATATGTGAGGGTCTCACACACACACACACACTTTAACAACCCTATGGGGAAAGGTGGTTCACAGTAGCAGCCAGGGAAGTATCTCTTCTTGCAGAATGTGAGTTGCATTTACTAGTAAGTCATAAAACAGTCTTTACCACTTTGTGCAGTAAACAGAGGCAGATTTGGTTTGGGAATGACATTTTCTTTTCTAAATGGAATGAAAAATGACAGATAAGCATTATGGAATATTTTTACACAGCCACACAACCTAGCTAGTCCCCCTGCAGTATGAAATTGTTGGTTGGGTGTTATTAATTTTTGTGATGTGATGCAGTTCTTGGGCACAGTGGAATCTATACAGCTTTAGTTGATGTCTGTGCAATGCCTACATTAGAAAATGCAAATCCAATATTAACTTCAGCTTAAGTCACTGCTGGATTTTATTCTCAGACATTTTGGTTCACCCCTCTGATAGATTTATTGCAAATTAAAATTATACTTCCTTTGCATGCACATAACCTTCAAGTTTGTATTCCGTTGAATCATTTTTTACGCAATAGATTTTTCTTACGATTTTGACACATTCATTAGCACAACAGAGTTTGTTAGCTGAAAGTCAAAGGCCATCTTAAAAACTCCCAAGATGGGCAGTATGATTCCAAATTATGAGTAACTATAATGTATTAAAAATAATATTGGGTACAATAACCTCTTGTCCCTCTAGGCTAGAAACATTTAGGCTACAAAGCTCATAATGGAAAAAGCTGAAGAAAGCTTGACAAGGTAATTTTTCAAGCGTGAAGAATTCTTTGCTGACATTAACTATACATGATACTCTGATATATTTTCTGCCTGAACTACTTAATGCATTAAATATAGTCTTATTAGTGTAGTAAACTTTTCCGTGCCAATCTGCTAAAATTTATTAACCAAGTCAAATTAGAATAGCCAGTGATTCTATTTTGACAAATGAGAGACATATTTTAGAAGTAACCCCACTGGAGTTGTGTGTGAAGTGGGCACTCAAAGTCTCACTTGTGGATATGTCAATAGAGCAGAATCATGTCTCGCTCATGCTTTTCCTTTTTTCTGATGATGTGTAATCAGCTATAAAGGAGCATCTGCTTTGCAGCCACCTTAACAAGACTCCAAGAAAAAGAAGTGCCTACTTCATGAGTACAGGGTCCCCAAAGAGAACACCTCTCTTAAAGCTCTTGCTGTCCTAACTCAGCACAATAATGCATATTCAAAACTCAAAAAATCACTTATAGTTCATGAGCTTAGAGATTATGAAACACACAAGAGGAGGCAGTTGTTCACAGTGCAATCCTATTAATGTTTACTCAGAAATATCCAACTCAGCCAATGGGACTTTCTCCCAGGTAAGTGTTCATATAGCTGCATCTTCAGCTATCACAAGCCATCTGTTTATATCAGAAAAGGAGAACCTGTGGCCTCCCAGATGTGGTTAGATCACAATTCCCATCATCCCTGATCACTGACTATGCTTTGGCTGGGCAAATGGCAGTTGCTTTCTAGCAACATCTGGAAGGCTATATGTTCCTCACCCCTGTTTGGGTGTTTCCAAGTGAAAACCAACACTATTAGGTTATGTTCAAAAGATAAGCGGAAGCAGTGTAGATTCTAAAACACTGAACATGCTGGATCAGCCAAAGGATCTTCTGTTCCAATGTTCTGTGCATACCAGTTGCCCATGGGAAGCCCAGAAGCAGAACTTGAGTATAGCTGCACCCTATTTCTCATGTTTCTTGCAAATGATATATAGAACCATCCTACCTCTGATACTGAACCCATCTTAACTAGCAACCACTGATGGCCCTAACCTCCAAGAACGTTTATCATAACTTTAAAAAGCTGTGTTATCCAGTCCCTTTTAATAGCTGGAAAATACCACCAGTTAACTAAGTCCTGTGTGAAAAAACATTTCCTTTTATCCATCCTTTAATTGCATTTTTTATCATCTGGTGTTTAGCTTTATCTAGGTTTTAGCCTTGTTGTAAGCTGCTTTGTATTCTATGAAGGGAGAAAAGCAGAAGACAGATAATAGAATGATAGATAATCCTAAATCTTCCACCATTCACCTTTAGTAGATGACCCCAAGTTCAAGTATTACAAGGGAACAATAATTTCTTGGCACTGTAAACACATATAAGATTGTTGCATTGCTAACCATTTTTGGCCATTGTGTGTCCACAAATAATCCTAAGTATGAGATAGTGCTACTCATACCAGCTCCCACATCCCACTCCCGGTACCTTCACTAACACCTTTGAATGCCTGTGTCTCTAGTTAAGTGAGGATAAGACTGAACTACTGCATTGAAGAAGCCAGTAAGGTGGCCATAGGTTGTACTTTATGGAGGGAAACAGTCCTCTATTTGAAAATGTCATATATTTGTAGGGCTGCCCAGCAGATGATTTGTATTATAGATTCACAACTGCTTTAGCCACCATTATTTTTGTTTAAAGGAAAGACCCCCCCCCCCACCTGTGGCTTATTTTGTAAAGGACAGTTTGAAGATCTGCACAGCTCGTCTGATTTTTCGATAAAGAATTGAAACAATACAATGAAGAAGAGAACCATGAATTTACCCACCACCAGTCAGCACCTGGACTTCAGAGTAAGTAGTCAGAAGACAACTACCTAGTGATCCTTGCCACTATGACGAAATGGAGTATTTACAGCTGCAAATTTTATGCTTTTATTTTGTTTCTTCTTTTTTTCCCCTCATGATGCATCCCTCTTTTCTTGATCATATGTACATGACCACCACACAGCCAGCCTTATCTCTTAAACTGCAACCAAGCTCACAGGCTTTCCTTCCTTTATCAAGCATACCACAAAACTGTATTTTAGGCAAACCAGATATATTATTTGTTCTAAGGCATTTGTCGTTTCCTCCATATAAAGTTTAATGTGAAAGGGATATAACTATTAAAACCGCATTTTTTCTTTTCAGATCAGCCAAGGAAGAGTATTATGTTAAGAGGGAACCCTGGTGGTGCAGTGGTTAAATGCCAGTACCGCAAGTCACCATGTTGCAAGTTTGATTCCAGCGGGCTCCAAGGTTCACTCAGCCTTCCATCCTTTCATAGGTCGGTAAAATGAGTACCCGGCTTGTGGGGGCAATTAGCTAACACACATTGGAAGCTGCTTATTGCAGTGTAGATGTGTAAACTGCTATTGCTTAAAACAATTTCTAAGCCACTCTGATAGCCTTGTGGCTGAAGAGCGGAATACAAATAACTAAATAATATATATATATATATATATATATATAAATAATAATAAAGATTTAAATAGGCCTTTACTGATTGAATAGGTCACAATATGCAAACATCATTCCAATGGTATACATAGATAGATATAGATATAGATATAGATATTAAAAATGTATCAAAATTCAAAACCTTGCACAAGAAACCAGGTACCCCAGTTAAAATGTAAATTTTAATACCAAACTGGGGCAGAACTAACACATCTTATTTAATTCAGTAAAGATATAAACCAAATCATATTGGTCCTAATTCATTAGCCAGCTGGCATTAACACCTAAATGTAGGCTTTAAAAAAAAACTAGGATAAAAGCATTTCATAAGCATGCAGGTACTGATTTAGTTGGTAGTTGATATGAGAAGCTGAAAGAAAGAGAATGCTTATGAGGCAAGGCCTAGAACTGCCCAGAGGGATCCCTAGGCTGCATTCGTTATTGTACGCACAGAAACCTCCAGTGTGACAATCGGATGGTGACAACAGGTCTCTGCAGGCATGCAGAGAAGCGGCCTAGAAGACCCAGGACTATACCATCTGTGAAAAAAGAATAAAGCTAAGAAAACCTTAGTAATAAGGAAAGAACCAAACCAAGTTGGTCTATTTGAAAAGATGCCTGAATTCTTATTCAAAATAAGGGTACAATCCAGTCAAAATTAGGCTCTTTTAATTCCAGTCTTTGGACATCTTTGAAATCAAGGTTGATCCTATCAGTAGGCAGAATGAAGTGGCTACCTCAGGCAACAGACAGACACCAGGAGACAGGGAACAGAGATGTTGGAGGACAGAGATGTGTACCACACTTCCTACTCTACCCTCTTAAACTAGCCTGCAGTTGTTGGGTATTGTGCAAGACAGTGCCCTGTCACCAACGAGGACCTTTATATATTTACATATCTTTATATCATTCTTAAATTAGTACATTCAAAGCAGTGTACACTAACAGAATACAAAATAAGCACACTGTACAAGTTAGCATACCCCTTTTTATGTGGTCCATGAAATAGATGCTAGCTTGGATTATACAGGGAAGACTTGCATAAAGGTATGTTTTTAACATGCATCTAAAACTAATAATAGTTGGAACCTGTTGAACAGCCAATGGAAGAGTATTCCACATAGCAGGTGCCACCACATGCAGTGCCTTGCTTCAAATAATTGCTAATTGAAATAAGGTTCAAGTACCAGTCTGGTCAGCTTCTGTATGTGGAACAGGCAGTATCTTGTCCTTCACCTCAGGCAGCAAAATTGCTTGAGCTAACACTTTGTAGAAGAGTTAAACATATCTTTAAGTCTCTCCTATTTCAATCTGTGAAACAGAGTTTAACTTTGGCTGCATTGTGCTATCAGTTTATTGGTAAATTAATTACCAGACAATTATGTAGGTGGCATATGCCTTCTGAAATCCATAACATTGCAGAGATTTATTTTATAAATTATAACAGTAAAACAAAAGAGACTCTTGATGTAAATCAAGAAGAAAAAACAAAACCTTTCCCAAATATATACCTCATTATTTAAAAACAGCTAGAAGGAGGTCAACAGAAATATACCAGGATTCCACAGACCTAGAGCTTTCTATTAAAGTTCATTCTCAGATGAACAGCAGATCCATCTATCAAGTCAAATATGCCAGAGGAAGATTTATATTCCGCTAGCCAAAGGATGCAGTCAGTGACCCCATCAGTATTTTTTCCCCAGTTTTAACTACTAGGGTCTAAGAAAAATGCTAGGCTCCAAATATGACCATGATTGATTACATTCTGAAATCTAATATGCTTAATGTCAGAACACAGTTTGAACAGTATAAAGACCTCAGCATGGTACTCCTAAAGGACTGGTTCAGCGATGACTGTTTATAGACACCTGTTCTCAACCAGTTAAAGCCAAATCTTGCCTGTTAATTGGTTTATGAATAAGGCTGGCTGAGAACTGTAAGGTTTTTTTTTAACACAGATGTAGCTTTAAGTACCAATTAGCATTTTTGTCCAACTGCTGAAGGATTCAAAAGACTGACTGTTAAACAATTTATAACTGGCAACAATGTTGTCTGTTATCCTAGACACTGACAAGCAGGTTACTCTGCTTTTTGACAAGCCTTAAAGGCTTCAAAAGAATCATTATGTTTCCTATAATCCTATTGTTTAAAAATACAAATCTGGACAATTTATGCCTGAAAAATCTCTTCTTGAAATTTCATTCAGCTGGAAAATAGTACTGTAGAACAGAAGTGGAGGGAAAGAGAACAACACACTCCTCTATATGCACTATTGTTCCAACCTGGAAAACTGACACAGTTGGATCACTGATAGGAAGCACCAGCATCACAGATTATGAATTTGATGGAGGTGATATAACTGGGATGTTTCACTGAACCAACAAAAAAAGAAGTGGTTCAGAAACCACATCAGTGAACAAGATGCAGAATTGGAAAAACAAATATAAACATTTGCAAATTCTTCTTTCTATCAAGGACTATTATGGCCTAAATCCAAGTGATAGTCCCAACTAGAGTAGACCCACTAAATTAATGGGATTTACATAAGTGTTGGTTTACCATTCAGCAATTAATTTGATAGATCTAGACTATCAACTTGATTTAGGCCTTTTTCTTCAGGTAATTAAAATATCCATATTCTGGGTCTGGCTGTTCTTGTGGTGTCTGATCTGGAGTAACAGATACCTACACAAGAACTCAAATCATCAACCAGGACAAAAAAGAAGCACAATAGAAAGCACAATAAAAACATTGGTAGACCGTGCAAAAAGTATCTGCGAACCCCACTACCTGGAGGATGAACTAAGGCACCTAAACTGGGCCCTACAGGCTAATGGTTACTCCAGATCAGACATCAGAAGAGCAGCCAGACCCAGAAAAAAACCACAGGAATGAAGAAGAAAAACAGCTGCCCAAAGGGAAGGTATTTTTACCATACATCAAAGGAGTCACAGACAGAATAGGGAAACTGATGAAGAAACACAACCTCCAAACAATCTACAGACCAACCAAGAAAGTCCAAGAAATGCTACACCCAGCAAAGGACAAAAGAGACCCTCTCACAGCTGCAGGAGTTTACCACATACCATGCAGCTGTGGACAAGTTTACATAGGGACCACCAGGAACATGAGAGACACTGCAGACTGGGCCAGCCAGAAAAATCAGCAGTACCAGAACATGTTATAAACCAACCTGGACACAAAATGTTATTTAAAAACACCGAAATTCTGGACCAGGCCAACAACTATCATGTCAGAATGCACAGAGAAGCCATTGAAATCCACAAACACCTGGACAACTTCAACAGGAAAGAAGAAACCCTAAAAACAAAATCTGGCTCCCAGTTTTGAAAAACAATAGAATAAAAACTCAACACTTACAAAGGAATTCCAGCCAGGGACAGGGTGATTTCCAGCAGTTAATGGCCCATCAACCAGCCATTAGTCAAACAGACACTAACGAGCCTTGCATTTCTATACCCAAAAACTAACCATTCAATTACACAAATGTACATACACTTCCCAACAGCGTATAAACTCCATACACACTCCTACTCAACCATTCTTTGAAGATGCCAGCCACAGATGGAGGCGAAACACCAGAAAGAAACTTTTCCAGAACACGGTCTCACAGCCCGGGAAAAAACCAAGGAAAATCTATGGATGCTGGCCGTGAAAGCCTTTGATTTCACATTCGATAAATTGCTACGATACCTTTTGTGGCATGAATTTAACCAACAAAAAACAAGATTTTCTCCTTGTTTACATGGTAATGACTACATCTACCTTCTAATCATTTTTATTGCTGAATGTCTGTTGACGTCATAGTGCTGGTAGTTTGTGGGATTTCTCTGTATATTGTCCAATTGATTTTATTTTATAATTGCTGGTGTTTTATGTCTTGCTATGGCCAATGGCCAATACAAATAAACTTGAACTGATTTATAATACAGTATGTAAAACTCTCTGTTTTAAGATCTTTTCAACAGATTATTTCTCTCTCTTTCTCCCTTTCTCTCTCATATTAATGTATTGAGGTTACAAGAATGCTGACATATGCAGGATACTTATTTTCCTTCTATATATTATTATATGTCAAACTAACTGAAACAGGAAGGAACTATGAACTTCTGTACAATGAAATCTGACTATTTTGCTTTTTCTTCATGTGGACAAAACCAAAAAAATGATTTCTTTCTTTAATATATATATAAGGGGGGGAACCAATAATCATATTTTATCACAAAAATACGTGGCAAGTGTTCCTTCTATTCTGGGTTGTTCCACATCTGACTGACAGCTCTGTTTTCCAACACTACAGATTACAAGAAGTAAATGGCAAAGATAAGGGGGAAATGAATTTTTTTTCTGATAACAATAGTACACATTCTTTCCTATGGCTTTTGCGTGTGGCATGTATACTTCAGATAGCAAGATTCTGGAGTATTACTTTAGAAAAATAATTAGTTACAGTTACAGTTCCAATGGGGCTGCTCAATAGTTAGTTCCCATTATACAGTAGTTAAAATTGTAAACAGTAGCTCTGCATTTGCTCATCTCTCAGAAGAAATAAAAACTTACATCTGAAGTTACTTTAAAAATAATTGAATGCTACAAGCCCATGGCCTGTGTACAAAGCATTCTCTCCCGTCCAACTTGACAGTCCAATACAAATAAAGGCCGGTTTAAGGCACCCGCAGCATCCGCAGACGCGGGGGGAGGGGGCATCATGAGGGGGGGCATTGTGCGGAGGCCCCCCCTGTCGTGACTCCCTCCTCACACAGGGGTGGGGCGGGGTGGCTAGAGGTTTGCCTGGGCTTCCTCGGGCATCCTGGCACCTTCTTCTGCCTTGGGAAGCCCAAATCCTTGGGTCAGTGCCTTTGGTGGGTTGGGCTCCGCCGGACTCTTTAGGAGTCCCACACATCCATTAGGCACTCTGTTCCTGAGCCCCTCTCAAGAGGAGATATCAAGGCCGGGCCAGGTGAGGTGGGGAGATCAGGGGCTGGGCCTGGGCGAGGCTGGCTTTGTGGCGGGCCCTTTTTGTTTCAGCTGCAGTCATGCTGAGGGGTGGAGGAGGAAGAGGAGGGGGCAACGAAGAACCACCAGCCCTGTTGCTCTCCTGTGGCCTGGCTGACAAGTGGTGGGAAACAAGTGGGTGGGTGGAGCAGCCCTGTCCCAGCACAGGCACCATTTTAAAGAACAGCCTCAGCTTGGCAGGCCTTGGCACTGGTGGGCCCACCCTGGCTCAGGAGAGGAGGATGAGGGAAGCCTTCCTCACTCCCTTCAGCATGGTGGTGCTTCGTCACATGGGTAGTCCCACGCAGGTGGGAGGAAAGGTGAAGTCTTTCAACTTATCAGGGCATTTCCCTTGGGTTTGGGCCTCTGCATGTCTCCATCCCGGACTCTGTCTCCTTCTTTTTCTCAGCTATGCGGTTGGTGCCTTGTGGTCCCATCCAGCCCAATGGCAGGTCCCGTCTTTTAAAAAAAGAGATGTTGAAAGAGCCACGAGAAATGGGTGGCTGTAAAATCCGCAAAACGACTTGAAAGCACAATACAGACATGCGCAAGGTGTTGGGTACCATCTCTGTTACTAACACTCATTTTCTTAACGTTAGCACTTAGCCTGGGACTTTTTGTTCTTCCCCTCTCTTTCTCACCCTCCCCTGTCATTACTGTTAGGATTTCATAGATGCGCTTGTGACTCCCAACTCTGTAATGGAAGCATAATTTTCTCGTGCAGTTTGGTATCGCTGCCAGTAGCCTTCACAGGAGCCTGGTATCTTACAGGCGCAGAGAAATGATAGTTTCATACTGGGTTCAGTTTGGGAAAAGGTTGTTGAAAGACGAACAAACGATTAAGTTTAATTGCCATAGATGAGACAAACTTCCTAAACAAGTACACTCCTTGGTCTGTTCCAATGGATGTGAAATAAACTTTGCCTTTGAAGAAGCCCTGTTGTGAGCTCTTAAGGCCTTGATCAGTAATTTGGGACAGTCTTACCCCGTTTTACTTGGGGCCATACTGTAAGGACTGAAATTCTCCTGTAGGAAGTTAGCTAAAGAAAAACAGCTCCAGAATGGAGCATGATAGGAACTTAATATGATCACCTTTTCTGTTTCTGAGAAAACATTCATTTTCCTGCTAATAATAAAATGTTTCTTTCCCTTTACTGAGGTGTGGTTTGTTTCCATTGTTGCTTCTTTCTGTTCCCCATTACTTTTTTCAACTCAGTGTAAAGACTGGCAGTGTAAACTGAATATGCCCCAATCCTGTTCAATATTCTAAATATTGATCACTATAGTTAGTCCTCAAAGTTTCCCACAGAAGATAAGGCTGTTTCTCAGTATGGTAAACTTGCATCAAGCTGCAAGTCTTGGGTGCCGTTTACATGATGAAAATGTAGTGGGAAGAATTTGTGCCCAACTCTGGTTGTTTACACGTACATCGTGTCAGTTCCGAGGTATTAGGCAGGGGGGCCACCTTTTATCACTCAACCTGCGTGACTTTCCATTCTGCTGTTTGTAGCGGGTTTTTAAAAAGTCACAGGAGGATTCAGAAAATCGGAAATGTAAACAGCCCGGGACAAGATATCTCAGTACTTGGTGATGACCGGAAATTGTTGTGACCAGGGGAGGGCTCAGAAAGGAGAGGAGGGGTCAGTCACCCATTAAACAGATTCAGCCTCACCTGCTGAAAACAAAGGCTTCCATTCCAGCTGCACGTAAGTTTGTTTGTTTGTGTGTGTCTGCACTAAATCACTCTGTTCAATGGATTTCTACATTGCAAACCCTTCAGCTTTAACCTGTCCCTCCCCTGCATTGTGGGCGGACGATCACCCATACATTGCCCCCCGCCTGCATCCCCTCCATGGGTTCAAAAGCACAGTAAAAAATGCCAGCATCTGAGTGGACGATCGCACATTCATACACACACACACACCCCGACAGCTTCCCCTCCAAAAAAATGCCAGTGTCTGAGTGGATGATCACCCATTCATACACATACACACACACACACACACACACACACACACACACATGCCTGCAGCCTCACTTTCAATGGGCTTTATATGGTGTTCTTTCAATTCAGAAGGACAGCAAAGGGTATAGCCACTGAGCGCCCCTTCCTTCCTTGCTTTCAATGGGCTTTAAATGGTGTTCTTTCAATTCGGAAGGACAGCAAAGGGTGTAGCCACTGGGTGCCCCTCCCTTCCTCACTTTCGATGGGCTTTAAATGGTGTCCCCACATTACGTTGGTCACGGATCGCTCATTCCTCCCCTCATCCTCTCATCGCCTCCTCCCCAATGCAACACTCAATCATCCCCTCATCCCCAACGCAGAAGCTTTAACAAACATTTGTGCCAGCCAATAGCATCACTTGTGGCGCAAAAATCTAAAGGAAGTACGTCACTGAGGTTGTGAAAAAATGAGTAATCGCATCCTTGATTGACAGCTAAAAAAAAAAAAATCCCGGGACTGTAAACTCGTGTAAACAAAACAAAAAAAACCTGCGGTGGTATATAGTGGGAGAAGGTACATATCACGGGACGTGATGCCATGTAAACAATGATCCCGGGATCTCCCGGGATATCCAGTTCAGAGACAAAAATCATGTAAACAGGGAGGGACAAATACAGGATCAAGAAGTCCCGGGACGCCCCGTGACAAAAACTACCATCTAACTGGCACCTTGCAGTTTAGGTATGGTTGCCTTAGGTAATATTGCTGAATTTTCTGGTGTATTGCAGAGCTTCTAAAATAACTTATATTTACTACACTTTTTGGGTGTTGGCTGGGTATAAGCCCTATTGAACTTAATGGAACTTTATTCTCATTAAGTGTGGTCAGTTTTAGATTGTAGTGGTGGTGGTGGGGGTTGTGTATGTGCCTTCAAGCTGCCTATCTAACCTTGGTGACCACATTAATTTCATAGGGTTTTCTTAGGCAAGTAGTACACAGAAATTGGATCTGCATAATTTTTACCTGTTGGCTACATATAAGGTAATTGACTGGTCCAGTTTCAGAGGTAACTAAGGCTTTTGGGGAGGCTTCTGAATTCTTTGAAGAAGGTGGTAGTATAATTTCTCCTAAAAAGGCTTCCTTTGGATCTAAGTGATTGCATCATTTATTTCCCACTTCAAATATCCCTGGTTGGTCAAGCTGTTTGAATGGTGTCAGTCCAAACCCAGGCTCTCTTAAACTATCTAGACCTATTGTAGAGAGGCTTCAGACATAAGATTTGGTTGCTCTGGTGGAGGAATTAATTGCCTTAATAGTGCCTTATGCACCTGAATGGATGGCGTATGTTGGGGAAGTCAAGAGACCCTATTCCTGCTGGTATCTTAGTGGCTTAGAATACCATCAATTACAGTAACTTTTTTGTTTGGTTCTGGTGACATGTGGCATGGTGCTACAAGAGCTGCTGCCAGTGTGTTGTGCTGGGGGACTTCTGTCTCTTGGCTCTTGAGCTATAGATTCCCACAAAGATATATCTTGTCCTTCATTCTGTTTAATATCTGTATGATACAAGCTTCTGGGAGTGGTCATCTGACTATCTGGAATGAAGTGTCACTGGTATATTGCTGATATCCCAGCATTGCTGCTGCTTGTCACCTGAATCAAGTGAGGCTATGGAAGTGATGAGCTGATACCTGGATTTAGTAATGGGGATGAATGAGCAGTAGTAAACTTAATCCTGAAGCTTAATCCTGGTAAGACAGAGGTCTTGTGGGTAGATTGTTCTCTAGTTTAGAGTGATCAGTTTCACTCTCAACTGGAATGGATGCTGTTGTATTCCCCAGAAGGATAAGTGTGCAATTAGATGTATCCAGCTAAAGGCCTAGATGACCTTGGAGTACACAGTGCCTTTCACCAGCTTAGCTGCTGCACTTGCTGTAGTCTCTCTTGGACTGAGGTAGTCATGCTATGGTGCTTAATGCTCTGGTTACACCCTACAACAACAATGATCCCTATCTGGATCATTGTTATTGTTGTATGTAGGTCTGCCTCTTTAGATTGTAAGCCTGAGTGTAGAGAATCAGCTGGTTTAAGGGCCCCGCAGCACCACCAACTGCAGGGGGCGACATCATAATAAAGCCTTGTAGGGCCCCCCAAAATTCCTTAAACTGGCCCTGAATAACAACACAAAGCAACAGTAATTGAACTATGCAATATTCCTCCTGCAACATTTAGTGAAGCTGCAGTCCTGTACAAGTAACTTTAAAAGTACTGTAACTGAATGTTTATAGTTCCATTGCAAAAGAAGTGATGCTATCCCTCATTAAGTAATAGTCATAATGTAACTTTGTTAAAACTTTGTTCCTGGAAAAATGAATTAATTACAAGTAACTAGATAAATGACAAAGAAGGAGAAAGGAGAAAGAAAGATCTAGTTACCTTCAAGCTCTGCAGATTGTCAGCCCTGTACTACCATTAGTTACCTATGTCTCATAAAAGGGAAAGAAGTAAGCCTAACTTCACTGCCAGGAAAAGGCATTGCTCAACAGAGACAGAAAAATGTCAGTTTCCCTAGAGCAGGGGTTCTCAACCTTTGATCCCTCTACTGCTTTGTACTCCAACTCCCAGAATCCAGCATGGCTAAGGAGATTATCAAACACAGATTTTGAAATTAAACAGAAATTGAAAAAGAAAAATTATAAAGAATTTAGGACCAAGGGGTATTAGTGGACGTCGAAGAATGGGCTAGAGCAAAAAATCCCCAAGCCTCAGTGGTTATGGGAGGGTTGAGGCCTCGCGAGCAGGATCCAGTGAGGCGCGATCCAAGGGGAATGTTGAGCGTGATGGAGGACTTTTACGGGGATCTCTATGCAGCCAAAAGAATAGACAGAGAGAAAATTGAGGGTTTTTTGATAAAGTACCTCAAAATATATTAGAGAATATGCATCAAGGGTTGACTCAGGAGGACAGGGACGAATTGGCGTCTCCTGTGACAGAGCGGGAAGTTCAGGAGGTTATAGTCCAGGGAAGGGGCAGATCCGCTCCGGGTCCGGACGGACTCGGGTGGAGTTTTTACAAGACTTTTGCTAGGTGGTTTGTCCCCCCCCCCGACCCGAGTCATCAATGAACTTCTGTCTAGAGAAAGTTTGACAGATTCGTTTTATGAGCGTATTTTGATTTTCTTTCCCAAACAAGGGGATTTGACTTTGCTGCAAAATTGGCGACCCATCATTTTAACAAATGTAGATTATCGAATAGTGGCAAAGGTTTTAAATAACAGATTGGCAAAATTAGCTCCAAAGATTGTTTTGGGTTCCCAAACCAGTGCAGTTCCGGGGCGTTCCATGTTGGACTCCTTATGTTTGTTCAGAGAGATGTTTTATTTGGCCCAAAAAGGAAAATGGGAGGGGGAAATATTGTTGCTAGATCAGACTAAAGCTTTTGACCGACTTCACCATCGGTTCATGTGGGAAGCGCTGGCGAGGAAAGGTCTGCCCCTTCACTTTGTCAAGTATGTGCAGTTGCTGTATTTGAAGGCGCAGGTAACTCCTCAGATTAACGGGCACAGGGGGAGGCCGATTAGGGTGGATTCGGGCATGAGGCAGGGCTGCCCCTTGAGCCCCCTCCTCTACGTCCTGGTTCTGGACTCTGTTCTGGGCCAGATCCAGGCTGAGGAAAATATCGCAGGTTTGAGGGTTCGCCCTCCCAGTGGGGGAATTATGCCTTTTCCCACGGAGCCTTCCGCTAAGCGGGTGAAATACACAGCCCACGCGGATGACGTCTCTCTCTTTCTTAACAGTCGGGAAGAGATAGCGTCAGTTATGACTGTTTTTGATGGATACGAGCAAGCTTCAGGGGCCCGAATAAACTTGCAGAACAGCCATTTGATTTCATTTTATAGAAAGGAAAATAGCTTACTTCTTTCTCCCGCAGAGGTAGTAATGATGAATCAACATATACAACATGAAAATGAAACACCAGAGAAATTAGAGGATTATAAAATGTTAGGTTTACTTTTGTTCTGTGGGACATCCGATGGAGATTTTATCATCAGATATACTATTTGAAGGGCAACCAGCCGTGGCTCAAAGAAACAGAGCAGATATGTCCTAGACTTTTGTGTCAGAGACAAGCTTTGGTTGCTGGAAGTTCACCCAGAGAGACTACAGAACACTTTATAAAGGACTGCCCAGCGGCCAAGGACACTTGGGAAAAGGTAGCTGCATCATTGGATTGGCCGGATTTGGCGCGCCAGCCTTGGGAAGCGGTGGCGTCCAGACTGGAGCTGGAGTCTGGAGTCAGAGGACCATGTCGATATCTGGGGGGGGGGGGAAGAAAGAGAGGACATAGGAGGGGGCTTGTTGATTTGTTCTGGGGTGTTCCTTGGTCCACCATTAGACTGGTAAATTTATATGTATTATTGGCTTTGGTTATTCAGAGAAAGAGAGAGTTAGTTACACAAACCCAAGTGGATGTAAATATTGCTGTATGTTTTGTAACGAATAAGATAAAGACTATAAGTGAAACAGAACGAGGCAGGATGCTTTCTGTTAGATGGAAGAAGTTTTGGCCATGGCTGGGAGAGACCACGCCTGGCATAACATGAGGTGTATTGATATAATTTGAATTTTAAATCAAACTATTAGTTATTTGAAATAATTGTATAACTTGTTTTTTGTTTTTAAATGTGAAAGAATTTTTTAGGAAGAAGGGATAGGGAGAGATAGAGATTTATGAATAATTGTAGTAAGGATAATTAGTAATAATAATTATTATATTGGTAGATTAATATGTAAAATTTTAGAAACATTGGGAATTGTAATGTAAATTAGAAGTTTATACTTACAATTGTATAATTTATTTGGGTTTTTTGTATTTTGTATTTTGATTTTGTATTTTGATTTGTAAAATGACTTGGAAAAAAATTATTTGTAGAATGGAAATTTTAATTAAAAACTTATACCTAAAAAAAAAAACACCTTATACCATAGAAAGTGGGACTGTCCCGCTAACCCCACCACCACCACTACACTCCCATCCCACTCCCATCCCTGTAACGAAATAAGAAAAAAATGTTCATGCACAATCTGGAGTGATTCCCCCTCCCCTCAGCAGTCTGGGCGTGAATGGAGCTGTTGCAAAGCTCCTTTCACATCCTGGAAAGCAAATCCCACCTGTTCTCGCAAGAGAATTATCGTGCGGGTATTTTAAAAATAAAAAGAAAAATACCAAAAAAAGGTGAGAGCAAGCACAAAAAGCACACACTACAGTTGAAAAGCAACGGGGGGGGGGAGGGTGACACTTACCTGGCTGTCCCGATCATACCCGGAAGTCTTTGGCACGGACCTCCTGCTGACGTGGAAGCGGGGGAGGAACAGAAGCAGAACAGGAACATCACAGGAGAGGGGCGACATCATATGAAAAGGGAGCATGATAGCGATCTCCTGTCATCCCTGTCCTGAGATGTTTTGAGCGTCTGATAATCTAATAATGACAGATACTGCGAACTGAAATCCAAAGCATCTGGAGAACAAAAGATTTAGAATCTCTGCTCTAGAAGTATGCACCACAGGCAAAAGTAAACCATGTATTTGTAGGAAATTACTGGTATTTATATTAAACAGAGTGAAGTGTAGCTCCAGTGCAATATAAGCTTGTAGTATAAAACAGGAAAGAAATATGCAAGGTGCTCTAGTAAGGTTAAATAACAAAACTTATGTTTATTGTGACAGAGAATACATCTGAGATAGAAAAATAGATAGAAGAGAGTTATCTAACTTGGGTACAAGAGTCCCTGAAAGCTGACTCTCATGAGTACATGTAAGGCATCTTGAGGCTGAAGCTGCCTCATGTTTCTGGCCTCTCGGACAAAGAGTTGTGAAGCACTAAAACCTCTTGGAGGAAGCACGAAACTGACCTATGCATGCAAGTAGGAAGTACAATTACCCCTCCACATTCGCAGCTTTAAGATTCGCGGTTTTGACTATTTGCGGATGTGGGAGCCCCCCCTGCCATCCAAAAAACTGCAGGGGGGGTCCCTGCTCCTGGGGGTGGGTGGGAGGGTGGTGGCGTGACCTAGATTTTTTTGTGGATTTTTCACATTCGCAGGGGTCTCATGCACCTAACCCCCGCGAATGTGTAAAAGCTTTGAGAACACAGATCAATGACGCACGGACCTGAATCAAAAGGATCTCTCTCTGGCTTTTCTTCGCAAATGAAGATTCAGGAAGGACTCATCCCACGCTTTTTGCAAGCGTGCTGATGACTAAAAAAGCCAATCCGAGATAAACAAGTCTGGTTGCAGAAAGCACAGCAGAAAGTTTCCTTGGGTGATGCTTCCTGGTTGTGATGCTTTCCACGTTGTCATTTCTCTTCGAGACTTGTTCGGCGTGAATTCTCAAAAAAGGCTGCAGCATTGTGGATAGTGCGTCTCCATGCCTCCCGATGTGAGGCCAGGGCGGACCATTGTTGGTGACCAATTTGGCCGAGCCTGAGATGTTGTTTCAGGGAGTCCTTGTATCACTTTTATTAGAGAGGCCCTCTTACGCTGACCCATGACGAGCTCACCGTAGAGTACTATTTTTGGGAGGTAATGGTCCTCCATCCTAGAAACATGCCCTGGCCAGCGCAGCTGTGTTTTCAATATCATGGCCTCAATGCTGGTGATCCCTGCTTGCTCAAGGACAGCAACATTCATCAGATAGTCAGTCCAGTGTATATTCAGGATTGTGTATATACAGTGCTGATGAAAGTGTTCGAGGAGTCATAAGTGGTGGTGATAGGTAACCCATGTTTCAGACCCATAAAGGAGAATAGACAATACAGTGGCTCTACACACACCGATTTTTGTGCTTTGCCTCAGGTGTTTATTACTCCAGAATCTTTTGTAAAGTCTTCCAAATGCGCTATATGCCTTTGCTAATCTGTGATCAATCTCTTTGTCAATCTTGGCATCTGAGGAGATGATGCTTCCCAGGTAGGTCAACTGCTGAACAGACTTAAGCACAGATTTGCCGACAGCAATGTGGGGATGATAGTGTTCGTCCTGTGGTGCAGGCTGGTAACGAACTTCCGTTTTCTTAAGGTTGACTTCCAGCCCAAACAGCTCTGCAGCTGTTGCGAAGCAGGATGTTAGGCACTCCAGAGCTGCTTCTGTGTGGGCAACAAGGGCGGCATTATCAGCGAAGAGCAGCTCACAAACTAGATACTTTAGAGTTTAGAGAGAATCAAAAGGATGGTGCAGTGGTTCCAGTACTGCAAGCCACAACATTGCATGTTCAATCCGAAGGGCTCCAAGGTTCACTCAGCCTTCCATCCTTTCATAGGTCGGTAAATTGAGTACCCAGCTTGTGGGGGCAATTAGCTAACATGCATTGGAAACCACTTAATGCAGTGTAGATGTGTAAATTGCTATTGCTTAAACAATTTGTAAGCCGCTCTGAGAGCCTTTTTGGCTGAAGACCAGGGTACAAATACCTAAAAATAAATAAATAAACAAATAAATAAATAAAACTCTAGACTTTCCCTGTGTCCCCAACTACTGTAAACAAGTGTTGATCCTTCTTCACTTCCAACAATATTGACACTAGCTAGCTAGATATGTTGACACTGGATAGCTTGAGACCCATAAGTTTACAAGAGCAACTCATCCTTTATAATTTGCCCACATCTTAAAATCTTTTTCATTGAAATCTCTTCTGTGGTTTCCTTTATTAGAGGGCACTGATTAAAATCAGAGCCTGAAAAAAGTTCCTTTCTGGACCAAAGCACTCAGAATTCTGCATCTGGCCATGCTGGCCAAGTATCCTGGGAATTGTACTCCAAAAGGTACTGTTTCCACACCCTGGCTAGAACTAGGCAGAAGACCATCTCTATTAGGAGATATTTTCACATGGGCTATATATCCCGTGGAAGGAACAGAACAGGGTTGGGAAAGATTTTCCCTTTCAGACTCCGTCAACTCCGTTCTGTCCTGCATCCATCTTGCTCCTGTGCGTGTTCTGGAATAATGTATTCACAATGAAACATCGTGAATAGACCACCTGTTCTGTGTCTGTCACGGAATCATGGGTGTGCAAACAGGAGCCCCGTTCCTGTTCCGAAATGACAGCTGCGTAGGGGAGGTCCAATCCAAGCACTTCCTAGCATGATCTGGACATCCGGGTAAGTGGCACCTTTTATTTTACCCTCCCTGGTTTGATTGTGTAATTTAAATTGTGTGCTTGGTGAACTGATTTTATGTTGGGGGGGTATTTTTGAATTTACTGCCCGGCCGTTCTCTCGCGAGAACAGCCAGGATTTCAGTTCCAGGTCATAAAAGCAACTTTACAACGGCTGCATTTACGGCCGGCAAGCAAGGGAAAGGTGAGCCCCTTCCTGCCACAGAATTAAGGTAAGTGTGTGAAAGATTTACTTTATTCCGTGGCAAGAACAGGAGAGGAGGTGGCGGGGCAGTAACCTGTGTGAAAACCTCCTTAGTGTCTCATTTCTTCCTTACCTGATGTCAGCAGGTGTTGATGCTACTATCATTTTGACACCAGACTAGAACTTACTTACACATGCATTTTAGCATTGTTTTGGTTTATGTTTTGTTTCTCTTGCTGTTTTTATGTTTATACTTTGTTTTTATTCAGATGCTTTGTAAGATTATTGAATTATAATAGGTCTTTTGCTGGATTTATGCCTTATGTATACTGCCCTGGTATCTTAAGGTCAGAATGGACAATTCATAGCCCATGAACCACATTAAGGCCAGTTTGAAACTGGATTATTTGCCATGGCCCCTTCCAATGGAATCCTGGGCTTTAGCCTTCTCTGCCAGAGTACTGGTGCTTTACCAAACTACAAATCCCAGGTTTCCATAGGAAGGAGCCATTTCAAAGTGGATTATTTGTCTAGTGTGGATTTGGCTGTAATCCCAAGAGACTCCCTGTATCATGTGCCATGTGTGGCCTGCCTGCAATTCTCCACTGTACCATGACTACACAGGGTTCCCAGGAGTGTCATCCCTATGTATTCATTGCCACCAGAACTGAAATCACACTGGCCACCAAACAATTGTTTGGTATATTTTCAGGATCCTGATGGTACTGTGAAACAGTGCATGTTGGAAAGTACTTCCATGTGCTACATTTCCTTGCTATGGGATCATGACCCCCACAAGGAAGTGGGGGCTGACAGGGCTCTGATCTGATGGTCTGGGCACCCAGGATTAGGAGGGAGCCCCAGCATGGTATTATTGTAAGTTTTTATTATGTAAATCTATTTAGTTTTTAAAAAATAAATATAAATATTACTTTGATGTCATCATTTAAACTGACTTATTTTAATTTTTTATCCTATATCCTACAGAGCATTTCGCTGCCCTTAACCTTAGCAGTAAGTAGGGGGCCCACTAAAGAAACTGGCCTGGGGGACCACTTCAGGATGTGGGCGTCATGTATAGGATTGTAGTTTTCTGCTTGTAATAGCAACCAGGTGAATGTCAAATGCCACCTTCAAGGCTGCAAAGGTTGCAGACCACTGTTTAAGATGGAGGGCATGATAAAAAATACTGTACTTGATGGAGGGCATGATTAAAAAAAATCTGAGTGATGAGCTGTCATCAGAAAGGTGGAACAACAACAAAAAAATTGACAACGGTGCCCTAAAGTTATTGCATCCCTTGTAAGGAAAGAAAAGAAGGGCTTGTTGCTAATTATTCATGATTATGCCATTTCTAGCATTGAGGATGAGAGATGACAATGTAAAGAAAAACAAAAGGCAACCTAAAAATTGGGTTGATTTGATTTAAAGATCTATGGAAACTCAAGGTAGACTTCAAAAAATGCACCGCGCAACATCTGTGCCTGTAGGATCGCAGAAATAAGCACCTGCTCAAGAACTTGGAGAAAGAAAATTGTTCACAGATATGGCCCAAAGTTTATGTAAACTTTGTGAAAACAGGGGGACAATACAATTTTCCAGAGTAATCAGGTGAAAAGCTCTGGCCCCAACAACATATTTCTTACAAGTGCTCCTGTGGCTGCTTCCTTAGCATTAAAGGACTTAATTCCCCACCCCTTCCCCAATGAACAGACACATTGCAGTGGATTTTTCTTTGACTCCTTTCTCCCCTTTGCCCCCACCTCTGCATTCAGACCATTTCCAAATCATGTCAGTTCTCCATTTCCTTCATTTCAAAAATACATCCTCTGTGTTCCTTAAATAAATGCTCTTTGATCCTGGCCATCTTTCTCCTTGATTGCTGCAATTGTCTCCTGCCCAGTCTTCTGTGGTCTGGCCTTGGTTCCCTCACCTGACTGCAGTGTGCTGCTGCCAAAATTATCCCTCTTTCTCATCTCCCTTACTACATGATGCCCTTTCTGAAATCCCATACACTGGCTTCCTATCTGTTCCCAGATTGTGCACGTAGTGTTGTTAGGTCCAGGGCCTGGCCTTTCTCCAGTTTCTGGCCAAAGACGAAGAATCTCAGGGTGAAAGCATATTGTCCCAAAAATGTGTGAGCGTATATACAGTATTTTTCTCATTTGGTGTTTTATTTGAATGGTGAATTCTGTGCTTCTGTAGTTGATGCTTGAGATGTCATTCTTAATCACACAACCAGGAGCTGCCCTTGTAAGATCACCCTTGTAACTTCCCCAGTGCTTGCCTCCTGTGATATCACTTCTTCAGGTTTCAGGTTTTGTCCATGAAATCTCAGGGCCTGAGATATTTCTGACCTGGAAACCCTGCTTCACAAGCTTTTTACTTTCAGGCCCTCAACCCTTTGTGCTCTTGCCTCTGGAGGTTATCAAATGCGTTAAAAGTGGTGTTACACAAATGCCAGGAGATCTCTAAAGGGTTCCCTTTTCAGATGACGTCGTTTCCCCCCCCCCCTAATGCACCCATTCTGCTGCCGTTCTGCCGGTGCTGCTTTTTATTGACGGGAGAAGCCATCAATAGATCCCACTTTCTGTTTCTGGATGTTCCTGCAAGTGAAAAGGCGCCCTGTTATGCTGGGACAGGGACAGGAATGGAGATTCTGGGACAGGAATGCTTTTTTTGTTCCTGTCTGAAAATCTCCTCCCTTGCTCTGCTCCTGTCAGAGCCTAGAAAGTTACTTTTTGGACCACAGCTATCCCCCAGTCACCATGGTCACTGGAATTCTAGGAGCTGTAGTCCAGAATGCAACTTTTCCAATACATTTCTATTTCTGGCCTCCAGCTCCACCACCCTCAGCCTTCCAGTTGACTTTTACCCCCTCAAATTACCCCTTCCTTTCTCTCCTGCTGTCCCTTTTGTCTGGACCTTCATCTCAGAAGGCCTCTGTGGGAGCACATCTTTTTCAAATACCCTTTTCTCTTTTTCAGTGCCCTATAAGTGTTATAGAAGAAGATTACATCTTCTTTCCTTCCCTCTGTTGTCTCCCTTGAGTCTTCTTCTCTAGATGATATCCTCCTTTTGCAGAGCAGACCTATCTTCTCATTCAATATAAAGTACCATATGCACTACTAAAACTCAAGTCAACTGATTCCAATTAATCTGGAAAACATTTTTTCTCTAGATGATATCCTCCTTTTGCAGAGCAGACCTATCTTCTCATTCAATATAAAGTACCATATGCACTACTAAAACTCAAGTCAACTGATTCCAATTAATCTGGAAAACATTTTTTTAAAAAAAAATCTACAGGCTTTCACATAATCCTACATATGTCTATTTGGAGGAGAAGAAAGTAACTGACTCCAGTGGGGCTTATTTTATGTTTATATGCTCCTTGATTAGTTTTAATATTAGGCTCTCAAAGCTAGTTACAGCTTGAAGCAATAATAGCTTAAAATAAGCAGCTTGGAATACAATAAACCCATGAAATCACATTAAAAACTGAACAAGAAGATAGTAATGCAAATAGCTAATAGAGACCAAAAAAAAAGGAAAAAGGAAAAAAGAGAAGAATAAAAACAGCACCCTTAGACAAAGTAGAAGATTTTCACAGAGAGGATGTTTGTTGTCAAGTTTTCTAAAGATTGGGAGACCATTAGCTAGGCAGGCTTCCCTTAAGAGGGAATTCCAATGATCAATCATCACAGTGAAGAAGTATGTACCTTTACTGTAGTTTGTCCATCACCAACTTAATGCATAAGAGGGAATGTAAAGGAGAAGATCTTCCTGGGCTGGGGGGCGGGGCAGGCAGAGAGGATCTTTCTGATTTTTTTTGGCAGGAAATAGAAGGAATTTTGGGCAGGAGGGAGAAGGGGTTCACAGGATGTAGACTCCACACACACTCCTACCCAGCCATTCTCTGAAGATGCCAGCCATGGATCCAGGCAAAACGTCGGAGAGAAACTATTCCAGAACATGGTCTCACAGCCCAGAAAAAAACCAAGGAAAATCCTTCAAGTCTGATCCATACAATGAAACCCAGTCAGGATTAGAACATCAAACAATGACTAAAGCTAGCCCTATGTAAAACACTTTATAAAAAGGGCTGGAAATCATAAGGTCCTTCAACTGTAGTTGGACTGCAATTCCTCACCACTGACTATGCTGGCTAGGGCTGCTGGAACTTGCAGTCTAGCAACATCTAGACGGCTGCATGATTCTCACCCTTACTTGTTCTTATGCACCTTCACACTGACATCAATTTAAGGCAATCCTATCATAGGGCTTTCTTGGGAAGATTTATTTACAGGGGATTTGCCATTGCCTTCCTCTAAGGCTGACAGAGTGTGACTTGCCCAAGGTCACATAGTGGGTTTCCATGGCTGAGCAGAAACTCTAACCCTGATCTCCCAGAGTCCTAGTCCAGCACTCAAACCATTACATCATGCTGACTCCCACACCAGTTTTCTAGGAATGAGTTGTGAATATGCACTTCCTGGGCAAAGGTGGCTGCCAGGAAATTCATCAGGACATCAGGAATGGACGATGTGTTATTGGACTACTACTTTCAATAGCCGTAGCCACTGCAAGGCAATAGTGAGAAAGGAGGGAATCTGCAGTCCAACATGTGGAAGTCCACATGTTGTCCACCTTTACAACTAGATTTGTTTCAGTTTGACTACAGGCCTGCCTCTACATATCCTGATGGACCTATGCTGGGAGAGGGACAGAGCAGTGTAACTTCTTGCTCTTCTTGGACTTTCACCAGGTTTTGATTATTACTGACCATGGGATCAGTTTGGTGTAGTGTTGGATTGGGGACCTAGAATACAAAAGTACATTTTCCCACTGAGCTACAGACTAGTCAATTTCTCACAACCTGACTGACCTTGTAAAGTTATTCTGAGGAGACTATGGGCTTGTGAAAAGTATGGGTGCTGGCTTGAGCTCACATGCAAATAAAAATAGAATAAAATAGAATGCACACAAGTTCTTACACAAAACTGGCTATCTGTATTCAACATTGCTCTGACCATTATTTTTATACAGGTTATCAATGTCCTAGAATCAGAGAATCTTAGAGCTGGAAGGGACCACAAAGGCCATCTAGTCTAACACATGAAGGAATACACAACTAAAGCCTATCTGACGCTCTTCCAGTTTATTTTATTTTAATTTATTGTGTTATACTAGAGTGATATTGTTCACTACTCAGCTATTTATTATGCATTGAGCAGTACATAAATCAGATGTTTAAAAAAAAAATACACCCAAACAAAAAAGTTCAGTTTACTGTATTTGGAAAGTTTCACTTTAATAACATTTATCTAGCAGCCCATTACTGCTTCTAGGCAACTATTTCTGGATTCCACTTATTCCCAGGTAAGCATGGGACGAAGGTGGGGGCAGAGTTTGACAGAGGCGCGCCAGAGTGACTGGAAACTACAAGCCCCAGGATGCAACGCGGCTCCTGAGTGTGGCTTCCAAAGCTTCGCAGGCAAGAATTCCCTCCACGGAAGCACCGCAGCCCCCCCCCCACTCGCTCGAAAACCTCAACTCTCCCATTCAGCTCACGTGACGGAAAAAAAAAGAAGCAAATTCACCTCCCCACTCTGTCACTGGTGCGCATCTCCACGAATCACGTCCTTCCACTTAGCACAGCCCTTTTGTCATTGGCGAAGAGCGATAAAACCACCGCCTCTCTTTATCCGCGCCCGATAGGTCTCGCTCCTGATTGGCTGTCGGTCTGCCCTTTTGAAGTACCTGTCGCTCTCTGACAGGTTAGTGCCCGCGTTCCTGACGAAGGGAGTCGGGGAGGGGGGGCAGGGAGCTTTATTGCCTTGCTCCGCCCACTTTGTGAGAGTGTCAGCGGTTACTCAGAAGGCGAAGCTTAACTAACCGCCCGCATAGAGCCCCCCTCCTTCACGCGCTGCCCAACGGCCGTCTACGATCGCGCGCCTTAATTCCCCCCTCCTCCCCCTCCCCTTCTAGTTGCTCTAGCTCTGTCTAAAGTCTGCCTCACTCTCACACGGAAGCAACGGCCCGCCCCTCCCTCCGGGTGGCTCCGCCCCCTTTCGAGATGTCGGCCCTTCTTATACTCTCATAGCCCCTCCTCTTTCCCCCCTCTCTTTAACCGCACATCTCGCGTGCGCGCGCCTTCCTCAGCTCTCGCGCCCGTTCTCTCGCTGCCTCGCGCGCCGCACTGGGATGTTGGCGGCGGCAAGAGCAGGCGGCAGTTCCTGGGTCACTAAAAAGGAGGCAGCGGCGAGAGCGGGAGGCGAGCGCCACCTCTGCCGCCGCCGCCACTGAGAGGGGCGCGGAAAGGCAGGGCTATTTCCCCGCTTCTCCCCCTCCCTCCTCCTCCTCGCCAAGCGCGCTGAGGGAACGGGGCGGGCTCTGCTCCTCCTCCTTCGCCGCGCGTTAGGCGGAGAGACAGCGAGGAGCCCGGGGAGCAACATGGCGGAACACTCAGCCCCCGACCAGAAGCACAAGCCCGGTGCCGCCGCCGCCTCGTTGTCCTCCAACTCCTCCGGCTCCCAAGCGCTGGTCAACAGCAGAAGCGCCGCCTCCACCTCCGCCTCGTCGACGGCCGGAGCCGGGCCCCCGGGGTCGGGCGGGGGCGGCCTGTCGGGGGGCCTGTCGCAGCCGGCGGGCTGGCAGTCGCTGCTCTCCTTCACCATCCTCTTCCTGGCCTGGCTGGCCGGTTTCAGCTCCAGGCTCTTCGCCGTCATCCGCTTCGAGAGCATCATACACGAGTTCGACCCCTGGTAAGTGTGGGCGGGCGGGCGGGGGAACGGCTGGCTGCCTTCTTCCCTCACTCCCGCTTGCCTCCCGGTGAGGGGTGCCGGGGTTTAAGGGCGTCGCGGAGGGAGGGAGGGGGCGAGGAGGTTAGGAGGGGAAAGACCGGTCCCTCAAAATGGGGGTTAAGAGTGAGAAGAAGGCAGGCGGGGGGGGGGGCTCTGGCGACGGAGATGGCCGAGGTTTTGGGGGAGAGGTGAGCGGTTTTGCTGCACGAGGTGAGACTTGGGGGGAGAGGTTTTGCTGCACGAGGTGAGGGGAGGCGAACTGGGGGGTGGGCTCGATCTGGAGTTGCCATTGTGGGTGAAAGGGGGGAGGGTTGAGGGGAGAGATCTTCTGCCTCTTTCACACACACACACCCCGGTGCCAAGGATGCCCGGACGCTCTCCTCCTCCTCCTTCCACGCCTTGGAAGATGCTCCTTGCTATACGGGGACTGGCAGGCCCGAAGTCTTGTCCCTTTTAGTCCTTTAGCAAAACTTGTGCAGCGCCCGCTACCATCGCCGTTGCGGCATAGGGCGGGCGTCCCTGTCTGTGTGTCTCTGTGTGTGAATGAGAGAGAGAGAGAAAGGACTACTGTAGAGCAAAGTACACGCGGAAAAGGTTTCGGCACCGAAGGAGAAGGAGGGGGTTTGGCCGTTGACAGGACGGTCGAGCAGAAGAAACCTTCCAGAGAGGCAGGGCGTCTTGTATTACAGGTGGGTCGCGTTCTCCATTTAGGTTTAGGACGCATGGACTCCACACTGTGGCAGCGGAGCCACCCCTGCAGTCATGAAAAACAGTGTAATCCCAGGAGGAGGCTAGCCCTTCGCGCGCTCTCTCTCTCTCTCTTTTTTTTTAAGCCTCCCCAACCAGCACATTGTGAAAGGTGTTGTGCAGAATCTCAGGGGAGTATCTGCAGATATGTGAATTGGGGCAGGAGAGGTAATTGGAAAGTTGCAAGGACAGCAAAGAGGTATTGCTAGTAATCTTGCTATAACTACAATGTAAGCAGTAAGTTGAAAGTCTGGTTATGATTTATTTGCACATCTTTCTTAGTACAAGGTGTCTGGGTTTTTCTATTGCATGACATAGCATCATATAGAATCATAGAGTTGGAAGAGACCACAAAGGCCATCTAGTCCAACCCCCTGCCGTGCAGGAGTACCCATTTTCGTAGAGAAAATTTATGAGTTAATTGAATGCTGTACCTCAGATGAATCATACTTTCGGCAAGCTTGTGTCTTCTAATGTGCTGGATTGTCCCACACTACATTGTTTGGCTTTAATTTAGACTGTCCATCTTGGGATAGCAGTCATTCTTGAATGTGCCAACAAGTGCATCCTTGTTAGGTTATTTCTGACTTGAAGCTTCCAATGCTTCTGATGGAGTACCTTAATCACACAACCAAAGACAGTTATACTAATGTTTTCCTCTACCCAGCTCCATGGAGATTTGTGTGTCTTTGCCCCTGTGATGAATTAGATCTTACGTTCTAATGATTGCTTCAGTCTGTTGTTCACACCCGATTTTTCGTGAAGGAGGAATATGTTGGGTTGGTGAACTTGGAAAGATTCCTACATGGAAACTCATTAGAACATATCTGGAGAGCCACTTCACATCTTGCATCAGTGTGTACTTACTGTTGGTAATATGGTGTGGGTGAAAGAAAAGGTTTGCCTTAGACAAGGCAGACCTTCCAAGCTCAGTTAGGCAGTTCAGTGAATGATCTTGGGCAAATTTTCCTTGTTGCATATCTTTCAATTTAAACTATTTCACACAGTTTCTGTGTGGATAAAATGGGGGAGGGGGAGCACTGAAACATCATCTGGAATTCCTTGTGGGTAGAACACAGATGTGATAAATTTGTTTTTGTGGGCAAATATTACAGGCAGTGGTATGTGTCCACTAAATATTAAAATGGTTTGTAGTGTACAGATCTGTGTAAGAACTTCTTTTAGTCCCAAATCAGATGGGATCCTTCACATTTCTTTCTTGGAGAAGCATAATTTCTTAGTAATAAGTGTATAGGCATGTAGAAAGTCCCATGTTTAGTTCCTGGAATCTTGGATGAGAAAGGTCTTAGGGGCCAAGCTAGATCCAGTGCAAAAGATTCTTCATCAGATCTACTGTTTTCCAAAGATAAAAAAACAGCCACTGGAAAGGGCAATGCATTATTTTCCCCAATCTCCCCCATCCTGTGGTGAGCAACAAATGTTTGTCTCTCTGTGTGGGCCATCCTAGAAGAAATCTGATTCAACTCAAATTGGAGAAATGACAGAGTTAGTTTCTTCTGTGTATGTGTAGTGCTGTCGGCAAATGAAAGCTCTGGGAAAGGACAGTTTGTAACAGAGAAAATGGTGTGGTACAAGGGTTAAATCCCCATTCCACTGTCTCTGCTCTTATTTTGTTGCGGGGGGAGCAGGACACCCATGATACCTCTCATGGAATTCGCTGGGAGTCCTACCTGTCTAAACAGGATCCAGAACCAATCCACACTATTTGGAAGGAGGACAAAACGGCAAAAACAACAGGGTAAAAGCCTTCGCAGATTTCCCCGTACTTTTTCACCAGTTGAGGTTGGTGCGCATTTTTGTTCCTTTGGACTATAGAACAATGAAAAACTTAAAGGGAAGCAAAAAGATGATTGGCTGAGCGGGGGCGGGGCTTGCTGGGAGGGCAAGTGCCTGCTGCTGCTGATTGCTTGCTAAGGCATTAAAAAAAAGGATCAATATTTTCTGTTTTGCTTTGGAGAATCGCTCTATCGCACCAGCGTACTTGGGATGACTTTTTTTAAATTAAAAAAACCGGAGACGGTGAAGAACTAACGCAAGTCAATCATTCATGGCCATCAGGAATGCAAGGCTTATGGGGGCTTCCGAGGCCAGAAAAACCATTTAGATATGTCCCTGCTGCTGCAAGATGCCAATACTACAAGGTATTTGGGATTTTTTCCCTTCATGCAGATGGGCCCCCAGTCTTTGCTTTCCAGCATAATGTTTAGTTTGGCACTTGGATAGCACAGCACCCTGCTTCTTGGGGAGTGTGCAAGTTTATTTCCAGACACTTCAGTGTCATTTTTTCTTACAATCTTTTGTGTCGCTGCTGCTGCTTTCATCAAAAGCATTTGTGCTAGATAATTAAACTTGGACCTCTGTTACAAATTTAATTTAAAATTCATTTACAGGGTGATAGTTATGAAGGTATTCAAGGCTATTTAAAAGACTTTCTTGTGATCTCTGACAGATTTTACAGGAATTTTAGTAAGGTATTTGGATGTGACTGCCCCAGTATTTAATATCTTGAATATAGGTCCATCTCACCATGATTTAAACTGTTTGGCTCATATACTCTGTAGACATAGATATAATAAATGCCACTTTTATTAATTTGTACATTATAGTATACTAAATAATTTAATTTTTTTAAAGCAGATGATCTTAGGTTTATACTTACTGAATGATGGTATAAAGTAGAGCTGTATTTCATTGATACCGAAAGTAAAGCCTATTAAAGAGTTATTGGTGTATCTAAAAATCAGTTCCAAGCCATCCCAGCAGTACATAAGGTTACAGTCCTGTTGAACAAGGTGGTACTGAATTCTGATTTAAAGTATTTGGATTATGCTTGATGAGGCTGTACAGTAAGGAAGGAGTGGGTTTGGTTTGCAGTGGTTTCCATTAAGAAAGATGGAACAAAGTAAACAAACAATAATCCAAGAGGGGCTATATTGGCATTTTGTGCCAGGTTTGTTGATAATTACCATATTACCATCTTCAGGCATTTATCTGAATACGTAAGCACTGCATGTGTGTAGGGTAAGGGGGTCTTGCACACTAGTTCTATCCTTCGTGTCTCCCTGCATGTCAGAATGTGCTACCTCAGTCCTGACAGAACATTCTCTTTGCAAGTAGAACATCCCATCAGACCTAATTAGAGCAGGGATAGGGATAGAACCCTGCGTATTAGGATTTTGGGGCAATGCCAACATGCATGTTTCCAACCCTCTGTACCAGGGTGGCCAGTGTGTGGGCCTCCAGATGTTGGTCTGCAGTTCCTGTCAGCCAGTAGTAAGTGCTAGAAATAGCAGTCCAATATCATCTAGAAGACCTAGCTATCCTAAAGGCACAAGATTCTGTCAGATCATGAAGACTAAGTAGGGTCAGCCCTGATTAATTAATATTGACTTGGATGGGAGACCACCAATGAATACCAGGTGCTGTAGGCTATATTTCAGTGACAGGAGCTGGCAAGACTATTTCTTAATATTCCTTACCTAAGAAAATCTTCTGAAATTCATGGAGTTGCCATAAGTCTACAGGCAACTTGAAGACACATAAACATGCACACTCATAATCGAGAGGGCCACATTTTGCCCACACTTGCTATATACGCTTGTAGCCCCCACGTATAGGCAACTGCCTGATCAAAGCTTACAATTATACAAAAACATTGTTTTGGTATGTAAGTGACATGAAAAATATTTCTTCAAATCACAGCTTGCTTATTTATGAACTTGACTTTGGCCCCTGTAAAGAGGTACCATAGTGCTGAGCCAAAACAGGGATTCTGCTCTGTTCTCCATAGACGCTTTCCATCCTGAATAAAACATACTCCCTTAATTATTATTTAGTTTTTGCTCTCCTTTGCAAGAAGATGTGGAAGTGTTAACAAAGGGTTGGGGAGAGGTAGAAATGTTTCTCGACTAGTCCATTTGTGCATAGTTAAATAGTTATGGCACAGTGTGATGCACATTTGGATCAACCTCACCAGTCAGCCAGTTGTGTATAATTAGGGATGACTGAAGCCAGATCAGGGCAGTGTCTGGCTGTACAATACTAACAGGCAGTGAAACCTCCAGTGCAGCACAAGAACACAGAAGGAGTTGGCCTGTTTGACTCCTCTCCCATTTGTCTTCAGGTGATACCATTACATGAACAAACCTGCAGTGTGGTGATGTTATCCTGTTCCTTTTCTTAATGAATGGGATTGTACATTGAGAAATAAGACAAAATAGGCTGAAGCAACAGCATATTAGGTTTTATTTTTGTTCACATGGATCAGCAACCCACCTTTTACCTCAGGTAGTTTTAAGTGTGAAAGTTGTAAGCATAACTAGAAATTTTAGACATGTAAGAAACAAAAAGGAGACTTTCCACTCTGAAAAAAATGTAGTGTGCAAAATAACATCATAAAACTGATAACAATAGCAGTGATATTAAGAAATTTACATCTGCTTGTAAATACATTGTTAAATGTTCATGAAATTGTATAGTTGCTGAGAATATCAAAGTTGTTTATTTCTGTAGTGGCTTTGAGTCCCCAAGTTAAGAAATATTCTAAGTTCCTTTTAAGCAACAGTCCCAATGCTTTATATGTGCTTAGTATGTGACCTTGAAGTCTGCTTTACATAGGTGAGATGAAAGACCATTGAAGGTCGGGATTGTTATCAAAATCAAAACTGCAAAAAGAGATAGATTTGCTGTTCCAGTGCTTTCACACTGAACATCACTCTGAAAGACATATCAAGGAGTTTAGGTTTTTATTTTTTGTTCTGCTTTTCTTTTGGAAAAGGTGCAGTTCACCAAGTACAGTATAACTATGTTAGTCTCAGTGTTTTCTTGATGTATCATAGGGTATGTTGCATTTTCCCTTGAATTTTGTGGCTTTGTGTAGATTGAATGCACCATGCATAAAATACAATTGTACATCCTTGTATCTTTTTATTATTTATAAAGTGCTTTAATTTGCTGGCTACAAACATTAATTTAAAAATCCTTCTTAGGCTTCCAGTCTTAATTTGTTTTATAGTCTTTTTCTTGCTCGGTTAGAAAAGGTTATTTACCTTACATAACAGTTTCTCGTGAATATAAAAAAATGGTTCAGGTACATTCAGCCTCCCACCACCCAGATCAATATTTTTAATAGTGGGTTTGTTGTTACTGATTTTTACATTACGTAGCCTCTAACAAGGGCTTTTAAATATGCCTTTCACTTTTAATGTTTGCATATCATCAAAGAGTCCTTTCTTGTTTGTATATTGTAGGCTTTGATGATATAAGGCTTCTTATATTCATCTATAGCATCACCCAGTCTTTCTCTGGTCTGTAGGCCATTTCTCCTAATGATACTCCCAGAGGACTTAAGAACTTTCCTTTGACATCAATAGATACAGTTGTGCCTACAAGTTGTTCCCAACTTATGGTGACCCTCAGTAAATCTATCACAGTATTTTCTGAGGGCTGAGAGTGTGTGACTTGCCCAAGGTCACCCAGTGGTTTTTCATGGATGAGGTAGGATTCGAACCATGGTCTCCAGAGTCATCCAGCACTCAAACTACTACAGCACACTGACTCCTATAGACTGCTCAGTTATAATTATACTTTCCCACAGAAAGTAAGTATTCTTCCAGAGAACACTTCATATATTGTAGTGGTGTGTTTTCCCTCTCTGTTGTAAATTGTAGTAAATGTGGTTAATTGAACATGAGTCCTAGTAGTTATTTTGTTTAAGTTACCATTTGATAAGTCCTTTCATAAGCCTTTTGGGAAGCATTACATTTTTTAAAAAATGTTCATAATGCAAAGAATTTTTAACTGCTATTATATAATTTTTCCATTGTGGAAAACATAGATTGTTATGGCAACTGTAGTTTCTTCTTCGTGATCTCTGTGACTTATACAAGTGGTAGAACTCAAAGATATAGCCATGTTAGTCTAGAATATCAGTAAGCAAGGGGATGTTGTAGCAACTTTGAAAATAACTGAGAGAAAGAAGTTGCAGCATAAGCTTGGTCTACTTCCTCAGGTGCATGGAGACCAAGTCTACAAAAGCTTATGCTCCAACTTCTTTCTCTCAGTCTCAAAGGTGCTACAAGATCCCTTGCTTACTTATACAGGTGGGTTATTCTGTGTCTACCCAGCAGCTATTTGGAACCTTCTAGACTCTAACAGTGGTCCTGCCCTCCCTGCACTGCACATGTCCAGCATGAATAGTCGTTCCCCCCCCCATTCCTTTTTAATCACCACAGCATTTGCAGCTAGGTTGGGGAACCTCTTGTGGTTCAGCATTAAAAAGTATATCTGTATACCTGTGTGCAACATATTGAAACAATATACTACACTGTATTGAAACAACAGCAGCATCATATTGTAAACGTAAGCAAGAATTAATAATTCAGCATCTAATAAGAAGAAAAGCAGAATGAGATAACTGGTCTGTCAGTTTTGTTTGCACAGGCTGGTGGTATTGAAGGAGAAAGAGTAAAAAATAAACACTTATTTTTGGAGTCAAGAAATTTATTTTGGAAACTTATCAGTTGGAATTTATCAATCTACCAAATTGTAGCTCCATGTAATATCTAAGGAAGATGTTTCATGTAAAAAAAAAAAATCCAAATTCCAACTTGACTAAGAGAGAAATTATAGGATAAATAATAGTTAAATGTTTATGGAAGTTGAGTGATTGAATTGTATATGGATGTAGAAAATATATGTAAAAACTATATAAAATCACTGTATTGTTTATGTTCAGTTTAAAAAGCCTTGTGACCAATGGAAAACACCTTTTAAATATCTACTAAAGCAATACTGTATTGGTTACAGATGAAGCAGTGATGGCACTAATAATTAAGAATTTGAAAGAACAACGACTGAATAAAAAGCAACATTTCTATAGTAATTAAGGGCTTGTCTACACCAGTGAAAACCTCTGAATCCCCCCCCCCAAAAATCCGGCCCAATAATGGTACACAATGTGTACCATTACAATGTGTGGCCTTTTCCCTAAATCTGGTGTGATAGTGACACATGATGTACAGTCCTATTTGCACTAGACTCAGGTAATGCCCCCTTAATCTGAGTTTTAGAAAACTCTATTTTTCCTGGAGTTTGCTTGAAACTCCAGAGAAAACTGCTGTGTGAATAAGTCATCCACACTGGATTTGGAGGTGGGGAGGAGAGGGAGGACAAGCACTGCCTAAGGTGACACCATTTCCTCCCTCTTCAGTGCCACTTCTCATTCCAAAGGCAGAGCCCCAACAGTCATCACTCCCTCTGAGGTCAGAACCCCTGGTGAGCCTGACATTGTGAGGCTAGCCTCCCATTCTGACTTCAGAGAGGGTGACTACTACTGGGATTTTGATTTTCTGGCACACAGTCGCCCCTCTGAGCTCTGGGAAAAGTAAAGCACCACTGATAGTCAGCCAACCACTGGTGCTTTGCTTTTCCAGAGTTAGGAGTCAAGCATGAGTAGCAGCTTTGGATGGAAGCCAGGTAAAAACCCAGTGCAGATTTGGGCTTTGGCAGGTGTGGTGCTTAAATCGGGCCATAGTAGTCTGAATTGTATGTGCTGCAGCACCAGGCCAGAGTAGTCTGAACCCCATCTTCATAGAGTGGTATATTCATTGATGAAGGGGGGAGATGGCTTTTTAGGTGTGGTTCTAAGCTGTTTAGGGCTATAAAGGTGATGATCAATCTATTGAACTGCCTCTGGAAGTGGACCAGACTTTTACAGGGGAGTAAAATCTTCAAACTTGCTACTGCACAAACTTCTTTCAGCACTGCTCCACTAATAGAAGTTTGAGCTTTTCATTTTCTACATCCTTTTCATGGTGCAGACAAACCTTTTCACAGTCACTGTGGGATTCTAGAATTTGTTTACACTTTAAAGGCATACATGGAGAAACTTGTTATGGAGAAGAGCTACCCAACTATTGATATTTACTATTTCGGCTATTTGATATTTACTATATGGATTAGGATTTTAGAATGGGTATTACATGGTCATCCTCTCATTAAGTGACATTCATTGTCTGTTTATTGTATTGTCCACACTGAGGTTCCTGGCTTGTTCCAAACAAAATAAGATTTGTCCTTGGTTGTTTTTAGCCCTTCCTGCTAGAGGAGACAAGTGGCTCATTTACAGAAACAGGATTCTCTGGAATTCTGTTTTAGTGTTGGGACTAGACACTGGCATTGACTCTGTTTCAGAAAGAGCAGTGAAACTACTTTCAAGCATTAGTTTGCCTTCATTTTGTTAATTTTTTTATCCACATGGTTTACTTTATAAAAAGTCACACTGTTGACAGCATTTTTGACAATTTGTGATCCGTTTTCTTTTCTGGTGATGTGTTGCCAGAGTAATCACTGAATCAAACAGACTTAGTAGTGAGCAAAATTGTGTGTAAATGTAATTGCTCTTTTGCACCTGGTGATGGCTTCCAGTCCCTGAAAATTTACATAGGTACAGTGGTGAAAAAATAGGCTTTAAAATAAATTGATCTCTGCAGTGATGTATGTGATTAATTTTCCATTAATTATTGTAGAATCAACTTTAGATTAGGGGGTATCTGGGGTGTGTCCTTTTCCTCAACCCCCCCCCCCCTCATGCTTAGAGGCTGTGGCTACTAGCAGGAAATGTAACTGTGTCAGGAGGTTTGCCTTACCAATAGACTGGTGTTAATCTGGTCAAATTGTAGCACGGCAAAGCACTTTTTAAAAAGTGAAATGATCATAATGCAGGAATATTTTTCCCACATAGAAAATGCTGTTTTCTGTGCAAAAGAAACACATGTTAATTTTGCACAAAATAAGTTCCAAAATTGTGAATAGTCTTCAAAAAACTGTGCAGTTTCTGAAGACTTTCTTGCATGGGCAGAAAATTGCTAAAATCGCTGATCGCTCCCTTCAAGAGGAAAATTAGTGAAGAATTACATCCCATGTGTGTGTGTGTGTGTGTGAGAGAGAGAGAGAGAGAGAGAGGAATGTAACTTTACCTTGTTAACACAGTTGTTCCAATCAGTTCTGTACTCTAATGCTTTGCGTTCCTTCTTCCCCTCCAGTAGTATTAGTTGCACCTCTTTGCTGCTGATGAATAGAGTTTTGAGCTGGCTATTGTGGAAAAAAAGCTCACATTTCAGACTCTACAGGTCAGCTTCTTTATAAACTAGTGATCTTTCTATAATGTGTGTCATTTTTGTCATCTTGTGTTCATTTATACCAGGGGAAACGTAGTCACTTTGTTCCTATTATGCGTTAGTTAAGGTTGGTTTGCAGAATCTTATTATACTCCTAGTTATGAAATTGTTCCATAGTGAAGTTGTTCCAAGAGTTGAGAAGCCTCTTGGGATTGGGCCCAGCGAACTGAACCTTTGGTTATATGCTGTGAAAATTTTGCCAGGCGTGCTGAGGAGATAGCTGCATATCAGCCATCAGAACATGATACCACACTTACCAGAGAGTCTGTGGAAGTACTGTCTGTTCAGTTTTGGGGGGATCAGTTTCAGTTGTTGAAGCCTAGTGATATGGACAAAACTCTCAAATCGGTCTGTTCCACCATGTGAGCTTGACCCTTGCTCATCTTGGTAGATAAGATCTAGTAGAGTAGAATTGATTGGGTTGGGTCCAGAGGGTGGTAAATGCCTCACCCTGTCAAGGAAAGATCCTGTTATCTTTAAAGAGACTGTCCTTTCCTGAAGAACATGTTCCTGGACCCAGAGGTATGTGAAAATTACCAACCTGTTGCTAATATCTTTTGGGTGCAGATACTTGAGCATGCGGTAGATGGGTAGCTTTAGGTGTTCTTGGAGAAAACAGATTAGCTGGCACCATTTCAGTGGTTTCAGCCAGGATGTTATACAGAAGCAGCCTTAGTTGCTCTGACCAGTGACCTACTCTGGGGAAAGACAGGGAGGTACTACCTGATTAATTTTCCTGGATAACTTGGCAAATTTTGGCACCATCAATCATGAGATGGGAGTAGGAGGAACTATTAGCATTGGGGGAAGTCTGTTAAGCCTCACAGTTATTAAGCTCTGGTGTTCCACAAGGCTCCATCTTATCCCATACTGTTTAATATCTGTGTGAAGTCAAGGGCAAGATCAGTAGTAGTTTTGAGGTGGGTGCTATCATTATGTTGATGACATTCACCTCTGTTTCTCCTCACCATCAGAGTCAGTTGGGACTGTACAGGTGCTGAATCCCAATAATACAGTGGATTGGTTGTTCTCAGGTTTGAGAATTGGGCAAATGTCCTGTTCTGGATGGCATGGCACTCCTGCCCCTGTAGGAGCAGGATTACTTGTATATTCATCTTGGTCACTGAATGCCTAGATTGACTCGGTGGCTCAGTTTCAGTTTGGCGTCAGTTTTGACTTTTCCTGGACAGGGATAATTTGCCTGTATGCCACTCAGAGAGCCCATGATACAAGGTATGATACAAGTATTTTAGATAAATACTTCCAGTGTGGACATGGTAAAATGTTAACCTTTTCCCAGTCCTAGTTGAACAATAATAATTAAAATTAAAAATGTAAGTTTCTAGTGAAGCTGGTATGTCTCAATTGCTCACAGGTGCCATTGTGGGTTTCTCATTTCTCCCTCCCCTTCCCACTTTGTTAGGTGCTGCCTGGTTGAATTTTAGTTTCTCTTCTCCTTTCTCTTTATTCATAGAATGAACATATTAGTCAACTTACCTAACATACATGTATGTGTTTAATAATAAATATTTATTAATTCTTTGCCTTCATACTTAAATAGATGCTTGTGTCTTGTGTGTTTGAATGTGATGATATAACATCATTTATCATTGATGTGTGTTTGAATGTGATGGGAGTGAGCCTAGCACGCATGTCCCGAAGTTGGAGGCTCCCCTTCTTGGATAGCCACAAGGAATTGTTCAGAAGCTTTTGTTTCCATTTTGGCTAATTGATGTTTCTCATGACATCCAACATTACAAAGGTTAGTTAATAACGGCTTGCTTGAAATAAGCTATTCTCTGAGGGGGGGGGTGATATGGGTCCTTCAGGTCTGGGTTTCGTCAGTCACCGCCCAGGTGTAGCAGGAAGTTACATCAAGCCTCTTGATATTCAAATTTCTTTGTCTTCATCTCCTCCATCCTGAAGCCACGAGGCCAGTTCTAACTTCCTGCTTCGCCCAGTAGGTAGCTGAGAAAGCTCCTCCGTCTATCCTTTGTTTTTTCTTCGTTCCTTTCTGTTCTTTCTTCTTCTTGAAGGCTTTAATTCCTTGCCTTGGCCCTTTCTCCTTTTGAATCTCCTGCCTCTTTAAAAAAAAAAACTCCTTTTTCTTTCTGCGGCTGCTCAATGCCGCTTCAGCCTGCTCTCTCTTCGCTCCCCTCCTCCTCCCTCCTTCCTCAATCTTTCTTCTCCAGATGGCCATGCAGGCCCAGGAGGACTTCCAAAAGGTGGGAAAGGACTCCGGAGTGGCTGGGGAGTCGGTCCCTGACCGTGGCCACTCCGAGAGCACGGCAAGCGCCGCGAGCGCCGATGCAGGAGCCGCGGTCGCCATTGCTGCTGCTGCCGGCTCCCAAGCGGGCGTCCCGCAGAGGGACGCGGCCCGGAAGGCACACCAGGCCATCGTGGCCGGGCGGGCCGGCGACGTCCAGGCGGCCTCCAAGCCACGGAAGAGGCCAACGCAGCCCAGGAAGAAGCCAGCCTCCGACGCCTCCACAGGGACTGCGATGGATCCTCCGTCCCTCTGGAATGCGTGGCACGCTCCAGGTCCTTGCTGCCAACCCTGGATGGGGGCTGGAGCCTCCAGGAAGGTAAAGGGGACCCTTGGGGAGAGCGAGGACGAATTGCCCCTTCCCCCACACATTGTGCCCTCTCTACTACTGGGAACGGCACGCTTATTACCCCCTTGGAGGCCAAGCGGGACACCGGAGGGGGACGGGGGGAGCGGGGACCCACTCTCCCCCATGGAAGTTTCCCCATCCAAGGGGCTCCAAGCGCCTGCTTCCACCGACACGGGGGGGGGGACAACCAGCGTGCTCCTTGGAACCCCAATCTGCGACGGGCCCCGATCCGGAAGGGAACCAGGCCTCAACCCGGCCATGCCACCCCCCACAGGGCTTGGGAACAGAGGGACAGGCCCTAAAGGCCCCAACCTCCCAAGCACCTCCCTCTCAGGCCCTGGCCACGCAGGACACAACTACTAACGTCCCGGTTGTCCAGCCTTCCCTCCCCCCAGCTGTGCCGGTCCAGGTTCCTCCCCAGCAGGCCCAGCAGCCTTTGGTGCCCCAATCCTTGCCCCAACAAGCACAACAGCCCCAGCAGCCATTGGTGCTCCAACCCTTACCCCACAGGCGCTGGCTAACCAATTTCAACATCCGATGGTGTACCAGGCCTTGCCTCAACAACGCCCGCCCAGCCAGTCCCTGGGCATGGCCAACCAGGTCCCGGCCTACGTCTCTACTGCTACCCAACTACAATCCTTCCTGGTGGTGGGGTACCAGGCACAGGCCTACCAGGCCCCCATGTGCCACAGCAATGCAAACCATCAGGGCATTCCGGTGTTCCTGGACCACTACAGTGGGGAGGAGTCCGACATTGAGTGGGCCGCCCCTCATGCGCCCAAGGCTAGGAAGAACAGGCCTGTACAACAGGGTGGTCGCAAAAAGCAAAAGGGTGCTATCAAAGTGGCTCTGCAGCTGTTTTCAAAGGTGCTACTCTCAGACGAGGACTCGTCTGAAGAGCCTGGCACCAGTGCCTTAACCTCGGGGGTTCCCCCCAAGGACCAGGCGAATAATGCGCAACCTCGCCAACCCACAGGACCGGGCAAGGCAAAAGCCAAATCTGCATTCAAGGGCACCAAGTCCGCCACGCGAGGTGCAGACGCTCTGACCAAGAAGAGGAAGGACCCTCCTTCCAACCACTCCTCTGCTGAGTCCCTTCCACCCTCGGATGAGGAACGCACCCTCATGGATGTTGTCAAAGACTCCGGGACTTACGACGACGTGAACCTTTCCGACAAAGAGGAAGGTGAGATCACTGACTACGAGTCGGCGGACCAGGACTACTCGGATCGCCTTTTCCAAGGGGAGTGGTATGTCCCTCTTCTTTCCAGGATGATGTTGACCCTAGAAATTGCATCTGCAGACACGGATCAAGCTCCATCGACATCATCGTCTAATGAGAAGGTCGCGGCAGTGATGCGCACCTCACGCCCAAAGAAACCGGAACTACCCTTCCCAGAGGCCTTTTGGTCCCTGGTAACAGACGAGTGGGAGAAACCATCTATGGGGAGACGGGGCACCACCATAGCACAGAAGTACTACAGCACCAACCAGCATTTCCTGGACCTCCTAAAGCCCCCAGTGGTCGACAATCCGGTTGCCTCCCTCGTTTCTAATTGTCTGGCCCCTAAGGAGGGAGAGGGCTCCCTTCGGGACCCGGACGAGAAAAGAACCGATGCGGCCATCAAGAAGGCCCATGACTCCGCGACATGTGGGGTTAGATCCACGCTGGCCATTTCTCTCTTCTCCAGAGCGGTGATAGTGTGGCTGCAAGAGCTCATGGAGATCCAGGAGCTGGACCCAAGCGTGCTACATAAATCTTTGCTTCGGTTCCTACGTAATCTCCTCTTTATAGCGGATGCAGCACAGGACGCCATGATTTTTTCTGCCCGCGCGATTGGAGCCCTCACGCTGGCCAGGAGATCGGTCTGGCTGAAACACTGGCAAGTGGATACCCCTACCAGAGCAGCTCTTGCCTCAGCGGCGTTCAAGGGCCTTCAACTATTCAGGGAGGAGGCCCTGAAGGGCATCCTCGTCGAAACAAAGGACAAAAAGTTGGCTATGCCATCTACTCTTAAGAAGTCAGACAAGAAGAGTGGCAGGCGTCCCTTTCAAACTCCTCGTCCCTTTCGTTCCTTTAGGGGATTTGGGAAGCAGCGAAACTACAACTCCTTTCGTTCCCCCTGGGTTAAGCCAAACTTCGTCATCAGACAGAACACTGGATCACAGCCCAGCGGCAATAGAAGTGGAGGCTCTAACTCTTAGCATGGAGGCTCCCGACAACAATCCTGACTCGGGGTCGCCCCTAGTGGGCGGCCGACTTAGTCTGTTCCTCGAGCCTTGGTCGAACTCGACAACGGACAGGTGGGTCGTCTCAACGATCACCCACGGGTACAAAATCGAGTTCAACTCAAGGCCAAGGGGCAGATTTCTCCCAGCCCCAATACCCAAAGACCCAAAGAAGGCAAAAGATCTGAAAGTAGCCATAGCTCACTTAAGGGACATATCCGCCATAGAGGAAGTACCAGCCTCTCAACGCTTCTTAGGGGTGTACTCCTTCTTCTTCACGGTACCAAAAAAGGACGGCAGTCAGAGGTCCATCCTAGACCTAAAATACACCAAGAGACATGATACGTACAGAAGATTCCGGATGGAGACGCTTACATCCATAAGGGAGGCACTACAACCAGGGGACTTTCTAGCCTCCCTCGATCTCTCAGATGCGTATATGCACATCATGATCCACGAGGACAGCAGACAGTACCTCCACTTTGCCTTTGGGGAACAACACTTCCAATTCAGGGCCCTCCCCTTTGGTCTGGCCTCAGCACCAAGGGTCTTCACCAAGGTTCTGGTCATCCTAATTGCCAACCTGAGGGCACAGGGAATTCACCTATGCCCATATCTGGATGATATTCTTCTCAGAGCTTCCTCCTTGGACAAGGCAGAGAGGGACCTGCAGGCCACAATCCACTACCTGCAGGCCCACGGCTTCCTGGTGAACTTCAGAAACAGCAGCCTGTCTCCTGCCTGCACCATCGTCCACCTGGGTGTGGAAATAGACACACTAAGCTCCAAGATCACTCTGTTCAAGGAGCGACAGGAGGTCCTCCGACGGGAAGTACGCTCAGTTTGCTCCCTAAGGAAGGTTCCACTGTCCTTACTGGCCAGACTCCTCGGCCTTATGATCTCGGCCTTCGGGGTTGTGCCCTGGGCACGATTCCACTCCAGACCTCTGCAGAACTTCCTGCTGCCTTACCAAGAGGAGATTGCATCAAGGAAGTCCCCGCTCCTTCTTCTACCTCAGCGCGTGAAGGACTCTCTGGCCTGGTGGTTCCAGGCAAAATCAACAAGCAGGGGTTCCCCTTTCACAGTACCCGAGGCGATCCTAGTTACCTCGGATGCTAGCCTACGGGGTTGGGTAGCGCACTGTCAGGGAAAGGTGACGCAGGGGATTTGGAGCCCACAGGAAAAGGCGCATAGCATCAACTGGCTGGAACTGCGGGCCGCCCGGTTGGCCCTACAACACTTCACTCCAATTCTGAAGGGACAACACGTCATGGTGATGACGGACAACACTACGGACTGATCGTACATAGCAAAACAAGGAGGATCGAGATCCAGGTCCCTACAACAGGAGGCGGATCTCATATTCCTCTGGGCCGAATGGACGGTACTGTCCCTCACGGCTCAGTACCTACAGGGGGACCACAACCAGCAAGTGGACTACCTGAGCAGGTACTCAGTTCTGCCCGGGGAATGGGGACTAAACGACGAAGTATTCCATCAGGTCCAGGCCAAGTTCGGCCTGATGGAAGTGGACATGTTTGCAACCAGGTCAAATGCCAAACTGGACAGGTTCTTCGCCAGGTTTTATCACCACAATGCCAAAGGTACGGACACCCTGAGATCCCCTTGGCCGACCAGCCTCCTGTACCTGTTCCCCCCGCTTCCCCTCATAAAGAAAGTCTGCTGGAAGATTTGCCAGGAGAAGGCACAAGTGGTTCTGATAGCGCCTCACTGGCCAAGGCGCCCCTGGTTCTCCGAGCTGATGGACATGAGGGTCCAGAGCCAGTGGCGTCTACCTCAGAGACCCAACTTAATACATCAGGGACCAATTCTTCACCCAGACCCAAGCTGGTTGCAACTGACAGCATGGAGATTGAGCGGCAAGCCCTAAGGGAGCACAGATATGAAGAGTCAGTTATCAGCACCCTTCTTTCTTCTCGCCGCGTTTCCACTAGGAGGATCTATGAGGTTACATGGAGAGCCTTCAGGAGATGGTGCGCCCCGTGGCAGCTGACCGCCAAGGAAGCTTCAGTAAAGCACATCCTAGCCTTCCTACAAAAAGGCCTCGAAGCGGGCCTATGACTGAACACCTTGAAGAGGCAGGTGGCCGCACTTTCGGCTTTCTTTACAGTGCAGAATGGGATTCGCCTCTCCTCACACCCCCATATTAGGCAATTCCTGAGGGGTGCCTCGATAGTTTCACCCCCGGTGAGACACAGGTTCCCCTGTGGAATCTCTCTAGTCCTCAGACAACTTATGAAGCATCTATTTGAACCGCTGCATAGTATTCCTCTGAAAATTCTCACCTTCAAGGCCGCCTTCCTAGTAGCCATCACCTCAGCGCGAAGAGTGTCAGAGTTGGCCTCTCTGTCTGTTAGGGAACACCTGTGTTCCTTTAGCAAAGATGTGGTGACTCTACATCCGGATCCGTTATTCAAACCGAAGGTTGTCTCAGAGTTCCATGTTTCACAACCTCTGATTCTGCCCTCCTTTTGTCCTAATCCTTCTCATCCGAAGGAGAAACTCTGGCACAACCTGGACGTCAGGGGGGCCCTAAAGATCTACATTAAACGAACTGCCCCCATCAGGCGCTCTGACGCCTTGTTAGTCTCATTCTCTCAGACATCCTTAGGGACCAGAGCTTCACAGAAGACCATCGTTACCTGGATCAAGGCATGCATCTTCGAGGCCTATGATTCAGCCAGGCTTCCCAGACCTTCAGGGGTCACGGCACACTCGACTAGGTCAGCCGCAACATCCGCGGTCTTCTCGACTAACGCTTCCCTAGCAGAAATCTGCAGGGCAGCAACCTGGAGCACACCGTCCACCTTTATCAGGCACTACAACGTGGACAAGTTCCGCTCTGCCGAGGCGAACTTCGGTCGGAGGGTGCTCCAGGAGGTACTAAAAGACTGATGCCGCCACCTCCGCAGTCACTCCCACCCTAGTGAGTAAGCTTGGGCACGTCCCAGACCTGAAGGACCCGTATCACCCCTCCCTCAGAGAATGCCACATTGGTTACTTACTGTGAAGGTGCATTCTTGAGGGAACGGGGTGATACGGGTCCTTCCCCCACCCAGTGACTGTGCACGTTCTTTCTCATGGCGGTACTCTTAATATGAAGTTCTGTTTAATACTATGTTACTTGATCGATTTCCTTAGTCCTTACAGGGCTTTGCTAGTCAGTGAACTGGCCTCGTGGCTCCAGGATGGAGGAGATGAAGACAAAGAAATTTGAATATCAAGAGGCTTGATGTAACTTCCTGCTACACCTGGGCGGTGACTGATGAAACCCAGACCTGAAGGACCCATATCACCCCGTTCCCTCAAGAATGCACCTTCACGGTAAGTAACCAATGTGGCATTTTCAAACAGTGGTTTATGAAGTTGGTTTGTTTTGCTGAATCATAGTTAAAAGTAACTACAGCTTAAGATTTAGTTGTAACAGCAACCCATGACTAGTTGAAATTGGAAGCAATTGAATGGCAGAATGTGTGAATGTAGTAAAACATGGTTCAGATATAGCAGTGTTAAGGCTTTAAAAAGGCCAGGTTCAGAGGGTGGGTGAGAAAGTGTCCCTTGCCCTTCTGCTTCATACACTGTGATTTCCATTGGTTCTTCATGTGAAGTTTGTTAGCAGCCAGGGACGATTTTACATGATAGATCAGCATGTGTATTAATCTTACAAATGTATACCCCCATCTTTATCTGATTCCTCTCTGTATAGAAGCAAGTTTCTTTTAAAGTGTAAACCTTTCCTCTAGGGGAGAACACACTTTCTCTAGCATCTAATTCTTTTACTCAAAAGCCTTCCAGATCTTGCCAAAATTCTTCAAATCTTATGTGAAAAACACTTCGATTTTTAAGCTTCTCTCTCTCTCTCTCTCTCTCTCTTTTTTTTTGGTATACTCTCTATTTTGTATAGTAAGTGAACTGGAACAAAATAAATGGAGATAAATGTGATCACCTCAAAGACTGATGATGTGAAAAGATGGAATTAATTGTACTTACAAGCAAGTGTTTTTCTAAAACAATTGAGTGAAAGACAGCAACATCTTTATGATGTAAATTTCTGTGTACAGTACCATAAACAGTAAATCATTACAACATCAAGTGAAATTATATGATTTTAAATGAACGTGTGGCTTACACCCCTGTATAGTGTTGTCACCTAAGGCACATCTGCATTATTTTTCCATTTTGTATGTTTCATTATACTCATTTGATACTTTTGATCAAATCATCTAACTGAACAATGCATTGTCATTTTTGTTAGAGTTCTCATTACAGTTAGGTTGTGTTGTTGCTTCTTAAGAATTTGAACAATTATTCACGCCCTGTGCCGATGGGCTTCCTAGATGTGTTATAGTAGACTTAGATGCAGATAGCAGAAACTGCCAGATAGTCTTCCTTCAAATTTTGTAGGTGGAAAGTAAATGACAGCAACTTTTTCAATCAACCATAATCTTAGGAAAAGTCGTCTTGGCCAGACATGAGAGTTGAATTACTACTCTCAGGTAGTACTTTATTACAGAATTTATTATAGTTGTTTTCAATAGTTCTTAACCATCTTGCAGTATAACATTTCTCCAAGAACATAAAACTACAGTATATGCTAAATTGGTTGTGATAAACTTCGATATATTGGAAGACTAAATTCCACAGAATACTGACAGCCCTGTTACCTAGCTCATTGTGACAGAAATATGCCACATTGTGTTGGTGTAGGGTAACAATGCAAAGAAAGATACCACTTTTAAAAAGAGATGAAATCTTTTAGGAACCTAAGTGCTGATTTGAACTCTTGCCTGCCATTATTTAATTTGATTTTCAGATCTGCCTCAGTTTTTGATGAAAAGTGTTGTTTTGTTTAACTCTGCTGCCTCATTATTTTCTCTGCAGTGTTTTAAGATTCACTGTAAAGTAGTATAACAAAGTCTGAGGCAGATGTAGGCCAGAACTTCAAAATGAGGGCAATTTTTGATGTTGCTTTTTAATTATATTGATATTAAGACCCGTGTCATCACTTTTGGAGGGCTGCATTTTTTCTTGTGAATGTTTTTGCTTTGTTCCAGTTGACATCTTCTGAGTTTCAACATTCTGTGAGTGATATAGTTGATTGTGCAAGTGATATATAAGAATGCATAATTGTGCAATTTGTGCAAGATTTTGTAGTCCCCACTTGAACCTTATGCAGAATTTTCTTTTGACATAACAGCTTCTATAGCCTGGAACTGTAGTCTAAGAATCTTGCATCCACTGAAGCCTATTGTAAATAGATTTTTGATAGTACATGATGTGTCTGTTAAATAACGAGACCGTGTTTCTACCTTTCAGACAAATCAGGGAGAACTGATTGTGAATGTTTGAGTGGTGGCTTTCAGAGCCAGTTTAAGGGCCCTGCAGCACCTGCAGCCACAGGGCCCCCCATCATTGTGGGGGGCCCCGTGGAAATCTTCCTCCTGCAAAAACATCCTGACCCTTGCCACATTGGACACCGACCAGTTGCAGAAGGGGGTATCCGCCGTGGGAGGGGAAGCAGCAGGGCAGGGAGGCACCTTCGCCCCCCCCATCCCTCCCTCTGATACCTCCTTGTCCAGGGAGATCAAAAGTTGTGCTTTGAAAAGGGAGAGGAAAGGAAAAGCACCAGGCGAGGTTGAGTTTCCAAAAGGAGTGGAGACAGAGACAGATGCACAATGTCTGGGGGGCCTGTTTCTCCTGGAGCGACAGGGCCGCCTGAGGGAAGAGGTGGGAAAACTCCAGAGAGTATCAGAAAGGGACAAGAATGCCTGGCAGGCGGAGAAGCTGAGACAGAGGAGGCTGGAGGGCCACCTGAGGGAGCGGAGAAAGAAGCCCAATGCCGGTGGGAACGGAAGCCCTCTTGGCAGAGGCCCCTGAGAGAACAGAGGAAGCACTAACGGAGCTGCGTGCTCTATGCATTACAAGGGTTTACTGTTCTCTGAGGGACGGGGCGATACGGGTCCTTCATCTGTGGGTTACGTCAGTTACCGGCCAGGTGGAGCAGGAAGTTACATCAGTCCTTTGTGGTTTTGATTTCTTTGTCTCCTCCATCTGGCCATGAGGCTCAGTTTTAACCTCCTGCTTCGCCCAGCTGGTTGTAGGAAACTCTCCTCCATCTACTCTGTTCCTTTGTTTGCCTTTTACCTCCTTTTTTCCTAGTTCTGTCTCTTATTCTCCACTCTGCCTATACAGGGATTCTCTGCCTCTCTCCCTTACATTCAAATCTCCCACCTTTAAAAAAAAAAGAAAAACCTTGCCTCTTTGTCCTCTCACGGCTTCCTGGACTTCTCCTCCGATCTCTCCCCCTCCCACTTGGCTTGCCTTATTAATTCCTTCCTTGCTGCCATGGAAAGTGCTGCCCCGGCGCAGGAGAGCTTGCCATTGGAAGCCAAGGACTCTGGAGCACCCAGAGGAGGTACCTCCCAACCCCGGCCACTCCGCAATCGCGGTAGATGCCGCGAGAGGGGCTACGGCTGCCATTGCTGCCGCTGGCAGGAGTCCCCCAGTGGGACGCGGCTGGGAGTGCCTCTGAGGGAACAGCGACAACGAAGTCGCAAAGGAGGCCAGCCCAGCCGAAGAAGAAGCTGGTCTCCGAGGACTCCTGGGGCCGTGATGACCCATCCGCCTCTCTGGAGCTCCTGGCATGCCCCCAAACCCTGCTGCTATGGATGTTTGGGGGCAGGAGCCTCCGGTAAGGTACAGGGGCCCTCAGGGGGGAGTGGGGATGAGTTGGCCCTCCCTCCTGGCATCGTGCCCTCCCTGCTCCTGTGGACTTTGGGCATCAAACCCCCTTCGAGGCCCAACGGAGACCAGGGGAACAACGGGGGGAGCGGGGATCTGTCCCCAATCCCAGAGGTACTCCCATTGAAGGGCCTCAGATTGCCACCGTGGCCGCTACGGGGGGAGCCGGGCAGGCACAGCCCCCAGCATTCCAGGCAGCCCTAGTCATCCAGGCCGCAGGGCACCAGACCCAGCCTACAGGACACCAGGCCCAAGCCATGCTGCCCCAGGTCTCCTGGGCCACAACCCCCCCAGGCCCCTCCAGTCTCGACCTCTCAGGCTCTCCAGGTTCCGGCCTACCTGGTACCAGCCCGCCAGGTCCCGGTCTATCGTGGCACAAGGGACGACCTAGGCTGTATCTCATCCTCCCATTCCTCCAGTAGGGAGGAATCAGAGGTGGATTGGGTCCAAAGGAATGCAGACGAGCTGAGTCGGCCTTCTCCTACCTTGCAGGGTCATCGTAAGAAGCGTAAGGGAGCCATCAAGGCTGCCCTACAGCTCCTAATCAGCGCCCTACTATCAGATGATAGTAAAGGGAAGGCCAAATCCAAGTCGTATCGCAAGACAACAAAGGATACTTCATATAAGGCAACCCTACACTCCAAGAAGAGGAAAAATCCTCCCTCTAACCACTCACCCGCAGAATCCCTTGTGGATTCTGAGGACGAACGTCATCTCATCGACACCTTCAGGGAGTCTGCGACCACAGACGATGTACTGGGCGACAAGGAAGAAGGGGAGATCTCAGATTCTGATGCGTAAGAACAGGAAACCTCGGATAGACTGTTCCAAGGAGAGTGGTACACCAATTTACTTACCAAAATGATGGCCACCCTGGATATCCCCTCTTCCGACCAAGAGCAGACACCTTCAGTGTCCTTGACCAATGAGAAGGTGGTGGCCGTTATGCGTACCTCTCACCCAAAGAAACCAGAGCTTCCTTTTCCTGAAGCCTTCTGGAACCTGATGCTCAACGAGTGGAACAAGCCTTCCCTGGGGTGGCAATCCAGTTGCCTCACTCGTTTCTAATTTTCTGGCTCCCAAGGAGGGTGAGGGCTCTCTCAGGGAACCCAGACGAGAAAAGGGCTGATGCATTCATCAAAAAGGCCCATGAGGCCGTGGCCTGTGGGGTATGGGCTAATCTTGCCATATCCCTCTTCTCTCGAGCATTGGTGGTTTGGCTCCAGGAACTCATGGAGATCCAGGATCTCGACCCAAGAGTACTTCGCAAGACACTCCTGAGATTTCTATGCACCCTTTTCTTCATGGCGGATGCCGCCCAAGATGCCATGATCTTCTCAGCCCCAGAAGATCTAAATGGCTGAAATACTGGCAGGTGGACACCCCAACTAGACCAGTTCTGGCCTCATCCGCCTTTAAAGGGCTCAAACTATTTGGAGAAGAGGCCCTTAAGGGCATCCTCGTAGAAACCAAGGACAAGAAGATGGCAGTGCCATCCACTCTCAAGAAGTCGTATAAGAAAAGCGGGAGGCGACCTTTTCAGTCCTTTAACTCCTTTCGTTCATCAAGAGGTTTTGGAAAGCAGCGGAACTACAACTCCTTTCGCCCCGCCTGGGTCAAACCCAACTATGTCATTGGACAGACACAGGGGTCACAACAAAACACCAACAAAAGGGAGGCCCCCACCAGCAATCCTGACTCAGACTCGCCCCCTGTGGGCAGCCGGCTACATCTGTTCGTTGCGTCTTGGTCGAACTTGACCGCAGACAAGCAGGTCGTCAACACGATCACCCACGGATATCGAATCGAGTTCGACACAAGGCCAAGGGGCAGATTCATTCCAGCCCCAATCCCCAAGAACCCCAACAAAGCGAGGGACCTTGCAGAAGCTATCACACACCTATGAGACATCGCCACCATAGAGGACATTCCAGACTCGCAGCGTTACTCAGGGGTATACTCCTTCACGGTTCCAAAAAAGGATGGCAGCTTCCGGTCTATCCTAGACCTAAAGTATACCAACTCATGTGTCACCTATAAGAGGTTCCGGATGGAAACCCTCTTGTTCATCAGCGAGGCTCTGCAGCCAGGGGACTTCCTGGCCTCTCTCGACCTTTCGGAAGCGTATCTGCACATTATGATTCCTAATTAGATCCTGGCCTCAGGGGCTCCTGGCCTCTTTTAGTCTGCTGGCGATTTATTGTATTAATGTATTGTTTTTTAAATGTTATTTTAGATTAGTTGCTTTTAATTATATCTGTTTAATATCTTTTTATGGGGGAGGGTGGGGTGGGTGATGTTTAGGGATTTTTATCTGTATTGTATTTTAAATTTTGTAAGCTGTCCCGGTTGTTTTAACAGAGGGGCAGGGTATAAATAAATATTATTGTTATTATTATTATTATTATTATTATTATCCTGTACAGTAATAGGTTAGGTCACATTGACCTGAGATAAACATATGGGGCCCCAGAATAAAGTGTTGCAGGCTTAAATCAGCCCTGGTGACCCTGAATATGCCTGAATCTGCATGACAAACATCAACAGGTCGTTTGGTTGTCAGTCGTCATTTAAAGCAGCTGTGTTTTCTGTTGTGTGCTGGAAAAATGTTAAGTTTAAAGGTCGAGCAACATGCCAATTTGATTTTTTTTAGTAAAATTGAACAAAATACCAATGGAATATTTTCAAATGCTTACTGAGGCTTACGGGAAAGACTACATGTCTTGTCCGCGTGTGTTTTGAGTGGCTCAAAAGATCCAGAGATGGATGTGAGAATGTGGGAAATGATGTACACCCTGGACGACCTTCTAGTTCAAGAACTGAAGAAATTGTGTGTGGGGGGGGACAGCCAGATTGTTTGAGAAGACCACTTGACTCTGTGTCTGAATGATAGCTGATGCTGTGAACATTGAACAAAGATACTGTGTGGAAAATTTTGCATGAGGATTTCAACATGAAAAAAGTTTGTGCCAAGATGGTCTCTGGGGTTCTCACACCAGAGCAAAAAGAGTGCTGCAAGGAAATTTGCACTGACCTTCTACAGCAAATTGAGGTGGACCCAAACCTTTTTCAAAAAATCATCACCAAGAATGAAAAAAAGCACATCAAAGGAAGTCCACATTCAAAACCATGCTGATTTTTTTTTAAATTTTACCTCAGGGGTGTAATTTTGTCAGAATGGGTTCCAGAAGACAGAACAGTGAACCAACATTATTATAAGGCAGTTTTGACAAAGCTGAGAGAAAGAGTCAGGAAAAAAAGGCCAGAACTGTGGGGAAATGGTTTCATTCTTCATCAAGACAATGTGCCTGCTCATGCAGCAAGTTCTGTGAAGCAGGTTTTGGCCAATAAACGTATTACTACACTTGAATATCCTCCAGATCTGGCACCATGCGACTTTTTTGTTTTCCTAAAGTGAAATTGATGCTTAAAGGAACACATTTTGAATCAATTGATGCGGTAAAGAAGAAAATGGCAGATGTGTTGAAAGACCTGACAGAAACTGATCTGCTCCACACCTTCAGCTGGAGTATATTGAAGCGGACAAGTATTAGAATTGTAATACATATAAATAAAGATGAGTTATTGTATCAGTCTCATTATTTAATAGACAGTCGTCATAAATCTTTCCTATTTACTTAAAAAAACAGACCAGTAGCTCAAAGCTTCATACTACTTTTATAACGATGTGATTGGTTTCATAAATATGTGACAAAATATTAAGTACGCAAAAATTGTGTGTGTGTGTGTGTGTGTACACAAACACATACATATACATACATACATATATATATATATGTTGTACACTTGGCAGTTGCGTTACAACAACAGTAAACTAAGGTCATACTTGAAAAACCCATTTCTCATATATACATAAAATTAAAACATAGTGGTTCCATAGTTTCTATATCTTACTTAGTTTGGGTTACTGCAGAATATCACATAACAGCCCTTACCTGTTGCAGAGCTGAAAGAGTTGGTGAGAGATGACAAGATTGCTATCTTTCCCACTAGGAAAACTCAGAAGTAAAAAGTGAGAATTGTTAGGAATCTGAGTGTATCTAAAGAGTGTTATGTGCCACTGATCAGACAAATTCTTCAGAGACTGTCAGACCAAAATTACTAACTCTTTAAAAGTGGGAGTGTTGCTTCTGTTATCCAGATTGCTTGATATTGTCAACAAATTACATCTTCCCTTTGCATTGGGAGATCATAGCTTGAAGGACCAAATTTGAAATTTTATATTAGATTGCAAATCAGTCATAAGAACAAGCATTTCTGTAGGTGAGATGGCAGAAAGAATCCCTTACATTTGGGAATTTAGGACCGCCCGGAAAAGCAGGAAGTTGAGCTGATCTTGCTGAAACTCAAAACCTTTTGTTCTCCACGAGGCCAGTTTAACTTCCTGCTTATCCCAGAGAAGACTAGGATCAAGCTCCTCCACTCCTCTTTTCTTCTTTCTTGCCTTTTCCCCTCCCATTTTCAGAGATTTCTTCTCCCAACCCCTTTTCTTAGTTCTATCTTCCTATTCTTTAAAAAAAAAAACCTTTCAGCCTTTGCTCCTGCTCCTGCGCTCCCCCCCCACCTTTGTTCTTCTTCCTCCTTCCCTGGTTGCAGAAGGAGTCATGCTGTCACTGGACCATATGGGCTCCAGCAAAGGAAACGCTGCTGGGAAGCCCCAGAACAGGCTCCAGGCAGCGGAGGAACCTCCCCAGAGCGCCCGTAACGGCGGCTCAAAGGGAGCGGATCAGGCTGCAGCCTCCTCTTCTGCGGCCCACACTGCTGCGGGGTACCCCAGAGGAGAGCAACAAAGGAGGCTGAGAGGGCTCTGGCTGGCGGAAACTCCTGTGGAGTGACCAAGGCCAGCCAGCCCCAATGGTCCGAGAGGACCAAAAGGCCCCGGTGCAAGGAGAGACTATCGGCCGCAGCCAGCAGCGGGACGGACAAGTCCTGGGGAGACTGTGGATTCCTCCCTGCCCTCCCGGATTGACTCCGAGGACAGCGGAGCCCAGGAGGGCATGCACCACAGAGCAAGAGCCCCTGCAAAAGTACTCAAGGACCCCACAGAGCAGGAGATCAGGGCCATCATCTCAGAATGCGCCCCCAAGTGTGGCGTGGTGGAGGGCGTGGTGGCGGAGTCCTGCCGGGTGACGTGGGCCAGAGCGGGGATGGGGCTTCCTCTAGCAAGGATGACCAGGGAGAGGAAATGGAAGGGAGCAGGGCAGAGGCGCTAGACTCGGAGGGAGACATCAAAGATTTGGGTTTCCTAGACTCCCCAGCCTCGGAGGACTCTGAGGCTGGAGAGGGGGATGAGGGTTTTTCCAGCAGGAGGGAGGCCATCAGCGCGGCCCTCTGTATGCTCACTGATGCCCTCCTACCAAGCCTCGAGCCCTTCCACTCCACCAGGAGAAAGCTCAGGCAGAAAGGGAGCCAGTCAAAGGCCACCAGCTGTAAGGGGAAGGTGAACCCCTGGAAAGTACCTAAATCCAAGGAGACTAGGCCAGGGTGGCCTAAGGGGGCAACTGAGGGGCAAACAGGACAAGGGAGGAACACCTCCCAACCTGGACCCCGTCCAGGAAGCGAAAGGCACCCCTTCAAGGCATTCCTCTGAGGAGTCGGGGGAAGCCTCAATCGGGAGGCTGAAGCTTTGAGCAGGGCAGTGGCAGAGGATCCCCTTAGGGACCTAGATGAGACCCTCCAACCAGACAAGGAGAATGGGGAACGTTCTGAGTCTGGGGCTTCAGAACCCAAGATTTCAGACAGGATTTTCCAAAGTGAAAAACTGGCATACCTTCTGAACAAGGCATTGGCGACCCTGGAGATCACTCCCCCCAATGCCCAACAGGACCCCTGAGGGGACACGCAATCCCCAAAAAGTGAGAAAGTGGCAGCTTTCATGCCATCTACGAAGCCGAAAGGGCACCTATTCCCATTCCCGAGAGCCTTTTGGAACCTGGTGGTGGAGGAATGGAACAAGCCTGCCTTGGGCAGGCGAGGTTCTTCAGCAGCACAGAGGCTGTATAACTTCCCAAAGGAGATCCTGGACAGACTGAAGGCCCCCATCGTTGACGGGCCGGTGGTCTCTATGGTTTCCAATTTGCTGGCATCCAAGGAAGGTGAAGGTACCCTGAAGGATCTGGATGAGAAGAGGGCAGACGGGGCCCTTAGGAAATCACACGAAGCATCAGCTCTGGGAATCAGAGTGTCTTTGGCCTCAGCAATCATATCCAGAGCCGCAATTACTTGGTTGCAGGAGGTGATGGAAACAGAAGACTTGGACACCAGGACATTGCACAAGGCCTTCCAGAGAATTCAACTGGCCCTGAATTTCATGGCAGACGCTTCTCAAGACCTTCTGTCCTTCATGGCAAGGGCCTCTGGAGTCATAACACTGGCACGGAGGTATCTCTGGATCAAGCACTGGGATACAGATGCCCAATCGAGAAATGCCTTAGCAACAGCAGCGTTTAAAGGGGCCATGTTGTTTGGGGATGAGGCCCTAAAAGCTGTATTAGTGGAGACGAAGGACATGAAATAGGTGATGCCCTTGGTCAGCAGAAAGTCGGATAAGAAGTCTGGGAGGAGACCATTCCATGCTTTGGGTTCCTTTCGTTCCTTCAGAGGCAATGGAAGGCGAGGAGACTTCTGTACCCCCAGACCAGCCTGGTCCAAGACTAATTACGTCATCCGTCATACCCCATTCTCCAACCCCTCTGCAAATTGCAGAGGAGGATCCTCATCACAAAGAGGATCTGCACAGCAGCAATCATGACTCGAAAGCAACTCCAGTAGGGGGAGGCTGTCCACGTTCTTGGACACTTGGTCAAACTCCACCACAGACAAATGGGTCATGGATACCATCGCCCAGGGCTACAAGGTGGAGTTCAACTCAAGGCCAAGGAACAGGTTCATGCCGGCTCCGATCCCATCCAATCCAGAAAAGGATAATAACAATAAATTATTATTGTTATTATTATTATTATTATCCCGCCCCTCTGTTAAAACAATCGGGGTGGCTTACAAAAATTTAAATACCAATAAAATTTAAAATCCCCAAACACCACCCACCCCCACCCACCCCCATAAAAAGATATTAAACCAAATACATTAAAACAACTGATATAAAATCACATTAAAATAATAAATAGCCAGCAGACTAAAAAGAGCCAGGAGCCCCTGAGGCCGGGAACTAATCAGGAAAGGCCTGCCGAAAGAGATCTGTCTTTAGTGCTTTTTTAAAGCTACTCAGGCTCGTCATCTGACGGATCTAATTCAGCAGGCCATTCCACAATTTGGGGGCGATTACCGAAAAGTCCCTCTGGGAGGTTGCAGACAGCATAGATTTTTGTGGCTGAAACAAATTCCTCCCAGAGGACCAGAGTGCACGGGGAGGATTGTATGGGAGGAGGCGGTTCCAGAGATAAGTTGGACCCAAGCCATTTAGGGCTTTAAAGGTAACAAGCAACACCTTATACTGGGCCCGGAAACTTATAGGCAGTCAGTGGAGAGATTTTTAATACTGGAGTTATGTGGTCTCTCAAAGATGTTCCCGAGACCACTCTGGCTGCCATATTTTGTACCAACTGAAGTTTCCAGACCAAGCATAAGGGTAGCCCCATGTAGAGCGCATTGCAGAAATCTAGATGCGAGGTTACCAGTGTGTGCACCACAGTCTCGAGGTCCCTTACTTCCAGGAAAGGGCGCAGCTGGCGTATCAGCCGAAGCTGATAACAAGCGCTCCTGACTGTCACATTCACCTGACTAATCATCTGAAGCGATGAATCAAGGAGCACCACTAGACTGCGAACACAGTCCTTAACGGAGAGCGTGACTCCATCCAGGACTGGAGATTGCAACCCAACTCCTGGTTTTGGGGCCGCTACCGTGAGCACCTCTGTTTTGTCCGGATTTAATCTCAATCTGTTTTTCCTCATCCAGCCCATTACTGCTTTAAGACAATCATTAAGAGGAGAGATGCCATTGAAATTCGAGACCGACGATTGGGACAAGGAGAAATAGATCTGGGTGTAATCAGCATACTGATAACACCCAGCCCCATAACTCCAAATAATCTCACCCTGCAGCTTCATATAGATGTTAAACAACATCGGGGACAGGATGGCGCCTTGCGGAACGCCACAAGTAAGCTCCTTTCTGCTGGAGCAGCTGTCCCTGAGCAGCACCATCTGGGACCTGCCCAAGAGGAAGGACTGGAACCACTGGAGCGCAGTGCCTCCGATTCCTAACCCACTCAGGCGATACAAGAGGATACTATGATCTATCGTATCGAAAGCCGCCGAGGGTTCCAAAAGCACCAACAGGGTCACACTACCCCTGTCGATGCTTAGACGCAGGTCATCTGTCAAGGCAACCATGGCAGTCTCAACTCCAAATCCCGTCCTGAAGCCAGTTTGAAATGGGTCTAGGTAATTGGTTTCATTCAAGACTACTTGGATCAACCACCTACTGGAAATCGAAGCCATAGAAGTAGTACCTGCATTCCAACGTTTCTTAGGGATATATTCCTACTTCTTTACAGTACCACAGAAGGACAGCAGCCTCAGGTCAGTGCTCAACTTGAAGTACACAAACTCGTGCGTTACTTACAAACATTTCCGGATGGAAACACTTTCGTCAATAAGGGAAGCTCTTCAGGAAGGAGATTTCCTGGCATCACTGGATCTGGCAGAAGCCTATCTGCACATCAAGATTCATCCAGATAGCAGATAGTTCCTCAGATTCGTATTCGGCGAGGAACACTTCCAGTTCAAGGCCCTACCCTTCGGTCTTTCCACCACGCCAAGGGTGTTCACCAAGGTGTTGGTAGTCATAATAGCCTTCTTGAGGGCCAAAGGGATTCACCTATATCCCTACCTGGATGACATACTACTGAGGTCCCAGTCCAGGGCTAAGGCAGAAAGAGACCTGTGGATCACAATCAATTGTCTTCAAGAGCACGGGGTTCCTAATGAACTTCAAGAAAAGCATCCTCACTTCAGCAGAAGCAATTGTGCGCCTGGGGGTGCAGCTGGACACAGCAAATTATCAGATCTCACTATCAAAGGAGCAGCAGCAGGTTCTTCGGCGAGAAGCCAAGGCAGATCACAACAGTCCAAGGGCTCCAGCAACCGCACTCGCATGCCTATTCAGGCTGATGATCTCAGCGATTCAAGTAGTGCCATGGGCAAGGTTCCACTCCAGACCCTTGTAGACGTTTCTGTTACCATACCAAGAACAGATAGCCAATGGGAGAAGCTCCCACTAGCCATCCCGTCCCAAATAAGAACATCGCTTCTATGGTGGATGCACCCGGGCAACCTGGCTGCGGGCTCCCTGTTGTGCAACAGTCACGTCGGATGCAAGCCTGTGCAGATGGGGAGTGCATTATCTAGACCAGGTGGCACAAGGAACCTGCTCAAAGGAGGAACAGAGGCACAGCATAAACTGGTTGGAGCTGAGGGCAACGTGCTTGGTGCTAGCCCACTTCGCACCTACACTGAAAGGTTGTCACATGCTGTTGAGAATGGACAACAACACAGCCCGATCGTACGTACCGAAACAAGGAGGCTGTAGGTCAAGATCCCTGCACCTGGAGGCAGAATAGACAGTGGTGTCGATCTCAGCTCAATACCTCCAAGGGGAGGCGAACCTTCAGGCAGACTACCTAAGGAGACACACGGTCTTCCCAGGAGAGTGGGAGCTGGACCAGGAAACCTTCCTCCAAATCCTGTAAAGTTTCGGCGAACCACAAGTGGACCTGTTTGCGACACCACAGAATGCCAAGCTGAGAAGATACTTCTCCAGGTTTCCCCTCCGGGGAGTAGAAGCATTAGACACATCCCATGGCCACCAGGTCTCCTGTACCTCTTCCCACCGTTTCCCCTGATTGGCAAGGTATGCAGGAAAATACGCCAGGAACAGGCTCCGGTGATTCTGGTGGCACCTTTCTGGCCACGACATCCGTGGTTTTCAGACCTGAAGGATCTGTCAGTGCCGCCTCCCATGAAACTACAACCGTGTCCGGACCTCCTCCTCCAGGGTCCAATCACTCACCCCAACGTACCTTGGTTACAGCTAACAGCATGGACGTTGAGCAGCAGGCACTCAAGGAATGCAGATATGAGGACAAGGTGATAGCCACACTCTTGGCCTCTCGGCGTCCCTCAACTAGGAGGATCTATCAAGCCACCTGGAAGATATTCTCACAGTGGTGCAGTTCCTGGAAGGTAAGACCGACGGAGGCCTCAATGCAGCACGTCCTAATGTTTCTGCAAGAAGGGCTAGAAAAAGGCCTCTGCCCCAACTCTCTGAAGTGCCAGGTGGCTGCCTTGTCAGCCTTCATACAGTGCCCACAAGGGGGAAGAATTGCGGCACACCCGCATGTCAGAAGGTTCCTGAGAGGGGCGACTTTAATTTCGCCCCCAGTCCACCACAGGTTACCGTCCTGGAACCTTTCATTGGTCCTGCGCCAGCTGATGTGATATCCGTTCGAACCTCTCAGGAAGGTGCCACTACGCTTCTTGACACTCAAGGTGGCCTTTATGGTGGCAATCACGCCCACCAGGAGGGTATTGGAGCTTACTGCTCTCTCAGTTAGGGAACATCTATGTCCCTTCAGGGAGGACTTTGTGTCCCTCCGCACCAACCCATCATTTCACCCCAAGGTGCTCTCTAGCTTCCATGTAGCACAACCAATCATCCTGCCATCCTTCTGCCCTAATCCTTCGCACCTCATGGAGAAGTTATGGCACAAGCTGGACGTGGGGAGGGCACTGAAGATATATGTGAAGCGCACAGCCTCCTTCAGGAGGTGCGACGGACTGTTTTTGGCCTTTAACCCTGCCTCAATGGGAGCGCAGGTTTTGAGGCAAACTTTCGCAACATGGATCAAGGCATGCATCTTCGCAGCCTACGACTCAGCCACATGCTCAGCAGCTACCTTGGCAGTGTTCTCAACTACCGCTCTGCTGGTTGAGATTTGTAGAGCGTCAACTTGGAGTACCCCGTCCACATTCATCAGACACTACAAAGTGGAGAAATTCAGGGTGGCAGCAGCCACCTTCGGCAGAAGGGCATAAAGAAGCATAAACTGTCCACCACAAGCAATCATTCCTACCCACGGGGTCAATAGGGGGCTTGGGTATGTCCCAAGTGTAAGGGATTCTTCCTGCCATCTCACCCTACAGAATGTTACATTGGGTACTTACCATGAAGGTACTTTCTGTAGGGTGGATGGCAGGAAGAATCCACCGCACCCAGTGACTGCAGGGGAGACCTGCTGGGCCACTGTGTTTTTCTAACAGACATGTTTTTTCATAGAGGTCAGAAGCTTGTTCATTGATCACAGGGGCTTTGTTAGTCAGAAAACTGGCCTCCTGGAGGAGAACAAAAGGTTTTGAGTTTCAGCAAGACCAGCTCAACTTCCTGCTTTTCCGGGCGGTCCTAAGTTCCCAAGTGTAAGGGATTCTTCCTGCCATCCACCCTACAGAAAGTAGGTAAGTACTGTACTCAATGTAACATTTTGTACTATTTTCATTTTAGAGGTTTCCGGTTTCTAACCTCCCAGATGGACTTCCTCTCTGTATTTGAAAAGCTGTTTGACAATGATGTGTGTTTATTTGAAGTTAAGAAATTTAATTACTTAAAGGAGACCTATTAAAACTGATATATTTTTCCAGGTTTAATTATAGATCAACACATCATCTTGCATCACACGGATTTTATGAATTCTTAAACTGGTTTGATGAAAGAGCATGGTATCCACTTGGAAGAATAGTAGGTGGAACTGTAAGTACCAGAAACCTGCATTCAAGTATAAAAAAGTTAAATGAACAGTATTAAAGTAGCATGCTCACATTCCGTATTAATGCTTAAATTTGACTGAGATTGTTAATAATTTTTTTTTGTTTCATTCAGGCATTTATTTAAATTTCTGATATAACAGTTGTCTGTGAAAAAATAAATTGACTTAAAATTAAACTTGAAACAGTATGAAGATGTGCACTTTAATTTCAATATAGAATTATGATGATTTTGTAACTTTAGTGGGCAAGGATTCACAGCCTAAAATACCTGACACAATATGAACTGTAAAAAATACTTAGAATATTTAAGAAGGCAGCTTATTACTGTACAAACTAACCAACCTTCCAGCAATTGCATGATTTCTTGGATGGTGTCATACTTCCTACAGTTGCAGTCCTTTGCAGTCATAGCAAAGGCTGAGCAACCACAGCAGTAAACTCTTAGGTATTGCAGAATAGTGCCACTTCTGACGACTGCAGAGCTGTTTAAATAAGCCCCTGTATATAATATATGCAGTACGCATACCAGGTTTTGTGTCATATATAATTTTTTGTGTCAGTGAGGTGTACAGTATGGCAAACAGAAAGATCAAGTATGTTGCCTCTGTTTGAAGCGATGTCTAGAAAGGAGAGGCTTTGGAACAAAGCTAGAGATAGGAGATTTGAGGCAGAGTATGGAGGAATAGCAGATCAGCCACTTTTTTTTAATATCATTTGAATGTATAGCATAGTGACTACTTCATGACTTTTGGAGAAGAGGCAGTGTCTTCTGTAGTGGAGGGAAAAACCTGTTCCTTTATTCTTTCTGTGTAGTTCTCCATACGTGTTCTGTGCATGCACAGCACTTAGAAAAATTAGAAAGCTTGGCTGGAAGACTGGAAGGAAACCAAATCCTGTTTTCACTGTGAACATACCAAGGAGTGTGGTTCCAGTCTTCCCACTCATTTCTTTTCACAGCAGTCAGAATTTCAGTGGTGCTCCAATGCTTTAACAAGAGTTTAAAAGAAAGATTTTTTCCCCTTACCTTAGTGTAGTTAAAGCCTATGAAAGTATGGTCTCAGATGCATATAGCTTCCTCGAGTCCTGTTCCAGACCTTCAAGTCTAAGATGTCATGGTTGCTTCTCTGGCCTGCTTCATCTACTCCAAAGGACTATAGGTGTGAGCTTTGGCTGTAAGACCATACAGGTCTGAGGGTCCACCTCTTTGTAGGATTTACAGTTGATCATTTCTTGCCAGTGATACTTATTGAGGCTAAAACCACAAGACATAATTAGGGTTTAGCGTTAAGCTCCGGCTGAGGTATCTGAACTACCTTTTGACACATAAAGTCTCAGTACCAAGCTCTTCTAGCTTTGGTACCTAAAGAACCCCTTGGCACAGAATATCGTGAGTTTTATTACCGTCCTTGGTTTCTTCGTACATACAACCATGAAACAAAACTACAGTCTCAACCTAGGGGCTTCTCAGTAGAAAACTGATACCAAACTCTCATCTTTGGTATCTAGAAAACTTTTCATTATTAAGTAGCAGTACCTAGAGTACTTGTTGGAGCTCAAACCTTGATACTTTCTACCTGATTGGGAATAGCATTGCTCATCATCATTCTAGAAAACCAACAGAAACAGAAATACTAGTGAGGAAAGTGCTTGGACCAAAGAACAAAAAAAAAAAATCAACAAACGTTACTAGTTTAAAAAAATAGGTTATAGTTACATTTACTATTGTAGCAAACCAATTTCACTGTAGCCATTCATGGCTAGAATTTTGTAGGAATTTTGTTGTGCTAGCAAAACTTTAACTACAGAAGCTAGTGAAGTGATGAATGATTGCTTAGTAATAGCCCCCACTTTAAGAAGTCTTTAACATTGTAGACTTGGGGCACTTAGTACCTCTATATTTTCCATTTTCAAAGAACGAAATGCCTGAATCAAGTAATCCTGGATTCATTTACTTTGAATACTCAGTCACCTGTGACCATACATAGTGAAGATGTTTTTACATGAGTTTGATAGGCTTTGTAATTTAATGTGATCTTGGCTTGGCTTTTCATCTATCAGCTTGTAGTCTTTGTTTTGATAAGTTGTTTTAAAGTACAGTTAACCTTCCATATCCACGGATTCAGCCATCCCTGGCTTAACCCACCCACCCACCCCCCAAAAAACATCCAAAAACCAAACCTTGATTTCCCCATTTTATATAAGGGATTTTCCCATTTTACTGTGCCATTGTATATAATGGGACTTGACCATGCACAGGAACAAACCCCAGTGGATTCCAAGGGCCCATTGTATTTAAATTTTCTCGAGTGTTTCAGTGGTTTTACATTGTTTTAAGGTGATTTAACTGACTATATCCCATTCTGAGGTCTCACTTTAATAGGGTGTATTAGAAATTCTTTAATAAACTTATATCTGAAGGAGAGAGAAAAGGTCCCCTGTTCAAAGAAACATGGGATTTCTATTGAGGTATTTCTTTGATACTAAGGGGCTCATTCCAATCTCATTGCACTTGTGAGAAAAAGCTGCAGAGAAACAACACAGTTCAGCATAAAATAGATTAATGTCAGAACTGGAAACCACTTGCTTTTGCACACGCAAGTGAGACGCTCTTGGGGGAGAAATAACCTTTGTTTCTTTATGAAACATCTGCAGTAGAATCTAATTGTGTTATTATAATGCAGAAAACTAGTATAACCACTCTTGAATGCCTGTAGATGTGCCCTTGAAAGCTAGCTATTTTCTATTTAACATGTGTTTTTGAGTGCATTTACAAGATGTGTCAATAAAATATTTTCTTATGTATTTTATCAATAAAGCACTTAATGAAGTCAATGAATTCCTCTTTGTAAAAAGAAGAAAACGTTTGTTTTAATTTGAACTATTATATCATCAATTACAGCTCCAGTTTTTGCAACAAGCAGCACCAGTACAGTAGGCCCTTGTTATCCACGGGGGGGGGGGGCGCTTCTAGGACACAAACCCCCGGGGAAACCAGAAAATAAATACAAATGTTCAACTCCCTATTAAAAATGTCATAGGGCAGCAGCAACGGTGATGGCAAGCTCTGGCTGCTAGGCACACTGCCAGGCATGCATTCTTCGGGCTCTTCTACCTCCAGGGAGCCCGCCAGCCACTATGAGCAGGGACATAGTGATTGGTGGCAGCGCTCCCACTCACTTGCAAATGAGGCAGGAGCATAGGTGTGCCACCAATCGCAGGGTGGCGAGCAGCCTCCTCAAGGACATGGTAATTAGTGGTGGCCTGCCCATCCACAAATGAGCAGGGCAGCGATCAGCTTCTGCAGGGACATGGCAGTTGGTGGAGGTGCTCCCACTCACTCGCAAATAAGCAAGGGCACCACTGCTACCAGTCATAGCTCTGTCATGAATGAATGAGCAGGGGCACTGTCACCATTCGCAGGGCAGTGACCAACCTCTGTAGAGACATGACAGAGTCAGCAGTCATGCCTGCAATCAAACCAGCAAACAGAAATGCCAATTGCCATACCCCTGTATTTTTTAATTTTTATTTTGAGTCCACGGTTAGTTAAATTGCAGGTTTTGAACCCGCAGATACGATGGGCCCACTGTACTGCAATATGTAGTTGTGGGACGTTTGATAGAACCTACTATCAGTCTAAATAGTCAGTCCTCCACATTCATGGGGGTTAGGGGTACAGGACTCTCACAAAAATGAAGAAACCACAGATATCTCTAGTCTTCATCCACTGCACACACCCCTTTTTTGGTAGGGGCATCAAGAGGCTGGGGAATGCTCAGGCCCTTGGCCTGGTCTTTTCTGCTCACTGTCCCTGTTTCTCTCTGCCATGGCCAGGGCACATGTGGAGGCACCAGCTGCAGAGGAGGGGAGGAGCCCAGGAGGGTGGCTGGGACAAGCATGGAGGGGGCCACGAGGAGTGCACAGGGAATGGAGCTTCTTCCCCTTTCCTCTGCTAGGCACCGCCTCAAGGGCAGCTGCCAAGTGGGAGGGACCAGGCACAGGTGGGCGGGCAGAGCACAAGAGAGCCAAGGGCAGCACCCAGATGGGTGGACACCTAGTGGGCTGGCTGGCTTGCAAGCAACTGGGTTGTGGGCTCACCTGGCAGGAGGATGGTGGCCAGGAGCAGGCAGAGGCTAGCCAGGGGTGGCACTAAGCAGAGCACCATTTAGTAGCAGCAACAGAGGGCCCTCAGGCATTTCCTGCATCCAGCCACCTGCTTGCTCTTTGTCCTCAGGCAAACTCGCAAATAATCAAATCCACGAGGATTAAACCAATGAATGTGGAGGACAAACTGTACATAGGGCCATATTTTCCATACACTGCAACTTTTTACTATTAGCAGTACTTTTTGTATGTATAACCATCAATTTGATATTGCTGCTAGGTTTCAGCAAATGAAATATGGGTAAAGAGATTAACAGTACACATTTTTGACAGCCTTTCAAATTTTTAGAACATTTAATGATGGGTTCCAGAGCTATCACTGTTTTGGTTATCTTATCTGGAAAAAATGTGAATGAAAGCATATAGGAACCCACCCTCAAGTTACTCAATTTTAAGTGTTACATTAATTATGCCAAGCAACTCATTTTCCTCTTCCAAGGCAGAATCTGCTCTTTGTGTTGCCAGTTTCTCTAATCTTGTTCCTTCTGTCCTTCATACTGCTTTCGCATAGCCAGCTTGAATCCATCACCTCAGATATTCCAATTAGTGGCTTATATGATTTATCCAACATCTTTCTACATCAGCTTTTTGCCGACTTGAATTTTTAAAAATAAGTTGACCATTGCAGACAGTAATATGGAAAGTTGTGAGGCAGTCTTCACACAAAAGAAAAAATGCTTGTTTATTTAAAAATTCTTCTACATTTCAGTCTGGATCCTCATGTTCTTGAGCTATCCTTGAAATACAGGGACTATACAATTTAACATGGATATTTTGCTTTATGTTATGAAGGGTATTTTTCTTCAGGCACTGAATAGGGTGTCTGGCTCTGTTGATAGCTTGATTTTTATACGGTTTGTAGAAGTAACAATCTTTTCTTCATAGGTAGTAACCTATGCTTTGAGATACTTAAGAGTCTTTTTATAATATTGATTCAAACAGATGAAAATCACATCTTTCATCGGTCATGTAGTGAAATGTTTTTCCCTCTTTCTCTTAGGTATACCCCGGGCTGATGGTGACAGCAGGCCTTATACATTGGATTTTAAATATGCTTAACATTACTGTCCACATAAGAGATGTATGTGTGTTTCTTGCACCAGTTTTTAGCGGCCTTACATCAATTTCTACTTTCCTGCTTACCAGAGAACTGTGGAACCAAGGAGCAGGGCTTCTAGCTGCCTGTTTTATTGCTATAGTACCAGGTTACATATCACGATCAGTTGCAGGATCATTTGACAATGAAGGGATTGCTATTTTTGCACTGCAGTTCACGTACTACTTGTGGGTAAGTAGTTTAATACATTTCATGTACTGCCTTTACTATTTTAGATGCGCTTGAGATTTTCCTTGAAATTTTATTTTGGTCTTTAGAAACTTTTAGAAGCTTTCTCTCTAGAGTCAGCATCTGTAGAACTAATTCAAATGATTGTTACTGTTATTTTTTGTTTTTGCTGCTATGGCCAATTTCTTTGCCTTTCCAAATAAAATGTTACATTGTCTATATTAGTAAAGAATTGTATAGTCTTCTACCAGATAAAGGTCTTATATTTTGAAAAAATGGGAGGTAAACCAATTTACTGCTGCTTTCTTGTTTGTAGCAGTTCTACGGGCACCTAGACAGTAGAAAGCTTGAACCTTCCTTTTCACCCATTTCATAGTAAGACTGACCGCAGCCTTCTTCTGTTCCCTCCAAATCTGGTTTTTGCTAACATCTTGCCTATGTATAGTAGACTTATGCAGGTCTTGGAAGCTTATACATTTTTGTGATTTAGGGGTTGACGTAATAAAGGCATTACTGTAGTATAGGATTTGAATTTTTCTTATGGTCAGTATCGCTGTGTTTGTTCTATGGAGATCTGTGTAACTAATCGAAGAAGTGAATGCCACAATGAAAAGCAGTAGGTATTGTTTTGCCTCTGCTCTTGATAGTAGCATGGCTATTTTAACACATATTTGCCCCCCCCCCCCGTACTGTTAATAAAACTCAACTTTTTTAGGTAAAGTCTGTGAAAACAGGATCAGTCTTCTGGACCATATGCTGCTGCCTGTCCTACTTCTACATGGTAAGTGGTATCTCAAATGTATACACATCTCATTTGGAAATACCTTACCGAATTGAATGGGGTGTGCAAAATTTCATTTTTTATTGAGTTGTTGTTTATCTCTGTTACCTTATGCAAACAAGTCACTGATGTATTAGTATTGTGTTAGTATTGTGGATGTTTTTATTAATAGCATACAAATAGACCCCCATATCCTTGGAGGATATGTTCCTGGACTTACCGTGGATACAGGGAAACTGAAGATAATAGCAAACTCTTTTAAAAGTAATGACATAGAACCACACTGAAGCGCCTAGAAGATGACTAGAGAGAACACCTCTTCAAGGTCCTCCAGCATGACTGTGGTCCTCTAGCATACCATAGAGTCACGCTGGAGTACCTAGAAGATTCTTAGAGAGGCTATATATTTTTTTCAGACACAGGTAAGTGAATCCACAGATACAGGGGTGTATGTATTTCACATTGGAGCAAAATTGAAACAAGTATGCTTGCACTTGTTTAAAAATGTGACTTGATGTACCTTCTGTTGTGAATCTTTGTGGCTTGAAACTATTTTCTATGTGGTACGCTTCAAACATTTGTCTGCAGGGTTGTGGAATCTCTTGTTTTGTTTTGTTTTGTTTTGTTTTGCCAAGTTGCATTTCCTGGCAGTGGTCATGGCCAGGAAGCCAAATAGATTCATCCCTCTTTCTCTCTCCTTCTTTCCCCCTAACCAGCAGATTCCTTGGGATGAGCAGATTACTCTTGTCAGGTGTTTGAACCTATGTATTACATGGGGCTTTTGAAATTAGGCTGAGAGCCCCAGACAGTCCATGCCTAGGTTTATTTCGATTGCCATATGTGATGAAGGCACTGATATGCTTTGCGTGGTGGACGCTTCCCTGCATATTAAGTTTATTTTCTGTAGAGATAACTCTCCTGAATTCTTTCAGCCTAAGATTGTCAGAAATACATGGAAATGCTTCCCCCCCCCTATTTGTATGGGACCTGAGAATGTGTAAATTTTTAACAATTAGCTAATGTGTTGCATCCACTAAATTGTAATGAGTTTGATCCAGATTTAGGTGCATGCAGCTGGACTGGAAGCATGTTTGCCTGTCCTCTCCTTTCCATGGCAGCTGAAATACAACACATACTGTCAGAGGACTGGCTGTAGTACTGAAAGGCACCTTCTGTATGCAGATTTCTTCCAACCATGGAAGACGGGGCCTTTATTCACTGAAGTGAATTGATTTAAGTTTATGCAGCATATGGGTTTTTTAGGTGCTATACAAAGATTTGTTTATTTTTTAAAGGTAGTTCATGCCGACTGGTTTATTATCTTCATGTCACAGAAGGAAAAGGCGGTTGGGAGGATGTCTCCTATTCAGCAATATAGGGAACTTGTTTGTGACTGAGGATTAGATGTGTAAATTCATAATGTACTTTAAACTGTACACAATCAAATGACTTATATTCTGTTCAGAAGATTACAGAGTAAAAATGTGTCATGTTTATATAATGTTTACACTTTCATACAAAACTATTTTGCACGTTGTCTTTTGGCTTGGGACACATCTGTTCAAGTTGGTCAGCCTAAGTGTTTTAACTATTTACAAAATAACATTATGCTGTGCTGTATTTATTTCTCACAGGTTTCTGCATGGGGTGGTTATGTTTTCATCATCAACCTTATTCCACTGCATGTATTTGTGCTGTTATTGATGCAGAGATACAGCAGGAGGGTCTACATAGGTGAGTGTTCTGACTTTTTGAAATTGAGGGAAAGTCATTTTTTTTATTCTTAAATTACTCATTTTCTCTGTTTAAGTCACTGTGAAACCAAGTGATTACTTCTGATCAGTCAGATTTTAGTGTATTGATCTAACGAATGGAGTAACTTGATTTCCCTTATTTTCTGTTCTATTATTTCTGTTTTTGTATTGGGTAGGGTCACCTATTTCTTTGTTGTGAATATTCATATACTTTTCCACCAGCGTGCTTAAGGCAGCTAACAAGAATTGTAACACTTCAGAATAAAACAATTAATAAAAATTGTGCAAAGTGGAATCTTAAATGAGAGTTTAAATGTAATTGGGCATAAAATGGGCTCATTCAGACATTTATGGAATTTTCTGACTGTTCCCAGTGTGAGAAAGAGCAATTAAAAGGGGTTTGATCAACCTGTACCTTTTTACTTTGGAGGAGGTCGTGGCAATTAAATAGGAGGCTATTGTTTCTTTATCATTGTCTGTCAAAAATGCAGTTGTAGCTTTTATTAATGGTCGTTTGGAGATAGATAATACTTGCAAAGCAAAGAAAGTTTTACCCTATAATTGTTTTCATTTATAATTGTGTAATTAGCTTCTTAGAAAGACTTTATTTGAATTTAAAATGCACAAGAATAGAAGGTATGGTTTCAAAGTAACCTTTAAGTGTTAGATGTAGGTCATCCTTCAGATTTGCAGGGAAGCAGACAAGATCAGAAGTAGAAAATATCACTGAACAGCAGTTTGTTCTTTTCAGTGTCTCACTCAGAGTTTGAGATACGTAACAGAATTGCTTCCTTACCAGGAAGGAAATCAAAGCTGTTCCATAAAGAAGGTAACATGTTGCAGTGTACTGTGTCCATTGCAAAGTGTATGTACAGGCCGTTTACACTGCATTCCTTGTATTTGGTATGTTAGAATAGTCATTTCTTTGAAAGGTCTATGGGTTTGTGGGCATACATCACCTAACATTATAAGTTGCATGAAGAAGAAAGGCCCTTGTTCCCAAGGAGCTTATATTCTTTAATTATAAATGAGAATGTCTGTGTGCCTGTAGCTGCTGTATCTCTTTTGAGCATTATGCTAGATGCCTCAAATTTTGACAGAATTTGGTTTTGGTGGGTCTACCCTGGTTAGGATTAGCAGTTGAATTTCAGCCTATGTCTTAAAAGGTTTTGAATTGTTCTGCACTGTTTACAGTCGACCCTCCATATTCATGGGTTCTGTATCCATTCAACCAATCACAGCTAGAAAGTATTCAGAAAAAAATTCCAAAAAAGCAAACCTTGCTGTTTGCCATTTTATATATGGGATGCCATTCTACTATGCCATGGTATATAATGGGACTTTGACATCCACAGGGGGTCCTGGAACCAAACCCCAGTGGATGCTGAGGGCCCACTGTAATTTGTTTTATATTGTCTTCTTGTTTATGCCTTGAGATCTTGTGATGTTAAGCAGGATAAATGTATAATAATAATAAAAGATAACATTTCCCTGTTTGTGGTAGCCATAACTCATGAGAACAGTTTCTAGATACCTCAAAATGTTGGTTGTTGTCTAAGTTGTGATGTCCAATTTCAAAGCCAGGATGATGTCCAATTTCAAGCAGAAGGAGAAGGGCTTTCTAGGGTAGAAAATCAGGGCCTGCAAAACTCACTGCAAGTATGTAAACTCAAAAATTGATAGTGTTTTTGGTTATTATCTGTGTGGCAGTGGTCAGTTTTCAAGTTGAAATCCCAAAGAGGGAGTTTCCTAGAAAGAAAAGGGGTGGGTTTCAACATTGGAAGCCATTTTTAATGGGCTAGAAAAGAGGAGTTGGCTTTCTGAAGCACTGTTGCTAAGGTTTCCGAGGGGGGAAGGGGGGGAAACAAAAGAGGGCTATGTAACTGTTCTAAGGTTTCAGACCTTTAAATAAGGGTATGGGAGAGAGTGCTTAACTGTTGATATGGTTTCTGAGGTTTCAAAAGGAGAATAGGAAAACTGGAGGGACCATGGACCCCCTTGGGGTTAATCAGTATAGATCTGGACATTGCTGTGTACACTTGTGCAAAATAAGAAGACATGAATGTGGCATTTCCAAGTGTATATGTACACAAAGCTTGATTGTAGTTGGAAATGAAGATTTTAAGAGAACTTATGAAGAAGATGGTTTTGAAAATGAATTTGAAGGGGGAGTAGCACATAGATTTTCAAGAAGGAAATTTTCTATTGGCGGGGGCAAGAAAGAATGAATGGAGATGTTTAATAGAATAATAGGCCTTTCAGTTGTTGGTGGTGGAAGACTTTAGAATTAAAATTAATGTATTGGGTCCACTCCTTTAGATCTAATCAGGATAATGAATGAAGCAAATGCAAACAAGGCCTACTGCCATACAAATTAAGATGGTTTAATTTATCTGACAGCCTCAGTCAGCATCACTTTTAATTCACAGAACTTTTTCAGAATGCATTTTTGAAGCAAAATTTGGCATATTTTATTGCTTTGGCAAATGGACATAAGCAGGACATCTATTTGACCCACTTGGCATCATATTGGCAATGCTGACTAAACTCCTGCTGACTGCTCATGCATATTTCATGCAAAGTTATTGATGTTGACATCAGTATGAGTACTTTTGAATCACTTTAGGAATATTGCATAAGATACTAATGCAAATGTGTTAAAAGTGTTGAAAATGGAATAAGTTGTATGAAGTAATCTATTTTTAATCACTGTCTAGCTGTACATCAAAACATATACTTTACTAGGTATGCATTTGTTTTCATTTGGAACCTCTACGTCTATTTTTGAGTAACTTAGAAAGCGATTGAAAAGACTTTGGCAATTCAGTCAAACTACATCTTCACCTTAATTTTTATTGGGCTTCTTGATCAATGGAAGTAGAATTTAAACTGTTCTTAAAACCTATTCCTTCTTTAGTTGAACAGGACTGTGGTTTTTGCTTGAGTTGGTACCTTTAAGCAATCATTTCTAGTAATAATGGTTCTAGTTTGTTCATACAAATGTAACCAGAATTCCATCCATATACAAGAGGAGGGCTATCAACAGACTCCAAGTAACCCCTGTATTTGCAGCAGTATGCAAAATTTTAAAGGCCCCTGACCAGTTAGGGATGGGAAACCTCAAAAAGCAGCACAAGGATAACTCATTAGTTTTTATTGTTGACAGACTAAAGGAGGAATAACACTAGCCAACTGCATGAGGGTATAATGGTATGGAATGGATGAGGGGAAAATAAAAGCCAAATGAAAGGAGAAATGGGATGGCTAGATGAGAAAGAAAGACAGTGATTTTAAAAAGTGGGCAAAACTGTTTCTTTCTAGAGGAGTTGTTTACTCGTTCTCAATTCTTACTTTATTCAATGAGGACATTTTAAGAGATGCACATTAGGAAATCCAAGAGCTTATTGTAACTGGGTATGAGCATATGCATGTCCACCACACATCCAAGAAATCCAGACTGGATTAAAAATTCAGAGTGGCTGGAATGCTGAAGATAAACACTACACTGTAACGCTTTGTTGCAAGGCCTTACTTACTTTAATAAAATATTATTTTAAGTAATCATTCACCTCAATAAACACTCTACAAAAGCATTTGATAGACTCCTCATGATAGACTAGTTTTATTAGCTGATAATTAAGTACATGTTGAGTACCCCTTATCCTACATGCTTGGGACCAGAAGTGTTTTGGATTTTTTAGGATTTTGGAATGTTTGCATATACATAATGAGAGATCTTGGAGATGGAACCCAAGTCTAAAAATTAAATTTATGTTTCATATACACCTTATACACATAGCCTGAAGATAATTTTATACACAATATTTTTAATAACTTTGTGCATGAAACCAAGTTTGTGTGCATTGAACCATCAGAAAGCAAGTGTTCTTGTCTCAGCCATCCATGTGCCATTCAATCTTGGATTTTGGAGTATTTGAGATTTCAGAATTCCAAATAAGGGAATTCAATATGATGGGAATATGTACCGTGTATTCTTGCGTAAAAGACAACTTTTTCAGCCTGTAAAATCAGCTGAAAAGTCAGGGGGCCGTCTTATACGCCGGATACACCGAAATGGGGCTGTGCCAGCCCCAGGACTCGAAAGGAAGGAGGTGGCTGGCTGAGGGGGGAAGCTTGCTAGCCACCTTATCCCCCCCCCAATGCAGCTGCAGGGGGGGAGCTTGCTGGGCGGGAGGGGATGAGCCTCATCCCAGCCGGCCAGCCATCCTTCGTGATTCCCATACCCATGAGGAGGCTGGGGAATCGCGGGAGGAGGTTGAACCCCTCCCCAGCCGACTTGCCATCCCTCGTGATTCCCCTACTCACGAGGAGGCTGGGCAGCCTCGTGGTTTGGGGAATCGCGGGAGGAGGTTCAACCCCTCCCCAGCTGGCTAGCCATCCCTTGCGATTCCCCTACCCACGAGGAGGCTGGGCAGCCTCCTCGTGGGTTGGGGAATCGCGGGAGGAGGTTGAACCTGGGAAGCTTGCTAGCCACCTTATCCCCCCCCCATACAGCTGCAGGGGGCGAGCCTTGCTGGGCGGGAGGGGCTGAGCCAGCCGACGAGCCATCCCTTGCGATTCCCCTACTCGTCCCCAGCCAATTAGCCATCCTTTGCGATTCCCCTACTCATGAGGAGGCTGGGCAGCCTCCTCATGGGTTGAGGAATCGCGGGAAGAGGTTCAACCCCTCCCCAGCCAGCTAGCCATCCTCCAGGATCCCCCAACTCATGAGGACGCTGCCCAGCCTCCTCGTGGTTTGGGGAATCCCGGGAGGTGGCTGAGCCTCTTCCTAGCCGGCTAGCCATCCTGAGCGATTCCTGAGCCAGCTTCGGGAAGGCTTCAGGAAAGGTGGCTAGCTGGAGGGGGGGAAGCTTTCCAGCCACCAGCCACCCTTCCTGAAGCCACGAAGGGGAGCCCTATCGCGACTTCAGGTAGGGCATGTGATGGGGTGGTCATCTCATATGGCGAGTATACCGTAAAGTCTATATTTTGACCTGAAAATTAGGGGGGCGTCTTATACGCCCAGTCGTCTTATACGCCAGAATATATGGTATATCAAAAGACACAATTGTTGAACAATTTGCCATTCTTGACTTCCTAATTAGGGCCAGGCAGCTAAATGAATCCTTATGTACCTAGCACCATGAGGTACTATTCTGTATCTCACTCGAATCACCTATTGAAGCTCATGTGGTCATTCTTGTATATATATATATATTTGCCCTGCATGACCTTTGTAATATGTTCATTTTTTATTTTGTTAATACTTATTACTCTACCATCCGAACAGCATGGGCATTCTCTTTTCATTTTATTGACATACACTATTTTGTGCAGTACCTACCAGCCCTTGCTTGGGGAGTTCTGGACCCACCTGATCCTGTGCATGTCACAAAGGAAGTAAATTTCACTTTGTTCCATGGAACTTCCAATGTGCATAGAATTTCAGCTTCTGACTTGATTATCCATGAATGTACATAGAGACCCGCTAAATTGGAAGAGATCACAAATTGAAGCCATGTCCAACTCACTATTGTCACATGAAATTCAAATGGATTTCATGTATCAATATCGGGTTGGGCTTGGTTTCACTTTGCACAGTTTAAGGCTATCTACTTTGCATTGTAAATAGTGTGTCTTGATTCACATATATAGGTTCTGCATCTTCACAGAAATACTCAGAAACCTCTAGAGACAAACTGAACATTTTGTTGCAATTGCTGAGCTTCTTGTTTTTTGTTTGCAGTCTTAGATTTGTTCTTCCTTCCATACCCTTCTTTCATTACTGCCCTTGTCTTTGTCAGGTCCTTTGTCAACATTTTTTCTCTCCCTTGAATTGTGGGCTTTTGGTTTCATACACTGAAGTCTCCTGTTTATAGCTTCTAAGGCCTTTTTCAAAAAAGTATTTTGACTGTGGTAAGAATATACTGCACTCAGATGGGCACTCCTGCTGTCTTCTCTGCATGGGCAATGAGCACCTTATTGAAAAGTGTAGTCATCAGAATTTTAGCAAACAAGCCTTTAAAAATATTGAATGAAAGTCTCTGGTAAGGAAAAGTCTCTTTTGGTCCTGTTTTCTCTGAGTATTTGTACTTGACCATTTCTTCTCCTCCTTCTTTACCTTTAATATTACAAAATGCAGTGAACGCAAAAAGAAAGAGCAACATTAAAAACACACACACCAGCATCAAAAGCAGTTGTAAGGCAAAAAAACAGAAAATGCAGTGTATGTATATGCCATCAAGTCGCCTGTCGACGGATGTTGATCCCATTAATTTCATAGGGTTTTCTCAGGTAAGGAGTACTCAGAGGTGGTTTTCCAGCTCCTTCCTCTGAAATATAGCTTACAACACCTGGTATTCATTGGTGGTCTCCCATCCAAGTAGTAACCAGAGCTGACACTGCTTAACTTCCAAGATTGGTTGAGATCTGGTGTAGAAATAACTTATTTTAAATGACAGAGAACATAATTACACAAATTTTCTTGGAACCATGGGGTGGCTCATAGCGCTATTTTTACAATTGATATATTCAATAAAAGGTAGCCACACACTATAAACATTGTGCGCTGTTCCTGTATTTCTCAGTAGTCTCAGTTTAGAGGACAGAATCTCCTGTCAGGTCGCATAGATGGATTCACCACCTTTTTAAAGATAAACTTTGAGGATTTTTCCAAATTCACCAGCAACACAAGATGAGCTGCAATACACATAAAGGTAAGAAGGTCTTTCTGTTGCAAAGGCCTCTTAGCATCACAGAATAATGACAATAGACAAGAGACAGTTTGATTAGTGACTGCAATGGTTTTGGTGAAAGTGTCTAAAAGATCAGGGAAACTGGACATGACCACCACATATACATAGGTACCAGGAGCCTTGCACCTTCTCCAACACTGACAGCTTAAATTTTCATTAATGTGTTTCAGATGAACTGGAATAAGTTCCCATCTGAGGATAATTTTATATGAATGTTCTCAGATTGCAGAGGAAGTAGAAGTGAAAGGAGGTTTAGACCATAATGTGACCAGGTGTCTTCACTATTCTCCAACCCTAAATCACTTTCCACACGTGCTTAGCACACTTAAGGTTCTTATTCAACATGTCAATAATAAAAAATAGAATTTAGAGATTAACTCTTTTCTACGGTTTACTTGCTGTTAACTGCCCTCAAGTCGACTTTGACTTACTACGACCCTATGAGTGCGAGACCTCCAAGTCACCCTATCTTCAACAGCCCTGCTCAGGTCTTGCAGGCTCAAAGCTCTGTCTTCCTTGATTAATTAAGTCATCCATCTGGAATACAGTCTTCCTCTTTTCCTCCTTCTCTCCACCTTACCAACCATTATCATCTTTTCTAGTGAGTCATGTCTTCTCATGAGATGGCCAAAGTACAGCAAGCCTCAGTTCAGTCATCTTGCTTCTAGAGATAGTTTAGGCCTGGTTTGCTCCAAGACCCATTTATTTATCTTTCTAGTAGTCATAGAATCATAGAGTTGGAAGAGACCACAAGGGGCAATCCTGTCCAACCCCTTGCCATGCAGGAATACACAATCAAATCATTCCCGATAAATGGCCATCAAGTTTAAAAACTTCCAAAGGAGGAGACTCCACCACACTATGAGGCAGTGTATTCCACTCCAAACAGTTCTTACTGTCAGGAAGTTTTTCCTAAATTTTAGGTGGAATCTTCTCTCTTGTAGTTTGAGCCCATTCCTCCTTGTCCTAGTCTCTGGAGCAGCAGAAAACAAGCTTGCTCCATCCTCAGTATGACACCCCTTCAAATATTTAAACATAGCTATCATATCACCTCTTAACCTTCTCTTCTCCAGGCTAAACATACCCAGCTCCCTTAACTGCTCCTCATAGGGCAATAATGAGACTTAAAGTGGCTAACAACATATTTAAAAACAATACAGATTCAAACTATAGTACTCCCTCAACATTCGCAGGCTCCATGCTCGTGGTTCCGCATATTCGTGGTTTGCCGGAGGAGAGGGCGAGGAAAGTGGCGCTCAGTCACTTTCAGAGTCACCTCAGAGGCCCTGTCGCCACATTCAGGAGGAAGTGGTGAGGCCTGGGGAGGCAGCCTCGGGGCCTCCAGAGGGCCTCCGAGGCCCCATGGTCGCCTGGGGAGAGAGGCCTGGGGGCCTCCAGAGGGAGGGGGAGGCAACTACGGAGCCTCCGGAGGGCTCGTGGTCACCTGCGGAGAGAGTGGGGAGGCCTGGGGAGGTGGCCTCGGGGCCTCCGGAGGGCCTCCAAGGCCCCGTGGTCGCCTGGGGAGGGAGTGGGGACACCTGGGGAGGCGCGACTATGGAGCCTCCGGAGGCCTCGTGGTTGCCTGCGGAGAGAGTGGAGAGGCCTGGGGACACGGCCTCGGGGCCTCCGGAGGCCCCATGGTTGCCTGCAGAGGGAGTGGGGCCTTTGGAGGCCCTGTGGTCGCCTGGTGAGGGAGTAGGGAGGCCTGGGGAAGCGACTACTGAGCCTCCAGAGGGCCTCCTGAGGTCCCAAGGTTGCCTGGGGAGGGCGTGAATGCAAAGGGGCGACTGTATTTTAATCCCATTAAGTAGCATAAAGAAGGTTGTTTCTCAGTGGACATATTCAGGTTAGATTTATCTTTATTTATGGCAAGGGCTGAAATTTGTGCAAAATCATCACAGAATACTCAATACTCGGGATTTTCTCGAAAGGATTCAAGTAGAGATAGCAATGTCAACTGCAAACAGGTTAGTTTTTTTTTTTTTCAAAACCTTTGCTTATTAATAAAAATAAACTGATAGTTGGTCAGTTCTAAACAGTAATTTGAGGCTCAATCACTAAAGCAAATGTGTGGTGAGACAGCCAACCCTATATTGTACCATGTAAAGTATTAGTTGGTTTAGAACAAAGCTTCTTAAATTGTGGATCGCAACCCCATATGGAGTCACATAACTGAATGTGGAGGTCGCGAAAAAATTGGCAACAGTAGAAGGTTTCTATACCTATATACTTGGGGTCGCATAAAAATTTCTCAGGCAAAAAGGGGTCGCAAATAGAAAAAGTTTAAGAAGCTCTGGTTTAGAAGGAGAGCCAGCATGGTGTAGTGGTTTAAGCACTTGTTCTTCTTCATGGTGTCTGCGACTCACACAGATGTGGTTATCTGCACCTGCATAATGCATCATTGAAAACCTTCTGGAATAGTTACATAAGCATTTTGGCCATAGTGGTTTGAGCACTGGACTACAACTTTGTGGATATTAGGGTTTAAATCCCTGCTCAGCCATGGAAACCCACTGGGTGATCTTGAGCAAGTCACATTCTCTCAGCATCAGAGGAAGGTAAGGGCACACACACCCCTGAACAAATCTTGGTAAGAAAACCCTGTGATAAGTCTGCTTTAGAGTAGCCAAAAATCAGAAACAATCTGAAGGCACACAACAGCAACAAGCTAGTATTTGCTGCATGCTGTATAGAGACTGTATAACTTAAAATGCATGCTCTGTATCTAGTTTGTTACAGATCTTGAGTAGATAATCCTAATTCAGATTGTCAAATGCTTTTGTCATATCAAATGATAATATTGTAAACAATCTATCATTCTGGCTGTGGGTATGGGAGACTACATTCAGCAAGCAGCAAATTGGGTTAGCAATACAATGATGTGTGAGGAAACCAAATTGGTCACATCCTAATTACTCTCAACTGATTAGCCAAAATAGTTGTAAACAGGTTTGTGTCTTGATTTATCATAAATATGGGGGTACTTGATCATTTCTGAAAGCACAATTTTGCCCCTTGTATTCATCGGCTACTCCTCATTCATCATAATAGTTTCAATTTTCCATACTAATCACATTGAACCTGATGTTGATGGTGAGGCTTGCCAATTCAGAGTGCTGCACATCAGACTGTCAACTGGTCCATTCAATTCAGATTATCTGATTTATAGGCACTTGTTTTAATTCTCAACATTGAAGAGTATTTCTTCTTATAGATCAGTGGTTCTCAAACTTTGGTCCTCCAGATGTTTTGGACTTCATCTCCCAGATTTCCTAACTCTTTGCCAAGGTGGCTAGGGATTCAGGGAAATGAAAACACCTGGAGAACCAAAGTTTCTGAATCACCGTTATAGCTCAAGCTCTGCAACTGAAGGAGACTGCACTATGTCTTCGAATAGCTGGACATGTATGAATCTATTCAGTCACTCCTAGGCCTTATGACAGCAACTAAAGCAGTAACTCCTTTTGGAGGATTCAGAATCTACCCTTTATAGCATTGGTTCCTCTCTCACTTGAGGTAACACCTGGGTTTTCAGTGCAGATGCATGACCAAAGCTTGAGGAAATACAAAACTTGGTTGGTAGCCTCATCAGTGCAGTCTTTGAATAGGATTTACATGTTGAATTCCTCTAACAAGATCATTTACAACAGATATATCTCCTTCAGGTTAGGGAGGCCAAATAACTAATGTCATCAGGGGTATCTGGTCTCCAGAAAAGTCTCACCCTCACATCAGGGATCAAAGTGTTCAAAGCTTTCACGAAGCTCTCAGTGGATCACATAATCTGACTCTCCACATACAATGTAATAGTATTGCACTACATGAACAAGTGGCAACTAGCTCTACAGGTGGTTGCTAACTGTTGTTTGGTAGAGTACTGAAGTTATCAATCACTTCATATCTCTGGGAAATGTTTGTTGCTGGCTTTGTTCCAGGGTAAAGAGAACAGAGCATTCTTTTAATGATGCTGTCCGCTACATGTGGACAAGCCCCAAATTTTACATTCTTTTACATTTATGACCAAGATAGTGAAGAAAATTTGAGATGAAGAGACCAAATACATCCAGGTCACCCCATGGTGTTGAAAACAACCATGGTTTGCTGTCATTTTACATCTTTCATGGGTGATTCGTTGGAGACTCCCTTTTCTGCTTGATTCCTTAACTCACTAGAGGGGTTTGTTTAGCATCTGGTTATTTATGCTCACAGCATGGACGATCTATCCTCAGAGGTCTTAGACATTACCACATTTAGCTAAGTGGAAGAAATTCCTTCTTTTCTTAGATGACCACAGTGGTTCCTCTTCCAGTGTTCACTTGAGTGATGCTCATGGTTTTCTGGCCCCGCTAGGTTAAAAGGGCTCAGCCTGTCCACTTTCAAGGGGTATTTGACTTCCATTGTAACTCATTCTTCCTGTCCCAATAGAAGATCCTGTTTCCAACATCCTCAAGTTAAGGTCTTTCTAAAGATAGACGTTGTGTTTTGGACTAATGTAGTTTCACCAGTTCATGCTCTCCACAAAAAATATGTTGCCAGTTTTTGCCCCAATTGTTCCTCACCAGAAGAGGTAGCTTGTCATTCTTTGGAGGTAGACAGGACATTAGCCTTCTACTTAACAGAGAACTAAAGCCTTTAGGACTCTGCCAACCAGTTGTTTGTTTTTTGTCTGTGGTGATCAAAAGGTGGTCACACATACTCCTCCAGAGGTTGTTGAAATGGGTGGATATGATTATATACCTGGCTTATGAATGTGTAAGAAAAGAGTTGCCAGGTGTGATTCACAAATACCCTCCCAGAACAGTAATAACTTCAGGTGCCTTAAGAATATTCACCTGCCTACCTTCAGGGTAACCACCTGATCCTCATAAACTTAACCACCATTATAGCCTTGATATCAGTGACACTACAGAGGCAGGCTTGGGAGAGCTATTCTTTCTTTTGTGTCTTGGTGGTTTCTGACCCAGCATGAGTAAGTCCTTGCTGATTGTCCATAGAGATCACAAAGAAGAATGGGTTCCTTATGTGTAAATATGGATCTTTAGGTGGTCCTCTGTGGATTTAAAAAACTCACTCTGCTCTCCTCTGTGCAAATACTTGTTCTTTGGTTTTTTCTTGAATACCTGGCACTAGGTGTGTGGGGAATGGGTCTCCATGCAAAAAGCTGTAGAAGTTTCCAGCTATGTCTGCACATGCACAGGACAATTTGTATGTGTGAGTTCAGAGATGATCACTTAAAGAGCCACAGTTGCAGATAAGCAACCTGTTCATTTTATTCTTATATAATTTATATTGGATGTTGTCCTTGTCCTCCGAGCCCTGGCTGGCATGCACCTCCGTTAATTTTTCTGTTTCATGTTGTGTGCACAACAAAGCAAATTTTGTTTTGAATGACACAACAATAGTTAGCTTGTTTGCATCAAGAATAATTGGAGTCTGTTAGATCAGATGTAGAATCTACATTTTGGCACAGTGTTCCTAGTAGGTACATAGATAGTTTTTCAAAAACAGTGACACAAAAACATGTTCTTTAGTGTGAAGGGTTTGCCAACTATGGGGTTTGCCACTCATAAAAATGGAAGGTATTGGTATCAGTGTACTTTTTGCTTTTGCTAGTATTTAAAGACATTGCCATGTTAGTCTGTATCAGCATAGAAAGGAATCTTGTAACACCTTTGAGACTAACTGGGAGAAAGAAGTTTGCAGCATAAACTGCATTTGCACTGCAGAAATAGAGTTGTCCCTTCATATTCACTGGGGTTTGGTTCCAGTACCATCCCATCCCCTGTGGATACCAAAATCCGTGAATACTCAAGTCCCGTTATATGCAATGGCATAGCAAAATGGTGTCCCTTATATAAGATGGCAAAATCAGGGTTTGCTTTTTGGATTTTTTTTAAAGAATATTTTCAAGCCATGAATACTTAAATCTGTGGATACCAAATCCATGGATACGGAGGGACAACTGTACTATTATTATTCTCATAGCTTCTTCTTCTTCTTCTTTTTTTTTAATGCATCATTTCCTCATACTTAAACCTTTCTGAAACTATATTCTGGAAATGCTGGCCTGGAATGAGTTGTAAAAAATATGTCATCTACACTGAGGGCTTAACTATACCAGTCACAAACCCTGAATCCCCCTCCTTCCTGAATCCAGCCCAGTAATGCCACACGACATGCAGCCTTTTCCCTGAATCTGGTACAATAGTGACACACACTGTAAGGTCTTATTCGCACCAGACTCAGGAAATACCCCTTAATTCAGGTTTTAGAAAACTCTCAGATTTCTCCAGAGTGTGCTGGAAACTCCAGAGAAAACTGCTGTGTGAACAAGCCATCTGCAGCAGATTCAGGGAGGAGAGGAAGGACAAGCACTGCCTGAGGCGCCACCATTTTCCCCTCTTCTCTGTGCCACTTCTCATTCTAAAGGCACAGCCCTAGCAGTAGTGGCTGTTTCTGAGGTCAGAACCCCTAGTGAGCCCCACCATCACAAGGCTAGTCACCCATTCTGGCTTCAGAGAGGGTGACTACCTCTGGGGCTTTGCTTTTCCATTGCACACTTGTCCCTCCAAGCTCCAAGAAAATTAAAGTCCCAGTGGTAGCTGCCCAGCCTGGCTTCAGAGAAGCCATTACCACTAGCGCTTTGCTTTTCTTGGAATTTAGGGGAGCGATTGTAAGCAAAGCAGCAGTGGGAGTCGCCCAGTCTGAAGACAAAATGAGCACCTGCCCCACCATCACAAGTAAGTCACCTGTTTTGACTTCAAGAGTGGGCAACTACCACTGGAGCTTTGATTTTCCAGTGTACAGTTGCCTGGGAAAAGCAAAGTACCAGCGGTAGTAGCCTCTATGAAACCAGAACAGGCAGCTACCACTGGTGCGTTGCTTTTCCCAGGTGATTGTGCATTGAAAAAAAGCAAAGCACCAGCTGGAGTCACCTGGTCTGAAGGCTGAACTCACCCTGCCATCGCACATAAGCTGCCCACAGGTACTGCTGTGGCTTTGATTTTCCAGTCCACAATCACCCGGGAAAAGCAAAGGATCAGCGGGAGTCACCTGGTCTGAAGGCAGGAATGAATGCCTGCCCCACCATCACGAGTAAGCCACCTGTTCTGGCTTCAGAGAAAGTGACTACCGCTGGGGCTTTGATTTTCCCAGAGCTCAGAGTCAAGCATGAGTCAAGTAAAAACCTAATGCAAATTTGGGCTTTGGTGGGTGTGGTGGTGAAATCCAGGCCAAAGTAGTCCAAATCCCATCTGGAATTTTATCCCCTCCTCCTGTAGTCAAGTCCTGGAAGAAAAATAGAAATGCAGTGTTTGCAGCATTATCTCAGGATACTCAAACATAGAAATGCTAATGGGACCAATAAGCAGTAGTTTTAAAACTTAAATCCCCAGATGATGATAACTATAATTTCCATCATTCCCACCCAGTATGCTATTGGAAAGGGATTGTGGGAGTGACAGCCCATTCTAAGGACCCAGAATTGGGAATCACTGCTTTCCAAGGGTTAAGGCAAAAATCTTTGTTGCTAAATAGTTTTTAACTGAAGCGTGTGAACCAGCAATTGCTTTTCTACTGCTGAAATATCCCAAGACCTTTCTCTGGAGCTGCCAGCTACAGTTAATCAATCCCTCTATGAAGTCTGAGAAAGGGAGATCCAGTGTCCATGTTACATCCAAGTCAGCTATGAATGTTATCTAGTTATAGAACCTAAGAGTAAGCCTGCTATCCTTTTTTCATGTTACGAAGTGTCCAAAGCAAATTTTATCATAATAACTGCAATAGGAAGTTTGTAGATTGAAAACCACATTTGCAGAGGGCATATAGAGAACAAGAAGACATTGCTTAATCTCAGCACCACCACTTTTCCTCTAAGCTGGCTCTGGGTGACATTTTCCTGTCCAGGAAGGAAAAAGCAGTTTGGGAAAGAGAGAAAAGAAACAACAAGGGATCACAGAAGAACTGCCCACCATTATTTCATATTTTTGTTAAAAGTAGATACCATTGTTTCATAATTTTGTTAAAAGGGAGGAACTTTGTTTCAAAAGGGTTGGGAGGGAAATTATTCACAAAGCCATTGTTGTGAAAGACATGTCAGTGAATTGCAAAGAAAGGAGAGGGTCTTTGCTTCCTTCACATTTAAAAATGCAGTCTAAAACAAGTATAGTAATAGACACTAGTTGCTGTTAAATACCAGAGGATGGCAGTGTTGCTGTAATTTGGTGGCAATGTAAATTGGGAAGAAAGGCAGGCTTGACATGTGGATGTAACTAATTCTGATTTAGATTACTACAGGGACCCAAAACTGAAATGCAAAGGGGACAAATTATGTAAAAATAGATGTAGTTAGTTATTCCATGCATCAGCTGTTTCCAGCATATCAGGAGTCTAGCAGCTGAGATGTTTAAGGATGTGCGCCTTATTATAATATTTAGGAGAAAAATTAATTAAATTTAATTATGACTACAGTAAACAAAACTGCTTGAGGATGTGACACCATAGTGACTATCTCCCACATTATCATAGAATTGTAGAGTTGGAAGAGACCACGAGGGCCATCCAGTCCACCCAACTGCCACGCAGGAAATCACAATCAAAGCATCCCTGACAGATGGCAATCCAGCCTCTGTTTAAAGACCTCCAAGGAAGGAGACCCCATCATGCTCTGAGGGAGTGTGTTCCACTGCCGAACAGCTCTTACTGTCAAAAAGTTCCTCCTAATGTTGAGGTGGAATCTCTGTTCCTGGAGCTTGCATCCATTGCTCCGTGTTCCAGTCTCTGGAGCAGCAGAAAGCAAGCCTGCTCCATCCTCAACGTGACACCCCTTCAAATACTTAAACAGGGCTATCATATCGCCTCTTAACCGTCTTTTTTTCCAGGCTAAACATACCCAGCTCCCTAAGCCTCTCCTCATAAGGCATGGTTTCCAGACCTTTCACCATTTTAGTTCCCCTTCTCTGGACATGCTCCAATTTGTCAATATCCTTTTTGAATTGTGGTGCCCAGAACTGGACACAGTATTCTAGGTGAGGCCTGACCAAGGCAGAATAGAGCGGCACTATTACTTCCCTTGATCTAGACACTATACTTGTATTGATGCAGCCCAAAATGACATTGGCCTTTTTAGCTGCCGCATCACACTGTTGACTCATGTTCAACTTGTGGTCTACTAGGACTCCTAGATACCTTTCACACATAGTCTTGTTCAGCCAGGTCTCCCCCCATTATATGTAAAGATGTTAGAGGTAACAGTTGGTACTGGCAGTTTCATTTTGAATATTTCATGCTTGTTCAGGGAAATAACAGTAGAAATAAATTTCACTATAAATAGGTGTTTTTAGCCAGCTGTAACCTGTCAGGGTCATACACACCTACCTGCCTTGATGGGTCTGGGGGGGGGGAATAGTTGGTCAGCTGTTACATATAGTGATTATTATACAAACTTAGTGAACCCTGTTCATACCATTTTTATTATGGTAGGTCCAGCTGGAACTTTTGAAACTGCATGTTATGAAACAATTATAACAAAAATATGGCTTTCAGACTTCTCCTATCTCATGAAACTGTTATTTTTAACATGGTAACATCTGTCTTCTTCCTCTTAATTATAGATAAATCCCCCTTTTCCCTGAATTTCAGCGTCTCTGCATAATAGTCATTTGCCTGTGTTTTATTTTTATTCACAGCATATAGCACTTTCTATATTGTGGGATTAATATTATCCATGCAGATACCTTTTGTAGGATTCCAGCCAATTAGAACAAGCGAACACATGGCAGCTGCAGGTGAGAAAAACAGTCTATTTTATTGAAAATATACACTGTGTGGGTGTTTACAATTCTATATCACAGTCCTACAATCACCAAAACTCTGGGCTAGTAATACATGTACACATGTTAATTCTGAGCTTCTGACAGCCTATAACATAGGTCATTCTAATACCAAATGCTGCTTATCTGAATTATCTTGGTTATCTGCTATAGAGCATTTCAGAAATTTTGTCTAAATGGTTCCACAAGAGACTTGAGCTTTGTTTTTGTTTAGAGAGCAGAGTATGATATTGGTGATAACATAAAATTATAGGTGGTTAGAACAGGGATCACTGTGGTTCCTGTAAGTACCATGGCATCTGTAGATACCACATATGGTGCTTGCCAAGGTCTCCCCATTTCCCATTTTTTAAAATTGAAAACTTTTAAAGCTTGGCTTAAGGTGTAGAAGAGAAGGATGTGCAATGGATGACTGCAGCATATGGTTTTGAATGGATGAGGAGGTGTGGAGTGTATTTTTGTAAGAAATAGTTCAGTAGTGATCAATGGGGCATGTATGTTCTCAGAGGCTTGTTTGCTTGCAATGTGTGGTGTGTATGATTTCAGGTGATCTTGCTTCTAGGGGAAAATCCATTTGAAGGAATAAGCTTAGAGCCGATTTGGGGAAATAGTTGGCTTGCCTTTCTGTTAAATGAGTGTTTGTTGGAATGAATTGGAAAAAAAGTACTGTAGTTTCATTCTCTGAGGCTCAACCCTCACTTCTACCTTATATTTTAGTTCTTGGGAAATTTTCCATTTAGCTTTACCAGCTTGTCTGTCTGGGAAGTGAGGGTTTTGTGATTTGCTGCATGCACCAAAACAGTCATTTTCAATAGGGCAGTCCCCCAGCAGCATTTTGTGATCCCATGACACCATCTCAAAATTCCAGACATGCTAAAGGGTAGGAGTTCTTTGGTTTAGGGCTATTGTGCATATTTCCTTTCCTACCTATAATCAGCAACTCCTCAACATCCTTATGATGTAAACAAGTTAATTGAGAGCAGGCATTGAAAGCAAGCAGGTTTAGAGCAAGCATTAAAATATCATTTGAAAATTGGGCCCAGAATGTTGGACAAAAGATTGAAATAGAAGATTGGACAACGTTGTGGAAAAGAAATATAAAATTTACAACATGCATGGAACTAAGAGAAAATCGTTACAAAACAATGTTCCGTTGGTATATGACACCACAAAAACTAGCAAAAATCTATAAAGAAAAAGATTCCAAATGTTGGAAATGTAAAAAAGAAGAAGGTTCTTATTATCATATGTGGTGGACATGCGGAACAGTGAAAAAGTTCTGGGTAAACATATATATTTGGATTAAGAAAATACTGAAAATTGAATTTAGATTCTCACCAGAGCTCTTCTTATTAAATCTAGCTGGCAAGAATTGAGAAATTTGCTATTTTTTATGACCACTATGGCAAGGATAGTCCTGGCTAGATACTGGAAATTAAAAGAGGTACCAAAAATAGAGGAATGGTTGTTAAAAATGGAGGAAGTTGCGAGAATGGAAGAACTCACCTCGTGGATTAAATTTAAGTCAAAAAAATAAATTTAGGATAGAGTGGGAGAAATGGATAGATTTTTTGAAGTTAGAATGGAATGAACTGGCTGTAATTTGGTTTACTGATTAACTTAATTAGAGGATAATTAGAACAAAATAGATGAACAAGGGAGGCAAGTCGAAACTACTCATACATGTAAATCTATATGTATAGAGGAGGGGCTGTTTCCAATCCTTGGATAAACTGAGTATCAGGATTTGTGGGAAAGTGATAGAAGCGCACGGATTTTAAATTCTGAAATTTTATATATACTGCATAGAAACAGATATACAAAGGAATTAATGAAAGGTTAAAGGAGAGGAAATAGCAAGTTCACGAACCAGAATGGTAGGAAGTAATTTTGTTGTATGTATATTGTATTTTATTTATTACTTTGTTTGTATGGATTTGTTGTGGTTTTTGTTTGTATTGAGGTATTGTTTGGTTCGGGGAGATAATTGTGATGTTGCTCGTGGAAACTTTTAATAAAGATAATTTAAAAAATCACTTGAAAACTTAAAGTCTTCCTCTTTGTTTTAAATAGGTGTCTTTGCACTGCTGCAGGCCTATGCCTTCTTGCAATATATGAGAGACAGACTAACAAAGCAAGAATTTCAGACCTTGTTCTTCTTAGGTATATCGTTAGCTGCTGGAGTTGTATTCCTGAGTGTCATCTACTTAACATATACAGGTATATAATATGAAATGAATTCTTTTTGTATACAGACGGAACTTTTCCTCAAAGAGGTATGAAGGAATTCACAAGATGTAGTGTGCCTTTCAGGCAGTACAGTGGCTCAGCACAGTAGATACGATTGCTTGCCTAACTTCAGGCAGCTTGTTTCCCACAAGCAGCACACTGATATGGCCACTGGCTTTCATTCACTCATTAAAACATTTTAAAGAGAGCTTTTTAAAAAGTGCTCAAAAGTTTAGTGTTCACATATTGTACATGTCCCTCTGTAGAGTCTTTGCCTTTTAGATATATTTGAAAAAGTCAACATTCATTCATACTTGTATAGAAATCCATAGAAGTGCTCCCTGATATACTGTGTAAGACTGTTGTTTATATTTTCAGGTTACATTGCACCATGGAGTGGCAGATTTTATTCATTATGGGACACTGGGTAAGTAGGATTATAAGAAGTGATATCAGATACTCCTGAGACTATGCTTAATGAGTAAAAAAAAATGATTTAATCCAAACATAGCACTAATCCATAGTTTGGTGTTATGGGGATGACCAGACATCAGCACTGAGATCACACACACTCTTTATCCTGTTGTATGCAAGGGTGAAAATGTAAAGGTTCCATTTGTGATTTGGAATGAATTAATGTCTGATTTAAGTCACAGCTATATGAGTCATTGGTTTAATATTTTGGCTTCAAGATTGATTGTAATTTGACTTAACCCCAATTTCCTTAATTTGGACTTGAAGAGAAACTCTGGTTGTTCCAGATAACAAACAGAAGCTTTAAAACTCTGTTTACATCTGAATGAATTTGGAAGGCTAGTTCTAGCTTTGCTCCTGCTTTTTGTAATGCTACAGGAGGAGTGAAAAATGTTTGGTGCTCCAGATATTGGTGCCTCCACTTCCCATCCGCTCCAGCCAGCATGACCATCTGTCGGGAGTGTTTTCCTGCATGGCAGGGGGTTGGACTGAATGGCCCTTGTGGTCTCTTCCAACTCTATGATTCTTTGAATAATGGGAACTGATTTAGTATTAAATTGAAACTGATGATAGGCCTGAAGACCTAAAGCCTTATGAAGAAAATTGAAGGTGTTAGGTATGCTTAAGCTGAAAAAGAGATGGTCGAAAGGGGACTGTATAGACATCTTCAGATGCTTGAAGGGCTGGCATACAGATGGTGGTGCAATTTTGGTTTTTGATACTTCAGAGTATAGAACATGGACCATGGGGTTCAAATTTTAAGAAAGGAAATTTCAGCTAAATATTAGGAAGAGCATCCTGAAGGTACAAGTAGGTAGTCTGAAAACATTAATTAAAACATCAGTAATAGTTTGTATTCTTTTGCATATTTATCATACATTTTAAAGGTGTTGCAATAATTATTCTATTAATTATTCAAAGGATGCCATATATAACTGAAGAATGTTTAGTAGTCTTCAGTTGTAGCATTTATGGTAGTTTTATCACTTCAAAATAATTTGAATTGATTTTTTTTTAAAACAAGGTATGCGAAAATTCACATCCCGATTATTGCCTCAGTGTCTGAACATCAGCCTACAACTTGGGTTTCCTTCTTTTTTGATCTACATATTCTCGTGTGTACTTTCCCAGCAGGGCTGTGGTTCTGTATCAAAAACATCAATGATGAAAGAGTCTTTGGTAAGAAGTAACTAACTTTTCAAAATTAAACTGTTAGCTTGAGTAATGCTGATGTCCCTGTTATATTGAGGTAGTTTATTATAGTGTTGGTCAAACATATTTCCTTGAATATTGAGAATAATATTAGCTTTACATGATGCCAATTTGTTGAGGCATATGAGCTTCCCTTGGGGTATGATACATAGAATAATTTCACTGTGAATACCTTGCTCAGTTTTTCCTAACCTCTGATACCCTCCATGTGATTTGGACTCCAGTAGTCATCAGGCCCAGCTAACATGATTAATAGTAGGGAAGTTGAAGTCAAAACAACTGAAAGACAGCAGATTGTGGAAGGCTGTCTTACAGTGATGAAGATAAAGACCAGTGATTCCGAAACTTTGGACTTCATCTCCCAGAAGCCCTAGCCACCTTAGTCAGCAGTCAGGAATTCTGGGAGATAAAGTCCAAAACATGTGGAGGACCAAAGTTAGGAAACCACTAATATAGATGAGGGGGGACAGAACATGCCCCAATTATCTGGTTCCTTGCAGACCACCCTTTTTCTGGGAGAAAAAAAAATGAATTGCCTCTCCTGGAAGCCTCCAAAAATAGCAATTCGCCTTTTAAATAGGTTGCAGGTATCTCCTGTATTGTTCAACATTAAAAACCAACTGCATAATCTTCCTACATTGTAAATCCATACAAACAAAGTAAAAACATTATTCTGAATGTTTTTAACCCAGAACACAAAAGTAGGTTGGATCCAGATGTACTCATATTTAGAGTAGACACAGGAAGAGTTAAAATTAGTAAAAACTCACTTAGTCTAGTTGATTATAGTGGGTATAATCCAAATTTGCTTCAGACATAATGATTTTAAAAGATTAATCTTTGTGGTCTCTGTGAATACACACAGTGGGTTACGCCTGTGCAGAGCGTTTGGAACCATCTAGAATCGCTAGGCAGAATTTACTTTGCAACATTTTGGTGGTAACTCCGCCCATCCTAACGGTCCCTATATAGGCGCTCTCGCCTAAATCCCCTCAGTTCCTTTTGTCCGCTGCGCGAGCAGCACATTAACCTATATCGCTAGTGCTTTCGGTTTCTCTTCTCTGATTCAGATTGACTCGGACAGGATTTGACTAGGGTTTTGGAATTTCCTTGTCTCTTGTTATCTTCTGGCTGTGTTTGACTTGGATCATCCTTTTGACCACTGTTCGTCTTCAGATTCGGCTTGGCATTGGACTCTGTTTTGGACTTCAACTCGGAATGGTTTGACCTCTCTTTTGCCTTATTCTAAGAAAATGGCTATTAAATTGGCTGGATTTAAAAGGTGCTCAGTCTGCCAGGCCAAATTGCCTGCTTCGGATGGCACTCTAAGTGCCTTATTTGCCTTGGGGAGGGCCATAATGTGTGCATTCATTGCTGCAATTTTACACCTCAGGCCCGAAAACAGTGCTTATCCAGGTTGAAGTCTCATTTGTATGAGAAGACGCTGTTTCCAGTCCCGGCACCTAACACCTGGGCCCCTTCTCCCCTGAAGAGGGGTTGGTCCCCCTTGGTGAGCCCAACCAGGGAGCGGGAAGGGCATCCAGCCCGATAAGGGGTCGTTCCCCTGGGAAGAGCCCAACGAAGAAGTGTCATCGGCCCTCTAGCCCAAAACGCTGTAAGGAGGTGGCTTCATACCCTGAGGCCGTGCACCATTCCCACAAGTACACTGCCGCATCGGGTTCGAAGAAGGGCTCGGGCTCGACCAAAGCTTTGATGTCGACTGGGGATCGACCGGCCACTGGATGGGATCGAGACGCATCGACATCCTCGCAGAACAAGCCCAGAAAGAAGAAGGCAAAATATGGTTCGTCTAGGTGTAAAGACCGCTTGCCCCCTGCTTCGGCCTCTGCTACAGCTTGGAGACCGACCCCTGAGGAACACCCTGCTGTTGCCGCTCTGTCCACTTCGTCTGGCTCGCACACCGTGATACAGTCAGTCTCCCCGGTCGAGGGCACCTCAACTGTCCAGCTTGAGCAACAGCATGTCTCTCGAAACCCTTCCCTGGAGATAGTTCAAGTTGATTAAGGGGAGTTGTCGGAGCCAAGTCCCCAGTCTTGATCGTTACTAGGGACAAATTGCTTAGCTATGAGGCCGTGGTAGTTGATGTGGAGCACACATCCCAAGAAGACACCGGGAGAACGCATACCCCTATGCCATCTCCGTCCCGTCGGTTGCTGGAGGTTGAGCATGCATATGGAGTCTTTGACTTGGCCCAGTCTGCATTTGAGGGATGGCTCCGATCTTCTCTTCCCATGTTTCAGGGCCTGACTCTGCCTCAGTGCCACCACTTCAGCCTCGAGGAATCATTAACAAGAGGGGCCTACTTCTCGCCTCCTTGTTTGTCTTTTCACTGTCTTGATTGGCCTCGTTCTGAATTGAAGGCTCCATCCGAGCCTCTCCTGGTCGACACCGGCAGTCAAGTCTCACCTGTCCGCCAAGACCCAAGAACTTTACCACCTTTGCCTCCACCTCCTCCAGCTTCGGAGTCATCTCTCCATCAGGAGCGTCTAAGCCCATCCCAAGACAGTCACAGTCCCACTTCATCTTTGGACTCATCCTTGGACTCATCAGTTTCATCGTTCCCCTAGGTACCGAGGGAACCGTCTCCATCTCCTGAGCTGTTAGACGACGACTCATCATCTCCTACCGATGATGTGAGGGCATTCTCGGAACAAATGGTCCACATGGCTCACACATTAGACCTTCGATTAACTTAGCAGGATTCTGATCCGATGGATCCTATATATTGCCGGATTGAGTCCAAGGCCCCACCGTTGGCGGAAATCGCTGCTGAAATTGACCCAGAGCTCATGGGAGAATCACTCGTCGATACCATCCACCTCAAAGAGGATCAACCGCCTCTACAAGGTGTTGGGAGATGACATCGACTGGTTGCGAGAGCACACCTGTCTGAACTCTGTGGTAGTCGCAGCCTCTCAACATCGCCACCAGCGGCGCACCCAGGCCAGCCCAGCTGACCCTGAAGGTCGAAAGCTGGACATCATAGGGAAGAAGGTCTATTCTGCCACAGGTCTGAGTTTTAAGATTGCCAACTACTCAGCCTGCATGGGAGCCTATCAGCAAGTCCTCTGGGAAAGGCTTGGATCCATTATCCAAGACCTTCCTGACAAAAGATGTCGCATGGCGGAGGCCATTCAGCACGAGGCTCAGTCATTGGCGGGCCAGCAAATGAATTCTTCCCAACATGTGGCCAACTGTGCGGCGAAGACCATTGCTGGATCCATCACCCTCCGCCGGCATGCCTAGTTGCACTTCTCCGGTCTTGCTCCCTAGGCTATCTCTACAATTGAGGACATGGCATTTGACCACTCGGGCCTCTTCAATGCGTCCGATGAGAAGCTCGAGTTCACTCAAAAAATGCACACAACAGCCAGGAAATAGGGTATGCCCCCATCCTCTACATACCGGTCTAAAGGTCAGTACAGCTGGCAATCTTACTCGGTTCATTCAAGCTGGAGGTCATATACACAGCTAGGGTCATGTCGGTCTCGGTACCAGCAAATGTCTCCGACCGCTGCTTCGGTGAGAAGCCAGACCTCTACCTCTCGCTTCTGTCAATCATCGAAGCAGAGGTCCAAAGATCAAGGCAAGAGGAGATTCTGAGCTCCATTTTTTCTGAAATCTCTTCTTTTCCCTTTTAGACCCTTCTCTTTGGATGTTGCCTGTCTGTGTTCCTGAACAACTGGTCAACGATAACATCAGACCATTGGGTGCTTCGCTTCATCCATACTGGCTACTGGACTGAATTCGACACCATTCCACCGACGGGCCACATCCAGACAACACCGCTGTCCCCTCCCCTCCTTGAGGAGGTTCACACGTTGCTCCAGAAGGATGCCATCAAACATGTGCCTCTGTCCCTTCGACACCTCTGCTTCTTCTTGAGGTGCTTCCTGGTCACCAAGAGGGGAGGCGGACTTCGACCGATTCTGAATCTTCGCAGGGTCAACTACTTCATAGCCCCGAAAAAGTTCAGGATGGTCACCCTGGGGTTGGCCACACGTACTTTAACATCAGCATCCACCCAGACCACAGATGGTTCCTGGCATTCCAGATTGGAAACAAGTCCTTCCAGTTCCACATGCTCCCCTTCAGACTTTCCACGACCCCAAGGATATTCATGAAGTGCATGGCACCTGAGGCAACAAGGGATCGTCATTTTCCCCTACATCGACGACTGGCTGCTGGTAGGTGACTCTCGACAGCAGCTGCTCCATGATAGCGACTTCACTCTGGACCTTCTGGCCTCGCTGGAACTGATTGTAAATCTCGAGAAGTCCCATCTTCAGCCCACCCGCTCTGTCCAATTCATTGGAGCGTATTTGGATTTGACGACAGCAACCGCCGTTTACCTACAGACCGCTTCACTGCACTCTGCAGCATTATCCATCACTGCTGCCGATCCCAGAGGGTGTCTGCTCTATCAGTGCAGACCCGCCTAGACCATGTTGGCCACAACAGCTGTCACTCAGTTTGCCCAACTCCATATGCAGCCTCTCCAGTCTTGGTTCCCAAGTGTCTTCGACCTGCTTCGGGACTCTCCCTCGACTCTTCTCACCATGGCAAGGCCGATGCAACGTTCCCTCAGTTAGTGCCTGGATCCAAAGATGGTACTCTCGGGCATGCTGTTTGAACCCCCGCAACCACAGATTTCCGTCACTACGGATGCCTCGATGCTCGGATGGGGGGCCCACCTCGACAGGTACTTGGTACAAGGGATGTGGTCTGCCAAGAAGCAGAAGCTCCATATCAATGTGTTGGAACTTCTCGCAGTCCAGAAGGCACTCAGCCTTTGAAGAGCTTGTGATGGGACGAGTAGTTTTGGTGGTGACAGACAATATATCAGTGATGTACTATCTGAACAAGCAGGGAGGAACCCGGTCCCCATCTCTTTTCTCCCTCACCATGGAAGTGTGGGATTGGTGTATCGAACGGAACACGCTGCTCCATTCCATCCATCTACCAGACGAGGAGAATACTCTTGCCGACGGACTGAGCCGCTCAAATTCATCTGTACACGAATGGGTGCTGCACCGGTCGGTGGCCTGCAAACTGTTCCGTCGTTGGGGCACACTGTTGATCGACCTGTTTGCAACACCAGCCAGCAAGCAATGTCGTCCCTTCTGTGCAAGGTCTTAGGTTCAAGGATTGAAGGGGGACGCATTCCTATTCCGGTGGACCGGTCCTCTCCTGTACCTGTTCCCTCCGTTCCTGCTTCTCACGCAAGTTGTGGCCAAACTATGCCGAGATTGGCTGAACACCATTCTTTTCACTCCTTGGTGGCCACGTCAAGGTTGGTTCGCCCCTCTACTTTGGCTAGCTCATCAGCCTTTCCTGCATCTTCCATACCGACCAGATCTCTTGACAGTACAGAACGGCAATGTCAGGCATCTAGACCTGGCAACGCTCCAGATGACGGCTTGGAGGATCCTGCCTTGAACCAGCCTTCTGTCCTGACACAGACTTTGAGCCCACCGCTTCTGGCTGAAGTACAGGCCATCCTTGACGCCTCCCTTTGACCCTCCACCCGTCGATCCTGTGCCTATAAATGGAAGTGCTTTGAATCCTATCTACTGAGCCACGATCTTTCCATCGATTCCACCTCGACATCGACAATCCTGCAATTTCTCTTGCACCTCTCCAGTTCAGGGCTCTCCGTATCATCTATACGGTGCTATCTGGCCGCTATTTCAGTCGACTTTCAGATGTATGGTAAGCCATCACCCTTCAGAGATCCAGTGGTCAAGAAATTCCTCAGAGGCTACAACAATCTTCACCCACTGGTGACCGAGCCCGCACCGGCTTTGAAATGGTATTGTCTCAGCATACCAGGAAGCCATTCGAGCCCATGGTACTGCTGACTTGAGACTGCTGTCATGGAAAACTATGTTCCTGGTGGCCATCACATCTGCATGTCGAGCCGGGGAGCTCTGTGCTCTCCATTCCGATGCTCCATACCTTATGTTCCACAAGTACAAGGTGGTGTTGAAACTTGACCTCTCTTTCCTTCCTAAAGTTGTTTCCAGTTTTCATTTGAACCAGTCCATTCAAGCCTGCCTTGATGCAAGACCCCAAAGATGACTTTTAGCAATCTCTACACTCTCTAGATGTTCAGACAGCTTTGGCTTTCTACGTACAACGGACGGCTCCACATCGAAAATCTCCTAAACTGTTTATATCCTATGCTGAAGCCAACCTGGGATCGCCCATTTCTCTGCAGCGTTTGTCGAAATGGGTCGTTTCTACCATATCTTTATGCTATGAACTCGCTCAGAAGCCCTTGCCTTCTCGGGTTCGAGAACACTCTACTAGGTCTGTGTCTACCTCAGCTACCTTCCTTTCAGGGATACCGCTGAAGGATGTTTGTCGAGCATTGGTCGACTCCAATGACCTTTATCTCTCACTGTAGATTGGACACTCAGTCCCGTAACGAAGCAGCTTTTGGGAGGGCAGTGTTGCTTTTCTCCATTCAATGAATCTGTTTCTGCTTATGGTATGCACAGTTGTGTTATACATTTATGTGGTTCTTCCCATTGGTAACATGTTTAAGAAATGGGCCTGTGCAGCTTTTTGCTCCTGAGGCTTCTGGTAATTAAATGAACTGTTTAATTAGGGGACTTGTCTGAGGTGACCTTACTGTCTTCATCCAATCCTTTAGCATGACACCCTCCTCCAAAGGTGAAGCTTGCTAATCTACCCACTCTGTGTATTCACAGAGACCACAAAGAAGATGGTCAGGTTGCTTACCTGTAACCATAGATCTTCGAGTGGTCTTCTGTGAATTCACACAGACCCGCCCATCCTCTCCTCTATGTCCTGCTATGACATATGTGCTTTAATTTTCCTGATGCTGCTCATTGTGGCATCCTTTATGGAACGGAGGGGATTTAGGCAGGAGCGCCTATACAGGGACTGTTAGGATGGGCGGAGTTACCGCCAAAATGTTGCAAAGTAAATTCTGCCTAGCGATTCTAGATGGTTCCGAATGCTCAGCACAGGCGCAGGAGTAACCCACTGTGTGAATTCACAGAAGACCACTCAAAGATCTATGGTTACAGGTAAGCAACCTGACCTTCTGTGCAACTACTGTTAGAAATAGTACTTGTAAAAACTTATTTAATTCTTTTCTTCCCTTCTAGCTGTAGTATCAGTTTCAGGAGTTCACAGAAACCTCATAAAGTATTTTATATTCTGTTCAAAAATATTTTTCTGTTTTTATATCCTGTTAACTTGTTCAGTTTGGATGCTAACATGAGGTGTGTGTTATAGTAAGATAAAATGAACAGTTCTGATAATTAAAAATAGGTGGGGTGGATCCTGATTTAGATGCTTGCAACTTGGCTGATGAAACCAGATTTCCCTTCTTATGGCAGTCCTTTTAGCGCTGGCCTCCCATAAAAGCTACACCTTACTAAACAAGAGGCTGTGTTCATGGAAGGTAGCTGTACCCAGTCTTTTGGATAAACTTCTCACCACCACCACCCATCCAGCAGTGTCACCTGACCCAATAGAGGGCAGCTGAGCATTTCTGAGGACTGGAGGACCTGCTGTGATGATGAGTGAGTGGGAAAGTCTCCTACAAACCCATTTGCAAGTGTTTGGATCCAGCTTATAGGAGACTTAGATTATGTTTCCTTGAAGTTTAAAGATATGTAATTCAGTAGAGGTGGCAGTCCTTTATGGAAAATGACTTAGGAAGCACACATATATAAATTTACTGTGTTTGATATAATGTTCTATTTAATTTTGAATCAACAGCAAAACTGTAATCTTTGTTCTTTTCATATGCCAATAATAAAAGGGAAATGGTTTTGCTTCTCTACAGTGGCTTTGTATGCAATCAGTGCTGTATACTTTGCTGGAGTAATGGTCCGTCTGATGTTAACTTTGACTCCAGTAGTCTGTATGCTGTCAGCAATAGCTTTCTCCAATGTTTTTGAGCACTATTTGGGTGATGATATGAAGAGAGAGAATCCACCCGTAGAAGATAGCAGTGATGAAGATGATAAAAGAAATCCAGGAAATCTTTATGATAAGGTGAGACTTGACATTATTCATGGTGTCTGTCTTTGATTTTTAAAAAGAATACACGTCAGTTAAATTAATACATGCCAGTATCAAAAAGGTAATTTTTTCAGGCTTTGCAGGTAATCTAGCAAATACTTTTCATTCCCTCCACCAAATTATGTTTATATTTCAACAATTTGAACTATGGTATTGGGAAACATGGCTATATTCATGCAGATACTAACTTAGAGTAGATTTGAACCAGCCCTTTCAGTAACTATTTTTTAGAAAACAACTTTCAATTGAATATATCAACAGTTATTATTGTGCTTGTAAAAAAAAAAAAAAGTCAAACAGTAGAGGATAACTTTGCACTCTCCTAACGAATAAGCTTTTAAATATCTGGCAGTTTGAACCTTGGGGAACAATTTGTGAAGTTGGTTTCTAGAAACAAAGTTGCTTGTGCTTTTACTGGTGGTAATAGGAATTGTAACCTCTGAAATTTGTATTATGCAGAAAGGGCCAAAAAAATTCATTTTTTTCTTTGTCCAGGCAGGTAAAGTGAGGAAACACATATCTGAACAGGAAAAAACTGAAGAAGGCCTTGGGCCCAATATCAAGAGCATTGTTACAATGTTGATGCTAATGCTGCTGATGATGTTTGCTGTCCACTGTACATGGGTAACTAGCAATGCCTACTCGAGCCCTAGTGTCGTACTGGCCTCTTACAATCACGATGGGTAAGACTCACAGTTCTCTATATCTGTTAATGGTAGTTTGCAACATAATGCATCTAATTCAAACAGTGCTATGTATTTGCATTTGCTGTTGACTCTTTATTTGTGTTGCAGCACTCGGAACATTTTGGATGACTTCAGGGAAGCATACTATTGGCTAAGACAAAACACAGATGAACACGCCAGAGTAATGTCTTGGTGGGATTATGGCTATCAAATAGCAGGAATGGCAAATCGAACCACTCTAGTTGATAATAACACTTGGAATAACAGCCACATAGCCCTGGTATGCAGTGGTAATTCTGTCATAAAATGGCTTGACTTCTATAATTTTTAAAAAATTTTATTTATTTATGATGCGTACATATATCCTGTTGTTCGGCAAAAAAAGGTGCTGAAAAGCAGCTAATTGTAATACAGTGCTAAATAATACATATTATGTTGAGGAAAACATCACATAGCAAATTAATTTAAAACGCAACCAAGCTGTAAATCCCTTCAAGAAGAGATCAGCTTACTTGCTAGAGACCTGCCTGAATAGAGACTCCTTTACCTACTGGTTGAAAAGCAGCAATAAAGAGGGAGACAACCTAGCCTTCCTCAGCACAGATTACCACAGTCCGGGAATGGCTACCAACAAAACCTTTTCTCATATCTTCATCAAATGTATCTATTGGTAGTAGGACCAAGAGAAGAGTGTTCTCTGAAAACTGTAAAACCCAGGCATGCTTGTACAGGTTGATCCCTGTATCCATGGATTCAGTATCCACAGTTTCACTTATCCAAATCCCAAAAAATATATTCTCTAAATCCTCCAATCTGATTCTATGGTCAACATCCAGCATTCATCTCTAAAAATAAGGGTAGTATCCACAGGGGGTCTTGGAACATATACTCCGTGGGTATAGGGGTCAACCTATATAGGAGAAAATGGTTTTTTCAGATCACTTAATCCCAATTCATATAGAACATTCCAGGTCATAGCCAGCCTGTTGAGTTGCACCCAGAAACAAACTGATAGACAGAGAAGCTGCTGTAACAAAGGAATTACATACTCCTCATAATACACACACACACACACACGGTCTGCAACAGGATACTAGATTAGTTTAAGTGTGTGAACACTTTTCAAAGGGAACTTCAAGCAGAATATTTCCATAGAGGGTGTAACTAAAACTTGTGTGGTTGTGGCCAGATTAGACATCTCCAGGAATGGTGACAGTTGGCACGCTAGCCTCATGTGTGGAAATGCCACCACTGAAACGTGATTGCTAGGTTTAGGACTGAATCCAGGTGTATACAGTCCACAAAGCTTGAGTATTCTGGGGGTGTGGGGCAGCTCCATCTGGCACAGGTTGAATCCCTCTTCTCTGATCTGCCTTTCCAACTAACTGAAAGCACCATGCCTTATTTGGATTATTGTCCACTCTCATCCAGTCCATTACCATCATCAGACACTGATTCAGACCCAGAACAGCTGCCTTGGATATAGATGGAAAAGAGTAATGTACTATGAGCACACTGGTAAGCAAGTATGGGAGACAACACAGAAACCCAAGACAGACAATAAATCAACAGCTGTGACATTGAACAGGAGTCCCTTATTGCTAGTTTTTGAAATTCTCCCTTCAAGAAGTACTCAAGTCAACATAAAATGGTGCCTCCAAGTCCCATTACAGATGTCTTACCTCAGAAGGGTTCCATGGTTATATTGAAAGTCTCCAGCAGAGCCAGCAAGGACATACTCCCTCTAATTCCAAGCAAAATTACTTAAATTGTCTGAAGCAGTTTCTGTCCTATAATGTGTGCTAAAGCCAAATTCAAAAGAATCCAAATAATCTGTTTCATTCAATAACTAACTCTGAGCTGGGATGGCACCACATGCTCCAGCACCTTGTGCAAGAATGGAAAGTTGCCAAAAATTGTCAAATATGGGCTTTAAAAAAGATGACTTTAGCAGAGGTTTCACCTCCATCTTTTAAAGGCAAGATGTGATTTGGTCACAGAGACATTTACCACTGGTTATATATTTGCCATTCACCTCACCCTTCTGGAGCCACTTTTATGAGCAGGAAAGATAAGGAACCACCACATATGCAGTAGTTCTCCCCTCCCTAAGGATCCTCTTCATGTCCCCAAGTGGTGCAAAATGTAAAGTACATAGTGTAACTAGCAAAGTAGATTTGCATCCCAAGTCTCATCCAACCAGGTTCTGTGATACAAGAAAATTCAGTGTGCTGAGGTCCTAGATTACTGCTGTTTTCCATTAAGATATGGGGAAAAACAACAGCACCTTCGTTTTAGCTTAAAATTGCATTATTCAAATTAGATTTTCACATACATAGATTTTTTCTAATATGTGTTTGTCTTTCATACCTTAATTCTAAGCTCGAGAATGAGAAACATAAATATTTCAGGAAAATAATCAGATTTTTGTATAATTTATTTCAAACTGAAATAAGGTTTCTAATTTTTATTCTCAGTTAACATTAAGATATAAGTTGAATAAGGTACCCTGCTTTTGATATATATTTTTCACAGTCTCTACTATTTTTGCTACCTCAGCACTGGGATGGTTTAGTGATCTGTGAAAGTACTTGATGTGGTGGTGACTAGTTTCAGCATATTAAAATATCCTCAGTTAGGCTGGCATTACATTCTGATCTCGTCAGGTCGTTATAATAAACTATGGTCACAAAATGAAACTAGACTTCCTCCTTCTCCAGCTGGCTTGTTTCCCCATCTTCCTCCTCCATGATAATACATTTGTTATCTTTAGCTTCAAATTTCAGTTAACCACAAGTTAGTGTTGCATCCACACTGTAAGCTGTGATAAATTTTAACTGTGATTTGTTTAAAACAAGCTACCTGCATTAAATCAGTTTGAGATTGGCTTGTTTCACACAAACGATAGTTAAGAATAACAGTTTGGTTCACAAAGCTAATTTTGAAAAGTCAGTAATCTTCCTCCCCAATCCTGCCACAGTGAAGTATATGTGGGACAAGGGAGACCCCAAAAAACTGTATCCCTGCTTGAGCCTGAGACTCATTGCAGCTTGTTTCCTTTGCAGTAATATTTTCATCATTATATTTGAACCAGTTGAGAATGTAATGCAAGCCTGATTCATGGGGCTTTGAGTTGTGACTCCTTTGTACATGCATGAATTGAATCCATTTCACACCAGAGTTTCCAGATTATTTTCTATTAGAATAGATGAAATGAAAGATTCTGAAAACAGTCATCATATGGAGTGGTAAATAATAAATAAATCACATATATTATGATGTCAAAACTACACTTTTGTATTTAGTTGTTTGTAACTTAAAACCTCTGTAGTTGAAATGTCATATTAAATGTTTTATTGTTTAGGATAACATTTGAAATACTTTGCGGGGTGGGCATTTTTGTGTGTGGAAGGACTGTGCTATTTTGCTATCGGATGTATTAAGCAAGTGTAATAAAATACAAATGCAGATATAAGACTACCTTATTTTACAGCTGTCTAATCCTTTTATTTATAATTGAACATTGATACTCCACAAGCTCTAGGTTGTCTGCACAGAGTTCAGTTGTAAATAAAAGCATGACTGACTGTATTTCATATCCCAGGCAATAGCTGGCTAAATGGAAAGAAAATTGAACTATTTTCTCACAAATATGTATTTTTAATATAATTTTTAGATTTTTGTAGTAACATTACCTTTTAAGCAAATGTTGAACTTTTTTTAATGTTTGCAGTATTGGATTTTTCAAAGAATTTAAAACAAAGAAACCCAGATAATTTGCTCAGATAATTTTACCAGAGAGCAATTTACAATATGGACTTAAGAACTGCATCCCAGGGCCCAGTAATCTTTAGCTATTGCCACAGCTTCTTCTGTACCTCACGCTTCTGGGTTTACAACTGAAAGGAATGAGGAAAGGATATTCAAATGTGTGGAGCTGCTAGTTGTAGATCACTGTAATTTTTTCAATTTACAGGCATTAAAGTGTTCTGTCTGATTCAATTGTAACAGTATGCCATAATTTGTTTAGTCTGAATAGGGCTAGTGACTATAAAACTATAAGCTGTTATGTTGCCATATTTTAAAGGGGACATGTTTTAGGCTTAAAAGATATATAATCATATGTTCTATTTAGGCAACATGTATCTTTTAATTAAACTAGATTTAAATTTTATTTAAGTTGATTTCACTGAAGTGAATGTCCTGTTTGGTTAGGATGGAATAATACCATTTGGGGTTGTTGTTTTTTACAGTATCTGGTTCTTGTGCTGATAACACAAGCAAATTTAAGAGCACTCTTTGTTTCAGGTAGGAAAAGCTATGTCTTCAAATGAGACAGCAGCATATGAGATCATGAGAAGTCTGGATGTGGATTATGTATTAATAATTTTTGGAGGTGTAATTGGTTACTCTGGTGATGATATCAATAAGTTTTTGTGGATGGTGAGGATAGCTGAAGGAGAACATCCTAAAGATATCAGGGTAAGTAACTTCAGAAGTCCATCTCTAATATTTCTGCTGGGCCCATTGCTTCAACCTGACAATATTTTGTCATACTAATCCTAATGATTTGTTCATGATATGATTAAATTGAATGCAATAGAAAGGAAAATGCACTAGCCCTGTGCATTGTCCATCCAGGGGCTGATTTTCCATAATTCCATATCATGCAGAGAGCTAACAGCCAGAATCTTATATGGGATTTAAATATGCGTAAGTATTGTGGTTATGGTGCTATGCAATGAATCCCAACCCAACCCCCCAATCCCCACTTGCGGGGAAGCAGCCACTATGGTTAGTGAGGGGGGGACTGTTCCCTTGTCACTCAAGAAGCAGCTGACTGCTGTTCCCAAACCTTCCTGTAAGCAATCTCCAGTGCGACAGGCAGAAGCAGGACCACTGTTAAAATTCCCTCTCATGCTGGAGATCGCTAGGTTGGAAAAATTCTAGATTGGAGGAAGGCAACTTTGAAAGAACAAACAAAGGTCTTTCAAAGGGGCTAATGACAATTCTGCTTCCCTGAGTTCAGCAACCTCCATGCCATTCTCCGTAAATCCCATGGTCTGACCCAACACTGTTGTTTTGAGTAAGTTAACGAATGGTAACGTAACCAAATAAACAATCTTAATTAGTGCTTATAGTAATGAATTAATTTTTAAACTTATCATTCCAAGTTGTGGCCTACTGTAAGAATGCTTAAAACTGGATCTAATTATAAGTGTTCTGTATGCAACAATCTGTTCTTTGCTAATCATGGTGTCTCAGCATAACATACTTGAAAACCAGTGTGAAGATAAATTGGAAACGGATTGTAACCCACATGAGTGCTTGTGATAGAATAGGAAATTTAAAAAGTGGAATCCAAGAATGATATTCAGATAATGACTTGGCCAAAGTCAAATGTGCATGCTTAAAGCAGCAATTCTGCTATTGTGTCCATCTCGAGAAATAGGATTGCAACCTGGTTGGAAAAGAAAAAGGTCTGAGTGAACTACTCTCAGATGAAGGTCAATCTGTTCCTTTCAGCTAGAAGCAGGTTCCAAAACTTTTAAGCATTACAAGTTTATGATTTTATGTTGTGACCTATTTTCTTTGATTTAATTGTGATGACTTGCAAAACACTAATTGTATTTCCATTTCTTCTTGTTGTTAAAGGAAAGTGACTACTTTACTCCGCAGGGAGAGTTCCGGGTAGATAAAGCAGGCTCTCCAACATTGCTAAATTGTCTCATGTATAAAATGTCATATTACAGGTTTGGGGAGATGCAGGTTAGTTAAATTTTTGCTCTCTTATGAAGTAAATTGTTTAGATATAGTCTCAACAGCTAGCCTTTCTTCCCCTTCTTTTAGTATGTCCTTGCTAGTTTATTACAGTACTAATTTTTTATCGCATCAAATGATAAAACTGCCATATTGCTAGTTCTCTGTTATAATTTTATTGTATCTGAACATATTTCATGCTAAACAAGTTAAAATGGTAAGAAGAAACATGATATGTTGTGCTCTGAGCTTATATGGTCTCTCTTCTCTGTGATAAATAAAAAGCATCTAGGCCCACAAAAAACACTCTAGTTTCTTAGCCATAGTTACCAGATTAGGCAGGTGTTAACATCTGCACTCTGCTTATGCTATAAATACCGTATATTCCGGCATATAAGACCCCCCCCCCAATTTTCAAGTAAAAATATAGAGTTTAGCATATATTTGCCGTATAAGACCACCCCCCAATTTGGCTGGCTGCAGGAGCCTTGCCAGGTGATCCTCTTTGTTTCCCAACTCACGAGGATCTCGTGAGTTGGGAAAGCAAACAGGATCAGCTGGCAGGGCTCTCCCAGCCAGCCAGCCGCTACATTCGCCCCTCTCTTTCACCTTCGGTTGCTCCCCAAAGGGGGTGAAGGCAGAGGAGGGGGGTGAATGAACCCGGTTTGCCTCGGCCGCCACCCATTCCCTCCGCGAAGGGAATGAAGAGGGAGGGGATGGGCAGCGGCCGTGGCAAACTGCAGCATTTGCCCCTCTCTTCCACCTTCCAGTCACCCTTGACTCGAAGGTGGAAGAAAGGGGCAAATATACCTGGTTTGCCTCGGCAGCTGCCCATCCTCTCCATCTTCCTTCCCTTTGTGAAGGGAAGGAAGACGTAGGGAATGGGCAGCCACCAAGGCAAACTGTGGCATTTGCCCCTCTCTTCCACCTTCCAGGAAGGTGGAGGAAAGGGGCGAAAATGCCCAGTTTGCCTTGTCCACCCCCCCCCCCTTTCCTCCATCTTCATTCCCTTTCGAAGGAAATGAAGACGGAGGAAGCGGGGGCGGCCACTGCAAAGCGCTAGATTCGCCCCTTTCTTCCACCTTCCAGGAAGGTGGAGGAAAGGGGCCAAAATGCCCAGTTTGCCTCGTCCGCCCCCCCTTTCCTCCATCTTCATTCCCTTTGGAAGGGAATGAAGACAGGGGAAGTGGGGGCGGCCGCTGCAAAGCGCAACATTCGCTCCCTCCTCTGTCTTCGGTTGCTCCCCAAGGGGGAGAAGGCAGCTGAGGGGGAGCGAATGAACCGGGAAACACTTTGCCTCACCCCCCCCCTCTGCCCTTTCTCCTGCCTTTTCGCTCTGTTTGCAAAGGGAGCGAAGAGGCAGGAGATCTGATGGCGGGGTGAAGCAAAGTGTATGCGACGTATAAGATGACCCCTGATTTTGGAGGATATTTTTCAGGGCTCAAAGATCGTTTTATACACCGGAATATACAGTAAATAACAGAAGCTGGCTTGTATGGGCTCATAATTCAAATTCCTTTACAGAATAAATAAGGATAGATGAAAGGCTACAATTCAAGATATGAAACTTCTTTCTATAGTTGCAGTTACTGTTACTAATATTTGTGAAGGAAATTATAAACCTCACTCTACACACCTTTACTGTATGAGAATATATAAGTTGATCTTTGACTCAAGATTTTGGTTGCATGTGGATCATCTTGCATTTTCTTAGAAAAAGAAAGTGATATGTTACTTTTACATGTAAAGAAAGTTGCTGGTCTTTTGAGTGAATTGCCTTTTGTATGTCAGTGACACACATCTCTGCCCCATCTGATCCAAGAGAGGTAATAAGCAGTTAAAACTGGTACTTGGATAGTGATGTGAAGACTCAGCAAAAAATTGTGTGGTTTTTCTGAAGTCTTGTCCAGAAAAATTGAGAAAAAAATTATTATGGAATATTTTCCATTAGAATGATGAACAAAATGTTCTAAGACAAAGATGTTCAAATATTTATCCCCCCCCCAATTATTTATAAGAAAAAATATGTAGTAGTCGGACTTTAGCATATTTATAGTAGTGCTACTGAAAGTGGTGTTCTCTAGATAAGTGCCATTGCATGATCTATTGGCTTCCAGTCTGTGGAAAGTTTCCAGGAAACAGTTTGGAGCCATTGGGCACAAATACGTTACTAGCCCATTGTGGGGGGGGGGTGCCAATTCCCCCACATCAGATAGCCTGGAAAACACTAATGTACAGCATCAGATCCTTGTAATTCTCAGTTCTTTTCATGAGAATGAGTCCTTTATGTCTGCTAGACATTATGGAGGATTAGAGGAAACGAAATAATTTTGTTTTATTAGTGTTCATGGTTTCTTTTGTTTTTATGCTTGTGTAATTCTTACGAACTGGCAAAATCAAATAAGTCCCTTAAAGTTCAAGAGCTCCATTTATAAGAAAAAATGTAATTTAAAGCAGATTTAGTTTGTAATTATTTTTAATAAACTACTTTTAATACACCAAACATGATAACTTTATGCAAAACTAAGCTATATGTAATACATTTTATGTTCCTGAAGTAACAAAGTAAGTTTAATCTGTAAATGATGGTAGTATTTCATCCCCCACCCCCAATTGTTTTAAAAATCTTCCTCTTTTTTGGAATTAAATGTCTCTTCCCCTGGGAATTTTTACATCTGTAGTGGTTTGAGTGTTGGACTAGGAAGCTAGGACACCAAAGCTCGAATCCACATTCAGACACGGAAACCCACTGGGTGATCTTGGGCAAGTCATTCTCTTTCAGCCTCAGAAGAAGTCAAGGGCAACCCCACTCTGAACAAATTATGTCAAGAAAACCTCATAATAAGTTTGCCTCACCATAAGTCAAAATGACTTGAAGGCACACAACAACTTGGGGCAGTTTTGTATTGGATGTCAGCAAAACAAAAGAAGTATAACCCAGATAAGATGAAGATACTATTAACTGAGGAATATGATGGTTGTGCACAGGTTGAGAACTTGTTGGGTGAAGCCTCACTTTCAAAGCAACCAGTTGACATCTTGACAGTCCAGTGCATACAGCATTCATCCTGGACAGGAAAATATACCAATTCCTTACCAGGGGGAAAGAAAAAAAAAACAGATGTAGCCTCCATCATTCCCTAGACCCACAGGTTGGATTACTGTAATGTGTTGGTCCAAAATATACTCCTACAGTTCAGGGGAGAGCTAGGAAATCAGGTGCTGCCTATGCTAAACCTCTGCCTGGTGCTTCCACTGGTTTCTGTCTTGTTTCTTTGCTTGATGCAAGTTTAATTTTACCCACTTAAGCCCTAAGTAGCCTCAGGCTAGAATAAATTCCAATCATAGCATATTACTTAAGACATCCATTCTGTTATGCAGACTCTCCTCTTATGTTGCCTTAGGTATACCAAGTGGGCATAAGAGTACCGGTATGTCTTCTCAGATGTGAGATGCAGATTGTGAACCAGCTTTGCCAGGGAGGCATCTTTGGCTGCCTCACTGCCCACCTTTTGGCATGAGGGTAACCGTTTTTATTTCAGTGAGTGTTCCCCTTAGGTCAGCCTGTGATATTTTAACAGCTATTATTGGTAGTGATAGGTGGTTTGTTCTTCTGAATTAATCTTATGTTTTATTATTAAATGCATTTATTTTTAAATACATTTAAAATGATGTCCACCTATATGGATAGTAGGGCAGCGTACAAATACAGTAAAGCTAAAGTAATTAAAACAATAAAATGCCAAAATATCAAAACAAAGAAAAGCAGCAACCCACCACACCCCCTGCCAATAAAATAGACCGCATCAGCCAAATTAAATGCCTTGGCACATTAAAAGGTTTCAGGATGGACTCACACATTTACAGTGTTGGTGCCAGTCACACTTCCATCAGGAGGGCATTCCACAAGTTAAAAGCTCCCTTGTTTTTAGTTGTGAGTAATTTCTTATTGTGAGTCACCTTTGGTATACTTTGATGTAGTAAGGCAGGAGGGAGATATTTAAATAGAAATATTTGTATGTCTTGACATTTCCAGCTTTGTTCTGTTTCTGGTAAGAGATCACACATCTACTAATAAATGGGCTACTGAAGTCTTTGGTCAAACATTTCTATGTTGTACTATAGCCACTTCTTAATTATATACAGTCAGACCACTGTATCCACAGAGGCATGGTTCTCAGACGGTACTGAGGATACCAGAAACTGAAGATAACAGCAAACCCTATTAAAATAAAGGACTTCCAATAAAAACATACCATCAAGTTGCATTGGAGGACCTAGAAGATACCTAGAGGGGATACCTCTAGGCATTTTCCAGTGCAACTCTATGATATGAGTTTCTATTTTGTGTCCTGCAGATAACTGAAACCACTGATATTGGTTCTGTGGATACAGGGGGTCTGACTGTACTAATAAATATAAGGAAATTGTTACCATCAGTATGTGCTATGAGAAACTGCTTATACTCTAATTTGACATTTTGGGACAAAATAATGCCTTATTGTGATTTTATATTGTAATGTATTGCTATTAAAGCTCCTATAGAGGGCAATTTGTGTGCATAGATTTTTCAAAGCTACAGTACAAAACAATATTAATAGATTTTCCTTGGTTTTTTTCCAGGCTGTGAGGCCATGTTCTGGAATAGTTTCTTTCTTACTGCCTGCATCTGTGGCTGGCATCTTCAGAGAATGGTTGGGTAGGAGTGTGCCTGGGGTTTATATGCTGTGAACCCCTGTAGGGGAGTATATGTAAATTTATGTAATTGAATGGTTAGTTTCTGGGTATAGAAATGCAAGGCTCGTTACTGTTTGGCTGATGGTTGGCTGATGGGCCATTATCTGCTGGAAATCCCATGTCCCTGGGTGGAATTCCTTTGTAAGTCTTGAGTTTTAATTCTATTGTATTTCAAAACTGGGAGCCAGATTTTGTTTACTTTTAAGGTTTCTTCTTTTCTGTTGAAGTTGTCCAGGTGTTTGTGGATTTCAGTAGCTTCTCTGTGCATTCTGACATGATAGTTGTTGGCCTGGTCCAGAATTTCGGTGTTTTTAAATAACATTTTGTGTCCAGGTTGGTTTATAACATGTTCTGCTACTGCTGATTTTTCTGGCTGGCCCAGTCTGCAGTGTCTCTCATGTTCCTTGATTCGTGTTTGCACACTGTGTTTGGTGGTCCCTATGTAAACTTGTCCACAGCTGCATGGTATGTGGTAAACTCCTGCAGCTGTGAGAGGGTCTCTTTTATCCTTCACTGAGCATAGCATTTCTTGGATTGTCTTGGTTGGTCTATAGATTGTTTGGAGGTTGTGTTTCCTCATCAGTTTTCCTATTCTGTCTGTGACTCCTTTGATGTATGGTAAAAATACTGTTTATTCCAGTGTATAAGACAATTGAGCGTATAAGACAACCCCCCCATCACCCGCCCTCCTCAAAGCCGTGATCGGGCTCCCCATCGCAGCTTTGGGGAGGGCAGGTGGTAGCTGGTTCCCCCCCTCCAGCCAGCCACCCTTCCTGAAGCCTCCCCGAAGCTGGCTGAGGAATCGTGGGGGATGGCTGCCTGGCTGGGGAGAGGCTCAGCTACCTCCCGCAATTCCCCAACCCGCCAGGAGGCTGGCCGGCCTCCTCGCGAGTTGGGGAATCACGGGGGATGGCTGCCTGGCTGGGGAGAGGCTCAGCTCCTCCCGCCCAGCAAGGCTCCCCCCCCCCGGTGCAGCCTCACTGGGCAGGAGGGGATCTTCGCCGTGACTCAGAGCCACGGAGAAGACCCCCTCCCAGCCAGTGAGGCTCTTCCCCTCCCCCAGCCAGCCACCTCCATCGTTCCAAGTCCGAGATGGGGCTGGCTATCTGGTGTATAGGCTGAAAAAATTGTCTTATATGCCAGAATATATGGTACCTTCCCTTTGGGTGGCTGTTTTTCTTCTTCATTCCTGTGGGGTTTTTTGAGTCTGGCTGCTCTTGTGATGTCTGATCTGGAGTAACCATTAGCCTGTAGGGCTCAGTTTAGGTGTCTCAGTTCGTCCTCCAGGTAATGGGGTTCGCATATCCTTTTTGCACAGTCTACCAATGTTTTTATTATGCTTCTTTTTTGTTTTGGGTGATGATTGGAGTTCTTGTGTAGGTATCTGTCCATGTGTGGGGGTTTTCTGTATACCCTGTGGCCTAACCATTGGTTTGGTTTGCAGATGACTAGGACATCCAAGAATGGCAATGTTCCTTCCTTATCTTTTTCCATCATGAATTGGATATTTGGAATTGGATTGGATAACCCCAGACACACTCCTACCCAACCATTCTCTTTAAGATGCCAGCCACAGATGCAGGCGAAATGTCAGAAAGAAATTATTCCAGAACACGGCCTCACAGCCCAGAAGAAAACCAAGGAAAATCTATGGATGCCAGCTGTGAAAGCCTTCGACTTTACAATATTAATAGACACACCTAGTCAGAGGATTGTATTTTGTATCTTTAAATTAAATTAATGTGTGGCCTTAATTTTTGTAGTTGGATTTTCGGACACCCCCGGGATTTGATCGCACACGCAATGCAGAGATTGGCAACAAGGACATTAAGTTTAAACATTTGGAAGAAGCTTTCACATCAGAGCACTGGCTTGTTAGGATATATAAAGTCAAACAGCTAGACAACAGAGAGACACTGGATCATAAGCCTAGACTAACCAACATTTTACCAAAACAGAAGTATTTGTCAAAAAAGGTGGGTTCCTAGTGAAGTATATGTCAAAGGAGGTTCGTAATGTTACAGAAATATGCCTGCTGTGATTTGTTCTTTCTACTGTCCATATATGGAGACAATTTGTCTAATGTGAAAGCTGCATTGTGGTACCAACAATTATCACTGATTAATGAAGCATGTGAGGGCAACTGCATTGTATTATCGTGCTAATTGAGGGTATCCCAAAAATCCCAGCTAAGTGTAACACAGTATACTATCTTAAGATAATCAGTAATGTTTCAGTAGCCATGGCAGCTCATTCAGTAAAATGTGTCTTTCTGAATAGTGGAATAGTGATGCCTAGAAATTTGTAAAATATAATTAAACCTGGAATTTTTGGTTGACAGCTTGAGTGTCTGGCTTCTTACTCCTCACTTAAACACAACATTCGCTTTTATACACTATATTCATACTATTGTATTTGAACAATAAGGTCTGTTCAGGCATGGAAATAAAATCCTTTTAAAACAAGAATATTGTTTTAAACTAATCTTTAACAATAAAATGTGCCGTTTTAAGTAATATAGATGAGTGACTGTGGTAAGGTTGAATTCACACATCCCCATTTTGTCACTTCTGCTTTCATGATAGTTATTTGGCTTCCATATCATTTACATGCACACATTTTTGTGGTATTTGCTTCCCCTTTGTCTCAGAATTCTCCCTGTTTGATGCTCCTGGCTTCCTAATACACTTCTTATGCAGGAGTACAGAAGCATCTGCTTGGAAACACAGTACTGTTGTCCCTTCACATTCGCTGGGGTTAGGGATAGAGCACCACCGTGAAAATGAAAAAAAAATGTGAATAAGTTAAGCCCCGCCCCCAACATATGTATTACACTACAGTATTGGAGACTCCTCTCCCATCAACAGGACTGCCGATGTCTGCCTCTGCGGTAGCAACACCCGCCCCCCAGCACACAAACATGCCCCTCACCCACAGTTACCTCCCTGCCAGCTCTCCCTCCCTCTGCCCTGCCAACAACACAACTCCAGCTTGCTTTCTTACCTTGCACCAAAACAGTGCTGCCCATTTAAAACAGTCAGGTCACTCCTTTCCCAAACCGAAGCTAAAAGTTGCAACTGTAGCAACACACACACACACCGACACACAAATCACACCCCTCACCCACACTCACTTTCCCACCCAGCTCTCCCTCTGCCCTGCCAACAACACAATTAAAAAGGTGTTTTAAATGGGCAGTGCTGTTTTGATGCTAAGTAAGAAAGTAAGCTGGAGTGTTTTGTTGCCAGGACAGGAGGAGAGGGGGGGAGGAGGGGGGGTCTTGGAGTCTGAGCTAGTTGAGCAGCAGCTACAGACCGTGAATACACAAAACTGTGAATGTGAAACACGCGCATGTGAAGGGACAACTGAACTGCTTTGCTTAGGAAAGTAAAATACTGTATTGTGCATATTCTTGTAATCTAAATAATTTCATACAGTTATAACTGATCATATTCATATCCATGGTAGTCACAGTATGTGTTGATAACAAAGTTTGATCCAGAACTAGTCATACCGGGAGTTGGTCCCAACTGAAATAAATTGGTTTTAACTTATATCATGACTGAAGTTCTATTGATTTCAGTGAGTCTGAATTCAACCGGTAGTATTCCTTGCATGTAAACACAGTTAGCAGTAGTTTAGAGGATAGAAAGTGACAACTGTGAAAGTCAATATCACATTAAGATTCTGTTTGTTGTAATGCATCTTTATGGGAAGAGATCTTGTCTCAGCTTCTGACGGTCTTAAGATAAAGAAACTCCTTTCTTAGTCCTGAATACAAGGTCAAATGAGTTGGGTATATACAGCATAAGAGCTACAGCTCCATTCATCTAAAAGCTAATATTAGCATTGGTTTTCAGAGAAAATGTCAGTTTGAAATTTCCCCTGACTTCAATAGAGTTCAGTGTGAACTTGCCTTGGAATAAGGATCTGCTGCTTCATTGAAATTGTTGCAGTATTTTGTGAAAAGACCCTCCTGTCTTTTCTATCCTCTCTAGTGTGGCAAGCAAATCTTCCTTTACTATGCCATTATTTGGTGTGAATTTCACTCAGTGTGACTGTATTGTAGTCTTCAGTTCATAAGCTACAGAAGTGCTGATGTTCTGTTAAGCCTGTAGACACAGCATTGCAATGTAATGATCCTGAGATAAGGTAGTAGCATAAAAGTTCTGAAGGACATGCTACAGAGGTAAAAATAGAATATTATGATTTATTTAAGAGGTATATGTGTAATATTAAATACTAATCAGATCCTGTAAAATATGTTTATAAAGACTAATTAGAAACTTGAATTAGGTTTAAATGTGTTATTAGAACAGCTAATTTAAACTTATGTATTAGAGAAAATGGACTGTTTTGCAGTAAAAATGTTTTGTGGTACTAGCAAAATGTAAAAACTATAGACAACATTATTTTGATTTCTGCGAATAAACATTTTTTTATTTTTTGGTAATTTTCTATTTAAAAGTTTCAGAATTAGGCTGCATCCCTAAAAACACTAATTGGGACTTAAGTCAGATGAAACATTCATAACATACTGAAAAAGTACATTTAATTTTGGAATTTGTGGTGTTTATTACTTGGGCACACACTATGACTCGGGGCTGGAAAAACAATTGGAGACTCTTGGGTGTCTGGGCAAGTGCTTGCCATTTTTCTGTCCTGACATAAACATAATATTTCAGGATTTTAGAGCAATGCAAAAACATGATGTAGTCACTACAGTATTATAAATAACTAATACACTATTCTGTTTTTCTTTTTAGACTGCCAAAAGGAAGCGTGGCTACATTAAGAATAAACTAATTTTAAAGAAAGGCAAGAGACCCAACAGGAAGACAGTTTAAATACACTGTACTGATTGCTAATATTGAAGCAGTTGTCCTTGAGATAACCAGTCTTTGCCTTTAGCTCAAGTCATGTTTCACAGCAACATGAGGGTACAGAACCATCATTGGTCCAGATTATTGTACAAAACTTTCAGGCAATGTCTGACTTAAATTTTGGCTTATTGAGAACAGCTGTTTTAGATTTGTATTGTGGAGCAAGACAGAGCTGCTTTCCAGGTCTAGCAGCAGATTTTTCTTTTAAATTGGTACATATTATCCTTCCAATCTATTGAATTTGGATTGACTGCACCAAAGAGCCCTTTAATTTGGTCCTTGGCACATGCATACTTGTCAGTTTTTTTAAGTTCAGCTGAACAGCAATATCTTAACTGAATGGTGAAGTATATGAATTGACTATTCTTAGTCTGACACTTTCAGAAGTGTGGGTATTTTTATATTCAGCTACTAGGACAACAATTTTTGAAGTATTTATTTTACAAGACTACATGATATGTACTCTCCCATTGCTGTATGTTTTCAGGACTACAAACCAAGCTGCAGTTTCACTAATCACGGGACAAATTATAAAATTGGATGATGTAATTTGTTTTGAGAAGAGGTGGTCTTGCTGTGTGTTCCTGAAATAGAAATATACAGGGGCAGATCATGCACAGAGTTGGTAGATACAAGGGCTACGTTTGTATCTTACATCTGACACGACAGTAATGAATGCTACTGAACACCATAGCACCTGGTGTTTTCAGAACTTGCTTGTTTAGTTACATATTTACCATATACAATAATTTGGCCTTTTAAGGAAAAAATTGACAAGTATCCAGACTCTTTCTGTGGCTGTTACAAAGGCAGCAGAATTTATATGCCTGTTTGCCTTTTTCATGGGATTGGGTTCATGGAAATGACTAGCTTATCTCCATATCTTTCTCTAGTGCTTCAGTTGATGAAACTATGACTTGGATATGTGCTTTGTCTTTTATATTTTATTAAAGACAGTTTACCAAGTGCACTAAATTACAAATGGAGATTGAACGTGTTCACTTTCCACCAATAGGAAACTTTACAAACTTGAACATTACTTAGTTATTTTAATAAAATAAAATACAGAATGTTGGGGGGGGGAGGGTTCACTTGATAGCCACAGGTTATAATTTTGATATTGGAAACAGCTTATACCAGATGTATTGGTGTAAAGCAGAATAGTATGTACCTTCCAAATAAAAAAAAACCTAAGTATCTATTGCTCATTGAGAATGTTACTGCTGCTTTTCTTCTCAGATGTATAATTTTTATTTGTAAATTCATTTTTGAGTAAAGAGGTTATTAAATCAATAATGCAGTGGCAACATTTTCTCAAAATAACAATCTGGATTTCTGACCCTGTCATTGAGATTATATTACTTTGTTGCTTAAAAGCTCAATGCAAACCCGTTGTTGACTATAGGGAAAATAAAGTTAAATCAAGTTTTGTGTTAAGTGATTGGCTGCTATTCCTTTTTTTGTTTACTACCTTGTTACCTTCCAAAGGTGCTTTGCTGAGGACCTCAGCTATACTCATTGAAATCTTACAACTCTTGCAGTGTTATATTATCTGCATTGGGTTTTGTGAATTCTGGATACAGACCTGTTTACAATTTTCTATTCATATATTTTTTCCATTAAGACTCTATAGGAAAAAAAATTATGAAGAGAAAATGGTGATTTACTGTGCAGTAATAATTTATGTACAAATTTTATAATCTGCAACCAAGAATCCTTTTGGGCAGACTTAAATTAAAATCTGATATAAGCCTGATAAAATAGGTATATATTTATAAATCCTCTGATTTAGTCAGTTCCAAATATCTATGGTGATTGTTAGGGGTGTCTTAACCAATACAACTAGACTTTTATTCTCAAATAACCTTTGGTCAGCTACTTAAGATTCTAGTTCAGACTGGATACTTTATGGGGATTTCTTCTAAATCTGAGTTCAGTGGCTTTGAGTTAAGAGTAGAAGTCACTAGGAACAGATTATGACTAACAAATGTCTCCTTTCAAGGGATATACTTGAAATGTAACATGATTAAATCTACATCCAACTAAACTTGATTATGGAAAAAAAATACTCTACTTAATTTTCTGTTTATTTTATCTAAGAGTAGTAGTCTGTCAGCATCCAGAATGCATGCTGCTAAATGTACTTTGTGAAATGTGAACAAGCAGCACTTTTGGAGAATTCTGCAGAATCTCCCACCCATCCAAAAGCAACTTAACAGCCATTTACCAAACGGTGTTAATGTAATCTTCTTTAGGAATATTTTTGTATTCTGTAAGGCTAATTTAAATTGTCTCCTTTTAGCCTAATATGAATATAAATGAAGTTCTTTTCAAACACAAGCCATTAATAAAATTTGAAGCAGTTTCCATATATTGGTCAAAGCCAGGTAGAAAAAAATCTATACATCTTAGCTGAAGACACTAAAAAGTAATCATAGCAACAGACAAGAAGGACTTTAGCAGCAGCATTGACCATTTCTGTGGATAACTCTCCCTAGAACAGTTGGGAAACTCTAGTCCAGTAAGCCTATGCGTCTGGACCCCTGAAACATCACTCCTGTGGAGATTAGGCAGCAGCATACGACCAATTCTTTGGATTGATGAGAGGAGGAATCCGGAAATGCCTTACATTTGGGATATCCCCTTTCATCACCATGAGAGGAGGCAGGAGAGAAAGTCTTGCGGCAGCTTGGAGGGCTTGCTTGGTACCACCCACTCTCTAGCTGCCCAGTGAACCCAGTTCTTTATCCTGCCCCACACAGAGCGGAGCTCCTACTTGTTTCTCCACTATTTCAAACCTTCCTTCTCATTCATTCATTTTAGCTCCTTTTCTTTCACTCCTTTTCCAGTCCTATCTTTTTTTTAAAAAGCCCCTTTTTCTTCCAGCCGTGATTCCATCTCTTTTCTCCACCCTGCTATCTGAGCTCTCCCCCGCTCTCAACCCTATGATGTCTTCAGGCCAGGAAGAGACCAAGAAGTCCAATGGGGAGAAAGCTACACAGGATTGCGCAGCATGAGTCCCACCTCCTCAGCCGAGCATGGTCCCTCTGCCGCTGGAGCTTCTCCAGCAGGTGCAGCAGGACAGAACTCCCGGGTGAACAGGCTTCCCCGCCACTGGAGCCTCCAGCAGGTGCCAGGGAAGAGCCATGATAGCGATCCGACTCCTCTGCCACAGAAGAGCCTTCCGCAGATGGGAGCAGAGCGAGGACTGGACAGCTGCTAGAAACTCCAGAAGACTCCCAGGCAGAGAAGTGCTTGCATCCGGGGAGGAGAGGGTGCGGGACAACCCCAGACCACCAGGGATTCCAGGGCCCAGATAGCAACCCCCAAGACTCCAGGGAAATCTGAGATGGTTGGTGGCCCCCAGGAACCTCCCCCGTCCCGGCAGGGCCAGCAAAGGAAAGAATATGCACCATGGTAAGGAGGCTTACCCAGGTCTGGGGATTGCGACCACCATATTGGCCATGCACTTCCAGACCATGGGAGCCGCCATCTTGGCCATGCGACTTCAAGTGATGGTGGCCATCTTGACCATATGCATACAGGGAATGGGGGGTCACCATCTTAGCTCCCCCGATGACCTCACACCAACTGATCTCAGGGCTGCCCAGGACCATGCCATCGCCGCAGTCTCAGAGGCATATGCGGAAGCCATAACTGCTCTACGTAGCACAGGAGCACTGGCACAACCAGGTCCTTCTCATCAAATTCGCTTCCAAACAATAGACAACATAGATCCTTTTTCACGAGCTGAAAGTGGGCCTTGCCCGACAGGATCAGAGGCCTACCAGGTCCCACTCTCACCCCCTCTCATGCATAGGAAGATGAAACCAATACCCTCCTAAGGAAGCTTATAAATCTGGGAGAAAAAGCCAACATGAACCAAGCAAGGGAAAACAACCCTGGTCCCAGCAATGTCACAGGGTAACAGCAAATTAAAAGAAAGGCCATGACCCCCCCCCCTCATTCCTCCTCTGAGTTGGAAGGAAATCTAGGGGATGACTTGGACATCCCAGTCAATGAAGTTCCAGATCTGGGGGACGAAGATGTACACTCTGATAAAGAGGAGGGAGAATGCTCCAACACTTGAGACCAACCAAACAGAAGGATCTGACAGGCTCTTCTGTTTAGAGTTTGCCTCAATGTTAGCCAAGGTTTCGTCTGCTCTGGGGTTTTCTGAACCCCAGGCGGACCAGACCCAGACTTCTTCATAATTCTGTGAAAGAGCAGCCTCGGTGCTACGGGCCCGTAAGGCCCCTGGCAAGGAGGTTCCTTTTCCTTCGATCTTCATCAATGTCATAGACAACGAATGGTGAAAAACTATAAGGCAAGAAGGTCACCTTGTTGGCCCAGAAGCTATAAACTCTTTCAAATCTGGTCATGAATAAATTAAAGGTCCCGGCAGTCGACCAGCCAGTGGCATCCCTTGTTTCGGCCTCTGTAGCACCAAAAGAGGGTGAGGGGTTCCTCAAGGACTCTGGGGAGAAAAGAATAGAAGGCGCCCTTAAGAAAACACACAAGACGTCAGCACTTGCGCTTAGGGCTTCCACAACAGGATCCCTGTTCGCCAGGACCTCTCTTTTGTGGATACAGGACATCCTACAGAAAAGAGACCTAGATAGCGCCTCCCTGCACAGAGTCCTTTCAAAAATCTACAGGGCCAATCAGCTTGTAGCTGATGCCACCCTTGACGCTGCTACCTTTTCGGCCAGAGCCATTGCGACCTCAGCAGTTCAGTGTGGCTGCGTCATTGGGAGGTAGATGCCCAATCCAGAGCCAACCTCTCCACCATTGCATTTAAAGGCACCAACCTGTTAGGGAGGATGCCCTGGAGAACATCCTTGTCGAAACAAAAGAAAAGGCCATGCCCGTTCTATCTAAGAAAGGGGATAGATAGAAGGGCCACTAAAAGAGGTTTTCAGTCTCCAACTCCCTTTTGGCCCTCCAGGGGCTTCAGAAGACAGAGATTTTATCCTTTTGTCCTGTGTCCTTCTCTCCCAGACAGTTTGGGTCTGCCCCATCCCAAACAGGGCGTAGAGGTCACCAGACCTATAGGGGAGCAGGATGACAACAGTCCTGACTACAACTTCATTCCCGTGGCGGGCAGGCTGCAGCATTGCAGAACTGCATGGGAGGCAACTATTTCTGACAGCTGGGTCATCTACACCATCTCCCACGGATGCCACATAGAGTTCAACACACTCCCAAGAGACAGGTTCATTCCCTGTAGCCTTTCGGGGGACCCACTAAAAAGGAAGCTACAATTCACAGCAATAGATCACCTCCTATACATCACAGCGATCGAGGAAGTATCTCCCTCACAGAGATTCGTCAGTGTCTACTCGATATTCTTCACGGTGCCAAAGAAGGGGGAGAGGTGCGGTCTATCCTGGGCCTGAAGCACACCAATGAATACCTAGTGTACAAATGCTTCAGGGTAGAAACCATCCATATGAGAGGTGTTACAGAAGGGTGACTTCCTGGTATCTCTGGACTTGGCGGAACCGTATCTCCATGTTTTGATATCAGAATCCAGCAGGAGGTTCCTGCGATTCACAATAGGACACCACCACTTCCAGTTCAGAGCCCTCCCTTTTGGGCAGGGCTCAGCTCCCAGGATCTTCACAAAGATCCTTGTAGTTTTGGTCGCCCATCTGCGTCTAGAGGGTATCCATCTATACCCTTACCTAGACGATATCCTGCTTCGGGCACCAGCAGCTCAAAAAGCTCACAAGGATCTACAGACCACGATCCAGTGTCTTCAGGCCTATAGCTTCCTAGTCAACTACAAGAAGAGCAGACTTCTACCGTCCCAAACCATCACGCATCTGGGCATGGTACTGGACACAAAGAGGAAAATGATTTTTCTCTCAGGGGAGAGATAAACCGAGGCACTGTCCACACTTTCCCAACACCGAGTTCCCCTCATGGACCTCTCCTGCCTACGGGGCCTCACGATATCCACAGTCCTAATAGTGCCATGGGCGAGATTCCCTGCAGGTCCCTTACAACTTTTCCTACACCAATATCAGATGCAGATTTTGGTGCAGAAACATGCTATTGTCAAGGCCTCCATTCTCTGGTGAACCAGGAAGTCCAACCTAGCCAAGGGCTCCTCCTGGAGCCAGAGGCACCAGATCATGGTTGTATCTGATGCAAGTCTCCTCGGCTGGGGAGCCCACTGCCAGGAGAAGGTGGTCCAAGGCACATGGACCACCTCCAAACGTTTAAACAACATAAATTGGTTAGAGCTAAGGGCAGCACATTTGGCACTGATCCATTTCAAGGACACAGTCAAGAGGGAAAGACGTTCTGGTCCTTACGGACAACACTACAACATGATCCTACATTGCCAAGTTGGGGGGGGCAAGATCCCAATCCCTGCAGCGGGAATCGGCGCAAAAGAGGGTGGCATCAGTTTCAGCCCAATACATCCAAGGAGCAACCAATCTTCAAGCAGACTTCCTGAGCAGGCATAAGGTGCTCCTAGGGGAATAGTCGCTACTGCAAGTTTTTCACCAGCTGGAGGCCAGGTAATAGGCCAATGGAGGTGGACATGTTCGCCTCTGCTGCAAACTGAAAACTCCAGTGGTTGTTCACAATGTATCCAGACCCTCAAGTGGAGGGGACAGACGCTCTGCAGTCCCCCTGGCTGGAGGGTCTACTCTGCCTGTTCCCTCCCTTCTCCTAATTGCCATGTCAATCAGGAAGGTGAGGGAGGAGGGGGCACAAGTGGTCTTCATCACCCTACACTAGTCAAGAAGACCATGGTTTTCAGACCAGATGAGCCTCTCACAAGAGAAGCTTTGGATTCTCCCTCAGAGAGAAAACCTCTTGACTCAGGGGCCTCTACTCCATCCCAATGTGGGATGGCTTTGCCTAGCCACCTGGAGACCGAACGCAGGCAGTAATATCCACACTCTTGTCATCTTGCAGACTACCACACAAATCTACGAGGCCACCGGGAAAGCTTTTTCCAGGTGGAAAAAACTCTTCCAGGAGTTTTTCCCCAACAGAGGGGACGTTCAAACATACTCTGGCCTTCCTCCAGAAGGGCCTGGACCTTGGCCTCAGGCCAAATACGCTTAAAAGACAGGCAGCAGCCTTATCCTCGGTTCTCTCCTTAGCAAAAGGCCAAACGATTTCCTCACACCTACATGGAGATTTTCAGATGGGGGAAATAATCCCCGTGGAGATTGGGAGAGAAACGGAGCTGGTCCGCTGCCAGCGCTCTGTTTCGCACACACCCGTCCTTCTCCCGATCTCCATTTGTTCTCCCTCCGTCCTGCTTGCATTTTCCTTCCGCTATTTTTTACTAACGAACTTTTGTTAGTAAAAAATAGCAGAAGGAAAATGCAAGCAAGATAGAGGGAGAACAAAGGGAGGACAGGGGTGTGCGAAACGGAGCGCTGGCAGCAGAAAACCCCCCCCCATTTCACTTCCAATCTCCGCAGGGGTATTTCCCCCATCTGAACATCTCCCATGTCAGGAGATTCCTCAGAGGAGCCATGTCATCTCACCTCCAGACACCATTTCCCAACATGGAACCTCCCACTTGTTCTCAGGCAGCTGTCCAATCCTCCCTTCGAGCCATTGCGGAAGGTCTCCCTTCAGTTCCTCTCAATGAAGGTGGCCTTCCTGGTGGCCATAACATCCGCCAGGAGGGTGTCTGAATTAGCAGCCTTGTCGGTAAGAGAACACCAGTGTTCCTTCAACAAGGACATTATTTTATGTACGGATCTTTTCCTACCCAAGGTAATCTCCTCTTTCCACCTTTCTCGGGAGTTGATCCTGCCATCTTTCTGCCCTAACCCTTCCCATCCTAGAATGATGCTATGGCACAAGCTGGATGTCCGTAGGGCACTAAAGATTTACATCGAGAGAACAATCCTTCAGGTGATGCCATTCTTTCTTTTTAACGTTCAACCCGGCAACCTTAGGCCCTAGAGCGTCCAGACAATCCATTGCGAACTGGATTATCAGTGAGGGCAGTCACCCCTCCCTGTAAGGGATTAGCTTGGTACTTCCCAAATGTAAGGGATTTCAGATTCCTCCTCTCACCAACCCAGAGAATGCCACATTGGTACTTATTGTGAATGTGCATTCTGGGGTTGGTAGAGAGGAGGAATCCGCCCCGCCCTTGTGACTGCCCTCTACATTCTTTCTACTCTTTACACTTCTACTGGGCTTTGCTAGTCAGGGAACTGAGCTCGTTGGGCAGCTAGAAAGGGGGTGGTACCAAGCCAGCCCTCCAGCTGCTGCAAGACTTAACTCTTTCCATCCTGCCTCTTCTTTGGGTGATGACAGGGGATATCCCAAAATGTAAAGCATTTCCAGATTCCTCCTCTCTACCAACCCCAAAATGCGCATTCATGGTAAGTACCAATATGGCAATCTGATCAAATAGCATTCAGGGCTTCTTTGTTCATTTTGTCCTTATTTCCTGTTAAATTTCCAGAATTGGACAATAAGGGTTAATAGCCATATAGTAACAAACCAGGATAAAAGGTGAAAACACAGTGCTAAAATCCCAATGGGTTTCTATTTCAGTGTTCAGTCTTTTCTGGCCTGGGCCCTAAATTTGACCTAAACTTGCATTGTGGGACCACCTTACACTCCTGGAAGGTAGCAGTGCTGCAACCCAGTATTGGGAATTGTAAAGACCAATACTTGACTTCACCTGAGAAAATGGCATCACACAACTTGCCTATTCATTATGTATACAAGCCCCCCAAGTCTTATTAATGCATGACTTACTGAAATAGGTTGAACAATTTAAAATACACTGGTTGCTAAGTTGTGGCTACTATCAGAACTTTGAAAGCAGTACAACATACAGTAGTTATGGGCAAAGGAGCGGTAAAGAGTTAGACAGACAGTCCATTTAGCAACCAATAAATGCAAATAAGATTTATTGAGTGTTTTCATATTGTGATTTTTAATTCACAAATTATGAAAGGAAGGCTAATCAGACATGATTGCCAGACAACTGGAACTTAACAAATAAGTATAAATTTGTTTATGAACAGTTCTATTTAAGAAAAATTTGCATAGGTCCTACAGCTGTGCACAAAGGTTAACTGGAATTATATCAAAATGTACAATACAATTCAAAGTGTACAGTATCTATGCTGAAAGGAAATAATTGCAGGTGCAAGACAAACAAGAAATGACCTACAAATAAGGCATGTTACATTTTCATATACCAGAATTCATTTGACTGAAATACAAGGAGCTTTGTTTAAATGGGATGGAAAGGGAAAGGGTTTTCTGGCTTACTCTTTGGAATCGTGTTGATCAGTACTATCCCAATGTGCCTGTGCCTTGCAAAATAAACCCTGCAAGATTTCATAAATGGCAGCAGGTATTTATTTCATTAATAAAAACATTCAGAAAGTAAGGTGTTTACCAGAATATGACTGGTGTATTTATTTTTTTATCATGCAATATGAAATGGTCATATAGAAAAGACAATACTTCACATTTGTGGTGTATTATTTCAAATGTAGCTACATCCTGTAGCCCTGATAACCATTAACAAATCAGCAAAGGGAAATAAAGCCTAGACCTAGCAAAAATGGTGTAAGAATATAACTAGTTCTTTGGTGAATGATCTGAGAAATGACACTTTCTCATTCAAATGACTACGTGTTAACTTACAGTTTACTGGTTACTTACTGGACTAACTTTTGTAAAATAAGAGTTTATGCAAGCAGTGTTTATTAAATTTTGGTACTATTAGTCAATTCATAAGATGTTGACAACAGGAGGCTTATCTATAAAATCTTTCCCTTTAAAAACAAGATTATATTCATTGAGGGTGTACCGTTTCATTTCCTTTAGAACAGAGTTTGAACATATTTAAGAAAATTTATTATACAGTGGTTTTCATTTGCTGAGCCAAGGGTACAATAAATAGGTCAAGAGCTGGGCTTGATTACTAGGTGTTCTGGTGAATACTGATGCTCTTAACTTTTTAATACATTCCTTTATATAAATACATGTGTATAGTTTGGACTATCATCTTAGATTTCTGCTCAAAAAGTACTAAAAAGCTAACATTATGTACAAAATGTGGAGTGAGTTCAAGAAGACAAGGCACAACAAAAACGGGATGTTTATAACTAAGTATTTAAGGGGGACTATAGAGATAATTTTTAAGGGCTAAGCAGATAACATTCTACACTGATACAAAATTATGCCGTTAAGCAATATGAGCAGAAACTACAACATAAGCATAACTATCGATTTAGTCACCTTAATTTCTTAAAATGTCATTTCCATGGTAGATTTGCATGCTCTTTTCCAACTCTGAAATGATTTTTTAGTCCCTTTCCTGACAGATTTCCTCATACATCATGGTCTCCTCTATGAATAGTTCAGCATTCGTTAAATACACAGAGCACCACACTGCTTAGTGTCAACTCTTGAACCACTCACCATTCATACTACATAGAAGTCTTAATGTCTTCAAGCATCATCATATACCTAATTAGAAAGGAAAAGCTGTGCATACAAGTGATTGTTCTGCTCAGCTCAGCAGCTAAAATCTTAAATATCATTATTTGTCTGCTAAGAAAAAATTAGGGCTGGATTTACTTCCCAGCTAATTGCGAAGAAAAGCCAGCCAATAGTATTATTTGAAAAATGAAATGAGGATCCATACATTGACTACAAAAAGTTACTATATAGTAGTTAAAACTGTTCTCCGTCCCTACTGCCAGAGTCACTTAATACTTTAGGGTGCTTCTTTTACACTACAAAAACAATGTGGAATTCTCCCGTAACTTTCTAAAGCCCTTACTTCTGCCGAGAGGTATGTTCTTGGCAATTATATTTTCTGCAATAGGACCAATAATTAAGAGGCTAGATGTATGTTCTTTATTTACAGGCCACTGTCATAGTAACTAGTGAAAGCCAATGGAATGGTATATAGGAGAACAATTGCTTAGCGTTTTAAAGAGAACAATTCATGGCTTGGAAAGCATGGGGTTGCAGAAGTCTCTGGTACATCTACTGCCAAGTGACTCACCAAGAGAACCAAATTGCAAAGGGGCAAAACTGAGCATATAAAGCATAGAAAGGTAAGAATAAGGAACAGATAAACAAGATTGCTTAGACATCCCTGTCTTCCTACAAGGAAATTGGGTGTTTGAATGTGTTATAAAGACAAACATGCTTCACGTAGATAGAGCCAGAGAAAATAATCGTTCTTCTGTCAGATAAAGCAAGTCATTTTAGTCACAAGTTTGACCATAAAATGGCTGTCAGTGTCAAGTGTTGTTTTTTTAAGTGCAAAACATTTTTGGCAATATGGAAAATAGAAAAGTTCAACAATAATAATAAAAAAGTAACCATTACCAGTGTGAAGCCTGATCTTGCAAGCAATGTGGTACACACTGACTTGAGTGCAAAAGATCAGATCCTTAATTATTTTCTGTTTCTGTATACTTACATATACATATATAAATAGACTTCATTATACCAATACACAATAGGGTGTGCATATCTAATATGTGCACATAAAATATCTTCTATAAACATGATGCTTCAACTGTTCTGAGCTGCATTATTTAGAATAAGCAGCTTTAATTTACAGCAACACTTAATCACACCTGAAATTTAAATAGTGCATCTTTTTAATGCCTCTAGAAAATGGGCTTATGAGTCCAGGTGAATGTTATCAACGAGTCTTCCAGAGGGGATCAAAGTATATCCACCCATCACCCTGTAAAGAAAAAAAATCATAGAAATAAGAAGTCTCGCTTTATTAAGTATTCATCAAAGGTTTAACCAGCCTGATTCTAAGCTAGCAAGTGACAAAAAGTGGCAGTGGTTCCATGTTCCTTTGAGATTCTCGCACTTCTCAATCTAGATATTAGCTTGCCATTTTGATGCAGGGATCTACTACAGAGAACACCTTAAGAAGAAGCTCTCCCATTTGAACTCTTATTTCCCATACCTGCTTGCTATTACTACTTAACGCAACCATCTGCTTTGTAGAATCTCAGGAACAGCATAAATTCTCTTGCTGGAATGCCTTTAAAAGGAACACGGATTTGTATCCAGACTTATAAAGAACACCTACTGAAATCTGTAGGACTTTTTTTAAAAAAAATGATTAACTTAACTTCCATTATGCATTTTTTTAAAAGTCCTACAAATATCAGTAGGTGTAATTTCTGATATGAGTAAGTGGTTCCAACACATTTTCTTCACTTCTATTCTGCTTACAGTCTAATTGGACCACACTGCTCATCCTCTCACTTTACTCTAAATCAGGAGCAGGCAAGCTCAGGGGTTCAGGGACTATACCAACCACACCCCACAAAAAATAGGAAATCATGGAAAAATCATTTCCATTTGTATTTTGTTTAAAATTATAGCAAAATTCAGCATTTTTTAAACTAGAAAGTGTGAAGGGCTGTTTTAGAAGACAGACCCATGATTAGAGGTGTCATGGGGTGTTGGGGGTGAAGCAGAGGAATGTGTTACAACAAGTCTTGCAAAAGTTCATGTAGCGCACAGGGTACATGATTCCTACCATGCTCTAAATATTCTGTCTAAATGCAAAGAAAGGCAATTCATCTGAACAGTTTGTGCAGTAAGTATGAAACACCTTTTCATTCCAGTATAACATTAACTCTGTTTCTACCTAAACAGTAGTTTGATATGTCAGAGAAAACTATTCAACTCTGAAAACAGGGATAAAGAGAAACACGCACATTCTCTGGGTTGATGAGAGGAGGAATCCATTACACTTGGGTTACTCCCCCTTCACCACCCAGGGAAAGGCAGGAAGAACACAAAGTCTCGTGATTGCTGACAAGGGCTGTTGACTTCTCCCCTTCAGCCCTCCATGAGGCCAGTTCACTGACTAGCAAAGCCCAATTCTTCTTCCTGCCTTAGCCCACTGCTCCAAATTTATTACAACTTTGTAGCAGCAAAGTTACAACTGCAGAACCCCAAAAGTCTTTCTACAAAAAACATTAAAGCATCTTTTATTATGGAGACAGTTAATCAGCAGCCCATCTTGCCACTCTCCTCTTAATAAGCATTTATCCTTACTCAAACTCGCCTGAAAATTCATATGAAAGCTTATCAAAATATGCAATAGTTCTGGTGTTGTTAAATAGTGCATTTCATTTTACTACATCAAGTAGTAAAAATATTTGTATATTGCATTAGTATTATACCGTTTTAATAAACCGCCTACATTGAAGAAGAAAAAATAAAACTAAAGTTGGAATTATCCTGAAGCCATTTTAAGTGCCATGGTTTGCCATGATAAATGAAAACCCAAACCTGCTATTTACTACCATTCTCCTTACCTCTTTGATAAAATATTTTGGTTTCCAGGGTGTATTGCTAGCAATTCGCTGCCTCTCCTCTGCTCGCTGTCTCTCCTCAAGGAAACGTTTGTGGTCTGTAGCTAAACTAATGTTGCCTTCCTTCAGAGCATTGGTGACTTGTTGCCAGAGGTGCCTATGTAGCAAACCAGACCGTACAATTAAGTAGAGAATGAAGTAAGAGTTCTTTGAGAAAAAAAGGAGTTGATTGCATTAAGAACTACATTGCTTTAGCCAGAGGCTATATATTTTTAAAAGAATTGGAAGAAACTTTATCAAATAAAATCAGCGAAAGCCTAGAGCAGCCTTTCTCAACCATTTAACCCTGGTGAAACGCTTGAAACAATTTTCAGGTCTCAGGGAACCCCTGCCTAAAAATTATTATACAACAGCTCAAAAAAAATTTTTTTCAATCTCAATATCTCGTGGAACCCCCTAGCAACCTCTTGTGGAACCCCCGGGTTCCGGGGAACTCTGGTTGAGAAACCCTGATCTAGAGGGATGGATTTCTGAGTCAGTGCCCTGTGCTCAGTATTCCAGATTTTTTTTTAAAATGATGAAACTTCTTGCTAACAATAAGATTTTAAGATAAGTATTTTGATTAAATTGTAATGTTACTAGTAAAAAATAAATATACAGTGACAGGAACTCATATACAGAACTACAATATAGAGAAGACAGTTGCACCAAGCTATCATTTGTTGTTCCAAAACCAAATAAACATTGTTCATTTTATCAAATTTGTCTAATTTTCTATTTAGTTATCTGATGCTGTTTTAATTGAAGTTATTAGTTGAAAGACCTATACACTTTTAAAAGTAGGGATACTACTCACACAAGGGGGCCGATTTCTGTTTCAGAAAATGTAAGCTCAACACTGTCCCACTCTGCATCAAGATTGGGAGCAGGGCTGACATGGACTGTGTCACAGGAGGCAGGGAAAGTACGCTTGGTCCTGGATGCTTATCATGGTGCTATGCCTAAACAGACTTGACTCTTCTTACAATGACTCATATGCATAAGGTATTTATACCCCACTCTTCAGCCACAAAGGCTATCAGAACAGCTTATAATTTGTTTTAAGCAATAACAATTTACACATCTATACTGCATTAAGCAATTTCCAATGTGTGTTAGCTAAGTGCCTCCACAAGCTGGGTATTCATTTTACCAACCTACGAAAGGAGGGAAGGCTGAGTGAACCTTGTAGCCCTCTGGAATTGAACTTGCAATGTGGAGACTTGCAGTACTGGCATTTAACCACTGTGCCACCAGGGTACACTAAGTACACTAAGCTATCAAAAACTATGCTACTCATGTTTTATTCTAGCAGAAACCAATGGGACTTCTTTTAGTGACGACTGATTTGGCCCACTGACTGCAACAGGACTGAAGAATGAACAAAAGCTTGGAAAAGTTACTTTCTGAATTATAGTTCCCAAGATTCCCCCAGCCAGCACGGCCACAGGCAAGAGCATTCAAAAAATAACTTCCAAGTTCAGATCCATGACTAACCTAGTCTAGACCCAACCTTACTGCCTTTCTTTCAGTCTTTAATACTTTGTATAGTTGAAATTATTCAGTATTTATCATTCATACAGTGTTGATTACAATTGATGTTGAATTTTGAAAGAAATTTACCTCCAAAGTTTTGAACAGTCACTTCTAAAATACATTACGCAAAGTCCATTTTGATACATCTTACAAAATAACAAAATCTAGATATCTCCTCTTTAATCACATATTGAAGAACTGCCAAGGCCTTATTATTCAGCATTTTACTCAATACTTTAATAGTTTCTTATATAAAGATGTTTTTGAACAGTTGGATCTAGTCCCCATCTCAAGACAGATACTTAAAAATATCACCATCTTGCCAATTAAATCAATACTTTCCAGTAGACAAGTATTTTAGGTAACACTTTCATTCTTTTGCAATATGCACTGAAAAATGTTTGAACCCAGTTTAGATATATAAACTTTCAGGTTGTTCATGACTATTGTACTGTAGACAAGGATTCCCATTTTTATAAAATTAACATTTTTTAAAAAATGCTAAAACTATAACACTGGACTAAATTCTTATGGCCGATACCCAACTATATCAACCCACTAATGAAAATAATGTGTTTACTAGACTAGTTCTATGTGCAAGGGGAAAATTGATTGTACAATAAGCTGCAAACCAAATTGTGCAATTGCTTGCCCAATCAGTTGCAGAAGTAGTGGTGTGCTGGAGAACAAAAGATAAAATGCTCTATTCACTTACACAAGTGGGAAAAACCCCCGACTCACTGTCATACATGATTCCTTTGAAATCACATTTTTAATGCTTAACTCTAACATCCACAGATTCACAAATCATTCTCTAGTTGTTGCCAACCCAGATGCATTACAGTAAGGGCCTGTCTACACAGCAAAATATATATATATATATATATATGAACAGCGTGCAAAAGACTGGCGATCCATTCACACGGCCGTTCACACAGATACGTACTATTAAAAAGGGGGCAGCAAAACTCACCATAAAGTCCGTTCACCCTGCGTCCAGGGCCTCGTATGGATTATTGTAAATAATCCGTGCGGTGTACGAATGAGAGGTCATTTGACCACTCATGTTCGCACAGATACGAACAGGCACCATTATGTGATTGGCTAAACAAGCACAGGGACAGGACTAGGAAAGAGGGGACTCGGCAGCGCCTGCCATGTTGAATTTTCAGCTAAGCAAGGTCTAATCTCTCTGCCACCTTGCCCCAGACACCCGGGACTCCCTTGAGAGCCGCTACCATGGAAGGGGGGAAGGGTGTCAGTGTGTCTCTTCCCGCCCAGGAATGTGGGGGGAGGGAGGCTGGCCAGCACTAAACCTTTCCTCCCCAGGGACTGAGGGCCTGGCTTCCCCCCGGCAGCTTTTTCGCCTGATGAGGAGGAAGCTTCTCCCAGGTCTCGGCAGGTCAGTTGCTCAGCCCCGGACCCTCTTCGCTGGAGGGGGGATCTCCTGTCAGTTCCTCCTGCCCCGCTTTCACTGGGGAAGCCGCTGGGGAAAGTGGCAGGGCTGGGTGGGTTATAAAAGAGTCAGGGGAGCGGGTGGTGTGGGGTTGCCTGGGGTCCTCCTCAAATAGCTTTGCAAAGTTACTTTTGTGGGGAGGACACCCCACAGAATCCCCAGCCAGCACAGAGGCAATATCTGAGTAAATCACCAGCTGGGCTAGGGGGTGATGTGGAGTTAAGGGGGGAACTTTTAAGCTGTGTAGGCAGTTCGCATTCTTGCGAACTCCTGCCTATTCATCTGCCAACCAAACCAACGGTTGGGCCATATGGTATACAGAAAACCCACACACACGGACAGATACCTACACAAGAACTCCAATCATCACCCTGGACAAAAAAGAAGCACAATAAAAACATTTGTATACCATGCAAAAAGGATCTGTGAACCCCACTATCTGGAGGATGAACTGAAGCACCTAAACTGGGTTCTTCAAGCTAATGGTTACTCCAGTTCAGACATCATAAGAGCAGCCAGACCAAGAAAAAACCACAGGAATGAAGAAAAACAGCTACCCAAAGGGAAGACATTTTTACCATTCATCAAAGGAGTAACAAACAGAATAGGGAAACTGATGAGGAAACAACCTCCAAACGATCTACAAACCAACCAGGAAAATCCAAGAAATGCTATGCTCAGCGAAAGGACAAAAGAGACACTCTTAACAGCCACAGGAGTTTACCGCATACCATGCAGCTGTGGACAAGTTTATATAGGGACCACTAAACGCAGTGTGCAAACACGAATCAAGGAACATGAGAGACACTGCAGATTGGGTGGGCCAGCCAGAAAAATCAGCAGTAGCTGAACATGTTATAAATCAACCTGGACACAAAATGTTATTTAAAAACACTGAAATTCTGGACCAGGCCAACAACTATCATGTCAGAATGCACAGAGAAGCTATTGAAATCCACAAACACCTGGACAACTTCAACAAGAAAGAAGAAACCTTTAAAGTAAACAAAGTTTGGCTACCAGTCTTAAAAACACCAAAATCAAAACTCAACACATGCAAATGAATGCCACCCAGGGACAGGGGGATTCCCAGCAGATAATGGGCCATTAGCCAAACAGACACTAATCTTCCCTACATATCTCCCTCCAGGAACTACCCATTCAAATACGCAAATATACATATCCTCTCCAACAGGGGCTCACAGTATATAACCCTCCCACACACTCCTACCCAACCATTCTCTGAAGATGCCAGATGCAGGCGAAACATCAGGAATAAACTCTTCCAGAACATGGCCTCACAGCCCGGAAAAACCCCACAGAAAACCTATGGATGCCAGCCGTGAAAGCCTTCGACTTCACCTGCCTATTCGTATCTGTACCTATTATTTCCCCCTCATATAGACAGGCCCTAAGATACTGTTTATATGAAGTGTCAAAAGAAGATTCAAATATATACATACATTCAGATAGGCCTTTTCCTTACGGAATGGCAGAAAATGTTTAATGGTTTTCTACATTCAAAATGCTATGAAATCCATGGGGTAGCCGTAAATCAACAGGTGACTTGAGGACACTCTGGACAGCAATAGCTTGCATAGGTAGTGGAATCCTCCTCATCCAGATTACAGTTGTTTGGCAAGTTGTCTCAGCATGCCAGTCCTTTGGCACCCTCAGAAAACAAAAGCAGCCATGCTATTGTTTGAATGCCTAGAACATGAGTAGGCAACCATAGAGGCAGTGGGGGCCCTTTTATGCCCCTGAACCCCTCCCGGGGGGGGGTTAAGCTATGGGGGGGCATTGGCGAGCAAAATCACTGCATTTTGCAGCAGTTTTGAGCAATGGGGAGAAAAAACACCAGAAAAAATGGGGGAGGCTGCAAACAGGTCCCATGGGGTGCACTCTCCACACCTCTGACCTAGAGGCTCAAAACAAGGATTTGTGATCCAAAACCCTTTCAAAAGCAATTACTTCTGCAGCTGAAGGTGATAGATTCATTAAAAGAAAGGTCTTACCTTGACTCAAACGGGCCTTGTTTTGCTATTGGTCTGATCTTCTTGTGAATGATGGGTAACTTGGTGGTGTCAATTATTTTGGTTTCTCCACTGCTATATGTAAATTCCAGTGTGCCATTCCACTCCCCTTGTGCCTTACATACTATGGTATTGGTTGGGTTATGTTTCACCTCTGCTGTAACCCTAATCCGAATGATAAAAATAGAGAATAATACACCAATTATTGAAACAAGGGCTAACATCCAAGCACAATAAACATTTTCACCACAATGAGATTCAGAAACGGAAGCTTAAAGCAACATTTTCCTGCAAGAAAGTATTTGCTATTATAATTCTTATTTATTATTATTAAATCTTGTAGCTACATTTCTGGAGTGTAGTGTAGTTCAGTACAGTCTGGCCGAAACTGTAATTTTCACCTCTATTTTCAGAAGCTCAACATTTAATTAAAAACAAAATACCAGAAGCAAGCCTCCATGCATACACAATGTCAATACTGCAAGTCACAGATTAGACAGGATACGTTTGTGGTTTTGTTCATTTATTTTTAAATGGATGGCACAATTATTTATTAAAAGGTTTTTATTTATCAATGCACAATGATCTGCTATGCTAACACTGCCATTTCATTTCAGTGCAATGACTTGTCAGTTTTTTGTGCCTGAAGTTACTCATTTCATGCAGCTTATGAAACAGTATGCTCCATGAAAAACATAGTACAACAGTGAAAAACATAGTTCAGTTCAATTCGCTGAATACCTTGGTCAAAACCATGTATTGCTGCTTTAGCTTCTCATTTCTGGAACTGCAACTAGCAAGCACCCCCACAAAGTATTATGAAGGCCTACAGCATCATTGCTTTCAAAACATATTTTGATTATATAATATTGAATCACAAACAACTATAACAATGCAGACAGCAAGCATTTTGCTAGTTAATGTTGCTCCCCTTTTTATTTTAACAGAACTATTATAGAGAAATGGTAAAATGGTACCTGTGCACTTTTCCCCCATAGAAAGGTTTGGTGTGGAATGTGACAGTAGCTGAGTAGCCACTCTTGGCACAGTGAATGTTAACTTTCCCTCCAAGCTCCACCCAAGGAATGGTAAGTATAGAGCGTGCATAGGCACATGGTAGGGTGAACACATACTCCTCCTCATGTTCCATGAGATAAAGAACACCTGAAAACGGTGGGGGTAGAAACAGAAAAGCCCTTTTAGCACTGAGAATTTAACAGTAAACTTTCAAAAAGGAAAGTCACCTTTTATAGAATGGTAATGGAAAACCATTTTGAATTATTGATCTTTAGTGTAAGTTGTTATTTAAAGACTAGTAGAACAATAATAAAAGTTGACTGATGGTTACCAAAATGCATTTTTACAAACATCCTTTTGCCAGTCCCTCATAGTTTGGGATACTTGACTTTAAAGCCATGTCCTTCATCAGTTCAAGTGATCTAAAAAGCCTCTTAACCTCCAAACTGTAGTCTAAAATAACCTCACAAGGTTCAAAAAAAGTAGTTGTATTATATTTCTCTTCAAAGAGGAAATTATTGATGCATAGAAAGAAACTGCAAAACTTCCAAGCCCCTCTCCTGTTGATATTTGATAAAATTAAAGTATCACATCACCTAGCTTGCATAAGCAATGCCTAATAGGCCAAGTTAAAACCACTGCTAGTAACTAACTGTCAATATACATAACAATGCTTTCTTCATCCAACATTTAGTAGCCATCAAATAAAAGATCCTTGCATAGAGCTAACAGTATGAATTGATTTTTTAAAAAAATTGCAGCCTTGGACAGATTATTCTGTACTGATGGAATCCTGTGATTCTGGTAATGAATAAGATTTAGGTTCCAATTTCTTTTCTATCAGTCTGAAAAGTTAGTCGCTGTTTATATGAAACAAAGTAAGTTCCTACCAGTACATCTTATCATATCAGTGGTGGGAATCACATGGCCTTACAGACACTCAAATATACAAGTTCAAGCAACCCTAGCCAGCATAATCTAAGGAAAGGGGCAATCCAACAGCCGGAGGGCCACATGATTCCCACCAGTAAGTTATACAGACTGCACTGCCAAAACCTCATGTTAAAATATGGCCCATTAACATTGATAGGACTTGTTTACTATGAATAATTTGATTCTCATTGATGCCAATATGACAAAAATTAGGTCCCGCACCACTGTTTTCTTCTCTTTGGACCCAGACTCTTTAAGTAGCATACTCTCTGCAGATCACATTGCTGAAATACATAGACGCCATGCTACATCTATGTAATTATGGCTGATTTAATAGACAAAGAATCTGGATTATCACTCTCCTCTGATTCTGTTAAGATAATGCAAAGCACAGAATTGTGTATTCAAAAGTCTTGAGTGGTTTCCTACAAAAGGAAGATCCACATGCATCCTTAACGTTCAAATCACAAGGTGCCCATTAGGCCAGGATTCAGTCATGTTACTACAACAAACAGCAGCTTCGTTGATTTGCAGAACAAAAATAACTGAAAGCAGTAGCCGCAGTGATACACCCAATCTTGTGATACAATTCTGTTCTCACATGACTGCCCATGATTAGCAACTCTAGACAGTATTCAGTTTATCGTTCTAATTTATATGAACATCTAAAGACATAATGTAGCATGCAGACTACTGGAGATCTAAAAGAGATGAAGTTTTGATCCCATTATTGGAATTAACCCTCACTAAGAAGAGATACCAGCACTAAGGTAAAAGGGAACTAGTGATAATGTGGTAGACAGCAAATGAAGAGAATGAGGTGCAAGATAGGAACCTTAGCAAGAGCTGTGAAATACCTTTGACACACAGAAACATAAACATCAGTAAAAAGGGCTATGTGTGCATACTGCATATTTTCACTGACGGCATTTCTTTGCTTGCTGCTAAAAGAAACTTAAATAGAGTGGCTTGAGAGCACACCATTCATCCCGAGGCATGCATCCTCTGAGCCCAGCTTCCTCTTAGCGATAGCAGACCTGGGCACTTCCAGGTTCAAATGGGGACAGAGCAAGCAGTGGTAGCAAAGTGACCCCAGAACCAGCTCCACAGAGCTCAATCCAGGTAAGTCTGCTGCAGCCCTGCTGCTTGAAAGTGGGTACTTCCCCTGTGCCAAAAAGCATGACTGGGAAGAGGTTATTAAAAAATGAAACAAATGCTTATCCAACCCTTCTCTCACTCCACATGACCCCACCCAACCCAGATTCCCAAAGATCATATTAATTTAACTTCCTCTCCCCTACAATTCTCTATAATGCACAGTGCTACACCTCTTCAATGTTTAAAGGATGGAGAGCAAGGCAAACATGGCTCTAAGGACATGCTTTTCTTGAAGGTGTTTCCCACCTATTTCCAGTTCTATGTACTATTGTTTTATCTAATCTTCTGGTTTCCATGCAACATTATTTATTTCCTTGATTTCATTTCATTATATGCTGCCATTCTCTCAGAGACAGACCAAAGGCAGGCCACAAAAAAGAAGTAATAAGTAATTTCAAATTATATACTGAAACTGCTTTGAAGGTCATGACAGTCCAATCCCCTATGTTTACCCTGACAAATGAGGATGAGGAGGAACATCTTCTATTATCCTTGCTTCAGAACCAGGATTTCTTTCATACACTCTCCAGGCAAGGAAACAGTGATGCCTTCAAACTGCAGAGCCACACACTATTCCTAGCATAAAATTCATCTCCCATCTGAGGGAAGTCTTCCAAGCTGGACCTGCCTGGAAGTTCTGAACCCTTTAATGGTTGGGTAGAAAAGATAATTTCAAAGGTAACAAGCAGCATCTGCTGAAATTTCTCCTTCTACACTAACATTAAAGGGACAGGAGCCCCATCCCTTACTTCACCTGGCAACCCTACTTCTAGGACAAAACTGAATAATGTATGCACTAAAAATGCAAATAATTTAGGCTTCATGTAACATTCAATTAGTATTCCTCCTCTTGTTTGGACAAAATGGGTATATTTACATAGGATCAGAAGCAATTCTAGAGTCCAGAACATGTAGCTATCCACAACTTGTTGGGCTGTAACTCCCATAAGCTTTAGCTAGGGTGGCCAATAGTAAGAGCTCATTAGAGCTGCAGGCTAATATTTGGAGAGCCATATGTTCATCATTCCTGCTTACAAGGACAAATGCTACAGCAGCTTCTGTGGCTACCAGTGTGTCACCATGCAAAGCACTGGTTATGGAGAAGCCGTGCTGCCCTGGCACCCGGTAAGGCCCACCAGCATCTCTTATTATTTTCCATTGAAAATAACAGTGTTCACTATTACTGTATCTGTGGTTTCAAGTTTCTGCAGTAGGTCTGGGAATATATCCTCCACAGAAACGGGGTGGGGGGGGCAACCTGTATGTTCTTTATGCCTTCTTTTGTTTCCCTGTGTTTTCACTGATTAACTGTATCGGTTATTTCAGGTGCATGCCAAACATGTTCTTAATAAATACAAATAAAAATTATCATAGAATATCAAATTTAGGCAACTGTCTATTAACCACGGAATGCAGAGCAAAGATACTAATTTAATAACACCACAAGCTGTATAACTCTGCTAAGCAACCAGGGCAATTTCCCTTTTTCTGACCACATGCTTAATTGTTTGACTGATTTCCTTTAATCCCTTATATAAACAAGGAGCATTTTCACTATCTTTTTTAATGTCTAGAGGCTGAAAAGTACATCAAGCATTTCACTGCTGACATAGTATAGCTCTGTGAGGTATGTGTGTTTTTTTGTCCTCCTCAAGACTTTCTAAAATTCTGATCAATAAGCAAGCATGCTACAGAATATCTTAGCTTTGTGGCATGTCTTACCTTCACCTACCATAGAAACACCTATCGACATCCCCATGAACTTGCTTTTAGTCCATACATGAACATTTGCACACATCTTCTTCTCCTTGCACTCACAGTAAAAGCAAGATACTGGTGGGTGATGGGATACTTGTTCAGCTACAAATCTCAGCTTGTAGCATTCGGATGAAGCCGGGCCCTTAAGACCTTGAGAGGCACTGGTAGTTCTGAATGGTTTCACCTTGTCTTTAGGCACATCCCAAGAGCAATGAAAAGTTTCCCCAATAATTGGGTTATAGGGCTTCTTGGCAACAGCTCCTTTTCTGCCTTCGTGAAAAGCTGTTAAGTAATACTCCACAAAGGAAATTATTCTCTCCTCCGGAGTTGTTCCAGATGAAATTGACAGAAGCAGGTCTGGATGGGCCAAGAAGTTTGCATACATCTCCAGCAAGGACCTCTTCTCCAAAATAAAGGTTGGAAGGACTACCTATATTGAATGTAATTTTTTTGAAGAGAGAAAGAGAGATACTATTTTAACAGCTCTATCAAGAAGATTAAATGGTTAAGTAAACAAAAAAACCAACTTTCCCCCCTAGTGCTTCTAGAAATCACTCTCTCAGGATACAAAGAGTTAATAATGAATGATAACAACACTCACTGCTTTGGTCAATTGTAGAAGCCACTCTCCAGAGTCCTCAGTGGCTCTGCAAGTAACAAGCTCCTTCTATTCAAGTGGCCTGGGTTTTGTCATTGCCCTGCTCTACTTAGTTACTAAGTGAACCAATTGTTCACTTACAGTACTCATTGTTTACCAAAGTGGCACATCATTTGGGGTCAAGTTAATTCAGTTCTGTTAGAAATTTTGCCAACTTGGGCAGCTGGCAGGTTGGATGGGGCACAAAGAAATCTGTTTCTGGATCCCAGTAGTATTACCACGCATTAACCCAAGGGTGACTGAAGCCATGCTCATAACTGCACTTAAATTAAACTGATTCTAATAGTTGTGAGAACACAGAACTTCGCCTCAATTTCCCACCTCCCCATTTGTGCTTCAGCTGTGCCTAAAAACATGTGGCCCACATTGATGAACCCCTTATTTCTCTTCAAACCATGCATGGAAATGACTGGAGGCTTTCTCCTCCAATCAGTTTCTGGCTATTCCCCCATCTCCTGTGCAAAGCTTGCCTTCTCCAGTGTCATGGGCATTACCCAGTTATGATCAAGGCACCTAGACAAAAACATTTCAGTTGGCATTCCAGACGTATAATAGCTTAAAGTATCTAGATCATTCCAAAAGTATAATTGTCAAAACTACCTCAATCAGAAGTTCTTAACCTGCCCCACCTCCACCCCAAGCAATTTTTGTGTTGTCCCCAACCTGCTTGGCAGCTGCTATCAATCTCCCAGCTTTTCCCCTCAGCCTTACACTGTTCCTCATTGCCCCAAGTGGCATCATCTACTGCCACACTCATGTCCTTTTCTCCCTGCCTTTTCCTGCAAAAACATGACAACAACATTGTCTCTTCTGGTCTCCAGGGCTGCTTCAGTTAGCCTCCCTTTTGGTCTTCTCCTCCAAACCAGGCCTTTTGGCTATTCTGGGTGCTTTGCCAGCCAGTAGAGTTCAAGTACACATTCATTGAGCTTTCCAGCTCTCCCACTCATCAGATTTGGCTCCCTCCTCCCTCTGTGAACCCTGCAGAGGGGAGCAGCTGAGTAAACAGATATTTGTGCCTGATTGTCACCATCCCTGCTATCATTCTGGTCCCAAGTAAAAAACACAGGTGTTTACTAAAGCTTTGGGGGTATAATTGATCTCATCCAAATTTGTACATGTGACTAGCTTGAAGTTGTTTTAAATTGTTTAACTGTTTTTAATCTGTCCTGTTTTAAGTGATTCAATAATATTTTGGCCTTTAAATTATTTTTATTGCTTTAAACTGATTTTATTCTATGCCACCCTAAGAGATCCTTGGATATGGGGCAGGATATAAATGTTTTAATTAATTAATTGCAGGAGCAGCAAAACTGCAAGCAAGATGTAGCCCTCCATGCAATTTTGAACATCCACTCCCATGCTGGTTAAGGCTGTAGACCAACATCATCTGGAGGGCCATTTCCCTCCCCATGACATAAGGCCACTACTAAGAAATCTGCATTTACAAGACAGGATGGAGCAGAGGGTGAGATATTACATCTGGCACAACATGTGCGTGTAATGTGCCTTCAAGTCACCTGTCGACTTACGGTGGTCCCATGAATTTCATACGGTTTTCCCTAGGGATGATCATAGGGTCATCCCATAGGGATGAGCTGGTTTGCCATTGCCTTCTTCTAAAATGTAGCCTACAGCACTGGGTGCTCGTTGGTGGTCTCCCATCCAAGTATTAACCAGGGCCAGCCCTTCTTAGTTTCCAAGATCAGATGGGACAGCATAGGAGCTTACACAATGAGGAAGTCCTTAAGAAAAAAAAACATTAAACTTTCTTCAGAATTGCTCTGTGGTCAACTCTGTATCCAAGTTTCAATTTCAAGTGTAATAAGGAAAAAAAGTAGCTGGATTTCATAAAAGGGAGATTATGGTAGATACAAGCAACAAATGGTAGAGATAATCCCTCTTCTATAATAGCCAAATCCTACATCTCTGACAGCAGGAGCAAGGTAGACTTCACAGAACTTTATATTTTTATGAGCAAAATAAGAACAAGTCAGAAATACACAAGTGACACACTACTTTCATTTTTCAAATGTAATTGATTTCTCAAAAAGAAAGCAAGGCAAATATTTAAAAAGAGAAAATGTGGCAGGGATGATTTAGAAATTCAATCTCTGCACATTCTGATGTGAACTAGCCTGATCTGATGGATAAGAACATACCATAACTATCCTTTGAATTTGACTCTTCTCCCAATTTTGCAGTACAGTTCTTGGCTCAAAATGCATTTAGAAATATTTATTTTGAAAAGAAATAATTTTATTGTTATGTATTTAACTAAAACTTTTATACAGGTTGAGTTTTTTTTAAAAAAAATCACAGAATGTCAAAATAGGACAGAATGCACTTAGTAATAAATGCAAGAGGAACTGACATGGATTGGAAAAATGCTAAACTATCCCCAATTCATTCTAAAATTAAAACAAATTATTACGAACCCTAAACATGCTTGCTAGAAAATAAGCCCCACTCAACATAGGATTTTACTTCTGAGTAAACATGCAACAGTCTGCACTATGAATCTATTATAGAGCTAGTGGGAGGGAACCATAATATATGAAGCCAGCTTTAGAATTTCAGAATATATTTCAATCGAAGTACAAGGTGGTGGTTGATACGCAGATGGCGGGCACATCTAACAACAACAGAAGCCGGATCTCCTTGAAGCAAAGAAGTTCTTCTCCCTTAGCTAGTGGCTGAAATAAACTACTCAGGCCATCTAGCTTTGAATAACAAAAGGAATCTTGAGTTAATGTGGAGAGGAGAAAGGAATGGAGATGTTAACATCTCTGTTATGTGGACATTCCTTATGTTGTCCTTTGTTGCAGCTCATCTCTGTTCTATGCAGCATAAGCAGATGTCCATTGAGATCTCTGTTACAAACCAGTCCCTCCAAATCAAGCTGGTCTTTTTTGAATGGGTTTGATCTGAAATCCAACCCTGCCATCCAAAAGGAGGGTATAAAAATATAAAAGCCTTGCAGGATCAAACCACAATCCCCTCTAGTCCAGGATGGTTCTCCTATAATAGTAAAACAGGTGCTTACGGGAAGCCCAGAAACAGAACAGGAAAGCAATGGGCATCCTACCAATCATACTCTCCAGCACCTGACATACGGAGACACACCACTTCTGGCACTGGAAGGAGTACCGTATATATCCATTAGAATTAGTAGCTTCTCCATACTCTATGAAAGCCAGTGGTCAGAAGAACACAAACCACTGAACCATCTACCAAATGAAAAAGAAAGGGACATTTTCAGCACCACTATAAGTCCCACAGTCCCTTTAAGGAAGAAGCTGTATCAAAAAGTCAGCTCTCTGTAAGAACAAGACAGGCTTTATCATTTGGGACTTCTAGCAGTAGACTCTACAGTTTGCAAGAAATGAATACTGGGTCTTGATTGATTGCCCTGTATCTCTAAATACTTCTAGAAAGGTTAGTGAAAGACATCAAATGAATCCAAACTGATCCAAGTACAGACTTAAAAAGAACACAAAATTTAGCTTCACATCTTATAAACATAAAATCTGGACTCTAAATCCCCATCCCCCACTGTTAAAAAAGAAAATATTTCTGTTACTTTAGTTAGCCAAAAGGGGGGAAAAACTGTATGAGAACCTGGCAGCCTCATTCCAATACCATAAACACTCTGACTGAAATGTTCTCCATAATGTTGTCTAACATGTAAATAAAATTTTAATAGTAGTCTATTGCAGCACCACCAGCACAGGTAATTTCTGGGTAAAATACACATTTCAGCAATGACTTTAAACAGACCTTTCTATTTCTCTCACTCTGCAAGGTCAGGCCTAGAAATCATTTTCATGCATTATTCAGGAAAGGGCTCTAAACACTGGTGTATGAGTTTACTACAGCAATCAAAATCAATGGTTTTCTGACCTTCCTGTGTTGAAAATGACACAAGCTCAAAATAACAGCCCAGTAGGAGACCTATTTTGCAGCACTCCTACTGTGTCTCACACAATAAATACTAACCTCTCTTCTCTCTATTCATTATACCCATATAGTCATGAACAACATTTTTCACACAGTATAATAATCACCCACATATCCATCCACTTGGCTGGAATGCTGTGTCCTTTGGAAAGCGCATTTTAAAAGATAAGCAGACTCAAAAGATGGATTCCAAACAGAAGATTCCCCCCTCCCAACCTATCATAATGAAGAATCATAATAGGAAACAACCAACAGTTAAATTGGTCACTCCTGCCCTCTTACAAGAGTGACCAAAGGGGAGGCTGCCCCAAATCAGGCTTCTGACATTTGCTGGCTAGTGATGAGGAAGAATAGAGCCTTGACTTGCTGGCTCATTTTCATCTGGAACAAAGTCTCCCACTACTTCTGAACCTCCTCAGAATTTGATGAATCTACACACTGGGTATGGAGGAAGTTTGGAAGTAGAAAAATAAATTCTAGCTTAAAATTTAAAGAATTCTTAATTTAAACCAACAATAATGAGCCTGAGTAATGGACGTTTTTGCCTTCAAAAAGAGCTTTCTCATGTGGCATTTATGTAAAATATAAACTGGTTTGTCTCACAAGTGATGGATTCAAACATTTCCCTAATCCCAGAGTTTTGTTTATACTCTATTGAAAAGTGACACTAAGGGATTGTCTAAATGGTGAAAAAACTCCTTACAGAATGCAAGGAGAACCCTACCTGTCTTAATGGGAACCCAACTGATTTTGCCATATTGTGAAGGGGGGGGGGGCAAAACCAGCAAAAACCTCACCAGAAAAGCCTTCGCAGCTTTCACCATCTTTTCTTTTAAAAACAAAAAACAAAGTGAGGGTGTGCATTTCAGCTTGTTAGAACAAGCACATTGATCTGATTCACTTGCCCAAACGAGAGGAAATGCAAACTGATTGGCCGGACAAGCACAGAGGGCTGGGCTGGGTTAGAGGGCAATCACCCTCAGCTATCATTTTTGTTCTGCCTTTAGTAAGCATTGGGGATTGCTGTTGCACAGAGACCAAGGAAGGGAGGTGGGTAATTGCCACCATCTTCCCCTTCCCTAGCTCCCTGCTGCCCCCGTACCGCCGATGCTGTTGCCCCACAGAGACCAAGGAAGGGAGGTGGGTGCCTGCCACCCTCTCTCCCTTCCCCAGCCCCCTGCCACCCCCAACTGCTGTTGCCGCTGCCCCATGAAGAACAAGGAAAGTAGGAGGGCAACTACCATCTCCCTTCCCCAGTTCCCTGCTGCCCCTGTGCCACCAATGTCATTGCCCCATGGAGACTGAGGAAGGTAGGAGGGAAACTGCCATCCCCCTTACTGGTTCCCTGCTGTCCCTGTACCACCGATGCCATTACCCCACAGAGACTAAGGAAAGGAGGAAGGCAGCAGTCATCCCCTTTCCTTGGTTCCCAGCTGCCTCCATGCTGCTGCTTCCCCGCAGAGACCAAGGAAGGGAGGAGGACTCTCTCACTCCTCCCTTCCTCAGCTGTCTCCCGGTATGCGAAGCTTATGGGGGCTGCTGGGCAAAAACCACCATTAAGACAAGTCGCAGCTGCTGTGACTTGCTTTTTCTGTGGGGCACTACTTTTTTTTTTTTTTTTGTCTCATATAGATTCAGGGATGCAGATTTAGCTTAAGCTTCTTTTTGGAGATCTTGTTATCATAGGGTTGATTCCTCTTCTTACACCTTTCTTCTCTGCCAACCAACTATGACTGGTGGTTTCTACTGCAACAGATCAGTGAATCCATTCTGGGTTTTGTTCAAACTTTAATGGAACTATCCAAGATGCTGAACCTAATTTGAGGATAGGGTTCAGCACTTTGGATTGTTCTTTTAAGGTCTGGACTAAATGCGAGAGCAGATTCACCATCCCAGTGGAACCTTCAGCCATCACTGTGCCAACCCATGCTTGAAAATATGGAGACTTAACATCTGCTCCCTGAGCCCTGAATATGCCATTGGAAATATGTTTTGACTCTTCTGGAGCCTTGTCACTCAAATAAATATACACCTGACTCCAAAATAGAATTTTATACAATATTTTGAATTCTATGTGATCTCTAATTTTTTAAAAAACCTATTTTAAATTAACTGCAGTGACTTGCCTATGGATTCCACCTCTTTGTCTCTATTTACATGTTTAAATGTTCTGTTTTGTTGAGCTTTACATATGACAGCCAGATTTGTTTTGTGTATTATGGAAGAAAGCAATCATCCCCAAATCCTTAGAGATCTAGAGATGTACATAAAGGTCTGTGAGGAGTGGTTGCAGCTGCTTATTAAACATGTTCAGGATTTGGGGGAATGTGAACCAGGGAACCGACAAAGGGTTTTAAGAAACAAACCTTGCCCAGCCTCAGTTTCCCACAGACTTTTGCTATTAAAATCTCTATTTTTATGAGAGGAGGATTTATATTAACACTCCAGTCTACATTTCTCAATGAATTTCCCTCAGTCTTTGTAACTGGAGTGCTCTCACTGGCAAGAAACCAGGGTAATTGAACAGCACTGCTGGAAATGCTGAAGGAAAAGGAAGAGGAGGTGGCCGCCACTATCTATGGCTTTGTAGTTGGTACCATTTCTTAGATTCTGCCCAAGAATTTCCTGCAGACATCAGAAAGTCAGTTCTTGATTGTAGGGGCACCACTTGTAAGAGATAGTAGCAATGCTTAATATATGAGTAAGTTTAGACTTGAAAGACTGCTACAAAACAACAACAACAACAACCACATTTCCTGTTTAGGAAACTATTTCAGGGAGGGAAGGTGGTGTCACATACCCTTGTTAGGTCCATTCCAAGTTTGAGTTGTGAGATAAGATGAAGAATTATACTACGTTGATCATCCTTGACCCCTAAATCATCCTCTTCATTATCTTCAGTGTCTGTCACCTCATCTTCAACCAGGACCAATTCACGAGATGAATGCTTTAAAAAAGTGAATACAAAATCAGTATGACCATATGGAGAAACAAGAAACAATATGGCGTAAGTTCATAAAAGCTTAATTAGAGAGCTCTCTAAAAATACTAGGAAGATTATTTCTAAACACGCACTCATTGCTAACATGCCACAATAATCATTAGTAGGTTATGAATAATAATGATTTCAACAGTGTTGATAACTTGGACAGGCAATACAAAAAAACCTTAGAATAAACTCTGAGCACTTCCCTTAATTACCCTCATACCTCTAAAATGACACTGCCATCAGTCAAATGGCTTTACTTCAGACACTTGATATTGGTTTTTCTCTTAACAAATTGGTCAGTAAAATAATCTTGGGTGGGAGGGGTTGCTCGGGGAAACAGATACTTCAGGTATTAAAGTAAATATTTGCTGTAGAAATGAAAATAAATTATTAGTTTGCAATTTTAAGAAGTACCCATGCCCAAATCAAGATTATTATTGTGCCTTTTTTATCTTAAAAATAATGGCAACATTGCACATCTGTTTATGTTTCAGACATATGGGCTACTATTTCAGATAAGAAAACCTGTGCTTGTTCTTTTTAAAGGGGGCAAAGATAACAGCCCTTCAAGATGCAATTAAATCTTAACCTTCTCATGTAAAAATTACTGACTTCTTTTGGTAAGTTTGGAATTCATGCCTGATTATCAAAACCACCATATAAAAGGAATCAAGGCATGATTTATTTTATTTTATTTTGGTTTGTCAGCTTCTTGATCTGGAGAAGTTACGCTTAATCCTGAGAATATTACAACCTGGCTACTTGTATTTCTTGAGGCCATATTTCTGCACAGGTATAATAAGCTAATCACCATGACGAATATGTCATGTGATAAAAGCACAGCAATAGTTCATCATAATAAATGACCTTGTGAAATGAATCAAAGAAGTTGAAATACCGGTAGTTATAAAGTAGCAGTAAAAGAGTAACTTTGTGTGCAGAAGGGAGGCAAACATGGGGGAAAGAAAGGAGATCGTTTACAATTATTCTATTTCACAAGGAATTTGGATTTATATTTTGCTTCAAAAGACTATTTAATCAAGCTCAGGGAGTTTTCTAGTAGTCTAAACACATGGAGGCCTAATATAGCTATAATCTCCACAGTTTGGTGTTATTATATAAGCATGTTGAATTTATACAGAGTAAAATGTACTTCTATAAACCCTATAATCAAGATATCTTCTAAAATACTGCACTACCTTAAGCATCCTTTTTATGGCAAACATATACTGTCTTCTCTTGCTTTGCCACCCTGTGGGAAGAATAACTACTCAGCTGCAGGACTGCCTATATAGGTAACTCTTACATTATCTACATCATGCTACAGCTTGATACCAATGTAGTAGCTGAAAGAGGAAGCACCACCACATCCCTGCCACCACCATACAACACAGAGAACAATGTATTCTTGGACATCGGCCTCAATACATAAGAATTCAAACAACACATAATCCAGTTCGATAATCTTACATAGCTATACTCTATTCTGTACAGTAAAGTGTTTAATTGGAAAAGTACCAGTGGGTGTTGGGGGGAGAGAGAATGAACAAACAAAGAGGAACTTAACAGGAGTAGCTCCAGAACTTACAGGCAATGCTTCTATGGCAGGCTTGCTTATCATCCAGCTCGACCTCATTGGGTATCCTGAACTATGTAACAGCACTGCTGTTTCCAGCCGCCACTGCTGCTGCTACCACCTCCTTTAATAGCAGCAAATGAGCTGGAGCCAAGAATTAGTAGTACCAGGAAAAATCAAGAGAACCTTCCCTCCCTGCTTTGCCCCCACCTCCTTTTTAATTTCCAGTGAATTTGAAAAGCACGATGTCAGTTCAGCATGAATCTGCTGCCTACATTTCTAGTCACATGGGCCTGGATCAGTGAGCTTAAATACAAATCATTTGCAACTGGAGAGATGCTGCTGCTGCTCGTCTGCCTCTACCCCCACCTTCCACCACAGTGCACATGAGCTGTAGTTAGAAAGAGCAGCTTGTTCAGCACCTATAAGAGGAAAAGACCACAGCTATCACATGTCTACAACCTCCTTCTTTTAAAGGGCTTTTAAAATTCCAAATGTTTTAAGGGTATCTCCCTGTACCCACCCCACCAGCCTCAAATGCCTGGGTTATCAGAAAAAGTTTACTATTTTACTAGAAAGCCTTCAGAATCAAATGAGTGAGAACTACAAACATGTTTACATATGCATCACACACAGCTTTATCTTCATTGAATCTGACTTGCTAACAATGGTGGGGGGAGCTGTTGGCAAGGCTGTCTCTTAACAAAACACACAAGATGTACACTAGGAGAGCTATTTCATACATTGTGTGTATGCGCCTTCAAGTCACCTGTTGATTTACAGTGACCCCATGAACTTTATAAGGTTTTTTATAAGGCAAGGAATACTCAGAGGTGGTTTGCCATTGCCTTCATACTTCACCCCTGTCCCCACAATCTAACCCAACAGCAGAAAGCATGTCCATGCATGCATGAAGAAGGGAGGAGCGCTCCTTTCCACAATAGCTCTTTGCAACTCACAGGTGCTGTTCTAGACGCCCACTTCCTGATAGTAGGGAGCCTGGGGTAATTTACAAAGAAAATAAGGGTTTTCTTAGGCAAGGAGTACTTGGAGGTGGTTTGGCCAGCTTCTTCCTCTGAAATATATCCTACAGCATCTGGCATTTATTGGTGGTGTCCCATCCAAGTATTAATCAGAGTTGACCTTACTTAGATTTCAAGAGCAGACAAGATCTGGTACCTTTAAAGTATTTATGCTTTATTTATATAATACGTCTCTTTATTAGCAGAAATTCTGATTTTTTTCAATATACCTAAGTGCATCTAACACTCTGAATCCAACCTGTTAATTTATTGTTATTGTTAAAGCAAGAATCTGTGAAACTTGCAATAAATAAAATAAATGTTGATATTTCTGCCATGGATAGGACGAAAGATCTCCATTTTGAGATTGAGAGAAATCAAAAAGAGAAAAAGAGAAATAAAAAGAAAAGGATCTCCATTTTGTGTCTGAAAAGACTCCACTTACTGAAAGTGCTTCAACTTGATTTGGGTAGATCCTAAGCTCAACCCAGTCAGGAGGATCCTTGTAAAGAATTTTCAGGGGGCTGAAGGAGCTGCCATGAATGTGAGGAGGTGGGGAATTTTACTTTCAGCAGCATGGTTGCATATGCCTAAATCTGGATCCATTACAATATTATATATCTATATATAATGAGCTTGGATAAGAACTGTTACACAAAAACATTTGTGTAGTTTTTTTTATACAGATACTGTTGTTATAGGTATTTCTAACCTAACAGTCATTCTAGGATACAAAAGCAATATACAAAAAAAGAAAAGAAAGAACAATCTATGCACACCATAGAATCAAACCATCAAAAACAAAAACAAGAACAAAACTGGTTATTTATCACCAGATTTCAGAAAATTGGTTGCATAGCCATAATGAAGTTTGATGCATCAGCATAAGCTGGATTAGTTACTGATGACGTCTTCCAATGCACCGCTCAGGATAAACATGGCAAATGCTGCACTAGTGTGCACAGAAAAACATGGCAATCAGTAGAATGTCACCCTTTCTAGAGGACACTCCAGTGAATGATCAATTTACTATTATGCTCTATAGAGGAAAATCGACAGCCCTAATGCATTCTATCCTTGCTCCTCAATAACAATTAGATAATATGACCTATTGAATTGTTAAATGACACAGTCAAAGTTTGCATGTTACTAGCCCAAAAAAGAAAAAAGACAGCTCATTAGACACTGTCAGCACAATCCTATCCATATCTTCTCAAACCTCACTGAGTTCAATGTGGCAACTTTTCTCTAAACAGGTGTTAAAACCACAGCCTGAAAACAGCTATGAACCAATTTCAAGAAATGTGTTTATGTCATAGATTAAAACAATGAATATCAATTAACTATTTAATGAGACATACAGTTGTAATCAAAATTATTCAACCCCCGCTGCAAATCAGGTTTATTTTCAAAATTTCAAAACAGATTTTCAGCTGTTTCCAATGAACAAATCAAACAAAAGAAATTGGAATAGCTTAACACAACAAATGCTTCAAGCGGTTTCCACAAATAACTGAAAATGCAACCTATAATGACCCCTCCAGTCTCAAAATTATTCAAACTCCTAAACAGAATCCCTCACAACAGCACAAATATGCAAAACAGGTGTTGTCTCAAGCACACCTGATGCAACTAATCAAGGGCTTCATTAGTTGCACCAAGTGTGCTTGAGCTGGAACACATGAAATACCTGAACTGGCTAGGAATGTGTTGAGTGTCACATTTGACTGCATGTTAGAAATATGGCTAAGTCAAAAGAATAGTCCAAAAAGTTAAGAGAATAAGCCATTGCCCTTCACAAACAAGGGACAGGATACAAAAAGATGATGAAGGCACTGAATGTTCCTAGAAGCATAGTTCACAAGTTCAAAGTTAAAGGAAGAGTGGTTGCACTACCTGGACAGGCGAGAAGAAGGAAGCTATCAATGGCCTCAACCAGATTTCTGAGAAGGCAGATTGAAAAAAACCTAGAGATGTGAAGGCCCAGAAAAATACGGGGAAATTAAAGGAAAGTGGGTTTTTCCATTTTTTTTTTCCTGAAGCCTTCCCCCCCTCCCCCCCAAAAATGGAAAAACAGGGGGGAATAGATTGTGGAATGTTTTATTTTAGCATGGCGAATAAAATCTTTAAGACCAGGTGTTCATATATTCTCCAAATTATTTCTAAAAACTATGTACGACTAAAAACTATGTCAGATTATCCTAATATCTGTGCACTGAGGACAAGCAAGTCCTAGGTTACAAACTGAATTCTCCAATACAAGTTTGTTGCTCCATTTGTTACAAATAATTTTTTTAAAAAATAAATAAAAGTAAATCCGTTTCTGAAAATTGTTTGAATCCACTGTATTTTTAATATACCAAATGTGATAAGCTTATGCCAAATCAAATTGTACATAGTCATATTTTATGTTCCTAAAGTAACAGAGTGACTTTCAGGTATTTTTATGGAAAAAAAACAGGGGGAAATGTGTGTTTATTTTTAATGGCTTCAAAATTTCCGGAAATTTTGCATCTCTAGAAAAACCCTTGAGTGACTGCTAAAGACCTGCAGCAAGACTTGGTAGCAACAGACTGAGGTTTCAGTGAGTACACAGTAAGGTGCGTACTAAACACAGAAGGTTTCCATGCCAGAACTCCAAGACGTACACCACTACTGACCCAAAAGCAAAAGAAAAGTAGGCTCCAATATGCTCAAAATCATATAAATAAGCCACAGAAGTTTTGGGATTCTGTTCTGTGGAGCTGTCATGATAGAGTGACTTCAATGCCCATCATGGAGTCAAACCTACAGATGCAAGAACTGGACTACAATTCCCATTATCTGTAATTTTCCATGCTCTGCTTTCCAAGCTTTCCAAAACAAAAAGGTAGAGTAGAGGGTGGCCCCTCATTTCCTAAACATGACATCACATCACTTGACTGGAGAGCCAATCAGATCTGGCAATGCAGAACCAATTAGATTTGACTAATGGTGTTTTGAGTTTCTGAATTCTTTTGTTTGATGACACATGGCTTGAGGCCAGCAAGAACACATGGCTTAAGAACATCAAAGAGCCACAAGGGATACAATGAAGTGTGTGTGGTGGGGAGACTTCTCAATGACTCTGAATTCCATCACCAGAGACTTAGCTAGGCCGGCTTATGATAAGTCTGAGCCTAGCCCATCCCAATTGGGACACAGACTGATACCATGGACTTTCATAAATGTAAGTTAGCATTTTCTTTTAGCATAGGGAAAATGTGTATAGCTAGAAATGTGTTAGTTTTTGTGATTTATTTTTAATCCTATGGCTGAATGTATTCTATGTAGTTTTAAGCTGAGAATCTGTAGGGGAGATTTCCCTCCATGCTAACTGTTGCATCGCTGGAACTAGAATAAAGCTTTTTCTGTTTTGACTATTAACCACACACGTGCCTAGCTTGGTTCATAGCTATCTTGACCCTCTCTGGGATAGAGAAGGAGGGGTTAGGGGTAACCCTCATTTAAGCTGGAAGTTTAAAAGAACAATGTGATTGTCCCCTTGTAATTATTAATACCATTTAAAGGGATTTCTAGACTGGGGAAACTCTTGGGAGTGTGTCTCAGGTTATAGAAAAAGCTGGAGCCTCCTTTTCCTCTCTGTGATAGGTGAATGAACAGAGAGGGAAGGAGAGGGACCAACTCCACAGGAGCAATTAAACAAAACTGGAACTTTTCAGCCAAATGCATCAGTAGTATATCTGGAGGAAGAAGAATGAAGCATATGCTGGAAAGAACGATCTGCCTACAGTTAAGCATGGTGGTGGCTTGGTGATGCTCTGGTACTGCCTTGCATCCTCTGGCACTAGAAAACCTGCAGCATGTGGACAGCAAGATGGATTCACTGAAGTATCAGGAAATCCTATGAGAAAACATTATGCCATCTGTGAGGAAGCTGAAACTTGGGCATCATTGGACCTTCCAACAGGACAATGATTCCAAGCATACCTCAAATTCCACCAAGACTTGGTTGCAAAGGAAATCCTGGAAGATTCTACAGTGTCCATCATAGTCACCTGACTTGAACCCCACAGAAATCTCTGGTGGGATTTGAAGAAGGCAGTTGCAGCACACAAACCCAAGAATATTACTGAACTGGAAGCCATTGCTCATGAGGAATGGGCTAAGATTCCTCGTGAACACTGCCAGAAGCTGGTGTTTGGCAATGCATCTTGTTTGCAGCAGGTCATAACAGCAAAAGAGTACTAAGTACTAAAGATGCTTGCTGTAAATGGGTTGAATAATTTTGAGACTGGAGACGTCATTATAAGTTGCATTTTCAGTTGAATTTGGGGAAACCACTTGAAGAATTCATTGTGTTGAGCTATTTCGATTGCTTTTGTTTAATTTGTTCATTGCAAACAGATGAAAGTCTGTAAATTTTGATAATAAGCCTGATTTGCAATGGGGGTTGAATAATTTTGATTACAACTGTATTTAAAGCCTTTCTAAATAAATAATTACCTAAAGACCTTTGCTCTCTATTCTTATAATAAACTGCAATCCAACTGTGGCCAAACACAAAACAAAAACAAAAAACCTAGGACTTGAGTGCTCAATTAAATAATCAGCTATATTTTCAATTGTATTTTCCACCATTAAAAAGTACCAAACAACTGAGCATACTACAGCTAGTGGAGATTGGTTAAGCAAGAATACATTTTTAATGTCACCTTGCCTTAATATGAACAGTTGCTTAAAATCTGATACAAGCAACCACTACTGTATTCTTTCCTCGTTCTTTATCTCAGTCAGGATCCAAAAGATCAGTCAGGATCCAAAAGACCACCTTATTTCATCCACCCAGGGATTTGTTTTGTTTTGTTTTAACCTTCTGTTTTTCAAACAGCAGCCTCCTAGGAAACATGACAAAATCCTTTTAAATCTAAGGAGACTTTCAAAAGCAGTTTCTGATACGGCATAGATGAGTTTGCTCAAAGAAAAATGACAGTGGAAAAAATCCCACTGGAAACACTCATGCCCTTAAGGTGTACCTAAAGTATCTCTTTGGATCTTTGCCATTAATATTTGGCAAAGTGGAAGAAAAAGAGAAATCCAAGAGCTAACATAATTTCCATTTTGGGAGCAATGTACATCTCAAAACAAACGTATCGTAATCAGAGTTGTCATCAAATAAGAAAGAAACAGACCAATATCAGAGAGATTTTATATGATTAAAAAAAAAAAAACAGCCTCTATGGAACTGTCCTAAATTTGAAAGGGGAAAAAGACTTTGAAAGCTAAAGTAATTCACTCTTCACAGGACAGTTTTTAATATTAATTATATGAATTCTTTTGGACTGTTCTTATAGCAGAACCATGCTGCACTTGCAGGATAAATGAAAGATAAACCAATACTTTTCAAGATGTATTTTTTTTAGAGACTCAGCAGTACAAATGTCAATCCATACCTTCCTGGAGGCTTAGTTAATGGCAGAGCTCCTAAATTCCAGCTTCCAGTAAAGATGAGAAACACCAGCAAAGGAAGAAAGTTACTTGATCCACCTCCAGTGAAAACAGCAGTTGTTGGTTACCAAAATTCTGCTGGTCACAAACCACTGCTTCCACTTCATGAGCCATATGAACAAATATGGGCATCTGAGCGTCATAAAACCACAAAGAAAAAATGCCTATTCTTCTTTCTTAAATTGTTAAGAAAGTCCCAATATACAAATAATAATTCTCTAAAAATAAAGAGCACACCACACAATATATTAATATATTCTTATACAAATAAGAGGTATAAGAAAGTGAGCATTCTAGTAATATACAGGATCTGCTTGAGAATCTAAGGTGAGAGGCTCAAATTTCCTTTTTCTTTAATCAAATGCAGCTCCTCAAATACATTTCAACCAGGCATACCTGGTAAACTCTGCTAAACTGACACATGAACAGCCTTGAGGATTTTGCTTATGTGGAAGCATCTCCACTATGCAGGTAAGGTGCATATGCAAGAGGATTATTTGCACATGCCATTATAATGCAAACCAAAGCAATTTCATGGATATTTCTTGTAGCAGTAACAGCAGCTTCAGGAAATAGGGAAGATATATCTTTATCATGCATTGGATTTTTCTATGTTTAAGAGGCCTAACAAAGCCATTCACAGTACCGGCAAAGCTTTAGGAGCGGCCAATGTGTAAGTCATATAAATAGCAATATTTACATATATATATGTATGAATAGCTATGCATATATATATATATATATATATAATTATTAAACCTTATGAAAATAACCTCCAGGGTACATCAGGCTCCTCCACTTCAATAGCATCTGCTGAACTACTATAATAAATGCTGAGAGGAGGCCCAGGTGAGATTTATCTGTGAACTTTATGGTTCACTCTTACCCACTACAGTATAGCATCTCTATACAGAATGCAACCAAGCTTGACCTGAAAAATCTTACACTTCAAGAAGGAGCAAACATCTCTGATGGATAAAAGTTTTATATTACAATAAAGATAAGGACAGAACTTGGAAAAGTTACCTCTTTGAAAATAACTTTCAGAATGTCCCAGTGACCATACTGGCATGGGGAATCTGGAAGTTGTAGATCAAAAAGTAACTGGATACAGATGTACATACTGATATATTTAACCATTAATATATGCATGCGTTCTCTCTCTTTCCCATTCAAACATCACTGGTCACATTCCAATGGGCATTTTAAAGCTGGAGATGTGGTATTGGTGTTTCTAATATAAATCATAATTATTTCTTTTTTAAAACAAATAAATGGAGCACTTATCCATTTTGATTTATTTTTCAAAAAGGTTCCACAAACAGCCAGTTGAAATGTCATAATAAATCAGAGCTTATTGTGACAGAAAAAAACCTCAGCAAGACATGGACTTGTGTACTGCCTACTCCCCATTCCTCCTCTAATGCAAATGCAAGGACTTTAATGCAACATCCAAATCCCCAACTGTGGTTAATCTTAATTTCTATGTGTTTAAACAAGCCACCTTTGCATCAAACAAGCCATAGTTAATATAAACCAGAATTTATCAGGTCTCAATGAAATAAGAATGTGTGGTTAATGAAAAACAGAAGCAAAAGATTTCTATCTCCTCATGTCAAACAAAGGACAGGAAAGGGGAAAGGAGCACAGATGCCCACAGCTTGCTTGAACTTCTTTATCAGGCTAAACTATGGTTTAACTATGGAACATATGCTATTAAAATATGGTTTACCATTACATGTTCCACAACATCAAAATCTTGGGACTTCTTTAAAAAATGAAATGCATTAAGACAATGACTTGGATTTTAACCTTTTTTTCTCCATGAACAGAAGGAGCTTTTATGCATGTATAGAGAGCTGCACTCACGGGAAATTCTTTTTGATGACTGCAACTCAACAAGTTACCAAAAAGTTAGGATAACAACCTCTGTAATAACTGCATATCCACAGGGAGATTTCAACTGATCTCATTTTTATTAGAAAGCTGGCACATATGTGTCTTACCCTGAACACTCACTTGAAGATAAAATAAGACAAAAGCTTTGGCTTAAAAGATATTTGCTTCAATATAAAATAAGTACACAAGCAGGTTTACCAGAGATTTTACTTGTGTGCACAATGTCTCTTAAAACAAGCTATACAAATCAAGATTAGTTAGATTAGTCTAAGTCATTTCTATCAATGCTGCTGTAGCAAGCTTAATGTCATTTAATTCTACTTTTAGTGTAATTGTACATTTAATCATCTCAGCTAAGCATCCCTTACCTGGGACTGTTCAATTGATTGTGTCAAATGTCATATTTGGGTGGTCCAATAGTGAGTAAGCTTAGAACAGTAGCATTTTGCCAACAGATTAATTTAGCTTTGCACAAATCATTACAGGCTAAAGATATTTGCAATGCTATGCAGCCTAAAAAAAGGATTTAATCAAGCATAATGGAAAAAGACAGACCACAGTAAGAAATCCTTTAATGTCTCTGCTACACACAGGGAATGTGCTGCTCTTTATAGTAGCAAATATGCTCTTCTAAAAGCTGAAGCTGCTCACTTTAGCTAGTGTTGAGAAGGAGGATAGAACATGTTTTATTGTTTAGCTGATTTGGGAAAACAAATGCTGGGATTTACCTCAAGTGCAGACACAATGAATCTTGCCCACCCCTAGCAATTTTTTATCAAGGGGAAAACATGCTGCTCCATCAGGGGGAGGTCCTTGGTATTTCCATTTTGTACAATTTGATTTATTGTTAATACAAAATCAAGAATTAATTTGTTTTATTAAAGATAAAGGCTGAAACAAAGCCACCATGCATTAAATATAAATCTTCAGTACATTTCAGGAGGTCTGCCTCGTCTTTTAGCTAGAACACCTGCTAGTAGACAGAAAAGTGATGTACTCTAAGAATGGTACTGATCCTTGCTACTCACCTGAGAAGAATATGAAGGTGTCCCTGGGAAAGAACCCGAGTGGCAAGATGCCATATAAAATACTAGCACCATCAGGGATAGGACTTGTCTAGAAGTTTTCTCCCTGGTGTACTAAGACTGTGCCTCATGATTTTAAAGTCCTTGGAGAGCTGGTAGCACTTTAATTCTAAAAAACAGAAAGCAGTGCCTGCAGTGCCAATCATGTAGATCAAAACAGAAGGAAATTAGAAGGAAATGGAAAGAAGAAAGTAGATAGTCAGAGAATACTAGCAGTGATTAAAGAAATGGCTTGAAGAAGCAGAAAACAACTGGGGACTATGGAGGCAGATGGGGGGAGCAACACACTGGATAAGAAGCTAGATTATTCAGTAAAAATCACTGAGATGAGAGAGGAAGATGAAATTAAGAAGAAAGGAACAGGAAGCAGGGGAAGGGGGAATGGGTTTTGTAAAAGTGAGCTTGGTCTATCAGCTCAGCACAACCATTAGAGTGGAAAGCAGAGTAAGACAGGGAAAAAAAGAGTCCTGATATGGGCAGAGATCAAGGAGAATGGACTACACACCTGAGGTGGGAAGGGAGCTGGTCAGGTTTGCTTTTTTAAAAAAAAATACTTTTATGGCAGGAAAGTTGCAGCTATGTTGTCACAATGATCCACAATGATGTATGCAAGTCATAAGTCATAACTCTAGTTTGTTTTGCTTGGGATTGGACCTGATGCTTGGGATTTGTATATGGAACTAATTTAGTTTACAGCCACTGATATATCAATTTTCCTCACTGAATATACAACATCCTCTTTTCTTTTAAAAATAATAACAATAATGAAAACATTTACCACAGCCTGAACTGAAAGGGTAGGCTGTCTTCACATTTTTTCAGTTTTAAGGAGTACCTCCTTCTGCTGGAGGTTTTTCAAAGTGTGTGTCAGAAAAGATCAAGCTTATTCACCTACTCAGAATGCACTGTGCACACTATGACTTGGTTTCATCTACCCTCAGTAACTGGCTCAGTTGCACTGTGAAGTCACACTGTTCATACAATCCCCATTAACTGGTAACATCCATATAATTAACAGATTGATAAGATAACTGGTGCAAGGGAAAAGGTGCCAAGGGATTCAGAAGCAACTTTCCTAACAATTTAGGAGTCTTTCTTTTCTAAATCTTCTCTGTTTTTCCCCAAGCACTATTTTCAATCCAAAAATTAAAAATGGCAGAACATTAAGCACAACCGTAACATTTTCAATAGTTCTTATCTGAAAGAATGTTTTCCTTTGCAAAGTTTTGCCCAGGGTCTGAATAAATGGTTCCACCAAAAAGGCCACTCTAGTTCATTGTTACTTCTCAGTGTCTGAAAAGTTGCCTTAACTTTACCCAACTCTGACTATCCAAAGACAGCTTATCTTGAAAATAGCCCTGGGAAACACACACACACAAAATTAAGCTCTCCTGTATGGGTTAGTTGTTGTGTTGTGTGTGTGCTGTTGCTGATCTGGTTTCACTCTCAACAAACAAGAGATGACCTCCACAGGTTTGTCTGTGGATTTCACCTGCCTATATATGTATCAGAAATACTCATGTATCTGATGCGAAAGGTAGTAGGCTTGAGTGAGAATTGTGTGACATGCAGACAGCATTCAATAAATGTTCCTTTGCGAAGACAGGTGGAATCTACACACAAACCTGTGGATGCCAACTCTTGTTTGTTGAGACTGATGCCAGTTCAGCAACAGCATGCACACAATACAACAAGCCATAAAGCAAAACTTCACAGTCTGCTTAGCTGAAGGCAACTCCTCCTCACTCTTGCACTCTTTTGACAGGCTTAGAAAACTGGATGGAGTGCCAGGGTCTTGTATCATCTGTACTAATAAATGAATAAGATGGAAGTTCCCTGCTATTTCCTTTCTTATCCAAACTACAATGCAAGTGAGTCTGAGGAATCTGGGAATTCTTCTGGAACCTGGCAAGCAGAACAAAGGATGCCTGGAGAAATTCTCTTCCTTAGCCACATAACCTGCACCCCCCACGCTGCAAAATCAGAATGAGCTAATCTGTATGAAAATACACAAATACTGTAGATCTCTAGTACAAATCTGCACACACCTCTTTCACAATAGATAGTGAATGCAGCAGTGGTAATCTACATAAAACTACTTACCTGAATATTAAAATCATAAACTCAGAAGCAGGATCCCCGTTTCCAATAACTATTTGTACAAGTGTACAAAAAAGGAGAACTCATCTACTATTGATAATACCCAGATGGCTCAAGCAGTTTCCTCAAGGGTAGCATTTAACTGCATTCTGTTTCAAGGCACATTCTTATTTAGTTGTTACTTGCAATGTATATGTTGGTTGTCAGCCAAAAGTTTCTCTTCTTCTCACAGCCAGTCCACAACCTCTGGTTAAGAGAGCTATGGCTCACAGTAACATACCATAACAGAACAGAGTCAATTACTAGATGAAATCTGCTTATAGAGAAAATAGTCAGGTGGCATGCAATTGCTGAAGGAGAAAAAAACAGTCTACAGTCATGCTACACTTGGGAGGGTCCTTTCCTTTGAATATATTTTTTATGATTTATGCAAATTAATTTGCAAAAACATTACAAAGCCACCAAAATGCTGTTAATATAAGGAAACATACCCTAACCAATGATTTTCTATAACTGGTTACCAAAACTTCTCAAACTTCTTCAGTAGTCTGTGAAAACATACAGTATCTTTGAAAAAACGATGGCATCAACCCAAAAAAGTAACTGTGTATACCAGAGGTAGAGAACTGAGGAGGGAGCAGGGACCATTCCCCCCCCCCCACAACATACCAGCCAGGTGGGCTACACCAGTACATTCTGGCACACCAGAAGTAATGTAACATCACTTCCAGCCACCATTTGGGCTGATCCGGGGACATTTTCTTTCTTTTTTCATGGCTGGAGGGCTCTGGGGCTGGGGGGAAGAAAACCACCACATTAGCAGGCAATTTGGGGGAACTCTGGCCAGTTTTTAACCCCAATATTTAAAAAAAATAAGGGGTTTTGGGGCTTCTGGAGCTGCACATATGGGCTCCAAGGTCACATACAGCTAAAGGGCTGCACTTTGCCTACGTCAGTATATAAGAAGATGATCCAGAGTCTTAAATGTCTGACTGGCATACTGTTAGTGACATATATTTTTGGTCAAGACAAACAGAGGAATTCTATACCTCTATCTGTTACATCTCTGTCCCTGAACCAACTAATTGTTTTTTTGGCTGGGCACCCCTCTCCATGGCCATTCAGAGGCCAAGGAAGGACAAAGAACAGCCAGCCTCTCAGCTGGCTCCATTCTTGCAATCTACAAGAAGGAAAAAGACATCCTCTCAACCTCCCAGCGGTTCTCCAGTGGTCAAGAAGGATAACATCATCTTTTTGCAGCCAGCTGTAGAAAGAGAGTAGGCTGTCTGTCTGGCAGGCCATCATCTCCCCCCCCTCCCACACCAGCAGAACAGGGAAGTTGAGTATGCAGGGAGATGGGATGAGATACCTGGCAGAACTTAAGACCCATCAGTGCAATGACAGATCTTGGCCTCGGTTTCCCTCTCACAGCTATTATGTCAAGCTGAGTCTAAAAATCTATAATGTGTAACCATGTATAATTTTAGTAGAAAACCTGCTATGGAAAGGCACTTGCCATGTTTTTCTCAGGCTGGGCTCAGAAGAAATGGATTCTGCATGTTGACAGGAGAAGCGACCTCTTTAGAGCACTAACTGTGTAGATCTGGTGGCATCAGTAGTCTAGCTTTTATCTGCCACTCCTGGCCCATACCTGATGTAGGATGCACTGAGAAACACATCACTAGTATTTAGTCACCTATTATCACCCAACAGTACTAGGGACTGACATCTCAAATGTACACATGACCCTCTTCTTGTAGTAGCCAACATCCCTTAGTACAGGTATCAGGGCTTGCAACGCTGCCTCCATCCTATGCTCTGCCACAAAGACAGAATTAAAATCAGTCAAAATAAACTGCATCAATCAGGAAAACCTGAAGCAGAGATGCTCACATACTTATCCCAAGAATGGAAGGAGGGCTACAGAGACAGGGCAGAAAATTACTGCTGCCTTCCTTTAGGTTTGCTGGAATAATCCCCCATCCCCTACAAGGAAGCATTATAACTCAGTCACTCAACCAATCTCTACCAGCCAAAAGCAGCAGAGAATAGAATAGGCTAATCTCCCAGCTCAAGAAAACCATCCACAAACTGAAAAGCAGCCACTACTACAACTAAACTTTTTAGTCACTATAACTAAAAAAGCAGTTGCTGAAGGTTCTGCAGTAACTATGACATAGAGAGAGCAACATTATTTGTAAAGCACCTGGCAAACTGATTACAGCAGGCTACCAAACACAACCTCCAAACAAGCTACAGACCAACCAAGAAAATCCAAGAAATGCTACACTCAATGAAGGATAAAAAACACCCTCTCACAGCCACAGGAGTTTACCACATACCATGCAGCTGTGGACAAGTTTTCATAGGGACCACTAAACGCAGTAGGCAAACACAAATCAAGGAACATGAGAGACACTGCAAACTGGGCCAGCCAGAAAAATCAGCAGTAGCAGAACACGTGATAAACCAGCCTGGACACAAAATGTTATTTAAAAACACTGACATTCTGGACCAGGCCAACAACTATCATGTCAGAATGCACAGGGAAGCTATTGAAATCCACAAACACCTGGACAACTTCAACAGGAAAGAAGAAGCCCTAAAAGTAAACAAAATTTGGCTACCAGTCCTGAAAAACACCAAAATCAAAACTCAACACATGCAAATGAACTCCAGCCAGGGACAGGGGGTTTCCCAGCAGACAATGGACCACTAGCTAAATAAGACACTAATCCTCCTTGCATATCTCCACCCAGGAACTACCAATTCAAATACACAAATTTACATATCCTCCCCAACAGGGGTTCATAGTATATAACCCCCCTTCACATTCCTACCCAACCATTATCTGAAAATTCCAGCCACAGATGCAAGTGAAACATCAGGAATAAACTCTTCCAGAACACGGACTCACAGCCCGGGGGGGGGGGGACTACAAAAAATCTGTAATGTACCCCTAGAGTTTTCAGCTAGAGTGATGAGTCCCTCTAATAATTTCCTTTGTCATTTCATTGCCCATAGCTCTGCAGAAAACCAGATACAGTTTGATCTCCTAAGAAAAAGATGTTGCTTAGATATGACTATATAAGCTATGAAGTCCATTTTCTCATTCCACAGGTTGACAGAAGGCTTCAATAGAATCATTTCTAAACTTGACAGGAAAACGCCCCCAGGAAACTGTTAGGCTCTATTAGGCTCCTGGAGGTATGTGACAATTTGACTGTTACACCCTCTTTATTGATTGCTGGTTAGTTTCCAGACCCAATTTAGAGTGCTGGTTATTACTTTTAAAGCCTTAAGCTATTTAGGCTTGCAATACTCCCTTTCAGTGTAGGAATGTACAGCTAGCTATCATAAGAATTTCTACCATATGAAGCTTCTTGCTCCTTGATGTCCTTAATGCAGAGAGGTCTATCCATCCTACCAATACTGTAGGCTTCTTTGATGACAACATAGGATAGTGGCTTCTCTGGCTTTGTAATGCCCTCTTCCAAAGATGGCATTCCAGGCTGAAGGCTTTGTTACAGCACACTTGCTTACTTTTTAGCTCTTATTTTGTTCCTCTGTTTTTCAATTTGGCTGGTATTAACTCCCATTTTATTAATACTGTTTTCATTTATGTCTCACATTTGAGCACTTCTGTATTCTCTGAATTGTTCACAGACTGGTTGTGAGCTTCCTTAAATGCCTCTGATCAAAGCATAACAGTAGCATAGAAAATGTTTAATAAATATTTTTTTAAAATTGAGTCATCTTGTTTTAAAAGGGAGAAAGGAGCAAGTGTACATTTAACAGAGTAAATATCCATGCAGTGCTTGAAAAAAAACTGATGGAAAAAAGACAGAACTCCTGCTTGGAAGGGCAAAAGACTAAATCAATGCTCAGAATCAATGGAACATACATTTTTTTCTTTTCACAGCAAAAGCTGGTGGAAACTTAGCTCACCTTAGGGGGGAAAGTTTGAACATATCCTAAATAGGGTTCAAAAATCAATCAAAGGTAGTGATGAATGTTCGGAACAATGGAGGTGGCAGAAAAGAAACATTAAGCATGAAGGGAATATTATACTTCTGTTCCTAGATTCTGGCTTCTTTGGAAAATGTAATATTGCCTATCTTCTAGGGTCCACAGAATCATACAAATATAGTCTTAGAGGGGACCCCAAGAGCTATGTGTTCTAACTCCCTGTCAGTGCAAGAATCTACACCCATAATTATATTGAGATATAATAAGTGAAGTGCTTTGAGCAGTCCAGAAAAGTACTAGCATGCAAAATGTTGAAACAATGCATTGAAACTACCTTCTAATCTGGTGCTTTGCTTTACAGGCTTGAAATGACACTGGACTATATTTGGACTCAACAGCTAGAAAAATTCTAAAGTCCATACTGGATCAATAAATTTATCAGGGCAACCAAAAGAGCACAACATCTGTGCAATTTTTCAAAAGCTAGTAGAGAGAATTCTGTGTCTTTTTGGTTGACCTAATAATGGCATTATCAAAATATAGAATTCAGAACTTGTTTTATAGTCAACAGGGCTATTTGCATTTGGAACACAGACAGAAAGGTTACATACTCCCAACATATTTTCTCCTTTAGAAATATTAAGAATGAATGACTAACAGAAGTACTAAACTACATGTGATGTCAGCATCAAAGATAGCTGTTTAACGTCTTTGCTCGGCATTCGACCACCAGAAAAAAAACAGCCCACACAGAAGGAGTTTGCAATAAACCTTCTTAGTGACCATTTCTGATAGGTAATGTCAACAGGCATCATGAGAAAGATTTTTTTTTCAGTACTCACTATAAATAAAGGAGAGCGGAATCCCATGGAGAAAACTGGTAAGATGACAGACAGCCATACTGAAACAACAAGTATTAAAATTAAAAGTATTAAAATTGAGACAGAAGACCCAACTCTGTTGCAAGAACTCAGGAAACAATTTGCTTTGCAAAAACAAAAAGAATTAAAGGAAGAGCTGAAAGATGCCTGGAAAGCAGTCTTGAAGCCTATCAAAGATAAGATTGAGAAGCTAAACAACACAGTTTTGGAGGTGGGAGAAATGGTAAATGAAGCTTTACAAGCAAACATGGTTAATGCAAAGAAAACCCACACCTTGAATAAAACTGTGCAACACTCAGGTGAGGCAACATTGCAGTAGGGTGCCTCTGATTGTGTGCCACCATGGCAACAGAGGCAGCTTACAGTGATTTTGCTGACCAGAAGAAGATTTGGTCAGTCCACTGGTAATGGGAAAACAAGGGATTAACCATTAAAGACCCCTCCTTTAAAACCTAGCTCCTCAAGAGAAGATCACCAGGACTGGTGCAGTCACAAGTGGAGCAGGGGGAAGCATGTTGACCAACATGTCCAGTCATCGTTTAAGCAAGGTGTTTTAAACTGAAATTAAGTCTGCTAACTTTGTCATTCACAGGCTGAAGACTAGATAAAGACTTGCTGGCACACTCCTGTTGATGTGGAAACGTGAAATGAACTGAAAGCTATATTGTTAACTGCTACCAGCTACTGGTCACCAGAATAATTGCCAGCAAAACAAAAACAAAAAACAAACAAAAAAACATAGTGGCCACATAAAGATTAAATGTGTAAAGAAATTTTATGATGTTAATTAAGACCAGCTCTACTGAAGCAAGGAAAGTTACTGAAGTGAGGAGATCATCTATTGAAACAGTTGACAAAGTAACATCAGCAGAAATGGCTCACGCAATGGAAGAAATGAAGATGATGAGAAAGGACATGATGAAACAATTTGAGAAACAAACTTGCAAGAGCATGTAATTTACTGAGACATGATTTTGTTCATTTTGTCAAGAAATTGACAAGAGATTTAATTCTGTAAGTAAATTGAAGTTAGATGGAAAAGAGATAATAATTTTGAAGGCGATACCCTTGATAATTTTGCACAAGAGTAAAGATTACAGCTTCCTTGTAGATACGTTGAAATGGAAAAGGATGCCACTTAGGTGGGATAATTTGGAAGGACTGAGTTATACTTTTAAAGGTCAAAGATTTTGATTGGATTAAGTCAAGGAAGCAAGGGAATTTTGAAAAGATACAAAAGAGAATTTGAGGAATTCCAGGAAGAAGACAAGAAAGAAACGTTGAAAGAACAAGGGGAAGAACAGTTCCTTGCAGTTGCAAGAGGAACAAGCCTCACTGGATGATGAAGACCAAGATTCAAAATCAAGACCACAATCTCGCTCAGGGAGTAAAGGAGATACAACATTACTGAGTGCCACTGGAGGGGACTCATCTGAATAGCTATTCAGACCATGAATTACCAATGTTTTTCTTGGAATATAAATGGTCACAACTCCCCACAGAAGAGGAAAAAGAGATTTCATTATTTGAAAAACCTTAATCAGGACATAATTTGTCTTCAAGAGATGCATACTGCAAAAAAGGATATTAAATATTTGAGATGTAAAAAATTGGGAGAAGAATTTATTTCAGCTGGTCAGAAGAAGAAAAATGGGGTGGTTTTGTATATAAATCCTGTCCTGGGCTCAGAATTTGTATTGGTTGATAACACTGGTAGATATGTGGCAGTCCAGATTAATTTGCAGGGGGTAAAAACTCAGGGGGGGTTCCTATGCACTGAGTGAAAACAGGATGGCCTTCTACATGAAACTTATGGATAAATTGTTGGAACTGTCATATAAGAATTGGTGTCTTATGGGAGACTGAAATGGGGTTGTATCTCCTGAAAAGGATAGAACTTCAGATAAAACAATTAAGAAAACCTAAGGCAAATTGCCAAAAAAAGGTTTGAACTGGAGAATTTAGAGTTGGTGGATACATGGAGATTTTAAAATGGAGAATTAAGGAACTACACGTATTTTTCTGAAAGGCACAGGTCTTTTTTGAGAATTGAATCATGAATCATAGATTTGGGAGAGACCACCACAAGCGCCATCCAGTCCAACCCTCTGCCATGCAGGAACACCCTATCAAAACATGGCCAACAGATGGCCACCCAGACTCTGAAAACCCCCAAAGATGGAGACTCCACCACACTCCAAGGCAGTGCATTCCACTGTCGAACAGCTCTTACCATCAGGAAATTCTTCCTAATGTGTAGGTGTATTCTCTTTTCCTGTAGTTTGAAGCCATTGATCCGTGTCCTAGTCTCTGGAGCAGCAGAAAACAAGATTGTTCTTTCTATGCTTTAACTTTTCTGACTTTCTCCCTACACAGGCTGGCTATTTGTTTAAATTCTTCTTTGGTGATTTCCCCCTTTTTCCATGTCTTGTACATGTCCCTTTTAAATCTTTGCTCAGTTGAAACTTCTTTAGACATCCATCCTGGTTTCTTTAGACACCTCCCATTTTTTCTCCTTATTGGAACTGTCTGAAATTGTGCCTTTAATATCTCACTTTTAAGAAACTCCCATCTATCATGAATTCCCTTTTCTCTTAGTATTCCTGACCAGGAGATCACCCCCAGTATTTCCCTAAGTTTACTGAAATCAGATTTCTTAAAGTCTAGAATGTGTGTCTGACTATGCTTAGCTTCCCCTTTTTGCTGTATTACGAAGTCCAAGAGAATGATAACTCCCACCTAAGGATCCTGCCGCTTCCATTAACTAGGTCATCACTGTTGGTTAGGATCAGATCTGAAATATCTAATCCCCTAGTTGCCTCTTCTACCATCTGGACAATGAAACTGTCTGCAAGGCAAGTGAGGAATTTGTTGGACCTTAAGTTTTTGGAAGCATTTGACTTGATATGATTTGAATGTTAAAAACCCTGGTTACTAGGGCGAAAAAAGCTGATATATTATCAAAGAGTTTTCAGATCACAATCCAGTGGCATTAGTCTTCACAAGAGGAAGAGGAACTTTTAGATGGAAATTGAAATAAGAGGATATAAAACTAGACATAGTGAATATCTTACTAGTTTATATGCAGATGATGTGGCTTTATTTTTAGTTAACCCTAGTGAAGATCTGGCAACAGCATTTAAAGAAATTAGTTACTATAGTAAATTGGCAGGATTAACTATAAACACTAATGAGACTGAATCCCTTCATATAAATATTAGGACATTGGTACAACAAATAATTAATCTAACTTTTCAGATTAAAACACAATTAAAAGAAGTACTTGGAAGTTCAATTTTATAAGAATTTGAATACTATTTTATCCTATAACTATAATTTGATGATTAAGAAGAATAAACATGATACAATTAAGTGGAATAAATAAAGCTTGTTAGTCCTAGGTTAAATACAAGCAATTAAAATGATTGCATTTGCAAAACTACTATATCTTTTTCAGATAATACCACTAGCCCCCATGATAAAGTCATAAACAACTGGCAAATAATGTTAAATAAATTTATATTACATACGAACAATTAAGGTTATGAATTAGTGCAATGAATACTAAAGTGCAACATGGAGATTGGGGTGTCTCTAATCTGCAGGTTTATGTTGATGCCTTTCAATTTAAAAAAAATGGGAATTGTGTCAGAAAATGACAGAAGACCACAAGCCCAACTAGAATTTCCTTACAAACAGAAAACTTGATTTTTACTAGTTTGAATCCTTTTACTAGATCAACATTGAATGCCTGGAGGAGATGACAATATAAGATGTCTCCAGTTATAACTCCACTGACACCAAGTAAGCTACCTTCCATCATTTTGCAATTTGGGATCAATTAACTAGACAATTAGGAGAAAGTGTAACCTATACAGATTTATGGATTTTTATCAGAAGAAGTTTTTATCTTTTGAGCAGATGGAACAACTTTTCACCCGCACAGGATTCATTGGCTTACATTTCTTCAAATTAAAATTTTGGTAAAGCAGGTACAAATAAAACAAACCGCTATTTTAAAATTGTCATGATTTTGATCAAGTGCCTCTGGATATGGTTGACAACTCCAAGGGAATAGTATCGAGACTGTATGACCTTCTCAATAAAATAACTAACACAGAAGGACTTAAAATATGTTGGGAATCAGACTTTCAGGAAACCATACCAGACAAAATGTGGGCTGAAATTTGGTCCCCAAAACCATTTTGAGAAGGTCCACCACATGTGGTGGACCTGCCCAAAAATTCAAAGGTTCTGGTTAAAAATACATAACATCATTCAAAAGGTATTTAATATAGATTATGAAATAAGCCAGAAATTGTACCTCTTAAATATCACATCAATGTTAGCAAAGGAGGTGAAAAGGAAATATTGGAGAATATTGCTATATCTTTGTACAGCGGTTCAGATAGTAATAGCTGCAAAATGGAAGGGTAATGATGAGCTGAGGATAGATGACTGGCTTAATAAAGTACAAGAAATGAAAGAATACGATAAATTAACACATTTATTAAATCAGAAATCGGTACAAAGAACAGAAGAAGAGTGGCTTCCAGTAACAGATTATTGTAGAAAGAGATGGGGTACAGCGGCAGATATAGAAATATAAGGGGGAAAGGAGGAAGTGAGAAGACACGAAATGTAAAGCAATGAAGGAGATAATGGTGAGAAAAGATATCTTACATGTACTCTAGTAAAACTATAATAGAAAGGTAATGTAGTAAAAGGAGGGTTTGTTTAAGAGAGAAATAAACCCTTTGAGTTATTTTATACGAAGGAAGTCATATTTAGTTTTGTTTTAAATGTACACAAGTTTTGTGGATGGGAGAGGATGGGATGGGAAGTTGTTCTTTTTCCCGCCTACCGGCACCCAAATGTGAACTGTACATGAAACAATAAAATATATATATATATATATATACAATAAAATATATATATACATATATATAAACAATATATATATAAACAATAAAATATATATATACAAAACCATTTTGATCGGTTTCAGCCCATATTCAGGAAAATTCATTAAAATTATTATACAAAATTACTACACCATTCCAGTTCTCCAGAATTAAAGGTGCTAAATCAGGGCTTTGTTGGAGGGGCTGTGGTTCTAGGGGAACCCACTGGCATATGTGATGGAACTGCACAATTGTTAGCTCCTTCCGGGATTTAATTATTCAAGAACTTTTCTCTATACAGTTACTGAAGATGCCAGTTGTGAAGGATCCTAAGCTATGCATACTCGGTCTTTTTGAAGAAGATAATAACAGTCTTTTTTATAAAGACTTTGCTATATTTTGCATTGTGGCAGTTCGATCGGTAATAGCTCAAGGATGGAAAGATGGTCACAATTATTTACTATCTGTATGGTATAAAAATACATGGTTTATAGCTATTATGGGGGAAAAATTGCCCCATAATATCTTATTGAGTAAAGGAAAAATTAAATCAGATGCATTTTATTTAAATTGGTACCCATCTATTAAATATGTTAATGATGAAAACACAGATACTAGTGTTCCAAATAAAAACAGGCTAGAATGGCAAAAATAAGTGCAGTTGGAAGGATAATTTGGATTGTTCAATCTTAATACAGAGTCTATTACTAAAATTTTATATTTTACATGATAGTGGGAGGTGTGGACAAGAATTAAGTTTAGACCATTTTTTCCTTTTATTAATTGCTAAGAGAGGGGAGGGATAATAGAGGAAGGGATTACTGTTAATTTTTCTTGATGTTATGCTTTACAAATTAATAAAGTACTGTATTAAAAATTTTAAAAAGAAAAAAGAATGAATGACTAAAAATTGTAAATAACAGTTTATCAAATAGTTTAAGTACTATCATTATCCTTAATAAGATAACAGCATTTTTAAAAAAATAAACAGTCATACACATTTTTGCTTCTTGGACTGATAAGACAAACTGACCATATTACTTGAGTGATGCCAGGTATTTGTTAAAATTGGTATATCATTTTATAATACAGTATGTTTTAATTCTTACAGATGTGGGGAAACTCCAGTCTTCGATATATAATATACTGTGTGCATGTGTGTTTAAATGGTTGTGAAATGTGTTCATTACAACAGCACAGAGCCACTAGGTGGTGCTCTGCAGCAATACTGCATTGCTTATGTAGTATTCTCTTGATACCACTTTTGAGGGCAGGAAAAACATTAGGGGGCAGGTATTACACATCCCAAGGTGGTGGTGGTTGTGTCCCTTCAAGTTGTTTCCAACTTATGTTGACCCTAAGGTGAATCTGTCACAGGGAGACTCATTAAAATGCAGCAAAAGGGCATGGAGACTGTATGGGCAACAGAAGACCAAAAGGGTCAAGGAGGAGGTAGGCTAAGGAACTGGGTCTGGAAAGGTAGAAAGATTAAGAATGGTAGGAAGGATTCAAGGTATAGCACATGTTTACTGAAGGAAACATACGCATCTGGTTGGCATGAGTAGACCTTGTGAAGTAAAAAGGCACAAAACAGCAATACTGCTGATTTCTGAGGAAGGCAATACGACTTGTGAAAATGAAAACATGGTTATAATGAGGGAAGCAACTGTGTTACTAAAACAATTATTTTACCACTGAGATACTGCTGCTGCTCCTAGGTAAAAATGTTATTCATCACATCTAAAAGATTTAATTTTGTTTAAGTCAAGGCTAGGCAATAACACTTAATTGCAGATGCCACCTCCATAAGCAACATAAATCATTTATGTAGCAGATCTCAATGAGCACCACAAATTTGCTGTAACATTTCATACTCAATTCAAGGTGGCCTTTCAGAAACAATTCAACAGAAAAAAAGTACCTTCTGTTTGCACATAGTATTTTCTGCTGCACAGTGAAGTGAACAATAAGGGGAAGAGTTAGGCAATCTCTCCCACTCTTCCTCAACATATGTCTATTAATCCCAGGGCTGACCAATGTCAATAAGATAGTAACGTATGTAAAGGTGGAAATCCTAGATATTTAAACAGATACGCTTAACTCATTTTGCCTACAAATGTATATTCTCCATCTTTCTTCCCATCAGCTTTTACTGTACTCTACCCTTCCTCTTCAACATGCATGTACTGAATTCTACCCACAACCACAGCAGTATTTTTATTTGTTTTGAAACAAAAAGGAAGTACAATTTTTACCCAGTATCCAGGTCCAACCATTAAAAAAAATCAAAATATTCAACCTTCAAATGTAGATTCACTAATTTCCAGATTTAGATATATAATGCACAGCTATATTCTTATCGGCATTGCTTGCATCAAATAATTGTGATCACATTTCTCATCTTCACCAGAGACAAAGATTAAAATAACTTAATCACAAAGTATTTACAGGATGGTGTTTTCACATACCAAACACTCCTTGATTAATTCATTTTTGGCCAAGAAAATATAGCACGCATTTTTACAATTTGAACTCCCAGGAATGTCAACTTGTTCTGTAGTGTCTGGATGGTCTCCAGATTGGGAGATATTTTAATGAATTCACAGCATAAGAGGTAGATAGTCTTTGTTATTCTTTTGTGTGATTTTGTATGTTATTCTTGTCTTTTTTCCCAGTAATCTGTTTTCATAACCTAGCAGTGACTTGGAACTTTATCAGACACCTTAAAAAAAACTCCTGTGGAGGTCGGGAGAAGGACGCCACTGTCCTGCTTCCAGCAGTTGCTACTGCACACCCCATCCTCCTCCCATGCATCGTCTGTTCTCCCTCCATGCTGAAGCGACAGAAAAGGCGCCGCTTTTTATTGACGCAGTGCCTTTTTCGTACCTCCAGTATGGAGGGAGAATGAACAAAGGATGCGAGGAGGACGGGGCGTGCAGTAGCAACCACCGGAAGCAGGACAGCAGCGTCCTCCTCCTGACTTCCGTGGGAGTTTTTTTTAAAGCATCTGATAAAGTCCCTAATCACAACCATCCTTAAATACTGGCCTTGAAGACCCTGTTGAGGGTAAAAAGCTGGTCCAGATTGCAAAGTCAGCATGTGAAATGAAGATCTCTTTAGAGTTTTTAAAATATCTCTGACTAAGCCCACCCTATTGACTACCTTTCCCCCAGATGATGGACTGGTGTTAGGACTACAGTTTCTAGAATCCTCCAGCCTACTATGCTAGCCTGCATGTAAACAAAATGCTTTTTGGTTGCTTTATGTGTTCAGGTTATTTCTGACTTATGGTGACCCTAAGGAAAACATATCACAGGGTTTTCTTTGCAAGATTTGTTCAGAGGCCATTGTCTTCCTCTAAGGCTGTGACCTGCCCACAGTTAAACCGTGGGTTTCCATGGCCAACTGGGGATTTGAACCCCAGCTCTGTCAAAATGTTACCACCCATGCAAAAAAGGTAGGCAGCAACAGACTTGGGGGAACCCAATATTTTTCAAAATACTCCCTCCCCAATAATAATAATAAAACAAACCTTAGAAAAGGAACCCCACACAGCCAACTAAGAAATGAGCGTGCTTAGTGGTAACTATATACTGACAGTGAGGAGAAGGGCTGTCAGTACCAGGGGAAGGAGGGGATGGAATAGTGTATTCTTAACAGGACATGATAGGCTGGCTGGTACCATGGAAAGAGCTCTTCATGCAAGCATAGTATTACAAGTGCAGATTCTAATAAGGAGAGCTGAACAAAACATGAAAGAAGTCTGTGATTGCAACTTCCATCTTTCCCCAGTTTTCCAAAAATGTTTTACATAAACCAATTGGAACAACTGAAAAATCAGTATGGATTTTAATAAACAGCTGTGGGGGGTTCTTATTTTGTCCAAGTTCAACCTGGCCGAGGAGGGTGGTTGTGTCATAGCAGCTTCTAGAAGAAACACAGATCCAGAAAAATATCATGGGGCTCTCAACTCCTAAGACTGATTCTCTGATGAAGTTATGAGCCTCCACCAGCTGTTTGTGTACTTAAAAGCACTCTACCACTTTTCTAGCTGCTCAAAAGTTGCTTGCAACAAACCAATTTTTTTAAAAAAAAATTAATGTCAGGACACCCCATCAAAGAGCTCTGACATCACATCAGTTTCAGCCTTTAGGATGGAAAAAAATATTATAATGTATTATGTTAACAAATACAAGAAAGCATTATACCAATTCTGTAAACAAAGTTACACAAATCACAACAAAGATCTCACAGAATCAGCAAGCTGAACTGCATACACTTCCAGCTAAGATTACCACCAAAAAGCCTCCAACTTTTAAATCAACACATATTCTCCTGCAAAAACTAATATTCTTCTAATGTTTTTACTACCTCCACTACAGAAGATAAATTGTAGCTCAGCAGCAGTGGTCTGCAGACCAGTGCTAGTTCACAAGACTTTGGCTGCTGGTCCACAGCAAGTTCCCAGGAAACTATGCAAACAATAACATAGTACAAACATACAAGTCCCTGGCATACTGGGGGGAAATGCCAATCCATTACATCAGACAGCTTCAGAACTAATGACATGGAGAACACTCAGTTAAATGGACCAGTGGCCCAACCAGTGGTATATGACAAGTAGGGATATATCCTCCTGTCTTCCTAAGATAAAGGCTGGCATCCTGGTAGCGGCAGGTTTTCGTTTTTGTCATTGTTTTTGTCACTACCTCTCTCATGTAATGACCGTCACTCTCCAAAACTTACCTTCTCCCTCTGGTCCTCTTCAGCACAGCCATATATGTCCCTATAGCCAGCCACACAACAACAACAACTTCTCCAGGACTTCCCAGGAGTCTTCCAGAGGTTCCAGAGGATTATGTCATCATTGTAGGCCAGCTACAGGGACATAGGCAGTCACTCCACTACCACCCCATCTCCCATTACAAGATTTCAGCCACTGGCTTCATATCTACAATTATAAAGGCCTCATAAGAAGGCAACATTAAGGAAACATTAAAGCATATGCATGTCAAGTACACACACTTCTGTGACTGAGAGAGTTTAAACCTGTGGAGTAGTATAAAAGGTAGAAATAAAATATAAACACACATTTTGGAGTCTTTGAAGGCATAATATGATCTGGTGACTGATGTATTTAATCTGATCCTCTCTAGCAGCTGACTAACTTGCACGTACACAAATGAACCATATAAACTAGACTACATAGAGAAAGGAATCCCAAGTGGAATTTTGCCTTAATTACCAAAAAATATTTCCATTAGCCTAGTACGAAATACATGATATGCTCCAGAACAAAGAAATGTTAATACAAGTGTTAAAATTGTAGGTATAGCACACTCACCTCTATAGTTGATTGCATTTGTTCATCCTGTGTTGTACCTGGCACTATCGACCATGTCAGACAGGCACTGGAAGCTGTCAAAGAATTAAGAGCACCATTTTTCAGCGGCTCTGTGGAATGTGACTTTGGCCCATGCCATCCTAGAATGTTTTCTGAAACGGGGAAATTGAAGTTAACTGCAGTGTCTGCACTTCAGTATATGTGCCAGTTATCCACTTTGGAGAATCCAACAAAGCATAGAGCCTAAACTAAGAAACTTTTTTCTCTAAACAGTTCATGAGTCAAACCTAGTTGTATCCTTACATGAGAGCAGGGCAACCCAGAAGTAGTATATAGGGCAAGGGGAAAGTAAGATATTAGGGGGTCAATGGTAAAGACAGGGACTAATACACAGAAAATTGCTCCCTCTTCTCCAATATGAGCATCCTACCCATCCAATTTCTTATATCACAGCAATAGTCATGAACATAGTTCTATCTGTCTAACTATCTATCTATGTACAAACAGTAGCTCTATTGTTAAGAAGAACACTCCCGGTATAGAAGATGTTTCATTGGATGTGTTCAGCTTTGAAAGGTGTAAGGATGACACGACCTCTGTATTTATACAGTACACAGATGGCAACCAACTGTTTAGCCATCCATGGGGTTTTTAGAAGCTGGGATAACAAAGGACCACATATTGGAAGTAGCAAGTTGCAAGCGATGTAACACCTGTAATGACTGTGAAGGTAACAGACTAGGAATACCTAAGTAGCAAAGGTGAAATGAAATTATATTTCAGAAGCATTGCAGCAAATGGGAACAATGTTACTTTACGTGTATTGTGCAGTGACTTAACATTTTCTAGTTATTTTTGAAAGTACTGTACAGTACTTTTTTCAGGTAATGGAAAAAAACACAATTATTCTTCATTGTAACAAAGATCAGAATAAATTACATTTTAAAGGTACTTTCCAAGTTCTGCCAAGAATTACAACACTGTAAAGTTGAAGGCTTTCACGACTAGCATCCATAAGTTTTTTGTGGTTTTTTTCCGGGTTGTGAGGCCATGTTCTAGAAGACTTTATTCCTGATGCAGGTGAAACATCAGGAATAAACTCTTCTAGAACACTGCCTCACAACCCAGAAAAAAAAACACAAAAAACTTATGGATGCTAGTCGTGAAAGCCTTCAACTTCACACTGTTGTAATTCTTGGCAGAACTTGGAAAGTACCTTTAAAATGTACTTCTAAAAAACCTAATTACAACAAAAAACCTAATTACAACACTATTATTTTATTCAAATGAGTTATTTAGCTATCTACCAGTAAACTGTGAAAATGTTTATTTACCCTCAAAATTATTTTAACATCAGTTTTCCAAATAACTAAGTCTGGAAAACATCTTAAAGTCCAGCATTAAAACTACAAAAACTTGAGCAACTGGGTACCTCTGAATTTTACCAGGCAATTACAAGGCAATTATAGCTGCAGCTGCAGCACATACACACACAACTCTGCTCAGGTAAAAGACCACAGGCATACAGAGGCAAATGGACTTTCAGTTTTTAAAGAAAAAATTAAGCCATTTCCACTCCACTTCTGAACAGAGGACAGGACTGTGTGACAGCAGGTAACTCTAGAAGCAGTTTGTTTTCAGTGGATGATTGTAACGAAACAGGAAGAATTCCAACAGTTTCTGTGGCATTGTATTTAAGCTAAAGTCAAAACATATGACAAACTACACAAAACCATACCATCATGGACTGCAGGACATTTGTGTCCTCAGGTGAGTTACACAGAAAACCATTTCTCATTTTTAAAGGGTTCTAAGTTTTCAATATTGTTTCAAAGAACATACTTTGATTCAAATCAGAACTATGCTAATATTATTTCAATGAAGCCTGATTTAGTGCCATGATTCATCCAGTGGGTTGAGAATATCGAAGCAGCCACTGTCCCCTGGTCACTGGTACTTCACTTTAAGTGACCTGCAGAATCAACAGAATTGGCCAAAAGCTTAGTCCCAGATTACCACATGGATGAGAGTAAATCACCTTCTAAAGCATGGGAAAATTACTTTTTAGACCACAACCTCCAGAATTCCCCAACCAGAAAATAACTTCACTTTAAGCTACAAGTTCTGTCCCCATTCTAAACTGCAAAGAAGCCTTTTGGTCAATATGGCATGTGCGACAACTTGTGCCTGGTACTAGATTAGAACTAGCAGCTGTCAAAGAACTAAAAGCATCATTTTTCAGTATCTCACTGGAATGTGACTTTGGCCCATGCCACCCTAGAATGTTTTCTGAAACAGGAAAAAAACTAAAAGCTATCTGCAACATCTGTTCTTTAGTGTCTGTTGTAGTCATTCACTCTTAGGGAAATATTACAATGAGCAGAACCTAGACAAGAAACCTGTATCTCAAACATTCCTTTTTAAAACCTGGTTGTTTCCCTATATAAGGGCCAGGCAACCTAGGGGGTGCATGAGGCATGAGGCAGCGTAATGTTAGGGAGCGGACTGGACTGCCTTCCCCCAAAAGGACATATGCATGTGTAGTACTCTGGTAAACAGGAAAGAAGGGTCAAACATACAAGCAGGCAGAACAGGAAAATTGTCCCCATGCCCTCTTAGCAGCCCTGAATGAGCCATTTTCTTGCTACATCTATTCATATAACTTCTTATAGTGAAGCATTAGTCATACAAGTGACTCTATAAATTTGGTTTTATTGGTATAAGCTCTGGCTCCATTGTTAAGAACCACACTCTAAGGGGTGTGGGAGAATATACTTCATTGGATTATTTTCAGGTTTTTGAAATCAGGAAGGACAACACCACACTAGTCTTTTATATAGTATGCAGGTGCCAACCAACAGTGTAGCCACTTGTATCTCTTTTTAACTAGTTTACTTAACACAAGGGCTGAAATACTCAAAAAAACAACAACAGCCCCTTTTAAAATTCTAGCATGGTATTTAGTTATCTATCCATGCATTCTGAAAAACATTCACTTACTCTAGAAATTATCTTAACTATAATTTTTTAAATAATCAAGGTTAGGAAAACCCACTAAACTCGAGCATCAAAAATGCATATACTTGAGGAACTGGGCACCTGTGGATTTTCCAGACATGTGACAATCACAGCAGCAACCACAGCAAAAAACCTGCTTCAAGTAAACGAGTACAGGCATAGAGAGGCAAGTTGACTTTAAGTGTTTTTAAAAAATAATACTTGAAGCAGTTTATGCTCCACTTCTGAACAGAGGACAGGGCTGTGTGGCAACACAGAATTCTACTAACTCTTTCTGTTCACGCTGGATGATTGTGATGAAACAGAAAGAATTCCAGAAGTTGCACTTCTCTGCTCCCCAGTGACCTTTTCAGGTAAGTTATTTCACACTTTATTTCTACCACCCAGCCATGTAACTGAAACCTCTGTGGCATTGCCTTTAAGCTGAAGGGAAAGGACCACAAATCAGACTGAACAGCACCAGGAAGGGGAGCATTGCCAGGGTGTTGCTAGGAGTTTTGACCTGCTGGAATATCAGATCCAGGGAGGGTAGATTCTGCAATTTAAGCTCCAGGTTGAGTGATTTCGCCATACGAATGATGAAGTCTGCATAGGGGCAGAGACCCTCCAATGCCGGCAGGAGGGATGTGTCCCTCAAGTCATCCAGGGTCTCAGGAGAGTGGGACCTCCAGGTAAGAGTGGTAGGGAGGGCTGGACCGCAGCATTCCTGGGTCGTGGTCAGGGGAAGAATGCTTGGGCTGAGAAGGCTGTGGTGTCAGGTCCCACAGGGGATTCTGAGATCTGTCGCTGTGGGAACCATCCTTACCAGAGCTGTGAAGTCTCTTGGTCCGGTGGTGGGACGATCTGCACCACTGATGGGCCTTCAGGTCCCAACAATAGGATTGTCTCGGCAGATAAGGAAAGTACCTCAGATCCAGGTATGGGAGGTAATGGGCATTTTGGAACCATGGAGGTTCGAAGAGGTACTGCAAGATACTGTGAGGAGGAAGTGGAGTAGTTGTGGTTCTGTTCTGAGTAGGTTAAGTGAGACCAGGAGCAGCTCCAGTGGGGTCAGGTCCACTATTGGTCTTGGGTTCTGCATATATGGCAGCAGCGCTGCCTGCTGTGGCATCTGTGATAGGACCTGGAGTGTCTCGAGCTCAGCAGATCTGGAGCATCAGGTTCAGGATTGGTCGGATTGGGACCAAGAGCGGGACTGGATTCAGGATCACTGTGATCGAGGTCAGCATGACTGGGATCAACATGACTGGGATCGACAAGGCCAGGGCCAGGGCCAGGGCCAGGATTGGGGTCAACGTGATCAGGATCAATGAGACCGGGACCGGGACCTGGAGGGGTTTGGAAGCAGGACTAGGACCAAGATCTGGATGTGGATTGGGCTGGAGAGCTGAGGTGCGATCGAGATCAGGAGTGGTCTCGGGAGTTGGACTGGGCCAGTCAGCTCTCCCTGAGTCCAGTCACCAGTCACAGGAGTCACACGAGGCAGTCATCTGAAGTCTCCTCGGCCACTCCATCTGGAGAGGCTTGTCCGCACTGGAGGGACGCCATGGAGCTTGAGCCCCGGTGGTCGATCTGTTTGTCATCCTCAATTATAACTGTCTGGTCTCGCCTAGGCGATGGGACTGTGCAAAGGGGCAGTATCAGTTCTGGTGGTGGGACTGGCCAACAGACAATCTGGTGGGGTGATTTAGACTGTTTTGGCTTTGACAAGTCCAAGGCCTCGATACCCTCATGCTTTCTGCCCTTCATAGTTTTGGCTGGAGCCAGCCCAGTGGAGATGGGAGTATTCAACTGGGCCAGTTTCATGACCTAGAGCACAGTTGATCCAGATGTCAAGATCATGGCTGGCGAGGAGAGAATTGAACAGCCAGTGCAGATGCTTCAGGAGGCAGTATCTAAGGGCTAGTTCTGTGCAGCAATGTCAGTGGCCCAGAGGGATTGTTCCCAAAGGTGGGTCGGCAGCTGGGAGATCCTATTTTTAAGTGCCTGGGTGGTAAAGCCCTTGCAGATGACACAGGAGGCAACTTTGTGGGCCTCTCTAAGGCAAAAAAGGCAGCGGTCATGGCTGTCAGAGTGCGTAATTTTTTTCCCCACAGGAAGGGCAGGTTTTGAAAAGGGCACTGGAGGCCATACAAGGCCAAACTAGTCCGAAAATCATCAAATCCGGTGGGGAAAGCAAGAGCAGAGTCAAGAAAACAAACCAAAAGTCAATAATCCAACAAGAAAGCATGTCAAAATCTAGAGAAAGACAGTGCGAGTTCAGGGGGAAAAAAGGGACATTGGTCTTACCTGTGATACGTCCTTTTCCAGGGGAGAGATGAGGGGCATCCTGTAGATCGTTGGGTTAGCTCCACCCACTCACTCCTGGTAGGCAGGTAACAAAGGACCTTTGGTAGGCCCCTTCCTCTGATGTCATCTGGGGGGAGCGACCCACCTCTGGCCAGTTCATACCATAGCCTTCTCAGCCGCTCCTACAAAACTGAGTGTGAAGAAAATACTACAAGAAAGCAATGCAACAAAGCCATAGCAAACCATTGACACATTATATATTGTAAAAAAAAAAAAAAACTGATCTCATACAAATTGTAACAGGAATGCATAACATAAATCTCATCAAATATTAACGACATGCCAGCAAAAAAGGGTGGGCAGGATGCTCCTCATCTCTCCCCTGGAAAAGGACATATCACAGGTAAGACCAACGTACCTTTTCCCAGTGGAGAGATATCGGAGCATCCTGTAGATCGTTGGGATCTACAAAAGCTCTCTTAAAACACAGGGTGGGGCTGGCATGCTACTAAATCACTTAAGGCTTCACAATCTGTTGCAAAACCCGCCTGCCAAAGGCGGCCTCGGCGGACTGCACTTTGTCCAATCTGTAATGCATGAGAAAGGTAGACCAAGACTTCCAAGTGTCGGCCCTGCAAATCTCCTCCAGGGAAGCCTCCCTGTCCCAAGCCGCCGAAGTCGCCGCACTTCTAGTCGAATGTGCCAGTATGCCCTCAGGAACAGGAGCATTCATGGACTCATAACAGGCAACTATGCAAGTTCTAATCCACCTGTTCAAAGTGGATGAAGACACTTTACGTCCTAAATACCTCTGATGCACAGAGACAAACAACGCCTCCGACACCCTGAAAGTACTGGTTCTTTTCAAGTAAACCTTGATTGCTCTCCTGACATCCAAGGTGTGCCATATTCTCTCTAACTCCCTCAACGGTTTTGGGCAAAAAGGAGGAAGAACTATATCCTGAGAAACGTGGAAAGCCGAGTTCACCTTCGGCCTGAAGTTAGGATGGGTGCGCAACACCACTGAGTCAGGTCTGAAGATACAAAGATCCTTTTGCACTGATAAGGCTCCCAACTCGGAAACCCGACGGGCTGACGTGATCGCCACCAGGAAGAGCACCTTCCATGACATATGCTTCAAAGATACCCTCCTAAGCGGTTCAAAGGGAGGAACCGTCAGTGCCTTCAGAACTGTGTGAAGGTCCCAGGATGGAAAACGATGAACCACAGGCGGGACTGTATTAGATAGGCCCCGAATAAAACTGCATAAGTCAGGATGAGTTGAAATCCATGATGCCCTCTCCGGAGGAAGAATGGACACAATGGCCGCAACCTGTCTCTTTATGGTATTCGGTCTGAGACCCCTTTCCACTCCATCTTGCAGGAACCCCAAAAGCATGGAAATTGTAATGTCTAACTCATTAAATTTCTTTCTCCTTTACCATCTGCGAAAAACCCTGAAACTATATTAATAGATTCTCTGAGTGGATTCCCTTCTGGCAGATAGGATGGTTTCAATCACCTCCGGGGAGTACCCCTTCAACCTCAGCATCTCCCTCTCAATCTCCACGCGTGAAGCTGTAACCATTCGGGGTCCGGATGAAAGACCTGCCCCTGAATCAGGAGATCCGGGCGAGTCAGGAGAGGCATTGACACTATTTCCATGGCCAATATCTCTGAAAACCACGCTCTCCTGGGCCATGCTGGGGCAATCAGGATAATCTCGGCTCCTGTCCTGTCCTGTCGAATCTTGCTCAGGACTCTGGCCATTAGCGGAATGGGCGGGAAGGCGTACAGTAGGCCGGCCGGCCATGAAAGAGTAAGCGCATCTATGCCCTCTGCCCCCTCGGACTGATACCTTGAGACGAACCTTGCAAGCTTGGCACTGGCCGGAGATGTGAAGAGGTCCAGAATGGGATTCCCCAATGACTGTGTGACTAGCTGAAACACCTCGGGGTGAAGGCCCCACTCTCCCTGATCGATGTCCTTCCTGCTAAGCCAATCCGCTTTCGAGTTGAGCTCGCCCTGAAGGTGTTCCGCCTCCAGCTATATGAGATTCTTCTCGGCCCAGTGGAATAGCAGGGACGCTTCGCTCATCAGATTCTTGGCTCTTGTACCTCCCTGGCGATTTATGTGTGCCTTCGTTGTGGTGTTGTCTGTTCTGATCAGCACAGCCCTATTTTGGATCATCGGTAGGAACTCCATTAGTGCTAGGCATGTAGCGTGTAGTTCTAGAAAATTGATGCTATATTGAGCCTCCTCCGGGGACCACCTGCCTTGGGCCCAGGCATTCCCGCAGTGAGCTCCCCAACCTCTGAGGCTCGTATCCGTTGTGATCTGAACTCGTTGTGGTGACCAAATGAATCTCCCCTGACGAACCGCTGTGGACGTCCACCACTGGAATGATTCCCTCACCAGTCTGGGCAGTAAAACCCTCCTGTGACTCTTCGTTGATATCTGGTGCTGCCAAGGAAGTAGGAACCACTGTAGAGGTCTGGCATGGAACCGAGCCCAAGGAACACAGTCTATTGCAGCTATCATCAGACCCTGCAGCTTGGCTAACTGCATTATGTCCGGGCGTCTCACTCCCACAATCTTCTGGATCGAGCGATGCAAGGCCACCACCCGATCCTGTGGTAACGATATCAGTCCTTGGTGAGTATCCAATATCGCTCCCAAATGTTGTATCTTTGTGTTTGGGGATAGGGAGCTCTTCTCCCGATTCACCAGAAACCCATGCTGCTGCAGAGACGTCATGACCATGTCGACATCCTTCATTGCTTGTTCCCTCGCCTGGGACCTTATTAGCAGGTCGTCCAGGTATGGATACACATGCAGGTCCCTTCGTCTCCAATAGGCCACCAGTGCGACCATGATCTTGGTGAACACTCTTGGGGCCGATGACAGACCAAACAGGAGAGCCTTGTACTGGAAATGTCTCTTGTATGCAAAGCGTAAGAAGCGGCGGTGCTCCGGCCGAATAGGAATGTGCAGATACGCATCCTGTAGATCCAAAGACGTGAGGAGATCCCCTGGTCTGAGTGCCTCCAATATGTGTTTCAAGGTTTCCATTCTGAATTTGCACTGTTTCACAAACTTGTTGAGGCTCCGTAGATTGAGAATGGCTCTCCAAGTTCCATTTTTCTTTGGCACTAGGAAAATATTGGAGTAACAGCCATGGGTCCGATGGGCACTCGGGACCTCCTCTACTGCACCCAATGAAACCAAATATGAAATAGCGTCCAACATCAATTGGTGCTTTGTGGGGTCTCTGGACCTTGGACTGGGTCGAAAAAGCTGGGGGGGCAGGTGGGAGAACTCGATCCAGTACCCCTGACTCAAGGTCTGAAGTACCCATCTGTCCGTTGTTGACTCCTCCCACACTTTGTAAAACTGTTGTAGCCTGCCCCCCACCGGACCCCCCGAGTCATGCCTGCTGGTTCTTTGCATGGGATCTCAGTCCGGAATTCTGGTATGATTTGCCAGAGGCGCCTCCTTGACCTTTGCACTGTTGTCTGGGCTCCCCACAGCGCTGCTTGAAATCTGTTGTCTCTTGACTGGAAACTGGAACCAGAGGCAGGCTCCGAGCAGGATCTGTCTGGACGGTAAGGATGAAAATTTTTGGAGAATTTCCTATCTTCTTTCTTTTTAGCAGAAATCAAAGCTTTCTTTTTATCTTTGCCCTCCACAAGGACGGGTTCCAAAGACTCTCCAAATAGCTTTTCCCCCAAAAAGGGGGAGAAAACCAGATTCTGTTTTGACTTAAAGTCCGCGTCCCAGCCCTTGAGCCATACCAGGCGGCGAGCGGCCACCGCTGCACTTTGGGCCCGTGCCGAAAATTGAGCTGCATCCAAGGTACTATCCTCCAAGAAGGCCGAAGCCCCGGATATCTTATTAAGCCCCTGACGTAATTTCGTGTTAGATGTTGGAACTTCCTCCAACAGTTCCTTTGACCACTGTAATAATGCTCTGGCCACCATTGTAGCGGTAACAGCTGCCCTGATAACAAGTGCTAAGGCCTCATGGGTCCTCTTCAAGGCCGCGTCCTTACGTCTATCCTCCGGGATCTTGAGTGTATCCTCCCCGTCCCGGCAGAAGACAGCAGAAGACACCAGGAGCATCAACGAGAGGGGTCTGCAGTTTACCCATAACCTTCTTAGGCAAAGAGTAAAGCTTCTTAGCAAAGGAAGGCTGAGGCCTGCTAGCAGCTGGCGTGGCCCACTCATCCTTAAGCACCTGCATAATGTTGGCTGGGACTGGCATTTCAATAGAAACTGGGGCTAACAATGGAAAAAATTCAGAGGAGACACTGGGTAGATCAGGGTCAACTGGTTGTTCCTGATTCTGCACTAGCGGGAAACCCAAAGTCTTAACTGTCTTTCTAAACAACAAATCGCATTCCTCCAGTTTGAAGAGGCGGGCTGATGCTCTTGTTTTCTCCTGTTCCGTGGTGCTCTCCTCAGCTGAGAACTCTGCCTCCTCCCCCTCTTGATACGTGGCTCCTTCTGAGACTTCCCCCTCCTCACTCTGTGATTGATCAGAATAATCCTCCTCCTCCGACCCGTGCCCCTTCCCCATTGACTCAGCATCCACATCTGATCCAGAGCGCCAGCACTGGTCTTCCTCCTCCTCCTCCCCCCATTCATCCACGCGCCTCCTGCTCTTCCCGGATTTCTCCACCAGGCTCCATTCATGCGGGCGCCGCCTGTCTTGCCTGGCCCTCTTCGGCTCCCCTCTGCTCGCTCCATGCTGCGTTTTGGCGGCAGCCTTCTTGTCTCCCTGCTTAGCCGGCGCCGTAACAACCCGGTGCTTAGCGGGCTCGCGAGCACGCTTGGGGGCCCCACTGGACGACTCCTTCGGTCCGGACCGCTTTCGCTGTTGCTTGCCCGGCGAATCCAGTGGCAGCTGGGATGGTAGGGGAGTTGTCTGTGGGGGGAGGGTTGGCGGCGGCAACGTGAACGTGAACGGGGGCACAGGGAGCAAGACCGGACTCGGTCCGCTTGGTTGCTGGCGCGATGGGTCTGGAAGGGAGGGTGGTTGAATGAGAGGTGGCTATGTTGGGAGAGGGGGTGGTTGGGGGAGATGCGGCTGCAGGGCCTGCTCTGTGAGCACGGTGCGGGTATTCTGGAGGGCTGGCAGGAGGGATGCGCTCACTGCCTGGGGAGTCTCTCCTGGTGTAGGCGTTGGGAGCCAGGTCGGTGGTAGAGGCCAGTTGCCAATAGCCTGTGGAGGGTTAAGGTGATGGCCCCCAGAGCTAGTTGATGCCCCCCCTTGCCATAGGCCCGATAAACCCAGGAAGGCTGGCTGGGCGAGACCGGCAGCTAAGACGCCCAAGGTCTCTCTGGCCACTAAGTCCTTCACCCAGGCGGCCAAAGCCGCAGGTGGTTTGGGTGAGACTGGTCCCGGCCCCGAGGGTCCCACCGTACTCACGGTTACCTCCGTTGTGCATGAGGGAGGGTCCGCATCAGCCACTGGACCACAGGGATTCCCTTCAGTCCCTGTCCGCAAGGCCGCGTCCCCCTCCGAGGGGTTAGGCCTAATGGCTGCATCCTGGCTGTTTCCCAGCATAATGAGTTGGGGTGCAGGCAGGGGAACCTCGTTGGTCAAAACGGGGGGCTTCTCCCCCTCACTCCACTGGGAATCCATCAAGAATGGCAGAGGTCTTGCCCCCCTTTTTGGATCCCTTCTTTATCGCTCTTTGTGCTTTGTCCAGCTGAATCCAGCGGCCACGTGGCCATAAGAGAACAAACAAATGCGACTATCAGGAGCGGTAGGCAGGAAACAACCAGCCAGAGGTGGGTCGCTCTCCCCAGATGATATCAGAGGAAGGGGCCTACCAAAGGTCCTTTGTTACCTGCCTACCAGGAGTGAGTGGGTGGAGCTAACCCAACGATCTACAGGATGCTCCGATATCTCTCCACTGGGAAATGAGAGAGCTACTCAAGAGAGAACATTCCAAGTGATCCATGATAACAGACAAAAAGGAACTGAGGGCAGCAGCTTTCTGGTGCTATTTATGTAGTGCCCTCAGAGGGCGGGACTACCACCAAAAAGCTACACAGCTCTGAAATGTGCCATGTCTGATCTGCACATTCATGAGATTCCAACTGTGTGAGGTACAGAGAGCATGAAGAAGAACTTTCAAAGATATCTACACAGGTACAGAATGACCCATATATGTGAGTCACAGAGACCATGAAGAAGAATACACAATTTCACGTGTTTTACACAGTAATGCTGCAATGTCATATAAATGAATTTTTAGAAAGCTCTGAAACTGTGTACCTCGAATAATGGATCCTTGCCAAGAATATATAATAATCAAACTCTGTAATGTTTATTTCTGCCATAGCTCCAAGACTGTGAAACCTGAAACCTGGCTTGGCTACTAAGAATACTCTAGTATGTACATCTCAGGGTTATATTATTTTAAAACTGGATTAACTTTAATTAATTCAAATCAGTTTGTACTCAGTGGTAACATGCTGAGTCACTAGATCGCAAACACTCAGGAGTAAAAGCACTCTTCTTTGGAAGCAAAGTGGCTCAAGAACAGGAGTTTCAGAGAGGAGGAAACCTTGAGGTTTGGTCTAAATGTTCAATAAAGACTAGACCAAGTAGCCTTTGTAGAAGCATAAATATGAGGTAAAATCTCATACTGTCCCCAATTATTTTTCAAGAAATGAACCTTCTATCCCTTTCAGTATGCTTAGGCAATGAGTGACTGTGACTGACATCAATTTTGGGGGGGCTTGTAGAGATTTAAAATATAGAGCAGCCCACTGATCTCTGCTCTGCATTCATGGGCACACTGTGTTGAGCCATGCTAAATGTGCTATTAAAAAGCTAAAGTGATAACCCTCAACTGGGAATACTACAGCAACTCAAGCACATATTATAAAAAGACGACGTTTTGTAACTGTGATGTGTATTTTACCTGCAATGGGAGCAGGGACAGGGAGATGAAAGAGAGAGAATGGAAGTGTGTATGAAACTTGGGAAAGAAGAAGGGACGGAGAACGGAATGGGGCAAAGGGGTCCTTCAGATAGATATTTGGCTTTCCAGGTTACAGTCCATTCTATACCCACTTGGACCCAGAAGCAAGCCCCACTGAACTTGTACTTTTCTTCTGTGTAATCAAGTATAGGCTTGCTCTGTTAACTTGACCTTTTAAAAATTCAAAGATGGGAAGCTTCCTGCACTTATTCCGAACCTACTGATCCTCACATCCATTTTTAAAAACAGAAGCCAGTTCCTTGCTCAGAGGAAAGGTAGCTTAGCTATCTTTACAGCAAGCCCATCCTTGAGTCAAGTCAATATTGACTGTTCCTATTTTGCATATGGGATATGGCACAGTGTTGGGAATGATTTTAGAGAGCAAAAGCAGTATCCTAGACTTTGTGGAATGTCTATTTCTTGGGAAAGCAATTATCTCTTGAATATATGCATCTGTTTTTAAAGGCACAAAAGATCTGTGATGAGCAAAGATGACAAAGGAAACGGGTCAAGGAGTTGTACAAAGCATACTGGGGCTGCAGTGTATGCACCTTGTATTATATGCAAAAAACCAACAACAACAACAAGAAAACACAACCTTCCATTTCCTTAGCGCAAAGTGTAATTGAAAGGAATGTTTTTGGGTAGGGGATTAGCACCGACCACGTAGGTGCACACTCACTAGCCATTCTTTTCATGGCCCACCACATAACCTGCATAATGTAAAACAGCAACCAGACTGTGAAACACAGATGGAAGGAAAGAGATGCTCCAGGTGCCTAATAAAGGTTAAGGAGGAGAGTTAGTTAAGGGGAAGTCTAAATGTGCTGCATTTAGTCAAGGGAGGGGTTTTTTAAAAAAAAATGAGAAAGAAAAGGAATTGCAGGGGGAGAGAGAGACCAGTTGGAAAAAGAAAAAGCAATAGGCAGAGGGGAGCTGGGGATACTGACTCATGTGAAGTTGATACAGGTTGAATTATTACTGGGGTGGAAGAAGAGAAAAACCAGAGAGAAAGTAAAAATAGAGGAGAGGGAGCAAAGAATAGTATTGTGAGGAGGAGGTGAGATAACAGAATTTGAACCCAGGAGAAATTATATTTTCCTTAGTCTATAATTATGTATTGTTCGCAAACGAAGATTGTTATGCCAATGTACTGTTATGCCAATGTATGGTTTGCAAGGATCCATGATGCTGAAGGAGGGGGACATTCCTGTTGTTGTTTTTAAATGTCACTATACCTTGAATTATTATATTGCTATGGTGCCATATAATAATTCAAACAGTAAAGCCAAACAGCTGAACTTAACCTTTGTGCAGCCTTGCATCAGCTAATGAAGTAAATATGACAATGAGGCTTCACATGTTTCATTCTATCCCAGTAACTATCAACAATATCAAAAGCTTCTAGTATAATGTTATGCTTTCATACAGTATTTTATTAACTACTGATCTGATTGATTGACCTGACTTGACTTAACCTGAATGACTTATTTAATTTCTATCCCCTGCCCATTCTCCCAAAACTAGGATTCAAGGTCACTCACAACAAAATTAATTTTTAAAAGTACAGTACAGGTAAAAATAAAAAGTTATAAAACTAAAACACAATTAAACAAATATAATTAATAAAACACCACTGAATTTAAAAACTGCTATTAAATTCACTAATAAATAAATGGAATTTAAAAAAAAAGGCTTTTCAAAAACGCAGCAACAGCAAAGGATGACACCCACCTATGAAAAGCCTTTTTCTGGCAACCAAGCCAATTGCTAAAAGTCCACCTGAATAATATAGTCTTTGCCTGCCAGCAGGAGAACAATGGGGTGAGCGGATGAGCGGGGGGGGGCGGAAGGGGGACCAACCTAGCTCCCCTGAGAAGCACATTCCACAACCTGGAAACAGTACTAGTAAAGTATGCCTTTTCTTTGAGCATTTATTTGCCTGCATTCTAAATCTGATGATCTCATAAGATTATTCTTCATGATGAATGACCACACTGTTGTGTTTCCCTAAAAGAATCAAACCAACACTGCTCACCTGAAGGCAATGTCCTGTTACCATACGGGCTCACTTGGTTTATGCTCTGTTGTAGCAAATGCAGGCATTCTCCAAGGCAGCAGAGGGCGGCGGCAGAGGTAGCTTTTAATAGCAGTAAGTCTTGATCCAAGGCAGAAAGAGGACCAGAACCTGGAAGGGATTCAATGGCTTGTACAAGGTTCTTTTGTTGTCCCTCCGCGTGGCTCATGATCTGCAAGTATACACACACACACACACACACACACACACAGACACATTTAAAATTACTTACACATAAATTTGTTTCTATGCTTTCTTTGATATCTGTCATTTCAAATTCTCAATACCATCCTTAAAAGAATGATATATTAAAACATGACCAAATAATGCCATTTATGTCCAGCCTATAATGCCATGACACACATAATACAAGAATTATTACCTTGCACTGTTACTGCCATGTTCCACATGTCACCAAGGACTGCACTGTGCATAGTTCACTGCACTGTGCATAGTTCTACTAAGTACCATGCAATCCAAACAGGCTCTGTTTAAGCTGTTTTGGATGCCATAAGGCTAAATGCAGCTGCTAGCCCTACCTAGAGTGGACCCACTGATTCAACTCTGAATAGTTAAATCACCACTTACATCAGTTCAAAAGATCCAGCAGATCTAGTCTAGGTGGGACTAGTACTGTACTGTAATTGTATTTAACCCACAACATACACTTTTAGAGAGGTAAATCAAATTCTGCCCTATGGATTTCAACATTATGACTTCAGCAGCTACTTAGTTGAATATTTCCCATAATCAAAGGTTTTTGTGGCTGGAGTAACAGGAGAAGAGCAAAGGGCAAGACTTGTGTAATAAGTTACTTGCCCAATCTGTAGTACAGTATGTACCAGCTCTGAATCTATAGTGCATTACCATACATTATACAACATGGTGTTCTAAGTCTGTCTCAAAAGTTCCACTTAAACTCTTCCCTTGATACTACGTTAATAATCAATAGCCTCATAAGTGCTCTGTCTCTTCTACCAATCCTTCAACTGTGTTTACTTTAGTTCTTCAGAAACTTTCCGGATAAGACCCAATTCCATTAGCAGGAGGAGAAAAACTACCTTATTTTTTGCCCCCTTTAGAAGAGAGACTGGCATATTTAAGCTAATCACCTCATGATGGAACAGATTAGTCAGTCCAGTCCTGTCTCATTTGTTTCTCAAATACAAGTTTGAGAAGTCAGGGGGCGGGGTTGGTTCAAACTCAGTACTGGACATTCTTCTGCCATAGGCAAACATTTGGCTGAACATGTTCCTGCATTTCAGCCTTCTAATATTTAAGTTTACACTCTTAAGATAATCAATCTAATGAGGGAAAGGAATTTTTTAACTATAAAATTTGAAAAATGTGTTTCTTAGGCAGTAGGAAAACTTTGAAGGAATTCACATCTAAACAGCAGAATACTATAAGCCATCAGGAATTACGTTTTCAAAGCTTTTTTTAATTATGCCTTGGCTTGAGAATTTAATACTTTTCAAGTTAAATCTTTAATCCTTTTGCAATAAGAAGTCAAAGTATGCAGAATGCAAAATTACAATCTAAAAAAACACCTAAAAGCATGCCTGAAAAATATTCCTGTTGAAACACAGTAGGTGCAAAATGCCCTGTACAGCATTAGTATATGACAACCTTCCCCAACCTGACAGCCCCAGATGTTTTAGACTACAGTGTCTACCATTTCTGACCACTGACCATATCTGGTGGGACATATGGGATTTACAGTTCAAAACATCTAGAGACATCACATTGGGTGGAGGAAAGTGCTATAGATACCAACAAGTAGTAATACAGTCGGACCCCTGTATCCGCAGAAACAATATCCAGTTCCAGTTATCCGCAGGACACAAAATAGGAGACACATATCAGAGAGTTGTGCTGGAAAATGTCTAGAGAGACATCCTCTCTGGACATGTTCTAGGACCTATAACATAACTCTATGGTGTGTTTTTCCCAGAAGTCCTTTCTTTTAATAGGGTTTGGTGTTATCCACAGTTTCTGGTATTCATGGTAAGTCTGGGAACCAAACCCCCGCAGCTACGGGGGCCTGACTGTACTGTTATTGTTCTATGGATTTAAGGTACAAAAGCATCAGCTGCCTACTATCTGTGTTTAAAAACAATTCTGGAGAGTTTGAACTGTAAGCCACTGCATGAATTGACAATAAAATTAAAACAATGACTGTGCATGATAGGAAGTTACTAACAAACAGCCTATAAATCCACCTAACCCAGCTAGATATGGTTTTTTTTTTCCTCTGAAGAGACAAACTTAGCATAGTACCCAATACTAACCATTGTTAAGGGTTATTATGGGATTTCCCTCTTCACTGTCTGAACACCAAAGCCAAAATCTTTATTTTGTTGGTCTTTGTGGTTCAAAAACTACACTGTAACCATAATCTACAATCTGGTTCTATTTAATCCACTTTTATATGCTGTTCAACTTCAAATGGACTGAAACTTCTGAGTCCTTGAGCAAAACTGGGATGTGGTTAGGACCGCGTAAGTCTTCCATCCCTCACTCCACACACATCCGCTGTGCTTTTGTAACTACTCATGTCCATCAGCAATAAATACAACTCCTCTCCATAGTGGGGAACTCAAATGAGGCACCACATGAATGGTATCAGCACTGTCAAGTGAAAACATAAAACTTTCATCTCTCAGGGAATGCTTTAAAATTGAAGCAAGCCTTTAGAAGGCTGTTTTCTTAAAAGCTCTCATTTTTCCCATCTACTCCTCCTTGATCAAAGCTATTAAAATCTTTCTGCCCACTGAAGAGTCCAATTACAGCAGGTGCAGTTAATGGAAGGGCTTTTAGCCCACAACTTCCAGCCACCCATAATATCCTGAACTTTAAATGCACACGTTCATAAATATTTTCTGCTCAGCTTCCTCCCTAGAACAGTACTTTCTTCTACACTTCACTGTAAGAAGACAATACCACCCCCACCACCCTGCCTACGCAATTCAAGTTCTGGAAGCATTTTTCCTCTAGTCAACACCTTTCAAGTAAAGACGACTAGAGTAATTCATGGGAGAGTTTCACCTTTAGGACTTCATATTAACTTCTATTTTCACCTAGAGCCAGCATGAAAAGTTTGAATATAGTCCACTGATAGACTAGGAATATTAAACCGTGGAGCAAATCCCCTTAGATTCTGATCTATCCCTTAAATAAATTTCAGCCAACTCCCTAAAGAGAAGTAAAATACATATTATAAGAGTTCAATTAACAAGTTACTCTGTTAGTAAAAATATCCATACCCACTTTATATAAACATTGCAGGAAGAGAAGTTGAAATAATTATATTACACTACAAAAACATGTGCGAGCTAGTTGTTGTTGTTGTTGTTGCATGCCTTCAAGTTGTTTCTGACTTATGCTGACCCTAAGGTTTTCTTGGCAAGATTTGTTCACAGGAGGTTTCTCTTTGCCTTCCTCTGAGGCTGAGAGAGTGTGACTTGCCCGAGGTCACCCAGTGGGCTTCCAAGGCGATTCAAACCCTAATCTCCAGAGTTGTAGCTTAATGCTCAAACCACTACACCGCTATTTTTATGGGATGAAAAAAAGAGCAATTATATCCTGTCAGCACCAACACCAACAAAAAAAACCCACAAAACCACCATACATCTCCTACCTCTCTAACTTCATGAAGCTGGCCAGGGCACTGGTTTTTGGCTCTTCGTGCTGCTGCAGGCGATTTGTGATGTGTAATGGTGACAACTGGTGGCCCACTCTGGTTCAGGTTTTTCTGAAAACTGGGAGATGTGGAGTTGATTGTTCCAAGAGGCAATAAAGACAAGCCTTTCATTCGTGAGGTTGGAGTATTCTACAACAATCAGAGGTTTTAAAAGTAAAATAAGATGATAGTATGAGAATAATGATCTCACAAACAATGCTGAGAGTTTTTTGTGCTGGTGAAGACAGCCAAAGCACTGATGTTCATATTAACAAAGTTTCACTCTAATCTGCTCTTCTCTTCTTTCTCCATCTCCTCACTGCAAGCCTGAAATCTAACCACAAGCCATACACCTGTTTAGGTCCTTCTTACACCAAAAAACATGAACAATGCCTACTGAAGATTAGACAAAGCAGCTCCACAGTAAGTTCAAAGAAGTGCTCCTTCCCACCTCCTTTCTAAAACATATGGACTTCCAGAGACAAGATCAAGTATATGGGACCATGGAGGGAGTCAATCCACTATTACTTCAGCCATCCCAATTGTCTTTTTGTTACCATACTTACCTTTCTCCTTTTCTCCCTCTCCCATCTAAAGACCTACTCCTCAAGGCATTAGCACTTCTGCCCAGATCAACTAATACCAATGCCTCTTCCATGATCCATGACATTACCACAACCACAACATCAGCCCTAAGAGATTATTTATCCATCTAATTAACTCTTCATCTATTCTGTAGTAGTACTACTAGCTGTAGCAGCACTAGAAATGCTTAACACTTACATAATGCTTTCAAATATTCTAAACATTTCACATGCATCATCACCCCTTCAGCTGGTCAGGGCCAACAGGAGGGTAACCAAACAATTCACTGACAAGAAAACATATGTTTGTATAAAAACATAAAAATAGAGAGGAAGACTTGAGTAACCACCCACCCTCCTATAACAGTACACTGAGGACAGAATGCTCAATGGATATAGAATTCTCTCTCTATTGAAGGTATATGTATGGAATACCCTATAATAAGGGATGGCTGGAACACTGAACAGTAGCTTTCCATGCTGCAAATAATATGGTTGCAAGCCCAACACTACAATTCTAACAGTTCCAGTTAGCAGTGTTCTAGCTATACAGTTATTCCTTCACATTCACTGGGGTTTGGTTCCAGGACGCCCCGTGAATACCCAAATCCGTGAATACTCAAGTCCTATTATATGCAATGGCATAGCAAAATGGTGTCCCTTATATAAGATGGCAAAATCAAGGTTTGCTTTTTGGATTACTGTTTTTTTAAGAATATTTTCAAACTGTGAATACTTAAAACTGTGAATGCCAAATCCGTGAATGTGGAGGGACAACAGTATTTCTGAAGTAACTGAAGCTTCCAGTCTTCACAGGAACCTCCACATAACACATTAGTATACCCTGGAGATTAACATAACATGTGCCATGCTATCAAGGTGACCTGCACCTCTACTGAAAAAGCTCTTTCAAAGAACATCCCCAAATGGCAAACCTGTTCCTTCAAGTGAGTACAAGTGACAAAATAGAGTGTCAATCACTCAAATAAACCAGCAATGCTTCTCCCTTAGTCCGGATTGAATTTAATGGTATTCATCCAGTCTATTACCATACCCAAGAGCTGATTAATCTTCCACTGCCTCACCTTAATTAGAAGAAAGAAAAGACAGCTCACCTCAAATGTTCAGATAACCTCAGAAATTTCTCATAAAAAGAAAGCCACAACAGGTGGGGTGGGGAAAAGAGGAGGAGGAGGAGCCAAACTGGAAACTTCCCCATAAGAAGCAGGCTGAAGCCAGAATATCAGCACAGTCCCTATATTTGACATTGCTGTGGCAAGTGTCCCTCAGAAAGGGCTACTGAAGTCTCATCAGTGTTTTTACATTCTAGATATGAAGACTTCATAAAGCCACACCAGGATAATTTTTCTACAGTTAAAACTATCTCAGAACAAACATCTCCACGTAGAGATCCCCTGTTTTCTTTCATGTTATTTCACCAGGAGATCCAGATAGTTGGTGACCACCAACCAAAGATAATCCATCTGCAGTCCAGAGTTATCTATTTCACCAAGCCCAGCAGATGGGTTTCCTGTCATACAGTTCCATCCAAAATAGAAGGCTCAGAACACATGCAGATACACCCACAAGAAGCAATCCCAAATACAAGGACTTGATAATGCATTCTGAACCTCTGGAACATGCATGCATTAGTATATTTTAAGCATCTAAAATCTAGGCACAAAACACACAAGATGACAAATCCTAGCCAAAAGGGCATATAAGCTAAATGTAAACAAAAAAAAATTGAAAATAAAAGTAAAGATTAGAGAAGGGAGCTAAAGGCCAAGAAAAGTGTAGTACACATCAAATAATCAAATTAAACTAACTTGTAAGAAAAGAGTGAAAGAGGGGGGAAATATAGGGTTTTGCAAGCAACATAGACCTAAAATGAGGTCAGATGGAAGTAGGCATTAGAGCATAAATATACTTGAAGATGAGCAACAGCTCTTCAGCTGAATATGAAGAGGAATAGATAATTAGTGGAGAGAAATCACAAACAATGAAATTATTGCATTTGAACACAAAAAAAGGTAGTGGCAAAACACAGAACAAACACAAGAAGCTTTAAGGTGAGAATCTAAATGAGCATTACAGTAATCCTTTGGTTTATAGTAATAGAACAAAGGAAAGGGAAAAGAAATTCAGCAATATTTGACAACTGAAAAATGATATGACTTAGCTAATTATGTATTCTGAGAAATTAAAAAAATAAAATGTATCCACACCAAGATTTCTGCATTCAGGAGGAGAAAAGATAGCATCAATGGTTACAGAAGGTATGGGAAGACAGGAGGCTCATGGAAAAACAAGAATCTATCTTTGGGGGACTTAGCTTCAAAAGAATGAGAAAGACAGCCATACAGAAACAGCAAAAAGACAAGATGAAAGATTAACAAAATAATGGAACAGAGCAAAGAAAAAAAGAATTGAATATTCTCAGCATGTACATGATAATTCCAGCTTATTTTGAAACAAAGGAAAAATGTATTTGTTAAGGAGAATAAACCTCAGTGGTCTCTCTACACACCACAGTCATTATAGGTAAACAAAGCAAATGAAAGCCTAGTAGTTCCTGTTCAGTTGGCCCCCTTCTCCTCAATTGCCACAAGATTGCTTGTCTGGAGGGAAGGGGGGAACAAAACAGTTTCAGTAGAACCAATGGAAATACAGCTCACAGTGATTCTGGCTAATGTAACCCCTCCCGCCTACCCTAACTGCCATAGAGCTGCTGAATAATGAGGACTCCTACAAAAAGGATGGTGATTAAGGACCACATGGGATATTTGAGGGCCTGCTTGGTCCAATACAGAATGCTCTAATCCAATGTTGTTCAACTTAGGGTCCTCTGCATATTTCAGATGTCAGCCCCCATCAGCCAGCATGGACAATGGTCAGGGCTTATCAAAGCTGGAAATCCAAAATGTCTGGAGGATGAAAGGTTAAAAACCATCTCTCTTCAGGAATAGTGGAAATGTGGATAAGGCATGGTGGCTGGGGATAGTGGGGCTGTATGTAGTTCAACACATCAAAGGCCCCAGACTGGGAAAAGGCTCAGCTACTAAGTTGGGATTGGCTGGGAAAGTTTACTTCCAATGGCTCCTGTTTCTGTTTGGGACAGGAGGTGAATGGCAGGGGTTTCAAGAATTAACATTTGGAAAGAGTTTTACTAATAATGCTAGATGCCCCTTGAAAACCCTAGAGCAGGAGCAGGCAATTACAATGAGTGTTGAATGCAAATTTTGCTCTTGCAGCAGGCCACAACATCCACTAAATCAACCAAAAAGTGATTAGAAGTCATTTTCAATTTGGAATTCTGGGGATCTCCAAACATTTGGGGGTTAGGAGGAGGTATATTAGAACACTAGCTGCCATTCCTGTTAAGAATCCAGCAACAAGTGATACAGCATTTTTGGCCCATTTAGGGGCAGTAAAGGGGCTTTTCACCCAAAATTGGAGTGTGGCATGGGGTAAAGCTGGAGACTGCATATGATGGGTTGAACCTTCCCTACCTTGCACTAGATACTAATATGAGCCGGAAAGAACAACAGGCAGGTTTAGGCTAAGAAGTAGCCCCCTGGGAAGGCAGCAAGGAAACTGGGGTAGGAGGTGATGGCAAAAAATATTTGAACTGAAAAAGGCTGCACTTGAAAGAGATAATGTTCTGAAATATTACCTATGGGAATTTTAAATGTCAGTTTGATTGTAACTATATTAAGGACTATGGCAATGGTATAAGCTGCCTTGAGACTTTAGAGTAGAACCAAATACAAGTCTGCAAAATTCACACATGTCATTTGTACTAAGAAATGCTAAGGCAAGAATGCACTGCATAATCCACAAGAGAGCTGCCTTGAAAGTTACCAAGGAGACCATCCCATTAAAATGCAACAACATGCATAATGCCACCTTGACAGTGGGGAAAGTCACAGAGATCTGGGACAGCATCTAGAGATTTGGAGGAAGGTGGAAAACTAAGCACCCAATATAGCATGAAGGCAAAAGGCTTCACTCAGTAATTTATGTCCTCACTTGCTTGTATGTTTGAAATCTCAAGCTATGGTTTTGGTTCTGTGGTTTAATGTAATATTTCAGTTGAGCTTATATGAGAGGGGTGTGAATTGTGAGGACCTCTAGATGTTATTGGACTGTAATTCCCAGCAGACTTAGCCATGACAGCCAATGGGGGAAATTGTGGATTTACCATCCAACATCTGAAGTCAACACGGTTAGAATTTGTCAATAAGCAATGAACCAATAACCATTTTAAAAACCCCAAACTGTAGCTAGTTAAAGCACACCTTGAAAACCAGACACACAAAACCCTGTAAAACATCTGTCTGGCAGACATGCAACACACACAATGAGGCAGATACTGCACAGCAAGATTTTCATTCAATATAGCTGTTGCAGCAAAGAAAGACTTTTATCTATTCTAGGTTCTCATTCCATGGAACCTAAATGATAACTATACTCTTATCTTTAATATTAAGAAATGTAATAACTGTGTCCAGTAAGATATTAGATTTAAAGTGCACGCAGATAATCAACATTAGTGCAAGGCAGCCTTAGACAGAAATGCCCTAATGCTTAACACTAGGTAGGAATTTTGTACAATCTTATAACCAGCACAATACTTGTCCTTATGACAGATGCATGCATAGATCTCAGCTCAGTGATTATGTTTAATGTCTTCTTTGACATGCAGAAGCCTAATATCCAATAGACTAAATATCAGCATAAACCATATACTTCAAAGGCACAGAATTATAAGAATCCTACTAGAATTCAAGAACAGGACTTGAACATTCCATTAACATATCTCATATGGTGTTCAAGAACTCCCTGTTTCACCCCTGCACAAAAACTGGCACCGTCTCTCACATTTACCAGAAATGTATATTTGTTTATTTTAAGCAAAGAGCATCACATCCTGAACCTCAGCAACTGAACTCCTCAAATAGATCACATTACAGGTTTTATAGTTAATCCCCCTCTCTTCCAGAAAACATCAGAACATCAGGTTGGAAGGATAATTAAAAGTCCATATTAAATGAAAGTGGATTTTTTTTTTTAGATTTTAATACTTTTAAATGTATTCTATTTCATCATGGGTTAGAATGCAACACACTTTCCCTCTATGTATTTATATAGCCTTCTTACCACTGAAAAGCCCATGACACTGAGATTAACACCAGGGCTGGAGGGCAGAGAGAAAACTCTGCCTGAACCCACTATTGATACTGCAAGAAGTAATACAACTCAAAATAAACTGCTAATCAGTGACTTGAAGCAATCTTTTTCTAAAATACAAAATGGCAATTCTTCCCACCATCACAAAAGAACTTTGCTTAAAATTAGCTGCTTTCAAAATTTTGGCAGCACACAGTAGAAAGAAAGGCTGCTTTAAAATTGGCTGAATACTAATTCAAGAATAATAAGAGTAATTTCAACTTTTACGAGCAAATCTAAGTGAGGTCAGATGTTTGAAAAGAATAGGATAATGAAAGAAGAATAAGATGCCATTTCTTGTGTGCTCTATGACACTCAAGTTATCCTCTTCCCAAAACTGACAATGGTGCAATCCTATACTTGCTTTATCAGAAGTAAGCCCCATAAAATTCAGTTAGGGTTTACCTCCAGTTAAGTAGGTTTAAGACCATGGCCCCAAAGTCTACTCCTTACAGTACTAAACCTAAGTATTTTAAGTAGTTTAACATTCTGCAGAAAATTAAATACATTTAATAAAGAGCACAGCAAGGACCTCAACTGACGAGGCTGCAACTACAGCCAGAAACTTTTGGAAGGAGTTAAGAGAAGTAGGCAGATAGACAGGTAATGAAAACTGAATGTAGGCCCCTGTTCTAGCTACATTTTCTATCTCCTCAAAGCAGGGTCAGTAACACATGCTGCCTGGTAGGGGAAAAGTCCCAAAGAGAGGTGGAGGGGAAGGAAAGTGAGAATGATCTTAGGCCAGGCCACTGGTCTGTCCTTCTTTTACCCACAGGGTTGTCTACCATTAACTGCCCATACAACATAGCAAATAAATGCCATAAATAAATAAACAAAAATATTCCCAGATAATTTTATAAATACCTAAATTATTTTTAATCACAAATTTGGAAGAGACATAAATCTCCCACTTTTCCACGTAGCAAAGCTTCTTTGAAAACAAAATTCTAATCAGTGCAACTCACATTCCTTAATAAAACATATCAAGCAGTTAAATTCTCTGTCCAAGCCCTTCAAAATTTCTCCCACTTTCTTGCCACCAGCTTGTCCTCCCTAACAGTTCCCCAATGCCTGAAAATCCAACTAATGCAAGCAATATTCAAAAGGGCAGGCAATACAAATACAGTCGTCCCTTCACATTCGCGGGGGTTAGATTCCCCAGACCCCCGCGAATGTGAAAAATCCACGAATAATGATTGCCCTTCCCCTCCCCTGCCAAAGCGACCATGGGGCCTCCGGAGGCCCCATAGTTGCTTTCTCCGAACTCCCCAGTCTCTTCCTAAGCCTTCACGGGGCCTCAGGAGACCCTCCCGAGGCCCCGTGGAGGCCTCCCCGCCCATCGCCCCTCCATCCCAAGGCTTTCACGGGGCCTCGCAAGGCCCCGTGGAGGCCTCCCCGGCCATCCCCCCTCCCTCCCAAGGCCTTCATGGGGCCTCGCAAGGCCCCGTGGAGGCCTCCCCAGCCATCCCCCCTCCCTCCCAGGGCCTTCATGGGGCCTCCGGAGGGTCTTCGAAGGCCCTGTGGAGGCTTCCCTGGCTCTCCCCCCTCGCTTCCCAGGGCCTCCAGAGGCCCCGTGTCGCAGTTTTGGGAGGGCGGGGGGGGGCCTCCCAAAACCACAAATATCCCAAACCACGAATGCTGAGTTCGCGAATGTGGAGGGGCAACTGTACATCAGTTTTGCTATAAATCCCCCCACCCCATATCCACAGGGGATATATGCCTAGACTTACCATTTATAAGTGAAATCACAGATAATAGCAAACCCTACTAAAATAAAAGACTTCCAGTACAAACATACCATAGAGTTGTGTTGGATGACATAGTGATTCCTAGAGAGAACAAATTTCTAAGGCATTTCCCAGTGCAACTCTATGGTATATGTCCCTATTTTTTTCAGCCATGGAACTGAAACAATGGATATTGGTTCTAGGGATATGGGGCGGAGGGGAGAACCTGTATATGGAAGCAGGAAAAAAAAAACTAAAAACAATCATTCTTTTTTCTACTGCATTAACATGTCCAGCTATGAATTTAAATAGGATTTGTGCTAATAAATGAAATTACATGCAAGAACAGTATTTCTCTTCAATAATTATTTACCTTTGAATTACTTTCCGTATGGTACTTGGCACAAGATCGCAGCTGAGTCACCCAGTATTGTCTCTCCTTTGTATCACTAGCTAGAAGTAAATATACAAAAAAAATCTGTAATTTAGTTAAATCAACCTTTTTAAAAGAATCAACATGTTTGACTGCTTCAGACTCTTAAATCTCAAGTTAATCGTTCTAGAAACAGATTTTTAATGATTGCCCTTTTGACAATGACTTTAATTTTAATTTGATGGATTCTAAGCACACACCTACATAACATATTAAGGTTTTATCTATTATTTAAATCAGGCTAGGAACTGTACAGCCCACAATGATGTGCAATCCTTTGGGGATCCAGTGCAGGCCCTGGGACTTCCACCAACTCCCCAAGCCTTAGGATCGCCTGCAAAAAAGATATTTTTGACTGAGAAAATGTTTCCTTTTCCTTCAAAACACTCCAGAACACCTTGAAATGTTATTTTAGAACTGCTCCTAGGCCCCAAAGGCAACCAGGAGTGACACAATATCCCTTCTGGTCACCCAAAAAGGCAACTGGTATAGGTCAGGGTGGTCCACTGGAGCCAAGAGGCCAAAATGGCATCTCTGATTCCAGAACATGACCATCCCAATTTAAAAAATACAAATTACATTTGTATTGTATAAATTACAATATGTGCACACAATTTGTTTGCATTCTGCAAGTTATTTTTGAAACGGTGGTGTTTCTTTTAGTTTTAACATTTAAGAAGGGAACACCACCTATATGGTCTTCCTCAAACTATTTTTAAAGTTTCTAGTTTACTTCTCAGATTAGAAAGAATAGCTTAATATCCTTAACTATGTATTAGACATAAGCATAGATAATATGCATAAAAGCCAGTGTGGTGTAGTGGTGTAGTGGTTTGAGCTCTGGTGACTAGGGTTCAAATCCCTGTTTGCCCATGGAAACCCATAGGGTGACCTTGGGCAAGTCACACTCTCTCAGCCTCAAAGAAAGGCAAAAGCAAACTCCCTGTGAACAAATCTTGTCAAGAAACCCCCGTGATAGAGTCGCCTTAGGGTCACCATAAGTCAGAAACAATTTGAAGGCACACAGTAAGAACATAGAGACTATAGCTATCAGTGTCTGCAATACCTATATTCTTGAGTGATAATTAACTAGTCAAGAGAAAGTAGTTGTTCTTGATGGGGAATCTGGCCAGCTGAGCATGTCAGTCCTAATGTAGGCAGGAGGTCTCTGCCAAATGGATGATCAACATCACCTAACCACAACCCTAGGAACGAGACAAGAGGCATGAGCCAAACTAGTTTCTTCCTAGCTTCCTGCCACACAATCATACTAGGGGTAAAAAACTCATCTTTATTTGGGGTGATGCATGATATATATTGTGAGAGATATCTTGAAATGAAGGTCCTAGTTCTTGGAGTGAGTGTTCCCTACAAGAACTCACATCCTAAGGGCAGCCTCCCTTCATAATTATGTATTATACAAGCTCATAAACAACATGGCTATTGATAGTTAATTGTCATGTGCTGTGTGCTACCTTCAGGTTCAGAGGCATCCTACCCCAAATTCAGTGGTGGGTAATTATGAGAAGCTAGGAGGCTACATTAGCCCCACAGGAGATCATGAAGGATCATACCCACACACACATACACTAAAAAATAAAAAGTTGCCCCCAGGTGTGCTCTAAGGAGTATGGGGAGCATTTTCACCACATTTTCAGCACCCTTGTACCATTTTAGGCCCAGGAAATACCTCTTTTTAACAATAGGAAGTGCGTGGAAGTCACTTCCTGTTTTTAAAAAGGCCATTCCTGAGCCTAAAATGACCTGGGGGGCTGAAAACGTGATGGAAATGCTCCCTATGCCCCCTAGAGGACATTTGGGGAAAATTAAAATTGAAAAAAATCATTTTTGCCCCCTGGGATCAATAGAACCTACCCCTGCTCTAAATGGACAGTTACTAAGGAACAAGATCAGAAGAGGAAGAGGACTATTGGTCTCCACTTCTGTTTAAGGGCTTCCCAGAGGCATGTGCTTCTCTATTGCTGGAATAGACCAATTAAGGGAGAGGATTTGTTCCTTCCCACTACTTGTGCCCCTCCTCTATTTCCATCCATTGAAAATAATGCTGAATTTGTCTCCAGGCCTCTCTTCAGATTGCCCCCGAGAAACAGAACATTCCAAACCCTCCCATGGATACCTGAAACTATGGATAATAGGGAACCCTATTATTTTCAATGAGATGAATGCCGGAAATTGACCACAGAATCACACTGGGGGACCTAGAAATGCCTAGAGATAACATATTTTTTTGGACATGGGTAAGTGAAACCACGGATATGGAATCTGTTGATATGGGGGTTGCCCTCTACTACCAAGCCCCTGCAGATTACGGGAAAGTAAAACATCATGTTTTATCAACTGATCCTAATGTGAAGCAGGTTGCCTGACATAGCCCCAGAATATCTCAACCTCCAAAGGTATTCTTTCCATTTCAACTATCATGTAATAAACTTTTACACTACACAAACTAACTAGAACATTTGCCATAGTTCAGTAAAATGTAAAATTGGAAAATGAAACAATGACAGAAAGCACTGGGTTTGGGTGTTTAAAGAATAAACAACACAATATTGTACCTCTCAGTTTATACATTTCTCCATTGGCTGAGTATACCACCAACATGTTTGGTGCTTCATCACTGAGGGAAACTACAGCCCCAGCTAAGGACAGCACCCCTCGTGGCTTCTGGTTTTTACTTTGTTCATTCACAAAATACTGTAGAATTCCAGTTTCAAAATCCAGCATGAAGTACCTATTAATGAAAAAAATAGAAATAAAAAGCATAAAGATGTATGTTGTCTAATTTCATATTAAGAACTTGAAAGGGTATGATTTTTAATATAATCATATTCATATTCCCTACATATCTTCAGAGTTAGAGCATAAAACCCATTGGTTATGTTTTTGTCAACATCCCCACTTATATAGTTTTTCACTCTTACAAGCAGACTGAATGGCAAATAGCTCTTAAAGACTGCATTGATTTAGCGATCTTCCAATAGTTGCATCAATGCAGCACTATATTTATCATGGTGAAATTAGTTTTGCACCATACTTTATTCTTTTTGCTTTACAATTCACCTAAGAAAGGGAAAAGTGAGACACCTACCACTAATAGTAAAAAGACCCCCAAAAAACAACAACAACCCTGAATTCGTATGGAGGAAGGACAAAGGTACATTGAGATTATACTAGAAAAAGGGAGATAACAGACATGCTGAATTGTTTAGAAAACAGCAGGTGAAAGACAACAAAGACAACACTATATAAAGTATACTACCTTAGTCTATCCTTAAAATTACCAGGGATTTGACAATTCAAGCAAAAAACAAAACTAAAAACCCAGTACCAAAACAGTTTTACAGTAGTGGAAAACTCATGAATGGCTTCACAAATTCCAATGAGACTACTTATAGATAAATAATTTTAGATGAAGGCAAAATGCCAGGAATTAAGAATAAGAAATTCAAAATCAATTGGTGAATAAAACTAAGCCAGTCCTTTCCATGCCATAAAAACACAATAGTAGTATAATGAAAATTACAGTACCACAATATGGACTTATGCATTAGAGAGGAGTCATTTCTAAAAGATACTTAATTTCTCAGTATTTCAATACAGCAGTAAGATAATGGGTTACTAATGAAGTTAGCAGCAATCTGTTCCTTTTATGATAAATAATACAAGTAATGACTAGCTTATCTGATTGATTTCTAAGCACAACTAACTTGACTGGATCCAACCTCTTTACCTCCATTCATCACTATACTTTATAAAACTAGATGCCAATATTTTTTTTTAAAAAAAGGGTCACATTCTTTAATTCATACCCACATTTATTTGAAATTATTTTGATTCCAAAGAGGATTATAGTACAACAAGTACTGTAAGATCATAGACTTTTAGTTAACAACAAAGCTTTTATGTTAACCTATATGTCTTGTATGAAGTCTGTGTCAAGGTCTGATTGTAACACAGCCAAGCTTGGAGCTGATCGTTTCACTGATTGTTACAAAATTATAGAGAGAGATGTAAAAGACATGAAGACATTTCATTCTTCTGCACTTTCACATAATTAAAAGCTCCAACTATCTGAAATACAATCTTTAAATTAGACAAAAGGCACTCACTTCATATCTAAATTGCATCTTCACAAATATTCTCTTAAGTACATGTAATTCAATTTCACCATTACGTATACGATGATTACTTCAATCATAATTATGATTACAATTCTAAAAACAAAATAAAAAAGGCTGCAAATATTTTTTTTTTATTTGAGTTTCAGTTCTGGCAGATACCATATTGAAACACTAACCAAACTCTGAACTTGGTGTTTGAAGTTGTATAATATAAGGTTAGGAATTATCGGGGGGGGGGAATTAGGATTACACTGGTATTCATATTCATTTGATAGCATCCCAAAATATTTCTCATTGTAGATGCATAATTTTATTCATACACACTCTACCACTGAGCTATGGCCCCTTTAAGTGGTGGTGGCAGCGAGAGAGCATTTAAAAAAAGAAGGAAAATGTGTGATTATCCCCTTATTTTATTTATTTTTTATTTAGTTAGTTAGTTATACCCTGCTCTTCAGCCACAAGGCTATCAGAGTGGCTTACAAATTGTTTTAAGCAATAGCTATTTACACATCTACACTGCATTAAACAGTTTCCAATGTGTGTTAGCTAATCCCCTTGATTGGGATGCATTAGGCAGCCAGTCACCAGTGGTAGCTCCAATGTCATTGGGGCAGCAAATCTATTCCAGATTTCCACTCGCTTTAAAGGCGCTATCCACAGTGCTGAATCTATTTAGGAATAAGATTCAGAGCTTTTGAGAGGTCCTGTAAAGCCAGAGATAAAAGTTTGGCATGAATTCACACACACACACACACACTGACATGAGCCACCAGCCTTCAATGAAAGAAGCCTAAATCTTTCCGTAGTTACTGCATGCAATGATAGTTGTTTTATTTGTATATTTCTTTTCGCTATTCATTATACTCAAAATGTTTCACCAAAAAAGCAAGTCAAAAAAAATAAATAAATCACTAACTGTCATCCAGGATTAGCAGCCTTCTTCTTCATATGCTAAGCTGAAATGTTAGTCTCTCAGTCAAATACTGGGAAAAATAAGACTTTGTCACATACTAAGTCGTATACACATGCCACAATCCAACCCAGAGTTAAATATGCTCACCCTGAATGAAATCAGTGGACTTAAATATGTTTAAACTAGCTATACCTGGTGTAACATACAACTACAAACTTCTCCCCCACTGCCAGGCTCGCAGTGTAACCCTAACCCTAACCCTAACCCTAACCCCCACCACCAGGTGCACCCCCCCACCAGGCTCGCACCCCACCACCAAGCTCTCATGCCCCACCACCCCCCACTGCCAGGTTCTCGGACCCCCACCCCCGCCACCAGGCTTGTACCCCCGATTCCCCTGCCACCAGGCTCATGCCCACCAGCACCACCAGGCGTGCGCCTGCCAGGAGCATGCCCGCCATGCTGCCAGGCACCCCCCCCATGCTGCCAGGCTCATGCCCCCCACCTCCGCCAGGCTTGTCGCTCCCACCAACAGGCATGTGCCGCCTGCCCTTCCACCGCCAGGCATGGCTCCCCCGCCCCCCCCATGCTCAGGCACACACTACACACACACCACATCCCCCCCATGCTACTCACACCCCCTCTGCCACAGACATGTTTAGAAAGGACTGAAACTTCCACATGGTCCCACCCCCAGTGTGCTGATTGGCTGCCCAACAGAGTTTTGATTGGTTGGTCAGTTTCCTAAGTGGCCAATCAGCACACTGAAAACAGCAACATACCCAAGAGGAATATATATATATATAGATACATAAGCTGCCATATAACAAGCATATTAAGAGAACAGTGATATCCAAAAAAATATGCAAATAATGTCTGATGGATAAAAATGCAGAAATGCAAACACAATTCAATACTTCTCATATAATGATTTCCCCTTCCCTTTTAGTTTAATACCTTATAAAGCAAAGCAGCATAATCATAGATTAAATAATAGAGGGCAACTGTCATTGCCATGCCGTGAAACAGTGACAGGAAGAGTATCACCAGACCCTTCCTCTCTACTACTAATCTGAATCATACTAAGACTGTCATGGTGTAGTGGTTTGGGCATTGGGCTATGGAGAACAGAGTCCAAACCCCTGCTCGGCCATGGAAACCCACTAGGTGACTTTGGGCAAATCACACTCTCCCAGCCTCAGAAGAAGGCAAAGGCAACCTTCCTCTGATCAAATCTTGCCAAGAAACCCCATGCCTTCGGGTCTCCATTAGTCGAAGGCACACAACAACAAAGGACTAGAGAAGGAAGGAGTCTGCCTGTATTTGGCACTGCATTCATCTGCCAGATTTTAGTGCTGAGGGAGGCAAAATAACTATTATGATCCAAATGAGGCAATGCATCTATCCATTTCCACCCATTTCACATTTTGTTTCAATTACTAATGCTTATGCTTATACATTCCTAGTCAATTCAGCTTTCCATCCAAAAACAGGAAGAGTAAAAAGTTTGTCTAACGGTAAGTCCACACATTTTGAATGCTATATAATGTTAAGGCTTGTGCCTTTTTTTTTCATTCAGATAATGTCTAAAGATATTTTTCAGTTTGTACGTTATCTTATAAACTAGATTTTGCTGGAAGGGTCATTGTTTTGGGAAAATGCATATTGCAAATAATTACCCCTTTGTTTCAATGCCTCATCTGTAAATCTCTCTAATAGGATAAGCTACAACAGAACAAACATAATAGAAAGAGTGGGCCAGGATGCAAGTATTTTGCTCTTTAAATAACCAGTAATAATGCCAGAAACAGCACATTACACTTGCTGTGAATGACACTGAAAATCATGTGCTGTTAGCCATTTGAGATAATCACTGATTGCCCAAATCTGTGTATGTTCTTTGCAACTGAACTTTGGCTTTTGAATTAAAATACGTATAAACAGGGCATGCAGTCTAAGGTAGAAGGCCACACAATCTGTGTTGTTCAATGCCATGCTAGCACTTCAAAGTTTTATTAGTTCACCAACTAGCAGAAAATATATTCCATACATTATGCTTGACAATTTGCTATATAGATTGTTTTGCAATGGAAAAATACCAGCCTAACTAATTAGGTGGTTATTAAATAAAGCATGTGTACAGTGTTTAAGATCCAGTAATATTATTTTAATATGTAAACAGCCAGGAGATTATGAGCATGACACAGAAATGTTTGGCACTTACACTACTGATAAAGTAAAAAAAAAAAGTCTAATATAGCCATCATTGTGCAATATGATATGCATATTAATTTGTATCAGCAGTCCTATTTAAGGTCATAGTGATGCTTTCCCATTCCTCCCTAGACATCAGCAGTTTATTCTCCATTTCAGCAACACTCTTCCCCCAGCAAGAATACTGCCAGGAGCCAGCACTTCTTCATTATTTTGAAGAAGAAAAACAAGCATTAACATTCATAAGCAAATAATTCATGTGGTCATTTTCTTTTCTTAAAAAAATGAACAGATACATGTGCACCCTTTAAACTCTAGCTTAATTTATTTTAACTTAACATGCTACATACTGCGCTAGCATGCACATAATGTAATTTTGAAGAACAGCTGAAGCAACAACAAATTAATTAACACTAAGTGGCTAAAGCATTCCAATATCCATTTCTATCCACAACACAATTAATTAAATATAGCAATTATGAAATGGAACCTTTTTTTAAAAACCACTAACTTTTTAGTAAAATCCCACTGTGGGATTTAAACTATGAAGTAATGAGAGTGCCACTCTAACATAGCTTATGAGTTCTTATGCTGGGTACTCTTGAACACAAATATAAACTTGATGTAAATAAAAGTGAAGATATTGGAACAGATCACATACACCAACCCAGAATTTATCCAGATTATAGGTAGCCTGTGGCTAGTACAGTGGTTCTTGACCTTTTCTTTACCAGCGACCCCCTTTAAATATCTTTTGTTGCTGCGGACCCCCAAGACTTCACTAAAGATTTAAAACCCTAGTTGTATCAAATATTTATTTTAAGTTGCTCATGAAGGGTCTTTAAATTTTGAGAGGAGAAATAAGTAAATGCACACACTCCTAATATTTTTATTGGAATGATTTCATACAAATTTAAAATAATATCATCAACAACAATAATACTAACAGCTGAACACTGAAACTTGACCTAATATTACTTGTTAATTTTGACTAATTAATTATCAGGAATGCTGGTGCTGCATTTCACTTACAAGCCTTGTTATATCAAGCTTAATACGTGAAACTTATATTCTGAGTTCTGACTCTGTGTTTTTCAAATGGTTTCTATACTTATTTTTTAAAATAAATGAGAGCGGAGAATGATGTTACAAAAGGCATTTATTTGTTGTTCTTGTATGCCTTCAAGACATTTCTGACTTATAGTGACCCTAAGGCAACCCTATCACAGGTGGTTTTTTTAACAAGATTTGTTCAGAGGGGGTTTGCCTTTGCCTTCCTCTGAGGCTGAGAGAGTATGACTTGCCCAAGGTCACCCAGTGGCTTTTCACGGCTGAGTAGGGACTCAAACTCTGGTCTCCAGAACCACAGTCCAACACTCAAACCACTACACCATGCTAGCCCCTGTTTCACAATACCATCCCTTATTACCCTACAAGCATAATTCATATACGTAGCCTTCACGCAGTTCATCATTTCCCTAACGACACTTCCTTGACCTTGTTTTTTAAACACTTTACAGTGAAGTACCTTCCTCCATCAAGGCACATTTTCCAGCCAGCCTTTCCTCCTGCCTCACAGGTCCCTCCACAACTCTACCGACCTTTGATACTAACCCCTCGCAGCTATGGTTCCTGGAACTATGGTACTGCCTAGCAGGAAGTAATCCAACAGACCTTTTTTTTCCCCTTTTCTCTTTTCCTTCAAACCTCACCCACTGCGGCCTGCTCTCTGCCTACTCCTCCACTTCCCCTTCCCCATTCCTCATCCTGTGTGAGCAAGAGGTTTGAGCAAGAGGAGGGATTGAAAGGAGAATGAACCACTGCTTACTTTGTCTGGTGGGAGGTGGAGCTCATCCCTTGCTGCCCAGCCTGCCCTCTAGGGTCTGAAGAACGAGAGAAGCTGGGCTGTTCTTTGTAGGCTTAGGAGCACAGGACAGCAGCAAAGGTGAAGGTGAACAAGAATAGTTTGCTTCCCAGGGATCGAGGGAGGGAGGGAGGGAGAGCAACTGATGACGGCCCCCTGCGAGGACATGGAGGACGCCTGGGAGTCCGCAGACCACAGCATAAGAACCTGTGTGCTAGTACATGATGCCCTATCAATCTCATTCAACTCCTCCTGCCAGCAACAACTTCAGGTTAAACTAAGAAGAAGTCAGCTGCAAGCCAAAGTTTAATTACATTTTAATTAGGTTTTATGGCTTGTTGTTCCCAAGCAATCCAGGTATCACAAATTAAGAGCAAACCCTCGCTTCAGATTGGTGCTTATTAGAAGATGGACACACTAGGAGTCCCGATTGGACCATTAATACTAAACATTTGCCTCCTGATCAGCTCTTAGTTTCTGAAGCCACGCCTGCAGGCAGGAATAACTAACTGGGATAGCTACCTAGCAGTATGCAGCAACATGTTTTCTTGCTTGCTGTTGATAAGTCAGAATTCTGGACTTCTTTAAAATGGAGGGATGTAAAGTAATCCCATTTTACTCTTCTAGAATATGGCCCAATTCACACAAGCAACAAAAATACACAAGTAACTTCATAACTAGAGGAGGCCTGCCTATGAAGACTAGCTTAAGTTTCAACCCGTCTGCCTGCATCCAGTCTGGGTCTAAATGATCAGAAGAGAAAGAATCATAATTGTTATTACTTGTACATTTGGTGCCCTTTCGCACTACACAGTGCAACAATTCCACTTTAACTGTCATGGTTCCATCCTATGGAATCCTGAGATTTGCAGTTTAAAGAGGGACATTTAGAATTCTCTAACTGAATGCTTAGGTGCTTCACCAAACCACAAATCCAAGGATGCTACAGGATACAGCCATAGCAGCTGAAGTGGAATCACAGTGCTATAGTTGTGTGGTATGAAAAGGCCCCTGGAGCCTCAGTAGAGCCTTTCTGTGGAACTGATTTTTTATTTCCTCTTTGGGAGGAGAAACAAATGGGATCTAGTCTTTCACTCCTACTTATACAACTTGCAAGGAGTGGCATTCAGAAGTCTCCCAGAAGGAACAGAACAAAAATAACAGCATTGTACAGTTTTTAAACATTCTGGAAGTACACATAAAAGAAATAAGGGTGATGAAATGCTAATACCATGCGATATGAGCACTACTTGTTAAATCTACACAAGTTTCCACAGTATATAGTTGTTTATCATTTATAAAGTGCCTATGATTTTCTAACTGATGTAGAGAGATTTTCAGAAACAAGATAGTCTCTGACTGTAAGCTTAGTCTACAGATGCAATACAAATGGGAAAAGGGATGGGCAGGAAAGAGGAAGGCAAGCAAACAGAGATAACCATTTTTGAAGTAAAGGCATTGATTTTATAGTGACTAGCTGCAATGACCACTGACAGGATAACTCTAGGAGACAAAGAACTAAAATGGTAGTTGATCCCCAGCTATCCTGATGATATGAGTTATCCTCTCTCATCCCTGCCTCTATTGGACCCTGAAGGAAGTATCCACTAGCAGGAACAGCAAAGTCTTCCTTTTTATTTCTTTTTTTTTTTAAATAAAGATTCTGAAAAACACTTCTTAACTATAAGGGAGTAACTTTCCCTTAAAAGCTTTCCTCCTTAAAAAAGAAAGACCTGGGAGTTCTGAAATGGCAAGGCCAGTTATGCAAAGTCTTGCATACACACTCATCAAACTGACCACTGGACAGCTTCTGCAACCTGACCTACTAATCCTTCTTACACTGCAGAATCCTAGGTCAGGATGCTTGATAGTATCTTCTTTAAATAAGTTTCCTGCAAGTCTTTCCAACTGGTATTTTTTTTTAAACTGATTTCATTCTTGTATATGTGCATCATCCTGTCTTCACACAACAGATAAGGCCTTGCTACTGGGAACTTTAAAAGGTGTTTTACTGATGGATTTGATGGATAGTTACAGAAATGTTAACACTGGGTTGGTGGAGTAGGAACAGAGAGAATGGAGGCACTCATTATATAAAGGCAGCATCTTTTTTCTCATATAAAGGCAGGATCTCTACCTAAAAACAAAGAAATGGGTCCTAGAGCAATTCAAGCTTCAACTTCCACCAGAAGTCAAAGGGACTAAACTGAGGTTATCATATTTTAGACATATCTTGAAACAACATGACTCATTGAAAAGACTACAAAGCTTGACAAAGTGGGAGCCAGTAGGAAAAAAGGAAGACCATATTACAGGTGGACTGACTCAGTAAAGAAGCCACAGTCTTGAGTTTGCAAGAACTGAGCAGGGCTGTTGATTACTGGGGCTGTTGGAAGTCTCTCATTCATAGGATCACCATGAAGTGAAGTCAACCTGACATCAAATAAAATAAATATATTTTATTTATATCCCACCTTTCTCCCAATTTTTTATTTATATGCCACCTCAAGGTGGCTAACAATGACAAGGAACAAGTGAAGGAACAGTTTGTCATCAGGGATGGCATCAACACTGATCAATGCATTTGTTGTTGTTGTTAATTGTTATCAAGTTTCCATGACTTATGGTGACCCTATGAATGAGAGACCTCCAAGTCACTCTGTTATCAATCACCCAGCTTAGATCTTGCAAACTCAGGACAATGGCTTACATTTCATTTCTCAATGCATACCCAGCATGATATTTGTACCACTACATTCTACACAGCATTCCAAAAATCAATGAAGTACTATCATGGAAGAAGCTACACTGATTTTCTTGACATCAAAACATACGGTAGTTATTTTGGTTGTGAGAAAGTAAAAATTCTTTGCAAAAGACCTGCCAACTGGCGAAGTGAGATTTGGACCTAATTAAACACCTAGCTACTTCAAATCCATTCCAAAACAAAGCTATTGTCTGCAAAGGTGCTTTCATTTTTCTGTTAACCAGCTTCTCACACTACAATCTTTATATTTAGCTCCAGCCAACTGGTTTTGTTGCTCACTTAGAAGGCACTCTCCCAAGATACAATTGGGACTAGTCCCGGGCTGACTGTTTAAGCAGGAAGCCATCTGTGACACTCCCACACTTGGCAAATGTCATCGCCTGATTTAGTCATAATAGTCTCAGTTTCTGACTGCAACATTAAAGACTATGGCCAGCTCACAGCCATATTATCTTGCTACAAACCAAACGGTAAATAAACAAGCTATTGGCTCTCTTAACACACATTTGCTAAGCTAAATGGCAGAACAGAAATTAACTATGTTACAAGAATTGGTCTAATTGAACATCATACTGAATCATAAAGACCACCAAGTCCCTACATTAAGTTGCTAAATAAAGCCAGAATAAAGTCAGAGCGAAGATGGTAGATACCAAGATCAGGCAAAACTGAGGTCCCTAAACCACCACAAAGAACAGAACTTAATGCGGGGGTCACACTTGGAGGGGGGAGACCTAGGCATCACTACAAAAAGGTCTGCCAGCACCAACTGCACCTCAAAAGGTGGCAGAATACACAGCAGGGGCTCAGATGTTTAATACAATACACAAGCAGTCCTAAATCCAATTGTTAGTCCCAACTTGCGTAGAATTATTGAATCAATGGGAAATTGCTAAATATACAATAGTGTACATTTCGCTGATACAATGAATGACCAATTTAATTTAGTCCAATGCAATTGCAAAAGAAATGGTATAATATGTTTGGGAACAGTGAATACAAGAAACTGCTCTTAACACTATATTTTGACCAGCTCAAATTTCCTCACTCACTCACTTACTCCTGGGGCTCAGCTAGACAGGAGAATTAATTGCAGAAAATACCGCATTAACTCAACATCGCAGCAGCATGTATTTGTATACATGATATATTTGCAAGATCGCTATTTGCAAGATGGGAAGCTATCCGTGTTTGAAGCGAGTGAATTACTTGCATTCTTATTATCCAAGAGACCCCACTTCCCCCCCCCCGTTAAATAAGAGATGCAAAAGAGTGATCTTCTCCTTTAAAAAAAAGTATTTATTTATTTATTGCTTTGCCAGTCAAAAATAGCGCACAATCGCTTCCCTGAAAATGAACAATGGTGACTACAGCAGCTTCATCACTGGTAAGCCCGCCACCACACACATCCAACCAATCACGTTTTGACTTCCGGGATGGTTGTTCAAACATGCTGAAATGTGAATTTCCATGTAATTTTTTAAAAAACTTCATGAGAAACAGTGAAGGCTGTTATCACATTGTACATGGAGTTTTTCACAAACACCCTCACAGTCAAGTGATTATAGAACTGTGGACTACATTTCTAATTATCTTTACCTAGCCAGAAAATTTGTTTATAGCTCTGCAATATTTAAATTATAAATTGTGATGCCTTCCTTTTAAAGAACTTCTCACTAATCTATAATATAATGTAGCTGTGATCGAAATCCTTTAAAATTATAGAATTCCAAAGCACAACTAGCCATCTCACTAAATAAGGAATGGGCAACTGCAGGGAAGCCATTCCTTCCTGAACATGCTGCAACATCGCTCCAGGCACAACCAGAAGAGAGGTCACTTCTGGTTTCAGATGTCTTTGTTTTTCCTGCAGTTTGAGGGGTGGGGGGAGCCAAGAGTACTCAAATTGCTACATTGTTGCAGCAGTTTAGGGATTAGGAGTTAAATTTTGACTAGTTTTTTTTTTTATTGGAGCACTTGGGAGTTTTAGGGTTTCCAAACTGGGGCCCAGAGCCCCAGACACCAACAGATTACATTTTCTACATCCCTCAACTGATATGATGATAAAATATAATGACAAGGATCATTATACTTAAATCTAACTTCAACACCCTATAAGTGAGATAAACTAGTAAAATCTCCACTGTCTATACAGCCATCCATCATTAGGACAGCCAATCAGTTCTAGAAACTTTATTTGTACAGAACAATTATATTAGCTCATATTATACAACACAAACATGAAGAAGCACTGATAGTAAGATTTGATGCCAAGCACTGGATAATGCCAAAACCAGGATGAACTATGGGCTTGTCTAGACAAGAAAATATAATGTGGATTGCTGCACATTAAGGCAAATTTGCAGCAGCATTCATTTCTCTCCACAGTCCTCTGGCAAAATCGCTGGTATATGAAGCTATCCATGTCTGAAGTGCACACGCAGCAATCCCTGAGAATCAAGATGATGGCCAAGAGTGAAGTTGTCACCACTGCACAGTATTGTTTTTTAAGTATAAATCAAAGGTGTGCAAGTGTGACCTTCCACTTAAAGAAGCTTTTTTGTTGCCTTAGCACAGCAAAAAAAAAAAAAGAAAAAAAAAGAGCATGATTAGCAACACAAAACTCCCAAATGGTGCTTCTGGCCACTTCATGGCTGGCAATCCCACCCCACCCCACACTCATCTGACCAATCAGCTTTCCACTTCCGCCCTTTCGCTGAGAATATGCTGCGATGCAAATCAGTTGTCCAAATGAGCAGTAATGTGCATTTCCTCATATTATTTTTAAAACTTTGGAAAAAGCCTCAAAGGCTTTTCCCACACTGTAAAGAGGAGGGGTTTTTTGAGGGGGGGCTCCTTCCAAAAACCACGTATCTTGGTCAGATCTCATTGGGACAAAAGATATTCTCCTTGCATTCTATGAGGAGTATTTTCACCATCTAGACAACCCCTATGCTATTCTAAATTCATATTGATACAAACATAATAGGTTTTCTACCTCTTGTTGATAATTTAAGTACTTTCCCACAATGGTAATAAATAAGCAGTAGGTTTGGCGTAGTGGTTTGAGCATCAGACTATGACTCTGGAAATCAGGGTTCAAATTCCTGCTCAGCCATGGAAACCCACTGGGTAACTCACATTCTCTCAGCCTCAGAGGAAGGAAAAGGCTACCCCGTCTGAACAAATCTTGCCAAGAACACCCCATGATAGGGTCAGACATCAGAAACAAAGGTACACAACAGTAAGGAATTAAAAACTAAATAAGCCTTTAATATCAAAAGTGTAAATCAAAATGCAACTATTATCAATTTAATGAAGCATAACATTTCATACTTGGACATCAGGTAACTATGTCACACTCTAGATGGTTCCCAACCTTTTTTCACTTGCATATCCCTTGGCAGTCCATTTTCATAAATTGTACCCTAAAAATTATATAAATTGTATTAGCAAATGTTTGTAATTAATATAGTTGCTGCTATTTCAAATTTATATGTTGCCATTGTAAATAAAGAGCCCAATAATGGGATTAAAATGCAATGGAATAATGAGGTGAACAGACAGTGCATAAAAAACACAATGAATATGTTACACACTGCAAATGTCCAGTGCAATCCTTGAGCTTGTTTTGAGGCACATCAACTGATGTAAGATACCGTCTTAAACCTGGAACTGCATTCATCTTACTACGGTATTTATTTTTAATAAAGGTATAAGAAGAGAAAGCCCTCTCCACCAGCTCCGCATTTGTAAGTGCAACAGAAACTTAAGCATCTTGTCAGAAAGCTGTTCATATTCTCTGCCAATATCTGCCCAAAGGTTAGCAAGGAAATTTTGTTTGAATTCAGCTTTTAAAGTAGTATCAATAGAAAGTTCAATCAATTTCTCTTTTTCCTTGACTGGTAATCCTTGACTAGAATTATAGTTGGCCTTCTTCATTCATGGGAAGGAAGGGGGGAACAAGCAATAGCCACTGATGCCAACCGCTTCCCTAAGCTGGATGCTGTGTGAATGTGCACACAGCAGTATCAAGTTTGGGAGGAGCAGTGATCGCAGCTGCCAAATGCCTCCCAAAGCTGGCTACTGTGTACAAATCAGTGATTGCTCATCCCCCCTCCTTCCTCCCGAAGCATGGAGCTGCTATATGAATGTGCACACAACAGCATCAAGCTTCAGGAGAGGGTAGGAGCATCAAGTTTTGGAAGGGGGTAGGAGCAGTGATCATGGATACTCCTACCCTCTCCTGAAGCTTGATGTTGTGTACACATTCACACAGCAGCCAGATTCAGGAGGTGGTTGGTGTCAGTGGTGATCACTCATTGAATCATAGAATTGCAGAGTTGGAAGAGACCACGAGGGCCATCCAGTCCAACCCCCCTGCCACGCAGGAAATCTTGATCAAAGCATCCCCGACAGATGGCTATCCAGCCTCTGTTTAAAGACCTCCAAGGAAGGAGACCCCACCACGCTCCGGGGGAGTGTGTTCCACTGCCGAACAGCTCTTACTGTCAAAAAGTTCCTCCTAATGTTGAGATGGAATCTCTGTTCCTGGAGCTTGCACCCATTGCTCCGTGTTCCAGTCTCTGGAGCAACAGAAAACAAGCTTGCTCCATCCTCAATGTGACATCCCTTCAAATACTTAAACAGGGCTATCATATCGCCTCTTAACCGTCTTTTTTCCAGGCTAAACATACCCAGCTCCCTAAGTCTCTCCTCATAAGGCATCATTTCCAGACCTTTCACCATTTTAGTTGCCCTTCTCTGGACACGCTCCAATTTGTCAATATCCTTTCTGAATTGTGGTGCCCAGAACTGGACATAGTGTTCTAAGTGAGGTCTGACCAAGGCAGAATAGAGTGGCACTATTACTTCCCTTCATCTAGACACTATACTTCTATTGATACAGCCCAAAATCGCATTGGCCTTTTTAGCTGCCGCATCACACTGTTGGCTCATGTTCAACTTGTGGTCTACTAGGACTCCTAGATCCCTTTCGCACGTAGTCTCATTCAGCCAGGTCTCTCCCATCCTATATTTATGCATTTCATTTTTCCGCCCTAAATGCAGTACTTTACATTTCTCCGTATTGAATTTCATTTTGTTAGCTTTGGCCCAGCTCTCCAGTCTATCCAGGTCATTCTGAATTTTGATCCTGTCCTCTAGGGTATTAGCTACTCCTCCCAATTTGGTGTCATCTGCAAATTTGATAAGTATGCCCCTAATTCCCTCATCTAAGTCATTGATGAAGATGTTGAATAGCACTGGGCCCAGGACAGAACCCTGTGGCACCCCACTGGTCACATCTTTCCAAGACGAAGAGGAGCCACTGCTGAGCACCCTTTGGGTTCGGCCGGTCAACCAATTACAAATCCATTGAACAGTTAACTTGTCTAGCCCACATTCTACAAGCTTGTTTGCAAGAATGTCATGGGGAACCTTGTCAAAGGCCTTACTGAAATCAAGGTATGCGATGTCCACAGCATTCCCTTCATCTACCAAGCTGGTAACTTTATCAAAAAAAGAGATCAGATTAGTCTGGCATGACTTGTTTCTCTGAAACCCATGTTGACTTTTTGTGATTATGGCATTGCCTTCTAAATGTTCACAGACTCTCTGTTTAATGATCTGTTCTAGAATCTTCCCTGGTATTGATGTCAGACTAACTGGACGATAATTGTTGGGATCCTCTTTTTTCCCCTTTTTGAAGATGGGAACAACGTTTGCCCTCCTCCAGTCTGCTGGGACTTCTCCTGTTCTCCAGGAGTTCTCAAATATTATTGCCAATGGCTCTGAGATTATATTTGCCAGCTCTTTTAATACTCTTGGGTGTAGTTCATCTGGTCCTGGAGATTTAAATTCATTTAGATTAAGAAGGTATTCCTGTACTACCTCTTTACTTATTTTGAGCTGGATTTCCCCTATTGTGTCCTCTGTTCCATTCTCCTCAGGTTGGTCCTCCTTTTCCTTTTCTGAAAACACTGAGGCAAAGAAGGTGTTGAGTAATTCTGCCTTTTCTCTGTCCCCTGTTAGCATTTTGCCATCTTCTCCACGTAGCGGCCCTATCATTTCCTTCTTCCTCCTTTTGCTGCGGACATACCCCAAAAAAACCCTTTTTATTGTTCTTAACCTCCCTAGCAAGCCTGAGCTCATTCTGCGCTTTAGCTTTTCTGACTTTACTCCTACACGTGTTCGCTATCTGTTTGAATTCTTCTTTGGTGATTTCCCCCCTTTTCCATTTCCTATACATGTTCCGTTTAAAACTCATCTCCTCCTTCCTCCCAAAGCATGAGGCTGTGGTATGAATGTACACATGGCGACCCCAGGCTTCATGAGGTGGGTGGTTGCAGTGGCTGCAGGACCTGGCCACCAGGTGCACATTCTTCATACTCCCACTCTCCAGAGAGCCCCCCAGCCACCTGCTTTGCAAGCCTGAGGAGCCCTCTGGGGAGCCTGGCCTGGCCTCCACTGTATTCACATTTTTTCTACTTTCACGGGATGCTATGCCCCAACCCCATTAATGTGGAGGGCCAACTGTAGTTTAAAACTTAAAACAATGACAAAAAGATGAGGGACAGAGAAGACTTGGCTGGGGCTGTCTAAACAGTGAAAATACCCCTCATGGAATTTGCTGGCAATACGACCAGTCTAAATGGGATCCCACATCAATCCACAGTATTCAGAAGAAGGGGCCCCCAAAATGGCAAAAACAATGCACCCCCATAGTTTTGTTTTTTGTTTTTTTTTTGTTTTGTTTTTTTTTTTAATGAGGGAGTGTGCATTCCTGCTCGTTGGGACAAGCAATTCACTTTGAATCACTTTCCTTTAGGAGCAGAAGCACAAAGCTGATGGGCCAAGTGAGTGCAGGAGCCCGGGACTTGCTAACAAGGCAAGCACCTACCGCCACCATGTTGGATTTTCACCTTAGCAAACAATTACTAAGGTGATAAAAGGGGGAGGTGTTTTTGTTTTGCTATCCTGTTTAATCGAAAAATCACTCTATCATTCCAGCACACCTTGGACATCGGGTTTTTTTTTTTTAAGTTTGGTGGCGGCAAAGTACAAACACGAGTAAATCACTCATGGCCACCATTAAGCATGTGAAGCTTCTGGGGGCAAAAACACTGTTAAGACAAGTCACTGCTGCTGCGAAATGCCATTACTACAAGGTACTCTGTTCTTCCCCACTCGTATAGATGGGGACTTGGAAGAACTCACTCATTGACGAGTACCTGCAGCTCATTTGTTTGTGAGGGGGAGAGATGAGGGAGAGGAAAGATTTCCTACAGCCACTGGCTAAGTCTTTGCAGGTCCAACTCTCCATGGTGCCAGGCTTGCCTCCACCACCCAGAGCTTGCCACAGAATTTAAGCTTCAGGAGAGGGGGAGGCTATGGTGGGAAGCTTCGGGCAGGAGGTACAGTACACATTCTTTCTGCTGGAAGTGCACCATCTGCCATTGTATCTGGTCTTACACAGTTGACGTATGTGCCTTTTCCCACCATTACTCAGGTTTCCCCCCATACCCCTAAATGTCATGGTTCGTATCCCTGGGGGTGCATGTACTCAAGGCTGGGAATTACTGCTCTAGATACAGTATTTCTGAGCTTCAGCACTTTTCACCATTGGCAGGTCTAGCAAGGGCAGTGAGGAGTTGCAACAATATCTGCACCACTCCCACCTTTGTCCTACAGGAAGTTGTACTTAATTTAGATTTAAGGTGTATGATTTACATTCAACTTTGGCTTAACTGTCTGGCAGACCCAATAAAAGTAGACTGATGTATCCCACTTTTATGTTCCAGCAGTGTGGCAAGAGGTTAATACTTCAGAATAACAGTCATTAATTTATGTACAGCAGCTGCCCTAAGGAATACTCTCTTTCAAAACTAGCTGATAATTTATAATCAGACTGTCATAAGATAGAAATTTTGCATATTAACTCCTCAATAAAACTGAAAAGCAATGGCTATGTATATGCTTAAATCCCCCACTGAAATCAGTGGGATCCCAAAGTGCATCAGTTACAAATCTGTGAGAATTCAGTGGATTCTTTTTTTTTTCAATGTTACACCCTATTACATTATTGAATATTTTCTAAGCCATCACAGCTTTGGAAGAGAGCAAAAGATCATCAAGTGTACTCCGCATATCCATGCAGTAATGTCTACATATTACTTTCTTCTGTACAATAGACCTACAGAACTGAAGTATTCACTCAGTCTGGGGTCTGCAAATTAACAATCACCTAGAATGGTGCACCGACTTCAATAAATAATGTCTATGATCCAGACACCCCCTTTAAGGGTTCCATCCACCAACAACTCACTGCTTCATACTCTGCATCAGAATCTTTCCCAAACTGAAAAGCAGCTTTTCAAACATGGTATGGAGCAACTGACAAACTCAGTGGTACCTACTAGTATACACCAGGGATGGGAACTGTCCAGCCCTCCAAATGTTGTTGAACTGCAACAGCTCAAACCACCATATCCATTAATGTGGAATGCTGGGAGATGTTCATCAAACGGCACAAGGGCCACATAATTCCCAACAAAAGCTTATTGGCACTGTCATTGGCTGGCATTAATGGCAACCTTTCATTTTCTTGGCCTAAATCCAATTTCTTGTCCCAAACAGAACAGATCCAGTGACAATGAGATTTATCGAAGTATTGATTTACAATTCAGCAATTCATTTAGTGGGTCTTCTTCAGCTGGGTCTAGATTTAGGTCCTAGTTATCAGAAGCAGAATTACTGGGAAAGGATACACATTCACCAGCTCAGAGACCCAAATAACTCCAGGAACAGGCAATAACCTGTCTACAGTGTGGAAGGAGAGGGAGAAAGGAGATGAGAGAAAAGTGATGCATCTTTTATAATTGAGCAATAAATCCGCAGATCCAATCTGTGGTTTCAGTTATTTGCAGCTGAAAAACTAGAAACACATACCATAGAATCACACTGGAAAATGCCTAGAAGTGTCCTCTCTATGAATCACTAGGTCCTCCAATGCAACTCTATGGTATGTTTGTTCTAGGAGTCCTTTATTTTAATAGGGTTGGCTATTATCTGCAGTTTTGTTTATAAATTGTAAGTCTGAGAATCTGTCCCCCATGGATAAGGGGGGCAACCTGTATTTTAAGAATTTACCCCTTTCCCCAAGAAAATTTGAAATTCTGACAAATTCCTGAGAGACCTTCATAAAAAAGCCTTGGCTTTTATATAGAAGTAGACCAGATCGAGTAGACAATATAGCACCATGTCATCAAAAGGATTCCCGGAATCACTTCCTACCAGAAATCATCAATAAAAGTAGAACTATTGGGGCGGGGGTATGGAGAGGAAAGGAATCTTTCCTTTTCCCACTCTCTCCCTCTTATCCCTCCCCTCTCTGTCTAATATGTCTCAAATTAATCTTCTTACTGTAGGACTAGGACACAGCTGACAGAATACCAACACTGGTAAGTTATACACTTGTAATCTCTGCCCAGCTAAATGGTAAGCATTAAGGCTATAAGAGTAAAACACACAACTGAAATAGATTTAAAAATTTGCCAAGAAAAACCAGCATGGCTTTTGCAAAGGCAACCTTTGACTCACTAAACTACCAAAAGTTCTTCAATAGTATTCCTATGCTTAAAGCACAGAAGATCTAGTGAACACCATGTATTTGGATTTGCAAAATGGTTATGACACAGCTTTTTGCCAAAGCACTTGAGAAACTGAACTGTCACATTATTAAAAACTCTCATAGATCCCTCTCACACTATAGGAGTAATCTAAGTAGAGGAACTGCTTTTACAAAGGACAAATAAACAGTGGTTCCTACAAGGATCTGCACTTGGAATCATGCCACTGAATTTATTCAGAATCAAAAATAAATGTAGGAACATACCGTATATTCTGGCATATAAAACGACTGGGCATATAAGACTACCCCCCCAATTTTCCAATAAAAATCTAGCATTTGGCATACATTCACCATATAAGACCACTCCCCAATTTGGCTGGCTGGCTGGCTGGCTGGCTGGGGGAGCCTTGCCAGCTGATCCTCTTTGTTTCCCAACTCCGTGAGTTGGGAAAGCAAACAAGATCAGCTGGCAGGGCTCTCCCAGCCAGCCAGCCGCAACATTCGCCCCTCTCTTCCACCTTGGTTGCTCCCCAAAGGGGGTGAAGGCAGAGGAAGGGGCCAAATGAACCCGATTTGCCTCGGCCACCACCCATTCCCTCTATGTTCGTTCCCTTTGCAAAGGGAACAAAGACGGAGGGGATGGGAGGCGTCAGTGGCAAACCATGGCATTCACCCCTCTCTTCCACCTTCCAGTCACCCTTGACTCGAAGATGGAAGAAAGGGGCGAATACACCCAGTTTCCCTTGGCGGCTGCCCATTCCCTCCATCTTCCTTCCCTTTGCGAAGGGAAGGAAGATGGAGGGAATGGGCAGCCACCAAGGCAAACCATGGCATTCACCCCTCTCTTCAACCTTCCAGTCAAACCTGACTCAAAGGTGGAAGAAAGGGGTGAAAACGCCCGGTTTGCCTCGTCAGCCCCCACCCCCCCATCTTCATTCTCTTTGGAAGGGAATGAAGATGGAGGGAATGGGCAGCCACCAAGGCAAACTGCGGGATTTGCCCCTCTCTTCCACCTTCCAGGAAGGTGGAGGAAAGGGGCGAAAATACCTGGTTTCCCTCGTCCACCCCCCCTTCCCTCTGCCTTCATTCCCTTTGGAAGGGAATGAAGACGCGGGGAATGGGCAGCGGCCATGGCAAACTGCAAGATTCGCCCCTTTCTTCCACCTTCCAGGAAGGTGGAAGAAAGGAGCAAACTTACCCGGTTTGCCTCGGCTGCTGTAAGGGTGGCTGGAGGGGGGGACTTTCCAGTCACCCACCCCCTCCCCGAGGCCACCACCGGGAGCCCCATCGCAGCTTCGGGGAGGGTGGAAGGGTGGCTGGAGGGGGGGAATTTCCACCCACCCACCCCCTCCCCGAGGCTGCCACTGGGAGCCCGATCGCGAGGGTGGAAGGGTAGCTGGAGGGGGGCTACCTAGCCACCCACCCACTCCCCAAACTCGCGATCAGGAGCCGGATCGTGGCTTCGAGGAGGGTGGAAGGGTGACTGGAGGGAGGGGACTTTTCAGCCACCCACCCCCTCCCCGAGACCACCACCGGGAGCCCGATCATGGCTTCGGGGAGGGTGGAATGGTGGCTGGAGGGGGGGGGACTTTCCAGCCACCCACCCCCTCCCCGAGACCACCACCGGGAGCCCGATTACTGCTTCGGGGAGGGTGGATGGGTGGCTCAAGGGGGGGGCTTTCCACCAACATTTGCCCCCCTCCTCTGTCTTCGGTTGCTCCCCAAAGGGGGAGAAGGCAGAGGAGGGGGCGAATGAACCGGTAAACACTTTGCCTAACCCCCCTTCCCTATCTCCTGCCTCTTCACTCCGCTTGCGAAAGGAGTGAAGAGGCAGGAGATCAGACGTCAGGGTGAAGCAAAGTGTATCCGGCGTATAAGACAACCCCTGATTTTGGAGTCTATTTTTCAGGGCTCAAAGGTCGTCTTATACGCCGGAGTATACGGTAGTCACATCTGCAGATGACAACAAAGTATTCAGTATATAGTGAAAACTCAAGACCCAACAGCTTCTCTTCAAACTTGGTGAGTCAGCAACAAAATGTCAGGTCAGATGATGCAATGTAACTGTAAAGCCAAGCACACTGGAGTATTATTACTTCACATGTACACTAACAATGTTTTTCCAAAAAAGAAGACACCCCACCCACCTAACAAAGAGCTCACAGAATTACAGCAGAGAATAAACCAAAAGACTCACATCTAATCAGGGTGTGTGTGTCTGTGTGTCTTCGAGTCGCCTATCGACCCCATGAATTTCATAGGGTTTTCTTAGGCAAGGAATACTCAGAGGTGTTTTTGCCAGTTCCTTTCTCTGAAACATGGCCTCCAGTACCTGGTATTTGTGGGCAGTCTCCCATCCAAGTACTAACCAGAGCTGACCCTACTTAGCTTCCAAGATCAGAAGGGATTTGGTGCTTTCAGGGCATTTAGGCACCTAGCAGGGTAAGGGGTTGAAAACAGCACTTAAGTGCTCACACTTAAAATACTCTGTTAAGAACAGCATGGACAGGGTTGCTGTCTTGAGTAGGACCAGGGAAAAGCCTGCAACAGAAGAGTCCTAGACATCCAGAGTTGTGGCACTCTTTTTATTATTGTTCTCAGACTTTAGTAATTAAAATTAAAAAATAGAATCCTAAGTTCAAGATGTCTCATTATGGTAAATAGATTTTAAGGTGCTAAGCAGAAAGGGTATAGGGGAAAGCCTTTCTCCACCTTTTTCTCGGGGTTGGATTGAGTTGGGTAGAAAAAGAATGAATTTGTAGCATATACATAGGGTACACCTTCTCTCTCTTCTCAAGAGCCTTGAAGGTAGACTTTCAGTCTTTCACTCTGTATGGAAAACATGATTTCTTTGATTTAGAGAAAGGATATAACTGAAATGACAGAGATCAGCACAATGTGATCATCTTAAACTTTTGGAAAGACTGACTTTTCCTATTTATTCAGAGCCAGGTTGGAATCAGAAAGTTTGAGAAAGTGAACAAATTTAAAATAGTAATTTTTCCTTCTGTGTTGCGTAAACAGGAAAGCAACTAATATTAAAATATTACTTGCTAGGCACTTCTGTAGCTGTTACCCTTCTGTTGTTTTACTGTTGTCGTTTTGTGAACTACTAATAATGACAATGAGAATAATGTAGTATAAATGTAATAGTAGTTGTCATCATAATAAAAATGCAATGAAAGCTATGCTACTTCGTGAGTAGAAATGAAAACAAAATGCACTGATGGGCAATACCTTCATCAGAATATACCAGGATGCTGTAAAACTCTGTAGGCATTAGAGTTTTCCAGAACTGTTCATCAAACTAGGAGGTACAGTAGGGGCAGAGGAGAGCAGAAATTAATAAACTCATCAAAGTGGTACCTTCAAGAGTTGACATGCAATGTTCTGCTTGGGATGTCCTGAATACTAACTGGCTGAAGGGCCTTACTCTGAGTACTATAGCTTTGTGAAACCACCTTGTTAGTTGTAAGCTATTATTTTCAAAACTGGAAGGTAGAAATACTTTGAAATAATAGGATACAAGTAGTTGTAAGGTAGCAATTGAGTTTTGTAGCACACTGGTGTAATAACTAAAGAGACTGAGCTGCAAATCTCAGAGAAGTCACTGATTCAAGGCCCCCCTTTTCTGTGACCCCACGATATGTCTTATGCACACTAGTCAATATCTCCCCCTCCCGCCATTTGTGAAATGGAAAATGTGACTTGCCGTACATTGGCCTTCCCCAGTATATTGACCCCACAAATGTACTGGACTACATAGTGTGCCAAAGGGATATGACTGAGAGCGATGAGAGCTGTTTATTCCTACATGGCAGGGGGTCGGACTGGATGGCCCTTGTGGTCTCTTCCAACTCTATGATTCTGTAGTTCTGTAGGTCTATTACTCTATATCAAAAAGGATATTTTGCCAAGAGAGGAAGCAACCTAAACATGTTTACCTTCTTAACAATTTCAAAGGAATTATGCATCCATACATGGTTTTAAATCCTCTAGACTTAAAACTGTTTTAACTGCTTTTAAAGTTGTCAAATTGTTTATTATGTTTATAGTCTGTTTACATTATATTTCAATATTGTAGTTTGTTTTAAACTGGTCACATAAATTTTGTTTATAGGCTGTCCATGATATATAGAATACATTTCTTCATCTACCACTATCAACAGCAGTAAATAGCATTGACTAAAAATGACAACCAACACTCCCAATTTCTGGTAAAGAAATTTAGGGGGGACGACAAGCAAATAGCAAATCTTCAGTCAAATTCTGTTCCCTCAAAAGAGATGCCTGCTCCCCTCCCCAGTCTCAGGAATCTAATGGAGATGTGGTAACAATTAGAGCAACATGATCAGAGCTCAGAAACATTACTTTTTGGATGACAGCTTCCATAATCTTCTCCCCTCCCCCCCCCGCCCCACTTGCTCCTTGGAAATTCACTTTTTAAAAGCTCTAAAGAGGACCTGCTAGCCAAGAGATCACAGCCTTGGCCTCCATAACCCATTTTTAAAGTGTATCACCAGCAAACCTTGTTCCTAGCAGGGGGTATAAACCACTGGAAAGAATCAAGCAAATCTGTCAATTTATCATTCAAGTCAGACTGTTTAAAACACCATACCTATTTTTAAAAAACTATCTTTTGGTAGGTTATCTTAGGAAAATACAACTTCAGCTCTGATAAACAGTAAGAAAATAATCAGCATTACATCCACCCACAGATCACAGCACAAACATTCTCTGCACACTTTTCCACAGCTGGTTGCATCCACTTGCAAGACCCCAGGTTCTAACCAGAGTGGTTCTGTAGGGAACAGATTGTTCATAGTGTATCTGGAAGGTACACAAACCTAAATAATCAATATTGCCACACCCAAAAGCTTTTCATGCCAATAAAAAAAGAGGGTTTTTTTTTCCTCTTCACCCGATGACTGTACATTAGGGCAAGATTTTAGTGATGCTTATTTGGAAAATACACACACAAAGCAAGACATGGAAATTCAGTTTTAAGAAGAGTGAATCTGATTACATCCTGAAGGCATCCATAACCAAGAAAATAGTAGGATGATCATCTATAGTCCTGAGCATCATCCCAACACTACTTAATTATGGATGGCTAAAGCATGTCACCATATTCATTCTTCTTAGAAGTAGTTTTCCAAATTTTGAACAACATTATTGTTAAGGGAACTGGGTAGTTTAGAGGGGAAAGTGTAAATAAATGAAAGGCTGTGATCCTAGGCACTGGGAGTAAGTCCAACTAAACTCAGTTACAGTTACCTCTGAGTAGAGGTATAAGAAGTGTTATTTTCAAAGACACGGTCACATTAGGCTCTTTTGATATAAAAAGAGAGGCGGAAGGAACACACTTTAAAGACTAACCAATTTATTTCATCATAATCTGGTTGCTTTTGGTTTTTTTGAGCCCATTTCAAGAAATCAGTTGTATTCCATGAAAGCATGTGAGTGGGCTGGGTGTTATCAGTACGCTGATGACACCCAGATTTATTTCTCCTTGTCCCGATCATCGGCCTCGAATTCCAATGGCATCTCTCCACTTAATGACTGTCTTAAAGCTGTAATGGGCTGGATGAGGAAAAACAGATTGAGATTAAATCCAGACAAAACGGAGGTGTTCAAGGTAGCGGCCCCGAAACCAGGAGTTGGGTTGCAACCGCCAGTCCTGGACGGGATCACACTTTCCGTTAAGGACTGTGTCCACAGTCTGGGGGTGCTCCCTGATTCATCACTTCAGATGACGAGTCACGTGAATGTGACAGTCAGGAGCGCCTGTTATCAGCTTCGGCTGATACGCCAGCTGTGCCCTTTCCTGGAAGTAAGGGACCTCGAGACTGTGGTGCACGCACTGGTAACCTCTCATCTAGATTTCTGCAATGCGCTCTACATGGGGCTACCCTCATGCTTGGTCCGGAAACTTCAGTTGGTACAAAATATGGCAGCCAGAGTGGTCTCAGGAACATCTCGGAGAGATCATATAACTCCAGTATTAAAGTCTCTCCACTGGCTGCCTATCAGTTTCCGGGCCCAGTATAAGGTGTTGGTTATTACCTTTAAAGCCCTAAATGGCTTGGGTCCAACTTATCTCTGGAACTGCCTCCTCCCATACAATCCTCCCCGCGCACTCCGGTCCTCTGGGAGGAATCTGCTTCAGCCACAAAAATCTAGGCTATCTGCAACCTCCCAGAGGGCCTTTTCGGTAATCACCCCCAATTTATGGAATGGCCTGCCGAATGAGATCCGTCAGTTGACAAGCTTGAGTAGCTTTTAAAAAGCACTAAAGACGGATCTCTTTCACCAGGCCTTTCCTGATTAGATCCCGGCCTCAGGAGCTCAGTCTCCTGGCTTTTTAAAATTATGTATATATTTGTTTTTAAATGTGTTTTTAGTCAGAAGGTTTTAATTTTATAGTGTTTAATGTCTTTTTATGGGGGAGGGTGGGGGTGGGTGGTGTTTTTAGTCATTATTATAATGTTTTAATTGTTGGAAGCCGCCCCAATTGTTTTTAGCAGAGGGGCGGGGTATAAATTTTATTATTATTATTATTATTATTATTATGTGCTGGAATGAATAAAACTGTTAGTCTAAAGGTGCCACAAGACTCCTTTTTTACTTTCCTTCCCTCTTTTTATGTAGAATATGCTTTCAGACATTTAACATTTTCTTCTTTCTGTTAAGGAGGTGCTTGTATTAAAAAAAAATGTGCACAACAGCTGCCATTTACCTTACTGCTAAATGGAACTGCCCAATTACTATCACCTATCAAAATGTCAATTCCACCGCACAATTTTGAAACAGATGCTACTATTCAGAAACAACCAAACAAAAGTGTGGAAAAGAAGGTCAATGTAATCGGGTTCTGGGATATGTGTTCAGACAATCTATTATCCCAGAAGATACAAAATAATTGGAATGGGAAAAAATATACACATAACTGGCAATCTCACCTATAGTAATCAAACACCAGTTCCTCAATTCCATATTCAAGAATCATTTTTTTAAAGATCATTTTATATCTATAAATACATATTGCTCAAGTGGGAAACCCATTAGATTTTTCTCCATCCCTTGTTAAACTAAGTGTGAAAACAACAGCTAATCCAGTCCAACTAATCTTATGCCTAATCTTATTATCAGGAAAAGAACATAACAAAGGTCTTGATTAACTCAAAATTATCTCTGTGGGCTCCTCCAGACTGCTGAATAGTTCTGGGAAATGTCAAAACATTTTGTTATAGGATTTCGTATCTTTTAATGCCTTGTAATAGTTGTTTGCACACATGCAAACAGTCATGACCTAAATATCCAGGGTTTGGGTCCTAGTTTGTTGCTGCCTGTAGCAGACTTTAGCTCTACCCCAACCTGTACATTTCAACCACTCTCTTCTCTCACTCAAGCTGTGGTTAAACTGAGGTGCAGGAGCTGATTCCCTCTATCTCGCTCCCCCATCCACCGCTCCTCCTCCAATATCCACATTGGATATTTTAAATCCTGCATATTTTAAAACTTTTAACCCATAAATGCAATGAAAGAAGGAAGATCAAGAAACATCTACAGCAAAGATCACATTCCCCATTCAAGATGTCTATCAGTGGGACTGATCAAACATACAGTGAAAGGAACCAAGGCAGCAGATCAAGATGAGTGACATTAACTCCAGTCTGTAATGGAAATGTCCAGGATGGGATGGGCATGGAAATAAACCTCCTGCTGTGGGAATAAAAAATTGTGGCCAGTACCAAAAATTAATGAGAAAAGCAGGATAGGAAGAGTATCATATTGATTTTTTTAAAGAGAATTTCAGCTGCAACTCCCATCTAAATCCCAAGGCTTTGGGACAGTCTGGAGGAGCCCTCAGTCTGCTCTCAAAAATATTTCATAATCCCTTTTCCACCAGTGGTATACAATCAAATGATGCTTTTTCCATAATGAAAATATAAAGTAAAAGGTAGCCATGTTTGTCCACAAAGAAACAGCTCTGAAAATCCACTAACAGGCAATGGTTTTGCTAGGGTCAATCAAAATGTCATAAAATAGCCTCCAAGTTTTTGAGTTCTCCAGGGTCTATTTATCTCCTGGCTCTTCCTCTGCTTTACATTCAGCCTGAGGAACAGAGCACAAAAGATGGCTCACTGTTTTGCAACATTTCAGCTAGTCCCAATAAAGTTTCTGCCCATCAGTGGGTTTTACACTCTTTCTCCATATCCTTCAAAACCTCCCAAAATATGAACATCAGGAAGATTATAATGAGCCAATGGGGGAGGGGGAAAGTAATCACTGTCATGTACAACTTTAGCCATGAGCACCTTAACAAAGGTATTTCAAATTATTTGCATGGCTAGTTCTGGGCACATTGTGGCCCCCAGCCCTTGTTGACACGGTCAAAGGCACCACTACCACACATACCATAAAGCTGCAGAAAGTGAACTTTGGTGTATAACAGCAGATACATGTACGGCAGTCAAACTATCAAAAACTGGGAGCCATCAAGTGCCAGGCTTCACAAGTCACAAGTCTTATCGAGCAGTTACCGCCAGCCTGATCATGATGCAAACAAGTTGAGTGTTGGGGCTTTGCAGGTTCAAGACCCTATTGAGCCACAAAACTCACTGAGTAACTTTGGACCTATCACTTTCACTCAGCCTGGCTTAATTCACAGAGTTGTTGTGAAGACAGAAATGTGGGGGGGGGGACATGGAAGCCAGTACTACTCAAAGTAGTGGTTTGCAGCCAGTGTGAGTGCATGAGCCTCTGGCTGCTAGTCTGTGGAGAGTTTCCAGGAAAGAAAAAAACACGTGTAGCCAATGGGTACAAATAGGGTGCCAGTCCTTGGTCCATGGGTGGGGGGGACCACAGGTCCCCACCACCAAACAGCATGACAAGCACTGGTGTCCAACGTGAGCTCACTGAAGGGAAAGTTGCATACAAGTGCAACCAATAAATAAAATATGTTAAAAAGCACCAACCCCTCCTTTGAAGCAGAGAGAAAGATTCACTCTCGATGAATATGTATTCTGGAATAATAATAATAATAATAATAGTAATAAAATTTATTTTTATCCCACTCATCTGTTAAAACAATCGGGGTGGCTTACAAAAATTAAAATACCAATACAATTTAAAATCCCCAAACACCACCCACCCCCACCCTCCCCCATAAAAAGATATTAAGCCAAATACATTAAAACAACTGATATAAAATCACATTAAAATAATAAATAGCCAGCAGACTAAAAAGAGCCAGGAGTCCCTTTGCCACACCATAACAGATTGTTATAGGAAGAGGGCTTAGATGCCTGCCCTGTAAAGCACTGAGCGGTCCAAGCAACGTTCACAGCTCCAGATGTGGAACCTATGAGCACGGTTGCCAGCGTGAAAACAGGTCGGGGCTCCTGTGCCTTCGATGCGGAAGAAGGAACTTCCGCAGGTGTTGCCTGTCAAGCAACCAGGTAACAAGCGACACGTGCAGAAAGGCTCTCGTGTCCACAACCAACCCTTCAAGGTAGAGGAGCCCCCCCCCCTTTCTTTCCACTGGTCCCTCCGGGAGGGAAGAACTGGCCGCGAGTCCAGCGCCCCTCTCAAAAAGACGGGCGGGTGGAGGGATGGCCGGGCAGAAAATGGGGGAGGCCAGCTCTATGGGGCGGGGAAGGGGGCGGCTGAAGAAAAGGGGGCTACAATTTGGGGGGGGAGGAAAAGCAGGGGTGGTTTGCTCGTTCCACTGAGGGAAGAGCGCGCAAGGGCGCCCACGACCTCACCGACCAAAGCGTGGCCGAACGAGGAGGGGCTGGTGCTCGCCCTAAGTCAGCCCTGGTCCCCATTACCTGCTCTGCCAGCCCTGGAGGAGGTTGGTGTACTTGCTCAGGGACCCCTCCAGCACGGCTTCCGTCCTCCTGCCGGCCGCCAGTCCCCCCGCGCCGCCGCTCCCTCCCGGACTGGCTGCCGCCGAGCTCGGGCTGCTCCCGCCGCCGCCCTCCGGCCTTCCCGTTGCCACCGTTCCCTGCCGGCCAGAGAGCCCTCGGCTGCCGGAGGAGCAAGGAGAAGAGCCCGCCGAGGTGGGGCGGCTGCTGCTCCGGCTGCTGCTGTTACTCCCGCCACCACCGCCACCGCTGCTGCTGGTGTTGTTTCCAGACGCCGCGGACACCAGCTCGCCCTCGCCGCCGCTGCTACTGCTTTGCGCCGCGGCCGCTGCCTTCTCCATGGAGCTCGGAGGGAAGGTGTGAGGCGGCGGCGGCGGCTCCACTCGGTGGTGCTGGTCGCCGGCGGCGGCAGGCTGAGGAATACCTGACTCATAGGCGAGGAGGGAAGGAAGGAAGGAAGGAAGGGCCGGGCGAAACCCTCGGCCGCAGCCTCCGCCTCTTCTCCTTCTCCTCCTCAGGGGCTGCCCAAGCCGGAGGTGGGAGCGGAGGCGGCGCTGGCCCTTTGTGTCCGAGGTCCGCCCCGGTCCCTGCTGGCTCCCTCACGCACGGCCTCTCGTTTCAAGCCGCAGCCATGAAGCTCTGCCTCGTCGCCAAGCGTGAGGGGGAGTGTTGTGTGTGTGTGTGTGTGTGTGTGAAGGGGGACGCGCTAAAGGAAAGCTGGAAAGGGCGCAAAAGCGAGGCCGCCCCTTCTTCTTCTCCTCCCAGCCGAGCAGCGCCCGGGGGGAGACCCAACGCCTTCGCCTCAGCCACGCCAGGGAGGGGCCGGCCGGCCAGCATGGAGCCCGCCTCCTCTGCCCCTAGGCCCAAGTAAGCGCCTTCGCCAAGGCGGGCGGACGGACGGACGGAGGAGGAGTTGCTCCGAGGGCGTGAATCCGAAATAAACTCCCGCCCGCGCCGCAAGCTTTCCCCGTTGGGCTGCTCGGAAGGCGCGGGAAGCACCAGCCCTGGGAAGTTGGCGGGGGGACTGGGGAGAGACCTGGATCACCGCGCTCGAGGCCATGAGGGCACGGTGGGGCTGAAACTGAGGGAGAGATGGTTATTGTGGCGCCAGCCTCCCTGTCCTTTGTGTGTTGGTTTCTAAATATTTATGTACCACTTTGATCCCAACATTCCAAAGCAGTGTACTGTACAGTTGTCTCTCGTATCCACGGATTTAAGTATTCACGGCTTGAAAATATTCTTTAAAAAATAATCATCCAAAAAGCAAACCTTGATTTTGCCATCTTAGATAAGGGACACCATTTTACTATGCCTTTGCATAGAATGGGACTTGAGTATTCACAGATTTGGGTATCCACAGAGGGTCCTGGAACCAAACCCCAGCGAATATGAAGGGACAACTACAGTATATATCAATAAACGCACATTAAAATACACTGTTTGTGTGATCTATGGCAGTGGTCCTTAACCTGTGGTCTAGGAACCCCCCAGGGCTTGAAGCAAAGCCAAGGCTTTAAAGGCTGCCTGCCTGCCTGCAGTGGAGTGACCACCTGACAGAAGCCAAGGCAAAGGCTGGCTGGCTTGGCCTGCACATTGCCATTCAATCCACTCCAGCCACAAACTTGCAGGAAGAAGCAGGAGAAAAGTCTTCCCTCCCCCTCCGGTGCCTCTTTGGGAAAGTTTAATTACAAATACACATGAAATATTATTATTGTTGTTTTTGTTGTTGTTGTTGTTTTAAATCTTGAGTTAAGTCTTGGTGGTCCACAGCAACAAAAGATATTTAAAGGGGGGTCCCTGGTAAAGAACATGTTAAGAACCACTGGTCTATGAAATAGATTGGACTAAAGAGGGAAGGCTTGTATAAATAAATATGTTGTTAACATGTATGTAAAGCTAAGAATAGTTGGAGCATATTGAAGGGCCAGGCAGGAGCATTCCCCAAAGTGACACTGCACTAAGGGCTATTGGTAGTCTTGACTAGAGTAGACCCAGTAAATCAGTTGGATTTACCCATGTGTTGATGCACTGTACAACCATCTATTTAGTGGGCAGAAACTAAGCAATAGGATTCTGGTCTAAATGCCCTGCTCTGAACCACTGTGGAGCAAATCTTAGAAACGTGTGGCACACCATGAGGACCTCTCCAGCAGACTTCAAACAGCAGATATAGTTGGAACACTGAGTTTAGCAAAAAATGTATTGCTCACTGGGTAGATAGAATCATAGAGCTGGAAGAGACCACAAGGACCATCTAGCCCAACCCCCTGCTATGCAGGAATACATAATCAAAGCACTCCTGACAGATGGCCATCCATCTCCTCTCTGGCTTTTCTTCGCAAACGAAGATTCAGGAAGGACTCATCCCACGCTTTCTGCAAGCGCGCTGATGACTAAAAAGGCCAATCCGAGATAAACAAGTCCGGTTGCAGAAAGCACAGCAGAAGGTCTCCTTGGGTGATGTTTTTGGGTTGTGATAAATTTGGCCGAGCCTGAGGTGTTGTTTCAGGGAGTCTTTGTATCGCTTTTTTGGAGCGCCCCTCTTACGCTGACCCGTGGCGAGTTCACCGTAGAGTAGCATTTTTGGGAGCCGATGGTCCTCCATCCTAGAAATGTGCCCTGCCCAGCGCAGCTGCGTTCTCAATATCATGGCCTCCATGCTGGTGATCCCTGCTTGCTCAAGGACAGCAACATTCATCACGTAGTCTGTCCAGTGTATATTTAGGATTGTGCGTAGACAGCACTGATGAAAGCGCTCGAGGAGTCGTAGGTGGTGGCGATAGGTGACCCATGTTTCAGTTCCACAAAGGAGGATAGACAGTACGATGGCCCTATACACACTGATTTTTGTGCTCTGCCTCAAGTGTTTATTGCTCCAGACTCTTTTGTGAAGCCTTCCAAATTCACTATATGCCTTTGCTAATCTGTGATCGATCTCTTTGTCAATCTTGGCATCTGAGGAGATGATGCTTCCCAGGTAGGTGAACTGCTGAACGAACTTGAGCACAGATTTGCCGACGGCAATGTGAGGATGGTGGTGTTTGTCCTGTGGTGCAGGCTGGTAAAGAACTTCTGTTTTCTTCAGGTTGACTTCCAGCTCAAACAGCTCTGCAGCTGTTGCAAAGCAGGATGTTAGGCGCTGCAGAGCTGCTTCTGTGTGGGCAACAAGGGCAGCATCGTCGGCGAAGAGCAGCTCACGGACTAGATAGTTTAGAGTCTTAGTGTGAGCCCTCAGACGGCTTAAGTTAAACAAGCTACCATCAGTACGGTAACGTATATAGATGCCGTCGTCTTCTTCAAGCTCTGCCATAGCCCTTTGGAGCATGGCCATCCAGCCTCTATTTAAAAATCTCCAAAGATGGAGACTCCACCACACTCAGAGACAACATGTTCCACTGCAAGAACACATTTATTTCACTTTCCTACAGTGGGAAATTGAGGAATATAAATGGTAATACTGTTAAAAAAAAACACTAATGTCACAGGTTTAGAAAAAACATATCTCACCAACATGGACTTTTGAAAGGTAGAAAAAAAATTGTAATACACTGGGTTCCTATGCACATCTGTGTGTATGTACCCTCAAGCCGCCTTTTGACTTAAGGTCATCCCATTAATTTCACAGGGTTTTCTTAGAAATCAAGTACTCAGAAGTGGTTTTGCCAGTTCATTCCTCTGAAATACAGTTGTCCCTTCATATTCGCTGGGGTTTGATTCCAGAACCCTCTGTGGATACCAAAATCTGTGAATACTCAAGTCCCATTATATGCAGTGGCATAGCAAAATTGTGTCCCTCATATAAAATGGCAAAATCAAGGTTAGCTTTTTGGATTATTTATTTTTTAAAGAATATTTTCAAGCTATGCATACTTAAATCCATGGATACAGAGGGACAACTGTACAACCTACAGCACCTGGTATTTGTTGGTGTTCTCCCATCCAAGTACTAACAACGGATGACCCTGCATTGCTTCCAAGAAAGGATCTGGTGACTTTAGGGTATTTAGACCCTTATCTATGAGGGTGTAAATCCCAATGGACACCCGAGGCCCTTTCACACTGCACCGTTATAGTGCTGTGATTTTACTTGATTTGCCATGGTTGCATCCTATGGAATCCTGGGACTTGTCATTTGATGAAGTACTACAGGTCTCTGGCAAGGAATTCTAAATATCCCTCCCTAAACTGCAAATCCCAGAATTCCCAAATGGGTAGTATTAAAGGGCTATTGAAAGCAGTTCAGGTCAGTTAGACATTTGCAAAGAGAAACGTCCTCTTCAAATAAACACCCTTGTACAGCTAGCTACTTGAGTTGCAGGATTTGAAAGGAAGAACACCTTCACAGCATTCTTCTTAATCTAAATGAATTTAAATCTCCAGGACCAGATGAACTACATCCAAGAGTATTAAAAGAGCTGGCAAATATTATCTCAGAGCCATTGGCAATAATCTTTGAGAACTCCTGGAGAACAGGAGAAGTCCCAGCAGACTGGAGGAGGGCAAACATTGTCCCCATTTTCAAAAAGGGGAAAAAAGAGGATCCCAACAATTATCGTCCAGTTAGTCTGACATCAATACCAGGGAAGATTCTAAAGCAGATCATTAAACAGAGAGTCTGTGAACATTTAGAAGACAATGCCATAATCACAAAAAGTCAACATGGGTTTCAGAGTAACAAGTCATGCCAGACTAATCTGATCTCTTTTTTTGATAAAATTACCAGCTTGGTAGATGAAGGGAACGCTGTGGACATCGCATACCTTGATTTCAGTAAGGCCTTTAACAAGGTTCCCCATGACGTTCTTGCAAACAAGCTTGTAAAATGTGGGCTAGAAAAGTTAACAATTCAATGGATTTGTAATTGGTTGACCGGCCGAACCCAAAGGGTGCTCAGCAATGGCTCCTCTTCATCTTGGAAAGATGTGACCAGTGGGGTGCCACAGGGTTCTGTCCTGGGCCCAGTGTTATTCAACATCTTTATCAACGACTTGGATGAGGGAATTAGGGGCATACTTATCAAATTTGCAGATGACACCAAATTGGGAGGAGTAGCTAATACCCTGGAGGACAGGATCAAAATTCAAGATGACCTGGATAAATTGGAGAGCTGGGCCAAAGCTAACAAAATGAAATTCAATACGAAGAAATGTAAGGGCAAAAAAATGAAATGCATAGATATAGGATGGGGGAGACCTGGCTGAATGAAACCACGTGCGAAAGGGATCTAGGAGTCCTAGTAGACCACAAGTTGAACATGAGTCAATAGTGTGATGCGGCAGCTAAAAAGGCCAATGCGATTTTGGGCTGCATCAATAGAAGTATAGTGTCCAGATCAAGGGCAGTAATAGTGCCGCTCTATTCTGCCTTGGTCAGACATCACCTAGAATACTCCAGTTCTGGGCACCACAATTCAAAAAGGATATTGACAAATTGGAGCATGTCCAGAGGAGAGCGACTAAAATGGTGAAAGGTCTGGAAACCATGACTTATGAGGAGAGACTTAGGGAGCTGGGTATGTTTAGCCTGGAAAAAAGATGGTTAAGAGGTGATATGATAGCCCTGTTTAAGTATTTGAAGGGGTGTCACGTTGAGGATGGAGCAAGCTTGTTTTCTGCTGCTCCAGAGATTGGAACACGGAGCAATGGATGCAAGCTCCAGGAACAGAGATTCCACCTCAACATTAGGAGGAACTTTCTGACAGTAAGAGCTGTTCGGCAGTGGAACGCACTCCCTCGGAGTGTGGTGGGGTCTCCTTCCTTGGAGGTCTTTAAACAGAGGCTGGATGGCCATCTGTCGGGTATGCTTTGATCGTGATTTCCTGCATGGCAGGGGGTTGGACTGGATGGCCCTCATGGTCTCTTCCAACTCTGCAATTCTATGGTTCTATGATTCAATTTTTTTCTGCCACTATCTTTTGCAAGTATAGGGATGATGGCAGTTAAATTAGAATCATAGTTCTGTAATTGTGCAGTGTAAAAGGGCCCCTTATCTACATAATCCTTCACCATTTACTACAGTGGCTGGGGTGGTGGGCATTTCAATACAACAACATCTGGAGGAAACATGCACTCTCCACCCTGCAATATTCAGCAGGATGGAAGAGTTCTTAGATGAATACTGGATGGCCCTCGTGGTCTCTTCCAACTCTACAGTTCTATGAATAGACTTTACCACTTCCAGCTGCAGATGGGACATAGCATCCTTTAATTAGTTGGTAGTTGTCATCAGCGCTGTATACGCACAATCCTAAATATACACTGGACTGACTATGTGATTTATGTTGCTGTCCTTGAGCAAAAAGGGGTTACCAGCATTGAGGCCATGATATTGAGAACAAAGCTGCACTGGGCAGGACACGTTTTAGAATGGAGGACCATTGCCTCCCAAAAATAGTACTCTACGGTGAACTCGCCACAGGTCAGCGTAAGAGGGGCACTCCAAAAAAGCGATACAAGGACTCCCTGAAACAACATCTCACCCTCCGCCAAATTGATCACCAACAATGGTCCACCCTGGCTTCACATCAGGAGGCATGGAGATGTACTATCCACAATGTTGCAGCCTTATTTGAGAACTCACACCGAACAAGTCTTGAAGAGAAACGACAACGCAGAAAGAATCACAACCTGGAAACATCACCCAAGGAGACCTTCTGCTGTGCTTTCTGGAACCGGACATGTTTATCTCGGATTGGCCTTTTTAGTCATCAGCGTGCTTGCAGAAAGTGCGGGATGGGTCCTTCCTGGATCTTCGTTTGCGAAGAAAAGCCAAAGAGAAAGAGAGTTGTCATCATGTCCTTTCTAAGTCAACTCCAGTGTATGGTGACTGTATCTTAGGATTTTCTTGGCAGGATTTCTTCAGGGGAGGTTTGCCATTGCCTTTGTCTTAAGCTAAGACATGTGATGTGCCCAGTTGATTTCCATAGCTGAGCAGAAATTCAAATCTTGGTCTTTTAGAACCGTATTCCAACATTCAAGCCTCTACATAATGGCTCCTCCTTGAACCAGGCTTGCCTTTAAAACACCCTACTGGTGGAAAGCTGGCACTGCAAGAAATAACTGGGTTGGAACTTTTGTCTCTGAAGTTTGCTCATAGTGAGTTTTTAATGCAAAGAAGCATTCTCAAGTGGAGTCTCTTATCTGTAATCTAAAGTGCTTCTGTCAGTTCTACAGCCTCTGGATTCTAAAACAGTTGTCCCTTCATATTCACTGGGGTTTGGTTCCAGGACCCCCCGTGGATACCCAAATCTGTGAATACTCAAGTCTCATTATATGCAATGGCATAGCAAAATGGTGTCCCTTATATAAGATGGCAAAATCAAGGTTTGTTTTTTGGATTATTTTTTTTTAATAACATTTTCAAGATGTGAATACTTAAATCCATGGATACCAAATCTGTGGATATGGAGGGATAACTGTACTTCATTCTGCTATATGTGTGGACCATACTCAGTTTTAATGAGACATAGAGAGGAACCTTATGTTATATATTATACATTTGTTTTTTGTTATGTATTACTGATTATCTTATTCTGCTCCACTATAAACAGGTTGGTTAAGTTTGCAGTCCTAAACAGATCCACTGTGTAAGCTCTTACATATATTTACTTAGAAGCAAGTCCCACTGGTTTTACCAGGTCTTAGCTGCAAGTGCATGTATATATGTTTGCAGTCCTAAGGCACTTGGAAGGTAAAGACAGCAGTCCTCTACACACTTGCATATAAACTTCATTGAACTAAGGTATAAGGTAGTTCATTTCTGAGTAAGGACATGTACTGGATTGTATACCTTAGTATACAAATATACAAATAATCTGAAGCTACAATTCTATATCCACTTACCTGAGAGTAAACACTATTCAATCCCGTGGAACCTTCTGCTGAGTAGACATTGATAGGATGTCACAATTAACAATGTGGAATGAGCACAGTTTGCTAAATAGTACAATGATCTGTAAAATGGCTTTTGGGCAGGCACAACATTAGGAAGTGGCCTGAAAGGCCTATGGCACAGGTCTTGCACTAGGAGCAAGCCTGCCTCCAGTGACATCTGTAACTGGCATGTGTTTATTTATTAAATTCTTCCTGAATTACTTGGAAACAGGCACCATGATAACTTAAATTTACAGCTTTAAAATGTTTTGAAGTGTTGAAACATAACACAGAAACATTAAAAATAAGGGAAGGAGAGCAGAGCTAATATATACTTTAAAATGTCTTGGAAAAGTTTTTTTTTGGGGGGGTGCAGCTCCTAGAATCCCCAAGCTGGCATGATCAGTGTCTAGGATAACTGACAGATTTAGGGAGTTATGATGCATAAAGGTAACAATTCCAAGCTCTGCATTTCAAACCACTCAAAAGCCATGGAAGACAAAAAGGGTTGAATAGCCTAGCTAAGACAGAATAAAGATCTACTTTCTTGGAAGAGAATTTCTTAGTCAGAATGCTATCACAGAATGCCCCATGTTTCCATCCAAGTACCTCCACTGATGGTAGATATATAGGAAAAATTCACTTTTCCCAGTCATCAATTAGGAGTAATTAAACTAGAACTAGGATATTTGTGGTGCTCCAGAGGTTGGACTGCAACTCCTATCAGCCCTAGCCAGCATATTGATATGTCTGGAAGTCCACAAGCTGTCCACCCCAGAATTAATCCATGTTAAGTTATATTTTTTCCATTCTTCTTTCAAGACGGGCTCTCTTCTGTGCAGTAATTCCATAACAGATATTTTAAAATAAACACAACTATTCTTGTATCGTTCATATAGAAGGATATTAACAATCCATTCCTGCCATAATGGACTTGCTGGCAGCCTGACTATTACCGACATGGTTTCTGCTTTCAGTACCTTTTTATTGATGTTATATTGCATTTAAACACTTCACGGACTAATCTACACATGTATTCATTGGAAGGGAACTAAAAGCCAAACTCCATTAAAGTGCAAGGAGTTTACTATTGACTTCAGGACTTCACCTTTCTTGTGGTTTCATTTCTAAGTTCTCCATATTTTTCATGATGTAGCTTGATTACTTAAAGATAGTTATCTGAGAACGACATCCCTAAAAAGGGGGGGTAGAGAGGAAAGGAAATCAAGCCCAGACAGATATAAATAAATAACAGAGCATAAATTGGCAAAGTTACTGTCCAAGATTCAACCAGTTGCTGGCACGCACAAATAAAGTATCCAGAGAACAGGACTGGGAACAACCCCACTTCAATAACATAGTTATTTTTAAAATGCATTTACTGGTTTTTATTTGATTGTTACAATCATTACATAACATATTTACTTATTAAAATGTTTATATCCTACCCTAAAGATCTCAGGTGGGTGTGCAATAAAGTCAGCTTGGCCAAATTAAAACAATGTACTGTACTGTACTGTAAACAATAACATGATGTTCAAAAGCTAAACAAACAAGTTAAGTTAAAAGAAGACAGTTTAAAACCAGTTTAATCAGTTTAACAGCATGTAAAACCATACATGTGTATGGATTTGTATAAAAAAAACAGTGTGCACCACCTGTGGTCCCTGTATGCTGGGTTCTGCAATGCTGTACCCTCCTTGCAGTGTGCAAAGTGCTGAATAATAACTCCGAGTCTCCAAGTTCTATTTACAGAGTATTCACAGCTATATACAATAACTGTCCATTAGCAAAGTAATTCAACAGCATCTCCAGCTACAACTGCAACAATAACCCCCAACAATTAACATAGGCCACAGCGATATTTATACACATTGTCCATGACATGATCTCCTTCCACAGGTGTCTGTAATGGTCCAGTTGCATCAGCCACTTGCATCATCTCTCCTGTGTCATCCTGGGCATATCCTGGGTGGTGTGATGATGACAGTTCATGTCTATCACCATACTGCAACCCTTTTCCCTCATGTTGCATCATCCAGTATATACAGTAGCCATATTCTGTCCAGTAAAATTCTGGACAGACTTTGCATATGCAATGACAAACAAATAGGTCCAAAGGCTTTGGTGAACAAGTACTGTTAGTTTCACTTGGTGTTGGAATGACAGCAACATTGATGCCGATGAGCCTCTAAGGAGAAGGTATTCCAAAAGTGGGATGCCATAACAGATAAGGCCCTCTCCCACATCTTCCAACAGCATATTGCCTTGACAGATGGGACTCAGAGGAGGGCCCCTCCAGCAAACTTTAGATGTTGGGTAAACATATGTAGGAAAAGAGCTTCTTAAAGTATCAAGGTCCCAACCATTTAGGACTTTACATGTCATCGTGAGTACAGTACCTTGAATTCAGACTGTAAACATATTGACAGCCAGTACAATTTCTTTTAAAGCTGATGTTAGATAGTTTCTGTATGGTGTTCCCATCAGCAGTTTAGCTGCTGATTTTGCACTAGCTGCAGCTTCTGAGTCATCTTCAATGTCATCCTCACATAGAGTATAATAAAAGCTGTTACGTTATGTAATAAATAGCAAATAACATTAACATCAAATTATGGCATTATTAATTGCTCTGACAGCATAAGTTTTAAAAATTATTTTATTATTTATTTATTTTGGCAGGGGGGTTGTTCAATAAGAAAAGAAAGGAAGGAGCTATTCCCATTGTGTTTCTTCATAGGATCAAATGAGCTATTGGAGGAACAATTGTTTGACTATTTTGGTTAACCTAATTTACCAATGGATATCAAAGTTTCATGAACTCTGCTTCTTCTGTTAGGATCCTTTAGAATGATATTGTTTTGTTTGTTAATTTGCCTGTGAGAACAAACAAATGTTCCAAACCTGAGTCACCCACTTCTGATAAGTTTTGGGAGAAGTGCTTTGGCTAAGTGGTAGAACCTTTGCTTTGCATGTGGAAAGCCCCAAGTTCAATCCCTGGCATCTTTAGGCAAGACTGGGAGAAACCCCTGATTAAAATCCTGGGGCCTGTTTACATGGCAAAATAAGCCTGTGAAGAATTTGCTAAGATTCCTAATAGTTCACACACATCGCACCACAATATCACCTCATTCAGAAGTGGGGGGAGCTCAAAAACTCAAAAGTAGCGTAATAAGGGCTTTCGCTACTTTCCCCGGCTTTTTTGAAAAGTAGCGCGACTTAGCGTATTATCAATTGTGTGAACTACCATTTCGCTAAGGGTTATGTGAACTACCAGTAATCTTCCCAATACAGTCACAGCAGAGCTGTGCTGTGATTGGTTGGGCTATCCAAGGAGGGGGTGGGCTTGCAAGAGATAGAGGAGCCTGAAATGAAAAGATCCAGCCCCTGTTGTTTTCAGCCATGGAAAAAAATCCAGCAAGCTGTCTGCAGCTTGCTTGGCTGTGTGTGTATGAGAGAGGGAGGGAGGGAAATTGAGTAGCGATTGGCTCCTCCAGCTGTTCGTTCGCTCGCTCGCACTCCTCTGATAGCATTTGTGTGTGTGTGTGAGAGAGAGAGAGAGAAATACAGGGAGAGTGGGTGAGGGGACGGGGGCTTGATGGAGGGGAATAGCTCCTCCCACCCTTCTCACTTTTGGAAGAAGAGGCATGAAAACTAGCAGGCATTCCGAAGGCATTCCTTAGCCTTTGCTAAGGCATGAAAACTAGGAGGCATTCCTCAGAGGAGGGAAAGATCTGAGTACTTTCTCTCTCTCTCTCTCTCTCTCTCTCTCCCTCCATCTCATCTTCCCCCAGATGTGCTTGGGAGGCCACGCCCCCCACCTTTGCCTATCTGAACCAGAAAGCGAAAAAATAAACAGAGCAACTGATTTCCCAATAAATCATGTAAACTACCTGGCACTGGTGCAAAAAAGCGCTAAAGCGCAAATTATCACAATAAAAACAACCGAGTAACTAAGCCCCTGGAGTGCCACTGCAAAAATTCATTATGTCACTGCTGAGCTAGATGGACCAATAGTCTGACTCCCTTGCAGGCAGCTTCAGTTTTAAGGGGGGGGATGCACACACACACATCCTGAACCCTCCAGATCCTCACAGTCCTTATTCAACAATACTCCCATTGATCAGTTATGTCTTTGAAGTTTGCATCCAAGTAAATGTCATTAGGATGCCTGAGCCAGAAAATAAATGCTTAAGAACTCTTCTGCTAATACTGACCATCTGCAGACCAAGGACTTTTACATGTTACGTTTTTCTTCACAGTAATTTTAGAAAATAGCTTAATCATATTCCTATTTTACAGATGGAAGACTGAGGCTGAGTTAAACTGTTTGCCCAAAGTCACCTTTGAGCTTTTGAGCTCTCTCTCTGAAGTGGCCATTCAGCCTGAGCTTGGGGAAAGTTACTTTTTTGAAGATAGCTCCCAACATCCCAATCTGCCTGGCCAGTGGCCATGGGAGCAAAAGATTCTGGGACCTTGAATCCAAAAACAGCTTTTTCAAGCTTTAAATTCACCTCAAATTTTCTAGATGAGGTGGATGCTTTAAGAGCTGGAGGGCTATTGGGGGGTCTTCCTGGCCCTTTGTGAGACCCGGAAGGGATGTTCCAAGAACTGCAAGTCATTTCTGGGTGGTTTGGGAGGGTTATTTTTTAGTATAGGGTACAGTGTGGTCCTGAAACCAGGATTTTTAACACAAGAAAAGTGCACCCCAGTGAGTTTTGTCTGAAAGCTAATGATGTGATTTGATTGAAAAACAGAAGAGTGGAGTCAGTGTGGTGGGAGCCCAGGAGACCCCAAGATCTGCTCAGGGGCCCCATCCCCAGTAACACAATTCCCACCCTGTTTTAGAGAAAGTCTATCACTTCCCCTAAAAAACCCAGCTTTTTGCTCAAGATTAGATCAAGCTACTCAGCACTGCCACATGCTGATACAAATGTTTAGAATCAAGGTACTAGCCTGCCCTCCCCCCCCCCCTGCAAAAAAGGGCATGGACAACAAAATGCAAGTCCTACATTTCATTTTTATTTTTATTTTTTGGAGACCACCTGCACTCCTTTGTGATTTAAAAAGATGTTAAATGGATTACTCAGCTTTTATGATTCATTTTTATATTCAGGAATTCTCACATCTTAAAGGCCATAGCTAGCATATAAATAACCAGAAGCTGTCCAAAATGTAAACCAACACAATAGAAAAGTAATTTTCTGATAAGTGTTTTATCTCTCTCTGGCTTTTCTTCGCAAACGAAGATTCAGGAAGGACTCATCCCGCGCTTTCTGCAAGCGCGCTGATGACTAAAAAGGCCAATCCGAGACAAACAAGTCCGGTTGCAAAAAGCACAGCAGAAGGTCTCCCTGGGCGATGTTCCTGGGTTGTGACTCTTTCTGCGTTATCGTTTCTCCTCAAGACTTGTTCGTCGTGAGTTCTCAAATAAGGCTGCAGCATTGTGGATAGTGCGTCTCCATGCCTCCCGATGTGAGGCCAGGGCGGACCACTGTTGGTGATCAATTTGGCCAAGCCTGAGATGTTGTTTCAGGGAGTCTTTGTATCGCTTTTTTGGAGCGCCCCTCTTACGCTGACCCGTGGCGAGTTCACCGTAGAGTAGTATTTTTGGGAGGCGATGGTCCTCCATCCTAGAAACGTGCCCTGCCCAGCGCAGCTGTGTTCTCAATATCATGGCCTCAATGCTGGTGATCCCTGCTTGCTCAAGGACAGCAACATTCGTCACATAGTCAGTCCAGTGTATATTTAGGATTGTGCGTAGGCAGCGCTGATGAAAGCGCTCGAGGAGTCGTAGGTGGTGGCGATAGGTGACCCATGTTTCAGATCCATAAAGGAGGATAGACAGTACGATGGCTCTATACACACTGATTTTTGTGCTTTGCCTCAGGTGTTTATTGCTCCAGACTCTTTTGTGAAGTCTTCCAAATCATAGAATCATAGAATTGCAGAGTTGGAAGAAACCATGAGGGCCATCCAGTCCAACCCCCTGCCATGTACTCCATTGTACTCCATTGGTGCATCAGAAAAAGTGGAGTGAAATCCACAAAAGGTCATTATTATTTTATTCATTTATATCCCACTTTTTTCTTCATACTGAGACACAAGGCAGCTTACAACATGGCACAAAATGCACTATATGCCTTTGCTAATCTGTGATTGATCTCTTTGTCAATCTTGGCATCTGAGGAGATGATGCTTCCCAGGTAGGTGAACTGCTGAACGGACTTGAGCACAGATTTGCCGACGGCAATGTGGGGATGGTGGTGTTCGTCCTGTGGTGCAGGCTGGTAAAGAACTTCTGTTTTCTTCAGGTTTACTTCTAGCCCAAACAGCTCTGCAGCTGTTCCGAAGCAGGATGTTAGGCGCTGCAGAGCTGCTTCTGTGTGGGCAACAAGGGCAGCATCATCGGCGAAGAGCAGCTCACGGACTAGATAGTTTAGAGTTTTAGTGTGAGCCCTCAGACGGCTTAAGTTAAACAAGCTACCATCAGTACGGTAGCGTATATAGATGCCGTCGTCTTCTTCAAGCTCTGCCATAGCCCTTTGAAGCATTGTGCTAAAGAAGATTGTAAATAAAGTTGGTGCAAGAACACAACCTTGCTTCACTCCATTAGTTATTAGAAAGGGCTCTGAAAGAGCATCGCCATATCTGACTTGACCACGCTGTCCCTCGTGTAGCAAGATAATCATTTTAAGGAATTTGGGGGGACAGCCTAGTCTTTCCAGGATCTGCCACAGACCTTTTCTACTTACAGTGTCAAAGGCTTTGGTGAGGTCGACAAATGTTACATAGAGACCCTTGTTCTGCGCCCTACATTTTTCTTGCAGTTGCCTAAGGGCAAATACCATGTCTGTAGTACTCCTATTGGCTCTGAAGCCACATTGGCTTTCAGGGAGAAGTTCTTCTGCAATAGCAGGAACTAGTCTGTTCAGGAGTATCCTTGCAAGGATTTTTCCAGCAATAGAGAGCAGTGTTATGCCTCGATAGTTTGAGCAATCAGATTTTGCTCCTTTTTTCTTGTACAGGGTGATGATGACTGCATCTCGGAGGTCTGATGGCAGTTCCCCTTTTTCCCAGCAATTCACAAGGAATTCGTGGAATTTTTCGTGGAGTGCATGACCTCCGTGTTTCCAAACTTCAGGTGGGATTCCATCAATCCCAGCTGCCTTGCCGTTTTTCATCTGCTGTATGGCCTTAAGGGTCTCTTCCAAAGTGGGAGCTATGTCCAATTCATTTTTCATTGGTTTTTGTATCATATATTGGATAGCTGAGGCTTGGACTACTCGGTTGGCGCTAAAGAGACTTTGAAAATGTTCAGCCCAACGATTTAGGATGGAGGCTTTATCAGTAATTAATGTTTGACCATCTGTACTGTATAAGGAGCTTTGGACCTGATAAGTAGGTCCAAACACTGCTTTAAGAGCTTCATAAAATCCTCTATGATCACCCAGATCTGCACAGCGTTGTGTCTTTTCTGCTATATTGATCCACCACTTGTTCTGCATGTCTCGGAGTTTTTGTTGTAGTTTGCTACATGTGAGGCGGAAAGCTGCTTTTCTTACATGACAGGTTGGCTGGGCGAGGTATGCCTGGTGAGCAGCTCTCTTCCTTGCCAACAGCTCCTGGATCTCTTGGTTGTTTTCATCAAACCAGTCTTGATTTTTCTTGTGGGAGAACCCGAGGGATTCTTCTGCAGACTGGAGGATACTGTTTTTGATATGTTGCCAAAGCACTGTAGGAGAAGGATCTGTAGGATGGTCTTCAAGTTTCGATTGTAGATTTGCCTGGAAGTTGTCTCTCATGGTAGCTTGTTGAAGATTGTTGACTTGGAGTCTCTTCTTTAAGATGACACCCCTCTTAGGTTTGAACTTAAGATGAAGATTTAGTTTACATCTGACGAGGCGATGATCTGTTTGGCGTTCTGCACTGGGCATCACTCGTGTATGACAGACATCACGAATGTCTCTCTGACGGACTAGAACGTAGTCAATGAGGTGCTAATGTTTGGATCGGGGATGCATCCAGGTTGTCTTCAAGCTATCTTTCTGCTGAAAGATTGTGTTTGTAATAGTCAGCTGTTGTTCTGCACAGAACTCTAGCAGGAGGCGTCCGTTATCATTGCAATTTCCAACACCATGCTTGCCTAAGACACCTTTCCAGGCTTCGGAGTTCTTTCCTACTCTGGCATTGAAGTCACCAAGGATAATAATTTTATCTTCTACAGGGACTTTTTGTATGAGTTGGCGTAGGTCTGTGTAGAATTTGTCTTTCTCTACAGGGTCGGCTTGCATAGTTGGGGCATATATACTAAAGAGAACAACATGTGGGAGGCGTAAGGAAATAATGCGATCAGAGTGTCCTGTTGGCAAGGTTTCGAGTTTGGAAGCAATGGAGTTTTTAATCATAAAGCCTACTCCTGAAAGATGTTTTTCAGTTTTGGGTTTGCCAGACCAGTAAAGTGTGTAGCCGGCGCCATGTTCTTTAAGGCTGCCTTCCTCATGAAAGCGAACTTCACTAAGAGCAGCGATGTCAATATTAAGCCGTGATAGTTCAAGGGCTATTAGGACAGAACGACGCTCAGGCCGTCCACTATCTTCAGAGTCTTGCATGGTTCTGATGTTCCAGCATGCAAGTGTCAGTTTATTTACACCTTTGGAGGCCGGTGTTTGCCTTTGTTTCTTTGCCTTGGTTTGACCACATCAGAAGATTCCCGTTGGCCGCGGCTAGCCAACCAGGTAGTTGGGGATGAGCTTTCGTTAGGCCACCTTTTCTAGGCCCCTCTCCATATGGAGCAAGCAGTGCTCTCCTTTAAAAAGGCTGCTTGGTCGTTCAGGATGCTGCCGAACAAGACTGTCATCTCCCGGGTCAGGCTTGAGCGACCAATGTCCTGAACCGCCTGCATGCAGGGTTGGGGCTGCAGCTTCCAGTGCATCTTTACACCTGCCGGTTTCGTCCCTCGCCAGTCGCTACAGGGCTTTTTTGGAAATGGATTTGTCCTTCGAGCCTGTGCAATGGATTTTTCTGGTGGAGCGCAGCGTGCACAGAACTGGCCTCACCCTTTAAACCAGAGATTCATCTGCCGTGGCCTTGCAAGCATGGACGTGGCAGTGAGGTCCTCGGGCCGTAGGTTTGATTAGAGTTTCCTTCTCTTAGATGGTTGACCTTACAGGGTTGGACGAGCACCATCTGCCCGGGTTTGGGATTGGAGTTTTCCTTCTCCTAGGACGGTTGCCACAAGGCTAGAGAGCCCATCCTGCCCTTTGACACTCTTTGTCAGACCCTTCGGTTTTGACCTGTCTGGCATGGGAGACCCTACCAGTGGCTATTATGCCACCGCCAGCATAGCTCAAAACATCATTAGGGTACGCAAGCCTCTCTCCCACGACAAGGGGGCGTCAATGGAGAGGAAGTGTTTTATAAAAGGGAGAAAAAACATTAAAACGGAATAAGGACAGGATTACTAAAATATGGGAATGGATTCAAGAATATGGTCTTTCACTATTTTTAAAAAAAAATGAAGTTCAAATACTGTATAACAAGTGGAGCCCTGCAACAAAATGTTACGGTGTGAAGAGCTTCTGTCCAGAGTTCCAGACACATCATAATTTCCCCTCCCTGTTTTTCCAATATCCCACCCACCCACCCCAAAAAAAGTAATAGTCAGTCAGTGTTCATGCCTCATTGGCCTGTTTGGGGGCAGTTTCTACTTTCATTAAAATATTTCTGTGGAGTGAGATCTAGTGGACACACTGATGTCCAATCCCAGGTTTATTAAAATTTTTGATTTCTGCATGAGCCACTCTCTGTTCTGTCTCTGGGGCATTATAAAAACGGCTTTTCATTTTTAATCAAGAACTGAACTACTCTGTCACTTAGAAGTTTCTTTCCATCATTTTTATTTATCTGTGTGTATTTTCCCCCTTTTCCAGCCCCTCTGTCTCTTCACCTACCTAGTTATTGGACACACACGCACACTGTCAGCCACCATTTCCTGCTATGGAGTTATCTTATTATTATCACTGGGCTATTTTGCAGGAGGGTTTCTGCTTAGTGTTTTTTTCCTTCAAAAAGGTGTCTGGGGTTTGTTTGTTCATTTGTTTGGCCATATTCGCAAACCTCGGGTTTATCTTGAGTCTGCAGATACCTCTATCCTGTCCATTAATTATGCAGTTTTGGCTTACATGTCACAAGCATGAAATGACACATCAGTATTAGAAGAAGAGGGGGTTATGAAAATTATGATGGAGGTGGAAGATGGAAGTGGAAGAACAACAAGAAGAAATGGATTTCAAGTGAATGTCTGCTCAAATCCAATGGTAGGAAGGTGTCCCTTTGGTTCACATCCACTAGTGTAGAAGCGAACATACCCTCCAAATACCCCAGTTTGCAGGGACAGTCCCAATTAAACCTCTGTCATCCCACTTTTTCAGTTGTTTTTTAGAATGTCTCAGGAGATTATCAGACACAACAAATATGACATAATATCAACAATATGATACTGCAAAAAGGCACATCATCCCCTTGTATTCTCCAAGCGTTCCATTCCTGTGAAAAAGGCATTCTTTTTTTATTGATGGGCCAAGCCACCAATTGATCGCTGATGGCATTTTTTTCCACAATATTTCCAGCATCTGAAACCGTGTCCCATTATGCTCTTGTGAATACAGCATCAATGGGCAGTCCCCACCAGAATACTTCTGGATGAGAATGCGAAAACTAGGTATGGGATGCTGTTTTTATGAACCTCCCCATGTTGGTGGTAAATTTTAAAGTGTGTTTCAGTGCTTGTGTTTGTCTTGTTTGTTAATTTTGGTGCTTTTAGACTTTTAAGCACACTCATGTCTTCTCTCAAGAACCACTGAGATCACACACCCCAGTGAACATGGGAATAAACAGCGCTAATGATTGTGCTCCGATAATTCTGGGGCTGCTCTTTCTCATTCTTACAACAATGTGTGATAAAAAGGGTTATTATGCCAAGACACTTAGGGTTTTAAATATAGTGGGACAAAAACGTTTTTAGACACTCATCTGATAATCTCCTCAGTTTCTCTTTCCTCCCCCCTCACTCTCCCCTTGTCATCAGCTTACTTCAATTGCTGCAAAATTAGTTCAAAATGCAAAAATAGTTTGCATTCTATTAACTCATCAGGGAAAAAGAAGGAGGGCAGAATCTTGCCCTTCTCAGTAGGCTCAGGCAAAAGCAAACTGCTGCAGCCTCTCCCAGATTGTCTGTTCTTCCTCATTAACAATTTTTGCCATCATCACCACACTGATGTTGACTGGCCACATGTATGTCTCAGTTTTCAGCTACGAAATATTACAGGGTATAAAAATAAGGCCTTCAGCAGCCTGTGGAAATATAGCAAGGAGGGTAACAGTCTAATGTCTCTAGGAAGATTAGCCTCTGAGACTTCCCTGTCCCATATCTACACAAGATGTACCTCTGGGGGTAGTAGGATACAAAGAAATGGTTCAGCAATGCAAAACACACCCTCCCTAACAAATCCACGCTGCAGTATAGCCTTTGTTCATAATTCACACTGTAACAACATTATCAGAGAACTATAGTCAGTCTACTAGTTTGAAAACCACACTTTGGAGGAAATACTTTGTGACATTTTCACTTTGACCTTCTAAAAATGCTAACACAGCTTATTTAATTTCAGGAAAAGAAAGTTCCCTAAGCTTGGGATACATGAACAACCCAAAATGTAAAGAGATTCTGCAAAAAAGAATAGAATATATTTGTCAATTACATTTCCAATTTCCCTAGGAATATTGTGTTACATTCTGCATTCCTTAAGTATAAGAAAATTGACTGGAAACACAGAGTTTGGCAAGTACATTTTATTTGTCAGAAATGCTCTAAAATGTTGCCCAAGGGTGGAGATCTCTAAATTGCAGGCAGCTGTGTTTTTGCTTAGGTTAAAAGTATGATTCCAAACATAACATTTACGGAGAAATACAAACAAATCAAGAGTTTTTCACTATTATGTGGAATGCATTGCTGTGTAGACAAGAGAAGAGTCAAGAAGGTGTTTTGTGTATGTTAGGTTCAAAAGGAAAATTAATAGTGAGGTCAGGGAAGGGCTGGGGCTTATAGAACAGGAAAAAAGCAGAACTTGGAAAAGTGACTTTTGTTGCTTTTCCAAGTACTGTAAAAGATATTCTTCATCCCACAAGCATCCTCGTGAGAAGGAGTTTTTAACTATGGGAAACCTTTCCTACATTAATACATGTGGCACCAGACCTCTACATATCTATCTGCATATTGACATTAAAGAGGTACACTTTAATAGTTCGATACCACTTAAATGGTCATAACTCCATCCTGTGGCATCTGTATGTGGCCGAGATAGTTTGAAATCTCTGCTACAGAGCTCTACTGTTGTTCAGGGGAGTGCACTGAAATGGTCTGGCAGAGAATTCTAAGTATATCTCCAAACTGCAAATCCTACGATCCTTATAACGTCTTGAAACTACTATGGCTCCATCCTATGGAATCTTGGGCTTTCTAGTTTGTTGTAGAATTTGGAATTATCTGCCCTGAACTACAATTCCCAAGATAGTCTACACTACAAGTTGAAACTGATTTCATCCTCAGTTCTTCTCTTCTCAGGGTATCTGGGTACCTTCTAAATAGTTAACCAAACTACAAATCCCAGGATTCCATAGGAGAGTCATGTCAATTAAAATGGTATCATACTGCTATAATTGTGCAATGTTAGATACAGATGGAGCCACAACAATTAGAGTGGTAAACTGTTGTAGCTGTGTAGCATAGATAGACCCAAAGAGTCTTGTAAGACCTTCAAGATAAGCAAAATTTATCTTTCAGAAGATTCACTGGGACATTCTAGGACTCACCCTGAGTTCAGAGGGGTTACCAACCGAACTTCTGGGTCTTACTGTCACTCACAGTGAAATGGGAGGACAAACCAGAACACATCCAGTGCTTCTCCATGGTTGCACATTACATAACAAGACCAGCAGTGGCAGATGGGCTGTCTTTCAGGGAAGTTTGTTCATAATTTTATTAGTTTTTTAAAAGCAAAATGTTGCTTTTAAATGTCGTCAAATGTAGTTTTTAAAATGTTGTTCTACATGTAGTTTTTTAAAAGCAAAAGAAAGAAAATCCAAGATCTTCAGTAGGCCAGTCCAAATGTCATGAATAGTGAACAAGCCTCTGAAATCTCCAACTCTCTTCATTAGATGGTATTACCAAAACAACAGGTTCCCAGAGAGCAACGGGAGGTGGCAAAGCTGAGTTGATGGTGCACTCACTGCCTCTCCATGACAGATTAAACGATGAAGAGGGGTCTTCAGTATTCAGATATTTCTTCCACCAGACTTCAATGTTGGACCAATCCAATGCATACATTTCCCCCTCCCAATGTAGATCTACTTATAGATTTTCAAGTGATTTGCAGTAGATTAGCAATGGTTTTTGATACCCTATGGTTTAATAGTAGCAACACAAAAGCACCTTCTTTGCTCTAAGGCTAATGAAATCAAGGGAAAAGCAGGAATTGGTGTGGGGTGGGTGGGGGGAGAAAGGGAGAGATTTGTTTGCAGGCTCCAGCTCAGGTACTGAAATTAACTCTGCATGTGCTCAAAGGCACCTTTTCCTGCAGCTGTACATCCACCTTCGAAGCAATCTTCTGCACTTGGCTAGTTGGCAGATCTCAACATTATTAGAAAAAGAAAATTAAATCCTACAAGGCTAAAGCCTGCCAACCCATGTTCTACAGTGCACATTGAGGAACCTTTTGAACCGCTGTATCACCCTTATCTAATTTTGGAAAGCAAACAGAGTCAGGCCTGGATAGTACTCGGATGGAAGACTGCCCAGGAATACCAGGGACCTCGAGGTATGCCTAGAAAAGAATCCTAACAAAACCAATATTGAGGGAAAGGCAGGGTATGCACAAAGTTAACAACAACCACAACCCTGGAGAGATGTTGCCAATCACTTGATAATACTGGGCTAGAAGGCCAATGATCTGGCTCAATATAAGGTAGCTTGCCATGTTTTGAGAATCAGGATCAACTTTGTGAGCAGAGAGTACAACCTAAAACAGTGCTCATCAAAGTGATGGTCCACAGATCAGAAACAAAAAGTTGTAGTCAATGGGCACAGTATGGTACCAGTCCCTGGTACATTAGAGGGGAAAACTGTCAGGTCCACGCAGCAGAAAGCCTGAGAAGCACTGACTTAGAATATATCCAATGCTCTAAGGTAAAAGTCTCCCATCAATGACTTTTTCTAAATGATATCTGATATGAGCACTCTGTCTCTGTTGATTTAGAGGGGCTTTTCTGCTCAGCTTCTGCGCAAAATGCAGGCAGAAGATTGTAAATCACAACAGATTCTGCTAGCACTTTCCTATGTGTGCCAAATCTTCTGGCTAATTACCCTTGCTCTCTGAATGAATATAAGAAGGCAAAGAATATCAATATAATAATCACAGAGAGTTGGAGCTATCATAATTGAGAAGACCTCAATGGAGAAATGAGTCAAAATAATAAAATGAGGTGGACACAGAGACGTTAAATACGCATAGGAGTACATTTAGCTGGGAGTAAGCCTTATTGAACTAAATGGGATATATTTTGAGTAGACATGCGTAAGACTACTTTTCAGCACTTGAGTACAACTACAATCAATGAGAGAAGTTTAAAGAAGAGATGACTGCTCTGGTTAAAATAAAGAGGTAATATTTAACTTCAGTTAGGTCAGGTCTTTAGACCTTACATGTCAGTCAAGAAGGCTATGGGAAGAAGGCAAGTACAAAAGGGTTCAACAAATATAGACTGGTAAAGGCTTTAATCCTATGCACATGTATACTTGAGTAAGTCCTGCTATGTTCTGAGAGTAAATAACCATAGGCTCAGGATGCTAATCATGGGAATGTGGGGTTCATCAGGTTGTAGTTATGGGGGGAATGAGGGCATTGTCCCCCTCAAATAAGAATCAGTCCTCAGATTTCTACCATTGCAGTGACTTAAAACTTCAGTTGAGCATTTAGAAATCAGTTCAGGCATCTGAAGAAAAGGGGCAAGCAAAGATACCATGGGAATGCAAACACAGCAAATAGGAAAGTTCTAGGGGTGAATGATTTTTAATGTCTCACTGCCTGCAATATAAGAAATTTGGGGATGAAGGAAGATTTCATGGGGGTGTAGAATACTTATTTTGAGTGGGGGGAATGCCCTAATCTTTTCTCCACATAGCTAAACCCCTGGATGCACTGTACAGCAGTATTAATCTGCAACCCATTCTAAACTTACTATAATTAGGGGCTGTCTCAAAATCAACCATTTTTAGTAAAAGCTGGAACCCTGTTAGTGAAAAGGGCATAAATGTAAATACAACATATGCAAATGAGCAATGTCTTTCAGTTTTCTTTGCTGGAAGAGGAGGCAAATCTAGAAAACAACAATAATTGCATTTATTTTTGCTTGTTTACTCTAGTACACTCTTATCTCTAAAGCACATGATGTGACACTTTATGATTCATGAATGGAGTCTGATAGTAGATTGGACTCATCAGTTTAGCAATGCAGCACTAGATGGATTCTTGCTTGGAAGCCTTTGGTTCCACCCTAAATAAGTAATTAAACCAACTTTATATAGAATTCTTACAAAAGCATGTTGTGGCAGCAATTAAGCAACAAAAGGTTTTGACACCCATATCAACTCACTATTTCCAAACTGTGCTTGTCACACTTCTTCTATGGATCCTGTTCCAGTGATCTAGCTGTTATTCTGATGTCACTGCACAGGGCTAGCTTTTACATACTACAGTCTGGACCAGCCCTACTATCAGGCTAAAAAAATCCCCTTAGCAGATACTAGAAGGAAGCAACAAAATGTTGGATGAAAGAGATGCTTGCCACACAGATTGCTTATGCACCCCACAGAAGTTAGTGTTTGAAGTTAATCTGTTCTGGGAGTTGTAGTTCAGCATGTTCTGGGAGTTATAGACTGGAGAAAAAGCCATTTTTCCACGTTCTGCCCTCAGCTAAGCTGCTGTGTTTTGGTAAAATGAAGGACACTGTTCCATTGCCATTGTTGGAGAAAAAATCGGCTGCTACTACAGTCAAAACTTACATGCAAACATAACTTACATGCAAACTATTGTGTATCTAAATCATCTGAGAGTTGGGGAGAGAGAAGGCTGCAGACTTCCCCATATCAGCCACATTTGGCAAGATGTTTCGGAACATGGCTTGAATGTTTTGTACGTGCTTAACCTATCCTGAGACCACTAGCAACTTATAACATTTTCTATGCAAACTGTTTTCTTCAACATGGTTCTAACTCATTTAAGCCTTATGGTAATTTTTTGACTTTTCCTCTTTAGATGGGTTACAACATAATGATAACTCCAAATGAAAAGGAAATATAAAACCATGAACATATAAAACACTAAAACAACACACACAGAGATACACACAGAGTCCAACACCATTACATTACAGAGTACATTAGTCCCCTATTTCGAAGAGAAAGATTAGTCAGGAAAGGAGTTTAATCAAGTAAATGTGAGCATAGCCTCGTAGAGAGCCCAAAGAGATATTACAAAGATGCTTTTGTGGCATCTCAGACTGATCCATGAACTAGATATGCAGAATCTGCAAATGGAGATGCTGTAAAGGCTGCATACAGAGCAAGTATTAAATTTCCTGATATGCAGATCAAGGAAGTGTTTTATTAAACTGATAGATCAGAACTGCACAGTTTTTCCTATTTTTAACAATAAAATTATTTTTGTCCCCCTTGTATTGTTAATTCTGTTGCATGTCATTTTACACTTCCCCACAAGAAATATAAAACTTTCAGCTTTGCTAAGTGTACTGAAAACCAATGTGGTATAGTGGTTTGAGTGTTGGATTAAGACACTGGAAGACAAGGGTTTAAATCTCTGCTTGGTCATGGAAACCCACTGGGTGATCCTGATCGAATCACACTCTCAGCCTCAGAGGAAGGCAAAGGCAAAGCCCCTCTAGACAAATTTTGCCAAGAAAACCCAGTGATAGGTTAAACTTAGGGTTGCCATAAGTCAGAAATGACTTAAAAGCACACAACAACGAGGTGTACTAGAGACATTGATTTTAGCCCAAAATAGATTTGTAGCAGACCACTTGTCTTTTACTTTACACTCTTGAGAGACCATAGATACATTGTTGTTAGAATACTAACCAACAGAAGTACTCCAAACATGAGAAAATAACATGGTGTTGAGCTGAGTCAAGAGCCTCTGTGGACTACAGATTGGGCAACTTTTTGTAACTAGATGATTTCTCATTTTCCTCAGAGCCTGAGGAAGCTATTTTGGGCCTATATCTCCCATAAACCCCTAACCTCCTCACGGAAGATTTGAGGCGGCGGGGGGGGGGGACATAGTACAGAAAAATACATTTTCTAAGTTCTGGCTTTTGTTCAGCCTACCTTTATTTTCCTTTCATTGCAGCCGATTTGCTACCTTCTTACATTTGTCTACTTTGGACGTATTATTCAGTCAATTGACTACACATTTCCAAATTTGTACATAATACTTGAAAACAAGAAGTATGGAATTTGGAATGTGGCACATTTCCAAAAGGGGCTAATGTTCCATAGGCTGGCAATTACTGGTTAGCACGGTGGGCCATTTTGCACCCTCTGACTATTCCTAGGATGTACGAGGTCTGTCTATTAAATAACGAGACTGTGTTTCTACCTTTCAGACAAATCAAGGAGAACTGATTGTGAACACTTGAGTGGTGGTGACCTTGAACATGTCTGAGCCTGCATGAAAATCATCATCATCATCAACAACAACACTCTTGGCCATTCATTTAATTGTCAGTCATCATTTAAAGCAGCTGTGTTGTCTGTTGTGTGCCAGGAAAATGCTAAGTTTAAAATTCAAGCAATGTCACATTCTGCAGGAACTTGAGGCAGACCCAAACCATTTTCAAAAAATCATCACTTGCGATGAAACCTGGATCTTCCAGTATGATCCTGAGACAAAACAACAGTTAATGTACTGGAAAACACCATCATCACCAAGAATGAAAAAAGCACATCAAAGCAAATCCACATTCAAAGCCATGCTCACTGGGGTTGTTTGTGTGTTGTTGTTGTTTTACATCAAGGCGTAATTTTGGCAGAATGGGTCCCAGAAGGCAGAACAGTGAACCAGCATTATTATAAGGAAGATAAAGAAGAAAACAGCAGATGAAAACAGCAGATGTTGAAACAGCTGACAGAAACTGATCTGCTGCATGCCTTCATCCAGTGGAAAACAACACTGCATGGGTGTGTGAGTGTGAACAGGGAGTATATTGAAGGGGACAAGCATTAGAATTATAATACATATAAATAAAGATGGGTTATTGTATCAGTCTCGTTTAATAGACAAACCTCGTACTTGCTCAGAGAAGCCATTACCCACCAACTGTGAGTAGAAATTTCCATAGGTTCCCTGTCAGAATTCCTGTAACCACAGAAGCTAATTTCCCAATCATTGCAGTTCATCAGAATCCACATGAGGAACATGATGTAGCAATGCAGGGCTGGCTTTTACATACTACAGCCAGGACCAGCCCTACTATCAGGCTGAGTAAAGCAATCACCTTGGCTTATACTGGAAGGAGGCAGCAAAATGTTAGATGAAAGAACTACTTGCAATCTACTACTTAGGTACATAGATTTTTCTGCAGCCCATAGAAGTTAGTGTTTAGAATACAACTGTTCTGGGAGTTATAGACCAAAAAAAGCCATTTTTCCAAGCTGTGCTCTAAAGTAAGCTGCTGCCTTTTGGTACAATGAAGGACACTGTTCCATTGCCATTGTTGTGGGGAGTGGGTGGAATCCAGCTGCTATTCCAGTCAGCTTTTTGTACATGAAATGGAAAGAGGTAGCATCTCATTTTTGTCACAGGTACAAAATGTCTTTGAGTCAGATACCCAACTATCATCTTAATGGCTCCCCCAGAAACAGTCACTGTGTGCCACATGGAACTTTTTTATACAATATGCGAACATGTGAACACTAAGGGAGAGTTCCAAAGTGGGTGTCATAGGGGACTGGGGTGGCTGCAATAGGAAGAGCATTTCTATTTTCTTGCTCTTAGGTTGCCAGCCCCTAAATTCTGCCAGTGAGAGGTTTATTGCATGAGCAATGCAGCCCAATAATACCACCCCTTATTGCACAACATTAGCATTCAACAGCTATTTTTCCATTCCAGTCCCCTGGGAGACAGTGTCAAATGTGAGTCTTTTTTTCTAACTGGAAAACTTGTGTTTACCACCATCTCCCATGGGAACGGAACAGAACAGCTGTTGAGTGCTAATGTCATTCTATAAGGCAAGACGGGGCACTATTATCCGGCTGCACTGCCACTTCCCTTCCCTCATACAATCGGCCTCTGAGATGAGGGGTTGGTGGGCTGAGGATTATTTGCTTTCAACCATACAGCTTATCTTCTCCAATAACCCACTGTTACAAGGAAAAGACTTAACGTTTCACATATAGTATCTAAATCATCAACTAAAAAATAAAAGATGACTGCAGACTTGCATATGCTTACTTGAAAGTTGACTCCATCCTTATATCAATTATAGTGTTTAGAAAGTTGATGTTTTTATAATGTGAAAGCATGCATTGTTTTTTAGAAACTGAACTGTGGGAAGCGTACTCCAGAAATGCATTTTTGCCCTTTCTCTAGCCATGTCTATACCAGGCAATAAAATGTGGTTTGATGCACACTAACGCCATTCACAGCAGCTTTCATTTGTCTCCATGTTTTTCCCCCCAAGATCACAGGCATGCGAAGCCATATGCATTTGTTGTTCAAACAGGCATGCCTGCAAATCAAGATGGTGGGTGCAAATTAATTACTCACAGTTTTATTGTCAACAGTTAATGCTGCCAAATAGTTTTTTTTTTTAAAGCAAAAACCTAAAGTGTAGAAATATGATATTCCACTTAAAAAAAACAGAGAAAAGAAAGGCTGTTTCATCAGATTGCTACAGAGAAAATCCAACATGGTGGTTCTGGGCACTTGCCTTGCCATCAGGCTCCACCCCCTGCGCACATCCAACCAATCAGTCTTCTACTTCCGCTCTTATTGGGAATGCACGACAAAGCGAATTGGTTGTCCCAACGAGCCGAATGTGCATTTCCTTTGGAGTTAAAAAAAAAAAAACGGGGAAAGCCGTGAAGGCTTTTCCCACAGAGTATTTGGAGTTTTTTGCCCCCCTCCTTCTGAATACGGCAGATTGATGCAGGATACCATTTGGACAAAATTAATTCTCCTTGAATGTTATGAGGAATCTTTTCACCATTTAGACAACCCCTCTGACTCCCTCCACATTCATTCCCCCCTCTCCTGTGCTACTGCCTACATTGTTACATTACATATTTATCACATCCTTTCTCCAAGAGCTGTAGCTTTGGAGATGATATGCAAAAACACTTATATCAATAAATCAGTCACGGCAACATATATGCCATCTGGCACAATAACGAAAATCTGGCTCATGCTATTGTTTCCTTGCACAATCAAGGCAGGCCTGCAGCTATTCACATGAGAAAGAAACAGATGGTGAGACTGCATCACACACAGAGGTTGTGTTACTTTTTGGATTACGTACCTAGAACTGTAGTCTACTGACCATGCTGGCTGGGAACTTCTGGGAACTGTTGACCAAAAAGTAATTTTTCCAAGCTTCGCTCAGTAGCAAACTAAAATGATGATGAGGTGGCAAAACAACACTAGAAAATATTTTGGTTGCAATGCTACTTAATAAATTATTAACAAAGAAAATAATTTGTATAGCTGAACCAATTCTATGGTTGTTTTCATATGACAGACAAAAAAGCATGCATATATGTGTGTATATATTATTATTGTTGTCATTGTTCCATGTCTTTGATTCCAATGTATGATGACCCTTGGGGTTTTCTTTGTAAGATTTATTCATGGAGGTTTTCCATTGCCTTTCCCAAGGTCACCCAGTGGGGTTACATAGCTGAGAAGGAATTTTTCAAGAAGACTTTGCTTCTCTCTCTTCAGTTAAAATTTCCCCATGGTATAATTTATTTAAACACCTTCCAGGACCAGAGGACTACCTGTTTAAAACTGAAAACTTTTGTTTAAGAAGGGAGTTAATGTTAGCAAGATTTCAGCTAATGCCTTCAACAATTTTGGATGGCCAATTAGCTAAACTCTCATATCTTTTGCGTTATTATTGCTGTGATCTGTATGAAATTGAGGACCTTCCACACTATTTGTTTAGTTGTTCTCTGTGAAAGGGAATTAGAGAAAAATATCTCGTGGGGTTATCTATTAAAAGCCATTGGTCTATTTGCCAAAAATTAGAATTTCTGCTTTTTTAATAAAGATTCTAGTATTAATAGAAGAGCTGCAACTTTTAAATGGCATTAGCTAAAACTCATACATGTTATTATAACTTACATTCCCAAAAAGTTTGAAGTTTTAATGCCCCTATGGTCTCATCTTGTTTATTTAATTTATACCAGTAATATTAGTAACACTAGCAATTGTGTTGGAATTTTGAAATTTTATATCTTACATTATATTTTAATTTTAATTTTGTTTATGTGATATTGTATAGCCTCTCTGTTTTATATTGTGATGACCTATGGTTTTAAGCAATTAAATTTGGAATTGAATTGAAAAGGGATTTGGACTCTGGTCTCCAGGAGTCCTAATCCAACCCTCAAATCACTACACCATGGTGGAATCAAACGTTAAAGAAAATTTTTTAATGTACACGAAGTATAATATGCTCAATGGCATCAAAATATGATGTGCTCAGTGTGGTTTTCAAATTTCCGCTATTAAACTGATAGAAGCCTCATTAAAATGTCCATTCTCTTATGAGGTGATAAAATTGTGTTTCAGCTGTGCCGTTTGAAAGGGATGTTGGCTGGGGTAATAGGCTCTTTTTAAAAAATTGATATATGCTATGATATGGTGTTGATCTATGGCAGCAAGGAGCAGGATGCAGCCCTGGTGCCACCTGTTTTTAGCCAGAAACAGGACTCTCCAGTGGAGTTAGAGCAGTAAGAGCCACAAATTTGGTTTCGAGGCCCTATCCAGACACAGGACTGCCCCTTCCTCACACAATTTTAATGAAAAGGGAATAGTAAGAAAGTATTTTCTGATTTGTTAATTGAGTACACTCAGGTTGTGAGTATTGGCTTTAACACTGAGCAGAAGGGCTTCTATGTACTGTATTCTGTTTGTCATCCATCTTGGAATCAAGACAGGTTTGTTCTTGTAAAGAAAAGAGGTTACAGTGTCAGGTTGCCATTTCCTGAACATCTGCTACATCTTGACACAGGAGATATAATACATTAGTGTTTCCATTCTGAAATAAAAGTCATAATATGTTGGGTTATTTAATCCAATTTGGCATAAAATCCCAGAGGTGTTACAACCATTAAAAGATTACATGTGCTAATTTGATGTAATTTTGCTGTGTTAATTACTACAATGCCATTTATCAACTTAAGTGTGATTTAGTATGTTTCAGAATATTAGTGACTGAATGGTTTATAATGACTTTTGAATAGGTTAAACATTACCCTTTGTTATCATGTCTTCTTGTATTATGTCCTGTTTATTACATATACAGTAGGACCCCCGTATCCACTGATTCATTATCCACTGATTCAGTTATCCATGGGACACAAAACAACACACCTACCACAGAGTCTTCCTAGAAAATAAGTCCTCCCTAGCCATTTTCTACGTCCTTCAAGGCAACTCTATGGTATTTTAAACTGGAAGTCCCATTATTTTCAATGGTGTTCACTATTATCCATGGTTTTCGTTATCCACGACCCTCCCAAACCAATCCCCAGCGATACAGGGGCCCTACTGTATATCAATTTCTTTTTTAAAAAAATTAATATTTTGAGTCTTGAATTCAGACTGCTATCTAAAGACACTTCATCTTCGGATCTCACTTATTTTAATTAGTGCAATATTGGTAATATGCAGGTTCAGCTCCCATTGTACCACCGCAGTAGTGATAATAGTAGCAGAAGTAACTGTCTATGTACATGGTGTTTTACAATGGATGGGTTTCTGCCTCAAAGGAATTGCTACTTATAAAATAGCACAAGAGATAAGGATAACAATGGAAGGATTGGGAAATGGAAGCAGATGTAAGGAGCAGAATAATGAGTAGTTACTGAAATTATACTCAAACCAGCGTTCCCAAACTTTGGTCCTCCAGGTGTTTTGGGCTTCAGCTCCCACAATTTCTGACTGTCAGCCAAGCTGGCCAGAGCGGCTGGAAGTGGAAGTCCAAAACACCTAGAGGATCAAAGTTTGGAATTTTTTGTTGCTGCTGTGTGCCTTCAAGTTGTTTCTGACTTTTGACAATCCTAAGGCAACTCTGTCATGGGGCTTTCTTGACAAGATTTGTACAGAGGAGGTTTCCCTTTGGGAACCACTGACAAGCCCTGTTCACAGGTTGGCCTCTATGTGAGAGGTAGGGAATCTTTGACTGGTCTCATACTGTCTTACCATTAGTCATGCTGGCTGGAGCTGCTGGTTGTTGGGAGATGAAGTCCAAAGGATTGGGTGAACCAAAGTTCTGCAATTGATTTCACATGCCATCCTTCTTCCATTAGTTCCAAATCAGCATACATGACCCAGAGACCAATTTTATCATCACAACAATCCTGTGAGCTGAGAAATAGTGACTGGTCCTTGTCATCCAGAAAACTTTGTAGCTAAACAAGGAAGGGAGACAAGACCTATCCCTGCACTGGCAGGGGATTGAACTAGGGCCTTGACAACACTGGCAGGAAAACCCATACTACCTTGTAGCCATGGTGGATGTCTTTGATCTACAGTGGGCCTGTAAATGTCACACTCACTGGGCTTCTGCAATTGTAGATTAGAGTTTCCCACCACACTGTAATCAGCATTGGAGTAAAAGGGTGGTCCTACACTGGTCACATGTTTTATACATCATGCTATTTCCAGCCACATGCCCAGGGCGGCTCAATTTTTTTTTCTGTTTGCTTATGCTTGCAAATATGTAAATATACATTGTCCCAGAGTACTGTATTACTGTATAAATGGAGATATGCCTATCCAGATATATGCACAATTGATTTTTTTAAAAAACAAAAATAAAAAGTGCCAGAATGGAGTCCCATCCACTGGGAGTCCTGGTCACCACACAGCCAATAATTCTAGTTTCCCCTCAAATGCAGAGCAGACCATGAATCTTCCAGATCCAGAGTTTCCTACAGAAACCGCGCTGAAGATCTGAGTTGTTGAAAATGTAATGTGGCAACTGTACCATGAATACAGGGTGAGTATGGTTGTTGTTGTTTTTGCCGGTATAGATAAGCCCTGGATAATTCTTTCAACGCTGTGATTCTATGATTCTATACTCTCTCCTAACTCTGAAAGGCTTCATTTGAATTTAATGAGATATTTTAGGCATGGAATGGAAGACAGTACTGTGCCTTTGTGTCCCCAAAGAAACATTACATCTTCTGGGATTACTGGAGTATTATTATGTGGCCTCTCTTTGCTTACAGATCTTATTAGACCTGTCACAATGGCAGTCACTTTGCTTAGAAGGAGAAATAGTTGAGATCATAATGTGGTGCAGCCTTCTCCAACCTGAAATCCTCCAAATGTTTCAGATGACAACTCCCATCAGCTCCAACAATCATCACCTGTGGTCTGATATGATGGAAACTATACTTCAAAACATCTAAAGGACATTAGGTTGGGAAAGTTGGAATAGTGACTTAGAGAGTCAGTGTCACATAATGGTTAAAGTGTTGGCTCTGGACTTGGGAGATCCATATTCTAGTCCCTACTGAGCCATGAAACTACTTGGATGACCTTGGCCTCCCTCCCTTTCTCTCAGCCTGAAATACCTCATAGAGTTCTTCTGAAGAAAAAGTGGATAGGAGGCGAGACATGTTCACTGCCTTAGGCTCATGGGAGGAAATTAAATAAACTCAGACTAAATGATACCACACTTTGTAAGCATTTCAGTTGTCCCTATATGAGATGGTACAGAATGACTTACACTGATGCAGCCACAGCAGCATCCTATAGGAGACAATACCATCATGCTGTGTTACCAGTCAGAATCCTATTACAAAGTGGTTGCTATAATAACATGTCAGGTGTATACAATCCTGCAAATTTAATCAGTCTGGTGGGATTCAAAGGCCTTTATGAAATTCATAATATGTGATGGAGTGGTGCCCAGAACTACCAAGGCCTGACATAACCACATCCCCCATGATACCTTTGTGGGCCAATTCTATGCTGCAGCATGAAGTCTGTGGCTGCCCCATGCTGCCAAAGTGGTACAACTCTTAAGCAAAACCCCAATGGATTCCTCTAATGCCACATGTGCTACCTCTCTACCTGGCAAAAATGTAGACCATGGAGTCTGAACACCAAAGAAAATGGCACAGAAATGATAATGTCAGCATGCCCATGCATATTCAAGTTTTTAAACACTAATTTATGTTTTTGGAGATTTTCACACCACACTGTTATAGTGTTACTATTCTACTTTAACTACTCTGGCTTCCTTCTGTGGAATTCTGGGGTTTGTAGTTTAGTGAGGCCTAAAAGCTCTCTGGCTGAGAGTTGTAAATGCCCCTCCCTAAACTGCAAATCCCAGAATTCCACAGGAGGCAACCATAGCAAATAAAGTGGAATAGTAACACTATAACTGTAGTGTGAAGATCTCCCTAGTCTCTATTAGAGCTTATGATCAAAAGGTGCTGCATTATTCTAACACAGAGGTGGAAATAAGGTAGTTCTGGATGTTGTTGGACTGCAACTCCCAGCATTCTTCACCATTAGCTATGCTGGCTAATACTGCCAGGAGTTGCATTCCAACAACATCTGGGTGCCGTTTACACAATGAAAATGTAGTGGGAAGAATTCATGTTGAACCCTGGTTGTTTACACATACATCGGGTCGGGCACGTGATTTTCAGAAGGGACCACCTTTTATCCCTCAACCTGCTGTGCCGGTTTTTAAAAAAGTCACTGGAGGATTCAGAAAATCGGAAATGTAAACAGCCCGGGACAAGCTATCTCAGTACTAGGGGATGACCGGAAATGGTGACTGGGGGGTGGGCTCAGAAATCAGCAACCAGAAAAGGAGGGGTCAGTCCCCCGTTCAACAGATTCAGCCTCACCAGCTGAAAACAAAGGCATCCCTTCCAGCTGCATGAAGGTTTGTGTGTGTGTGTGCACACGTGTGTACTAAATCACCCTGTTCAATGGATTTCTACACTGCAAACCCTTCAGCTTTAACCTGTTTCTCAACTGCACGTTACAAAGAGATCGTGGTGGACAGAGGGTCGCCCATTCATCCCCTGCCTTGATCACCTCCCTGGGTCTGAACGGATAATCAAACATTCATCACCCCACCAAGGCACAGTAAAAAATGCCAGCGTCTGAGCGAATGAACACACTTTCATTCATCCCCCCCCCGCACAAGGCACAGTAAAAAATGCCAGCGTCTGGGTCTTTTAAAATGCCTTGTGTGTCGTCCCTTTATGATTGCCTGCACTGGATTGAAACCTTCACTCCACAGCTGCCTCTGCTTAAAGGGCTAACATTTTAAAGAGATAGGGCAATCACAAGCCTCTCCCCCCCCCCACCCGCACTCGGCTTGATTTCTAAAGGAAAGCTCAGGGTTTAACCCTGATCGTTCCTGCCTCCTTCCAGCTGCACGAAGGTTTGTGTGTGTGTGCGTGTGTACTAAATCACCCTGTTCAATGGATTTCTACACACGGAGGATCACCTATTCATTCCCTGTCTGGATCCCCTTCCTGGGTCTGAACGGATAATCGAACATTCATCACCCTCCCCCAAAGGCACAGTAAAAAATGCCAGCGTCTGAGCGAAAGATCACACATTCATTCATCCCCCTCCCTCAAGGCACAGTAAAAAATGCCAGCATCTGGGTCTTTCAAAATGCCTTGTGTCACTGGCTTGAAACCTTCACTCCACAGTTGCCTCTGCTTAAAGGGTTAACATTTTAAAGAGACAGGACAAACGCAAGCCTATGCCCCCTGCACTCAGGCTTGTACTGGCTTGGGCTGCATGGCCTCCACTCCGCTCTGCTTTTGATCTCTCCCTCACTCTCCAGCAACAACTGATCTCTCTCCCCCCACCCAGCCAGCCAATAGCATCGCTCATGGTGCGGAACTCTAAAGGAAGTACGTCACCGAGGTTGTGAAAACATGAGTAATTGCATCCTTGATTGACAGCCAAAAAAAATAATAATAATCCCAGTACGCTAAACATGTGTAAACAGCAAAAGCATGGGATATAAGAGTGCAGGATAAATGAAAAAATACGGGACCTAATGCCATGTAAATAGGAATCACGGGATCTTCCGGAATTTCCGTAAGAGGGACAAAAATCGTTTAAACAGTGCGGGACGAATACGGGATCAGGAAGTCCCTGTACGCCCCGCGACAAATACTGTAGGGTGTAACTGGCACCCTAGAGAGCTATGCTATTGTCACTCTTGGTCTAAAAGTCCTTTCTTATCTCTTAAGAAGTGATCTTTCTATCCAACACTTCTTCCTCTTCTTAGACATGCTCCATTAAGCCTTCAATGATCCATGTATCACATTATTCATGCAGACTGAAATTTTTGAAAAGTGAAGCAGCATTAGACTGTCTCTCAGAGGAATTATTGATCAAGTCTGTCTAAGTTTATGGCATTCTGCAGAAAAGGAACAAAAAGAAAAAGATGGGATAGAGTGAGGGGTGAAACCAGTTATGCCCATCCTGCAATGCTTTTTCCTATTGAAATGAATAACCACTGCATATGAAATAAAATAAAGTTGTCACAGAGATTTATCACTGGAACTAAATTAGTTCCCTGTCTTGAGAACTATTGTAAACCCATATGCTGAAAAACACCCCCCTTTTCTGTTTGCATAACCTCATTCTCAAGTCAATTGCATGAGGAAATGGGACAGATATGGATTAAGCAACGTCCAGTGGTGTGACTGCACTGGGCCCTCTAGACTTCTTATGTGCCTCTGCTGATTTTGCTGTTAACAAAGGGGTTGTCCAAATGGTCAAAAGAATCCTCATAAAATTCGCTGAGAAACTGATCTATCTTAATGGAAATCCACATTGATGTGTTGTATTCGGAAGGGGAGCAGCTAAAAACTCAAAAAACTGCGCCCAGAGAGCCTTTGTGGCTTTTCTTTGAGTTTTTAAAAAGCTCCGTAGGGGATGCACATGTCCACTTGTTAAGACAGTCGCATTTGCATCACTGAGCTTTTCCCTAGGAGAGGCAGCAGAAGCTGCTTGGCCGGAAGAGCACAGGTTGGGGCTTGCAAACAAGGCAAATGCCTGCTGCCACCAAGTTGGGTTTTTGCCTTAGTGAGTGATCGGTAAGGTGATAAAACAGCGGTCTTTTCCTCTCTTTTTTTCTTTTGTAAATGTGAAATATTGCTTGTGCACACCATGGTAATTATTTTTTTAAGTTCAGCAGTGGCAGATTTAAAAGCGCAATCGTGGCCATTGTCTTGGCTAGGGAGCATGCAAAGTTTATGGGGGCTGTAAAACCATTAAGACAGTTTGCAGCTGCTGTGAATTGCTACTATTGCAGAGCCATTTTCCCCTCCCTCGTATAGACGACCCCAACATTTCATGGGAACTGCACCATACTACACAGCCTGTTAGTTTGCAAGGCAGAGCATATCCTTCCCTTCTGTAAAAGAAAACCTCTTCCTCCCCCCTCCATATCCATGCTGTGGATTTTGAGCAGTTCAGTTTTGGGGGGTGGGAAATGGGGGGCAGTGAATACAGCTTGAACGAGTCACGTCACCCACAGGTCATGTGTTACCCACCACCAGAATGAATAGGTAGGTAGCTTCAGTAAGTCTACCTTAAGTAAGATTAAATGTATATCCTCTCTACACAACCGTAATATTTTGATACCGCTTTAACTGCCATGACTCAATGCTGTTAACTTATGGAATTTGTAGTTTGACGAGAGGTACCTCCCAGAAAACTCTAATGTTGTAGTTCAGGGGTGTGAATTACAAAATCTCTCCCCAAATTACAAATCCTAGGATTCCATAGGATGACACTATGGCAGGTAAACTAGTATCAAACTGCTGTAAATGTGCAGAGTGGATACACCCCCAAAAGATATCCAACCTTTTATTTTATCAAGGTAAGGCCAGAGGTCTTCCATGTTAGGTAAGAGCATAATTTCCATTTCAAAACACAATCCCTGTATCTCTCAGAGGATACTCAGAATACTTGGTATATGAATATATTTAGGCATCTCTGCTCTTCTTTATAGAACAGATTTAAAGCATCCTACAATAATGACAATAAAATACAACAAAGCAGTTCAATGTTACAATCAAAGCTGTCCAAATTATAGCACTTAAAGGTATATGTAACAGTTAATCCTAAAAGAACATTACTTTTCACTATTTTTGTTTCCTTTTCAGCTAGCACTCTGGCATTAACACACTTCCCCTGAACGACCTCTTCACAATCAACTTAATTGTGCTTTCATTCTATTTAAACTCCCACTCAGTTTTGAGCCTTTCTCCTGACTCCCTCCTAGTTACTCATCAAATAGACAGCCCTTTTTCAGAATTCTTTAACACATCACTTAAACCAGTGCTTCTCAAGCTGATGTGGCAAACCCAACTGTTCCCCCTTCCCCATGTGCCAGGTACTACTACCATATTTGTGCCCGATTATTATCATATTCCCATACTTTCTTAGAATCTCATGACAGTTGGCTTGCAGACTGCTACCTTCAATGGACCACTACTGACTTAAACCATGTTTCCTTTTGGCTCTTCCCTTCTCTCTTTAGCAGTAAGGCACCCTGTCCACCTGTGAGTAAGGCATCACTGAACAGGATGGTTTGGGCTGCACTGCATGAGTGTCATTGGTGAGGAAATCCGCTTAATAAACCTATTGGGATTTATTTTTGCTTTAATGTACTTAGTATCGGATACGCCCTAGGCTTAAGAAAAATGTATTTCTTTTAGAAGAAATTTAAGAAAATTTGCTTAAGAGTACAGTACTTCTGCATTCATACAACACCTCTTACTCTCTTCCCCAAATGACATTCATCTTGAACTGCTTTCTGCCTTGTGTACATAAAATAATTGAAAGAGAGAGATACAGTAATCAGAACGTATAGAGTTGCTACCGGAAAAAGATTACTCTTGTTTAATACTATAAAAAAGGAAATTAAATACAGTACCAGCATCTAATCAAGTTGTTAGGGGAGTGGGAAAGATTCCTATGAAGAATTTTTTTCTGTGTACCCACAACTTCCAACTCAGAAATGTTCAGTGACTTCTTGAGTGGGTGATCTAGGTTCCAGTTCCCCCTGAAGCTTGGAGCTCTCTAGATAAGCTTGACCCAGACAGTGTAGTGTAATGGCTTGAGTGTTGGAGTGAGACTCCAGGAGACTAGGGTTTGAATTCCTGTTCAGCCATGGGGATCCACTGGGTTATCTTCAGCAAGTCACATTCTCTCAGCCTCAGAGAAAGACAATGGCTAACAGTGACAAAACTCCTCTGAATAAATCTCACCAAGAAAACCCTATGATAGGGTCAGGACCCCTAGAGCTGTTTTTAAGGCTGGGGAGGGCTCAACACTGGTAGGCAGGTAGTTATTAATGTTGCCTACTTGCAGGTACTTGGAGGAAATTATCAATTATTTTCCCCATCCATTATCATTCAGGTATCACATAAGAGTCTTCATATTCATGAAGACTCTTACAAGTACAATATGTCCTTAGAAATGCCCTCCAAGCACTCAGTGTGGGTTACTCCCAAGTAAGTATGCACAAAATTAGATTGCGGGCAACCTTTATTATTTCTGCTAGGGCTCAAAAATAATAGCTGTCTTAATGTTTCTTAGTGTTGGATCAGTTAGTACACTTCTGATTGATGATTCCTGAAGAGGCTCAATTACATAGGTGTCTTGGTGGTCCAATTTTGAGAGGTCATTACATGGGGCCAGCCGCCCAGCCTACTTTTCAGGGGGCTCAAGCCCCCCTGCCTCCACTCTATACTGGGGTCCATGGACATGGTTGACATCAGTCAGAGTCAACTTGAAGGCACAGTACAGCAACCTTGAGCTGGACTCTCTCACATACAGGGCCGGTTTACGGAATTTTGGGCCCCCCTGCAATGCTTTACTTTGGGCCCCCCATATGTTTATCTCAGATCAATGTAACCTAACTTATTCACCGTACAGGATGTTCAGATTATAGTAGGACCCCAGTATCCATGGATTCATTATCCATGGGACACAAAACAGCACACCTACCATAGAGTCTTCCTAGAAAATGTGTCTTCCCTAGCCCTTTTCTAGGCCTTCCAAGGCAACTCTATGGTATTTTAAACCAGAAGTCCCATTATTTTCAATGGTGTTCACTATTATTCATGGTTTTCAGAATCCACGCCCCCCCCCGAACCAATCCCCAGTGGATAAGAGGGACCTACTATATTACATAATTTGCCACCAATAATTTAGTTTAAAAACTATATTATAGGCACTAACATAATATTTTTTGTTTATTAGCAATTAATGTAATGGTGTAGATTTCCTCAAAGAAAATAAAGAGTAGACTACAAGCTAAACATGAGTTAGCAGTGTGATGCAGCAGCAAAAAATGCCAATGCGATTCTAGGCTGCATTAATAGGAGTAGTGTCTTGATCAAGGGAAGTAATAGTATCACTCCATTCTGCTTTGGTCAGACCTCACCTGGAATACCGTTTCCAATTCTGGGCACAACAATTCAAGAAAGATACTGAGAAGGATGGTGCGAGGTCTGGAAGCCATTACGCCCTATGAGGAATGGCTTAGGGAGCTGGGTATGCTTAGCCTGGAGAAGAGAAGGTTGAGAGGTGACGTGATAGCCATGTTTAAATATTTGAAGGGATGTCATAATGAGGAAGGAGCAAGCTTGTTTTCTGCTGCTCCAGAGACTAGGACACCGAGCCATGGGTTCAAACTACAGGAAAAGAGATTCCACCTGAATATGGGGAAGAACCTCCAGACAGAAAGATCTGTTCGGAAGTGGAATACACTACCGCCTTGGAGTGTGGTGGGGTCTCCTTCTTTGGTTTTTTTAAACATAGGTTGGATGGCTGAAGAAGACCAAGGGGGAAAGGGAGGGGAGAGGAACCAAGACATGTTAAAAGCAGCTGGAAAGATGGGCTGGAGGGGATCTATGTGCAAGGAAGGAAAGGGAAGAAAGAAAGAAAGAAAGAAAGAAAGAAAGAAGCCCTTTCTGAGGGAGACAACCCTCAAATTCCCTGTGTCTCTCTCTCACACACACTCACCCTCTCCGACATGCCTCTCCCTCCAGCTTCTGCCATGGAGGGCTGCTGTTTCTTTCTCTTTCTCTTTAGTTTTGGAGAGACTGTTTTGTTTGTTTTTTTAAAAAAGCCAGCAGGAGGTTTTTGGAGGAGGAGGGTAAGAGGGGGCTCCTCCCAGCTGTCTCCTGGCTGTCTCTGTCAGATTAAGGAGGCCAACACAGGGCCCTCTCTTGACCTCGGGGGCCCCTGCCAATGCTGATTTGGCAGACAGGTTAAACCCGCCCTGCTCACATACATATTCTCTCTCAGCCTGACCTTACAGGGTTGTTGTTAGGACAAGTGGGAAAACAGCCAAATACACAGCCTTAACCTCATTGCAGGAAAACCGGGCTATATATGTGACTAGCTCCTTCCTTCTCTGTCAGTGCAAGTCTCTTAATGTCTACTCAGAAATCCCACTATGGGGCTTAAAAATTGGTTCACGCACACACTTCTGGAAGTCTCATTGAAGTCAAAGAGACTTACTTCTGAGTAGTAAGACATGCATAAAATCAGAGTGTTAATCTCTCTGAACCAGCAGCACCACAAAGCTACCAAGAAAGAGCCAAATCCACAGTAAACACATAATCCACTTTAAAACTGGGATTATTTGCCCTGGCTCTTTCCTATGGAACCCTGGGATTTGTAGCTTGGTGAAGTGCCAGCACTCTTTGGTAGAGAAGGCTAAAAACTTTGCTTTCCCATTTCTAAGGACATATTGTACTTGTAATGTCTGAATGATAATGGATGGGGAAAGTAATTGATTATTTCCCTTCAAGTACCTCCAAATTAATAACCATCTGCCTACCAGTGTTCAGGGCCAGTTTAAGGCACCAGTGGCATCAGCATCCACAGCATCATTGTGGGAAGGGGGGCCGTAGTAACCCTCCTCCTGCAAAAACATTATTAGTAATAATTCAAATATCCTGTACTGTGAATAGCTTAGGTTGAGTTAGGATACTGACCTGAGATAAACATATGGGCCCCCAAAATAAAGCATTGCAGGGCCCCCCAAAATTCCTTAAACCGGTCCTGCCAGTGTTGAGCCCTCCCCAACCTTAAAAACAGCTCTAAGGTTCCTGACCCTATCATGGGGTTTTCTTGGTGAGATTTATTCAGAGGAGTTTTGTCACTGTCAGCCATTGTCTTCCTCTGAGGCTGAGAGAATGTGACTTGCTGAAGATAACCCCATGGCTGAGCAGGAATTCAGACCTTAGTTTCCTGGAGTCTCAGTCCAACACTCAAGCCACTACACGACACTGCCTGGGTCAAGCTTATCCAGAGAGCTCCAAGCCTCAGGGGGAACTGGAACCTAGATCACCCACCCAAAAAGTCACTGAACATTTCTAAGTGAGGCACTAGCACTCTTTGGCAGAGAAGGCGACAGACCTTGTAAAACTACAGATCCCAGGGTTCCATAGGAAGAAGGCGCCATGGCAAACAATCCAGTTTCAAACTGGATGATTTGTGTCGTGTGGATTAACCAATTTTGCATTGGGTTAGGTGTGGGGGTAATTTGCGCTTTAAAGACCCCGAGGCGTGTTTTTGTAAACCGAAAAGCGGACTACAATTCCCAGCAAACCCCCGGAGGAGGGAGCTCTTGGGCGGGCCTTGGGAGGCGGAGTTGGAGGCGGGATCGTCTCGCCTTAGCGGCGGCTCCTGCATGCCCGAGAGAGCGCCTTGGCTGCAGCGGCCATTGGAGGGTCCCAAGCTATGGCTCTGGCGGGGTCGCCCCTCAAAGTCTGCATCGTGGGCTCAGGAAACTGGTGAGCGGGGGGCGGGGTGTTTGGAGGTGTGTGTGGGGGTCCTTATTAAGCCAAAGGTGTCCAGGGCGTCTTGTTAGAGGAGAAACCACCATTCCTTCTCCCTCTCTTGTTGTCTTGAAGGTCTGGTCGTAGGGAAGGAACTGGGAGTTTCCCTCCCTACATTCCCCTCCAACCCTTTGGTCATTATATCTTTCTTTTCCCAACATATAAGGTGTCTGCTTGAGAAGAACAACAGGAATATTTGCAATTTCAGCCCAGCTTCCTTGTTGGGTTGGAGAACAAGTCTTTAACGCCTCCCCTCTTCCTTATGTGAGCAGCCTCCTGCTTGGCTCTTAATTTTTGTCTGAATAGTAGTAGTATGGGCTTGTTCCACCTGGGCATAGATGTTGGTTTAGGGCTGGGCCTAAACCTCTGCCCAGTTGGACTTGGTTTTGTGCTGGTTTATGATGGCTTAAAGTGGATGTTACCATTAAACCAGGAGCATATCTGCACAGTTGTGTCAGTCTCTTGCTGCTTTAACTGTCTTGGCTGCCATTCTACAGAATCCTGGGATTTGTAGTTTGGTCAGAGACCTAGGGTGCATCCACACTACACAAATATTCCAGTTTGAAGCTAGATCATAGTTGTCCCTTCATATTCGCTGGAGTTTGGTTCCAGGACCCAATGTGTAAATATAATGTGATTATAGTGTGTTTAGATTAAGAGGAAAAATATATTAGTGTTAGGATAGTGGGTTTTTTGTATTAGTAAGAAAAGAGGGAAACAATTATTATTTTGCGTTATTGTTACGGCCTTTTGGGGTCAGGTGTATTTTTCAGTAGAATTATCTTATTCCAATAAAAAATTCCTAATCCCCGTGGATACCAAAATCCCATAATATGCAGTGGTATAGCAAAGTGGGGTCCCCCATATAAGATGGCAAAATCAAGGTTTGCTTTTTAGATTATTATTTTTTAAAGAATATTTTCAAGCCGTGAATACTCAAATCCATGGATACCAAATCCGTGGATATTGAGGGACAACTGTATTTGCCATGGCTCCTTCCTATGGAAGCCTGGGCTTTGTAGTTTGGTGAGGCACCAGCACTCTTCAGCAGAGAAGGCTAAAGCCCTTGTAAAGCTACAAATCCCAGGATTCCATAGGAAGGAGCCATGGCAAATAATCCATCTTCAAACTGGATTATTTGTGTAGTGGGGCTGGACCCCTAGAATTGTCTAGCAGAAGATTCAAAGCCTCTCAGTAAGCAACAAATCCTAGGATTCCATGAGCTGGAGCCACAACAGTTAAAGAAGTATGAAACTGCTCTATGACTGTGTAGTATGTGGACGCAACCCAGGTTTTAAAAATTAGCATTCTTTGGGAGGGTGTGGCAGTTTACCAGATTTAAAACAGAGAATGGGTTGTATGATACCATTCAGCAGCATATCTTAGTTATGTTTACTTTCTACACTACATTTATTGTGCTTGTAGCCTGAGGGTTACAGGGTGATATGTACATTTCCCCTCTTTCTTTCTTTTACTTTCACAGCACCCCTGTGAGGTAGGCTAGTCGGAGAAGTAGTGACTGGTCCAAGGTCACCCCAGTGGACTTCATGACTTGAGTTTAGATTTGAATCTGGAACTTCCTTGGCCTAGTGTTAACACTGCTATGTTGTAGTGAGTCCTGCTTTTTTTTAACACAATGTTGTCCAGTGGTTTGAGATTAGTTTTTAAGTATCTGTCTTGAAGGCACACAACAACAACAACATAAATATTGTCACTTCTAACTTATGGCAACCCTAAGGTGAACCTAGTATGTGATTTTCTTGGCAGAATTTGTTCAGAGGAGGTTTTCCATTGGTTTCCTCAGAGGCTGAGAGAATGTGACTTACCCAAGGTCACCCCTTAGGTTTCTATCGCTGAGGGAGGATTTGAACCCAGGACTTTCACTGTCCTAGTCCAACACTGAAACCACTACACACTATGGCTCTCAAGTATCTATCTTAGAAGTTGTCAAATGAATTTCATCTAGAATAGGAATGGGCCCAAAAGATCCAAAGGGCTACAGTTGTCTACCCCCCGCACTAGACTGAAGTACATCAAAATCAAATGAATCAGCAAGTCCACTACTGATAGACTAATTGAACTCTTATGCCCATGGAATCAATTCCCACTTAATGTGTCCTGTGACAGCTTAAAATACACTGTTTACATACAAGCCATGTTGTTGTTTTTTGCAGAATTTTACTTATCTCCCCTGTGTAAAGACTTCCATGAAGAAGAACTTAAATGTACTCCTTCTTTTTCCCTTGCTAGGAGTCAGAATGTGAGACTTAAATTGGCTGAAATATGCATGTGGTTTTAAAAAACTCTTTAGAATAAACAAAACAACCTCATTTCCACTTTGTCTCATAATAGCTGTGTCTAGAGGAGTATTTCTTGTTAAAATCCCTATTTGTTTCCCTTCAACTTTGTCTGTTTCCTGCATGCATGGAAGGTATTGGGGATGGTGCCTTCTGATTATGCCAGTTAAGGGCTGCTATCAGCCAGTGCAAAGTCTCCTCCAACAAGAGTTTGAAGCTGTTACTATTTAGATAGAATCTTCCCCACCAGCAAGGCCAGTGGCAATCCTAACTGGATCAACTCAAAGGTTTGTCTGATCCAAAACTCTGTTTGCCACAACAGGTTATGAGTACAGTGAGAGTTGTGGGATATTGCATTTTCAAAATACGTATGTTAAAGGTTTTTATATGCCAACTGGGATATTTGTATCTTAACTCTTGTGCTAATGCCCATTGATATACATTTGTCCCTTCATATTCACTGGGGTTTGGTTCCAGGACCCACCCACCCCATGGATACCAAAATCCATGAATACTCAAGTCCCATTATATGCAATGGCATAGCAAAATGGTGTCCCTTATATAAGATGGCAAAATCAAGATTTGCTTTTCGGATTATTATTTTTAAAAAATTATTTTCAAGCCGTGAATACTTAAATCCGTAGATACCAAATCCGTGGATACGGAGGGACAACTGTTATTGCCTACAAAATCAGTGGCCAGAAGTTGTTCAAATGGCAGGAAAATGTCAGTAGGCATTAATGCTGAATTGTCTGTTAGTTTACGTAAGCCTAAACTTCTAGAAATATGGATTTATTTCACAATCACTTTTAGCAGCCTGCAAAGGCATTATACAGAGAAAATAATGGCTAAGAACAGTGTTTCTTAACCTGTAGTCAGGGGACCTCCCAGGGGACCGCAGTGTCCTCACAGTGGATCCGGGAAGGTTTGAAGGCTGCTTGGTCCACCTCCTCCCTGCAGTGGAGGGGCCCGCATGACAGGATCCAAGGCAAAGGCTGGCTGGCTGGTTGGCTTGACCTGTGCATTGCTATTCAATCTGGTCCAGCCACAAACTTGCAGGAAAAAGCAGAAGAAAAGTCTCCCCTCCCTGTACATGTGCCTCTGAGGGAAGGTTTAATGGATGGTATAATTGTATTATTATTATCATTAGGCATTATTGTTATTATTGTTATTATTAGGGTTTTAAATCTTGAGTTAAGTCTTGAGGGTCCACTGCAACAAAAGATATTTAAAGGGGGTTCCTGGTAAAGAAAAGGTTAAGAGACATTGACTTAGAAGGTTACATTCACCATTAGGAGATGTGGAAACAGGATTCAATGGTCTTCTCTTTTGCAATTGTGTGTTCCTGTACTACTTGTTAGCTTACATGAGTTGATAATAGTTGACTTGTTTTTGCAATAAATATCTAGAAGTATAATCATTTTTTTAAACCTATATTTTTAGCTATTGCACAATTTTACAGTGGTGATCAAAGACTAAATGATAACAATCCATAAGTCATTCAGGAACTTGTTTACTTTGTTGTGAAAACTACAGCTGGATACAAGATTGCACATTTCTATAAAGCAGCATATTAGTGGAAGCTTTGCAATGCTAACTATTTTTTTGGAATCAGGTTTTATCAGTGTAGTATTGGCTACTCACATTGACAGTGAAATATACAGTCTTCTAAGTTAAACTGAACTTTTCCTCTGCTTGATATTCCCAAATTATTTAAAGGTGGAAAGTCTTTGAGAGAGACAGATGTAAAGCCTTGTTTACTGTTCATTTCAGAATATATCTACACTGTGCAGTTATGGCAGTTAGATCTCATCCTAATTGTTAGGATTCCATCCTATGAATTCCTGGGATTTGTAGTTCGATGAGGTACCGTACTTAGAATTATCTGCTGGAGAACTAAAGTCCACTGCTCTGAACTACAGCACTAGAGCTCTGTGATGGAAAATTCTAAATACAGTACTTCACAAATCCCAGATTTTATAGGATGGAACCATATCATTAAAACAATATCAAATTATTGTGTCTGTGTAGTGTAGATACACACTCAGTCTTAAATAGTAATGTATGAAAGTTCTTGGGTTAAACCCAGGTAGGGGTGGGCAGAGTACAGGCCTGAAGTTGTGTGTAGTCCCTGAAGCTGTTTATGTAGCCCTCTATCTCCTGTAGATTCCCCAAAGCAGCCTTAAAAAAATAATAATAATAAAAAATGAAGTGCTGCTCATGGACACTTCTAGGGGTGGCAGTTCACCTTTTAAAGAGGTTACAGACTCCCTCTGCACAGTTAAATGTAACAAATATAGGCATTTTTCAAAACTGGAAGTTGACTGCCATCAGAAGTTGGACTTCTATCTTCCATTTTGGCAGTCTGTATAGTCCCCTGACAGTCATGGGGAGAATATTCTCCACCCACCCACCACATTTGCCCACCTCTAGGTTAAACAATGGCATGTTGGGACAGAAAAGCAAATGGAGGAACTCCTTTGCAAATAAACACGCACACAAAGAGTTAGAAACACAGGCCTCTTTCCCCCACAGATGTTTCTATCTTCAAAGAGATCCTCCAGTTCTTTCATTGTGTAATCTGAAAGCCCTGGCAGAATGTTACAGACATTGTCCCAACGAAATATTTAACCCATGTATGTGCATAAACTAATTTTAGCCAGTCCTGGTGTGTGTTCTATTTTTTGCCATTCACTTCAGTATATTATGGCAGTTACTTTCCCTGTCCTTTGGATGCTTAAATTCCCTCCTTTGGCTAACAGAAATTAAGTGTGTTTTCTTTTACTTTCTGCAGAATCGGCTATGGTTTGATGCAACTTTTTGGCTTCTAGAGCTGCAGTGTTTTGACATGTGGTTTTATTATGCATAGAGCATAACCATTGCCAGCTTTCTTTATTTCTAACAAGTATCCATATCCTTAAATGTACCATGAGCACATGCATTGGGTCATGCTGGAACAGTGCCATCCTGTTCATTTAAACAGAGTGAGGCAACTGCCTCAAGTAGCTGATCCTGGGGCAACAGTAATAGCTTCCTTCTGGGTTTTCAATCCCAGCACCTCAGTCATGCCTTTTGTTGAAGGACAAAGCTGTGTTTGCCACATAACCTGTCCTGGGCCTTGTGAACTATTGTGTTGCGTCAGGTGTCATGGATGACACTATCTTGTCACCAGCTGCAAAGTAAGATGCTGCCTCCTTGCTTTGATACTTGGCATGAAGGGAGAGTACCATCTTGTCCTTTTTCATCTTGAGGCACAAAATGCCTCTCCCATTATCTGGCAGTAAGTTCCATTAAAGTCACTGTGACCTATATCTGAGTAAACATTATGATATTGCACTGGCAGTAAGCTGCATGTCTGAGTGGGGATTTGAACTTTGCTCTTGCTGCTCAGAGTCTGACATTCTGATTACTACATGCAATGCCTTGCAGAAGTATTCCCCTTTGATTTCTTCACATTTTGCAACATTCCATGTTACAGCCTGGAATTGGAATAGATTTAATTGGAGTGGTTAACCACTTGATATACACAAGATACTTAACACTGCAGAGGTGCAAAATAGTTTTGTTGTGGCACAAAAGTTAAATAAACAAAAGGAGACTGATAATTCTTGGTTGTATAGGTATTCACCTCTTTTGCTGTGGCACCTCTGAATGAGCTCTGGTGCAACCTACTCAAGTGGTAACAATGCTAATAAAATCCATTTTGATTCTAGGTTGTAACACAGTCTTTTTTTTTTTTAGTCAAAGGTATGTGTGTGAACATTTCTGCAAGGCACTCAATGAGAAATTGAATATTTGACTCATTCATTGGTACATAATATAAGTGGACACCTCCCATAAAGGAGCAATAATAGTGCTCAAATACAAATGTAGCTGAGGACCTTGATGCCCCTTGTGGACTGGATTTAACATAACATAAAATGTTGATGACTTATCACTTGTCTCCCCCTCTTTTTGGCAGCTGACAGTAGCAAAAACAATATGCGTACTGGAATCACATCCTCAGTATATTGTTTGGCATTCTATAAAAGTTTTCCTTGTGACTATTGCACTGCTTCTGTTTCTAATTTTGCTGCAGCTCATGTGATGATTTCTAGGCAGAGGTAATGAAAGCGAGAGATGTGAGAAATTGGTAGGCATTGGCACATCAAGAGGCTCTTAATCTTTGCCACTTGGTACCAGAAAGGGTTGTATGGCTTTAAAAAAGCTGGATTTTTTAATTTATTTTTTTGCTTTACAATATATTTAAAACAAGTGTGACATATGCTACAAATTGGAGTAGAGAAGTGGCGAATGACAGACTGTTTTGGCTTAGGATGAAAAGCTTCAAGCGCAAGTGTTACTTGGCATCTCTGGGGTACCTCAGCATTGTTTAGAGACACCAGTTGGATCCTGTGCTTGGCAGGAGTTTTATGCTTCTCAGATTGCTTTGTTTGTTTGATGAAGTAGTTCAACCTTCTCACTGAAGGTGCCAGAGCTGTGATTAAGGCAGGAGTCATACTGTGTGTTTTATGCATGCAGCTGGGTTGGTATAAGCACAAAATTTTGCAGATTCCAACCCAAACTGCGTGAGAATCTTTGTAGCAGAGCCTTCACGTTAAATGTTCTACTAAACAAAATCAAGGACAGTTTGAATAAAGAGATGGCCTTCTTGTGTCAGTTTGAAGAAGGGTAAGAGTGGGTGGGAGTTGATGCTGATTCTGACTTCTCTTCATAGTAGTGTTCAATTTGTTATTTGTGTAGCCTTGTCTGGCTTGCTTTTCATTTTTTTTACAACCCAAGGTGAAATTAAAGTCAGATTATGACTCAGTTCCAGGCGGATCATTAGGATCAATTTATCTTTCCATTATGGAAGATTAAAAGAGGATGAATCTATTTATGTGATCAGCAGTGGAAAACCTACTCTTTTGACCTCCAGTCTCCAAATGCCCCATCCTGGAATCCCCTAGCCATCATGGTGATGCTGGCAGGGGAATTCTGGGAATTCTAATCCAAAACAAGCACTTTCCCAACCTCTGAAGGTAATTCAGACTTCATCACAAGATGTTTTCTGAGCTTGTGGTGCATAAAGGAGAGAATCACAACAGCCAAAAAAAATCTTGCAAAACCATAGGAAAAGTCTTGATTTTTAAAATTATAAATTTTAAATTAGGATTAAGTAGGAGTCTTTTTTTGGGGGGCGGGGGAGAAGTTATTAGTGAGGAATGTTAATACCTCTTCTCTATAAATACACATTTATAGCATTTGTACCTACTCTACAGCTAGAAAATGCTCTCAGAGCATTTTACAGATTAATAAAAACAATACAAGAAAGACAGTTCCTGCCTTTAGGCTTGCAACGGAAAATGATGCGACAGAAATGAAAGGTGGATGTGGGGGGGGGGGATAAAAAAGCTCAGGTTCTTAATATTATGACACTATGGTAAAGCCAAAAGTGTATTTCTTATTATTGTAATATTTTTAATTTAAATTTGTTGGTGTTGATGTTAATGTCATCACTGTTAAATAGTTTTGATTAAAACAAAAGCCCAATTTCAGATGGGGACTGGGTTTTAGCCCACTCTGAGTTCTCGAACTGCTGTTTGCATCTTTACAGATACAAGTGTAAAGTTCTGTCAAAAAATCAGATCAGCTCAATAACAAAGTTTATAAATCTTTAATTTTCAAGTCATAAGTCTTGAAAAGAATTCTCAAAATAGGTAACATGCAACTGAGCACAAGCTTATGATTTCAGTAAAAGCATCTTTCAAGAGAAGCAAAAGCTAGAATTGTGGGGAAATAACAGAGGAAGAGAAATCCTGCAATGTGCTACTTCTGGCACATTACTTTTGTGGGTAATGAAAACACACAATGTAATTTTTAGGAAATAACATATGGTCATATTGTTATTTGTGTATTACAAGTAATATCTATGCATTATATCTAAAGTGATGGTTGGGCATTGGGGCCATTTTCCTGGCTTCTTAAGTGCACTTTTGCCAGCAAACTGAAATAAGAAATAATGCATTGATAACATACTAATCTTAAAATATGAACAAATGTGTTACCTTAAAAAAAAAGGTTTGTAATGCTGTGAATGGTTGTGTTGTATTGTACAAAAATAGTGTATCATCAGTAAAGAGAATGATGAAGTGTGTTTGTTGATTGCTATCCCTTTTATTTCACTGCTATCCCTTCGACTTCATTGTTAACATACAAGATTTGCAAGTGATTCAGTCACTAGTGCAAACAAGATTGGGAATAATGGGCAAGGTTATTTGGTCCCTTTGTGGTTTTCTTCCATCAGCACACAAGGTTTAAAATTAACTTCACTCGGTCACAAGTGATGTGCCTTAACATAACCACAGCTAAACAACATTGTAATGCAAAAAAAAAAAAAAATTCAAATAAACTTAAATTTCTCAGACTTTAATGATCTATGGTTTACTGTGGCAAAAGATCTTAGCCAGCTACTAAGAGCATTAATTTAGAACCATAGAATCATGGAGTTTGAAGGACCTCAAGGGCCATCTAGTCCAATCCCCTGATATACAGGAATGCACTAATGAACTCCTGAAAGATGACCATCCAACCTCTATTTTGTTGTTGTTGTGTGCCTTCAAGTCATTTCTGACATATGGTAACTCTAAGGTGAATCTATCATGGGGTTTTCTTAGCAAGATTTGTTCATAGAGGGTATGCCTCTGCCCTCCTCTCAGGCTGAGAGAATGTGACTTGTCCAAGATCACCCAGTGGGTTTTCATGGTTGAAAGGACATTCAAGCTGTGGTCTCCAGAGTCAGAGTCCAGTGCACAAACCACTACACCACACTGGCTCTAATTTACCTCTGTTTAATGACCTCTGAAGAAGGTGAGTCCACCAACCTATGAGGCAGTTTGTTCCACTGTTGAACAACTCTTAGAATAAAGAAGTTCTTCCTGATATTTAGGTGGGATCTCTTTTTCCCAGTGGAGAGACACCGGAGGATCCTCTAGATCACTGGGTTAGCTCCACCCACTCACTCCTGGTAGGCTGGTAACAAAAAGGTCTTTGTGTAGGCCCCTTCCTCTGACGTCATCCAGGGGAGCGACCCACCTCTGGCCAGTTGTTTCCTGCCTACTACTCCTGGAGCTCACTTTTTCTCTTGCTCCTGGTGGCCACGTGTTGAGAACAAAAGAACGTGGCCATGATGGACTTGGCGAAGGAGGTCAAGAAGAGCAAAAACAAGAATAAGGGACCCAAAAAGGGGGACGAGCCCCCCGCTGGCGTACCGGATCCCTTTCTGGGACAGGAGGACAAGCCCGCCGATCCCGTCCTCGATCCTGCCCTGCCCGCACCCCAGTCGTTGGATCTGGGACACGAGCATGAAGCAGCTGCAAGGGGAGCCCTCCTGGAGGAGGAGGCGGGGACCGTCTCCGAAGCGGAGGAGAATGGCCACGCTGTGGAGGCTGATTCTGACCGAGACGAGGCTGCGAGTAATACTGGGGCCCTGATCCCTACCGCCCAGGATAAGACCAACACACCGGGGTTGGCGGTCTGGGTCAAGGATTTAGTGGTGAAGGAGGCACTAGGGGTGCTGGCCGTGGGTCTCACACAGCCTGCGCTCCTTGGATACTCTGGTCTCTGGCGGGGGGGTTCGTCCCACGTCGCAGGAACCTTCCCGGCCGCCCCCCCCCAGGGCTGGCCGGCTTGACCTTCCGCCCTAGCCCACCCCATACTCCCTCCCTCCGTGGAGGCGGCTGCCCAGGGGTTCTTGCCCTCGCCCCTTGCCGCGACGCCCCCATCAGGGGAAGGCTCATCGCGCCACAACCTTTCCTCCCCGTCGCTCCAGACTCGATCCCGGCCCTCTCCTTCCTCCCCTTCCAGCCCACCCACTTTGGCCAGCCGCGACAGCTGTTCCTCCCCCCGATACTCACAAGCTCCCTGCCAATCCGCCGGAGCAGCAACAGGCTGTTAAGCCTCCCAAGTGCCCGGCCAGTTCAAAAAAGCTGCGTAAGGCAGCGGTTCGGAGCGGAGCCTCTAAATGCACATGAACGCTGGGAAGGGGGCCGGACTCCGCAGGGGAGGCAGAGCGGCCGTTAAGTCCCGGCGTGGAGTTGAGGATCTGGAGCCAGAGGAGGGCACAGGCGCGTCTGGGTGGGCGTCCGTGGACGCCCTGCTGGCGAAGAAGAGAAGGAGACCCTCTAGGGAGGAGGAGGAGGAGAGTTGCGGGGAGGATGAAGAGGAGACTGGCTGGGCCTCTGGCTCTGAAACAGGGACTGTGCCCAGGCGTATTGAGGTTACTGAGGAGGTGGAAGACAGGCAATCCCAGGACTTCTCGGCTGAGGAAGGAGAGATTTCTGGAGAGGAGGATCCCCATGGGGACGCTGCCTCCATTCCGGAGGAGGACGAGTTCTCTGTACAAGAGGGAGTGGGTGAAGAGCCCCCCTCCCCGCTCCTCTGCTCGTCTTTTAAAAATATAGGACCTCCCCACTCTGTTTACAAAGACAGTGAAGACTATGGGTTTATCCCTGATACAGGAGCAAGACCAACAGCTTGATCCTGATCTTCCAAAGATGTCTTCAGAATTTTTTCCAGCATCAACACCAGCAGCCATGGAGATGCCTGTTCCTGCTAACATTATGCAAGTACTACGGGATGAGTGGTCTGCTCCAGCTGCTAATAAGTCTCAACCTGCATTAGCCAAGAAGCTGTATGCCTTACCTAAGAAGGTCATGTCCAAACTTCAAGTGCCTCTTATCGACGCACCAGTCTCCGCGTTGGTTTCATCCGTGGTTTTTTGTCGAGATGGGGAGGACACACTCAAAGTCCCTGAGGATCAACGAAAGGACGCTGTGCTCAAAAGAGCACACGAAGCACTGTCACTGGCAATAAGAGCTTCTATCACAGCTACAGTGGTTGCCAGAGCCTCACTGCAGTGTTCCAGAGACCTGCTAAATGATACTCCCAGGCCGACCACCAAGTTTCGGCAGGGTCTCAACAAGATTTCCCGTGCCTCTGCCTTTCTTGCGGATAGCTCCCTGGACACAGTCCAGTTTTCGGCAGGGGCCCAGGCAGCAACAGTAGCTGCAAGACATCTTCTATGGCTCAAGAGTTGGCAAGCAGACTTCAAATCCAAGCAGAACTTGGTCTTCTCTCCCTACTTAGGTGAGAAATTATTTGGCGAATCTCTGGAACCTGTCTGGATCTCTGGAACCAGGCTGGGGAAAGCAGCAGAAGGGAGGGAGGGATTCTGCCCGGCCTCTCCCCAGCCTTCCTGAGGGTGCTCCGGGGCTTTGAAGCCCCGGGGCCTTCTCGGGGAGGCCGGGAAAGGCAGCGGAAGGGAGGGAAGGACTCTGCCCAGCCTTTTCGAGGGGTCTCCGAGGCTTCGAAGCCCCGGAGACGCCTCGGAAAGGCTGGGGAAGGTGGCGGGTGGGAGAGAGGGACTCTGCCCGGCCTCTCCTCAGCCTTCCCGAGGGGGCTCCGAGGCTTCGAAGCCCTGGAGCTGCCTTGGAAAGGCCGGGGAAGGTGGCAGGTGAGAGTGAGGGAATCTGCCCGGCCTTCCCATGGGAGCTCCGAGGCTTCGAAGCCCCGGAGCCGCCTCAGAAAAGCCAGGGAAGGCAGTGGGAGGGAGTCTGCTCAGCCTCTCCCCATCTTCCCGAGGGGGCTCCAGGGCTTTGAAACCCCAGAGCCGCCTCAGGAAGGCCAGAGAAGGCGACGGGAGGGCAGGAGGGAGTCTGGCCAGCCTCTTCGGGAAGGTTGGGAGATGTGGAGGGAGCGCAGCGTAGAGGCTTTTCAGCCACCCCCACCCTCCCAAAGCCACAACAAGGCTTAGAAAGCTCAATAGCGGCTTTAGGAAGGGTGGGTGGCTGGGCTAAAAAGCACCTTTCCCACCAACTCCCTGCTCTCCCAGGGCTCCCCCCCCCCAAATGGAGCCAAGCCCCAGGAGAGTGGAGAGTTGAGCTCCTGGAAATCAGCTCCTCTCCCTTGAGTGGGAGGGAGAGAAGCTGATTTAAATGGGGTGTTTGCTTAGCAAACTGCAAATAATCAAAAGCGGGAGAGTGAAAGCTGTGAATGTGGAGGGGCAACTGTATACATTTATGTTATTTAAACAATAAATATTGCGAAATAATGTTTTTTTTCCTCAAAGTGACACACCACCTGAGTTATGCTCAGTTTTTTGGCCAGGTTTGACACACCAAGCTCAAAAGGTTGCCCATCAATGATCTAGACGCTATGCTCTTGTTGATGCAGCCTAGAATTTCATTGGCTTTTTGTCTGCTGCATCAAATTGTTGACACATGCTTACTTAGTGGACTACTAAGACCCCTAGATCTTTTTTACATCTACAGCTCTTAATCCAGGTGTCACCCTATGTTTGTGCATTTAATTTTTCGTGCCTGTGTGCGGTATCTTACATTTAACTAAATTATTCTTTCTCTTTCAAATCGTACCTTTAGCTCCCACTTTGAACAAACTTGCCACTTGGCCAATTGTTGTTGTATTTTTAATTTAAAAAAATAAAAATAACTCATTTATTTAACACCCTAAAGAAGTAGGTTTTCAAGGGGAAAGAACACTGTACTGTACAGTCAAAAATCAGCAGAGGAACTAATCATATCCAGTCTGATGCTTTATTTCCATTCCTTCCAAACAAAAAACAAAAAACAAAAAAAGATTCACCTTATACACACAAACAAGGAGGCTTTATGGACAACAATGGAAACAGCTCAAGTCATTACAGAAGCCCTCCTCTTTCAATTAGTTACCAAAAAGTCAATAGACAAAATTCAACCCCCCTTTTTGCCATGCACCTTGAGGATTTGCAGACAATGGAGCTGCATTCTTGCCCCCTCACCTTCCCCTATCCAATTGTTTAAAAACCACTCAGTCTTCTGTTTCAAAGACAAATTAAGGTAGTTTGCCAATCTGTGACCCCTTTGTCCAAGGCCACTGAAGAACATTGGAAAATTTGGATAATAAAATAGGAAATAATACAGTTAATTGGCTCTTTGAAATGCATGTCTCCACTTCTGCTAAAACCTTATATAGAAAAGGGGGTTCCCAGGAGCCAGTGTGGCATAGTGGTCTGAGTGTTGGACCACAATTTTGGAGACCAAGGTTTGACTCCCTGCTTGGCCATTAAAACCCTCTGGGTGATCTTGGGCAAGTCACACATACTCAGGTTTAGAAAACACTGTAATAAGTTTGCCTTAGGGTCACCATAAGTCAGAAATGACTTGAAGGCAAACCCCATTAGGCATTGAAGGAAAAATTTACATGGAGAGGAATAGTATCAAGAATTTATATATTGGTTCACTCAGAAGACCTGACATTAGGTCTAAACATCAGAGTGGAAGTTAGATCTAAACATGACAAGAACAAATGCACAATGGAATAAAAATATCTGGACCCTTCTCCCCCTTCAAATCCATATCACAAGTGACCAAGGAAAACATTTACAAAATATTCCATACATATTATTTTACTCCTGTCAGATTCAAATTAACAATGCAGTCTCCCCATTATGCTGGAAGGATAGTAATAGCCATGGAATCTCTATGCACATGTGGCTGTTACAGCTCCAGATCTAAAGTCTTTTGCAAAGAGGTCCATGCTCTTATTTTAGAATGAGAGACCAAACAGTAAGCCACTGTAAGGGGCTCTGTTGCTCCTTTCCAACATTAGGGAATACAATGTGTCAGTATAAAAGGTTGATTTCAGTGTTGTAAGTGGCTGCTAGAATGGAAGTTGCCAAAAATTGGAGCTCTGCAGACAACCTATTTTTGGAAGCCTGGCCCAACAGAGTACAGTTGTCCCTTCACATTTGCTGGGGTTTGGTTCCAGGACCCCCTGTGAATACCCAAATCTGTGGATACTCAAGGCCCATTATATGCAATGGCATAGCAAAATGGTGTCCCTTATATAAGATGGCAAAATCAAGGTTTGCTTTTTGGATTATTATTTTTTTAAGAATATTTTCAAGCCATGAATACTTAAAACCGTGAATGTCAAATCGGTGAATGTGGAGGGGCAACTGTATACTATACTGCCCTGCTTGAAAATTAGACATTTCAACTAAGGTCCAAAATGGGACAGTTCCCAGGATTCCATAGGATGGAACCGTATCAAACTGTTGTAACTCTTCAGTGTCGATACACCAAAGTGCAGATCCTGCGACAAAGGGAAAATAACATGTATTGATTACTAATACCTTTTACAGATCTTAGTATTAAATACTTACTTTAACAATTCTGAATGCATAGCTCTTTTGTGTTATTAAAAAGTTGGTTTTTTTAAAAAAAGCTAACACATTATGTTTAGAAAAAGTTCCAACTTTTGCTCAGCTCCTTTCCAGTTATATATTTAACTTGGTGCTGAAACAATTCCAATTTTGGTGCTAATTAGGCTTCCAGTGAAAGGGAATTCCACAACTGGGGTGTCTCCACAAAGAAGGTCATCATTGGATCTATTCCCCACCCCCAATGGTTTTTAACATCTGTCTGCAATTGGGTGGGAAAAATAATTTGGAGGTTTGGGCTGAACTATCATCAGTATCTTTTTTTTTTCTTTTTTCTTTCTTTTTTTTTTCTTTTTTTTTTTTTTTTGTATCTACGCATTCCAGAGAATCTGAACTCCTGCACTGGTTTCTGAAGATTGAATTCCCTTTTCTCCCATCTTTTTCTGTCTCTTCGCCCTCCTCCTCATTTCCTGCTTGACCCTCAAAGTATTGGTACTAGACTTTTGTGTATCTGATGCCCTAGCAGCTATGCTCAGAGAGCCAATCATAGAGATTATAACTGCCACAACTCTGTTCCTTTCAAGACAGACTTATAGAAATTTCTAGCGACATCCTGTAAAATTAATGGTGGCTGCAAATTAGGAGTGTTAGAGGTTCACGCGCAGTCTGCAAGAGAGATCACTGAGGGCTGCTGGCGGGTTGCCCATGTGAGGCATAAGTATTTGGCCAAAACCTATTTAGGATGACCTTCAGCTGAAAATCTCTCATTATGAATATATTGAGAGCCAGTATGATGTGATGGTTTGAGCATAGGACTAGGGCTCAGGGAGGCCAGGGTTCAAATTCAGCTGTGGAAACCCATTTAGTGACCTTGTGCAAGTGACACACTCGCCGGCTCAGGAGAAGGCAAGGCAAATTTCCTTTGAATCAGTCTTGCCAAAAAACAACAACCCTGAAATAGAGTTGCCATAAGTTGGAGTCCACTTGGAGGTTCATAACAACAAATGAGTATGTTGTTATTGTTTTTCTTTCTTTATCCTTTTTGGGATGGGTAGGTGCTTTGAGTGATTTTTATTCTATTTTTATTTTTCTAATGGTATTTTCTGATGGTTATTTACTGTATTTTGTAGGGTTGGTTTCATTATATATGTGTATGGTTTGTTGTTAGCTGCTTTGACTTCGTCTTTGGTGGGGGGAAGTGGATAAGAGTTTTAAAATATATAATAATTGTCCATTAAAATCAATTATAACTAACTTGTCCCATTGATATAAATGGGATTAAGCATAAACTAATAGTCTAGGTTCAATTCCTTGGAGACCTAACAGAAGTTAAATTTCATGTGACTGACAGGCACCTGCTTAAGTGAACGACTTCTACTGGTAGTTGCATTTCTCTTTCACTGGTATTCCTCCACTGGATAACTTTAACAAGTAATTAGACTGATGCTTTACTATTAAAATTGGATTACCTTTCTCAGTTTTAAAGTGTCATAATTTATAAGGCATAATCTTTCTCTTTCTATTTTTAAAACAGGGGGTCTGCTGTGGCTAAAATAATAGGCAAAAATGTAAAGACGATGCAGAAGTTTGCTTCTACAGTGAAGATGTGGGTTTTTGAAGAAACCATTAATGGAAGAAAATTGACAGATATCATAAATAATGATCATGAGAATGTAAAATATCTCCCTGGTTACAAGCTACCAGAAAATGTGGTAAGTCTTATCTAGTTATGGGCCAGGGTCCAAGAAAAACACATCTGATGCTATATGACCAAGGGAGTTTGGGAGTTTGTATTTCTTAAAAACTGCACTCCCCCCTTCAATACATGGAAGATCGTAGATTCAGGCCCCAGCATCTCCAGGTATGCAGGAAACTCCTACCTTAAACCCTGGAAAGCAGCTGCTAGTTAAGGTCATGATCACAGCGTAGGGCCCTTGGCTTGTTGGTTACATGTGGTGTGTTGTTTCACACTGCCAAATTCTAGGAATATACAGTTGCCCCTCTGTATCCATGAATTCTGCATCCATAGATTCAACTATCCACAGCTTGAAAATATCCGCCTGCCCCCCCCCAAAAATTCTAAAAAGCAGACTTTGATTTTTGCCATTTTATATAAGGGACACTATTTTACTACACCATTGTATATAATGAGACTCGAACATCGACAGATTTTGGTATCCACAAGGGGTCCTGGAACCAAACCCCAGCCCACTGTAAGTCTTTCCTTATTTCATTTTTTGCTTGCACAACCAAAAAAAGTAACTTTTCTTTATGATGGATGAGATTACAAGAGTTTTTGCACATTTTGAATACTTTGATTTTTTGATACTATTTTTGCATTGCTCAAAATTAATACCACCTTTTGTGAAAAATACATGGTTTTATACAAGCTACCATTTTGCACAAAGACTTGTCCAAATTGTTTTTGCCAAAACAAAAAGCAGTATGGTTAGATCTACGCTATATTTTGGGGAGACAGGGAGCTGTGGGGGGAAGGGAATTGCTGTTATGACCCCTTTCCTTCAGTGGAATTCTTCTCATGATCTTCTGGATCCAACCTGCCCAGGAATCAAATCGGCCCTTTACCATTTGCAAACAATATGACATTTTCTCCAAATACAAAATATGGCTTCTTACTTTCACTTTGTCTTCCATTTAAAAGTAGAAATGTCAGAAACACTATTTTGCTGGTCTGTATTAAATAGTATTTGATTAGATCTAAATTTGCTTATGTCACTCTGTGTACAGTCTGCTCTTACTGTCAGTTTCTAATTTAATGTTACTGTTTGTTTTCCAACGGTATATATTTTTATTGTGCCAACCAAAGTTTTTGCAATTCCAGCTGGATGGATTTGCCACGGTAGTGCTGAAAAAGGCACCTGGGGAATATTTCCCTCAATATATTTAGTTATTTGGTCTGAAATCTTCTGGTTTGCATGACAGTATTGTAAAACTTTTAATTTCAACAAGCAAAATGAAGATTCAGTTTGAAATAAAACCTGGAAATTGAGAGCAAGTTTCACTTTTATCATTGTTTCACTTTTCCCCTTTTCTTTTTTTCTCCATATATTATTCCATAGGTTGCTGTTCCAAACCTGAAAGAAGCTGTAAAAGATGCAGACTTGTTGGTTTTTGTTATTCCTCACCAGTTTATTCATAAAATCTGTGATGAGATCACTGGGCGTGTAGCCAAGAAAGCTGTTGGTATAACTCTCATTAAGGTATAACATATATAGTACACACACACACACCATTTTAGAATGTTCTGAAATTATTCAGTAGAATGTTGAATATATAGAACTAGCTGTACCCAGCATAACATATGCAGTTATAGTTTTACATGTGGGTGGTGAGTGGCTGAGGGAGTGAGAGGAGGGAGGAGCCCTTGTGAGGCTGGAGGTATAGATTCAAATTGAGTAGCAGGAGTGGATTGTGAGGTGGAGAGGGAATTTGCATGTGGGTGGTGAGTGGCTGAGGGAGTGAGAGGAGGAGGAGATTGGTTGGGTATGTTTCTTAAGCAGCCAATCAGCACACTGGGATTGGAAACATACTCAAGCCTTTTATAGAATGTTGAATATATAGAATTATGAGAAATTTTGAAGAGATGAAGGAAAGCAAAGGAGGAAGAAGATGCCTATTTTTCTCAGCTTTGTTCTTAATGCAGTTGTTGGTACACATTTTCTCTGAATTGCTGTTTGTTACATCCATAAATTACTATTCCTTCTCCAAGCTGGTCATTTTAGCATACATGGAGTTCAAGTCTATGTCCTGGCCATGACCAAACTTACTTAGAGTGATGGGACTCTATTAGATGTCTTCAGATAGCTTTTTCACAATGAAGGACTTTACCCACATGAGCCCTAAGTAGCCTTAAGAGCAGAAGTGGGCAAAGTGCAGCCTATGGCCACCACATGTGCCCCCAAAGTATAGCCCCTCAGAAGCCTCCCAAACCCTCAGACTCCCCATTTTTATTTGTTTCTGCACCAAACCAATTCATCTAAAACCAGCTGCAAATGTGGGGTTTACTTCCCCCACCCCCAGAACCCCACCCCAAAAACCAAAAAAGGTCAAAAAGCAGCTGAAATGGTGTCCAAAGTGACATGACCTCTCTTCCGCTACTGCAGAATGCAATGGTGTGGTCTGATGGGGGGGGTGCAGGGGAAGAATGACCCCCGCCTCCCCACAGTTGCCACCAGAGGCTGAGAAGTAATGTTGCCAGGTGAACATCAGGGCAAGACTCCTGTGCCATGAATGTTTGTGCAGAAGGGGGGATTTCAGCAGGTGGCGCTTGTGTGTCAAGTAACCTCTGCTTAAATTCTCTCTGCTACACAGCTGTTGAAGGTATAGTGGCCCTGTCCTGTTTTTACCTGGCAACCCTACTGAGAAGGGAAATGGCTACTTGGAATGTTGGGACATTATTCAAAGTGCTGTGTGTGGCGTTGTATGTTCACACAAGGACTTTTCAGTTTTCCACACTGCCCTCACAGTTATGCCCCCTGAAAAGCTGTAACCCCCCCACCCCAAAAAAAGGTTAGGAAACCATGTTCAGTAGTACACCTTGAAACATCATGGGCTACCACTGAAAGGAAAAAGGTGGTTCTGCCCCCTGCCATCTCCCAACTACAAGTAGGCACAGAAGCAGTTAGTATGTGAGCTTATGTAGAGCCATCCTTTTGGTATGTAATCCGAAACATTATTTCATTTCTAGAACCTTTATCAATTCAATGTCCAAAACTATGATTTGGAGTTCCTCCCACCACAGCCTGTTGGCTGAAATAAATAATATAGTAATTTATCCCTGGCAGCTCAAAAACGTGTTTTCTTTTTCCTTTTCCCTTTTTGGCCAGTTAAGTGTGTATACTGCTAGGAAATTTAGCAAGGCCAGGAGCACTTATGCATCTGTCTGCTAGGGTGTTGTAGAATACAGTAATGAATTCCTCATTTACTTATGAATAGTGATTACTCTCTTATTTAAAGGATGCTGAGGCAGAAAGATGCAAATTGCCTTGACAACAATTTGGCATGATCCAGATCTCAATGTTTTTGAGTTCTGAAAGATAGATAGATTTTTTAAAAATGTTATGGTAAATAGATTGTTGTCTAGTGGTCACTGCAGTAATAACACAGATGGCTTATAGATGTCATTATAAATTCTACCGTCTGGCAAAGGTAATTACCTCCATTTTCTTTCCAGGTGTTTCTAGTAGATAGCAGCAGTGTTAATGTGGTTCTCTTACTTTCTTTTATTCTCTGTTATGTTTACTGCAGGGAATAGATGAGGGCCCAGAGGGACTCAGACTCATTTCAGACATAATCCGAGAGAAAATGGGAATTGACATTAGTGTGCTGATGGGAGCTAACATTGCCAATGAGGTAGCTGCGGAGAAGTTCTGTGAAACCACAATAGGTAATTTGAAGGAATAATGTGATGCTTTTGATTATGTCCCTATTCCATAGGCGTATTATCATTCAGTTCAGTTCTGCCCATACTTACCTGAAAGTAAGTTCCATTGAACTTAGGGAGGGCTACTTCTGAGAAGGCAAGTATAGGATTGCATTGTTTCTGAAATTCTCAGTAGCAAATACAAGCAACAGCATTGTGGGAGAAAGGGGAGGAAGGGGAAATGCTCAAACTTCATTATGCCTGCATGTCTTGATAATTCATTTATTTTCTAAGAAATGATATACTCCCAAAATGCAAGGCTGCTTTGTAAAATATCAGGAGAGGTGCTGTGCAAAACATTTTAGGGAGGTCAAGTAACCCAGTACACTTCAAAGATGTCTAACACCCTGGCAGATAAGTGTCAGTCTCAATTTGTATTTCTGTCTCTTTCCAGAAATGCCCTACATTCCATATATATGATCAGCAGTACAATCCTATGCATGCCTACCCAGACATAAGTTCCAGTAGGGCATATTTCTAGCTTAGTGTTAATAGAATGTAGCACAGGCCAAGCTAGATCCAAATTCCAGGATCTTCTATATTTTTTGTCGTTCAGCAGCATAAATCACTGGCATGGCAGGAGCGTCCAACAGATGCATCTCAGGCCCCGTCTACACGATTAAAAAAAAATCTGTTTGGGGGGGTAAAAAATCTGAAAAGGCAGCCGATCGTATGTGTACGATCTGCCTACACTATTTTTTACCACCACCCCCTAAACTCCATATGACCTCCTTTGCCCAGCTGGCTGGAGCGAGTGATCCAAGCGACAGTTTGAAATCTCCCATCACTTTTTTTTAAATTTAAAAAGGTGCCTGCTTTATGGACAGTCGGTTTTCCATATTTACAATATAAAATAAAAAGGAATACATGTAAAAATCATGGACTTACCGGACTCTTGCTTAGCCGGGAATCCAACATGGCAGCTGCTCCCAATTCTCCTCTTTGCTAGCCCCGCCCCCTGTGCTTAGCCAGCCAATCAGATTACACTGCCTGTTCGTATGTGTGTGAACGGGGGGTACAGACTGTTGACAATACGAACGGCTATACGGATTTTAGCTGGAGATTCGCTAATCCCCCCGAATGCCGAATCCACATAGTTTACGGGGGATTTGCTAGCCCCCCCTTCCAAATGACACGTATGCATCCGAACGGCCGTGTGTACACATGATCGATCTTCAGAATGCCGCTCGTATTTTTTTTTTTTTTTACCCTGTAGACGGGCCCTCAGTTTTACAGCTGCTTACCCTACAGCTGCTCCAGATTGCATGGGAGCCTAGGCCCTTTTCCTGATGGATTCCCATCAGTGGGAGAGCTCCTATACAGTCCAGAGTAATGGCTCTTGGGTTGCTTGTGTGAGACAGATTCTCCCTGCCCCAGTCTTTTGAGCATAGGTGCCATGGTCTTTCCCTTTGCCTCTTAACGTGGAGTAGGAATTGACAATGTGTATTATGTACGACTACTTCCTTCTTTTTATTTAGGGAAGCCTTTTGGTCTTAACTGTGGCAGAAGGGTCTTTTGCTGGGGTGTGTGAATATATTTATGAGAATTTTTTTATTTAACTTTTTTTTAAAAAGATTTGTTTCAAATAGTTTTAACTGTCCTTTGTTTTAATTAGTTGTAAGCCAAATTAAATAAATAAATAACAGTAAATAAGTATGGCCTGATAGACTACTCCCTGAGAGCCAGTGTGGTATAGTGGTTTGAGTGTTGGATTAGGATATTGGGAGACCAGGGTTCAAATCCCCACTCAGCCAAGGAAACTCCCTAGGTGACCTTAGGGAAATCACACACTCTCTCAGCCTCCGAGGAAAGCAATGGCAACCCCCCTCGGAACAAATCCTGGCCAGAAAACCCAGTGATAGGTTTGCCTTATGGTAGCCCTAAGTCAGAAATGACTTGAAGGCACACAACAACAAGAGGATTACTCCCTCAGGCTTCTTGTGGTGGTCCTTAAGTTATCAGTAGGTCTCGCCATATCATTTGCTGGCAAAGATGAGCAGGAAGGAATGCTTCTCAATCATATCCTTCCGGGCTTTTCAGAGGTGTTTGAGATGTAGTTGCCACTGTGGGAACAAAATGTTGGACTAAGGGCTCCAACAGGGCTCCTTTTTATTTTTAGTCCAGCTCATCTCAACTGAAAACCTATAATCAGTATGTGCCTGGAATGCTGCATGGTTGAGCATTTTCTGATACCTAGGCTATCTCAGTAGTAGTAGATTCAGTGTGATGAGGAAGAAATGGATTCAAATCCCAGTTCTGTCATGATAATTACTGGATATCCATGAGCATAGCCACTATCTGTCAGCCTATCTTGCAGCAGAGGTATGTTGTGAGGATAAAACGGGACAGGATGACCTTGGAGGAAAGAGGAGATACAGATATGCTAGGTTAATAGAGTGCTTTTAAATAATATAGGAAGCTAGACATGAAGCTATAAGGAAGAGACGTCTAATATCCTATTTGGAAGAGTTCTGCCTTGTTTGGAAATAATAATTATAATAATGGACAATAATTCAAATAATGCTAGCCATTCCCTTTGTCCTCCTTCCCCCCCCCGCCCCCCAAAAAACAGGCTGTAAAATTTTGGAAAATGGCCTCCTCTTCAAAGAACTTCTTCAGACTCCAAACTTCCGAATAACAGTGGTAGATGATGCTGATACAGTTGAGCTTTGTGGTGCTCTTAAGGTAAGATTAGCTTTTTGCAGGAAAACATTATAAAATGAAAGTGGCTCCTACCCTGATCCCTAAACTAGAAAGCTGCGGGAACATGGTACCAAGACCAATTGTTTCAACTGTAGACCCTATGTTAGAAGATTATTACCAAACGTCCCCTCAGCTTGCCTTCTGTCAGGCAGTGTTGTCTTCTGAGAGAAAGGTGAAGTTGTTCATGCTGACGTTATACAGCAAGAACTAGCCACAAATCCTATTTGTGGAAGAAAGTAGAAATATGAATCAAATAAGCAGATAAATAATGGACAGGTGCAATGTTGACCATTCATTTTTGATATTTTAGAAGCCACTAGAGTCTCCTAAGTATCCTAAACGGACCAGATGTCATACTTGCAATGAATCAGAGAAATAATGATAAGACTATAATTTTCCTGGGCTTGTGACACAAATTTGGCAGCTAAAAAGAAGGAATTTGGTGATAGGGACACTTTCTAATATAGGTGCAGAGGATGTATGGCCTCCTAAGTGTTGATCGACAAATCCCATCTTCCCTTGCCATCCATCCATCATTTTATTTGTTTCCTGTCTTTTTCACAAACTGGGACTCAAGGCAGCTGACAGATTAGAGAGAATGGCAATAAAAACATGTGTGGTTAAAAACATATAAAAACTTGAGATTAAAATTAACCACAAAAGGAAAACCATTCAAAATATTATAGTGGGCCCTCCACATTCACTGGGGTTAGGGGCATAGGACTCCTGTGAAAGTGAAAAAACACAAATAAAAAAACAATTATTTTTCTTTGCCTGAGAAAACACCTCTCTAGAGATCTCTAGGTCCTCCAGCATGACTCTATGGTCAACATCTGCCAGCAGTTGACCATAGACTTGCACTGGAGAACCAACAAATGCCTAGAGAAATGTTCTCTCTAGGAATCTCTATGTCTTCCAAAGTCACTGTATTGTCAACTTCTGGCAGAAGTTGACTATAGAGTCACACTGGAGGACCTAGAGATTCCTAGAGAGAGCATATTAATCAAATTCACAAATAATCAAATCCTCAAAAGTTAAACCCACAAATGTGGAGGGCCGACTGTACTTCAAATATTACCATTGGCTATTTTATCTTAAGAACATTTGGCCTCACTCTTGTCCTAATATGTGAAGAGGATATATTTAATGGTGGTGGTGGTGTTGTTTTTTGCTCTCCTGTTATGAATGCTGCATTTACAGATGTTGAAATACATGCATTAGAAGGATAAAAAGGAAAGTGCTACACAACATCATGAGTCCCCAAGATATGTCAAGAAAGCACAGCCAAATAAAATGTTGCTCACATCAGTAGTTGCCTTTCCACTCCGCTCCTCTCCTTTCTAATTGGTGTTCTCATCATTTTCTCGAAACAAGGAAGATTTGAATAAGGACAGCTGCCTGAAAACTGAAACAAGCACAAAAGTTAAGGGAGGAGTTCTAAATGTGTTATTCTTTTGCCAGCAGTGATAATTTTTAGCTTCTAATCACATCTAAATGCAGTCTCTAGTGTAACGATCCACAGCTGGAAGATGATGGAAGAACATCTGCTACTCAGATGCACTCATTCTGCATACCCACTTCCATTTCATGTATTTTTATGGTCTCTGGCAATCAGCTGATAGAGCTCTGTATGCAGTATAGAGCACTATTGGAACTGAAAGCAAAATCTTTCCTTTAAATAACATGTGTTATGAAGTTACCAGCAATTTCCTTGGTGTTGGAGAGAGAAGGGAAAAGAGCTAAAACAGCTGCCTGCTAGCAAGAGCTTCCTGCTTGTTTTGTACTGATCATTTGATACCTCTTCAGCACAAGGGATTCTTGAATTACTCTTAAAAGTGATATTGTTTGTTTAAGACAGTGGCACAGGGCCAAGCTGAAGATCAGGGGTGTGCAAAGTGCAGCCCATAGACCTCATGTACCCCCAACTCCTTTTTTTATGGGGGCCCTGAGGACAACTTCAAAGCCCTCAGACTGCTATTTAAAAAAAAATAGGCAAAATTTTGCCCCCAACCATCCCAAACACCCCCAAATGTGTTTGGGGGTGTTTGGCCTCATTTGCCACATATAACCCTACTAAATGCCCCTAAAACTGAAAAAAGCCAGCAAAAAATCAACTTAAACAAAACTGAGAAGTAACTTTTGGTCACATTCTGGTCAGGGGGAATGTCATGGAGGCTGAAAATTGGCCCTACTTCACCCCACCCTAGGCGTAGTTGTGCACCCCTCCTGTAGATGCTGAAGCCAAGAAGTGGTGGTTTTTCATAGAGCCTGTTTATATTTAAGTTCAATCTGAACAAATATGCAAGATATAGATCTCCTGTTATACTTGGGGCCCAGTGAAAGATATCTCTCCTTCTAGAGCTGGCAGAAGTACAGAGTTGAAATTATATGTGGAAGAGAAAGGAGGGCTAAGGACATTCTAGAACTAGGCCAACACATGTTACAAATGGTAGATCATACTTTCAGGACTGAGACACTTGTATCAGAATTGTATTGTTACTCCTGACAAGAGTAAGCCCATTGGATTTACTGATATGTTAACTCCCCCCCATTCAGCAATTGATTCAGTGGATTTACTCCACAATAACACCCCCTTATCCCCAGAGGTACATTCCAACAGACACCCCCCCGATGCCTGAAACTGCAGATAGTAGCAAAGCCTGTAATTTCAGACCATAATTGACTACTTAAATTTAAGCCACTACCACAGAGTTAAAGGGGGCTTGGAAACAAAGTTTCCTGTAGCCAGGAGTCCCCCTCCTCCCCTGCTGTCCTGTAGAGGGTGGGAGAACCAATCTGCTCCCAACTTTTCTCTCATTGATTTTCCTTGGTTTTTTTCCAGGCTGTGAGGCTGTGTTCTGGAATAGTTACTTTCTGACGTTTTACCTGCATCTGTGGCTGGCATCTTCAGAGATGCCAGCCACATCTCTGAAGATGTCATTCTCTGAAGATGCCAGCCACACATGCAGGCGAAATGTCAGAAAGAAACTATTCCAGAACACAGCCTCACAGCCCGGAAAAAAAACAAGGAAAATCTATGGATGCTGGCCGTGAAAGCCTTCGACTTCACATTTCCTCTCATTGATTCTTCAATAGATGCTTGCTCAGCAAGTGGAAGTTGGGAGGTGGGAGGTCAACCTCTTGCCCAGGCATACCATAAAATTGCACTGGAGGACTGAGAAATGACCACAAACACTTCTGTTTTCTTGGTAGCTATGACTTGGTAGCGGTACCTGAATCTGCAGAAAGTGAATCCGCAGATAAGGTGTGGCTACTGTTGTTGGAAATAACCAATAGGATTCCAGCCTGAACTTTTCCAGAAAGTGAGAAGACGATGCTCATGAAGTACAGTATCATCTTGTTTTCTTCAAGATGATGCTTCATAAACTGCATCAAGAGTGGTCCAGGGCTTCCTCAGGCCACAGATTGACACTTCCTACTCTATAAACAACTGCTAAAACAAGCCAGCTGCCTGGACCTTTTAACTATGTTAAGCCATGATTCCTGGAATTGTAGAATTTGAAACCAGATCTTGCTCACATCTGGTATAGCATTGCTTGTGAACACACCCGTGCTTTTCCTACAGGCTCAATTTTCAGTACCTTCTAGAGGTGCTTTGCAAACTGGCATGATTTCTGTTGCATGGTGCTACAAAATATTATCAGCATCTTTAGAACTGAATTACCACTATGTAACCACAACAGTTCTGGGATGTATGGCACCATTAATGATCATGTGTGCTTTCTTTACTGTTTAGGAACTTCTTTCTGACTGTTCCATGCCCTGAGATGAGTGAGTGCATGAGACAATCCATTAATCACACTGGCTCTCTCTCAGTTAAGCCAGGCAAGCTGCGTATAGGCAATCTATTCTGAATTATATTAGTTGTGGCAAAGTTCTCTGCAGTTCATTGAATCTAAATTCAGCTTTGTGATCCATTGCTTGTGTCTCTGTACTGTGTATGGTCCAGAAGGAAATGCCTGCCTTGTACAACTATAGATATCTGATAATATCTCCACTGGGCTTCTCTAATCCAGCCCCATAAAGATATGTTAGATTTCAGCCCCCATAATCACCAGCCAACACGGTCTTCCCTATTGTTGCCAGTACCAACTAGCACCCATCTCAGGCAAAGGGTTTACTAGCTCTGCTATTGTAATCTTCTTTTTAAAAAGAGATCTAAAGGAACTATGGATTGAACCTATGACTTTGGCATTCACAAATGACATTGATGTCTATGTAAGGCTTGTTGTCAAAGAAAAATAGTAGCTTAATCAAAGAAGTATAATACTATGTTTAAAGCTGTTGTCAAATGGGGTTGGATCATTAATTATGTAAATCAGAAATGGAAATTGTGCAGTGTTCCCAATCCTGTTGAACTACAACTCTTGGCACCCTACCCAGCTTGACAATAGTGAAGAATGCTGGGAGTGGAAGTTCAACAATATCTGGATGGTCGCACTTTCCCACCCCTGATCTAAAGCCAAAAAAGGAAACAACACATCTCTCCTCCACAGGTTCAGTTCAGACACAACTCCAAACATAGTTTGAACTTCTAGTCAGGCTAACCATGATCCTTTCACACTATACAGTTATAGCATTATGATTCTACTTGAACTGCCATGACAACAACCTATGGAATCCTGGGCTTTCTACTTTAGGGAGAAGTATTTACATTTTTAAGCTAGAGAGCTCTAATGTCTCATCAAGCTGCAAAACTCAGGATTCTATATAATGTTGCCATGGTGGTTAAAGTAGAATCAGAGTGCTATAGTTGGATAGTGTGGGAGGGCCTTGTGGTTCAGATGGTTTGCCTAGTTTCTCCTCAGCACTCCTATCTCGTGGTTCAATGGGATTTGACATGATATCTGATTTGAGCCATTTTCCTTGTGCAGCTCTTTGTAGGTTATAAATGATATACACCACCATACTGACTCAAAGTTATGCAGTGACAATCCTGTTTCAGAAATTAGACTTTAGGTGGAGAGAAAGTGATTTCCCATAGGATTTTAAATGACATTTCCTTAGCTCAGGATTGGTAGGCTGTGGTCTGGGCTGTTCTGACTTTTCATTTGAATTGAAGATACAAAATGTTCTTCTATCAGAGGGGGCAGACTAACTCTGCCACCTCAGTTGTTATTCACATAATCCCTTACAATTTACTCTGCTGGATAGAACTGTTAGGAGCTAAAGTCCAGCAACCTCTGGAAGGCATGAGGTTACCTGTTTCTGCTGCGTGGGTCTTTGAGACCAGAAATGTATGTGGGCATAGGTTACGCTGACAGATATATGTTGTAGCTTTCACGTCATTTTCAACCATGTTAATATCTCTTTCTTTTGTCTTAGAATATAGTGGCAGTGGGAGCTGGCTTTTGTGATGGCCTTCGCTGTGGTGATAACACCAAAGCAGCCGTCATTCGACTTGGACTCATGGAAATGATTGCGTTTGCAAAGATCTTCTGCCATGGGCAGGTGTCTACGGCCACTTTCCTGGAGAGCTGTGGGGTTGCAGATCTCATTACAACGTGCTATGGTGGCCGCAACCGGAAAGTGGCAGAAGCGTTTGCTAAAACTGGAAAGGTACTTTTGTTGGGACTTCCTTGTCTGTTTACAGCTGTTATCTTCATGAGAGGCGTTCAGAGGAGGTTTGCTTTATTTTGAATTGTTGATTGCTACCTTCTAATTATCTTTGGTGATCTCATCTGGAGATACTAGATACAAATATACTGCCTCTGTAGCCCCAAAACCACTTGCTGGGCAGTGTTAGTATTGCACTCATGCCTTGCTTGTGTACTTCCAAAATCAGGGAACAGAAGGCTGAACATGAAAGGCCTTCAGTCAGTGGAGACTGGTGGCTCTAATTGTCAGTGAGACAGTGAATCTGCTCTAGATTCTAGCCTGAACTCAACTGAGCTGAACTAACAGAGCTATCCAAAGTGCTGGATTCTATCCATAAAATAGATTCAGCACATTGGATAATTCCTTTAAAGTTTAGACTAAAAACCAGAGCAGATTCATCAGCCCATTGGCAGTGGAGCCACCTGCCTCCATGGCCAACAGGTCTGTTCTTGTCCTCTTCTTGTGCTTGTAAACTGAATGTTGAATCCCTATTTTGACTGTGCACTGTGTGAAGAAGTACTTTGATAAATACCAAATTTCTTCCACCTTTTCCATACAGCTTGGAGGGAACCTATCCATCCCAGCCCATTACCTTCTCCCTATTCTGTCCGTTGTTGTTGTTGTTGCTGTGTGCTTTCAAGTCATTTCTGACTTACGGCAACCCTAAGGCAAATCTATCACAAGGTTTTCTGAGTCTGAGAGTGTGTGACTTGCCCAAGATCACTCAGTGGGCTTTCATGGCCAAGCAGGGATTTGAACCCTGGTCTCCAGAGTCGTAGTCCAACACTCCAACCACTACACCATGCTGGTCTGTCCCTGTACCCATGTCAATGCTTTAAGATATATCTTTTAAGACTTCCTGACTGAACCAATATTTCACTCCTGTTAATACAGGCATACCTCAGTTAACAAAGCTTCTGAGAAGTATTTTTCTGCCAGCCCACTTTTTCTTCTTTATCTTCTGTCTAGTTAGAAGTTTTTTTAGCAGCATCAGCATTAGGAAGGTGGTAAAGGAAAGCTGGAGAAACACATATTTTCAGTGTCGGAGTGTAGCAGCATGTCTGAGGGCAGGGGATTGTTTTGTTGTTCTTTTCCTTATAAAGAAAAATGTTGTACATTGATGGCGCTATAGAAATAAAAGAAAATACTGTAGTAATATAGTAAAAATGCAAAGGAAAACCCCACCTTTGAGCTGGGAAAGAGCAGGATTCTACTGTAGCAGATTCTACTGTAGCCATGTATACTTGCCTACGGTAGACAAGGTTAACAGCAGCTGCCTCCAGAATTGCTTAATGAACATGTGTGAACAGCAAAACAGGAGCAGGAGAGGAGATAAGCCTACCTTACCAGTAATGTTTTTTAAAAAGCATAAATCTATACAAAATGAAAATTGTAAGAAAGGTGGAGGACAGTAAAAGGAAAAACAAAGAACAAACCCGTGCTGCATTTTTGAAGAAGACTTCAAGTGGTCTTTAGGAGGCTCAGAATGTTTTTGTTCACTTATGCAAGGCTTCATTTCATTTCACATCTGCAAATTGTCAGTTTTGTATTTAAAAGTTTACTGAAAATTGCTGCACTGCTCTATTTTTCTGTGACATAGGAACCTGTCCCTATTCTTTTCATGTTGTTACTGCCTCTAATACCAATTTTTCTGTTAAGGAAGTAATGCCGAGGAACACATCTACTCGCTTTTCCCGGGCCCATACTCGCTTTTCCCGGGCTCCCCACTCCCTCCCAAGGCCTTCACGGGGCCTCCGGAGACTCTCCCGAGGCCCCATGGAGGCCTCTGCGGCTCTCCCCCCACCCTCCCCAGGCCTTCACAGAGCCTTCCAAGGCTCCGTGAAGGTCTCCGCGGCCTCCCCCACCCTCCCCAGCGCCTCCCCCCACCCTCCCCGGGGCCTTCACGGAGCCTTCCAAGGCTCTGTGAAGGCCTCCGCGGCCTCCCCCACCCTCCCCAGCGCCTTCCCCCACCCTCCCCAGCGCCTCACCCCACCCTCCCCGGGACCTTCACGGAGCCTTCCAAGGCTCTGTGAAGGCCTCCGCGGCCTCCCCCACCCTCCCCAGCGCCTCCCCCCACCCTCCCCGGGGCCTTCACAGAGCCTTTGAGGGCTCCGTGAAGGCCTCCGTGGCCCCCCAACCCTCCCCAGCGCCTCCCCCCACCCTCCCCGGGGCCTTCACGGAGCCTTGGAGGGCTCCATGAAGGCCTTCGCGGCCCCCCGAACCCTCCCCAGCGCCTCCCCCACCCTCCCCGGGGCCTTCACGGAGCCTTGGAGGGCTCCGTGAAGGCCTCCGCGGCCTCCCCCCAACCCTCCCCAGCGCCTCCCCCCACCCTCCCCGGGGCCTCCACGGAGCCTTGGAGGGCTCCGTGAAGGCCTCCGCGCCCCCCCAACCCTCCCCAGCACCTCCTCCCACCCTCCCCGGGGCCTTCACGGAGCCTTGGAGGGCTCCATGAAGGCCTCCGCGGGCCCCCCCAGCACCTCCCCCCACCCTCCCCGGGGCCTTCACGGAGCCTTGGAGGGCTCCGTGAAGGCCTCCGCGGCCCCCCCAACCCTCCCCAGCGCCTCCCCCACCCTCCCCAGCGCCTCCCCCCACCCTCCCCGGGGCCTCCGCGGACTCCCCGCACCTTCCCCGGGGCCTTCACGGAGCTTTCCAAGGCTCCGTGAAGGCCTCCGCGGCCTCCCCCCACGCTCCCCAGCACCTCCCCCCACCCTCCCCGGGGCCTTCACGGGGCCTCCGAGGGCCCCGTGAAGGCCTCCCCATCCCTCTTCGCTCACTCCAAGGGCTTTTACGGGGCCTCCAGAGGCCCCGTCTCGCGGTTTTGTGGGGGCCCTGGGGGGCCCTCCCAAAACTGCGAATAACCGAAACCGCGAATGTCGAGTTCGCGAATGTGGAGGGGAAACTGTAATCTAAAAAACAAACCTTGATTTTGCCATCTTACATAAGGGACACCATTTTGCTATGCCATTGCATATAGTGGGACTTGAGTATTCACAGGTTTTGGTATCTATAAGGGGTTCTGGAACCAAACCCCAGTGAATATGAAGGGACAACTGTAATATGTAAGTGTAATGTAAACATAAACTGTAAAAGTAGCAAACGTTTGATACATTATGTGTAAGCTTTGCCCATATATGGTTGCCAATAATTACAGATGTTAGAAGTCGTCTATGATGCTTGTTTTATTGATTGTATTTTTATTGGTCAATGACCAAAATAAACTGTGTTTCATAAACTATAAAAAAAATATAAAAATATATAAAAAATATAAAAATATAAAAAATATAATATAAAAAATATATATTAAAAAATGAAATTTCACCAAATGGCTTTAGTGTCAACACTTACAGACTTGCAAAGGAGAGCCTATTTAAAGCTAATGGAGGGGCTAAAGTCACACCCACAGTTTCAACAATGTTCTAAGGGGCTTACTGCATGCCAAAGAAAAGCGGAACATTCTGTCTTCCCTACTGCCTTACCTCAGAGTGTCATTGTTTTTTGTTTTTTTTGTTCCAGTCCCATGAGGGACTGAGGCAAAACTGTGTCTTTTTGCTAACCAGAAAAACCTGTTAGCAAAAAGACACAGTTTTAGCTTAGTCCCCATGGGACCAGAATGAAAGAATGCTGGAAGAACGACGGCACCATGTGGTAAGGTAGTAGGTAAGACACAATGTTCCTGCTGTTTTGTTGCTCTTCTTTGGAGTCCGGTAAGCCCCTAAGTCTTTGAAGCTACCAGATCTAATAGATGTGCCTTATTACACCCAAGTAGGGGGCAAGTCTGCTCCCCTCATGATATAGGCCTTGTACCCGACTAAATAACATAGTTGATGTGTAGTAGGATCTAACCATTCTTTGATTTCTTCATGAAGTTCTTTAAATGGGGTGTGGGGGATTAAAAGTCTTTTCAAATGATTGTCTACATCTGTGAATGCTTAAAAGATAAACTTTTTAAAATGTTCAGTCTATTGAAGAATTGGAACAAGAGATGCTGAATGGGCAAAAGCTGCAAGGGCCACAGACATCTGCAGAGGTGTATCGTATCCTGCAACAGAAAGGACTAGTGGAGAAGTAAGTGGCACAGTTTGGGAGATGTCTTAAACTTTTGTTTTTTCAGATGTACTGACTCTAACCTCATCTTCATCTTTCCTTTCCTTCTCTCCATCCCTTTAATATTGCAAATTATTCCCTAGCCCCCAAATGTGCCTCAGTAGGCTTGAAGTTATCAAGATTTGAATGGCGCAATAGCAAAAAGTCCTTTGAAACCACAGATGGATGTTTGCTGTCAGTGCAGTTGGTCTGAGTCAGCTTCGTTTCTTGTCACCAGAATAGACCAATCCTCCCCCTCCCTTTAACTCTGTGCAAAAATAAGTAATTTAGAACTTCAGAAGTGCTTGATAGACTTTTAGTATTCACAATCCTGCAGAATTCTTCACCCAGAAATTTCCAAACTGAGAATATTTAAATGTATTTAGACCTATCTGATCCAAAGCCTTGGGTTTTTTTTAATGAATTTTGCAAATGAATAGAAAGGCTACTGACTGTTTTAAACTTGTTTCTTATATGCAAAGAAACAAGGTGGGGACTACTGGGAAGTTCAGGAGGAACAGCTGAAAGTCTGTCCCTGCAAAAAAAACACCACGCAATACCTGCTGCCACGCAATAGCTGGTTCACTCTGCCTAGTGATAGTGCTGCTCCTGCCCCATTAAAGAACTGCACTTCCCAACTGAATAATTAATTTCAAAAATATACTGCATTTCCTTGATCTGAAGGGGCCAGTATATTTAAATGTGTCTCAAATTTTCCTTGGTCAAGCATATATGATGAGTGCTGTTCCATCATAGTTTTCTTCTTCTCCATCTAGTCAGATGTTTGCCTTTCTGTTTTGTCTCTGCCTTTTAGGTTTCCGCTGTTTGCTGCTGTCTATCAAATCTGCTACGAAGGGAAACCTGTCCAAGAGATGATCTCCTGTCTCCAGAGTCATCCGGAGCATATATAAAGCATACCATTGTCACAGCTCCTGCCTTCTCATGTCTAGTGGATGTAATTTGTTTCATCAGAAGCTACTGCATGAAACAATTGTTAACAATATGAATGTCTCTGGGCTTGTGTAGGTAATTTTTACTAAGTGTTATAGTGATACTCTGAAGATGTCACCTGTAGTTGTACCAACTAGAATTCAAGAGGCTTCTACATGTACGTCTATGTATACATGTATATCTCTTCACACTAGGAGAGATTCTTAATGTTTTTGTGACCTTCATTCTCTTCATTTACAGAAGCCACCAGTGATTATGGAAGGACCATTGGGAAGATTTCTTCTTCCTTTATAGCAAGGTTGGGAAGCATATGCTTCTCCAGATATGGTTGGACTGCAATTCCCATCAGCCCACCTTGCATGGCTAATGGCTTGGGTGCAATTGCAGTTGTAGTTCAATGTCATTTAGAGACCCTTAGGTTTCCCCATCCCTGGTTGATGGGAATGGGATGTGGCCTGAAATGCATTTTTGTCTTGAGGCTGTTTGCTGAAATGCACTGAGCTTCTGTAGAGCACATCCAGCTTTTAATCAGCTCTTCTTGCCTTTGATTTAACAGACATTATAATGAGAATCAATTTGATAGCATTTACTTGGTGTAAGTGGGGCACTTTGATCTTTTTACATTGTAAACTTTAAATATATATTAAGAGATTTAAAAAATTAAAATGTGTTTTTTTTAAGTGGGTGCAATATCCTTTTTTAGGGGAATACAATTGGCAGTAACATCTGTTCTAGCCTGTTTTTGTCTCTGCTTTGGCTTGTTGGTGGACTTCCTCTATTTTTTTTTCTTTGTGAGCCTCCTTAGTAAATGAGGGCATTTATAAACATAGCTTTGGTGCTTAGCATCAAGCATTTTAAACAAAAGTACACATGAACTGAGTGTGTGTAAGGTGTAGGTATGAAATTTTTGGCTCTCCAGATGTCTTGAGCTACAACTCCCACAATTCCTTGCCATTGGCCATGCTTGCCAAGGCTTGTGGAAGTTGAAGCCCCAGACCTCTGGGAGGGCCACAGGTTCCCCACAAAAATACAGGAGGCCAGAAGGGCCGTGTGAATGCTCTGATCCAGTAGCTCATTGCCATCTTGGTCCACCTTTTGTGGTATTCTGATATGATCTTGCCATTAGTGTGGTGGCATGCTTGCATGTGTCAGAAACTACAGTACTAGTAAATTGTGTTGGGGATGGGGTTGGGCAAGGATGCTTATGGTTTTCTCATCTTTTAGCTATTTGTCTGCTCTAAGAACTTTTTTGAAAAAGCCAATAGGGAATAATTTCCTTATCCTCTCTTACACTTTCCTGGCAGAGGAAGATTTCTGCATAGAGAGCTTAGTTGTTTGATTGTTTTATCTGTCCTCTGTCTGTGCAGTTCTGATCCACAGACCTGCAGTTCTGGGATCCAGCATTCCAGCACTTAAGAAGTTGTCTTACTGTCAGTAATCTACCAGTAGCTGCTCACATTACCATGCACCAAGGAATGTGTTGGGAATTCCCATTAATGTAAGGGTGAAGCATGTCTGGCATTCCAGATGTTGTTGGATTGAAGTTCCCATCAGTCCTAGCCAACAGAGCAAGTGGTGAGAGATGATGAGAGCTATAGTTTAGCAACAACTGGATGGTCACCTGTTCCCATCCTGCATCAGCACATGATTGTATCTTTCAATGAATGATGTCACATTTATGACTGTTTATTTGAGTGCCTGTTGCCGTGCCAACGGCCTGCCTGAGGTAACTTAGAAATCCATTTAACAATACTCCATTGCCTTCAAATGAGAGATGTTTCTGGAAGTCATTCCTAGTTTAAGCTGCCTTTACTTTCCCTGTGTCTTAAAGGAGTTAATAACTGAAATTACCTGCTCTAGAGAGAGAATGAGTTAAAGAATTTAATGCATCCCTTAACTTCCTTGTTTTGGTTATCTACCTGTGATGGAAGAAAGATACCTTTTGAAAAACTTATCATTAAAAAAAAACAATTTATGTGATAATTGAATAGCTGAGAATAATGCCAAGTGTGTAGAATAACAAAACTGAATCCTGTTCTGCTAAAGTGACTATTATTTATTAAAGTTATTTCCTGCTTTTGCTCTATGAAGCCCAAAAAGGTGTGCCCTCTTCTTTCTCCTCCATTAATTCACCCTCACAACAACTCTGAGGTAGATGAGACTGAGAATTAGTCACTTGCCTAGTTTACCCAATGAACTTCCTGACAGATTGGTGCAATTTGAATCTGGTTCTCCCCAATCATAGTCGACATTTACCTCCTGGACAACTACTCCCTATCATCCCCAATCAAGGGTTTTAGTACAGCAAGTCTGAGGGGCACCAGGATGGAGAAGGCTGCTATTACTGTAATTAACTTTCTATACATTCCTGGCAGAGATTGGGTTTAAATATTGCCTTTTTCTTGTTGCAAGTTCAGAATGCAGCTTCCCTGTCACTTGGGCAACCCACAACCTGTGTATATTATGCTGGAATACCATCTTAAATCCAGTAAAAGAAACCTGAGTAGGCTTCTTGGGTAACCATTTAAGTTAAACATGTTCAAACAGTAATTTTAGAAATTCATGCTGTCCCAATTACACACCTTGACCATGCTTAAAACTTGAATGGGAATTATTTGGTGTATCATGTCCTTCAAAACATGCATAATACCATGTGGAAAAGATGGTGGAAATTGCTTGTGAATGCAAACCATGGAATTCTTTGTGTACAGCAATGACAGTTGAATATATATTCAGTGGTGTAATGGAGCCAGGACTCACAGAGTCCAAGTCCTGGGATTTTTTATTGGTATTTTTGTCTGGTAGGAGACTATTTCTGTCACCTCCCTTGGACTACCATCTTCCATCTTGAGTTTTTTTGCTGCAATACCCCAAGGTTGCTGGAGGGGAAAAGGGTATTCTCAGCAACTATGTGAGCTATCCCTGTTGTAATCCAAAGTGTTTTGGTGGTGAGATGGCTTGATCTCAAGAGGGCAATAAAGGCCCATTATCTTTACAAAGAGCTGCCCCTTGTAGAGATGAAAAGTGCTAAGGAACAATTCAATATATAAGTAACACAGCCACCTGCTGTGTGATGGTCCTTAAGACAGACAGACAGACACTTTATTTTGGTTATTGACCAATAAAAATACAATCAATAAAACAACAAATTTAGTCTCTAACATCAATAACTATTACTGACCATTTGTGGGCAAAGTTTACACATAACATAACAGAATTTTGCTACTTTTAAAGAAATAGTTTTATTCTGATTATCCAGCATATAAGGTAAATAAAAATCATCAGAATGTCCTGGGAATTTAACTAATAAAGGGGTAATCAACTGGTGATGAATATCCCTGTAAAATTGACAATACAAAAGTACATGGGCTGTAGTTTCTATTGTGCCTGTGTCACAGGGACAATATTGAATTTCATAGGGGATTTTCCTGTATTTCCCTTCCAACACAGCTGTTGGGAGAATGTTAAATCGGACTAAAGTTAAAGCTCTCCTGAATTTAGGGACTGTGATATGGTACAGATATGTAGCTGGTTTGGAAACCAAAATGTGATTATTTGCAAAAATGTTGTATGAAAAAACAGCAGTTTCTGTCTGGCCTTCTATGGCTAATATCCTTTGTCTTAATACTGTTCTAGCTGTGTGATGGTCATTATGGGGACTGTCATGATAAGGGCCTATACTATGAAATTTACCATTATACCAGTGCATATATGTTATAAGCATGTGCATTTCACTCTCTCCCCCCCCCACTCCTCCATGTACATTCTGTTTGAGGAAAAGGGCTGGCCCTAACATTAGGCATAGTGAGGCAACCCCACCTTAAGAGGTAGGACACCAGGAGCAGCAAAGTGTGCCACTCCCACCACAGTTGCCTCTATGTCCCTCCAACCTTTCCCAGCTCTCTTTGCCTTACCCTACTGCCAGGCCCATCCCACTAGCTTGTATGGCCCCCTGCCTGCCTGCCCTCTATGTAAAGAAGTACCAGCCGCCTAAGTATCCAGTGTGTCTTTACAGAGAGCTAGCAGCACCAGACACAAAGGTGGTGATGAGGAAAAGGCAGGTGGGCGACTGTGTAGCTGCAATGATGGTGAGGGCATAGCAGGTTCTTTCCCACCTCAGGTGGCAGGAGAGATCGGGCTGCCATTAGTAAAGAAAACATAACTTGTAAAGCAGTCTTTAGGGTAACAGCTTTGTGTAGTCAGGAAGAGGAAACTTGATTCCCCGTGTTGTTGGGTTCTAATTCCCATCATTCTCAGCCAGCATGTTTAATGTTCAGGGATGATGGGAATTGCAGGCCAGCAATAACTGTAGGGGCACCAATTTTCCGGAGCTCTTATAAATGGATATTTGTTTCATACAGAGCAATCAGATTTGGAAAACTTTGGTCAAGGCTTGATACTCAACACCAATGAAAAGTAAGCAGCTATTATTTTCATGGGGTACATTTTGCCTTATTCTGTCAGTTCCACTATCCTTTCAAGAGGTGAAGATGGCCAAGATTTAGAGTGTCTTGAATTTAAAGTGGTAGCATAAGATTTGTTTAAAAATATAAGGGTGTGCATGTGAGAGAGTAGTTGATCAGCCATTTGTCAGAAAAGAAAGCCAGTGTTTATGGTATGTAAAGCCTACTGCATCCTATGTGAAATGATGATCTTTCAGTATATTAATAATCTAGTTTAATTGGTTTGCCTTTTTAAAAACATGCAATATATCTAACCATTGGTTTTAGTGTATGTAATACATAAAGGGCTCTGTAAACTGATGTGGTTATGCATACTGTTGTCTCATTCCACTTCATGAAATGAAGGCTTGTCTTTTTCCTTGTAAAATCATTTGATTTTTGAAATCTGATGGAAATATTACTGAATGATTTCTCCAAGCTCTACTCATTTTTATTTTTTCAATAAAATGTAAGATTCAATGTGTGTGTGTGTGTTTTAATCATTCCTTTATAGGCATTTATTGCTCCACCACTTGTGTTTGCAAGTATCGGGTATCAGCATTTCCAAACTCATAGAGCACAAGCTTCAGGGTTCATCGGAAAGCTTTATTGCCAAAAATCCAGGAAGCATACAATACAGTCATTGCTGAGACTGAGAACCTAACTTAAAAGCATTTTACAATCAACAAAATCTGGGGGGCTGCATAGCTATTGGTTGTCCATCGTCCACTGACACAGGCATTCTTTAAACTGCCCAAAGTGTCTAGCCTTGAAGCTAAAACTGTTGGTTGTGGATGTCTTATCTCCTTTTCCAAGCAGAGCCCAGACAGTTACACATACATTATTTCACCCCTATACAAACTGCTATGCACACTCTACACCAAGGCCACAGGGAAACTAATGAATATGACAGAAGCAAAAGAGACTGATCCTGACAACCAAGCTGAATCTACACTGAAAAAATATTTTTATTTATATTCTGCTTTACGAGGAGAGTAAGAGGAGAGAAGGTTGGAAAGGACTGAATTAATCTTGGCACTTTTTAAATTAGAGTTACACAAGTGAATTTATTTTTATTTTATTTTTAATTTTTATTTAGTTATTTATACCCTGCTCTTCAGCCACAAGGCTATCAGAGCAGCTTACAATTTTTTATTTTAAGCAATAGCAACTTACACAGCTACACTGCAAGAAGTAGCTTCCAATGTGTGTTAGCTAATTTACACAGAAAGCATGGCTTTGTTGATCTGTTAGGATTTTTAAAAATAATAATAGGGCATATTTTTTGTTAAAGCAAATGTTACAAAATAGTCAATAATGACCTTGTCTACACAAGGGAAAAATATCCATACCTACCCCAGTTCTGGTTCGATAGGAACACATGATGTAGGACTGTTCAAGCAGTGAAAGTTTGTAGGCTTTAATGCAATTTTTAAAAGCTCACTTCTTGCTCTGCAGTTTCTAGAAAAATCTATTCTTTCTTACATATATCCATCTGCATCAGGGTGGCAGCAGGATAGGCTCTTCCAGGGGAAGGGGTTAGTCATGTTGGTTTGTTGCCACAAAAACAACAGTCTCTTTTTTTCTTTTTGGAATAGGAAAATTTCATTTGAAATAAGTTTCTCTGGATTGTAGCCCACTTTTCTCTATCCTAAGGTGCTGTTCTACATGCCATCCACATTGAAAAATAAAAATAAAAAAAATTCTCGGGTCTGCTCCCTTCCTGACCAAGCACCTTCCCCAGCAGAGCCCCACTGCTGGCAAAGTTGCTCCCTCTGAGGTCAGAATGAGGTGCCGAGCCATGGGATTAATGATGAGGGGATTGATCAGGCAACTCGCCATTGATAGCATGGCTGGACACCTCATTTTGACCTCAGAGGAAGCGACTATGCCAGCAGAGCTCTGCTGGGGAGGTGCTTGGCCAGAGAAGGGAGAAGGACGGGGGAAAGCGGTGCTGATTCAAATTTGGTCAGGCATGTGGGGGGCATCAAGTGCGGTATATATAGGTATGGTGCTAATGGGGTGAACTGGGGCAGCTCCGAAGCGGACTACTCTGAATTGCACTGGATTATTTTTGCTGGTATAGAGAAGCCCAAGATATTGTCGTCTTCAAAACTATTCTGCAGGCGGAACATGAAGCAAAACATAACGAGGGAAGAAATGCCTAGGCTTATGTTAAAGCCACACAATCCCTGGTTTGAAGATTACCTGTTAGGGAACGTCAGCAGGAGGGTGCTGGTTGACTACTTTGGGAACAGAATAATGGATCAGACCAGAGATGGGAATCATGTGGCTTTCCAAATGGTGTTGAACTCCCATTTCCAGCATTCCTCACCATTGGCCAAGCTGCTGGGAGTAGTAGTTCAGCAAGAACTGAAGAGCTGCACAGTTCCCAATTTAGACAGGGGTGGCCATTTTCCAGTGGCCAAATTTTGCTTCCCTGATGCCTTCAGCCACACCACCTCCAAAAATGGCTTTTCTGCCTTTTTTTAAAAACTAGAAGTGACCAAAAGTTCATTTCTGATTTTAATAGGAAAAGGCCTTACCTCTTCTGTGCCTTGCTGTAGAGCTGTACTGCTCAAAAGTGGTTCGTGGGCAGGTGCTGTTCGATGAGCCATTGGCTGCCTGTTTGTGCTGAAGGAAACCATCACAGCCAATGGCACAAATATGGTACCAATCCCTAACGGCATACTGTGTGTGGGGAAATTGCTGTCACGTCAGATAATTTGAGAAGCATCACTTTACGGGTCAATCTGCACTCTTGGAGGCTTCTAATAGTGGTGATTCCATTGTTGACTGAATATTTTTTCCTCTGAGGAGTCTTCTGGAAGTATTCTAGGGCTCAAAGAAATGGCTGAGAGGAACACACATAGCTCATGGCTGCATGATTAAGCTGTTGGTCTGATCCAGCAGACTTTTCTTCTGACATTCTGAAGGCTGTCAGAACATTTCTCCAACCACACTCACTAGAAACGACATCCCATCAAGTTCTATAGCAGTGCTATTCAAAGTGGTGATCCCTGGACCAGTGCCAGTACCTGCCATAGGCTGCTGGTCCCTGGCAAGTTTCTGGAAAAGAAAATAACAGTACAATGGACATACATTTAGTACCAATCCCTGGCACACTGCAGTGGGGAAATTGTCAGTCCTCTACATCAGATAGCCTGGGGAAGCACTGTTCTATAGAACATCTGGGGCAGCATGCTTAGAAATGTGATTTATGTTTTAAAAAATAGTTGAGGGATATACTTTGAATTTTAAAACATAAAAACTATTTGTGCTTTTTATCCTCAACCATGGGATATATGAGTTGAAATTAGAATAGGACAGAAATGAATATAAGTTCAACCACTGGTAACACATACTTTCCTTGGGTGATAGCTTTGCTTTTTAGCTTTGATCTATTTTAAACATGGCTTCTTCCCATCTATAATAGCAAAACAGTCATTGTCTTACTGGACTGAAAGCTAGAGTTGACTCCTGTACCTTAAGTGATTGTGTAGAAGAGGGAAGTTTTTGCCCCCCACCTTCTGAATAAAGTGAATCACCATGGGATATTGTTGGGAACTCCCCTCATGCTATGAGGAGTACTGTATTTCCATCATCTAGACAAACCCCTAGTCTTCTGTTGTAAGACTGCAGCCTGCATGCAAGGTTGGTGCCCTGCTCCAGAGTGTTAATGGAGCTCCTGCAGCTTCATGATTCTGTTTTAACTAGCTACACCCAGCATAACATACACTGTTATATATCTATATAAAACGGTTATGTTTCCATTCCCACTCTGCTGATTGGCCGCTTAGGAAACATGTCAAGAGTTACATGTCAAGAGCATTTGACGCATTAATATATAACCTTTCAAATCAACTACAATGGCGTATGTTATGTCAGGTACAGCTAGTTTCATGCCGAGAGACCCTCTGCCACCACCATGCAACTGCGTGTACACACACACACACAGTGCTAGACAGACACACACACCACATGCGCCAGGATGCGAGGCCCCTCTGCCACTATGGAACCATGCGGACACACACATCACACTACACACACACACCACATGTGTCAAGACTCAAGAACCCCTCTGCTGCCACTATGCAACTGCTCGCGCACACACACCATGCACCAGGACATGAGAGCCCTTCCAGCACTGCCATGCAATCGCACATACACCAACACCATACTGCCATACACACACCACACGTGGCAGGATGCAAGAGCCCCTCTGCCACCAGCATGCAACCACACATACATACACACACCACACTACACACACACAATGCTACACACAAACCACATGCAGCAGAATGCAAGAACCCTGCCACTGCCACCATGTAACCGTGCATACATATACACAGTACACTACACACACCACACATGCCATGACACAAGAGCCCCTCCACTGCTACCATGCAATTGCAGAAACACACATACTACATACTACACACACAAACACCATGCGTGTCAGGACATGACAGCCCCGCCACCACCGCCATGCAATCGCACAAACACACATGCACACCACTCTATACACACACACCCCATGCATGCCAAGACACGAGAGCCCCTCTTCTGCCACCATGCAATTGCACAAACATAAACATATCCCATGCTACACATCACATGCTACACACACACCACACCATGCCACTAGCATGTTTAGAAAGGACTTGAAGTTTTCCACGTGTTTCTGCCCCCAGTGTGCTGATTGGCTGCCCAATAGGATGCTTTGATAGGTTGGGAAGTTTCCTACTGTCAAGGCCCGGGGTGTGGACAGCAGAGTCTAGGAGCAGAGACACTGGGGCCAGATCAGGAACACAAGAGACAGAGTCCAAAGTCCAGGGAGGAACAAAGATAAGACAAAGCCAAAAACAGTCCATTGTCAGAGCATGTACTTAGGAGTCCAGAGGCCCAGAAGCAAGGAAAAATCCAGGAAGGGAGTGCCAGGGGTCAGGAACACAGGAATCAGAGATCAAACAAGCCAAAGTCCAAAACCAGTCCAAGGTTAGAGCATGTACCAAATATCCAGGGGCCAGAGGCAAGCAATGGTCCAAACATGAGTGGCAAGGCCCAAAAGCAAAGAGCAACTACAAACAACACAGAAGACCATGTTGTGGTGGCCAAGACTGAGGGCTGAATGCCACTTTTAAATGGCGGTTCCCCTGGCTGCTTCAGGTGTGCTGCATGATTGCAGCCAGCTGCATCTGATAGCTTGGCCCTGGATCTTCCAAGACTCCCACAGCCAGGGCCTGAGCCTGCAAAGAGACTGTGCCAGCTGCTGCAGCCAGGGGCCTAGTCCTGCAAGGAGAGGTAGATCCTGACACCTAAGCAGCCAATCAGCACACTGAAAATGGCAACAAACCCCCAAGAGAATTATATATATAAGATAGATATTGCAATTATGTTTTCAGGTGGAGGTAATGATAAATGACTATTTGCCAAGACACACGTAGTCCTAATGGGTCCCATGCAGATGATAGAGCAAAGGTGAAGAGAACATTGAATTGCATCAGCTAATAGATCTCTAGGGGGCCATATAAATGGTGAAAATATTCCTCATTGAATTCAAAGAGAAGCCTATCTGTCGTAATGGGAATCCGCGTCATGATGCCATATTCAGAAGGAGGACCCGAAATGGCAAAATCTCTTGAGGGAAAAGCCTTTGCAGCTTTTCCTAGAGTTTTTGAAAAACAGCAAAGAGGTGCACATTCCCCCTTGTTTGGACAGCAATTTGATAGGGATTGCTGTCTGATAGTACAGGAAGTATGATCCTGATTGGCTGGACAAGCAGGGGGCAGGCCTTGCTAACAGGGCAAACACCCACAGCCGTTTTTGCCTTAGCAACTGATTGGGGATCAGGGAAGGGAGGAGGGTGGCTGTCATCCTCATCTCCAGTTCCCTGCCCCCCATGCTGCCGCTGCAGGTACCAGGGAAGAGAGGAGGGCTCTCTCGGCTTGGCTGTCATCTTGGATGCAAAGCTTATGGGGGTTGCTGGGGGCAACAACACCATTAAGACAAGTCGCAGCTGCTGTGACTAGCAATTACTGCAGAGCACTACATTTTTTTCCCTTCGTATAGACGGGGCCTAGGTGATTTACAGGAGACTGTTGAGGATTTTTAACTCCCAATTGTTTCACAATAGCAGCAACAAAGTGATTCTCCCTGCCCCCAAAACTATACTGCTGAGAAGAACCCTCAGAGTAAAGTAAAGCTGATTTTTGTTTGGAAAAACTATGAGCACCATTAATTTACAGTGGTTGTTGTTGTTGTGTGCCCTGAAGTTGTTTCCGCCTTATGGTGACTCTAAGGTAAACCTATCACAAGGTTTTCTTGGCAAGATTTGTTCAGAGGGAGTTTTACCAGTGCCTTCCTATGATACATAGGACAAAATGCCTACACTTAGAATGTTTTAATTCTAAGAATATGAGTCTCTGGGGACCTAAATATCCTAAAGGCACAAGATCTAGTCTGATCTTGGAAGCTAAGCAGAGTCAGCCCTGGTTAGTGCTTGGGTGGGAGACTGCCAATGAATACCAAGTGCTGTAGGCTATATTTCAGAAGAAGGAAGTGGCAAAACTGCCTCATAGGATTCCCTGCCTAAGAAAACCCTATGAAATTCATGGACTCGCCAAAAGTCAACAGGCACCTTGAAAGTACACACACACATTGGCCTGTATATTCTATCAGCTAGTTAGTTAAGTATACTAAGGAGATTTTCACACTACACTGTTATAGTGTTACTATTCCACTTTATTTGATATGGCTGCCTCCTGTGGAATCCTGGGATTTGCAGTTTAGGGAGGGGCATTTACATCTCTCAGCCAAAGAGATCTTAGGCCTCACTAAACTACAAACCCCAGAATTCCACAGGAAGCAGCCAGAGCAGTTAAAGTGGAATAGTAACACTATAACAGTGTAATGTGAAAATCTCCATAGTTACCCCTCCTGGCCAGACACCCCAAACTTGACAGAAATATCATCCACCTGTGCCTCAGTCACCAGTAGAATGGACTCCCTTTTCCCTATACAGCTGATGTCCTTAAAGTAGGTGAGAGGGAAGCAATATGACTGCATCAATCGTGTCACAATCATGGCTAAGGATCAATCATGAATACAAAACAGTTATTGATAAGTAGATCTAGGTAACATTCATATTCACAATCACTACTTAGTCATTGTTTTTACAGTATTTCCATGACTGTAACTCCACACACACACATTGTACTGGGCATCAGCTGCATGGGGAGAAGGAGGAGATCCAGTCTCCTGGTGATCAAACCACAGGTGAATGATATTTCCATCAATTTTGTGGGGGCTGGGCCAGGAGAAGTTGCTCTATGAAGTGTTCTTAATTAAGTATCTGATAAAGAATACAGGCCAATGTCTTTGGCATCAGGTTCCAGTTGATCTGTCTTGGGGTACTAATGAGAGATAATTAAACAGATCCTGATCCTCATTACCATCCTTCTTGCTGCCTCTGTGCATGATATAAGATCTGACAAAACCTGAATCTACTATGTATTATTAGACTTGTTCACATTTTGTTGCAATAGCATCGTATTCCATTAGAGGTCATTGCTGTGCAGACCATTACTTTACCATGCTTGTGTGGTGATTCTAGCATTTTTTTTTTCTTCCATAGTTTTCTTGACAGTCTCATATTCACTGCTCTTTGGTAACATTACTCTTTGGTAATGTTACATAATTTAAAATTTACCACTTCTAGCCAAAGGGACAGCTTGTCTACTATTGCTGTAGCCATCCCTTATCCCAGCACTGGGGAATATTCCTTGCCTAAGAAAACCCTATGAAATTCATGGGGTCACCATAAGTCAAAAAGCAACTTGAAAGCACATACCCACAAATGGATGAGAAAGTGAAAGATACTGCAGGAAAATGAGGGAAGTTTGAACTCTGGCAAACAGTACACAGACATATGGACAGCCAGAGTTTGGAAACATTAGTATTGTAATCCCCTTTGGCTAAAGGATTCTGGGAGTTGTAGTCTAACAATGTAACTTTTCAGTAAAATATCTGGGGAGTCAATTAACTGATCCAAATCAGAAATACTGCCAGTTGGAGGCAAGACAGACTCTAGCGTATTTAAAGCATATCAAGGAGTTCAATATTGCCCAAATTCTATTACTTATTGGGTATAATTATCCCTAGGGACTTATCTCAGAGGGTTAATCTTAATATAGGTAAGCTGATAAAAGAGATTGCACAAGATTTAGAGATATGTGTGGGCTTAAAGATGAAGCTGTGGGGTAAGGTAAACACGATTGAAATGAATGTTATACCTGGAATTGTTTATGTTATTCATGGAATTCCTCTATTATATCTTGCAAGTATTTTCAAAATTAAATGCATTGTTTAGGAGATGGCAGGGGAGGCTCATCTCCTAGAATTTCAATTAAAAGGCTACAAACTCCTATCAACTTCCAAATCTTCTTACATACCATCAGGCATATCTATTGTTTCTTGTTGTTGACTGCCCTTGACTTCAACTCATGGTGACCCTATGAATGAGACATTTCCAAGACCCCCTGTCCTCAACCGCTCCACTCAAGCCCTGCAGGCTCAGGGCAGTGGCTTCCTTGATTGAGTCTATCCATCTAGTATGTGGCCTTCCTCTTCCTACTGTCTTCTAACTTACCCAGCACTATTGTCTTTTTGAGTTTTGCCTTCTCATGATATGGCAGAAGTACAACAGTCTCAGTTTAGTCATCTTGGCTTCACATCTATATACGTTACCGTACTGATAGTAGCTTGTTTAACTTAAGCCGTCTGAGGGCTCGCACCAAGACTCTAAACTATCTAGTCCGTGAGCTGCTCTTCGCTGATGATGCTGCCCTTGTTGCTCAGACAGAAGCAGCTCTGCAGCGCCTAACATCCTGCTTTGCAACAGCTGCAGAGCTGTTTGGGCTGGAAGTCAACCTGAAGAAAATGGAAGTTCTTTACCAGCCTGCACCACAGGACAAACACCATCATCCCCACATTGCCATTGGCGAATCTATGCTTAAGTCTGTTCAGCAGTTCACCTACCTGGGAAGCATCATCTCCTCAGATGCCAAGATTGACAAAGAGATCGATCACAGATTAGCAAAGGCATATAGCACATTTGGAAGACGTTACAAAAGAGTCTGGAGTAATAAACACCTGAGGCAAAGCACAAAAATCAATGTGTACAGAGCCATTGTATTGTCTATTCTCCTTTACGGGTCTGAAACATTGGTCACCTATCGCCACCACTTACGACTCCTCAAATGCTTTCATCAGCATTGTATATGCACAATCCTGAATATACACTGGACTGACTATGTGACAATGTTGCTGTCCTTGAGCAAGCAGGGATCACCAGCATTGAGGTCATGATATTGAGAACACAGCTGCACTGGGCAGGGCACATTTCTAGGATGGAGGACCATCGCCTCCCCAAAATAGTAATCTACGGTGAACTCGCCACGGGTCAGCATAAGAGGGGTGCTCCAAAAAAGCGATACAAGGAATCCCTGAAACAACATCTCAGGCTCAGCCAAATTGATCACCAACAATGGTCTGCCCTGACCTCACATGGGAGGCATGGAGACACACTATCCACAAGGCTGCCGCCTTATTTGAGAACTCACGCCGAACAAGTCTTGAGGAGAAATGACAACACAGAAGGAATCACAACCTGGAGACATCACCCAAGGAGACCTTCTGCTGTGCTTTCTGCAGCCAGACTTGTTTGTCTCGGATTGGCCTTTTTAGTCATCAGCGCGCTTGCAGAAAGCACGGGATGAGTCCTTCCTGAATCTTCATTTGCGAAGAAAAGCCAGAGAGAGAGGTAGTATCTGTAGTGTTTTCCAGCACCACATCTCAAATGTGTTTACTTCCTATCAGCTTTCTTCACTGTCCAGCTCTCACTTCCATACATGATGATGGGAGATGCGATGGCTTGGACAATTCTAACTTTAATCTAGTTCTTTCATAGCTGCCCTTCCCATTTCCAGTCTTCTGATTTCTTGACTGCAATCTCCATTGTGGTCAATGACTGATGCCAGAAATGGGATTTTTTTTAAACTATTTCAATTTCCTCGTCATCTGTACTGAATTCATGTAGATCCTCTGTGGTCATTATTTTTGTTTTCTTAATGTTCAACAGTAAGCCTGCCTTAGCATTTTCTTCTTTGACTATCTTTAGTAATTTCCCCAAGTCTTTGTTGCTTTCTGTACTAGTATGGTGTAGTCTGCATATCTTAGATTGTTGATATTCTTTCTTCCAATGTTCAGTCCTCTTTCCTCCAAGTCTAAACATGCTCTGCATATTATATTTTCTGCATACAAGTTGAACAAGTAGGGTGATAAAATGCACCTTTGTCTGGCTCCCTTTCCATTTGGGAAGCATTCTGTTTCTCCATATTCTGTTCTAACAGTAGCTGTTACCTTGTATTAATTTTTGGACATATCCACTTAATGTAAGTAATCCACCATGATCAGTCTTTGAGTCTTCATTTCTGGCACCTCTTCAAATGGGCAGCACTTGGTACTCATTTTATTTAAAAGGGCAATGTTTTGCCAACCATTTCAGCAGTCAGAACTGTGTGGCAAATACGATTAGTCTCATCAATTGCAGTTTGACCATACACTCATGCCAATTTGACTTTATGGGGGAATCCAGATTTGAAAATAGGTAAAGAACCATTTTTATGGAAGACATGGTCTAACAATGGGATTGTTATCCTAAATCAGATACAGTAGCATCCCCACATCCACAGGGGATTAATTCAAGGGGTGTCCGCGGATGGAGAATTCCATTAATAATAGCGAACACCTCCCTGGGGGGCCATCCCAGGGGAGGGGGGCGGGTTCGCTCCTCCTCCCCCTTCACTGTTCACCCCTGCCATGGCCCTGCCATGGCGGCAATTGCAGGGGCAAAGGGGGAAGGGGATGAGGCCAGTTCACTCCTCCCCCTCCCTTCACCCCCACAATTACTCTCACAGTGACAGGAGCCCTCCCAAGGGAAGGGACAAGGGAGGTAAGATCCCTCCTCCGCCCCTCCCCCCTGCAATTGCCAACTGTGGATAATTGAATCTGCGGTTGGCAAATCAGTGGATATGGGGGTGCTATTGTACTTGATGTTGATGATGAGTTTTTGCCATTTTCAATTTTACAAGAGCAGTTTAAACTACCTCTGTTAGCTAAATGGCAATATCTACATTTGTTACAATCCAGATATGGGCCCTGCAGCCTTAAGTGCACCTAAGCTTATTTTAATATTAGAGACATTAATTGAGGCCAACCAAGTATCCAAACCAACACGCACATATGCGCACACACACACACACACACACACACATTCTGTTATATATAAATAAAGATGGCATGAGAGCTTTACAGCAAGAATGGAATAGGGAACTAGAATATCCAATTCTGACTGATCAATGGCCATCAGTTTTAACATCTATGACTAGTACAGCTGTAGATATCCTACTACTTCTTATACAACAGAAATTACTCTTTGAGGTATATTGGTCACCACAACATTTAGAGAAGTCTTTCTAACAGCCAACTGTTGGGAGATGTAATAATGCTAATGCTTCCTTAACACATATGTTTTGGAGTTGTCTTATAGTAGCTACATTTTGGGAGGAAGTAACCACATGAGTACATTTGTTTTTGGAAAGTTCCTTGATATTCAGGAACATGCATCTTCTTTTGAATTATTTACTTGTTTCTTGGAAATGAACAAATAGCTAATGGAAGTGGCTATTTCATACGCTTTTGACTGCTAAAATACTAAAATACAAAGTGATACTTTGTTACTGGAAATATAATTGTTCTCCATTTGTGATTCAATGGATAGAAGACCAAACAGTGCCTCCAACATTTGAAAGAATGATATAATGTATAGATGAAATTTAGAAATGGATTTCTATTTATGGGACATTTGGTCAGCTTTTATAGAAACTTACAACTAATGTTATTATTTTTCCTCTTTTTGTGTTTTTATTTTCTGGCTATTGTTATACTGGAACATTTATTTATTTAAGGTATCCATATCCCACTCTTCAGCCATAAAGGCTCTCAGAGAGCCTTACAAATCATTAAGCAATAGCGCCTACACATCTACACAACACTAGGCACTCTCCAAGTGGTTTCCAATGTGTGTTAGCTAATTGCCCCCACAAGCTGGGTACTCATTTTACTGAGTGGAAGGCTGAGTGAACCTTTGAGCCCTTGGGATTGAACTTGCAACAGTGTGGCTGTAATACTAGCACTTAACCACTGTGCCACCAGGGCTCCCTAATGTATGTAACGGTAATGTATGTAACTGAGATCCCTTTTGAATGTAAATAAAATTTATTAAAGATCTTTAAAAAACAAAAACAAAGTAACTTTTCAAAACTCTGGCAGGGTGTGCTCTAGCTACTCATGAGCACAGGCAAAACCAGTTGTTGTTGCTGCTGTTGTTGTTGTATGCCTTCAAATAGTTTCTGACTTATGTAGACCCTAAGGACAACCTATCACAGGGTTTTCTTGGCAAGATTTGTTCAGAGTAGGTTTACCTTTGTCTTCCTCTGAGGCTGAGAGAATGTGACTTGCCCAAGATCACCTAGTGGGGTTCTAAAGCTGAGCGGGGATTGGAAACCTGGTCTCCAGAGTCATAGTCCAATGCTCAAGCCACTACATCATGCTGACTGCTTGGTAACCTTTTACATCAGCTCTTTTTAAAGTGATCTTGTTAAATCCACAGTTCCGAATATTTCAGCCATGAGACTCTGCAGAGTTTAACTGTAAAAATACTAAGATTCATGTTTTACATATACAGGTTGAGTATCCTTTATCCAGAATGCCAAAATCCAAAATACTCCAAAATCCAAAACATTTTCAACTATAACACAAATAGCGTAGTATATACCTTGTACTGTACTTGCAAGGCTTGAGAGAGAGGTGAGGATCTGTGAAATGGTGAGAATCTATGTCTCCCACCATTTCACAGATCCTCAGTCTCTTTCCTGCCTCATTATGTCTCATTATGTATATGCAAATACAGATATTCCAAAATCTGAAAGAATCCAAAATATGAAACACTTCAGGTCCCAAGCAGTTTGGATAAGAGATACTCAACCTGCGTGCGTATAGTAAACTCCCACTTATTCTGAACTGCACATACCTGAAACTCTTGGCTATCCTGACCAAAGTTATCAATACATGGGCTTACATAAATATTTCTTCTTTTTATCCTTGGCTATTTACAGTGTTTTTCTATTCTTTGATCAGCCAGTAAATTTAGACATTACACTGTGATATGTTGTATTTAAAAAGAGAAAATGAAAGCTAGGCTCCAATTGTTTTTAAATGCTATATTGTTACTTTTTGTTCTGGATTTGGAACAAATGTCCAAAGAAATACCTACTGGGTGGTTTTTGTAAAGAGAAAGCTGAAAAAGACTTGTGGGTGACTGCCATTCTTTGAAAGGAATACATTGCATATATATTATTAGGCACTAATTACATATATTGCAGTATTTATTGTATGTATTATATAGCTGCATAAGAGCACAAAAAGCTTGCAGTTGAGCAGTTATTTTTGGAGAATTAAATTCCAGTTGCTATTAGTTCCTTGTTAATTATAACATCAACTGTATTTGAATTTTCTATGATTAGTCAATCAATGCATCAATTTTGTTCAAAAAAGTGCTCTATCCTGTGGGCATTGCATAGCACAATTATAAAGAGTTTTAAAGATATTTTAAAGCCAGTCCTACACTCTGTGTATATGCGTGGCACCTTTAACCTTGATTGTTCTTTCAAGCAATTCCTTGGAATCCAGGGTGTTGAAAGCAATCTAGAAGGAAGCTAGGATTTATTTCAGCAAGTATGTATAAACCCACAGAGATGAGTGATTGATGGCAGTTCCTCTTCCCCCACCTCAAATTGTGCACAAATTATTTTCAAAAATTTCCATGTCGACAACAGGAAAAATATGTGGGGGGAAATATTGTAATACTGAGGGCCAAAAGCAAAACCTTTTTGAAAAAGCTCTTTAACTGCCATCTGTCACTGCCTGTACAACAGAACTAGGAAACCTGTGGGCCCCCCAAGACTGATGCCCTCAGATACTCACACATCAAAAATTGAGACTAATGCACAGAACAATGTTACTTTCCCCCACCCTGGAATCCTGTATCACCTTTGCTTAATGTAACTTTAGTGTCCAAACAATATCTGGGCAACCAGCCAAAGTCTGATTACTACACAACTGATAGCCGAGACACAGCACAGTCAAACTAATTACAGGCAAAGGAATCAAGGCAACATGAAGTCAGACACTTACATTACTAGCAAGCAAACCACAAGTTTTCAAGCAAAGTCCAATATACAAGGTCCAGGTCCAACAGACAGAGTTCAGGGTAGTCCAGCAGAATCCAGGTCAGGCAAACAGATTCTGTAGTCAACAAACACAGTAAGCAGGAACATGATGGGTACTCAGGTAGGTTAAATAATCTCTGACAACCCCTGCAGGGCAGTGCTGCATATTTATAGATCAGCAGCTAACACAGCTGCTGCTTAACTGGTTGCTGCTTCCTATAAATACGCTGAGACCTCCTCAAGCCTTTCTTTTGTTGTCTCCATGCTGTGAAGGTAGGTATAGGTAAATTTTTCTCTGTATCAATAAGGGGCAGGACCCTCTGCCAAAGCTGGTACTAATAAACCTGCACTATTGTCTGTGTCAGAGGCCTGTGGCTTTGGAACATCCTCCTGCTCTGGTTCAGCAGGTCCTGACATATCCACTGCTTCAGTCTCTGAGTCAGAGTCCATTTCCAAGTTCTGGAAGCAGGGCATGACATTTAGGTGTACTTACCTAAGTAGCAGAGAGGCTAATAATCTCCCCCTTTAGGAGTTTTTAAAGAGTATTTCAATGTGTTTTTTAAAAGTTTTTATTTCTATATACTTTGTATTGGTTTTTATTTGTTTATTGCCTTGGGAGCCTTTGTGGGCTAGGAGGCAATACATAATAATAATAATAATAATAATAATAATAATCCCTATTAGTGAATTGCAAAGATGCGTATCAGGACATCGGCTCTTGTGTGATGCGATTTGGTGCATGATGCACATTGGCTCTGCTATGTACAGTTGTCCCTCCGTATTCACAGATTTGGTATCCACGGATTTAAGTATTCATGGCTTGAAAATATTATTTAAAAAATAATAATCCAAAAAGCAAACCTTGATTTTACCATCTTATATAAGGGACACCATTTTGCTATGCCATCGCATGTAATGGGACTTGAGTATTCATGGATTTTGGTATCCATGGGGGATCCTGGAACCAAACCCCAGCAAATATGAAGGAACAACTGTATAATGTAACAGCAGACCTCTACTGGATATGTCCATTACAAAACTGCCTAATGCTAATTCTTGCATATGTACGTCTACTTACAGAGACACAACATTGATACAGGATTCTGGTCTTTATCTTTTAGGTATCAAAGGTTACCTTAACTACCTTTAACACCTTTAATGGTGATGATGATAACACTTTTTTAATGGTCAACCAGTCACACATACTCATTATTTCAGAAATGCTACTTTGGGGGACAGGTCATTTTAGTAATGTTTTTAATTAAAAAAACATGTTAAAACTAAGGTATTAATAACTCTGTACAAATGCATCACTCTTTAAAAAACAACAACCAGCCAATGAGACTGTCTTTCTATCATGTGAACAGGAAAATATTGTGGATTGTTTGGGTTCAGTGCTTCCTTAGAGTATGGGGTACTGGGCACTCCTTATTCTTCTCAATATTTCCCCTTACAATGGGTGGCAAAATGCTTCTCTGGAGATGTATGCAGCCCCAAAGTCTCTATTTATTCCCCATAACCCCTTCAATCAGTCTTTTTTCAGGCCACAAAAACTATTAACTTGCTTTTCTGGAAGCCTCTAAGAAACACTACACCATTAGTGCCATTTGATCCCATTTTCACTGCCCTGGCTTTATCCTATGGAATCCTGTGACTTATAGTTTGTTGAGGTACGTTTGTTCTGTAGTTCAGGGGAGGGCACTAGAGGGCAATCTTTAGCTGGGATTGCCAAGTACCTCAACTATGACATCCAGGTTTCCATAGGATGGAGCTGTGGCAGTTAAAGTGAGATCAAACTCCTATAACTGAGGAGTGTAGATACATTCTAGGAGAGGCCATTCACCCATTAAATAAGTTACAAGCCCCTCCCCTCTCCATGGTCTTTAACATAAAAAAAAATTACCAATTTTTCAAAAACAGAAGTGGACAAGTTCTTTCTGTTTTCTTTGTTGTTCTGTTTGTTGGCATTTTTGGCAGTGGACCCCAAGCCTACTGCAGTAGTCTATCCCAGTTTTAAGACATATTTCCTTTATGTTGTCTCTCTGTCTGATAACAACATCCAAGGTTGTTAACAATAAAACATAATATTCCATAATTGAAAAGATCTACTGTAATTCCTAAATCCAGCATGTGGGGCTTCCTAATTCAAGTTTGACAGAGATTAACCAGAAAGGAAGATGGTTTGTTTTTGCATGGCACAGTTCCTCTGGACGTCCTGACGCCATTTTTTAAAAAAGCCTTTTACACACTGTTCATCGGTCTTTACACACCAGTTTTCTTTCCTATATTGACCTCAATACAGAGGAGGAGGAGGAGGAAAACTGGTGTGAACTGTAATGAACTCCAGTTGCCATAGCTCAGACCTCAAACATGCCCTCAGGTGGTCACATGTGTTCTTGACATGGTGATTTACTTGGTCAAGGTACAGCACTTAACTCTTCATATTAGTGCTGTTGCTAAGAGCTTTTATGCAATGTTGGTTTGGTTTGGAAAGCTTACATTACACAGTTCAAGGCATTCTTCTCAGTGATAATATTTCAAGTGGATTAGTATTTGCTTTGGACATCAAAATGGATTACTCTTCCTCCCAGCCCCCTTCTCCATGTCTGCCTACTTTCAGTGACTACTCACAGGCTTCAAATATTCAGCTGTGATATGGAAATCTATTTTGGATAAATACACATGCCTAAGAGCTGTCTAGTAAATTAGGATTTGAGCTGTAAAATACCGAGTTCAATCCAAACTTAGGTGTGTGCAAATGTACTGACCAAAGTAGACTTTGCTATCCTCCCTTCCTTACTACAGTTTTGTAGCATCCAAGTAATGTGCTCTCTTTTTTGGTAGAGTGGCTGGCACAAAAAAGAGCCCTTAACTTGGGTACTTCAGAGACTATTTTCCTATTGGTATAACACACACACACACACACACTTTATCCTATTATACCATTAATGTTATAATCTTCTGCAAATAAATAATAAATATTTTAAACCTCATGGGTGATGTTCATTTCTTAATGGAGGGGGCAGCCACAACAAGTTTCCTTTTCCATTTAGAAATAAAAATTGTAGTATTGGACTTAATACTACTGAACTCAAGCTGAAAGGCTGTTCAGCTGTTGATGTGCTAAGAAGTGAAAGGAAAGTCTGAAGCTGCACAACACATACAAAGTCTGTCTATTAAACAAACAAGATTGATAGAATAATCCATCTTTATTTATATGTATTACAATTCTAATGCTTGTCCCCTTGAATATACTCCCCGTTCAACTTACACACCCATGCAGTCTTGTTTTCCACTGGTTGAAGGCGTGGAACAGATCAGTTTCTGTCACCTGTTTCAACACATCTACTGTTTTCTTTGTACTGCATCAATTGACTCAAAACGTGTTCCTTTAAGTACCAATTTCACTTTAGGGGAAACAAAAAAGTCACATGGTGTCAAATCTGGCAAATATGGAGGATGTTCAAGTGTAGTAATGCATTTATTGGCCAAAAACTGCTTCACAGAAAGTGCTGTGTGTGCAGATGCATTGTCTTGATGAAGAATGAAACCATTTTTTGACAGTAATGGCCTTTTTTTCTGACTCTTTCTTTCAGCTTTGTCAAAACTTCCTTATAATAATGCTGGTTCACTGTTCTACCTTCTGGAACCCATTCTGACAAAATTACACCCTTGGTGTAAAAAAACCCAATGAGCATGGCTTTGAATGTGGGCTTGGGCTTTGACATGCTTCTTTCATTCTTGGGGATGATGGTGTTTTCCAGTGCATTGACTGTCATTTTGTCTCAGGATCCATACTGGAAGATCCAGGTTTCATCAAAAGTGATGATTTTTTGAAAAAAGGTTTGGGTTCACCTGAAGTTGCTGCAGAATGTCAGCGCAAATTTCCTTGTGGCACTCTTTTTGTTCCATTGTGACAACCCTAGGGACCATCTTGGCACAAACTTTTCTCATGTTGAGATCCTCATGTAAAATTTCCCACACAGTGTCTTCGTCAGTGTTCACGGCTTCAGCTATCATTGACACTGAGTCAGTGGTCTCCTCGAACAATCTGGCTGATGTTTTCCACAATTTCTTTGGTTCTTGAAGTGGAAGATCATCCAGGGCCTTCATCATCTTCCACATTCTCATGTGCTTCTCTGAATCTTTTGTGCCACTTAAGCACATGCACATGAGACATGCAGTCTTCCCCATAGGCCTCAAGTAAGCATTTGAAAAGATTCCATTGGTGTTGTGTTCAATTATTGTTCGACTTTTAAACTTAGCATTTTTCCAGCACACAACAGACCATGCAGCTGCTTTAAATGATGACTGACAATTAGCTGAATGGCGGAGAGTGTTGATGTTTGTCATGCAGGTTCAGACATGTTCAAGATCACCACTCAAACATTCACAATCAGTTCTCCCTGATTTGTCTGAAAGGTAAAAACCCAGTCTCATTATTTAATAGACCTCGTATTATAGAAACATGAAATGTGGGAACATGAATCAGGGGGAAATAGATGAAGTAAAACACGAAATGGAACATATACACATTGCAATACTTGGGGAGAGAAAGCTAAAGTGGACAGGAATGGGACATTTTGAATCAGATAATTGCTCAGTTTTTTACTCAGGAAATGAAAACTCTAAGAAGAAATGGGGTGGCATTTATAGTGAAGACAGAGGTAGCAAAAGACGTCAAAGCATACAATGCAAAGTCTGAACGAATCATGTCAATAAGACTTCAGGGAAAACCCATCAATATAACATTAATCCAAATTTATGCTTCAACTACAGAGGCAGAAGAAGAAGAAACTGAAAGATTATTTGCTGGAGTCCAGGAGGAAATTGATCACACACCAAAACAGGCCTATTTGGTAATCATAGGCAACTGGAATGCAAAAATAGGAAAATGAGCAGAATCAAACATTGTAGGAAAATTTGGCCTAGGATGAAGAAATGAAGCAGGAGACCAAAAGAATTAATTTGCAAGGCCAGCAGTTTGTTCTTTGCAAACAAATTCTTCATGTAACCCAAGAAGTGACTGTATACATGGACATCACCAATATGTGGCCAGTATAGAAATCAAATAGACTACATATTTGGAAGCAAAAGATGGAGAAACTCCATTATCTCTGCAAAAACAAGACCAGGAACAGATTTTGGCACATAACATGAATTCCTAATATCAAAAATTAGAGTAGAGCTAAAGAAGAACACTAAACCAACCATCATGCCAAAATTATAACCTGAAGAACATCCCTATAGAATTTAAAGATAATATGAAAAATAGATTTGCACTATTAGACCTAACTGACTGGGAGCTAGCAGAACTCTGAACTGAAGCCAAGGGCATAGTCAGGCAGAAGCAAAAGTACACTATCTGCAGCCAAAAAGAAAGAGAGGCCACAATGGATGACAGATAAAACTCTTCAGGCTGTTAAGGACAGATGAAAAGCAAACATAGAAGGTGACAGAAATAGAGTCAGGACCCGAATACAACTGTTCAGTGACCAGGGAGCCCTGGTGGCACAGTGGTTAAATGCCAGTACTGCAAGCCACATTATGAGTTTGATCGCGGAGGGCTCCTAGGTTGACTCAGCCTTCCATCCTTCTGTAGGTTGGTAAAATGAGTACCCAGATTGTTGGGGCCAATTAGCTAACACATTGTAAAACCGCTTAGGGAGTGCTTTGGCACTGATAAGTGGTATATAAATATCAATGCTATTGCTATTGTGTGCAGGGACAAGGAGAACTACTATAATAATCAATAAACAAGGTGACAACAAAAAAGAACGAACAAGAGACCTCTTCCACAAGATCCAAGGAATCAAAAGGAAATTTAAACCAAGAAGGATGCTCTATGACTAGAAGTGGAACACATTAGATGACCAAGTAGAAATAAAAATATGATGTACAGGGAACTATATAAAAGATGAAAGGGTAACAGATTAATTTTAGGAAGAACCACATGAAGATGAACCTCTAATTTTAGAAAAATTTAGAAAGTGAAATGGAAGCTATACTCAGAGCACTTGGGAAAAATAAATCACCAAAAATAAATGGCATACCAATAGAACTGGTTTAATCTACAGAGACAGAATCTACTCTAGTTCTAACTAAAATCTGTCAACAAATATGGAAATCAAAAGAATGGCCTACAAACTGGAAATGTTCAATATACATTCCAATCCACAGGAAAAGAGACACCAGGGATTGCAATAACCACAGGACCATTGCATTAATTTCCCATGAAAGCAAAATAATGTTCACAGTTCTACAACAAAGACTTTTACCATATATGGAGGGATAAATGCCAGGTGTCCTAGCTGGGTTCAGGAAAGGAAGAGGTACTTGGGAATATACTGTAAACATACATTGGATCATGGAGTGCACCAAGGAATTTCAAAAGAAAATCAGCCTGTGCTTTATAGATTATAGCAAAGCTCTTGGTTGTATAGCCCATGAAAAACTATGGATCACTCTGAGGAAAAATTGGTGTGCCACAACATTTTATTGTCCTGATGCATAACCCACACTCAGAACAAGAGGCAACTGTTAGGACAGACTACAGAGAAATGGAATAGTTTCCAATTGGCAAGGGGATCAAGGAAGGCTTCATTTTATCACCCTATCTGTTTAATTTGTATGCTGAACATATCATATGTAAGGCAAGACTTGGAGGAAGGAGGTGTGCAAATCAATGGAACGAACATCAACAACTTCAGATATGTAGATGACATCATACTACTAGCAGAAAATAGGAAAGACTTGGAACAATTACTGAAGGAAGTCAAGGCAGAAAGTCCAAAGGCAGTTGAACATTAAGAAAATAAAAATAATGATCACAGATTATTTATATAACTTTAAAACAGACAACGAAGACATTGAAATAGTTCAAGATTTTCCATACCTTGGCTGAGTCATTCATCAGAATGAAGACCGCAGTCGAGAAATCAGAAGAAGATCAGGCCTTGGAAGAGCAGCTATGAAAGAACTAGACAAGATCCTGAAATGTAAGATATATCATTGAATACTAAAGTTAGAATTCTCCACGTCATAGAAGAAAATCAACTCATTTGAAATGTTGTGTTGGAGAAGACTGCTAAAAAGACAAATAAATGGGTACTAGAGAAAATCAAGCCCAAACTCTTTCTAGGAGCCAAGATGACTGTCATTACCTTGGTGATATCATGAGACGACATGATTCTCTAGAAAAGACAATAATGCTTGGGAAGGTAGAAGGCAGTGGGAAAAGAGGAAGACCACCTTACAGATGGATAGACTCAATCAAGAAAGCCAAAGCCCTGAGTCTGCAAGACCTGAGTAGGGCTGTTGATGATAGGGTGACTTGGAGGTCTCTCATTCATGGGGTCGCCGTACATTGAAGTTGACTTGATGGCAGTTAACAAAACAACAGTATTTTTAAGCCACAAATATTACATTGTTTACGCCATCCTCCTCTTTATTTATTTATTTTTTCATAAAAGGATCTCTGTCAGCTACTCAAAACAAACATACAACTCCAGGGACACATTTGTTTTTGTCTCTTGCTGTTAAAGTATGGTTGTTCCTCCGTATCCACAGATTTAAGTATTCATGGCTTGAAAATATTCTTTAAATAATAATCCAAAAAGCAAAGCTTGATTTTGCCTTCTTATATAAGGGACACCATTTTGCTATGCCATTGCATATAATAGGACTTAAGTATTCACGGATTTTGGTATCCATGGGGGGTCCTGGAACTAAACCCCAGTGAATATGAAGGGACAACAACTGTATTGTGGAATATTCTTAATTTTACACTGGGGTGGATAACTACTGCCTGTAGGCCACATGCAGCTCCTAGTAAATTTTTTGCAGCCTCCCAGCTCCCTGCTGGACCTCCCAAATTCCCTCCTTGCAACCCCATTAACATTTTTTGCTTAAAAAATCAGCCAAATATGTCCCAAATGCCACAAAAATCCAAAAAGATGGATGAATCTATACCTACCCAAAAGCATGGCAGAAAATGAAGACTTTGAACCAAAATCAACACTCCAAGTATGTCATGTCACTTCCGGTTCTGGCATGGCATACCTGTGCAGCTCACTAGAGCAGTACAGAAGCAAAACTGGATCCTATCACTAGCACAGTTGCTCACCCACAAACACTCCTACAGATATATGGTGTTTTTATTCCCTGCAATTCCCATGGAGTCAAAAAATACCCCAAAAGTCACTGAATGCAAGTTTTAAAAATCCATCTGGATTACGTTTAATGAGGAATAACTTCACTCCTTTTATGGTATAACTGCTTTTTAAATTACTTTTAAAGATGCATCATGTCCTCCTGCTTATATATCATTGTGGATGTTGAGACAACAATGAGGTGGCTGGAAAGAGAATGCATTTTGTACCACAGTTCAGTGGCTTAAAACTTCAGAATTTTAACAAAATTAACTAGAACGCAACTATTTTCATTACTTAGAACATTCATTTTATTCAGTCAACCGTCCCCCATGTGGTTCCAAAAACCCGCTGCCATCCATGTGATAAGCTGGCCCTTCTCTTCCAGCAGGAAGGGAAGGCTCCCAGCCTATTTGTACAATCTGAAAACACATTCTCAAGGGTTTCTCTAGTCTAGAAATCCCTTTCTAAGGTAGAGCCGCCACCACTCACTGAGTTTTTAACCCTTTCCTCATCTAGCGCAGTGAGAAGCCAGACAGGTTGTGTTAAAATGCCACTAATGCCCTTTTCCTCTATCCCAGAGAAGTTCCGATAGCAAGCCAAGCAGGCACATGACCGTGGAGACTAGTAAGAACAGAAAAAGCTTTATTTTTAGTTCCAAATGCTTAAGGCTAGCATGGAGGGAAAGCATGCCTCCAGGATTTCAGCTTAGGTTTACAGAAGTTATACATTCACACATAGGTCCAAAACTAAATCACAAAAGCTAACGCAAACTAGCTAGACTTGTTCCCTAAGCTAAGAATAATAGTAACTTACAATTCTGATGTCCATGCAAAGTCCTTATCCCAATTGGGATGAGTAGGCCAGGCTCTCATAGCCTGCCTGTTCAGTCTCTGGAGATAGAATTTAGAGTTCTTTTTAAATGGAAGTCTCCTCCTGAGGCTTCAGATATCCCTTGGGGGTCTCTTGATATTATCAGGCCCATGAGGGAGGTTGGCTTCCCCCCAGCTGCCATTGTCCTGTCTAGTTATCTCTCTACAAAGATATGTAATAATAATAATAATAATAATAATAATAATAATAATATTTATTTCTGTTCTGCCCCTCTGCAATGCAATTGGGGCAGCTTACAATATAAAAATTCCATAATTGCAGTACCCTAGCCCACCCACCGTTTAAAATAATATTAAATTTAAAAAGGATTAAAAACATACAATAATTAAAAATATATTACAGTTGCCCCTCCACATTCGCGAACTCAGCATTCACGGTTTTAATTATTCGTGGTTTTGGGAGGGGACCCCCCGGACCCCCCCCCAAACCGCGAAAAGGGGCCTCCGGAGGCCCCTTGAAAGCCCTGGGAAGGAGCGGGGAGGGCCGGGGAGGCGTTCACGGGGCCTTTGGAGACCCTTCAGAGGCCCCGTGAAGGCCTGGGGCGGGTGGGGGGAGGCCGCGGAGGCCTTCACGGAGCCTTGAAGCTCCGTGAAGGCCCCAGGGAGGGAGCGTGGAGGTTGGGGGGAGGCCTTCACAGAGCCTTGGAAGGCTCCATGAAGGCCTGGGGAGGGTGGGGGGAGGCTGTGGAGGCCTTCACGCAGCCTTGAAAGGCTCCGTGAAGGCCCCGGGGAGGGAGGGTGGAGGTTGGGGGGAGGCCTTCACGGAGTCTTGGAAGGCTCCGTGAAGGCCTGGGGAGGGTGGGGGGAGGCCCCGGGGAGGGAGGGTGGAGGGTGGGGGGAGGCCTTCACGGAGCCTTGGAAGGCTCCATGAAGGCCTAGGGAGGGTGGGGGGAGGCCCCGGGGAGGGAGGGCGGAGGATGGGGGGAGGATGGGGGGAGGATGGGGGGAGGATGGGGGGAGGCCGCGGGGGCCTTCACGGAGCCTTCCAAGACTCCGTGAAGGCCCTGGGGAGGGAGGGGGGAGGATGGGGGGAGGCCTTCACGGAGCCTTGGAAGGCTCCGTGAAGGCCTGGGGAGGGTGGGGGGAGGCTGCGGGGGCCCTCACGGAGCTTTCGAAGACTCCGTGAAGGCCCCGGGGAGGGAGGGGGAGGTTGGGGGGAGGCCTTCATGGAGCCTTGGAAGGCTCCGTGAAGGCCTGGGGAGGGTGGGGGGAGTCCGCGGGGGCCTTCACGGAGCCTTCAAAGGCTCCGTGAAGGCCCCGGGGAGGGAGGGGGGAGGATGGGGGGAGGCCTTCACGGAGCCTTGGGAGGGTGGGGGGAGGCTGCGGAGGCCTTCACGGAGCCTTCGAAGGCTCCATGAAGGCCCCGGGGAGGGAGGGGGGAGGTTGGGGGGAGGCCTTCACGGAAGGCTCCGTGAAGGCCTGGGGAGGGCAATCAATGTTCGCGGTTTTTTGACATTCGTGGGGGTCCGTGGAACCTAACCCCCGCGAATGTCAAGGGACAACTGTAAATTAGAAAAAAAATTAAAACATACAATAATTTAAGGGGGGGGAGATATGTGTCTCTCCATCTGGCCCAAGCCATGTGACACAAGCATGTGGCTCTTCAGCTGCCCCCAGCCATGTGGCTAATCTGGCCTAGAACAAAGGAATTCAGAAACTTGTAAGTCTTTTGGTCAGATCTCTGATTGGTCCTGCATTGCCAAATCTGATTGGCTCTCCAGTCAGGTGAGGTGATGTCATGTTTAGGAAATGAGGGGGCCCACCCTCCACAATACCTGTTGCTATGGAAACCAGTGAGTGGAATTTTCCAATGCTGATCTGTAGGTTTTGAAATGAACTCTCCACGATGGCTGGCTAGGCCATCATGACAGTTACTTTTAAATTGTAACTAAAATAATAACTAACTATGGGCAGGTGGGGGTCACCCTTGGAACGTCAGCATTTACTGTTTACTTTTTTAAAGTGACTTTACAAACTTTGAACGGGACACAAGGATTTCTTTCACACTGCTATGTGTGCTATGATTCCACTTTTTAACTGCTATAATTTTATCCTACGCAATCCTAGGATTTGCAGCTTAGGGAAGGGCAGGAGCCAGCATGGCATACTGGTTTGAGTGTTGGACTACAGCTCTGGAGACCAGGGTTTTGAATCTTTACTTGGCCATGAAAACCCACTGGGTGACCTTGGGCAAGTCACACACTCTCAGCCTTCAGAAAACTTTGTGATAGATTCATCTTAGGGTTACCATAGGTCAGAAATGACTTGAAGGCACACAACAATAGCATTTAAAATTATCAGCCATAGAATTCTCTTGCCTTACCAAACTACAAATTCACAGGACTCAATAGCATACATCTTAGATAGATAGATAGATAGATAGATAGATTGTAGTACTAAATAAACAAAATAAATGCAGCTGTGGGACTTAAAAGTGGAACCATAATGCTATGACTGTGTACTGTGAAAGAGACCAAGGTCAGAATACATTGCAATATGTGTTCCGCTTTAAGGCACTTCATTTCAAAACCCTTGGAACTTTATCATACTAGCATCTAAAAATGCCATAATTCTGTGATTGAGGAAAACATAGTTGCATGATTACAGTAATTATCACGTCACTGCAATTGCACAATACTACTGCCACAGAATTATTGTACGACCACCACTAGCAGTTTAAGAACAGGATTTTAGCTCTCTCTATAGTAACTCTTGTCTTCGCATTACCTTCTAATTACAGAGTATCAACGCCTCCTCCTGGCCAGTGCATGCATATTTAAGAAAAAAATTCTCTTACTTCCGCAATTTTGCATGGGTGAGATTTCTGCTCTTCTCGCGAGAAGATGTGATTTCACTCTAAAACACTAAAAACAAATAAATAACCAGAGAAATTCACAGATAAACACTTAAACAAGCATTTAAAAGGGTGACAGTTGATTAAAAGAGTGTCCTGTAGGTCCTCTTCGTGTTCTCCCCCAGAAGTTTAATTATGTGTTCTCATTGGGAAAGGGGAGGGGGAGAAGAGACCATCCATTCACATTGGAATCACGCAATTCAGTGGGATGTGGTTATTGCACACTCGTCAATACCGCAAAGAGCAATATTGGGGGCTATTGATGGTTTTGCCCATCAATTAAAAGTTACACCTAATTAATGTGTAGAGCACACACAGACCATGGGAGGACGACAACACTGTGTGATAATGGGAACCTGTTTGTGATACTATAGCACCATCTGATAAAGTCCTTGGTTTCTCTTACAACAGAACAGCACACCATACCGCTCTCAAGTATGTGTTGTTTGTCATTGAGATGTCCTAAGCTAGATTCAGGCTTCTGAAGATAACTAGAAATAGCAACCAGTTTGATGTCCACTGCACCCCCTCTGAGCTTGGAGTATTTACCTATAAACAAATTCACCTTCAGCAGCTGAAAGCAGAATTCCCCTGGAGCAGTTTGACAAGCATTTGGTTGCTGTATGGTAAATATTAGACATTCTCTCTGTGTGTGTTTAATAAAGAAAACTGCTGTGTTTTCCTTCAGTTATTTGGTACCAATATTAGGACTGAGGACATTTCCACAGAAGCCTGTTACATTGTGTAAATGCCTTACCTTATTCACAGAATTCTATGGGCGTTCAAATGACAATGATTTCTATTTGCAAGCCTGCCTTGTTTTTCTGTTTTGTTCATTTTTTCTTTACACACATGCACACTGTGGCTGCATCCTGGTAGTGACATACTCAGACATAGGTTGTGCTACCCATATGAAGTAATTTTATTGGTGAATGTGTAGTGGTTATATTCAGTGAGGGCAGCATAGTCAGAATTGTGCATGGGGAATTGTTACGCATGTAGTAGTGCATTAAAGTACACACAGTAGAATACGAATGCTCATTGCTTCTATGCATTGCCTTTACACATTGTCTATAGCAATTAAAGAATGGATTGTACCATGTGCATTGATCATTGCTCCATCCACTGAGTTACATTGTATTCAATACAGAGGTTACTTAACTATGCCAGCAGATATTTACACCATGGTGAAGCAAAGTAACATATCTGCCACACACAGTTAAAAGGGAAAATATGGAATAGCCACACAGTATCTTTAGCTGCCAGGGGAACTCAGCCTGGAATCACAGTGATGTTCTGTATTGTCACAGGATACATGTGTGTATTTGTTTGTGTGCACACACATGCATATGTCTAATAAAATATAACTAGATGCTCTCTATATGTTTAATAGCCTCCCTCAACCTGATGCTCAGCAAACATTTTGGACTACAACATCCAAACCAGCATGGTTAATCTTTAAGGAAACTGGGAGATGTCATCCCAAAATACCTGTAGGCTACCAGGCTGGTGAAGTTCTGACAAACACAGTAGCCCTCTTCAGGCATTCCAAATAGCATGTAGGAGCTGAAGGCAGTAAATGATACTGCCTACATTTTATAAATTACAATGTTTCAAACACAACTTTGCCACTTTTGTTAGTTAAAAAAAATCACTGAAATATAGATAATATTGGTTTCAGCTATTAAGACATTCTTTAATATTTATTTTCCCCCCAAAATGATGATATAAATTAGTATAAAAATCAAAATTAAAGCGCTGATGAGATAAACATTCCTTATTATAATAAAAAAATATGATAATAAGGAAAAGTTCTCTGAGCATTTAATAAAAAATAAAGTCACAATGTTAGCATCAGTCCTTTAGATTGTCTTTACCTCCTAACTAACATCTTAGAGATATGTCACTTTCAAACTCTGCTTCTCTTCCAGCTCTTACCTTTCACTTCGACATACCTAGATTGCTGATATTTCCATGCTGTACACCTTGACTCAGAGGAGTTGGTGGCTTCCATGTCAACAGCGCAGTAAATCCACCCACCCCCATTTTAATCCAAACTATAAAGAAGTGATCTAAAATGCTGGAGCCTATTCCCAAAATAGGTTCAGTGCTATAAATAACCTCTGTAAAGTTTGAACTAAAACCCAGAATTGATTTACTGCCCCACTGACATGGAAGCCACTAACTGCCATTGCTTTCACTAAGAAAGTAAAAGGAACCTGGTTTGGATTTTGTAGCTGATGTGTGTTTCCATTCTCCAGCCAAACTTGTTGAGTATACAGTACGGTGCCTATTCTGTCAGTAAAGTGTCAGCTTCTCTCCTCACTCTCACTCCATAATTAGGCTATAGGACTGTTTGCTACAATAGCTCTCTTTCACAGGTTTCTGACATCTCAAAGTTAACAAATGCAGTGATGAAACACTCAGAAATATTTACTGTCTGGCCAGGAAGGTAGAGTGGGATGGAAGGAAAGCATGTTCCCTGATGATGATGATTGTATTTCATCAAGAAATAATTATGCAAAGGTGGGGAACCTTTGGCTCTGCAGATGTTGTTCAACCCTAGCTCCCATCAGTCCCAAATACTATGGACAATGGTTGGCAGTATCAGAAGCTGTAATCTGATAGCATCTGTAGGGCCAAAGATTCCCCCACTCCTGAGTTGGAGGCTTTAAACTGATTACAAGGCATTTGATGGTAGATGCAGGAATAAGGAGCCCAGACACAAATTAAGAGACCACACATTTAGCTGGGATATAAAGGGCCACTTTTATTTAGCTATAACCTATTTAACCCCATTCTGAGAGATCTGCAAGTGGGGGGGGGGGAGCAACCAAGTGTGGAAATTGTTGGGGCAGGAGATGAATTCCAAGACCCCCCTCCCCAACTTCCCTTGGGCAAAACACCTGAACCCCAGAGAGAACCCATAAGATGGGTTGCTCCCCAATCAGTCCACATCTGGAAGGTCAACCCCAAAATCCCTCCCTCAATTTGCATAAATTAAAGGGAGGGGTTTACCACTCAGGCCAGCCCCAAAGGAGGTCACTTTCCCCACCCCTCACTTAGCAGGAACTAAAGGGGCAGTTCCAGCTCCCCACCCCTTCACCTCCAAAAGGGGGAAGTGCCAAAGGTGCTCACTGAACTACCAAAATCTCCTGCTCTGACATAGAAAAGGGGCAAACGTCTGCCTAGCCCCTTGCCCCACCAGATCGTCCAAAAGGGACCTCAAATCCCCGTTGCAGATCTCCCAGAAAATTAAATGCCCTGGGGAAAAATTCATAATGGACAGGATCCAACACAAGATTTTCACTGTCAGAATAGCAGGATCCAATGGATGTAGGAGCAGCATGCTCTCCTTCCAATAGCAGCTCCACGTGTACCCCAAAACTTGCTCTGGAGGGCTGGGGACCCAGAGCTGTTTGGGGGGCAGCTCCAGTGAATGGGAAAGTAGGGAAGGAAGTTCTACTGCACTAGCTCTACAATACCATAATAATGTTGGTGTTAGAAGACATAATTGTCCTATAGCTTGTTGTAACACTCAGCTGTTCATAATAAATCTCACTGGTTGCAGTGTGGAAAGCAGCAGGCTATTTGCTACATTGTGCTTTAGGTCCCATGTACATCTACTTACATGCATAATCACTAGAGTCAAATACATTTGCTTCTCCATTTCATGTCTAACACTCACGGAAGCAGCTTCTGGGCACGTGCACTGATGATACAACATTTGAAAAATGTGTCCTGAAAAATCTCCCTGAAGAGGAAATAAGGAACGTGGTTCACCAGTCAGAGTATTTGTTAGTTTCAACATTTTTGGCAAACATTTTGTCCTGTTCTTCATTGAACCAAGGAAACGTATTAGATATTGCCATTCTGATTTAGTTCAAAACTTCTTTTCAGGATCCTATTTCATATATAAGACTCTCCTTTATTATTTATTTCAACACATGCATCACACAGAGGTTTGGGTGGACATAATTCTCTATTTTCCTATTCCTTGAGCTTTAAGAACTGTTTTTTTGCATAACATCTGTTCCCACCAGCTGGGGCTGGTTTTATCAAAAGACCACATCACTTGTTTGTTGCTAGTAAATTATCAAAGCCTGAGTCTGGCTCATATTAGCAAATACACATTTTTTCACGTATTACAACAGTATGTTTTAAGCTTCTGTTAAAATTCAGTTTAGCGTAAGTGTAACTTACTTTGTTATAGGACTACACTTAACTGGAGAGAGATGGTTTCAGTGGAGTAAAGACCTGCCATTAATTGATATAATTTAAATATGTATACTTTAAAATGGTGATGAAAAATACTTCACAAAACTAGGACTCTTCAATATGTTGTACTGCACTATGGTACAGCGTGTAAGGGTCACATTTAATTCCCCCAGCTCACCCTTTCTGTGAAGCACAGGTCAAGATAAGCTCTGTTCTAGGGATTGGGACATTTTCTTCAAACAAAATGGTCCTTGCCCTAGCAAAAACCTGAGATGAAGTTTGTTTAAACAAAGCTTACACAGGGTGGAACAGGACTGGGGAGCATGGAGCCAAGATGGAATCTGAAAGGTCAGGACCAAGCCAGATTGGTAATTAATTGGTTACAGGAAAAGTCTTGACATATTCTAGAATACAGTAGATTTCTTTGGTTTTCATCACTTAATATTGGTGTGTTTATAATTCTGTCTGCACTCTTTGACTTTGAAGCACTTTCTGTCTACTTTCCAGGTAGTTAGGAAGAACTGTTAGAAGTGACACCGTTTCTTTCTTCTATTCTACTCTTAAGCAAGATCTACTACCTCTTTTCCAGTTGACTGCAATGCCATTTTTTAATCACATCATGCAAGATTGTCTCATCAATCTGGCAGTTACCTAACATAGTGCTTCTTAAACTTTTTCCACTCGCGACCCCTTTTCACCCGAGAAATTTTTACATGACCACAGGTATATAGGTATATAAAACAAGTAAACAAATCAAACATTTTTCGCGACCCCCACATTCAGTTACATGACCCCATATGGGGTTGTGGCCCACAGTTTAAGAAGCTTCACACTAATTGTGAAAGTGTCTTCTGGCCGTACACTAAAACCTCTGTTTAAATTGAAGATGCAGTCAAAAGATGCAGCAACAGAAAGAGTACTGGCAATCCTGGAACTCTTGCGGTGTCTACTAACTCACCATGATCATGTGTTTCAAGCACATCAGTTTGCTAGATTTTTTTTCCTAGTCATTTCACATAACTTTCCAAATACCCCCATTAATGCTGAAGTTAAGAAACATGTTTTAGTAGGTTACATTCTTAGAATTTGTTAGGACACGTGCTTCTCCCTCTATCATGTTCAATCAAACAGGTAGGCTCAGTGCCTCAGGAGAAGAAACATTAGAATATGAGGGATTGTACCACATGGCTCTGTTGTTAAGACAGGATAATGTGTATGATTTCTTTGGAAAGATAGGAGGGAGAGGAAAGAAAGAGAGAGAATCTGCTGGAGCAGAATTGCTGTGTGTGGAGTTGAAGAACAGCTAAATGTAGGAATATGGAAAAGAAGAAAAATTGATCCATGGAATGGAATGGAATTGTGTGGAGTGATTTGTTTGCTTAGCAGAAGACCAAGGCCATCAAACAACCAGAGCCCTTTGAAAATGTCAGGCCTTTTATCGCTGAAAGGTACACACACACACACACACACACACACAGGACTGTATGGGAGGGAAGTGTTTGGAGTCTTTCTGGAAGGTGGGGATGCCTTGTAACTTTCATCATAACATCTTCTCCTCTATTTAAGATATTATAGACTGATTTCTAATGTATTATTATTTTACAATTTACAATTATTATATATTATTTTTATAAACTGCAATGAGCTCCATTGCCATTCATTTTTGTATTACTCACATAGGCCTGTTGGTGATTAAGTGAAAAGTTATCATCAAACGCACCCCTATTTCTTTCTCTCTTGGCTTTTACCACTTTCCCCTCCCTACCTTACCAATTCTGTTTTTTACTCACCCCTTCCCATCCTCCTTTTTTATGAGCCAGCCCCTTTCCAGTGATTCCCAAAGTGGGCGCTACCGCCCCCTGGTGGGCGCTGTAGCAATCTAGGGGGTGGTGATGGCCACAGGTGCATCTGGGGGCGATGAATAACTGTAAGGGGGCAGTGAAAGCATAAAAGAAAGAAGAGAAGATTTAGAAAAATTGATTTATGTATTCTGCTCATAACACTTAATTTTTCTTTGAACAACGTACTGGACATTGGCTCGGTTCCCGCATACTCCCTCACTTGCATTGAGGTATGTGCAATCGCGCACTGCTACTGTTCATGTGGTGCCACTGAACTGCTGTTCCAAAACACGTGAGCACTATGAGCATTGCTGCGGGCAACTGCTACTCGTGTGATTGGTCGATCGCAAGGCCAAAGCCTGGAACGGCAGCAGCAGTACTGGCTACTGGCAGTACTACCAGCAGATTTTGGAGCACACTATGAATCAGGAGATTTCCCATAATTATTATGGGGAAATTATGGCATTACATAACTCTGAGGACTTTTTCGGATGGAGAAATACACCGCAAGAAGGGTCGTCCCTCTTGCAATGCTTCTGCGCAGCAGGGGGGGGTGTTTCGTATGACACCGTCCCCCTGCCGATTCTGTTCTGGTACAGATCGCAGCTCCAGCATCATATTTGGCTGTTTCTTAATCACGGTCAACTTCCGTGATTAAGAAATGGCCAAATATGACACTGGAGCTGCGATCTATACCTCAGCTCCAGTGGTACAGATGCGGTACATATGTCATACGAAATGCACCCCCTGCCGTGCAGCAGTGTCGCAAGAGGGACGACCCTTCTTGCAGTGTATTTCTCCATCCGAAAAAGTCCTAAATTAGATTGTTGTGATATTGTGACAAGTTAAAGTTTACTAACAAATAGTGTGACTATAATTGGTATTATTCATTTATTTTGTAATAATTGTATATGCTTTACAATTAATAATATCATGTTTATTTATTTCATTAGTATTTATTTTAGTTTGTTTTTTACAAAAATATTTCAAAATATTACAAAAAATATTAATTAAAAATACCTCCATAACAATTTTATTTTTTCTACAGATAATAATGGTTCAACCAAAGAAAAAATGTAGACAATATAATATCAAATATTTGAAATATGGCTTTATTGAGTCGCCTGTAAACAATACATTACCAATGTGCCTGATTTGCCAGAAAGTTTTATCAAACGAAGCTATGAAGCCTTCCAGACTACAAGAACATTTGACTAAAATTCATGGTGATAAAAAAGAAAAGAATTTATCTTATTTTCGAACACTAAAAGAAAAAATTATCAAACAACCGACATTGGCAAAACTCTTTTCAGCCACAACCACACAAGATGGGGATGGCTTGCTTGCTTCTTACAAAATTTTGTTACTGATTGCCAAATCGGGAAAACCTTATACTATTGGTGAAGAACTCATTATGCTGGTTATAAGTGAAGTAATACGTACTGTGCTACACAAGCAACATCTGATATAATCAAGAAAATTTCGTTGAGCAATAATACAGTGCCAAGAAGAATTGATGAAATGGCTCAAGATGTTGAAGATTCATTGTGTGGCTATTTAAAAACATCTCGGTTTTCTATTCAACTTGATGAGACAACTTTGTTAGGAAATGAAGCTTTACTTTTAGTATACGTGCGGTACACAAAGGAAGAACAAATTTACCAAGAATTATTATTTGCTAAATATTTGCAAACTGATACTAAAGGAGAATCAATATTTCATGCATTGGATGAGTTTTTTTAAAGAAAAAGAAATACCTCTGAGTAATATCTTATCAGTAGCCACAGATGGTGCTCCAAGCGATGGTAGGGCGCTACAGGGGTTTTCTTGCATATTTAAAAAAGGAGGTGCTGAATGCATTCACAGTACACTGTATCATCCATCATCAACATCTAGTTGCCAAAAATTTAAGTGCACGCCTACATAATTCATTACAATATGTAATTAAAGCTATCAACACAATCAGAAGCAAATCATTGAATGACAGATTATTTAAACAGCTTTGTATTGAAAATGATGAAGAATTTGATCGTTTGCTGCTTCATACAGGAGTTCGTTGGTTGTCAAAGAGTGCCTGTTTAGATAAGCTGTTTATAAGCTGTCTAACTCGGTGCTGGAGTTCTTGAAAGAGAAAAATGATGCTCTACAATCCAATTTAATTCAATCCAAAAGTGACATCGCTTACTTGACTGACTTGTTTCAAAAATTTAATGAAAGCAATCTTCAGCTTCAAGGTGATGAACTGAATTTAATAAAAACAAAATCTGTTATTTCTGCATTTGTGACAAAACTTCTTCTGTACAAACAAAATTTTGGACAAGGGGAATTCAGCCAGTTCCCAAATTTATCAGGAGCAGAAAAAAAAGATGAAGACATACTTTCTTATTATGAGCACTTGGATGCTCTCCATTCAGATTTTATCAACGATTTGATGATATTTTGAAAATGAACATACCTGATTGGATTTTGGATCTTTTTTCAAGTGCAAACACACAAGAATCTCCACAGTTGTAAGAAGAACTGATAGAAGTAACTACAAATGATGAATTGAAATTTAAATTCAAAAGTGGCTACCAACAATTCTGGCTGCAAAAGGAGATCCCTACGGCTTATCCTGAAATATGGGCTGTAATTCAAAAGTTCTTAATTGCATTTCCTTCATCATATTTAGTGGAATGTGGTTTCAGTGTGGTAACCAATTTATTAACAAAAAAAGAAACCGATTGCAAATAGTCAATTGCGGTGATTTAAGATTACTGCTGACGAAAATAGAGCTGAGGATTACTAAATTGGTAGCAGCATACCAGGTTCATCCTTCTCATTAAGATGATTTCGAATGTTTTAACTTTTTTTGTATTACCTTTCTATTCTGAGTTCAATAAATAGTTTCATAATTTGAAACCTCAATGTTTCTAATTTACACCTTTCTTTACTATATTTTATGAAAAAGGTAGAAACATTAATACATCTATCCTTCTGTTTAATTGCTATTAAAATTTAAAAAAAATTAATTTCCAGGGGGCACTGAGTAATATTTTTTCTGGAAAGGGGGCGGTAGGCCAAATAAGTTTCGGACCCACTGCACTATACAGTTAAAGTAAGAAGAGTGCAGAAAAGAGTGGGCTTGTTAGATACCTGATAATTAAAACTGCAGACACCACAAATTGTATTTGAGATCCCAGGCACCTGCATGCTCTCAGTGGCTTTTGACACAATAGATCATGACATCCTCTTGGATCACCTGAGAAGGCTAGGAATTGGAGACATTGTGCTGCAGTGGTTCCGTTCCTTCCTCTCAGGCAGATTCCAGAGGGTAATGCTTGGGGACAGTTGCTCAGCAAGGAAAGAGCTTAATTGTGGCGTCCCACAAGGTGCCATCCTGTCCCCGATGCTATTCAATATATACATGAAGCCGCTGGGAGAGGTCATCCACAGGCATTGGGCAGGGTGTTGTCAGTATGCTGATGACACCCAGATATATTTCTCCATGCCTCAGTCTTCAGCTCTGACTCCAGATGCTATCTCTTCTCTTAATGATTGTCTTAAGGCAGTAATGGACTGGATGAGGGAAAACAAATTGAAGTTGAACCCAGATAAAACAGAGGTACTCACGGTAGCAGCCCCGAACCCAGGCGTTGGGATACAATCTCCAGTCCTGGTTGGGGTCACACTCTCCTGCAAGTACTATGTTCGTAGTCTGGGTGTGCTCCTGGATCCGTTGCTTCAGATAATGAATTAGGTAAATGCGACAGTCAGGAGTGTCTGTTATCAGCTTCAGCTGATACGACAGCTGCGCCCTTTCCTGGAAGTTGGGGATCTTGAGACCGTGGTACATGCTCTGGTAACCTCCCGTCTTGATTTCTGTAATGCACTCTACATGGGGCTACCCTCATGCTTGGTCCGGAAACTTCAACTAGTACAGAATATGGCAGCCAGGTACCTGATGGTCTCAGGTACATCAAGAAGAGACCATATAACACCGATTTTAAGATCATTCTACTGGCTGCCCATTAGTTTCCGGGCCCAGTACAAGGTATTGGTTATCACCTTTAAAGCCGTAAATGGCTTGAGTCCAACCTATCTTCGAGACCACCTATATAATCCTCCCCGTGCTCTCAGGTCCTCTGGCAGGAATTTGTTACAACCTTTAAAAACTAGGCTTTCTTTGACTTCCCGGAGGGCCTTTTCAGCTATCGCTCCCAGATTATGGAATAGCCTGCCGGATGAGATCCATCATATCACCACCCTAAATAGCTTTTAAAAATCTCTTAAGACAGATCTCTTCCGGCAGGCCTTTCCTGAATAGCTACCCGCCCATCAAAAAAAGAAATCTAGCTTGTTCCAATCTTGCCACATCCGCTGTCCATTGCTCATTTTTATTTTATTTTTTTATTGTTTTGTATTTTTAAAGTATGTTTAATTCCTAAATTATTTAATTGTATTTTAAGGGGGGTGGGATTGAGGGTTTGGATGTATATTTTAATTGTTGTAAGCCACCCCGATTGCGTTTCATAGAGGGGCGGGATATAAATACATTTTATTATTATTATTATTATTATTATTATTAAACCTGCGCTCCACCACTAATCTTTGTAGACCACATGTCTCAAGTGATTTAATTGTGCAGAAAATAATTCTGCATATGTTTAGAGATTCTGAAAAAAATTAGATTGAGCAGTCTCCACTGACTGATCTTTGTATCTATCCACTTATTGTTGTACTTGTAGAAGATCAGTGCCCTCTAACTGAAATAAATAACTCCTTATTAACCTTTAACAAACAAGGCATGTGAAATGTGAGTAAAGTGTATATGTTGGTGGGGCTGGAAAGGAGATATCTATGCAGATGAGTGATCAACAGAATCAAGGAGGTTATAAGGTGAGTTCTTGTATTTTGGAACAGCATTTTCCTAACCTGAAAGTTCCCAGATGTGCAGGACTCCCACCCTTTCCCAGCAACAATAATACTTTGGGCTTTGTAGTCCATGTGAGGGGAAATTCTAGGTTGGAGGAAGGCAACTTTAAAAGGACAAAAAGAAACCTTTCAAAGAAACCAATAACAAAACATGATTACCAAGGCTCAACAGTGATATCCCATTCTCTGTAAATCCCACGGGCTGGCCTCACTAGTTTTGTGGGGTAGTTTAATATCAAGCAATAATAAATTTTAACATTAGTTGCTATAGTAGTGAATTGATTTTACAATTTCAAATATTTACCATTATCAAATTAATGTTTTAACCCAACATCCCAACTTCGCTTTCAAGTGTATGGGATGGCAATCACGTGGACCATCAGTGCTATCAGCAAAAGCCAGTATGGATATATTGTTGTTGAAAATAAGTTAGAGACACTTTGGATAAAACCCTGCCTCAGCAATTGAACATATAAATTAGTCCCATTCTGTCATATCATATATATTCCTTCTGATCTAACTGTTCCCAGTCTCACAAATCACATGTACTCAATCTTTCTAAACATAAATGCACTAAACATTCAGGATAACACCCCATGCACCTGATGAGGAGCAGCATGATGTTTTTGTTGAAACAAACTAAAACTGAAGTGTTTCTGTTGCCCCAGAATGATAAGGCTACCCCTTTGGACATGATGTAGAAAATGACTACAAAATACTTTGCACTGTAATATTACTTAACTGCATTGCTGGCTGTACTGGCATTGCTTCATTTAAATTCCTATCATCTAGTAATCTGTAGTTACTTCTTCTTGTTCTGGTTTATAGACAACACAGCAGTTTCTCCACTGATAATGCCAGACTACTTCATAGTTCATTTGAACTACATTTTCCATGATTCCACATCATTTACCTGCAATCTGGATTATCTAAAGCACATGATGGATTTAATCTAGTCATGGGTGTAACCCTTTAAGGCTAGGCCTACAGGTGAATAGACTCAATCGAGGAAGTCACAGACCTAAGTCTGCAAGACCTGAGCAGGGCTGTTGATAACAGGGAGACTTGGAGGTCTCTCATTCATAGGATGCTGTAAGTTGAAATCAAGCTGAAGGCAATTGACAAGTCCTGGGTCAATTAAACTTCCAACATCACACCTTGTGATTATTTTCTTCATGTCAGCTAATGCCATGTCAAGTGTGTAGGCACTGATGAAAATTTCCTGCTGGTTGTTTTTCTCTGGATTTTGGCAGCACTACACTGACATGATATGGTAGCATTTTGGAAGACTGGTCTGTGCATGATAAATCTGTTTCCTGTCATCAGTGTGTATGATGAGATACTGTTCCAGGCACATACAAGTTAAGCATTGACTGAAGTACTGTACTGACCCAGTTGCACTTTTACTTGAAAGGTTCATTATAAAAATAAGGTAATGGGCACCTTCTTGCATTCTGACTTCACAGCAATAAAAGGGTGATTGTTCAAGCTACAGCATTCAATTATTTTGTCTCTGATGCTATCTACATGTAAGAAAATATAGCCTTGCTTTGTGGGTCTCTCGGCAATTTTCCATGCTGCTCTTCAGAGTAAAGATGCAGGGGGAGAAATAGGACTGTTGGAAACTCCCTGTTGCTTTGAGATATAACAAGGCAGAGATAATTCAACTAAGTGGTAAAAATTATTCCCTTAGCTATGCAGCTGCTAGTGAACTTCACTGATGTGTTGTATTTCCTGGAATTGGTTTTGCAAGGATTTGTCTGCTGGGGACAGGGGAGTGTATAAATTAAGAATGCTACCTAGGAGTACAGTTTCAAAATGGATTTCAAGCATATAGTTCTTACTAAAATGCAACATGCAAATCAGATAGAAAACAGTTCCTGGTGGATTAATTGCCTTTGATATGTTCAAGGAAGCTACATTAACTCTGGTGGATTTGCTAATTTGAAGGAAGAGAAAGATGTGTGTGGAATTTCCTCCTGGGAGAAAACAAAGGGGCAGCTCTTTTGTTCTGAAAGCAATTTACTTTTGTAGTCTAAACAAGAAGTGGCCCAGTACTCAAATCACAAAGCATATACTATGGGAAACAAATTGTTTCTGCAACAGAACTCTTGAAGGAGAAAACCTCCACAGTAGAATTAGTTCCAACATTAGCTGTTTGTTATCAGATGAACTTCACAAGTGCATCCTAGCTGCTACTTCATCTCCTACACTGAGTGTCATTGCATGGCAAATAATCATAGGAGATATTTCACAGATCTCTACTGAGTCACATGTATGAAGAAGGATTATGTCTGCCAGCTCCCAGCCACACATTATGACAAAGCTCCTGTATAAAAATGTTGCAAATAACTGTCAGAAATGTGGCTAACCCTGCCCCCCAAACCAGGAACTTTTTATCATTTATGGTGGACATGTAACAAAGCACAGAAGTTTGGGACTCAAGTCCACAGAAGTTTGGGACTTCCAACAACACATGATGTTGGAAGACATGTTGAAAATATATTTACAGAAGAAGCCTGAGATGTACTTGTTGGGAATGTTGGATCAAAAAGTTGAGAAGAACTATGGAAGAATTATACAATATGTGATAACAGCTGCAAGAATAGTATATGCACAGAAATGGAAAGATAGTGCCTTACCGACAAAGGAAGACTGGATAGTGAAAGTATGTGAACTGGCTGAAATGGTTGATGATGTTAATTAAGGAAAGGTAATCGATAAACTTGAAGAAAGACAATTGGAAGCAACTTAAAGCAACAATTGGAAAACAGATCAGTCTTCAGCTTTGAAAAATAATGGAAATATGTAATTAGAAGAGGTGTATTAAGACAGAGCATTTAGGAAATCCAACATTATTACCAAATATAACTCTCTGCAATGTAAAAGATATTTGTGTGAATGTGTAGGTGTTCCAATAAAAAAAAAAATTATGGTGAATCTCCATAAACTGGATGCCATATCTTCATAGTGCATATACCCTAATGCATGTAGATGGAAAATATTTGTTAGATTTATATCACAGCTTCATCCACAAGTAGTGTACTTGGTTCTCTTCTACCTCACAACAATCCGTTGAGGTAGGTCAGGCTGAGATGGAGTTGTGCTCGGTGACTTGCAAGGCATTCCATGGCTTGTTAGAGACCAGAACCTGGATGTCTCAGGTTCCAGTCCAACACACAATTGCTACAAACAACCACACTGGCTCCTAAGTTTACTGGTGTACAGATCATAAAATCATAGAGTTGGAAGAGGTTACAAGGGCCATCCAGTCCAGCCCCTGCTATGCAGGAATACACAATCATCAAATGATGCCAGCTTACATGTGTTCAATCTATGTGTTTAGGCTTCTGTGTAGCCTTAAGGTCTGATGTGTGCACACAGAAGAACTGAAGGTAGCAGGTATAATCATGGTCCCTTCCTCACACATGCATAAAACTTCTTCAAAGAGCAACTATGTTTAAGTCTGACAAGGAATTCAGAGTCCAGTTCTTCTGAGGCTGTACCACTTCAGTAAAGAAACAAGTTAATCCTCCCATGTTAAAAAAAAATTACCATATGCATAGAAAGCTAGTATAGGCAGAAGAAAGACTATGTTATACTTCTTTTTTGTAGGCTAGTGTTCCATGAGCAAAACGGATTTAATGTAATAGAACATTCTGTTCTCCATACATAATCTGAAAATGTAAACCGCTAGAGGACTAAAATTTTGTTGTTGTGTGCATTCAAATCATTTCTGACTTATGATGACCCTACGGCAATCGTATCATGGGGTTTTGTTGGCAAGATTTGTTTAAGGGGGGAGTTGCCTTTGACTTCTTCTGAGACTGAGACAATGTGACTTGCCCAAGGTCACCCCGTGGGTTTCCATGGCCAAGTGGGGATTCAAACGCTGGTCTCCCAGTGTCCAAGTCCAATAACCACTACACCACGCTGGTTCTCTTTTGCACTGAGGTGACTACCCAATCCCCTCCCTGTATATTCTGAAGTAATTACAACTACTGTCTGCATTTACTCCTAGGGCCCATCTACACGGTGGGGTAATCCAAAGTGCCTAGTAGTATTGGCTTCTCACAGCAGCAGCAACATGTCTAAACAGTTTTTCTGGTCTCAGAAGCCCCCATAAGCCTCACATTCCTGATGGTGGCTGCAAGTGATTTACTAGTGTTAGTTCTTCACCACCGTCATTTTTTGTTTTGTTTTTTTTAAAGTTGTCTCAATGTGCACTGGTGCGATAGAGCAATTTTCCAATTTTATAGGACTGCAAAACAGAAAACATTCACCCTGTTTTATCATGAGTGATTGCTAAGGCAAACATCCAAAATAGCGGCAGTGGGCGCTTGCCCTGCTAGCAAGCCCACCCCCACTCTACTCAGCCAATCAGCTTTGTGCTTCCCTTTGAATCTTTTGCTGTTCGATAGTCCGAATGAGCACCCTCCTCACAATTTTTGAAAAAGTACAGGGAAATCTGCGAAGTCTTTTATCCTGTTGTTTTTGCCATTTAGGATCCCCCTCCTTCTGAATAGTGTGGATTGGCACTGGATCCCATTTAAACAGGTAGGATTCTCAGTGAATTCTATAAGGGATATTTTAACTGTTTAGACAGGCCCCTAGCCCTTAGTTACTCCCAGATTAGGTCTGCAGCCTTAAACCAAGCTGAAAATCCGAGGAGATTTGCTTTTTTTTTTTAATGTGTTGGTTAGCCCTGCACACATAAAATTTAAGTGGTACCGCTCTTCTGTGAAGACTACATGCCACATCAGGTTTCACATATGGAGCCATTTGTTTGATAGCATCCTCCTGTGAAAATTGCTATCTATTATAGATTTGCCGTATCAGAGAGCAGCTGAGGTTGTTCACGCAGCTCTGACAGGGCAAATAAGACCGGGATTTTGTTAAATAACTAGTTATTCCCCCCCCCCCAGCAGACTGAGGCCCAAGTAATATGAAAACAAAGAAATGGGGGGGGGGAGATCATAGACTCTTGTAGCTATAGCATTAACTAATTTGTTTACTATCTCAATAATACGTTGGAATTGGCAGTGAATCAAGGATGGCTTTGGATGTGCATTTTTCATACTGAAAGTGACAAATGTCCACAGTGGTTTGTACAGTACTGTATGCCTAGTGTGCTTTCAAACTACTGTAGTTACAAAAGGATAATAATGAATTTTACATGATTACATTACAATTTTAGATGATGTAACGGTTTGAGTGTTGGATCTAGGAGACATGGGTCTGAATCTCCACTTAGCCATGGAAACCCAAAGGGTGACCTTGGCTAAGTCACACTCTCTCAGCCTGACAGAAAAGCAACGGCAAACCCGCTCTTGCCAAGAAAACCCCAAGTGAGGTTCACTTTATAATTACCATAATTTGGAAATGTGTCCTGATGGCACACAGCAACAATTACAACTTGTAACCCATTTTTTTAAAAAAAGCATTTAAAATAAAAAAAGCTCCTACAGTACATATCAGAACCTTTAATTTTATATTGTTTAATGTCTTTTTATGGGGGAGGGTGGGGGTGGGTGGTGCTTTTAGTTGGCATTGTAGAGTTTTAATTGTTGGAAGCCGCCCCAATTGTTTTTAGCAGAGGGGCGGGGTATGAATAAATTTTGTGATGATGATGGTGATGATGATGATAAGGACTACAAAGCTGTCCACACTTCTCTGGGTATAAATTGGATTGAACTCAGCTGGGTTTATTTTTGAGTAGACACAACTGGGATGGCTGTGCTAATACAGCAAAACAAGACCACGGTACTGAAAAGCAGCTGCCTACCTCGCCTTTTAAGCCTATCTCCAGAACAGCCGGTTTTTAAAGGCATGGAGTACTATAGTTCTTCCCACTCACGCTCCACAGACCAAACCCCTCAAATTCCCGCGCGGTGCATGTCCCTCTGAAAGACCCCTCAGGCAGTTTTACAACGGTTATTTGTTCCCCTTGTTAACTGAAATCCTCTACTGAGGTGATTGCAAGGGCCTGTGCCCAATCCTCTCCCTGAAGGAATGCCAACTCCTGTATCTAGAGACTCCCAGCCTAGGATAGCAATTGTAAAGTGCGCTGAAAACGCAAAGGCCAGTTCAGGACACCTTATTCCAGTCAGGGGGCGGGAAATAAAAGCGAGGGGGAAGAGAAGAACAAGGGCTTTTTTTTTTGAGGGAAGGAGTAATAAGAGCTCTGCTTTCCTTCCCTCCTCCCCCATCCCACCCTTTAGGGACCCGCTGGCCGGCCTCTCCCCCTCCCCGCCCTCGCCAGCCCCCTCAGCTCTGCCCCCTGGAGTCCTGCCGGCCGGGGCTCCTCACAGGCGCCGCCGGTGTTGCTACACAAAAGCTGCCGCGTCCCCTCCTCACAAGCTCCTTGTTCCCCAAACAGCTCTGCGCGCAACGGTGACTTTCCGAGGCGGCGGCGAGTCCAGTCCGCGCAAGGCGTTCCCGTCGGGGCTGCCTTGAGAAGCGTCGCCCTGGCTCGGGCTGCTGGAGGAGGAAGGCGGAGGGGCGGCCGGTGGGAGCCCGCTGGGGAGGAGAGGGGTGGTGGTGGTGGTCGGCGCGGCTGAAAATGGAGCAGCCGCCTCCCGAGAGCCACCCTCGGCCGCCGGGGCAGGAGGAGCGCTCTCGCTCGCCCACGGTCACCACCACCGCCAGTTCATTCACGGCCAATTTCTCGTCCGGTTCCAGCACCCTCGCCTACGACAAGGAGTTCCTGAGGACTCTGCCCGGGATCCTCATGGTGGCTGAGATTGTAAGTAAGACTGATGAGAGCAGCCTCCCCAAGTGCGCCAGAGGCGAGGCGAGAGGCGCTTGCTTCAAAGTAAGGTCCGGCTGAATGCCCTCGGGGACTTCCTTCGGAGTAAACGCCCACAGACTTGAGCAGCATCTCCCTCGCAGCCTTCAGCTCGCTCACCCGGGCTTCGTTTTGTTTTCCCTCACCTTCCCGCTTTATTTAGGGGTTCTTCTCCTTCCCCTCCTGCTCCTGCTTTTCTGCTCCTGAAAAATATTATAGTCCCCCCCCCTCTCTGATAAGAGTTTGTATCCAATAGTACAAGTGAGCCTTCTAAAGGCAGATTTCAGTCATACTGGATTAATGTAGGAAATGTAATAAATGGAAATAAAATACATGAACCCCATAGGAAGAGAAGGGTGACCCTACAGATAACCTTGTACTGCAACTCCCCTCTGCCCTAGCCAGCATAGTTTGTGTTGAGGGATCATGGGATATGCAGTTCACAACATCTGGAGGACCACCCCTCTCTGCCAGAGGGAAAGAACCCTCAGTGTCAAAGGGTTTAAAAATCGAGGTTAGGTTTATACAACAAGGGGAGGGAAAATTAAGGGTTTCTATTCCCAGAGAAGCACTCTGCACAAGCTCAGATGCTGTCTCATTTTGCTTCAAAATTTCCAAGACGGTCCCTTAGTGCTGAAAATAGATCCTGCTCCCTTTAGATTTGTTATTTTATTTAGATATTTTATTTATTTATTTATTTATTATTTAGATATTTTATTTTATTTATAAGATATTTTAGATAAAAATAGATAAGCCCCCTTTGATGCATAACATGTAATACTTGACAAGAGCTTAGGATATTTTCCAAAGGGGTAGCTGTGTTGCTCAGTTCCTGCAAAAATTAGAAAGACCCTAGAGACATCTTAAAGACTAATAATTTTATTATGGCATAAATTTTCATGGGCCAGAGCCCAAGAATTTGTTTCTTTCCCTGGGGCTATACCTTATAGACAACTGTGTGGTCTAGATGCTTTGGTTTACAAGTCTCGCCCTATCAAGCATTGTCAGTGGATTATGAGAGTTGCAATCCAAAACCAGCTTGAGGGGGCATAGTTGCCCACCCTTGTGTTTTTGCATGGGAAGTGTAATATGTAGATCAGGGAAGAAAGGAAGTAAATTAAGAAAATATTGAAAACCGTTAAAAGGGTGTTCCCATATTTTCTTTTGAGAGGTAAACGAAACATACAAGAGTAATATAGGGCTGGTTTCCTTTTGAGAATTGCTGTTCCCTCCTTTTCCTTTCTTCATCCTAACTTCTATTGCGTTTGTCCCTCCACTGCCATCCTTACAAGCTTCATCTCCCTCATTTTGTAGACAATTCATTCAACCGAGGCAGGCCATTGTGGAGGGACAGAGAATTTGGACAAAGAAGAACATGTCCTGATGACTGGAATGTGGGTTCTTTTCTCCAGCTTATCCTAATAAAAGCTTTGTGGAGGCTTTACCTTGGGTCTGTCTGCAGCAGTAGTGCTGAAACAAAAAGGGTTAAAGTGAATGGTGGTGTAGGATGAACAGATGATTGCTGTGGATAATGGATCACCAGAGGCTATTTTGGAAGCCTGGTGTCAGGTGAATGCTGAGTAACTAAAGCAAAAGTACATTCATGGCAAACTTTATCCTATGTAAATACTTTTGTTCCGGTGGCCACAAACTCATTCTCTTAAGCTCTTGGTAGTGAAAAGGAAGAAAGCTGCGCAGGAATGTGACTATCAGTCAGGAATCTATTCCAAGAATGTTTGCTGGGAGAGAACAGCTGGGAAGAAAGATAGGAGTATCCTATTCTGAATAATATGTTAGCAAGGGTGTACAGTATAATCTGACAAGTTGGGAGTAAACAACTTGTTTCACAGCAGGCATTTGTTTTACCCACTTCTCTTATTTTATTGTATTTATTAAATGACTCAATATCCTGCCTTTCTACCATTTGCAGTAGATGGCTGAGACTTCCTTAAATTATTTAAATTAGTAACAACAATGTAAAAATAGGAGGGGAAAAGCCAGACCCCAAAGGGGACAGGACTCAGAAATCAACTGTGTCATATTTGAATATTTATTTGTTATAATAGAATTGTATGATTCGTCTCTTTATTTTTTTTTAAAGGCACATTAGCATCAGTAAAATAAATAGTTTTCTTTTTGGACAACAGCTGCCAGACTCCCCCCATGCAACATGACCAAGGGCCATGCTGGCTGAAAGTTGTTGACCCCAAAAATAACTTTTTCAAACTTGGATGGTTATAAATAAGAGGAGATGCTCCCTGAATCCTATGAGGAGTGAGGATAACCAGTTTTCCAGTGCAAGAAATTCCAAAGCCTGGGTGTCCTAGCCTGTACCTACCAACCAAACTTCTGGTTGTACTGGGAATGAAGTAGGGCTTCTACAGCTGACCTGAAGGGGAAGGCAGGATCATGCAGGAGGAAATTGTCCCTTCAAAACTCCTGATTCTAAACCAGGTATCATCTCATTTTGAGGATTCTAAATGATTGGGACAATCTCTCTTGAATGTGAGTTAACTGTTAATTTAATCCAAACTATTTGCTAATTCAGCTATAATACTGAATACAGTTGTCCCTTCATATTCGCTGGGATTTGGTTCCAGGACCCCTGTAGATCTGTGAATACTCAAGTCCCACTATATGCAGTGGCATAGCAAAATGGTGTCCCTTATATAAGATGGCAAAATCAAGGTTTGCTTTTTGGATTATTATTTTTCAAGAATATTTTCAAGCCGTGAATACTTAAATCCATGGATACCAAATCTGTGGATACTGAGGGACAACTGTAGTATAATATAATGCCAAACACTTTATATATATATATTATCTTTTTTCATATATAATATTGTTCTGTGATCATTACTATTGTAGATGATCCAGCTATGAGAGATGTCAGCTGTGTGCTGGCTAGTACAGTTGCAAATGTTTCTTACTATTGGAAGGAAAGCCAGTGTATTATCACACTAAGTCAAGAGTGAGGAATGTTTGGCTCTCCAGATGTGGGACTACAACTTCCACTGTCCCTCACCATTGGTCATGCTACATGGAGCTGATGGGAGTTAGAGTCCAACAACATTGGGAGGAGGAAAAGGACCCCCACATTATCAGATGTGATGCCCTCATGCTGTGTATATCGTATGAAAGGAGACTGGACCTCTACCTTATATCCACGTTTGGAGACTGATGTATATATTTCAGCATCCCCTGTGATGGACCCTGCATGGTCTAAGTTCTGAATCATTGGGGAAACCTGCATGAATTGAGAGGGCTCCCCTTGAGTGGAGACTGGTGGATGGGACTGAGATGGTAAGGTGAATGCATCCTCTGTTATATTCTAAGGATAGGATATCTAAACAGGCCTTCTAGTAGCTTTGGTGTAGTCTGAAATTTAATGCTGTTCTTTAAGCTTCTTTACCATCAAATGTGGCTTAAGTAGAACTTAAAAATAGCAGTTTTGGGGACTACAAATTCTCAGAATCTCAGCATGGCTGGTTGTCTTCTGTGAGTTGTAGTGTGGTGGGTTTCTGGGAGTTGCTGTGTAAAAAAAGTAACTTTAAGAAATAATTGCTTGTACTCAGAGACTCGATCCCCGTGGCATCAGGTTCATGTGATATTGGTGTAACCCTGATTTTCTTACTGTTGATAATTTTTCTGTAGCACTTTCCAGATCCTGGAAAGACTAGGATGTCCCCCCAAATTCCTTAAAATGATTATCTTGCTACATGAGGGCCAGCGCGGTCAAGTCAGATATGGCGATGCTCTTTCAGAGCCCTTTCTAATAACTAATGGAGTGAAGCAAGGTTGTGTTCTTGCGCCAACCTTATTTACAATCTTCTTCAGCATGATGCTCCAAAGAGCTATGGCAGAGCTTGAACAAGACGACAGCATCTATATACGTTACCATACTGATGGTAGTTTGTTTAACTTAAGCCGTCTGAGGGCTCACACTAAAACTCTAAACTATCTAGTCCGTGAACTGCTCTTCGTTGATGATGCTCACAGAAGCAGCTCTGCAGCGCCTAACATCCTGCTTTGCAACAGCTGCAGAACTGTTTGGGCTGGAAGTCAACCTGAAGAAAACAGAAGTTCTTTACCACAGGACGAACACCACCATCCCCACATTGCCGTCGGCAAATCTGTGCTCAAGTCCGTTCAGCAGTTCACCTACCTGGGAAGCATCATCTCCTCAGATGCCAAGATTGACAAAGAGATCGATCACAGATAGCAAAGGCATATAGCGCATTTGGAAGACTTCACAAAAGAGTCTGGAGTAATAAACACCTGAGGCGAAGCACAAAAATCAGTGTGTACTGTCTATTCTCCTTTATGGATCTGAAACATGGGTTACCTATTGCCACCACCTACGACTCCTTGAACGCTTTCATCAGCGCTGTATACGCACAATCCTAAATATACACTGGACTAACTAGGTGATGAACGTTGCTGTCCTTGAGCAAGCAGGGATCACCAGCATTGAGGCCATGATATTGAGAACACAGCTGTGCTGGGCAGGGCACGTTTCTAGGATGGAGGACCATCGCCTCCCCAAAATAGAGTACTATTTTGGGGAGGCGATGGTCCTCCATCCTAGAAACGGGTCAGCATAAGAGGGGTGCTCCAAAAAAACGATACAAGGACTCCCTGAAACAACATCTCAGGCTTGGCCAAATTGATCACCAACAATGGTCCGCCCTGGCCTCACATCGGGAGGCATGGAGATGCACTATCCACAATATTGTAGCGTTATTTGAGAACTCATGCCGAACAAGTCTTGAGGAGAAACGACAATGCAGAAAGAATCACAACCCAGAAACATCACCCAAGGAGACCTTCTGCTGTGCTTTCTGCAACTGGACTTGTTTATCTCAGATTGGCCTTTTTAGTCACCAGCGCGCTTGCAGAAAGCGCAGGATGAGTCCTTCCTGAATCTTCGTTTGAGAAGAAAAGCCAGAGAGAGAGAGAGCGCTACAGTGGGTAATCTTATTTACCTTTGCTCCAAAGTCTAGAAGGAAGCTGTTAGAAATTGTGGTTTTATTCCATATGAAGATTGTTGATCCCAGAGACTGAAGCATAGCACCTTTTCAATAGCAATACTGAAGGCAGAACCTTGGCCTCTGCTTTAACATGCCTTGTTCACCACCTGTGTAGAGCAAGAACTGCTTTAAAGCCCCAATATCTTTCAACCTTTTCATCTAGAATATTTGCAGTGAGCTCCCACAGAGAAACTATGACTTGTTATTTCATGGGAACTCTATGAGTTTAAAGATCTGCCCACGTAGATCAGCTTGTAGCTGTAACAATGCTCCCCTCCCTTCCTCTGGCCTTTGTTGAACAGGTTATTTACACATTAAGGGGCCTAGGCTCAAAAGCCTGTTCTGTAGAATAATCAGGAGGTCGCTCTCTCCTGTAACACTCATTAGCAGCCACACCTTTCAGTGTGGTGTTCTGCCAAAGTTCTTGCAAATTATTAGAGACCAGGGGTGCTTTTTGTTGTTACTAAGTGCATGGGCGTGCACACACACACACACATTTCTGACAGTTAAGTACACAGAAATGTTTTCAGTAGCAGAAAATACTTTTTTTCTTTTTTCTGCAATTACCCTTAAACTAGTTAAATTGGACTAAGCACAAATCTAAAATCTTTGACCTAAATCCAATTGCTAGCACTACCTAGACCAGATCTACTGAGTCAATGGGATTATACAAGTATTGATTTACCATTCAACATTAGATTCAGTTGGTCTACTCTAGTTGGGACTAGCAAATTGGTATATCCCTTTGCCACTGCCATCCAGAATATTTCTGCTGCAAATCTTTGTACAAGGTGCCGCTTCTGATTTTTGTTGTGGTTGATTTTTTTTCTCATTGTAAATTAATTTAAAGTGGTTAATAATTAGGGCTTCTAAAACACTTTGGTTGTCTAAACGTTGAAAATAACCATCATGGAATTCGCTGGGAGCACAATCTGTCTAAATGAGATCCTGCATCAATCCATTGTATTCGGAAAGAGGGGGGCCCTAAATGGCAAAAACACTGCAGGAAAAACCTTCATAGCTTTTCCTGGAGTTTTTAAAAAAACAGCAAGGGGAATGCACATTTCTGCTCGTTTGGACAAGCAAATCAATATGAATTGCTTTCCCATAGGAGTGGAAGTGCAAAGCTGATTAGCTGGGCAAGCGCAGGGAGTAGGGCTTGCTAACAGGACAAGCGCTCGCAGCTACCATGTCAGATTTTCTTCACCTTAGTGAGCGATTGCAAAGGCAATAAAATGAGTTGTGTGGTTTTTTGCTTTCCTGTCAAATCAAAAAAGCGCTCTAGCCCTCTAGCGTACCTTGGACATTTTTTTAAAAAAATAGCAGTGACAAGGTACAAACGCGAGTAAATCACTTGTGGCTGCCATCTTGCATGCAAAGCTTAGGGGGGCAAAAACACTGTTAAAACAAGTCACTGCTGCTGCAAAATGCCATTACTGCAAAGCACTCCGGATTTTTTTTTGTCTCGTAAGATGGGCTTTTTGTTCCACTTTTCTCTTCATTTGAGCATCACTCTACCTTTTATGGATTGTTTCACTTGACTTTTTTTTTTTTTTTTGGTCAGTGATGATATTCTAAAAGGCCACTTGTTGATGTACAAAGAGTAAACCAACTGTGCTTTTGCAGATAAAGTGTAGTGGATAAAATGATAAAAAGAAGCCTTCCTTGACCCCTTTGCCAATTGGAAACCATTCCGTTTCTCCATATTCTTTTCTGACAGTAGCCTCTAGTCCTGAGTACAGTACAATCAAATGTTGTGGCACACCCATTTCTTTGAGTGATCCATAGTTTTTCATAATATATACAATCAAAGGCTTTGCTATAATCTATAAAGCACAAACTGATTTTCTTTTGAAATTCATTGGTGTGCTCCATGATTCAAAATATGTTTACAGTATGATCCCTGGTGCATCTTCCTTTCCTGATCCCAGCTAGGACATCTGGCATTTCTTGCTCTATATATGGTAAAATTTTGTTGTAGAATTTTGAGTATCACTTTGCTTGCATGGGAAATTAATGCAGTGGCCCTGTGGTTACTGCAATTCTTGGTATCCCCTTTCTGGTAGATTGGAATGTATATTGAGCATTTCCAATCTGTAGGCTATTCTTTTGATTTCCATATTTGTTGACAGATTTTAGTTAGAACTAGAGTAGATTCTGTATCTGCAGCTTGAAACAGCTCTATTGGTTTGCCATTTGTCCCTGGTGCTTTATTTCTCCCAAGTGCAGCTTCCACTTCACTTTCTAAAATTGGAGGTTCGTCTTCATATGGCTCTTCCTCAAATGAATCTGTCACCCTTTCATCTCTTTTATGTAGTTCTTCCATTTATTCTTTCCATCATCTTTTTATTTGTACTTGGTCATGTAATGTGTTCCCCTGCTGGTCATAAAGCACAACCCCCACTTGATTTAGATTTCCTTTTGATTTATTGGATCTTGTGGAAGCTCTTCCTTTTTTGTTGTCACCTCCAATTTCTCTGAATTGATTATTATAGTAGTTCTCCTTGTCCCTGCAAACAAGTTGCTGAACAGTTGCATCAGGATTCTGACTCTATTTCTGTAACCTTTTACTTTTTGTCTGTCCTTAACTGCTTGAAGAGTTTCATCTGTCATCCATTGAGGCTTCTCTTTCTCTTTGGCTGCAGATAATGTCTTTTTGCATTCCTCCCTGACCATGTCCTTGGCTTCAGTCAGAGTTCTTCTGTCTCCTGCTTGATAAGGCTTAATAGTGCAAGTCTATTTTTTTTTTTTACATTATCTTTAAATTCTATCCTACTTCGCAACAGCTGCAGAGCTGTTTGGGCTGAAAGTCAACCTGAAGAAAACGGACGTTCTTTACCAGCCTGCACCACAGGATGAACACCATAATCCTCACATTGCCATCGGCAACTCTGTGCTTAAGTCCGTTCAGCAGTTCACCTACCTGGGAAGCATCATCTCCTCAGATGTCAAGATTGACAAAGAGATTGATCACAGATTAGCAAAGGCATATAGCGCATTTGGAAGACTTCACAAAAGAGTCTGGAGTAATAAACACCTGAGGCGAAGCACAAAAATCGGTGTGTATAGAGCCGTTGTACTGTCTATTCTCCTTTATGGATCTGAAACATGGGTCACCTATCGCCACAACTTATGACTCATCGAATGCTTTTCATCAGTGCTGTCTACGCACAATCCTAAATATATACTGGACTGACTATGTGACGAATGTTGCTGTCCTTGAGCAAGCAGGGATCACCAGCATTGAGGCCATGATATTGAGAACACAGCTGTGCTGGGCAAGGCACGTTTCTAGGATGGAGGACCATCGCCTCCCCAAAATAGAGTACTCTACGGTGAACTCACCACGGGTCAGCGTAAGAGGGGCACTCCAAAAAAAAATGATACAAGGACTCCCTGAAACAACATCTCAGGCTTGGCCAAATTGATCACCAACAATGGTCCGCCCTGGCCTCACATCGGGAGGCATGGAGACGCACTATCCACAAGGCTGCAGCCTTATTTGAGAACTCATGCCGAACGTGTCTTGAAGAGAAATGACAACGCAGAAAGAATCGCAACCCAGAAACATCACCCAAGGAGGCCCTCTGCTGTGCTTTCTGCAACCAGACTTGTTTATCTCAGATTGGCCTTTTTAGTCATCAGCGCGCTTGTAGTAAGCGCAGGATGAGTCCTTCCTGAATCTTTGTTTGCGAAGAAAAGCCAGAGATGGGGATGTTCTTCAGGTTGTACTTTGGCACAATGGTTGGTTTAGTGTTCTGTTTTAGCTTTACTCTAATTGTTTATATTAATCATTCATGATTTGTGCCACAGTCTGCTCTTGGTCTTGTTTTTGCAGAGAGAATAGAGCTTCTTCATCTTCTGCTTCCAATTATGTTGTCTATTTGATTTCAGTATTGGCCATCATGTGATGTCCATATATACTGTTGCATCTTTGGTTGCTTGAAGAATGTGTTTGTGATGAACAAAATTTTGGCCTTTTAAAAAAAGACAAAAGTATCATTTTTTAAAAATAGTTCCAAAATAGTCCTAAGTGGCCTTAAAAAAAACAACCTAAAGTTCTCTTGTTGTGTTTCTAGTCATCAACCTAGTTGCATCTTTGTGTTTAGACAAAATCCACAGTTTAATCACTTTGGAAAATTCATCATACATCCAGTTTTGCATGGATTATTTCTTTTCTTTAACCATTCCAAACCTGTGGGGTATCTGTGATGTGATGGTCGAGGTTAAGCTAGGACTGGAGAAAAGACATGATATAAATATAACAAATAAAGCTTTTAAAGCAAATCTGAACAGATTCATATTCATATTTCTCAGCAGTTAGGGGGTCAGTTTCTGTGTCATGCTGTATCTCCTCCAACTCACACCTGAGAAGATGCTAGCCACAAATGCAGGCGAAACATCAGGAATGAACTCTTCAAGAACACAGCCTCACAGCTCGGAAAGAACCCACAGAAATCCTATGTTTGAGGTTTGTTTCACACCACACAATTATAGCACTTTGATATTATTTTAACTGCCATGGCTCCATCCTATGAAAAAATGGGGTTTATAGTTTTGTGAGGTATTTAGAATGCACTGCTGGAGAGCTCCAGAGCCTCACCATACTACAAATCCCAGGATGCAGCCATGGCATTTAAAGTTAGGGCAGCAAGTATTTTCTCAGCCTCTCTTTTTTATCACTCTCAGTATTTATCAGCGGGGCACCAATTGTGTGTAGCTCGTATGTATTTGATCTATATCTGTTGGGATCAAGAACTTCCCCGCGTGTCTCACAGAAATTGTGCAGGATCACACACGCACATAGAACAGAGCAAATATTTTGTTCAGCAACCTCAAGTGGTATTCTTAACGCCCTCCACCGAGCCTTCAAATGCCCAAACGATCGTTCTATAATATTTCTACATTTGTTATGATGTCTGTTATATAGTATTTTTTGGGGAGTTAATCGCCCCCTGTAAGACGTCATGAGCCATTTCCTTATTAGGTACGCACCATCTGCTAAAACAAGAGGACCTATTTGTTTTCCATTTACAGAAATCGTTGGATTATGGGGCACATATATTCCAGCCTCCATTGCTTCGAAAATAATTGAATTGTTTAAGTTATTCTCACCTTCCTGGGATCTCCTGGGTACACAGCCTTCGATAGAAACTCTTTTTCCATTGTCAAAACAAACTCTTCAAATTTTTTTGAAACAGTGGATTTTCCAATACCAAAAAGATGACTCGCCGTAGCGAAGGAGCACAGTGACCCAGCAGCCAGATCAAAATAGCAACACACTTCTCAGGAGGTATAGCTCTTCTCATGTTGGTATCAGTCTTAGAAATGTGTGGTCTTAGCAGTTCGGCAAGTTTCAAAAACAATGCACGGTCCATCCTGAAGTTTTAAAACCAACGTTCATCTGACCAAACAAGCATTACAAACTGCTCATACCATTCAGTAGATTTAGGGTAAACCCAGAATCTTCTATCTCTGGTAGAAGCCGTGAAAAATTCAGCACACAGTGATGGCAAAATTTCCAAAATGCCAAATTGAAGAAGCGTGTACCGAATGCGACGAATGTTGTTAATACCCAGCTTCAAACCCGCCAAAAGCCGTTTCCAACGAGCGTTACGAATTCTATGTTGCCTTTCATTTTCCTCATATGATCGTATTGTTGATCTAAGTTGATCAATAAGATAAAAGCAAATGCTAACTACGCTAACCGCTTCCATTGTTAACATTATAAAACAAGAGGAAGCAACAGGGACACAAGGTTGCAGTTTGAAATCACCAATCAGATAATGCTTAGTGCCATGTCCAGGTGCACTGAAGGTAGCCAATCAGAGTTTTTGTGGCGGGAAAGAAAAAGGAAGTACGTAAGATAAGCGCTTCTCCGCTTGTTTGATTGACGGCCATAAAACAGCAAAAACACCGCTATAACTGCATCATGTAAATTAAAATGCCTGATAATTCTACCGCATTATAGTACTAAAAGAGCGAAATTAAAAAGTGATGTGAACAACGGTGGCGAAGTTTTTGGTATAGCGATGTAAATCGTGGGAACTATGTGATGCTGTATCGAAAGAGCGAAAATGCACAAAGTATCAGGGAAAAAACTCTCGTTTAACTGAGCCCCAAGGCTGTGTATTCCACTTCCGAACAGCTCTTACTGTCAGGAAGTTCTTCCTAATGTTTAGGTGGAATCTCTTTTCCTGTAGTTTGAACCCATTGCTCTATGTCCTAGTCTCTGGAGCAGCAGAAAACAAGCCCCCTCCATCCTCAGTATTACATCCCTTCAAATATTTAAACATGGCTATCATGTCACCTCTCAACCTTCTCTTCTCCAGACTAAACATGCCCAGCTCCCTAAGCCTCTTCTCAAAGGGGATGGCTTCCAGTCCTCCCACCATCCTGGTTGCCTTCCTATGATGCAAATCTGATAGTGTTTTAAAAGATAACTGTTTTTTTCTTTTTAAAATGGATACTCAAAATCCTATGTGAGCAGATTTCAAGGCAAAACCTAAGACCCATGGGCAGCCCCTGGTGATGTCATTAAGCATTGTACATTAAGTACAAACCACAGTTGGTTACAGCTTTTCGTTCAAACATGGAGGGAGGGAGGGAACATGTATTTTCCTGTTTGGAAATTAGGAAAAAAATCTTAGCTAATGCTTTTAGGGAGTGGTTATACAACAAGCATGATGGCATCAAACCACACATGTCCTTTACTGCAGAAATGGGAAAGTGTGGCTCCAGAAGTTGTCAAACTACCATTTCCATCATCCCTCATGATTGGCTGCATTGGATTGCATTGATGGGAGTCCAACAAGATCTAAAGGGCTACATACTCCATCCCTGCATAATAGCCCATGTGTCCCTTACAACAGGTACACAGATAGGTGTAATAGCTTTGGTAGGTACTGCACACCAAGATTTAAATAGCAAGCTTATTTAAATGGTGCCCAGATGTCCTTAGGAACATTACAGACAACTTTACTTTCTCTTTAAAAAAAAAAAAATTACTAAGATTCTCACAACAAAGGCTGAAAGTTGCAACCCACCAAGAGTACCAGAAATGAGATGAGGACTATACAAGCTAATTTTGAGACAAGCCCTGGAGAATGGGAGAGAGGAAGAAGTGAATGCAAAAACTCAAAAGAAATCCAAGGCAGTTCTACAAAAGGCAATGAGAGTGAAACGGTATATTTCTAAAGGCATGTTTCTGGGAGGATTCCATTTGGATCTAGATCTCACTCTTAGGGACTTAATGTCTGTGCGATAGTTTTCATGCAAATGAAATGTGGCCGTGCTAGACATGAGGAAAACTTGTATAATCTCAAACAAATACACATGCGTTTGTTACTCTGAACAGAGGAATATGTTTTGGGTATCCAGTACTTTCAGATTAATGACATGACTATAATATATACCGTGTGGATAGAAGATGTATACAGTTGTCCCTCTGTATCCACAGATTTATGTATTCATGACTTGAAAATATTCTTTAAAAATAATAATCCAAAAAGCATTAAAATTTATTTTAAAAAATTATTTTTAAAAATAATAATCCTTGATTTTTCCATTTTATATAAGGGACACCATTATTCTGTGCCATTGCATGTAATGGGACTTGAGTATTCATGGATTTTGGTATCCACGAGGGATCCTGGAACCAAACTCCAGCAAATATGAAGGGATAACTGTTTAACATACATATAAGATATATCTACACTCTGTGTGTGTGTGTGTGTGTGTGTGTGTGTATATATATACACACACATACATATATACATATATATATATATATATATATATACACACACACACACACACACACAGGTTGCCCCCATATCCACGGGGATACATTCCTAGAAGTGAAACCATGGATAATAACAAACCCTATTAAAATAAAGGACTTCCAGTACACACATACCATAGAGCTGTGTTGCACGACCTAATGATTCCAAAACAGGATACCTCTCTAGGCATTTTTTCAGCATGACTCTATAGTATATGTCCCTATTTTTTCAGCTGTGGATAACTGAAATCATGGATATTAGTTCCGTGGATACATGGGGGGAAGTGATCTGTACAGGATTTATAATACAGTTAGACCCCCATATCCACGGAACCAATATCTGCAGTTTCAGTTATCTACAGGACACAAAACAGCACACCTACCATAAGAGTCTTCCTAGAAAATGCCTAGAGAGGCATCCTCTCTAGACATTTTCTAGGTTCTCCAAGGCAACTCTATGGTATTTGTAACTGGAAGTCCCATTATTTCAATAGCACTTGCTGGTATCCACGATTTCCAGTATTCATGATAAGTCTGGGAATTGAATTGCAGATACGGGGGTCCAGCTGTATGTACAGAATCACTCTTGATTCTGGTTCTCAGAATATACACTTAGCTGCAAAACCTTACTTTCTGTTCTTAGTTCACCAGAGATTTCACTGGGAGGAGGTGAAGCATCTACTTCATTCATCCATTTAAATCAGTGTGGCTTACAGTTCATTCCCTTCTCTCATCAGTAAATGTGTATAGATGGCAACTGTAGAAAGTATTATCCATGCCTCAGTTTCGCTTTCAGTCTCAGTCTGGCAGAGAGCACTGTAACTAAAGTTCTAGCACATTCCAGGTAGGCTGCAGGAGAATCCATATTTGGATACCCGTGACTGATACCATAGAGACAGAAAGCAGAAACAAATGAACAATTGTTCTTAGTACATTTTGAATCAAGCTATGAAGCAGCACCTGTATTTGTTTTGTTATGTTTCTCCAAAGCACTCTGTTGAACAATCAGTGTCATATGATTGCAAATGGTTAGTTTAATTATTGAAGAATGCGTAGTTACAAAATAGATTGCTAAGGATAACTCTACTTCCTTAGTCAAGATAATCATGTAGCTGCGACACCATGTTTAGGTGTCTTGAAATTTTCATCTTTTTCTTGTATAGGCCTTTGAGAAGAAAGACCTTTGAATACATCTCTGTAGACCTAGCTGGTCATTTTGGCCAAAGTTTACACTCATCCATTTGTTAAAACCAATAGTTATGAAGTTCTTAAAGTGGACATGGTTGTGATAGCTATGTAGTTCCCATCATTTCTAGCCATAATGAGCTTCAAAGCAATATACTCAGCCCTCTATATCCATGGGTTCTGCATCCGTGGATTCAACCAACCGCATGTCTGGCCATTCCCTCAGCTTGTTCTTTAGTGCTGCGGACAGAAGGTGTTGCATTGCTGAGGGAGAGCTGAGAATGTAGTGGCATGGTTCTTGTCGCTTCTCCATTGGCTTCACGGTGCTTAAGGTTGCTGAAGCAATCAGCAGAGGGTTGGTCACAACTCACTGATGCATGATCCAGCTTGCACCTGGTTTGTCAGCCATTTCATATATATTTTATATAAGGGAATTGAGTATCCAAAGATTTTGGTATCTGTGGGGGGCCATGGAACCAGATATGGAGGGCCGACTGTACATAATAATAGAAACACAATTCTGTTAGTATAAAAACAAACCACTGAAAAACCAAACAATATAAATGCAGCCACCAGCAAAGCAGACATACAATTAGGACCCATTAAATAACTGGCAAAAAAGGAAGACATAATTCCTATCTGGACACTGAAAACCACTGAAGGGAAGAACAGTTCAAGCATTCTTGAAAGAGAGTTCCACAGCTAAGCCGCTGCCACTGAGAAGACCCTGTTTTGTGTTACCACCAGCTACACCATGAACTTTATGGACAGAACACAGAGCAGGGCTTCTAATGATAATCATATAACTGAAGGGCTGGTTCATGTGACAAGAGATGGCTCTTCAGCTATCCTGATCCATAGCCATTTAAGATTTTACAAGGAACAAGCAGCATCTCCTCATCCTCATGTGGCTGATTGCCAGGACCATCCCTACTATCACACATAGGGAGGTAGTTGTCTCAGGCAGCAGAGTTTGAATGTCACGAAAGGGCAGCAAAATTGTTAATTATATAGGCCACCATTCTATATTGTGGTTACCATTGCATAACTTTTACATATACGTAGCTATACAGTCATCCCTTCCCATTTGTGGGGGTTAGGGGCAGAGCATCACCATGAAAGTAAAAAAACGGTGAATAAAGTAAAAAGTAAAGTAAACCACTGCATGCTCCTGCCTGCCTGCCCTCCTCCTCTAACACACACACACACACACACACTTTCTCCTCCCCCTCCCTGGGGGAAGAGCCGATCACCACACTGCCATGCACCTCTGCCTGCCCACCCTCCTCCTCCAACACACACACACTTACTTTCTCCTTCCCAGGAAACCCAAGATCCACTTAGCAGCAAGTAAGGGTGGCAGATGGTGGAGCCAGGAGGGGATGATGGGTTGGGTGAATGGAGGGTGCCAGAAGAATTGCGCTCCCCACCAGCCCTCCTGGCTCTCCAAGTGCTGTTCTCGCCTCCTCTGCCTGCTTTCCTCGGAGATCCACAAGGCAGAGCCAGCATGCCATCGGTTCCAACTCTGCGAATACACAAAACCGTGAAAGGGAAAGCTGCGAAAAGGAAGGGAACGACAGTATAGCAGAGGTGCTATGAAAACCTCCAAGTGAATTGTGAAGGTGCATACCAGGGCACCAGCAAGGGTGTCCCAATATTCATCAGGCTCTACTGATCCACATCACTCCCTAGCCATTGTCCCAGTGCGCATCAGGAATGCCTGATGCCCACAAGTATCAGGTCCAATGCTCAATGGTGACTTTGCTGCCTCCCCTATGTAATAACTTTACAGCAGCACTTTTCTATCTAAATGCAGATGTTGTAAAACTTCTCAATTCTGTTTCCTTCAGACTTAAGTCCCATACCAAATTCCATTTGTAGTTTACATACCCTTCAACATTTCACAGATGAAAACTGGAATACATGTGGTTAACTAATATAAGACTGTAGTCAAAATGACAAAAGAACAACGAAGAAGAAGAAACAAGAGGCTGCAGCAGTTTGCTTTTCTCTGAGCCTAAAGGGAAGGGCAAGATTCTAGCCCCCTCTTCTCACTGCTGAGTTAAATTAATGCAAGCTACTTTTGCTCTGTTAACTCAGTTTGCAGCAATTGAAGTAATTGATAGAGAAACAGGGACATTTTGAAAGCATCTGAATAAGTGGGGTGACAGAAGTTTAATTCAGACCTGTACCTGCCAAATTGCAACATTGGAAGGGTATGAGTTTATTATGCTTGTTTTTTTTTCCTGCCAAGAAATGGAAGAATGGTGCTTGCTACTGGCACCAAAATAATGATTGGGTTAGGAGTACTATGCATCTTGATTTGGTGTGCGTGGGCTCACTATTTGCTATTCTACCTCAGGCAGCAAAATCTCTTGGGCCAGATCTGTTGATTGCTGGAATGTATTTGTTATTGACTCCCACACCCTGCAGTCAAACCCCAGTTAATGGCTGAAGTGTCCCTTAGTAGTTTATCACATCAACAGCAGAAAGTGTGGGTTAATCATGTGGTTTTACTGAACAAATACTGCAGACCAAAGCAGTGGTAGCTTGATTCACATGAGAGTTTACCTGTGTGGAACAAAGTCAAGAATGGTGCTTGTACTATGATGCATTTCCTGCAAATTAACAGAATACGAGACAGGTATCAGTAAGATATCAGTAAGGCCTTTGACAAGGTTCCCCATGACGTTCTTGCAAACAAGCTTGCAAAATGTGGGCTAGAAAAGTTAACAATTCAATGGATTTGTAATTGGTTGACCGGCCGAACCCAAAGGGTGCTCAGCAGTGGCTCCTCTTCGTCTTGGAAAGATGTGACCAGTGGGGTGCCACAGGGTTCTGTCCTGGGCCCAGTACTATTCAACATCTTTATCAATGACTTGAATGATGGAATTAGGGGCATACTTATCAAATTTGCAGATGACACCAAATTAGGAGGAGTAGCTAATACCCTAGAGGACAGGATCAAAATTCAAAATGACCTGGACAGACTGGAGAGCTGGGTCAAAGCTAACAAAATGAAATTGAATACGGAGAAATGTAAGGTACTGCACTTAGGGCGGAAAAACGAAATGCATAGATACAAGATAGGGGAGACCTGGCTGAATGAGACTACGTGTGAAAGGGATCTAGGAGTCCTAGTAGACCACAAGTTGAACATGAGTCAACAGTGTGATGCAGCAGCAAAAAAGGCCAATGCGATTTTGGGCTGCATCAATAGAAATATAATGTCTAGATCAAGGGGAGTAATAGTGCCACTCTATTCTGCCTTTGTCATGTCTCACCTAGAATATTGTGTCCAGTTCTGGGCACCACAATTCAAAAAGGATATTGACAAACTGGAGTGTGTCCAGAGAAGGATGACTAAAATGGTGAAAGGTCTGGAAACCATGCCTTATGAGGAAAGACTTAGGGAGCTGGGTATGTTTAGCCTGGAAAAAAGATAGTTAAGGGACGATATGATCGTCCTGTTTAAGTATTTGAAGGGGTGTAACACTGAGGATGGAGCAGGCTTGTTTTTTGCTGCTCCAGAGACTAGAACACGGAACAATGGATGCAAGCTCCAGGAACAGAGATTCCACCTCAACATTAGGAGGAACTTTTTGACAGTAAGAGCTGTTCGGCAGTGGAACACACTCCCTCGGAGTGTGGTGGGGTCTCCTTCCTTGGAGGTTTTTAAACAGAGGCTGGATGGCCATCTGTCGGGGATGCTTTGATCGTGATTCCTGCGTGGCAGGGGGTTGAACTGGGTGGCTCTTGTGGTCTCTTCCAACTCTACAGTTCTATGATTCTATGATATTAGGCGTATGGTGGGAAAAGTAATTTTTAAAAAGCAGATTTTCATTAGAAGAGGACTGAGTGTCTCCTTCCATTTTTATTTCATTTTGTGTTTGGCTGTGCACACCAACTTAAGAGACTGCAACGTTGTTTGCTTGAAGCAAGAAATTGTACAAATCCTTCTCTCTGAATCTTTTTTGTAATTATTTTTACTGAATTTTACATCATGGCAAAAGATAAAATGGAACACTGGTTTTGGGCAATGTATATTTCTATCAAAGCAACTAATGATATGAAATATTGCTTTGCAGGAAAACCATATTTCCAAAAAATCATTTTTTTTCAGAGAGCAAGATTATAATTGAGAAATCAAATATTAAAAAAAGAGAACTATTTTTTTTAAAAAACTTATTTTATTTTAACCATTAGCATTCGCAAAATGTATATAGCATTTTTACAGCCCATACAATATCCAGATACTATTAGATAAGTATATGATTTAGAATTTTTTAAAAATCTGGTGTTGTAAGGTCATAATAATGAATTTTCAAGAATTGCCAGCATGTAGTTTCCCCTAGTAATTACATATGACATATGTGGTAAACATCATTTTCCCCATGCCTAAAAACCTGAATAAGTATAAACAAACATTTGCAAATATATCTCATTTTCATACATTGCAGCGGCATTTATAGTTTGAGCCAATAATCACACAGGGAATATTAATACCATGTAACCCCATGGAGGAGGGCAAATGTTCCCATCTTTAAAAAAGCGGGGGGAGAAGACCCAAATAATTATCGCCCAGTCAGCCTGACATCAATACTAGGAAAGATTCTACAGCAGATCATTAAACAGAGTCTGTGAGCACTTAAAAAGGAATGCCATGATCACTAAAAGTCAACATGGGTTTCTCAAAAATAAGTCATGCCAGACTAATCTTATCTCTTTTTTGATAGAGTTACATACTTGGTAGATGAAGGGAATGCTGTGGATGTAGTGTATCTTGATTTCAGTAAGGCCTTTGACAAAGTTCCCCATGATATCCTTGCAAAAAATTTAGTAAAATGCGGGCTAGACAATGCAACTGTTAGATGGATTTATAATTGGTTGACTGACCAAACCCAAAAGGGTAGTTACCTATGGCTCCTCTTCATCCTGGAGAGAAGTGACCAGCGGGGCCACAGGGTTCTGTCCTGGGCCCAGTGCTATTCAACATCTTTATCAATGATTTGGATGAGGGAATAGAGGGTATGCTTATCAAGTTTTCAGATGAGACCAAATTAGGAGGGGTAGCTAATACGCCACAAGGTAGGATCAGAATTCAAAATGGCCTTAACAAACTAGAAAGCTGAGCCAAAAACTAATAAAATTAATTTCAACAGGGAGAAATGTAGGATTCTTCACTTGGGCAGTAAAATGAAAAGCACAGATATAGGATGGGTGACACCTGGCCTGATGGCAGCACATGTGAAAGGGATCTGGAGTCTTAGTGGACCACAAGCTGAACATGGATCAGTAGTGTGATGTGGCAGCTAAAAAAGCCAATGCAATTCTAGGCTACATTAATAGGAGTATAGTGTCTAGATCAAGGGAAGTAATAGTGCCACTCTATTCTGCTTTGGTCAGACCTCACCTGGAATACTGTGTCCAGTTCTGGGCACCACAATTCAAGAATGATATTGACAAGCTGGAACATGGCCAGAGAAGGGTGACTGAAACGTTGGGAGGTCTGGAAGCCATGCCCAATGAGGAACAGCTTAGGGAGCTGGGTATGTTTAGCCTGGGGAAGAGAAGGTTAAGAGGGGACATGATAGCCATGTTTAAATATTTGAAGGGATGTCATACTGAGGATGGAGCAAGCTTGTTTTCTGTGGCTCCAGAGATTAGTACTTGGAGCAATGGACGCAAATTACAGGAAAAGAAATTCCACCTAAACATTAGAAAGAACTTCCTGACTGTAAGAGCAGTTCGACAGTGGAACATGCTGCCTCGGATTGTGGTGGAGTCTCCTTTGGAGGTTTTTAAATGGAGGCTGGATGGCCATCTGGCAGGAGTGCTTTGACTGTGTGTTCCTGCAAGGCAGGGGGATGGACTGGATGGCCCTTGTGGTCTCTTCCAACTCTATGATTCTATCATCTTCTGAGGCTGAATGTGCCTTGCCAAGGTCGCCCAGTGGGTTCCGATGGCCAAGTGAGGATTCGAACCATGGTCTCCAGAGTCATAGTCCAATACTCAAACCACTTTACCACACTGGCTCTTACTGTTACTGCTTTTAAAACAAAACTGAAAACAAAACTAGCCTTTAACTCCACAGTCTTTCATAAGCACACACTGATTGCATCAATTTTTATTTGAAGTTTGTCTTCTTTATTTTTAAACTGTAGAAACGTGTTAAGAGTAAGAAGTCATTGGTTCTATATAGTATCTGTCAGAACAACCAATACATAAAGTAGCCTATACAATACTTTAACAAGCATGTTGGATATTTCTTTCTAGATTCTGACTATCATAAAAAATAAAATAAAATAACCCTACCAGATTCTTTGTGCTAAACCAGCTGGCTTTTTGTTTGGTCCAGCAGAATTAGGTTTTCTAGGCAAATATTTGCAGAGTAATGGGACTGCTTAGAAAATGCCCTTGTTGAGTCCAGTGAAAACTCACCATCACACAAGTGATAAATGAGGCTGAATTCTTTACATTAGTTACACTTATTAGCATTGACATTTCCTTAGAAGATTGTGTAAAGAAATAACTTCAGAATTTGCTTTGATAGCTTACTGCCTTTTTTTCAGTGCATGGTACAGTCTTAGGAAAGCCTGTTTGGAGGTGCTGAAAAAGATTTTCAGTAAATAGGGGAAGCTTCAGAGATCCTAAATTGCTCCTTGTTTCTTTGCAGGCATAGAAGCAGCAAAATATAGTAGATAAAATAGCAAAAATTACAGAATAAATTAGACAAATGCCAAGAAGTATTATCCAGGCAGCGTTAAAGCCTGAAGAATACATCCTGCTAAAATTAGTGGAATTTAAAAGTGCTTACCTTTGTCCGGATTTGGTGTTTGATGTCTATAGATTATAGAACTCAGCTTTTCTTTTCATAGCTTTAGACCAGTTTGGTGTAGAAACATAATTTTTTAAAAAAATCAGTGCAATTTTTTTAGTAGCTATTTTCCAGGATTTTCAGAGAAATAACATTTTACAGTGACCTTAATTGCTATACAAAAGAAGGAAGGCTGGATAAGGATTGCTGAAAGAAGGAAGATGTCCCTTTTGTGTCTTTACATCCAATATCCTGGAAGCTCCAGGAATCCACTGGAGAGCTGGAGCACTGGGCATGAAGAACAGAGACCAATGGCCAACCTAGCTGGGAATAATGGAGGGCACCAGGTTGAGTGCTGTTGTCCTCAGATGCTTTTGTCAGTACCAAACGTATCTCTCCTTAGAAACATAGGAAACTGCCTTATACTATGTCAGACTATTGGTCCATCTAGCCCAGCATATTAGTATAGCAAGATACTTGTGCCAGAAAGCAACTCCAGCCATTGATGAATGATTATAAAAAGTTTGAAAACAGTTTAAATAATGTTACGGTGGGCCCTCAGTATCTGCTGGGTTTTGGTTCTAGGATCCCCTGGTGATACCAAAATCCTTGGATGTTCATGTCCCATTATATACAATGGCCTAGTAAAATGGCATTCCTTACACAAAATGGCGAACAGCAAGGTTTGCTTTTTTATTCCCCCACCCCTGAATATTTTCAAGCCATGGTTGATTGGCTCAGTGGATGCAGAACCCATGGATACAGAGGGTCAACTGTACTTGTAAATTGTATTTGGGTGCAAAAATAACAATCCTTAAGTAAAACAATTAGAACCATAAAATCTTATAACTGGAAGGAACCACAATGGCCATCTAGTGTAACCTGCTGCTATACCGGAATTAAGAGATCTTTTTCTTCCCTAAGGCTCTTCTCATCTCAGTCTCCTTTTCTTAATGCTTGTCTATACGAGGCAATAAAAGGCAAGCCAAATATTAAGGAAAAATTGTCAACGTGGATAATGAAACACACAAGGTACTCTGTTCATTACTTCCCCCTCCAGTTTCCCTGCTGAACTTGAAATGCTGTGAATGGAGTGAGCTGGGCATGTCATGCCAGGCTGCCATGCTGATGACAGCATGGGTATGCTAAGATCCTCTGCCACCCCTCACATTGCACAGGACTTTCCCTATTTTTCTTCTTCTAAAGTAATACTGTAATACTTTCCAAGTGGATTGCTGTGGTAAAAAAAGGTGCGTAATATGGTTCAGCATCTACATGAAAGCAGTAACAAACCACAGCATAAAGTAGTCCATCACCACCCCAATTATTCCATTGATGGAGCATTATCAATTTTTTAAAACATGAGTTGAACATGAGTCAACAGTGTGATGTGGCAGCTAAAAAGGCCAATGCGATTTTGGGCTGTATCAATAGAAGTATAGTATCTAGATCAAGGGAAGTAATAGTGCCGCTCTATTCTGCCTTGGTCAGACCTCACCTAGAATACTGTGTCCAGTTCTGGGCACCACAATTCAAAAGGGATATTGACAAATTGGAGCGTGTCTAGAGAAGGGCGACTAAAATGGTGAAAGGTCTGGAAACCATGCCTTATGAGAAGAGACTTAGGGAGCTGGGTATGTTTAGCCTGGAAAAAATATGGTTAAGAGGCGATATGATAGCCCTGTTTAAGTATTTGAAGGGGTGTCACGTTGAGGATGGAGCAGGCTTGTTTGCTGCTGCTGTAGAGACTGGAACACGGAGCAATGGATGGAAGCTCCAGGAACAGAGATTCCACCTCAACATTAGGAGGAACTTTCTGACAGTGGAACACACTCCCTCGGAGTGTGGTGGGGTCTCCTTCCTTGGAGGTCTTTAAACAGAGGCTGGATTGCCATCTGTCGGGGATGCTTTGATCAAGATTTCCTGCGTGGTATGGGGTTGGACTGGATGGCCCTCGTGGTCTCTTCCAATTCTACAATTCTATAATTCTATGATTCTATGATAATTGGTAGAAATTCAGAAGTTCACCCAACCAGCTATAAAAATCATTGATTTGGGAATGGGGTGTGTGTGTCAGGAGATGGAGACCAGCACCACAGTAGGGGAATGTTTTTACTTGGACCAACTGAAATGTCATAGAGTTTTGAACTGTCTTTTTGAGTTCTTCAAAACTTTTTCATAGGGTGGATGTTAAACAAAACTGGGAGGAGGGTTATAGCATGCTCTTGAAGCCCCCAGGTCTTCAGTTTGTAACCATCTTAAAATGGAATACAGGAAGAACTGAGCAGACATTATTAAATTAGCCTCTGCCAGGTGCTAAGGAGGCTTCAGGTTGTGTAAAGGACTACTGTCACAATCAACAGCCTCCCTGTTATTTTATGTTTTGAAATAGGAAACCTAGCAGTTACTTAGCTCTGATTCCTCCTGTGTGGACATAACTGGAATGCAGGTCAAGACAAAAAAGTGCACGCTTTGACATTAGGTTCTGTCAGGACATATGCAAAACTTGCACAGAGAGGAAAGGATGGTCATGGAGGAAATGCCTTTTTTTCCTAGGAAATACTCAGACCTCTGCAAGGAGGCCAGCCACACTCTTTAGGAGAGCAGTGCTACCACAGAATTTACTAAAGATACTTATATCTTGGGATGGAAGAAAGGGGAAATTTGAGGTCTGCATAGTGTTCTGTGACTAACAAGACTGGACTTGACAATTTTGACACAGTGGCTTTAAAATAACAAACAGATTCTGTGGGTCCAGCCATCAATGTAATTGACTAAATGCTCTCAGATTTGTTTTTCTTTCCAGTAGATTAACTTCCTGTGGGCACTAGAAAGCTGTCCCAATGTGGCAACTCTTTAATTCTTCATTTACACAGTATTTGCTGGAGTGCTTACAAAGAATTACAACACAAACAGGGTATGAATAGATGACATGTTCTACTTTGAATTAAAATTTTGTGTATTCTGTTCAAGAACTGACTGAGTTGCCCTCATTGCTGGCTCAGTTGTGCATTTAGAAGCACAAGTGTGCTGCCAAAAATGCTATTGTATCACCTCCCAGTTGTCTTTGGTACTGTAAGCTCCTTGTCCTAGTTTTGCATGTTTGTTGCATGATCCAGAGTCCAACATACATATAAAGATTCAGTTAAGGAATTATTGGAAGATCAGCTCCATTAGGATAGGATGGGCAAAGTGTGACCCATGGGGCTGCATGTGGCTCCCAGGACCCCCATGGGTTAGAGGTTTTTCTTTGTTTGTATGTTTTTACATTTTGACAGTTGTGCAGACATAATTAGATTAGCTTCTGACAGATGCTATACAGACTCAGGTTGCATAAAGGACAAAGAATCAATAACTTCCCTTTTGTTTTATTTATTTTTTAAAATACGAAATCTAAAACAGGAATTGGAAATTACTTCTGATCACTCTTTGTTGTAAAAAAAGGTCCTCCTAAAATGGCCCAGGGGAGGCCAAAAATGTAATGAAATGCCCCCACATGTCCTAGAGAATATTGAGAGCTGGGGGGGGGCGCAAAATTTTATTTTGACTTTTGTGTGTGGGGGGGTCAACCCTACACAGTCTTCTGGATTCAGTGCAGCCACCTAACCTGACAGTTGTCCACCCTGCATTAGGGTGTGCAACTACAGTACTGTATTTCTCTTTCCCTTTCCCTATCTGTCCATGAGAAAGTACTGCTGTACACATGGACCAGGTCAACTGTTTCATAACATCATCTGTAGCAAGTTCCTTTCAAGACTTTGGACCACAAGTGAGCCTTTCTTTGTTCCCCATCAACATCCAAAGAGGCACGGGGGCATTTCATTACATTTTTGGCCTGCCCTGGGCCATTTTAGGAGACACATTTTTGACAGGATTTTGAACTTATTGCCAGGGAGGCCTGCACACTCCCTTTTCATGAAGAGACATTTTTATTCTGGTGGACATGGAAACAAACATTGTTGCATTTTATTGCTACAAGCCATCTTGATGACTGTTTGGTGAAAAGTTGACAGGGGAGGAGGATTATAATAAATCAGTAAACCAGATGGGGGATCCAATGAATATACTGATACAGAGCTTCATGGACAGGTAAAAAATCCTTACAGATACTTTGTTGACCCAGAAGAGAGATGTCCTACTTCTCTGTGAAATCTTTATTCCAAAAGCAGACTGGAACAATGCAAAGAACAGGATGGCATTCTGTTGAGCAGTTGTGAATGCATACACTATATTTATGCATTCATAACTGCTATATATTCATGTTTATGATGTGGCACTATTACCACAATCCCAAATGCCCCCTGCCAAAACCTACCTTAACAGCTAGCAGCTGCACTGAACAAAGGATGTCTGTTCTGTTGGAGATCGAGACACAGCAGAGTGACATTTCCAGCTTCCTCCTGCCAGCGAGTGAGGCTTCAAGGAACAGAAGCAGGACCCCTATTACAGTTCTTCATCACACCACAAATTGTTGGTGGAAGGGGGCTAGAAACGTCATCCTCTCTGCCCAGAGCACCAGCAGAACAAAACTCCTTCACTCAGTGTACCTGCTGGCTATTAAGGTAAGTATTGGGGGACAAGCAAGAAGAAAATACGTAGTTGCACATTAGTAATTATATTGGGAATGTAGGATCTTAGTCATAATTTGTAGTAATAAACAGAAATACTTGGAAAGCATGATACCTGCACACAGATCTGCATTTTCCTGTGGTAGTTACTGTTCAAATGCACCCTGTTATCCCCAAAACAATCTCAGTTTGCTATGAAATGTATCCATCAGACTACTTGGACTAGCAGTTTCTACTTTCAGTGTTTTGCATTGTTCAAAAATACTGCATATGAACTATAAGAGAGACTTAATTTTATATTGAATGTCTTCAGTAGCAAACTGTCCCAACAAGGGTTTGCAGACTTCCTTTATTTCACAAACATGACTGAGTGACAGTTCCAGTGCTCTGACTGAAAACATGATATTGAAGGTAATTGTGGGACACAAACATTGTAGAAAAATTTAGACTTTTATTTATATGGTTTGTCGACAGGACATTAATGCCTCTTTTGTTTTGTGAGAGTATATTTTCTTTGCATCTTCTTGTGAGAAACTATTCCAGCTGGAGCGATTGCAAATTTTGTTTCCAGCAAGTGGAAGGAAAAGCTTTTCCTACATTAAAAAAAAAATCACAGAATAATCCTGGTGCCAGCTATATATAGATAGTGTAACAGGAAGTTAGAGCTCTAAAAACAGCAAAGATTACCAGTATTAATGAAGCAGCTGTAAACAGCATTGTTCTTTTGAAACCTTTAGAAATGTTTTAAACAAACTGGCCTGTGTAAATAAAGTTCTGTCAAGAGTCATACAGTCCTTGTTAGACATTCCTTAACAAAAATAAAAAATGGGGGGAAAGAATGCCACTGCAGTATTGTGCAGGCATTGCCATGAAGTAGCAAATATAATGGCAGATAACATTTACTGCCTTTCAAAAGTGACTAATCTTAATTATATTTCCTAGGACTGTTTTGCATTGTTTAACAGCTCCCGTGTAAAAGTTTTTTCATAATAAGGGACATATTCTAGAATTGAAAGAAGTTTTTAAAAATTGACTCTGAGGAGGAAAATGTATAATGATATTGTTTATAGGGAACCAATGTTTTAACTAGTCCAGTATTTTACACTCCTTGTTTCCCAGTGGGGAGGACTACAGAGCATCCACTTGCTTGGGTAGTTCCTCCCACTTGCTCCTTGTAGGCAGGGAACAAACTTTTTTAGGACTGCCCACCGGTGAGGTCATCTGGGAGGGACGACCCCCGGCTAGCCAGTCTGTTCCCTGCCTATGCTCCTGGTAGGACGTGTGGTCTTAGCTCTCTTTTTGTCTTCCTCCACGTGGCCAGGAGCCATCTTGGATCCTTTGTTCAACAACAACAACAACACCACAAAGGATCCTAGTGGAGGAAGACTGGAGACAGAGGTCCCCATGGAAGGATGAGAGACAGCAACGTGGATGATACTAAGAAGTCGAATAAGGAGGAAAAGCCCCCCGCCTCGACCACCGTTAATCCCTCCCGGCTCCGCTCCACTGAGGGGCTAGGAGCCAACTGGGAGGTGGCCGCCGGCAGCGACCTCCAGGAGGAGGGCTCACGGAACTTCCCCAACAGTGGGGAGCGGATGAATGCAACTAGGAGACCGATTGCTGTGCGTGGAGGGAGAGAAGCCGCGGAGGCGCTTGGATCCAGCTGCGCCAGCAGCTACCAATCTGCTGGCGGCATATGCACATGCTCATGGCCAATGGCCGGCAGGTCTTGCACAGCCATGCAACTGCCTTGGCCAGCGCCACACATGTAGACACACATGCCAGGAAGCCACGGAGGCGCTTGGCTCTAGCCATGCCAGCAGTTTGCAATATGCTGGTGACATACGCGCCCGCTCACTGCCAGTGACGAGCAGTTTTTTCACGCAGCCATGTGACTGTCCTGGCCAGCAGCGTGCGTGCAGGCACACACACCCTCACCCGGCCACCACAGCGGGTCGAGAAGGAGGAAGATTGGGTCTCAGGCACACAGGACGTATCCCTTCCGCTCCCCACCATCAATATCCTCCCTAAGCAGCAGCAGGGCAGCCCAAAGGCATTCAGGGCAAATAGCATGGCCAACGTGTTTCTTTTCCAGAACCCTCCTGCCCCTGCTCCAATGGTCAGTGGAGAGGCTAGAATACTTCACACACACACACAGGATGTGGATACCATCTCTGATCACTTCCCTATTGGGTAGAGTGATAACGCAGCGGAAGATGTTGGACGGGAGGAAGGGGAGCATGATGACAAGGGACAGAGGGCATAGGTACTACCATGGCCTCTGCATGCCATTTCCTCGCAGGTGGCTTCCCAATGCTGATGCAAAAGGCAGTGAGAATCCCGGGTTTAGAATTTACCGGCTTCTCAGCAAACACAGGTGGACCTAGAATTGCCTGAGATGTCAAGGGATTTTTGTCCTGATGCAGTCACTGGTGCTGGTGATGCTGGTACCAGCCGTGCTTACATGCATGATTCGCAATGAGCGGGCATCATGTGCAGTGGCAAGAGCGCAGCCAAGTAGCGCAAAGAAACGAGGTCACTATCCAGGTTGGTGACGGACTAGCTATAGGTACCGCTCATTGATGTTCCTGTTCTAAACCTTGGTGCCTTCCGTCTTATGTTGCCATGATGGCAAAGACATGCCTACAGCCATACCACCCTGAACAAGTCCGATCTTGTCTGATCTCAGAAGCTAAGCAGGGGTGGGCCTGGTTGGTACTTGGATGGGAGACTGCCTGGGAATTCCAGGTGCTGTAACACTGCATTTAAATGAAAACGCCAGACACTCTCACTAGACATATGGGCTTTCTGCAACAGCCACAATGGTGCCTAGAGAGGACACTCAGTGGGCCAAGGACGTCCTGCAGATGTCCCCTTCCCTTTGTCTGAAACCAGGATCACCCAAATCCCAACAAGCTTGCAGGGTTATCCACGTGGGTGATGAATAGTACCCTGGACTCTATCTGGTGCTGTGCTTGAGCCTATCCGGTGCTGTGCTTGAGCACAGGGGACAGGAGTGGCTGCTAGAAGACAGGTATGGCACAAATCCTTGAGCATGGATTTTAAGCCTAGGTAGAACTGGGTACTTCCCACCTTTCTGAGGAGTAAGTTGGTCGGGGAACCCCTGCTACCAGTCTTGGTGGTGTCCTACCGCAAGAGGGAGGACAAGGAATGTCCTAAACACTACAGGCCTTTTTTCGAGCGTTCAGAGCACACCAGAGCATCGTCTCATATCCACTCTCCTTTCACTCAAGGGATGCCCGTTTCCTCAGCATGCTCTGGGCGGATAGCAGATACCGGGCTGGTTGGGGGGAAACACACATTGGAGGCTGCTTATTGCAGTGTAGATGTGTAAACTGCTATTGCTTAAAAACGGTTTGTGAGCCGCTCTGATAGCCTTGTGGCTGATGAGCGGGGTATAAATAAATAGATAAATAAATAAACAAATCTGCTTCCCCGAAAACTCCAGCATAAAGCCAGCAAGGATACCATCTTTTCCAGTGGGGACGCTTACAGGTTTACAGGGATGTTTGGGAGAACCCTACTCCTGACAAGTGGGGTCTCGGGTCACTCCCTCAAGATCAGCAGAGTATCCCTGAAGCCTCCCATGTTGTTTTCCCCCACCCCAAAACACAAGGAGCCTGAAGGAGGCTGTCTCCTACAACTGACTCAGTTGGGAGCAGTGGAAGAGGTACCTGACAAACAAAGGGGCAGCACAGGCTACTCCATATTAGGTTGATTCCCGAAAAGAAGGGAACCTGGCAGGCAGTTCTCATTTGGAGGGGCATCAACAGGTTCATACAGAAACACATACAGCATCCCGACGTTCCAAGGACACCAACACTACCTGTGGTTCGTGTACAACAACCGACATTCCCCAGGACAAAGGCACCTGTTTTGGTCTTTCCTCGGCTTCCAGAGTTTCTTACAGAATTTGCGACCCAGCATCTCGGTGCAAAACTGGGCTTGGTGAGGGGTTGGATGCCTTTTCCTCAGGACACAGGCTGGTCCAGGCAGTGAGAGGGACAGCCGAACCAGACTTAATGCGGTCGGTGCGCCCATAAGGCCTCAGGATAGCAGCAAGAACCTGTCCCCTATGGTTGAGATTGCATTTCGGAAGGGTTCAGTGGTTCCCGCTCTATTCCAAGAACATAACGCTCCGACGATGCAGTAAGCCCAGAATTCCAAGAGAACTATTATAGTTACTCCAAGGGTGGAATTCACTGGCTCACACAAAGGTCGACCTTTTGGGGAGACAGATAAGTTACAGGTTCCGGCAGTCGCAAGCCTTCGAGGTTGAGAAGCCTACTGCAGACCTCAACTAGCACAGGGCAGATGGACACCAGTGGAATCGAGGTACAGTGTCAGTTGGCTAGAAAGTTGGGAGGTCAGGTTGGCACTAGTCGCATTCAGGGCCTGTTTTCGAGACAGGGCGGATGTCTCGACGAAGGTCCGCGTGAATCGACAGGTAGGTATTAGTTTTTGCACTCTCATGGCGGAGGTGTCTCGTAGGTTGAAATGTACAGAGAGGAATGGCACACCCCTGGAGTCAGAGCATCTGCTAGGATTCCTCAATCTCAAAGCCGGTTGGCTCAGCTGCACCAGCTTTGGCTAAGGGAATGAAGATGGATCGTGTTTTTTCTCTCTCGCCTCCTGATGGAGTCATGGATGCGCTGCCAACACAGTGGCTGCGGTCCTGTTGTACACCATTTTTCCACCAATGCAACTGTTCCCCATAGTCATCTCCTGGGCCTGGCTCGATAGGGCGGCCCTGAGCCTAGTGGTCCCGGTTTGGCCTCAGTCCTCAGACATCCCTGACATGGCGATGGGCTCAATCTCACTACTGGTTCGTTTGAACCTCCTATCTCAGGGCCAAGTGCATCATCCAGAGCTGAACTGGCTGTAGTTCCATGCCTGGAGGTTGAAGGGAGGATACTAGTTTCAAGGTGCTATTCTCAGGTGGTGGTGAACACTAGTCAGGCGCCCCGGTGTGAGTCAGCACAGAGGATTTACGAATACACCTTCAGCCATCACTGTTTTTTCTCCCACCAGAGAGGGCATTGTGAGGTGTCCTCTCATACACATATATATGGGTCTTTTCTGCAGGGTTTTGAGCAATCTTGCATCTCCACCAGTTCATAGAGTCATAGGTACCCATCCAGGGTTCTTTCCATACATTCCTGAAGGCATTAACAGAGACCTCTTTGAGCCCCTGGAAGGGTTGCCACTGAAGTTTTCATCTGGGAAAGTGCTTTTCTTGGTGCTGATTATACTGGCAAGAAAGGTATCAGAGTGGTGGCATTATCGACTCGGATGGCCCCCTCCGTTACAAGTCCAGACTCAGCAATTTTTTCGTCTCTGAGAAAATTTCAGACTGAAGGTCAACTGCCTGTTGCATAGAGCCAGGAGGTGGTCTTGCATTGGTCTGCCCACATCCTCCAAGGGACCTGGTGAAGATATGGCACACCTTGGAGGTCTGCCGAACCTTCCGGGTATAGTTGAAGAGAACTAGTCCCTTCAGACTTTCGGAGGCAATGTTCTTCTCAGTACATCACAAGTTTTTCTTAGCAGGCATCACGGCATACTATGAGTCTCTGGGCATCCCAAGGCCAGATGGTATTGTGGCAGGCCCCACCAGGAACGCAGCAGCGAAGGCAGCCTGGGAGAGAGATCCCACCTTAGAAGAAATTTCCAGGATGGCCGCCTGAAGACTGTTATCAACTGTCATCAGACACCATAGACGGGACACGCCGCAGCCTGACGAAAGCAGTGTTTGGTGGAAGAGTGCTGCAGCATGCCGGGAGTCCCTGATGGATTAAGCCACCGCCAGGCCCACCCTTGGAATATTGCTTTTATACATCCCAAGCAAGTGGATGCTCTGTAGTCCTCCCCACTGGGAAAAGGAACGTTGGTCTTACCTGTGATACGTTCTTTTCCAGGGGAAGGACAAAGAGCATCCAGACCCACCCAAGGCGCTGGCAATAGAAGAACGCTTTCTGGAATAGTCTGTGGGTCATTAAGCAGAGACTTGGTTTCTTACTGTTTTTTCTGGGCATAAGTACTCGTTACCTTTGTAGCGAAACTGTTTTTTTAAAAAAAGGTTTCAAAGTTTTCCCCTACTCCTGTTTTTTCTTTCTCTACAGAGGATAAGTAGCGAGGCTGTGTCATTGACTGGCTAGCCGGGGGTCGTCCCTCCCAGATGACCTCACTGGTGGGCAGTCCTAAAAAAGTTTGTTCCCTGCCTACTAGGAGCAAGTGGGAGGAACCACCCAAGCAAGTGGATACTCTTTGTCCTTCCCCTGGAAAAGAACGTATCATAGGTAAGACCAACGTTCCTTTTCTCTCAAAAGTTATACTGTACCTGATAACTTTCCTCTTTTGTATAAATATTAAAGATACAGGAGCACTGTACTTTTTTTACATGCATACATACTCCACTTTTTAAAAACAGGATGTAAAAGGTATCAAGTGTTTTTTATAGTACAATCTTCATCATGTTTACTTGGAAGGAAGTCTAATATATAGAAATTAATTTATTTAAAGTAACTGTTATGATTGTATGAAAATAATTTAAACCAGTCCAGTTGTATAATACACATGGTAGTTGTACAGTGTTAATATGATTCTACTTCAGTAAATTGCTCTAGTTTTCAGCAATTCAGGGCTTTTGCATATTTTGATCACAGTTATATATATTACCTAAAATATGCATTGTGGTGATACTTTAATTAGGCCAACCAAAAGGCTAAAAATATATCACACTAGATTTCAAAGCACACTGGCTTCTTCATCAGGCTTAGATCATAAAAAATCATATAGGGGAAGAAAACAGGCAACGGTAGTACCACTTGATCTGCATGTTGTTTGAGGTTATTGCTTAAAGTAGTGTTTAAAATAGTTAAAAGCATATGAAAGGTTAGGCCAAGTCCCCTAATGGTTGTGAGGCAACTGGAAACAAAGGGAGCAAAAGAAATGCAGCCCACCTCCCATCTCTCCATTTTAAGCAACAAAGCACCTCCTTTTGAAAACTGAGTCTGTCCCTGTCCTGTGCAATGCCACAGTCCACTGTGTAGGCAAGTACGGACAGTCCCTCAGCAGACTTCTGTACTGCCAGGTCTGGAAATAAATTTAAAGTGTTGTAACAGACGAAGCATGTTAACACTTTCTAGTTACACTGGCAAACAGGAATATGCATTATCTGCTTCAGAATACAGACATTCGTATCTTAAGCTTTTATAGCAGGGGTAGGCAAAGGACAGCTTGCAAAGTGTTGTGGGACTACAACTCCTATCAGCACTTGCCAATGGTGAGAAATGCTGGGAGTCACAATCTGACAATATCTGGAGGAACATACTTTGCTTAGTCCTGTTTTACAGCTTCTGAAAGCTCCTTAGAAATAAATGTAGGCTGCAGTTCAACCATCTGTAATGTCCAGCAGGATTGAAGGCACCTTACAAATAAGATTTGCAAGCCACAGCTTGATCCTTGTTCGTCCAGAACATTCAAACCACAGTTTCCCAGTTCCACCATTTCCATATCACAAGAAACCATAACTTAACAAACCCGGAAAGTCTCAAACTAGGATTTTCTCTCATCTACAAGTATCTAAGGGAGTACTTGTTTAAGAAATCAAGATTTATTGGAAATTCGAGAATGAGTGATAAGTTTCTCATTCCCATTCTAGTACATCATGAGTTATTAAATTGGCAGTATTTAATATAAGGTAGGGTTAAAGCAGATTATGGGTTGGGCCAATGGCTGTGAGGCACATGGAAAAAAAGGCTGCAAAAGAAATGTAGTCCCCTTTCTATCTCATACAAATAAGCATTCTTGCTTGTATTTTTTTAAAAAATAATTCCCTTTTGTTCTCATTGGGTGGTTGTTTTATTGTACTCCTACAGTAACAGAATCACTATTCAGAATCATTACTTTCGAGAGTTGCCCTGAGAAAATAATCCTTTACCACTGATGTATTATCTACAGATGGAACATGTTCTGTTCCATGTGAATCATAATTTGGAGCACATAACAACACTTTAAAATAATTCCTGAAGAATCTTTCTATTAACATTAACTACCATGATTAAATATTGACATATACTGTTCTGATAGAAAAAGAGGTCAATTCATATACAGTATACTGAATGGGTTTGTCAAGAATTTGTCAAGATTTGTCAAGAACAAATCCTGCCAAATTAATTTTATATCTTTTTTTAAAAAAATCAGGTCACTTGTTTAGTAGATGGTGGGAAGGCTGTGGATGTCATTTATCTGGATTTCAGCAAAGCATTTGATAAGGTCCCCCTATAATATTTTGATTAAGAAACTGATTAAATGTGGAATAAATGTGAACACTGTCAGATAGATCCATAACTGGTTGGAAAACCATGCTCAAAGAGTTGTCATCAATGGCTGTGCTTCAAACTGGAAGGAGGTCTCAAGTAGAGTGACTCAGGCTTGTGTTCTAGGTCCACTATTCTTCAACATTTTTATCAGTGACTTAGATGATGTGATAGAGGGGATCCTTATCAAGTTTGCAGATGACACAAAACAGAGAGGTGGCTAACATATTGGAAGATAGAAACAGAATATTAAAAGACCTAGATAAACTAGAAAATTGGGCAAATATTAATAATATGAAATTCATTTGAGACAAATGCAAAATTCTGCATTTAGACTACAAAAACCAAGTGTACAGGTATAGGATGGGGGGATACATGGCTCAGCACTACCACATGCGAAAAGGACTTTAGGATTATTGTTGATCGTAAGTTGAACATGAGCCAGCAGTAAATCTGCAGTAAACAAGGCAAATGCTATTCTCTGAGGGAGGGGTGATACGGGTCCTTCAGGTCTTCTGGGTTTCGTCAGTCACCGCCCAGGTGTAGCAGGAAGTTACATCAAGCCTCTTGATATTCAAATTTCTTTGTCTTCATCTCCTCCGTCCTGGAGCCACGAGGCCAGTTCTAACTTCCTGCTTCGCCCAGTAGGTAGCTGAGAAAACTCCTCCGTCTGTTGTATCTTTATTTTACCCTTTCTTCTTTCCTTTTTCTCCTTTTTCCTCATTTTAGTTACTAATCTATCCTAGAGCCTCATTTCTCTCTCTTTGAATTTCCCGCCTTATAAAAAAAAAAAAGGCCTCTCCTCTCGCGGCTCTTCAGGCCCCCTCCCCTCCGCTCTTTCCCTTTCTTTTTCTCTGGCTACCTCATGGCTGGTGACCATGCAAGCCCAGGAGGACCTGCAAACGTCGGGGAACTGCTCCGGAGTGGCCGGGGATGCGGCCACCGACCGCGGCCACTCCGACCTCGCGGCCAGCGCTGGATCGGGAACCGCGGTCACCATTGCTGCCACCGCCGGTTCCCTGATGGGCGTCCCGCAGAGGGACGCAGCCTGGAGGGCCCACCAGGGCACCGTGGCCGGGAAGGCCACGGACGGCCACATGGCGCTCAAGCCGCGGAAGAAGCCAGCACAACAGAAGAAGAAGCTGGCTTCGGACGACTCCACTGGGGCTGCGATCGACCCTCCTCCCCTCTGGAGCGTGTGGCACGCTCCGGGTCCTTGCTGCCAGTCATGGACAGGGGCAGGAGCCTCCGCTCAGGTAAAGGGGACCCTTGGGGGGATTGAGGACGACATGCCCCTTCCCTCTCGCATCGTGCCCTCCCTGCTCCTGGGGACGGCGCGTCTCTTACCACCCTGGCGGCCGAACGGGACACCAGAGGGAGACGGGGGAGCGGGGAACCACTCACCCCCATGGAGGTTTCCCTAGCCACAGGGCCCAAGGTCTCTGCCACCACTGCTGCGGGGGGGGGGATCCACTGTGCGACCTGGAGTCCCAGACTACGACGGGCCCCTTGGCGGAGGGCAGCCAAACCCCAGTCCAATCGTGCCAGCTACCAGAGAGCCTAGGTACTGAAGGGCAGGCCCGGCAGGCCCCAACCTCCCAGGCCCCCCCCACTCAGGCCCCGATTGCACAGGCCGCGGCTCTCCAGGTCCCTGCCTGCCAGCCAGCTCTTATCCCGGCCCCACTGGGCCAGGTTCCACCCCAGCAGGCCCAACAACCCGTGGTACTCCAGGCCCTGCCCCAACAGGCTCCAGCCAACCAGGCCCAACAGCCAGTGGTGCTCCAGGCCCTTCCACAACAGGTGCCGGTTAACCAGGCCCTAAGCACAAGCAACCAGGTTCCGGCCTACCTCCCACCAGCTCCCCAGTCCCAACTGATTCAGGCCACAGGGTTTCAGGCACCAGCCTACCAGGCACCAGCCCTTCAGACCTCGGCCTACCAGGCCCCCTTGCACTACAACAATTCAAGCCACCACGGTATACCAGTGTTTTTTGATCCGTCGAGTGGGGAGGGATCTGATGTAGAGTGGGTCGCCACTCAGGCACCCAAGGCCAGAGAGAATAGGCCATCACAGCAAGGCCGTCGTAGGAAACGCAAGGGCACTATCAAGGCAGCCCTTCAGTTCCTCTCGAAGGCATTGCTTTCAGATGATGACTCGGCCGAGGAGCCTAGCACCAGCGCCTCAGCCTCAGGAGTCCCTCCCAAGGACCAGGCGTACAACACGCAGCCGCGCCATTCCAAAGGACCAGGCAAGGCGAAATCTAAGTCCACATCCCAGGGCGCCAAGATCGACGAGCTTGGCACAGTTACCCTAGCCAAGAAAAGGAAGGACCCTCCTTCCATACTCCTCTGCTGAGTCCTTACCACCTTCGGACGAGGAGCAATTTCTAGGGTTGTCAGGGGCTCCCGGGCACACGATGACGCGCACCTCTCTGACAAGGAGGAGGGCAAAATCACTGATTCAGAGTCAGCGGACCAGAACTACTCGGATCATCTCTTCCAAGGAGAGTGGTACCTCCCTCTCCTTTCCAAAATGATGGCAACCCTAGAAATTGCACCTGTGGACACGGATCAAGCTCCATCGACATCGTCGTCCAACGAGAAGGTTGCTGCAGTGATGCACGCCTCATGCCCAAAGAAACCAGAACTACCTTTCTCAGAGGCCTTCTGGTCCCTGGTAACTGACGAGTGGGAGAAGCCTTCTATGGGGAGACTGGGCACCACTGTAGCACAGAAGTACTACAACACCAACCAGCGCTTTCTAGACCTCCTAAAGCCCCCAGTGGTCGACAATCCGGTCGCCTCCCTCGTCTCTAATTGTCTGGCTCCCAAGGAGGGAGAGGGCTCTCTTCGAGACCCGGACGAGAAAAGAACCGATGCAGCCATCAAGAAGGCCCACAACTCCGCGGCATGCGGGGTTAGATCCACACTAGCCATTTCCCTCTTCTCCAGAGCAGCGATAGTGTGGCTGCAGGAGCTCATGGAGATCCAGGAACTGGACCCAAACGTGCTGCATAAATCCTTGCTTCGGTTCCTACGTACTCTCTTCTTCATAGCAGATGCAGCTCAGGACGCCATGATATTTTCTGCCCGTGCGATTGGCGCTCACGCTGGCCAGGAGATCGGTCTGGCTGAAACACTGGCAAGTGGATACCCCTACCAGAGCAGCTCTTGCCTCAGTGGTGTTCAAGGGCCTTAAACTATTCAGGGAGGAGGCCCTGAAGGGCATCCTCATCGAAACAAAGGACAAGAAGTTGGCTATGCCCTCTACTCTTAAGAAGTCAGACAAGAAGAGTGGCAGACATCCTTTTCAAACTACTCGTCCCTTTCGTTCCTTTAGGGGATTTGGGAAGCAGCGAAACTACAACTCCTTTCGTCCCCCTGGGTTAAGCCAAACTTCGTCATCAGACAGAACACTGGATCACAGCCCAGCGGCAACAGAAGGGGAGGCTCTAACTCTCAGCGTGGAGGCTCCCGATAACAATCCTGACTCGGGGTCGCCCCCAGTGGGCAGCCGACTCAGTCTGTTCCTCGAGCCTTGGTTGAACTCGACAACGGACCGGTGGGTCATCTCAACGATCACCCACGGGTACAAAATCGAGTTCGAATCAAGGCCAAGGGGCAGATTTCTCCCAGCCCCAATACCCAAAGACCCAAAGAAGGCGAGAGATCTGAATGTAGCCATATCTCACTTAAGGGACTTGGCTGCCATAGAAGAAGTACCAACCTCTCAACGCTTCTTAGGGGTGTACTCCTTATTCTTCATGGTACCAAAAAAGGATGGCAGTCAGAGGTCCATCCTAGACCTAAAATACACCAACAGACATGTTATGTACAGAAAATTCCGGATGGAGACGCTTACATCGATAAGGGAGACGCTACAACTAGGGGACTTTCTAGCCTCCCTCGATCTCTCAGATGCGTATATGCACATCATGATCCACGAGGACAGCAGACAATACCTCTGCTTCGCCTTCGGGGACCAACACTTCCAATTCAGGGCCCTTCCCTTCGGTCTGGCCTCGGCCCAAAAGGTCTTCACCAAGGTCCTGGTCATCCTAATTGCCAACCTGAGGGCACAGGGAATTCACCTATACCCGTATCTGGATGATATTCTTCTCAGAGCTTCCTCCTTGGACAAGGTGGAGAGGGACCTACAGACCACAATCTGCTACCTGCAGGCCCACGGCTTCCTGGTAAACTTCAAAAAGAGCAGCCTGTCTCCTGCCCGCACTATTGTCCACCTGGGCATGGAGATAGACACTATAAACTCCAAGATCACTCTGTCCAAGGAACGACAGGAGGTCCTCCGACGGGAAGTTGGTGTAGTTCGCTCCCTAAGGAGGGTTCCACTGTCCTTACTGGCCAGACTCCTCGGCCTTATGATCTCGGCTTTTGGGGTTGTGCCCTGGGCATGATTCCACTCCAGACCTCTGCAGAACGTCCTGCTGCCTTACCAAGCGGACATCGCATCGAGGAAGTCCCCACTCCTCCTTCTACCTCAGTGCGTGAAGGACTCGCTGGCCTGGTGGTCCCAGGCAAAATCAACAAGCAGGGGCTCCCCCTTCACAGTACCCCAGATCCTAGTTACCTCGGATGCGAGCCTACGGGGTTGGGGAACGCACTGTCAGGGAAAGGTAACACAGGGGATTTGGAGCCCACAGGAAAAGACACACAGCGTCAACTGGCTGGAACTGCGGGCTGCCCGGTTGGCCCTACAACACTTCACTCCAATTCTGAAGGGACAACACGTCATGGTGATGACAGACAACACTACGGCCCGATCGTACATAGCGAAACAAGGAGGATCGAGATCCAGGTCCCTACAACAGGAGGCGAATCTCATATTCCTCTGGGCCGAACGGACGGTACTGTCCCTCACGGCCCAGTACCTACAGGGGGACCACAACCAGCAAGCGGACTACCTGAGCAGGTACTCAGTTCTGCCCGGGGAATGGGAACTAAACGACGAAGTATTCCAACAGGTCCAGGCCAATTTCGGCCAGATGGAAGTAGACATGTTCGCAACAAGGTCAAATGCCAAACTGGACAGGTTCTTCGCCAGGTTTTATCACCACGACGCCGAGGGCACAGACGCCCTGCGATCCCCTTGGCCGGCCGGTCTACTGTATTTGTTTCCCCCGCTTCCCCTCATAGGGAAGGTCTGCCGGAAGATTCGCCAGGAGAAGGCACAAGTGGTTCTGATAGCTCCTCACTGGCCAAGGCGCCCCTGGTTCTCCGAGCTGATGGACATGAGGGTCCAGAGACAGTGGCGTCTACCTCAGAGACCCGACTTAATTCATCAGGGACCGATTCTTCACCCAGACCCAAGCTGGTTGCAACTGACAGCATGGAGATTGAGCGGCGAGCCCTAAGGGAGCACAGATACGAAGAGTCAGTTATCAGCACCCTTCTTTCTTCTCGCCGCGTTTCCATTAGGAGGATCTACGAGGCTACATGGAAAGCCTTCAGGAGATGGTGCGCCTCACAGCAGCTGACCACAGAAGAAGCTTCAGTAAAGCACATCCTAGCCTTCCTACAGAAAGGCCTCGAAGCGGGCCTACGTCCAAACACCTTGAAGAGACAGGTGGCCGCACTCTCGACTTTCCTTACAGTACAGAATGGGATCCGCCTCTCCTCGCACCCCCATATTAGATGATTCCTGAGGGGTGCCTCAATAGTTTCACCCCCGGTGAGGCACAGGTTCCCCTCGTGGAATCTCTCCTTAGTCCTCAGACAACTTATGAAGCATCCGTTTGAACCGCTGCGTAGCATTCCTCTGAGAATTCTTACCTTCAAGGTCGCCTTTCTAGTGGCCATCACCTCAGCGCGAAGAGTGTCAGAGTTGGCGTCTCTGTCTGTTAGGGACCACCTGTGCTCCTTTAGCAAGGATGTGGTGACTCTACATCCGGATCCGTCATTCAAACCAAAGGTTGTTTCTGAGTTCCATGTTTCACAACCTCTGATTCTGCCCTCCTTTTGTCCTAACCCTTCACATCCGAAGGAGAAACTCTGGCATAACCTGGACGTCAGGAGGGCCCTAAAGATCTACGTTAGGCGCACTGCCCCCATCAGGCGCTCTGATGCCTTGTTCATCTCATTCTCTCAGACATCCTTAGGGTCCAGAGTTTCACAGAAGACCATCGCTACCTGGATCAAGGCCTGGATCTTTGAGGCCTATGACTCAGCCAGGCTTCCCAGACCTTCAGCGGTCAAGGCACACTCGACTAGGTCAGCCGCGACCTCCGCGGTCTTCTTGACTAACGCTTCCCTAGCAGAGATCTGCAGGGCAGCAACCTGGAGCACACCGTCCACCTTCATCAGGCACTACAAGGTGGACAAGTTCCGCTCTGCCGAGGCTAACTTCGGTCGGAGGGTGCTCCAGGAGGTACTGAAGGACTGATGACGCCACCTCCACAGTCACTCCCACCCTAGTGAGTAAGCTTGGGCACGTCCCAGACCTGAAGAACCCATATCACCCCTCCCTCAGAGAATGCCACATTGGTTACTTACCGTGAAGGTGCATTCTTGAGGGAACGGGGTGATATGGGTCCTTCCCCTGCCCAGTGACTGCGTATGCTCTATCTCATGGCGGTACTCTTAATATACAGTTCTGTTTAATACTATGTTACTTGACCGATTTCCTTAGTCCTTACAGGGCTTTGCTAGTCAGTCAACTGGCCTCGTGGCTCCAGGATGGAGGAGATGAAGACAAAGAAATTTGAATATCAAGAGGCTTGATGTAACTTCCTGCTACACCTGGGCGGTGACTGACAAAACCCAGACCTGAAGGACCCGTATCACCCCGTTCCCTCAAGAATGCACCTTCATGGTAAGTAACCAATGTGGCATTTTAGCCTGAATTAATAGAAACATAGTTTCCAAGTCAAGGGAAGTAATGGTCTCACTATATTCTGGGCTGGTCAGGCCTCATTTGGAGTATAGTTGTCTCTTCATATTCACTGGGGGTTAGTTCCAGGACCCCCCGTGGATACCAAAATCCATGAATACTCAAGTCCCATTATATGCAATGGCTTAGCAAAATGGTGTCCCTTATATAAGATGGCAAAATCAAGCTTTGCTTTTTGGATTATTATTTTTTAAAGAATATTTTCAAATCATGAATACTTAAATTTGTGAATACCAAATCCGTGGATATGGAGGGACAACTGTACTGTGTTCTGTTTTGGGCACCTCATTTTACAAAGGATATAGACAAGTTGAAGCAGATTCAGAGAAGGGCAACAAGGATGATAAGAGATATGGAGAATAAAATATGAAGAAAGGTTGAAGGAGCTGTGCATGCTCAGCTTGAGAAGACTGAGAGGTGACATGATTGTACTCTTTAAATACCCCAAGGGCTATCACAGAGAGGAGGGGACAGGCCTGTTCTGTTGCCTCAGGGATAGGAGCAGGTCTAGTGGTTTGAAGTTACAGACAAGCAGATTTTGATTGAACATTAAAAGTAACTTCTCGACACTAAGAGTGGTTTGGCTATGAAGCCAATTGCCTAGAGAGATGGTGGGGTTTCCTTCTATGGATGTTGTTAAAAAGAAGCTGGACAGCTACCTGTTGGGGATACTTTAGCTGGAGATCCTGCACAAAGCAGGGGATTGGACTAGATGGCCCATGAGGCCCCTAGTGAGCACTAATGCATGGATTGTGTTCACTTCATGAAGGCGCTGCAGACTGTTTTATCTTGGGTAGGATATTTATGTTTGGCCCTCCATATGTTTTGGCTTACAATTTCCATCCATCCAGTCCTGCACAGAAAGGCATTGTGGACACTGAAGGCCAAAACATTTGAAAGATTAAAGGTTCCTACCTCAGCTGTCCATGTTTATTGTCATCTGGTTTATTCTCATCATGTACCAGGTTTCATGTCCCAGACTGTTTTCTCCATGCTGCTCCAGAATTTCCTCATGTGTTACAACATGAGGCCCTCAAGATGATGTTAAGCAGCATTGTCCATCAGGTTTGCCAGGCTGAATACAGATCAGGGCTTCTGTATAGTTGACAAATCCTGGAGCAGGAAGAATGTAGTATAAAATTCCACCATGAGCAGCTACACAGCATCTCCCTCCCTCCCTCACCCCTAACTCCTACACCTTTAGTTACTGCACCCTACATTTGGGGGAGGTTGGAGGGGCTTTGGAGGATCAGGGGAAGCAAAGTGCTATGTTTGGGTACATTTTGGATGGTGAGGGAGAAGACTTTGCATAGTTCTGCTTGGTGGAATTGTATACATTTTCTTGCTCCAGGATCTGTTAACTGTTAAGGTACAGGAGCCCTGACCTATATTCAGCTTAGCACTCCTGTCTCCCATCAGCCCTAACCAGCACAATTAATGGTGAGGAATCATGGCAGTTGCAGTCCAACAAGATCTGGAAGACCACTGCTGTGTTATAGTGTCAAGAAAATGTCCTTGTTGTGAACCGCTGCACACACATGCACACATAGGGAGGGGGGGGGAGAAAGTGGTGCCTGTCATCGTCAGCAATTCATACATGCACCCATGTGGCCCCTGTAACATGTTGACTAAGCCCCTATTTCTCCATCATGAAAGTAAGGCGGGGTGGGGGAGGGAAAAGTTTCCAAATAACTAAGGTGGTAAACTAATCCTGATCAATATCTTAGCAGCTGTATATTGAGCCATATTTTCTCAGGTTATAGGAAGAGAGTGTCAAGTTCACTTCTGCAGTTTCGTTCTACTGCTTACTGTTACTTTTTAACCAATAACTACTTCATACTGGATGGCCATCTGTCAGGGATGCTTTGACCGTGATTTCCTGTGTGGCAGGGGGTTGGACTGGATGGCCCTTGTGGTCTCTTCCAACTCTACAATTCTATGATTCTATGATTCCAAACCTATGATTCTATGACTCTATGAATGAGGAGACTTTCTGCAATCAATCTGCCTGCTGTTTCAGTCACCTCAAATTTTCTCTTTTAACATGTTTGTAAAATATGACCCTTTGTACTCCATATCAAAAATGAAATGTAGCCTGTATGATCTATTCTCAGAAAAACTCCATAGAATCACATATCTGATATAAAGCTTTTGTATGAATGAAAAGACAAATAGAAGAATTTTATTTTAAAAAAAAGAAGACAAAGACGTATGTTTCACTCTAGGTGCCAAAGCTATGTCTAGCTGTATTTATAATGGTGAAATCTAATTTCTGCAGTGAGTGACCTTCACTTGGACACTTTCCTCCTGCTTTCAGAAGATTGTGTTCAGTTGTTTATTCTGCTTGAAAACTCGTTTGGACATACATATAGTTGGCCTTGCCTATCCACAGATTCTGCATCCATGGATTTAATCATCCATGCTTTGAAAATATTCCAAAAGAGAGAAAAAATCCAAAAGGCAAACCTTAATTTTGCTATTTTATATAAGGGACACCATTTTACTACACCACTGCATATAATGGGACTTGAGCATCCATGGATTTTGGTATCCACAGGGGGTGCTGGAATCAAACCCCAGCAGATACCAAGGACCCACTGCACTACACTTCCATTTAGTAAACACAGGCTTCCCTTGCTTTCTGACACCTCGCTTTCTGATGACTCATTCTTTCAATGTTTGCCAATTACAGACAAGTTTCATTAATTCGACCCTCTTTCATCAGTTAGATCTTCTTGCCTACGAGGCTCACTTGTGCTCACTCACACATTTTTTTTTGTCATAGTTTTTGCACACATTCAAAGGTGATATATAGTGTGTAATTTACATGTTTGGGTAGCCAAAATGTATTTGCAAGCTAAAAAAAACCCCACCTTGGTTCCACTTTTCAACTGATTCCACTTTCTGACAGCCCTCTGGTCCCTAACCCATCAGATAAGCGGGGGCTTCCTGTAAATTGTCAGCATTGCATGTTTTATTTCATCTTCCATACCTTAACTATGATGGCCTGTGCTATGGCCATTTTTTGACAGTTGAGATCCTACATCAGCTGAGATCCTACATCAGAACATAACTCTGCTTACACAATTCTGCATCCTTCCCCCCTGCCCCCAGCTGCTGCCACGCACCAGTAGGGCTGCTGCTTATCATTGGGGAGAGGAGGAAGGAGGAGATGAATCAGACCATGAAGCAGCAGTTTGACTCAGCTGGAGGGCGGTTGTGCTCACAAATGGAGTGCACCCTCCTTTTTCCTTCCCCTAGGAGTCCAGAGCAGCCATATCTTCATGGTTTGAATTGTTCCCCCTCCCTTCCACTTCCCACCAATAAGAAGCAGCAACAGCAACCCCTCCTTGGGCTTGCAGCTGCATGGGAGAGAAGTTTTGGAATGGGGGGGGGGCAAGAGAATAGCCCTTGCGGCTTGTTCAAAATGTGACATATGGCAGCCCACATATTCCACATTATTATTTTATTATGTGTGTGTGGTCAGATAAAGCATTTCATTTGTTTTTTTAAAAAGAGTCCCTAATGTATGTACATTTTGTGAGACTTAGCAACACTTGTATTATGTTTTTGTTTTAAAACCAAATACAGATCCTGCCGGGGAAAATAATGCACCCACTTGCACACACACACCCTGCTGTTTGTTGTATTGTATTGGCTGTTTAAAACTTTTTATACGTTTCCAGAATATGTGTTTTGAAACTGTGGTTGTTAGTCCTTATGCTCTGATGAAGGAGAACAAAGGCTCAAAGAACATGGTATGATGCGGTAGAGAGTAGAGGCCTAGACTTGGAGCCATAAGAAAGGACTGAAGCTTTTCAGCAGACTCTTTTCAGTGTCTGCTCAAAGCCTATCCAGTCATAACAGTGGACACAATCCACGCAGAGTGAAGCACTTCGGGGTCCACTGATTTGAACAGTAGAGAGAAGCATAGGCTTTTACTTTCCTGATGAAATCAGTGGGATGTGGAATAGTTTAATTCTGGGCCATGCTCCCTATATTTTCAACGGGGTTGTCTAAATGGTGAAAATACTACTCATGGAATGCGAGAAGAATCTTACCTGCCTTAATGGGATCCTGCATGGCTTTGCCATATTTGGAAGGAGGGGACCCAAAAACATCAAAAATTCCAAGGGAAAAAAAGCCTTCGCAACTTTTCCCAGAGTCTAAAAAAAAAAAAAAAAAAAAAACAGCAAGGGAAATGCGCATTCCTGCTCATTGGGACAAGCGATTCGCTTTGAATCGCTTTCCCATAGGAGAGGAAGAGCAAAGCTAATTGACCAGATGAGTGCAGGGGTGGGGCTTGCTAACAGGGCAAGTGTCTGGCACCGCCATGTTGGGTTTTCGCCTTAGTGAGCAAGTGCTAAGGCAAGAAAATGGAGTGTTGTTTCTTTACCTTTTTGTTGTAAATGCAAAATATTGCTCCAGTGCACAGTGCAAATAGTTTTTTTAAAAGTTCAGTGGCGGCAGAAACGTGAGTAATTCACTGCAGGCATGCAAAGCTTTTGTGGGCAAAAAAAAAAAAAAAAATTAGGACAAGTCACAACTGCTGCTAAATGCCATTACTGCAGGTCTCTCCAGGTTTTTTGGGCTCATATAGACAAGCCCAATGTCTAGAGAATGGCTTTGAAAATGTTCACATTAAGGTGATGAAAAGGAACAGGAGAATATCTTTGAACAATTGTGTTGAAAGACAGAAGCTTCCACAGTTTTGGTTTGTCATGTCTGTGATAGTGCTGCAGGAGGCAAATAAGCAATCCTGCCAAAATTATCCCCTTTCCCCAGTCATTAAAGCATCACTATTGTGGCTTTATTGATGCTTCTTCATGATTCCTAGGCATGCAGGTTCATTTCTCCTTTTGCTAGCCAGTCAGCAAACAAGACTATAACAACAAACCACACAGATTCTACAAACCACTAAAGAAGAAAAGTGCTTGTAACCTAAGAGACAATCAGGATATTATGACACAGGCTTACATCACTGTAGTAGTTAGTCCACTTTTTCAGCATACCAAGCTTGTGGGGGGGGGGGAGGCTAATAATGGATGGATTGTTCTAGCATGTGTTTCCTAGATTTCTGTAGTATTAGCGCCTCATATATTTTCCTTGGCTGGCTGGGTCCATGACTTTTGAATCACTTTGCAAGAGACATTTAAACACTGTGGAAATCTGTTTCGCTGTGTTATGTACCTATATACTGTACTAATAATGACTGAATGTAAGTTATCAGCCAAGAGCCAGCCTGACCTTTTAAATTCTAATCAAGAAATGTGTAATATTATTTTGGAGTTTGTCAGGCTCAATAAAATACACTGTTCAGTTTTCCTGAACCAGCTGAAAATGTCAAACAGCCCTTTAATCCATTATATCTCAAAGCTGTGACCAAAATAAATGAGCTATGCCTCAAAGCTCACACAGTGGACAGCATTTGTTGAACATCCTGCATACAAGAAACAGTTTGTTGCCATTGATGGGCACTAGGCAATATACCCGTAGCTAGAATCTTTAAGCTTGGCAAGTACTGAACAGTGAACATACTGCTCAGGTAAGAGTCATTTTCTAATGGCTAGTTGGAATAACAGTGAAGAAAAACAATTGAAAGTGGCATAAGAACAGCGGTGGGGCAAATGTACCCTGCTTGGCGCATTCAGCACCTGAACTTTACTTTTGCAGCCCTGAAAGTCCCTTGAGAATCCTGGAGACTCCCCTGCACCACACTTTTAATTTTCCCCCAAGACAATTTTCATGTGATTTGTCTGCCCTTGAATGTCCTCAAAATGCACCAAAACTGTACACGGATATGGTGATTTGGCTCCCTACCACCACCTCCCCAAACTTCTTCGTTGCAGCCAAAAATAGCAAACAGTAGTGATGTGATGTCACTTCCTGTGCACTGGGACAAGGTAGTGCAACCTGCAGCAGGGTGTAGGGGCAAAACCTGGCCCATAGAATGCATTTGCCCATAGAACGTTAATCACATGAAAAGCCTTTTGGTAAGTGATTGTCATGACAGACCATGATTTAACATCTGTAGCTATTTTCTAGAAGATATAAACAAATATTTATTAGCATGTATGAATATGTATTGCTAAATAATGGTTAAGGCAGCCTTCCTCCATCCATAGCTATCAATATCTAGATACATTAAAGACCAGTTGTAGTCTAGATGGCAGTTGCAGTCCAACACCTCTAAGTGGCACCACGTTGGAGAAGGCTAGGTGAAGGAAACAAAGGAAAGGAGGGGAGAACTTGTGGCAAGGAAAGAGTTTACATTCCTGCAAAGGATGATCAGGTTTGTAGTCCAACACATGTAGAAGTTGCTGAACTAGAGGAGGCTGCCATAGATGGATTATAATATTATAATCCAGTGATTGTTTATAATTACTGGTAATGTGATCAACATAGATTATTGTGAGCATTAAATACTTGTAATTCAGAACTGTAGGTTTGATCAAGGCTAAAACTGTAACCAGATTTCATTAAAGGGGGTTAATAACTGCTTAAATATTAGAGACGAAATATTTCTGTGGAACAATGGTGACCTCCAGTGGTAGAAGATACTGACTTGTGTTTTCTATATCAGTATTATGATTGAATAATGGTAATCTATATGAATAACCTAAAACAGTGGTCCGCAACCTTTGATCCTCCTGATGTATGAGATTTCAGCTCCCAGAATTCCTGAACATTAACCATATTGAGGGGGCCTTTGGGAAAATGACATCCAAAATGCCTGGAGGACCAAAGGTTAAGAACCACTGCTGTAAAGGCACCAGATACTGTCTGATCTTGGAAGCTAAGCAGAGTCAGCACTGATTAGTACTTGAATAGGAGACTGCCAATGAATACCACATGCCATAGGCTATATTTCAGAGCAATGAACAGGCATAACTACCTCTAAGAAAACCCTATGAAATTCATGGGGTCACCATAAATCAACAGGCAACTTGAAGGCACATAAAACACATGAGAATAAGACTTCTAATTTTATACTAGTTTACTATCTTTTTATGGGGGAGGGTGGGGGTGGGTGGTGCTTAGGGATTTTAGTCAGCATTGTTGTATTTTAATTGTTGTAAAAACCCCGATTGTTTTTAACAGAGGGGCGGGGTAAAAATAAACATTATTATTATTATTATTCATCTTGACTGTTAATACAGTTAAGCAAATAGCAAAATTATTGAATGTGCTTATAATATGAAACACTATATGTTTTGAATATGTTGGGAAGACATCCTGAAGGAATAAGTAGAATATGAAATTGAATTTGGATGAAATAGAAAAACAGATGGAACTGAATTTGCATGAGTTTGCCAAACTTTGCTGGCTTAAATTTCTTCTAAGGTAGCCTTATCCAACCTTGGTTCCCCAGATGTTGTTGGATGACTATAACACCACCCTTTACATTTGGCCATACTGTCTGGGGATGTTGAGAGTTGCAATCCAACCAAGGTTGGGAAATGTTTAGGGCTACTGTGGAGGAGGCATGAGTGTATATATGAACCATGACCCTACCCACCATCCCTGTACACTTGACTATTTTGGAAATCTCTGCACAGATTACATGCAGATTTGAAAGAGTTGTGAGTGCATTATACTTGTTGTCAGCAACTTTGATAAGGTAGGGTTCCTAAATGCAGGAAACTTTGTTAGCTTATTCAGCTGAAAGTGCTTACAACCTCTGTTTGGATCTTTGCACTAAAAGCATCAAGAACCATAAAGCAGTTTGGAATGCAGAGATTTACAGGTGGGGCTTACAAGCACATCAACATCCACACACACATCCCAGATTTAGCTTTACTTGTGTTGTAGATGCACACCTTTATAGAGTTTTTATGAATACAGGATTGAGAAAATTTCTAAAAGCTAAGTATTGAGTTTCTATATATGTGAATATTTAAACTAGAAATAATATATAACTTCTACATTCCCATGATCATTCAGTATTGTATTTTTCAGATGCTGAGGTAATAGATAGCCTGTAATAATGTTACAATAAGGCGTTAGATTATTCCTCATCTTTCTACATTATTAAGACATATATAATATTGCTGCTGTTTAAATCCTAGTTAATATGGAGAAATGGAACTGACATAATCATGCTGGTTAAGAAAGAAATATTATCATTTTGAGATATAAATGTTTCCCCAGGATTGTCTATAGGGAAAGAAAAGGAGCTTCCCACTTTCTAGTAGAAGGAACAACTGAACCAGAAGAGTCTTACATTTATCTCAGTGTCATCTCTCTCCTAATCTGACAAAACTCAATTGTCTCTAAAGTGCTATTAAAATTTTGTCACCCTGCCTTGCTACAGAGCTCTATAATTCACCTGATGTTCTACATTTTGTCAGAGCATTGGACAGTTACTGTTTTGGACTACAGCAACCAGAGCCCTCTACCTAGCATGACTACTGGCCAAGCTGGCTGGGGTAATCTGGGAGTTGTAATCCAAAAGGGTAACTTTTCCAGGCTCTGAATTTTGCCTTGTTTTAAATATTTTGGATGATATCAGTGAGTTACCTACTAAATTCAGTTATTAACAGTATTTTAAAATCACATTCTGCTCAGGGTGATAATATACATAAAAGCAATACAAGGAAAAAAATGTCAACCTGAGCAACTTTTTGTACCATAAAACCAGTGATTCATAATAAAAATGAGAGCATTAGCACCACTTCGGCACTGCTGCAAAGGAGGCAAATAATATTTCAAGAGACTATTAGACATGAAACAGTGTTTGCCACTATTGCAACAAGGTAGAGCTATACAGATGTTTGGGACCACCACACCTACAGTGCCTCGCATCTTCCTCCAAGGAGGCACTGAGGGGTTAGATGACCCTGCAATGCTTAGAATGCTCCCTTTGCAGCTGCCGACAGAGCAGGGAAAAAACACATTATAATGGGCAACATTGAGTAAGGTGTGTCACATAAAGCACAATGTGCATTATGGCCCTGCATTATGGTGTTCTGGTGATTAGGAGCTGTGTCCAACATTATTGCTCTTTGAATGGGAAAGAGCTTCTGTTTACAGAAGGAAAGTTTCAGCACTTTTTGTCCATGGAGTTCATGGAGTATTAAAGTAAAATAAACGTTTAACATGGGGTGTTAAAAATGATAAGTTTGGGGAGTGTTAATTTTTTTTAAAAAATGTTAAAATAAAATAAAAGCTGATTTTACAATTGCCATAGCGAACACCCTCAGAGAGGCAAGCAGTCTCTATTCATCCCATTCTGTAATATCTGTTTGTGATGTCACTCTCTCCCTCATGTCCCTAAGGGCTTACTGCATGACGTTGTCGTTCTTCCAGAATTTTTTTTGTTCCAGTCCTGTGGGGGACCAAGATAAAACCGTATTTTTGCTAACAGGTTTGTTTCCTTACACTCTTCCACATTATGGCCACTATTTTGGGCAGCATCTCCATCATAGCCACAATATATATTTTAGTTCTAATTTATGTGCAGCATGCAGGTACAAGTAGAGTGTGGATCTGTTGAAATGGTATCTCCCCCTGTATCTTCCTAGCCAAACCCATATGTCATAATCTGAGGCCCTCTTCCATGTATCCTTGCAGAATCGGATGGAGTGCATAGCTGGAATGCCCTCTGTAAGGAAGTATGCCTGGCACCAACATTACGGTCTTTCTGGCACAGGATGAGGCCCTTTCTACTCTTCTAGGGATTTTAAGAATTATTTTTTAGTATTTAAGATCTTAGCACTCTACTACTTTTTTACTGGTTTTACACACTGTAGCATTATTACTGTTTGCTGCTGGTATTTCTCTTATCTCTACTCATGGTTTTACTGTTTATGTTTTATATTTCTAATATATTGTACACTACCCAGAATATTGGTCATCATTCTAAAGTGGCAACAAACAAGTCATATCATGTGCTTTTGCATTCCAAAAGGAGGGGGGGGGAAACCAAGCCTGAACACTCATATTAAAAAAAAAAAAAAAAAACTAAGGTCAGGTAGAAACAATGTTTGTTCCTTTTTCTTTTTTGTTGGTCTTCCATTTGAACAATAATTTCTTTCTTCTTTCTATATTTGCAGATTTTAGGGTTGCTGGTATGGACACTGATTGCTGGAACAGAATATTTCCTGTATCCTGTCTTTGGCTGGGTAATGTTTGTGGCGGTGTTCTACTGGGTTCTTACACTCTTCTTCTTAATCATCTATATGACAATGACGTACACTAGGATTCCTCAAGTGCCATGGACCACAGTCGTGAGTATACCAGCTTTTGTCCATATTTTACATTTTTTTAAAGAAAAAAATAGCCAGATAACAGCCGTACCTTGTACATATAGACAGCTTCAATTAGCACTCCGAGTTCCATCTCATTTCAATAAGATGAGCATTGTCTTGAAAGACACAGGGCAAATCAAGTCCCTCCCCTCACCTTCCTGTCTTGTACTGAAACCAGTTTCCTAAGGAAGTCTGTAAATCAAAAAGAGCAGAAATATCTGCCACCACAAAATTTAATTGAGACTGAATCCTGACAAAACAGAGGTACTAACAGTTACGGGCCTGAAACTAGGTCTGGGAATACAACTTCCAATCCTGGATGGAACTACACTCTCCTCCAAGGACTGTGTTTGCAGTCTGGAGGTGCTCCTGGACCCGTTGCTCCTGATGTCTAATCAGGTAAATGCGATGGTCAGGAGGGCCTGTTATCAACTTCGGCTGATACGCCAGCTGCGCCCTTTCCTGGAAACCAGAGACCTCGAAACTGTGGTACATGCACTGGTAACCTCCCATCTCGATTTCTGTAATGCACTCTACATGGGGCTACCCTTATGCTTGACTCAGAAACTTCAACTAAATGAGAGACATGTCAGCCAGGTTGATTTCTGGTGTTTCCAGAAGAGAGCACATAACACCTGTGCTAAAAGCTCTCCACTGGCTGCCTATTAGTTTCCGGGCACAGTACAAGGTGTTGGTTATGACCTTTAAAGCCCTACATGGTTTGGGTCCAACTTACCTCCGGGACCGCCTCCTCCCGTATGACCCTCCCCGCGCACTTTGGTCCTCTGGGAGGAACCTGTTACAACCTATGAAAACAAGGCTGTCAGTGACCTCCCAGAGGGCCTTCTCTGCTGCCACTCCTGGATTATGGAATGGCCTGCCGGATGAGATCCGTCCTATTACCACCTTAGACAGCTTTAAAAAAGCTATCTAGACTGATTTTTTCCGGCAGGCCTTTCCTGAATAACTATCCTGTCCCAAGACTTGGCTGTCCTTTCCCTTTAAGCTGCCATTGGAATTTTTTTTAATTATTGTATATTTTATTTTTTTTCTAATTTAATATATTTTTAATTATTGTATGTTTTTAATCCTTTTTAATTTAATATTATTTTAATGAGTGGTTGGGATAGGGTACTGTAATTATGGAGTTTTTATATTGTGAGCTGCCCCGATTGCGTTGCAGAGAGGCGGGATAGAAATAAATTTTATTGTTATTATTATTATTATTATTGGTGTGTGTGTATGTTTTAGAACTATTTCAATGGGTTTTCACATCATCCTTGTGCTGAGGTACATTAATCCCAGATTTTTGGAAAAAAAATCAAGAATAGCCAGGAAAGCTATTCTATAGACAACCAGTTTTAATAGTAATACCTTACTTGAATGTTTGATCCGAGAGGGAAAATAGATGGCTGATCCCCCTTGACAAACTGTGGCAGTCTGTTACAGACATGTCAGTGCAATGCTGGAATTACAAGTATATTAGCCAATAAATGAAGCTTTACATACAAAGGAAGTGTAATGGAAACTCATGCAAAGATAGGGAATGTGAACTAAGTTTGCACAAGTGTCCAGTGGTATTTCATACCCCATACCTTCATTCTCAAGTCTGAGCTCTTAAAGATAAACTAACTGTAATGCTGAGCTGCCCTTCAGTGGCCACAGAAAGTTGTAGCTGGAGACTGTTGTTAGAACAATACCCTTCCTTATTTCAACCAGCAAACATGAGTGCTTTCCAACTGACAGGTCTGTTTTTTGAGGAAATTTACTGATGTTCCTTGTGATACCTGTTCAGATATCCATGCTGAAACGTGCTTTTTTAAGCCTTTGCCCCCTCCACACCCAAAGTGCAATAAGCTACACCTCCCATCATCCCCAGCCACTGCAGCCATTGGAGCTTAGTCCAGCATGTTGGATGGTCTAACCTTTAGATGGATGACACAGAATAAATACAGTGAATTTATACATTGAGGTAATTTTAAATAAGTCACTGGCTTTCTCACAACACCAACAAATGTGCCAGAGGGCTCATCCAGCATTCTGTACCAGTTGCACTGGCTGTTCCTGGTACGGATCCCAGAATAACATTTGATGTGAAAACCAGCATACCTTCAGATGGTTGTGGGCTGGCATGTGGGGACATGAGTTTTCAGGAGAGATATCTAATAAATCCAATCGCTTAAGGATAATGACCACATAACTGAGTTCTTATTCTTAAAACCTTCACTATTCATGACTTCCATTAAATGAGAGACATGAATGAAATTTTGCACATGAAGATAGATACTCACCGTCTCATTCTACTTTGCCTTCCTAGGGTCTGTGTTTTAATGGCAGTGCCTTTCTTTTGTACTTCATTGCTGCCATTGTAGATGCATGTGCAGTAACCAAAGAACCAGACAGCCATAACTACAACAGCTGGGCTGCTTCTTCAGTAAGTGAAACGTTAATCTTAGACACATTAATATTAATTGTATTGCAGGGGTGGGGAGGATATTGTACCAATTATATTGCTTTGTGTATAGGGCAAAGAGTCTGAAAGGGGCACCTGTGTTTGTAGGTGCTCCATGGATTCCTTATACAGTCAGAGCTTTGGTCATACAGACAGTACACAAATGAAAGGCTAGGGGGAGAGAGATGTATATTTGCTGTACCGAACTTTGACTATATCCACAGGGGATGGAAACAATTTAGCTTCAAACAACAGAGACTCCACTGGACCAGTACTGATGTAGCTGGTGTGTCTAATTTGTCTAGATTAACCATGGTTTATTAGAGCAAAAGATAGTCTTGAGTACCACTCCACTTCTCCTTTTATGCACTGGAATTCAAAATTTTCATGCATTTCCTGTTGCATCAAAATGGTTTAATCTGTTTGACAAACAATATATGGCATCAGATTGTAGCTCAGTTTATTTGAATTGAATTGTATCAAGTCATATTGAACCATATGTGTGCATAAGTACACATAGCTAATCATGTAACAGCTTATCCACATGTCTAACTTTCACATATTCCTGCCTAGAAATAATATTTGGATTGTCAGATAATGGAAGGAGAGTGTGAACACTGGACAAGAAAAGTAATGCTTGGCTGCATTTAAGAATACAGAGTTTCTGTATATATAACTTCTGCTAAAAATTCACAGTGAAATGAATGCTTGGCAGAATAAAGTATCGTTCACTCAAGCTTGAAAACCACTGAACATGAGAGATGCAGGAACACTTGAATCTACACTTAAGAATCCATTTGTATACTTATTTTCGTTAACTTCAGTGGGATTGTGTTATGAAGATGACCTTTACTTTTTTTTTTAACCTGTGCACTGAAGTCAGTAAGGATTGCTCACTAGTTGAATAACCCTACAACAAGGGCTGCATGAGAGAGGGTCACAATGAAGGAGAATTTTAAAACCTTATTGTTGTATGCCATGAATTATCTTTGAAGATGAATAAAGGACTGCCAAACTATTTTCTAACATTTTTTTTCCTTTTTCCTCTGTACAGTTCTTTGCCTTCGTTGTCACTTCATGCTATGGTGGAAATGCTTATTTTAGTTTTGTATCTTGGAGATCACGGACCTTGCAATAAACATCCTCATTAAATAAAAAGAAAACCAGGTGTATAGGCATATGGTGTTGTTTCATATGCAGGCAAATTCCCTCTTCCACTTGGTTTGGGGTAAATGTAATTTTCGGTGACATTCAAGTCATAGATTACCATAAAGCAAGAAGCAGATGAGGAAATTGATCTGCATGAAAAAGGAGAAGAAAGTACAGAAACCTTTTGACACATTCTCACTGACTAAACTCTGCTTGACCATGTCATCTGAAATGAGTCAATGATCAGTATGTTAAGGCTACCTACCTATATGTTGAAAGCCTTCTAATATAATGGTATACATGTTTACTCCAAAATAAACATCACTGAGCTCAACTGGACTTACTCCCCAGTAAGTTATGTACAGCAACATTTCTGAACCTGGCGCCCTCCAGATGTATTGGACTGCAGTCTTCAGCATGCCCAGCTAGATGGCCCTGTTGGCTGGGAGTAGGGTGATTTGTAGTCTAGCACATCTGAAGGGTACCAGTTTGTGGAAGGTTAGTGCATAAGATTCCAACCTTACTAATGGACTATTTTCATACATTATTATAAGAAAGATTTACTGAAAATATGCCTTTGCTTTTGTAGCAGTGAGCAATCGTAACCTCTGTCTACTGGATCCAGATTTACTCAGAACAGACTCACTGAAATCAGTGCTCATTAATGGAACTTAGGTTATTCATCTGATTTAAGATCCATGATTTTAACCAGTCTGTCCTCAGGAAAAGTAAATCTTTATCCAACCCAGTGAATAGAATGTTATATTTTGTATCAATTAACAGGTGTTTCAGTATAATAGTATACATGTTATAAGAAAATGTTAATGAAAGTATGTTGTTTTACTTTGTACTGTAAATGTTTTAGGTCAATCCTATATATATTTAAAAGTCCCACTTGGTTTAGTTTTAGTTCAATTTAAGTCCCAAGCAAGTCTGTACAGCTGTGAAACTTCTGAATTAACGTGCCAGTTTCAAGACTAACAGATCATATATAGATGAGAATACTTTAAACTGAATTGGGCCTGGACTAAGTTAGATATACTTAGGAAAGACGTCAAAATTAACCTGCCAATATTATCATGCCTTTCTACAAATCTACCTCACTTGAAATATTCTGTAAAGGTCTGGATGCTGCACATCATAAGGGACATTGTAAAGCTGGAAAAGAAGAGAAGGGGTAAACAAAATGATATGGAAATTGGAGCAACTCACCCATAAGGAAAGGCTATAGTAGTTGGATGTATCTACTTTAAAAAGGAGGAAAATGATAGTTATATAAAATTATGCATGGTGTGGGAAAAGTGTGCAGAGTTTATCCTTCTGTCATAATACTAAGCCAGGATCATTCAGTGAGGCTGAATCGTAGGAGATTCAAGAGAGACAAAAATAAGTGCTTCTTCGCACAATGCATAGTTAAAACTGAAGAATTCAGTTCTACAGAGTATGGTGATGGGCAAAATATGTAGCTTTAAAAGAGGGATTGAAAAAGCTCTTGTGCAATGGCTACTAGCATAATAGTCTCATGTTACTTCCAGGTTCAGAAACACAGAATCTTAAAGAGTTGGAAGGGACCACAACGGCAGTTAGCATATCACTGACAGTAGCAGTTTCTGAGAAACAACGAGAGCATGCTATTGAACTCATACAATTTTGGACTTCAAACAGGCCTCTGATTGGGCACTGGAAAATGGGATTCTGGACTAGATAGGCTGTCTATACAAGCCCCAAAAAACCATAGTGCCCTGCAGAAAAAGCAAGTTGCAGCAGATGCAACTTGTCTTAATGCTGGTTTTGCCCAGCAGCCCCCATAAGCTTCACATACCAGGAGACAGTTGAGGAAGGGAGAAGAGGTGTGGCAGCAGCAGCATAGGAGTGTCAGGGAGCCAGAGAAGAGGGATGGCCGTTGCCCTCCTACTTTCCTCAGTCTCCGTGGGGCAGCTGCAGCATGGGGTGGCAGTGAGCCGGAGAAGGAGATGGCAGTCACCCTCCTACCTTCCTCAGTCTCCATGGGATGTAGTCATTGGTGGCATGGGGGCAGCAGGGAGGTGGGGAACAGAGAGAGGATGACAGTTGCCCTCCTCCCTTCCTCCGTCTCTGCAGGACAGCAATTGCTCACTAAAGGCAGAAAGAACAATGATGGCTGAGGGTGATTACCCTATAACTCAGCACTGCCCCTTGCACTCGTCCGCCAGTCAGTTTGTGTTTCTTCTCGTTTGGGCAAGCAAATCAGATCAATTTGCTTGTCTTAACAAGCGAAAATGCACACCCTCACATTGTTTAAAAAAAAAAAAAGACGGGAAAAGCTGCAAAGGCTTTTCCCACATAGTTTTTGCCATTTTGGAAAAAAAAACCCTTCACAATATGGCAAAACCAGGTAGAATGCCATTAAGACAGGTAGAATTATCCTCGCATTCTGTGAAGAGCGTTTTCACCATTTGGACAATCCCCTGGGTTTAGTTTGCTAGGTTTCTTACATTTTTAGTTCCTGTTGAAAATCAGCGAGTCTCAGCTTAATCATGATGAAATTCAATGGGACCCTTCTACTAATTTAGTGTGGAGCCAATCCAGTATTTATTTATTTTTAAAAAAATACATATTAGTGTTTTACATTTGGGAGAATTTCTTGCTTATGAGCCATTGTACAGTCCTGAAGCTTTTAGAGAGCTGCATTCTTTTTGTAACAGATTAGTACATCTAAATTAGCATTAATGAAAACATTCATTCTCTGGTTATTCTAATACAGTACTGAGAATACTTAACACAACCGACCTGTTGTCAAAAAGTCAACATTAAAAAGCTGAAAGCAAATGAATGAAAATAACTAGACATTAAAAAAAAGGTGTAAGCTTTTAATCAGAGTGAACCCTTTTTAAAAATTAATGTAGGTGGGATAATTATCATTTATCAACACTAGGTTTTGAGCTGTTAGAAGCCTTGGAAATTAAGTTGGTTTAAAGAAATGACTAAGCAGCTGGCACGCTAAGCAGGACTTGTCAAAGATATTTTCCTGCCTGAGGCAAAGGGTGAGATAGCACCTTTCTTCACTCCTTTTACAGAAGCTGACCAGAAAGGAAGTTTAATTATACTTCAGTGAAGAAGATGGGCTCTATCCTCAACCATATCTGGATCTGAGAGCAGAGTAGCAGGCTCACGTGAGCAGGAGGCAGTGGATACAGGGCAGGTTGCAGGGCACACATAAGCTCTGAACCCCTAACACTTTGCCACTTCTTCCAACCCCTCAGCATATGTTGTTTCATTCTGCCTAACGGGAAGAGCAGTCCTAATGTTAAGCAGCTATGTTAAAAAACAGAAGAATATCCTCAGTAACTTCATCTATAGACACATTTGATCTATTTTAGTAATAACATTCTTTAATGCTAGTTCTTCTTTAGTTATCTGCTGTAATCATGACACTGACAGTGTGATAGAACATTGGATGTTAGAGGAAAGTGGTTTTAATTTTTTCTTAAGAGCTTTAAATTCATTTATTAAAATTAACAAGACACCTCTGAAAAGTGACTCCAATTACAACTGAAACAATGCTATGACCTCCATTGGATGTTTTGTACAATATTGGATTTGCATTCTATGTAAACATTTCCATGTACATTACACTGAAAACATTTTCATTATAATTGTTGTACTCTTTATTTGAATTACTAAATGTAAAATGATGGAACACCCAACAGAGGAGTATTTCAGATATTGTCATGCATCTTTATCAGTGACTTGGATGAAGGAATAGAGCGTATGCTTATCAAGTTTGCAGATGACACCAAATTAGGAGGGGGAGCTAATACCCCAGAGGACAGGATCAGAATCCAAAATGACCTGAACAGATTAGAAAGCTGGGCCAAAACTAACAAAATGAATTTCAGCAGGGAGAAATGTAGGATATACACTTGGGCAGTAAAATGAAAGAAACAGATATAGGATGGGGAACACCTGGCTTGATGGCAGTACATGTGAAAGGGATCTAAGAGTCTTAGTGGACCACAAGCTGAACATGAGTCAGCAGTGTGATGTGGCAGCTAAAAAAGCCAATGCAATTCTAGGCTGCATTAATAGGAGTATAGTGTCTAGATCAAGGGAAGTAATAGTGCCACTCGATTCTGCTTTGGTCAGACCTCACCTGGAATACTGTGTCCAGTTCTGGGCACCACAATTCAGGAAGGATATTGAGAAACTGGAACATGTCCAGAGGAGGGCGACCAGGATGGTGGGAAGTCTGGAAGCCATGCCCAATGAGGAGCGGCTTAGGGAGCTGGGCATGTTAAATCTGGAGCAGAGAAGCTTGAGAGGTGACATGATAGCCATGTTTAAATATTTGAAGGGATGTCATACTGAGGATGGGGCAAGCTTGTTTTCTGCTGCTCCATAATAATAATAATAATAATAATAATAATAATAATAATAATATTTATTTATACCCCGCCCCTCTGTTAAAACAATCGGGGCGGCTTACAAAAATTAAAATACAATACAGATAAAAATCCCTAAACACCCCCCACCCCCACCCTCCCCCATAAAAAATATTAAACAAATGTAAATTAAAGGCAACGGTCTAAAATCACCTTTAAAAACAATAAATACAATAAATAGCCAGCGGACTAAAAGAAGCCAGGATCCCCTGAGGCTGGGATCTAATTTGGAAAGGCCTGCTGAAAGAGATCCGTCTTTAGTGTTTTCTTAAAGCTACTCAGGCTTGTCATCTGACGGATCTCGTTCGGCAGGTCATTCCACAATTTGGGGGCGATTACCAAAAAGGCCCTCTGGGAGGTTGCGGACAGCCTAGATTTTTGTGGCTGAAGCAAATTCCTCCCAGAGGACCGGAGTGCATGGGGAGGATTGTATGGGAGGAGGCGATTCCGGAGATAAGTTGGACCCAAGCCATTTAGGGCCTTAAAGGTAATAACCAACACCTTATACACCTTATACTCCAGAGACTAGGACACAGAGCATACAGAAAAAAAGATTCCACCTAGACATTAGGAAGAACTTCTTGAAAGTAAGAGCTGTTTGGAAGTGGAATGCACTGCCTCTGAGTATAGTGGAGTCTCCTTTGGAGGTTTTTAAACAGAGGCTGGATGGCCATTTGTCAGGAATATTTGATTGTGTATACATGCATGGCAGGGGATTGGACTGGATGGCCCTTGTGTGCTCTTCCAACTCTGATTCTATGTAACTCGTCTTTTCAGGTGGGGTTCATGCGGCCCCCATCACAGGTTCTGTGGCGAAAAGGAAACTGACCCTTTTGTACAGGAATTAAAAGAGCCATAATGCATATCTGTATGGAGCCCCACCCTTCCCAAGTAACCTTTAAGAGCACATAGGATACAGTGGTTGGTTTGTCCTAAGTAGATCCATGTTCAAATCTCAAATCAATTCTGACTCTGGACTAGTCACTATCTCTTGGCGTAACCTACCTCACAAGTGTACCATATCTGAGCAACTTGAAGAAAAGAAAAGAATAAAAATGAAATAAAAGTATACTTGTGAACTGATATGAAAAAAGGTGTGTGCACATTTGACAAGTTGAGCTCCAGAAGGGCCTTAAACATTCTCTACTGAGGCAGCAATGTACGGTTGGCTATCTGTATCCACAGATTCTGCATCCATGGATTCAAACAACCAAGGCTTGAAAATATTCAGGGGGGGGGGGCGGATTCCAAAAAGCAAACCTTATTGTTCAACATTTTATATAAGGGTTACCATTTTACTATGCTGTTGTTTTCTAATACAAAACGAATCAGAAACTATAGGGATGAAGATTACAAATAAAAGAACTTACATTTGATAATGTTTGCACTGTTTTAGCAAGAATATTCTGTTATTTGCTTGGGAATATAACTTTTATAACAGCACATGGATTTTTAACTAATTTGAGAAGCCCATATACAGAGGTTTAGTTTACAAAGTATTATTCTAAGAGTAAAATTGCTAACACAGCCCTTATGTCTTTGGCTTTTGACTTTTTAAAATAATGTTTCGGTATGTAACATATTCCAGGTAAAGGCCTGAAAACAGCATTTGTTCCAGGACATAAATGTGCATAAGAGTCTGACTTTCTGTTGCAAAAGCTTTTTAACAAAGAGAAATCAACATTTCCAAATATTCTATTGCGTTACTATGCACATAAATGATAATCATTATTTGGATGGGTTAAAGATGATAAATAAAAGAGCCGTGAAAGTCTTCGACTTCACAATGAATAAAAGACTTGTTTTTTAAAAATGAGCAACAGAACATGAAATTCTATTACAGTGCCTCACTCAGTTTTGTTTTTGGAAGTTAAGTAAAAGATTTGATTACAATTCCACTATCCTTGCATTTAACAACAGGAGATAAACTGAAATGTTCCCCCCCACCCACAAGTCCTGAAACATTCCTGTTCACATCTTTCATTCACAATCAAGAATTTCAGTTGACAGGCACAATGAGGTCTAATGAGATCTGGCCAACAAAATACAAATGGAGATCTTAACATTTTGTAACTAGCTGGTAACAAAAAAGAAGAAGAGGAAGAGGAAAACCCACTTTTTGTATATATGCTAATAGTGAATTTTATTAAGAGTGCAGTCTTGAGAGAGACTCTGAAAAGAAGGATACACATATAAAAGATTAACTGATAGAATTTTAATATTTATTAATGAGGGGGGGAGGGTTAAGACTGCTTCTTCATAGACCAAATGGAAAATAAAAACCAATACTGTATCAAGACAATCAGAATGACACAAAATAAGTGCAGCCTACTCTTACCCCCAGTAATTTTACAGTAAGGAGCACAGCCATCTCTGCTACCTCCTCCCACGTTGGGTCCTGTGACTAAACGCAGGCTGTGTTACTTCACAGCCAAACGACTTTCCTCCCTCCTTTTCCCACATCCAATCTGACAGTTCTGGGGAACTCGAAAGTTTGCGGGGGGGGGGTTGTTTCCTTCTTTTTGGCAGCCTTTCTGTTAAGGCCTTTAAAAGGCCCTTCTCTAGATTTTGGATTCTTAGCCCAACACACTCACCACCTTAAGGCCAACACAACTACCTGTGTGGGGTTTTTTAAAGTGAGAAATAAAGGGCCACCCTCTCTCAGCCTAGTGAGGGCATGAAGGCTCTCAAAGCGTCGCAGCCTTGTGTGAAACTCCCGCGTTCCCCGAATTTCCCACAGAAGGTTTTGCCACGGAAAGGGGGAAACTGTTCTTCCCTCTGGCTGCCTCCTTCGGGCCTACCGAACCCCCACACCCTGTCCCGTCGAGCCTGCCCATTCCCCTCCACGAAGGGGTCCCCTCACAGCCTCTCGGGACCAAGCCATGGGTGTCCCCCCGGGCTGGGCGGTGGGGCCCGTTCCCTCTTTCTTCCCCTCAGCTGAGCCTACAAGGCGGCTCCGTGGCCAAACCTCGGCCGGCCCCGCCTTGTCCTGTCCCGTCCCGTCCCGCCTCCGGAGCTACAAAGAGGCAGCAGCCGGAGGAGGAGGAAAGAGAAAGGAGGGCGCCGAGCGAAAGACAAGGGGCGCCTCTTCCTCTTCTTCGGCGCGGGATGTCTCACGGGGTGGTGCGGGTGGTCCGCACCGACGCCACCAGCAGCAGCGGGGGCGCCTCCAGCTCCTCTTCCTCCTCGCCGCCCTCCGCCTTTGGGCCGGACTCCGGGCTCCTCGACCGAGGCTACGCGGGCTCTTGCTCAGCCATGCTGAAGGTGGCCCAGATGGTAAGGGGGGGCAGGAGGGTGCCAAGGGGACGCGTGGGCAGCAGCCGGGGCGGCCACGACAACGACAGCAGCCTTGTCCCAACTGCCAGGCTTGGCGTTTGGGCTGACTAATTTGGGCGCTGCCCGCTCCATTGGAAACACGTGTTATTCCTGTCCTGCCCCAAGACTTGGGTCTCTAGGAATTGGCGCCAAAGTTCCCCACCTCGCCCCTGTGAGGTGAGGGTCGTGGGAGAGTGGCGTGGAGCCTTTCTCTTTCCCTCGTTCTTTCCCACAGGATGGCTCCCGTTCCAGCCACACACAAAACCACCCAAGCATTAGGGAGGTGCGAGGACGCCTTTCAGAATCTCAGCTTCTTCATCATCATTCATTATTTACGGTCATAGATCAAAATATTAAGCAGTGCATAAAAATGTATAAAATTTACATAAAATACATACAAATGCAACTCAGACATAAAACACCTACACAGAAGACTGAATACAGACAATACCCAAAACTTAAAAACTAAGTGGAGATACACACACAGTAAGACTGACCCCTGTATCCACTGATTCATTATCCACTGATTCAATTATCCCCGGGGACACAAAATAGCACACCTACCATAGAGTCTTCCTAGAAAATGTGTCATTTCTAGCCATTTTTATGTCCTCCAAGGCAACTCTGTGGTACTTTAAACTTTAAGTCCCATTATTTTCAATGGTGTTCACTATTATGCACGGTTTCTGTATCCACGCCCCCCCCGGAACCAATCCCCAGCGGATATGAGGGTCCTACTGTATGATGTTAAAGTTTCATCTCTGATGCTTCCTCTTAAAAATGCCTTAAATAACTGATGGTTCTGAATTATAAACACCCTCCCAATCTCTCTCTCTCTGGCTTTTCTTCACAAACAAAGATTCAGGAAGGACTCATCCCGCGTCTTCTGCAAGCGCGCTGATGACTAAAAAGGCCAATCCGAGATAAACAAGTCCAGTTGCAGAAAGCACAGCAGAAGGTCTCCTTGGGTGATGTTTTTGGGTTGTGATGTTTTGGGTTTCTGCGTTGTCGTTTCTCTTCAAGATTTGTTCAGCGTGAGTTCTCAAATAAGGCTGCAGCATTGTGGATAGTGTGTCTCCATGCCTCCCAATTTGAGGCCATGGCAGACCATTGTTGGTGATCAATCTGGTTTAGTCTGAGATGTTGCTTCAGGGAGTCCTTGAATTGCTTTTTTAATACAGTATTTGCTTTTGAACAGTTATAGCATGGGAACAAAAGAGGGAATGTGTTTCTCTTTCAAGGGTCCAGGTGGCACAGGCCAGTTCTGGAGTGGGAAACTTTGTGGCGTCTAGGAGCTTATCATGATTGGGAGTGAGGGCATAGGGCAAAAGTGGGATCCTGGAAGACTTTATTTTACAGTCCATAGACCCACATATCAAACACCAAGACTGTACACTATTAGATATAAGAAAATGAGTCAACTGGGAATAAAATATAGGTGCATAAAATATATTGAAATTGTAAAAAAATATGAAATATGAAAGATTTGAAGACTTGCTCAATCCAGAAGCCATCTCCCAGGCCTCCCCAAGTTGCCCATCTCTGGTGGATACACATGCATGCAAAAGTTTTAAAAGAAGTAGTCCTATTAGGCTCTTGCAGCACTCAGTACTGCATCCGAAGGAGTGGGTTTATATCCACAAAAGCTAATGGGGAAAATAAAAACCAGTTAGTCTTAAAGGTGCTGCCACATTTTCCCCCTCCCCCTTCCTTCCCTCCTTTTTATACATGCAAAAGAACACTGTTCTATACTATAATGCCCAGTTTGTTAGGGTCACCATGACTGCATTTCCAATTGTAGTCACATCATGGTAAGCTCCACTGATCTCTGTGGTGCTTTCATCTGACTGCACAGGGTTACCAGCAAAACACACTGAGATTCCCACAATTTTTTTCAGCCAATGTGAACAGTTTTGCCAAGACAACTGCTAGAGACTCTATCAAGAGAGAGAAAATAATACATAGTCCCTGCTTGGCTATCCCCCCCCCCTCCCCATATTCTCTGGTTTTCATCAGTGCTGATCTGTCAGAAGCAGTAGTAAAACTTGAAAACATCATTAATGGTAAAACTTTAAAGTTTCATCCATCACTTACCCTCGTGCTCTGGCAGAACACGTAATCCTTCATATTTTGAAACAAGTCCTGAAACTGTATTCCCACAATTTCCCCCATCAGTGGCCTAAGTGGTAACCAGTGCTTCTTATAGGTGACTTTCCCAGGCTAACTACTATCTGATGTTGCTTCATAGTGCTATTTTCCTAACTAGAATCATTTCTCACATATATATCCCACCCCAAGGAAGCTGGCATAACTTACATGGGGTGTAGAGGTGGTTCATCTTATTTTATTATCAGAAGAGATGTATTTATTTTTATTTAAATAAATAAATAAATAAAATAAGAGATCCCAGTGTATGGTAGGCTGGGTTGGTAATAAGCCCAAGTTTAGTAATAAATTATGAATAGGAATTTGATTCAAGCTCTAAATCCAACACACATTCGCTCACAGTTAATTAACTAAAAAAAGTAATTAACATTTTTTCTAGTTTCTCAAAGTGGATTTCAGACCAATACTACAAACTACTGTGTAGATAAAATGAACATTGTGGGCAGCATCCTGTTAGTTTTCTAGCCCTTTGTACCCTACCCATCCACACCCCTTGTAGCTGTCAAACCCCAGGAGCAGCTGCTGATACTTATCTAGGGAGGCAGTTCAAGTGATGAAGATGCAGCTGGTCTGGGCTCCAAGGGGAAGCAAAAGGAGCGTGCACTCCACCCATGCATGCATCCTTGTTCTCCCCTCTCCCCCCCCCCAGGCCAAGACAAACTGCTTCTTCCTCCTCTGAATTGCCCCCCATCCTTCCCTTACCAACTGATAAGCATCAACAGAGCCCCTCCTAGGTCTTGACAGCTGCTAGGATGTGGTGAGGCCACAGAACTGTGTGCACAACTCTTTCTGCATGGTGTAGGATGTTGGCCAAGATTTTTAAAAATCCAGTAATCAAATGTGACAGAGAAAGACTTAACCAAAAGCCAATTTGAAAAAAATAAGCACTGGAGCCTTTAGGAGAAGCACTTCTCTTTCTATTTCCATGGACACAAGTAGAGACATTGTGTGTGTAAAGGAGCTTGTTAACATGATCCCACTACATTTCTATCCAGTCATGTGAAAAATATTCTGAGTGTTTGACGAGGACACTGGGAGACTTGGGTTCAACTCTTCACTCAGCCATGGAAACCTGCTTGGGCAAGTAACACTCTCTCAGCCTTAGAGGAAGGCAATGGCAACTCCCCTCTGAACAAATCTTGCCAAGAAAACCATGTAATAGGTTCATCTTGGAGTCACCAAAAGTCAGAAACAACTTGAAGGCACACAATAACAACAAAGGTATATATGTGTATAATTCACATGTACACTTAAGACTCCTTGAACGTTTTCATCAGCGCTGTATACGTACAATCCTAAATATACAGTGGACTGACTATGTGATAAATGTTGCTGTCCTTGAGCAAGCAGGGATCACCAGCATTGAGGCCATGATATTGAGAACACAGCTGCGCTGGGCAGGGCACGTTTCTAGGATGGAGGACCATCGCCTCCCAAAAATACTACTCTACGGTGAACTTGCCACGGGTCAGCGTAAGAGGGGCGCTCCAAACAAGCGATACAAGGACTCCCTGAAACAACATCTAACCCTCCGCCAAATTGATCACCAACAATGGTCCGCCCTGGCCTCACATCGGGAGGCATGGAGACGCACTATCCACAATGCTGCAGCCTTATTTGAGAACTCACACTGAACAAGTCTTGAAGAGAAACAACAACGCAGAAAGAATCACAACCCGGAAACATCACCCAAGGAGACCCTCTGCTGTACTTTCTGCAACTGGACTTGTTTATCTCGGATTGGCCTTTTCTGTCAGCGTGCTTGCAGAAAGTGCGGGATGAGACCTTCCTGAATCTTTGTTTCCGAAGAAAAGCCAGAGAGAGAGAGAGACATGTAGCTAGCACTGAGAAACCACAGAGGGCTAAGATTTCCAGTTTCCCTTAACTGCTTGATTGTGAAGCAACTTAGAATCATAGGACTTTTTCGGACATTAAAAATACAACGCTAGCAGCCTCGCCACGTTGCGAGGCTGCAGCGCTGCAGGGAATCCCTTTCGGATTATGCCCGTCCCTGCCGGTACTGTTGCAGTACCACAGGGACATTTGAGCATTATATTTAGCCGATTTTTACTCACGATCAACTTTCGTGAGTAAAAATCAGCTAAATATAACGCTCAAATGTCCCTGCGGTACTGCAACAGTACCGGCAGGGACGGGCATAATCCGAAAGGGATTCCCTGCAGCTCTGCAGCCTCGCTGCTAGCGTTGTATTTTTAATGTCCGAAAAAGTCCATAGACTCACTGAATCATAGAGTTGGAAGAAACCACAAGGGCCATCTAGTTCAACCCGCTGCCATGCAGGAATGCCCAATCAAAGCATTCTTGACAGACAGCCATCCAGCCTCTGTTTACAAACCTCCACAGAAGAAGAATCCACCACACTTGAGGCAGTGCATTCCACTGCTGAACAGCTCTTATTGTCAGGAAGTTCTTCCTAATGTTTAGGTGGAATCTCTTTTCCTGTAGTTTGAGTCCTTGTAGACATATAGGATTATTATACCTGATTATGTGTGCGGACTCCCACATACATTTCCGTTTGTGGAAATGCTTTACATGTAGGAAATATGTGATATATAAAGTAACTATGACTATTTTCTGAAGATACCTTTCCTGTTATCTCTGGCAAAGCAGTTCTTAAGAGGTGATAAACATTATTATAGTAGCTTGTGGTAAATAATTAGGTTGCATCAATGGATGTAGAAAGTTTCTAAAAATGTTTTTACAGTGCCTTTAGTAACAAGTGTACATGTTGTGCCCAATTGCCACATCAGCTGCTAGTGGCACTCTTCTTATAGGTGTGTCTTCTGGATCTGGGCAGAGAGCAAAAACAAAAAAAAATGTTTTTCTTTCCCCAGGCCATTCTTGGATTCAGAGAGCCAACAATAGAAAGAAGAGCCAACAATAGAAATTCTGATGGTGTTGTTAAGTGAGCTCTTGAGTAATAGCCAGCAGAAGACTTCTTACAGTGTTGGCACCACATCATATCAGGGCACAGTTACAATATGAGAAATGGTGAATAAGGAAAATTAACATTATGGCTTATAAGCTCTAGTGTGACCTCCCCAGTTCTAGCTATGCTGCCTTGGGGATGGTGAAGGTTGTAATCTAATGCATGTGGAGGGTACTAGATGGGGGGGGGCATTGCCCTACTACATGGGTAGGCATAGTGCAGGCTTCTGGAAACATCATACCTCACATTTGTGGCACCTGAAGCTCCCCACCAGTCCCCCAAACCCCCAAAATCCCTTTTTAAAAAAGAAACAAACTATGGGGATGATTTTATAAATGTGGTTCTGAAATCAAAAACACCTTAAACATGTAAAAACATGTAAAATACCCCCAGCCCACTAGCACTGTACTACCCCCCCTGCCAATATCTCTGTTTTCCTCTGCAGTCCCTCTCAAAATGGTGAGATGTTCTGCCACCATTTTGAGAGGGACTGCAGAGGAAAATGTAGGTATTTGTGCTTGATGGTGGGGGGTGGCTCAGAGGAGGGTCTGGGGGAAATTGACCCCTGGTCCCTACTCACTTGCCAATCCCGGCCCTAGTAGGTTATTAAAAGATCTTGAAAGAGGAGCATTTGCAGTAACACGCAATCTTTAATGGCTCATTAGAAGGTCTTGACAAAAAGTGTGCAAACTGATAAAAAGAAAATAGTGTAAACAGAAGTACATATATGGATGTGGAGTCTCATTCCTCTTGCAGTAGTCTTCCAAAAACACCTTCCTTGAATAGGTTTTCTACTGAAGGGGACCTTTGGATTCCATTGTCTGTATTCCACATGGCTCAGCTGAAGCCATTTGTGTGTATTTTTGTGTTTTTGGTTTGTTTGTTTTTAAATGGAAGTTTACTTTAGCAACACATGAAAGCTTCTGCATTAAAAATCTCACTAGAACTTTTCACTAGGAAGGACATATAGAACAGCCTTTTCCCAAAGCAGAAAGCTGTTCTTCATGTTCCTTTTAGACAAGCAATACATTCGGTAGGAGTTTTTTTGTTTTTGTTTTTTTAAGACAGTCTCCGTAAATATTAGACGACTTGGAATGATTTGCATGGTGTTGTTGAAATCATTGGTGATTTTCTAGAATACTCGCTCCCCGGAGTCATCTGTCTGAAAACAGGAACTCCCAACAGTGTGCTTCCTGTTCAGAAGCAAACTGGAAGTTGAGGTGTTTTGCTGTCAGCTAGTTCTGCTAAATATGCAACAACAGTAAAAAGTTCAAGCTAAGGATGCTTTTGGAAATAGTGACTTTGACATTTGGAAGTTTAAAATGGCATTCTGCTCAAATGCTTCACTATCAAGTTACAGCCTATTTTATTGAGGTTCTTATCTTTCATATTCATGTTGTGTACATTGTTGATGTCTGGGATTCAGATGTTGCTGGGGGAGAATTAACTTTCAGGCTCACCTTTTTCTTTTGAGGATTTACATTGCGTCAGCCACCCCTATCCAGGATAAAACTGTTTTTTGTCCAGACACTTAAAAAGAAGCTGGTAAGCTTTTTATTAAAAAAAAATGTCTTGATTGAGAATCGATGCATTTTGTGATGTGCTTTGGGAGTACGCAGGCATCCATAGTTGCTTTAGTAGAGAGGTGAGCTTTGCTGTTGGTTCTTTTTTTCTATGAAGAGATGTTAGTTAACTTTTTTGGCTATGGCTCCCAAAGTCCCATGCTCACCTATCCCTGACTGAGGGTTTTGGGAACTGCAGTCCTCCAAAGGAACTTTTCCAAGCTCTGAGAGCTTCTTGTCACTAAAGTGAATGGTGGCCATTGCAAACCTGGAGTTTTCCCTCCTCTGTGCACTGGAACAGCATCCCTGCAATGGATCAGTGTGAAAGAATATGAAGACTTTAATTGGTTGTACAGCCTCCAAAGGTTTTTAAACCTTATCTGTAAATAACGCTGAACTTTGCTAAATGTAGAGGATCCTGAAACTTGACTTTTAAACTCTTTATGCTGAATTAACAGAATTCTGACTACTCTCTGATTACTAAAGATCTTGGCATATATAAAAATTTAAGAAGAGTAGTAGAAAAGGAAAAGCCTTCAACATGTCATGTGCCGGGGAAAGCTGGTTAGAAATGGAGAATCTTATATTCTCTTGGCCGCTGTTGGGGCTATTGTGAGCTTGGGTGGCTCAACTCCCAAAACTGACTCAGAGGGATTTGTTCATTGATAAAATAATGGTTTAGTAAAATTGAAATACAGTTGTCCCTCCGTATCCACAGATTTGGTATCCATGGATTTAAGTATTCACAGCTTGTAAATATTCTTTAAAAAATAATAATCCAAAAAGCAAACCTTGATTTTGCCACCTTATATAAGGGACACCATTTTGCTATGCCATTGCATATAATGGGACTTAAGTATTCATGGATTTTGGTATCCACTGCGGTCCTGGAACCAACCCCCAGCGAATATGAAGGGACAACTGTACTTCATTACAAGCTGTGTTTACAAGTCTGGTTTGAACTAGCCATGGTTTGTTATGTTAACCATGAATTGTCCTGAGATGACCAAAGAGAGCAGTTCATTTTTCCCTTTCTGGGCTTTATTCTCCTGCCCCTCTTATAAGTTCCTGTTTAAGGTTGGGCAACTGGGGAAATAAGCCAGTATCAAGCCATGAATCGGTGTTCAGACATAACGAATGTCATGATTTAAAGAGAGTTCATAAACCAACCACAAACAATGACTTCTAATTATGGCTTGCAGCTGTTTTTCCTTTTTCAAAAATATTGATCATTTATAAATTTCAGACACAAAAACAAAACAGAATTCAACAAACCACAACTTGGCTCATCATTACGTGAGAATTCAGCCACAGGGTCATCGTTCAAACATCATTACCTGTTTACTGTGCATATACAATTACTATTTTTCCCTTTGTCTTTCATAAAACTACTGTATTTTTTTGCATTTAGATTTTACAGTAGCATGCCTATATCCACAGGGGATTGGTTCCAGCCCCCCCCCCCGCAGATAATAAATTCTGCGGATAATAGCAAATGCCCCCATTGCCATTTCCGCCACAGAGCTCATGGAGGGAGTGAAGGGAGAAGGGAGGTGAGAACTCTCCTCTCCTCCCTTCTCCCCCACCCCATCGCCATCAGTGGGAGCCATCGGGGGGGGGAAGAAGGGAGGCAAGAACCCTCCTTCCCTCCCTTTTCCCCCCGCCACCATTTTCATCAATGGGAACCATGGGGGGGGAGAAGGGAGGCAAGAATTCTTCTTCCCTCCCCCCCATCGCCATTGTCATCAATGGGAGCCATCCTGGGGAGAAGAAGGTTGGCGAGAACTCTCCTTCCCTCCCTTTGCTCACCCCCATCGTCATTGTGGTCAACGGGAGCCATCCCGGGCAGAGAAGAGAGAAGGGAGGTGAGAACTCTCCTTCCCTCCTTTTGCCCCCCACCCCAGTCACTATTGTCATTGATGGGAGCCATCCTGGGGGGTGAAGGGAGGCGAGACCTCCCCTCCCCTCCCCTCCCCTCCTTGTCACCAACCTCGGATAATTGAATCAGTGGTTGGTGCATCAGCGGATACAGGGGTGCTACTGTAGTTTAAAAGGGAAAAGCTCTTAAAGCTGCCATCCTGTACATTTGTAATAGGAGTAAATCCTATTGAACCTGATAGGATTTGCTTCTGAGCACTTCCATGCAAATGTGTGGATTTGTGTCATACAAGATGACCTTCAATGTAATTTCCCTCTTAGATAAATTCTTTATTATTGTGCACTTGTGAAAATGCATACTTTAAAATATGTGTACTCCTCTGGGAAGAGAACCTGTGTCTTATTTGTTTTCACTCTGTAAATAACATATATGTTACTGATGCTGTATAATCAAAAACTGAGAGACCCACAAAGTTCAGCAGTTCCTGTATTTTGCTTCTACTGTGTCCTGTTGATTTCAAGCTCCTTTAAAATTAAACACACCAGAAAGTATTCTGCATCAGCTAGTTAGTTAAGTATCCTCAGGTCCTGTCCAAACGGTGAAAATAATCCAAATGGAAATCACATGGAAGGCGATCTGTCTAAATCAGTGATGGGCAACCTTTTGAGCTTGGTGTGTCAGAGTTCGCCAAAAAACTGAGCATAACTCGGGTGGTGTGTCACGTTGAGAAAAAACATTAACTCTGCCAGTGGAAGTGAGGGCAAAGATCCTGGCTTAACCGGAAGTCCCAGAACTAGACCCTCCGTGCCGGACTTCTGTTGTTTTGGCCTACAGACCTCCGGCACAGAGTGTCTAATAGGGGAGGATGAAACATTTGTGACTACAGTTGTCTCTCCACACTCGCGGGTTTCACATTCGCAGTTCCGCATATTCGTGGATTCCTGCTTTGGGGAGTGTGGGAGTGTGGAGGAAAGTGGGACCAGGGCTTCGAAGTCCCGATCGCCACTTTTGGGAGGGTGTGTGTGTGTGTGGAGGAAAGTGGTGACCGGAGCTTTGAAGCCCCGATCGCCACTTTAGGGAGGGTGGTGAAGTTGCGGGCGCGGGGGGAGGAGGCCTATGGCCGCGTGTCATCAGAAATGGCTACGCGTGTCAGTGGTGACACGCGTGTCATAGGTTCACCATCACTGGTCTAAATGGACATTCATATCAATACGTCTCATTCAGGAGTGGGGCAGCCAAATCCACTGTCAATTCCTTCAGAGAAGCCTTCAGAGCTTTTCTCTGAGTTTTTAAAAAGCTCTGTAGGGGATGTGAATGTGCAATCATTAGGACAGTCGCATTCACATTGCTGCGACGAGGCAGCATAAGCTGATTGGCTGGACACATATGGGGGCGGGGCTACCAAACAGGGAATGAGCCTGCTGCTGCCATGTTGGATTTTCGGCTAAGCGAGAGGTTGATAAGTCAGTAAAACGGCAATCTTTTACTTTCTTTTATACTTTTTTCTTTTATAAATATGAAGTATCACTTGTGCGCACCATGGTGAATGTTTTTTTTTAAAAAAAAATTGGCAGTGGCAGATTTAAAAGTGTGAGTATTTCACTCACAGCTGCCATCTTGGCTAGAGGGCATGTGAAATTTAGGGGGGCTTTATTAAGCATTAAGACAGGTTGCAGTGCTGCAAATTGCTACTTCTTCTGAGGAGATAGTATTTTTCCTCTTGTACAGACGAGGCCTTAACTGTTATATATATATATCATAACTGTTCTGTTCATGATCACTATTTAGTCATGATTGTGACATGTAACTCCCCCATCCCATCTACTTTACTGGGCAGCCTCATGGGGTGAGGGTGGGCCATTCTGCTGGTGATGAGAGCACAGTTGAATGTTTCCATCAGGTTTGGGGGGATTAGGCCAAGAGAAGTTATGTAGATAAGTATGCTTAACTAAGGGTGCATCTAGACTGTAGAAATAATGCGGTTTTACACCACTTTAAGCGCTGTAGCTCCATCCTATAGAAACATGGGGTTTGTAGTTTTGCAGTCTTTAGCCTTCTCTGCCAAAGAGTGCTTGGTGCCTCACAAAACTACGAATCTAGGGTACCCTCACCTCCAGTAATCCCTGCTTTCCCCCTGCCCTTTTTGGCCACAGGACAATGATTTATTTCAGTGATGGGCAACCTTTTGAGCTTGGTGTGTCAAACTTCGCCAAAAAACTGAGCATAACTTGGATGGTGTGTCACGTTGAGAAAAAACATTATCTCTGCCAGTGGAAGTGAGGGCAAAGATCCCGGCTTAACCGGAAGTCCCAGAACTAGACCCTCCGTGCCGGACTTCTGTTGTTTTGGCCTACAGACCTCTGGCACAGAGTGTCTAATAGGGTAGGATGAAACATTTGTGACTACAGTTGTCCCTCCACACTCGCGGGTTTCACATTCGCAGTTCCGCATATTCATGGATTCCTGCTTTGGGGAGTGTGGGAGTGTGGAGGAAAGTGTGACCAGGGCTTCGAAGCCCTGATCGCCACTTTTGGGAGGGTGGGGGTGGATGAAAGTGGCAACTAGGGTTTTGGAAGCCCCAATCACCACTTTAGGGAGGGTGTGTGTGTGTGGAGGAAAGTGGTGACCGGAGCTTTGAAGCCCCGATCGCCACTTTAGGGAGGGTGTGTGTGTGTGGAGGAAAGTGGTGACCGGAGCTTTGAAGCCCCGATCGCCACTTTAGGGAGGGTGGGGGTGTATGGAGGAAAGTGGTGACCGGAGCTTTGAAGCCCCGATCGCCACTTTAGGGAGGGTGGTGAGGTTGCGGGCGCGGTGGGAGGAGGCCTATGGCCACGTGTCATCAGAAATGGCTACGCGTGTCAGTGGTGACACGCGTGTCATAGGTTCGCCATCACTGATTTATTTAATAGAGGGAGTGTGTGCAAGGGATGTATGGCTGCTGCTAACGTGTTCCTGCCCCATGTATCTCCCTTGTGCCATCTAATAAAAGAATCACAGGATGTAACCTTATGTTCATTATTTTGTCAAGCCTTGCAAGCAGCTTGAAATGAAACAGAGCAAGCTGTAGCAATGGTGCACAGGGTGATATCACACTGCCTGTTACCTTCATTAATTATCATGATGTAGAAAGGGTCAGCAAAAGCCATGGGTCCCCTGTAAAGTAGCAAAATGAAACCTCTGGGCCATGGGCCTAATTTGTCCCACCAAGTGTTCTCATGAGGCCCATTCCACAAATTTCACACTCACAGACAATCTGGAGGTGTTCCCTCCTTTGTGCAATAACTGGAGTATAATTTGAACATTCTCTCATACTGAGGATTTTCACTTTTCTGAATACAGATCTTTTTTAACCCAAAAAAGTCTTTGGCCAGAATTCTGTCAAGGCATTGCATCTTTGTAAGTGGACATACATCTGCAGGAATTAGAATTGTGCAGATGTGCAACATCTGTATCCAGTAGATAGCTTCTATTATGTTACTGTTTAGCGGAACTGGCAAAGTACCCAATGCACATTGTTGCCCAGTGCAGAATGGGACTGACATTGATCCTGATGTGGACTGGGCACCAATGTGCTTCGGGCACTCTTGCCGATGTTCCATTACATTATAGGAAAAGGTCATATAGAATTCTGGATTTTTTTAAAGGTTATTCAAATGCTCCTAGCAACTCTAAGCACACTAGTTATAATACAGAGGAGAAAATGTAGCAGACTCCCTGTGAACTTTTGCATCTAGTGTTCATAATCACTGCTAATGATACACATTAAACACGTGCAATATAGTAGAACAGCCAACTGCTCAGTTTTATTGGCATCGTAATAGTAACAAAATGTGTTCCTCCAATAGACCAGTAACATAAAGAAATTATAAAAAATCAGGATGTTCTGATCTCTTCTGAACATGCTTGGTCATTTTACCTTCCTCCACTCAATTTTGATGTTAACAGTGGCTGCATCCAGCTGCAAAAGTAAGCTAGGATTTTTTGTTGTGGCAGTGAATTTAGGTGAGCTTTCACTTATGTGCTCCCCCACCCTTCTTATCTTCTGATTATAGCCACAAGAAGGAAGTGGGAAGTTTCTGCATCCTTCTTTGATTAATAGTTTAGGTCTGGGATGGGAATTTATGTGCCCTTCCAGATGTTACTGGACATCCAGATACCCTAGTTAGAATAGTCAAAAGTAGTTTATGTTGGGGGCTGCAGTTCAACAACATTTGGAGGACTACATGATTCCCAACCCCTGTTTAGAGTTACGTCTGAATCCTAAGTTATACTTAATATTAGCTATGATTTATTAGAACAAGCTAGCTTCAAGGTTTAAATTTGAGTTGTTTCAATAAAGAACTCCTTTTATTTAGTGTAGCTAATTTGAAGGCAGGCCTGCCTGCACACACACACACACACACACACACACTAGTTAAGATAGACTACAGTTGTCCAGGTTCAGATCAACTGACAACATATAGTTAGCAAAAAAATAAATAAATAAAATTCTAGCAAATGATTCTGTACTCTGATATGCCACAAGGAGAGGGGCAGGTTCATTCACCCAATGCTTGCATAGGCTTGTTTTCAGAATGGGGGAACATAGCTTATTGTTACATCTGAACACAATCATTGGCTTTGGAATACTTGACAAAGAATGAGATAACATCATGATTCAAACAGCATTTTCCCATCACAAGTGACTCTTGCATCTGTCATTTTTCATTTTAGGAATTTAACATATAAATTGGCCTGCAATAACCATAATAACTAGTGTTCTTCAAAAATTGGATGTGTGTTTTGTGTTGATTTTAAGTGTCTTTCTGTACCGTAAGCCTATTTTCTCAGTACTGCAATGCAAATAGACATTTACATTGCAGGGAAACGTTAAATTAACAATTTGTAAGCCACTAGGAGCTTTTTTGGATGAAAGGGAGTATAAATGCTCTATGGCAAATAGTGTAGAGGTAATTATCCAAGATCTGTTCCTTTTTGTAAGATGTAATGTTTGCAAACATTAGTAAGGCCACTTATTGATTGTACTGAACAGCAATGGCTTTGTACCATAGCTAGCTGGTGCCCTTGTATGTACTTGCTTTCTCATTTAAAAAGTTAAAAAAATATTTTTGAACTTATCAGCATAACATATTTGTAAACTTTTTTAAAATGTTAATATCCTCCTTTAGTAATGCAGAATGTGACATTATGGTAGGAGACAACATGTTCCTGATGTCATAACTCTTCATGTAGAAAAAAATAATAATGCATCTGCTTCTCTCTTCAATCCATCCTCTTATTCTTGGCAGCCAGAAATCTGTTTGCATTTACATTATGGTCTATATGAAGGATGGAACTTGAGGAGCCTTCCAGATGTTGTTGAATGGTGACTGCCTACAGCCCTTGCCTGCATTGCCAATGATGAGGAATGATGGAAGTTACAATTCAAAACATCTGGAAGGCTGCATGATTTCCACTCTGACATAAATCCAGTGACTAGTCCTGACTAGAACTGAGCCATTGAAGCAATAGGATTTAGATGGATGTTGACCTGACATTTCACAATTGGTTCAGTAGATCTGCTCTAGTTTTCACTAACAATTGGATTCAGGCCTCTTAAGTCTTACTGATTTCAAAGAGACTTAACAGGGCTAGATCCAATAAGCATATAGGCAGAGCTTGTACAAGTACAAGTGCCCATGTACTTACATGCTAATCAAAGGATGTGAGGCAGAAGCTGCTCTTCTGTCCTCACTTTCTCCAGCCAAGGGGGTTCCTGGTTGCATATCCCATCTCTAGGCTACTGCTCAGCAACAGGGGTGCACTTGGGTATGTTCTGATTGCTGTTAAGGCACATGGGGAAAACATGACCACCTCTTCCCCTGGTGTAAAGCTGTTTCTTCTTCCTCAGATACAAGTGGGAAGCTGGAACGAGCCTGAACACATCCCTGCAGCTCAGCAGTGGCCAGGGGATGGAACTGTGACAAGAACACCACCACCGTCACTGTTGTGGTGTGGTAACGGCATTCCATATTGCCTTCTGCAACTTCCTTTGAAGTACTTAACAGCACTATAATCAGGGTATATCACTTACAGGGTCCTGGCCCTATGTTGTAAGTTTCTAAATGCTTATGCCAATATGTCCCCCCTCCCAGCTCTTAACTTTTGTCATCTTTCTTCAGCTGCAATTGTTTTTATTTGACTTATTCAAAAATTTCTATTTTCATTTTGAATGTTTTATTGCATTTGGAACTTGTTTCTTCTTGCTTTCCTCACACAACCCCTTTCTTTGGCAATTGGCTTTCAGTTATTACTGCTGATAGGATTCATATGCATCAGATCCTCCTGGTGGACAGATCACAGTACATACAGCTTCTTTGAAATTATCTCTATATGTGACTTGGTTATGATTCTCATCTTCTACATTGTCTACATCTTCAGAATCTACCGAACACTGACCTGCATCAATTGGCCACTGGCAGTAAGTTTTTACTCATCATTAAAATTACTTTTGTCAATTTCAAGAAGCATAGTACTGTTTTATAAATTTTGCTTTAACCCTTGTAAAAACAAAACAAACTTTTAAAATAAAATAGTAAACTCTGGAACAACTCCCCCCCACAGGTATCACATTTTTATATGAGGTTGAATGGCATACAGAATTAAATCTACATGACTCACTATTGACATGATAGCAGTTCTCATAGCAAGAAAGATGACATCAGCATGTACTGTAAAAAGAATCCTTGGGTTGTTCCCTTTCCCCTGGTCTGCCTTCCGTTCTTCCTGTCTTTCTTTCTTTCTTTCAACTCCTTCCTTCCTTTCTTTCTATACAGTTCTCTCTCCATATCCACGGATTTAAGTATTCACGTCTTGAAAATATTCTTAAAAAAATAATAATCCAAAAAGAAAACCTTGATTTTGCCATCTTAAATAAGGGGCACCATTTTGCTGTGCCATTGCATTATAATGGAACTTGAGTATTCACAGATTTTGTTATCCACGGGGGATTCTGGAACCAAACCCCAGCTAATATGAAGGGACGACTGTATAGCAAGATTCCCATGAATCTAGATTGTTTGAGGGATCCAATTTGTGAAAGTCTCTGCAATTAGCAAGCTTGTCTAATGGGATACCTGAGCATTGTTTCTGCTTCTTAGTTGTCATTCTGACCCTGTTATCAGTCAGTGAGGGAGCTTGGAAATATTCCTTTTTGGGGACTACAACTCCTGGAATCCCACAGCCAGTATGGCCCCTGTCCAGAGGACTTTCCAAACGTTTCTCTCTGGTCTCATCAGGGGCTTTCACTCTTTACGGTGTTTGCTCTGAACATTCCTATTACTTCTTTCTTATAACTGTTTCTGTCCAGAAGGCAGCTTCCTGCATTATTGGGAGGGAACTGGAGTAACAGTACGCAACAGAGATCCAGGAAGTGTCCCATAGAAAGGCAGGTATAAGTTGATTCCCATGTCTGCAGGGGATACATTCCAAGACCCCCTGTGGATACCTGAAACTGTGGATAATAGGAAACCCTATTATTTTCAATAAGATGGATGTCAGATGTTGACCATAGAGTCGCATTGGAGGACCTAGAAATGCCTAGAGAGAATATATTTTTCAGACATGGATAAGTGAATCCATGGATACTAAATCTATGGATACAGAGGTCAGCCTGTATTTCAATTCTAGACAGCCTCTTGTTCACCATGTAAGAGACAGTATGTAGTCCATCAGTAGAGTGCATATTTTGTATGTAGAAGGTGCAATTTTAGTCCCTGTTATCTCCATTTGAAAGAATCTTGGGCAAACAATCTGAGAAGACCCTGCCTGAGGCCCTGGCAAACCACCATCAATAAATAGATAACACTGAGCTAAGGGCTCCTTGACACTATACAATTATAGCACTATGATTCCCCTTTAACAGCCATGGCTTCATCCTATGAAATCATGGGACTGGTAGTCTGATGAGGCACTAGAGCTCTCTGGCTGAGAATTCTATGTATGTATGTATGTATGTATTGCATTTATATGCTGCCTTTCCCCCAATGTCAGACCCAAGGTGGCTCACAAACAATGCAACAAAATCAACTAAAAGCATCATAAAATTAAAACACAATTAAAATATAGCCATTTTTAAAAACGTAAATTGAACAATATAAAATAATTTTAAAAGCGTACAAAAGTTAGAACTAGAGTACTCCCCTATCCCGATAAGAAGGCTTCCTGCAAGCAGCTATTCGTTAAAACCTGCTTGCACAAGAAGGTCTTTGCCAGCTTGGCCTCCCCTGGAAGAGAATTCCAGGGGGTGGGAGCAGCCACTGAAAAGGTTCCCTCCCATGTCCTCAGCAGGTGAGACTGTGATGGTGGCAGGACCAAGAGAAAGCTTTTCCCTGAGGACCTTAAGACTCTGGTTTGTATAGGGAGATAGGGTCTTTCAAATAGTCCGGACCTAAGTTGTATAAATATTACTGCTGTTACTTCTTTCCTGCCATTTTCCCAGTTTGGGACTCAAATTGGCTTACAACAAATGAAAAACACGTAGTTAAAAATGCACAAAATACAAAAGTTAAAAAGAGATTAAACAATTTTTAAAAATTAAAACTGGGTTAAAACATCCATCATTAAACATGCACATACACACACATACACAGCAGCACAATTAGGAAGATCCAGCCCTTCGTTTAGGTAAGACAGCCCTTATACAATCATTCATCAAATGCGTGTTGAAACAAAAAAGTCTTTACTTGGCTGAGAAAAGAAAGTAGGGAGGGTTCCAGTCCAACTTCTCTGGGCAGGGAATTCCAGAACCTGGGGGCAGCTGCTGAGAAGGCCTTCTCCTGTGTTCCCACTGGATGTACCCGTGAGAGTGATGGGACAGAGAGAAGGGCCTGCCCAGCAGACCTTAAAGCATGAGCAGGTTTGTAAGGGAGAATATGGTCCTTCAAATAGCCTGGACCTGAGCCATATAGGGCTTTATAGGACAAAACCACCACTTTGAATTGAAAATGGGCTGCCAGCCATTGGAGCTTCTGCAACAAGGGAGTTCTTCTGTTTCCTGTAGCCAGCCCCAGTTAGCAATCTGGCTGCAGTTTTTTGGATCACTTGAAATTTCCAAACACTCTTCAAAGGCAACCCCACATACAGCATGTTACAGTAATCCAATCAAGATGTAACTACGGCATGTGTCACTGTGGCCAGATCTGATGTTTCAAGGAATGGGTGCAACTGGTGCACAAGCTTTAACTATGCAAATGCCACTATTGAAACATGGCGTTTGGAGGTAACCACATGCTCCAGAACCCTGCCCAAAAATGAAATGTTAGAGACTGGCTAATAATTATCCAGAATGGTGAGATCCAGGGAGGGCTTTTTTAGTAATCATTTTATAACAGCCTCCTTCAGACAAGATAAAACTCTGCCTTACACTAGCAAGGGATTAACATCTCCCACTCAGCCAGTCCCCTTCTAGTTTTTTTAATGCCAGGGCAAGGATCTAACACACGCGGTGGCTCTCATCTCTCCAAGAATTGTGTCCACATCCTCAGGTTGCACAAGCTGAAAAGTGTCTATTATCACTGGACAAGCAATGCCCATTCTGTTCTAACAGTGGCCTCTTGATCTGAGTACAGGTGATGCAATAAGACAATCAAATGATGTGGTACACCCATTTCTTTAAGAACAATCCATAGTTTTTCATGATCAACACAATCTTTTTATTTAATTAGGCATTTATACCCCGCCCTTCAGCCACAAAGGTTATCAGAGCGGCTTACAAATTGTTTTAAGCCATAGCAATTTACACATCTACACTGCATTAAGCAGTTTCCAATGTGTATTAGCTAATTGTCCCCACAAGCCGGGTACTCATTTTACCAACCTACGAAAGGATGGAAGGCTGAGTGAACCTTGGAGCCCTCTGGAATTGAACTTACAACATGGTGACTTGCAGTACTGGCATTTAACCACTGCGCCACCAGGGCGCCCTCTGCGCGGCAAATAAAATCAAAGGCTTTGCTATAATGTATAAAGCACGAGCTGATTTTCTTCTGACATTCTTTGGTATGCTCTATTATCCAATATTTGAAATATGATCCCTTGTGTCTCTTTTTCTTCTGAACCCAGCTTGGACATCCAAAATTTTGTGCTCCATATATGGTAAACAGTCTTTGTTGTAGAATTTGGGGCTTCATTTTGCTTGTCTGGGAGATTAATACAATGGTCCAGTGATTACTGCAACCCCTGGTGTCCTCTTTCTTGGGGATTGGAATGTATATTGAATGTTTCCAATCTGTGGGCTATTCTTTTGTTTTCCATATTTGCTGCCAGACTTTAGTTAGTATTTGAGTGGATTCTGTCTCTTTTGTTTGAAACAGCTCTATTGGTATGGCACTGGTTCCTGGTGATTTCTTTCTTTCAAGTGCTTTGAATGCAGCTTCCACCTCACTTTCTAAAATTATGTGGTGTTCTCAAATGGTTCTTTGTCAAATCTGTCATCCATTCATCTCTTTTATGTAGTTCTTCAGTGTATTGTTTCCATCAGCTTTTTATTTCTTGCTCATGCAGTGTGTTCCCCTACTGGTTGTAGAGCATCCCCCTCTTAGTTTAAATTTCCCCTTGATTTTTTGGATCTTGTGGAAGAAGCCTCTTGCTCTACCTTTTTTATTGTCATCTATTTCTCTGCTTTGATTGTTATACAGTAGTAGTTCTCTTTGTCCCTGTGCACAAGTCATTGAACAGTTGTGTTCAGGGTTCTGGACCTATTTCCATTCCTTTTTACTTGTGCTTCTTATCTGTTGTTAACTGCTTGAAGAGTTTCATCTGTCATCCCATGCGGCTTTTCTTTCTTTTTTGGCTGCAGATATTATCTTTTTGCACTATCTCATCATAATGTCCCTGGCTTCAGTCCAGAGTTCTTCCGGCTCTTGGTCAGTTAGGCTTAATAGTGCAATTCTATTTTTTACATTATGTTTAAATTCTACAGGGATGTTGTACTTTGGCAGAATGATTAATCTAGTGTTCTTCTTTAGCTTTACTCTAATTTTTGATATTTGTAGTTCCTGGTCTTGTTTTTGCACAGAAAATAGAACTTCTCCATTCTCTGCTTCCAATTATGTAGTCTATATGATCTCTATATTGGCCATCAAGTGATTTCCATGTATACAGTCACCATTTGGTTGCCTGAAGAATATGTTTGTGATGAACAAACTGTTGGCTTCATAGAATTCAATCAGTTACTCTCCTGGTTCCTTTCTTGATCCTAGGGCAAATTCTCCTACAATGTTTGGTTCTGCTCTGTTTCCTACTTTTGCATTCCAGTCACCAATGATTACCAACATGTCCTGTTTTGGTGTGTGATCCGTTTCCTCCTGAGCTCCAGCATAGAGTATTTCAATTTCTTCCTCTTCTGTCTCTGTGACTGGAGCATCAACTGGGATTATGCTTATTTGTTGTTGTGTGCCTTCAAGTCATTTCTGTTTTATGGCAACCTTAAGGCAAACCTATCATGGGGTTTTCTTGGCAAGATTTATTCATAGGGGGTTTGCCTTTGCCTTCCTCTGAAGCTGAGAGAATGTGACTTACCTAAGGTCACCCAGTGAGTTTCCATGGCAAGTGGGGATTTGAACCCTGGTCTCCAGTGTCATAGTCCTATAGTCAAACCACTACACCATGCTGGATCTCAGTTATGGATATATTGATAGGTTTTCCCTGGAGTCTTGTTGATGTTATTGGGTCAGGCTTTTCATTATATCCTTTGACTGCTTTTGCTAAATCTTTCCTCACTATTAATGCCACCCCATTTCTTTTTAGATTTTAATTTCCTGAGGGAAAAAAACTGTAGTTATCTGACTGAAAATATCTTATTCCTATCTACCTTAGTTCGCTCATCCCAAGTATTGCAATGTTTATACCTTCCATTACTTGTTTTACAATGTCTAGTTACCCCTGATTCATGTTTCTCATATTCCATGTTCCATTAAATGTATTCTGCAGCTTTGGACTTTCCTTTCACCTCTGAGCATGTCAACAGCTAACTGTCCTTTTGGCTTGGTACAGCTGCATCATTAGCCATAGTGCTACTTCTCTGGTATTCTCCAGTAGCTCATTGAGTGTCTTCCAACCTTGGAGTCTCATTTTCTGACTGTCTCTCATTTCATTTTGCACTCTTAGCATAGGATTTTCAAGACAGAAGCCTTCAGGAATAGTTTACCATTGCCTTCTTCTGTGCAGTACTAACAAGCATTAGCTATGGTGCCATTGCCTTTGTCTCTGAGAGATCTTCAACCAGTGTCATTCCTCACTACTGCTGCTGCCCAGTCTGGCTCCTCAGGAGAAGCCATTCTGACATGGGAGCCCCTTCCAGCAGTACTGCTACCATCAGCATAGCCTCTTGCCTCAAAGGAGCACCCAGTCCCACCACCATGGAAAGATAGTGCCATGGTGTGATACACACACACAAAGGGAAAACACAGACAGGTCAATTTCTGGGCACATTGTTTGCATCACATTCCACTCCATTGCATGTCATCACAGGTAAGACATTCATTGCATGATAGGCTACGGCAAGTCAGCTGTTATACTTTCATCTTAAACCATATATCTTGATCACTTGTCCCTTTTATCATAGTAGGAGCTTAGCCTAATTAGTTCTTTTATCAGCATATTTGGGTTGTTAACCCATTTATCAGGAACAGCACAGCTTGAAGGCAACGAGGTAGCCTTCTCTTCATAGGGTGGAGACTGCAAGCAGTTTAATTGCTAGCTGTCTCTTGGCTCCTTTTATCCTCACCCTAGCCTCCACCCAGCCTAACAGCTGCTCCATCTGGTCCAATGAGATAAGAGATCTCTAGTAGACCTTGTTTGTGTCAACAATACTCTCCAATCAGATTGTTGGTGATAATAAAAACAAACCATACATAATTAAATCTTCACTTTTAGCTGTCATCTAGGCTGATTGCATCAGCTAGTTGATTGCATCAGCCATCGTGGCACCTGTCACAGATTTATTTTCAGTCTTGTCTGGTGGACACTTTCTTATTTTGTTTACACTTGACTGATAAACTTCCCAGAATTACCCTGTCACTGGGCTCCCAACACTACATTCACGTACCTTCTAATATTATATCTTGAACCTTACATTTCATGATCTGTAGGTTATATTCTATGTGTTATTTCCAGGCCTCAAGGTTGGCAGCCAAATCAGCCCAGCCTATAACCACTCTGTAGGCCACTGGCAGGAGAACAGCACAGACCACAAATTTGATAGGCAGGAAATCAAAACTTCTGACTGTGTGCCTGATCCCAGAATGGAATGAGGTATGGAGGAAGTGACAATCTTATCAGTTTCAGCCAAGCAGCATTTTTGGATTCTGCTTTTCATCCAGGAAATATTATCCAGGCCAGAAAGAATGAATCGTTTCAGGTTTCCTTCTTTTCACAATTCGGTTCCAAGTATGAGAACACTTTGGCTGGGGTGGGTTTAGATGATTCACACAAAAATGTTACTTCTAAACTGGCTTATGCCTGTTTATTTTCAGGAATTTCTCCATTATCTAATAGGTGCCATCCTACTTCTTGTGGCATCTATTGTGGCAGCAGCAAAAAGTTCCAACTCAGCAGGACTTGCGGCTGGAGCGGTGAGGCTATTTGCTTGACAATGCTTTAAGGAATTTACATTCATCTGGTCACATGTGCAGTCTGATTTGGGAGGGGGGCGTTCCTAATTTTTCCATGTAAGTTGCTCTTTACATGCATACAAGGAAGTGGTTTATCTTGTATCATAAACCCCCAGATTCTAGGTTAATGTGTGGGCAGGTCTTGCACACAACCTTGGCTAGAACTCTTTGGGTGGCTTATGCTGGGTGTAACCAGTTTTTTTGCCACCATAATTACTTTTTCAGGCATTGTGCAAGGAGTTATCCAATATGTCCTCATACAGTGCCTTTTTCCCAGCTGTGCAATGGCAGCTGGATAGTTCCAGGGCACACTTCTAGCAGCCATTTGGTGCCTTGGTGTGTGGAATGGTGTCCTGGCACCATCCAGCTGTTGTTGCACAGCAAAGGGGAAAAGAGCAGCCTTTGCCCCTTTGAGTCCAGAGAATTCCAAGTACCCCTCAACATGAGGAGGAACTTTTTGACAGTAAGAGCTGTTCGGCAGTGGAACACACTCCCTCGGAGCGTGGTGGGGTCTCCTTCCTTGGAGGTTTTTAAACAGAGGCTGGATTGCCATCTGTCGGGGATGCTTTGATCAAGATTTCCTGCGTGGCAGGGGGGTTGGACTGGATGGCCCTCGTGGTCTCTTCCAACTCTGCAATTCTATGATTCTATGATTCTATGACACTGCTCCACCAATATCTAATGGAGTGGGGGGGGGTGTTTGGGGATTTTATCTAATGTGGGGTGGGGGGTGTTTGGGGATTTTATCTGTATTGTATTTTAATTTTTGTAAGCCGCCCTGATTGTTTTAACAGAGGGGCGGGGTATAAATAAATTTTATTATTATTATTATTATTATTATTATTATTAATGTGATTGTGTCCCATATGTTTATTCAGAGGTACAAATTGTCACGTGGTTGGACAAAACAAGCCCTGATCTTTGCTTTCTTACATCGCCTCATTCCTCTGCCATTACTGGAAATTGTTTGGGGTTGTTTAGGTTGTATTATACAGAAAACAGTGCTCTGTGCTCCTCTGTTCTTATTTATTAAAATGGCCTAAATACCCTAAAGGCACCAGATCCCATCTGATCTTGGAAACTAAGCAGGATCAGCCCTGGTTAGTACTTATATGGGAGACCACCAATGAATACCAGGTGCTGTAGGCTATATTTCAGAGGAAGGTACTGGAGAAACCACATCTGAGTTTTCTTTGCCAAAGAAAACCCTGTGAAGTTCATGGTTTCGGCATAAATCAACAGGCAACTTATGTTCCCCTGCTATGTTATGTTATCTCTTTTAGTGGAGTCTAAACCTAACCCCAGAGCTCAGCAGATTTCACAAGCTCAGTACCCCTTGTGCTTTTTCTAGCCATCAAGAGCTTTGCTTTTGATCATGTCTGTTCCTTTGCTGTAAAAGAACCACGTATAGCCTCTGGTCCTTTCACCAGCTGATTAGCTCATCAGGCAAATTATTCCAGCCATATGCTTGGTATCTTATTGATTTAAATTGAATTTTATTTTCTTACTTTAAATAGAAGCTGCAAAAGACATTCCCAGTGGTTAATGTTGAGGGTCCTTGTACTGCCAGATTTTTCCCCACAGAGATGAAAGCTGTAAGCATGGCCATTTAAAATAACAGGTTCTCCAAAAGTATACCTCTGTTGCCAGATCCCACGCTAGATGGTCACAGAATGGTGCCATTGCAGTCGTGAAGATTTAAGCTTCTGGATCATAACTAAGCTCCCTTTTTGTCTCCATTAGAATTAGCTTGTGCATGAAGTACCTTAGTCCAGTATATGGAGGGTTCATAAAACAACATGGTTAAACAAGAAGTTTAATTTATATTCAACAGATTTTGTGTCAGCCTGATGCATGCAAGTTAACATATTCTTTAGTGGTGGATACATTTGAAATACCGTATGTGCTTAAGACATACAGGTTTCTCTACACTAGATGCTGTGATTAACGTATAGATTTTCCTGTTGTGTTCTTTCAAACAGGCCTTTGGCTTTTTAGCCTCATTCCTATGCATCTTGAGCATATGGCTATCCTACAAAGTCTCCTGTGTCACTCAGTCAACAGGTGAGTATCTAGATTGCATCCACATTGAGTGTATCCACACTGCACAACTACTGCATCTTTATCCCACTTTAGCTATCATGGCTCCATCCTATGGAATCCTTGGATTTTTAGTTTTGCATGGGACTTTGAATTCTATGCCAGACAGTTCTAGTACTATAATTCAGGAGTGTATACTAAAACACACTAGCATAGAGAATTCCAAGTACCCCTCATCAAACCGTGAATCCTAGGATTCAACAGGATGAAGCCATGATGTTTAAATTGGGATTAACCTGTTGTAGTTGTGCAGTGTGAATAAATGCTAGGTCTACACCACACACTTTTACTTATGTTATCTAACTTCAGATGACCAATTGTTTGAGTACAGACAGAACTGGCCTTATTACACGGTTTGTTTACTCAACCTATTTAATACCTTACTTTATCAAGTGTGGAGTCTGCCAGAGAGAATATATTGTGAAAGTAACTTCTAGTCAGATTCATTGTGCATGGAAGTAATTCTGCCAATATCTGTCCAAAGTATTTTTAAACAATAAGTGGAGTGACAGTGAAGAAGCAGAGGTTCCCAAACACTTCCAAAACTTTGCACATAAATTTAAAAAACAGTATCTTAGATTCAAAATTTAATTTTACACATATAGTGAAATGGGAGGCTGCCATCTGCACCACGACAGACTTCAGTGTAGACACAATATTTGGTTGGTACCATCACGCACCAACTATGTGACGGAAGAGATCTGAACTGACATCAAAATATTCGTGTCCCAAACACTTTCAAAGCTTTCTTTTTAAATCAATTACATGCATTTCTTTGTGGCAAGTTGACCCTACTTTCTCCTCCCTACTCTTTTTTGTTTGTTTCTTTTAGATGCTGCTGTGTGAGTCTTTTGCTGGGCAGGCATCTACATCAAATTATGGAGATCCCATGCCAAGAGAAGAGATAGCAGGGATATGCATGATGGAACATTGTACTGGTGATCTGCTTCTTCTTGGCTCCCCAAGTCTTTTCTTGTGGATGGACCACCAAAGTGCTTTCCTCTGGGACTCTTTTCGTGTTCCTTTGCCCGATTGGGAGCAGCAGCCGTAATCTCTACACTGCATCGTCTTAATGTCTGGTGCCTACAGTCTATCAGCCAATGTTTTTGGATCTCACAAACTGGGAAATGTTATTGAGTATCCTGGTGTATCTTTTATTTTCTTTAAACAAGGAGAGAAACCACACTTTTTGGAATCTAAATGCCAAGATTTTATGCCTCCTGCACTGAGCTAGCTCCACTCTTTAAAACCACCAGGGAAGGAAATGTGAATTAGGAGATGTCTAAAACATTCAAGGTGGTAAATGCACTCTGCTTCTTTTCAGCTATGGCAAGAAAATAGTTTTTAAAAATCCACCGTGAAGCACAAACTATGTATGACATCCTTAGTAGAAACTGACTTTTTCTTATGACTGCCTCTCCTGGCTTTTGGTTCCTGCTGCCAGAAAGGGTATTTTATAAGTTGCATTTTTAACTTGCTCAATGTGAATATTTCCTCAGAAATGAACCTATGTTCCCTCTGTATTCTGATGGTGTTTTTAGTTCTCTGTAAGTATTTTATTCATGACAAAATTTAAAATTTTGTTATCACACCTCACTCTGCCATTAACATCCTTTTCTAATGGATTTGAGATGTATTTCCAGGGATTATCAGCATTGATACTTGTACTATTTGAGATGAGCGGCTCCCTTGGTGTGAAAGACCCTAGAAAAATTGAGTTAACAGTCTTCTGCTTTTCTAAGTGAGCAGTTAATAGTTGTGGCCAACACCTGTGACAGCTATTCTAAAAGCAGCATATTTTTCTTGCTGGGATCTCATTTGCTTGATGTCTAGAATTCAGTTGTTTTGTCACTACAGATTCCATTGCACAACGTAAAATGTGGCTGCATTTTTGGATCTCACAAATTGTGTTCAAAATACTGCTGATGCTGAACTTGGTGAAGGGCTTAATGCTCTTCCAGAGCAGAACAGAAATATTCATTCCAAACCTAACAAAAAAGGTTGTGGAGACAAACACCAGCTCCAAGTAATACTCTTCATGGATTTAAGTTCTCTTCCTGCACACTTTTCACTTCAGCTTGCTACAGGGTTCATATGTATCTTTTTCAGCTTCTCGTTGTATTTGGGGAAATGAACACTTGTTTTCTCCCTACACCAATACCCCACAGGCTATACTATTAAACTGGAAAAACAGAAGAATAGAAGAGAAGCCTCCCTCTGCGATACTCATATAGACCAGTGCTGTCATTTCAGGTTTACTCTTGTAGTTGTCAAATGAGAGTTGCACTAACACTTTTAGAGCACTAAATGGAGCATTGCATTAAGAAAGGGATAACCCCCCCACACACTCAAAATTGGCTCTAATCAACTAGAGATGATTCATGTGAGGTGCTCTTTGTATGCCAGTTGCTTTTGCCGGATGAGAGGCCAGGCCAAGGGCACAAGAGCTGAAGCCATTACTGCTACAGACTTGGGGGAAACCTTCATTAATATTGCATATGCAGCATTTATCATGCATGACAGCAAAGCAGTTATGGTCTTGGAACACTTCAACTTCATAAACAGTAGGCAAAAACAAAGTTGGGGCGGGGAAAGCCCTGGCCAAACTTTTTTTTTTTAAAGAGAGCAAGGATGCCATTTGTCCTAATTTTGGTAGATCTTTTAAATTCAAATGCATTGTTAAAATATGTTATTAAAAATGGATACAAATAATACAAATGGGGCATATGCCTCACTAGACAGAAGAATTTTTAAAAGAGTAGTAAATGTAGTAAAAGATTATGAGGATGGATACAAAAGAAGGAAAACAAAGTACTGGAGTGTACTTTGTACAGGAAGTGCAGTAGAAAGCATTCTCAATTACATAAAATTGGAATCGGTGCTCACACTGCATCTTGCCTTCTGAAACTATTTGGGGATTCCTACCAATAAAGACATCCAAGATATCACAAGGTACTTCCATTTCAATATTGCCCAGTCATCCTTTGAAAATCATAGCAGCTCAATGAATCCAAAGCATATGTTGGTTAGGGAGTAATCAAAAGAACCGATACACACATCCTTGGATTTAATGGTTCTAAATTAACTGGTGACTTTTTCAAGCTTTCTCAATGGCCTTATGAAGTTTTGGATGGGCTCTGCCATGCAACTCTAAACGTGGCTGCATGTACAGCTCTTAGCAACAGGCTCTTGAGAGTTTATTTTTCATTGTTAAAAACAAAAGTTCAAATACGCTGGCATCTCAGAAGGCACACAAGTGTTCAACCTATTTTTTGCCTGCACTTTGATATATTTGAAGAACATAAACAATGTTCTGGACATTACTTTGGGAGCTGTGTTTTGGAAACAGCAGACTAACCCAGTGTTTTGGCAGCTTCATTATGTACTTCAGAGTTCTCAGGAGGTCCTTCAAATCTCCCACAATTCTGATTCAAGGAGGCATGCCAAAATTAACCTGCATCCTGTGTGCTTGGGAGTACTGTATATTGTGGCAACTGTGGAAAATTCATTCAAAATACCTAAGTGGCAATGTACTGTTATTACCTCACACTCTCTCTATAGCAACAGTTTAGTCCCTTGCAGACAATGCTGATAACAAGTTTCTTAATTATTTGCATTAGCTCCAGTTCAAATTACCACAACCCTCTATGGTGGCAAACTGTTATTTACACTGAAGGCTGTTTTTCTCTTCTTGTTCCATAAGTGGCAGTAATAAATCAGCAAAGCAGACAAAACTGACTGGCTGATGGCAAAAACTCTACCTTGCTGCTATGTCTTTTCTTTTTTCGCATCTCACCTTCTACCAAGGTGTTGTGTTAGAAGAGTGTACGAGGTCTGTCTATCAAATAACTAGGATGATACAATAACCCATCTTTATTTATATGTATTACACTTATAATGCTTGCCCCCTTCAATATACAGTACTCCCCGTTCACATTCACACACTGGTGCAGTCTTGTTTTCCACTTGTCAGAGGCGTGGAGCACATGAGTTTGTCAGCTGTTTCAACACATTCTTCTTTACTGCTTTAATTGATTCAAAAAGTGCTCCTTTAAGTACCAATTTCATTTTAGTGAAAAGAAAAAGTTGCATGGTGCCAAATATGGAAGATGTTCAAGTGTAGTAATGAGTTTATCGGCCAAAAACTGCTTTACAGAAAGTGCTGCGTGAGCAGGCTCATTGTCTTGATGAAGAATGAAACCATTTTCCCACAGCTCTGGCCTTTGATTTCTGACTCTTTCTCTCAGCTTTGTCAAAAATTCCTTGTATTAATGCTGGTTCATTGTTCTGCCTTCTGGAACCCATTCTGACAAAATTACACCCTTGATGTCCAAAAGATCCAGGTTCCATCACAAGTGAGGATTTTTTGAAAAAGGTTTGGATCTGCCTCAAGTTGCTGCAGAATGTCAGTGCAAATTTCCTTGTGGCACTCCTTTTGCTCTGATGTGAGAACCCTAGGGACCATCTTGGCACAAACTTTTCTCACGTTCAGATCCTCATGTAAATTTTTCCACGCACTGTCTTTGGCAATGTTCACAGCTTCAGCTATCATTCAGACACTGAGTCAGCAGTCTCCTTGAACAATCTGGCTGATTTTTTCCACAATTTCTTTGGTTCTTGAAGTGGAAGGTCGTCCAGCGCATTCGTCGTCTTCCACATTCTCACGTCCTCTGAATCTTTTGTGCCACTCAAACACATGCGCACGAAACATGCAGTCTTCCCCATATGCCTCAGTAAGCAGTTGAAAAGATTCCGTTGGTGTTTTGTTCAATTTTACTAAAAATTTCAAATTGACATGTTGCTCGACTTTTAAACTTAACATTTTTCTGGTATACAACAGACAACACAGCTGCTTTAAATGACAACACAGCTGCTTTAAATGACAACTAACTGAATGGCAGAGAGTGTTGATGTTTGTCATGCAGGTTCTGACATGTACAAGATCACCACTCAAGCGTTCACAATCAGTTCTCCCTGATTTGTCTGAAAGGTAGAAACACAGTCTTGTTATGTAATAGAGATCTCGTCGTTTGATAGTAAGAGGCATGCAGAAGGTCCCAGTAACGTCCAGAACATGCTTGGCATCTCCAGATTTAAAATGCAGCAGTTGATGGGAAAACTTTTTGCCCAAAGACCTTGTAGACCAAAGACCTTGTAGACCAATCAGAGTAGATAATCCTGAGCTAGAGAAAAAAAAAAACCTTTGTGACATGCCATAAAATGGTTTCCTATCATTTATTTATTCAAACAATGAATGGGGTGACTGGTTAAGAACAAGCTTCTAAGATATTTTCTGTATTCCCTAAGATGAACATCTAACCTTTCCATTACAGATATTTTAACGGTAAGTGGAGTGACAGTGAAGAACAATGGAGAAGACATAGCTTAGCATACTAAATTCTCAACAAAATCTCTCTTCCACCCACTCCCCAGCATTTTCAAATGAATGCTGACATTTAATCTCTTATTTGTGTGAGGAAAAATGTAACAAAACAAAAGCCAAACCTTGCATAAAAGTGATTTTCCTCAAAGTGAGAATGCAAAAACTATCAATATTTACTGGATTCAAAGAGCAGGTAAATCTATGGCCTGGTTCTAATATAAAGCAACATACTTCATGTGTAGAATGATAACATGCCAGTTCCCTTCCTCCATACACATAACAAGAGATGCTAGTATTTCACGTTTGCAGCTGCCCAATCTATATGGCTATTGCTCACCTAGTGCAGGGAGGCTTTAATGCATGGGGCTAGCATTAACTAATATGACACAGTAATTTAAAAGAGCAGAATATGTAAATAAATTCACTATTTAGAGCCAGTGCTATCCTAATAGCATTGGGATAGACTCAACTTCAGATCCCTGTTCAGCTGTGATACTCATTTGCACCTATCAACATCTTTCAGTCCCTCCTATCCCATAGGTTTTCTGTGAGTATAAAGGAGGTGGCTGGGGCGGGGGGGGGGGGGAGAGAAGCATCTACGTTCTTGAGGAATAGGGGAATATAAATAAGTGAAAGATACTGCACAGAATGAGCAACAGGAGTGTCATATTCCTATCTGGTAGAGAGGAGTAAGAAGAATATAGTGTAAAAAGATGTAAAAACAACCCATTAGTTGCAGGATTAGTAGCAGAAATATCACAAAAAATAGGTTACACAAGCAGAGTGGATCTGTATCACACATCCCTGGACATTTGAATAGCACATGGCTTATGTCACGTACATAGTTTGTTTTTACTCAGCTAACTTGCTTAGAAATCACCCATGTTTTTCCTTGATGTGATGCACCAGAGATATAATCTTTAATCATCTAGTAACAATCATTACCCTTTTTTAAGATCCCAAAGGAGCAATCATATATAAACAACTTCTGCACTGTGATCTGTAGGAGTAATACCCATAAGTGAATTCTTGCTACTAAATTAGTGACAGCAGAAATAAGACACAATGCTGAGCAACATGCCTTCTACAATTTTTAATAAAAAAATTACAAAGTGATTGAGTGACAATAAAAGCAGACAATAAAAATAGATCCTAAAAAGGCTAGGTCACAAATGCAGAATGTTAATAAGCTGACAAGTATACAGCATATAGACAAGGTTTTTTTTCCCCATACTTCATCTTCAAACACATTGTTATAAGGCATTCCAGCCCAGACCTATATCCATTCAAACATAGCCTGTATCACTATTTATTCTACACTCTGTCTGACTTCCCTGATTCTGAAATCCTAACTACACAGTTTTCTTCCTACCTTTACTTTTGTCCCTGCTTCAAATGTCTTTAATTACGGGTGGAATTTACAAGACAATCTCTCTGGCTGGCATCCAAAGCACAGTGCAATTACTTTGGTGTGCCCAGGCAGATATTAGGCTTATTTCAAGTACCCATCTCTCCAAGGCATGTGGTAAGCCACACTTTAAAAGCAGTGTCTCATGGTTTTAGACATGGGGATCTACTGTACACAGGGGTGAAAATAAAAAATCCAGCTAAGCATGCACAAATTCAAAAGCAACTCTTTCAATCCTGACCAATGCTGTGTAAAGAGGTTGGGAAAGTTACTTTTTTGAACATCAACTGGCAGAATCTCTCAGCCAGTATGGTGTGGAAACACAATGGCCTGGTAATGGGTTTATCCATACTTAGATTAGACTCACTGCAATCAATAGGATGTAAATTAGTAAGGATTAATTTCAGGAGGTCTACCACAGGAGTAGTGCTCCAGGTGTTGGACTGAGAGTCTCATCCGTCCTACCTTCACAGTAAATGGTCAGGAATATTGTCCAATCACATCAGTAGGGCTGCATGATTCCCATCACTGTTCTAAGCACCCTGGTCTACTGGAAGAGTGATTTAAGTCTGGATCCAATCCATTACATTCAAAAGTTTCATCTTAAGTCTCTAAAATGAGCAGTTATTGGTGTGAAAATCTGAGCCATTCACATTTACTGGGGTGAAACTTTCAAAGGTGTGGGCACCTGCAAATACTTGTTCAGAAGCAGACTTAAACAATACTTCACTATTCAAAACCAGCATCAGCTGGAAACCAGAAACTCAAAGAATATTTGTGTAAAAGCTAGTAATCCTAATTTTACTCCCAAACAGCTATATACAGGTATATACAGCATTATGGAAACAAGATGGTACATGTTTTCAGGGCAATTCCTAGTATGCTGTTTGGCAGCACAAACCTGAACATGATTACTTAGGAGTAAGATCCACTAGGTTTATTACAGTCAGCAAGATTCCTACGGTATAGATCCAGTACACTGGATTGGGTTTAGATTTAAGCATTTGCAACTGGGCTGGCGAAAAAAAATTCTATGTAGAGGGGTCATAGGACCCTGTTGAATGAGGTGAGGTGTGGTTCAGGCTGGAAGGGGCATACCTTGAGGGGCAGAGACATCTTAATCAGCAGAATGTTTTCATCTACATAAGGCAAATCACAGCTCCAAACAACTTGGTGTTTAGAGTAATTACAAGATTAAGCAACAACAGAATTAACAATGACTTCTCAAAACTATGAGATAACAAACAAGTTTTGTAAGGACGGAAAAAACTCCAAAAGCATAATATGGGTTGATACAAGTGGGGAAAAAAGCCCTGCAAATAAATAACCTACAAACCCACTATATTAAAACACATCTTGTAAAGAAAAATAAACCTAATTTGCTTCAGCTTTACAACAGCTTCTCTGCCAGGCCACCTAGAGGTTGCCCTTCCTCTTCATGGACAGCTAGTCAAGTGAGATTTGCAAACCTACAGTTAAGTGAATGCCACTAAACCTCTGCACTCCTTTGATTTTAATATGAACAAAGAGGCTCTAAGCCACTTGTGGGAATCATGTAGCCCTCCATATGTTGCTTGACTATAACTCCTAGAAGCCCTTGTCAACATAGCCAATGGTTAGGAATATGAAGTCCAACAAAAGCTGGAGGGCTACATGATTTCCACCCTGCTACAAGCAGAAGTATTGTCTAATATCACCCAACTGACTGAGGGGGAAACTATGTCTACCAGTCTGACTTCCATCAGGCAGTGCCAGTTAGGGCCACAGGTTGTGTTTCACAGCTTAACACACAAAATTACTCTAACACTAGATTAACCTTTATAGCACAATGATATGTGTGTTTACTCAAAACTAAGTCCCACAATGTTCAATGAGGCTTTCTAGAAGGAATGCAAGAAAGTACAGTAGTCTTGGTCTCTACTTGCATGCTGAAGAGAAATTATCTCTCAACAGCCATCACATCTCTTCCAATTATCCTTCATTAATAAATGCTTGTAAGCTAACATGCCTGAAAAATAAACCATCTTCACCTTCAACTCTGGCAATATAAATCCAAAAAGGAAATTCTATACAGTATTTGAGGAATGAAGTTTAGCGCTAGTCACTTAAAACTAAGAACAATTCCAATTAATTAACAGTAGAAGTTACAACAATGTGGGTTTCACACTGCAGCCTGAGTTGCTCCCTTTAAATAGAGAAATCTGTGAAGAAAAGTACCATATTCTGTCCCATATCCCACTAATAGGTGACATTTCCTAATTTCATTCCTGGACAGACCTCAGTAGAAGCTGCATCTCCTTTTTAATTTTAATACAGCTCCAATGGTAGGCAGGATATGAAGGTTTATCCTGGTAAATAATGGGAACATTGTGATAGTATCTCAACACCTGACAAATGGCTATTTTGCTTTGCCACAATGGTTGCAACATACAGGCTGGTCTTCTATCTGTAAAGACAACCCTGAGAACCCTACAAATGTCCTACTGCATATCTGTTCCAGAGCTTGGAAAGGTTACTTGTGAGAGGGGGGTATTCAATTATTAGTCTAGACTCTGTGAATCAATGCAAACTTGGCAAATCAAGACTTCGGTAAATTTGACTGATTCAACAGGTCTACTGTACTTTGGACTAGAATCATGGTCTCTATCTTCCAGAATCTCACGGCCAGCTGACAACAGCAGTATTAGTCCAAAAAAGTAACTTTTCTAGGCTCTGCCTATTCCTATGAGGGCTTTATTGTAAAGCTTTCCATGTAGTGCTTGAGATGGAATTATATTTTTAGGCTTTAAGCATTAATGGATCAGCTTGGCCAAAAATTTTTCAGCTCATCAAGAGCGTCCCTTTTAGCCATCCGGGTTACTATGTCAAGAAGTTTGAACAATCGCTTCTTGTCATCAATATCATGCATTTGGATTTATGAATCAAAATCTTATGCCAGAATACTAGTGTCTATTATTCTCACTATTTCATTGATAAAGAAAAGAAACTGCAGAAATAATGAAATAATGTGACAGAATAATGATTTTAAACTACTTACAAATAAGACCGGAGAGGGGATGAAGATTGCTTTTCCATATATATAATTTTAAGAGCCCAAAATTGTGGCAATGCAAATTTCCTTGTATATGATCACTGAAACTAGAATTTCAATAAATGAAAGGAAGTTTTATCTAGTTTGCTATTTTACACAATAGTAAGAGACAGAATATGGACATAATCCATTGTACCTATCTTAAAGAAACACATCTATTATAGGTAAGAACCTCTGGATCCCCTAATGCTTTAGATAAACAACTCACAAAATACCTTATCATTGGCTATACTGATGGGAAATTTAGGCTGAAGCATCTGGAGGACCAAAGGTTCCCTACTCCTAATAAATATTTATAGTTATCTCAATTCTCAAAGTCCTTATGTAGCAAAAAGTTCATGCACAATCGGGAAGTATCTACACAGTACGCAGAAATACAATTTAGGAACATCCCCAGCAATAGAGTGAGCATGCTCAGTGGTTATGGAATGCTAACACTTGCAGTAGCAGGTAAAAAAAAACAACGGGGAAGGGAACAATGGCTAGAATCCTAAACAAAGAGAACTTCACACTACAACTTTTAAAATATATATTCTAAAGAGCTTGTTGCTCAAAATACTATCAATAAAACCCTTACAAGTTTGTGTTTGTGGTCAGGAAGATGGCTGGAGTAACATAAGAAGAAAAAACAAATTTAGGGTGTGTCCAAATCAGCTTTTTAAAAAAAAAAAAAATTAGACCTGCTACTGGTGTGTATGGAAGTTGCATAGATCACAACATCACAGATGTTATTTCTTCATTTTCTAATCCTTATGGTACAGAAGTGTGCAAAAAAGGCTCTCTCACAATAAGTCTGGAGAATGCCTCATATACTCCCTTTCTTTTCAAGCACTGCTCCATCTCTCCTTCATTATTAAACTACAGTAATTTTATTCTGAACAGGTACCACTGTACACAGCTATCCTTTTTTGCCTGTACACCTGTTCTCTAAATTTGTCTCAGGAGGACTACATAAGCTCATTTCAAGACTCCTTCCTTTGTAACATACTGTATCCTACATATTGCTGGTATAGTAACACATGCAAAGATGAATGGGTGCCACAATGCAAATCCAGTGTTATCCTGGAGGTGGATATGGGAAAACCACAATTCAGGAATTATATTTGAACAAGAAGTGTACAAAGATCAAGCATGAGGATGGTGAATAGGGGAAAAAAAGAAATAAAATATAACAATCTGACATCTTAAAAAGCAGGCTCTTTTCCCCTTCACTCAGCACCGGACAAGCAGCTGCTGCTGTGGTTTGGAGCTTAGGCTGGCTGGTTATTCAGAGGCTGGTTTTCAGTTGCATTCAGCGTGTTGGCTGTGTTTTCTGGCTGCCTCTCTTCTTTTGCTTTCCGTTTCTTATAAAACATACAGCCAGCATCCACAAGAAAGGTGAAACTTGCAAAATATCCAAATACCTGTTAAATGAAAGGGGGAGAGAAATCTATGCATAAATGTCCATTAAATTCAAAGGAATGCAAGAACTGCCTTGCAATATCATCGTGTGTGCATGTGCGTGTGTGTGAGAAAGGGAGGGAATGGGGGTGAGTAGGAAGGCAACACCTGACAATGGCCCATACCCTGAAGGGCACTTTTTGACTTGTGAGTAGTGAATTTTGGGCTGTGGCCCACAGGCAGTGGAAGAACCAAGGCGGAAGAACAGGAGGTCCAGTGAGATTTACAAGGAAGAGAAAGAAATAAACCCTAGGCAAATAAAATTGTATTTTATTAGACTTAAAAGTTTTCACTTGGACTCCAGAGTCCCTCTTGTATTGAATCCTTTCTTTCCTTCCCAGTAAAACGTACAGTCACATATGTTGCAATTGTAACACTTCCCCTCCATGATGCCACTCAAGCTGCTTGAGTTATGCATTCTGCTTTCTTGCGACTCATCACCACCACAGTAAATATTTTTTTATAACTTGAGATGCTTTGAAAGTCTTTCTTTTGCTACTGAAGAATGGCTGATTATCACTTTCTGTGTGTGCTTTCTGTGTCAACCCCAGCCCACCTCCCCTTCACCATGTTATTTCCTTCCTTCCTGGCTTATCACCAGAAAGCAGCAGCCATCAAGAGCTTTGTGCACTGCATCTCCTCTAAAATCTGAATGCATATTCTCCTCATCTGAAGTGTTCTAAGCCAGTGGTTCTTAACTTGTAGGTCATGGACCCACAGGAGGCTGCAATGTCCTTACAGTGGGTCCGCAAAAGCTTGAAGGCTGCTTGGCCCACCTACTCCCCAGAGTGGAGCAGCCCCATGACAGGAGCCAAGGCAAAGGCAGGCTGGGTTGGCCTGCACATTGCCGTTCAATCCACTCCAGAAACAAACGTGTAGAAAGAAGCAGGAGAAAAGTCTTCCCTTCCCCTCCGGGGCCCTGAGGGAAGGCTTAATGGATGGTTTTAATCTTAAGTCTTGGGGATCTGCAGCAACAAAAGGTATTTAAAGGGGATCCCTGGTAAAGAAAAGGTTAAGAGCCACTGTTCTAGGCTACTCCAAGTTCTGATGGTAACATGAAGACTTCAGAGAACAGGTCCTAACTTTGCCACAATTGTGTCTCTCCCTCTATCTGGCTCATTGCTTACTCCTCCTATTCCCTCTTTATCAATTTTTAACATTTTTAAAAATTACATTTGTCATATAAAGGTGCTTCGCTTTTTTCTCCTTTTTTCTCAATTTTGGACCGCCCAATAGAATGAGTAGCAACACTGTGTGCCCAGAGAACTGTGTACAAAATTGATCTCATTTTACAACTCCTTTCATTTTTAAATCTAAGCTTGCCCTCAGAAAAATAATCCAGAGAGGGAATGTAGTTTGGTGCAGACATTTTTTTTTTAAAAAAAAACCACAATGGTATTTACTATGCAAAGATCATACAGACAATAATTTTCACCTCTGAGGGCCACATGCAGTATCAAGGGCCATACATATGCATGCAGCTAAACATGCACTCACGCACAGGCATGCACATGCAAATACACACATACATCTCTCCCCCCCTCCTCCATACATACACACACACTCATGCTTCCTAATATGCAGGGATGTGAAAGCTAAAACCTCCCCTCCCCAAGTTCAGTGTGTGTTTTCACTCTCTGGCACCCATCACCTAGGTACTAAGGGTGAAGCTTGCAATTTAAATGAGGAAGACTTCAGATGAGAATGACTCTCCTCATACATAATCTTCCCCAGTTAAATTGTGCTCCCACCAGGCTACCAAACTTTTTTGGGGAAAATGGCATGTGAGGAGACCCATTCTTGAATGCCCTTGTTCCCACTGAAATTGTCCTCCTGGCAGCCCACCCAAACAGCAGCTTGGAGAGGTAACAGAAGCATGACTGTACTAGGAAGGATCATGTGCCAGAATATTTCTCATCCTTCCATAGCAGCATGGGTGGCAGGGAATTCAGTGATGAGGAGAGTGGCAATTGGCTTGGGTAAGTGTGACTAGCTGCATAGAGATCTTTGAAGGCTGTATGTGATCCATGAGTGGTCCTTATGTGCCCCAGAGTCAATAAATCCCAATGGGGCTAAATCTGAGTACACCTACTGAAATAAAGGATATTTGTTAGTCTCATGGCCCAGTTCAGTTTCACAGAGGTTCTTGGGGGCCACATTCCAGTGGTGAATGCGCCAAAGGCAAAACAAAGTATAGAACCAAAGGTACCAGAGTATTTTAATTCTTCCTACCAGTGCTTAAATCATAGGAGGGAAAACGTCAACCTTTCAGGATGGTGAACAAAGCCATGCAAAGCAGTGGTGCCATGAGGGCAAGGATGTGGCCATTTAGGGAACTGAAGAGATCGCAAAACTCCAGAATAAAAAGATGTGTGCCTAGGAATGGAGATTCCTCACTCCTGTCTCAATGAGTCTGTTCTAAGTAGGACTAATACTGGATTTAAGCTCTACAACTTTTTAAGTAATCGTTCTCCTCAATTTAAGTTGTCAGCCAGGATAATATGAAATTATCTGAGCCAAAGATAATTGAGTTTTTAGGAGACCCATACAAAGAAAGAATGCAGGCAGCCAAAATAGTGTACGCTATCAGGAAATAAGATCAAAACTATTGAGGTAGTCAGGATGCACCCCAATTTTCCCTCCTAGATCAGGGTGCACAATGATCAGAGGTTCAGGGGACCCCACTGACCACTCAGGAGACCTCAGAGGGCTGACCCCACTGCTCCCTCCACAAAATGCTTTCAATTTTTTGCACCCAAATACAGTTGTCCCTCCATATCCACGGATTTGGTATCCACAGATTTAAGTATTCACGGCTTGAAAATATGCTTAAAAATTAACAGTCCAAAAAGCAAACCTTGATTTTGCCATCTTATATGAGGGACACCATTTTGCTATGCCTTTGCATATAATGGGACTTGAGTATTTATGGATTTTGGTATCCACGGGGGGTCCTGGAACCAAACCCCAGCCAATATGAAGGGACAACTGTACCTTCTAGGGGGCATGGGGGCATCTTCATCATGTTTTTAGCACCCCTGTGACTTTTAGGCCCAGGAGAGGCCTGTTTTACAACAGGAAGTGGTCCAGAAGTCAAAACACCCCCCACAAAAAAGTCAAAATATTTTGGGGGGATCCTGGGGGGCATGCCACATGGGTCCCATGGGACACACTTCCCCCACCCCATCCTATATGGACCAAAAGTAAGAAATTTCTTGAGAGGGAGAATCTGCAATGTAAATCAAGTGGGTGTTTAAAGTAATTACACTGTAAAGATATTTCAGTAAGTCTTCAGGCCTCAGTAGTAACAACTTCCTGTCAGAGCTTGGCAAAGTTATTTTTCCAAACTACAATTCTTAGACTACAACTAATGATGACTGGGGGAGTTGTGAGAGTCTAAAAAAAGTTTCCAAGCTATGTTTCCTGTAGTATTCCTGTTGCATTACCTTCCTGTAAGCCCAGAAGATAAGGACTAAACATTAACACACATGCTACTGGGATAATATAGAACAGGGGTGGGCAAAGTATGGGCTGCATGCAACACACCCAGAGGTCAAAAAATGTATTGCTACAAAATTACCTCCAGGGGGTGTGGAGAGCATTTCAATCATGTTTGGAGCCCCTCTGGGCAAAAAAACTACAAAATTTTTCAAAAATATTTCCCCCTCAAAATGGTCTCTAGGGACCCAGGAAGGCCCCAAAATGTAAGAATTCCCTCCATGAGGGTTTGGGGGTGGTGGGAAGCAAAAATGTTCGATGTTTTTTGTGAGTGCAGGTACAGTGGGGAGTACAATCCTCCAATGTCTCCTGGGGAACTTATGCACACCCCTAGCTTTTCATAGTTGCCCACCCCTAGTATAGAAGAAGGTACAGAATGATGAGAACATGACCATATACTTACAAGAGCAACAGTTTCAACTGCTGTCTTGTCACTGGTTGCAGAAAAGATAATTGAAGCTAGTAGGAAAATAAATCCTACTATTAAAATGACCCACCGATCCTACAAATGAAGGGAAAAGGAAGTTAATATCAGAGCTGTCACTTTTGTACTCTTCACAGTAAAAAGCATATAGTAAAAACAATAATACAAATAAATAATTCTATCATTCTGAATTACTATGCTTTTTATGCACAAAATACCTCAATCTTTGTCTTGTTTACTCTCACAGAAAGCTATTGGGAGAAGGGGGAAATCACATACAATTCCCATTTTACAGATGATGAAGCTGAGAAAGAATAATTTGCCCCAGGCAACTAGCAAGGTTGTGACCGAGCTAAGCTTGAAACTCAACTCTCCTAGCTCACAGATGACCCCTGTTACTATTTACTTCATCAAGCTGTTTTTTAAAAACTAAAGTTCTTCTTCCTAACAATTTTAACTGTGCAAGAAATAACGTATAGTGATTACCCCAATGTTTTATCATTCTTGGAAAGAGATATAGTTTTATATTACAGGTATATTATTCTATATTTTTCTTAAAAAAAAAAAAACCTTTTGTATATTTTAACTGCTGCAACAAGACACCTTCCAGTAGTTTTTTTTTTTTTTTTAAGCAAAAGATATCTAAATAACTGTCAACAGGAAATTTAGATGTGGAAAATCTGCCTTTGAAAAACAGGATAATAAAACAGGTCTTAATTGCTTTAAATGCAATTTAAACGGTAAATAAAAATGCCTTTGTAAGCCCATGCAAACAGCAAAACATGACATGCTATGACCTCTCGCATATTTCCCACACATTCCTGTTTCTCAGATATATCTCCCCATCAATCAACTCATGCTTATTGGCATAGAAAAGCTTGGACCAGATGCTGGGGTACAGAAAGCTTACACATCTCCCTATTCTGCCCAGTAATGTTACTAATACGGGCTGAATAGACCACCAGATTAACATGCTATTTAAGTGTGTGACTGATTCCACAAGGCCATGAAATCCAAAGTACAAGAGAAGTGAAACACAGAGGCAGTTCCCCCACTCCTTCAGAGGGAGAAATGCCTTTAAAATAAGGTACCATAACTGTTCCTTGCTGGACAAGTTCTATAGCTCCCAGGTAAAATTCTCTCAACCTATTAACATGAAATATTTTTGGTTGCCGCTACATGTTTTGACTGTCCGAAGGGCAATCTTGCCCGGGCCTTTTAAGGAAAAACATCAAAGCAAGGCCAGGATGAATGATTCTTAGCATGCACAACAGGATTATTTAAAAACCAAAGAAATGCAAAAAGAGCCTCTCTTTACCAATAGCTCTACTTTTTCCTTTCCTGTCTTCTCATATAAAGAAGTGCAGTATATGACAAGGATCGGGATGCACAAGAGGAAGGCACTGCAGCTGACAAACTCAAAGAAGTAAAGCCCACCACAGCTGGTGCACTGGGTCACGACTTCTTCACAGACAAAGGCTACGAAGGACAGACCCTGTTGGAAAAGAGGGAAAAAAGATCATTGGAGAAGTCAATAAGTCGCACAGCATTTCTTTTCCCCACTCAAGTGACATGCTTATGAAAATGCACTATGAACAAAAGCATTCTGATGTACAGCAGCACCCCCTATTCACTGATTCAGTTATTCACAGTTGGTGACAGAGGGGGGGGGGGATGGGGAGGGAGGGGAGGAGGAGAGATCACATCTCCCTTCTCCCTTCGCCCCCAGGATGGCTCCAGTGGCAGCAGTGGTGATGGGGGGGGTGCTTTGCTATTATCCATGGATTTCATTATCTTGGGGGGGGTGCATCTGGAACCAATCCCCCGCAGATACAGGGGTGCTACTGTATCGATTGTTTCACAATGCTTTCTACAATCATTGTCAGACAGCCTTCCCCAACCAGGCACCATGTATCAGATGTACTAGGCTACAATTACCACCATCCACAACCAATGTGCCCATTTGGGAGTGGGTGTGCAGTCTAATACCTCTGGAAGGCAGTTGTAAGAGATAGTTCAAGTTATCTCTCTCAGCGATGGGACTTAAGACTGAGGGTGGGATTTCCCCAAATCTTATCAAGGGAGTTCAAGACTTTTCTTCCAAGCACATTAGCTACAAATGTATCCATTCAACCATACTTATTTCCTTTGTTAAGATGCGACAGTACTTGCTTGCATTCTCAGTCTCAGTAGGTACACTTATACAGTAATTAAGAGAGGAGGAACAGGCAACTGATGCCTCTTAAATAGGTCTAGTTTGCCTCTCTTTCTCACTATTTGACGCACTAGTGAAGGCAGAAGACAATGAGGATAAACAGCTTTCCTAAAGATAAGCTACTGCAGCAAACAAAATTATACAATCTATAGAGAAAAAGAAAGTAAAAATGAATTGAGAAGGAGAAAAAAATATTATAGTAATGCCAAACTGTGGGGAAATGTTACTCTTCTCATCTAAAGAGACACATATAGTTTTTAGGTAATTTCCAGATGTTCATTTCCCATGCAGCTATAATAGCGAGCTTGGAAGTACCTCAAAGCTGCAGAAAAAATAGCTATTGTGGCATGTTATCACTAGTGAGCTTACACAGTGTCATTTCTTTAGACTAAGAAGCTCCACTTCAAGCAATTATTATACAAAAACATGCCTCATATCTTGAACTGACAATGTTACCAAGTTGAGAGAGTCTCAATAATTCATTTAATTTTTATATCTATTATCTATTATATTATTATATTTAAGGTAAAATGAAAATTATTTTCACGTTTGTAATTCTAAGCACACATGAGTAATGCCAAGATTGATGGTAGCTTGTTTAATTTAAGCCGTCTGAGGGCTCGCACTAAGACTCTAAACTATCTAGTCCATGAGCCGCTCTTTGCTGATGATGCTGCCCTTGTGCCCACACAGAAGCAGCTCTGCAGCACCTAACATCCTGCTTTGCAACAGCTGCAGAGCTGTTTGGGCTGGAAGTCAGCCTTAAGAAAACTGAAGTTCTTTACCAGCCTGCACCACAAGACGAACACCATCATCCCCACATTGCTGTCGGCAAATCTGTGCTTAAGTCCGTTCAGCAGTTCACCTACCTGGGAAGCATCATCTCCTCAGATACCAAGATTGACAAAAAGATCGATCACAGATTAGCAAAGGCATATAGTGCATTTGGAAGACTTTACAAAAGAGTCTGGAGTAATAAACAACTGAGGCGAGGCACAAAAATCAGTGTGTGTAGAGCCATTGTACTGTCTATTCTTCTTTATGGGTCTGAAACATGGGTCACCTATCGCCAACACTTATGACTCCTCGAATGCTTTCATCAGTGCTGTATACGCACAATCCTAAATATACACTGGACTGACTATGTGATGAATGTTGCTGTCCTTGAGCAAGCAGGGATCACCAGCATTGAGGCCATGATATTGAGAACACAGCTGTGCTGGGCACAGCACATTTCTAGGATGGAGGACCATCGCCTCCCAAAAATACTACTCTACGGTGAACTTGCCACGGGTCAGCGTAAGAGGGGTGCTCCAAAAAAGCGATACAAGGACTCCCTGAAGCAACATCTCAGGCTTGGCCAAATTGATCACCAACAATGGTCTGCCATGACCTCATATCGGGAGGCATGGAGACACACTATCCACAGTGCTGCAGCTTTACTTGAGAACTCATGCCAAACAAGTCTTGAAGAGAAACAACAACGCAGAAAGAATCACAACCCAGAAACATCACCCAAGGAGACCTTCTGGTGTGTTTTCTGCAACCAGACTTGTTTATCTCGGATTGGCCTTTTTAGTCATCAGCGCGCTTGTAGAAAGCGCGGGATGAGTCCCTCCTGAATCTTCGTTTGCGAAGAAAAGCCGGGAAGAGAGAGAGAGAGAGAGAGAGAGGTCAAAACATCCTGCCGTTACCCGGCCTCTCACTGCCATTTTGAGCTAATTAAATATTCCTCATATTAATATTTGGACACTAGTGGGATCCTCGGTGACCCCACACAATTTGGGTAACAAAACCCGCATGGTAGGTTGCCTTAGGGTCACCCATAAGTTGGAAACAATTTGATGGCACACAACAACAATTCTGCCTTTGGAATGCACTCTCCAGAGAGGCTCACTTGGTCCTTATTTTATGCTATTTTCTGCATTTTGGTACCCTTATACTTCCTCAGGCATTTTGGAAACATAAGCACTTTTAGACTTGGCATAGTTTTATCCTTGGCTGCTTCTTCAAATTTTATCAAAAAATAGAATCTATAAACCATCACTTAAGGTTCGGGGAGCAAGGCCGGTGGGAAAGAAGGATAGTCTGAGCCAGTAGCTGAGTATGGTCACCCATACTCTGGCCTCCACTTTCATAAAGTCTGACTCCAGTCTCAGAGCTGCATTAGAGACAGCTTTGAGCTTGGAAAACTGATCTTAAAAATTTGGATTGCACAAGTTCTAATGGTGCAGAGTTGGCTAGTTTTATCATGTTTTATCTCTTTTGTTTTATCATCATTCTATATTTCATCACCTTAATCCATTTGTTTACCACCCAGTAAACTGTGGTCACTGTGTGGTTTAAAAATGTAAGAAATAAATATATAATCTGCTTTATCTGATAAGACAATGTGACTCATGCTTTGTTTTTCGTTCAGCTTTTGAACTCTTGGGTTTCACTGCAGCACAAAAAATTGAAAGGAATCATATATGAATTGTTCTGCAACTCTACTTCAAAACAGTTTCACCAGGGGTCATTACATTTGAAATGGTATAGAAGTCCATCAACTTCATGAGAAATACACTAAGAAATCTATAAACTAACTGGTAAAATTCTAGTATGAGCCAGAGCGCTTTGGAATATACCGTATTTCAAACGGCACACAGGAGTGCTTGACAGCTATCTCCGATTACTAGCAACAAGCGCTAATTTCCTAGGAGCTAGTCAATATAAAAATGAGCCTGTCTTGCATAGGACTAAATAGGATTTTTGCAGGCCTAAATTTATTAGTGATGCAATGTTTGAAGCCACCAGAAGATAGCTTTGTCTAATCATTCATGGAAGATTGCAATGAACTACTTTCAGAGCTTGGAAAACTTACTTTTTGGGTCTCTTGCTCCCACAATCAAAGTGGATTGTTTGTTGTTCTTGTTGTGTGCTTTCAAGTTGTTTCCAACTTATGGCAACCCTAAGACAACCCTATCTAAGGGTTTTTCTTGTCAAGATTTGTTCAGAGGGGTTTGCCTTTGCCCTCTTCTGAGGCTGAGAGAGCATGACTTGCTTGAGGTCACCCAGTGGGTTTCTGTGGCTGAGCAAGGATTCAAAAACTCATATCCAGATGAATAATCCAGTGCTCAATCCAATATACCACACTGGTTTACAATACAGATTAAATTAGATTAAAACAAGTATGCCTCTTTCAGTACAGATCATCTAGCCCAGTGTTTCTCAACCAGGGTTCCCTGGAACCCTAGGATTCCCCAAGAGGTTGCTAGGATTGTGATTGTGGGGGGAAAGCAACAGCAGTATATAGAAGAATGTTTATTCAGGGGTTCTCTGAGAACTTAAAATTATTTCAAGGGTTCCTCCAGGATAAAAAGTTTGAGAAAGGCTGATCTAGCCAGTAGCATATTAAGGCCATGGCTTATTGGCAATGCACATGCTTTGCATACAAAAGGTTCCAGGTGTATTCCTTGACATGCCCAGGCAGGTATGAGAAAGGCTCTTGTCTGAAAACCAAGGGGAGCCACTGCGGATCAGTGTAAACAATAATACAAAGTTAGATGGACCAATAGCCTGACACAGTATAATTCATCTCCTGGTATTTCACTGGCAAACCAGTACTTGCAGGTAACATGCACAGGCCCTCCCTGGGGTTGGGAAAGGCTAGTAAGAAGTTCAGTTCCTTTTCTTTATACTGCATGCTAACCTAAGGTAGAGGATACAGATCTGATCAAGCATCAGCACACTGTGTGTATGATGCAATACCTTTTTTTATGCAAACACTATTGGTTATGAAAATAGTTACAATAAGTTGTAGCTATTTCTAAGAATGTACACCCAGAATCAATAATGAACTGCACATCATCAGATAAGTGATGACACTGTACATGTAGTCAATAGATATTTACCACTGATGACATGCTCCTCTATTAATGTAAAACAGAACTATTGCTTGCAGAAGCAGAACATTAAAGAAGCTATTTACCAAGACCTTAACAGCAATAACTGACAACAAAAATACTGCCAGAGACCTTTGGGTTTGGCTGTTTGTTTGCTGTACAGAAATGCACGGTACTGATGCCATTTTGCTTTGGTTCATTACTATCTGGTTCCTCATTCTTACATGACCTATTTTACATTACACATTATTTTATTTCCTGCACACCTGCAGGGGACAAGGGACAGACTGATTTGTATTTTCTGCTGCTTGCATCCTGTCAGGGCAAAACTGCAGGCAAAATGCTATCCAGGGGCTCATTGCACTGCTTTGACATGGCAACTCACTCATCAGAAGCCTACAGATCTTCCACCCATAGGTATTTGCACTTTATCCACACACTGCTATTTCATGGATGGAGGGGCACCCACTTGCTCAGAGAAATGTCTCCATCTTTCAGAAGCAGTTCTGATGAAGATAAATCCCTCATACAGACTGTCTACATGTGTGTGTGTGTGTGTGTGTATTAGAAGCCCAGGGTCCACCAACTCAGAGTCAGAGTTGTAAGGTGGCAACTCAGGTGGTGTAGTATACATTCTTAGAATTAAGGAACAGGGTACCCCTCATTCAGAGCTTGGAAAATTAACTTCTTTGGATTGTGGCTTCCAGGAGCCTGTCAGCAAAGATGTCCCAGTGGCCATGCTGGCTGGGTGATTTGGATACTATAATGAACAGGTAATGTTCCCAAACTGTGCTTTCAGCACACATTCATCTCAGAAATCTGCTTTCACTAATGGAACTGAATTTCATAATTCTTTCACACAAAAATCCAGTCCTGGCAGAGCTTGGGAAAGTTAATCAGGTGAACCCCGCCCCAAAACTGTAACATTTCCAAGGTCTGGTTCCAGCTCCAAAGTTTCTTAATTTCATCTGATTAATTTAGAAGGGGTGGAATGGTTAAGCCACTATTAAATCAGAACACTTACTAGTCTATTGCTTCAAATCCACAGGCAGCACCATAATCCTACAAGTGTGGGAGACCTAATGCCAGATCTAACCAATATCAGTCAATCTATAAAACTATATTGCTAAATTCAATAATATACATACAAGTCAGGATAGCAATAAAAAAGTCTGGGCAGCAGTGTAGTTGTTTTTAACTTTTACATTTTTGATTGTTTAAACAGATTTTGTTGTATGTCACTCTGAAATCCTATGATAAAGAGTGAAATAGAAAACATGCTGTGGTCCTAACAAGACTGGATTGCTCCATTTTTTGGTCAAAAAGACATATTTCTCCTTTCAATGTTGCTTTTAAAAAGGAAATATCACACAAAAGGATGGAAATGAGACGATTTTCCCATGAACTCCTCTTTCTCTAAACAGAGAGCAGTGTGATCATTCCCATTCCTACACATGAGAATCCTAACAGTTAAATCAGTGTTATTCAGAGTCAGGGGCACTGAATGCTTCTTCACTGTGTCAAAGTCAATGGTACTGTCTTTTCTAAGATCCTTCCATGCTTTTCTCATCTGCATACACTTCAGCAAATAGTGTAAAAAGATACATATTTTCACAAATGGGTTTGTTTTCTCATTACTTAACTTTCCTAAAAAGAGTCTGTCTGGTTTCTCCATAATTGTTTTCCATAGTAGGAAAACTTGATGCACTTTGATTACAATCCCATTTAGTGTCATCCTGTTCTGCCTATGTGTTAAAACACAAATGTGACTTCACTTCCTAACTGCCATTCAGTCTAGTGGTTGTTTTAGGAAGTGCTCTATTTCAGGGTAGTTTTGCTTAAATATTGAAGTACCTTTTAACATGCAATGGCCCTCATGATTGGATACAGGCAGACTCTTTTTCATGAAGCCTGAATCGAGGAGCATAAATCAAGGAAAAATGAAGTATGCAGTGGAATCACAGAAATGGTGTGATACACAATTTAAAGAAGAGTGATTGCCTGAAATATATATGACGAAAATTTTTAAAAGGAAGCTTTTCATTCTGGTTTATGTCCAAAGCTAGAAGACACTTTTCACTGACAGAGTATGTGTGTGTGTATGTGTGTGAAGTAAATGGCCCTTGGTGTACCTTCCAACTCTTTGTTGTTCCTGTGTGCCTTCAAGTCATCCCCAACTCATGGTGACCCTAAGGTGAACCTATCACAGGGTTTCCTTGGCAAGATTTGTTCAGAAGGGGTTTGCTTTTGCTTTCCTACAAAGTTGAGAGTATGTGACTTCCCAAGATCACTCAGTGGCTTTTCATGGCTAAGTGGGGATTCAAACCCCAGTCTCCAAAGTCATAGTCCAATAGTCAAATCACTACGCCATGCTGGGTCTCTCTTCCAACTCTACATTGCTATAATTGGAGGATGAAATCACTATAGCCTTCCTTCTGGCACTAAGAAAACCCATTTGGATGCATCATTTAAACCTGGATCTGCTCCCGTATACAATTTTTATACTTTATTTTTATTTTATACCCTTTATACCTTTATACTTAATATACTTACTGTCAAAAATAGTCAAAAGCTTACTGACAACACTGAAGAAGGAATGACAACTGCAGAAATTCTATAGCAGCGTGGTGACAAAAACATTAAGCAATATCAGGAAGATGAGGACAGGGTAGGAAGGATGTGTTTTGCAAGGTGATTAGTCAGAAAACACAAATGTAAATTCCACCTTAAGGTTGTCTGACAAGAACTGCAAAATTAAATGGAACTGTACAAAAATGATGTTTATCTATAAACAAGCTCTGATGAGAAGAACTCCAGAAATATTTGATATTCCTTGGCAACAAACTGATTAGAAACTAATATGTTAAATGTAGCTTGGCAGCCATCCACCAAACTGAATAAGCAGTCTTAACTCTTTAGAAACCCCTATCACATTTTAGATAACAAGTAGACCAGAGGGCTGCTTCCTTTTCAGAGTTGGGATGGAGGCTGGGCTCTGCTGGCCATATATAATAATCTTGCAAAAAACTTAATACAAAACAGAAAAAAAATTTCAATAGAGTTTCTGAATTTTTAATGAATGATAGAGAGATGCTTTTCTACAGCAAAACTTAATGTGGTTATCTTTTAATCACAAGATATATGAGCAAAACAACAACCTGGTACAGCAGGGAACATATCCACTTATCACTTGAGAATTACAGCTATGGAGCTTGTGAACCAGATGGCTTGGAATTCTGTTGGCTTCACAGATAGCAGTTACTATTAAGAACAACTTGCAAATGGTTATGAGAGGGTGGGTAAAATACTTGCAAGCTGACTATTGTGGAAAGAAGTTGTACTTGCTTTTAAATGTCACACAAAAATGTTTCAGCTCAGGAAAGATTCAGAGACCACAAAGATTCAGAGACCACAAAGCCATGTGCATTTTCTCCGACACTGAGCCACAACAGTTCACAGCCACTTGGGGGGAAAAGTCCCTGCAACCATTTACATCACTTGTGGGAAATGCTGTTCATATGCAGAGAGACAGTCAAGTTAGTCTCCCCAGCAAAAACAACCAAGACTCTTGTGACATCTTAAAGTCTAACAAATTATTTATAGCATAAGCTTTCATGAACTAGAGATGAACCTAGCCTACAAAAACATACCAAAACAAATGAGAGCATATTTAAGGTGCCATAGGATTCTGGTGATTTTCAGTGGATGTGAAACAGCTCCTAAACAGTAGGTACTAATTCTGGCATTAGGTATCTTTTTGTGGGGAGTGTTTCTATTACACCAATTATCCTTACTGTAAGGCCAAAACACACAAACACACACTGAAAGTTTGTCCTCAGCAAAACATTTGAACCAGTATTAAGCAGGATATAAACCAGGGTTGAGAATCATGTGGCCCTGCAGATGTTGTTAGACACAACTCACAGTAGTCCTTGTCAGCATTGTCAATGATGAGGAATGCTGGGAGTTGCAGTCTAACATCATCTAGAGGGCCAAATGATTCTCATCCCTGATATAAATACAATGCAGGAAGAAGTGGTGAGACCCAAAAGCAGCTAAGAGTGTGTGTGTGTGTCTTCAAGTCGACTGCTAACTTATGGTGACCCCTTAAATTTCATAGGGTCTTCTTAGACAAGGAATACTCAGAGATTGTTTTGCCAGTTCCTTCCTTTGAAATATGACCTAGAGCACATGGTATTCATTGGTGGTCTCCCATCCAAGTACTAACCAGGACTAACTCAGCTTAGCTTCCGGGATCAGGTGGGATCTGGTATCTTTAGGGTATTTAAAGCAGGTACAGAATTGAAAATCAGTGTATTTTGAAAAACACTCTCCATATGTGGTCTCACTAAGAGGTGTTGCAGGACATGTGTGTGACTGGATGAATTTCAACAGCTATTATGAAGGGTGGGGGAAAATACCTTAAATCAATCAATCAGCTCTTCAGAAAGCCAATTTAGCAAGCTAATGAAGTCAATAACCTTACTTATTTCAAAAACTAAAAAAAAAAAAATCACCCCCAGGATCTCACCCACGTTATTACAGACTGAGCCAAATGATTGAAAACTTTGCACTAATCCAAAATCAGATTTTCCCAAGCTATAACCACTCAAAAATCTCTATGTGTAGCCAAAAAGCAAAACATCTACAGGCTTCTGCCATGACAGGATCCAGTAGCTGTACCCCCAAGATCAAATTCAGATTTCAAAAAGAAATATAATTAAATCCATGAGTCTGGGGCTTGTCTATATGATGCTATAGAATGTGGATTGATGCGCACTAATGTTAATTTGCAGCAGCTTTCATTTGTCTCCATGATTGTTTGGCAAGATTGCAGGCATGCAAAGCTATCTGCATTCGTTGCTCAAACAAGCATGCCTGTGAATCAAGATGGCGGGTGTGAGTGTATTACTCCTGTTTTTATTCCCACCAGTTGCTGCTGCTGAACATTTTTTTAAAAAAAAGCATATCCAAGATGCAGAAGTGCAATATTCCACTTAAATAAATGGGGGGGGGGGGAGGGGAGAAGGCTGTTTTGTCACCTGAGCACAAGATTGCTACAGCGAGAATCCAACATGGCGGTTTGGGGCACTTGCCTTACCAGCAAGCTCTACCGCGTCTGCACATCTGACCAATCAGCTTTCCATTTCTGTTCTTATCGGGAATGCACAGCAAAGAGAATCAGTTTTCCCAACTAATAGGAATGTGCAATTCCCTCAGAGTTTTTTTTTTAAAAAAAATATATAAGAAAAGCCACGAAGGCTTTTCCTGTGGAGTATTTGGTATTCTTGGCTCTCCTCCTTCTGAATACGGCGGACTGATGCCATTTAGCCAAATCATATTCTCCTCAAATTGTATGAGGAGTATTTTTGCCATATAGACAACCCCTTGATTTGCCATAGTTTGTTGGGTTTGTCAGTTTAGAGTACACAGCAGTTTGCAAATAAGCTTGTTTTCTTTCACAAAACATAGAAATCCCTGCTGTTGTTTAATTTGTGTTGCAAATGGTAATGGAACCTGGTATATCAAAAGAAGTGGGGAAGCACAAACATATCATAAAGAAACCTCTAGTGGCATCATCTAATCTCCATCCACCCTCCCAGCAATGATATTGAGCATAGTGCTGATATTGAAAGAAGCAGAACTGTGCAGTAGAAAAACAACTCTCCTACTATTTCCTATATTCCTTCATGGAATGAAGGGAGTGGTTAAAATGAAGGCTTATTGTGGAATTTAATTATAGTTGTGTGATGGCTTTCATAGGCCTTGATACATCTGAAGCAAAAGCAACAAAGAATCTTGTGGTACAGTATCTTAAATACTAACAAAGTCAACCTCTTCCCAGTCCATTTCATCTGATGCTTGTGAGATGGGCCTCAGAAAAGCTTATGTTAAAATAAAACTGGTTAAGTCTTTAAGGTGCCACAAGACTTGTTTTTGCTGCAACAGACTTATATGGCTACCCCTCTCAAATTATTAAAACAGAAATTACCAGAGATTACTCTTCACGTGGGAATATACAGACGTGAAGATTCAGTTCTCCCTTCCTGTGCTTCAACAGGGGTTTTAAATGTGCACTAACCCTTTGAGAATCAGTCGTAGAATAACATTTCTGTCCTACACAATCTCAGTGGGATTTAGGCCTGTGCAGACATGTGCGGGACTGTGCTGTAATACTACTGCACTCTGGTATGTAAGCCACTGCTTCAAATGTGTACCATGCAAATACTAAAGATTTACACTGGATACAACCCATCTTCTCACCCTGTCTGGGTAGGGTGTTCCAGGATTCAGGCCTCCCATTCATAGCTCTCAAGCATAGTTAGTGGAGGAATTCCATCTGGCACTCAGCTTTTTAACCAAGACTAGTCCAACAACATGCTTAACCCTTTCCATTCTGGAGGATAAGAACAGCCATTAAGTGTGTGAAGAATCCATTGTGCAAAAAGTATCCTCACAAGCAACTGAAGAAATCACTTTATCATATGCAATTTTTTAGTGATTTCACCAGTGCCCTAGGCAATTCATCTGTTTTTATCACTAACAGAAAAATAAAGGCTTCAGGCAGCATAAACACATTCACAAGATGATTACAATTCAAAGACATAGCCCTTTAAGTCTGGAATATCAGTATGCAAAGGGATCTTTATAGCACCTCTGAGACTAACTGAGAGAAAAAAGTTGCATGATTAACAAGTGAGCCATAAACATATAAACAAGGAGGGAGTTCAATATGTCCCATCTGCGCTCTATAAGCATTAACTGCATGGGCTAACCAAACTGCAACCATGATTGGGAAATTCTGCAGTGTTGCCCAATACATGTAGTTTGGACACAAGTAGGGATGTTGTGGGTGTGAAGGGGCTTGCTAACATGATCCCACTGTACTTTCATCCAGTCATGTGATAAAAATATTCAAATAAAGAGGATTCCTAACTGTGAAGGGCCACGTCTTGAATGAGCTGGGGCATGTTCAGCTTGGTGAAGAGAAAACAGAGGGGTGACATGACTGTACTCTTTAAATACCTCAAGGGCTTTTGCAGAGGGGAGGGGGCAGGCCTAATGGCTTTAGTTACAGGGGGGCAGATTTTGATTGAACATTAGAAGGAACTTACTGACAGTAAGAGCGGTTCGGCAATGGAACCAACTGCCTAGATAGGTGGTGGTGTCTCCTTCTCTGGACCTCTTCAAAAACAGGTTGGACAGCTACCTGTTAGGGATGCTTTAGCTGGGGGTCCTGTACTAAGCAAGGGGTTGGACTGGATTGCTCATGAGCCCCCTTCCAACTCTATGATTCTGTGATTCACAGTCCTAACCATTTGCAAAAACCATTTGTTCAGTGATTGACAACATACTCTGCATACAAATGATCCCAGCTTTCAATCCTTGCTATTTCCAGATAGGACAGAGAAATACTCTCCCTCCCATCTGAATCCCTGGAAATCTGCTGCCTATTAAGGAAGACCAAGAGTGGGAAGGCTTTGGTTATACAACTGTTTTGGCTGACATTCCCCACAATTTCTTACCATTCGCCAGGCCAGGGAACTGAAGTCTTTAAAAAATCTGGCACACCAAAGGTTCCCCACCACTAGTGCAGACAATATTAAGCTAGATGGCCTTGAATCCTATCTTGGGAGAAAGGTGGGATAGAAATCCAATAAATAAAATAAAATTGCCTTGATACAAAAGCAGCTCAATATATTCCTATCAAAATGCCCCCAATTAAACCTCATCAAGGGTTTTGCTCCACACTTTATGGAAAAAACCCAACCACAGGATTCCCTGGCATCATGCGGCCAATGGTTTACCATGTTCCTCAAGAACCTTTCATGTATTTGCTGAAATGTAAAGCCAGCCATACCACCATGCAGGGTGAGAAACCTTTATTGGACAGAAGATTTTGGGTGTCATGAAAGGGCAGCATGTTAGATTCATAAAGTCCTACAGTATGAAGAGACTGCAAGGGCCATCTAGTCCAACCCTCTGCCATGCAGAAATACACATCAGAAAGGCCTGTCTACACTGCAGAAATACAGCAGTTTGACACCACTTTGTCCCGCATATCCAATGGAATCCTGGTATTTATAGATTTATGAGGTATTTAGCCTTTTTCTATCAGAGCACTCTGGTACCTCACAAAATTACTGAGTATCATGATTCCATAGGATAAAACTATGAAGGATAAAGTGGTGTCAAACTGCTGTATTTCTGCAGTGTAGACAGGCCCAAAAGATGACCATACAACCTCTGTGTCAAGACTTCCAAAGAAGGATAAAGTCCACAAGATGTTGTTCTGTATTTGTTTTGTTATTATTGTATTCTGGTGCCAGCCGGAAACAAAGGCGCTCTCTCAGGTATCACAATACAGTTGTCCCTTCACATTTGCTGGGGTTTGGTTCCAGGACCCCTGTGAATACCAAAATCCATGAATACTCAAGTCTCATTATATGCAATGGCATAGCAAAATGGTGCCCATTATACAAGACAGCAAACTCAAGGTTTGCTTTTTGGATTATTATTTTTTAAAGAATATTTTCAAGCCGTGAATACTTAAAACCTTGAATGCCAAATCCATTAATGTGGAGGGACAACTGTAATTTAACCAGCTTTATCTACTACGCCCCAGAGATTGGCCTACAACTCCCAGAATCCCTGAGCCAGCATGGCCCGTGGCCATGGTGGCTGGGGGATTCTGGAGGTTGCACTCCAATACAAGGCGACCTCTGAAACCTCCCTTGACTTGGGAGCGCGCGTGGAGGGGTGGGCGCCATTTGCTGCCCAGCAGTGGAGGACTACTCCGAGGCCGTCGTCTTCATTCAGCCCAACCTGCTGGGAATTAGTTTAGCGCTTCTTTCGCTTGCCAAACGTTAAGGGAGTAAACCCGGACCGGTGAAGTGGAAGAGAGGGGGAAACTCCCACAGGAGGAAGAAAGGAAAGGGAAAGAAAGCAGAGCGAGGGGACGGACCGGGTTTGGGGGTCTCTCCCTTTCCTTACCAGCTGTAAACCCTTCAGGACGAGTCGCCAACGGCCCAGGCGGGCGGTGGTGCAGCCAGTCCAGAGGGGCCCCTTGGCCGGCGGCTGCTCGGCGGGGACGGTGGTTTGCTCGTAGACCTGACCGCCGTTCTCCATGGCCGCGAAGGGAGGGCACGAAGGCGCAGCAGCAGCAGCAGGTCCTGCAAGAAAGCGAAAGGGAAAGGTGGCCCCGCCTCAGCCCCCGCGGAGGCGGACTCGCCTCGGGTGGGGTGGGAAGGTAAGAGGGTGGAGACAAAAGCCTCGAGGAGGAGCCGTCGAGGTTACTCAGAGGCGGAATTCCTCGGCCGCCTTCACACGGAAGGGCCACTTTTCTGAGGCAAAATGGAAGCGGAAGGAGGTCGGGCTGGCTGGCTGGCTGGCTGGCTGGCTGAGGGAACCTCACAGTGGCGAAAGTAGGGCAGCCTCAAGCCAACTCGCTCTCTACTAATGGCCCATCAACCAACCATTAGCCAAACAGACACTAATCCTCCTTGCATTTCTGTACCCAGAAACTAACCGTTCAAATACACAAATTTACATATACTCCCCAACAGGGATATAAACTCCACACACACTCCTACCCAACCATTCTCTGAGGGTGCCAGCCACAGAGGCAGGCGAAACGTCATTTATATTTATTTATTTATTTATTTATACCCCGCTCTTCAGCCACAAGGCTATCAGAGCAGCTTACAAATGTTTTTTTTAAAGCAATAGCAATTTACACATCTACAGTGCATTAAGCAGTTTCCAATGTGGGGTAGCTAATTGCCTCCCACAAGCTGGTTTCAGAAAGAATAGTTTCAGAAAGAAACTATTCCAGAATACAGCCTCACAGCCTGGGAAAAAAACCTAAGGAAAATCTATCGCTCTCTACAGTTTGTGTGTCTGTTTCCCACAAGAGTTTATACTCCAAGCCCAGCCCTGTGGGAAAGCATTTGCCGTGGCAGGCTTGGGCGCATGAATAAGGAACATTGTACGGCAGAGCTGCAGAAGGATACAGTTGTCCCTTCATATTTGCTGGGGTTTGGTTCCAGGACCCCTGTGGATACCAAAATCTGTGAATACTCAAGTCCCATTATATGCAATGGAATAGCAAAATGGTGGCCCTTATATAAGATGGCAAAATCAAGGTTTGCTTTTTGGATTTTTTTTTTTAAGAATATTCTCAAGCCGTGAATACTTAAATCCGTGGATAGGAGGGACAACTTGTATTTTCTTCCCCATTTAATTAAACGGAGGAGGGGTCAAAACAGTCTTGAGACCTCCCACTCCTTTTGCAATTTAACCTTCCCCTCAGCTGTATCTACCAGGTCACCTTTCCAACCAGACCAACAAAACTGCTGCCATACCATGTATATATAACATGTAATTAAACTCAGAGCCTTTTCACACTATGCAACCATAGCACAACAATTCCGCTTCAGTTTCCATGGCTCCATCCTGAGGAATCCTGGGATTTGCAGTTTAGGGAAGGGTGTTTAGAACTCTCAGTGGGAGAGCTCTAGTGCCTCCCCAAACTTGGAACTGCAGGATTCCATAGGATGGTACCATGGCAGGAGGAGAATCATGGTATGAAAATTGTGTGATGTGAAAGGGCCCTCATACACTATAAACAACATCACTTTAATATGATTTTTCTGCTTTCCATCATGCATTAAAAAAAACACATCTGCACTCAAATAACTGATGTCATTCATGTAATGACCATTCTAGCCTGTGTAACTCTTCTATTTGAGGTGCACACATGGGGGCATGAAAGAAGCGATTTAAAAAGTACTTGCAGAGTGGGGTTGGAAAAGGAGCACTGACTAGACAGTGCATTTAACTTGGAATTCGTATATAGTTGTGTTTTGGGAAACACCTAATAGTGTGTTGGAACACAGCGGGCAAAGCAGGACGAATAGAACCATTTACCAAATGCTGAGATATTTTTGATGTGAAATATTTGTGGCCCATTGGACGATATTATTTTTCTCCTGTTTCATTACAGGAATGAAGCTGGGAAAGCAATCATTGAATTAAAATAAATCTATTGCTGCATAGAATAATCTTATCACACAGCTGCTTTTCTGAATTTCTGATCAGGTCTGGAGGTACGACAGAATTCTCACCACCACTTGGCAGGCCAATACAGAAGACCAGTTTACCAGGTCAATTACATACACACGTTGGTTAGAAGTACTTAACAAATGCTAACATCAGTGAATGACAGAAATTGGAAGTAACACTTTTAAATGGCCTCACCTTCCACTTTTATCGTTGCATTAACTTTCAAATTATGCTTTCCATATTGTAGAATGTATGTCTGTTACTAAGACAATGGCTAATTCTGGCCATTTGTTGTTAACTGCTGTCAAGTCAACTTTGACTTATAGCGACCCTATGAATGAGAGACCTTCAAGTCACTCTATAATCAACAGCCCTGCTCACATCCTGTCCTGCAACTCCAGGCCATGGCATATGCCAGCATAACTAAAAACAATGATAAAAAAACACCAACAGTGAATTGACTAATAAAGAACTCAAGACAGCTGCCACATTAGAGTAAAGGCTGATGCAATCAGATGGCTGATGTAATCTAATGAAAGTCAGCCAAGAGCCATGTGCACCCAGTGTTGTTACTTTTAGTGATGAGACTAATTGTTTACATAAATAGAGTATAATGACTAATCTTATACGACAGGATGTGTCGCTGATAGGCTTGGTATATAGAAATAAAACAGGCCAAGAGGAGACAGACAAGAGGTGACTGAACATCCATTTCCATCAGAGAAAAAGCTGTTATGTAGCCTCCAAGCTATGTTGTTCCTTGCTGATAACTGCCCAGATCATGGTGATACAGACAGATAATGCTGGTAAGAGAGAGAATCTCTACTCTCAACTAGGCTGTGCTAAATAAATATGCTGATTATGAATAATGGATGCCTGTTATGGATGCTTATAGATATAATGGATGCTGCTAGATAGAGCAATGTTCAGGGATATTAAGTCCTTGGATGCCTGTGTGTGCAAAGATGCCTGCTTAAAGATGTATAGTTCCTCAACAGATGGGACTATATTCCTTAGTAGATAAATGGCTAAGTTATATTGTTTAAGGTTGTGATGTTCTTTTATGTGTAGCTATAGAGAAGCCTGATAAAGAGATGTAGATGATATAAAGTTTGAGTCCTTATGAAAGTGTAACAACTTACCTACCATATACTGTAATGTAATAAAAGCATTAGGCCTTGCATGCAACCTAATGTAATGAAAGTAACATGCCTAGATATTGAAATATCTATGTATACTTAAAGAGATACATATGTTGCTATGTCTAGGACTGCATATAATAAATAGCCTAAAAGATTAACAAAGTCTGCTTATTCTCGCAAATAAATATCCTGAGATTCCAATACTTAAGAATGCTCAAGTGGAGTGTTGTCATTGTCTCTGCCTGTCTGGATTTTACCATTGGTCACAAGTTGGGTGCCCAGGCAACCAGGTAATAAAAGAGACCTCCAATCAGATATAGATTAGCTAACAAATGACAAAGAACCCTCAGTCCCTCAGTCTAAATAGATAGGGAAGGTGAACCTAGCTTGTTTCTAAGTCCTGCCTATGGATTGGCCTCAACCAAGTGTTCACAATTTTTTCAGCTCTGAGGACCACACACAGTGGTGGCTGAGGGGCCAGGGGCTGCTCATGAATGTGTACACATAATGAAAGCCACAGTAATACAAAATCAGGCAGAATGCCTGCTACAGGTCAAGAAATGTAGCATATAGTGAAGAGGTTGTGAATATTTTTAAAAAACAATGTTAGGGCAACTGTTAGAGAAAAGGCTTCCTTCCAGAAGTGCAAGTCTCACCAAATTGGAAGGAAAAGCTCCCCCACCCAAACATGCACAAAGGAAATACAAACAAACAGTACAGGATGCAAAAAGGGATTAGGGGAACAGACTTCTAAAAACATTAAGAGCAACAATTAAAGAAACATTAGTCTTTCTCTCTCTCTGGCTTTGCTTCGCAAACGAAGATTCAGGAAGGACTCATCCCACGCTTTCTGCAAGCGCGCTGATGACTAAAAAGGCCAATCCGAGATAAACAAGTCCAGTTGCAGAAAGCACAGCAGAGGGTCTCCTTGGGTGATGTTTCCGGGTTGTGATTCTTTCTGCATTGTCGTTTCTCTTCAAGACTTGTTTGGCGTGAGTTCTCAAATCAAGCTGCAGCATTGTGGATAGTGCATCTCCATACCTCCCGATGTGAAGCCAGGGCGGATCATTGTTGGTGATCAATTTGGCCGAGCCTGAGATGTTGTTTCAGGGAATCCTTGTATCGCTTTTTTGGAGCGCCCCTCTTACACTGACCCATGGCAAGTTCACTGTAGAGTACTATTTTTGGGAGGCGATGGTCCTCCATCCTAGAAATGTGCCCTGCCCAGCACAGCAGTGTTCTCAATATCATGGCCTCAATGCTGGTGATCCCTGCTTGCTCAAGGACAGCAACATTCGTCACATAGTCAGTCCAGTGTATATTTAGGATTGTACGTATACAGCGCTGATGAAAGCATTCAAGGAGTCGTATGTGTTGGCGATAGGTGACCCATGTTTCAGACCCATAAAGGAGAATAGACAGAACAAAGATTAGTACATCATAGGAAACCAGCCAAAGAGGTAATTATATCATCAAATAACTGTATGACTAGAGGAGGACAAGGAAATGGAAGAGATGTTGAATTGATTCTTTTCTCAGAGAGATAGATGTGTTGAAAGCTTATGTGGGAAAACTGGTTAGTACCACAAGTATTTTCATGTAAAATAGATTTTTTGTGTTTGTCTTCACTAAAGAAGACACAAGACAGATATCCAATACCAATATTTTTGAGTTGAGAATCTAAGGAATTGAGGCAAACAGTGGTAACCAGAAGGACAGGTTGTTTTCCTGTAATTGTAGTAGTCATCTGTGATCCCACACGAATGTGTTTATCATGTACCTGTGCAGTACATCTTTCAGAACCTTCTACAGAGTTAAATAAGAGTTTTGGTGGTAGCTCCACACACCCTGAGAGCCTCTATATAAGAGGCTTCCCACCACAAATGTCACATCACATTTATGACATAGATGAAGCCATTGCAGGCTCACCAAATAGTGTCCGAATAAGCACTAAACACAGAATGACATAGGCTTGCTTCCTTCAGAATGGTTGCTTGTGAGCAACACCTTCCTGAGGGAGGTGCTGGAATATTTATGGTCTGGCAACTTCCCACAGCTGTTGCCTGATTAATTAGCATTTCCTGTTTAAGCGCTCTGAGCATTGTAAGCCCTCCCTTTCTCATCTGTGTTCAGCTGTGGTAGGTACTGTCGAATCTATGTCTGTAGGCTGTAGCTGCTGGAGTGTGTCATTGCCTGGCTCAAGCACTGGAATGTCTCTCCGTCCTTCTGTGTCATCATTTGAACTTGAATCCTGGGAACTAGGCATGACATCATGTCCTTCAGTTTCACTGTCTTGTGTCATCATCTGAACTTGGGTACTGGGGACAAGGCATGACACTGGAGGGGATCGAGTATGGATCCACCCAAGACTTCCTGATGATCTGCTAGAGTTAAGGGATAATCGGTAAGGTGGCTAGAACAAGAACTTGCATCTGGAACCAATGGAAAACAGGATCGTCAATCTGAGCTGGAGTTTGAGTCACAGGTAGGGCTAGTGCTTTAGCCATATGAACCATCTGGTCTACAAATGCTCGAACATCATCTGTGGGTTGCAATGGATCATTTTCCCCAAGAAGAACCAAAGGGGATGTACGAACAGTGAGGTCAACTGACTCAAATTCTGAGGCCAAATTTCCCATCACCATACCCAGAGATGGAGAGTGGGCAACCTAGTCTTGCAAAACAGCCTGTGCGAATGATGTATCCGCAGAAGCCTGAACCTGAGCGGGGCGTTCCATGAGAATGGTGTCCTGCCACCCTAAAGCTGCTCCCACTTGAGAAGTGGTAGCAGAGGGCTGAGTGGGATCATGGGTGGCTGCTGGAGCTGTGAACCACTTAGTCTTAAGGGTGATAGTCACAGGGTCTCGACCATCAGTGGTGGTGGTGGCTGGGCGGCCCTTGTCTCTATAGTGCTAAGTATCAGAATGTAGCCAAAGGAGCAACAAATGTAGTCAGAAGAACATCAGTACAAATTATAAGAGGAGTCAATGGAGCTGTAGGTAGGGATCCTATGGAAACGGCAATGTCAAGAACGATAGGACCAATGGTACCTATGGTGCTGACCATCACAGGCGGAAGAGTCAGTGTTGGATGAGGACAAAGATGAGGTAGATCTAGCTCTCTGTGCTGCTTATGAGAAGACAGAATGGGTGGAAGATGCTTTGCAGCCAAGGTAACTGATGTGGAAGGGCCCGCAGGCAGAGTGACCAACACTCTCAGAACTGGGGAGAGCTCCTGAATTTCACCTTCAGAGACTTCTGGCTGAGTGGCAGGGGGTGCTGCTGAAATGACTTTGACATCTACTGAAGAGGGAGGAGGTGCTCCAGATTCTCAAAGAGATGGAGCTCTATGAGTAGGTGATCCCAAGGGATCTATCAATACAGACACCATCTCAACATTAACAAATGGAAGGGCTGCTGGGACATTGGCACTAGCTTTGGAAGGAACATGGTGATCCTTATGCTTTGAATGCTTCTTATGTTTCCTCTGATGCATCTCCAAAGCCTTCAGAGCATCTAGCAACTGACCCAGTGTGGACAGGCACTAAAGATATCCTCTACTGTCAGATCCTGGAATTGAAGTGGCCTTCTGGGACTTGCAAGGGGCAGAGACCTCAGGGGACAAGGGTTGCTTGGCTTTAAGCCAAGAGGAAATTGATTCTGGAGCAGACTTCACTGATGATGAATCTGACACCAAGTTGGAGGTCAAAGTTTTTGTTATCGATACCGACTTCAAAGTCAAAGGCCCACTAGGCCAAGCTATGTCCACTGATGCAGAGTGGTGGGAGGAAGGCATGCCTGGCTTCAAATATTGCTCATACAGTAGAGCCGTTAGGCAGGATTCTCTTGTTCTGATGCACCTGACAGTGTGAAGGCTCTACAGTGGGCACAAGAGTCAACCACATGAGCTTCACCAAGGCAAAGGAGATGCTTCAAGTGCCCATCCTTGCCTAGACTCTTGGCACCATAAGTGACACATGTCTTAAAGGAAGCCAGTGGATCTGAAGAGATGGTGCAGCTTGGATGCTGAAGCACTGAGAAATTGCTGATAGTGAGGACAAGCCACAGGCTATAGATTCAATCTGTAGTCCGAAGGATGACCCAAAGGTCAGCAAAGCCAAAAGGAGAAAGAGGTTCCAATTGATGCTGCTGCAGCAGCAGATGAAAAGGAACTGCCAGTTTCAGCGGGAAGCCCCTTTATATAAGGCTCTTGGGGTGGGCAGGGCTACTGCCAAAACCTAGAAGGTTCTGAAAGATGCACTGTGGAGCTGCAGGATAATCCATCTGTGTGAGTCACAGAGACCACAAAGAAGAAATGAAGTTATTGAAAATAATGAAGCATTATTAAATTATCAAATGTATACAGGGTTTGGAATAATGTGATTCTCCAGATGTTGTTGGACTGCAACTCCCACCATTCATCACCACTGGCTTTCTTGCCTAGGATTGCTGGGACTTGCATTCCAACTTTATCTGGAGGGCCACAGGATTTCCAGCTCCTATTACAGGACAAGGCCTGCTGAAAAGAAATCAACATGGTTTCTACATAGGTAACCCTCTGTCACTAGCCTCTTAAGAGTTCTTTGAGAGAGTAAAGAAATGTGGATAAAGGGTGATCAAAGTACTCCTGAGCAGACTTAGCTGAGATAAGATGGGAGATCCTCTTAGGTATCAGTAACTGGTTAAAGAAGAAAAAGCAAATAGGAACGAACAGTAGAGAACAATAGAGAAATGTAACAGTGGGATTCCCAAGGATCTGTAGTAAGACAAATGAGATTTTTTAAAAAATAATCATAAGAACTCAAAAGATACAGTGGATTGAACCAAGTGTGTAGGAACAGACTGTGGCAGTGCTTTGGAATATATGTATGCTGGAGCATCAGATTCTCTACACTTTTACTCAAGTTGAGTCCCATTAAGTTCCTTCTAGGCAACTACGCACAGAAATTTAGCATTGTAAGTGGCTTATAACATCAAGCTACTAGTGTAGGGGAAAAATAAAGAATATACGAAGTGTGCTACAAAGACTTCTCTCTCTCTCTCTCTGGCTTTTCTTCGCAAACAAAGATTCAGGAAGGACTCATCCCGCGCTTTTTGCAAGCGCACTGACGACTAAAAAGGCCAATCCGAGATAAACAAGTCTGGTTGCAGAAAGCACAGCAGAAGGTCTCTCTTGGGTGATGTTTCCAGGTTGTGATACTTTCTGCATTGTCATTTCTCTTCAAGACTTGTTCAGGGTGAGTTCTCAAATAAGGCTGCAGCATTGTGGATAGTGCGTCTCCATGCCTCCCGATGTGAGGCCAAGGTGGACCATTGTTGGTGATCAATTTGACTTTTACACCATTAATATTTCACAACCATGCCTTGAGATTAGAGTAGTCCATCTTTCCAGTTCTTCAGACACAATGATTATGTGAGGATCTTTAAAACACAGCACAGGGAAACTGATCTGCATCATATGTCCTTTAGTATGCACTTAACACTAGTAAATTATTTATTTAAGCCATCTGAGAAGTCTGCTACCTCCCTCTTGTGGACATCTACAAAAAGTGTAACAGATCTTCCCATGCATGTTACCAGTAATTTTAAGAATACGGTGTACCACCTGGTCAGGAGAGGTTAAGACTGGTACTGTATGTTAAGAAACAAAAGAGCAGCAAGTGGTAAGTTTCGTTATAGTTACTCCATTTTGTATGGCAACATTAAATTGTTGTTGTGTGGCTCAAGTGATTTCTGATTTATGGCAACTCTAAGGTGAACCTATCATGGGGTTTTCTTGGCAGATTTTGTTCAGAGGGGGTTTGCCTTTATCTTCCTCTAGGGCTGAAAGAGTGTGCCTTGCCCAAGGTTACCCAGTTGGTTTTCATGGCCAAGCAGGGAGTCAAACCCTGGTCTCCAGAGTTGTAGTCCAACACTAAAACCACTACACCATGCTGGCTCAAAATGGGTGGTTGTTGTGTGCCTTCAAGTAATTTCTGACTTATGGCAACCCTAAGCTTGTGGCTTAGGGTTAGAACAAATCAAGCCTGAACTCTCCCTGGAAGCCAAGATGACTAAACTGATACTAAGCAAAGGATCTTGTAGCATCTTTTGAGACAGCGAGAGAGAAAATTGTAGCATAAGCTTTCGTAGACTTAATCTACTTCCTTAGATGTAGCTGAGACTGTTGTACTTTGGCCACATGAGAAGGCAGGACTCACTAGAAAAGAAATGCCTGGCAAGGTAGAAGACAGTAGGAAGAGAGCATAACTGCATAACAGATGAATAGGCTCAATCAAGGAGGCCATGGCCCTGAGTCTGTGGGACCTGCGCAAAGCAGTTAAGGACAGGGGGTCTTGGAGGTGTCTCATTCACAGGGCCAGCCACCATGATTCAAAGTTGACTGGAAGGCAGTTAACAAGGCTATGGCAACCACTACACCACATGCTTGGGCTCCCTAAGTATAGTATAGAAGTTCTTATAAGTATAGAAGTTCTTAAAAGATTGGACTCAATCTGAAATCCAAAGAAAGCATATGTAAGTTTCTACTATGTTTAAGAAAATGTACAAACTTGCTGAAAGGAGAGGAAATCAGGTTGCTTGTTTGCATGTCATCTTTGAGAATAATTAATATAGTCATTGCCTCAAGGCTCAACACTAGAGGAACTCTTCTGTAGGAGAGCATTATGCTAAATGAGTGAACTTCCTTTTCCTAATTGGTCCTAGCTACTATATAAGCAAAGCAAAGAAAAATATGTGTGAAGACAAGAGGTTAAATCATTATCTTTGTCAGAAACCCCAAATTAATTGTAAAGTGTTTCACAGCATCCTTCTCTAGTATGTCCCATCTATGACTTAGGATAGCCTTATACCAATGAACAACTCATGAGCATAGTTACAACATGCTTTTGGGTCGAAATTCTAATTACCTGTTTTATGTTTTTTTTTTTTTTTAAAGCAAACTCAATGTATCTATTTCAAAGAAAATGCCAGTTTGACTGCATAATGTGTTTAGGGACTATTATACGTACCGTAGTTAAGACACTGATCTAGGTCAAAATAAATGCCAGTGAAGACATTCGTCTGCACAATTTCCATTAGACCAGTTGGTGGGATTCCTGCAGATATTATTGGATTGCATATCCAGCAGCCCTAGCCAATAGTGAGGAACACTAGAAGTTGCAATACAACATCTGGAGAGCCATATGATTCTCACCCTTGCTAAACTGACTGCTAATTTTACTATATACACTAGAGGGTGGAGGTGGGCTTGGTGCTACATAGCCACAAGACATTTACAGTACTTGCTTTCCCCTTGCAAATATGATCTAAAATTCTTTGTGCTAAGATACTATTGTACACACTTAGGAACACTGAACAGCTAAGTCCCAACCTACCTGAAAAGAGGCTTCTGCCTTTGTATCGCATAGTGATCTTTGGTTCTGATCTATTGGGCACAAACCATGTGCAAAATTCAAATGAAGGAATGGAGAATGACATGTTCAGTGGCAGCGTCATAATGCCTTTTTTCCCTGGATGCTCCACAATACTCTCTTTCTCTGAAAAGCAGATACAGTACATTCTAAAATCTATACTAGATTTTTCCAAGTGACAGACATGTAGTTTAATGTACTTTAACACATTAGTATGCCATATATTTTAGATTTTCAACCATATCTTCATCTTTGTATTTCATGTTTCTTTCCTATCCACTGTTGGTGTGGGATTGACTTCTAAATTATGTTGATGGTCAAGTGCTTGTAACACAACTTCCTCTTCACAATATTTTAAAAAACTTCACAGCAACAAAAGTCTCTACTTTCTCCTTTTGCAAAAGTGCTGTCTTCTAAGGAGCATGACAGTGTTCAGAAATATCCATACATTCTGATAGAACATATTATGTGGGCATGAAGAGGTTAGATACTAGAAATATTCCTTGTGTAATTAGGAATTATAGTCAGCCATCTGTATTCATGAATTCAACCAACCACAGCTCAAAAATATTCCAAAATAATCCAAAAAGCAAACCTTGCTGTTCACCATTTTATATAAGGGACACCATTTTACACCACTATTGTATATAATGGGCCTTGAGCATCCACAGATTTTGTTATCCAAAAGGGATTCTAGAACCAAACCCCAGCGGATACTGGGCCCCACTATACATAGATCTATTGATAAGTACAAACAATTCAACCCTAAATTATAAATGAATTAAAATGCATGTTACTTACCTTAACTGTATGATAGTCATGCACATCTTAAATGCGCACCAAAATGCTTGTTCTGTGTTTACACAGTAATAATCTGTTCAAAGGTTGAACAGATTTTATTAGCATTGAAGAATTTTGTAGTCTTCTGTAACGCTGCTCCTTGTCAGGTTTAAGAATTCTCTTCACAAATTTAAAATTTAATGGTATAAACATATTGCAGACATAAGCTCAGGTTTCTTCCTTTATCTGACAGTTGTGGAATTACAAGCAGCGGTTTCAAATTTGCGGTAGAACCATGTGTAGATTTGTGTTATTTTTTTTTCCATTGTCACATATAGTAGCCATGATCTGAAGAATCATGTAATTAATTCCATGTGTTTAAGAGTCCTTTAGACTTTGCTTCTTTGAACAAACACCCCACATGCTATATGGTAAACTGCTTTTGAAAGTGAGGGAACTTGCAAAAACATTTTTAGACCCACTGAGGTCTTTTGGGGGAGGGGAGTGAAATTCCAGGGGAGGCAAGGCATGCAAGACTGTAGACGCATTTAAAATATTTTTGCGGATTCCAATTCATATATTTCCCCATTTATCCATGAAAAAAAAAATACAAACATTACCATTGATTTAGAGCAGGAGCAGACAATTGTGGCTGTCACAACAATGTCGACTACAGTTCTAAGCATTCATCACTATTGGCTGTGCTAGATAGGATGGAAGAGAGCTGCAGTCCAACATATAAAGGGCCACAACTGCCCATCTCTGATTTAGGAGCACCCACCTATCAGACTTTTCAGCTGCTCATCATCATAAAGTATTGGGTCTAGTGCAAGATACTGCACTGAAAGCGAACAGAATATTCTTAATATACAGCATTTTGTCTATGTTTTTAACAGGCACTTCCCAAAAGTGGTGGTTTAGATGGTCTGGGAACATCTTAACGTGCAGCACTGTTAAATGACCTGATCAGCTCCCTGAATGAGAGACTACTAGCAGGACCTTTCTATGAGAACAGTTTTTGAAACGGAGAAAAACTGGTACTTGAGGCAAGAAACAAATACTATCTCCAAAGTGTCAACATTTAAACAACCTTTCTAGAAGGCAACTTATAAAGAGATATATGACTAGTAAAGTACCGTAGGTCTATGAGGTCTGTCTATTAAATAACAAGACTGTGTTTCTACCTTTCAGACAAATCAAGAACTGATTGTGAACGTTTGAGTGGTGACCTTGAACATGTCTGAACCTGCATGACAAACATCAACACTCTCAGCCGTTCAGTTAATTGTCAGTTGTCATTTAAAGCAGCTGTGTTGTCTGTTGTATGCTGGAAAAATGCTAAGTTTAAAAGTTGAGCAACTTGTCACTTTGAAATTTTTAGTAAAATTGAACAAAACACCAACGGAATCTTTTCAACTGCTTACTGAGGCCTACAGAGAAGACTGCATGTCTCGTGCGCATGTGTTTGAGTGGCACAAAAGATTCAGAGGACGTGAGAATGTGGAAGACGATGAATGCCCTGGACGACCTTCCACTTTAAGAACCAAAGAAATTGTTTTTATTTTCTATTTTATCTATTTATTTATTTATACCCCGCTCTTCAGCCACAAGGCTATCAGAGCAGCTTACAAATTGTTTTAAGCAATAGCTATTTACACATCTACACTGCATTAAACAGTTTCCAATGTGTGTTAGCTAATTGCCCCCACAAGCTGGGTACTCATTTTACCAACCTACGAAAGGATGGAAGGCTGAGTGAACCTTAGAGCCCGCTGGAATCGAACTTGCAATGTGGTGACTTGCAGTACCGGCATTTAACCACTGCGCCACCAGGGCTCCTGTGGAAAAAATCAGCCAGATTGTTCGAGGAGACTGCTGATTCAGTGTCTGAATGATAGCTGAAGCTGTGAACATTGCTAAAGACAGTGCGTGGAAAAATTTACATGAGGATCTGAACGTGAGAAAAGTTTGTGCCAAGATGGTCCCTAGGGTTCTCACATCAGAGCAAAAAGAGTGCCACAAGGAAATTTACACTAACATTCTGCAACAATTTGAGATGGATCCAAAGCTTTTTCAAAAAATCATCACTTATAATGAAGCCAGCATCTTCCAGTAGACAAAACGACAGTCAATGCACTGGGAAACACCATCATCACCAAGAATGAAAAAAACACGTCAAAGCAAGTCCACATGCAAAGCCATGCTCCTTGGGTTTTTTTACACCAAGGGCACAATTTTGGCAGAATGGGTTCCAGAAGGCAGATCAGTGAACTGGCATTATTATAAGGACGTTTTGACAAAGCTGAGAGAAAGAGTCAGAAAAAATGGCCAGAACTGTGGGGAAAAGGATTCATTCTTCATCAAGACAATACACCTACTCACACAGCACTTTCTATGAAGCAGTTTTTGGCTGATGAATGCATTACTACACTTGAACATCCTCTATATTGGCCAAATTTGGCACCATGTGACTTTCTTCTTTTCCCTAAAGTGAAATCGACCCGTTTTGAGTCAATTGATGCAGTAAAGAAGAAAACAGCAGATGTGTTGTAACAGCTGTCAGAAACTGATTTGCTCCATGCCTTTGACCCGTGGAAAACAAGACTGCATGGGTGTGTGAGTGCAAACAGGGAGTATATTGAAGGGGACAAGCATTAGAATTGTAATACATATAAATAAAGAGTAGTTATTTATCAGTCTCATTTATTTAATAGACAGACCTTGTATATGTAAAGAAGTATCTTCACACAATTATCTTTTTTTTATAGGTGAGGGTAATGTTTACGGCATTCTACATACTGCCAATATTCCAAAAACCACATCTGTTGAAGTTTCCTAATAAGTTTTGTTTTCAAGACGTCTACCAGCTAAACCTGAAAATGATCTTTTAGATGTTTAAAGTTATTCAGCTTTTATCCCAGCACTTCAAAACAGTTCAGTGGTAAATCCTTGATAGTGTAACAGATTCTAGCATGACAGTTTAGTTTAAGTAATTTAATACAATTTAAATATCAAATGAGATCAGCATAGTCTGAAGTCATATTCCAAATGAAGTGTTAAATTTTATTTGAGTTAGTTTATTGATGGTGCACAAAAAACAACAGTTGATTGATCTCTTTCCAACAAAACCTAGGAAATCCTCCCCTTGAGGTTAATTTGTAAAACTGCATTAAACTAAAAAGTTTGGGAGATCAGTATAAATTAAGTGCCCATGTTGCGTATCACCTTTCCAACTCTTCAAGCAGCTTTTTGCATTACAAATGATTAAGTGTACACTTTCAATTTTACAGTTACGTTGACTTTTAAACAAAATCCAGATATTTCTGAATGCCACATTGCACTGTGAACAGCAGTCTTACATTGTATGATAACTTTCCATCTGTACAGTTCCCTTTTACAATGTTGGGCAACACAAAAGACATGAACTGCGTGTCCTTCTCTGAAAGTGTTTCAGCTCCCTAGTCCCAGTCATGGAAGGAAGAGGCAGAGGCAAGTTTAAATTATCCCAGAAAATTGAATAAATGGCTATATTTGGTGTCTTCAAGATGCTTCACCTTCTGTGGGGGATGTCGGTGTTGTTGGAGAGACCAGATCTGGTTTTCGTGACATTCTGTCCAATTCAGCTTGAACATCAGTTAAGACAGGCTTCTGGCCTATACAAGAAGGATACAACATGTAATGTTTTATGTGAAACTTTACCCACAAGTAGTGCATACCAAGTGTTCATGGTCACAGAAGTCAATACTAGAGTTGATATTAAATATATCTAGCATTATTATAAAGTGTTGTTCAAACAGGCTGCATTTGAAGTACTCCAATTCTTTCATGAAAGCACACATACACTGTGAATACACCTGACAGTGTCTCCACATGTAACACTCCATGGCTTCTTTTGAATGGAACACTCTGGAATATATTTTCAAATTGTTTCCTGCATTTTCAGATGGCACAGACTTGGGCCATATCAAGTTGCACATTTATCCAAAAATTAGTATTGCAAAAATAGTTCTCTATTGAGAATTTGTCTTGTGATGCCAGTAGGGGAGATGGAGAGAAGATACTTATAGAGGAGAACCAGCTGGCAACAGGGCATCTTTAGCCTCCCATCTTTGGGTGGTTTGCGGGCTGGAAGAGAACTATGCAAGAAAGAACTAGCATAGGAAGATATACGCACCCCCCTCAAATACACGTACTGATTCTGTCCTACCTACCTAGCTCCCTACCCCCCACGTTGCTTTGGCAATATCTGTCAAGGTTATATGCAGTTCCACCATTAGTTGCAAGTGTACATTCATGGCAATAATCTTTTGCAGCATACATATTTAGCACCATTAGCGAGATTGCCTCAGGGCAAGTTTAACAGGAAAGTGTCCCTGTTTACAAGTCAGAGTAGGAGAAATGCAACACAGAATCTGTGCTGGTCAAAGATTTAAAATGTCTCATATAATATACAGTTTCCACCCCACAATCTGCTTCATCCTCTGCAATCAAAGGCCCTCAGAGTTCATTCCCAGTCAATACACAGAAGAGACAGTAAAGGAGACTTATCTTAACGTCATGTTATGAAAGTAAAAACAAAGTCCATCATAAGACTAGAAAGTGTGGATGCAATCTGATGGGAAACTGGGATGGAATCACTTTAGTAGAGTTAAAATGAGAAGCAGAAATGATTAAGCTGGATAGATTCATCCACTCGTAAATGAGAGCATTCCAGTTCAATAGTCATGACAAGATCAATAGAGCACAGTGAAAACAATTCTTGTTACTACATGTGCTAACATTTTACAATATTACATTTCCTGGCAGGGCCAGCTGCTCCTCTTGTGCCCTGCATGTGTCTCTGCTATAACACTCCTTCTTGATGTGCTATAGCATTCTTACTTGGTATGGTTAGAAGGACCACAAGTTTCATGTGGTCTTTTGTCCGCACCAAACCCCCCATGCAATACGTTAGAATACCCCACCCCGGCAACCATAGAACACTTGGCAGAAGAGGGGCAAAAGGAAAAAGGATGGGACCCAAAACACCCAAGTTATCCAACTATAAATTTTTTGCATATTTACTTGCCTGACTTTTTTGCAGATGCTGGCAAGCTGCTGCCACTGCCACCCCCAGTGCCTCCTACTCCTCCAGGACTACCAACGCCACTAGGTCCACCAGGTGAGCCAGTCTTCTTACTTAGCAAACTGTTGAAAAAATTAGCCAGGACTCCTTCACTTGTGGCACCAGCTAAAAGGAAGTTAAAAATATGTTATAATATGAATTAATTAAATTTGAAATCTTTCAATATAAAATAGTAACTCTAAAGTTTTGTTCAAAGACATAGCTGTGTTAGTCTGGAATATCAGTAAGTAAAGGGATCTTGCAGCACCTTCGGGACTAACAGAGAGAGAGAAAATGGTAGCATAAACTTTGGTAGACTCAGTCTACTTCCTCAGATGCAGTTTCATGTATTGAGCTTGATGTATTAAGAAAACTTAATCACTGCTTAACTACCAGATGATTTTATCTTCTACAGACCTCATATCTAGAAGATCTTTAAGTCAAATGGATCAGTCATCCCTCCCAAGGCCTTATATAGAGGACATTTTACACACAAGGAACTAGAACTTCTATTTTCATCTAACTCACAAGGACAATTCCTATCCTGGAGAAGGAATTCTATTCCACCATCCAGAATGTACAGCAATTTTCAACTAACTAGAACATCAGTAAATGCTTCCATTAGTTTGAAATTTGGCATTTCAGTAATTAAACTATGACCAATAATTCACAGACTAATATATTAGAAGGGGTCTGAACAAGAAATGCTTACTAGTCATATACAATATGAATCAGTATTTAATTTAGGGAAAAAAATATTAAAAAGCCTTACCTTTCATACTAGGATCAATTTTTTTGGATCCAGCAGGAATGGGTGTAACACTGGCAACATTGGAAGTGACAGATCTGTTTGGTGTCCTGGGAGATCCTCCAGGGACTCTTGGTGAGGTATCCTACACAGGAAGTAATCAAGTTGAAATACTGAGCTTCCAGAAAATACGGGAGGAGGAATCTAAGATGTTTCTTGAGACATGTAATACAAAGGGTACCAGGAAGTTGAATTTAAATTGAAAGGTGACTGGGTAACAGACATGTATTTACAGATTATGCAGTCTATAAAACCAATATCAGAAATATTTTTAATGGAAAATTGACTCTGCATTGCCATAAAAATCCCAGTTCAACAGCTAGAAGTCATGCTATCCACATGACTGAGGTGAAATAATTCCTTCTTTGTTCTACATAGAAGAACAAACCCTTTGGCAAGCTTATAAAAAAATAACTCTTCTTCGTTGATGTTTTTTGAGTTAAGAATACAAGAATAGCCATGATAGATCAGAAGAAAGGCTTATTTATGCTAATGTTCTGTTCCCACAGTAGCCAACCTATTGCCTGGGGGAAGCTTCTAGCAGGACTTGAGTGTAACTGCACCTTTTGCCTCAAACATCTCGACACAGCCTACCGACTGTGATATTGGACATGGAAAGCAGTCATCCTCACTAGCAACTATTCATGGCATCATTCCCCATGGATCAAGTCCTTTTTTAAAGCCATCCAAGTCAGTATAACTATACCTTGTGGCAATGAATTCCAGTTTAAGTGTGTGCTGTATGAAGAAGCTAATCCTTTTGTTGTTTGAATCTTCTATAATTCAGTTTCAGTGGCTGACCCCAGGTTCCAGTATTATGGGGAAGGAGAAATACTTTTCCTTGTATATTTTTCATCCTGAATAATTCCATACACTTCTAGCATGCCCTCCCTAATTTCTCTAAGCTAAACAGCCCCAAACACTATAACTTTTTCTGATAGTGCAGCTGTTCTAGTCCCTTAATAATTTTGGTTACATTTTTCTGCACCTTTTCCCAGCTCTACAATATCCTTTTTTAGGCAATCATTACTGCCTTACGCTAATTTCCACCCTTCTGAACGAACACCTTGTTTTTAAATTTACATTTATATTTAATTTTTCTAACTGGCATCTTAACATTGTCATCCTAATTGTTTATTCAGAAGCCCCACTGAATTCAGCAAGGCCAAGTAAGTAGATACTTCAAGATTACAGCCCAAAGGAGCAACAGCATTAAGGCTTTTAGGTACAAACAGCAGAATGAGTAGCATACTCAGTGTGTGTATGTATGTGCCTTAGAGTCACCTGTCAACTTATGGCAACCCCATGAATTTCATAGGGTTTTCTTAGACACGGAATACACAGAGGTGGTACTTCACCAAAAGTAAGAAATCATATTAGACTCCCATTTACATACATTTACTATCAAATCATTGGTATTTAAGCAAGTATGACTAACCACTGGTCTTCCAGCTGCAGTAGGTGGCTGTTTTGCTAACAGGGACTGCAAAACAAAATGAAACACAGATTGTGGGGAGAAGTTGACAAATTCAAATCTGAATAGAAATTTAGTTTAAAATGCAGTTTAAATGAATATACAGAGTACATATGAATGAGTCACCACTACCTGTTGCTTCATAAGAAATACTTGGTCATCTTCTGCTACTATCTCTTTCTCATGTACAAACTGCAATAAGGAAAAAAACTTTTAAATAGTACTGGAACTAGTATTATTTAATATATTTAATAGTACAGTATATTGTTTAATATTTAACATTATTTATTAAGCACGTATATTTAGTAAGATTTAATAATATTAAAACAGTTTGTAACAAATGTAGACACTGGAATCCTCAAAACAAATGCATTGAAGAGCTATAGAATATTCTTATATTTTTTACATTTTGAAGCCTGTATCAACTTTTGTACTAAGTTCTATATTGGGATATTCTTGAAGAAGGCTGAGGCTATAGGTAGTGTGTATAATGCACCAGACCATTTATTAACAGAAGCTTTTTGCAGAAAGCACATTGTATGTGTATTTTGCTCATCTATACTAGCTGCCTCTATTGTGACCTTTGAATAACTTGGGCCTAACTTGGGCTATCTTCCATTGACAGTGGCAACCTCATTCCTTGAGGCTTGATATGAAAGTCTCACTCTTGTTGTTTTCACTGCATGTCATAAAGCACTGTAAGATACGGCACATATCATTCGCAATGGTGGCACCACAGCTTTGTAATCCAACTGCTGAAAAGCTTGTAAAGATTTTGCACCTTATCAGTTCACGGAGGAAAAGTCTATTGGTGGTGATTAACCATGGGTACTAAATAGAAACACCCCCCTCCCCATGTTCAGAGATAAATGCCACTTGCTGGAAGCAACTTTGGGTCAGCTATGACCTGCTTTGTGGTCTGCTATGAGCTTCCCAGAAGCACCTAGGGCAGGGGTGGGCAGCTGCACAATTATGGGGGCCATTTCTGCTCCCCACAACCATCTGGTGGGTCACACCAGTATGTTTCAGTGCATCTGAAGTGGCACAATGTCACTTCAAGCTGCTACTTAGACTTATTTTCAGTTGGTTTGTTTGGGGTATTTTGGAGAGCTCTGAGAGGCTTTGGGGGAAGCAAATTGCAAAATCAAACAATCTTGGTAGTTTCTGATGGCTTTCAGTCTAAAAAAATCACCCAAAAATTGACCCAATTTTTAAAAAGGGGTGGTGGGGCTGGAGCTTCCGGGTCTATACTTAGGGATCCCAAGGGCCGCATGTGGCTCACTGGCCTCATTTTCCTCACCCTAGACCTAGGGGATATCTCGGGGGAAATGCGTCATTGGTCCTATCCACGAGGGATCTTCTCATGTTTGCTATTTGGGTGAAGAGCCAAGACCTTTCCCTTTTCTCAGGCTTTTAAAACTGAATACTGAAGTACACGGTGCTATTTATTTTTCTACTGCAGCCTTGCATAAGCACTAGCCTAGCTAGAAAATGCATGCAAGTATATGCTCTACCCCTTCTAGATCCAGCATAGAAATTATACAGTGGGCCCACTGTATCCGTGGGCTCAGCATTCACAGATTCAACCCACTGGGCTCAGATTTGCACAGATAGGAGCCCAAAGCTCCACGCACAGGCATCCCATGACGTTCTTCTCTTACCCTAGCCAGTGACCCAGGTGAAGCTGCAGAGAGACACTACGATCTGTGAAATGGTGGGAATCCAAACATAGTGCTTGGTGCAAATCCACATCTCCTGCCATTTCACAGATTCTCACGTCTCTCTGCAGCCTCATCCATGCCACTGGCTGCAATGAAAGAATGCCATGGGGTGTGCGAGTGTAGGCAGCTTTGGGCTCTTACCTGTGCAAATCTGAGCCAAGACACTCTTCAGGCTGAGGCTGTACTCACTGTTGGGGAATCGGTGCTGGTGTTAGCTCTGAGCCTTCTTGCTCTTCACCAGGAAAGACCAGGGCATGGTGCCACCAAGCACGGGAGGGGGTGGCTACTGGGGACACAGTAGCTCTTTCTTCATGCTTCTTGTGGCCTCCTATGGTGGCGAGTCCCAGCTGCCTTGGTTGGAGAAGCATCCCCCACGAGTGAATCTCTTTAAACCCCATCCCCCTTGTCGTATTTATAAAATGTTGTAGGGCAGCAGTGGAGGCAGCAGCTAGTCCTGGCCACCAGTTGCACATTCCCTGGGCTCCCCCACCTCTGGGGAGCACACCAACCACCAGCTTCTGCCTTGCGACTGAACAATGCATGCCTGGTAGCCAGGGCTTACTGCTGCCCTACACCATTTTATAAACAAGGGACTTGGTCATCTGTGTTTTTGGTATCCATGGGGGGTCCTGGAACTAAATCCCTGCAGATACAGCAGGTCCACTGTACTTTCTATCCCCCATCTGCTATCTCCAAGCAGGCTTGTTTTTTAAAAAAAATCACAGTCTCAAGTTTTGTGGGCTTATAAGATTGCTTCATTGTCTATGTGTTCCGGTTTATCTATTAGCTATAAGTTTCACCTTGCTTGCTTTGTAGCAGTAAAGAAATTAATACATTTAATATAAATAAAATAAATGAAAACCCAGATACTCATTTCTTTGTCAATCCATAATACATTTAGTCGATTGGCACATGCAATTATTATGAAGGCAACCAATTTATACTTGAAAAGTAGGTGTAAATACAACCGATATTACTTTCAAAGTTGCTTGTTGAAGCATTTACATAAAAGTGAAGCTATGGAAAATGATGTACGTACCCTGTAAGTTTAATAGTATGAAAGTTTATCCTAAAAATATAGTATAAGTTTCTCCTTATTTAGAAATATTTTGCTTCTCTTCAATCACAGGTCCTAATGTCTAGCCTATGCCATTCTAAATTGTACAACCCCACCATCCTAACATTATTACCTGTTCCTGCCTCTCCCTCCCCCAAATAATCTGTAAAGACACGTCCAAGATATTACAGCATGAATAGTACAGATGCTGCTATAGTAAGTATATAGATGAGACAGATCCATTTTAATTACATGGCAACCTCTTCCTAACATACTTTCAGTTCAGCATGTAGAGCAGGGGTGGAGAAAGTGTGGCCTGCAGGCTGCATGTAACTCACAGGCCCATCCCAAATTAACTTTTTGTGGCTGAAAGATAACCCTAAAATATTTTTTTTTAAACACTCAAGCAGCCAAAACATGTAGTTTACCTCTCCTTGAAGTCTATGAACCCTGCCCCCAAATCACAGGAATCAGCTGTATTACAGCCAATCCAGGAACCAGAAGTTACATCAATAGGAGCATATAAATAGGGAAATTACACCATCCCCTCCGCAGTTGCCCACTCCTGGTATAGGACTTTGTGCTCAGCTGGCTAACTCCAGCAGTGCTGAAATGCCTCTAGACTGGTGCACAAATAGGCCATCCAGTTTTTTCACCATCCCACCCCTCTATCTATTAACTTCTGTGCTGTGCAACAGTTTCATCGGTGATACTGTACAGCATCTAGAAATGGCACCTCTGATGTAATGGAGATAGCCCTCCCTGAGGAACCACTGTGACAATGAATTCTCAGTGTTACAAACCATGATGTTAAATTGTTAAATATCTGTTGTCCCATTGTATAAAGCACCCTTTCTTAACCTTTTTATCCTGGAGGAACCCTGGTATAAAGTATATTTGACAATTAACCAAAATTATGCCTTGGACCAGGGTAATGTTGTTATTATTTTTTAAAAAAAAAAATAGGCTCTCATATATTTAAATAGATTACAATTTACATTTTCAACTACTGTATATTATACGCCTTATTTTTTCAAAGGTATTCATTCTTATGGCCAACGCCACATATGGATTGTGTCCCTTCATTTCCAGCCCAATTTTATGAAAAAGGGTAAGTAAAATATGGCATGCTAAAAGCAGGAGATGTTAGCCTTGAACAGATGTAATTCTTAAATCAGATGTCTCACTGACTTCAAATGGCATTTACTTCGAAATACACTTGATTGCAGCCTAAAAAAACAGTGACAGACAGAACATAGGGTTGTATTACAATCACTTGAAATAATTTCCTATATCTGCAAATAAGATAGTGTGTTGACACTGAAAAATCTTTTTAAAAGTACTGTTACGTCATCATTACCTTTCTGACTGGAGGCTTTGTAATAATATCCTCAAAACTGTCACCCACTTTTAAAGTCTGGAAGTTCTCATGTAATATTCCTATCTTCTTTTCATTGTCCCATCCTGCAGGACTGAAAACACAAAAATAGTCAAGATTTAGCTCCCTTGTCATCAAACCACATTCTGCACAAAAGACCACCATCTTTCAAAGCAAAACAAGAATTTTTATTTGAGAGTCCAGGAGGGGGCACGGAGATTAAAAATGTGTTCCTTGCACAATTTGGGTTTGGGGAGAACCCAGTTATTTAGTAAAAAATAGTTAGGTTTGGGACTGGCAATCTTTTATCATTCTATAGTACAGTAGAGGAAGCTTTCAGTTGATTGAAAAGGGGAAAAGAAGTTCCCGTTTTCCTCTCCCACTCCTCAAAACCACCCTTAGACAAGTGTCCTATTTCAGTGGCTAAAATCCTGAATAGAGGAACACTCCAGTCACAGGCTTCGAATGCACTTAATTTAGACTGGAACATAATATGAGATAAATTTATAATAGAAGATAAACTAAACAACTTACATAAATACTGCATCTTTTTCCACAACAGAGGCAGCTATATTGAAGGGGAAACCATATAGTTTCTGGACAATATATTTATACACTAAATCAATATTCTTATTTTCCTTTACTGAAGTGTAAATAAGTGCTGCACCATCTGAATTATTTGTTAAAGAAATATTTATCTGCTAGACAGTGGCAGTTTGAAATCAATAATAATAGTGTAATACTTTTATTACATGTAACCCAATACAAATATTGAAAATATCGTATTATTAATAAGCTCTAAAATCAAATAATTACCTTCCTTTGCCAAAAAGATATCACATAAAATGGGGAAAAGAAACCAAGAGTTCAGTCAGAAGGGAGAATTAATTGTGGAAAATGCTGCATTACCTCACTATCACAGCAGTGTTCATTTATCTCCACAATTCATTCACAAGATCACTGGCATGGAAAGCTATCTGAGTTTGCAGTTCACACGGAGCATGCCCATGAGAAAAGATGGTGGCCATGAGCGAATTACTCGCCTTATTATTCTCCAAAGCTCCCTCCATTTCCCCATTTTTTCCCTTGTTAAATGAGAGATGAGGAAGAGCAATTTTCTGCTTAAATTTTTTTTTGCCCTGCCAGTCGAAAATAGTGTTCGATCATGTCTGCAAAAAAAACAATGGCAGCTCCAGCCACTTCGTTGCCGGCAAGCCCGCCCTCACGCACACCCAATTATACTTTGACTTCCTGGATGTGCCCCACTTTGAATTGGTTGTTCAGACGGGCTGTTATATGCATTTTTGCATACTTTTTTAAAAAAAAGATTGTGAGAAACAGTGAAAGCTGTTATCGTGAACTACTTGGGAGTTTTCAGCTCTCCTCCTTCCAAATATGGCGAGTCCTGGCAGAAGCTCATCTGGACAAAAGGTATTCTGCCCACATTCCTTGAGGATTTTTTTCCATCATCTAAACAGCCTCCAAGTTTCTTATGAAAAACTTGATTTCTTCAGGCTACTCAAGTAGCAAAGTACTCAAGTACTCAGTAGTAAAACATTTTCATTTTTTACAAACAATTATGACATGACCTATTACAACAAATTGGAGTGCAGCTTATTCATGTTGCAGGTGTTTGTTTTTTCACAAGCCTTGGCTCACATAGGTGAAAGGCATTCATAATCAATATGATGGGCAAAACTGCCAACAATATGCAACTGGTGAAACAGGACAGGCTTTGGGGTTGAGACTGCCATGGTTGCCTTGACCGACGATCTGCGTCTGAGCATCGACAGGGGTAGTGTGACCCTGTTGGTGCTCCTAGACCTCTCAGCGGCTTTTGATATGATAGATCACAGCATTCTTCTGGATCACCTGAGGGAGTTAGGCATCGGAGGCACTGCTTTGCAGGTCCCAAAGAGTGCTGCTCGGGGACAGTAGCTCCAGTAAAAGGGAGCTCACCTGTGGAGTACCACAGGGTGCTATTCTGTCCCCAATGTTATTTAACATCTATATGAAGCTGCTGGGTGAGATCATTCGGAGTTATGGAGCTGGGTGTTATCAGTACGCTGATGACACTCAGATCTATTTCTCCGTATCTCGTTCGTCCTCCTCGAATTCTGATGGCATCTCTTCTCTCAATGAATGCCTTGGGCAGAAATGGGCTGGATGAGGAAAAACAGATTGAGACTGAATCCAGACAAGACGGAGGTGCTCACGATAGTGGCCCCGAAACCAAGAACTGGGTTGCAACCTCCAGTCCTGGATGGGGTCACACTCTCCTCCAGTGACTGTGTTTGCAGTCTGGGGGTGCTCCTTGACTCGTCGCTCCTGATGATAAATCAGGTAAATGCGACAGTCAGGAGCACGTGTTATCAGCTTCGGCTGATACGCCAGCTGCGCCCTTTTCTGGAAGTAAGGGATATTGAGACTGTTGAAGTAAGGGATATTGAGACTGGTAACATCATGTCTTGATTTCTGTAACGCACTCTACATGGGGCTACCCTTGTGCTTGGTTCGGAAATTCCTGCTGGTACAAAATATGGCAGCCAGGCTTGTCTCTGGAACATCTAGGAGGGACCACATTACTCCGGTATTGAGGTCCCTCCTTTGGCTGCCTATCAGCTTCCAGGCCCAGTACAAGGTGTTGGTTATCACCTTTAAAGCCCTAAATGGCTTGGGTCCAAGCTATCTCAGGGACCGCCTTCTCCCTTATAATCCTCCCCACACTCTCCGGTCCTCTGGGAGGAATTTATTGCAGCCACAAAGATCTAGGCTTGCAACCACCTCCCAGAGGGCTTTTTCGGCTGTCGCCCCCAAATTGTGGAACGGCCTGCCGGATGAGATCCGCCTATTGACATTGTTAGACAGCTTTAAAAAGGCTGTTAAGACGGATCTCTTCAGGCAGGCTTTTCCGGAATAGCTAATCCCGGCCTCAGGAACTCCCTCTGGAAGTTGATTCTGGAGCTCCTAACTGATGCTGCTTGCTAGGAAGGTTTTTAACAACAATTGTATTATAAGTTGTTTTTAATTTGTATTGATCTAATAATGTTTTAAGGGGGGAAAGGGATTTTGAGTTGTTTTATACTATGAACTATTTTACTGTTGTAAGCCGCCCCGATTGTTCGCAGAGGGGCAGGATATAAATAAATATTATTATTATTATTATTATTATTATTATATATCCTTATAAACAGGTCACCAGGGTGATCATCATCAGCCTTATAACTTCAAAAAAAAAAATTAGATGCTCCTTAATCACATCCCATGTCAAACAACACATCATCACCTCTCTTTGCTATCCTGAGATCCTTAAAGAACAGATCGTAGACTAATAATACATATAGCTATGTTTGATATTACCAACACCCTATTGCTTCAGTTTAACAAAAACACTGATTACTGAAGCATGGCAAATTTTTACACCTACCAGAGTTCCTTTGAATATCACAGTTGTGAAAAAAAATAATGCATCATGGCCAAAAACTAAAGAACAGTACAAATTCTACATGCCCAGGGGGTCTTTTGTGTTTTATTTATTTCCAAAGAGCAGTTCACCATACCACATGGCAAATCATTTTCTGATCAGAGTAATTCCAAGAACAGTTTCGAATATGGTGGGAAGTTCAACAATAACATAATTCTTTGGCTTATATACAAATGCACAACCAATTACACTTTGTTTTGTTTACTTCATTTAGCTTAACAGATGTCTCCTTTGGATGACTATATCTTTGGCTTAATAAACTAAAATGTGAAAATTTTTGGTGTAGGCCTACACATTCTACACTTTGCTCCTTAGTTCACAGCACAAACAGTGAAGCCACAACATCTCAATAGCAGCTTCCTATTTTGATTGAACCAGGATGCTATGGTTACTACATATGGAATAAGACAGGAAATTAAACCAATTTTAAACCATGATTTAATATCCTTGCTTGTTACAAAGCTGCACATGCTGTTTCCAAGTTCAATGAAGACATGGTCAAGCCACCTTAGCATAATTCCTCATGGACATGGACTGACCTTATAAGGTCTGTCCAATACTTTGGATAACATAGATTTTCTCTGGGGTTTTTTCCGGGCTGTGAGGCAGTGTTCTGTAAGTTTCTTTCTGACCTTTCACCTGCATCTGTGGCTGGCATCTTCAGAGAATGGTTGGGTAGGAGTGTATTTGGAGTTTATATGCTGTGAACCCCTGTTGGGGAGTATATGTAAATTTGTGTAATTGAATTACACCATTCAATTACACAAATTAACATATACTGCCCAACAGGGGTTCAGAGCATATAAACTCCACATACACTCCTATCCAACCATTCTCTTAAGATGTCAGCCACAGATGCAGGCGAAATGTCAGAAAGAAACTATTCCAGAAGACGGCCTCAAAGCCCAGAAAAAAAACAAGGAAAATCTATGGATGCCAGCCATGAAAGCCTTCGACTTCACTTTGGATAACAGCTACCCAGACATCTAGAATGCTTTTTACTGATAAAGGATACATTGTAAACAAAACCGTCGGATGTGTGACTGAATGAAGTCGAAGTGCTCATCTCTGTAATCGTGCTCTTTTTCCAGCAAACTAATTGCATCACACTGTAAATAAACAAATAAATTAAAATAGTATTTAAAGTCAGTATTATATCTGCAGTATTCTGTTACTGCAATTCCAAAGCTCAGACCCCATCAAAAACAGTACACAGGGTTTAAATTTACCGGTCTGCTTTTGCAGTGCAATGATTCTTAAAGTCAATCACTAGGCTATTCAATTATGGTCTGTGTATAAATATTGTACTTGCAAAATGGGAGAGAGTTGCTGCTTCTCCCAAATCAGAACCTATTCAAGGGCCAATAAAATACATTTCAAATCCATTGATTTCTTAGGAGGAGGAGGCCCACTTCTTACTTTAGTAACTTCAAAGACCTGTGTCTAGAGGCTTTTATGATTTTGGACCCATCTAAAGAAAATTTGAAAACAAGATTCAAGCACCTAAACATGAACTTATGTTTTGCATTTCCTCATTCCACCCACTATGTAGCACCTCTTGAAATGTTTTAAGAGAGCTCTAAATACTTTTCAAGTTCTCTCCCCTTTTTGAAATTGGTTATAATGGCTAGGATCCAAGAACTAGTTAAGGAGGCATGCCCAAGAGCTTAAGCATACTCAGTACTATTTTTAAAAAACATTTCTTCATGTTGACACTCCTTCACATTGACATCACATCAGAAACTGCTTCTAAATTTCTCCATGGCTTCAAAAGTAGATTTCCATGTGAGAAGAGTTGACAGCTTTTAAAAAAATCAAGCATAAAGCCTCTTGGGGGATTGAAAACTAACTGTATGGTTCTCAGGATTTTGACCACGTACCATTTTACAAAGAAAAATATGAAAACAGATATAAATGGGGGGGGGAAACAATAATTTTTTTACACCAAGTGTAAATGGTTTTAAGCTCCAACAGGTTATTATGGGCTTGCAGGCAAATAAATCCCCATTGCTTAGAGAGAGTGATCAGCTGTCAAAATACAGAAATGACAGATAATAAAATAAGGAGAAAAAATAAGAACTTTAATTTGGTTATCTAGATCCTTTATCAACTCATTTTTGTTTATAAATATATTCTGGCTGCAAACAGATATTTTTTTAAAAAAAAAGACTTAAAAGTCCTTAGCCCACTTACTACACTGTTAAGTCCTACTGAATATTATGTACTTATTCCTTACTGATCAAGTACTGCAGCACGTACATAGGCCAAAAGCAAGAATGCAGCAGTCAAGTTGAGACATATATCTACTTCCTATACAGTTAATGATTTTGTTCAGAACTCTAAAGCTTAGACCGCACATGGAGATAGCAAATACTAATATATTTGCCGCGAATTACTATTATTGCAGTACAATTTTGATTTTAGGTTTATGAGCATAAGATATATAGATTTTGACAAAATGTGTGATGTTTGCAGTTGATTTTATACAGAACTAGCATCTGAGTTGTCACATAGTGCATTGCCGTACAGCTTTAAGAACTGATTTCATACCACAGGTTGAGTATCCCTTATTTGAAATGCTTGGGACTGGAAGTGTTTTGGATTTTTTAGGATTTTGGAATTTTGCATATACATAATGAGATATCTTGGAAATGAGACCCAAGTCTAAACATGGAATTCATTTATGTTTCATATACACCTTATACGCATAGCCTGAAGATGATTTTATACACAATATTTTTTAATAATTTTGAAATAAGGGATACTCAATCTGTACCAAAAAGTTGTTAATTGGGTTCATAATGACTACCAGTAGCTGATACAACTTTTGAAAATGCCAACAAAGTGCAGCTCACATACAGTAATATAGTCTCTCTTGGGGGCAACAGTCCAAAGTCACATACAGTTCTAATGTCTCAAAACGTGAAGTGGAGGCTATAGGTTTCTTTCTTACCTAATGCTTACGCACATGGGTAGGAACTCAAAATCCCAATGGACTCAGAACTTTACCTAGACACTTAACTCATTTAAAAAACTCCATCTGTAACTCAAAATGTTTATCTCCAAAAAAAATCTCTATGAAGCCCATTTTGTAGAATTTCCTGACAGCGTTACGGATACGAGATCACATTATATCAGCAATTCAACATTTGATCTTGTCTAGGGGCTAAATTAACGGCAGGTTTTATTGCGATAAATTGTGTTTTAGAGCTTTTTCACACCAGTGGTGGGTAGTTTAGACGATTTATGGGGAAATCAGTTGCTCTTTTTTCCCCCACTTTCTGGTTCAGACAGGCAATTATGAGGGAGGGCATGGCCAAGCATTGGACAGAAGGACAAAGGAATGCCATAGGAATGTCGATGTTTTCATTAACCTACAGAACACACACACTTACTGGGGATTTCGTATCCTCTAGCAGCAAAGCAAGCTGCAGAGAGGATGAATTTTTTCCATGGTCAACAGCTGATCGCTACTGAATCTCCCCCCCCCCCCTCAATGTCTCTCTTACACACATAGACAAACACTTACTGGGGATTTCTTATCCACTGGCAGCAAAGCAAGCTGCAGAGAAGATGGATTTTTTCTGTAGTCAACAGCTGATCGCTACTGAATCTCCCCCCCTCAATCTCTCTCTTACACACATAGACAAACACTTACTGGGAATTTCTTATCCACTGGCAGCAAAACAAGCTGCAGAGAAGATGGATTTTTTCTGTGGTTAACAGCTGATCGCTACTGAATTTCCCCCTCTATCTCTCTCTTACACACACAGACAAACACTTACTGGGGATTTCTTATCCACTGGTAGCAAAGCTACTGAACCTCCCTCAATCACTCCACCTCTTGCAAGCCCACCCCTTCATCATAACAACGAATCACAGTGCAGCTCTGCTGTAACTATATCGGGAAGATTGCTGGTAATTCACACAGCCCTTAGCGAAATGGTTGTTTACACAATCAATAATGTGCTAAGTCACGCTACTTTTCAAATAAGTCGGCAAAAGTAGCGACATCCCCTGTCATGTTATATTTGGGTTTTTTACCTTCCCCCCTTCTGAATGAGGTGATACTGTGGCGCGATCCGTGGGAACAATGAGCAATCTTTGCGGTATATTTAGAGAAATATTTGCCCATGTAAACGCGCCCTATGTGATAGTTCTTACATTTAATGTCCTATGTGATCTGATCCCTACAAGGCTGCCATTCCCCTATTGTGCTGTTGCTATCAGATTCTTTCTTGACTACAGCAATCCTGTCTTAAACTCTGGGAAGGAGAAACACATTGGCGAACACTTCCAGAAAGTGATGTTAATGCAATTTGATACATATAAGCAATATTTTTAAAGGGGCTGTGCAGATTCTGAACAGAAATACTGGTAATGTTAAATTTATATTCAAATGTCTCAGCATTGAAGCTGTTAATTAAAATAAATGTCTGAATTATAAAGTATCTTTTTTTTTCCTGAAATAATTTGTTAACACTCAACAGTGCTAATGAACAATCAATATGAAGCCCTCAAAACTACTGTGCTTAATAGACGTTCTGCCTACTTATTTTAAGGAGTCTGACCTCATTGTGGGCCTTTTAATATAAGTAAAAATAATCTGAAATATGAAACAAACCTTTGTACAAACTACTACTACAGGAATGCCTAAGTTACATGTTAGCGTATCTGCGCCCAGTGGTAAAATGACACTGTCATCTTTATCTTCTTGTAATGAAGTATTCCTCCTCTGTGGAGAAGCTGGAAAGTCTTCTCCTGGTTCTGTGTATTCTTGGAAGTCTCTTACCACTGAAATAAAGGCAGAGGAAAAGATGGATGAGATCCCTTTCAATGGAAATTATTTTGCTCCTGAAATAGCTTATATTCATGTTAACTACATTGTACAGTTGCCCCTCCACATTTGCAACTTTCAGATTTGCAGTTTTGATTATTCGCGGAAAGCCGCCTGCCCCCCCCCCCTCGACCCTGTCCCTTCCCAAGGCAGCAAAGGGTTTCTCACGAAGCCCATTGCTGTCTTGGGAAGGCGGGGTGGAAAGCCTCCCTCCCTCCTGCTCTCCATCCCTGTCCTTTCCCAAGGCAGCGAGGGGAGCGAGTGGCGACGGGGGCTCCTGAAGCCCCTGTCGCCACCTTGGAAAGGGCGGGTGAGAGTGGCTTCAGGAGCCCCCGTCACTGCTTTGGAAAGGGCGAGTGGCGGGTGAGAGTGGCAACAAGGGCTCCTGAATCCCTCATCGCCACTTTGGAAAGGGCGGGGGGCAGGTGAGAGTGGTGATGGGGGCTCCTGGAGCCCCTGTCACCACCTTGGAAAGGGTGGGAGGTGGGTGAGAGTGGCGATGCGGGCTCCTGAAGCCCGTCGCCACTTTGGAAAGGGCGGGGTGTGGGTGGGAGCGAGTGGCGACCGGGTGGGTTATTGCAGGCGGGTGGGGGGAGGACTATTATTATTTGTGTTTTTTTCACATTCACGGGGGTCTTCTGCCCCTAACCCCCGCAAATGTGAAGGGACAACTGTACATTATTTACCTTTGCTCAGCTGTGTCAAAATATGTTTTAAGTATACAAAGTATCTCAAACTGATCTACAGTACTGTACAATAAAAAGTAGATAGTAAGATTCAAAAAAACCATAGTTCCTTCCAGAGAACAATGAAAATTATTCAAGACAGCATCCAAGTGAGATTTATAGCCTCTTGAATTGATACACTACATGTAAGCAAGTTCTTAAGCACCAGTTAATAAATAAAATAGGTATTAAAACTTTTTAAAGATATGAAAGCAAGCCCCTAAATCAGGATTTTTGGTTTTTCTAACCAAGGGAACAGCAATAACCAAAATTCATTGTTTGTTCAAACCAGAAATGGTTACTATATGGCCCTCCAAAGTTGTTGGGCTGCTACTTCTAACAGCCCTGGCTGGCAAAGTTAACATGAGTTGCAGTCCAACAACATTTGGAGAGTCTCGTGATTCCTACCCAAACCTTACAGCAGTGTTGGGACACATGTAGTCACTCAGTTTGTTGGACTACTTAGTATATCTATCATCCTACACTGTTAGGTATGCTAGTTAGGGCTGATAGATGTTGCACTCCCCACACTATATGGAGGATCACATATTTTCCACCAATGCCTTACTTACATAATTTGGGTTCTCTCAAGAGAATGTCTCATTCCAAAAATGTAATCTAATTTACATGCCTGACATTTCAGTGAATATTGCCTTAAATCTCAGCACAAGGTTTTCTTCAAAACTGACTGCTAAGTCAGAGTTAGGCCCTTTCATTAAGATGCTTAGGTGCCTTGAAAAAGAAAAACCTTTAAGCAGTATGGAAAAAAACCATAGGATGGAAAAGACAGTCTAGTTCCTGACAGTATGTGAAAGCCTCCACCACAATCTTCTTCAGTGTGGTGTAAGAATTTTTTAAAGAATTGCAAAGAAAATTTCTTCCCAACGGGAACATATTTATGAAATGTACATGTATCTTACAGCCCTATACAGTACTGACAGCAAACTAACTAGTTACCCTATGGGGATAAGTCACTGTTGGTCAAGATATACATTAGAGTCCAAGTACTGTTTTTTAAAGCTACTATGGAAATGTACAGTTTGAAGCAGGAAAAATGGCAGATGGAGAAAAGCACCCCTTTGCTTACCCCCTAATTCCTTCATTCTCAGATCACCTCTTTCTAACAATTCTTTTCTTCAGGGAACAGAGAAAACACATCAAGCACCGAGGCTCTAATATGTGTATTTGTGCACTACATGTATTTAGTCTTTAATCTATTTCCATCATCATATTTCCCATTCTAAGACTCTTTTCAGTGGCTTGCAACCAAATCTGTGCATATGCAATGCTTACACCTGCTATCATAATACAGAACATGTGCAAGGTCCACTGAATTCCACAGGCAAGACATTTCTGCTCTTTTTTAATAAGAAGCCTCTGTTTCAACTTTCAGTATCTTGTGAAAACTCAGAAAGCAAAAGGGACAGTGATGTATCTTGTACTAAACAAAAGGGCGTGATATACTACCACACGCCTCTATAGTCCTACTGCCGTCTTCTATTTCCCACAGACTATTCTTACATACATCAATCTCTACAGGGGTTGTGAATCAGGCGGCTTTCCCAATTTTGTTGGACTGTAAGTCCTAGCAGCCCTAGCCAGTACAGCCAATGGTAAAGAATGCTGAGAGTTGTGGTCTAACAACATTTAGCAGCCCTCAGGATTCCTACTCTTGCTCTGTATAATGAGAAATATTTTAAAATTTCCAAATGAGGAAACACATGTTCCATATTTTTATAGATCAAATTCAGAGTACATTAATATTAATCCGGTAAAACAGCTTACAGTAAATGCAAGAGTAAGATTTTGCATTTACCACAGTCTCAGGAATGTTTACTGTGAAACTGCAGAGAAGTACATAGGGAAGCATACACTGGAATGTTACTATGCAAGTTCTGAGCTGCTGTGTAAAAAATATGTTTTAGTATTATCTACTTCCAGGTATTTAGAATCTACTACACTCTTCTCCCTATAAAACATCAAATATTTTTAGTGTACACACCTAAGAGAACCAAATAAATGCATCCCATCACTTAATAAGACAATAAGCATCATACACACCCATAATTAAAAAGGAATAACTGTTCCATGCACAGTCAACCTGAACTCTACAGAACACAGCAATTTTATAATGTGCTTAGAACTCTTATTCCAAGAGTAAATATTCAAGTGAATGGATCAGCATATCCTAAATCATGTAATTCTCAAGACAAATGATGAGGATAAGCTACATGCCAGCTATGATAACAAAGAATCTGAGTAGTCAACAGAAAGAATGTATAAAACTTTTATAAAGCTTATGGACATATACAAATATAGTTAATCAACTGACTCTGACAATCATTTCCTTTCATAAAGGGGATTATCAGCTATAAGAAGGTCCTAAATGAAGTTTCTTAATCTAAACAACCTCTTTAGGAATGAGAGCATTTACACAAAGATGCATTTAGCCAAATGTGCCTACACATGCACATGCACACACCTGCCCCGTTTCTTCACTCTCAAAATACTCACTCTTTTGTTCCATTTCTTTCATTTCTTCTGGAGGAATTTTTAATTTGTCAATATGCTCCCTTATAACACTTGCCCATTTTTGTAAAGAGTCTAAAGCAGTCCATGGTTTAGACATATCTACAACCAGCATAATCAAAGTGTCCTTTAATGAGATGGCTTCCATTGCAAATTTAAGTAGACCTTTATGATAGAGATCACCATCCAATATCCATACATTACATCTTGTCTGATCTATAACAGAAGCAGAAAATAAAAGTTTAGGCATAACGTAGTCCAACATCATGGCTAGTATTTATAAATATACTACTAATGTCATAATGATATAAAAGTCAAAGGTGTGTAAAATCTAACATGCATACTGAAAGAAACAATAAAGGGCAGAATCCAGACAACCCTGTCCGCCCAAGGAGAGAAGTGCTATATTCAATAAGTTATAACAGTAGTGCAAACCCACTATGGATGAGACAATATACAGTCGTCCCTTCCTTTTTGCGGCTTTCCATTTCGCCGTTTAGTTTATCCACGGAAAGCCGCTAAGGGTTTTAAAGCCTTCGCCCCCCCCCCCCAGGAATGCATGGCTCCCACGATGGGAGCTTTCCTCCTCCTCCTCGCCTCCACCGCTGAGATTTGAGGGTGGGGGAGCGCCGTCCTCTCCCCATCCTCCTCCTCCTCATGAGGAGGTGACTCACCCAATCTTGATGCGGAGGTACTGCCAGAGACAGGCGCGGCACAGAGCAAGCACAAGAGGAGCCACAGCGCATTCCCGCTGGCTGCTGTACCAGGCACAGCGGCACTCCAGCTCTGAGGCTGCCCATGAGGAGCCCTCCTTACCCTCGGCCACGGGAGGAGCCAGAGTGGGCCAGGACGGTGAGGAGGCCAATGAGCCATTGCCTTCCCTGGGACCTGGAGGGGGAGGGGGAGAGTGGAGGGGTTTCCTCAACAACCACTGGGCCCGCCTTCGCCCCACTGGCCTCCTCCTTCAACAGCACCAGGGAGGGCTTGGCTTGCGGAGAAAACGAGGCAGTGCCGCCGCAGCCGAGAAAACACTTTGGAAGCTGAGGAGGTCTTCTCAGGGCTGAGAGGACTCATGTTTGCAGGCGCTTCCCATCCCACCCCTCTCTCGGCCCTGTGCTTCAGCAGGCGGCAGCTGGAATGCTCTACAGCGCCTCTCGTGCCCGCACTGCTTGTGTCATGCCAGCCTCCGGCAGTACCTCTACATCAAAATCATGAGGAGGAGGAGGAGGAGGATAGGGAGAGGATGGCAATCCCCCGCCCTCAAATCTCAGCGGTGGAGGCAAGGAGGAGGAGGAGAAAAGCTCCCCTCGTGAGAACCCCCCTATTTTTTGCTTTTTTAAAGAAGTTTTTAAAATTTTTGTGGGGGTGCTGCGCCCCATACCCCCACAAATAGGAAGGGGCAACTGTATTAAACTGCCATGATTTTGTGGCATCTTGCAATGTCCTACCTAAATTAAATGGATTACTGTATATATTTCAGAGAAGAAAAAGGATATTAAAGTCAAAAGGGGGCAGAGAGATAAGAAGAAAAGGCAGTATGACTAAATCTGAGGCTATGCTGTTGGGGCTAATACTCCATTCTGGATTATTTGCCAATTGTCAGTTTCAATGGTTTCCAGAAGCTATTAGTTACTGAAGCATATTGGTTCCTCAAAATATTACTGAAATTATTAAACTGAATTTGTCTGTATTACTATCTGAAATATCTCTGGATTTGGCTAAGTGGGCACTACTTAAATTAAGTATTTGGGATAAAGTTAATACACTTAAGATGAATGCTTTAGCAAAGATACTGTATGTTCTCTAAGATACCTTACTATATATCCCTTCGGTTAACTTTCAGAAAATCAATGCCATATTTGGGAGATTTATATGGAGGCCTTCATCACCCTATTTTTTCACTCAGAAGGATGTAACTATCATTTCCAAAAGGAACATTTAATTTTTCAAATTAGACTTTGTATCATAAAATGTATCTCCTCACTCAGACAAATAACTGGCAAACATACCCCAGTTCAGACACTCATTTTGTGCAATCTTAGAATCATCTCACTTGGAACCTCTTTTTGGCTGGATTGCCATAGGTTCTGTTTTTTAAGGAAGAAAAGGATGGTGCCCCCATGATCTCTGGTGCCAAGGTAACTTGGCATGCAAACTGTTGTCAACTACAGTTTGATCTAGGAGGTCATGCTATCCTAACCCTGTGGGATAATCCTCATTTGGAAATTGTAAAACAATACTTTTTATGAAAAAAATGGATTGGCTGTGGCTTTATATTTTGGATCAATTGACTGGTCCAGATCAAGAATTTTTGCCATTTTCCATATTGCAATCTACTTGTTAGTTACCCATGGATGCACTATGGCAATATTTACCATTGAAACACCTTTTGGTATCTACATATGGGCCACTAATTCTGAATACTTCAGACATCCCTGTTGTGTTAGAGATATTAATCATACATTCAGTGAAACTTAAACCAAGAACTAAAGTTTATAAATGTTTATCGGCAAGCACTAAATTTGTTGTTAATGAAGTTAGACTTTACTGGAAGAGTTAGACGGTCCTGGGCAAATTTAACCAATGGAAAATTATCCTCATTTCAATATGTAAAATCTCTTCAGAACTAAAACTATGTTTTGACCTGCAAAAATTGATGTTATAGGTACCTGGATACCATTATGCCTTTTTAGAAAGATAGTATAGGTTGAGTATCCCTTATCAAAAATGCTTGGGAACAGAAGTGTTCCATATTTCAGATTTATTTATTTATCTGGATTTTGAAATACTTGCATATACATAAATGAGATATCTTGGAGATTAGACCCAAATCTAAACACAAAATTCATGTATATTTCATAGACACCTTATATACAAAGCTTGAAGGTAATTTTATACACAATATCTTTAATAATTTTGTGCATGAAACAAAGTTTGTGTACACTGAACCATAAGAAAGCAAAGGTGTCACTATCTCAGCCACCCATGTGGACAAATTTGGATTTTGGAATTCCAGATAAGGGATACTCTACCTGTACTACTAAAACATAAGCAATGTACTGAAGATAATGCTTCCTTGTGGCATATGGTATTGGCCTGTTCAGTGATTTTTTTTTTTATTTTTGTATTTTTGTGTGTTACTACTATTAATTTTGTATTAGAAAAATATTTGGCATTTGAAGGTATGTGTGTTGTTTTAAATTATACTCCTGCAACATGGAATTTAACTGAGAGCCGATGTTGTTGGATCTTACATGCTTTTGCTGTTCCCAGAAGACTTAATACTCCAAGGTTGGAAAGATAAACATTCAATATCTATCATTCAATGTTAACCAGACCTTACTGTCTCAGCTATACAGGAATGTGGATTTTATAGACTTTAACTTCAAGAAAATGTATTTTTTGGAATATGGTGAGCCCTTGATTACATCCTATGCACTTTTCCTTCCCTCTCCCTCTTTCTCCTTTTCCATTATTTTCTGTTATTCTTTATAATCATGTCTGAAAAGGCCAGAGAAAATAGGCAAAATGAAGATAAGTGAAAGTGCCATGCACTTTCAAGTGGTGGAGAATACCAAGGCAATCAACAATTTAATGTTCTTACTGCCAAAATTATATGAACTGGTGCTTACCATCTCTGTCTTCATCATGCACATTTAAGTACAAGTATTCCATTCCTCTTCCTTTCTTGTATTCCTCAATTCCCTGAAGCTTTCCAATTAAACTTGTTTTACCTGCTCCATCTTCTCCTAGAAACATATTTTAAAACAGCCTAATTAATATCACAACATAATATATTTTTGTTGTACTTGTGAAAACTGTTTTAGGCTAGAAATTAGTTTAGGGCAGTTAGTTCCTGCCTATGGCAGACATTATAATACAGACATAGTATGTAGCATTTGTCGCTTCTGTTTTGTGCTTTCAAGTTGTTCCCAACTTATAGCAACCCTAAAGTGACCCTACCATGGGGTTTTCTTGGTAAAATTTGTTAAGAGGGGATTTGCCACTGCCCTTCTCTAAAGCTGAGAGAGTGTGACCTCCCCAAGATCATCCAATGGGTTTCCATGGCTGACCAAAGATTGGTCCTCCCAGAGTCTTAGTCCAATACTCAAACCAGTACACCACCCTAGCTGCATAGTATGAAGAATGCTTATGCTTAAAAAAAAAAAGTGATGTTAAATGTAATCCCCACCATGAAAATAAAGCAAAACAAAAACCTACACCTAATTATTCACATGGCTCGCCCAAACCATTGTGCTGCCAGAGGGGAAGGATGACAACACACAGAGAGAGTCATGTACGTAAGTGAATTGGACTGGCAAAAGAATCTTACTTCAACAGATATGACAGTGTCTCCACTATACCTGGAGGCATCAGGCTGGTTTAAATAGTCTGGGATGAGCTATGTGGCACCCAGTAATTCCTCCAGAGCACAGTGGCTAGAGGGCTGAAGTACACTGGCCAAGTTGTACCACGGCTGCCTCCCCAGCATCATTTCTTTTCTTCCTTCACTATATAAAATATGTGAATTCATGACATGAAAAATCAATCCAGGATATAACAGGTCTAGAGCAACCAGTTATGCAGTTGCTATGAAGTTAGTTCATAGTTAACTGCTATGAGTCAGACTGCAAAGGGATATTATAGCACTTTTGAGACTAACTGAAAGAAGTCTGAAGCATAAGCTTTCATTGACTGACGCTGATGCCACACTGCAGAAATAATGAAGTTTGACACCACTCCATCCTATGGAATCGTGGAGTTTGTCATTTGTTGTGGCATTAGACCTCTCTGACAAAGAAGGCTAAATATTTCACAAAACTATAAACCCCAGAATTCCACAGCATTGAGCCATGGCAGTTAAAGTGGTGTCACACTGCATTATTTCTACTGTGTGTCAGCAACGTGAGTCTACTTTATCAGAGACAACTTCATCTAATGCAACGTCAGATGAAGTAGATTCAGTTTATGAAAGCATATGCTACACACTTCTATCAGTTAGTCTCATGGGTGCTGCAATATCCCTTTGCATACTTAGGACATTTTCAGACACCCCTTACTGCGCAAGCAGCTCTGGAGCAGTAACAAGGCTGCTGCACAGCAGGGGGTCAATTTTGGACGGCGCCGTCCCTCTCTCGGCGTCGTCCGTGACTGTTCCAGCTAGCATTGAAGGTGGCCGTGCTATTTTTCACTCACAGCAGTTGTCCGTGGCAACCCTTCAGCTCTTGTTGCTTGTGGTGGTTAGAACTGTTGGGACTCACAAGTCAACATCTGAAGGGCTGTACTTTGCTCATCCCTCCACATAGCAAAAAGAACTTTCAAAAAGCTGTACGCAAACATACTGATGAATGATCTCCTATCATCAAGAATGTGTCAGGCCACAAGCAGAGACATGACTATAAAACAATTAGACCTTGAACCCTGTTAAAAATTTTTATGTTGTACAGTAGAATCATTTCAAAAATTATTAATATAGGAAATAATATAACTATGAGAATGTTATGAAGATATGTTACAGAAAGGCTCAAGTGGCACTGTACACTTAATGGTTTTTATATTCCAAAATGAAGCTGATGAGCATCGATCTCAACTGCTGCTGAGAAATTTAGAGTGACTACTTTAACTGGCTGTATTAGCAGCTATACAAGCTTTCTGACAAGGAGTTCCTATGACAGCAAAGCAACTGAAGAACAAAGGTTCATTGAGAGGTACAAAATGCATTAACACCACATAGACCATCAGACTATCTTATGCAAGTTATTCTTTCATCAGGATCAAACCAAAATGGGATGTTCAGCTGCATACAGTGTCCACCTCCCAATTCTTTTCTCTTACAAATTGCTGCTGTATACAATGGACAACATGAAGATATGCTTCTTCACCCTTTGTCTCTGTTCCATACATTACAACAACCTCCTCCAAATTCTGAAGCATTGTGAAGATCAGAAGAATCAATAGAGGACAAAAAGTTAAGTTTCTTTGTTCTCTTCTATGCTAGCCTTTCACTGTTAATTGCAGTCCACACAGCAGAATTTAAAAAACAAAATTTGATGAAAAGAAAGAAAAATAGCAGATTTAGATGCCTTGGCAGAGGAACCCCAAAACCTGGTGGATTCAGGCTCCTAAAGTTCACTATGGTGGGTGAAAAATCTAGACAGTAAATTTAAAGTACATATTGGTCATTTCTTAAGTTACCACCCTTTTTTAAATGCTCCTAAGAAGCTCTCCATATGCTGTGCCCTGTATGGCAGTACCTCAATACAGAAACCCACCAGTATTCCTGGGCGAGGGAATCAACATACAGAAAAGATATAAGTAAGCATACACATGTACACGTATACACTCCAAGCTTTTTGGGGTCTCAGCCAGCTGCCAGGGCCACATGTTGTATATATGAAATGCTAAGAACCTTTGAAGCAACATCTGTTCCTGGAAATCTATTTCCCCATATCCTTGGTATATTTATCAATACATGTTCATATTTATAGCTTAGTTTCTTAGACCATAGCTTTAACAAGGTGGCTTCCTCAAAGGTAAACATATGAAATACAATTAAAGCAAGGATCACAACATTATCTGACAGGGGCATAAAAATATAAAAATGTAGTCCAAGCAAAAATAAAGCAACAAGATAAGACAGTGCCTTGTAGAAGTATTTACCCCACCCTTTGGCTTTCTTGCATTTTGTTGCGTTACAACCTGGAATTGAAATTGATTTCTAGGCATTGTTCCTTAATGTCCAAAGATATTCAACACTGTGAAGATGTAAAATATTTCTACTGTTCCACAAAAGTTAAGTAAACAAAACAAACTGAAACTTGTTGGTTGCATAAGTATTCATCTCCTTTTCTATGACACATTTAAATAAGCACTGGTGTAACCCACTGCCTCCAGAAGTCACATAAATAGTTGAATGAAATCCACCTATGTGCAACACCAATGCCATATGATCTAAAATTAAATATACCTCTATATGTACCTCCAGAGTTTGTTGGAGAACTTATCTAAACAAGTAGCATTGTAGATCAAGGAAGTATGTTACAAAGTTAGGAAAAAGCTTTACAAACATACCTATCAGGGTTGGGGGATTTGAAAATATTCCAAATTATAAACACATGAAAGCATCCTTAAACCTACTCTTACAAAAGGGATATACAGACATCCCTTCACATTCGCGGGGATAAGGGGCAGACAACCCCTGCAAATGTGAAAAAAACGCAAATAAGAAATGAGCATGTGGGAAGGAGTCTTTCTACCACCCCCCTTCCCAAGGGAGCGACAGGCTTCGTGAGAAGCCCTCCACTGCCTTGGGAAGGGACTGAGGTGGAGAGCGGGCGGGAAGGAGGCTTTCCACCACCCCCTTCCCAAGGCAGTGGAGGGCTTCTCACGAAGCCTGTCGCTCCCTTGGGAAGGGACGGGGGTGGAAAGCGGGATGGAGGGAGGCTTTCCGTGAATAATCAAAACCACGAATGTGAAAGTCGCGAATGTGGAGGGGCAACTGTAATAGTTAAATAGCTACTCTGCCTAGAGAAGGCTGTCCACCAAAGTAAGTGATCACATTCAGAGAGTGTTAGTCAGAGAAGCACTCAAGCAGCTCTGAAGAGAAGGAGAGATCCACAGCTGAGACGGGAGAAACCATCTCCCATCTAACACCCAGCAAGTATCTAACACCCAGCAAGTATCACCCAGATGCTCTATACAGGTGGACTTTGTGGAACAGTGACAAAAAAGAAAGCCCTTGTTGAAACAAACCCATCTCAAAGACTGTTTGGAGTTTGTAAAAAGGAATGTGAGAAAACACAGAAAAACCACGGGGAAAAGTTCTCTGGTCAGATGAGACAAATATTGAACTTTTTGGCCCGTCCACAAAACAATCTTATGTGCTACACAAAGCTAACAGTGCTCATTGATCTGAGGACACAATCCCCATGGTGAAACATGGTTGTGACAGCTTCATGTTATGCAGATGCTTTTTCTCAGCATAACTAGTCAGGATTTATGACAAGATAACCAAATACAGGGCAATTCCAGAGGACAACCTGTTTTAGTCTGCAAGGCTCCTGGGTCTGAGCAAGAGATTTACCTTACAGCAGGACAATGATGCTAAACATGCAGCCAAAGTAAGACACCGAGTGGTTTAAAACAAGAACCTGGAAGTCTCAGAATGCCCTGGAAGAGCTCAGACTTCAGACTAATTGACAATCAGAGGCAAGTCCTGAGAGTTGCTGTTCATCAACATTCCACATCCACCTGACAGAGCTGAAGTGGGAATAATAATAATAATAATAATAATAATAATTATTATTATACCCCGCCCCTCTGCTAAAAACAATCGGGGCGGCTTCCAACAATTAAAACATTATAATAATGACTAAAAACACCACCCACCCCCATAAAAAGACATTAAACACTATAAAATTAAAACCATCTAACTAAAATCACATTAACACAAAGTGTGGGCAAAAATTGCAGCATCCTGATGCACAAAGCTGAAAAAGACTTAACCAGGAAGAGTCACAGCTGTAACTGCTGTCAAAATTGCTTCTACCAAGCACAGACCCACGGAGGTGAATACTTACATGCCCAACATGTGCCAGTTTGTTTTTGGTTATTTAACTTTTGTGCCAAACCAGTGTGGCATAGTGGTTTGAGTGTCGGACTACGACTGTAGAGACCAGGGTTTAAATCCCTGCTCAGCCATGAAACCCACTGAGTGACCTTAGGCAAGCCACAGTCTCTCAGCTTCAGAGAAAAGTAATGGCAAACCTCCTCTGAAAAATCTTGTCAAGAAAATCCTGTGATAGGTTCACCTTAGGGTCGCTGTAAGTCAGAAAGAACATGAAGGCACACAACAGCAACAACTTTTGTGCCATAATAAGAATATTTTGTAGCTTCAGAATCTTGAGCGTGCAGTGCAAATCAAGTGATATCAATGCCAATTAAATCTATTTCAATTCCACGTTCTAAAACAACAAATATGAAAAAGTCAGGTGTAATACTACTGCAAGTGCTAAACACTGAAATTCTTATTAATTTTGGACCTGCAGCATTTTTATTTTTATTTTATTTTGCCATTTTCCATCTCCTACCTTGTCTTGGCCATACAAAAATTACTCATTATTATGACCGAACCAGAAATATCAAGCATGCATGATAAATTGCCAAGCAATGTGTCCTACAAGCATGGAGCAAGTGTTTTGTAAATAAAGCTGCCTGGCAGGCTAATCCACTAGATACTGTGTTAATTCTGTCTGTCTCTTTAGCAGTAAGAAATATGCATTGTTTGAAGAGCCTATTCAGTTTTATTTTAAAGCAGATGTTTAGATTTCTTAAATTTTGATAGTATCTTTTGATAAAAATGGTTCTCAAGAATGGTGACAACATAAAAACATAATTTAAGATAAAAAGAACAGGTGAAAAACAGGAACAACAAAAATAAATGCTTTGAGATGGATTCTGTTAAGTATCAGCTATATTAAAATGTCACTTAAAATAAATTGGCTTAACATGGGATCTTAATTTAATATAAGCAAATCTATACACATACAGTAATATTCAAAGGCATATCCATGTTAATCTATATCAGCATAACAAGATAAAAATGACCCCTGCAGCACCTTTGAGACTAAATGAAAGACGTTTGTAGCATAAGCTTTTGTAGCCCCAGTCTACCTCATCCAATACATGGACTGAAGCTTCTATGGAAAGTTTATCCTATAAACCTCTTTCTCACATTCTCAAGGTTGCTATAGGGTTCCTTTGTATCGAGAGAGAGATATTCTTATAAATGGGTATCCTTTCATTTAAGGAGAACAGTCACAAACTGGATTATAAGAACTGAAAAATATAGACTGGAAATAAATTAATATAATTAAACAGAAGACCTTGAAGATTTACTTTCCAGACTTGGAATTCAAATATCAAAACAGTAAAATCTTCATTTAAAAACAGAGTGGAATGAAAACATAAAGGTCTGCTTGAGTACAGACTAAAAAGTGCAGCTCAAGGGAGGGAATTCCATGGCTCTCAAACATTCTGTCCTTGGTACCCATCAAATCTGACATCTATTAATGGTAGGCCAGAGAGCATGGCCTCAATGGCCATTCTCAAGTCATAGGCAGGTTAGTGCATGTACAAGTACAGTAGTCCCTCCACATTCGCGGTGGTTAGGGTCTCAAGACCCCCGCGAATGTGAAAAAAACGTGAATAAAAAAAGGCCTCCGCCCCCCACCCGCCCGCAACCCCCCCACCCTTCCAAAGGCCTCCGCCCGTCTTGCCGGCCTCTCCCTGGCCTTCCCGAGAGGACTCTGGGGCTTTGAAGCCCCAGAGCCACCTTGGGAAGGCCAGGGAAGGCAGCAGCCGGGAGGGAGGGAGTCTGACTGGCCTCTCCCCGGCCTTCCCAAGAGGGCTCCGGGGCTTTGAAGCCCTGGAGCCACCTGGGGAAGGCAGGGGAAGGCAGCGGGCAGGAGGAAGGGAGTCTGGCTGGCCTCTCCCCAGCCTTCCTGAAGGGGCTCTGGGGATTGAGAGCCCCATAGCTGCTTCAGGAATGTTGAGAGGGGTGGAGGGAGCACGGTGGAGAGGTTTTTCAGCCATTCCCCACCCTCCCAAAGCCGCAACAAGGCTTGGAAAGCTCAATCATGGCTTGGGGAAGGATGGGGGGGGGACTAAAAAGCACCTTTCCTGCCAACTCCCTGCTCTCCCAGGGCTTGGATCTCCACCCCAAATGCAGCCAAGCCCCAAGAGAGTGGGGAGTTGAGCGCCTGGCTTGCTCAGCAAGCACTTTGTTTAAATCGGCTCCTCTCCCTTGCATGCGAGGGAGAGAAACTGATTTAAATGGGGTGCTTGCTGAGCAAACCACAAATAATCAAAACCGCAAGAGTGAAAGCTGCAAATGTGGAGGGGCAACTGCAGTCCATCAAATAACCTGTGTCTAAGCTATTTAAGGTTTTAAAGATTAAAATAAGCCCTTTTCGTTTAACCCAAACGTTAGCAACTGGCACGTAACAAGTGTGACATGACTAGGATCCCTGCTCTCTTCAAGCATCTTGACAAAGCTGCATTCTGCACCAGCTAATATTTCCAGTCTGATTTTCTATGAGGCCCTACACATATCTGAATATAGTTTACTACGAAAGAACAAACTAAGGGCAGAAAGGAATCTAATTACGGAAACCAAGCATTATAAATATAACATGGGTCATCTTGCATCTGATGAAGTAGACTTAGTCTATGCCATCTTCTTTCTCTCAGTCTCAAAGGTGCTACAAGATCCCTTTGCATACTGATCTAGACTAACACAGCTATATTGTTGATAGCAAGGCAAATCTAAAACAATAACTCACAATTAACTGTGACTATTTTGAAAAAGCATGTGCATTTACTTGCCACTTTTGGAGAAAAAACCTTTTCTACCCTGTAAGTACCAGCCCTCACTTTTAGAAAATTCTGAACACATCCTCCAACCACTCTTGCTCAGCTAAGTAGATATAAATTCAAAAGCTATATGAGATAATGACCAGGTTTAAATTAAGCTTTTAGGTAGCATCAAGCCTTCGTTTCATTCCAAATAAATGCATTTTAATTTGCATGACTTCTTAGCATTCTTGTCCAAGAAATCTACAAGATGAAATTCAAATCCAATAACCAAGAAGAAACACTGGTTTTGGATGAGTCCTTGAATCTTCGTTTGCGAAGAAAAGCCAGAGAGAAAGAGATTTAAACATCAATCTTCCTGGGCTATACAATTTTTTTAATGGCAAAACTGTCTTCCCAGTTAGTCCTGATGCACATTTTATTGCACAGAATTAGACCTACAACCTTTCTGCACTGGTGGGATTGCGTCCTCCTGCGAGGCAAGAGGCTATGCTGATGGCAGCAGTACTGTTGGTAGGGTCTCCCATGTCAGACAGGCTTTTGCTGAGGACCCATGCTAAATGTGCCAAACTGCTACTGGGCAGCAGCAGTAGTGGCGGGGTGACATTGGCTGAGGACCTCTCAGAGACAGTAGTGGTGGCACCATAGCTAACACTTGTTAGTACTACACAGAAGGAGGCACAGTAAACTTCTTTTGAATGTGTTTTACCACAAAAACACTATGATGACACAATCCAAAATTAAAAATGAGATAGTGCCAGACAATGAGACTTGCAGGTTGGAAGACACTCAACAAGCTACTGAGGCAAAGCAGAGGATAATTGCAAGTAGTGCTGTGGCTAATGACATAACTGGACTCGAGCCAAAAGGCGTTCAGCTGTTAACACATTCAGAGGTGAAAAGAAAGTCCAAAGCTGCACAACACACATTGTAGGAACATAAAAAGACGATGGAAACAATACATTGAAGAACTATATAAAAGAGATGTAAGAAATATTTGAAAACAAACCTACAATTTTAGAAACTGAAGGGGAAGCTGCACTTGGGAGACATAAATCATCAGGAACAGATGGCATACCAATAGAGATAGTTCAAGCTGCAGATACAGAATCTACTGTAATCCTAAATAAATCAGTTAACAAATATGAAAAACAAAAGAATGCCCCACAGATTGGAAAAACTCAATATACATTCCAATGCCCAAGAAAGGGAACACCAGGGATTGTAGTAACCATAGGACCATTGCATTAATTTCCCATACAAGGAAAGCGATGCTCAAAATTCTACAACATAAACTTTTACCATATATGGAGCGAGATATACCAAATGTCTAAACTGGGTTAATGAAAGGAAGAGGCACTAAGGATCATATTGTAAATATATGTTGGCTAATAGAGCACACTAAAAAATTTCAGAAGAAAACCCGTCTGTGCTTTGTAGATTATAGATGATGTATAACCTGTACTTAGCATAAGAGGCTATCATCAGAACAGAATACGGAGAAATGGAATTGTTTCCAGTTGGCAATGGGTTAGGCAATTCTGCATTTTATCATCCTATTTAACTTATATGCTGAACATAGCATATGTTAGTAACACCACTCCTGTAGGGTCCTCACGACTAACCTGACACCAACTGGGAGAACTGTGTTAAATTAAACTAGACTAAACTATAAATCAAGTACTGAACTATAAATCAAGTGCTAATTATTAAACAATAACCATGTGTACACACATACATAGATTAATACACAATCACATATGGTAATGTTTTTGTCTATAACATATCAAATGGGTTGCACTATAATTCAAGTGCTAGCTAACTTAACATAACCAGTATCACAACATGAATGGATTAAGAAATAATCACTTCTGGTGATACTTTTTGACTTATTGCATATACAATGTTTTAATGAACATTTAGGAATACAATTCAAAGCCACATGTTGTATAGTTGTAGCAAGCACTTGTACAATACATAAAAAATCAACAGTAATAATCACAATCATATGTTGTGAGAATTTCTTACATTTCCCCTCTTTCTCAAACATTACACGCAATCATGGACTGTATAAATTTTTAACCTTATTTATAAACAATAATCATAACATATGTTCCTGCATCAGTCCACTTAGTTTATAGTTGTAAGAAATTCTCACAACATATGATTGTGATTATTACTGTTGATTTTTTATGTATTGTACAAGTGCTTGCTAAAGTGATTTTTTTCTAAAGTTGGGAACCAGTTTATATAACTATATAACATGTGGCTTTGAATTGTATTCCTAAATGTTCATTAAAACATTGTATATGCAATAAGTCAAAAAGTATCACCAGAAGTGACGATTTCTTAATCCATTCATGTTGTGATACTGGTTATGTTAAGTTAGCTAGCACTTGAATTATAGTGCAACCCACTTGATATGTTATAGACAAAAACATTACCATATGTGATTGTGTATTAATCTATGTATATGTGTACACATGGTTATTAATAATTAGCACTTGATTTATCGTTCAGTACTTGATTTATAGTTTAGTCTAGTTTAATTTAACACAGTTCTCCCAGTTGGTGTCAGAACATAGCATATGTACAGTCGGCCCTCCATATTTGTGGGTTTCAGCTTCATGGATTTGATTACTTGTGGATTATTCTTTCCTTCAGCTATTTTTTTTACCTGAGAGAACACTTCTCTAGGCATTTCTAGGTCCTCCAGCATGATTCTATGGTAAATTTTCATGTTGACCACAAAATCACACTGGAGGACCTAGTAATGCCTAGAGAGAACATATTTTTTTCAATTGTGTATAACTGAAACTGTGTTCAATGAACTTGCATTAAACAAGGCCTATGGTTGGGATGGGGCTTAAGATATTTGTATTTTTTCCACTTTTGCAGGGATACTGCACCCTTAACTACTGCAAAAGTTGAGCGATGACCATAAAGCGAATCGGGTTTGGAGCAAGTGGGCAAAAAAATTGCAGGAAGAAACAGCAACAATTTAAGATATGCAGATACCACTATACCTGTACTACTAGCAGAAAACAGCAAAGACTTGGAAGAATTACTGAAGCAAGTCAAGGAAGAAAATGCAAAGGCAGGTTTACAGTTGAACATTAAGAAAACAATTACTGGCCACAGATGATTTACATAACTTTAAAGTAGAGGATGAAGACATTGAAATAATTTGAGTTTCCATACCTTGGCTCAGACACTAAACAGAATGGAAACTGCAGTCAAGAAATCAGAAGAAGCCCAGGACTTGTAAGGGCAACTATGAAGGAACTAGACAAGTTCCTAAAGGATCAAGATACATCATTGAATACTAAATTTAGGACTGTCAATGCCATCGTATTTCCAATTTCTATGTATGTTTGTGAAAGCTAAACAGTGAAGAAAGCTGACAAGAAGAAAATCAACTCATCTGAAATGTGATGCTGGAGAAGAGTTCTACAGATACTGTGGACTTCCAAAATGACAAACAAATGGGTCCTAGAGCAAAACAAAACTGAAATCGCCCTAAAAGCCAAGATGACAAAACTGAGACTGTTGTACTTTGGCTATATCAAGAGAAGACATGATAAAAAACACAGTAATGCTTAATAAGGTAGGAGGCAGTAGGAAAAGAGGAAGACCACATTACAGATGGATAGATTCAATCAAGGAAGCCACAGCCCTGAGTCTGTAAGACCTGAGCAGGGAAGTTGACAATAGGGTAACTTGGAGGTGTCTCATTCATAGGGTTGCCATAAGTCAAAGTCGATTTGAAGGCAGCTACTCCTGAAGAGCGGTTAGTAGTTTGCTGAAATTTCAGTTACTTATTAAGTACAGGTGTTTTGTTTTTTTTAAAAAACAACAGCACACAAACAGAAAACAGCATGGTCAAAAAATGTCAGCAAATCTACTATTTATGGGAGTACTTTTATAGTAGAACAAAAAGAATCATCTGTTATTTTTCAGTGACCTATTATGCAGTGAAGCAGAAGCGATGTGCTCTGGTTGTCAGTCAGCTGAGGTAGGCATTGAAATTCTCACTGGTGTCAAGAAATAAAAGAATTCGAAATGAAACTCTAACCTCAACATAAACCACAACATTAAATGTCAATACACTCAAATCCCTATTTGGGACACCAGATACCCCACCACTCACTCAGTATACATACATACATACACACACACACACACATCATGCATTAGTTAAAGCTAATACACGGTTAAATACTGAACTTTCCTCTGGCTTTTCTTCGCAAACGAAGATTCAGGAAGGACTCATCCCGCGCTTTCTGCAAGCGCGCTGATGACTAAAAAGGCCAATCCGAGATAAACAAGTCAGGTTGCAAAAAGCACAGCAGAAGGTCACAATAAATCACATAATATATCGTATTAGTGGTGGAAGGGCAAATTAAAAAAAAAAATTCTACCCATACCCAAAGCTGTTCCCTGGCATGTTCCCTGGATCAGCCTACCATTGTCAATGGAAGTTTGCTGTCAAGAGGAATTGGAAGGCTACATCCCACTTATTAATACTTGCTGTCGTGTGCCCTGATGACAAGTTAGGGTGGGCTGACCCAGATTTAGAAAAAATATGAGTAACTAACACTAGCACATGAAAGAGACTGTGTTAGGCTGGGCTTTTACTGCTAACTGCAGCCCACACAGCAGAATTTAGAAAACAAAATTTTACAAAAAGAAAAAATATACCAGAAATAGATGACTTCACAGAAGAAGTAAAAAAAACCCAGTGGAATCAGATTCCTAAAGATCACATTGTGTCTGTACCTAATCCTTCTGCAAGACAAACAAAAGGCACAGGGGAAAGGAAATGGCAGTAACCTGAAGAGTTTATAAACACTTGATTTATTTAAGAATAAAACTTCCACAGCAAAATAAGCAGCGCTATACTAAATATGCCAAGAAAGAAAAGGCCTATGCAGGAAACTTTTGTGACTTTTACTATATGAAAATAAAATTGCTTCTACATCCCTTAACAGAAAAATTGGATGCATAGCTTCCTTACTGGAAATACTGTACATTAAAAATCAGGAAGTACCACAGAGCAGCAGCAATATGAACCAGCAACCAGTTCTAGAATATGTTTATTCAAAATAGCTAAATTAAATGGGACATCCTTTTCTTTAAGTACACTAAAGATGGTAGTAGCTTTGTACCATTTAGAGAGGATCATAACATTCTGCCAGTAATTCTCACAGCAGTGTGATGTCTTAAGTTAACATTCATCAATAGGCGCTAATAACAACTTAACTCATTATGCCTTCAACCCACAGCTTTTTGTACATTCACTGATAAAGCATATAATAAATCTAAATTTAATAACAAAACATTTCCCCCTAGGCACTCTTCACATTCGATGGCACTGCTAAGCCTACCATCTTAAAATAATTGTATCCCTAGCTGCTTCTTAATGGGATGTAATATTTCTACATCCCACATTTCTATTTTAGAAAAACTGTGACATGTCAATGCCAACTATACAGTCATGCTCAATTTCAACTAATTTTATCCACTGCCTTTCTACGATATAACACACAAATACCCACTTCTATTAAACAATTCTGTTGATTATACTACTTCTTCTAAAGGTAAGAAAATATGTAATCTACAAACATCTGTCCTGAGAAGAGTCTAAATGCAGCCATTTGGTGAAACACCAATGCCTATTCTAAAAGGTAACTGACTTCTTTATTTGATACTAACTACATCCAGCATCCATTAGTACAAAAACATTAAGTAACACCACGGGTTTTCTTACTTGATCATGCTGTACTAGCCTAAGGCAAATAAATTTAAACAAGAAGACCCTTGTGAGACTTTCCAAACAACTGAGCCAACCAGCTAGCAAAACAGTTGCCCTAAGCTCAGGGACATGAAGATCAAAGAGAACTTGAAAAACAGAATAAACACCAAAATCTATGATTTCAAAGGCAAAAAAGGCCACAAAGTAACAGAGCCAATGTGTGTGTTTTTTTAAAACTGTATGCCTGCTGGTGCCTCCTATTCTTAAATACTCTTCAGGTTAGAGCACACAAACCAGAAAATGACCCACTGTGCACAACTTCAGAGATAACAGAGCACACTTGCCATGCTATCTCCTGGCTTAATCAAAAAAACTGTTATTTGTAGATTTTCCTTGGTTTTTTTCCAGGCTGTGAGGCTGTGTTCTGGAAGAGTTTCTTTCTGACGTTTTGCCTGCATCTGTGTCTGGCGTCTTCAGAGAATGATTGGGTAGGAGTGTGTGTGGAGTTTATATATTGTGAACCCCTGTTGGGGAGGATATGTAAATTTGTGTATTTGAATGGTTTCTGGGTATAGAAATGCAAGGCTTGTTAATGTCTGTTTGGCTAATGATTGGTTGATGGGCCGTTATCTGCTGGAAATCCCCCTGTCCCTGGGAGGAATTCCTTTGTAAGTGTTGAGTTTTGATTCTATTGTTTGTCAAAACTGGCAGTCAGATTTTGTTTACTTTTATTGTTTCTTCTTTCCTGTTGAATTTGTCCAGGTGTTTGTGGATTTCAATAGCTTCTCTGTGCATTCTGACATGATAGTTGTTGGCCTGGTCCAGAATTTCTGTGTTTTTAAATAACATTTTGTGTCCAGGTTGGTTTATCACATGTTCTGCTACTGCTGATTTTTCTGCCTGGCCCAGTCTGCAGTGTCTCTCATGTTCCTTGCTTCGTGTTTGCACACTGCGTTTAGTGGTCCCTATGTAAACTTGTCCATTGCTGCATTTTATGCAGTAAACTCCTGCAGCTGTGAGAGGGTCTCTTTTGTCCTTTGCTGAGCGTAGCATTTCTTGGATTTTCTTGGTTTGTCTATAGATTGTTCAGAGGTTGTGTTTCCTCATCAGTTTCCCTATTCTGTCTGTGACTCCGTTGATGTATGGTAAAAACACTTTCCCTTTGGGTGGCTGTTTTTCTTCTTCATTCCTGTGTTTTTTTCTGGGTCTGGCTGCTCTTGTGATGTCTGATCTGGAGTAACCATTAGCCTGTAGCACCCAGTTTAGGTGTCTCAGTTTGTCCTCCAGGTAGTGGGGTTCACAGATCCTTTTTGCATGAACAATCTATAGAGCAACCAAGAAAATCCAAGAAATGCTACACTTAGCGAAGGACAAAAGAGACCCTCTCACAGCTGCAGGAGTTTACTGCATAAAATGCAGCCGTGGACAAGTTTACATAGGGACCACTAAACGCAGTGTGCAAACATGAAGCAAGGAACATGAGAGACACTGCAGACTGGGCCAGCCAGAAAAATCAGCAGTAGCAGAACATGTGGTAAACCAACCTGGACACAAAATGTTATTTAAAAACACAGAAATTCTGGACCAGGCCAGCAACTATCATGTCAGAATGCAGAGAAGCTATTGAAACCCACAAACACCTGGACAACTTCAACAGGAAAGAAGAAACCTTAAAAGTAAACAAAATCTGGCTCCCAGTTTTGACGAACAATAGAATCAAAACTCAACACTTACAAAGGAAACCCTCCCAGGGACAGGGGATTTCCAGCAGATAATGTCTCATCAACCAATCATTAGCCAAACAGACACTAACATGCCTTGCATTTCTATACCCAGAAACTAACCATTCAAATACACAAATTTACATATCCTCCCCAATAAGGGTTCACAATATATACACTCCACACACACTCCTACACAACCATTCTCTGAAGATGCCAGCCACAAATGCAGGTGAAACGTCAGAAAGAAACTATTCCAGAACATGGCCCCACAGCCCAGAAAAACCCAAGGAAAATCTATTGATGCTGGCCGTGAAAGCCTTGGACTTCACACTGTTATTTGTGCTGAGCTCATACCTCACCAGGAATATTCCCTCAAGCAATTGCTTCTTCTATTTTTTTCCTGTAGATATACAGGAAGTGGCCACAGTAGACTTGATTTAAATCAATATGATTTAAATCAACAAGAAAAAGGCTGGTTTAATTAAGCTTCAAATGGATCTTTCTTTCTGTATTTTCTAAACAATGACCACTCAAGCATGTTAATTTACAGCTAATTACCGTTCTATTTAAATGGTATTCTGACAACCAAACCTTGCAATCCCTTTGTCACAGTGGATACATTTTGCACCCTTTCCTGTTTTTTTAACCTTTTTCTAGAAGAAATCTATTTTTCAGATTCTCATATAATGTCTGTCTGATAACTGTATCAGGACACAGGACCCTGCACACTACACAGGATATTCCTTCTTTTTTCCTGTGCTCTCCTTAACTTTGCCTCAGTCCAATCCCACCATCATAATACAAAGTAGCAAAAAAACGTAGGCCTACTTACTTACTGGAGAACTACTAGAACTATTTAGATTTTCATCAGGTGAAAATTAAGTATCTATGTTTGGTAAGAAAATACTCATATATGAGAAATGATCCAATTTGTTCTACGGGGCCTTGTATCTGCTAGGGTTTGGTTCCAGGATACCCCCACCCACTGGATACCAAAATCCATGGATGCTCAAGTCCCATTACATAGAATGGCACAGTAAATACTGTCCCTTATATAAAATGGCAAAATCAGGTTTGCTTTATGGAATTTTAAAAAATACTTTCAAGCTATGGATGGCTGAATCTGTGGATGCAGAATCCGTGGATATGGAAGGTAGACTTTAAGTGGGGCAGAGGACTTTAGTGAATAACTGCAGGGCTGACATGCTAATATGCAGATCATTTAATATAATTAAGCAGAAAACAAATTTAACCTTCAGTCATTTTCTTAAAGGGTGGTTTAGAGTCCAGACTATGATCATGCATCTAACTACAAAACGTATTAGCCCAATTCAGCTTTAACAGTTTTGGTCTCATAGGTCATAGTTTATTAGTTCAAGAATAATCTGCATGCTCACAAATTCCCTATTAAACCTCCCCCTTGGTTTGGCATGTTGATTACTATGGAGGGAATAAACTATACCAGTGGTTCTTAATCTGTGGCCTGTGGACCCGCAGGGCTCGAAGGCTGCTCGGCCCACCTCCCTTGCACCGGAGCAGCCACGGGACAGGAGCCAAGGCAAAGGCTGGCTGGGTCTGCACATTGCCATTCAATCTACTCCAGCCACAAACCTGCAAGAAGCAGGAGTCTTCCCTTCCCCTCCAGTGCCTCTGAGGGAAGGTTTAATGGATGGTGTAATATTGTTGTTGTTATTTTAAATCTTAAATCTTGGGAGCCCTCAGCAACAAAAGGCATTTAAAAGGGGTCCCTGGTAAAGAAAAGATTAACAGCCACTGAACTACACCATTTCCTAGTTTGGATATAAAAAGAAACTGGTTGAAACACTGCAGTTTCAGCATAGAAAATGGGCATGTGAAAGGAAAATAACATATAGGCACACAGCTTGTTGTCATTATAATTAACCATAGTTCATTTGACCCTTAGTCTATAAAATAAGTTTAAATATGTAATAATAAAATAGCAAAAGAGGTGGCTGATGACATTCCACAGTGCTTGGTTAAGCAATAACCTATTCTTATTTATTATTTATTTATTTCTTATTTATCCTTATTATTTATTTATTTATTACCAGCGCTGTATACACACAATCCTAAATATACACTGAACTGACTATGTGACGAATATTGCTGTCCTTGAGCAAGCAGGGATCACCAGCATTGAGGCTATGATATTGAGAACACAGCTGCGCTGGGCAGGGCACGTTTCTAGGATGGAGGACCATCCCCTCCCAAAAATACTACTCTACGGTGAACTCGCCATGGATCAGCATAAGAGGGGCACTCCAAAAAAGCGATACAAAGACTCCCTGAAACAACATCTCAGGCTCGGCCAAATTGATCACCAACAATGGTCCGCCCTGGCCTCACATTGGGGGGGGGGGCAATAGAGACGCACTATCCACAATGCTGCAGCTTTATTTGCGAACTCACACCGAGTCTTGAAGAGAAACAACAATGCAGAAAGAATCACAACCCAGAAACATCACCCAAGGATACCTTCTACTGTGCTTTCTGCAACTGGACTTGTTTATCTCCGATTGACCTTTTTAGTCATCAGCGTGCTTGCAGAAAGCGCGAGATGAGTCCTTCCTGAATCTTCATTTGCAAAGAAAAGCCAGAGAGATTCTTATTTAAGTAATAATTCTGCATAACCAGATACTATGCAGAAATATCTGAAGAGGCTAATATAAAATACCTTTTGGTCAAAAACTACTACAGATTCAATTTTGAGAGGCCTACATTTAACAAATTAATTTATAGTGATCTCCCATAAGATATTGTTTTTAAAAAATCAATGCCATTTGATAAGCATGAACCGGTATAAAGAACAATTGTTAAGGACCAGTGTAAACATAACACTTGTTACACATCATCATAACCATGGCTAATGGAACTGGGAATGTGCTATAGTCAGCATGTTCTCCCATGAGATCCCTCCCTGACACCTTTACTACAATTAAGAATTACACTAACACTCAACATGAAAATAACTTCAATTTTCTTTGAATTAGGATTTGAAATCAGGATTAAGAAATAACTCGAGTTAAGTCCCATAGTTATGTTTTTCCCAAATATATCGTTTAACCGAGCTGCAGAAGGGAGGTTGGAATTACTCCCAATATAGGAAGAAGCCACAAAATCCTACACCCTGTTCCCAGTTTCTTAAAACATGCTTATGTTCTGACCACCCCATTCATGATTATATAAAACAGCTAACACTCTCAATTTTACCTCCTCCTTTCCCATAAAATATTAATGAATATCAAGTGGCACCATTTGATGATGAAAATCTAGCATGAACAGTCAATATTTAAGAGATTAAATTCATGGGAATATGCCTATTAATGGTTACAAATATGATAGCAAAAAGTGTAACCTTCATCCAGATGCTGAACTATTTACCATCATGGCCAGTTTGCAAATTTCACATGAACTCCTGGTAAGTCACTGCTGGAGACGTTTTAAATTAATAACATTATTTCAGCAATTCATACTAAATGTTTGCCATTTTTACCCTCCCAAAAGACCTCCATCCTCCCCTACAGATAATGTACTAGTAGAAACTGAAAGGGATACATACAATGCACCCTGACTGCAATCTTAGACATGTGTATTCAGAAGTGGTTCCTACTGAACTCAATAGGGTTAGCTTTGATGAAATAATTAGATGACTGCAGCCTTAGGCTAGCATAGTAAGCCTTAGCTTACTATGGCTGCATCTACACTATACAGTTATAGCAGAATCCTGGGATTTTCATAAAATGCTCTCTCCACTGTAATTCAGGAGATTGCACTAGTGAATTTTATGAACCTCTCCAAACTACAAATTCCAGGATTCCATAGGAAGGAGTCACAGAAATTAAAGTGGTTTCAAATTGCTGTAATTGTGCTGTGTTGATACAGTCTATGGTTTGCCTGGCCCTTTCATCCTTCATGAATCCACCTAACTATCGAGATCTTCAGGGGAAGGCCTTGTCCTGATCTTATTTCCCCCCAGACAGATTTGATGAAGATACAAGAGCTACTTGCTGGCTGCTCTCAGCTATGGAATTTCCCTTCTTGAGAGGCTAAACTGTTCCTCTGTCTGCTCTGCCAGCAAGCAAGAACTTATGTTCCCCTCCTTTCTTATTATTTTAAATGCTTTAAAATTGTTTTAATTCAATACTTATTAATGACATATTATTTCATTGTTCATTCAACTGATGAGTTTTTAGCTGTATTCTGTTTTAAGTAATCTTGTATGCTATCCTGACATTAGGGGAAAGACAGATTATTAAGTAATTAAACAAACAAATAAATAAAAGATGCATTGTTTGTCTTTGACAGAATTATGAGTTTGTCTTCCAGCTCGTCCAGCATTTCTTTCTAAAATACTACCTGCATCAGTTCTTCCAAAGCTTACTTTCATCTTCTTGTCCCTGCATGTTCTATTTGCATAAAACAGTACAGGAAATATTTTAATATCCCCACAAGCAGAAGACTAAACTGCTTGTTTACAAGTACAGCAGGACCCCCGTATCCACTGATTCATTATCCACTTATCCATGGGCACAAAACAGCACACCTACCATAGTCTTCCTATAAAATGTGTCTTCTCTAGCCATTTTCTATGTCCTTCAAGGCAACTCTATGGTATTTTAAATTGGAAGTCCCATTATTTTCAATGGTGTTCCCTATCATCCACGGTTTTCGGTATCCACAGGGCCTCCCCAGAACTAATCCCCAGCAGATACAGGGGTCCTACTGTATTTCATATTTTGAAACAATTTGCTGGCATAATGCCGTTAAGTGTGTTTGGTCATATTCACATGCAGCATTCTAGTCAGTTTTATTGTAAAAGATGAAAAACCAATGTAGTTATCTTGGTGCTAACTAGGCCAGAAACTGTTTGAAACAACCAACAGAAGTATTACCCTTGGCTAAGTCTCTTCATAAGTACATCCTCACTTTCCATTCCATAAAATAACCTTGCCAGAATACTGGATTTGATCACATAATGCCAAAAACATGGTTAGGGAAGAACATTTTTATATACTGTATTAGCATCTCAAATGAAAAAGAAAAAAAAAAACAGAACCTGATCACAATTCAGTACTAGTTGCAAACTGTGCCAGGTAGTTATGAGACACTGTATTAGCACAAACCAACTGATCGAGACGCACCCTAACACACTCAAATCTCAGCTTCTCTTGGATGAGAGCATCAGCTGTACTGTCAAATAATAAGAAAAGAACAAAATAGTAGCAAAAGAGGAACTAACCATATTGAAAGGATGGAGGCATCATGGAATAATGCAAGTCAGTGAGAGGCTGGCTGCTAACACAATGTGATGGGACAGAGGTTACCCCACCCAGCCCAAAGGTGAGCAAAGTGGTCCCCCCAGCCCTTGATCCCAGACCACCCTTTTTCTAATTATTCTACGTAGGATTGGCTGTTTGCTTTTAAATATGTTGCACCTTTCTTTCCTATTTAATATAAAAATGCATCTTTTTCAAAACCGGAAATAGGTTTCTGGCCAATCTCTTTGTTTTGCAGTACTCTGGCAGTCCCTTCAGACCCCAGGGCAGAAAATGAGCCCCCACCCCCACCCCATCTGCTGCAGATTCCCATCCTTTCCCCTAATACCACTCAATACATTGGAGAGGCCGCTCGATGGGTCCTGAAAGCCAGCTCAAAAGCCTTGTTAGAGGACTCACAGTTGTTCCTGGAAACAATGCACATGTAACGTAGATGTAAACACACCCTGGCACCTTATATCCACTCATCTATTCGATTCTGCAGGGAGTGGACACAGAAACGGAGCAGCCAAGTCATCTCTGCATACAGGGCCAGTTTAAGGGCCTTGCAGCACCTGCAGGGGGGGGTGTCCGGTTGTAACCCTCCTTCTGCAAAAACATTATTAATCCTAATCTAAATATCCTGTACTGTGAATAGGTTAGGTTAGGTTACACTGACCTGAGATAAACATATGGGCCCCCCAAAATAAAGCATTGCATGGGGGGGGGTCTAAAATTCCTTATACCAGTCCTGTTTGCAGCAAGGCAGCCAAGCATGCCACAATTACTCCTCCATCCTTCCTGAAAGAACCACCCCATGTAATGATGACAAGACGTCCCTCAGTCTAAATAAATGAGTAAGGAGCTGAGAGAAGGAGGGGAAACAAAAACATGAGAGGAGAGTGAAAAGAGAGACCCACTCACCCAGCAGCACCACGTTCTTCCCCGAAGGCAGCTTAGATCGGGAACGGGTGGACACTTCGCTGAGGATACAGGACCTGTAGGAAGGAAGGAAGGAAGAAAGGAAGGCGGGAGATGTGGGGAAGAAGAGACACGCTCCTGTCACGCTGCTGCGGGAGAAAACGGTGGGGCGATGTGAGCAGATATCGGGAGGGGGTGCGGGAGAGAAAGCGCGCTACTGTGGGGGGCAGAGATGCCCCTCCAGGCAAACAGGGCAGGTTTAAGAGCCCTGCAACACCTGCAGCTGCAAGGGAACCCATTATTGTGCCCCCTCCTAGTAACCCTCCTCCTACAAAAACATTATTAGCAATAATCTGAGTATCCTGTACTGTGAATAACTTAGGTTAGGTTCTGAGATAAACATATGGGCCCCCTAAAATAAAAGGTTGCAGGGGGTCCCAAAATTCCTTAAACCAAAGAGGAAGCCTGCAACATGGCGGAGGGGGGTCCTGGAGGGGAGCAGGCCAGGGGGGCTCCCACCCAAAGGGAGGCTACTATTGGGGGGGATATCTGGCGAGGGAGGAGGAGAGCATCTAGCCCGCCCTGGGGGTGGGATAGGCGGGAGCTGCCCCTTCTCTGGAGCCGGGTGGGGTGGGGAGGGTGTGGAGATGGACGTGGCCGAATTACCAGAGATTCTGCCCGTCCTCCTCGTCGCCGCCCGCCCGCGAGTCCCCTCCGCCGCTGCTGTTGCTGCTGCTGCTGCTGCTATTTGCGGCGCTGAAGGCGGCCCCATAACCCGAGCTCAGCCCCGGCGAAGAAGAGGAACCGAAGGAGCCGGCTCGCCCTCCTCCGACCACGGCCGCCATCTTCGCTTGTACGTACAAACACACACACACACAGTCTCTCTTTCCCTCACAACACAGGAGAGAAAGAGAGTGCGCGTTCCTCCTTCTCTGTCTCCTCAGCCAAGCGAAACAACGCCGCCGCCCCTCCCTTCCCTTCTCTTGCGAAGAGTGTGAAAGAAAGAGCCCGGAGCGGGCGGCAACAGTGGCTGCGGCGTTGGCTACAAGACCCGGATGTTGGGACTAAGCGCCGAGGAGGCGGGCCTGGTGTGGAGGAGGAGGAGGAGAGGACAGTGGCGGCGGCGTTGCTTCCTGGCTGCCCGCCCTCCGCTGCTCGTCGCCTTCCTCTCACCACACACCCGCGTTGCTATGGTTGGCGCCTCCCTCCCTCCTTCCTTCCCTCAGCCAGCCCAGCGCTCCCTCTCTGCCCACCGCCCTTTCCCCTCCTCACTGACTGGCTGGGTGATGGCTTCCCTCATTCTTGACAGGGTGGGTGACGAAAACAATGAGGGAAAGAAAAGGGCCGCCTGACGGACGCACACGGCTCCGCGCCCTTGGTTATTAACCGCACCTTCCAGCTCCCTTCAGGCGCCCGAGGAAGGGCTTTGTTAACGGCAGAGGAAGAGAAGCCACTCCTAAATTAGATTTTCCTTGGGTTTTTTCCGGGCTGTGAGGCCGTGTTCTGGAATAGTTTCTTTCTGACGTTTCACCTGGATCCCTGGCTGGCATCTTCAGAATCTCTCCAGAAACTATCCAAGGAAAATCTATGGATGCCGGCCGTGAAAGCCTTCGACTTCACACTCCTAAATTACTCTGCTGTTGGCGTGGAGTGAGGACACCTTTCTTTTTCTTTTTTAACTTTTCAAAGCTTTATTAAATTTCCAGTGAATACACAAGTCACAATTACACTGTGGAGTCGAAGGCTTTCACGGCCAGCATCCATAGGTTTTCCTTGGGTTTTTTCCTTGTGTCAGAATGCACAGAGAAGCTATTGAAATCCACAAACACCCGGACAACTTCAACAGGAAAGAAGAAACCTAAAAGTAGACAAAATCTGGTTGCCAGTCCTGAAAAGCACTAAAATCAAAACTCAGCACTTACAAAGGAATTCCACCCAGGGCAGGGGGATTCCCAGTAGATAATTGCCCATCAACCCAGAACCGGTTTAAGGAATTTGGGGGGGCCCTGCAATGCTCTATTTGGGGGGAGGGGCATGTGTTTATCTCGGGTCAATGTAACCTAACCCAACCTAAGCTATTCACAGTACAGGGATATTCAGATTATTATTGTTTTTGCAGGAGGAGGGTTACTACAGGGGGCCCCCACAATGATGGGGCCTCCTGAGGATGCTGATGCCATTGGTGCCTTAAACTGGCCCTGCATCAACCAACCATTAGCCAAACAGACACTAATCCTCCTTGCATTCACAGTATATAAACCCCCACACACACTCCAACCCAACCATTCTCTGAAGATGCCAGCCACAGGTGCAGGCAAAACGTCAGAAGTAAACTTCCAGAACACAGCCTCACAGCCCAGAAAAAACCCAAGGAAAATCACAATTACACTGTTTGTGCTAAAGAATATAGGGAAAAAATCACATAAAACAGCACATGAAACATACATATATAGCGTATTCGTTGTACACTGGTAGAACTAAATAAAATTTTTCACACACACATACATATATATAAATGAAACAAACTAACTGGACACCATGTTGACATTTCTTTTTTGTGAAAACTGGATATCACTCAGATAATGTAACCCGAATGTCTTGGCCTGTATAGATAGTTAAGAATCAGAGGTGGTAACATTGGTCCAAAAGGAGAGATGGTGTAACATGCATTAAACCTTGCTTCAGAGGCACTGGAGGGGGAGGGAAGACTTTTCTCTTGCTTCTTCCTGCAAGTTTGTGGCTGGAGCAGATTGAATGGCAATGCACAGGCCAAGCCAGCCTTTGCCTTAGCTCCTGTCATGTGGCCACTCCACTGTGGGCCAAGCAGCCTTCAAGCTTTCACGGACCCCCTGTGAGGATATTGCTGCCCCCTGGGGTTACATGGACCCAGGTTAAGAACCACTGCTGTAGACCAAGGCTTTTCATGCTATCTGATACAGAAGCATTTCCCCCCTAACTGGCACCATATTTTCTCCCATTGACTGCAATTGTTTCTTTCCTGGAAACTTGCCATGGACCAGCAACCAACAGCTCACGGACAGACACTTGCCATGGAAACTTGCCATGGACCAGCAACCAACAGCTCACGGACAGACACTGATCTGCAACTTTGAGTAGCACTGGTGTAAAAGACTAAAGCTGCAACCCCCTTATCTGAAAATAAATCCTATGGGACTTAATTCTGAGTAGATGCACACCTTTGCATTTTAACTTTCTCTGACCTGAAAATCTTTATGTACCCACCAGCATGACACATTCTGGCATTAGAGAGAAAAAACAACAGGAACACTTCACTTTAATTCATAGGGATTTTAAATCACGTGAATTTATGTACAGTTGTCCCTTCACATTCGCTGGGGTTTGGTTCCAGGACCCCCTTGTGAATACCCAAATCCGTGAATACTCAAGTCCCATTATATGCAATGGCATAGCAAAATGGTGTCCCTTATATAAGATGGCAAAATCAAGGTTTGCTTTTTGGATTATTATTTTTTAAATAATATTTTCAAGCTGTGAATACTTAAAACCGTGAATACCAAATCCATGAATGTGGAGAGACAACTGTAACTCATGTTCAATGGTCATTTTGCAGAAAATCTTCCAATTTTTTAGGGCTTCCTTCTATCACGTCAAGCATAGTATTATTAAAAAGAGGCACTTAGTATGTTCCACTACAAGAAATTGAAATGTTGTTCTTCGTAAACGTTTAAATTCAATCTTTTCAGACAAAATTGTCTCCCAAAGTGTCTCATCAAATGAGCACATGGATTTCAGCAGAACAAAAAGATATTGGAAGATGCATTCATATAGCTTTCCCCTTATCAGTTTGGCCCTAGTTCTGAATAGGATTGGACCATTACAATGCAACAGAACAGACCACTCTATCCTGTTCCTTAGAAAATGAATCAAGTATCCTTATTCATGTTATTGGGCAAACCTGCCTGACTCATATGCAGAAAGAAACTCTTATGCACAAAGCCCTAGAGGAGAAAAACCTCAAAATTATGTAAGTCTGACAGCAGCAGAAAATGTGTCTCTTTTGACACATTTTTTTTTAATGTACCAGTACTGTGATTGTGGATGCTACAGTATAGTGACTCAGTATTGGTAGTGTCAATAGATTTTTTAGACACATTACAAAACATGCCAGCATTTTAGAAATTTATAGACATCATGCATGTTCTTTCATTACAAAACTGCAGCATTGCTATTCTAAATTGTTCTTTATATGTCATTCCTTCAATAACTTTGCATCACTCATACCTTATAATTCTGAGAAATGTCAGAAATGTTGCACGTTATTATAATGTTATATAGTTAGACACCTAAGGAAAAGGTAGATCCCAGTATTTAAATAATTTATTCTGTATTGATAAACTACACTCTGTTTCATGTAATCTAACATTATATCCTTCTGTGTTTGGAATTCGTTTTTAGAGGGGCTCTCTGATAGTTTTTTTTTTCCAGCAAACTGAGCAAAGCTTGTGGCACCTCAACAAATTGATAAGTAGTTGTGTCCACTTCATCAGATGTATAAGTATTATCCTCATTCGAGTAGATAAGTATAAAGAGGAAAATTAAAATGAAGAGGTCCAGTGGTACTGAAAAACAAAAACAAAAACAAAAACCTATAACAATTATGCTAAAGCTTAATTGTATGCAAAAGTAATCACAGTGACCATTCAAAGGAGCAGTAATTGAGGATAATGCAATCATCCTAGCATTACTAAGTTAATAAATCCCTATAGTGGGATAGAATAGATCTTGACTGAAGATAATAGCTTCTGTCCCTGTACAGATGTTAATTAATTTTCACATGGTTCTGTTTTCATCAATTATCCACTATTGTGAATCACCTCTATGCTTATTTTGCTTATATTTGCCAGGATAAACAAATATACAGTTGCATGATCTCCCTCCAGCCACAGTGAACCATAGAACCATAGAACCATAGAATCAGTGCCCCCACCTTAAAATCTTTTACCCCCTCGAATGGCAAATTATGTCCTTGCGAAGCCTCCGGAGGCATTATTTGCCATTTAAATAGTAACTTCCACACATCTAGCATGTTTCGGGAAGACAAGCAGTTTTTAGAAACTGGCTTTAACATAATGGTCACAGACTGCAATTTTTCGCATTCAATTTCCAATCTGATTCCACCATTTTGGTCTACAAAACAGCACTTTGACTCATGGCATCATCCTTTTGCAATCTAGTGGGTGGGGGGGCTTCAGGTCATCTGTTGACTTATGGCGACCCCATAAATTTCATAGGGTTTTCTTAGGCAAGGAGTACTCAGAGGTGGTTTGCCAACTCCTTCCTCTGAAATATAGCCTACATCACCTGGTATTCATTGGTGGTCTCCCATCTAATTACTAACCAGGGCTGATACTGCTTAGCTTCCAAGATCAGATGGGAACTGGTGCCTTTGGAGTATTTAGGAAGGCTATGTAACATACATATATATATATATATATATATATATATATATGCAATACTTTTTCCTAAAATAATACAGTGTAGCTGAACCATGTGAAAGGATTCTGAGAAAAACCACATAAAACAATTTATTAATTTTTAAAAATTTGAAAAAATGGGTGAACCATGTGAAAGAACTCAGAGAAACTGTAGAAAAAATCATAATGAAACATTAGAGGACAGATCAAATAGACTAAGACATTGAAATGAAACATTACAATTAAAAAGACAAATAGAGAACATTACAGAAAGAGAAGAGCAATTGGGCGTATTTTACGCCGGGTACACCTAGTACCCTCTGAAATATACAGGGTATGAATGCCATCAAGCTGAATCCTTCTGTATGCTAACAGCCAGATAAATCATATATCTAAAGCAACAGATCTGCCTTTTGTAATAGTCACCTCCTTCTCAAACAAATCCTTTCAAACAAAGCATAATCTGAGCAAAAACAGGTGCCAGGTTGAGAAAGGATACCTTTGACACTTTGGGGACATTTGGCTTGGAGGAAATGCTTAATTCATTATGCCGAACAGTAGAACTGTAAAGAGCAAAATTATATCCAGGCAATCTCACACATTCTGAGTAAGCTTCAGTAAGCTTCCCATACTCATGGTAGGTGTGATAGATCCCCTCTCAAGGCTGGACCCATAGTTCCAAACACATGGACTCCTGTCACTCACCTTGCCCCTTTTCTCTTCAAGATCCCTCCTTGGATCAAGTACTTGGGCCTCAAGATGATCCCTATATGGACCAGTGGATGTGCTGTTCAGTAGATTCATTGTGGTAAGTGTGATGTGACCAGACTATCAAAACTTCACAAGAACAACCAGACACAGTGGTAAAACAGAACAAACAAGTAGAAATTTGTATTCTCTCTTCCCGTGCAGCCCCCCCCCGTCACATCATTCCCTGAGCTGTGATGGCTGGCTTCAACCAGGGCTTGCCTAGCTCCTCCCTTCACAGTAGGTGACTCGGATGTCTTCTCTGCTGTCAGGTAAGACACCGAGAAATACACTGTGGGATGGGAATACCAGGCTATGATAGGAGCACCATGGGAGGACAGCAACATGTTAGGAACCAATACAGGACAGCATTTAGTGCCTCACAGTGCCCAAGAAACCCAGCAAGTACTCCAGCAAGTCTGCCCAAATTCCATGCTATCAGAGCTCCAGGCAAAGAGGCAGCAAATGGAGAAACTGGCATGTCTTGTGTGAATTAACACAACATTGCAAAGGTTCTATGTGCATATGTACAGGGTTCCTTCCAACACTCATCCCTGAGTCTCTACAACCCTTTTTCTCACCTCTTTTCACCGTACAGCAACAGATACAGGGCGAAGACAAAAACCCAGGGAGTCTTATGCAAACACGCATTCTCTCAGCATGATGTGTACACCATTCTGCCTGGGAAATAGCTCAGGCACAGAATAAGAAAAACTGTGGTGTTCTTGCACTGATTGCAGCACCAAATGGGGAAAAAAGCCTAATCACAACAATACATCTCATTCCTGATGTAAAAAAGGAAAAAGATAGGGAAAAGTGGCCCCACCTGGCTAAACAATCACACTGATAGTTGCTCAACTTTGCTATTCAGAAGAGGAAAAGTTCCCATCATGCCATGTTGAAAAGTGATGAAAAGGGGAAGAAAATGGGGACAGCAAGCAAGCAAAGTGTTTATAGGAGGGGGACAAGGAAGGGCTGCTGCTGCACTTTCTGCATGGTAACTCATGTAGTATGGGGGGCTATACATGTACACATTTCCTAAGGCCAACAAGACCTCAGCCAGAAAATGTGGCTGGGAGAATGAGAGTATATAGAACTTTCCTAAAGAAGCCAGAATGTCACCAGTATGGGAGAGGAACAAAACAAGTGAGGGGTTTATGGGACAGGCAAACATACACCCCAAGGAAGTGACTGCAATTGGAACAAATATAAATTGTAATGTTTTTTGCACAAAGGAAAATGTGCTGGCAACAGCATCAGATTGCAGAATAGTTACTGATAACTTCAGATGTGTGTGCGCATCATGTGAGCAGAGAATATAAATGTAGGAACACATTTACATACCACTGAGTACACATAGCATAATCTTCATCCTGTTTTGATTTGCCTGTACCCAGGACCTGGGACCCAAGAACTAGGAGTCACAAGCCACAGCAGACACTGTTGTTACTGGGATACCCATGTGACTTTAGAGAAAACAACATTTGAAGAGTACGAGGTCTGTCTATTAAATAACAAGACTGTGTTTCTACCTTTCAGACAAATCAGGGAGAACTGATTGTGAACACTTGAGTGGTGACCTTGAACACATCTGAACCTGCATGACAAACATCAACACTCTCTGCTGTTGTGTGCCAGAAAAATGCGGAGTTTAAAATTTGAGCAACATCACATTCTGCAGCAGCTTGAGGGGGACCCAAGCCTTTTTAAAAAAATCATCACTTGTGCTGAAACCTGGATCTTCCATTATGATCCTGAGAAAAATGATAGTCAATGCACTGGAAAACACCATCATCACAAAGAATGAAAAATGCATGTCAAAGCAACTCCACATTCAAAGCCATGCTCGTTGTTTTTGACATCAAGATCATAATTTTGGCAGAATGGGTTCCAGAAGGCAGAACAGTGAACCAGCATTATTATAAGGAAGTTTTGACAAAGCTGAGAAAAACAGTCAGGAAAAAAAAGGCCAGAACTGTGGGGGAATTGTTTCATTCTTCATCAAGACAGTGCACCTGCTCACACAGCAATTTCTATGAAGCAGTTTTTGGATAATAAACACATTACTACACTTGAACATCCTCCATATTCACCAGATTTGGCACCAAGCAACTTTCTTCTTTTCCCTAAAGTGAAATTGGTGCTCAAAGGAACACGTTTTGAGGTAACTTATGCAATAAAGAAGAAAACAGCAGATGTGTTGAGACACCTGACAGAAACTGATCTGCTCTACACCTTTGACCAGTGGAAAACAAGACTGCACCAGTGTGTGAATGTGAATGGAGAGTATATTGAAGGGGACAAGCATTAGAACTGTAATACATATAAATAAAGATCAGTTATTGTATCAGTCTCATTATTTAATAGACAGACCTCATAAACTGAACAAGCCCCCAAATAATTTGGTCAAAATGGTAAAATGTATTTTCTATTTAAATTAGATAGCAATTGTTTCATGCATTTCCCCCTTTTTTGTCTTCCTGTGCATGTGTAAATTACATATACATTAGTAGGTGCAAATTTTATGCAAACATGTCAATTTTTGTTCTTCCTGCTCTTGGATGATACATAAGAGGACAACTTACATCAGTGGTTCTCAGTCTTTGGCCCTCTAGATGTCAATTCCCAGAATTCCTTAGAGTTGGCAATAATGGCGCTAGGCAGGGCTTCTGGAAGCTGAAGTCCCAACCATCCAGAGGACAAGAGAACCACTGTCCTAGACAAAACTTCAGTCAGATGTGGAATTTAAAAATAGACATTCTAAGTTAGTGGAAGTTGTCCAGAATCTTGATAGGAGCATCTTGAAAGGAACATCTTGGTCTCTAAGAAGTCTCAATGTGTGATCCCAGAGGCTCACCAAACAAGGCAGCCTCACCTTCATTCCTGGATTTTCTATTCTAGCCCCCAAAACTCCTGACAAAACACTGGTTTCAGGAGCCCAAATCGGGGGAGGGAGACCACAGGGGGAGACCACAGGTTTTCATATGTGACATTTAGAAGAACATTCCAACTCTCACATTTTGTGTATAATGTATTGATGCTGCTTATGCAAGGGATAATATTTTCAAAATGGCTTAAGCACTAATCCTACTGGGATCCCCAAACAGCTCTGCACTTCCAGGGGATGAGTACTAACAAGCAGGAACTTATCTGTAGACTTAAAGGTGCTTTTTCCCCAAGGGCGGAGTAAGGAAAATTAATTTTGCAAGATGATGTCATGAAAGAATGAAGCCAACTGAAACAGAAAAACACCAGCAGCATTTTGTGCGAAATCTGTAGCTGCTAGGGCCTATAACATTGCAGTACTTTGGTGCGGTTTGTTGCAAGTGTCTGTATTTGGCTTCAAGTGTCTAAAGACTAATTAGAGGGAAAAAGTGTGATGAGGAAGAAAACCTAATAGCCACAATTTATTATGTGACAACTAACTGACAACATCTCAGACAGAATATAGGTCTGTGACTCTAACAATCGGGTTAAGGGGGAAAAATGTGGTTCCTTCCTGGAAGTAGCCACATGTTGTCTGGACTGCCAGCACCAGATTCAGGGCAAGTCTGCATTTTTTTTCCTCTAGTTTAGACAAGCCCACAACCGTACACAACATTTACAATTTTCAATTCAGCTTGCACTTAAAATGTTTGCCCCTTAGGTAGAATAATGAAATGTTGGTTGTACTTTTACTTTGCTCTCTGGAGGAGCCTTTAGACAGTGTGAAGTAAAGAAGCTTCCCTTTGTGACTAAAAAGCAGGGAAACAAATCAAAGGCCACATTGAACGCCAGCTTACTAAGAAGAGTCCATTTCTGAAGCAATTCAACATATTTTCTTTGAGAGTAGAAACCGACAGACATGAATACAAGTCAGACCAATAGTACAGTTGTCCCTTCACATTCGCTGGGGTTTGGTTCCAGGACGCCCCGTGAATACCCAAATCCGTGAATACTCAAGTCCCATTATATGCAATGGCATAGCAAAATGGTGTCCCTTATATAAGATGACAAAATCAAGGTTTGCTTTTTGGATTATTATTTTTTAAAGAATATTTTCAAGCTGTGAATACTTAAATCCGTGAATGCCAAATCCGTGAATATGGTGGGGTGGGGAACAACTGCAACTGCTTAGCCTGATCCAACACTAAGGGAAAGCAAATTGTTCTGCATCTTTGTTTTTGATCAAGTTAATATAGAGCTACTGTGGCATAATGTGCAGTAATGTGTAACACAAACTATTAAGACTAATATGATAGGTATCCTGAGACCCATTGTAATACATTTGTTAGAGTGCTGTATTGGTTGCATAGCATACAACTACACAAGCATTGTTACCCTGCAGTATTCAATCACACTTCCACAACCAGTCACACTAAGGGTGGCATGGCCATGCACTCTCCTGTTTCTTAACAGTTGCACCAATTCCTCATCCTCATCTAAGGACTATTGAATTTCCAAGCCACCACTCCTAGGCTTGCATAACAGTTTAGGCCTGTGCAACCCTAAACTGGACACCACCTTTGCACAACCTCCAAGAAAGTGCAATTACTTCAGTAATGGAATTTACATAAGTGCAAAGCCGCAACAGGATTCTGGCCATAGGCTGATGCCTTTCTCCACAGAGCCAGTAAACACCCTGGGTGACCTTGGACAGTAGATTTTCCTCTGCTTGAACTACTTTATGGGGTTGTTGTGAGGACAAAGTGAGGAGGAGGAGTGCTTTGTCCTCCATTCTGAGTTCCTTTTAGGAAAGGGAAGCTATAAATGTAACTAATAAATCAATATTAAGTGGAGCTATTAAGTGCTGCACTTGTATCGGGATAATTTCTTTTGTACTGTATGTGTAGCTAGCAATTCTGCATATGGTTGGGCATTGCAGTCATAGTGTACATCTGATAGCACAAGAAAAATCTTTGGAATGGACACAATGAAGCATCACAGAGCAAGAAGTCAGCAGTATAGATAGCAGATGCCATTGTGATCCTGTGTCCTTAGGAGAGGAACATGGTCTGGAACCCAAATGTATGAAGACTACTGATGATGCATCTGAACCTTGAAACAAGCACTGTGCAGACATTTTCTAAACAGACATAATGTGTGCCATGGTACAGCAAAATTCAGCCTCAGGACTATTTTCATAACCAGAGCTCAAAGCCACCATATTGTCACTAACTTGAATATTGTTATCTAAGATGGCTTTGATGTACACCTGAAAATGCTTCTCATCAAGCATGTACTGATGGAGTGGGTGATGAGGTTCAAGGATCATGGCTAAAAGATATATTGGACCCCAGTACTTCTCATTTTATTAAAAAATAAATGCTAGCAATCAGAGATGGCTAACTCCTAAAATCTACAGCAGCACATGCTTTTGCATTCTGCTTAATGGCAACTCACACCTAAGACTTACATCTTTTTGTTCCCTTCTTTAATACTTTAAAGTAAAAAATATGTGGTTCAGAAGTTTTTATTTGCATTGCAAGCAGTGCCAGCATCAATGGGAGGTCCATGCCAGAACACTTCCTGGTGAGAGCGGGACATCAAGGTAAGTGACACACTCTTTTGTACCCTCCCCGAGCGACTAGTTAAGTTTTAAGTGTTTTTAGGTACTTAGGACTTTTTCGGACAAACCAAAAATAACGCTAGCAGCCTCGCCAGGTTGTGAGGCTGCAGCGCTAGAGGGCGTCCATTTCGCATGACACTCCTTCCCAGCGGTACTGTTGCAGTACCGCTGGGACATTTGACCATCATATTTTGGATTTTACCGTCATATTTTACTCACGATCAACGATCGTTGATCGTGATCGTGATTGTGAGTAAAATATGATGGTAAAATCCAAAATATGACGGTCAAATGTCCCAGTGGTACTGCAACAGTACCTCTGGGAAGGAGCGTCATGCGAAATGGACGCCCTCTAGCGCTACAGCCTCGCAACCTGGCGAGGCTGCTAGCGTTATTTTTGGTTTGTCCGAAAAAGTCTTAGTGTAACTTTTAAAAGTATAGACGTATTTTCCTTTTACAGTTTGAATTTCCTGTGCTCTTGTCTTCTCGTGAGAGCAGCCGGGATTTCAATCCAGGAAGTGAAAGGACTTCCATTTGAGCTTCTTTCACTCCTGGGCTGCCTTGCTGAGGGAATAAGGTGCAATTTAGGTATGTCTGAAATGTTTCAATTTTATGCCGTTACAGGGGCAGGAGAGGAGATTGCGAGACAGAAACGCCTTTTTTGTTCCCGTCTGATAATCTCCTATATCTATAGCTATATATTTATCTATCTATCTATTTCTAACACAATTGTGTACCTGGTGTTGCTTTCTTACGCTGCTTCTCGCTAATCCTGAGTCTGTGTTGATTCCTAAATCACACAATGACCAAGCATTTCCTTTTTTTACATTCTATTTGGAGAAGATTGTGTGCAGAAAGCTGAAGCTTAATGATAAACAGTGATATTCCAAGGCTTTGACTATCTGAATGGCATGATATATACATATATGAGGGGGATCAGTGATATCCATAGGCTAGCAAAATTCTCCAATGCAAGGGGGTGAACCAATTTAAAATATTGCTACAAATCTAGCATTAATAAATGAAGGGTGAAGAGAGAGAGAAAGAATTGAGCCTCTGGCAAATGAATGAAACTTGGCAGGTCTGTCACTAGCTATATATATTTTCAGGAGGAATAATGACCTATAAGGATACTTGAGAGTCTAGAAACAGCATCTCCTTACACAGCACTTTCCTATGGTGATTTTTTTTCTTTTTTCTTTTTGCAATTATCATGTGCTCTTCCTGACCATATTTATGTGTATTTACTTCTGGCAGCTATTCATTTTTATATCCACCTCTACCACACTATCCTTCTCCTCCCAGCATGAGTTGCTCATATATTTTTAAAGTTCCTTCTTTCAGTGTCAATAAACATTTTGCATTTTTATGAGGCTCCCAGAAGGACAACATACTTATAGAATTAGCCTGTTATTCATTGTTAATAATGTTTGCTAGAGATTAACAGCCATGTAGAACTGAAAACATTTCAAGGGCTTCTTATTCTGCATTCTGAATCAAGTTCTCACTTCAAATCAAGAGGTGGGTTTTTAATGTTGGTGGGTCTAGGGGCCAATTTTCCACCCCTGGGTCCACCGTGGGCTACACCAGCTTTGAAATACAAAATATACAAAGTGACCTTGTTTTGTGCTGTTTTAAATGGGTCTTTTGTTTTTGAAAAAGTGCTGCTCCTGGAGCCTTCTAGCAATGGCAATTTTAAAGAAAAGAAAAGAAAACTGCTAGGGGTGGGCTGGAGAGAGAGTTCTTGAAAGGTTATGGATTCAAACAATGGCTTTAGGGTCTGTAGGTTACACTTTATCCACCCTGGTTTAAATAAAAGAAACAGCATGATTAAATTAATGGATGCATCCAAAGTCGTTGTGTAACTTGGGGCTTGTCTACATGAAGGAAAAAAATGGACTGCTCCACAGTAATAGCAAGTCGCAGCAGCTGCAACTTGTCTTAATGGTTTTACAGCCCCCATAAACTTTGCATGCCTGTAGCTGAGACAGAGGCCATGAGTGGATTACTAACATTTTTAAATCTGCTGTTGCTGAATTAAAAAAATAACAACAATTTCTATGGTACTGTCATGATGGAGTTCCCATCATCCTTCCTGCAGGGTGATGCCACTCCTATCATTCTGCAAAGACTTAATTTCCCATTATCTGCAGTGATTGTCTTGTCAGCATGGCATCAGGTAAGGAAAGGGTTAACTGGAGGTGGGGTCTAAAACGTCACCTCCACAGAATCTCCTGAGATAGCATCATCAATGACATCAGGTCACCTGAGGCAGGCTTGAACAATCAAGAATGCCAGAGTGGGAATTCCAAATAAGGTATAACTGCTTTGGGTGAGCACATAGATTGGATCAGACCAAGAGGTTTGAGACAGACAAAGGAGGCTCTGAAATTAACACCATGTTTTAGAGCAAAGAGAGGCCAGGGATAGCTGTTAGAGCAGGGCAGGCTGGCCTAGCTCACAGCTCCCCTGATTCCAGATGGATATGAACTTGAGATTCTAAGTAGAAGCTTCAGGGACTGTTTAGGTGTTGCCTCAGGGCATTTCTATTTGATTTCTTAAACTTTGGCTGAATGCAGCTTAATGTAATTCCATACTTTTGCTATTTCTGTACCTCTAAAGTGTACCTGGGGGCATAGAAGGTGCCTGCCTTCATGAGAGATTTTCATGACTTGAACTTGCTTGAATAAAATAAGCTTTTTCTAATTTTTCTATCCACTGATGCTGCACGTACGTTATTTCTTGGTCATTGCTACGTTTCCCTCTCTCTGGGGATACGAGGGAGGAGTTGGTTGGTTCTACAGTGGCAAGTAGTCTCACTGGTTATCCAGTCTCCCACTGGGCTGGTCATAACTATCTCACTGGGTGGTGGCAGCATTTTGGCCTCTAGGGGGCACCCTTGAGTGAGGCCGCTCAGGGTTACCTTTACAGGGAAACTAACTCTGGGGGTTCCAAGCCAAGAGCCTCCAGACTAGCCTGACAGGTACACACAAGTGATATTCTACCTTTCCCAAAAAAGAAAAAAAGAAAAAAAAAGAGAGAGAGAGAGAGAGAGCACAAATCCCCATTTTATTGCCTTAGCGATCAGTCGCTGAGATGAAAATCCAACATGGTGGCAGCAGGTGCTTGCCCTGTAACCCAGCCCCACCCCCTGTGCTCATCCAGCCAATCAGGTTTGCACTTCGTCTTGTATGGAGAAGTGATTCATGTCGAGTCGCTTGTCTTAATGAGCGAAAATGCGCATTTCACTGGAGCTTTTTTTTAAAGTTGGGAAAAGTCACAAATGCTTTACTTGTGTAGTTTTTCCTCTTTTTGCCCCCCCCCCTTCACAATACAACAAGACAATGTGGGGTCCCATTAAGACAGCTCGTTTTCTGAGCAAATTCTGTGAGGAGTATTTTCACCATATAGACAACCCCTTGGAGAAGGCTCTGAGCCAGCTCCACAAGCAACCATGGTCAGAAAGGAGCTGTAGCATGCCAGTAAAAAGTTGCCTCAAGCAACTGCAGAATTCCTGCAGCCCTCAGCCAAGCAAGTCCAAGCTATACCCATGGCATCCAGGCAGCCATCTGGCACATGCCCCATCCCAACTGCAGATATACATATGTATCTCCCTCAAAATACAGAAAAGGACCAGCCTCTACAAACCTACCATATGGGCAGTGTCCAAGGTGCATAGAGACTCTGTGATGGAAAAGTGAGTACCCTGCTGCTTATAAGCCAGGTTCCCATCGTCCATCCACACTTGGAAGCCAGGGATCAACTATGACACCATCCTTGGCTGGACACACACTGTCATGTTCACATCTCCATCATCGCTGTTATCTTTTTTTTATTTCTATAGTGCCATCAATGTAGATGGTGCTTTACAAGAAAAAGAACAACAAAACAGTTCCCTGCCCTCAAGCTTACAATCTCATGAAGACATGATACAAAAGGAAAGGGGATGGCAGTAGGGGAAGGGAGTAAGTCTAGCATTCTATTCTCTCCCTCCTTGGCCAGGGCAAGGGGCAGTTAGGATGAAGGAAGGGATATTCTGGTTCTGAGCCAAGGCAAAATAGAGTTGTGCCTGCCTTAGCTTCTCTCCCTCTGCAGCCAGGGCAATGGCAGTTGGGATGGAGGCATGCTTGCACACTCATACCTACACCTAAAGGGTAAGAAATAAAACACCCAGCATACTTTACAAAACGATCCAAAGCAGAAAGACTTTTTAAAGGGTGGGGTACAGGTGCCTGCAGTGAAGGCAAGATATACTTGAACCCAAGTTGTACTTAGCCCCAGCACCAGGGAGAAAAAAAGCCAACAAAGCATTGCCCTTATGTAGGGTGGGTTTGGTTGGTTCAAAACAAGACAGAGACATCTCCCAAACAGCCTTCCCCCGCCCCAACCAAATAATTGTCCCATCAAATGAAAGGAGAAGCAGTGAAAGCAGAGCTATCATGAGGAACAGCCAGGGAGACAGGGGGCTGGTTTACACGGCAGGTTTTATTGCTTTAAGTTGCGCTTTAGCGCTTTGCTGCATCAGTGGTGGGTAGTTTACACGGTATATGTTTACACAGCTATATTTTGTGGCTCTTTGATTTTTTCCGCTTTGAGGTTCACACAGCCAAAAGTGCTGGGGGCATGGCCAAGCATTGGAGAGGGGAAGGAATGCCATAGGAATGTCTGCCCTGGCCTGAACTCCGTGCTTAACAGCTTAGAGGTAGTCCCCCCTCCCTTCCCACAAATCAAACGGAAGGTTTTCCTCCTTGCTTAACAGCATTTTCTGCCAAATAGAGGAAAGCCAGAGAGGGGGGGAGGAATAGCAGTGCAGCTCTGATACAGCCCTTTGTGAAATGGTTTCTCTCCCTCCCCCATGCACAGGATCACAGCTGACGAACTGAGCTTTTACATACTTTCAAAACAGCAGAGAGGATGAGAAGGAATGCTCCTTGAATGAAAATTGTTGGGAATCCTTTTTGTTTGCAAACTGGCTTGCAAAATAGCAGAGAAGATTTTTCAAAGTTTCCTCTAATCGCTACTGTCTTTCCCTCCCTCCCTGCCCCTCTTTTAAGCCCACCCCTGCATCATCAACCAATCACAATGCAGCTCTGCTGTATCCCTTAGCGGAATGGTTGTTTACACTGCCAATAATGCGCTACATTGCAAATATACCTGCAAAAGTAGCGACATCCCTTGCCACGCTATATTTGAGTGTTTTACCTTCCCCCCTTCTGAATGAGGCAATGCTGTGCTGCGATCCGTGGGAACTATGAGCTATCTTAGCGGTATATTTAGAGGAATATTTGCCCGTGTAAACGACCCCAGAGGCCATCCCTCCACTTCCACTGGGCATCAGGGAAGGGTAAGAGTGCTACCATATATACTATGGTGCTACAGGGGCATAGCTGTCCCACATCAGAAGCTGCAGGAGTAACCACACAGAGGGACATATATGAAGAGCAGAGGATGCTGCAAACAACACAGCATGCCCAGAAAGAAGGCAAAATGGTTACCCAGTTACAGATCTCCCCTTCTCACATGGCAAGTGATAAGATACCCTTTATCCAGTCCTCAGAGTTAGCACCACCACATCTGTATTTTAATAATTCCTATGCCTAGGTTATGAAAGGGGGCATCCACACTAGAGAAATAATCCAGGATGAAATTGGATTATTTACATGGCTCCTTCCTATGGAATCCTGGGATTTGTAGTTTGGTGAGACACCAGCACTCTTTGTCACAGAAGGCTAAAGACCTTGTAAAACTACAAATCCCAATATTCCATAGGAAGGAGCTATGCAAATAATCCAGTTTCAAACTGGATTATTTGTGTAGTGTGGATTCCCCCTTTTATAGAAAGACTAATTTTCAGAGCACCCTTTAAACTCTTGACCAACTGGGTTAAGATAGCATGGGTGATGTCAACCCTTGGATTAGGCAGGATTCTCAAATGAATTCTAGTTTCTAGTTCAATACATTTATTAAAGAACTAAACAAAAAGTTCAACAATAGCTGTTTTTACAATATGCATGTACAAGCCATCAGCATTCTAGGAAACAGCTTGCTGAAACAGCTGTTAGGAAAAGGAGACCCCTTAGGCCTCCTTGGCATACTTTTTAGGCTGGTACTGCCTCTTCACTACATGTGAAGATCTCCCCTCAAAAAAGACAGCCAAAATATTCCTCTTTTGGGAAGAGGAACAGCTTTCAGGAGGAGGAATTCAAAATGGCCAATTAATAGTAAAGACAACCAGGCCATACACCTACCAGGTATCACCATGGAATAGGGAGACAAATCTTTGACCATTTTGTCCTTGCATATGAGAATACACAATTTATACAGTTTTCTTCTCACTGTGTTAGAAAATAATATTTATTTCTATGCATTTTTCACACAATATTTGCATGTCCCAAAGTGTTTCATTAAATTATTCTGTGCAGAAATACATGTGGGAGTTTTGTCCAAAAACATATGGCCTAAATTCTGTTGTTGGTCTTGCATAGAATAGACCCATTGAATCAATTGGATTTGCCTATGTGTTGACTTGCCATTCCTCAGTTGATTTAATGAGTCTACTCTAGTTGGAACTATAGCAACTATATTGGGAAGCATACAGTGTGTGTGTGTGTATGTGTGTGTGTGTGTAAAAATGATGCTTCCCCTCCCAAAAAACATGATTCTTGCACAAAAGTAGGTTTCTATAAAGTGTTTTTTGAGCAAAATTGTGTAGGTCTTTGGGACAAAAATGGTATGTTTTGCATACACAAAAAACTAAGCGTGATTCTGGAAATGGGGGATATTTGCACAAAGTCCACAAATTTTATGCAGATAATCCCCACATGCATCTCTGCACAGAATAATCTCCTGAAACCTGTTGGAATACACAAATACTGAGTAAAAAAATACACAAAATTTTACTCCATGATAGGGTCACCATGATTTGGAGGCACACAACATGCAATGTGCGTATGTATGGGCATACACACATGCAAGTACACAGAGAGAAAATGGAAAAGGAGTTTATTTTTTAAATTATTGCTCATAATGATGTAATTAAATCTCTTTCTCTCATACACATGCACATTCATGCGTGCACACACCTACCTTTCACTCTATCTGCTTATAAAACCTGGCATGCACAGTCAACATTTTAGTCATGGGAAACTAATCCAACTAGTGGGCTTGTTTGAAGATGTATGCCTCAGTTTGCATCAGGAGACCTATTCAGACAGTTCAGTAGAGCTTGGATACACATCATAACGCAAATGGGGTATGCACCTAGAAGTGCATTTTAATGGTGTCCCAGAGTCCTCGACTAGCATGGCTAGCGGTCATGCTGTATGTGAGATTCTGTTAGTTGTAGTCCAAAAAGTAAAATTTCCAAGCTTTGGCACAATACATATAAGGAACCTAATGAAGCAAAAAGATTTCTCACATTACATCTAGGTGCCTGCTGCTCAAGAAAATGGAAAAATAAACAAGATTGATGGTTTTAATGCTATTTGCAACTGCAGCATATTTGGGGGGATATGAAAAAAAAATGTAGGCAACGTTTCTTGGTGTAAAATATTTTTTAAAATATCATGATTAAACATGTAGAACTGGTTTACTTTTAAACTGTGTCAGTAGAATCAGCCTCTAGTTATTTTTAACAACCTCTCAAGGCTTATCAGACAGATACAGTTGTAATCCGTTAAGGGATTTTCAAGTATTCATAGCTTAATAAGTGAGCACGGTGAAATAGAAGCTTGCAGTTACTAAAATAAAGCCTTTCCTTGGGTACTTTAAGATAAAATTGAATATTTAATGATAAATCTTATAATAGTTTCCACCAACTGTTTCAGATCAGTAACATGGGCAGAGAGTACATGGCTGAAAATGTAATGTGAATAGTTAAGTATGTTTACTGCATTGAAGCTCTATTTTTAATTAACTGAAAACATTACTGATTGTTTTAATATATCATCCGTTTCAACTTGTCTCACTGTTCTCAGTGACTCAATAAATTAAGGTGCAGAATGAGCTCTGCCTAATGGGAGACGCATCAAGATGTCAATTGCTCGAAAGGTTTTGTATCCAAAAGATCTTCGTATCTTACCCTGTTGAGCTACTTTCCATCCCTCAGTAGACAGAGGAGACATCCAATAAATGCAATGTCCAAAGTGGTGTGGAGTTGTATTAGGTCCATCTTACTCAGTTTTGTGCTCTTAAAAATGCAAAGGGATAAATCAAGGGTGAGAATTAAGTCCATGGCCGCTAGATGTTGTTGGACTGCAACTTCCATCAGCCCTAAACAGCATAGCCAGTGGGGAGAAATGCTGCTAGTTGCAATCCAACAATATCTCAAGGGCCGCATGATTCCCACTGCTGGCCTAAATCCAATTGTTAGTCCCAGCTATGATATAACTAATTAATCAGTGAGATTTACATAACTGTTGACTTAATATTCAGAAGTTCATTACTGTAATTACAACTGTTTTAGTTGGGACTAGTAATTGGATTTAAGCCATACAATCTCTGTTTTGTATGACAGAGATGCTGGATCTAAAAGATATGTGTGTGCATCAGTCATACTGACCATGTACTGAGAATCAACTCAGTATATATCAACTGAGAGTCCTTGCAGGAAATATAGACAATATTGTGAGTGAGTGAGTCTGTGCATGTTCAAATCGCCTGTTGACACATGGCAACCCCATTAATTTCAGAGGGTTTTCTTAGGCAAGATGTACATGTAAAGATAAACTTAAATAATAAACACAGGGAAATGGAAACAGATGATTGGGATGTAAAAATAAAAGGTTTTTTTTCATTGTCTACTTGAGAAAGAATGCATTTCAGCCATTTCACCTACCGGTATGTGTTGATTCAATGGTCTACACTAGTTGGGACTAACCAACAGCATTCTAGTAAGATACTATTTGGGGAAGGGGAGCCACCTTTGAGCTAGATTTATAACATCAGTGAGATGCCAAACAAATGGCTATCCATATCTATATCTATATCTATATCTATATAAATATTAGTTTCTTTTATTTTTATATTTTCTTGCTGTTTAGATTGTACGCCTTCAGCAGGATTCAATGTGGGTTTTTTGTATGTTTGTTTTACTGAAAAGCACAATATACATAGATGGTGCTCTCTCTCTCTCTCCATATATATATATACACACACACACACACACACATAAAACTCTTGGATATGTTGCTTTTCCCATTATGCTGCTTAGCTGCTCAGGAAACACACTCAACCAATCACCACCCACATGCAACTTCCCTCTCCACCTCACAATCCACTCCTGCCACTCAATCTGAGGTGCAGATTGGGACCCAGACAGTCAACCGGCAGTTGGCAGTGACCTGTGACAGGACCCAGGCATTTAACTGGTGGTGGCATCAGGGCAACAGAATGAGTCACCCTCAGCAATTCTGGGAAAGGTGTGGAATGCTGAGAAGGGGGAGGAGGAATTTAAAAATCTACCAGCCTACCTTACAGGGTTGCCATGAGGTCTACCGGGCATTTTATGTGAGTTTTTAAATGGCATATGTTACGTCGGGTACAGCTAGTATAAATAAATGGTGGTAGTGGTGATGATGATGATGATGCCAAACAAATGGCTATCTATAGCTATATCTGTATGAAATATTCCTGGAAATTTTCCTTTTTTTTTTTTTTTTACTGCAGCTTCCAAAACCCCACCCCACCCCTCAAAAAAATTTCAAGCTCTGGCTATACATAGCTTATAGACTAGCCCTACTTTCCTTCCCTGTTTCCATCTGGCTTTGCCTCAATCTTTCTTCCTGCCAACCTTATCTTTTAGGCCCATCAGTTCCTGTATCACTTCTTTAATTTCCCCTTTTCCACTGCTTAAGCCAGAGGTGGGAAATCTGTGGCCTTCCAGATGCTGTTGGATGCCAAACACCCATCAGCCCCAATCAGCACAACCAATGGTCAGGTATGGTGGGAACTATAATTCAAAACATTCTGTAGAGCCATATGTTCTCCACTCCTAATATGCACCCCTGTTTCTCCAAGTGCCTATCTTCTCTGCTCCGAAGTCCCCTTTCCCTCTGGTGCCTTCTTTTTTCCTAACACTTAGCAACTGATTTTTTACTTTCCTTGTTTCCAGATTCCACCATATCATATCTCCTTTTCCAGGTTGCATTTGTTCTACCATCAAGCTACAGCTCTTCTCCTTATAATACATTTTTTGATTAATCATGTTCTTTTGGATCGAAGCAGAATATATTCATAAAGGATACACAGATTAAAAAAAAATAAAGATGACTTTGTGTTCCCCACCCCAACTTTGCAATGCATGCAAGAGAATCAGGCCACTGGCGTTCCAACTGTCCTGGGGCAATCCTTGTTTTTCTCAAATCTCTATTTAGCTAAACATTGAAAAGCAGAACCTAAAATATTAGAGGAACACTCTGCATGTGATGACATTTTGGTTGGATCCATAGCTATCAAATCTAGCAGCTTAATTACTTACAATTAGACTTCATAAGACTATTGCTTTTAGATTCATTAGCACTGAACAAAATTAAGAGATGCAGAAGCTTGATCTGCTTCTGTGGACTAGGGCAGAGGTTTGAAATTACTTGTGAACAATCAACAAGTTACTTGCATTTAATTTCTTTTTGTAATGATGAAGGACAAGTAAATTACATTATGGGGTTGTCAAAATAATCCTCATAAAATTTGCTTGGAAATCAATCTGTCTTAATGGAAATCCGCATCAATGTGTCATATTTGGAAGAGGGGCAGCTAAAAACTCCAAAAACTGTACCTGGAGAGCCTTCATGGCTTTTCTAGGAGTTTTTAAAAAGGTCCGTAGGGGATGTGCATGTCCACTCGTTAAGACAGTCGCATTTGTATCACTGCACTTTTCCATAGGAGAGGCAGTGTAAGCTGATTGGCTGGACAAGCATGGGTGGGGCTTGCAAACAGGGCAAGCACTCGTTGCTGCCATGTTGGATTTTCAGTTTAGCAAGCGATAAAATGGCAAATTTTTCCTCTCTCTTTTTTCTCTCTCTCTCTCTCTCTCCCCCCCTTTGGTAAATGTGAAATATTGCTTGTGCGCACAATGATAAACTCTTTTTTTTTAAGTTTGGCAGCTGCAGATTTTAAAATGTGAGTAATTCACTCATGGCTGCCATCTTGGCTAGGAGACATGCGAAATGTATGTGGGCTGGAAAACCATTAAGACAGCTTGCAGCTGCTATGAATTGCTACTACCAGAGCAATCCGGTCCCCCCCGCCCCGTATAGATGAGCCCTACGTAACATAAGGGGGATACCATAATTCTTTTTTGCAGTATAACTGTAATTGCATAAGTATAACTGTATTTTAGTTATTTTTATACTTACATTTACATAGCACATATGTGATTTCACTCTCAGGTTGTTTTTGTAACACTGGCCTGCATCTTATAGTATTCTGTTTTTTAACTCCATAAATGGTTTGTCTTTAAATTTTATATAGCAATAGCATTGATATTTATATTTTAATACTTTTGTATTGCTTTTAACTTATATTGTTTTAAACTAATTGTTAGCCACCTTGAATCCCTACATTGGGAGAAAGGTAGGATATAACAACAGCAGCAACAACAACAACAACAACAACAGCAGCATAAAAGGAACTATTTTAGCTCCTTTTTACTAACAGGAATTTACCGAAATTCCACCTTTGGAGCTATAACAATCACTAATTACTTTTTAAAACTAAAATTCCAAACTCGGGATTGAGGTGATAATCCCATAGGCATATCCAGAAATCTAGTGGAGTGGTGATGATTGTGCAGTATTGGTGTCCTCAACATAAGATACAGTCAGCCTTCCATATCCACGGATTCTTTATCCATGGATTCAACCATGCATGGCTTGAAATTATATATTTTTTTTTATTTCAAAAAGCTAATTTTGCTGTTTGCCATTTTATATAAGGGACACCATTTTACTATGCCATTGTATATAATGGGACTTGAGCATCCACTGATTTTGGTATCCACAGGGGCTCATGGAACCAAACCCCAGCAGATACCAAGGGCCCACTGTATATAAAAAATAAAAATAAAAAAATAGGAAATGAAACAGTTTGTTTTGCACTGTAACTCAGAGAAGGCATACATTCAAATTGTTATAAATATTTAAAGGGACATATTTAATCACATAGTCACTCTTGATGTCAAAAAGGCAGCCTGATCTTAGGGATATGCTGCTCTCCCCTCTCCCAATTTTGATGGTCATCTGAATGTGCCATCAGAAGTTAGAGAAACAGCAACAGAGAATAATGCAGTAACTACCCACAAGTAACTGTAGTAAATGTAAATTTACAACTTTCTCCATGTAAGCCTATGTGCGACTTGTGGTCTTAAGTGAGGAGAGGGCTCACCTCAGAATTGAAATGCATGCTCCCCTGGACTCAGCCCAACCTCATGTATAAGTCATGCCTTGGAACATTGTCAGTTCATTTGGACATGACTGCCTAAATCCAGTTGCTAATCCCAGCTAGAGTAGACTCATTAAATAAATTACTCATAAATCAATGCTTGGGCTGCATCTGCACTGCAGAAATAATCCAGTTTGACACCGCTTTAACTGCCATGGCCTAATGCTATGGAATTATGGGATTTGTAGTTTTGAGAGATATTTAGCCTTCTCTGTCAGAGATCTCTAGTGCCACAACAAACTACAAATCCCAAGATTCCATAGCATTGAACCATGACAGTTAAAGCAGTGTCAAACTGGATTATTTCTGCAGTGCAGATACAGCCTTAGATAAATACCATCGATTACATTGTTTGACTCTACTTAGAGTAATTATTAGATTTAAACCAAGGACTGAAACACAGCGGTGCCAAATCCATAATATATATGAGTGGAATATTTTCCAACAAAAATGTATGTAGTCCCTATTTAATTTCAAAAAGAAGAACATCTGCATAAAGTAAAGGATTTTTAAAAGGATGCTGAAAGATATAGCTTTTAATAGCAACATATTTTTATGGCCCCTGATATTATGGAAAATTAGAGAGCATAAAGAAACATTTTTTTTCAGAGCTCCCAAACCAAATATGATGATGATGATGATTTATTTCATTAGTTTTTAAATTCACAATACAATCCTAGATATTTTATACAACAGCCACAACTTTTGGCTGTATATTAGCAGAAATTTATAAAAGCATTATTGTTTCTGAGATAAAAGCAGCTTTATTTCTTATTTTGTTTTTAACCTAAGGACCAATTATTACCACTGTTAAATTTAGCTGTTGGTGGTTTTATAACTAGTTTCATGATCACATGAATATTTGTTTTTTTGGGTCGCTAATCTGTACAAGGCAAAAGGGGATTAAAACGTACATTATCTCATTTTTCTTGGTTTGGTAATCTATAGGTTTAGGTTAGGGCATTATCAGATGTCATAGTGTCATGAAACCCTGTCTTCCAAGTCAGTGGGCAGTAGCTTCAGGGTTAAACAGTAAGCTTTATTATCACAGAAGAAACTAAAGAGCCATCCTATACAACATTGTTGCTTCGAATGAAGCTCAAAAGAAAAGCAGCACAATATAAAGGATTTACAATCAGCCAAATCTGGTGGGCAACTCATTCATTGGTCACCCAAATATCCACACTCCCCATTCTCATCCAACAGTAATTCCACCTATTGTTTTTCCCACAGTCTTAACGGCTGCAATATCCTCCCAACCATTTTTTCCATCAGAACCCATTCTCCCCTGGCTATTCCCAGCACATCAATTTGTTACCATTTCAAAGGAATGCCAAACATCAACTTATCACACAACACACAGAATGAATGGCAGGAAAAGGTTTCTTTATGACCTGATCCTGACACACAGTCTCTAGATCAAAACATTAACACAATCGAGACCTTAATCTATATTTATTTGGAGTTAGATGTCCACATGGATGAACTAACTGATACAATTAATCAATGTTTTAAAATGCTGGTTCAAGCCCTTCTGAAAAGAACTATTTTAACATTTTCTTATGCTCTGCTTTCTTAAAGATGTTTGCTATCGTTTTGTGCCTTCAAGGCAACTCTGACTTATGGCAACCCTATTATAGGGTTTTCTAAGCAATGCTTATTCAGAGGTTTTCCACTGCTTTTCTTAGAATGAGAGAATGGGACTTGCCCAAGGTCAACTGATGGATTTCTGTGGCTGAGCGAGAATTTGAACCCTTCTTTCTCAGAGTCGTGTCAGACTACTACACCTCTCTCTGGCTTTTCTTTGCAAATGAAGATTCAGGAAGGACTCATACTGTGATTTCTGCAAGCGCGATGATGACTAAAAAGGCCAATCCGAAATAAACAAGTCCAGTTGCAGAAAGCACAGCAGAAGGTCTTCTTGGGTGATGTTTCCGGGTTGTGATTCTTTCTGCATTGTCGTTTCTCTTCAAGACTTGTTTGGTGTGAGTTCTCAAATAAGGCTGCAGCATTGTGGATAGTGTGTCTCCATGCCTCCCGATGTGAGGCCAGGGCAGACCATTGTTGGTGATCAATTTGGCTGAGCCTGAGATGTTGTTTCAGGGAGTCCTTGTATCGCTTTTTTGGAGCGCCCCTCTTACGCTGACCCGTGGCGAGTTCACCGTAGAGTACTACTTTGGGGAGGCGATGGTCCTCCATCCTAGAAACATGCCCTGTCCAGCGCAGCTGTGTTCTCAATTTCACGGCCTCAATGCTGGTGATCCCTGCTTGTTCAAGGGCAGCAACATTCGTCACATAGTCAGTCCAGTGTATATTCAGGATTGTGCGTATACAGTGCTGATGAAAGCGTTCGAGGAGTCATAAGTGGTGGCGATAGGTGACCCATGTTTCAGACCCATAAAGGAGAATAGACAGTACAACGGCTCTATACACACTGATTTTTGTTTTTCGCCTCAGGTGTTTATTACTCCAAACTCTTTTGTAGTCTTCCAAATGCACTATATGCCTTTGCTAATCTGTGATCGATCTCTTTGTCAATCTTGGCATCTGAGGAGATGATGCTTCCCAAGTAGGTGAACTGCTGAATGGACTTAAGCACAGAGTTGCCGACAGCAATGTGGGGATGGTGGTGTTCATCCTGTGGTGCAGGCTGGTAAAGAACTTCTGTTTGCTTCAGGTTGACTTCCAGCCCAAAGAGCTCTGCAGCTGTTGCGAAGCAGGATGTTAGGCGCTGCAGAGCTGCTTCTGTGTGGGCAACAAGGGCAGCATCATCAGCGAAGAGTAGCTCACGGACTAGATAGTTTAGAGTCTTAGTTCGAGCCCTCGGATGGCTTAAGTTAAACAAGCTACCATCAGTACGGTAGAGTATATAGATGCCGTCGACTTCAAGCTCTGCCGTAGCCCTTTGGAGCATCATGCTGAAGAAGATTGTAAATAAAATTGGTGCAAGAACACAACCTTGCTTCACTCCTTTAGTTATTAGAAAGGGCTCTGAAAGAGCATCGCCATATCTGACTTGACCGTGCTGGTCCTCGTGTAGCAAGATAATCATTTTAAGGAATTTGGGGGGACATCCTAGTCTTTCCAGGATCTGCCACAGACCTTTTCTACTCACAGTGTCGAAGGCTTTGGTGAGGTCAACAAATGTTACATAGAAACCCTTGTTCTGCTCTCTACATTTCTCTTGCAGTTGTCTAAGGGCCAATACCATATCTGTAGTACTCCTATTGGCTCTGAAGCCACATTGGCTTTCAGGAAGAAGTTCTTCTGCAATGGCAGGAACTAATCTGTTTAGGAATAACCTTGCAAGGATTTTTCCAGCAATAGAGAGCAGTGTTATGCCTCGATAGTTTGAGCAATCAGATTTTGCTCCTTTTTTCTTGTACAGAGTAATGATGACTGCATCTCGGAGATCTGATGGCAGTTCTCCCTTTTCCCAGCAATTCACAAGGAGTTCGTGGAATTTATCCTGGAGCACATGACCTCCGTGTTTCCAAACTTCAGGTGGGATTCCATCAATCCCAGCTGCCTTGCCGTTTTTCATCTGCTGTATGGCCTTAAGGGTCTCTTCCAAAATGGGAGCCATGTCCAATTCATTTTTCACTGGTTTTTGTATCATATGTTGGATAGCTGAACCTTGGACTACTCGGTTGGCACTAAAGAGACTTTGAAAGTGTTCAGCCCATCGATTCAGGATGGAGGCTTTATCAGTAATTAATGTTTGACCAGCTGTACTGTATAAGCAGCTTTGGACCTGATAAGTAGGTCCAAACACTGCCTTAAGAGCAGTGCGCCACTACACTATGTAGACTACAGTGGTGTAGGCTGTACAGTGGTGTACAGTGTGTAGACTACAGTGGTGTAGACCACTACACCACTGGCTCTTTATTAGTTCAGTCATACTTGTTGTGTTATATAATATGATTGATTATTCTCCAGGAATGGGTATTTCTACTGATTTACTGTATTTTGTTAATGCCATGCAAAAGAGGGTCTTTAGCTTCTTAGTGAAAGGGTCTTTCCCTCTTTTGATGGGTCTTTAGCCCTTGCCCTGTCCATGATGTGTGTGTGTGTGTGTGCGCGCTTTCCCTGTGGGTCTCCTTCTAATTGATATGTGACTGCTGCACAGACTCTCCTTCCTTCCATTTGCTTGTTGTGCTCCAAACCAGTGGTTGCGAGTAAAAATGTAAAATGTCCAGAAATTTTGAAGCCTTTGGAGACCCCGCCCCCTGAAAATGAAATTGTTGGAAACATTGTTTTTAAAAGGCTATATTAGTAGCCTTTAAAGGTTGAAAGTAACTTTGTTGCTTTAGTAAATAAAATGTGTTATAACTTGGTTTGGTGTAAAGTTGTTACATTTGGTATATTAAAAATAGATTATTTTTTAAAATTAAAAATTTAATTTACTTCTTAATTTTTTCCTTACAAATGGAGCTACAAGATCTTGAACTGTAAGGAACATTTGAAGGATAAGGAGCTGCTTTGGTTTTGCCAGTTTATGGAAATGAAGAGGGGGAAGCCAGTATGACCAAAAGAAATAGTAAAACAATGTAAATTATTTTGTATCCATTTGTCCTCCATAGTGTCAAGCAAACATAAAACATGAATTCCCATAAAAAGAACTGAATAGAGGAAAGCAGGACCAGGAATTACAGTGACCTGATGATACTATACAGCAGTGCTTCTCAGCCAACCATATTTGTACTGTGCCCATTGGCATAGCATGTAGCACCACTATACACAGTCTTACATAAAAATCTACTTGCTACATAGTTTAGGAATAATGTCAGTGGGATGCCTTAAACATTTCTAATAATCATCCTAATAGAAAAACATTCCACAATCCTTTTCTGGAAAAATAAGGCTTCAAAATAATGGGAATAATTAGTTTTTCCCTGAATTTTTCTGTTTTTTTCCCAGGCCTTTACACCTCTATTCATAAACAACATAAGGGGATTTGAAAGACTGCTAGTCGGGATGTGTGAGGACTGGCAGTGCCTTTGTTGTGAAATTTGCCACTGGACTGATGGATTGGGGGGCATTGTGACAATGTTTTGTTTGTTGTGTACAGAACATGGAAACTTTGCTTTTTTGGACTACAGGGCCAAGAATCCTGGACAGTCAGTGCACATTCCCTAGTCAGTGTGAGAGACAATACTGCACTAGGAAGCTCAATAGTCCGACTCTGTATAAGGCGGGGCTCAGATTTCAAAAAGAGGTGAGGAATCCTCATTCCATATATATCTCAGTAAGCTGAACACCAGTGCTTACTTCCATTTAAAAGGTAAAGAAAAAAAAAAACCCACTGGGGTAAATGACCATACAACAAATAACAACCCCAGAAATAGAAGTTTACACAAATGAAACCAATAAACCACTATCCGAATTCAATTCTGTCGTATACTTTTTGAATGGAAAGACTTGACTGTGGAACTCTGAGTGTAATAAATGAGAGTACCACTGAGCATGTGCAGACTTATGAATAATATTTAATTATTTATTAATTATTTAAGTGGTACCAAATTAAGTCCATATTCACTTCTCCCAGTATTTCTGGGGTTACCAAAGGGTTCCATAGGTAAATAGGTTACTAGAAGAAGAGTTAATTATTCCTTCCTTCCCCAACACACAATGCTTATTAAAGGTAATTAGGGAAAGAGATTAATGATTTAAGTTGCCTTCTTTCAGTTAGTCCAAACATTTTTTGTTGGGAAAGAGAAATCGAAATTTCTAGGATGATTCTGAATCAGATACATGGCCAAGGAAAATGGCCTCTTCCAGGGCTATTAGCTGAGCTTTGCCTAAATCTCCCTTTAAATCTGAGCTGTACTGTCGTTATGGCTGACTACACCCAAACATTAATTCTGCATTCTGGTTCAACTGCAGCTCAAATAGGTGTTTTGTGTGTTTATGGGGCTAGATTTCATCTTCTCCTCCACCACATACTTATGCTAGAAAAGGTACCTGAAACAGTGAACTATGATGTGCTCCAAATATCCAGTGTTCCAGCCCCCTTTGTACAGCTGGTTTCCAGCAATCTCTAGTGAGATTCCAAACACAAAGCTGCTTTTAGCCAGCATTGCTCACTTGACTTTACTAGCCTTGTCACTGATAATTGGATTTGTGACATGGTGAGATGTTTATTTCTTGACTCTGCTTTCCCCACCCTTTTCTCCCACATGACACATACATTCAGGAGCCACAGCAATGTGGAGTTACAATATGAGATTTCTAAGACATTCTGTATTTGCACCTACATGCTTATATAAGCCAGCACTGCACAAGTAAAATTAGCTACATATACAGTATTTGTTGAAATGCAATACTGAAAGCTTTAAGTTATCTAGTAATTGTCATTTAAATTGCACAGTAGTAATTATTCAGTATTTCAAAACATAAGCTTCCATATTTGGCAGGGATACAAGAGAAGGCCTTTCTAGCAGCTGCCCCCAGATTGTGGAACTCCCTACCTAGGCAAGGTGTGTTCCATCTCTGTTGTTCTTTCTCCAGCAGGCAAATTTTTAAAATTACTTTATGAGGCGAGGGGTTGGGGGAATCTAACCAGTTTGGAATTGACTATGTCTTTTATTGTTGCATTTTTATTTTTTATTTCTGTCATATCTTAATTAAGATTTTGTTTCTAATGTGTATTTTATTATTGTTAACTACCTTGAGGGCTTATTTTTGATGAAAATGTGGGATATGACTTAAGAGTACATTTGTAAAACTGAACTTATTTGGATCATACAGCTATCTGTTGGCAGACTGGTAATTTTTCTACCTAAATTATTCTGCCAGACCCAGCCAGACTGGTAAGGTAGTATTTGAAAGCTGAAAGCTAAAGGAGTAGGCAAGAGGAAAGGGCTCCTTTACCTTTATTAGTAATGTGGGAAAAGGAATTTCAGGTGGTGAACTTTGCATGACAGGCTACATCTGCTGAAATCCCTTCTTCTACACTGTTGTTAAAGGTACAAAAGTGCTGTGCATATATGTGCATTGCAGTGTGTACAGATTAGGGCAGGGACAGAAACTAAACTCAATTCAGTTATAAATTAAATTGGAAATTTTCTAAGATAAGAGGCAAGTTATTTTTTTTAATTTAAGTGATTGACTTAAGCTGGAATTTTAGCATTAACTTAATTCTAATTTAATTATTAATTAAATGGGAGACAATGCTAAGGAGCTTACACACTTCACCTTTCGCAGATGGTTCATTTAAAACCTAATTCTCTTAGATTTTTGCAAAACTACTAGGTACTTTTTGTTAGTCTCCCAGGGTTGGGGAATTACAACATTTAGGTCACCAAATGCAAAACACTTATTTTAGTTCATGGTTAGAGTATGATAGTTAATTCCAAGGTTAAAGCATTTTAATCAAACCATCATAACAACAAAAAAAATTGTCACAAAATTGATGGAGGGGGTGCAGAGTACAAGGCTCCTATATTCATATGTGGCTTGAATGTCCTTATGTGAAAGACTTCTGGTCTGATATAATACAGCAAATTTCCCAGATTACACATCAAGTGGTATATTTCTGTCCAGCCTTACTTCTACTATCCATATACAGAGGACTCAGCACTTCGTTGAAACATAGAAAACTGATCACCTTCCTCTTAGCACCAGCTAGGCAGGAAATAGCTCAACTTTGGAAAACAAAAACCTTGAGGATATCATACTGGTGGTCTAGAATATGGAATTTACTGTTAATGGGAAAATTGTCATATAACATTGCCAGAGTTAATGGAAAAAAGACAAACACAGCATTTTACGAAGAGTGGACAACAGATTACCTATTTGGATATACTATGCACCTGCCCCACAGTTTTACTGATTGTATTTTTTACCTGTTGTTGTTTGTTATTTTCTTATTTTTGTATTTCCTTATATAAAATCATTAATAAAAAAGGGGAAAATAAGAGCAGCTTGTTAAAAGGTAGCACCAGTCACCATACCGAGGCTCCTCATCTGCTCCAGGAAACATAACTTGGAACCCTGTGACTTCTGATGAGATCCACTGGGAACCAGTAAGTGAAAGAAAGGGAAAGGGTAAGAAGATGAGATAATGAAGGGGTGAAAGTGAAAGAAAGCAAAGGGAGTTTGGTGAGGTGGAGGGGAAATGTGCTTTTCAAACATTTATTATCTCCGAAGCTCAAAATGAGGGCGGGGACAGAGGCAAAAGTTATCAGTGGTACTTTTCAGCTTCATTCTGCTAAGGCTTTAAGTGCAGGCATTTAATACAAATTTAAATGGCAACTTATTTTCATTCTTCATTTCTAAATGCAATTAATTAAGATGTTTAAAGTTTATTAACAATCAACTACATTTTCTGTGTCCTGAATGCAATTGCCATCACCCCTGGCCAGGATAACTAATGGTAAGGGATGATGGCAGCTCCAGTACCACATCTGCAGAGCCACGGTTTACCCATCCCTGATACTGATGAACAGATGCATTCTGTTGCATGCAAATAGCATTCTAATTCAAATTTACTGTTCAGAATTTTTTTTATCAAACTGCCTATTAACCTGCAACATAATGCCACCTAGTGGTGAAACACTTTTAACAAAATAGAAATACACAGCTAAACTGTCCAGCAACTGTTTGTTGTTGACTTTCAAGTCAACTTTGACTTATGGCAACCCTATGACTGAACGACCTCCAAGTCGCCCTATCCTCAACAGCCTTCATCAGGTCTTGCAGACTCAGGGTCGTGGCTTCCTTGATTAAGTCTATCCATCTGTAAGGCAGTCTTCCTCTTTTCCTACTATCTTCTATCTTAATCAAACGTTATTGTCTTTTCTAGTGAGTCATGTCTTGTTATGATATGGCCCAAGTACCACAGTCTCAGTTTCATCATCTTGGCTTCTAGAGTGAGTTCAGGTTTGGTTTGCTCTACATATTTCAAATTAGTTTATTTTCTTCCTAACAGCTTTCTTTACTGCCCAGCTTTCATAACTACACATAAACATTGGAAATACAATGCCATGGACAAGCTTAACTTTAGTATTCAATGATATATCATGACACTATAGGATCTTGCCTAGTTCCTTCATAACTGTCCTCCTATGTCCTAGTCTTCTTCTGATTTCTCGACTGCAGTCTCCATTTTGATTAATGTCTGAGCCAAGGTATGGAAAACCTTGAACTCTTTCAATGTCTTCATCATCTCCTTTAAAGTTATGGAAACCTTCTGTGGTCATTATTTTTGTTTTCTTAATGTTTAACTGCAAACATGCCTTTGCACTTTCTTCCTGACTTTATTCAGTAATTGTTCCAAGTCTTTCCTATTTTCTGCTAGTAGTATGCTGTCCCCTGCATATCTTAAATTGTTGATGTTTCTTCCTCCAAATTAGCCTGTCCGTTTCTGAAGATTATTAGTGTAGGAACCATTTCCCTGCACATTTTCAGAACCTTAGCAGGGATATCTGATCCAGCTCTGGAATTATGCAGATACTATTGCCAAGCAATAATGGTACGTAGGTGGCAATAGTATATGGGGTGAATTCCAGTTCAGTCTCTGATAGCGGAAGTAGCATGTAGCTGCCACTATCATGACTAAAATACATACGGGCAGTTTTACTCTCTGTGAATTTGTTTAATCCCTTTTAAAAACCTTCTAAATCTGTGGCTGTGGACAGGCTCCTATCCTAGATTTTCAAGGTTATAGTTATTCAGTGACCAACCTCTCTCCCTTTCAAAAGTTGTTTTTGTGAATACAAGTTTTAAAACACCCCAGTCACCATGGCTGAGGGGTTCTTGGGAGCTGTAATCCCCAAAGGTAACGTTTAAAGTCTACAGCACTTGTATTTATTGTATACTTCAGTGGTTCTTAACCTTTGGTCTGTAGACCCCAGGGGTCCATGATGTCCTCACAGTAGGTCCATGAAGGCTTGAAGGCTTCTCAGCTCACCTCCTCCCCACAGTGGGGTGGCCACATAACAGGAGCAAAGGCTGACTGGCTTGGCCTGCACATTGTCATTTAATCCACTCCAGCCACAAACTTGCAGAAAGCAGAAGTCTTCCCTCCCCCTCCAGTGCCTCTGAGGGAAGGTTTATGCATGGTATAATTGTATTATTTGTATACGTACAATCCTAAATATACGCTGGACTGACTATGTGATGAATGCTGCTGTCCTTGAGCAAGCAGGGATCACCAGCATTGAGGCCATGATATTGAGAACACAGCTGTGCTGGGCAGGGCATGTTTCTAGGATGGAGGACCATCGCCTCCCAAAAATAGTACTCTACGGTGAACTCGCCACGTAAGAGTCAGCGTAAGAGGGGCGCTCCAAAAAAGCGACACAAGGACTAACTGAAACAACATCTTAGGCTTGGCCAAACTGATCACCAACAATGGTCTGCCCTGGCCTCACATTGGGAGGCATGGAGACGCACTATCCACAATGCTGCAGCCTTATTTAAGAACTCACGCCGAACAAGTCTTGAAGAGAAACGACAACGCAGAAAGAATCACAACCCGGAAACATCACCCAAGGAGATCTTCTGCTGTGCTTTCTGCAACCGGACTTGTTTATCTCGGATTGGCCTTTTTAGTCATCAGTACGCTTGCAGAAAGCGCGGGATGAGTCCTTCCTGAATCTTTGTTTATGAAGAAAAGCCAAAGATTATTACTACAGTTGGCCCATTGTATCCAAAGATTTGGCATCCACAAATTCCACCATCCATGGCTTAAAAATATTCTTCCTTCCCCCCCTCCCACCAAAAAACAAAACAAAAACAAAACCCCAAGAAGCAAACCATGCTGTTTGCCAATTTATATAAGGGACCCCATTCTACTATGCCATTGTATACAGTTGTCCCTTCATATTCACTGGGGTTTGGTTCCAGGACCCTCCCCCGACCATGGATACCAAAATCCGTGAATACTCAAGTCCCATTATACACAATGGCATAGCAAAATGGTGTCCCTTATATAAGACGGCAAAATCAAGGTTTGCTTTTTGGATTATTATTTTTTAAAGAATATTTTCAAACCCTGAATACTTAAATCCATGGATACCAAATCCATGGATCAATGGGACTTCAGCATCCACGGATTTTGGTATCTATGAAGATACCAAGAGCCCACTGTATTATTATTATTATTATTAGGGTTTTAAATAATAAGTCTTGGGGGGGTTGTAGCAACAAAAGATATTAAAAGGGGGTCCCAAGTATTATTATTATTATTATTAATAATAATATTTATATCCCGCCCCTCTATGAAATGCAATCCGGGCGGCTTACAACAATTAAAATATGCATCCTGGTAAAGTAAAGGTTAAGAGCCACTTGTATATTTTACGTGTTCTAGGGCTGAGCTTTAGCATATAAAATAATTTTTATAGTTGTTGTCCCTTCCCCCACCCCCCAAAAAAGGAGACTCGAGGTTTTAATTCAGACGACGCCCTGACAACACGTGTCAGGCAACAGCAAGAACACTAGCGGCGGCCCCGCCCACAAGCGCTTTGAAAACCCCTGGTCCCGCCCACTGCGGCTTGACGTAGTGACGGATCCTGCGCCGAGAGCAGCGAGAGAAGACTTCCGGCTCCTAGAGCGGCTCTCCCGTTTCCTCTGAAACCCAAACCGGAAGCAAAAGGAAGTTCCGGGTCAGAAGCTGAGGGGCGAAATTGGTGGGGTGTTTGATTCCCATCCCCGCTCTTTCCCTCCGGGCGGTGGCTCCTGAGGCACGAGGGGTAGGGCGGCGGGCTTTCGTGGGGTCGGCCCAGGCGAGATTCCCCTTGAGAGAGGTTTCTATCGCGCTCGGCTCCGGCGGCAGCCATGGCAGCGGACAGAGGCGGAGGTGAGGACAAAGAGGCGCCGCCTCTGAGGGGCTGGCGGGCGGGCGACGGAGTGTGGGGCTCCTTGGCTTCCTTGGCTGGCCGGGGCGGAAGGATACGTTCGTGCCTGGGGTTTCTGAGGCCGAAGGACGGAGTGCGGCGGCCTTTCCCTTGGTATCTCTCCGCCTGGCTCTGGGCTATAGTTCCTATAGATGGGTATCCGGATGTCTTCTTGGCCGGCGGAAGGCCTTTAAGTCCTTTGGCTTTCATAGAAACGCAGGCGAGGGAGGGAGCAGAGTCAGTTGTCCCTTCATATTCGCTGGGGTTTGGTTTCAGGACACCCCCGTGGATACCAAAATCCGTGGATACTCAAGTCCCATTATATGCAATGGCATAGCAAAATGGTGTCCCTGATATAAGATGGCAAAATCAAGGTTTGCTTTTTGGATTATTATTTTTTTAAAGAATATTTTCAAGCCATGAATATTTACATCTGTGGATACCAAATCCATGGATACGGAGGGACAACTGTACAGTAGACCATCAAGGCAGTAAGTATTGCAGCCTGAGGACTTTTATCACACCACACTGTCTTTAACCTGTGCTTTTACCTTCTTTTTTTTTCTGCATCCCCTTTTTTACCTGTGCTGGTCAATGCTTGTTAAAAAAGATTCTATTTTATTCTATTCACACCACTCTGTTCTAGTAGAAGCCCCCGTATCCACTGATTCATTATCCACTGATTGAGTTAGCCACGGGACACAAAATGGCACACCTAGCATAGTCTTCCTAGAAAATGTGTCCTCTGTAGCCATTTTTCTAGGTCCTCCAAGGCAACTCTGTGGTATTTTAAACCAGAAATCTCATTATTTTCAATGGCGTTTGCAATTATCCATGGTTGTCTGTATCCACGGGGGCCCCCAGAACTAATATCCAGCGAATATGGGGGGGGGGTCCTACTGTATAGCACTATTGTTACACTTTAACTGCTACGGCTGCCTCCTGTGGAATTCTGGGATTTGTAGTTTAGTGAAGCCTAAGAGCACTTTGGCTGAGAGTTTTAAATGCCCCTCCCTCAACTGCAAATCCCAAGATTACAGAGGAGGCAGCCAGTGCAGTTAAAGTGGAATAATAGCACTATAAAAGTGTAGTGTGATAGACAACCTTTGGGCTATTAACTGATTGGTGGTCCCCCCTATAAATACTAATTAGTTTAGCCACAAATCCATGGTGCTCTGCCTTCCTGACTTTTTGTTTTTTTTTTTCCACATTTCTGGGCACATAGAATAGATTCTCAGGACTTTTATTACAGTAGACTTATAGTGCTATTGTTTTATTTTACCTGCTTTGGCTGCCTCTGGTGGAATTCTGGGGTTTGTGGTTTAGGGAGGCCTCCGAGCTCTCTGGCTGAGAATTTCTAAATGCCTTTCCCTAAACTAGAAATCCCTGCACTATAACAGTGTGGTGTGATAATCTCCTTAGAGAAGGAGTACAAATACAGAAGAGGCTGAGGTCGCAGTTTCTCCCCTTCCTCCCTCCCAAGTCTGTAGGAAAGTTTAGAGCAAAAAATAAATTAAAAAGGCAGTGTTGCTGAGCCTCAGAAGGGGATTCCAAATCTTGACAACCGAGTGAAGACAACTCCAGTTAAGGATACCAACTTCTAAATGAAAACATTATAGGTGCTGCTGCCTTGTGATTGTGATAGAATTCCTCTGTTGGTAGAACATTGTGCATTTTTTAAAATGTACATAATTCATTTTATATCCCATCTTGGGTTCTTGTGCAGTCTCCTGTCCATGTCATGGTCAAACCTAGAACTTTTCCTTTAAAATCTGCCTTCAGGCTATTTATTCATTTAAAATATTTTTGTACCTTAGATGATGAACAAATAAAAGCCAATTAAAACAATACAAAGATGGAAACATTTTAAAAAATCATTAAAATCTTGTTTTAAAACTCCTAAAAGCAGTCTAAAAACAGTCTTAGAATCCAGTTTTGAAACAGTTAAAACAGCAGTTTTAAACACTGAATTCTTGCAGACCAGCACTCTCTTGGCTGCCCCACCCCCGGAAACGTAAAAGAGGTGGGGGCAGCCTTAGTTCCTCTGGTAGGGACTTTTACAATTGAGGTGCTGCTACAAAGAAAGCCCTGTTACATGTACCAGCCAGTCTAACTTCACAAGATATTGGGACATGCTACCGGGCCTCCTCTGAAGATCCTAAATTTCTGACAGACTCATATGGGAGGAGACAGTATTTCAGATACGCTGGCCTCAAGTTATTTAGGATTTTGTAGGTTAACACCAGCATCTTGAATTGGGCTCAGGGGCAAATCGGATGCCAATGCAGTTCTTGCAGGTCTGGTGATGACGTGGAAGCATTTCTGCTTGTTCTTGGTGCACTCTGCATTTCTTCATAAATTGTGGGCAACTACAAAAGATGGAACAGGGATGGGGAATGTTTGGTCTATCAGGTGCTTAGGTATATAACTCCTGACCCACCATGGCCTTTGGTAAGAGTTTGTGACTGTTGCAGCTCAAAAAGTTAAAGGACCAAACACTCACCAGCAGAGTGTTTGGTAATAAATTACGGTAATCTGTCCTGCTGCTGTTTGTTTGACCAGTGGGCGATGTGACCAGTCTGATATAGTGACTAAATGCAATAGAAAGCAAGCTACTTTTGGCAGATGCAGTCTTCTCGCTCAGAAATTCTATACCATGATAAATTATACCAGCTTACACCTCCCCACCATACAGAACTATGAATGGTACGGAGGCCCTGTTTTTGTATGATCTCTTGTCTTCTGGCTGACTTTCTCCATGTGTGAAGTTGTTCCTGTGAAATCACCCCTTAATAATAATACTATATTTATACCCCATTTTCCCCACAAAATAAGGTATCAGAACAGCTAAATCACTAGACCAAAGCATACAATTGGCCCTCGGTATTAGCAGGGGATTGGTTCCAGAACCCCCCATGGATACCAAAATCTGCCGATGCTGAATTATATAACGGGACTTTTTATAAAGGGAGTCCATTTGCATACTGCACATTGGTATGTGTGGGCAGGGTGAGGGAGGTTGTTATTCATCCCCTTTGTAAGTTAACAATTACCCCCCCCCCCCACGACTCTTCACTTGCCTATTTCTCAATGACCACAACAGCCATTTCTCAGCTAGAAAGGCTCTTGAGTGCTGCCTGATTCCTTCCTCCCCCCCACCCCCTCCCACACTGTAAGGCAACTTACCTGTGCATGAGCCCCACCCTCCCCTCCCACCAGTTCCTCCCTCTCTCACTCACTGTTAGCAGTGGAGCTCTGCAGAACATCTTCTGCTATGGTCTTTTCATGAGGCCACCAGTGGTGCGGGGGAGAGATGAGACAGCCTGCAATGTTTTTTGTTTTTTTTTAAATATTTTCAATCCACAGTTGGTTGAAATCCATGGATCAGGAGCCTGTACATAAAGAGTGACAACTGTACAGTATTTTTCTCTGGGCATAGTTGCTCAGGCACACGTTTGCATTTATTTTAGTTCACACAATAGCATCCAAAATCCACAAAATTGATAACTTTATTAGGCCAGCCAAAAATGTACAAAATATATCATGCAAGCTTTTGAAACTCCACTGGCTTCTTCATCAGGCAAAGCTGTTAAAAATCATACAGAAGAAGGGGAAAACAATGATGATGTTAAGAGTCACAGGTCTACATTTTTTCAAGTTATTGTTTTTGTTGTTGTCAGTTAAGATGATCTGGAGGGATATCCATGCAGGAGATTCACTCTTCTTTTTGGCCATGTGGGCACTGGGAGACAAAGAGTTGTAAAATCCAGGCAATAAAATTTCAACTCCATTAGCAACAGAAAAAGTCATTTCCCTTAAGATCCAGGCTGCTTTTGTCCTGTGTGAGACTGCCCATGTAGAATTTCTCTAGAAGCCTCTGTACTGTTGTTGCATGTGGAAGAATCTTTTAGGTGTTATACAGGCAATACTTTGAGGTTTCTACCTCCAACAAAGGTAAAACTTTTCATTGGGGCTGCATTTGATGGGTTTTACTGATATCAGGTTTTGAACTGAATGGGAGCTCATAATCCTTCCACATAAAAATGAAATCCACTCCTACGCCTAAATCTAGTTACTTGTCCCAAATGAAGTTGATTCATTGAGTTCATTGCTGAATGGCAAATCAACATTTGTAAATCTCAGACTCAAATGGGTCTACTCGACTTGGGATTAACAATTGGATTTAGCTTCTTGTTCACCAAGGTTTCTTCGTTTTTTTTCTGTAGAATTCATAGAGGGGAGAAGGAATAAATCATTTGCTTTTTTGGTAAACAGTTGGAAGTCAGATATACTGGCCAATAGGATACAAATTATCCAGGAATCTACCTGTTGCCAAAATTTGCTCTAAGGTACCAACCCAATCACCTTGATAAACATTTGCTTTTTGAGTTATTTGTTCAGTCTGCAATTCTTAATGCTATTTAAAATAGAATCCATGGAGTGTATGAAAGAAGAATTCCGTTTGAATGAAACTTTGAAACATCTGATCAGCATTAGTTGTTGCCTAACACATTACTTCTCACTTAGATCAGGGAACAGAAAAACATGAAGGAGCAGGTATCTCTTCTGGGATTACTGATCAAGAGAAGGAGCTATCAAACAGCGCACTGCAAGCTTTTATGGTAAGATAAATCTTAAGATAACAAATAATTCTCCCTCTTTTCAGTATGCCAAACAGATGTTACATGTAGTGACAGATCTTCTAACCTACTTTTTCCAGAATAAATGCCTTAGTTGAGATGATAAGGTATCATAGTAATGGGTTATGTTTCACCAAGTGATTGGATTTTTATAATGAATGTGTGTGTCACAGATTTTTTAATATGCTTTTCTAGAATTTTTTTTAGTTTAAATTTGGGTTTTTGATTTAAGAATCAATAAAATACTTTATAAGAAATAACATAAGTACAATTAAATCTCATTACAAGTATGCTAACGTTATACCTATAGTTTTATAAAAATGAATGGCTGGCTCACATTCTGAGTGACTTATCAATCCAAGATTTATTTCTGTTTTTCTTTTTATGAGACTGTCTTTGTCCAGCTCAACTGCTAGTTCTTGCTTCTTGAAAGTGATTGGCTTTTAAATTCTGTTTCTCTTACTAAAGTGACATATACAAAGACAGGTCAGATAGGATTAATGTTCCTTGTCCAATTAAAATTATATTTATTAAACTATAAGTACCTTTATGTGTATATGTGGTTTAGTTGTTACATGCCTAATACCTGTATTTTGCTGCAGCATTTGCAGCGTGATAACTTATAAGGAGTGTTGCACACTGTTTCCAAAATCTTCTCTAAAAAACTTAGATAAAATGTACCCTCTTTGACAGCATAAAGCACTGTACTGAGTTGTAATATAAATTGTTTCAGTTCTCAGAGTCATATCTTTGGTTAAGAAATGTGTGAAGTACTATTAGTGTCCAATTTACTTTAAATCAGGGCTTTCTTTTTATGTCAAATGTGGTTTGAATCTCATTAATATAAATTAATCCACGTTGATATGCACATGTGTGCATATCACCAGGAGCCCTGGTGGCACAGTGGTTAAATGCCAGTACTGCAAGTCACCATGTTGCAAGTTCGATTCCAGAGGGCTCCAAGGTTCACTCAGCCTTCCATCCTTTCGTAGGTCAGTAAAATGAGTACCAGCTTGTGGGGGCAATTTAGCTAGCACACATTGGAAGCTGCTTAATGCAGTGTAGATGTGTAAATTGCTATTGCTTAAAACAATTTGTAAGCTGCTCTGATAGCCTTGTGACTGAAGAGTGGGGTATAAATAACTAATAATATAAAAAAGTGTGGGAAATGTCTATTTCTCTCCACCCTTTTCTACATTTAATAATGTCACATACCATAAAAAGCATAATTGCACAAAATTTGCACAAGGTAAAACTTTTGCACAATTGCACAAAAAAGCACAAACCTAAAGGTTTATACAGCTCTAATATTATATTGGTTTCCTGCAGAGAAAACACTGTGGGCAGGGCATACCAAACCGCTAATGTTCTGCACCCAGAAACTCTTGGCTAGAGCAGAATACCCTGAGATAGTTTGCTGAAACATGGGTAGAGGGGGAGTGTGTGTGTATAGACAAGACTTAGTGTAGATTGAGACTTAGTGTAGATTGATTAAACATGCTTTATTGGGCATATTTGCTAAATTGGGTTTTATTGTAAGTTGTGGTTCAACAAACCAGAAACTGTTCTACCAAGCATAGTATGCATAGGAAGGAGAGATGCACTTGTGATTTGCATCTGCCTGCAGTCCAGTATAAATTAGAATGCCAAAACACTTGCTTCTAACTTTTTGATTTAAAGATAGATCTACTCAAACCTTGTCTTTTAAACTTACAGGCTGGAAACTATGATGCTTGTCTTCAACATCTTAGCTGCTTGCAAGAAATAAACAAAGATGACTACAAAATAGTTTTGAACATGGCAGTAGCCGAATTCTGTAAAAGTAATCAGACAACAACTGATAACTTGAAACAAACGCTTAATCAGCTAAAAAGCCAGGTATAGTTTTGCTGTGTAGAGTTCTTTTCTTTTCTTTTCTTTCTTTCTTTCTTTTTTTTTTTGCAGTAACCTTTCCCAGTTTGTAATTACAGTTCCTTGTAATGTTCACAAATGTTTCTTAGCACCCACAATCCTGTGAAAACATTTTTTTCCATGAGGTAAAGTCTAGTAAAGGACAAACTAGACCTTACAGAAAGTTGTGGTACTTTCTTGTAGTTTTGCTTTTTAAAGCCAGAATAACCAGAAGGAGAAGTTGTTCTCCATGCCCTTTCAGCCATGGGTGCAAAAGGTACAGTGTTTCCCTATAATATTAAGTATGGCCCTTAGCCTTCTTCTGATGCTAGGTGTAATGTTCAGAGTAAATTTCATATATGAAATTTAATAATGTTAATTCTCTAAGTCTGTGGTCCTATGCCACAGTACTCTAAAAAACAGAACAGTGGTCACTATTGAGTACTGAGGTCTTAAATTACAGAATACTAACTCAAAGTGAAATGTCAATGGATTTAAGCTCTTCTTTACTCTTGATTAGCATTGCTTGAGCATGTGACCCAGAGCTGTAAGATAGAAGGAGGAAGACTCTGGCTGCTTCCTAGCTGCTGTACTGACATATGAGGTCTGTCTATTAAATAACGAGACTGATAAATAACCAATCTTTATTCATGTGTATTAAAATTCTAATGCTTGTCCCTTTCAGTATATTCCCTGTTCACACTCACATACCGATGCAGTCTTGTTTCCACTGGTCAAAGGCATGGAGCAGATCATTTTCTGTCAGCTGTTTCAACACATCTGCTGTTTTCTTCTTTACTGCATCAGTTGACTCAAAACGTGTTCCTTTAAGCACCAATTTCACTTTAGGGGAAAGAAAAAAGTCGTTTGGTGCCAAATCTGGCTAATACAGAGGATGTTCAAGTGTAGTAATGCATTTATCGGCCAAAAACTGATTCACAGAAACTGCTGTGTGAGCAAGCGCATTGTCTTGATGAAGAATGAAATCATTTTTCCACAGTTCTGGCTTTTTTTTTCCTGACTCTTTCTCTCAGCTTTGTCAAAACTTCCTTATAATAATACTAGTTCAGTATTCTGCCTCCTGGAACCCATTCTGTCAAAATTACACCCTTGATATATATATATATATATATATATATATATATATAAAACTATGAGCATGGCTTTGAATGTGGACTTGCTTTGACATGCTTTTTCATTCTTGGTGATGATGGTGTTTTCCAGTGCATTGACTGTCGTTTTGTCTCATGATCATACTGGAAGATCCAGTTTCATCACAAGTGATGATTTTTTGAAAAAGATTTGAGTCCACCTCCAGTTGCTGCAGAATGTCAGCACAAATTTCCTTGCGGCACTCTTCTTGCTCTGGTATGAGAACCCTAGGGGACCATCTTGGGACAAACTTTTCTCATGCTGAGATCCTCATGCAACATTTACCATGCAGTGTCTTTGCCAATGTTCACGGCTTCAGCTATCATTCAGACACTGAGTTGGTGGTCTCCTCGAACAATCTGGCTGATTTTTTCCACAATTTCTTGGTTCTTGAAGTGGAAGGTCATCCAGAGTGTTCATTGTCTTCCACATGCTCATGTCCTTCTTTGAATCTTTTGTGCCATTCAAACACATGTGCACGAGACATGCAGTCTTCCCCATAGGTCTCAGTAAGCATTTGAAAAGATTCCATTAGTTGTGTTCAGTTTTACTAAAACTTTCAAAATGACACGTTGCTCAACCTTTAAATTTAGCATTTTTCTGGTACACAACAGACAACACAGCTGCTTTAAATGACTGATAATAAACTGAACCACCGAGAGCGTTGATGTTTGCCATGCAGGTTCAGACATGTTCAAGGTCACCACTCAAGTGTTCACAATCAGTTCTTTGTGATTTGTTTGAAAGGTAGAAAACACAGTCTTGTTATTTAATAGACAGACCTTGTAATAAGCATGGTCATGTGATTCCTCTTTGTTAAACAGTGCTGTTCTGTTATTCATTTGTACAACTAAATAAGTATACAACATTTTTGTTTTGCTATTACTAGAAACAAAACTAGCAAGTTAAATTTTCTTTGTTACTTACTTGGGGCCAATTTGTAACACAAATCTTGTAACTAAGCTCTTTTTATTTGATGGTCTTCTGTCACAGAAATGGATCAAACTGGGCAGTATTTTGGTTCTTCCTTTCCTAGGTTCATTCAGCTATTGAGGAAATGGATGGCTTGGATGATGTTGAAAATAGCATGCTCTATTACAATCAAGCTGTTATTTTGTATCATTTGCGGCAGTACACAGAAGCAATAGTAATTGGAGAGAAACTCTACCAGTTCATAGAACCTTTTGGTAAGTTTACAAGGAAGCAAAAGCCTCCTGGTACTTATTCTGTCTACTCCAGTCTCTCTTTAGGTGGGTGGCAGGCAGCTATTATTCAGCAGTTGAGTCTGTTGGTCAAAATCCAATACTAGTCCTAATAAGAGCAGACCCATTGAAATAAACAAGTTTTTTTAACTACTGTAAATCCCATTGATGTCAGTAGGTCTACTCTAATTGGGACTAAAATTGGATTTTGTCCATTTAAATTGGAACTAACATCAGCATTTCATTTAGAACCATTAGTTTAGTAAAAAGTATGTATTGCGGAAAAGTTGTTAAGTAACAAAAGTAGATTAGTTCTAAATGCCTTTTTCACAGTGTCTTGTAAAGATGCCACAACAACAGAAGCAAATAGGCAGTTGGATAAACAGCTGGTCATGTCAGCTCCCCTTTATGTGCCTATGTTCAGATGTTTGTAGAATCTTACGGGTGTGAGCAGTGTTCTGTAATGCCTCAGATATATCTGAGTAAGTTTGTTTTCATAAGTGATTCTAAAAAAAAAACAAAAAAAAGTTTTCCAAAATATGTCAGTCTGTATTTGTAGCAATTTGGCACCCATCGGGAATGATGTTATATCCTATGTAAAAGAACTCCCTCGGAAAGACTAAATGTTTGCTCTATCTTTAGAGGAAAAGTTTGCCCAGGCAGTGTGCTTTTTGCTGGTGGACCTATATCTGCTTACTTGCCAAGCCGAGAAAGCCTTACATCTGCTTGCTGTACTGGAAAAAATGATTTCACAAGGTGGCAACAACAAAAATGGGAAAAATGAGGTAAGTCTAGAAGAACACAGTAACAGTGCAGTCATTGAGTTTTGTTATGCTGAACACAACTCTTTTGATCATGGATTTTAATGTAGTTTGGATTAGAACTAGCTACATAAACCAGTACATTTATTATGAATGGCATAGGAATTCCTCCCTTCTTGTAGCCCATTTGTCTGGTGTTCTCCTACCAGCAGGATATGCATTTTTTTTTTTTACACAGAGTGTGATAATTTTTGAGGATTGCAGGTACCTGTTTCATGAGCTTGTCTCAGCTGTTTGCTATAGAGAAAGAACAAATAGTTGATAAGGCAGTGCCTTAAAATATATGATTAGGATAGAAGGGGTTCCCTTTCAAGAGAATATATTTCAGGAATTATGCATTCCATATGTTCTGTAACAAATGTTTGATTTCAGAAATTGACCGCCATTTCAATTTGTGATCAGACAGGTAATAACATTAGTAAGGAAGCATCCAATCACAAAGCTGAAAGTGGAACCATGACAGAAGTTGCTAAATCTAAAATACATCAGGTAAGGCTAAATTCAGGATTCTGCTTCTGGCAATTATGGCTGTGTGCTTTCCACTTGTTATGATTGCAGAGCCAGCTGCTGGCCAGTTAATTGTATTCATGTACAGCTCAGTTCACAACAGAATTTCTTCTTGGTACTTCTTGAAATCTGTTCTTAGAACACCTTGATTTAGTTTTACATAGACTAATGTTATGTTTTAAGCTTTACTGAGTACAGTAGGATCCCCATATCCACTGGGGATTGGTTCTGGGGGGCCCTGTGGATACCGAAAACTGTGGATAATAGTGAACATCATTGAAAATAATGGGACATCTGGTTTAAAATACCATAGAGTTGCCTTGGAAGACCTAGAAAATGGCTAGAGAGGACACATTTTCTAGGAAGACTCTATGGTGGGTGTGCTGTTTCGTGTCTCGTGGATAATTGAATCAGTGGATACGAGGATCCTACTGTAAATTGTATTATTCACACGTTACATGTATCTGAACTATGGAATTCAAAGTAGTGTAATTTTTGAGTAGTGATCATAGTTTTAATTCAGGATAATGAAATCACTCATTTTTAACAGTATAAAGTACGAGCCTATATTCAGATGAAGTCTCTAAAAGCATGCAAGAGAGAGATTAAGTCAGTTATGAATACAGCTGGAAATGTAAGTACTCTTGACTCATGTAGATCCCTATTTCTTCTTTTTTTAAACACCTCCATACTGCTTATTTCATCATGGCATCATTAACTTGTGATGTTGAAGGGAGAAATTGAAGCAAAACAACTATTACCCCATTTTGGGATTTTAGAAAAATGTATATGATTAGGATCTTTTTTCCTGTGAATTTGGTTTTGACCAATTACCTACCTGTTCTCTTCAACTGGATTGCTATACTGTTCATACTCATTGAATCTATAAAACATTTGTAGGATGTGACTCTTTTAAGATAGTTTCTAAGAGTTAATGGACTTTGTGGATTCTTTTGTGTCATAATGTTTCACTTAAATATTAGAACTAGTGTACAATGGCGTTTTAGTGAATATTCAATGGTGGCTTTCTGTTTGTGATATGCGGAGTTACTTTTGCTTGGTTAACAAGTAGATAATTGCAATATCTAACAGCACTCTAACTTTCTCCTTCAAAATATGAGTAACCACAACTTTCATCTTCTTCACAGTCTGCTCCTTCTCTTTTTCTAAAAAGCAACTTTGAGTATTTAAGAGGAAATTACCGAAAAGCAGTAAAGTTGTTGAACAGCTCAAACATAGCTGAGCATCCAGGATTTATGAAGACAGGTAAAATAAGCTTCACATGTTTGGGAGGGGAAAAAAAGACTTAATTTGATATTTAAATCACCTGTCCCTGAATTGGTGAGTTGATAGAAGGATCAGCCTACATTGATGGTTTATTATTGATGAGATTAACTAAGCTCCCACAGCATACAAAACTTGGATTACTTGTATCCCGATCCTGTACATAATGTATTCTCTCCTTTCTGGCTTTTTAATGGCGAAGCGAGTAGTATCAGTTCAGACTTGCAGACTACATGATGGGAGATATTTCCAGTGGTGCATGAGTCTTAAATTGTCATTTGCTACTACTTTCTGAAGAGAAAATGAAAATAGTAGCATTAAACTACTAAATGTATTTCTGCAGCTTTCCCCCCCATTCTTCCAACTTTTACCATTTCAATTTGGGATTCTCATTTGAGCCATATAGTTTTCCTTCTAGTCACTCAACTATTGTGAAATCTGAAGATGAACAATTCCCCCCCCCCAAAAAAATAAAAGGTTACAAATTCTTCTCTTAAATCCCAGAATTTCATTTCTCCCTTTAATTTTTCTTAGGTGAATGCCTACGATGCATGTTCTGGAATAATCTTGGATGCATCCATTTTGCAATGGGGAAACACAACTTAGGAATTTTCTATTTTAAAAAGGCTTTGCAGGAAAATGACAATGCCTGTGCACAGCTTGGAACAGGTGGCACAGACCCAGGTAAGGTGGAAAGGTAATACAGGTTGAGTCTCTTATCTGGAAATCCAAAATCTTCCAAAATTGTACACATGAGTGACTTGAGATATTTTTGCTTTCAGATGGTTCATTGTACTCAAATTTTAGTTCCTGCACAAAATAATTAAAAATATTGTGTATAAAATTGCCTTCAGGCTTTGTGTGTAAGATGTATATGAAACATAAATTAATTTTGTGTTTAGGCTTGGGTCTCATCTGCAAGATACTTCATTATGTATATGCAAGTATTCAAAAATCTGAAATATTCAAAATCCAAAACACCTCAGGTCCCAAGCATTTCGGATAAGGGCTACTCAACCTGTAATGTCATATGGTCAACAAAAGACAGATGAAATTGCTCCCTCCGTTTTTGAGACAGATCAGTGTTGGGCCGGTATGCACTGTGCAAGAGCTTTTTAATAGCTTTTAAAATTGAGTTTATAACTAAATAATAGAATACCAGAGATTTAAAAAAAATATTTGTTTCAAAGGCACTTCTCTGTACATTGTACCTTAACTTCCGCCCAAAATTAACAGTCAACGTAACATAATTCTGATACAGAGGTAACCAAAATTAATAGACAAATCTCAAGAGACAATATTTGTACCATATTATTCTGGTGTATAAGACAATCTTTGAACCCCCAAAAATATCCTCCAAAATCGGAGGTTGTCTTATACACCGGATACACTTTGCTTCACCCGCCGTCCGATATCCTGCCTCTTTGCTCCCTTTGCAAACGGAGCGAAGAGGCAGGAGATCGGGCAGGGGGGGGTGAGGCAAAGTGTTTACTGGTTAATTCACCCCCCTCCTCTGCCTTCTCCCCCTTTGGGGAGGAACCAAAACAGGAGGTGGGTGAATGTTGTGGCTTGCCGCAGCTGCTGCTCGATCTCCTGTGTGTTCGTTCCCCAAAGGGAACAAACACACAGGAGATCGAGCGGCGGCCGCAGCAAACTGGGTACGTTCACCCCTTTCCACTTTCCTAGAAGATGGAAGAAAGGGGCGAATCCAGCGGTTTGCAGCGGCCGCTGCCCATTCCCTCCGTCTTTATTCCCTTCGTGAAGGGAATGAAGACGGACGGTGGGGGGTGCAGATGAGGCAAACTGGGTATAGCGGTTTGCAACGGTTTGCAACTAGCTGTTTGCCTCGTCTGCCCCCCCTTCCCTCCGTCTTCATTCCCTTCCCAAAGGGAATGAAGATGGAGGGAATGGGTGGCAGCTGCTGCAAACTGCTGGATTCATCCCTTTCTTCCACCTTCCAGGAAGGTGGAAGAAAGGGACGAACGTACCTGGTTTGCCTCAGCCGCCGTTTGGGGAACGAACACACAGGAGATCGAGCGGCAACTGCGGCAAACTGCAACGTTCACCCCCCTCCTTTGTCTTTGGTTCCTCCCCAAAGGGGGAGAAGGGAGAGGAGGGGGCGAATGAACTGGTAAATACTTTGCCTGACCCCCCCCCGCCCGATCTCCTGCCTCTTCGCTCTGTTTGCGAAGGGAGCGAAGAGGCAGGAGATCGGACAGCGGGTGAAACAAAGGGAACGAACACACAGGAGACTGAGCGGTGGCCAAGGCAAACCAGGTACGTTCGCCCCTTTCTTCCACCTTCCTGGAAGGTGGAAGAAAGGGGCGAATCCAGCGGTTTGCAGGGGCCGCCTCCCTTTCCCTCCGTCTTCATTCCCTTCGCGAAGGGAAGGAAGATGGAGGGAAGGGGGGCGGATGAGGCAAACCGGGTATAATGGTTTGCAACAGTTTGCAACTAGCGGTTTGCAACAGCCACCACCCATTCCCTCTGTCTTCATTCCCTTCCAAAGGGAATGAACACACAGGAGATCGAGCTTCTTCTTCCTGCTGCCCGCAGTTGCCTTGCCTTCATGGGCCAGAATGGCGGCCTCGGTGTCAGGTGCAGCTGCTGCTGCTGTGCCAAGTGAGGCTCCACAGTGGTTGGGGGTGCTTTGCTTTGACAACTGGGTGCTGCGGGCTCTGCTGCTGGACCCGAGCGAGGAGAACGTGCCTCGGCCTGTGGCGGGCACCTGTTTCTTGTGGGTGTGGCCAACGCCGGTGGTGAGCCCGTGGCCGGTGGCGCTGTCCCTGCCGGTACTCTTGCTGGTGGGCCTGAGGAAGCTCCGGGTGCTGGAGGAGGAGGCTGAGGTGGCGCTCTACTTCAGCGGCAACCGGCTCCTGCCCGGAGCGGAGCCCGACATTCACTGCTACTGCAGCCACCAGTTCGGTAGCTTCGCCAGGCAGCTGGGCGCTGGCGCCACCATCTACCTGGGCGAGGTGCTGAACCCGCGGGGCGAGCGCTGGGAGATCCAGCTCAAGGGCGCCGGACTCACCCCCTTCTCTCGGTAAAAAGAACCACCCCCGCTGCTGCCTCTTGTCTCTTTGCCCGCTGGGGCTGGGAGTCGTCCGGGGTTTGCTCTTGCCCGCTGCAAGACTTGGCCCTGGCGAGTAAGAAGTGCCTTTACATTTATCACACTACACTCTTATAGTGCTATTATTCCACTTTAACTGCTGTAGTTGCCTCCTGTGGGATTCTGTGGTTTCTAGTTTAGTGAGACCTAAGAGCTCTTTGGCTGAGGATGCTAAATGCCCTTCCCTAAACTGCAGATCCCAAGATGCCACAGGAAGCAGCCAGAGCAGTTAAAATGGAATAATAGCACTATAATAGTATAGTGTGATAATCTTCTCAGAAGTAAAATGAGCTGGTAGCCTTGTGGCCAAATCTGCACGGTGGCCGAGGCAAACCGGGTACGTTCGCCCTTTTCTTCCACCTTCCTGGAAGGTGGAAGAAAGGGGCGAATCCAGAGAGAAGGGGGGCGGACGAGGCAAACCGGGTATATTCGCCCCTTTATTCCACCTTCGAGTCAAGTTTGACTGGAAAGTGCAAGAGAGGGCCAAATGTCACAGTTTGCCTTGGTGGCTGCCCATTCTCTCTGTCTTCCGCCCTTTTCTTCCACCTTCGAGTCAAGGGTGACTGGAAGGTGGAAGAGAGGGGTGAATGCTGTGGTTTGCCATGGACGCCGCCCATCCCCTCTGTCTTCATTCCCTTGGCAAAGGGAACAAAGATGGAAGGAATGGGCGGTGGCCAAGGCAAACCTGGTTCATTCAGCCCCCTCCTCTGTTTTCGCCCCCTTTGGGGACAACCGAAGGTGGAAGAAAGGGGCGAATGTAGTGGCTGGCTGGCTGGGGAGCCCTGCCAGCTGAGCCTGTTCACTTTCCCAACTCACGAGGAGATCCTCGTGAGTTGGGAAACAAAGAGGATCAGCTGGCAAGGCTCCCCCAGCCAGCCAGCCAAACTGGGGAGGTGGTCTTATATGGTGAATATATGCCAAGCTCTATATTTTTACTTGAAAATTGGGGGGTCATCTTATACGCCAGTCGTCTTATACACCAGAATATACGGTATATACAGTATATGTAGCTTTAGCTGTATAAAGGCAAATATATATCAGACTCTGGATAGAAAGATTGGATTAGCTAGGGTATGATCACAATCTGGAATTTGAAATAGAAATAAATATATGCACCATATGAAATGATGTTGTTTGTGGTGATAATGCTGTCTGAAAGGCATATCTTACTCTGGCTGAATGATGAGAAAGGCATATTTGGAACCATCAGAATTTCAAGCATGGCAGAGCTTACTGCAGCCAGCTAACACCCGTCAGTATCATTAATAAATATGTGAATAGTGTACTTGTGTAAGTGTATAGTCTGAAATAAGGACTTGTTGAAGATAACACTTATGATCTTCAACACTCATGATCTCAGTGGTTAGAAAAGCTGGAATCTTTTGTTATTCATTATACCTCACTGCAAAGATCTTTTGTCTAAATAAGAGGAAAGCCTTTCGAGATAATTTCTCTGCTAATTCTATACTCTGAAAGTGCAAGAATTGCTTAACAATGTTTGTCTTAGTTACACCAATTGTGAATAAATGTTTAAGATAATTCATCAACTCCTAACTGCCCCTGAACTGCTGTTCTGCTATAGCACTCAAGCAGCAATGATGAAGGGTTCTTGCAGCTAGTTAAAAACTTTCAAAAATGGATTCTTCTCCTTCTCTTCCAGGTTAATTGAACCTGGTCTTTGTCCAGCAATATCTTTTTAAGACTGCATGATTAATCGTATTTGATTCCTTTTCATAGGTAAAAAATTCTCAGGACGACCAATGTGCACATTACTAACTAATAAGCGTTATGAGTTGCTCTATAATTGTGGAATTCAGCTTCTACACATTGGGAGGCCTCTAGCTGCTTTTGAATGCCTGATAGAAGCTGTCCAGGTTTATCACTCAAATCCTCGCCTCTGGTTGAGAATAGCTGAATGCTGTATTGCGGCCAATAAAGGAGTAAGGCTGATTTTGAAGTTCTTTCTAATCAGAAATATTTTGAAAGCAAATTATACATACGCTTTTTGACCTGTCAGGTTCACAGAATTATCAGCAACGTGGCTACCTAGATGAACAGACTGATATTCTAGTCAAGTGCTGAGTTTTTAAATGAACTGGAAAATTATTTAAACACTTAATGATATCATTATTAAGAAGAACCAGTTCTACTAAAATGTGTGTTTTTGTCTCATCATCCCTTTCTGTTAGTTTAGCACTAGTAATCCACCCTTTTCAAGTGATTTGTATTGTCTTGAATTTCTGGTGTTTAGAATAGCTTCTGTGAAGTATGTATCATATATTTTAGATTTCATTTGAACAAAAGGCTATCATTAAGTTTATCATTATGATAGTTAAGACTATCCTTTTAATGTTGTTGTTGTTGTTAATTTTATTTATATGCCACTTTTCTCCCAGAATGGGATCCAAGGTGGCTCACAAATGAAACTGTTAACTGTAAACGCAGCAGCAAACCTTGGGTTCACATGTTCCACTCCACTCTCCCTTGCATGATTGCAAGGGAGATCTGAAGTATGTGGTTGCTCTTAAATTGATCAGCTCTCATTATTTTTTAGCTGGGGGAACTGTTATTTAACAGGTCATGGTCATAAGCCACAATTTCACCCAGGCTTCTTACTCAGTTTAGATTAACAAACAGCTTTGGTTAGTTTGAAAGTGAGAGTGAAAGCTTCTGACCAGCTCCAGGGTGAGTGGTCGTTGAACTTTGTCAGTAAACTGACAAACTGTTGAGGAATAACTTTTCTGTTCATACTTAAATAATTTGTTGGTAGAAGTTGTTGTGGTGTTACTACTATTATATTAATTTATTTCCCACCCTTTCCCTAAAACTGGGGCTATAGTGGCGTACAAAAATCAAAACAAAGCCCATAGAAAGTCGCAATATAAGAACATACAGAAATTATTTGTTAAAATGCAGTTAAACTATACATAGAATTATTTACGTATTATTTTTATTTTATTTAGTTATTTATACCCCGCTCTTCAGCCACAAGGCTATCAGAGCGGCTTACAAATTGTTTTTAAACGATAGCAATTGACACATCTACACTGCATTAAGTAGTTTCCAGCTAATTGCCCCCACAAGCCGGGTACTCGTTTTACTGACCTATGAAAGGGTGGAAGGCTGAGTGAACCTTGGAGCCCTCTGGAATCGAACTTGCAACATGGTGACTTGCAGTACTGGCATTTAACCACTGCGCCACCAGGGCTAAAGACATATAAAACAAGTCAATAAAATAGCACACTATTAAAATCCCTTGCAGTCAGTTCCTGAACACGTCAGAATAGAAAATTTTTAACATGCTGGTGGAAGGATACCAAAGAGAGACATTTTAGTCTCCTTAGAGACAGAGTTTCAAAGCCTGGGACAACCCACCAAGAAGGCCCTCTGCATTGCTTCTACCAGATATGCCTGTGAAGGTGGTGGGATATGAAGAAGGGCCTCGTCTGAAGATCTTAGAATTTAGACAAGCCCCTATAGAAAAACACGGTCCTTTAGATAACTTGGACATAAAATGTATATGGCTTTATTGGTCATAGTTAGCACTTTGAATTGTAACTTGAAATGGGCCGGTACCAGTGGAGCTGTTGTAGCAAGGGAGTCATGTACTCCCTGTAACCTGCCTCAGTTAATAGTTTGGCTGCAGCTCTATGGGCCACAGAGAACATGTTAAAGTAATCTAGATGGGATATAACTAAAGCATGTGTTACTATGGCCAAATCAGATGTTTTTAGGAATGGACACAGCTGGTGGGATAACTTTAACTGTGTAGATGTAACTCCTGTTTACTGCAGAAATGTTGGCATCCTGGCAAGCCATCCATGCCTTGAGTGATCCAGAAGTTCATTCAAGCCATAAACCTTTATTTTCTGTGAGAGTATAATGCCCTCCAGTACAGGCTGAGTCCCTATTCTATTCAACTGATTATGGGCATCTCTGCCTTGTCTAGATTAAGCTTCAAATTATTTCCCCTTATCCTGTCCATTACTACTGACAGGCAGCAATACTAATGACAGGCATCAATTTAGACCCAGAACAGCTTCCCTGGAGTTAGGTTGGAAGAAAAAATAGAGTTGGTTGACATCAACATAGCAGTGACACTGTAATTCCAGACATCCTCTCCCAGCAGTTTCATGTGTATGTTAAACATCATGGGAGGACAAAGCCAAGCCCTTAGGAATCCTACAGACCCAGGTCAAAGGAATTTAATAGGAATCCCCCCTCCCCATCCTTTGGGCTGTCACCTCCAGGTAGGAATTAAACCACTGTAAAACAATCCAATCCCCCGACCCCAGTCTCATCCAGGCATGTTAGTCCAGAAGGATAGTACAATACTGAAGGCCACTGAGAGGTCCAGCAGTGTCAACAGTTACATACTCCCCCTGTCCAGTGCTTGACACAGGTCTTCCACTAAGATGACCAAAGCTATCTCTGTCCCATAATCAGCCCTGCAGTTGGTTGTAACTAGCTATTCTTGATTACTGGGTGAGTACCCTCCACTGCATCAGTCTGATCTGTGGTGGTTCAAAAGAGCAATGCTACCACCTTACAAATACATTGTAAAAAATTAAGAACAAGACATTTTGAGTGATGGTGACCAGTCATTTTTTTTTAACAAGAACATGCCTCTGCTTAAAGAAGAGTGGTGCTGTCATTGTTTTTATTCTGCTATTAAGAAATGCAGACAAGGTCAATGGTCAAAGACCATTTGGTATATCTCCTCCGTTCTGAAGCCAGCAAGCAGTAGAGGAGGCATGCCAGTTTTCACTGGCTATTTTTGTATTCTTTCAACCAGAAAGTAATAGAGCTGTACTGTAAGTTTTATCCACATTTGGGTTTGGAAGGAAAAGGCAGAAACCATCTTTCTTCCTTTGTAGCTTCTGTATTCTCTTGGCTTCTCATAGTCTGGCTGATCCCTCAGCAGGATGAGTTGAGCAAGAGAGAGTATCAAACCATGGTACAGATAGTTTCACAAATGTATTGCTAGCTTAGAGATGGACTCAAAGGGTTGAAGAGTATCAGTGTTGATGAGGTTTTAATGTTTATATTTTAGTTTATTCTGCACGGACCAATTAATGTGAACAGAGGAGAGCTGTTCTAGTTACTACCATAGGGACAATTCAGCTTTTCAGAAGCAACCTGCTAAAATGATAGCAAGATGAGAATACAGATAGTGCCTTTAAATGCAGGTTGCAAATAAGAATTCTGCAGATAATTACAGCATTTTTTCTTTTTTGAGAATAAGAAATGCCCTTTTAGATTTTCAGGAAAGGAAAGGCCAATGTTGGCTTTGCCCTTGATCATCTTGAACTTTGTAAGAACAGATAGCTTTTGATGCCACTGTTACTCCCTGTAGTAAGTTCCTTGGAACTTTCAGTCTTTTAATGGGCATGTTAACTTGCTTATAATAATTAATATATAATAATTAATGTACGATAAATCTTGCTTGTGCCTACATAATAAAGGACATAATGCAGGCTGTGCACATACATACAGAACAGGTCTGGATATGTGAAGGGAAGAATAGAATACTGCATAGAAGCAAGTAGAGAGAATGTGAGCCTTTATTTAACAGATATGCCTTTCAATATTGTTTCCCCTAGAGTTCAGAACAAGAAACCAAGGGTCTTCCAAGCAAAAAGGGTATTGTGCAGTCCATTGTAGGCCAAGGCTATCATCGTAAAATAGTGTTGGCATCCCAGTCTGTGCAGAACATTGTTTATAAGTAAGTACTTGTAATTATCCCTTAGTGTTACCTGAAAGCAGGGTTGGCTGGTTTAAACCAAATGACTTTTTTAAAAAAACACTACTGGTTTTTAAAATTGATTATTCTTTTTTTAAAAAATCTGGCTATTATTATTTTCTAACCCTCTTACTGGAACAATGACATTTGAATTTAAACGTTAAACTTTAACAGTTTATTGGCAGTTGTTCATTGTTAGTCCAGTATCTAGTGTCAGTTCCTTTTTAAAATCACTTTATTTTATAGAACAAGAAATACCATTCAGAAAAAAAAATCCTTTAACTTAAGTTCAACCAAAACAACCTGGTTTAAAAGAGCACTATTTAAAGAACAATTATTATTTAAGCTAGTGACCATAATATCTGAACTCCATTTTTCTACTTATTTTTCTGATTTAGTCCTATATTGGTTTTAATCCAAAAAAACACACAAAAACCTGATTTAAACAACAACAACAAAACCCTGGGTTTTTAAAAAAACTTTTTTTCCCAACACTGTCTGAAAGGAAAGTTGATAGTTGCCTAAAGACATTTTCAAACTGTTCTTGTCTTTTGCTATTTTTGTATATAAGAATACAAGGCATTGATTTAAAAAAAAGAAACACACTTTGTGCTGTGATTATTGTAAGACAGTTATGAATAGCAAAAGATGCTGTATGTGTCCAGCAGAGGGCTTTTTAAAAAAATGTTGAAAGTATATTAAGTTGGCTGGTTCAGTTACAAAATACACTGTGCAGTAGGTTAAGGTTTGGGAATTATGGAATGGAAATTAAAACTGGAAGATAGATTAGTTAAATGAACTGTGACGTGGATTGTCTAAAATGGGCATTGTTTTGTAAGAAGACCCATGTTTTCATCAATAAAGTAAAAAGAAAATTAGTGGTATTTTTTAATGTTGTGTAACATAGGGGCTGTCTTCTTCAATATTAATATTCCTGACTACTTGCAGTCTTATCTTTACAGTCTACTGGAAAGCATTTCTGAGATTTTTCTAATATATAAATACATTAATATGACTGCACATTGTCCAGGCATAAATTAAAACAGCAGCATAAGAGGCTGCATTCAGTATTGGGTGAGCACTTGTCCACTTGTACAATGGGACTTTTCCTTCTTCTCATTTTCTGCATGCACCTAAATCTGTTCCAGAGGTTCCCCAAATCCTCAGGAGCTGAGTTGGGCATGTGTAGAGGGCTGCAGATGTGCGGAGGAATTCATTTCACCAGCAGTGCAGAAAAAGATCCTTCCCCTTTAACTGAGCATTTCCAAATCCTTGCATATTATTAATGTAATGTCATCTAGTACAAAAAATAATAATGAACTCTTGTTCTTTTCAAGTGATGGCCAGTCTTCAGCTATTCCTGTAGCTAGCATGGAATTTGCAGCAATTTGTCTAAGAAATGCCTTGCTGCTTCTTCCTGAAGACCAGCAGGAGACAAAGCAGGAAAATGGATCTAAAGTTGGTAACCAGTTGGGAAATAATGAGAGCAGTGAGAACAATGAAGCTTGCAGGTAAGTGGGACAGTAGGTGCCTCTTGCTTGTTTCACTATAACCTCCTTGCTTACCCCAATTATGGACAGAGATTCTACAGCTGCTAATAGTACTGTGGTAACTGAAACAATGGGAAAACTAGAAGTAAAGAAAAGTGATTAAAACAAGTGTTCTTAATATATATACAAACTAGTAATTATGAGTGCCTTTGAAGGAGAGGTGCAGTAAGTGTACCAGTTCATGATGACATTTCATATTTATGCATCTGCTGAGTGTGAACAAAGTGTAGGACATATGACAGGTAAGCTGTAACTACTAGAGCTACAGATATATCATTGTAATGTAGCAGTTGCTTCGGGCATCTTACCACCTGTACACAGCAGGCATGCACATCAGCTGCACTCTTGGAATGAAGTTAATGGCTAAACCTACCTGATTCAGGAAAGAGAAAATGAGCAGTTGCGTGAATCACAAAAGCTGGTAATTACAAACAAAATGTATGAGAAGCTGATTTGCAGTTCACAACATTTTTGACCAATTGCTGTGTGCTTCCATCCTGACTAGAAGAAAACATTATACATTGTCATTCTTGGTGCTGAGCTCTTGATGGGTTTAAATCTGGACGTAGAACTATACCATACTGACTTTTTTTAAAATGCTGGAATGGTTTTCTGATTCATTTAGAAAATATGTTAAGATCTCATCATGTGGAGAAAAAGGAAGCCTCTTTGTTAGAGGATTGCTCTCTCAAATAATTTTTTTCTTTTTCTTTTGGCAGACATCTCTCCTTGACTGCCTTGTTCCTTTATATTACACTAGGCTTTAGTGTCCCTATAAGAGCAATCCAGTACAGTGTTTATTTACCAAGAAGGAAATATTAGAGTTTTCTTGACCTGAAAGACATTGCTAAGAAAATAGGTCATGCAATGCCTCTTTCTGTAATCTAACAAAAATTCTGTGTGTTTTTTTTTGTTTTTTTGTTTTTTTTAGTATATAGCTAGCAGTTTTAATCCTTCATCTTTTTGGTGCTGTTCCTATTAATACACATTTTAAAAATATAGCGTTTTTTCTTTTGCAGTCCTAAATGTTAACTATTTTCTATCCACTTCAACATATTTATGTTATCTTTTTCTAAACAAATGAATCACTGTTGCTAGTTATTGTGAAGATACTTGATCCTATTGCCTTACTTGCTTAAGCTACTAATATTATTACTCATTCTGTCTCCATTTCAGTAGTAAAAGTCATGAAGGAGACAAATGTGTTCCTGCTCCACCATCTTCTCCACTCAGGAAGCAAGAATTAGAAAATTTAAGGTAGGTTCTGATACTTCATAATGTGCTGACAAGCACAACAGAGTCAGATAATTTTTTACAATATGGCAAATTTGAAGTGAGTGTTATTTGTTATAATGTAATGAGAAGTTTCAGCCTACCGTATGTTCCAGCGTATAAGATTTTTTAACCCTTGAAAATCTCCTCAAAAGTCGGGGGTCGTCTTATACATCTGCTAGCCCCATCTTGGACTCGGGAAGGACGGGAGGTGGCTAGCAAGCCCCCGCCCCCCCGCCAGCCACCCTTCCGTCTTTCCCGAACCCGAGATGGGGCTGCCAGCAAACTTCGGGAATGCGGAGGTTTGGCTGGCTGGCTGGGGAGAGCTGAGTTGGGAAAGTACAGAGGTTTGGCTGGCAAGGCTCTCCCCAGCCAGCCGGCCAGCCAAACCTCTGCGTTTCCCCAACTCTCCATGGGGCTTGGCCAGGGGAAATGCGGAGATTTGGCTGGCAAGGCTCTCCCCACCTAGCCAGCCAAACCTCTGCATTTCCCCTGGCCAAGCCCCATGGGGAGTTGGAGAAACGTGGAGGTTTGGCTGGGTGGGCGGGGAGAGGCTGGCCAGCCACCCCATGCGCTTCCGGAAGCCACCTTGGGGCTGGGGAGCCCAATCACGGGTTCAGGAAAGGCAGAGGGGTGGCTGGCTGGCTGACCATTCCAAGCAGGCTTTGTATACAACAACCAGCCAATCGGTTGGCTAGCACCATTATCTGTAGCTGTTCGTACAGTATAGCACCAGTACCGGTACATACAGTATAGTATGCAAATGTCCAACAGTCAAAACCCCATCATGGCTCCACCAGCAAGAAGAAAGAAATATGAAGCCAGTTTCAAACTTAAAATTGTAAACTTTGCCATGGGGCATAATAACTGCGCTGCTGCAAGGCAATATAGAGTAACAGAAAAGATGGTTCGGGACTGGAAAGCAAATGTAAAAGCATTAAAGAGTATGCCAAGGGGTAAGTGTGTATTAAGAAGAGGCATCCCACATTGGCCAGAACTCAAAAAACATGTTGCAGACATGGTGAATGAGCATCGCCAAAACGGTTATGTAGTGACACGAAATAAAATACGTTTGTTTGCACTTCAGTAGGTCAAATCTAACCCAGAGCATAGCAACAGATTTAAGGCCACTGTATCCTGGTGTACTAGATTCATGGGAAGGCATAGTATGGTACTGAGGCAAAAGACAAAAATTGCCCAAAAATTACCTGCAGGTCTTGATAGCAAACTAAATAGTTTCCATCGATACATAATACAACTGCACAAAAAACATGGCTATGCGTTAAATAGTATTGGAAATATGGATGAAACTCAAATGAATTTTGATATGGTTGGAAATAACTGTCCATCAAAAAGTGAAAAAACAATTTTAATTAAAACAACAGGACATGAGAAGCCCAGTTTTACAGTGGTACTAGGATGCTCAGCTGATGGTGCCAAACTGAGACCAATGATTATTTTTAAAAGAAAAACAATGCCGAAACTCAAGTTCCCTGTTGGTTGTTTTGTACATGTGAATGAAAAAGGCTGGATGGATGAAGAAGGGGTAAAGCTATGGCGTGATAATGTATGGAGCAGGTGACCAGGTGGACTTATTCAAAAATGTAGTCTACTGTTGTGGGATATGTTCAGGGCTCATTTAATTCCCAGCACCAAGCAAAGGCTTCCAAGACTAAACACAGATGTGGCAGTTATTCCTGCAGGATTGACATCGTTGGTACAGCCACTGGATGTGTGCCTAAACAAGCCATTTAAAGATCACATTTGAGAACAGTGGAATGAACGGATGGTTAGCGGTGAAAAGTCATTCACAAAAGGAGGAAACATGCGTGCTCCACAGTTGGATGTTTTGTGCAAGTTTGTCTGGAATGATATTGATGCAGAAACAGTAATCAAGTCTTTCAAGAAGTGTTGCATATCAAATTCATTAGATGGTGTAGAGGACAACTACTTGTGGCAAGATGAAGAGGAAGCCGAAGCTGAGACCACACCATCTGATATGGAATTCGATCCATATGATGACTGTCTTACAAATGTATCACAAGATATCATTGATGTATTTATGATATCAGATGATGAACAGAAGGATTTTGAAAGCTTTTAAAGGGAAACTGTCACACCAGAAAAACCTGTAAAAATACCGTAGCTTGCAGTTATGATGGGCGTTGCTAACTCGCCAGCATCTGGCCTAGCACCTGCTCTCTCTCTATTGTTTGTTATCTTCCTCCTATCATCATCAGTTCCAGTTTGGTTGACAGCTTAGAAAACAAACAGCATGGCAGCTCCCATGGGTTTATTGTCTTATCCTTCCTTTCAGCTTTAGAGTGAATTAGGAAAAGTTTAATCCACTTGCATTGTTTTATGTTTACGGTACGTTTGATGACGAACAGCCTTATGTTTATAAGTGACAGTTTTCCTGCTAAGTACCTGCATGTCCTAAGCATTTGAATTAAAATTATCATATAAAAATCAAATCTGATGATGTTGTGTTTTTAAATTTGGTGTGTGTTGGAAGAGGGGTAGTCTTATATGGTGAGTATATCCCCAAACTCTTTATTTTAACTGGAAAAGTTGGGAGTCGTCTTATATTTTAAAGGCACATAATAGGAACGTATATTAAATCTTAATTATATCCCAGTTGAGTCTAAATGAAATACTGTAGTTGGTTTACTTGTGGGGTTGTACAAAAAGATGTACTGATGTTCTTATATAGCTCTTAAGCAGCAAAATGTGTCACTACCTAGAAGTTGGACTACATATTTTGGGTTGCTGTAGTGCATTTCCATAGGGTCTTTTTCCTGGTGCATTCCTGTAATACAATCCATATACTATTGAAGCTTCAGAAACTCACCCTCTCATTTTGTAATGAGGGTCTGGTTATATCAGTAAAGATGTTAAACTTTAAAGTCTTCCCAGTACTGTGTGTACCCATAGCAAGTGTGTGCCTATGATTGTTAATAAAGACCTCCTCCACATATAGAATTGTAGTGTTGTCATCAGTCTTATCTTACAGCCATTTTTAAAAGAAATTAATTAGACCTTGATTTAGACTTCACTCATTGTGAAGGCCTATAATTCCTCGATTAGAAAGTTCTAGGGTAAAGTGGGTATGTAATACTAATGTGGTGAGAACAGTCTCACATTTGACAGGCCATGTGTTGCAAAGAAAGGAATGTAATCTTTCACAATCGGCTGTTGTTCTCTAGTGATGAAACTTGACAACCTGTCAAGAAAATCTTGTCATTACAACCAGAATCATTTTACTCTTACTAGAATAAAACAGCATCACAGAGGGGAAGAAAAACAATGATTTTTAGCTCCTATAAGATTTGCTCAGTCATTAAACTTGAGGGAGCCTTCATTTACTTCGCAGTGGCTATAATTTTCTGTTCTCCCAGCCTGTATAGACCTGTGACATAGCATGATGGGAAAGAAGAATTAATTTTTCCACTTGTTTGTCTTCTCTCCACTTTTTTGTATTGAGTTTGTAACTAAATTATGTGCTCCTACTGCTTCTACAGAAAGTAATTTTTTTCTTTGCTCCATGAGCATAGCATAATTTTTATGCAGTCTATCCATGCCATTGCTAGCAGGACAGACCCTTTGCAGAAAGGATGCATAAATAAACAGCACTTGTTAATGGCTAAAGAACAAGTGTTTACCTAAGATTGTTGATGATTTGACCTCTTAGCAGGAGTTTTTTTTCATGAAGTAGTATAACTGCCCCAGAAACTATGATGTAATAGGATAGCTGTCTTTGTTCAAATAATTTGGTTCACTGAGCTTTGCCAGCTTCTGATACAGGGTGAGTCTCCCTTTTCCGAAATGCTTGGGACCAGAGGTATTTTGGATTTTGGAATATTTTGGATTTTGTAATACTTACATATACATGATGAGATATCTTAGAGATGGGCCCCAAGTCTATAATGAAATTCATTTGTTTCATATACCCCTTATACATATAGTCTGAAGGTAGTTTTATACACAATATTCTTAATTATTTGTGCATGAAACAAAGTTTGTGTATACATTGAACCATCAGAAAGCAAAGGTGTCACTTTCTCAGCCACCCATGTAGGGATTTCAGAATTCTGGATAAGGGAGACTCAATCTGTATATATTCTCCCCAGCCCCTGCAAGTTGGAAGCAAATACCATCTTATACATTGTCTTGTGTTTTCCCTATCTGACATTTAGATGCCAAGTTCTCATCTTTTACTTGTACAAGTGGCATAAGTTGTCAGGCTGTATACCTGTTACTTGTGTTTAAAGTCATCTTTTATGTCACATGTTTTGAAAATGTGTTCTCGGGGGTTTTTGGCTGATAATATGAGCCATGAAAACTTGCAAATTAGCACTGCAGTCAAAAATACTTCTTTAGACTCTGTGAGAGCTTTCATGCTTGTATTGTAATGGTCCCAATGTCTTGCTGCTAGGATTTCAGTTTTAAAAAGCTATCTCGCATGTAAAAATAAAGCAGCTGTTAAAAGTATAGTTTCCCTGCCGGAAAAGGAGTTGTTAATCCTAGTAGAACAGGTTTGCTTTTATGGCATCTGTTCCTTGCACTGTGTTGGAGGATTCTTCCAACACAGTGGGGCTGCTTTTAGATAAGGAGCAGGGCTCAACTATGACCCTGCCAACTGTGTGTGGGTTTAAAAAAGAAAAGCTATAGGGCTGTGCCAACAAATTCTGAAAAATCATTACATAGCTTAAAAGAATCTTAAGAAAATGTGGACAAGATGTACTGCGTTTGATGAAGTGGGCTACAGTCCACAAACTCTTACGCCAAATAAAATTTGTTAGATTTGCAGTTCTTTAAAAACTGTTCGCTGAAATATGAAAGAAACCTTCAGTTTTGTTTTTGTTAATTAAAAATGGTAGTATTTTGAGGATAATCACAGGCTGATTTCAAGGTATCATAATAAACTAGTTTCTGTTATTGGTTTAGTTCTTTCTGCTGAACGTAATAACCATAAAACAATTGCTTCCCTCTTGTTGAAAATGAGTTTGGCAGCTTGAACATGCCATTCTTCTGGTTTAGGTGCTAGTTGCAGTTAAAGTTCTACTGTGATGAATTAAAGTGTTCTACTTCTCAGTAATAATGATGATCTGCATTTCTTCTGGTTAAGCTTACATGTGGTCTAAACTTTATTGTTTAGTTGAGAATCAGTAAACTTGATGGGCTAGCAAATTCTGTTGTCCAGTAGTCTTATCTGACAAATTGATATGCTTATGGCAGTTTATTTTTAAGAACTTTTTTTCTGCCCCATAGCATTCTCAGGAGAAGTAGTTCACAAATATTGAGGGGCTTGCTAGTAATTAAAAGCTGTATTGTACATTGTTTTCCATTTCTGTATGTTGCATTGAGTCCTTTGTTGGGAGAAAAGCTGGGTATAAAATAAAATTAAAAATAAAGGCAGCCTGGGGGCAGATGGCATGGTTCTTCTAGTACCTGTGTATGGGAATGGGCCAACATCTTTCCAGTCTTTACTTTTTTTCTTTTTGTGGGGGGAGAGGGATACAGTCACATTGATCTAGCTCCAAACTTCTTCATTTGCTGTGCTTGGCAGGTTTTGACAGCGTTAGGAGCAATATTCCTTATGTCTTCCTTATGTCTTCAGATGCTGACTTTGCAGGAAGATGTTTGTATTCTTGTCATTCACTGTGTGGCCTATAGTTCTTGTCACCTACAGGGTGACCAAAAATTATTTTTTAAAATTTCAATTCTATATACAATAGAAATCTTAAAGATAATTTTCAGACATCTTGTCAGACATCAAACATCTACTGCTGGGCAATGGGAGAAGAAAAACAGGAAAACTACATCTTCCAATTGTAGTTGTGGAAGTCTTTTTGTGTGTATGTAGTTTTGTGTGTGTGTGTGTGTTCCTGGAGGGTATTTGTGGTGACAGTGGGAGAGAGTTAGTACAGCTCTCTGCCTTTCAATACTGTGACTTAAATCTCAGAATGTCTCTACAAGTCAATGCAGTGATGATCACTTTTGCATCTATTAGCTGCTTGTTTTTTGCAGCCAGTTTATTACATGGTGTCTGTACTACAAAAAAAGCTGCTAGGCATGAGTACCTTATTCCTCTCAGCAACTGCAGCCATTGATTTAAAGAAACAAAATATATCTCAGGGCTGAAAGGACGCCTGCTTTCCTAAACCAGCTTCTGTATACGTTGAGATATGATGTGACATCTGGGTATGGTACAGAGGAAATGGGGAGGGAGTAGGGGAGAGGTTTCTTATCCTGCTTGTGTATAATTAAAGTGCATGCCTCCTGGGACACAGGAATAAAGGAACCCCAGGCCCTGCCATGAATTAACATGGCTTACTGCAGAACCAAAAGTGGGCTTGACAGTTGCCAGAAGGCTGGAGCAGTAATAGCCCACCTACTAGCTAGAGTTTAATGTACTCTTCTGCAGCTCCCCCCAACACCAGATCTGTTCGGGAGGATTCACTCACTTGCTTCTTTTTCCTCCTCCTTCCATGCCAAAGAATTGAATCTGTTCTTAAAGCAAGGCAGGGAAAGACTTATGCCCTAAAGCCAATACAGCCTGCCTTGAACTCTGTCTTGTGAAGTGGAAAATATCCCAAAGTGCTGTGTTAAGAGGGGAGGGGGAAGAATTACAAGCTGTAAAAGCCTGACCTAATACTGACATCCTGATGGGGGCCTTTTGTTTGAAGCTGTGGAATGTGTGGCTCAAATTTCAGGGCAAGAATTTCAGGACCAAGTTCGCTTTATTGAGAGGCCGGATGATAGCAATGTCCACAAAGCATTTTTGCTGGGCTGCAGTGTCATACATGTTAAGCAAGCAGAATCTGCTAATGTGCTTTGTTTAAAATTATCAATAATGCTAGAATTCTTTTATTTTGTATTTGTTTCTTTCACACAGTGCATAGTTAATACTAGTTCCATGGCTCCTTTGAATAAAGCACCTTTTATCTAAACAGTAGTGAATACAGATATATCTAGTGCTGCATAGTATATCTTTCTCCCCATGTTTCCTTAAGGTAAGTTAAGATATGTTTAGCAGTATATTGAGTGTCTATTTTCTCTTTTAGGTGTTCCATACTCGCTTGCAGTGCTTATGTGGCTCTGGCATTGGGGGACAACCTTATAGCTTTGAATCATGCTGATAAACTTCTTCAGCAGCCCAAACTGTCAGGATCCCTTAAGTAAGTTTGATCCAGTCTTTTTCTTAAAATATTTACAGGAAATTTCATTCCTATATATGTGCCCTACAGGCACATATACTGGAAAAGTGTGAAGTGGGAAATAGCTTCTATTTTCCTCCCTTGCTGTTTTCTCATGAATCAACTAATATGCATGTGTGGGGAGGACTGGGAAATAGTTTAGTTTTTGTGCCAGGCTTTGAAGGTGCCATGTAAATGTGTGTGTACGTGCCTTTAAGTCACTTGCTCTAACTAGTGGCAACTCTGAGTTTCATAGGGTTTTGTTAGCTATAGAATACTCAGAGGTGGTTTTGTCAGTTCCTTCCTGTGAAATAGGAGTGAGGAACATGTGACAAGCTAGATCTCATTGGGTTGCAGTTCTGTCAGCCCTAATTAGTGTAGCCAGTGGTGAGGGATGATGGGAGTTGCAGCTCAGCATCTGAACAGGCTACCCCTCTGTAATGATACCTAGTCTCTGTTTAGTAAAACAGTCCTTTCTGGATTAGTTTACTGCACATAAGACATGTTTGGCTTTACAGGAGCAGGTGAGCAACTGGCATTAGTCTCCACTCCTAAATGGTTCAAACAATTGATGCTCTATACAATCAACTCTTTCTACCAAATTTTTAATGTGGGGATTGCCTGGAGTGAGGCACTTTGTCAGATAAAGACATCCATGTTCTCTGCTCTCTGGCAGTAGCTTGCTTTATAGGTTGGCAGATTGACCTTTGTAACTATGTGCTCTTTGCTGTTTGTAGGTTCCTTGGCCATTTGTATGCTGCAGAAGCTCTCATCTCTCTAGACAGAATCTCTGATGCCATTACTCACTTGAACCCTGAGAATGTCACTGATGTGTCCCTGGGGATTTCTTCAAACGAGCAGGATCAAGGTTAATGAGTCCATACTTGATTAGAACCGGTCATGCTTTCAACTGCCTTCCTGCTATAACTTGTAAGAGCTCTGCCTTTTAATGCATTGTTATGAAGGGAAGAGCTGCTGCTTGCACAGTTCCTCAAATCTATACATTTTGCATCAGCTAAGTGCTCTGGAACGTTTTATCTTCATTTTTACCTTATCTGTGTATTACTAAGCCTTATACATTTTACCTGTTTGTCCTATTGTTTTTAAAAAAATATAGGTTGCACGGACCTATATATTGTATATTAATATTGTACCACTTTGGAAGGGTTTTAGTAAGGGTGTAATATTTTATAAAAGAACAGTGTGCCATGTAGAAGAAAAAAAGATTGATTTCCAGATATGCCCGTGCCTTTATCAAAGCTTATCAATTTCAGTTGCAGCTTTTGGTAGATTGAGTAGCTTTATGTACACTAAATGCTACTGAAATTTTTGGCATATATTCAGTATAATATATCCAGACTTGGTGGAGTGGGTGCTAGTTAGAAGTTTTAAGTGTGACTAGCATATTGCTTGTTGAAATGTGTAGATGAAAAATTCTGTTGCTTCTCAAAACTGTATTACTGTTAGAAATTTGATTTATTCATGATGCAATCTGATTTATTTTTCTTTCTGCAGGGTCCGATAAAGGAGAAAATGAAGCCATGGAATCCAGTAAGCATGCATCTCTCTGCAAAATAGCATCTTCCTGTTTATTCTGTGAAGATTATAGAATGAAATAGTGGAAAAGGAACTTCCTAGCTAATTCATAGCTAACAACGAGCTGTAGATCAAAGAAGTGTTTATGTTCTTTCTGCAGTGATCTGTTAACATAATTACCTAAGGTTCCTTATTGAACCAGCTACCTAATCAAAGAAGTAAATTTTATGGAGCCATGTATGTTAGGAGTTGCTGTCAAACATACCATTTTCTGTGTCCCTTTCAACATGTTATAGAGTCGGATCCTTGTATCCATCGAACCAATCTCTGCAGTTTCAGTTACCCACAGCTGAAAAAAATATGGACACATACAATAGACCCATACTAGAAAATGCCTAGAGAGGTGTCATCTCTAGGTCCTCCAACACAACTCTCTGTTACATTTGTACCAGAAGTCCTTTATTTTAATAGGGTTCACTATTATCTGTGGTAAGTACAGGAACCGAACCCCCATGAATACAGGGGTCCGACTTTATCTCATAGGAGAGAGATCTCTAAATGGAATGAAAAAAAACATTCAAAATTAAAAATATGGAATGTTTGATTTGCAGCATCACCTATGGAGGAGCTCACATTATGGTCAGTTCAATTCTGTTACCAAGGAGGACCATTTGTTCATTATCCCAGCATAGGTCCACTTACCTCATTCCAGACGATGCATTGGAAAAGCCCTCAGAACAGACAACTCAAGGTGGCTGAAATAAGATCCAGGCTGTACACTGAAAGGGGAATGGCTCAATTACCCCAAATTTCATCTGAATGCCCTAATATTTGCAGCAGTAAATCCAAAAAATAGGAAGCAGAAATACCTATCTCCGGAGATTTCCCGGAGGCATCAGAAAAGTGTAGCCAATTGAAACTTCTCCATAAGTGCTCTCAAGTACCTACAGATGTGAATGTTTGTCATACATTATATTTAGTGTGATGAATGGTGGCTTCCCGTTAATGTATGAAGTAGTTCTTGGCATTGGGACTTTTTGTAGGAAATTATACACCACCTGCTAGTAAGTACTGTGACTAATTCAGGATGCTAATAACCTTTGCTTTTATCATTCATGTTAACAAGTAAGGTGTTCTGTCAATCTTTGGTACATTATTCTAGCTGGAAAGCAGACCCCGCAGTGCTACCCCAGCTCCATCACATCTGCACGAACAATGATGCTGTTTAACCTTGGAAGTGCCTACTGCCTGAGAAGCGAGTATGACAAAGCTCGGAAGTGTCTACACCAGGTTAAAAAACTGTGCTGTATTTTCACTAGAAAAAACTGTCAAAATAATCACAGTATCAGATCCAAGGACATATATACTGGGGTGGGGGGGAGGTTGGGAGTTTTTAAAACATGTTATGGTGGCGTTGGAAGAAACCGATATTCTTGCTCTCCCAGAGGACACAAAGTCCTCATTCCGGAGATAAGCAGCCATTTGCTGAAGATGTTCTGGGAAAATTGGAGTGCTTCCTTCAGCACCTTGTAAGGACTGCCATAACTTTATATTTGTTTGTTTGTTTTTGGAACAGTTTTTATCTATAGTATAATGCTTCCTGTCTGAGCACAAACATTATTGTGCTCTGATAAACTTAACAAACTGAGTAATTTCCATGCTGCTCAGTTTTATTATCTGTTTGATAATCCCATTGTAGATCAGCCATGATCTTGTTAAAACTAACTTGCTTATTTTCATGTTCTGTTGTACTTTAATACTTTTCTCACACCTTGTATTCAGCTCTCCTTTTCTCTTTAATCTTTTGGTATAAGGCTGCCTCACTGATTCATCCGAAGGAGATTCCACCAGAGGCAATCTTACTGGCTGTATATCTTGAACTTCAGAATGGTAAATCTTAATATCATTGCAGTCTCAAATCCTAATCAGTATGCATTGCTAGCTAAAGATATAGCTTCACATATTAAGTAGGCCTGTCAAATAGGAGGTTCAAGTCAGTGGGCCCAAATACTCTAAAGGCATCCCATGGAGTTACCCAAAATCAGCTCTCAGTTCTGCTGCTGCAGGACCTAAATACCCTAAAGTCACCAGGTCCAGTCTGATCTTGGAAGCTAAGCCAGGTCAGCCTTGCTGGTACTTGGATGGGAGACCAATGAATACCAGGTGCTGTAGGCTATATTTCAGAGGAAGGAACTGGCAAAACCACTTCTTAGTATTCCTTGCCTAAGAAAGCCCTATGAAATTTATGGGGTTGCCATAAGTCAACAGGTGACTTGAGGGAAAACACACACACACACAATTTGCAGTGGGAAGCAAGTCTCTTACTGGACCACGTTATGCTTTAACATCAGTCACTTCCATTACAACCTCTTAAATTAGCTGTATAGGTGTCAAGAAAGAAAGACTATATAGAGAGTGAAACAGAACACATTAAAACAGAAGCATGTGTAATTTGCAGTTTTACTTTACCTAGCTATTAGAAATGTAACGTTGAAGGTGTTACAATAGACAGGAAGAAAAAGTTATGGCTGCAGACCTGGTATCTTGTTTCAAAATTTATAGCTTGTGCCTACAGTTGTCCCTCCGTATCCACGGATTTGGTATTCACAGCTTGAAAATATTCTTTAAAAAAAAAATCCAAACAGCAAACCTTTATTTTGCCATATAAGGGACACCATTTTCCTATGCCATTGCGTATAATGGGACTTAAGTATTCACAGATTTAGGTATCCACGGAGGGGTCCTGGAACCAAACCCCAGTGAATATGAAAGGACAACTGTATATACAAAATATTATCTACTCTGTTTTTTCTAAAAACGGGGTTTTTTTCCCCTTAAAAAAAACATATTAAAATTATGCTTTGGGACTGTAGAGAAAAAGGAGTAAGGAACAAAATACCCTGGATGAATGGAAAGTGCCAACTTCTATCTTGTCATTATGCTATAGAGGGATGCAAGTCATCCCCCCCCGCCCATGTCTGCGGTTTCAGTTATCTACAGCTGAAAAAATAGACACACATACATACCATAGAGTCGCACCAGTACCTCTCTAGGAATCGCTAGGGCCTCCAATGCAACTCTGTAGTATGCTTGTACCAGTAGTTCTTTATTTTAATAGGGTTTGCTATTATCCGCAGTTTCACTTATAAATGGTAAGTCCAGGAACCCCTGCAGATACGGGGGAGGGTGACCTGTATTTTTACTGTATATTTATTTGTTGCTAAGTGTCTAAGTGGATTTTTTTATATATATATAAATGAAACGAGACTCCAGTTGAGAGCCTGTGAAGAGTTACTATGGATGGAAATGCTGTTTTGTGGGCTGATCACATAGTATCTCAAGTCTTGAAATCATTTTGTAGGCAATACTCAACTGGCACTGCAAATCATCAAAAGAAACCAGCTCCTGCCTTCAGTGAAAATGTTGTCTGAGATGCGAAAGAAACCTGTATTCCAGCCAACTCACCTGGTTCAGACTATTCAGATGCCAGCATTCACCACTGTTCAGAGAAAGTGAAGTTTTGTGTTGAAACTTGTCCTTCAAGGAAGCACTTGGATTCTTTTGTAATTTTAAGAACACTGTTTCTGTTATCTACATATACATAAAATCTGTGAGAATGTGTTGGTATGTGTTTTTCATTAAAAAAACCCTACAAAAATGACATATAGTTTAAAATCCTTTGTGCCATGATTCCCATAGTAGTTCGTGGAGATACCTTGATTTATACCATACTTGTGATGTGATTCAAAGATGCTTTTGTCTTTTGACTCACAATTGAAGGGAAAACATCAGATACACAGATGTATATGTCTGTGCTTTAAACCTCCATTGTAACGGTCCTAAACATACAGCAGAATCTAATTGCACTGGAACATCCTTTGCTTTTAAAATGTTTCCATCATAGGAGACTGAATTTCTCCCTGATGCTTTTCTGAATTATCTTCTGTTGAACTGAAAATCCACCTCAGTTTATTTACTTTGGGGAAGCAAGCAGCTTTCCCCTTGGTGATAATTGGATTTCTAAACATGTCTTGTTCCATATCTGGTCCTCAGACTGCTGAGGAATCATTCTGCTTCACAGTGCGAAGTTCCATATGGCAGCTTCTGTGCTAATTATTTATAGCTGGTAAATGAAGAATATATGAATAGAAAAACATAGATCAACCCCAAATCTATTGTATTTATAATAGCAGATTGTAGACTATGCTACCTTACTAATTTTTGTATTTGCATTCTAGATCAAATACCATCTAAACCAAAGCAGCTATGATGATGGTTAATTTAGTAGAACAGGATTATTTTTTCTTCATAGATTGTCTGTTACTGAAACCATGTCTTCACTGAAGTTGTTAGGCCTCTAGGAAGAGAACAGCTACAGAATGGCCACTTCTTTCTCCATGCTCCTTAGCAGTAGCAACAGGTGTATGCACATGCATGCATTCAAGTCACCTGTCAACTTATAGTGGCCCCATGGATTCCATAGGGTTTTCTTAGGCAAGAAATGCTCAAGAGGTGTTTTTGACTGTTCCTTCCTCTGAAATATAGCTTACAGCACCTAGTATCCATTGGTGGTCTCCCATCTAAATACGAACCAGGACTGATGTTGTTTAGCTTTCAAGATCAGATGGGATCTGATGCCTTTAGGGTATTTAGGTTCTGCAGCAGAAGGGGGAGCTACTTTTGCGTAACTCTGTGGGAGACCATCTCTCCTCTGATGAAGTTAGCAACTCTGAAATTGGTAAAGAAACAAGTTCATAACTTAAATCCCCAAAGCTCTGCCTTGTGGTTGCTACAGTAACATTAATGTGTACTGCTGCAGAATTGAGCCAGGAATAGTGGTAACCTTAACAAAAATGCCAATGCACTGAGTATGTGTGTTTAAATTTTAGCCTAATCAGAATGCCAACTTGCAGAATTATTAGTGAAGCTTTAGCCTGGCGATTTTGAAAGGCTAAATGTTGGTCCTTTTCTGAGTATTAGCTATACCCGTTGTAACATACAGGTTCTCTGTGTATATAAAACACTTTGGTATGTTTTCATTCCCACTCTGCTCTGTTCATTGGCCACTTAGGAAACACGTCAAGAGTATGTTCATTTGATGCATTAATATATAATCTTTCAAATCAACTATAATGGCTTATGCTACACTGGTACAGCTAGTTTCATACTGAGAGCCCTTCCGCCACAGCCATACAACCACACGTACACACACAATGCTAGAAAGACACACACACCACACGCAGCAGGATGCAAGAAGCCCTCCGCCGCCATGGAACCACAGGTACACATACACACCCCACACCTGCCAGGATGCAAGAACCCCTCTGCCGCCACCATGTCTAACACACATTAGCTAACACACATTGGAAACTGTTTAATGCAGTTAGATGTGTAAATAGCTATTGCTTAAGACAATTTGTAAGCCGCTCTGATAGCCTTGTGGCTGAAGAGCGGGGTATAAATAAATAAATAAATAAATAATTTTTTTTTTAAAAAAAAAAACTGCAAGTACAGGTACACACACACACACACACACACACCACATGTGCCAGAACATGAGAGCCCCTCTGCTGCCGTCAGGCAACCATGCCTACACATACCATGCTGCACACACACACACACACACCACACATGGCAGGATACAAGAGCCCCTCTGCCACGCAGCTGTGCATACAGACACACACCATACGGCAGGATGCGAAGGCCCCTCTGCCACCAGCATGCAGTTGTGCACACACCCCGCACCAGGACATGAGGGCCCCTCCACCACTGCCATGCAATCACACAAACACGCACACGCCATGCTACACCCCCATACTACACCCACCATGCTCCAGGACATGAGAGCCCCTCTGCCACCGCCACACAACCACACATATACACACACACCTTGCTGGAGAGCCCCTCTGCTGCTGTCATGTTTAGAAAGGACTAAACTTTCCACATGTTTCTGCCCCCAGTGTGCCGACTGGCTGCCCAAGGGAGAGTTTTGATTGCTTGGGAAGTTTCCTAAGCGGCCAGTCAGCACACTGAAAACGGTAGCATACCAGAGAGATATACACACACACACACATATACACACCCTTAACCACAAGTAGAGAAATCTTATTTTTAATAGTGCAATTGCCATGAAACATAAGCTTCACAGTAATTTGAAGCCAAACTGTTTCCAATTAAAGAGGGCTACGTTTGTCAAATGGCATCAGTATTAAAGTTACATGGGTAAGATTTTTTTGAATGGGTAAGATTTTTTTCAGAAAAGCAACCTTCCTTCTTCCATTTTTACTTTTCAAGCAGGGGCAGGCTGAAAAGTACTACCACTCATAGTGTGCTTGTGGCAGGCCTTACCTTTCATTTCCTTAGTATTTTGAGATTTACAGTGGATCTTCATTGCAGATTGTGTACCTAGCCATTGTACCTGGCTCATGTTGACTAGTGTCTGGAGGCAGATGGGTTACCAAGTTCCTGGTTTCCAAATAAGAGCATAAACTTGGCAGTGTGATGACTGCTCACATTTTATTGCTCCTTTTAGTGATTATAATGGTTAAGTTTTATATAACATTCCTGGTGCTTCACCTACATGCCCAAGAATCCTCAGAACAGCTCTGTAAACCAAGCTAGTATTTTGGGGATAAAGTGGGCTAATACTAATGAATGTTTAGGGTGAGTTGAAATTTGAACTAGAGACTGAGTACCTCATACTCTTGGTCTACTATCTTCTCTCTTAAGTGGCTGGGAAATTCTTACTTTATAATATACAGCTTGAAGGCACACAACAACATCAAGATGGAACTCCTGAATTTAGACCAGGGGTCGCCTATGGATTGGAGAAAGACTCTCTGCTCCTATTGCAAGCATCTTATTCTACATTTTCACATTAAGCAGTAGACCCCTTCACAACCAATGGACAGGTTCCAGTAGCCCAGGGCCATTAGTAAATTGCTACATGCTAACTTCTACCACATCCACTTCTATACAGCAACTAGGGTTATCTGAACACAGGACTAGGAAGATTGTCAGATGCCAATAATCTGTTCAGAGGTCTGACTGATGATCCATTTACAAGGGGTTTTGTCTTGTAGGCACTTCACAAAATGAGGGATACATCTGTGTGTAACTGACATTATTATAAATGGGCTTATGTAAGGCATGCCACTATCATTTCCTTCTCAAAAGAAGAATGCTGTTAATACTTTCAGAACTATCAAACAATCCTCATTCAGTGAAAGTTAAAATACATCCCAAAAGAAAGCTTTAAAAACTTTGCTGTGACTTTTGTCAAGGGGCACTGTGTCGCTGTGTTTTAGAGAAAGTATAGGCAAGTGGCATTAAGTGTTCAGGATATCCAAAAAATACATGCAGCCCAGACTTACTGAAGGAAATCTGTGTCTGCATTGCCTCACAACCCTGTGAGGAAAATAACACAGATCCTTGGAGGAATGTAGATGTGTCATGTGTCCCACATATAAGGTGGTTGTTAAAGTACTCCTGTAGATTTTTAAAAATGTACATTTGCTGTGTTCTACAGACAGGCACTTGAAGAGAAAAGGCAAACTGCAGATGAAGTGAAACTCACATTTATTTGATTAAACAAAAATAAAATAAACTGCATAGAAACTTTTTAAAGTCCAGAGAGACCATGACTTTGTTTTAAGGCTGCCAGTAGCTGATACATTGTCTCCTTGCTACATCCTTCAGCCTTCTCCATGGACCACAAAGATACATTCAGAAGCCTCCATTAAAAACACACACATTCTAAGATTTTTAGCCCCTTTAAAGAAAATGTGTGCCTCACCTGACCTGCTTTAATCTGCAATGTTTGGAGTTCAAAACACCAGATTTTAAAAAAGTAAGGGACTTCAATTGGAGAAGAAATAAAACAGTCTTGCCCAACTGGAAACTATATAGCTAAAAACAATGCTTTTTTCTGTGGGATACTAGCTGTACTTTTTCCTGGTAAATCTACAACAAAAGCAAAGCATATATAACAAATCAAGGAACTACTCTAAAAACTAACCAGCTTAAGAGAAATGAATTTTCTAAGGATAAGCAAACTTGAGTGCTCCCGCAACAGGATGCATATTTATTTAAAAGCAAATGTCTTGTTTGATAAAATGTGGATTAACAAATATGGAAGAATTTAATCTGCCAGTTTTTTGGTCTTAGACCAACGACTTTGTGTTTAGGCACATAAAAATACTGGAATTTTTTTTTTTGAACTAACAAGACAAGTTGCACTATTACTACCTTTTTTTTAAAAAAAGTACCAACATCTGAGCAGATGCACAACAGGTGAGGCACAATACAAGCAATATCACATACAGTAAGAAAAGTCACCATCTGGGTGACTGAGTACACATTACATCAAGTTTTTTAAAGTCATAAACGGGAGGGGCTAAAAACAAATTCTCTCCCTGGGAAAGAAGCTACATAGACTAAGAAACATTCTATAATTCTACAAAAGAACTTACTCGTTTGGTGGCTTAAAGAACACCATCTAATCTACTACATACACTTAACATTCAGTCACTAAAGCTCTGACAAAGGAGCTTCAAGCAAAATAAAAAGGCAACCTGAGTTTGTAAGTTGATACAATCATTGAAGAGGTCTAAGACCATGCAGGTAACACAAAGCTTTTTTTCCCCATTTTCTTCCTGAAGAACCATTACTGGTTAAATGACGATGGGGGGGAAACAATGCCATTCAATCCTGGCTTGTTAACCCGTAAGATTACTTAAATATGACACAAAAGGTACACATGCCACTGAAACATCTACCAGGTTCAATATGGCATAATCACTAATGGTTTTCTGTACCCATTTCTCCAACCTCTCTTATAAGCAAATCAGAGGAAGAGGCAGTAATCCATACTGTGCCAAAAAAATCTATAGTGTGCTTCTCATGGAGCTCTGCTGTACATGGGAAACAATGGACAAGAGAGTTTGGTCTAAGCTGCCTTTGGTATGGATATGTTAACACTGCCTCTAAGCATCCCATTTGAATCAAAACTTGATTAACTCCCAGTCTCATTTTCTTTCATCATATGTAATACTTTAAACGCAGGAGAATGACCACTATATCCTTTCATGGAATTTCAACTATGAAGGAGAGGTTTAACACCAGGTCTATCAGGTTTACAGAAAATTATTTTCCAGCAAGCTTACTCTTGTAGAGGAGACCTCTAGTCACATAAATACTACAAGTAAGAACCAATCTATCAAACCAACCAGCTGTAGGGGAAAGTGTTAACTTGCCTGACCATTGGTTCCCTTAGTGTCTCTTACTTACACTTTCTGTAATGGCAGTCTAGCATTTCTAGAGAAATGCAGCCATATTCATATGCTTGAATGTATTTAAAATTTATATCTTTGGGTGGGGGCTTAGCTGTATACAGTCAATCCTGTTTCCCCTTATATTGAAAACCCTCTTTCTTCTATGACTTTTTGTTACTGATTCTGAGGTAAATGCTGTGCTTTTTTCTTCAAAAGTGAGGTAGGATTGTTTTGTGTGTATGTGTTCATTTGTTTTCAGGCATCCTGTATCACAGCAAACTGAATTTTGCTGGTTTCCTCAAGACACAAGGATCAGAAACAGTATCTATCTAATGTAAGTACCAGTGTTTACATTGTGTAAGTAAAGAATTTTTTTTAAAAAGAAAAGAAATCCTATTACCTTTTGGCACCATTTGGATATAGTCATGTAAAAACAACAACAAAAAACACCACCACAACAGAACATGCTTTGGCACTTCTTAATTTAAACCAGAACTAAATATAGGAATCTCTTGACCTTCAGAAGTAATCAGAGATATGGCTAAAATCAAACACAGATTCCTTTTCAATAAATTAATTTTGGCTTAACTAACTAAAACTGACAGCACCAGTCTTACGCCATCCCATTGGAAATTGCCATAAATTGTCCACAGATCTCATTAGCTTTAGGAAGAATATAATTTACAGGATACTTCAGGGCACCATTCCATCCTACGTTTATGATATGTCCTTGAAGGTTTCCTCAAGTAATTCATACATAGGATACAGAGTCTCCTCTGCGATACTGCTGCTTAGGCCAGGACTCCTTACTGGGCTTAAAGCAGAAAAGGAGGTAAAAATACTGGGTTAGCAAAAGGCTCAAAAGCTGATTCACAATGGATTATCATTTGACAGAGATTATCTGGGGCACAGCCCAAACAACAAAAGAAAAAACCATTACTAGTATAACTCAGATTCAAATATTTTGTGTACAACTGCCTAATCTAAATGTAACAGTTTGAAAGATTATGTTAACAGTTCAAGAGAAATCACTATGTACTTGAGCAACCTCACTGTTCTGCATCCCGTCTCTGTATATCTAGATTGCCCAATAAGCCCATGAACATGCAAACAGATGGACTTTAAATCCTGTCAGTTATATACCCAATAAAAACCAAGCCCCTAAGGGGCATTTTATGTTGGCATTAAATGTTTCCTGTATTATTACACTACTTAGCTTCATAGCATTATAAACACTTTTATGTCAGAAGTTACTCTAATACTTTAAGTGGGATAACATATGCTTCGCACTACCTTCTGTGTTAATTGTACAGAGAGTCACTCTGGGTAGCCAAACAGCAGCATTTAAAAATAGTTCACACATGCATATATATATATATATATATATATATATGTATGTGTATGTGTATGTGTGTATATATATATATATGTGTGTGTGTGTGTGTGTGTGTGTAAGCTAGAAACTTTCTGGTGGTTTATCCTTTGTGCCAAAGCAGCAAGCCAGTAGAAGTAAACAAGCATATTCATGGAAAAAGAAAATAGAACACTGGAACACCAATCTTCCCCAAGTTTGCGTGCAACAAACACATACAAAAATCATGAAGTTCAAACAAGGATTCCACTAAACAAGGGCTGGAAATCATGTTGCCCTCCAGGTGTCGGATTGCAATCCCCACCAGCTAAACCAGCATTGCCAATGGAACTGCAATCTAATAACACAGAGAACTACGTAATTCCTACCCCTACACTCAACAGTAGTTTACAAAGAAAGAGAGAGAATGCCATGAAGATTTGTGTATCTGATTGGAAAATAGGGGAAATATCAACAGCAGAAGAAATAAATGTTTGCCTTACACACAGACACACAGGGAATTCTGCTGACTCTAAAATTAAAGCTTTTTAAACCAATTATCTTTGGTAGTTATATCAGGAAAACTAACCTTATCAGCTTGAGTAGCAAGTAAAATTCTCAAACTGAAATGTTGTCACCATTAGATGACATGCTGGTCTCACAATAAATATGGATACAAGATTTGAAAACACATTACTGTCTGCCGAGATATGAAAGACTGGCATGCTGCTCAAGCCCTAGCCCTTTTTCCGACTGCAACAATTTCTGGCAAGCATCCTGGTAAAAGCACACCAACTACCTTGTCTCAGACTGTGGGGAGGGGATGAAAGAGAAAAAGAATACAACTTTCAAGTATAATGCAACAACCTCCTAAAGAAATACACTTTTGTTATCAAGAAGTGTATGGGTGTGGATATCAGACCCAAGCCCACTGACTCCATTCCCCCCACCAGAGAAAGTTTCTATTCAATTGATCAACTACATCAGTTGGAACATCTTCCAACATCATTACCTCTGACAAGACTACCAAGGGCCGCATTTGGCTGGACAGAATCACCACCTAATTAAATCGTAAGTCTGGACTTTAGTTTTAAAAATAACATGGATTAAATGAAGCCCATACATAAAGATTGGCATCCTGTTAGTGACATAAGCAGTCAATCTTACACCTACAGGTGTCTCTCTTTGGTCAATATGAAGGTTTAGTATTCCCTCCCCCTGTACTGAGCAAAGGCCCTCCAGACCTACTGTAAAGTCAATGGACTCCACCCCCATGCCTTCTAAGAGTGGTGGTTATATCTCCATAGCTATACACAAATCATTGTATGAGACCTCCGGAGAGTCCCAGCAGCAGTAATCATTTCACGTCTGGCTACAGGGACATAGCCAGATGTTTCTCCAATTTCCCACTGCTCTCATCAGGCACAGAATGGCCATGGCAGGAGAGATGCAGTGACTCTATAGTAGGCCTGGAGGTTGGTGAACAGCCAGCTATAATGCTGGACCATACAGAACTGTGGCCAATGCCTGTAAGAATAGTTTTAGTGTCGACTGAAAGAGGGGTGGGCAACATGTAGAAACACAATGTTCATGACTAAAACATACTAGAAATGCTAAGTCAGTTCAGAATCTCACAAATTTTATATCATTTCTGGAGCATATGATTTGCTGGAGGAAGGGTCATAAGCTCTCAGCTTTGCATATGCTGCAGTCCAGTTAAGGACAGAACTGAGCTCCTTACAGCTAAACATTACTTTCTATAACAGCATGGAAAGTGCAACTCACAACATCTTTGTTCACACAGAAACTCATGAATATTGCTGGCCAGAAACTAGTAAACAGGAGGGAAAAGAACATTCCTCCACATTAGTTGGCGAGCATTTCTATCTTTACATTATATCATTACAACTCACTTTGCCTTGCTAATGATGCTCCAAGATGAATACAAAAATGGACAAGTCTCATTGCTACAATGAAAACATCCAGACCACGTTATCAGCACTTTAGTTCTCCAACCAGGATCTTAGAGAAGACATACCAACACAATACAAATGTGTCTCCTGAGATAACCTTGGAATAGGTCCTAAGCACCACAGCTACAATCTAGCACACACTTGCTCCTGAGCAAGTCCCTATTTGTGATCAAAAGGACTTGCTTCTAAATACGTGTAGTTTAGTAGGGTATCATGCAAATTGGAGAGAATGACACACAGAAGGAATCACATTCCTATGATTTGGTACAAAATTTTCAAATCTGGAGCTTCTTGCAGAAGATAAGAATCCACAACCTTTTCAGTGCTAAACTTTGTGGATGACTTTATTCAAGGAAATCACTACTTTTTGTTTTTAGATACTGCACCCCCATTTTACATGGCATTCTTTGGCGCTGGAACAAATGAGGTAGGGTTTAAGGTGGCTTCATTTCCACAATCTCTGCTGCAACAGAGGAAGGCTACATGGGTGTCCTGACAAGAATATCTTATGCAGAAGTTCCATTTAAAAAGGATTGTTTGCGGGGGAGGGGAGCCTGAGAGAGGCAAGAAACCGTCAACTCAGAAGATTAGTTATTATAAATCTGTTTTCCTTCATCTGGCATTTCTGAAACACACCCTGAATTTTCAAAATGTCTGCTTCCTGTTACTTAGATCAGGTAAAATTATACACTATTCTTGACAGTGACACCTTTTAAAAAAATCTTCAACACAACCCTTCAGAACAGAAAAAATAGAACACTGAGCTGAAACATTTGACTCACTGTCTTTCAATATGTGTTGTAACTTCCACAGACAACCATATTACCCACAAACAGGCATAGTGTAAAGGGAAATGAATTCTTGGGGGGGGGGGATAACTGAAACAATGGCCATGAGAAAAATACAAGCTCAAAAATGAAGTCCTCATTCACCTTTGACAACCAACCATGCCAAAGGTCTCCTTTTGACATCAAAAGAGCTTACATTTGTGCATTAGAGTTTCATTAAGCTTTCCTCACACACTTGCCAAGGCAGCAGCTCCCCAAGCTGCCATCTGAGGTAACTTTTGAAGAGTCCAAGTTTGGAGAACAACATTGTCCAGCAGCTGTACATACGACTGCTTTCCCTCCTCCTGGGCAAGCTCTTCTGGGTCCTCATACATGGATTACATTCACCATGTCACTCTTTCAATGAGAATTCAAAGCCACCAAATAAGAAGTTAAGCATATAACATTTTGTGCATTCTTAAATGGTTGCCTTTGCGCTGTGGAGTTACTGCATTTCTTTTTTTCAAGATATACATGCAAACAAATAAAAATTAACAAGAGCCTAGCCCCCCGCCCCCGTGAATCCCATCCCACTACAAAAGACCAAAGCCTTCTGGTAACAAGACACTATGTTGAACAGTATGTCAAATGCACTGAGGTATTAAAAAAAGGAGAACAAGGAAAGAGTTCTCTGCTGCAGCAGCATCTAAAACACACAATCCCCCCTTCAAAAAGGCCCAACCCACAGTATGAACAGAACACAAGAGCATTAAAAATACCTAACACTACTATATATTTTTTTTCTTTTTAAAGATGAGAGTGTGCCTTCTTGGCAGAACCTACAGAATTTATCACACAAACCAGCTAAATGTGCACAGAAACATGTCTTTGCATTAATGTCCCATCCAGGGAAAAGAGGCTTAATTTTATACTGCACTGTGTATACTGTGGAGGTAAAAGAACATAAAGATAATGAGGTAGATAAAAGTTCGTAACAACACCACAGGTTCACTTCCTGCAGATAAAAAGGGAAAGTACATTCATCCATAAAAAATTAAAGATGAGGTAGGTTTGAACTAACATTGTAATATTTTGTGTGTGTGTGTTTTCTTAAAAGGATTTGTTTTTCCCTGAGACAGATTTTTCATAGTACAGATAAACACAGATTAGAAGACAAGAATTCGATTGTTTCCAAAGTCAACCACAACAATCATGCCATCTGGGGTGACTGTAATACCTGAAGGACGGTCCATCTGACCAAAGCCACTTCCCTGAGTGCCAAATTTGCATAAAAAGCTACCATTCGGCTCAAATATCTGCACACGATGGTTCCTGGAATCTGCCACAATGATACGGCCTTCCTGATCAACTGCCACACCCTGTGGGCGCAGAAACTGCCCATTGCTTGTGCCTTCGGACCCAAGGAAGCGGGCTGACTGACAGTCTGGATGTATGACCAAGAGACGATGATTGTTGAAATCTGTCACGACTAGATGGCCTTCGTGATTGAATGTCACACCTCTTGGGGAATCAAAGTGCTTCCAGAGTGCCCCTTCAAAACCATACTTATTCAGGAACACTCCGTCAGGGCCAAAGAGCTGAACCCGATGATTCCTTGTGTCAGACACCAGGATTTTTCCCTCAGAGTTTACCGCTACATCCCATGGGTAATTGAACTGCCCGTTCTTGGTTCCTTTCTCCCCAAATTTCAGAATGAACTGGCCATCAAACGTGAAGATCTGAATGCGATGATTGTCCTTGTCTGCCACTATAATCCTCCGTGATGAATCTGAGGCAACACCAGCAGGCCTATCGAATTGGCCGGGCCTAGAGCCCAAGGTGCCAAATTTATGATGGAAAGCCCCACAAGGCTTAAAGATCTGGATGCGGTTATTGCTGCGATCAGCAACAATGATGTAGCCTTCTTTATCTACACTCACACCCCAGGGACGGCACAACTTCCCATCACCATCTCCCTCACTAGCAAAACAGAGCCCCGGCAGTCCAATGCCAACATAGCTACGTCCTGATTTGACAGTGACTTTGAATGGGCTGTTTTCTATATGCTGGTTGCACATCATGACTGAAATGAGGTGTTCCCCTTCCATCTGTGGCCTGTAATTGACCAGATAGGTCCCATTCTGCTGATCACCAATATCTGCTCCAAAGAGATTCCCATCTGGCCCCATGACTACAGCAGAGATCATGTCTCCCCCAGAACGGCGTAGCTCCCCATCATGGTCATAGCCTATCACTGTGAAAGAGGCTACTTTGCCTTGAAGTGCACGTTTGAGACCTTCCCCAGTGGCTTTGGTCAGAGGAGCGAAAGCCCCACTGCTGACAAACCCCATGGACTTGATGGCCATATACAAAGCCTGATCGGGAGGTGTGAACATGACCCTGTCATCCTCTTGAGGCTGCAGGAAGCCTCTAACATTCTTCAGCTCCTGAACCTGAGCAAGCATTCGGTCCCGAGCCAAGAGGATATCCATGTTCCGACCCTCCTCCAGGACCTGCTGGACTGCACTGATGGTGTTGTCTAGCTTGTTTAGGTTTTGACGCAGCTTTTCAACCTGAAGGTAGAGTGACTTTGCTTTCACTTGTCGGATTTTTTCCACCTAAAACAAAGATCATTGCATATATTTAAACTATCAGCTGTATTGATCACAGAGTAGAGTAGAAGTGCACATCTGTACATATGGACATGTATGAACATATGTTTGGAATGATGAAAGATGCAGAAAATTTCTGATGGTTTGGCAAATCTGTCTGTTCTTAAAAAATCATAAATTGTTTATGTTTAGGAGAAAGGTGAGTCTTGCTGTTCTGGGGAAGAAATGTGGGTTTGTGGTATTAGATATTTGTTGCATGATACTTTTCAGTAAACAATTTAAAGCAGTTTTAAAAATTCATCATACCTCACTTAAATGATATCCTTATATCAAAAGTTCAAATATTTAAAAGAGAAAGTGGGCAAAGGAACAGATGAATGTACTAAATCCAGAATGCTGAAGGCTTTGTCTGGGCAGAATATGTAATTGCATACAGTTACATACATCTTACACAAGGAGTTACATATCTAGCTACCTACTCTGATTTCTTGGGCAGTGTCTTACCACAACGATCTAACCTGCAGGCTGAATATTAAGGGAAGAAGAAGGACATTTTAAAGTTGAAGGTGATGTAAATACAGACTACACTATTTGTCTCCTCTTAAGTTCACCACAATCAGGAAATCACTGATCAAGGAGCCCAAATTATTAGCATGGTAAGAATGAGTTTATCACAGACATTGAGATTGTGCACTCCCCTCTTTCTATAGCACAGCTGTGAGGAACAATCGGGAAACTTTTGGTACCATTTGAGATTAAATGTAGTTTGCTACATCACCTGACCCTGGGCAACCTGTGGTTGACCTTAACAAGTGGTTAGTAGAAACAAGCCAGTTTCATTAAGTATGGTTTGAATGTTCACTTGCCAACACTCGTTTCCTTCTGTCCCCCCTTCCTTCTACTCCTGTCAGCTAACGAGCTTTCTTTCCCTCCCTTATGGAGACAGCAGCTGGGATGGGAGGGAAAGACTGGCCAAGCATTGAGAGGGGAGCATTTGCTCTGCCACACTATAGCTGCACGGGGTGACCACTCATATACTCATCACTAATGCTAGAGCACAAATGAGCAGCCACCCCCACCCCCGTGTGACTGCAGGGAAGGCAAAGCTACTGGGAACAACAATGTTGGCTTGCCTCTGCCGCTTCTGCAATTGCCACATTCCTCGTCCTCCTGTTTCCGTCCATGAAGAGGAGGATGCAGTGACATGGTCACCACAGAGAACGTGGAGGTGGTGGGGGACAGGTGGAGAGACAAGCAGTTGCACTCCTTAATGGTAATTTACAGCTTTTGTGTGTTTTGTTTTCAGTGGCATACCCGATTGCTGCAAAATAGTGTAGCCACATTTCAGCAGCATGTTTAAAATCCTGAGGGGCTGGGGGAGGTTTCAAGAGCTACAAAAAGTTTTTTTGGGGGGGCGGGCACATATGGCCCACAGGCCAGACTTCTTCCACAATGAGTTTACAGTTCCAGCTGGGTAAGGCCACTCTCACAACTAGACTTTTATCATGTCCATTTCACAGAAGGGGAACTGTGTCAAATTATTGTTATGAAATTATAATAAGCCTGTGTTTTATGTTGCAGTTACACTCATATTCTGCTCATGAGCTTACCATAATCATCTCACTGGCTACTGTGCACTCACACATCTTGGCCTTTCACCTGCATGGAGCCACATATAGAGAACTCTAGAGCTGAGCAGCTTTTTAATGGGGACAACGCTCCCAACTCTGTGTGCACGATTTGACCTGTCAAACTTTTCTTCTCAGTTCCATGTCCACCACCAAAGAACAAAGGGGAAGGATAAGAAACAGGCGAGGAAGGTGGGTTACACAAAATCACAGTTTGTTACTCAAAGAATAAATGTTGCAAGTAAGCAATTTGCTCTATTTCTGATCTTCGTGACAGACACATATAAGTAATCAAGTAGCTAACTTACCAGTGGAAAGCACAAAACTGGCATTCCAAAGGAAGCATTAGTAATAGCAATAGCATTTATATTTATATACCGCTTCTCAGTGCCATTTTTTCGCCAATTGCCCCCAACAAGCTGGGTACTCATTTTGCCAACCTACAGAAGGATGGAAGCCTGAGTCAATCTAGGAGCCCTCTGGGATCGAACTCATAACCTTGTGGCTTGCAGTACTGGCATTTAACCACTGTGCCACCAGGGCATCCATTCTGGTAAGAACTGCCACCTGTAATGACTCATGCAGGCTGGAACCATGCCATAACAGTGCAGTTGACCAGGTAATCTGACCATTGTCTAAGCCAGTGATTCTTAATCTGTGGACCCCCAGGGGTTGGAGAAGATGTGAAGGCTGCTTGGCCCACCTCCTCCCCACAGTGGAGCAACCACATGACAGGAGACAAGGCATAGGCTAGCTGGCTGGGCTTGTTCATTGCTGTTCAATCGACTCTAGCCACAAACTTGCAGGAAGAAGCAGGAGAAAAGTCCCCATCCAACAGTACCTAAGGGAAGGTTTGATGGATTGTGTGATTGCATCATCATCATCATCATCATTAATCTTAAGTTTTGATGTCAAAGGCAACAAAAGAAATTTAAAGGGGGTCCCTGGTAAAGAAAATGTTAAGAGCCAATGGTCTAAGCCAAAGCAATGGACTCCACAATTCATTTGCAGAAACAATGGGACCAAACATATCTCTTTTTTTGATAGAGTTGCAAACTTAATAGATGAAGGGAATGCTGTGGATGTAGTGTATCTTGATTTCAGTAAGGCTTTTGACAAGGTCCCCCATGATATTCTTGCAAAAAAACATTAGTAACCTGTGGGCTAGACAATGCAACTTTTAGGTGGATTTGTAACTAGTTGACTGATTGAGCCCAAAGGGTAGTCACCAATGGCTCCTCTTCATCCTGGACAGAAGTGACTAGTGGGGTGCCACAGGGTTCTGTCCTGGGCCAGTGCTATTCAACATCTTTATCAATGACTTGGATGAGGAAATAGAGGGTATGCTTATCAAGTTTGTAGATGACACCAAATTAGGAGGGGTAGCTAGTACCTCAGAGGACAGGATCAGAATCCAAAATTATCTGAACAGATTAGAAAGCTGGGCCAAAACTAACAAAATGAATTTCAACAGGGAAAAATGTAGGATACTACACTTGGGCAGTAAAAATGAAATGCACAACTATAGGATGGGTGACAACTGGCTTGATGGCAGTACAAATGAAAGGGATCTAGGAATCTTAGTGGACCACCAGCTGAACATGATTCTAGGCTGCATTAATAGCAGTATAGTGTCTAGACCAAGGGAAGTAATAGTGCCACTATATTCTGCCTTGATCAGACCTCACCTGGAATACTGTGTCCAGTTCTGTATACCAGAATTCAAGAAGGATATTGAGAAGCTGGAACGTGTCCAAAGGAGGGCGACCAGGATGGTGGGAGGTCTGGAAGCTATGCCCTATGAGAAGTGGCTTAGGGAGATAAACATATTTACTCTGGAGAAGAGAAGGTTGAGAGGTGACATGATAGCCATGTTTAAATATTTAAAGGGATGTCATACTGAGGATGGAGCAAGCTTGTCTTCTGCTGCCCCAGAGACTAGGACATGGAGCAATGGGTTCAAACTACAGGAAAAGAGATTCCACCTAAACATTAGGAAGAACTTCCTGACAGTAAGAGCTGTTTGGAAGAGGAACACACTCCCTCACAGTGTGGTGGAGTCTCCTTCTTTGGAGGTTTTTAAACAGGGACTGCATGGCCATCTGTCGGGAATGATTTGATTGTGTATTCCTGCATGGCAAGGGGTTGGAGTCTATGGCCCTTGAGCTCTCTTACAACTCTATGGTTCTATGAAACACAGCAAAATTAAAAGTCTGGGGGAACCAATGAATAAAACAATTTGCTCAGCACTGAATATAGGCAATACCTAAGGATCACATACCGTATATTCCGGCGTATAACACGACCTTTGAGCCCAGCCTCCAAAATTGGGGCTCGTCTTATACGCCAGATACACTTTGCTTCACCCGCAGTCCAATCTCCTGCCTCTTTGCTCCCTTCGCAAACGGAGCAAAGAGGCAGGAGATCAGGCGGGGTGTGTGTGTGAGGCAAAGTGTTTACTGGTTCATTCGCCCCCCTCCTCTGCCTTATCCCCCTTTGGGAAAGAACCGAAGACAAAGGAGGGGGGTGAATGTTGCAGTTTGCCGGCAGGTGCCGCTCAATCTCCTGTGTGTTCCTTCGCCAAAGGGAACAAACACACAGGAAATCGAGCGGCAGCTGAGCCAGACCAGGTACATCCGCCCCTTTCTTCCATCTTCCTGGAAGGTGGAAGAAAGGGGGGCGGAACCCCGCGGTTTGCAACGGAGGCTGCCCATTCCGTCTGTCCTCATATCTGAGCAACCCTTCCACCCTCCCTGAAGCCGGAATCGGGCTCCTGGTCGCAGCCTCGGGGAGGGGGTGGGTGGCTTGGAAGCCCCCCCAGCCACCCTTCCACCCTCCCCGAAGCCGCGATCAGGCTCCCGGTCACGGCATCGGGGAGGGGGTGGGTGGCTTGGAAGGCCCCCTTCTAGCCACTCTTCCACCCTCCCTGAAGCCATGATTGGGCTCCCGGTTGTGGCCTCGGGAAGGGGGGGTGGCTTGGAAGCTCCCCCTCAAGCCACCCTTCCACCCTCCCCGAAGCCACGATTGGGCTCCTAGTCGTGGCCTTGGGGAGGGGGTGGGTGGCTGGAAAGCCCCCCCCAAGCCACCCTTACAGTGGCAGAGGCGGTATCGGGGAGGGGGTGGGTGGCTTGAAAGCCCCCCCCCCAGCCTCCCTTCCACCCTCTCCAAAGCTGTGATCAGGCTCCCCATCGCAGCCTCGGGGAGGGGTGGGTGGGTGGGTGGAAAGCCCCCCCCCCTAGCCACCCTTCCACCCTCTCCGAAGCCATGATCGGTCTCCCCATCGCAGCCTCGGGGAGGGGGTGGGTGGGTGGAAAGCCCCCCCTCTAGCCACCCTTCCACCCTCCCCGAAGCTGCAATCGGTCTCCCCATCGCGGCCTCGGGGAGGGTGTGTGTGGCTGGAAAGCCCGCCCCCTCGAGCCACCCTTACAGTGGCAGAGGCAACCCGGGTATGTTCGCCCCTTTCTTCCACCTTCCTGGAAGGTGGAACAAAAGGGGTGAATCTTGCAGTTTGCAGCAGCCGCCCCCGCTTCCCCCCATCTTCATTCCTTTCCAAAGAGAATAAAAACAGAGTGGGGGGTCGGATGAGGCAAGCTGGGTGTTTTCGCCCCTTTCATCCACCTTCGAGTCAAATTTGACTGGAAGGTGGAAGAGAGGGGCAAATGTATCGGCTGGCTGGCTGGGAGAGCCCTTCCAGCTGATCCTGTTAGCTTTCCCAACTCACGAGGATCCTCGTGAGTCAGGAAACAAAGAGGACCAGCTGGCAAGGCTCCCCCAGCCAGCCAGCCAGCCAGCCAAATTGGGGGGTGGTCTTGTATGGTGAATATATGCCAAACTCTAGATTTTTACTTCAAAATTGGGGGGTCGTCTTATATGCCCAGCCGTCTTATACGCTAGAATATACGGTACTCAGATCATGCTGAGGAAAATGGTTCTGAATGAGAGCAGCTAGAACAATATCTTATTCCACGTGAAATAATGACACCACTTGCTGGAGAAAGGAAATGCTGGTGTGGAGTCCCACCTAGTCACAATACAAAACTTAGTATGGTGGATCCAAACACAGTGTGTATAGCTCATCTCCTTTCTTCACAGAGTTTATTATGACCAGAACTGCTGTTTAAGTGGCTGGAGGTCACAGTTAGCTAGGGATTCAAATAGCTTTTTCATGAACTGTATGAAGACTACCGAAAAGCCAAAGCCAAAAGTGGTGGAGTAATTGATAGGTAGGTTCAGATGATGAGTCTTTTAGGAAATGGTTGATTAACAGGCCAACACACAATGAAAAACCTGAACACTAAAACAAGACAGGCAAGTCAAGACAAAGTGATGCAAATCTTTAAAGATGAAAATGGCAAGCATTCACTCCTTCAGCTGAGAAAGGAAGTGGAAAAGACAACTGAGAACAAGCAAAAGCTTAGAAGCAACATAGTGTGTAGAAGGCTTATGGAAAACTTCTAAGATCCTCCTTGTGTGGTGTTGTATTACAATCCTCTTTTTCTTCTTTTAACTTATTACTGCATGATCACCATTATTCCAGCACATTTAGCATCATGTTTTCTCCGTATTTATTCTCTAAATGTTCTAACATTCTCTAAAGGTTAGTAAGTTTATTATTATTTTCTGTTGATGTATCAATAATGTTTCATCTATCATAATTAATAAAAATCCCTCTGGTTTCATTTGTAAACTGATACCTGTCATCTCGTTTATTTCTTTTTGAATTTTACTCCACTATTTTTATATCTCTGCACAAGTCCACCATATATGAGAATATGTACCTTTGGTCTTTTGACATTTCCAGCACCTATTACCTTGATTTTTATACACCTTAGATAATTTATCTGGTGTTAAGTGCCATCTATAGAACATTTTATAAAAGTTCTCTTTCATAGATGCTGGTTTTATCATTTTTATTCCTATTTTCCAGACTCTTTCCCACTGATTTAATAATATTGGGTGCCCTATATTCTTTGCCCATTGTATCATGTTCTCCTTGATCAGATCTCTTTCCATTTCTAATTTTAGTAGCTATTTATATAATTTAGAAATTGTATGCTGTTTGTCTGAAGTTCTTATTAATTCAAATTCCGTCAAATTATCTTCTATTCCATATAACTTTGCGTCTCTTATATATTGTTCACGTAGTTGTTTGTATTGAAACCAGTTGTAGTTTATTCCTTCCTCTTGTAGTTCTTGTATCTCCTTAAATTGATATTTGCCATTTTCTTTTTAATAATTCCTTATAAGTAATCCATGCTTGTGCTTTTAAATTGGCATTTCTATTGAAAGCTTCTTGAGGCGATAGCCATGTTGGTGTTTTTGGACATATTGTTGATTTGTACCTTAACCAAACTCTGAGGAGTGACCTTCTAATTACATGATTATTGAATGCTTTGTTATTTTAAAATTTCTCTTGCCATAAGAACGCATGAAAACCTAAATCTAATTCCACTCTTTCCAATTCTAAAATCTTCCTATTTTCTAAGTTTATCCATGTCACTGACCATGTAAAGCAACATGCACAATAATATGTTTTAATGTTCAGTAACCCCATTCCTCCTCTTTCCACCGCATTTTGTATAGATCTCATTTTTATTCTTGGCTTTTTGCCTGCCCAGATGAACTTTGATAGATCTTTCTGCCATGCTAGAAAAACACAAGTATTTGTTATTATCAGGATTTCTTGAAACAAATATAATAACTTCGGCAGAACTGACATTTTAATCGCTGCAATCCTTCTCATCAGTGATAAGGAGAGTTTAGACCCAATTTTTAAGATCTTCTTTTATATTTATCCATGTTTTCTTGTAATTGTTTTTGAAGAGTTCTGTATTTTTACTTGATAATGTTATTCCAAGGTATTTTGGTTTTGTTATGACTCTGAATCCTGATATTATTTGTAGTTCTTCCACTTCCTTCTTCGTTAAATTCTTCACTATCATGTTTTGTTTATCTTTAGACCTGCATGTTCTCCAAACTCCTGTATCGTCTTGCGTAGATGTTTTACACTTTCCTTTGGTTCTTCCAATGCTATCATGAGATCATCCGCAAATGCTCTTATTTTGAATGTGAAGTTTTAAAATTTTAATGATTTTATTTCTTGGTTTTGTCTAATTTGCCTGTTCAAAACTTCAAGTACTAGAATGAAGAGGAGTGGGGAGAGCGGGCATCCTTGCCACATTCCTTTATTTATTTTTATCCATTCCGTCTGGTCACCATTTATGTTTAATTTTGCCTTTTGTTCTTTATATATTTCTTTCACCATTTTGTAAAATTTGTTCCTATGTTTATTTCTTCTAGAACCTTCTTCAAAAATTCCCAGCTAGTACTATCGAACACCTTTTCTGCGTCAAGAAAGATTAATGCTAACTTCTTTTCATTATGCTTTTCATAATGTTCTAATAGGTCAATCACTATCCTTATGTTATCTTTTATTGACCTTTGAGGTAAAAATCCTGTTTGATCTTCCTTTATCCACGTGAGTAGTACCTCTTTCAATTTTTCCGCGAGTACTGCAGCGTAAAGTTTGTAATCCGAGTTCAATAGTGAGATCAGTCAATAGTTCTTTGGTTCTAAAAGGTCTTTTCCTTCTTTAGTGTGATGACCTGGCAACTTGTGAAAGGTCCTGCAGGCAGGACTGTACCACAGCATGGTGCAAGAGCATGATGAAGCTGACTGGATCCTTGTCACCCCTATGTTGCCTAGACTATGTGAAAATGACAAGGATAGTCCGTTTCAGCAGCGCTGAATTTGACCAACAATTGGGGGCGGGGGGTGCGGGAGGAAAAAAGTAAACAAGCAAGCCCTATCATTTATGAATTAAAGTATCTCCAGGGGAATGGTGTCCTAATTTCACTTGGTTACAATATATCTTGCATTTCCTGTTGCAACTGTAAACATGACCACTTGTGGCATGCCTCATTGGTAGTCAGCATCCAAAACACATTGGCAAGAGAAACCATTCAGCAACTTCCCTGTCCCTGCTGGGGGAATCCATTATGGTATTGTTCTTTTCAAAAGATTGAAAGCTACTGGACTTCTTTTTCTCAGGAAGCATAATTTCCATAGATACACTTGCAGGTGAAGAAGTGTGGTCAATCTTGTACCTTCTTGCTTCTTCACATGGAACACGGTGCTGGTGTTGTCTGTCACAATCTGTAGAACCCTTTCATGAACGTACTGCTTGAAAAGTCAAAAGAGCTTTTACAACCAGCAGCACATTTATGAGGCAGCCAGTTTGGAAGTATATGTAGGCAAAAAGAAATCAAAAGAGGGGGCTCCATACCCTTGAAGCGAGTTCTCCATTTTAAGTAATAAGGCTCTAGTTAGTGGAAAGACATGTCAACCATGATGTTAAAAATGGATAGCCATCACAGAACATCTCTCTGGATCTCTCTGAGAGGACGGACTTTCCTGCAATGGCTGTCAGTGTCCAGTCTTAGCTCTGCTGATGAAGTGGAAGGATGGAAGCCAATGTCACCATATGAAATCTTATCACCCTGATGCAGTGGTTCACGGCCCTAGGGGCCAAGCATGGCATGGAGGCTTCTTGGAGGTGGTAAAATATCTCAAGAGATCCTGCAGTATTCTTCTTCAAAACAGTAACAATTTCTTCTTGCAGCTTCTGGAATGGTGGTATAGGATGGAAACTGCTGTGCAGAGGCACTGAATGGCATACCCTCTCTTGAACATGGTGAGAACCCAGACACCAGATGTCAATGTGGTACTAAAGACAGCCTACAGATAATGGCAGAGACAGGATCAGATGACAAACCAGGTATTGACAAACCCCCAGGAAATGTGAAGAGCCAGAGGTCTTCTTGTTGGAGTCAAAATTGGTATTTAAATCATTTGAATGTCCTTCTGTGAAGAAGTCTGTGAGGATAGTCTTCAAGAACATTCAATGGAACGACTATAAGGATACTGAGGTCTACTATTCAAAATTGCCTCTTTGGTGCTTACCTCAGAAAGCATTGTTTAGGAGAGAAAAGTGGTGTGGGTTACATATAAAGACTTGTTGATATTAGAGAACAGTCAATTCAGACTGAAGTCAAGAGATGAATTAGAATCAAAGGGCTGTACCTTGCACTGGTTTTCTTGCAGGAAATTGAATGAAAGATATAAGATGGATAATGCAGGTGTCTGAAACACAACTATGTACAAATGATGAACATTTGATAGCCAAAATGTTGTTGAGATTTGAGATGGACAGTGAGCAGGTAAAAGACTGTATGGTAAAATGGGCACAAAAATATAGGCTCATAAATTCAGAAGGAGCAATGGGAGAAGATGTGGTCAATATTGCATGGTATTACTGTGACCAGAGGACAGTGCCGAAGCACCTGAGTCAAGAAAGCTGTGTATGGTTGTAGGGTGGCAGGTTTTAAACTGTAGCAGCAGGTCATGCCCTCAGTCTCTCATACAGTACAGTGATGGAGATCAACTCTGTGACAAGGAGTAAGAAGGCAGATAGTTGTCTCAGTGATCCCTGTGAAGAGAATGGACCAATGCACATTCATAGTACCAAGATAAATTGTGGCATGGAGACAAGTCCAGTTGGTGTCAACAGGTTGGAGAACTCCCAGTAATACCAACAGCCCTGTGGTAGTTTAGACTTCAGTGATCTGTCTCTTAAGGAATGGACGCGTTGGACTGGGCAAAGGTCAACTATTATCCTTGGTGTGTGACTGCAGAGGGAGGGGGACTTCAGTTATCTTATCCTTGGAGCAATGCTCTATTCAAAAGACTTCACCCAAGGAGTGGTGATCAACTTCTGTGGCAATTGTTTCCAAAACTAATGATGAGAGTAAAGATCAGCTTGGGGTGGTGGCAGGATCAATATCAAGGCAACCATAGACTATCTGGATAGAAGTCTTGGAGTGAACAGGTCTACTGAGATGCTCTGAATGGTGGAAGCGAAAGCTGCTGTGGGAGGGGATGACTATGCAGATACAGGTTCCTTCTCTTGATGAGCCCAAGAAGACTCATTAAAGGCCCACTTCTTGATGAAGTAATAGCAATGTACCTGGAGTACAAGAGGGGAAGGCAAAGGCTGGCACACAGGCTTGTTGCACCTGAAGCTTACACTGTATACAGCTGAAGTACATCAGATGGTGAAACTGAGATTGAAGAGGTCAGTATACAGAAGTGAGTAACTGTGGAAGACTAGGGGGCTGCCTTAGCCCTCTAGGAGACCAAGGACTATAACATTTTCCACTGCACCTGATCTTGAATCCCCCCCCCACACTTTTTGCCTAAATGCCTTATAGGGGACATGGGGGCAAGTTTATCAGCATTCCTGTGCCCCTAAATGGTATCTGGAAGCATGTTGAGAGAGGAAAACATTTTTTTGCAAATGTTTGTTTTGTCCCCCAGGGGCCCAAGGGGCTCCAAATGTGGTAGAAGTGCCTTCTGCATCCCCTAGATATAATTTTGAGGAAATTATTTTACCTTTGGGGAGCCCTGGGTCCACAAAAATGGCCCGGGGAGGGGGGGGGTCTCAAGCAGCTGCACTTTACTCAACTTCGGTATTTTTGGAAGCACAGGTATTCATTAACAACATCCTGTGGAGCTGAATCTGTCCAACCTTTTGGATAAAAAGATTAGTTTTATAGATGAAAATGAACACAGTATGTAGGGGCCCTTTTTTTGGCCTGCTGGTCAGTGATCTGGAGAGAATTCCCCCAGGAGATGCAGCCCTAAAGACCCTGCCCTGTCAAACCCAAACGAGTTGCAGCACAGTAGAAGAGAGGATATCCTCCCCCTTTCTGATGCAGAACAAACACTCATAATTGCCCAAAGAAATAGGAGAAAGCAGCTCAATGAGAGAATATTCAAAACACTGCTGCTTGTGCAGCTGGCAAAAGAGAACTAAGCTTCTTACCCCTGAGTATGGGGTGGGATTCCTGCTGAAAAGCTACTCAGCTCTAGAATGTGGCTCTGAGCAGATACAAAGCCTCTATGTGTGAGTCAGACAAAGCAGAACTAGTCACCTGGACCAATGCAGATGATTCTACCCCATTTGCTATACTGTCATCCTTTGACAGTATAAACAAATACGTTATTAACGTTAGTCAGTCTTTTATTTTTATTTTTTTTACCTTCCATAGCAGCTCACATTCTCTTTCTTCTAAGGCCTTTTTGTGTCTAGATGTCACTGCCTTCACTTCAGATTGTACCATCTTGGCCTTCATCTCAACTTGTTCTGCTACAGCTTGGGCCTGCTCGATACTCAGCTAGAATGAGAGGGAGAAAACACTGCTTAGTCAAAGAAAGCAACCATAAAGCAGCACCCAGGGCATTAATCATGCAACCTGGAATTTCTAGAACTGAAGTTTAAAATGATCAATGTTACTAACATCAAATATGGGGGGCTACATTTCAAGACAGCATGTGCAATATTTGAACTAGTTATTCACCTGTCTTAGAACAGTCAAGAAAATTCTATATAGAATTTGCTCTGTGCAATCTCAACAGCAAACTTGCAGTTACACTAAAAGCAAATAACTGATCTAGGCACAGAGAGAAAAGGACTATTTATGTTTTAGCTGCCCATGCAGTTCAGTCACTTTTCTCTTTACTGTTACCACTAATACTCAATCATTTGAACAAATAAGGTTCAAATCTACAGAAATTTGAACCTGGGCCTGCATATTGGGCTCAAAGTTTTCAAACTGTTGCTCCCACCCAACCAGGCTATTGCAAACTGCTTTTGAAGCTGAGCAAGGTTTCAATAATGAGGCAAAGTTCTGACCTTCTAGGTCCAAAACTGCATTGAGCTCAGGTACACCTAACACAGCTATAGTCAAAATTCCAAGGTGTATTACATTATATACCTAGGGCTTGGAAAACTTAAAGTTTTTGGGACCTGAAATCCCTAAATCTATCAGCCAGCATGGGCACTAACTTTGGGGGATGCTGAGAGTTGTAGTCTACAAAACTTCCTTTTTCCAGCTCTGAACCTCTCATAGTTTGCATGCTAAGACCTGCTTCCCAGACATTTGTCCTGATCAAGCTCTTTGCAGAGAGAGGGTATTTTTCACACCATTTACTCATTTAAAGCAGGTAATACAGGTTGCTAATAATAGGGTTCAGTTCAGTCCACCACAGGTGCAACATCTACAAGCACAGGAATCCCCAGACATACAACATAATAGTTTGCATTGTCCTCCGAGTTGATAAGGGCCAGAATCTTTGCTGGTGATATATGCACATGTAACTCAATGTTATGCACATTTTATATTTTCCTTTGGATATTGTACAAGGGGCCATCCAATAGGCCTTTTTGCTCCACCCCAAACTACCCCCTCCCAGTATCTGTCAAACCCAGAGTGGGGTGCTGTCCACCATTAAATGGTGTGGGGAAGCAACTGAACAATTGGGACTGCCTCCCATCCCTGTTGCAGTTCTCTGGACACAGGGAAGTGAAATGACGACCTCATTCTGCTTCCTTGTGTCTAGTGAACTACAGTGGGGAAGCAAGGCAATACCTGCTGCTTGGTAGGGTGGGGTGGGTAGAGACAGAGAACTAGTGGAATGCTATACTTTGTATACCTGATCCAGAATCTCAGTCAAGGTGTCTGTTTTCCTCCCTTCCTCTCCTTACAGTGTACACTACCAAGCTGCTATGAGGAAAAGGAAGCCGAGTATGATAAGTTTCAGGTTAGCGATTTTGGCTTCTAGGGAGCGTTCAGGCTTGATTTGCTCTTGGACCAATTTATTTCTCTCTCTCTCTCTTTCTTCTTCTTCTTCTTTTTTTTGGGGGGGTAGTCCACAATGTTCACAGACCTTTCCTAAAGCACCATATATCAAGTACTGTGCTTGCTTTAAATCCCATCAGCATTTTAAAAACTGACAAGCTTCCTGAGCTTGGACTTGTACATTTGTACTTTAGCCTATTTTAAAACTAACGTTTAGATTTATGAGCAAAAGAATGCATGGTTAACACAGTTAGATACATAGAATCCACCTGAGGGAAAGTAAAATTGAAAGCTTACAAGTCTATACCCATGTGGTTTCTATTGTTCACAAGAAGAATTTTCTAAAACAATTATTTAATGGGAAAGCAAAGTATCTGTTTACATGGTTTTCCAATGAAAAGAGATGGGTAAGATCTAAATGAAAAAGGACGGGGGGGGCCTCTCAGAGCAACTTCAGAAAGAGTGAAAGTTGGTGCATGACCCTTCTCTCCAGCTTTCAGAATTAGCTCCTCTGCTTGCAGATGTTCCTTTACAAAGATAGAAATTCCACAAGTTCATTTAATATCTCTTATCCAGAAGCCTACTGAGCAACTGAGTACCAGGCTTTGTCACAAAAGTCAAGCAGAGCAAACACTTCCCTCCTCCCTGCCCGATTCAAAAGATCAAGGCTTCCTTTAAAGAGGCTTCATCATGAGAACAGTCACATGACATTTTAAAGAGTCTTTTTAAAAACAAAAATACGCTCTCCTCATTTGTATACTCTACTAACAGCACACACAAAGGTCTGGCCATATATATGGCACCTCTCTTTCTGCTCCCCCCTGCACAATAAAGGGCTGCTTTTCTCATGTAGCAAACTCAAGTGGTAAAGCTTTTCCTGAACTGTATCCTCTCAGTGTGTGAGGCTCCACATATTTAAATGCTTCTCTGAAGGCAAACAAATAGAAACCTTGCTGTTGTGTGTAGAAAACTACTGTGCCAGGCAATAGTTCATTCAAATCATCTCTCTTGTGTGTTCTTCTGTCTCTAGAAACTTTTTACACAGTGCCCTCAAAACATGCAAATCCATCCACCCTGCACCCTGAAGTGGAAATAGTTCAGGATAAGCTTTATCACTCTGTTCATCTGCATGCATAAAATGAGTCATGTTACTTGGAGAAGACTTATACTGTGCTTTCCTCAAAACAGCTGAATAACAAGCTTAAGGATTTCTCTCCAATATACTAAAAAAATTTTTAATGGTGGTACATATCTTCTTATATACCGTCTTCCCTATGGCAATGCTCAGGCTTTAAATTCTTTAGAGGCCTTTCTCCATATCCCATTGCCAAAAAGAGATATGGCAAATGGGAATGAACAAGCGATAGTAAGGTCAAACAAACCAAGAATCAAAACATAATTTAGTTTTACATTCAAATTAGGCCAATAAATAATATCAAGCTAGATTTATCAGTATGTGACCTTTATCTCTTGAGTAATACTGGATGAATTCCTAACCAAGTTGCTATGTGTTAAGTATTAACTGCCATTAGCCATGTTGGCTGGAGATTCTAGGAGCTGAACTCCAAAACAGTTGGCAGACCAAAGGTTGTAAATTGAAATCTTAACTTTTCTGAGAATCTAGTTCTCTAAAAAGAAAACTCTCCACAAATTTTCTCCTAAAGTAATGGGCACAAAGCATTCAGGGACTGTAAGTGCACATTCTCTGGTCTTCTGAAGCTCCAAAAGGCTTTCTTTCTTTCTTTCTTTTTTAAAGTGATTTTTATTAATCTAGTGCCAGCAGATGGGGCTGTTTGGTGAGAGAACAGTGTGTCTTTACCAGTTCACATGAAGTATGCAAAATTTCAAGTAGCAGATAGCATGGTCACAAAGCTTTCCTAAATACTGAGGATCCAGGAGGTAATACTCCTCTCATTTTCCATATTAAGAATCACTAGAATATGACCTGTATGAGGATAGCAAAATGCTTCTGGCTGCAAATTTTCCATTTCAAGTTTAACTCGTCAGTGTCACGTGTCTAAGGCACAATGCTAAGTGCCTACCCTTTGAACAAAAAGAAATCAGTTTTGAGATATTTTCCAATGTCAAGGAAATAGTTCTGAAGCACCAGTTGCTGAAATATTGAAGCTATAGGATCACTTAGCAGAGACCAGACTGTGGAAGCATTTCAGCCAGCCATGTTCTTGACAGTGCCAAATAATGGGAGAGGCTTATAAAGATATTTCAGTAGAATTTGCAAGAAGATGGAAAAGACAACAAAAACAGGATGGACCTGATGGATTCAGTCTGGACAATCTCCCTAGGTTCTCCCCACCCTCCCTGCCTCCCATCAACAGTCTGTCATCACAAAGTTTAGAGATTCTCAGGAAGAACAATTTAGCTTACCGTATATTCTGGTGTATGAGACGACTTTTGAGCACTCAAAAGTGCCCTCCAAAATCGACAGTCGTCTTATACGCCGGATATACTTTGCTTCACCTGCCCGCCTATCTCCTGCCTCTTCACAAACAGAGCGAAGAGGCAGGAGATGGGGCAGGGGGGTGAAGCAAAGTGCTTTTCCAGTTCATTCGCCCCCCTCCTCTGCCTTCTCCCCCTTTGGGGAGCAATGGAGACAGAGGAGGGGGGTGAATGTTGCAGTTTGCCACGGCCGCCGCTTGATCGCCTCTGCAGCGGCCGAGGCAAACCGCTAGATTCGCCCTTTTCCCCCACCTTGCTTGAAGGTGGAGGAACAGGGCGAAAATGCCCCGTTTTGCTCCGCGACCCCGATCCCTCCTTCTGGGCTCCCTTCCGAAGGAAGCCCAGGAGGAGGACGCGGGGCCGTGGAGCCAAACCCCGGGATTCGCCCCCTCCCCCCCAGCCACCCATCCACCCTCCCTCCCTCCACCCCCCTTCCCCAAAGCCACGATCCCACTGGAATCGCGGCATTGGAAAGGGGGGGTGGCTGCGAAGCCCCCTCCCCCCATCCACCCGTCCACCCTCCGCCCATCCACCCTCCCTTCCCCAAAGTCGCGATCCCACTGGAATCGCGGCATTGGAGAGGGGGGTGGCTGTAAAGCCCCCTCCCCCCAGCCACCCGTCCACCCTCCGCTCATCCACCCCCCCCACCAAATCCGCGATCCCCTTTGGGGAGGGGGGGGTAGCTGCAAAGCCCCTCCCCCCAGCCACCCGTTCACCCTCCGCCCATCCACCCCCCTTCCCCAAAGCCGCGATCCCACTGGAATAGCGGCTTTGGGGAGGGGGGGTGGCTGCGAAGCCCCCTCCCCCCAGCCACCCATCCACCCTCCGCCCATCCACCCTCCCTTCCCCAAAGTCGCGATCCCACTGGAATCGCGGCATTGGAGAGGGGGGTGGCTGTAAATCCCCCTCCCCCCAGCCACCCGTCCAACCTCCGCCCATCCACTCCCCCTTCCCCAAAGTCGCGATCCCACTGGAATCGCGGCAATGGAGAGGGGGGGTGGCTGTAAAGCCCCCTCCCCCCAGCCACCTGTCTACCCTCCCTCCAGCACCGTCCGTCCATCCACCCCCCTCCTCAAAGCCGTGATCCGGCTGGAGATCGCGGCTTCAGGGAGGGGGTGGCTGCGAAGCCCCCTCCCTCCAACCACCCTTCCACCCTCCCCAAAGCCCCCTCCCTCCAGTGTCCTCCCTCCAGCCACCCCCCCTCCCCAAAGCCGCGATCCCGCTCGCGATCATGGCTTCGGGGAGAGGGTGGGTGGCTGCAAAGCCCCCTCCCTCCAACCACCCTTCCACCCTCCCCGAAGCCCCCTCCCTCCAGCCACCCCCCTCCCCAAAGCTGTGATCCGGCTGGAGATCGCGGCTTTGGGGGGTGGCTGCGAAGCCCCCTCCCTCCAACCATCCTTCCACCCTCCCAGAAGCCCCCCCTCCAACCCCCCAGCCAGCTGGCCATCCCACATTCCCCAACCCACCAGGAGGCTGGGCAGCCTCCTCGTGGGTTGGTGAATTGTGGGAGGAGGAAGAACCCCACCCCCCTTAGCCAACTGGCCATCCCGCATTCCCCAACGCAAAAGGGAGCTAGGCAGCCTCCTCTTGGGTTGGGGAATCGCGGGAGGAGGGAGAACCCCCCCCAGCCAGCTGGCCATCCCGCATTCCCCAACCCACCAGAAGATTGGGCAGCCTCCTGTGGGTTGGGGAATCGCGGGAGGAGGGAGCTGAGAAGGAGGGATTGGGGCTGTGGAGTTAAATCCCTAGATTCGCTCCCTCTCCCTTGATGGTGGGGAGAGGGGGTGAATCCCGCAGGGAGAGGGGGCGAATCCAGGGGTTTGCCGCGGCCACCCCTGCTTCCCCCGCATTGGTCCCCTTCAGAAGAGCCAAGACGGAGGGAAGGGGGCTGCTGAGGCAAACTGGGCATTTTCGCCCCTTTCCTCCACCTTCGAGTCCAGTTTGACTGGAAGGTTGAAGAGAGGGGCGAATGTTGCCCTGCCAGCTGATCCGGTTCGCTTTCCCAACTCACGAGGAGATCCTCATGAGTTGGGAAACAGAGGATCAGCTGGCAAGGCTCCCCCAGCCAGCCAAACTGGGGGTGGTGGTGGTCTTATCTGGCGAATATATGCCTAAGCCTAGATTTTTGGCTGGAAATTGGGGGGGGGGGTCTTATACGCTAAGTCATCTTATACGCCGGAATATACGGTATATGCACATGTAAATCTTCAGATAGTTGGAAAGCATTCTGGAAATCTTGTTGCCTTAGTATAATAAGACAGAAAAAAACTGGTATCTTTCCACTCAGGTTGGAAATTAACGTATTTCCCTTCTTTTTTTCAAAATGTAATTCATCTTGTGCCTTAGCAGTTTTGTGGGCTTTAAATAAATGATGTATCTATAAATCCATGTAGTTTGTTGTTATGATTAGCCTTATTTATATCCTGCCTTTCCTCCTCAGAACCCGGACTCAAGGCAGCTTGCAAATTCAGACAAATACAGTACAAGATGAGTATCCCTTATTTGAAATGCTTGGGACCAAATTTTTTTGGATTTTGGAATATTTGCATACGAGATATCTTGGAAATGGGACCTAAGTCTAAGCACGAAATTCATTTATGCTTCTATCAGAAAGTGAAGATGTCACTATCTCAGCCACCCATGTGGAGAATTTTGGATTTTGGAGCATTTCGGATTTCCGGATAAGGCATAAAAGGATTAACATAAAAATCTAATTAAACTCTCAATAACATTATTGAGTGCCAGTGTGGTGTAGTGGTCTCAGTGTTGGACTATGACTCTGGAGACCAGGGTTCGAATCCCCACTTGACCATGAAAACCCTACTGGGTGACCCTGAGCAAATCACACACTCTCAGCCTCAGAAGAAGGCAAAAGCAAAACCTCTGAACAAATCTTGCCAAGAAAACCCTGCCATAGCTTTACTTTAGGGTCATTATAAGTCAGAAACAACTTGGGAAAGGCTTATATGGGACACAACATAGGCACACGACAACAAAAACAATTTGAAACATAAAATAATAAATAAAAAACCATTTTAAACCACTACAGTAAAAACTAGTATAGTACATTGTAATATTAAAAGCCCTTTCTTTAAAAAATAAATTCTTGAAAGTTTGTTGGAATAAGGAAGCTTTTGCCTGCCAATGAAGGAGAATAAGGAGGGTGCTATTCTAGCCTCCCTAGGGAGGGACTTCCAGAATCTAGGGGGCAACCACTGAGAAGGCCCAGTCTTGTATCCATGCTGTACATGCCTGTGAAAGTAGTGTGACTGATAGAGGAGCTTCTCCTCAGTAGCTCAGGGCCCAGGCAGGCTCATATGGGAACGTATGGTCGGTCTGTCATATAACTTGGACCTAGGCTGTGCAGGGTTTCATAGGTCATAATGTATTTACATAATGTCACTTACAGCCAGGACTATCTTTCTTTGCAACATATTTACACCACATCAAATACTACAAAGAGGAAGGCCAGGCAATACCATCTAATTCACAAAATGATTCTCTCATCATCTGTGGCATCTTATTAAATGTGAACCCATTTATTATCTTATAAGTTTTCATGACCTACAGTTCACTATCTCACATACAAGACCATCACGATACTATGAAAACAGTTTATACACCACAACAATTTTGTTAATCGTTATTTGTTCCACTCACCAGAAGAGCTAACTCTTTGGACGTTTCACAATTTGGTAACTAACTGTAGCGGTCTCTTAATAATCCAAATGAAAACAGAACCAGAGACCACCTGCAGGAATAGGATTATGAAGGTGCTGGATGTATTAAATGTTAAATTTATTGACTGATGATTACTACCCCAATTAAACGTCCTATCAGTTGTCAACTGCTATGAACTTACAAATCAGGCTCAGGGACATCCAGGAACAGCTACAGCACTAATAGTTCCCCCATGCTAACTGTACACTCACCTGAATGGCCTGGCGTCCCTGTTGAGCATCGGCTAGTAGCTGAATGGTAAGCGTTCTAGAGTCCTGCAGAGCATCTTGGAGGTAGATAAAGCTGTGACCCACATGTCGTTCCATGGTACATTCCCGGCAGATAGGGACAGAACATGTGTCACAATAAAAATGCAACACCTGCAAGAGGGAAGGTTCAGTAAAATGTATAAGAAGACAGACAGGCCTTAAAAAGTTTAATAAGAATAATAAAAATTCCACAGTTGTGCATGACACTAACATTTATTGCCTGTAAATGGGGTGTATGTGACAATGGAGACAGAAGTTATAAACCAAAGTTACTAATCTGAACATTAATCCAAGGAAGAGGGTAAATATCTTCTAATACCAGTTCTCCCATTATAAAGGATATTCTCTTAACTGCTTTTACATTTATTGAAAGCACTCCTGCTTCATGCTTCATTTTGTTTATAGCAGGCAACCTTCAAGCAAACTGTCATTAACTTTTCCAAAACACTGCATAACAAGGATTCATTGATTTATTCATCAGTAAATTACAAGGCCTACCATGGCACTACCTTTCTGAGGTGGTGAGATTGCATGCAAGGCTATACCAGTGGTTCTTAAGCTGTGGTCCATGGACCCGCAGGGGGCCACAATGTCTTCATAGGGTATCCTCAAGGCTTGAAGGCTGTTCAGCCCATGTGACAAGAGCCAAGGTAAAGGCTGGCTGGCTTGGCCTGCACATTGCCCTTCAATCTGCTCCAGCCACAAATTTACAGGAAGAAGCAGGAGAAAAGTCTTTCCTCCTGCCTCCAGTGCCTCTGAGGAAAGGGTTAATGGATGGTGTGATTGTATTATTATTATCATCATCATCATCATCACCACCACCACCACCACCACCACGACCATCATCATGTGTTGTTGTTGTTGTTAGGGTTTTAAATCTTGAGTTAAGTCTTGGGTGTCTATGGCAACAAAAGACATTTAAAGGGGGTCCCTGGTAAAGAAAAGGTTAAGAGCCATTGGGCTATACTGATGGTAGCACTGCTACTGACAGGGTCTCCCAAGTCAGATAGCCTTTTGCTGAGAGGAGCCAAACTAAATGTGCCGAACAGCTACTGGGCAGCAGCAAGAGTGGGTGGTGACACTGGTGGAGGAGAGGACCTCTCAGAGGCAATGGCACACCACTCCTGAGTGTCATTTACCTTAAAACTCTATGAGACAATCCAAAATTAAAGAAGAGATAGTGCTGGACCTGAGGGCAACAAATTTCATATTCATAGGGCCACCGTAAGTTGATGTTGATTTGATGGCAAATAACAACAATTTACAAAGTTATTTTTACATTCCATCCATTAGGAACAACAACAAGAACAGGACTACCGTACTTCCTTTGGAGCGCCATAATATATTTTCTCCTGTGATGCAATTGATCTTATTAAGATAACTATCCTGTGATTCAGGGGTGGGCCACCTGATGTTTTCAGGCTACTACTATGATTTGCTCTAGCTAGTATAGCTGATGGTGAGGGGATGATGGGAACGGCAGTTCATCATTTTCCGAAGAGCCACAAGTTGCCCACCTCTGCTCTAACTGCAAAGAAATGTAAGTCGTTCAAAAGCTGCAGAATTTGAAACAGTGGGTAAGAGTCAACTAGAAAAAAAATAATTGCACCAGACATTCCTGAATGCCACACCCAAAAGTTAGTTCCTCTTAAGCCAGGGATAAGATATTTTCTTCAGTACAACATGTTTAGCCAAACATGATGAGAAGAACTGGGGGGGGGGGAGAAAAAAATTCTTCTTTCAAAAGAATTTTTGAATTCTTTGAAAGAATTCTAGGTATTCTTTATGAAATCCACATTATAATTCAACCCCATTACTTCCCTGGAAAAAAACACAACCCCACAGAGCAGTGTTTTAAAAATAACAACTATTTCATCTGTAGAAACCTCAACAAATTATGTCTAGGCTTCTACAAAGTGTATTATTTCCCTTTGGCAAAACATAGCTGTACCCTGCTTTGCAACACACTTCCATGTGAAGAGTGACCCATTAAGAAAAATCCTCTTACTAATTTTGAAAGCACTATAATAGAAAGAACCTGAGGACGGCCAGTCATTGAGTCACATGAATATCACAATTCTCCTGGTTGTTAAAGTATCACCCCCTCCCTTCTCCTTCTAGTCAAAAGGGGCCAGCTGAAGAGAAAATGGCGTCAATATGAGCAAGGGTTCAGCTTCAAGCTAAACCTACTATTAACCCACTGAAACAGTTAATGCCAGAAGCAAAGCTAGGTCAAAGGCCAGAGAGCAGTCCTGTCATGCAGATCCAGATGCTGCTTTCTGCAAGAATACAAGGCACAGTGTAGGAGTCATTGAGGCACCCAAGCCACAAAAGAGAGGAAAAAGTAATCAAAACAATTAACAGATTGTTAAAGAAATCCTTTGGTCCACTGACATATCAAGAAATGCTAGCTCAAAAGCCACAAGGTTTTATTCAGTGCCAAACATGTTTGTTTGTTTAAGACTAACTTAGCATAAAGGAAAGATTTTTTTAAAAAAAGAAGTCTTGAGCATAAAACTGGTTTTTCAAGTTGGCTTCAGGAGTGCAAGAGACTCTTCATAGGTTACCTACTGGAAATGTCTCCAATAATAACCGAGTTCCTTTCATCACAGAAGGCGGCAACAGGGCAAGAGATGTTGATCTTAAGGTTCTGGGGGTGCAGAGGGGAATGGAGGGAAAACGGCACGTCTGCTTTCTTCATTTACCAAATTGGCTCTAGCAGTCTCTCTCACTCTGACCAAAGGCTCATATGCCACTAAATTGTTTGCAGTGTTAGTTTAAACTGACCTTCCTCAGTATGTGGGTACGTGCCTTCCTCTTCTGAGAATTAATAACAATTGGATCTCTCCTTCAAGTTGTGGGACTGTGAATATCTGTGATTTTCTGCTATCTGCTGCTCAGCATCCCAGCCACATGTTTTATGCACTCAAACCTGGGAGAGCATGCATGTGCCAGTTACTATCCAATATCTCCAGCACTTCCAGAGAAAAAGAAACAGGAGTAACTCTGTTTCCCCCAATCTCTTTTGAATTACTGCATTTCAACAGCAGGGGAAGGGTAGGGGAAAGGCTCCCAGTCATGTCACTTCCAGAATTTAAAGGTGCATACACACATGTTGGGCATGACCCTATAAAACCTATCAGTGGGGGATGAAAGCAGATTAACTGGTTCACTCCCACCCACCAATGACCTTCCTTGAACTTCCATAAGTAAGGGAGCATTATTTTACTCCCCCTTTCATCTGCCTTTGACTAGAAGCAGCAGGATAGGAAGAGATGGGAAAACCAATGGCCCCCCAGATGTTGTCAGACTACAATTTCCATCCTCTCTAACCAATGGCCCTGCTGACTTGGGCTGATGAGTTGGAATCCAAAACACCTGGAAGGATGCAGATTCCCCACCACCCTGGTAAGGGAGCTCCCAGCAGTAACAGGACCCAACAAATCTACTACATACTACATAAATTAGTAACCCCCCCCAAAAAAAACACTATTAAAAACACTGGAACCTTTTTTTCACTGTCCATTCACCCTCTGCAACTTTAGTCTTGCCAACTATTTCAAAATTTGTAATATTTTAATATTTGTAAAATATTATTTTACAAATAATAAAATATTTGTAAGCCACTCTGATAGCCTTGTGGCTGAAGAGCGGGGTATAAATAAATAAATAAATAAAAATTTAAAAAATACCACCAATGTTTAAAATTGAACTATAATGGAACAGCAAGTGCCTTTCTGCATGAGAACTTTAGTAGATTCCCACCATCAGTCTGGGTTCAAAGATTTAAAATGTACCACAACATAAAGAATGGTTTTAATGACCAAATTTTACTTGATTCTTACAGCTGTTTTAGCAAATTGCAGAAATGTCAATCATTCTGTTTAAGACATGGGCAGCAGGTAGAAATAGGTTGAGAAGCCATACAGATAAATGTGCACATCCCTTTATAAAACTATCAGCCCTTCAAGATGGGTTTTTAAAATGTTATTGGATGGTACCCAGAGGCTATAGACCTGTACATTGATAGAACAGCTGTCCCCTAAAGCATAGTTGTTGGGCAACTGTGGTGGGCATAGAAACCAATTTTCTCCCCCTGGAACCCTGGGGGGTGGGGTTGGTACTTGCACAGACTAACAGAAATGCAAACGAAGCAGGAAGTGGCCAGAAGTCTACTTCTGGTATTGAAAAATGAGAGTTTTAAAAATGTAAAATGGTTGGAGGGATTGACAATCTATTTTAAAGATGAACTGCCACTCATGGAGTCCCCAGCCTTACCTCTAAAATGAGTTAGTCTTAAAGGTGCTACCACTTTTTTTCTTCCCCTCCATTTTATGTGGCAAGAGGCTAACATAGCTACTTCTTTGAAAACTACAAAGTTACCCTATCATTATTGGCTGAAAAACTCTACCTAGAGATGTTCCTGTGGATTAGTTTGAAACAACAACAAAAATCCAGATCTTCCCTGATGAGAATTCACAGGGTAACATCAGGAAATTCCATTCTGCAATCAACTCCTTCACTTGTTGGGAGCCAGAAATTTATTTATAGCAGTACCTTTAGAGTCACACTGACTGACAGACTGGCCACAAGAAAAGGATTTACGGGTGATTCCTCCATCAATTAGGTGTCAGGGCCATGGCATCTAACATTGTAGCCCACAGTGATTAAACCATGAGGATGTTGGCCAGACACATACAACCAAAATTGCCACATTGCCTTAATGGGTTAAGAGAAACTATTAGAGAGGCCATGGACTCCTAGGACTTCAAGGGATCAATGAACAGGGTGAGTAACCACAGATCTTGGTATCCACAGGGGATCCTAGAACCAAACCCCAGTGAATACCAAGGCCCACTGCATCAGCAATTAAATTTAGTGATGTTATTTTTAAACTAGAAAAAAATAGGTTTATACTGATATTTTTTAAAATGCAAATCTAATGAAAATTCCAATTAAAACCTGATTTTTTTAATATCACTGTTTTTAATCCATCTTGTAAGCAGAACCCAGATTGTTACAGTTAATTACTGATACACTACCTTCTAGCCAACTACCCATCAGTTCATAATTCAGTACAGACCTGCTCTATAAAGGAAAAAGCAGTAAGAAATCTGCACCAAGCAAATAACCTCATTTGCATGAAAGGAAAGTCCAGAGCTGTACTATACATATAATAGGGACATGGAATGTGAGAAACATGAATCAAGGAAGCTAGAAATTGTAAAACAAGAAACTGAATGTATAAACATAGTAATACTTAGTGTCAGCAAGATAAAGAGGACATGAATGGGATATTTTCAATCAGATAACTGCATAATATTTTACTGACAACGTAAGAAAAAAATGGGTGGCATTAATTGCGAGGCAAGATGTAGAAAAGCAGTCAAGGGATATAACATGAAGTCTGGTCAAATAAAAACAGGGACTTCAAGGACAATCAATCAACATAAACATCATCCAATTTATGTTCCAATTACAGAGGCATATGAGGAAACTGATCACATACCAAAACAGGGCATGTTGATACTCACAGGTGATTGGAATGCAAAAGTAGGGTACAGAGCAGAACCAAACACTGTTGGAAAATGGTGAGATAAAAAGAAAGAAAGAAAGAAAGACAGACAGACAGACAGACAGACCTGATTGGATAACAGATGAAATTCTTCAAATTTGTATGTAAGGACAAACAGTACTATTATAAATAACCAGCACAAAGAAACAGAAGATAACAACTTGAGGCAGAGCAAGAGACCTCTTCCACAAGATCTGAGAAATCAAAGTAAATTCAAAACAAGAGTAGGGATGCTATATGACCAACAGTGGAATACATTATACGATCAGGAGAAAATACAAGTATATTTCACTTAACAAAGTAATGTGGTCTTCAGCATTACTTCTTTAACAGTAATTTTGATACCAGAGTCAGGAATAACATGGAAAGGATAGGGATAGGTTCCTACACCTTATCAAAGAACAGCAGTTCAATATGCTTCAGCAAACTTTTTATTCAAAACTAACAACATGCACAGGTGAAATGGGGAAAAAAACCAGGTCAGGTGAGCCTTGCATAAGTGAAGAAAAACATGTTAAACCTTCTAGAGAGTACTTAAAAGCTTCTTCCAAAATTCATCCAGGGATTCCCCCCACCTTTCACCAGCTTCCACTTTTCATTTTATTTCCATTTTGGTGGCAAAATTTATAGATCTACGCTTTTCCAACATGCCAGGGTAACTGGTAAAGCAGGCTAGTCTCTCCCCCCCCCCTTTTTTTTTTTATTTTGCTCTTCACACATGCTCAGTACTGTACATGATTTTGGAAGCAGATGTTTACCTTGCCTGTCGAATGAAAGGAATGCCACATTGGTTACTTACCGTGAAGGTGCATTCTTGAGGGAGTGGGGTGATGCGGGTCCTTTACATTAGACGTATTGCCCCCATCAGACGTTGCGACGCCCTATTCGTCTCTTTCTCTCAAACAGCCATAGGGTCCAGAGCTTCGCAGAAGACCATTGCTTCCTGGATCAGGGCTTGTATCTTCGAGGCCTATGACTCAGCTAGGCTTCCCAGACCTTCAGGGGTCACGGCACATTCGACTAGGTCAGCCGCGACATCCGCGGTCTTCTCCACTAACGCTTCCCTGGTTTCGTCAGTCACCGCCCAGGTGTAGCAGGAAGTTACATCAAGCCTCTTCATATTCAAATTTCTTTGTCTTTATCTCCTCCATCCTGGAGCCACGAGGCCAGTTCACTGACTAGCAAAGCCCTGTAAGGACTAAGGAAATCGTTTAAGTCAAATAACATTAAGCAGAGCTAAATAATAAGGATACCGCCATGTAAGGAAAAACGCACGCAGTCACTGGGCGGGGAAAGGACCCGCATCACCCCACTCCCTCAAGAATGCACCTTCACGGTAAGTAACCAATGTGGCATTCTCTGAGGGAGGGGTGATGCGGTTCCTTTACATCTGGGACGTGCCCAAGCTGACTCAATAGGGCAGGAGTGACTGCGGGATTGGCGGACTCAGTCTCTGAGCACCTCCTGGAGCACCCTCCGACCGAAGTTCGCCTCGGCGGAACGGAACTTATCCACCTTATAGTGTCTAATGAAGGTGGACGGTGTGCTCCAGGTTGCTGCCCTGCAGATTTCTACCAGGGAAGCGTTAGTGGAGAAGACCGCGGATGTCGCGGCTGACCTAGTCGAATGTGCCGTGACCCCTGAAGGTCTGGGAAGCCTAGCTGAGTCATAGGCCTCGAAGATACAAGCCCTGATCCAGGAAGCAATGGTCTTCTGCGAAGCTCTGGACCCTATGGCTGTTTGAGAGAAAGAGACGAATAGGGCGTCGCAACGTCTGATGGGGGCAGTACGTCTAATGTAAAGGACCCGCATCACCCCTCCCTCAGAGAATGAAGATGCTAGTTGTTTTGATGTAAGTGATCATGAGAAGATGGAAACTACGGAAACACTTGAAACAGAATCAGATATGGCTTCTCAACCAGAAACACTTCCAAAAACAGCATCTGTGCAAGCTCCTCCGAAAATGCCCAGTTGCAGACCTTTCAGATACACGTACGTTCCCCTAAATCCTATTCCAGTTTCAAAAATTAAATAAAACTGTGATTGAATCAGGGGTCCATAAACAGTATCTGGCAATTAATACTGAAGCTGAGTACAGAGGGTGCAAGACAAGAATGTGAAACAGATGGATTTAGGTATGTTCTGCGCACTCCCCTTGCTAGGCTGTAATCACTTGATCTGGAAGTCTAAGTTAATATGTGAAGCCAGGTATACTATTAATGTGTTCATTTGTTTTTAGACGGTTTTAAAGCATTTTTAAAGAGTATTTTAATGTGTTTTTAAAAATGTTTTATCTTTGTACTGGTTTAATTCCTTTTATTTGTTCATTGCCTCAGGAGCACTTCTGGGCTGGGAGGCCATATAGAAATACAGTATCTTAAATAAATAAAAATAAAATACTGCAGACATCTTGCTGCAACCTAACATTAGAAGTCTGTATTCTTTAGGCCTAATTTCACCGTCCCTCTCAATGCTGATGCTGCTAAGAAACCTCAGCTAGACAGAGGACAAGTAGAGGGAAAGGGGGTAAAGACTTTTATCCTACATGGATAGGGGGCAAAGAAATGCCAGGTATTCAGACTGGGTTTACAAAAAGAGGCAGAACCAGAGATCACATTGGATAATGAAACCCACCAAAGATTTTCAGACGGATCAACCTATGCTTTACAGATTACACCAAAGTCTTTAATTGTGTGGATCATGCAAAAACTACAGACTGCACTAAAAGAAATGGAAGTGCCACAACATTTGATTGTCCTGAAGTGTAATCTATACACTGGAAAAGAGGCCACTGAAAAGATAAAATACGGAGTAACTGAAAGGTTTCCAACTAGCAAGGCTATCAGGCAAGAGTGCATTTTATCACCCTGTTTTATTTATATGCAGAAAGTGGAATTAGACTCAGGAAAGAGACAGGATATGCAGATGACACCATACCACTAGCAGAAAAAAGCAGACTTGAAATGACAACTCATGAAAGGAAGGAAGGAAGTGATAAAGCACGGCTACAGCTGAAGATCAAGAAAACAAAAATAATGCAATAGGCTTGACTACTCCTGGAAAGGGTAGTCTGTGCTGTTCCAAGCACTTGATTTCATGTCACTGGTACGATTCCTTAGAGTAGGGCTTTCATTGGCGCCAACTTTCGGGAGCATCAATGCAGTCCTATCAACATTGACTGAAAAGTGAGCCCCGCTAAGGCTACAAAAATTGACTTGCTGACACAGTAAGGACCAGTCTAGTCTAAATTTCCAACCAGATGCTTCTGAGAAGTACTGTATGCATGTGGCAATAGCGAAGAGGCAGGAGATCGGGCAGGGGTGGTGGTGAAGCAAAGTGTTTACCGGTTCATTCGCCCCCTCCCCTCCTCTGCCTTCTCCCCTTTGGGGAGCAACTGAAGGTGGAAGAGAGGGGCAAATGTTGTGGCTGGCTGGCTGGGAAAGCCCTGCCAGCTGATCCTGTTCTCTTTCCCAACTCATGAGGAGATCCTCATGAATTGGGAAACAAAGAGGATCAGCTGGCAAGGCTCCCCCAGCCAGCCAGCCAAATTGGGGTGGTGGTGGTCTTATACAGCGAATATATGGCGAACTCTATATTTTTACTTGAAAATTGGGGGGTTGTCTTATACGCCCAGTCGTCTTATACGCCAGAATATACGGTAGATAAAATCCTCAATTGTATATATCATTGAATACCGAAGTCAGAATCATCTCTGCCACCATAGTTCTGATTTCTGAGTATGGTTGTGAAACCTGGACAGTGAAAAAAGCTGATGAGGAGGAAAAAAATCAATTCATCTGAAAGGCAGTGCTGAAGGAGAAGTCCTACAGATACTACATACTACCAAAACAACAAATATATGAGTGCAAGAGAAAAAGTACAGTAGCATCCCCGTATGGAGGAGGAGGAAGGGAAGTAGGCTCATGGTCCAGGCCGCCGCTGCTGCAACCTGGCCCGCCTAGGCCACTGCCTCTCAGGCCTCCTCTTCTTCCACAATAGCTGGGTGCTGCTGCACCACCTCCGCCTCCCAGGCCTCCAGAGACACCCCCCGGCTACCAACCGCAAGATTGCCACTCTTTTCCTTTCACCCCTCCATTGCCACTGCCACCACTGGAACCATCCTGGGAGTTGAAGGGAAAACGGAGGCAAGATCTCTCCTCCTCCCTTCACCACCACCATGTCACCACTGCCGCCACCAGAGCCATCCGGAGGAAGGGAGGCAAGATCTCTTCCTCCCCTCCCTCCCCTGTCCACACACCCCCACTATTGCCAACCACGGATAACTGAATCAGCAGATGGTGAATCAACAGATACAGGGGTGCTACTGTAAGCCTGAACTCTCCTTAAAAGCCAAAAATGGAAGCTGAGGTTATTGTACTTGGGACCTATTAAGAGGTGACATGTCTCTCTGGAAAAGATAATAATGATCAGTAAAGTGGATTACAGTAGGAAGAAAAGAAGACCTCATTACAGATGAAGTCAAGGAAAGTTACTTTTCTATCGCTAGTGGAGTTAAAATTTTATTTTAACTCTTTTATTACCGACAGAAAATAAAAAAAAAAAGTCTGTGGTCGAAAATGTGAAAGCGAAAGTAGCGCTGAGAGAGAGGTTCCGATGCTGCTGGCATGGTAGACAAAAATGAACTGAGCCAATAGGCAGGAACCTCAGGGGATAGCTGCAAGATAGGCAGGGCTACCACCAAAAAGCCTTGCATAATAGCTCTAGAAGGTTCCGAACGCAGGTGCAGGTACTCATGTGCATGAGTCACAGAGACCACAAAGAAGAACCTCCGAGTCACATTGTCTTTCATTCTAAATCCCATCCTGTGAAGGAAATTATTGGGTATATAAATCCTTCCAAAAAACCCTCAAGTGCACACAGATACACTTCCTGTGGACACTACATCCATCTGTGTACCTGTTGCTGCTTCGGGCCCCCTACTCTGCTGGTTTCTTCTGCGACCTCATCTCCTCAGATGAAAACAGTATCACCCAAAAACAAACTCCCTTCTCTATCCCAATACTTCCTACTTTATTTGCTAGCCTTGCATGAATGCTTAGAGCCTGTGTGTGTGTGTGAACATTGTTATTATTGTTTTTCCCAAATAAAGATCAAATCATCTATCTAGCTTAACATCTCCTCATGATTACCAGTATGCATAGGTCAAAAGGTCCTATCTGTTGTGCCCCTCGCATAGCCAAGTGAAGTACAGCAGGACCCCCACATCTGCTGATTTGCCTTCCACAGATTCAATTATCTGCAGATGGCAACGCTGGGGCGGGTAGGAGGGAGGAGGTGAGCCCGCGGGGGGTTCCGGCACAGCGGGCAGGCGTGGGGGAGGGTTCCAGCGCAGTGGAGCTGGCAGGCGGGGAAGAGAAGGAGGAGATGAACTCTCCTCTCCCTCTCTTCTCTGCGGGGGGCGGGATGTTCCTGGAGCAGCAGATGGGCAGGCAGGCAGAGGGTTCGGGTGGGTGGGGGTTGGAGGGAGGGAGGAAGTGACCTAGTGGGGGGGTTCCGATGTGGCAGGCGGGAGGAGCGTTTGGTGTGGCAGACGGGAGTAGCATTCCAGCGCAGCAGAACTGGCGGGGGGGGGCACAGGAGGTGAGCTCGCCTCACCCTCCCTTCCCCAGGAGGGTTCCGGTGGCAGTGATGTTTGTTATTATCTGTGGATTTCACCATCCATGGTGGGGCCCTGAACCAATCCCCCACAGATACGGGGGTCCTGCTGTAAATTCATTCCCCAAGTTAATGGAGGGACCTTAAGACCCCTGAGAGTTTAGGGTAACAGGCAGGTCTGTCACAATGGCCCTCCAGATGTCACTGGCCTGCAACTCCCATCAGCCCTTGCTTGCACACCCGATGATGAGGAATGCTGGGAGCTGTAGTCCAGAACCATCTGGAGAGTCCCACAATTCCCGGTTTTGCTTGGCATTTGTTCTCTGTGGAGGGGTGGAAATCCAACGAACAAACCTTCAGAGGCTTTGCAGCCAGAAAGGTTTGCGTATCCTTCGATTTCCACCCCTCCACAGAGAACAAATGCCCAGCAAACTCGGGCGCTGCCCGCAAACCAACGGTTCTCCATGGAGGTGGTGAGCCGAGTGGGTTTAAATGGGGGCTTTTCGGCAGTGATGTCAGTGGCTTGGGGAAGGGATATCCAAGGCCCAGGCAAGCCAGGGGCATCACCGCAGGAAAGCCGCAGTTAATCCCATTTGGCATGCCACCCCATCCCTGGTTTTTTGGCGGCAACAACAGCGGCAGGCGTGGGCATTGGGTGCCCCCCCAACCATGGGGGTGGTGAGCCTAGTGGGCTTAAACAGAGGCTTTTCTGGTGGAGATGGTGGTGGCTTGCATGGGCTTTGACTCCCCCCTCCCCCAGGGAATGAAGACAGATGAAAGCTGCACGTTCCCGGGAGTCTGTCATCACAAAGTTTCTTTGTGATGAGGGGAGATCTGCCTATCTCTTGCCTCTTTGCAAACGTTCCTGGGAAGGGCGGGGGGAAGAAACCTCCATGAATAAATGAAACCATGAAAGTCAAGGCCACATATGTGGAGGGACAACTTGTAGTATTTTAAATTAGAAGAACCACTAGAGTAGTAGTAGTAGTAATAATAATAATAATAATAATAATAACAACAATAATAATAAAATTTTATTTCTATCCTGCCCCTCTGCAACGCAATTGGGGCGGCTTACAATATAAAAACTCCATAGTCACAGTACCCTAGCCCACCCACCCCTTAAAATAATATTAAATTATAAAAGATTAAAAGCATACAGTAATTAAAAATATATAAATTAGAAAGAAAAAAAATTAAAACATACAATAGTTTAAAAAAATCTGATTGCAGCTCAGAAAGGACAGCCGAGTCTTGGGCCGGGATAGTTATTCAGGAAAGGCCTGCCGGAAAAGATCCGTCTTGACAGCTTTTTTAAAGCTGTCTAAGGTGGTAATAAGATGGATCTCGTCCGGCAGGCCATTCCATAATCTGGGAGCGGCAGCAGACAAGGCCCTCTGGGAGGTCACCGACAGCCTTGTTTTCACAGGCTGTAACAGATTCATCCCACAGGACTGAAGGGTATAGTGGTTTGATTGCTGGACTCCCCCCCCCCACAACACAACTTGAAGGCACACAACAAACAAAAACAGAATCGCTATCTTCCATAGTACTGACTACATGAGACATTGCAGAGCACTCACTGTTCCTGCCTAAAGCCCTGAAGAAAACCACACAAATGTCTACCAAGTCTCACAAGAAAAAGAGAGGTCATATTAAATCAGCTTTGCTAGTTATGACAATAAAGGTCTGCAATGAAAAAACTTTTTTTTAATATTGTAGGTGTTTTTAATGTATTTTTGGGGACTGAATTCAAAAAAACACATCAAAAATGTCATACCACACACATTTATTTCGCAAATTTCATTACTGATTTCAATACTAATTCCATTAAGTCCCATATTACAACATGAAAACATCAAGGCAAGTTGTGAAAAAACTGTACATGATGGAGCAAATCTGAGGTCATTTTTAGACTTAGAATGCCAAATTTCTATAAAACCAGCATACATTTTTAAACAAAGTTTTTATGACCCTCAATTTTGCAGGCCTATGTGTATGTACATGGGGTGGGGGTGGGGGCATGCAAGAGAAGATTTTCAAAACCATGGACCCAATCCAAACAACTGTATTTACATGATACCGTGGAATCTTCAGAGCCCTGCATACACTAGAACATATAGCACAATATGGCAGCTCTACTAACACAATATGGCAGCTCCAAGTTGTTCCATTTGCTTAACCACTGTTGCTGTACATGTTGCTATCACAAAGCTGCCCAAACTACCCATTTGTTTAATCTCTCCCTGAAGCCAGCAACAAATTACAGTGAACAAATTACAGATGAACAAAAGCAGGATGGATTTTTCTAAACTGTCAAGTGTACAAAGCTAAGGCAAAGTTGCCCAGCGACTATTTTGAATGCCACCTTCGTTACTTACCGTGAAGGTGCATTCTTAAGGGGAGAGATGAAATGGATCCTTAGCACTGGGTTACATTCATCACTGCCCAGGTGGTGGCAGGAAGTTACGTCATGGTCTTTGGAGATTTGAATTTCTTTGTCTCCTCCATCTAGTCTCCACGAGGCCAGTTCACTGACTAGCAAAGCCCTGAATGGATACTGAAGAGAAAATATATATACACATAACAACAAAACATTACAATTGAGAGGGTATTCGCGCGTGTACATTGCCATGCAGGGAATCATGGTAAATGTCTTAACGCACAGTCACTGGGTGGGGAAGGACCCATTTCATCTCTCCCCTTAAGAATGCACCTTCACAGTAAGTAACCAATGTGGCATTCTCTAAGGGGAGGAGCTGAAATGGATCTTTCGCATTGGGACATGCCCAGGCCCAACTGTACAAGGGAGTGAGTGACTGAAGAATAAAGTAGTGAAGGCAATCAGTCATTGATCACTTCCTGGAGCACTCTGCAGCTGAAGGTGGCTTCTGCGGACCAGAATTTGTCCACCTTGTAGTGCCTGATGAAGGTCGAGGGAGTGCTCCAGGTTGTGGCCCTGCAGATCTCTGTCAGGGAGGCATTAGTGGAAAAGACCACGGAGGTTGCCACTGACCTTGTTGAATGGGCTGTGACTGCCGATGGTCTGGGGAGTTTGGCTGAGTTGTAGGCCGTGAAGATGCAGGCCTTTATCCAAGTGGCAATGGTCTGTTGGGAGACCCTGGATCCCAATGACGCAGGTGAGAACGACACAAACAGTGAGTCGCAATGTTGAAAGGGGTGTGTGTGTTTGATGTCGATCTTCAGGGCCCTCTTGACGTCTGGCTTGTGCCACAACCTCTCCTTGGGATGTGATGAATTTGGACAAAAGGAGGGTAGAACAAGTGGTTGGGACACATGGAACTCTGAAATGACCTTCGGCTTGAACAAAGGATCTGGGTGGAGTGTCACAACGTCCTCACTGAAGGTGCAGAGATGTTCCCTAACCGAGGGAATATCTCTGCCGAGCTAGCTCTGACATTCTCTTTGCGCTGAGGCCACGAAAAAGCCACCTTGATGGTGAGGGTCCTAATCGATACCCTGCGAAACTGTGACGTACCGGAGGTGAGATTACGGATGTGCCCCTGAGGAAGTGTTGCACATGAGGATGAGAGGATAGGCAAGTTCCCCCGTGACCTGGTATGAAGGCGGCAAGTGCCACCACTTGCCTCTTTAAAGTGCTAGGACGTAGTCTGGCATCAAGGCCCTTCTGCAGGAAGGCAAGGATGTGTCATACTGTCGCCTCCTCGTAATTCAGCTGTTGTGATGTACACCATCTTCTGAAGGCCTGCCATGTGACTTCATAGATTCTCCTGGTGGATGGACGGCGTGATGAAAGCAACGTGGTAGTGACTGAGTCTTCATAACCGTGGTCCCTCAAGGCCTGCTGCTCAACCCCCATGCTGTCATTTGGAGCCAGCTCAAGTCTGGGTGCAGAATCGGGCCTTGATGTAGAAGGCCTGCCCATTGGGGTAGAAGCCACGGTTCCTCGGTCGCCATTTCCATTAGGTCTGAGAACCAGGGTCTTCTTGGCCAGTGAGAAGACACCAGGACTACTTGGGCCTTCTCCTGCCGGATCTTCTGGCACACCTTCCCTCTGAGTGGAAGTGAGGGAAGCAGATACAGTAGACCCCTTGGCCAAGGGGAGCGTAGAGCGTCTGTGCCCTCAGCATTTCGGTGGGGATACCTGGAGAAAAACCTGTTCAGCTTGATATTGGTGTGGGTTTCAAACATGTCTGCTTCCATCCAACCATACCAGGCCTGAATCTCAATGAACACCTCCTGATTCAGCTCCCATTCCCCTGGAAGTACCAAGTTCCTGCTCAAATAGCCCACTTGACAACTGAACTCCCCTTGAAGATATTGGGCGGTGAAGGGAGAGGACCGTTCCCCATTTGAACTGAAGGTCTGCCTCCTGTTGTAGAGATCTGGACCTTGAACCGCCTTGTTTTGCTATGTAAGAGTGGGCTGTGGTGTTGTCTGTCATCACCATGACGTGTTGATCCTGGAGTAGGGGTGTGAAGTGAAGGAGCGCAAGGCGTGCTGCCTGAAGCTCCAGCCAGTCGATGATGTGTGTTTGCTCCTCTGGGCTCCAGGGGCCTTGGGCCACTTGTCCCTGACAGTGTGCTCCCCAACCTTGTAGACTCACATCCGAGGTTACCAGGATTTTGTGTGTGGTTGTGAACGGAGATCCCTTGGAAATTGAGTCCTTCTTGGTCCACCAGACCAGCGAGTCCTTCACCCGCTGTGATAGGGTGAGAAGGAGGGACCTCCTCAGTGTAATCTGTTTTTCTCGTAAGGAATAAGGAATGCCTGCAGGGGCCTAGAATGAAAGCGTGCCCAAGAAACAACCCGAATTGCAGAGATCATGAGCCCTAGCAGCCTGGCCAGAGAGGACAGTGGTACTGCCCTTTGTAGCCTAGACATGAGTGCTTCCCGATGGAGTACTGCCTATCTCTCTTGAGAGAGGGTGACTTCTGATCTGGAAGTGTCTATCTGTACTCTCAGATGGATGATGGTGTACGCAGGACAAAGACTGCTCTTCTTGAAATTCACCAGGAAGCCATACTCTTGCAGGCATTGGATGGTGAGCTGAAGGTCCATTCTCGCCTTTGACAGGGAAGAGGCTCCTTGAAGGATATTGTCCAGGTAGAGATGTATACACTGGGACCAAAGACTGGCAATCAGGACCACCAAGACCTTGGTGAATACTCTGGGAGCAGAAGCCAAACTGAAGAGGGGAGCCTTGAACTGGAAGTGTTGCTCCCCGAATGCGAAGTGGAGGTATTGCCTGCTCTCTTCATGAATCATGATGTGCAGTAGGCTTCTGAAAGATCCAGAGAGGCCAGCAAGTCCCCTGGTTGTAGGGCCTCCCGGATGGATGTGAAAGTCTCTATCCGGAAGCATTTGTAGGTAACGCAGGAGTTGGTGTATTTTAGGTCCAAAATCGAGCGGAGGCTCTCGTCCTTCTTGGGCACCATAAAGAAGAAGGAGTACACCCCTCAGAAATGCTGAGACATGGCTACCTCTTCTATGGCAGCATTGTCCAGAAGATGAGATATGGCTGTTGAGAGGTCTTTTGCTTTTGGGGGATTTTGAGTGACTGGAGTGGGAAGGAATCTGCCCCTTGGTCTTGTGTCGAATTTGACTCGGTAGCCATGGGCTATTGTAGATATGACCCACTTGTCTGCAGTCGAGTTTGACCAAGTTGCAAGGAATGGAGTGAGTCTGCCACCCACCGGAAGTGACCCCAAGTCAGGATTGTTGTCGAGGGGCTCCCCTTTGCTGCTGGGAGGTTCCTCTTCAATTGGTATTTGTTGGGGCCAGTGGTGCTTGGCGAATGATGTAGTTGGGCTTGACCCATGCAGGGCAAAAGGACCTGTAGTCTTTCTGTTTCCCTGAAGCCTCTTGAGGAGCGAAAGGAATGAGAGGTTTGGAAGGGGCGTCTTCCACCTCTCTTGTCAGTTTTCTTTAAGGTAGAGGACATTGCTTGTTTCTTCTCTTTGGTCTCAACCAGTATATCCTCACCGAACAGTTTGAGGCCCTTTAATTATGCTGTGGAGAGAGCACTCTGGTAGGAGCGTCCACCTGCCAGTGCTTCAGACAAATTGATCTGGCCAGCATTAAGGCACTGATTGATGGATCTGGCTGAGAAGACTATGGTATCCTGAGCCGCATCTGCCAGGAAGAAGAGGGTGTTGGAACCTCTGAGGACCTTATGCAAAGTCCTCGGGTCTAGTTGTTGTACCTCTAGGATCTCTTGGAGCCAAACGATGGCTGCCCTTGAAAACAAAGATATGGCCAAGGTGGCCCGCATCCCAACAGCAAATGCCTCATGAGCCTTCTTGAGGGCCACGTCGGCCCTCTTCTTGTCCGAGTCTCACAGGGAGCCCTCGCCTTAGGTGCCAGAAAATTAAAGACGAGACACGTGACTGGCTTGTCGACCACTGGCGGCTTCAGCCTGTCTAAAACCTGTTGACTAGAGTTATAAAAACTTCTGGGCAACTGTGGTGCCCCTCCTACCCAGGGTTGTCCCTCCTACCCAGGGTTGTCCCATTCATCAGTGACCAGATTCCAGAAGGCATCTGGGAAAGGAAGCTCTGGTATTTTTGGTTGTGCAGCTTGCATGACTGCAGCCAACTTTTCATTAATGGGGGCTGGCAAAGATGCCTCTTTTTTTGGTTGGAGGGGATAATTTCTAGGGTGGACAGAACTTTGCTGAGCAGATGAATATACCTGTCCCCCTGAAAAAGCCTGTCCAAGGCCTCCTGCTCAGTGGACTCAGAGCTAGAAAGTTCCCCCTCCTCCTTATCGCTCAAGAAATTCAAGGAATTGTTATCAGGGACCTGAGAGCCTCTGATGGTGTCCAATAGTTGGTGTTCCTCTTTGGAGTCAATGGGTGACTCCTCAGAAGAGTGGTTGGAGGGTGGGTCCTTCCTCTTTTTTGAATGAGTTATCTAAAGGTGCCTTGGTAGAGGCGCCCTATGGGGGGAACACCAGAGGCAGATGTGCTAGCGCTGGGGGCATCAGACAATTCATCTTCAGACAGAAGGGCACTAGACAGAAGCTGCAGTGCCGCCTTGGGACAGTGTGGGATTCCTCCCATTATCGCCCATATTGCCCCTAATTTCCTCCACCTCAGAGCCCTCTCCACTGGAAGTCTGGGGTAAAGATGCAGGCCCTTGGGAAGTTGCACCACCAGTAACGGCCACTGGAGTAGCCCCTTGTGCCCCAGCAAGGGATGAAGGGGTGGCCCCCTGTGAAGCAAAGGGCAGAGGCTCTTGTGAGGCTGAGGCTTTGGCTAGGAGGGATGGGACTATGCGGGGGGGGAGGTAGGAGGGCAAGAGTGGCTGCTACCCCCTAGGGTCCTGTGGGGGGGGCAGGAGGGTGGACTGGAAGGACTTGACCCCTCCTCCCCCCAGGTTCCCCAGTACCTGCTTGGGGGTGCCTGCCTTTATCCAGCTGTGGCAGCAGGGCCCCGTTGCATGCCATGGGTTCCAAAGGGGCGGGAGGTAGCTCGCAGCCCCGAAGGAACCCGCTGATTCTGGCTTCTTCCTTTTGTCATCTTCCTCTTCGGCAGCGCGCCCGTCTCCTTCCCCTTTGGGGGGGGGTGCACTGCTGCCACGGCCAAGGCAGATCTAGCCATAATGGCCTGAAAAGCCTTCTTTGCTGCTTCCCATTGGGAAACCACCGCTTGGGAGCCATTGGGAGTGACGTGGGCAGCTGCGGCATCAGTCAAGCCAGCTGGCTCGTTCTGAGGGCAGCCAGAGTTGTTCTGGCCTTCCCCCGCCACTTCTGCGTCTTTTTCCGCCTTGGCTGGCTTGCTGCTTCCCATTGCGGCAGAAGAACAGGAAGAAAGAAAAAAGGCGGCTGAAAAAAGGCAGGGAAGGGTGGGGGGGGTTGAGAGCCAAGGAAAACCCTGAGCTGAGAGGCAGATAAGGAGGGGGGGTAGAGAGCCAAGTTGGGCCGCTGAGGACAAGGAAAGGAAAGAGGGATTTTTTTAAAAAAGGGAAAGGATCAAGTTAAGAAGTAAGAAATTAGAACGTGGAGCGAAGGTAAAGGACAGAAAAGACAGAGGAGATGGATTCTCAACCAGCCTGGGTAAAGCAGGAAGTTAAACAGGCCTTGTGGAGACTAGATGGAGGAGACAAAGAAATTCAAATCTCCAAAGACCATGATGCAACTTCCTGCTTCCACCTGGGCAGTGACAAATGTAAACCAGTGCTAAGGACCCATTTCCCCTCCTCCCCTTAGAGAATTCCCATTAAGTATTGTCTCTCTATCTCTGATTTAATAGATTCTTCAGTTCCATGAGGAAAGGCTAAATGCTAACACACACACACACACACACACACACACACCTTCTTTGAACAATCCGGAGAACACGTTAATCAGACAAATCTGTGATAGTACCAATTCTATGGGAATGTTGTGGAGGCAATGTAAAAACACAGCAGGGATGGAGGGGTCCTTCTCCACTGCCCATCTCCTCTCCATTCCAAAATCTCAACTCATCCCTCCTAGTCACTGTCTGTCTAGATGGGTATTGTGATCCAAAGCCACCTCCATAGGAAAAAAAAAAAAGCAAAAAACAAAAACAGCTACAGAGAACATTGTGGATGAGGGGAAGTTTCTCCCCTTCATTTTTTCAATTCACACTGAGTAACCTCATTTAACAAATTACACTGGAAGAAGCAAAATGCCTCTGTCTGACAGTTTGGAACATTAGTAGGAAACATTATTAGTAAAAGACACTGATTTTTTTTAAAAAGTTGTTAATCATGGCATGGTGGAAAGAAATTCGTGAACTGCAAAAGGGTTCTTTAAAAAAAGTAAAAAATAATGTCTGCTTGTGGTATTTTATGCAGACTGTAGCATTTATTTATATGCTAAGAAATAGAAATGCAAGGTGGTTGCTTCTCATCAGGCTCCTATTCCTACAGTTAAGCTGCATCAGCAGTTAATGGAAGCAAGTGAGATGGGCAAGACACTTGTGTTCCTTCTGGAGCATGTAGCTTTCTACAATAATGTAGAAGACATAATCCAGGCAGGGTTGCTAGAGGGATTTTTTTCTCCAAGCAGAAAGCCACTCTTACCCAGAGCTTGGAATGTTAATTTTTAAGCACAATTTGTTCCTCTCACTCATTATAGTGTTTAAAATGTGATTCACTGTCATTGCTTATGACATTTTTAAATGGTGCTCACTGTTGCTTATTACTGTTCCTTGTCCGTACTAGGGGGATGGGACCTTGGTAAAAGAATGTTGTGAAACTTGTCAAATTTATCTCAAAATGCCTTCAAAAATATCCAATCAAAAGTAAGTAAAGAAACTACAAAGTTTTATTTGTTCCACTAAAGAAAGTAACACAATTCCCACTGGCTGAATTGCTTTTGAAATGTAATTTCATCAACTCTCATCACAAATAACAAGAACCACTGGTTACAGTGAACTGTTACCTTATAACACTGTCACCCAAATCCTACTGGTCAGTCTCAACTAGAGTTAGACCCTTTGTTGAATGATGAGTCAACAGATAGGGAAATCCCATTGATTCAGTAGGAGTAAGTCTACTTAGGGCTCCCAACAGAATTCAGGCTATTAATTCTGGGCTGCCCCATAAGTTGTCAGCACAGAAAACAGACCAAACTTTGGAGCAAAGGACATTATAAAGACCCATAAGACCAACACATACATTTCCTCTGGATCCTGACCAACAAACAGAGAATTGTTCTCTATGTAAAGTTTATTTGCTGTAAGTTACTGAAATTCCCCCAGTACTACAGGTATTTAATTAAACATCATACTAAAGCTGAACACATAAACACGTCTTCATTTGTTTAATAATTCACTTTGGGCTGAAACATGAAGATATGTAAAAGCAGTGTAGAGAGAATTGGTAAATACAGTCTCTTGTCTGCATGTATTAGAGCCAAGAACTGGACTTAATGCATGAATACTATCTGCATGGTCACTAAAGCCTTGTTTTCTACAATCCTTCACATATAGCTCTAACCATTCCCCCCCACCCTGTCTCCTATGATGGGCAGCAGTCTTACTGGGTAGATACAATGGGAACTGTTTGGCTTGGGGAAGGCTGATGAATATTTGCATATTCATCATAACAGGTATCTCCATTATATCACTATATCTCAGGCCCTTTCACACTACACCATAATAGCATGATCATTCCACTTCAACTGCCATAATTCCATCTTATGGAAACCTGGGGGTTTGCAGTTTAGGGAGAGCTAGTGCCTCTACAAACAACAAACTCCAGGATTCTAGAGAATGTTACCATGTCAGAATGCAGAATCTTAGCACTATAATTGTGTAATGTGAAAGGGACCCAAGTTTCATATGACTGTAAAATGCCATGGCTCCATCCTAAGGAATCTTGGGACTTATAGTCTGCTGAGGTAGTAAGAAGGACCAAGATACCCTGAGAAGAGAAGGACTGAAGGTTAAATATGTTTAATTCTATAGACACGGACCCAGTGTATCTTGGGAACTGTAGTTCAGGAGAATGGACTACAGATCTCTAGGAAACAATCCTCTGTAGTTCTCAAAATTCCAGGATTCCTCAGGATGGGGCAATGAAAGGAGAAGTTGTAAGAAGTTGATACCGTGCAATATATGACTATGTAGCACAGGTACACTTCTATCCTGCAGCTTGAGCCCACAGACAATACTTTATGGATGGAACAAAATACAATCAACAAATTAATGCATTCATATAGCTAGGTAACAGCTTACAGACTGAGAACAAGGGTTTGATAAAAAGGGAGGGGATGAAAAATACTCAAACCCAGGACCAAATATTTAAAGGGTTTTTTTGGGGGGGGGGTTGCTTGTTCAGTTACAAAAATAGTTACCAATCATGGCTGTTTGAAGTTTCCAAAATTATATAAGAGGTATTACACTGTGCTTCACATCTACTGATATAATTATTAAGACTTATCAATACACAAACCCAAACAAACATAATGAACCTTCTTTTTAGAACTTATTCTGAATAAATAACATGGCATCTTGAAGATGCACAGAAAGAAGCTGGTAAGAGTGTGTGTGTGTATGTGCCTTCAAGTCATCTGTCAATTTATGGTGACCCATACTTTTGGAGAACTTGTTATTTTAAATGGGCTATGCTTACAGCTCCCATCGCTGTGGGAAAAAGTCTGGCAGTAGGAAAAAGTCTGGGAATGTCTTTGCAGCTTCTATTTAAATTAAGAAAATAAAATTCCATTTAAATCAATAAGATAACAAGCATATGGCTGGAATCATTTGCCTGATGAGCTAATCAGCTGGTGAAAGGACCAGAAGCTATATATATACCTGGTTCTTTTACAGCAAAGGAACAGACATGATCAAAAGCAAACCTCTTGACGCTAGAAAAAATACAAGGGATAGATACTGAGCTTGGTCTGTGAAATTGCTCAGGTCTGGGTTCAGATTTAGACTCCACTAAAATAGATACAGATTACAAGGAGGGGAAGTGGGGGAAGAGAGTGTATCTGCACATGCCTTCTAGTCACCTGTAGACTTATGGAGACCCCACTGGACGCCACAGGGTTTTCTTAGGCAAGGAATACTCAGTGATGGTTTTGCCACTTCCCTTGTCTGAAATATAGCCTACAGCACCTGGTACTCCTTGGTGGTCTCCCATCCAAGTACTAACCAGAGCTAACCCTGCTTAGCTTCCAAAATCAGTCAAGATCTGATTCCTTTAAGGTATTTAGGCCCTCTTGGTATGCCTGCTCAGAGAGACTTAATCAATTTGCATTCACTGTTTAGGGTAAGTTACACTGTTTAGTGTAAGTTAATTGCTCACTTCCTAAATGCAGGAGATATTTCTTGCCAGCACACATTTTGAAAAATGCAAAATAAAAACAAGCCAAACAACAGGAACCTGCTTCAGAAGCTGGTGAAGCGTATCACAGGGCTATTCATCTTTTATAGCCACAGCAGGCCAAGGGGTACTAGAGCCGGGCCATAAACCAGATTGCTCTAGGAAAGGGCTTTACAGTGCACTTTTTTAAAAAGGAACATTTTACAACATCCAGAATTCCTGGGTGTCATACCCCCTGCTTTTTTTTTTTTTTTTTTTTGGTCCATCTGCTTTCCAATGGAATTCTGGGGTGGGGGGAGGGTTAGCAATTCAGTTAAATGTCTCCTAGGATTCCACAGCAATCAACCCACATCTGATGAATGGCTGCCAGAGTTAAACTCTGACCTGAGTGGACAATTCCAATACTAGCTCCCCTCCCCCCCCCACTGTTGGTCAGCTTTCCAGTACGCCCCACCCACCTGCCTCCCCTCTCCAAAAGTTTCAAGTGCCAGGCACATTTAACAAAAGCAATGGAATGTGGATTTTTCCTCGTCACAGCTTCTAGTGAAAGCAGGGATGCAAAAGAAGCTTAAACTCTCTGTGAAGCTCACTGGGGACTTACAGCTTACTTGTCATGCTTTGCCTAATTATTCATGTATGAATCCAAGAGAGAGAAAAGAGATTTGACTTCCCACTCTTAGTCCTAGGATCAAGAGATAGTGGAACAGTGAGTATATGAACTTTGAATACCACCTGCAGACACAGAAAATTAAACTTTTGGTGGAGGTGCACACCGTTGGAATCCATGGCCATTCATGACTCCCAGTGTGTGGATATGGAGTAAGACACATGAGCACACATGCTTCTTCCAGTGCATGCACATTCCTTCCACAGGTTCAGCAAAGATGGGGAGTAGGAACTGGGAAATGCTAATACACACACCAGATGCATGTACAGATGGTTACTGCAAGATTTCATTTGTGTAGGCTGGTGTAATCCACTCCTCCAACATATAGTGGGAAAAGATAATCAGTTTTAGATCTAGCAGATTCTAGACTTCCTAAAACATGAAAATACTGATATTTTGATTATTATAAAACTTCTCCATTTATACAAAACCTCCACTACCTAGTTCTGATCACTGATGTTGCTAGGATAATGACAAGAATTATTAAATTCTGACTGAAAATCAGGGCTGTATTTCCTTTTTCAAAATTAGTGTCTCTTGGTCAATGGACCTTCATTGAACAATTTTGGACAGAGTATTTATTAACTTCCTTAATAAATCACATTCAATATTTACTCCTGTATAAGATCATAGAACTGAGAACCTCAGATGTAGAATCCTTGGTATAAAAGAAACAAAAGCTTACAAGAATCAATAAGTAGAAAGGTATAGTCAATATTTCAACTTTAATAAATAAAAATGTTGCTAATTTTTGTAATCTTATTCAAAGCATCGTTCCATTCAAAGTTAATGTTTGTTTGCTATGTTGTAAGATACAACCTCAAACTTCATTTTTCTTTAATAGATATGCAAATCTCTTAAAATCAAATACACCAGTCAACTTACCTTACTGTTTTTACCATCTCTTTTTCCACAGGGTGGGAGTTCATGCTGTTATGCTACAAAATAACTAATATTATTGCCAAGAAAGGCATAACTATAGTCATTTAAATGAGATTACAGTTGTCCCTGTACATGCATTCTATGCTTACTGGAGTCTTTAATAAAGTTGTTAGTTTTGTTGTATTCCTAACTACTAAGACCCATTTCCGCTATTAAGCTTAATTAATATTCTGAGGGAATACCTCTCTCTAATAAGCAGTTTTGATATTAAACTTTCTCAAGTCACACAAGTTTCTTAGAGAAAAAGAGTGGTGATAATTGAATATACCTTTAGTGGGATCATGCCTTTAACGGGTTAATAACTACCGAGCAACAATGTAGTCTCCATACAACAGATGTATCTCTTTACATGAAAGGCACCTTCCCTTCAGGCACACTTGGGAGTTACAAATGTAATACTGTATTATGCTCAGGGGCCCCAGAGCTATTTTTAATGTTTGGGAGCTCAAGACTGGCAAGCAGGTCAACACAGAATACAGTGAGCAATAATAATACCACCAACTAAAGCAGCTAACAGTGTGACTACCATGAAGACAAAGGGGGTGGGGAGAAGTGAAACATTATAAAATTGTTTAAAGCATAACAATGAATATATCAAGGAAAGAGGGGAAATATAAGACCCTATTAACCAAATGCAAACATGACTATAAGCTTGGATGCTTCTGGTTGAAAGTTCCTCAGGGGTTCAATTCCACAGGAATTTTGGGGGTCCTGATCCTTGGTTATCTGATAATTAGGGGGAGACTCAGCACACACAACCTAGGCTTAGGGGAAGAGTGCAAGCACCCCATCCCAGCCGCCATTAATATACCTGACTTCTGGAGAAACTCTTATGGCTTATGTTCTCTGAAGAATCTCCATATAAACATGGAACTCAGCGTCAGACATGACAGTCCATAAGTATCAGCTTTCACTTTAAAACTGTTTAATGATTATAAAACATACAGGGACTGCCTGGTGAAGTTGCAGGTGGCAGCAGTCATCAAATATGGCATGAATAAACAATCACCACATGAGCAAGAAGCAGTAGTTCTTCGTTTTTCCTCAATTCTCTTTCTTTTTTTTAAAAAAAATATTTCTATAAGGTTGCTTCTTCGGTTCTTCTTATATCTGGTATACCCCTTCTTACCTTCCCAATTTTTGCTTGAAAGTTTCAAGTTCTTTTGGGGGGAAAAACATCAGGAATTATCAAGGTAGCTGAAGTAAGTAAAATGCAGGTTTACTTTCTACGCATTCATTTGTCTTAGCACACGACACTACTGTATTTGTGTCAGCCTGTCACAATGCACACAGCTCTGCCTGCATGCTGTCTAAGATTAGGATAATATGTTGTCAAAGAATAGGGTTATATACTAGATGAGGATTTAAAAACGATAAGTATTATTACTGTCAGGGTTAGCAGGAAAGAATATTCCACTAACGCAATAGGGTCGGGGACACACACCCCATCTGCAGAACCAGTATCTGCAGTTTCAGTTATCCATAGGACACAAAATAGGAACAAATACCATAAAGCTGTGCCAAAAAATACTTAAGAGAGGCATCTCTAGGCATCTTCTAGGTCCCCCATGCAACTCTAGGTATGTTTTTACTGGAAGTCCTTTATTTTAATCGAGTTCACTGTTATCCACGTTTTCTAGTATCTACAGTAAGTCTGGGAACCAAATCCCTGTAGGTATGGGGGTTTGACTGTAGTCACATCTCTGATCTCCACAGCTTGTAGGAATATCTTCCCCCTTATTTTAGCTTGCTTCCACAGAACAGCTTCCTGGTGCTTTGTCCCACATCCAACTGTCTTTTTAAAAACACATGGTCCTTTCATTGGGTAACAACTGCTTTACTGCTCAAAACCACTCTGAGACACAGGGAGCTTCATATGTTCTCCCATTTTGTTTCATTAATGCACAGGAACAGTACAATGTAATGTCGACACTACCTTAGCCATGCCTAAGAGACTGACAGCAGGCTTGCAGGCGCATGTGTCTAACCCCCCACCCCCACCCTCAACTTGTGCAAATCCTCACATTGTTCTCCTTGTCAATATCAATCACAGTGCTTCAGTTAGTACCAAAGCTAGGTGTGGTTAAGGCCAACAAGGGAAGAGAAGGAGCAAATCTGCACAGAAAAGGAAAAAAGTATGCAGCATGTGAGTCTCATAGCCCACTACAATTACTTTGCTCTGGATCTTTCCCACAGATAGTGAGAACTTGGCTACTTAGTTCCAAACAACAGGAGGCATTCTCTTTGCTTAATTTGCAAAATCTGGAGTCAACTGATGTGGATGTTACCTAGAAAATTTTCTGCTTGTGCCTTTTTTTGGTGGATTATTAAAAAATATTTTTGCTAGATATTTAGTGACATTGTCAATGGGTATGATACCAGTGAAATCTAAAATCAAATAAGGCTTTCAGAAGACCATCCATATGAAACATATACTTATGCATGGCTCTTCAGGCATCCTAACATTTGTGTATTTTTTCTTTGTTTTGTTAAATTGTAAACAATACAAGAAAAATGTATGCTATTGATTTGATATCTCAAAATATCTACAAGTATTCTAGTAAGATTAATCTCTAAGCAAAGCCTTGAATATAACATTCAAGTTTTCTTAATGCATCTTGCTGAGTTTTTTTCCTATTCAAATATTTCAGTTCAACGATTTTTGGCTATTGGAAAATATTTGAGATATTTAAAACAGTCATAAAATGTATTTGGCAAACTTTTTAAAAGTTTAGTTTGCAAATGCAAGTCAAACATATTCCAAATCAGGTATCTCCATTAATCTGTGTGTTGGAAGGGCAGAGTTCAAAGTTTTCCAAGAAAACCCACATTGTTGCTAAGGTCAATCAAAATTTGGGTACATGCATATATTCTCACATGTGAATGTGTTACATGTGACTACCCAACACAAATTGTTTATTGAAATGAACTGCTCCCAGAAAGAATCCATGAAAGACACACTGAGGTAGCTAAGATTTCAAATTATGATCAACTAGAATTTGACTATTAGGAAATTAAGGAGAGGGGAAATTAGTCCTCTATAAACATGTGACATGTTGTACTTCCCACATTACACTTGCTCCCTCAACGCCAGAGTTGGTACTGGTTGATTCTTCATATCTGGTAATATTACCAAACTTTCCAGTAATCTCCATTTCAGATAAGCAGATCACAGCCATGACCATGTTAACAGTGAGATGACAGGGTTATTGGGTTTTTGTTTTTTTTTAGAAAGTAGGCTCACTGCCATTAAAAAAACCCTCAACGTAACATGCTCACTGCCATTAAAAAAACCCTCAACATAACATCAAACCACTCAAGTCTTATATTTCAGAAGACATTGTTTATAATATAGTTCACTTCCAGCTAATTAGTACCAATTAACTAGTTTACATGTAGTGGGCGTTTACTCGGAATAATTCTGCATTAAATACTGTCTTCATAAATGCATTTTTACTCCTACTCTTACTGACTCACTAGCCACATTCTAGAAAACTGTAGGAAGAGTTCATATACACAGTGAAGCCTTTCTTTGTTGTAACCAACACAAGCTAGTTCTGAATTCAAGAAAAATTAAGAAGTATTTTACTACACAGTAGAGGGAGATATTAAAAATTAATTTAGGTACTGTATACAGTGAGCCCTCAGTATCCACTTGGGTTTGGTTCCAGGACCCACTGTGGATACCAAAATCTGTGGATGCTAAAGTCCCATTATATGCAATGGTGTAGTAAAGCGATGCCCCTTATATAAAATGGTGAACAGCTTTTTGGATCCCCCCCGCTAAATATTTTCAAGCCTTGGTTGACTGAATCTGCAGATGCAGAAGCCATGGATATGGAGGGCCAACTGTCATGTGGAATAGAGTATCAAGATGTGCAATATGATATTTGTACCGCAGCCAGAGCTTTCTTAAACCATAGAGCAAGCCTGCATTAGATCAAGAAGTGTTTATGTTTTAGCCCTAGGCCAACCTTCCCCAACCTGGTGCTGTCCAGAAATTGCTGGACAACAATTCCCATTGTTCCACCCAGTACAACTAATGGTTAGAGATGACAGAAGATGTAGCCTAACACATCTGGAAGCCATTTGAGTTTGACTCCAATGTTCAAGCAGAGCCACCCTTGAGTCTTGGTTTTGGGGGAAAGGCAATGAATGAATTAGTGAATAATGGCATTACAGTCACTCTAATAACAGCATTGCCATCCATACTCACCAACAGGAAAGCACACCATTACATCAGGAGATCTACATTGTGCTTCTCTGACTACCTAGAATCTAGGTCATAGATGATGAAGCCTGTATTTCATCATGAGCCTGCCCACTTAAGTAAGGCAGCAACTACTCAAGAAACGGCAGACAGTCATTCAGCTAAAGAGGAAACGTCTAGATCAACTATACAACATCCGCTAGTCTAAAACACACACATATACACACATTGAATATAACCTGTAAAAAGGGGGGCAAGTTGCTTCATGCTCATCTTACAATGTTGTAGACATATATGACCATGCCTGCAAAATGAAATGATGAAATATATAATCACTCTTGTGCATGAGGAAGGTGAGTGCTAGGCAGAGTGTGCCAGACCAAGCTTTTGGGTAGAAAGTGACATAGTAAACACAATTCAGATTAAAAAAAGGTGCCATCAAGTAAAGGCATGAAGAATGGAGGGTAAAAGGTGATTCCAAGTATAAGAATCGTAAGGCAAGCCCAAAATTACATGGAAAATCAAATACATATAAGGCATGTATGTGCAGTATATCAAACTTATATAGTTCAGGGGAATACTGGTTCAATTTGACACAGGAAGAATACCAAAGCATCACACAAAGTGAGTAGTGTAAGATTAGACAGTGACTTTTATTTATTTTATATCCTGCCTTTCTCCCAGCACAGGATTCAAACAGCAGAGAAAGAAAACAAGATAGCTGCACTGGTCCATGAGGGGGTGGGGGATACCAAATTCCATAGGTGGCAATAGCTTTATTAGGGCCAAACACAATGTCACAAAAGAATGTGCAATTACCCACAACTCCAAACACAGATGAGAGAGCAAACAAACAAGCCAAAAAATTGGGTCAGGTTTTGTGGCCCTGAGGTCTGCATTTTAAATGCAGGCTTAAGACAGGGGTTGAGACTAAAGGAATTAGTCTCTGCTACATGCTTTTGGTTGTTGATAGGATTTGGGGGCCAGTTCCTATTCTTTATACAGGCTATTTCAGATCTATCTCTTGTCCTGGGCAAAACACAGAGGCTGCTAGGTGAGCAGAAGTAAAAAGAAATGTGAGAATCTTTTTTTTATCAGTGAAGTAGATTAATTTTATGTGTCCACAATACAATGCAATACAATACAATACAAATGTTAAAGTCAACAGAGTACCTCTGTGGATACATAAAGTGTTTTCCTCTCCTTTTCTGCAACTGTAGCCTCTTTGCCACTGCAAACATGTAGAAAAAAGCAGGCCTAGAACTAACCCCACTTCCGTCAACAAGAAACTATAGCCAGCACACACATATATTGTATTCATCTCCACACAATACCTCCTACTCCCCCACCCCAAATGTTCCTTGTACTAAGCTTCCAGAAAACCAGATTATTTTGGCACAAGTGTTCCCACCCCTATTATAGGAAAGCTTCTTCCAACACTTCTGAACAACAGCAGAAATCCACCTTCATTCCATCAAATATTATGTGTCTGTAGACCACAGTCAATCCAACTTAAATAGTAACCAGGTCTTCCTGGGAGGCTTTTTCAAGTCAGCTAATCCATTAAGATCCATTTTATCTCCAAAGACCCACTTGATTTGACCCTTCCAAAGTATTACTGAAATGGATCGACTTTCACAGCAATTTGGATGTTAACATGATGTTCCCATTCTTATTTTCCACTTCTCCATATTTGGCAGATGCTTCTAATAGAACCCAGCCTATATAACTAAAGTAAAAACACTTCATTCAGATTTAAATGTAAAGTGTGTAGATGCCACCTCCACCATGGTTGCGCATCAGTTTCTGCCAGGCAGCCTCCATGGCCACCTGTCCCACAATGTCTTTCTCTGAGAAAAGACCATCTCAGAGGGGGAGAGCTTTGAACCTTAAATGCTCTTTGAAGAACTTTATGATGCTTTGTTTTTGTGTCTGGTGCAGTACTCCAAAGAATTGCCTGTCCACTCTCTTTGTCTAAGGATGTCCTTAGCGGAAACTATTGTATGGGTCATTGCTCCAGTGGTTGCATTTGCAGCAGTACCACAATGCAATGTACCACTGATGTTCTGACGTGGTATGCGGTATGTGTGTGGAATTCACCTCCACCCCATACTGCTACCTGAAATCCTGCCTCATGGGAAAGCTCACTTATCAATCAAAATTATTATGGATATCACTACCATCTAGAACCATATCACTAACATCTAAAACTACCTCTCCATTGACGCCCCCTTGTTGTGGGAGAGAGCCTTGCGTACCCTAATGATGTTTTGAGCTATGCTGGCGGTGGCATAATAGCCACCAGTAGGGTCTCACATGCCAGACAGGTCAAAACCGAAGGGTCTGACAAAGAGCGTCAAAGGGCAGGATGGGCTCTCTAGCCTTATGGCAACCGTCCTAGGAGAAGGAAAACTCTAATCCCAAACCTGGGCAGATGGTGCTCGTCCAACCCTGTAAGGTCCACCGTCTAAGAGAAGGAAACTCTAATCAAACCTACGACCCGAGGACCTCACTGCTACATCCATGCTTGCAAGGCCATAACAGATGAACCTCTGGTTTAAAGGGTGAAACCAGTTCTATGCATGCTGCGCTCCACCAGAAAAATCCATTGCACAGGCTCGAAGGACAAATCCAATAACAACAACAAAAAAAGCCCTGTAGTGATAGGCGAGGGACGAAACGGCAGGTGTAAAGATGCACTGGAAGCCGCAGAACCAACCCTGCATGCAGGCGGTTCAGGACTTTGGTCGCTCGAGGCTGACCTGGGAAATGACAGTCTTGTTCGGCAGCATCCTGAACAACCAGGCAGCCTTTTTTAAAGGAGAGCACTGCTTGCTCCATATGGAGAGGGGCCTAGAAAAGGTGGCCTAACGAAAGCTCATCCCCAACTACTTGGTTGGCTAGCCACAGCGAACGGGAATCTTCTGATGCGGTCAAACCAAGGCAAAGAAACAAAGGCGCACTCTAACCTCCAAAGGTGTAAATAAACTAACGCTTGCATGCTGGAACATCAGAACCATGCAAGGCTCTGCAGATAGTGGACGGCCTGAGTGTCATTCTGCCCTAATAGCCCATGAACTATCACGGCTTAATATTGACATTGCTGCTCTTAGTGAAGTTCGTCTCCATGAGGAAGGCAGCCTTAAAGAACATGGCACCGGCTACACACTTTACTGGTCTGGCAAACCCAAAACAGAAAAACATCTTTCAGGAGTAGGCTTTATGATTAAAAACTCCATTGCCTCCAAACTTGAAACCTTGCCAACAGGACACTCTGATCAGATTATTCCCTTACGCCTCCCACATGTTGTTCTCTTTAGTATTTATGCACCAACTATGCAAGCCGACCCTGTAGAGAAAGACAAATTCTACACAGACCTACGCCACCTCATTCAAAAAGTCCCTGTAGAAGATAAAATTATTATCCTTGGTGACTTCAATGCCAGAGTAGGAAAGAACTTCAAAGCCTGGAAAGGTGTCTTAGGCAAACATGCTGTTGGAAATTGCAGTGATAACGGACGCCTCCTGCTAGAGTGCTGTGCAGACCAACAGCTGATTATTACAAACACTATCAGCAGAAAGATAGCTTGAAGACAACCTGGATGCATCCCCGATCCAAACATTGGCACCTCATTGACTATGTTCTAGTCCGCCAGAGAAACATTCACGATGTCCGTCATACTTGAGTCATGCCCAGTGCAGAATGCCAGACAGATCATCGCCTCGTCAGATGTAAACTAAATCTTCATCTTAAGTTCAAACCTAAGAGGGGTAGCATCTTAAAGAAGAGACTCCAAGTCAACAACCTTCAACAAGTTACCATGAGAGACAACTTCCAAGCAAATCTGCAAACAAAACTTGAAGACCATCCTATAGATCCTTCCCTTACAGTGCTTTGGCAACATATCAAAAACAGTATCCTCCAGTCTGCAGAAGAATCCCTCGGGTTCTCCCACAAGAAAAATCAAGACTGGTTTGATAAAAACAACCAAGAGATCCAGGAGCTGTTGGCAAACAAGAGAACTGCTTACCAGGCATACCTTGCCCAGCCAGCTTGCCATGTAAGAAAAGCAGCTTTCCGTCTCACATGCAGTAAACTTCAACAAAAACTCCGAAACATGCAGAACAAGTGGTGGATCAATATAGCAGAAAAGACACAACGCTGTGCAGATCTTGGAGATTCTAGAGGACTTTATGAAGCTCTTAAGGCAGTGTTTGGACCTACTTATCAGGTCCAAAGCTCCTTGTACAGTACAGATAGTCAAACATTAATTACTGATAAAGCCTCCATCCTGAATCGATGGGCTGAACACTTTCAAAGTCTCTTTAGTGTCAACCGAGTAGTCCAAGGCTCAGCTATCCAACATATGATACAAAAACCAGTGAAAAATGAATTGGACATAGCTCCCACTTTGAAAGAGACCCTTAAGGCCATACAGCAGTTGAAAAACAGCAAGGCAGCTGGGATTGATGGAATCCCACCTGAAGTTTGGAAACACGGAGGTCATGTACTCCATGATAAATTACACGAATTCCTTGTGAATTGCTGGGAAAAGGGGGAACTGCCATCAGATCTCCGAGATGCAGTATCATCACCCTGTACAAGAAAAAAGGAGCAAAATCTGATTGCTCAAAGTATCGAGGCATAACACTGCTCTCTATTGCTGGAAAAATCCTTGCAAGGATACTCCTGAACAGATTAGTTCCTGCCATTGCCGAAGAACTTCTTCCTGAAAGCCAATAGGAGTACTACCCATATGGTATTTGCCCTTAGACAACTGCAAGAGAAATGTAGAGAGTCTCTATGTAACATTTGTTGACCACACCAAAGCCTTCGACACCGTGAGTAGGAAAGGTCTGTGGCAGATCCTGGAAAGACTAGGATGTCCCCCCAAATTCCTTAAAATGATTATCTTGCTACACGAGGATCAGCATGGTCAAGTCAGATATGGCGACGCTCTTTCAGAGCCCTTTCTAATAACTAATGGAGTGAAGCAAGGTTGTGTCCTTGTGCCAACTTTATTTAAAATCTTCTTCAGCATGATGCCCCAAAAGGCTACGGCAGAGCTTGAAGACAACGACATCTATATACATTACCGTACTGATGGTAGCTTGCTTAACTTAAGTCGTCTGAGGGCTTGCACTAAGACTCTAAACTATCTAGTCCATGAGCTGCTCTTCGCTGATGATGCTGCCCTTGTTGCTCCCACAGAAGCAGCTCTGCAGCGCCTAACATCCTGCTTCGCAACAGCTGCAGAGCTGTTTGGGCTAGAAGTCAACCTGAAGAAAATGGAAGTTCTTTACCAGCCTGCACCATCCCCACATTGCCATCGGCAAATTTGTGCTCAAGTCTGTTCAGCAGTTCACCTACCTGGGAAGCATCATCTCCTCAGATGCCAAGATTGACAAAGAGATTGATCACAGATTAGCAAACACACATAGCGCATTTGGAAGACTTTACAAAAAAGTCTGGAGTAATGAACACCTGAGGTGAAACACAAAAATCAATGTGTACAGAGTCACTGTACTGTCTGTTCTCCTTTATGGATCTTAAACATGGGTCACCTATCGCCACCACTTACGACTCCTCAAATGCTTTCACCAGTGCTGTTTACGCACAATCCTAAATATACACTGGACTATGTGACAAATGTTGCTGTCCTTGAGCAAACAGGGATCACCAGTATTGAGGCCATGATACTGAGCTGCGTTGGGCAGGGCATGTTTCTAGGATGGAGGACCATTGCCTCCCCAAAATAGTACTCTATGGTGAACTCACCATGGGTCAGCGTAAGAGGGACGCTCCAAAAGAGCAATACAAGGATTCCTTGAAACAACATCTCAGGCTCAGCCAAATTGATCACCAACAATGGTCCACCCTGGCCTCACATCGAGAGGCATGGAGACGCACTATCCACAAGGCTGCAGCCTTATTTGAGAACTCACGCCAAACAAGTCTTGAAGAGAAACGACAACACAGAAAGAATCACAACCCGGAAACATCACCCAAGGAAACCTTCTGCTGTGCTTTCTGCAACCGAACTTGTCTATCTCGGATTGGCCTTTTTAGTCATCAGCGCACTTGCAGAAAACGCAGGATGAGTCATTCTTGAATCTTCGTTTGTGAAGAAAAGCCAGAGAGAGAAAACCATATGTTCAGCCCTTAGTATAATGCCTCATCTACTATCCATGACATCTACTTTTATTTTACTTTAAAAATTCCTAGATAACCACATGCTAGAAAACAACAAGAGAAAACTACTACCTTTTTATCTTGTCTGTGATCTGGCTGGCCAGTGTAGAAAAAAAAATGGATATGGATATGGACTAATCCAGTGCAACTCTCCACATGTTCCTAGTCCACTGACTTATCCTCAGATAATCCATCCCAGTTTCTCTTCCATCCCCTTCCAACTTTCCTTTCTCTAGCAGCTGAATTCACAAATAAAGATCTTTCTTTGTATAAAGAAAAAAAAATGAAAAAATAAATCTGCTCTAATCAGGTATCAGGTTTAACATTGAATTCAGCTCAATGGAAGAAGACGCCAGCAGTAATGAAGAAGACTGGCCAATAGAAAATTAATTAATAGAAATAATAATAGAAATTTTTTGAAGAATTTTAGGGAAGGGGTGTCTGCAACTATCATACAAAATTTGCCCAACTCTAAAGAAAGGTAGACCAAGGAGCAAGGGGCCTTCATCCAATCGTTTCTATCAAATAATCCTATCAAAAAATAAAAAGGTAGATTGCCACTCAAGGGCTCTGTCAGCAACATTTGACAATGGACAAACAGAAGACCCATCAGCCATATTTAACAATTGGCTGGCCTTCATTTTTGAAAGCTACATTGCTGTGGCTCTGTTACTCTTCTAAACAGTTTGGAGTACCATAATGAAGGCACAGAACAGCATTCGTGTACCGTATATTCCAGCGTTTAAGACGACTGGGCATATAAGGCGACCCATTTTTATGTCAAAATATAGTTTAGGGTATACTTACCATATAAGATGATCCCCCATCACCCACCCTCCCCAAAACTGTGATCTTATATAGAGCTTCACTCTCAAACTTTTCTTTCCACCAACCGCTTGAAAAGTGCCAAGTGTTTTGGCAGGCTCCCGCATAATTTTTTTTTTTTTTTTTTGTTCTATAAGTTATAGGGGACAAATCCAATTTTTTACAAAACTTTTACTCAGAGATGGCATCAGCACCATATAATTCCAATGCTCAGAAATTGAAGAATAACGTATTACCTACTAAGGAAGAATGGTTGCTAAAAATGAGTGAGTTAGCAGAAATGGACAATGCTGGACTACTTTGATTAGAGAAAAATAGTAACATTTTGGAAAGACTGGAAACCCCTGGTGGACTTTTTGAGAAAAAAAATGATGGTGAATTGATGACCATTGGTTTTGAATAGTAGGATGAGTTTATTAATGGAAGAAGGATAATATCTAGTTTACAGAAAAGAGGGGTGAGATAGTAGGAGATATATAGATAGCTGTAGATAAGATAGTTGGAAGTCATCTGTATATTTATTAGTACCGTATATTCCGGCATATAAGACCCCCCCCCAATTTTTAAGTCAAAATATAGACTTTAGGGTATACTCGCCGTATAAGATGACCCCCCCATCACCCGCCCTCCCCGAAGCTGCAATCAGGTAGGAAAAGAGATTCCATGTACACATTAGGAAGAAGTTCCTGACAGTGAGAGCTTGTTCAGCAGTGGAATGGACTGCCTCGTAGTGTTGTGGAGCCTGCTTCTTTGGAGGTTTTTAAACAGAGCCTGGATGGCCATCTGTTGTCTCTTCCAACTCTATTATTCTATGAATTAAGAATTTAGCCACAAGGAACTAGTCAAAGTTCTGTCTTTTCTGCTTGACCAACAGATTACAAAGTTCTTACTCTGTTCTCTATTCCACTTTCAGATGAACAAGCATAGTCTATCAGAGCCAAATAACTAAGCCAGACCCTACATTTTTTTAAAAAATAACATCAAAATAAATGAATTGGCCTGAAACGAATTATCTGATAGCACTGAGCTAATTTTAATAATGTGATTTGAGGCTGAGTTCTGTCAGCAGGTCTTTAATTTTTTTTAAAAATCCACAATGGGTTATTGAGCAGATATTATTTTGCAGTAGCTAATGCAATTTGGTTCAACCTCCTTAAAAGGACCAACTGACACTTTCTCCTTGAAGACAACAGTGCATTTCTGAGCTCAAACTGCAAGGCTGCACGGCGAAGCTGCATGGGGGGGGGTGAACCATCTCACTGGCAGGGGGGTGGTTTTCTCCGAGACTCGGACCTCCCCCCACCAAGCGAGGCTGCATGGGGGGGAGCCTCATAGGCCGGGGAGGGGGTTCTTCTCCATGACTGAGTCATGGAGAAAAGCTCCCTCCCGCCCAGCAAGGCTGCAGGGGGGGGGGAAACCACCTCACTGGCAGGGGGTGGTCTCAATCATGGAGAGGCTGCAGAGGGGGGAAGCTCCTCGCTGGAGGGGGGGAGTCTTCTCCGTGCTCCCTCCCACCCAGCGAGGCTGCACAGGGGGTGAAGAACCAAAGATCCCCCTCCCGCCCAGCGAGGCTGCACGACGGGGAGGCGAAGAGCCTCGCTCATGGGGGGGGGAGTCTTCTCCATGACTGAGTCATGGAAAAAAAAGCAAGGCTCTCCCCCCGCCCCTGTAATCTCACTGAGCGGGAGGGGATCATTCCAAGCCCAAGATGGGTATCTGGTGTATAAGACGGCCCCTGACTTTTCAGCTGATTTTAGAGGCTGAAATACGCAGTTTATCTTCTAGAGCCTTGGTTAAATGCCAGTACTGCAGCCACAATGTTGTAAGTTGGTCCTACAGGTCTCCAAGGTTGACTCAGCCTTCCATCCTTCTGTAGGATGGTAAAATGAGTACCCAGCTTGCTGGGGGCTATTGGCTAGCATGTTGTGAACCGCTTAGGGAGTTCTTTGGCACTGAGAAACGGTATAGAAATAGAAGTGCTATTGCTGTTGCTATAGTGGGTGCATCTATACGATCATAAAAAAATCCGTTTGGGGGGGGTAAAAAATACGAATAGGCTGTTGTTCGTATGCATACGAACCGCCCACACGATTTTTTACCCCCCTAAACTCTGTATGACTCCCTCTTCCCTAAGCTGGTTGGAGCGAGCAAGCCAAGCAGCAGTTTAAAATCTCCTGCCGCTTTTTTTTTTTAAAGGTTCCTGCTTTGCGGACAGTCGGTTTTCCCTATTTACAATATAAAATAAAAATAAATAAATGTATAATTCATGGACTTACCGGACTGTCGCTAGCCAGGAATCCAACATGGCGCTGCTCACAATTTCCCTCTGTGCTAGCCCCGCCCTCTCTACTCGGCCAGCCAATCAGATTACGCAGCCTGTTCATATGTGTGCGAACGGACCGTACAGACCCATCAGCCATCCGAACAGCGTACAGATTTCTCATCATGATCCGCTTTCCCTCCCGAACGCTGCGCATGTGTATTTCAGGTTGGAAAACTGCCCCCCTCTTTTGGATGCGTGTGAATCTGAACGGCCGTGTGTACCGAAGTGCAAACTTCTGCATGCCGTACGTATTATTTAAATCGTGTAGACGGGACCAGTTTGCTTTTTCTTTTTTTTTCTTTCTGTGTGCTCTTTTTGTATTTTGTCTTACTGTTTAACTTTCCTTTTTTTGTGTGTCCTTTGTTTAATATTTATTGTATATGAACCATCATAATTCCTAGGCCTGACCACTGTAAAGTCTGCTTTAACTGGTAAAAAAATAAGGAAAATTAACTTTGGGAATGGGGGCCTCCAGGACATCTAGCAGCCCTGATTGGTGGCCCAAGAGTCTCTGCTCACTGATCCCAATTGGCCTAGTTCTGCCCCTGGTGATAATAGTAACGAGAAGAAATAAAATATTTTTCAAAAATTAAAGGATTTTAAAAACTCTCTACAGTAGAGGTAAGGAACCTTTCGGACCTTCAGGAATCTTGGACTATAGCTTCCCCGGTCATTTGTCATTGATCATTCTAACTAGAACAACTGAAGCTGGATTCCAAGGTATCTTGAAGGCTATTTGTTGCCATCTCCTGAAACCAGTGAGTGAGCCCAGTGATGCTCCGAAACTTTGAACAGTTACACCATTCCATAATTTGTTTAATCAAGAAAGATGCTTGATCTAGATTAGATGAAGAAACAAAGGCTGAGATAGGGCTGATTAGCAAAGCTATTTCCCCACCACCTTCCTCTTTTCCCTGCCTCCTAGTGAATTGGGGAATCGCAGGGGATGGCTGCCTGGCTGGGCGAAGGCTCAGCCACCTCCCGCGATTCCCCAACCCTTGAGGAGGCTGGCTAGCCTCCTAGCAAGTTAGGGAATCGGGGGGGGGGGATGGCTGCCTGGCTGGGGAGAGGCTCAGCCCCTCCCGCCCAGCAAGGTTCCCCCCCCCCCGTGCAGCCTCGCTGGCTGGGAGGGGATCTTCTCCGTGACTCAGAGTCACAAAGAAGACCCCCTTCATTCCAGCAAGGCTTTCCCCCCCATGCAGCTGCGCTGGGTGGCGGCGGGGGGGGGATAAGTTGTCTAGCAAGCTCCCCACCCCAGTCAGCCACCTCTGTCGTTCCAAGTCTGAGATGGGGTTGGCACAGCCCCATCTCAGACTTGTATCCGGCATATAAAATGGCCCCTGACTTTTCAGCTGACTTTACAGGCTGAAAAAGTCATCTTATATGCTGGAATATACCGTAGTACTTTTTAGTGAAACTAGTGGCACAGTGGTTAGCATGTAGGACTAGAGTTAAGGAGACCAACATTCAAAAGGATATGTTAATCCATTATTTGTATCTCACTTTTCTACAGGAGTAATCAGAGCAGTTGACTAAAAGATAGAGAAAGCACGATAAAAATCTACAGTTTAAAAACCCTGAAACACCACCAGATCAAAACAAAGAATTAAGCATAAAGCTCTATCGTTTACCTTGGGCCAGTGACCTTCTTCCAGACTGCCTAATGATCTACCTATCTTACAAGGCTATTGTGGAAGATATACCACTCTGAATTCCTTGCCAAAATAAAATAAAATAAAATAAAATAAAATAAAATAAACGAGGTAACAGAGATGTAATTAATAATAAAAATTTTCAGCAGAAAAACTTTCTCTACTCTTCCTTGCAGAACTCTACTCTTCCTTCCTTATATTTGAAAGACAAGTGATCAGTTGGAATCATTCAAATGGAATACATGAATGCTTTGGTTGTAAATTTCATAGCAAACAGAAGAGAAATCGTTAATCCCAAAATGGATTTGAAGTCAGACCACTTATAAGTATCAATTTTTTTCTGTGATGAAAATTACTCAATCACAAGATGAATTCTATTTACTCCATGGGTTATTTGAGATATGTGTGTGTGTGTGTGTGTGTGTGTGTGTGTGTGTATTATCACTAGCAATCAATCAAGACTCACAGAACCTACATACAAAAACTGAAGCTGCCCCCCTCTTCTTTCAAGCCCAAAGGTTTCAGTGACATGGTGTAGGGCATCTAATTTGGTAACAGGCCACAAGATACATCTGGAAAGAGACAAAAGCCCAAAGCCCAGCAGTACTGGGAAATTAAAACACTGGGTCAGATTCAAACGGACTAGAAAGTCAAAGGTCAAAGCAGCATTAAATCATTAGTTCCCAGCTGCCACCAAGGCTTGGTGTTGACCTTTTATTTTGCAAGAAGTGGGCCATGCAATTTTCTGGTGGCGATCTGGCAGAATATTTTACCCACACTAAACAATTTCCTACTGTGGTATTATAGTTTTAAAAAAAACAGGCACCAAAAATACCAAGAATATTATAATACACTAGCTATTAATCTTAAAACTACAACTAAAATGCAGGTATAATTAATTCTATATCATTTGTACATATGGGCTTTCTAAGAAGATTCACACAGCGCTGAACTGTAGCTAGAAATGTTACAGCAGCCACAGACACTATAAACTTGGATCTTCTTTTTAACGCAATAGGTAAAGTACAAGAAATTTTACCAAAACTCATACGGCATATAGTCTGAACTGATCTCAGTACAAATCAGGATGAAGTACAGTGTTCAAAATGTCCTTTGGCCACTGTACACGTCTCCCCACTACAAAATTATCACGTGTGTAATAATCCTTAATCTAGCTCATGCCTGTCAGTCTCTGGTTCTACCTCCAGATAGTTCTGGGATTATGGAAATTTTTGTACAACATGTCTTGAGTGCACCAGGTTAGAGAAAGCTCAGCTAGCTGAACTGTTCTAATTCCTATTGAATAATTTAACCCCTTCCTGCATTTTCCAACTTTGCCAATATTGCCACCAACAGACACCATTCTGCTCTTGTCTGGGCAGAATTTAAGATTTCTAAATTGAAAGACTTAAGATGAACGTGGATAACTAGCAGGGAAAATCATCCTAAACTGAAAATTGAAGGAAGCACCCTTTGCGAAGCAAATCAAATATTTTGGATGTGGAAGAATGATGGGGTCGAGAAGCTAAGAACTGCTCTCCTACAAAATACCTGAGGCAGACAATGCAGTTTCTGAAATAATTTCTCCTTGGTTGTCTTGCAAAATAGAGGCAGCAGCAAGCAAGAGAATTAACAATAGTGATCAATGCAACACGCTAGAAAAAGAGCAGAGGGTCAAAGGAAATTATTAATTCAGTGCAGATAACCAACAGGATGGGGTCCTAGACTAGTTCCCAGCTCCCTCCCTAATACAAGCATCTCTTGACCTTCTAGGAAACATAAGAATTTGTTATAACACATGTCTAGGATTCCCCCATACAGGTGCCTGAACTAATACTCTGGTGATTAGCAGTTCCCATTTTGAATCATTCAGAGCAGCCCTCCCCAAAAGGTGCCCTCCAGATGTACTGGGCTACAACTCACATCATGCTCCAGCTGACACTAGACTGGGTGAAACACTTTTAGCAATAGTATATATCTGGTTTTATAAGCTCAGAGTGGGAAAACTGCAGCCCAAAGTTGATACAATTACCATCAATTTTGCCCACTAGAGTCAATTATGAGGAATGTTGCAACCCAACAACATCTGGCAGAACCACACTTTGTCCACTCCTGTATAAGACAAATATTTTGGCCTAAATCCAATTGCTAGTCTCACCTATGAACCACTGAGATTTACAAAAGTGTTATGCAAACGTACCGTTCAGTGGACTGTTCAATTGGTCTACCCCAATTGGAACTAACATTTGTATTAAGCCTATTTGATTGTTTTGAGTTTTCCCCCCACCTTTCACCCAGAACATGGGACACAGGGTAGCTTGCAACATAATTTTTAAAAACCAGTGTCCATAAAAACAAAGTAAGTTGCAAATATTAAAATTAAATTGAACTAGCTGCTATAATAACACACAAATCAAGGTGTAAATTTTAAGACACCCCAACAATAATAAATAACAAAATTTACAAGTTCACTACATCCATTAAAAAATCCTATCTGTAGCAAGAAACCAGGTTTTTGCCCACAGGTGTTGGGCCAACAGGAGTGGACCAGCATAACCTCCCTTGGAAGGAGTTCCACAGTCTGGGAGCAGCTCTGAGAGTCCTCTTTTATGTGTTCAACTAACATGCCTCTGAAGGTAGCAGAACGAAGACAAGGTCTCTCCCACAGACCTCAGAGCCTAGGCAGGCTTACATGGAATACAGTAGGACTCTCGTATCCACGGGGGATTGGTTCCAGGCCACACCACTGATAGTGAATTCAGCGGATAACAGCAAACGCCCTCACCAGCTTCTCTGTCTACCCCCCCCCGCCAGCCATGCCATGTTGCCGGACACACACACCTCTGGTGGAGAAGGGAGAAAGGAGGTGAGCTCCCTCCTCCCTCCACCACCACCCCTCACCAGCCATGCCGCACAACCAGACCTCCCACCCACGGAGGAGGGGGAAAGGAGGTGAGCTCCCTCCTTTCTCCGTTTACCGCCTGCCAGATCCACCAACTGAACCCACAGCACCGGAATCATCCTGGGGAAGGGAGGAGGCGGCGAGCTCGTCTCCTCCCTCCCTCGCCCCCCACCCACCCCTGGCCATCACCATCAGCGGATAATTGAATCCACAGATGGCGAATCAGTGGATGTGGGGGTGCCACTGTATATGGTCTTTCAAATGGCTTGGGCCTAGACTGTATTGCTTATAATTAGATATTACACGTTAGCTATTATCAGTAGTCATTCTTGATCATAATAAGCCATGTGTATTCCACCATCCCTGGTCAAGAATGGTTGACGTAATTGTCATTTCAGTGGCTTAGGCAAACACTTCAGATCTGGTATTCATATGGCTCTGTGTCACGGGTATTGCTTTTTAGACACAGCAATTCCTAGGTCACAACCATTTGCCTAGTTTTGTACCTAGCAACTCACACGAAGAAGTTGTGGTAACACACAGGGGGCCTTGGTCACACATTGCAGATGGCTTCTTAGCTCCTGGGAGAGCCAGGGAGGAGGAGGCTCCCCATGTAGATAAGCCCCTTGTATTTATCTTCTGACCAGCATTTGGTCAATTTCCTATTTAGGTTTTCATTTAGGTGCTGCTCTATCTAAGGTTTTACAGTATTCTATTAACTTTCTTAATTGAAGACCCCTTGAAACACAGACCCCCGTGACAAAGAAACACAGTCATTTCTGTAATCATGGATGCACACTGTCTATTTGCAAATTCATGTGGCTGACATGAACAATAACTCTTAAAGCCTTATTTTTGATATACCTTTGACGATGTCCCAAACAACTTTTTATGATTTATTGAGGCATCAATAAAGTTGAGGAACTTCAACACTAGCAAGCAAGTCAGAATTTGATACACATATGGTTTGATGTAGTAGAATTCAAGATGAGGAACTTGGGTTACTCCACAACAAAATTCTGAATCCCCCTAGAAAGCAAGTTAAAGCAGAACGGAAAATACAGGGCTGTGGGGAATTCCTCTAATTTTCACACCTCTGAGATAAGAGGTATGAAAAGAAAAGACAACACAGAAGAAAAGATGGTTTTCTATGCTTGCAGAATTTATTTACTAGAACAGTGTAGCCTGTGATCTGTTTTTGTGGTCCCCATGGTTAAAAAAAATGCTTCAGAATGTCCCCAAAAGTACTCTATATAGTACTCAGAATGTCCCCAAAAGTACTCTATATAGAAACATTTTCACCATGTTTCCCCCCTCCCACCGCAAAATTAGAGGAATTTGGGGAGGGTAAGAGCAGGTTTGGTCCTCCCAGGTCTCTTGGGGGACTAATGCAGTCCCCTAGCCTTCCACAGTCGCTCAGCCTGTACTAGAAAATATGGTACCGGTAATGAAACCAGATTTAATTATCCATTACTGCATGAAATAGGATGCTGGCTTGAAACTTGCACTATAATGCAGCTTACACATTTTCTATATCAACCTTCTGAAACCAGTGCCCTCTAGATATATTTGACCATCATTCCCAATGACCACATTGGATGAGAATGATGGGCATTAGAATCCACATCCAGAGAGTGCCATGTTAGGAAAGGCTACCCTACATAAATCTGCACACACAGAGATTAACGCTAGAAAAAGTGCATTTTTACTCTCAAATAAACATGACGAAAAAAGCACCAAAGACATTTAAATAAATAGATAAATCAATCAATCACAAATTGCCCTTTTTATTCAAGCAGCAGCACAAGTGAAGATTTGCAAGATCTGCAAATTTCTTTCATTTGCACAGACATAAAATGCCACATTGGTTACTTACCATGAAGGTGCATTCTTGAGGGAACAGGGTGATATGGGTCCTTCATCTGTGGGTTTCATCAGTCACCGATCAGGTGTAGCAGGAAGTTACATCAAGTCTCTTGATATTCAAATCTCTTTGTCCTTATCTCCTCCATCCTGAGACCACAAGGCCAGTTCACTGACTAGCAAAGCCCTGTAAGGATTAAAGGAAATCGAGTAAAATTGGAACAGACAACCCCCAAATTGAAACCACCTCGAGATATGGTCCCATGTGCAGTCACTGGGTGGGGGAAGGACCCGTATCACCCCATTCCCTCAAGAATGCACCTTCACGGTAAGTAACCAATGTGTCATTCTCTGAGGGAGGGGTGATACGGGTCCTTCATCTGTGGGACGTGCCCAAGCTTGACTAACTAGGGTGGGAATGACTGTGAAGGTGGGGACGTCAGTCCTTGAGAGCTTCCTGGAGTACTCTCCGGCTGAAGGTTGCTTCAGCGGAACGAAACTTATCCACCTTATAGTGTCTGATAAAGGTGGATGGTGTGCTCCAGCTTGCTGCCCTACAGATTTCTGCTAGGGAGGCATTAGTTGAGAAGACAGCGGATGTCGCCGCCGATCTAGTCAAATGCGCTGTGACTCCCGAAGGTCTGGGGAGTTTTGCAGAGTCGTAGGCCGCGAAAATGCAGGCCTCGATCCAGGTGGCAATGGTTTTCTGTGACACCCTGGTCCCTAGGGATGACCGGGAGAAGGAAACAAACAGGGCATCGCAAGGTCGGATGGAGGCCGTCCGACTTATGTAGATTTTTAGGGCCCTCCTAACGTCCAAGTCGTGCCAGAGCTTTTCCTTCGGATGCAAAGGGTTGGGACAGAAGGAGGGCAGAATTATAGGTTGTGAGACATGGAACTCAGAGATGTCCTTGGGTCTGAATGAAGGGTCACAGTGAAGAGTTACTACGTCATCACTGAAAGAGCAAAGGTGTTCTCTTACCGACAGAGTGGCTATCTCAGAAACTCTCCACGCTGAAGTGATGGCGACTAGAAAAGTGACCTTGATGGTGAGAGTCCTGAGTGGGACTCTGTGCAGGGGCTCAAATGGGTGTTTTCATCAAATGTCTAAGAACTAGGGAAAGATTCCACAAAGGGAACCTATGAAGAACTGGGGGTGATATGATGGAGGCACCCCTCAGGAAACATCTGATGTGTGGATGCAAGGACAGGTGGGTCCCGTCCTGCGCTGTGAGAAAGGTGAATAGTGCAGCCACTTGCCTTTTCAGCGTATTTGGGAGAAGGCTTGCTTCGAGGCCTTTTTGTAGGAAGGCGAGTATGTGCTTTACTGAGGCTTCCTCACCGGCCAAGCGCCGGGAAGCGCACCATCTTTTGAAGGCTTTCCATGTGGCTTCATAAATCGTCCTGGTGGACACGCGTCTTGATGAGAGAAGGGTACTGATAACTGACTCTTCATAGCCATGGTCTCTCAAGGCTTGCCGCTCAATCGCCATGCTGTCAGCTGAAGCCAGCTTGGATCTGGGTGAAGGATCTGTCCTTGGTGAAGTAGATTGGTCCTCTGAGGTGGGCACCATGGGTCACAGACCGTCAGATCCATCAGGTCGGAGAATCAGGGTTGTCTCAGCCAGTGAGGTGCTACCATTACCACTTGTGCCTACTCCTGGCGAATCTTCCGGCAAACCTTCCCTATGAGAGGAAGTGGGGGGAATACGTACAGGAGGCCTGCTGGCCAAGGGGATCGCAGGGCATCTGTCCCCTAGGCACTATGGTGGTGAAATCTGGAGAAGAACCTGTCCAGTTTGGAGTTCAACCATGTTGCGAACATGTCCACGTCCATAGGGTTGAACCTGGCTTGGATCTCGTAGAATACCTGGTCGTTCAGCTCCATTCCCCCGGGAGGACTGAGTACCTGCTCAGGTAATCCGCTTGTTGGTTGAGATCCCCCTGTAGATATTGCGCAGTGAGAGACAGCACCGTCCTCTCTGCCCAGAGGAACATGAGATCTGCTTCCTGCTGTAAGGACCTGGATCTCGACCCTCCCTGTTTTGCTATGTACAAATGGGCGATGGTGTTGTCCGTCATCACTGTGACGTGGTGTCCCTTCAGAACAGGGGTGAAGTGCTGGAGGGCCAGCCATGCCACCCATAGTTCCAGCCAGTTGATGCTGTGTACTTTCTCCTGTGGACTCCAGAGCCCTCATGTCACTTGTCCCTGGCAATACGCTCCCCATCCCCGTAGACTCGTGTCTGAGGTAACCAGAATCAGTTGTGATTTCGTGAATGGGGAGCCCTTGCTTCTTGAGTTCGTCTGTGTCCACTAGGCCAAGGAATCCTTCACATGCTGTGGCAGAAGAAGCGGTGACTTCTGCATTGCGATCTCCCTCTGATAGGGCATTAGGAAATTCTGTAGAGGTCGGGAGTGGAATCGTGCCCAGGGCACTATTCCAAACGCCGAGATCATGAGGCCTAGGAGCCTGGCTAGCAAGGACAGTGGGACCTTCCTTAATGATCAAACTGTACGTGCCTCATGCCGAAGGACCTGTCGTTCCTGCGAGAGGGTAACCCTGGAGTGCAGTGTCTATTTTCACACCCAGGTGGATGATAGAACGTGCAGGGGACAGGCTGCTCTTTTTTAAATTCACCAAGAAGCCATGAGGTGAGACTGTACATAGTGAATTGTGACCTGTAGATCTCTCTCTGCCTTCTACAAGGAGGAAGCCCGGAGGAGGATATCGTCCAGATAGGGGTATAGGTGTATCCCCTGGGACCTCAGATTGGCAATCAGAATGATCAGGTGAAAACCCTCGGTGCTGAGGCCAGGCCAAATGGAAGGGCTCTGAACTGGAAATGCTGATCTCTGAAGGCAAAGCGAAGATACTGTCTGCTGCTCTCGTGAATCATAATGTGCATATATGCATCCGAGAGGTTGAGCGAGGGTAGGAAGTCTTTCGGTTGTAGAGCCTCCCTGATGGATGTAAGAGTCTCCATCCAGAACCTTTTGTAGGTGACACATCTGTTGATATATTTCAGGTCCAGGATAGACCTTAGGCTGCCGTCCTTCTTTGGCACTGTAAAGAAGAAGGAGTACACCCCTGAGAAGCGTTGAGCGGTAGGCACTTCTATGGCGGAGATGTCCCTTAAGTGGGCTATGACTTCTGCGAGGTCCCTTGCTTTCTTTGGGTCCTTGGGGACCCGAGCAGGGAGGAATCTGCCCTTTGGTCTTGTGTCGAACTCGATGCGGTACCCGTGGGCGATTGTTGAGATTACCCACCTGTCCGTCGTCGAGTTTGACCGAGTCGCAAAGAACAGACTGAGTCGGCCGCTCACTGGGGGCAACCCCAAGTCAGGATTGTTGTCGGGGTCCCCCCCTTGTTGGTGGGTGGCTCCCCTTCTGTTGCTGTTTGATTGTGAGCCTGAAGCTTGTCTGATGACGTAGTTTGGCTTGACCCATGCTGGATGAAAGGAATTGTAGTTCCGCTGTTTCCTGAATCCCTTCAAGGGGGGAAAGAGGCTTGAAAAGGGCTCCTGCCTCTCTTCTTGTCTGACTTCTTGAGAGTGGAAAGCATTGCCATCTTTTTATCTTTAGTTTCAATGAGGATGCCCTTCAGGGCCTCTTCCCCGAAGAGCTTGTGACCCTTGAACGCAGAGGAGGCCAGGGCCGCTCTGGTGGGAGCATCCATCTCCCAATACTTTAGCCATATTGATCTTCTGGCTAGCGTCAGGGCTCCAATCACGCGGGCGGAGATCATGGCATCCTGGGCTGCATCCGCTATGAAGAAGAGGGTACGTAGGAACCTCAAGAGGGTTTTATGGAGTGTTTCGGGTCAAGCTCCTGGATCTCCATGAGTTCCTGAAGCCAAACAATAGCAGCTTGAGAGAATAAGGATATGGCCAAGGTGGTCCTGACTCTGGAAGCCGCAGAGTCGTGGGCCTTCTTGATGGCCACGTCAGCCCTTTTTTCGTCTGGATCTCGGAGGGAGCCCTCTCCCTCTTTTGGAGCCAGAAAATTGGAGACAAGAGAGGCAAGCAGGTTGTCGACCACTGGGGGCTTCAGCAGATCAAGAAAACGCTGGCTGGTGTTGCAGTATTTCTGGGCAACTGTTGTGCCCCGCCTTCCCAAGGAAGGTTTGTTCCATTCATCAGTTACCAAGAACCAGAACGCCTCTGGAAAAGGCAGCTCTGGTTTCTTTGGACGAGAGGTGCGAATCACTGCTGCTACCTTCTCATTGGTGGAAGACGTTGAGGGAGATTGCTCCAGGTCAGACGGTGAGATTTCCAGGGTCGACATCATCTTGGTGAGGAGAGAGATGTACCATTCTCCTTGGAATAAGCGATCCGAATGCCCGTTGTCCACCACCTCAGAATCGGTGATTTCGCCTTCTTTGTCACTGAGGTTTCCACTGTCAGGTGATCCGGAACCCCTGATGGCTTCTATAAGGGCGCGTTCCTCATCTGAGCCAGCTGGGGACTCCTCAGAGGAGTGGATGGAAGGGGGGTCCTTCCTCTTCTCAGCAAGCGGGTCTGCTCTTGGTGAGATGATCTTGGTGTCCCTGTTGGAGGACTTAGTCTTTGCCTTTCCTGGTCCTTTGGTTTGGCGTGGTCCCGCGTTGCCCACCTGGTCCTTGGGGGGAATTTCCAAGGCCGAGGCACTAGTGCTGGGCTCCTCAGATGAATCCTCGTCTGAAAGTAGCGCACTAGAGAGAAGTTGTAGGGTTGCCTTAATGGCACCCCTGCATTTTTTGCGACGACCCTGCTGTGTAGGCGCATTCCCTCTAGGTTGGGCCACCACCTCGGGGACCCATTCGATCTCAGATTCTTCCCCACTGGATGGGTGAAGGAACAAGGGGATACCCTGATCACTTCTATTATTGTGATACGCAGGGACCTGGTAGGCAGGGACCTGAAAGGCTGGGATCTGGTACCCTATGGCCTGAACAACCTGGTTCTGGTGAGCCAGAGGAAGGTAGGCCGGGGCCTGACTAGCTGCATTTGGAGCCTGCGGGAGTGAGGCCTGGTGGACCGGGGCCTGAGGGAGCAAGGCTTGGTGGGCTGAGGCCTGTTGGGTTGAGGCCTGAGTAGCCAAGGTCTGTGGGAGCACAGACTGGTGATCCAGGGTCTGAGGAATCGAGGTCTGGGTGGTCAAGACTTGGGAGGAAGGAGCCTGGATGATCAGGGCCTGCGAGGCCTGTATCTGAATGTCCAGGCTCTGTGAGGTCTGGAAAGGCTGCGCTTGGGCCTGGTGCCCTGGGATCATGGAGGGCAAGGCCTGGGCTGGTTGGGGAAGCGGGGCCTGGATGTGGGCCTGGTTACCTCCCCCACATGGGAAACTTTGGAGGGGCCCTCCATAGGAGAGGACTCGTCCCCATCCCCGCCATTGAGATCGGGAGTGTTGGCTGGGGCCCAGGGCTTCTTGATGCCCGAGTTCCCTGAGAGCAGGGACGGCACAATGCGGGGAGGGGAGGTAGGAGGGTAAAACTGTCTCCTTCCCGCACCCCCTGAGGGGGCCTTGTACCTGACCAGGGGCTCCTGCCCCCATCCATCTGAGGCAGCATGGTCCTGGTGCGTGCCATGAGGTCCACTGGGGCAGATGGCTGCTTGCGACCCCGGTGGGCTCCTTGGAGGCTGGCTTCTTTTTTGGCTGTGCCAGCCTCCTGCTTCGAAGTTACTGCTGCTGCCAGATCAGAGGCCATCCCAGCCGTGATGGCCTGGGAGGCTCTCTTGGCCGCCTCTCGTTGGAGGACGCCAGGCAGAGGGTCGCCAGTGGCAACAATGGTGGCCGCAACTCCTTCTGTGTCCCCGGCAGCGACTGCGGACCGATCGGGGATGGGCATGGTACGCCCCCATCGCTCCGGAGCTCCCCGCTGCCTCTTGGAGCGGTTCCTGAATCGAAGGAACTGCTTCCATTGCTGCCGGAGCTGATCTGGAGAAGAGGAAGGAAGAGGGGGGTAGACAGAGGAGCAGAGAAGCCGCAAGCAGGAAAAAGAAAGAGGGGTTTGTTTGTTTGGTAAGGCGGGAGATCTGAAAGGGGAAGGAAGGGATGCAGGATAACCAGGCAGCTAAGAAGCAAGGAAAGGAGAGGAAAAAGTAAGAAAAGGCAAACAAAAGGAATAGAAAAGGTGGAGATTTCCCTACTACCGGCTGGGCAAAGTAGGAAGTTAAAACTGGCCTCGTGGTCTCAGGATGGAGGAGATAAGGACAAAGAAATTTGAATATCAAGAGACTTGATGTAACTTCCTGCTACACCTGGGCGGTGACTGACAAAACCCACAGATGAAGGACCCGTATCACCCCTCCCTCAGAGAATGTTGAGCATGCTACATTCCAAATGAGGTATTGTATCAAGAATAATAAAGGATAATACACATCTGAACTTAACCGGTCTAAGTAAGCACTAATCCTTACTGCACATATGAAGAGGGGAGAGCGAATGAGAGATGAGTGAGAATCTTCCAGACAGCTGAGTCACCATCCAAACATGCCCACAGAACCTAAGTCTACAGGACCCAAACTGTCAATATTTCTCACTGAGGCTATCAATTTGTTCCTCTTTTTTTGAGAGGTGGAAGGGAATGTGCAAGACATCTTGTGCATCTATAGAAGGCTATCTTTTTAAATCTAATGTAAGCAGGATCAGCATCTACTTCAAAGGTAAATATTAGAGAATGTAGGGTGTCCTCCACTGACTACTTGAAAGAAAAGGTGGTATCTCTTACTAAGTCCATTCAAGGGCTCTCCACCATTGCTATTTGAGTTTTAAAGACTTCTTGTACCTGCACATATGGAACTTTCTGCTTTACATTATTGCAAGAGGCATAAGACCTATTGTGGAGAAATGTTAGGATCTCAAATTGCCACCTACAAAAATTAGCTTGTCTCTTATCATTTGAAAGCTTCACACATTGCAATATCCAAAACAGCAGCCTACCAAAGGTCACACTGTGTACACTGTATTCAATAAGCAGACTGGCATTCTTTGAACCCATTACATGCAGTACTATGGTAGTATGGAAGGAGCCAGTTTGAAGATGAGGTCAGCACACCAAAGCTCATCTCATGTATTCATTCCTATTCCAAGATAAAGCTGATAATCAGAGCAGCTCTTCAAGATAATCTACAATCCTGTTGTAGATTAGAAACCACAAGAAAGAAGATACAAGCCAGGAGATGCTACCAGTTACACACCCTTGATCTCCAAAATAAAAGACTTTATTGAGCTATGCCCACCTCAGTGGTAACAAGAGCTTGAAAATTATTTATGGACTAGTTTCCAGAATCCACCAGCCAATGTGGTACCTGTCATGTTGGCTGGTGGCTCCTGGGAGCAGTAGTCCAAAAAGTAGATTTTTGAGCTCTGATGGTAATAGATTTGAAAGGACAGTCTCTCTTTTCTAATGCTTTGCTGGGACCAAACTTGGATAATACTATGGAGGAGATTATTCCTCAACTCTCTGTATGTGCGAGTGCCTTCAAGTTGCCTGTCGACTTATGGCGACCCCATGAATTTCAAAGGGTTTTCATAGACAAGGAATACTCAGAAGTGGTTTTGCTAGTTCCTTCCTCTGAAATACAGCCTACAGCATCTGGTATTCCTTGGCATCCTCCCATCCAAAAACTAACAAGGCTGACTTTGCTTAGCATCGCAAATCAGTTGGGATTTGGTACCTTTAGGAGATTTAGGCAAAACCTCAACTATTAAGGATCCATTTTCCCTACAGTCCAAGGTTGGAAAGACAATGAACTTCCCTTGCTTCCCTAGTAAACTGTCTAATTCTAATGCAACAGTCAACATTTGATATTGGTTGTCATTTAGCCAGCCATCCCTGCCTACCAAAGGAAGTCTCCACCAAGGAAGGCCTATACCATTTGGCTACTGAAAGGCCCTCTCTTCTACAACTTTCACTTGTTTGAACCCAGGAAGTGAGTTGCCATCTGGCTTCCAAGCTTCCATTTGTAAAGGGCATGTCTCTTCTTTCTTGCAGTGTCCACACAGAGACTATACTTTGTCATTTCCTATCATTTTCCTCACCAGTTAATATGAGCTACTGATAGCAATCATTACAAGAAAGGAAGGAGAGAAATGGAACAGTAGTAGCACCATTTTTTTTATATATCTAGCTTGGCCACAAGTATACATACACCAATTAACTGGATTCAAGCAAGCAGACATTTGTCAAAGTGAATATAATCTGTTGCCTCGTTAATCCAAGAATCTCATGTGCTGACTTTTCTTAATGAACTGCTCATACAGGCATACCTCTGTTAACAAAGCCTCTAACAAAGAAGCTTCTTTTTACAATGTCTTTTTACTCCAGCTCATCCCTTTCCTTCTCATTCTTTGCATAGCTGGAAGCTTTTTAGCAGCATCAGCACTGGGAAGATGGTGAAGGAGGGTTGGAGAAGAAACACAGACTTCTAATTTCAGGTTGCAGCAGCATATCTGCAGCAAACAATGCTATAAAGCTTGATCTTGGCAAGAATGGGATTCTACTCTAGCCAAAAAATATGTGTGTCTGCCTACAACAGGTATGTGTGTCGGCCTGCAATAGGCAAAGTAAGCAGCAGCTGCTTCCAGAATCCCTTACTGAGCGTATGTGAACAGCAAAATAGAGAGAAAAGGAGAGAGAAGTTAAGCCTGCCTTACCAGTTACAACCAGCATGTTAAAAAAAGCAGAGATCTGGAAGTTTGGTCACCAAAATGGGAATCATAAGGAAAGTGGAGGCTGGTGAAAGAAAGAAAAAATATTGCTCAATACATATGGGAAAGTGCTTTCAAGTAGTGTCTAGAAGGTTAAAACTGTTTTTGTTTACTCGTGCATGGCTTGCCTGACATGCTTGTTTCATTGCAGACATCATCTTGTTAGTTTTGGATATATTTTTTTTTCCTGCAACATGTTGAACTACACTCTTCTTTTTCACTGTGCAGGAACATATCCCTATTCTTTTCATGTTATTTCTGCCTCTGTTACCAAAGTTTCTGGTAATGAAGCAATGCCCGAGAACACATCTACAGTACTGAGGTATGTCTATAAAAAAAGATGCATTATAGATTGCTGGTCATCTGGGGTGTAGCTGTTGACACACAACTAGTAAGTTAAATTTCATCATAACTCAGCTGTTGAGTTAAAATGAATGCACACCCGTCGTCAGAAACATAGTATTCCAAAAAGAAAAATCTTTCTGAACTCAACTGTACCCTGAAATTCTCTTTGCACCAATTTAAGAAAAGCATTGGTGTTTCAACTCTCCACCTTGTGTTAAGTTTTAAGAAATTACTAACTGATCAAATAAGTTTTAACCAACCTGTCCAAATTCAGAATCAGGTTAGGGTCAATTTTGGTAGAGCCTGATGCAAGAGGATATGCCCAGTGCCATGACTCTTCCTACTCTATTCCCACTATAACAGCAGGCATTAGAGCTTGCTGATATCTTCACCCCACCCCCACCACAACATTCACAGGGACAGCAGCATAATGGGCTACATTTGACAACCACTGGTATTCATCATTGCCACTACTTTGTTTCTAAGGAAATGCTACTTTCCGGTTTTCATTTAGAGCACAGTTAAGATAGCAAACTTTTAAAATACAGAAAAATGTACAAAATATTGAGGTAAAATTGCAGCATAGCTGTTTCACAATTTCAATTTTTTTAAAAATGTATTTTTCAACAATTCATTACTTAATTCTTCTTTACTGTGGTTTACTGTTGCATCAGTAGAAGAGCCCTTAAGAGGCAATTTTAGAAGCTAGCTAAAAATTAAAAGAAGTCAACCCATCACAAGACTTACAATTAGTCTTGTAGATTAGTAATTAGTAGATATTAAAGAGATACAACTTCAGTTAGGTTATTCAAGTCAGCGCATTCATAAGTTTCAAAGCTCATAAACTGTCAATCTAGGAGCATACTGATTCTAGGATGTACAGTACAATTACAATTGTCTCTCCAGATCCACAGCTTCTGCATCCATGGATTCATACAAAATGGCTTGAAAATATTGGGGGTGGGGGGAGAGAGAATCCAAAAAGCAAACCTTGCTGTTCACCATTTTATATCATGGATGCCATTTTACTACCCCATTGTATATAATGGGACTTGAACATCCACAAATTTTGGTATCCACAGGGGTCCTGCAACCAAACCCTAGTGGATAAGGAGGGTCCACTGTACATAACCCCCCCCCTTTCAGCATAAGCACAAAGCCTGCATTTGTTTCCCATTTTAAAAGAATGGCTAGAACCCAAATTCATGCCACCAACTTCAGATTGCATGGTCATTTTTTTTAACCTATTCAATTCTGTTTTCTACTGATAGCATTTTATACTACAGAAAAAATACAAGTCTTTTTTTTCCAGGGATAGCAATGACTAAAACTAATTCTTATAAGGAAATGAAATGAGCTCAGCCATCTTAAAGCTTCTAGGAGGATGTTGTACATCTTGTGGGGGAAATGACATTTTTAAAAAAACACTCCACAATCAAAAGATAATCCTTTTTAAAATTCTAATACAATTGGCCATATATAAAAACAGGATTCTCTTCTAGGGAATCAAATTATGCTGGTGTGCAGCCCTGCAAATAACAATCCCTCCTTCTTTACACACCCCATCAACTTCTTCCACAAAGGCTTGTTATTATTACACACTGCCTCCTCCCTGACACTTAAAGGTCAACTCTAGTGGTGGCACACTGCCCTTTGTGCCCCAAATAAAAATGCCATGGCACAGGCCCTGTCTTTTTACACAGAAAATGGTTTACAGCAGGGAAGGCAAATGTATGCTCTTTCAGATGTTCTTGGCCCACAACTCTCATCATCTGTTACTATGGATTATGCTGGCTGAGACTGATGAAAGCTCTGATGCCCCAAAACAACTGAAGCACTGCACATTCCCTATACTGTGTTTATGGTGGCAGCTACCATTTATATCCCATGCTTATGAAAGTGTTCCATTGGCAATACTGTACATTCAACATAATCTCTCTCGCAGTTCAATCAACTTTCCTTCAGAGGTAAGCACTGTATTAAACAATTAAGCCTTACATACAAAAAAGGAGGCACAAAACTGGAATGCAACACAGGGAGTGGGCAGCAAAACAAAGCCATTGCCCTCTGCAATGTAATTTTCCTCTAACTGTGCCTCACCCCCTTTTTCTGGATGCAAAACTATATTTCTAAATTGTTGCTGTTGTTGTATGCCTTCCAGTTGTTTTTGACTTATGGCAACCCTAAGACAAGCATATAATGGGTTTTCTTGGCAGTTTGTTCAGAGGGGGTTTGCTTTTGCCTTCTTCTGAGTCTGAGAGTGCGTGACTTGCCCAAGGTCACCCAGTGGGTTTCCATGGCCAAAACAAGAGATCTAAACCCTGGTCTCCAGAATCATAGTCCAATGCTCAAACCACTACATCATGCTGACTTATTTCTAACTATTCAATTGAAGTTCTAATTACTATAATGCTAGAAATTGTGATTGAATTTCATTTGGGTTGCAGAATTTTTATTGAAGGGCAATGTCCTCATTTTGCTCCTCTTATAGCTATACCCTGATAGGTCAAAATAAACCAGTGGTTCTTAACCTGTGGTCCACAGACCTCCAGGGGGCTGCAATTTCCTCTCAGGGGGTCCATGACAGCTGTTCAGCCCACCTCTCCACAGCGGAGCAGCCATGTGACAGGAACCAAGGCCAAGGCTGGCTGAAAAGTCTGAAAAAGGAGAAAAGTCTCCCCTCCTCCTCTAGTGCCTCTGAGGGAAGGTTTAATGGGTGGTGTAATTGTAATTGTACTTTTATTGTTCTTGTTGTTTTAAATCTTGAGTTAAGTCTTAGGGGTCTGTGGCAACAAAATATATTTAAAGGGGCTCCCTAGTAAAGAAAAGTTAAGAGCCACTGAAATAAACAATAAAAATATAATAAAAACTTCTATGTTCTCTCATAATCACCCATCAGAGGAAAGATTGCTCTTATTTCAGTGACAGGTTCACAATGGAGAGACATTACACCAGGCAAAGAACAGCTTATAAAACAAGATGGGAAGCATCTAGTGGAAGAATCACTCCACAATGTAACTGTATTGCAAGCTATCTTTGTAACCTGTCTGAAGGATGAGCCATGAATCTAAATAATAAATAAGGTGAGCAGAAGAGAGGAAATTAGTAGGGGTAACCATAGGTGCTTTTTTTAAAAAAAAGGATACAGTAGAGCTAGAAAAGATGCAGAACAGGGCAACCCAAACGATCAATGGACTGAAGTAATTTCTTTATGAGAAAAAGTTACAGTATTGGGGGCTCTTTAGCTTGGAAAAAAATAAGGGGGGGATATGATAAAGGTGTATAAAATTACACAGTGTGGACAAAGTATATAAGGAAAAGCTTTTCTCCTTCACACATTAATACTAGAACCTGGGATTGACCACTGAAGCTGAACAGTGAATGATTCAAGACAAATACAAGGAACAACTCCCTTCACTTTGAGCGTACTGTGGAATTCACTGCCACAAGGTATAATAATGGCTGGCAGATTAGTTGTCTTTAAATGGGGGCTGGATAAATACATGGAGAATGGGGTTACCATTAAGGGCAGATGTTACTCCCCGGTATTGCCAACAATATGCCTATGCATATCAGTTGCCAAAGAACATGAGATAAAGATCTTGCCAGACTCTGTGTTAGACACCTGTAGTTCATAATGTGTGTGTGTGCGCGCACGTGCGCACGCCTTCAAGTTGCCTGTCCAGTTATGATGACCCCATGAATTTCAAAGGGTTTTTTTAGGCAAGGAGTACTCAGAGGCATTTTTGCCAGTTTCCTCCTCTGAAATACAGACCACAGCATCTGGTGTTCATCCAAGTACTTTATAATGTATAATTTTTTACATTAACCAAACTTAACTACATCAACACCTAAAAATAAAAATGGACAAGTTATTGTCAATGCTTCTAAAAGTGTATACAAGTCACTCCTCATTTACACAGGATCAGGTACTACCCACAGTCAAGATCTCTCTAGGCATCTGGAGGAGCACACAGTTGTGCTGGAGGTGGTCTCTGTAGGTATCAGAAGGTCCTCCAGCATGACTCTATGGTCAACTTCCCCCAGGCGTTGACCATAGAGTCACGCCAGATGCCTAGAGGGGTATTCTCTCTAAGCATTTTCTAGGACCACCAGAGCAATTATATGGTATTCTATGGTGGTTCGCTATTATACTCAGTTTTGTGTATCTGCAGTAAGTCCAGGAACATATATCCCAAATGGATATGGGGGGAGCAACCTGTATATATACCGCATATCCCATCTTCACCTCTCTCAGAGTTCTTGTACATATACTTCAAGTCAGAAAGCCATACAGAGCAATGTATGGCACTGAGGTCCCACACACCTTTCAGATATTTAACATAATTTTCTTGTAAATATCTTCAAAACATGGGTCAGTGAACTTTCAGGTGATGCTGTCTTCTCTTACAAATCTGCCCAAATAGCTTTTGAAAACACTCCACCTAGTTCTAGTTCTTCACCTGCCTCTGTTCTTGCCGCTGCTGGCTTTGCTGCTGTACTATTGCTGCTGCTGTTGCTCATACTGCCTCCCTCCCTTCCATGGCCACAAATGTTGTTGTTGCTATTATTATTATTATTATTATTATTGGATTTCCCTTTTTTTTTTTTAAGAGACAAAAAAGGGATCCAAGATGGCTCTGGCCATGTGGAGGGAGGGAGGTCAGGAGAAACAAAACCACATGTCCTACCAGGAGCTAGGCAGGAAACAGACTGGCTAGCCGGGGGTCGTCCCTCCCAGATGACCTCACCGGTAGGCAGTCCTAAAAAAGTTGTTCCCTGCCTACTAGGAGCAAATGGGGAGGAACTACCCAAGCAAGCTGGATGCTCTGAAGTCCTCACCACTGGGAAACATATCTGCATTGTAGGAAAGCTAAGCCACCATGGAAGAGCATTCCCTTCTCTCCTCAGCCCTCTCTTTTCAAGCTCCCATTCAAATTTCCCCCTGCCAATCTGAAAACTAACTTGAGATAAATATGTTTTGCCATTGCCGTAAAGGCATTTCCCCCGCCCCTACATTCAAGGATACCTGTTTGGTACCCACTCAATAAAACATGAAAATAGATCAGAAATGGAAATGCTGAAGAGCACAATCCTGTTTCATATACAGAGGGAAGCCCTACCAGACCAACCACCTAAGAGAAAGTGTCAGGACTACAAAAGAGGGCAGAAAGTGCATAAAGACTGACAAAAAGAAGAATAGAAGGCAATCCTCATTCCACCAAAAGCCAACTAAAAATAATAAATAATTTAGTTCATTATTGGAAAACATTTCTAGTTCTTATAGTTAAAGAGTTCTTGGTGCCTGGCTGGCTGGGCATCTGGTATTTTTTAAGGTCAAGACTGATTGTAATCCTAATCAAACTTAAAAGTGAGAAAGAAACATTAAATACAGTATTACTTACTTCAGAGTAACAGAAAGTACTGCAATGTTAAGTCAAGGAATGTCCTTAAATTAGGGCAGTTAAAATATTTTAGATAATTTTTTTAAGGAATTGTCCCTGATTATTCGGGACTGTTTTAGCTGGAATTTGGTGGCAGTTTGGCACCACCCTGCAATTTTTCATTTGGTACCACAAAACAGGTGTCTTGTTTTTGAAATCTTTCTCAGTAATATTCATTGCCTACATTAGGATTCTTTTTGATATTCACAACAATGTCTCAAAACAATATAAAACTGTGTGCACAGCCACCCACCCAAAAACACAATGTATTTCAGGTGCATTTGTGTAACAAGAGGCAGCTTGCTTCCTTTTCCTATTGTTGTTTGAGTGAAACATTCTTGAAACATTTCTAGTTTTGACTCATACAATCTCACAGTTATCCCAGGTAAGCAAAGACCCTCAGGACAAGCTAACACTGCTTTAAATTGATCCGTGCGGCAGTTGTCACCATGTAGCTCACTGTACAGATTACTGGGATTCTCCCATCCCCACTTGTGCAACTTTAGGTATTCCTACAGCGTGTTTGCAGTCAGTGGTGTCCAGTCCACAAGATGAGCATCTAACCATGAAATGTCCACCACAGAGTAGTTGTGATGGGAGGACTGGCCCTACATCGACTGGTTGAATAAATAAGGCAAACACATATGGTTGACCACAGTGGCAGCTTTGCACTACTAGAAAGAGTTTCTTATGCAGTTAAGGTGAGGCACCCCTTTTCACCAACCTGCTCTACCTACTGCAGCACTCCGTATCATAGGCTCTATTGTTACAGAGGGTGGTGGTAGACTAAGTGACATGGGGAAATAAGGGTTGGGAAAAGAGTGCCCTGACTTCTAACAAGCAGAAAGACAAAGCTGCCACTGAATATAACCCTGGATAACTAACTTTAAAATAATGGATGCTCCTTATGCTATATGTATGTGCCCCAATATATAAAATGCAATGCTTTCAAGTACATTTTTTCACTAGATCAGACAGATCCACTCTTAAGAGTGCAACCTTATGAAGGTTTTCCCCCCTTCCCCCCCCCAAGTAATTTATATGTTCCTATGTTTTAAGGCTACAGCCATAAAAACACCAAACCCAGACCCCCAACAAGCCACCAGTATTAATGAAGTTGAAGTGGTAAACTTTCCAGTCACATATTCTTGATCTACTGGAAAAGAACTATTTATGAAGAACATGGACTAGATGTACACACACTGACTGAACATTCAAAAATATGGCCTTTTTAAAAAAGCAACATATTTAAATTATGACGGACAGGATATTTTCACAAATGTAGATAAGAAAAATGTGATCACATTACAAAGAACAGCAAAGAAAACTTTCTGAACACATATAAGCTCTTACTATAATTTGGAAACTAAGGTTTAATTGCAACAACTTCCATAAGAAAGATACATCCACACTACAGCCATGGTACAAAGTATTTCCAGATTCTTACAAAACCCTTTTAAGGGCTAGCCAGTTTACTGTAACTGAGCAGTATAGAAAATATCTGCAGGGGAGCAAAGAGTGTTACTAACTGTCAGAGAAATAACCTTCTTCCTCTTTTACATGCACACACACACAGAGAAATACAATTCCCTTTTTCATTCTTAATTTTGATTTGGAGTTTCCAAATAGCCTTCAGATGTTCACAAACAGGCAAGCGTATTTGTCAAACACTAGAAAGCTCAGTGGGAGAGCCAAGTGCTAATGAGGACATTTTTGCATTTCCTCAAACCGTTCCTGAAAATCCTTTCTAAACATTCCTTTTATTTGTAAATTGCAGCACCCCTTCTTTTCCCTAAATAACCACACAGATAAACTGTAAAAGTTTTTGGGCATGAAAAATACTTGACTACTGTAATTATTTCCTGAGAAGGGGGGTGGATATTCAGGATTTTTAGTTTTATTTTGTTGGCTAGAGTATTTACATAGCATGCAAGGGAATTCTTTGCCCATTCAGCCCACAGACATGGATCTTATCTGAAAGCTAGTCAGGACCAACCAAGAACTTCAGCAGAGAGAGCAAGCTATCTTCTAACAATGAAGCTAATGGAAAATTCCACTGTGCCACCATGCAAACCACCAAGAGGAATGTCGGCTCACAAGTTGAACTTCCAGTCCATGCAGCTGAAACTAGATGTTATTCTTTGAAATCAGAATCCCCAGTAAACAAGATTAACTTTTTAAAAACTTACTATAGATTTATTTTAAGTATTGTTCTTTTGAGGGCAGGAAACAGAGGCCTTAAATGATTTTGCTAAACTAAAAGTCCTTTTGCCTTTTATTTACATATTAATTTAACATAATCAATGACTGTCTTAAGTCTACAGTTTTACATGCAATTTTAAAGCAACAAAACACAATGGCAGTAATTAGCACATCAATTCTGCCTTAATATAAAGTCCTTTGCCTCCTATGTTTCCACTCTGTTCCAACCATTCCTTCCTAATCACTTTGAATTAAAAACTATGCTACAAACAAACATTGTCCAGAATTTAGAATTAAGGGTAAACATTCCTGCCTTTTGGTCCAAACACTAGTTGTTATTTTTGGATTACAACTCCCACAATCCTTCAGTCAGCATGGTCACCTATTGTTTACTGGCTGTACCAGCAGATGAATTTGGAGAGTTGGTATAGCAGTGTAGCATGGTGTACTGGGGTTTGGCCATTAGACTACAACTCTGGAGAACAGAATTCAACTCCCCGCTGACAAAGGCAAACCAAACCCACTATGAACAAATCTTACCAAGAAACCCCATGCCTTAGGCAGCTAGAAACTATTTGAAAGCAAAACAATAGCATGGAGTAGTGGTTTGAGCATTGGACTACAACTATGGAGGCCAGGGTTCTAATCCCCACTCAGCCATGGAAACCCACTGGATGACCTCGGCCAAGTCACTCACTCTCAGCCTCAGAAAACTCTTAGGGTTGTCATAAGTCAGAAACTTACTTGAAGACACACCACCACCACAACAACAAAGTCAAAAAAGTAATATTCCCAAACTCTGATATTTTCCTTCTACAAGGTGAAACTAATTTCTTTCTCTCTGCAGCAATAAAAAGTTTCATCAAGCACTTATCTGTGTATCCTATTTGTGAATTTTTTTTTTCCAGCCATCAGGAGCAAGAGTCCCAAATTTACCTTCCATCCATCTTTTCAGAATGTGGTTATTTTGAGCATTAAATATATTAAAGAGACATGTGCTTCTCCTTTTATGAAGTACTCCTAGAATCAGCAACTCGTTCACTTCCTTGTTTCTTTCCCTACAATTATCTCCACTCTATCAAAGTTGGTAATTTTTTCATTAATTTTCCTTTATCACAGTAATTCAACACAACAATGGTCAAAATATTTTGGGGGCATTACAAACACTGAGTAACAACTATTGGCAGGTGATCCAGTTTTTGGTTTTAAAAACTAATATAGAACACACAGAAAGAGAGAAAAAATACATAAGGTCTATTTCCCCTCTAAACTAAGAGCAAATTCCAGAAGCTCCTTTTTTCCAAAAGAGAGAAAGGGGGGAGGGGGTTTGACGGGTTCTTTCAAGCCACATCCTCTAAACCTGAAAACCTTTGTCTATTTGTCACATGTGAGACTTCACTATTACAACATAGGAGACAAAATATTTTCACAGGTACTTGTGCCTAGAGTTCTGCAATTCAGCCATGGTTCAAATTAGGTCCTGATAAGCATTTAGAAATAGAACAAGTACTTGTTTACTGCATCCTTTGGCAAAAACAAAACAAAAAATATCTTCTGATTAGCCCCTTCTGGTATGCTAAAAGATGGTGATTCTATGCCCCTTCCACAATTGGTCTTGCAGCATGTCTGAAACAAGAACCAGAGCCATCAAACAAAGTTATCTGTCCAACATATTATGCCACTTAACGCAAGGAAGAGAAGAAAATCCCTTTAGCATCAAGTCTCAAATAATGTTTCTGCAATGTTGGGAACAATCATGAAACCAATAGATTTAGAAGGACATACAACAAAAAGGGGGAAAGACATAAGGTATGGGGCTGCAATATTCACTTCCAACCCTTTTAAAAAAAATATTTCAGTGTGATATTCCCCTTCCACCAAATAGTAGATGGTCCTGTTTTCAAAGAATGGCCAAATGGAACATATAGCACTGATGTGCGACATCCCTCCTCCTGCTCTGTGTTGTTTTTAACACTCCCAACCATCTTCACATCCTTGCAGCACATCCAAAAAAAATCCTGCTACTTTGCAGAGTGCTGTGGAGATTTCCTCCAGTTAAGCATGGACAGCTCCACGTGAACAAAGCATGGAAGAAAGAGGGAACTAAGTAGTGGAACCAACAAGGGCAGCAAAGGAGAGGAATGAGTTATTTAAAAAGGGACTTAAGGAGGCCAGATGTCCTGGAAATGAAGGGCCATCCCAGTAAATGGTGGGGTGAGGGGGCAGCAAGAACATGACAGCTCTGTAGAAAATAAATGGATCTCTGCCACTTTTCAAAGACTGATACAACATTCACTAGACACCCCCCCACACACAAATAAGAAGTCTTATATAGAAGAAACAAGTTATGGGTTGGGCATCATCCCATTTTACACATGGTGTGTCCCCAGTGTTACAGTAGCAGCGTTTTAGGTTTATGACCATTTATGCAAAAATAATAACAGTAACAGCAATATTTAAAGCCAAGAAGTTACCCTAGAGCATCTTTTAACCACCTTCCCAAAACTGTAAAGTGAATTAAAAGAATGGTACAGAAACCATCTCAAACTAGAGTCCTACACTAAATCTGGATTACTGACTGGCACGTTTGGAACCTGGCTTAGTTTTAGTTGAAATGGGCACAACCTTTGTTAACCACTAACAGAGTCAGGATACGCAAACATCCCTTGGATATACTATACCTGCCCATTAAATCCAGACGCTTAATCACCTCAGAAAGTAGAATGGAGCCCCACTGAAAGCATCTCTTATTTTAGGCAAAGGTGTCCCAAGAAGGAAAAGCAAGAAGTTCTAAAGTTTAATTGCTTGGCGAGGAGGGGGGGGACACCAAAGGACCACCACCACACACGCAGCTATGGCCGCGGAGAACTCCTGAGGAGGTCTCAGCCCCACAACCCGCCAGCACGTGTTCAAACCCTTTCTCCTTCAGGTCTCTCAAACCCCGAAAGACTACACCTTTTCCTCTTTCCTTGAAGGGGTACCTCAACATATCGCGGGGGGGGGGAGGAGAGAATTATTACCTAAGCCTCCACCTGACCTCAGCGCCTCACAGCGTCCCCACTAAAGGCGGGAAATGGTTCTCGAGGCCCACCAGCCCAGTTAATACCGCTTCCATCACCCACCCACCGGCGGCAGGCAATTCTGAGGAGGCGACGGGGCCGGGGCGGCTCACCTCGTCGTCGTGCTGCTGGCAGTAGTTGACCCTGTCCGGGAAGACGGAGAGGATGTTGTAAGGCGCGGCGGAGTAGGGCTGGCTGAGGGCGAGCTGGGCGGCTGCCGAGGCGGACCCGGGCCCGGTGGGGGCGGCGGGCGGCCCGGGCCCGAAGCGCTCGATGAAGTGGTCTTTGGTGAGGCGGACGCGCTGGTGGGCGCGCACGCAGTTGTCGCACAGGTGCTCCTGGCAGTCGAGGCAGCGGGAGCTGGCGGCGTTGCCTTCGTCGCAAGAGCTGCACCGGGGCTCGCCTTGCCGGCTGTGGGGCCGCCGGAGCAGCAAAGAGGAGCCGCCGCCGCCGCCGCTGCTTCCTCCCGACGGGGCCGAGACGGCGGCCGAGCCCGGCGACGAGCCGCCAGCGGAGGCGCGGTGTTGCTGCTGCTGTTGTTGCTGTTGCTGCTGGGCTGGCTGCTGGCGGGGGTGGTGGTGGTGCCGGTTGTTGGTGCTGCTGTTGCTTCCCCCGCCGCCGCCTCCCCCCGGTCCTCCTCCTCCTCCTCCCCCCGGTCCGCTTGGCCGGCCGTTGTTCTGCTCCTCGGTGGCGGCGACGACCACGTCGAGCAGGTTGCTGAGGAGGAAGTTGGAGGAGGGCAGCGCGTCCATGCCCGACGGCTCCGAGATCACCACCTTCTGGTCGCAGATGGGGCAGCGCAGCTTGAGGGAGTCCCCCGAGGCTGGGTGGCGCTGCGCCTCCAGGCACTGGCGGCAGAAGGCGTGCAAGCAGGGCAGGACGTGCAGGCGCCTCGACGGGGTGCAGGAGGAAGACGACGACGACGAAGAGCCGCCGCCAGGGCCGCCGCCGGGGCCGCCGCCGGAGGAGTTGGACGTCTGCGAGGAGGAGGACGAGGTGGACGAATTGGAAGAGACGGGAGCCGGCGAGCCGCACATCTCCTTGCACAGCGGGCAAATCTGGAAATCCGACTCGGGGAACGAAGCCATTGGGAAAGAAAGGGAGGGGAGGAGAAGGGGTGAGAGGAAGGGAGGGGGCGCGGCGCCTCGGCGAGCTTGGCTAGCAAGAAGGCGGCATGAGCCGAGGCGCGCCGCGACCCGCGTGGCCGAGCCCGGTGGGTGGCATCAATCAGGCTCTGTGGGGGGCGCCAAGACCGACCCCGCCGACGCCTCTCCTCTTCGTGCCAGCCTTTGGCGCTGGAAGCTGGCGCCCTTTCGCTTTGCTGCCTTCCTCCTCACCTTCCCCCCCCCCGCCGCCGCCGGCCTTCTTCAACTCCTCCAGGCACAAGTCTGTCTGTCTCTTGAGTTGCCGCCCTCTCCGGCCCGCCAGACCTCTCCCTCGGACGCCCGGGAGGTTTTAAGTCGCTTCTTGGCCCCTTCCTTTCCCCTCCTCAGAGCCTCCTCAGCGGCGCCTGGGCCTCTTTCTGAGGAGAAAAGTCCATCAGGTCGTTCTTCTCGGCAACCCAGCCTCAACGGGATGCGGTCGAGCGGTTCCTCCTCGAGTCCTTCTGTGTGTGTGTGTGTGTAAACCCTGGAAGGCGGCGAAGCTCCTCGAGAGACTCTGTGTGTGTGTGTGTGTGTGTGTAAACCCTGGAAGGCGGCGAAGCTCCTCGAGAGACTCTGTGTGTGTGTGTGTGTGTGTGTAAAAACCCTGGAAGGCGGCGAAGCCCCTGAATCCAACACTCCTCTTGTCGTTGTGTTGGGAAAAGTCGACGCGGGGAGAGAGAGGCGAGGAAAGCCAGAAGCCTCTTGGCCGGAGGAGGGGAGGGGTCGTTTAGTTTCACTTCTTTCCTTTCGGGGAAGAGGGGAGGGGGCTTTGGCTTTACTCCTCGTTTCTGGGGGGCTCCTCCGAGAGGCTTGGGTAGGCGAAGGGCTTGGGCAGGCAGGCTTCCTCGGCAGCGAAACGCCCCCCGCGCCGGCTCCGCCACCGCATGGTTGAGGAGTGGCGAGCAAAGAGATGGCGAGCCCCGCCGGCGCAGCAGCAGCTTCTGTGCAGGGCGGGCTTCCGAAGGCGAGAGGGAGAAAACGGGGAGGGAAGGAGGGGGCTGCGTGTAAGCGAATGAGCGAATGAAGGAAGGGGCGAACTGTGCGGTCTTGGCCGACCCCCGCCTTTCCCTCGTCCTTCAGCCGGATTCTCCGGATCCCAGCGGCGAGGTCTCCTCGTCAGCCTTCCCCCCAGGCAGGCACGCGGTCTCTGTCCTTCCTTCCCTTTGGCCCAGGCGGTTGCTTAGGCCGGCAGAAACAGAGACCAGAGCAACCGTGGCAGGTCCCCGCCGGCTGCCCTGAATTATTCATGGGGGCGCCGAGGAGGGAGGGAGGGAGGGAGGGAAGGACGGAGGGGGGGCGTATTATTTCCCTTCACAGAAACTGAAACGGCGAGGCAAGGCTACCCGGGCGGGCAGGAGGGCTGCAGCCCAAGCTCCGCCACCCCACCCCCTTCGCCGCCCCGGCCTCCGCCGCAGTGACTCGGATCACGTTTCCTTTGTCAGGTCGCCTCTTCGCGGGGGGTGGGGCTGGGGGTTTAACAAGTCTCGTCTTTAAAACAGACCACGACCCCCACAATGAGCAGTGCAAATCAATTTCATTTATTTATTTGAAAGCTCAAATTCTTCCAACCCAGCGGAAAGGTGAGGGCTGGAGGAATGGACTTGAACCGAATGAGAATTACAACTGCACCGCCTTTGATGCCACGAATAGAACCAGAGCGCCGGAGGAATGAATGAAAGAATGAATGAAGGGGTGGTTTCTCTCCCTTCTTGCACGGCTCTGGGTTTGGCGATTTCAAATTTCCGCCGCTGCTGCTGTGTCCCCCCCCCCAACACCCGCTTCCTTCCTTCCTTCTTTCCCTCCCTCCCGTTGATTTAGGCGAGGCTCTCCTTCCTCCTCCTCCTCCTCCTCCTCCTCCCGAGGGCCGCCGTGCCCGCCTCCCCAGCCCGCCTCTTTTCGGAGTGCCTCTCTTGAAACTGATCCAGAGGTCGGGATCCTTTTAATCGCCGACGGAGCGAACGCACTTCCGCCTGAGCCCTGGCGGGGGGGCGTTGTTAGAGGGAAAGGCCGGAGAACTGTGTGTGTGTGTTGGGGGGGGGGATAGGATTAAAAAGCAAACAGGAAACATTCACCCTTCTCCTCCCGCTTCCTTTTGTGTGTTGCTGCTGCCTCTTTCCCGTGGGGACCCTCTGGAGGTTGCCATTTGACGTGACTCGACGAAAGGCGGAGGGAAGGTGGACCTTTTTGGCATGACTGTCTTGGCCAGGGCCGGTTTAAGGCATCAGCATCTGCAGGGGGCCCCATCATTGTGGGGGGGGGGGCTAGTAACCCTCCTGCAAACAGATTATTAGTAATAATCTGAATATCCTGTACTGTGAATAGCTTAGGTTGAGTTCCGTTACATTGACCTGAGATAAACATATGGGCTCCCCAAAATAAAGCATTGCAGGGGGTCCCAAATTCCTTAAATGGTCCTGGTCTTTGCAATGGACTTTGGACTCAGCAAAAAACCTTTTTCAAATGAATGCATTTTTCTAAAGTGAGATGCATGGATGGGAAGATGAAATATGCCAGCTTTCAGTTGTTCCTCCACATTCACAGATTAGGCATTCACGGTTTTAAATATTCGCAGCTTGAAAATATTGTTAAAAAAATAATAATCCAAAAAGCACACCATGATTTTGCCATCTTCTATAAGGGACATTATTTTGCTATGCCATGGCATAATGGGACTTGTCTCTGGCTTTTCTTCGCAAATGAAGATTCAGGAAGGACTCATCCCGCGCTTTCTACAAGCGCGCTGATGACTAAAACATGAGGATTCGCGGATTTGGGTATTCATGGGGAGCCCTGGAACCAAACACCAGCAAAAGTGAAGGGAGAACTGTACTGAGTTTTGCAACCAAATTTATCCCCCCATCCCCTTAAATGAGTTTCATTGGGCGACTAACTCTTGCACACAGTCACGGAAGCCTGTGGGTTTTTTAAATATATATATATATGTGTGTGTGTGTGTGTGTATCTGGGGATGGGGAAGAGAAAATATTTACTACAACTTACCTATAATACAGGAAATAATGTTTATGTGACTACAAAGACACATTTTTTTCCTTTTCATCAAATGTTTTGAGATAAAGGCGAAATGTATGTATGTGCCTTCAAGTCACCTGTCAGCTCATGGTGACCCCATTCATTTCGTAGAGTTTTCTGAAGCAAGGAATATTCAGCACTGGTTTTGCCAGTTCCTGCCTCTGAAATATAGCCCACAGCACCTGGTATTCATTTTGGTGGTCTCCCATCCAAGTACTAACCAGGGCTGATCCTGCTTGGTTTCCAAGATCATATGGGATCAGATGCCTATAGGGTATTTAGGCAAAAATACAGTTTAGGAGAAATGCAATGATGAAAAAGCAAAATATTGGAAGAAAATAAAAGGCTTTTGACAAGGTCCCCAATGATATTCTTGCAAAAAGGTTAGTAACCTGTGGGCTAGACAATGCAAACGTTAGGTGGATTTGTAATTAGTTGACTGACCGAACCCAAAGGGTAGGCACCAATGGCTCCTTTTCATCCTGGAGAGAACTGACCAGTGGGGTGCCACAGGGTTCTGTACTGGGCCCAGTGCTATTCAACATCTTTATCAATGACTTGGATGAAGGAATAGAGGGCATGCTTATCAAGTTTGCAGATGACACCAAATTAGGAGGAGTAGCTAATACCCCAGAGGACAGGATCAGAATCCAAAATGACCTGAATAGATTAGAAAGCTGGACCAAAACTAACAAAATTAATTTCAACAGGGAGAAATGTAGGATACTACACTTGGCAGTAAAAATGAAATGCAAAACTATAGGATGGGTGACAACTGGCTTGATGGCAGTACACGCAAAAGGGATCTAGGAGTCTTAATGGATCACCAGCTGAACATGATTCTAGGCTGCATTAATAGAAGTATAGTGTTTAGATCAAGAGAAGTAATAGTGTCACTCTATTCTGCTTTGGTCAGACATCACCTGGAATACCATGTCGAGTTCTGGGCACCACAATTCAGGAAGGATATTGACAAGCCGGAATGTGTCCAGAGGAGAGTGACCAGGATGGTGGGAGGCCTGGAAACCATGCCCTATGAAGAGTGGCTTAGGGAGTTGGGCATGTTTAATCTGGAGAAGAGAAGGTTGAAAGGTGAGATGATAGCCATATTTAAATATTTGAAGGGATGTCATACTGAGGATGGGGCGAGCTTGCTTTCTTCAGCTCCAGAGACTAGGACACGGAGCAATAGACTCAAACTACAGGAAAAGAGATTCCATCTAAACATTAGGAAGAACTTCCTGACACTAAGAGCTGTTTGGCAGTGGAATGCACTGCCTCAGTGTGGTGGAATCTCCTTCTTTGGAGGTTTTTAAACAGAGGCTGGATGGCCATCTGTCGGGAATGATTTGATTGTGTATTCCTGCATGGCAGGGGGTTGGACTGGATGGCCCTTGTGGTCTCTTCCAACTCTATGATTGTATGAAAACAATCAGATTTAACTATTTAACTTTAATAGTTTTCTTTCGATATTTTGCTGTTTCATTATTACATTTTCTCAATTTAAGACAGCTAGCATGGTGTAGTGGTTTGAGTATTGGACTATGACTCTCAGGACCAACCCTGGAAGCCCACTGGGTGACCTTGAGCAAGTCACTCTCTCAGCCTCAGAAGGGAGGCAAAGACAAACCCCCTCTAAACAAATCTTGCCAAGAAAAACCATGATAGGGTCACCATAAGTCAGAAATGACATGAAGGCATCAACAACATTTAGGTTTAATAGAGGGTGGGCAATCCTGTGCAGGCTGACTCAGAAATAAAGTCTACTAAATTCATACATACAAATTCATACAATCATAGAGTTGGAAGAGACCACAAGGGCTATCCAGTCCAACCCCCTGCCATGCAGGAATACACAATCAAATCATTCCTGACAGATGGCCATCCAGCCTCTGTTTAAATACCTGCAAAGAAGGAGACTCCACCACACTTCCAGGCAGTGCATTCCACTGCCAAACAGCTCTTAGTGTCAGGACGTTCTTCCTAATGTTTAGATGGAATCTCTTTTCCTCTAGTTTGAGTCCATTGCTCCGTGTATGAAAACAATAATGCTAAATAAACAGATTTCATTTTGAAAAAGGTGTGTATTCTATAAAGTGGTAAATATAGGCTGCTGGCACACTGCAGAAATAATGCAGTTTAATACTGCTTTAACTGCCATGGCTCAATGCTATGGAATTCTGGGATTTGTAGTTTTGTGGGATAGTGCCACACCAAATTACAAATCCCAGGATTCCATTGGATGGAGCAATGATAGTTAAAGCAGTGTCAAGCTGCATTATTTCTGTAGCATGTCAGCAGCCGTATATAGAAAGCGTCAGAATGGAGTAGTTGTTTGAGTGATGGACTAACACTCCAAGGGACTTGAATTTGAATCCCCACTCAGCCATGGAAACCTGCTGGGTGACCCTAGGCAAGTCACACTCTTTTTAGCCTAAGATTAAACCTCTTATGAATAAATTATGCCAAGAGAACCCTCAGGATAAGCTCTCCATAAGTCAGGGTCGACTTCAAGGCATATAACTACGTATATATAGAAAAAGCATAGGATGCTGTGTTAGTTTACTACAGGACTGCCCCATTTCAGTGGGTCCAGGCATTTTTTTACCTTGGGACCTGTCTGGCTGGACTACCACCAGTGCTAAAGAAAAAAAATGGGGGGGGGGGTTGTATTGAAAAACAGGTAGGATTTTTTATGTTAAATGGTGCCAAAGTACTTATTTAAAAGATAGTGCTGCTCTTGGAGGCTGTTCTAGGTGAAGCATTTCACTTTTTTTGTCAGTGTGGGGAGATAGCAGCCTTGGGGGCTGCATGTGACTAAAGGGTTGCACTTTGGCCACCCCCTGTTCTATTAGGAAAAGAAATAAAAATTCCACAGTTGGGCAATACCTTTATTGGGACTATCCAAAGAACCACAAAATAGGCTGCTTACCCCCCAGCATGATTAATTCTCTGAACTTAAAAATGTATATGCTGTTTTGTGGCATTTGGGTTGATACTAGTAAAGGTATAGCTCAACTGTGGATTTTGATATGTTTAGGTTATTCTCATGCACTATTCATTATCTTTGGCTACTTTGTTATCTGCTTAATTAATATGTCCTTTACTCCACAAGATAAGCATAAAAGTTTCTTAAGCTTGCCCTCCTCCGTCCTCATTAAATCAGGGAAAGCATATTCTGTTTACATTAAATCCTTAAACATTAAACAGAATTTGGACAGGGAAGCCCAGAGTCCTCTTTCAGTGACTACTTAAGAAGAATGAAAATGGGCAGTGATGGAGCTGCTGCAGTCACCTGCAGTACTGTGGGGAGCTAGACCTGCAGCAAGTGCAAGTTGGTGGCCCTGCTGGAAGAGAAGGTCAAGCATCTTGAGGACAGGGTATCTACTCTACTGAGTATTAGGGAGTGAGAGATTTTCTTGGACAGAGTGGAGAAGACTATCCTGGATGCGGAACATACCAGGGAGGTGTCTGAAGAGGAGGTCATCTCCCATACACAGGAAATGAACACTTGGAGGAATGTGACACAGAGAAGTAGAAGGGCCAGGGATCATTCGGCCAGCTTGAAGCTACAGAATCAATTTGAAGCTCTCTCTCTTTCCAGAGAAGAAGAGGAAGAGCAGCAGTGCCAGGCCTTAGGAAACATACAGGAAACCTTGGTAGATCCAGCACATGAAGTGGCCTCTGCCAAGACTTGAAGGAGGAGGGGGTGGTGGTGGTGGTAGGGGATTCCCTGCTGTGAGGAACAGAAGCAGTAGTCTGCAGGCCTGACAATGTCTCAGAAATTCAAGATGCAACAGAGAGGCTGACAAGACTCATCAAGCCTTCTGAACATTATCCCTTCCTTTTGGTCCATGTGGGAATGAATGATACTGCAAAGCATAGCCTTCAGAAGATCACAAGGGATTATCAGGCTTTGGGTAGGAAGCTGAAGAACCTGGATGCACAAATAGTCATTTTGTCTGTCCTTCCAGTGGAAGGGCATGGCTCAGGAAGGGAGAAAAGAATAGTGGAGGTGAACAACTGGCTATGCAGATGATGCCTCTGGAAACAATTTGACTTCCTGGACCATGGGATGTGGTTTCAGGAAGGTGGACGTCTGGCAAGGGATAGGTTGCACCTCATTGCAGTTGGCAGGAATGTTTTTGCCAAGAGTCTGAAAGATCTTATCAGGAGGGCTTTAAACTGAGTTGTATAGGGGAAGAAGACAGTACTCTTGAAAGCAGGAATTCATCAAGTACTAGAGATAATAGCCCAGATGTTATACAGAGAACAAGGCAAATAACACAACAACCCAACAATGGGAGGAATAAACCCTTTAAAAGGCAGATAGAGGAAATGGCCCATGGTCTTAGATGTCTCTATACAAATGCACAGAGTGTGGGAAATAAACAGGAGAAACTTGAACTCTTAGCATAGCAAAACAAATATATAATAGCATCACTTGAAACCTGGTGAGATGAGTCTCATGATTGGAATGTACTAATAGAGGGGTATAACCTATTTCAGAAAAATAGACCAAACAAGAAGGGTGGTGGAGTAGCATTATACATTAAGGATGTGTACACCTGTGAACATATCCATGATTTAAATTATGGGAGCCAGGTTGAGAGCATCTGGGTAAAAAATTAAGGGAGAGAGAAACAATAGGGATGTTGTGGGGGTCTACTGCAGACCTCCAGGCCAAACCGAGGACTTGGATGATGCCTTCCTGGAACAGATGACTGCACATTCAAAAAGGAGAAATGTATTACCGTATATTCCAGTGTATAAGACAACTGGGTGCATAAGACGACCCCCCCCCATTTTTAAGTTAAAATATAGAGTTTGCCCCCCACCAGCCAGCCACCTGTCTGGAAAGCCTGCCCCCCACCAGCCAGCCAGCTCAGTGGCTGTAGATGATGGAATAGTCTGTGAAATTAAAGGACTGAGAACAGCTAAAAAAGCATGGGATACTTTGAAAAATCTCTGTGGTGTTCAATCTTTGGAAAGTAAGGTTTCATTAATAATGAAGTTGGTTAATATGAAGCTATCAAATCCCAAAGTTTTGAATGAGCACATTAATGATTTTAGAGCCACATTGGCAGACTTGCAAACTCCTGGAGAGGAAATCCCCAAAACTATGCAAATGGAAATCTTCTTGGCAAGTTTACCAAAATACAATCCCTAAATGAAGGGAATTAACACTTCAAAGGCAAAGCAGTCATTCTCACAGCAGGGGGAAGGATCTGCTGGGGAAACTGCCCAGGGAATTTACCACTTCAAAGACAAGGCAGTCATTCTCACAGCAGGGGAAAAGATCTGCTGGGCATACAAGACGACCCCCCCACCACCACTTTTGAGGAGATTTTCAAGTGTTAAAAAGCAGTCTTATACGCAGGAATATACAGTAGTAATGGGGGATTTCAACTATCCTGATATTTGTTGGAAATCTAACTCTGCCAAGAATTTAAGGTCCAACAAATTCCTCACTTGCCTCGCAGACAATTTCATTGTCCAGAAGGTGGAAGAGGCAACAAGATCAGCTATTTTAGATGTGATCCTAACCAATGGGAATGACCTGGTTAATGGAGTGGAAGTGGTGGGATCCTTAGGGAGGAGTGATCATGTTCTCTTGGAGTTTGTTATACAGAGGAAAGGGAAAGCCAAGCATAGTCAGACATGCATTCTAGACTTTAAGGAAGCTGATTTCAGAAAACTTAGGGAATTACTGGGGATGATCCCATGGTCAGGAATACTAATAGAGAAAGGAGTTCATGAGGGATGAAAGTTTCTTAAAAGTGAGATATTGAAGGCACAATTTCAAACAGTTCCAATGAGAAGGAAACATGGCAGGTGTCTAAAGAAACCAGGATGTATATCGAAAGAACTCTCAACTGAGCTAAAACTTTAAAAGGACATGTACAAGAAATGGGAAAAGGGAGAAATCACCAAAAAAGAACTCAAACAAATAACCAGCTCATGTAGGGGGCGGGGAATCAGAAAAGCTAAAACACAGATGGAGCTCTGGCTTGCTAGAGAGGTTAAAAACAATAAAAAGGGTTGTAGTAGTAGTCATAGTAGTAGTTGTTACTGTTTGTTATGTCCATAGCAAAAGGAATAACTTTTGGGCCACTGTGTGGAGAAGATGGCGAAAGGCTAACAGGGGATAGAGAAAAGGCAGAACTACTTAACACCTTCTTTGCTTCAGTCTTTTCCCAAAGCGGGGGGACAGTGCTCAACTTGGGGGAAATGGAGCAGATAATGCAATAGGGGAAATACAGCACAGAATTGGTAAAGAGGTAGTTCAGGAATACCTGGTCAGTATAAATGAGTTCAAATCTCCGGGGCCAGATGAACTTCATCCAAGGGTATTAAAAGAACTGGCAGAAGTAATCTTAGAATCACTGTCGATAATCTTTGAGAATTCCTGGAAAAAGGAGAGGTCCCAGCAGACTGGAAGAGGGCAAATGTTGTCCCCATCTTTAAAAGGGTGGGGAGGGAAAGAAGACCCAAATAATTACCACCCAGTCAGTCTGACATCAATACTAGGAAAGATTCTAGAGCAGATCATTAAACAGACAGTCTGTAAGCACTTAGAAAGGAATACTATGATCACTAAATTCAACATAGCATTTCTTAAAAATGAGTCATGCCAGACTAATCTTATCTCTTTTTTGATACAGTTACCAACCTGATTGATAAAGGGAATGCTGTGGATGTAGTGTATCTTGATTTCAGTAAAGCTTTTGATAAGGTCCCCCATGATATTCTTGCATAAAAATTAGTAACCTGTGGCCTAGACAATGTAACTGTTAGGTAGATTTGTAATTGGTTGACTAACCGAACCCGAAGGGTAGTCACGAATGACTCCTCTTCATCCTAGAGAGCAGTGACTAGTGGGGTGCCATAGGGTTCTGTCCTGGGCCCAGTGCTATTCAATATCTTTATCAATGACTTGGAAGAGGGAACAGAGTGTATGTTTATCAAGTCTGCAGATGACACCAAATTAGGAGGGGTAGCTAATACCCCAGAGGACAGGATCAGAATCCAAACAGATTAGAAAGCTGGGCCAAAACTAACAAAATGAATTTCAACAGGGAGAAATGTAGGATACTACACTTGGGCAGTAAAAATGAAATGCACAGATATAGGATGGGTGACACCTGGCTTGATGGCAGTACATGCAAAAGGGATCTAGGCATCTTAGTGGACCACAAGCTGAACATGAGTCAGCAGTGTGATGCAGCAGCTAAAAAAGCCAATGCGATTCTAGGCTGCATTAATAGGAGTATAGTGCCTAGATCAAGGGAAGCAATAGTGCCACTCTATTCTGCTTTAGTCAGACCTCACCTGGAATACCATGTCCAGTTCTGTGCACAACAATTCAGGAAGGATATTGGGGAGGAGGGGCAAGATGGCGACGGACTAACAACTTCTGAATTGTCCTCCCACTAACATCTGGCATTACCACCTATATATACCTCCAAAATGCCATCCAAAGGCAAGAAAAGAAATCGGACAAGCCCCTGTAATAAAAGACGGTTGAGAGGGGACGTGATAGCCATGCTTAAGTATTTGAAGGGATGTCATACTGAGAATGGAGCAAGCTTGTTTTCTGCAGCTCCAGAGACTAGGACACGGAGCAGTGGGTTCAAATTACAGGAAAAGAGATTCCACCTAAACATTAAGAAGAACTTCCTGACAGTAGGAGCTGTTTGGAAGAGGAACACACTCCTTCGTAGTGTGGTGGAGCCTCTTTTTTTGGAGGTTTTTAAACGGGCTGGATGGGAATGATTTGATTGTGTATATCTGTATAGCAGGGGGTTGGACTGGATGGCCTTTGTGGTCTCTTCCAACTTTATGATTGGAATGTAATACAGTGGGAAATCCTGTTTCATCTTGGAAGCCAAGCAATGTCAGCTCTGGTTAGTACTTGGATAGGAGACTGCCAATTAACACAAGGTGCTGTAGGCTATATTGTATTTCAGAAGAAGAAACTGACAAAACCACCTCTGAGTATTCCTTGCCTAGGAAAACCGTATGAAATTAATGTGGTTGCCATAAGTCAACAGGCGACTTGAAGGCGTGCATGCGCCTGCACACACACACACAGACAGGGCATGGCTGGCTGCAAGGAAATCTGACAAGAAGCACTCTGCAACTTTTGTGGCATGTCTCAGATGCATCTTTGAATAACAGAAGACTATGCTTCACAACACCTTTCAACGTTTGTTAACCTTGGAATTTATAAGTTGGCATTTGCCTTTTACTGCATAATTCTATGCCTAACTCTTCAAAGGCTTACAGTAATGGCTCTAAACCTTTTCTTTACCAGGGACCCACTTTAAATATATGTTGTTGCCATGGTCCCCCAAGACTTAACTCAAGATTTAAAACTAATAATAACAATTAATAATAATAATAATAATAATAATAATAATACATTTACACAATCCATTAAAACGTCCCTTAGAGGCACTGGAAGGGGAGGGAAGACTTATCTCCTGCTTCTTCCTGCAAGTTTGTGGCTTGAGCGGATTGAATGGCAGTGTTCAGGCCAAGCCCAGCCAGCCTTTGCCTTGGGTCCTGTCACATGACCATTGTTTAAAAATCTTCAAAGAAGGAGACTCCACCACACTATGAAGCAGTGTATTGCACTTCTAAACAGCTCTTACTGACAGGAAGTTCTTCCTAATGTTTAGGTGGAATCTCTTTTATCCCTTCCAGGTTTTCCTTCATCACTTTAACAATCCATCACCATTTGATAGCCACTGAGCTCACCAGGTGATACTTTGATACATTTCTAGGTCAAGGGAGGTTTTTTTCATGATTAGTCACACCATTGCCTTATTCAAAGGCAGTGAGGCATACCCCATTGCACAGTGGTGTTTGTCACTCCTCTGATCTGTTCTATCAGTCCACTCGGAGAAACCATAATGGATTGAGAGTAGATGAGATAGTTCACACAAAGGTAAAGTGTCTTGTCCCCATCCTCTGGCTTCAAAAAGTTAAACTGATCCCAGAAAACAGGATAAAGCAGTGCACTGGACACCTCAACATACAGTGTATTAATACTCCTGTTCACATTGGCATGAAGGTAAGCAACTTTGTCTTTATATGTAAGCAGCCAAGAATGTTAATATCCATCCATCCATCCACAACCTTTATTAGGCATAATAGAACATATACATATAACAATAGAACAATAGGACTTCAAGGATCGTTTTTAGACAGGTTAAGCCATATGTTTGCTGCCTCAACCAAAAAGTTAGCCATTAGTCTCGTAATATGTTGATTACAGTCTTCCAATAAGAATTCCACTGATAATCTATCTGTACAGACATTCCTTTCCAATAACTTCCTTATCAACTTTTCCCTTGGAATTATATACAATGGGCAAGTCAATACAATATGATAGAGAACGTCAGGGGCTTGAGCCCAATGACATATACGATTCAAAAAAGGGGTCTGCAAATATCTACCCTTGGTAACATTAGAGGGATGTACATTCAACCTTGCAAGGAGAAAATCCTTCCTTGCCACCAGCAGTGAGAGAGTTTGAAAATAATCTGGGATCCCACCCTGTACGGGTGGGATACCAAGCATTGCTGGAGAACAAACCCTAGGAGGTGTTGGATAAGACAGCTGATGCTCCCTCTCAACAAGGCAGAGCCTAATAGTTTTAAGACCTTCCTTTTCAGATAATAAAAGTAGAGAATCAAGATTTATACCCATAGACACTACTTTACTTTCATAAAATGTTGCCCATCTAGTGTAGTAAATGTCACATGACCATTCCACTGCAGGGAGGAGGCTGGCCAAGCAGCCTTCATGTCTTTGCTGATATCCTGTCCTCATAGACCCCTGGGGGTCCCCAGACCGCAGGTTAAGAACCACTGGCTTACAGTCTTCATTTAAATAAAATAGTGTGTATGCTTGTAATTTACACCCACTTCCTTTAGCCTGCTCTTCGCATCTCGTGCTTGGGAATCGCAGAGTTGGACAGAAGAAAGCATAAAAGGCCAGATCTATTAGGCCTAAAGTGGATCTTAAACCACGATCTATAAGTCAACAGCCAAGCTTCAGTTTCAAGAGAATTCAAGCCCAATTCTGCATAAAGAGTCAGATTGTGTACACAAGGGGGAACCGCTAATATTCTCCTGAACAAAGAAGAATGTTAATATCAAGTTTACTAAAGTAAACTAAAGTTTACTAAAGTAGAAGAAAGCAATGCCTATGTGGGAGAGCTTAGGACAATGACTTAAGGATATCATGGAAGCAGCAAAATAATCCTTGAAAGTACATGGGCCACACAAATGTAAAATTAAAACAGGTAATGTGCCACTGCTAATGAAGTAAAGTTAGTCCTTGATATGTTACAACTGTAATGTAACTCAGTTATAGCTCAGTTATTGCAAAAAGAGTATTGATTTTAAGTAACTCAACATCTGTAGCTGGTTACTTCCATGCTTTAGCTCATACACACAAATCTGCCCTTAGCAAGAGAAGCCTTATCTTCAAGCAAGTCTACACCTTGGGAATTTTCCTATAAGTTTAATAACTATTTAATGGCAGTAAAACATGTTTTGGTTCCTCAGTTGGCTTGCCTATTTGCATGGAAACTAGTAAACAGAACAGGGGAGGGTTCTTACCCCATTTCAGGGCACTGTGCAGACTTCCATGTGTGTGCATGTGCTGCTACTGCCTCTTTTATCTGTTTTTTTGCACCCAGATGGACCATCCTGACTACACAATCCTACTTAGATCTAAGTGTTCTTAATCTAAGACCACAGTTTAGTGAAGGAGCCAACATGATGTAGTGGTTTCGGTGTTGGAGTACAACTCTGGAGACCAGGGTTTGAATCCTTGCTTGGCCATGAAAACCCACAGGGTGACATTGGGCAAATCACGCATTCTCAGCCTCAGAAAAACCTGTGATAGGTTCATCGTAGGGTCACCACAAGTCAGAAACAGCACACAACAATAACAAAGGTGTCTTACACTTCTGTTTCCTTTAAAAAAGCACTGCAATTTTCATAATATCTAAATATAATTTATTTAAATTCAGTCAAGTAATTGATTGAAAACCAGATTATCAATCATTGTCAGATCTTTAATTTGTAGACAGCTCTTGTTATTACAGTTATTAATTCACATACAGATTGCAAAGTGAATAATTATTGCTAAAAAAATCAATTTGTGGCTCAAGGCCAGAAGAAGAGAATTTTGTTTGTGAATGCAAGCTTTCTTAAAAGAAAATACTGCCCACTCCTCCTGTATTTTAAAATAATCTGACACTTTGTACACAATTGCCGATCTAAATAATATTGTGCAAAAGAGATAGAAGTCTGCCAGGAAATAGAATGAAATAGCAATATGGGAATTTCAGGAAACCTGCCCAAGATTGAGGGAACTGAGCAGGTGAAGGAGAACAGAGAAGCAGGAAACCAAGGAAACAGATGTGACTGCAGCAGGAGCAGGAGAAGATAATCTTAAGATTTTGAAGGAAATAATGTTAAGTGAGAAGGCAAAATCCCATTCCTCCCACCCTCAGTTTCCCCAATTCCCATGATGCAATGTATGGAAACTTAGTCACTACAAGTAGGGTTGCCAGCTGATCAGAAATAAATCAGCCTGGTTTATTTACTGTGGCCCCTTTCACACTACATAAATACAGGGCTATGATTCCATTTTAGCTGTCATGGCTTCATCCTGGGATTTGCAGTTTAGGGAGTGCACCAGAGAGCTCTAGTGCCTCATCAAACTATAAACCTCAGGATTCCATAGGACTGCGCTGTGGTAGTTAAAGTGGAATCATAAGCGTTATAATTGTGCAATATGAAAGGGCCTTGTATCTCCAGAAGCCAGCTTTTCATTAACAATTATAATTACTAATTTTTTTATTTCCACTGACTATGCTTAATTATTTTTCTTGTTGCTGTGTAACTTTGAGACATTTCTGACTTATGGCAACCCTATCTCAGGGTTTTCTTGGCAAGATTTGTTCAGCGGGGGTTTACCACTGTCTTCCTCAGAGGCTGAGAGGGTGTGACTTGTCCAAAGCCACCCAGTTGGTTTCCATGCTCTTATGGGTATAGGAAAGAGGGTCTATCCACCCAAATATTTTAGCTACACCTATGGTAGGAATTGTATGGCCCGGTCCTAGAGGCCCTTCCAGATCTACACTAACTTCCTCAGATCCCTAAATTAAATGTTCCTAAGTTGTGGGCCAAAAATCCATACATTTTTGTAAAAAAAAAATTACTCCAATTAACATGGTTTAGCAGGAAAAACAGCAGGAAAATATCTCCACAGGCAACCCATAGTGACTTCCAGTTCCTAAAACATCAGTTCCAGTTCTGGAAAACTGGTGGTAGTGTGGTCCCCCGAGTGTTGTAAAAAGCTGAAAATGGTCTTCTGAGCTTTGGGAGAAAGGCGAGATATAAATAAAATAAATAAATTGCAGCATGCCCTCCACTGTTTTACATTGAATGACAACTTTCCAGGGTTTCAGGCAACAACTATTTTCAGCTCTATCTGGAAAAGTCATAGATAAGTGGCTCTTAACCTCTTCTTTGCCGGGGACCCCCTTTTGTTGCCAAAGACCCCCAAGACTTAACTCAAAATTTAAAACGATGACGATGGTGATGATGATGATGATGATGATGATGATATAATTATACCATCAATTAAACCTTCCCTCAGAGGCACTGGAGGGAGAGGGAAGACTTATCTTCTCCTTCTTCCTGCAAGTTTGTGGCTGGAGTGGGTTGAATGGCAATGCTCAGGCCTAGCCAGCCAGCCTGTGCCTTGGCTCCTGCCATGTGGCCACTCCACTGCAAGGAGGAAGTGAGCTGAGCAGCCTTCAAGCCTTCATAGACCCCCTGTGAGGACACTGCACCCCCTGCGGGTCCACAGACCACAGGTTAAGAACCACTGTCATCGATGATTGAACCCAGCAAAGCATGTGTCTTTATTATTAAGCTATATAGCTCTTCAAGTTATGACTGCAAGGCCTGTTACAACTTTACTTGCATTTGCAGAACCACCCTTTCCTTCCTAACTCTCTGTCCCACACACTTTCATTGCAAGCTGACAGAGGAAGGAAAGGCCATAGAATCATAGGGGCTGCAAGGATTATCTAGTCCATCTCTTGCCATATGGAATTCCGGATAAATGGTCATCCAACCTTTGTTTGAAAACCTATTTTCTTTCAATTTGAATCCATTGCTTTATGTTCTAGTCTCTAGTAGAATAGAAAACAATCTTGTTCCAGCTTCCTCATGACATCCCTTCAGATACTTAAAAGATGGCTACCAACCATGTCACCTCTCAATCTTCTCCAGGCTAAACATAGCCAACACCAGGACCTGGTCCAGCTTGTCAACATCTTTCTTGAACTCTGATGCCCAGAACCAGACATAGTATTCCAGGTAAGGTCTGACCAAAGTGGAATAGAGAAGTCACACACAGATTTTCAAAATTAGGTTCAAGGTACAGTAGCATGCAGTATCAGGGCTGTATATGGCCCACCATTGTTTTAATAAATCCACAGCTTGGATCATTTACTTTTTGGACTACAACTCCCAGACAGTAGCCATTGTTACCCAAATTCTGTGGGGTCTGTGAGACCCATTCATGACCTCTGAGTTATGACATTATATTGGGGAATCTTAATAAGCTAAAATATCTGCCTGCGAAAAGTCAGGTAACTTTGGGATCTTTACAACTGTGTATGCCAGTACTAACTGAGGAGACTCCAAGCCAAAAAGTAAAATAAAAATGTTTTTTATTGGAAAATAATCACGGGGCCACTCTCACATGTACTCATGCTTCAAGTAATCACACAAGGCTAGCAAAGAATTAAGAGGAAGCATTTGGATAGAAGAATAGGCTTTGGGGATCACGGGCTATACATTACCTGTCAAGAGAGCAGAGATTTGTGCAGCAGAAAAAGACTCTGATTTTGGATTTGAGGATCACACAGCAAACCAGCAGAGTGATGAGGTGGCAGAAGCTGTGTGCATGGTGACACAGCAGACAAGCAAAGTGATGAGGTATATGGCTATGGTTTTAGGGTAATATTTATACTAAATATTGTACCCTTAAGGGGTGTTTTGAGTGAAGAACAATGCCTGAGTGAGTTTCCCAGTTAAACAATGGAAGCTCCAGCTTTGTTAATTGCTGCTAATGGTTGGAACATTAAGACTGGTGGATTTGGACAACTTTGTATTGTTAAGTAGACAAAGGTGTGAAGGAAGACTTTTGCAGAATAATGGGTGTTTCAGACACTTGTTTAGTTTAGAGTATGACTCACTGCCAGGTGCATCCAGGGGAAAATAGCACATTCCATCCTAACTACTGTTTAAGGGGGCTTTGCTTAATCTCATCCTAGGTATATCTGTTTTTGGAGAATTTCTAAAACAACTTTGTTAGGTCTCTGGTGACCTTTACCTGAACCCTACTGGGGATAGTCTGGTGTACCATGGGCCTACATGAACTGTCAGTTATTGCCAATTTATGGATTATTGCCAATTTATGAAATATTAGAGGGGAGGGGTGTAAGGGCATGTAACACCATGCTGGCTGCAAAATTATCAGAGCTGTAATCCAACAAATCAAACTGGGGTTATCCTGCTTTGGATACATCATGAGACAACAAGACTTGTTAGAAAAGATTACAGTGCTTGATAAAGTTGAAGGCAGTAGGAAAAGAGGAAGAGCACCTTACAGTCAGATTGACTCAATAAAGAATGCCATAGCCTAAATTTGCAAGACTGAAGCAAGCTGTTGATAACCAGGACTCTTAGAAGTCTCTGGTTCATAGTGTCACTGTAAACTGAAGCCCATTTGTTGGCAAATAACAAGAACAAAGTCCAGTTCCAAGCTCTGAGTAAATCTAGCACCAGATTACACTAGCAACATTCCATTGAGTGGCAAGTAATTGCTGTTGTGTGCCTTGTGGGGCTTGTCTGCATCTAGCAAAAACTCTGAATGGAGTTCTGCCCGCATGCCCCCGCATTGCCCCCAAAGCCCTGTGTATCATTATTGTCCGCCCCTGTGGGGTGCCTTGTCTTCACTGTTCCTGCAGATTTTCATCTGCCACCACTGACACCTCAACCATAATTTAAAACAGTGGTCCTTAACATGTGGCCCAGGGCCCCCCAGGGATCCACAATGCCCTCACAGGGGGTCCACGAAGGTTTGAAGGCTGCTTGGGCCACCTCCTCCCTGTAGTGGAGTGGCCATGCAACAGGAGCCAAGGCTGGCTGGCTGGCTGGCATTCAGTCTGCTCCAGCCACAAACTTGCAGGAAGAAACAGGAGAAAAGTCTTCCCTCCCCATTCAGTGCCTCTAAGAAAAGGTTAAGAGCCACTGATTTAAAGCTCCTGAGGTAGTTCCCAGCTGAAGGGAGAGGTTTTCCCCCTTCCCCTGGTTCAGCAGCACTGCCTCCGCCTGCTCTTCTATTCACCCATTGCAGGAAGAGGTGCCTGAAGAAAGCAATGGACGCACTTGAAGGAAGCAACGGGTGAGCGTAGAGTGGGCAGAGGCAGCGCTGCTGACCCAGGCCAGGGGAAGGGGGGAAAACCTCACCCTTCACCTGGGAACTGTCTCAGGAGCTTTAGAATTGGTTGTGGTGGCAGTGGCAGACGAAAATATAGAGAAAACCTTGAATCCCACGTACTCTACATCTAGGTAAGATACCCCAATTTGCTGCAAATCTTGGCAATGTGACATGTGGCCTGCTTGCCCTACATTTGGGGGAATGACTATGCCATGTGTGGCCTGATCACCAAAGGTTCAGGGGCATTTGCATGGGGATTCGGAGTTTTTGATAGCATAGAAGACCATCTCCAAATCATTTCCGACTTATGGCGACCCTAAGGCAACCCTATTGCAAGGTCTTCTGAGGCTGAGAGTGTGTGTGACTTGCCTAAGTTCACCCAGTGGGTTTCTATGGCTGAGTGGGGATTCAAACCCTGGCCTCCAGAGTCATAGTCCAATGCTCAAACCATTACACCATACTGGCTCTCTGGCAAATCATACCTACCACGTATTCCTTTAATCGTTGGTTTAGACATGGATGGACTAATTGTCAGGCATTTTCTTTGAGACCAATACAGCGTAACTGTCTATCCTCAGCTCTCTTACTTGTTTTTGGCAGAACCTGAGCCTGGCACTTAGCATATATAAAGCTAGTTTTCTAACAAAGCAACTCTATACAATATACTTATTTGGTTGGTAAAGCTTCATTAGCAGTTGAAAAGGAAAAACAAGTACTTTTGCAAATACCTCTCTTTCCGCAAGCTTCAACTGTTCATAAAAAAATGTTGCTCTGCTTCACCTAGCAACCACTGTCTCCCTTTGTACCTTCTGGAGCCACTCTGAAATAGGTAGCAAGGATGGCTGTGGCACTCCAAGTCACTCCACTACCAATCTGGACATTTTAAAAAATCTGCTTTATAGTAGCTTTCTGTTTCTCTCTCCTACACTCTATCCCTATTTGAAGTTGACTGCATTTGGTGAGCAGGCTGGCCAAGGGCTGGTACCAGTAGAACTGTGCAGTGCTGACTCTGAGGATTCACATAACTCTCCTGTGTTATGACCCCTGAACCTAACTTTGAAAATATAACCTGCAGCTGATGAAGTGGACTTCGGTCTATAAAACTCATGCTACCAAATTCTTTCTCTTAGTTAGTCCCAAAGGTACTACAAGATCTTTTGCATAACTTGGAAAAGTTATTTTTAGAAGGGTATAGCAGCAGAAGGAACTAGCAAAACTACATCTGAGTATTCCTTGCCTTAAAAAACCCTATGAAATTAATGGGGTCATCATAAGTCGACAAATCACTTGAAGGCACACACACAGCTACTAGAATCCAGCACCTGGCTACAATTGCCAGAATATTCTGGCCCACTGGCTAGGAGAGTCTGGGAGTTGTAGCCACCTGTTTTTTTTTTAAACTCTGGTCTTCCAAAAGTAACTTTTCCAAGCTTCACTCCTAACACAGAGGTGCACTGACATACAAAAGTGTTTCCAGCAGCTTTCCACAGACACACACAAAAAAAATAGCATGAGAATTGGCTATACCAATTGGCTATACCATAGCATGACCAATTGGAGAATTGGTCTTTCCCAATGTTAATGGTGGTGAACTGTTGACCCTCCAGGGGCTTGTTTACACGGCAGGTTTTATTGCCTTAAGTTGCGCTTTAGTGCTTTCCTGCATCAGTGGTGGGTAGTTTGCACGGTATATGTTTACACAGCTATATTTTGTGGCTCTTTGATTTTTCCGCTTTGAGATTCACACAGCCAAATGTGGTGGGGGCATGGCCAAGCATTGGAGAGGAGACAAAGGAATGCTATAGGAATGTCTGCCCTGCCCCCAACTCCGTGGTTAACAGCTTAGAGGCAAAGAATGTCACCCTTTGCTTCTCCCCACACCCAGCTCCCTGTCCACAAATCAAACTCCAAATGGAAGGTTTTTTCTCCTTGCTTAACAGCATTTTCTAGCCAAATAAACAGACTGTCAAAATAGCAGTGCAGCTCTGCTGCAGCCCTTCGTGAAATGGTTTCTCTCCCTCCCCCAAGCACAGGACCACAGCTGACAAGACAAGCTTTGCATACTTGCAAAATAGCAGAAAGGAGGAGAAGGAATGCTCCCTGACTGAAAATTGTTGGGAATCCTTTTTGTTTGCAAACTGGCTTGCAAAATAGCAAAGAGGATTTTTCAAAGTTTCCTCTAATCACTACTGACTCTCCCTCCCTCACTCCCCCTCTTTTAAGCCCACCCCTGCATCATAGCAACCATTCACAGTGCAGCTCTGCTGTAGCCCTTAGCAGAATGGTTGTTTACACTGCCAATAATGCGCTACATTGCAAATATACCAGCAAAAGTAGCGAAATCCCTTGCCACGCTATATTGTTTTACCTTCCCCCCTTCTGAATGAGGCGATGCTGTGCCTCGACCTGTGTGAACTATGAGCTATCTTTGTGGTATATTTAGATGAATATTTGCCCGTGTAAATGCACCCCAGGTATTTATGTACTTCTACTTTAGTCATGCCTCCCTATTGGCCAGACTGTCTAGGGCTGATGGGAACTGAAGTTAAATTTAACAACATCTGGAGGGGCACAAGTTCCCCAGCCCTGCATTATACGATTTAACTCACATCTGAAGCCTTGTGATGGTAGTGGAACCCAAGAATCAATTTTTCTTGTGACAGAAGTGTTAAGGTGTTTGCTATGCAATTTAATTCCAAACAGCTGGACTGCTAAACGGGACTGGATGACTCCACTGCATTATCCTAGTACTTCACCATCTGCAGTGGCTTTCAGTCTGTTTCCAGGCCAAGTTCAAATAAAATGATGGTCTTAACCTTGTAACATTATTAAAGGCTTGAGGCCAAGCTATCTGAAGAAGCATATCATCCCATATCTACCTACCTGGGCCTATGGTTATAATCTGAGGTCCTTCTTCACATGCCCCACAAGTTTAGACTAGTGGTGACTACCAGAGACAGAGGCCTCTCTATTGATGGCACTATATCAATGGAATACCTTCCCCAGAGATGCTTGCCTGGCACCTACATTGTGCAATTTTTTTTGCTACCAGGTTAAGAGTTGTTGTTTTTTCTTCTTTTCCCAGGCATAAACTAGTTTTTATGCTTTAAGATCTTATGCTTTTTCACTTTTACTCCTTGTTTCACTTGGGATTTTGTTTATACTGTACTCTTTTATCTGGATTAAACATGGTTTTATGATGTGTAATTTTTATTGTATTTTGTTTCTAATTTGTGCTCGGCAGTGTTGCCTCTGTTTGCTCTCCTGCTCGCCCATCACAGGAAGAGGTGCTTGAAGAAAGTGACAGAAATGCTTGAAGAAAGTGACAGATGAGCAGAGAGCAGGTGGAAGCAGCACTACTGAACAAGGGGAAGGGAGAAAACCTCTCCCTTCAGCTAGGAACTGCCTCCTGAGCTTTAAAATTGTTGTTATGGCAACAGTGGTGGTGTTGGGAGCAGCGACAGATGAAAAGGTGGTGAAAACCAGGATATAAAGCAAAATACATGACAGAAATGGTACACTATTCAGATGCCCAAATGGCCACCATTGCTGCAATTTGTGGCCCTTTAGATATTGTTGGATTCCAACTCCGAGCATTCCTCACCATTGCTTATATTGGCTAGGTCTTGTGGGAGCTGCAGTTTGAGAACCTCTGAAGAGGCATACTTTTTGCACCCCTTGCCTTACAAGACTGCTGAGTGCTTAACTGGAAGTTTTGTGAAAGAATTGATGGCCCTTCAATTTTGTTGAACTCCATCAGCTCGGGAAATGGTGAGACATGATGGGAAATCAGTAGCTGATCAGCTTCCTCTGACTAAAGCTTCCTCTCAACTGCACTGTGGCTTCCATTTATGCCATGAGACTAACTGGGCCCTCTCCAGCCTAGAGAATAAAACAGACAGGAACCCTGTGAAGAAGAGGTCAATGACAGCAGCAGCAGTGGGAGGTAGTGGCAGCTACTTCCCTCTCTGTCTACTCAGACCTATCTATTCCAGTATGAACAATTTCAGACTGAGCAGAGTTTCCACCATTTCACTTGGTAGCCAGTCCAGCCATTTACTACAATGAATTAGTAGGATGCAAGTGAATGACAACCAAGGAAGTTCATCACATAGTTAAGACCAATCTTCTCCAAGTTGGTGGCCTTTGGATGTGTTGGATGACAATGCCCATTATTCCCATCCAGTGTGGGATGAGGGAAGTTGTAGTTAACACCTCTGGAAGCCATCCCCCCACCCCCCAAAAAACACAATTATTTTGAGCTGCTGTTACTGTTTAAGCTTGTACAGAGCTTAGGAAAGTAACTTTTTTGCACTCCCCAAAATCTCTGGCCTGGCTGGAGGATTTTCATAGAATCATAGAGTTGGATGAGACCCCAAGGGCCATCTAGTCCAACCCCCTGCCCTATAGGAATATACAAAGAACCCCGATATATTATCATTCAGCCTCTATTTAGAAACCTCAAAAAAAGGAGACTCCACCATAATCTGAGGCAGTGCATTTTGAGAGTTTTAGTCCAAAAAAGTAACTTTCCCTACTTAAATTCTTATACTTGATGTGAGCCTCAGTAAGCCTCTTATCCTCAAGCCTTTCATAATCATCAAAAGACAAGACTGAATGAGACTTAATCACAGGATCCTGCTTCAATGTCCCCCACTCCCAAAATATACTAACTCCATCGTTAGTTATCTATGTATAATTATTTGAGCTTTTGAAAAGTTAACCTCCTGTCGTGTGAGCTCAGCAGCCTTCACACCTTTGCAGACCTCCTATGACAACATAATGTCTTCTGGGGTATGAGCTACCCCTCCTAATTTGGTGTCATCTGCAAACTTGATAAATATACACTCTGTTCCCTCATCCAAGTCATTGATAAAGATGTTGAATAGCACTGGGCCCAGGACAGAACCCTGTGGCACCCCACTAGTCACTGCTCTCTAGGATGAAGAGGATTCATTCGTGACTACCCTTTGGGTTCGATCAGTCAACCAATTACAAATCTACCTAACAGTTACATTGTCTAGGCCACAGGTTACTAATTTTTATGCAAGAATATCATGGGGGACCTTATCAAAAGCCTTACTGAAATCAAGATACACTACATCCACAGCATTCCCTTTATCAATCAGGTTGGTAACTGTATCAAAAAAGAGATAAGATTAGTCTGGCATGATCATTTTTAAGAAATCCTATGTTGAATTTAGTGATCATAGTATTCCTTTCTAAGTGCTTACAGACTGTCTGTTTAATGATCTGCTCTAGAATCTTTCCTAGTATTGATGTCAGACTGACTGGGTGGTAATTATTTGGGTCTTCTTCCCCCCCCCCTTTTAAAGATGGAGACAACAGTTGCCCTCCTCCAGTATGCTGGGACCTCTCCTCCAGGAATTCTCAAAGAATATTGTCTGTAGTTCTGAGCTTACTTCTGCCAGTTCTTTTAGTACCCTTGGATGTAGTTAATCTGGCCCTGGAAACTTGAATTAATTTATACTGACCAGGCATTCCTGAACTACCTCTTTATTCTATGCTGCATTTCCCCTCCATTTTCTCTAGGTTGAGCAATGTTCTCCTTTTGGGAGAAGACTGGGGCAAAAGAGGTGTTGAGTAGTTCTGCCTTTTCTTTGTCTCCATTAGTATTTCTCCATCTCCCCCACGCAGTGGCCCTACCATTTCCTTGTTCTTCCTTTTGATATGGACATAAAAAAGCCCTTTTTATTGTTTTTAACCTCTCTAGCAAGCCTGAGCTCAGTCTGAACTTTAGCTTTCTGACTTTCTCCCTACATGAGCTCTCTATTTGTTTGAATTCTTCTTTTGTGATTTCCCTCTTTTCCCATTTCTTGTACATGTCCCTTTTAAGTCTTAGTTCAATTGAAAGTTCTTTAGACACCCATCCTGGTTTCTTTAGGTACCTCCCAGTTTTTCCTCCTCATTGGAACTGTTTGAAATTGTGCCTTCAATATCTCACGTTTTAAAAACTCCCTTCCATCATGAATTCCTTTCTCTGTTAGTATTCCTGACCATAGGATCACCCCCAGTAATTCCCTAAATTTACTGAAATCAGCTTTCTTAAAGTCAAGAATGCATGTCTGACTATGCTTGGCTTCTCCTTTCTGCTGTATCATATAGTCACTCCCTTCTAAGGATCCCACCACTTCCATCCCATTAACCAGATCATCACTGTTGGTTAGGATCAGATATAAAATATCTGATCCCCTAGTTGCCTCTTCCACCTGATATTTGTTGGAGGTCCAACTGTGCCAAAAATTTAAGGTCCAACAAATTCCTCACTTGCCTTGCAGACAATTTAAGGTAGAAGAGGCAACTAATGGATCAGCTAATTGAAATCTCCCATTACTACTATTACATCAGCATCAGCATCATTACGGTATATTTATTTATATAGCACCATAGACTTTACATAGTGCTTTACAAAGGAAAAAAAACAATACAAAACAAATACAAAAACCTGCCTACGGTGCACAATCTAAAACCACAAACAAGATTATAAAATTAATAAAATATTACTATAACAGGATTAAAACAATACTATAAAAGTGTAAATTAATACAAATAATATGGACATAAAATCAAGATGAAAGTTGGAAGGCTTCCCTGAATAGAATAGTCTTTAATTTAGACTTAAAGTAGTCTAGAGAGGTGGTGGTCCACAAATTCATGGGAAGGAGATTCCAAAAATAGGGGGCAGCATGGGAGAAGGGGCATATCCAAGTAGGGGCAGAGAAAATCCTTGGCTGAACCAGCAGCCCTGAATCACTAGATCGCAGGGCATGAACAGGAAAATAGGGGAAAACAAGTGCTGACAAATAGGTCTCTCTTCTCTGAACATCTCCCCTCTCTGAACGTGAGGTCATCTATTTCAGGAAGGCATCATCCAAATCCTCAGTTTGGCTTGGCCGTCTGTAGTAGACCCTCATAACAACATCCCTGTTGATTCTCTCCCCCTTAATTTTTACCCATATGCTCTCAACCTGACTTCCAGGATTTAAGTCATGGATCTCATCACTGGTATACACACGCTTAACAACTAATGCTACCCAGCCTCCTTTCCTGTTTGGTTTATTTCTCTGAAATAGGTTATACCCATCTATTACTGCATTCTAATCATGAGACTCAGCCCACCAGGTTTCAATGATGCCTGTTATATAATATTTGTTTTGCTGTGCTAAGAGTTCAAGTTCATCCTGTTTATTTCCCATGCTCTGTGCATTAGTATAGAGACATCTAAGATAATGGGCCATTCCCCCATCTGCCTTTTAAAGGTTTTTTTTCCCTCCCACTGTTTGGTTCTTGTACTATCTGCCTTTTTCTCTGTATAACATTTGGGCTATTACCTCCACCACCTGATGAACTCCTGCCCTCTAGAATAATGTCTCTTTCCCCCCTCTCCCACATAACTCAGTTTAAAGCCCTCCTGAGCAGATCTTTCAGACTCTTAGCAAACATGCTCCTGCCAATTGCTGTGAGGTGCAGCCCACCCTTGCCAGAAGTCCACCTTCATGAAACTGCACACCATGGTCCAGGAAGCCAAATAATTCCTGGCAGCACCATCTGTAGAGCCAATTATTCACCTCCACTATTTTTCTCTCCCTTCCTGGGTTGTGCCCTTCCACTCAAAGGACAGACAAAATGACTACTTGTGCATCCAAGTCCTTCAGCTTCCTACCCAGAGCCTCATAATCCCTTGTGATATTCTGAAAGCTATGCCTTTCAGTTTCATTGGTTCCCATGTGGACCAAAAGTAATACATTATTTGAATCCTGCCTCTCCCATCAGGATTGGGGCGGCAACATCATATAAAACAACAATCCAATATAATGTTAAAAACAACACAAATGTTAAAATGACACATATGTTAAAACATTACACCATTAAAACATCCCTACAGTAGTGAATCAGTTAAGTTTTAAATACAGTTGTCCCTTCACATTCGCGGGGGTTAGGTTCCACGGACCCCCGCGAATGTCAAAAACCCGCGAATATTGATTGCCCCCCTTCCCCCGCCAAAGCGACCATGGAGCCTCCGGAGGCCCCATAGTTGCTTTCCCCGGACTCCCCACTCCCTCCCAAGGCCTTCATGGGGCAACTGGAGACCCTCCCAAGGCCCTGTGGAGGCCTCCGTGGCCCTTCCCCTCCCTCCCCAGGCCTTCACGGAGCCTTCCAAGGTTCCATGAAGGCCTTCCTGGGCCTCCCCCCTTGCTCCCTGGGGCCTTCACGGAGCCTTACAAGGCTCCGTGAAGGCCCCCGCAGCCCACCCCCTCCCTCCCCAGGCCTTCACAGAGCCTTCCAAGGCTCCATGAAGGCCTCCCCGGGCCTCCCCCCTCGCCCTGGGGCCTTCACGGAGCCTTCCAAGGCTCCGTGAAGGCCTCCGCGGCCCTTCCCCCTCCCTCCCAGGGCCTTCACGGGGCCTCCGGGGGGTCTCTGAAGGCCCCATGTAGACCTCCCCGTCCCTCCCCGCTCCCTTCCAGGGTTTTCACAGGGCCTCCGGAGGCCCCGTGTCGCGGTTTTGGGGGGGCCCGGGGGGCCCTCCCAAAACCGCGAATAATCAAAACCACGAATGCCGAGTTCGCAAATGTGGAGGGGCAACTGTATAACATACAGATATTAAAATACACTTAAAATAAAAAAGGCATAAAATGGGGAATAAAAGTGACAAGGTGAAGAGTATCAAAGTGCCAAGCATCCGAGTGACAATCTGAGTGACTGTGGCCAGCCTAATTCTCATCACCTGACGTAAATTTCCCCCAGAGGACCGAAGGGTACTGGGCGGATTGTGCAGGAGAAGGTGATTTCGTAGGTAGTCTGGCCCCAAGCAAAACAAGGGACAATGGTCAGTGGGTTTGATGAGTCTTGTCAGCCTCTCCATTACATCATGAATTTTTGCCCCAGGGAAACAGCACACCTCTCAGGACATCTTGCAGGCCCACAAATTCCTGATTCTGTACCCCTCAGCCAGGAGTCCCCTACCACCACCGCATGCCTCCTCCAAGGATTGGCAGAGACCAATCTGTGTGCTGAATGTTCCAAGGTCTAATGCATATTCTCTGAGGACTGGTTTGGCTACTCTCTTTCCCATTCCTTATAATAATTAAGGGAAAGAGCTTCAAACCGATTCTGTAGTGTCAAACTCATAGCATGCCCCCTGCGCCTTCTACTTCTACGTGTCACATTCTTCCAAATGCTTACCTCCTGTGTATAGGAACTAACCTCCTTCACAGAGACATCCCCTGTACAGTATGTTCTCCAGCCAAGACAGTCTGTTCTACTCTGTCTAAGAAAACCTCCTGCTCCCTATTATGCTGTAGAGTGGATAAATGGGCCTCAACTTGCTGGAAACCTTCTTTTCCAACAGGACAACGAACTTACACTAGTTGTAGGTGTAGCTACGCACATCCACTGGTAAGAAGACACACATACCATAGCTGTTGCAGGTGACTGCAGCAGCTCCCTCACTATCCCTATTGAGGAATCTGAAGTAGGCACTAAAAAAGAACTCCGGCCTCCCCCTCAAAACTCCCATGCCAAACACCGCTGTTAGCCTTGCTCCTGTACATCGAGCTCCAGAGACTTGGTCTGCAGCTATGCAGAGAGCTAGTGGCTGCTAGCTCCTCCCTCTATTTCTGACCCACTTCTTCTCAGACGCCTCTGACACCCTTCCTCTCAACAGAAGCCCCACCTCCCTGAGACCAGGCCCTCAGATAGACGACCTGGGTCGACACACACTCAGCTCTCACAATTGAACAGGCACAGGATCATCATCACATAATGGAACATTAATGAGCACTCCCTCCCAAGCAAGCCTCCTCCCAACTCAGACAAACCAATGCTTATAAGCAGTCCGCTCTTAGCAACTCACCAAACAAATGCGAACGAGCCCCCCCCCCCAGGCAAGCCTACATTCAGCTCATGGAAACAAACAGCCTTGACTAGCCAAACAAACTCTCCCAAAAGAATTTCTGGGGCTTGAGTAGTTATGCTGTCTCTTCCACCACACCCATGCCAAACACCCCTGTTGGCCTCACATGTTGGCCTCACACCTGTACACTGAGCCCCAGGGACTGGTGCTGCAGCTGTATAGAAAACTAGTGGCTGCTAGCTCCTCCCTCTGTTTCCCTCTATTCACACATTCTTAGAGAATGTGGAGGCAGCTGCTGTTCATCTTGCCTGTTTGTGCCTGTCATTGGCAGGCACAAACAGCTACAGTAGGATCAGCTGGAGTATAATCCCAGTTATCTTTCCCAGTTCAGGCTTTATTGCACTTTCTTCTTCGTGGTCTCTGTGACTCACACATACGGGTTATGTGCACCTGCGCAGTAGATCTTTGGAAACTTCTAGAGCTATTCTGCAAAGATCTACTGCACAGGTGCAGATAACCCATATGTGTGTGAGTTCACAAATGATCACTTGAAGAAACACAGTTAGAGATAAGCAACCTGTCTGTTTGCTGCACACACACTGCTGCAACCTGACTCTAAATGTCTTTCTTTCTCTAGCCCTCCTACACTTCTCAGTGGTGATACTGTTAAAAGGCTTCCAGCTAGTGTAAGCAAGCTTGCACCCTACTTCCAAGGCACCCCACTTCTGGAATGTTAGCATTGGCTATAGGCCTCAGAAACTGGCCAGCTTGGTTCATTACTGTGGCCTTTTACAGGGGAAAAGACAGGATGGTCTCAGAAAAGGTCATTTTTGGTTTTTCCCTGGAAAGTAAGGCCTGGGGCTGAGAAGCCAAAAGAAGACACATTCCACATAAATGGGAGGTTAATGGATGGAGAAACCCTTTTGTATTTGCTGATTGTGAAATTTCCTCTCCTCAGCTCCCAACCTAAAAGAAGTTGCTCAAAGCTGTCAAAATTCAATCACTGGGCATTAAGAAACACATTTAGCATCTTCCTCACCTATTGTCAAGACCAGGAAACTCATTGTGCAATCAATGAAGGCTCATGGAATTCATTGTTTCACCCATGAAGCAACCAATCCCCTCACGTGTATTTGGAGGTATAAAAGACCCCCCAAAATATGCCTTGTTGCGCACAGCCAGTAACAGGGGGAAACTCTGTTGCTCTGTGTTTGCCACATCCAGTTTCCTCCATCCACTCTGCCAGATTGACTACAGGACAGGTCTGTATCACCTCAAGATCCTCTTGCTACCCCCTATCCAAGTTTTCCTACTATTTCTTTCTATAGCCTTGAGTGAATGCTTCTTCTGGGTGAATGTGTGTGTGTTTGGTGTTATTTTTGAACTCCTTAATAAAAAAAAAACATACTTAATTTTAAATCTGTATGTATCCCATCCAGACTAGTACTGGTATAATTGGTTTTCAGATTCCCCGATTACCCCCTTTTGCATAGCCAAGTCGAGTTGCTGCTAATTTCCCCAAAATATTAGAAACTTGATATTTTCTTGGAATTTTCCAAAGAGCATTTTGGGTAACACTAGAGTGAGGAGAAGGAGAAAAAGTTGGAGGCTGGTGGGAAACAGAAATTATTGTAAAAAGGAACTTATTTGTCAGAAGCTTTGTTAACTGAAGTGTGCCTGTATTAAACTTAAAGTTACAGTAGGACTCTTTTTGGGTTCTGTTGCCCCAGATAACATGATTCTGAAAATAATTTACAAAGGTATCTATAAGTATATGCCAATATTAAGCCTTCTGAAATAAACAATAAAACTCCATGTTGGTCCAATTCTCCCTCCTCAAAAACTTAGGTGCAGATTAATGCACAATGCCTAAGAAAATTACACTGTAAGTTTAATGTTGAGATCCTCCTAAAAATTAAACCAAACTTCCTTTAGTGCATTGGACTCACTGAAGTAATTAATGTGAGAAGTTCATGGTATGGGTGAGCCAAATGTCTTGACACAATAAATTTTCTAAGGTCTCCTTATTTATTAATTGCAATATCATCTGTAGCCTGATTTTCTAGGCTACATCCTCAAAGCCATCTATATGAACGACAGCCACAGAGGTGTATAGAGATGACTAGATTATGGTTTTAACAATCTTAGAGAATGTCTCTCTTTGGATCAGAACTGGGAAATGTGGGGCAACATCCATTAGTTCACCCCTGCATGGCCAGTGTAGCAGGATGATGGGAACTGTACTCAAGCAAGCAAATGTGAAACGCCACATCTTGGTTACAGAGCATTGCCACAATCCTATATGACCTTTTGCTCAACATAAATTTGCATACACTTAACTACATAGCAGAGGAGGTAAGAAAATCTGTCAATGATTTGTGAAGATGCAGAATAAGACACTAACAAAAGTCCCCAATGCACATTGGTGCCCAATAAACACTGTGCATCAGTCCCATTGTGCATCACTCCCTTTACTGGCTCTGCTATATAGTTATGTAACAGTAGCCCTCTACTGGATACAGATGTTGCACATCTTTGCAATTCTAATTCCTGCACACGTAAGTCTGCTTCCAAAGATACAACTCCCATACAGGATTCCATCTCACAAAAATAAAGGGCATTCACACATGATACAGAGCATGTTTATGCTGTATGTACACTCATTCAGTAGTTGTGAGAATCTCTCTACCTGTGTTTCTTCCTGGTTTGGACCCATGTAGTAGACTCCTATTAAATTCATACAATACATCAGGGACACAGTTGGATTTGAGTTCATTAAGACACCTACAGTTGTGTGAACTGATGGAAAAATGTCAACTTTATGTAACCATGGCCAATATTCGATTGTTAGTTTTAAACATAGTACACCTATTCATTAAATTGAACATACGTAATTTTTTGCTAATACGCTATTGCTAATGTGATTGGGGTTTATAGCCGATTTTGGGTTCTGTGTTGAAAGTAACATGCACACAGGTTACAAAACTATGTTTAATTTGCTTAATTCTTGTGAATTGCTGTTTCTTCTTGGTCCCACCAGACAAGGTAAGATTTCCCAGTTATACTATTCTTAGGCATTCTGTGAAACCGAAATCAACTTTCCTTTCTTCAGTGTTGACAGTAGCCATTTTGAATGGCTGTTTGTTGACCTGTCTTCAGTATGGACTTTTGTTTACCTGTGTTTTTTCAAGGTTTATCCTTCCATACCTTCTTTATAGTTTTCTTTTAACGTTTACAGTGCTGGAAGTAGAATAATCTTTTGAACTTTATGAACCTCTCCTCTGGGATCTCTGGTCAACAGAAAAACCTTAGTGATCAAAGGAAGAGTGGATCTCTTATCGCTCAATGTTCTTTTGAGAAAGACAAAGCAAAGAGATAAAAAAAAAGGGCAAATATTAACACTAAACTATAGTAAGCAATATCTTAAAGTCAGCATTGACTGGTTGTTTAAATGAAGAAAAGGGGAATCTGCTTCAGAATAGTAACCAAGTGGGTTTCTGCTATTAAAATAAGACTAGGCTGAAACCTTGTGCCTATTTACCTCAGAGCAGAGCCCCATTGAAATAAAAGAGACCTATTTCTGAGTAGACCAAAATAGGATTGTACTGCAGATTAATCATTCTATTTCACAAACTGGGAAATTGTATTGCTGAATTTGAAGACTTACTCAGATGGTCAATTTAAATCTATGGCACACACTTGTATTTCGGATTAAGATGTCCATTTGGAAGTGTAATTTGCAACCCACTTCTGAGTCTTCAGAACAGAAAAGAATATATTCACACAGAATACAGAGAAATTGCCTGATCTAACTATAATCATTAACACCATGGTGTTAGCTATGACTAATAGTCCAAGAGACAGGACTGGGTGAATGTATCATCTGCACTGTATGATGGACAGGAAGGTACAGCCTCAAAATAGCCTAAAGCATAACAAGTATTAACTTTGACATAACACCTTTTTATGATGCACTGTTTTATGCTGCACTATTCCATTACAAAGTCAATGGACTGGCTCCAGACCACAGCAGTCAGTCACGTTGTAGTCTCATTTAAATCAATGCAGGTTAAGCTAATCATTACTAACTAGTTGTTCCATTGATAAGGGAGAGGAAAAGTATACAGTGAGCAACATGGGGGTTGTAGGTCTCATGTGGCCTTCTGATCATGTTTGTGATTCCTGGAACTCTCTCCCAAAACCTCTTCTAAACCACTGGAAAAAACAAGGAGAATTTGTCCTGGAAGCCTGCAGAGCAGCAATTATAAAAAAGGAAATTATAATAAAACATTAGAAAGAACTTCCTGATGGTAAGAGTTGTCTGACAGTGCAATAGATGACTTTGGAAATTGATGGAGTCTTTGTAACTTGAGCTTTTTAAACAGAGGTTAGATTCCCACCTCTCAGGATACTTTAGCAGTGGATATTTGCAATATCTGTGGGTTGGACTAAATGGACTGAGGGGTTCCTTCCAACTTTACATTACACAACTATAGCACTATGGTTCCTTTAACTTCATGATCTCTATAAGTTCCAACATTTCACAGATGAAAGCTGGGACATATGTGGCCAAACAACATTGGAGTATAGTCAAGATGGCAAAAGTCATTAATGAGGAAGAATAGGCAGACTAGGAGAAGCGGTAACAGTTTGCTTTTACTTGATTCTGTTGGAAAAGGCAAGACTCCATCCCTTCCTCTCCCCGACTGAGTTAATTGTGTGCAGATTAATTTTGCACTTTGAATCCAGTTTGCAGCAGTTGAACAAAAGCTGAGGACTAAGGGAGAAGTGTGAGGAAGAACGTGAAACTGGGACATTTTAAAAAGCAGCTGGAAAAGTAGGACGATAGAGGGTTAATTGGGACTATTCCTGCCAGACTGGGACAGTTGGAGGGCATTGGTTCCATCTTATGGAATTGTAGGATTTGCAGTTTAGGGAGGAATATTTAGAATTATCAGCCTGAGATGTCTAAAGCCTCACCAATCTATCAGTCACTGGATTCATAGGCAAGGAATACTCAGAGGTGGTTTTGCCAGTTCCTTGATCTGAAATGCAGCCAGCAGCACCTGGTATTCATTGGCAGTCTCCCATCCAAGTACTAACCATGGCTGGTCCTGCTTGGCTTCCAAGATCAGACAGGATCTGGGGACTTTAGGGTACTTAGGCCACTCTATCCTAGGTTAGCTGCATGGAAATGAGACAGGGTTCCTATAATGTAGTGTAGTGGTTTGAGCACTGGACTACATCTCTGGAGATTGGGGTTCAGATCCCTGCTCAGCCATGGAAATCTGCTGGGTGACTTTGGGCAAGCCACACTCTCTCAGCTTCAGAGGAAAGCAATGACAAACTCTCTCTGAACCAATCTTGCCAAGAAAACCCCATATTAGATTTGCCCTAGGTTCACCATAAGTTGGAAACAATGGGAAAGCACACAACAACAAAAGAGGGGATTTTGGAAGGTGTAGCTGACATGTCCTCCATTTCATGTGGCCACACTAGTTGGGGCTGTGGTGAAAATTGCCCTCAACACACCAAACTTGCCCACTCCTGCTGTACACAATTGAACTGAATGGGACTTACTTTGGAGCAGGTATGTACAACACTGTATTGTCAGTCTGGACCTAACCCTATACGCTTTAACTGTACAGTACAATGTTTTGTTGTTCAGTTGTCAGTTTCTCACTTCACCGAATATACTCAATTCACAGTTGCATGTGGTTTGTATGGTAGTACACTTTATGATCTGGAATTCACAATCCTTCCTCATTAAAAATAAAATCTCTCTCTCTCTCTCTCTCTCTCTCTCTCTCTCTCTCTCTCTCTCTCTCTCTCTCTCAAACCTAGCACCAAGTCATATTAAAAGTACATATCACAACTTTAGGTCCTAGGTAATAATAAGCTAATGTAAATATTTAGTCACTCCAGGCAGACAGCAAACAATTGCATATCTTTATCACTTCAAACATCCATATGTCATACAAGATATCTCTTGGAAGTTACACTGATAAAGAACTACAGAGAACTGACATCTTTTCCATTCTCTCTATTTAATAATTGCAGAGTTTGGAGCATTAGGTTTGCCAATGAATTTGATAATGCTGAATGTTACAAATTGGGAAATTAATCAATTAATTACTAACACAAATAATTTAATTTGTTTATGTAGTTGAGCTATTGTTAGTTAACATTGTTTAAAACATAGGTTTCCAAGGCAGATGAGGAGATTTGCAGAGAATGGCAGGGAATCTGTCATCCTTGACTGTAGTGCATGTTTTATTACTGGTACCTTCAGAAGTGCTCTTTTAGTCTTTTTAAAGTTGCCTTCACCGAACCTGGATTCCCCACCACCTCCACCGGATTGGCTACAAAACTTATAATATAATTATTGACTGGGGATGGTGGGACTTCAAGACATCTGGATATTGGCATAATGGGAAAGGTTATGTTAAAGTTTGAAATCTCCTCTCAAAATCTGTTCAATTCAGTGTTTTCACTGACCTCTCCTCTTTTTCCTACCCAACCCTTAACAACCTTGCCTACACTGCTCACTTGCTATTCAAACACCTTGTTTTAATAAGGAATGATGTTAAAGAGCTGTGATTTTAGCTAGGAGGATACTGATCCACTGGAAGTGCAGCAGTAAGTGGCTGGTTACTGAGATGTCAATGAATCAAAGTTAAATAATTCTTAACTATAAATGTTTTGAATGCTTCTGGGCTTATGCAGATTTTTTCCCTCCAAAATATAAATCACTGGATGTTGTCTGCCTTCCCACATCCTACCAGGAATGTGACCTGTAAACATAAATGTTTTGCTCACTTAACTTAATGGGACTTACTTGTAAGTAGATTAAAAAAAAAGGATGTAGGAAGGGGTAGGAGAATATAAATGTGACTATCTGTCTTTTAGCTCCAGGATTACCAACTCTTTCAACTGTGTTGCATTGAATAAGGAGGTGGGCGAAAAGCAGAATAGGAGGGTGGGGTAGAGTGGGGTTGGGGAGATGAAAGCTAAGAGGAAAGACTGAGAAGTTATGATGAAGTGTGAGTTATTAACTTTAATTCAAAGCATTAATTTACTTAAACCTATCTCCTCTCATTGTCTACTCAGAATGCAGGGGAGTTGAGGAAATTTTTCCACTTTACCATCCAATTGTCTGACAGTGTGTAGAATCATAGAATCATAGAATTGCAGAGTCGGAAGAGACCATGAGGGCCATCCAGTCCAACCCCCTGCCACGCAGGAAATCTTGATCAAAGCATCCCGGACAGATGGGAATCCAGCCTCTGTTTAAAGACCTCCAAGGAAGGAGACCCCACCACGCTCCGAGGGAGTGTGTTCCACTGCCAAACAGCTCTTACTATCAGAAAGTTCCTCCTAATGTTGAGGTGGAATCTCTGTTCCTGGAGCTTGCATCCATTGCTCCGTGTGTGTGCATTAATAAACATCCTGAAGGATTATAAAGGTGAGCAATGGAATTTACACTTGAGAAGACAAAGGACCTTTTCGGATGTCTCAAATACACCGCAAGCAGCCTCGTTGCGTTGCGAGGCTGCTGCACAGCTGGGCGTCGCTTTCGGATGACGCTCTCCCCTGCCGGTACTGTTGCGGTACCACGGGGACATTTGAGCATTATATTTCGCCAGTTTTTAATCATGATCAACTTTCGTGCTTAAAAACCGGCTCCTTCTTTCCAGCACAAGCCTTGGAATACTGGATTCCCTTTAGCTGGGTCAATTGATTGTCCCCATTGATTTCAGCAAGGAGGTCTGCAAGCAAATGGGATGCAGTGGAGGGGATACAGTCCTCAACATTTACATGTGTTAACAGAAACCCCAGAACTTAATTTGAGAGGTTCAGTGGGGCCCCAGGCCAGAAATCTCTTTTAACAATAGGTAGGAAGGTTCAACCGTGGAATAATATAAAAAATAATAATTACAAATAGAGAAGAGAACATCTCTGTTAATACTTAGAATGTATGTTTTCTTCACCAATAAATAATTTTCAATGCACATCTGGGCAGAGCCCAAGAAAGTAACTTTTTGGACTACATCTCCCTTCCCCATAGTTCCCAATATTTTTCAAATAACCCATGTTGGCTATAATTTGGGGAAAAGGAAGATGTATTTGGATATTGGAATGCACTTTTCTTTTTCCAGATACATAACAAAACTCTATTTTTTTGAGATGGAACTACACTTCATGTGAGCACTTCAGCACACATATACATTACTGTAAGCATCCCACTGTAGCCCTGAAAACAGACATCCTTTCATTTTTGTTTATGTAGAACAACAGTGGCACCCTGTGGCTGGAATTTTAATCACATTAATGTTTTCCTCATGGGTGTTCAATGATACAAAATACAGTAGCTATAGAAATTCTGCCTTCACAAACCAAATAAATTTGGCTTCAAAATAATGGAGCAGGATTGAAGCAAAATAAATCCTACATGAAGATCTCTGCACAAAGGTTTAGGCAGAGTGAGGGATTCCAGAAGAAAGTTTATAAAAGTTATGTTTTGACTGTAAGTGCCAGAATCTCCCAGACAACAAGGCCACTGTTCTGCCCCAGGATGATTGTCCTAGAAACTATTCATGTCTAGGTTGTCCAATGTGATAGAACTCAGGATTTCTTGCATACTATGGGATTGTGCCTTTATGTCTCAGGTCATACCTTGAATTTGATTTTCTTGTTCAGGCAGGAAATTGCTGGTCTGAAATGTGCAGATCTCACATTTGCCTCTTTCTCATGGTCAAATCACTATCTGTTGAAGTGGAGTCTTTCAGCAACTTTCCTCTTCTACAGCGATGGTCAAATTTACAACTAAAAAGTCTATGATATTAGTGTCAGATATTTGCTGATCCATTGCAAATCACTGCATAGAGCTGAAGCTAACTACTGCCCACCCTGTCTTAGGATGTGGCACTGGGAGAGGGAGACTTTGGTAGATATAATAGAAACTTTCCTCCCCTTTGCACCTGTAGAAGTGCCTTCTGATCATGCAAGGTGTCTTGGGAGCTCAAATTTGCCAGATGAGAAACGTCCCACACCCTGAGATTTCAGGGCTGAAAGCTGATCCCTAAGGACAGTGCCTAGTGATGTAATAAACATGATACATTATGCATGTTCAGAGCATGTCATTTAAATTAAAAATTAACATCTATCAAATAAGACAATGGAGTGAAGAGGTCTCTGAAGAGTGTGCAGTAGCCACTCCAAAGCCTGGAAAAAAGGGGGCCAGCACCACATTGCTCAAAACAAAACCTTTTTTTCCCTCAGGGTAGTGCTCTTGCCCTGAGATTCCTCCCCTTGTCTTAGACTTGGAGAGGAGGTGCCAGGCTCTGAGGTCTGGGAATGGTACCAGTATGTAGTCTAACAATGAGTTGCATTCCTATTTAAGCTTGTGCAACTAGGTTGAGGGAAACAAATGTTCACATGCCCTCCTTCTGTGGCAGCTTCTTGAACTCTCCAGAAATACCACACAGAGGGTCAGTGTGAATGGGGTGAGCTGTGGTGAGAGCGGGAGGGAAAGGTCCACTCCAATGGAGATGGAACTTTCATGAACTTTACTCTGTGGAAGGCAGATCCTCAATGCAATTTCATGAATCTGATACAGCAATGTGGGTGCAAACACACGTATAGGGAAAAGCTCTACATTCTCATCCTGTACAATTAATGAGTAATAGTGCATACTCAGAGATTGTGAGGGAGAGATTAATGAACTGAAAATCAATTTGCGTAATTAGTTCTTAGCTTTGACAAATAAGTAATTAAGCCACAGATTAGATCCCATACCCACCCAATAACTCCCAGAAACTTTCCATGCTGGCTGAGAAATTGTGGAAGGTGCCATTCAATATATATATACGGTATATTGAATATATATTCTGTGTGTGTGTGTGTGTGTGTGTGTGTGTGTGTCAGGCAATGTATTAGGGTTGTGCTTTCTTGGAAGTAATTCCCTATACTCTACCACTGAGTCACAATATCCCTCCAGTCATAGACCATATTTTGTCATGTGTTAGTTAATCCTGTCTCCTTGGTAGACTGATTTTACACTGCTGTTTACCAGCCTGCACCACAGGATGAACACCACCATCTCCACATTGCCATTGGCAAAACTGTGCTCAAGTCCATTCAGCAGTTCACCTACCTGGGAAGCATCATCTCCTCAGATGCTAAGATTGACAAAGAGATCGATCACAGCTTAGCAAAGGCATACAGCACATTTGGAAGACTTCACAAAAGAGTCTGGAGTAATAAACACCTGAGGCAAAGCACAAAAATCAGTGTGTATAGAGCCATTGTACTGTCTATTCTCCTTTATGGATCTGAAACATGGGTCACCTATCACCACCATTTACGACTCCTTGAATGCTTTCATCAGCAGATACGCACATTTAGGATACGCAGAATCCTAAATATATACTGGACTGACTATGTGACTAATGTTGCTGTCCTTGAGCAAGCAGGGATCACCAGCATTGAGGCCATGATATTGAGAACACAGCTGCGCTGGGGAGGGTTCGTTTTTAGGATGGAGGACCATCGCCTCCCCAAAATAGTACTCTACGGTGAACTCGATAAAGGTCAGCGTAAGAGGGGCGCTCCAAAAAAACAATACAAGGACTCCCTGAAACAACATCTCAGGCTTGGCCAAATTGATCACCAACAATGGTCCACCCTGGCCTCACATCAGGAGGCATGGAGACGCACTATCCACAATGCTGCAGCCTTATTTGAGAACTCACGCCGAACAAGTCTTGAAGAGAAACGACAACGCAGAAAGAATCACAACCCAGAAACATCACCCAAGGATACCTTCTGCTGTGCTTTCTGCACCCGGACTTGTTTATCTTGGATTGGCTTTTTCAGTCATCAGTGCGCTTGCAGAAAGCGCAGGATGAGTCCTTCCTGAATCTTCGTTTGAGAAGAAAAAGCCAGGTGGTGCAGGGGGTTTGATTAAATAATCATTTCTGGGTATTAAAAGTAACCCTGGGTGGTGCTTTTGTTCCATAAGGGCCGAATACAAATAGAATCAACCAATTAATTAGTGAGTTAATGAATTAATAATGTAAATTTTGATGAGCAAACTATGGCCTGATGACCTAAAGCTACATCTGCACAACCCATTCAAATCAGTTTAAAAGCAGACTTATTTGCTTGCTGCAGGTCTGGCTTAAGATATTTTGGTGCCTGGGGGAGAACAACAAATGGTGTCCTACCTAAGTCAGGGTACATAGAACCTTGCATAGTAACCACCTATCCAAGTGAAGGTGCATAATATACAGTTACCAGACAAATTATTATGACACCTTAGAGAGGAAATCTCACAAAGGCTGTCACAATTCTTGACAGCAACAATACAACAAAAACAACACATGAAATAACTCACTTTCCTAGCAGCCAAAATTACCTTCCTGAGCAGTATGGTTTCTCTCTCCATAATAGGAGGGCTAACTGTTGTTCTTATTATGTGCTTTCAAGTCAGCTCTGACTTATAGTGGCCCTATCCTGGGGTTTTCTTGGTAAGAGGTTTGCCATTGCCTTCATCTAAGGCTGAGAGTGACTTGTCTGAGGTCACCCAGTAGATTTCCATGGCTGAGTGGGAATTCAAACCCTGGTCTCCTAGTCCAACAGGCCAATCCTGGCCTGCTATGAATTCTCTGACCCTGTCCCTAAATCTTCTTTGGATTTGTAAGGGAGGTTTGCTAGAGGCAACCCCATTCAATAGGCTGCCTACCCCTGAAGAAGCTTGGAGACATGTATTTTTAAGAATGTTAAGGATGTGGGATTATTGTTATTGCTGTATCTATTGCCAGTGTTATTCCCAAAATCCCTTTACTGGGGTATCATATCAGTATTTATGTATTTATTTGATTTGTATGTTGCCTTTCTCCCAGAATGGGGCCCAAGGCGGCTCACAACACATAAAATACAATTAAAAATGTGGCAATTAAGAATTAAAAACAATTAAAATCATACAAATTTAAGATTATATATAAAACATATAAAAGTGGGGGGAAATAAAAATAATAAAAAACACACTCCAATAAAAGCCTCCGTGCACGCAGCTATGAATTAAAAGCTTGCAGGAATAAAAATATCTTTGCCTGCCAGTGAAAGGAAAGCAGGGAGGGGGCCAGCCTAGCCTCCCATGAAAGGACTTCCAGGGGGTGGGAGGTGATTTAATGGGAACACACAGAGCTTGGAAAAGTTACATTTTGGACTACTGTTCCCAGAATTCCTCAGTGGTTACACTGGCTAGGAGGTTCCAGAAACTGTCATTTCCCCAGAAAGTAACTTTCCCAAGCTATGAGGAAAGTCAATGTTAAGTAGATTTTAGCTAGAGGAAGTATTTGGCACTATGAGTTTAAAAACAGCAATTCACTCATTTTATAATAGGCTCTAGAAAGTAAATGAAACAACTATAGAAATAAACAGGGAGAAGATTGATTTGTAAATTCTTGAATTGTTTAGAATTATTTTAATTAAAGCCATTCAGAGATCTTCTATGGGGTGGGATATAAATATTCTAATTAATAAATAAAAAGAAAGGTATGATGTTAATTGTAGAAAAATTTGGTTAGTTGTTTCTGAAAGCTGGGCAAGAGGTTATATTTACTTCTTGAATGTATTTATCCAAAATATTTCCTTTGTTTCAAATAATCAGGATAGTTATTTTAAGTTGGATAGTAAACATTTCAGGAAAAGGAGTTTAAATAGACTACATTTTAAACCATAATATATTTTAATTATAGAGATGACAGACTCTTCTTGAAGGACCCAATGTGATTATTTAATTATATATAGGTAGATAGATAGATAGATAGATAGATATGTATATAGATATAGATAGATATAGATATAGATATATACTTTGTTAATATGTTAATACAGGAGCTCTCTTGAAACGATGTTCCATGTTGCCCTCTCATCATATGAGAATTCATGGTTGAGATACTATGAATGAATAAACCCCTGGTGGGTCAAATATTAAAATTAGATAGGGGGTACAAAGTGACCCATGAAACCAGCTCAGAGACAGGCACAGTCATCAGAGGAAATTAAGTGAGAGATCTATCGGGAAATTGTTTCTTCAAGGTCTTCTGTTTCACTCTAGTTAATTCAAAAGGAATGATAGATTTCTACAAAGGCCCAATCTACAGGATAAGAGAGACTTCTGTTCGTTTTATGGCTCCTGCAGTGCAATCCTGTGCAAATTCACCCAGAATCAGAGCCTGTGAAGGTTACTTTTTTTGAATGACAACTTCCATAATCACCCCAGCAATCAGCCTGGGCATTATGGGAGTTGTAGTTGAAAATATGATTTCCCAGGCTTTCCCCAGAAGTAATATAATTTCTCAGGCTCACCCCAGGTTGCAGTCCCAAAGCTCCCAGACCCCAGTTTTTAAAAATCATGCAAGCTGCTACAAAACATGGTAGTTTGGGTCCTCTTGGACCCTACCACCCCACAGAAACTCCTGATGAAACTCATAACCAGCCATACTTTGGTTGATTCCCCAGACTGGAAGCAATCAGCCATCAGTTTCCATTGTGCTGGTATGACTGACAGCGGTGGCTGTGAGGAAGAATGGCCCCAGCCTCCTCCACAGTTGAACCCACCATTTTCCAGATACAGACTTTGGTGGGACAAAGTCCCATTGAATCCGGCCAGATTTACTTCTGTTAGATGTGCTTAAGGGTTTCCACTGTACATTGTAACTTTTGCCACAAGTGGTCCCTCATTTTCCTCAACATTTTCCTGAACAGAATGTAAACTGCACATTTCTTCTCTCAGTTTATTGAAGTATTTACCTGCTCATCTACCCCACCCCCTACCTTTCTCTAGCAAGCATTGCAAAACGTTATGCTTGCATCCTAAAACCTCATTTGTGCCTAACTGTGTCTCGGAAATAAGTATGCTTCCCATCAACCCCCACTCTAAAAATAGGAGTCGGACATGTGCAATAAAGTTAACTAGAATAAAGTTTACTGGGTTGTATCACAACATTACCCATTAACTTTTACACTGCATAACTGTGCTACATCTTGTCTCCCTAGGCTGTTCAGGGTGAAGTAAAAGTTAATTTTTCAAATACTTTAGGGGAAAAAATATCCACCAATAGGCAAGGCTGTGATTATGGGCCTAAATACAAGACTACTCATACCTAGAGCAGACTAACTGAAATAGTTACAACAGTAGTTTTTACTAACAAGTCTTATCAATTTCAGTGGATAGGGGTAATGTTGAATCTAGCCCATTTTATTATACTATATTACATTATATTGATTATATTTCATAACAGGAATCAAAAAGCAACACCATAAACTGGATTGGGTTTATTAATAAGTTGCTTTGTATCTTGCTGCTGCTATTTATTTATTTATTTATTTATTTATTTTGCTTCTGTACTTGCCATGGAGGATGCTATTTTGTCCTTTGACTTAGACAACAAAACACCGCAGGCTTGTCCTGGGTGGAGAACTGGCAAAGAGAGACATTCAGGTTGATCAAAGATCTGGAATACCCGTATGTTCCAGCGTATAAGACAACCCCCCCCCCAATTTTTAAGTTAAAATGTAGACTTTCCCCCCCCCCAGCCAGCCACCTGGCTGGAAAGCCTGTCCCCCACCAGCCAGCCAGCTCAGTGGCTGTAGATGATGGAATAGTCTGTGAAATTAAAGGACTGAGAACAGCTAAAAAAGCATGGGATACTTTGAAAAATCTCTGTGGTGTTCAATCTTTGGAAAGTAAGGTTTTATTAATAATGAAGTTGATTAATATGAAGCTATCAAATCCCAAATTTTTGAATGAGCACATTAATGATTTTAGAGCCACATTGGCAGACTTGCAAACTCCTGGAGAGGAAATCCCCAAAACTATGCAAATGGAAATCTTCCTGGCAAGTTTACCAAAATACAATCCCTAAATGGAGGGCAATTAACACTTCAAAGGCAAGGCAGTCATTCTCTCAGCAGGGGAAAAGATCTGCTGGGCATCTAAGATGACCCCCCCACACACACTTTTGAGGAGATTTTCAAGTGTTAAAAAGCAGTCTTATACGCAGGAATATATGGTAGCTCTCTTATGAGATCCCATCGCAAAGTTTGGAATGTACACGTTTCAGAGCATTAAATGTTAGGTCTGAATATTAATAATATTAATTGATTAAATGCTAGAAATAGGGCAATTAATTAATTACCACCAACACTAATAATTAACTTGATTTTTAAAACATTCATTCTGGGAGAATGACATGGAGGTTATCTTCCTTGACATAGGGCACATTTTGTCATTGATACCTTCTCTATTTCTTCTTTTAAAGTTGCATTCCCTCAACTTAGACCCCCTCCCCAATTAACTACAACCTACACCATATAATTGCTGCCTAGGAATTATAGGCGTTCAAAATGTTTGGAAAATGTCAGGTTGGGAAAGCCTACAGATTGGGATCTCATTTTGCAACCAGCGTAATTACATGTTGTCACTGATCAATTTCTTTAATTTGTTCTTCTACCCTCCACTATCCTGATCAACATGTACGCTGTTCAAATGCACTTCATACCCCTGTTATCCAAATTACTGGGGGTTCATGGGAACTCCACGCAAGTCAGATACTAATACGGGGAATTTTAATTAGCTCAATATGGCAGTGAGAGGCCAGGTAACTATGGGATCTTTTGACCTATGTATACTGGTACTAACTGATGAGATTCCAGCTATGTTAATGATCGCTAATGGCTGAGACATTAAGACTAGTGGCAGCCTTCTATTGCTGAGGAGAGAGGTGTGAAGGAAAATCAGTTTGCAGAGTAATGAGTTTTCTGGCCACTTGATTGAATTAGTGAATGACTCACTTCCAGCTATGTCCAGGAGAATTAGTACATTTCCACTCTAACTCACTGTTCAAGGTGGGGTCCACATAATTACTACCCAGGCATGTCTTTTAGGAATTTGGGAAAGTCTTCCTTAGACTTTCTGAATAAACCTTGAGTCCTTGCATTTGGGAGATCCACTACCAACCATGTCGGATGCCAATAAATAAGCCAATTCATGAAATATAGACAATTGAATTATTGAAAGGGTGGGGATGTCAGGGCAGGTAACATCTCTCATTTATTATGTTTTTAATAAGGAACTATTTAAAAGATTTGTAAGGAATTATGAGTTTATTTCATCTAGAAGACACTAGATGTAGACATAAGTGGCTGGCTACAAAGATGAAACATGGGTGGAAAAATTTTAATCAGAAATATTTGAGTGACTCTGAATATATGCAGATATTTTTTCTGCACAACTGAGTAACTGCATGCTTTATGCCTCCCTGCTACCTTTCAAGAAGCATGATCTATAAATATCAGATGCAGATTATGTGTTTTTCTCATTTAACCCAATGGGAGTAATTTCTATAGATTTTTGTTTTGTTTTGTTTTAGTTGAGAAGGTCATAGGCAAGGATAGGAAGCTAGCTACATATTCTGGATTCAAATTTATTGAACCCCTCAAAATGTGTGATCCGCTGAAGAAGGGCTGAGTGAAAGCAAAATGAAAGTGGCAGAGAGGGGGGAAAAAGCAAGAGAGAAGGGAATAGGTACGTACTGGATAAAAAATTCTGCTTAATTATCCGAGTGGTCAGCCCTTGTGAGGAATAATAAAACATACTTAAGGATTACAAATGAGTTCAATGGGATTTCCTTCTGAGTAGATACGGAGAGGACATGAGTTTAGCTAAATTAATCTTGTTGCTCCAAACTCTATCCATACCAAATTCTTAAAAGAGCATGACTCAATGAACCAGGGGGTCAGGTGGAAAGGGGAATGAGGGGAGAGAGAGCAAAAGATAAACTCAGAAAGGAGGAAATGGATGGGTTGGAGTTGAGGAACAAATTTATCTTAATTATCCCTGTCTAGCACTGTGTATGCAACAATAAACACACTAAGGGGCAATAAACAATAAACACACAGAGGTTAATTGCAACTAATTCCAAATAATAAGATGTAATATTCTATAATATGCAATAGAAACCAGAACAATATTAAGAGAGAAAGAGAACTGAAGAGAGTTACAATGCATTGTTGCCATCACTCCTGAAAGATAGACAGGTGAATGGAGGCAGGGGGAGAGACAGGGACACCAGCCTTTCAGGCCTTAAAAGTCAAACATTCTGTAAGGTTCATGGCTACTTAAGGGCTCAACAACTAATCAACCCCCCATCCTATTCCAATCCAGGATTATTATTTTCTTCCTTTCCAGTTTTCTTCAATTTTTCCCAATTGTAGTTCTTTAATTGCTTCCCTGCTATTCTTTTTCTGTGTTCTGCTGTCTAGCAATGGAAACATCTGATGCATTTCCTCCAGTCTTAATCTTTCTTCTCCTTAATTCTTCCTGTTTTACTGAATTTACAAAAGGAAGAGTCATCCACTAACAAATCCCAAGATTCTAACATTAACTAACTTATTAAAGTGTGGGACTAATGTCAGTGTTGATTAGAAGATCTTGTGAGACAAGACACAGGAAAACATCTAATGAGTGAATAACTCAACAAGTTAATTGACTAGTTATTTTGAAGCTTTGCTTACTTTACAATAAATATGAGTAAGGAAGAATATTATCAGGTTATGCATTCAGGCAACAAAACACCTTAGGTTTGGGGCTATAGTTAGATTATCAATTATGCTAGATTATCAATTATGCAATTCTAGATTGATAAATTAGATTATCAATTATGCAGTTCATAAATGGAGATGATAATGATAATGATGGAGATGGTCGTTGTCATCATCATCTTTATTTATTCTCCACCAGGACTCATGCAGGCTTATAAATTCAGATACAGTATAGTTGAAATATACAAAAGATTAGCATTAAAATAGAAGTAAACTACCAATGCCATTTAAAAACAATTGTTAAAAGTTAGTTTTAAAACTGTTAAAACAGTACAGCACCGTCTTAAAAGCCCTTTCTTTTAAAATCTTCAGTTCCTAAAAGCCTTTTAGAATTAAAAAAAAAAAAAGTATTGGCTTGCTGACAGAAGGACTGCAAGGAGAGGGCCATTCTAGCCTTCCTAGGAAGAGAATCCCAGAGACTAGAGCTGAACCCACACTATACAAATAATCCAGTTTGAAACTGGATTATTTGCCATATTTCCTTCCTATGAAATCCTGGGATTTGTAATTTGGTGAGGCACCAGCACTCTTTGGCAGAGAAGGTTAAATACCATATAAAACTATAAATCCCAGGATTCAATAGGAAGGAGCCATGGCAAATAATCCAATTTCAAACTGGAGTATTTTTGTACAGTTGTCCCTCCATATCCATGGATTTGGTATCCACAGATTTAAGTATTCATGGCTTGAAAATATCTTTTAAAAAATAATAATCCAAAAAGCAAACCTTGATTTTGCCATCTAATATAAGGGACACCATTTTGCTATGCCATTGCATATAATGGGGCTTGAGTATTCACATATGTTGGTATCCACGAGGGGTCCTGGAACCAAACCCCAGTGAATATGAAGGGACAGCTGTATTGTGGATTCAGCCTATGAGTAGCCAGCAAGATATTTCCCTTAGGAGTGATATCTCAGGGTCTACATGAGGGCAGCGGCCAAGCCAAACTACATGAAGCAACTACATGAGGGCAGGGAAGCAACTATATGAGGGCAGCGGCCAAGCCATCAGTGGATAGAGCCACTGCCAGAGTGGGCAGGGACAAAGGCAGCAGTAGGTGGGGCCAGAGACGTAAGTAGGAAGGGCCAGGATCAAAGTGGGTGTGGCCACCCTTTTATCGCTACTTGTGCCACCTCCTTCTCTCTCTCAATTTTTCTTCCCATTCAGAAGTCTGTCATGGGAAGGGACAGATCAGGAGCCCTGGTGGCACAGTGGTTAAATGCCAGTACTGCAAGTCACCACGTTGCAAGTTCAATTCCAGAGGGCTCCAAGGTTCACTCAGCCTTCCATCCTTTCGTAGGTCGGTAAAATGAGGACCCGGCTTGTGGGGGCAATTAGCTAACACACATTGGAAACTGCTTAATGCAGTGTAGATGTGTTAATAGCTATTGCTTAAAACAATTTGTAAGCCGCTCTGATAGCCTTGTGGCTGAAGAGCGGGGTATAAATAAATAAATAAATAAATAAAGCCTACCAGAGTTGTGAATGATGTTTTCAGAAGACAGGTGGATGAGATTAGGCTGAGCTGGGCTGGCTGGGACTCTTGGGCTACTGATTGCCCACCCTTGCACTGGTCCCTTTTTTGTGGCCAGATTTTAGCCGCCAACTTGGCTCATCATGGAGCTGTGCATATATGTACATGAATCATGTTAGAGCCAAAGTAAGATGATTTTGTGTACAGTCTTTCAATAGACTGATGTTCCCATGTTTTAAACACACACACACACATATTGCTGTGAAAACAAGCTCCTGATTGGTGTGTTTTTAGATGTGTGGCTATAATCTTGCAGTCACACTTCAGGGAATATGGCCAGATGCTGATTCTAAATTTATAACCTGCAAATTAGATGCTGGAATATTGATGTACCATGAGACCTGCCTCAGGAACCACACTATCTGACTTGATGTCATGGCTGAGGAGCCTTTACTGCCTGCTGTCAACACCCGAGCAGCTAGCAAGGAAGTAATATTGGTTGCCAGTGAAGTGATCTCTTTGCTGACATTTTAAATCAAAGCTGCTGTCGGCAGGGAGAGGGAGGGAGAGATCCGTTGACACCATTTTGATTTTTTTTAAAAAATGCATTAATATCTGCAGTATTGCTTTGACTCCTTCTGCTAGCCCAATAAAATACCTTCATCTTAAAGTAACTGCTTTGCAGCTTTGCACTTAGAATAGCTAATTAGTATTGACTTTATATGCTAAAATTATTGTTTAAATTCACGTTCTGGCAATACATTCTGGAGAAAGAGAATAAAATTGTCTGCTCTGAAAATCCTCCCCTTTTTGTATCAGACATACTGTAAGTAATTAAAGCAGGGATAAAAATTGTGTAGCTCTACAGATGTCATCGGACTGCAACTCCCAGCATTCTTTACTGTTGGCTAGGCTGGGTAGTGTTTCTGGCTGCTGCAGTTCAACAGCAGTTGGAGGGACATACAGTTGCCATTCCATGAGTTAAAGACTGCTCATTAGTACATTTTTTTGGAGGAGAAGAAAATATAGATATGGAAAGGAAAATGGGACATTAGGATGCTAGCTCCCATGCATTTCAAGTGTATACATTATTGAGAGCATTTTCTACAAGTGTGATGTAGTGGTTAGGCTCTTTCACAGGAGAGTCAGGCTCAAATTCCCATCAGCTCTGGAGAGTCCCAGGGGCCCTGGCAGCTGAAGTCTTCCATGACTCTGGAGTGGTGAATCTGCTCTAGGCTTCCAAATGGTTGTGAACCCAATTACGTAGGTTCAGCACCACGGATTCATTGCCATACTGCCATGGGAGATACCAATAGCCACTTGGGTCCTTTCACACAACACAATTATAACACTATGATTTCCAATCTAACTGCCATGGATGGATCCTGTGAAATCCTGGATTTACAGACTTTAACATACTACTACGCTGTTATAGTGCTACTTTTCCACTTTAACTGCTATGGCTGTGTTCTGTGGAATTCTGGAGTTTGTAGCTTAGTGAGGCCTAAGAGCTCTCTTGCTGAGAATGTTAAATGGTTAAATGCCCCTCCCTAAACTGCAAATCCCAGGATTCCACAGGAGGCAGCCTTAGCAGTTAAAGTGGAATAATAGCACAATAACAGTATAGTGTGATAATCTCCCTAGTTTGGTGAGGCACTGTTGCTGAAAATTACAAAATCCTTAATCATGGCATCTCACAGTGGCACTGCCTTTCTGCATTGGTGGGATTGCATGCTCCTGTGAGGCACAAGCTATACTGATGGCAACAGTGCTGCCAGTAGGGCCTCCCATATCAGATAGGCTTTTGCTGAGAAGACAGACTAAGGGCTTGTCTACACTAGTGAAAAAAAACCAACCCCCTCCCAAATCTGGTCCAATAATGCTAGATGACTTATGGCCTTTCTCCCTAATCTGGTGTGATAATGCCACACAACATACAGCTTTAGCTGCACTAGACTTGGGGAATACCACTTTAATCTGGGTTTTTAGAAAACTTGCAGTTTTCTCTGGAGTTTGCTTGAAACTCTGGAAAAAACTGTAGTGTGAACAATCTATCTGCACTGGATTTGGGGAGTGGAGAGAAGAGGAAGGACAAGCGCTGCCTGAGGCGCTGCCATCCCCAACCTCAGCACCACTTCATAATTCCAAAGGCAGAGCCTGGGTACTAGTTGCTGTCTCTAAGGTCAGAATGATTGGCCAGCCCTGCCATTGCAACACTGTCTGCCTGTTCTGACTTCAGAGAGAGCAACTAGTGCAGGGGCTCTGCTTTCATGGAGCTCAGAGTAGGCAATTGTGCACTGGAAAAGCCAATCCCTGGTGCTAGTTGCTCTCTCTGAAGTCAGAGCAGGCAATTATACATCAGAAAGGCACAGGCCTATTGCTCTTCTGGCCCACGCCAGCGGGAGCAGTGCCACAGAGGTGGCTGGCTAGCAGTGGCGGCAGACCTGCAGCTTCGCTGGGGGTAAAAAATCCAAATGCAGACTTGGGCTTTGGCAGGTAAGGTGTGGTGCTTAAATCCAGGCCAAAGTAGTGTGGATTTCACTCAGATATTTACCCCCAGTGTAAACAAGCCCTAAATGTGCTGGGCAGCAGCAGTAGTGGGGTGGGTGGGATGACACTGGTGGAGGATTTCTCAGAGACAATGGAATGGCACCATAGCTAACACTTCTTAGTACTTCACAGAATGAAGCATGATAAATCCCCCCTTTAAATGTCTTTTACCACAAAAACCCTAAGATGAGTCAATCCAAAGTGAAACAAGAGGTAGTGCCAGAAGATGAGACTCCCAGGTCGGAAGGCACTCAACGAGCTGCTGGGTAGAACAGAAGACAACTACAAGTAGCACTGTGGCTAATGAGAGAACTGGATTCAAGTTGAAAGGATGTTCACCTGTTGCCACACTCAGAGGTGAAAGGAAAGTCCAAAGCTGCACGACACATAGGAACATGGAATGTGAGAAGTATGAATCAGGGGAAGCTAGACATAGTAAGACAAGAAATGGGACATACAAATGCTGCAATACTTGGGATGTGTGAGCTAAAGTGGACAGGAATGGGACATTTTGAGTCAGATAATTACTCAGTATTTTACTCAGGAAATGAAAATCTAAGAAGAAATGGGGTGACATAAATAGTGAGATGTAGCAAAAGCAGTCAAAGGATATAATGCAAAGCCTGACCAAATAATACAAAGAAGGAAATCCTACCAATATAACTATAATCCAAGTTTATGCTCCAACAACAGAAGCCGAGGAAGAAGAACCATAAAGATTCTATGCTGGAGTCTAGGAGGAAATTGTTTACACACCAAAACAGGGTCAATCATAGGGAATAGGAATGCAAAAGAAGGAAACAGAGCAGAATCAAAGATTGAAAGAAAATTCAGCCTAGGATCAATAAATGAAGTAGGAGAGCAACTGACTGAATTTTGCAAGGCCAACAGTTAGTTCATCACAAACACATTCTTCAAGCAACCAAAGGTGTGACTGAGCACATGGACATCACCTGATGGCCAACATAGAAATCAAATAGACTACATAATTGGGAGCAGAAGACAGAGAAGCTCAATTCTCTCTGCAAAAACAATGCCAAACACAACCTGAAGTAATCCCTGTAGAATTTAAAGATAATATAAAAAATAGATGTGCACTGCAAGTATTAAGTCTGTAGACAATAAGACAACAATGCTTAGTAAGACATAAGGCTGTAGGAAAAGTGGAAGACTGCATTCCAGATGGATAGACTCAATAAAGGAAGCCATGGCCCTGAGTCTGCAAGACTTGAGTAGAGCAGTTGGTGATAGGGTGATTTGGAGGTCTCTCATTCATGGGTTCACCATAAATTAAAGTCAACTTGATGGCAGTGAAGAACAAAAAAAACTGCAAATCCCAGGATCCCACAGGGTGGAACTGTGGCAATTAAGCATAATGTTATAACCGTACAGAATGAAAAAGCCCCTTGTGTCTCTGGTGATAAAGCTTGTCTGGCAGAACTCCAGTTTATAAAGCTGATTCTTCAGGGGACTATATCTATGCGAACCCCCAAACCATCCACCCTTGGAGTCTCCAACATGCTGATACCACTGCCTAGATAACATTGTGAGGAGAAGAGAACTGTATGTACAATATGTATGTACCTATGTATGTAAGTATTTATGCAACTGTATGCACAGTAGGAGGAGAAAAATGAGCTGCAAAATTATGGGAGTGGTAGTCCCCTCCCCCTAAAATTTAAATTTCCAAACTCTGGGGTAAAGTATCTCAAATAGTATTTGCAAGTGCACAATATATTACCACAGAGGATAGCTACATGAGATACAAAGAGAATAAGATGTAAGCATAGGATGTTTATACAGTACAATATATTGGCTATGTTTGGAGGATTACATTTTGTCTCAGTTGTAAACTAAGATTTGTGTATAGTTCCTTGTCGGTGCAGGCAGTGCCTTTAGCTTCTCCCTTTATGTTATGAGTAAATTTAAAAAATGCAAATGAGCCATAGTTTCGCATTCCATCCAAGCCAGGAAAAAATGTTTACCAGCTCTGGAACTATCCATGATATTAAACTGATTTCAACCTCTGCTTTAAAATCTTGGCTTGTTCAGAAGCTGGTAACCATAGCTGCCTGGTTTGGATGAAAGAGAGAACTGTGATTACTTAGAGATTAGTAGATAAACTAGCATACTCGTTTATGAGGTCCAGGAGAACATGTGTGGCTTATACAGTGGAGGAAAAGCCTGAAGGTCTGCCACTGCTCCCCCTAACCCATATCTGTTGCCTGAAGTGACTGCCTCACTCTCCATAATTGGTGGGGTAAGCCCTGCCTGGCTACAATGTCTTAATAATGATTGGTGCTATATTTGTGGTATGTTTCTGTTATTCTGTTGGAGCAATATTTACACCATCTGCCTCTATGAGTAATTTTTCATGTCTCCTTGTTTTGGCTGCTTTTACTTCAAGTCAAAAAATGAATGAATGAAAGAATGAAATCACCCACTTTCACACTCTTCTGAGAGACTTGCTAGGAATTGTTTGCATTTGTAATAATTCTACAACTACGGTATATATCTTCTTTCTGCTACAAATACCAACTTGTTTCTGGCAACAGCATCCTGGCAGAGGCAAATATAAGAAATTTTACACAAAGACTGCAGCTGTTCAAGCCAACTGAGAATTTAACTGTCCTCATCTACCCACTCAAAGTTATCAGGTATCCTCAGGAAAGAGAATCATTTGGCACTTATTCTTGGATTAGGACATTAACAATAAGCCAGCTCCCCCTCCTCCCATGTTTCACACCACCAACTCAGAAAAATTAATCAGAGCTTTGTGCTAAGAAACAATTCTCTGCCACGGAGGTACCAAGGAAAGTGAAGTTCTTCTAATTTGCAACAATTATTACTTGTTCTACCCATTGTAAGTAAGGAGCAGAAAACCAGAGTCTGGAAAAATTACAGTACTTTTTAGACTCCTATAACTCCCTAGTCAGCATGGCCAATAATGCTGTCTGGAGGATTCTGGGAGCTGTATTAAAAAAAAAAAATTAAATCCCCCTAAATTTCCAAGCTTTGGACAGAACCAATTGGCCATCCTTCCCACCCTTCTTTTTTTACCTCTAACACCTTCTGCAGTTTTATCAAGTGTTGCTCTGGTGGCTGCACTAGGTGGGTGTAGAGAGGCCAAACTGCACCAGGTGACACTGTCAAGGGGAGGGGTGACACCAGCCTTAGTGATGCCACAAGTTGCCCACAAGCCTAAACTTAGGAATTATAAATGTATTTCAGCAAATTAAAGCTCAGGTTTCATAATTCTCACTTACCTGACCAGTACCAAACAGGAAAGGTATATACAGTACATTACAGTTCAAACCATTAAGGATGCAGTACATGGTTTAATTTAGGTGTTAAATGAGAAATACCCAGGAAATTTTAAAGCTAGTCCCTACAAAGATTATGATGATTGTATCAATGAAGCACTTGGTTATTTGGGCCACACTTATATTTCCTATTTATAATAATAAATTGCTCTTGAAATTACACGAATAATCCTTCCCTTATCCCAGTAAAATAAATAGAAGATGGGAGTAAATCATGTTTTTTTTACATTGTCAGGGTGTTTCCTTGCAACTCTTCTTGGAACAAACATAACATTCAATCCTATCCATAGCTATTCTGAAGTAAATCTCTCTAGGTTCAATGGAGCTTGCTGCCAGATAAGTAAATAGAGCTGGGATTGCAGTTGTTGAATTGTATATCCCAGCATTCTGTGTCATTGGCAATGCTGGCTAAGAAAGGTGAGATTTACAGTTCAACATTTTTGTGATTTTCACACACACACACACACACACACACGGATGCAAAGGAAACACTACAGTCCTTGAGCTGTCTACTCAGAAGTAAGCCTGAGTGAGTTCAATTAGATCACATCACCTTATCTGTTTAACTTGTACAGTGAGCTTATTGTGTGTAAAACAGGATTAGACTTTGAGGAAGGAGGCGTGAAAATTGGAGGAAAGAACATCAACAATATAAGATATGCAGATGACATTATACTACTAGCAGAAAATAGCAAAGACTTGGAATGATTACTGAAGAAAGTCAAGGAAGAAAGTGCAAAGTCAGGTTTACAGCTGAACTTCAAGAAAACTAAAGATAGCTTACAGCACCTGGTATTCATTGGTGGTTTACCATCTAAGTACTTGCTAGGGCTGATCCTGTCTAGCTTCCAAGATGAGACAGGATCTGGTGCTGTTAGGGTATTTAGGTCTATATGCCATATTATTGGAGCTAATACAACCATAAACATTCTAACTATTAAGATCTGTAGGGGGAAAAATAATAGGGATGTTCCCTTAGCAAATACAACAACAACCCACTCTGCTTCCAGCAGCTCTGGGCTAAGTTTCCTTGGGGTCTTCTTTCAAGAGAACAGGTGCCACAACAGCCAACATTTTATAGGCCTAAGCAGAATTTTGATCCGCTTGGCCTTTTGCTGGAACTGGGGGATGCACATCCGAAACAACACAATGTGATGACAAAGAAGCCAATCCTATTTACTTCTTTGACTTTATTTAAAATATCCTCATCCATCAGCTAGTGGTTTATGTTTTGTTTTGTTTTTTAGCCATCGGGCTACATAGCCACACCCAGCCAATTAAAAACAATGCAAACAGCTAGATTTTAAAACACCAAGAATACTTTTAAAGTCTTGGGGCTGAGCAGGGAGGTTGTCTAGCACCTACAAGAGATCAATGCTAGTCATCCAGTCTGAGGAGGGTGTTCTGTGGACTGGGTTGCCTGATTCAAAAGGCCCTGTTGTTCATTGTCACCTGTTTCATCTCTAACATGGAGGAAAATGATGATCTTACAGTGCAGGCAGGATTGTACGAAAGTCTCATTTCATGCCATGTCAGCCATGTCACTGGGGCAGTGAATCCACTCTAGATTCTAATCCTAAGTATAAAGGAGCTATCATGGTTGTCCTCATGCCCTTGCCATGACATTGCCGCATCCTTACAGTCCCCATAGCTATTGTCCCTAGGAGGGTTCAAAAAGTCAGGCAGCTGAATTGGTCCATATCAACAAAACTAGTCACAGGTCGGCCCCTGTATCCACAGATTCTGTATCCATGGTTTCACTTATCCATGTCTGAAAAAATATGTTCTCTCTAGGCATTTCTAGGTCCTCCAGTGCTATTCGGTGGTCATTCTATGATCTGGCGTTTGTCTCTTTGAAAATTATAGGGTTCTCTATTATCCATGGTTTCAGGTATCCATGGGGGGTGTCTTGGAACATACCCCCGGAAAAAATGGGGGTCAACCTGTATAGTTTTTTTTTTTAAAGTAGCTGTGGTTCCATAGATCTACTCTAGTTGGGAATATCAATTCAGTTGAGGTCCAGGTTTTTGTCTCACATCCAGATCATGCTGGCCCAGGTCAGTCACAGGGCATCCAGTAGGATGAAGAGAGAAGCGACAGAGTGGTCATCAGCTGGTCCAGAAGTTGCTCAGCAAGACAGTAGTCCAGATAAACAAAGTCAGTACGAAATAAATCAGAGTCATAAATTGTAGCCAATCCAAGGTCAGGAAAACATGGAAACCAAAAACTTGTCAAGAAGGACAGTTGACAGCAATAAAGCTGCCAAAGAGTGGCTAAGAGATTTATGGGCAGCTTTTACCCCCAAGAAACCAGGTGCCTAATCAGGTCAGTATCTCTTACTTAACAACAATTGGGAACTTGTAGCAGAGTGTCAGTTTAAAAACAAGACTCAGTTGTAGGTTACTTTGCCCTGAACTCAAAACAAAACAGGCAGTTTCAAGTTACATACTTAAAAAGTTTATTAAGGGCTACTGTCATGGCCAGCCAGGCTGAGGAGGACTCAGAGGACGAGGAGGCTGAGCCAGGCCCTAGCTCTGCTCTGCCAGCTCCAACCTAGCTCTGCTATGCCAATTGCAGCAGAGCCCATGACTCAGCAGCCTAGCCTTCCCCCAGTAGAGGTTCCAGTCCTGGGAGACATAGAGGAGCAGGACGAGGAGGTAGCTACCTTCAGCCTGAGAAGGACAGAAAGGGCATGCCTCTGGTGATCCTGGAGATTATATGAGAAACACTCAGCAATCACCAAACAGCTGTGATTAGGAGCTGGGCCAATATAAACAGCTGTGAGACGCCAAGATTCTTCATCAGAGTCTATCTGCGTTCCCTGGCAAAAGCATCTGACTCAGACTCCCTTGTTGCCTGAACCTTTGCCTCCTAGACCTTGGATTGATCTGGAACTCGACCTTGGAGTGGACTCGCTGACCTGCTTTCTGGAACCCTTGACCCTGGACTGGACTTGCTGACTTGCTCTCTGGACTCCTGGACCTTTGGCTTGCCCCTGGTTTTGCTATTTGGACATTGAACTGGTACGGTGCTTCAGAATTATTTTCGTGTTGCTACAAAGCCTTGCATTGTGTGTGTATCCTTCTTATCAGCACTTCTCTCTTGGTCACTAGAGAATTGACAGCAATGGGTCTTCAGCGTCTGTAACCTCCTACTGGGGAGCAGGACTCCCTTCTGCCTCAACCCTGGTTCCTCTGACTCAAAGAGACCACCAGCTTCAGCAGCTGCAGATTCCTGACTATCTGCCTCCTCCTCTTCATGTGAATCTTCCAACTCCAAAGGATGAGGCATCACACTTGGCTCTGCTACAGCAGCCGTCTACTGGATATGGACATTACGCAACTGTGCAATTCTAATTCCCACATACGTAAGTCCACTTACAAAGATGTAAGTCCCCAACAGGAGCCTGGCCATCACTACTACTACTACTACAGCTACTGCTGTTACTACTACTACTACTATTTATTCATTTAGATCCTGCCTTTTTCCTAATGTTGGGACTCAAGGAGGCTTACAAAAATTAAAACACATGCAGTTAAAACACAATTAAAACACAAAGTATAAATAAAAACATACAAAAAGTTGTTATTAAAGTGCAATTAAATTATCTATAGAAATTAAAACCAGTTAAAATGATTCAGTTGAAAATATTAAGATCCATTAAGATCAGCAAAATAGCACACTATTAAAAACCCTAGCAGTCAATTTCTAAAAGCCTGTTGGAAGAGAAAGGTTTTAACTTGCTGAGGAAAGGACAGCAAGGAAGGAAGGAACTTCTGAAAGGTAGACTGGATTAGAAGTCTACATTGAGAAGATGCAAAGCATTTGAGCAGGTCATTTATGATCCCTACTGGTCACCCTTGGTTAGTGATAAGTGGATAATCAGGCACACATACAGCTGGAACAAACTAGATGACTTACCAACATTTCTTGGTTAATTTTTCTCTGGCTTGTGTCTGGAGGGAAGGGGTTGGACTGTAACCACATCAGTCCCAGTCAGCATAGCCAATGATGAGGGAGCCAATCTAGCCATGTCCCATGCACTCCATATGTGTTGGATAACTTGCCCACCCTGGTTCTATACCAAATGTAACCCACAAAATAATATTTTAAAATCTAAACCCTGAAACAGAGAGATGACAATTGCACACTCTCTTCAAGTCTACTTGCCAGGACAGCTCCTATATCCCATGTCTTAAAACTAATTTAATAAATCCATAATTTCCTCTATCCTTTCCTTTCTAGGTTAATCTCTCCATGCTGTGAAACTTGTGCAAGATGGACAGAGAAATAATTGGATGAGAAGAACATGAAATCTCAGTACACATACTGAGACTCAGTACACATACTGAGACAGGTTAAAATTTGGAACTACGGTAAGTACATCTGTCAGGATCTGAACACATGATTAGGGTTTTCCTGGAAAGCTCTAAGGATATCAGTGAATGCAGAAGATAATGAGAAATACCTAGCCATGTCCAGGGATCATTTACTGGTAACTAGTGTCTATTAGAGAAAAATCAGGGAATTTAAATATTATTATTTAACCCTAGAAGGACATTTGTCATCTTACAAGTGCTCTGCAGTATAGAATGCTGGATGACTGATTTTCACACAGCAATTAATGCTGGAAACCCACATTAAATTGAAATAAACTGTATGTTTTTAAAAGGACATAGGATATTGCACCATTTCTTTCGTACATAAGCTACTGGTTTCCTATTTAACTGGTCTCACCCATCACTGACATTAAATGTAAACAGGTTTAGGCTGCGATATACATATACCTGAGAGCAATCCCAGTCACACTCTGTGGAACTTACTTGTAAGTAGATGACATTGTTGCTTCCTATCCTAGGGCTCATCTACACTAACCAGGATACTCTGGCTCCCCACCAGCATATCCTGGCTGCAGAGATGGCTCATCCACCCCCACCCCTGTTACCTGCAGAAAACAGGCCATTGCTGCCATTTTCTCCACTAATGAGAAAGCCAGGCAGGGGTCCCACAACGTATGACTGCAGGCACGCTGCATGTGACCAGCCTTGGTCACATGCTGAGGGACCCCTGCCTGGCTTCTGGGAGAGCCAGGGAGCTGGCGGTGGCAGTGAGGGATGGTGTTCTTGAATGGACTTCTGTGGATACGTGGGACCCAATCTGGCAATACCAGATTAAACTGGGTAATTTTTAAAAACACAGTAAAGGTTCCTATCCACTGTTCTGGTCCTGTATCTGCCCTGGGAGTTGTTTGGACTGCCCAGGGGCAGATCAGGGTAAATGCCCTGTGTTGTTTGAACTGCAGGGCTTTGGAACTGGGGCAAGCTGGGGTATTTGGCAAATGTAGACAAGCCTCTGGTCTCTCCTTTTCCATTCTCTGCCATTTTGTTTCCATCACTTAAACGTTTACATTGTAGCCTTTCTGGGTTAAGGAATTGTGATATTTACCTACATCCCTCCATAAAATGCCCTGCGCAGGGGCTTGGACTGGCCCAAGAAATTCAGCTCTCTGAAATAGCGTCCAAATTGTGCCCCATCCAACTGCTAGGAACAAAACTTTAACGTTGACAACTGACACAGTTTGCTTCCCTTTTCTTCCCCCCATGATGGGGTGAGTCTTGCCAATGATGTTGCTTCATTAACAGCCACACAACTCTTTCTATAAAGCTAAGCAACAGCACAGTTTTAGTAGGCCTTTTATTTTAAAAATGACAACTGGAATCCTCTGTTAAGATGTACATTATGTAACTTTACATATACTTTGCTATGTAGCAGAGGTGCCAAGAAGCCCTGTTAGTGAATTGTGAAGATGTATAATGAGACACCGGCAAGAGCATTCTGATGCATATTGGCATTCCATAGCTGGTGTCCTGATGCGCAGTGGGATCAATGGGCAATGGGATCAATGCACATTTGTTACTTTGCTGGCTCTCCTACATGGTAAAGTAACAGCAGCCCTTTATTGGACATTACAGAGCTGTTCTAATTCCTAATGTAAGTCCCTTACAGGATTCCAACCATTATTATGTTGTATCTAAAATTTTAATAAACATTTTGACTGTTATAAAGATCATCCATTAGTACATGTTGCACAAAACACTTTACAACAACACTAATAATTTATTGTTTTAGTTATTATGGCCAGAGTCCCAGCTAGGTTTTTCCTTTGTGCTGATTCACCATTCAACAATTGATTTAATCAGTCTATTCTACTAGGATTCAGGCCTAAATATTCATTTACCTGTATTTTTTTCTACCCACTAGGCCTCTTCTACAAATAATGTACTATAAAATATATGAAAAACATTATTTAAAAAGGGATTTAAAAAACCCAAAACTTAAAACCATCTTTGTAAATATCACTTTTAAAGCCTGAAGGTTAGTGAAATAAACTCTGGTTGAGAAGTAGTACAAATTTCAAGATTGTTTTTATTTATTTAGTTAGTTAGTTATACCCCGCTCTTCAGCCACAAGGCTATCAGAGTGGCTTACAAATTGTTTTAAGAATAGCTATTAACACATCTACACTGCATTAAACAGTTTCCAATGTGTGTTAGCTAATTGCCCCCACAAGCTGGGTACTCATTTTTCCGACCTACGAAAGGATGGAAGGCTGAATGAACCTTGGAGCCACTGGAATAGAACTTGCAGCATGGTGACTTGCAGTACTGGCATTTAACCACTGTGCCATTTGTCCCAGAAGAACTGCAGCCATTCTAGCTTATTTTGAGTGTCTGGGGTTAAACTGGTATAGGATTATTATTCTTTTTAAAAACCCACTAATTGTTAGCTTTATTTTATTTTAAATGGCTTTTATATATTCCCTACAGCTAACCTTTGTGGTGGATTGGCCCCCAAAAGCCAAATAACCACAAGAATCCATTCATAGTTTTAGCAAAAGGTCATCCTATGTATACAACAACACTTTGCTTTCCAAAGAGACATAGAAACAAAATAGAATATAGAATAGATAATGACAGTGGGAATAATAACTGGGCATGCTAATATTTTGACACAGCCTCTGATACATAAAACCAGATAGATCTACCTTAAATAATTTCCCTACTCCTCTTTTGTGTGGAATATCTACCACTGTTGAAGCAGAGCAACTAGCAGCCAATGGCTGGATGAAATTCACAAGATTTGTCTGCACGGAGAAATTGGATATTTCCTTCATGTTCCCCTCCTGTGAGGCTGTTTGACTTGGTTGTGAATACAGCAAATATTGTGAGGTATCTGGGAACTGTACTATTTTGCTTCCTCATCTGAACTTGCAACAATTACTGTTTGTTGTCACTGTTTTCTTGGGGTGAGCAACCCTGCAGATAAATTACAATACAGTCCAGGGGAAGGGCTTTGCAGGGTGGGTATTACCTTTGACCTATACAATATCTGATGTCCCTTTGTTACAGAGAAAGGAATGTAACCCTATAACCCGGCAACATTCAAGGTTGACAAAAGCTTGTTACTTAGGGAACCAGTGAAGTGGTGCAGGCATTTCGCTTAATGTTGCCTAGCAACTGCTAAAAAAATGCAAGGTTTACTCCAAGTCAAGTTGAGATGATACTGACAGAATCTTCTTTCCAGGAAAGTGCCTTCTCAAGATAATACAGCAAAGTGTTTTCTAGTTCCCGGTTATCATGTTTCCATCATGTGTTTTAAGTAAAATTAGTGGTATGCCTTTATCTAATTATGGGTGTGGACAAATCAGTCCAATTGGTCCTTCCCTCAGTGCACAAAGGTGTGTGTGTGTGTGTTGGTGGCTTAGAGCATTGACTTCAGCAGTTGAGTTGCATTTTTCTTGGGATGTAAACAAGCCTGGTGAAATCTTTTGGATTGCAGCATGCCAACCACTTTTGCTGGGACACTTTTGGTAATCATCATCATATTTATTTCTTACCCACCTCTCCCCATGGATCAAAGTGGGCAACTACAGATTTATACATAACAACTAATATCAGTTAAAATACACATTGGCTAAAATTACATAAGCCCATTAAAACACATAAGCCCATTAAAACACATAACATCAGTTTAAAAGAACAAATAAAACCAATACATATTAAAACAATTTAAAATTCATAATTAAAAAATTATCTGATAGTCCCATAAGAGACTTGGGAGAAAACGTGTTGAATGGAATGTTTGAAACTAGTTCTGTTGCTTGGAGCTTTTGTTTCAGGCCTTCTAAGAACTCAAGCTTATCCATATCCTTATTTTAGATGCAATCTATTAATTTCTTCAATATTTTTTTTCCCTTTCCCGAAACATTGGACAATTTTTGTCAGTGACGTGAAAGGTAAGTTTCTCATACAAATCGCATTAGGTTTTCTTCTGCAGGTGGAGGTACATTCCACAATTTCACCTCTGAGTATTCCTTGCCTAAGAAAACCCTATGAAATTCATGGGGTCACTTTAAGTCATCAGGAAACTTGAAGGCAAACACACACACAGCTCTTTCAGGGGCTTACTTGTCCCTCCATATCCACAGATTTGGTATTCATGGATTTAAGTATTCACAGCTTGAAAATATTATTTAAAAAATAATAATCCAAAAAGCAAACCCTGATTCTGCCATCTTATATAAGGGATACAATTTTGCTATGCCATTGCATATAATGGGACTTGAGTATTCAAAGATTTTGGTATCCACGGGGCGGGGGGTCCTGGAACCAAACCCCAGCGAATATGAAGGGACAACTGTAGTTATAAAGGCCAGCTCTACTGTTACACAAGATGAAATGAAGGGGCTGCCTTAGATAGCAAATGCTACCTGAGAGGGATTGATCTATGCAGGAAAATAGAGCTATGCACCCACTGGACCTAAGTACCCTAAAGGTGCCAGATCTCATTTGATCTTGGAAGCTAAGCGGGGTCAGCTCTGGTTAGTATTGAATGGGAGACCACCAACAAAAACCCTATTTCAGAAGAAGGAACTGGCAAAACCACCTCTGAGTATTCCTTGCCTAAGAAAACCCTATGACTTTAATGAGGTCACTGTAAGTCGACAGGCAACTTGAAGACACACACACACACACACACACACAAACATTCAAGTGCCGTACAGGCACCCACAGTTAAAGATTAAACTGTCAAACTTTGTACTTGGAAAGTTTAGAGTGGGTGGATTTTTGGGGTTGCTCCTATTTGTAATTCTATGCTTTTGACGGTGTCTTGAACCTTGTTCTCTGCATATTCCACAACTGGGATAAAGAATAGCAACTTCCTGTGCAGACAATTCAATGTGGAAGTTTATATGATTGATCCTCTATTCCTTAATCAGTTCTGGGAGTTGTAGTCCCCCCCCCCAAAGCAATGTTTCCACACTCTGGAAAATTATGGTGCTCAGGGAGTGAAACTTCAACATTTAAGTGGCACTTCAAGCTTACAATACCAGGCTTGTCGCACACAAAAATGCATCCTGCATCCGGCTTTGGGGGCTTCTGCAGCAGCAGCAATTATGGCTTTGTTGATTGATGCAGCCGCCTAACAAATGATACTTTATAATTAGGGGTATTTTTGTTTATGATTATCTTGGCGTTTTTTTTTTCTTTAAAGAAGGAATCAAGAGCAGCAAAGCAGGAAGTAGAGAGGGGAGGGGGGCATGTGAGCAAAAGGGTCAAAGACAATCAGTGATAATGATAGGCCCAAGAGCAAGCCACAGTGATAGATTCCCTCCTTGGAAAAGGACTGCTGCAGGAGGAGGCCCAGCTAAGAAAAACAGGGGGTTGGAGAGAAAAGCAGTGTTGGAATATAGCTGAGGTCATGACACTTGACCTTTCCATTCCTTTTTCCTCTTTGAAACCTGATTATCTCTATTTTTAGGCGCATGGAAGGGGGAGGCGCAAGGAAGCAAGGGCAGCTGACCCTGGCACGCTAGGCTCTCTCAAATTTTCTAGCCCACTGTAACCCCTTTGTTAATGAGGCGCTCAGAGCAGAGCTCCTTGAAACCAGCTCCAGCTGCTGCAGGAACATGGAAGGAATGACAAAGTTCTCTGAATAATTTTATCCATTGTCTGTGTCACACTTTCTGTGGGCATTATGGTCTTTAGTTTTGTGCATTCCCACAACCAGGAACTGTCCCCACAAGCCTTTCAAAGCAGAGTTGCAGGTTTTGTTTCAAGTCGCCTGAGAGAGTCTGGGAGTTGTAGTCTAAAAATAAATAAATAAGGAATGTTCTCAAGTTCTTCTGACAAGTTTGGGGGCCCAAGGTTGTAGGATACAAACGGGTGTAAAATTTGCAAATGCTAATTTACAGCCATATTAGTAGATTTAGCTGACAAATCTAGGATTTAATTACCCAAAGACAAGATATCCAATTAATTTCTTATTCAGATCACCTCAAAGGGAAAAAATGTTCAATTTAATTTGCAATGCTGTGGGTGGAAAAAAGATGTAAAAGAGTTGCTGGTAGTAGGTGTTTTTTTAAAATGAGCCATGTTTCTCTCAGAGAAGGTGGGGTGATTTTAGGGAAAAATTGGAATCACATGTTTCAATTGTGACATAATTCTACTAGTTTTTTTTTTTTAAAGAGTTTGACACAAGGTACCCAGGACCCAAAGCTATGCAAGTTCTTTTTGCATCTGAGGCAGAAAATTCTCATCCATGGTGGTAAAATAAAAAGAAAGTAATATAGCAATTTGCTGCCCTTCACTTCACTTTGCCTTATACAGGGGTGGGAATCATGTAGCCCTCCAGATGTTGTACAGCTAATCCCAGCAAGCTTAGCCAATAAAGCAAAAAAGAGAAGAAAAGATAACTGAGAGGTTGTTTAGTGGTTCTTAACCTGTGGTCCAGGGATCCACAGGGGTCTGCGATGTCCTCATGGAGGATCTGTGAAGGCTCGAAGGCTGCTTGGCCCACCTCCTACCTGCAGTAGAGTGGCCACGTGGTAGAAAACAAGGTGAAGGCTTGCTGGCTTGTCCTGAACATTGCCATTCAATCTGCTTCCAACTTGCAGGAAGAAGCAGGAGAAAAGTCTTCCCTCCCCCTCCAGTGCCTCTGAGGGAAAGTTTAATGGATGGTGTAACATCATCCTCATCCCCATCACTAGTAGTTTTAAATCTTGAGTTAAGTCTTGGGGGTCCACAGCAACAAAAGATATTTAAAGCGGGTCCCTGATAAAGAAAAGGTTAAGAGCACTGTTTTAGTCCAATGACACATGGTTCCTATCCAGGGTTTAATAGTAAGGTGGGCCCACGTGGTTTGAATCATATGTTAAGTATATTCAGCTAATAAATCAGTGAAGCAAGAGAGTACAGCAGATAAGGTTTTCAACCATGTGTTTGGTCATGTGCATTATTGTGAAAGTGGGGCAATCTTTTTCCCTTGCCACAAGCACTTTTGTGTAGTGAAGTTTTTAGCAAGTAGTAAAGCTCCCAGGCATTGGTTATCTCCCAGAGTAACTGCTTGTAACTTAGAGATTAGAAATACATATTATTTTCTGGGGGTAACAAAGGTGTTGTTACGTGCCTCCAAGTCAACGCCAACTTATGGTGATCCAGTTCTAGGGTTTTCTTGGAAGGTGAGGTTTGCCACTGCCTTCCTCTTAGGCTGAGAAAGTATGGCTTGCCTAGGGTCACCCAATGGATTTCCATGCCTGAGCAGGTTTTTGACCCCTGGTCTGCTGAAAACCTAGGGCCCATCTACATGAAGGGGAGAAATCCAAAGTACCTCGTAGTATTGGCATCTCGCAGCAGCAGCGGCATGTCTAAATGTTTTTTCTGGCCTCGGAAGCCCCCATAAGCCTCCCATTCCTGATGGCAGCTGCAAGTGATTTACTCATATTAATTCTTCACTGCTGCCATTTAAAAAAATGTCATCCCAAGGTACCCTGGTGCAATAGAGTGATATTCCAGCTTTACAGGACAGCAAAATAGAAAATATCCTGTTTTATCGCCTTAGCGAGAGATTGCTAAGGCAAAAATCCAAGATGGTGGCAGTGGGCGTTTGCCCTGCTAGTAAGCCCCGCCATGATCTCACCTGGCAAATCAGCTTTGTGCTTCCCTTCAATTTTTTTGTTGTCCAAACAAGCAGGAATGCGCACCTCCCTTGCGGTTTTGGAAAAAGTACAGGAAAATCAGCAAAGGCTTTTACCCCATTGTTTTTGCTGTTTTGGATCCCCCTTCTTCCAAATAGTATGGATTGGTGCTGGATCCCATATAGACAGGTAGGATTCCTAGTGAATTCCATGAGGGATATTTTCACTGTTTAGATGGCCCCCTAGTCCAACACTCAGACCACCTACCCACACTGGCTGCCACAACAAAAGTACTACCAAATCATATGGATTCTTCGAGTTTCCTTTTGGGTGAAAGGTAGGATATTAAACAAACAAACTGAACAAAAGGAGTAATGCAGTGGGTCAGTTGTTGAACATTGTGATAAGTAACAGCAATTAATTATTTTTAAAATACTGCAGCAAATAACAGGAGGAAAATATTTGTTAACAGTAATTTCCCAAGTTCTGCCTATCATAACAATGGATATGCCATTCCCAAAGAATTCTGGGAACTCTGGCTTGGCAAGACACTGCGCATAAAGGATTCCTAGTATCCAGTGTATATAAGATACAGACTTGCAAAATCACTTGTTTGGCATCAATTTGCTATGATTTTAGGGACAATGGAAGGACATTTCTGCCCACAAATTACTTGGCAAATTTGATCATTTCTAAATTCAGAAAAGCATTTACATTAGCAAGATTCAATGTTCTCCCATCTGCCTTCTGGAAGGAAAATTTAAGAGGGTCTCTTATCAAGAGCAATTATGCCCTTGTGAGATGGGAGAAGTGGAAGCAGTTGGACATGTTTTACTATATTTTTCTTTTTTATTAAGATATCCAATTTATTTTTATTACTCCACTTTTACAGAAAATTCCTGGCAGATTTGATTAATTTAATTTATTATATATTTTCTCAAATCAGAATTCTCAGGTCACAGCTAAAGCAGTTAGTTTCTGTATGCAGTTTGCTGAAAAAGAATACTTTCATTTCGCTTAAGGTTGTTGCAGAAGGGTGGAAGTATTTTTATATTATTTCATATTGTATTTTACACTGCTTTGCATATTACAGTCTGCCCTCTGTATCCACAGATTCTGCAAATGTGGAAGGATGACTGTACAACACAAACAACACCTGATACAAAATATAGGCCAGTGATTACAACACCGTCATGAGTCTTTTCTTCTCCTGTATTTTTTTAAATATATTTTTCCCAATGAAGAAGCCAGTGGAGCTTTGAAAGCTTGCATGAAGTGTTTTGTGCATTCTGGTTGGCCAATGAAGGTAGTGCTCTTTTGTGGATTTTGTTTTATTTTGTTGTATGGCCAACACAGCTATCCCTGAATATTGTTTAATATATATTTAGATTCATACGGTTTCTGTCTGTTTTATTTAAATCAATCTTATCTATACACTGCCCTGGGTTCTTGTGATATAGGGTAGGGTATAATAAAAACCAGTACCCCAATCCCCTAACAGCAGATGTGTTTGTGTTTGACATGGTGCCTCTGAATGCCATAGGTGACTAACTGTAAGAGGACAGTACCTGCACCAGACAATTTAAAAATTATAACACACCTCCTAAAATTATTTTTCCAACCCATTTTAGAACATCCCCTTCTACATATGAAGAAAGGCATTAAGCTAATCTTGGATACTTCGACTGAATGAAATAGCCAATGACTTCTACTGGCTGCTTAGCAACAAGCTACTGAGAATGCCTTGCAATTCTCAGTTTATAATAACCTGAGACAGACCTAGTTTTTGTGTTCTCTTGGGAATATCTCTTTCACTGCCTCTATAATAAATGTGCACACATACGCATCTAGCACATGGCAAGAAATATCACCATGGAACATTTTGCATTTTGTTTGTTCAGTTATCTAGCCAGCAGGATGTGAACTGCATTTTTGCATTTAATAATTTAATTACTCTTGTAATCTAGCCCTGACATAAGTTTTTTTTTTTTAAAGGATGGCACTAAAAGTGATTGCCCACTTGGTCAGCATTGCAACGTTATGCATTAAAAAAAAAAACTTTCAGCTAGTTTCTCATGGCCAGAAACAATGAGGATCCAGAAAAAAGTCTCAGCTTGTAGTAATGGCTGGCACAGCTTTCCATTTACAGAGGTCTTTCCAGAAGGTGGCACTTTTAGCTGAGCTACTTTCCTAATGAATGCACACACTGGACACTTAAATATTTGTTCTTCTGTAACCAAGAGAGTGGGCTACTAAGTAGCCTTGCTCTCTTCCTCCTGATGCAAGTTTAGCACAGAGGTCTATGAATCTCTTCCACTGTGTTGTCCCTGGGTTCAGGTTTACGTGATTCTTTTGGAAAGTTCTCCCCCTACTGGTAAGGCTACATACTACAATGAATGCTACTTAAGGTGAGCTCAAATAGGGATAACTAGTATACAGTAAAACTAATTGGGACCCATAGGTTTTCTTCAACTTGAGAAGAATGACATCTGCACTGGTCCCTTTCTTTAGTAGGATAGCTACAGCTTTTCTCATTTCAAGGGATGAGGCAAAAATAGCATCTCAGTTATCTATTAACCATATAAACTGGGATATAACTAATGAATTGTGACCCTCCAGGTGTTGTTGGACTATATTTCCCATGAACTATGGCCAACTGTAAGGGATTATGGGAGATGAAGTACAACAACAGTTGGAGAGTCACACGTTTGCCCAGCTAAAAGGCTGGGCAACCCGTGATCTAACAAATGTAACACAGACCAATGGTTATATACTATATTCTTGCCATGTGCTTGAAAAATCCTGCTTCTTCCTTTTTATTATTCTTTTTCAGTGTCAGGCATGCAGCAAATGTGTGTGATTTACTGAGCCTTTAATAGGGAACGAGCCATGGCTGGTGAGCTGTGTTTTCGCTTGGTGCAGGGACGAGGAACCCCAGGCTGTTTTGAGATCTGGATTCAGCCCTTTTGCAGTTCCCCAGATGGCAAGGCCAGCTTCCCCATGATACCACCATGTCTTGATTTCTGGTTTTTTGGCCATATTTTACAAGGTTGAAATGCCTTCCCTACAGCTTTGTTGCTGCTTATGAAAGCTTTAAACTAAAATACACACATATTTTTGGTCTCTCAGCATTTGTATACCCCAAGAATGGAGCTGAAACTGACTTTGACCCTTGGGCTGAAAGAAGTTCCCCAATCTCTACTTGCTGGGTCACCCTGTGTTGGCTTTTTATGAACCATCTTCACCAAAATCAGAAATAATATTAAGTAGCCACATCATTTTAAACACACTATTTTATTTCTGAAAAACAACACTGACACCTCATCAGGAGTACTTCAAAATACTGAGATAGGACAACAGAATTTCCAGAATACTGATATCCAGCGACAAAATATGTACCCCCAAATTTAGGGATCAGTCTGCGGAATCTTTGTGCTTTCAGTCTCTACTGGATTCAAAGGTGCTCTATCATTTGTAGTAACAAGTCTTAACAATTTCTTCCTTTCCTCAATCAGGAATTTCATCAAGCTAGTCATACTTTTGAAACACAAAACACACATACATTTCAAAAGAAAGGTTAGAGCTACATATTACCTTGCTGACATTCAACATAGACTGATCATATTTGTACATTAAATGTATTGCACCAATATAGCTCCACCTCAGACCTTTTGGTTAGGCATATGGATTTAATGGATGAAAACATGCTAGTGAAATCACATGTGATAAGGTTTCTGTGCATCTTGTTTGGGATGGGCTAACTGTGGTCCTCCAGAAGTTGCAGATTACAACTCACATCATCCTTGATTACTATGGTGGAAGGGACTGATGGGAATGTGAACATCTACAGGGCCACAGGCTGCCCACATTTAAATCAACTGCCTTCTTTGAGTTAAAGAGAATATGAACACAAGGTGCTTATTTTAGGCATTCAAAGTGTGTCACATTAAATGCAATGGTAACTTCTGCCCAATTTGGCTTTCCTGCCTGTACAGCTGACAGGAAGGCTGTAATCTATACAAGCAGCTTCATGCTGTTAGCATAGAGGTGCCCTATCAGAGAAGATGGGAGCTATATCTTTTAAGACTTTCCCATAGCATTCAATGACATAAATAGGCTTCCATGCCGACATGATCTAAATGTTAGATGAAGTAAAGTGCAGTGCATCCAGAGCCAGCCCAGGAGTTTAATTGGTACTGGAGTAACTGTAGGCTTGTCATCCTCATGGGCCTATGCATGTGGGCCTCTGGCAAGCAATGTGGCAGGACCAGGGCAGGGGTATCAGGAGGCATGGAGCACAAGATAAATCCCCCCCCCCAAAGCTCTGGGTAGGCTTCAGTGCACCTAGCAAGGTACCTAGACAGGATCACACACCAGCTCCTTAGCTTAAAAGAGGAACACTCTCAAACTGTTATCTAGATAACAAAGTATAATTTAGCCTGATTTTTTTTTGTCTATTTATCTGGAAAAAAAAATGTTGAAAGTGCAAGGTCTAGTTGCGTAACAGTTTTCAATAAACGTTTATAAAATCTTCTCAAGTGAGCTGTACAACAATTTCACAAAATACTCTGTTTCACTAGAATATGTTTTATGTACAAATATGTAACTAAAACATTTGCAACACAAAACATAGTTTCAGAGATATTAGCTCTCTTTTACACTGCAACGTTCTCTGAATGTGGCACAGATCAGCTTCAATTTGGAGAATGCTCCTCTAAGCACAGTTCCTTATAGATTACAATCCACCTTGTTTAGGTAGATGACATGTCTATCTATAATTCACTATTTTAAAAATATATAAAACCTACATATTTCTGTGCTCTTTCCATTTCATTCAAGTTTTGTATAACTCATTCCCCAACAGAGCCTTTCATTTATATCTTGATGCAGACACTGTACATACAGAAACATCCAGCCTTTTGCTGCGACGGCATATCTTTAAAAGACACCTGTTTGTAGCTTTCTGAATAACAATTAAAAATCAAGGAGATGTCTTGTCTTACCTGTAATACTGGCATGAAAATTAGCATCTTGGGAATTTAATTAAGTTCCAAGAAATGTTCCATTTCTCTTAAACAAAATACAGTACTTGTCGGTACACTGGGTATGTCCTCAATTCTTCCAGTTCCAAGGGATACAGAGGTCTCCATCTTGCAGCACTGAATAGAAGTGGGATATGCAGAGGTGCATGCCTTGTAGGTATGGCAGCAACTCCTCTTCCAGCAGTCTGTTGCATGAATGGATCATTTGTACACTGGAAACACTGGGCTCCTTATACAGCCGCTGGAGGCAGAACTTCTCCATAGCAGCCTCTACCAGCTGCTTTTCTAGCTTCATTAATCTGAAAGAGTAAACGTGACCACCTCACATGGGCTTCAAATGGTGCTTTAAAATTTAGGGAAACTCTCCTTTCTCTACAAAAGGACTTTCCAGCTGCCCTCAACCTTCAGTTGAAAAGAATTTGTTCAACAGGCAGCAGTTCTTCTAACCACGTGTGTTTGGGGTAGGGGAAAGGGAGTAATCAATTATTCTGTAGAAAAAGGTTTTATCCCTTTCACACCAATCTTAACTCCCATCCTGACTCTTTTAGCCAATCCCCAACCAATTCTCTAGTCATATCCCACCTGAGAGGGAGGAAAGCACCATGGCAGGCTAGCTAGCACTAATGCCAGGGAAAGAACTAGCTCTCCAACTTTCTCTCTGTTTCACTCTGGTCAGATTGTGCATGTGTACTATTTCAGTCTGGGAAAAGTGACATGTGGCCCTGGTCCATTTTTGCAGCCACTGGATGCCTCTCCCTAAATAGGGGCAGGCTTGGTTAGTTCTTGGATGGGGGAATATCAAAGAATACCAGGTGCTGTAGGCTATATTTCAGAGAAAGGCAATAGCAAACTCTCTAAGTATTCCTTGCCTTTAAAAAAATGCTATGAAAATTCATGGTGTTGCTAGAAATCCATAGACAACCTGAAGGCACATACATCCTGCACCCTCACCCCCATCTGTGTACAGCAGGCCCTCCACATCCATAGGGGCTCGGTTCCAGGACCCCTGCAGATGACAAAACAATGTAGGTGATTGCATCCCATATTATTAAATGGCACTGATGTGTGCACAGACGCTTCAGTGCATCTATGTTCCTGCCATTTTAAGTATAGGATGTGATGATCCGCAGTCACTTGAAATCGTAGATCAGGAGCCTGTGGATCAGGAGGGCCCATTGTACATACAAACACACTTTATTACTTTGTCTTTTAATGAATTTGATCATATTTTATTTAAATTTTTATTACCTGCAAACTGTGATTTTATCTCAGATTCTGTGATTTTTTTCTGGGAACAAAATCTGCGCTTTTATTACAGCTATATAATGCTATGATTTAATAACTTTTTTTAAAAAGAAGAATTCCTCCTTCTGGAAGTTGGACTACAGGTCTTCTCCTAGTCTAGCAGGCTGTGTGGCCTGCATCAGATTCCAGGGCAGGCAAATTGGCTTCTGGACTATGTCCAAACTTGTCTTAGAATATAAAAACCAGGTGAGATGCAAATGTGGCAGAAGATAATTTTATGCTTCACTGAACCAAAAATCACTACTGTCATTCTCCACTCTTTCTAATCTTCTAGCTGAAGTTCACTTTCTACTCATACAGTAGATGGGCAACATTTTATGAAAGCAAAATAGTGTCTATGGGCATAAATCTTGATTTTCTCCTTTTATTATCTGAAAAGGAATACCTTAAAACTATTGGGCTCTGCCTTACCAAGAGGGAGCATCAGCTGTCTTATCCAACACCTCCTAGGGTTTGCTCTCCATAGATGCTTGGTATCCCACCCATACAGGATGGGATCCCGGATTATTTTCAAACTCTCTCATTGCTGGTGGCAAGGAAGGTTTTTCTACTTACAAGGTTGAATGTACATCCCTCTAATGTGACCAAGGGTAGATATTTGCAGACCCCTTTTTTGAATTGTATATGTCATTGTGCTCAAGCCCCTGATGTTCTCTATCATATTGTATTGACTTGCCCATTGTATATAATTCCAAGGGAAAAGCTGATAAGGAGGTTATTGGAAAGGAATGTCTGTACAGATAGATTATCAGTGGAATTCTTATTGGAAGATCAGAACCTGCATATTACCAGACTAATGGCTAACTTTTTGGTCGAGGCAGCAAACATATGGCTTAACCTGTCTAAAAACCTGCCTTGAAGTCCTATTGTTATATGTATATGTTGTATTATGCCTAATAAAGGTTGTGGATGGATGGATACTCATACAGTAAGATCTCTGTATCTGCTGGCGATTGGTTCTGGGGGGCCCGTGGATACTGAAAACTGTGGATAATAGTGAACACCATTGAAAATAATGGGACTTCCAGTTTAAAATACCATACGGTTGCCTTGGAGGACCTAGAAAATGGCTAGAGAGAAAACATTTTCTAGGAAGACTCTATGGTAGGTGTGCTGTTTTGTGTCCAGTGGATAATTGAATCAGTGGATAATGAATCAGTGGATACAGGGGTCCTACTGTACTGAGTTCTCTCCACAGCAGCCTCTCCTTAGAAATCTCCCAAGAAGTCAAGCCCAGAACGGAACACAGATAGCAACATGTTTTACTTACTCTTCCTTTCTTTTTAGCTTCTCTCTTGCTTGTTGTGCTTTGGTGATGATAAACCACTGGAGGGCTACTGAATCACAGGTTGTTGGGATGATGAAGTGGCCTAGTTCATGCAGACTTGGCGCGTACCTGTCACTGTGATAAAAGTGAATTAAGACAGTATAAACTGGTCAACCATATTTCTTTTCCTAAAGTCTTTCGCTTAGCGTGGTGTTTGTAAAATAGGCATTTTAGACAAGTGTGGGATATCCAAAAGATTATCTGCTGGTGAAGAATAGGTCTTAGAAAGGGATAAAGATTTAACACAACTATTATCAACAAATATTGAAATGATTAAACTGGATCCCACACTTGCAAACTGAACAGTTCCTTAATGAGCTACAAGCAGTACATCAAACTGAATGCATAAAGAACCTGCACATTTTGGTCCTGTGCATGCCAGAGGACTCTACAGGGTGGAAGGAGATTCTCTCATATCATGGGACCATCAAAACAGGCAGAAAAAGCATGGTATTCTCTCTGTCTGTTCTAAAGCTTTTTTTTTTCCTAGAAGAAGAGGAAAGGGAGTCTTTTATTGTTAAGCTTTGAAGCAGGCAGATGTGTGTGCCAGTTCCAAAGGTCAGCTTAACCTAAGAATTTATTCCAGAGTCTTCTGCAATCTACAGCAAAATCAGAAGAAAAGACCTGTGGACTGCTGGGTGTACCTACCCCTGACAGGTGGATGTGATGAGGCCCAGTCAGGAAGAAGTACTGCAGTACTAGTGAACAAATACACAATGAACATAATCAGCCTGCACCTTCTTCATGTTAACTGACTGTCTTCCTCTCCACCCAACCTCTTCGCTTTCTGGCTATTACTTGGTTAAGAAGTAAAGAGGGAAAGTTCTTAGAATTTAATTCAAAAATATTTTATTCATTAGAAAATTATGCCTACATCCAGCTGCTAATCCCAACTAATGTAGATATATAGAGGACAACTGCCTATTTAAACACAAGAAGCAATGTTCATGATTCATTTGTTTTGTAGAGCATGTAATTCTCAATGCACTCCTATCAAAGCCAATGTGAATAAAATGGTTGTGGAAATCCAATTTCTTAGCTTCTTCATGGCTCATGCTATAAACATAATCTTTTCTAGAAATTCTTGATTCACAAATGTTTCCGAATGCCTAGATATTTTGCTTAGTTAGAAATGTTTTCTTCACACCCAGTGATATAGACAAATTAATTAAATAGACAATTAAAGGAAAATATTCAGACTATACATTAGGCGGGCAATCTTGATACAGGCAAAAGGATTATCTGAAATAGAATAAATGCTATAAAATGCATGAATCAAGAGTCTATTTGAAAGAACCTAAGGGATATACATTTGTGGCAAGTACAAGTTGGGAAACAGGCATAGTGCCCTAGGTAACAGAAAGAGCTAAGATCCAAGAAGTCCCAGTTAAAACCCCAGCCATGAAATGAACATATCACTTAGCCAAACCACTGTCTCTCAAACTCATATTTGTAATATGCAAATAGCAATAGTGGCCTGCCTTTCTACAAGAATGGGAAGTACATAGCAAAGCACCTGAAAATACTATGGCCAGGATCACAACCTCTTCCACAGTATGTGAGTGGAAAATTCCTCCACACACACACGTGCATCAAATGACATATCCTTCTACCAGCAGCTCCTCACAGTTTATAAGGTGCCACTCTGGTGGGCACCCTGGCTTACCAGGGAGTGCTTTTAAGGGTGTGTTTGTGGCGGCTACTACTAGAAGGAGGCAACTGATACAACCCTTGTGGAGACAAAACAATGCCCCCTGTACTTTGATCTTAGCCAAAATAATGCTTCAAAAACTTGACCAATTGTAGCACAAGTAGGAAGGAAACAGGAACAGCCCAAGAAATAAAGTATATTTTGGTAACACACCTTTCTAAAATAATTTGCAGTCCACGCAAACTGCGAGGGTGAAATGGAAGCCTGCTGTTATGCACTCGGTTATAAAAACTATCAAGTACAGAGTAATGCTCTTCCAGGGTCAGCGTCGGCTGCAGCTCTTCAACGTATGTTATTTCTATGCCTCCTAAAAGATGGCTTATACGGTCCTCCAGAAACAGCACTTTTCTTTGAAGTGCAGAGTAACTTGGCAGCCTTTCAAAAATCTGCACAAAATGAAAGATTTCCTCTAAAAAGTGTGAGACATCACCAAACAGTCCCGCAACCCTCCAAACTAACTAGTTTCAGCAATATATAGTAGCATTATGTTCTGAGTAAAGGCATACCTCAGTTAACAAAATACCTCTTACAAAGAAGCTCCTTTTTACAAAGCCTTTTATGGGAGCCCAGCCCCCCCTTTTCTTGTTTTCTGTCTAGCTGGAAGTTTTCTTGCAGCACTGACATTGGGAGGATGGTGAAAGAGGGCTGGAGAAAGACCAACTTTCAGTGTTGGGTTGCAGCAGCGTGCCACAGTAAATAATGCAATAAAGCCTGAGATGGGAAAGTACAGGATTCTACTGTAGTTGATCCTACTATAGCTTTATGTGCTTATGTATGACAGGCAAGGTAAACAGCTGCTTCCAGAATAGCTTACTGAATATGTGTGAAGAACAAAACAGAGAGAAAGGGGGCAAACAGATTAGCCTGCCTCACCAGCTTCCCTGGCATGTTAAAAAAGCATACATCTATAAGTTTTGCCATCTAAATGGAAATCATATGAAAAGTGGAGGCTGGTGAATGAAAATTTTAAAAAAGAATCCCAGGATGCATTTTGGAAGAAGATTTCAAGTGGTCTCTAGAAGATTCAAAATGTTTTCTGGTTAATTATGCAAAGCTTACCCGACCTGGTTGTTTCAGTTCACATGTGCATAATGTTAGTTTTGAATCAAAAGTCTATTCAAGCAAGTTGAGCTGCTCTTCTTTTTTAGGGTGTAGGAAACCTATCCCTATTCTTTGCATGTTAATTCTACCTCTGGTGCTAAAGTTTCTGTTAAAGAATTAAAACCCAGGAACACATCTATTTCATTAACTGAGGTATAGCTGTACTACAAAAGCCCTAAAGAATGCACAAATCTCATGATCTAATTGGGTTGTTTTAATACTTTTAAAGTTTTGTGCCACATATTGTTTTCGCTATTATGTTTAAACTTATATTTTATGCAGCTTTTGAATCCCATTTTGAGAGAGAAGTGGGATACAAGTCAAATATAACTAAGAAACTAAAGTATTTAAATACATATTCCAATTGTCAGTGTTATTAATTCCTACACATACTATGGTTTTAACATTTAACCATTGAATGTATAGATAGACAACACCATAAACAGTACTGTACACTGCATGTTATTCTATCTTTGATATAGTAATTATGCACCAAGTATAAACAGTACATGTTTTTGAAAATGAGGTCATAACTCCAATTTGCTAAAGGGCTGATGCAGACACCTTATTGACAATGGACATGAGATAAGGAACCAGCTATGTGATAATGCTTCTCAGTATTGCTTCTTCACCACTGTTAAGAATATATTGGAATCAAACTTACCAGGGTTTCCATTTTAACCATGGGTGAAATGAACCTAACTAACTAGGATTTTTACATACCAAATTGGAGCCTCAATTAATAGTAACTCTGGTTAAAGTGGCACTAACGTAACACTTCAGGAAGGAGGGGATGGGAGGAAAGGGAAAAAAGTTTTATCCTGCACTAGTTCAATGTGATATAGAGACATCAGAATTCTAGTGCGATTTTTAAAATAACCACATACATGTTTATATAAACAGGGCTCCAAGGTTCACTCAGCCTTCCATCCTTCCGTAGGTCGGTAAAATGAGTACCCAGCTTGTGGGGGCAATTAGCTAACACACATTGGAAACTGCTTAATGCAGTGTAGATGTGTAAATAGCTATTGCTTAAAACAATTTGTAAGCCGCTCTGATAGCCTTGTGGCTGAAGAGCGGGGTATAAATAAATAAATAAATAAATAACCAAAATATAGTTTAACTTGGTCTGGAACGAGTAGTTTAGACATTAAGCCACAGGGCAATACTGTCAGTCTACTTGCCAGTACCAAACTGACATCACAGAGCTGTATGTAAGAAATTAGGTTTCAGGTTTTGAGACAAGCTATTTAGCAGCCAAATTTTGCATATACTCCCCAAAGTCATGCTGGATATTAAAACAAAAATCTAATTCAGTTACCAGTTCTTACTTTGGTCCAGTGATGGTGAACATCCATAGTTCCTAGCATAACATGGCCTGTTGCACTCATACCAGAGCGATCTGTGAATATCACTGTACGTCCTGTTGGAAAGGAAAAAATTCAGTCACTATAAACAGCTTAATGGTTGTTATTCTGGAGCAGGGTCATTTCACAAAAATATGAGTTAGCCTCTCAGCCTCAGAAAAGCTGTGATGGGTTCGCCTTAGGGTTGCCGTAAGTTGGAAAGGATTTGAAGGCACACATCAACAAGAACAAGGGATTTCTGCATATTTATTGTGCACCCTCTTCTGGTGATTCAGGCTCTCTTGATGCAAACCTCCTGCTTGTATTCACAAAAATACAAGTTAACCTAATTAATCCACATCAAAGTTATGTCAAATGGGTACTTTCAGTCATGAGAGGCATCAGATCCGAATGCAGAGGAGAAGGTTGCCATAGGCTTGTTGGACCTGTATTGTTTAGGGCTTTAAAGCCCAGATATTAAAGATTTGAGATGTGCCTGCAAGGAAAGCAGGAAGCTTACACCAAAACACCTAGGATGCACTCATAGGTTTCATGGAGTGCTTGGACTTTTTAGACTATAGCTCCCAGATTTGGTCATACAGGCTCAAGGATTCTGGCCAGTGTAATCCACAACAGCAATTTTCCCAAGCTGTTTTTTTGGTACCAACTCCAGTGAAGAACAGTGCAACTTACTGTTAATGAGTGAAACTAAAAGAAAATAGCAATAGGAGATGTACCTTTCGCATTCCTTGGTGCTTCTGGGCTCTGTTGAGCTAACCGACTTAGACTGTGTAGCTGACTACACCGATGAGCAATACCCCAACTCCTCTGCCACCTAAAAACAATAGAGAACAGGACATTTCACACCTTTAAAATTATACATCATTGTACGCAGCAACATGAATAGAAGATGCCATTTATATTGCAACCAGTTTGAAATTTTGTTACATATATATCACACATGTATTTTTACCCAGATCTACAATGTAAATTCTACATGAGATGCAAGCTGCATTACAAGAGCACAGAAGAAAAATAAAATAGTGAAAATAAGAACACTGTGCATCTGAGATGCTTTTCCACATTCAACCACATGGAATGTTCCGACCAGGGTACAGGATAGGAATCATGTTAGCCTTCAGCTGTTGTCGGGACTGCAACTCCCAGCAGCCAATACAGCACAGAAGAGTGCTGAGGGCTGCACTCCATCATTTGGAGGACTGCTGCAACTCCCATCTTTTCTTTAGTATCTGAAGTAGCAGATGAGCTACAATCCAATAATGCTTATTTGGAAGTAAGCCCCACGAAATACAATGGCACACAGAACTTAAAACAAAAATATATAGAATTTGGACTCAAGTGGTTCATTTCTGAAATACTGGTACAAATTCCTTTCTTAATTCATGTTATGTAACTTTACACACTACCACAGTGCCCAAAAGGATGGAGTTGACTCTCCATTCACACTGCCTTGTCTAGCACTGATGTTACTGCCATGCATAGAGCAAAGGGAAGAGTTAAAGCTGTTTTTTGAAGCCTGTTCCCATCACTTGCTCCAAACCAAATGCTTTCTCTGCAGTCCAGAATCACTGGAACAGGTGTGAGAGAAGAGGCATTCCATTGCCTTCTTTTCCATGGGCCATAGTGAGGGATGATCCTAAGGGAAACAATTTGTTTTTTCTCTTTCCCCACTACTAAAGATCTTACAAAGGACAAGTTCATTTTATCCTCATAACAATCCTTCAGTGTATATTGGCGACAGAGACAGTGCCTTCAGTCACCAAGTAAGTATCATGGCTGAGCAGGAACTGAACTTGGATATCTCCAGTTCAAGTCTAACACCAGGGATGGGCAACTGTGGAGGGGGAAGGGCCATTTTTCACTCCTGTACTCCCCAGAGGGCCAAATGCAACTGGAAGTGATATCATGAGTTTTATCACTTCCATTCTCAAATAATTTTTGGCCAATTTTTGCACTGCATTGTAAAAAGCTTTGGTGATATGTGTGGGATTTGCGGAAGTTGTATGGCAGCAGATTTGACTCAGTTTGAGTGGGTTTTGGGGTGAAAAAAATATTGGGTTTGGGAGGCTTCAGAGGCTGCACTTTGGGGCTCAGAAGGCCACAGGCCACATACATCCCTTGCGCTGTACTAGGCAAATTCCTCTGTAAGCAAAAAGTTATATAGGGTGTCTTTCTAGACAAAGTACAGTACTGAAAAACAGTATGAAAAAGAACTGTAACAGCAATGTGTTCCTACCCACGTCCACAACCTTTTAACAACATTTTGCTCCTATTTCCTTCAGGAAACCACTTCAGGTTTAGTAGCCTGCACACTGGGATCTTGTTCTAACATCTGTAGTGAGCTTACAATACTTTAGTGAATTTAAAAGTGTATAATAGTACTAATTTTGTCATGAGAGCCAGCATGGTGTAGCGGTTTGAGCATTGGACTAGGACACTGGCAGACCAGAGTTCAAATACCCACTCAGCCATGAAAACCCACTGGGTGACCTTGACTTAGAGGAAGACAAAGGCAACCACCCAGAACAAATGTTGCCAAGAAAACCATGTGTTAGGTTCACCTTAGGGTTGCCTTAAGTCGGAAATGGCTTGAAGGCACCGAACAACAACAAATATTTCTAATACTACATGGACTAGCAACTGTTGTATTTGTTATGCTCCTTTAAGTGGCTTTTCTGTGTCAATTGTTAGGACTGTCTTGTTTTACAATTTTTAACTGGTGGTTCTAATGTTATGTCTGTTTTTTATTTTGGAGTATTTTCCTTTGGAGGTCCACAAGAGGAGTTCTTTTGGGATAGATTTATCTCCCTCACAACTGTTAATGTAGAGAAAACGAAGCCTTCATAGAGTAAAGAAAAAATAAATAATGAAGGGTGAATGTTGTTTTAGGATATTTCCGTAAGTCTGTTTTTATCTGCTTGATGATCTTTCTATCTTGTCTTTTTCCATGTGGCCCATATGTACCTTTAATATTTATGCTGTTTTAATGTTATTTTTTAAAAATACTGTATTCTATATCTGATGTGTTCATGTTTTGTTTTTATCTTTATAGCATAATTTTTTACAGAATCAAATTAGGATATATTTTTATATTAGGATACAAGCTGACATATCTTCTGGATCCCAGCTCTCTGTGGCAGCTGGTTGGGATATAAGTTCTTGAGTGTTGGTTGTTCTAGTGCTGTAAACATCACACAGTGAGAAAAATGCCACACTGGAGTCACTAAAACACACACATGCAAGAATTTTCCAATAAGTCATCTGTGAAGCTCCCCTCCCCTCCCCTCCCCTCCCCTCTCTCTGTTTTTAATGACAACATGAACAGAACATACATTCTTGGATACATTAACACATTTGTTTGAGTCCAGCTAGTTCCAGAAGTACTGCTCTGTTCACCTTGAGTCTTACACACACACAAATGTTTTTCTCCCAGTTAATTTCTTACCTAATATCAGAGAGCTGTAACTGATGAGAGAGTTCACTTTTCAAGCGGTCTAGTTCTTTCCTGAGTGGTAAGCTATCCTTCAGCTTCTTTTCTGCAATCTTTTCATTATTATCTAACCAGGCACTGGAAACATAAAATAAAAACAATATGGATCACCGAGACATTGTAAAACCAGCAGTACAACTGGACAAGAAGACTGAACTGCTGTTTAAGGGTTGCTACAAAAGTGCTCTAATATATTAAATACAGTGTGTGAGCAGGAAAAAAATCAAGTTCTTTCTGGGAGACTGCAAATAATAATAATAATAATAAAGTTAGCCAGTAAAGAAATGGAACCTACAACAAAACTTTTCAGAATTTTCCTGTTCCAGCTAGCCAGCCATGTGGTTTTTTTTTAGAACACTCTATTACATTTCTACTTTTTCTAGGCAAGTCAGCCAATGTTGTGTTCAAACTGAGTATACTTTGTTTTCACTGGAATCCTCAGCTCATTTAGATTTCCCCTATTCAATATTTTTGCTAACACTGGGACTCCTTTAATTCTGTCCAATCCTGCCTGATCTTTGTGGATGGTGCCATTTTGGTAACATAGAACATGTGTTGTTTATTGGTATACACTAGGCAAGGGAGTATATGGTTTTCCAAAATACTGTTGGACTGCAACTCCACCTATCTCTCAACAATAGTTATGCTGCCTAGGGCTGATGGGAGCTGTAGCTCAACAGTGTCTTGCAGAGCTGCAAATTCACTGTAAGGATAAAACACTGCTATGATTTCATTTCTTAAAAGCTGTAGTTGGCCTTCATCCAACAGCTGCTGGCATGAAGTGTCTCCCTCCCCTGCAGTGCTCTCCAAAGCTGGCAACATCCCCAGAAATGAGAGTTTGGAGCAAGTCCCCCCCCCCCAGAAACCTAGATTGTTATCCTGTGTGATCCAGTTTGAAAGAGAGACACCAAGACAGTGCTAACTATACGAAGTAGAGAGCGTGGCTCTTACCTGAAGATTCCCCATGAAAAGTATTTGTATTTGGTCCAAGCAGTACATTTTTCAAAGATCAGAGAGCAGAGTATTGATTCAAATTGGCTATCTTCGACCAGACACCCACTATTTAGTAATCACTACTTTCTTCATATCCATCTGTTTCTATGACTGGTTGACACTTGGTCTGTGCCATAAAAGGCTGTGGTTGGAAAACTGGTATAGGTATACCTCAGTTAGGCATCAGTTCTTTAACAGAAATGTTGGTGCCAGAAATAAAATGGAAAGAATAAGGGTAGGTTCCTATACCACAAAAGGCAGGCTAAAGGCTTAACAATGGGCAGGCAGGATCTCTTGGGCTGGCACCACTGGGAAGCTTTTTTCTTTTCCAGTGCAAGTGGGAAGAAGCACACTTCTGTGTGTGCCCAAGCAATGAAACCTCATTGGCTCACCTGCCTTAGCTATGTAAAAAGCAGCTGTAGCATACCCCCCACTTGCTGCTGACTTCCTAGAGGAAGCTGCAAGTAAGACATGTGAGCAAGAAGCTCTTGGTTGTGACTGCTGGGAGGGTTTAAGGCACATTAAAAGGGGAGGTGATGCCTCCTAAACTGCAAAAGGTGACATAGCTGAATAATGAAGCCAAGCGGCTGGCTGGTGGAGGCTGTGGCACCACAGAGTCCAAGAAACCACCAGGCACTATTGGACATGCCTGGCTAGTTTTCAGAGGTGAGTGGGGGTGGAGATGTGGGTGCAAGGATTAGTCTTGTTAAAAAGAATCTTCACTATAGATAAATCAGATGTAGGTGATACAGACTGAGATCCTATTGCACCAATGATGGAGGCAAAGGTGGCAGGGAAAAAAAGGCCACCACTGGTGTCATGGAAAAGAAGCAAGAGCCAGTAGCAGCAAAAGCAGGAGGAGGCATCTGGCTCCAAGCTACCTATTCCTCACATGCTTGACATGTGAGGGAGGGGACATGGAGCCAAGGCAGTATGGGAGGAGTGACTTGGACATTCATCTGTGCCATAGGATGGGTCCAAGACAGCCCTTCCATACTGCCTTGATTTTGTGGACCCCACCCCCAAGAAGCAAGCTACTTAGCTTGGAACCAGCAGCCTCTTTCTCCTGTTCCTGTGAAGTGGAGAGAACAGAGCAGGGGCAGAACAACCTGAGAAGATCTCAGCCACTGAAGGTTTAGTTAATGGAAGTTGTAGCACAAAACATCTGGAGGACACCAGGTTGCCCACCCTCTTCTCTCAAAGAAGACAGCATTAGGGTCAGTATACCAATGGTGTGGTGAAGCTGCATCATACTACACATGCCCATACCTCAGAGTAGTTTCTATCCTCTGGGCTTGCTCCAATTCTTCCTCAGGATCTTTGAATCCAGTAAAAGAATAGTAAGTCTTGTCCCATTTAATTGGCCTGGGAAATGGTTTTTGTATTCCCTGGCTAGATCGGGTATCCACATTGTTGTTCAAGTTTTGCACATGCTCAGTAGATAAGCTACAGGAGTTCAGGATGTCTAATACCGTGCTTAGTAGGTCCCTGGTGCGTAGAGTGAAACTGACTGCTCGAAACCCTATAAAACGCAATCCCAGAGGAAAGTAATACTTAGCAGAAAGAATTTACATTTTTTCTATACTTGTCTTGCAAAGAAAACATGAACCAACCAACCAACCACCTACTCAGCTTCAGTCAATCATAGTACCAAGTGTGGTAGTGTAATTTCTACTAACAGTGGTCCTGGAACAAGCAACTTAAGTCCCCATGTACTAAGTTCAAAACAAAGAAAGTTACTTTTTTTAAAAAAAAAAAAGTCATTATGTAACTTGTTACAAAGCCCCTCCCCCCCCAAAAGGGATTCATGACTGATAACTTTTGGAAAAAAATATTTTATTCAGCAATTTGTTGTGCTGGATGCTATGTTGCTTGGTACATTTCTCATTAATTTTTAGTTTTCCATTACATTTCAGGACAAAAATTAGGACTGGTAATAGAATGGCATAAAACTTGTAACTCTTCACAGTAACTGTATTACTTGTACCTGGCTACAGTACTTCTGTACTGATTGACAAAAATAGGGAAAGTTCTTGCAAACTGTACTCTGTTCTAGATTAAATGCACTATACAAACTAGAATCCTTCCCCCTAAAAGACACCACAATAGATGGCAGCATATATTATGTGTCTGACACAGATAAACCAAACAGACACATGAAGGCACAAACATACATAATAACACTACACATCTTGGTCTAACAAATAAAGTTTACTCCTTTGATAGCAGATAAAGTATTATTTTTTCATAATTCTCAATGACTTGTGAACATAACACTTCACAAGAGACAATAAAATAATACTGAAAGATGCAAAGCTTTCAAAATAAATCCATCAACTAGGATCATTTGAACTCAAAAGACTCTTATCAATAAATCAAATCCACACTTGTTAGTTTGAAACAAATTGCCAACTAGTCTACATTAAACTAAGTACTAAGCAGTTTTATATACTATAGTTTGGCAAAATGAAAAACTGAAATAACTCAGAAAAATATAACTCTTAATAGGTTTTTCTAAACATGACTCAATACTTGATGCCTAGAAATCTTTATAAAGATGAGCTTCCAAGACTCAAAAACAATTGAAGGACCATGCTGCATTTAGTTTATATGAGCAATAAAATAAAATAAGATAAGACAAAATAAAATAAAATACCTGAACCACCAAATGACTCTTGGACATTAGAAGAGTTTTGTTCTCTCTCTCGTACATAAAAAGTGAGCTGAGTTGGTTTAAAAGACCTGAAACCAGGTTTCTGGAGATTCTCCAAATACCCATTTAATCTCTTCAAAGAATTTTCATTGATTTCCTAAAAAAATAAAAATGAGCTACTCAGTTGTGAACATTACATACATTAAAGCAAATACTACACAGATTATCAGTGTTTGGTCACAACAATCCTATGTCATGCAAACACATACAACATGTTGGCTTTGGAAGATGAATCTAACAATTCTAGAGACTTGGAGAAACCAGAATTAGAGTGGAGAGCAGGGGAACCCTAGTTCCAAGATGCCCACTCAGCCATTGTATTCCCTGGATGTCCTTGGAATGATCTTCTTTTAGTTAGTAGTTATTTATACCCCGCTCTTCAGCCACAAGGCTATCAGAGCGGCTTACAAATTGTTTTAAGCAATAGCTATTTACGCATCTAACTGCATTAAACAGTTTCCAATGTGTGTTAGTTAATTGCCCCCCACAAGCTGGGTACTCAATTTACCGACCTACGAAAGGATGGAAGGCTGAGTGAACCTTGGAGCTGGCTGGAATCGAACTTGCAACGTGGTGGCTTGCAGTACTGGCATTTAACCACTGCGCCACCAGGGCTCCTTCTCCACTCAAACCTACCTCAGGGATTGTGGTGAGGATAGATGGGGCAGATGCACAGGAATTTGAGATTACCTATGAGATTGAGATATGTCACCTCAAATTCCCTGGAGGAAAGGTGGTTTTAAAATGTAGCAAATAAATCTAAACAGTTTTCTGTGACTGATGCTGAAAACATATGAGATTTAAGAAAATATTTTAATAAAATTAGCTGGACATACCAGTGGAAAAATACATGAAAGCAATACTTGTTGGTCAATCTTTCCACCTTCATGATACCTTTCCATGTTGACTTTGCTGCCTTAGAAACCCAGCAGTCACTCAATTAAGGAAAATTTTGTCAATTAATTGTCTGAAGGCTTACTGAGTCAATTAGTCCTACTGAGTTTACCGGCATATGCATACAACAGGGATTGATAACATGTGGCTCTCCAAATGCTGTTAAATTCCCTTAACCATCAGTTATGATGGCCAGGGCTGAGGGAAGCTGCAGTCCAACAACCTCTGGAGGTCCATGTGGTCCCCAGCTCTGTTTGTTAGATTACATCCCAAACCACTAGAGGAAAAATACATTTTTACCCTTTCTCTGGGATGCTGGCCAAAGAAATCTGGATGCACTGCAAAATAGAATGGTCTCAGAGCATTGACAGCATCAGCCCCAGATAAAGCTCTTGCCTGGATAACCTGCCACAATGGTAATTTCTTGAAACACATCCTTTTAAAAATATAAATAAAAGTATTATTAAGCAAGTCAACAGATTACAAAATGCAGCTTAAATAACTGATACATTATTATAAGCATGAGAAATATTGTAACATTTATAAAATTAGATTTGGACTATGCATTAACAGGTACTTTAGAGATAATTCAGAAGTGTATTTATAACAGTACAGTACTAAAAAACACAGAATAAGCATTTGTTTATGACTGCTGATAAGGATCACCCATTCCTCCAGTTACACTATTTTTTAAAAAAAGGGTGCAGCCACAACACCACCACCACTCACAATGAAGTAGGTCTCAATTATAGACACTAGCTGCCCCAAGAAGCATTCTCCTTCTAGCTGAGGCATGTTCAAATACATGAACGGGGAATTTCCACAAGCTAACTTCCCTTTTGTGTACAACTTTGCTTCTTTAGCATTGTGAAGTATACGCTATATCTGAAGTTTCAGTAGGAAGTCTGAAAATGGAGCATTTCTAGATCTGAAGTGATGGCCCAGGGGGTCTTAGACTAAATCATGAGCCTATCTGGAATTTGTGACCTTCAGAGGAGACCCTGTTGTATGTCCACCCCAAGAGGCTTGGTTGATGAATACATATTGATAGGGCTTTCTCTGTAGTAGTATTCCAGCTGTGCAACTACCTCCCAAGGTATGTCAGGCTGGCTCCACAGCACTTCCAGTGGGCCCTCAAAACTATCCTGCTTTGTATGGCAATTGGCCTTAAAACTCAGGGTGACTTTCTTAACCATTTTAATATGCATGCTTTAAACACTGTTTTTTAAAAAAATTGTTTTGGGCTGTTTTTAAAAAATGTTTTTACCTGTTTTTATTTGCTGTATATTACCTCATGAGCCCTGGTTAACCAAGGTAATAAATACTCAAATAAAAAAGAGCTTTGTTGATATATCCTACCATTCTGATACTTCTGTGAGTCAGCTAACACCAATTTATATCCTATCTGCCCGACATCAACTACCATCTTCCCTGACTACTGTCCATACTGGCTGGGGGGAGTTGTATTCAAAAGCATCTGGAGGAAACCAGCTTGGGGAAGGCTAGTATATGGTAACAGCAACCTATTAGTCAGATGTATATCCTTCTGTAGTCAAATGATATCATCCATGCACAATATTATGCTCAGTTGCCACAGAATAGTCAGCACCTGTTGGGATGGGATTGGGGAACCAAAGGGAAGGAGAATTAAATGGAGGGACTTAGAAATGGGCATGGCTGTCTAGAACCCTGAATTTTAGGGCATTCTTCACTTTAGGGTGACGGCAGTGTAATCTTATGAAACCAGATGTTCCCAAGGGAGCTTGGTTAAAAAACATCCTCTCTTCAATCAGATGCTGACTGAAAACATTTTTGTTCTGCGAGGCAATTTTATTCCCTATGGAAATTTGCAATTTAAATTGTTACCTCTTAGTGTTTTAGCTGGTGCATTTCATTTTTTTTTTGGTAGATGTTGATGATTTCCTTGTTGCTTTGTTATTTTATAGTGAGAGAATAAAATCTTTGAGACAATTTACAGATGGCAAATAAGCAAAAAGGTGAGTAAGGGGACATAGGTGTATACAAACATGCACAGTTTCAAGGATTATCTATTAGAGCTGAATGACTGGGAGGACACCAGTTTGGGATAGTTTGCTTTAGAATTAAAAAAAAAAACGTGGAAAATACATGGGGTATATCTAGGCAAAAATACAGGAGAATAGGCCTAAAGTTACCAACACTATTATGGTTGTTCTGTGACATTATTCTTTTCATGCAAGAGCAAGGATCTTATAATACAGGTTTAGACAAGCTATAATGCACCATACAGATAGGTTAAAATGAGAAATTTAGCTTTATAATAAAGTGGCAGTATATTCTACCTCTGATTTGCACCGTAATAACCCAGTTAATAAGTCCCACCTCCCATAAGAAACATGTTTAATGTATCACTGACATTAGCATATACAAGTTAAGAATCCCTTATCCAAAACACTTGGGAACAGAAGTGTTTGGGATTTTTTTCCTGATTTTGGAATACCTGTATTTGCATATACCGGTACATATATGACGAGATATCTTGGAGATGGGACCTATGAAATTCATTTATGTTTCATATACACCTTATACACATAGCCTGAAGGTAATTTTATACAATATTTTTAATGATTTTATGCATCAAACAAAGTTTGTGTACATTAAACCCTCAGGAAGCAAAGGCGTCAATATCTCAGCCACTCATGTGGACAATTTTAGAGTATTTTGGATTTCAGATATGGGATGCTCAAACTGCATTTAGATAATATTGGAAGAAAACACAAATGTTTATATTCCTTGAAGATCTGCTTAAACATGCAGCACAGAGATAGAGATGAAAATAAATATTCTATGAAAACATGTTTGCCCAAGATACAAAGATTTCTAACTGACAAAGTGACAAATCTTTAATAAACCAATCAGTTATAAACCCCAGAAACTGAGATCACCTTTCATAAAAAGTAATGTATTAATTTAAATGTGCCCTTTAAACATTACAATTCAGGGAATACAGTTACCTTACCTCCTCACTGTCTCCCAACAACAAAACATCTCAGTGCTTAATCTTTATTCCAAATTACCTGTAAATTTCTTTAAGAAAAGAAAACATGTCAATTCGTTTCCTTTTGTATACTTTCCCCTCCAAAGAATACTTGTATTATAAGCAACAGAACTATAATATCTATATTTACATAAAAATGGCTTCCATTGAGGCTACACATTGATTGCCAATTCTGAACATGAATTGAAGCAACCTCCTCCCTGTAATGTTGTTGGGGCATTAACAGCCTGATACATATAAATAAATTAGAAGGTGGGGGGAGAATTAAATCTGATAATTCCTATCTATCCTTAATTGTAGGTGCAACTGCTTTCCTTCACAACAGAACAATGGTAAAATGAAATTTACAAGGCCAGATTGCAAGCCGCTTGTAGGCTCTGGTTTAGTCCATTTCAAGAATAACTTTTAGGGAACAAAAAGACGGACATTAAGCCAGCATGGTGCAGTGGTCTGAGTACTAGACTAGGCCTCCAGGCCTAAGCATCAGGTTTCAAATCTCCACTCAGCCACAAAGTCCACTAGATGACGTTGGGCAAGTCACACTCTCTCTGCCTCAAGTGGGAGGCAATGGAAAACCTCTTCTGCCCCTGCCCCCAAAACAAACCCCAGGATTAGTTGTCATAAATCAAAGTCACATACCAACAGATTACTGAACCTGAGTGGCCCTGCTGACAAGGAGAGGTAACACTGCTTTGCTTTCCCCACCCTCCATTGTTTTTAAGGACTACATATGAATATGTGGAAAGACCATGAATGCTTCAACAAATTTAAAAAACACCCTAAAATCAGTTCCAAAATTGCTCTGAAAAAGGGAAAGGGAAGTGTTATTCATAAAAGGCACTAACAAATAGGTGCCCTAATAAACATAATAAAGCCAATATATCTACAGTACATGCAGCAGCAATAGTCACTGAGTTCAATACCGTAGTTAAGATGTTTTCCTGCATACAGCTCAAATCACTACCAGAACTTGCCAAATCATTTTTTTTCCAAGAGATCAGAGAAGATGCAGAAAAATCTGAACTATGTACTGTGAGCAATGGCAATTTATAGCACCAATTCCAACGGTTTGAAATTTTGCATTACTTCATACATACATGCAAGTAATTGGAAAAGCCTTCATAACTATTGAAAATACTTTTAGAAATATATGAAACCTCATTAACATGAACTGGGACTTTGTTAATCTGGATTATAAAGAGAAAAATATTATTCTCCATTAAATGTTCTTTAAATGGAAATGCATTGCTTCTAAAAACATCATAGTTTAAGAATGTGTTTATGTGCAGTAGCACTGAAAATAAACTTTCCATCATTAGAAAAACAACTCATGCAAAGCCAATATTAAAAGTAAACTGGAAAAAAATCTATTCCTTTACAGGTCAGTAATGCAGTTTTTAAAGATAAATTCTAATTTTTAAAAAATATCCTAGTTTTTACACTCATAGTGTCAACTATCCTTAAACAGTGGGCTCGCCTTACCCACTGCCTCCAGATCTGTGGATTTGCCCAATCACAGATCTTCATGTCCCATCCTTAAAATGGTGGCAACATGCATGCATGGAAGCATCCATGTGCAAGTTGCAACCATTTAATAATATGGGATGCAATGATCCAGTTTTTCTTACTTGAGCAGGGTCCCAGAACCAAACCCCGGTGGATCTGGAGAGCCCACTGTATCCGTTTCAAAATAAAGCTTAATTATGAAGAGGAGCACAGAGTGTATTTCTGTCAGAGATGAGGAGGTTACAATTTTAGTGCCTCCTCCACTATATGTTCTCATTTCCTCAGAATATTAGAGAACTGCAACTCAAAAGGAGAGAATATATTTTATACATGCAAATCTGAGTTTCTCTCCAGGTATCTACAGGTAGGGCTGGGTGAGATCCATGTCTGAGATCCTAGAGAGCTGTTGCCATTCAGTGTACTGTAGATCCAAGGTTGGAAATCTGGAGCTCTCTACATGCTTCAATAAAAACATTCTCTCTGTTGGCTGTGCTGAGCCTTGTGGGGTTTGAAGCCTAAAGTATTGCACTCATATAAACAATACGGTAACTTTAACTCCTGTACTTAAGAGTGCAAGAGTAAGTGACGAAAAATTTCCAGAGTTTGTAATTAGTGTGTAAAACTTGTGGAGAACTGGGTTTGTGTTACAGTCAATTAATCATCTTAATTTTTTTCTTAAACTATTTATAGATTATGTATCACGCACAATATACAAATGGTTTAAGAGAAAAAAAATCAAGCTGTTTCACCCAGTTATCCCAAGTTGTAAAGATCTTAATGTGTGGAAAAATACAGAAAAACAGAGGCATGAGGAATTAATACCATGGTTGCAGAACAGAGGTTAAAATGCAATCTCTTCACAATCAACAGATAACACTATAGATACATGTCCAGTAAACTGAAGAACAAAATTTCTCATATTTCACATTTTAATACATTCTGCATTTAATTTATTATGTACTAAACTGTGATGGCCCATGGCCATGAACAATAAAGTTACAGTTACATGTTTGTGGAAAGCCTTTATAGCAAGGTATTATGACACACATTGGCTTGGTCAGAAGTTACATTTTAAAAGTAAAGCCTAACCAACACATTCAACCATGGCACCTGAAAGATGCAGTACTTTCCCTTGCCAAACATTATGACAACATTACTGGAAGAGGCAAAAGTTATGCTCCCTGGCCAGAAGTTTCGCATAGCATTTTCACAGACGGTTAACCATTTACTTCCTTCACAGAAACCAAGCTAACGGTAACTTAGAATTTTGATTTGATCTGAAATACAGCAGGACCCCCATATCTACTGGGGATCGGTTCTGGAGGGGGAGGGATGGATACTGAAAACCATGGATAATAGCAAACACCATTGAAAATAATGGGACGTCCAGTTTAAAATATAGTTGTTCCTTCACATTTGCTGGGGTTTGGTTCCAGGACCCACCGTAGATACCAAAATCCGTGAATACTCAAGTCCCATTATATGCAATGGCATAGGAAAATGGTGTCCCTTATATAAGATAGCAAAGTCAACGTTTGCTTTTTGGATTATTATTTTTTAAAGAATAATTTCAAGCCCTGAATACTTAAATCAGCGAATACCAAATCCAGGGATATGGAGGGACAACTGTACCATAGCGTTGCCTTGGAGGACCTAGAAAATGGCTAGAGAGGACACATTTTCTAGGAAGACTCTATGGTAGGTGTGCAGTTTTGTGCCCCATGGATAATTGAATCAGTGGATAATAAATCAGTGGATACGAGGGTCCTACTGGAAGTGCAACAACAGAATTGCTTTGAAAGTAGCAAGCAGTTCCAATCATTTTCCTTGGTTTTTTTCCGGGCTATGAGGCCGTGTTCTGGAAGAGTTTATTTCCAATAATCTTTATTTATTATATTTATTGAAAATAAAATTATTTCCAATAATCTTGACCCTCTGCTCACACTTCTACTTATGAAGAAACAATCTAATAAAAAAAAAGAAGAATAATTTTGATTTGCAGGTAACAACCCCAACTGGAACCAAAAAGCCCAAAGTGACACACACACACACACACACCTTAGCAGCTATAGATTTTCCTTTGGTTTTTTTTTCCCGGGCTAAAACCAAAGGAAAACCTAGTGAAAACCTTTGACTTCACACTTAGCCACTATGTTTGCAACTCCTCCTGATTTCAAGGGGACTCCCTTCCAAGTCAACCTCTCTGTGTGGCTGCCGCCTAAATTTCAGAAACAAACCAAGATACTGACACACCTAAATACATTTTATTCCTATTCCTATCTGCACCAACTCCATCCAGGCCGCGCCAACACTCATCCCTCCTCCTGAGAGGGTTTTGGAAACGGCCCTGAAGAAACACGACCTGTTGTGTTGTTGTGAAGCCGGGTTAGAGCCATGGGGGCGGCGTTGGTTCTCCTCCTCCTCCCGAGGCCTACGGCACTTGTTCCCTTGGCGGAACTTTCCCAGAAAAACGGCTGAATCAAGAGAATATTTATAATACTTTCATTTATATTTATAATTCGCCGAGCCTTCCCCGCCGCCGTCGCTGCCCCCTCCCCACACGGCTGGCTGGCATTATTACGGGCAATGAGATGGAGGCTCCCTCGCCTCACCCCGTTCAGACAAAGGCGCCACCTCCGCCTCCCCTCAGAGCCCTCAGGAGTCTCCGCTCCCTTCAGGCGCCCGCTTGGACCTCGCCCCCCAACCTACCTACCTCCCTCCCCTCAGTTGTCACCCGCTCACCTTCGTCCCCTCAGGGCTGCTGCGTCTTCTTGAGGCGACTCGGGCCATCCCATCGCCGAACAACAGGCACCAAAAGGCGGGAAAGCGGGCGGGCGGGCGGACTTGCTCAGGCAACGGGTCACCTCTCAGGCCGACAGGAGCACCTGAGGCGGAGGAAAAGGAGGAGGAGGAAGACCACCACCACAATGGGCGGGGGCAGAGGCGTGACGTCACCGCCCAAGCCTGCCCCGCCCACTAGGCGGAGCCAGTGGCGCCCACCCAGCTGCCATCGCCACGCTTTTAAATGCAGGCGCTCCGAACCCGGTGCTCGCGCTTGGGCGGGGAAGGCTTCTACAGCTGTCCCTCCGTATCCACGGATTTAAGTATTCAGGGCTTGAAAATATTCTTAAAAAAAAAAAATCCAAAAAGCAAACCTTGTTTTGCCATCTTATATAAAGGACACTGTTTTGCTACCCCATTGCATATAATGGGAATTGAGTATCCACGGATTTAAGTATTCAGGGCTTGAAAATATTCTTTAAAAAATAATAATCCAAAAAGCAAACCTTGTTTTGCCATTTTATATAAGGAACACTGTTTTGCTACCCCATTGCATATAATGGGACTTGAGTATCCACGGATTTTGGTATCCACGGATTTAAGTATTCACGGCTTGAAAATATTCTTTAAAAATAATAATCCATAAAAAGCAAACCTTGATTTTTAAATCTTATATAAGAGGCACCATTTTGCTATGCCACTGCATATAATGGGACTCGAGTATCCATGGATTTTGGTTATCCACGGATTTAAGTATGCACAGCTTGAAAATATTCTTTAAAAAATAATCCAAAAAGCAAACCATTATTTTGCCATCTTATATAAGGGACACCATTTTCCTGTGCCATTGCATATAATGGGACTTGAGTATCCATGGATTTTGGTATCCACGGATTTAAGTATTCACAGCTTGAAAATATTCTTTAAAAAATAATAATCCAAAAAGCAAACCTTGATTTTGCCACCTTATACAAGGGACACCATTTTCCTGTGCCATTGCATATAATGGGACTTGAATATCCACGGATTTAAGTATTCACGGCTTGAAAATATTTTTTAAAAAATAATAATCCAAAAAGCGAACTTTGATTTTGCCATCTTATTTAATGGACACCATTTTGCTATGCCATTGCATACAATGTGACTGGAGTATCCACGGATTTTGGTATCAACGAGGAGTCCTGGAGCTAAACCCCAGCGAATATGGAGGGACAACTGTATTTGCTCCTTCTTCTGAGGCACCCAGTTAGAAAAATAGAGAGGAAAAGTGTCCACTATTTTCACTGCTGGAGTTGTGTCACACAGGCTGGCCGAAGTGGGTTGTCTTGCAGCTGGTCTATCCCTGGGCTTCAAATTAATTTATGTGCGAAATTGACAACCCCTAAACTCTTACCTTTTTGGTGGAAGCAAGAGTTCAGCCCTGGAACTTGTTTCCATGGCTGGTGGGAATGGCTCTAAATAGATACAACCCCTGGGGATTGTCCACACAGGGCCGGTTTAAGGAATTTTGGGGGCCCCTGCAATGCTTTATTTTGGGGCCCCCATATGTTTATCTCAGGTCAATGTAACCTAACCTATTCACCGTACAGGATGTTCAAATTACAGTAAAACTCCCGTATCCAGTTCCCAGTGGATAAGAGGGGCCTACTGTATTACATAATTTGCCACCAATAATTTAGTTTAAAAACTATATTATAGGCACTAACATAATATTTTTTGTTTATTAGCAATTAATGTAATGGTGTAGATTTCCTCAAAGAAAAGAGTGAACTACAAGCTGAACATGCGTTAGCTGTGTGATACAGCAGCAAAAAATGCCAATGGGATTCTAGGCTGCATTAATAGGAGTAGAGCATCTAGATCAAGGGAAGTAATAGTATCACTCCATTCTGCTTTGGTCAGACCTCACCTGGAATACTGTTTCCAGTTCTGGGCACAACAATTCAAGAAAGATACTGAGAAGGATGGTGGGAGGTCTGGAAGCCATTACGCCCTATGAGGAACGGCTTAGGGAGCTGGGTATGTTTAGCCTGGAGCAGAGAAGGTTGAGAGGCGACGTGATAGCCATGTTTAAATATTTGAAGGGATGTCATATTCTTCTGTTAAAAGAGCTAGAGTGTTGTAGAAGTTTCAGCATTGCACTATGACTATGGAGACCAGGGTTTGAATCCTTACTCAGCCATGAATACCCACTGGGTGACTTTGGGCAAGTCACACTCTCTCAGCCTCAAAGGAAAGCAAAGGCACAGCCCCTTTAAACAAACCTTGCTTAGAAAACCCCATGGTAGGTTTGCCTTAGTCAGAAATGACTTGAAGGCACATTGGCAAACACACGAATTTCTTTTGCAGGCTGAACTCAGTTGGCAGAAAGGGGAGGAAGCTGAAGACCAAGGGGTGAAGGGAGGGAGGGGAGAGAAACAAGAATATGTTAAGAGCAACTGGAAACATGGGCTGGAGGGAATCTATGTGGAAGGAAGGAAGGAAGGAAGGAAGGAAGGAAGGAAGAAAGAAGCCCTTTCTGAGGGAGACAACCCTCAAATTCCCCCCTCTCTCTCACACACACACTCATCACTCTCCGACATGCCTGGCTGGCTTGCATTTTGCAGCAGCGAACTCCCTCCAGCTTCTGCCACAGAGGGCTGCTTCTTCTTTCTCTTTCTCTTTCTAGTTTGGGAGACGCTGTTTTTTTTGTTTTTTTAAAAAAGCCAGCAGGAGGTTTTTGGAGGGTAGCAGGGGGCTACAAAGCAACAGCTCCTCCCGGCTGTCTCCTTTGTCAGATAAGGCGGTCAGCAGGGGGCCCTCCTTGACTCCCCCCCCCCGCCAATGCTGATTTGGCAGACTAGTTAAACCGGCCCTGTGAAGGAAAAAAATCCTGACTGCTCCACAGTAACAGCAAGTCATAGCAGCTGCAACCTGTCTTAATGGTTTTACAGCCCCCATAAAATTTGCATGCCTGTAGCTGAGATGGCAGCTGCCAGTGGATCACTCGCATTTTTAAATCTGCTGCTGCCGGAAATTTTTTTAAACAAACAAACAATTTTTATGGTGTGCACAAGCGATATTCCACCTTTCCCAAAAAGAAAGAGACATAGAACAAACCTCTGTTTTATCATCTTGGCGATAACTCGCGAAAGCAAAAATCCAATACGGCAGCAGCAGGCACTTGCACTATAACCCCGCCCCGCCCCCTGTGCATGTCCAGCCAATCAGGTTTGCACTGTGTCCTGCATGGGGAAGCGATTCATGTCGAATCCCTTGTCTTAATGAGTGAAAAGGCACATATCACTGGAGGTTTTTTTTTTTAAATTGGGAAAAGCCATGAAGGTTTTTGTCATTAGTTTTTCCTTTTTGACCCCCTTCCTTCACAATATGACAAGACAATGCGGGATCCCATTAAGACAGCTCATTTTCTGAGGGAATTCTGTGAGCACGTATTTTCACTGTGTGGACAACCCCTTAATCTTTATTCATATGGTAGAGAAAGGCTTTACACTAGCATTCTCGGTTTCAATACACATTGATTTTCTTATTGCAAGTGTCCCAAGTTCAGAGATAGTATTTTACCAAATGCAGCCAATATACAGTTATCCCTTCATATTCGCTGGGATTTGGTTCCAGGACCCCCCGTGGATACCAAAGTCCGTGAATATTCAAGTCCCGTTATATGCAATGGCATAGCAAAATGGTGTCCCTTATATAAGACGGCAAAATCAAGGTTTGCTTTTTGGATTATTATTTTTTAAAGAATATTTTCAAGCTGTGAATACTTAAATCCATGGATACCAAATCCATGGATACCGAGGGACAACTGTATTCCTTTTTTTACCCCTGTGGATCTGAAAACAATTACATTTTCTATCTAAGTGTGTTACATGGTGATAAGAACAAATCTGTGGATATGGAGGGACAACTGTAGTTGATAGGTTTTCCTTGGGGTTTTTTTGGGCTGTGAGGCCATGTTCTGGAAGAGTTTACTTCTGACATTTTGCCTGCATCTGTGGCTGGCATCTTCAGAGAATTTTGGGTAGGAGTGTGTGTGGGGTCTATATATTGTGAAACTCTCCAACAGGATGCCGGCCATGAAAGCCTTCGACTTCACAACTGTAGCTGAGTTCCTGCTCCCATCAGTACAAGTAAAGATAAAGATGATAGGAGTTACAGTATGTAGATGGAGGACTGCTACAGGTTATCAATGGTTGTCCCTGGTGTCATACATGCAAATATGACAGATGGCAGGTGAAACACAACCAGAGATTGTAGCCTTGAACTTAAAAAACAAACACTCGATTTCACAAATTATGAACAGTCAACAAAATCTTAACAAATACTGTAAAATGTTGCCTTCCTTCAGTTCATTGTGGTATTGTCTTGTTACCCTAGTATTCAGTTTCTAGTAAAAACTTTTCAAATCTTTTTTCCTGACTAGCTTGGTGTATAATATTTAGATCTCTCAAATGTTTCACCTACCAGCAGCATAAGATGCTACAATAAATTGGTTTGCAAAAATGTGCCTGTTAAGTCACTAAAATAATTTTTTTTCAGTTAACATTGTTCAAATAAAGTATGTATCATTACAAAATAGTATCCAAGGCATTCAAATATCTTTACCATAAATAGTCTGTGATCTCTACTTCCTTATTATTAATTCATTGCATCAATAATAGAATAGTTCCAAGTTCACACTCTTGGTTGCTGAATTACCATCTTTTTTCATGTGATTAAGCAATAAGGCTTATGTGGCCTCAAAACTTTGACCCCTGGTATTAGCAGATGTAAACACAGGGAAAAGGGCCTACCTTTTATGTTATGACTTTAAGACTATCCTCTTCTCTAATCTTTGATATGTTAGAAATGGAAACACTGAATTAAACAATGAGAGGAGTATGAACACAACAGAAACATCTTTATTGATTTATTGTTTTGAACAATGATTGCTGTCAACTGAAGTCTTAACAAGTGACTAAAAAAGCCAGACTTTCCCTGCCCATTTCATATTCTCTTTCAGCCACTTCAGTACAGAAGCATATTCCAAACTGTAAACTTGCTCCTTGTTAATATTTACTGTCAAATGCTTTATGAAAAGCTTTGGAGTAGATATGCGAGCAGCTTGAATCAGCCTTTTCACCGCATTTTGATAGTCATCTTCTTTTTGTACATTGTTGCCTTCACATCTGAAAGAAAGTGTTCTCAGTCAGATAAATTAGGTTCAAAACCCAGCTGTTTAAAAACAGCAATGGGCATGAGCTACTATCTTCTGTTTCTTCCTAAAATATACTTAAATCCACTTTTGTGAAGTTTTTTTTGGTAAGAAGAAATGGTGAAAGTACCATTAGTGTGTTAGCAGGAAAGTACAAACAAAATTGTTGAGGAATCAGTTTCTCTAATCTTCAAGCATACTTTTTTCCTAAGTGATAATATTTTTAATACCAACTAAAGTGTGGGGCATTGTTTAAACTGAGAATGAGAAAATACTTCATGAAAATCTTAGGACTGAAGAACTGAATACTTTTCAAGAAGGAAATAAAAACAACTTCAAGAGGAATGGGAAAAGAAGATAAATGCTAAAAAGACAATTCCTGGGTAGGAAACTAGCTTTCATGGAGTATCAAGGCTGTTAAAGAAGGACAGGTTGCTTACCTGTAACCATAGATCTTCGAGTGGTCTTCTGTGAATTCACAGTTGGGTTATTCCTGAGCCTGCGCAGAGCATTGGAACCTTCTGGAATCGCCAGGCAGAATGTGCTTTGATACATTTTGGCGGTAACTCCGTCCACCCTAATGGTCCCTTTTAAGGCACTCCCGCCCAATTCTCCTCAGTTCCTTGAATGACGCCGCAACCAGCAGCATCAGGAACATTAAGCATGTTTATGTGATGTAGTAGGACATAGAGGGGAGGATGGGCGGGTCTGTGTGAATTCACAGAAGACCACTCAAAGAGTGGTTACAGGTAAGCAACCTGTCCATCTTCTTCGTGGTTTCTGTAAATCACACAGTTGGGTAGACTGGCAAGCTTCACTGCAGGAGGAGGGTATGTCCTATACATATTGACACTAGTACCTGGTAGCACAGTCAGACATTCATTGGATTTTTTGACAGCACATTCTTAAGCAAAAAACAATGAATTATACATCCTAATCAAATCAAGTAACTTAGAAACACATTAACACTCACTCATTGAATAGAAGACAAAAGTACAGCTTTCCCAAAGATAGCCTCGTTCCTGGAACGAGTGTCAAGTCTGTAGTGGGAAATGAAAGTCAAAGGTGATGACCAAGTTGCTGCTCTGCAAAAGTCCTCTAGAGGCACCCCAGAGAGGAAAGCTGTCGAGGTGAAGACAGCCCTCGTTGAGTGTCCTTGAATCCGTGGCGGCAGCGGCTTCTTCGCCAGTTCATAGCAGAGAGCTATGTTGAAGAGAGCTTCAACAAATGTTGTGGGGAAATAGGTTCTCCAAGTCTCGAGTCAGCATAGGATACAAACAGTTTAGGTGACTTCCTGAAGGAAGCAGTTCTCTGGATGTAAAAGGCGAGTGCCCTCTTGACATCCATGGAGTGGAAGGTACGCTCGAATTCGTCCTTCGGATCCTGCATCAGAGCAGGGAGGGTGATAGACTGATTCAGATAGAAACTCGACACCACCTTCGGAAGGAAGGAAATGTTGGGACGGAGCACCACCTTATGTTTGCGGAAGTCACTGTACGGAGAGTCCGATCGCAAGGCACAGAGTTCACCAGCTCGATGCGCTGAAGTAATGGCAATAAGGAAGGCAGTTTTCCAAGACAAGAGTCTCAAGTCAGTGGATGCCATGGGTTCGAAGGGACGTTGAACCAGTTGTGATAGGACCAGTTCAAGGCTCCACATCGGGGTAGGCTAGAGTACCGGAGGATGGGGGTTGGCATAGCCTCTCAAGAACTTCTTGACTGTTGGATCCGTAAAGGAGGACGGATGACCTGTAGCCTGGAATTCGACAGGTACGGGTGCCAAGTAGCACTGGATTGACGAGATCGACAGTCCTGTGGAAGACAAGTGGAGAAGAAAATCTAGGACAGTTGGGATGGAGAACGGTTCCGTAACCGACCTGACCAGATAGAAAGGCTTCAAACCTCTTCCACTTGTAGCGATACGACCTATGGGTAGCAGGTCTCCTGGCAACGTCGATGACAGCCTGAACCTCTGGAGGAAGGGATGGAGAGTGCCAGCCCGTCTGGACCAACGACGAATCCAAGGCCATAGGTACCGTGGTCTTCTGTACCGAAGATGGATTCAAGGCCGTAGTCTCCATGCAGTTAGTCGTAGAGCCTCCACATCTGGGTGTCTGACCTTCCCATTCTGAATGGTGAGGTCAGGACGGGATGGAAGTCGGATGAATCGGTGCCTGGCTAGATGCAGGAGGGTTGCAAACCAAGGTTGACGGGGCCACCACGGAGTGATGAGGATGCCACCCTCATTACCCTCATTAGGAGTGGGAACGGAGGGAAGAGGTAGAGAAGTGGTCCCGTCCAACGGAAGAGGAATGTGTCGCCCCTCGATCCCAGGGCATGCCGTCTGGAGCAGAACTGGTAGCACTGACTGTTTTCTGGAGACGCAAAGGTTGACTTGAGGAGATCCCCATCGTTGGAACAGGTCTGAGGTCACTGACCTGTGTAGCTTCCATTCGTGGATAGAGAGGCTGGAACGGCTGAGTCCATCTGCAAGAATATTCTCCTCCCCTGGTAGATGGGTGGATTGGAGATAAATATTCCTGCAGACACACCAATCCCAAATGTCCAGTGTGAGTTGAAGAAGCTGAGGGAATCTCGTTCCCCCCTTGTTTGTTCAGATAGTACATCACCGATGTGTGTCTGTTACCACCAGAACGGTCTTGTTCCTCACCAGGGTCTTGAAGGCCCGCAATGCCTTCTGGACGCCGAGAAGCTCTAGGACGTTGATATGGACAGTCTGTTCTTCGGCATCCCAAGAGCCCCGGATGTCGTAGAATTCAAGATGGGCTCCCCATCCTGACATCGAGGTGTCTGTTGTCAGAGAAATGTCCGGTTGAGGAGGGTTGAACGGCATTCCCGATAGGACGTTGTCCGGTACCAACCACCATTCCAGCGACCGATGAACCGCCCGTGGCATTATAAGCAGTTTGTTTGGAGAATCGCGTAGGGGATCAAACACTTGTAGAAACCAGTGTTGGAGTGGGCGGAATTGGAATCTGGCGAAGCGGGTCACATAGGTAGGAGCTGCCACGTGACCGAGAAGTACCTGGACTGAATGGCCAGGGAGCCTGGACTGAATGGCCAGAGACCGGTGGCAGGTATGGATTAGAGACCGAAGGGTGTCAAATCAGTCTCGAGGCAGGTAAGCTGCGGCTGTACATGAGTTGAGTTGAGCTCCGATGAACAGGATAGATTGCGCCGGTTGGAGTTGTGACTCCTCTATGTTGACAACAAGTCCCAGGCCGTATAATACATCTAAGGTGAGGTTGATATTGAGTTCGAGCTGACGTAGAGAGTTCGCCACAAGCAGCCAGTCGTCGATGTAGGGGAAGACCACTACTCAACGTTGGCGTAGAAAGGCCGCTACCACCACCATGCACTTCGTGAAGACTCTTGGAGCAGTCGAAAGTCCAAATGGCAGGACCCTGAATTGGAACGCCTTGTTCCCAATCTAGAATGCCAGGAATCGTCTGTGGGATGGATGAAACCCGATGTGGAAATAGGCATCTTTGAGGTCTATGGAAGCAAACCAATCATACTGATGCAGTAGTGGAAGGATGGAGGCCAAGGTGACCATCCTGAATTTCTTTGGCTCTATGTATCTGTTCACCCCACGAAGGTCGAGAATGGGACGGAGACAGCCATCCTTCTTTGTGACCAGGAAGTACCTCGAGAAGAAGCAGAGGTGGTGAAGTTTGGAGTCCACGGGTTCAATGGCCCCCTTCTGCAGCAGCGTCTGCACCTCCTCGAGGAGGGGAGGGGAGGGCGGTGTTGATCGAACCCAACCTGTCGGAGGTAGTGAATCGAATTTGATCCAATAGCCATTCTGGATGATTCAAAGTACCCAGTGGTCTGATGTTATTGAAGACCAGGCTTCTTGGAAGTTCGACAGTCAATCTTCAAACAGTGGGGTCTAGAGGGAAAAGAGAAACAGGGTGAGGTAGAAATTCAAAATTTTCTCCTGGCTTGGTCCTTAGACCGCTGTCTTGCAGATGGTCAGTATCTCGAAGCTGACCCTTGACTCCTCACCGATGAAACTGGCGAAGGAGAAGGTAAGTACCAGGAATGTCTATAAGATTGGCCAGAGAACCCCACCAGAGAACTGCTGGCCCAATGTAGTGGGTCTGCCAGTTGGTGCGGTCCCTGGAACGGTACTAGGAAGATGAAGAGGTGGCCATACCATATTTTCTGGCGGTGGTCCTCATCTTCTGGGTGAACTCGTTTTTCGTCCGTGGAGCCATTGAAGAGCCCCGATTCATCAAAAGGCATATCCTCGATAGTAGCTGAGGCCTGGGGGGTGAGGCCCGATGAACGAAGCCACGCGTGTCAACGCAGGGCGATGGATCCTGTGATCGTCTTAGCGGCGCAATCAGCAACATGTCGAGCAGAATTCATTTGTTGCCCTGCCAGTAATTGTGCCTCTGACTGGATTGCGTCAGCCATTCGTCGCCGTTCCTCTGGGAGATCTTGAATGAGGGGCATCACCCTTTCCCAAAGCACTTGTTGGTACGCCCCTATGCAGGCCGAGTAATTTGCCACATGAAAACTCAGGCCTGCCGCAGAATAAATCTTTTTGCCCATTATATCGAGCTTTCGACCTTCTGGGTCGGGCAGCGTTGACTGAGGGCGGCGTTGCTTTCTATTCTGGGAAGCTTCGACCACCACCGAATTCAGTCGAGGGTGAGTTTGAAGCCACTCGATGTGCTCACCACCAACACGATACAGCCTATGAATTTTCTTTGAAGTAGACTGGATCGATGAAGGGTTCTCCCATGAACCCTGAGTGAGCTTCAGAAGCGATGGCAAGACAGGGAGAGTAGCCATAGGAGGAGCCTTCAACTGAATCCGATGAAAGATGCAGTTCACTGGTTCTGATTCTTTCTCCACTACCTTGAGGTCCAGAGCGTGGGACATATGGACCATCTGCTCTGAAAAAGCACGGATGTCATCCGTTGGCGACGCAGTCATCCTCCACCAGGTTGGGTCATGGAGATGGCATATAGGGCATGTATGGATCCCATGAACCCGATGAAGATGAGGACGAAGCAGCGGGTGATGGACTGCGATCGCCATGAAGCAGAGAGGTGGTACATGGAGGTAGTGTTGGTGGAGTCAGGGGTAGAGGACGCTGTTCAGGACGTGGAGATACTTGACTCTCCGCATCTTTTCTCAGAATGCTTCGTGGCTCCTCTAAATGGAACCTTTGCGGTGAACGGTGCAGTCCAGGCGGCATACATTTCCCTGAAGTCATCTGCTCGGGAGGTCAGAATCTGAGAGCCAGTAGGTGACATGAATCCAGCTCGATAAACAGAGCATGCCAGGTCGTAGGCCGTATAGGCAGGTTCATCCTCACGGATGCCGGATGCCAATGGTCGGGTTCGAGTAACAACCTCGGGTTCAACGACCTCGACTTCGACATCCGAGACAGAACATTCAAGAAGTTGGGCTCTCGAGATGACAAGGGTTGTTGATTGGCCCTTCCGTTGGGGTGACACGTCCGTGTCGGCACCCGAAGGCACTTTCACTGCCACGATCTTCACCGAGCCCACAGAGCTAGGATCACGTCGCGGCACACTAGCCTCTGCAGTTGTCACTGGAGATGGTCGGGTGACAGTGGCCTCAGCTTCAATGGTGGGTTGTGACTCAATGGTATTGACAGGCCTCACAGCTTTATCAGTAGAGACTACAGATGGAAAAGCCGTCGACTTTGACTTTTTCGAAATCTCTTTTGGCTTGCTCTTTGATTTAGAGCCATCATCATGCCGAGAGGAGTGTTGTTCTTTTTTCTTTCTCTTTAAGGACTGTACGGCCTCTCCAGAAGTGCCAACCCAATTGGTAGATTCAGAAGGCGCCTGGTCCTGAGGGACGGCCTTCGAAGTGGAGGGCTCCTGGTCCCGTGTTGATGTCGAAGGTGTTGAATGAGCTCGATCCTGAGCTGCATCTGAAGAAGCATGTTTGTGCGAAGCACGAAGTGCCTCTGGATCCGAGGCAACCGAACGACTTCGGGAAGGGCTACAAGACCGTTGATGCTTTTGGGTCTTGGTCTTTGGAGAAGGCGAACGGCCATGTTTGGGCGGTGCGGATGCCAAAGTAGAGGCTGGGGTCGAAGTAGAGGCCAGGATTAAGGCCTTCTCATACAAGAAGGACTTCAAACGGGACATCCTGTGCTTACGTGCCTGAGGGGTAAAGGCCCTACAGTGCATACAGGAGTCAACATTCTGGGTCTCTCCGAGACAAATTAGGCAGCGGGAATGGCCATCCGCGCTCAGATGTTTAGCCTGACAGATCACCACATCTCTTGAAGGCCCCTCTTCCAAACATTTTACTCACAGTCGCCAAATCCAAAGGGAGAAACACGGAGAGTAGAGAAAAACAGTCCAAGTCAACACCAAAATCAGAGGTAGAATGCCAAATCCAAATGAGTGAGAGAAAATCGTAGTCAAAAGTCCAAGCCAAGTCAAAACCCGATCAAGTCGAAAGTGAAAGAGAAAAAACTAGCGAGCAAAGGTTCCTTCAAGCTGCTAATGTGGCAGAAAGAAAGGAACTGAGGAGAATTGGGCGGGAGTGCCTTAAAAGGGACTGTTAGGGTGAGCGGAGTTACCGCCAAAAATGTATCAAAGCACATTCTGCCTAGCGATTTCAGAAGATTCCGATGCTCTGCACAGGTGCAGGAATAACCCAACTGTGTGATTCACAGAGACCACGAAGAAGATACACAACATCTCAAAGAACATGTAAGATGTCCTCGTCCCATGCATATTCACATCCCCATTTAACAAAATTGGCTGTGGGTGGCACCAAGTCACATTTATGTTATCAGGAAAATAGGTGAGGAAAGACTAGAGACATGAAAGAGTAGCAACAGTAATATGCTCAAACAATGACTTTGAAGAATTGTTAGAAGTAAGAGAAATTAGATTGTTATGACACACTGTCAAGATAATTAGGACAATTTAGTGATGGTCGAGTATATTTAAGACTAAAAAAAATATTCAGGGGTAGCCGTGTTGGCATTACAGGGAAGAAAAAAAAAACACACACACACACAAAAGAGCAATAAATTAATTGGCCAACTGAGATGCACAAAACACATTGTGCAAAAACTTTTCCAGTACCTAAAAGTTTTCCCAGATGTAGCATTACAGAGACTTCTTAAGAAATTAAATGTTCTCTGCCAGAGAAGGGGCATGTGGCTTCACAAAGGGACAGAGATGCTTTCGATACTAAGAGGAGTTACTTTACTGCTGCTATTGGAGTTTAAATTTTACTGTCAAAAGTCTTGATCCCCACATGGCCAAGAAGGGATTGGCCTCTGCCTGCACTGAGATTCCTCCATACCAAATAGACGACAACAGAGATGACATCTGATACAAGATGTAAGCCTGTGATTCGAACATCGTCACCCTTTCCCCTCCTTTCTCCTGTATGATTTTTAACATGTCACCTGATGGAGAAGCCAGTGGAGCTTCAAAAGCTTGCATGATGTGTTTTGTGCATCTCAGTTGGCCAATAAAGGTTCTTTTATAGATTGTTTTATTATTCTTAGACTAGTATCAGTACTAACATTATTTTGTATTTTTATTCCACTTTTGTTTTTACAAACCACTGTTAGCTGTATATTGAAGAAATAGTCAAAGAACATATAAATAGTTTATAAATAAACTGTAAAGTTTTTATTTCTACAATGTGAAATCCAAGGCAGTACAGAAAATGTCCCCAAACAGGGAGAACTGCATATTTAGTATAGTAAGTATGTAGAATTAGCATGAAAATACCTTTCACATTTTTTCTTAAGAAATGTTATGAACTTCTTTTCATGTTAATTACAAGATTTAGTAAACATGAGAAGTATATAATCTATCGTACTTCTTACTGTCTACAAATGTGCTTATACAGTTACTTTGCTGACTATTGCTACTGGGAATGCCATTAACTGACTCTTAATGGCAAAATTTGATATAATTTCTTCCAAATTCTTTATATATTTAATAATCATATGTTATAAGTTGCTGCCATAATATCATAGTATTCATCCTGTAAGTCAACAGAGGAGCACTAAAGAAACTTGATTACATAATTATATATCTAGAAAAACTGCCAACCTTTTTAGTACTATTTGAAGTATTTGACTGGAAGCACCCAGACTCTGAATACTGCTAGCATTTGCCACCATGAAAATTTCAATTGCTAGTAGCATCTCAACCTCATTCATGTAAGATGGAATCAAGAGAAGTTTACGGTAAAGATTTCCCTCCAGCGGTGGGTAGCACCCCAATGCCAAAGCACCTAACATGACAGTAAAAATATGAAGAAAGGGTTAAGTGCTAAATAACAAGCATCTTTAGTTCTGTGTATAGATAGCTGGCTCATTTTTCACTATTTATCATATGAAATCACTTGAACTTTTAGATAACTTTCAGCTCCTTCCATTTCCAACCTTACTGTAACTGCTACTTTAGACACTGCTAACATATAGTGCAGAGGGGGAGAGAAGATAACCCTATCTTACATGTTTAGAATGTCTGGAAGTGTCCCATACATTCTTATCAAATTGCAAAACTCTTCATCATTTTCAAAGTTCTGCCCACATAATTCTGCTATCATCAGGGAACTAACCAGATTTTTGTGCCCCCTTCTCCAGCTATTATCTGCTGCCTCTTTTTTTTTTTTTAATTCCAAAATAGCTGCAAGGCCACATATTGGAATCCCATGCCTTCTGGGGACAGTGAGTACACTTGAAATTTTGAATGTTGTAGATATTCACAAAATGGCTGCATGGGTGGGGCAGAAATGGAATAGCACAGCTAGTCAATAAAATGGCTGCCACTGAGGGCACAGCCAGTCACAAATCCCCAATTTTTCTAAGGGAAACTAGTGATGCTAAAATATATATAAAAGCTAATTTAAAAGATGGGTCTTTCTCAGAAAATCTACACAGAATTCAGACAGGTAGCCTTTAAAAAGTCACAGTATCAATCCATATCTTAAAGCAAGCAATAAAAACAACAACCAAAGCAATAATGGAAGATCATCTCTAATGTCTGACTGACTGTCATTTTGACACAATACAGCATTTTGTGCCATCAATAGCCTTGTATCTTTACAATAATATTCAAACAGATCTACCATTAAACACCCCGAAAAAATGTTCACATACTCTTCAATACCAAATGATATATACATAGGTGTGAACTGAACTGCAGCCCAAACTTTTCTAAGCAATTTTTTCCCAACAATTTAATATAGCAGACATTGTTCTGAAGAGACTTACTTTTATAATGTGTCCTAGCTTTAAGCCACAAACAGCTTCTTCCCAGTGACGTGATTAATGCTCTAAGTAAATTAAATTCAACAGGGATGTTCTTTGTAAGCATGAATTCTACAACAACAGATGATATTCCAAGGTGTTTGCTTTCTAGACAAGCACCAAGTAGTTTATTAAACAAAAGGCTGTACTGGGATACATCCAGAGTATCTGTAAAAGAAAAATATTTCAAATGAGAAGTCTCTCTCAGTTATGAGATAGTCTACTGACTCTAGCAACATAATGGTGGGAACCACAGCACAGTGTGTTTTCCCAATTTCAAGGTTTCATGTGGATCTGAAGGAGACATGAAGCTTCTTTTATATTCTTTAATGGTTGAGCTTAGCATGTAAAACCTCGCCCCCTCATTACACTGTGAGTCGTCACTGCTTTCTTAACAGGCGCCAGATACATACATGCAAAAATCCTGAAAATTTTTAGAAACATCTAGAAAAGAGTGAGCTGCCATTTTGGTTATGTTAGGCAGAGAGAAGTAAGATGGCAAGCCAATGGAGGAGAAGGGATAAGAGGCATTTTACAGCTGTTTCTTTTTCTGCTCTACCAGAAACCAACTAGTGCAATAACTGGAAAGAAATAACTGATCCACTATTTAAATCTGGATGAACAAGCTGATCTAGCCAATGAGACCAAAATATGGCTGAGTGGAGTGTGTCAGTTTAACCTAGCTGTACTCACCAGCTGTACTCAACAGCTGACTGCAACAGAAGTCAAGACTGAGCAGGAGCAGAGATGGCATCACAGTGATGTGTCTTGAGCCGATTCCTCTACCAAGACACCCTTGTCTAGGAATTGTCAAGTGGCAAGGTCTGAGTGTGTGCATTCAATATCCACACCAAATCCTGAAGCAGCTCAGGATTTCATGGCTTGGATGCAAATGATGATTCAATAAACATATGGCTGTATACAGATGAAAGTGATCTGAGAGTAAGGAGGTCTGAAAATGCTCCTTTACCATAGATTGACTACTGAGTAAGACAAACATTCCATGATCTTTTGTCAATCCTCACTAGTAAAAGTTGCCAGAGCTAGATTATTTGGAACTTGCTACCTCTGTAGGTGATGGCAGGAGCTACTAACAAATATATGTATGCTTTGGAGGAATTTTCTTGCCACGAATGCTAATGGTTATATTAAAGCCTTGGCTGATGTCTCAAATGAGATGGCCCAAACAGCCTGACACAGGCAAGCTCTCTCACATGGGAATTGAGGACAATGAAATGTGTGGTTAGACAGTTAGAGCAATGGTGGAGAAAGATTGTAGAGAAGCAGTTATATTGTAGAGAAGCAGTTACCCGGGGAAAACCCTGAAGCTTTTGTGGCTAGGAAAAAGCTGCTAGCTATTTTAGCTCAAAAGGTAGATTTTGTGGATGGCACCAATGACTATGATTTTAATGATGGAGAATTCAAGGAGCTCCTTTATGGAGTCTGAATGCCCAAACTAAAATGGCTTTAGGACCCCTAGATCTAGGTCGCACGTCATGGGATAGATTGTGGAACAATTTAAAGGCAGTTTCAGATCTGCTCAGAGAAGCAGCAGCCCTTAAAAACCCCAGACTTCCCCAGAAAGGAGGCAAATCCTATGAACCAATTCAGCGAGTCACTTATAGTAACCATGGACCCCACACCCAATATCGCAATTTGGTGACCAAAATAGTCAACAAAGGGCGAATGTGAATAATGTAGGAAATGGAAATAGCCAAGGTTGGTGTAGCCAGAGGGGAAATGTGCTTCCCAATGCTGTTCCCAACCAGACCTCAGAAAACCAGATAGCTCCTGCACATAGGCAGAGTGCAAACACTGGCAATCCACAGTTTGCGCCCCCTGCAGGATTTGATAGAAATCAGACCAGCGAGGAACGTCACCAAATTTGGGAAATGTTAAAGAGAACTGGTGTAGACATGGGCCAGTTCCATATGCATCCCACTTGTGAGTTAATTGCAGCATTGTTTAAATTACAGTGCCAAGCTAGTGACACCCCAGGACCCCAGCCTGTGAACACCCTGAGTGTTGGAGACTCATGTTAGGGGTGCCCACAGTCCATTGCAACCCCACTTGAGTGTGCCTCAGTGAGGAAGCCTATGGCAGAGGCAGACATAGGGACTGAAAGGGCAGGAATTCCCACCACACTTACCCCCAAAACTACCCCCAAACCCAGGAAAAGGTCCTTAAAATTGCTAGTGAGACCCCCAGATCCTGGGATTCAGGAGAGGGAGAGGAAAGAAGCTCTCAACCTCGTGCATTCATTTGTTACCCCCAAAAGCAGGACAACGTCCTTAAAATGGCTAGTGAGACCCCCAGAACCTGAGATACAGGAGAGGGAGAGACAAGAAGCTCTCAACCTTGTACGTTCAATTGTTGGCCCTAAGAAACAGGAAAAGCCCAAGCAACCAATGTTGCCTGTGGAATCTCAAGATCATCTAGTCCAACCCGCAACTCAGGAAGGAGTAGATGAATCTTGTGAGCATGTTAGGAATTACAGTGATGACACATGCCAAGTCACAGCCTTGAGTAATTTGCATAAGGTTGAGACAGTGGCACCCTTAGATGAGGTTGAGATGGTGTCTCACCTGACTTTGGACAAGGGAACCCAAACCCTTGCTCAAAATATCCCAGAAGCCTCCAGTGGAAACTTTTTGGACTTTTTGGCTTGTTTTCTGCTGCTCCAGAGACTGGAACACGGAGCAATGGATGCAAGCTCCAGGAACAGAGATTCCACCTCAACACTAGGAGGAACTTTTTGACAGTAAGAGCTGTTCGGCAGTGGAACGCACTCCCTCGGAGCGTGGTGGGGTCTCCTTCCTTGGAAGTCTTTAAACAGAGGCTGGATTGCCATCTGTCGGGGATGCCTTGATCAAGATTTCCTGCGTGGCAGGGAGTTGGACTGGATGGCCCTCGTGGTCTCTTCCAACTCTGCAATTCTATGATTCTATGATGGTGAATGAGAGAGAACCCACTCTAGTGTCTACTCTTTGGTAATCATGGCAATGAAAATTGATTATTTCACTGCCACTATTGCACAAATACAATACAGTGGGCCCTCAGTATCTGCTGGGGTTTCGTTCCAGGATCCCTCATGGATACCAAAATCCATGGATGCTCAAGTCCCTTTATATACAATGGTACAGTAAAATGCAGTCCCTTACATGATATAGCAAACAGTAAGGTTTGCTTTTTGGAATCCCCCTCCCAAATATTTTCAAGCCTTAGTTGGCTGAATCTGTGGATGCAGAACCCATGGATATGGGAGGTCGACTGTATTTTCCAATGGCATTGTTCCAGGTTGTGAAGCCTGTCATGCCCTGCTTCCAGAACTTGCAAGTGGACTCTGATACAGAGACTGAAGCAGTAGACATGCCAGGACTTGCTGAACCAGAGCAGGATGATGTTCCAGAGCCACAGGCCACAGAAACAGACAATAGTGCAGTACCAGCTCTGGCAGAGGGGCCTGCCTCTTCAGATACAGAGGACAAAAAGGGCTTGAGGTCGTGTCAGCATAGTTATAGGAAGCAGCAATTAGTTAAGCAGCCGCTGTGTTAGCTGCTGATCTATAAATATGCAGCACTGTCCTCCAGGGGTTGTTGGAGATTATCTGACCTACCTAATTACTCAAGTTGTGTTCCTGATCTCTGTGCTGGACCTGGACTGTGTTTGTTTACTCTGGACTCTGCCTGACCTAGATTCTGCTGAGCTGACCTAGACTCTGTGGACCTGCACTTTGTTTATTGGACTTTGCTTCTGGACTTGTGTTTTTGCTTGCTAGTAAAGTGACTGACTTCACACTTGATTCCTTTGCCTGGTAATTTGACTGTGCTGTGCCTTTGCTTATCAGCTGTGTAGTAACAAGCCTTTAGTTGGTTGCCCAGATATTTAGATGGAGCCACTGTAACATTCTGAACCCCAGCATAGTGGAGAAAAACATTTATCAACCCGGGTATCCAAAGTCATAGTCCAACACTCAAACCACTGTGCCATAGCCAGCTCCTTTAAGGACCTTATGCCTCCCCAAATGATCTGTAAATATTTATCAAACCCTCATATTCCCCAGTGAGAGACCACCACTGTATCATCAACACCACACTGACTTTCAACTATGTTATATGCTAAGATATTATACTCTGCAGTAATAGTTTATTCCCATCCTCCAAACATCCAAAATTGCCCACTAACTCTTGGCAGCATATTCTTGAGCATGCATATCCACCATGCTACCCTTTCAAGCTTCCATTTCAATATTCTGGAGCTTGTTTTGGAAGCAAAGGCCTCACTTTCTCAATCCTTTCTCTGCCTCTACACATCAAAGGATTTAATATTACAGTGGATTCCAAACATTACTGTCCAATTAAAAATATCTTGTGAAAGACAGATCGGATCCACAGCAAAGACTGCTTTCACAACCTGAAGGAGAACTTACCTAGGAAACTATGCCTCTACTGACTAAATGATAAGCCTCTGACCCTGTTTTCTGACTGAAAGGGAGAAGTGATACAACTCAGAAGTTCAAATGGATACAAAAATAGTATTTCAAGAACAAGACATGACAGCAAGGAAAGGATGGCAAATAGCAAGGAAAGAAAACTCATACATGGGTTCCCTGGCAGAGATGCAACTGTTTAAGAACATGGCATCTACCTTGATCTTCAGTGCTGCAGAGTAAGTCATGCTTCATTTACTCCTTAAGGGTTTGAAAAAGATAAACACCTCATAACTACTTAATTCTATAGATTTCAAGAAAGTAGATACAAGATAAAAACAAGAAGTGGTTGTTTGAAGGAGAAAGAAAAGAAGGGATGGTTATCAACCTTTGTCTAATGAAATGAGCCAGTCATACCAACCACTTACAGAATACAGAGAAAAATGTATTGGTCAAACTGACATCCAAATTGCATACCTATTTATTAGCTGTATGTACAAACAAAACACTTACCACAAGAATTCTGAAAGCCTGGTAGATTTTGCAATACTTCAAACGCTTCTCCATATCGTGACTTCATAATGTATTCAGATGCCATTGTACATAATAAATTATGTCGAGTAAGAACATCCATTCTATCACAAGGCCATGATAGTGTATTTATTACCCATTCTGATTCTGGAGATAGTAATACTGGTATTTTACAAGTTGTCAAAGTACAACCATAAATATTGATAAAGAAGTTACAAGGCCTAATACTCAATGCTGTGCCATGCCCAGCCATCCCACACTATTTGGAGCTGAGATATCATCTGATTTTCCTACTAAGCTACTTCCAGCACTGACACCATTATTAAGGAAGTACAACCATCTGCTAGAAACTACAAGTCAATGCATTCTATTCCTTGGATAGTTGCTACTGAAAAAGTAACTAAGAGTATCACTGGAAGTAGCATGAGAAAATGTCGGGCAGCACTGGGATGGAGAAGTTACGTACTTACCTGTAACTGTAGTTCTTTGAGTGGTCATATGTGAAATCATACAATTGGGTACTGTGCCCACACAGAAACAGCATTCGGAACATTCTTGAGCAGTTAAGCAAAGCTTTTGGGTGGTAGCTCTGCCCACCTCCCTGTTGTATATAAATACCGAGCCCGCCAAAAGCACCTCAGTTCCATGTCTGCCACATAGCAGCATCAATGAAACCAAGGAACGGCAGGACACATGAGGGAAGGATGGGTGAGTTTATGCGATTCCATAGAGGACAACTTGAAAAACTACAGTTACAGGTAAATAACCTGCTCTTCTTCATTATGGTCTCTGTGAATTACACAAGTGGGAGATTAGCAAACCACACCTGACAGGTAGTGGGAGTGTCATGCATCAACCAACCAACCCACATAGTGGCTCAGCACCTCATAAGGAAATAATACACAAGACACATGGTAAGGTGCAAACAAGAGATCATGTATTGGAAGCTTAGATGCATAGGGGGAAAAAAACAATAAATTAAGTGTGACCCATATGGCACATCAGTAAACAAGACCCTGTGGCTACAGCAGGATAAAGGCACATAGATCCATAAATAACATAAATGGTACGGTGAAAATGCATTATGGTCAATATGCACATCAAAATAAATATGGTAAACAAACAGAAAATTATTGGCTACCGCCAAGTAATACAAAGGCTGAACAAAACACCAACCAAATAAATAGGAGACATTACAACATATGTATCATAGAAATAACGTAACAAGAATCGCTTATCAACGGCAGGTGTACATGATACCAACACAGTTCTGCCAAAACTAACATTAGTCTTAGACTGAGTATCAATATGATAATGTGCAACAAAAGTCATGGGTTGGGACCAAACCACAGCACGACAAACGTCAGACAAGGTAACACCAACCAAAAAAGCAGAGGAGGCAGCAACAGCCTTGGTGGAATGTCCTCAAACCCAAGGAAGGGGTTTGACATGAGCCAGCTCATAAGCAGGGTGGATATCTCCCATTTGCAGATACCACCCATTTGGATAGTCTCTGAGGAGACACAAGGAGTCAGAATTTAGTTTGAGAATAGCAACCAAAAGGTTTTTGGGACTGATGAGTTGGTGCAGTCCAATCAATGTAGAAAGCAAGAGCTCAGCGCATGTCAAGTGTGTGGAGCTTTCACTCAAGTTCAGTGGAAGGGTTTCTAAAGAAAGCAGGGAGTATAATGTCCTGGTTCACATGAAAAGAAATAATGTCCGGATGAAAATACAGTCATCCTTCCACATTCGTGGGGGTTAGGGGCGTAAGAACCCCACAAATGTGAAAAAAGTGAATAAAATACACCTTCCCCCACCCACCCGCAACCCCCGCCCTTCCAAAGTGGTGACGGGGCTTTTGAAGCTTCGTAGCCACTTCTAAGCCACCAGCCTCGCCCTCCCAAAGCTGCTCTCCACTCCAAACAGCCAAGCCCAGGGAGATCAAGTCTAAATCGCCCCCCCTCCTTGCTCTCTCGGGGCTTGGCTCTCCATCTCAAACAGAGGCAAGCCCCAGGAAAGTGGGGTGCTTTAGACCCCATCTCCCCACTCTCCCTGGGCTGGGCTCTGTTTGGAATGGGGAGCCAACCCCAAGGGAGCAGGGAGATCGGGTCTAAATCACCCCCTCCTTGCTCTCTTGGGGCTTGGCTCTCCACTCCAAACGTAGTGACGCCCCTGAGGTAGATTGAGTTCATTCCCGGGGAGGGGAAGGAGAAGGAGGAGAAACCGCGAATACTCAAAACTGTGAACGTCAAAGCCGCGAATGTGGAGGGACGATTGTTACTTTATCTTCATAAAACCAAAGATAAGGTTGGTCGACTTGAAGTGCACACAGTTCACTAGCTTGAGCTGAAGTGATGGTGATGAGAAACGCTGTCTTCCAGGAGAGGAGATGCAGGTCACAGGATGCCATGGGTTCGAATGGATGTTGACGTAGTTGAGAGAGAACCAGATCAAGACTCCAAGGTGAAGTTGGTCCCGAGACTGGAAGATACAGGTTACAGTACCCCTTGAAAAATATTTTCACAAGAGGATGTGGAAAACAAGGAGAACGTCCAGACAAAAGGAAATGGTGAGAAATGGCTGCCAAATAAACTTTGACAGTCAATACCAAGAGACTAGCATCAGAGAGGGAGAGCAGGAATTCGAGGACACCCTGAATTCCAGCATGATTTGGAGAATGGCCTTTATTCAACAACAACAAAAACCCAAAACGTTGCCAATAAGTGTACAAGTGGACCATAAATGATCTGTGATGTGTCAATGATGTACTGCATTTGATCCAGTAAGTACCTCAGAGGAAGAGCCTTCATGCCATGATGGTCAGTGTTTTGAGGTCTGGGTGCAGCACCTAGCTGTTGCACATCAAGAGAAGGTCAGTCTGAAGAGGTAGATGCTTGAATGTCCGATTCGACAGGGACAGGAGTATTGCAAACCATCGTTGGCCGGGCCACCACAGGGTGATCAGGATAGGTTGAGCACCGTCTGTGCAGAGTTTCACGAAGACCCTGCAGATAAGCAGGAAGGGTAGAAACACATACAGCAGAGGACCACTCTAGTTGAACAGGAAAATGTCCCCTTTCGAATTTGGAATCCATGAATAAAATGCAGCACCCTGTGTTTTCCATGCTTGCAAAGAGATCTACTTGAGGATTACCCCACTTGGAGAAGATTGGCAGAAGGACATCCAGGTGAAGCATCCATTCATGACACGAGTGTCTCAAGTAACTCAGGGCATCTGCCACTGTCTATTCGGTATCAGGTAGGTGTATCGCCGAGATCATGATATGTTTCGACAAGCACCAGTTCCGAACCCGAAGAGTGAATAGAGTCAGGGTGCAGGACCTTGTATCTCCTTGCTTGTTGAGATAATACATCATAGCAGTGTTGTCTATAAGTAGTTGGATGATATGATTTCTGAACAGCTGGACCAACGCCTTCTTGACTGCAAGCATCTTCAGTACATTTGTGTGGTACTTTCTCTCAGTCTGTGACCAGGATCCTTTGACAGATAGGCCTTGAATGTGTGCTCCCCAGCTGTAGAGGGAAGTGTCAGTGGTTAAAGGCAACTGGGGCTTCAGTGAATGGAAGGGCATCCCAATCATAACATTGTGTGGTTTCATTCACCAGAGGAGCTACAGTCTGACTGGACTCGGTATTGAGAGGAATTGGACTGTTGATCCCCAAGTGGGTTGAAGACATGGATGAACCACAGCTGGAGCGGGAGCATTCAGAGCCTTGCTAATGAAGTGACCAATGTTGTTGAGGCCATGAATCCGAGAAGGATCTGAAGAAGCCGAGTCCTCACACGCTGAGATGCGATGCACAGATACAGAGGGATGAGCAGTCTCTAGTATCCATCTTCTAGCAGGAATGCCTTGGCCTGAATCGAGTCAAGAGCACTGATGAAGAGGACCCTCCTGGAAGGTTTGAGAGAAGATTTCTAATGGTTTACCATGAAACTGAAGGAGCCCAACAGAGAAAGTGTGTAGTCTATGTCTATCAGGAGTTTTCATTACGTTTGAGTGACAAACAACCAGTCATCCAGATAGGGAAACAAGGGAAAGTTGTTGATTTCTTGTTGGCACAACTACACAGTGACTACCGCCATGCATTTTGTGAAAACGTGTGGAGTTGTTGAGAGTCCGGAGGGCAAAACACAGAATCAGCTTTCCTCCTATTGAAAATGAAAGATAGTGGTGATGGCATTCTTGGATTCCAATGTGGAAATATACGCCTTCTAGGTTGAAAATTGCCATCCAGTCCCCTTTTTGCAGAAGAGGGAGAGCAGTTGGAATTGTCACCATCTGGAATTTCTTTGCAAATGTAGCAGTTGAGTCCAAGATTGGACAAAGACTTCCATCTTTTTTCCCAATGATAAAATAGAGGGAATAAAAACCAATGTGTGTAATTGAAATAGGAATAGGTTAGATTGCCTTTTGTTCCAGCAAGAAGAGACTTCTTGTAAAAGATCATCGTAAGGAAGACTAACAGAAATGAAACCGGTAGGTGGGAGCTAACTGAATTCTATGGCATAGCCACGATGCACAATGTCTAGAACCGAAGAGTCAGTCATACTGGCTTGCCAAGTGGAGAGGTGGTAAGAAAGTATGTCACCAAAATAAAGTCCGGATAGAGAAGGAGGAAGGCCCAGCAACAAGTCAAAGTCAAACTTGGTGGAGTTGGTTGACTTTTTCTTAGGCTGCCGGTAATAGTGTGATCAAGTCTTGCAAGGAGATAGAGGAGGAGCTGACTGGTTGGATGTTGGACGTCGATATTGAAATGGACTGGCAGATCTCTGAGAGGAGGATAGCTGGACCATCATCCATAGTGGTTTTCTGCTGATAATGAGGCTGAGAAGGTAGCCCAAACTTGCGGGCAGTCATCCTCATAGTATGTGTCAGCTCAAGCTTGCTGTCTGTCTCCTTGTGGAAAAGTTCTCCTAGTCAAAAGGCATATCTTCAATAGTGGATCTTGCTTGTCAAGATAAGCCTGAAGATTGAAGCCAGGCATGACGACGCAAAGCAACCAAGCCAGCCAGGTCTTAGCAGCACTATCTGCAGAGTGGCAGGCGGAGTTGATCTGATGTCCTAGTGAGTGAGCTTCATTGTAGAGGGCCATGGCCAGTTGCTTTTTTGTTGTCAAGTAACTTCTCCAACAAGGGAAAAACTCCCGAAGATGTTGCTAGTAGGCTGACATGTAACCCGAGTAGCAGGCAATTCAGATTTCTAATACTGCCAAAGCATATAATTTTTTTTTTACATTGAGCCCAAATTCTCCCCCTCCTGGTCTGCAGGGGTGGTATGAGTCTTTTGTAGAGACTTCGACAATAATGGAGTTCAGTTTTGGATGATGTGAGAGTCAGTCAACTTTGGGTTCGACAATCCAGCAGAGGATGTCGATTTTTTTCAAGGCTGAAGGAATTGAAGATAGTGCAGACCAAGAGTGGAGAGTAATACATAAAACAGAAGAAAGCAAAGTAATTGAAGGAGGGGCCAGAACTTTTGTTTGAATTCGACCATAAACAGAGTCAATCGGTTCATTGTCAGAATGATCCATCTTGAGATTCAAAATGTTCACCATTCGAGCAATCTGCTCCACAAAAGCAGTGACATCGTTGGTAGGTGATGAAGATTCATGTTCCCCCAAAAGTTTGTGGGGAGGAGATGAACTGCTGTGACATTTCAGAGTCTCGAGTTGAAGCATCCAAGTACTCAGGAGAAGAGCTCCTGGTATGACGGGTGTTAAGTCAGTCAGACCAATGGAACTGAATGAGCTGAACGAGTGGCAATGGTGTCCTTACGGAGCGTAGTGGCGTCAAGTGGTCAATCAGATACAACATGGAGTGAAGAGTCAAGCTGAGTGAGAAGCCAGAAGTCTTTCTAAGGGAGATGAGTTATAACTGAACAGGCAACAGAAACAGAACAGGATTGAGATCTATGCTTTCTTTTGGCCAAAGATCAGTCAACAAAAACAGAACAGGACCAGTATTTACGTTTTTTTTTTCCTTAGCCAAAGATCAGTCAACTGAAACAGAACAAGACTGTGTTCAGTATCTTTTCTTTCTTGGAGAACAGTCAACAAAAGTGAGAGATCAGTGTTTTTTCCTTGAAGACTAGTGATGGCAAGGAAACTGATACTGATGGCTGTCACACAGGTCATAAATATAAGGACTCTCCGGGCTGTCATAGTATGAGTCATACGAGGACAAAGGTTGACGTTGACAATGCCTCAACCTCAAGCAGTCACGTCGATCCCAAGATTTGACCGATATGGGTCTATGCCTATGGTACCACGCCTGGAGTAACTCCTTGAGCCTGAAGAGCGAGACAAATCTGACTCTGAAGATTTGGCATGTCTGAATTCAGCATGCATCGAGTGTGAATGATGCTCTGGTAGAGGCAGCAGACACAGAGTGTGGTGTCGAGATTTAGATTGTTTGGCTGCAGAAGTCCCTCATCGATAATAACTACACCAGGAGTGAAGGCTTTGCAGTGCTGGCATGAAGTAACAATGTGAACCTCGCCCAGGCAGAGCAGGCACTTTGAATGCCCATCCCTACCTGGAATCTTCGCGTTGCAGACGATGCAACACGTTTGAAAGATGTTGAGGACCTATCCAGCAATGATTTGAAAGTGAAAGAGACTGCTACAAGAGAACATTCCATGGCTGCTAGTGTGGCTGACGGAAAAGAACTCAGGTGCTTTTGGTGGGGTCAGTATTTATATACCACAGGGAGGTTTGTGGAGCTGTCAGCAAAAAGCTTTGTCTAAGTGCACGAGAATGTTCTGAATGCTGTTTCTGCACAGGCGCAGTATCCAACTGTGTGATTCACGGAGACCACAATGAAGAACCAACAAAGCCAAAAGCACGAAAGGAACACCCATAAAGCACCCTGCAATGCTGTCAAGTCAGCTTTTTCTTCCCAGAATGTGGTGGCATTTAACTACTTAGAAAAAAATATATAGTTGGTTTAAACACTGCCTGACTCATGGCCCTATTTCTTTAGATGGCACAGGATGTTAATCAATGCCTGGATGTCTCCCTCCCACAAGACTAAGAACTAACATTTCTTCACCTGACACAGCTGCAATGCAACAAATTTGGAGAGAACTAGCTTGGGAATAGCTAATTTAACACAATAAGCATTGTGTACAATTCTCATCTTAGATGAAAAAGCAGTTGTTCTCCTTTCCTTTGTCTCAGGGATGGACAACTCTGATGGGTCCAAGGACAAATTTCCCCCCCTCAAAAAATACATTTTCCTTACTTAAAAAAAAAAAATCAAATGTTTGTTTCTAAATCTTTTTTTTAAAATGCCCATTCCCAGGCCCTACCGCTTGCTTTGGAAGAAAATGACTGATTCTGGAAGTTTCCAGTAGTGGAAATTCTCCCTTTTGAACAAACATTGTTTTGTGAGAGGGATAGTGCTGGTCTAGGAGTTGTCCAAACTGGCTGGGCAAAATAATTAATATTGTACTATTTTCTTTGTATTTTATTTATTTTTAGAGGTGAGGCAGGAAAATTTTAAAGTATGTAATTTGCAAATGTGAACTTGCGCAACATGTTTCTCTCACTCTAGTTCTTCTTGTGTCATTTTTTTAAAATTGATCCTAAGTAAGCCATCCTGTGTGCCTTTCTAGGCAAAGTGTGGAATAAAAATGCTTTAAATATATACTAGCTCTCTTAGTATTCAGTTCAAAAGTATTTTTGTTATAACATTAAATACTAATAACTACACCCCAAAAATAGAGTCATTTTGTCCATCTGTATTTTTGTTAGTGAAAATTTACCTTTCAGTACCCATATTGCTCCATCAAGGCTTCCGCATTTGAGGAAAATTTCTACAGCAACATTGACAATCTGGCATCTTGATGCCAATCTCTCATGACCAAGAAGTCCTTTCAAAAATGTGAAAGGTATCTGTAAAGCAAGAAGTGCATCCAGAACCTTCCTGGCCTATGATATAAAAGGGGGAAAGCAGAACGGAGAATTACTATAGCATCAGTCTTCTGCCTTATACCACTTGATCAAACATAAAAACGTACATTTCCCCCCTTAATATTTGCATATCTCAAAACTAACAATGCTGCCAACATTCAAACAAAAAAGTTTCAAAATATTAATTTACCCAAGTTACAACACATTCCCTTAACACAAGGAATGCTCTTCTTCTTATAACCTACTATTATGAATTATATTGCGGCTCAAAAGGCAACTGCTACGATGGTGTATGTTCAAGGTTTGCTGAAACTGACTTTTAAGATTCTAAAAATGGATATGTAATTAATGAAGTAATGCCCTGGCTTCTGAATCCCGACCTGAGCAATTAGTTTGGTGGCAAGTTATACCTCAAAGACACTGTTATGTTGTCATACATATATATCTGAAGTCTAAGTTGAGTTCCTGTAACATTTCAGTTGCTAAAATGGGAGAGGTAAGCAAAAGCTTGGACTCATTCCTAAAGAAATTAGTATAACTTTACAATGCTTAATTCTTGGGTTGGATCTTTAATTTTTTTATGATGCACTATCCTGACATATATGGTAATTTTTTGCTGTAACAGTAAATATTAGAATTCATATTGTTCTGTTTTCTTCCCAAATTGCTAATCAAGGTCAGAAATTGTCAGCCTTTTCCACCTTTTGATTTGGTTCTGGAGATTCAATATTTGGCAGAACAATAGTAGAATAATTCAAGGTCTATGGGACTCTTAATGCAAGCAATCTGATTTATATCCACGTAAGCCAGTGCATGGGTAGTAAATGCTTTACTTTTCATGCTACCACTTTCAAAATGTACAAAAGTTATTGTAAGAAAAATTCCACCTTGGGCAATCTGAAATTAGAGAAATACAAGTTTTCTTCTGGTTTCTTGGGCCTTAGCCTTTTCTCCTATCTATCTCAAGTCCATCTTCACACAATAAAATGTCTGTTCAGTTATATCAAGCCTACAGAGTGTCTACAAGCATTCATCTGAACCTGGCTCCTGTAGCCCAATGCATGTACAGCATATATATTAAGGTCATGTGTTAAAATGAACCTGTGGACTATTTTTTTCAAATTAAACATTTAAACTAGAAAACCAACATAATGTAAGTAAATAAAGTACCTTTGACCACTGCTGCTTTCTATAATATGAAAACATAACATTTATCCCAATCCTTCCCAGTAAATTTTTGTCTGCTTCACAATGATGTACATCAGTATTAACTAGAAAAGAAAAGTATTAGCAAGTATTACTTTAGGATTCTTTTAAGTTTTTTTTTTCAATGAAGTATAATGGGTATAATGAATTTATTTAGATGAAACAGGTCATTTACAAGAATCTACACATACAATGGGACCCTCACATACAAATCTAAACATACAGTAGTACTGTCATGCTCATCCCTGGATTCTGGGTATTAGAGTAGAATCCATGGAAGACCCTGACATGAGTTTGGTAATAGGTCTGACATGAGTTTGGTTCCTGGCCTGCTTTTCCTGCCTGGGCCTCTCTATCTCTGGACGGCAGCCAACCCACCTTTTGGGTCTGGGAATGCTGTTCTTCGGGCAGCTTCAAGGTCACAGCATTCCTACAGCCCTCCCTACATGCCATTCTCATGCTGTAAGGGTTTATCTGGAGTCTGTACTAGATTGGTTTTAGTTTTGGCTTTGCCTATGTTACTGGTCTACAATTCCTTGCTGAATAAAGAAATCGTATTGAGTAAATGCGAACGTGTGTCTGGTACATCACAAGTACAGAGTATTCTGACCAACACCTGTATATTAAATTGTGTATTTACCAGTAGTTGCATATGGTTACAAATATGTGCTTCAGCAGACTTCAAGTTAAATATGACCCTTCTGGACAAAGTTTCTGATGGGGGAGGAGAAAATGACTGTTTTCCCCCTTATCTATGATCTCATTCACTTGCCTTCAAATATTTTGCTTGATAGATCCCTACACATAGCTCATGTCTAGGCCAGTGTCTTATCACTTTTAATCCTGGAGCTCTTATGGGAATAGAGGTACTGGCTATTATGGGTAAGGGCCAACCTTAAAAGTTGAATTTTACAAAGCAGGAATTTCTGTAAGTATGATAGGAAAATTAGGCCTGATTTCACCTAGGGTGACTTAGGAACAGAAGTGGCAGAGCAGGGAGGGCAGGTGGAGAGAGAGACAGACATGCAATTCTGCAATACTGAAAATTTTGTTCGCTTTTGGCTCTAGCACCACCAGCTGCAGCTCCTGGTTGATTTTTCCAGTGAGTCAGTGGTCCTTCATAAAAAAGAAAGATTCCCCAACCGTAGATACAGAGTAGGCAAAATATACATAGCCTATAATGTCAAGGTGGTGGTTTGACTTAACACAGAATAACTCTAATACTAGGTAAACTACAGAAGCACAGCTCAGAGGGAGTTGGTATCATGATTGCCATATATGACCACCTCCCAGCACCAATGTGACTGAAGGCCTGGATAGCCACCTCTCAGCTATTTTCTATGGAAGCAGCTTTTTAAACCTTCCCAAAATTAAGGTAGCCAAAGCTGTAATCCCAAACATACTCACTACGCCCCACTGGATACAGTGGGGTTTTGTTGTTACTGTATATTCCGGTGTATAAGATGATGGGGCGTATAAGACGACCCTCCCAATTTTTAAGTCAAAATATAGAGTTTAGGGCAGTGATGGGCAACCTTTTGAGCTTGGTGTGTCAACATTCGTCAAAAAACTGAGCATAACTCGGGTGGTGTGTCACTTAGAGTAAACACATTACTTCACAATATTTACTGTTTGAATAACATAAATGTATAATTGTTATATATAACTGTATTTAATAAACCAAAAACTAATAATTTATCTTACTTGCTTAGTGACTTCTTTGTTCATCCATCAGTCAGTTTCTTTTGTTGGTCTTGATATTATTTAGCTTGTATGGAATGCCATGAACTGAGTTAAGTGAGGGAGAGGGGGAATTCTTTAACTAACCTGCCTATTAGTGACTTTTTTGTTACTGAAACCCCGGAGCCCCCTCGGGAAGGCTGGGGAGAGGCCAGGCAGACTCCCGCCCACCTGCCCCCTGCCTTACCCGGCATTTCTGAGGCGGCTTCAGGGCTTCGAAACCCCGGATCCCCTTGGGATGGCCGGGGAGAGGCCAGGCAGACTCCCTCCCTCCCACCAGCCTGTCCGCTGCCTTCCTCGGCCTTTCTGAGGCGGCTCCGGGGCTTTAAAGCACCGGAGCCCCTTCGGGAAGGCTGGGGAGAGGCTGGGCAGACTCCCTCCTGCCTGCCAGCCCCCTTCCCCGGCCTTTCCAAGGCGGCTCCGGGGCTTTGAAGCCCCGGAGCCCCTCGGGAAGGCCAGGGAGAGGCCGGGCAGACTCCCACCCTGCCTCCCGTCCGCCGCCTTCCCTGACCTTTCTGAGGAGGCTCCGGGACTTCGAAGCCCCAGAGCCCCTCAGGAAGGCCAGGGAGAGGCCGGTCAGACTCCTCCCTCCCTCCCGCTGCCTTCCCCAGTCTTCCCGAGGGGGCTCTGGGGCTTCGAAGCCCCGGAGATCCTTGAGAAGGCTGGGGAGAGACCGGGCAGACTCCCTCCCTCCCGCCAGCTGCCTTCCCCGGCCTTTCTGAGGTGGCTCCGGGGCTTTGAAGCCCCAAAGCCCCTTGAGAAGGCCGGGGAGAGGCCAGGCAGACTCCCTCCCTCCCTCCCGCCAGGCCGCCCACCGCCTTCCCTGGCCTTTCCGAGGAGGCTCTGGGGCTTCGAAGCCCCATAGCCCCTTGAGAAGGCCAGGGAGAGGCCGGGCAGACTCCCTCCCGCCAGCCGCCTTCCCCAGCCTTTCCAAGAAGGCTCCGGGGCTTCAAAGCCCCATAGCTCCTCGGAAAGGCCAGGGAGAGGCCAGTCAGACTCCCTCCCTCCTGTCCACCGCCTTCCCCGGCCATTCCAAGGAGGCTCCAGGGCTTCGAAGCCCAAGAGCCTCCTCAGGAAGGCCAGGGAGAGGCCGGGCAGACTCCCGCCCACCCGCTGCCTTACCTGGTCTTTCCGAGGCAGCTCCAGGGAAGCAGGCAGGCCTCAGGGATGGTGGTGGCGATCGGGGCTTCGTAGCCCCATCTGCCACTTTCCTCCCCCCTCCCACTCTCCTTAAAGTGGTGATCGGGGCTTTGAAGCCCCACCTGCCACTTTAGGGAGGGTGGTGGGGTTGCGGGGGGAGGAGGCTTAGACACATGTCACCACACATGGCTACGCGTGTCATAGGTTCGCCATCACCGGTTTAGGGTGTACTTGCCATATAAGACAACCCCCCCATCACCCGCCCTCCCCGAAGCCGCGGTCAGGCTCCCCATTGCGGCTTCGGGGAGGGCAGGTGGTGGCTGGAAAGCTTCCCCCCTCCAGCCAGCCACCCTTACTGAAGCCTCCCCAAAGCTGGCTGAGGAATCACGGGGGATGGCTGCCTGGCTGGGAGGCTCAGCCACCTCCTGCAATTCCTCAACCCGCCAGGAGGCTGGCCAGCCTTCTCATGAGTTGGGGAATCACAGGGGATGGCTGCCTGGCTGGGGAGAGGCTCAGCCCCTCCCACCCAGCAAGGATCCCCCCCGTGCAGCCTCGCTGGGCAGGAGGGGATCTTCTCATGACTCAGAGTCACAGAGAATACCCCCTCCCACCCAGCGAGGGTCTCCAGCCTCCCCCCCCCCCCCGTGCAGCCTTGCTGGCTGGGAGGGGATCTTCTCCGTGAGTCAGAGTCACGGAGAAGGCCCCTTCCCAGCCAGCGAGGCTCTCCCCCCCCGTGTAGCCTCGTGGCTGGGAGGGGTAGGCTTGCTGGCTGGAAGGGGGTCTTCTCTGTGACTGAGTCACAGAGAAGACCCCCTCCTGCCCAGCGAGGCTCTCCCTCCCCATGCAGCTGCGCTGAGCGGGGGGGGGGGGGATAAGGTAGCTAGCAAGCTTCCCCCCCCCTTCCAGCCACTTCCATCATTCTGAGTCTGACGTATAAGACAGCCCCTGACTTTTCAGCTGATTTTACCGGCTGAAAAAGTCGTCTTATACACCGGAATATATGATAACTTGTTAACTGCCATCAAATCAACTTCAACTTATGGTGATCCTATGAATGAGAGACTTTCAAGTCATGAACAGCCCTGCTCACGTCTTGCAGATTCAGGGCCATGGCTTCCTTGATTGAGTCTATCTGGAATACAACTTTCTTCTTTTCCTACTGCTTTCTACCCTACCTAGCACTGTCATCTTTCCTAGTGAGTCATGTCTTCTCATGATATGGCCAAAGTTGTAGTTTAGTCATCTTGCCTTCTAGGGAGAATTCAGGCTCGATTTGCTCTAGGACCCATTTAATTGTCTTTTTACCAGTCCATGGTATCAATGGAACTCTTCTCCAGCACATTTCAAATGAGTTGATTTTCTTCTTATCAGCTTTTTTCACTCTCCAGCTTTCACAACCATATAGAAAAATTGGAAATATGATGGCATAGACAATCCTAACTTTAGAACAGTATTCAATGATATAGCTTTACACTTCAGGATCTTGTCTAGTTCTTCCATAGCAGGCCTTCCAAGTCCTAGCATTCTTTTGATTTATTGATGTAGTCTCTATTCGAATTAACCTTTGTTTTCTTAATGTTCAACAGTTAGTCTGCCTATGCACTTTCCTCCTTGACTTTCTTCAGTAAATGCTGCAAGTCTTTCTGCCAGTAGTATGGTGTCATCTGTATATCTTAAATTGAAGATGTTCCTTCCTCCAATTTTCGAAACTCCTTTCTCCAAGTCTAATCCTGCTTTACGTATGATATATTCAGCATACAAGTTAAATGGACAGGGTGATAAAATGCAACTGGAAACCATCTTTGCCAATTGGAAACCATTCTGTTTCTCTGCTTCTGTCCTGATGGTAGCCTTTTGTCCTGAGTACAGGTTACACCTCAGGGAATTAAATGTTGTGGCACACTCATTTCTTTAAAGCCATGTATAGTTTTCATGATCTATACAATCAAAGACCTTTGCTATAATCTATAAAGCACTGGCTGATTTTCTTCTGAAATGCTTTTGTGTACTCCGCTGTCCAATGTATCTTTGCAATAGGATCCCAAGTGCCTCTTCCTTTCCTGACCCCAGCTTGGACATCTGGCATTTCTAGCCCAATACATGTTAAAAGTCTTTGTTACAGAGTTTTGAACATCATTTTGCTTGCATGGGAAATTAATGCAATGGTCCTATGGTTACTGCAATTCCTGATGTCCCCTTTCTTGGAGATAGGAATGTATATTGAACTGTGCCCTACTGTTTTATATTCTATATTTGTTAACAGAATTTAATTAGTACTAGAGTAGATTCTATCTCTGTAGCTTGAAGCAGTTCTATTGGTATGCAATCTGTTCCTGATGATTTATTTCTCCCAACTGCTCTGAGTGCAGCTTCCACTTCTTTTGAATAAACATGCAGAGAATTGCATTATAACTCTGAAACAGGGGTGTCAATGAATTCTCCTAAGAAGCCATTTTAAAGTTCAGAAAAGGACAAGTTGCTTACCTGTAACTGTAGTTCTTCAAGTGATCATCTTATTATATAATGCTTTTTGGTGGTAGCTCCACCCATCCTAACAGTTTCCCTTGGGCATACCCACTCATTTACTGCAGTTCCAAGGATGCTGCAACAGCAGCATCACAACTTTACAAGAAAGCAAGACAATGAGGGGAGCATGGGTGGGTTTGTGTGAGTTCACAGATGACAACTCAAAGAACTACAGTTACAGGTATGCAACTTGTCCTTCTTCATGGTCTCTGTGACTCACACAATTGGGTGACTAGCAATCCCTCCTCACAAGAGGAGGGATTGTCATGCCCAAACCAGAAGAGAAAGAATAAAGGACACAGTGTAACAATGAACCATGAGTAACTTTATTGCAATGTAGATAAAAGAACAGCTCTCCCAAAGGCAGTATCAGCTCTAGACCTGTTGTCAAGTCTGTAATGGGAGATGAAGGTCAAAAGAGTAGACCAAATAGCTGCCTTGCGAACTTCTTCCAAGGGAATACCTGAAAGAAAGGCAGCAGATGCAGCTACTGTTCTCACTGAATGAGCTTGAATTCGAAGGAGAGTGGCTTTTGAGCCAGTTCATAGGCTAAAGAGATAGTGGAAACAACCCATTTGGAAAGCTGCTGTGGAGAGACCAGAAAGCCATGGTTGGAAGCAGAATAGCAGCCAAAAAAGAGGGTTGTCTTGTGTAGAAGGGCAGTCCACTGAACATAAAATACAAGAGTCCAATGAACATCCAATGCATTGAGCGCACATTCAAAGTCATCAGATGGATTCTGCATCAACACAGTAACACTATGGATTGGTTAAGGTGGAAGCTGGAAATGACTTTCGGTAGGAATGACATGTCTGGTCATAGTACTACCTTATGTTTATGAAATACTAGGTAAGGTGGATCTTATCTCAAAGCACAGAGTTCTCCCGTGCATCTGGCCGACATTATGGCAACAAGGAAAGCCGTTTTCCAAGACAGGAGATGAAGATCAGACATGGCCATAGGTTCAAATGGATGCTTGGAGAGCTGCAAAAAGACTGAAATCCAGGCTCCACACAGGGGTGGGTTCCAACACTGGCAGGTGAAGGTTAACAGAAACTTCTTAAATGACAGTGTCTTGAAAAGGGGAGGATTGACCCAACCTCTAGAATTCAGACAAAATCACAGCAAGGTAACACTTGATGGAGGAGTACGAGATTTCTGAATTCGAAAGATGAAGATGAAACTGGAGAACATTCAACACAATAGAATCTGCTGGGGACAAACCCCGATTTGCCAAGTAAGTAACAAACGTCCCCCACTTGTAGCTGGCAGAAGCAGGATGCAGAGGACTGACATTTGCTCAAGGAAGCAGAAGATTGAGAAGGGTAGCATGACCTGTGGGAATATGGACGGCTAAAGGCACACCACTGAGAATAAGTGGATCCTTGCCACTTGGAATGACCATGAGTCACAAAAGAGGATTGAGATGGCATGCTGTACTTCCTTGCTGTGGTACACATTTTTTGGGTGAATTCAAGTTTCTCATCCGCTGACTGATGGAACAGGCCCATGTAGTCAAAAAACATATCCTCTATTGTGGCATGGGCCTGAGGTAAAAGGCCAGACGACCTAAGCCACTCATGTCGATGGACAGTGACTGAACTAGAGATAGACTTAGCAGAGCAGTCCACCACATGAAAGGACAAATTAATTTGTTGGCTTGCTAACAACTGTGCCTCTGCTTGAATGGCATGCACAAGCTGCTTTTCTTTATCGTGAAGGCATTCCAGGAAAAGTGAGAAGGCATTCCAGGAAAGCCACAATATCTGCTGATACACCCCCATGCACACCAAATAGTTGGAAATATGGAGGCTACGGGCCGCAGACGAGTAAAACTTCTTGGCCATCACATCGAGCTTATGGCCTTCCTTGACAGCTGGGGTCACCTGGGAGCACTGGAGGTTTCAAGATTGAGACACCTCCACAATCACCAAATTCAGCTTTGGGTGCTCTAGGAGTCAATCAATCTCCTCCCTAGACACCCTGTAGAGGTGATCAATCCTCCTGGACGTTGAAGGGAGCAAAGAAGGAGTGTCCCAGAAACCCTTGGACAACTTCAGAGGTGAAAACAAGATAGCCAGAGTTCCCACTGGTGGAGCTTTAGACTTGATCTGATTACATATTGGATCCAGGGGTTTGGACTCCTTCTGAGCCGTCGTAAGATCCAGGGCATTCAACATCCAAATCATCTGTTCCAAGAATGCCTGGACATCATTGGTCGGGCAGGAAGAGTCACAATCCACCAGACGGGAAAGAGGGGACAGGTAGTGTGGCAGCTCAGATGATGAAGAGCCTATAGATAGAGAAGGCGAGGGAGACCCGCTTGAAGGGAGCTCTGGCCAATCCAGAATCAGAGAATGCGTGCAATGAGGGACCAGAGGAGGGTAGTCTGGAAGAGAGCCCAATCAATCTGGCATTGGATGCTTAGGGGTGAGCTGGATCATAGCATCAATCAAAACAGGTCTGGAGGGCTCAGCTGGACAGTGTTGAATCGGATTAGGAGGCAAGACAAAGGACTGGGCCGGCAAGTAGAGAAGCCCATGATGATAGCTTAGCAGGTCCAAATTAGAGGGGACATCATAGTCTTGTCCTCAACAATATAGTACCCCTTAGTCTTATTGAAGCAAAGCTCTCCGTGGAACAGGAAGTAAAATGGGAGAGATCTTTCGTCCCGAGGTTGAGCTGCATCTCGCACTCCCAGGAAGCCATCATGCCCCAGCTGGGAAGGTGGATGCACTGCTTCCCATGGGAACAGAGATCTCAGTCTGGAAAGACAACACGAAGATGACCTGGATCAAGAGAGCAGATAATTCACTATCTCATGGTGGGGGGGAGAATGCAGCACCATCGTCGTGGAATCCGAGGAGTTACTCCTGAGAAACCGCCAGGGCTGGAGAGTGTCAAGCTGAAGTGGGTTTCTGACCAGTGGAGACTCGACTATCTCACCCTCAGAAATCCAAGTCGTATCCCTATTAACAATCTGGATGGAGCCTGTAGGAGAAAGGTCCTGAGCAGGGGTCGGAACACGCACCACAGAGGCCGTAGAAGGAACAGGAGAATGACAGGAGAATCTGTGCTCAGAGAAATGCTTAGTGTGCCTCATCTTTTTCTTCTTCTCCCCACCTGGCTTTGATAGGGCAGCCTGTGGCGGAGGCAAAGCAGAAGAACCCCCAGGATTCGAGGACTCAGGTTCCTGAGAAGAATCCAGCCGATGTTGTTTGTCTGGGCTCGAAGAGCTTGTATGGACCCACTTGCAGGCAGGAGGACAACAATGTGTCAACTTGCCCAGGTCTTTTGGGGCACGGAGACCATCACGGAAGGTGGCATTGACTGCTTCAAGGCCTGTTCGTAAAGGAGAGCCTTCAGGTGCGACTGCCGGGTTTTGCGAGCCTAGGGGCTAAAATACCTTACAGTGAAGACAGGATGACACATTGTGTGATTCACCCAGGCAAAGGAGACAATGGGAATGCCCATCTCAACCTGGTAATTTTGCTCCACATTCCACACACCGCTTAAAACAGGCCAGTGGAGCCATAATGGATTATCAGAACAGACCAGAGTCATAGCTGGGGAATCAGAGGCACGAACAAGCCAAAGGAGCAAGCCAGAAGAAAATCCAAAACACAGTCTGAGTCAACTACGAGGAGAGCATCAGCCAAAGAATGAGGAAGCAACATTGAAAAGCCAAACCGTAGTCAAAAACCCAAGAGAAAATCAACAACGTATACAGAAAAGTTCCTAAGTGGTGCTGGCACGGTGGACAAAAGGAAACTGAGGTAAATGAGCAGGAACGCCTGAGGGGAACCGTTAGAATGAGCGGAGCTACCACCAAAAAGCATTATATAACTATTCCAGAAGGTTCGAAAGGTGCACTGCACAGGTGCAGGAATACCCAATTGTGTGAACCACAGAGACCATGAAGACTAACAGAGTCAAAGTGGGCTTGTTTGCATGCAACACTAAAGCATGCATTGTAAGATTCTGACTTCCTTGACCTAGAACTTGAACCAGGGATGGTAACTGTGAAACCCACCAGATGCTGCTGGACTATAACTCTCAGCACTCTTCACCACTGGCTATACTGGCTAAGGTTGCAGGGAGCTGCAGTCCAACAACACTTGGAAAGATGCACAATTCCCACTCCAGTTTAAATTAACCAGAGTTCAAGTAAAGCGAAAGGCTAATTGGTTTAAAGTCAGACATAGACCAAAAGTATGATTTACCATTACACCCAAACTGGCCTGGGGAATTGGCAATGGTCACTACTTCACTGTACACTATCCACAACTCTTCACTGTACTGTACACTATACATTTGTAATGGTCAGTGTTACGAAGCAACATGTTAAATATACCATGAAACTTCATAAGAAGTAAGAAGTAAAACAAGGTACAGATGATAACGCATCTTCTGAAACATTTGATGGGGCAGGACTGGCTTTTTCCCAATGGTCCATGATCTTTGTGAATGTGTTCTCCTGGCTATCATAAAGCACTATTAGTGAATCACGATGTATATAGGTCATAGGCTAACTCCTTCCTATAATATAGAAAGTGGGTCCCTTCCCAGTGGAAAATCCAAGGCAGCCCAGAAAAAGTGGCAAGAAAAGGAAGTCAAGCAGATACTAATTACATTGATCCTCCTCTAACACATTCCCCCTGTTTGTGTCCAACCTCCAAACTTCCCTTGCCTGGCTGGGCTGTATTTTTGGCAGTGAAATATCCATGGTGCTATTTATTGTACTCAGATAAAGATTGGGGGAGAAAAATGGTTTTGAATTAAAGTGGAATTTAATGTGGAAATATACTCATATTTCATTAAACAGAACCCTTGCTTTCTTCTTGCACATGACTCTGAAATAGTGGACAATATTCTACCAATTTTACCTGCAGCTGCAAATTCACAAAAAGGAACCCTTGGCTTTTCTTCCTTCACAACACTGGTTAGGATGTTAGCAATGCACAATGAGTACTTCTCAAGGTCATCAGCATTTCCACACCCTTTCCTCACATTAACGTACAAAGTTCCCAATTTAGCCCAGTCACCTTTTTCTTTACAATGCTGTTCAAAAAAAGTGACAAAAATATAGACAGAATTACAATAAATGATGGTGTCAACACAAATATGACAAACATAAAAGTATTTATTTCTTTTTTAAATTGGAAGCAGAACTAAGTTCAATTAACTGGGTTTTGTTTTATTACTGGCAGCTATTGTGAGACCTTTAACATTTTAAAACCAAAGAATCCAAATATTTATACAAAAAACTGAATCTATTACTTGATAGCCAAGTCTTCTTGTACAAATAAATTAAGAACCATTTCTGAGCATGATTTTGGGAAAACAGAAGAAATATCTTAAATTCACTATGTTAGACAAAATGTTCTAATGATCTGACTGCTATTTAACAGTAACCTCTATTAGGACCAAACTAAGGGGTTATCTAGATGGGGAAAATAATCCTAATAGAAATCGCAAAGAATACCTTTTGTCCCAACGAGATCTTGCGGTGATTTGCCTTATTCAGAAGGAGGGGGAGGAAACTGCAGGGGAAAATCCTCTGTGGCTTTTCCTGAGGTTTTTTAAATAGTGATTGGAAATGCACATCACCGCTCATTTGAACAATCGATTCACACTGTAGTACACTCTCGGCGAGGGCAGAAGTGGAAAGCTGATTGGTTGGATGCGAGCAGGGAGGCAGAGTTGTTGGCAATGAAGTAGCCAGAAGCACCATTTTGGCATGTCATATTGCAGATCATGCACTTTTTTGCTGCACTGAGGCGACCAAACAGCTTTTTTAAGTGGAAGGTTGCAGTTGTGCAGCTTTCATTTGCTGTTAAAAAAAGATACTGTGCAGTGGCACCAACTTGTGGAGAATAATAACCCGAGTAATTCACTCTCAGCCACCATGTTGATTTGCAGGCATGGCTGCATGTGAACTTCAAACATGGATAGCTTTGCATACCCGTGATTTTGCCAAAGGACCATGGACACAAATGAATGTGGCTGAGGTTTTGTATTAATGCACAGCAATCAGCATTATATCTTCTTGTCTAGACAACCCCTAAGTTTATGAATACCAACATCTTTGTGTAAAGGAGAGCCTTTTTCTTTTCTTTTAACGTATTTTCCCATTCAAAATCAATCATTTTAACTGGTCATCCAATTATTTAATATCACATTCACTATCTCTTACAGGTGTAATGATTCTACCAAATCTTACTTTCAGATGATTTGTTTAGCATTATGGTATTAAGTATATCTCAAGTTGGCTTTCATAAAATATGCACATTGTACCTGAAATTCTGCTACTGCTGACTCAAAGTCATAAAGGCTGGCCTTTTTGAAACGTCTTCCCTGAAATCTGAAGAATAATTTTTATATAATCATCCATTTGTGAAAGCTTAAAATTAGGTTTAACTGAAAAAGCAACAATTCAAAGTCTAAATTATTATCTCTTCTCCCTGTTACAAAAGGATTTCACAACATATACTCTGCAGTATACCATCTCATTGTTATTTACAGCATCCATGGGTAAAAGAGCTGAAGAGAAGCAGCTGCAGTACAGTAGGGCCCCCTTATCCGCTGGGGATTGGTTCTGGGGGGACCCATGAATACCGAAAACTGTGGATAACAGTGAACATCATTGAAAATAATGGGACTTCCGGTTTAAAATACCATACAGTTGCTTTGGAGGACCTAGAAAATGGCTAGAGAGGACACATTTTCTAGGAAGACACATTTTCTATGGTAGGTGTGCTGTTTTGTGACCTGTGGATAATTGAATCAGTGGATAATGCATCAGTGGATACAGTAGATACAGGGGTTCTACGATATAGAAACATAAAAGAGTGCATCTGAACTCCCTTTAACACTATAACAGGATTTGTGGGCACAATCTTTCTGATTTTAGTATACTTTTAACAATATTTGATGAAGTAGCTTGTAGGAAATTGCTGACAATACTTCCTAGGTTCGTGCCAATAAAACTCAAACATCAGCTGTCTCCCATTTCCCCATTCTCTTAGGAGTTTATCACACGAGGCAGGTAAATTGCAAATAGAATCATAGAGTTGGAAGAGACCATAAGGGCCATCTAGTCCAACCCCCTGCCATGCATGAATACCCAATCAAACCATTCCCAACAGGTGGCCATCCAGCCTGTTTTTAAAAACCTCCAAAGAAGGAAACTCCACCACACTCTGAGGCAGTGCATTCCTGCAGGATAACAGTGTCTTTGGCTGAGACTTATCCTCTTCTGTTGTTCTCTTTGTGGGAGACCATTTGGAAACTGTTTCTTTTACAAACACAATAAATTGGTTAATGATCTCCTCGCCTACTATTGTTTTGCTATAATTTCTAGTGTGAAAGTCCAATTCCACTTTATGCCAATTTTGCGTGGTCAAGTGCCGTTTTTGGGGTGTGCTTTGGGTATGCCTTAAGTGCCCTTTACTTACATTCTTGTACTGGAAAACTTTAGTTTACCGCTAGTGATCCTTGAGTGAGCAGAAGGGGTGGAAATTTCAATTTGATTTCCTTTCAGTTTGACATGGCAAAGTAACTAAGGGCTTGGTTACACGGTGAAAAAATCCGTGAAGAATTCGTCAAGATTCCTAATTGTTTACATGCATTGCGCCACAAAGTCGCCTCTTTCAGAAGGAGGGGGGCACAAAACCCCATTAGTAATGCAAGAAAGGATGTCGGGACTTTTCCTGACTTTTTTGAAAAGTAGTGCATTTTCGATAGTCTGAACAACCATTACACTAAGTGCTGTGTGAATTACCAGCAATCTTTCCAATACATTCACAGCAGAGCTTTGCCATGATTGGTTGAACTCACCAGGGAGGGGTTTGGACAAGGAAGGGATGGAGGAAAGATCCATGTTGTTTCCAGCCACAAAAAGACTGTGAGTGCTAGCCTTGTGTGTGTGTGTGTGTGTGTGTCTTTCCTTCTCTCCCTCCCACCTTGCTACTTTCAGTCTGTGTGTGAATGATCTTTGTCTCCCCTCCTGAGATCGCGTCCCTTCCCTTCTCCCTGTCTTGTGCTTAGCCACGAAAAAGACTGTGAGTGCTAGCCTTGTGTGTGTGTGTCTTTCCTTCTCTCCCTCCCACCTTGCTACTTTCAGTCTCTCTGTGTGTGAATGATCTTTGTCTCCCTTCCTGAGATTGCATCCCTTCCCTTCTCACTATCTTGTGCTTAGCCACGAAAAAGACTGGAGTGCTAGCCTTGTGTGTGTGTGTCTTTCCTTCTCTCCCTCCCTCCCTCCTTTCTATCTTGTGCCCAGCTGCTGCGATCTGAAGAATTAAGCAAGCCCTTTCCAGTCTCTCTTGTGTGTGTGTGAATGTTAATCTCAGGCATTCCTGTAGTAATCAGAGGATGTGCTTGGGAGGCCATGCCCCCGTCTCAGTCTGTGTGTGAATATCAAAGTGGAAAAGAGCTGAAAACTAAACCAATAGACCGATTAAGCAATATATCATCTGAACGATGCAGTACAGATGCAAAACAGCGATAAAGCGCAAATTAACGCAATAAAAACTGTTGTGTAACTGAAGCCTAAGAAACTTTTAAACTTTTTTTGGGGGGGTCTATGGGGGTGGGGGGAAGCATTCTAGTGGCAAATGACTCCTCCCCAACTGGGGCTTGTCAGAGAAGCCAAGAAAGCAAAACATTGCTCTCTGTTTCCCCCCATCACATCTCCATTTCCAGCTGGATTAGTGCAGTTCCAGAGTCTGTCTTTCATTCTCTCACACACCTGGAAATGTAAGTGGAAAAGAGTCTTAGGACTCTTTAACATCACATATAATTATAATGCTATGATTCCACTTTAACTGCCATAGATGTATCCTATGGAATCCTGGGATTTGTAGTCTGAGGCTGTAGAGCTCTCTGCCTGAGAATTCTAAGTATCCCTCCCTAAATTGCAAATCCCAGGATTCCAAAAGATGGAACAATGGCAGCTAAAGTGGAATCATAGTGTTATAACTATGTAGTGTAAACGGGCACAGTTTAAAATGCATTTATTTCATTAACCCTGCCTTCTACCTTTTTTTGTCACTTTGAGCTTCAGACTCAATTAGGTCCTGGCAGATGAAAGCCAGCAGCTACTTTAGTCTGATCTATCCTGAATCAGGAAGTTCTCCTCACAAGGGGAAAAACAACAACATAAGGCTTGGTGGCTTATTCTTCTGTATTTGTGACTAAATAAATGCTTTTTAAAACATATGACTGTTTTCACTTCTAATTCTGTGTGGGCACCTGTGTATGTGTGTGTAAGTGTGTGGGACACTGAAACAGGAATTGTGCAGCTGCACCTCCCAAAAGGGATTATGTGAGTTTTCATGGCTTATATTAAAAAGAGAAAAAATTCTAATCAGGGATGGGGGAGGTGAAGGGAGATGGTCAAACAAAGCCAAACCAGGAAAAGGGCTGAGGATAATGTCTTAGAGGGGCTACTGTGTGGGAAATCCCAAGTCCTGTGTATGATAAGGTTTTAACACAAACAAAAGCTTCAATCCCAGAAAGTTTCTCAAGGAAAGAGAGGAATCCCAACTGTATAGCATTTTTGGAAACAACTATACCCAACATAACATACACTGTTATCTTATCCTGCTCCTCCAACACGCTTCATGGAGCGGGAGGAGAGAGACCAAGTTCTGCCACTTCCTGGGGAAAGGAAGCCCAGTTGGGCTTTACTCCTGAGTATACCTACTCAGGATTGCAGCGTGGGCCCCTGAGGCCGGCATGAGAAACCCGGCTCCAGTGGCATGTGTGGGGTTCGGCTGAATAGCCTGGAGGGGGAGGGGAAAGAAACCCTTTACTCATGAGTAAACTCCTGTGGACCTGGCCGATGGTGTGCTTGGGGCCTTCAGCGTTCCACACGTTTCCGCTCCCAGTGAGCTGATTGGCTGGCTGACGGAGAGCTTTGATTGGGTGGGAAGTTTCCTAAACAGCCAATAAGCACACTGGGAACGGCAACATACCTAAGTGTTTTATATAGATAGATGCTTTTTCAGACAGAGAAGAACGTGGTGTGCTAAACTTACTTGTTAGTTGTTGCTGCCTGAGATTATGTCCCTGCAGCTGCAACAGTATTTTTACTGGGGATTATGGAAAATAAGGTCCAGTACAAATAGCATTAGCTGGATGGGACATGAATTCGCAAAATCCAATATAGCAGATTGCAAACAGTGTCCCTGATAGGAATTCCTCAGAAAGGAAATTTAAAGAATAGGTATGGCTGGCAGATATAGTCCTGGGGGAAAGAAAGGTGGAGGGTGGTGGATGGATGAGTACAGCAGGGCAGCTCTTGAAAGACGAACGGTATGCTTTGGAAACCTCACACTGAAGTCATGAACAAAAGCAGTATCTTAATTCTTATCTCTGTATATTGCTAGCTTTACTTTAAGGTGAAAAAACAAGCTATCACACCTATGACTAATACATCTGTGACCAATACAAAGTGTAGAAAGCTAAGAGAGTGCTGACCGTTTGGTGGGAGAGCACTCCTTTTAGTTTGGAATAAAAGATCCTGCTTTTTCAGGTACCTACTTTGTATATATTTATGAACTGCTATAGATATCTCCCTAGAGATTCTGAATGGAATATGTATCTGGGTAGCCTATCGACTGCTTTACTGCATGTCCTTTTGAATTCTGTTTTTTACTGCCAGACAGCTCAAGCAGAGAAACAGGGAACTGTTATTTCCTGTTACAGCTGGCGCTCCATATCTATAGATTCAACCATCCATAGTTTGAAAATATATATATGGGACACCATTTTACTATACCGTTGTATATAATGGGACTTGAGCATCCATGGATTTTGGTATCCATGATGAGGATCCTGGAACCAAACCCCAGTTGATACCAAGGGCCCACTGTATTTAGGGCTGCACAACCTTGGGAGTAATCAATCAGGGGCTGTATGCTGGTGATTGATAGGGCTGTACATTTCTCTCTTATCAGAAATATGAATTGGGAACTTGCAGAAGTCTTTGCCTCTTTCCTGGCTCTCTATTATCTCAGTGACTCCACCATTCTACTTTCCTTCTGTTACAGTACAACCCCCGTGTCCACGGGGATAGGATCCTGGACTTACCATGGATACTGGAAACCATGGATAATAGGAAACCCTATTAAAATGAATGACCTGCCCCAGGCCTATCATAGTCATGCTGGAGGACCTAGAAGATGCTTAGAAAGCGCACTTCTTTAGGCATTTTTATGTCCTCCAGCATGACTCTATGGTCAGCTTCTGGTGAAAGCATACCATAGAGTCGCGTTGGAGGACCTAGAAGCTGCCTAGAGACCCTATTTTTTAGACATAGGTAGTGAATCCGTGGATACAAGTCTCGCGGATACGGGGCTCATACTGTACTCCCCTTATCTACATGATATTGAGGACCACAGGGTGTACACCCTTTCTCCAGGATGATTATAATGCTCCAAGAATTTATGATCTCAGATGTAACAATCTCTAATTATCAGTGTCAATTAGAATGAAGACTAGAGTTGTGTTAACCCTCTCTCTTGTTCTTCCCTCCTTTCTCTCTTCCACTGTAATTAAATACCTCCAGGGTTTGATGAACCCATTTTTCTATTATATCTGAATCAGAAAACTGTGATTTAATGAGGAACTGATCCTGGTTTTGCATTCTAATTTGTATTCCATGACTCACTGTTTGGAAAGGCAAAAGACAATGGCTTAATGAACCCCCAAAATTTGGATTATGAGAGAAAGAAAAATGGATTGGGAGAAAAGTGCCATGCACACAATGCTCACTTATGGTCTGAATAAAATATAGCTTCTTAGACAGAGGTATAAAAGAGATTGCCGAATATTCATTTTAGCACACTCTACAAACTCATTTGAACATTATACTATCATGCTTTATTTTCTAACAGTATTCAAGTCGCATACTGACTTATAGTGATCCCATGAATTTTTTAGGATTTTCTTAGACAAGGAATGCAGATTGACATTTTCCCAAGTTGTAATTAGGAAAATGTGTTTATTTATCTATTGTAATGTAACTGCTAAGAGAAAAATACATACCTGGACATAAACGTGGTTATTTCCTGACTTGAAATTTGTAGTTGGTTTAGAAACTGCGTAATATATCCAATATGCTCATATTCAAGGGTCATTCCAGCATCAACCAGCTATGGTACCAAAAAAGCAACAAAAAAAGACACTCCTAAATATGAACATTCTCAGAGACTTCCCAAGTAATTTGAGATTACAGACAGTTCGGCAGAAATGATAAAGTAGAAATAGTTGGGTAATGCACCTGTATGTTAGACTTGTATGACTCAGCTTTAGGATGAAGGGAAGCCAGTAGAAGAATTCTATGGAGTAATCTGTAATTTTGGTGGTTATAGCCATCTAATTCCTAACACCCAACCAGAATCTAATTAATCAACAGTTACAGCATTTCATGGGTAATGTGGATTACATTGTTAAGGCCAGAGCCAATCTCAATGTGAAGTACTAATCTGGTAGCTGATTCTGATTTTGTACCTTCAACAAGCATAGCTTGGTGCCATTTTGATTGTGTTCCTCACAGGAACTGTCTAGACTGAATCATCCCACAACTATTCATTCACAGGCTCTGGAAGAGTATAGTACACGCCAGCTAATACCAAATGTCAGTGTGCAGGCCATTACAGAATTCATTTAAGGCCCCCCACTCTGAATAAATATCTCTCTTAACCTTTTGCTTATTTATGACCTAGATAGCAACTTTATTTTCTCTTATCCTCTTAACTTTCCCCTTCCTTGTCCTCTCCAAGATAAACAAACTTTCCAAACATACTAGGTCCCTAATACAGGAACAAGACAGACTTCAGGCTTGCCATATTTTTACAAGAAACCTCAAGCCCTATCAAATAAAGTTAGATAAAGAATACTCAGAGGAAAAACCCAATTAACTACTGTACCTCTTCAACCATTTACTGATGGTCTGTATTTGAACTTCCAAAACCAGATATTCTAATAAATTAATTTAGTGGGAGGGAAACATTTTTGCTATTTTTCAAACAAATTAGAAATTGCTTATTTGCTGTAAATAATCCAGTGAAATACCAGTAAATCCCAATCAACCTTCTGTCTACCACATATTATAGAAACTACAAGGTCTTATTCATAATCACTCCATATTCTTGAAATGTTCTCTTTTAGAAATTTCTATTTCTTACAAACTGGATTTGAGATTGGAGTGAGTATTTTAAAAAGCTTTTGGCTTAAAATAGTACACCGGCAACAACATTCAAGCTAAGAATATACTTAATGAGACTGGAGATGGTATATAGCAAAAGCAGAAAAAGATACAGAAAAGCAGAATCATCAGGAAGACAAGCATTTATGAGGCTGAAACAATGATAATGCAAATCATACCTTACATGAGATGTCAATTAAGTCAGGCACTGTGTCTTTTAATTTCATGGAAGCCACTTGTTCAAAAACTTTGAGGAGAACTTCTACTGTTGGCTAACCAAAAATAAATACATTGAAATGACAGCTAAATACATTCAATGTAATTAATTACTTAACAAAATGCAAGATATGATTTTAGTCTGAAATATATCAGCTGAGCACCATTTACAAGGCTACAAAAATTTTATACTCTTGGGAAGTGGTTGCCTGTGCCTCTTCTGAGTGCCTCAGACCTCATTCTTATGCAGTATGAACTGTACAGGGGGTAGGAGCCAATTTTCACACTGGTTTATTTTGGGCACATTCCAAGTGCTGTCACCTCTTCTTTCTTTCCTTCTTTCTTTCTCCTTTTTTTTTTTTTCCTTTGAGGGTTGGGGAACCTAAATTGCCTCCTTTGTGGGTGGTTTGGGGGCATGTTGACAGGTTTTCAGTCCAAAAATTGCCTGACAATAAGTGTAATTTAAACAATGAGGGTAGATTGCAGGGGCGGATGGCAGGGCTTTGAGGACTATAGAAGTGGGTTTTATGAGCTGCACGTAGCTCAGAGGCTACATTTTCCCTACCTTGGTATAGGGGAACTTCTAGCATGAGGTAATATAATGCTAGTAGGGAAAGTAATGCCTTCCCAAACCCACTTTTTCAAATACAGTCAGTATCACTCTGGCATATTCCAGGCATATGAAAACCACCAAGATGTCAGGCAATTCTGAACCAGGTCAAAGATCAAATAGCAACCTGAGCTCATCTATTGCTACAAGACAATGCAGAGAAATATAAACGAGAGACAGGAAGGAGTTCAGAAAAATCTACAATGCAGGAATGGCAGAGTAAGCACCTAATTGTATAGTTGTGCACCTGGATTTTTGATCTATAATCTCTTGCAAAGTACAGAACTCAACAGGCAAACTCCTGTGGGGTTATGTATACATGTGAATAACAACTGGTCCAAGCTGGTCCTATTCCTGCCATTTTTATTGTTTCAATTCCACAAAAGTGAAAAAAATAGTTTTAATCTATTTGCCACTATGAAAGTTGCCCACATAGTGGTCCCTTCCTCTTTCTTCAACAGTGCTGATGCAATACTGATCTGTCCTTTTGTTGAAAGTGGTATTACTACCTTGGCTTGATGTTCTGGTTCCCTGCACTCTGATCCAAATTCCTGCCAGCCAAAGCACTTACTGTGGAATGTTGGGTTTGATTGGTGATGAGCCAACCCTCCACTGATTGCCCAAAAATGGTACTAGAAATGTAAAATTTCTGGAAATGCTGAAGCCATGAGGGTAAAGCTTTTTCTGTTGAGGGGGGCAACTGAATTTTTTGGAAAAATTGAACAATGCAATATTAACCCCTCCTTCAAAGATTGAAAGTCATTTTATTACTTTAGGAACACAAAATTCATTATGTATAATATAACTTTGGCATAAAATTATGCTTGATGTATTAAAAGTACAGTTTATTCAGAATATAACTACAAACTGAACTTACTTTTAATTTTATTGTTTTTATTTTTTGCTCCAAAGGAGCTGCAAGGTCCTAAACTGTAAGGAACATCTAAACTATAAGGAACCCCTCTGGTTTTGCGAGTGTGAGGAATTTCCTAAAATCCCTCAATAAAAACAGAAGAAAACTTCAACCTTAGTGAAACAAAGAAAATTATTTTGTCTCCCCTAGTTCTCCATAGTATCAAGAGTACATAATCCACTCACTTCTATAATGAACTGAGCAACGAAAACCAAGACTAGGAATTATAGTGATGTGATACTGCACATTATCTTACACAATAGTCTTCCACTTAAAGTTTTAAAAAATGCTTTTGGGGATATTTTTTCTGAACATTTTTTCTGAAACATTTCATTCATCTTTCTAAAACAACAACAACAACAACAACAATAATAATAATTCCAGAATCCATTATTTTCAATTTTTCTGGAAAAAAAGGTTCAGAAACTCTCTTTCTCTCTCTCTCTCTCTCTCTCTCTCTCTCTCTCTCTATATATATATATATATATATCCCAGGCTTCCACATCTCAAGTTTTAGTATGGTGAGCATGTTGTTGTTACTGCTGTTATTGTTCCAATTTATGGCGACCGTATTGTGAACCTATCAGGGTTTTCTTGGCAGAATTTGTTCGGGGGGGGGGGTTGCCTTTGCCTTCCTCTGAGGCTCAGAGTATCACTTGCCCAAGGTCACCCAGTGGGTTTTCATGGCCGAGTGGGGATTGAAACCCTGGTCTCTGGAGTCATAGTCCAATGCTCAAACCACTATACCACACTGGTTCTCTCATGTGCTGAGCATGCTGTCATCTAATTATTTCCCTCTGTACCTTTTCAAGATGCATAATGTCACAATACTGTCATAGTCCCATGTTTGAATCTTCAAACATCCTCAGGAAGGAAGAGTCTGTGTCTAGGAACTTCTAAGCAGATCTGAGAGGTCACAAGCACTTAGAGGAGGCAGCAGTCAAACTTTTCTTTCAAAATGCAGATAACCCCTCTCTGCACTGGAGTGGAAGGATATGCTAAATAGCCAACTATCCCTATAAAGAGCAAACACCTAAAGGTTTAGACTTGGCTGCCAGATGAAGTGTCTGCCTAGAAACAAAGACTCTTCATGAGTAAGAGATATCCCTGAACAAATCATTTCAACAGGTATTACTGACAAGTCTTCAGGTGTGCTCTGGGTGGGGTCAGGCTTGAAAGTCTTCAGTTTTAGGCCCAGAGTGCTGAAAAAATGGGCATTCATCCGCCCTCTGTCCTCTTGTATTACTGCCCCATATATTTTGTTTGAGAAATATATATATATATATATATATATAGAGAGAGAGAGAGAGAGAGAGAGAGAGAGAGAGAAATACATACTGAGAAAAAAATGTTAGGAGTTACATTTGTGCAATGAGTTATGTCTGTGCAATGATAACCAGGCCCTGAACTAAAGAAAACTTGTCTCTATGTCACAACAGCCAGCTTGTAGGTATTTCAGAGTCTACAATAGCTTCCTACCAGTTCACCCAAGAGTTCTGGTGGTTCTGGGCTCATGCACATACTGATCACTATGTTGGCACCTGCAAGACCTCTCGGTAAATCGGGGACCATTTATTTATTTATTTATACCCCGCTCTTCAGCCACAAGGCTATCAGAGCGGCTTACAAATTGTTTTAAGCAATAGCAATTTACACATCTACACTGCATTAAGCAGTTTCCAATGTGTGTTAGCTAATTCATTTTACAGACCTATGAAAGGATGGAAGGCTGAGTGAACCTTGGAGCCTGCTGGAATCGAACTTGCAACATGGTGACTTGAAGTACTGGCATTTAACCACTGTGCCACCTAACTCTCCTGACTTGAGCAAGACTTTAGAAGACTGTTTGGCTTGACCTGCCCCATCAGAATATGCCAGACCTCCATTTTGGTGGTAGTTGACTTATTCTCAAGAATGTTTCTTCCACCTGTATGCATCTGATCATATAATACCTCTGAAGCTGGCACAGTCTATGAAAGCTCACACTGTATTAGTCTTTAAGGTACCAGTGGCTTCTTTTGTTACATCAGCTGAACATAGGTACTCTTCTGAAACTGAATTTAAGTTTCTTCCACTAACTGAATATTTTAATCTAGTATTGTACCTACAGACAAATTAAAACTAAAAACAAGAACAAAAGTGGTTAACAAAAGACGAACAAAGAATCCAAAAGACTGAATTTATTTTTAAATCCTATTCAGTTTCGCCTTAAAAGGTATTTCTTGTACAGTTTTGTTTAAATTGTCTTGTAACTGTCCTGAAAAATGAACAGCTTAGAACCAAAAATTAAAGTAAAAAATACAATTTTATTATGATAAAACATATGGTCAAAAGATTTTTCAGGCAATAATCTTACACTCATTTACCTGGAAAGAAGTCCCACTGAATGTAACAGAGGTTAACAGTGTGTTGTGAAACATGTGAGAAGGTCACTTACCAGTATTTTAATCATTATGCTAGTGTGGACTACAAGAAATAGTTCTTTCAGCAAACAGGACTGGAGCAAAGAGGTAAGCAGGTCATTTAGTAATTGTGAATTCAAATGCAACCTTGGAATATTTTCTTTGCCGTAATCTGTAAATATCCGGACTAAAGAAAATGAGAAATTTAAAAGTCCCATTATTACAATGCCTCAACTAATTTACTACTGAAACATCAATTAACACAAATAGTAATTTTTAAAAGGCAAAAATTATACAGTTTATGCAGTAAAACTCTATTTTACTAGGCATGGGGATTTTTAATGTTCAGAGCAGTGCTTATTCCTTTACATGATATGAAAAAAATATTATTTCTTATAAATCAGAATGATATCACAATGAAAACACATTACAGCAACTATTCTAGTACATTATTGCATCTGAAAATATTTACATCCCTCACAGGCCTAGTATTAATTGAGTATTTTTTGTCTGATCCATTATAATATTAACAGCTCCACATTTTCACCTAAAATAGATGCAGAATGAGACAAGCATCTAATCAGTCATAAACTTCACCTAGCCTGTTTTGATATATATGAATTCCAGTTACGGTACTCTTAATACAAACTCAGGATTAAGAACAGGTTCTTGCAACCGTGCTTCTTTGAATGGTCATCTGTGAATTCACACAAATGGGACATCTTGCCCTTGCATGGTGCATCTCTTGGAACCTTCTAGAGGAATACAATATGCGTCTTGGTGGCAGCCTCTCCCATTCTCTGCAAGTATGATCAGTGTGCTTCCCACCTAACCATCAATTCCTTCTTGTCTCATAATCTTGTGACCAAAAGCCAATCATCTATGTATGGAAAATGAATTATGCCTTGCTAACGAAGCCAAGGAGCTAACACAATTGTATACTTGGCCACACTACTGAGGAAAAAACTGCTCTCCCCACCCCCAACAAGAGAGGAAAAAACAGCATGTGAACCCCAAACAGTTCCTGCTTGAAGAATTGAAAGCCACAGACCCTCCAAACAGAGTCAGAGAGATGTGCTTTATTCAAGTTTTCCTGCCCACGTTGTGGTTCACAAACACGCTGCTATCCATGTCACAAGGGCTCTCCCTCCTCTCTGTGTATTCCACACCAGCACAGAGATGGGAGGAAAGGCTCGTGTGTTTGAACAATCTGAGGCACACTCTTAAGGATTCCTCTAGCCTGGAAATCCCGTAGAACTATGTCTCCCTTCAGTAGCCGCCACCACCCACTGTGCAATGAAACCCCAGTCCAGTGGGAAACTGGGAAAGTCTTCTGGTTAACCAGTGGAATTACTCTCTCTGTTAAAGTATCACCAATCCCCCTTCTCTATCCCAAAGAAGAATCAAGATAGCTATGACCAAGCAAGGCGCATGTAATGTAGGCTTTAGTAGGAAAAAGAGAAAAAGCTTTATTTTTTAAGTTCAAGCAAGCAAACCCATTCAGAGGTAGTCATATCATGGAGAAAAGGTATTTCTTTCTCCAGGTCCCAACTTAAGAATTACATAGAATATAATGATGTATGTACTACATTCAGTCAAGGCTAAAATAAATAATATAAGCGAACGCAACTAGCTAAACATATTTTCCTACTCTTGGTAAGAAAAGTTCCACTCACATTTAGGAGGTCCACTGGAATCAGGATGTGTTCCATTTGGGATGGCTAGGGCCAGGCTTATCAAAGCTGGCCTAGCTGAGTCTCTGACGATGGAATTTCAGAGTACTGCAATGCAATTAGGCCTGCTCCTCAGGCCTAATAATATCATGTGTGAGTCTGGTCCTTCCAGACTCCTAAAGCCATGTGTCTTGAAACAAAGACTGCATCTCTTCAAAACTCTATTAGCCAAATCTGATAGGCTCTTCATTGCCCAGTCTGAGTGGCTCTCCAGTCAGGTGATGTGATGTCATGTTTAGCAAATGAAGGTCCACCCCCCACTCCTCAGAACCCTGTGTTCCCTTTGTCTGATGAACAGGGAATGGAAATTACAGATGGGAAATGTAGTTCTGGCAGATGTGCTCTGGCTCCATGATGGGAGTTGCAGTCACTTCATCATGACACTTGGTGAACACATATCGACCAAGACAAAGGGGAGGATGCCCACCTTCTTATCATGAAACAGAGAAACAGTCAGTGCAATGGTCTGACTGCAATGTGAAAGTATGTGTCTTTTAGGTCCAGGGTAGCAAACCAGTCGCCCTTCTGCATCAGGGGAAGTATGGAACTGAAAGAGATTATTCTTTTTGTTGTTGCTGTATATATTTTAATTAACAAACAATATTTACATATATAAAAAAGACACATAAAATACAATACAAAACAAAAACAACAAAAACTAAGTAACTAACAAAACCTACCCACTACATTACTTCCCCCCTTAATTGAAGGTTAATACTGGAAAAAACACTACTTGTACTTCTTATAAATGCTATCACATTAACCCTACTAAAGAAATGTAGCCGCTATTTAAAAAATACTGGTTGTCCTCTAGTATCATTACATTTTCCCATTGTTGTTTCCAAAAGTTTATAATGTATCCCAATCCCTCTTAATGTTTACCAAAGATTTTTCCTTAATCAACACTGTCAATTTCTCCATTTCGGTAAATTCTTGCCATCTTTAGCACCCAGCCTTCTTTTGTCAGAATAGATGTACTCTGCCATCTTTGAGTGTAGAGATGTCTTGCCGCTGTAATCATACACTGAAGAATTCTTCCATATTATCTCTCAAGCTGATCATCCAGCATTCCCAACAAGTAAAGACCAGGCCTTTTCTGGAACTTTATGTTTTAAAATGTCCTCTATTAATTGATTAACCTAAGTCCAAAACCTGATGGCTATGAACTGAGAGAGACCATTTTGAAACATCCAAGCTGTATGTAGAAATTGAGACCTCAAAGGTCCAGAATGGGACACACTCCTCCGTCCTTCTTTGATATGATAAAGTAGTGGGACAAACCTCTGATGGAGATGAGAGATAGGGACAGGTTTGATAGCTCCTTTGAGTAGTAGGGACTTCTCTTTCAGAGTAGGAGAAGGAGGAGTAACACGAAAGACCCCTATGGGGGGAATTTTCCAAAACTCTTATCGTTTATCCCGTCTGACAATGTCGAGGACCCAAATGTATGAGATGATGGAGGTCCAGGCATGATGGAGCCTGTCATGAAAAGTGGGAATGGTGGTAGGAAGGTAGTTGATGGATTGTCATTCTAGGAGAAGTCAACGGCACCATCTGCTGGACTCCTGATGCCTCTTCCAGAACTGCTGGGTTCTACATCTTCCTGTGGAAGAACCCCTCGCAGAAGAAGAGGCTAGAAGAGGAGCAAGCCTTTGCTGGTGACTACTCTCTGGGCTATACTGATGTCTGGAGGCAGGTGTATATTGTGTCCAGGAGAACTGAGACCTAGATTATTGTGTTTGGAAGTGAAGACCAAACTTTTTCGCCGAGGAGCACATCTTATGTGCATGCACTAATCTGTCATCTGTTTCTGCATTAAACAAACTATGCTCATAAAAGGGAAGGTCTCCGATAGTTGCTCCAGCATGGTGTGACAGACCCAAGGAATGCAACCAAGCAAGATGGTATAGAGTGATAGTGTTCGCCAAGGTCTTATCACTGCAGTCAGCAGCATGGCACACTATAGTGATGTGCTGAGCATCGAGCCTATACACTTCTGTCTAAAGAATTGCAATAGCCACCTTGTGGTTGTCCTCCAAAAGCTTATCCAGGTATGGAATCATCTTCTTCCACAAAACGTGCTGGTATGCTCCCATGCATGCTGCACAGCTGGAGATCTAGAAAAAGAGGCCAGCTGTTTAACAGAATTTCTGGCATCCAGTTTCCTTCGCTCTCTATCCACTGGCGTGGAGATTTTGAGAAGACTTTGACTGAGGAGCACCCTTGATGATTGGTTTTGGATCATGGAAGAGCCACTCAAGAGTCAGTCTCAACCACCTTGTAGAGGCCTTCTATTTTTTTAGATGCTGAAGGAACACAAGACAGGATTGACCAGGACTTTGGGCCACCTGAAATAGATATGGAAGCAGCAGTTATCAGGGCTGGTGAGGGAGCCAGACTCTGAACCCACTGAAAAACTGGATCCGCAACAGAAGGCTCTGTCTTTTTTCAGCACAAGATTCAGAGCTTTGGACATCCTAAACATCTGGTTCGTGAAGGACAGGATATCATCTGTTGGAGAAACCAAATCAAATTCTCCTACCAAGGCTGGTGGGGAATCCCTGGCAGGCAAGTCTGAAAACTCAGAGGATAAATCCAAATTTCTATCTGAGCTCAACGTTTCCAGCTGTGAGATGGTGTGCAATGGACAGGATGGAGAAACTTTTGGAGGAGGAATGTCATATCCTGCCTCCAGAACCCAGGTGCAGACTGACACAGGCAGTAAGTGCTCAGACAGGGAGACAGAGCATCAGGAAGACATGACAGTGCATGAGACAGAGGGTGAGACACACACACCCCAGCAGCCACAGCACTGTTATGGACACAGACACAGACCTAGCAGTACCTCCCTCAGCAGAGCATCATCAAGGAGATGTGGAGACACTCTGAGTGTTTATATCTAAAATACTCAGCAATCAAACAGCACCTGCAGAAGGCAGGCAGACCATAAATAGTTGGGTACCTCCCTCAAAAAGTTGCGGCTAAACAATTGACCTTCTTGGTGAAAGCAACATTCATGCCTTGTGTTCCTTTTCTGCTGCCTGGATCCTGCTCTGTTTACCGACTACACTCTTGGATCTCCCTTTGGACTGTTACCTGGATTTATTGCTGGACTGTCTATGATCTGAACTGAACTGAGTTTGTCTCTTTAACTTCCTTGCTGCTGAGCCATGCTTTTCCATGTGATTCTCTCAGCTCCATAACTCCCTGCATTCCTTCCTGAGGGTCTGGTTTTGTGGTGAGACCAAAACAGGATAAAGATGGCTTGGATCTGCGGATGGTACCTGTGAAGCCTGGGAGTGAGGTGGAGTAGGCAAACAAGATGCTACCCACTTTGGGAGGTCAGGCTGTGTAGGCCTTGGAGATGCCGCACAGGCCCTGCTGAAAACCCTGGATCAAGATAGGGACACAAAAACTGACTGAAACTGACCAGGTCTCATAGCCGACGGTATCAATTTTGGTACTGATTCTCAGCAGTGATGATGATGACTATGCTGTTCTTAGAGTTCACCATAGAAGTGACGATACCCATAGTCTCGATGATAATAATAGTCTGTTGACATAGACCTGTTGAATTTTAGTAATACGGAGAACCCATCTGGTATCCATAGAACCTGCAGTATTGCTCCCTAGCTCCACAGTGCCTGCAGTGATGATACTCAATGCGACAACACTAAATAGTGATCCTGTGGACTATGGGATCAAGAACACCAAGATGTAGTGCTGGCTGAACTGGAACACAATCTGGAACAGTGTCTCTGCCTACACACTGAGTCCCTGTGCAGAGAAAGAGAGATTGGAGGAAGAGGCTGGTCCCGAGGTGACTGCAGGCTTTGAAGGCCTTCTTCTAGTGGAATGGAAGGGGCAGGAGGTTGAGGTGACGGATCCAGTATCTCACTTTCTGATACCATACCTACGACTATAGTCTGCAGAGAACACTCCCACTCCATAGCACTGGTATCAATGTCCATCTAATGCAAAGAACGTCTGAATTCAATAGAGGCAGGTGCAGAGAGCTTCCTCTCTTGCACAAGTTGAACTGAGGGGCCTGGCTGAACTGGAGGCCATGGAGACGAACCTTGATATCGTGATGATACCATCATAAGACACTGGTATATTTTGCCTTCTTCTTTTTCTTGTGCTGTTTATGAGAAGACAGCTTGGGATTCAGGGACAGTTCCACATCAGTACTGAGAGATCTTCCTCTCAACAATCCCATGTTGGTATCGAAAGAGCAGCTTAAGGTGAAGGGTGCTTGAGATTGAGCAGCTGGCTCAGAAATTGGGCGATCCATGGCCTCCTGACATCTTACAGGTCTAGAGAACATCTCCAATAGGGATCTCTTGAGAGCCACCCAGATGGACAAGCCTGAAGTTGTTGGGATTGACATGCAACACAGAGCAGCCAAAGACTGATGGGAAGACACCAAAACTGAGGCTCTATGAAATGGCCTATTTTCAGTGACTTGATCTACTGCCTTTAAGGCATTCTCCCAAATGAGAGCCTTAAGTGTTGAGGAGCAATTGCACTGCACCTGAGAGATGAACTCCTGGCAATGAATGCTCCCACATTGTGCCCCTTTCCTAGGCTCAAAAGGCACTTACAATACCCATCCTTCTCCAGGATATTGGCACAGCATGAAGTGCACTTCTTGAAAGAACTGGAGGAGGCCATAAGTCCCTGAGACCAAAAAAGGCCCAAGAAGAAGCTGAACTGTAACTCTGAAGCTGAGAAGTAATCCAAAAGAGTGGTCAGGTAAGTTCTGAAGCCAAAATGGAACATAAGCGAAAATGCAGAGAAAAGTCCAAAAACCATATGTGAAAACCAGAAATGCTCAGAAGAGTTCCTAATGATTATACCACGGCGCTGGACAAAAAGGAATTGAGGTTTTAGGTGGGAAGCACGCTGATCATGCAAGGAGGATGGGAAGGGCTACTGCCAAAAAACATACTGTATTGCTAATAGAAGGTTCTGAGAGATGCACTGCACAAGTGCAGATGACCCATTTGTGTGAGACACAGAGACAAAGAAGGCAAAAAGTAGTTTCTCTGACAGAAGCATCTTTGTCTTGTAGAATATTATCTAAATTCCCTGCAACAATTCAGCTACATAGTCTTGTGACAATACCACAAGAAAATTCATTTGGAACTCCAGTTCTGACCACAATTTCCTGATGTAGAACAGTTACCCTCAGATGAGGGTAAAGAATTTTTTCTTACAGAACTACATGTACAGCAGCAGTACAAACCATAACTGCCAGAACCCTGGCAAATCATCTGATCATGATTGCCTACTGTTTGGGAAATTTTGTGCTATGGTACAGATTTAGAGACTAAGTATTGTTACCAGCAATTTTGTACTAAATATAGTACAATGTTTGTAAAGTACCATAATAATCCTTGAACTAGTAAGAGGAAGGTTATATGACCTTTTATAGATAAGCACCTAAGAATTAGTATATGCTAGTCCAACCCAACATGTCTGTCTTATAAAATGAATAGATTATATCATACCTGCACGCTGCAGCAGAACTACTTCACCAATACCTATATATTTTTTAAGTACTTCACTGCAAAACTAAAAAAACAAGAAGAAAAAACACCACACAAATCTATTACATGTCTGAAACCTTGAGAAGCCACACAATTTTATAATGTGAAAAATTGGTTTGTAAATAATTGGTTTGTAAATATATACCTAACTAATATGGTTGGCTTGCACATTGCTTTTGCATCTGAAATAATTATTTTTCTAAAACTGTTGGTTATTATTGGCTACAATCCAAAGCATACTTACTATAGAAATAGGTTCCACTGAAAAGAGCAGGCCTTTCTCCCAACTAAATATGTGAGAGTGCTGAAAAATTCTTGGCCCAACCAATTTTGTCACTGTAGCTTGACAAAGTGTTTTTTTGTACTGTAAACTGCCTAATTTGAAGGACTGTAGCTCTAATTTCTGAATTTTCTCAGACCACTGATAGAATCATGTCAATGAAAAGTGTGGAATTTTCAAGTGCTGAACTTTGGGCCATCATGAAGTCCCTGTTCCTGTAGAGGACAACTCCAAAGGAAATCCATCAGTATATGATGCAAACATTGAGTGACAAGCGCCCTACTCAACTGCGACGGAGTGGTGTGCCAACTTTCTGTGAGGAGATTTGGAGACTGAAGATGCAGCAAGATCTGGGAGACCTTAACAGTATCAATTCCTGAAATTGTGGAGCGCGTTCATGACCTGATTTTGCCAGATTGGTGAAGCTCATCTAAAACAATTGCTGAGACACTAGAGATATCCTGGGAATACATTCCCATTCCTTAAAGACCAACTTACCTTTTTCACAGTTGTTAAGACTAAAAAGGAACTGTTCTTATAATAATCAGTTAATTACAGATGCCAATCCATTTCTGGATGTATTATCTTTGAGGGGTTACCCTCAAAAGGTACTACAGCAGTCATTCACATGAGCTTCCAGTATAAACAGACAACTTTACCAACAGAAACATAAAACTGAGAAAGAACATATATTTTGGATAATTACATTCAACCCATTGCTACAAGGGATAAAAAGTATTACCACCAAGCATTGGCACACTGTTAACCAAATAGTAGGGTGTGAGTTGCCTCCCACTGTGGGTTTCAGAAGATCCTCTAATTTAAAGGACAAACTAGTCCATGCTGACCTTAATAAACCAGTTCAGCCTATTCCAAAATTAAAAGGTCATTATACATGTGGCCAATATTCTTGCTTCACTCAAAGTTTGAACATTGAAGAGTTTATTCATCCCATTACCACCTACAAGCTACATTCCTTTTCTACCTGACAGACCAAGGGAGTGGTTTATATCATAATTTGTCCCTGTAACAAACTGTATATGGGCTTTGAAATATAATCTTCTACAGTTTCAAATAGACATTCTTGAGCAGGGTTTTTCAACCAGGGTTCCTGGAACCCTAGGGTTCCACAAGAGGTTGCTAGGGCTTCCTTGAGATATTGTGATTGAAAAAAAAAATTTAAGCTGTAGATATAGTAGCTTTTAGGCAGGGGTTCCCTGAGACCTGAAAATTGTTTCAAGGGTTCCACCAGGGTAAACAGATATGAAACTGAGTGGATATTTCCAAGTTGATTTTGCAGCATTTTGAGCAATCTAGTGATAATTTTTTAGAATGACTCATCACTGTTGATGAACTGCATCACTATGATCCGGAGACCAAACAATAGTCTGTCAAGTATTAACATTCCCAAACTCATAGAGCACAAGCTTCAGGTTTCATCAGAAAGCTGTACGTATTGCCAGAAATCCAGGAAGCACACAATACAAAATTGTTGCTCAGAATGAGAACCTAACAAATACACTCTTAAGTTAAAAGCATTTTACAATCAACAAAATCTGGCGGGCTGAATAACTACTGGTTGTCCATCAGCCACTGGCACAAGCATTCCTTAAACCAAGTTACCATCTTCCCAGCATCTCTACCCTTGACACTTAAACTATTAATTGCAGAGGCCTTGTTATCTCCTTTCCCAAGCAAAGCCCAAACAGTTACATACATCATTTCACCCCTACACAAACTGCTATGCACCCTCTACACCAAGGCTACAAGGAAACTAATATATATGGCAGGAGCAATGGGGACCAAACCCGACACAATTGTTGCAGTGGAGGTGCTCAGGTTCTCCATAGCCAAAGAAATTCAAGACTCAAATGTTAGCCGAAAAGGTCATGGCCACAGTTTTTTTTCAGATAAGGAAGGTATTTTGATGACTGACTATCTACAGGAGGACAAAAGTGATAATGCATAATACTACTCTAATTTGCTGTGCCAATTAAAGGCAGCATTGAAAGGAAAATGGTGAGGGAAACTGCAGAAAGGTTTTCTCTTTTTGCTGGGCAATGCACCTGCTCAGAGGGCTGGCAAGACAATGGATTTTTTGAAGAATTTGGGTTTGAGTGCATAGACCATCCACCCTACTCACCAGATCTGGCTCTATCTACTTCCCGTTTCCAAACCTTAAAAAGAGTTTGAAAGGGAGGAAATTTTCAAATAATTCAGAGGTAATAGCAGTAGCAGAGCAGTATTTCAGTGACCAGGAACCAGATTTTCTTTGGAAGGGTTAAAGAAACTTGTGCGAAGTGCACTGAACTTCAGAGCTTGTATGTGGAACAGCATGTAAGTTTCATGGCTCTAGGTCATTCCTTTCTTGCTCAGGCCAAGAACTTCTCAGCACCCCCTCATATATTTAGGATTGCAGAAACAAATATCACCTATATCCAATTGTTAGTCCCAAGTAAAGTACATTGAATCAATGGAACTTGCATTTAGTGCATTAAGTGCTGACTTACCAAATTCCACTGTTTTAATGGGTCTACTCTAACAACTGGACTTAGGTCTGTGACAGAATTCACTAGCAGTCAGAATTTATTTTATTTTATTGAATTTATACCGTGCCTTTCTCCCAGGATAATAATAAAATGCCTAGAAACTACTGCTATACTTTGGGGTTGTCTATACCAAGCTAAAAGAAACATATTCCTCAGCAATAATAGCAATTTGCAGCTGCTGTAATTTGTCTTAATGGTTTTACAGCCCCCATAAACTTTGCATGCTCTGTAGTCAAGATGGCAGTTGCAAGTGAATTACTTGTGTTTTTAATCTGCTGCCATCAAACTTTTTAAAAAAACCCTATTTCCACTGTGCGCATAAACAATATTTCACCTTTACAAAAAAAGAGAGAAAAGAGATAAACAAAACGATCACTCACCAAGGCAAAAATCCAACGTGGATGCAGTGGGCACTTGCCATTAGCAAGCCCCACCCCCCACACTCATTCACTGAATCATATTATTGCTTCCTCTTTTATGGGAAAGTGATTTATATCGAATCGCTTGTCCCAATGAGCAGGAATGCGCATTCTCCTTGCTATTTTTAAAAAATTCTGGGAAAAGGCAAAGGCTTTTTTCTGTGGAGTTTCTGCCATTTTTGGCCCCCCTCCTTCAGAATATGGCAAAACAATGAAGACTGCCATTACGTCAGGTCGTCTTCTCCTTGCATTCTGTGAGTACTTTTGCCGTTTAGACAATCCCTTTGATTAAGCTAAGTATCTAGACATCTGCTATTAACTGTACAGAATTCCTTTAATAGCATGTCATGTGCAGTCTTTATACAGTACTCAGTAAGCAGCAGCCTTAGATTTAAAACAGTAAGCTTTATTGCTAAACAGAATTTCTGAAGAGTTACCTACATAATATTGTTGCTTTGAATGAAAAGCAAAGGGAAAAGCAGTGATATAAAAACATTTATAAAACATGCAAACTTGGTGTGTCATTCATTCATTGGCTGTTTCAAATATTTACAACCCTCTTCTTACCCAGTACCCCTGACCATTGTTATTTTGAGTTTCCCACCACTTGGTCTCCATGAAGACTCTCCTATTTTGGGCCATGTCAAGCACCTGAATTTTTACCATTACAAATGCAGGCAAAGGCAAGCCTTGAGCCACATGTAGTCCGTGGACACAAATGGCAGGGAAACATTGTTTGGGATCTGATCCTGACATAGTGCTAGAAGCTAGAGATGAAAAAAAAGAAAGCACACAAGCAGTTCTAAACCATGGTTTGTGGATTGCTGCCCATTAACGCAAAATCACAGCAGTGCTCTTTTGTCTCCATGGTCCTTTAGCAAAATCGCTGGTATGCAAAGTTATCCATGTTTGATGTTCACACAGAACCATGCCTGCAAATCAAGATGGTGATCAGGAGTGAATTGCTCGCATTATTATTCTCAACAAGTTGCTGCCGCTTGCACAGTATTTTTTTTTTACTACAAATCTAAGGTGCGCAATTGCAATCTTCCATTTAAAAAGCTGTTTGATTGCCTCAGCGCAGTGAAAAAGCACCTGATCACTACCGCAAAACTCCAAAATTGCACTTCCGGGTAGAGATGTGAAGGCCTGGAAAAACCCGGAAAAATTCAGGAAAAAAAATCCCCATTTTTCCTGAAGCCTTTGTTTTTTTCCAAAAAATTAAAAAAAGGAAGAAAAATGATTATGGAATGTCCAATTCATGCTGCTGCAAATCTGTTGGATCCAAGATTCAAAGGTAGAAATATAAGTGATGATAGCACTGCTACCGCATTTGACTGGATTACATAACAAGCATCTCACTTAGGACTTGATGTTGGGAAGGGACTCTCAAATGTTTCAGAATACAGAACATCTTCAGGGATTTGGTCCAGGAATGCAGTCTGGGATTCTGCCAAACATATCCCTCCTGCAACATGGTGGCAAGGTCTTTGCACAACACAGCCTCTGACTCCTCTAGCTTCTTGCCTTCTTCAGGTTCTTCGATCTTCTACAGCATGTGAAAGAATCTCGTCTATGTTTGGAAACACTCACACTAAATCAAGAAATAAACTGACATGTGAAAGGGTAGAGAAGCTTGTTTCAATCCAGGAAAATCTTCAGTTTTTAGAAGTTCATGACAACTGTGATGATGACAAACATAATAAAGCAAAAGCAGAGACTGAAATTGATACTGATAACCATAGCTCAGAAAATGAGTCTAATTAAATTTCATACCTATTCACTGAATCTTAATCCCTCCCTCCAACCTTCCCCACTTAATTCTCTCCCCCCTCACTTAATTCTTTTTATGGTAATGAGTACTTTATGTATATTTGATACTGTGGAGAGAAAATATAAAGAATTTTCTTTGTTACTAATGTTGATTTTTTTTCTGGTCTTTTTTTTTTTTTAAGAAATTGTGGGGTTTTTTGCCTGTTCCACATAAACTAGCAAAACCAAAGAGGTTCCATACAGTTCAGGAGACTGTTGCTCCATTTGTTACAAATAAAAATTAACAAAATAAATAAAAGTAAATTCCATTTGTAATAATTGTTTGAATACACTGTACTTTTAATATACCAATTATGGTAATTTTATGCCAAATCATATTTTACATAGTAATATTTAATATTTCTATAGTAACAGAGTGACTTTCAATCTGTACAAAGTGCTAATATTGCATTTTTCAATTCTCCTGAAAATGTCCATTTTTTTCAGGAAAAATAGAGAAGAAAACTCTTTTTTCCCATAGCTTCAAAATTTCCAAAAATTTTACATCTCTACTTCTGGCCACTTCGTTGTTGGCAAGCCCATACCCCGTGCTCATCCGACCAATCGATTTCCAAGTCCGCTCTTATCCAGGAATGCACAATGATGCGATTTGGTTGTCTAATGCACGGGAGTGCACACTTCCCCCACACTTATAAAAAAAACCTTGGGAGATGCTGCGAAGGATTTTCCTGCATAGTTATTGCCCCACCTCTTACTGAATACAGCAAATCACTGTGGGATCTCATTGGGACAAAAGGTATTCTCCTTGAATTCTATGAGGAGTTTTTCACTGTCTAGACAACCCCTATGTTCGGAAGCTCAAATATTAATTTGGGTCCCAAACTATGGCTATGGCAATTCATGATTTGGAAGATACTGGACTAAGCAGTGCATATAAAGCTGTTCTATAATAAGAAAGTTGGTTTATTTTAGGATTTGAATGGCTTGTTTAGAAAGTAAATTTGTACACATTTACAGTGTAAGATCAGTTAAAGTACAGTACTGTTAAGTTGAAAAAACACTGTTGATCATTGGGTATTAGAATTTTTACCACATAGGGAGAACAGCAGTCTATTACAGATTTGTGTTTGCTATGCATTCACTAGAAGAAAGATTTACCACTAACAGGTGCCCAAGTATTTTTCCAATCAGTTTCCTCCAAGTACTCTTATAACATTCCAATGGCCATTTAAATACCAAATTTGGTCAGTGCTTAGTATCTGCATGACCATGTGTCATCCTACCTAGTTACAATATCTGAATGTATTCAAGTAACTTTTTTATCATACCATTTGCAAACTGAATACATATACAACAATTCAAAGGAATGATTAGCACATTTACGCTCATTACTTGATTAGTCCAAACTTATTTGTAACTGAATACAAAATAATTGGATGTGAGGTGAAATAAAAATTATCTGTGGTATCTTATTTAATGGCTGCATTCACTCATTCAAGTTATCACTGGATTCTGAAATTTACAAACAATGAACATATGTATGGATCAGGCCACAAAGAGAAATACTTCCCCAAATTAATGGAAATCTTATCCTAAAGACCCAATAAAGATTGTACAGGTGAATGCAAGAAGAGTATTTTATGTAAAGAAGAACCACACTAGTCTTACTTTTTCATTTCCTGGTGCAGGAACATGCCAATACCAGCAGTCTGCTCTCTCACAACCATTCAATGTATTGAAATATGATCTGCAGTATCCACGGGGTATATGAAGCAATCCTAAATTAGTCTACAATATAACCCAAGAAAAATCAATAATTTTAAAAACTGACAATCTTTCTTCTTATTTCAAATCTCTCTACTATATAGGATTAGTGTGAGTTAAACAGATAAAATGTTTGACTTAAAGTGAGCAGATGGAGCATTCAGAATGTAACATAGCAAAAAAGAACAGCCTTAGGAGAAACTGACTTTTGATGAAGACAGTATCACCTAACACACTCATGAAATGCCTGTTAGGTTTTAGTGGGAAAGTTCATCAGATTTTTGACGAAGTTCAAATGCAGAGCCAATCAGGCTCCTTTAGACCAGTTACAGCAATTCTAGAGCTGAAGCAGTCTTCCTTCCAAAGCTACAAGAACAAAAGCTGACTGCTAGGTGAAGCTTCTTGTGACCTTCAAGCTGCAGGAAGGTGCAACACCCTTTCAGGAAATGAGCATCTTTTACATTCTTTCTCTCTGTGTATGGGGGTGGAGAAGATTGAATTATTGTCAGAGGATCTTACAACCAGTACGCTTGTGGGGAGGAATTGAAAAATTACAATCACAATATTTTGGAAGAGAACCTGTGAGAGACTGAAGATAGCCAGAGACTGAAGCTGGTCCAGAATGCCACTGCCCAGATATTAACAGGAATGGACAGAAGCAAAATCTCAGCACTGACTACCAATGAGCCCAATTACAGGTGCCAGTACTAGTGAACAAAGACCTAAGCCAGGGATGGAAATAACATGGGCCACCTTCTTTCTCCATTTTTTGTAGCCTTAAGTCTCTCCTGGGTAGTGTTCCTCCCTCAAATAAACATGGAGAATGCATATCCCTGGAAGACTCCAGGATGATCTTCCCCCAAAGCAAGGGACAGGGCCTTCCTTTACTGATGGGTAGGTTAGGGGGTTTCCTATTTCTTCCCCAAAGCTAGAAGTGAATTTCCGGTCACTTCCTGTTTTTATAATACAGAGTAAGAAGAGGTGCTGTCTGTGGTGGGCTCCTATATGGCAAAATTTGACTCCAGACCGCTAAAGTTTGCCTACTCCTATCCTAAATGTTTCAGGGCTACTGCCTAATTACCAGCATAACAAGGATTTAAGATTGGCTGGGGAGGCTCTATTTTTGATATCCTGAAGACTACCATACTGGCAAGACTATCTTGGTGGTAGCACCTCAGCAGCTGAACTCCCTTTTGACAAAGATTTATGTCTCAAGCTTATAATGTTCAGACACCAGCCAAAATGGACACGTACAGGCATTCAGAAAAACAGTGAATGTTTTCTCACTGTACTGTATATTTTGTTTTGTTAAAAAACAAAAACCTTGTAGCATGTGATTTTAGTATTGTGAATCTTAAGTGTATGTTGTTAGCTGCGCTCCTGAGGAAAGACAGAATATAAAATGAACAAATGAATAGCTGATTCTTCCTTTCTATCAGTCAATAAGTTATTCTGTGGCAAATGAAAGCATGTTTCAAACTTTCAGTGCTGGGATGGCTTAAAGTTCTGTTTCTTTCCTTTCCCCTTTTCAAATATTTTCAACTACGTTAAGATATTTTTCCCTGCAGTGAAAATTTCTATTCATGATCAGACCCTTAACCTTGCTGTTTTTAAAAAAGTTTCTTAGCCTTCCCTGTGATGTGTGTGTTGTGTAGAATACAGGCAATGAATCTACCCTTCCTTCTCCTACTTAAGCAAAATAATTTACGGTATTTGAGTGCACTTCTTCCAGGAAAACTTTGCATTTCCTTTATCATCATAGCACTATTATTCCCCTATCTGACAGTGTTTGTCTTACTTTGATTCCACTTATTAAGACAACACTTAATTCCACACACTTTTTTCCCTTTAAGAATTTTGGAAGATTTTTTTTAAAATTCTCAATCCATTATCTAGTTCTTTGTTTCCTTCTGCTCCTTATTTCAATCATTATATATTTTCATTAACCTATTTATTACTATTTCCAAGTTTTTGTCTTTAAGTTACTTCCTTTATATAGCCGCCCCTCCACATTTGTGGGTTTCACTTCTGTAGATTTAATTATTCAACAATTATTTGCTGCCGCTGCCGCCTTATATCACTTTTTATAGGGACTGCAAGCCTTGACGAGACGGAGAGTGACTACAAAACACATGGCAAGGCTTGTAAATTTCTATTAAAAATTGTAGAAGGCAGTAGCTGAGTCAGCGGCAAACCCCGCCACCCACCCACTTTTACCTTGTGAAGGAATCCCGCTGCCTCAAAGGCATCCATGGTGGGTTGAATCCACAGATCATACTTTTTAATGTGTTAAATGTGATTTGTGGCGCCTAGAGATATTCAGTTTTTCCACTTTAGTGAAGGGTCCTGCACCCCTAACCCCAGTGAATGTGGAGGGGCATCTGTAATTCCATTTTAATGTATTTTAATGTGTTATTTCCTTTCTTAAGGTTCAAGATCTATGTTGTCTTCTGCTATGGTTATAATCAAATTCTTTAGTCTTGTTCTTTGTATCTTGCTTTTTCTGAGGCAGGCAATTCAATCCAACCAACATCCATTTTGCTGGTAGGAGTTTTGGGGGGAGAAGTATTTTGAATCCCGGGCTTTTTAGTTGTGTTTTTTCTGTTCCTTGTTTCAGTCAGGGCACACAGGGTTAGTTCAGATGGCACAACTAGCTAGGAAAGCATGAGAATATTGCCTTATTGTGCACAAACTACTTGCAGTGGAGCTGCCTAAACAAACCACAAAGCAAAGCTGTGTATCATCCAACACAAGCGCTTTCTCTTAACTGGATATTTTATTTCCCAATAAATCAGAGAAACAAGTCTAAAACAAACTCTTAATTCTTTCTGTGGTTTCTTGGGAGGAAAACAAGCATGTTGCTTGTAACTGATAAAACAGGGTCCCCCTAGATTCCTGGCTTAACATGTTGATGCAACTGACAATAGTCTATACAAATGAAAAAGCACTTCCTTCTGCCTTGTCCTGAATCTCCCACCATTCACCTCCACTGGAAGATGCTGGATTTTAGAACTGAGAGGGGAGATAATTTCTCCTTATCATTCCTTATAAACATCTCATATACCACTTCATCTCAGGCACTAAATACCCTAAAGGCGCCAGATTCTGTCTGCTCTTAGAAGCTAGGCAGGGTCAGTCCTGGTTAGTACTTGGATGGGAGACCACCAAGGAATACCAGGGGCTGCAGGTTATATTTCAGAGGAACTGGCAAAACCACCTCTAAGTATTCCTTGCCTAAGAAAACCCAATGAAATTAATGGGGCAGCCAAAAGCCAACAGGAAACTTGACAGCAATGGATATCCATCACGTTTTTACACAGAGTCATCCAGCTCTATAGAGCACAGTGCAAGAGGAAAGCACTGCTGCGTTTTCTATCACCTGTGTTCTTGAGGCACTGCCACAGAAAAAGTTCTGATTATGCTGCTGTCCAAGCTAGCCTCTAGACTAATTCAGTAAAGTTTTCTTGTACCTAGCTCTGAACTGTATTCGGAAGTTGTGAATGGAGTACAATTAATCTGCCTGGAACCCCTCCTTTTGTTATTACTGTACTTTTATTAATTATAATAAATAAATAAATAAATATCTCAATTTTTTCCCAGCCCTGGGACTCAAAGTGATTTACGGTACAAAAATTAAAAATCTTTCTTGAGAGCTGAAACCGGTCCCCTTTTCTTGATTCTGTCCAGAAAATATGTTTTCTTGATTTTAGACTCCACAAGTACTTCATCTAAAAATTTCCCAGTTTACAGTCCTTGAAGAGAATGGATGTCAAATTAATGTTAAGACACTGAAGTCTACATTCCTGCTCTTCAAGACAAAAATTACTTATTGGCTACCAAATTGGCTGCCAGGATTCTAAGTAGCAGCAAGACTGACATCAAGCAGAAGGGATGTAACCCCTTTACCTAGACTAAATTTTATCTTTTGGCACTTTCTTAATAAGGTTGCTTGCCCACAGGATGAAAACTAAGATAGCAGATATGGTCCTGATGGTAAGACTTGTGATTTCATGGCATTTTCTTAGTCAACTTGCTCTGGTTGTCATCTGAGATCTTCAGGGTCATTTGAGGGCATCCCAATTTGACAGCAAAACTGTTCCAGGTGTGCCCACCACTGGTACTCTTAAATAATTCATCATCTCATTGGAGTATAAAATCTTTTGGTCAAAGTGTTCAAATCTCTCTTGAAAAACTAGTCTCCCTCTTATTCCCTCTGAAGAAGCATAAAATACGGCACTGTTAGTGACTGACTCCTGCAGAAGTCAGCCCTCTTCCCAACATGTTTTGGGTCTCTTCCAGCCACCCAAGAACCAAGCCCACTATAGTTATAAAGGCAATTATAATTTAGCCCTCCCAGATGGAAGCAGTGTCTTTTGAATATTGAAATACCTACTTTACCAGAATAAACAGAAAACTTAACCAAATCCTCTTAATCATGTGTAATAGTGTTAAGTTTTTCAACAACATGTTGAAATTTTTAATAATGTTACATCTTTGGGGAAGGCTTTTTCTCAGCCCCACCATAATCACAGGCACATTTGGTGAGGACCTAGAAGCCTTCTCGGTGACTGCTCCCAGATTATGGAATTATCTCCCACAGTAGATTTGGTTGGCCTCCTCTCTCCTTTCCTTTCACTGGCAAGCTAAGACCTAAGCCCTTCTTATTCAGGCAGACTTTGAACTGAAAATCTATGTAACAGAAAGTTTTTGTGATAGGGTTGTGGATTTTTTTCATCTTTTTTATTATGATTGGTGTGTTTTTAATACTGTTTTAATCTTCTGCTTTTAATTGAACTGCCATTTAATTCTTTTAAAACCTTTGTATAAATAATATTTTAACCCGATCTTGTTTTTCAAATGTTGTTGGTCACTCTGGATCCTGCATTGGGAAGAAGGTGGGGTATAAATCAAATAAATAAGTTTTTAATTTTCCATACAAAAAGTTTAGTTACAAGAGTGTATGTAAATTCAACTTACCAATCCATTTTTGGCTACTTTCCAAGAATCATGACTGTTAGGATGGGATGTAGACAAAGGAGGACCTTTCCTTGAGAATCTGAAGTCTAACATTGCAGATAAGAATATTGCTCAAATAAACAAAATCACTACGTTACACAATTATTTCATTCTAAATTTATTATGATGCCATAAAATTACATTGTTTACTTTTTCTAGTTTTATTTCAGAGTTGAACTGAACCAGAACTTTTCATTTCCTTCATACTGACATTTTATGCTGCCCAAGCAGTATTTCAAATAGAAACGTTTTAAAAAGCTGTAATTCTTAGGCTAATAACACAAGAAAGAAAATTCTGCTATCTTAAAAATATTGGCAGAGTAGTAAATAATATATTTCAAGCAACTCTTAACTTAATACTTTCTTTACAATGATTTCACATCTATGTAGGACAGTGTTTATACTCTCATTTACACTTCACTGTGTGTCAGGATAGAAATCCTGCACCCATTTGCAGCTGGGTGGTGGTGGTGGTGAATGTGAAGTGGCCCTGAGGCACTCCCAATCCATTCATTTTTTAAAAATAATTCATCAAAAAAGGGCAACTGAGTTTCCAGAAGGCACAATTATCACCCTTTTACAGTTTCAGACCTATAATATCCTCAACATACCTGAAAACTGTGAGTGACCCCCTTGGAAGTGATTCTGGTTTCATAAAAATGGCAGGGCCACAGCCTGCATGGAGTCCAGAGGATCTATGTCCACCCACCTCTGTTCTATGTACATATTTTGTCAGATACATATGTACAATGTATTAAACAGATTTCTCACACAATGCTCATATGCGCTTAGAAACTGTCTTATGCCAAGCTGCTCTTCACATCTATACTAAACAGCTCTTTAACATTCTAAGCAGAATAGAATAAGTTGTGTTGTTGTATGCCTTCAAGTCGTTTCTGGTTTATAGCGACCCTAATATGAAACTATCACAGGGTTTTCCTGGCAAGATTTGGTCAGAGAGGGGGTTGCCTTTGCCTTCCTCTGAGATTGAGAGAGTGTGACTTGCCCAAAGTCACCCAGTGGGTTTCCATTGCTGGGTGAGGATTTGAATGCTGGTCTCCAGAGACACAGCCAATTTAAGGAATTTTGGGGGCCTCCGCAATGCTTTATTTTGGGGGCCCCGTATGTTTATCTCAGGTCAATATAACCTAACCTATTCACAGTACAGGATGTTCAGATTATAGTAGGACCCCCGTATCCATGGATTCATTATCCATGGGACACAAAACAGCACACCTACCATAGAGTCTTCCTAGAAAATGTGTCCTCCCTAGCCATTTTCTAGGCCCTCCAAGGCAACTCTATGGTATTTTAAACCAGAAGTCCCATTATTTTCAATGGTGTGCACTATTATTTTCAATGGCATTCACTATTATCCATGGTTTTCAGAATCCACGCCCCCCCCGAACCAATCCCAAGTGGATAAGTGGGGCCTACTGTATTACATAATTTGCCACCAATAATTATTTTAAAAACTATATTATAGGCACTAATATGGTATTTTTTGTTTATTAGCAATTAACATAATGGCATAGGTTTCCTCAAAGAAAAGCAAGAGCGGACTACAAGCTGAACATGAGTTAGCAGTGTGATGCAGCAGCAAAAAATGCCAATGCGATTCTAGGCTGCATTAATAGGAGTAGAGCATCTAGATCAAGGGAAGTAATAGTATCACTCCATTCTGCTTTGGTCAGACCTCACCTGGAATACTGTTTCCAGTTCTGGGCACAACAATTCAAGAAAGATACTGAAGAAGATGGTGGGAGGTCTGGAAGCCATTACGCCCTATGAGGAACGGCTTAGGGAGCTGGGTATGCTTAGACTGGAGAAGAGGTTGAGAGCTGACATGATAGCCATGTTTAAATACTCAAAGGGATGTCATACTGAGGATGGAGCAAACTTGTTTTCTGCTGCTCCAGAGACTAGAACATGGAACAATGGACTCAGACTACAGGAAAGAGATTCCATCTAAACATCAGGAAGAAGTTCCTGATGGTAAGAGCTGTTTGGAAGTGGAATACACTACCTCAGAGTGTGGTGGAGTCTCCTTCTTTGGAGGTTTTTAAGCAGAGGCTGGATGGCCATCTGTCATGAGGGCTTTGATTCTGTGTTCCTGCAGGGCAGAAGCCGACTGGATGGGATGGCTGTTGGGGTCCCTTCCAGCCCTATGATTCTATGATTCTAGGCTGCATTCAGAGCCTGGGAAAGTTACTTTTGGATTACACCTCCCAGAATCCCCCTGCAAGCACCCTTCTCAAGGTCTAATTGCATTGTTCCTTTTCCAGCATTCTCTAGCCCAGTGGTTCTTAACCTGGGGTCCGCAATGTCCCCAAAAGGGGTCCCCAAAGGCTTGAAGGCTGCTTGGCCCACCTCCTCCCTGTAGTGGAGCAGTCACATGACAGGAACCAAGGCAAAGGCTGGCTGGCTTGGCTTGTACATTGCCATTCAATCCACCCCAGCCACAACCTTGCAGGAAGAAGCAGGAGTGCCTCTGAGGAAAAGTTTAATGGATGGTGTAATTGTATTGTTGTTGTTGTTAGCTATTTTTATTAGCTATTATTATTAGGGTTTTAAATCTAGAGTTAAGTCTTGGGGCAACAAAAGATATTTAAAGGGGGTCCCTGGTAAGAAAAGGTTAAGAACCACTGCTGTAGCCCAATGCCTTTCACATAACACTAATGGGATACTGGAGTTTTAGTGATAACAATAAAACCATTGTTCCCAGTAATATTACTCTGAATTTTTATTTATATTCTTTATATCCATCTGCTAAAAAAGTGTGCTGCTACAGTGTGCTGTAGAAGTTTCAGCATTGCATTACGACTGTGGAGACCAGGGTTTGAATCCTTACTCAGCCATGAATACTCACTGGGTGACCTTGGGCAAGTCACACTCTCTCAGCCTCAAAGGAAGTCAAAGGCACACCCCCTTTGAACAAACCTTGCCTAGAAAACCCTGTGATAGGTTTGCCTTCGTTAGAAACGACTTGAAGGCACACAGGCAAACACACAAATTCCTTTTGCAGGTTGAACTCATTTGACAGCAAAGGGGGTAAGCTGAAAACAAAGGGAGAAAGGGAGGGAGGGGAGAGAAACCAAGACATGTTAAGAGCAGCTGGAAAGATGAGCTGGAGGGGATCTATGTGGAAGGAAAGCAAGGGAAGAAAGAACGAAAGAAACCCTTTCTGAAGGGAGAGCAAGGGAGAAAGAGAAGAGATGACCCTCACACTTCCCTCCCTCCCCCACTCTCTCTCACACACATTCACCCCTCTCTGACACAGCCTGGCTGGCTTGTGTTTTGACGATCCTGGGAGGAGGGGGCAAGGAAACAGCAAACTCCCCCCAGCTTCAGCCACATGGAGGGCAGCTCCTTCTTTCTCTTTCTCTTTCTAGTTTGGGAGACACTGGTTTAAAAAAAAAAGCCAGCAGGAGGAGGGTGGGCAGAGCCCCCCACAAATGCTGATTTGGCAGTATGGTTAAGCCTGCCCTGTCCAGAGACATAGACCAATGCTCAAACCACTATACCACCCTGGCTCTCAATGGAATAGGTACAAAAACGTATTCCAATAAATTAGACCATAAATGAATACCATGTGCTGTAAGCTATACTGTTTTTCAGAGGAAGGAACTGGAAAAAACTATATCTGAGTATTCCTTGCCTAAGAAAACCCTATGAAATTTATGGGGTTGCCATAAGTCAACAGATGACTTGAAAGCACACACATCAGCATCGTAACTTAAATTTAATTGAAATAACTTAATGACAACAGCAGTCCTTTTAAGACTGCAATTTCACAATTGTGTATTTTTACACAGATCCCTTACTGCCAGAGCACTTCCATATTAGTGAACTGAATGTCCCCTAGTGATGTTTCCCTTTAGCGTTAAATGTTGTATTTTCTTGAATCTTAGCACAATAACTGGGTATAAGCAACAGGTTTGGTAAAATCATTAACACCAGGCTGGGAGGCTGCACAAACCAGCCAATCGGGGAGAGAGAGCCTCTCCCTGATTGGCTGAACTATGATCCCCTTCCTGGCCCATGCAAGGCATGCCGGGAAGAAGATGCACCCTGGCATGGCGGTGCCCATGCCTACCCTCCCGACCACGAGGAGGGCGATCACCGGAAGACCCCCACCAGCCCACAAATTGGCCACTGGTGAGTCTTGGCAGCTGTCATACGATGGAATCAAAGTATACACATGTTTTGGAACTCAGTATTTCAGAGCAAGGAACTGGCAAAACCACCTCTGAGTATGCCTTGCCTAAGAAAACCCTTTGAAATTCATGCAGACTTGAATGCACACACACACACAGAGGCTACAGTTGTCAATTCTAAATTACCTCAGAGGCAAGAGAAAAGAATTCAAAACAATAGGTGCTCTCTTACTGACTGAAAAAGGTATTGAATATACTCCGTTACATGCATGAATATTTAAATATGTTCTCTAATCAGAACATCCTAATTGTTATGAAGATCTTCTATCATATTGAACTATTTCTGAGTTGAAATTTCCCACAAGTTTCAAATTCTAATATGGTGATGTAGGGTACAGAGTCATCTCTCAAAAGAAAGAGAATCCCAAAACTCTCTTGGGGTGCACAAAACCAGTTGCGTTCTTTGGGTTCCTGTCCTTGAAAATAGGGACATTTAGAATAGAAATATACATCTATATTTAGAATAGAAATATACATCTACTCAATAATTTGCTCCACTATCTTTAATGGCTTTCATTTAAGTAGTGTTCCATAACATTCTGATACTTGAATTTAAATGACAAACTAACATACACCACGATGTCCTGGTTCCTACTGGATAACATCTGGCCATGTTTAAATTGATCCTTTTGTATTGGCACAGAAATAATCATAATGAAGCAAAACTATAAAATTTTCAAGTATTAAGACTTAAAACAATACCATTCATCCATGGTTGCACTGCTGTGCTTTGCCATTGGGGAGCAGTTGCTTTTGTAGCAGGGAGCAGCAATTCCAACTGATGGTCGTGGCTCACTGGTTCAATATATCGAGTAGTCTCACTAAACGCCCAGTGGGAAAAAGATACTCATGTGACTAATGATGCAAAAAACTTCATATGCAATACTGATAATATAATATAAAGTGTATTAAATTTTCTGTAATTGGAAAGTACAGACAATTCCAACATCTGGACATCATACATCCTTTATCAATCGGTAAAAGTGAAAGATAACACAAGTGAATGGGAAATGAGAAACTGTTTGAGAAGAGGGTGGAAGTATTCAAAGAATACCTTGTACTGTACAAACCATCTGACCCTCATTACTGGTATCATCTACTCTGACCAGTGCTCCTATTGTTTCAGGTAGGAATCTCTCCCATTCCTATTTTTGAGTCAAAGGATGCTGAAACATGCAATGCATCAACGATTTGTGGCCAATAATCCAAGGATCTTGTCAATTGGCTCAAACAGACTACACTTGTCTGTTTGCTTCTGTAGACAAGCAATTGAAGCTTTTCTCTCAAGCAAGCTAGCATAATTAGCTGCCTGGTAAATTAACTGGATGTTTTACTGCAGTCCTAACTTATTTACAGTTGACAATAGGGGGCAAACTGTATGTTATAGTAATACAACCTATGTGTGTTAGTTAGAATGCAGGTCATGCCAAATTGCTATGATGCAAAACATGGCAATTTAAAATCCAGCATTAGTAAGAGAGAATGACCCCTTCCCCACTAAAAGTCTTACATAAAGCTTACATAACAGCTCTAGAAGGTTCCGAATTATGCTCTGAGCAGGTGCAGATAACCCATTAGTGTGAGTTACAGAGACCACGAAGAAGAATGATAGGAATCTCTCTTCCAGGGAGAAAAATAGCTGATAAACTATTCCTGGAAGAAAGCATCGGACACTTTCCCATGCCATGCTTCTAACTACTCCTCCTCCTCCTGTGTCTGCTGTCATAACACTGTTGTAACTGGTACAGAACATGCCATCTGTAACAAGTTTAAACTATGTTCCACAGAAGTTTAAACAGTTGGTTCTGGAGCTATTAACAGCTTCTAACTACCTGGTCACCCTGTTTATACCCAGAAGTTATTCGTCTGCTGGATTACCTGTACTGAGGGTACACGACCTGGCTTTCAATATCGTTCTGGAGTACCTGACTTAAATGAAAACTGGACAACTGTCCTCCAGTGGCTACCTTATAACTGTGCCAGCAGTCCGCTTTGTTTCATGGTGGGGTCCAGAAAGCTTCATGTTATTTTACATGATGAAACAGGTGAAATGGTGAACATGGCAATTCAGAAATTTGGAGTTATGTATGCTGATGATGCTCTTTTCTGTTTCTTCTTTTCATAGAGCTCAAGTGAGGCAAAGAACATGCTAAACAGGTTCCCAGTATCAGTAATGGACCAGAACGGGACCAACCACCTGAAGCTCAATCCAGATAATCAATACTGTTGATAGATCATTTACCTGATTTGGTAAAGAAGTATTCAACCCATTCCGGAGGACGATACTGTTAAATCCTGCCCTACTGTTAATGTCAAGTTGCATCTCTGGCATGTAAGGCCAGCTGCAATTCTTACAAAATGTCATAGCAAAGATAGATAGCTACACTCTTGTTCCATTTATATTGCATTACCATCATGTTATTAAACAAGCAATTTCAACTGGTACAGCAGCTCAGAATACTGAGCTAACTGGACATTTCAGCAGTTTTAACATAGTTTCATAGTTTCCCTTTCATTTCTGAGAAAAATTCAAAATATTAGTTTTAATATTTAAAATCAAATAAAACTTGGGAGCAAGGTATCTAAAGGATGATTTATTCCTGGCTTTTAACATTTATTTTCACAAAATCATTATCTTTTGGTGCCATCTATCAATCAGAGAATAGGTGGGTGACAAAAGTTTATTTGCCATGCCACATTTTTGGAAGGAAGCTCCATCGAGAAGAGTAGGATGAGCAACTGTGAACCTCCAGATGTTGCTTGACTGCAACACCACCTAGCCAACACAGACAATGGTAATACATCATGACAGTTGCAGTCCAACATAAGGATGGCCACATTTGCCCACAGTGGAGTAAAGCATCTGGACAATTATTTTATCTGTGTAACTTCTACTTAATTGTGATCTTTAAACCAGAGAAAATAGAAAGTTTTGATGACTGAAAAGAAAATAAATGTTCTTTACTTTCTTCACTTAATTAGGATTCCTTAAGCATTACTACTTGAATACATACATTTTTGCAATGTTCCGAATATTTGCTTTTTCTTCTTTTACAGCAAGCATTTTCTCTGGAAATTTGTACTATAAAATGAAGATCATAGCTCAAGTTAAAATGAACTGGAACTCATATTTCGATTCTACAACTCTCTTCTTGTTCATAAATATTCAAGAAGAAGAAGGTTGAATATTTACAGATTACTTCTAGTCCTAATGGAGAATAACCTATTTATGAAGCAATACCAAAAACGAAAAGCATCTACATCCTCCCTATACTGAGCATACGTAGCTCATTACCCACTAAACTGCTGTTAGTTAGAAATTAGATATGTGTTTTATATATTTTAATCTCTAGTTCCTTTGCTCTGCTTAGATTTTGATTTATAAATACTTAGGTACCGTAATACAAAGGCTTCAAATTTTTGAATGGAGAGAGGCATACATTCAAGATTTCTTTTTCTAGATTATCTTCTGATAAAAGTTTACAGCAGGCCACCTAATGAATATCAGCATTAAAAAAAGGCTAGACATATTTCAACAATAGTGACTTCATCAGTGGCCAATATTCAATTCCTTTCTATCTTCTAATTATTCCTATCAGCCCGAGCCAAACACACCAATATAGAATTCCCTACATTATAAGAAAAGAAATACCGTCACCACCCATAGCCTGGTGTTTTGCTCAGTTATACATTCCTCTTTTTAAATTCCTTTCCCCACTACCAGTGTACCCACAGCCTTTCTCTTCTTTATGCTAGTGCTTTCAGATGCACACTTACATCACAAGCATAACCAACAGGATTCTTGTATAACAGAGCAAGCCTACCCAGAAGTAAGCCTCACTAAGTTCAGTGGGACTTTCTCCAAGTCCCAAGCGTGTATAGCAATGTAAACTTAGGCTACTAACACTGATCTTAATATGAGCTACTTCGAAATATACATGCATAAGATTGTTCTGACAATAAAACACTACTGTACATATAAGAGAATGGTCTCCTCAAACAAATTATAATAATGGATACTGTAACACCACCTTTTACACAACTGCGTATCAGTACCTTTTCATTTGTGACACAACTCTTTGTAACATCATCTAATACAGTCAGCTGTCCATCCTCAACAGATGAGACTGTTGCATCTCCTATGGAACTGATTTCACTTGGTGACTCTGATTTAATTTCACCAACTGGAAAAAGAATGTAACATGAATTATTGAATAACTGTGAAATTAAGAATGGAATACTTAATTGAAAAATTATGTGTATCATTTCACCAGCATTTAGAAATTGTCAGTATTTTACAAGGAAGCTTGTATTCTGAACATCAAATTGCTATGCTAGGCAATTGCTTCATTCACAAAAGATAATGCTGCACAAGTAACCATGTGATCAGTAGTTGCAGTTTCACACATTCCAGGACATAACACAACTACAATTTTCACATTAATATGTTAATGATGAACTCTTTCTATAAGGGGTCACACAAATTACGTACAAATAAAGAATAACTGTTCTCTAAACCAAACCTTCTCCAACATAGCACCCCTAATTCATTGACCTACATGTCTGATAAAAACATTTTAGGGCTCTGTAAGGCAGTTATTTTTATTCTGTTTTGTTTTTCAGGAGGAGAAATTGCTGACCATACTATGAAATAAAAGTCTATGTGTCTCCAAGGAATACAGAGGGCCTGCCTTATCTGCAGGCTCCAGATCCACGGATTTAACCCACCATGGACTGCAAAATAATAAACACCTGAAATCTCTTCCAACCAGGGTGAGAAGCAGCTCCAGGGCAGCAGCGGAAGTGGTGACAAGGCCTGGCTGCTAGAAGTGCAATCCTGGGGTCTGTGAGGTAGGTGGCTGGTGGGCTCTCCAGGCTTGGAGAAGAGAAAAGTAGGAGAGGGAAGGCTGTACAGTGCTAATAGGGCATTTGAAACAAAAGACCACAAGTGCCTTCATGTGGCTGCCTAGCTGCAGAGCCTTCGTCAGGCTGTGGGGCATTCACCTGACTGCGGCATTTCTGCTCTTTCATTTCAAAGGCAGAAATTGATGGCTGTGTGCTACCTGGAGTGTGGGGGGGGGAGCACAAAGAATGTGCATCTGCTGCTGAGTGAAGGCGCAGCAGCCACGCCAATACACTTCTGCTCTTTTGTTTTGAAGGCCCTATGCCATATTAGTACTACACAGCCTTGCACATGCCTGAATTTCTCTCCTCTGTCCCTGGGGAGCCCTGGGACTGCTTTGCTAGGCTGCACAGGTAAGCAGTTGAGTTTTTATATATGAAATGTTAAGAGGGTTCAAGTCCTCACATATAAAATGGCAGAGGGCCATATATAACGGTGGAGGACTTGAGCACCTGCATTTTTTGTTATCCCCCACAGATAAAGGCAGGAACCAAACCCCCACAGATAAAGTCAGGCTCGTTGTACAACCTGGTGTTCTCAGAGTAGCTGCTAATCTTTGGTATTTTAAAAGGATTCAGAAAAACATGAATAGAATCTGGATAATCAACTAAGTCTCACAACAATGTCAGCAGTTCAAAAGCTGCACATTATTAGACATGGCTGAGCAGGTTCATCTGCCTCGCTCCTCTCCTCCCTTGGACATCAAAACCACTGTAATGTATGGATTTGGTTAATACAGGCAGACAATCAGATCACCAAAACACACATAACCACAAAAGTAAAAATTAAAATATGAAGAGAGAATTTAGTTCTCCCATGTCAGCTCCTATTGTTACCTTCTACTGATGGAAGATCAGTAACTGACTTCAATCTTCCATAATCTTGAACAGGACTCTTTCTATAAAAACAGATTTTATTACATTCAACTGAAAACATTGTTCTAAAATAAAAACATACTAGTTAGCTGAAACATGAAAAGTACAGTATAAAATTGCTCTGTGCCAGACCCATCTACAGCAACTTGGCTTCTGGCTTGTGCTTGTATTCTTCCTTCTTTAGGGCAGCAGAGTACAATTTAAAACACAAAATACAGTTCCAAATGCAAGTGCCCAGCTAAGAGAATAGGATGCCTCTGAGCCAAATGGCGGCATTTACAGAACTGCAAGTGAGTTTAGGTATATTCATCTTTTCAACCAATCTGCACAGAATGGGTCAACTGGGCAAGAAGCAGACAGCTGGCAGAAACAAAAATGTTCAGTTTGGGTAGGTAAGGTTTGGAAACTTCTTAACAAACTGAGCATGAAAGGGAAGATTGGAAGTGCAAAATCATGGTGACTTTCCCAGGCTTCTGCAATTTTGTGAATTGTCATAAAGGTTTTTCTGAACTGCTGAGACTAGGGCTTTGGCCTACCAAAGGACAGATGAGAGTAACATTTTGTCAGAAAAAGTCCCCATTGCCCCAATCACAGACACAGAGCTTGAGTAATTGCTTTCTATCCCTTTCCTAAAACCAGTGATGTAACTAACACTGCTGCATTTGTGTTCCTTTCCATATAGCTGCTCAACATCTGCAGGGCGAGATTCATTATCATTTTGTTTTCTGCTAGCACGTGGCTGCTTTACATTGACAATTTGGATATTACCAAGGAAACTATGCATGTTTTTAGGAATGTATACAAAATAATCTCATGGACTATATAACCTCAAGATGAAACAGGGAAGAACAGGTTGCTTATCTAACTGATTATTCACATGGTCATCTGTGTGCCCTCACACAAATGGGTTTTGTTCCTGTGCAGACACCTCATTTGGAACATTCTAGAGCTGAGCAGCTTGGTGGCAACCCTGTCCCCTCCCCATACCAAGCTCCTATCATAGCCTGCCAAGTGACCAATACTGCAAAATACAGGGACTTAAAAGAGGAATCAGTTGGGCGGGTTTGTGTGAGAGCATAGGTGATCACTCGAAGAAGCAGTTATACATAAGCAACCTATGGGTACTCCTCATGGTCTCTGTGCTTCACACAAATGGGTGACTCGAAAGTTTACCACTGAAGGTGGGCCAGGTCACTGTAGAACTGAAGACAGAACAGTCCATCCAAATCGAACATCTGCTCTGGCTCTCACGTCAAGTATATAATGGTGGATAAACATGGACAGTTGGGACCAAGTCACAGCCTTACACAAGTCCAGTAGAGTGATGCCATGTAGCAAAGCTGCCGAAGTAGCCATAGCCCTAGTAGAGAGCTTTCAACCCACCTGGATAGGACAATTTGCAAATTCATAGGAAAGTTGCATAATTTTTATCACCCACTTAGAAAGGCGGCAAGCCGACATGTTCTGGCCATGATGTGCTCCACCACAGCAGACAAGCATATGATTGGCAGATCGAAACATCGCCATATGCTGCACATATCAGGACAAAGCACTGTGCTCATCCAGGGTATGTACAGACCTCTCCAGTGGTGTTGAGGGCTGCGGATAGAAGGTTGGCAAAACTACGTCCTGGTTGAGGCGAAACTGTGACATAACCTTAGGTAAGGAGACATCAGGGCATAAAACTACCTTCTTGCAATGGAAAAAGAGGTAAGGTTCATCAAATCTGAGTGCGGTGAGTCCCCCCAAACAATGAGGGGATAGCCACTAAGAAAACCACTTTAAGGGTAAAGAGTCTATTGTCAGCAGTAGCCAATGGCTCAAAGGGTTTAGACATCAATTGGCTTAACACTAGAGAGAGTGACCAAAAAGGAGTTGGAGGGTGCACTGGTGGGTATAAATGATGTAGACCTTTCAGAAGCCTTTTCACAGCAGATCAGCTTTCACTCTGTATTGTGTGAGCAATCAGGTGGGATGGCACAACAGCAAACAAACAGAATATCCAAGATAAGCACCCTGTTTCAAGGAAGGAAAGCCTGGCCTCTTGTTGAGTCTAGCGTCACCCCTATAAAAATCTATCGTCCTTGTTTCCAGAATGAACTTTTTAGGATTCATATTGAGGACCAGGTCTTGGAGAAGTGACAGTGTCACGCAAATGTCTTTGTACAGCTTTTTCTGTAAGATGCCACCAAAAGCCAGTTGTGTAGGTAACTTGGGGCCCCGAGATAACAGTAGGCTGGATAAATGGAATTTGGAATGTGGTGGCGTCCTGCGGGTCGTGTCAAAATCTATTTTTGACAGATGCAGTAGACTTTTTGGGAGACGAGGTAGAACGTTGCCATTTGAAGACCTGCAGTATGACAAAGATGGCTGAGACGAGGTATGAGTTAGTCTTGATGGAGATTTAGATCTTGGAAAAGAAGATGATGAGGAATGCACTGTTGTTGCTGCTGTTGCCCAAATCTTATCTTACATGCCATCACTCTAGCCTTAGAGATGTGCTCCATTGACTCGTCAGTCTTAGCGTTAAAGAGCCATCTCCGTTAAATGGCAGATCCTCAATATGATTATATGTGTCCTCTGTGAGATGAGTAGATCTCAACCACGCTTATCTTCTTAGTGCTAATGCACCCAACATCACCTTCGCTGCACAGTCAGCAATGTAGTGGGCAGGCTGGATCTGTTGAGCAGCTAAGGTGAGAGTCTCCTTCTAGAAGTGTAAGGCCACATTCTTCTGTTTATCTGGAAGGGATGGAATAAATGCCAACATCTACTGCCTAAGGAATCGCTAATAACCTGATAAGCATGCCTGCATGTTGGCAACTTGAACAGCCAAGGCTGAAGAATAGAACCTCCTAAAGATGTCAAAATGTCTGCCTTCATGATCTGGAGGAGTGGTATGTGCGCTCTTCCCACCCTTTGCTTGCAAATCCTCCACAACAATTGAATTCGGAGGAAGATGAGTAAAGAGAAAGGGTGCACTGTTCAGCTTGGTCTTGTAGAGGTGTTCCAGTTTGCGAGAGGCAGGGAGTAGTGTGGCTGTCTTTATCCAAAACTGTTTAACAAATTCCAGCAAGGCTGGGAAAAGAGGACTAGTGTCCAGTGTTGGAGCGTGGGAGCCCAGGGTCTAAAAGACAGGATTTGTAACAGGGGGCAATGAAACAGTAAAACCTAGACCTATGGCCTTTGCCATGCACAATACCACACTAGCGAACTGCTTGATATCCTCTGAAGGAGATACTGGTGTAGTATTTTCAACAGCAGCAGAAGCCAAGGATGTCAGAGGTGATGGAGAGTCCAATGACATAAAGTCAGAATTATATTCAGCCTCCGAAGAGTAAGGTGGAAGATCCTGTTGCTGCACCTGGGCAGATGTTGATTACATAGTAAAAGCAGGCAGAGGATTGGAAACTCAGACCAAAAGACAGAGCAGACACAGTTGGATGAGATACAGAGGTGGAAGTAATCGATACTGATGGTGTCTGAGTGGACTGGACAGCAGGTAACTGAGGACATGGTAATACCACTGGAATAGGAGTCTTGATAGCAGTCAAAGTGGCCACCGAAGAGGTCAAAGACACCAGGACCATTACCGATAGAGGAGTTCTAGACAAAGTAGCAGTAGTCCTCAGTGGAAGTTAAAGAAGGACCAGCCGTCGGTATTGGTGACCGGTGCCAGCATGGAGACTGAAGAACTCTTCTTGATACCAGTGATGGGTGTCAATATGGAGATTTCCTGTATGGTGACCAACGTCTAGATGGAGAATGAGATCAGGACCTGCTCTGGTATTGACATGTTTACCAAGGAAATTATCAAGCAAAAATGCATGGTATCGAAAGATCTAACAGGATGAGTTTCATACCAGTGATATTGGTCTCAATAAGATGGAGAATAAGAGTAGTAAGAGCCCAGATGCTCCCTCCACAAGTTCTGCTGCCAGGCAAAAACAGTTTCAGTAACACAGGACTTTGACTTTTAATTTTTTTGTGTCAGAAGGGCTTTAATGGGATGTGGTAGACTTTTGCCTTTATTATGTTAGAACCTATGATTTTAGAAAGTAAAGTGGAAGCTAGTCTCAAAGAACTTGGGAGACAAATCACCAGGAACTAATGGTGTATGCCAAGAGGACTGTTTTCAAGATATAAAGAATCCATCAAAATTTTAACAAAAATCTGCCAACAAACATGAAAACAAAACAAGAGTCCACAGACCGGAAACACTCAATGTACATTCCAACCCTATAAAAAGAGGACACCAAGGGATTGTAGATTGCATCAGGCCACTGCATTAACCTCCCATGCAAGCAGAATGATCTCAAGATTTGACAATTTGTTTTTATCATATATAGAGTAAGAAATGCCAGACAACCAAACTGCATTTTGAAAACTAAGTGGCACTAGAGATCATTCTGCAAACACACACTGGCTAATGGAATGCACCAAAGAATTTCAGAAGAAAATCAGCCCATGCTTTATAGACTACAGAAAAGCCTCTGATTGTGTACCTTATGAAAACTATGGGTTGCTCGAAAAGTAATGCTTGCACCACAATAGGTATTTGATTGCTCTGATGCATAAGCTATATATATACACTGAACAAGAGGCCACTGTGAGGGAAGAAATGAGTAAACAGAATGGTCTTCAGTTGGCACAGGGTCATGCTAGGGATGTATTCTGTCTTATCTGTTTAATTAATATATACAACATACCATATGGAAAGCAAAATTAGACTCAGAGGAAGGATGTGTGAAAACTGGAGGAAGAAAAACCAGCAATTTCAGATATGCAGATGACAGAATCTTGCTTGTAGAAAATAGCAAAGACTTGGAACGACTACTGATGAAAGTTAAGTAAAAAAGTAAAAAAGCAGGGTTACAGCTGAATATTATTAAAACAAAAATAATGACCACAAAATAGTTACATAACTTTTAAATGGATTACAACTTCAAAATGTTTATAAATATTTTCTATACTTCAGCTCAGTCATCAATAAAAATGGAAACTGTAGTCAAGAAATCAGTAAAAGACTAAGACTTGGGAGAGCAGCTATGAATGAACTAGATGATATCTTTATACTTGAGGATGTTAGCAATGAATATGAAAGTCAACACCACACATTCTATTGTATTTCTGATTTATATACATGGATATGAAAGCTGGATAGTGAAGAAAACTGACAGGGGGGGCGCGAGGGGAATAAACTCATTTGATGCTGGAGTTCTATGGGTGGCATGGACTACCAAAAAGACAAATAAATGAGTCCAAGAGCACGGACCATGATCCTCAAACTCTCACTAGAAGCCAAAAGGACTAAAGTGAGGCTATTATACTTTGGATATAACATGTGATGATATGATAGAAAAGAGATAATGCTAGTTACAGTTGAAGGCAGAAGGAAAGGAAGAGGGGGATTAATTCAGTCAAAGAAGCCAAAGCCCTGAGTTTGTAAGACCAGAGTAGTAGGTCTCTTGGAGGTCTCTAAATTTATTTTTATTTATTAGAGTATTTATACCCCACCCTTCAGCTACAAAATCTCTGAGATGCATACAAATTGTTTAGCAATAGCTCTTACACAGCTACACCACTTTATGGAGCTAGGGACTCTCTAAGCAGTTTACAATGTGTTAGCTAATTGCCTCCACAAGTTGAGTACTGTACTCATTTTACTGACCTATGAAAGGATGGAAGGCTGAGACAACCTTGGAGTGCTGCAGGATCAAACTTACAATGTTGTGACTGCAATACTGGTATTTAAACCACTGTACCACAAGGGCTCTCTAATATAGCACTGCTCCCTAATATAGCACTTCATAGCACTGCCACAAGCCAAACTGACTTGACAGCAAACAATAACATTTTCCCCACTACTTCGTTTATAATTTCAAGGTTTCCTTTTACTCATAAAGCTGTTTCATTAACTAAATCTAGTTTCTACAACTTCTTGATCTATTCAATTTAGGTTCTGAATCTGGATAAAAGATTTCAGTTCTGACTCTTCTCACAGATATTGCCAGAGTAGCATTTGAAAAAAGGAAAATACAATTAATAATCTGTGTCAAAATAGTAACAGAAACTATATTGAAAAAATTAACACCAGTGCCAATTTTGTTGCTGAAATTTGAGACCTACATGCAAAATATTCACAAATTGACTGTTAAAATTTATTCAACTAAATAATTATATCCATTAAATTGATGAATTTATCCTAGCAACAGAATGTTCTGTTGTATTAATTCTGTTGTGTGTTGTATTATTTATCATTGGCACAATATAAGAAAATAAAAATAATTTTTAGTAGATTAAGAAACACTTATCTCCTAAACCTCAGATATGAGAAAGTATGTACAGTTGTCCCTCCACATTCACGGATTTGACATTCACGGATTTGAGTATTCACGGCTTGAAAAATATTCTTAAAAAAATAACAATCCTAATAGCAAACCTTGATTTTGCCATCTTATATAAGGGACACCATTTTGCTCTGCCATTGCATATAATGGGACTTGAGTATTCACGGATTTGGGTATTCACGGGGGGTCCTGGAACCAAACCCCAGCGAATGTGAAGGGACAACTGTAGTTTTAAAGAACAGATTCACATTACTAAGTCTAACTGACCATGAATCAGAAAAACTGTCAACAAAACCCAGGGACATTATCAGAAAAGATTGCAATAAGACTATCGGTAGCCAAAAAGAGAAAAGCCTCACAACTAATGAAACACATCAAATGGTTGAAATAACATGGCACAGTTTGTTATTTGTTAATTTGTTGTGTTAATTATCATTCTTGTTGTTGTTGTTGTTGTTGTTGTGTGCCTTCAAGTCATTTCTGACTTAGGATGACCCTAAAGCAAACCTATAACAGGGTTTTCTTGGCAGAATTTGTTCAGAAGACATCTGCCTTCCTCTAAGGCTGAGAGAATCTGACTTGCCCAAGGTCACCCAGTAGGTTTCTATGGCTGAGCGGGGATTCAAACCCTGGTCTCCCAGTGTCCCTGTTCAACACTCAAACCTGACTCTCGGTTAATTATCATTACAATATATATTTTTTAAAAAGCCACCCAGTGAAGTTTATCTTCTAAGCTTGGTAACTGGAATATATGTAGTTTTCAATTGGGAGAATTTACCATAACACAATGCAGATTTCAAGAAGCACAATCTGAAAAGCTTTGTTTTTAAAATCAGTTGACAGTTTGACCTGCCTACTACAAGGTGAATAATTCCTATCTCAAAACTGCTATACATTATAAATGCATCCCTCCAAAGGTATTACGTTTCCACTTAGAGAATTCACAACACAAAATAAGCAGATGTGAGAAGTGGCAAACTTGACACGCTTGAAATTAGGCTGACCCATTCATCACAGTACTGTATGCAATAGATGGCTTTGAGAATATCTACTCCTTGGTTATGCTCACTGATTTAGATGCTCATAAGAAAACGTGCTACAGAGTACTACGTAATAAGTATAAATATTTTAATGTAGTTTCTAATATTACCTACAGCTGCATAATGACATTATGCAACTGTATCTGTCTGGCTAACCACAAATCAGACTGCTACATACCCAACTAAAGATAATTTTTCAAATTATTTACAACAATTAAATAACTTATTTACCTGTACTTATAAATAACATTTAAAGCAAACAATATGCTTTACTGTACATATACAGAAAGATATTTTTGAATTCAACAGTTCTACTGAGAACTACCTTAGAAAATACAATGGTAATCCATAAATATTAATATTCCACTGACTAGAAATACTTTTTTTTACTCTCCCCCCTCTCCATATCATCTACTCCCAAGCTTCATGTAGCTTCTTGAGTGCGCACAATGACAGACCAAGTTTCTGCTTCATCACCAGGTTAGTATCTACTGCTTAAGATAAATAAAACTTAGAATATTCTTTACTAGTAATCGCCACCTCCCATTAATTCCAAAATCATAAATCCCAAACTATTACTTAAATTCTAAACTGAGACATGACCTAATGATTGTTCAAAAGGGCTCACCTAAGTACCTGTACTCCCTGTAAATAAGCAACATGGTGTCCCAGCTTTTAGGAGAAGGCAGGATATACAGTTGACTCTCCACTTTCATGTGGGTTAGGGACACAAGACCCCCAAGAAAAGTGGAAAAATAAAAATAGTTATGAATAAAAATCACAAATGCTTTTTTTTTTTAAACCTGTGAGAACACTTCTTGGGAAATTTCTAGGCCTTCCTAGAAATTGACTCTATGACCTACTTCTAGAAGAAATTGATCACAGAATCGAGCTGGAGGACCTACACATGCCTAGGTAACATATTAATCGAATCTATGACTCATCAAATCCACCAATGTTTAACCCACAAATGTGCAAGGATGACTGTAAGAGAAACCGTACAATTCAATATACAAAGTGAACAGTTACTTAAGACTAGCGAGAGTCTAAGAATGCCATGACAAAAAAAAAAACCCATTATTCAAATATTTTAAAAGAGTCCTGCTTAGGACATAGTTTCAAATACCTGCATCCTGAAAGCTGAGGAGATTCTGGTTCTAACTTCACCTTTTGTTCTGAGAAAACGCTGGCATTAAAGTTGGTTTTAGTACACTGCTTCTCGGTACATGCAGCTTTTTGTTCATCAATATCTCCAAATAGATCAGGATCATCCTGAATTACATCTATCACAAGAATATCATCTTCATAAGCCTGAAGAACATCTGCATATTTGTTTCTGACCTGTGCCAAGTTATTGCTGTTACCTTCATCTTTAATTTCTGGTACCAAAACAGAGTCCAAGACTTGCTTTTCTTTAAATTCAGTACTCAAAGAGTCGAAACTATTACCCCAAGTTGATGTTCTCAGCTCACTCTCATTGGAAGTCTCCACATGTTTATTACTCCCTTCATAAAGGCTTTCAGGAAAATCACTGTCAAACTGGTTTGCATGTTCCTTCGATATGGTAATATTAATCTGCTCAGATTGGAACTGGTATTTAGAATTTAAATCAGATGAAGTCTGTTCAGCTCTGGTTTTGTTTCTAGAAATAGTAGAATTTTCTAAAATATCAAAAAGACAGCAAGTATTCCTTTCTGATGATCTAGAATATTCTGCTTTTCCAGACTCATTTTTATTCTTGAGTAAAGGAATTTTGAAGTCTGACATGTTCTGTGGGTTTAATGTTTGCAGTAACAGTTCTTTTTTGGTAACTGTTATCTTCTGCTCATTTGTTTTGCATTTTCCATTAGCCAATGCACCATTCTGGACATCTATGGAAACACTTCTCTTAGCTATACTTCTTTTATTTTTAACATCTTTTCCCAGTGAATCCAAAGCCATTTTCAATTTCTTTCCTGTTTTAGTAACAGATGTGCACTGGTTAGGTTTACCACTGGAGGAAAATCTGCTCCCATTACCAATAGCTGAGAAAGTCTTGTCTACATGAAATACAGATTCTGAAGCACAGCTTTCTGTGGGAAGTTCTGCTTTATGATCTATTATTTTATCTGCCAAAGTTTTGCTAGTACCTATCAATGGCTTATGTGATTTCCCTTGCCCAGAGTTAACTAACAACTCAGTACCTTTTAAAAAATCTCTTTCCACGTCACATACATGATTTTTATGAGTCCACACAGAGGTCCTGGCACATGATTCACGGGGCCAAACATTTTTACCAGAAATTGGGACTGCTCTTTGACAACTGTATAACTGCAAGTTCTTCCTAACTTTACATACTGTTTTGTCTTTGTGTTTCCTTTTTGTTTTCATACAGCCACCAACATTAGTGTTGCTGCTAATCATTTTTTCACTGACCAGCATCTTCAATATGGAGTTATCATATTTCAATTTTTTGTCAACATTAATTTGTGGCTCCATGCTTTTTACTTCTACAACTTTCTCTTCTTTTCTGAGAACCAGAGCTTTCTCAAAGTCACTGGCATCATAGGTGATTAAGTGTGCTTCACTCACTTTTTCATTACAAGATAAACTGGCAAGTTGATTCTGAGGTCTTTGAGGAAGCTGCTCCAGAAGGAAATCAGCTCTATGCTCAACTGAAGATAAACAAGTGTCATTATAGTTTAAGTTCCCCCAAACTGTTGGGCAATCTTCTGTGGCACGTTTATCCTCCATTTGTAATCCACATTCAGTAGGTATGCTCATGTTTGCAAGAACTTTCTGGATGGCTAATTTTTCTAAGTCTCTTGATATTTTTATTTTTTTGCTTGGCTGTTTAAAATCTACATACCACTTACTTTCTCTGAAGTGTTTTCTATTTCGACATCTTGATGACCTCTTAGTATTTTGGCACATTTCTTTTTCTACCAATATGCTTTCTTGTGGTAGAGATCTTTCAGCTTGCAATAAATTAGGGCTATTGCTTAAATCATTCTGTCCCATATCCCTACTAGAAGACAGAACCTTTCCCTGACTAGATGCAACATGCAGGGATCCCAAATGAACGTTATGGCATGGAATACTCTTGACACCAGTAGGTTTTAACAATGCCTTAATGTAACAGCAGTCAAGCAGTCTAACTACTGGAAACCTTTCTACACTACATGGCAAGTCACAATGCTCAGCAAGACATCGAGGTTTTACAACCTGGTACACTGCCAATGGGTTATTTTCTACTTTCTCCCCAACTACTTTTATATCCAAAGGCTCTGGACATTCGATGTTTGTAACAGAAGAAGCAGCAGTATCATAATATATTGCAACCTCCTTCCCAAAACACAGGTTAGCACAATCTTTGTTTTCAGTCTCATCTAATTTAGGTACTGGAAGACATGTAGACTCTCTTAGCAGATTCTGTACACTGCAGTCTTTATCAGTCTTTGCCAGCTTTCCATGTTGTTTATTTGAAACCTCCAGGTTCTGCACTCCTGATAAAAAAAGGGAATCATCATTAATTTTAATAAATATTTAATGCAGCCTAACACACAAGGTAGGAGTTCTCCTTAAATAAGATTTACATTTATAGAAAAGCATTGTATAAAAATGTCTTTATAAATTGCAACTCTAGCAACTGAAATCAGAGCAAATGATTTGATCAACAGAAAAGCTAGTTCTGATCCACCTATGATTGGTGCTAATTAGTACACTAATATGTTTATTCCTACTTAATACATTTGCTTTATAAAGAATGCTTTTTTGACTATTAAGAGAATTTAGTATAGTGCTTCAGAATGTCTATAAAGCACCTTAAAAATATCACACAAAAAGTCCAGACATTTACACGATGAATCAAATAGAACAGAAATCAGTCAATCTTTGTAATACACACCGATGTAATGTATTGAGACAAAACAAGTCCCATGTCTTTTGGGAGGCAAATCATGATACTTCAAGTTAAGAATTCTAGTACAGTGGGCCCTCAGTATCCGCTGGGGTTTGGTTCCTGCCCCCCCCCATACCAAAATCCATGGATGCTCAAGTCCCATTATATACAATGGCATAGTAAAATGGTTTCCCTTATATAAAATGATGAACAGCAAGGTTTGTTCTTTAGGAGAAAAAAAATGGGAATATTTCAACACATGGTTGGTTGAATCCGTGGATATGGAGGGCCGACTGTACAGTACTTTCAATAAGGGGATACTGCAACTCATTTGGTTAAGAAAAATACACCATGACATGGCAAGTGTATGGGGTTTTAAAATGTACATTGCCTGTATTTCATTTTATTTTTCATTCACTGTGTTTTCTGTCTCTGGGTATTTTGGTGAAACATGCCTGATTTTGCAAACACACATACTCCTCCAACTGAGAGACATTTTTGTACTATACACGCTGGAGTTCTCAGCAGGGTAGGAAAGTAACCCACAATACAATGCATAAAGTCTTGATTATCCCAGTTCACAAAAGTAAAACATTTTCTAATTAATATAATCCCTAAACCTATTTAAAATACAGGAAATTTATTATCAGTTTTTGTATTACTTTTTATAATGCCAAATATTCTTTTTACTCAGACAGGCAAGAGAGAGAAAAACAGAACCTTAAGGGTAAAATCATCAAAATGTATAGAAAAAGAGAGAATAAGTATCCTTACTAGATGCTTTGATCTCTTTTTTAAGTTCAGATGAAGTCACACATTCCTCTTTTCCACTTGCCAGTTTCTTTCTACTACAACCTCTTCTGGTATCTAACAGCTCCTCCGTACATGAACAATCTACCATTTGTTCTATAACCATATTATTTTTTAAGACCTCCTGCCCATATACAGAAATCTCACTAACAGACTTTTTTGGCTTCCACCTTAACTTCTTACCATCATTTTTACACATCTTTGATTTTAAAAAAGCTCGAGTTACTATCCTATGTATTCCTTCTTCTGTAATGCTTTGGAACTTTTTACTGTCTTCACAATTTGCAGTACATTTCAATAAGCATTTACTGTTTTGTTTTTGAACTTCTACACCATCTGGCAATTTAGATCTACTCAGTGACACCGAGCAATTCTCTGTTTTCATCTCTGGTTCCTGAAACTTTACCAATCTCAACCTGAAGCTCTTCCCTATGTGCTTTCTTTCTTCCATACAATTACCACTTGAAAGGTGTGAGACAGAAGATGACCTTGCTTCCTCCAAGTTCCTTGTGCAATTCTTAGGGCTCTGTGGCTTTGATTTACAGCAACTAACACCACTCTTTCCTTTACCCTTCTGAAGGCTTGTGCTCAGCATGCTACATTCTAAGTTAGATAAGCATCTCCTCTTTGTTCTTTGTCTTTTATCCTGGTTCACACAAGTCTTCTGCTCAAGCCAAACTGGTTTAGTCCTCTCTCTCAAGTTCCATTTTTTCTCCTGAGGCCTCACCTCCAAAGTAGAGCTGCTATGGGTTTTCTGCAAGCTCCTTGTTACATTCTGAGAGTCTAGCCCTACCACTGAACTGCCATCCTTTTTGGTTATATTTTTAACTTTCTTCTGAACCCCTAGTTTTACTAAGGAACGCCTATGCTTTTCTCTCAAGCCCTCTGCAGTCTTCGTGCAGTTTTGGATTTTTTGTTCCATTTCTGTCAAGCAACTCAATTTTTTCTCTGGGACAATGCCTTTTTCATGACACCCCATTGAAGTGCTAACTCTTCTCTTTCTGTTCTGTGATGCTGATTTATTTTGCAAAATAATCCTACAAGCAAGATTTGGTTGCTCTAACTGCACAGGTATCTTTGACTTGTCACCTTTCAGCAAAACCTCTTCCAACTTTATGTCTACAATAGGGTTGTAACACACTGTCATTGCACCTCTTTTCCACAATCTCTCCTACTGATGCTTCTCTCTTAAAGAATCCTAAAGAAATAGGGAAAAGCTTCTCAGTTGTTACCAGCTTTCTCCAAAATCACACACAAAAAAATGTCTGCTCTCTCCATCTACTCTTGCATCTTTGAGTAGTAAGTACTGGCTACCCAATCTGGATTTCTTATTACTGGCAACAAACAAAATGAAGGATGCTCCCTCTTATTTTCCTGGCCTTTTTATAAAATTCTGGGGCAATCTCTGCAATTAATTAGCTTTTACTCAAGGCACACTATCATCAGTTTTAAACCATAAAATAAATCAGAGCTTTCTCTAGAAGTGCAGGATTATCTATGATTTATTAAGTTAAGGGAGATACAAACCAATTAACTGAAGAATAAAAATCAAGACCGTTGCCTTCCCTCCTCCTTCTAGGTCCCCAAGGAGACTCCAACCTAATTTTAATTTTTTTAAAAACTGAAAAGACACGGAAAGGGGTTCCTGTGGACTTGCCAGCTACTCAAGCTACAGCAAATCCTCAAACCGTTCTCCGTCAAGGAACTATAAAAAAAGACATAATCAAAAACGGAGACAGTAAAACAAACCCACAGCAAAGTCGCCCGTGAACCCCTTTCTTAAAAATTGGGATCCTGAAGCGCTTTACGAAGGCAAACGATGAAGGGCTTGTATTCGTTCTCTTCTGAAACGAAGCACGAGCCAAACCTACCCACCACCCTCATACCCTCGCCCCAATTCCACCTCCATTAACTAAATTATAGCATCGCAAATCTGAAAAAAAACATCATTGAAGTCGACCTGGCAACCCAAACTTTGCCCAAAGCCTTCCCTCTGAAGAACTCGCGCACACCTGCAAGCACCGACCGACCGACCTTCCTTCCCACAACTCAAAGTTATTCCCCTACTCTCCCGTTAAGGCTAACCCTAGCTACAAGCCCTCGCAGGTACACCCTCTTCTCCTTCCCAGGGCCGCCACCCTTCCCGCCCGCTTCTCTCCTCATAGACTCACACTCTCAAAAGGGGAGCGCGGGGCCCATCTAGCGGAGTAAATAAGCGGCGAGGGGCTGCCGGCGGGGCGGGGAAAGAGAGCGACGGCCGCACGCAGGCGCCTCGGGGCCGGGAGGGGGGGGGCGGCGAAGCTATAAAATTAGCCGCGGCAAGCGGGAGGCTCATGGCGGTTTATTTTCCCCCTCAGGAGAGGCGTCGTAGTGAGGAGATATTTATTTTGTCTCGTGTTCTGATCCTGTTTTTTGGAGAGAACCCTTTTTTGCTTTAACTTCCTCGGAGCACTAAACTAAAGCCGAAGTTTTTGCCCTCAGTGTTTTAGCTGATAGATTGCGCCCTCAGTGTCACACACACATATGCACACACACAAACATAGATTTCGTCCTCAGTCTGTGCATGTGTGTGTACACATACATACACAGACACACTGAGGGTAAAATCTATGTTTGTGTGCACACACACGCACACACTGAGGGTGACACACACACAGGTTTCACCATCTGTGTTGAATGTTTGCGTGTGTATATTATATACACACACAGATAGATTTTGCCCTCAGTGTGTGCATGTGTGTGTGTATGTACACACACACACACACACACTGAGGGCAAAATCTGTCTGTGCACACACACACACACACACAGGTTTCGCCCTCTGTGTATACACATACACACACACACACTCTGAGGGCAAAATCTATGTGTGTGTGCATATATATATATATATGTATATATTCATACACACACGCACACATAGATTTTGCCCTCAGTGTGTGTGTGTGTGTATATCCACACACATACATACATACACACACTGAGGGTGAAATCTATGTGTATATACACATACATACACACTGAAGGCAAAATATATATCTTGTTGATAGCTATATCTTTTGGCTAAAATACTGAGGGTGAAACTTTCACCTATATGCACACACACACACACACATATTGCTGTACAGCTAGTAACAGAAGAGGTTCCTCCCCTGATAGTTAGATGGGTGTAGGAGAGAGAGGGATGGGAGTTACAAAATGGCTGCTGAGGTCTAGAGGCCTGGATCAGGCATAGACATTTTTCTTTCATTTTAACTTCTCAACCCTGGTTTGTAAATGTCCATGTTAAAAAGAAAAAAAGTTGGGAGATTATCAGCCTTGATGTCAGGTCTTGCTTTAGGTGTCAAGGTTCTCCTCCTCTTCCCCCCACCCGCCTGCCCCAACCTTGGCCAGAAAAGTATAGGCATCGCCATACTTCAGCTTGTTGGCAAAGGAACAAAGCCTTTGTTTGGAAGACCCAAGAATGGCATACTTAATTAATGTTAGATCTAGATACAGAAGACCAGGATTCAGGTCGCTTGTTCTGCTGGGTGTCTCCCAAGGTGAATTTAAGACATGTTTACCAATTTGCAGACTACCAATTAATTAAGTATTATGTAAAGAAATGCTTTATTTTGACTGCTCTAAAATATTACTGCCATAACTTGAGTTTTTAGGTTTTATGAGGGAGAGGCTTAAAATTATTAGTTAAAATTATGTGCTGCCTTTCCATAAAAATGCCCAATGTATGATTAGCCCAGCAGCTAAACTTGCTAACAGTCATTATACATAATACCATGAAATTTGAATGGGCTAGCTTACCATAACAATTTGGTTATTTTACTTCTCTTAAATGCATTATTTGGAAGGCATGGGGAAGGTATAAGATAAAATGTTTCATGAGTACAGTATTAAGATTTTGCAGTGTGTAGCTGCAACCAAAACACGCTGTAATCCCAATGGGAGGCAGATAATTCACCTCTTATTTGTCCTTTTTACAAGGAGAAGTGAAGCAACAATAAATGGCTGAATCATTGCGATCTTTGGTGAATATAGAGTACTGAATAGCAGTATAATACTTAAATGACCCTTGTCAACATTGAATGGTTGTTTAGACAATTATCCCAATATTTAGTTTAGTCTGCCAGTAGATGGTGCTGCACTGGTGTGCTTTGTAGACATTTATCTAATCAACCATAGAGTAATTAATCCAAATTCTAAGGAAATATGAATATGCTTTTTTTGGGGGGGAGTACCTTAATGAAATGCAAAGGTAGTCTGACAGGTGATATGCATATGTGACTTAAACTTTTTTGTATTTTAGTAATATTTTGTATTAATCAAGTATATAGTCTTCCCTGTATCATTGCACTTAAATTTCACCCTTCTATTACAAATAGTGCTTAAAGTGGCTAAACAGAATGAAATATAGATATAAGATTATATTGAAACATAAAAACAAATCAGTTAAATGCATCAGTTAAAACACACCAAAATGAGAAATAGCATTCAGCTGCTGCATCAAATCTAGTTCAATAAACAAGCTTGAGTAAAAATGTTTGCTTGGCAGTGGAATGACAAAAATGAGACTGCTAACTTGATCCTGAGTCCTGTCTCACAGTTCTGCCAGATGCGCTGTTATGATAGTGGGAGTGAGAATCAGGCCTTTTCCATGCATCTTAACCTAGGCAGGCTCACATAGGAGAATATGGTCTTTCAAATAAGGCTCCTGGTCATGCAGGACTTTATGGGTGATAAACAGCACTTTATATTGCATATGAAAATAGTCTGGTAACCAGTGAGGCAGTTTTAACAAGGAGAAGTCACATGCTCCCTTTGATAGCCCTTCTGGCTGCAGCATTCCAAGCCATCTAATACAGTATTGTCCAAATGGGATATAACAAAAGCATGTGTCAAGATGACCAGATATGCCAGCTTCAGGAATAGCCACAGTTATCACAGTGACTTTAGCTGTGCAGATATACTCTTGCCCAGTGCCAAAACCTGAGCATCCAGGTTCATGACCAAATATAGGAGTACACAGAAACCAAATTTAATTTTTTTTGAGGGGGGGAGAGTGGAATTTTCCTATCCAACACAGGCTGAATTCCTGCTCAGCATTTCTCTTAACCAAGAGCCAGCATGGTGTAATGGTTTGGGTGTTGGACTATGACCCTGGAGATCAGGGTTCAAATCTCTACTCAGTCATGGAAACCCATTGGGCAACCTTGGGCAAATCACATTCTTAGCCTTAGAGGAAGGCAACAGCAAACACCTTCTGGATAAACCTTGCCAAGGAAACCCTGTCATAGGGTTGTCTTAGGGTTGCCATAAATCAGAAATGACTTGGCACACAACAACAATTTCTTTTAAGCCAGGGACCTCTGCCTTTTTCTCTGGATTAAGTTTCACTTTGTTCAACTCTCATCAGGCCTGTTACTAACATTAGACACTTTAGCAACTTCCTTAGATTTAAAGGGAAATTACAGTTGGGTCTCTAGCATATTGCTAGTGGTTGTGTGCCTTCAAGTTGTTTCCAACTTATGGAAACCCTATCATGGCAAGATTTGTTCAGAGGGCTTTCCTCTGAGAGGGAGAGAATGTGACTTGCCCAAGGTCACTCAGTGGGTTTCCATGTGTCGCTCCCCTCCCCCTTTCATAGGAAATGGGCCTGCCCTAGCTGAGGCTTCCATAGGTAAGACAGACTCAAGTGTGCTGTGCAAACAAGACTTTAATGATGCAACATCTCTCTCTCTCTCTCTCTCTGGCTTTTCTTCGTAAACAAAGATTCAGGAAGGACTCATCCCGTGCTTTCTGCAAGTGCGCTGATGACTAAAAAGGCCAATCCAAGATAAACAATTCCGGTTGCAGAACGCACAGCAGAAGGTCTCCTTGGGTGATGTTTCTGGGTTGTGATTCTTTCTGTGCTGTCATTTCTCTTCAAGACTTGTTCGGCATGAGCTCTCAAATAAGGCTGCAGCCTTGTGGATAGTGCGTCTCCATGCCTCCCGAGGCATGTGAGGCCAGGGCGGACCATTGTTGGTGATCAATTTGGCCAAGCTTGAGATGTTGTTTCAGGGAGTCCTTATATCACTTTTTTGGAGCGCCCCTCTTACGCTGACCCATGGCGAGTTCACCATAGAGTACTATTTTGGGGAGGCAATGGTCCTCCACCAATTAATAAAGGCTTACAACAGAAAAAAACTACCCTGGTCAACGGTGAAGGAAAAAGGAACTATATCCCCAGGCTTTGGCGTTTCCCCCCTTTATGCCTTTCCTATCCATGCCCACCTCCTAGAATGTACAGGATCGGGCTTTCCCCTCTTTTCTCCATACATTCCCACTCCTCCTTCAGTGTGATCCCTCTGCCCCAAATCCTGGGGCCTGGGCATCCAGTTTTCCAGGGCTCTGCAGCAACTTGAGGCTCCAGGGCTAGGGTGAGTCATGTGGATGGGTGATGTGCACCCCAAATCTTGCCTGCCTCCCTCACAGAACCCACTGGGCTAGAGAGGTGCGGTTCCACTCTCTGCCCACAGTCCCTGTCAAGGGAAGAAGTCAGCATTAATATGAGCTTTGCCTTTCCTGTAAACTACCTGAAAAGCATACAACTGCAGAGCCAGATACCATCTTATGAGACCAGGGTTAACATCCTTCATAGCCGTCAGCCACTTGAGTGGGGCATGATCAGTGACTAGAATAAAAGGGTCACCCCACAAATAATACCTCAGTGTATATATAGCCCAATTGGGTGCCAAGGACTCCTATTCAGTGGCGGAATAATTTCTGATTTTTTCAGCTTCTGACTCAAATACAATACAGGATGTTCTCCATCCAGGCAGTTCTGGGCAAGCACTCCCCCTAAACTCACTTCTGAGGCATCTGTTTGCACTATAGAAGGTTTTGAGAAATCCGGGGCTTTCAGGACTGGTTGACTACAAAGACATTCCTTTAACTGGTGGAAGGTTTGTTCTCTTTCTCCCCATCTTACTATCTTACAGGCCTTTCGTGTTAACCCGGTGAGAGGATGGGCTAAGTATGAAAAAATAGGTACAAAACATCTATAATAACTAGCTAACCCTAAGGAATGTCACACTTCCCTTTTTGTTTATGGTCATACCCACTTCAACAACCTAGATATTTTCTCTTGTACTGGTTGGACCACCCCACCCCCAACTAGGTGTCCCAAATATAAGACCTGCTTCTGGGCAATGGTGCATTTAGCGGGATTAGCCGTAAGGTCGGTTTTCCTTAAAGCTAGTAGCACACTATGGAGATGTTGTAAATAATCCTCCCAGGGAGTACTGTAAACAATAAAGTCATCAATATAAGCCACTGCACAATCTCCCAAAGGCTCTAGCACCTTATCCATCAGTCTCTGAAAAGTGGCAGCTGCTTCATGTAACCCAAACAGCATATGGGTGAATTGAAACAGTCCCCTTGGGATGGCAAAGGCCATTTTCTCTCGTGCTTCCAGCATTAAGGGTATTTGCCAATACCCTTTCGTTAAATCTAAGGAGGTTAAGTACTAATCCTATCCTAATTTCTCCAGAAAATGTTCAACCCCGGTTGACCGTGCCAAGGACAATGAGATTCTTCAATAACTCTCAACTGTAACATAGTTTCCACCTCTTTATTAATTACTTGTAGTTTCCAAGGCCACATATGATTGGGGACATGTGTTAGGTTCCATCACAGTCTGATGATTTATGGCAGTAGTATACCATGGGGGGTTGGAAAACACATCCTGGAACTCGTCCACACGCTGCCTCACCTGATCTCACCGCCCAGGTTTTAGCTGTGGGTTCCATTGTAGACCCTGGCCTTCGTGGAATTCTTAGACTCAGGCCCCAGCATCTCATCTTCCTTGACTCCTTCGGGTGCCTGAGCCCATATGGCCTCTCGTGAGCGCCAGTCCTTCAGGAGATTAACATGAAATACTTTATGGCATGTTGGGGGTCCTAATACTTCTACTACATAATTTACTGGCCCTACCTGTTTAGTTATTTCATAGGGACCTTGTCACTGGGCAAACAGTTTAGAGGTTGTGGAGGGAAGCATTACCAACACTTTTTGCCCTTCCATGAATTGATGAGTCTGTACTTTCTGGTTATATAACTTCTTTTGGGTATTCTGCGCCTCCTGCATATTCTCTTGAGCTAATTGAGTTATTTCTTTAAAATGTTGCCTCATCTCAAGGACATGTTGCAACAGAGAACAAGATTGGGTAGGTTCTTCCCATCCTTCTTTTACTAGATCTAATACCTGCTGGGGTTGTCACCCATATCATAACTCAGAGGGAGAGAACCTGGTAGAAGCCTGGTTAACTTCTTTATAGACAAAAAGAAGAAGTCCTATCAATTTATGCCATTGCTGGGGAGGCTCCTGAACAAATTTACGTAACATACACTTAAGGGTTTGATTGAACCTTTCTACTAGGACGTTGGCCTGGGGATGATAAACGGACATGCACAAAGGTTTAACTTTTCGTAAGGCCCACATTTGTTGTAATACCTTGCTCGTAAAGTTGGTACCCTAGTCAGTTAAAACTTCCTTAGGAAAACCTACTTGGGAGAAGACTGGCAAGAGTTCTTAAGCTATCCGTATAGCCGGGATGCTCATCCTTGGAATTGCCTCTGGATATCGGGTGGTATAATCTTCAATGACCAGTACAGTAGGATCCCTGTATCCTCAGGGGATTGGTTCTGGGCCCCACTGTGGATAACAAAATATGCAGATAATAGTGAACACCATTGAAAATAATGGGACTTCCAGTTTAAAATACCATAGAGTTGCCTTAGAGGACCAAGAAAATGGCTACAGAGGACACATTTTCTAGGAAGACTCTATAGTAGCTGTGCTGAAATGGAAACCATGGATAATTGAATCAGTGGATAATGAATCAACGGATATGGGGGTCCTACTGTATATACATGTGCCCAGCAGCCAATTTTTCCAAGGGGCCTACTACAGCTAAGGCAATGCAACTGAATGATTCTTCTAGCAAGGGCATGGGGATCACGGGTCCCCTGGTGGTCCTTTGCCTTGTATCTTCTGGCATTGGGGACATGAGACACAATAATACCGAACTTGTTTTGCCACCCCAGGCCAGAAGAATCGTTGCTTTATCCTAGCTAGTGTCTTACCCATTGCCAGGTGCCCAGAGGTGGGAATATCATGTGCCAATCTCATTACTTCCTGCCTAAGGGAAGCAGGTATTAATAACTGCCTCTGTTGTTCCCCCCTTTGTTCACATAATGTTACTCTATAAACTAAATCACCTTGGTTTTCGAACCACATGTTCTGTCCTGCAGGTTTTTCCTGTCCTTCTGGGATAGCTTGTCTTAAAGCATTCTGAAGAGTCATTTTGCTGCTACCATACCAGCTGTGTTCTATTTACCTGCTTTAACTCATGCCATATTCTGTTTCCCTCCTCAGCTGTCAATCCTTCCTCCCTCAATACCAGGGTGTGCAAGTGAGGCCAATACCTCCCCAATAGAGCATCTCTTTCTAAAGATGGGACTACCCATACCCTTAAGGTTTTGTCATAGCCCCCAACTTCTACCTGCACCCATAAGGCTTTACGTCCCTTTGTATACACCGCACCATCACCACCTCCACAGTCAGATCATCCAGTGCCTCCTTCACCAGTGTTCATGTGCAGCTTGTGTCCATCAGCATGGTTAACGCCTTGTGAGTGACACAAATGGGCAGCTCCCAAGGCCCCAGCTTTCCTTTGCTTACCTGTGCAGCTTCTGCCCAGGAGCATTCCATAACTGGGCATTCTTTACGCACATGCCCCTCCATGCCACATGTAAAGCATGTTATTGTTCTCTTCAGGAATCTCCCAGGCTCCTGTGCCTTCTGGCCATCCCCAAATGGGAGTGGACAGTCATGGGGCTGATTTCACAGGTCTTCTACTCCCTACCATCTTGATATCAGGGGGAGGTTCTCTGCCTTCTGTTTTCGCCTTGGGCCCAGTTCCTAATATCCCCACTGGCAGTTTTAGGAAGTGGTTATTGCGGTTTTCAGGCCCTGACCTCCACCTTCAATCTTCCATCTCTTCAGCCGCAGCATAGGCCTCTATAAGAGAGATGGCTGCTTCTAAGGTCTTGGTCTGATGACATCTCACACAACTGCGAGCATTATTCAGCAATGCCAACATATATTGTTCTATAAGGACAACCTCAGCTACTTCCACTGCAGACTGTACCATGGGCTTTAGCTATCGCAGCCCATTGGTTTTCACCTTTTGACTGAAGGTGTGAGGATGAAGACCTGGTTTCTACTGTACCTCCTTCAATCTTCTGCAGTAGGTCTCTTCAGAGGCGTTCAAGGTGTTCAATGTGGCTTCTTTAACATTAGAATAATCAATTGCCTTCTCTGGAGTCAGGGTATCCACCACCTCCTGTGTTGTTCCAGTCAGACATGAAGTCAGTGCCAGAGTCCACTGAGTCACCGGCCACTTTGCTGCTGTAGCAACTAATTCAAATGTATTCAGAAAGGGTTCTGGATCATCATTAGGGTCCATCTTCACGATTTTAACAGGAGCTTGCCCAAAGACCGTTCCTTCGGGCCTGGGGGTTGTCACTGCCACCACCGGCAACTTTAGAAGACCAGCCATCTGGTCCCAGAGGTGTGACTGGAACAATTTTTGTGCTGCAAACAGCTGGTCCAACATTTGGGCTTGCTGAGTAGACACCTGTTGTAACAGCCTTTGTTGCTGTTCAGTGAACCAGGTGAACAGCTGCTCTTGGGAGACTGTCGTAGCCCCACCTCCGGGCATCATGCCTGCATTCTCCGCCAATGTCACTTCACCTCCCCACCTTGCATGGGGAGCGAACTTGCCCTAGCTGGGACTTCCATAGGTAAGACTGACTCAGGTGTGCTGTGCAAACAAGAATTTAATGACACAAGATATAACCAATTAATACAGGCTTAAAACAGAAAAAAAAAACTCCCCCTGGTCAGTGGTGAAGGAATAAGGGACTACATCTCCAGACTTTGTCCCCCCACCACTTTATGCCTTTCCTATCTACACTCACTCCTAAAAGGTACAGGATCAGGCTTTTGCATCCTTCTCCATACAGTCCCACTCCACCTTCTCTTTCACTGTAATCCCTCTGCCCCAAATCCACTGTTGCTGGCCCCTGCCTCCTCCTACAGACCCCCTACATGCCTCCAGGCACCCCTACTATTACGCTCGTGGCCTGAGACACCTCCCTCACATGATTCCCTTCCCAAACAGGCAGGAGAGAATGCTCACCATCTTCTCTGGACTCCTTTCCCTCTCTCCAGCTGCCTTTCTCCCTAATAGCCTTTCTCAGCGTCTTGCCCTTCCCCCATCCGCCTGACCCTGTTGGAGAACAGGAACCCCCTTATCCCCATCACCCAGGCCCCATCCACCTCATCTGCTCTGCGTTACTCCCTTCGTCATGGCTTCCATGTCCTCCCCAGCACTCTTGTCCTCTTCTCTAGCTGACATGTCCCCTGTTTTTCCAGGATTAAATATCTTGCCCACCTTGCTAGCCCCACCCCCAGCTCTATCTCTCTCCTCTGCCCCCACCTCGCTGAAGCCCACCCTCCATCTGGACTCTTTGGTGTCTCCACATCTGGGCATCCAGTTTTCTGGGTGAACCGTAGGGTTGGGTGGCATGCACCCCAAAGTCTCATCTGCCTGCCTCACACCATGGCTGAGTGAAGATTTGAACCCTGGTCTCCAGACTGGTACTAAACTCTAAAGCTCTGGATTATTTCTCCCAGTTGTGCCATTATTATATTAAAAGGTATGGGATGTCATAGAATGCCAGGGACACAGGGAGTAACAGGGAATCTAGCAACACTAGCTTCTGAAATTGTTTCTTCAAGGACTGGAGCCTGCAACTTCCATTTCAGCCCAATGGTTCAGGATCAATGATACTTAAAATTTTTGAGAAGTCAGGCAGAACCAACAGGGTCACACTCCTTGTCCACTTTCTGGTATAGTTTATAACTGAACCTGAAGGCAGATTGAAATAGCTCCAGATAATGCACCTCATCCAGGCATAGGTGGAGCCAATGTGCACAACATACACCAGCCATTTGTCCAAGGATGGAATATTGGAGATGATTGGAAATTATCCAATATGACGTGGTCTAGGGGACATTGGAATCTCATGATGTAGACACACTCCTTACAGCCCTTATCTGCTCAGCCAATCTTTCTGCCTCTACCCTTGCATACTGTTTTTATATGCAGTATAATTTGAAAAACCATTCTTTCCTAAGAGCAGGTACTGATGTAAAATGCAAGATACTATCTTTTTTTTTAAAAGGTAATAAATCAGAGCATGTTCCATCCTCCCCTCTCTTTATCTTTGCTTGTATAGGGTACCTTGATACTAAAATTACCATATTCTACAACCTAACAGGCCTTGGAGCACCCTCTGCCTTGACATAATCTCCCTACTCCTGTTTTTCTGATGATAATTTCTGCTGAACTAGCTGGACCCGGCATACCATATGCTGATGAAAAACTCCCCCCAAAATGCCCAGTAGACCTCAACAGCCCTGTAAGGTAGGCTGATGGATTTTTAAATTCCACCTCTCCCTTCTCAGCATTCTACACTTCCTGGAATTACAAAGGGTGACTCACTCTGTTGTACTGCTGCTACTGCAGCTCTGCCGCTGCCAGTTGACTGCCTGGGTCCTGTTGCAGACATTGCCACCACCAGTTGACTTCCTGGGTCCCATCACAGCGTCAGCAGTGGCATCCCACCACCGCCAGTTGACTGCCTGCGTCCTGTTGCAGGCGACCCACTGCCACTGTCACTTGACTGTCTGGGTCCCAATCTGGGCCACAGATTGAGTGGCAGGAATCTGGGTCATAGACTGAGTGTCCGGAATGGATTGTGAGGTGGAGAGGGAATTTGCATGTGGGTGGTGATTGGTTGGGTGTGTTTCCTGAGCAGCCAATCAGCACACTGGGAAAGGCAACATACCCAAGAGAAATTTATATATACTGTATATATATATATATATATATATAGAGAGAGAGAGAGAGAGAGAGAGAGATTTTATCTGTCTAAAAAGCAGAACCTGGGTAAGGTGCAGAACAAGGATTTCTCAAGTGTTGGTATTCTACTTTTAAACTTTCGGAAAGAAAATCTCTGAAGTTGCCTTGCCAGGCCTGTTACAGCATTTTTGTTTTTGCAGTGTTTTTTTGTGGAGTAATAGCTAGATAAGGAAGGAATTGGCAAAACCACCTCTGAATATTCCTTGCCTAAGAAAACCCTATGAAAAATTGTTGGAAAAGATTGAAGCAGTCTCTTTTCCCCACACTCTCTTACTATAGAGCAACCCCTGTTGATCTTCTTTTGTATACAGTATTGCATGCTGTTGTCTGCCCCGCCCTCTTTTTCTTGGGCAACCTCTTTTCTAAGCTGGTGAGTCATGGATGACTCTCTCTCTGCTTCACCTCATTGATTTAAGTAAAGTTTTTTGAGTTATTTAATCTAAAGCTGCATCCCCCCCCCTTTTTTTTGTCATATATATAGTTCAGGTAAAAGTAATGTACATATGAGTCACACCTCTAAACTTAAAACTGCCATTCTCCTGGAGAAAAGTTAAAAAGGAATTTAACTTTTAGAGTTTCCAACACAGGGCAACTCTAATTCCCCCACAAAAATTAATGAGGTTGCCATAAGTCAACACATGACTTGAAGGCACATACAATTCTTAACTTCCAGTATGGTTTGCATCTGTGTTGAGGCAATGCTTAGAAATGCTACATGCCTTGAGATAAATATGAGGTAACAAGTGGGTTTTTCACAAATAATTTGAATGTGATAGTTAGGGACAGTTGTTCCAAAGATGGCAAAATCAGCAAGAATGGAAAGGGACTTCATATTGCTTTAGAGTGATTTCCTCTTACAGCTAGCTTAAAGAGCAGTAAGTTCTTGTCCCTTTTTAACCAGTTCAAGCTTTCAGGATTAAAAAAAAAAATGGGAAGGGCATGCTATAAGTACTAAATATCCAGTGGCATTATTATTCCAGACTTTACCAGGGCAGCCTTTTAGAGGCTGGACTGCTGCTCCCTCCAGTCCTAAACAGCATAGCCAAAGGTGAGGGATCGTGGGAGCTGATGATATCTGGATGGCCTCAGGTTGACCAGGCCTGCTTTATAACATCCTTTGAGATAAGCCAGTATTGTCTCCATATTACAGATAATTAGAGGGTGCTGCAGAATGATGGTGGCTTCATCATCGCTGAGTTCATAGCCTAACTGAAATTTGAATTGGCAGCCTCTCTGGGTTCTAAACCATACCTTAACGGCTCTGGTACCAGTAGCTTTCTGAGGCTTAAGCAAAAGGCAATGTGCCCAGCTTCCTCCTATTCCAATAGCTAGTCATTTCCATATAACATTCCTAGCATTTTAAATACAGTATTTAATTTTTAACGCTATCTCTCTGTGTGGCACTTTACAAAATACAAGAGGACAGATTTCTGTCCTGAGGAGATTAGAATTTAAATTCTGCCTTAGAGGAAGAAGTGAAAAGGGAAAGCAGAACTAAACAAGAAAAATAAGGGATTTTTTTTCCAGCTTCACTTGTATAGGCTAAGGTGACAGGCTTGGTTGAAGTTGGTTAGATAAATATTCCAAATTCAATTTTCTGAATGTCTAACTTCTGTTTTAAACTGTTACCATGATTTGAGTTGGTTGTTTTCTTGTATATTTACAGTTGTTTAGTATAATATTACTTCTGTCTTTGTTCGTCTCTGGCATGGATGCTGGACCTATGTAGGGATGCTCATGTTCAGAGCTGCAGAACATTCCTCCCAGCAGCTCAGCAAGCTATCATTTATTTTTAATTGCTCCCTACAGTGGAGGCCAATTAAGGATGAAGACAGCAGGGTAAGGATCACTCACAAACCCTTTGAAGGGCACAGAATAAGCATTTGCTTTGCCGGAAGGCTGCCATTAACACATTTCACTTGTGCAAGAATGCAAATGCTTGGACATACTCTGAAGGAGGAAATGTAATACAGCTCTGCTTCAACTATGTTTTAGTGCAGATGGCAATAGAAGTGACAGAATATCACCCCTAGGTTATAAACTTTGAAAATTAGATTTATAGTATTTACCCCTTCCTATTTGAGCAGGAAACACCTGCCATAGAAGCTCTCAGACTTCTCCTTCTCACTCTTTATAAATAAACAGTTTCCTTTTCTTTTTTCAAATTTATTTTTATTAACATTATATCATAAATCATGATTCATAAATATGATCATAAATTTCATGTAAATAAACAGTTTTCCTAGCTCAAAAAAGATGATGCTTCTGGTTTGGGTAGACAAAACAACACACGTTTGATACATTGTTTATGACCTGTGGTCAATAAAGGAATTCCCTGGCATCTAAATTTTATGAACTTTTGGATCTCGATCTCTCTCTCTCTCTCTCTCTCTCTCTCTCTTTTTTTTTTTTTTTTTTCACACACACACAAACACAGGGTTGGGACCACCTACCACTGGGCTGGCTGAAATGTACTTTTCCACTCATCCTTCCCACAACACACTTTCCAGCTCTGTGAAAATGCATTGGGGGATAGTGCTGAATGTGGTGAGCTTCTATACATGGGAAGGTGGTGGTAGTGGGGAGATCTCTTAAAACTAGAAAGAGGTTCTTTCTCAAGCACATCCCTTTTGCCCATCCAAAGCAGATCCTGGATTGAAGCCCTAGAGGTTCTGTCCTATAATAAAATGCTAAAAGGAGTTTATATTATTTGCTAAGCACATACATTTTAGCTAAAATAACTATAGTACACTACTAGGCTATAATCCTTTATTCACTTAACTAAGAGAAAGCTCCACTGAATGCAGTGATGCCTACTGTGGGGCAGATGTATGGTTACACTATAAGTATAACATAGTATAGCTGCTGTAAGTTCAAATAGGAAAAATATTCCCAGTATATATAACATGTAGATTTATTCTGGTTGTGATTAATTTCCCTTTAAAATCCATTTATACACAGAGACAGTTTGAATATATTAAAACATTACTGATTGCTCAGTGAATAGATTAAACCATGAGGAGTTTTCAAAGAGCTTGTGACTTTAAAACTTTTTGAGTGCACAGCAGGAACACTGCCAACATTTCTTTTCATGAAAAGAATTAAGCTCAATTCTTACTCAGACTTTCTCTTCTTCTCATAGCTATTCACATGGTGTTACATAAAATGGCATCTACAGTATACACACACACACACACACACACACGGTAACTCAGTAGGTCCTCATGGATCTTGCTTTCATCTTTAAACAAACAAGCCAATGTTGTTTGGCATGATCTTTAGGGAACCTACTCTTTAACATTTTGTCCATTTTTAAAAAGGATTTCCTTGCTGGTAATATTTGTTCTTATTCTGATGCGAGATTGTAGTTTGATTGATCAACTGCTGTAAGAGAAAACTTGTTTCAATCTAGTTCTGGCATGTATATGTTACTGAAATTAGGGGTTCATCCAGAGTGCTGAAAAAGACTAGAAAGTCCCAGATTTTTTTCCTGTTTTTTTCCAATTCTCTTTTGGAGATCCATACAAGTTTTTTTTTTGTCCCAGAATATTTTCTGTCAGTTCCCAGTGTGATCAGAGACTTTTAATACCAGCTCCCCAGGTCAGTTTATTTTAATGCAGCATACAATTAGAAAGAAGAGGAACAAAATCTGGGAATTTTCAGTCTGGATGTGCACACAATCTGAAGATGTATTATGTAGTTTCTTATATATAAGTACAGAAGCTCAAAGTTCTGGCAGCATGGACACCTGCTCATACACACACACCCATGCCTACTTCTGTAAGGTGAGAAATTCCAGCTTTATGGAAGCAGACTTGTTAAGAAAGCTAAGGAACTCTCTCTTCCTGTAGTAAGGACAGGTGTATAGCAGGTGAAGACTGCTGTTCTTTGTAAAACTTAAGGTGAGAAAGAGTTATCCATAATTTTTACAACCAATTCACTCCCTGAGAATGTACATAATGATTTATCTTGATATTACTGCAAACACTAGACACTGTTGACATGTAACATGATTAAATCCTGAAGCACTGGGCTTAGTTTTAAACAGAACTTTCCCTGCCACACCCTTTCCCCTGAAGATATGGATTCTGTTTCTAGAATCAGTGTAAATGTAGCCTTCAGTAGAATACAGACTCTTCCTGAAGACATTTATGTGGTGAACATTAAATGCTTTTAGAATCTTTCTGTGGCTTGAAAGGCTCCCTGTAGAGTTGCACAGAACTCTCTGCATATGTAATCCATCTTTCTGTCTCTCACAAGCTTCCTGCACTTGACTGACAAATTGCTAACTGGCTGGAGTCCAGGCAATGGGAAAAGATGCTTCTGATGTACATGGCATTGTTTGCACTGCTAAAATAAAACTCCTTGGGATTATAAGAAGAGTAACTTTTGGGTCATATCTTTTCTTTATGTGGACAGTTATGGAGATAATGATCTCCATATCAGTAAGCCATATGATGGTGTTGAGAGCATTTGGTAGAATTTTTAAATGGCTCAGGCTTTAGGAAATATATATGGTACTACCTTAAAATGTTAATTGTTAAATATTTCAAATAATAAATGTATATCAGGGCCTGTCAGTTTAAAAACACTCATGGTGATATAGGAAATAATAATGTAATGTTGATTTAAACATTTTAAATAACAGCCTGCCTAGCAGAATCCTGTACCAAAGACTCCTTCCCTACACATTTGCTGTGGCTCCCATATGCCTTTCTGCAAACTACTCCAAAGGAACTGATAGCCGATTTGTTTCAGCTTCCTTCTCACCATTCTTCCTTAAAGCACACCTTTGTGGAGTGTCTGGGAGATATTTGTCCCATGGACACTTCTTTCCATCTCAGTGAAAGATCTTTCTAGTTCTTTCTAAGGGCTTGTCTATATGTGGGAGAAAAACTGTGAATGGAGTTCTGCACATTATTATTCTCCGCAGGGACATGGGGTACCTTGTCTTCATGGTCCCTGAAGAGTTTTGTCTGCCACCACCACTGCCACCTCAACTATAATTTAAAGCTCATGAGGCAGTTCCCAGCCAAAGGGAGAAGTTTTCTCCCTTCTTCTGGTTTAGCAGTGTTGCCTCCACCCACTCCCCTAGTCAGCCCATCATAGGAAGACGAGCTTGAAGGAAGTGACAGTGAGCTGAGAATGAGTAGAGGCAGCACTGTCGAGCCAGGGGAAGGGAGAAAACCTCTCCCTTCAGCTGGGAACTGCCTCCTGAGCTTTAAAATTGGTTACAGTGGTGGTGGTGGACAAAAATCCAGAGAAATTCCTGAATCCAACATATTCCACATCTAGGTGAAATACCCCCCAATGCTACAAATCTGGTCCATGCGACATGTGACCGGATTGCCGCAGATTCGGGGGCATTTGCAGGGGGATTCAGAGGTTTTGATAGTGCAGACAAGCCCAAGTTAGCATTGGCCTCTTGTTTGTTTCTCTGAGGCTTATCACACACCTAATTAAAGTGGCAGGGCAGCTGGAAGGGTCTGCTTTCCATGCTTCTCTACCGCATGATGTTGTTGTTCTTCTAGTTTTCTCCCATTTGGGTCCCGTGGAAGACTGAGGTAAAACCATGTCTTTTTGCTAACAGATTTTTCCATTTAGCAAAAAACCCAAAAAAAGTAGTTTTACCTCAGTATCCCATGGGACTATAATGGAAGAATGATGATGTCAGGCAGTAAGGCAGCATTGAAGACAGAACCTTCTGGCTGTCCTGCCGCTTTAATTTGACATTTAACCCCCCATTTGTTTTTTATGCCACAGTAAAAATATTTGGTACCTCCACAATGCTGAGTATCTTGTATACAACAAGGAGGAACAGTGCCAATTAAATGCATTATAATTCCAGGATGTAACAATGACATGTGGAAAAGTCAAATGGGCTGAGAATACTTCCGCAATGTACATTTATTTATGTTAAATTGGTTTCTATCAATACATTGAATTATGAACTACTGTGGAACAAGCAGTAAAGCTGGGGTGTTAATAATAGAAAAATTAAAACTGATGACACTTCAGGATAGGATACTTTGCTGAAAAGCTCTGGAAGAAAGAGACTCAAGCTAGAAATGTACAATTCAAAAAAAAAAAAAAACCAGAAAAAAACCATATACAGCCTTCAAATAAAAAAAGGGAAATAGCGTCTAAGTCTGAAATTATTCACAGTTATTCACAATGCCCAATTCCATATTTTTATTAAGTGCCATAAGCCTTCTTGAGGTTGAAAGAGACCCTATATTATCTTGTAATCAAAAATTATTAATTTTACTATGCTACCCCTCTAAGGTCCTCTTCTCTTTCCCTTAGATGTGGGGTACTTTTACCTGCAGATGGGGAATCTCGGGCCCTAGACCCTGAATATGGCCCTCGCTTTTCTGGATGACCATAGTCACTTCTCCATGACATCATCATTCTTTGGTTTCCCAGCTTTTGTGCTGACTTTTCCCTATTCCAAAAGGTTAAAATACATCCTACTGCTTAGTTATTCATGGTAAGAGCCTTTGGCCCCACCCACCACTGGAATGTAGCATCCAATGACTTATTTTAAATTAAATTTGAACCCACTCTTGCTTTAATCTGCTCCCTTACAGTCCCCCAAACAGTCTTCTTTGCCTAACAGTCTCGGCTTGATCACATCCCACTTGACTCCACAAGACAGCTCAGTCTGGTTAAAGGCCTGCTGAAGTAGGAGGAAGATGCCCCTTTCACCACTGATGTGATAAGGGCAGGGAGCAGGTATTATCTATTCCAAGGCCCAAGAGGTAAGACTAGTGTAACGATAATTCATTTTGTACAAAACATTTGTACTAACCTGTCTTATGAAAGCAAAAGAATACTAATATGTCAGGATTTTTGATATGCTGATGCCATAGTAGACCAGTGGCAATACAGTGGTTTTTAGTTACAGAAAATCTTTGGCATAAGTTAGCTGGATTTGTGAACAAAAGGCTTTAGCTCTTTTGTTTAGCTACTGTAGCTGTACAGTAGTACTGTATGCCTGTATTGCTTAATTTCAAATGCAGTGCAGACAAAAATTTGGGTCTCTTTCCCTGGCATACACATTAGCGACCTATGCACTCCCACCCACCTTTTAAAATAGTAAAGGATATTTTATTCCAAATGGTATATTCTACATTCTTCTAGGAATTATCAGCTGTCTAGAAATCATCTTCATATATATTATGCCTACCTACATAATGCGTGCAGTGTCTTGTTAAAGTAGTCATAATTTTCTGCAGTATAAAATTAAGACAGTTAAATGACCCTTCCCACAGAACAATATCTATATTATGAAAATGTTTCTCATAAAAACTGTACAATAGGAACACAAAGGAGACAGTAAAATAAAATTCTTCATAGTTTGATTGTATTGTTAATGACTTTAATGCAGAAAACAGCTCATACAGTGTTTTGACAAACTGTTGTCAAGTGTCATTTTGAAACGGGGATGAAGATTTATGGAATAAAGCCAAACTATTTTAAATGTAGTAAAGTGTTAGACAATAGACAATGCTTCTAGTTCATAGAGCAACAGATTACATTGTTTATTTCTGGTCTGACTTTACTATTGCTTTTAAGTTTATTTAAAACACTTTTTGCAAAAAGAGAAAGAAAGAAAGAAAGAAAGAAAGAAAGAAAGAAAGAAAGAAAGAAAGAAGAATGCATTTAATTGTATTAATTTGAAATGTATGTCCCAAGTCTTAGTCTTATTAGGTACAGTATGTTATTTATCACATTCTTCTAGGATGTGGCTATCATTACCACTGCACTTTTCAGTGTCCAAAATGCTTCATATTGTTGTGTGACTGACACATTTTCTGAACAACCTTGTGAAATAATACCTGCTTAACCTATCGTATGATTCATGATTGAGTGCGGATTCGAACATGGCCTGGAATATGTAAACCCAATGTTCAATCCACTGCTTATACTGCTTGTGTAATTAGCATGATTAGTTAACCTTGTCTTCAGTGATATTAATCACTTTATGCTATTTGAATACACCAGGAAGGAAATATTCCCATTAATTAGAACAGGTGCATAATATGGCAATAATAACTCCTCACACCTACAGATGCAAGTTGTCCATTATGCATGCCAAATGTATTATCATATTCCAGACCTCTGCCCTTGCAGTCTGCAGATTGTACAGTTCTTCAGAGGCTCAAGAAAATGTAGTTAAGTAGAATGTCTTTATTATTTACAATAATCGACAACAATTACTACCTCTTTAACATTTTCCTAGGTCCCTGAATAATCTGACAGTCCGTAAACTGCAAAGATTTTATTATTAAACAAATACTTCTGTTTGAGCTCTGAAGCATTTCATGGATATCTCACCAAGTGTAGCTTATGTACCAATAGATTCTACTGTGCTTGAACTGCTAGGAATACTTGAAGTAGGCTTATAGCAACTTGTAGTCCAGCAAGGGCTTGGCTTCACAACCATAGTCTACCTACCCTGCACAAGTACTCAGAGGGTATTGGAAAGGGATATTGCATAACCTCCAACATTTCACAAATGAAAACTGGGCAACATCAGAGTGTGGACAAGTTGGCAAAAGTTATTAACAAGGAAGAACACACAAGCCAAGGAGAGGTTTGCCTGATTCTACAAGAACGGCAAGATTCCACCCCTTCCTCTCTTCTCCCCTCTGCTGAGTTAACTGAGGTCCCATCTACACGATTTAAATAATACGTACGGCGTGCGAAAGTTCGCACTTCGGTACAAACGGCCGTTCGGATGCACACGGATGCAAAAGAGGGGGGGTGGTTTTCCACCCTGAAATACGCACACACGGCGTTCGGGAGGGAAAGCGGATCGCGAAGAGAAATCCGTACGCCGTTCGGATGGCTGACAGGTCTGTATGGTCCGTTCGCACACATACGAACAGGCTGTGTAATCTGATTGGCTGGCCGAGTAGAAGGGGTGGGGCTAGCACGGAGGGAAATTGGGAGTGTCCGCCATGTTGGTTTCCCGGCTAGCGAGCGTCTGGTAAGTCCGTGAATTTATATGTTTATTTATTTTTATTTTATATTGTAAATACGGAAAACCGACTGTCCGCAAACCAGGAACCTTTAAAAAAGCAGCGGGAGATTTAAAACTGCCGCTTGGCTTGCTCGCTCCAGCCAGCTTTGGGAAGAGGGAGTCATACGGAGTTTAGGGGGTTTAAAAAAATCGTATAGCTGGTTCGTATGCATACGAATGACAGACTGTGCGTATTTTTTGCCCCCCATACGGATTTCTTTATGATCGTATAGCCGCACCCTGAGTGCAAACTACTTGTGCATTTTGAGCTCAGTTTGTAGCAACTGAAGTAAACTGAGGACAAAGGGGGGGGGAGTGGGAAGGGGAGAGAGACACCAGGACATATTAGAAGCAGTTGAAAAAGTAGGGTGACAGAGACTGAATAGGGACTTCCTGCCAAATATATTGGTGTAGCAGACAGGTCAGCCATCCACATGTCAACTGCTGCATACCATGACCTTCTGCGGGTAATGTTGGGTTCACCACATCTTTTCTTATTTTAAAGAACATTCTCTAGTCTTAGGGAGCCTGATGGTTATGTGTGTGGGTACAGGTACAAATTTTGTTATTTTTACTTTCAAAATATAATATTGCTTTCTATATCAAAATAGTTCTTATTCACAGCTAAATGTGCTTAGCACCACGAGGGTAGAAACAAACTCCATTTTATCCCTATCGTGATGGTAATATTACAAAGTAAGGGAGTTTAACATGCAAAACTGCACATTATGGTTGTGTGACTTCAAGTTGTTTCTGACTTGTGGCAACCCTAAGTTGAACCTCTCACTGAGTTTTCTTGACAAGATTTTTTAGAGTGGGATTTGTCTTTGCCTTCCTCTGAGCCTGAGAGAGTGTGACTTGCTCAAGGTCACCCAGTGGGTTTTCATGGCCAAGCGAGGATTCAAACCCTGGTCTCCAGAGTCTTAGTCCAGTTCTCAAATTGCTACACCACGTTGGCTCTGAAACTGCACATACTCAGTATTAATCTCATTTCTAATTAAAACAAGAAAACTGTTTTTAAAATCAATTATAGGTCGACCCCCATATCGGTGAGGGATATATTCCAAGACCCACCTGCAGATGATACCTGAAACTGTGGATAATAGGGAATCCCATTATTTTCAATGAGACGAACACTGGGAGTTGACCATAGAATTGCACTGGAGGACCTAGAAATGCCTAGAGATAACTTGTTTTTGGATGTGGGTAAGTGAAACCGTGGATACCGAATCCGTGGATTGACCAGTAATTATTTTTATAGCTTTTCCGTGGGTTTTTTTCTGGGCTGTTATATTCTGTCTAATGCCTTTTAGTAACCAACTAAGATATAATAACTCCATACATCTAAAGTTGATATCTGCCAGATTACCATTTAGGACTACAGGCTTTCCTAAACCATCTTAAAGTGACAGCAGGATCAGCTTTCAGTTCTTGTTGTTAGATTTTCCTTGGTTTTTTTCCAGGCTATGAGGCCGTGTTCTGTAAGAGTTTATTTCTTATGTTTCGCCTACATCTGTGGCTGGCATCTTCAGAGAATGGTTGGGTAGGAGTGTCTGTGTGTGTGGGGTTATATAGTGTGAACCCCTGTTGGTGAGTATATGTAAATTTGTGAATTGTTAGTTTCTGGATGTAGAAATGCAAGGAGGATTAGTGTTTGTTTGGCTAATGGTTGGTTGTTGGGCCATGATCTACTGGAAATCCCCATGTCCCTGGGTGTCTCTCATGTTCCTTGATTCGTGTTTGCACACTGTGTTTAGTGCAGTGTGGACATACAACTGTGGACAGGTTTACATAGGGACCACTAAATGCAGTGTGGAAACACGAATCAAGGAACATGAGAGACACTGCAGACTGGGCCAGCCAGAAAAATCAGCAGTAGCAGAACATGTTATAAACCAACCTGGACACAAAATATTATTTAAAAACACAGAAATTCTGGACCAGGCCAACAACTATCATGTCAGAATTCACAGAGAAGCTATTGAAATCCACAAACACCTGGACAACTTCAACAGGAAAGAAGAAACCCCAAAAGTAAACAAAATCTGGCTTCCAGTTTTGAAAAACAATAGAATCAAAATTCAACACTTACAAAGGAATTCCACCCAGGGACAGGGGGATTTCCAGCAGATAATGGCCCAATAACCAACCATTAGCCAAACAAACAGTAATCCTCCTTGCATTTTTACGCCCAGAAATTAACCATTGAAATACACAAATTTACATATACTCCCCAATAGGGGTTCACACTATATAACCCCCCCCCACACTCCTACCCAACCATTCTCTGAAGATGCCAGCCACAGATGCAGGCGAAACGTCATAAAGAAACCATTCCAGAACACAGCCTCACAGCCCGGAAAAAAACCAGGAAAATCTATGGATGACGGATGTGAAAGCCTTCGACTTCACACTGAACATTACATCTTCTAGGTAGTTCAATATTTCTATATATTTTTGAAATACATAGGTTCAGGCTAATTCAATATTTTCTAGGGTGCTGTTTACACGATGAAAATGTAGTGGGAAGAATTCGTGTCAGTCCCTGGCAGTTACACGTACATTGGGTTGGGTACGTGATTTTCGGAAGGGGGGCCACCTTTTATCCCTCAACCTGTGGGACTTCCAGTCCCGCAGTTTGTGCCAGTTTTTAAAAAAGTCACTGGAGGATTCGGAAAATCGGAAATATAAACAGCCTGGGACAAAATATCTCAGTACTAGGGATGACCGGAAATGGTGACTGGGGGCGGACTTAGAGATCAGGGACTAGAAAAGGAGGGGTCAGTCACCCGTTCAACAGATCCAGCCTCACCAGCCGAAAACAAAGGCATCCCTTCCAGCTGCACAAAGGTTGATGTGTGTGTGTGTGTGTGCGCGCGCGCGTGTAATCAATCACCTTTTTAAATGGATTTCTACACTGCATGCTACAGAGAGATCGTGGTGGGCAGAGGGTTGCCCATTCATCCCCTGACTTGGTCACCTCCCTGGATCTGAACGGGCACAGTAAAATATTCCAGCCTCTGAGTGAATGAACACCCCTTAAATTCCCCCTCTCTGTGTCTGTGTCTTTCAAAACGCCTGTCTGTAACTGGCTTGAAACCTGAACTCTGCAGCTAATCTCTGCTGTAAGGGTTAACATTTTAAAGAGGCAAGGGGAATACGAAGCCTCCCCCCCTCTCTCGGCTTGATTTCAAATGGAAAGCACTCGTTCGTTCCTGCGTCTGAGAGAAAGATCTCAGTCTGGATCTTTCAAAATGCTTTCTGCCTCTTCTTAAAGGGTTAACATTTTAAAGAAGCAAGGGGAATAACAAACCTCTGCCCCCCCCTCTCCCCCCAGCCAGCCAATAGCATCACTCGTCGTGCAGAACTCTAAAGGAAGTGCGTCACCGAGGTTGTGAAAACACGAATAATCGCATCATTGATTGACAGCCCCCCCCCAAAAAAAACCTAAAAAAAACCCCCGGAACTTTGGACGTGTAAATATCAGTCATGGGACCACCCGGGATATCCCGATCAGTGACATAAATCGTATAAACAGCGAGGGACGGATTCGTGATCACAAAATCACGGTAAGCACCGCGACAATTTCTGTCGTGTAACTGGCACCTAGGAGTGTTTGTAGCTATTGTTCCCTTTCATTTCATATACCAATTGATATGGCAAATACCATCTGTCAACTATTCACATATTTAAAAATACCAGGCAATATTTCAAAGGAACAAAAATGAACTGGGGAATATGAGATCTGCCCATAAAAGAAACAGCTGTTAATAAAAACTGAAATATTTTTTGCAGGACTGTTTTGTTCACATTAAAAAAGAAAATAATGGCAGCATGTCACAATGGTATAACCTCCTCATAAGGTCCTGGAATGAATAATACTACATTTTATACAAAAGTATATTAACCAGCCCCAAGTTTAAATTGACAAGTGTTTGTGGCCATGTTAAAATATTTGGAAATTTCCTATTCAAATTAATAGCATACAGTCTAGCAACACTTAATTGTACAAAGTCTGAGGATAATGTGGGTGATTCATTTTCTTTCTCCAAAACACCCAGTCTCAGTTTTAATTCTTAGATATACTGTGTGCCCTTTCCAGTATAATCAGCCTAATTTGTCTTCAGCTGCAGGCAAGTGAACCAAGCTTCATTTAGTTAGGCAAGCTAAGCAAAAACATATTTCTGTTTTGTTTACAGATGGGTAAGTCAACTGGCATCCTGATTAGAAATGAATGTTTTTAATATAATTTTGGAATTTTATGTTGAGTGCAACAATTCAGTTAATCCTAATTTAAATTTGACATTGTGTGAGTTATATTTATTAAATTGGGAAAGCTTTTGTGGATACAATAACTGAATTAATGAAAATTTAGCACCAAAAACCCCATTGTAATGTTACTTTTTTTTAGTCCTATCAAGATTGACATTATTTCTAGTTCTCAAAATGATTCATTCTAAAAATGGCAATGCACATTTTCCATTTCTAAGCTGTGTTACTGTCAGTACTTTTTAATGTAATTTTCTTCTGACCTCAGTGTCTACAATCTCTCCACAACCACATAGGATATTACTGAAATTTTGTATGATGCATCTGATGAATTGGGTGTAGTGTGTGAAGATTCATGCTATAATAAATTTATTATTCTTTAAGATGTTACAGGATTCTAGTTTTATAATTCTGTTGATATGGTCAGTTTACTAATCCATAAATTTGTTTGTTTATAATTCTGCTTAAGTTGAGACTGAGTTGGATTCTATGTCAAGAGTGATTCCTGATGTCTGTGAAAATGATACTTGTGGACATTTCTGTGATAATCATCAAAACATGTGCCACAGCAAGCTTTGGAAAGGACCTGGCTCAAACCCCCGACCAGCTCAGCTGTGTCTGGGGGGATATGACTTTGACGGATTGAAAAGGGAGGGAGGCCAGGAGCTGTTTCGTCATAGTGCCCGTGCCATGGACAGGAGAGTAAGAGGCAGGGCCAGAGGCAATATAAGGCCATGCCATCCATCACCTCCTCCTCTTTCTTGGAAATTGACTCACCCTTCCACCGCTAACATAGTGTGATTATGGTTGCTTCGGGGCTGGGTAGGAATTTTTAGCCCCTTTTTACAGAGTTTTTTTTCACCTACCCCATACTATGGCAGTTGGTATTGGGAGATTGGTTAGGGTGGTGTCTGTAAAATAGGTCAAACCCTACTAATTTTTGCCCAGAGGAAGGGGGAGGCATAGGGTTTGGTGTGCACCTATGGCACCAACCTTGGTGAAGGGGGTCTCGGGAACTGCGACTTTAGGTCATGTGACTTGAGGGTGGGGGAGGAGACTTACCTTGGGGTTGGCCTGAAGGATAAACCCTCAACCTAAGTCTTATGACTTGGCTGGGGGACTTTTGGGTTGGCCCTCCAGATGTGGGCAGTCCAGGGACTCTTGGGGTGCCTCTCAGGGGCTCACCCTGGGGAAGCTGGGGAGTAAAGGCTGGGTCAGACCTAATGCCCCAGCTGGTCCCTCACTAGGTTGCCTCCCCCACTGAAGATCTTTAGAGGGTTATAAATCGGTAGGGCTAAATAAAGTCCCATTTATTATACCACATCTTTTGTGCCTGGGCTCCTTATTTCCCTGAACTGGTTGGCAAAAACATTTTCCTTTCTCTTACTGCTTCAGAACTCTTTCCCCAGTATAAAACATGCCATGGTCCAACAAACTGGTTCTAATTCCTCTTCAGCCATGAAGTTCGCTATTTGATATAGGGCCAGTCTGTCAGGAAATGACATGGATGTGACCACAAGATGGAGCTGTAAGCTTAGAAATGAAAGTGGTTGAGCTCCAGTGGCAGGTGTGTGTGTGTGTTAGCATTTGGGAGTATGCACACTTGAGATGCCTGATGTAACAGGTATTGTTTAACTGCCTATAAAGAGGAGATGGGAATTGTCTCCAGTGTGGGTTGTTGTGAATGGTGGTTGGCGAAGCAGTTTGTTGGTTAGGAGAAAGATTTATGAGTATTAGAGACGGCTGTTCTATACTCTGTGTATATATTGTAAATATACTGCAAACAAAGATTAAAGCCCTCAAGTTGAGTGAAGGCTGGCCTTGTTGCTGTCTTTATTTGGCAAGCCAGAGCTCAAGGCAGTGTGCTGGGGTGAAGGAATTTTTCCTTCTCAGCCTGAAGTCTTTTGCAGAAGTCTCTCCAGAAACCTTCTCCTTGGCGTCCTGTCAATGTGGAACAACTCTGCAGGTGGTCGTGGTGGACACAGCGTGTCTTTCTATGCCCCAACACAGTCACCTCCTGCTCTCCCTCACAAGGTTGTTTTCTACTTTGCATCTGTTAGTGTTGAAGGTTTATTAGATTTTTTGTTCTTTTTATGTGTAAAATGTACATATGAATAATACAGTCCTCCCTTCACATTCGTGAAGGTTAGGGGCTCAAGACCCTCGCAAATGTGAAAAAATCACAAATAAAATTTTATGTAAAGATTGGTTGTGGGGGCGTGCGGATAGAACGCCCTGGAGGAGGAGGAAGGGAGGGAGAAAGGCTCTTGGCCCAGGCTGCCGCAACCCTGCCTGCCTAGGCCTCCCAGGCCTCCTCCTCCTCCGCTGCCACCACCACCGTCACTCACCCCATCACTGCCACCATGGTGTTGCCCCTGCCACCATACCTCTGGGTCTCCACACTGCATCTGCCATGGTCTCTTTACCATCTTTCTCCTTTGCTCATGGCCCAATCTGTGGCACCGCAGGGCCTTAGGTGAAGAGGAAAGGGGATGGACAGGCAGAGCCTCTCCTTCCCATTTCCCCTTCACTCAAGGCCTGATCTGCTGCGGTGCCCATAGGGTCTTGAGCGAGGGGGAAAGAGGGTGGACAGGCAGAGCCTCTCCTCCCCATTTCCCCTTCACTCAAGGCCCTATCCGCTGCAGCGCCAATTGGGTCTTGAGCAAGGGGGAAAGGGGGTGGACAGGCAGAGCCCAAATAACATTTGGACTCTTTTTTTAATTGCCCCATATAAAAACATTGCCATTGTTTAGTGGTTGAAAAATCTCTTTCTTCCAGAATATAAACTATGGGGACGATCTATCTAGCAAGGAATGTAAGAAGGGGGAAAAGAGATCCCCTCTAAGACCATCCTAAATGGACAAACAACCCCCCCGAAACCACCCCACTAGTTCACGAGTAACTTTCAGTTTCATTAGTTAACAGGAAAAGAGCATCACCAGTAAAGGTACAGAACAAACATAAAGAAAATAAATCATACATCCAGAAAGTAAACATTATTGTAACCTGAAATGTTATAATAATATTAGAATATGATTACAAAAAACATACTAATGAAAGATAATGGAAATGTGTATAAAGGATTTTTCTTGTAACAAGTTACAAGTACTGCTATGGGTATATAATATGTATTAATGTGAAGTATAAGAGATTTCAGATAGTTCCAGAGATGGAGAGAAACCCACTGACTGGAAATAGAACCAATTTTAATGAGGAATAGGACAGGCTAGAGATTCTGAAACTCCATGTCTGACAGTTATACTTTAACCATTTTTAGCATTTTTAAAATTACCTGGCAGGATATCAAAGATGGATAAACCAGTAGAGACAAACATTTTCTATACTGTCTTTTTCCAGCTTCCTTGAATTAGCCTGCAAAAGCACAACAGTAATTTATCCTGCATAGCAGTACAAAGAACTTTAACACCAACCTGTAATACTTTTGTCAGCCAGAGCTTTGTCCAGGTTGAAGCCTACTTCCAGATATAACAAGGAAGATTTAATATGTTGAAAAACCCCCAATGTTGCTCTCACAAAGCTAATTCTAACATTTCTCAAATTTGGATGTTGTCAATTATCCATATGGGAGCCCCATACAGAAACTAGGAAAGATGTTTGGCTTACAACTGTGTAATGCAATTGCCATGTAGCAACTGCCCCTTCTGTGAAAAAAAATGTACAATTGCAGACTTCCAGGTTGAAATGGTGGTATAGTGATGCTTCCTGTAAATGCTTCTTTATAGGAGGGATGCTTGACACAATGATCACCAGTTTGAGGGGATCCTGACTAGTGAAGAAGTTCCCTCTTGTTAACCTGAGAATTATCTATGGACTTTTTCGGACATTTAAAAAGCAACGCAAGCAGCCTCGTCAGCTTGCAAGGCTGCTGCGCTGCAAAGTGTCAGTTTCGGATGACGCTCCCCCCTGGCGGTACTGTTGCGGTATTTGCTTGATTTTTACTCACAATCAACTTTCGTGAGTAAAAATCAAGCAAATATGACGCTCAACTCTCCCCGCGGTACCGCAACGGTACTGCCAGAGGGCAGCATCATCCGAAACTGACACTTTGCTGATGAGGCTGCTTGCGTTGCTTTTTAATGTCCGAAAAAGTCCTATGTGTGTTCACTGCCTCCACTTCTGACATTACAGCTGCAATTGAGTTGTGGACGCTGAATGTGGGTGAAACAGAGAAGGCCAAGAGGGACATCTTGCCCCACTGTGTCATTAGCCACCAAAGATATTTCCAGCATTACAGAATCAGCTTTCTTAAAACATCTATTGAACTGTGCCTAAGGAAACTTTCTGAAATCAATGGTAATATTTAACTTCCAGCAACATTATTTCTACATATAACTAAGAGGCTGTGAGTAAACCAACTCATGCACATTTCTCTTTTTAATTAAGCAATAAGAGTACAGAGTAAAATAAAAGTGGAAGATTGCAAGCTGAACGAATAGATGCAAAGAGGCTTTACTGAAGAATAAAAGGGCTTAAGTTATAAATAAAAGATAAGAAAAATAAGAATTATTCTTAAGTGTGAGAAGCAATTTGTTTACCTTTGAAGTTTGAGAATTCTCATAAATCTGGCACTGAAAAACAACAGATAATAAGGCAGTTCAGCATTACTACCATATGAACAGTAATAGCAGTGAACTTAGCTTCTGGACTATACAAAACAATTTACTGGCGTGTAATCATGACAAGGTCTGATGAAAATGAAGATTGTTTGAGAGAAGATTTTGAAAGCCCAGAGACACAGGAAATCTGGGGTCAATTTTTTAAAAAACTGAGAGAGATAAACAAAATAATGACAAGGAGAAGGCGGGAGAGAATTTTGGGAGGAACGCCTGTAGCTTATATGGTAGAACAGGATGGGGATGGAAATGAAAGAGGCTCAAGTTAGAAGGAAAGTTGTGGAGGAAATGAGCGATTGACAGAAACCACGGAGTTTGGGAGATTTAACTCTGGAGTAAAAAAAAGGCCGTCCTGGAGAGTATTATTGAGATTAAAGGTGTTCAGGCTGAAGAAGGGATTGGGATTTGGGAGACCAGAGGATCTAAAACAGAGCCAGAATGGAAAAGGGGGCCATCTGTTACAGAAGGGGGAATAAAGAAAGCATTATGGGTTCAGGACAATGTATCTAATGCAATATTTTTCTGTTGCTCAGTTTTTACAAGGGTTGAGAGTAGGCAGGGAGCCTCAGGTCACATATAAAAGTATGTACGTGAAATTTAGAAGATTGGTCTCATTTGGGCTTGAGATAATTGGTAGCTTAATGTGTTAACAGGTGTGAGATGTCTGGTGTATTTTAAAAAAGAAATAAAAGAAATATACATATAAGGAGGCTTCTGGGATATACAAAAATTAAAAACAGGGTTTGATATATTTATGAGTTTTATAGATCTGATAGTTTAAATATAAGCCAAATATAAGTGAGTGAAAAGAAGGAAATAATTTATTACTTAAGATGTTAATATAGCCAGATAAATAACTGAATATTTGAATTGCTGGGTTTAGGTAATATGGATAAGTTATCTATGAATTGGGGGAAATTACTGGTGGTAATTCGAAAAGATGGAGAAATTTTGATTGTCTTCTTTTGTAGAAAATGAGAATAACATGGATAATATGTTTACTTTAATAAGAGAAAATATTTTTTAGAACTCTTTTTTGGATTTTGAAAATTAGTAGGAGTAAATGAGTAGTAGAAGTATAAGATATTTTGTAATAGATGAAGTAAGAGTACATAACATATATAACCATTTGTAAGAAAATTGGAAGTGAATTTTTCACTCTTTTTTGTTTTCTTGTGTATAGTCTTTTTAAGTTTTCTGTAATTCTTTGTAGTTTTATATTGGAAATTTCTTGTTCTAAAAATGATAATTATAAAAAAAGAAAAAGTGTACAATTGCCTCACTGTAATTTTGGGCATAAGACACCATCGAGTCACAATGATGCCATCAATTCAATTTTTCATGGGCACATGTACCCAAATATTAAAAGCTGCTTAGATGGTCATCTAGAATGTAGGTAAATTTAAATCTGTATTTTTAGAATATCAAAATGTCATATTTCTTTGGATTCATTTTAAAAATACAGTCCTCCCTCAACATTCGCGGCCTCCACACTTGCAGTTTCGCATATTCGTGGTTTGCTGCGAGGGGAGGCCATAGAAAGTGGCGATGGGGCCTCTGAGGTCCCATTGCCACTTTCAGGAGGGAGTGGGGAGGCGTGAGGAGGTGACCTTGGTGCCTCTGGAGGCCCTCCAGAGGCCACGTGATCACCTAGGGAGGACGTGGGGAGGGGACCTCAAGGCCTCCGGAGGCCCTCCGGAGGCCCCGTGGTCACCTGGTCACCTGGGGATGGAGTGGGGAGGTGTCCTCGGGGCCTCCGGATGGCCTCCAGAGGCCCTGTGGTTGCCTAGGGAGGGTGTGGGGAGGTATGAGGAGGTGTCCTCGAGGCCACTGGAGGCCCTCTGGAGGCCCCGTGGTCACCTGGGGAGGGAGTGGGGAGGCATGGGGGGTGATCTCAAGGCCTCTGGAGACCCTCCGGAGGCCCTGTGGTTGCCTGGGGGGGGAGTGGGGAGGCATGGGGGGCAACCTCGAGGCCTCTAGAGACCCTCCGGAGGCCCCGTGGTCGCCTGGGGAGGGAGTGGGGAGGTGACCTCGAGGCCTCTGGAGACCTTCCAGAGGCCTCATGGACACCTGGGAAGAGATTGGGGAGGTGTGGGGAGGTGACCTTGAGGCCTCCGGAGACCCTCTGGAGGCCCTGTAGTCGCCTGGGGATGGAGTGGGGAGGCGACCTTGGGGCTTCTGGAGACCCTCTGCAGGCCCTGTGGTCCCCTAGGGAGGGAGTGGGGAGGCAAACTTGAGGCCCCCGGAGGGCCTCCGGAGGCCCCTTGGTCACGTAGGGAGGGAGTGGGGAGGTGGCCTCGGGGCCTCCGGAGGCCCCATGGTCACTTAAGGAGGGAGGGGGAGGGCAGTCTTTATTTGTGGAATTTTCACATTCGCGGGGATCTGTGGAACCCAACCTCCGTGAATGTGAAGGGAGGACTGTAATGTCGGTCCTCCACATTTGCAGTTTTGAGTATGTGCAGTTTGTAGCTACTGCTGGAATACATCTACAGTACTGTTATTGCAAGACTTTGTGCTCCTTCTCTTCCCCCTCCTCCTGTCTTAGAAAGCCTCAACCTTTGCACCACCATGATTCTGCAAGATTTGCAAAGTTCCTCCACCTCCCCCCACTCTGGTGGGAAAACTGGCTCTGCCCCCACACCCACCCCATCCTTGTCCTCTCCTTTCTCTTCCTCCACTCCATCCAAAAACATTGTCTATTTCTCCCTTTCCAGTGTTTGAATGACAATGGACTTTTAAGGTGGTGTAGCAATGTTTAGCTCCAGGTCATAGTGCACAATTCATACCAGTTTGGATGCCAGGTGAGCATGAGAAATGGAGTGTTGTTGCTGTCTGGGGAAAGGAAGAGGGATGCGAGAGTGGGCGAGGTTTGTGAGCGTGCCTGAGAACTGTTGCCATTGCTGCTGCGGCTGTGCTTTTCATTTGGGCTCGAGGAGAGATGAGCTTGAATCAGAGTTTTGAAGGAGTTCACTTTGAATGCCAGTTGGGAACGAGAGGTGGAGTGTTTCTTTTCCTCTTTGGGTTTGCGGGGAGATGGGATAGAATAGGTTTTTAAGGTGGCGCAGGTAGCTTTGGGTGTCAGGACAACATGAGACATGAGGTGTTGTTGCTGGCTGGGCAGAGGGGGGGGAGATGAGAGGGTGGGTGAGGTTTGTGAGCATGCCTGAGAACTGCTGCCATTGCTGCAGCGGCTGTGCTTTTCATTTGGGCTCGAGGAGAGACGAACTTGAATCAGAGTTTTAAAGAAAGAGTTCAGTTTGGATGCCAGCTGGGAATGAGAGGTGGAGTGTTTGGGAGGGTTTTTTGGTCAGGATAAGAGGATTGAGAGAGGTGCGAGGCCTAGTAACTTTGCAAATGTGGTGGAGATGTCCTTGTTCAAACACGGGAAAGGGAGGAGCAGGCAATGCTGTAGGTTGGAGTGTAGGAAGAGAAAGGGGAGGACAAGGATGGCATGGGCAGTTGGGCAGAATCTGCGCTCTTGTTGGTTTGCAGCGGCAGCAGCTGCTTCTACTAACATTCAGTTTGGAGTGGAGGGAGAGGAACTTTGGAAATTGGCTGAGGCATCATGCAAAGGCAGGAATGTGAGGTTCCAGCAGTGCTGTTGTCAGGAAAGGAGTGTACAGCATGTTGTAGGGGGTGGGGAGAGACACATCTCCAGATGCTCAATGGATGGCTGTTTTATTTTGGGGAAAAAAACCAATGCATTTCAGCTCATATATATGTGTGTATGTGTATAAATCTAACTGCAGAAATTTCGGAAGCTGAGAATCTCATTCCATTTGCCAGACAGAAAAGAGACACTTTGATACAGATAGATGTTTATTTGCCAATTGGGTTAAGAACACTAATCTTATGTAGAGGATCCTAAAACCCAGCTGCTCAGTACAAAGATTACAATTTTTCTCTGGGTAAGACCAGATTTAATCTGAAAAAAGCTAGTTCATTACCCCTGAATACTGCAATTTCATCTTCTATTAATTTTGTATGGATTGCTTGCCCTCATGGTTTGGTGAGCTTGTTCCTTTGGCTAGAATTTCCTAAATACCAGAAAGGTACAGTGAGAACCCTCATCCAGCCATTTGTGCACCTCACAAGTAAGATAATGAAGCACTTGGCAATTGTAACAGACTTAAGGCAAATCCCCGTTTTACATTTTAGTTATTCAGAGCCTAAGGCTTGATTCCAGGTAGCTATCTAGCTGAGTTTAGTACCTTGTCTCATCAATGGCAATAACTGTCATGTGTTGTGCCAGTTGTTTAATGTTTTATGACAAAGTGAGGTTAATAATCATTAGAAACTTCCAGGAAAGGAAAATAAGGCAATAGATCGAGAATATGAGAACAGTATGAAATCCTCACCTTAGGGAACTGCCAAGGAAAGTACTTTGTAAAACACAGAATAAAATATTGTGCTATACAGTACATATATAAAATGCATGTGGTACATTTTCATTGGGTCTCAAAGCCTCACGCCACGATTGTGAGTTACAATAGAGCTCTTTGGCTGACAAACCTTACTAGCCACTTATGTTGTAATAGCTCCAGGGCCCTTTCCCAGAGGTATGCTCTGTAGAACAGAAATGTCCCTTCACGGGGCGGAGTGGGGGTGCAACTTGGGAGGATTTTAAGGCAAAAAGGAGACATTTTAAGGCAAGAACTTCTTTCTCAATGGTAAGAGCAGCAACAAATCTTACAGTACGTTAACATCTAACCAATTTGTTGTGAACGATGATGATGTTTATTTCTTACTCGCCTCTCCCCAAGGCATAAGGCAGGGTATAACATTAATTAAAATACAATATATAACTACAGTATATAACCAAAACATAAATCCATTTAAAACACATAGGTTAAACACAAGACAAACCCCCTCTGAACAAATGTTGCCAAGAAAACTCTGTGATAGGTTCACCTTGGGGTCGCCATAAGTCAAAAACAACATGTGAAGTCGAAGGCTTTCACAGCCAGTATCCATAGATTTTCCTTGTTTGTTTGTTTTTCTGGACTGTGAGGCCGTGTTCTGGAAGAGTTTGTTTCTGACGTTTCGCCTGCATCTGTGGCTGGCATCTTCAGAGATGGTTGGATAGGAGTGTGTGGGTTGGGAATGGTTGGGTAGGAGTTTCTCTGAGCCCTGTGATAGCAAACTTTTACATGGAACATTTTGAAAAGCAAGCCCTGGAAACAGCACAAAAAAGCCCACAACATGGTTCCGATATGTGGACAACACTGTCACCATTTGGAGCCACGAAGAAGAAGATTTGGTCTCATTTCTGAACCACCTGAACAGCATCCACCCAAATATCCAATTCACAATGGAAAAAGAAAAGGAAGGAACACTGCCATTCTTAGATGTCCTAGTCATCCGCAAACCGAACCAACGGTTAGGCCACAAGGTATACAGAAAACCCACACACATGGACAGATACCTACACAAGAACTAATCAGCTGCTATAAATTTTCTGGCCTAGCACAAAAGAAAACAGTCTTGGTGCAAGCTCTACACATTTGTGGGCCATGCAGGAAACATGGAGCTTTTATATTAAACAGAGGTTTGCAGGATCAGATGGACTTAATTGGCTTTCTCCTGGGAGTCATTGCTTTAATAGTGATGTAGAATAGTGACAGGTCAATCTCAGCTTGGGCAGTTTATATAGGTTGTAGGGCTGGTTCAACAGTAATGCAAGAATATAAGAACAGCTGCACTAGATCAGACCAAGGCTTATTTAGCAGGGCTGTGGAATTGGTGTTGTGAGGTCAAAAGCAAGTTTGGGTGGAGCAGGAGTTGGTAGAGAACTGTACTGATTATGGCTTCAAAATAAAAAAATATATATAATATATGGTAAATATAACATTTTATACTTATATTTTATACTTAAATAAAGATATTTTATGTTCTATCAATCTAAGTAGCCTGTTGGTTCATATGGTGGTGATGAAGTGCCTTCTGTTACTATTTTATGAAAGTAAATCTGTTATTACTGGTTAATATAAATTTGTCATACATGAAAGAGTTGGGAGGTTGGAGTTGGAGCTGAAGGTTTGGTGTACTGACTCCACAGCCTTCCTGTCTACTGCAGTATTGTGTTTCCCACAGTGTCTAACCAGTTGTTCATGGGAAGCCTGGAAGCAGGAAGCCCGGAAGCTACTTACCACTTGTATTTCGTAGGAACTGGTGCTGAGAGGGAGACTACCATGCTAGTAGCCTTTGTTAGCTTTTATCTTCTATTAATTTGTCTAATTCTTTTTCAAGCCCTTTAAAGTTGTATTTGGTCATACTTCTTGGGAATGCCTTTTAAACATGTATACATATGTTGTACCATACAGGGTGCTGTTTGTTGCTGCTAGATCTTCTGGTGGTGTTAGATCTCAGAGGAAAGCAGCCTCTGAGATCTTATTAATGTGCTTTTGTGTTTTTGAAAATAAGGCTTTTGTGTGTTAAGCACTAGCATGTGTTTGGGTGTGTTTACCTGTGGCAATGAAGTGGGCAAGTTGATTGAACAAGTCTGGATCACCGAGTGGAAAAACTTTTGTCAGCTGTTTCTCTGCCCCACCCTCATTATTTCAAGTGTTGCACATGTCACAAATGTCTGGTGTAGTTTTCAAACAGATGTACACATTTGAGCAGAGTGTTCTCTGGAACTGTACCCGCCCCGCTTTACTTGGCTTATAATCCTCCTCACAGTGTAGTTTGCAGAAGCAACCAGTTGTACTACTGTAGTTACTTGTTTTTCTTTATAATATTTAATTTTATAATATTTTATAATATTATGTAATATTTACATTAAAGAACATTTTATAATAGTTACATGTATAATATTTAACACACTACCTGTCCCTGTAAAACAAAGCGATGGTTGTTGTGTGCCTTCAAGTCATGCCATCCTATGGTAACCCTAAGGTGAACCTGTCATGGGGTTTCATGGCCAAAATTTGTTCAGAGGGAGTTTGCCATTGCCTTCCTCTGAGGCTGAGAGAGTGTGACTTACCCAGTGGGTTTCTGTGGCTGAGCAGGGATTCTAACATCCAAACTACAGCACTATGCTGGCTCTCTCTCTTGTGATTAGGTGTATACAATTAAAGCAATTTTTAAAAATCCAGATTGATGGGTTATTTTACCGATCACTAAGCCATTTTCCTCTGCAGATGCCTGCACAGAGTGGAGATTAGATAGTCCTTATGATGGTCATGAAATCATTCCCTTTGCTGTGCTTAGAGATGCTATGGGGAAATCCTACAGATTGGTTTTAATAAAGAAAAAGAAATATTAAACCAGATAAATCTGGTGCTTAAAGATTCAGCTCACATCTGGATAAAGAATCTTGCTTTGGCTCTGTCATGTATTTGCCCGTAGGCATATTTGGGCAGAAAATGTTATGACCTGGCAACTTGTGATCTTATTTACACTATTAGTTTAAGATTAAAGAGAGAGAGCGGTTGCTGATGTCTCATCTAACTTGGTTCCCATAGTCACTATGGCATAGAGTGTCCCTAGTGATTATAATTCTTCACACTAATTAAAATCAATCAATCTTTCCTCCTCGGAATCTAATCTTTTTGCAGAATGTAATCCTATTACCCTGACCGTCCTTCAAGGCTTGGAGTGGGCTGGTGAGGGGCGGTAAGAAGAGAATAGGAGAGAATGATGAATACCAAGTATCCCTCTTTCATCAGATCATCACGTTGGTTATTTTAAATACAAGTAACTCTATTATCTTGTCACTTTCATGAAGAGAGTGCATTAAATCAGACCTGGTTATGAAATGAATTTGTATAGGAAGGCAAGAATACTAGCTTTTGCATTATTCTGCCATGATCCTTCACTGTGGACTGTTTCACACATTACCTTGGCACGAACATGTGTTTCCCACTAGTTTGCTAGGTCAGCACTTTCCCATTCCTTTGATAGAGTGTGTGTTCAGTGGTTAGAGAGCTGATAAAGGAGCAAAGACACCAATGGCTTAGAAAAACAACCTAAGGGCCTTATTATAGGAATTCCATCCTAAGATAGGAAAGTTTCTCAGGGTGATAATATGAGCTTCATTCTAGAGAAAAACTGGGAGTTGATAATAGAATTGTACTGAAGGGCCTAGACATGCCTTGTGAGAATATATTTTTAAAGTTGTGTATAGGGAAGCAGTGGGTAAGAAATAACAGCAATCCACAAATCATCAAATCTGTAAACGCTTAACCTGCAAATGTACACGGATGACTATAAAGGCTTTATTATAAGAAATCCATTCTAAGATAGGAAAGTTACTCATAATAATAATAATAATAATAATAATATTTATTTATACCCCGCCCCTCTGTTAAAACAATCGGGCGGCTTACAAAAATTAAAATACAATACAGATAAAAACCCCTAAGCACCCCCCACCCCCACCCTCCCCCATAAAAAAATATTAAACAAATGTAAATTAAAAGCAACGGTCTAAAATCACCTTTAAAAATAATAAATACCATAAATAGCCAGCGGACTAAAAGAGGCCAGGATCCCCTGAGGCTGGGATCTAATTAGGAAAGGCCTGCCGAAAGAGATCCGTCTTTAGTACTTTTTTAAAGCTACTCAGGCTTGTCATCTGACGGATCTCGTTCAGCAGGTCATTCCACAATTTGGGGGCGATTACCAAAAAGGCCCTCTGGGAGGTTGCAGACAGCCTAGATTTTTGTGGCTGAAGCAAATTCCTCCCAGAGGACCGGAGTGCGCGGGGAGGATTGTATGGGAGGAGGCGGTTCCGGAGATAAGTTGGACCCAAGCCATTTAGGGCTTTAAAGGTAATAACTAACACCTTATACTGGACCCGGAAACTGATAGGCAGCCAGTGGAGAGATCTTAATACTGGAGTTATATGGTCTTTCTGAGATGTTCCCAATACCACTCTGGCTGCCATATTTTGTACCAACTGAAGTTTCCGGACCAAGCATGAGGGCAGCCCCATGTAGAGCGCATTGCAGAAATCTAGACGAGAGGTTACCAGCACGTGCACCTCAGTCTCGAGGTCCTTTACTTCCAGGAAATGGCGCAGCTGGCGTATCAGCCGAAGCTGATAACAGGCGCTCCTGACTGTCGCATTCACCTGACTAGTCATCTGAAGCGATGAATCAAGGAGCACCCCCAGACTGCGAACACAGTCCTTAACGGAGAGCGTGACCCTGTCCAGGACTGGAGGTTGCAACCCAACTCCTGGTTTTGGGGCCGCTACCGTGAGCACCTCCATTTTGTCTGGATTTAATCTCAATCTGTTTTTCCTCATCCAGCCCATTACTGCTTTAAGACAGTCATTAAGAGGAGAGACGCCATCGGAATTTGAGGCCGACGATCGGGACAAGGAGAAATAGATCTGGGTGTCATCAGTGTACTGATAACACCCAGCCCCATAACTCCAAATAATCCAGTTTGAAATGGGTCTAGATAATCGGTTTCATCCAAGACCACTTGGAGTTGAAGCGCAACTGCCCTCTCGATCACTTTGCTCAAGAATGGTAACATAGAAACCAGCCCATATTTGTTCATGTCCAGGGGGTCAAGGGAAGATTTTTTTCAGGAGCAGCCTAACGGCTGCTTCCTTTAAACAAGATGGAACACACCCTTCTCTGAGGGATGCATTGATGATGTCCTTAAGGAACACCATCAAGGCAGTCCCCCCCTGGATGGCCAGCCATGAAGGGCAAGGATCGAGAGGGCAGGTCGGCTTCTTCACCCTACCAAGGGTGAACTGAAGGTGGGATAGCTAACAAACAGCAATCCCACCTTCTTTCGTAACATCTGTTAACTCTGTTCTGACCATACCTCCCTTTCCCCAGCACAACTCCAATTTCCGCCGCCACTCCATTCCCGGCCTCAGCTGACTCCAATTGCAGGCTTAGAGTCCTTCTGGCTGCTGGCTGGTGTTCCTGAGGGGTGTGGGCCATGCCCCCTCCCACTGCTGCCTCGCTGCCAAGAAGTCCTCAGGGTCCCACTACAGCCTCCTGGCCTGGTGGAATGGGGTGAAAGGCTGCTGCAGGCTGGAGAACCTCTGGCTTGCTGGCTACTCAGAGTGCTAATCTAAACTAGCTTCAATCTAGGGAGGAACTGAGAGGACTAACGGAAGAGGGAAGAAATGGAAACATCCCTAAGAGTATCCCTGTGGTGGTTTACATCACAGAGGGGTCAGGATAGGTAGACAAGAAGAGAGGACACATTGGGTCACTCAAACTATCTGACCCTATTCTTGCTGCCTGCTCTGAGGCATTCTTGACTCTTCATTGCTAAGCGTTGTTGCACTTCCAACATCCTTGAGATGTGAGGGCTCAGACCTGAGACTTGGGGACAGGTCCTTGTTATGTAAATGCATCTGCCAGAAACAGTCACACAGTACTTTTCTCATAATACATGCTAGGATTGCCAGGTCAGCAATGTCCCATTCTCTGAGATTTCAGGGCCAAACACTGAGACCAGGGATGGGTCCTTATGATGTCACAGAAGTAGGGCAAGTAAGGACTGTCAGGCAGATCTAACTGCTTCTGAGTCCATTGGCTGAGAAAGCAGGCATGCGGGCAATCTGTGGTAAATGTTCCAAGATTTTGGGTAAAACATGGTGAAACATTTTATATGATAACCCAGAGCCAGGGAAAGAAAACAATGATTATATTTTCTTTTATATCATTTTCTTGGTGGAGAAAAATGTAGCAAGTGCATCCAGTAGCTGCAGCAATTGCAACTATTCCTGCTATGGCTTGTATCCTTACCTATGGCCCATATGATACCTTAGTAGTTTTGTCAGGAATGCTGAGTCCCAGGTCATGGGGTCACCCCCTGCCCCACTATTTCTGTGCTACTGCTGATAGGGCTTGAACAAAAAGAAGGCCCCAAAGTTGTGACACTGGCACTCCTCTCCCTGCCTGATTCCAAATGTTACAGTGGACTTAATGTATGCATTTGTGCTCTCTATAGACCCCTCAATTCACTCCTGGTTTTTGGTGCCATGAAGCTGCACAAGGCAAAATACATTTAAACATAGAAACACCTTGCTCTCAGCCAGCTAAGAGAGGCTGTAGCATAGCTTTTGCCTGAGCCTATTATAGTACTCTACGGTGAACTCACCACAGGTCAGCGTAAGAGGGGTGCTCCAAAAAAGTGATACAAGGACTCCCTGAAACAATATCTCAGGCTCTGCCAAATTGATCACCAACAATGGTTCACATCGGGAGGCATGGAGACGCACTATCCACAATGCTGTATGAAACAGTTGAGAGACTAAAGAGATAAAATGGGTGTTAAATATAAATAGTCTGTCATCAAAAGGAACACTAAGGAGAAATAAATGAAGGAACATTACACACACACACACACACAGAGAGAGAGAGAGAGATTTATCATACAGTTTTGGCACTTGTAACTTCTTTGATATAATAAACTAAATAAGTTTGTTTGTTAACTGTTCCACTGACTCATCTTGCATTATCTCCCTCATAAGTAAGGGAAAGGTCATACTAACCAAAAGAATATACACTAGTAAGTAAATCTATCCGCTGAGATGGTCACCTGGAGACTCAGGCCCCAGTCCAGATAAGGGATTAATAAAAGGGAAACTTGGAGTAGGGTGGCAGTGACAGGCCACCAGTGCTGAGGCCAGCTTGGCTGGCATTACGTCCGAGTGCAAATTATTGTTCTTATGTGCTTTGAAATCAGTCTGCAGCAACTGAAGTAAGCTGAGGACAAAGGGGAAAACTGAGAGGAGAAGAGATAAACTGGGACATTTTAAAAGCAACTGAAAAATTGGGACAATAGATGATAAATTGGAACTGTCTCTGCCAAAGCAGGATAGTTGAAGGGTATGTATTTCTTTATTTTAAGTGTTTGATAACTTTGTATAGCAGTGTGTAGAATATTACAGTCTCTCTCTCTTCTCCCTCTCCCCCTCTCTCTCTGGTTTTTCTTCGCAAACGAAGATTCAGGAAGGACTCATGGAAGCGCGCTGATGACTAAAAAGGCCAATCCAAGATAAACAAGTCCGGTTGCAGAAAGCACAGCAGAAGGTCTCCTTGGGTGATGTTTCTGGGTTGTGATTCTTTCTGCATTGCCGTTTCTCTTCAAGACTTGTTCGGCGTGAGTTCTCAAATAAGGCTGCAGCATTGTGGATAGTGCGTCTCCATGCCTCCCGATGTGAGGCCAGGGCGGTTGATGCCCCCTTGTTGTGGGAGAGAGGCTTGCGTACCCTAATGATGTTTTAAGAATATTATAGTACTGAGCAGTATATTACAGTACAATACAGTACATGCAACCACCCCAAAGGAAGATTTAACATTGTGTTTCATGAGCATGCCTAAGGAGAGAGTGTTATGCAGGTGGAGCATATTGTGAAAGGTAACATGCAAAATAGAAAGTATCCTCTACATGTACTGCCAACACAGGGCACACATTCATACAGTCAATTGTTCATAGTGAGTGAAGATAAAAACCAGATTACCAGTTTTGAAAGAGCTGTGTTGGCATTATTTTGCTTTTTAAAGTTGCAGTAGCCATCTCTATACTTGCTTGATGATGCTAGTTGCTTAGCAACAAAGGGCAGGGATGGGAAGGGGAAAGGAATTGGTAGGGGAGGGATTCATTCAAGGGTTGTCTGTTCTGAGGAAGGGTCAGAAAGGGGATAGAATGGAGCAAGACAGGATAGGTTGCCTCCCTTTAAAAGAGAGTGAAAGCCAGCCAGCCTTTGGACCAATGGTTCAAATGGCTCATAGTGGTTCCTCATGGAATGACTTGGAGAAGGAATGTGAGATGAAACAAGGGATTTGAAGAAGGATGAGGGGAAAAAACCCTTTTCGAACAATGTGGAATGTAATGCTTTAAAGACAGGAAACACATTCTGGGTAGCCGTGTTGGCTATGCAGCAAGACAAAATCCAGAATCCACAAAAAAGCAATACCTTTATTGCCAACCAAAATGCAAAACACATGATGCAAGCTTTTGAAGCTTGACTGGCTTCTTCATCTAGCAAAGGATGTTATTAAAAAACATATGCCCACCAGTCAAGATGGTGGGCACAAGTGATTTACCTGCATTTTTACTTGTCTTAATTTGCTGCCGCTGAACTTAACAAATTTTCCATTGCACGCTTGAGTGATATTTTGCCTGTAAAAAAAAACCACAACACCACCCTGTTTTATCACCTTAGCAATTGCTCGCTAAGGTGAAAACCCAACATGGCAGTGCCAGGCACTTGCCCTGTTAACAAGCCCTGCCCTGCGCTCATCTGGTCAATCAACTTTGTACTTACTCTCCTATCGGAAAGTGATTCAAAGTAAATTACTTGCCCCTCACTGTTTTTTAAAAACTGTGGGAAAAGCCATTAAGGTTTTTCCTTTAGAGTTTGTTGTTGTTGTTGTTTGTTTTTGGCCCCCATCCTTTTGAATACAGCAAAATTATGCGGGATCCCATTAAAACAGGTAGGATTCTTCTTGCAATTCCATGAGAAGTATTTTCACTGTTTAGACAGCCACTAAGTTTCAGTCCTAAGTAACAGCCTTGTATGATATGCTTTCTGGATTACTGTGTCAATAAAGTTTTCTGTTGGGGCTGCTGTTTTCATCCCCTGTGTATTAGGCTCCTTTTCTACAACAAAATGGTGCTTCTTTTCAGCTAAATGTTTTGTATCAGAGCGGTGGCAACAACAACCTCCCCACCACATCTAATTTCTGTAGAAGAGGTGGTATTATAATCTCTCTCTCTCTCTCTGGCTTTTCTTGCAAACGAAGATTCAGGAAGGACTCATCCTGCATTTTCTGTAAGCGCGCTGATCACTGAAAAGGCCAATCCGAGATAAACATGTTGTTGCAGAAAGCACAGCAGAAGGTCTCCTTGGGTGATGATTCCGGGTTGTGATTCTTTCTGCGTTGTCGTTTCTCTTCAAGACTTGTTCGGTGTGAGTTCTCAAATAAGGCTGCAGCATTATGGATAGTGCATCTCCATGCCTCCCGATGTGAACCATTGTTGGTGATCCATTTGGCCGAACCTGAGATGTTGTTTCAGGGAGTCCTTGTATCACTTTTTTGGAGCACCCCTCTTACGCTGACCTGTGGCGAGTTCCCATAGAGTACTATTTTTGGGAGGTGATGGTCCTCCATCCTAGAAATGTGCCCTGCCCAGGACAGCTGTGTTCTCAATATTATGGCCTCAGTGCTGGTGATCCCTGCTTGATGAAGTGTTGCTGTCCTTGAGCTATAATATAAGGGTGTTTAAAATGTAGAACCGATATTAAAGAAATATGTAGAGTTCTATTTATTACTAATAAGATATCAGAAGTCAGTAAGTTTGGGATTACATAAAATATCTGTTCCAAACCAAACGTTTGGGAAGTTTGAATGTGTTTCAACATAACGTATATCAAATGTACATTGGGCAATATGTAAGTATCAATACCAATGATGTTAAACAGATGCTAAAAACACATGATGTTGTTCTATTAGATGTACATATGAAATATGAGAATTATGTAAATTATGTAAATATTTATAAAAAATAAAAATTAAAAAAAAATATAGAACCGCACATGCTGAAATACATGTATTTCTTTTTCCTTTCAAATCAGGGCTAGCAAAGTGGTTTGTTTCTTTTGCTCTTAAGAAATCATGCATGTAGAAACAGTTGTACATTGTAGAATGATTGTGGTGGAGGAATGTGTCAATGTGCTGCTTTGCTGAGGTAATCCTATATGGCTGTCTATAAATGGATTCCATGAGACCAGTAAAGGTAAAAAATTAGCTGTACCACTGCCTGCCTAGGATTGGACTGCATTGGACTTTGACATATTTCTTCAGAAGTCAAATCCACACTTTTCAGTGGCACTTACTCCCTGGTGAGTTCATATAGCATTGCAGCCTGAAGTCCTGACTTAACTTTTCTTCACTTTACTTCTAAAAATATCTTCACAGCTCTTTTACAGCTTCGGTGGACACATAAAAAGACAGGATTGAGGCTATAAACCAAGACTGTGGGTGAAACAGACAAAGCCAAGAGCAACTCCAGAAGCGGGAGGGAACCCCTGCTTACTGTTTCATATTGTTAAAGTAGAAGGTAGACACCTTAATCACAGTCCTTCTCTGGGGAAATAAACAGTCTGCCCCTTTTATTTATTATATTTTCAATTGTGTCTTCTGGTTTTATCACTGCCATGCTGCTGAAAGCGCCATTGTGCCTTCAGATGACATTATCTCTGCCGTTTGAAGGCCTGTATAGAGGAGCAGCAACAATGTGCTGCCTCTGTCTTGTGCTGACCTCCATTACACATTCCTTCCTGTCCTTTGCCTGTCAGATATGGTGCCTTTGCTATCATGTAACACACCTGCTTTCTGCTCTCAGAGAAAACGGGGGGGGGGGAGATTCAGTTCCCCCTCCCCATTGTTTCTTTTGCTTTCAGTAACTGGACTGATCTGACTGAGAGAATGTACAGCCATTGAAACTATTCATAGGATTTACAGTATGTATATGGGTGAAGGCAACTAGCTGTCTACATATAAACACTGAAACACACACAGCTAGTAAAATCATTTATAGAATTTTGAATATGTTTACATGCATACAAATGTGTGTATACACGCATATATACACACAGTACATAGAGGTATTAAAATAATGCGTAGTATTTGAATATTTGTATTCATTCAGGTTTACATTTACAGAACATTCTAAGGAAAGAACAGAATTTCATGCAAACAAGGCCCACAGCTGCTAACCTTAAAAACAGCACTATAACATGTATCTTTCTGAACAGCCTGAGTTTCAGCAGATTCCTTTGCTTTTGTATGCAGGTTTGTATCCTTCTACTTTAAAACATATGAAGTTGACATTTGTTGAACTGGGCTATTCAACTGCAATCTACTGTTGGTCCACTTCATAGGAATTGGGCAACCCTGCTGCTGACAAACCTGTGTTCTCAACCCTGCTGCAGTCTGACATGTCTTAACCAGATGCCAGTGGTTGAATCTGGGACTTTCAATGCATAAAAGATGTGCTGTGATGTCCAACATAGCTTGTGAAATGTGAGTCCTCAATATGTGGTCTGAATACACATGATATGATCATATTGTAGAAACTAAGCAGGTTTAAGTCTGGTTGTTACCACGTATGCTGCCTTGAATTCCATGAATTAAACAGGCAGGATGTAGAAATGTACTAACACTAAATCAAAATTCCATAATTGGAGTCACACAAACACACGCATAGCTTGTTAAAGGAAAGCCCAATTTAGACTGGGATTGCAACATGGGGGACTGGGATTGCAACACGTTTCTCAATGCAAATGACGCCCCAAGGTTTCTATTAATGTAAAGGGCAACATACGCACAATACCATAAACACTGAGCAGTGTTCATTACCCAAGTAGACCAGCAAGAGACAGTCATGGGAAACAAAACTGATTTTTAAAATTTTGACCAAAGATAGGTATGCCAGCCAAATCTTAGGTCATGCCCTTCTAAGCTCAATAGGTTTGGATTTCTGAGTGTAATCCACTCTTTTAACCAAACTAAACATGTTGCTTCAAAATACAACTTCCCAACCTGTGAGGCCATTTAGATTCCTTTGCATATTTGCATCAGCATTGCATAATCTATGTGTATCCTATAATACTCTATTAATAAAACACTGCCCTTACACTGCTTGATAAACCAGAGCAGATACAATTGATTTGAGAATTCTGATTTGCAACTAATGGGATTATACACTCATTGGGGCAACTAGGGATCCATCTATATGAGGCAAAAAACTCTGGATTGCTCTGCAGTAATGGCAAATCACAGCAGCTGCAATTTGTGTTATTTTTTTTGCCCCCCCCCAAAAAGTTTCTCATGCCAGCCAGTCAAGATGGTGGTTGTGAGTGAATTCCTTGTGTTTTAACTTACTGAATTTGCTGCTGCCAAACTTAAAAAAAAAATTCCTATGTGCAATAGAGTCATATTTTGTCTTTACTTAAAAGAAAAAAAAAAAACCCTACCCCATTTTATTGCCTTAGCGCTTGCACGCTAAGATGAAAATCCAACATGGTGGCTGCAGGCACTTGCTTTGTTAGCAACCCCCACCCCTGTGCTTGTCCAGCCAATCAGCTTTGCAATTCCACTCGTATGGGAAAGCAATTCAAAACAAATCATTTGTTCCAATGAGCAGGAATGTGCATCCCCCTGTTTTTTAAAAAATTCAGGAAAAGCCATGAAGGCTTTTCCTTCAGAGTTTTTGATGTTTTTGGCCCCTCTCCTTTTGAATATGGTGTAACGATGCTGGATCCCATTAAGACAGGTAGGATTCTCTTCAGATTCAGTGAGTAGTTTCACCATTTAGACAGCCCCTTGATGTGCTCCAAATGTTGGATTGCAACTCCCATCAGCCCTAGACAGGATAAGCCAATGGTGGGGGCTGATGGGGAGTTGCAGTCAAACAACATTGGGAGAGCCACAAATTGCCCTTCCCAATGTAAAAGACAGTATGTTGGAAGTGCAGCCAGTTCTCTTGTACTTGATAACACTGAGACTATCCACTTTCGCAGAATGCTAGAATGGAAGCTGTTTACTGAATTTTATACTATAACCTATCAAAGCAAGAACATTTTCATTCTGGAATACAATATGCCTTCCCTCTTTTACCCTTTAGTTCATAGCTGGTATATTCTCAAACAACCCCCCCCCCCCATTAAAGACCTTTTAAAACAGAAACATTGCTGTTTATGCAATGCTTGTGTTTTCTTGACACAATTTCTGTGATTCAACATGGTATTGTTTTGTGTGTGTGCGTGGGAGTTGATTTGATTTAATCTGCTTTGAACAAAGCAACTGTTTATGGCTTGTTCTTGTGCTATGCATTTTGCAGCATAGACCTACTAGAAGTATGTCTGACTGGGTTTAGTGAGATATGTTGTTTGCATTCAAGTTGTTTCTGACTTATGGTGACCCTAAGGTGACCCTACCACAGACGGTTCTGAGAGCTGAGAGTGTGTGACTTGCCTAACGTCACCCAGTGGGTTTTCACGGCTGAGTAGGAACTTGAACCCTGATCTCCAGAATCACAGTCCAACACTCAAACCACTACGCCATGCTGGCTACCTTATTGCGATATGCCCTTATTTAGAGTACTTACACCCAGCTCTTAAGCCACAAAGGCTTTCAGAGCAGCTTACAAATTTAATTTATAATTAATTTGGCAGTTCCCTGTCCTCAGCCTTACAATCTAAGACATGACACACCAGGGAAAGTGAATGGAAGTGTGAGAGGGTATTAAGTCCAGCAGATACTACCAGTTCTTCTCTCCCTTGACAGCAAGGACAGTGGCGGTTGGGAAGAAGGAAAGGCCTTTCATCTGCTTCTGGGACTAGGTATGATGGCCTGTCTCTTCTCGCTCTCTAGGTCAGGACAAGAGCAGTTTGGATGGAGGGATAATGCATATAGATAAGATAGCATTGTAAGCCTAACTGTAATGTCCTAGAAACCTTAGGCATAACAGGGTGTTAATGAACGGCTGTGAAGATACTTTTAGATAATCAACTCAGAACAGATGTGAAATGTGGGTATCAGTCATGTTGAACCTACGGATGGTTCCTCCTTTATAAGAAATCTCCAGCAACATAAATGAAATTAACTTGGCTGACTCTTTGCAACAATTTCATACAATATTCAGAGGAACCAAAAGGAATTTTCTACATATTCTAATATTAATGTTACACCATAAAAGTCTCTTTTTAGGAGTTTCTAAAACATATGTCTAACTGAATCTGCTCAAGTTCCATTAGGATCGCAGATGGATTGCTATGTGGGTTCAGGGTTTTCTCCATGGGTTCAGGCTGTTACAAAACTTTAAAAAGAAAGAAGAGCAGCCATGGGTAGCAGAATGAAATCTTGCCAACAAACAGCTTTCCAGGTGGGCAGAAATTTTAACTGACTACCAAGTCTTCCTTCATTTGCCGTTCATACCACTAGTTCTGAGATCAGGAGCAAGAACAGATCAGAGGTGGGGTACCTGTATAGTCAGATGTTGCTTGCCTACAGTTCTCATTCCTGAGCATTATCAATCATGACTGTGTCTGATGGGTGTTGACATCCCACAACACTTGGAAGGCCACAGATTCTCCACCCCTATACTAAAGGATCCCAGTGGTGCCATTCAATTGTATGTTGGTGGGTGAGAATCCTTTCAGAGATTTGCCAAAGCTGAAGCCTATATGTCTTAAGCTGAGCTAACAGTTTATTTTCTAGGTGGATTTCTGGCCGAGGATGTACTGAGAATGCGCTGGCAGGTACAGTAAGGTTTCTTAAGTTTCATTGGTGGTGTTAAATACTTCATAGTATTATAAAGCATAACACTATATAAAGTAGCATACTTTATACTACTACGTCCTGTTTTTGATGAATTCAGAATTGTGATAATGAAATCATATCATTTGAGCAGCATTGGCTGAGTAGGGTCGATATCCAAAGTTCCATATCCTGAATGGTGTGTGATGGAATTAACCAAGCCTCATTCTACTAACTGAGAATCAGTTTATTTTAACTGTGATAGCTAAATAAACATATTAGAACAATATAACAGTTAAGGAATGTAAAAAAAAATAGCGTACAAAAAGATACAAATGTGAAAAATACAAATACAGAACAAGAAAATAAGTATGTTTCTAAAAATCATTACAGTTATAATTTTAGGGGCAGGCATTGCAATGAATATTCGCTGTTCACACAAGGTGATCCTGCATTGGGAGACATATGTCTGGCACAGAGCTATGTCTCCTTGTGCTACCCCACCCACCTTTTAAGCAATGCAACTCCCACAACTTGGTCATTTCAGTGTTGCTGGAAATTGGGAAGGGGTCGAATCAGCAGAGAACATCACATCTAGCTACAGGGAAATGGCTAGACACATGTTTTTATGCGACTAGCAATTTGGCTGGTAAAGAATTCAGACCACCACAGCGACCAAAAGAAAAAAGAAAAAAAAAGTGTGCTACATAGTTGGACTTACTGTGTTCATAACTAACAGAATACTGTATTTTTTCCTGAATAACCAAATAACACATTAGCAGCATTTTTTCAAAAAATCAGTTTGAATTTTTTTCAGTCAGTGTACCAATCTTGGCATGTTTGTTAATGGGTCTAGTCCATTTGTACTCTGTGTGTGTGTGTTTTTCAGTCTAATATTTATAACATAGTGTATGTGTGTGAGAGAGAAAAAACCCTTCCCTTTCCCAATTTGCATTACCGTACTTTGTCACTTCAGGAACCTTTCTCCTAGTTCAACTTCAATTCAAGGCTGAGAAGAAATGGATAAGCAACAATAGTGTCAGCAGGTCAGTCTGGTAAGTAGAAGGTTCAGCTCCCCTCACCAGCATATGTAACAATTTTATTACAGGGCTGCCATTTACTCTTTAGCAGAGGAACACTGGAGAAGGTGTTGCACATCTATGGCAGAGGCATAGGAAGTGCTGCCACCGAACTGTGCAGATACAAAAATGTTGAGCTGTTAGAAGCAGGGGTGCATTGCCTTCCCATGTGAAATTTTCTTTTAGTTGCCAAATTTGCGATAATTTAAAACTTGAGTTGAAATTTAGAAATACAGTTGCCCCTCCACATTCGCGAACTCAGCATTCGCGGTTTTAATTATTCGCGGTTTTGGGAGGGCCCCCTCGGGCCCCCCCAAAACCGCGAAAAGGGGCCTCCGGAGGCCCCTTGAAAACCCCGGGAAGGAGCAGGGAGGGCCGGGGAGGCGTTCACGGGGCCTTTGGAGACCCTCCAGAGGCCCCGTGAAGGCCTGGGGCGGGTGGGGGGAGGCCGCGGAGGCCTTCACGGAGCCTTCGAAGGCTCCGTGAAGGCCCCGGGGAGGGAGGGGGGAGGCCTTCACGGAGCCTTGGAAGGCTCCGTGAAGGCCTGGGGAGGGTGGGGGGAGGCCGCCGCGGAGGCCTTCACGGAGCCTTTCAAGGCTCCGTGAAAGCCCCAGGGAGGGAGGGTGGAGGTTGGGGGGAGGCCTTCACGGAGCCTTGGAAGGTTCCGTGAAGGCCTGGGGAGGTTGGGGGGAGGCCCCGGGGAGGGAGGATGGGGGGAGGATGGGGGGAGGCTGCGGAGGCCTTCAGGGAGCCTTGAAAGGCTCCGTGAAGGCCCTGGGGAGGGAGGGTTGCAGAGGCCTTCACGGAGCCTTTGAAGGCTCCGTGAAGGCCTGGGGAGGGTGGGGGGAGTCCGCGGGGGCCTTCACGGAGCCTTGGAAGGCTCCGTGAAGGACCCGGGGAGGGTGGGGGGAGGCCCCGGGGAGGGATGGGGGAGGATGGGGGGAGGCCTTCACGGAGCCTTGGAAGGCTCCGTGAAAGCCTGGGGAGGGTGGGGGGAGTCCGTGGGGGCCTTCACGGAGCCTTGGAAGGCTCCGTGAAGGCCCCAGGGAGGGATGGGGGAGGATGGGGGGAGGCCTTCACGGAGCCTTGGAAGGCTCTGTGAAGGCCTGGGGAGGGTGGGGGGAGGCCCCGGGGAGGGATGGGGGAGGATGGGGGAGGACGCGGAGGCCTTCACGGAGCCTTGGAAGGCTCCGTGAAGGCCTTGCGAGGGTGGGGGGAGGGCAATCAATATTCGCGGTTTTTTGACATTCGCGGGGGTCCGTGGAACCTAACCCCCGCGAATGTCAAGGGACAACTGTACAGCTTAGGCATCCAAAACAAAGAGGCAGGAAAGTAAACAAAGGGAATATGACCATAGCAAATATGAGTTCCCAGTGTGAACAATTTTCAGTCTCTCTCTCCCTAGAATGCTAGAAATCTGGGGACTGAACGGAAATTTCATTTAGGGAGCACAATTCTTATTGGGGGAGCAAAGCTTTCTCTCACATACACACCCATTGCTATACCTCTGGATAAAATATATCCAGCACATGCTTCTGAAGTAGGTGTACTCCGTGCTACCACCATCACCACCACCTTGCAGTGCTTTCCATTATGGGCATCAAATCCTCCTTTCTCCATGCAGTGGAAGCCCTCTAGTAAATCGGCACATGATGAGCCACTGCAATAGTGACTAGTAATATGTTAACTGGTCTTCCTGAAGATGAGCTGCTTTAGTTGAAATAAAATTGAAATTCAAAATGCCTATATTAATATGCCCAAAACTAGGTCAACACTGCATTTGAACTAGTGCTCAAAGTCAGGTCATATTGCATGAAGCAATTATGATACATCACTCCCTGATTCAATGATGAGGATGTAAAGAGCAGTAGATATTTCAAGACCTAATGTATCATGTTTAAGTAAAAATGGATCATGTTTAAGTGATTATGGAAATGAAGAACAATGAACAATATTTCCCAGTTTAAAAAGCAACAATTTCTTTTAAAAGTAGATTATAAGCCACAATAATGTCGGGTCCATCCATCTTTCCATCCCTCATAGATGCAAGGTGTCTTCTTTTTGAATAATTCTTAGGACAGTTGATTGTGGCAGGGGGTGACCCTGGTGTTGTGAAGTAGCCGTTCTCTGTTTGGCAACGGCCTGATTCACAACACCAGCTGCTACACCGAGCCATATGGTTTGGATCTCCATTCTTCCCGTTTCTGGATTTGTTCATGGATCTCTACACTTTCAACCATTGGGATTATGATTCATTGATTATTATTTCTTGTGTTTACCTACAAAGTAAAAACAAACAAACAAAAAAACACAAAGAGATCTTGTTAGATCTAACCTGAAAGTACAACTTAACTCCTTTGTTGTTCCTGCTGCTCTTTTAAGCAATATAAAATACAGAAAAACATTACTTCAAATAATTAACTCAATGTAGTGTTAATAATCTTTCCCTCAAACAAGCATACATCAGATTTTGTGAAGCTAAAGTAAACACATAGGGCTGACTTCACATTATTTTATGCCTGATTTTTCCTGTGTCCTGGATAAACTCTACAATAGAAAATGTAAAGCAAAGTTGGAAAACTGGGAATGGCATTCTTTGGTTTTCAGAGTTGAGCTGTGTAAGCCTTCTGGAGCAGTAATGACTGTGGTACTTAACAAGAAAAAAACATTAAGAAAAGGATAACCTTTTGTGGAATATAATCCAGGCAGTTTCATGGAATGTTATAGCTACTAAGCAAAATTGTACACGAAGGTACAGCAGTAATAATAACCAAGGTAAATAGCAGTTTCAAATGTATGTATGTTAAAAATAGAGTGACCCACACACAAGAGCATTAATGTAGCAAAAATACACCTAACAACTAAACCATTTTCCTTTTTATTATTAATATTTTAAATTAAACAAACATAAAACAGAAATAAAACATGCTTGATGAGGAAGATAGATAATATAATAAAGTCTTCTTATTCTTTTTCATGTCTTAATGTCTGTACCATTTGTAATATGACATACATTTATATACACTTCCTCCCTTCCCGAAGTTAGATGCTACATGTTATGTTATTTACTTTGTTAACAAAGGAGAAATAGTCAAACAGATCACCTATGACCTAACTGTAATCTTTGTTATTACTTATGCTGAGTGTTCACTTACGTTTGTATCATTCTTGATTAATAAATATATAAAACAATATTCCGTATTGAACATCTATATAGAAAAAGGTTACGAGCAGTTTCAAATATGCTCTAGAGATACAATTACACCAACTGAAATGTAATAATGAGGGACATTTTCTGTATCAGTTTCATTTAATAATCTTGATGCATCTCCTTACGTTTGGTCTTTAGATAGGATATTTTCATGATTTATCTTCCAGTATTCAAACATAAGATTCCAGTCCTCCACATATCTAGAAAGAGAGTTTCTATTAATCAAAGTTGTTAGTTGTCTAATTCAGCCATATCAAAGAATTTTATAAACCATTCTTCTAAAGGTGGGACCTCTTCATCTTCCCACTTGTGGACATATACTATCCTGGCTGCCAAAACCATATATAATTTTTTTATGGTGATCTTTTATCATATGCAGCATGTTAAGTAAGTATAGTTCTGCCATCATTTGGAATTGAATATTTAGTATATTAGATATCTGTATGTGGATTTTAGACCAATTTTCCCCTGCTTTGGGACTTTGCCACCATATGTGGAAAAATGTTCCTGGTTTCTCACAACACTTCCAACACTTGTTATTACTAATTTTGTACATCTTATCAAGTTTCAATAGGGTTAGATGCCATTTATATAGCATCTTATAATAGTTTTCTTCTAGATCATTACTTAATATAAATTTTAGATTATATTTCCACATTCTTTCCCAGTGCTCAAGTTGAATTGGATGCCTGATATTTTGTGCCCACTCCTTTAATCACTTCCTGCTCCATATTTAAATTAACTAGTATTTTATAAAGCTTGCTTATTACATAGTTATTTTCTTGTTGTATTATGATTTCTAATTGTGATGTTGCCAATTCAAACCCTTCTAAAATCTTTCTAGTAGCTGTCTATAAAGAAACCATTGACAATTAATTCCTTCTGACATCAGTTCTTCTCTTGATTTCATTTTATATTTGTCCCCATGTAATTTGATCAGATCTTTATATCTTATCCATCTTTCTTCTGGGATTCTCCATCTTCCAAATAAAGCTTCGTGTGGGGAAATCCAGAGGGGAATCTTAATCTATAACTTCCTTTTGTATTTATTCCAGATTCTTAGGAGAGATTTTCTCACACAATGACCATTAAATTCTTTATTTATTTTTGCTTTCTTATAGCAGATGTAGGGGTGCCAATCAAATTGTAGATTAAATCCTTCTAATTGAAGTATTTTTTTTTTCCAAAGTTATCCAGTCTAAAATCCAGGATAGGCCACAAGCATAATAATATAAATTGAGATCGGGCAATCCAAGACCTCCCGGTTCTTTTGAGTCTTGTAGAACCTTCCATCCTATTCTGGGCTTTTTACCAGCCCATACAAATTCAGCAAGCTGTTTAGCTTAGAAGGTTCTAACTCTTCTCATTTAGACAGATTTTTTACTCAACATCACAGTTTTCTCTTTATTAATTTTGAAACCAGAGAATTGGCCAAATTCTTTCAATACTTCAATTAATCTATTAATGGTTCTTCCAGAAAAATGACCAAGTTGTCTGCAAACACCTTTAGTTTAATATTATGACCTTTGATTTTGATGCCCTGGATATTCAGGTCATTCCTTATCTGGTTACTGAGAATTGCAATAACTAGTCGAAATAGCAAAGGAGAAAGTGGGCATCCTTGTCTAGTTTATTTATGATGCATTGTTTTGTTTTTCAACCATTGATGTTACTATAGCACAAGCTGAAATCCTGTTCTTAAACTGCTAGTGGTGGTAATGCAATAATTCTGTGGTGGTAGTATTGCGCGATTACGGCAATGTGCCATAATTACTATAATCATGCCTTTATGTTTCCGCTTTCCTCAATCGTGGAATTACAGCATTTTTATACACTAGTCTGATAAAGTCCTTGCTCTTAGAACACTAAACAATGCATGTCTTGGGATGGAAATCATACGGCCCATGGGCTGCATTGAGATCTTTGAGTGAGATCATCTGCAGACCTTGGCACCCCCAAGTAGCTCCTTGCTCTCCCTATTTTTTTCAGCCACTAATGAAGTTTTCAGTTGAAAACAACTCATTAGATTCAGATCAGGCCCTCTCAAATTATTTTGGAGGCCCCACTACCCTGAATTACTCCTAATTTGTGTTAAAATTGCATCTGAAAGTAGAAACTCCACTTCTAGTCTGCAAAAAGGGTACCCACAATGGATGAGGAGCTGCAGGCCTCTGGGCTCTACAGGCACAGGAGTGTCATTATTATACCCTTCAAAACAGTTTTTCCAGCCTAGCTATCATGTTCCTACCTTGGCATTCCTAGCTGCTGATGTGTCTAAGCTGGTTGAAGGTGCTATTTATTTTTTACTGAGGCATTTTAATAGTGTTTATAATGCCTTCTATGTATTTGCCTCTATTTGAATTATACTGCTGTTGGGCATCTTGAGTGCCATTCAGGGGGGCAGAAAGGCAGGATATAAATTTAAATAAACACAAATTAGAAGCCCTGCAAATGCACAGACATAATGGGATATATTCAATTCATCCAAACACCAAGACACTGCCACCCCAAACACAGGATAAAGTAATGTCTTTTTAGAGAAGACAAGCTAACTGTTAGCTCAGGCATACCAACTCATGCAAATCCACCCCTTCAACAGATATACTCCCCTCTTGTTCATTTGCCTTCCAGCTCTTCCCAGCACTGCCATGTATGTATTGCTCAATTAATTCAAGCTCTTTCCAAATCCAATCTCCTTTCTTACATCTGCCATTCTTTCTCCTACTTTCCAGCCCAACTAAGGGTGAATCACAGCAAATACATATAATCGGTTCTATACACAGTTAGTAGACCTGAGGCACTAAGAAATATATCCAGGACATGGGCCCACCCCTAATAACACCTCTGCCCTTTACTGGACTAACCACTTTGATTTTGAGTATGATGTGTTAGGTTTCTGTTCAGTGGAAAAAAAACATACAAGAATCTTCTTATTTTCTTCATTCCAGTCTGCAAAACTGTAGTATTCAACTCAAAGTACCAAAATGATATACGTATGTGCCCATTTCTGAGACATCTCATAAAACATAGAACAAGCTTATTCAAAAGTAATACTAAATGCTATGTGAATGTTTCTATTAAGGTTGCCAGAATTTGAAACTGACACATAAAGCAGAGCCTACTTACACTTATGGCAGGGATATACAGTTGTTACATGTGGTCCATCCAACAAGAAATACTACCTTGCACATGATAATAGGTCCCCACAAAATCAACAGCTTACAACTGAAAGCAGGAGTTAGAACTGACATACATAATAGATTACAGAACTTCAAACCAGTCAAGATGTGGATTACTGATCAATGCTGGCTAGTGTTGGGGGGGGGGGGATAGAAATCAACATAATAATTTCTAAAGGTAACAATCAGCTCTTTTAACTGATTCATTACATGAGTTATTTGAAAAGTTCCAGCATTTGCATGCTGCATGCATAAATTAGACTTCCAATTGGTTGAAGGTGAAGGGCTACTTCTTGACTGCATTGGTGATTGTTTTATGCTGATGAGATCCATCATATTACCACCTTAAATAGCTTTTAAAAAGCTCTTAAGATGGATCTCTTCCAGCAGGCCTTTCCTGAATAGACACCTCACTACATATGCCTATTGTTTATTTTCGATATTTTAAAGTACAGTATGTTTAAAATTGCAAACTATCTAATTGCATTTTAAGTGAGGGTCGGATTGAGGATTTTGGATGTATATTTTAAATGTTGTAAGCTGCCCCAATTGCATTCTGTAGAGGGGTCGGATATAAATAAATAAATAAATAAATAAATAATTATATTATGCTGTGTAACATTTACTGCACCAGAGAAGTTTGGCAGGGTTCGTTTGCAGAAAGAGAGTCTGAATTAATTGGCTATTGCCAAGAGAAGAAAATCTATTTGCATGAAAACAGCACTAATAAACGTCTGTCAGATGAATTCCACACCATATGGGTGGCATTTGTAGTCGTTTGTCCCAGAAATTGAAAACCACAGACTAGGTGATGGTATTTTTTTTACCAATGGCAATGATATGGCTCCGCGGCTTGAGACTTGGATGTTTATGATTTTTGTTGTTGTTCTCTTTGGACATTCCTCCTTCTAAGGGATTCTGCTTAGGAAAAGAGCAGGATGGACATTGGGGTTGTTCAGTCTTCCCCTGTTGAACCAGAGTCCTTTCAAATTATATAGCTATGATTCCACTTTAATGGCTTTGGCTGTATCCTATGGAATCCTGGGATTTGTAGTTTTCTAAGGCACCAGAGGAGCTCTCTGGCTGAAAAGTCAGTTTTAAAAAAACTGCGGAGGAAATGTGCATCCCCATTCATTAGGACAACTAAATTGCAGCGCAGTACATTCCCAAAGAGGATAGCTGATTGGTCAGACATGCACAGGGGGCAGAGCTTGCTAACAATGCAGTGCCTGGAACCGCCATGTTGTATTTATGCCATAGTGATGATGCACTGAGGTGACGAAACAGCACCCCCCATTATTTAAGCAGAAGTTCGCTCTTCCACACCTTCGATTTAATTTTTTTTTTAAAAAAAAACTGTTTCATGGGGGCAAGTTGGGCAGTATAGAACCACAAGTAATTCATTCGCACCCACCATCTTGATTCGCTGGCATGCCACCATGTGAACAGCAAACATGGATAGCTTCGCACACCAGCGACCTTGCAAAAAGATAGTTGAGAGAGATGAAAACTGCTGCGAATTGATGTACGTTCTTACAAATCCACGTTTTATTCCCTCATCTAGACTGGCCCTAGATGTCTGCAAGTCAAGTATAGGACATAAGGCCTGGCGCCAAGCCTTAGCCTTCCAAGACACATCTGGATTGTAAAAATTCAGACCTTGTCCTATGTGGTACAAGGGACCATATACTGTAAATCTCATGTTTAGATGTTAATCAGAAAAAATAATAATTTCAGGGACTATCAAAAAGAGAGAGGAAGTAAGACTTAAAACTTGAAATACATTTACAACATAATATAAAAGTGCAGCACACCCTATTGAAAGACCTTCTGCCACAATCAGTTAACAGCTGAAGACTTCTGTACATAAAAATGTCTTTCCATGCATGCAGAAAGAAAACAAACAGAAGTGAAAACATATGAAACATAACAACACAGAAAAAGTTGATATTAAACTACAATTTACACCATTGGTAGTATTAAGAACATTTAAAACAAATTCAGCTGCAGGTAAACCTTTGGTGTGACACAAACAGGCAATTTATGCCAGTTCCAATTATACTTGGACAGAATCACCTCGACTTTCAGTTGCAGTCTAAGTCTGAATCCCATTTAAAGAAACCAATGGGCTGCCTGAAAACACCTGGCTTTCCAGTCATGGGAAACAGGATTGTGGACTAAGGGGGTTCAAGTTGAGTATGATCCACAAAGAACTACTGGATATATCTTGGAAGGCCAAAACTTAGATCTAGGCCCTCTTAGCTGGTGTCCATTGCCTGGCCTTCCTCTGCAAAAATTGGGACACAAGAACTGCCTTTGGGATCTCTTTGGGGTTTCTGAATGCATTGCCAGGATTCCCCCCTCCCCATCTCCTTACCCTCAGAAGTCAGGAGATAGTGGAATACACTGCCTCCAAGTGTGTGGAATCCTCTTTTGGAGGTTTTTAAACAGAGCCAGCTGGCCATTTGTTGGGAGCACTTTGATTGTGTGTTCCTGCATGGCAGGGGGCTGGACTGGATGGCTCTGGTGGTCTCTTCCAACTCTACGATTCTATACTCAAACACATATATGCTTAGTTACTGGTTACCTGGAGTGATTTGGAAACAAGAGTTGAATTCAGACTCATTGATGAATCTAAGCACAGCTACATCTGGATCCAGCCCATTGTACTTATCTCATATTAGTATACTGTGTGAAACAATCTCCCTAAGCTAGTACAAGTAACTTGGCACTAGCATTCTGCTCTGGACTTCTAAAATGAGAAGAATGTTGAAAGCAAGAATTGTTTAGAAATTCAAATCATCATCATCATCATCATGATCATCTTTTGTTTCTGTAGTGCCATCAATGTACATGGTGCTTTACAAGAAAAAGAACAACAAAACAGTTCCCTGCCTTTAAGCTTACAGTCTAATTAAAACATGATACAAAAGGAAAGGGGATGGCAGTAGGGGAAGGGAGTAAGTCTAGCATTCTCTTCTCATCCCTCCTTGGCCATGGCAATGGAAGTTGGGATGGAGGGAAGGCCATTCTGCTTCTGAGCCAAGGCAAGATGGAGTTGTGCCTGCCTTAGCTTCTCTCCCTTTGCAGCCAGGGCAATGGCAGTTGGGATGGAGGGAGGGCCATTCTGCTTCTGAAATTCATTTCTCCCTGACTATGTAAAACAAATTCCAGAGAAGTCAACCCCCTTAGTAGCCCATTGTATCCAGGCAACATTTAACAGTGGCCAATCTTAAGAATAGTTAAGGCTTTTTCATCAGAAATTTATCACAACAGCCCTCCTCCCTCCAAACTACTATTCATGGTTTGCATTGGTTCCTGTTGCATATACTATATATATATATATATATATATATATATATATATATCTTTGAGCAATGTCTGTCACATTTGTTTGGTCAACTATCTCTCTCATCACAGTCACTTTTGCTGCAGCCTCATCTTCCTGTTTTATTTTTTAAAAATTTTTTTACTGCTACAGAGAGATTTGGCCCCAATCTCTGATAACTTTAAGGTGAATGGATTGGTATTGTGATGAATCATACGATTTGATATCCCTAAAAGATCTAAATATTTTGACATACATATCTATCTATCTATCTATCTTTAAAAAAACTGCCTGACTCTGATGTGTTATTCTTTGGTTTTCATTATTGTTGGTCCCTTGTTGTTGTTGTTGTTATATTTGCAAGCAGAGGATTTAGGATTGATAAGAGAATGACATAAAACTTGAAAAAAATATTGTCAAAATGGATGGGTGGGGAATTTAAAGAGTTACAGTCCAAAAAAGTAACTTTTCCATGCTTTGTCTGGGACCTCACATTATTCTCTCTCACACACACCCTTTATCTCAATGCGGCTTATTCATTTTCACAATTTCAGTTTCTTAGCTTTGGAACTCATTTGCTGTCACCAGAGAGGTTAACAAATTCAGACAAACCCGTATAAATATCTGCACTATTCACAATTTCAAAACATACAGAATAAAAACAGCAATACTACCATTCTCAAGAATTATTAAGCCCACATCTATTCAAGTGTAAAAAAAAAACACCTGCGACAGCACCAAGTTCTGGTGCAGACTTCTCTTTACTATTCTGATCACTGTTCAGCAAAGAAACAAATTTAGCTCTGCAACTATGTTCCAAAGTAGAGCTAACACAGAAATGTATTAGCAGTATTAATATGCAGGACAAGAGACTTTCTTTGGTAACAGCAGCCTAATAACTCAGCACCCCTTCTCTGTGATATCTTTATCCTCTGCAGGTTAATCCTGCCAAATTTCTTTGCTACAGTACATGTCACAAAGCGTATAATATCCAGCAACACAATTTTGCTAATCCTGTTTTATGAGCTTTGTTGCCCTGTCTGGTCAATCCAATAGTCGTTAAAAACCTCATAGAAGGTTTCTGCCAAGATCTCTTTTTTCTATATAGTTTCAATTAAATGGTTTAAGAGCCAAACATTGTATTTGGACATCAGCCAATGTCCTTCAGACACAGAATGTCAAGATACTTAATTAAATAGGCCTCCAAGCTCTTTCAGGCACCCCACCTTACCCAGTCAGCTTGAACGTACTAAGTGGAAGTGTAAAAAAATCAGTTCAAATCTCTTTTAGTGCATTCTCTGCACAATAAGGACTTGAGGCTGGTCAAGTCACAGCCAATTCATTATCTTAGAAACAGATTAAACAACCATGTATGGATGGGTGCCATTAAAACTTCTTTTGTTGTTTTGTTTACCATTTAGTAAGCTCATTAACATTAATTATTAGACAAGGGACACATCAACACTTTGGAATGTTATTTTTTCAGGCAAGATTTACATGTTTTTAAAAAGAAAGTCTGAAAATACTCAATTTTGGGGCTGTATTCTTTATTTGGTTCTCTAACAAAACTGCACAAATCTTTTTTTTAAAAAAAGTAATAACAAACAGTACCAGCGTTCTGATGTGAGATGCAATGCCACTTGTTCTTGGATATAAGGTGCTGAACACTTTATATTTTTAACTTTTTAAAAAAGCCACTTCCTTCTCCTTTTCAAAGTGTGACCAGATAGTGTAGTGTGATAACAAATTGTTTTGTGTGTGTGTGTGTGTGTGTGTGTGTAGCCCCTTGCTCACATAGTCTTTCTCTGTTTCTGCCATTCTCTCTTTCTCCCCAGTACAAACTAAATTTTCCTGTTACCTGACCCTAGATTATACAGATTGGTACAGAAAGCTTTAACTGCTGTGTTTTCTCAAATTATTTGGAAACTGCAGCTAGAACTGTTTTTTTAAAAAATGGTACGGTATATTAGTCCACATATGACAGGGGATTATCATGGCACTGTAGAACAGAGCTGAGTTTTGACAGTTTGTCTTTCAGCCCAGGCCAACAACAACAACGATAATAATAATAAACCAATATAGAAAGTAAGACATTACTTCACTGTTGTTTAGTTAAAGAGTGCATTGTTCTTCCAGTATCCTCAATTTTTTTTGTTTGCTTTTGTTTCAGTCAATAAATTTCAACCTTGCAGAATTAAGGTACTTTAAAGACTTTCTCTATATTTACTCTGTAATTTTATATTATGAGGACAATATGTGATGTTTCAATAGTATACAGTATTATCTAACTAAAGTCTTATGTCCATTTCCTCCCCTGCTCATTATTTTAATATTAACTATGATATTCAATTTCACTTAATATTGTTTTAAGAATGCTGGTTCTTACAGCACATCTTTACTGAGCAAAAGCCTGTAATATGCATTGATAGCTCTGCTGTTCTGTCCCTAAAAATGAGGATACATCATCATCTCTTATCACATTTATCTTCACAATGTCTCTGTAAAGAACTTTTAGTTTATAACTTTGTTCCCCATCCCTGTATCCCTCCAAACTGCCCACAGAGTATGCTCAGGAGCTAAGAAGTGCATCAAAATGAAAATTCAAAAAAGAAAAAAAGCAGGATTGGAAGTTTGAGGTAAATGGAATGCCTTATTTGGAGGGCTAGATGGAACATTTTACGAGGGAGGAAACATTGCAACGTTTTGTCACAGATCCCACCCGTCATTCCTGTGTTTTAAAATGCCAGCAGGATGGAGAATGGTCTTCATGGAGTTTTCTTTAATACATATTCACTGTCCCTGACCAAACTCAACAACATATCCTTCCAATCATTGATATCCCTATCTGTTGTGAGAAAGAGAAAGTTAAAGATGGATGTCATCTTCCCCTTTTCAGCTATACACAGCTAGTTTAAGACAGCAGATCACTGTGTTGTTCGAGTGCCGGTTGAGCGTGATACAAGGAAATGGCTGCAGAAGCACTGCAAAATGCCGACCATCTCAGCCTGTCAGATCAAATCCTCCTTGCCTCTTCCTGAATCTAAATGACCATAATAAAAATGGATTGCATTTTGCCAGCCATCCTGTATTGGCCTTGCATGCATTCTGTGCTAATTATAACACAGGACAATTAAACTATTTGCTAAATTAGCAATTCTTGCCCTCTAGCCTTGTGGCTGGGCAGAAGTCCACAGAGAAGGTTTACTGTGCTACCTTAGTGTGAATTTGTGCTGATAGAACAGTCCATTCGTCTTCACGTCTTTCGACATCCGTGCTTACCTAGCAGAATGTAAACATCTTTGAACTTTGCTTACTGGATAAAATGAAGCATTAGTTTCCGACTGCATTTCCTCCTCTAAGATCAATCATACGTGTAGGCTAGACACCGCATCCCTGTGTTTGTAATTAATCTCGTAAAGGCAGAACATCTCGCAATCGATTGCTTGCTATATGTGTCTGCAGCCTTTGAGAGGAAAAATGGAGTCAAGAGGGGAAAATATATGTAGTGCAGTCAGAATAATAATCAGGCAATCATTTCTGATCTAGTACATGCAATACACATGTAGAAAATATACATGCAAAATAGGAAGCTGCTTTTTTGTCAGCCCACCATTAAAAAAGGAGAAACATTTATAGTGAAAATTTGGGACTACTGCCAGGTATAACAACTGAATTAAATTCTTCAGCCAATCACAGAAAAGTCAGGGGTTTCATCTTAATTTATGCCTCAAATCACATGCAATTCAGAGTTCAGACAGAAAGAACTTGATTTGTTCCTGCCATGCATCATTAAGTTTCAAACCAAATAATCTGAATTCATGTAAACCATTCACTGATATAAGAAATGCCAATAAGAAATTAAGCGAGGGTGGGGTGCGGTGTCAATTTTGGGAGATGGTGTTGGTCAAAATAAGAGGGGGGAAAGCCAAAGAAAAAGTGAACCTTGGAAATAATACTACTTGTTCTATTTCCTTTATGTATGTTCCTGCTTGCTGAGAATTTAAACTGGGCCACATGTCAATTATTAGGATAAAAATGAGGGAATTTAGCTGTGAAACATGATAGGACTAATTGGAGATTTCTCTTCAGGAATTATATCATTGAAGGGATGATCAACTTGTTCTTGAGGATAATCAAAGCATGTGTGAATTCTCATCTCTCTATCCTGAGAGATACCAAAAAGAAAATTTTCCTCAGTACCAACATAAATCCAGTCCCTTCTTTCTTATACAACAGGGTTGGGCAAAATGCAACCCTCCAGATCTTGTTGGACTACAGATCCCATCAGCCCTAGCCAGCATAACTAATGGTGAGGAATGCCGGAAGTTGCAGTCCAACAAATATCTGGAGCCATACTTTGCTGACTCTTGCTGTAGAAAAAGCAGCAGGGAAGCACAACATGGTTGTAATGCATTGTAAAATAAATTGAGTTTAGATTAGAACTCTCTGGATGCAATTTGATACCTACTGAGTTCAATGGAGCTTATGCCTAAGTAAGTGGGTATGCGGCCTCAGGCTGCAATCCTATGCCTGAACTCAACAGGACTTGACAAATAACTCAGAAGCACTTGGGAGTAAGGTCCCTCCCCTTGTTTGTATATTTTAATTGACTTTAGTTGTTGTCCCTAGCAACAGATCAGATGCTCACAGGTAAACCATCCATTGTGTAGTGTGTGGGTTAGATTTGTGGTTGTTACTGCAATTAGCAGTTGATTTGGTCTGAAAAGCCCATTTGGCAATATTATATTATGGGGAACAAGGCGGGATTTTCACACAACCAGTTTGACCCACATAATGTCTGACTGAAATATAGCGGTGTTCAGCTCAAACCATCCTGAGTGAGCTCTCCCTTAATATTCCAATACAAATTGCAATTCCCAGTTTGAGAGACTGAGGAATGCTATTTTGAGGGTGACAAGCTGCTAATGTATCCTTTAGATGTTTAGATGTTTGTTTTAACACTTGCCTATTTAGACCCCTGTGGTTTATAATATGCTTTGCATTTTTAGGAAAACAATTTTTTAGTTCAGTAATGCTAGCCAATCACACCATAGTACAAAATTATACTATATGCTTGCAAGAGGCCCATAAAATACAAATATTCAGAACATTCATTTTATATTTTCATTTTTTTAACTGTTCAATGTGTCATAGATTTTTAAAAATAAAAGCACTAAAATATTTTTAACTGATTCGATAGAAAAGTTTAATGTCAACAATCTATATACTGGTAATATCTTTTCAGTTTATCTGACTTTATCAGTAGTGTATGGATGTACAGTACACAAAACAAAAACACAGTAGAGAATTGCCATTTGCCTTTTAGCTGTGATGCTTGTTCTCCAGAAATGCAAGGATCTAATAAAATGTTAATGTTCTAAAGTTATATATTTAAGGTAACCATGTTTTTGACTCTTCTGTTGTTAGAGAAGGAAAACAATCAAGGATGAGTTTGGGTTTGCGTTTTTAAAAATCTATGTCCGTTCACACAATTGCCTGTTCACTGTTGAGAGAAATTACAAACTCAATCAAGTGACAAATCAGTGGTCCAAATCTTTCTGCATCTATTAATCAGTTCCCTGTGCAGCAGGCTCCTCGTGGCAGCATACAATCAGACAACAGCGGTGCTCTCCCTGGACTGTTGATGCCCGCACATAAACTGAAATGACAGGCTGTTCTAGAATACCATTAAGGAGCCTGATCTAAGGAGGCTTTCCCCCCTCCCCCTCCTGTGATGGCTTGGAGAGAGATGGGCCATTTTGAGAGATAATAAATGATGTCAGCTGTAGCCCTAGAACATTGTGGTGCAAGTTTTGTGAAGTTTGGGCTCTCTCCATTCCTACACATCTACTTACTGTCTTTTATGTGTTGTTGTTGTCTGTATAAACAGAAAGCAGAGAATGGTGTTCTTTTTATTCGTTTTGCCTGAAAAACATTTACAGACTGATTAAAGTGTGTGTGTAGGGGTGCAATAAACAGGAAACAGCTTGAACCTATCAGGAAATTAAAGCTACCAGCTAAGAACAACAATCGCCTAGCCACAGGTAGACAACTGAGGAAAATGTGTAAAATATTTTGTCTCTATAACTGTGATATACACACAGCCCTCTTCTGAAAACTGTTGGTGCCCCCTCCCCACAAGACTAGTTAGACATTATAACTTTGGAAAAAATATTTGGTTTTGTTTAAACTTCTAAAACTTGTAATAGTGAAATGTGTCAGTTAATAAACTAACATGTCTCTGAAATGATTTTTTCTGTTTTAAAAACAGATTAGAGTTTTGTATCTATATGCTAACTAGCAAAAACCTAAGGCTGCCATCTTACATTCTTTTTCTTGGGAGTAGGTCACCCTGAACCCAATTCAACTTACTGCTGAGAAGACATGTATAGGACTGCATGCTGATTGTAGGCTAGGAAAGGACTCCAATAAATATTATGCAGGTATGTGTACTGGATCACAGTCAGAATGTTATGTACATTTTTTAAAAATAGAAAATGACCATGTAGTTACACATGGATACAATTCTGTAATGTAGGAACTAACAAATACACAGTTGCACATACAATCATAGGTCCCGTCTACACAGTAAAAAAAATACGTACGCCGTTCGGAAGATCGCTCTTCCATACACACAGCCATTTGGATTCATACGTGTCATTCAGAAGGGGGGCTAGTAAATCCCTCATAAACTACGTAGATTCGGCGTTCGGGAGGATTAGCGGATCTCGGCATAAAATATGTACAGCCGTTTGAATGGCTGATGGTCTGTATGCCCTGTTCGCATACATACGAACAGGCAGTGTAATCTGATTGGCTGGCCGAGTAGAGGGGGCGGGGCTAGCAAGGAGGGGAATTGGGAGCGGCCGCCATGTTGGATTCCCGGCTAAGTGAGAGTCTGGTAAGTCTGTGAATTTATATATATTTATTTTTATTTTACTTTGTAAATAGGGAAAACCAAATGTCTGCAGAGCAGGCACCTTTTTAAATAAAAAAAAAAAAGCGGCGGGAGATTTAAAATTCCCACTTGGCTTGCTCGCTCCACCCAGCTGGGGAAGTGGGCTCATACGGAGTTAGGGGGAAAAAAATCGTGTAGGCAGATCGAATGCATATGAACAGCTGTCTATTTGTATTTTTTACCCCCCAAATGGATTTTTTTAAAATCGTATAGACGGACCCATAGTATGTAATGATCAAGGCTCTATGGAAGACTAGTCAACTTACTCAATGCATGGAAAAATTATTCTCGAGAGTATCAACACTGGGGAGAACGATGTGATAATCAGTTTTCACTCAGCGATCAGTGAATGATTATTGCAATAGTTTATTTTCTGGGCTGTGTGTATGCTGCATAATATAGCTTTATATGCACACGGACACACACTTCCTGTCTCCCTCCAAATTCCACATGAAGATAATGCCAATATGGTAACAAGAAAAGCAGGGTCATGCACACTGTATATAATAATGGAAATCGCCTGAAGGCAGGGAGCTTTGTTCTTTTAATTGTAAAGTGCCATGTATAGTTAGGGCACCATATGAATGAATGAATGAATGAATGAATGTTGTCTCTGTATTTGCTTATCTCCAACATCACAAAAGAAGATCACAATGATTGTAAATTTTGTATTTCACTGTGGATGTTTGTTTCAAGATGCCCACCACTGTACTGTTACACAGAGTTAAGACCTTTGCCACTCTGCAAAATCAAGCTTGGCAGAATCAATTTTTTTTATAATGTTCCTGCTTTAATCAGGTTTTAGGACAAATGCTGCAGGGACCTGTTCCCCTGCCAGCCAATGTTCTGATTTTAAGCAGTGAGGTGTGACTATTTATGGAAGAAGGAAAGGATTATACTTACAATATAAAAAGACTAAAATAATCTACCAATTGAACAGTTCCTAAGAAGCAGGTTATATCTTTTTTTAAAGAGTAACTTTGAGTCAGTGATAAAAATCAGTTCCATTTTTGAATTATAACTTTCAGAATCCCTTAGCTAGCATGGCTGAGGGAGGTATAGTCCAAAAAAGTTGAAATCTTGTACAAGGAGAACTGCTTCCTTGTAATCTGTGCTATGACCTTAAAATATTCATTCAAAGTAAGCAAAAAATCAACACCAATCCTGGATAGATTTCTTAGTTATAAGTACATACACATTGCAATTTCACCAAACTAAACAATTTAAAATGTATAAAATTTACATTAAAAAAAATTGAAACCGAGTAGTGTCAGAAACATTACAAGCCAAGGAAAGCTGTTGTTAATCAATGTGTTTTCAGCAAGACTTTTAAACTTGTCAATCACTGCCTCTCAATATGCAAGAGTATTCTCCAGAGATTGGGTGCCACTACTGAGGAGGCCTGTTTTGGAGCTGTTACCTGGCAACAGCTGGTCACAGAATGATCAATAACACCCACCTCTGAAGTTTTCAAAGACTGATGGTGTATACTACAGAAGGTGGCCCGCTTACATATTCTGGTCCTGAATTGTTCAGAGCTTTATAGCTCAGCAAAAGAATCTTGAATATGACTTGACAGCTAATAGCCATTGCACTTTATTTAAAAACACAAGCGTAATATCCATATAGCTGTGTCTACCACTAAACACCACAGCTGCTGCATTCTGCACTAGCTGCAGCTTCTACAGCAGCCTCAAGAGTGATCCCACAGAGAGCACATTGACTAATTAGTAGTCTGCTTATGAGGTTGTGAACTCATAGACCACAGTTTCGGCTACTTCTATCCAGGAATGGGCACAGCTGAATGTTCTGAGTCACAGCTTCTAGTAGAACCCCCAAATGACATATTGCAACCCCATAACAAGCTGAGGTGGTTCTTGGACCAGGACATCACCTACTCGTAGAATTTATCTTATTAGGATTTTGGTTATGTTTACTACCTCTCATACAGCCAATAACTGCATTCAGGCACTGGGCCAGAATATGTAGAGCTTCTCCCAACTCAGACAGTATGGCTTTCCTCAATGTACTGATGACACCTCACACCAAATTCCAAACAGCACTCCCAGTGTTAAATAGCACTGGAGACATATGGTGCCTTGTGGCACTCCACAGTTCAACTGCAAGCAGACAGTTCTGTCTCACCTAGATCAGAGGGACACACTTCTTCCCTATGGAAAAATCCCAGGCTTAGGAATAAACTAAGTCTAAAGCAAGAATGTATTGTTTGGTTAATGAAAAAATTGACAATGCAACACCTTCTGATGTGTTCTTTTAAAATAGCTAAGTTGACTTCAGACTCCCAAGTTTCTGATGGTACTTTAGCAAGTACACTTGTAGTTTTAAAACATCTTGAGATGGATCCAGACTTACCCATACTTTAAAAATTAGGATACATGCTCAAATCAATGTATCTGAAGTTAGTAATGATTAAGATCCCATTGGTTTCAGAAGGTCTCTTGCATCTGGATCTAGTCCTTTAAGAAGGCACATTCTAACTACCAAGCAATTTGAGCGCCTGGAAGACAAAAGAGCCTGTTTTTATGTTTCCAGAATAATTAACAATTAACAATCAACTATTGTTCTGTCCTTTGTCTCGCTTTGAGTTATGGTTTATTTTCCATCTTATTTACCAGTAGTGGTGAGCTATACAATCCAGTGACAATAAGCATTATATGAGATGTCATGAACAACTAAGCATTTGCAGTAGTCCTTGGTCTTAACTGTACTATACTTAATTGTATTGTGTCTGTTCTTTGCTCACTCAGCTGCAGACCAGAAGGATTTGTATTTGTGGATATCTTGAATATCTTGGGATTTCATATAATCAAAAATGTGGAGTTCCCCTGAGGAAGAGTTTATTTACTTTGCATTCCCTCATGATGAAATATATTAATTTAAATTTACAAAAGTGAAACAGAGTTGGCATTAATTGTTTTTAACTGCAGAAATGGCCACCAACACCAACACACCTCCATGCTGAAGGCAGTACGCATTGGTTTTTATTCCCCTAAGAATCCATTTTATCTTCACAAGAATACTATAAGGTAAGTTAGGCTGGGAAATAGCCACTGGTGCCAAGGCCATCCATGGCTGAGTGAATATGTGAGTCTGAGATTCCTTGCTCATAGCCCAGAATACACTTTAATCATATAACCAGCTTTTGTTAACACTGGTTGTAGTCCAGAAATGCTGTTTGTCTGTGTGGAAGAACCATATGCGCAGGGTGGGGCTTCCCTGAAGTTCCCACTACAGCTATCCATGTTACTGAAAAAGCAAGTCACATTTTAATGGAATAGCAGCTTGCCCCTGCAGCCACATAAATAGCAAGAGATTTCATTACAGTCTCAGACTCCATAGTTTTCCCTTCTGGTACATGCAGCTTCAGTGGATTGAAGCTACTGTCTATACACATTAAAAAGGGCATCCCTGACTCTTGATGATAGTAGCTTTGAAGCAAGCACAATATCCCTGCCTTTTAAAAAAATGTTATCAGAAGGAATCTGCCTTGGGAGGTGTGTTTGCAGCCCTCTAGCAGTCACCAAGATAAGATATGTGCTTCCTTTGAAAAGATAGAGTCACAAAGCCTTCTAGAGAGAGAATGGGTGCTTAGCTAATAAATGCGCATAATTGCTAGGTTGCTATATTCCTTGATGGGGAATTTTGACAGCCAGTTTTGAATGGCATCACAAAGACAAGCAATGTGTTCACTGCCTGCATTCATTTTCCTGGAATTCTCCACAATATCAGCTGTAATAATAATAATAATAATAATAATAAAAAGAGTTCCCAAATATTTCAAGCTTTCAAGCAGGGATCTTTGTTTCCTTGTGCGACAGAAGTATATAGGTGTAAGAACAAGGACTGAGATTACCACTGTTGTTCTAGCCATGTACAGTTAGAAAAAGATAATGAATGGCACAGGAGGGGGGGAAAAGGATGGGGGAAAGAAACATGCTATGGTCTGCAATGGGTGAGGATGGGGGACTATAATTACCCTCATGTGTTCAAGAAGGTATTAGAAAAATGAAAGGGAGATTGGCATGCTAAAAGCTAATTTATGCTCCTCCCAGTGAGGCAAAGAGAAGCAAAGATGCTGTAAGGAACCAGCTGGCAAACATTCTGAAGAAACTGACACATATTTCTAAGGCCAGGTCCCACAAACTGTCCTGTAACCAAAAGGTTAATTTTGTTCTTTCTGTTTAATATCAGCAACAACTGTAGCTCCCTCTTTTGTATTAGGCCACAATCTGTCAATCTCTCTTTTATTTTCTTTTTATTTTGCTTGGAGAAATTTGATTTTAGCTGTTCAACAGACAAGTGGATCCTAACTGGAGGATCTGGCTTTTATATCACCTGAAGATAGCACTGATTACTGGTATGCCATTATCTCACCACTTACAGATTTGCAGTTTTGTTAATATTTAAAAATTCTTCTCTAATCCCTTTTTTCTTCCTACCAAGGAGTCTGCATTTTACCCAAAGATGGAGGCACACTGGGGTAACAGCTGCATTTTGTATTTTCAAAACAGAGGACTGACCTCTAGCAATCCTAGGGCTGCCTCTAGCTATAATCTAAAACCTGCTTGGCATCTTGTTATTGTTGTTGTTATGTGCCTTCAAGTTGGCTTAAACCTCTGATGACCCTAAGGCTTATGGGGTTTTCTTGGCAAGATTTATTCAAGGAAAGTTTGCCATTGCCTTCCTCTTAGGCTGAGAAAGTATAACCTGCCCAAGGTAGTTTCCATGGCTAAGCAGGAATTTGAATCCCGGTCTCCCAGAGTCCCAACTCTTAGAGCATTACATCGCACTGACTCTCTTGCTTTGTAGAAGCTAATTTGAATGTCTACAGCGTCCTCACATATTCTTACTTAGTGACTAAATATAGGCTCTATGGCTTCTCCACAAGCCCACATTTTTTCTCCTCCAATTCATGGCCCCCCAAGCTTCATTCATCATGCAGCCCAGAGGAATGTGCACCTCTCAGATACTGCTGGACTATAAATCCCATTGGTCCCAACCACCATAGTGAGGAATGATGGGGGTTACAGTCCACTATTAGCTGGATGGCCCAAAATTCTCCATCCCTGATCTAGTCTGATGAAGAGTTCTGAAGAAGTTGGAAGCAAGCCTCTACATTATTTTGTGACTTTAGGTTGACTTAACAATTGTATTGCTTTAAGCTGGCTTGTGTCGTATTTCAATGGAAACAGAATGTAGTGTCCTAAATTGCAGCACAACATGTTACTCTGTAAGAGAGAACATGCCACTATGCTTTGAAATCAGTTTTCCAGCTTCAGTCATCCTCTCCTGTGCTCAGAAAGGATTGAGAAAACAACACGTTATTTTACCTGTTTGTATTAAGTATATTGTGCATTGTATTAATTACTTTAAAAGCAAAACTAGTAAATTCAGTTGTAACTGTTGTGGGTTTCTTGAGTTCATATGGTAAGTCTGGAAACTAGCCTGGCAAATGTGCCAATTACCTGCTGTTTATCCAAAGGCACTAACAGCCATCTAATGTCACCAAGGAACAAATCTGTTACTTTATATATTTGCTAGCTACACACACACACACACACACACACACACACTCCATATGTGAACCTTGATTTGAGCTACAAAACTTGGCAGGATCTGGGATTTATTTTGAATTCATGAAATAAGATCATGAAACAAGATGTATGCAATATGCAATAAGACTAAAGAAGGGCCTCTGGGTTTCTGCAGAATTCCTTTCTTTTCCTACACAATAACCAAAATTTCATTTCCATATCTGTGATGAGAAAGCAGGTATTTTGGGTCAAAGAGCATGCAACTTCTAAACAAGCTAGGATTTACTATCCAAATTTTATTTAAAAAATTGAAGCCTGCAGATGCAGACCATGGGTAAACCCACAGCTTCACTGCCTAATCTTTTCCAAGACCATTTGACCTCATCCGCTATGTTATGATTTTTTTTTTAAAAAAAATCAAATGGCAGAATCCCGTATGACAATTATGTACTACATAGTACTATAACTATGGTGCTACATAGTGGATTCCAGACAGACCTCCCCATACTCTACTTACCAGTAAGCAGCTGCTGGTATCAAAGGAGGTCCATTCCCTAATCAATTGAGAAGCAACTGCTTGATGTTCCCACCCCTCCTGTGAGCGATCTCCAGTGTGATAGACACAAAAAGGGACCCCATTACAAATCTTCCTTGTGGAGGGGATTGCTTGCGTGAGGGGCGAGTGGCAGGCAGCAACATCAGGCAGCTGCTTCTTGATTGACAGGGGAACAGAACCCCATCAATCCCAGTGGTTGCTTACTGGTAAGTGGGGTTTGGGGAATTTTCACAGACCCTACCTAGGTTACGCATTCATAACTGCCAATAGGATTCCAGCCAGAAGTTGGAAGTAACATGTTCAAAGTAATTACATCACCTGTAATGCATTACTTTGGGGGTAAAATTGGCATAACAAATTTTTGCAAAATTAACAGAACAGTTTATTATGATGCTTTTTTCTTATGCAACAAGTAAAGTTTATTTGTTACTCCTAAAATGATGCTTTTAGGGAGATTTGGGGCCTGTTTTGTGTTTTAAGTGGTTTAAATTTTTTTAATAGGTGACCTGCAAGTAATACAGTAGGACCCCTGTATCCACTGATTCAATTATTCATGGGACACAAAATAGCACACCTACCATAGAGTCTTCCTAGAAAATATGTCTTCTCTAGCCATTTTCTAGGTCCTCCAAGACAACTCTATGGTATTTTAAACCAGACAGAAGTCCTATTATTTTCAGTGGTAACTCTATGGTGTTTTAAACCAGAAAGAAGTCCTATAATTTTCAGTGGTGTTCGCTATTATCCATGGTTTTCGGTACCCACAGCCCACCCAGAACCAATCCCCAGCGGATACTGGAGTCCTACTGTAGTGTAAAAGGGCCCCAGGTGACCTTGGGACAGGCACCAGCTCTCAGTCTAGCCTAATCTACTTGTCAGAATTGTAATGGTTAAAAAATGAGGAGGGAGAAGGAATAGACCACATAAATCAACTTGAACTCCCTGGAGGAATGAAAAAAAGGCAATCCCAGAACTACTGTGTGTCTACTTGGTTTTTTCTCTCCTCTAAATTCGTTCACTGTTTTCATGTACTTTTCTTTTTGCATCATAATGTAACATTTAAAGTAAGTTGATTGTTTCCCCCCTAGGTGGATATGAAGAAGCCCAAGGTACTTAAACCACAAAATTATATGAACACTATTTCAAAAGTCTTCATTTTATCCCTCTATACCTATAGCTCCTTTCTCTCTGGGGGTGGGGCGGGCGAGTCCAGTAGCAGATTGTGGCCAGACCATGAACTGCTAATATCAAAAGTCAGAGTAAAGCTAAGGAAGAACACGAAACCAACCATTGTGCCAAAATGCAACCTGAAGAACATCCCTGTAAAATTTAAAGATAATGGGGAAAAGATTTGCATTATTAACAGGGCCGGTTTAAGGGCCCCGCAGCACGCGCAGCTGCAGGGCCCCCATAGCTGTGGGGGCCCCATCGTAACCCTCCTGCTGCAAAACCATTATTAGTAAAGAAAAAAAAATACTACCACAAGGGGCTGTCAAAATTGAAAAACTACAAGACCCAGGGTGCACTGCAATGTATTTCAACCTGCTTTGGAAAGTGAAAGTACTTGGGCTCAGTTTTGGAGTACAGTATTTGGGCTCAGTTTTGGTGGGAAGGAGCTGCATATGGGCTGAAGCTGCAGCAGTGACCTGAAGCTTCGTTCTCCCGGCCTGTGGTGAGTAATGACTGGGACCTCCATCACTTTTCCTATTCCTCCTCCCCTACTGTTGATCCAGCAGAAAGCCAGCTTTTAAGCCTTAAAGCCTGGCTTTCTGCTGCGAATTTTGACTTCCTTTTATTGAAGCAGAAAGAAATGAAGTGGGGATTTGGAGGGAAAATAAGCCCTTTTGGATTTCCACTCCTAGCAGCAGAAATCCAGGTTTTAAGACAGAAAAGGAAATCCAAAACAGGCTTATTTTCCCTCCAAACTCCCACCCCACTTCTTTCCTGCTCTATTTTCTCTCCTTGCAGCAGAAAAGAAGTGAGGTAGCAATTTGGAAGGAAAATAAGTAATGCTGTACTGTGAATAGATTAGGTTACATTGACCTGAGATAAACATATGGGCTCCCCAAAATAAAGCATTGCAGCCCCCCCCCCCCGCAAATCCTTAAATTGGCTCTGATTATTAAGCCTAAATGATCAGGAGCTAGAAGAACATTGTCAGGGAGGAATGCAAAAAGACACTATCTGCTGCCAAAAAGAAAGAAAGAAAGAAAACTCTCAATGGATTATGGATGAAACTCTTCAAGCAGTTAAGGTCAGACAAGCAGCAAAAGTAAAAGGGGACAGGAATAGGGTTAGAACCCTGAATGCAACTGTTCAGTGACTTGTGTTCAGGGACAAAGAGAACTATTACATAATTAATGCAGAGAAATAGAAGATAGTGACAAAAGAGGAAGAACAAGAGACCTCTTCCACAAGATCCAAGAAATCAAAGGGAAATTTAAACCAAGAGTGAGGATGCTATATGACCAGCAGAGAAATACATTATATAACCAAGTACAAATAAGAAGACAATGGAAAAAATACACTGAACAACTATATAAAAGAGGTGAAAGGATGACAGAGTAATTCAAGGAAGAGCCGTTTGAAGATTAACCTACAGTTTTAGAAAGTGAAGTGGAAGCTGCACTCAAAGCACCTGGCAGAAATAAATCACCAGGAACAGATGTCACATCAATAGAGCTGCTTCAAGCTACAGAAGACAGAATCTACCCTGGCTCTAATTAAAATCTGACAACAAATATGGAAAACAAAAGAATGGCCCACTACTTGGAAATGCTCAATAGACATTCCAATCCCCACAAAAGGAGAAACCAGGGATTGCAGTAGCCACAGGAACACTGCATTCATTTCTCATGCAAGCAAAGTGATACTCAAAATTCTACAACAAAGATTTTTACCATATACGAAGTGAGAAATGCCAGATGTCCAAGCTGGGTTCAGGAAAGCAAGGGATCATATTGCAAATATAAGTTGAATAATGGAGTACACCAAATAATTTCAGAAGAAAATCAGTCTGTGCTTTATAGATTATAGCAAAGTCATTGATTGTGTAGATCATGAAAAACTATGGCTAGCTTTTAAAGAAACAGGTGTGCCACAACATTTCATTGTCCTGATGCATAACAATTACTCAAGACAAGATGCTATCATCAAGGACAGAATAGGGAGAAATGGAATGGTTCCCAATTAAGGCAAGGCTGCATTTTATTACTGTATCTTTTTAACCTGTATGCTGAACATATCATACATAAAGCAGGATTAGACTCAGGGGAAAGAGGCATGAAAGTTGGAGGAAGGAACACCAAGAATTTAAGATATGCAGAAGACAACATACTACTAGCAGAAAACAGCAAAGACATGGAACGATTACTGAAGAAAGTGAAGGAGGAAAGTGCACATGCAGCTTTACAGCTGAACATTAAGAAAACAAAAATTATGGCCACAGAATATTTACATAACTTTAAAATAGACAATGAAGATATTGAAGTACAGTTGTCCCTCCACATTCACGGTTCCGACACTCGCGGTTCCGCCTATTCATGGAAACTCGGCTTCTCCCCACACACACACAGAGGGAAGGGTTTCGGGGTGGAGCCAACCCTGAGGAAAGCTGAGTGAGCGCCCCACATCACTCAGCCCTCGCCCCCCTCAAAAGGGGCAAAAGCCGAGTGAAGTGGGGCACCCAGTCAGTAAACCAAAGGGGGTTTGGTGCATGAGTGCCCCACCACAATTGGCCCTTGCCCCTTCCATTTGAGGGGTGAAAGCTGGTTGAAGCAGGGCACTCACTCATCAAACTGCTGCCTGTTTGCTGGCTGAGCGCCCCACCCCACTCGATCCTCTCACGGAAGGGATGAAAGCTGAGCGAAGCGGGGTGCCCAGCCAGCACACCAAAGGGGGTTTGGTGAGGGAGCGCCCCACCCCAACCGCCCTTGTCTCTTCCTTGAGAGGGGTGAAAGCCAGTTGAAGCAAGGCGCTCACCCACCAAACCTTTGCTGGTTTGCTGGCTGAGTGCCCCACCCCACTCGACCCTTGTCCCTCTTTTGGAAGGGGTGAAAGCCAAGCGAAGTGGGGCACCCAGCCAGCAAAATGAAGGGGTTTTGGTGAGTGAGCGCCCCACCCCAACTGGCCCTTGCCCCTTCCTTGTGAGTGGCAAAAGCAGATTGAAGAGAGGCACCCCTCACCAAACTGCTGCTAGCCTGCTGGCTGAGCGCCCCACTTCACTCAGCCTTCGCCCCTCACATGAAAGTGGCAAAAGCCAGTCGAAGTGGGATGCTCAGCCTCCCCGCTGCTCACCCGCCACCCCGTCCCTTCCCATGCAGCGGAGGGGCTTTTCCACCCCCTTCGCTGCTCGCCTGCCACCCCATCCCTTCCCAAGCAGTGATGGGGCTTTTTGAGCGCCATCGCTGCTTCGGAAGGGCAGGGTGTGTGTGGCTGAAAAGCCTCCCCACTGCCTGCCCGCCACCCCCCTCGCCCTTCCCAAAGCAGCAATGGGGCTTTTCAAGCCCTGTTGCAGTTTTGGGAGTGCAAGGGGGTGGCTGAGAAGCGGTTATGAGGCTTCAAAACCCCGTAGCCACTTTGGAAGGGCGGGTGGGCGGGGGAAGGCGTAGTTTTATTCACGTTTCTTCACATTCACGGGGGTCCTGCGCCCCTAACCCCCGCAAATGTGGAGGGACGACTGTAGTTCAAGATTTTCCATATCTTAGCTCAGTTGTTAAACAGTTTTTAATCAGACTGGAGACTATAGTCAAGAAATCAGAAGATTAGGACTTGGGAGGGCAGCTATGAAGGAACTATACAAGATCCTGAAGTGTAAAGACATATAATTGAATACGAAAATCAGGACTGTCCATGACATCATATTTACAAATTCTATGTGTAGTTGTGAAAGCTGGACAGTGAAGAAAGCTGACAGGAAGAAAATCAACTAATTTGAAATGTGGTGCTGGAGAGGAATTCTGTGGATACTGTGGACTACTAAAAAGAGAAATAAATGGGTCCTAGAGCAAATTAAGCCCGAACACTCCCTAGAAGCCCAAAATGACTAATCTGAGACTGTTGTACTTTGGCCATATCATGAGAAATCATGACTCACTAGAAAAGACAATAATGCTTGGTAAGGTAGAAGGCAATAGGAAAAGAAGAAGACTGCCTTACAGATGGATAGACTCATTCAAGAAAGCCATGGCCCTGAGTCTGCAAGACCTGAGCAGGGCTGTTGACAATAGGGTGACATGGAGGTTTCTCATTCATAGAGTCACCATAAATATAGCTGGGAGCCTTTAACAGACTTATGTGGTGTGGCATCAATTCAAACTTGAGAAAGTTTCTTTTTGGGGTCTCTTTTACACTACGTAATGATAGTACTTTGATATCACTTTAACTGCCAAGCCTGCCTCTTATGAAATCCTGGGATTTGTAATTTGGTGAGGCACTAGATTTCTAAATACTTTATTGTTTGTTGTTGTATGCCATAAAATCATTCCTGACTTGGGACTTTTTCAGATGGGGTTTTGCAATGCTAGCAGCCTCGTCCCCATTGCGAGGCTGCTGTGCTGCAGGGCATCCCTTTTGGATGACACTTTCCCCTACCGATACTGTTGCATAACTACTGGGACGCTGCAGCGCCATATTTGGCGGTTTTCTAATCACGAAAATTAATCGTGATTAGAAAAGCACCAAATATGGTGCTGCAGCGTCCCAGCAGTTATGCAACAGTATTGGCAGAGGATCAGCAGGGGAGAGCATCATGTGAAAGGGACGCTCTGCAGCGCAGCAGCCTCGCAACAGGGACGAGGCTGCTAGCGTTGCAAAACCCCGTCCGAAAAAGTCCTTGGGGTTGCTGTATCATGTTTTTTGTTTGTTTGGGTTTTTTTGGCAAGATCTGTTCAGAGAGTGTTTGCCATTGCCTTCCTCTGACGCTGAGAGAATATAACTTGGTCAAAGGGCTTCCTGTGCATTTTCATGGCTGAGTGGGGATTCAGACCCTGGTCTCCTGCAATCTTCCTCCAACACTCAAATCATTGCACAACACTAGCTAAATACTTCACAAGAATACAAATACTAGAAATCCACAGAATAGAACCGTGGCAGTTAAAGTGGTATCAAAGTGTTCACACTGTGCAGTGTGAAAGAGATCCAGGATTACAATTCTTAGAATCCCCTAGCCAGCATGGTCAATGGTCATGATGGTGGTAGGATTCTGACAATTGTAGTCCAAATAGTAACATTTCCAAGCTCTTGGTTTCATCAATGACTATAGTTCCAAAAACTAACTTTCCTTCCAAGATCTACCTCTATTATTCAATGTGGCCTGGATATCCTGGCATCGTGTGTGCCACTTCTAAATGATTTAAAGACATCCTCTCTCTGTGATGAAATAGTTTTCAAAGAAATAGCCACAAGAGTCGAATACACCATAAAAAGGAAAAGTGCAGGCAAGGGGAGAAGGCGTCCAGCAGCATCCAGCTGTGACGAAATAAAATGGTTACAAGTTGCTGAATTTTTTGCCTTTATCTAATGCAGAACACACCTGCTTCACCCCAAATGTGCCCTCCTGGGTTTTCCTGTTTCTTTAATGGATCCAGCAAACCCATCCACACATCTATTCACCCCCCCCAACCCTCCCACCCCCCATATATAATTGAAATAAACAGAACAGGCCTTGTAAATATGTGTGCATGTGTACTTTAGGACTGAAAGAAAGGGCTTTCCTATGATTAGTAAGGCACTCTGGGTACCTTTTTAGGCTGAAACACAGGGTAAAAATAATGTAAAGCACTAATGCTCCTGCATGAGTAAGATGTGTGTTGTATGCTGTAGTCTTGGGAAATGCGGACTCTATGCTTCAAAGTCCTTTTGTTTAGGGTAATTGCAGCAGCGTCTTCATTTCCCTGCCACTTCTACGCCATGCTGACACTGTCATCTGTGGCTCTGTCAGCAGATTTTTCTGCACTGACACTTCCTTTCCAGTTGAAGAACAGATGTGTGATCAGATGGCATCAAGTGGTGCTTTACCTCTTCATGGCGCTACTGAGTCATCAGACAGAACAGCGCTCATTAAAAGCCATTGTTTTACGCCTTCCTCTAACCACAGGGAACCGAGGAGGATAGGTCTGTGGCTGGAAATGCAGGGGGCCCCAGCAGCACCTTAAGACATGGGGCTGACTGTGCCTTTAGTTTTTTTTAACTGGGTGTGGAAGCTGAAGTGGGGATAGAGGGACAGCATGTCATGGAGACTGGCAGAACTCAAATTCTTCCTGCTTTAGAATAATGCACGTCATTCTTCTGATAGGTTTAAAGCACTATGCTGGGACCAGAGGTTGAAGAGTAACTTTAAATAAATAATTATCTATAATTAAAGCTGCAACGGGGAAATGCATTAGTTGCTGTGGTAGTTGGCAATTTTTAAAAAGTAACTCCTTATTTATGCATTTCTCAAAAGTAACTAAAATAGTTACTTGTGGCTACTTAAAAACTCAATATCTGAATAGTACAACCCACTATCCAGTGGAACAAAACACACTCTCCCCCATCCACCCTGTTGTTGCCTGAACACCCACAACACCAACAACAGAGCAGAAAGTGACAGAATCAGAAGTGATCTCAAGGGCCATTAGTCCAACCCAAGAGGTAAAGCACCCTGCCATGTAGGAATGCACAACTGAAGTACTCCTGAGAGATGGCCATCCAACCTCAGCTTGAAAACCTCCAAAGAAGGAGAAAGCACCGCCTTCCAAAACAATCTATTCCACTCGTAAACAGCTCTTACAGCCAAGAAGTTCTTCATAATGTTTAGGTGGAATCTCTTGTTGTAATTTGAATCCAATGGCTCATGTTGTAGTCTCTGGAACAGCACAAAACAAGCTCACTCTATCTCCCACATGACATCCCTTCAGGTATTTTAAAATATCACATCACAATCTTCTTTTCTCCAAGGTAAACCTACATAACTTCCTAAGCCATTCCTTATAGGGCTTGTTTTCCAGACCTTTCACTACCCTGAAGGCCCTCAGGATGCATCCTAACTTGTCAATATCATTCTAGAACTGTTGTGCCCAGAAATGGACACATTATTCCAAATGAATAAAGCAGAACTGAGTGGGACTATTACTTCCCATGATCTGGACCGTAAACTTATGTTGATGCAGATGAGAAATGCATTGGCTTTTTGTGTCACCCCATTACACTGCAGACTCATGTTCAGCCTAGTGTCTACTAAGACCCCTAGCTCCCCCCCCCTTTATTTTTTGCATGTACTGCTGTCGAGCCAGGTACTACCCATCCTATATATGGTATTTCATTTTTCCTGCCTAAATGTTGTACAATACATTTATCCTGGTTGAAGTTCATTTTGTTAGTTTTGGCATAGCTTTCCAATCTGTTAAGGCTATTTTGATTTCCAATCCTGTCTTCTGGGATATTAGCTGCCCCTCCTAATTTGGTATCATTTGCAAATTTGATCTATTGTATCATCCAAGTAATGTATAAAGATGCTGGATGCTAAACAACACTTGTCCCAGGATACATCTCTGTGGCACCCGAAGAGTCACTTCTCTCCAGGATGAAGAGGAACCATTGTGATTATTCTTTGGGTTCAGTCCATCAACCAGTTACAAATCCAACTAACAATAGCATTATCTAGCCCACTGTTTACCTGCTTCTCTGCAAGAATATCATAGGGAACCTTGTCAAGAGGCTTACTGAAATCAAGGCACAGTTATGTCCACAGCACTTCCCTGGTCTACCAAGTTCATCTCAAAAAGTGATAAGATTAATTAGGCATGACATGTTTTTGAGAAGCCCATACTGGCTCTTAGTAATCACTTCCCTCCTTTCCTAGTGCTAAGGCTAAGTGATAGTCCTCCTTCACTATTTAGAGAGGGCACATCCCCATCTCTATATATAATTCTCTTGGGTATGTTGCTGTTTCCAGTATGCTGATTGGCTGCTTAGGGACCTGGCCAACCAATCACAGGGCTGCTGGGCAGCCAATTAGCACACTGGGGTGGTACCATGTAGATTCCAAACATGGCCACTGGAGAGGGAGTATCTTGGGGATGGATGTGGTGTGTGCTGGAGTGCAGGGGGTGGAGGGCCAAGGGGCAGAATGAGTGGAGGGAGGCAGAACAAACGGAGGGGGGTGGCAGGGGGCAGAACAAATGGAGGGGGTGGCAGGGGGCAGAACAAACAGGGGGTGTTAGGGGGACAGAACAAACAGAGGGAGTGGCAGGGGCAGAACAAACGGAGGGGGTGGCAGGGTGGCAGAACAAATAGAGGGGGTGGCAGGGGGCAGAACAAACAGGAGGGTGGCAGGGGGCAGAACAAATGGAGGGGGTGGTAGGGGGCAGAACAAATGCAGGAGGGTGGCAGGGGACAGAACAAATGGAGGGGGTGGTAGGGGGCAGAACAAATGCAGGAGGGATGGAAGGGAGTAGAACAAAGGGAGGGGGAGGCAGAGGGCAGAACAAACAATGGGTGGCAGGGGGCAGAACAAAGGGAGGGGGTGGCAGGGGGGAGAGTTTTTTAATGGCGCTGGGTCCAGCTAGTAACTATAAAATTAACTACAACATTGCTTTACATCACAAGAGAAGTTATCCCTAATTATGTAATGTAGTTATATCTTAGCAATTGGGAGAATTAACTAACTACAAGAGACTAGTTATGTATAACTAGTTACTCCCAAACTCTGGCTGGAATAGGGGAGTGTTACACCACAATCTATGCATTTTTACATCAAGATATGTCCCACCAATTTCTGTAGGATTTGGTCCCTACACATGGTCCCTAAAAAGAATTCACAGGTTTGTAGCTGATATGTGCTGGAATTCATTGGTGGTTGGTGTCTCCCATGTCAGTGGGACAGTGAATCCACTCCAGGTTTTAAATCAGGCTTTAAACGAACTAACCAAGGTGACAGACTCAATTCCTAAACAGAATAGCACCCTGGACAGGTCCATTAAAGTTTTCTAAAGCCTGGAGAAGATTAACCAAACCACTAGTATGGAAGTCAGAAGCTGCCACTATTGGGATTTCTATGGACATCAGTGCATGACTGATACCGAAAGCAGTGCCTTCCTTAAATTAGTAGAGGCTAGTGACTTTCATGTGAATGGGACAGAAAATCCGCTCAAGATTTTGGTTCAATCCCTTAAACTTTAAACTAAAACCCAGCATGGATTCACTGCCTCACTGACATGGAATCCATCAGCTTCCACTAACTTAAATTATGTTTCATTATCTGTGTCATGTGAAAAGACCAGTGTAGGGATTTTCAGTGAATTGAAAAGCTAAATTTCAATGGGCAACAAAGGTTTGTATCAGAGCCTCTGCTGCACAATGACTACTAGTAGAGTGTTGTTTGCTTACTGGGTTTAGCTGAATTATAGTGAACCAACCAACACAAAATTCTGTAAGGGAATTTTGTGTTGCCACCAACCTCATGCAGACAATGGCATATCATGCTCAACCAGAGCATGAACTAGTTGGCAAAAATTAATTAATTGATCTTAATTAAATCAAATAAACCAGTATGAAAATGTTGAAGCTGCTAAAAGGTGCAGCACAAAGTATCACACAAGAGGAGGGTGTTTTTTTTTTTGCCAGAATCCTGGGTTAAAAATAAAATAAAAAGCCAAACTTGTATAGTGCACATGGATTACATTAAAAACAAACAACTCAGGTAAAATCGCTCTTCATCTAAGCACATTTGCTCTATTGACAGCTAGACTATATCATGTGGATCTGAAATAGCTTCACAGTTGACTATATTTATCATTGTTGCTATTGCCCAAACTAATTAAAACTGTGTTCCAATGGGATCCCTCCCCCACCCCCAAGATCTGGCACTATTTTTTTCAGCATTAGATGAAGGTGTCTCTCTCTTTCCCTAGCCACACATGCAATCATACACTTCATTGGACAACAATAATAGCTTCATTTATAACCAGAGAGATGAAAACCAACCAAAAATAATAATGGATGTAACAGTTCTTAGTGACAGGTGTATTATCCAAAAACATTTAGCCTGGGGGTGTATATTAGGTTGTTGACCATGCAGTTTAAGAATTTGAAAGGAGCATGAAAAACTGGAGAATATGGTGGGGGGAAGTCCATTATGCTGTAGTAGGTTCTGCATAGGGGAAATGCCCCAAAGCCCATCAGTACATGAGAAGGAAATAATGCTCCATATTCTGTTCTGCCTTCAATACCTTCTCTGGCAGTTGTGTGATCTTTGATCACACAACTGTATCACTATGCTTTCTCTCAACACCTGAGGAAAATGGCTCAAGACAAACTGTTTATAAAAACAAGCAATAAAATAAAACAAAAACACCACCCTAAATTTTCCACAAACAGTGAAAATGGATGCCAGCTGATAATCTAAGTGTACAGTTCTGGATAATTTGCTGCTCTTTTTGCAGAATCTAAAGCACACATTAAATCATGTAATGAATGTGTTTCCTCCATGGTTTGGTTATCTTAAGCAGGAAATCCTTCCTAAAAGACATTACTCAGCCTGATACACATCAGATAAAAATGTCAGTGTAAGTGGTCCATGGATCATGGCCAGTCTTATCAGTTGTGCCTTTGACAATAATGCTTTAGGTTCAGAAACGTTATGTCTCATTAGCTCTAAAAAAGAGAAAAACTCTTGACATAGCTTTATTGCTTATTTGCATCTCTCTTTCTGAGGCACACTTTTATGACAAATTACATTCTATTTCTGAGTGATGGGTTAGGTCTTCAGACTGCTCAGCCTATTGACTGGTTTTAAGAAGGTGGGGTTTTCTACCATTGTTTGGCAAACAATCATACTGTTCAGCTTCTTACAGTTTTGGCTCATTTTTACCACTGATAAGTCAGTTTTCTGTGTGATTTGAATGTAAGCAAAGTCGAGCCTTGTGAGCATATGTGGCCCTCTTCCAGGTTGTTTCTGCAGTTCTCAAAGCCCACAAACTCTCCCAGACTGCACTTTCCCCCTGGCAACTCCCCCCTGTAGTGGAGATTAATATTTTAAATGGATTGTAGAACCTCCCCCCGCTCACTGTTTAATGTTAAAAAATACTCATAATACAAAATGGACTTCTGGTGATATCTAGTTTTTTTTTTTTTACTTCTTTTTTCTTTTCTTTTCTTTTCTTTTTCTTTTTTTGCATTTTGGACAGTCTATGCAACCCGGAAAGGTCCAAGTGGAAGCAAATTGACCCCATGATCCATTAAAGTTACCCACCTCAGCAACCACCTCCCTCAACCCTTCACACCTCACATTATTTCTGCTGATAATATATTTCAGTCTCTGCAGAATCAGATATTCCACCTGTCAACAAACATCTACACATAATACAAAATGGACTCATGCCTCAGGAATGAGGACACTAATAGCCAGCAACCAAAAGATGTCCATTTTCCTTTGCTTTCCCCTATGCGTAGAACTCCTATTGGGAATATTTACATAAGGACTGGGGTACTTGTGGTTTTTCCAGTGTTGCTGCTGTACAATTCCCATCAGCACCAGTCAGCACAGGAAATCATCAGAGTTAACAGAAGTTGTAGTCCAACAGTATCTAGAGGGACCCTTATTTCCCAGTCCTGATTTATGAGGTCTGTCTATTAAATAACAAGACTGATACAATAACCCATTTTTATTTATATGTATTACAATTCGAATGCTTGCCCCCTTCAATATACTCCCCATTCACACTCACACATTGATGCAGTCTTGTTTTCCACTGGTCGAAGGCATGGAGCAGATCAGTTTCTGTCAACTGTTTCAACACATTTGCCATTTTCTTCTTTACTGCATCAACTGACTCAAAACATGTTCCTTTAAGTACCAATTTCACTTTAGGGAAAAGAAAAAAGTTGCATGGTGCCAAAACTGGCGAATATGGAGGATGTTCAAGTGTAGTAATGCATTTATCAGCCAAAAACTACTTCACAGAAAGTGCTGTGTGAGCAGGTGCATTGTCTTGATGAAGAATGAAACCATTTCCCCACAGTTCTGGCCTTTTTTTCTTGACTCTTTGTCTCAGCTTTGTCAAAACTTCCTTATAATAATGCTGGTTCACTGTTCTGGTCCACTGTTCTAGAACCCATTCTGCCAAAATTATGCCCTTGATGTTAAAAAAAAACCCCTCCCAATGAACATGGCTTTGAATGTGGACTTGTTTTGATGTGCTTTTTTCATTCTTGGTGATGATGGTGTTTTCCAGTGCATTGACTGTTGTTCTGTCTCAGGATCATACTGGAAGATCCAGGTTTCATCACAAGTGATAATTTTTTGGAAAAGGTTTGGGGTCCGTGTCAAGTTGCTGCAGAATGGCAGTGCAAATTTCCTTGTAGCACTCTTTTTGCATTGGTGTGAGAACCCTAGGGACCATCTTAGCACAAACTTTTCTCATGTTGAGATCCTGTGCAAAATTTTCCACGCAGTGTCTTTGTTAATGTTCACAGCTTTAGCTATCATTTGGACACTGAGTCAGCGGTGTCCTCAAACAATCTGGCTGATTTTTTTTTTACAATTTCTTCGGTTCTTGAAGTAGAAGGTTGTCCAGAGCATTCATCATCTTCCACATTCTCATGTCTTTCTCTGAATCATTTGTGACACTCAAACATACACGCATGAGACATGCAATCTTCCCCATAGGCCTCATTAAGCATTTGAAAAGATTCCGTTGGTGTTTTGTGCAATTTTACTAAATATTTCCAATTGACACGTTGCTCAACTTTTAAACTTAGCATTTTTCTAGATATAGAAGAATTAATATAAATATAAATTGCAAAAGTAACAGAAAACAGAAAGAACAAAGAAAGGAACTTTTTGGAAGGGGGAAGTTACGTATGAATAAAGCAAAATGGAACAGAAGGAAAAAAAGGAAGTCTTATAGGACGAATGGAATGGAAGGGAAAGAGAGTAAATGTAGGGTGATAACTTGGTGAGAGTAAGTCTGTGGGATCAGGGTGATCGGGTGGCGGGGAGGATGAGGAATGTATGTAAATCTACGAATATGTGAATGAGATGTTTGTGTTGTTTTATGGTATGATTGTGTAAAATAACTTTTAATAAAAATTATATTAAAAAAAATAAACTTAGCATTTTTCCAGCACACAACAGACAACACACCTGCTTTAAACGACGACTGACAATTAACTGAACAGCCAAGAGTGTTGATGTTTGTCATGCAGGTTCAGACATGTTCAAGATCACCACAAAAAGGAGAAACTCAAAACTAGATGTATGTTGTAAATAAAATCCTATATTCAATGAAAATAAGTTTTTTTGAATTACTGCATATCAAGCATATACATAATCAGGATGTATAACATCACATTCTCATGAAATTATTACCAATAAATAAGTCTACAAATTATAATAGTCCCATCTGAATAGGTAAGTATATCTACAATGTATGGTATTTCCAATTAGATGAATATCAGACTGACTGCTCAATTTGTTTAGTGTAGATGTTCAAGATCACCACTCAAAATATTCACAATCAGTTCTCCCTGATTTGTCTGAAAGGTAGAAACACAGTCTCATTATTTAATAGACAGACCTATACAGTGCCATCTCACTCCATCCCTTTCAAAGGCCTTTGACATCATTGACAAGCATAACACTGAACCAAATCTGCTCAACATCATCATTTGTGACTGTAATGTGTCATCCCCTCTTTTTTTTTCCCTTTTGTTCTGGCTGGTAATTTAAACTGTAAGGAACTCTGGAACAGAGCTTTATCTGTTTGTGTTGTTAATAGAACTCTGCAAAGCATTGTTTGCCTCGGAGATGCAGTATAAATAAAATGACATGAACTCAAAAATACACGCATATTTGCAAATATGTACATAATACTGGGTGAACCACACACACACATCTCTGGCTAACATGCAACATCATTTGCACAATTAAAGACATGTTCAGTGCTGAGGCTTACAGAGAATTTGTGGCCAAGTTGAATGCCTGCACTTCATACTATGTGTATAGCAGTTATGGCTGATACCCGCTTGGACTGGTAGGGGAAAGAGTGAGCTCAACCCAAGCAAAACCATAGTCTTACCAGAGATGGAGCCAACTACATGGAATCTGATTCCCAATCGTCTCCCTCAAAATGTCTAATTACATTCTGTACCTTGCACCATGTTTAGGAGGTACCATCACCCCAGTTTTCAATGTCCTTTTAAACTAAGCCTTTTCATAGAACCAGAGGGAACAATAATTAAAAGAAAAGAATGAAGTAAAAGGGTCTCTAGTCTAAATCAAGTAAAATCAGCCTCCTCCCCAGCAGCTGTTGCCAGTTTATTAAATACAAAACCTCAGTGTGCCATAATCAGAACACTGATGCTAGGATGGAAAGAATATTCCAAATTATTCAATACCGGGTTAAAAAATTGAGTTTCCTGACTATAAAAAAAACACTTCAGGAGGAGTAATGGACCAGCAAGAATTCTGTACAACTTTCTCTTAGTATTCCTGAAGTATTGCAGAGGAATTATTCTGCAGGGAAAAAATGTATTCTTTTCTGCAAAAAAACCCCAAAAAACAAAAAACATTTTCTGTGCATAAAATGAATTTCCTATGCCGAAAACACTGGGTTTTTAAGCAAAAAACAAACAATATCTTTTCTTCACAGAATAATTCCTCCACAATACACTGGTGCATCTGAATACAGGATGTGTTCTACATAGGAATATTTGTTTTCTCCTGCAGCTGGGAGAAAACTACTGGAATTATCCATCCATATCAGCCTGTGAAGATGATATAGTCGAGGATTTATACCCTTGGTTGCTGCTCTACCAATTTATCCATCAAAACAAAGAGGAACAAGCCAAGGTCTGGTAACAAATCCCTTCCCACCTCAACTGTTGTGATTGTGCAAATCATACATATGAACAAAACCCACCATGGTTTAATCCATGGTGTTTCATATCAGGCTGCACGGAGTGGGGAGAGGCCACTTCCTCACCCTAATAGTTATAAAGCAGGGATGGGATGGAACTTGTGGTCCTATATTAGAGTTACAGTACTATATTTTGAGAAGCAAAAAGAGAAGATGCATTTACCGACTATTTACTTCAAACCACCAATCACTAGGACAACTAGCAATAGCAATGGCATTGATATTTATATACCGCTTATCAGTGCCGAAGCACTCTCTAAGTGATTTACAGTGTGTGTGTTTTTTAGCTAATTGCCCCGCACAAGCTGGGTACTCATTTTACCGACCTATGGAAGGATGGAAGGCTGAGTCAACCTTGGAGCCCCCTGGAATCGAACTTGCAATGTGGTGACTTGCAGTACCGGCATTTAACCACTGTGCCACCAGGGCTCCCTTTAACTCTCACTTTAAATACCCTATAAGCTCCCGGCAGTTGTAAGAGAAGCCACTGCTCCTCAACTGAATCAGTCCAAAAGACAGACCTTCCTTGCTGCCAAGCACCACCACAACAATAGTGACAGGGCACCTTTCTCCTCTTCACCCTGACTGGACTTCCCCTCAGGAAAGAGGAGGACAACAATGCCAGTGACAACAATGGTGGCAGTGGCCCTGCTGGAAGCCATTGAGTCACTTGATTAATCCCTATGGGGCTCAGGCTGGCTAGTTTGGGGGCTTCACTTGCCCTGCTCTAACCTGGCATGTCTCTTTTCCTCCTCAGAGCTCTACTACCTAGTTACCCACTACCTCCAGTGTGGACCTTGTAAGAAAACCTAGACATTTAAAAAATCTACACAGACAGAAAATTAAGCTCTGAAAAAGAGGACATGTCCAGGAAGCTGGAGGATGGGAAATGTAGTTCTGAAAAAAGAGGACACGTTCTGGAAAAGGAGAATGTATGGCAATCCAGACCTACATATGTTCCTTTTACTCCAACCCCAATCAATCCCAGCTAGTATAATCAATGGTCAAGGACACTGGGAGTTCTAGGTACAACTGCAGGGCCACAGGTTTCCTAGTCCTTGTATAAAGTGACATACATAGGGAGTTGTCCTCTCTAGTCAAGCGAATAAGGGTGTCTACCCGTGCATCAGAGTGCATTCATTACACTCTGGAGCACAAATGTTTAATTTATTCCTACTCACAGTAATGTGGATAAGTTTCTACAAGGCCTCCTGGCAGTTGAACCATATTCATTCTGAAAATAATTTGTTCCCCATTAAGTCACTTATTCCTTCACCAGTTTTATACCCACATACTTGGTGATGGTATGAATATTCTTATGCCAGTAGGATAGAACCAAGGCTATATGTCCTGAATGTATATTTAGTCAGATAAGAGGAGTGTGTATTGCTATTTGCCTACTTTGATACATTTTGCAGCCTGTATTATTAAAAATTATTTTCAAATCCTAGCTTCAAACTGCTGCAATGTTATAATAGTTTTGCTTGGCATCAGGGCTTGCCTGTTTTTCTATTTTTATTTCCTTTTTCCAACTGAGTTAGGTTACTAGGCAACGGAAGCATGCTCTTCTATTGGTTAATAGCTATACTGTATTTCACATAATCAGTTAGTATATTTGGGCAAATTGTCCAAGGAGAAAAAAAGACAGCACAAATGGATGCCTTTTGGACACCAATTGCTTATAAACTGTGTTACCAGCTGTCCCTACTTAGACACAGAAAGCACTCGGGCGCCATTCAGTTTGCAATTTATAGAGGTTGTCTCTGCTATGAAAGGGGATGACAATTTTCCAAAACAGTAGCCTCAATAAAAGGCAATTTGATCAGTTTAATTTCCTAAAGACACCATCCAGAAAGCGCACTGTGCATTTGTGGTAGATGGGGCACATTTTGTAGGAGAAGGCAGTAGGAAAACAGAGCCACCTTGAGCTTATGGCAAAGGTGTGGCGGAATGACTGAAGACATAACACATTTATTTGTTCCAATCATACCCTACACTTTTCTGTTTTTAAAAAAAGCCAAGGTGTATGACAGCAATAATGTCCACAATAGAAAATAACTGATTCACACAAGCAGTCACACAAAAACGTAACAACATCAGGGAATAGCAGAAAGAAGGGGAGGGGGGGTTAGACAGTTAGTTAAAAATAATGAAATTAAAAATGCAGACACAAACATGGAGGAGTAAAGAAGACCAAATCAGGTCAATAGGTCAAATGTTAGTTTAAATTAGGTTTCTGCCTGCTCTTTCAGCCTCCCTGTTTCTTTCAGCAGGGAGTTTTAAAATGGGGGAGGCAGCCACTGAGAAGGCCCCTGCTGCATATCAATTCTTGGGTGGGGAACAAAGGTCTCTACTCAACATTTCAACACACGAGGCAGGCTCATATGGGAGAAAGCAGCCTTTTGGTGAGCCTAATCTCAAACTGCTTATTTTCTGTATCTTCCAGATTATGCGGATTGGGATGTTATGGCACAACCTTAGTTTTCATCACAGAGAAACATTCCAGGAACCTCCATCATTCTGGCAAATCCAAGTAAATTACAGGATTCATAAATGCCAAAATGAAAAAGTCAGTCATTTAGAGCTTTGAAATGTTAACTTTTTTTGGATTTCTAAAATCTCCTGGCCAGCATAGTCAGTTGCCAGTCCTAGGTGTAACCGGAAATTAGTATAGCACCTAGCTGAGTAGCTTAATCCATTTCAATCTGGTTTACGGCCAAGGCCTTTATTCTGTTACTGCCCTGCTCCATTCTCAGAATTTTAACAGGGGGGTCCAGAAGTTTATGAGGCAGGTGTCTTCTTTCACTTGTAATGCTCCTGTGTTTTCCCACTATTTCTCCTGTCTTTTTTATTACCTCAGAAAACCCATTAAGGAGAAAGACGGAACAGCTGTTCATTGCCTTCTAACTATCGCCATTCATTTGAAAGGTCCCTTTCTCCATTCCATCTTAAGACTGATCTTGTCAACTGCATAACAATAATATCAAGTCAACATTCCCCTTCTCCTTTTGCTCTGCCTCCTAAAGCCTGTTTTGTTTTTTGGAATATCTTGCCTGATGAAGAAATTTACAGATCACCATTTTTGTGTGCAAGTTATTGGTCCTAAAAAAGGTATTGCGTGTGGGTAACTTTTACAGAAAAAATCACAGCCCTGCAATACTTTCGTGACAGTTCAATACCAGTATTTAAGTCTACAGTTGCAATGTGTGGAATTCCAGGCAGGGCAAGATATGGCAGCATAATGCCCATGCATGGGCATTTATAGATATGCATGTCTAAGACAGGGTGTATTTACTATGGCTCCAAGTCCTAGACCCAGCAGCCCTAGCCAGCATAACCAATGATGAGGAATGCCGGGAGCTGCAGTCCAACAACATCTGGAAGGGCCACATGATTCCCATGCCTGGCTTACAAACAGAAACCTCAGTCCACCACTGTTCAAAGCCATGCCTTTTTATCTGTTTGTTTGGCAAAATCAGTTTGATTAGCAAGCTTGGTGATTTAGTGCACTGCAGATATGCTGGACTACAACTCACATCATCCCCAGTCACAGTGGCCAAGCCATCTGGAGGGTACCAGGATGGGGAAGGCTGACTCAGACCTCATGAGAGCTTAATATGCAATTTCCACAGGGTAAGTGCTGAATACAGTGGAAACTCTACTTCATATAAGGGGTTGTATCCTGCAGTGCTTCACCTTCCAGGCATGGGCAAAATGAAATTGGTAACAATTTGTTCCAGAAACTGTGGTTAACCTGCCTTTCTCAACCTTTTTACCCTGGAGGAACCCTTGAAATAAGGTTCAGGTCTCAGGGAACTTCTGCTTTAAAAATATTATATCAACAGCTTTTTGTTTTTGTTTGTTTGTTTGTTTTTTAAATTCCAATCACGATCTCTCACAGAACCCCTAGTGTCCTCTCACAGAATCCTGGTCCAAAACAATAGGGTATTTAAATTATACAGTGCAAATTTTATTTTCATACAGGCTGAACAACTCATACCACTCAAGGGGCTATTTATATAGTTTTACTAGCTCCAAAAGACTGGAATGAAACCATTGCAAAGCATTTTGTCACAATTTTAATTAAAAGCTTTAATAAATAGGGTGCATGCCCTTGAAATCCAGGAATCTGTGAAGACCCTATGCTGCTCAATCACAGATTTAATTTATGAGGTAGGAAGCAGAAACCCGAACAACAGCAAACATAGCTATTTTCTGTAGCATAAAAGTTTTTAAACTGAAATCTTTTGTAAGCAAAAATGGGGCAGCTGGAACATAAGGATCAAAAGGTGTGAAGGCAGAAGGCAAGACAATGCATTTGGCTCATATACGTACTGATAGGACTCCTCTATCACTTAGAACAAGGGTGGAAATCCAGACATTATTGAACTGCAAGTCAGGTCAGCCCTGGTTAGTACTTGGATAGGAGACCACCAACAAACAGCAGGTGCTGTAGGCTATATTTCAGAGGAAGGAACTGGCAAAACCACCTCTGAGTATTCCTTGCCTAAGAAAACCCTATGAAATTCATGGGGTCGCCATAAGTTGACAGGCAAGTTGCACATACACATACATACACACATGTCCCAGGCCTTAGCCAGCATAGCCAGTGTTGAGGAATGCTGGGAGGTGCAGCCCAACAACATCTGGGAGGGCCACGTGATTACAAAATAGTTCAGGATGGCTCTGAATAACACACTAGGATATGGAAGGCAACCTGTTATGATTCCTGATGTTTACTATTACAGTATAGTAGCGTTTAGTGACAAATGTAATCTTATGGAGCAGGGTAACTATGTATGTGCAGTAAATCCACCACAACTATGAGTGACAAATACAACTTTACAAACAAGTTGGCAATGCAAAATACATATTTATGTTTCAGAAGCCAATCATATGGTACCAAAACATACCAAAACAATTTCGTCATGCAAGTGGTGGGCAAGTCAAGTTATAGCTGAACAATAATACAATGAGAAGAACAACAGTTTACTGTAGAAACAGATTGATTCAAGAAGATAAAGAAGGACAGAATCATCTGGCCACATGATTCCCATACCTGGCTGACGTGGAGAAATTTTAGCCACTGTTCATTCAGTGGTTGTCCATCAGTTATGGTAACTACAGGATGGTTGCTTTTAATCTGTTTGCTTAACTGAATGGCAAGCTTGATGATTTACATGGTGCTTTCACAGGTAGTTTCATTGTGCCCCTGTCACAAGTTGGCCCATGGTTGGAGCTTCAGTAGTAATTCTGCTACTGTTAATTCTTGAATGCTTGAGAGATACTTTGCAGGTGAATACAGAGAGCGGCTTAACCACTTCTGTGCCTCTAGAACAGCACAAAGAGCTATCAAAAGCAACGTCCTTCAAACTTCCTTGCCTGTATTTGTGTTGGTGGAGCTTCTAAATGCCTTTAAGTGCATGTGCTTTAAAGGGAAGGCTGCCTAGCTCCTTGTCACATTAGCAGAAGCAACAAACAGGTTTACAAGCAAAGACCTTTCAGGAAGACTCAATGCAACTACTGACTGTGTGGCTGGGTTGTTTTTTTTTTAGAAAGGCTCAGTAAGTTAGTGTTAATGGATATAGCAAAGCAGATCACCCGGACACCTTCTATGTAGTTTAAGGCAGTGGTTCTTAACCTGTGGTCTGGGGACCCCCGGGGGTCCAAGATGTCCTCACAGGGGGTTCACAAAGGCTTGAAGCTGCTTGGCCCAACTCCTGCCTGCAGTAGAGTGGCCACATGACAGGAGCCAAAGCAAAAGCTGACTGTCTGGCTTGGCCTGCATATTGCCATTCAATCCGCTCCAGCCACAAACTTGCAAGAGGAAACAGGAGAAAAGTCTTCTCTCCCTCTCCATTGCCTCTGAAGGAAGGTTTAATGGATGGTATAATTGTGTTGTTGTTGTTATTAGGTATCATTGTTGTTGTTGTTGTTGTTGTTAGGGTTTTAAATCTTGAGTTAAATCTTGGGGGTCCACGGTAACAAAAGTTATTTAAAGGGGGTCCCCAGTCACTGGTAAAGAAAAGGTTAAGAGCCACTTGTTTAGGGGCTAATATGCAGGAAATGGGCAAAAAAAAAAATTTAAAAACCCAAATACATTTCCACATATGCACCAGTGAATTAGACAGCATTGTTTTTAACATGCACATGTGAGCATGCAAACACACTTGTTTCCATTGCAAATTTGTCTGATAACAAAGTGCAATAGAAATTAGCATAAATGTTTTCACTTAAAGCAGAGGACGGGAGCTCCTGGCCTGTGAAGCATCCCCATTTATCCCATGGAAAGCGTGGGGAAGCACCTATCCTCTAGGTGCAGGGAGATTGCCCTGTATGCTGCCTGCCTGAGAATCATGATGTCTCTCCCTGGTCTCACTAGTGACTGGTGATAACAGCAGGATCCCCCAGCTGGTCCTTCTTCCTGCAGCCCCTCCCACTTTCACTAAAGGGGGAGAAGCGAGAGAGAGTGGAGCAACCCCAGCACCAAACTCTTACACAATTATAGCATTTTGATGCCACTTAAACTGTCATTCTACAGAATCCTGGGGTTTGCAGTTTTGTGAGGTATTTAGAATTCTCTGCCAGAGAGCTCTAGTGCCTCACCAATCTACAAATCCCAGGATTCTGTAGGATGGAGCCATTACTATTAAAATGGCATCAAAGTGCAATAAGTGTGTGGAAGGGACTACACAGGCAACACTTAAAGTTACACAGGGAGGATGCAGCATGAGCAAACCTAGCTCCTGACCGAGTTGCAGAGTTTGAGGAATGTGCCTCAAGCGATAAACCTTTCACTCTGAATTGAGAAGGTTATGACACAGCCAGAAGTCAACAATATCAGGGGTTCTCCTAAAACAAAGTCGTCATTTTTAAATTAGTATATTTGCAAATGGCACTCCTACATTTCTCTGGTAAGGCGTCTGATACCCTTGAACACATCATTTGTTTATTTATGTATTTGATTTATATGCCACCTTTCTCCCAGAACGGGACCCAAGGCAGCTTACAACACATGAAGTACAACATACAATTAAAAATATGACAATTAAGTTAAAAACAATTAAAATCATGACAATTCAAAATTATATAAAACATATAAAAGTTTAAAAAATAAAAACACACCCCAATAAAAAGCCTCTGTGTGTGCAGCTATGAATGAAAAGCCTGCTTGACTAAAAACATCTTTGCCTGCCAGTGAAAGGAAATCAGGGAGGGGGCCAGCCTAGCCTCCCAAGGAAGGGAGTTCCAGAGGGTGGGAGCAGCCACCGAGAAGGCTCTCTTTTGTGTCCTCACCAAGCGAGCCTGTGATGATGGCAGGTCCGAGAGAAAGCCTTCCCCTGATGATCTTAAAATTCTGGCAGCTTTGTATCAGGGGATATGGTCTTTCAAATGGTTTGGACCCAAGCTGTATAGGGCTTTATAGGTCATGACCAGCACTTTGAATTGTGCCTGGAAGCAAATAAGTAGCCCATGAAGTTGTCTTAACAAGGGAGTTATATGTTCCTTATAACTAGCCCTGGCCAGCATTCTGGCCGCAGCATTCCAGACCCACTGAAGTTTCTGAACAGTTTCCAAAGGCAGCCCAGCATAGAATGCGTTACAGTAGTCCAAATGGGATGTAATCATGGCATGTGTCACCATGGCTAGATCTGGCATCTCAAGGAATGGGTGCAGCTGGCACACTAGTTTTAGCTGTGCAAATGTACTCCTGACCACTGCTGAGGCATATTTCTATTCTAACCTGCCAATCTACCCAACACACCACTAGTGTAGTCCCCTGAATGATGCTTCTTCCTGCTGCTATGATGTAAAGCTGAAACTGCAATGGGCTTAAGGAAGAAGGAAGGAGGGGCAGCTGGCACTGTGACTAGGATGTGTAGAGCATAGACTAGAGCCAGTGGGAGAAACAACCCAGTTAACTATTATCAAAACAACATCATCAATGTACAGCTGTCCCTCCACACTCATGGATTTCACATTCGCAGTTCCGCATATTCGCATATTCCTGCTTTGGGGAGAGTGGGGGGCAGGAAAGTGGCAACTGGGGCTTTAGAAGCCCTGATCGCCTCTTTAGGGAGGGGGGGAGGGGGGAGGAAAGTGGTGACTGGGGCTTTGCAAGCCCCAATCGCCACTTTGGGGAGGGGGAGGGGGAGGAAAGTGGTGACCGGGGCTTTGGAGGCCCCGATCGCCACTTGGGGATGGGGGAGAGGAGGAAAGTGGCGACCAAGGCTTTGGAAGTCCCGTTGCCACTTTAGGGAGGGGGGTGGGGTTGCGGGCGGGTGGAGGAGGCCTATTTTATTTGTGTTTTTTTCACATTCGTGGGGGTCTTCTGCCCCTAATCCCCACGAATGTGAAGGGACAACTGTCCAACACTGCAGCTGCATCGCGTCAGCATGGCTTGTTGCTCTGAGCCAGACCTAGGTAAGTGCAAGTCCATTAGCTTCAATCCAACATCATGGTAGTGATCCATTCATATCATGATGGGGCCTTCTTCTCCTTCCCTGCCCTTTGCACTTTTCCATGATGCTTGAAAACCTGTTCCATAGAGCTTTCCAGTCTGCCAGAGCAAGTTTTGAAAATGAATGGGGAGCAGGGAGTGACGTAGAGTCCTGGCCAGCAGGAAAACTTGCCAGAAGCACCCGGAATGGTGGCATACAGCTTGAAGAGACATGAAAGGGTTATTTTACACACAGTATAGTTAGATCCCACAGTTTATCCTGGCTTGACATACCAGGATAAGGGCATGAGATCACCAGCTTTCTTGAGAGAATGTTAAAGAGCCCATATGCCCCCACAACACACATTAAACCTAAAAATAGAGGGACATGAGAGCAGTGAATTTTCTGCCACTTGCCACTTGGCTGTTCTCACAGATTTGGGGAGATGTAAATGGTCTTGTGCTTCAGCAGTAAGGTCTCCTTTGTGTAACTCTTGGCCACTTAAGCCTTGGGTTAATGCACATGCTTGAGTCTTATTTTTGGGTAATGTGCACCATCCTGTTTTAGCCCAAGGACAGTCTGGGTGGGTTCTACTTAAGGACTTAACCCACCACCTGCTGCAGGGGATGATGGATCCCTCTGCTAAAAGGCATGTAGACACTTCTCTTTCCTTTGAAAAATCTGCTGCATGTATAATTCATCAATAAAGTCCATTTGCACCAATGGCTTTGTCTCACTGACAAACCTGTCTTGATGCAGTGGCTGAGATCCAGCCTCACTTAAGGAGAGAGGAGTAACTGCTCCTCTCCTAGTTCTGCTGATGAAGCAGTTCCACCACTAGCTCCTAGACTGTCTTTTTCAATAAATTCCCCAATGCGATAAAATGTTAAATGTATGAGCTGCCTTAAAGTCTATCATGAACTTAAATCTTTTGCTGGACAAGGTAAAGACTAATTTATTATTCTCTGTGGAAGTGATATTTATACTGCCCTACAGGGTTGTTTATCTGGGTATTTTGCAGTATTTCAAAATACATGTTATTTCTCTAGATCTTAAATGAATAATTCACGGACAATTAATCCTCTGAATATTGGTCTGTGCCATGAATAATTTTTCAAGACTAGCTCCACAATTATTAGGACACTGATAGACCAAAGTCTGCAAATGTATTTTTTTTCTAATTACATATACAGAAGAAACCTTTTAACCTGTCTACCTTTTATACCACATACTCTCTATCTTTTGAAAATACCTGAGTCACAAAAACACACATTATCTGGAAAACCAAATTCTACTGGCTTCTCTAGAGGTTTTAGTTTGGAATAATGTAGAGATGTTTTCATGTTAAACTGTTAAAATCAAAACATTATGGGTCACCACAGTATTCTCATTGTAAATCAATGGAGCTTCATTGATTTAAACAGAACTGACAATCAAAGAAGAAAATTTGCTCCAAGCCCATAATCATGATGATATTACAAGGTGAGATTGGGCAATTTTTCTTCATGGTCTCTGTGACTCACACAACTGGGTTATTCCTGTGTCTGTGCAGTGCACTTTGGAACCTTCTAGAATAGTTATATAATGCTTTTTGGCGGTAGCTCCGCCCATCCCAATGGTTCCCCTCAGGAGTTCCTGCTCATTTACCTCAGTTCCTTTTCGTCTGCCACGCTAGCAACACCTAGGAACTTTCTCTCTGCGCTTGATAGCTCTTTTTGTGGTTTTTGACTACAGTTTGGCTCTGGATTTTGCTTTTGGAGTGATTTTCTGGTTGTGATTGACTCGGACTGTTTTTTGGATTTTCTCCCCAGCTTATTTTCTCCTGCGTTTAACTTGGACTGCTCTTGGATTTCATCTGTTTGCTCCCTTGGCTTTGTCCTACTCGGATTGCTGGTTACAACTCTGGGCCAAGTTGCTGGGTTCTGATGGGCATTCCCAGTGTCTTCTATGCCTGGGGGAGTTGCACAATTTCTCCTCTTGCCTTCACTACAAGATGTTCATTCTCCCAGGCCCATAAGAACTGGCTATCGCACTTGAAGGCTCTTCTTTATGAGCAGGCCTTGAAGCCACCCATGCCATCTTCTGCGACAGTCTCGATGCCACCAAAGGATTCAGGCGAGTTGACACATTATTGTTCTCCGACCCGCAAAAGGGCCTATACCAGTTTTTCGAGCCCCAACAAACGCTGTCATCTGGATTCGGCTATTGAACCCAACCCCTCAAACCCTGGGGGCTCATCTGCTCTGCCTCAGCGCAGGCCGCTCCCTCAAAGCCAAGAGGCGAGAAGAAGAAAAAGAAGAGGCATACCAAGCACTCATCTGAACACGGATCCTCATGCCACTCTACTATACCATCTGTGGCTTCTGTGGTCCATGTCCCGACCCCTCCTTGGGATTCTTCTCCTAAGAGCTCAGTCCAGATAGTCAATGTGGAAACGGCTTCAATCTCCAAGCACGAGATAGTTGAATTTCCACCAGCCCGAAACCCCCCTCTGGTTCGGCATTCGCCAGCCCTGGCAGTTTCTAGGGAAGAGCTTCTTGGGGTTCACGATGTTGGGGTCACTGGCCCCCCCTGCAGGACATAGTGGGTTACTCACTTTCTTGATCGACATCTTCTCTGCACCATTCCAGGTCGAGATCTCCATCCCCGAGGGGTCCAGTGTGTCTTCCTTCCTGATTGGAACACGAGGGTTTCCTTGGAGTGCACGGTGTAGCTCAAGACGAATCCAGGGATAATCAATCCCCTCTCTCGTACCATCCCTTCCGTGGTGAACTCCACTTTGACAAAACAAGGGGATAATACATTGTGGAGGAGGATACCATCTACGATGTCCCAGCACACCCAGATCCTCTAGACTTCCACCCGGAGTTCCCCACTCACCAACCAGGTCCTTCATCCTTCTGCCCAATTTGATTCGGCATCATCCTCTTGAACCTGCTTGGCCTGTGTTGAAGGATGCAATGATTCAGGTTACGCCTCAGCACCCTACGGCTGAACCATTGGGTCCTCTTCCAGACTGCCCTCCTCTGGTCCCTTCTTGTACACATTCTCTCTGTCTGGACTGACGGGAACTAAGTAGATTCCCTTCACCATTTTCATCTATGGGATTTTCTTTGTCGGACTTGCCTCCTTACCCGTCCCCCCTTGCCTGTCTGGTGGATGATGACTCTTCATCCCTGACCGATGGTGTGAGGCCATTTTCTGAGCAGATGATTCGTCTTTCAAGTGCCCTGGATCTTAAAACTGCCCAGAAGGAATCTAATCCCTTGGATCCAATATATAATAGGACTAAATCAAAGGCCCCACTGATAGCAACCCTGCCCATTCTACCTTCTCTTCTGAAGCTGTCCATAGGCTCATGGGAGACTCCTTCCTCACTTCCTTTGACGTTGAGAAGTGTCAACCACGTGTACAGAGTGTCTGGTGACGAGACTGACTGGCTCCTGGAACACCCAAAGCCAAATTTAGTGATTGTCAAAGCCTCTCAGTTTCCAACCCTCCAGAGCTCCCAGGTGACCCCAGCTAACAAAGAAGGTCAGAAGTTGGATGTGATGGCAAAGAAGCAGTACTCCTCTGCTGCCCTCAGTTTCCGCATCTCTAATTACTCTGCTTGCATGGGGACATATCAGCAGGTATTGTGGGACCGCATATCTCCCTTCCTGGACTGTCTTCCCAATGAGGAAAAAGACTCACTCACACCATCCAAGCTGAAGCGCAGTCCCTAGCGGACAGCAGATCAATTCTTCCTGCCATGTGGCCAATTGCTCTACTAAATCCATCGTTGGCTCCATCACTCTCCGTTGGCACACATGGCTCCAGTCATCTGACCTGTCACCTCAGGCCCATGACACAATAGAGGATATGCCTTTCGACTACTTGAGCCTGTTCCATCAATCGACGGATGAGAAGTTGGAGTTCACGTAGGAGATGTGGACCCCAGCCAGGAAATATGGCATGCCATCACAGTCCTCCTTCATGCCCCCGGGTTGCACCAGTTGGCAGGGGTCCACTTACTCGTGTTGGCGAGCTTTCATCCCCCTTGTCCCCACAGGTCGAATTATCTCTTGCAATCCTGTGTCATCGGGTAGGTGCCAATCCTCCAGACCCCACTTCCACCAGCAGTTCAAGCTATGTGCTAAAGAGCAATCCAAGCGACATCTTTGACTTCTCTCATCCTCCCACCTTCCATCTGTGGGTGCAATTTGGAGATTGCCTGTCCTTTTACAAGGCCTGGTTGACCATCATAATGGACCCCTGGGTGTTGCGAATAATCCAGGAGGATTACGCTCTGCCAGGTCGAATTTGTGTAATGTCTCCTTCCCCAGTCTTACTCAAGGAGGTGCAAATCCTGCTCCAGAAGGGTGCAGTCAAACCAGTGTCTCCCCAGCTTCAACACCTCTGCTTCTTCTTGAGGTACTTCCTCATAGCCAAGAAGGATGGAGGGCTTTGGCCCATCCTTGATCTCTGAGGAGTGAATTCATACATCTTCCCAAAGTGCTTCTGCATGGTCACCCTGTCATCAATCCTACCCCTCTTCCAAAGGGGGAACTGGTTTGCTACCGTCGATTTGAAGGATGCGTATCTCCATGTCGGGATTCACCCACCCCACAGGCGGTTTCTTGTCTTTCAGATTGGCAACAATGCCTTCCAGTTTATGGTCCTGCCCTTCGGCCTGGCTACCGCACCAGGGTATTCACCAAGTGCATGGCGGTGATGGCAGCATGGCTTTGTCAGAAAGGAGTCATCATCTTTCTGTAAATCGACGACTGGCTCCAAGTTGCCAATTCACATTGCCAGCTTCTCCAGGACATTGGTGTGACTCTGCAGGCCCTCAATTCCCTCGGTCTGGTGATCAACGCAGAGAAGTCACATCTTGATCCATGTCAGGCTGTCCAATTCATTGGGGCGTCCTTGGAGTCCATCACTGCAGCCACCTATCTCCCCGAATCCAGATTCCATACCCTGAAGGCTCTCATCCATCAGTGCCGCAGATCCCATTGCTTGCCTGCCCGGTCCACCCAAGTGCTGTTAGGACACATGGCATCAACCATGGCTGTGACCCCCTTTGCGAGTCTCTGCTTTTGTCCCCTGCAGTCATTGTTCTTCTCCATCTTCGATCCTCTACAGGACTCCCCAAGAAAGCTCCTGACCATGCCGAGGTCAGTTCAACGATCCCTGGATTGGTGGCTGGATCCGGTGAATGTACTTGCGGGTCCTCTGTTCAAACCCACACAACCTCAAGTCACCCTCATGACAAATGCCTCCCCTCAAGGGTGGGGGGCTTATCTCAATTGGTTCTTCATCAACAACTGGTCAGCTGGCTCCATATCAACATCTTGGAGCCGTTGGCTGTGCAGAAGGTGCTGAGGCCGTTCAAATCCCTGGTTACCAGCAAGAATGTCTGTAATGTATTATTTCAACAAGCAGGGAGGGAGAAGGTCCTCCACTCTACTTTCAACTACTCTACAGAATTGGAAGTGATGCATACCAACAAACATCTTTCTCCAACCCATTCACCTCCCTAGAGAGGACAACATTCTTGCACATGGACTGAGCCGTTCCAGTTCCTCAATCCAGAAATGGAAGCTTCACCGCTCAGTAGTCCTCTCTTTCTTCTGCCATTGGGGGACTCTGATGGTCGACCTCTTTGCCTCAGCAGCCAACAAGCAATGCCGACAGTACTGCATGAAGTCCAGTGCACAGAGTTCCAGATGAGAGACATTTCTCTTTCAGTGGACTGGCCTCCTGCTTTACCTGTTCCTCCTGTTTCTGCTGCTCACATGGGTGATCTCCAAGTTGTGCTTCGACGGATTGAACGCCATCCTGATCACTCCGCGGTGGCCCTGACAACTGTGCTTTAGGCTGCTACTCCGACTCATGTCTCGCTGATTCCTCCATCTTCTTCTCCGTCCCTACCTCCTGATGGTTCAGGGACACAGGGTTCGACACCCAGATCTGGCCATCCTACAGCTGATGGCTTGGAGGATCCTACCTTGAACCCTCCTTCGCATTCAGGACTGGCTTCAAATGTTTCTCTGGATCATTTACCTCCAGACATTCAGGTGGTAGTGGATGCTTCCCTTCGTCCTTCCACCCGCCGCTCTTATTTTTACAAGTAGAGGAAGTTCGTTACTTACTGGCTGATCAGGGTCTCTCTCCAGTGGATTCTTCGGTCGAATGTCCTTCAGTTCCTTCTTCACCTTCTGGATTTAGGACTTTCATTTTCCTCTCTCAAATGCTACCATGCTGCGATTTCTACTGAATTCCAAGGTTTGGGTTGACCTTCTTCCTTTTGGGACCCTATTGTTAAAAAGTTTTTAAAAGGTTACGTTAACCTTCACCTGCCTGTGGTGGAACTCACCCCTGCGTGGAGTTTGGAACTCATTCCCTCACAGCTTTCCAAGCGCCTGTTCGAACCCTTGGTCATGTCAGATCTCTATCTCCTCTCCTGGAAAACGGTCTTCTTTGTGGTGGTGACATCAGCCAGACGTGCCAGGGAACTGTGTGCTTTGCACTCAGATCCACCTTACCAGGTCTTCCACAAACATAAGTGGTTCTTTGACCAGACATGTCTTTCTTGCCTAAAGTTGTCTCCAGATTCCACCTTAATCAATCCATATTACCTGTGTTGATGCAGAACCTGTCTGATGACTTTGAGCATGTGCTCCATGCCTTAGATGTTCATCGGGCTCTTGAGTTTTATGTTCAGCGGACTGCTCCTCTGCGCAAGACGAGTCATCTTTTGTCTCCTATTCTGCTTCCAACCATGGCTCACCAGTTTCCCCACAGCACCTATCCAAGTGGGTTGTCTCTGCTATCTCTCTGGTCTATGAACTGGCTCGAAAGCCACTCCCCTCTCGAATTCGAGGTCATTCAACAAAGGTGGTAGCTTCATCTGCTGCCTTTCTCTCTGGTGTTCCCTTGGAGGAAGTTTGCAAGGCAGCTACTTGGTCTACTCCTTTGACTTTCATCTCCCATTACAGAGTTGATAACAGGTCTAGGGATGCTGCTGTTTTTGGGAGTGCTGTTCTCTTATCTACGTTGCAATAAATTTACTTGTGGTTTATTGTTACACTGTGTCCTTGTCCTTTCTCTTCTGGTTGGGCATGACAATCTGTCCTCCTGTGAGAAAGTTTGCTAGTCTCCCAGTTGTGTGAGTCACAAAGACCACGAAGAAGAAAGACAAGCTGCTTACCTATAACTGTAGTTCTTCGAGTAGTCATCTGTGAACTCACACAAACCTGCCCGTCCTCCCCTCACTGTCCTGCTCCTTTGTTAAGTTATGATGCTGCTATTGCGGCATCCTTGGATCTGAGGTAAATGAGCAGGAACACATAAGGAGAACAATTGGGATGGGTCAAACTACCACCAAAAAGCATTATATAACTATTCTAGAAGGTTCCGAAGCGCACTGCGCAGGTACAGAAATAACCAACCCAGTTGTGTGAGTTCACAGAAACCATGAAGAACTACAGTTTTAGATAAGCAACTTGTCCTTATGGCTGGCATTAGGTAATCACGTTAGCTGTAGACTGAGAGTTGCTTTACATATGATGTTTCTCCATGTAGGAAAAGTTATACAGTTGCCCCTCGACATTCGCGGCTTTCACACTCGCGGTTTTGATTATTTGCGGTTTAGCCCCAGCCCCTTAGGGAAGGCTGCCAAGAGGTGGGGCAACCTCCTGCCTGCAACTTCTCCGGCCTTTCAGAGGTGGCTCCAGGGCTTCAAAGCCCCGGAGTCTGCTCAGGAAGGCCAGGGGGTGGGGCGGGCAGCCTCCCTCCCTCCATCTTTCCCAGCCTTCCTAAAGGAACTCTGAGACTTCTAAGACCCGGAGTCCCCTCAGGAAGGCTGGGGAGAGGCCGGGCAGCTTCCCTCCTGCCCACCTACTGCCTTCCCCTGCCTTCCTAAGCGGGCTCCGGGGCTCCAAAGCCCCGGAGTCCGCTCAGAAAGCCTCATCCCTGCCCGCCCGCTGCCTTCCCCGGCCTTCCTAAGGGGACTCCAAGGCTTCTAAGCCCCGGAGTCCACTCAGGAAAGCCGGGGAGAGGAAGACAGCCGCCCGCCTGCTTCCTTCCCTGGCCTTTTAAGCGGGCCCCGGGGCTCCAAAGCCCCGGCGCCCACTTTGGAAGGCCGGGGAGAGGCAGCACAGCCTCCTCCCCACCCACCCGCTGCTGTCCTCGGCCTTCCAAAGCCCCAGAGCCTGCTTTGGAAGTCCGGGGAGAGGCAGCGCAGCCTCCTCCCCACCCACCCACCCACCCATCCGCTGCTGTCCCCGGGCTTCCGAAGCGGGTGCCGGAGGTCCAAAGCCCCAGCGTCCGCTTCAGAAGGCCAGGGAGGGGCAGCGCAGCCTCCTCCCCGCCCACCCGCCTGCTCACCCACCCACTGCCATCCCCGGCCTTCCTAAGTGGGCTCCGGGTATTCTAAGGCCCGGAGTCCCCTCAGGAAGGCTTGCGGAGAGGCCAGCCAGGCTGGCCAGACACCCTCCTGCCACCTCCCTCCCTCTGGAAGGGGGTTGCAGGAGCAGTTGTTATTCGCGGTTTTTCCACATTCGCGGGGGTCTCAAGAACGTAACCCCCGCAAATGTGGAGGGACGACTGTACATACCACTTACGGCTGAGAGCCATTGTAGCGTACTGATTACAGTGTCAGACCAGAACTAGAAAGAACCAAGTTCAAATTCCTGGCCAGCCATGAAACCGAATAGCCGTGGGGCAACCATCACTTTTTAGCCTAACCTACCTCACAGGGTTGGTGTAAGGATATAATGAGGTGGTTGAACAGGGTGCACCACTAGAACTTCTCAGAGGAAGGATGTAATGAAAGAACAATAAATAACAATGATACAGTTAATAATAATGTGCTCATCTTGTCTAAAGGTAGTGTGTAGTAAATATTTATTACCGTCATAGACCAGAACACAAGAACCAACAACAAATGCAAATACAAACATTTAAAAACATTTAAAAGGTCATAAACAAAGTAAAACAAAATAGAATTACATATTACATATTGATTACTTTAAAAAAAACAAAAAAGCAAAATAGTTCTGGGTAGGCATTTAACTTTCAGAAAAGGTACCCCTCTAACCTTAGAGGGGGCCAACAATCAATTATGTACTAATTCCTGGTGCTAATCATCGCTCGTCTCATTTGATTGCTGCTGCACAAAATTTAGCCACCTTATATGTTATAGTAGGATTAGTATCAGAAAGTAGCAGGGTGGCATAGAACTGCTCAGAGCATCCATTATGTTTACAGAGTATTGGCAGGATAAGATCAGATTGTATGTCTCCATAGAACAAGCACTGCTAAAGGTAGTATGATTGTTATTTGACTGTAAATATATGGCTTTGGATATTTTTTTTAAAAAACTGATTTACTCAATCTTAACATATCTAATAATTCAGAAGTATGCATTTTCCACTCTCAGAAATAAATTTTGGGCAAAAAATCAAAAATCAGAGGATTTCATTTCTATGCATAGCAGATAGAGGAAGACATAGAGGAGCTGAACTTTAGGAGCAAGTTTTGTGCAGTAAACTTCATCCACTGATTTCATCTCATGCCTCTGGTTAGCAAAGACATAGAATACCAGCTGTAATTAGTTGTGCCACTGACTCTTATGCAACATCAAAACATTGTTGCTATATAAGCAGGAGAGAGTGACTGGTGTGCTACACCTTAAAATGTGTGTTGGTGTATTGTGTTATCACTCAGATATGTCACAAAGTTCATGGTATCAAGGAACACTTAATTAAACTTACCATGTTTTCCCTCCACCACCCTTTTCACCAATGTAGAAGCTGTCATTAACATTTAAAAAAAACATAACTTGCTTAAAACTACACCCCCATATTACAGCTATCTTTTAATACAACTCAAACTGTCTCTATGTGTGTAATGTAATTTCATTTTAACATGGCTAGAATCCAAAGAAAGTATTTCATAGGTAGAAAGCATTTTCTGTTTGCCCTAGGGACATGTATGTGGCAGGGAGGGGGCTCCAATTTACAAAGATTCATCTTCCTGTAGCTGCAGTTTATTTGTGCCTTGTTACTTGGCATTCTACAGGGTCTCCCTCCAAGTAGAAAAACCCACTAGTATAGTCAGAACACTTCCAGCAGTTCTTTTAGATCCATGTCATTCTTTTTTTTAAAAAAATCAAAAACAGTTCAACAAAGCTTCTAAGGCAGAGTAGGGAATGTATGGCCTTCCACATGCTGTTGGACTACAATTCCCATCAGCCAGCATCAGCCTAGCCAATGTTAGACAGTAGGAGATGCTGTTCAACAACATCTTGAAAGCCACATGTTCCCCTTTCCTGTATTAAGGATATCTTTATCCTGATACTGTTATTAAGGCCACATTCTCCATGATGTGGTGTATTTAGACATTCTTCTGATTTTTGCTAAACCTAGTGGCTTGATGAACTTTGGACTTTGTCTTTCTCATCCACTTCTTACGCATTTTTTTTCCCTTCAGTGCCCCTTTTGTCCGAATTATTTTTTTACAGAGCATGAGTTTAGTGCAATATGGACTCAAGTGTTGCTGTGGCAATCTCTCTTCCTCAAATTCACCTGCCTACAAGTTATGCAGCCTCGTAAAGGTTATTCAGAAACTGATTTTCTGGAAGACCAGTTCCACTATGTGATTTCCACTGCCCTTATACCACATGGATTCCTCCCCTAAATATTGCATTTTGAATTGGCACCATTCTAAAGTTGACCTGCTATCATATTTCTATTAGCACTTGCCAGAGGGGAAAATTTATTCTCTCATGCATGTATGAGCACTTGACTTGCACTTATAATAATGCCTGAAGGTCGGCATCCCCCCCCCCCCGAAGAAAACTTTATAAACGTCCATATACAAATGCCCATATGCACATACTGGCAACTGTAAACGGATCAATTTAACTACTACCACTCCACAGGGCACCACTGAGGGTGGGAATATGAGAAATCCAGGAAACAACATGAGGTAGGTTTTGTTATTTTGTTGGTTCTCTTTACCATCAGTTATACAGGTTGAGGACATGTCTACACAATTTAAAACAAATCCATTTTGGGGGTAAAAAATCTGAAAAGGCAGCCGTTCATATGCATATGATCTGCCTACATGATTTTTTACCTCCCCTAAACTCCGTATGACCCCCCTCCTTGCCTAGCTGGCTGGAGCCAGCGATCCAAGCAGCGATTTTAAATCTCCCACCACTTTTTTTTAACTTAAAAAGGTGCATGTTATGCAGACAGTTGGTTTTCCATATTTACAATATAAAATAAAAAAGAATAAATGTAAAATTCATGGACTTACTGGACTCGCGCTTAGCTGGGAATCCAACATGGCAGCTGCTCCCAATTCCCCTCTTTCCAACCCCAACCCCTCTGCTCATCCAGCCAATCAGATTACACTGCCTGTTTGTATGTGTGCGAATGGGGTGTACAGACCATCGACAAAACGAATGGCTGTATGGATTTTAGCTCAAGATTTGCTAATCCTCCCAAACGCCGAATCCACCGAGTTTACGGGGGACTCGCTAGCCCCCCTTCCGAATGACACGTATGCATCTGAACGGCAGTGTGTACAGATGATCGATCTTCCAAAAGCCGTATGTTTTTTTTTTGTTTTTTTACCGTATAGACGGCCCCGAGTCTCCCTCATCTGGAATTCTGAAATCTGAAATATTCCAAAATCCAAAATCATCCACATGGGTGGCTGAGATAGTGACACCTGTGCTTTCTGATGGTTCGATGTACAAAAACAAATTATTTCGTTTTATCCACAAAATAATTAAAAATGTTGTGTATAAAATTACCTTCAGGCTATGTGTATAACGTGTATATGAAACATAAATGAATTTCATGTTTAGACTGGGTTCCCATCTCCAAGATATCTCATTGTGTATATGCAAGTATTCCAAAATCCAAAATATTCCAAACTACCTCTGGTACCAAGCATTTTGGTTAAAGGAGACTCAACCTATAGTGCTTCTCTGAATGTCAATAAGGGCTTGCTCTACCATTAGGCAGAGGGAGGTAGTTTCCTCAGGCAGCTGATGAGTAGAAGTAGCAATAAGGTGCTGAGAGGGGAGTGGTGTGCCACACAATCTTCCTTGCATGTGTGCACACAGACACACCCTAAATGAGTTGCTGCTTCAGTTGTGATGTGGTGGAGTGCCTTGTCGCATAACTTATACTGAAGAAAGTTTCAACAGCCATTCAAATTAGCTTTTACATGAGAGTGGCTAGCATTGTGTCTTTGCCCCAGCAGCAAAATGTGTTAGGTCAGCTCTACTGTCAATTCTTGGGGCTAGCAACACATGATTCTAATGACTAGCAATCAAGATTTTTTAAAAATTAAACACCAGATAGTGGAGCTTGATATTCACTGGCACCACAATGTGCAAGAAGGCTGGTTTAAGCACTCCTCCCAGGGCTGTAAATTCAGTCCCCCCAACCCATAGCAATCAGCATTAAGGAAAAACCTCCCACTGGCATCAATGAGCTAAATTCTGCAACCAGGAGAGATTTTTACTGAGATAATGGCTGAGGAGGACTATCATTACCACCACCACCACCATTTGTTAAGTCTCTTTGGGACTCAAGCAGGCTTACAAATTAAAATTCATACAATATAGTATAGCTAAAAATATAGCTTCCTCCAACCATCATTAAAATAGAATTAAACTATTCACAATATTAAAACAGTTTAAAATATACAATTAAAAATTATAAAATCAGTTAAAACAGTACAATTAAAACAACACAGCACCGTCTTATAAAAAAGCTTTATTTAAAAACTTGCCGTTCTAAAAACCATTTGAAATAATAATAAAAAAATTATTTCCTTGGCTCAGTTCCTTCTTCTGCAAAACTGCAACTTTTTCATTGTGAACATCATTAAGTGCCAAGGGTAAACAAAAACATCAGTTGCTCTCCAAATGTCTAAGGTGTCAAAATCAGTTTGGCTTTTAGCTGAGAGATCAGTAACTAACAAGATTCTTTTTAAAACACAAAAGTTTACTGACAATAATTTCCTTTAACTTCAAATCCAGCCACTTCTCTGAACAAACTATAAGCCAGCCTCCACAACTTGCTGCTTGATGTTCTTGTCCCATAGCCATGTGTTGGTGCATCACAGTTTTTTTGGTGAGACTGTCATCTGTGACTGTAATCCTTCCAAGTCTGGATCACTCCAGATGTACTTGACTACAACTTACAGGCCATGCCATCTGGAGGCACCAGGTTAGGGTAGGCTGATTTATACCATGTAAACACTACTGGCCATCTCCTTAATATGCAAGGTACTGATTTCCAACAAAGTGCTGAATGAGAGCCAGTGTGGAATAGGGTTTTAGGCATTGGACTATGACTCTGGAGGCCAGGGTTTGATTCTCTGTTCAGCCATGAAAACCCACTGGGTAGCCTTGGGCAAGTCACACTCTCTCAGCCTCAGAGGAAAGCAAAGGAAAACCCTGCTCTGATCAAATATTGTCAAGAAAACCCCATGATAGGCTCACGAGGATCACACAGGGTCACCAGAAGTCTGAAATAATGTGAAGGCACACAACAAGAAAGTACTGAATATTACCAAGTCCTCTCTAATCATGTAGGTAAGCATGGGGAAAAGATGTACAAGGCAAAACTCTACTTCATATAAGAAGGAGTTGTATCCTGTAGTGCTTCACCTTCCAAGCATGGGCAAAATAAAATCAGTAATAATATATTACAGAAACTATAGTCTAAACATTTAGACTAAGTAGCCCAAACTTTGTTTTCACCAGTACAAGATATAGGACCTTGTTTCAGGGTTTGACTACACAGGTGGGAAATCCCGTGTCTACTTCATAGCCGCAGTGGAAGTTTCTGATCTGCAGTGGCCCTGTAAATGCCACACTCACTGGGCAGATCAGAGTATTCTGCCACACTGTTAGTTGTGTCAAAAAAGGGTGGGCCTACACTGATTACTTGTCCTATATGTCGTACTATCTCCGGCCACATGTCTGCAGATGCTGCCCCCCCATTAGCTGATGCATGCGATTAAACAAATATACATGGTCCTAGAGTACTGTATTACTGGATAGATGGAGACATGCTTATCCAAATATGCACACAATTGAAAAATAATATACTAAAATAAAGTGCCAGAATGAAGACCGGTCCACCGAAGTCCTGCCTCAGCTTTGCTAAGAAGCCAATCCTTGGCTGCCATGTGGCCAAAAATGTGGGTTTTCCTGTTAAATCTGGAACAAACTGTGGATCTTACAGATCCAGGGTCAAAAACAACATGTGTCAACTGTGCAGCGAATACGGGGCGAGTACGGAGTTTCATTGCCTGTGTAGACAAGCCCACAATCTCTCTCTCTCTCTCTGTATGTGTGTAGCTTTTCAAAACCAGAAGTGAACTTCCAGTCACTTCTGCAGTTTTTTGATGGGCTGTGGCAGAACCTTGGGGGTTGAAATTGCCCTCCAGACCCCTTGCAGTCCCTTACCTGAAAAAATGCAAGTGCAAAGCAAAGCTCCGTAGTTTGTGGTCTGCTTCCGCATCAGGCAGGAATGACTCAGCATCAGGTACCAGCATGCTGCTCTTTCATCACAAAACAAGGTATCAGAGATACACTGAAAATAAAACAAGGTTCCCAAAGATCCCTAACTTCTTGTGTTGTAGGAATATGGTCTCTCTGGGCATTTTCTATTGCTCTGTGAGTGCCACAGCACGGCCACTCTTCTCTTTCCAAGACCACTCTCGCTGTTAACCCTAATCCCTGTCAATCCTATTGCACACCAGGAAGAAACAAGAATTCTCAGCACAGGAAGCTCCAGCTTGCTTGTTTGTTCATAGGCCTACAGCTCCGCTGAACCTGAGTCAGCAATGTAACACAGCAGCTTTAAAAGCCAATGCAATTCTAGGCTGCATCTGTAGGGATACAGTGTTTACTTGTGGGAAGTAATAGTGCACAAATAAATAAATAATAAATAAATACTGTTGGGCTGAAACACCTAGCAGCCTTAGGCAGCATAGCCTATAGTGAGGAATGCTGGGGACTGTAGTTCAGCAATATCTGAAAAGCCATCCCGACTTATATATTAATCCCCAAATGCTGCCATTTTATCTGCAAACCTCTAAAAATTCACTAAAAAAATAAAATAAATCCACATTTAAGCAATGATTTTCCCTCAAAAAGTGAAAGTGTTATACCATGAAATTCTGCTCTTTGAGCCATGGAGGGCATTTTTTTGCCTTGAAATAACCTCTGTAGAGTTTAAAAGAAAATGGATTTTTTCTTATTACAGAATCCTATACTCTAACACCTAGGAAGGCATTCCCAGGAGAAGGAGTGCCTCTGGAATTCAGAAGAATTTGCATTTTGATGTGTTTGAGTCAGGGATTGCACAGCAACATTTGGAGAAGGGTGAAATCTGATGAACAGCAAAGTTCTGATCTATTGGTTAGTCTAACAGGTGAAAATCAGGTTAGTTCTTATCAGAATTGACAACTGAATTCCTCAAATATCTGTGGTGTGGAACGAGATCTAACCTCATTTGGCCATATCACTTTAATATCACAGATGGTTTAACTGAAAAGACTCCAGAAAAGTGGGTGCTAATGATATAGCAAAAACTGCAACAGGGTTCTTTTTCATTATTCTCTGCCCACCCAGTTCTACTATGTCACAAAGAGCATGCAAAAAATTCCACTAAAACAGAAGCCACACACAAAGCCTGTGTAAAATGGATAGATGGTTCCCTGGAGTGAACCTGCTCTTCCGAGGAGGAGATGCATTTGTCTATCTAAGCAGAAAGAGATACCCAACAAGCAGGCTCTCTTGCTGACATGCGGAGTCTGCAAAGCCCTTGGCACAATCAAATTAAAGCCCTCTGCCAGGGTTTATATTCTACAGCACCTCCTTCTGTGAGCATTAAACCCTCTCAGTAAACATTTGCTGGCTCCTTGTCTGTTTCTCTGTTTGTCTTTCTGTATTTCCAAGGACTCCAACTAATATACTTTTCACTAGCTGGACCCAGCGTACCATATGCCGTTCTCCCAGAATCATTGAGGGTGACTTGCTCTGCTGCCATTGCTAGTTGACTGCCTAGTCCCATTGCAGCAGCAGTAGCGGTGACCCGCCGCTGCCATTGCCAGTTTTGACTGCCTGGGTTCTGTTGCAATGGCAGCAACCGTGTCCTGCCACTGCCGCCACCACCAGCTGACTGTCTGGGTCCTGTCGCAGCCCGTGACTGGTGAGTGGCTGAGGGAGTGAGAGCAGGGAGAGGCCCTTATGAGGTTGGGGGTGAATGGCAGGAGTGGACTGTGAGGTGGAGAGGGAATTTGCATGTGGGTGGTGATTGGTTGGGTGTGTTTCCTGAGCAGCCAATCGGCACACTGGGAGAAGCATACCCAGGCCTACTATACATACTCAAGTGTGTGTGTGTGTGTGTGTGTGTATCTGTATCTGCTCTTCAGTCCCATTTCTCATTTGCCAGCCTTTCACTCTATGAATGTTTGTAGTACTCTCCTCTCTCTACACAAGTTCTCAGCTACCTCTCTCTGTTTCAGTTACCTACTCATGTCCCTATCTCAGCAGTTCTTCCTTCAGTCTCTCTTCTAGGGATGGGAATGTGTGGGGCTTCAGATTCCATGATTCCATACCATGGTCTATGCTGGTGAGAGTTAATGGGAGTGACAATCCCAATGTGTCTGGAGGGCCAAGTGTCTCTCACACACCTGCTTCATCCCCTGTTTCTTTATTCTCCTATTGCTTGCGTATCTGAACTCTTTGCTGAGTTCAGCAGCAGGAATGGCCCGCAATGCTTTAACTTTTCTGTAAATTTATCTGCTAAAGAAGTCTTTGAAGGAAGTGCATAGTCTAGTATGGGTAACTGCCAGCAGAAAAGAAAACTTGATGCCAGGTCCCTCAAGCACCTCTGAATGCAGAAAGGAAGCAATACAAGATGTGGTGATACAGGACCTCCTCTACCTCCAACTCCAGTTTCAGTGTCCTTGAGGATGTGAGAGGTCAATCACAAAGGGTAGCTGGCCTTTCCACAAGGCAAGGGATGGGGGAGAGTATTATAATCTTATCCTCTGTGAGCCTGGCTTGCTTTACATGGATTTCCATATCACTTTTGTCTTCTTAGTTGTGTTTATGTGCCCACACACTGTAGCAAAATGTTTACCCTTCTAATTTTCTAAGCTATTAGATGCTATGGTGGCAACTAAAATCCCATCAAACATGCACATCTCTTGGCTCCCACTAAACAGCTTCACCCTGCCATAGGGAAACAGAGGTGAGTGCTTCCTCTCCATGTCTGAACATGTACAGTGCTTTTAAAGCTGCTTTCTCCAACCCGGTACACTCCAGATTGTTTAGACAACCCCCCCACCCCACCCAGTCAACCTGGCTAATCATCAGGGATGATTTATGTCATAGGCTAAAACACCTGGAAGCACTAGGTTTGGGAAGGCTTTTTTATATGGTCAGTTCACATATATCATCCCAAGAATACTTTGAGTATTCCTGTTAAGGGAGGTCACCATGACTATCCTAACAGGTTAAAAAAGGGGGTTCACCTGAGGTCACCTACCAAGGTTGTCAAAGGCAAGTTATTCCCATACTGCCCTAGTCCCTACAACTACACTGCCCTTAAAAGAGGGGTTGGATAGTCTAAAAAAGAAAGCCAATTGTAATAACATAAAACCATCAAATGGCAACCATTTAACAATTTTTCTCTGAAGCAGTTCAGAGAGGATTTCACTGGTATCTTTCATGACACCAGTTCTGAAAATCACACACCTGTGCCTGAAGATGAATGAACGCACATGAAGTGGCTACATTCATACATTTGAGTGTCTCAGAGAAAATGTGCATAGCATAGTTTACTGCTTTTCCCAAGGGAGGGAGGGGGAAGAGAAGGAAGGAGAAAAGAGAAATGAGATGCAGAGAGAGACCTTATTATCATTCCTATTTTCAGCATCTTCAGACAAGGGTGTGCTTTGACAACAAGTCTCGGATTAGAACAGACAGAATAATAGTTGGGTTTGCTTAGACGTATAGGCACTTTGTTATATTCTTAAACTTTGATCCTCATTTCAAGGTGAAAGGGACGGGAGCAGGAATTCATCAGATAGGGCAACTGTGAAACAACTGCATACTTAAGGAGGAGAAATCAACTGACATCTCTCCTGCTGTTTCCCCACCTCTGAGAAAATGATTCAGCTGGTCAGCAGTGGAAACGTGCTTGACAAAAGATTAGAGTTGAAATGGACTGAGAGGTGACAGTTCATTGTTCCATCTGTGTTTCTAAGGTTGGAAATGTGGCAAATCTGTGTCCTTTTTGTGCATTAAGGAGAACATTATAGACCCGTTTGTGCAGACACAGAGTTAACTGAATGGGGCCTGGCTGAACCACTGCAATTTATCTTGCTAAAATGACACAAACTTCATTAGATCTAGCTGTCACACAGCTTCCCTCCTGATTAGTGATATGGCTTCTCCGAATAGATGGAATTTAGTCAGACTGCAATGGCTCTATAGTGTGCAGAGGAGACAGTTATACTTCATCTTGTATGAAACCTGAATAATTGTTTCCTGGCTTTCCTTTTCAGCAGCTTCCTCTCTAGAACTGCAATATTGTTTGCCAGCTATGGCTCTTTTAAGCATTTGCTTTTCTTCTCCTCTTGAACCTTTTTAGTACCGGCTTAGTCTATGTTTGCAATAAAATTCAGTGGAACCCATTGAGCCTTCTCCCATTTTTACTCTCCCCCTACTTCAGTGGTAGGCAACTGCCAAGGAATGGGATCAGCTGTAGCCACCCCCAAACCATCATTTTATTTATTTATTATTTATTTATTTTATTTATTTTATTTTTATTTATTTATACCCCGCTCTTCAGCCACAAGGCTATCAGAGCGGCTTACAAATTGTTTTAAGCAATAGCTATTTACACATCCACACTGCATTAAACAGTTTCCAATGTGTGCTAGCAAACATGCAAAAATACACTGAATATGTTGATAGTTTTCTACAGTTTGGTGTAGTTAAACCTAGATTGTTTTATAGGACTTCACCAAAAAAACAAAATCCATATATTTTTGAAATTGTTTGTGGGAGAGTGAATTTTAATTTTAAAAATTAAGACAACATTAAAAAATGGGAGTGGTGAGTGATCCCCAAGTCTGTACTTCCCCCACTGCTGGCTGACCTACTCCATGGGCAGTGTTAGGTATAATGTGCCAATTTTCTAACCAGCTCCTCCATCTGCAATGCAGATATAGGAACAATGTAGTAGCAAAGTATGAACTACTGAGATAATATTATTATCAGGGGAAAGTACTCTATCTTGGATTCCGGTTCATGAGTGGAACTCTGCTCTTGGGATACTTCTGCTGGCGAAAGAGGGAGGAGGTCCCCACCCCCAGATTCCTCTTCAGCAAGAGAGGGTGGTGCTGCTGGGCGATGCAGGAGCAAAGGAATCTGGCAAAACTCCCTCTGCCCCCTTCCATCTGTGGTAGCCTCTGCTGAATCACAATCCCTTTTTTGAACAAAGGGCAACTCACAATCTAAAACTGTAACAATACAAAGGATCTTGAGCATTCCTAAGTGGGCTATTGACAACAGAGAAGAAGACAGGGATGTGTGTGCATTTGTATTGCACTCAATTCTATATAAACAGATTGATTTGGAAAATCTAATCATCTTAAACAAGGGTTTGTCTCATGACATAGGATGCTGATGGTCAAGAAACACAAGCCTAGAACTCACACGGATGCATTGGGCTTCAGGCCAGGAACTCCTTAGGCAAGATGTCTTTGTTATGGTCCTCCATACTCAGTGGGCCCTCATCTGCCTTATAGATATTATCACTGGCCACTCCATTACTGATGGAAGCAGGATAGACTCTACCACTTGAAGATAATGGGAGGGACCACAGCACAACATCCCCAACTCAACACCTATTGGCCCTAAGCCTCCAAACGGTCCCTTCTATTGGTGGATAGAGCTGCATTTTGTCCTCCCCCCTGCCTGGTGCCTTCAGACATAGTGGAGGATGCCATCCTGCCCCGGTGCTTAAGTAGAACTCAACTGCCATATCCAGCTGATGACTATTAGTGGAATGGAGGGTGCATTTTTCTCCTCTGCCTCAGGCAGCAAACCACCTTAGGCTGGTTCTGGAGGGAAAGGTTGGTAGAGAAGTGCCAACAGCCATTGCTGCTTTCTTGCTCATCATTTCTGGGCTGGAGAGTGCGCAATCAGACAATTGTGAACGAAGAGTGGCACTGGGGCAGGGGAGAAGGACTGAGCAGAGGGCTCTGTTACCAAAGCACTGGCCTTGATGATGATTGCCCCCACCCTCATATAGCTCGTCATAGGCAGACATCACTAAGTTACTTTTTTGGATGTCAGTTCTCAAACTCTCTGAAAAGCTATGCTGAATTATCCCGGGACAGTGTGTATTTATTAGTGGTTCTTTCAGCTCACTAAGTGCAACTGAACATCTTCAGTGCTAATACGCTCCATCCACACCACCACAGACACTTAGAAGGGGGGTAGTGGGAAGGAGAAAGAAAGCACTATTGAGTCGAGTGTACAGAAATCGAAAGCATTTTTAATACCAAGCCTCAGTTACCATTTCATGTTGATTCCATACAGATAATAAAGTCATTTATCATTTCAGTACCTGAGCAGATTCAATATCAGATGGAAAGCTGATGATTAATTTCATTGATTCCACTGAAATATTGGAGTACAGCCATGCCTTCTTGTGGCTATGGAGCTTGTACAATTTCTCATTTAGGGAGTGAAAGAGGTGGGGGGAGAGTTGTAATAAATAAACCATTGATTACAAAATGGGCCCAGACAATGCTTGACAAGGCTGATTTACACCTGTAGCTCTCTTGGTGCCACTCATAATGTGTTACAGTTGAACCAGGGTTGACTGAAGAGCAATTCAGTGGTGACAGCCATGAGTAATGCCACAAGTTAGTCACCACAATGCACACCAATTACACCATATATAGTCTTAATATGGACAGTGGCTTATGCTAGATAAGAAACCATTAACTGCCAGTTAAAATCTCATCATATGTTGTCAATATCACCTTATATGAGGAGAAAATTAATCTTAGATCTGATATAGAACCACACTGCATATGTAATCGCTGTAGGTAATTACTTAATCCTATGTGGAATTTACAAAAATATTAGACTGCATGTGTTTTGTAAATCGTCATGGCTTGTTGAATTAGGCAGCAGAAACACATTGTAGCTTTTACTCAAGGAATGGCCCTAAAATAAGTCAAGAAATAAAGACCTAAAATGAGTTATTACTACAAGCTAGCGTAGACCCCACAAATCAATGGAATTTACATCTGTTCACTTACCAAGTTCCTACTGATCTGTGGGTCTACTTTTGGCGGTACCAACAACTGGAATGAAACTAAAATGAAACTGGAATGAAACTAAACCCAACTTCACTCTTTACCGAGAGTTTCAGGTCATACCCCACTGGAAACATGATGTGTGGAAGAAACCTTCAGCCCTGTAGCATATATAATGGCTAATGTGTATCACCACCTAATCTGAACTATATATGTAGGCTCTCTCTCTATAATTCATTCCTATGGTGAAAAAAGATGGGGGCATCCTATAAGAGTTGTGTATTATTGTCCAAGTCTGATTCATAAAAAGGCTCCACATGTGATAGGAGAAACCACAGTAGTCTGCTGCTTGCTCTGACAATCCTCACCCCAATAAAACGAAGTCATCAGAAAATCCTGAAGTCAGTAATGGGCAACTTGGCTAGAACCTGGACCTCAACCTCATATTTTCTACACACCCAACACAGTTCTACTGTCAAGGAGACATTTCACATGCATTTGAAGACAAGCAGCATCTAGATATCACCACTACTGTTGTCACAAAAATAATGGTCTTAAAATTCTCCTAACATTATAAAATCACTTGTTATGATGATCTAGGGCGTAGACATATGGCTTTTTAAGTCATCCAGGAGCACTTCCAACTATTGGAAAAAGGACAAAAAAAATGTCTTCGTCTTCCAGTGACTTTAAACCATTTACTAGGAAAAATACAAATCTGAGTCTAGGAAAAATTTACTGGGAAAAATACCAATTTGAGTCAATATATGACCATGGCAGCAAGATTGTTGTATGCACAAAGATGAAGACTACCCACTATGGAGGAATGATTGTTGAAACTGACAGATTTAGAAATGGACAAATTGTCTGGTTTGATTAGACAAAGGTCATCAGTGACATTCCTCAAAGACTGGAAACCTCTTATAGACTTTTTCCAAAAAGAAAGCAAACAACAGTCAAACAACAACAACAAACAACAACAAAAAGAAAGCAAACAGCGTGGCAGGAGGTTGGACTGGATGGCCCTTGTGGTCTCTTCCAACTCTACAATTCTATGATTCTATGATTCTAACACTTTGTCTTCTTTCCCCCCCTGTTCTTTTCTTTTTCTTTTCTTATCTTTGTTCTGCACTTTTTAATTTTTATTTTATTATAGTTTGGTTTTGTATCTTTTTTCTTTTCTTAATGTTTGTAATTCTTAGTGTATTTCTATTTTTTAAAATAATCTCATTTAATTTTTTTTTAAAAACCCCACAGATTTGGATCCCAGAAGCTGATCCAGAAGACTTGCAATAAAAAAGACTTGCATCTTCCTAAAAACAGCATGCATGGGAAAAATATCCTTTCAATTCTGTACCATCTCAATATAGTTGCATGGATGGATAGCATGCATAAATGGTAGCAGCTTTAAGATACTATTAGAAAAGATAGCCCTTGCTCCATGATTCAAACTAATGTGGGTAGTATCACTAAACCCCAAGTCAGTTTGCAAATTAAGTTGCTACTATTGATATTAATCCTGTTACCATTGCATTTGGAATTTCACATTTGCCTTTATATTGAAGACAAGCATTGTTTAATTTTTTTAAAAGAGGCTGTAATGCTGTGAAATGCCTCCCTCCTGTGTTCAGAAACTGCTCTTTACTGATCTAGTATTGGAAGTAAATAGATTAAGTCACAACTGAGAAAAACAAATCAAGTAACGTGCGAAGGAACTTGAATTTAATGTAAAAAAAATGAAATGTGAAAAAGAAGTGTTATTGCAGGGGTGGGCAATTTGTGACCTTCCAGATATTATTGTTTCATTACTTCTTATCATCTGATATGCCTACCAAGGATGAGGCAGCCGCACTCCAACAACACCTGGTAGGTGAGATGTTGCCAGTCCCTGTATTACAAGGACACCGGAAGCTGCCTTATGCCAAGTGAGACCATTGTCCCAGTCCTGTCTACACAGGGGTAGGGTATTAGATGTTGCCAGACTGGAACTCCTGTCAGCCCTAATCTATGGCTATGCTTGCTAGGGTTGATGCGAATTGCAGTCCAACAAGATCTGGAGGGCCAAAAGTTGCCCACCCAGGTTTACACTGACTAGCAGTGGCTCTCCAGGATTCCAAACAACAGCCTATGATATTCCTAATGCTAATCGTAGGATCTTTCTCGTGCAAATGATGTGCTCTTACCATTAAGCTACAGCCCAGTTCAAATGACTAACAGTATCTATTGGATGGTTCTAATACAAACATCTGTAGCTTAGTTCACTTTGCAAACTTATATGTAATAATTGGCATACTAGAACCTCTATTTTTTTTTAAAAAAAGACTAAATGTGCAGTATTTAAAACACAACAGAATCCTTTAGAAAAGAAAGACTGAATATAAACTTATAACAACATTTGCCATGTCTACTGCTACTATTACTGGTGGGAGGAGAGGGTTAGACAGCTTCTGCAATAGTATTACCATCATTAAACCTAACAGTACTCTCACTAGCTATAAGCCAAGGTTTTTAAATGATGTAACCATGTACATATCATGCCTGAATTCTTCACGCTCTGAGCTGGAATAATATACAAGAATAATAAATGTTCAATGTGCATCACCATGTAAAATCAGCCAAAAAATAAAAATAAAAGCCAGACTGTGGGGTAGGAAGATTACAGAGAAAGCTAGCCTTCCATTAAAGCCAGTGCTGTACATTTGCTATGCATTTTTCATCTCTTTAAATAATGCAGGTTTTCCCCAACAGGAAATAGCTTCCAAATGCAAATAATGAGAATACCTCATTTAAGGAGGAAAATATCTAAATGAGCACACTGTGTCTGTTTGGTTCTCTTTTTTTTTTTTAAGGATAAATTTGCTCATTTGTAGAAATGTTAGCCTTATAACCCTATTTCTAATCTAAAACAGTGATATTGAATTGCACAGGAAACCTGCTGTAATCTTTACAGAACAATCTAGCCTTTGGATTGTTTTTGAGAAGCAGGAGCAGAGAAATGCCTAAATAAATAAGGTTTGCCTGAGCGGCTCCATTTTCCTGCTGAGTAAATTCTTTCTCTGCTTTCCTTCCCCTTGACCTTTTTTTTTTTGGTGGTGGTGGTGGGTCAATTGGACTTCCAAAATGTCAAAAACAAGCACAATTCTGGTTAGAATTCTAATAGCATTGTACTTGCTGAGGTTCTTTCCTCCCACCACAATGTCTCATTCCCCTGTTCCCCATTTCTTTACTTTTCCTTGTTATCTTGTTCATCAGGTAATCTGATCAGAATACTTGTCCTTACACCTGACAGCTGTAGCATCTGACTAAACATGTTTTCCAGCCACATGCCATGAGAACCTATAAGGCCACTAAAATTAGATTTTTAATTCACCTAGTGCACTTTGGCCAAATTGCCAGTTCCATTGAAATAGGAAATTGACATCAGCTTCTGATTTAGAATGCATCCAAATTTAATTAAAAAGTTTGCATTTGTGAAACATGGTTTGAACCTCCCAGTGATCCCATGCAAAGCATTAACCCCATTACATTAAACGTGGCCATGTTAGCATGCTAATTTCATTTGTGGGGATATAAAATTTAAAGGGAATTCCCAAAACAATAACACAAATAACTTACTGACACTGGAGAAGGTGGATAGCATAGAACCTGAGGTAGATGTAAGGTGAAATGACTTCTCCACTCACTGGATCTTCACTGTGAACTGCTGTTTATACACTTGACTTGATGTGGAAATCCTGATGGAGGACCTGGGTAAATAAAACATAGTAATGGCTTTAGAACTGTGCAAACATATTATACAACCATCCTTCCATTTTGCGTATCTTTGCAATGTTAATTCTTATAGAATTTTGCTGCTTCTATTATTTTTTATTTAAAGTATTTCTGTATCGCTCATGAGACAATGAAAAATAAAAACAAATTAAAACAATACAAAGATAAAAAACATTTTAAAAACAGATAAAAATACACTTTAAAAACTCCTAAAAGCTGTCTAAAAACAATCCTATAAGAATTCAGTTTTAAAACAGTTAAAACAGCAAATTCAAACACTGAATGCCATGTAGAACAGCATTGTTTGGGCTGCCCACTGAAAGCTTAAAAGAGATGTGGACAGCTTAATTTCCTTGGATAGGGAGTTCCACAGTTGAAGCACTGTTACAGAGAAAGCCTTATTATGTGTATCCACTAAGCTAATTTCATGAGGTCTTGGGACACGCAACAGGGCCTCCTCTGAAGATCTCAAACTTCTGGCAGGCTCTTATGGGAGGAGGTAGTCTTTCAGATATCCTGGCCCCAAGTCATTTAGGGCTTTGTAGGTCAACACCAGCACCATGAATTGAGCTCAGAATCAAACTGGAAGCCAATGGGAAGGGAGATACTTTGTATTGAGGGATGTGTATGTTCTTACTATAGGGATCATGGTGGGTTTCTATGCCACCCTCAAAGGTGTGGGATGGGGGAGGACAATGAGATGAGAGACATAATTCTGTCATGCATCTTGTTGTTCCTGTTTACTGCAACATTCAAAATGGCTTCCAGATAAGCTATAGATGCATATAGCAACTTTCAGCCCATCTGCTTTGCTTCTGCTCAGTATTTTGCGTGTTTCTTAGTGACACAAACATGTCTAAGTACAGAAAAAAAATATTCAGGGGTAGCCATGTTGTCCATACAGCCAACAGGGATTTGAAACTATAGGATTTAGCCACAATAGGGGAATCCTAAACAAGAGGAAAGTAAGGATTAGGATTTAACTCTGAGGTTTCTACCTCCAATAAAGGTAAAACGTTTCTTTAGGACTATAACTGGATGAGTTTTACCTTTACAGCACCTAAAAGTTTTTCCAGATGTAGCAGTACAGAGACTTCTTGAGAAATTCAATGTTCTCTTCCAGAGAAGGGGGCCTGTAGCTCTGCAAAGGGGTAGAGAAACTCTGGATCCCAAGAGAAGTTATTTTACTGTGGCTAATGAACTTTAAATTTTGCTGTCCTGTCTTGGTCCCCACATGGCCAAGAAGAGAGTGGCCTCTGCCTACACTGAGATCCCTAAATGATAACTGAATGACAACAGACAGTGACTGATACAAGATGTAACCTGTGATTCCAATACCATAATCTTTTTTCTTTCTTTCTTCTGTATGACTTTTAAACATCTTTTGCCTGATGAAGAAGCCAGTGGAGCTTCAAAAACTTGCATGATGTGTTTTGTGCATCTCAGTTGGCCAATAAAGATATCGCTCTTTTGTGGAATGTGCAAGTGCAGCTGCTCTTAGATGAGATTTCTTGCTCTATGAATATTTTGTAATCTCCTGAATAACAAAACTATGCCAATGCAAGATGGGTAGAAATGTGAAAAAAACTGCCTATCATAACATCCTGTCAGAGTGGATTCTGAAGATATGAAGAAACTAAAGCATGCAAACACACACAAATAGTAATTTAAAAGCCTTTTTTAAAAATGCCAATAGCATCACATACTTTTGAAATGCTGTGAAATCCTTTAATGGGAAATAAATAAAGTATATACCTGAGGTGACCCAAATGATATTCCTATTGCCCCATTAATCATATTTAATGCCAAAGTCCAATAATGTTATCTTTGGTTCCAGCTTCTGCAGCCCATAATTTAACATGAGTGGCTCTTTTCACAGAGTGAATCAGGTACTAGTCCTGTCTCTTCCAACCTCTTTTGTGCTCCTAAATTAGAAAACCCCAAATGCCATTTCCTTCAGATATGAAATACAGTCAAGGTCACTGTAAAAGAATGGAGTAATTAACTTTCCAAGCAACTACCTGCAGAAAAATAGAGCAGCTGGACATGTGGGTAAGAAAACCTAAAACTGTCCCTTGAAAGGACTTTCTAAAAAAATCAGTCCAGGAGTGATAAAAGATAAAAAGAAGGGAAAAATATGTCCCCCTCCAAGCATTGTATTTTCTTCACCAGCTACAAGTTCCTCTTCATAGCAGAAAATCTGTGTAAACAGATTTTTCATTTCAGTGATCGGAAGGGAGGGGGAAAACCTGTTAATATTTATTTGTGTAGTCCTGCATACTAGGAGTATGGTTGTGTGTTCTCAGATAAATCTAGGGTATGGTATATTCGTTGGATAAGTAGGACTGTAATGGGTCCCAACATTTCCCCAAATCCTCTCTAAATTATCCCCAGCTAGCATGTGTGCACTAACATTGTAAGTGGCAGGTAAAGTGATTTTAAGCAGAGCAATATCTAAAAAGGTGGGTGGCAAAATGGCTCGGATCTCCGTACTCCTACATATACTCACAGTACTCTCTACCTCAACTTGCCCTTTAGTGCAGGAAGGCACAGAGAAATGTTGACTCAATGACTGCTGTTTCTAAACCAAGAAAAAAACAAACCAAAGTGGCTAGAGAACCAGTAGTGGCAACTATTGCCATCCATATGATTCTATGATTCTACTGTTAGCAGTAAATTCCCATAGTGTGGGAAAAGACCACTGTCTGAAACCCTGTAGAACTGCACCCAATCAGTGTAGACAGTATTAACCTAGATAGATCAGTGTTTGAAAATGTTACTTTTTTGGACTACAGTTCCCAGAATTCCACTGGCCATGCTGGCTGGGGGATTCTGAGTGCTATTTATTTTATATTTATTTGTTTATTTTATTTATTTCATTTTTTTCTTGCAAACTCTTGTTTTAATGGTAAATCATCCATGACAAAGTGGCTAGTCAGCATTGGCACTCAAGATGGGAAACAGCACTTCCAGAATGGGTGGAGGGAAAAGTAATGCTACCATTTTCTGTGTTTCATGCTAATATACTAAACCAAAAGACAGGTGTGTGTGTGTCTAGACCTGCCAGAATACGCCAGCTTCCCACTGGTGTATTCTTGCCCTGATCTGGCCCATTCCTCCACCGTTACCTAGATGAAATGGGAGGAAGTCCACATATACACACCAGCTTGTACAGGTGGGTGCCTCCGCTGCTGCCACACATGGCTCCCTCTGAAGCCAGGAAGGAAGCTCTCAGGATGTGATCATGGCTGCTCACATGCAGGGGGCCTTGATCACCTGCTGGAGGCCTCCTTCCTGGCTTCAGAGTGACTCCAGTAGCAGTGGTGGTGGCCGGCTATATGGACCAATGTGCAGATATGGACCCTGTGTTCCCGAACAGGCCTGATCCAGGTTTTTCCGCATGAAGTGAGTTTTCCCAGGTGTTTAATTAAAAAATGTTAAGGGGTTTTACCCGAGCTTCCCCCTGGCCTCACCTTGGGTGTTGTCAGGACTGTCTGGAGGCAAAACCGGGCAAGACCCCAGAACTGTTTGGGCTGCAGGGCTCCAAGGTGAGGGCAAGCCAGGGTAAATAGCCTGTGCAGAAAAACCCCAATAAGGTTCCTTGTAGACATTTCTGTAGGAACAGCCCCAAATGGGTTGTATATTTTTAAAAAAGCATTAACCTCTTGATTTGCTGGATTCATATCTCCGTACAATCTCCACCAACCATTTTCATACTTGCAAAAAATTATATAGACATTGTGAGAATACATGGTTGGAGAACCCCATCAAATCCTTTGCTCCACATTACACTTTCCTTCCCTCTAAACCCTTGGTCCCTTTCTTTGTGCTGTGCTGTGCTGCATTGCAAAGAAAGGAACTAAGGATTCTGAAAACAATTTCCTACCTATTTATCTGGTTCTCTTTTAACTAAGATCTCCCAATGCTGAATTTAGATGGGTTTGCTAGAACAGCAATATGCAGTAATAGCAAGTATAAGGTAAAGTCCACGAAAAACAGGCACAAAACCCAGACAGTTCAGTGCCCTGGGTTCACTCTGTTTAGAATACGAGCATGCTAACACAGAGCTTTCCTGTAGCAAGAAAGCAGCTCTTTCCCTCTTGGATTCATTTTTCATTGATTGTGCTTTCTGTTTCAGGCTAACAATTCCAGTTCCCATTTTCCCCTCATGGGACTCCACAGCACTCCTGAGCTGATTAAAACTCACCTGATTTCTCATATAATGCCTCTACTAAGCTGCTTCATTCCCAGCAGTCTGTCCGCAGAACTATTATCAGCTGTTATCTGGGAACTAGCTCATGAATGTCATTCTTGTTCCTTCCCCTATCTTTCTCCTAATATGCAGGAGCTTTCTTGCTTTCTTTCTTTTCTAATAAGCAAAGGGGAGGGAGTTTTGTTCTACCTTTTATTGTTCAGCCAAGCCACCATCTACTTAGTGCAAATCCCTAGCAAAATGTGCAATCCTGAAACACAACTAAAGCTTAGTAGCTGAATTCTTAACATAATAAAATTGTGAGTATGAGAAAAGAAAAGGCAGCTCCAGGGCTGGCTTGTAGACTGTGAACAATTGGGCATATGCCTTGGACAAATGGACTGTAGCACATAGTGAATATCCCACTGCTGAGGATTTCAGCCAACCTAGTAACTCAGGTGCCATGGATTTTGAAGAGAGACTGTTATAGGATTTTTTTTTTATCGCAACCCCCAGAATTCCCCAGGGCAACTGTTATTAGCAATCTTTGTATGCCTATACTCACTAACTGCGTATTTGCTGAATTTGTGTTTGTTTGTTTTTCCACACTCACTTTCATCCTGCATTACTCTAAACTTTAGACATTTTCTTTTTCTTCTCTCTCCTCCATTAGACCATATGTTTGATTACAAACATGTAAACTGTAAAACTACTTTTATAAACTGTACAAAGAAGGCTATGCTTATTGTTTCTTCTCTGCTAGGCCATTGTGTGAGGTTTATGTGGGACTGGTTGTTGTTCAGCTTCTGCTTTACAAATCTGGTTACAGGTATACCTCAGTTAACATAGTAGATGTTTTCCCGGGCTTTACATCTTTAACAGAAACTTTAGTACCAGAGGTAGAAATAACATGGAAAGAATTGGGATAGGTTCCAACAGCACAAAAAAGAGCAGATCAACATGTTTCAGCAAACTTTTCATTCAAAACTAACATTATACACATGTGAAATGAAACAACCAGGTCAGATAAGCCTTGTGTAAGTAAACAAAAACATTTTGAATCTTCTAGAGACCACTTGAAAGCTTTTTCAAAAATGCATCCTGGGGTGATTCCCCCCCTTTGCTTTTCTTAGCATTTCTATTTTGGTGGTGAAACTTATGGATCTATCTTTTAGCAACATGCCAGGGGAACCAGTGAGCCAGGCTAATCTGTATTCCCCTTTTCTTTTCTTTTTTATTGCTCTACATACTTGTTCAGTAAGAGATTCTGGAGGCAGCTGTTTACCTTGCCTGTTGTACGTAAGCACACATAGCTACAGTAGGCTCACCTAGAGTAGAATCCCATTCTTTCCCAAGTCAAGCTTCATTACATTGCTTACTTCAAACATGCTATAACAACCCAACACTGAAAGTCTGTCTTTCTCCATCTCTCCCTCACCATCCTCCCAATGCCAATGCTGCAAAAAACCTCCAGCTAAACAGAAGACAAGAAAGGGAGTGGCGGGCTTGGCTGCCATAAAAAAGACTTTGTAAAAAGGAGTTTCTTTGTCAGAGGCTTTGTTAACTGAGGCATGCCTGTACTCTGCTTGAGAGATTTACTATAACTCTCCCCCAGCACAAGCATGGGAGGGGGCTGTTGTTATTGTGTGTCTTCAAGTAATTTCTGACTTATGGTGACCCTATGGTAACCCTATCATGGGGTTTTCCTGGCAAGATTTGTTCAGAAGGGGGTTGCCTTTACTTTCCTCTGAGTTTTTGCTTTGCTTTCCTCCTAGTGGGTTTCCATGGCCAAGCAGGTATTTGAACTCTGGTTTCCAAAGTCTCTGGACTTTATCACAACAGCCAGTCATCTTGTAGGAACTGCATTTTGGAAGCAAATGGAAACATACTTGTATTGAAGCAATCCTTATCACACCTCTAAATCAATACTGGTATAGTGCTGCACATTCCTTCCACACTGCCTGTTTCCTTCCTGTTATTGCCCTACATATTTAGGGTATGCAGATCTGGCCAGTGGAAGTGGGAAGGGAGAGATCAGGCTGGGGAAGGATGGGGAAGAGAGATCAGGCCAACAGATCATAGCAGCAAAAAGAAAAAAGTTGGCCTGGTTGAGAATAGCGTGTGGGAGGGGGAAGGGAGGGGAAGAGGAGAAGAATCCCACCGTTTCTGAAGCACAAGAGATTACTGCATGAGGGCAACTACTGGGATAGTAGCACTATTGGGAGTCATTGATGAGTTTTCTCCATCAATTATACGATGCTGTTACCCTAAACGCTTGGGGTCTTAAGGACCCTCAAAATACCAATATCAATTTGGAGAATTAATATATTCGGCTTGGTTATGTGAGAGGGGATAACAAATAGTCAGACCTTTTGACCTATGTATACTGGTAATCAGGAGGAGACTTTAGGCTAGATAGTACAATTATTTGGTTTTTATTTGAGAAAACAATCATAACAATGTTCATGCACACACTCAGGCTTCAAGCACTCCCACAAGGCTAGAAAATAAAGTAAGAAGTATTGGGATCGAAGAATAGTGAAGGGAGGTTGTTTTCAGATGATACTGTACCAATCTGAAGGGTTGAGGTCATGGAGGAAGCAGAGTGGGGGGTCCTGAAGCTGGAATAGCTACATAGTCTGACATGGAGTGAGGGGAAGACGAACTGTGCACTTGGCTACACAGATGGACGTAGTGTCCACAGGAAAACAATCTGTGCGCACTTGAGTGCGATTTTGGAAGGGTTTTTATACCCAATAATTTCCTTCACTGGATGGAATTTAGAGCGAAAGGCAATGCTTCTCAGAGTTTCTTAAAGTAAGATAATAGACACTCAGGATATGCTAAAGATCCTTAATGTGCAGATACTTTGTAAATGAATAGAGGAAGCAACTCTCTTTGTTTTGGGGGAAGGTGGAGGTATGAGGGATCTTTACAAATTTGAGTATCTCAGTTTAGACTGATGGGATTAGCCAGATGTCCAGGCAAGAAATTGCCCTTGCAAATTATCTTTCTTTGGAATTTGGGCTGGCCCCTCCTTAATTGCATACCTGGCTGAGTATCAGCGCTAGTCCTTTGGAATTCCTTGTTTTTGGAACTACCCAGTTTTAATGGCCACACCGCGTGGAAGGCCACATTTGGCCAAACTATTAAATATTGCCAATTATTACAGATATGGAGCAGGGGGTGTCAGGGTAGGTAACAATGTGTTTCAGAAACTACTGAAGCACACACCAGCAATGGGATGAAGATGACATCATGTGGTAAGTACCACCCAATAATGCTACTATCTAGCTCTAATCCTACAATAGAAGCCTCATATGATTAAGTCCGTAGTCCAGCGCTCAAACCATTGCACCACACTGGCTCTCCAGCATAGGGAGACTCTAGTCCCCCCCAAAAAAGAGAGAGAGTATTTTTCTGAGCTTTGGTTATTACAAATCTTTCTTGAATCTGTCTGTAGTGACTGACAAATCTGTCAGTTTTTCTGTCACCGAATTTGTTCTAATCTTAAATCCTTTCTACGTTGGTTATGAAGTAATAGGCAAATCTTAGGAATCCTATGTCAAAAAATGAATCCAACAAAATTCTCAACCATCTGCACTAGCCAAATTCAATGTGCACATCTTTTCCCAGCATGGAGAGGACTTTGTTGTACCTGCCTGTCATGGAGTTTGTAACGGCGAGGAGCCTTTCATGATGGATTGAAAAAAAGAGTGGCAGCCTCTAATTCAGTACCAGAAAAATGGCTGATACACAGGGATTCATACACAAACTTTTAACAAGCTAAATACACTGCCTGTATGGGTGAGTTTGTTCATTTTCCTTTGTATCACAATTCCTCACAATCTCCTCCAAACTCGTGTTTCTGAAATAACTAATAAAGAGTATTAACAGTAAAAAAAAAAATCTAAAGATTAATTTTGCTGTTGTTACAATGCTTAAAAACCCAGTAGCCCCTTATTATATTTTTTAAAATAATAAATGATGGTATTACTTTACAGTGCATTACTTCCTCAGGTAGAGGCATTTCCCAAGTAGTGTCACTTTTTATAATTTTGCTATTGCGATTCTATTTATGGTGATTTCACTCAGATGTTCTGTCAGTCCATTTGGAACTGCTCCCAGAGCTACCTACCATTACAGGAACCATGTTCCCCCTTCTCCCTCTCATTTGTGTTCAAGTCTGTCATCCTCCAGGGCTGCCATGTCTATAATCCAAGCTTTCTTTTTCTTAACTACAATTATATCTGGGATATGATGTTTTAATTGTTTGAATCTTAAACTCTTACAGGATTTTTACATCACCTTTTTTGACAACTGCAAAATATCACTGCAGCTACTTAATAGTTATTGCTGTTGTGTGCCTTCAAGTCATTTCTGACTTACAGTGACCACTAGGGTTTTTCTTGGCAAGATTTTGTTCTGAAGGGGTTTGCCATTGCCCTCCTCTGAGAGAATGTGACTTGCCCAAGGACACCCAGTGGGTTTCCATGGCAAAGTGAGTATTTGAACCCTGGTCTCCAGAGTCACAGTTCAGCACCCAGACCAGTACACCATGCTGGTTCTCTAATTTATCACAGCTTTTCTTATATTCAGTTTGTACCATCTTACTACATGAACTGATAAGATGGTCAACAGTTTCATCTTTTTCTTTACATAAACAATTACTTTCAGCAGTTGTAGTAGTTGTAGTTGTAGCTGTAGTAGTAGTAGTAGTAGTAGCAGTAGTAGTTATAATTCTCATAAATATTAACTTTAGTTAAACAGGCATCCCCTGCTTATTTTATGGGTTAGGGACCAGAGCACTGTCAAAAAGTGGAAATGGTTGAAGAGCGGAACCCAGTCTTTTAAAAAAACTATCCATCCATCAATCATCTAATGCTGTAATTATTACTTATATTATTTTATACTGTACATTAGAAGCACAAATATAAGTACTATATGAAAATTGTATTATAAGCACAAATACTGCTGTATCAGAGATGCACTGTGTACAATTTCTAAGATGCACAACAACTAAACACAGACTGAATGAAAAAGATGGTGCTGAGTCAACTAAGAGAAAAAAAAGTACAGTGTGCTGAGCTGACAGAGAGGAAAAAACAATGCACCAAATTGACTGAGAGAAAAAAAAAAGAAGCGTGGGGTCGCAAAACTGTCATGCAAACAACAAAAGACCAGACCATGCGTCAAAAATACAGTATATGGGTATAATTTAGATGGTCAAAAGAGCAGAATGTTGAAAAACGAGTCATTGAAAATGAGGGGACACCTGTATCCTGTCCAACCCCCCCCCCCCCAATAAACTGAGAATAGCCACTGTGGTATCCTGGGGTCATCTGCAATATAGTATTACCCACTGAAAGAACTTTCCAATTATCAGTTTCCCTCCCTTTCAATCCTCAAAACTCTCTCCTTTTGACTGGTACAGACTCCTATCAGCAAAATGCTGTCTTCAGTGGTAGCAAAAGCAGCTTTGGCAAGGGCAGAGTCGAAAAATGGCAGTTGTTCCCCAGACAGTCCTTTCTTCAGGTCACACTGGTACCAGCTCATAAAAAGCTGCAGTTTTGCTTTGAGATTTCATTCTTTCCCTTTGCTATCATTTAGAAAAACTGTACACTAGCAGACCAACTACTATACACTCACATTAGCACCACATTAGTCCCAAATGTTCTATTACCCCGAGGGATGCCACCATTAAAGTGGCTATCAACATTTTCCCCTTCTAACAGAAATGATATTTTTAAATTGTGTCATTTCATTAAGAAGGGAGAAGAGGCTCTGGAAAAAGCAGTAGGGACTAACAGCTAATCACAATGGGTACACCTTCATTAAACAGTTATATTACTTTCCAACTATGTTAATTATCACAACTCCATTCTAAAGAACCCTGGGATTTGTAGTTTCATGGGATACTTCAAAGTTCTTTTCAGAGAGTTCTAGCCCACTCCCCTGGAGTCCAGTTCCCAAGGGACCTTGAATGTCTATATACCCTACTGAATTAGATTTACTGTAATTTTCCTTCTTAAGAATACCTTGGAAACTGGAATTCAGGTGGATGGATTAAACTCTCTAGCAGAAAGTTCTAAGTAACTCATCATCACATAAATGCCAGGATCCTGAAAATGGAGCCATGACAATTAACAGGAGATGAAATTGATATAACTGGGTGGTGCCACTACACCCCTGGGTCCCCAACATGTGGGTCTTAGAATCTATAGCACCACAGTAGTGGCACCAGTTCTTGACAGATTCATGTTCCAACATGATGAGAATATAGGAAAACTATGCTCTTTTAAAAAGAGGAACTTAATAAAAACAGAACTTAGAAAGTGGCTTTTTAAAAAGTAGTTGCCTTTTTGTTCAACAGCCTTAAAAGCTGCTTTTTCAAATAAGAAAGGATACATTTTAAGATTAACTTTCCTAGTTTCTCAATAGTAACTAACATAGTTACTTTTGGTTAGTTTAGTGGGGAAACAGCATCTGAACATTTGTCATTCAGTGGTGTGAGGCATGGCACAGGCTAGTGCTTGTCCTCCTTCCATGTTTAAAGTGAGGCCACTCACTGAACCTATAGGGAGACCGTATCTCTCTATATAAGCCGGCCTGAGTGTTAAGATTGGCAGGGCAGGGTTATCTCTCAGCCTACCACCTTCACAAGGTGCAGTTGGTAAGGACTCGAGACAGCCTTCTTTGTGGTTGCTCCCAGACTGTGGAACTCCCTTCCACAGGAGGTCTGGTTGGCTACCTCCTTGCTCTCTTGTCATTGGCAGTTGAAGACAGATTTATTTAGGCAAGCATTTGACCTCTGAATTTTACTTGGTGTGCTTTGCTTTTTAAAAATGTTTTTAATGTTGTATATTTATTGATTTTATGTTTTTAAATTATGTCTTTTTAATCTATATTTTAATGATAGAAATGTAATTTAATTCTTTTTTAACATTTGTGAGGTTTTAGTTGTATTTTTTAACTATTGTAACATGCCTTGTATCTCATCTTGGGAGAAAGGCGGGATATAAATCCAATAAATATATAAATAAACTTAAAAAAATGTGGTTACATACCAAAAGGAATGTTGTTATAACTTGTCAAGTTATAATCAAATAGCTTTTCTAATTAAAAAAATACCTTTCTTATTTGAAAAAAAGAATTCGTCACATAAAACTCACCTGTAGCGAGTTACTTATGAGCTCTGGAAAAAAGTGTCTGGAGTTCCTTCCCCACCCCCGCCAGTAAAAAATAGTCTGTGGTGATTAACTGTATACTATTTAATTGCTTAAACTGACAGAGACATGAATATGAATAATATGTCTGAAGACACAATGTTTTAAATGTGTTAGAATTATGCTTGCATGGAGTCCTGCAGGCATCATTGTAAACGATGCAACTACCCCAGCTGCATCAAAGGAGATAGTGGGATGACATCTTGCAACATTCAGGTTTTCAAAGTAGTTGTACAGAAAAATCTAAGGCAAGCTCTCTATTTTCCAGTGATTTTTCACATTTAAAACTTTTTGTAAAAAAAAAAAAGTCTTGCACAGAAAACATTATTTTGTGCAAAAAAAATTCTGTGCAAAAACATTGTTTTTTAAATACACTGTTCTCTGCACAATGCCTCGTTTTCTGCTCAAAATACAAGATTTTTTTGGGAATTTCATTTCTTTGCAAAAAGAGACCCAAAATACGCACGCGTGCACACACACACACACACACATACATACACACACACAGAGTGTTAAATTAGATTAAATTAAACATTAAAAAATCCAGTAATAGGTGACAATTTTCTTGATAGGGTATCTCGGTGTCACAGAGGACAAGAAAATATGTAATTATTCTTTATGTCCTTAATCAACAACATGTATCCATTATGGCTACATAATACTTATCAGCATATATGTAGTCATTAATTAAAGTGGGATATGAAGAAATGTTCATAGTATTATTCACTGATCACACTTACGATTTGTTGTTGTGCCTTCAAGTCGTTTCCTACTTTTGGCAACCCTAAGGCGACTCTATCACAGGCTTTTCTTGGGAAGATTTGTTCAGAGGGGGTTTGCCACTGCTTTCCTCTGAGTCTGAGAGAGTGTGACTTGCCCAAGGACACCCAGTGTGTTTCTATGGCCAGGTGGTGATTTAAACTCTGGTCTCCCAGAGTCCTATCCCAAAACTCAAACCACTACACCACACTGCTTCGTATGTATAATTACAGGACATGAGAACACATGAATGAAACAAGCACATTCTATTTCCATTTCCCTTCCCTCTGGGAAAGATTGATAAGAATATATAAAATGTCAGAGAGGAAATGTGTGGGAGCATCCTAGGTTTTGCCTTTGCCCTGAACTCTTGAGCAAAGAAGAGAGGGTTAAACCAACCAGATGCTTTCTGCTCCTGCCTGTTACCCACATGCTTTCCTCCCCCTCTCCCAGGTGAGAGAGAGTGTGATGGGTAAACTGAAGCAAACTCACGTTTCCCTTCCCTCTCCCGGGATGGAAGCACCCTGTGCGCCAAGTAACCAAAAACCACCATGACATTTAACAAAGAAAGGAAAGCTTTACTCAACAGTAGGAAGGATTAAATCAGATTTTTAAGGTCATCTTTCTCAAGGTAATAGCTTAAGAAGTTGCAAGATTACAAATTACATTGGAAGAAACCTTGGGACTGACAATCAGCTGGGAAACATAACAAAAAATCCCTGATGCATTTAACTAAAATGGTCCCTTGCCCACTTACATAAAGCAGACAGAAAGCAGAAAGCAGAAAAATTCTAAGATTTTTATATGCAGAAGAGAGTGTGGTCCTTTTAAAGACCACCTTCTACCAGATTGCATGCCAGTGGCCAGCATCCAAGAAGGAGCACGAGAGAACTATAGAATAAATGCAGTAAAACTTTTTATATCTTTAGTCCTCCAAGATTCCAGACTTTTTGACACCTCTGTAATTTACATGAAGATTAACTGGCAAAGGGTTTCTCATCTGATCTAATGTACATCCTTCCTTACCATCTCAGTACACTGCAGAGAATTGAGTTAGATGGAGAAAGTCTCTAATATTTTGTGAGGGATAAAGAGGGGCAGATCTTTCTTGATTTCTCTGGCAAGCACATAAATCTCAGAATTGTGGATTATCTGCCTTTGCAGCAGCTATTAAAGAAATTAAGTAGCAGCAAATAAGCCCTGTGACAAGGAAAAGGCATTGGCTACTTCCCTCACCACCACCTTTCAAGTTATTTGTTAGTGTCAGAATAGCTGGGGGAGAAAGTGCGGGAGGTTGGCCTTAACGCACCAGATCCCATCTGATCCTGGAAGGAAATCAGGCTTATGCCTGGTCAATACTTGGAAGGAAGACTGCAAAGGAATACCAGATGCGGTAGGCTATATTTCAAAGGCAATGGCAAACCTCCTCTGAATAAATCTTGTTAAAGAAACCCTGTGAAATTAATAAGGTTGCCATAAATCGACAGGCAACTTGAAAGCACATATTACTAATACAGACAAGACCAGTCCAAATTTTCTATCCGTCATGGCTTGTGGTTCAAGTGCAGGGGGGAGGGGGCTTCCCCCAGAAATTTTTGAAGTGGAATACCCCAACATATTCTTTTCACAAGCCACCTACCTACGTTTTTGTACAAAATTGATGCAAACTGTTTTTCAGAGAATCCAGAGAACTGTGACTGTTGTAAGACTGGGTGTGCCCTCTGCTGCAGTCACAAGAACAAAGGAACACAGGAAGCTGCCTTTTATCAAATCAGACAACTGGTTCATCACATTCAGAATAGTTGACACCAATTGGCAGTGGGGCTCTCCAGGGTTTCAAGAGATTTTTTCTCCGCCATCACTGAAATTGTCAGTGATTGAGCCCTGTGCACAGAAAACACATGGCAAAATTAATGAGCTATGGTTCTTCCCCAAATATCCTGTGTTCCACCCAAAAGCACATTCTCCAAGAGAACAGCAACAAGAATATTTTGCAGGGTTTTTTTCTCAACATAAAAAAAATATATCAAAGAGAAGACTAGATGGGGATAGGTACAGTAAGGGTGATACTTCATTGTTGCTGTGGTTCAATATGCAAATGGTGACCAAGGTTCAGGAAAGCACTTAAAATGCATTTTTTTCAACACCAAGAATGTGATGGAACTGTTGTTTTTTTGGAGAAGGGCACCAGTTAAGCCTGACCCGAAAAAGCAGTGGGAAGCAATTATTTCAAAATATGCAACACATACTGTACTTGCTCTTGTCATACCCTGAAATATATGTTTCTTTCCTGTCAGAGAAGCTAAAATACAAGATACTGCCTCTTTGTAAGAATTCACCTTCACTTCCTTTTCTCCCTCTTATGTTCACTGCTCTTCAGATTCCTCAACACTTAAAAATAGCCCCTGGAGGTGTATGGGCGGCATGGGGGGGGGGCTTTTCCTCCATTACTATACAATTGCTGTTAGGGAAGAAAGGATGAAACCCTTAAAAATAGTCCAAATAAAGAATAAGTTGGACACAGAATCATGATTCCATGACAAAGCAACACCCACAATCCAAACCACTGGCCTAATGAGAGTTCTTGTAGTCGCGTGGAAGAGTAAAGCAGGGTATTTAACTCCAAAGAGTGACTCGGCTAGATGAGGGGATTTGGTGAGGTGTAATCCAGAAAAGAAAAGAAAAGAAAAGAAAAGAAAAGAAAAGAAACATTTCTAACCTCTGGTTGTGCTACAGTTTCAGAAGGAAATGATAGAAATGTTTAGTCCTTATATCTGAGGAGGAAGCCATGCTTGAAACTACATGGGTCAATGTCTACTGGGATCACAAAAGCCAGAGGTGTTGCTGCACAAACTTTCTAGCTGAAGAGACCTATCTAGAATAGTGTTCTGTTGACACAGTGACCTACCAGTTTCATGTGAGAAGTCTCCCAGCGGAACATGAATGCAAATGCACTTTCTGTCTCACTTTCCACACCAATTGATATGAAAAGGCATACAGTTAGGTCTGGAAATAATTGGACACTGACTCAAGTTTTGTTATTTTGGCTGTTTAACAAAATAAATTCAAGTTACAGTTAAATAATGAATATGGGCTTAAAGTGCAGTCTCTCAGCTTTAATTTGAGGGTATTCACACCCAAATTGGAGGAAGGGTTTAGGAAGTACAGCTCTTTAATATGTAGCCCCCTCTTTTCCAAGGGACCAAAAGTAATTGGACAATTGACTCAAAAGCTGTTTCATGGAGAGGTGTGGGCTATTCCTTCATTATTCCTTCATCAATTAACCAGATAAAAGGTCTGGAGTTGATTCCAGGTGTGGCATTTGCATTTGGAAGTTGTTGCTGTGAACCTACAACATGTGATCAAAGGAGCTCTCAATGCAAGTGAAACAGGCCAACACCTCAACCTCCTCTTCTTTGTTCTTCCCACACTGATCCAACAACCAGGCATTCTGACCTCAGTTGGATAGTGTTGTATTTTTTCCCCAAAGGACACACTATTTTCTTTCCTTTTGAAACTGTCAAATGATTTTTGGTACATGATAACCTAACTGTGCTCTAATAGAAGCATAATTAATATCTTCAAAAGAATGAACAAGAGGGGATAAAAGCCATTTTAAATACAATTCCTAAAAGCAAGAATAGGAAGGCTTGGGCTGAAGAAAGTTAGAATGAAATAACACAGCACAGCCTATTTTTATAAGAAAATTGGTAATTGCATTAAAAAAAAAATTAAAACATTTTGTATTTTAAAACAATAGGTTTTTTTAAATCCATCATGGCTATTCCTACGACCATACAACTCTGGTGGCACTTAACACCTACTACACATGTAAACCATACTTTTTATTAGTAGATGACGTTGTCCTTGAGTGAATTTATATCGCTATGGAGTAGCCTTCCATAATCTGGTGCCTCCAGTTGTTTGGATTACAACACCATCATCCCCAGGTACAGGGCCTGTGGGATCTGTTCTCCAACAAATGGAGAAGACCAGGTTGGGGAATGAAGAATTAGACAGTTACTTTGAATGTACAACATATTAACTTAAGAACTGTGGCAAACTGAGCTTCAAAGCATACAGGGTAAGAAAATAAATGTCTGAAAATAGAAGCAATTTAGCATAACCTCACTTGCATTGTTACCTGTGCCATTTTTAGCCCAACCAACCCAATTACAGACCTACTGTGATACTTGATAGGTCTCTTAATGTAACTCCATTTTTGAAATGGAAATCTCTGCACTCCTTTTTTCCATATTAAGTTCCACTATAAATTCAAAATGGTGTCATGTTTAGTGCAGAGATGACAAAAAGCCTTCAAAATACTGGAGTAAGGGAGGGCACAGAAGAGGTTACCGCTGAAATGTCATCAATCTGAATAAGCTTTCAGTAATATGGCGGGAGATTCAGAATGGACAAAAGGAAACACTTCACACAGAGCATAATTAAACTATGGAGCTGTTAATAATTGGTGCTTCCAGTTTCTAACATTCACAACTAAAAGGAACTGTGCATGGTGCAACTACTCCATTTTTCTTCCTTAACAGATTTGTTATGGTCCATTTAAAAAGGTGTGGGGGGGACAAATGAGAAAACATGAAATTCCACGACGGGAGCAGTCCAATTGCTCAATAAAGCTATGTCTGGATGCCCCCTCCTCCAACACACATACATACACAGCAAGATGTTGGGATGGCTGCCGGCTTCAATGGCCTTAAAAGACTCAAGGAAGGCAGGTCTATCTGGGACTCCGTAGTCATGATGGGTATATGCTACCTTCACGATCAGAGGCAAAATGCCTCTCGATAGGAGTTGCTGGAGAACAGAAGTGGGAGATTGCTACTGTGCCCATGTCTTCTTTGTTGGCCACTGTGAGAACAGAATGCTGGGCAAGACAGGCCTTTACTCTGATCCCGAAGAACTCCTCTTACGTTCTTAATTTCATGCCAGTAAAAATTTTATATCACGCTTTTGAATTATGTACAAAATCAGTGTGAGTAGGCAGCTGCACACTTTTGCTAGTGACATAATGGGCCTGTCTACACTGCAGAAATACAGCAGTTTGACACCACTTTATCCACCATAGTTCTATCCTAGGGAATCCTGGTATTTGTAGTTTTGTAGGGTATTTAGCCTTTTCTATCAGAGAACACTGGTGGCATCAAACTGCTGTATTTCGCAGTGTAGACAGGCCCTATATGCACTCCTTTGGAAACCTGCTTTCTTAGAGTTCTCCACCTTTAGGGGGAAGAGGAAACAAGTGAGGATCCAGGAGAGGCCATATTGGTGGCAGAACCCACACTATGGATTGTTTTCTCCCCTAAAGAAGAGTGACCATGTAAAAAGTGTGATATCGTTTCTTCACCAGGCAAATACATTGTTACCCAAGCCTTTTAGGTTTTTGGGCAGGAATTTAAACTGATGATTTGCTGGTTTTTACTCTGTTATGCTCTGAAGTCATTGTATAGGCTTCAGGGCCACATACTATGTCACAAGGCAAACAAAGGTTACTTTTATTGTCTTTAAGTGGTTGCTGTTTATATATGAGCCTCTGTGCCAGGGCTCAAAGGGTAGTAAAGAAAAAATGTTCAAAAATGAAATGACAAAGTATTCTGATATTCATGCTGTTCATACCATCCATTTCATCCTAATTATGCACTGCATTTAGTCATATTAGATGCACATCTCTTCCCATCCAAAAGACCATTGCTTTAGAAAACTCTCCAGTAAAAGGGTGATGGTGATGGTTAGGACTCTATAGCTTTCTAGGTCATGTCTGCATAGGGTTATTTTTGGATCTTGTGTGCATTCCTTTTGTGGGCACCTGATTCTTGCAAGCCATGAGGTCAAGCACTGAAAGTGCCACTTGCCTGCTTGCCATGGGCAAGTGTCACTCATGGGAGCATATAATAAGTTCTCACTAGGGCAGCCAGTTGGTAACAGAAGCAGCAGCCATTTCTGCTGTTTCTACCCTTCTCTGAGCTTTCATCAGAGCTACCCTCCATTAGGCAGTTGCCCTGGATGGTGGAGTAGAAGAAATTGTGAATTCTGCTACTTCCCTATGGAAAAATTCTGCCATTACTGCAATGCCTTCTCCAGCTTGCACTATGCCTTGCCTTATGGCAGCACAACACACTTTCTTGCACTCCTTATATGTAAAGCATTAAGTAATAACAATAACTTTTGGTATGTTGTTTTCCCCTATGTATGTTTTTATCTGTATCTGCTTTAATTCCTATGAGCCACATTGAGTTCCAGCACTGGGCAAAAGGTAGGATACAAATTAATCAATCAAAAATAAATATAAATGGCAGCTGGCACTGCCCCACCACCACCTCAGGTGGTGGAAGAGCTCTGAGCCACCTCTGGCCTCTACAGAAACAGAGCAAGATCTCATGAGGAACCTACTCTCCTTGCGGATGCTCTGTAAAAAGGCAGAAACAGCAGCGGGGGGTGGGGGGACACCGGCTGTTTCTGTTTTTTTTTTTCCAAAGGTTTCTGCAAGACTGTTTCTATCCCTCAACCCCACCTCGATGATTGCCAAAGTCTGTCACTTGTAGGATGGAAAAGAGCAGGAATTTATTCCCACTTTTACCTTCTTGTAGGTTTTCTGAAAATCTCTCCACAGAAAGCTTGGGTGAGAGGTGTGGGATTTTTCTCACACCAAGATCTCTTTAAATAAGAAAAGAAACAGCAGGCTGTTCTCAAGCTGTTTCTCCTCTCAGCCACATGGGTAGACAAGACTCTAACCCTCGCTCTGGCACTGTATGTTTGACAGAAGACTCAAGGGGAATAAAAGATGCCATCTTTTCACTGTTTCAGCACTCTGGAAGAGTTAAGAAAGAGGAAGACTCATGCTTGTTCTTATCTTCGTCTATGTATGTGTGTGTGTGTGTGTGTGTGCACGCATGCAACTTCAAGTCGCCTGTCTTATGGTGACCCCATGAGTTTCATGGGGTTTTCTTAGGCAAGGAATACTCAGAGGTGGTTTTGCCAGTACTTTCCTCTGAAATATAGCCTACAGCATCTGGTATTTATTGGCAGTCTCCAATCCAAGTACTAGTCAGGGCTGACCATGCTAAGCTTTCAAGATCAGTCTCCATATTACAACATAAAATAAGGCAACCCTGGGTTCTTTAAGAGTCCTTTGCACAGAAGACAAAAGGGAGCTCAAAACAAGAGAGATTATCCTTAAGGAAGGTAAAGATTTTAACTGGTTTGCTTTTCTGCAACTCAAGGAACGATTGAATCAAGACAAGAGAGATCTAGCCACAGAGGCTGGAGAAAATAAGTTTGATTCATAATTGTGTAAGGATGTGGACCATGTAATTTAAAAAGTGTATAAATACCTTTTGAAACTAGAGACAGAAAATTAATCTGTAAAAGACTATATGATAAGATAGGCCCAAAATTTTGGGCATAACATTCAAATGGATGTATGGGGGAAATGTGGACTAAAGATATAAAATTCACACTGTGTAGTAATTTAAAAGAAAACATAAATAAGATGATATACAGATTGTTTTTAACCCCAAATAAGTCATCAAAAATATCAATGCTGGGGTTGTCAAGAGAAGGAGCACTCCTTCTTCCATATGTGGTGGACTTGTAGAAAGAGAAAAGTTATTGGTCTATGGTTTACATTTTAATTTTAAAAAATTGAAGGTAGATTTTTGCAATCTTACAAAAAATATTTTTGTTGGGTAGTATGGATAAAGAATTGGATAGTAAATATGAACTACTTCTCCAATATACAGTATAACAGCAGCAAGAATACTTTCCGCTCAAACTTGGAAACAGATCGAAGCAGCAATGATGGAAGAATAGACTGTTAAGGTTGCTGAGTTAGCCCAAATTGCCAAGCTAACATGGGTTTTAAAGAATAAATGGAAGAGTTTGTGAAAGACCAGAAACTGTTTATGGACTTCTTGAGCAATGATTTGTGGCTAAGGGTACTAACAACTCTAGTAGGATTACTTAGCTGGTAGAATATACTTTTTCTTTCTGATTTTTTTTCTTTCTTTCATTGCAGTTTGGATTGAGGGCCAGAGCCTTATTATGTCTTCATTAGTGCTTAGTGTTTTAGTTTAGTGTATTTGTTGTAGTGTATTTTACTTTTAGTTAGTTAGATTATATCTGTATCTATAAAAGGCTTGGGTATGTACAATAGGTCTGGGTATGTTTCTTCTCCCCGTGTGCTGATTGGCTCTTCAGGAAACACACCCAGCCAGTCACCACCCACATGCAAATTCCCTCTCCACCTCACAACCCACTCAATCTGCATCTACACCCACAGCCTCACAAGGGCCCTCCCTCCTCTCACCAGTCACCAGTCATGGGCTGCGACGGGACCTAGACAGTCAACTGGTGGCGGTGGTGGGACACCACTGCTGCCACTGCAATAGGATCCAGGCAGTCAACTGGTGGCGGCGGGACACCACTGCTGCTGCTGTGACAAGACCCCATCGCAACAGGACCCAGGCATTCAACTAGTGGCGGCAGCAAGCTGCTGCTGCCATGACAGCACCCAGACAGTCAACTGGCAACAACAGCGTGATGCCACTGCTGTTGCTGCAATGGGACCCAGGCAGTCAACTGGCAGCGGCAGGGCAACAGAGCAAGTCACCATCAATGATTCTGGGAAAAGTGTGGAACACTGAGAAGGGGGAGGAGGAATTTAAAAATCCACTGGCCTACCTTACAGGGTTGTCATGAGGTCTGCTGAGCATTTTTTGGGAGTTTCTTTTAACGGTGTATAGTACACCAGGTCCAGCTTGTGTGTGTGTATTTATTCTCATATATGTATATGTGCTTTCTTTTTTCCTTCTTTGTCTCTTTTCTTCCTCTTTTTCTACTTCTGAATGTTTACTACTTTTGCTCTGAATTATATTGTTTCCGTTAAAATTATTAAAAAGTATAATATAATAATACAAAAAGAGTCCTCTGCACATGCTGGGGTGGGAGCAGAACAAACAGTGAGGTCAGTGGCTTTGCTAGTAGACACATATATTAGGCAATCAGATACAACTGCCTGTGAATGGAGGGAATTGCAGCCCACATGTGAGAGACATCATCACTCCCCAAACCTAGGGTCCCACCATGCTCCAACCCATTTGAAGACAAGCTTCAGGCAGCTTTCCTTACAGATCATCTTCAGTACCTTCTCCCATCTACTTACAGCTGGAGAATATGGTTTTACCACACCTTATCATTTTTTTAATCTCACAGAAATCAAAGGACACAACATCAAGCTAGTCTCTTTAAAGAACACATAGACCCAATGCAGAATAGGCACTTGCTTGCCTTCGTGAGGTTTCAACTCTTTGCAAAGGAGACATCTCCCTATCATGTTCAGTAAAGTTCTAGTCAGTTCATTCCCACCAGGAGCTGTCCACTGTTCTGATCATTGGTACAGTTCTATGAACTTGACATGATTTTATTTTAATTAATTTGGAGAATCAAAGGCTGAGAACTCCTGGTTTCGGCACTACTGGACTGAGATTCTGATGTATGTACTGTAAATTCTGATCTGAATTTCCTATGTATGAACTGTAAATTAATTTCAGTGGTTCTTACATAGGACAAAAATGTTTTCAATATGATCCATAGAAAGGTTGCTTTTCCCTCTTTGAGGCAAACCCAGGAGAAAGTACAAGCCAAATCAAAGTACGTACACTTATATGACCATCTTGTAAGTCTGACACGATGTGTTTGGCACACCATTAAATATGGTACTAAAACATTCAGTGTGCATGCGTGTGTATGTATACAATCAAAGTTCAAAAATAAAAAGGCTTTCAATAGACAATGTTTTATTCGTCCAAGGCATAGAAGGAGCAGGGGCAACCACACACAACAGAATGTTTAAAAATCCTACAAAGAAATTTGCTTGAGGCATTCTACTCTACATTTTAAAACAAATAAACAGATGTGGAGAAGCATTGAATTTCTCTTTTAAAACTTGCCTGTCATACTAAATCGGGGTGGGGTGGGGGCTAATTGCATGCTATATAAATGGGAAGTTATTTCTAATGTACCAATCACTTGTTACTTATTAAAAACAGTCTGCAGCCCCCTGCAAGAAGAATTAAAATAATTAAAATTGTATGCTATTTATCTTGGTGACATAGCAGTATACACCATTTACCTCTTCTTTTTCCTTGCGTAATATAATATTTTTACAAAGGAAATATTCTGAGCATTAAAATTAACATTTATTTGTGTAAAAGGTGTATTGAGATGCATTTCTTTCTCATTTTACTCCAGAAAGCATTTATTAGTAGTAGTAATCTCCTCACTACTATATATTCATCTAGAAAATTTGCAGTTAATAAACATGCCCACTGTATTAAGCAACACCTTCAGCAATTAATGAGTTAAAGATGATAAAGAATAACAAAAGAAAGAGGCTCTTTCCTTGGTTTCCCGTAGAATATAGGCTTTCGACAATACATGTGTCATACAGACCCAACGTTAAATTTCCAGGTTTAGTTATTCTTTCGTTCTCTGCAAAATTTCCTACATACTTGAGGGTGACATGATCAAGAGCTACCACCTTTACTTCTTACTGAATCTTAGCATTTACTATCTTTTACAAAATTTCTCCTGAAATCTTAGATGTTGTGATAGATACATATATATCAAAAGATATTCTGTCTTGCGCATGGTTAAATATAAAATATCCTTATATTACAAAGGGACATGTACTTGTACCCAAATTCTCTACAAAGCAGATGTTATTACAAAACAAACCATAATAATAATAGCATTAACACTTTTAATACTTCTGACCTCAAGACTTCAGCAATCAGTCCTGGGGCATTCTTCGCCTACCCAGGTCTATAAATGTCAGAGTAATATGAACTTTAAAAAACCATACACCTAAAATGAAGATTTTGAGGCACAATAATCTAAAATAACTAAAATAATTAGTTATTTTAGACCCAATTTCTCCTTCTCCTGAAAGGCATCAGTGAACCTTTGTCAGTAGGATCCATCAGAAACAATGAGATAATTCTCGGGATGAAACATTAACCCATGCCAAATGAGGGATAACTTTAGTCTTCCTATTTTTTTTTAAAAAAATCCATAGACAGCAAAGTTTAAAAAATATATTTTTCAATATCAGGTCATTAGTGTAATCTGCACATTCACCATTGCCCAAAAAGTCACAGCATTTAAATTCTGCTTTGGAATTCATCCACACCTTGTAACAACACCCACATCCTCTATTTTAAAGATAAAACAAAACAAAACAGTGTTTACTGTCTGCAATTTTCTTATCCCAAAAGAGTGATCCAGATTTTAACCTTCATTATTTTTACCAGTCCAGTACAGCAAAGTTTTCAAAAAAAAAAATAGTACTTAAGCATCATGAATCCATGTTTAAATTATCCATCACTGAAACTTATAATAAAAGACAATTTAACAAGCCCTTTAAAAGAGGTGCATATTTTAATTGTCGTATTTGCATATACCAGTCGTTCATCTTCAATACAGTATTGTCCATGTAATTTTTTGTATGACCAAATTGTCTCTTGTGTATCAACCTCCAGAAATATTAATTTCCATATCTCTGATACACCACTAGTCTTGATTTAACACTACTGGAATGTTATAGTTATGAATTACAGAAAAGAAGGTATATGAATGAAGTGAATGGACAAGCAGAGCAGTTCCTTATTGCCTTAACAGCATGCTTATGTTTCCAATTAGCAACATTGTATGGACAACACAATGTAGATACCTTTATGTATGGTCAACTCCTGCATCACCTTAAAATAAACATAGGTCGTGTCCTTAGCATTTCTCCCTAGCTGGTATTTAATATACATCTCTAGAACTAAATGCAAGCACAATGCTTCAAGAGAAAAAGAAGAAGTGAATGCAGCAGACCACCCTTTATATCGTGGCATTCTTTGCAACAAAAGACTAGTATTTAGTAGCCTGTATAGGAATGGAAATTGCTCTGCTCATTTCAAAGAAGTTATGCTATTGCCTTGTACAGTCCTGAAGTTCCAGTATTATTTTGTTGCTGCAGGGGACTGAAATGAGTCATGGAAACAGTTGAAGTGTTTTAAAACATGTCTCTTGACAATCTATCTGGAAATGCATTCCACTGCATTATAGTGCAAGCACATAAGACAATGCTGCAACCCAGCTGTAGCCAAGCATAGACATTTACATGCACTGTTTGCCTTACATTCAGCCTAGCCCACCCCCCACCAACGCCGCAAGCCCTACCCTGAATCATGCAAATAATGCTGCTGCTATATACTGTATATGAGAAATTAGCACTAAGAACAAAAGCTTTTGTTTGACCATGCTAACGATTTGTGGTCCTAGGAAGTACAAACTGGACTTTAAGAAGATACAGTGCAACATGCTTTCTGAACTTTTCTACCTTTCTCCCTTTTCTAAAAAAGCAACCTATTGTCACCATGCTCTAACCTCAAGCCATTAAAAGAAAGGCAGAAAAAGCAATTCTTGCATGCATCCATGTCTTCAGAAAAGGTGCCAGAAAAAGAGAGTTGATACAAACTGAAATACAAAATCTTCTTGCGGGGGGGGGGCATAATTTTCATTTCCAGGCTTCCTCCAACTGTGTATGTCAAATGATACAGAGACTTCCTTTATGAGACTTATTATTCTTCACCCCACCCCTGGCCCCCCAACAGCACAATGCGTGCCCCAAACAGTCCCTTTTCAAATTAGGAGGAAGGAAGAAGGGGCTTACCTTTCAGTGCTGGTAACAAAAGAAAAGACCTTCACTCTGTGCTGCTTCTGCACAGCAGATGCCTCTATAAAGAAAACACAAAGAGTAAAGTCAGCCTGGGAGGTGCACACAGAGGTGTAGCGATTAAAACCCAGCATGCCCTTTTTAGGCACCAGGCTTAGTGGCTACAGGGCATGCCACCGCCATCCTTCTTCTTCTTCTGTCCCCCCCCCCCCCAGTTCTGCATCACAGCAGGCTACTGTAGCCAGGAGACAGAGGTGCTTAAATTAGAAAACCACTGCCAGAGGAAATAAACAGGAACCACAGCGACCCCCTCGACCCCAGCAGCCATCAAATCCGGGAAGATACAGTACACATCTGTTTCACGAGGCCCCCTTGGGAGCCTCCAACTCCAGCTACTTACCCTGTCTGCATTATTAATAGATGTTAATGGCTCCATTATATTGAAAAGGAGAAGCCCGTCCCTTTCCTATAATATGGAAATCCAGAGTTGAGTGTGCGTTTTAATCACGAGACAGTAACCATCTCAAGTGATCCCTCTATGGGGAGGAAAGTCACATTCCATCACCATCCCATCTATAAACCCACTGTTGCTACCCCGCCCTTCCCTATACCAATCTGGTAGTCAGAAATGCATTTCAAGGCAGCAAAGCAGCTGCAATCAAGGAAACACACAGGCAGTGACTTTCTGCTAACAGAGCTATTTTTGCATTAAATAAAATTGTTTTTTTAATGGATTGCAATGCTAATTTGGAGCACATTTTCTTCACTGTATGAATTGATGCCGAAAATCAAGAATTAAAACCTCCCTTTGTATGGGTGGTTTTTCTGCATGCTGCTCCAGTATGTGTGGGGAGGGAGGAACAGCATTGCCTGTGACAGAGATAAAGAATATATTTAGTTCAATTCATGGACAAATGCCTCCAGCCCTCTGATTTTGCTGATGTGTAAAAGAATGAGATTTTGAAGTACCTCTAGGCAGTGTTTTTGTTAATGTCTGGATTTTCTAAGGAAGCCTCATGCCCCCTCAAGGAAAATGTGCAGCGGCAGGGAAGGAGGGGGCAGGGGCAAGCACATTTCAAAGTATGCAAGACACACTCTCATACCAACTACTTTAAATTAGATCTCCCCAAGAATGCTGTGAAGTTACCCATGGAGAAAAAAATTGCACTAAATTACTTCCAAAGCTCTCTGTTTAAAAATAGCAGTTTGCATAGAAGGACTTGCATGTGTCAATGTACAGCTATATGTTCCTCGGGGAGTTGCATCAATAATATAACGCAAGTGCTTGAGGACCCTGTAAGAGAGGGGCAGCTACAGCAGAAGATAGTTCACAATATTGTCTACTCATTACATTGCTGCGCATGTGTGCTTCTCTCTCTCTCCTTCGATCGAGTGTCACATTTAATTATCCCAGCTAAATTTAGTTTTCCAAGACAGTTTTTTAAAAAGCCCATGAATCCCATCTAGAAAAAAGTACCTCTAGGTTTTAATTGTTTTTTTTTAAAGATACATATTCTTATAAAGTCAGAAAATGCTTCTTCCCTATATTGACCTTAGAGCTTTTCCTGACTGAACAGAAGGCCTCTGAGAGTAAGCCAGCCAACAAGCCAGCAAGCCAGGATCCCTCGCCCGCAGATGCAAGAGGTAGCTGTTTGCTTACTTCTGACAAATACATAAGAAGTGTCATTAATTCTTCCAAGACAAATGCAAAGTGACTGCCTTTGTTGCCCATTGTCTCTACAGATTTTAGAGAACGATGACTGTGCAAGTATTCTGAAGAAATAAAAAAAATCACAAGGATTGACTGTCTGAAGTGTGTTACAGGCAGACAGCCTCAGCGTGATAGTCTTCATCTTGCTCTCTAATTATTTATCCAGATAAAGCCTGACTGCTGGAAAATTAGCTCTCAACAGGAGGTAACTGATCTGAAAGGTTCTTTTTAACTAAGAAATTACGAACTGCTGGTACTACTAAGGTTAGCAAGTCACTGGATAGGACAACATAAGATTCCATTGAAGAGCAGTTAAGTCTTCATTCATCTTCAGAAATGGAACTGGACATCTCAGAGGGGGAAAAATTGGGACGGGGAAAGAAATACCTGAACTGACGGGTTTTAAAATCACAGAATCTAGTTATTTGAGAAGGATGTAGTAAAACAGGGAAAAAGCTAGAGGTGCTGCTCATTTCTCACTGTACAGTAATTGTTTGTGTATGCATTTCAATTTGCTTTATGCAAACAAAGAGCATTTGTAGTCCCGATTTGCACAGAGAGACTTCATTTTTTAAAAACAGTAAGTAACAGATTAAGTACAGATATATAAAGAGTGGAGAGGGAAGAGAAAGATTTCCTACTTACCTAGAACTCCAGCTCTAGATTTAAAAAATTAATAATAATCTAAGCAATTTCAATTTCCTGCTTTCAGGTCTGCCAAAGGTATGAATACATTCATTTCCCCCACATATAACAGCTGCTGGATTCCAACTGTTTTGTTTCCCTCACACTATTTCTCCCCCTCCTCATTCACCTCAACGGTGGATGGTACAGTTACCCATATTGTATCCTGCTTCACACTACAGAGAAATGACAAAGCATTAACAAAAACTCATACCCATCCATACAGATTTTAGGCCAAATTGGGTGTGTGGGGGACCCCTCCACTCCCTGTTAAACCAAATATCAAAACAGGAAGTATGAAAAACTGCAGTAATAAAAAAAAACCCAGAGCAGAGAATCTAATCATAAAGAAAACAACAGAAAAATAGGTTTGTTTGTTTTTTAAAGAAAGAAACCTGTAGCTTGAATCTTAGTGTATTCCGGCAATGGCATTGTAGTAAATGCTGTCCATTACTACATTTCTCGAGACAACATATTCTTTATTATCTTTGAAGCAGCTTTATTTTGATCTCTGGAGGTGAACTGCATTTACATTTTAGATGCCAAAAAAGCTACCGTAATTAGCAAAGCCACCTGCATTACCTGATTGCAGAACAAAGAGCATTTCTTCTCCCATCATTTGGTTCCTAAGCCACACCCTTTTGTCCATACAAAGCACAGACTTCCTTTCAGTGCTGCCTTCTTTCCCCCACCCTCATCCATAGCAATGATAATTTTTCACAGCATTTTTGCAATAGTAACACTACATGTTTCCAGGAAAGACAGAAGACTGTGTTTAAAAACCATCTGCAAGGTCACAAATGTGAGCATGTGGCATGGAAATGTGACTTACTGCACAACTGCTATCTTTCTCTCTCTTTTTTCTCTCTTTCATTTTAGCATGTCACTATTGCACAAAGAGCCTGGTTCTATATATGGTGGCCTCTGCATGCAAACAGCTTGCACACAGGCAGTCATATATGCCACTTGATGTTTCCACTGGTTTACAGACAGCTTTTCAGCATCATTACTCACAAGGAGTTCACCATGGACTTGGACAGCCGTCTAATCCAGTTCTAATGGGTGGACAATTCACCCATTGGTCAAACTTGGTACAACACACGAAGACACTATGGTGGACTAATGCCCTTTTCCTGCAAAGTGTATAAACTAAACATGAATTAGGCCTCTCTTTCGCAGCACAGATTATGCAGACAGGACCTATTTGCCTACATTTAAGTTAAAGGTTGCATGTGCCACACAAAGTGATGTGCAAATCTCATACTCTCAGCTTTGCTGCATTTCTCCCAACCCCACCTGGATTTTCTTCTTGTTGTTGTTTCCCATCACTTATCAAAGCTGTGGTTCTCCTTCTCCCGTGAAAATTCATAGCCCCTTTTGCACATTTCTCCTGGTGTGCAGATTTATTTAATCATTTTATCTAATTTACCCAGTTCCCATTCACTAAAGTGTGTGTGTGTGTGTGTGTGTAGCATTTTTGCATTTTAGAATGTGTGCACTATTTTGTACATGGTTTATTTCTCTGAAAAGACATATAAACCTCACAGATCTAAGAATTCTCACAAAAAGTGATTTTTCTCCTCACAATGAGCCTCAAGAGATGTGAAAAGGCTACTTTAATTGAGACTGTAAACTCCAATGGATTTCCCCCCCATTGCTAGCCATGTGAGACAGTATGTGAGCTGAAGACATGCTCCTATCCCTCACCATGCATACAACTTATATACCCTTCCTATGTATGAAATATCCCACCGATCCTGCTGTATCAAACTCCCCACTGCCATTTTTAATTTGGCATTCACAGATACTGCAGAGTGCAATAGTACAGGATACAGACTCAATTAATCTTTTTTTTAAAAGGGTTGGAGAGAGTGTTTCTCCTCATCATGGTAGTAGAACTACGATAAACATGAACATTTCTGCAAAGTGAAGGAAAAGGCAACAGTGGAGTTCCTACGGCTGTTAAAAACATAGAAAGCTGTCTCATTATGGATCACTATAGAGTAGTCTATACTCAAAGAGGCTTCATGGAAAGCTTTAAAATTAGGGCTTTTCTAGCAAATAAAAAGATCTGATGACAGAAATGATCTGCTGGTAAAAGAACCAAAAAAGGGGCGGGGAAGGGGTAGACCGAGGGAGGAACTGCATTACACCAGATCCAACTGTCCTTCAGCCCAGGAATACAGCCATAATGCCAACACACAAAGTTAGGTCAAGGCAAGGGCAGCTTTAAGGAATTTCCAGTATTCCTAGGCTGGAGAGGATCTGTATTCAGCACAACCTCAGCTGGCCCTTGGGCCTCTTGATCAGTTAGGATTGCACTCTTTGATCCATCAGTCTGAAGGGTGGGGAAAGTGTGACCTGTGAATCACACACAGTCCCCTGAAACTTTTTGCATCCTGCAGCACCAATTCCACAAATACACCCTAAGCACCAAAACAATTTTTCTGTTAAAAATTTGCTATTCCCAACCCACTATAAAAGATTCTTTCCAAGGCCAAAATGTCTACTCCATGCCCCCAATTTTATTTTTTGCATTTTAAAAAAGCCCCAATTTTCAGCCCTGGTGCAGTCTGTGGTGGGTGCACAGCCCTGCCAAAATAGCCCTCCCATATGGCAGTGACTCCACAGTTTCAGATAGGAGTTTTCCAGCCGTAGCTAAGCCTAGGACTATCTGCATGCTGAACATGTGCTCTCCCACAAGAATTATAGCCACATCTATGAGCTTACTGTTGTAGATTCATGATAAGCAATTTTCACAATCCCATACAACTTGTTGCAATTTCTTGTTGTTGATGTTGTCGTCATCATATATTTCACAGTCTAGCGGGTGTTTCTGACAGGAGTTTTGGCCCATGAATGATTCAGATTCTATTAGTCAGTGAGATATTGTTTGATAGTCATTGGACCAGCTCATGAACAAGATCACATGGACTGAATATAAGAAACATCATGACGAAGTGACTGCAATTATACATTGGAATCTATGAAAAAAAAATGTAGTTACCATCCACAATGAACTGGTGGGAATGTAAGACTGAAAAAGTTGTCGAAAACAGTGATGTAAAAATCCTATGGTAGATTCAAACTGACAAACAGTTGGAACATAATATTCCAGAGGTAACTGTGATTGAGGGAAAGAAAGTTCGGCTTATAGATGTGATATCTTGGGAGACACCAGAATGGAAGACAAAGAGAGAGAAAAGGTTATAAAATACTGAGATCTACAAACTGAGATTCTATGCATCTAGGAAAAGAAAACAACTGTGGTTCCGGTTAGCAACAGGTGCTCTACGAGCAATTCCAAATGGACCAAGAAAAGATCATCATAATTATTGTTATCATCATCATCATCATCAATGTCATTCTCTTTCTCTCTAGTTCTACTAAAGTTACTAGACAGCTTTGGGTGTATCAAGTTTCATTTGCAATAGGTCCCTACCCTCCTTAGTTCTGATCACACCTGTGATCTTTACTGTAAGTGCCATTTTAGGCATCACCTCATGTTAAAGTTCACCCACAAATCATGGTATTTGACAATCAAGATATCCCATACTCCGAATATTCCATTTTTGAGGCTTGCCAATAACATAATGGTGCCCCAGTGTGGGGGGAAAGCAGGGCATAAATAAAGTGATGGATGGATGTTGGTGATGAGGGTCAAGTTCAGAGTGTGGAGTATAGCTTCCAGAATCCCCCAATCAGCATGGTCATGGCTGGGGTATTTTGGGAGCTGTAGTCCACCACCACGCACCAATGTTTACAAGCAGTCCCCAATGTGCTTCAGCCAGGTAACGTGTGCACGTTCCATGTATCTTTTGGCACACCCCAGCGAGTTTGCAAAATGTGCATATGTACAAAAGCTCTTTGCAGCAGGGTGTAAATGATAATGTGACTCCTTCCAATATAGTTGCTATAATACAGCTGTTAGACTCAAGAAAGCCTTGGGGTTGTCAGATTGTTCCTTTACTGCTGAGATAGTAGAAGAAGAAACTTATTTTTCCTGCTACATCAGGCAACAAAGCAAGTACATACAGGGACTCAGAGTAGGGTTCCATAAATGTTTTGGGTAGGTGGCTACAAATCTTTCTGGAAACTACTTGTTGGGATTGCCTAGCACCATGAGAACCCCATCCTTCCCTTCCGAAATGCACAATACACTTCAGAGAACCTAGGAGTTCAGTGGGAAGTTTCACTCCATGGAGGAACAAACACTACCCTCCTTACGTCCTGGTCAGCTATTTACAGATATTTTGCTACCTAAGGCAGAACAGCAAATGACATTCACTTGCCACCAACTCTCCTTATTACCACTACCCAAAGCCCACAATATAGCAACTGAACTGCCACATGACATGTTGCTTCTGTGATTCATCTTTCCAATACTCACAATGGCAATCTCTAAGCTTGAGCATCATGATAGCCCCACTCTCAGAATATGAGGCACTGAATAAAGTGGTCCTAGGCTCAGCTGAAGAAGCACTGCTGCTTTGGTATGGTACCAATAACTCTTTAAATGGTTTTGCAATTGTGGCAAGGCACTGGTGCTCTTATGGCTAGAGTCTGGAGAAAAAAACACCTATGTCCTTCCTCTGAGCCAGGCATTGTGGGATGAGATCTGAGATGATTCCAAGAAACTTATCTATAGAATGCCACTGCAGCCACACAGTCTGTTTAAACAGGTTTTTTGGCAGTGTGGAACAATATGTTCTAGTACTCTTAGGCAGCAGCCTCTGGCCATTGTCAGCCTCTTTGCAATCCAAGAGATGCTTTCAGCCAGCACCAGGCGCTCCATGGAGAGGTAGGCACAGCACAGTCATCAAGCGAGTATTTCCACTGTCCATCCTAATCCATCACCTGGGAAAATTGGCTCTGCTTGCCTCATGGCAAAAACTTGTAGAATGTTTTGGAAATACTTGGTGATCAAGTACGTGTGTTCAAAGCATAAATGTATGAGAGAGACCAATCTCTTTCTTCTCCTTTGTCCTTTATGCTTCCCGGCAAAGGCGAGGCAGCAGCAGCAACTATAAATGGTTAGTTACCAAGGCTAGTCAAGATCTGCAGAGCCTAAAGTGGGAGAAAGAAGCATTTGTCTTTCATTTATTTGATCTGTCGATTGTAATAAAGAGAACTGAATTGAATTTCTCCTTCAGAAACAAATTTTAAAAGTGGGAACTCTCTCAGTTGTAGCCTAATAACCCACAGGGTACAAATGCTTAAATTCTGGGAGAGTAGCTATTTATTCCACTGCCAGATTCTCAGTGGATAATTTGGGTGTTTTTGTTTTTTACTATAGCTCCAAGAATCCTCCAGGCAACATGGCCATTGGTTGGGGGATTCTGGAAATGGCAGGCCAATAAAGTAGCTTTTCCAGGCTCTTCTTTTTCATTTCACAATACCTGTTGAGAGTCAGTGGGATGGAAGAAGTGACTCTGTGAGGACTTTGCATGGAGTAGGTTACATAAAACTATTACACCTGACCTTTGGTTATTCTGTTTACAGGTAACACTGAATTATGAAGGAAGAAATGTCTTGGGAGTTATGGACGATTATCTTCTAAATTTAAGAAACATTTTTGTTCAAGTACACAAGTCAAAACCAATAACATTTTTCTCAGAGATCTGCAGCAGCCAACCTCTTTTGGCACTGTTTGTCCTACAGTGCTTGGATACAAGATGAATAATGCAGCACTGCAGACTGGCCACAGAAGAAACAAGTACACTTGAATTAAAAGATAAATGCAATGTTAGCCAGGTAACACATAAGTGGAATGTGTTATCTGCAAGCTAATACGTCTGGCTATACTATTAGGAACAGTAATGCAGCGGCTGTTCAGGCAGCAGATGTCAAGTGGGGAGAGAGTGGTGGCAGGTCTTTCCATTGCTCAAACCTTTTAAACTAACTTACGCTGTACCTCCTAAACTTGCCAGATGCTCTCAAGCATGGTGGGGGATGCCATCCTGTTACCAGTAAGCAGAATTTTTGTGGGAAGGAGTAGGATGGCATCATCTATTTTTGCCTTCAGCACCAAAATGTCTTGGGGGTCAGCCCTGCAGTTTGCATCAAAGACATGTGTGGGACCAATAATCTATACTGACTTCTTAGTAAGAAAGAGATCTCAGCATACAAAAGCTCAGAACCTGCTACTCACTGATTTGGTGCAGTGTATGAGTAAACACAGATAAGCTTACCAACTGGCAATTTACCCCAGTGTAATCTTTCCCAACACTGTGCCCTCCAGATGTATTGGACAGAATCTAGACTGGGGTAGGAAAACTGTGGCACTCCAGATGTTGTTGTATAATAACTCTTATCAGCCCTGCGCACACAGCCAGTGTGGGTCTACTGTGAATGTAACTGTTTGGTAAACCTGTCATCTTTATAGTCCTATCCCATTGTTGTGTTAGATCTAAAATCTAGGGATCCTGAGGAATAGTACATTATCCTTTTGTTAAAGGAAATTTATTTACTTATTTTTTAAAACTTTTATCCCACATTTCTCCCTGCATGGGACCCAAGATAGCTACATGCTGTGAGCACTAAACATAGAACTAAAATTATGAGGAGGTAAGTGTGCAAGTAACAGGTAGAGGAGGACAATGATTATTATGATGATAAAACTGTTTTCCAGAGCTTGGAAGCACCATTTTTGAACTACAGTTTTCAAAAGACCCCAGACAGGCTGAGGTATTCTGAGAGCTGCAGTCCAATAAACAACTTTTCCAAGATCTGACTCTACTTTGGGTGGGCTCACACACATACCGCCTTACCTGACAACTGGGGCCTGAATGTTCAAACTGAATCTAGTGAAAAATATTGCAATGGCTAGGACATGAGATGGGACACCATATTTCAAGCTAAGCTAGCCGCATATGCAAATCAGAGGCAGTCAAATGGGGAACAAGTATGTATTAATCTGTTTTTGAAAAAGACTTAATCCATGACAGAACTCATCAGGATTGAGCCATGGGAGGTACAAAGGACAGATATGCATCTTTAAGTATGTTGTCCTGGAGATTCAGATCATCCAAGGGCCTTCAGACTTAAAGAATTATTAAAATGCTGTGACCTGGTGGATGATCCCTAAATATAAATGTATCTCAAAGATATTGTCACTCTGAAACACTAGAAGTAGTCTTACCTATTATAATCTAATCCCATCTTCAAATTTCAGATGAAACATAATGAAGAGAAGTGTACCATTAATGTCCCAAAGACATCTGTGGACATCTGTGCCTTTAATACATTAATTAGTGACTAGAGACCTGTCTAATTATATCAAATCAACATGCAAAATTTGGCACCTGTCCAGCTTATAGTCCTTATTTCTCCATACCTCCTTTCCATATTAGAGCTGACATAGGTTCCACAGTTATCTTCCTCAACTATTCACTGATACTTTATGTACCTCCTCCTCAGAGTGCTGCCTGTGCTATCATCTTTCCTTCAGACATCCTGTCCCCTGAGCCCACTCTCCAATCTGTTTTCTGGGCCTCCAAAAATGGACCAGGATTTTTTTTTTTTATTCATGTTTATTTTGGCAGGGGCAAAAAGACTTTGGTGTGCTCCCTCTGGCATCACTGCCTCCCTTGAGAAGCCTGTCAGGGTTGGTGGGTGGCAGCAGCACTTATCCCTGTGGTGAGGTAACTGCAAGCCACTCAGCACTGAAATTTCCCACCACCCCCAAACATACTGTTGCCTGGAGCATGGTGGATATTAATGTTGGGACTTGTCTATTACGAGGCAAAAACCCCCGAGTGCCTCGCAGTGATGGCATTTCGCAGCAGCTGTGACTTGTCTTAATGGTGTTTCCCCCCATAAGCTTCACATGCAAGATGGCAGCTGCAAGTGATTTACTCGTGTTTGTACTTTCATAATTTGCCACCGCTGAATGGCTTTTTGTTAAGAAATGATATCCACGGTGTGATAGAGCAATTTTTCAATTTAACAGAAAAGCAAGCAAACAAACAAATCCCATCCCGTTTTCTCACCTTAGCGCTTGCTTGCTAAGGCAAAAATCCAACATGTGGCAGCAGGCGCTTGCCTTATTAGCAAGCCCCCGCCCTCATGCTTGCCCAGCCAATCAACTTTGTGCTTCCTCTCCTATGGGAAAGAGATTCATATCAAATGACAGTCCCAATGAGAAGGAATGTGCATTCCCCTCAATGTTTTTTAAAAAAAACTCTCGGAAAAGCCACAAAGGTTTTTCCTGCATAGTTTTTGACGTTTTGGGCCCCCCTCCTTCCCAAGACGGCAAAATAATGCAGAATGCCATTAAGACCGGTAGGATTCTCCTTGCATTTGCCATTTAGACACCTCTGGTTCATAGTTGCTGCTACTGCTGCTCAGCAAGTTCAGGCCCTGCCCAAAGGGCTCCTGTTATTTGGGCCCATGTGCTGAATGCTGACACTAGTGTGCCTCAGTTCCTCCCCATACTTCCTGTTTACATGCTCTCTTCTCTTTAAGGCCTGGCATTAGGCTTTCCACAACCCAAATGGGCTTTCAGTTGCCTCACAGAAATTACTAAAAGAGCCTCATTCTCCTCACTGTTTTGTCAGCCTTCTATCACTGCAGCCCAACTGAAAGGAGGGTGAGGGTGGGGGTGGGTATAATTTTAATATTATTAAAATAATATTGTCTGACGTAAACAAGCGGTGTCTTTTATCACCTAATTTGCAGTACACATTCCACATGGTCAAACACCTCCCCCTCAATCCGCCACTAAAAATCTAACCAAGTTTGCAAGAAAACAAGTGAATCATGAAAAAATATCATAGGATCATAGAGTTGGAAAAGACCACAAGGGCCACCCAATCCAACCCCCTGCCTTGCAGGAATACACAATCAAATCATTCCCGACGGATGGCCATCCAGCCTCTGTTTTAAAAACCTCCAAAGAAGGAGACCCCACCACACTACCAGGCAGTGCTTTCCATTTCCAAACAGCTCTTACTGTCAGGAATTTCTTCCTAATGTTTAGGTGGAATCTCTTTTTCTGTAGTTTGAACCCATTGCTCTGTGTCCTAGTCCCTGGAGCAGCAGAAAACAAGCTTGCCCCATCCTCAGTAAGACATCCCTTCAAATATTTAAACATGGCTATGATGTCCCCTCTCAATCTTCTCTTCTCCAGATTAAACATGCCCAGCTCCCTAAGCCACTCCTCTTACAGCATGGCTTCCAGACCTCCCACCATCCTGGTCGCCCTCCTCTGGACATGTTCCAGCTTCTCAATATCCTGCCTGAATCGTGGTGCCCAGAACTGGATACAGTATTCCAGGTGAGGTCTGACCAAAGCAGAATACAGTTGCACTATTACTTCCCTTGATCTAGACACTATACTCCTATTAATGCAGCCTAGAATCGCATTGGCTTTTTTAGCTGCTGCATCACACTGCTGATTCATGTTCAGCTTGTGGTCCACTAAGACTCCTAGATCCCTTTTGCATGTACTGCCCTCAAACCATGTGACACCCATCCTATATCTGTGCATCTCATTTTTACTGCCCAAGTGTAGTTTCCTACATTTCTCCCTGTTGCAATTCATTTTGTTAGTTTTGGCCCAGCTTTCTAATCTGTTCAGGTCATTTTGGATTCTGATCCTGTCCTCTGGGGTATTAGCTACCCCTCCTAATTTGGTGTCATCCGCAAACTTGAAAAGCATACCCTATACCATAAATAAACAAATACTGACGGCCCTCCATATCCACAGATTCTGCATCCACAGATTCAATCCTCCATAGCTTGAAAATATATTTTTTTAAATCCAAGAAACAAACCTTGACTCTGCCTTTTTATGTCAGGGACACCATTTTACTACACCATGGCATATAATGAGACTTGAGCATCCACAGATTTTGGTATCCACGGGGGGTCCAGGAACCAAATTGCCATGAATACCAAGGGCCCACTGTATCTTATTTTTCATCATCTTCAATATCAAACAGAATCTGGTTGAGTTTGATAATGTACAGTAGCGTAGAGAGATAACAGTCTCTTGAGTTCTTTGTTATCAGAATCATTTAAGACTGAGACAGTTTCAGTGCTCTTTGGACTTCTGTCAAGTAGATGCACATTATATAGCAGGTTTGCTTAATGTCATGTACACAAGACCAGTAATTTTGATTACAAAGAAGGGCATAAGGAGTGTTTGGATCCTTCACTAAGGGATGCACATTTTACAATATTGGGAATGAAATGGCTGATAACGTCAAGTATTTAAATACAGTACAGACAACTCTGTAGAAAAGGAGAAACGGGTGGGGAATCTAAAACTTGCTGCAGCACAGAGGCTTCATATGCACTGCAGAAAAAAAATCCAGTTTGATACTGCTTTAACTGCCATGGCTCAATGATATGGAATTCTGGGATCTGTAGTTTTGTGAGATATTTAGCCTTGTCTGTCAGAGAGCTCAGGTGCCACAACAAAATACAAATTCCAGGATTCTATAACACTGAGCCATGGCAATTAAAGTGGTGTTAAACTGGATTTTTTCTGCAATGTAGATGCAGCCTAAAAGGTAAATGACATTAAGTACTACAGTTGTCCCTTCATATTCGCTGGGATTTGGTTTCAGGACCCCCCGTGGATACCAAAATATGTGAATACTCAAGTCCCATGATATGCAGTAGCATAACAAAATGGTGTCCCTTATATCAGATGGCAAAATCAAGGTTTGCTTTTTGGATTATTATTTTTTAAACAATATTTTCAAGCTGTGAATACTTAAATCCGTGGATACAGAGGGACAACCGTATTTGAAAAACACTCACTAACAATACTGTATAGAAAATATCAATTATACTCTCATATATTCCATATTTTATACTTTTCAAGGCTTGGAAAACTTCCTTTTTGAGGCTACATTTCCCAGAATCCCCCAGCCAGTTGAAAAAAAGCAGTTTTTCTGAGCTCTGATACTTCTACTGACCTTTTCTGGAAAAGGAAACTGAACAGAATAAGAAAGGGCTTCAAGTAAGAGGAGAAAACATCACACGTTAAGAAATTATCCTAAAACTAATTGTTAGTATCAACTAAAGCAGATTTATTGGATTTATATATTATCTTACCAAGTTCCCATTGATTTAGTTGGTCTACTCTAGTTGGAACTAACAACTGGATTGGGGCCCGAGTGAGGCTTTAAAAAGGGGACAGGTCTCTTAGGAGATTATCACACGGGTCCAAAAAATCCCTGTCCCACCTTCGAATTCCCGCCCCACTCCCATCCCTGGTGCAGTTTAATTTTTTTTTTTTCCGGACACTTACCTTTCTCCTGGAACAGAAACTGCTCCCCCACCTCCAGCAGCCCAGGCTGTGAATGGAGCTCTCACAGAGCTCAATTCACTTCCTGGAGAGCTATTCCTGTGAGAGGACGATTAAGGAGAAAAAATAAATTTAAAAAAAAAACCCAAATGTCAAAAAGTCAGCTTAAGCACCTACATACAGTTTTTTGTTTTGTTTTGTTTTTTTAAGTAAACGGGAGGGTTTGACTTACCTGGATGTCCAGATTGCCAGTGCAAGTGTTCTCTTCTTACCTTACAGGACCTTAGAGGGCTACCAGATCACACGGAAAATTAAAAAATAAAAATACAACTGAATGTCAACAAATTAAACCAAGCACCAGAACACACTTACAAAAAACAACTAAACAGGGGAGGGTACAAAAAAGGCTGCGACTTACCTGGATGTCCAGATCTTCAGCGCAAGTGTTCTTTACGAACCTTACAGAACCTTGGAGGGCTGCCGGATCTCACAGAAAATTTAAAAATAAAAATACACTAAACATCAAAAAATTAAACAAAGCACATAAACTGTCTTAAATCTTTAAAGCAACACTGGGAGGGTACAAAAAAGGCTGACACTTACCTTGACGTCACGATCAGACCCGGAAGTGTTCGGCAGGGACCTCCTAGATTGTGCCAGCATAACGGGGCACCCGTTTGCACACCCGTGATTCCATTACAGAAACAGAACGGGTGATCTATTAACAGCTTAAGCCGTTAATTAAAAAATCAGAGAATGAACAGGGGCAGAATGGGACAGGGACGACGTCATCTGAAAGGGAAATCCTTTAGTGATCCTGTAGCGTCCCTGTCCCTGATTATATGGTTCGTGTGATGATCTCCTTAGACATAGTCATTAATAATGTTTAGTTGTTCCCATACTATAGTACAGCTTGAATTAATGTCAGTTTGTGGAAACTAATGCCACAGACCCACGGAGCTTACACGGGAGACACTGTGGTGATGATGCTAGTTGCTGAAGTTTATATTAATTTTATTGAAGGGAGTATACTGTATCCTCCAGTTTCCATTTACAATATTAAAAAACACAAATTAGATGAAAATCCCATAACTTTGGCCTCGCAACTGTAATTTGCATGTGTAATTTACAACTGACCTCCTCTTGTTATTTTACTTTGTCTTCCACCTTCTGGTTTTAAAGTTCATGGTGATGATCCTGATGATTCTGTTTTATTTCCACTCTTGGAGGAAAGCACTACTATTATCAAGTACCATCACATGTGAAAAGTTTAACCATTTTCAGGGAAATCTAATTGCAAAATATGCAATGAGACCCATGCTTCAGTGGCTACTTACTATTGTAGTTACACTTTTGCAAAAGTTATAATTTAATTACCCATTTCTGTAAGGCAACTAACAAGTTACTTTTTAAAAATGATGCCTACAAGCCATTTGTCTCTAGTATAAAATGTTTGATGTTTAGAAGTATGTGAATTCTTACATGTTGATTAAAACTGATAAGTGTGGTCTGGACAGACAAATTACATTAATATACATTACTAAGTGTGAGTTGAGAGTGTACTTTACAATTGTAACTAACCCTTAATTGTTGTGTTAAAGATTGAAACTGAAGAAATCTGTAACAAAATGGTTGGAAACATCTTGAGTTAACCTTTTCTGCTTGCCTACTCCTGAGTTAAGTATTTATATTTCTGTTTGATTATCTTCAAGTCAAGTTTGCTTATTGTGATTATTCTGGAGCAAAGTTTCTATGTGTTTCATCATTTGCTTCATTACTCCAGAGTCAAGTATCTATACTGTGACTACTCGTTAGTAAAGATTCTACTGGAATTTGGGACTCTTTGTGATAAGTAACATTGGACTTCATTATATTGTTTGTTTATGTACTGTCAATGGACCACGAGTCTAATTTGTTTTTGAAAAAGGTAGTCTCATTCAATTGTTTTATACCATTCTATCTTGTTCCTGCTGTTATGTAACTACATCAGCATCCCCATATCTGCTGATTCATCATCCACTGATTCAGATATCCATGGTTTGTGATGGCGGGGGGCTGGATGGAGGAGGGAGTGGAGGAGGAGAGCTCATCCCCTTCTCTCTTCCCCGTGGGGCGGGCGGGCGGGGGGGGGGACTGACAGCATGGCAGAGGTGGTGGAGAGTGGACGGGGGATGGAGGGATGAGAGAGCTCGCCTCCCTTCTCCCTTCCCCACGGGGTGTGTGTTCCGGTGACACAACGGAGGTGGTGGGGGGTGGATGGGGGAGGAGTAGAGCTCACCTCCCTTCTCCCACAGGGGGTTCCGGCGGCACAGCAGAGGTGGTGGGGGAGGAGAGCTTGCCTCCCTTCTACCTTCCCCGCGGGAGGTTCCAGTGGCACAGCAGAGGTGGCGGGGGTAGACTGGGGGAGGGAACTCTGACATTCACTGTTATCCATGGATTTCAGGATCTGCAGGGGTGGGGGTGGAACCAATCCCCCATGGATACAGGGGTGATACTGTATTGACAAAATACAGTTGTCCCTTCACATTCGCTGGGGTTTGGTTCCAGGACCCCCCGTGAATACCCAAATCCGCGAATACTCAAGTCCCATTATATGCAATGGCATAGCAAAATGGTGTCCCTTATATAGATGGCAAAATCAAGGTTTGCTATTTGGATTATTATTTTTTTAAGAATATTTTCAAACCGTGAATACTTAAAACCGTGAATGCCAAATCCGTGAATGTGGAGGGACAACTGTACTTATCAATTCATTTTGAGTAATACAAGAATTAGACCATTACAGCAATACGTTCTACGGTATTATTGAAGTACATTGTATATATTGTTTTTTGGCCCTATATATAGTACCTTTCCCTGATCATAAACTGTAGTAAAAAAAATGCCATGAGGCACAGCACAAGCTGCTATTTCACCCATGTGATAGTCCTCCATCATTTAGTGAGGCCACATCCCTGTAACTCTAAAAGTTAGTCTTATACCCCAAAAGGAGGGATAATATATATCCCTTGTTAAATCAGCAGCATAATGTAATTACCGTAACTACAAGTGACCAGTTGTTAACTTTCAAATTCTGAAGGAGACCTAGCATAACTAGTTAATGAGCCATAACAGAATAAGGATGCTATATACATGGATGTTGCCAACTCTTTACATAAGGCATCTGCATAACCAAATGACTGAAGTGAACTAGTACAGTTTGCCATCATTCAGTTTGCAAACCAGGTGACTTTGGGCTAATGTTGGGACACATGAAGACTAATGAGTTCAATTAGGCAAGAACTAGAGTAGAGGGTAAGACCATATGGCAAATCCTGGTGCAGGCCTAGATGCAGAAATCATGGTGGTTGCTCTTCTTCAAACACCATACGTTAAACTGTGGAACTCACTGCAACAAGGTGTAGTGATAGCTGACAATTTAGACAATTTTGAAGGAACTTAGATAAACTCAAGGAAGTTAGGGCTATCAAGGGCGAGGAATCAGGGTGGCTACATATCACCTCCAGTATCAGAGGCAGAGTTGCTGGGGAGCGCAAGATAGAGAGTACAGTTGCATTCATGTCCTGATGACGGGTTGTGTACAGTAAATTGATTGCTCACTGTGGAAGCAAAATGTTGGGCAAGACAGGCCCTTGGTCTAATTCAGTGCTGCTCATCTCACATTCTCTTGGCTTCAGTTGTGATGTCAAAGGAGAAAGAGACTAGGGGGGTTAGATAATGGAAAAGTTTGGAGTCTTCAAATTGTGTATGCATATTGCAAAAGAAAAGGGAAGGAACTAGGGGAACAGCAATAGTTCATGTTCACACGGGTATTCTAGGGACAAGTTCCATGCCATAGACATAGGATATACTTGTAATAATACTAGAAAGAGGGAGAGTTAGAGCAGCTGATTAAAGTGGAAAACCAAATAGCACTAGCGTGCAGTGAGGACATGACATGGAAGAGAAATGTTAATGAAATATGTGACACTATGAATGAACAAAATGGGGAGAAATTAGGAGGAAAAAACCCTGCTACTTCTCATACATTCCTAGAAAAACAAGGCCTATAGATAGATTAATGAGAATCAAGTTTCCCATTCTGAAATTCATGCATATCTTTAACGAGCACACATACTAACTAGTTACTATGATAAAACATTTTGGTTTACAACTAAATGAAGCCTTTATACTACATAGGAACTTGAATATAAATGACCTGGTCATGCAGCCTGCAAGACAGAATTGCCTCTGAGCAGATAACTAGTTCAGTAAAATGACAACTAGGATACTTCCAGAGACCAGAGGCAGATTTCTGCCTCTAGACATGCTAATAACTAATACTAAGCATTCATGTGTACGTATAGCCTTCTTAATAAAATAGATGCGCCTATAGGCACAATTTCTTTCACAGAAAATTTGGTACCAGAGGCAGAAATGACAAAGAAGGAATAGGGATAAGTTCGTACACCAGAAAAACAAGCAGTCCAATATGTTTTAACAAACTTTTTATTCAAAACTAAACAGTAGGGACATGTGAAATAAAGCAACCAGATTAGGTAAATAAGTAAACAAAAGTAACTTTCTAGAGACCACTTGAAGGCTTCTTTCAAAATGCATCCAAAAATTACTTTTTCTTTCACCGGACTCTGCTCTTCTTATGATTTCTGTTTTGGAAATCAGTATTTTTAACATGTCGGGTAGCTAATATGGCAGGGTTATCTGCTGTCCCTTTTTCTGTTTTGCTGCTCCCACCTAGTCAATAAGGGATTTGGATGGCAGCTATTATTTACCTTGCCTGTTGTAGACAGGCACACGTGGCTATAGTAGGATCAGCTAGAGTAGAATCCCACTCTTTCCTCTGCTCAAGCTTTGTTTACTGCAGACATGTACACAAGATCTGTGTTTCTCCAGCTCTCCTTCACTATCTTCCCAATACTGATACTGCTAGATAGGATAAGGAGGCAAGCGTGGGCATGGGTTGGGCAGGCATCATAAGTCTCAGTAAAAAGGAGCCTCACTGTTAGAGGTATTGTTAACTGAGGTATGACAATAGTAGTTTCAAGTATTCAGAGCACTTTACACAATTTTATCTAGTGTGAACCTCTACACCAAAGATGGGTAATTGGGGTGCTCCTGGTGTCACTGGATTTCAACTCTCATCAGCCATCACCATCCTAGCCAATGACGAGGGATCATGGAAGCTGTTTCTAGAGGGCCACAAGTTGCCCATTCCTAATGTACATGATCTCCCACCTCCATACTGCAGAATGTAAAGGAGAGCATTGTGGCTGAGACAGAGTGGCATGCCAATACCACTCAGTGACTTCCTGGCAAAGGTAGGATCAAATCAGGCACTTTCTGCTTCCTAGGGCTTGTCTACACCAGAAAAAAATAATCTGGTTGCAATTCAAAGTATTCTGTCCTGAAGCTGCCCCATACTGACCCTCTCTCTTAATATACCGCACTGAAACTGAAATGATGTCCAATCTCCCCTGCCCAAATGTGAATTGGCACCACTTTTTTCTTCTCTTCCTCAGGGTCACTGTTGTTGTCTTCTCAGACATTCCTGCAGAGAGAGATATCATGGGGAATGCTTTCATTTTAGCCCAATATTCCAAGAAATGTTGCATACCAGAACAAATATATCCTTAGCAAAACTACTTATTCCAAGGAGATATTGCCATGAGGTTGTACAATGATATTACATACTGTAGCTTCCATTGACATGAGAATTAATGCCCAGTCCTTAAAACTGCTGGAGGTGAAGGAAAAACAGGTTAAAATATACTATTAATATCAACTAGAGCATTAGAGCTCTCTAGCAGAGAATTCTGGATTTCTTATCAGACCCCAGGATTCAGTAGGATTGAGTCATGATGGTTAAGTGTTACAAAACCACTGCAAGAGTTCAATGTGGGTACACTCTTAGGGTAGTTCTCTGCCCTCCCTAGACTACTCTACCACTGGAATTAAGGAATCGCCAATGACTGTGAGCTTTAGGAGTATGCTAAAAATGCTCCACCCCAGTTTTTTTATATTGATTTTTGCTGATTGAGTATGTTGTTGGTTAGATAGCCACAAAACAGTGGTGCCTATATAGGCCAACCAAAATGCACAAAATACATCATACAAGCTTTCACTATCTTCTTCATCAGGCAAAGATGTTTTAAAAAATCATACTGGAGAAGAAATATGACGATGTTAGAGATTGCTAGCAACAGCCAGTGAAGCTCTGAAAGCTTGCATGATATATTTTGTATATTTTGCTTGGCCAATAAAGGTATCGCTCTTTTGTGGATTTTGTTGTATTTTGCTGCATGGCCAACAGAGCTACCCCTGAATGTGTTCCCTCATTTAGATATGTTTATGCTGAATTGGATATTTCACTATTTTTATATTGATTTTAATGGCTGTTATGTTTTTGTATCATACATCACTTCAATAAATTCTCTTGACAAGCAGATTATAAAGTGTATTAAATAAATACATATGCATTAGACTACACCTCCCATAATCTCCCACCACCATGTACATTGGATATGCTAGTCCATTTGAATTGCCATTCAACCCATTTGGAGGGCATCAGATTGGGGAAAGTTGGGAATTCCTCAATAGCTTTACAGAATTACATTTCGAAGAGATTGACAGCAAGAGGAAACAGTACTTAGCCATTTCAAAGCTATGCTACAGAAAAAAAAGACCCTCCAATTCCTTCTGCCTATTATCTGTTCACATGATTACTTTGGTGCTGTGAGTTGACTCTTGGAATCACACAATCAAAGTATTAGAAATAAGTAAGAATTAAGGCATTATCTCCATTATAGCACTCTTCAGCTAGTTGTAATGTTCTGAAATGAGGACCATTCATTACTTTCTACGCAGTAGTGAATGTTAAGGGACCCATGGCAATCCACAAAGAATCTAACTTTTATATACCATGTTATGTAGCAGTGCAATTTATTTTTCTAGTTACTTTCATTACTCATACATTGGCAGAGCCAATTAAGACCTTATAAGAAGTTTTTAAATATTTTTTAAAAATAAGAAAAAAATGATTGAGTTTATAATATAAATATCCTAAATATTATACCTGTAAGGATATTTTAATTTTTTTGCCCCAAAAATAACCAGAGAAGGCCTTTTAAAAATCTACAACCACAGACAGTATGTAATTCAAAAGATATCTGCACACAGAATTTAAAATATCTACCTTTGCCAAATAGGCAGAAATGTACAGATTTCCCATAACTTTCCAACAGCTTTTCAACACAAAATTCTAAGTATCAATATGAGTATATTCTCCCTTGTTTCTATGTGAAGATAATGGTATGTTCTATACTTCATTCATAACAGCATATGAAAAATAAAATACAGTTGTCCCTTCACATTCGCTGGGGTTTGGTTCCAGGACCCCCCGTGAATACCCAAATCCGTGAATACTCAAGTCCCATTATATGCAATGGCTTAGAAAAATGGTGTCCTTTATATAAGATGGCAAAATCAAGGTTTGCTATTAGGATTATTATTTTTTAAAGAATATTTTCTAGCCGTGAATACTCAAATCCGTGAATGTCAAATCCGTGAATGTGGAGGGACAACTGTATTTGCAAACAAAACCTATTTACAGATTAGATTCCCCCCACCCAAAAGTTGGAATATGGTGATTAACATGCACTGAATCATTTTCAACATTTAATTTCAACAAGTCATCCTGAGAAAGGAACTCAAGCAACAAAAGTCAAGGCAATACATTAAATATCTTAGTGTATTGCATGGCGACAAAAAGATACATTCACTTGTTTCTCCGCCTTTTAAAGGTCATGCAAAAAGATGATTTGTAAATAAGAATTTTATCTCGGCCATTTTACCAAACAAAAGACAGAAGGTTGAATACTGCATTGTGCCCCACCCTGCACTACGCAGGAAGAGATCATGGTTTCTGTTTTTTAAACATTATTATACTGCAATAGCTTTCTAATTAATTCTCCATTTGTCTGCAGTTTTTTAGTGTATCTGAACACAGGCAAGTCACTTGTAACACAAACCATGCTTAAGAAATACTTCTCTTTGTTCATCACTGCAAGGAAAAGGTGTCAACACTGATATATTTTAAGTTAAATATTCTTTAGCAATGCAATGATCTTTAAGTTCACACACTGTATAAAAGGAACTATGCAACTTAGAAACACAAAAATGTTGCTTCTCTCTGCAGTAGTTACAGCATGAAGATATGTTCTCAAATGATACATTGCTGCATTAATCTGAGTGTGAATAAGCATTTTTAACCCTCCAGAAGGAGTGAAATGTTTCAACTACAATTTTTTATATTGCTGAAAGCACATCAGTCCAAACAGCGATGCCACATACCTAATCACAGTGAACAATGATATACCAACATACTGGCACTGATTATTTCTACTTTGGCACACAGAAAGCTATTTGAAATGCAAACACTGAAAGACATCTGCAGGAGCAATTTAAAAGACATATAGACAGATACTCAGATACGCCCAAAGAAAATCAAGTTAGCATTGTTAAAGAAATAAGCAGGTACATGCTAACCAAGTGTTGAAATATTGACATTCTCATAGAAAAAGACTCTTAAAAGAGGGGTGGTTTTATTACAATTATGATAAGACTCATTGATTTGTATCCTGCAAAACTGTAAGAACTGACAACAGCAACCAGCAATGGAAAATAAATACGAAATAATAAATAAAAAAGGAACCAAAGCAAATTGAACAGTCGAAAAAGGCAATGTATTTTCTAGTTATTTTTGTATTTTCCTGGGATTCCCCCCTCCCATAGATCCAAGTTTGACATTCCAGTGGTTTTTTTTAATGAAATTAAGACAACATACAAATATTTAGACATTACTTATGATTAGCATTCTTAACCCATGTGTAGTTCCTTTACATCATACACCAAGTAGAAGACACTGTGTTACAATTTTAAACTCCTACATAAAAATGTGCATTTGTCAATGCAAGAATGATCTTGCACACACCTCTTTAAGCTTGGCTTCAACTTCAATATCTATCATAGGTTAAAGAGTTAGGCCACCTGCATGCTGGCTCTGCACATTTCTCCATTTTGAAAGAAATGTGAGGAGCAGGTCAGATAACCATGGGCACTGTAGTTCGTTAACTTCACTCAATATGTCTATTAGAAAATTCCCAAGTTTGGGATGGGCGGGGGGGGGGAGAACTTTTCAATAAGCAGGTATAAAGCCACATGGAATATATAAATATGATATGAAATCATATCCCTACTTACACCATCCAAAAAGCTTTGACTTAATAAAAATGCACCAAATACAAATGGACTGGATTTGAGCGACAGAATCTCCAGCACAGACAACGTTTAACTCTATTTGTTCACCTTCATTAAGCTTAGCTGAAATGGAGCCCCTGTGCTTCTGTCTGTCCTACCACCCAAATGGCCAACCCCACATAACCAAATGTCATAGCATGCTGCTTTTGAAACTACAGGACTTTGGGGAGCAGTATCTGATGAGGGCCCACCATTTGAAGTAAAAATGAAACAAAAACAAAACCTCTCATATATATGTATTCCGTATACCTGAAATAAAATGAACCATAATCCACAAGGACAAAAAATTAAGTCAGCCTTGCAAAAGAAGCTTTGAAAGCTACTAGCTCATCTCCCCCTTGCTACAAAAAAACAAGCAAAACAAAAACAGTACCATGTTTGGCCACAGATACATCCCATCAGAAAAATCCTATGTATGTTGATTTAGTAACAACACTTTTCAGTGAGCTCACTTGGTAACAAGCACAGCATAAACAGCAGCCTCAGTCACACATTATGAAGCCCATCCCCCAGTTTGCTCAGTGCCAAACTACTGAGTCTAGAGAGTTATTTTTAAAAGTACTCATTGTAGTTATAATTCTAACCCCCCCAAAAAAAGTAGTTAGCTGTAGTCATAATTGTATGTTCCCCCCCCCCAAAACCAATTCTTTATGTTCCTGTTCATTTTAAAAAATGTGAATGCTACAAGCCAGTGGTTTTTGGAACAAAGGACACTTAAGCAGCCTAAGACAACACTGAAAATAAACACACACACACAGAGAGTATTTTAAAAAGCATAGAATTAATAAGAAAATTATATAACTGTACACTCAGACCCACTCCCACATTCCAGCAATGATATCCAAGAAAGATATATATATATTTAAACTTTAAAAAATAGCACCCAAGGTTATTTTTTAAATGCAGCCTTGTTCTACCTTAGAAGTTTCAGAAAGAGCATGTCACTTAGGAAAATGCATGAGATTACAATAAATATCCTAGGAAGGGATTTTTTTGGTTTTGCAATCCTATAAATTTTATTCAGAACTGATTCATTGTAGCAAAAAAGCTCATCAACAAAACATTTCCAGATAACTTCTTCATTTGGCTACTCTGCTTGGAAGTAAAAAAGGAGCACAGTACAAAAAATGCATCATTTTATGCATCCATTTAAAGGCAGGGAGATGCTGGATTTCAGGAGTAAACATGAATAGAAAGTGTTGAGTGCCTCAAAAATCCACCTCTTGAACCCACTTACTACTGCAATGTAATAGCAGCCACAATCATGACTACGATCCACACAGCAGCATAAAAACATCTCTTTATAGGCACACTCACCTGCTCTAGCTACACATTCATAAGGGAAAAAGGAACCAGATGGCTAATATCATGAGTGCAAATTCTGGGAAACAAATTTAATAGCTAATAAAATGAGTGCATCTTAAATCTATAAAAGTGAACTAAAAAAGCTACAGTCACATCACAAAAGAAGTAGCTATCCTTCCTGAAGTTATAATCATAATGTAACTCAGGGAAGGGTATTGTTCAGCCTATTTGTGGCCCCCAAGACATGTTATTGAAGCTCCCTGTGCCCTCAGATATTTTCTTTTAACTGACACTGCAATTTGCTACCACAGTTCAACAGTGAACCACAGAATGCACTACAGTCCATGGGAAAGAAATAAATGCACTAAAGCCAATGGGAGAAAGAACTAAACACACTACAGTCAATATCATAGCTAATTCATTCCCTTTTAGTTCAATATTCAGTCAGTATCATAGTAACTGAAGTCCATTTATGTACATTTAAGGTTAATTTACAGCAAAATATAAATTTAATACCAATCAAATATGATTGTGGTGATAAATTTCATGTATTAATAACAAATGGGAGAATTTGTATGAATGTGATAATGTTTAATGAATTAATTTTAATAAATTTCATCTAATTCTAACCTATTTTACATGTATGCAGCTAATTTCTATATGTTAACTTTGACAGTTATTTAAAACAAAACCAGAAAACAAAACAAAAAGGGAAGCCCCCAAGTTCTTGAACAACCTAACAAGTGGCCCTCCAGCCTCCCAGCAATTGTCCACCTCTGACCTAACTTAATTGTAATTTTGCTATTGGAAAATGGCATTATGTTCAGTAATCCATTATTTGTAACTAATTACTCTGCTGATTACCTTTGAAATTTTTGTACTCATTGCAGCCTCCAGGCACAAGTACATAGGGCCAGATCTGAATACCGTAAGTGTCCTGGTGGCTCAGTGGTTAAATGCCAGTACTGCAGCCACAATGTTGCAAGTTCTATTCCAGAGGGCTCCAAGGTTCACTCAGCCTTCCATCCTTTCGTAGGTCGGTAAAATGAGTATCCAGCTTGTAGGGGCAATTAGCTAACACACATTGGAAACTGATTAATGTAGTGTAGATGTATAAATTGCTATTGTTTAAAAAACAAATTTTAAGCGCCCTGATAGCCTTTGTGGCTGAAGAGCGGGGTATAAATACCTAATTAAATTAAATTTTTAAAAATTTGTATTTCCAAAAGGCGCAATGACCATAGCCTCTTTGTCCCATCATGCCTCACTGCAACCAGAGATCTTCTGCACCAGACACAATCTAAATCAAATGAATTCTGGGGAAGAAGAAGAAACAAAGCAAAGCGATCTTTCTTTTATGTTGTAACTGATTTGAACTGCAATCTGGAGCTGCTTCTGATATGCGAACATCTTCCATTTCATGACCACTTCCCCCCTCCTCCATGCACAAATACAGTAAAGTACTAGTAGTACCTTGCGGTTTTGCATTAGTCCTGATAAAGGTCAGGGATACTGCAGGCATAGGGAGTTTTTGGCTCTCTAGATGTTTTGGACTTCATCTTTCAGAGCCGCCTGCTAGAATGGCCACTGATAAGGGATTATGGGAGATGTAGTCCAAAACATCTGAAAGGCCAAAGACTCCCTATCCCACCAAATTGAATCAGTTTGTTGGTTCATCATCAATGTGTTTCTTTGTTCTCCTAGACAGAGAGAGAGCGAGAGAGCGCTCAAGACAAGGAGAGGACTTAAGTGAAACCTAGTAACAGATCAGCTACAATTCTTCCAAAGTTTTCAGAAACCTAGCATGATTTCACCATTTTACACTTTCGCCTCATCTACCAGTGCTTCCTAGCCCAAACTATGCAATGAAAGCTTAGCCGGTATAAGATTCCAGAAGAACCGTTTCAATACTACCACATTTCTGCTGCACCAAGGACTTCATTTGCTGTGTCAGTTTGAAAAGTTAATTGTTTATTCAGCTTGACTAGCCATTTAGCAATAGGTGGGTGTTCTGGAATGCTCCACTCTGTAGCTCTATGCACTGAGACAACTTGAGCAGCCCATTCTGTTCCAGAACATTCCAACACAGCAGTTACAGGATAATCAAACAGAAGCTTACAACCAGAATGCATCTCATGACTATAAATGCAACCCCAGGGTTTTTATAAAGAAGTTAGTCATTTAATTGTAGCATTCTTAAGATACTTTTATGTTGACAAAAACACTTTTCATTATCTTCTTTGGTGGCAACAAACCCCTGAAACCAAATGTGTTCTCAGTTCCATATCAACACAAAATCTACACTGATGGTACACATTTTCATATCCATTTCAGGTTGAGTCACCCTTATCCAAAACATTTGGGAGCAAAGGTATGTTGGATTATGGAATACTTGCATATACATAATGAAATATCTTGGAGATGGGCCCCAAGTCTAAACACGAAATTCATTTACGTTTCATATATACCTTATACACATAGCCTAGAGGCAATTTTATACACAATATTTTTAATCATTTTGTGCATGAAACAAAGTTTGTAAACACTGAACCACCAGAAAGCAAACGTATCACTAACTCAGCCACTCATGTGGACAATTTTGGATTTTGGAATATTGCAGATGTCAGTATTCCAAATAAGGCAGACTCAACCTGTAATACGGACTCTGCAAGCAATCACATTCAAGACTGTATACTTGTCAAAGACTGAAAATCATTTTCATAAAACAACTTTTAGAAAATTAAATATCTAGAGGAAAGAAAACCACAAACCTTGTAATGTTCAGCTTTGCTTTCTTAAAACATACCCACCATGTAAATTCTGAGAACTTTTCCTCTTAAGGGAAGGGAGGAAAGACAAGATTTTAGTGAAGGCAGATCAGAATGCAAATTCTGCCCAACTAATGCCTACCTTCCCACATGGCACAAAATTATTTCTGTTCTTTCAGAATTGAATATTGCCACATATTCCAGAATTAAGCTCTTGAGTCCACCCATCATAGTGGCTTTAGGAGGCACAAAGGTTTTAAAACAACCAGATCCTAGGAATGTTTGCACAGAAGTACATCCCATGGTGTTTCAAATTTTATGTCACAGAGTAAGTTACAAAGGGCCACTGTATATGTTCAGTTTGGAATTAAGACCGGAGATGTATATAAAATATTTATCAGTATCACTGTGGAAATGGGCACTCCCAAAATTTTAATTTCATTAAATCACCTTTACCTTACAATGGCTCAGCACTAATGCCAATCCCCATGGATGATTTACCGCTGTATCTTAGAAGAGGTTCTTCATAGTTGTACTGATCTTCAAAATGTTGTGGAACACCCGCCACACATAGTAGTTCCAATGAAATCAACAAAATAACATTTTAAATGGTCTATGAATCTTTTCACCCTGCTTCATTTAAAACAGTTTAGCTTGAACCCAACTAAGAGTTAAAGGTATAATGGCAAAAGGGAACACTTTTAACATCTTACCCTATGATTAAGCAGTCAAGTACTGAAAAGTCTCTCTCTTAGGCATTATTCATCACTGAGACAAAAGCAAGTCTTGAGCATCTTAATTCTATATGACTGACATTTTCTAGAACTATATAAGACACCATAAGGATCCTGTTACACATACAAGGACCTTGTTACTCATACATAAAATGTGGCCATTCTGAGGCTTTTAGCGTATTTCTCTACTCAGCTAAACACTGCACCACTTGGTCAGGATTCTATTGTACTTTAAAATGTAACCTTTTATTGAATGAGGAAAAAATACTTCTGCTTAATCAAGGACAAACATGGGTCTCTGAGCAGCACACATGCATTGGGCGTTATCTCATCCTACGCATTTGTTCTACATCTTTCAATGACTGCTGCTAAAAGCCAAGCCCTTGGCTAGCTCTGGATTCATTCTGGAGTCAGCAAACGTGCAGTCCAGACAGGGCAAATCATGAGATACAAATCTTGGCAAAAAGTCTCAGGGACACACCCATTTTTGCCCATCCTTAGATTTTATCCACCTCATCCTTCTCAGGAGGCATAGCTTTCCAAACAGATTAATAACCAAACTGTCAGTATTCTTACACAAGCACTGATCTAAACAGATGTCTTGCAATGCAATCCTATAGTCCTGGATACACACTTAACTCCCACTAAATTAAACAGGGCTGACTCCCTGGCATATGTACAGAGGATTGCAGCTTTACTTTCCAAGTAGCAGCAAGTCCAAACTAGGTGGAACTGATGTCCAAGAAGACATATATAGGATTGCACTATTAGTTGCCTCTGGTCACTTTTCCTTATTTCCTCCCCATTTGAAAATGCAGTTCTTTTTTCTTAGCTGTCCCCATTTTCATCACTTGACATATACGTCTGTGGCATGTGACAATTCCAATCGACCACATTTGGGCTGCCAAAAGGAAAATGCTTCCAGTGTGTTCCTTCCCTTCCCATATATATATATATATATATATGTGGAGAGAGAGAGAGAGAGAGAGAGCGCTACATCTTTATTCCTCTTTTCTGAAAGAGGATAAGGAGCAGATAACTCAAAATCAACCAGAAAATGCCTTAATTTTCAGAGAGCAAGCAAAATCTTTCCAAGCTGTTCCACAACAACTGAAATGCATTTTTTCTTCGTGTGTGTGGGGTGGTGGTGGTGGTGGAAGCATGAAGTAAACCCATGCCACGTTTAAATAAAAGCCATTTTCTTAACATTTGTAAAACTTTGGGTGGGTGTGCACGCCAGGCAACAAAACCACCCGCGCTAGCTTACAATATTTGGAACTCGAATCGAAAGGGAAACCTCTTCTTACTTAAGAAAGAAAGCAAGCCCACACTTCTTCTCTCGAGAAATATGCCACTGTTTGGCTCTATAGGATGACACACACACACACACACACACCAGTATAAGGAACCCTGGGGGTAAGGGGACACACCCCCTTTGTCTCCCCATTCCTTTTTACCTTTGGGTCACCACGTTGCTTGGATGCTAAGCAGCTTCTCCCTTTCTCCCAAACCCACGCGTGTTTCACCAGTTCTTCCCTCAACGAGGGAACAGAAACCAAGGTCAGAGCCCCGCAGGCAGGGGCAAACCCACGGCGCCTGGCTGTCCTGAGAGCAGCCTTCTCCCACACACACACACACACCCAGTGAAAGCGGCGAGGGGGCTGACTCACCTGGGGGGACTGCGGCGCCTGGGGGGGTCCCTTCCCTCTGGCCGAGGCTGGCTGCCTGACTGGCCGGGCAGTGGAGCTCCCCCACGGGAGGGGCTGAGGCGGCTGCTGCTGCTGCTGCTGCGGTGTGTCACACCCCAGACCCTACCATTCCCTCCTTACTTATGGGGGGGAGGGCAGGGCGGCGCGCCTGGAGATCAGGTGACACCCCTGCGCCCTCAGACGGCAGAGTCGGGTGGTTCCCTATAGGCGGTGAGGTGTGTTGAAGCGGGGGGGGGGGGAGAGACGACGAGGAAGAAGAAAAAGAACGCTCAGCCCCGCCGCGTTCGATTTTGGAACCATCCCCGGACTCCTCGGCGTTCTAGAACTGCCCGCGAGGCCCGCCGGCTCCACGTGACGGAGCGGCTGCTGCCCGGGGGGCTTGGATGCCTCGCCAGCCTCGCGCGCTCCGGGCCCTTCTCTGCAGCCGCCGCTCGCCTTTCCCGCATGGAAGGGCGGGCAGGAGGGCGCCTCAGCTCCGGATGCCCCCGGGAGAGGGGCGTGGCGGCGACTCGGGCCAGCGGCTCTGGGAAGAGCTGCGCCCTGGCCTTCTTCCTCGGCGGTGGCGGAGAAAAGCGGGGCCTGGGTTTCCCTTGCCAAGAAAAAGCACCTCCATGCGCGCCGCGGGGATGGGGTTGGCGCTGCCACGGGGCTCTTCTCCCCGCCTCTCTTTGCTTTGAATGACAAGGTATGACGGGTCTGCCCCACCCGATCCCTTCCAGGCTCTGCCGCAGTTGCCCCCCTCCCCCCCAAAAAAATCCAGAATCCGAGCCCTTCCTTCCCCGTTCACTCCCGTGGGGGGAGTTAAAAGGCAAGGCACAGCATCACTGGGGGCGGGGGAGAGAAGCAGTTGAGGAGCAGCAGCGAATGGGTTGGGGATGCTGGGCTTGCCTGGGAGTGGCCGGGGTCCCCTGGCTCGGAGCCCGCTCCCCAGGTCTTGCAGGGTTGAGATGGCAGCGATGATGATGATGATCGGCAGTCCTGCCTCTTTGGGAGGAAGCCCCGCGTGGGGCTCCACTTCAGAGCAGAGGGGTGGGTGGGTGGAAGAAGGGCGGGATGCTGGGCATGCTGCTCCCTAGCCTTGCTCCTCCGGCGTGCTGCCCTGCCCTCCTTGATCGCGGGGAAGACGAAGCAGAGAAACGAATGTCGTCCGCTCTCGCCTGATGGATCCGTTTGTCCGCATTGGCTGGTTTCCTTACGGCGGTCTGCAGGGAAGCCAGAGAGCTGCTGCACCCATCAGACCCACCCAGGAAGCCACTGCGATTGAACATCATGTTTGCATAGCCTTCCTATTTTTGACGTTGTGAATATATGGCAGATTTTCGTAGAGTACAAAAACCCACCCCCGCCATCCTCGTATTGCTGCTTCTGATAGCCTCATATCTATGAGGCGCTATAAAGTTTCCAACATTGTTTCCCCACACACACACACCGCACCAGCACCAGCAGTTGAAATACAAAAGCAATTCTATAAACAGCAAATGGCCAGGGTTTTCCCCAGTGTTCCTGCCAACAGGTTCTTCCTTGCTGATAATATGTTTTGCTATATCTCCCCTCCAGTGCTTTCAGTTGAGAGAAGGACCTTAACTCCCTAACTCTAATCAAGTACCCATGGAAGTAAGTGCCATAGGATTTGCTTCTCTATAACCTGGGTTTGGAAATGGGGTGTTAAATCGGGTGCCACAGTTATTGTCTGGCTGCTGTTATATTTACCCGTGCAAGTCTTGATCTGATCAAAACACAGTAAACTTGGCCCTTTATATGTGCTGAGGAAAACCTTCACAAAGGCTGGCGTTTAAAATACTGTAGGTGACAAAAAGTATAGGGGATGGGTTTTTCTGGAACACGGCCTCACAGCCTGGAAAAAAAACAAGGAAAATTTATGGATGCTGGCTGTGAAAAGCCTTCGACTTCACAGTATAGGGGATGCTTTCCTGCTTGGAAGACTGACTCTGGCTTTGTGTACAGTAGAGATTCAGCCAAGGCATTCAGTAATGTTATGTACCTTGTGATGGGATCTGTTCCTGTATAGGTACAGGAGGCACAGTGCCTCAGCAGCATCCACCAGAAGAAACCAGTTGCTTCTTTGAGGATACAGTGCTCAGACACCTCTATTTCCAGATGTCCGAGGCAAACTATGACGATGTGCTGCAGGAGTAGAGAGCATTTTGCACATGCCCATGGGTACATCAGTTGCTCTAGGCTAAAGCCAGGCTTTGTCCTTGCAGGGCTCAGACCTGGCATGGATGATGCCTTTGAAAAAGATTGTGATAATAGTTATTTATGGCATTTTTTTTCTACATTGATATCCACTGAGCTCATGGAAGTCTACCTGACTCTCCTTGGCTCCATCCTCACAATTCTGTGGCTGAAAGAGAGTGACTTGGCTCCAAGTCAGTCAGGAAATTTAATGGCACAGTACAGTCTACAACCTTGATCTGGCAATGCCTAGCCCACTAGTATGCTAACCACTATCCCACACTGATGATATGATACAATATTGGTTCTAAAGCACAGCATGGAAAACATTGCCTTTCAGATTACAACACCTAGAACCCCCTAGCCCCTATGTTGGCCAGGGAATCTGGGCACTGTAATCCCCGAAAGTAACTTCTCCAAGCTCTGCTCCAAAAGCCTCAAAACATTAAGCACTGCAGGGAAATTAAAGCCGTGGCTATCAGTTGACAACCCATCACTTCTCTGCCCATTTAAACCGCATTTGGGAGAGAATGAAGACAGTAGCCAGTTAAAAACTCTTACTTTCGCATTATCTTCTACATTGCCTACATCTCTCATGTGAAACCTCCTTTCCTGGAAAGCCCACATAGGAGAGATCAGCCTTAAATTGCTATTATTTTTTGAAAGAGACTGGGTAGTAGAACCGCGTGTGAACATGTGCCTCCCTTGTGAGCCATGGGGCTGGAGCTGCGGACAAATCTGACTTGGATGGGCTGGAGTAGGTCTGAGCCCTTAGGCTTTGAGGACCCAAGGTTTTTTAAACTCAAAGCCTCTGGTCCTGCTGGGGTGGGAATTTTGAGGGATTAGGAATTTTTTTATCCCTATGGGGGTGGGGGGTGCAACTACACTACACAAAGCTACCACGGCCTGTTTAAGGCAACAGCGGGCGTCAGCATCCGCAGGGAGGGCCATCATTGTGGGGGGGCCGTAGTAACCCTCCTCCTGCAAAAACATTATTAGTAACAATCTGAATATCCTGTACTGTGAATAGCTTAGGTTGAATTAGGTTACATTGACCTGAGATAAACATATGGGGGCCCCAACATAAAGCATTGCAGGGGGGCCCAACATTCCTTAAACTGGTCCTGGCCGCCACCTAATCCACATTACTTCTTCCTATGGGATCCTGGGATTTGTAGTTTGGTGAAGCACCAGCACTCTGGCAGAAAAGGCTAAGGGCCTTGTAAAACTACAAATCCCAGGTTCAATCGGAAGGAGCCGTGACCAGTCATCCAGTTTCAAAGTGGATTATTTGTCTAGTGTGAGTTAGGGTGGCGGTCGTGGTAGATCTAGCTTTGATGGCCTGTAGCCGTCGTGGGTCCATGGCGGCCGCTTCTCTGGCCTCCCCGCCGTCTTGCTCGGGAGGGCGGTCAATCGAGCGAAGGAGGGGGACAAACGGCTCAGATCCCTCATTGCTCAACACGAGACCCGGAGCACTCCCCCGTTGATTAGATTAACCCTTTTCTTTCCCTCCCCCCTCGACTGAAGTGGTTGCAGCCAAGCGATCCCTAATCACGGCCCGGGTGACCTTTTCCCCCCTGAGATGGCTCGAACCATCTCACGGGGAAGGGGAGGAGGAGAGGAGCGGTCGTTTTAATAGGCAAGAAAGGCTCACTTGCACACCTCGGTCTGGGTTGGGAAGCGAGCAGAACCGAAGCTTGGTGGATTGTTCTGCCGAGCCAGGCTGGCAGCGCAGACATCCTTTAGCCGGGTCCTGAGTCGGTGCAGTTAGTTACAAAAAGTCAGATTAAAACAATCCGAGTTAGTTGGGCGAAAAGGGAGGCGGCCAATGCCTGGAATTGGAGCTCGTCTGAGTGTGTGTGTGGGGGGGGGGCGGAGAGTGGCTTGACTATTAATCATCCGTAAAGATAATTGCTTTTCCCGATCTGGAGAAAATGCAGCCTTTGAGTTATGTGGCATTAAACCCGAGTTTTCATTTCCCCCCTCCATCGCCACCTATTTAGGGGCTTGGTTTGTTTTAATCGCGGAAAAAGAATTGAGACTCTAGAAATGTTTTCTTCCGCCCATCTCCCGATTTTTCTATAGGAATTGTAGTGGTTCGTGTCCTCCCACGATGCCAATGCATATTTGTATATTAATTTTTCCCCCTCCACGATATTTTGTGGATAATTGTCGGGTGGCTCTAATGGAACTCATCTCACTTGAGACCCATTTTTTAAAAAAACTGCCCCTTCCTCTTCTTTAAAGCATCTCAGGGGCTGGATTATTAGTACCTGGAGCGAAAAAATGGGTTATCCAATTACTTAAGGAAATCAGGCCGCCTTTCTAATACGGGCGTTGTAACGACTCCCCCCCCCTGTTGTCTAGAAGGCGTTTCTTCCTTCCCGCTAGACCAAGTGGGGCTGTACATAAAGTACATAAATGGTAAGAAAAGTTTCTCCTTAAACAGATGTAGTGGAAGGAAGCCTTGAAGGGGATCTTTATTTGAGACTGGAAATGGCCGAATAAGAGCACATAAAAGGACGCAAACTGAGCGCCCAGTTTTTTTATAGGCGTGGGCTTGAAATCAGGAGCTGCTGCGCAAGAGCATCGCATCTTTTTTTTCCCTTGTGGACGAGAACTTCTCTCTGTATCATTAATCCGGATTATCTCTTATTAATGGCGCCCATTCCTGCAAAATAAAATAGGGGCTACGTAATCCTGGAAGCACATCTTATTAAAAAAAAGAAAAAGTGGACGGGGAAGTGTTTCAAAACTCTATTAGAATGTAGTTAAGTATCAAAGGAAACCCACGAGGTTTTGTTTTTAACGACATAACCATGTTTTCATACAGGAAGGCTGGTCGTGCTTGTGTTTTAAGTGGAATCAATAGGCGATGAAGAGTCGAGGTTATTGGTGGCTGCGGCCAGGTCCTAATCAAAAGTAATCACGCTCCGATTAATCAATATTTTGCGAGGGGGAGGCTTTCAGAGACTCCCTAAAACTCAACATATTATTAAGGGAGTTTTTTAAAAAATGTGGGCCATCTTTGAACCCACGGAGGAGGCCTTCGATATGTTTTTGAACAATAGTTTTAATAATAGAACTGTAGATGAGATATCATGACGAATTTTTAAAAACCCATAAAGAATGACTGTAAAATGTGTCTTCTGTTCCGCATGGTTGATTACATACAGGCACGTGTGGACAGTGGGATAGTACTGCATGGCAATCAGTGTTAAATTCTAAAATGCTGAAAATTGTGTTAAGACCCCCTTGGCTGAAAATAAAAACTTGGGAGTTAAACTCCTCTTCAGAGTGCGTTTTGATCCATCACGTCGCCCTGATCTCAGTCAATGAGGCTGGGGGAGGACCTTCGCCATAAACAGAGGAGGAATGCTCCAGTTTCTTGAGAGAGTCGTCGTTCTTCCTTCCCAAAATGCATATATATATATATATATATATATAACAGATAGAGAATCAAACTCATATATCCAGAGAAGATTCACAAAATGCTGAATCAGATTATTCTGGCACGCTTTGCTTTCAATTAATCAAACAGCAATCAAATCCAGTGTAGAGATGAATATCTAGTTTTTTCTCTTTCTCTTCAAAGAGAATTCACTGTTCAATAATCTGTTCATATGAGTCCCCACCCCGCTAAATACTCAAGTACACTTTGAACAGCAGGTTCATTTCATACAGTTTTGCTGCTGTCCACTCTTTTTGTTTGTCACGAAACGATCCAGTTTCAAAGTAGCGGAGAAGTCTTGCATTGTTGAAATGAAGGTGGTTAGGAGGCTTAGCGCCGTAAAACCAGTAACGCCCATCATCCACTGTCTCAAAAGGCCAGTCCAGAGAGCGCGTTGCATTAAACTCTTTGATTTTTCCCGAATGGATTGGAAACTCAGCTAAACAAAACCTTCTTTCCTGGTTTGTTTTGGCTCCGTTTTATATAATTGCATCTCCCCTTTTAGATGCGCTGTTGGTAAACTGGCGCAAAAAGTGTTCCCAATCCGTATGGGTACACGTGTATCTCTATACGTTTGGTGCAAATACCCAGCCATTCCACTTTCCTTGGCATCGGAAACAGTGTGTCCGTTCCCACCCCTCACTCCCTGCTTGCAAACATTTACAGTACTTGGACATTGTGTTGTTTTATTTCAGGAGCCTCGTAAACTCCGCTTTAACGAGGCCAGGGGGCTCAGAAAGCGTTAGACTTCGCCTCAGCCACGCCCTGGCGGTCTCCTCTCCAAAAGGCGCCAAAAGGAATGGCGGCCGCGGAAGCGCCACCAGAGGCGTCAGCTCTTGGCGGGGTCGAGGCTTTGAAGAGCTAGGAAGTGGAGGCAATCCTCTTGACAAAAAGGAGCCTCGTCAAAACAGCCCTCCAGACAGCGGGGCCTCCCTGAATCCAGTGGTGAAGGAAGGGGAGGGGAGCCCTCCCGCTTCGCCCCTTCATTACAGTTTGCTGTCTTTGGGTCAGCCCCCCATTTACACTTCCGTCCCTCAGGGAGGAAACCCAGGGGTGGACTTCCCTGCCCTGCCAACCATCATCCCCTCAGATGGTGAGGAAAGCGTCAGGGGCGGAGAAGGTGTGTTTTGAGACATACATATAACTTGTGCTGGAATTTGATTATACAGTATTTCCACCCAACCTACAAGAAAAATAGACATTTTTTAAATGCATGTGTGTAGGGCCGGCCTATGACATTTGAATGTTTTGAGCAAAGGACAAGATGGCCACTGCCACGTCATTCCACATATGAAGTTACTTGACTCACAGTTGAGTCTTAGTTAATCCTTGTAGGAGACAACATCCTTCATTACACCTCACAGCAACAGACTAGAGGAAGAGTCACTGGCTGCATTGTTCCCCAGCGCATGCCACCTAAGAGCCGGTCTTCTGTGTCTGAGAGTGAGAGAAGAGGAAGCTACTTCCCATAAAATAAGATAAATGGTACACTGTAGGTAGAGCCGAGCCATTTTGGTGCCTAAGACATAGCAGCGAATTGTATTCCTGCCCAAGTTAATATGGGTTGTACCCAAAGCCAGCCAAGCTGGTTCCAAACAGGAGGCAGAAAATCTCACTTCTCTCCAAAACAGAGTAAAAAGACTATACTGTAGTAACAAATAACAATGTCCTCCTGCTCTTTCATGGCATTGAAACATTTGCTGTCTGAGGTGGCTGACTCAGTCTACTTAGTTAAAAGGTACAAATTTAGATACTGCTTTTCTTACATGTCACAAGCCTGTTCCAGTCTGTGTGAGATAAAACCCAAGGTGAGTGGCTAAAGCTGTAGTCCTATGTGTACCTTTTTCAAAGGAGGTGTCATCCATTTAAGTGGAAGTTAGTTCTGAATGTACGTGAAGATAAAGCTGCATGAGAAAGCCCTGACTCAAATACCGCTTGCGATACAACCCTGTACATGTTTTCCAGAAGCTTCACTGAGTGTCAATGGATCATACCCCAGGTAAGTAGGTAAAAGCTGCAACCTCAGGCAAAACCACTGTCTTGTGACCTCCTTCCTTGCTTGATATGAAGAATATAAAGTGAAGATTATCATAATAATTACATAATTACTGGAATAATTAATATGAAATGTTATAAACTCGCCAAACCTATGTTATCAGTTCCTCAAAGGTGGTCCTTTGCATTGCATTTGGTTTGTATATTCAGCTGAGTGTGGTGAAGAAGTGATAATTCAACAGAAGTATACACAGGTGTGAGCAAGCCCATAGTCTTGCTTTAAGATTAAAGGTGTTCCTTTCTTCCTTTCTTTTCTTTTGGTATGACCTGAATAAACTTTCTAGCTGTCATGGTTTCAATACAAATCTGTGTAATGTAAAACGAAAATAAAAAAACCCAATGTGCAGTATCCCTTGTTCCTCCCAACAATCAGCTTTGAGTATCTGTATGTTTTACATGTTGTCCTAGTGATAAGCTGCCATGTATTCTAGAGGTTCACAGTCTTCTGAGGCCTATGTCTTTCTTCCTAGCTGGCACAGCCCAAGTTGAACCATGGGAGTTGCAGTTCAAAAAACCAGCCTGGCCGCCATATTTTGTACTAACTGTAGTTTCTGAAGCAAACACAAGGGTAGCCCCATGTAGAGCGCATTACAGAAATCTAGGCATGAGGTTACCAGCGCGTGAACGACGGTCTCGAGATCCCTTGCTTCCAGAAAAGAGCAAAGCTGGCGTATCAGCCGAAGCTGATAACAGGCGCTCCTGACTGTTGTACAGTCGTCCCTTCACATTCGCGGGGGTTCCGTTCCGCGGACCCCCGCGAATGTGAAAAATCCGCGAATAACGACTCCCCTCCCCCCTCCCTCCCCAGGCCTTCGCGGGGCCTTGCTAGGCCCCGCGGAGGTCTCCCCGGCCCTCCCTCCCCCCTCCCCAGGCCTTCGCGGGGCCTTGCTAGGCCCCGTGGAGGTCTCCCCGGCCCTCCCTCCCTCCCTCTCCAGGCCTTCGCGGGGCCTTGCTAGGCCCCGCGGAGGTCTCCCCGGCCCTCCCCGGCCCTCCCTCCCTCCCTCCCCAGGCCTTCGCGGGGCCTTGCTAGGCCCCGCGGAGGTCTCCCCGGCCCTCCCTCCCTCCCTCCCCAGGCGTTCGCGGGGCCTCCAGAGGGCCTCCGGGGGTCCCTCGAAGGCCTCCCCACCCCTCCCCAAGCCTTCGCAGGGCCTCCGGAGGGCCTCCGGGGGACCCGCGAAGGCCTCCCCACCCCTCCTCAGGCCTTCGCGGGGCCTCCGGAGGGCCTCTGGGCATCCCGCGAAGGCCGCCCCACCCCTCCCCAAGCCTTCGCGGGGCCTCCGGAGGGCCTCCGGGGGACCCGCGAAGGCCTCCCCACCCCTCCCCAGGCCTTCATGGGGCCTACGGAGCGCCTCCAGGGGCCCCGTGGAGGCCTCCCCGGGCCTCCCCGCTCCCTCCAGGTCTTTTTACGGGGCCTCTGGAGGCCCCGTTTCGCGGTTTTGGGGGGGCCTGGGGGGCCCTCCCAAAACCGCGAATAACCAAAACCGCGAATGTCAAGTTCGCGAATGTGGAGGGACAACTGTATTACAATTCTTGTTTACAATTACAGACACATAAAGACAGACTAAGAGCTTGTCTACACTGGCCAAAAAAGCTGTACTCCCCTGCTAATCATTGCAACCTGGCCAAATGACATTTGTGATGCTTCGTAGGCAATGAGGGGTTTTTCACAGAAAATCCAATTTTAAAAGAACTTCCTTTTACTGGAAATTGTATGTGTGGCCGGCTCCAAGTTGCCTTTGGTGTGGAGCCAGGGGTGGAGTTTCAGGTGGGTGGTACTCTGTTATATTTACGTTCTGCCAACGTGCAGATGCTATTATTTTTCCGATATGTGTTTGTACAAAGATCAATATTAGCATATCCTGCCTATGCAATAATACAGTACTCTGGGACACCGTATATTCTCATGCATCAGGGGATGGTGTGTGTGTGTGTCTGTGTGTGTGTGTGTGTAGCAGAGCAGCCATGGCCATGATCCTTCTGTTGTCTCCCTAACACAGGGATGTGGCCCTTCAGATGTTGTTGAAAATCCCGTGAAAGGTTCGCCATAAGTTGGAAATGACTTGAAGGCACACAGCAACAAGTTCTGTGCTGCAGCTACAAGCTGTTAGAGGAAGCCTTTTATTTATTTGATTATACTGCCTTTCCACAAAATCAATAATTTAGGAATGTTATTTTTTGCACTTCTTGCACTACAGCTTCCAGTTAAAAGTAACATTTCCAAGCTCTCGGTGAGAAAAGTCACCAAAGTGATGTTCAACAAAGTGATGTACACCAAATCAAAACAAAAGCAATAATAATAATAATAATAATAATAATACCATAAAGCACACAAATCAGAAATAAAAGCATGCAAACACAAGAAAATAACACCAAAACTACTAAAAACAATGTGAAAGGACAGATTGACAAAATGTGTCTTAACTCCCCACCCCCTTTTGAAAAACAGAGAGAGCAGGGGTCAGTCTCAGCTCTGAAACGAGAGCATTATGCCAGAGAAAGCACTTTACATGAGTTCTCTATTTATATACAGGCCACCCCCTGTATTCACAGGGGATGCGATCCTGGACTAACTGTGTATAAGTGAAACTGGATAATAGCAAACCCTATTAAAATAAAGGACTTCTTGTGCAAACATACCATAGAGTTGTGTTGGAAGACCTAGCAGTTCCTAGTGAGGATACCTCTCTAGGCATTTTCCAGCACAATTCTATTTTGTGTCCTTCAGATAACAGTGGATATTGGTTCTGTAGATATAGGGGTGGGGCAGGCAGCCTGTACAAATATATGTATGAGTTTGGTAGTGAGAATATATGGATGCTTACTGTATCCTGAATAATGAATCTAATCTGTAATTTTCTTTCTTTATTTAATTTATGCCCTGTCTTTCTCCTTGTATGGGATCCAAGTGGGGTTAAAACTGGATACAATTTAAAAAAAAATGTACAAAAGTTTTTTTTTAATTAAACAATAGTTTGGTGAAAAACACAAAGTTAAAATCCATATGAAACATAATTAAAACATAGTTTGTTGTTTTGTTGTTGTTGTGTTCCTTCAAGTCATTTCCGTTTTATGGAGACCCTAAGGCAAACCTATCATGGAGTTTTCTTGGCAAGATGTGTTCAGAGGAGGTTTGCCTTTGCCTTCCTCTGAGGCTGAGAGAGTGTGACTTGCTCAAGGTCACCCAGTGGGTTTCATGGGCGAGTGGGGATAGGAACTCTAGTTTCCAGAGTTGTAGTCCAATGCTCAAACCATTACATCATACTGGCTCTACAATTCCCTTAAAACCGCTATCTGCCACATAGAGTCATACTGGGAACAGGCCTCATCCACCATCCATGCAACTTCCTGCTCAGTGCAGTATCTCCAGCTAAGCATCCCTATCTTTTTGAAGAGGTCCAGAGAAAAAGATCCCACCACTTCTCTAGGCAATTAGTTCCATTGTCCAACCACTCTTACTGTCAAGAAGTTCCTTCTAATATTCAATCGAATCTTCTGTCATTTCAGAGCATTAGCCCTAGTCCTCTCTGTGACAGCCCTTGAGGTATTTAAAGGGTGTGATCACGTCACTCCAGTCTTCTCTTCACCAAGCCGAACATGCCCAGCTTCTTCAACATTTACTCATATGTTAATTGTTCCCCATACCTCTTATCCTCATTGCCCTTCTCTGAAACTGCTTCAACTTGTCTATACCCTTTTTAAAATGAGGTGCCCAGAACTGAATGCAGTACCCTAGATGAGGCCTGACCAGCAAAAAATATAGGGGGACTGTTACCTTCCTCAACTTGGAAACTATGCTATGCTTCTATTAATACAGGCTAAAATAGCATTCACCTATTTTGCTGCAACATCACACTGCTGGCTTATGTTCAGTTTATCTCTGGCTTTTCTTTGCAAACGAAGATTCAGGAAGGACTCATCCCGCGCTTTGTGCAAGCGCGCTGATGACTAAAAAGGCCAATCCGAGATAAACAAGTCCGGTTGCAGAAAGCACAGCAGAAGGTCTCCTTGAGTGATGTTTCCGGGTTGTGATTCTTTCTGCGTTGTTGTTTCTCTTCAAGACTTGTTCGGCGTGAGTTCTCAAATAAGGCTGCAGCATTGTGGATTGTGTGTCTCCATGCCTCCCAATGTGAGGCCAGGGCGGACCACTGTTGGTGATCAATTTGGCCGAGCCTGAGATGTTGTTTCAGGTTTATGATCAACAATAATCCCATGGTCCTTTTTGCATATAATACTGCTGAGTCATGTATCCCCCATCCTATGCCTGTGCATTTAGTTTTTGAGGTCTAAATGTAGAATTTTGCATTTGTTTCTATTGGATTTCATTTTATTAATTTCTGCCCAGTTTTTTGGTTAATGCAGTCCTTTTGAATTGTGTTCCTATCTTCTAATGTGTTAGCCACCACTCCCAGTTTTGTATAATCTGCAAACCTGGTAAGGATTCTCTGCACCCTGTCATCATGTTGAAGAGTAATGGCCGTAGGACAGAACCCTGAGGCACTCCACTCAAGACCGCCTTCTAGTTCGAAGCACAGCCATTGATGACAACTCTTTGAACTTGGTTTTCTAACCAGTTATGGATCCATCTGACAGTGTTTCCATCTATTCCACATGTAATAAGTTTGCTAATCAAAACATTATGGGGCACCTTATCAAATGCTTTGCTGAAATCCAGATAAGTGACATGACTCCCACCATCTACTAAACTAATGACCTGGTTGACAAAAGATATAAGATTACTTTGGCAGGATTTGTTCTTGACAAACCCATGTTGGCTCATATTGATCACTGCATTGTCATCAAGTATCTTGCAGACAGACTCCTGTATAATCTATTCTAGTGGTTCTTAACCTGTGGTCCATGGACGCCCGGGGGGCTGCAATGTCTTCACAAGGGGGTCTGCAAAGGCTTGAAGGCTGCTTGGCTCACCTCCTGTCTGCAGTAGAGTGGCCATGTGACAGGCAAAGGCTTGCTAGCTTGGCCTTCGCATTGCCATTCAATCAGATCTGGCCACAAACTTGCAGGAAGAAGTGGGAGAAAAGTCTTCCCTTCCCCTCCAGTGCCTCTGAGAGAAGATTTAATGGATAGTGTAATATTATTGTTGTTGCTGTTTTAAATCTTGAGTTAAGTCTTGGGGGTCCTTGGCAACAAAACATATTTAAAAGGGTAAGAAAAGGTTAAAAGCCACTGATTTATTCTATTATTTTTCATAGTATTAAGGTTCGTCTAACTGGTCTGTAGTTTCCTGGATCCTCTCCCCTCCACCCTTTTTTTTTTTTTTTTTTTTTGAAGAGAGGGACAATGTTTACCCTTCTCCAGTCTTTTAGATTCTCACCTATTCTCCAAATGCATTTCTCAAAAATGATGGCAAGAGGTTCAGAGAGTACATCATCAAGTTCCTTCAGTACTTTGGGAAGCAGTTCATCAGGCCCTGCAGATTTGAACTCATTTAGGTTAGCTAGCTGAAACCTGACTAAATCCCTAGGAAGCCAGATTCCTTGTTAAGGTTTCTGCTGCTGTATGGACCCACATAGTTCTCTTTTTGGAGAAAAACTGAAGCAAAATAGGTCTTGAATAGTTCTGCCTTTTCACTGTAACCTGTTAGCATTTTGCCTTCCTTACTGAACAGCAGTCCCGTTGATCGTTCTCTTGCCTCGGACGTATCTAAAAAACCCTTTTGTTGCTCTTTGCTTGCCTAGCTAGCCTCACCTCATTTTGAGTGTTAGATTCTCATATACTATTCCTGCAAGCTTGGGCTACACATCCGTACTCTTCTTTGATAATTTTATTTCCATCCATTTTATACTTGTATCCATACTCCTTTTTCTGTTCACTTTCTCCTTGAGTTTTGTTGTGCAGCCACATTGTTTTTTTCAGATGTTTCCCATTTTTCTTCCTCCATGAGATTGTGGTTGTGCTTTTTGCAATTCATTCTTCAAGAACTCCCACTCATGCTGGGTGTCTTTTTCTTTTAGCATGTCTAGAAATGGGATTCCATCCAGTAGTTCCCTGAACTTGTTAAAATCAGCTTTCCTGAAATCCAAGGTTCATGTTGACTGTATTCTTCTTTGCCTTGTCCCACAGTTGTGAATTCTAGCATTATATGGTCATTCTCCACTAAAGTACACTACTGACTACTGTATTTTGATTTCAGTGACCAGCTCCTCCCTATTGATTACGATCTAGTCCAGGATTGCTGATCCTCTTGTTACTTCCTCTGCTTTTTGAAATAAATTATTTGCAAGGCACATGAGGAATTTGTTGGAGAGCCTATGCTTAGTGGAGTTAGTCTCCCAGCAGATATCAGGGTAATTGAAGTTCCCCATAACTACTAAATCATCCACCACCTCTTCTTTGTTTGGTAGCCTGTAGTAGACTCCTATCACAACATTACACTTATTTATTTTTCTACTTATTTTTACCTAAATGCACTCAACTGGTTCACTCTGACCACTCTCATGGATTTCTGTATGACTGAATTTGTCTTTGACATATAATACTACTCCCCCTCCTTTTCTGCCCCATCTGTTCTTTTTGAATAGGTTATACCTTCTAATCATGGGATTAAGCCCACCAGTTCTCTGCAATGCCTATAAAGTAATATTTACCTTCCTACATTAGGACTTCAAGCTCATCTTGTTTGTTTCCCAAACTCTGTGCATTGGTGTATAGACATTTGAAACTTTGTTCTCACCTATTGATTTACTATCAGTTTTTCTATGGATCCCATTCTCTCCTTCAGTTTCTCCTCTAGAATTCACATCCTTGTGTTAAGAGCTTATCTTAGAACTGATGCTTGAGCTATCATCTCCACGCCCCCAACTATTTAGTTTAAATCCCTCTTGATCAGACTTGCCATGCTACTACCAAAGACATTCTTCCCAGTCTTTGTGAGGTGCAGTCCATCTGTAGCCAGTAGTCCTCTGTCTAAGAAGTGAAGACTGTGGTCCCAGAAGCCAAACCTCTCCTATCTATACCATCTACATATCCAGTCATTCACTTTTAGTAGCTTCCTGTCCCTGTGTAGTCCTCTATCTTTCACTGGCATCAAATACCTTCAGATTCTGGTCCAAAGCTTCATAGTCAGAGGTGATCTGCTCAAAAATGTTATTGGCTGCATCTTTGGTACCCATATGAATAAGGAGAAAGGGGTACTGTTCTGTGTGCTTGATGAATTTTGGCAAGTTGGCAGTGAACGCTGGATGTGTGTACCAGGAAAACAGCTCTCTTCCCTATTCATCTTGTCAGGATGGCTCATAGGTGCATCTATACTCTTTAAATACTCCTGAGCAACAAGTCCCCAACCACCAGCAACTTTCTTTTCTTCTTGTTGTGATTGGTGGTTACTTTGACTCCTTCCTTGGAATGTGGTATCCCTTGTTGCTGGTTTCCTTTTGGAGCATCTTTACTGCTATTACCCTCATGAAGATGTGGGAAACAATAGCTTAGTTGTAGAGATTCTGAATCCCTTCTGTATGGTCTGCTCCTGACAGTGACTTTCCTCCAAGGTGTTTCCTCACTGCTACAGGCCTCTTCATTTTCCTTGGCAGTCCTGTTGGTATTGTATGATCAATTCCTCCTGTGTACTATCCAGGAAGTCTTCTTGTTCTCTGATGCATTGAAGAAACACTACAAGTATCTGTAGTGCACTGACCTTCTCTTCCAAGAGAGCTACCAATTTGCACTTGCTGCACATGTACTTGGTGATGTTTTCTGGCAAGAAGACAAATATTGCACTTACGTAGCTGTAGACAATTATGGATCCTTCTGCCTCCGTCTCTGCAGTTATTTCTCTCCCCTTGATCCCTTTCTCTACAGAATTGCATTGTTTCTCAGTTTTTCCCTGTATTCCTTGAAACTTTCTTCCGAGGCAGCTCTGCCATTCTCTTGAAGTTTAGCAGTATCAACCCAATTGCTCCAGGGTTGCTCCAGTATTGCCTCCATGCTAGGTAGGGATCTGCACTCCCCAATAGTTGCCATTGCTGCACTGTATCTGCACTGGCCTTGTTATATCTGTGGAGGGGGGTTCTTTGCAGAGGAGAAAGGAGTCAGAGGTTGAGGGGAAAAGTTAGATGAAAAGCTGTTGGCCCTGACTGTGAATTAGTCACCAACCTACCACCACTACCACCGCTGCACTCATCCAACCCTGAAATATAAGCCCAAGGCCTGCCTGAATGAAAAGATGTTTACCTGCTGCAACACCACACTACCGTGTCATAGCTGAACTACGTCTCCCAGTGGTATAGCACAAATACTCATGTGTGGATGTGTTTTATTGGCTTTGCCTACTTGTCAGAGAATCACTCATGCCAGGTTGCACTCATGCCAGGTTATATTTATAAATTAATATAAAGAATGTTTATTGGCAAAGAATGAAATATAACAGCATAAACAAGTCATTTGGCCTGCACATTCATTCCTTCTATAAGCCTCTTCCTCTTTGACTACTCCCTCTAGCACCCAGCTTAAAAACTGCCTCTGTCTGACTGCTGCTCCAGAACTGACATTCTCAAAGCCTCCACTTAAAACTCCCATCTTTCTTCACTCACTCCCCCTTTTCTCCTCCAGAAGCCCCTCTTCCTTCTATCTCCTCACAGAGGATTGGCTCCTGGAGTCCACTGTCCTCATTGGCCCCCTAGCTGTCCATCACACCTGCTGGTGGAAGGAAAAAAGAAAGAGGGGGCAATTAAACCTCCTGTAGGAGGGAATTCCAGAACCTGGGATCAGGCACTGAGAAGGCTGCCTCCTGTGTCCTCATCAAATTTGCATGTGATGTTGGTAGGACTGAGAGAAATCCTTCTCCCAAAGATTTTAAAACTTGGTCAGGCTCCTACAGGGACACACAGTCTTTGAGATAGTCTGCACACTAGCTGATTTTAAAGGTCATAACCAGCAATTTGAATTCTGTCCAGAAATGGACCAATAGCCAGTGAAGCTGTTTTTGTAAGGGATCTGACCACACTGAGCCGTAGAATGCAGCACTTAACAGGTTTCAGCTGAGAGAATCCTGTCTGTGACAGAAAATGTTTCTTCATCCTTGCTCTGTACTAACAGTGAACTCATCTTTTGAGTGCTGACCCTCATGTAGCCAAAACAAAACCATCCATTTTCGAGAGGGAGGTAACAGCAATTTGGGGGAATCCCAATGTTTGTAGAAGTAAAACATCTTTCAGGGCAGGCAACCCTGCAAAAATAAGTGTGTGTGTAAGGGACAGAGAGAGATGCCTCCCATAAAAGAAGACCATGACAAACTTTGGTACAACCAGAGCCGACCCAAAACACTTTGCTGATTGCGGAGCAGCAGCAAATGGTGCCCCTTCCCCATGCAAATCAAACTACACAGTACCCAGAGCCAAACCAGTTAATTTGGCACACAGGCAGAAAATCCCACAAGTACTTCACCCTAAAACCTGACTGTTAAAATACATTAAATACAAAATAAACTAATCACCGTCTGTTAATTATGTGTTATTAACTTCTGCAACTGTACCGTAGCTTTCTAATTGCCAGGAGCAAAAAGACAGCAGTGTTCTATGTCCATAGCTGACAAGAACAAATGACTTTCATTCTGGTTAGACCAACCTTTTTCATGAACTTTAGTTCACTAGGCAGACTGAATGCCATTGGAACACTGAAATCAGATCCAAAAGCTGAACTCTGTACAGCAGAGTTGGCTAATTTCTTACAACTGGAGGTGATATGTAGTTTAGCATCAGCATGTTGAAGCTAATTTTTCATATATTCTTTAAAGTGAGGTGCCTTGGAAGCATTCATATGGGGTGGGGTCATTTGGACTCTCAAGTTAGCATTTAAAATATTTGGGGGAAAGGATGCCACCCAATGAGGTTTGTGTTGCTGGTAAAGGCAGCAGTTCCCCCAGTATGAAAAGAAATTAAATATAGGAAAAATTAAATATACTATTTTTTTTTTATTTAAACCAATTCTGATTAATTTTCAGGCATGACCTTGGGTATGTCACACTCTCTCAGACTCAGAGAAAGGCAAAGGCAAACCCCCTCTGAATAAATCTTGCCAAGAAAACCCCATGATAGTTTCCATAAGTCAGAAATGATTTGAAGATACACAACAAACAAGTGAGCTATTGTTTAGGATAGATTAGCTGGTGATAATAACTGCTACAAAAGTGGTTTTCTCCAAGTGGTCTTATAGGAAAAACAACAACACCCTTCTTATAAGAAAAGTTAAACATACTGTTTCTTGAAATGAAGATGCCACTCCTGCTTTAGTTTCTGGTTATGAATAAAAGGTACAGTGTGATAAAATTTTGACACTACTTCCACTGTTAATGAAGATTAACGATGCCATGCCTAATGAAGATCTCTTTGATGTAATACTGATACTAACCATTGCAAGGAGATTAGCACCATTACACATCACACATTCACCAAAGGAGTTTGCAATTCCCCACAAAGAGGTTTGAGCATGTGCCAAGGACCAGGTGCTTGTGCTTTCCTCCCCAAATACTACATGTGATGGTTTACTGAATTCATTTACCTAGATTCTTGGGGGCCGGTTCCACGACAGGAAAAAGTTCGCGAGATTCCGGATTACCGTTCTTTCGCATCAGGAGTGCATAAATCACACAAATTCTGGCTTATTCGGAAGATGCAGCCAGATGCAGCCAGTTTCGGTTTTCCTTAGTTTACACAGGCAAAGGGGGGGATCGCCTCCAGATGATTAAAGCCAGGCAGGAGGTGGGGAGGGAGCAAGGAGGGGGTCATGGAGACCATAAATAATGAGAGGAAAGAAAAGCACAAACAAACAAAAGATCGAAAGAGTGATCTGTCAACTCCCCCTGTCTTCCCCTGCCCTGAAAGGCTTCTGTAAAGAAAGGAGTGAATGAAAGCACGAACAAGCAAAAGTATGGTGGAGAGATCTCCTTCCCTCCCCTTCCCGCACGCACACACAAACACACAGCACACAAGCAGCGGCTAGCCCCATCCCTGATCGTCTTCCCTGCCTCCGAAGCCTTGAATAAAGGCAAATGAAGGGAAGGACAAACAAACAAAAGGACGAACATGCGATCGGCTGTTTCCCTGCACACACATACACACGCACACACCAGCAAAGCAGGGGCTAGTCCCGATCGTCTTCCCAACCCCCAAAGCCTTCCTTTGAAACAGACAGGAAGGGCTCAGAGCTGATTTTCCAAAGTGGGCTGCAAGCAGAAAAAGGGGCAAATGGCAGGCTCGGTGGATTTTTCTCTCCAACCCCTCAGTCTATTCGGATAAAGCACAATGGTCACTCCAATCAATCAGGATTCAGCTCTGCTCACAGTAATTCAAAAAGGTCGATGCCAGTTTACACGATGGTTAGTTCACATGACCAATTATGCGCATTTTCGCGAACGTAATCAAAAAAGTCTGCAAAACTAGCGAAAGCTGACACAACTTATGGGATTTTTGCACCCCCTCCTTCTGCAAAGGGCGCTGTTGCTTCGAAATGCGTGGGAACTATCAGGCTTCTTGTTGCATTCTTTGAGGATTTATTTTGCCGTGTAAACGACCCCCTGGTGTCATGGGCCAATGTGTTGCAATAGGATAAAACAGACACCTAAAGATCTTCCTTCTAAGAAAATTCCACCCATATACTGCCTACACCAACTAACCTCAGAAGCAGAAGGAATGCTGATCAACATGTATTGGTTCATGGTTCATAAAATGAGCAGCGCAGCGTATGAGGGAACCAAATGGGAGCAGCCATTGGCTTATTTAACACAGGATTGATTAGATGCAGTTGATAAACTGAGACTGTCCAGACAAGAGAGGTAGTTAGCTCTGCTTGTTCACTCATTGAATCAGTACAATTGTCCGTCCGTATTCATGGATTTGGTATGCACAGATTTAGGTATTAATGGCTTGAAAATATTCTTTAAAAAATAATACAGTAATCCAAAAAGCAAACCTTGATTTTGACATCTTATATAAGGGACACCATTTTGCTATGCCATTGCATATAATGGGACTTGAGTATTCATGGATTTTGGTATCTACGGTGGGTCCTGGAACCAAACCCCAGTGAATATGAAGGGACAGCTGTACATATTTTCCTAAGGCCTCAGTTATCCCCTTGCATTTTATCCCTCATTCATTCGCTCACTGTACCTCTGCATTGCCCAATAACTGGGGTTATCTGATTAGCACACATAAAGAGTTGTTAAAATACTGTGTGAACAATAAAAATACAGTTACAGTATAAAAGACACCAAAACGTAAGCAAAGTTAAAGTTCTTAACAGTTTATAGGCAGCACATAATTCCCTTGTTAAAACAGTTCCACCAGCTGCTGGTTCATTTCCAGGCATGATTCAAAGTGCTGGTCATAACCTATAAAGCCCTATACAGCTTGGATCCAGACTACAGTTGTCCCTTCATATTTTCTGGGGTTAGGAATGGAGCTCCACTGCAAAAGTGAAAAAAAACACAACTAAGTTAAGCCCTGTCTGCAACATGCATACTACACTACAGTATTGTAGACTCCTCTCCTGCCAACAGGACTGCCAATACCTGCCACCGCACAACTCCAGCTTGCTTTCTTACGTTGCACCAAAACAGTGCTGCCCATTTAAAACAGTAAGGTTTAAAGTAACGGGCAGTGATGTTTTAGTGCAAGGTAGGAAAGCAAGCTGGAGTTGTTTTGTTGCCAGGACAGGAGGAGAGGAGAGGAGGATGGGGTCTTGGAGTTTGAGCTAGTTGAGCAGCAGCTACAAGCCGCAAATATGCAAAACCACTAATGTATTTGAAAGACTGTGGACCTGGTTTAATGGCAAAACAAACAAACAAACAAACAAACAAACAAAACCTCCTCAACTGCATCATTCTGTTGTTTTGTGAAGGAGTGAGGCCCCAAACTTTAAAAAAAAATGCAGAAAAAGCCCTTACAGCTTTTCCCAGAGTTTTTTAAAAAACTGCAGGAGGAATGTGCATTCCCTCTTGCTGGAACAAGCAGTTCAATATGAATCACTGTCCCATGTGAGAGGAAGTACAAAGCTGATTGGCCAGATGGGCGCAGGGGGTGGGGCTTGCTAACAGGGCAAGTGCCCAGTGTCACCATGTTTGATTTTTGCCTTAGTGAGTGAGTGCTAAGGTGAGAAAATGGGGTATTGTTTCTATACCATTTTATTGCAAAGGCAAAATATTGCTCCAGTGCACAGTTCAAATAGGGTTGTTGTTTTTTAAGTTTGGCGGCGGCAGATTACGGTAGGTAAAAATGCAAGTAATTCACTCGCAGCCACCGCAGGCATGCAAAGCTTTTGGGGGCAAAAAACCCCAAAAACCAATTAGGACAAATCACAGCTGTTGTGAAATGCCATTACTGCAGGGCACTCTATGTTGGGGGGGGGGGCTCATATAGACGAGCCCTATATCTTCTGACACTAACCTGCCATGCCACCATCACAGGCTCGCTTGGTGAGGACACAAGAAAGAGCCTTCTCTGTAGTTGCTCCCATCTTCTGAACCCCCCTTCCTTGGGTGGTTAGACTGGCCCCCTCCCTGTTTTCCTTTCACCAGCAGGCAAAGATGTTTTTTATTCAAGCAGGCTTTTAACATCTAAGCAGGAGAGCTTTTTATGGAGATGTTTTACCTATCTTTTTAAATTTGTGTCTGTTTTAAAAATGTTTTTATACTATTTATCTGATTTTATTGTTTTTATTATTGTCTTTGGGAGCTGCCTTGGGTCTCATTTTGAGAGAAAGGTGGCATACAAAGGCAAATAAATAAGTAAAATAATTTAAAATGCAGTAACCTCAAAATCCATTGAAAAGGTCCAAACGGGTTCCTGAAAAGCCAAGTAGAATAAATGATTTGCCAGCATCCCCCCACCCCCAAAATACAAAAGAACTACCAGGTCATCACAGGAAACACCACTTCTTTCATAGCCACCTGTAGGATCTTATTTGGTGGGAGGACTTATAGAACCATCTTTGATGATTACCTTTAAGTAAGAATAGATGTTAGGAGGATATTCTTGCTTAGGCTCAAAACCATTTTAAGATTTTTAAGTAGCCTCCTCTAACCTTGCCCCCTACCCCAATGTTTTGAACTGCAGTTCCCAGCATTATTGACCATTGCTCATGCTTGGTGGGGCTGATGGGAGTTGAAGTGCAACAACATCTGAAGGTATGAGAAATATGTTTTAAAGGTTAGCACTTTTAATTGGGCCTTGAAACAGACTAAAAGCCCACGGAGAAGATAAAGCACTGGCATCCTATGTTTAAAGCATCCCGTTCCAGTGAATTTCCTGGCAACCCTATTTTGGACTAAGTGAAGTTCTGGGCCACTGTGAAAGACACCCTCCCCCAATAATCTAAACAGGAGTTAATTACCTGAACATCAATAGCCAGTGGCATCCTAATGGAGGGATGGGGAGTCTGCCCCGGGTGCACAAAATAAGGGGGTGCAATGTTGCTCCTCACTGCCCTCCTCCTTCACTGATGTGTTAGAAAAGGGGAGCATATTTTGGCTGCCAGAATGTGAATGGGGCAAGAGATACTCCCTGGCCAAGTCTACACAAAGAAAAAACAAAACAGACTGCTCCACAGTAATAGCAAATTGTAGCAGCTGCAGCCTGTCTTAATGGTTTCTAGCAGAAATCTAGAAACCCACATATAAGCAGCCTTTTGAGCTTGGAGTGACTGCACAGCCCTTTAGGAGCACTGTTGCCCTTCCTCTGCTGAAGGTGTTGCAGAAACCCAGCTTTATTTTATGCAGCAACACACCACAAAAATACTGAACATGTTGATCCAAAACAGCACTGCCCCACAAGCAGCCAAAGAAACAAAATCCAGCGGAAGCGCAATGAGGCATTCATTATTATGAGTGTTTTCTGAGAAGATACCTAAGTCATCCTGAACTGGAAGCTAAAATATCAAAGGCACGAGACTACTACGTGGCCACACAGGACTTTGTAACCTGTAGTCTTCCTACATATTAATAAAAGAATTGTGTTAATGTGATGTCATGTGAATGAGACTTGCAAGTGTGTTAGAAGCCTTTGAGAAAGAAGTTTCATTTTATAAAGTCTTTTTATGCCTACCCAGCCTCATTTCTTTCTTGTCCTCTGTTTAGCTAGAAGGTTTTTTTAAAGCAGCATTGGAATTGGGAGGATGGTGAAGGAGGGCTGGAGAAACACACACTTTCAGGTTTGAGTTGCAGAAACATGTCTGTAGTAAACAATGGAATAAAGATTTTCCTTGGGTTTTTTCTGGGCTGTGAGGCCGTGTTCTGGAAGAGTTTATCTCTGACGTTTCTCCTGCATCTGGAGGCTGGTGAAAGAAAATATCATCCCTGGATGCATTTTGGGAGAAGCCTTGAAGTGGTCTCTAGAAGATTCCAAATGTTTTTGTTTTCCCCATGCAATGCTTACCTGAACTGGTTGTTTCATTTCACATGTACATATCTTTAGTTCTGAATAAAACGTCTGCTGAAACATGTTCATACAGCTCTTCTTTTCTGTGGTGTAGGAGCCTATACCTATTCTTTCCATGCCTTTGATAACCCAAATTTCTGTTAAAGAAGTCATGCCCAGGAACCCATCTACTTCATTAACAGAGGTATACCTGTGTAAGGTTCCTTCTTACAAACAACAGATGAGTTGTTGAACTACTGCCTTACTAATTTGTTTTCTCTGTTGTTATTGTTATGTACTTTCAACTTACGGTGATCCTATCATCACTTTTCTTGGCAAGATTTATTCAGAGGAAGTTTGACATTGCTTTCCTCTAAAACTGAGAGAACATGACTTGCCCAAGGCCACCCTGTGGGATTATGTGGCTAAGCAGGGATCTGAACTCTGGTTTACTGGAGTCCTAGTCCAACACTAACCACTACACCATGCTGACTCTATTTATATATTACATTTTTATTTTTATTATCTGTCTGAGGTTTTGGGGGAGTTGTAGACCCCAAAATATCTTCTCCAAAGTTAGAGCAAGCACACAATGTTATTCTTCCCAAACCCATTTTACCCTCATAACAGGCTAAGAAATAGTGATTGGCTCATGGTCATCCAGGTGGCCACATGTCTGAGTCAGGATGTGAAAATGGGTCTCCCTGGTCTTAGTCTGGCATTCTAAGTTAGGGATGGGGAACTTGTGGATCTCTAGATGTTGTTGGACTGCCACTGTCATCATCCCTCACTATTGGTTATGTTGACTAAGACTGATGGGAAATGTAGTTTGATAATAACTGGCCCATGCGTTGTCCTGTCCTGCTCTAACCATTACACTACCATGACTTGATTGCACTGCTTCAGCCCGTGAGTGACAGCTGACATAATGAATCTTCCTCCAGTGACTGGGAAAAATATTTTACAGAAGAAGTGTAAGGCGAGGCTAGAAGAAGTGCAAAATATATTTATGATTACTAATTCAAGCGTATCTCCTAAGACATAAATGATCCTTCTGTTTTCTCACTCCCTCTTTTTACTATTGTATCTGGTGTTTTTGAAAACCATATTTTGACAGTGGCATAAGCCTAATTTATTTACTCATCTGTTTCCATCTTAGCTTTTACAAAATTGTTTATAACTTTGTACAGTCCCTAATATTGCAGGGATTGTACAAAGACCCAGCAAATCCATTCTTTGTTTGAATTTTTAAAGAGCTATCCAATGTGCTGAATCTATGGGGGGGGGTTTCACCATGTTGAATAGCTCCTTGGAAGTTCAGACTAAAATTCAGAATGGATTCACCATCCCATTGGTGTGGATGACACCAGTCATCACAAATGTAAGATAAATGGAGATACGCTAGTTTAATTATTTGTTTTTTCTAAGCACATCAAGGGCTATCATATTTGGTTTTGGTTGTGTGTTCCTGCAGGGCAGAAGCCAATTGGATGGGATGGCTGTTGGGGTCCCTTCCAGCCCTATGTTTCTATGATTCTAGGCTGCATTCAGAGCCTGGGAAAGTTACTTTTGGATTACACCTCTCAGAATCCCCCTGCCAGCACCCTTCTCAAGGTCTGGTTGCATTGTTCCTTTTCCTGCATTCTCTAGCCTAGTGGTCTTTAAACAGAGGCTGGATGGCCATCTGTCAGGGATGCTTTGATCGTGATTTCCTGCATGGAAGGGGGTTGGACTGGATGGCCCTTGTGGTCTCTTCCAACTCTACAATTCTATGATTCTATGATTCTATAATATCTCCCCTTCCATTTGCTCCATGCAGCATCTGAGATCTTGCTCTGTATTCCATGGTCAGCAGGGTCTTTTCAGTACTGACCCCGTTGTGGAATGTCTTCATGAGATCCTGACGCTCTATTCTTTTAGGCATCTGACTAAAACATGGCTTCCACAAGGCTTTCAGCTGATCTTTCTTTGTGGATACTTTATAACTGTTCCTCCATAATTTATTTTTTGTGGCATTTGCTTAGGAAAGATAACTTTATAGTAATTATATTTTTATGTTTTGTATAATATTTTTATAATGTAAGAGCTTTGAGCTCATTTGTGAAAAAGGCAGGAGATAAGAGTTTTGAAAAAGGAAACAACACTAGTAATAGTGTTAATAGTTTGTTTCATTTGTGCAGAGTTTTTTTGGGGGGGGGTGCACTCTCTTTTGTAGGGATGTCACAGATTCCTACCGGGCCACTGTACCAGTAGTTGTTGCCCTTTCTCCAGGGTCGCACAGCTGTAGCAAGGAAAGGTGGACAAAATCTGCAGGCTCTGAGCAGCCTATTTCTGATGCTGTGCCTGTGGCTTATTCCTCCTGCTGCCACTGCTTCTGCGGGCATAAGTATGCCAGGATAATGCACCAACAGACAAGATTGTCTTTGTAGCCTTCTCTGTGGATCATTTTGTGCATTACCTTTTAAAAGCTGTATGCATATTTTAAGAAGAAGAGTGGGGCAATCCTGACCATGGCCACCCTAATTGAAAGTAATGGGAAAGACCTCTGACTGAAATACTGGAGCAGCCCAAGACATTTTCCTTTCTCTCTCTCTGGCTTTTCTTTGCAAACGAAGATTCAGGAAGGACTCATCCCACGCTTTCTGCAAGCGCACTGATGACTAAAAAGGCCAATCCGAGATAAACAAGTCCGGTTGCAGAAAGCACAGCAGAAGGTCTCCTTGGGTGATGTTTTTGGGTTGTGATCCTTTCTGCGTTGTCGTTTCTCTTCAAGACTTGTTCGTCGTGAGTTCTCAAATAAGGCTGCAGCATTGTGGATAGTGTGTCTCCATGCCTCCTTTAGAGGAGCAGAAAATGAACACCTCTCTCCCAAGTCAAGGTACATAGCTATAGCACCCAAGGGCAAGCCCAACATGGATATTCTGGTATCTGAGAAAGTCCCACATGTCCAAGATATTCTGGTAGCCGAGAGAAAAGGTCCCACAAGTCCATTTCTGGTAATGAAAATACAAAAGTAAGACTGTAGATTTAATTAATAATAGCTGGACACTCTTTCATGATGTTCTAAATCATCTGCTGCCCCACAGCTGGCCCTCCAAGCTTAACACCAGCCAGAGTAGACAATACTGGCTGAGAGCAACAAACCTTTCTACCAGGTGTACAGCAGCTTCCTACATTATAATTGCTCCAGTTCATGGCCAAATACATGTATATACAAGAGTGGCTGTTAACTCCAAAGGTTCATACTGCAGCATTAAAAAAAAAAAGACATTGCAGGAGTATTCCTCTGCATTGCTTCCAGTGGTGTGGAATGACTAAAAGAAAAAAAAATGCCCCTGCAGCAGCAGCTGTTTCATTCAAGGTTATTATAAAGCATTTCCCAACACGTTAGCCAACGCTGCCTACTTACCGTTTAAGATTCTGCAGTCATATCTTCCTAAGGGTTTTGCCAACTGTCTGGAAAATGCCAAAGATGCTTATAGGGTTCCCCAAGCTGGGTATTACCCATGATAGCCACTCCCTTTCATACAAACGCCCTCATCTGCCAGTTGGAAAGCTGTGTTTACAGTATTTCCTTTGGGTGTGGATATGCAGCTCATTCATGGAGACTTGGCAGTAAAAAAACCCAAAAAACATTGGGGGAGTTGTAGTTTACCAGCATTTTTCTGCTGTTTGAAGGCAATTATTTAATCTGTTCGACCTCAGAGCTGCCTCTGTCATCATCAAGAGGGTGGGCGAATTTGCCTTGAGGGGGACTGCGTGCTCACAAGTAGGTATGCTTTGAAAGCTTTCTGATACAAAGGGCTGGAACTAGAGAATAAAATGCAATTTGCATTCTGCAAGCATAGATACACATTGCTGGCAGCCACTGGAAATCTCTGCTCCCTTTAGATCTGAGGGTTATCAGTGTGTGAAGAGATACTTCTACATCCTTCATAGTATTGCATATGCTTTGCTGTTGGCTGTTTCAATGGTCCCACAGTCATTATATATTAACTGTGATCTCAATTCTTTGAGTACAGGTCCTTCGAAGCAGAGCTTCTAAAAATTACTTTTGGTGAAAACCAATTCCAGAATCCCCCAGCTAGGTTGAGTGTCCATGCTGACTGGAGGAATTTGGGATTTGTAATCTAAAACTCTTTTCGAAGATCTGTTTTCTGAAATTAGACTGCTTGAAAAGGAGTCTTAGCAAACCTGGGGGAATCCTGAAATTTGTAGGGGGGAAAAAGTGTGTTTGTAGGAACTTAAGGTGGAAAAAACAGTCCAATGAAGGAGACAGAGTGTGCTCAATGGGAACAGAGTGCTGACTGTTAGGAATTGGATAAAAAACCAGTGAAGAGGGAGAATGGGATGGAGTGGGTGGAGTACTGAAGAGACAGTATTCTACACTGCAACATTTTGTGGCAGGTCGTGCTTACCCTTTTCATAATGGAAGATTCTGGAGAACTTTTTTTCCTGGAATTCATATTGGTGGTGGTAGGATGTTTGCAAGATTATATCCCAGCTGGAATTGCTCTGTAACCACACTGACTCCCTCTTCAAGCACTCTGACCAAATTAGAAAATATAAGCTGTTCCTCATCAGTAAATGATTTGATTGTGTATTTCTGCAGGGCAGGGGGTTAGACTGTATGGTCCTTGTGGTCTCTTCCAACTCTATGATTCTATGATTCTATTATTATTTTGAGGATCCTCAAACACCCTTCTTCTTGAGAGTCTCTCAGTCTTTTAATTGTTTTACTGTATTCCAGTTGAGTTTTATGTTTCTTTTAAGTCAATTGTTACTCTGTGTTTCAGGAGGTTTAATAAACAATATTAGCTTAATATGTCTATGTGTCGTGCTTGTGTGGAAAAGTAAAGTGCAAAAGTAATAATGTTAATATTATTCATTTTTCTGCAGAACACTCCTTTCTTATATCATTCAAGCCTGGGAGCATTCAGGAAGCCACTTAAGTTGGTGTAATATAATGGTGAAGAGTGTGAGGCAGGAAATCCCTAATTAAAATCTCACCTGAACTAATTCAGTAGTCTTAAGCTAGCCATTGTCTTTCAACTAAGCCCTACCATTCTGATAGCATTTTCCCACTCTGCAGGGTTGTTATGAGGATTGCAAAGATAATGTATGTGAAGATATTTGTATACTTTAACTTCTAGTTCACATGGGTTTTTTTTAAAGTAGCAAAGAACAGCTTGGCTAACATCTCCTATTTAACTTGTGGATCCTTTCCAGTTTTTAAAAGTACTAAGTTATGTAAAGCCTTCCTGTTGCTTTTTATTATGTGTGGCAACACACATTTTCCCATTCATTTCAAACCAGGCTGTCCACTTTTAGCAAGAATATCATCTTTCCTTACTGGTGCTAGATCCTGATACTAGCCCAAGTATGGCAAGAAAACTGCTGAAATCTTATGACCTGCAAAGGTAGGGGTAGATTCCAAAATGAATGACTCCATTTTACATTTCACAGGCAGACACTCTGTTACTTATGTGTGTAAATTAAAGCAGCACTGTGGCAGTAAGAAACTGCTAGTTTTGCTGTAAGGGGAAAATATATGTTTATCCTTTCATCTGTAAAACACTCTGGCTATTAAGCTATTCTCACAATTTGAACTCAATTGGCTTTTTTTTAACCTAGTACATGTTTCACTTAAGGCAAGAAACAGGTCTCTGAACTGCAGTCTATCTTGCAATTTTGGAAATAGAGACCTACTATTTCTTCTTTTCCCCAGTGTGTACTGCTGGGTGTGATCAGTTACCTCCCAATAACTTACTCAGTTTAAAATCTCCATTTTGGGGCTGAGTTTAACCAGAGACCACCCAGATTAGAAAGCTGGGCCAAAACTTAACAAAATGAATTTTAACAGGTAGAAATGTAGGGTACCACACTTGGGCAGTAAAAATGAAAAGCATAGATATAGGATGGGTGACACCCGGCTTGATGGCAGAACATGCAAAAGGGATCTAGGAGTCTTAGTGGATCACAAGCTGAACATGACTCAGCAGTGTGATGTGGCAGCTAAAAAAAGCCAATGTGATTTTAGGCTGCATTAATAGGAGTATAGTGTCTAGATCAAGGGAAGTAATAGTGCCACTGTATTCCGTTTTAGTCAGACCTCATCTGGAATACTGTGTCCAGTTCTGGGCACCACAATTCAAGATGGATATGGCCAAGCTGGAACCTTTCCAGAGAAGGGTGACCAAAATGGTGGGAGGTCTGGAAGCCATGCCCTCTGAGGAGAGGCTTAGGGAGCTGGGTATGTTTAGTCTGGGGAAGAGAAGGTTAAGAGAGGACATGATAGCCATTTTTAAATATTTGAAGGGATGTCATACTGAGGATGGAGGAAGCTTGTTTTTGCAACTCCAGAGACTAGGACACGGAGCCAGGCCCGGTTTAAGGAATTTTGGGGGGCCCTGCAATGCTTTATTTTGGGGGGTCCCATATGTTTATCTCAGGTCAATGTAACCTAACTCAACCTAAGCTATTCACAGTACAGGATATTCAGATTATTACTAACAATGTTTTTGCAGGAGGAGGATTGCTACTATGGGGCCCCCCACAATGATGGGGCCCCCTGCAGATGCTGCCACTGCCAGTGACTTAAACCGGCCCTGCACGGAGCAATAGAACTTCCTGAGAGTAAGAGCTGTTCGGCAGTGGAGTCTCCTTCTTTGGAGGTCTTTAAACAGAGGCTGGATGGCCATCTGTCAGGAGTGCTTTGATTGTTTATTCCTGCATGACAGGGGGTGGGACTGGATGGCCCTTGTGGTCTCTTACAACTCTATGATTCTATGGTCATTTTTTTTTACTGCCCTACTTCTTCTCCCATGTGTTAATTTTTTTATATCACATTGTCTGATGAAGAATCATGGAGAACTCTGAAGTTTACAGACTTTTATGGAATGTTAGTTGGATCTTATAAAGGTATTGTCTACCTGTGGATTTTTATTTCCCTTTCTTCCTTGTAAATTAATATATTCTGATTACAATATGTAAATAACTTCAATCTTAACCTCCCAATCCACTTTCCTGTATTTCTTTTTATATTCCTTGCTTCATAAATGATTCATCTTAAGAATGAATTATTCCTCATCATTGGATGCTCACTTTTAAGGGTCTGTCTGGAACTTGGAGGAACTCATATGTTTAGCATCCTTGATCATGTAGATGGAAAATTTTACTTTAGAGCTTTTTCCGACTAAATGAACAGTTTCAGTTAAGGCCTTGTTTCTGTGATGCATGTATATAACTTTAAGAGCGCCTCCTGTCAGGGGACGATAGGGCACTCAATCCCCAGCAGAAGCCAAAAAATTATCTCAGCAGACTCAGTAGCAACCCATTCCCAAGAATACTCGCACACAGAGTGTTTGATGTCCAAATAAGCAGGAGGCACTTTTGTCAGGAAATGACATGGATGTGACCACAAGATGGAGCTGTAAGCTTAGCAATGAAAGTAGTTAAACTCTAGTGGCAGGTGTGTGTGTAAGTTAGCACTTGAGAGTATGCACATCTGAGATGCCTGATGTAGCAGGCATTGTTTAACTGCCTATAAAAAGGAGATGGGAATTATCTCCTGTGTGGGTTTGTTGTGGATGGTGGTTGGTGAAGCAGTTTGTTGGTTTAAGTGAGATTTATGAGTATTAGAGATGGCTGTCCTATATTCTGTATATATATTGTAAATATACTGCAGACAAAGATTAAATCCCTCAAGTTGAGTGAAGGCTGGCCTTGTTGCTGTCTTTATTTGGCAAGCCAGAGCTCAAGGCAGTGTGCTGGGGGTGAAGGAATTTTTCCTTCTCAGCCTGAAGTCTTTTGCAGAAATCTCTCCAGAAACCTTCTCCTTGATGTCCTGTCGATGTGGAACAACTCTGCAGGTGGTCGTGGTGGACACAGCACGTCTTTCTATGCCCCAACAACTTTTATCTTCAAAGTCAAACAGTTGCAATATATACAAATATTTACAATTAAAGGAGAAACTGCTTCACCAGGCATCAGCATTCATAGGAGGAGAAGGGAGGAGGAAGTGAGCTCTGTTCTGAGCTCTCTTATATACGCATCTACAGGACATTGCCCTCTAGTGGCCTGACTAGGCACAACTTGGTAGTTCATGCAGTCAGCCATTATGACTCAGCATGGTTCTGCAGTTGTTACGCCATTTTATAATGGAGTTCAGTCTCTAACTCCTGACACCTCCGTGTTTTAGTTTAGCTTTCCACCTGGAGGCCTGCATGAGTTCTCTCCATTTCTCTTTATTCAGACCTTACAAATACAACTAGAGTAGTTCTCTGAATTTGATTAGTTTTAGGCCTGAGCTTGTAAGGCTGTTCTTATGTTAGAAATGCAACCTGTAACAAAATACTGCAGTAAGAAATACTGCTTTTCAAGATAATAGTCACTGCATTCCTTTCAAGCATATGTACTCATATATTGGGCTATTTGGTAGGAGGTTCTAAGGATTTGTTTATAACCCTGTGGAAACCTTGGGTTTTCCCCAAACCAGCTGATACCTCTCCTCTTCTGTGTAGTTTGTGCATACTTTTTAGCTGCATACTCAATGCCACTCCCAGCTTGAACATCAGCAGAAATAGATACAATCATGTTTTTGAACTGGGGTATGTGAAAAGCGATGGAGATGAAAGGTGCTTTATGAGATGTTGTATCTGCATGTGATTATACACATTGCTATTGCTTTTTTAGAACACGCAAAATGAAATGTTATATTAGAAATGTTATGTTAGAAGTAATATAATTTAGTCTTGGCTCTTATGTTATTTAATAAGTCTTTTAGAATTGATGAAGTATCCAGAAGAAAGCATCCAGAGAGGGTTCAGATGCAATATCAAGTAATATTGTGGCCTTAACTCCATAGCACAAAAATGGATACAGATAAGGTTGCCCCCCGTATTTGTGGGAAGTATGTTTCCAGACTTACTGCAGATATGTGAAACTATTGTACATATAATAGCAAACTGCCATTGAATACCATAGAATCATGCTGGAGGACCTAGAAAATGCCTAGAGAGGATGCCTCTCTAGGCATCTGGCACAACTTTTAGTTGCACTGGGAGACCTTCCAATGCCTAGAGAAACCACGTCCAGTGTGACTCTATGGTCCTCCAAATGCCTAGAGAGACCCCCCCAACTGTAGGTAAGTGAAACCATGGGTACCAATCCCATGTAAATGGGGGGCAGAGTAACCTGTACTTACAATATCATACTACAAAAACACCAATGGAGTAGAGTGGAGGAATTAACAATTAGAAGACTAAAATGCCATTTAAATGGACCTCTACAGCAAAAGATACTTTTCTAATATCTCCATATAGATTTCATTAATTTGTTTAACTCAAGGATCTGGGTAGCAATTGTATATTGTAATCAAAGCCATAAATGCAGCTTGATAATAAATAAAATTTTTAATCAAGAGGGTGAATCTAAGAGTTTTATATTGCAATTGACATAGATTTATATGAATCTAATACAATATAATAATACTGTAATATGTATGAGTGTATGTATATATGTAAGTGTGTGTATATATATTTATATATATATATACACACACCACACACAATGAAAGACATTGAAATATGGTAGAAAATGTTATTTTAAATATTTAATGAAACAATTAAGTTTTATTTTTGTGGTTAAAGATTCATGATCATTCCTTCCGTAGCTTGCCACCTTCATTGCAATTATTTGCTATACAATTTCAGGAGCAGCTGGTGAATATTAACTGTATAATGTATACTTTGCCCTTAATATTAATGGTTCAAATTATGTAACCAATCTCTTCTGCAATGGAACATGGCTTGACATTTCCAGTCACCAATAAATGTGCCCCATGTTGCTGTGACTGAATCTTTAAAAGAGGTTCCTCGATGCAGATGGAAGTTTAAGAGAAATCATAGTGTTTTTAGCTATTTCTGTGGCATGTTGCTAGCAGCTGCCATGTTGAGTCTTACTGAAATCTATTTACTTCAATGTTTTATGAGTGTGGTGTGGCTGCTTCTCTCCATTGATAGTTTCATGACATGTGGGTAACTTCATCTCCTCCCAGGGCTGTTTCCAATGGGCTAATGCTGATATGATACAATTTTATTCTGAGATTGCACCAATTACTACATTGGAATCCTGAGGTCCATGATGTACCTTTGTAGCCCCTGATGTGGTGAAAGGAGGCACAGCTTCTACCCTGTTCTATTCTCCACCCCTCCTTTTACCAGTTCTACTGAACAAGACTCCAGGTATGTAGACTCTCAATGCTATATCACCTCTGTCACCATTTGGGCGGGTGTGTGTGGAGGAGTCTTCACCAAATGGCTTCAGATATTTTTTTAAAATCTTGTTTGCAAGAGGGCTTGGTCTCGGTCTTGGGTAATAGATAGCTGACAGGGTCCAAAGTCATCAAGGTTCTCAGAATCAACTACCATCAGAAAGAGGTCAAGGCACTCCAATATTGAGACCATTAAAGGTTGCAGAGTGCTGTAGCAAATGAGGAGTTCCAATTGTGGAATTCCCTGGAGGCCTGATTGGCGCCAACGCTGGAATAATTTAATTGCCAAGTCAAAACCTGCCTTTTTATTAAAACCTTTGGGCATAACTGATTTTATCCAGGGTGCACATGTCTTATGGTTACATTATTTAAAAATGTTTTAACAGCTTTTAAATTGTCTGGTTTTTAATTGATAGTCTATTTAATATGTTTTTAATATTTTAAAATTACTGTTATTATTTATTGTTTTAAATTGGTTTAATTGTAAGCTGCCCTGAGATCTTCAGATATAAGGCAGGAGATAAATACTTTAATGAAAGAAAGAAAGAAAGAGACACAACCAAAGTCAGGTGAAGGTTTCTTATAGGAATTCAGTCCAAGGGAGAGGTAGACAGGGAAAATGAAGGTAAAGTGGGCCTGAAACTGGTGTAGAAATGTTGCTCCAATCTCTCCTTCATCCTGGAATTGAAACTTTCAAAACAGGTGCTGCTGGCACACTGTAGCTTCTGGGAAAAGTCCTCTTCATGAGGAGAACCCCTACATCAGAGGGGACCCTTTACTCCCAAAGGTCCTAAATCTCTTTGCTAGTCCCTGCTGGAATAGACCCATTGGGTTAATTGCTGAATGGTAAACCAACAGTTTTGCAAATCCTGTTGATTCAATGGGCTTAATCTAACCGGACTATTAATTGACCAAGGAATCTTTTCACAAGTGAGAAACAGCCCAAGAGAAAGGGAAGGGCTTACGGTAAAAGCTGAAATCAGTGATATAATTTTGAGAAACGTCTTTATGAAATATCCTGAAAGAATGTTCTGCACTTAAATAATTATTTTGATTAATCTGCTTGACATTTTAATCCACTAACAGCCCCAGTAATATACATGGATTCCAAATGAGCCTGGATGTGGCTTGAACGGCCAAGGGTTTTTGCATCTGAGGAGCAGGGTTTTATTTATTTTTTATTATTTTTTTGTTATCTGGGATGGAATATATGGATTGAGAGAGGAACCAAGCCCACAGGCAAACTTGAAGCATGATGCATATGATTCTGTCTTTCTTCAGCAGCAAGCATAATTTAGTATAATGGTCGATCATTATTTTACAGCTATAGGAAATTCTCTCTTGCTTAAGGAATAGACATCTATTTTTAGTACAGCCTTTAGTATTAAAAGTTCCAAATTCCGCACCCCTTCCCCCAACAATGGCAATGCTCTTATGTGCATAGGACATATTTCTTGTACCTAATAAACAGTATGAATATATACCTATTTGTCTTTGTCATTCACCATAGAAATACCTCAACATGAGCTTAGTGAGCTAACCAATCACCTTTTGATACGCACAAACACACACACCCTCCTACCTCCATAGCAACACAGCTGATAGCATGGCAACAGCAACTGCCACACAATAGGGGAAAATGAAAGGAGGAAATTTAGCAATACATACATACATATCTACATATCTACATATATACAGTATATATTACAGGCTAGCCATGTTTTTAATAAAATATATAAAGAATAATTCAGTATCATGTTCATTAACATACTATACTCATTTTGTAATGGCTTTTGAGTATTAAAAAGAATTCCTTTCTCTTTTAAGTAGACATGAGGGCTGTACAAAATGAAAGCATGAATTTCACATCCCTGAACCTATTCCCCTTCTCCTTCTTTGTTAAGAGGTTATAGCTAAAATCAAAGGGCCAGGATATGATTTAAGGTTTTTAATTCAAATCAAAAGATAGAAAAGTTTTGCCTCTTAGAATATTAAGAATTCCTATATGATGTTAAACTATGTAATTACCACTAGTCCTAAGGATATATCCTGTGGAACACAGTAGGCCTCAGTACTAAGTAATCATGCAGTGATCCACATCTGATCACGTTGGACACATAGTGAACCCCTTCACAATTTCTTGACAGCTAATTTTAATAGCCAATTAATAGATCCCAACATGGATAGTAGGACTGAATCACTGATGCTTTACTGATGCTCCAGAAATGTTTCAAGAACTAGAGCCATTAGGAGAAAGATGCTATTCAATTAAATTCAGTTCAGTTCAAAGATACCCTTCAATTCAATTTGCAGATGTTATTTAGTTTAAAAAAAACACACACCTACATACAAAACAGATGTATTAGCTTAGGTTCATCAGTCAGATAGAATAACCTGAATAAAGGCCAAAGACATCTCAGAGGTTCTGTAATGAGAAAGAGACTAAATGAAGCTATGATAGAATGCTTTCAGTGGTTTCTAGTCCACTCTCCTTGCAATTTTCAGCAGCCAGTAATTTTACTCAGGAAATAAAAAAGCTTGTACTGTATATTATGGTTGTTTCCGCTGGGTCTATGGCGTACACTAAAAGATCATTCATGTTTTCTGCTAAATATGCAGCCCTGCTTTTAAAAACTATTTTAAAATATGCAGAATGTTATTGACTCAGTAGGTGGTCTGCATTGATTGCAGCAGAAATGCTGTGATGTCTTCACATAACAAACTATAATGGGTTCCTCCTCCCCACCCCTACTCCCTGCTTACTTGGTTGGAGCAGAAATATAGCTTAGTTATTACACCAGTAGAATAACCATTTGAGCAATAGGATGAAGTGAGTGTGTTCTTCACAGGACCAGCAAATTTGGAAGTAGTTTGTTGCAAGTTTTTCTGGCTTGGTTTTTCATTTTATGTTGAGATCCCAAAATAAGAAACAGAAAGAAGGGAAGGGAAAGTGCATGATCATGTTTCTTCTTCTTTGTCCTGCTCTTGCAATCAGACTTGTGTGACAATAAGAAAGGTAGCCCAGAGCTTGGAAAAAAATATGTTTGAACTACAATTCCCACAAACACTCAGTTAGCATGGACACCATATAAATCCACAACAACACTGAACTGGGTGAGACACTTTGTATCATCTTATTTATTTATTTATTTCATTTGTATGCCACCTTTCTCCCAAAATGGGACCCAAGGTGACTTCCATAAAATAACAGATTAAGAATACAATATATACAATTAAAATTTATAAAATAGTTTAAAACATATAAAGGACATTTTCAGACAGGCAAAAATCGCTCTTTGCCGTGCGAGCAGCCTCCCGAAACTGCTGCGCGGCAAGGGTCTTCTTCGGACGACGCTGTGCCTCTGGCGAAACCGTCCGTGTCACTTCCGTGAAGCTTGGGACGGCTCCGCGTCATATTTCAATCACGGGCAGCCTCCGTGATTGAAATATGACGCGGAGCCGTCCCAAGCTTCACGGAAGTGACACGGACGGTTTCGCCAGAGGCACAGCGTCGTCCGAAGAAGACCCTTGCCGCGCAGCAGTTTCGGGAGGCTGCTCGCGCGGCAAAGAGCGATTTTTGCCTGTCTGAAAATGTCCAAAATCTAAAACATACAGATAAAAACAGCCCCTGCTGCTTATACATTAAAAGCCTGCTTGAAAAGAAAAGTCTTTGCCTGCTGGAGAAAAGAAATCAGGGAGGGGGCCAGCCTAGCCTCCCATGGGAGGATGTTCCAAAGGTGGGAGCAGCCGCTGAGAAGGCTCTCTCTTGAGTCCTCACCAAGCAACCTTGGGATGAAGGCAGGACTGAGAGAAAGTCACCTCCTGATGACCTTAGGACACTGGCAGGATTGTATCGGTAGATCCGGTCTTTCAAATAGTCTGAACCCAAGCTGTTTAGGGTTTTATACCAGCACTTTGAATTGTGCCTGGAAACGAACCAGTAGCCAGTGAAGCTGGAGTTATATGCTCGCTTTAACTGGCCCTGATCAGCATTCTGGCCACAGCATTCTGGACCCATTTGCTTTGTGTTGGCAAAATGATGCTCCTAGATTTGTAGGAGACTTACATTGCTTAATGCCATTTCATTGAGGCAATATGCATGTACTTTAATTTCTTCCCTATCTGCACCCCATTGATTAAGAACTGAGGAGCAAAGAAGGGGCAGGAATGCATAAGTGTAGTGGGTCTGAGGCCAATTTTCTTCCACGTAGATTACCAGGAATGCAAACAGCTGCAGAACAACAAAACAGAAGTCCTCATCTGGTTTCAAAAAATACATAGTATTTTTTCATGTTAAATGGTGGTGGGGTGTGTGTGTGTTTGTGCATACTTCAAAAAATGAACTGCTGCTCCTGGAGGTTTTCAGGAAAGGCAATATTTTATTTTATTTTATTTTATTTTATTTTATTTTATTTTATTTTATTTTATTTTATCTGGCCAAGTGTATGTGTGTGTGTGGGGGGGACAAGCTGGGGAATCTATAGTAGAAGGCTGCAAAAACAGCTGTGGAGGTCACACACAACTCCAGAACCATCCATTGTCCACCCTTGAGTATGGATGGAAAACAGCTGAACTGAAGAGGTATGATGGTGAGGAAGACTAGCTAGGTGTTCCATCTGCGAGTTCCTGTTTTTCTTATATGCCCCCGCTTTCCCAGCTGTGAGGCCTAGGACAAGGGGACCTGTATGTTATTGTCAGGAATTATGACTGGAAAGGTAAAGGAGCAAATCTGCAAAGGATTTAGAAGCAGGAGGTTGGTGAAAAGAATAAGATGAACAAGAACTAGCCCCCTGAAGGTGTTAAGGTCTATCTGTGTAACAAGGAAATCTCAAGGCCAAAGTTCAGTTGTATGCAGATGGCTTTTTAATTGCAAGCAAGGTAACACAGGGAATAAACCTCCATGCTGTGTTCCCCGAAACAAAGCACACACACCTTTTTATATTAGAGAAGAACGAAACTTTAAAACTCAGGCTCTGCGCATGTCTATTACAGTAGTCGCTAGATAGACTTCATTTCCCAGAAAATTTCATTTCAGTTCTGTGTTTTTCTATTTTTGGTATCTAGACACAGACAGCCGAACTGGGCAGTGCACCCAGAAGGAGATAACTAAAGCAACTTGAAGAGCTCTTTGTTTTCCAGGCATAGGACCTTATCTCTACTAATTCTGGGATTCTAGCCAAGCTGGAGCAAGTACAGTTATTTCTCAGCTTTCTCTGACACAGACATATTTTGCAGACTCAGTCTTTTCTTTTACAGACTCAATATAACAAACTTTTGGGAAATCAATACAGACAGACCCTCTCAAAGGGAAGAGAGGGGTTGGGCCTAGTTCTTGTTCATCTGAGCAGGGATATGCTCAGAGAATGGTGATGCTGATGTGACAGCATCAGTAGTGTCACAGCTAAACAGATTAGGTTGCAAGAGACAGATATTTATAGACAGGATCTGGAATGTTCCAAAATCCTAAAATGCTTTTTTTCAATTATTAATAAATTAAAGTTTTGTTCATCTTCATAACTGGCTTTTCTTAAATATCTTCATAACTGGCTTTTCTTAAATATCACTTGAGAACTTAAGAACAGCTTTGTTGGATCAGACCAAAGCCCTGTCTTGGGCAGCGTTCTGTCCCCACAATGTCTAAGCAGCTGACTATCAGAAGCCTGCATGTAGGACATGAGTGTAACAGCATCCTTCCAACTCCATTAGGAGAAACTCTATTCCACTATTCCATTCTCAACTCTTTCTTTGGGGGTTCCTGTTACAACATGGTCTTCCAGAAATTAGAACCTGTGAGTGTGATATGCTTGCCAAACCCACAAGAGAAACCAAGATTTGTACGTTAAAGGAAGTGCAGTTTGGGCTGCTGTGAAGCAAGGACTCTGTTCTTATAGGAACTGAGAGTGATTTGGAAAGTATGAAGTGGCACAATGACAATGCAGAATTTTGGAGGGTGGACAGATTTGTTAAAAGTAATGACCCAGAATCTGGCTTTTTTCAGAAAACTTGATTTTGATTTTATGAGAAGGTTATTTTATTTTTTACCTGTTAGCAGAAAAGATAAATGCCACGTTATGTTGAAAGCAGTCCAAAATTGGCTTTGTCATTACAGTTGTCCTTTCATATTCGCTGGGGTTTGGTTCCAGGATCCCCCATAGATACCAAAATCTGTGAATATTCAAGTCCCATTATATGCGGTGGCATAGCAAAATGGTGTGCCTTATATAAGATGTCAAAATCCAGGTTTGCTTTTTGGATTAATATTTTTTTAAGAATATTTTCAAGCCGTGAATACTTCAATCCGTGGATACGAAGGGACAACTGTAGTATATCTGTCTAAATTCAAAGCCTATTTTTTAACGCTATGAAACCAACCCTTGAATAGTTTAACTGTTATCTCACCCAACCTAGCACCCTCCAGATGAGCTGCACTACACTCCCCATCATTGCAGCTCATTCACTGGCCATGCTGTCTGACTTGTCATGGGAACTGTAGTCCAGAATACCTGAAAAACACCTGCTTTGGGAAGGCTGGGTTACGCAAGCTATCCATAAGTGCCCAAAGCCAAAGTTTGTGTGTGTGGCCATGTACATGTGTATCATTGGATACAATGTGATCTGTTTTGGAAGGTCTTGTGTGCAAATGGCAGTAATTATTTTACAGCCAATCCATAGACGCATAAACAAAATACTAAGGGAAAAAATAGCAAACTCAGGCATTGGTATATGACCCTATCAGCATCTGGCAGCATATGGCTTGCATATGACAAATGCAGTTTTTTTAAGAAGAAAAGAAAGAGCTTGAGTGAATGCCTCCTTGTTTAAAAATTAATGGTTTTATGAGTCTCCTTCCAACTATTTAAAACATTAAACTCTTATTTTTATTTGCATTACCTGCATTTTAATGATTATACACAGACAAATGAACTATCCATAAATAATATCTGGCCAGGAGTCTGAATCGAAATGTAGATCTGTATAAGTCCACAGTTTGCTGGATTTTTCTAAACAATTTAGAGGTTGTCTTCCCCCCATGTTTGTGCATTGTACAATTAGAGTTTTTTTAAAAGTCATACTAATTATCTGTATTCAGTGAAACTTAATAGAGCTTTCCCAGCTCAGATGGGTTAGCATGAAATTTAATTTACCCTAATCTGTCAGAGACCAGGGAAGCGTGAAATATATGGTACAGGGGAATTACCTGTTTTGCAAGATTCTAGGTCAGGAAACACTTCTGTTTGCTGCTTTAAAAAATAAGGGAGACAAGCTTATGAAAAAATTATATATTCATGTGTTAAACAATATACTTTTTAAATTGTAAAAGCAATAAGCTATCATATGTTCATATTTAATCTGAACACTGTTAAATTTTAATTCAGATTTTAAAAAATCAAAATGGAATAAATAAATGCCAGATTCTTAGCTGAAAATATCCTAAAATAAAAGGTGTTTATGATGGACAACTTACAAGTATGAGATACTATAGTCCTCATTCAAAAAGGACCTTCTGCAGACTGCAATTCTAATGTTAGCTTCTCCATACAATATTTTGCGAATTTAGTCCAATGCTATTTTAAAATGCATATTCTGCTTTTCAGCAGATTTTACATGATCTCACAGTATTCATCACATTCTCAATATATGAATGATAAACATCTCACATTGAAAGATGTTTTAAAAATGGTCAAACAAGATCATCATGAATCAGGAGGCATTAATATTTAAAATGATGCAAAGAGGTGGTTCCCATGCCCACTTACCCTGTTATATGCACTGAGATTTTTTTTCTGAGTAAGCATGCATAGTACTAGGCTGCATATTCCTTAGCTGGTTCTCTTTTTCTCAGCCCTTGGGAGGGAAACCCAGTTTTTAATTACACAGAATCTCAGGATACTTCTTACATGCAGAGTAAGTTTGATGTTGCATGTTTAAGGAACTCCCTCTCTTTCTCCATGGGAGTCCCCTGCACAGACTTCCCAAAGAACTGTGTGGAATTTCTCTTATGGTATTCAGATCACAAAGCTGATAAGAGCAGACACAGTGCTATTAGGCATCAAAATCAATTTCAGCAAAGCAGCTTAGGCAAGAATTAGGATGACAACTGCAGACATGCCCAAATTCTAATAATAATGATGCCTAATGATACAGGTACTGTTAGATGTGAATCTGAATAGAGATGTAGGCCATATCCCTAAGGGTGCAGGTGTAATGTAAATAGTATGTAGAATACAGAACACAAGGATGAGAAATCAGACCCTTCTTATTTATTGGTTGTATTTGTGTATCACCTTCCAGTCCAGAATGGCTCCCAAATAAAAACCAATTAAAACAATTCAAAGATAAAAACGTTTAAAAACTACTCTTAAAACCTTTCTAAATCCTAAATTCTAGAATCCTAGAAACCAATTTTAAAACAGTTAAAACAGCAGTTTCAAACATTTAAATGCCATGCGGAACAGCACTGTTTTGGCAACCCGCTGGAAGCTTAAAATGGATGGGGCTAGCTTAACTTCCTTGGGTAGGGGGTCCCACAGTTGAAGTGCTGCTACAGAGAAAGCCCTGTTATGTGTACCCAGCAACCTAACTTTATGAGATATTAGGACATGCAACAGGGCCTCCTCTGAAGATCTCAAAGTTTTGGCAGGCTCGTATGGGAGGAGATGGTATTTCGATATCTTCCTGCGTGGCAGGGGGGTTGGACTGGATGGCCCTCGTGGTCTCTTCCAACTCTGCAATTCTATGATTCTATGATATCCTGGCCCCAAGTTGTTTAGGGCTTTGTAGGTCAACACCAGCACCTTGAATTGAACTTGGAAGCAAATTGAAACCCAGTGCAGTTCTTGCAAGACCAATGTTATATGGTTTCTAAAATGCATACCTGACACCAGCGTGGCTGCTGCATTTTGCACTAGTTGCAGCTTCTGAACACTTTTCAAGGGCAGCCCCATGTAAAGCACATTATAGTAGCCTAATTGGAAGGTAACTAAGATATGAACCACTATGGCCAGATCTGCCTTCCCCAAGAAAGGGTGCGGCTGGCACACAAGTCGAAGCTGGGCAAAGGTACTCCTGGCCACAACAGCAACCTGGCTTTCCAGGAGCAGCGCTGGGCCCAAAAACACCCCCAAGCTACAAACCTGATCCTTTAGAGGGCCTACAACTGCATCCAGAGCATGCTATGATCCCAATCCCATGTTGATTTTCCTAATGGCCAGCAGCACCTTCCATCTTGTCTGGATTAAGCCTTGGTCTTTTCACCTGCATCCTTTACTGCATCCAGACAATGATTCAGTATTACCACAGCTTCCTTGGCATCAATTGTAAAGGAGAGATAGAGCTGGGTATCATCAGCATACTGATGACATCCAGTCTCAAAGCTCTGGATGATCTCTCCCAGAGGCATCAAGTAGATGTTAACAGGCATAGGGACAGTATTGACCCCCATGGAACCTCACAGGCTAATGGCCAAAAGATTGAACAACTGTCTCTCATCACCACCCTTTGGGAATGTTCAGCAAGAAAGACGGGAATCAAAGCAAGACAATGCCCCCAAGTCCCATATCGGTCAAACACCCCAGAAGGATACCATGGTCAATGGTATCAAATGCCACTCCCCCTATCCAACTTGTGGTGTAGGTAATCCACCAAGGTGGCCAAGGCTGTTTCTGTCCTATAATCTGAATCTAAACTGAAATGGTTCCAGGTAATTTGTTTCAGTCAAGAAAGCCTTGAGTTGTGTTGCCACCACTTGCTCTAGAACCTTACTTAGAAAGAGCAGATTAGAGACTAGCCAATAGGGAGGTGAAGTCTAATGAAGTTTTTTTCAATGAAGTTCTTACAATTGCTTCTTTTAGAGATTGGAACATAGCCTTCTTGCAAAGAAGCATTTATAACGTCCACTAACCAATTGGCCAGTTGTCCTCTGGCATCTTTAATTAGCTCTGATGGACATGGGTCTAACAGACAAATGGTTCACCTCCAAACAACTTGTCCACATCATCATGTTGAACAAACTGGACCTCCTTCCTTGGAGGTCTTTAAACAGAGGCTGGATGGCCATCTGTCAGGGATGCGATTGTGTATTCCTGCATGGCAGGGGGTTGGACTGGGTGGCCCTCATGGTCTCTTCCAACTCTACAGTTCTATGATTCATTCATCAAAATAAGACAAGTATGTGCCTCGGTTGCCTCCCCTGGCTCTACCTTCAGTGTGGAGTCTAAATCAGAACAAATCCAAGTAATTTTCTCTGCAAAGTATTTAGCAAATTCATCACAGCAGTTTTCTGAGGGCTCCTCCTCAGTAGTCTGAAGTCTAGGATGCAATAGCCTTTTAGCTACCCACAACAGCTAATAGAGGATATAGACGTAGCAAAGAGTCAATTCTTTGCTGCCCTGGCTGCTGCAGAGTTGGTTGTAAAATGGGTCTTAACCTGTGCTCAGCTGATTTCATCCTGGATCTTTCTCCACTATTGCTCTATTTGGTTAGTTGCCTGGGTCATGTCCCTCTTCCACAGATCAACCAGGGCCTCAACAGAATTACCAATTCTAGCAGCTGGAAAATTTCCCAGAGCATCCAGGAACCCTTTTGGATCCATTATTCTCTGGGGTGGACCATTTTAATGGGCCCACCATCCCTGCAGAGATTAGGAGTCCCAGAAAATCTAAGACCTATCAGTAATAATCTGTCCATGACAATGAGGTTCTTTCAACCCCCCACCCCACCCCCCAGATCACCATCATCCTGATCAGCAAAAACTAGATCAAGAGTGTAGCCTGCTACATGTGGAGGGCCAGATATTAATGAGACAGGCCCATAGCTGCCATGAAATCCTGAGCTGACCCCGGTGACTCAGCATGGATGTTAAAATCTCCCAAAACAATAAGTTTGGGGGAGATTAACACCACATCTGAGACCACCTCCAATAGTTCAGACAGACACAATTCAGCAGTGGGGTGGACAGTACACCCACAGAATCCCTATCCTGTCATTGTCCTTTTATCAGGTGTACACTTTAACCTTGGAGACTGTTGGACATGGTACCCCAATAGGGTAATGGACTCATGATAGATTACTGTGATGACTGCTCCACACCCATTGGATCTTGCCTGCTGTTACACCCAGAAATTTAAGTTAAGTTGACACCCCCACTCTTCAGTTAACCAAATTTTAGTTATACATGCAAGGATCCTTGTCCAGGATCAAGTTGTGGATCATACAGTTCTTCTCAGTCACTGACCTGGCATTAAGCAGCAGCACTTTGTGGTCTGATGGGGTTCTACTAGAGTAGTCAGGAATCTGTTGGTTGGATGGTGAAGCAAAAAGAGGAAGAGCTATGAAATGTATCTCCCCACTTCTCCTCTTGGCTTGTTCTGCCTCCACTGCTGTATCTCCTGCTGCCCGTTATGATTAAAATTGCAGCATCCTTGTACCTTCTGAACGCATATTTGGCTGACCAGAAATACAGAACAAACTATCATAAACAAACACCCAATACTTAGCCAAAGGCGAACTCATGGGATTCTATCCAATAGGTGCTCCATTTTCTTATTTAGAGAGAAAATATGCTGTTCTGGCAAAAGCTTCCAAAGCCAATGTATAGTAGCTTGTCCATTACACTGAGATTCAGCGGGCAAAGCAGGTCTCCATTGTGCCCCAGACTTGCATCAAGAGGCTCACACCTCTGGCAAGATGCCTGCTTTAACACTGAAAGCCTGTACCTAAGAAAACCTACGAAATTCATGGGGTCACCGTAAGTCGACCATCGACATGAAGGCACGTTGCACACACAATTCCTAGATGGATAGTACATCAAAAGGAGATAAATTAGATCATTTATCAATCTTTCCCCTTGTTTCCTCATAGATTTTGAAATATTTGAATGAATAGAAACAAAAACAGGTGCTTCCCTGAGCTGGGATGAAGCCCTGACTTCAGGCAGTAATGATGGTGGTGATGAATAATGTTACTCCCTGTGGGAGAATTTCCTGCCATCCTCTCCTTAGGGAGGCACATGGCAGCTGCTCCAGATAACTCTATTGGCAATATAACTCTCCTAAATAATGGTTGGGGGTATTTAGTTTAGAATAAACGCAAATAAGGGGCTAGAAGTATATTAAATCATGCAAAGTGTAGAGAAAATGGACAAACAAGTTTCTTTGACTCTGTCTTTCTCTCTGTCCCTCTCTCATGATGGTAGAACTTGGGGTCATCCAATGAAACTGATGGTGTTGGATTCAGGGCAAACAAAAGGAAATACTTCTTCACACATTGCTCAGTTAAGCTGTGGAATTTGCTGCCACGAAATGTGATCATGGCCACCATCTTAATATGGCTTTGAAATGCAACAACAAGAATTCATCATGAAGGAAAAGGTATGCTAAAATGTGGCAGTTTTGAAAAAGACAAATTCCAGGCTACAGATCTGTAAAAAAATGAGAGCAAATAAAATGGCAAATATGACTTTATAAATCAAGTGGAAGCTGGTGGGGAAATGAATTTGCTCTGGCTTTTAATCTGATTTTTGAAGGCACTTGTGATATGAACCTTTACTTAACCCACCTGGTACCACCAAATGTGAGGCTTTACTTGTCCCACCTACTACCACCACTATGTGGAACCTCTCCTTGTTCCAGGACCTCTTCCAGGGCCTCTGTGAGACTCTTCTCCTGAATCCTACTTCTGGCCATCACTTCTGGGGAACCTGAACATTTATCTAAGCCAGTGATTCTTAACCTGTGATCCACGGACCTTCAGGAGGCCATGATGTCCTCACAGGGGGTCCGTGAAGGGGTGAAGGCTGCTCAGCCCACATGACAGGAGCCAAGGCAAAGGCTGGCTTGGCCTAGGCATTGCTCTTCAATCCGTTCCAGTCACAAATGTGCAGGAAGAAGTAGGGAAAAAAAGTCATCCCTCCCCTCCAGTGCCTCTGAGGAAAGATTTCGTGGATGGTGTAATTGTGTTGTTGTTGTTAAGGTTTTAAATATTGAGTTAAGTATTGGAGGTTTGCAACAACAAAAGATATTTAAAGAGGGTCTGTGGTAAAGAAAAGATTAAGAGTCATTGATCTATGCTACTTCCATTTTCTGCCACTTTCTGTAACAATCATGTTTGTGACATTTTAAAAATTAGATTTCTTTCTATAACTCCCACCACCAGTCACCAAAAATAATGACTCCAATGATACTTTTGCTGCCACCACAGACTCTGATGTTCCTGACCTTTTACATCCAGTATTGCCTATCTTACATAGGAGCCCAAGAGGCATGTTTATGTATTATAAAAGAGTTATTAAACATCAGTTTATGAAACATTTCTTGATTACATAGCATGCTGAAACATATAGTTACAATAAAGTGTTCAAGCTTAGTTGTTACAATTGCTTAGTTATTCTAAATATCCTGTCACTATCATACTTCGTAGACTATACTCACTGCCCTGCCTAAACTACTTTGACTAAACCTGACAATACTATCTGCTATCCCTTCTCTGACTCAACTCCTCTAAATTGACAGACTGTACTTTTAACGCAACTGACTCCCTATGCACTCAACTGACTCAATCAACTGACTGTTTCACAACCTTTTTCAAAATCTCAGCCAATCACCTTCAACATTTCATGCTCTCAGCCCCTTCCAACAGGCCACATAACTTATTCTATCTTGTATACACTTACCTATAACTTACAAACAATAACACATTACCAAACTATAAGCTTGCATCACAGAGCTATGCAAGGAGCTGAGTCTATTTGGGGGATAGGATAAAAGTGGAGGATTGCAACCACGGTTGTTTAGAATAGAATCCAATCTCCAGTTTAAGTTCATTTAGACCTATCACATTTCGACAGAATTAGGACTTTATCAGATGTGGCAAATATGGCATAATAATGTCTAATAATTGTGAAAGGGCGCGCATACCACATGACATCATCCTTTCACAACCACGTCTTGCCAAAAAGCCATTCCATTTTATTGATGGGCCAAGCTGTCACTAGATCTCCCCTGGCACTTTGTTGCCGGCATTGCTGGCGTTTGAAACCTCACACCATTGTGCTCACGGAAATACAGCATTAATTGTCAGAACACTTCCGAGTGAGATTGTAACAGGTAGGGGACATTCTTTTTATGAAACACCCCCCCCAGTGTACTTGGGACTTTAAAGTGTGTTTCTGTGCTTGTGTCTACGTTTTGTGTATTTGTTTAGATTTAATTTTTTTATTTGCTGTGCTTGCATCTTCTCACAAGAATCACCAAGATTTGGAATCTGGAAGTAAACAGAGCTCTGTTCCATAACTGCTGGGGCTGCCATTCTAATGCTGCTAAATGTAGGTCTGGTAGGGGGGAATTCTTTTGACGGCATAAAAACGCCAAAAAATATGCCACAAAAGAACTTTAATGGGGGTAATCTGATAAAGTCCTTAGACTTCAAAGAAGAAATACAACATGTGTTAGAGTGAACTGCACTGGGAGTTTCGAGATCTGTGTTCAAATGTCCACTGAGCCACATAACTCACTCAGTAGGTGGCTTTGAGTCAGTCACTCTTTCACAAAGTTGTTGTGAGGATAAAATGTGGGGTGGGGGGGTGGAAACCATATACATCAAGTTCATTATAGGAAAGGAAGAGTGTAAAGTTAAGTAAAAAAAAATCCAAACAAATTATTATGTTCTGAAGTTCAGCATGGATTTTTCTGCTCTTTTGGAGTTATGGAAGAATGCAGGGGAGGGTGGTTGATCAAATGCACAGCTCAGAGATGTTTTCCCTTTTTTCCCCCCTTCTAGATTCATGTCATTATTTATGAGTTGCTCTTTATGACCATCCCAGCTGGTTAAATATTAAAGCTTAGGATATGAACTATTTTATGAGCTTCCTATTTTTCCTATAGATTGCTTTGATGCACTGAGAGTTCTGTATTACCCTGCTCCCTCTTCTATTGTACATATCCTCTTGTGCTTATTGCCATATTCCACATTTTGCAGCCGATTTCAGGCTCACACAACTGTAGAGATATGCAGAAAATTAAACATGTCATTATTCATCTTATTTCAAAGAATTCTGTCTAAATTTTCAGAAGAGTGTTTGTGTAGTGGTGGGCGTTTGTGTGGCTAAGCCTCTCAGATGGTTAATTAGCAGTTAATTAAATTTATTTATTTATTTTATTTATTTAGTTAGTTATACCCCGCTCTTCAGCTGCTCCACAAGGCTATCAGAGCGGCTTACAAATTGTTTTAAGCAATAGCTATTTACACATCTACACTGCATTAAACAGTTTCCAATGTGTGTTAGCTAATTGCCCCCACAAGCTGGGTACTCAATTTACCGACCTACGAAAGGATGGAAGGCTGAGTGAACCTTGGAGCCCGCTGGAATCGAACTTGCAACATGGTGACTTGCAGTACTGGCATTTAACCACTGCGCCACCATTTAAAGATGCATGTTTAAAATAATATGCATAAAATATAATAATTTGATACCATCTTGATGCAGTGAGGGGAAGGGCATCTACAGTATATTTTCAATAGATATGTTTGGAAACAATGGTACGTGCGCTAACAGCTAAAGTAATATTTGGATCCGAACCACTATTTAAAATGAAATGTGAAAAAAAACTTTAATAATATATTAACATATATACTAAGAGTGAATTCATGCTACCAAGTGCCAATACTTAAGTAGCCAGAACCAGTAGTGTTGCCACACAGGAGAGAGATATGAGCACACTTGCAGGTTCCTATTTCCTTACTAGGCCAATGAGGACATATGGAATGCTGACTGGTCCTCCTATTATATATATGTACAGCCAATGGCCAAAGTATTGGATCACTCCTGTGATTAAGAAAAGTAGTGTTTCTTATTGTTATCAATGGTATATTTTCAGCAATAACCATAGCGCTTTATATCTAGGGATGTGTAGTAAGTTTTGAAGTGGAAACTCACCATGTTAGTCCTGGTAATCATACCAGGCAGAAAAGGAATCTAAAAAGCAGGCAACTGAGCTGAGCTGTATCAACAAAACAGTTCTCTAGTGCTTTTATTGTCCACCAGGTCAGATATTTTGTAATGCTGATGGGTCCTAATTGCTCATCAAAGACCAAGCTTCCCACTCCCTCCATTAGTTTGCATTTCAACAGGGATAGCTCACAAAAATCTGTCCCCTACTCCAGCTAGGGATTGTAGCTATGTTGAGAGCAAACAGAGAAGGCTGAGGGGTGGGTACAGTGTCAGATGGCATCATCCAACCTGCTACTGTCATCATCCCCACATTTCACTACTTAAAATTCCTACTGTCTTTTTATGGTGGTGCTTTTCCATGTGTGTAAGCCATCTGAATCTCTATCTTCATCAGCAGAGTTTGGGCACTTGATCATTATTTATTTAATGGGAAAAAAATTGTAGGTCACCTTTCAGCTGGAACTTTTAAGATGGGCAAAAAAAAAAAAAAAGCGCATTAAAACTGGGGTGGAAATCAGCCAGCCCCTCCAGATGTTGTTAGATTACAATTCTTGGTATTTTTTAGAATTGTCTATGCTGGTTAGGACGGCTGGGAATTTACAATGGATTTGTAATTGGTTGACCGGCCGAACCCAAAGGGTGCTCAGCAGTGGCTCCTCTTCGTCTTGGAAAGATGTGACCAGTGGGGTGCCACAGGGTTCTGTCCTGGGCCCAGTGCTATTCAACATCTTTATCAATGACTTAGATGAGGGAATTAGGGGCATACTTATCAAATTTGCAGATGACACCAAATTGGGAGGAGTAGCTAATACCCTAGAGGACAGGATCAAAATTCAGAATGACCTTGATAGACTGGAGAGCTGGGCCAAAGCTAACAAAATGAAATTCAATACGGAGAAATGTAAAGTACTGCATTTGGGGCGGAAAAATGAAATGCATAAATATAGGATGGGAGAGACCTGGCTGAATGAGACTACGTGCGAAAGGGATCTAGGAGTCCTAGTAGACCACAAGTTGAACATGAGCCAACAGTGTGATGCGGCAGCTAAAAAGGCCAATGCAATTTTGGGCTGTATCAATAGAAGTATAGTATCTAGATCAAGGGAAGTAATAGTGCCACTCTATTCTGCCTTGGTCAGACCTCACTTAGAATACTGTGTCCAGTTCTGGGCACCACAATTCAGAAAGGATATTGACAAATTGGAGCGTGTCCAGAGAAGGGTAACTAAAATGGTGAAAGGTCTGGAAACAATGCCTTATGAGGAGAGACTTAGGGAGCTGGGTATGTTTAGCCTGGAAAAAAGACGGTATAGAGGTGATATGATAGCCCTGTTTAAGTATTTGAAGGGATGTCATGCTGAGGATGGAGCAGGCTTGTTTTCTGCTGCTCCAGAGACTGGAACACGGAGCAATGGGTGCAAGCTCCAGGAACAGAGATTCCACCTCAACATGAGGAGGAACTTTTTGACAGTAAGAGCTGTTCGGCAGTGGAACACACTCCCTCGGAGCGTGGTGGGGTCTCCTTCCTTGGAGGTCTTTAAACAGAGGCTGGATGGCCATCTGTCGGGGATGCTTTGATTGTGATTTCCTGCGTGGCAGGGGGGTTGGACTGGATGGCCCTCGTGGTCTCTTCCAACTCTACAATTCTATGATTCTATGATTCTATGATTCAGTCAAACAACATCTGAAGAGCCACATGATTCCTCCTCCTGCCTTAAAACTGAAATAAGTTAACAACAACAACAACAACAAAGCAGTAGCTAGCAAATCAGACAAACAAACAAACATAAAAGACCAACAATCCTGTGTGTAGGGCTAGGTTTCTTACAGTTTGTTTAGCTCAACCGCCTTTAGACTGATGTTCTGGCCTACAGTTAGAATCATCTCAACCAGCATGGCAGTTGGCGTTCTGAAGGGCACCACTGTTCAAATTTGGGAGATATTGGCCTGATCTGGCCTAATCTAGTCTGGTTCACTCTGCTGGCTTAAAAACCACACAATCTCATGATATGGCAACCCAAGTATAAAAGAAGGTATGTTGGTTTTGTCTACAAAACCTTTAGAAAAGAACACCATAAATTGGAAGTAACAGGCAAGTTACCTGTAATTAGTTGCTTTTTCAATAACAGTTATTGGAATGTTAACCTATGTTAACCAATAAGGACAAACCCACTTCATTGGTGTAATAAGTAAAGGGTTCGTTACTTCCAAAAGTTCCATTTAAGGGCATTTCTGGGGGCATTCCAATATGAATTTTCCAAGTTTTATACCATTCTGCCATCAATCTGAAATCTATTTCTCCCAAGAAATTAATGGAAAATAATGAAAACACAAGAAGCAAATGTGACACAATGAGCTGCTTTTTTCAGCAATGTAGTGAGTACCAACAACAGATTACTTCTCAAATGCTCCAATGACTCTGTGTGTGATATGTGTTTTCAAGTTGCCTGTTGACTTTTGACAACTCCATGAACTTCTTATATATCTTACAGCACCAAGTATTCATTGGTGGTCTCTCATCCAAGTATTTACCAGAGCTGACCCTTCTTAACTTCCAAGATCAGATGGGATCTGGTACCTTTAGGAAACAAATGGGTACAAAGTACTTTTAAAAAGTATTTTTTTTAATGACCTCTGAAAAACACAATTATCATTTCTTGACCAATGTAATAATACTGATAAAAATGCCAGGAACAATTTGCCTCCATCCGTCTTCTCCCAATAGGTAAATTTTAAAATGGCAACATACAGTGTGGGTGGGCTTGGGGGGAGGCAGGGGAATCAAATTTCATTTCTTAGGCTCTGACAGCTTTGTCATGATGATCCGGAATATCAGAATTAGAAAGAGATCCCTTGTTCAGATGCACAAGAGATGGGTTAGGGGAAAAGCAAAAATCAATATCCATTCCAATTAGAATGCAGCCAAGTTTTTGCAAAACTGCAAAATGGCTTTTAAGCATCTCTTGCCAATGTAGCTGCAGCAGCTGATGGCAGTGGCAGTGGAGGAAGATGCTCTGCTCATGGTTTTGATGGAGGACGGGCACTTTAATAATATCTGTGACCTGCCTGTCTCCTGGCAGCATGACAGGGTGTCCCCTTGGTGACTTGATGACACAGCAAATGATGTCCTAATGCAGTGAGAATGAACTCTATGAAATAACTTCATGCCACTCAGCAGAGTCCATCAAAATCAGTGCTATTTTATATCACATGTCACATCAGCTGTATTCTTGAAAGGCTCAGCTGAGTCCCCTGTGTCGTTCATTTCAGAGAGCCTTCTTTGCTTTTTATAAATAAATAACTATCAGTGGGAACTGCAGGAAAACATCCAAAACCATCTATCCAAAAAAAGGAACAGTCCTAACAGGCAGGGCATTCCACTTCCTTACTACCACCTACCACCATGTTCCATTTTGCCTTCCTAACAGTCCCTTTGTTAGAGCATGGAAATGTTACTTCTTTAGACTACACTTTCCACAAACCTCCTGCCATCATGGCAATTGGGTATGCTTGCTGGGGGATTTTGGTAGCCACAATCCAATAAATATCTTTTCAAAGCATTCTGTGGCTACTGAACATGCTCAGACCACATTGGAGAGGAGGGCTTTACCACGGTGTCCCCTTGTATTTTAAAGAGATTTTCTGCTTTTGCAAAGCTTCAGGTTCCCACAGTGATGCTTTCCTTCTTGGCTTTTAAAAAAAGAAATGGACCTTTCTAGTTTACAGTTCTGGTGACAGCACCTAAGTTTGTCATTAGAAGGACTGGAACAATTTGCTCTATATTTGTGTGCCAAAAATGATATATCTATTATACAGCTATCATACAACTGCAGTGTGTGTTCACTGGTATCCAGTAGTCCAAGAACCAGACTAAGTATTGTTGACCATATTTCCTGATGTTCTTTTAGTGTTTAAAAGCAAGCTTAGAGTGGGGAAGGGCCAGGGACCAGAACGATTGCACCACAAATTATTGGTTATTTCTCCTGGACAAATTTGAACCCCTTCCATGATTAATAACAAGTTTTGAGAGGGGTGCTAAATGAAAAAATTGGCAGTAAACATGCTGGCTGTAGTTTTGCTGGCTATAAACAGCCAGCCAGTAAGCATGCTGACTGGGGTATTGTAGCAGTTGCAGTTCAAAAAATAACTTTTCCAAGCTTTGCATAGAGTTTCTATCCAGGCTTTCCTCAGTTAACAAAGCTTCTGACAAAGAAGCTTTGGGCTTGTCTATATGGCAAAAATACTCCTTGTAGAATGTGAAGAGAATATGATTTGTCTAAATGGGATCCCAATCTGCTGTATTTGGAAGGAAGAGGGACAAAAATGCCAACAACTACACAGGAAAAGACTTTGCAGCTTTTCCTGTATTTTTTTAAAAAACCCGAAGGAAATACGCATTCCTGCTCATTGGGACATCCGATTCGCTTTTCTGTGCATTCCTGATAAGAGAGGAAATGGAAAGCTGATTGGTTGGACATGCACAGGGGCGAAACTTGCTGTCAAGGCAAGTGCCTGGAGCCACCATGCTGGATTTTTGCTGTAGTGATCATGCACTGACAAAACAGCCTTTTTTCTGTTTATTTAAGTGAAAAATTGCACTTCTGCTCCTTCGAATTGCTTTTTAAACAAAACACTGTTGAGCGGCAGCAACTGGTAACAATAAAAGTATAAGTAATTTGCTCATGCCCGCCATCTTGATTTGTAGGCATGCCTATTTGAACAACAAATGCGTATGGCTTCATATGCCTGCAATCTTGGGGAAAAACGGTGAAGACAAATGAAAGCTGCTGCGAATTGGTGTTAGTGCACATCAAGACACATTTTCTTGCCTTGTATAGACAAGCCCTTCCTTTTACCCCTGCCAATCCCCTTTTCTTCCTTGTTCTGTCTAGTTGGAAGTTTTTCGTAGCATCAGTATTGAGAGAATGGTGAAGGAGGGTTGAAGAAACACAAACTTCAGTGCTGGCAGCAGTAAACAGTAAACAGTGTCTGCAGTAAACAGTGTGATAAAGCTTGAGTTGGAAAAAGGCAGGGTTGTGCGCTAGTCTATCCTGTTATAGCCATGTGTACCAGCCTATAACAGGCAAGGTAAATGGCAGCTGCTTGAAGAACCCCTGCTGAACTTACTTGAACAGTAAAACAGAAAGAAAAGAAAAAAGTAGAGAGCCAACCAGTCCAACCCCCTGCCTTGCAGGAATAAACAATCAAAGCATTCCTGACAGATAGCCAACCAGCCTCTGTTTAAAAACCTCCAAAGAAGGAGATTCCACCACACTCTGAGGCAGCGTGTTCCATTGTCAAACAGCTCTTTGCCTCACTAGCTATCCCCAGCATGTTTTTAAAAAGTATAGCTCTATCAGTCTGGCCACCAAGCTGGAAATAATAAGCAAAGTGAAGACTGAAGAAAGTGGGGGGGGACCACGGCTGGTTTAAGGCACCAGTGACGTCAGCATCCACAGGGGGCTCCATCATTGTGGGGGCCCCGTAGTAACCCTCCTCCTGCAAAAACATTATTAGTAATAATCTGAATATCCTGTACTGTGAATAGCTTAGGTTGAGTTAGGTTACATTGACCTGAGATAAACATATGGGGCCCTAAAATAAAGCATTGCAGGGCCCCCCCAATTCCTTAAACCAGTCCTGGGGAGAACCCACTACTGAATATATTTTAGAAAAAGATTTCAAGAGGTCTCTAGAAGGTTCAAAATGTTCTTGTTTACTTATGCAATGCTCACCTGATCTGTTTAATTTCACATATGTTTAGTGTTAGTTTTGAATAAAAAGTTTGCTGAAAGTTTGCTGATCTATCATACAGGAATCTCTTCCTATTCTTTCCATGTTATTTTTTGCCTCTTGTGCCAAATCTTAAAGAAGTAATGCCTAGGAACACATCTGCTTCGTTAGCTGAGGTACAGCTGTAGTAATTTTTCCAGGCTCTGCTGATATCCTACTGTCCAAGACTGATCTTGACATTGCTATTAAACTACAGTTGTCCCTCTGTATCCACGGATTTGTTATCCACGGATTTAAGTATTCATGGCTTGAAAATATTCTTTTAAAAAATAATAATCCAAAAAGCAAACCTTGATTTTGCCATCTTATACAAGGGACACCATTTTGCTATGCCATTGCATATAACAGGGCTAGAGTATTAACTGATTTTGGTATCTATGGGGGGTTCTGGAACCAAACCCCAGTGAATATGAAGGAACAACTGTAGTCTGGTGTTCGCCCAGCCATAGGCAAAGACATACACAGACACATAGTGCAACCTTTTGGCCACAGCAGGAATTCTCCATGTTCTCCATTATATTTGTACATTTATTAATGTACCAATGCTAGATCAGGGTTTATACCATGGTAGCGATAATGGGTAAGCTGTGTCTGATATTTCACTGAGTCATAGAGCAGTGGTCCTTAACCTGTGGTCCAGGGACTCCCAAGGGTCCATGATGTCCTCACAGGGGGTCCTTGAAGACCTGAAGGCTGCTTGGCCCACCTCCTTTCTTCAGTGGAGTGGCAACATGACAGGAGCCAAGGCAAAGGATGGCTGGCTTGGCTTGTGCATTGCCATTGAATCCGCTCCAGCCACAAACTTGCAGCAAGAAAAAGAAAAGTCTTTCCTCCCTGTCCAGTGCCTCTAAGGGAAGGTTTAATGGATGGTGTGTTGTTGTTGTTGTTGTTGTTGTTATTATTATTATTATTATTATTATTATTGTGTTGTTATTCCAGATCAAAAAACAAAACATCTACCAGCAATTTTATTCAATTTGTATTTGAAAATTGACATCTACCTGCAATTTTATTCAATTTGTATTTGAAAATTTTAATATATTATGCAGTTTAATTTCTATTTTATTGTTCTTTGCTGTTTTTATGATTGGGGGGAGAGATAGGATATGGGATTGTTTTTTAATCTTGTGTTTTTATTGTTATAATATTTTATTGTTATAATTTATGTTGTGCTCCACCTTGATTCCCTAGGAAAAAGGCGGAATATAAATAAATTATGTTGTTGTTGTTGTTGTTAGGGTTTTAAATCTTGAGTTAAGTCTTGGGGGCCACAGCAACAAAAGATATTTAAAGACGATCCCTGGTAAAGAAAAGGCTAAGAGCTACTATCCTAGAGTTATACATAACTGAAACAGTAAGTGGCAGGTATGTTAAGGTACTTTTCACTCCTTCTGCCAATATAGGTATAGAAGTATCCAGGGCCTGGTTACATAGACACATCTGACTTGCTGTTCTGATCATCAGTTGCAATTCCACTTTTAAAAGTTTTCTACCAGTTGTTAGGTTGTTGTTGTAGTGTGCCTTCAAGATGTTTCTACTTAGGATGACCCTAAGGCAAATTTATCACAGGGTCTTCTGAGGGGTGTGCATAAGGTAAATTTATATTACTAAAGGTTGGGTGGTAAATGGCAGTGACAGCAGGGAAGCTGCACAGGTTTAGTCTCCATCTTATTTGTCAGTGCAAGTATGTGCAAGAACATCCATTTTGGAAAAGAAACTTTGATGATCACTCTCTCCAGAAGTTAGTGCTAATATCAATCTGGTTCACCATCTGTACACTGGTGTTCCAAAATGGGAAAGCTGAAACAGGTGGCCACATGCACCTCACTTCTATTTGCATGTTTCCAACATCCACATACTGTAGGTGGTCCTGTTGTAGTTTGACGTGTATATTTGTACTGTTTGCTGATATATAAATATCCATCCATATTAAGAAGAAAAATCATTCCTTAGTATCAAATACCAATTTTTTAAAAAATTATAAGCAGTATCTGAGTCATCCTTATGAACTATTCAGATTAAATAATTTTTTGAATGAATTATATGGTCACATTTCCAAAAGGAAACATGGGGCTTCTCTACACGAAGGAAAAAAAACTGGACTGCTCCACAGTAATAGCAAGTCATAGCAGCTGTGACCTGTCTTAATGGTTTTGCATGCCTATAGCTGAGACGATGGCCATGAGTGGATTACTTGAGTTTTTAAAACTGCTGCCACAGAACTTTTTTTTTTTAAACCTATTTCTAGGGTGCACACAAATGGTATTCCACCTTTCCAAAAAGAGAGAGGGAGAGAGAGGAGATAGCACAAACCTCCGTTTTATCGCTTTAGCGATCACTCGCTAAGGCAAAAATCCAACATGGCAGCAGTAGGTGCTTGCCCTGTAAGCCAGCCCCACCCCCTGCACTCATCCAGCCAATCAGGTTTGCACTTTGTTTTGCATGGGGAAGTGATTCATGTTGAATTGCTTGTCTTAAGGAGCAAAAATGTGCATATCACTGGAACTTTTTATAAAAGTCAGGAAAAGCTGCGAAGGCTTTTCTCGCATAGTTTTTCCTCTTTTTGCCCCCCCCCTTAACAATACAACAAGACAATGTGGGATCCTATATAGACAGCTCGTTTTCCGAGCAAATTCTGTGAGGGGTATTTTCACCATGGGGACAATCCCATAGATTCTTACTTGCATTCATTTAATATCCCTTTGCAGGTTCCTTTCTAGAACCGAATATCAAGAAGCCATGTCCTGTGTGCCAGTTCTTTCTGTTTCTCATCATTAGGTTAATAATCACTCTCCAGTCTCATTATTGTTCTGGTCCTGGACTCCAAGTTTGTTTTTCCTCTGAAAGGACTGTGTGTGTGTTAATCTTTAGAGGTAAATGATATTGCATCTTGGCAAACTCTGCTGGAATGCAGCTTCTAATGAGCAAGTGATCAAGAAGTTTAAGCACAGTAAAGCATCTAAAGCAGAGAGGCATGATCAGAGAATGAGCCAGAAATAGACTTTACACCAGATGTCATTAGAAACAGGCAGTACTTCACTCTGATGCTATCGAGGAGGCTTCCTTCTGTTCCAATATGGTTCCTTTTAAAAGAACTTACACCATGTCTCCTCTATATCCTCTTTCTCCTCCTCATCCCATCTTTCCTTTCATCTCCATCAGATGAGAGGGCAGCTGGAAGCTGTGATAGTATTTAAACAAGTTGAGTGTGGTGTGATTGAGAAGGATGTTTTATTGCTCCCATGGTGTACACCAGCCTTCTCTGACCTGGCATGTGGCAGTTGGGTTGGACTACAAATCCTCAGACAGCATGGTCATGATGTCTGCAGATGATGGGTGTTCCAGTGTCCAAGACAGTTGAAGGGCACCAGGTTGAGGAAGGCTGGTGTGCTTAATCCCACATCCCCCCGATATTCCCCTATAGGGTCTGGACACTTCTAACTTTCCTGGTTTGTGGAGTGCTGTAATTGTGGGAAGAACACATAGAATACAGGCAGTAGTGTCTCTATTATACCATCTTTGAATCTTTCCTAACATGTGCTGTTCAGAGACACTGTAATCCAGGAAACTTTTACATCCTCATTTGTGGTTTGTGTGGAAGGAGAATGTTGGCGAATCAGACTAGAGGGTCTCTCTAGGCACACCTTTTCTACTCTCTATGGTTTTTAGATTCATTCATTTATGGCCTATGATTGTGTCATCAGCTGTGAATTCAACCTTCTAAAGCTCCTTCATGTCTTATTTCAGGGGTGGCTAATTTATAGCCATCAGAGCTTGGCAAAATTACTTTTTGGATGACAGCTCCCAGAATCCCCCAGCCACCATGGCCACACAGATTCATGAAAGCAGAATGTATTACCTTAACACTAAAGAAGCAATTAATAGCCTAGTATTAGTTCACAGATGCTAGGATGTTAATGCTAAACCAGCCCTTTGAAGATTTAAGACAATGTTAATAATACAGTTATTATTTTCGGTATCCAGTTTTATTCTAATCCCATTCTCACAACCATATAATTATGCATACATACCTAAGGCTTGAATATTGTTTTCCATCATGTATCTGAGGAGAGGATTGTAATCTATGAACACCCGTGCTAAAATAAATCTGTTTAAGGTGCCACAAAACTTTCATCCTACATATCTGCCTCATAAACCATTAAAAAGTTTTTTTTTTCAGTTCTCAAATTACTCAACAGGTTATTTCAACACTGTGGCCAAAGGAGCAACAGGCTGTATGTTTCATCCTCTTAATACATTATTGTAATTAAGCCACCACATATTTGCATTTTGAGCAAATTGTCAACTCTATATAGAAGAAAGTAAAGATACATTTGGCTGGAAAAAGTGTTGGAGGAATTAGCTTAGACCCACTATAGATGACCTTGGGAGTACAGCTTTGAAAGTGTTCAAGCGTTGAAATTTCATTCTTAATAGTTTAATGTAATACAGTTAATTGGATAAAAGAGGGTTTAGGATCATTTAAATAATAGCAGATAAGGGTCACCTTGAGTTGCTGACTTCACATAAATGACAAGATAAATAGCAAAAATAAAATTTAAAAAAATCTTTATATATTTGCATTTCCATTCCCTCATAGTCCACCAATTACACCCTCCCACCAATGCTTGTACATAATATTCTGCCAACTGAGGTAATATTCCTTACATATAATGAAGCAGGATGCAGGCCATGTCAGCTTATGCTAAATAAAACTTGTTTTAGTATTTGTTGTTTCTGACTTATGGTGACCTAAGGCAAACAGGGTTTTCTTGGCAAGATTTGTTCAGAGGGAGTTTGCCTTTGCCTTCCTCTGAGGCTGAGAGTGTGTGACTTGCCCAAGGTTTCCATGGCCAAGCAGGGACTTGAACCCTGGTCTCAAGAGTCATAGTCCAACACTCAAACTACTACACCACATTGGCTCTCACCTTTTTGGTGTTACAAGGATCTTTTTAAATTTTTGCTTAACAGATTTAACACAGCTAGCCCCTGAAAACTCAGGGCTTCTCTACATCAGTGAAAAACCCTGAATCCCCCTGAATATGGCCTGATAATGCCACACAACATGCGGCCTTGCCCCCAAATCTGGTGCAATAGTGACACACGATGTATGGTCCTATTCACACCAGACTCAGGAAATAACCCCTCAGGAAATAACCCCTTAACCCTTAATCTGGGTTTTAGAAAACTCATAGTTTTCTCCAGAGTTTGCTTGAAACTCCAGAGAAAACTGCTGTGTGAACTATCCATCTGCACTGGATTTGGGGATGTGGAAGAGGAGGAAGGACAAGCGCTACCTGAGGCACCACCATTTTTGCTTCTCAGCACCATTCTTCACAGCTACTATTTTATTCCCCCATTGTAGGTTACATTGCAGAAGGAAATGAGCTTTACTTATGTTTAAGACTTACCGTATATTCCGGCGTATAAGACGACCCGGCGTATAAGACGACCCCCCAATTTTTAAGGGGAAATGCAGAGCTTGTGATATATTCGCCCTATAAGACGACCCCCCTCTTCCAACGCATAGCCCCCGCATGCCCCTCCTGCGCTCTCTTCCAGGAGGGAGTGCAGGAGGAGGATGCGGAGGCTGTGCGCCCAAAAGGGGCACGTTCGCCCCTTCTCCCCACCTTCCAGGAAGGTGGGGAGAAGGGGCGAATCGCGGTTTGGCCACGCAGCCTCTCCATGCCCCTCCTGCGCTCCCTCCTGGAAGGGAGCGCAGGAGGGGGATCGGGAGGCTGCCCGGCCAAACCGGGCATGTTCGCCCCTTCTCCCCACCTTCCAGGAAGGTGGGGAGAAGGGGCGAATCGCGGTTTGGCCGCGCAGCCTCTCCATGCCCCTCCTGCGCTCCCTTCCAGGAGGGAGCGCAGGAGGGGGATCGGGAGGCTGCCCGGCCAAACTGGGCACGTTCGCCCCTTCTCCCCACCTTCCAGGAAGGTGGGGAGAAGGGGCGAATCGCGGTTTGGCCGCGCAGCCTCTCCATGCCCCTCCTGCGCTCCCTCCTGGAAGGGAGCGCAGGAGGGGGATCGGGAGGCTGCCCGGCCAAACCGGGCACGTTCGCCCCTTCTCCCCACCTTCCAGGAAGGTGGGGAGAAGGGGCGAATTGCGGTTTGGCCGCGCAGCCTCTCCATGCCCCTCCTGCGCTCCCTCCTGGAAGGGAGCGCAGGAGGGGGATCGGGAGGCTGCCCGGCCAAACCGGGCAAGTTCGCCCCTTCTCCCCACCTTCCAGGAAGGTGGGGAGAAGGGGCGAATCGCGGTTTGGCCGCGCAGCCTCTCCATGCCCCTCCTGCGCTCCCTCCTGGAAGGGAGCGCAGGAGGGGGATCGGGAGGCTGCCCGGCCAAACCGGGCACGTTCGCCCCTTCTACCCACCTTCCAGGAAGGTGGGGAGAAGGGGCGAATCGCGGTTTGGCTGCGCAGCCTCTCCATGCCCCTCCTGCGCTCCCTCCTGGAAGGGAGCGCAGGAGGGGGATCGGGAGGCTGCCCGGCCAAACCGGGCACGTTCGCCCCTTCTCCCCACCTTCCAGGAAGGTGGGGAGAAGGGGCGAATCGCGGTTTGGCCGCGCAGCCTCTCCATGCCCCTCCTGCGCTCCCTCCTGGAAGGGAGCGCAGGAGGGGGATCCGGAGGCTGCCCGGCCCTACCGGGCACGTTCGCCCCTTCTCCCCACCTTCCAGGAAGGTGGGGAGAAGGGGCGAATCGCGGTTTGGCCGCGCAGCCTCTCCATGCCCCTCCTGCGCTCCCTCCTAGAAGGGAGCGCAGGAGGGGGATCGGGAGGCTGCCCGGCCAAACCGGGCACGTTCGCCCCTTCTCCCCACCTTCCAGGAAGGTGGGGAGAAGGGGCGAATCGCGGTTTGGCCGCGCAGCCTCTCCATGCCCCTCCTGCGCTCCCTCCTGGAAGGGAGCGCAGGAGGGGGATCGGGAGGCTGCCCGGCCAAACCGGGCATGTTCGCCCCTTCTCCCCACCTTCCAGGAAGGTGGGGAGAAGGGGCGAATCGCGGTTTGGCCACGCAGCCTCTCCATGCCCCTCCTGCGCTCCCTCCTGGAAGGGAGCGCAGGAGGGGGATCGGGAGGCTGCCCGGCCAAACCGGGCATGTTCGCCCCTTCTCCCCACCTTCCAGGAAGGTGGGGAGAAGGGGCGAATCGCGGTTTGGCCGCGCAGCCTCTCCATACCCCTCCTGCGCTCCCTCCTGGAAGGGAGCGCAGGAGGGGGATCGGGAGGCTGCCCGGCCAAACCGGGCACGTTCGCCCCTTCTACCCACCTTCCAGGAAGGTGGGGAGAAGGGGCGAATCGCGGTTTGGCCGCGCAGCCTCTCCATGCCCCTCCTGCGCTCCCTCCTAGAAGGGAGCGCAGGAGGGGGATCGGGAGGCTGCCCGGCCAAACCGGGCACGTTCGCCCCTTCTCCCCACCTTCCAGGAAGGTGGGGAGAAGGGGCGAATCGCGGTTTGGCCGCGCAGCCTCTCCATGCCCCTCCTGCGCTCCCTCCTGGAAGGGAGCGCAGGAGGGGGATCGGGAGGCTGCCCGGCCAAACCGGGCACGTTCGCCCCTTCTCCCCACCTTCCAGGAAGGTGGGGAGAAGGGGCGATTCGCGGTTTGGCCGCGCAGCCTCTCCATGCCCCTCCTGCGCTCCCTTCCAGGAGGGAGCGCAGGAGGGGGATCGGGAGGCTGCCCGGCCAAACCGGGCACGTTCGCCCCTTCTCCCCACCTTCCAGGAAGGTGGGGAGAAGGGGCGAATCGCGGTTTGGCCGCGCAGCCTCTCCATGCCCCTCCTGCGCTCCCTCCTGGAAGGGAGCGCAGGAGGGGGATCGGGAGGCTGCCCGGCCAAACCGGGCACGTTCGCCCCTTCTCCCCACCTTCCAGGAAGGTGGGGAGAAGGGGCGAATCGTGGTTTGGCCGCGCAGCCTCTCCATGCCCCTCCTGCGCTCCCTCCTGGAAGGGAGCGCAGGAGGGGGATCGGGAGGCTGCCCGGCCAAACCGGGCACGTTCGCCCCTTCTCCCCACCTTCCAGGAAGGTGGGGAGAAGGGGCGAATCGCGGTTTGGCCGCGCAGCCTCTCCATGCCCCTCCTGCGCTCCCTCCTGGAAGGGAGTGCAGGAGGGGGATCGGGAGGCTGCCCGGCCAAACCGGGCACGTTCGCCCCTTCTCCCCACCTTCCAGGAAGGTGGGGAGAAGGGGCGAATCGCGGTTTGGCCGCGCAGCCTCTCCATGCCCCTCCTGCGCTCCCTTCTAGGAGGGAGCGCAGGAGGGGGATCCGCAGACTGTGCGGCCAAACGGGGCACATTCGCCCCTTCTCCCCACCTTCCTGGAAGGTGGGGAGAGGGGGCGAATCGCGGGTTTGCCTCGGCCGCTGCAGAAGCGCTCGAGCAGCGGCTGCGGCAAACCGCAATGTTCGCCCCCCCTCCTCTTTCTTCCGTTGCTCCCCAAAGGGGGAGAAGGCAGAGGAGGGGGGCGAATGATCTTCAAAACACTTTGCTTCACCCCCCTGCCCCATCTCCTGCCTCTTCGCTCCGTTTGCGAAGAGGCAGGAGATAGGCAGGTGGGCGAAGCAAAGTGTATCCGGCGTATAGGACGACTGTCAATTTTGGAGGGCACTTTTGAGTGCTCAAAAGTCGTCTTATACGCCGGAATATACGGGTATGTAACTTAGTAGAACATAAGTTTGAGTAAATAGTTCAAAGGGACATACTATACTCCTATCCAAATAAATATGAAGGTTGTCCTCCTAAAAGGACTTCTGTCTCTTCTTTACCATTGTTTGAAAGCACTTTCCAAAAAATCTACCCTAAGCATATATCACAGTCAACTTCCATCTATCCTCTCCTCTTGCCTTTCCCCAGTTCCTCTTTGCCTCAGGATAGCACACCACTGAACTCTCAGATACTTGGGGAAGACAAAATGCAGAGTAGGCCTGTACATTAACAGAGTGAGATGACCACCTCAGGCAGTGGAGCACTAGAAGTAATGAATTGTACCATTCCCAGTCTCCATAGGGGGCCCCTGTTGCCACAGCCTCATCTCCCTCATATGTCTCTGCTATCTTGGGTCGCCCCCTACTTCTCTCCCCACCCTGTCTTACTTTGCATCACTTCCATACCTCCCTCCTTGCTCTTTCCACCCCACTGCTCTACCTCCTATGCTTCCTTTTTTCTCCTCTCCCCCCACCACCTTTGCCTCACATTGTGCTGTACTTCCTTATTCTGTCTCTCTGACTTGCCTTGCACTGACACCACAGCACCCTTCCTGGCACCTGCCATCATATCTTTCTTCCTCTCTTCCTTCCAAACACCCTTGCCTCACATCATACTACTGTTTGCCTGTTCTCTGCAGAGTAGCAGTAGCTGTACAAAGTGGCTGGTACTGTTTTAAACAGATGGCAGGTAAGCAATGGAAATGGAGACTGCACCCCCCCAAAAAAAGAGGGGAGAGGATGAGTTGTTCTACAGTTAAAAACATACAAAAAAATCATTCATAGGCATGAAATGTCATTTATTTGCTACAGACAGTGAACTCCTTTCCTCCCACAAAGGTTGTTTGTCACAAAACAATTTGGCATGATAATGATAGCATAGTTTGTCCTTTATCTTGGCTTCTACAACATCTGGAAACATAAGAGGTTGGAATCATGCAGCTCTCCAGATTTCGCTGGACTGCAGCTCCCAGCATTTTCTGATCATTGGCTATCTTGGCACCAAGTGCTGGGACTTGCTGTCCAACAACTTCTGGAGGGCTACATGATTCCTGCCCTACTTGAACCCAGCCATTAGTCCCAAGTTGAGAGCCAGTGTGGTGTAGTGGTCTGAGTATTGCACTACAGGGTTCAAATCCCTGCTCAGCCATGGAAACTCACTGGGTGGCCTAAGGGAAGTCACACTCTCAGTTCAGAGGGAGGAAATTGCAAACCTCCTGAACAAATCTTACCAAGAAAACCCCATGATAGGGTTGCCTTGTGGTCACCATAAGTCAGAGAGGACTTGAAGGCACACAACAATAACAGACCTGCTGAATCAGTGGAACTTAAATAAGTATTGATGTCTCAGATTATTTAGTTGGAACTAACAACTAGATTTAGGACTTTTGAAAAATGAAAAGTTTTTCAAACAGGCACAGTTTATCATACTTAATTTTTTAAACAGGCACAGTTTATCATACTTAGAATCCAGATATAACCTGGCCATATGGCGTCTTTAAACAAATCTTATGCCTCTAACGTATCAAATATCAAATATTGTCTGTTGCTTTGAAGGCTTGTTGTGAAACAGTGCAGGGAGATATAAATATTTTAAATAAATGCATAATACTCTCTCTCTCTCTCTGGCTTTTCTTTGCAAATGAAGAGTCAGAAAGGACTCATCCTGCACTTTCTGCAAGCGCGCTGATGACTAAAAAGGCCAATCCGAGATAAACAAGTCCGGTTGCAGAAAGCACAGCAGAAGGTCTCCTTGGGTGATGTTTCCGGGTGTGATTCTTTCTGCGTTGTTGTTTCTCTTCAAGACTTGTTCGGTGTGAGTTCTCAAATAAGGCTGCAGCATTGTGGATACTGCGTCTCCATGCCTCCCGATGTGAGGCCAGGGCGGACCATTGTTGGTGATCAATTTGGCCAAGCCTGAGATGTTGTTTCAGGGAGTCCTTGTATCGCTTTTTTGGAGTGCCCCTCTTACGCTGACCCATGGCGAGTTCACCATAGAGTACTATTTTTGGGAGACGATGGTCCTCCATCCTAGAAACGTGCCCTGCCCAGCGCAGCTGTGTTCTCAGTATCATGGCCTCAATGCTGGTGATCCCTGCTTGCTCAAGGACAGCAACATTCGTCACATAGTCAGTCCAGTGTATATTTTGGATTTTTTTGTAAACAGCGCTGATGAAAGCGTTCGAGGAGTTGTAAGTGTTGGCGATAGGTGACCCATGTTTCAGACCCGTAAAGGAGAATAGACAGTACAATGGCTCTATACACACTGATTTTTGTGTTTCGCCTCAGGTGTTTGTTACTCCAGACTGTTTTGTAAAGTCTTCCAAATGTGCTGTATGCCTTTGCTAATCTGAGGAGATGATGCTTCCCAGGTAGGTGAACTGCTGAATGGACTTAAGCACAGATTTGCCAACGGCAATGTGGGGATGGTGGTGTTCGTCCTGTGGTGCAGGCTGGTAAAGAACTTCTGTTTTCTTCAGGTTGACTTCCAGCCCAAACAGCTCTGCAGCTGTTGCGAAGCAGGATGTTAGGCGCTGCAGAGCTGCTTCTGTGTGGGCAACAAGGACAGCATCATCAGTGAAAAGCAGCTCATAAACTAGATAGTTTAGAGTCTTAGTGCGAGCCCTCAGATGGCTTAAGTTAAACAAGCTACCATCAATACAGTAATGTATATAGATGCCGTCTTCTTCGACCTCTGCTGTAGCCCTTTGGAGCATCATGCTGAAGAAGATTGTAAATAAAGTTGGAGCAAGAACACAACCTTGCTTCACTCCATTAGTTATTAGAAAGGGCTCTGAAAGAGCATCTCCATATCTGACTTGACCGTGCTGGCCCTCGTGTAGCAAGATAATCATTTTAAGGAATTGGGGGGACATCCTAGTCTTTCCAGGATCTGCCACAGACCTTTTCTACTCACAGTGTCGAAGTCTTTGGTGAGGTTGACAAATGTTACATAAAGTCCCTTGTTCTGCTCTCTACATTTCTCTTGCAGTTGTCTAAGAGCAAATACCATATCTGTAGTACTCCTATTGGCTCTGAAGCCACATTGGCTTCTGAGCATAATAAAAAGGGGACTAAATAGAAAGGGGGCTAAAAAGCCTTTTCTGGTAAGGGGCTTAAAAGCTTCAGCCAATGAAAAGGCTTTTTTTGTGTGTGTTTCCATAAAACTCACCATGGATATTAGTTGGACATAGAGAGAAGCATTTTCCAAATTCCTTAAAACCAGGGTAAATGTGTGTCTGCCGGAATTTGGTTTATTATGTGTATTAACTGGCTGAAATAATGTGTTATTAACTGGCTGAAATGTATTATTCTCAAAAGACCAATGTCAATACCTTAAAAGCAGATAAACCATTCTTCAGGGAAATTGTCTTCTTGGCAGTTAGGAAGAGATCCAATTATTCTCTGTTGGCTGAGAATTTTTTAAAACTGTCAAAAACATTTCTGTGATTAAGAGTGTGCTCAGTTGAAACAGTTACACAATGGACATTTAGGAGTAAAAGTTCTGATTTTCCCCCCTTTCCTGGTTCATCATTTGTTTTTTAAAAAATCTGAACAAACTGGCTTTAGGACGGGATATGGAGTGGAGACTGCCATGGTTGCTCTGGCTGATGACCTCCGCTTGGGTATCGACAGGGGTAGTGTGACCCTGTTGGTGCTCTTGGACCTCTCAGCGGCCTTTGACACAATAGATCATTCCATCCTCCTGGATCGCCTGAGGGGGTTAGGAATTGGAGGCACTGCTTTGCAGTGGTTCCGTTCCTTCCTCTTGGGCAGATCCCAGAGGGTGAGGCTCGGGGACAGCTGCTCTACCAGAATAGAGCTTAACTGTGGTGTTCCTCAGGGTGCCATCCTGTCCCCGATGCTATTTAACATCTATATGAAGCCGCTGGGAGAGATCATTCGGAGGCATGGAGTGTGTTCTCATCAGTATGCTGATGACACCCAGATATACTTCTCCATGTCTCAGTCATCAGCTTCGACTTCAGATGGCATCTCTCCTCTCAATGATTGTCTTAAAGCAGTAATGGACTGGATGAGGAAAAACAAATTGAGACTGAATCCAGACAAAACGGAGGTACTAACAGTTACAGGCCCGAAACCAGGTCTGGGAATACAACTTCCAGTCCTGGATGGAACTACACTCTCCTCCAAAGACTGTGTTCGCAGTCTGGGGGTGCTCCTGGACCCGATGCTCCAGATGTCTAATCAGGTAAATGCGACGGTTAGGAGTGCCTGTTATCAACTTCGGCTGATACGCCAGCTGCGCCCTTTCCTGGAAACTAGGGACCTCGAAACTGTGGTACATGCACTGGTAACCTCCCGTCTGGATTTCTGTAATGCGCTCTACATGGGGCTACCCTTGTGCTTAACTCAGAAACTTCAACTAGTTCAGAACATGGCAGCCAGGTTGATTTCTGGTGTTTCCAGAAGAGAGCATATAACACCTGTGCTAAAAGCTCTCCACTGGCTGCCTATTAGTTTCCGGGCACAGTACAAGGTGTTGGTTATAACCTTTAAAGCCCTGCATGGCTTGGGTCCAACTTATCTCCGGGACCGCCTCCTTCCGTACGACCCTCCCCGCGCACTTCGGTCCTCTGGGAGGAATCTGTTACAGCCTATGAAAACAAGGCTGTCGGTGACCTCCCAGAGGGCCTTCTCCGCTGCTGCTCCCAGATTATGGAATGGCCTGCCGGACGAGATCCGTCTTATTAACACCTTAGACGGCTTTAAAAAAGCTGTCAAGATGGATCTTTTCCGGCAGGCCTTTCCTGAATAACTATCCCGGCCCAAGACTCAGTTGTCCTCCCTGAGCTGTAATCATTAAAAAAAAAAAACTATTGTATGTTTTAATATTTTTCTAATTTATATATTTTTAATTTACTGTATGTTTTTAATCTTTTATAGTTTAATATTGTTTTAAGGGGGGTGGGCTAGGGTACTGGGACTATGGAGTTTTTATATTGTAAGCCGCCCCGATTGCGTTGCAGAGGGGCGGGATAGAAATAAAATTTTATTATTATTATATTATTATTAACAATGAAAAGAGCTTGCAAAAGTGAGTTTCTTCCAGACAACTCCCAGAATCCTTCTTCAAACTGGTTGCCATGTTGCCCAAAAATCACTTTGCCAAGCTCTTTCTGGGTCCAGTTCCATACATGAGTATGAACCAGAGGCCCCACACAATAAATCAGGCTAACATCTTCATCATTTAGACTAGAAGTGGGGAACTTTTGGCCCTCCAGGTATTTTTGGCTACAACTTCCAGTTCCTGGCTAGGGCTCTGGGGAGCTGAAGTCACGACTCCTACCTTCTTGTGAGGTTTCAAAATAGCTAACAAATACAATAGCACATCATGAAATTATATTTAAAATGCCATTTTAAATGCCATTTTAAAAAAGCAATAGTAGAGTCAATAAAACAATAACATCAAGATCCTGCTTAAAAAACTGTTTGAACGGCTGTTCCCCCAAATAGGATTTAAAAAACCAAAAAAACCTAAGTAGGGATTATTGCAGGGGATTTAGGTCACTATCACATGAGGCAGAAATCGTGCAATTACAACAGGATAGTAGCATGAATGGGTTCCTGTTATCACACATCGTTGTTGTCCTCCCATTGTTCATGTGTGCTTCACCCATTAATTATGCATAATTTTTCATGGCTGGGCAAAACTGTTCTTTTTGCAGTATTGACAAGAGTGCAAAAATTACATCCTGGTGTAATCGCGCAATTACAGCATGAATGGGTGGTCCTTTCCCCCCTCCCCTTTCCCAACGAGAACACATAATTAAGCTTCCGGGGGAGAACATGAAGAGCACCAACAGGACGCTGTTTGAATGAACTGTTGCCTTTGCTTGATCTGTTTTGATGTTTGTTTAAGTGTTTATTTGTGAAGTTCTTTAATTATGTATTTGTTTTTGGTGTTTTTAACTGAAGTCATGTCTTCTCGCGAGAATAGCCAAAATCTCACCCATGCAAAATCATGGAAGTAAGAGAAAAATTTTCTTAAAGGCACATGTGCAGGCCAGCACAAAGCATTAATACTCTATCATTAGGAGGCAATGTGAAGAGAAGTGTTACTATAGCATGAGCTGAAATCCCATCCTTAAACTGCTAGTAGTGGTTGTGTGATAATTCCGTGGCGGTAGTATCATGTGATTACAGCAACATGTGATAATTACTATGATCATGCCACTATGTTTCCACTTTCCTCAATAGTGGAATTACAGCAATGTTTTAGACACTTGTCTGATACAGTCCTTAAAGTGTCCTGTCAACAGCATCAGGTGGGTGAGAATACTGGGCAGTGGGCACACAGATCTGTCAATTTTCACAGCCTTCCCTGCTATGTAGAGATGAATTATATTAAGCGTATGCAATTTTTATGCAAATTGTATCCTCATTTTGGTGATGTAATATTTCTTTGGGGGAGTGGGTGGTGTCTAACACCAGAAGGCAAGGACATCTGGAGAAGGGTTTTAATTTTCAGGAAATACTTTAATTGCCAGGAAAGTTCTATCAGAAAAAGGTGGCCCTTCAGACTTGCATTTGATTTAGCTGTATGCACAAATTTGTTTCTTTGCATGTACTGTATCTTCTCTGCTGAATCCATAGAAACTGAACTGTATTTCTTTTTCTTTTCTTTGGGGCGAGGGCACTTGGAAATAGACATCTTGACAACCCATTGCTGTCATTTTACATACAGCTTCTCCTTCAGGGTAGAAATGTCCCTGAAGATGGGGAAGAGGTCAAGTAATCCTTTCTTCCCCCACTTCTTTACTGCTCTGGAGGTGGTAGCCAGTTGAATGCTCACCTCATTTTCCTCTCTTGGGTGTGAGGTATGCTCCTGCAATAACATAGGAAAAAAAAATCCTTTTCTCAGCACGTCCAGCATTTGGTAAAGTACTACATCACCATGATTGCAGAAGTTCTTTACCAGCCTGCACCACAGGACGAACACCACCATCCCCACATTGTCGTTGGCAAATCTGTGCTCAAGTCCGTTCAGCAGTTCACCTACCTCGGAAGCATCATCTCCTCAGATGCCAAGATTGACAAAGAGATCGATCACAGATTAGCAAAGGCATATAGTGCATTTGGAAGACTTCACAACAGAGTCTGGAGCAATAAACACCTGAGGCAAAGCACAAAAATCAGTGTGTATAGAGCCATCGTACTGTCTATCCTCCTCTATGGATCTGAAACATGGGTCACCTATCACCACCACCGACGACTCCTCGAGCACTTTCATCAGCGCTGTCTACGCACAATCCTAAATATAGACTGGACTGACTATGTGACGAATGTTGCTGTCCTTGAGCAAGCAGGGATCACCAGCATTGAGGCCATGATATTGAGAACACAGCTGCGCTGGGCAGGGCACGTTTCTAGGATGGAGGACCATCGCCTCCCAAAAATACTACTCTACGGTGAACTCGCCACGGGTCAGCGTAAGAGGGGCACTCCAAAAAAGCGATACAAAGACTCCCTGAAACAACATCTCAGGCTCGGCGAAATTGATCACCAACAGTGGTCCGCCCTGGCCTCACATCGGGAGGCATGGAGACGCACTATCCACAATGCTGCAGCCTTATTTGAGAACTCACGACGAACAAGTCTTGAAGAGAAACGACAACGCAGAAAGAATCACAACCCAAAAACATCACCCAAGGAGACTTTCTGCTGTGCTTTTTGCAACCGGACTTGTTTATCTCGGATTGGCCTTTTTAGTCATCAGTGCGCTTGCAGAAAGCGCGGGATGAGTCCTTCCTGAATCTTCGTTTGCGAAGAAAAGCCAGAGAGAGAGACATCACCATGACTGCAGATATAACAGAGGTTAACTGCAGGGGGAAGGGTGAGGAAAGACTCTCCCTTCTTTCTATCACCTCCACTGCTGGACCAGTAAGACAGGTGAGTGTGTGCGTGTGAGTAGGGAAAAGAGGAAAGAAAATGGATGAGTGGTAGGGTACAAGGCAAAAGTCTTGGAGGCTCACTGGCATTGGTTTAGGAGCATAATAGGGTTTTACTGGGATCAAAATTAGACTCAGAAGATTAAACTGAGATATTTCTTGGGTTTCTTTTTCATGGCTGAGGATTTTAATTTTGCAAGCTTTAACCTCTGTAATGAAAAGCGAATGTACACATTATCTTGGCCATTGGGAGACTGGGAAGCAGTGAAATTACTAGTGGAAAGTAATGGCTGAAGAGAGTGAGCTGTGAAGCAGGCAGTTTCTGGTTCAAATTCCATTTCTGCCACTCGGTGGCTTTTAGCATGCCCCCCCACCCCCCTGTCTGACTCTTCCACCATCTGATGTATGAACTATTATTCCCAAGTTACCTTATAGCAGGGGTAATAAATTTGTGTGTCACTCCCCCGCCCCTCGATGTTGGAGTACAACTCCCAATATCCTTCACCAGGAGATATGCTGTCTAGGGCTGATCGGAATTTGTTAGGGGCGACTAAACTTAAAAATCAAAAATCCATTAGAGATCCCAGGGTGTAAGCCCTATGGGTAAGTTTTCTTTAAAGTTAAAACTGTCAGGAATTAACTTCTAGTATAGCAGAGTGGCAGAGACTGGAAGCAGGAATCAATTAGCAAAGTTCTTAGATCCCAAGCCACTAAGAACAAAAGAAAGACAAACAACTTCTTCTTGAAAGAAATACTTAAGGATTTACTAATGGCTTTTAAATCTACATATGCATAGGAGGCTACATTCTAACTAAAGGGTTTGGGTTAGGATAGAAGTTGTGACTCACCATCCAGTGAGACAGGGAATAAGTAAGGCAAGCGTCCCTACAGGAGCATGCAGGAATGCATCTTTCTTCTTCAGAGGTTGAACAAAGAATCATAAAGCCTTTGAACTCACGAGGTCTGTAGACCTGGGTCACATGATCGTACAGCTTGGCTGTTCTCTGACTGCAAGCCAAGCCCACTAAGGATAGGTTGAGGAGAAGGGGGAGGAACTCTTTGACATGCAGGAGGTCCCTAAAACTTCCCTGAGACTTGCTTGCTCTAATAACCAGCAAGTGTATGGGGGGGGGGTTTCAGGAAGAATGCTGGATTTTTCCAACAGAACTGTACTTCTGTTAGATCAGGAGGGCCACAAGATGACCAGCAGGTTTGTTTTAAAAATTGCATGTGGCGCATTTTGAACACTTGAAAGTGCTGCACAGTTGTTAAGTATTAATCATTATGAGACAGGCAGAAGGAGGAGTGAGGAAGAAGGTTTGGTTCTGCCAGATACCCAGAAGGTGTAAAAATCTGCCCCCTCACTTCCTTCTTTCAAAACTAGTTTTTTGCTGAACATTACTAATGTATGTGAACAGCACAGTCCTATGCATATTTACTCTGAAGTAAGACAGTGTTGTGAAGTAGTTTAAGTGTTGGACTAGGATGCTGGAAGACCAGGGTTCAAATCTCACTCAGCCATGTAAACCCACTGGGTGACCTTGGACAAGGCACACACTCTCAGCCACAGAGGTAGGCAAAAACAAAGGCAAACCCTCAATTATGCCAAGAAAACCGCATGATAGGTTCTCCTATCACCATAAGTGATAGGTCACCATAAGTCAGAAATGACCTGAAGGCACACAACAAGTCTTAGTGTATTTAATGATGCTTACATCAGAGTTAGTACCCGTACATTATATTGGAAACCTTTAGATATAATATATATATCACCATAAATAAATGCTTTTTGAGTCAGACATGCAAATGGTCATTTCCCAGGTAACCCTAATTAGCTTAGGTAATTCAAGATAAGAGAGCCAGCATGGTGTAGTAGTTCGAGTGTTGGACTACAACTCTGCTGACTGGGGGTCGAATCCCTGCTTGGCCATGGAAGTCCACTGAGTGACCTTGGGCAAGTCACACTCTCTCAGCCTTAGAGGAAGGCAAAGGGAAACTCCCTCTGAACAAATCATGCCAAGAAAACCCTGTGATGCCTTAGGGTAGCCATAAGTCAGAAATGACTTGAAGGCACACAACAACAATAACAGTTGAAGATATGTTTTGTGTATTTTGAAAGTATGTTCCTAGTCCTCAAGGTTTCAAGGGAATGTTGATAGCAGCAAATATCTTTTAGGCTCTAGTACAGAATTTACAAGAAATATGTTGCTACCAAACAACATGCTTTCATGGCTATTCATATTGCAATCCATCAATCGATGCTGTGCATGGTGATGAAATAATATTGGGTGGCTGTTTGTTTATTTGTTTATAGTGGTTTGAGTCTTGGACTACGACTCTGGAGACAGGGTTCAAATCCCTGCTTGGCCATGAAAACCCACTTAGTGGCCTTAGGCAAGTCTCTCAGACTCAGAAAATCCAGTGACAGATTCACCTTAGGGTCACCATAAGTTGGAAATGACTTGAAGGCAAACAACGACAACAGCATATATATTGTACATATTTGGCACCCTGATATGTTACACTGCTCTCTTGTGCCTTAATAGTGACAAAGATGCTGTGCTTTAATATGATGCTACTTTTTCTGTGCAGATTTGCAGAACTCATTGTTAGAAAGCTCAAGAAAAGGCTTGTAGATAGCTTATGGACCATTTCCATGCCATTTTTGCAGTGTGCACCAGTACATTATGACAGAGACTGGGCGGGAACATCCCACAAGATCATTTGTGAATGCATACATATATTTGTATACAGTATTTATACATTGCTTTTCTGCCCACGAGGGCCCCTAAACCAATGAGGAATAAAATCACAGTATAAAAACAAAAAAAGAAAGAAATCATTCTTTAAAGGGCATCCTCAGATAGCTGAACTTGAGGGACTGGATGCACTCTTTCAGCCCTTTTGATCCCAGGCAGGACACTTCTTGCTGCATATGGCTGGTGGGCACTAACACTAGACAGGCATGTGTGGGTGTGTGGTATTCATGCACCTGGCTTCCTTCAGTGAGCACGGGGCTGGTTTCCTAGAGAAAGAAGGATTTGCTCTTCCCAGGGACACTGAGCATCAGGAAGCCACCATCTGGGAGTGCCCTCAGAGAACCAAAGCATGATTATTCCAATATCCATCAAAAAAGAAGATGTCAACTCCATGTATTTTTTCCTCGCAACACAGATGGAGTGCACCAAGGACAACCAGGATGTTATTAATACCATGTATATGTAAACCCCTGCATGTAGCCTTGGCACCTTTTTTTTTCCCCAGCAGCACTTGGGAACATCGATTTTAAAGGACTATAATATGGGCTGTGAGGATTCTGGGAGCTGCACACCTAGCCCAAGCCCTGCTTTTCAGAGCCAAATGCAGCTGACCCCTCCCACCACCAAATTTTCTCAAGAGCACTGGCCTCAATATGGTAGCAGGCTATAAGCAACCATGCCCAGAGGTTTAAGAAATGGTTTATGAAATTTCAGTTTAACTACATATATTTAATAAGTACCCAGCTCAGAGGAATAGAAGCTGTTATAATCTCTTCTCATCTACCATTTTACTCTTGGAACCTTAAAGAGAAATGAAATCAAGGCTGGCCATACCATTAGGGAGGATGAGATAGCCCACCTTAGCTTTGTACAATTAAAGGGCAGCAAATGTAGTTCATTGTATTTTACCACCATGGAGGGCATTCTGGCTGTGGGGCTCTGGGAGAGTCTGATATTCTGAAGGAGCTTGGAAGCTGTAGTCCAGAAAAGTAGTATTTCCAAGAGCTCTCATTTGGATTTTCTGCTTCAGTCACTTAAATGCGTTAGGGTTTCTCTGGGTACGTTGGCACTTAGAATTTTCTAACGATTCTCTGAATTAAACACAAAAGTTATGTTTGGGAAAGGACTGGACCTTCCTTCTGTCTTTAATGCAAAGGAAACTCTACTTTGTGAACCTCCTTGAGTCCCACTCTAGGGACCCATCTACACTAGGAGGAAAAATCCAAAGTAACTCGTAGCTTTGCAATCCTGATGGCGGCCGCAAGTCATTTACTCATGTTAGTTCTTCACCGCCACTATTTAAAAAAAAGTTGTCCCAAGGTACGCTTGCCAGTTAGTTAATAAATGGTGCAATAGAGCGATTTTCCAATTTTATAGGAAAACAAAACAGAAAAAATATTCATCCTGTTTTATTGCCTCAGTGAGTGATTAGTAAGGCGAAAATCCAACATGGTGGCAGCGGGCGCTTGCTCTATTAGCAAGCCCCACCCCTTCTCTTGCCTGGCCAATCAGCTTTGTGCTTCCCTTCAAATTTTTTATTGTTTGATAGTCCAAACGAGCAGGAATGCACACCCCCTTGCAGTTTTTGAAAAAGTACGGGGAAATCTGCGAAGGTTTTTACCCTGTTGTTTTTGCCGTTCTGGGGCCCCCTCCTTCTGAATAGTGTGGATTGGCGCTGGATCCTATTTTGACAGTAGGATTCCCAGTGAATTCCATGAGGGGTATTTTCATCATTTAGACGGGCCCTGGGAGAAAGCTGGCCTATAAATGAAGTTAACTAATTAATTAATTAACTAACTGAATGGTCTTTTGACTGGGTGGAGGACCCATCTTATCCCAGGACAGAAGGAGGAAGGAGTGTCCTTTCCCCATTTATCCTTTTTTTAAATTTCCTCATTTACATAACTTTTATGTTTACAGTTGTAACTTGACTATACTGGGGGTAAAAATACAGATGAAATTCACACTACTTTGGCCTGGACTACGTTGGCCTGTGGCACATGAAATTCAGACTACTCTGGCTCAGATTTAAGTGCCACACCTTACCTGGACGAAGCCCGAATCTGCATCCAGATTTTTTACCCCCAGGGAAGCTGCTGGTCTGCCACTGCTGCTAGCCAGCCACCTCTGTGGCACTGTTGCCACCGGCATGAGCCAAAAGAACAACAGAGCTCTGCCTTTCCGGTACCTAATTGCCTGCTCTGAGGTCAGAATGGCTGGTCAGCCCTGCCATTGTGAGACTGGCTGCCTGTTCTGACTTCAGAGAGAGCGACTAGCACCAGGGCTCTGCTTTCATGGGGCACAATTGCCCTCTCTGAGCTCTGTGAAAGCAGAGTCTTGGGACTACTCTCTCAGAAGTCAGAACAGGTGGCCAGCCTTGTAATGGCTGGGCTGGCTGCCTGTTCTGACCTCAGAGAGAGTGGCCAGTGCTGGGGCTCTGTCTCTGGAATGAGGAAGTGGTGCCAAGTAGGGTGGGAATGGCAGCACCTCAAGCAGCGCTTGTACTTCCTCTCCTCCTCACCCCCACCCCCCAAATCCAGGGCGGAAACATTGTTCACACTACAGTTTTCTCCAGAGTTTTAACTGAACTCCAGAGAAAACTGCAAGTTTTCTAAAACCTGGATTAAGGTGTTATTCCCTGAGTCTGGTGCAGATAGGGCCATAGGTCATGTGGTATTATCACACAATATTTGGGGGAAAGGCTGCACACCATGTGACATTGACAGATTCGGGAGGGATTTGGGGGTTTTCACTAGTGTAGACAAACCCAAGGACAACTTCATTTGTATTAGGTATAATTAGGTGCTATTTTTATAATGATTGGCATGGCCTCTCTACATGGTAGAGGAGGTATATCCCATGGCTCAAACACTGGTGTGTCAATTTCTTTTATGGGTGCTGAAATCACAACAAGGTGAATGGAAAGAAAATGTCTTTTGTACCACGGTGGAGTAGCTCCTACCATTGTGATTTTTCTTTTAAAAAAATAACTAAAGGCAACTATTTTAGTTACTTTTGAGAAATTGAAAGGTAAGAAGTTGTTTATTTGAACAGTAGCCAAGTTTTTTGGGGGGGTGGGGCTTAGAATAACTATACTTAATTACTTTTTTAAAGTAACATTTCAACATCTGGAATTCCAAACTCCTCCAAGGGCTTGTCTAGACACAATGCTATACTGCAAGTGGGTGTGCATTTTTGCCCATTCACAATGATACTATTTTGTCTACACCATTTTTTCACCTATTCACATCCGTTCACATATATTTGAATAGAGCGGTCACATGCTCCGATAAAGGGCAATAGAGCAAAAATGCGCAGTGATGTGAATTCAGGTGGCTACACATGCAAAAATGTGCATCTATGCATATTTTTTGGAAAAGCTGGGGGGAAACTGCAAATCCTTTTATTGTGCAGTTTATGGAGAGGTTATCTAGATGGCGAAAAAAATCCTAATGGAATACCAGGGGAATACTAACTTTTGTCTAGATGAGCTCCCACAGGGATTCACCATACTTCGTGATAATAGCCTTCAATGTTTCTGAAATATTTTTTGAAAAGTTACATAGAAATGCACATTTCAGCCCATTTGAACAACCAATTTGAATTGGGGCACATCCCAGAAGTCAAAATATGATTGGCTAGTGATGAAGTGGCCAGAGTTGATTTTCAGGGACATGAATGTGTGCTATTTTTGAGCAGCAGAATTAAAAAGAATGTTTTTTAAAGCAGAAGGTTGCTCTTCTGCATATCTGATTTAACAAGGGGGGGAGGGGGAAATGGAGGGAGCTTTGGGAGAATAATAACATGCGTAATTCACTTGCGGCCACCATCTTTACTCACAGGCATGCTCTGTGTGAACTTCAAACATGGATAGCTTCCCAAGGCAGTGATCTTGTGAGTGCATCATGGAGACAAATGAACACTGCTGTGATGGTGAGTTGATGAACAATTTTCCACAATTAATTCTAGCTGAGCCCAGAGTTTTTAGCCCCCCTCCTCCCAAATGCCCCAAATAGGCTGCGAATCATGTGTGGCCAGTCTATTCAAATTGAATGAGGAGTGTTTTAAATGTGTAGACAACCCCCAAGTTGGATGTTTGTCTCTGCCCTCAGACAGGGCCGGTTTAAGGCACCTGTGGCATCGGCATCCACAGGGGGGGCCGCCATTGTGGGGGGGGCGTAATAACCCTCCTCCTGCAAAAACATGATTAGTAATAATCTGAATATCCTGTACTGTGAATAGCTTAGGTTACATTGACCTGAGATAAACATATGGGCCCCCCAAAATAAAGCACTGCAGAGGGCCCCAAAATTCCTTAAACAGGTCCTGCCCTCAGAGGGATGCCCTACCAGGAACCTTGGGATTGCAACTTTTAGGACACATACAACATGCATAATTTTCAGTGTGGATTTTTCCATTAAACTCAGACTGACTTGTAGCTAAACTTAAAAAGCAAAGTGTGAATCATCTTGTGCTAAACAATCCAAGTATTTCAGCCTTGGCCTGATGGTGTTAGATTGCCTCCTTTCCCAAAAGCCGACTGTGAGGAGGAGATATAAATTGACACATATAGTGGTGCCCACTCTGAGCCAATAACAACACTGATATCATTTAAGAAATGAGTGTGGCTGAAGAGCAGCTTCCACCTTATCAAAGCTTGGAAGCAACCATTTTAATTAAAAGAGATATATAATTAAAGCAAACTAATTAACTGTTCTGTAATTAAATGCCCAAATAATTACACTGAAAATAAACATGATAACATCCTGTTGTCAAAGCAGGATTTAGTATACTTCCATTTGATGAATTGTTGTCATTGTCATTCTGAATCAGTTCCTGGGGAAAGAAAGGGGACCTTTCATAGGTATATGAGAAGTAATGTGGGATATTTCACTGGGGGTATTGTTTGGTTCTTTTGTGGCTACAGAAAGGAGGCATATATCATGTCAGAGAATGATTCAGCCATCTGCCTACTTCAAGGATGTGGACTTGTCCCCTAGATGCTTCTGGTCTACAACTCCATCACTCCATTACTCACTGTTCCCTGTGCTGGCTAGGGCTGATGGGAACTGCAGTGCTACAATATAGAGAGTTGGGTGGGAATTGTGGGTTACCCAGATATTGCTGAGTTACAACAAACTGCACAGTAAAAGGATTTGCAGTTTCCCCCCAGGTTTTCCAAAAAATGCATAGATGCACATTTTCGCATGTGTGGCCATCTGAGTTGTAACCCAGATATTGTTGGGTTACAACTCCCTGCATGCCTCACTATTAGGCATGCTGGCTAGGACTGATGGGAAATGCAATCCAGGAACATCTGGGGTGACTTATGATCCCCTCCCCTGATTTAAAGGGCCCTGTTGCTGCACCCCTAGCCTAGTTAGACCCTTGACTTCATGGCAGGAACTTCAATATACACTCCCCAATCAAACTCAACACAAATTTACAATTTATATAGCTCCAGATATGTACATGGTTAATTTATTGCATACATGTTTATGTTGTCCTTTATTCCACTGTTATCACTATTAAACAATGTATTGATTGTAGTGTTTACAGTTGCCTAATTTACAGTTGTATTTCCTGTAAGAAGCTTAGGGCAATGTACACAGTTTGTTCCATCTTGCTTTGTTTACACAAGAGCCCTGTAAGGTAGCTTAGGACTGAGGTAGGTTATGGTTGTCATCCTCAACTTGTGAAATGAGCCTCTCACCCTCACTGGGACCATGAGCTGCTGATGGGTTAGACTGAGAAAAACTGACTGGTCCAAAATTATGCAATGAACTTCAAAGCTGTGTGAGGAGTGAACCCAGATGAACTCAGTCTTGGGCCTACATTTTAATCATTACATTATAACAGCTTTCTTCATGTTCCCAGCCTATGATCCCAGCATTTAATTGGAACAACTTGAGATTGGTTAAGTCAGTGGTTCTCAACCTGTGGGTCCCCAGATATTGTTGGACTACAGTTCCCAGGAGACCTCTGAGGTATCACCTTGACAACCAGGTGGTCCTCCCAGTCATTAGTGAGGCTGTGAGTTCAATCCTACAGCCTCACTAATGACTGGAAGGACCACCTGGCTGTCAAGGTGAGACCTCAGAGGGCTCCTAGGAACTGTAGTCCAACAAAATCTGGGGACCCACAGGTTGAGAACCACTGGATTAAGTCAAGGGGGGGAAACATTTTCATCCTGAGAGCCAAATTAGACCCAGAACAGGATGTTGGTTTGCATGACAACAATGAGTGGGGACACAACCCAAAATAGACGGAGCTATTGCTCAGAGTAGGTGGAGATATGGGCGAAATGTTCCCTCTCTCTCTTTTTCACACAGAGACATATGTCTTTATCAGATGGGGCTGAAATAGCAGAATTACAATACAATAGTACCACAAACGGGTTTCCATTATTACACAACACTGTCGTCCTCCTGTGGTCCATGCATGCTCCACCCATTAATTAGGCATAACTTTTCATTGACAGGCAAAGCCGTCAATAGCCCTCTTGCTCTTTTTATGGTATTGATGAGTGTGCAGTAATCACGTCCTGCTGTAATTGCACAATTCCAACATGAATGGGTGGTCCTCTTCTCCCCCTCCCCTTTCCCAACAAGAATACATAATTAAACTTCTGGGGGAGAACATGAAGAGGACCTACAGGATGCTCTTTCAACCAGCTTTCGCCTTTTCTTGGTACCTTTTTATGTTTGCTTAACGGTTTATTTGTGAATTTCTTTGGTTATTTGTTTGTTTTAGAGCAAAGTCACATCTTCTCGTGAGAACAGCCGAAATCTTGCCCATGCAAAATCACGGAAGAGACATTTTTCTTAAAGGCACATGTGCCTGTCATTAGAAGGCAGTGAGAAGACAAGTGTTACTATAGCACTAGCTGAAATCCTGTTTTTAAACCGCTAGTGGTGGTAGTGCAATAATTCCGTGGCAGTAGTATTGCACAATTACAGCGATATACGATAATTACTGTAATCATGCCACTATGTTTCCACTTCCTTCAGTCACGGAATTACAGCATTTTTAGACACAAGTCTGATAAAATCCATATTCACATGCATCCTGTTTTCATACTCCCCATTAAATTCCACCCCACACCATTAATAAACACCTTTCCTAGCACCAGATTCTCTGTTGATTTATGTACCAAAAAGACCATAAACTAGGTGCCAGGTTAGTTTCTCTGAAGAAGGAAGCCTATATCTGGGGCACCACAAATAAGAAAGGCCCTTTCCCCAGTCTCCTTCTTGTCACATCTCACTAAGGGGTGAAAAATAAAAAAGGACCTCCTGTCAAAGATGATATCAGCATCTTAATAATTTTGATGGAGTACAGGTTTCAGCCTTCTTTTAATTTCCAGGTTACAGTTCAGCAATGATTTTTTTTTTTTAATGTGAGAAGTCCTTTTGCTTCAAGTAATCACAGAAATCCATTGGTGAGCAAATGGATGTACGACAAAAATGGGCAACCAACCAGCAGGGATTAGGAGGCCACATTGGCCCTCCAAGAAACCTTCAAGGACTACATCCATGATTTTTTAAAAAATTAATCCCTAAATGCCTCCTAGGGATATAAGGAGAAATTTTGCCATGTTTTTGGGTTTCTTTGTGCCATTTCAGGCCCAGGAGAGACCTTTTTTACCCTATGATCAGGAAATAAATTTTAGGTCACTTCCTGTTGGAAAAAAGGCTTCCTGTTGGAAGAAAAAGGCCCTAAAATAGTCTCTGCAGGCAAAAACATGACAATATTGCCACCACCCAACCAGAGGACATCAGGGAGGAGGGGTTAACATGTTTTTATGTTTTTGATTTTTTTAAAAAATAAATGGGCCCAGGGAAGGGTCACAAGAATGCTTGGGGAATTGCAGGCAGTCTGTGGATTGTATTTTCGCCAACCTTAGTGCGCTGGTTACTTGTCTCGGGGAGGGGGGGCAGAAACAGAAGAGGAACTAAACCTCTTGCCATACCTTCTGGTGATATATGTAGCTGCCTAATATTATAGTACTGTGATTTTAACTAAAACTTAACAGGAAACAGCAAATCAAAACTCTTTATAAGGACAGGGTAAAAATAAACAGGCTGCAGCCTGGGATACAGTAAGAAAGAGTGTGGAGGGGTGGGGCTTGACTATGTAAGCCACTAAGGTCATCAGGTAGAGATCATAGCAGGGCTGGTTTAAGGAATTTTTGGGGCCTCTGCAACACTTTATTTTGGGGGCCCCATATGTTTATCTCAGGTCAATGTAACCTAACCTATTCACAGTACAGGATATTCAGATTATGACATAATCTGTCACCTATAATTTAGTTTTAAAAAAAACCTGTATGTATTATAGGCACTAATCTAATATTGGTATAGATTTCCTCAGCCAAACAGAATACAAACATATTACAAAACACTCTAAGGCAACACTCTCCTAATATTTAAAGTAGATAATTTCTATTAAACAAATCTCAAAAGACTAGCCCATTCACGCTAAATTAAAATTACAAAACACTAGTTTCAGCATGCAGAATTTGAAGTCAAGAAAAGAAAGAGTTGAGTCCAATTTAGAATATTTAATGCATTTACAATCTTATGTTGTAAATTTTAGAAATACAAAGTATAGCGTGAATTATTCTTTTAAAATTATTTTAACCAGTTTTACATAAAATTTGAATCAAATAATTTAAAATTACAACATTTATAAAATGCACTTTTCTTTTCTAGCTTCTTTGAATTTTTTTAAAAAATTACTCACTTAAATCTTAACTTTTCTTGCTTTTTGAGCAGCAAACACCTGCACTAACTTCTCAATAGCTAAGGGACATGCTATCTGCCTTTCCACAGCTATTACAGAAAGGCCTTTTAGGAGATTATCAGACGACCTAAATATAGCATGACAGGGACGCCAGGAGATCGCGAAAGGGCTTCCCTTTCAGACGCTGTCGTTCACAGGTTGTCATGCTCCCGTGCCCCTTCCATCCCCCGGTGCTCCTTTTTATTTATGGGCTAAACCATGAATTGATTTGCCATTCCATTTCTGTAACGGAACGATGGGTGAGTGAAAAGGTGCCCTGTTAAGCTGGTGCGATGACAGTGTCACTGGGAGATCCGTGCTGAACACTTCTGGATGCGATGGGGACAAGGAAGTAAGCGACAAACTTTTTTGTACCCTCCCTGGGTTAATTGCATTTTTTAAAGTGTGTTTTTGTGCTTGGTTTTACTTTTTGACATTTCTTTTTCTTTTTGAATTTCCTGTGTGATTGTCCCCATGTGATTGTCCCTGCGAGAATGGCTGGGATCACTCCTGGGCTGCGGGGGTGGGGGTGGGGGAAGAAGTGGCAAATGTAGATCTGAAAACTTTTTATTTTTATAGCGTTACAGGGACGGGAGTGGGGCGGGAGAAGAGATAGCGAGATGGGGATGCTATTTTTGTCCCTGTCTGATAATATCCTCTGTCCAGGTCCTTCCAGGCTGTTGACTGGCCAGATTGAATGCCCCTCTCCCTTTCCCAGCTATCATTGAAATATATTTGTGTAAGAATACTATTATTCCACCTTAACTGCTAAGACTACCTCCTGTGTAATCCTGGGATTTGCAGTTTAGGGAGGGGCATTTAGCATTCTCAGCCAGAAAGCTCTTAGGCCTCACTAAATTACAAACTCCAGAATGCCACAGGAGGCAAGCAATTGCAGTTACAGTGGAATAATAGCACCATAACAATGTAGTGTGATAAAAGCCCTAAGATTACAAAGTCCTTCAGGAACCTGTCAGCTGCTTTGGTGAGTTAATTAGGTTTTAGTTAGCTAATTTGATACTTCATTTTATTTGAAAAGCAACTGACCATTTTTTAATATTCCTCTGCTTGGTTCGTGAACAAATATATGCAGTTGGAAATTGGAGATGATCTAGTTTATCTTCTCTAGCTTAAAGGTTGGCCTTATTCACCCCACCTAGGCCACTTGGCAATCCCACTGAACTGGCTTAAATATATTTAAAGGAAACTTAGGGTGGGGAGTCCTCTTCTTCTTCATAAGTGAAAAGGCCTAGATACTCATATTTATAGGCTATGAGCTTTAAAATAACAAAGCGAAAACCCCTGTAATGCATGGAGCACACAGCTCCATTAGTGCCTCCTCTGTCCTCTCAGGGGCCTTCACCAAGAGGGCTTCCCTTCCCACCAGCATTGGCTTTCTCTCTCCCCTCCCTCAGGTGGCCCTCCAGCCTCCTCCACCTCAGCTTCTCTGCCCGCCAGGCACTCTTGTCCCTTACTGCCCTTCTTGGAGTTTTCCCGCCTCTTCCCTCAGGCGGTCCCATCACTCCAGGAGAAACAGGTTCCCCCAGACATTGTGTGTCTGTCTCTGTCTCCACCCATTTGGGAAACTCGACCTCGCCCAGTGCTTTTCCTTTCCTCTCCCTTTTCAAATCACAGCCTTTGCTCTCCCTGGCCAAGAAGGCATCAGAGGGAGGTGGAGCGGGGTGAAGGTGTCTCCCTGCCCTGCTGCTGCCCATCCCATGGTGGCTTTCCCCTTCTGTGGCCAGTCAGTGCCCAATGCAGTGAGGGTCAGAAGCCTTCCTACTAATAATGTTTTAGCAGGAGGAGGGTTATGACAGGGCCCCCAACGACATCCCCCCTGCGGCTGCAGGTGCTACAGAGCCCTTAAACTGGCCCTGGATCATAAGGACACCCTAGTGGTTGTGAGTGCACCCCTTACGTCTCTCCATCTAACAGAATGGCTGCCATCTACTCCTGTAATGCCCCGGTGAGTTCTGTGGGTCATCACAGGAGAAGAAGTGTCCTTAGTGGTGGAGTGATAAGTCCTGGCCTCCTCAACAGTGGTGTAGTGGTGGCAGGGCTTGCAGACTTGAACATCTGGGACCCTTTGGTTAGCAGGGACTATGACATCATTTGCCACCCAGCTCCCCTCTTCCCCTGAGTTTTGTTGCAATCTCTACAGTAGCTGGTGGAGAAATGGATTCTCCTAGCAACATTGTATTGTGAATCCAAAGTATTTGAGGCGTAGCTTGTTCCTGAATGGTCAACCAAGTCCCGTTAGCTTTACAAAAGAAGTGTTTCTACTGAAGATTAAAAAAAAAATCTAGTACCTGTAGCACTACAGCAACTTGCATTTTTGAGCTCTCCATAGGGGTGTCACTATTGGAAGTGTCACTGCAAGGGCATGCAGTTCCTCATTTACCACTACACCACCACTGCTCCACAAATAGGGATTGCAGTGCAATGAGCCAAAGCACTGAAAGTCTCCAACGATTCTCTGCAACATTCAGGCCCTCCCTACATACCCATGGACACAGATTCACAACAACACAACAACTTTTTGCTAGTGTAACCAAAATGGAGCTGATTACCTAAAGCCATCCAGATGAGTGAGCATCAATGCCATATTCTTCTGCTCTTTGCCACCAACTTCCCTCTAGACATGCAGGATAGGCAACTAAATCAACATGTTATTATTGTCTTAAAAGCTGTTCTTGCACTGCATGGGGAGGGATATTTAGCTGTCTGGAGATACACTGTTTAATGCCCTTTGGATGAAGCAGTCCCTTTTGAAATGGCTTTTGCTGGTGGCTTCTCTGCATGCCATCATCCTTCCACTCTTACCGCAGTGCCGGCATTCTGCATTTAGTGGCATTCTAATGCTGCAAACTGAATGATGCAGTCCTTTGCAAGAGCTGAGTCATGCCACTCAATGAGTCTATTCTGTGTCATGATGATGGTGGTGGAGTGACAGATCCTCCCACTTCACGCAGCAGTGGGAACTGTGCTCTGCTAATTATACCTCTATCCTTTTCTCTTAAACAGTCTGGCTGGCATCAATAAGGAGAGGTAATGATCTTTTGGCAGACATGCACATGCTGGTGTTACTGGGTGACAGCCAGATGCCAACCCACCGCATCAGAAACAGCACACTTGGTGACCTTCAGCTCAAAGGATGTAGATCTGTATCTTATTTCTTTATTTCTTTATTTAATTTAAAGTATTTCTGTATTGCCTCTAAGCCCACAAGACTTCCAAGGTGATGGACAAATAAAAACCAATTAAAACAATACAGAGATAAAAACATTTTAAAAACACATTAAAATACTCTTTAAAAAAACTCCTAAAAGCAGTTTAAAAACAATCTGAAAGTAATTTAAACCTGGCACATAACAGATTTTAGATGCCATCCAATCATGAAATGGTTGTGCCTAGGCCAGTCCATGGGAATGACTGCTCCCCTACATATACTAGTTTTGACTGTGGTAGAGAGGAACACTTAGAACAGAACACTCTGTCAATCAGGCTTAAGGAGTTTTGAGCATAGCACTCTGACCTGTTCCTCTCCCCTTCCACATCCTTCATCTTGGGACTCAGTAGTGGCTTTGTAGATTCTCTCAGCAAGATGGGCATCATGCCTCACCTAGGACCAACTCCCCACTCCATAAACCAAAGGAAGCAATCTCCCCCAACAGGCTAAACAAGAAAAAAAAGGAGCTCCCCAAGGCAGTGTGGCAATGAGAGGTGTAAACCCTACTTTGTTGCTGTACTTGCTCAAGCTGCTCAGCAAATCTGAGCTCTCCGATACACCAGGAGCTTGTCTTGATGGTGAAAATACTCCTCACAGAATGCAAGGAGAATCCTACCTGTCCCAATGGCAACCCATTGTTCTGCAGTGTTATGAAGGAGAAGCACCGAAAACGTAAAAAAAAATTGCAGGAGTTTTTGAAAAACAACAGGGGGATGCATATTCCTCCTCATCAGGACAGCGATTTGGTATGAATCGCTGTCCTATAGTACAAGAAGCATGACCCTGGCTGGATGGATGAGTGAAATGACAGGGCTTGCTAACAGGGCAAGCGCCTGGAGCCACCATGTTTTAGCAAGCAATTGCTAAGGGAATATAATGGGGTTGTTTTTCTTCTTTTTTTGTAACAACAAAGTATTGAAATATTGGTCCATTGTACATACTGAACAGTTTTTTTTAAAGTTCCATGGCGGCCAGAAAAGATAGGTCAAAAGGGGGGGGGGGGATCACTCGTGGCCATCATTTTGACCAGTGGCCATGCAAAGCTTTGGGAGGCCAACAAACAAACAAACAAACAAACAAACAAACATTAAGACAAATGTCAGTTGCTGCAATTTGCTACTACTGCGGAGCAATCTGTTTTTTGGGGGGGCTCATACAGACACACTCCAGGATTAGGAGAGGGTGTGTTAGTGTCATCAAGGACCAATTCAGCAGTGGTGCCATCAGGGTAGGACTTTGGGGCACAGGACCAGAGCTGCACTCAGCACCTCAGATTTAACAAGGCTACCTTATTACATTTTGAAATAAGGCAAACAATGCAGATTTTTATTGTAATTGTCTGCCTTTTTCTAAGGCACCTTGAATCCCAGTCTGGGAGAATGGTGGGATATAAATAAAGTGATGGATGGATGGAGCACCATCTAACTCAGGGTGGACAAAGTGTGGCCCTGGGGCCACATGTAATGCCTCAAGGTTGTTTTGGCTATACTGACACCTCCTAAGTATCCCCAGATTGCCCCCTTTGCAGAAAACAGGGTGAATTGCCTCTCCTAAAAGCCTCCAGGAGAATAACTGTCTGAATATCACAGTACACTGTTGTAGTGCTATTATTCCACTTTAACTGCTCTCGCTGCCTGCAGTGGAATTCTGGGGTTTGTAGTTTAGTGAGGACTAAGAGCTCACTGGCTGAGCATGCTAAATGCCCCTCCCTAAACTGCAAATCCCAGGATGCCACGGGAAGCAGCCAGAGCAGTTAAAGTGGAATAATAGCGCTGTAACAATGTAGATATTCGGATTAGTTTTGAAATAGGAATGTCCCCTACACACACGCTGCCTAACACTTATAAAATCTCAAATTTTCCAAAACCAGTAATAGACTCTGGGTATTTCCAACCTCCCCACTCCATTTTTGGCATTGTTGGGAGTCTGTGCGGCCCCTGGAGGATCCCAAGGGCAGAAAGTTGGCTGCTGAGTCCACCAAAGTTTCCCACCCCAATCTAAGTGGTTACAACCACATCAGTCCATTAAAGTCCCCATACGACCTGCAAGACCACTAAGATCACCAGGGGAAGGCTTTCTTTCTGTTCTGCCTTCATCAGAGGCTCATCTGGTGAGGACACAAGAGAGAGCCTTCTCTGTGGCTGCTCTGACCCTCTGGAACTCCCTTCCACAGGAGACTAGGCTGGCCCCTCCCTGCTTTCCTTTCTCCAGCAGGCAAAGACATTTTTATACAAGCAGGCTTTTAAAACATAGCTGGGCTCATGGAGGTTTTATTGAGGTGTGTTTTTTTATATATATATACTAGCTATACCCAGTGTAGCATACACTGTTCCCCCCATACACAAACACCCATCGTGTGTGCCACACACACACACACACACCCTGCACCACGACACCACTCCCCCCACAGTCGCCGCTGCGCTCCCCCCCCCGCCGCTTCCCCCTGCAGCACCTCGCTCCTCAGTGCCCTCCCCACCCCCTGTCGCACTCCTCAGCACCCTCTTCACCTCACCCCCGCCACACTCCTCACCACACTCCCACCACCACACGCTCTTTGCCACCCTCACACTCCTCAGTGCCCTCCCCCCACCACGCACTTCTTGCCACCCTACCCCATGCGTGCTCTTCGCCCCCTTGCCCCCACACTCCTCAGTGCCTTCCCCCCACCGCACACTCTTCACCCCCCTCACCACCCACGGCGTGCTCCTCACCACCCTCGCCACCCCGCCTCCCTCCTTGCTACTCTCCCCACTCCTCGCCGTACCCCTTAGTGCGCTCCCCACCCACACCCACCGCACTCCTTGCCAACCTCCCACCTCACGGCCCTCGCCCTGCTGCCCCTTGCCGCCACCCCTCCATGCACACACACCATGCCACATTCCCCGCAATACTACTCACACCTCCTCCATGTTTAAACTCCATGTTCAGAAAACACTTAAAAGTCCTCATGTTCCCACCCCCAGTGTGCTGATTGGCTGCCCAACCAAGCTTTGATTGGTTGGTTAGTTTCCTAAGCAGCCAATCAGCACACTGGAAATGGCAACATACCCAAGAGAATTTTATATATATATATATATATATATATATATATATATATATATATATTGCTTGTTTTAATCTTGTAACTTTATGTGTTTTTATTGTGAGGTTTGTAAAATGATTTTAAATTATATGTAATTTAGTGAGCTGCCTTGGATCCCTTCTGGGAGAAAGGCAGCAAATAAATAAATAAATAAATAGTCCAGAATCTAAAAGGCCCCATGGCACTGCTGGGCCAAGCATACTTAGCACATATTTAGAAGCATTGGTCCCTCAGATGGTGAAAAATGTCTGATTATCACAGCACGTGCTTCTCAGGTACATACTGTATCTTACATTTCCTTGCTTCAGTTGTGTGATATTGCAGTCCTGCATTTTAAATTGTTACCATAGAGCCAAACAACCAAGTGTCCAGTTTAGTCCCACTGACAGTGCATTCTTGTTTTTCACTTGAGTTAGTTTACTATTCTGTTTTATAATTTGCCTCAGCAGTGGGATAAATCCTGATATAAAGAGTGGTATAGTGGAGGGGCAGGTGAGGAGGGATGATGAGTAGATACTTTAGTTTGGAGAGATGTGCCTCTGAACATGTGCAGAGGACAAACCAGAGCATACTAGAAAGATACAGGATAGGGCTGAGGTTTGGTTTCAGTATCAGCTTATGTACAAAGCAAACAGTTGTTCTGTCTAAAATAATTGTTTCTCCAGACAGACAGTGGCAGTGTAAAATGTTTGTGTTTGTCCCAGAGGTAGCATCAGTTGGATGGGCTGGGGTAGACACCACAGGCACATCTTTCTCTTGTTTGCCCACATTCTTTGGTGGGCTATTGCATTATAATACAAAATACAGGATGAACTAATTTCCTCTGCTCTTTCTCCACCCTTGAAATGATGTTAAGATAGTCCAAAACACTTGTTCTTCTCATAGGACATTATCAGATGCTGCAAAAATCGTGCGATAACAATGACAGGATACTGCCAACTGGGCCCACTATTGCACAATGTCATCGTGTCCTCACGTTCCTCAAGCGTTATGCTCATGTGAAAAAGGCATTCTTTTTCATTAATGGGCCAAGCCATGAATTGATCTCCCATAGTGTTTTTTTTTCATGGTATTGCTTGTATGCAAAACTGCATCCCATTCTGCTCACATGATTACAGTCTCTCCCATGCGAAAACCCAGAAGTAAATAGCACTAGCAGTCATGGTACAATAATTCGGAGGCATTTCTTTCTCATGATTACAGCAACATGTGATAAAAAATGTAATTATGCCAAGATACTCACACTTTTTAAAACAATGGGACAAAAATGTTATTAGATGCTTGTCTGGTAATGTCCATAACTTGTGCAAAGAGCCATCATGAGCTAAAGAGGGGAAAGACAGTTATGAGATTCTTAGACGATTCTACGAGCAAATGTATTCATTCTCCCAGGAAAGCCCATTGTTGGAGTAAAAGGTTAATTCACTGTAAGGCATACACATTTCCCTCATATCTATGCTGACCCCCTCATCCAGAGTGCCTAGCTGCTGCTACTAGTTGCAGCCCCATTATTCTGCTCTGTACCAATGACTGCTGCCATTGTCACCATGGTTCTTCTGCTATTGTCACAATGTAGTCTACTGTGGTCTTCTACAAAGAAGGGACTGAGAAGCCTTTCTGAAGAGGATATTCCATAACTGTGATGCCACCACTGAAAAGACCTTTCCCAGAATCTCCACCCTTCAGACCTCTCTTGATGATAATGATGGAATCGCAATAAAAGCTTCAAAATAGGATCTCAGGTCCTAATGATTTTCAGTGCCAATAGTTTGGTAAACAGTGTCCCTCTGATTCACTGGTATGGATTTTGAAAGGACTGTAAAACTTGTAACTTGGAGCATTTCAGGTAAAACTGGAAGTGACCTGTAAGTCTTTAATTCTTTGAGGAGACTTTTTAAAAATATAGCACAGCTACCAAAACTTACTGCAGTACTTCTGTGGCATTTATTGATTCAGGAGAACAACCTCTGTTGGAGAAACACACTCCCCATACTATAGAAAAGTGGTGTATATTTTAAGGGTAGGTGAACGTGCAATCTATACAAAATTGCACAATCAAAGTAAATGGTGTTGTGAAAGAGTACCGTACTTGAAGACAGAAAGGGGCATTAAAATTAACTGGTGTCTGTTTACCACCCCCCTCTATTGTTCAGCACACTGATAAAAGAAGCAATCAACAAAATCAAAGAAGGAATAAATGTTGGTAGTAGCATAAATGGGAAGGAAGTTAACTGGCTATGCTTTGAAAAGCTTATGGCTGCAATCACAGTGGAAGATAAGGAAGGAGGAGTTACAGAATCTGCTAAATACAATTTTTGTGGTTTTTAAAAAAGCAACATCTTGAAAGTGAATGAGAATAGACAGAATGGGTTGAAGTCAGGCAAAGGCAGCAGGCAGCCCTACTTGGGAATAAGCTTAGTGGGACTTCTGAATAATGCCAGTTCCTTTGTCTGAATCAAATCAATTATTTTATTTTAACTTTTAAAGGCCATCATTACTTAAAAACCAAATCTACTGTATTTATCATATTCTACAGTTATGAACTTTTCCCATAGATTTCAGTGGGAACTAAGTGCAGCTAATTTAGTCTGGTTCCAGCTCCTTATTCATTTTATTCTCATTTACTCAATATTCACTACATTCATACCTGCATTGAAATATATAGCTCAAACCCCCAGAATTACATTCTTTCTGTTCTGGCTTCCTTGGCTGAGCAAAGAGTGAGATAGTCCCCTTGATAAAGAGTTGCATCTCAGAGTTCATTGGAGCAATATAATGGTCTTTCTTTTTCTCCTTTTGGTTTCTGGCTTTTCATCTGCATTGATCCTCCTTGTTATTATTGCTATTCAGCCAGACCAGATCTGCTTGAGTGAAGCACATTGTCCCATGTTTTCAAAAGACTGTACACACACGTCTAATTCTAAAGGCTGTCACCCAAGTTATTTCTCTTCATTACTTAACCATTATGAATAGGTTGAGCTTTATTGGCATGTTCTCTTTTTTCAGTCATGGCCAGGATCCAACAATGTACTACCATTGGATTCAGTGGCTTTTGCCAGGACAATCAGAAATGGGTGATTCCTTGTGTCTGCTGCAGTACCAACCTGCCAGCCATGTACCCTGAAAACCTGCTGTGGGGTGCAGTAAACTCTCTGGAGTAGGTTTGAGCAACATGGAAGACTTCTGTGGGAGTGGGAGAAAGTCTCCCTTTCACTGATGCAAGCAGAGGATGTGTACTGACAGAGCCTGATCCATATTGTTTATTTGTTTACAAAATCTGTTTCCTGACCAGCGATATAGGAACTTGGGGCAGCCAATGTACAGTTGCCCCATTGTATTTTTGCAATGACTCCATGAGCAAGAGTGGGCAGACTGATCATAGCCTGCACAATAAGCAATGTAGCTGAGTAGGATTTGAATCTAGATCTCTCCAGGCCAAGTTGAACACTCTTTATTACACAGCAGGGCTTCTCCAAAGGTTGCTGCACTGACATGGTCCCACTCCTCTTTACCAGAACCCAATTGATTTATCTGGTCTTGCTGTGTAGGTTCAGTACCTTTAGTATGCCCTCCTCAAGGTATCCATAACTGGAAATATTGGACACTTTTTGGGGTCAGGGTGACTGTAGCAAACTAAAGGTTGGATGTAGGTCACAATGACTTGGGATGTGTCTAGAAACATAATGGCAAGAAAATTCATATTAGAATTGAACAGGACCCCGTAATGGGTTCATGCTAACAACCCAGTCATTAGAAGGGTTTGTGCTAGTCCTTTCTTCCAGCCCTGGGTGTCTCAGCAATGATTCAATCAAGTAATTAAGTGACCATTCCTTAATCTATTCCTACAAAAATCTTTCCTATATTGCTTCCTGTTCAACCTTGTGAGGTTGTCACAAACCAATCAATTTCTATCTCCCAGCAATTAAAGCAGTCAGTTGAGTTTCGGTTCTCTTTGTCTACCCTGTGGGAAAGCCATCCAGGCTTTGTCCTAGCCAGAGTACCCCTTCAGGATAAATAATAGGGTATAAATATTAGTCCTCTAATGATAGTAAAGTGTGCCACAGCAGATGAAGCCGGCCATTCTCTTTCTCAGTGCACCCCAGATCAGAACCTCCTGTGCCACCCTCAAATGCCTGTCTGAGTACCTTCACTGCATGGCACTCTTCTCTTCAACACTTTTAACTATCACCTTATATTCCCAAATCTCTCCCTCTATCCACCCTTTCTGTCTTACTCTGTTATATCCTTGTATGGTTCTTAAGCATGTGTGTTGTGTATATTAGTTCACTTTATACTTTATTTAACTTTAACTGGAGTGCTCTCTACAGTAAATACTAGTATGCATAGGTGAAAAGATCCCAGAAGTTTCCCTCCTCTTGCAGGCTTCCGTTTGAGCTAATAATTTCTCCAGATAATAATAGAGATTTTGGCATCATGGGTGGGGCTCTGAGGCACCCCCAACCTCTTAGGGTAACATCTTAAATAACTCCTTTGTAGTTTGGACTAAGACCTGGAGTGGATTCATCACTCTACTGAGATGGGCCTGCCCAGCCACCACTGGCACTTGTAGTAAAGTCAACAGAACTGCAGGTGGCTGCTGATACTGGCACACTCAGTACAGTATTTGGAATGGTGAGACACTCCAGGTGTTTGTGTGTGGGAGGGGAAGTACTTTTCCAGGGTTGATATCCTTTAAAAGAAGGTCACTGGAGGCTTAGTGCTATTGTACAACAGTTGCCTTTATTTAGAAATATGCAGGTTGAGCATAGGCAGTTCAAACCCCTGAACAAACAGCCAAAGCCCCATTCCTCCCACATTACATCTCTAAAGAGAATGCAAACACTTTAAGGGAAGTTTTGTCTTATTAGTTATCTCTGTGTGCTACTCCTGGACCCTTTTTTCAGAGTAGGGTGAAATGCTTCAATCTGCTATTCTGTTCATGTACAACAGAGGCAGCTCATTAGTGGAATGAGGAATCCTCCCAAGGTTTTATTTTGAACTTTAAAGGAGCTATCTAAGATGCTGCACCTGTTTGGGCAAAGGGTTTTAGCACCTTGGATAGCTCCTTTAAAGTTCAGACTAAAATCCAGAGTAGATTCACCACCCACTGGCATGAAAGCCATTAACTGCCACTAATGTACCACTAATGTAATGGCTGATGCAAGGGAATCTGGGCAAATCATCCCTTCCAACCATCAGCCAACCTTCTTAGCCCTCATGGTGGCACATTGCCAGAACATCATGTGCTGCTGACACTCCTTTATCAAGACAAGCTGGAATGTGTCCAGAGAGGGTGACCAAAATGGTGGGAGGTCTGGAAGCCATGCCCTATGAGGAGCGGCTTAGGGAGCTGGGTATTTTTAGCCTGGAGAAGAGAAGGTTAAGAGGGGATGTGATAGCCATGTTTAAATATTTGGAGAAGATGTAATACTGAGGATGGAGCAAGCTTGTTTTCTCCTGCTCCAGAGACTAGGACACGGAGCAATGGACTCAAACTACAGGAAAAGAGATTCCACCTAAACATTAGGAAGAACTTCCTGACAGTAAGAGCTGTTCGGAAGTGGAACACACTGCCTTGGAGTGTGGTGGAGTCTTCTTTGGAGATGGTTAAACAGAGGCTAGATGGCCATCTGTTGGGAGTGCTTAGATTGTGTATTCTGCAAGGCAGGGGGTTGGGCTAGATGGCCCTTGTGGTCTCTCCCAACTCTATGATTCTAAGCATTTCTTCTGGACAACCACACTGATATCTTTAATCACATACATTTAGCAGAGAAACCCATCACAGTACCCCAAAGATATTGGAACAACTTCTTCTCAAACTAATTTAGTGGTGTGCCTCCATTTAATTTTGATTTACAGAGCTGTTTAACAGCAGCATCTAAATAACAATAGAAATGTGTGCTGATAAACAAATGTCATGATCCAAAACACAAGTCAGTGCACACTTTTGGAAGCCAGCAGTTCTTTGGACTGAATTCCTGTTCATAGCATAGAAAAGTAGTTTTGCTGGACTACATTACTCAGTAGTCCAGTATTGTGGCCATAGTTGCTGAGTATTCTGGGAAATGTAGTCTTAAAAGGTAACTTTTACTAGCTCTGCTCTCACCCAGTACTGTGAAAAAGTGTAGTGAGATAGATTTTCACACTACACTGTTATAGTGTTACTATTCCACTTTAATTGCTCTGGCTTCCTCCTGTGGAATTCTGGGGTTTGTAGTTTAGTGAGGCCTAAGAGCTCTCTGGTTAAGAGTTGTAAAAGCCCCTCCCTAAACTGTAAATCCTAGGATTCCACAGGAGGCAGCCATAGCAAATAAAGTGGAATAGTAACACTATAACTGTGTAGTGTGAAAATCTCCATAGATGAAAGCTACTTTTGGAAAAGACTGAAGGGTAGTCCAGAAGGTGAAATAAATCCTCATAGAATTGGTGGGTGGGTCCCATGTGTCCAAATGGGATCCCGCAGTGGTCCATCATTTTTGGAGGGAGGGGAGCAAAATTCGGGAAAACTACGGGGGAAAGCTTTTCCCCAAGTTTTTTAAAAACTGCAGGGGAAATGCACACTTCTGCTTGTTAGGACAACCAAATTGCATCACAGCACATTCCTGAAGAGGATAGCTGATTGGTGGGAAATGCACAGGGGGCAGAGCTTGCTAAGAAGGCAGTACCTGGAACTGCCATGTTGGATTGTTGCCATAGTGAATGTGTGCCGAGGTGATGAAACAGCTTTTCTTTTCCCCTTTTTTTTCATTCTTTAAGCAGAAGATTGTTCTTCTCATCTTGGATTTCATTTTCTTTTAAAAATATTCTTTGGTGGAGCAAGTTGGGGAGTGTAGAACCACAAGTAATTCATTTGCGCCTGCCATCTTGATTTGCTGGCATGTTTCTGTGTGAACAGCAAACACGGTTTGCTTCACACACCAGCCACCTTGTAAAGAAATGGTTGAGACAGATGAAAGCTGCTGCGAATTGGCATACGTTTGCACCAATCCACATTTTATCCCCTCATCTAGACTAGCCCTGACTTCAGGAGAATGTAAACCTCCTGCTGCCCCAGTTTAATTTATCTGTGAATCATTTCTCAAGGGCTAACTGGGAAAAGTATGGTATTGATTTGTTGTCTTGATATTATTGCATATTATATATTCATCATAATGTCTTACCGTTAATGTCTTAAGGAGATGGACAAATAGTAAGGCCAAATGGAATTAAAAATAGAGTGAATTTCCTGCATGGAGTTTACAGTGATTTAAAGCTATTATGCCCTGGCACCATCACCCCAGGGACATATCATAACAGCTGGTCCTGACAGTAATTGTTGCATCCCTTTGTTTTGAACTGGATCTCTCTATCAATTATTGCAGCAGAGGCATCCACTGCCTACCAATATGGGAAATAAATGGGAGAGAATCAAAGAAGCCAGCAGACTGTACAACAGAAATTGATCTCAGCATTAAGGATGGACACACACAGAAGTAATCCAACCTGCTGCCTTACCAGCAAAACATTATAGGTGAAGCCCAAATCATCTGTACCTGAAGAATCAGAGAACATATCTGTCTGTGGTCTTACTAAGAGATATTTTGAAAATCAATAGCTCCTTTTATTAAACATAGCATAATGTTATGGACCTCTATAACAACAAACATAATTGGATCCATATGATCTGAGAGTAAAAATAGGAGCCAGACTCAGACAACTAAAAAGAAAAAAAGAAAGAAAGAAAAACCACCCAGAAGTGGCACTCTACAACTTTTATGATATTTTAGTGGTCATAATAAAGGTATCAGCCAGTTCTGGCTTTGGCCTTCCAAATCTTTTGAATTCCAGTCCAGTGATAGAGGATTATGGGTGTAGTAATCCAAAATATCTTTGAGGCCTCCCAGAGTTCCCCACCCTGAAGTATATATTCATATGGGACCACTGATGTATATCACAACCGAAAGTAGATCCCACCCTGTGAAGGTTGCAAGCTATGTATGTTTCAAATGATCCTGCTTCTCTATTGATAATAATGCTTACAGCAGCTTACAATATTTAAAATAAGATCTTAGAAATGAAAGCAAAGAACAAAATATGTAAAAATTAGAAGTAGTAGCAGTAAGCAAATTGACACAAAAGTCCAAGGAAATTAAATATCTTTCATCTGGTGCCTGAATGATGGGCTATACATCTCAATCTCTCTCTCTCTCTCTAGCATATCTGTTGAGGTATTTCTGATAAGCTTCAGTGCAACCACAGAAAGAGTATTGTCCACAAGGAACCTCAGAAAATGAGAATTCTACATTCCTTTGTAAATACATTTCCTTTCTTCCTTTGTAGTTTGTAGGAAAGGCCACAAAAGGTGGTGGAAGGGAGAGATAAAGGTAAGAAGTAATGGGCATGTACACCTACAGTTTTGCTCAAAAATTCTTTAGTGTGTTGATACAACTGTATCAACTCATTGCTCCCAAAGACAGAATGTATCACCAAAAGTGCAAACTCCTCCAAAGGCTTTTGTGACTGTGTCTCCCATATCCATGTGTATGGATTCTGTGGAATCCTGGGATATGTAGTTTCAGGAGGTACTTTGCATTCTCTGTCAGAAAGCTCTAATGATCAGGAGAGTCCACTAAGAATTCTGTGTCACCCACTACAAATTCCAGAGTTCAGTAGGATGAAGCCATGGTAGTTAAAAGTGGCATCAAAGTGTTATAATAGTGCAGTATGGATATACATCTCATTGCTCTTATATCCTGATATTCTGTATTTCTGCTTGTGAATTTTGTTCCTCCAGCTCTGCCACCCTCAGCTATCAAGGCTTTCCCTTTTCCTCAGCATATTGGTTTGAGTGTTGAACTACATACAAGTTTGGAGACCAGGGTTTGAATCCCTGCTCAGCCCTGAAAACCCACTGGGTGACCTTGGGCAAGTCATACATTCTCAGCCTCAGAAAAGCCCATCTGAGTCAGAAATGACTTGAAGGCATGCAGCAGCAGCAGCAGCAGCAACAACAACACCTTTCCTTTTTGCTGGGCCATATATGTAGAACAGCTTCCCAGATAATGCTAGCTCTCTAGCTTCCTTCCCATCCTTCCTCAAAACCAGTCTTCTTTTAAAGCGTTTGGTAGAGCCTCAGCTGCAGCCTTTCCCAAGCCTTGTGCAATCTAGTTGTTGTGTTATACTGTGGCTCTCTTTGTCTCCAGCCAGGATGAGTTGGTGATGCTGGCAGAAGATGATAACAGTTATGGCTTATCACATCTAGAGGACACAGGGCTGGAGCAGGCTTCTTTCATAAACACACATTGGCCTCAGTCCTATCACTTGATCCCAACTAGAATAGATCCATTAAATGAATTGTTGAATGACAAGTCAGCCTATAAGTAAAATTCCATTGATTCAATGGGGTCTACTCCATTTATGTCTAACAACAGCATTCAGGTCACTGTGTGTAGATTACCACACAGAATCATTTAAAATAGCCCTTGCTAGGTAAACAATTAAAGCATTAACTGATTAGCCTACCGTTTTATTAATGTATGCCTCACTCTTTCTCCAAAGAGTTCAGAGTCGTTTGTATTTGTCTCCCAGTTTGTCTCCCATCTATACAGGTTGTGGGGCTATTTCTATTTAACTTCCACAGCACAATTGTATTCTCGGCTTTCAAACTATTATCTGCTCTTTAAATTTATAAAAGACTGGTTGATAAATTCTAATTCTGATCATTATTGTTTGTCATAGTAATCAGGACACCTTTAAAAAGTGTGGAAAAACCAACAATAGAAAGTTTAGGGATCTTTTGTAGGAATGAATGAGTCAATAGTTTTTCTCAACAGATTATCTTCTGAGAGACGTTGCTGGAACGCTTACACACTATGAAGATATGGGCTGGCTTTTTTTCTGGAAAGATATATGACTGTGGGTCTTGACCTATTAAGCACCCAGCTCATGTTCAAAGACAGAGTGGGTAATACATGTGTATGCTAGTCTTTGGGGAATACTTGTCAGTGTACACTTTAAATTGACCTTTAACACTAAGGTCATGTATTACTTTGTGGTGTAGGGTGGGTGTGAGAGAGAGAGAGAAAGAGAGAGAAGGGGAAGAGAAGGAAAGGGAAAGGGATCTAGTTGACTGTGTACAGCAATGAATAGATGAGCAAGCTTATCTATGTGCCTGCCATAGAATAAAGAAGCAGTTAAAACTTCATAATTGGATATGAAGCTGCAGGTAATGTTTCAATGTTCTGTAGACCAGTACCTCTCAGGCTATCTGACATAGAGAACTGGCAATCCCCCCCCCGCCCCCGGATGCCAAGGACTGGCACTATATTTCTGCCCATTGGCTACAATTGTTCCTTTTTTTCCCTAGAAACTTATCAGGGGCCACCAGCCAATGGCTCAGGAATTGGCCCTAGCCCAGGGACCACCACTTTGAGTAGCAGTACTGTAGACTGAACATAGATAGCACTGGAAACTTCAGAGGAAAATAAACTTGATTTTCAAAGTACTCAAATAGGGTTTGAGTAAATAAGGTGAACCTATCACAAGGTTGTTCCAAGGGGGTTGCCTTTGCCTTCCTCTGAGGCTGAGAGAGTGCCCAAGGCAAGGTCACCCAGTGGGTTTCCATGTCTGAGTAGGGATGTGAACCCTTGTCTCCAGAGGTATAATCCAATGCTATACCGGTTCTCTCCAAATAGGGTAACCTTATTCAAAGAGGGATACATGCAGAGATCATACTGAATTCCACAATGACTGGTTCTTCTGATGCCCAAATTTGGGAAGACTTTCTGTGGGGTGAGAGATACATTTTGGAGGCAAATGAATCTGCAAATGCTTTCAGGCATTTGCATCTGAAAAGGGCAAAACCATTTCAGGCCTCAACAGTGCTCTGAAAGTTACTTTTAAAAGTAACTCATTAAAGTTTCAAGCTCCCCCGCCCCAGAGTAGAGAGCCCATGATAGAGGGTGGAATCTAAATATTTAAATAAAATAATAAATAAAATGATACATTACCATTGCAGTTACATTTAAAAGCAACTGTTCAGCGTTACATATCTTGGAATTACTGTACTTTTCATTACTTTGAAAGATATGCCTGAATATTCCAAGCCATCGGCCTGTGGTACAAAACACATTCTACTCCCATTCATTTTGTTATTGCCTCAAGACCCACAACAGAGCACAAGCCAACACTTAAACCATTGCCACACCCTACAACTATACAAGTAGCTGAAAAATGCAGTTTAATTGAAAAGGGGGTGATGATAACCCTTATTAAGTTACAATCATAATATAGTTTATTTATATATTGTTTACTGAGAAAATAATTTTATTACAAATAATTAGTCCTTCATAGTTAGTGGATGTGACAATGGATTGTAGGCCCTACTTCATGTTTGATAATAGGTAATGGAGCAGGCCTCTTTTTGTGGCTAGGGAAGGAGCTGTATAGGGAATTGTCTGAGCCTTGCCAGATGTCTTGGAGGGCAAGAACATGCATCCCATGGGCCACACTTTGCCCGCCTCTGTCTAGCAGAGGTCTTTCACATCACCCACTATCTGATGGAAACACCCAGATCCAAATATATGAGGAAGATTGTAGTGTTCAAGTGTGTACTCTGATACTGAGATATCTTTGTTGCCACTTCAGCTATGCTAACTCTATGATGGCCATACTGTCTGAGGAATTCTGGGTGTTGTAGTCCAAAATGTAATTTTGCATCCCCTGGGCATGAGACCAGGTCAAGAACAGTTCCCCCATGCTCTGTTACCAGTGCTCTCAAATAAAGCCTGTGATTGACTAAATCTTTAATGGACTGCTGATTACTCTGATTGCAACTCCAAAGCAAGAGGAAATGTCAGTTTCCTGGCAAATGAGAAGAAAACCAGCTGCATGTTTTCCATTTATAATTCAAGGAGCAGCAATGATAAACAAATGTTTTCTCTCCACCAAGGAGGACCAGAAAATAAACAGAAATTTCTGATCTTGGGGTTTTCCTTCCCAATGGCTAATGAAGTGTATCTTTTTTTAGTACAGCTGGTTGAACAGGATGCTTCTCCGTGGGTTTTTTTTTTTTTTTTTTTTTTTTTTTTTTGCATATAGTACACAGCTATAAGGAGTTGGAAAATGAAACCCATTTAACACCTGAAAGGTTAGCGAAGATTTATAAAGACACATCAAATCTATGCTGGAAATGCCAAAAAACGGCTGGCACGTACTACCACATTTGGTGGACCTGTGAAAAGGCAACAAGATATTGGGAAAATATTCATAAAATAATTACAAAAATATTAGAAATAGACTATCCCTTAGCTCCAGAGATTTACCTCCTAAATATGTTTGAAAAGATTGAGTCTCGAACACAAAAGAAATATTGGAGATTGTTAATGTATGTAATGGCAGCAGCGAGAATAATATTTGCTAGATATTGGAAAAAACAAGAAATACCTCCAAGTGAGGAATGGTTATTGAAACTTTATGATATTTAAGAGATGGAAAAATTGACGGTGTTAGTAGAGGAAAACAGAAATTTAAAAGAATTGGAGATATGGGAAATTTTGAATCCACTATGGGAGGATAAGTGGGGAAAAGAAGCAAGAATAAAAACAGAATATGTTTAGTTGAACTCTCCATACAAACTATAAATACTATTAAAAGCTAATAGATAGAAAGAAAGAGATAAAGGTTGAAAATAAGAAGGCAGAGAATGGAGATAACTGACATAAGAAAAAGGGGGAAGGAGAGCTTGAACTAAGCAAGATGGATTATGAAGAGAGAAGGAAGTAACGAAGTATGAATGATCCAAGAAAGGAAGGAAAAAGGAAGAGGATGTAATGTGTTTTTTTTCTTTCAGAATCAGTGTGTATATGTCTATAATGTACGATTGTTTTAAAGTATGTAATAATAGTCAAGTGTAAATGTCTAAAAGGTATGATTGCTTGAAAAGTATGAAAGGATTGGTGATTGTTAATGTCGATGGTTGAGTTTTAAAGTGTTTTTGTTGAAAAGATTGAATAAAAATTGTTTTCAAAAAAAGAAAATGAAACCCATAGCAAGTCCCTCTGGTCCACCTAACAGATAGAAAAGCTTTTTTACGCACAGACATTATGGAGTGGGGTGGGGGCCCTTACCTCAAGATCACTGGAATTGCCAGGGTGTACAAGAACACAGAATCAAATTATCATTATTATTCCTAAACAATTGCTGTGGACATATATGTTAGAAGTCAAATTCATATTATATCCACATTTGAGACATATAATAATAGATATAGAGTACATCTCCATTTTTTGTTTCAGCCCTTATGCAGACAGACTCAAGTTCTACTTTGAGTAGACTAGGGTGGCAATCTAACACAAGGTTAAGCACACTTATGTGCACTGAAATCAAGAAGCATTTTAATTTTGTTTCAGAGAGTATGATTTAAAAAACCAAAAACACTTCAGATATTGAACACACCATTCACGCAAGAAATTGTTGTATCATTCTTCTCATATGCTGTTACTTTTTAAAAGTGTCTTCTAGCACTATCCATGCTTCTCACCTATGACTTCTTTCCCAGTCTCTTTGCTCTTCTGTTAGACATGCCTATCACCCCAAGTATCCTCCCTTGATCTCTTAATCATCGTTTCAGCATCCCCATAATATTGTTTAGCAATCTTGTTTTGTGCAAGCCATTTTCTTCTACCTCTTATTTAAACCACCTATATAAGAGAACACTCCACATAAATGCTACTGTTTTTTGAATTCAGAAGTATGCTTGCTTAGGAAACATTTCCTCCTTGCAAGCTATGTGCATAGATCAGCTACTGTTGCTGCAGCCTTCACATAAATACTGAAATAATGGCTGGTTCAGTTCTTGAAGTAGAGGGTTTTAGACTATTTTGTGGAAAAAAACTGCATTAATTTTATGTTGAGTGTACCTGTGCTAAACAGTTATAGAAATACCATTCCACTTAACTGCTATGGTACCAGTGTACAGAAGCCTGGGATTTATAGTTTGTTGAAGGACTTAGAATTCTTTGCTAGAGAGTTCTAGGGTTGCCGTTCAGGAGAATGCAATGAGCAGATATGTATAGGTTCACATCGTTTGGTATTCTCTTACTATGGCATTATGCCAGATTAAGTCTGAGAAAGCTTTATTTTTCACCCTTGTGTTTGATCTAAGCAGTAAGGTTCTGTGAAAAAAAATCTTTTTCAGATTTGAATTCTGGCCAGTTTTGTTCAATTTTTCATTGATCCATGAATGAAAAGCCACAGATGTCTGTTGCTGCTCCTATTGTTCTCCATGCATAACTGCGTTCATTCTCTGATAATGTGAACTGCTTTTTAATCTTATGGCTGCAAAAACAATCAAACATTTTCACATACACATTTCACTTGTAGATATTGAATCATAATTTTCAGTGAGGGCTGGCATCAGCTGAAAGGTTGTTGTAAGATTTGATGAGTGAAGCAGTTACAATATAATGGTGTGTGTGGAGATTCTACAAGAGTACAGATTTCATGTTGCTATGGTGCTGTAAATCCTAAAAGAAACACTTCCTGAATGCAAGAGCATCCAGGCAAATGTGGATTTCTGCAGGTCTGACCAAAGTTTTAGAACATTTTCCTGTTTTAATTAAAGATATGCACATTTATAGAGAATGAGCATGGTGTGATTTGAGTATGGGACTAGGATTCAAAAGAACAGGGTTCAAACCTCTGTTCAGCCAGATGTCTTTGTACACACCGCACACTCTCAGTCTAAATGGAAAGCCATGGCAAACCTCCTCTGAACAAATTTTACCAGAAAACCTTATGGGGAGACACCATAAGTCAGAGTCAGCTTGAAGATACACAGCAACAACAATGCATATTTATAAAATCTGTACCCTCATACTTCATTCCTGCCTAAAAGTCTGGTCAATGCCCACTGTTTTAATGTGTTTTTACAGAACGATGTCTGTTCCTCTTTTCTCGCCTCCCCGTTTTTGTGGTGTTTTTTGTGCATCTTTTTGAAATTGTCTGGATAGCCTGAATGAGTTATCACCATTGATGAAAGCATGGATAAGTAGTTTGCATATACTTGAAATATGCAGATATTTCTGTGTGGCCCCTTTCAAATGTGCTGGGTTTTTTTTTTAACATATTTCTATAGCTGTCTGTCAATATGCATATTTTGGATTACCGATTGTGAACAGTCCTAGGAGAGTGGCTGGGTGAAATCTGTAAACAAACAAACAAACATGTTCTCCTGAGTGCATTCCTTCTGCATCACTAGTTTTGATCCAACATTTTTTTTTAAAAAAAGAATGTTTAGTCCTCAATCACATATCACTAGCACATATACATCTGATCTGAAACATCTATAGGGCTAATATAATCTATCTGATGCCCATTTTAAGGTTAGAAACCAGCAGTGGAACAGAAAAACAAAAATCTTTGAATTTGATCTTAGCCAGTAGAAACTACTACCCTTATTAAATATCTCCACAGTGTCACATTTGGGCTAGGGAATAATGTGATATCTAATTTAATTAGTTCATCAATTGATTAATCTGCTGAAAGCAAGACAATTAATAGTCCAATAAAATGTTGAATGCTTGACAGTGCTGATATTCATGGGCTCTTAAGAGCAGCCATTGAGAGAAAGATAAGGTTATGTCTTGTTTGAGATGTTTTCCATTAGGACTTTTCATCTTCAGTTTTCTGGAAAATCTGGATTGAGCTAACTTGTTTTTAATTTAAGGACATCCTAATGCAGCAATTTCCAGTTTTTATGATATGGAAATCATTGTAGGTGAAAGTCTGCTTCTAGGGTAGCTAAGATAACAGGACTTAACCATCTTGTTGAAGCCAAGTAAATCAGAATCATAATGGAAGATTTCTGTGGATTCCCATGAATGCTACTTTGATGTCCAACTAGGAAGAAAGGTGGGATAAAAGTGTACTGAATGAGTATGTAATTGCAGGTGTTAATTGAACTGGGGTTGGCAGGCTCATGAGATTGATTTTCACACAAACCCTTAGGTCTGTCAATTGCTCTAGAAGCTGGCCCAGAATTGCCAAACAAGATGATTCTAAGCACATACTGAGCCCAGTCATACAGATAATGCAATCTGCTCAAATCCTCCAAAAATGGCCCCAAAGAAGCTATAAGAACCACTGTTAGAAGCCTACCCTGCAGCCTTAAGCTAGTTTCCTGCCTCTCAGGAGGATACTGTGCCATCACCAGTGTGAAAATCAGCTTCCGTTTCTGATATGATCACCTTTTCTTCATGGACCATCATGTCCTCTGATTTAGGAAGCAAAGTATCTCAGGATGACCCTGCTGATCATCACGCTCTGGTTTAACAAGTACAAGGCATATGGTTGGCCCTACCACTGGCAAGTGGCAAGTGCCAGGGGAGCAGCAATAGCAGCCCCCACCAATAATTCTTCCTGAACCACCTGCCCATTACTCTCTGCTGGAGGACAAAGGTGTATGTGTCACATAGTCTGTCTTGCCTCTCCTGCACTGACCTAGGAGTGTTGGAAGATACTCTCCTGCCAACAGCACTGAAATAACAATAAGCTGTCAGTTCAGTTCACTGTTTCATGTGGAATGGTGCCCTCTTGTCCTTTGCCTCAGCCAGCTAAACATTTGGGGCTTGAAAAGGCATTTCTTTGAACTGTTTTCCCCCCAGATATTTAAGGCCTATTGGTGGTGTGATTGAGACTGATTTTGTGGTATAGCTGTAACTGGAATAGGGATGCTATCGGCACTTTTTCATATAGGAAGCCCTTTGAGTGAAATTGTGTAGTGATCTGGGGGGCTCCACTCATAGGACATTTTCAGACACGTAAAATTACCTTCTTGCCGCGCAAGCAGCCTCCGGAAGTTGTCCGTGAGTAAAAAACAGCGCGGCTGCCTCCAATGCTGGCCGCAACAGTCACGGACACCGCCGAGAGAGAAACGGCATCATCCAAAATGGACCCTTGCCGCGCAGCAGCCTCGTTACTGTTCCGGAGGCTGCTTGTGCGGCAAGAAGGTAATTTTACGCGTCTGAAAATGTCCATAGTCTGCTCAATTTAGTTTCAAAGGATACACTAAAATAAAAATAAGTCCCCGAGAGTACAGATTATAGCTTTATTGATTACAAGTAGGTGGGGAAAGGATGCAGTAACCAAAGACAATAAATGAAGGAAATGTTCTCATGTCCCTTCTGCTGAACAACACAAGCTCAAACACAGATGGTCTCCGTGTCTGTATCGCTAGATATTCTCTTAACTCCACATGGGCCTTTCAGTTTCTCAGACAAAGTGCCAATGTTTTCCTTTCTGAGACTGGAACCAAAGGAAACGTCCATAGTCATATACACCCTGGTGGAGTTGGTTTTCTAGAAGTTTTGAAATGATAATCACATGCTTGGGAGGGGTTACCCTACGACTGAGAGAGGAGGAAGATTCCTGCTCTTGGAGAGTAACAGAGACTTTCTTATCAATCCCTTATCTTACTCTAGCTGCATCTCTGTTTACAATTACACTTAAGGCCTCCTTACAAAGTACAGTCATACCTCTTTATCCACAGATTTGGTATCCATGGATTCCATCGCTCACAGCTTGTAAATCTTAAAAAAAAAAAAAAACCCCAAGAAGCAAAGATTGATTTTGCCATTTTATATAAGGGACACCATTTTACTATGTCATTGTATATAATGGAACTTGAGTTTCCACTGATTTTGGTATCCACAGGGGGTCCTGGACCCAAACCCCAGCAGATACCAAGGGCCCACTGCACACAAAGCTCAAACACAGTACAGTGAAGATATGAAACAGTTAAATGTCAGCTGCAAAGCAAGTTAGTACATATATATGTTTGCTTATCTATACAGTAGCACTTTCGCATCCACTGATTCACCATCTGCAGATTCAATTATCCATGGATGGCTACAGCGAGGGTGGGGGTGGACGGGGGAGGGAGGGGAGGAGGCGATATCTTGCCTAGCTCCTCCCTTTGCCCCCATGATAGCTGCCTGCGATCGCAGCCTGGGATAGCTGCTGGGGCAGAAATGGCAGCATGGGGGTGAAAGGAGAGGAGGAGACGTCTCCCTCCCTCCTCCCATTGCCTCTGGGATCACTCCACAGGAGCACTCCCAGGGCGGAAATGGCAGTGTGAGGGGAAGGGAGGAGATATCTGCCTCGATCCTCCCTTTGCCCCTGGGATCACTGCCTGGGATTGCTCCTGTGGCTGAAATGGCATCGCGGGGGCAAAGGAAGGGGGGAGATTAGCCTCACTCCCCCCTTTGCCCTCAGGCTCACTCCCCAGGATTGCTCCTGGGGTGGAAATGGTGGCATGGGGGCGAAGGGAGGGGGAGAACTCACCTCCCGCCTCCCTTTGCCCCTGGGATTGCTCCCCGGGATTGCTCCTGGGGCAGAAATGGGACATTCGTTATTATCTGTGGATTTCGTTATCTGCAGAGCCCCCTGAAACCAATCCCCCATAGATACGGGCGTCCTACTGTATATATAAAACACTTGGATATGTTTCCTTTCCCAGTGTGCTGACTGGTTGCTTAGGAAACATATATCCAACCAGTCCCCTCCCTCCTCCCACTCCCTCAGCCAATCACCACCCACATGCAATTTCCCTCTCCACCTCATAACCCATTCTTGCCAGTCAATCTGCATCTACATCCCCAACCTCACAAGGGCCCCTCACTCCACTCACTCCTCAGCCACTCACCACCCACATGTAAAACAATGCAATATTTTTTCCTACCTGGTAGCTGAACCATGTGAAAGGAACACTGCCATTCCAAGCTCCATGCTGCAACCTCTGCTTGAAACCCCAGCAGGGCACATAACAGTGTATGTTACACCAGGTACAGCTATACTAGTCTATCTATATACAGTCACCCCTTCTCATTTGCGGGGGTTAGAGGTGCAAGACCCTCGCAAAAGTAAAAAAAACCACAATTTAAAAAATGGAAGCAGAAAGTAGGGGGGCTCCCGTGAGGGGAGTTTTTCTCCTTCTCCCGGCCTCTGCCACCAAGATTTGAGGGTGGGGGCACACCATCCTCTCCCCATGCTCCTCCTGCTCATGAGGAGGTGACTCATGCGATCTTGATGTGCAGGTACTGCAAGAGGCAGGCACAGCACGAGCGGTGTGAGCACAAGAGGAGCCACAGCGTGCTGCCCGCTGGCTGCTGGACTATGCACAGCGGGCATTCCAGCTCCAAGGCCAGTCCCGGGGAGACCTCTTCGTCCTCCACCATGAGAGGAGCCAGAGCTGGAACGGACCAGGATGGCGAGGAGGCCAATGAGCCATCATCTTCCCCAGGAGTCAGAGGGGGAGGATGAGGATGAGGCAGCAGCAGCCGAGAAGATGTTTTGGAAGCTGAGCCCTCCTCAGCTTCCAAAGTATTTTCTCAGTCACCACCTCCGCCGCCTCATCGTCGGGGGCTGGGGTCCACTGGTGGAGACAGGCCAAGGCCAAGACGGAGCCTATGCTGCCACTGCCAGCTCCACAAACCAAGCCCTCCCTGGTGCTGGAGGAGAAGGCCCGCGGGCGAAGGCAGGCCCGGTGTTCACTGAGGAAGCCCCTTTGCCGGCCCCACCATCCTCCCCGCCTCCCCCACCGGCTCCCGGGGAAGGTGATGTCTCTTCTGCCTTCTCACCATCCTGGCCCACTCCAGCTCCAGCTCTGGCTCCTCCCATGGTTGAGGGTGAGGAGGGCTCCCTGGGGGTGGAGTGCCCATTGTGACTGGTCCAGCAGCCAGCAGGCAGCACGCTGTGGCTCTGCTCATCCTCACACCACTCGTGCCATGCCTGCCTCCAGCAGTACCTCCACATCGAGATCGGGTGAGTCAGATTCCTGCCATGTCGACCCTTCCCATTCTTCCTTTTCCAACTCTGTGAATACACAAAACCACTAAAGGGAAATACGTGAATGGGAAGGGGTGATTGTATATAAAACTCTAGGGTATGTTTCCTTTTCCAGTGTGCTGATTGGCTGCTTAGGAAACATACCCAACCAATTCCCTCCCTTCTCTCACTCCCTCAGCCACTCACCATCCACATGTAAAGTAATGCAATATTTTCCCCTAAAATAATATTATCTAGCTGAGACAAAACACATAAAACAATTTTTTAAATATATGAATAAATATATAAAATGAATTATTAATTTATAACCTTTACACTCTCCTATAATGGTGTATGTCACGCCGGGTACAGCTATCCTAGTATTATAGAAAAGGCCTATGGATGGATGAGAAGTCCAATCACTAAACTCACTGATCTTTTGCAAATGCACCCTATGATAAACCGCTGTTCATACGGTTCAGGCAAACAGCTCCACATGAGCAAGCTAGCTGAAATTTCCTGACTTATACAAGTAGCTGTCTACATAGCAAAGGTACCTGTCAAGGTGCACCAGCCATACAGCTGAACTTGGCCTGAAATCTCATGTCATTTTGTACATTGCAGTTGCTGTTAGCAACCATTCATCTGATACTTAATGCATTCTGATATCGAGTAAGAAAGCAAGATAGGCAAGTCTTATGGTAAAGAAAACTCTGATAGACTCTAGCATCAACTATGTTTTCAGATATGCTTTCAGATGTGACCACAAATAGGATCATGCTACCTCAGGTGCACAGATCCCTTCTTTACTTTTCTCTTGCAGGTCCATATAAAGCTATTACAACTCTGAGTCAATATGACCATGTAGTAGTTGTAGTCCACAAAAAAGGGTAACCTTTTCAAGCTCTGGTTCCATTGAGCAAGCACTAGTTTGGTGCTTATATGTTTTGGTTTGAGTGCCTAGACTGGGATGGAGAGCATGATAATTTTGGACAGCAACTCCCATTAGTCCTTAGCAGTATATCTAGTAGCAAGGGAGTATGGAAAATTTGGTCTTTTTAAACTGTTTTAAAATTGTATTTTAAGATTTTTTTTAGATGGCTCCTAATTTTTTTGTTTTTAAAAAGTATTTTAACATGTTTTTTAAATGTTTTATATTTGTACTGTTTTAATTGTTTATATTTGTTCATCACCTCAGGAGCCCTTGTGGACTGGGAAGTGGTATAGAAATATCTTAATAAATACATCTGACAACATTTGGAGGTCTCCCCAGTCCCCAGTCTTGCCCTAGATTATAGGCAGTATGGTAAACATAGCCCATACATAGTCAGAAGCTGCCTAGAGCCAGGAACCTTAAACAATGATGAGATATAACACTTTTATAGCATTTTGCATTGTTCAAAGGGCCTTTACAATCATCATCTAATCAAATTCTTTACAAAAGTTCTGTAAGACAAGTCAGTGTCTTTATGCCCCACATTGCAGATGATAGAAATAAGGCCAAGAGAGAGAGAGGATAGCCTAAGGTCATCTAGTGAGTTCATAGCAAAACTGAATTATCTCACTACACTGTTATAGCGCTATTATTCCACTTCAACTGCTCTGGTTGCCTCCTGTGGAATCCTAGGATTTGAAGTTTAGGAAGGGGGTATTTAGCATTCTCAGCCAGAGAGCTCTTAGGCCTCACTAAACTACAAATCTCAGAATTCCAGAGGAGCCAGCCATAGCAGTTAAAGTGGAATAATCGTGCTATAACAGTATAGAATGATACAGCTCTAAGATTCAGATCAAGGACTTCCTACAGTACACCAGTGCTGATGGTGAGTCACCTTGAATTATTCTTCAAAGAGTTGCCTGGGATTATGACATATTCTTATGGGCTGGGAAGGGAAATATTTGGCCTTCCAGATATTGCTGGGCTCTTTGCGCATCTCCCCACTGGCTTGAGTGTCTAGGGCTAATGGGATTTGTATTCCAAAAACATTAGGAGAACCACACATTCTTCGTCACTCCTTTAGGATTATTCTGTCCACCAACACAATCCACTGAGTTTCCTTGATGTGCCGATGCACTGAGCACTATTGTCTCACATTATTGGTTCCCTGCTTGCTGGCTACATGCAGGGATTCTTGGAGGCCCTGATCGCAAGGACAAGGATCTGCCTATTTTTCTTGTGGCTCTTAAAAGGTTCAAGGCCTTATACCCACACATATGCATGATCCAAACCTTGATTTCTTTAATCTCCTATCTTTTCAATTAATTGTCACTAACTTTCTAGCAATGTATGCTATGGTGCTCCTGTACACACATTATACAACATTTCTGCCATGCATGTGAGCTTCTGATGTCAAAAAGCACCTTACATGTCTCTCCCCCAAGTTAGCTGCACAGCTGAGTTTCCTTGCTTTAGACTTGCTGTACTGTACAGTAGATTGTTTCTGCACTGTTCCCTTGGTGAAGCGCAAAGGAGGAACTGACCAAATGCTGAACTTAGTTCCTTACAAGGCACTTCATTGAAAATGCCTTATGCCTGGGTAAACTGAATGGGTTTCAGATTAAACCCTCCTCTTTAGAATCACTTACAAATGTATACTATGTGCAGCTTCCATCAGCACACCTGGAAATTGCCTTGTGAGAAAAGCTTACAACATTTGGGGTTGTAACTATGGGAAATGTCAGAGCGTCAAATTGTGCAAGGCATGGCTAAAGTGGCTAGGAAAATGTTTTTCTTTCTTTCTCATAATACTAGAACCCAGGGTGATTTGCTGAAGCTGCAGAATGATGGGAAATTCAGGACAGCCTTAAGAGGAGATTGGACAGATTTGTGGAGGATGGGGCTATGAGTGGGTGCTAAATATCGTGATGGACATATATTTCCTCCAGTACCAGGGCAGTGTGCCTCTCTATAATAGTTGCTGAGGAATGTGAGCAGGAGAATGCTGTTGCACTTGTGTCCTACTTGTGAGCATCCTAACGTTATCTAGTTGGTGGCTGTGAGAACTGAATTTCCAACAAGGCTCTCCTTATGCTCTGATCAGAGCTTGGAAAACGTATGTTTTTTAATCACAGCTCCCAGAATTCCACAACCAACAAGGACAACCTATTTCTAATGTGGTTCCATACTGGGCCAGGCCCCTACTGTCTGGGTAACATGAAACCCCAGTACATAGGAATTAGAACAGAACTATAAGTAGAACAGAACTATAAGAGAAAGCAAAAGCCATCCCTTGCTGGAAGGTGTCACCAGCCTTGTCAACAACCTCTTGAGACCTCTGTCTACCAGACATTTTCAAACACTGGGATTAATTCCCATCAATCCAAACTCTGATTTATATTGTGGCTGTAACCTCCTACACTATCTCTGAGTCAGATCTGTGTGTTTTTTAAAAGGAAAAAATCTGCAGTATTTAAAAAAAACAATAATCAAAGGAAAGACTTATGTAGAAAGATGAAATACACTGTGAAAGGTTTCTCATGCAAATGGATTTGCTGAGCAATGTCCATCTGTTTTTCTCTAGTATTTACTTGTTTGTTCTATTTTTTTTCTTTTTTTAGTCACCTGCTCCCAACCTTACTGGGAAAGTGAAACTCCAGAAGGGCAACTTTTATCTTGTATCTGGGGCAAAACTTGGAAAAGTTTCTGGTGGTGGTAGGGAGATTATATCTACCAGAATCGCCCAGCCAGCACAGCCAACTGGGGGATTCTGGGAGATGTAGTCCCCACCTGAAAGGAAATTCTCCAAGCTCTGGTCTGGGAAGAAGGAGGAAAGCAAAGGTGAGGGTAGAAAAGAACAGAATATTTTAAATGCATTAATCACAAAGTGTTAACAGATGAGCAAGCCTCAGTATGCACAGTGACTGTCCATAGGGGAATTTGATTTCCTGGGAGAAAGCTGAAGGTGGAAGGAACAACGACACAGTTGGGCTTGTAAATAATTCACAGCTTCAGAGGGCTCCCCCTCTGAACTTCCAAGGGTTTAATGGTCTCACCAGTCCACTGAGAGTGAGTGACTTTCCTGTCTTGTGTTGTGCTACGGGACAAAATATCCATTACCTGTTGTCTTCCAGAGCATTGCCTTCATTACTTTCCCATCCCATGAACTTACAGCTTAGAAGGAAGTGATACAGATACACTGCTTGCTGGAACCAGCTCAATGGCCATGTACTGTATATCTGGAAGAACAGCCTCTTAGCTTAGCAGATATTAAAATAAAAAATGAAGTCAGTAGGACCTTGGAAAGAAGGGATTAAGAATGGGGGTTTGGTGTGTGTGTGGTAGGCTTGTTTGCTTTGTAAACTTGAGGAACTGAGAGTTTCAAATGCACACCAACCTCACAGCTGTTGTGGAAGATCTTGTGCATGACTCAAAGGGTAGACATTTTGTTATAAATGGAAATGGGTTACTTACAATGTGAGCAATAATGCGTCCTAGTTTTTGTAAGAAAAAAAGATCTTTTGAAGCAACACTATAGCAGGGTGCCAAATGACACCATATGGTCTTTCCTGGTGAGGATTTCTAATCATACTTTCCTTGTAATACCTTCTATTCTATGGCGCTGATTGCTTTGTCATAGGATGCCCTTTGTAGACAAAGTTATGTACATCTGCTGTAGTTTTTGGTCTTCAGAACTGTCCTGGCTTTGGAGGAATTATTTGAAAAAGCAAACAGCACGAACAGAACCTGTGTCTAGAAATGGTCATCCCTGGCTTGTTGCCACTTTCCCTTTCTTTGCCTGTTGCCTCTGCAGCACATTTTGGAGTGAGAAAATGCTTGGCAGTCTGCTCTGGCTCCACAACAGCCCTGCAAGCATTGCCCCTTATTATTCTGACATAAGGAATAGGTTCTGAGAACAATGCCCCCATCAAAAAGAGTGTGTTTTTGATGCAGGGATTTGTTGCAGGTTTACTGCTTGCAGCTTTTCAGTTTGCCATTGAAATGGAGGGGATAGATAGAATTGAGTGTGCAAAAGGATCTGTATGTGGAGCTCCCATTTCTTTATGATTTATTTGTTTATTTAAATCCACATGAGATCAATGCACTCTACATGGACCAAGATCTCCTTTGACATTAGCAGAACATACAGAACATCAGTATAGTTACACTGGGAGTCTGGCAATGACATACTTACCCTGGGGAGGTCACCAGCTGGGCAAGGGTGCATGGCAGATGTTGAGCCCAGGTACATGGGTACTTGGGTTGGAGGTGGAGATGTGCCCTGGTCCTATTCAGCTGCCAATGTGTTGTTGGGGCGGGGGATGTTGTGCAAGAAGGTATTTTTGAGCAAGTCTGGGAAAGGGTTTACACAATCCCTGATTATATAAGCATAAGTCACCAAGAGGACTTGGTCATAGCTGCCCTCTTCCATTTTATCCTCATAGCAATCCTGTGAGGCCAAAGGTCATCCGGTGAATCTCATGGCTTAGCGAGAGACTAGAACCCAATGCAAAATACTGTCTCTTTTCACTCTGGCCATATCCTTGTATTGTTTCATCAGCAGTGGTGGCTTCCACATAAATCTATTCCATGTTTTAGCCCAAACTTAAAAGAAGCTATCTATGGTTTCCAAAGCAGGTCCTGCACTTTGGACATGTCCTTTGAAGTTCAGACTAAAACCTGAAGCAGATTCACCACCCCAGTGGCATGAAAACCTTAGCTGCAACTCACCATCTGATCATCTGACCATAAAAGGTTTTTGGCTCACTCCATTTGGCTTCCTCTGTCAATCCATAGGTGGGAAGGGATTTGATGCCATTCAGCACCTTTGATATTTGAATATATATCCAATAGTGGGTTTTTTTAAGACACGGAGAAGCATGCATCCTATCATGAATTAATCAGAGCTGCTCTACTTGTTGCAAGCCACTTTGATCATTAAAGATAGAAGTGTTGTTAAACTTTATCAATCACAAATAAATAGGTAGATCACATGGAGAACCCTTCAGTTAATAATGTACCACCTGAGAAGTCACATGGAGTATTTCATGAGTGAATATTTCCTATATGAAAAATTCCTGCAGGGAGCAAGCCCAACAGGGAGAAGGGTCTGTTGGTTTTCTCAATGACATTCCAGTTCTCTATATGCATATTTGACAGGGAGGGTTTATTTGTTTTTTTCTTCTTCTTTACATGGAGGAGCATTCAGTTATGTCACCTCCTGCTGGCATTCTGAAAGTGGTACAGTCACTGAAGGACTTTTCCAGGTGAAGAAATCTGAATGTGTGGATTGCTTTCACGGTTTAAAGAAAGCTGACTCTGACACTGTGAAACTGGAATAAGTTGTGTGCTGTACAGAGAACAGCATCCCCTATTTTGGTTCATTATATTGCTGAAGCAGGCTAGAGAAAACTGTAAAAGGGCTGGCTATAATATGAATAAGTATTTACACACTTGTGCATATGAACTCTTTGAGCAATATCTGGAAAAGGACTTACCCTAGGAGTAAGTACACTGAGGATACAAATAAATAATCACAACAGAATGTTGTGGTCAGTAACTACTGTATCTTAAGGCAGGGGTAGGAATCATGCCACCCTCCAGAAGTTATTAGAATGCAAATACCATCATCCCTAGCTAGCACAACCAGTGGTAGAGAATGCTGGGAATTGCAGTCCAACAACACTACATGATTCTTGCCTTGGGATATTCCGATAATACTTTTGATATATACAAAACATTTGGTTATTGATTGGATCAACAGCATGTTAGTCAGGGGCATGCCATTCATTAACACACATTAGCTGCAATCCAACATCCCCTCAGCGTAGCATAAATATCCACATGCAGAGATACGCTGAGGCAGCACCACTCCCTCCCCCCACTGCAGAATAGTAACATTGTACAACACATGTCAATGACTGGTGCCATTGAACAATAAGCAGTGTGCAACACCTATCTATCTATCTATCTATCTATTTATCTATCTAATATCCCATCTTTCTTCCAGCACAGGATTCAAAGCATCTTACAAGTTAAAACAAAGTACAGCTAAAAATGTTAATACAAAAGGTTAAAATCAAACAACAGTTCTGTTCAAAAACACAAGTTAAAAATAGCTTTTTAAAAATACATTTAAAACATAATAAAATGCAGACACAACATCCCCTATTAAAAACTCCACCTGCTGCTACAAGTTAAACACAACAAACAATGTTGCTGTATGCACAACTCTACCACTGATGTCAGCATACTACATCTATTGTGCTATCACAAATATTGTGCCCCGTATGTGTATCGCAACTTACACATGTGTATGTCACTAACAGAATGCCAGCCATTTTTTACTCAAATGCTCAAAAATAACTAATTACAAATAATTACTTACTTGTAATGGATATTCCCCCCACTCAATAATAGGTAAAGAACAAAGTAACATTAAGATAGTAATGTAACAAAGAGATATTTTCACTCTTTTTATAGTGTCACTGTAGTTGTTTAATCATTACTCTTATAGTTATGCCTGTGTAGTTGCATTTATCAGGAAAGGAGGAATGGCACATAACACATAGCTTATGCTGTGCCTCCTGGTGTTATGGATGACATGGTGGATGGGAGGAAAGCATGTTGTACCATTGGCCAGTAGATTGTGGCATTAGATATGCACATGTTTTAAATAAAAGTAACAATTTTAGTTATTTTTGTAAAACAGGAAAGCAGAGTTACTTTTTAAAAATTATGGCTGTAATTGCTGAAGTGTTAGAACCTTTCCACACTCCGAGGAAAAGCGGCAAAGCAGCAGGAACATCCTGTCTTTTCTGCCTTCCCACATGACATTGTCATCCGGTCCCTTGGGGGACTGAGCTAAAACCACATCTTTTTGCAAATGGGTTTTTCTGGTTAGGAAAAAGGCATGGTTTTACCTCAGCCTCTTATGGGGACCAGAATGAAAAAACAACGTACCATGAGGAAAGGCATCAGAAAAAACAGAACTTTCCTGCTGCTTTGCTGCTTTTCCTTGGAGTGTGGTAAGGCTCTTAGTGTAAACTGCGTTGGTCAAAGTGTGGCCTGCAGCCTGCAAGTGGCCCCTAGACCCCACTTTGGCAGACCCTTTTACAGATCCTTCACAAAATGGTGACAGGAAGCGATCCTGTCACCATTTTGAGAGAGGTTATGTAGGAAAATGGAGGTAATTGGGGTTGCAGTGGATGGTGTGTGTGGCCTGTGGAGGGGTCTGTTGGGGAAATTTGACCCTTGACCTCCACACACACATTTGTCCCCTCCCCATATAAATCCATACATGTCTGCTCAGGATTAAATGCAACTGAGTTGAACGGGTTGAATGAAGGAGCCTTAAAGAGTAATCTTTCATGGTGTGTGTGTGTGCGCGCACGTGCGCGTGCATGCATGCATGTAGATTTGCAGTTCCTATCACCAGTAAATTTGTATGGGTTTAAATAATTAGCTTACCATAGACTAGACTAAAGCATTCAATTAATCCACGAAGAGTTCGTTTGTTGGGTGAAAGTCAGATGATGATGATGATGATGATGATGAATCCAAATGTACCCTTCCATTTGTTTAAGGGCCTTTAATCCAGTGGAAGCTTCAGATAAAGAAGAGAAAGGGAGGTTATTTTAGGTAATATTTCCCTCTCCCTTGCACACCAAATATCTGCTTCAGAGAGGGTTGGAGGACACTACGCACGCATGTGCGCACACACACATATTGTGGAAAAGTCATGCTGGGCAGGATGGAAGGGGAAATCAGTGAAAGCTACTTCCAGTTCTCTTCCACCACAAGGGTGGCAATTGTGTGCCCCTTCAGATGTTGCTGGTGTGCAGGTCCCATCACTCCTAGCCAGTGTAGGCAATGGTGAGTTATGCTGGAAGCTGTACCTCAGCAACATCTAGTTTTCCTCTATAGTCCCTCCCAAAATGGTGATGGTGTCACTTCTTACATGGGTCTTACCTCTGAACTACTGGAAGAGTTCACTGGATCATTCAAGCAATGGCACAACTGGATCCTCCTCTTCTTCCTCCATATCCCACCGTCCCTCAGACCATGAGATCAGGGCCTTGTCTACACAGTGAAAATACTTCTCATAGAATGCAAGGGGAATACCTTTTGTCCCAACGAGATCCCACAGCGATTTGTGTTATTCATAATGAGGGGGTCAAAAATGCCAAATACTGCGGGCAGGGGGCCCCCAAAGCCTTTGTGGCTTTCCCCAAAGTTTTAAAAATATGAAGAAATGTGCATTACCTCTCATTAGGACATCCAATTTGAATCACAGTGCATTCTCAGCGAGGACAGAACTGGAAAGTTGATTGGTCTGACATGTGTGGGTGGGTGGGTAGGTGGGTGGGGCTTTCTGGCAATGAAGTAGCCAGAAATGTCATGGGGTTTCATGGATTTTGGAGTTTCAGGGTATTAATTGTGTGCTTTTTCGCTGTGCTGACCAAAGAGCTGATTTAAGCAGGAGGTCGCACTTGTGCACCTTAGATTTACAGTTTTAAAAATTATTGTGCAGCGATGGCAACTTATGGAGAATAATAATGCAAGTAATTCACTCATGGGCACCATCTTGATTTGCAGGCATGGCTCCATGTGCACTTCAAACATGGATAGCTTCACATACCAGTGATTTTACCATGGAATCAAATGAATGCTGCTGCAAATTGACATTAATGTGCAGCAATCCACATTATATTACCTCATCTAGACAAGCCCCCTTGGTTCTTGAAAGGAGCAGAATGGTTGATTTGTCTTAGGGGCTACCATTCAGAAATATACTGGCAAGTCAGGATGAGGATGAGTAGCCCACATTGCAATTATGTTGAATTAAAATTTGATATTGATATGAGCAGCTGAAGTCTTCCAGGCCTTTCCCCCATGAATTCCAGATCACAATATTAGCGAACAGAAGCAGGCATGACTATACCTGCTAAAGAAGTCAATGAAGATGAAACCAATTAGAAAAGGGCTGTTCTTGTCAATATGCTCAGGCAAGACGGAAGGGAGAGTTAGAACTTTAATGTTTTAAATAAAGGATGAGCCAAAAAGAAAATCAAACATCTCCCCCTCAGACTTGATTCAGAATTGATTCAGAATAGTTTAATATCCTTTAAAAAATTTCATTTCAATACTTTAGAGAAACAAATTGATTCCATACCAGATGGATAATGAAACTCTGAGATATAATGCTTAAACTGGTATGCTTTGGTAAGCTTAATGAAGAGGAGTCTGCTTATTTTTAATTCATAAATGGTTTGGTTTTGTCTCTTAAGTTGACATAAATCAGGACAGTTCTTTGCAGTTTTGTCTTTTGTTCTCTTTTCCCCATGCCTTTCTTGTATTACCTTTCGCTACATATTTGTCTGATTCAGATCAGTTAACTTTTTCCATTACAGGAGAGAAATGTGAGGTGTTAGTACATGAAGCAAGGTTTAGAGGCTTTTCCTGCAAGTCAGTTATTTACTTATATATGCTTGAAATCACCTTGTTTGATCATGGTCCCTTTCACATAAAACAATTCTGGCCTTTTGGTTCCACTTTAAATGGAATCCATTGTATTGAAACCTAGGGTTTGTAGTCTGGTGAGCTACTAGAGCTTTCTGGCTAGGAATTATAAATACCCTTCCCTAACTGCAAATCCCAGGATTCCATAGGATGGATGGAACCATGGCAGTCGAAAAGGTATAGCAATGCTATAATGGTGTAGTGCAAAAAGTCCCAAGGACCCTGTGCCCACAAAGAAAACCCAGTGACTGATTAAATTGCTCCCTTCAGACTCAGTGGTGGGTGGGGTATCCTATGTCACTGGGGGGGGGGGGTAGTGATTCTGCTCCTGGTTTTAGTTCAAGCTTTCAAGAGCTACCCAAAGTGCTGATCCTGTTGTAGGGATGGGGCTAAACATTTAAAGTCTGGGCTAAAACCCAGACCTGATCGACTGCCTCAGTGATATGGAACCCAACAGCCACTGCTGATTATACCAAGGATTTCTAATTGCATTTCTAAATATAAGTTTGGATGTGCAAATATTAGGTAAATCTTGGTCTTCTTTTGGGAGGGTGTGTATTTCCTGTTTCTTTATCATTTCTCAGTAGCCACCATAGTCAAGGACTGCAATCTTATTTTTATATAGCCTGGGTCAATTCTTTGTATTTTGCTCTAAATTGCTGTTGCCACCAGAATCTTGTGTTGCATTCCCTCTCCCCTGGAGAAAAATCCAGTAATCATTGAACCCATAAGAATTAGGTTTTCCTTTCTCCAGGGGCTGGTTTACATGGCAGGTTTTATTGCGTTAAGTTGCACTTTAGCACTTTCCCGCATCAGTGGTGGGTAGTTTACATGGTATATGTTTACACAACTATATTTTGTGGCTCTTTGATTTTTTTCTGCTTTGAGGTTCACACAGCCAAAAGTGCTGGGGGCATGGCCAAGCATTGGAGAGGGAAAGGAATGCCATAGGAATGTCTGCCCTGGCCCGAACTCCGTGCTTAACAGCTTTTAGAGGCAGTGCCCCCCCCACTCCCTTCCCACAAATCAAACGGAAGGTTTTCCTCCTTGCTTTACAGCATTTTCTGCCAAATAGAGGAAAGCCAGAGAGGGGGGGGGGAAATAGGAGTTCAGCTCTGATACAGCCCTTCGTGAAATGGTTTCTCTCCCTCCCCCATGCACAGGATCACAGCTGACGAACTGAGCTTTTACATACTTGCAAAACAGCAGAGAGGATGAGAAGGAATGCTCCCTGAATGAAAATTGTTGGGAATCCTTTTTGTTTGCAAACTGGCTTGCAAAATAGCAGAGGATTTTTCCAAAGTTTCCTCTAATCGCTACTGTCTTTCCCTCCCTCCCTGCCCCTCTTTTAAGCCCACCCCTGCATCATCAACCAATCACAATGCAGCTCTGCTGTAGTCCTTAGCGGAATGGTTGGTTACACTGCCAATAATGCGCTACATTGCAAATATACCTGCAAAAGTAGCGACATCCCTTGCCACGCTATATTTGGGTGTTTTACCTTCCCCCCTTCTGAATGAGGCGATGCTGTGCTGCTATCCGTGGGAACTATGAGCTATCTTAGCGGTATATTTAGAGGAATATTTGCCCGTATAAACAACCCCCAGGAGAATTAAGCAGAAAGCCATCCAATCAAGAAAAATGTGTATGAACCAGTTCTAAGAAAACTCTTAAGAACCAATGTGTATATTGTTTTCCCTCTTAAATGCAACACCTTCTTTATCTGGGAATTCACTGTAAGAAAAACACTGCTTGAACTATTCTCCCTACGTAAGGTGTCCATGCACATTATCTATGGGCATTTCCCCATGTAACAGTTGGCTAATGATGACAGAAATGCAACTGGAGTTAATTTTTTCTCTCTCTACAATATTTGTTTAAAGCTCCCCCTTGTGTCTAAAGGGAAGAAAGCACCCTATAAACCAGGGATTTATCCTACAGCTCTAAATGCCTCCCAAACTATGCTGAGTGCTCTTCTTGAGCACCTTAAGGAAAGTATTCATTGTCTGGCAGAATCAAAGACTCTCAAGCACAACAATGGGCATATTTTACCTTGAAGTGCCATTTTAGAACAAGAAAGAAATGGCCTCCCACCAGGCGATCCTCCCCCACTTCCTTCTCAAATTGAAGCTTCAATTCAGCCAGATGCATCTGCTGTAATATGAAGTGATCAGTGTTGAGAGTGAAATATGAATGTCAGGGGGTGGGGAAAGTGCAACCAGCAGGATGCATGCAGCCCTCACAGACACCCTCCGTTTGTAGCCTTTGAAACTTGCCACTGGTCCCCTGAAGCATCCTGATCCCTCAAACTTAAAAAAAAAATGGCAAAGTAGTTATCCAAATGGCAGCCTAAAACTGCAAATAAATGTAGTGGTTTGCCCTCCCCAACCCCCATAGTTTTCCCACTCCTCCCAAAAAACCCTGTTTCTTCAGTGGTATGTCAGCCCAAAATGGTGTCCGGAAAAGATCCAACACCACTTCCAGTGTGCCTGGATGTACCTTTGGGGAAAAGATTGGGGGAATAAAACTTGACCCCTAGTCTCCATGCAGTTGAAGTATGTGGAACCATGGCTGACCCCAAAAGGTCAGAATAGCAGACTGATATTGACCAAGATATCCTGGACTGTGCTGGGGGAATGGATTTCTGGGCCTGTCACTTCTGCTGGCTGCACAGCACCCATTTGAAGGCAACAGGGGGCACCCCACGGCTAGTCATTGGCTGAGGGGGGTGAGAGGCTTCCGGGCACTAGCCAGCTGCAATTTAGGAACAGCCATTACTCTCTTGGACCTTCTTTGAGTAGACCAATATACTAACCATAATACTGCCGTTTCCTGGCTCACTATTCTGCGCCTGCCAGTTGATTGGAATAGAAGAGCTCTGTGCTGTTGTTCTTTGAGGGTGTGCATGCATGTACACTGTGGTGAGTAAAATGAGGCCCATGGGCCACGTGCAAGCCCATGGGCCATTTGTGTGGCCCTAGGAATCCCCTAGGGAGCACTGGTGGTGCAGTGGTTAAATGCAGGTACCACAGCCACAACATTGTGAGTGAGATCCTGCAGGGCTCCAGGTTGACCCAGCCTTCCATCCTTCTATTAGTTGGTAAAATGAAGACCCAGCTTGTTGAGGGCAATTAGCTAACACATCGTAAACTGCTTAGAGAGTGCCTAGTGACATAAATCAGTGTAGAAATGTAAGTGCTGTTGCTGTTGCTAGGGATCAAATCTTTGTCCCCACCCCACCCTATGCATGGAGGTGTGAGGGGCTTTTTCACCAAGTCCCCCACCCCCAGCTATTTTAGACCCACGAGAAGCCTTATTAAAAACAGGAGGTCCCAAAACACACATTGAAAAGGTCCAAGAGACCCTAGAGAATGTTTGCGGGGGGGGGGGGGGGGTTGGGGATCAAAAATTGTTTTGATGTGTGTGTGTGTGTGTGTGTGTGTGTGTGTGTAAGAGTACAGCCTCCTCCAAGGTCTCCCACTATTGCCCACTTGTGATGGGGGCAGGGAGAAAACTGCTTGCATTTATGGATTATTTTTGGGGACATGGCTATGGGGACTGTCACAATGAATGCTTCCACTTCAAAATGTATGACTGCGCCATGATGACTAGCCAGTGTGGTAGCAGAACATTGGATGAGATAAGGCTTTGGTCTGATCTAGCAGGGCTCTTCTTAAATACTTAGATCAGAGGCTTAGCTGGATGAGGCACTTCTTGAATGTCAAACAGGCTGATATCCACTCAACATTACAATTATTTAAGGTAATGTTTGGATGCTGGGGTTGGAGCAGATTCAATTGATGAGGCATTGAGGTGGGTGGGGTGGGGTGCAGTGTAGAATGAATCTAAGCAAATTGCCATGTTTTTCTGGTGGTTGAGACATTCAGGAGCAGATCTTTCATCTAATTTTTTTTTTTTTTAGGTCTCCCAGGGAGCTTGGGGGGCAAAATAAGGGATGGAATGTGCTTTTGCTGTTGTTATGTTCCTTCAAGTCAAATTGGACTTATGCCACCCCATCATATGGTTTTCTTGACAGGATATATTCAGCAAAGGTTTGCCATTGTCTTCCACTAAGGCTGAGAGAATGTGACTTGCCCAAGGAATAGATTTTTGTGTGAATGAAGGATTGTGAACTCTGCTCATAATTGTGAGGCAAGCAGATGGTCAATAAGAGAGTGAGGCACTGGGAGTACTTTATTATATTAGAAACAACTACTATATAGCAATTATAAAAGATTTATGTCTTGCACATCCATCATCTTAGTATTCTTAATCTTCTTTGTAAAATAGAACACACACACAAACACATAAACCCCACCTGGATTCCGTTGCTCCCACCTGAAATTCAGGATGTGTTCATTTTTAAAGATAAGTGTATACGTGTCCATGTCGAAAAGAAGGAAGAATGAATCCTAGACTCATTGGGTCTTCTTGTTAACAGATCATGAACCACTGAAATATGTAAAGCAGAAATGTTTCCTCTGGCTGGCTGGGTATAATCTTGATTTATGACTAGGCTTCTGATCGAACCACTGTAATTTTGTGAAATGATAGCCGTATTGATTCTAGAAACAGTTTCACTTTCGTGAAACTACCAGGCTGGGGGAACTAAATGAAGCCTTGAAATGAACAATATAGCTTTCCACTTTATCAGTTTCATATGTTTGCTTCTCACCTTTGCTTAGCCAATTACAGATCTCCCATCCTGCTGTTCTTTCCTCCATCGCATGGACTTATTGCTTTAAGGTTAACAAACAAAAGTGGCTGAGTGTGTCTGAGTGTCTGGACCTTGAGAAGTCATTTTACCCATGTGGATTATTTTATGTTAAAAGTAGAATGGAGAATAGCTTGGAATGGATGTCAGTGTCATTTCTTCAGGATATTTTGTTCTTAATCCTGGTTTTGAGAAATACTGATGATGGGAACTGAATTTTTTTCTTTTTGAAATAATATTGATTAGTTTTCTACTGATGCTGTTCTTTCTTGGAAAGTCCAGAGTGACTTGTAAATCCCAACATTTCACAGATGAGATTAAAGTAAACTGAGGACAAAGGGGGGATAGGAGGAGGAGCAGAGAGAAACTGGGGTTTTGTCTACATGGTGGGGGGACCTGTACTCACCCTATAGTCATGGTGTAGTTGCCAGACAACGTTTGCGATGATTCGCATCTTCATCGGGGTTTCTGAAGGAAAATCTGTGTCTGAAAGATTCATGGTTTGCTCTTCATTTGTAGGGGAAACCCAGATCATTGGCCATGTGGTGGTTTTGGATTGGTTTTGGAACAAAGCTGGGAGTAGGTCTTCCTGTGGATGGGACTCCATTCTGGCACTTTTTTAAAAAAAAGTTTCAATTGTGTGCATATCTGGGTATCTCCATTTATCCAGTAATACAGTACTCTGGGACAATGTATATTTGCATGCACAAGCAAATAGGAACAGAACAGTGTGGAGCTGTCAGGGAATGACAGAATATTCAATCCCCGGCAGAAGCAAAAACTGTCTCAGCAGACTTGGTAGCAACCCTTTCCCAAGAATACTCACACACAGAGTGTTTTGATGTCCAGAAAACAGGAGGTGCTTTTATCTTCAGCAGCTGCAGATATTCACAATATGTACAATCATCAGTCAAAGTGCTACGCCAGGCATCACAGAATCACAAGAAGAGAATGATCTCTGGTCTGGCACACATCAGCAGAGCATTGGCTTATTCAACCATATGGTTACATTGCATCAGAACTTTTTCTACATGGCTTTGCACTCTAGTAACCATTCTCATGCAGCTGTGGCATGACTAGGCATGACTAGGCAGCTTCATGGAGTCATGGAGTCAGCCATCATGACTCAGCATGGTTTCTGCAGTTGTTTGGCCATTTTAAAATGGAGTTCAGTCACTAACTCCTGACAGGAGCAGCCTTAGCTGTATGGCTGGAAATAATGTGATCTGTAGGACACGTGATCAGCGTTGGACAGCCCTGTTACACTGATGTGAGTTTGCCTATGGTTACAGTGTGGTGGGTTACTCCAGAAAAACCCCAGTGAGTGTGGCATTTATGGGGCCGCTGCGGATCAAAAATTTCCATGGGGGCTATGAGGTGGGTTTGACGTTTCCCACTAGTGTAGACAAGCCCTGGGAGATTTTAAAAGCAGCTGGGAAAATGGGATGTTAGGACTTGTCCCTGCCAAATCAGGACATCTAGAGGGAGTGACTTGTGCAAGGAAATAAACCCATAAGCAGGGCTCTAGCCAACTTCCTGGAAATTCTTGCCATTCAGTTTCACCTGTAGCTAAGATCCAGCCAGAGTTTTTAACTATCTCATCAATGGCACAAAGGAGCAAAACCACATATGGTTTCAAGAAATGAAATGAATATGCTCTCTGGCTTTTCTTCGCAAACGAAGATTCAGGAAGGACTCATCCCGCGCTTTCTGCAAGCGCGCTGATGACTAAAAAGGCCAATCCGAGATAAACAAGTCCGGTTGCAAAAAGCACAGCAGAAGGTCTCCTTGGGTGATGTTTTTGGGTTGTGATTCTTTCTGCGTTGTTGTTTCTCTTCAAGACTTGTTCATCGTGTGTTCTCAAATAAGGCTGCAGCATTGTGGATAGTGCGTCTCCATGCCTCCCGATGTGAGGCCAGGGCGGACCATTGTTGGTGATCAATTTGGCCGAGCCTGAGATGTTGTTTCAGGGAGTCTTTGTATCGCTTTTTTGGAGCGCCCCTATTACGCTGACCCGTGGCGAGTTCACCGTAGAGTAGTATTTTTGGGAGGCGATGGTCCTCCATCCTAGAAATGTGCCCTGCCCAGCGCAGCTGTGTTCTCAATATCATGGCCTCAATGCTGGTAATCCCTGCTTGCTCAAGGACAGCAACATTAGTCACATAGTCAGTCCAGTGTATATTTAGGATTGTGCGTAGACAGCGCTGGTGAAAGTGCTCGAGGAGTCGTAGGTGGTGGCGATAGGTGACCCATGTTTCAGATCCATAAAGGAGGATAGACAGTACGATGGCTCTATACACACTGATTTTTGTGCTTTGCCTCAGGTGTTTATTGCTCCGGACTCTTTTGTGAATGATATAGTGCATTTGGAAGACTTCACAAAAGAGTCTGGAGCAATAAACACCTGAGGCAATGAATATGCAGAACATATACAAATTACTTTGTAAGACTCTGTGGATATCTTCCTAAAATGTTGGTGATAGGAACAGATTTATACATTTTATTAGAATATTTATAATTTACCCCATATCATAAGACCTCAGGATTAAACAGATTAAGAAGGTTAGAAGGTTAGAACAATGTAAAACCAGGTATATAAATAGTCTGGAGTGAATCAGTTAGGACCCAAAGGCTTTAGTTAATAGTCATGTTTTTATTTCGCATTTAAATGAAGCCAGCATTGCTGCTAATTGGGTCTCCAAGCAAAGAATATTCCAGAATTACCGTAGTTAAGAAGGCCCTTTTCCAAGTCCTCACACAGTGTATCGACCTCACTGGTGGAATACAGATGAGGGCTCACCCAGCAGACCTCAATTTTCGGGCAGGAATATTTCCAGAGTGTTGGACTCTGGAGACCAGGGTTCAGATCCACCCACTGGGTGACCTTGGGCAAGTCACAAACTCTCAGCCTCTGAAAACCCTGTGATGGGGTGGTCTTAGGGTTGCCATAAGTCCGAAACAACTTGAAGGTAAACAATAACAACAAATATACACAGAGAGGCATTCCTTCAAGTATCAAGGTCCCAAGACATTTAAGGTTTTAAATGTCATCACAAACACCTTGAATTCAAACCAAGAATACAGTGGCAGCCAGATATGAAACTACACATATACACCAGTGTACTGTAATAGACGTGTCAGATTAGAACTTGGGAGGCAATTCGTTAGTCACAATCGCACTCAGCTTTGCCTACTCATACTTGTGATGATAAAATTTGGAGCATGAGACAGAGAGACAACATATGCCACATTGAATTCCCAGGGAGAATGGTGGGATGTAATACACTTGGAAGACTCAGGTGGTGTACTATATGGCCGTCCCAATATTAACAGGAGCCAGGAAGGCAGTCAGTATGGCACCTGTACTGTTCTACCTGCATTGATTGCCAGGGCATTTCTGAACCCAAATAAAGGGCTGGTTTTAACCTTTAAAGCCTTGAACAATGAGGGTCCAAGTTGCTTGAAGGACTGCATTTAGCCATGCCGGCCTTCCTGCATTTTAAGCTCCTCAATGGAAGGCTTCTTTATTTGTCTGTCATTGAGGTGGGACATGATGGTACATACACGTAATAGGGCCTTTCTAGCATTCTGTGTTTAGAAAAGTTCTCTTTTTGGACTGTAGCTCCCAGAATCCCCCATGCTGGCTGGGGGATCCTGGAAGTTGTAGTCCAAAAAAGTAAAAAAAAAAAAAAGATAATGAAATCAGCAAATTCTTGGTTAAACAAATGCATTTTTAAGATTTGTTCAAACATTGCAGGAATAAGTGCCTGCTCTAATGAAGGCCATACCCACCAACTGTCCCAAATATATTTTGTTATCTGACACAAAAGACAAGACAATCAGATTGGCATTTAAATCTTACTTCAGCACTGGTGATGGGACAGCATACTATACTACATCTGAGGGCAGAAGAGTAGCTCACACTCTCCAACTATTCCAATTTGGAGTAGTCCCTATTAGTACTCTGTCATCCTACTTTTTCAGCTGCTTTTAAAATATCCCACTTCTCCTCCCTTACTTCACTTGCTGCAAACTGAGTTCAAAGTGCAAAAGTAGTTTGCACTCATCACAAGGGCGAATCTTGCCCTTCCTAGTAAACTCAGACAAAAAACAATTACTGCACCCTCTCCTAGCCTGTGCAGTCTGTTCCTCAATAGCTTCACCTATCTTGACCACACTCCAGTGTTGCTTGGCCACACATGTCCCCTGTCCCATCTTCATTTGGGAAATGCTGGACGGTATAGAAGCAGGAAGAGAATTTCAAAAGCACCATTTTATCCTAAAAGGGCCTCCCCCAATGCCATCAGATGTCCATGTGCACAGAGCTAGACCAGCAGGATGCCATGATCTTAATGAATGGTCCAGCATTATTATCTTTAAATCAGGGATGGGGGAAGTGTGGCCCATGGGGCTCCATTTTGTGGTCCATAGTGCCCCCCAGACCCCCCCTTTTTAAAAAGCTCACACAATATTTTTCTTCCCCAAATGGCAAACACTGGCTCAAAACCACTGCAAACCATGATACTTTTGCTCCTACAACACTCCTAAAAGAAATAGGAAAATGAACCCAAATTTGGCTGGAAAGGGTGGCAAATGTGTGCTCCCAGGGAGGTATGTAGCCCCCAGTCTGGGAAATGTGGGTGCCCTCAATCCCAGTATTTCCCATAATGCCTCATTTCTATCCAAACTGAGGGTAAATACCATGTTCTGAAGCTTCCAAGAACAACAGTTCACCTTTCAAGTAGTTTGCATGCCCCCCTCACCTCCACACTGTTTATCATTTTTAAAATACGGTACCCTGTTTTCAAAAGCAGAATTTTTGGCCACAACTGCCTGTGTTCTTTTTCTAGCATTTTAAACAGTTGCTGTTGCCCCTGGAGGGCCCTCAAGCAGAAGATTGGCCCTCAGACGTGTTAGAATTGCCCATCCCTGCTTCAAAGCCAGGTGACATTCTGCCTCTCTGTTGATGGCTATGAGAGCCTTGTTGCTGTGAGAGTTCAGGTACCTGTCCCTATTCATGTGGGAGATGAAGATGATCCAGTGATTCATGGTGTAAACAGAAGCCTTAAGCTTATGTTCCATTTCACTTCACTGGGAACAAGTGGATATTGACAGCTTGCACCCATGTGCCTTGCTGTTGTTATCATTTCCAAGAACTCCAGGAAAACTGAGCACTTTGGGATAAGGTTACATTGAATAATCATCAGTTTCAGTTGGGATGAAAATAAACAGGTTCTAAGGGGTTTGGTTTTATTAAGTCCACAACTGAACAGGGAGCTGGGTTTGCTTAAGCGCATTTAAATCAGTTGACTTAATTACTTAATTGACTTATTTTTTTTAAAAAAAAAATCCTGTTTGGAACAGTTATTTACCCTCTGTCTGCTTTCTCCTTTTAGAATTAGCCACTTTGGTTTTCCTACTCAGTCAGGATCATGTAGTGAATGGGATGGCATCCTGAGATTATCCTAGAAATGATTATGTTTTCTATTCCACTTACGATTATTTCATTTTTCTATATTCTGACCCAGCCCTGGGATTCTAGGCGGTTTACAAAAGTTAAAGCAGACATATCACTAAAAGCATGCAAAAAGTTAAAATATAATTAAAATATTAATAGAATTAAGAGCAATTATTAGTCTGCAAAGTGTGAATGAGGTTGATTGGACTGCATTTTAAAGCTGAATGAAATTCTCCTGCTTCCCTATAATTCATTTGTTTATGGAGTCAAAATGTTTCTTCCATGGGCTCATTATAGAACCAGAAATGTTTATTATTTTTAAACATTTTAATATATTTATACCCGTTCCATATATTTATATACCTTTACATGTTTTCACACATGCAAGATGGCTTGCAACATAATCAAACAATAGCAAGATAAAACCACATCAAAGGTGGTGATGATGATGATGATGGCAGAGCCCTGAAATTTTACTTTTTGGACTGCAATTCCTAAAATCCTCCAGCATGAACCTAAACAACATCTATGTGTTCTATGTATTCCCCTCCCATAAAAATCATTATGCCTTTTAAACAAATTTAGCCTGTTCACAACATACTCCTTTCTGTCTCAAATGCCATTCCTTCAGTAAATGCATTGGCTCAAAGCCATTCCAGATTTCATAAAGTCCTCTTCTTTTCTCAAAAGCCTAATCAGAAAGAAATTCTTGATGGCATCAGCAAGAAGGATGAGAGCAAAGGAGCTCATCAAAGACTGGCTTCCCCACTGAAGCACTTAATCAGCCCAGCACTTCCACCTTTGGGAGACGGGCTCCCAACACTGGCAAAGCATAAAACAACAGAGGCCATTTTGTGAAACATGTTAATCACTGAAAAATTAGAAGGACTTTCTGAAGGAGTGAAAGCTACTTGATAAACATTAGAATGCAATGGTGATTTCTAGAGTTTTCCATGTGTGTATTTCCTTCCCGTGCCTGGACTTTCCTTTCAAGAATTGTTTTGCCTTCTCTGTTTCAAGCATGAAGTGTACTATTGTTTCTAGGGAGTCCTTCTAGACTTTGAAAGAAAGCGTCCCTCAACATTGGCATTATGTCCATGATGCTAACTGCTAGTCCCTTTCAGATAGCAATCAGAGAGAGAAAGGGGAAATCATGCACACACAAAGGAGAAAGGCACAATATTTTCACCATGCTTCAACTTCTGTTTCTCCTGAGCTAATCCTGAGTTCTACTGTGATCCAGAAAAAAGTAGTGCATAATTACAGTAAGTTTCAGGAGTCTTTGCTTTCCCATGCCTTTGTCTTACTCATTCTGATTCTTGTGTGGGTCAAAAGGGTTGCTGCAGGGAACTGTGATTGGTCCCCTGCTCCTATGTGGTAGCTTCTGTATGCATATCAAGTTAAATAAAGCTGCATCTTGATGTGAACTGTACAACAGATGTATCTATATATACTTTATGTATCTGCATCTCAGTACTAAATATACAATAGAGGCAACTGTATCTATATACAACTGGTACATCTTCATCCAAATAATAAATGTTCAATATATATACACATGCATCTAAATATTAAATACAGAATAGATGTATTGATGCATGGTTTATGTATCTTCATTTCAATACCAAATATACAATAGATGTACCTGTATCTGTATACAATTGCTACATCTTCATCTGAATAATAAATACCTGTACACAATACAGTCAGCCCTCTGAATCCACAGATTCTTTATCCATGGATTCAGTCAACCACAGCTTGAAAATATTCAAAACAAAATATTCCAGAAAGCAAACCTTGATGTTCACCATTTTATGTAAGGAATGCCATTTTACTATGCCATTGTTTATAATGGGACTTGAGCATCCATGGATGTTGGTATCTGTGGGGGGTCCTAAAACCAAACCCCAGTGGGTACCAAGGGCCAACTGTATATGTATCTAAGAATTACGTATAATAGATGAACCTGCATTTGTGAAATAGAGGTGCTTGCATGTCAGTATACAAAATATGTTTCTTTTATTATAATATGTGAAACAGCTTAAATGCTTGACAAATGTATACATGATTACTTACGTGGTTCTTACTATGTTATATGAGGCCAGCATGGTGTAGTGGTTTGAGTGTTGGACTACAACTCTGGAGACCAGCGTTTGAATCCCCACTCAGCCATGGAAATCTACTGGGTGACCACACTCTCTCAGCCTCAGAGGAAGGCAAAGGCAAACCCCCTCTGAACAAATCTTGCAAAAAAGGACACCCTGTTCACCTCAGGGTTGCCATAAGTCGGAGACTAATTGAAAGCACATGACAACAACTATGGTATACAGAGCTTAGAAGTAGCTCGATTAATTCCTCCTCTCCAATTAATTTATCATTGAAAAGGGATACTTTCACTTCTTTTGCAGTTCAACAATAACATTTTAGTTACATTTATAGTTATAGGGTGTGGGATCACAAAATGGTGGAGGAGGAATATCACCTGGTTCAAGTGCTTTCCACAACTCTGTTGTGGGTGTTGAGGCAACAACAAGGTTATCCTTGTGTATTCCTCCATAGCAGGGGGTTGGACTGGATGGCCCTTGTGATCTCTTCCAACTCTATGATTCTAAGGTACACAGAAGGAGAACATGTTTTGCACCACAGGTCACATGGAGAGGTTTTTTTAAAAGTTACTAAAAGTATTTGAGTTGTTTTTGAGAAATGGCAACATAAATAGTTACTTTTAAAATTGTAATTATAATGCTACCTAACTACCTGGCCAAGGCTATGGGACTATAACTAATTACTGCAGAAATTAATCCCCGAAGCACTGGGTATATAATATAAAGTCTGTCTATTAAATAACGAGATTGTGTTTCTACCTTTCAGACAGATCAGAGAGAGCTGATTGTGAACACTTAAGTGGTGACCTTGAACATGTTTGAACCCGCATGACAAACATCAACACTCTCGGCCATTTAGTTAATTGTCAGTTGTCAGTTAAAGCAGCTGTGTTGTCTGTTGTGTGCCAGAAAAATGCTAAGTTTAAAAGTCGAGCAAAATGACATTCTGCAGCAACTTGAGGCGGACCCAAACCTTTTACAAAAAATCATCACTTGTGATGAAATCTGGATCTTCTAGTATGATCCTGAGACAAAACGACAATCAATGCATTGGAAAACACCATCATTACCAAGAATGAAAAAAACACATCAAAGCAAGTCCACATTCAAAGCCATGCTCATTGTTTGTTTGTTTTTTTAAAACATCAAGGGCATAATTTTGGCAGAATGGGTTCCAGAAGGCAGAACAGTGAACCAGCATTATTACAAGGAAGTTTTAACAAAGCTGAGAGAACGAGTCAGCGGGGGGGGGGGGAGGCCAGAACTGTGGGGAAATGGTTTCATTCTTCATCAAGACAATCCGCTTGCTCATACAGCACTTTCTGTGAAGCAGTTTTTGGCTGATAAACACATTACTGCACTTTAACATCCACCATATTCACCAGATTTGGCACCATGCAACTTTTTCCTTTTTCCTAAAGTGAAATTGGTGCTTAAAGGAACATGTTTTGAGTCAATTGATGCAGTAAAAAAGAAAATGGCAGATGTGTTGAAACAGATGACAGAAACTGAACTGCTCCATGCCTTCAACCAGTAAAAAACAAGACTGCATTGGTGTGTGAGTGTGAATGGGGAGTATATTGAAGGGGAAAAGCATTAGAACTGTAATACATATCAATAAAGATGGGTTATTGTATCAGTCTCATTATTTAATAGACTAACCTCATATACTTTTACAGTCACCATATAGATAACCACAAAGTAGAGTTTTTTCCTTGACACATTTGGTTGTGCTAAGAGTTTACAGATATGGAAGTTGAGGGAAGTATTCTTCACTCTTTCCCTCTTTCTTTATCTTTCATAGCCAAGTGGATTCCTTTTTTATTCTCTTACCCCATCCCACCTACACATGCTACAACCTATTTTACACATTGAGATCTCCCACAGATGTCACGCAAAGATGAAATAACTCATTATTTATGACTTGCAGCAAGGGAGTGCAATAAATCAAATTAAGTGCCAGAAAGGAATTGCTGAGGATGGGAAAGGGAAGGAAATCATTGGCTTTCTTTTGTTTATTGTCTTCCTGATTTGATGAGGAATTCTATGAAACTGCTCCCATCCACAGGATCTTTAAGTGCATTGATGCTGGGCCAAGACACTTAACCTTCATAATACACCTCAGATTTATCCTGCTTCATTAATAATGCATGAAAATATTTTGAAAGACAATTCTTGTGTGTGCTTCATCTGCAAAATATAATTTAATTTGGGGGCTGAAATGAAAGTCATGTTGGGGGACGAGATCGTACTGTAGAAACATGGGAGCTGGTGTCATACCTCAGCCATGATGATCTAGGGAGGAGCAGGTATAGGTTAACTCTTGTTCCTATTGTACAAAGACACCAGGCCATTCAGTTTCTGTGTGGCTACACATTTGAAGCTGCCCTCTGCATATCTTGTTTCCTTTTAAAAAATAATAGTTGGAAAAGGCCTTGTAAATTACCTAGTTCTGTGTTATAGAACTAGATTTTTTTGCTGCAGAGCCAGGAAAACTTGCTTTTGTGGACTACTGGGCCCAGACTCTCCCAGCCAGCATTGCACTGGTTATTTTTTCTGAGTAAAAGGCTACATTGATGGTTGGGTTCCTCTCCTTTCCAGGTGAGTGGAAAGGTGAAAGAGGGAACACTTCCCTGAAAAGCAGGAAAGGAGATCCAAAGGAATAAAGGTCTTATCACAAGGTTAGATAGAGTTGGACCCCATATCCATGGAACCAATATCCATGGTTTCAGTTATCCATAGGACACAAAATAGGTACATATACCATAAGTTGCACTGAAAAAAGAGGTGTCCTCTCTAGGCATCTTCTAGGTCCTCCAATGCCACTCTATGATATGTTTTTACTGGAGGGCCTTTGTTTTAATAGGGTTCACTGTTATCTGTGGTTTCCAGTATCCACAGTATGTTTGGAAATCAAACTCCCATGGATATGGGGGTCTGACTTCACAAGATCGCTTTTATGATCTTGTAATCAAGGCAAAGAAAATCAAAGTAGCCTATGAAGCATCTTTCATAGTATTATTTAATACAGTGTAGTAGCAGGATATAGCTACATGGGGCAGTGGGGTAGGGCATTACCCCCTCCAAATAATTTTTGTTTTGCCCCAAGCACATTTTCCTTCAGTCTCCCAAGTTTTTAGCATTGCAGAGAATGAAGCACTGAAAAATGTTCACATGTAGAACTGTAACACATGGCCTAAATACTCTAAATGTACCTGAAGACAACCTGGATGCATCCCCGATCCAAACATTGGCACCTCATTGACTACGTTCTAGTCCATCAGAGAGACATTTGTGATGTCCGTCATACACGAGTGATGCCCAGTGCAGAATGCCAAACAGATCATCGCCTTGTCAGATGTAAACTAAATCTTCATCTTAAGTTCAAACCTAAGAGGGGTGGCATCTTAAAGAAGAGACTCCAAGTCAACAATCTTCAACAAGCTACCATGAGAGACAACTTCCAGGCAAATCTACAAACGAAACTTGAAGACCATCCTACAGATCCTTCTCCTACAGTGCTTTGGCAACATATCAAAAACAGTATCCTCCAGTCTGCAGAAGAATCCCTTGGCTTCTCCCACAAGAAAAATCAAGACTGGTTTGATGAAAACAACCAAAAGATCCAGGAGCTGTTGGCAAGGAAGAGAGCTGCTCACCAGGCATACCTCGCCCAGCCAACCTGTCATGTAAGAAAAGCAGCTTTCCGCCTCACATGTAGCAAACTACAACAAAAACTCCGAGACATGCAGAACAAGTGGTGGATCAATATAGCAGATAAGACACAACGCTGTGCAGATCTGGGTGATCATAGAGGATTTTATGAAGCTCTTAAAGCAGTGTTTGGACCTACTTATCAGGTCCAAAGCTCCTTATACAGTACAGATGGTCAAACATTAATTACTGATAAAGCCTCCATCCTAAATCGTTGGGCTGAATATTTTCAAAGTCTCTTTAGTGCCAACCGAGTAGTCCAAGCCTCAGCTATCCAACATATGATACAAAAACCAATGAAAAATGAATTGGACATAGCTCCCACTTTGGAAGAGACCCTTAAGGCCATAGAGCAGATGAAAAACGTCAAGGCAGCTGGGATTGATGGAATCCCACCTGAAGTTTGGAAACACGGAGGTCATGCACTCCACGAAAAATTCCACGAATTCCTTGTGAATTGCTGGGAAAAAGGGGAACTGCCATCAGACCTCCGAGATGCAGTCATCATCACCCTGTACAAGAAAAAAGGAGCAAAATCCGATTGCTCAAACTATCGAGGCATAACACTGCTCTCTATTGCTGGAAAAATCCTTGCAAGGATACTCCTGAACAGGTTAGTTCCTGCTATTGCAGAAGAACTTCTCCCTGAAAGCCAATGTGGCTTCAGAGCCAATAGGAGTACTACAGACATGGTATTTGCCCTTAGGCAACTGCAAGAAAAATGTAGGGAGCAGAACAAGGGTCTCTATGTAACATTTGTCGACCTCACCAAAGCCTTCAACACCGTGAGTAGAAAAGGTCTGTGGCAGATCCTGGAAAGACTAGGATGTCCCCCCAAATTCCTTAAAATGATTATCTTGCTACACGAGGGACAGCGTGGTCAAGTCAGATATGGCGATGCTCTTTCAGAGCCCTTTCTAATAACTAATGGAGTGAAGCAAGGTTGTGTTCTTGCACCAACTTTATTTACAATCTTCTTTAGCACGATGCTCCAAAGGGCTATGGCAGAGCTTGAAGAAGACGACGGCATCTATATATGCTACCGTACTGATGGTAGCTTGTTTAACTTAAGCCGTCTGAGGGCTCACACTAAGACTCTAAACTATCTAGTCCGTGAGCTGCTCTTCGCCGATGCTGCTGCCCTTGTTGCCCACTCAGAAGCAGCTCTGCAGCGCCTAACATCCTGCTTTGCAACAGCTGCAGAGCTGTTTGGGCTAGAAGTCAACCTGAAGAAAACAGAAGTTCTTTACCAGCCTGCACCACAGGACGAACACCACCATCCCCACATTGCCGTCGGCAAATCAGTGCTCAAGTCCGTTCAGCAGTTCACCTACCTGGGAAGCATCATCTCCTCAGATGCCAAGATTGACAAAGAGATCGATCACAGATTAGCAAAGGCATATAGTGCATTTGGAAGACTTCACAAAAGAGTCTGGAGCAATAAACACCTGAGGCAAAGCACAAAAATCAGTGTGTATAGAGCCATCATACTGTCTATCCTCCTTTATGGATCTGAAACATGGGTCACCTATCGCCACCACCTACGACTCCTCGAGCGCTTTCATCAGCGCTGTCTACGCACAATCCTAAATATACACTGGACTGACTATGTGACGAATGTTGCTGTCCTTGAGCAAGCAGGGATCACCAGCATTGAGGCCATGATATTGAGAACACAGCTGCGTTGGGCAGGGCACGTTTCTAGGATGGAGGACCATCGTCTCCCAAAAATACTACTCTATGGTGAACTCGCCACAGGTCAGCGTAAGAGGGGCGCTCCAAAAAAGCGATACAAAGACTCCCTGAAACAACATCTCAGGCTTGGCCAAATTGATCACCAACAGTGGTCCGCCCTGGCCTCACATCGGGAGTCATGGAGACGCACTATCCACAATGCTGCAGCCTTATTTGAGAACTCACGACGAACAAGTCTTGAAGAGAAACGACAACGCAGAAAGAATCACAACCCAAAAACATCACCCAAGGAGACCTTCTGCTGTGCTTTTTGCAACCGGACTTGTTTATCTCGGATTGGCCTTTTTAGTCATCAACGCGCTTGCAGAAAGCGCGGGATGAGTCCTTCCTGAATCTTCGTTTGCGAAAAAAAGCCAGAGAGAGAGAGACCAGATCTTGTCTGATCTTGGAAGCTAAGCAGGGTCAGCTCTGGTTAGTACTTGGATGGGAGGCCACCAATGAATACCAGGTGCTGTAGTTTATATTTCAGAGGAAGAAATTGGCAAAATCACCTCTGATATTCCTTGCCTAAGAAAACCCTGTGAAATTCATGGGGTCACCATAAATCTACAGGTGAGTTGAAACCACATGCACACACAGAACTCTTAACATTTGTTATGTTCAGCCCCATCTATACAAGGGGGAAATGGATTGCTCTGGAGTAGTAGCAATTCACAGCAGCTGCGACCTGTCTTAACAGTTTTACACCCCTCATGAACTTCACATGACCCCTAGCCAAGATGGCTGATTTGATTGAATTACTCACCATTTTAAACCTGCCGCCGGTGATTTTTTTTTTAATTTACTATGGTGTGCACAAGCAATATTTCACCTTTACAAAAGAAAAAAGAAAAAAAAGAAAACAGAGGAAAAGATCTCCATTTTATTGCCTTACTGATCTCTCGATAGCCAAAAAATCCAACATGGTGACAGCAGGCACTATCAGTGTTTTCAAGCCCCGCCTCCTGTGCTTGTCCAGCCAATCAGCTTGTACTGCCTCAGCACAGCAATGTAATGCAACTGTCTTAATGAGTGGACATTCGTATCCCCTACGGAGCTTTTTAAAAACTCCGGGAAAAGTAGTGAAGGCTTCCCCAAGAGACTTTACAGTGGATTTGGCTGCCCCCCTTCCAAATACAATGTATCAATGCTAATGTCCATGTAGACAGATCACCTTCCAAGCGAATTCCATTAGGATTATTTTCACCATTTGGGCAACCCCTTTGTAACTTTGCCTGCCCCTTTGTTTGGATACCTAAACTGTATTTCTAAATATTCATGTGAAGTTTTATATTATGGCAATGCTAGAGATTTGGGAACTGAAGGAAAATTCAATTAGTTGAGGGGGGGGAGAATTCTTATAAGAATTCACCCCTGTAAGGTAGGATGGGGGTGGGGGATGGGGCCCTCGAGATTATATTGCCTATCATCCTTGCTACTGGCCTTTATGACTGGGGTGATATGCCAGGTCAAATCCTTTGTCTGTCTGGCCCAGTATCATCTGTTCTGGCTGGCTGTGGTTCTCTGGGCAGAGAAAGGGTCTTCCTCAAAAATGAAATCAAAAATCTGAGAAATGAAGTCCAAAATCAAACTTTTTCAAGCTCTGATAGTTCTTGTGAGATGTACAGGGGGGAAAAACACAATATCCTAAGGCACACCACGTTTCAAATATTTAACCTTGAGCGTATCCTAGTCTGATCCACTAGGCCTCTCTCACAATCTCTTTGTCCCTCACCTCTCCAGGCTGAAATGTGGAGTGGGGCCTCTTCTGCCTGAGTAGATAGATGGCAATGCTGCAGGACACTGGGTGGGAAGATGTGAACCACTGGCTGTAAAAGGATCCAGGTTGTGACAATGATCCTCCTCCTACCCAGGTTTGGAATGTAGGATCTGACCCTCTTCTGCCTAGCAGAGCAGAAGTGCTGACCACAGTCCACTGCCTGCTTCTGCATTTGCTCTTTTTGGCAGCCATGCCCACATACTCTGTCCATAAATATATTATTCTGTGTTCCTGCCAGTCCCAGACTAATAGGCCTAATGCTTCCTGAGGAGCAGCCCAAAGCTGCATTAGCCACAGATGTTTGATTGATTTAAAACAAAGAGCCTGACCGCCAAGCTGCTCTATATGGTTTCTCTTCCTGTCACTTTGCCTGTAGGGTTATCTCTGAAATGCAATTAAGGTGCTTAAAAGTACATTTTCAGGAAGATGTGGAATTGATGATGATATCTGTGCCAATGGGTGACTCCAAATGGTTTGTGCTGCAGAGAACAAAGTCATGCCCCAGACTTCACTGCCACGTGCAAGAGCATACTCCCCCTCCCTTTTAACACTGGGTCATTAAAAAACAGAGGGCAGGAGCAAATTGCCCCCCTTCTCCAATTATTAAGATTTTACATTAGACTCATCTTCTCATGCCACTTAGATCACTCCCTCTTGATCTTTTGTTCATTTATTATTGAAAGTCAAATGTTTCTCTAATTAGATGTTTACAATCCACAAAAAAGTGATACCTTTATCGGCCAACTGAGATGCACAAAACACATTATGCAAGCTTTTGAAGCTCCACTGGCTTCTTTATCAAGTAAAAGATGTTTTAAAAAATCATACAGGAGAAAGAACCGGGGGTGGGGGAGTGGCAGCCTTTCAGATCTTGTCTCTGGCAATGTCTACACTGCTGGGTGGGGGGAATCAGCTTCCCATCACATTTTCCTAGTCCACAATGACCACACATTAACCCCACTAGCACCCCACATGACATGCACATTGAGGTGAGGTTGGCCGAACCAGCCTCATATTTTCCCCTTTGGTGCAAGGAACGGTCCACATGTCCGTTCCTTTGCATTATTTTAGTCCACACAGCCATACTGGCTCTGATGTTTTTTGCTTTCCCAGCATGCAAAAAAAAAAAAAAAAAAAATCAACCAGTAGTCTTCATTGTTTATCTGTAAGTCTAACAACCTGCCTTGCTCTGATTGGATGCCCTCCCATCCAATCCCCTTTCCCCCTTTGCCCTCGGTGTGCAATCATCAGTAAGAGAGGGAACTCCAAATGTCCCTCCTAAATTCACACATGTACACACACAAAATAAAATGTTTCCTACTCCTTCTCCTTGGGGGTCACCGCCCCCTCTCCAGGTGAGCCCAGCCATGAGAACTATGGTGAGGAGGTAGATTGGGTTATCCGTCCCTCCCCCTGCCCCCTATCAGCCTGATGTTGACTTCCCCCCCCCCTTCAGTTTATGTATGCAGATCTCTATATGAGTGTGTGAGTGAGTCACTGAATGAGGAGGGGGGGAGAGAAAGGGGTGCATGCTTGTTGGCTAATTCAGTCACTTGCTAATTGGTGGCCCCTTTTAAAACAATCTGGTCCAGCATTCTGAACAGCACTGTGTGAGTTTAGCTGCTGTTTTAATTTTCTCGCCTCCAATATAGCATGATGGAACATAGGAGGCAAGGCTTAAATAACATCTTCTTTTGGAAGGAAACTCCCAGCATCCTCCAGCCAGCGGGGCCAGTGGTCATGGTGGCTGCAGGACTCTGGGTGGTGTTGTCCAAAAAGGAAAAAAAAGAAACATTTCTATGCTCTAATAGGGGAGTATGGTAGGGAATTAAAATGATGGCTAGACTAGCTGTACACGTACTGCTTGGTGCACTGCTGCTGACTTCCTTTATGTCAGGAACAGCTCACAATAGGAGCTTTTCCTGCCATTTCGCATCCATGGACTATGTGCGGTTGGAGGCTTGCCTTTGCCTCCCTTTGTAATGATAAAGATTTAAGTGCTCGGTATGGCCAGAAATAGATGATTTTCTCTGAAGACCAAATGGTGGGAACTAAGAATAACAAAGGTGTGGGGGTAACTGGTGAGAAGAGAGTTGTAAATATTTGAAACAGCCAATGAATGAAAGACACACAAAGATTGCCTGTTTTGTAAATATTTATATATCACTGCTTTTCCCTTTGCTTTTCATTCAAAGCAACAATGTTATGTAGGTAACTCTTTAGAAATTCTGTTTAGTAATAAAGCTTACTGTTTTAAATCTGAGGCTGCTGCTTACTTAGTTTAAAGAAGACTGCTCATGACACTTTATAAGGTTAAGAATGCCAGGGCCCAGTGACAGAGGAAGGGGTCCTCTAGAAAGCATTTTGTCCAGTTTCCATCCCAAAATGTGACACTGACCCTGATCCACTTTCAAGGAAGATTCATAGACCCTCCCTTCATTTTCATGCTAGTGCCAAGAACTGCAAAGATCTACTACCAAAAGAAAGAAAGTCATTGTACCATATAGAGTTTTTTTTTAATGAAATAAAATGGCTCTGACTTAAAGATAGATTGTTCGTGCCAGATGTAGTCTGGTTGAGGACCTTGTAAACTATATGCTGTTTTGTTCTTTTTATGTGAAACCAAAAGAGAAATTTCTTTCATATATCATCATAGCCCAGTGGATTAGGTTGTCTCAGTGGAACTTTTGTGTGATGACCACTCTTTTGTTAGTTATACTGATCCGTACAAGGACACAAAGAAATTATATTGGTTTTGTGAAATTGCATTGTTCTTTTGTGAACAAATGCCCAGTGTAATTTATGGTGTGTGTGTGTGGGGGGGTTGTTTTGTTTTTTAGTTTATAATGCTATCCTATTCATTTTATCCTCTGTTTTACTGTGATTTCTTTGTGATGGACCATGCCTATGGCTAACTACGAATAAATTATAAGCACACTCCACAGGCCTTTGCTCCAATCTGGCTTCAACCCTTTCCACTTCTGTCAGTGATAGCTGGATCTGGATGACTACCACTGAAGCTCATTCACTTCCTATCTCACTTAGCGTTCTGCAGACTCACAGCTTTTCCAGCAAGGTTGGGAAGGGACAGTTTGTAGCATTTCAAGATTAAAGATATGCTGAGATAATGAAAGAAATTTCCTGGCCAACCGTTTTGGTTTGGTTTGGTTTGGTTTGGTTTAATAGAAAAGTAATTGAAGCCGGAGTTCTCTACACATTTTGCTAGGAGTAAATTCAGGGTTGTTGGGGTCCCCCCCATTTACATTTATATTATTCTTATTTAAAAAAAAAAAACAGTTACACTCAGTGGGCTTTGCTTTTGGGTAAACATGGCTAAGACGGTACATCTGCAATTGCACTTTACAATTTACTGTTTTAAATCTGAGGCTGCTGCTTACTGAGTTTAAAGAAGACTGCTCATGACACTTTATAAGGTTAAGAATGCCAGGGCCCAGTGACAGAGGAAGTGGAAAGCATACATTCAATTTAAATTGCGGCACAACATCATGTCTACTCTTTCACTGTTTTGATAAGAGTCTCCATTAAGTTTCTGCAGAGGTTGCATTGGCCAAATGCATAGTCCTGATTAGTGCAGTTGCTAGGAAGGGGCACCTATGTGTCAGTGCCAGTACAGTCCTTACAAGAATGTACACAAAATAAGTCTTGTTTAATTCAATGGGACTTGCAGCATATGGGATTGTAGCCTGAATGTGCTGCCAACAGTGCAAAGAGAGAAAACATGTCACAAGATGGTTAAGTATGCTCCCTCAGTGTGGTAGTGAAAGGAACCAAATTACTTTTAGTCATGTACAGTGGCACCTGGTGTCAAGGGGGCAGTGGAGCTATTCAATGTAGCTCTGTTACAGTTAAAATTAAAACTGATAGTAGATTCACCCTTCCACTGACATGGGAGCCATCAACTGCCACAGGTCATGTGGCTCTTTAACTGGAAGAGACCACATTAGTCACTGCAAGCATCAAGAACATCCCATTCAGCAACCCAGGGCAGCATTCCTCAGCCTGGTATCCTTCAGATGCATGGGATTTCGATGACAACTCTTACAGTCCCCAGTCAACATGGTTACAATGGGACTACAAGTGCTTGGAGTACAAGTTTGGAGGGCACCAGATTGGCAAGGCCTGGCCTCAGGAGACTGGTCACAGATGTATCATTTTCAACACAATTTCTCCGTTTCGGCTGCAGGGTCTCCCCTTCTGCATTATCATGTAGCAGTTGCATTGTTGCCAGATCATAATCACTTTCTCACACACACACAACATGAAGGTCATGGGAAATCTTGCTTTATCCTTCAGGAGGCTGATAGACTTGTTGTCGGGAAAGTCTCTGTAGGCTCCTCTAAGATGCTGGTTGGAATGTGAGAAAGGAAGAATACCATCTGTTCAGTGAACATGGTTTCTAAAATGGCAAAACTGATATTGAAATGATGGGGAATTGCACTGTTTACAGGCTTACCTCAGTTAACAAAGCATCTGACAAAGAAGCTCCTTTTCACAAAGTCTTTTTACACCTACACAACCCCCGCCCCTTTTTTTTTTCTCCTTGTGCACTGTCTAGCTGGAAGGCTTTCTCTCTCTCTCTCTTTTAGCAGCACTAGCATTGGGAGGATAGTGAGGAAATGTGGACTTTTGGTGTCAGGTTGCAGTAGTGTGTCTGCAGTAAACAATACAATAAAGCTTAAGATGGAAAAGAATGGGATTCTACTCTAGCTGATGCTGCTTTAGCTGTGTGTGCCTGCCTACAACAGACATGTAGACATAAACAGTAACTGCTGCCTCCATAATCTCTTACTGAGCACATGTGAACAGCAAAACAGAAAGAAATGGGGAAAACAAATAAGGCTGCCTCACCAGCAACTCCCTTCCCTCCACTTTCACCCTGCATGTTAAAGAAGCATAGCTCTATCAGTTTAGCCACCAAAATGCAAATCATAAGAAAAGTGAAGGCTGGTGAAAGAAAGAAAAATCATCCATGGCTGCATTTGAGAAGAAGCTTTCAGGTGGTCTTTAGAAGGTTCAAAATGTTTTTGTTTGCTTATGCAAGGCTTATCTGATCTGGTTATTTCAGTTCATATGTGCATATTGTTAGTTTTGAATAAAAAGTTTGCTGAAATGTGAAGTCGAAGGCTTTCACCAGATGCAGGCGAAACGTCAGAAGCAAACGCTTCCAGAACATGGCCTCACAGCCTGGAAAAAACCAAGGAAAATCTAAGTTTGCTGAAATATGTCAAACTGTTCTTCTTTTTTTGTGATGTAGGAACCAATCCTTTCCATCGTATTTCCAGCATTAGTACTAAAGTTTCTGTTAAAGAAGTAATGCCCGGAAACATATCTACATTGTTAACAGAGGTATACCATTATTTCTAAAAAGTCACATATTTGAATTTGAAGATATCTATTATATTGCCTCTTAATTGTCTCTTCCCTCTCCATTGACGCCCCCTTGTCGTGGGAGAGAGGCTTGCGTACCCTAATGATGTTTTGAGCTATGCTGGTGGTGGCATAATAGCCACTGGTAGGGTCTCCCATGCCAGACAGGTCAAAACCGAAGGTCAAAACTCTCTAGCCTTATGGCAACCATCCTAGGAGAAGGAAAACTCTAATCCCGAACCCGGGCAGATGGTGCTCGTCCAACCCTATAAGGTCAACCATCTAAGAGAAGGAAACTCTAATCAAACCTATGACCCGAGGACCTCACTGCTACCGTCCATGCTTGCAAGGCCAGCAGATGAACCTTTGGTTTAAAGGGTGAGGCCAGTTCTGTGCACACTGCGCTCCACCAGAAAAATCCATTGCACAGGCTCAAAGGACAAATCCAATTCCAAAAAAGCCCTGTAGTGATAGGCGAGGGATGAAATGGCAGGTGTAAAGATGCACTGGAAGCCGCAGACCCAACCCTGCATACAGGCAGTTCAGGACTTTGGTCACTCGAGGCTGACCCGGGAGATGACAGTCTTGTTTGGCAGCATCCTGAACGACCAAGCAGCCTTTTTTAAGGACAGCACTGCTTGCTCCATATGGAGAGGGGCCTAGAAAAGGTGGCCTAATGAAAGCTCATCCCCAACTACCTGGTTGGCTAGCTGCGGCCAACGGGAATCTTCTGATGCGGTCAAACCAAGGCAAAGAAACAAAGGCACACACCGGCCTCCAAAGGTGTAAATAAACTGATGCTTGCATGCTGGAACATCAGAACCATGCAAGACTCTGCAGATAGTGGACAGCCTGAGTGTCGTTCTGCTCTAATAGCCTATGAACTATCACGACTTAATATTGACATCGCTGCTCTTAATGAAGTTCGTCTCCACGAGGAAGGCAGCCTTAAAGAACACGGCACCGGCTACACACATTACTGGTCTGGCAAACCCAAAACCGAAAAACGTCTTTCAGGAGTAGGCTTTATGATTAAAAACTTCATTGCCTCCAAACTCGAAACCTTGCCAACAGGACACTCTGATCGCATTATTTCCTTACGCCTCCCACATGTTGTTCTCTTTAGTATTTATGCCCCAACTATGCAAGCCGACCCTGTAGAGAAAGACAAATTCTACACAGACCTACGCCACCTCATACAAAAAGTCCCTGTAGAAGGTAAAATTATTATCCTTGGTAACTTCAATGCCAGAGTAGGAAAGATCTCTGAAGTCTGGAAAGGTGTCTTAGGCAAGCATGGTGTTGGAAATTGCAATGATAACGGGCGCCTCTTGCTAGAGTTCTGTGCAGAACAACAGCTGACTATTACAAACACTATCTTTCAGCAGAAAGATAGTTTGAAGACAACCTGGATGCATCCCCAATCCAAACATTGGCACCTCATTGACTATGTTCTAGTCCGCCAGAGAAACATTCACGATGTCCGTCATACTCGAGTGATGCCCAGTGCAGAATGCCAGACAGATCATCGCCTCATAAGATGTAAACTAAACCTTCATCTTAAGTTCAAACCTAAGAGGGGTGGCATCCTAAAGAAGAGACTCCAGGTCAATAATCTTCAACAAGCTACCATGAGAGACAACTTCCAGGCAAACCTGCAAACAAAACTTGAAGAACATCCTATAGATCCTTCTCCTACAGCGCTTTGGCAACATATCAAAAACAGTATCCTCCAGTCTGCGGAAGAATCCCTCGGGTTCTCCCACAAGAAAAATCAAGACTGGTTTGATGAAAACAACCAAGAGATTCAGGAGCTGTTGGCAAAGAAGAGAACTGTTCACCAGGCATACCTCGCCCAGCCAAGTTGCCATGTAAGAAAAGCAGCTTTCTGTCTCACATGTAGTAAATTTCAACAAAAACTCTGAGACATACAGAACAAGTGGTAGATCAATATAGCAGAAAAGACACAACACTGTGCAGATCTGGGTGATCTTAGAAGATTTTATGAAGCTCTTAAAGCAGTGTTTGGACCTACTTATCAGGTCCAAACCTCCTTATACAGTACAGATGGTCAAACATTAATTACTGATAAAGCCTTCATCCTGAATCAATGGGCTGAACACTTTCAAAGTCTCTTTAGTGCCAACCGAGTAGTCCAAGACTCAGCTATCCAACATATGATACAAAAACTGATGAAAAATGAATTGGACATAGTTCCCACTTTGGAAGAGACCCTTAAGGCCATACAGCAGATGAAAAACGGCAAGGCAGCTGGGATTGATGGAATCCCACCTGAAGTTTGGAAACACGGAGGTCATGTACTTCATGATAAATTCCACAAACTCCTTGTGAATTGCTGGGAAAAGGGGGAACTGCCATCAGATCTCCTAGATGCAGTCATTATCACCCTGTACAACAAAAAAAGGAGCAAAATCTGATTGCTCAAAGTATCAAGGCATAACACTGCTCTCTATTGCTGGAAAAATCCTTGCAAGGATACTCCTGAACAGATTAGTTCCTGCTATTGCCAAAGAACTTCTTCCTGAAAGCCAATGTGGCTTCAGAGCCAATAGGAGTACTACAGATATGGTATTTGCCCTTAGACAACTGCAAGAGAAATGTAGAGAGCAGAACTATGTAACATTTGTTGACCTCACCAAAGCCTTCGACACCGTGAGTAGAAAAGGTCTGTGGCAGATCCTGGAAAGACTAGGATGTCCCCCCAAATTCCTTAAAATGATTATCTTGCTACACGAGGGCCAGCGCAGTCAAGTCAGACATGGCGATGCTCTTTCACAGCCCTTTCTAATAACTAATGGAGTGAAGCAAGCTTGTGTTCTTGCGCCAACTTTATTTACAATCTTCTTCAGCATGATGCTCCAAAGGGCTACAGCAGAGCGCGAAGAAGACGACAGCATCTATATACGTTACCGTACTGATGGTAGCTTGTTTAACTTAAGCCGCCTGAGGGCTCGCACTAAGACTCTAAACTATTTAGTCCGTGAGCTGCTCTTCGCTGATGACGCTGCCCTTGTTGCCCACACAGAAGCAGCTCTGCAGTGCCTAACATCCTGCTTCGTAACAGATGCAGAGCTGTTTGGGCTGGAAGTCAACCTGAAGAAAACGGAAGTTCTCTACCAGCCTGCACCACAGGACAAACACCAACATTCCCACATTGCCATAGGCAAATCTGTGCTGAAGTCCATTCAGTAGTTCACCTACCTGGGAAGCATCATCTCCTCAGATGCCAAGATTGACAAAGAGATCGATCACAGATTAGCAAAGGCACATAGTGCATTTGGAAGACTACAAAAGAGTCTGGAGTAATAAACACCTGAGGCGAAAAACAAAAATCAGTGTGTATACAGCCATTGTACTGTCTATTCTCCTTTATGGGTCTGAAACATGGGTCACCTATCGCCACCACCTACGACTCCTCGAACGCTTTCATCAGCGCTGTCTACGCACAATCCTAAATATACACTGGACTGACTATGTGACGAATGTTGCTGTCCTTGAGCAAGCAGGCATCACCAGCATTGAGGCCATGATATTGAGAACACAGCTGCACTGGGCAGGGCATGTTTCTAGGATGGAGGACCATCGCCTCCCAAAAATAGTACTCTACAGTGAACTCGCCACGGGTCAGCGTAAGAGGGATGCTCCAAAAAAGCGATACAAGGACTCCCTGAAACAACATCTCAGGCTCGGCCAAATTGATCACCAACAATGGTCCGCCCTGGCCTCACATCAGGAGGCATGGAGACGAAGTATCCTCCACAATGCTGCAGCCTTATTTGAGAACTCACTCCGAACAAGTCTTGAAGAGGAACGACAACGCAGAAAGAATCACAACCTGGAAACATGACCCAAGGAGACCTTCTGCTGTGCTTTCTGCAACCGGACTTGTCTATCTTGGATTGGCCTTTTTAGTCATCAGCACGCTTGCAGAAAGCACGGGATGAGTCTTTCCTGAATCTTCGTTCATGAAGAAAAGCCAGAGAGAGAGAATTGTCTCTTCTCTAGGCTAACTATAACCCAATCCTCCAATCTTTCCTTCTCATCACCTTTGTCACCCTCCTGTGGCTATGCTCTTATTTGCTGATATCCTTCTTAAGCAGCAGTGCCCCAAACTGTACACAATATTTCATTGTGACATCTGAACAAGCAAAAACAGAGTAAAGCCACTACTTGTGATCTGGACTCTATATTTCTTACAATGGCATTAGGCTTTTTAGCTGTCTTGTGATCACACTGCTGGCTTATGTTCATTTTGTGGCAACATTTCCCAGTGGGCATTTTGTTGAGAAGTGGTTCAAAGTGTTGCCCAACACATCTGGAGAAAGTTGGAGATCTGTAGCTTAGCAGAAGGCCTAAATTTTTTCTGCAAGTACTACTCTCAAGCTGTGTATCTGCTCTCCATGGAGCATTTGATTTCTTCAACCTAAATACAGGACTTTACATTTATTTAATTGGAATTCATTTTGTTAGTTTGGGTCCAGTTCTTTGAACTGTCAAGAACATCTTGCATTTTGTTTCTGTCTTCTAAAGTATTAGCTACTCCACCCAGTCTGATCTCATCTGCAAATCTGATGAGCACCCCCTCTATCTCTTTGTCTAGGTTATTTATAAAGATATTGAGCTACTCTGTGTCCAGGACAGAAGCTTGTGGCAACCTATTTTCCACTTATCTTGGGGATGATAAAAAGGCATACATGAGAATGAGAATGAAGGCTTCGGCCATGAGATGAAGGGCCCTTTCACAGTACACAATTACAGCATGATTTCACTTTGACCGCTATGGCAGAGAACTTTAGTGCCTCACCAAATTATAAAACCCAGGGTATCATAGGATGCAGCCATGGCAGTTAGGAGAATCATAACACTAGAAGTGCGTACTGTGAACCAAGTCTATGTAAAGCCGGCCCCTCAGGAAGGAGAGGCAGGGTAGTGTGAAGAGATTAGCAATGGCAGCCCACTGGCCTTTGTGCTCTTGTTCAAGGAGCATGGTTTTGTATGTTTCAGGCAGCCTGTTCTGTATCCTTAAGCTAACACCCTTCAAGATGAAAAAAGGGGCACATGTGGTCAAACAAAATCAGAGTGTGATCAAGATGGTGAAAGTTATTAATGAGGAAGAACACACAAGTTAGAAGCAGCATTTTGCTTTTGCCTGAGCCTACTGGGAAGGACAAGATCCCACCCTCTCCTCCCCTCTCCTCCCTGCTAAGTGAGTCCAAACTCCTTTTGCACTTTGAACATAGGTTGCAGCAAGTGAAGTAAGCTGAAGACAAAGGAGGAAAGCGGGAGGAAAAGAGAGAAACTGGGACATTTTAAAAGCAGATGAAAAGTGGGATGACAGAGGATTAATCAGGACTTTCCCTGCCAAATTGGGACAGCTGAAGGTTATGAACTACTGTATCCTCCTGCTCTCAGATGTAGTGGAATATGCTGTCCCAGCACCAATGCTGAAGTAAGATTTAAATGCCACTCTGATTGGCTTGTATGGGTAAAATGAGGAGTGGGACATCTTGTCTTTTGCCTAATGTAGCAAAATATATATAGGGCCAGGCTTGAGGATGACAAGAAAGGGGGGAGGAGAAAACTTATAAGACAACTGGGTTTTGAAATCTTGCCAAGTAATTCTTGTCAAGTAGTTATTTTAATTGATTATCTTCTGCCAGTTAGCTAGAATGCAGCTGTCAATACTTCCATTAAAGTATCTTTGAGAGATTTTTCATCCTCCACCTCACATCTGGTTAGAATTATTTGCAGCTTATGAAAGAACTACCTGCCTGCCTCTTTTTTTTCTTAGGGGGATGGCACTGCCCTGACTTCTGCCTTTCTCAGTCTCTGTGTACTATTTCCCCTTCTTTTCTTCTTGCATCTCTAAAGGCCCTGCACCTTTATATTAACCAGAATGGGGGGGGGAGTGGTTAAACGGGGGGGGGAGAAAAGGGGCTTACTTTCCTTCAACTCTCAACTCTACACACTGCATGACTAAATCTGGGTTGATGGGGCTGATATCATGGTGAAAGACAGCAGTTTTATGTCACTAAGGAGATTATCAGATGTGTCAAAAATGGCATTATAATGATGCCATGAGATCACAAAAGGGCTTCCTTATCAGATGACACCGTGCCCCAGTATTATGCAAGTGTTCTGCTGCCATTATGAGGGAGGTTTTTTTTTTTTTATTGTTGGGGAGAAGTTGAAAATTGATCTCCCATAGCATTTGTGTTCCAGATTTCTGTGTGTGTGAGAAGGTGCCTCATTCTGCTGGTGTGATTCCAGCATCAATGAGCATTCCCACCAGAACACTTCTGGGTGCGAATAGGAAAAGTAAGTACTGTACGCTCTTGTTATGAACCTCCCCATCTTGCTTGCAAGTTTCTAAACATGTATCTGTGCTTTTCTGAACGTTTTCTTTTTTTAATTTTGGTGTTTTGGGGCTTTTTAGTGTGTTTGTGTCTTTTCATGAGATGTGCCCAAATCTCGTTCACAGAGAAATGTGGAAGTAAGTGGCATGGGCACTCTTATTGCTGGATTCTTGGGATGATTTTGTATCATTATCACGGCAGCATGTGAAAACATGTGGCATTGTGCCAGAACATGAACACTGTAAAATATAGTGCCATAATAACGTTTTTAGGCACTAATTTGATAATCTCCTAAGTGAGGCCATTTGCTGAGGTATTTTCAAGAGAGAAATTACTAAATTTACTAAATGTTGCTTGACATGGGAGACTTGCTCACAGGCAACTCACTTTCATAGGGTGAAGGGAGCGCAAAGATGAAGATTAAGGTATACTTTGAAGTATAAGCTTATACGAGGCCTGTTTTATACAACAGAACAGGGTCAGCTCTGCTGCTAAGTACAGTGAGATGACCAGTTCAGGCCTCAGATGGAGGAGAGAGCAGTAGCAGCTCCTGGCTGTTCCCTTTCTTGGAGGACGGAACTATATGTGCCACATAGCATCTCAACTAATTTGCTGCCTCAGGTGCAGTGGAAGATGCTGTCTCATCACCAGTGTTCAAGTAAGATTCACCTGTGAGCTCAGTTAGCTTTTGTATATGGAATGGGGACAGGGCACTATTTTGCCCTTTGCCCAAAGGCAGCAGAATGACTGGGGCCAGCTCTGCACTAGAGTGTTGTGTGAGAAAAGTGAAATGTGACCCAAACAAGCTGCTCTGCTTGTGCAATTGCTAGTAAAATAGCTTGCAGAAACACAAGCATGAATATTGCTCCAGAACCTTTGTATTACAGGGCTGACTGACTGCAGGGTTTTGCAATCCCATGGGTGGGTGTCTGTTTTCCTTTCACTCCCAAGTTTTGGGTTTCCAACTCACAATGTGTTTCAAGGAAAACTGAATGGATTTTTTTTTTTAATGTCACAATAACTGTAGCAATGTTATCAGACTAGAGAAGTACGTATTGCCTTGGAAGAGGATTGTGTGTGTAATCAGACCCGGATAAGTATTCCAGTCATGACTGGTAGTTGTGACAGTCCTTGAGTCATTATGGATGCTGGTGCAAGTACTCCCACAGTGCTGGCTCATCTGCTCTTCTAGCAGTCACCTGAATGCCAAGAGTTATAGCTGTTCTAAAAAATAAAGAGAGACTGAAGATAATAATAATCCTGAATATATCTTCTTAAAGCCCTACTTACTGTATATAGGTCATGATGGAAATGATAGTTCCAGAGGTTCACAGCTGCTCCTGTGCTGCATGCCTAACAAGGTACATGGGCCATTAAGAAAGGGAACAAATTACCTCAATGAGAAAGACGAAAGAAATTATGCAGTTGATCGTTTTGTTATTAATAAATCATTATGCCCTTCTACTCTCTTTTTCCCAGAGATTGATTTTCAGATGCCTTTTGGACAAGGCAGAGTGGAGTACTGGAGGCCAAAGTGCTACAGTTATGATAAAAAAACAGAGCTGGGAAAAGTTCCTTTTTTGGACTACAGAAATTATCAGATGAGAAGACGTGAGGAATGCTTAAAAGCCTAAAAACACCTAAATTAACAAACAAAACGAACCCACAAGCACTGAAATACACTTGGAAACTTGGCAGCAAAATGGGGAGGTGCATAAAAAGAGCGTCTCGTACCTAATTTTTATGTTTTCACCTAAAAGTGTTCTGGTGGGGACCGCCCATTGATACTGGAAGCAATGCCGCTAAAAAAAAACCCACCATGGGATATCATATGGCAGCTTCTGCCTGCTAATACAAAAGAATGTCTTCTTAACAGCAGCAGAATGCTTGCAGAACACTGGTGCATGACGTCATGCAATAGGGAGCCCTTTTGCAGTATCATTTCAACGTCATAATACCGTATTTGCCACATCTAATAATCTCCTACAGCGCAAAGACTCTGGGAGCCATCCTGGCTGAGGGATTCTGGAAGGTGTCATTTTATTTATTTATTTATTTATTTATTTATTTATACCCCGCTCTTCAGCCACAAGGCTATCAGAGTGGCTTACAAGCAGCTTATTGTTTTTAAGCAATAGCAATTTACACATCTACACTGCATTAAGCAGTTTCCAATGTGTGTTGGCTAATTTTAAAAAGTAACATTTCCGAACTCGGATAAAAGGGTACAGTTCCTACATAAATTTCCTGACTTACGATAAATTCTTAAGCCAAGCATTCCTTCAGCCTCACTATGGCCAATAATTTGTTTGTTTAAATACTTCTACCGTATTCTGCTTCATACCCCTGAGAGGCTAAATCCCCAAAGAGGCTCTCCGCTTAGAAATTATTCTTGGCAAAGGGAGGTTCCAACACTTCTCCCACTTCCATATTTAAAGACTATGCAAGGGTAATGCAGGCTGGCTCTAACATTGGTGATGACCAAACTGGCACCCAAGCCATACCACCATCTCAACTTTACATTGGCAAGTGAAGAGACAGCTATGCATATACTAATATATGCTCATAGAGCTCCTCCACTTGAGTAAAACTGTGAATTGAGCACCCACACCCAAAGTGGAAGGGTCTTACATGTGCTACATACATTGGTGGGGATATCCCATATAGCCCCCCTCCCCATATTCTTTCAATGCATGCTGAGTAGAAGTCTAGAACTTTCTGAACAAAATCACATGATTATTAAATTCAAAAGGAATAGAAAAAAAAACATGGCATGGTGCCAGGATTTATTTATATATATATATATATATATATATATATATGCATTTAAAAGCAATTTTTAAAACACAGTATAGATCCCTACTCCCATTAAAGCTCTCTGTACTAAAGATTGGCTCTTTAGTAGCCAATCAGTTGCCAAAAGCCTCCGCCCTATAAAATGGTATTTGCTTATAGACTAGCCTAGTCTTCCTTGGAAAGGAGTTTCAGAGCTTGGGAGCAGCCACCAGTAAGACTCTCTAGAACAAAGCCTCTTAAACTGTGGGTTGTGACCCCATATGGACTCATGTGACTGAAGGTGGGAGTTGCAAAAAAACTGGCAACAGTAAATTTGATTTGTATACCTATTTTATATACCTCTATACCGGGGTCATGTAAAAATTTCTCAGGCAAAAAGGGGTTGAGAGTGGAAAAAGTTTAAGAAGCCCTGCTCTAGAATACCTGCACCTCATCTAGCTTCTGGTCTGGGACCTGATCCCAGTTGCCTTGTTAATGGCTCAAGTCTAATCCATAACCTGATCATGTCAAGACTTACAACCTCAGACTTTATTCTTCAAACACTGTTCACAACTATGCAAACTCTAAAAAAATGGGCAGTGCTCTAGAAGAGTTGGGTGTTCTAAAGCAGCCAAATAATGTTGCCACTGGTTCTGTGGGACACAATACATATTGGGTTATGCACACTGGTATTTGCCCCATGTCTGTTTCCTAAAGCCTATTTCTTTCAATTTATAAATCTATTTCAGTTCATTTATTTATATTCCACTCTTCTACTAAACATATTGTATTGAGTGCATTTTCTATAGATCCTTAAAGTCCTAAAAGATATGGTTTTTTTTTTGTTAAGGACAGGATTGAATTTATTTTCCTGGACAAATTTAACGAAAGCATTATAGCAGTAATTTTAGTGGCAGAAATTTAATTCCAGTTTTGCATTTGATACTTGCAAGAGTCCTTCCACTGCAGATCTATGCTCTTTGGTAGGAAGGAAATAAACATTTGACTTTTAAAATTTGACTGTGAAGTTCAGTGGTGCAGACAGAAGAAAAGCTTTCCTGAAGAGCAACTTTCCTTTATTTGATGTGAGGCCTTGCACATGCTCAGCGGTGCAACAAAATAGCAGAAACTCAGGGCAAGAGCACTGCCTTGAAAAGTTTGTGTAAATATATTTTAGACTCTGTTTTTTAAAAAATTGAATAGAATACTCTGTGTAATTGTGGTCAGTACTTAATGTATCATGGTTAATGCCATTGCCAGTGGCTGCCGATTGTGACAACATCATCTCCTGTGACATTACAAGGGGTCATCCCTAGGACTCAGATTTTGACCCTGCAGTTTCAGAGTCTGGGATAGTTGGGACCTGGCAACCCTAACTGTGACTTACTGACTGGCATCCTGCTAGTGGATATGTCTGTGTATGTCTTTGTTTGGTCAATATATACCTCCAGCCATTCCCTGCCTGGTGGAGAGCAGGGGTGGCAGAAGTGTCTAGCTATGTCCCTGTACTGTAGCTGGATGTGAAATGATTATGTCATGAACTGAAACTTTCTGAGGATCCCAGAGGACCACAGTGAATGACATAATGCAGAATTTCTATGCTACACAGGTGGAATTACTACACTACACTGAGTCATAGAGGATTCCAGCCACTGCGGCAAAAGTCTGGAATACGGTACTTTGTGCAGCAGACATGAGTGTGGGAGTGAGGGTGTGTTTGTATGTGCTTGGTCTTTCTGACTTCATATTGAGGAAGATCACAAATAGGAGAGTAGGTGGCATGCTTTGCAGGGGACTTTTTGTTGTGTGGATCAGGGTCAGATTTGGTAGTGAGCAGAGAAGGCCTGAGGGAGCTGTGGAAGGAGATTGTGACAGTTGAGATAAACTGTTCCCACATGCTATGTGGTGATAATTTTACTCCTAAGTAAAACTGCATAAGACTGAACAGTAGCAGCTGCTGCTCTGTATGTATTTTTAATGGGTGAGGGTTGGGAGAGTAGAAACCAAATGCAGGTGTGAAAGTTATTTCATTGAACACCTTTGCTTTTAGTGATATTAACTTGTTACTGCCCCTTTAACAAGGGCTGAGTATTGATTGGAGGATGGGTAGAAACAGAAAATTAGATCCACTTGGCTTTGCCTCTGCTCCTTCAGACTTAATAGGTATGAGATGTCACTGAAATAAATCAGCAATAATTATCTGTTCTTTCATGCCAGCCAAATTCAACTACCTAATGGCAGGGCCAGCCCTGTGATCTCTAAAATAGCACATTTTGCATGATGTAGTGTTCTGAATCTCCATCATGTATCATTCCTGGTTCTGAACCTTACAGAATTCCTGGCTCTTCCCTTACCTTTTTTCAAAGGAGGGAGAATATGCTGTAACCTGTGTATTGAGAGCAAATAATCTTGCCATTCTCTGTTTACACAATCTACTGCCATGCAGACAAAATTAAGATTATTGTAGCTGTAAAATTTCCAGTCTTCCAAGAACCAGTGATACAAGACACATTCCTGGGGCTTGTCTACACTGGTGGGAAACCCCACACCTACCTATTTATTTATTTATTTATTTATACCCCGCTCTTTAGCCACAAGGCTATCAGAGTGGCTTACAGATTGTTTTAAGCAATAGCAATTCACACATCTACACTGCATTAAGCAGCTTCTAATGTGTGTTAGCTAATTGCCCCCACAATCTGGGTATTGTAGCCACAGTGAATTTCTTTGATCCACAGTGGCCCTGTAGATGGTACACAAACTGGGGCTTGTCTAATTGCACTGGAGTAAAGGGGCTGCCCTAAACTGATCCTATACGTCATACTATTTCCTGCCAGATGGCTGGGGCTTCTCTGTCCCCCCCCCTTCACTTATCCATGCAAATAAATGAATATACATGATCCCAGAGTACTGTATTCATGGATAAGCAGAGATATGCTTATTCAGATATGCACACAATTGGAAATTTTTTTTTTTAAGTTTTTTAAAAGTGCCAGAATAGAATCCTGTTCACTGGAAATCCTGCCCTGGCTTTGTTTTGAAGCCAATCTTTGGCTGCCACACAGTCCAAAATCTTTTCACCTCAGATGCAGAGCAAACTGTGGATCTTACAGATCCAGTATTTCTTGCATAAACCACAGTGAAAATGTGCATCATGTAAAATGTTGTGTGTCAACTGTGCTGCAAATACGGGGTGAGTATAGGTTTTATTGTCCATGTGGACAAGCCCTTGGAAACATCACCAGGTTCCTTGATGCACTTGCCTATGCAGGTATATTCAGTTAAGAAAGCCTCTGCTAAAGAAGCTCCTTTTTACAAAGTCTTTTTATGCTTGCCCACCATTCTTCTTCCCCATCCTCTCTCTAGTTGGAACTTTTTAAGCAGCATTGGCACGGGGAGGAGGATGAAAGAGGGCTGGGGGGAAGCAGACTTTCAGTGTTTTGTTGCAGTAGCATGTCTGCCGGAAACAGTACAATAAACAAAGCTGGGAAAGAGAAGGATTCTACCCTTGCCAGATCCTACTGTAGCTGCGTATACAGCAGTTGCCTCCAGAATCCATTTCTTAGCATGTGTGAAGAAGAGCAAATGATGGACTTCCCCTGCCATAGAAAAAGCATAGATCTAGAAATCTGGCTACCAATATGGAAATCATAAAAATAAAAAAGTGGAGGCCAGTGAAAGAAAGGGGAGGGGGGAAATCCCTGGATGCATTTTGGAAGAAACTTTCAAGTGGTCTCTAAAAGGTTCAAATCTTTTTGTTTACTTATGCAAGGCTCACCTGAGCTGGGTGTTTCATTTCACATGGGCATATTGTTGAGGTTAGAATAAAAAAGCTTGCTGAAAACTGCTGAACTGCTCTTCTTTTTTGTGGTGCAGGAACTTATCCCATGTTATTTCTGCCTCTGGGGCCAAATTTTCTGTTAAGGAAATAACAGCCAGGAATACCTCAGTTGACTTTGTTAACTGAGGTATATCCATACCTACTTCATAGTCAGAGCAGAACGTGGCTGAACACACCTCATTCTCCTATAGCTCATGCATTGTGTGCCTGCCTGTGCATTTAAGATTTTTCCATTCTTTTGCAGTGCAAAAGGGAAAACAGCAACAATAGCAGCCACTGCCACCACCACCAAGGTAGAATGTAAGGAGTTGGCAAGCAAGAGAGTTAGGCTGCCAAGTGACACCAGCAAGAAAAGGAAATTTCACATTGCCTCAGCAAAGAACCACTGACATGGCCAATTTTTCAGGAAAGCCTTTTTACATTCTCTCCCACCACTGCCTCACCCACCCCTTAACACAAGGTGAAACTCAGCAGCATTTTAAAGTATCTTTCTCTCATAATGGAGTCATTGAATGGTCATTATTCACTATAATAGCAATGAGGGTAGTGGAGTTATTTGTTACTTGTCAATAGCCTGCCTTCCATCCAAACAGAGGGATCACTTCCTGCTTGCTGGGAGAAAGGGAAAAAAGAGTAGCTGGGAGGAAAAAGGCCAAGCACATAATGACAGGCGAGGAGCACAGGGGATGGAAAAGCTTCGTGAAAGGTGGTTTCCCCCTGCTGGCTCTGCCTGGGAATGTTCGCCCTCACTGAACAAAGCCACATAAAAATGCATTATTTTAGATGGATAGGGCACAAGGGATAATTGCAGTAATGTGATCCTAAAACGAGTCTGCCTTCTTTGTGAGTGTGTGTGTTTGTGTTGTGACTCCAGGTCAATAAACTGCACTTACTGTATTTTAAGAGGTCTTTAAAAATAACTTGCACGGTTATAAGAGAATACATTACTGGGGAAAAAAATGAATAAAACATGTCTTGGAAAAGATCCCTATATAACATATAGCAGCATTCTATGAGTCGACATTTTTTATTCCCCACACAGCCCAATCCAGAAGAAACAGAAAATCAAATAGAAATATTGGTGGAAAGCAAAACAAGAGAAACCAATTGCCAGTGTAGCAACTGAAATGGGTCTATAGCATTGTCCCAGAGTTGGGTTCCATAAGGAGAGAAAACAAGCATCTTGCAAAGTCTTTGGAGAAATTCAGTTCTGGTGTTAGGCACTGTGACTTTGTGGCTGCCTTTGGGAACTGTGGTTAAGATTCACTGTTCAGCAGTTGACCTACCTGGGAAGCATTATCTCCTCAGATGCCAAGACTGACAAAGAGATCGATCACAGATTAGCAAAGGCATATAGCGCATTTGGTAGACTTTACAAAAGAGTCTGGAGTAACAAACACCTGAGGCGAAGCACAAAAATCAGTGTGTATAGAGCCATCGTACTGTCTATCCTCCTTTATGGATCTGAAACATGGGTCACCTATCGCCAACACTTATGACTCCTCGAACGCTTTCATCAGTGCTGTATACTCACAATCCTAAATATACACTGGACTGACTATGTGACGAATGTTGCTGTCCTTGAGCAAGCAGGCATCACCAGCATTGAGGCCATGATATTGAGAACACAGCTGCGCTGGGCAGGGCACGTTTCTAGGATGGAGGACCATCGCCTCCCAAAAATAGTACTCTATGGTGAACTCGCCAAGGGTCAGCGTAAGAGGGGCGCTCCAAAAAAGCGATACAAAGACTCCTTGAAACAACATCTCAGGCTCGGCGAAATTGATCACCAACAGTGGTCCGCCCTGGCCTCACATCGGGAGGCATGGAGACGCACTATCCACAATGAAGAGAAATGACAATGCAGAAAGAATCACAACCCAAAAACATCACCCAAGGAGACCTTCTGCTGTGCTTTCTGCAACCGGACTTGTTTATCTCAGATTGGCCTTTTTAGTCATCAGCGCGCTTGCAGAATGTGCAAGATGAGTCCTTCCTGAATCTTCGTTTGTGAAGAAAAGCCAGAGGAGTGAGTAGAGCATACAGATTCAGCTAGTACGGGAGAACATGCATCCTTATAGATACTTTAAACTACAATCAAGATTTTGGATTGGGACATGTATCATAAGGTACCGCACAGGCAGAACCATAAAACATCTCCCCCTCACCCCTGCCAAGCCCACCTTTTAAGCAGCTGCAGCTCTCCCTCACCATTGCTATTTATTGGCTGGTACTAAGATCCTTTGGATGGTCTAGACAATGATGTCATTGCTGTGTGTCCAGCTGCAGGAACATAGCTGGACACTGCTCAGCTCCCCCCACCACCCCAATTGATGAGTAAATGGCCAAGTTGCAGCAGTTTAAAAGGTGGGGTTGGGGAGGGAGAATTGGGTTGTTGCATGGTCAGTAGAGAATTGCAGTCTCTACAACACCACAAAAGTGAGTTGTGCAGGCATATGTTGGGCTTATGATGTTGCAGATCTCTAACAGGATGCCGCTCTACAAATCCTACAGTCCTTTATAATTGACCATGTAGGGTGGGACTGATGGAAGTTGCAGGCCACAACATTTTAGGGGATCAAATAATCACCAGTCCTGGTTTAGGCCTTGGACTTTGGAACAGAGAAAATGAAGTCGTGTTCTATACTGCATGTCAACCATCTTTTTAAAAAACAACCAGCTAGTCAATGGACCAGTCTAGTGATACTTTAAGGTAGGAATGGGCAATTGTGGTGGGTCTTAGGGCCATTTTTCTGCCCTCGGAACACTCCAGGAGCCACACAGACTACCAAAAAATGTAAACAAAAAGACAAAACCAGTAGACTAGAAATGGCTGGATGTTGACTCCTGGGGACGCTTCCCACTGCACAATTATAGTGCTATTATTCCACTTTAAATGCCATGGCTCCATCCCATGGAACCCTGGGGTTTGTAGTTTGGTGAGGAGCCAGTGTGGCATAGTGGTTTGAGTGTTGGACTGCAACTCTGGAGACCAGGGTTTGATTCCCATTCATCCATGAAAACCCACTGGGTGACGTTGAACAAGTCACACATGCTCAGCCTCAAAAAAGCACAAGGGACTTACCACATTCTGAAGTAAAGCCTGAGTGCAGCAGGAAGGTTCCGTCTTCCGTGCTGCCTTACTGCACAATGCCATCATTCTTTCGTTCTGGTCCCACGGGAGACCAAGGTAAAACAACAACAACAACTTCTTCTTCTTCTTCTTCTTCTTCTTCTTCGTAACTGGAAAAACCATTAGCAAAAAGACACAATTTTACCTTGGTCTCCAATGGGAAAGGAACAGGAAAACACTGGAAGAACAATGACATAATGCGGTAAGGCAGCACAGAAAGCGGAATTTCCCAGCTGCCCGGCTGCTTTACTTCAGAGTGTGGTAAGCCCCAACCATAAGTCTTCATAAGTCAGAAATGACTTGAAGGCACACAACAACAACAACAACAACAACAAGGCACCCGAGCTCTCTGGATTTTATAGGGCAGAACCATGGCAGTTAAAGTGGAATAACAGCACCATAATTGTGTAGTGTAGATGGGTTTTCAAAAGCTGTTTTTTAAAAAGCATTATTAAACAATGCAAGGGGCCCTTGCAAGCTATATAAAAGGTGAATCACCATTCTGAGACATTCTAGGAGAGGCAATTCATCCCTTCTCTGGCTAGAAAGGCAGTCTAGGGATTCTGGCAGAATCAAGGGCCACAAAACAGCTTTGGGGGCTGCAAGTTACCTCAAGGCTACATTTTATCTTAAAGGATCATTTTGATTTTAAATAAAGCAAGATTGTCTATTGAAAATCTAGAATGTGTGAGGTTGGAAGGTTTTTGACTGTTGTGCTTATGGAGAAAAGAAATGCACTATTTCAGAACATTTTTTCTCTGGGGAATACTTTTCCCTAGAAATTCTAAAGCATATGATGACCTCTACTGTGTCATGAGGTCATAATGACATGTCTGAAAATTTTGTAAGATCATCCAGCACTCTCCAACAGCTATAAAATCCATCAGCAGTTCAATCTAAATAAGCACATTGTGAAGAATAGGGATACTGTGATACTAAAGCCCAATTTAAAAACAAACTACACATTAGCCTAGCTCAAATGTTATGTATTATTTTATTTATTTCCAAGTAGTTCTATACAGCCTATATCCAAAACTTTCAAAGTGGTATGTAATAGTAAATTGTTAAAGATAACACAAAACACAAATACACAGACCACGATACACACATTCTTTTGGAGGCGTAAGCAATAGACATCGAATTGGACTAAACAGGAGTGGTTTGCTCAAATAAATGAGTTTATAACATGCGTTGAAACTTAAGGACAGTTGGAACATACTTGAAGTTCTGGTGGAGGAGCATTCCACGGAGTAGGTGTCACTATGCTGAAAGCCCTGCTTTAAACAACTATTCAACAGACATCAGGAAGGCCTCTCCAAATGACCTCAAAGACTGAATGCATTTATAAAGGAGAAGGGGCTCTCTTAGGTCATTGCTACTCAAAGCGGTGGTTCCTGGATGGGTGCCAGTCCCAGAGCCACTGGCTGCTGGTCTCTGGCATGTTTCCAAGAAAAAAGTACTGAAAAGCACACAGGCAAGCAGAAAACAATGAGGAGACACGCTCCATGTGCCATTGGATGCTCAACTGTATATTCCTTTTTAAAAAGCCCTACGTGTTTCGGCCTGTACGTAAAAGGCCTTCTTCGGGGGCATTCAGTAGAAAACACTTCCTTTTCTCGTCATTGTTTTCTTCAAGTTTCCAAGAAAGAAACGACTGTCCCTGGTGCATTGTGAAACAACAATTGCTGCTCCCCTAAATCAGATACTCTGAGAAGCATTGTCTTAAGCAGCCGTGTCTCAGATTGTTTAGGGCTTTATTGACTAACAACAAAACCTTAAATCTTGCCCCATAGTGGATAGAGCAGGCGTAGGGAACTATCAATGGTTAGGGACTTACCAAACACAATTCCAATTTTTAGCCCCCCAAGTGCCCCCAAGGTTGGACAAGTGGCATTTTCTCCATGTTTTTGGCCCTCTCTGGGCCATTTTAGGCCTAAGAGTGGCCCTTGCCCCCCTCAACAAGGTGTTACCTGGGAAGTTGACTTCCAGGTCAGTTTCTGTTGGAAAAATAGCCTCTCCTGGGCTAAAAACACCCTGGAGGGCAAAAACATAAATTGCTTCGTGCACATTCCCTGCAGTGTATGGGGGCATTTAGGAGCCTAGGGGTTGTATAAACAGTCAAAATAACCCTCATGGAATTTTCTGGGAATCCTACCTGTCTAAATGGGGTCCTGCAGCAATCCACACTATTTGGAAAGAGTGGAGCCCAGAATGGCAAAAACAATGCAGGAAAACCCTTAGTGGCTTTTCCCATAATTTGTAAAAAACAGTGAGCGGAATGCGCATTCCTGCTCAGTAGGAGAAGCAATTTGAAGCGCAAAGCTGATTGGCCAGATGAGTGTAGGGGTGTGGCTTGCTAAGAGGGCAAGCGACTGCTGCCACCATGTTGGATTTTTGCCTTAGTGAGCAATCGCTAAGGCAATAAAATGGAGTGGGGTTTTTTTTGTTTTTTTGGGTTTTTTTGCTTTCCTGTTAAATAAAAAAAATTGCTATACCCCTCCAATGCACCTCAGAAGACTTCTTTTTAAAAAAGGTCAGCGGTGGTGAAGAACTAACACGAGTAAATCACTTGAGGCTGTCATCTGGTATGCAAAGCTTATGGGAGCTTCTGAGGCCAAAAACACCGTTAAGACAGGTCACTGCTGCTGTGAAACGTCATTACTACAAGGTACTCCGTTTCCCTCCCCACTTGTATAGATGGCTCCCAAATTTTTCTTTTTTAAAAAATATATCAGCTGAGATCACACACCAACCATGTAGCCATGTATCCTGATCTGACCCCTATAGCCCACCTTAAAAACTTGGCAGCCATCCCAAAAGAAGGAGTTCTGTGCTGCTGGCAAATAGGGCTTTGAAGGATGACATGTCCAGACTCCTCCCTCTAGCAAGCCATGGCATGAGAAGCAGAAGGAGGGATACCCGTGAAGTCCTGTTGTAACTATTTTTGGACTGCAGCTTGCTGGTGGGAGGGGGCTGGGTGCATCATCCTTCAGCACCCCACACACCAGCTCTGCAGAACTCCTTCATTCAGTATGGCTACCTGGATTTTTAAGGTGAATTTGGGAGGCTTTTGCAGTCATCACAAGGGCTATGATTGCACACATAAACATGCAAACAGTTATGAGGCCATTATGCCTAGCTTATGACATCATAACTGCCTAACATTATGCCAGCCAATTTTCCCAAAACGTGTGGAGCTCCTGAGGGGCCCTGTGAAGCCACACGTAGCCTAAGGGTTGCTCTTTTCCCATCCTGAGATAAAGTAATGGTTGCCAACTTCAGTCAACACAGGGACCTAACGTCTGCTACCTTGGCCCTGGGACCTGCTGCAAGCCACCCATATCCACTTAGTTGCATGGCAGCTGCACAACACCACCTCATTCATCCATTGTGATGTTGCCCAACTGAATGCACAACCTAATATGGATGTATACCTGTAGGCACAATGTGCAGCCACATACAACATGCATGCACATCCATGCACAATATCCATGTGCAGACATGCATTATGCACATTGGCAATAATGTGTGATCGTACCAAATGTGCAACTTTGAACTCGTAATGCTGGTTCACTGTTCTGCCTTCTGGAACCCATTCTGCCAAAATTGCACCCTTGATGTTAAAAAAAAAATGAGCATGGCTTTGAATGTTGATTTGTTTTGATGTGCTCTTTTTAATTCTTGGAGATGATGGTGTTTTGCAGTGCTTTGATTGTCATTTTGTCTCGGGATCATACTGGAAGATCCAGGTTTCATCACAAGTGATGATTTTTTGAAAATGGTTTGGGTCTGCCTCAAGTTGTTGCAGAATGTCAGCACAAATTTCCTTGTGGCACTCTTTTTGCTCTGGTGTGAGAACCCTAGGAACCATCTTGGCACAATTTTTTCTCATGTTGAGATCCTCATGCAAAACTTTGCACACAGTGTCTTTGTCAGTGTTCATGGCTTCAGCTACTATTCAGACACTGAGTTGGTGGTCTTCTCAAACAATTTGGCTATTTTTTCCACAATTTTTCCAGTTCTTGAAGGGGAAGGTCATCCAGGGCATTCGTCATCTTCCACATTCTCACGTCCTTCTTTAACTCTTTTGTGCCACTCAGACACACGTGCATGAGACATAGGCCTCAGTAAACATTTGAAAAGATTCAATTGGTGTTCAATTTTGTTCAATTTTACTAAAAAATTCAAATTGACTAAAAATTCAAATTGACTAAAAAAATTCAAATTGACACGTTGCTTGACTTTTAAACTTAGCATTTTTTCGGCACACAACAGACAAGAGAGCTGCTTTAAACGATGGCTGACATTCACTCTCTGACTGGCCGAGAGTGTTGATGTTTGTCATGCAGGTTTAGACATGTTCAAGGTCACCACTCAAGTGTTCACAATCAGTTCTACCTGATTTGTCTGAAAGGTAGAAACACAGTCTCATTATTTAATAGACAGACCTCGTATAATAGCTGACAAAGCTGAGAGAAAGAAAAAAAGGCCAAAACTGTGGAACAATGGTTTCATTCTTCATCAATACAATGCGCCTGCTCACACAGCACTTTGTGTGAAACAGTTTTTGGCCAAAAAACACATTACTACACTTGAACATCCTGCATATTCACCAGATTTGGCACCATGTGACTTTTTAATTTTCCCTAAAGTGAAATTGGTGCTTAAAGGAACACATTTTGAGTCAATTGAGGCAGTAAAGAAGAAAACAGCAGATGTGTTGACACAGCTGACAGAAACTGATCTGCTCCACACCTTCAACCAGTGGAAAACAAGACTGCATGGGTGTGTGGGTGTGAACGGGGAGTATATTGAAGGGGACAAGCATTAGAATTGTAATACATATAAATAAAGATGGGTTATTGTATCAGTCTTGTTATTTAATAGACCTCATATTGGATAGCAATATGTTATGTACTTGGAATGCCAACAACCAGAACAGGCAAAGACACTTCAGGATGTGGGTGGATGGGGGACCTTCTTGCAAGCAAATCTGCAATTGAATCCCATCTGCTTTGCAAGACCAAGATCCAGATGCATTCTAGTGGAGTCACTTGTTAAAGAATGAACAGCGAGAGATGCCTGTGGAAGGAACTCCTAATGAAGCGACAGGCTTTTTTAAAAAAATATAATGTCCTTATTTTTTTTTTTACTTTTATTTTAGAATTCTAACTGTGCACACCATAGAGTTAAAGTACATACAGGAGATGTTTTAAATCAAGAACCTTTCATTTCCTGCTCAGTTTTAGCATATCTTAACAAAAGGGAGAGATTTCAAAAGCACTTGTAGAGTAGATTAGAATGCTAAGAGGAGGTTAGAGGGTGACATGAATAAATATGAGGTAAACAGCTGCACTTAAGGCAAGTTAGTTCAAATAGGTGACAAACAAATGTGATGCTTCAGAATGGATGCTAATTTTCCAGACAGGATACAGGAATAATTTATTGCCTGCATACAGTAATCTAGATTTCCCTCTTCATTTAGATCGCCTTTTAGCAATTGCCAAAACCAGAGTGTCAAGCAAGATCAATGGGAGGTTGCCACGATGTGTTCCATCTTATGATCTGTACTGACAACAGAGCAGTGCATTTGACCTTTGTTCTTTTCCAAGAGTCTGCCACTCCATCATAAAGCTGTGGCACACTATTGGTGACCTCTACACTGCTTTGTTCATTTGTTTGCTTCTAAAGAGGTATCTTTGACCCCACAGAGCTTCCTGTGACCCTTTGCTCATCTTTCTAAACACCTAAACATAGGAGGAACTTCCTGATGGTAAGAGCTGTTTGGCAGCGGAATGTGCTGCCTCAGAGTGTGATGGAGTCTCCTTTGGAGGCTTTTAAACCGAGGCTGGATGGCCATCTGTTGGAAGTGCTTTGATTGTGTGTTCCTGCATGGCAGGGAGTTGGAGTGGATGGCCCTTGAGGTCTCTTCCAATTCTGTGATTCTGTATAGGTGGTATAGGTATAGGTATGTATATATAATGCAAGATAGTCCTTGGCTGTTCACCATTACCAAACAATGCAACCCAAGGGTAGGAATCATGCATCTCTCTTGATGTTGGTGGACCGCAAGCTACTATCGCTAAGGGTGAAGAATGCCGGGAGCTGCAGTCTAACAACATCAGAAGGCTGCATGACTCCCACCTCTGTACTAAGAGAAGGGTGGTTTAAGGATGATATCAATAGAAGCAGAGGAAAAGAAAAGATCCACTAGTTGTAATCCATGTGGATGAACCACATACAGGCCTCAAGGATCTTTCTTGCAGATCCCACTGTCCTCATCTGCCATTGTAGTCCATCTCCTCCGTTCTCTGAGTTCCGGGGTGGTGGACATCCTTCTTTATAACCTAACAATTTATAGTATCCAGCAATGGATAGCTGGGGTAAAAAACTCACTAGGAGGTTAGGATACACAGTAAGATTTTGTCACAGGTCTAACATGTTGTCTCTTACAGTGAACTCAGGTTCTGATGCTTGGTGTAGATGGGACCAGAGACAAAACAGAGACATCAAGAAACAAGAGAGAGGTATCCAGCATCCTTTGATAATCTCCAAGATTATGTAAAACATTCTTTTTAAAGCCAGAGTTGCCTTTGTCCCCTTTTAAAACCCACATACTCAAACTACAGCCCAGTGAAGATTGAGCATGTTCATGACACTTCACTAAACACTGAACACTGAGGGCTTATCTACAATAGCCAGGATATGTGGCTCCCTTCCGGCATATCCTGGCTCTGGATCTGGCCCATTCTACTCCTGTTACCTGGAGAAAACGGGCCAGCATCCAAACAGAATGTTGGTCTGTTGCTGCCATTGCTACCACCACCACCATTTCCCCTGTTGAAAAGGAAGCCAGGAAGGTGGATCACAACATGTGATTGCAGCCCCCCTGCATGTGACCAGCCTTGGTCACATGCTGAGGGATCCCTGCCTGGCTTCCAGGAGAGCCAAGGAGTTGGCGGCAACAGCAAGAGGTGGCCTGCCAGACAGGCTCCCAGGGACATGCGGGGCCTGATCTGGTTTTTGGAAACAGAGTAAATTGGGTATTATATTGTCATGTTTTATCGGGCCCTATCCTGGCTTGCCCCCGTTCGTATCTGCCCCAGGAGTGGTGAGGACTGCCAGGGGCAGATTGGGGCAAAAGCCCTGCATCATCTGGCCATCAAGGCTCTGGAACAGGGCAAGCAAGGGTATTTGGCCCAAGTAGATAAGCTCTGCATATCTTTTGGAACAGAAAACAAAGGGGCGAGAAGTCTCCTTGAGTCTGCTTGAGCCCCTTAGAACCTATATCAGGGAAATGTGTGGAAACCTTGTTGGACTATAACTCCCGTCATATCCCATCAGCCCTAGCCAACACAGATAATTGTGAGGGATGACAGGTGCTGCAGTCCAACAACATTTGGAGTGTCACACATTTCCCTATCCCTCACTCCCAATATTCTAGAGGAAAGTGTGGTTCACTGGTTGACGCTCTAAACAAAATCACTATCTGGTAACATTTTGTTGTAGGTCCAAATTGAATTTCTTATGTCAGTTGGTGAGGCCCATCCTATTTGCATATCTGTAACTGCAGTTTTAATACAGGCAATTATGTTACCTCCTAACTAACTTTTTTGTAAGACCTGTGAAAGGCATACTAATTTACAGAAGCCGAAATCCATAAAAGAGTAATACCTTTATTGATCAACCAAAATGCACAAAATACAGCATGCAAGCCTTTGAAGCTCCACTGGCTTCTTCATCAGGCGAAAGGTGTTAAAAAATCCTACAGGAGAAGAAAAATGACAATGGTAGAGTCAAAGGCCTAATTTTGTATCAGATATTGTTTCCGTTACAGTTTAATTGTTCTGGAAAGATCTCAATGCAGACAAATGCCCCTTCCCCTGTTGGCCATATGAGGACCTGGGACAAGGGGCAATGAATGACAGGTACTAATATTTCAATTCTATTAGCAACAGAAAAGTAACTTCGCTTGAGATCCAGGTTGTCCCTGTCCTGTGTGAAGTTAACTGCTGCTTTCTTAGAGCCTTACCACACTCTGAGGAAAAGCTGCAAAACAGCAGAAACATTCCGTCTTTCCTGTTGCCTTCCCGCATGACGCTGGCATCCTTCCGGCATCCTTTCGTTCTGGTCCCATGGGGGCCTGAGCTAAAACTGCACCTTTTTGCAAATGGGTTTTTCTAGTTAGCAAAAAGGCATGGTTTTACCTTGGTCCCTTACAGGACTGGAATGAAAAGACGGCAACGCCATGCAGGAAGGCAGCAGGAAAGATGGGATGTTCCTGCTGCTTTGCCACTTTTCCTCAGAGTGCAGTAAGGCTCTTAGGCAGAGAACACTGAATTTCTCAAGAAGTTCCTGTTCTGTTACATCTGGAAAAACTTTTAGGTGCTGCATAGGTAAAAATTGCCAATTGTAGTCCAAATGAAAAAGTTTTACCTTTGTTGGGGGTAAAAATTTCAAAGAATTAAGTCCCAGTCCATTAGCTCCCTCTTCTTAAATTTTGCCTGTTACAGCAAAATTTGGTAACTTCAAATCCAGGTAACATGACATGTAGGCTTGTGACTCTACCATCATCACTTTTCTTCTCCTATATGATTTTTTAACATCTTTTGCCCAATGAAGAAGCCAGTGGAGCTTCAAAAGCTTGAATGAAGTACAGTATTTCGTGGAGCTCAGTACGGATGGCATTTCATGGACTGAGGAGTGGTGCAGTCCTCCTGAAATGGTGGAGGGGAGATACCCCATCTGCTTGGTCCATGAGCTGCCCATTCTCTGTACTGTGGCTGCTGCTTCTTGTTTACTAAATGCAAATCTTAAGAGACAAGATATGAATCAAGCTGCATCTCAGTGTTGAGTTTATCCACACAAAAGAATAGTTGGCTCCATAAAATGTCAAAACAAAGCCATTGAAATTACTAAGACCTATATAAGTCATGACTAACTTACCTCATATTGATTTCTATGGGTAGTTTTTACTCCTCACACACCCCCATTCAAATCTTTTCTGACTCTTGGCCAACCTAAAGCAAACCTATCACAAAGTTTTCTTAGCAAGATGTATTTAGAGCGGGGTTGCTGTAGCCTTCCTTTGAGACTGAGAGATGAGGTTTGTAATTGCCCAAGGTTACCATGGCTGAGCGAGGATTTGAACCTGGATCACCCATAGACCTAGGAAATTTTCGGACGAAGAAAAATAACGCAAGCAGCCTCTCCATTTGCAAGGCTGCTGTGCTGCAAAGCGCCCCTTTCGTATGACGCTCGCCCCTGCTGGTACTGTTGCGGTACCGCAGGGAGAGCTGAGCGTCATATTTCGTTGATTTTTACTCACGATCAACTTTCGTGAGTAAAAAAATCAACAAAATATGACGCTCAGTTCTCCCTGCGGTACCACAACAGTACCAACAGGGGTGAGCGTCATACGAAAGGGGCACTTTGCAGCGCAGCAGCCTCGCAAGCTGGAGAGGCTGCTTGCGTTATTTTTCTTCATCCGAAAAAGTCCCTAGTCCAACACCCAAACCTCTACACCAGGGGTCCCCAACTATTGGTCCCTAGACTGGTACTGGTCTGTGGACTGTTAGGGACTGTGCTCTGCACAAGGTGTCCAATTGGCAGTCAGCCTCAGCCTGGCTGCCTAGTTGCTGCTTTTTGCAAGCTCTGTTCACTCCCCTTCAAGCAGCAATGCTTGAAAGGGAGCGAACAGAGCTTGCAAAAAGCCTTGCAGAGCTTGCAAAAACCCTGCAAAAAGCCTATCACACACGCGTCACAAGGCTGGCTTGGCGGGAAGCTACAGAAGCCTCACTCTCAGCCTGGCTGCTGCTTGAAGGGGCAGAAGACATAGCAAGCTACCTTCTCTTCTATGCCAGGCTATAGCTGCTCACTCCAGCTTCCCTCCAGTAAGTCACAGCCATGTTTTTGTATGTAAAGACATTCCCACTGTTTTTATCTGAGAAGGACTCATTTGGATATTAGGTTTGAAAAAACTTTTATCCTTCCCAGTGGTGGCCTCCTGTTCCGATGCCAGCTGCAAAGGGAAGGCAGGAGCCAGCTAGGATTCCCCCCTCCCTTTTCCAAGCAGTTCCTCCATGGTTACTGCCTTCCCTTTGCTGTCCGCAATGGAAATCTGCTTCGAAAAGGGAGAGGAGGAGAGATCCCCCCTCTCTGCCCACCAGTGAAGTGCGGCCCACAAGAAATGCCTTGAAATTGAATTTTGCCTTTGGGCTGAAAGAGTTCCCTTGCACGGAGCCTCCTTATGGTGGGGGTACTCTAGTTTTAACTCTTCTGTGTTTTAAATGATTTTATATTGTTTAATGTATAATTTTGAAAATTGCAATATTTTAATTGCATTTTAATTTTATTGCTATGCTTTAAAAATGTTTTATTGTTTGTGAGCCACCTTGGGTCCCACACCAGGAGAATGGTGGCATATAAATGCAATAAACAAATAAATAAGTAGTTCTAGAATATATTCAGTATTTTGGTGGGTAAACGTTAAATGGGGTCCAAGAGAAAAATTGGGATAGAAGGGTTTTTCATATAAAGAAGCTCTTGGAACCTTTTTATGTTCTTCACATTCATGTAGTCTCAAATACAATCACATACGTATGTTTTAAATGCAGAACAAGATCTAAGAGACCCATGTGTAGCAAGAACCCAGAGATTTTAGAGTACCATGGACTTAACCCACCAAATACTGGGCCTACACAAATCCCACCTATTTTTATTAGACACGTGTAAGACAAACACCTAACTATGCCCCAGACTATGCCAAAGGGGCTGCACAATTTCCACTCCTGCAATTGCAGGCCAAGAACATCTGGAAGGGCTGAAATTGTTCATGCGTGCTCATGCATGTATTTGTGTGTGTTTGAGAGGAGAAGGAGGTTGGTCACAACTTCCAAAGAGTAACATGTCCTGCTTTTTATAAAGACAAAGACATAGAAAATATACTGATACACACACTTTTTAAAAATATCCTGTCAAGAGGGGAAGTAATTGTATATAGCTGTTAGAAAGCATGCTGGCTTTGCCCTCAAAGAAAGAGACAACAGAAAATTATTTTTAGACTCCAAGGCAACCTTACAAGATGTGGACAAAAGAAGGCACTGCTGTTTAGGGCTTTGCATCCAGGGGCTGGCCTACAGTATGAGAAGTTAGGAGTGGCTCATGTTTTGAAGTGCAGACCTTCCTTTTTATAGCAGGTATAATGTGATGGTTATGAGAATGAGCAATGAGCCAAGAACCCCCTAATACATGTTTAACCTGTTTTAGCACATTTAGCAGCTTCCTTTTCTAAGTTGGGGGGTGAAAATACTATTCACTTACCTCATAGGCTTGTTGTAAGGATTCCTGAGTTAATGTACATAAAGCACCTGAACACTTAGGAAAGGCACTGCATACATTCAAAGTGATAACTGGTAATAGTTTCTGTATGTGGCCAGCTCTACTGTTAGAGTGAGGTGGCCACTTTAGGTGGCAGATGCTGGGAGATAGGGGCAGAAATGATTGTTACCAGATGAGTGGTATTTGGGGATATGTTTTGCAAAAATCAAGCCTCTGAAGCCTGAGTATTAAGGAGATATGTGTGTCTGTGTAGAATAAAAACTCAAATATCTGTGTAATACAAATTATCATCTAGTTCTGGGCATGCAGCCACCTAAGCCAAAAAGCAGTTCTCCCCATCCTCAACCTTTTCCTCACAATGATATTGTGAAGTTGGTTAGGCTGAAAGATAAGTAATATATCCAAAGTTACATAGTGAGCTTCATGGCAGACTGGGGATTTGAATTTGGATCTTAATTCGATTCTCTAACCAGTAATGCTCTATGTGGGTGAATAGGCCTAAAGTGGTTATGCAGGTTATATTTTTAGTTCAGGGGAAGTTCTGTTCAGATTTATTCTACATTTCTATTTGGAGATGTGGTCCTCTGATTAGTTGGTTGAATCCTAAAGCATATTTCCATATGCTGAGGGTGAAGCTATTAAACTCTGTTTTGGTAAAACTAAAAATCTTGAATGACTAGAATTGACAATGTTCTCTTAGTTTAAATTATTAACGTTGTGTAGGTTTTAAAATAAGCAATACATTTCAGAGAGGGGGGATCACATCTGTAATTGTGAATTCATTCCAGAAGGGGGGGAAAACCCCCAAACATATTGCTAATTGTATATTCTTTGGAGCAAACAAACTGATGTACATCCAGTCCGTACATAAATTATAGAATTACTCACATGTATAGCTCCACTTATTCGTGACAAACATTCCTCTTGCTTTTGGGTGTGTGTGTTAAAATGAGAACTTAAATGCAGCTGGAATCTCCGTGCAGTAATACTAAATGCTAATATTTGTATATCTGCAAAAGAGACTGGTGTCTTGACTCTTAAAATGGTTGCCTCTCTGAATCTCCAGTAATAAATTCCATGTGTTCTTTTTTATATGCTCTGTGGCACCTTCTCAAAGACACATAATTTTGTCAGATTCACCCAGAAGTGGTGGAAAAATTAACTTCCCCTGTCATTTCTTGTTCACAGCTTTAGCAGACAAAGCGAAGAGGAAATGCAGAGATGCTCTAGGGAAGCAGAGGAGATTAGTATTCATACAGTCCTTTGAAAAATGATACATCCCCTGAGATTTAGAAGGAAACAGCTTAACATTGAACAGTTTCCTGTGGCAGAAATAGGGGGAAATCTTCTTTTTACCAGAACAGACACTCATAATCTGATGAACAGTCTGTGTGACACAGGCAGCTGGCAGTGTACAGTTAAAGATTATACATCTAAAGGAAGTAGAAGCATCACAAACCCATTTTCTTCTTCTTTTGATAAGTACCGTATTTCATGCGTATAAGAGTGCTTTTTAACACATGAAAATCTCCTCAAAAGTGGGGGGGTCATCTTATATGCCCAGCAGATCTTTTTCCCTGCTGTGAGAATGACTGCCTTGTCTTTGAAGTGGTAAATTCCCTGGGCAGTTTCCCCAGCAGATCCTTCCCCCTGTTGTGAGAATGATTGCTTTGCCTTTGAAGTGTTAATTGGCCTCCATTTAGGGATTGTATTTTGGTAAACTTACCAGGGAGATTTCCATTTGCATAGTTTTGGGGATTTCCTCTCTTCTCCAGGAGTTTGCAAGTCTGCAAATGTGGCTCTAAAATCATTTATGTGCTCATTCAAAAATTGGATTTGATAACTTCATATTAACCAACTTCATTATTAATGAAACCTTACTTTCCAAAGATTGAACACCACAGAGATTTTTCAAAGTATCCCATGCTTTTTTAGCTGTTCTCAGTCCTTTAATTTCACAGACTATTCCATCATCTACAGCCACTGAGCTGGCTGGCTGGTGGGGGGCAGGCTTTCCAGCCAGGTGGCTGGCTGGACGGGGGTGGGGGGAGTCTATATTTTAACTTAAAAATTGGGGTGTCGTCTTATGCGCCCAGTTGTCTTATACACCAGAATATACTGAAATCCCTCCTTTCCCAATTTTTGGGGGGCTTCTTTATTATAGAATGCTGCTGTTTGGGACCTCTTCCTATTGTGTAACACTCTGGAAAAACTTTGTTGGGGCACAACTACATGGAACGGCAGTACAGATGTACATTTTTTTTTTGCTTATTTTACCCTACCATTCAATACAGTCAGACCCCCATACACATGGAACCAATATCCACGGTTTCAGTTATTCGCAGGACATAAAATAGGGACACATACCATAGTCACACTGGAAAATACTTAGAGAGGCATCCTCTCTAGGCATCTTCTAGGTCCTCCAATGCAACTCTATGGTATATTTTTACCAGAAGTCCATTATTTTAATAGGGTTCGCTGTTATCCATGGCTTCCAGTATCCATGGTAAGTCTGGAAACAGAACCCGTGCGGATACAAGTCTAATAGTTTTTAAAGTTTTGTTCCTCTTCATTGAGATAAAAGGCTTTTTGTACATTTTTCAATGGTTTTTCCACATATAGAGACTCTTGTGAAAATTAATTTGCACAAAACATGAGGATTTGAGGGGTAGCACAAAATATACTGTTTTCTGTGGGGAGAAGTTTGTAGGAAAAAGCCATGGTTTTTCTGTGGATGACATTTTCATGCAAAGGTCTCAATGTGTGGAAATTCTTAGAGCAGTTTAACAACAGTGTCTGGCTGCCAAGTCATCTGTTCTCATCTAGAGCAAGAAAAGCTCCCATTGAGAACATTAAAACCTTGTAAAAACTCTTTACATCCCTAACAGCCAACAAGTGGCATCCTTGGGCAAGTGCTGCCAGAAGCCTGGGACCTTGGTAGGGTTTACTCCTGACACCTGGTTTGGGTTCTCCTTTCCTTTTAGTGCCCTAGGAGGCCACAGCTCTGGATGACTATATCTAGCTGGCATTTAAATTTCCCACCATGCCCCAAACATTGGATGTTGTTTGTCTGTTTATTACATTTAGATTCCACATTTTATCCAATGAAGCAAAGTACGTATACCATACAGGCTATCTTCCTCCCCTTTCATGATAATCCTGTCAGGCTGGGAAAAGAGTGACCAGCCAGCACTCTGTGGGGATTAGACCTTTCCCAAGTCCCACTCCAGTACTCCAACAACTATTATACCACCACCACTTGGTTGGTTAGCCCAAGGAAAACAAGGTTAAATCACGAAAGGTGCAAAGGGAGCCCTGGTGGCACAGTGGTTAAATGCCAGTACTGCAAGTCACCACGTTGCAAGTTCGATTCCAGCGGGCTCCAAGGTTCACTCAGCCTTCCATCCTTTCGTAGGTCGGTAAAATGAGTACCCAGCTTGTGGGGGGCAATTAGCTAACACACATTGGAAACTGCTTAATGTAGTGTAGATGTGTAAATAGCTATTACTTAAAACAATTTGTAAGTCGCTCTGATAGCCTTGAGGCTGAAGAGCGGGGTATAAATAAATAAATTAATTTTTAAAAATAAAATAAAAATAAAATCATAAAAGGCAATAGGAACAAAACAAAAGCTAAGTTCTTGCATATCACTGGTGGATTGTAAGGTTCTGCCCAACATTGTTATATCTTATCCTCCCTCACTATATGTTTGACCTACCTTGTGTAGCCTGGGCACTGCCACCCAGCCGTTCAGTGGCCAGCGGGGGTAGGGAATAGCCAGGCAGCCAGCTGGCTCAGTTTCTGTAGCTGTCTACACGAAGAAAGAGGCATTATCTTGGACCTCAGGAATGGAGCCATCTGGTTGTTTGGCTGTCCCCAGTCAACACCCTTGTGAACTTAGTTTGGTTCAGTGTACTTTTATGATTTTATCATTATTTTACCATGACAGATTTATAAAGAACAGTTTTCTGAAATATTTCACAGTGAAATCAGTAAAGATTCATTGTGCAAGCTTGCATCACTATAAAGATGCTTGGAGGTATGCTTTTAAAACTGAGTCATCCACACTAGACTGACGTGCCAACTATTTGATAAACAAGCCATCTACAGTGAATGGAATAGACATCCCAACTGTTTGATAAATGAGTTGGCAGGTCAGGCCAGTGTAGGTGACTCAGTTTTATAATATGACTTGGATGGCCATCAGCAGTTCAGTAAATCTCCCATTTCTCTTGCTCTGTTAAAGCTTTAAAATCATACAGCTGGTGGATTGTGTTTGGCTTGGTTAGGTCACAAGCTCTAAAGGTCCATTGTAACCAATTTCTTCAAGAGGTGGCTCATAGACAAAATGACAAGTTCTACTTACCATGAAGGTTCATTCTGGGATAGCAGGAGGATCAATCCACTACCTATGGGTTTATCCCTGCGTGCTAGCCTGAGTGTGAAGGAGTTCTAAGTTCTTTTACAGTTTAAACCATTAGAACCCCTCCTCTCCTCCTTCAGTTTCATTTCCTAGCCCTAACCAATCTACAAAAACACACTCAATAGCACAACCATTATATCTACCTAATACCAGCAGTCACTGAATCAAAAAAGTAAAACAAAACCCATTTCCCTATATTTATTTAATTGCTTATTTAATTAATCTTTTTTTCTGCCTGGGTGAGCTTGAATTGATCCTCCTGTTATCCCAGAATGAACCTTCGTGGTAAGTACAACTTGTCATTCTCGGGATAGCACGGAGGATCAATCCACTACCTATGGGATGTACCCAAGCTACCCATCAATCTGGGAGGGCCCATCCTTCCTCTACAGTGTATCCTCATATGGTAGCATTTCATATTACAGACTGCAGTATTGCTCTAACTAAAAGCAGCCCTTGCAGATTTGAACTTATCTAGTTTATCATGCCGGACAAATGTGGTCACCTCTGACCAACCAGCCGCCTCACAAATGACCTGTAGAGATGAAGTAACAGAATAAACCTTAGAGGCATCCATAGATCTTGTTGAATGCGGCAACACTGACTCTGGGTGAGGCTTATTCTCATAGTTCTAACAAAGGTAAATACGTGTTTTCACCCACATTACTATTACTGACTTTGATGCTTTTTGCCCTAAAGAGCAAGGATTAAAAGACACAACGAGCGCTTCAATGTGCCTGATGGTTTGCGTTTTGTTTAAATATATTCACATGCCCTTTTAACGTCCAGTGTATGCCACCAACATTCCTGTGGATGACTCAGATGTGGACAAAACGTTGGCAGGAATATAGGATCCAGAATCCCCTTTTTTGGAATGCACTTTGGCAAAAAAGATGGATCTAGAATCAAAACCAATCTGTCATCTCCAAACTTGCAGAAGTTTGGACCCATTGACAGAGATGCCAACTCTGAAACCCTTCTCATGGAGGTGATAGGCACCAAGAAAACCACCTTGGATGACAGTAGTCTTAAAGACACCTCCTTGAGCGGTTCGAAGGGATGTTGAACCAACCTGTTCAATACTAAATGCAAATCCCACAAAGGGAAACAATGCACCATAGAGAATGTTAACAATGTGGCCCCTTTTAGAAATCTCATTGTGTGTGGATGCACCAAAACTGGCTTCCCATCAAATGATAGTAGAACTGACAAGGCCACTATCTGCCTTTTCAAAGTGTTCAGTCTCAACCCCTTGTCTAAACCTGCTTGTAGAAACGGGAGGACATGCTTGAGTTGAAGCCCTGCAAGATGCTATCAAAGTCTCAATTACTGTGGAGGAATAACCTGGACCCTCTAGGTGCCTCCTCTCAATTTCCATGCAGTCAGATCTAACCACTCGGGATTCGGATGGTAAACTGGCCCTTGCATCAGATTTATTTTCAGTGGCAATCTCCATGGAGATGTTATTGCCATGCCTCCAAGGCCAGTATAGTGCTATCTGAACCACTGTTGCATTCTCCCACTGAATGTTCAACACTTTCTGAATGATCGGTACTGGAGGAAAAGCATAGACAACCTCTCGACCAAGACGTTGCTACTGTATTGAACGCTTCTGCATCTCTTGCGCCACTTATAGAAAAATATTGCTTTAATTTGCCGTTCTCTTTTGATACAAACAGATCTATCTGGAATAGGCCCCAAGCTCTGAAAAGTTGATTGAAATCACTCTGATGTAATGCCCATTCTCCTGGATGATCCCAATGACAGGTCAAATAGTCTGCTTGACAGTTTAGTTGGCCCTTTAGATACACTGCAGAGATAGACTTCAAATTCCTCTCTGTCCATTGGAATAGACTGTTGGCTTCTATCATCAACGGTAAAGACTTCACACCGCCATGAATGTGAATATACACCTGAACTGACATATTGTCCGTTTGGACTAACACATGGCGATTTTGAACTATTGGCTGCATCTCCATAAGAGCTAATCTTACTGCCTTCAGCTCTAAAAAAATTATGTTGCGCAGTTTGTCTCTTGCACTCCATAGACCCTGCACTGTCATCCTTCCGCAATGAGCTCCCCATCCCAGGAGACTTGCATCCACCGTAACTTGGATCACCTTTTGCTTTAGAAGTGGGACCCCCCCCCGGTCTAAATTTTGGTCTAATAACCACCAACTTAAATCTCTTTTCAATGCACTTGGTAACTTTAGCAAGCAATGTTTTTTTTTTCTTTGTCATTCTATCACCCTCTGATATGGAACCAGCATAGTCTGTAACTGTCTTGAATGAAACCTCCCCCATGGGACCAGCTGTATCATAGATATTAAAGTGCCCATTACTTTGGCTAGAAACATTTAAGTCCACTGACAGGGTAGAAATTATGTGGGTTATTTCTAACTTTAATCTGATTTTTCTCTCACTCGATAATGTTAGAAAACCTAGCTTGGTATTTATTACTGCATCCATATGAGTCATAACTCGAGTGGGATGGAGCCAACTCTTCTTGTAATTTATTAGAAATCCTTACTTTTCCAATGTTGTTATGGTAAGTTTCATATCCCTTATTAACTTTTCCTGTGTGCTTGCTTTCACCAGTATGTCATCTAAATAGGGAAATAAATGGACCCCTTGCAATCTGAGAAAAGCTACCAAGGGGACCAACACCTTTGTGCCTACACTAGGTGCTGATGCTAGTCCGAATGGAAGAGCTTGGAACTGATAATGACTGTCCGTGTAATGGAACCTGAGGCATTGCTTGTCCTCCTCTGCCATTGGGATATGCAGTTAGGCTTCTTTCAAATTGACCGAGATCATTAAGTCTCCTAATCTTAGATTGTCTGCAATCGTCTGCAGTGTTCCCATTTTGAATTTGAAATACCTGATGAAACTGTTCAGGTACCTCAGATTCAACACTGGGCAAACTGACCCATTGCTTTTTGGCACTGTAAAAAAGGTGGAATAAACCACTTAGAAATTTTGGTCGGCTGGGGCTGGTTTTATTGCTTTTATATCCAATAAATGTAGCATTTCTCTGAGAACTAATATTTCACCTGACTTTTTGATACCAGCGAAGGAATGTACTTGCTTCTTAGCCTTCTATTGAACCAAATTTTGTAACTGATTGTGACCAAGTGAGTCACCCACATGTCTGTTGTTACCTGTGGCCAGAGAAAACAAAAAAGCAGTAGTCTTTGTCCCATCTGTGCTTGTGTCATGTCAGTATTGCGGCTTGCCCCACCTAGGGGCCTGGCCACCACCTTTACCTTGGCCCTGTCTATTAAATGGTCCAGCTCTATTAAACTGCTGGCAACCTCTGAACCATTGAGACTGTTGTAGTTTATAATCCTGTCTTCCCCATCCTCTGATGGCATTACCTCGAAAGGAATAATTACCTATTATTCCTATTATAATGACTGTCCAACTTTTTCTTATGTAAAGTGGGCATTACCTGTTTCTTATCCCTACTTTCTACTAGTACTTTCTTCAAAGCCTTTTCCCCAAAAAGAAGTTGGCCTTTAAAAGGGACATTCCAACTCTACAATTCTATGATTCTATGGGCTAGATTTTTTCTAGATTTAAATGTCTGCCTCCCAGAGATGCAGCCACAGAGATAATCTGGCTACCATCATTGCGTTTATATCACATACGGGAAAAGCTGTTGAATCTTGACCTGCATCATCTGCGTATTGCAAAACTTTTCTCTTTCCCTTGCCTTATATAGTGTTGCAAAGCTCATTTCATGTTATTGCATAATCTCATCTAACCACAGAACCCCTGCTCTTGCAAACATTGAGGAAGCTACGGACGCCTTAATTGCCAGAGCCGCTGCTTCATGAGACTTCCGCAAGACTGAGTCAGCCCTTTTCTCATCTGGATCTTTCAAAGTTGTGTCATTTTCATGTGGCAGCAGTGCACCTGAAATCATAGCAGACACAGGACTGTCCACCAAAGGGACATTAAGGAACTCTACAGCCTGCTTTTTAAATGAATAAATCCTGTGACTGAAACCTACATACCTCCTAGAGTTCATGGGAGAATTCCATTCAACCTTTATGAGATCCTTAAACATTTCAGGGAATGGAAATTCAATCTCCTGAGAAGATTGTTTCTTTAAGATTGATGAAATTCTGTCATCTTTCCCCTTTTCTACTTGGGACACCCCAGGTGAATCCAAATGTAAACCCAAAGTTTGGAGAACCCTTTTTAACATATGCTTAAAAGATTTTATGGGAAATAATCTATTTGCATTTATTTGTTCATCTGCTTCATCATCTGTGGACCTTAAGTCCTCAGAATTTACACTAATTTCCTCATCCATCCCATTAGCATTTCTTTCCATATTCCCTTTCAGTATCTCCTATTAACTGACTTAATTCCTTTAATATCATCTCCCTTATGGAAAATAAAAAGCCAGGTATTTCAGATTGGCAGGCTGCTACAGATTCTGCTAAGGGGGCTGGATTTTCAATAATCAAAACATCAGACTGTTCATCGTGTGCTCCAAATCTGCCAGTGACATGCTCCCTTGGTCTAGTGTGGTCAGTAGACCTACCTTTTTGATAAGAATTAAAATCATTATATCTGTGGAGCATAGGAATAAGTCAGATTGCTCTGCATGCCCTGTTGCCATAACTACAACTTGGCTCTGCCCCACCAAAATGGCAGTCAGAATTTTCCTTTTGCGATGTCGCTGCTGCTGCAGCCGGTTGCTCCTGAGTCACAAAATGGTGGACACAACATTCCGCAGGAGATCTAGCCACTGCTGCAGCCAATTTCTCCTGGGTAACCACCTGGCTGGCACATTTAAACAGAGATCTAGCTACTACTGTAGCCGATTTCTCCTGGGTAACCACCTAGATAACACTTTCAAATGGAGATCTTGCCACTATTGCAGCAGATTTCTCCCTTTCGGTGTGAAAGACGGCTACCTTTACAGATTTCCCCATTACTGTGGATCCTTTCTCCTTCCTGATAGGTCGGTAAGTGCTGTGAGTCAGAGATTTTGCCACTACTGCAGCTTCTTTCTCCTTTTTGGAATGGGGTTTATTGGTTTTTGGCCCTTTAAAAGCTTTAGCTGCCGTTGCAGTCTTTAATGCCTCATTTGCCTTGGCATTGAATAGTGAACATTTTGACTTTTTTTGGTCAGCCTTTGAGGTCTCTTTAACAGACTCCTTCGATTTTGATTCCAGACATTCCTCCATTTCACTCTCACTAGATAAGAGAAAAATCTTTCTTAGCTCTTCTCATCTTAATTCTTTGGAAGAGCGCCTTACAGGTAGCTGTTTTTACTTTTGTGATTTCCCCTTGCCATGGCATACTAATCTGATCTCATTTCAATTGCCCCTAATTATAACTATGTAACTTGAATTAGTCTTATCCCTCCATCTCTCTGGCTTTTCTTTGCAAACGAAGATTCAGGAAGGACTCATAACACGCTTTCTGCAAGCATGCTGATGACTGAAAAGGCCAATCTGAGATAAACATGTCCGGTTGCAGAAAGCACAGCAGAAGGTCTCCTTGGGTGATGATGATTCCGGGTTGTGATTCTTTCTGCATTGTCGTTTCTCTTCAAGACTTGTTCGGCGTGAGCTCTCAAATAAGGCTGCAGCATTGTGGATAGTGCGTCTCCGATGTGAGGCCAGGGCGGACCACTGTTGGCGATCAATTTGGCCAAGCCTGAGATGTTGTTTCAGGGAGTCCTTGTATTGCTTTTTTGGCGCGCCCCTCTTACGCTGACCCGTGGCAAGTTCACCATAGAGTACTATTTAGTAGCTAACTCTGGAGGAGACAGTATATGTGTCAGGTTAGCAGGCAGGAAAATAAAAACTGAAGGAGGAGAGGAGGGGTTCTAACAGCTTAAACTGTAAAAGAATTTAGAACTCCTGCATACTCAGGTTAGCATGCGGGGATAAACCCTTAGGTAGTGGATTGATCCTCTGTGCTATCCCGAGAATGACTCAAATCCATTGAACTACAGCAAGGATTTTGAAGATAAAAATATTTTAGCATGTGGCAAATTTCAGTGGCTGAGGAATATGTCAGTATACCTTGTCACTGAACTGGCACTTATCTTTTCATCTAGAGCAGATTTGGGTTACTTACTTGTAAATCATGTTGCTTGAATGTAGCATTTAAAGCAGCAACAGTTAATAGAGAGTACTAAGGGGGTGGGGAAGCCTGGATATTATGCAGGAGCTCAATAACCATGATTTGCTATATACTGTACATGTTTTCATTTGAAGCAGCCACAGGAAACTCTAAATTGGATTAAAGAGGCTGGACTGGAAGAATGATTAATCTTCATCCCCCATGCCTTTTCCCAATCTAAATCTCTCTTTCCCAGCTCAAGGCTTCTATTTTGGCTGGAGAGGAAAATGTACAGGTATGTGTATATATCTTTATCTTTCCTCTATAGGGCAAAATGCAGCTTTAGGGGGACATTCAGATTAGGGGACCACCACATCAGGGGAGAGGTCAGACATGCCCTCCTAGAATCGCTTTTCCAATCCAGTTTCTCCCCGACATTTTTACTTTGAACTGCTGGAAACATAAAATATTGATTGCAGATCTGACATGTCATATCTAATCAGGCTCAGATACCTAAGGAATCAGGAACAAAAAAACTCTATTTCTAGAAAGTCCATTTGTAAAAGTCATTGTAAGGTTCCAGAAACACTAATTTGCTAGACAAGTCCCATTCAGATCTATGCTACTTATGAAGCTCATGGAAACCTGGAATTAAAATCAGTCACACTCATTTATGATTACCCGCTAGAACCACCAAGTACAGCACAAGCAAGTGTACTTTGAACCATTTAACTGTGCAAAACATATACAAGCAGCTATTTACCAGAAGATCTACCCAGAAGAGTAAAATGAAAATATCTCTACAGTTGGCATTTCTAGTTCAGGGTGGGCAACTTGTAGCCCCTCAGATGTTGCTACACTATATCTCACATTGTCCTTCACTATTAGCTATGTCAGCTTGAGCTGATGAGAGCTACAATCCAACAATATCTGGAGGATCACAAGTTGCCCACCCCTGCTCTTGCTGTTTTTCTTCAACATAGCAATGTGAGACTCCTAACATTGTGCCAGCCTAAAACAATACAGTAATTGGTTGTGCCTCGTATTTTTTCAAAAATTCATTGAAGAGGAACTTGTGCTTCTAAGCATTTTGTATGTTATGTCAAATGTTAAACTGTATGTTATCTCAACTGCTGAAAGACACAAACTAATGGTTGTGAAACTCCCCCGCTACCAAGGGAATGAGAACACTCTCTTTAACTATGCAATCCCTTAACAGATTCACATACTAAAGAAAAACACAATTCTGTATTTTAGTTCCAAACATAGTACTTTACTATGCAATACTGAACAGCACAATAGTGCCAATATTCAGCAAACATTTTACATTATAGTCATGGGAGTTACAGTGACTGTTCAAGTTACAACAGCACCAAACCAGTAAATATTTCTTGCACAGAGAACCCGTCCCATTTTTGTAATGCAACCTGAGACTGCATCTTTAAGAAGTAGCAAAATAACTAATTTGCAATGATTACTTCAACCTGGTTCAAAGATTTTATGTAAGAAATATCAGAGACTCAGTAGTTATTTTCAGCATTAAAAAAGGCTGACCAGTAAGTTATCATATATAACTAATAAGTTACTTTGTTTACAAACCACTATGTTTGACTTTAGGTTGGTAACAACTTTTCTTATCTTACAGTTTTGTAAGGAACGAGAGCCTAAATAAGCTCCAGTTTTTTTAAAAAAAACACAGCATAAAAATCACACATTTCATCTGAGGTAAGATAGCATTTCTTGATTCATGTGTATTACTTAATCTAAGATGCCTTCTTATGGGATATCTGGGGTTTGACAGAGTAAGCTTTTCTTCCAGTCAGACTGGTTCACTTTCAAAAAAAAATAAAATAAAAATAAAAACATATTTTTAACACTCCAAACACATACTCATCCAAGCATTACAAACATCACAGAGACAATGTTGTCCCAGGATTAATTAAACATCGATTACTAACATGTAAAAACTTGAATCAATCCTCCAACAGATCTTGCAATAACTGCATCATCAAATGAACAGGTTGTACGACTAAGAAGGCATTTAGTCTTCAAATCCACAGGACTTTCTAATCTCTTTAAAAGTATGTATCAGTAATGTTAGCATCTTACAAATTTAAATTCCCAAGGAAATTGAACATAGCACAATAGTTCATAGAATCATAGAATTGTAGTTACTGCAATGAACAATAAAATTCCAAGGATGGGGGTAAGAAATCAGACTTTTCCTAATTCTTTCTACTTTTGCTTTTTTTCTGGGTGCTTACCAGTGTTATTTATTTTGGCAAAGTCCACTTCATAAGTTACAATAAAATGTAAAAGATATTCTGATGCAAAAGAAAAACAAATGTGAACAATTTCCAGATTTTTAGAGTTCAAAGAGATTGCAACATATAGAAGTTGAAGGAGCCAAACTGTAATTTCATTCACAATTTTGAAAGAATATTTACTACAGAAATTCTTGCTGCATATGTAGAGCACAAATTTTAATGCTCTAAATTCTTCAGAATAATTGAGAATCCAGTTTTAAAATGTAGTGTTTAATATACATAGATACAAATACCTTATCTAAATATGTAAAGACAGAATCAAAATAAAATGTACAAAGTTCCTGTTTTTTTATACCTTCCTATTCCAGCAAAAGGCACTGCATGGTTTAAAGTGTGCAAACATTAGAAAGAAATGGTGCAAACAAAATCTATTTTTAAAAAATTTCGTTACATCTTCACTTTCATAATATACTACCAAAGTGTTACTTTCAATTGTAATTGTGTCTCTCATTAACAACACCAAAATCCTATTAGTCCACAGAATTGCAAATCTCTTTTACTTTCTGATTGAAGTCCTCTGGCTGATCAGCATATACATAATGACCTGCACCAAGGATAGCCTGTGCAAGGGGAGGGGAGGGGAGGAAAGAAAAAAAAATTAAGATTTACAAGAAAAGCTATGCTCTTTTACATAAGCAATAAAGTAACAAAAACTGATTTAAAAAAATACAATCCCCCCAAATCAAAGACTGTACAGATATGTACTACACGACTGTACAATTCTATGATTCTATGACTCTACAATTCTACGACTCTACAACGCTACAGCTCTATGATACTATTAAACAGAGGCTGGATGGCCATCTGTCAGGGAAGCTTTGATTGTGATTTCCTGCATGGCAGGGCTGGACTGGATGGCCCTTGTGGTCTCTTCCAACTCTACAATTCTGTGATTCTGTGAAAATCCGTTCTGCTGGAACTGTCCCAACAAAAACTTAAACCAACAGTTATGAAGACAGAGAAGCTGCTTACTTAGATTTAAGCTACAGTATAGAACAGCACAGAACAGTTAGCAATGAAGTAGTCATGAAATGTTATTTTTGTTTGCACTTCTATTATAAAATGTTTTGTCAATTACAATTTGGTTTAGACTTATAATGCCACTGCAAGCATGGTATAGCTGTAATGTTTTCAGGGTGTGTGGGCTTAATTGGGGAGGGAATCACTCAATCTCCCAGAAGTTGCTGGTCTGCAATGTCCTCCAGTGTTCCAGGGGTGTAGCGTGGGCGTAAGGCATCACATTTTATTGACTGCTTGTCCTCGTCAATGCAAAAAGGAAGCCTTGTCCGTGGCAGTGCTACACCCCACGAATGGCTGAAGGACACCATCTGGTAAGGCCGCCCTTTCTGTTCTTCTAGCGATCCTCTGACATGGCTGGGAACGTGGGTTTTTCGGCACATTACTCCATATCTTAAAATTTCCAATGTGACTAACAAATGCCTCACCTCAATGGGTCTTCTCTACGTAGCATTATTTTTGGATTTAGATGCAAGTAAACAAACTGTTGCCTTTCATGCTCTCTTATCATCCAATTCTACATTGCCACACAATGGCCATGTACAATTTCTGTATGACTTAATCCATTGCACCTTTCCTAGTTAAGTGAGCAAAAATTTGTGCCACTATAATGGTGTGTTGTCTGGAGTTGGCTTATGTTGCTGATAAGTGTATTGTTACAAATTTGTAAGAGTTAGGGCGCATTGCATAAATGGCCATCTTCTTCATCTGTTCAGCTGGAAGAAGTAAGATGTCTTTACTAGAACTATTTGTTCACAGATATTTGGTGCAGGACAAATTAAATTCTGAATAATCTGAAAATCTGAATCTGCATTAACAAGCATTACCTTTCATGCTTATGCTAAAAACATAAGGAAGCAATTGTATAGTGTCAGAAAGTATTTAAAAGGTAGTACAGGTTTGATTTAATCATAACCTTTTGAGGGCAAGCATCTTTTGACAGTGGAATAGGCTCAGATGGCGGGGGATTCTCATTCACTGGGGACTGTCTTAATTCCTCATAGAATTTGCATGAAATCCTACCTTTCCTAATGGCATTCCACATCGGATCACAGTATTCAGAAGGAGGGGGCCAAGTCCACCATAAACTCCACCAAGAAAGCCTTTGTGGCTTTTCCCATTTTTTAAAAAGATCCATAGAGAATGTGCATTGATGATCGTTTGGACAATTGGATTCACATTCATTTGCATTTGTGAAAGAGCGCAAGTGGAAGCTGATTGGTTGGACATGCGCAGGGGATAGAGCTTGCTAAGAAGGCAAGCGCACCGAATCACCATCTTGGATTTTCACTTTAGCTATTGTGTGCTCAGACAATGAAACAGCCTTTTTCTTTTCTTTTTAAAATTTATTTAGGTGGAATATCACACTTCTGCACCTTAGATATGCCTTTTTAAAAAGAAAACTGTTCAGTGGCGGCAACTGGCAACAATAAAAACGAGAGTAATTCACTCATGCCCACCATCTTGATTTGCAGGCATGCCCGTTGGGACAGCAAAAGTGAATAGCTTCACACACCTGCGATTTTGTCAGAAAACCATTAAGACAAATAGAAACTGCTTTGAATTTGCATTGGTGTGCATCACTTCACATTTTTTCCCCTCGTACAGACAGGCTCTAGAATTTTTTAAACCAAGGTTAGACAGTCATTTCTTGGGGTGCTTTAGCATTGGATTCTTGTACTGGTAAAGGGTTAGACTAGAAAGGCTTCTGGGGTGCAGTTGATTCTATAACACTGTAGGTCTGAGTCAGAGCTGAAAAAAAATAGCCATCACTATCTGCCACATTCTTGAAGACTTTGTCTTTATTCTCTTGAAATCTTAAAGCTGTCATTCAAAGACATTAGAAAAGGATATTTGGAATATCACAATGAGAAAAAAACTGTTTTGATTTTTTTGGATGCAGAGAAATATCCAGTATTTCTTGGAATTATCTATTTCAAGTATTGGAGAGAATGGACTTTAGTGAAAATATTATCCAGGCTATAAAGACAATTATTTACAGTCGTCCCTCCACATTCACGGCCTCCACACTCGTGGTTCTGCATATTTGTGGTTTGCTGCTTTGGGGAGGACTTCAGAGGCCCCATCGCCACTTTCAGGAGGGCGGAGGAGGTGGGGGGAAAGTGGCGGCGGGGCCTCTGAAGCCCCGTCGCCACTTTCGGGAGGGCAGGGAGGCTGTTATTATTTGCGGATTTTTCACATTCGCGGGGGTCCAATCCACTGTTTGGAGTATGTTCTGGATTTAAAATAAGTTGTGACAAAACAAAAATGTTGACTAAAAATATGACCACAGAAGAGGAAGATGAGTTGTTTGCTCTTTCCAAGTTTAAGGTTGAAAAAAAGGGGGATCAAATACCTGGGAGTAATAGTTTCAAAGAATAATAGTGTATTGTTTCAAAATAATTTTGGAAAAGTTTGAAAAGAAATCAAGAGACTTGGAAAAATGGAGAAAGTTAAATTTACGGAGAGGACTGCAGTGATACAAACAAATGTGTTATCAAGACTTCTATTTTATTTTCAAATGACCCCCACCATAAAAAATGGAATACCTTTTATACAATGGCAGAAAGAAATTTCCAGATTTATCTGACAGGCAAAAAAGCCAAGAATAAAATATAAAACATTGTTCAGTGCTAAAGGAAGGGGTGATTTGAGACTTCTGAATATCAGATTGTAATAAGAGGCCTGCTGCTTCATGTAGTTGAATGAATAGATTTTGCTTAGAGATGAGAGACTTTTGGAACTTGAAGAGCATGATTTGAGATTTGGGTGACATGGCTGCCTTTCATATTTCATATGATAAAAGGAAAGGACATGTTGCATTTGAAAATCATTGTATTAGAAGGGCGCTTAAACAAGTTTGGCATAAATACAAACAGAGGCTTTCCCCCAAGATAATATTAGCTACTTCAACCCAGGAAGCTTGGGAAAGAATGGGTTAAAAACCAAGTATGGTTGTTGAGTGTATTTGGAATATGATAGTTGGGAATTAAAATCAAGAAAAATGCTTCTTAAAGAAGGTAAAGAGCTTAATTGATTATCTTATTTGCAACTTAGAGATTTAACCAAGATAAGAGAGAGCTAACTATTGAGACTGGAGAAAACTAATTTTACTTAGAATTGTGTACGGATGATGGTCATGTAATTTTAAAAGTGTATAAATACCTTTTGAAATTAGAGACAGAAGATGAACTGGTAAAGGATTATATGATAAAATGGGCCCAAAATTTTGGGCATAATGTTCAAATGTATGTGTGGGGACAATTGTGGACCAAAGACAGAAAAATTACTTTGAGTAGCAATTTAAAGGAAAGTACATACAAGAGGATGTATAGATGGTATTTAACTCTAAATAAATTGTCGAAAAAGGCTAAGAATGTATCAAATCAATGTTGGGGATGTCGAGAGAAGGAGGGTTCTTCTCCCCCCTCCCCAATATGTCATGGACTTCTAAGAAAGTGAAAAGCTATTGGTCTAAGATATATATATGTTAACATTGCAAAATCCTCTGTTAGATTTTTTTGAATTATCAGAGATGTTTTTGTTGGGCATTATAGGTCTAGAACTAGATAACAAATATGGACTACTTCTCCAATACATGACAACAGCAGCAAGAATATTGTTTGCTCAGACTGGAAACAGACTAAAGTTGCTGAGTTAGCCCAAATCGTCAAGCTAACGTGGATCTTAAAGGATAAACCAACTGGAGATTTTCTGAAAGATTGGAAGTCCTTTATGGACTTTTAGAGCAAGAAGAACAGTAACAATGTAATAATTTGTGGTTATGGGTATTAACAATCCTAGTAGGATTATTTAGTTAGATCTGCAATGATGCAATTACAGTTGCCCCTCCACATTCACAACTTTCACATCCGCAGTTTCGATTATTCGCGGAAAGCTGCCTGCCACCCCCCTCCACCCTGTCCCTTCCCAAGGCAGCAAAGGGTTTCTCACAAAGCTTGTTGCTGTCTTGGGAAGGGGTGGTGGTGGAAAGCCTCCCTCCCTCCCACTCTCCATCCTTGTCCCTTCCCAAGGCAGCGAGGGAACGAGGGGAGTGAGTGGTGATGGGGGCTCTGAAGCCCCTGTCGCCACTTTGGAAAGGGTGAGGGGGGTGGGAGTAAGTGGCGACGGGGGCTCCTGAAGCCCCCGTTGCCACTTTGGAAAGGGCGGGGTGGGTTGTTGCAGGCAGGTGGGGGGAGGACTATTATTATTCACAGTTTTTTTCACATTCACGGGGGTCTTCCACCCCTAACCCCCCAAGAATGTGAAGAGACGACTGTATATTTTTCCTTTTTTGGGTAGGATTTTTTTCTCTTTAAAAATTCAGTACAGTTTAGATGAGGGGATGAGAGCCCCATGTTGTGTTAATTAATTAGTAGTACAGTGGGCACTTTGGATTCATGTGGGTTTGGTTCCAGGACGCCATATGGATAACAAAAAAAAGAGATGATCACATCACATTTTATTAAATGGTGGTGACGTGAACATGGACACTTCAGCGTGTCCATGTTCATGATATCACCATTTAATAAATTGGGACATGATGATCTGTGGTCTGCTGAATTTGCAGAACTGGAGTCCACAGATCCAGAGAGCCCGCTGTAGTTAGTATTCAGTGTTTAATCTACTTTAGTGTTTTAGTATGGTGTATTAGTCTTAGTGTCAAGTTAGGTCAGTTTTAATTGTAATTTATATGATATACAGTATGACCCCTGTATCCATGGGGGATTGGTTCCAGGACCCCCTGTGAATAATGAAATCCAAGGATAATAGCAAACTCCCCCCATCACCATTCCCACCATAGAAGTGATCTTGGGGAGTGACACCCAGGGGGAAGGGAGGTGAGACCTCTTCCTCCCTTATCTTTGCCCCCACCCCCCGGTTGCCATTCCTGCCACGGGAGCGATCCTGGGGGAAATGGGAGGTAAAATATCTCCTCCTCCCCTCCCTCCCATCTACCCCCACCACTGTTGCCATCCATGGATAATTGAATCAGCAGATATGGGGGTGCACTTTCTCTTTTTTTCCTTTCTCTTCCATTTTTTCTATTCCCATATTTCTCTCTCCTTCTTTCTGGAATATTAAGTATGTTTTATATTTTTGTATTGTCCAAGTTCAAAAATTAATAAAAAGTATACTACGAAAAGAAAAAAGACATTGGAAAAGGAAGCAATTTATACAAGCTGTCAACAAAAGGGCTAGAATGTCCCACTTACTATTGTTCTGACATAAGAATTTGGTCGCAGAGACTGGATGGTGGTCCCCGAATTGCCATCTATACATGATCGTGCTCCATAAATCACAGTGATAGGAATGTCTTTGTTCATATTGGCAATTCGCTGCAGCATTGGCCTTTTTGCCCATCCGTATGGAACTGTCATGTTCTTGAAAGCTGTTTCACCACTTAAAGATATAAAAAAAGAAATTCTGTTTTGTAGACATAGGACTCTGGGCCTTATATTTTTTTAAACTAAATACACAACTGACACTGCTAGTCACAAAAAGTAAGAAACATGCCTGCTGCATAATACAATGACAGACGTATTGATGCACATGTAATGATATGCATTCTTGAATTTTCATTGTACAGAGGTAGGTTTCAGGATAAAATGGTAAAATTAATTGCAAGTAAAAGGCAAAGACACAGTGAAACTAGTGAGGCCCATCACTCTAGTAGTTATGACAATGCAAGTTTAAATTCACTTGTACAAAAGGTTTGCTGTATACTTCTAAAGTTACAGCTGGATCATGATGGTCTTACAGTACTTTAAAACCATGATTTCAAGACAACAGTACAAGGGAGATTGGAACTGGGGCATGGAGGGAGAAAAAAATCTGCTTATAAGTAAGCCTCATTAGAGAATCAGACCGATTCTGTAATTCATTTTCCACTTTCCTTTGTTGAGGTAAGAGTATCAACAATAAATTAAGAAATACGCCGAACTAATCTGTTACAGTTGCCCCTCTACATTCGTGAACTTAGCATTCGCGATTTTGAATATTCGCGGTTTTGGGAGGGCCCCTCCGCCCTCCCAAAAGCAGTGACATGGGGCCTCCGGAGGCCCCATGAAGGCCTAGGGAGGGAGTGGGGAGGCCTGGGGAGGCAATCACGGGGCCTGCGGAGGCCCTGTGAAGGCCTTGGGAGGGAGTGGGGAGGGCTGGGGAGGCGTTCACAAGGCCTGCGGAGGCCCCGTGAAGGCCTTGGAAGGGAGGTGGACGCCTGGGGAGGGAGGGGGGAGGGCTGGGGAGGCGTTCACGGGGCCTGCAGAGACCCTGTGAAGGCCTTGGGAGGGAGGGTGGAGGCCTGGGGAGGCGGTCACGGGGCCTGCGGATACCCTCCGGAGGCCCCGTGAAGGCCTGGGGAGGGAGGTGGGGGGAAGTGACTATGGGGCCTCCGGAGGCCCCGTGGTTGCTTTGGCGGGGGAGGAGGAGGGCAGTTGTTACTCGCAGAATTTTCACATTCGCAGGGGTCTGTGGAACATAACTCCCGCAAATGTGAAGGGACGACTGTACAGCTTAATAAAAATGTATAAAATTAGATAGAACAAAGATTTTTATAATAATTATGTGCAAATTGCCATTGAACAGAAAACCTGCCATATCTAAAAGGGATTCAGGTTTAGATTTTGATGGGCTGCAAAGGAAAACACCTTGGGTCCTGTGTCAGGAGTAAGATGGAATATAAATTAAATAAATAAAGTATAAAATAAATAGTTTTACACATTTGGACACCCACCAAGGATTTCTCTTATGTGCCCCTGCTGTTCAGCATTGGGCAGAACTGGCGCAGTTAAGGCAGCACTTTGATATTGTCAGAGCTGATGAGATGAAGCTGTCGCTGAGGTGTACAGAGTCCAAACTATTCAATGTTTTATGAATCAGTAATCTACAGCAATAAGCATTTTGTCTGGAAATTGTAGGACAATTGTCAAATTGGATAAAGCCATCTGCAAAAGTCACAGATTCTTTGTCACAACAGCTCTAATTTTAATTGACCTTCCAACTTTTCAGGTGACTGTCTCGGAATGCCGCTTTTTTTTCTTCACACCAAGCTTACCATCACTTTCTATAGCAGAGGGGGAGAATGTGCGGCTCTCCAAAAGCTCTTGGACAGCAACTTCCACAATCCTTCACCATTTGATAATGTGTTTAGAGCTGGTGGCACTTGCAGATCAACAACATCTAGAGGCCCACACATTCCTCATCCATGGTCTAGTAACATGCAGGAGATTTCTTGGTAAATTCAAATATTAACAAAATAAGTGGGGCCTACAACAAAATGTGGCACTGCAGAACATTCCTATTCAGGTTCAAGCCAACCGTATTTTAGCTTTTCCAAAATATCTCAATCCATTCTCTTTCCATCTGCCAGCATTTTATGCCCAGTCTGCTTGCTCAATCCTTACTGAATTGTTTGGGGGATTTCATGCTTAGGATTTTTTTTCCATTCTAAATATATTTTTGTACTTCTGCAAATCTTGGGATTCCTCCAAGTTTACTCACACCTTCCTCCTGGTCATGTATGCTGCTGCACTATGTATGCATGCATACTACACAAGGACCCACACTCAGAAAATAAGCTCACTGTTAGTACCATATATTCCGGCGTATAAGACGACCGGGTGTATAAGACCCCCCCAATTTTTAAGTTAAAATATAGAGTTTGGGATATATTCGCCGTATAAGACGACCCCCCTCTTCCAATGCACCCCAAATAAAAATTAAAAAAACAATCATACTTGATTTCAATATGGTAATTTTAATTCAAATGCTTATGACATTCAGGTACTTAACAGGAAAACTGTCACTCTCCCCACCTTCAATGAACTAGTGGAGGGGGAGCCACAGGTGTGCAGAATGAACGGCGGGGTTTGGCCAGGGAGAACGAGTGGCGGGAAGGTGGCTGGAGGGCAAAATGAGAGACAGGGAGGCCGCAGGGGGGACAGAACGAGCGGTGGGGGGGTGGCCAGGGGAAAATGAGTGGCGGAGGCAGCCGGGGGGGAGGCAGAACAAGCAGAGAGGGGGTGAAAGGGAAGAAAAATAGTACAAGATTCAAGCTAGCTATTAAGAGAGAGAAGTCTGAGGACTGAAGATATAGACAGGAGTATAAAGGAAAAGAACTGGAACATCAAGAGGGCAAGGGGCAGGTTTGGGAAATTATAATAACACTAATGGATATTTCAAAAAAAGCGTTCCAGAGAGGGTGGTAAGTGGGAAATAACGAAGGAAACTGGGAACGGAGGGTGGAGTGGTTATTGAAGGGGACAAGGGAATATTAGAGGGAGAGAGAGGAGGGAAAAAAATAAAAATACAGGTGAATAATCAAAGGTGTGATATAAATAAATGAAGTAAATTCGAATTGGAGTGAAAAGAAGAGGTGAAAATTAAATGAATCTATTGTAAAGCAAAAGGGAACATATATATTTGTACACATCGGTTGGGACTGTTTTTTCCCTGTTCTTCTCTCCCCCTCTCTGCTTTTGCATTCAGTTCACCCTCCGTAGCTTCGTTTTGTATTCCCGGCTTTCCCACTTCACCTCCCGACTTTCAGCTGCTACCTCCTGCCTTCAACCTTCACCTTCCCCCAACTCTCCTTTCGCATTTACCTCTCTCTTCTTCCGTCTCTTCCCAGCTTCCTAAACACCTCCTCCCACTTTCACTGCAAGGAACCTTATTCTTCCTCTAATCTTTAACCCCTTTTCCGCTGTTAATCCACCCCTGTCAGATCCAAGTATCCTTTCAGATTAGCGTTTTGCTTCCCCCGTGTTATACCTGATCCTATTTAGACTTCGTGTTGTTTTCCACTTCCAAACCCGGGATTCACCCCCTCTCCCCACCTTCAATGAAGGTGGGGAGAGGGGGCGAATCCCGGTTTTTCCCTTCCAGGAGGGAGCCCAGGAGGAAGATCCAGAGGCTGTGCAGCCAAACGGGGCACGTTCGCCCCTTCTCCCCACCTTCCTTGAAGGTGGGGAGAGGGGGCGAATCCCGGTTTTGGCTGCACAGCCTCCGCATCCTCCTCCTGGGCTCCCTTCCAGGAGGGAGCCCAGGAGGAAGATCCAGAGGCTGTGCAGCCAAACGGGGCACGTTCGCCCCTTCTCCCCACCTTCCTTGAAGGTGGGGAGAGGGGGAAAATCCTGGGGTTTGGCTCCACGGCCCCGCGTCCTCCTTCTGGCCTCCCTTTGGAAGGGAGCCCAGAAGGAGGGATCGGGTTCGCGGAGCAGAACGGGGCATTTTCGCCCTTTCCCTCCACCTTCAAGGAAGGTGGGGGGAAAGGATGAATCTAGCGGTTTGCCTCGGCCGCTGCAGAGGTGATTTGAGTGGCGGCCGCGGTAAACCACAATGTTCGCCCCCCTCCTCTGTCTTCTGTTGCTCCCCAAAGGGGGAGAAGGCAGAGGAGGGGGGGCGAATGAACTGCAAAACACTTTGCTTCACCCCCCTGCCCCATCTCCTGCCTCTTTGCTCCGTTTGCGAAGAGGCAGGAGATAGGCAGGCAGGCGAAGCAAAGTATATCCGGAATATAAGACGACTGTCGATTTTGGAGGGCACTTTTGAGTGCTCAAAAGTCATCTTATATGCCAGAATATATGGTACATAGGATTTTCCTTACTTACGCTTACCTTGGTGACTGCACATTACAGTGGTAGATATATTCAGTAACGGTATCATCATCAAACATGGAGGAATACTTTCGTTTGAAGTCTGGCCTAATACGTTGTACAAGGCTCAATCCTGTCATTAAGTCAAGACAAAAAATAAAAATATTAAAAAATGATATAAAAATGCTAACTATGTGTACAGAACAGTGTTTTCAAAATACTCAGTAATGGTAATATATAATTTGTGTCAGTGGCCATAGAGATGAAGCAAGTTGTCTTATCCTATAATGCATTATCAGGCATTTTAGCTAGAAATTAGCAACACTATGGCTGGCAATAATGGACATTGAAGATTTCCATGCCCCACATCGGGTGTTGCCCTCCACAAACCTATTCTTGTTTGTGTTCAGCAACAAGCCTACATGGGGTATCTGAAGTTCATTTCGAGTGAGCCAGCTATAAATGAATGGCAAAAAGGCAAGAAAGTAGTGTAGACATATATTTACTGAGCAGAAGGAAAAGAATTACCTCCTATCAAAGGAATGGAACCTCTGTGTCAAACCTTAAGTTCACACTTAAGAGAGAATGCATGTGTTTCCACATTATGAGAGCAATACAATGGGCCCTTGGCATCCGCTGGGGTTTGGTTTCAGGACATACACACCCCCGTGGATACCAAAATCTGTGAATACTCTAGCCCCGTTATATGCAATGGCATAGCAAAATGGTGTCCCCTTATATAAGATGGCAAAATCAAGGTTTGCTTTTGGATTATTATTTTTTTAAAGAATATCTTCAAGCTGTGAATACAGTTGCCCCTCCACATTCGCGAACTCAGCATTCGCGGTTTTAATTATTCGCGGTTTTGGGAGGCCCCCTCGGGCCCCCCCAAAACCGTGAAAAGGGGCCTCCGGAGGCCCCTTGAAAGCCCTGGGAAGGAGCGGGGAGGGCTGGGGAGGCGTTCACGGGGCCTTTGGAGACCCTCCAGAGGCCCCGTGAAGGCCTGGGGCGGGTGGGGGGAGGCCAGCGGAGGCTCCGTGAAGGCCCCGGGGAGGGAGGGGGGAGGCCTTCACGGAGCCTTGGAAGGCTCCGTGAAGGCCTGGGGAGGGAGGAGGGAGTCCGCAGAGGCCTTCACGGAGCCTTGAAAGGCTCCGTGAAGGCCCCAGGGAGGGAGGGGGGAGGTTGGGGGGAGGCCTTCACGGAGCCTTCGAAGGCTCCGTGAAGGCCTGGGGAGAGTAGGGGGAGGCCGCGGAGGCCTTCACGGAGCCTTCAAAGGCTCCGTGAAGGCCCCGGGGAGGAAGGGGGGAGGCCTTCACGGAGCCTTCGAAGGCTCCGTGAAGGCCTGGGGAGGGTGGGGGGAGGCCGCGGAGGCCTTCACGGAGCCTCGAAAGGCTCCGTGAAGGCCCCAGGGAGGGAGGGGGAAGGTTGGGGGGAGGCCTTCACGGAGCCTTGGAAGGCTTCGTGAAGGCCTGGGGAGGGTGGGGGGAGGCCGTGGAGGCCTTCACGGAGCCTTGGAAGGCTCCGTGAAGGCCCTGGGGAGGGAGGGTGGAGGATGGGGGGAGGCCTTCACGGAGCCTTGGAAGGCTCCGTGAAGGCCTGGGGAGGGTGGGGGAAGGCCCCGGGAAGGGAGGGGGGAGGATTGGGGGAGGCTTTCACGGAACCTTGGAAGGCTCCGTGAAGGCCTGGGGAGGGTGGGGGGAGGCTGCGGAGGCCTTCACGGAGCCTTGAAAGTCTCCGTGAAGGCCCCGGGGAGGGAGGGGGGAGGATGGGGGGAGGCCTTCACGGAGCCTTGGAAGGCTCCGTGAAGGCCTGGGGAGGGTGGGGGGAGGCCCCGGGGAGGGAGGGGGGAGGATGGGGGGGAGGCCTTCACGGAGCCTTCACGGAGGGTGGGGGGAGGCCGCGGAGGCCTTCACGAGGCTCCGTGAAGGCCCCGGGGAGGGAGGGGGAGGGTTGCAGATGCCTTCACGGAGCCTTGGAAGGCTCCGTGAAGGCCTGGGAAGGGTGGGGGGAGGGCAATCAATATTCGCGGTTTTTTGACATTCGCGGGGGTCTGTGGAACCTAACCCCCGCGAATGTCAAGGGACAACTGTACTTAAATCCATGGATACCAAATCCATGGATATGGAGGGACAACTGTACTATACTTCTACACATTCTGTAGGATCAGTGAATAATAATGACATCCTATACCAATAGCAAGCAGACATCAGACTTGTAGAATCTTTTTTTTTTGTTACTAGAAGCCCATCACCAGCTAGAATAACATATAAAATGATATACACATTTAAAATTTAAAAAAATATATTCTGAGTACCAGAATTGAAAGTTCACATTTGTTTTATTCGGTATTGATTATAAGAACAAGAACTATCATTACCATGCTAAATAGGGGTGGGATTTATGCAGCCCAGTAGATGTTGTTCAACTGCAATTTCTAGCATTCCTTACCACTGGCTATATTGGCTAGGATTCATATATTCATATGAAGTATAGTCCAACAACATTTAGAGTACCACACAATTCTCACTCCTATATGAAGTTCAGCATTAGTCCTGCTGAAGCACACTGAAATGACCTGAGATTGCTACTTGCAACTTATTTAGGTACAGCTTAATTCAACAAGTCTACTCTAAACAGAACAAATGCTGGATTTAGCTGACAAGGATTATGGTGCAGCAGCAGTAAAGTAGCAGTAGTAGTAGCAACATTACAAATGTTTTATGGTGTAAATTATTTCAGGATACTGTACAAGTGACAAGTGGTATAGAAATATTTCTAATAAAGGCAACAACAACAATGATGCCTGGTTTCAACAGTATGATTTAAAACGGGGGCATATTTTGTTGCTGCCTTGGGAGTCAGTCCTTGCCAATCTAATGCAGTTACCCAGAGATCAACCATTTATTCAAACATAGGCTGAAACTCTTTGCAGTTGATTTAACAAATTAGGTAAGAAACCTCAATTCATCTCTTCCTCATATAATGGAAGAAATCCATCTATTTCAGTGTGGGATTCAGCTACAATGCGAGTCTTTAAAAGCCAGAACTCCAAACAAAGCTTCTTTCTCTTTTCTTTGGCTTGACAAACCACTCAACCACTTCAACAACATAATCAAAATCAAAGCAGTCCACTGTAGTGTAATATCAAACCAGATGGCTAAAATGGAGAGAAGCTCCCACCTTAACAGCTCAGAAAAATAAACATCATAGATGTGAATATTCTGAGAGTCAATGCCTTTTTCCTATGCTTATTTTTAAAATTCCCAAACATCTAACAAATTAGCAAAAACAACAGGCAAATATTAAAATTTGGCATAATCTAAAAACCCAGACACAAATAAGACATTTCTTTGGCTCAGTATGTTGCTGACAAAGAGGCCCTGGCTCAACCCTGAAGAAAGACGCTTTCAGTTTGTTGCTCTGCCGGCCCAAGCATCTCAAGCCTTTATCACAGACAGGGTGTGCAACATTACTTTTTAAAAAGTAACTTGTTCCCATTACTAATTATAGTGTTTCAAAATTAATCCATTGCCATTACTCATTGCAATCTAAAATGAAATATGTTGCTACCTACTCTTTGTTGTTGTGCATTTTAAATTTAAGAAACTTTAGGAATGATAAGAACATGGCATTAAACTTGAGAAATTTCTAACAAAATGCTTTAATATGTTCAAGGGCCAGAATCCTTATATTAGTCTTGGGTAAACCTACTAAACTAATGGAATTTATGTATATGTTTATTTACCATTCATCAGCTCACTCAATGGATGTACTCTAGTTCAGACTAACAAACAATATTTAGGTCAAAGTCTGACACCTAGAGTACACAATAAGTGAAAATGCTTATAAATATATAAGCAAGTTTTCAAAGCAAATAGAAATAGGGGAAACAAAGTAATGGGTATTCATCATTCTATGCTTATACTTTACAAATGTTTGATTGCAGATGAAATACAAGCTGTGACTGTTCATGGGCAGCCACTACTAGGCATGGGTTCTCAATCTTTGATCCTGCAGCTGTTTTGTACTTCAGCTCCCAGAAGCCTCTGCCACCATGGCCAATAATGACAGATTCTGGGAGCTGAAGTCTAAAATGTCAGACCAAAGGTTGAGAACCACTGCACTAGAGTCTCCTAAACAGAACACATAAGGAAGTTCTTTTTCTAACCTACACAGAACTGATTAAGAATCTATTTTGCCACTGTCAAAGTAAGGGATCTTACAATTATGTACAATTACCTGAACGACCTTTGGTTGACAGAGGTATTAAAAAACCAACACACAAAGGATAATAAAAGTACAATACCCCATCTAGGAAACTTGGAAGAGACATTTTTGATAAAATAAGTTTTTATAGCATGTTTCATGACTCTACAGTTTGTTTGTCATGGATAGGATGAATTTAAATCTGGTATAATACACCATGTCTGTTGTACAACAGCTCAAAAGCCAAGCTTATCCTGTAATAGTTTATGCTGTTATGCTGTGAAAGCTTTTCAATAACAGAGGTCTGAAAGAGAAAGAAAAGAGTATGGGGAAAGGGAACGGTAATATTTGTTGCCATTACCTTAGCTAACAAAATGCTTAATGCAGACATGTAAACAAGTCTTCAAAAGTTACTAGCCTGCTAAAGACTAGTGAAAGAGGGATGGAGAATCCTGATCCTCCTGCAAAAAGACTGTTTTATTTCTAGGCACAGAGGAAAGACACAGCACATAGACTGCTCACATGCCAGCATGGAATCCCATGCACTCTTTAGGGAGCAATTTGTTTTCTCCTATGGTTACTGTACTAGCGCTTACATACAAGGATGACCCATAACAGTTCCGAACTGATGAATGAGGCAATTCCACAAAAGAATGTATTAGCTAGCACTCACCAAAGGGTCCTGCTATTCTGAGACCAGCCAATGGATTAAATGGACTCAAAACTGCTCCAAGTGCTTTGATCCAGATTGGAATAGACCTTTCATGTTCAGCACTGGAAGGCCTTTCTGGAAAACCCCATGGTTCCACCAATATGAGATGCTTTGCTCTGTAGATACAAAAGTTAGAAAATGTGTCAAGAGGAAAAGTATTTAAAATACAAAAAGTTGTATTGAAGAATCAGCTTTAGCTACAATATGTTTTTCCTTTAGTTTTGGAGGAAATGGTTTTATTACCCCTACTCCAAACAGAGAAAAGCAAAGACTACTTGATATTATGTTAATTCTGTTTAGTTACAGTGCTATCTACAGCATGCTCCAATTTTAATAAGCAAAAGAAGTGTTTTAGATGGTTAATTAAATAGTTTTTATTGCTTAGGCACTCCCAGTCCAGGTCATCCCCCTGTATCTGTGAGGGATACATTCCTGGACTTTCCATTTATAAATTAAGCAATGGACAATAGCGAACCCTGTAAAAATAAAGGACTTCCAGTACAAACGTAACTGAGAGTTGAGTTACAGGACCTAGCAATTCCTAGAGAGGACACCTTTCTAGGCATTTTCCAGCATGACTCTATGGTATGTGTCCCTATTTTTTCAGCCACGGATAACTGAAACTGTAGATATTGGTTCTGCAGATATTGGAGGGACCTCAAAGAAGTAGTTAACTTCTCTTAACTATGGAGTTCAATCTGATTCATTTACATGGTGTGAAACCTTGGTTTAGCATTACATTCAAATGTGACTACTGTAACTTTTTTGGCATATTTCATCTCAACACAACAGTGTTACAGGTAAAAGAGCTTACTCACATATTCTTTTTCCTGGGAACTTTACCACTCAGTATATAAAGAATTCTGTGCTCATAAATAGAATACCTGCATTCATAGCACAGCTATTAGGTAATACCTCACATCTATTCCAATAGAAAATACTGCCAGAAACATTTCAATAAGCATAAAGACACTGCATTCCAGATCTGACATATGTGAACTCTCAAACAAGTTTAAAGGTTTCGGTTCTGTTGCATATAAGAAAAAAAATATCAGTTTTGCTTCTTTATATCAAAGACAATTTATTCATCTCTTAAGCTTACTCATTCTGCAGAAAAGGAATAGAATTTGCAAGAATCAATAAGGACAGGTTGCTTACCTGTAACCATAGATCTTTGAGTGGTCTTCTGTGAATTCACAATGTTGGGTTATTCCTGTGCCTGCGCAGAGCATTCGGAACCTTCTGGAATTGCTAGGCAGAATGTGCATTGATACATTTTTGGCGGTAACTCCGCCCACCCTAACAGTCCCCTTAAAGGGCGCTCATGCCTAATTCCCCTCAGGTTCCTTGAATGACGCCACAACCAGCAGCATCTGGAACATAAAGCATACTTACCATAGTAGGACATAGAGGGGAGGATGCGTAGGTCTGTGTGAATTCACAGAAGACCACTCGAAGATCTATGGTTACAGGTAAGCAAGCTGTCCATCTTCTTAGTGGTCTCTGTGAATCACACAGTTGGGTAGACCAGCAAGCTTTTTCCCAGAAGGGTATGTCCCATACACAAGTAGAGGAGGACTATACTCTGTACTCAAACAACAATTGGATTTATTAACAGCACATTCTTTAAGCATGAAAGCAACTCATCAGTAAAAACAAACTCACTCATTGAATGGAGGTCAGAAGCACAGCCCTCCCAAAGGCAGCCTTGTTTCTGGAACGAGTGTCCAGTCTGTAGTGTGAGATGAAGGTCAAAGGTGATGACCAAGTTGCTGCATGGCAAACATCCTCTAGGGGCACTCCAGAGAGAAATGCTGTTGAGGTGGAGACAGCCTGTAGAGTGGAGGTAATGGTTTCTTGGCCAATTCATAGCAGAGGGCGATGGTCGAAGTTACCCACTTCGACAGGCGCTGCAAGGAAACCGGTGCACCCAGCCTCAAGTCAGCATAGGAGACATAGAGCTTGGGCAATTTTCTGATGGGAGCTGTCCATTGTATGTAGAAGGCGAGGGCCCTCCTAACATCCATGTAGTGGAGAATGCACTTGAATTCGTCCTTTGGATCCTCCATAAGAGCCGGCAGAATGATGGATTGGTTCAGGTGAAAACTGGAGACCACTTTGGGAAGGAAGGAAATGTCTGGTCTCAGCACCACCTTGTGCTTGTGGAAGGTGGTGTACGGTGGGGTCCAAACGTAGGGCACACAGTTCTCTAGCTCGACGCATCGAGGTGATAGCAACAAGGAAAGCCATTTTCCAAGACAACAGCCTCAGTTCCGTGGATGCCATGGGTTCGAAGGGTTGTCGAACCAATTGGGAAAGGATGAGTTCAAGGCTCCAGGTCGGAATTGGTTCGATCACTGGAGGATGGAGATTAGTGTATCCTTTAGGAATTTCTTGATGACCAGGTCCTGGAATGGAGAGGGTCGACCCCTTGCCTGAACTCAAAAGAGATGGCTGCCAAATAGCAGTGAAGTGATGAAATTGGACAGTCCCGCTTCAGACAGTTGAAGAAAGAATTCAAGGACCATCGGTACCGAGCAGGACTCTGTGGGTAGCCCACGATCAGCCAAAAAGGCTTCAAATCTTTTCCATTTGTAGTGGTAAGACCTGCCAGTTGCAGGATGATGGGCAGCGTCAATTACAGCCTGGATAACCGGTGGAAGGACCGGAGGAGCTGGCAGCCCTGGAACCAAGGCTGGATTCATGGGCATATCCTCCACGCTGTCAAGCGGAGTGTCTTGAAGACTGGATGTCTGACCACTCCCTCTTGGATGGTGAGAATGTTGGGACGATTCAGAAGGTGGATGAACTCACATCTGGCCAGACATAGAAGGGGTGCAAACCAAGGCTGCTGGGGCCACCACGGAGTGATGAGGATGGCATCCGCTTGGTCCCAACGGAGTTTGGTGATCACTCTTGTCAGAAGCGGAAACAGAGGAAGGAGGTAGAGGAGTGGGCCTGTCCATCGGAAGAGGAACGCGTTGCCTCTCAAGCCCCGAGCCCGACTCCTGGAGCAGAACTGGTGACACTGTTTGTTTGCCGGGGACACGAAGAGCTCTACTTGCGGTGTCCCCCAATGTCGGAATAAGTCCTTTACAATTGACCAGTGAAGCATCCATTTGTGGACGGATGAACTGAAACGGCTGAGTCCGTCTGCAAGAATATTTTCCTCTCCCAGCAGGTGGATGGATTGGAGGTGTATGTTCCTTTGGACACACCAGTCCCAAATGTCCAATGTGAGCTGGAGGAGTTGGGGGGACCTCATTCCTCCTTGCTTGTTCCGGTAGTACATGACAGAGGTGTTGTCCGTCACCAACAGCAGTCTTGTGCATCATCAAGGTCTCGAAAACCCGCAGTGCCTTCTGTACACTGAGGAGCTCTAGGATGTTGATATGGAGCATCCGTTTTCTGGCATCCCAGGTCCCTTGTATCTCGTAGGCTCCGAGATGGGCTCCCCAGCCTAGCAAGGAGGCATCCGTAGTTAACGAAGTGTCTGGTTGTGGAGAGTTGAAGGGCATCCTGGACAGGGGAGGCGAAGGGTGCATGGAACACAGACCTTGCTAGGTCATAAGCACGATATGCAGGCTCATCATCTTGAATCTGTGAAGAAGAGGCATGGATTTTCTCGGCATCTTCCAACAATCGAGCCCTGACATCAACTTCAATGGCAGTATCTCCAAAGGGCTCAGCTCTAGAGATCACCAGGGCAGGACAGCGCCCTCGCCTCAGAAGAGAAGTCTCCAATTCTCCTTCTGATGGATCTCCCAATTCAACTTCCACGATCTCAAGTGAAGGTGTGGGAGTCACTGCATGGGAGCAAGGCCGATCTGTGGGAGCCTCTTGTTCCCGAACCGCCACCAGCACCTGTTCCAGTGGAGTGGCCTGCTGCTGAGGGCGTATAGTAGGAATGGTAACAAGTGGTTATAAAGGCTCAAGTTGCGTCCTCGAAGTTTTAGCTCCCGCATCCTTGGAGTCTTGGCTAGCTTCAGATATATGTTTAGTCTTCTTCTTCTTCTTCTTCTTCTTCTTCTTCTTCTTCTTCATTGGCCTGTCCTTGGACGCCGCCGAAGAATCACGGTCCTGTCCAGCTTCCTTTGGCTTCGAGTGGTCCCGAGGAGCTTCCTTCGGATTTGAAGCACCTTGGTCCCAAGTAGAGGTCGATGAAGTCGAGGGGGCTCGGTCCTGAGTCGAGCTCGATGAAGGAGTGTGCTTGTGAGAGCAACACACCGCCTCGGGGTCAGAAGCCAAAGACTGACGCTGGGAAGGACTTTGAGAGCGATGGCATTTCTTTGTCGGGGACTTCGGTGATGGAGACCAACCCTGTGTTTGTGGTGAAGTCGCAGGCCCAGCAGTCAAAGTAGATGTGGTCGCAGGGATCAGTGCCTTTTCATAAAGAAAGGATTTCATCCGGGAAGATCTGTGCTTACGGGCTTGAGGCGTAAAGGCCCAGCAATGAACACAGGCACCCACATTATGCGACTCACCCAAGCATATCAGGTAACAAGAGTGGCCATCGGAGCTAGGCAACTTTGCCTGACAAATCGCACATTGCTTGAATGCGGCCTTAGAAGTCATCACAGTTGAAGGGGTAAGCCGAACATCGATAGAAAACCAGACCAAGTCAAGCCAAAAATCCACAAACCGAGCCTAAACAGAAGGAGTGAGAGAGAAAGGTAGCCAAAATCCAGTCCAAGTCAAAATCCGAAAGTGAGTAAAAAGAACAGCGAGAGAAGGTTCCTTCATGATGCTAACGTGGTGGAAAGAAAGGAACTGAGGGGAATTAGGTGGGAGCACCCTTTAAGGGGACCGTTAGGGTGGGCGGATTTACCACCAAAAATGTATCAATGCACATTCTGCCTAGCGATTCCAGAAGGTTCTGAATGCTTTGCGCAGGAATAACCCAACTGTGTGAGTCACAGAGACCATGAAGATCTGTGCTCTCCACCCTGTCCATGACAACAGAGAAAGATGCCAAGTTTGGGTGAGCCATGAGTCCCAAGTTCCCTCAGATTCTAAAGCTAAAGTGAAGGAAAGCAACCATATCCCTCTAGTACCTCAAAGTTCTGCTCAAGCCAGGGATTGGCTTTTGCTGTGCACAAATGCAGAGTCATAACAACTATTAACTTCCCATCTCTAAGAGTGGACTTCCTTCTGTGTGCAAAGGGTCCTCTACCTCTTTGTTCTACTTCTGAATATCCTATTTACAAGATGGTTGGTTATACCAAGATTGGAGTACCCATTCTTCCTGCATTTTGGAAACATATAACAATGACATGGACAGGACCCTTGGGGGATGGGATCTTAGCAATAATAAATGTTTGGTTGGCTAGTAAGGTCAACCAACATTTGTTGACTCCTAGGTGTATGCTTCCTTTGATTATTCACTTTACAAATATTTCTCTCTCTCAATTTATCAGTATACTAGTTCTTAGCTCAATGTGGGAATCATGTGATCCCTCAACTGTTGTTGGATTGCAACAACATTCCTCACTGTGGGTTGAAGGGCCAATTGTTGTTGACGTGCAAGTTACTAGCCAGCACAACCCATCGTGAGGAATGCTGGGTGTTACAGTCCAACAGCATCACAAGGCTCACATGATTCCCATTCCACCTTAGTTAGTGGAATCTGTCTAATTGGATTCATTTATTTCCTTAGAATAACATCACAGGAAAAAAAACAATCATGATACTCCATTTTAACTTCGAAGAAATTCATATTGACACATGATAACATGATGAATTGATCTAACAACACTTTCTGTAGTTCAGCAATAAAACACATGCTTTGCATGCAAAAGGTCTCAGCTTGATTCCCAGCATCTCTAGGAAGAGCTGGGGAAGACTCCTGAACAAAACCCTGGAGAAATTACTGCCAATACCAAGAACAGATAAACCAATTGTCTGTTGATAAAACAGAGCTTCCTACGTTTTTATGAAGAGGATCATCCACCAACCTGATGTTGGTGCTTGTAGAGAGAGTGGGTTCAAGGGGAGGAAAAGCTTATTTAAGAGTATGAATTGAAGGTTATATTTTTTCCAGGTTTTAAAGGAGACAGGTTACGGGACATACCTTTGCCAAAACTCTTCACACCACTACCAGGCACAGTAATTTAACATGATGAGAATATGCCACAGTAGGCTGTACTCTTCGCCTCTATGATTAATATTAACCAAAGCTTGATTGCAATAAGCAAGCTTACAAATGAAAGTTAATATTTATCACAGTTTGTTTGTAAGAACAACACAAACTGTCTGAAAGCAAAACAGAAACAGAAATGTCCAAACTCCTTATAATGGCCATATTAGAAGAGAAGGGAGAGTGCAAGAGCCTGGGTCTCATTGACGGACATTCTTGACATGCCAAAGTATGGTTTAGTCACCTTAATGGGATGTCTGAATGCAGTCCATCCAGTTGATGTGCACATATAAGTACTTGAACAAAGATACAATTGCAGTCTTTAAAGAGAAAGATATGACTCACTGAAAACAGCAGGACTAATGTTCGTAATCACTAACAAGTCCTGCTTATTTCAATGAGCTTACACAGGATTTAGCTCCAGGTATATTGCCTAAATACCTTAAAAGCACCTGAACCTGTCTGATCTTGGAAGCTAAGCAGGGTCAGTTCCAGTTAATACTTAGATGGGAGACTGCAAACAAATAACAAGTGGTGAAGGCTATATTTCAGAGGAAGGAACTGGCAAAGCCACCTCTGATTATTCCTTGCCTAAGAAAACCCTATGAAATTCATGGGGTCGCCATAAGTCAACAGGCAACTTAAAGGCACATACACACAGACATTTACTCAGAAATACAGTATTGTTTTGTTATCTATGTACAACCAACTGTAAATACTTGAAAGCCACAGATGAGGATCCATCCATGTGCAAGCCCATCATAGACTACAGCTTGATGCCAATTCACAACTTCTCCCTTAATTGCACCACTCCCCAACACCCACGGCAGCCATCTAGGTTCTCTCATTGGCCAGGATCCTACATCAGAATGTAACTCTGCCCTTGCAGTTTCACCCGCTTTTCCTGGCAGCTGCCAAGTCTTAGGAGGGGCTGCTACTGCTTATCAGTGAGGAAGGAAGGAGACAATTCATGAAGTTGTAGCTGAACTCAACCTGGTTGAGGGGAAAAGAAACAAGAGTGCAGTCTTGGATGGAGTGCAACTTTCCTCCTCTCAGGAGCCTGGACTACCTGTATTGTCATGGTCTAAATTGTCTCTTTTCTCCTGCCACTTCCCACCACTAAGAAGCAGAAGCAGCAGCACTATCCCCTCTCCTCCTCCTGGGGCTTGACAGCTGGCTTGGGGAGAGGTCTGGAGATGGAGTGCAAGGGCAAGAGAATAGTTCCCTGTGCCCAGTCCAAAAAGGACTTATGTGTGCATAAGGCACACTTATGCACACACATCACAAACAAGATACTGGCCTCTGTCCCTCTCCCATCTTCCTTTCCATTTCATTCAGGGGTTCCACTCTATTAATTATTCTGTAGCTCAACTCACTATCTGAATATTCAAAATGAGAAAGTATATCGTGATTGCTTAGAAAGCCTTGCATGTTATTTTACTAAGCAGCTACAACATACTTCCTTCCCAGAAATATTTAAATAACACTGCCCTGAAAAGTTCATTTGTAAGAGCAGTGATGGAAACAGGACACATGGCCAGACAAGTATACCATGAGAGGGCAAAGAGTCCTGCCTTTAAAGTCAAAGGTGCAGTGGCAAATTTGCAAACATCATGCAAGTTTACATGTAAAGACCATCAGAAGAGAACGTACCGTACAATATAACTGGAAATATCTACATTTTTAAAGTTTAAAGTTATGAAATCTGCTTTTCAGCAAGGTTCTATATGAAGTAATTATATTCATCTAAACAAATTTCCTCTGCTGCACACATACAATACCATATAACACTATAAAAACTATAATCAAATCTTTACCAAGTACAAAAAAAACTTGTTTGCCTATTAGTTTCAGATACCTTGATGGATACTTCAGTGAGTAAGCTGCTGCCAGGAATCCACCCAGATTGTGTCCAAGTAAAATCATTCTGTCCAATCCTATTTTCCGTCGCCATTCTTCAATAGATTCTACAAACTGATTTTCTGCTACTTCCGCATCAGTATCAAACTGTGGCCTACTACTGCGTCCAAAGCCCAAGAGGTCAAATGCATACACAGTCCTATTTTCACAAAGATCTTCAAAGTTCAGAGCCCATAGTCCAACACCACCTCCAAACCCATGGAGAAGAACAAGTGGAGTTTTCTGTGACAGGTTCTGAGAGAACGTTAGCGTCCATATTTTATTTCCATTGGATATGAAGACATATTGCTTACTGTATGTACTTGTGATACCTGAAGAAAGAAACACATAAACCTTATTATTCAAGCAACTGTACAGAAACAGGCTTACAAAAAGAGGGAGACAGGCCAGAGAAATACAACAAGTCTACTGGATAAGTACCCTCAATTCCCGCTATGGCACCATATTGTCCAGCAGGGAGTAGCACCTGCCCCAAAGGAGATAAAGTAACAATGCAAAGCTTGTATACTCACACTATTCTTTCTTATACGGACTGTGTGCAACCTGCAGCTCCTACACCTGTTTGGACAGGCGCAAATCTACATCCTCCATGGCAGATTTTCTCCACTTGTTTTGAACTATGATTCTCATCATCCCTGACCATCAGTCACAATCACTTGAGCTGATGGGAACTAAGATCTAAAATATCTGTAGGACACCAGGCTGGGGAGAGACTACCCTATGGTTTTGCTGAATGAACATGTCCAAAGAGAAGCAGATAAACATCTCCTTTAAATTACTGAAATTCCTGTTGAAGAACAGTAAGTACTGTTTTATTAAGGCCTCTTTTTATGCCCCTTAATTAAGCAGAAGAGTACCTACTAAATTAGTTATTTAAAATTAAAAGGTTCTAAAATTAATAAAGGAAAAGCTGTTTTTAAAATGTGACCCTGCAGGAAGCTCTAGCAAGTGCATGCATGTATGTGCCTTTAATTCATCTGTTGACTTATGGTGACCCCATGAATTTCATAGCGTTTTCTTAGGCCAGGAATACTCAGAGGTGGTTTTGCTAGTTCCTTCCTCTGAAATACAGCCTATTTGTTGGTGGCGTCCCATCCAAGTACTAACCATGATTGTCCCTGCTTAGCTTCCAAGATCAGATGGGATCTGGTGTATTCTTGCAAGACCAACCATGTAAAACCTTGTACTTCTTCAATAAGTTACAAAGGTTACCACAAAGAGCATAGAATAAAAAGCAACAGATCAAGAGCTGTATTGGCAATGAAGTCTGCATTTACATCCTTATGCAAATATATTTCTACTTATTTACAGTACTTACCAGTATAATCTCTCACAAGTACTGCCAGTCTGAATATTCACCTAGGCCAGGCCTACACAACCTGTGGCCCTCCAGATGTTTTGGCCTCCAACTCCCAAAATTCCTGATCATTGGACCTAGGCTAACTTATCCCATTCACTTTTTTGCAGAGAGGAAAAAATGATCAGCCTGCTGTGTGCTTTGTGAACCTCTCCTCATCACAAATGGAAGAAGCTAATAACCGAGACAGGCTGTACTATTTTTATTTGAACACAGTATCTTCTAGACTGAGAGCCAGCATGGTGTAGTGGTTTGAGTGTTGGACTAGGGCAATGAGAGACTAGGATTCAAATCTCCACTTGTCTATGGAAACCTACTGGGTGACCTTAGGCAAGTCACACTCTCTCAGCCTCAAAGGAAGGCAAAGGCAAACCCACTCGGAACAAATCTTGCCAAGAAAACCCTGTGAGAGGTTAACAGTAATAATAATAAAAATAATAATAATATAAAATTTATTTATACCCCGCCCCTCTGTTAAAACAATCGGGGCGGCTTACAAAAATAAGGTTCACCTTAGAGTTGCCAAAAGTCAGAAATGACTTGAAATGACAATAATCTTCAACAATTGACAGAAATGACAACAATCTTCTGGATTAGTTCCCCCACTATATACGTACCTTTCCTCACATTCTTCCCCAGGGAAATACTCTAGATGCTCTAATGTGGTAAAGTTCAATTTATTCATGACTAGTTCTTCCTTTTTCTCTCTCTCACCACCTCCTGGGTGGGAAAAGGCATAACTGAATCATGTCAGCTGGAAATATCTTACCACAAAGTGCTTACATTTCAATATTTTCTCTTCAGCATCTTTAAGATGTACCAATGAAGTAGGACACCATGCGGGAAGCCAACTGGATAACCATCCTGACCTAGAGCAATGAGAACAACAACAAAAAAAACAGTAAAATAATATTTACTTTGATATATAGTGGATATTAGGGTTCTTGGCTTCTCACTGGAGGGAAAAAATAGAAATTCACTAGCTATTTCATTTGATGACCATCACCAGTCCACTCAGTAGTAGAGTATAGTACATATCTGCAGGGGATGCATTCCTGGACATACCATGGATACCAGAAACCACAAATAATAGCAAAGTCTAATAAAATGAACAACTTCCAGCCCAAGCTTCTGGTGGAAGCAAATCACAGAATTGTGCTGAAGGACCTAGAAGATGCCTAGAGAGACCATAGGTATTTTTTCGGATGCAGGTAAGTGAATCTATAGGTACCAGGCCCGTGAATATGCGGCCACACTGTAGTAAATATCACCCATTATACTATGAAAAACTAATGCAACTCAAAAGTAGTGGTGGTCATGGGCACTCCATTGGTACTGCACACCATAAAAAAAGCAGTAATACACATACTTACTCTCTCTTCAATATTATACATACTGTATTTCATTCATTCCAGAAAGCCCCTGATGAAGCACAGATGAACCATAGAGGCTGTACCTGTTGTTCATCCTGTTTCTCCTAGCACTGAAGTACTCAGGCCTTTAATATATGAAGAAAGCAAGTGGGATGGAAGGGGCATGATAAGGAATGGTGAGGTGAGGATAGCTGGAGAAGGATAACTGTTTCCTGACTACGTAATCATACCAACAGATAAGAAGGAGGATTTCAGTCTTATTTTTTTAAAATGTGTATCGTGAATGGAAACAGCATTTTAAACAGGAGGGGAGTTTTATGATAGCAGAAGTTTAATAGACCATGTCAGAAGAAAGACCAACAAAATCACTAATGATTCTGCAACTGACATATTCTGAAACTTGCACACATGTATGCTCTCCCTCTCCCTCTCATATTTTATGCATGTTGAGTAGAAAAATAATGACAGTTTTGGAATAATGAGAATGCAGGTGATTGAGGGCTCTATAAAGCAAATGCAGAAATGTAATGTGTATCCCCATGACACAGGACTATAGATCTGGGGTTACCTTGAAAAATGAAAGCTCTGTTTAGCGAGCGTAGTAGCACACAGGAGATCTGAGTTATGGTAGCACAGTGACAAAAGGAACACACATTCATATTCAACCATACCTAAAATCTAAATAAAATACAACAATAACAACAACAAACCCCAAGAATACATCCAAGAAATTGGGTGAAACACATAACATCCAAAAACTGTTTTTGGAATGGAAAGGAATTGCCTCTGAAAATCTGAAAAACAACCTTCTAAGTTCCAACTTCTCAGTCATCTCGCCACTGAATAACCTCTGTTCCTTTTAAAAAAAACCTGGTGAAGCATTTTGACAATTGAATCAAGTATGACAACCTAAACTTAAGTCACCTTGATGATCCCTTCATACACAGAGACTATAAATATTTAAAATAGAAGAAGCAGAGCACTGTCTCATTCCATTAAATATGTCAATTACAGAGCCCCCAAACATTTTACTATATAGTATCAATAACCCACATGTGTTAAGACAGGGAAGATGTCTTGTAATAACAGGCAAAAGTATCAGCAACACAGACAGAAATTTCTTTTAAAAAAATGCCTGGGTGGTACTGGGTAGTGCTGGAACAGAAAAAACAAAGTCCATTGCTCATAAGTCATAAATTTCTACTTCCTGCCTTGCAAATACATATATTTTAAAATAACAAACAGGATGTTACAACATTCAGTGTGCAAGACTCAGAAGTGTAACAATTAATTTCAATCATCTATCATTAACATGAAAGAATAACAATGCTTCCTGTACTACTAATAAATACATACCAGAGAGTAGTAGTCCAGCAATCATTAAAATGTCAATGAAAATGTAATTTAAATTTTGCAAATACCTATATCTTTACAATCATAGCTTATTCTATCTCAGAAAGATTTGTAAACATGTTGTGGAGAACAATGCTAATATCTGTTCTGACTTGGACTCCACATTTGAGGGTAGGTTCTACGGAGGTAAGAGAGGTAAGCACTTATCCAGTTTTGCTTGAGGAGTTTCAGTTCCTTCAACCTGATTGCATGGACAAGTTGCTTAAAGCAGTGAGGCCAGCCACTTATTTGTCAGTTGTATGCCCATCCTGGTTGATTCTACCAGAAAAGGGCTAGAGATTTAGGCAGTGGCATCACTAGGATTGGTGTTACCCAGTGCGGTACCATACCAGACCATACAGAATCCTTAGTACATTTTTTGTACTAATGTGCTATGTGGCATGTGCAGAACACACTTTGATGGGCTGCCCAAAGGATTAGCACCAAACTTGGAGGGTAAACAGTATTTGGAATGGTCTGACTTTTACTTTAAAAAATGGATTTTTAAAGTGTGATTACAAAGAAAAAGAAACAGAAGAGAAAGAGGGGAAATGTGGGAGAAGGGAAGGAGAATGCATAGGATATAAACATGGACCAGGCATATACTTTGATACTAGCCGACACTGATATTTCCAAAAATATAGCTAGTCTGACTTAAAATGTAGGCTAGTGACATACACAACATTTACTTGGAGGGGTTCCTTGGAGGGATGCCCCATCATTCCAAAAAAGCTGGAATGGTTGAAAAGCTGTTGCAAAGTATGGCAATTGTGTTGTTTACCACTGTGAAATATTCTACAGTCCATTCCTATAAGTGCATATGGCATCTCACACACATAATTACAGTGATCCATATGACAACTCTAAAATAGATCTAATTAATTGCCATCTACCAATCTCATGGCAGAGGCATGATCTCTCCTGGAGGCTTCTGGGCTTATAGTTCAATCTCTTAGACTGGAAACTTAGACTGCATTTACCTAAAATTAAATCCCACTGAACTCATCAGGACTTTGAAGTAGACACACATGGGATTATATTATTAACCACTACATCACTACACAACAATATATATGCTTAATACTGTGTTTCAGTGGCATAAGACATATTGTGTCATTTTTAAGAATGCTATCCTAGCTTCTGGTCTATTTCCAAGTACAATTCAGAGGGATGCTTCTAACCTATGACAACCAAGACAGTTTAGGACCAAGGCTATCATCTTCCTCTGTATGAACCATCCCATTAATATCACTCTCAAAGGCCCTGAAACATGTCCCTGCCTTGTGAAGCAAAGTAGGTGGTGATAAGAGACTGAGCCTTTTAGTACTTCATTTGGAGAACTCTCTCCTCAAAGACGTTTACCTGGTGCTGCTTTTATTTTCCTATCACCACCAGACAAAAACATTGATTTACATAGGCTTCCTAATGATTGGGCATTATTTCAAATTATTTCACATTTATACTAACTTACAAATCAGTCTGTGACAGATTTTATTGTATTTTTATTTTGTTAGTCACTTTGGATGGTATGGCTGAAACATCATTGATATTTTGCATGGTAGTCCTTTAGAAATGCAGTGTATTTGACCACTTGGAAAATAAGGCAGAACTACAATGGAGGGACCACTCTGACAGCAACAATGAGAAACATGTACAAATCATGTGCAGAAACCATATAAGGTTCACTTGCTAAGAAAATTATACTGATGGTTTAACTGTGCATCTATCTTAGAACTTGAACATAATCAGATTGTATGCTTAATTGATTTGAGTACTCAACATGTGAGGAGAGCGGACAGTTAATTTTATGCAGGATCAGAATCCACTTAGAACTTGAACATCATGTGGATGTAAATGTTCTCCCCGTGCACCCCAGACTTCTTCCTCACCACAAAGTGCCCTGAATGACTGAGGCAAGTGGAGATGCCCCACCAGAAAATCCTCCTTGTCTCCCAACAGTTGTTGCTGATGTGTGCCTTCAAGTCTTCCAATTTATGGCAATCCCAATGCGAACCTATCACTGTTGTGCCTATAAACAGAGATGGATACCGAGATGAAACCTCAATTCTGTTCAGATTATTGGGAACTTTAGCACTGATTTCAGCAGATTCCCTTTTATGCCCTTTCAGAGCTAGGTACTGTTGCTAATCACTGGAGAATTACTTACATAATTTTTGTTGTCATGCAATGTTGTACTAGCTGCGTGTATTTGTCTTCAAGCTGCATGTCAACTTGTGTTGACCCTATGAATTTCATAGGGATTCCAGAGAATGAGACAATGGCAGTTAAAGTGGCATAAAATTGCTCAGACAGCAATCCTACAGGATTAAACCTGACTGGACATCAGGAATGTAAACACACACCACTTGACAGCAAGTCATGCACCTATGAAAACCCTAGGATGAGTCATGTACCGGGGAAAAATAAACAGTGCCCCCAACACTTTAATGAGACTTACTTCATTTGGAAATCCACTGAAAGCTCAAGGAAGAACATTGCAGATGCAAGAACAGCTGAAGTCTATATGAAAGCGATCAAGAGACAGAGAGAGGTGGGGCAGGGGAGAAAATCTCTTCTCAAATTTATGCTGTGTTGTTAGTCGGGCAACCTTTAACGATGGCCAACAACAAACAAAAAGGCCTTGGAGACTTTCAGTGCATTTCTTCCTCTAAGGCCAAAGAGGAGCTGATCCTTGGCACTGGTGCCCTCCTCCTCCTGTCCTGGTGCATCCCCTGCATGACACTCAGTGGCAGCCAGGTCAGTGGGCAGGGCCTGGATGCGGAGGGCCAGCAAGGAGGCACGGAGCTAGCTCTACAGTGTGCCACCACTAGCGGGCCAAGCCCAAGGCCAGCAGCACTGACAATGGGCCAGGCTTCAGTTAAAGCCCTGCGAGGCTCTCATCACCAGGCACAGTGCCCACCCCAAGCCCCCTACCTCTGCTGCCTCCATTGCTGTAAAGCCACTCTCGGCCCCAAGGAACGCTGCACGCTTCTACACAACACTCAGGCACCACAGCAGGGAGAGGGGCATGGCCAAGGGGGGGGGGGACTTTGCTTCCAGGATGGCTAAAGGTGACTGGGGAGCTCCCACTTCTCCCTCACCTCAGCGATCGTGGCAGTGGCTGCTCCTTTCTTTCCCCGGGGGGGGGTCTCATCCCCTCTCATGGTGCATCTGCTGTAGTGCATACCCCCCGCACTCAGCTAGTGACACCACTGGTTAGAGGTTGTGAAGGTTTTGTGTTCAAGTCCTTTAAAAACAGGGTGGAGAAAGTGCAGGCTGTGACATGTATCTAAACTACACTTTTCCTTTTCTTGTTCTTCCAACCCCCTAGAGTACCCCTAAAAGGCTCTGGACCACTGAAAGAAAGGCCACTTTCAAATCATCAAAAATCATCCAAACTGCCACAAAAATGTGGTATCTCCTACTACCCCCACCCCTAGAAAACTTCAGACATGGCTGATTTGTGACCAAAACTAAAAGTGAGGTGATGCCATTTTCAGATTGACTGGGATACATTATGTTACTTGCCTTGATGAGGAGGACTGGCTCCCTATCCTGAGAAGTTGCTATTGTTTTAGGTAACTATCGATCAATAACCAATTTTCTTTCTGATTAAGTGAAGTTTTAGAGTAAGTAGTATAGAATAACTCCAAAATTTATGGATAAAGCTGATTATTTGGATCCTTTTCAATATGGGTTCAGGCTTGATTTTGGTCTCATTCTCCCCACCCCCCACCCCAGCTGATGCCAAGGAGACTGTGGAGCTGCCCTTGCCCAACTTTGATTGGTGGATCACTGACACCCCTTCCTAAAAGAGGCACATTTGGCCACAATGATCCATGCCTTAATTCCCTCCTACCCAACTACTGTAATGCCCTCCAAGTATGTGGGGTTATCCCTGAGGAGTGTTCAGAAGATATAGCTCATGCAAATGTGGCACCCAGACTGTTGGGTGGTGTGTACTTTAGAGACCATGTATCATAGGACTGCTAATATGCTTTGTGCCAATATGCTTTGTGCTCATTTCAAAATGCTAATACTGTATTGGCCTATACCACCCTCAGTGGCTTGAGATGAGGATAATCTGAAAGATTTTTATTTCATAGAATCATAAAATCATAGAATTGTAGAGTTGGAAGAGACCACAAGGGCCATCCAGTCCAACCCCCTGCCACACAGGAAATCACAATCAAAGCATCCCTGACAGATGGCCATCCAGCCTCTGTTTAAAGACCTCCAAGGAAGGAGACCCCACCATGCTCCAAGGGAGTGTGTTCCACTGTCAGAAAGTTCCTCCTAATGTTGAGGTGGAATCTCTGTTCCTGGAGCTTGCATTCATTGCTCCGTGTTCTAGTCTCTGGAGCAGCAGAAAACAAGCTTGCTCCATCCTCAATGTGACACCCCTTCAAATAGTCAAACAGGGCTATCATATTCCCCTTTAAGCGTCTTTTTTCCAGGCTAAACATACCCAGCTCCCTAAGTGTTTCCTCATAAGGCATGGTTTCCAAACCTTTCACCATTTTAGTCGCCCTCCTCTGGACATGCTCCAATTTGTCAATATCCTTCGCCAGGCTACTAAAGAAACAGGTTTCAAGGAAGGGGGCGGGAAAGCTGATTGCCTGGTTCATTTGTTGCAGTTGAAATTTATTTACTTCTTTCTTTCCTGTTTACTGTATTTCGGTGGGCCTCTCTTTCTTTACCCTCCCTTCTTCCCTCTTCTTTTCGGGGGCAAAGGAGAGGTTTGCAGGAAGAAAGCAAAGGAGAGAGAGAAGCGCCTTCTGGCCCCATCCACACTACAAAAACAACTCAGCCTGAAAGTGGATGATCCGCCATGACTCCTTCCTACTGAATGCTGGGATCTGTAGTTTTACAAGGCCTTTAGCTTTCTATGCCAGAGAATGCTGGTGCCTCACCAAACTCAAAATCCCAGGATTTTAAAGGAAGGAGCCATGGCAAATAATCCAGTCTCAAACTGGATCACTTGTGTAGTGTGGATTCACCCTCAGTCCTCCAAAGAACAGAGAGCTCAGCTTCCTAGAGAGGCAAGAAATTGCAATCAGGGGGAAGGAGAAGAGAGAAGCACCCTCTCCTCATTTTTGGACGTAGGGAGGAAGAGCCCCTTGAATTTCATTGGGGGAAAGTGAAATAATTTTGGGAGAGGAGGCTGGAAGAATAAGGTAAGGAACCCAGATTCACTTTTTGCAGGAAGGAAGGGAGGTATAATTGGGGGGAAGCCTTGGTGGTCTGAGGTGGAAGAAAGGAACCCCCCCCCCCACTTCTACTCTACCCAGGGCCTGTTTAGAGTATTTATAACCTGCTCTTCAGCCACAAAAGCTCCAGAGTGGCTTACAAATTGTTAATTTAACAGTTTAATTTAACAGATTGCCCTCTCTTGTTTGAGTCCACCTGGAATCTGACAAGAGGCACTCTCCCATCAGAGACTGGAGCAGTGAGAAGAGGATAAGAGTCTCTCTGTAGCATTACCTCAGCTGTCAAACTCTCCCACAATAAAGAGCAAGCTGGCTCTCTCCATGTTGAGCTTCCAACAGCTTCCATATTGTCTTTTGGTTCTTAAACCTACTTTATATAGTTTTGAATCTGTTTTAAAATAATATTTTACCACTTTTTTTTTTTTTTTTTGCTGTGCCTCACCTTGGGCCAGGGAAGTGATTAAAAAAATACTTTTAGTAATTATTTCATTTGCTACACATGATGATATTCCTGTTACAGCATATTTATACTACAGAGGCAATTGGAAGCAGAGAAACATGAAAATAAAACTCTGCTTTTTTTTAAAAAAAAAAAGGAGAAACAGAACTTTGAAACTGAACCTAAATTTATGTATATGTTTATGTCAAATAAAAAAAACATGAGGGTGGGAAGGTTAGTAGGAGCAGAAGTGGAGAATGTATGTCCTGCAGGTGTTTTTGGACTGCAAAATCTATTTAGCCCTTGGAAGCAGAGTGAGAAATAATGGAAACTGCAATCCAGCAATAGCCAGTTTTCCCTATCCATGTTATAGAGAGCTTGTCAAGTATGGTTGTGATGGCTCTGAACGATGGGAAATGGTGGCACCAGGTTGGTGAAAACTGATTCAAGCCATGCCAAAATTCCAGCTTTTATACAAAGATGGCTTACTTCCATGAGGAACACAGTTTTTAAAAAGAGGTTAATCCAGTTTTGCCCCTTATACTTCATTTTGCAATCTTAAAACAATAACCACTCCTGTTCCAGATTTCCACACAAGGGTCCAATGACTGGCTTATCACTGAAAGGAAGTGACAGAATCCAACATACTTTGCTAGCCAAGCGTTATTGTGAATGGAGATAGTGATTTCTAGAGACAGAGGCTGAAGATAGAGCTGCAGCTGTCCTCATGTTTGCAGAGTGATAAAGGCAGCAGAATTCAAAGTTAAAATTGGCACAGCCATATAATGCTGCATTATGAAAGCAGCAGATTTTACACTCTTAAACTATTTTGCAGGTTTACATGCAGAAGCATAACATTACAACACAAATCTTCTAAATGCAACACACCAGGAAGTTGCTTGTATTTAAAAAAAATAAATAAATTACAGAGCACTGACACTCACTTGACATTCTGGATTATATAAAAGAGAAACAAAGACAAAAGCCATCTCTCACTCAAAAGACTGCAGAAGAATGAAAAGATATGAAATACAATAACCCAGGTTTTATAGGAGAAAGCTTGCATCACAAGACACGCACTAAAGAGTGTTATAAATTAGTAGATACAAAAAAGATTTTGAATGACATGGAATGAATATTAGACCATCATTGGCTTGCAGGATTGTTCCAGCTGACTGCAGTTCGAACAGCATTCACCAGGCAGAATCACTATGGAATCATACAATGAATGCTGCTGAGCAAAAACAACCTGAGGCAGGATTTGACAGGTTACAGTGTTATCAGCAACTTAAAGATACGGTAAGTACTGCCAGCACAAATTTGCATAGCCTCATATTTTATAGTAGGTTATGACAAATGTAACTGCAGATACCTTTACACCCATTTGGTGAAGAGAAGATTAATAAATCACTAAATATATCAAAGGGAAACATTTACATTTCAATTTGATTTCAGCTCTGCTGAACCCTATCTTCATTTGGAATATCTTGTAAGATTTCATTGGTGCAATAGCCTCTTCACTCAAGCATATCACAACTATTCTATACTGTGTTCATAGTGGCCAGTTCATCACCAGGTGGCTATTCTTCTAGCAGTGCACCTCCCTGTATTGAGGTAGGCTGGGCCTTGGACAGCAGTTACTGAGTCTGCTTTTGGGGCCACACCAAAAGAATTATTAGCTTGACAAAATCTGCCAGAGCTTGCACTCTGCTGGCACAGACCTCAAGAGCCAAGGGTTAGCCCCAGGCCACAATGCTATAGCAAAGTAGGACTTTGTGAAGGCACGTATCCACAATCCAATTTAAACATATGAGTTCAAGATGAGGCACAGTTTTAAGTTGGTAATGGTAAGTTGTATTAAAATATTACAAGCAATGTTCTAACAGGCCTTACTGATGCAAAAGCTTCAATAGATTAACAAGTCCAAGATTTTGTTTCATCTTTGGCAGAGAAATATGGAAAACGCAACACCAGCTCACACTCTTTTTTGGAAAGTAGCAGGAAAAAGTAGAAAGTGAGAGGGAGATGAATCCCAGGAGAAAACAGCATCATGCCCATCAGGAACTCAGGGAATTCAGACCACAAAAGCTAACTAAAGTTACACTGTTGCCGGCACTCTGTGTAAACCAGCCTGTAGAGAAAGTCATATATGCTGCCATACCTCAAAAAGCATCACAACCGTTGTTTACCAGCTTAGTGCTGAGAGGCAGTTGATTTTGAAGATCAATCAGAACAAGCTTTACTCCCTACTGTGAGTACATGTAATCCGCTCTTGCTAGTTTATCTTTAAAACAAAGCAGTGGGTTATAGTTCCCTAACTGCAGAGGAATACCCAGGGAAAGGGGAGGGAGCTACTACACAATATTTCTAGGAACTGTACTGTACACCAACTGTTTCAAGAGGTCCTTGGCAGATGATTGCAGTATGTTGCTACATTAGGTCAGAGGTAAAAACAACTCTTTCCTTGTATATCTATTGCCTCTTGAACTTTGTATTGAGAGAAGATGGTACTTAACAATCAAAGTAAAAAACAACAACAACACAGAGATTTCTGACACCCAGGGTCTCATAAGCACACAACTGGAGGACTACATTGGCCCTTGACTTGCTAAATACTAATACAAGATTGTAAATAAAATAGGCTCCATAGTGCTTCTTTACTTTCAAAGGAAAGAGCTATGCCTCTGTGATATCAGAAAAGTGTACAGTTGTCCCTTCATATTTGCTGGGGTTTGGTTCCAGGACCCCCCGGGGATACCAAAATCCGTGAATACTTAAGTCCCATTATATGCAATGGCATAAGAAAATGGTGTCCCTTTATATAAGATGGCAAAATCAAGGTTTGCTTTTTGGATTATTATTTTTTAAGAATATTTTCAAGCCATGAATACTTAAATCTGTGAATATGGAGGGACAACCGTACATTCAGGCAAAAATGAAACTTCCCACAGTACTAATATTGGGAATTCACCAGTATCTCATTGAAATAAAACAGCATACAAGTACATAGAAATTTGCTTTACACAAGTTCAGACTATTGGTCCATCTAACTCAGTACTGTCCACACTATAGACTCTTCAGACACTGACACAGCTTGTCCAGAATTCCAAACTGAAACCTCTCCCAGCCCTCTCTGATGATGCCAGAATTGAATTTGGGACATTCTGCATACAAAGCATATGTTGTACAATTGACATTGAGCCCTCCCACTCAATACTCCCTCACCCATTCCTGCATTTATGTGCTTGCTTCTCCTTGAGTTATTTCTTCCCATGTATATCTTCAGGTTAACAGAGCCACGTACTGTGATGGATCTCATTGCACTTTTCTCTATATAAATATCTACTGACCATAAGAGGGAAATTTTGCACCATATGCTAGAATGCTGTACAAGGAAATACACTAAATTCAGAGGTGATTTTTGCTTACAGACGAGAATTGCTACTTGAAACAATTATATCACTGCATAAACAAGCTGGTGCAACAAAGTGAGAGGCTACTTTTCTGTTTATTGTTCTTTGGATCCAATAGCCCAAATTTTCTTTTGTGGTATTTTCTTTTACAAACTAATTTCCCCATCTTACACTTCAAATCCTAAAACTAGCCCACAGTCTAAACATACTTCCCATTGCCAAGTGCCAGAACCAGAATGGATGAAATGTATTTTCTTCATCCATGCCCTACTGTTTTACTACATCAAAACCATGTTCTGTTGCAGCAAAAGAAATATACTCAGTATCAATTCAGTACTAGCCCTCTCATCTTACTTTAATGAGACAGATTTCTGTTTGAGAGTGCCTTCAAGCAAATATGACACACCTCTGCTCAAAAGTATTATACATCAAAGAAACATCATTTCTTTTAAGGAAAGGAAAGATCTCCTCATACTGACTATAGCACATGATGAGGAAGGAACTGGCAAAACCGCCTCTGAGTATTCCTGCCTAAGAAAACTCTATCAAATTAATGGGGTTGCCTAAGTGAACAGACAACCTGAAGGCACATACACAAACATAGCCAATGCACAGAGCATTTATAAATTCCATAGAAAATTCCAACAAGGAAATATTTCATGAATAGCTTTCTTCTGGCTCTGAAGTGATGTTTAAGAATTTGAGCCAGTATGGTGTAGTGGTTTGGGTGTTGGACTAGGACTCTGGAGACTAGGGTTCAAATTCCACCTCAGCCATGGAAACCCACTGTGTTCATTTGGGCAAGTCACACTCTCTCAGCCTTGGAGGAAGGCAAAGGCAAACTCCCTTGAAAAAATCTAGCCAAGAAAACCCCATGAGGTAAGGGTTGCTGTAAGTCAGAAACAACTTGTAGGCACACAAAACAACCAGAATTTGAGGAATAAAGCTATTTTCATGATCACTTAATAGGCAAGAAAGACCCAGCTCTTGTACACTTCCACCTAAATTTATTTCTGCAAGTACTGTAATCTTTTCAATGATAATGTCAACTGCTGACTTTGGCAAACTGCTAGTCTAAAAGGTGGATATTTTTTTTTATTGTTGTTGGTGCTTTGAGTGCAACTACATAACACATTCTAAAGGTCTAGATTACAATTGTCCCTTCATATTCACTAGGGTTTGATTCCAGGACCCCCCGTGGACACCAAAATCCGTGAATACTCAAGTCACATTATATGCAATGGCATAGCATTTGTCTTATATAAGATGGCAAAATCAAGGTTTGCTTTTTGGATTATTATTTTTTAAGAATATTTTCAAGCCGTGAATACTTAAATCCGTGGATACCAACTCCGTGGTTACGGAGGGACAACTGTATTTCTTTGCTGTAATTACATAGCATTTTAGGACCCTTTCAGAAGAGGTGCTAAGAATGTCCTTCCAGCTTTAAAAGAGTATTATTGAACTTGTGAAATGAAAAGTGACACAGATTAAGAAACAGCACCTCTTTTAAATGCAGATAGATCCTGAATTCGTAAATATCCTAAAGCTACCAAATCCCATCTGATCTTGGAAGCTAAGCAAGGTTAGCTCTGGTTAGTACTTGGATGGAAGGCAACCAATCAATACCAGGTGCTGTAGGTTATATTTCAGAGGAAGGAACTTGCAAAACCACCTCTGAGGATTCCTTGCCTAAGAAAACCCTATGAAATTCATAGGGTTATCATAAATTGACCGGCAACTTGAAGGCACATATACAGAGCAAGAGAGAGAATAGAAATGTCTGATTCAAATTCAGTGGATGTGCTCCTGTGAAGATGCACCCTTTTCAACAAATGTGGTAAAAACCCTCTAGAGACATGGCTGTCTGGACAATAAAAGGGGAGAGGGTGTCAGCTATTTTAAGTATGGCATCAAATGTACAGTATGTATGAACTGGGATAACAGAGGTCTGTCTGAAATTCATATGAAGGAATCAAAGAATTTAAAGGGTTAAGCAGGACATGGAGGGGAGCAAATATAACAAACAACCAAAGGACACTTTTCAGCAGAAAAACCAACACAGAGCCACTAGCCAGATCAAGAGAATGTCCTAGAACAGGACCACATAACTGATCCAGGGAACCTTTTCTCCCCCAGTATGAATGGCCAGGTCAAGCTTTCTTGTTTAAACACGTGACTAATGTCACAGGCAGCTTGGCCCTAACTATCCCTTGTCAAATAAAAGGAGAAGGGTATGCAAGGTTTAAAGTCCTCACAGTCCTATGACACTACACACGGTTTGAGACCCTTTGTTCTGGGATCCACAATGCTGCATATAATGAAAATACTGGTGTCTCTGCTGCTGCAATGTGTTGAGGTTTAGTTACTTAAGTATTATCGTTCTTGTTATCATTGTTGTTATTACTGAAGTTTGGATCATTACAGGTTAAGTGGCAAAGGCTACACAACAAGCTTACCTTGTAAAACATTGCCACAGGCTGATTACAAAGGAAAAACTTATGTAAATGATTATGTGAATCTGACTAAAAATCAGAATGCTACAGACTGGCACTAGGCAAATAGGTCCCAAGATAACAAATGGCTGTTGTGTACAGGTATTTTTGCAGACTCCATTTCCCAGAACAAAACCAAGAGGCATGAGTCTTTTAATGGGCAGGGGAATGTCCAAAAGGGCAGAGTTCGAACCAAGGCTGTTGGTTGAGCTAATGCTGTACAGTGGCTAAGCACCATGAGCCAGAAGATCAAAAGATCCTGAGTTCAAATCTAGATATAGATCTGGACTCATTAGCACAGTGCTATCTTCAAGTCTGAGCCCTTTTCTGCAATGTGGGGATACCTGTCTACCTTACAGGACAATCGAGATAATACACATGGGGCAGTTTGAACACTGAGTTTTATAAATCCTGAATATTATTTTGGGCTTGTGTAGTTCGACTGCACACTTGGGAAACTGGTTTGGCTGTAGAGATTATTTTGTCACAAGATAGGACATTCACCCTGGAGAAAGGACAAGCTCAAGAAATGCTAAAAGGGGGGCAGGGAGGACATGGCAGATAACCAAGACAGCATACATTTGATGTATGACAGGTACAAAGGGATCTTGCTATTTGAATTGAACAGTATAGTGCAAATATACATAACACAAAAAGTGCAACAGAGGGAAACAAAAAATATTTAAATAGACACTTAGGATACACCAAGTGAGAAAAAATGTAGAACATAATATGAATTATGTGCTGAATAGGGAGTACAATACACAGACAAATAAATATGATGTGGTAAATATGACGTGTGGTAAAGGTGAATGACTTCAAATACATACGTAACAGAGGTACAAAGAGGATAGCTTATGCAGGAAAAAGATAATAGCTAGGTGCAGACAAAGTTCAAATGGCAAAAGTGCTGAAGAACAGGGCAGGAATACACGATGGAGCACATACAGACAAAAGAACATGCTGAAGCAGAGGCATTTATTAAGTTGTTAGTTGTGCAATGGGAAGGGAAATACCTCACAGCACTGTTATAATTATCCTACCAGGAACCCTTTACAATAGCACGGGGAGTATGTGGCCCTCCAGACATTTTTGGACTGCAACAACCATCATTCCTAACCACTGGCTATGATGACTAGAGTTTATTAAAGCTACAGTCCAAAAATATCCAGAAGACCACATACTCCCCATCTGTAGTTGAAAAGGTCTTGGGGAAAAGATTTGTATCAGGAAGTAAAGGCAGGACAGCACAGCGTATGTACGTGGCAGCATTAATCCATGTGTATATTGGAGAGCCAAGTGAATGGTAAAATACACAACATTCTATGTTGGGGTAGCAGAAGAAGATGGCAATGTTATAATAAATGTGGACTTGTGGGACTACTACAGCAGACACAGAAATATATAAGCCAAGTTCAGCAAGGGTTAGTTTCCATTTATCTTTCATAGGTGAAGTTCAAATATGTGAAATTCAAAGATTATCACACTACACTGTTATAGCACTATTATTCCACTTTAACTGCTATGGCTGCCCCCTGTGGAATCCTGGGGGTTTCCTGGGGCGGACTCCTGACCATGTGTGATCAAAGGAAACTGAACACCATGGCTTCCTCTGAAATAATGGAGCAAGGTTTTCAAGTTAGAAAATATGACTACAGTCGGCCCTCTGTATCCATGGTTTTGGCACCCAGGGATTCCACCACCCACAGCTTGAAAATATATATTTTTTACAAAATTCAAAAAGCAAACTTTGATTTTGCTATTTTATATAAGGGATACCATTTTATTACAAAGAGATCGATCACAGATTAGCAAAGGCATATACTGCATTTGGAAGACTTCACAAAAGAGTCTGGAGCAATAAACACCTGAGGCAAAGCACAAAAATCAGTGTGTATAGAGCCATTGTACTGTCTATCCTCCTTTATGGATCTGAAACATGGGTCACCTATCTCCACCACCTACGACTCCTCGAGCGCTTTCATCAGCGCTGTCTACGCACAATCCTAAATATACGCTGGACTGACTATGTGACGAATGTTGCTGTCCTTGAGCAAGCAGGGATCACCAGTATTGAGGCCATGATATTAAGAATGCAGCTGCGCTGAGCAGGGCACATTTCTAGGATGGAGGACCATCACCTCCCAAAAATACTACTCTACGGTGAACTCGCCACGGGTCAGCGTAAGAGGGGCACTCCAAAAAAGTGATACAAAGACTCCCTGAAACAACATCTCAGGCTCGGCGAAATTGATCACCAACAGTGGTCCGCCCTAGCCTCACATCGGGAGGCATGGAGACGCACTATCCACAATGCTGCAGCTTTATTTGAGAACTCACAACGAACAAGTCTTGAACAGAAACGACAACACAGAAAGAATCACAACCCAAAAACATCACCCAAAGAGACCTTCTGCTGTGCTTTCTGGAACCGGACTTGTTTATCTCGGATTGGCCTTTTTAGTCATCAGCGCGCTTGCAGAAAGCGCGGGATGAGTCCTTCCTGAATCTTCATTTGTGAAGAAAAGCCAGAGAGAGAGTATATAATGGGACTTGAGCATCCATGGATTTTGGTATCCACCGGGAGTTCTGGGACCAAACCCCAGTGGAAATCAAGGGCTGAGTGTATAAAACAAGCTTGGTACCTAACAGAACTCTTTAGAAAAATTTAATGATTGTGTTACATGTGTAGAAGAGTTCAGAGTTTGTGCAACAAGAACTTGCCATTGAAGCTGAAACATCTTTGGGATCAGGAAATTATGAAATACAGTTGTCCCTCCGTATCTACGGATTTGGTATCCATGGAGTTAAGTACTCACAGCTTGAAAATATTCTTTAAAAAGATAATAATCCGAAAAGCAAACCTTGATTTTGCCATTTTATATAAGGGACACCATTCTGCTATGCCATGGCATATAATGGGACTTGAGTATTCACAGATTTGGGTATTCACGGGGGTTTAGGAATTTTTTATGGGAATAAGACCATTCTACTGAAAAAACACACCCAACCGCAAAAGGCTGTAAGGACAACGCAAAAATAATAATAATTGTTTTCCTCTTTTCTTACTAATACAAAAATAAAACTATCTATCCTAACACTAATACACGTTTCCTCTTAATCTCAACACACTATAATCACTCTTTTTTTCTTTTCCAATGAACATTATATTTATATATTACAATTATTATTTGGAAAATAAAAATTCACCGGGAGGGGAAGGTCCTGGAACCAAACCCCAAAGAAAGTGAAGGGACAACTTTTATATTATTACCCAGCTGAAGGCACACTGGTAGGAAAAGGCGGGATGGGCTGCAATGTCCTGTTGAAAATTATGGGCAACCCTACACCGCTGCTTCAGGGAGGGAGGCAACAGGTAGGGGGTCCTTTGGGTGCTCGCTCGCTCCCTCCCTTCCCTGTCAGTCCGCCTGCCCGCTTTCGCTCCCCGCTTCCCCTCAACTCACCCTTCGCTGGCGGGCTCCGCGTTCTCGTCTTCGGCCATGGCAGCGCGGCTGCGGCGGCTTCGGCTTCCAAGAGCCGGTGGTCGTGGGGCGGCAGCCGGGAGCGCGGCGAGTGACAGAGCGACCGCAGCCGCGGCGCCACCGCCAGCCATCACGGGACCCGCCCGATACAGGCCGTCGCGCGAGCGCGTCACCCTCCTCGGCTCCGCCCACACCAACCATTGAGCCTGCGCGGCGGCGAAGAGCCGCGGGCGCGAGGGAGAACGCTCGGGGCGGCCTCGCGTGCTCTTTTTGTCGGTTGGCCTGAGCCTGGGCACGCGCTCGCTTGGCCACGCCCCTTTCCATTTCCAGCTCCTCAGCCCGAGGTTATACAATGGTTCTCTTTGGAATATTAGGGAAAGAGAGGGTGGGAAGAGGAGGTTGCTCAGCTGTGGGAACAGCGGCCCTCAACGTCACCGCTTTTACAGCAGCACGGTCCGTTCCTAAATACAGTTGTCTCTTCATATTCACTAGAATTTGGTTCCAGGACCTCCCCCCTCCGTGGATACCAAAATCCGTGGATACGTAAGTCCTATTATATGCAATGGCATAGCAAAATGGTGTGTCCCTTATATACGATGGCAAAATCAAGGTTTGCTTTTTGGATTATTAATTTTTTTAAAGAATATTTTCAAGCCATGGATACTTAAATCCGTGGATACAGAGGGACAACTGTGGGCTCATATAACAAACACCTATATGAGCCCACGTGACTCCCATACCCCCTGTTCAATTTCTGGTTGACTTCATATTGCAAAAAAAGACCTCTACTGGGAGTAAACAGACCCCAGGACCCCCAAAACATGGCAAAATTGTTGTGGGGTCTTGAAAAACGGCCTCAGGGGGCTGCACTTTTTAAAATGACAGTTCCATGGTCCAAAAAGATATTGCACAACTTTGTTTTTGATGATGGATGAGGGTGAGGAGAGCAGTTTTGTCCTGGCTTACAGTCAGTAAAGAAGATGGCATCTATATACGTTACCGTACTGGTGGTAGCTTGTTTAACTTAAGCCGTCTGAGGGCTTGCACCAAGACTATCTAGTGCTCTTCGCTGATGCTGATGCCCTTGTTGCCCACACAGAAGCAGCTCTGCAGCGCCTAACATCCTGCTTCCCCTAACAAACAGCTGCAGAGCTATTTGGGCTGTAAGTCAACCTTAAGAAAATGGAAGTTCTCTACCAGCCTGCACCACAGGACGAACACCACCATCCCCACATTACCATAGGCAAATCTGTGCTGAAGTCCGTTCAGTAGTTCACCTACCTGGGAAGCATAATCTCCTCAGATGCCAAGATTGACAAAAAGATTGATCACAGATTAGTAAAGGCATATAGTGCATTTGGAAGACTTTACGAAAGAGTCTGGAGTAATAAACACCTGAGGCAAAGCACAAAAATCAGAGTGTATAGAGCCATTGTACTGTTTATTATTATATTATTATGTCTATTCTTCTTTATGGGTCTGAAACATGGGTCACCTATCGCCACCATTTACGACTCCTCAAACACTTTCATCAGCACTGTATATGCACAATCCTAAATATATACTGGACTGACTATGTGATGAATGTTGCTGTCCTTGAGCAAGCAGGGATCACCAGCATTGAGGCCATGATATTGAGAACACAGCTGTGCTGGGCGGGCACGTTTCTAGGATGGAGGACCATCGCCTCCCAAAAATACTACTCTACAGTGAACTCGCCACGGGTCAGCGTAAGAGGGGTGCTCCAAAAAAGCAATACAAGGACTCCCTGAAACAACATCTCAGGCTCAGCCAAATTGATCACCAACAATGGTCCACCCTGGCATTACATCGGGAGGCATGGAGACACACTATCCACAATGTTGCAGCCTCATTTGAGAGCTCACACCGAACAAGTCTTGAAGAGAAACGACAACGCAGAAAGAATCACAACCCAGAATCATCACCCAAGGAAACCTTCTGCTGTGCTTTTTGCAACCGGACTTGTTTATCTCGGATTGGCCTTTTTAGTCATCAGCGCGCTTGCAGAAAGCGCGGGATGAGTCCTTCCTGAATCTTCGTTTGCGAAGAAGAAAAGCCAGAGTAATAAAAGCACAGAGCTCCTCATTATTAAAAAACAAAACAAAACACCAGCTATCCTACATTTACTTAAAAGCAAAGATGTCTTTCATGACAGGATGTTTGAAGCAGGGGTGGAAAACATAAGAACTTCCAAATGTTGTTGGACTATAACTCCCATCATTTTAGTAATGCTGGCTGTGGTTGATGGCATTTGCATTCCAACAACATCTGGAGGAAAACATGTTCCCCAGCCATGGTTAAAAGGATGTCCTATAGGTGACTGGAGCAGCTTTTGCAATCCTTAGCTGCTGTAGTCATCTGATGGCTTCTTACCATGTCGAGCCCCATTTACATACTTCTGTATGAACTAGGACATGGATTCAAGCCATTTTAAAATTGTACCACTTCTCTTTATTTAAACTGACCTATCCTGTCCGATAGCTGTAATTATTACCTGAAGAACAGAACTGCTTTCCTTAGGTAAGATTTCTAGGTTGCTTGAGTCACATCAAATCTCCACTTCAAAAGATTGGTTATAATTATCTATCATTGACATGTGACATTGAGATCATTCTTGTTTTGCTAAATAAATTTTCCTGTTTTAAAAATGTTCCTCTGTGTGTGTCTGTTTGAGGATCTCTAGACACTTGGGATAGCCCCAGATACATTTTAGCTGAGGAAGGTAGATGGTGCTTTTGGAAACTTCTAGATGCTAGATAAATAGAGCTGCATAAATGTTCATATTTGCTTCTCAGTTCATATTTGCTTCTGCCATTTGTCTTTAGCTATGTGTTTAGAATCATCACAGAATGAGGTTAGGTGCAGGGATCTTTCTATCTGTTGTGAGAATATAACCAGCACTGAATACATCAGATAATCATGTACAGTAGGACCCCTGTATCCATTGATTCATTATCCACTGATTCAATTATATACGGGACACAAAACAGCACACCTACCATAGAGTCTGCCTAGAAAATGTATCTTCTCTAGCCATTTTCTAGGTCCTCCAAGGCAACTCTATGGTATTTTAAACTGGAAGTCCCATTATTTTCAATGGTGTTCACTATTATCCATGGTTTTTGGTATCCACGGGGACCCCAGAACCAATCCCCAGTGGATATGGGGGTACTACTGTAAATTCAAAGTAATGAATGAAGCAGAATTAAGTTTCTGTACCAGCTTATAAATGTATGTTTCACAGAGGTAAATGATGCAAATTCTACAGTTCAGCCCTTGTATCCATGGATTCTGTATCCGCAGATTCTACCATCCATAGCTTGAAATATTCCCACCCACCCCCCAAAAATCTAAAAACCAAACCTTGCTGTTTGCCACTTTATATAAGGAACACCATTTTACTATGCCATTGTATGTAATGGGACTTGATCATCCACGGATTTTGCAATCTATGGGGGATCCTGAACCAACCCCCAGTGGAAACCAAGGGGCCGCTGTATTGGAAAGTTAACATTAAATACAGTATGTGTATTGTGATTGCCATAAGTGCTTGTACCTTTGAACTAGCAGTTTAGCATGAGTAATATAATATATGGTAATCATTCATTGTTTGTGAATGATTGGTAATGCAGCAAAAGTGGAGAAAATCTGGTTTGCTCATAGTTTTGGGGCAGAATCTTAAACTGGATATCCACCAGATAAGGGACCATTGGATTTGGCAGAAGGCTTGCTATATCACCACCATGCAAACATACATCTGTGGTATTACTAAAATATAATGGAAAATAGATCACCAAAATAACAGTGAAATAGGATGAAAGTGTGGGAAGCACCACATCCTGATGTCACACCCGCAGAAAAAAAAAGCCCCTTCAATCCAAAGCCATCAGCACCACAATTTTCACCAACACTACAATTTTCACCAGCCCTGATGAAAGAAAATTCTGTCCTATTGACTTGAGTCAATATTGAGAAGGAGTAGAGAACAGGACCATAAGACATGGTATAACTCAGTCACATCACATCACTCACTACCAGTATAGAAAGTCCACCCATGGAGACTAAAACTCTTTCCCAAATTATACGTATTTGGTGTGCAGCTCACAAGGGAGAAGTTGGAGCAGGCAGTGGGAATAAAGATAACTTTTTGTGACTAAAGTTACCTTTTGGCACAAACAAGTTGTCTTCAACACTTTTATAGGCTCCAGCATATTGTTAACATTTCTCTGTCTAGAATGCTAAGAGGTTATTATTCCCTTTTATGGAATAACGAAGGTAGTGTTTTTTCAGAAGACCCCCCCCCCCAGTTCAATTGTGTTAAAGGAGTTTTACCGGTGAAGCCTGAAAGAATTTGTTTTAGTTATGTTTTAGAACTTTGATTCTGCTGTTAAATCCAAGTTTTCAAAATGGCTTACAAAAAAATTAAAGAAAATAAAACTGCATAGAACAACAACAAAAAATCTTTAACTGAAAGCACAGAAAGAATGTAAAATAATAGAAAATATATCATTAACTGAATGCCAATTTCTGGAAATGATGATGATGATGTAGTAATCCTGGCTTGGCATCTAAAATGTTGATGATTGATAAGCAGGCAAGTAGCATTATAGATCTTAAAAAATGGGCATATTTACACAAAAGGAGGCAGACTTTCAATTCTTAATAAATGCTTCTTTTTTTGTGTCCTTTTTGAGAATGTATTTTTAGAGCCTGTGTTTTAAGAAATGCTTTGCTATTTGTGTCTTGTATGATGATTTTACTGGCAGCTGCTTCATGAGTTTTGCCAAGTCATGATGATGATGATGATGATGATGATAATGATATGTTATACCAGCTGCAGTTCAAACACTCTGAAGGTACCAGTCCTATCTGATCTTGGAAGCTAAGCAGGGTCAGGCTTAGTTAGTTCTCAGATGGTAGACAACCAAGTAATACCAGGCATTGTAGGCTATGTTTCAGAGGAAGGCAATGGCAAACCTCTGAATAAATTTTGCCAAAAAAATCCCCCTTATGATGTCTCTCTCTCTCTCTGGCTTTTCTTTGCAAACGAAGATTCAGGAAGGGCTCATCCCGCGCTTTCTGCAAGTGCACTGATGACTAAAAAGGCCAGTCCGAGATAGACAAGTCCGGTTGCAGAAAGCACAGCAGAAGGTCTCCTTGGGTGATGTTTCTGGGTTGTGATTCTTTCTGCGTTGTCGTTTCTCTTCAAGACTTGTTCTGCATGAATTCTCAAATAAGGCTGCAGCATTGTGGATAGTGTGTCTCCATGCCACCCGATATGAGTTTAGTTTAGAGTCTTGGTGTAAGCCTTCAGAAGGCTTAAGTTAAACAAGCTACCATCAGTACGGTAACGTATATAGATGCCGCCTTCTTCTTCAAGCTCTGGGGTAGCCCTTTGGAGCATCATGCTGAAGAAGACTGTAAATAAAGTTGGAGCAAGAACACAACCTTGCTTTGCCAACAGCTCCTGGATCTCTTGGTTGTTTTAATCAAACCACTCTTGATTTTTCTTGTGGGAGAACCCAAGAGATTCTTCCGCAGACTGGAGAATACTGTTTTTGATATGTTGCCAAAGCACTGTAGCAGAAGGATCTGTAGGATGGTCTTCAAGTTTTGTTTGCAGGTTTGCCTGGAAGTTGTCTCTCGTGGTATCTTGTTGAAGATTGTTGATTTGGAGTCTCTTCTTTAAGATGCTACCCCTCTTAGGTTTGAACTTAAGATGAAGGTTTAGTTTACATCTTATGAGGCGATGATCTGTCTGGCATTCTGCACTGGACATCACTCGAGTGTGACGGACATCACAAATGTTTCTCTGGAGGACTAGAACATAGCCAATGAGGTGCCAATGTTTGGATCAGGGATGCATCCAGGTTGTCTCCAAGCTATCTTTCTGCTGAAAGACAGTGTTTATAATAGTCAGCTGTTGTTCTGCACAGAACTCTAGCAAGAGGCATCTGTTATCATTGCAATTTCCAACACCATGCTTGCCTAAGACACCTTTCCAAGCTTCGGAGTTCTTTCCTACTCTGGCATTTAAGTGACCAACGATAATAATTTTATCTTCTACAGGACTTTTTGTATGAGGTGGTGTAGTGGCCATGTAGACTCTAATGTCTATTTGCTGAATGCTGTTACTTACAATTACTATTTGGGGTCAGACTAGATAGCCCATGAGACTCCAGAAGTCTGCAAAGTCTTTTCAATGTTCCTTACTAATCAACTCTATGTTCCAGAAACATATGATAAGCTGAGGTAAACAAATTCTTTCTCTAATAGCGGTCGAACTGTACCTAAATGTTCCTAAGCTATTTTGCCTTGTACTTTCTGAACTGTCAACAATTGTTGCAGAGAAATTGCTGACAACAAAGAGAAGGAGGAGGGAATTGTTTTTGCATACGGTCATTAAACTGTATAAAGGTTTTCTGTAGTCATGACTCGGGGTTCTGACTCTTTGGATATATTCCAGTCAGGCCCACCGGTGTAATAAAATTCACTTTCCAATCCGTGGGTCTGCTGTTCCATGATTTCTGCATCATAAATGGGGGCTCATCCCGGATTGAAGCAGCAGGTGATGGAACAGGAGGTGGCATTTGCCTGCTCTAACTGCCGTGGCTGGGAAGGGGCCATGAGCACGCACACTCATTCTGGGCGCCACCAACCATTTGTTGGAAGAAGGGGAGTCTGTGCCATGGTTGCCTGAACAGCAACGCGCACAAGGAGAACCCAGTGAATGGAGAAGGAAACTGAGCCCTACCTCCAAAGAAAACAGGCAAGTAAACAAGGGAAATATTGTGACCCACTCCATAAGATTGGAAGAGGGGCTTGATCACCCCCTAAAGGGCAACCCGAGTACCCAGATAAGATGCAGTGAGGGCGCACTGGTGAAACCATTGTACCATTGAAGCATTGAGAAAGTGGTAATAGTATAATATGGGGCAATTTGGGAAAAGTGGGAGGTAGGAACGAATGCCTGTGAATTGAATATATGCAATGTGTGTGTCAGTCTGTATGCGTGACTGCTGCGGTTCTTGATACTGGTGTCCATTTCATCTTGGTTTGGGCAATAGGACCCCTTATCTACTGTCCATGCATTTTTTTGTTTTTCCCTTGTGTCTCTTGTCTGTGTCTATTTTAGGAGGGTGGATATGGGTAGTGGAGGAAGCAATATTTGCACCCCTAGAGTTGTTTGTTGAAAAATTGTCCTGATTAAGCCCTCTTTCATAGTAGGATGGCCCAGTGGAGGATCTTTGAAGTTAGATAAATTTGGTGTGTGTATTTTGTAAATGTTGGGGACCCAGAACATCCAAATCAGATTTAATAAAGATCTCTGTGGATTAAGATTAAAAAAGAGAGAGAAAGGTAATGAAACGAAGCTTAGCTAAAACAGTATAAGCAGCAACAGAAATAAGTGTGATGTAATGGCCAGAGAAACAAATCAGACCAACAGATAGGAAGAAGGAGGGGGAAGTCATATGCTTGATTTATGAATGTGTAAATGTATTTTAGGTATGTTTAAAGAATGTAGATGTGGTGTCTTGCTGATCTTTATGTATGTTTGTTTTTGTATTGAAGACTGTAATTATTGGTCAGGTATATAAGTCATTTAAGTGTCTTTTTTGTTTGAATGGTTAATTGTTCAATGTGTAACGTGTAATGTTTTAAGGTGCCAAATGTGGTCATTAAGTAGGAAAAACATTGACTCAGGAGATATAGTGGTCCTTGAATCCCCCCACAGAAACATGTGACCCAGAAAGCATATTATAATTGCCAGGTTGAAATTGAGAAGAAATGGATTAGGCTTGATGGAGAAGATCCCAAGAATTGTGAGAGTTGTCAAATGCAGAAAAAGAAAGAAGAGAGAAATAATCTGACATGCTGTTATGATTGTGAAAAATGCATTTTATATACCAAGAGAGTTTAAGAAAGGAGCAGGGCAGTGAATTTCAGCATATATCCTCCAGTTTGTCATGTTGGAAGACTTTGTATACAGTTGGGAGCTTGTTTGCTTAACATTTAGCATATTGATTTAATGTCCACTAAAAAGCTAATATTTTCAATTGTGGGGTTTTTTTGTACCATCTTGAGAAATAATAGCACTATAAAAAGCTTTTAGGGATAACATCAAAATATGTTGATTTTTGATATTGTCTAGAAGGATAAATTATAGTTTTTTAAGTTTTTAAAGTAATTAAGTTTTTTATACAATATACGCGGGATGAGTCCTTCCTGAGTCTTCGTTTGCGAGGAAAAGCCAGAGAGAATGTATGTATATGTAGTTACCTGTATATTGCTTCTGTGAGTTTCAGTAAAGTATGCAAGCTCCAAATATCCTTAAAAGGATGTGTCACTTGGAAGCACGCTTAACAAATTTAATGGCTGATAAATAAAATATAACAGCTTTTGGGTGTTTCAACATATTCTTCCCTTATGGAGGAAAAGAAATGTGGAAAATGTTACACTAGAATGTAAAATCTAAATGGCTTTTTTAGAGTAGTTCAATTGGCAAGAGTTGTCAGGAATGTAATCTATTATTTGCAGATAATTCCTGCAAAAGCTATACTGTTGATATCCTATTGAATTCCCCCCAGTGATTGAAAAGTGCCAAGAGATCCCAAGCCAAGGTTCTGGTAATTAGAAAAGGAAAATTGGCCAATAAATTAAAGCCAGTGTTAGATTCCCTGGGGAAATGACCTGATAGGGCCAATGACACCCCCCACCGTACATTACACTGGAAGTGCAGCACCAGCAGCCTTATTATGAAGAAAGGAGGGGCAAGATGACGACAGACTAATAACTTCTGAACTGTCCTCCCATCACTATCCGGTATTATCACTTCATATACTTAAAAATGCCACCCAATGACAAGAAAAGAATTCGTCTTAGCCCCAGCAATAACACTAGAACCCAGATGAGATGAGAATTTACTGACTTTTCTCAGTGGCAGCAATGGCAGCTTCTTCGCTCCCTAACACACCACAGAAATCTGAACTAAACAAAATAGCTCCTCAAAATCTAAATGTAAACTATTCTCTGGGACAGGAAGAAAACAGAGATAACTTGCTGACAGTATATTTTACAATAACGCTACTCAGCCCTTCTATTCTTATATTGCAAAGATTAAAATGCCCAGTACTACAGATGCATCCTGAGCTGACAATTAAATTCCAGCAGCTATGCAAACTCAGCCCAAGGAAAAAAACAGTCTTCACCACCACCTATCTTATTGGATAAGCCAAAGAATGCTGCCTTAACTAAAGAGAAGGGATCCATGCCTGCTTGTGATCCTCATGTTACTGCCCATGCTGCACTGGTTCTTCCAGCCTCCCTACCAGAACAGACAAAGCAGAAAATACAGGAAAGTGAATTCCTCCACAGAGGAAGACTCAGTTACAGTCATCCCAGTCATTTAAGCAAGATAAGTTACCCATTCAGCCCCTGGTCTACAGGGCAACTGCCTGACTTCCAACTGACTAGCACAAGGTTCCCCTAATGACCTGGAATTGTATGAATTGGAAAATCCACTACACCTCATATATAGAGAAGCTTCAAGAGTTTGTAGAGCTATGTGCTAACACTATGGCTTCACATATGCGAAATTGGCTAGATTGCCAACAGCAGCTACTAACCCTATTCACCACTGAAGAGAGGCGATGCATTACACAACAAGCAGAGCAGATAGCTTTGGCCAGAGCTCCCAAGAATCATGCTGATGCTCAAAGGAGGATGCAAGAGAGAGTGCCATCAGGGCAACCCCGCTGGGATCCTTATGAGCTGGAACAGATAAAGCGCCTCATCCAATATCAGACCCTACTATTAGAAGCCATGATGGGATAAAAAAAAAGCAAGTTAACATGACTGAAGTCTCAAAAGTACTAGAGGGAGCCACTGAAGCCCCCGGAGCCTAACTTGAGTGCCTTCTAGATGCCTATCACCAGTATACCCCCTCAACCCTGAATAACGTGAGGATGGTTAACATGACTTTTGTAATCCAGAAGGCATAGTGCATGTGAACAGAAGGTGTAGAGTATGTGAATAGAGATGAGGAAGAGAAGTGAGGGAAGGACTGGAAAATAGACAAGAAGCTGGAGTTTCTTGCAGCAGCACTGGTGGAGCAGTGTAAAAAGACATGGAGATGTGGAGATGAAAGAAAAAGCCTGGAAGAGGCAGAGAAGGAATCAATGTGCCTGGTGTGGACAAGAAGGACATTGGCAGCGTGAATACAAAAGACCAGATGGAAGAAGAAGAGAGAGACTGAAATGGAAGAGGGAGGAGACAACTGGCAGACGAAAACACAAGCAGAGATATTTGCAGAGGCTCCTTTCATCAGAATGACAGAAGCAGAGTTCATTGAATATAACAGACTGGGCACCCTAAATCCAGTGGACTTTATGTTGTGCAGATCATCTTCAGAGTTCCAGACAAGTGGAGAGGATGAATCAAACTATCAAAACTCATCTGGCTAAGCTGTGCCAGGAAACCAAGCAAAAGTGGACAGAAAATACTGCCCTTGGCCCTGTTTAGGATTCATTATACCCCACATAAGACTACTGGCTTATCCCCATTTAAATTGATGTATAGTAGGCCACCCCAGATTTTGGTTGAGTTAAGGGGGGAACATGCAAGAGTTAGTAAATGTTAGTTTGCAATAAGAGATGCAAATGCTAGATAATGTATTGCAAGCCCAATGCTGTTATGTGTTAGAAAAATATGCCCCAATCCCCATCACAGAAGTTCACACTTTCCAAACAGGGAATGAGGTGTGAGTTAAAGTTCTATAGCCCCACATCTGTTACAGTAAAAGCAGTAACTTGAGTGAAATTTTAACTGTATGTAGTTCAAAATCCTCTCAAGAGTGCAAGAGTAGCAGCAAAAAAAACACACACACACACACAAAACAAAAAAACAAAAACAAAAAACAAACAAACTCCCATATTCACAGCAATTGTTTGTGTACAGACTCAGTAGGTTAGTTCAGTGTGTCAGGGATATTGCACTTGTTAAAAACTCAAGGTGATCATGAAGAGGCAGGCAAGAAGAACCCAGGTTTGATTATACTATGGGGACTCCGGAAGCTCCTCATTCAACGTAAATCAAACATGCAACTGGAGAGGAAAGAAGACGGAACTGCAGCTGACCAGATGACTAGAAGTTCCATCAGGCTGCTCAACATATGGTCAGATCCCAAACAAAATTAACCTGCATGCTGTAATGTTTATTTTATTGTCTTATGCTATAACCAAAAGGGAAGGCCTCTGTTACAAAAGGTTTTCAGAAAATATATGGTTACAATTGGCAACTATTTCAGGGGTGAATTTTTCATTGTTTTCATTCAGGGAGATTAATTTTAATAGACCTAAGATGGTTAAAAGGATGGTTTATGTTATACTTGTTGGGATTGTTTCATTGTTATTCTGCTATGCATGCTCATCTTATGTATCTTTTGTTTCCTGCCTGCTATCGTACACAAATCAATACTAGATATGCTTTGATGGCTTAAATAGGGATTTACTTGTGTGAAATGTATTAATTGTCTTTGAAATTAATCATTTAATTTAAGGGGGGAAATGTAGTGGCCATGTAGACTCTAATGTCTATTTGCTGAATGCTGTTACTTACAATTACTATTTGGGGTCAGACTAGATAGCCCATGAGACTCTAGAAGTCTGCAAAGTCTTTTCAATGTTCCTTACTAATCAACTCTATGTTCCAGAAACATATGATAAGCTGAGGTAAACAAATTCTTTCTCTAATAGCGGTCGAACTGTACCTAAATGTTCCTAAGCTATTTTGCCTTGTACTTTCTGAACTATCAACAATTGTTGCAGAGAAATTGCTGACAACAAAGAGAAGGAGGAGGGAATTGTTTTTGCATACAGTCATTAAACTGTATAAAGGTTTTCTGTAGTCATGACTCGGGGTTCTGACTCTTTGGATGATATTCCAGTCAGGCCCACTGGTGTAATAAAATTCACTTTCCAATCCGTGGGTCTGCTGTTCCATGATTTCTGCATCAGTGGCGTAGGTCTGTGTAGAATTTGTCTTTCTCTACAGGGTCAGCTTGCATAGTTGGGGCATATATACTAAAGAGAATAACATGTGGAAGGCGTAAGGAAATAATGCGATCAGAAAGACCTGTTGGCAAGTTTCTTCTCAATGGAAAGTAAGATTTTCTGAGGAGGGCAAGGAAACCCACTTATTTTGTTGCATTTTAAGACTTTCCTTTTCCTTGTTACTTGGAATTTTCTCCCTGAATATTCAAGCCCTTTCTCCCTTCCTTCAAATCCTTCTGTTCCAGGAAGGCTTTGACCAAATCTACTCATGAAATTGCATTTGCCCACTTATTGTTTGTTAAATAAGTCCATCCTTTCCATATAAGGACTCTTTCCTCTGCTAAAATTTGGATTGCCATCTCATTAAAGAGCAAATCTCTTTTATATTACTTTGTGGGGGGGAAAGGCACTGTGCAAGGAGTCAATCACTTTAATCTGAAGAGGGGAAATCTGTGTCATGAATTGATGTAATTAACATATAAGGCATCATTTATTTCCTCTGTGGTGAAAGAGAGGTTGCTAGCTTATATTAGTTGTTATTAGTGTGCTATGTAAGGCCTATAAAATGGCACTCTGCCACATGCAGCATGTGTGAGACAAGTTTAGAAACAGCTGAAAATGATGTGGAATTGTTTTAGCTCGGGTCACTGTATTCTGTGACTATATTTTAATTTTTGTAAGCCTCCCCAATTGTTTTTAACAGAGGGGTGGGATTATTATTATTGTTGTTGTTGTTGTTGTTGTTCAGTTAAAACAAGACAAAAGGATAGACTTACCCATTTGCTGCTTTTAGCAGTGTAAGATGCCTTTTAGCATCGTTCTGTTACATTTTTGCATAATCCTATGGGTTAGTTGCCTACAGTTCATTTTAAATAATCTCAGGGTAGGGGTGTAATAATCATTATGTGTTACACAGATATAACAGTGATTTTGGAATTACAGTCTCCAGTTACACTGATGAACCTCTTTGAAAAACAGCTATTGTCAGACAGTGGCTGCTAATAACAGTTTTGTCTGTTAATAAAAACACTGACATAATAGTCTTTTATTGACTGTCTTTTTAATCATCTCATTTTAACTGTTGGATATGAATACAGTCTTTAGCAACGTGTTTTGCTTCTGACATGGAACTATTGCCTACTTGCTTCCGTCTGAAATACACAGTTGCACAACATCTCTCATCAGCTGCAATGCAGGAGTGGGGTTGGGAGAAGAGTTGGCCAATCTTCAGCTAAATTAAGATGTGGCCGTTTCTGTTATCAAAGGGCACACTCCACCAGGAAGTTGTTTTGTACACGCTCAGTTGAAATGAATGGGAACAGTGTCCTTTTTTTTAAAAGCTCATAATTCTGCAGATAGCCAGTGGTGTCCGGTGGAGAGTTTGAACATTTTTTTTTAAAAGGTAGCTAAGTACAGTTACAGTTGTAAGGCCAACAAGGTAGACAGTTGCCCTTATACAGTGGGCCCTCAGTATTTGCTGGGATTTGGTTCCAGGAAACCCCACCCCCCATGGATACCAAAATCCATGGATGCTCAAGTCCCATTATATACAATGGCATAGTAAAATGGTGTCCCTTATAGAAAATGGTGAACAGCAAGGTTTGCGTTTTGGAATTTAAAAACGATTTTTTTTCCAAGCTGTAGTGGGTTGAATCCATGGATATAGAATCCATGGATAAGGGGGGCTGACTGTAGTTGAATTTTTAAAAAAAAAAGTGCCTTTCCTGTCTTGTTATTTGAAGAAGAAACTAACAGTTATTTTCAGTTCTTTTTGTTAAATAACCATTGGCATGCTATAAACCATCAATCTGTGGAACAAAGCACACATACGTAGTGATGCTACCTACACCTTATAACTATAAATGTAACTGTAAAAAAAAGTTGCAAGTCAAAAGGAGTGAAATTATCTCTTATCATTTTGCAATCTTCATATAACCTAGTCCTGTCAACAAAATAATTAATTACAAGTAACTGATTATTCGTTACTAGTTTCATCTGAGCTATGATCTAATGAGCATCTCTGAATGAAATAATCACAAATACTATCCTTTTGCATATTAAAAACTGTCAGTTAAACTGGAATCAGTTTGAAATTTTGATAGAGAAAGAAATATTGCAATCCTGAACTCAGTATTTATTTATTTATTTATTTAAAATATTAAACCTCATATTTATACACTATGTCATCAAATGTCTAGCTTAAAACATTGACTTACAATAAAACCAGTTTAAACAATTCAAAATTGGAATGGTAACAATTTAAAACAATAAAATAATTGAAAAATTTAAAAGCATATTAAACCAATTAATAATTTTGAAAGGTAAGTTAAAACAATCTAAGATCATGTGTGTATGGAAGAAATTGTTAGGCTCCAAAGGCTTCTCTAAAAGGTTTTAACTTGGTGCCAGAATGAGTCCAGCTTAGTGCCAGAGTTGGCATTAACTGGACCTCAAGGGGAGGATATTCCACAACCAAGGTGCCATGGCAGAGAAGGCCCTCGACCATGTCCTCTTGCTCCCACTGGTGGGGCACAAAAGATCTCTAATAGTTCAGGCGTCTCAGGCAGGCCTATATAGTGAGAGGTGCTCCTTCAGTTATCAAGGCCCCAAACTGCTCAAGGCTTTAGATGTTCATATCTGCACTTTGAATTCAAACCAGGAATATATTGGCAGCCAGTGCAGTGCTTTTAAGAACAGCCTTATATGCTGTTTATACAGTATTCCAATCAGCAGTTGAGCTGCTGCATTTTGCACTAGCTGCAGTTTCCAAGTCTTCTTCAAGGGCAATCCCATGCAGAATGCATTACAATACATCAGTCTAATTGGGAGGGTTACTCATGCATGAACAACTGTGGCTAGGTTTTCTCTGTCCAAGAAAGGTTGCAGCTGGTGCACCAGTCAAAACCAACATCAAGCACTCTGAGCCACAGACTAAATTTGGGCCTCCAGTGACAGGAATTGATCTAGGAGTACTCCCAAGCTATGCACCTGCTTCATCAGGGGGATTACAGCCCCATGTAGGGCAGGTTGCTCACCTAATTCCTGAACCTGGGGACCACTAATCCACAGCCTCAGTCTTTATTTAAAAAAACCAAAAACTATTGTATGTTTTAATCTTTTTCTAATTTATATATTTTTAATTTACTGTATGTTTTTAATCTTTTATAGTTTAATATTATTTTAAGGGGGGGTGGGCTAGGGTACTGGGACTATGGAGTTTTTATATTGTAAGCCGCCCCGATTGCATTGCAGAGGGGTGGGATAGAAATAAAATATTATTATTATTATTATTATTATTGGGATTCAGCTTCTGTTTATTGGACCCTATCCAGCATTCAGACACTAGTCCAACACCTGCCCATCCCCAGCCTACTCCGATGACAAGGAGAGGTAGATGCAAGTGTCATCCTAATGACTTCACCAAGTGGCTTGAGACAGATAGTCAGCAGCATGGGGGATAGGATGGACTCATGGGAATAAGCAGGAATCTCCCAATGCAACTCTGGAATTAGCTCTATAGATGGGAGTAGGATCACTGTAACACGGTGCTGTCTACTCCTATCCTCCAGAGCTGGCCCAGTAAGATACCATGATCAATGATATCAAAAGCAGACAAGAGATCCAGGAAGATCAACAGGGTAGTACTTCTCTGTTGCTCATCAAGCAGGGCGACTAAGGCTGTTTAATGACCCCACCTTGATCTAAATCCAGACTGAATGGTCTTAGGTGATCTGTTTCCCCCAATAATGTCTGAAGGTGTCCAGCTATCACACACTTGAGCACTTGGACCCAAAAGGAAATGTGAGCAATGGGGTGGTAGTTCTCACATACCTCTGGGACCAGGAAGGCCCTCTTCAGGAGAGGGTGCACTACAGCCTCCTTCAAGGCAGCAGACAGCTCCCCTGACAAAGAGAGGCATTTGCTACCCCCTGGACCCACCCACTCAATATACACTGGGCCCTTGGTATCCTGTGGGGTTTGGTTCCAGGACCCCCCATGGATACCAAAATCCATGGAGGCTGAAATCCCATTATATACAATGGCATAATAAAATGGTGTCCCTTATATAAAATGGCAAAATCAAGGTTGCTTCTTGGAATTTATTTTTTGGGGGGGGGAATATTTTCAAGCCGTGGATGGTGGAATCCGTGGATACCAGATCCATTGATACAGAAGGCCAACTGTACCTCTGCTAGATCTTATCAGCCAAGATGGGCAAGAGTCAAGCTTATATGTGGTGAGATGGACGGATTCAAGTGTCTTGTCCACGTCATCAGGCTACAACAATGGAAATTGATCCAAGCAAAACTTACCAGACTTCACTTTAACTGTAGTATTAAGGTCTGAGCAAATATGAGAGACTTTCTTCTTGAAGTGCCTACCAAATTTGTCACAGGGGACTCCACTGCTAGTTTCTCTGTGCCTGATCCCAGCAGGCTTCTCAACATTTGGAATGATTGCTACGTGGCAAGTTGAGATTGAGGCAACGAAATTCTTGGCAAAGAAAGACTTTTTTTTTTTGGCAGCCCTATTGTTGCATAATAGGCACAACAAAGAGTCCTCACAGATCTTTTAATTGTATTCACTCCAAGTCCAAAACCACCTACATTCTAGACATTGTCCAACCTGTTTTATTGCCTATAGATCTTCTGTTAAACCCTGGAGACTTACAGGCTCCAAAGCACTGGATAGGCACTTGGGACCAATTGTAGTGATGAGATTTCCTGTCTTGTCTTGAGCAAAACCAAGGACTTGACTGTATTGTTAGTCCTGTCAGCTTGAAAAACGTCCAGAGAGTTCACAAATCCTTTGGATTCCATAAGTCTCTGGGGGCATGCTTTCTTAACCAGTCCCCCATCTCTATGGAAAGAATCTACTACCACCAAAACAAACTCCACAAGGAAGTGATCTGACCATGGGAAAGGGATGTTGAAGCCTTCGCTAAAAAAATAAAATCATCCTGTCTATATAAAAAACCTGGTCCACATTATGTTCTGCCATATCTGTTGGCCAGTGATGTACTGAGACAGCCCCATGCTCTTCATGTTAGCCATTAAGTCCTGGGGAGATCCTGTTAAGGAAGGCTAGATGGTCCTTACAACCCCTTTCAACTCTATGATTCTGTGAATCTATTTGGAGGGTGGGCCTCAGCATCTTGGATAGCTCCTTTAAAATGTGGACTAAAATCCAGATTAACCATTCCACTAACACAGAAGCCACCAGGGACATCAGCCTTAGCAGCAGGAGCTTATGTACCTGATTACCTTCCAGTGACAAATGGGATCATGTGCTGTCAGTGCCCTCCATACAGGGGATTCATATCTTTGCACCAGTCCTGGATGGCAAACACATCTCCTCTTTCTCTCATGGCACATGAGCCAAACAGCTTTCACACACATAGTATTGAAATGAGTTGCTCATCTGCACTAGTTGGACTAAATGAATACACACAGTATGGAGCCAAACTTAGATTAAAAGGAAAAGCTCTTCCAACATGTCTTCACTGTTTGTACCAACCTCCACCATTAACCTGAACAGGTATGAGTTATTGAGTTGAGTGAAAGCACAAATAAAAGGTGCTTTTACATAATCCTCTCTTATTTTAGTCACTTGATAACACAAAAGTCAAATCAATTTTGTCTTAAAACTTTCATTTGCTTTACAACACCCTTCTCCATCCTTTTCTTGTCTGCACTGATAACCATCCAGTGACAACATATTCATATGAATAGCGAGTATGTCTGACCCAAGACATTTTGCTCCCTGAGGTAAAGGACATAATTACATGTGCAGAGGCCGACTGGACCAGCAGTTCAATCTTTCTTTAACAATGGCAGTGGAAAAGGATGCTCCACTACACCTGAAAGCACCAGACTAATTTAGGGTATGCTGAACAGGTTGCGTGGTACTCACAACCCTGTCCTCTAAGAGAAATGTATGGACTGGAGATGCCCAGAAGTAATGGTTTTGTGCTGCGAACATCTGACAGTTCACTCTGCTTAATGATAGGGCTGTTCCTGACAGGGCCCTTTCATAGTATGCAAGTACTGTATAGAGTTATATTCCGCTTTAACTGCCATGATTCCATTCTATGGAACCCTGGGATTTGTAGTTTAGGGAGGGGCATTTAGAATTCTCAGTCACAGTGTTATAGTGCCTTACCAAACTATAAACCCCAAGATTCCATAGGATGCAGCCATGGCAGTTAAAGTGGAATCATTGTGCTGTAATTGTGTGGTGTGAAAGGGCTCTTAGCTCAGAACTGATTTAAATCTCGCTTTTCCAGTCAGGCACTTGTATGCACTGACTTTGAGGTTCCACTGTACTTGGTCAATGCTATGACAAAATCAAGAGCACATAACAGTAAAGAAAAACCAACAGCCACTAGTGTCTCTGCAACCTCATCTCCTCCCCACAAAGCAACCACAAGACTGTTCACTGATGCCACTCCCTTGCTAGCCATGTCTGGAATGCATTTCCCCACATTTTCCACACATGGAAGATACCAGTAAGCATTAGGACTGGGAGGAAACAGTGCTCTGAGCCAAACAGTGTGAAATCAACCCAATAACTCAGGAAGAAATAGTTGCATGACAGCGTTTGTTTTACTCTCTTGACTTTTTCTTTTCCTAATCATTTTGTTAATTCTTCAGCATGCTTACATGAAACTAAGTCCCATTGAAATCAGGAGAGGGACTTCTTTCTGAATAGATAAGCACAAAATTTCACTGTGAATCTGATTCCACCCTGCTTGTCTACACTATTAAAAACCCCGAATCTCCCTGTGAATTCCCCTGAATCTGCAGTGATAAGGCCACACAATGTACATCCTTTTCTCTGAATCTGGACAATCAGGCCACACAATGCATGGCCCAGATTTAGGGCATTTGGGGGTATTTTACCTTGATGCAGAATATGTTGGATTTGGGGGTTTCACCGCATTTTCTGCCACCACTGTGACCATTTTAAAGCTCAAGAGGCAAGTTGCCAGCTGAAGAGAGAGGATTTCTCCCTTCCCTGGCTCAGCAGGGTTGCCTCCGCCAGTTCTCCACTTGCCCGTCATTTGCTTAATTCCCGGCTGAAGGAAAAGGCTTCTTCTGCCTGCTCCTCAGTCACCCATTGCTTGCTTCAAGTGCCTCTGTCACTTGGTTCAAGTGCCTCTTCTTGTGATATATACAGAAGAAAGGGAGAACCCTGTCAATTAACAGAGACTTTCCTTGAGGAAATCTGTTTAGAATTACAGCATCCACTAGAACTATGCACTGGTTTTTCTCTGAGGGGCCGTTTACACAATAAAATAGATCCTCTAAGAATTCGCAGAGTCCTAATAGTTCCCACATCTTTCGGCTCAAAGTCGCCATATTCAGAAGGAGGGAGGCAAAAAACCCATAAATGGTGCAGTATCAGCTTTCGGTATATCCCCCAACTTCTTTGAAAAGTAGCGCAAGTTAGCACATTATCGACGGTGTGAATTACCATTTCGCTTACAGCCGTGGAAACTACCAGCACTCTTCCAGAAACTGCAACAGCAGTGCTTAGCCTTGATTGGTTGGAGTAGAGTAGGAGTCTACTTGCAAGAGATGAGCCTAAAACCAAAACATCCAGCCAGCTGGCTTGCTTTTAGCATAATTACTGTTTCTCCTCCCCCCCCCTCTGTGTGTGAATGTGTGTGTGAGAGAGAGCACGCGTGCACAAGAGAGACTGATCATTCTTTAGTGTATTTGTGTGTGCTCGCGCATGAGAGAGAGGGAAAAGCACAGCTGACAGGGATTGCACAGCAAAAGGAATCTCAGCTGCATGTGTGTGTGTGTGTGTGTGTGCGCACGCGCTCTCGGCTGCTTTCCTTCCGACTCATCATTATTCATCTCCTCCTCCATGGTCTCCCTCCTTTTTTGTTGATTTATATACAGAAGAAGGTACCAACTTACGGTCTCTTTTCCCCTCGTACTGCCCCCTCCTTCCTTCCTCTCTGTCTTCTGCCTGGCTTTAATGATAATGATAGAGCTTCCTGGCCATGCCCCCCCCACCTTTGTCTGTGCATCATCCAAATTAGCCATAAATCGTAAGAACTATTCACCCCTGTTTCAAAAGGACGAAATTCAGAATTTTGCTCACTTTATTCTGTCGTGTAACTGGCCCCTTGGTCTCTCTTTCTCACAGACACATGAGTTCCCCTTCATCTCTAATTTCCTTAAAGTGGGATCAGTACAATGGGTTCTTGGTATCCACAGGTTGTCCCGGAACCAATCTCCAGTTCTTGGTATCAACTGGGGGGTGGTTCCAGGACCCCCTGTGGATACCCACATCCGTGGATGCTCAAGTCCCACTATATACAGTGGCATAGTAAAATGGTGTCCCTTACCTAAAATGGCAAACAGCAAGATTTGCATTTTGGAATTTTCCCCAATGAATATTTTTGAGCTGTGGTTGGTTGAATACATGGGTATAGAACCTGTGGATACAAAGGGCTGGCTGCATTGCAAAGAAGCATTGCTAATATGATTGTTGTCCTCCTCCCTTCATTTCTGATCTTTGCTTGCTTTTGAGATGTGTGTAAACCTTATATTTTAAGACTTAGTTTTACTGATTTTCTTCTCTCCCCCCACTTTTGATATGTTAATCTTCTCTATGTGCCAGGTCTGCACAGTGCCACAACAAAGAAACTATCTTGAAGAGATCAAACATTGAGAGAAATTTTACTGTCTGCTTTGTGAGAGGTTTCTTTTTTGCCGTGCAACATTCCATTTACATGAACAATGCAATTATACCCATATCTACTCAGAAGTGGCACAAGAGTTCAGTGAGGCTTACTTCTAGGTAAATGTGTACAGGGTTGTAGCCTGAGACATTCTAAGAGGTAATTGGACTGCATTTCTTTCTTTCTGACAATCATATTTTCCCCTAGCTCTTTTAAAATGTTTTTAACCATTTTATATCTTGGAGCTAAACATATTGCACATTATTTTCCTCCACCCCCTTGTTACTCTAAGAACAACTCTTTGAAGTAAGTTAGGCTGAAAAGCTAGGATTGGCTCTGGATGATTACATGAGTGTTATGTTATGGGAAGCTGGGATTTGACCTGATCCATCATGTGCATTGGGCAGAGGGAGTGGGTATGAAAATAAAGTTAATAGAGTGGATCTGAGAGAAAGCCGTAATTTTGAGCAGGTCTGAGAATAGCATTTTGATCTTAGAGTAATATATTAAATAATGTTATATTGTTATATTTATTGTTAATCATATTCTGTGCACACATGTGCCACACAGAGAGTACAGTTGTCCCTCCATATTCACAGATTTGACATTCACGGATTTAAGTATTCATTTAAATACTTGAAAATATTCTTGAAAAAATAATAATCCAAAAATCAAACCTTGATTTCGCCATCTTATATAAAGGGACGCCATTTTGCTATGCCATTGCATATAATGGGACTTGAGTATTCACAGATTTGGGTATTCACCGGGGGGTCCTGGAACCAAACCCCAGTGAATGTGAAGGGACAACTGTATTGCATTTTCTATCCCCTCCTCCATTTTTCAGGCTTTCCTAAACTCAGACATGTACAGAAGGGAATGGTCTCAAACCACAGACGCAAAAACCAAAACAGACCATCACAAATACATAAACAAAAGACCAAAAGGTATTAAAGAATAGAATACCAATTCAAAATGAGAATTATATTTATAGCCAATATAAATAACAAATGGATAAGAATACAAAAATACAAAACTGAGTCGAATACCACTTACAATCAAAACAAAAACATGCATGGAATACTAACAAAAGTAATTTCACTTAATATGACAGCAAAATCAAAATACGAGAAACAGTCCCTCAGAACATAATGGTGGAAAAGAAATCAATACAGAATAAATGAAGTTTATAACAATATGCAGACATATGAAGCCTAATCTGTGTCTTCTTTGAACAAATAAACTTCAGCTATAGGCAAAACAGATCAGCTGTTGGAAAAGTACATGTTTTAATAACTGGCAAACCAGACTGTGAATGATGGGCAACAAATCTATGACTTCTTAGTAAAAAGGAATATTGAATTACTGGCAGACAGCCACTCCTGGGATGTGTATAGCCATTTCATAATAGGTGTTCCTCAGTAGGTACATTCCATAACAACCTTAAGTATGATGGCATTCTTAGAAAAGCAAGAGATGTCTGAACATTTTTATAAACTTTATTCTGTACTGATTTCCTTTGGCTAGTGACTAAAGATTATTTTTTACAAGATGTGTTGCCTACTGTTAACAGTCTGCCAGTTAGTAGAACATACACTTTTACAGCAGCTAATCTGTTTTACCAGCAGCTGGAGTTTGTTGGTTCTAAGAAGACATTTCCACACAGTGCTTCACAAATTCCCCTTTTTACCAAAATCCGTGAATACTCAAGTCCCATTATATGCAATGGCATAGCAAAATGGTGTCCCTTATATAAGCTGGCAAAATCAAGGTTTGCTTTTTGGATTATTATTTTTTTAAGAGTATTTTCAAGCTGTGAATACTTAAATCAGTGAATACCAAATCCGTGGATAAAGAGGGACAACTGTAATAGAGTAATCATAAATGGGTACTTAAATCCCTCTTTCTTGGTGTTATATAGGAAGGCAAAAAAGTGGTGACTTGACACATGCCTGTTACCACAACCACAACTTCATTAAAATTTAAGGAGAACTGAGGCTTAATTCCAGTATCATGTTTCCATGATGTGGAAGAGAAGCCACCACTTTGACCCTTTATTTCATAAGAGCGGCAGGATCAAAACCTGTTCTCTTAACTTCTCAGAGAAAGAATGCATGCTATTTCTCCGTCCCTCTGTTCTTAACTGGTTTGGTAGAGAAGGACCAAGCACAGGCTATCTATCTAGCACCCAGGCCTCCCCACGCTCCAATGGCTATTCCTTCAGTTTGCTGTCATGTGTCCTAGAAAGCTCAAGTGATGAGCTTTAGGTTGAGATAAATCTGAAAGAATTTTGGTTTGGTCTGATGAAGGCACATAAATTTTTGCCTTCTAAACCTCTATTAATGTAATATTGTTATTAATTAAACCAGCCCAAAGGATATGAAAATGTGTCAAGCACTTGAGATCTTCAGATCTCTTCATCAGGCAAGATGAAGTGCAGTTTGAGAGAGAAAGCTCAATGCTTTCAGGTAGTCCAATAAAATCATAATAACTTCAGGCAGCACCTAGACTTTGCTATGTTATTTTATTAGTAGAAAATATAAAACATACTCCAGAAAAAGTAAGAAATAGTTGTAGTAGTCATATTGCAAAAGATATTTTTGAGATGTGTGTTAATATGCTCTACTACCCCCTTCCCATGGTATCTCTGGAAATATTAGACACTTTTTGAGGTCACTTTGGCTGGGAGGTTAGGCAGGTTAGAGGTCAGTTGAAGGTCACAATGACCTGAGACATGTCTGGAAATAGAATGGTGAGAAAGTCCATATTAGGATTGAGCAGGAAGCCCGTGTAAAGGATTTATGCTAACAACCCAGTCATTAGAGGAGTATGTGCTAATCCTTCTTCCAGCCTTGGGTGTTTCAGCAATGATTCAATCAAGCAATTAAGTGGCCATTCCTTAATCTATACACTACAGAAATCTCTCCTATACCTCCTCCTGTCCAACCTTGAGAGGTTGTTGCAAACTTATCAATTTGTTTTTCCCAGCAATTAAAGCAATCAGTTGAGTTTTGGTTTCCTTTGTCTATTTTGTGGGAGAGTCATCCAAGCTTTGTTATTACCAAATTCACCCCTCCAAGGCACGGAACAGAGTAAAAATATTAGACCTCTAAGAATAGTAAAGTGTGCCGCAGTGGACAAACCCAGCCGCTCTCTTTCTCGGTGCGCCCCTGGATTGGAACCTCCTGTGCCACCATCAGATGCCTGTGAGTATCCTCACTGCATGGAACTTTTTTCTTCAAGACTGGTAACTACTATCCTATCTTCCCAGACATTTCTCTAGCCAACCTTTCTGTCTTACTCTGCTATAGCCTTGTGTTTCTTAAGAATGTGTGTTGTGTATGTTAGTTCACTTTGTGTTATTCCAATAAAATACTTTATTTCACTTTAACTGAGTGCTCTCTATAGTTAGTACTGGTACATATAGGTGAAAAGATCCCCAAAGTTACCATCCTCTTGCAGGTTTCCTGTTGAGCTAATATTTCCCCCAGATATTGCAGGAGATTTTGGCATCACAAGTATGTTTCCAATGTACCCCCTCCTCTTAGGATAACACACGGTTCGTTCAATCTGTGGATGAAGAACCCATGGATATGGAGGGCTGATTGTAAACAAGTTCATATATACATTGCCACCTTTAGACTGTATATATATATATATACATTTCAGTAAAAAGTTTTCACCCCATGATACTGATGACTCTCTCTCCTGACTTTTACTCATTACTGCATGAATTAATCTCAACATGCTTTGCAGTAGTTTTCTGGTTTTTAAAGATTGATTTTAATACAAACCATTTCACTTTTTGTTCTGAAATTTGTTAATGTTGTATACCTTGTAGTTCAGTTTAGAACATCTCCTTGGAATCCGCTAATGTTGCTTTGTTGCCTCTAATTTCACTTTTATGCTCTGTCCTAACACTTTGGGCAAGAAAAACTGATTGCTAGTGACTAGCTACAGGTTTTACAGCATCTATGTCTCTAATTTTACACCCTTTAAAAATAGGAAACCTTGTTGTAAATCCACACTCCCATTTTTAGGTATGACTTTTTTTCTGTATGGATTCGCTTTTGCTTGTTCTCATTCTACATATCATGGGAGGATAACCCATAGCCTGAGAGTTGCATGAGGCTCTTGGGCACTCCAAGAACAACCTGTTATGCAAGGCCACTTTCTGCTGCCATCCAGCTGATCAGCTGGCAGTGAGGAAAATACCTGATCTTGACAGGTCTAGTATCAGGAACAGGTATTGTTGGGCACTGGTCATGGCCCCTGCCCCTGCAGGGCCCCCACTACCAACACTAGGGCTATTTTACAGATGGTGATCATAAAAATTCCTTCTGTGGACTGCATCTCTCAGAACTCCCCAGTGGCTGTTCTAGAGGGGGATTATGGGCACTGTAGTCCAATATAATATTTACAGGCTCTGTATACAGCTGAATTGCTGCTCTGATGCTGCAGCCTGCATGTCTGACTGCACTAGTGCAAAACTAAAATTTCTGAGACTGAACTAAAGAAATGGTACTTGCACATAATCCTATCCACTTTTGTGGATCAGACTTTTGTAGATCCAAATCAGACTAATACCCAGTTGCACATCACTGAAACTATAGGACTGTAATGTCAGCATGTTAACCGAGAAAATGGCCAGTAGCTGACCTGCAATCTCAGAGGGAAGTGGACTAGTATGCTTACATACCCATGGTCCTACTTCATGAGGGGTGTATGAAATGCAGTGGTCAGTTTTTTGGGTAATGCATCGCCAAAAAAGAAGACAAAAGAGGTCATAGTTTGCATATGCTGGTTTATATCTATAGATGAAAATGCAGAATGAAATACTATAACTTTGACAGAAATAATCTCCCTCTGGTGAAGACGACTAGGCTCAGGTGATCTGTGTGCCTCCTCCTCAGTCTGCAAACCAGATACTGATCATTAATGGGCAACTTGAAAGCCCTTGGATATTATTTTTCATAGTTCCTTTTCTTTAAATCAGACTTGGACTGGACCTTCAAATAGAGCAGTGCTTCTTAAGGTATCTGATGCCATAGACTGGCAGGGTTTTCTCCCAATGTGCCAGGGACCAGCACCATATTTGTGCCCATCTGCTACAATTATTTCTTTCTGGAAACTCACTGTGGACTGGCAGCCAATGGCTCACAGACCACCACTGGTCCATGAACCACCACTTTAAGTAGTAGACAGTGCTTGACCGCTGTGTGATTTAATTGGTCTGTGCTTACACTGTACTGAATCCCATTGGTCACTCTTCAAACACTGGAATATCTGGATAATGCAGTCCAATCCCCAGCTCTCTTTCCCTGTTTTCATTTTGGCTACATAAGGATCCACACTCTGATGCTGAGAATGCTATTAGTATATAAGATTTAAATAGAAAATATGATCTGCTCTATTTATTAAGCAATTTGTTCCAGAAAAAAACCCCAAAGAAACAAGGAAACACCCCAGGAGAACAGTGACATCTACTGAATGAAAGCAGAAAGACACAAATATACCGTACCTTTGTCCTGCCAGAGACGAGAACTCTGGCATTATTTTCTCGGATTGTATAGGTTTATCTATATCCTAGTAATAATAATGTTATGCTAATAGTAATAACAATGCTGTCAGGGACAGGGTTTGTTTGTATGTTTGTTTTCCTTATCCCATCTTCCTCCCAATACAGGACCCAAGGTATCTCAAATACAGCTTAAAAACAATCAGTTAAAAACAATTAAACAAATGATATCGTTAAAAACAGCACTGACATAAAATCCCATGAATAAGACAGTGTATTTGTGCAAGAAAGCCTAGTCTGGAAGTATCCCAGGTGATCTATCAATTCCTCGATGTCTGTGTCCATAGCTATTATTCCCAAAGTGATCCATAACGCCTTTGCCTCCTTTGCCTTTTACAGTAAGACCCCTGTATCCACTGGGGAATGATTTGAGGGGGATGGATACTGAAAACCGTGCATAATAGCGAATGCCATTGAAAACAATGGGACTTCCAGTTTAAAATACCATAGAGTTGCCTTGGAGGACCTAGAAAATGGCTAGACAAGACACATTTTCTAAGAAGACTCTATGGTAGGTGTGTTGTTTTGTGTCCTGTGGATAATTGAATCAGTGGATATGGGGGTCCTACTTTACTTTCACAATCTTACTAGCAGTACCTCAGAGAACTTTCTATTTTCCTACCCGTTTCTTCCTGCTTCAGGAAATTTAGCAGCAGTTCCTCGCAGAGCCCTCTCCTGTTTCTAGTGCTGCCTAAGCCCATAGCTAATATCCCAGAAGAGGTCTATGGGCTTCCTGTTTCCCTGCCCCTCCTTTTACTTTATTAATTTTACTAGCAGTACTTAAAAGAGCCCTCTCTCATTTTCCTGCTCCTTTTTAATCTAAGGAGTGATAGCACCAGTGCCTTAGCCTTCTCCTGTCTGCCTGCCCTTTTCCGGGCTCAGGAATCATAATGGCAATGCCCCAGAAAACTCTGACTTTTCTAGACCTTTTAACAATATTTCTTGATGAATTATGGCAGGCTCTCTTTTGCTTTAGGAATTTTGACTTAAAAGTGGCTACTGCCACTTGAGCGATAATAAAAACAACACCACTGTCAGATTTTGAGGTGTCTCCCATAATTTTACAGGATGATGGCAGGGTTCTTTCTTATTTTATGCAGTTCACCTTATTTTATGATGGGGATGCTAAACAAGAGTGGCTTTGTCTCTAAGTAGAATTGGCACCATGTTGGAGAAGAGCTGCCACTAAAATTTTCAAAATGGTAGTTGTTTGTAGATGTTCAGTTTTTGGAACTGATTTCAGTGTTGGGCAACCTACTGATTCAATTTTGGCCTGTGAGTTTCAGACAAAAAAAGTTTTGAGGTTCACATACTTATTGTTGGCTTCTAAATATCAGAATACTCTGTAATGGCGTATACTCTGGTGAGAGGGCTCTAAGCCCTCTGGATTTCAAGAGAGTGGCTGCCAGTGTCAGATCCTATTGGCGGACTTGTGATTTTATTTATTTATTTAGGTATTTATACCCCACTCTTCAAGCCAGGAAGGCTCTCAGAGTGGCTTACAAATTGTTAAGCAATAGCACTTACACATCAGTACCACTTTTATAGCACACTAGGCACTCTCCAAGCGGTTTCCAATGTGTATCAGCTAATTGCTCCCACAAGCTGGGTACTCATTTTACCGACCTATGAAAGGATGGAAAGCTGTTTTCTTGTCTTAATTTCTGGATCAATCACAACAAAGCACAGGACAGGTATACTATAGGGCACTAGTGGAGTCAAAAGGACTTGTCATTTAATTTAGGATTCTACCTGTAAGAAATGGAGTGTGGAAAATGCAAATACACTCAGACCTCTGTATCCATGGGTGTTTGGTTCCTGGACTTACTGTGGATACCGGAAACCGTGGATAACAGTGGACCCTATTAAAATAATAGGATTCCTGTAATTGGTCTAATTACAGACCAATTTCATTACTAAATATTGATTGTAAGATTTTCACAAATATTTTAGCTGAAAGATTGAAGAAAGTACTAGTGTCATGGATACATGAAGACCAAAATGGCTTTCTGCCTGGTAGAAGCTCAAAAAATAATCTGAGAACATTTTTAAATGTTGTAGAGTTTTATGAGAAACATAATGAGAGAAAGCTAGCAATGATATTTATTGATGCCGAGAAAGCCTTTGATAATATTCGATGGGAATTTATGGATATGACACTGGAAAAAATGGGAATTGGCAGTAAATACCTAGACTGGACAAGGAAAATCTATAACAACCAGGAAGCTAGAATAATAATTATAATAATTAATGGAGAAAAATTTAAAATATGCCCAATTGGTAGAGGTACATGCCAAGGATGTCCGCTGTCTCCGTTACTATTTATAGTAGTATTAGAGGTGTTAAATAGAAAGATAATGTTAAACCAACAAATAAAGGGGCTTAGGATACAAGATTTCCACTATAAGTACATGGCATTCACAGACAATTTGGTTTTTCTTCTACATGACACAATGGAAAGTATTGAAACATTACTTAAAATCTTTGAGGAATTTGGGGAATTAGCGGGATTAAAAATAAATAGAGAAAAAAACAGTAATATTAATCAAAAATATGTCTAAAACAGAGGAATCACAACTAAAAGAAAAAATGGGGTTTAAACTAGAAAAGAAAAGAAAATATTTAGGCATAACAATAACAAATAAAAATACAGATTTGTATGAAAATAACTATAGTAAAACCTGGAAATCGATAAAAGAGGTCTTAATTAGGTGGAGTAAATTAACTATATCATGGTTGGGAAGGATAGCTACAATAAAGATGTCTGTACTTCCCAAATTATTACATATAGTGTATTTCAAAATATCCCAATACTCCATAATGAGAAATTCTTTGACATGGTGAATAAAGATGTATTTAGATTTGTTTGGGTGGGTAAAAAGGCTAGAATAAGTAGAAAAATACAGCAAGATACTAGAGAAAGAGGTGGACTAAGCTTCCCTGACTTTAAAGCTTATTATCATGCCATGTTATGGTTCAAGGAACGGATACAACTAAAAAACATAAGACTATTAGAGGGCTTTAATTTACGATTCAGCTGGCATGCATATATTTGGTATAACAAAGTAACAGTCCACAGAGAATTTCTACATCATTTCGTTCAGCGTTCCTTGTTAAAAGTATGGTTAAGATATAAAAGAAAATTATATCGAAAGATACCGACATGGATATCAAATCACGAGGCTTTCTATAAAAAAGAGAACCTTTTCAAGAACAAATGGCTAACCTATAGAGATATTTTGAAACAAGAAAGAGGGGTATACATTATGAAACATCAAGAAGAACTAAATAGAGAAAATATCCAGTGTAAATGGTTCCTCTATAGACAACTAACAGAAACGTTTAAGAAAGATATGAAATTAGAAGGAGCAGAAGAGGAACCGACTGAATTTGCTAATACAGTATGTGAAAATAAGAGTAAACTATTGTCAAAAATCTATAAAATATTGTTGAAATTAAATTTGGAGCAAGAAACGATAAAGCCATATATAGTACTATGGGCACAAAATATTGGCAATCAAATACATCTAGAAGATTGGGAAAAATCTTGGATTTACCAGAAGCAACAATTTAAAAGAAAACTACTATAAATCAATCTATAGATGGTATTTGACACCTGATAAAATAGCAAAAATTTACAAAAATTCATCTAATGTTTGTTGGAAATGTGGTAAAACAGTGGGCTCATATTTCCATGTCTGGTGGAGTTGTAGTGAAGTAAAGAAATTTTGGAAGGAAATTCATAAAAATGTCATTAAGTATTTGAAGATAGACTTCCCTTGTAAATTGGAGATTTACCTTTTGAATATGTTGCAAGATATAAACAAACAAGATCAAGGAAAATATTGGAAAATTCTTCTTTATATGATCACGGCTGCTAGAGTTACGCTTGCAAAGATTTGGAAGAATTCAACAATACCAGAGACAGAGGAATGGATATTTAAATTATACGATATGTATGAGATGGACAGGTTAACAACGATCCTAGATGAGAAAAAAATCAGAGAAAAACTGTGATGATTGGAAGATACTAATACCCCTGTGGAAAGAAAAATGGGGGGAAATAGCAACAATAGCCATTAAGTAACAAGGAGAGGAAAGCTTCAAGTATTGAAAACAGAGACTTTTAGAAACGAATGAGAACTGAGAAGAGAAGAGGCATGAATAAATCACACTTGAAGAAAGGAAGGAAGGAAGGAAGGAAGATTCAAGGAAGTTTTGTTTGTTGGGTGTTAATGGCTTGTTTATGGATTGTAGGTACATGTATTGTATGTATTATATGTGTATTGTACGTTTATTGTATGAATGCATATATTAATGTACAGTATTTTAGTTCATATATTACTGAATAATATATATATATATATATATATATATATATAAATAATGGGATTCCTGGTTAAGAATACCACAGAGTTGAGTTGGAGGACCTAGAAGCTGTCTAGAGAGGATACCTCTCTAGGCATTTTCTAGGAAGACTCTATGGTATGTGCTCCTGTTTTGTGTCCCGTGGAAAACTGAAACCGCGAATATTCATTTTGTAGATATGGCGGTTCGACTGTACTTTCTTGTCTGCCACATGTCAGATGCTGTCTATGAAATCTAGGGGATACATTGATCAGGGAAATGCAACAAAATCCAAAATACAACTTGTGGTGATACCTTTATTGGGCCAACCAAAAGGCATAAAATACATTTTGCTAGCTTTTGAAGCTTACTTCAAAAGTAAAGTGAAGCAGGTCAAAACGTTTTTGTGCTATCAGGTTTTTATAAATCGACTAGGGTTAGGCTTTTAATAATGTGCGATGCTGTATTTAAGATTTGTATATAGTATTTTAATGCATTTTAATTTTTTAATGTTTAATACTTTAAATTCATGAATTTCTTGTTTTTTAAATCTTACATGTATACTTTCATTCAGACTTTTAAATATTGTTAATTTGTATTGGTTTAAATATGTTGTTAGTCACCTTGAGTTTCATTATTGGGGAAAAGATGGGATATAAATGAATATTTATATATTAATAATAATAATAATAATAATAATGGCTTCTTTATTAGGCAAAGAAATTAAAAATCATACAGAAGAAATGTTACAGTGTAAAGAGTGACTAGTCAGATAATGTCTCTAAGCAGAAGCTTTGTTGAGTGTTTCTACCTCTAGTTGCTGGGCTAAGAGTCATTAAGCATTGTCAAGTGATGTACAGATAAAGAGCACACTTATCTGCATATATTTTCCTCTTTAACACATCTATTTGTGCAGCCAAGGTGTCAGTTTTCTTAGTTGCTATTCTATGGCTGAAACATTAAACAGCATTATACTACTAAGTAAATTTCTAGGCAAGCTGATGCCATAAGAACAATGCCAGAGTGAGCTCATTTAGACTCTGCCAGATTGCAGTTTTCATGCTCTGTCTCTGATCGTGTTTTTTCCTCTGAAAACATGATCATGAGGAGCGGAGCATGTGGTGCTTGAAAGACCATAATCCGTAGTTTCCTCTGTTGTGATCCTTTCCCTTCTCCATGTTTCTTAAAGTACTGTATAGTCAGATCAGGGGAGGTAGGTAAATGTTTTTGTGAGCTGCCTTGGGTCCCATTCTGGGAGAAAGGCAGCATGTTAAACAAACAAACAAATAAATAAATGTTTCTTTTCCAAAATTTAAGCAAGAATTAGCAAGAAAGCTAATTTAGATTAGCAATAAGTTTAAACTATTAGATGACTCATTATTGTAATACAGCAGGAGTGGACAACTTCTAGCTCCCCCATTGCACTGTGCTAGCTCCCCCATTGCACTGTGGTCTGCATCTGCCTGCTGTTGCCACACCACCAAACTGATGGCAATTTTTTAAAATGGGAAATAAACACAGGACTGGTTTTAAACTGGATTTGCAATTTCTCTTCTTTCTTTTTCTTTGCTGCTTCCACTCATCCCCAAAATTCAGTGGCAAGGCAGCAAATTCAGCTGTAGGTGACCATGAAAATGGGCAGGGAACCCAATACATATGGCTCATGTATTGATCTTCCCTGTAATAAAGCAATGTTATTTGAATTTATGCAAATGATAATTTCTGCTCTTACTCACAAGATCACTGGCATGGAAAGCTATCAGAGTTTGATGTTCACACGGCACATGCCCACAAGAAAAGATAGTGGCCGCAAGTGAATTACCTGCATTATTATTCCCCCAAAGCTCCCTCCATCCTCCCCTTTTTGTCTTGTTAAATGAGAGACGTGGAATACTGATCGTATGCGTACAAAACTTTTTTTTTTTTTTGCTCTGTCACTCGAAAATAGTGCACAATCGCTTCTGCGAAATACAATAATTGCAGCTCCAGCCACTTCATTGCCGGCATGCCTGCCCCTGCACATGTCTGACCAATCACATTTTGACTTCCTGGATGTGCCCCAGTTCAAACTTGTTGTTCAGATGGGTTGTAATGCACATTTTTGCATATTTTTTTGAGAAACAGCGAAAGCTTTAATTGCAAACTACTCTGACTTCTCAGCCTCCCTCTTTCTGAATAGGGCGAATCCCAGTGGGAACTCAACAAGACAAAAGGTATTCCGCCTGCATTCCTTGAGGATTTTTTTCACCATCTAGACAACACCCTTGTTATCTTTAATGTTTTTCCCCCAATTTTATTTTTTATTTAATCATATATTTATAAACCATAAAAATTAAAATGAACACAGCATATATACTAAACACAGCATCTCTCTCTCTCTGGCTTTTCTTCACAAACGAAGATTCAGGAAGGACTCATCCCGCGCTTTCTGCAAACGCGCTGATGACTAAAAAGGCCAATCCGAGATAAACAAGTCCGGTTGCAAAAAGCACAGCAGAAGGTCTCCTTGGGTGATATTTCCGGGTTGTGATTCTTTCTGCGTTGTCGTTTCTCTTCAAGACTTGTTCGGCGTGAGTTCTCAAATAAGGCTGCAGCATTGTGGATAGTGCGTCTCCATGCCTCCCGATGTGAGGCCAGGGCGGACCACTGTTGGTGATCAATTTGGCCAAGCCTGAGATGTTGTTTCAGGGAGTCTTTGTATTGCTTTTTTGGAGCGCCCTCTTACACTGACCCATGGCGAGTTCACCGTAGAGTACTATTTTTGGGAGGCGATGGTCCTCCATCCTAGAAACGTTCCCTGCCCAGCGCAGCTGTGTTCTCAATATCATGGCCTCAATGCTGGTGATCCCTGTTTGCATATATAGTAAATATTTACAGTTGTTCCTCCATAGTCACAGCTTTGGCATTCACAGTTTTAAGTATTCACAGCTAGAAAATATTCTTAAAAAAAACAATCCAAAGGGCAAATTTTGCCATTTTATATATGGGACACCATTTTGCTATGCCATTGCATATAATGGGACTTGAGTATCCACGGATTTGGGTATTCATGGGGGGGGGGTCCTGGAACCAAACCCCAGCGAATGTGAAGGGAGAACTGTAATGCTTTTTAATGCACTAAATTGTAAAAAAGTGGTTACAACTTCTAGAGTTCCTGCCCGCCTTTTTGAGAAAACTCTCCACAGCCAGCTGGTATCGCAGACCCCGCCCTGAGACCGTTAAAGGGGGCGTGTCCTTTGGAGTCCCCGCCCCCTGCCCCGAGGCCCCGCCCCCTGGCCTGAGCGGCTCCGCCTGTTGGCAACGGCTGTCACGGTCTGTCTCGCGCCGGCTTCCCCCTCCCTCCCTCCCCCCCTCCTTGACGCGGACGTGGAGAAGAGAGACCGAGGCAGCGGGTGAGTCGACTGAGGGAGGGAGTGGGCGCCTGAGAGCGGCGGAAGCCCCTTCTCCCGCTGCCCATTGAGGCAGAGGCGCGGGAGGAGGCAGAGAAGGAGGAGGAGCCCTTCCCACCCACCGTTCTAGCCTGGGGTCCCTTAAAATGGAAGGAGGAGCAACTGGGCGCCTGAGGAGGTTTAGGGGGTGCCTCGGAAGTCAGGAAGAGAAGAGGGGGGTTCAGCTGCCGAGAGGGGGAGAGAAGCATTAGTGGAACCGGGCACCTGATTCATGACCCCCCCACCCTCCATAAATGGTTTATTCTACACCCTCATTGCTTTAGTTAGGCCTCCCAACCCCGCGCCTTCCCCCTTCCCTGGTTGGGGTATCCATCGTCCAGGCTGCCTTCGCGCTGAGCTTGGTTTGGGGTGAGGGAAAGTTTTTTTGGGGGGGAGGTTCCCCTCCTCTCTTCACGCCCCCAATTCTTGCTTCCGCGGCCCAAGGCCAGCCCGGAGCCTCAGCCTGGGGTGGGGCACCCTGGCCCTCAAGGGAACAACATCCTTTGTACATGTAAGGGAAGGGAAAGAGGAGTCCCTTATTCGCCGCCCTTCTCCAGGGCTTTTGGGTGGCACTTTGGGGCTCGGCTCTGTTTAAAAAAAAAAAAATAGTTCGGAGTGGGTGGGTGGTCTAGTAAGGAACCTCGTGTCTCCTGGGGAGTAAGTGACATTGAGTTGAGTGTGGAACTTACTCCCTCCCAGGTGTATAAGGTATGCAGTAGCCTAAAAAAATCCCTTCAGCAGGACTTTAGGATGCCAAATAGGAATTAATGCTTACTCATGAGTAGATCCGAACGAGATCCGTCAGATCTACTTAAAAAAGCACTAAAGATGGATCTCTTTCGACAGGCCTTTCCTAATTAGATCCTGGCCTCAGGGGATCCTGGGCCTCTTTTAGTCCGATGGCTATTTATTGTATTTATTGTTTTTAAATGTGATTTTAGATCAGTTGCTTTTAAATGTATATTTGTTTAATATTTTTTTATGGGGTAGGGTGGGGGTAGGGAGGTGTTTAGGGATTTTTATCTGTATTGTATTTTAATTTTTGTAAGCCGCCCCGATTGTTTTACTAGAGAGGCGGGGTATAAATAAATAAATATTATTATTATTATTATGCACCCATGTGAACTAATAGGAGTTTAAAGAATAGCCTAACGCTTCATAAAATGCAGAATACTTAGTATCAAGTATCCCTCCCTTCCAGGACCGGTTTAAGGAATTTTTGGGGCCCCTGCAATGTTTTATTTTGGGGTCCCCATATGTGTATCTCAGGTCAGTGTAACCTAACTCAACACAAGCTATTTTCACAGTACAGGCTATTCAGATTATTACTAATAATGTTTTTGCAGGGGGAGGGTTACTGCGGGGGCACCCACAATGATGGGGGCCCCCTGCAGATGCTGATGTCGCTGGTGCCTTAAACCAGCCCTTCTCTGGGGCATTTCATATATTATGGTTAGGTATATCTTTAAATAAACAAAAAAAAGTGTCTGAATGTAATAAAAATGTATTTTTAAACCCATGTTTTTCATAGAAATGCATTTGGCAGGAAGTCAGGATGACCTGTTGAGTCAGTGGTTTGCTGCTAGAATGTAAAATGGCTTCAATGCATTGGGTTTTTCTGGCCAGGTAAATATTTGCTGGGGAGCTGTGGCTCACTATAGGTTCATGCAGCATTACACCCTTGGATGATGGTAAGATGCAATATCTCCATCTCCCCACCACCAGTGTAAAAATGTTTTCTTTGCAAGGGAAACAGTAGTCAGTCCATTGTGCTATTACTCTGCAGGTGAAAAGGTTGGTGACTCAATACAGCGTTAAATCATTATAAAAGTGCTATTTTTTTTAAAAAAAAGTTTAGTGATGTAGTATATCATCAAAAAGTGGTATTTTTCTAGTTAAAGTTTGAAATTTTCTCTCTATAAAATGCATATTGAAAAATTGGTTCAGATATTCCTGGAAGTCCTGTACAGGCATACTTCAGTTAATGAAGCCTCTGATAAAGAAGCTCCTTTTTACAAAGTCTTTTTATGGTCAACCACTCCTCTTTTTCTTCTTTGTCCTCTGTCCAGCTAGATGTTGTGTTTTTTTTACCAGCATTGGCATTGGAGGAATGGTGAAGGATGGCTGTACAGTTGTCCCTCTGTATCCACGGATTTGGTATCCACAGATTTAGGTACCGTATTCACGGCTTGAAAATATTGTTAAAAAAAATAATCCAAAAAGCAAACCTTGTTTTGCCATCTTATATAAGGGACACCATTTTGCTATGCCATTGCATATAATGGGACTTGAGTATTCACAGATTTTGGTATCCATGGGGGGTCCTGGAACCAAACCCTAGCAAATATGAAGGGATAACTGTAGTAGAAACACAGACTTTCTGTGTTGTTTCACAGCAGTGTTTTTGCAGTAAACTATGCCTTAACACTTCAGTGAGGAAACATAGGATTCTACTTTAGCTGATCCTACTGTAATTGTTTTTAGATGCCTACAGTAGGCAAGGTAAGCAGGAGCTTCCTCCAGAATCCCTTCTGAATGTGCATGAACAGCAAAACAGAGAGATAAGTGGAGAACTGATAAGCATGCCTTACTGGGTCCCCCCACATGTTAAAAAAAAGTATAGATCTGTAAGTTTGATGACCAAAATGGAAATCACAAGGACATTGAAGGCTGGTGAAAGAAAGAAAAAATCCCCGGAGACATTTTGGAAGAAGCTTTCAAGTGGTTTCTAGAAGATTCAAAATGTTTTTGTTTACTTTTGCAAGTTTTGCTTCACCTGGTTGGTTCATTTCACATGATCAAATTATTAGTTTTCAATAAAAAAATGTACTGAAACATGTTGAACTGCTCTTTTTTAAAAGGAGTTTAAGGAATCTGTCTATTCTTTCCACATTATTTCTGCCTCTGACTTGGAAGTTTCTGTTAAAGAATTCATGCCCAGGAATAGGCCTGCATCATTAACTAAGGTATACCTGTACTCTTAGTTGTAGATACACAGTTTTGGAAATTAATTGGTAAGAAAGGGCACTCTGTATATGAACAAACTGCATTCTTATTTATTCTCCATGTCCAGTGCTAAGGCCTGATATCCATAACTCAAGTCTTGCTTTGAGGTATTACCAAGTATAATGTTTCAGTACCAAATATTAGAAGCAATGTTAAGTGGGTCATTGTTGTCTTGTGATGTATTTTTCTTCAGACCTTTAATAATAATTAAACATTGAGTATTACTCTTTTTCTGAAAGATGTTTGAAGAAGGATACGTCTTGCTGGGGGGAAAAGTAGTTTGCATTCTAACAGAGCAGGCAAATAGGGATAAAATTGCTATTCGTGGAATAAGATTAAGTAGAATATATTCAGGGAGTAAAACCAGATTTAATCATATATAGAACAGATAAATGTTCAGCCAGACTAGTCCTATTTATTTCCAAGCGTCTACCAAAGGTTACTGAATATGGATCTAATGTGATTATCAATAATTGCTGCAGTGCATGTGCCACTGTGTAAAGATTTTAGATTGAGTTCCCAGTATCTCCAGTTAGAAGGCTCTTGGGGAGCTAGGATAAAAGAAAGTGATTGTTTGAGGCCTTGTAGAACCACTGTAAATTGGTGTAGAGTTAGGTGGTACTGGAGTAGTCTGGCTTAATATCATGTAACTCTATATACTTGTTGTAATTTATTTCCTATGAGCTTTTGTATAAATGCATCAAAAACAAGTAGTGAAAATACAGTTCACTTTCCTTTGAAAAGTGAATTTAACCATCCAGTGGAAAACTGAAGAAGTACTAACTTGTCCATAATATATCAAAGCATTCACGTAAATAATCATTGCTACATACCATAACAACTTGGTGATGATGATATCACCTTGTTTCGTACCTCATTCAAAGCTGTTTCTCATGTAAAGGAGTGCTCTTGTATGCCACTTCTGAGAACCATGGTAGCTTGTCAAGGAGCTAACTTTGTATCAACTGGTGAATCCAGTGACAGCATTTCAAGAATGAAGGACTGGTTTGATATTGTTGGGCATGGATACAAACCCTTCACAGAGTTTCATCATTTGTAACGGGAACTATTGGCAGGGTAGTCACCAATGGCTCCTCTTCTTTCTGGAGACAAGTGACTAGTGGGGTGCCATGGGGTTCTGGCCTGGGCCCAGTGTTATTCAACATCTTTATCAATGACTTGGATGAGGAAATAGAGGGCATGCTTATCAAGTTTGCAGATGACACCAAATTAGGAGGGGTAGCTAATACCCCAGAGGACAGGATCAGAATCCAAAACGACCTCAAGAGATTAGAAAGCTGGGCCAATACTAACAAAATGAATTTCAACAGGGAGAAATGTAGGATACTACACTTGGGCAGTAAAAATGAAATGCACAGATATAGGATGGGTGACACATGGCTTGAGGGCAGTACATGCCAAAAGGATCTAGGAGTCTTAGTGGACCACAAGCTGAACGTGAGTCAGCAGTGTGAAGCAGCAGCTAAAAAAGCCAATCTGATTCTAGGCTGCATTAATAGGAGTATAGTGTCTAGATCAAGGGAAGTAATAGTGCCACTGTATTCCGCTTTGGTCAGACCTCACCTGGAAGACTGTATCCAGTTCTGGGCACCACAATTCAGGAAGGATATTGAGAAGGTGGAATGTGTCCAGAGGAGGGCGGCCAGGATGGTGGGAGGTCTGGAAGCTATGCCCTATGAGGAGTGGCTTAGGGAACTGGGCATGTTTATTCTGGAGAAGAGAAGGTTGAGAGGTGATATGATAGCCATGTTGAAATATTTGAAGGAATGTCATACTGAGGATGGGGCAAGCTTGTTTGCTGCTCCTCCAGGGACTAGGACACAGAGCAGTGGGTTCAAACTACAGGAATAGAGATTCCACCTAAACATTAGGAAGAACTTCCTGACAGTAAGAGCTGTTCGGAAGTGGAACACAGTGCCTCAGAGTGTGGTGGATTCTTCTTCTTTTGAGGTTTTTCAACAGAGGCTGGATGGCCATCTGTCAGGAATGATTTGTTTTGTCTATTGCTGCATGGCAGGGGTTGGACTGGATGGCCCTTGTGGTCTCTTCCAGTTCTATGATTCTCTGATTCTGTGATTCTATGCACCATTTCTAGACCATGTGAAGATACTCCTTATGATTTCTTCACTACTGTACTGCTTATGATTTCTTCACTGTTGTATTTATCAGCTGTGTGATAAACATAGAAAGTGTGGTTGATTTGTCTTGATTGCTGGGGTGGTAGTGCTAAGGTCTGTTTCTCAGAGCTAATTAGAATTAAAGCACTAGAAGCAAAACCTTTATCCAAAGCTCACCATAATTAAGGTAAGACCTATTTATTTCAATGGAACTTACAGCCAAGTGAAGACACACTACAGGATTTAGCTGTACAGGTCAGTCCTATACCTGTTTATTCAGAAAGAACTGAGCCGAGTGGGATTTTGTGGAAGTGTCCATAGGATTGCTGATCTACTCAGTAAACAGCTGTTGTATCTATAGGTTTAGGTGGCTTTAATAACAATAACAAAAAATCTGTTATGCAGTACTGTGGTATGAAACTGAAAATGTAAATGTAGTTTTAGCTTCCAGAATAATGTATGGTGCAATCCTATGGAAATCTACTTAGAAGTAATCCTGACTGAATTTAATGGGATTTAGTGCCATTAAACTCTATAGGATTTCCAGCCTTAGTCTGGAATTATTTTTAGAGGCTTCTTTTTGATGCCTGCTTCTCTCCTAAACATATGGTGTTTTTTTTTTTAAATCATCCATATATTGGCAAGCTTAGAAAATCATGGGGTTGCCAAAAGTCAACAGGCGACTTGAAGGCACATACAGAGACAAATTGCTGCATTATGAGAGAAGCTGGCCAGAGTCACCCTTCCTTGATATTTAGAAAAAAAATGATAGAAATAATTTTTTCTTTCCTAACTAGACAACATTGTTATGGTCTTCTTCCTATGTGCACTTAAATCCAGTTAAATGAGTGTTGCCTTTGAATGCTGTTTGAATTTTGAATGGCATATGCATATTGAATATTGTACTGCATATATGCATAAGCCAAAAAAGCAGCTCTTAACAAATATTAACTAATTGGTAGCATATTAATTCAATTTAGACAGTACCTATGTCCATTATGCTTATTAACTTAGGGAGGGAGCATAAGTGATTCACTTACCATAAATGCTGACACTGGAAATTACCAACTGCTGCAACAGCACTGTTATCTTGGGTGAAGGTTGAACTGAATAACATAAAAGATATTTGCTGTAAGTAAAGCAAGTTCAGTTCCCCCCCACCAACCCCAGATTACAATTATATGCTAATTTTAAAAATAACATTAACCTGTGACCTAAATGCAACTGTTAGTTCCATCTCAGGTAGTCTGAGTCAATGGGAACGTGGTAAATTAATCCTTTAGCAAGTTCCACTGGTTCAAGGGGTGTTCTCTAGTTTGGACTAACAACTGGATTTAGGCTTGTGTCTGCACCTAGTAACAAATAAGCATGCTTGTGCGGGCTATAATCCTGTGGAGTATACTAGTCCTGTGGGTGGAATTCAGCGGCAGCTGGTGGTTTCCATGTCAGGAGGGGTGTGTGGATCTGTTCTGGTCCAAACTTTGAAGGAGCTATCCAAAGTGCTGATCTTCTTTTGTTAGTGTCCAGAATCTTAGATAGCTGCTTAAAGTTCATGGTAAAACCTGAAGTGGATTCACTGCCTTACTTGGAAATCACCAGTTGCCAATGGCTGAATTCAGCTCATTATACCTATTCATGGGGCCTTGAACAGAATCTCTTGCTGAAGCCTTGCTCTGGCAGAAGGAGGAATGGTGAGACAGCAGGTGAATGGAAAATAATAGCTCAGTCAGTTTCACTCCTTCCTCTCTTGTCGTGATTAGTTCATCAAGTGGCAGGCAAAGCCAGCACATGATTCAGCAAGTGTCTGAAATAATTGCTTCTCAAAGTGTTGGCTGAGCCCTTTTAAATTCTGCATCTGGCCTGATTTATTGGGACTGGGACTGTCTTGGACAGGCATCTGGAGAAGCTGCTCATACAGAAAGGCACAGAGTACTGTGTCTCTCTTTACATAGAAAAAGGCAGAATGGGATGGAACGGATGATTTTAGAGGGGTAGGGCCATGACATATTTTGGCCCTCCACACGTGGGAGGAAATCTGACTTTCAGTCTTATACAGGGAGTAACCTTTTGAACTCTGAAGTTTACTCTGTGAAGTTTGGGTGCTAGATTTTTTAACTTTGCTAAATGAAAACTAGAGAGCAAATCATAAAAGCTCAGCAAAACTAGGTAAGAAAATGAGTAATTTTTCTATTAAACGTTTTTACCTGATTTGGCCAAAGAACAATTCAACAACATGATGAAAGGGCTAATGTAAAACACTTCAGAAATGCAGTGTTTAAACAACTTAACTTTGTCCAGAATTCTGTTGTACTGTTTTTTATAGCCTGAGTGAAAATATGTGGAAGAACTAGAAAATATCCTTTTGAGGTTGAAGATGAAATTCTTATTTTGCATATACATATGTGGCAACATTTGTGGCAAACTGAACATGCTTTAAAGTTTTTCCTCATCTGTAATATGAAAAAACATTTTACTCTCTCCCCCTTTCCATTTGGTTAGATAGTTTTCCAAAAGATGAAGATAAGCTGGTCGTCTTATGACACATATGAAGCTAATTTCAGACCTTTGGTAGTAGTTGAGCTTGCAAAAGACACCAAAGATGAAACTAAAGAATGGTTAACTGAAAAGATTGTGGACAAGAAAAAAAATGGAGGTGAGTCCAATTTTATAAAAGTTTCTATTTTAAGAGCTGTTACCATTTGCATCAAAGCATCATTTTAGAAATAAAAGCCTTCCTTGTTAATCAGTAAATTAGAATAAAACAGCAAAAGGGATAATTTTTTGAAAAAGCAAGTCTGAGAAAAAGAAGTACTGAAAACAAGCTGGCTTATTTCAAAAACACAAATTGGTAGTTTTTAACCTATGATAAGTGTAACCAGTGGGCAGGAGAGGGGAAAACAAGGGTGCCAGTTACACGACAGAAATTGTTGCGTTGCCTACCATGACATAGTGATCACGAATCCGCCCCTCGCTGTTTATACGATTTATGTCTCTGATCTGGATATCCCGGGTGGTCCCGTGACTGATATTTACACGTCCATAGTTCCAGTTTTGTTTAGGTTTTAATTTTTTTTTTTTTTTGGCTGTCAATCAAAGATGCGATTACTCGTGTTTTCACAACCTCGGTGACGCACTTCCTTTAGAGTTCCGCACCACGAGCGATGCTATTGGCTGGCTGGGGTGGGGAGAGAGAGGGGGGCAGAGGTTTGTTATTCCCCCTTGCTTCTTGAACATTTTAACCCTTTCAGAAGAGGCAGAAAGCATTTTGAAAGATCCAGACAGAGCTTTCGCTCAGACGCAGGGCTTTCCTTTTGAAAGCAAGCTGAGTGCTTTGAAAGCAAGCTGAGTGCTTTCCTTTTGAAATCAAGCCTGGTTTTCCTCTTGCCTCTTTAAAATATTAACCCCTACAGCTGGCTGCAGAGATGGCTATAGGCAGGCGTTTTGAAAGACACAAACACAGAGAGGGGGAATTAAAGGGTGCTAATTCGCTCAGAGGCTTGAATATTTTAATGTGCCAGGGAGGTGACCAAGCTACTACGATCTCTCTGTAACATGAAGTTGAGGAAAAGGTAAAGCTGAAGGGTTTGCAGTTTAGAAATCCATTTAAAAAGGTGATTGAGTACACGCGCGTGCGCGCACACACACACACATCAACCTTCGTGCAGCTGGAAGGGATGCCGTTGTTTTCGGCTGGTGAGGCTGGATCTGTTGAACGGGTGACTGACCCCTCCTTTTCTGGTCCCTGAGCTCTAAGCCCGCCCCCAGTCACCATTTCCGGTCATCCCAGTACCGAGACTTTTTGTCCCACACTGTTTACATTTCCGATTTTCTGAATCCTCCCGTGACTTTTTTAAAAACTGGCACAAACCAGGGGACTGGAAGTCCCGCAGGTTGAGGGATAAAAGGTGGCCCCCCTTCCAAAAATCACGTACCCAACCCGATGTACGTGTAAACTGCCAGGGATCGACACGAATTCTTCCCAGGACATTTTCATCGTGTAAACGGCCCCAGGGTTTTAAATGGACATAGGAAGAAAACCCATCTGACTTTTGCAGTTGGAGGCAAGTGCATACTTTGTCTTTACGGAACTGAGATTTCTAGACATACTGCCTGCTCCTCCTCTTTGAGTTGTGTATTCATAAGTAAAGAGCACTGCAAAGACACCATACGTTTCCTGTACTTTTTCTTCAGGCAGAAATTAATCATGTAAAAGGCTGCCTCTGCTCTGACGCTTCTTATCATGCAGAGATTTTGTCGATTTTATTACATAATACAGAAGAAAATAGATAGCTTTATTCTTTTTGCATCTTTACATTCTGTGCCTTTGAGTTGTTTCTGACTTATGGCAACCTTATCACAGGTTTTCTTGGCAAGATCTATTCAGAGGGGGTTTGCCTTTGCCTTCCTCTGAGGCTGAGAGAATATGACATGCTCAAGGTCACCCAGGGGTTTCCATGGCTGAGCAGAAATTTGAACCTAGTTTCCAGAGTTGTAGTCCAATGCTCAAACCACTATACCACGCTCCCTTTTAGGAGCTGTCCTCATGTTATGTAAAAGTGTGCATTTAATGCTTGTCACTGTCTTGTTTCTAACCAAAAAGAAGTTAATGTTTGAACATGTTGTTTGGCATTAAGGAAGTGAAGGGAAGGGGATGGGCAATTGTGGAAGGCTAGAGGGCTGCAGACTACATTTCAGAGGAGGAAACTGGCAAAACCACCTTTGAGTATTCCTTGCCTAAGAAAACCTTGGGAAATTCATGAGGTCACCATTAGTTGACATGAAGGCACATATACACACACAGGGGGCTGCATTAATCCCCTGAAAGAACTTGGAGAGCTGTACCTCTCCACCACAGTTCCCATAAAAATAAATAATGTTTTTGACCCAAAACATCCTCTAGTGCCTACATGGGCATTTTCACATGTTTTGATGCTTTTCTAGGCCATTTTAGGCCCAGGAGAGGCTTTTTTTTTTAAACAACAACAACAACAAGATGTGAGCAGAAGTCATTTCCTCTTCACTTCCGGTTTTTTAAAAAAAGACCTCTCCTGGGCCTAATTTGTCTGGGGGGTGCAAAATGTGGTGGAAATGCATCCCATTCCCCCAGAGGACATTTTGGGGCATTTTTTTTTGACAATTTTTGCAAAAAAATTGTTTATGACCCCTAGGGGGCCTGGGATGTGATGGAATTGTCATCCACATCCATTAGAGTACATTTGGGAATATTTTGGAGCAAAACAATTTTTTTGTGACCCCAGGAGGGTGTTGCATGTGGCCCATGGGCTGCACTTTGACCACCCTGTTCTCCGTCTACCAAGCACCCCCGTTCTCCAGTTGCTTCTCTGCTCTCAGTTTCCTTTTTCTGGAGAAATCCTCTCCCTTTTCTTGAAATCTTACATCACAGTTCTGCTCCCAATGTGCATAAGCTCCTCAGTTGTTTCTAACAAGGAAATCTTTGTATTTTGTTTACCTTTTAAAAGCTTTGGCTGCCAGCCAGCCGGTGTTGAGTATATGTAAGTCTCAATGACTTGAAGAGTAGAAATTTAAGCATATGATTTCCTTCCATAGAAATCAGTAGCTTTTTTTCTGTTAACATAGCCTGATAACACAGACTTGATCTATGGAAATGGGTCTACTCCAGTTGCTCTTCAGATGTAATGAATCTTAAACTGAAGCTGTGTAATAATGTACGAGTTCAAATCATTACGGGCTTAAATAATTTATTTATTTTTTAAATGCTCATTTTGATCCCCCCCCCCTTTGTTTTCAAGGAGCCCAGCTTTTGATTAGACCTTTGGTCCAAGATGGGAAAGAAATAGAAGGAAACAAGAACATCTATCTTGTTGGAGCATCTCACTTGAGGCTACTTTTAGGAGCTGAAACAGTGGGATTGGTGAAAGAATGTAAGGATAATACAATGAGAGCCTTTACCTATACCACTAGAAAAACGTTCAAAGATTTTGCAGGTAAATCAATCTGTTCCTGTTTTTTTTTGTGAAATAGTTGTTCATTTTTCTGTTTTGCCATCTTAATAACAGAGCCTTTCTGAGTATGGAGAACACAGAATTAGTTTTGACAACTGAAGTTTAAATTTCTGTCAAGATGCACAATTCTGAGCTGTGGTGTATGGTTTTGCTTAAAGATATGCTTTACTGCCTTATCTTGAAGGTCTTAAAGTTCTGTGATTTCACGGATGAAGGTGGTCCCTCCACCAATGCAGATCTCAGCTATTCCAAGAACAGCTGCTAGGGCCAGTTTGAGACCTTGTGGCTCTCCTGATGACAAACCTCTTCATGCTTAGTCAGGTTGGTCTTTCGAAAGCAGACACAAAGTGTGCTTCTGGGGCCAGGTTTGCAGCCTTACAAGCTTGGTAGAACCTGCCAGAACTTATGCTCCTCTGAGATGGCCTTCAGAAACGCAAAAGTCTCCTCCTCCATGGCATGATGAGGTGGTACAGAAGGATTTGTGGAGGCTTTCAGAATGTATTTTCTGAAAGTGTTTAGACTTCAGTTTTCTGTAATTGTAAAAATTATTCAGTATTAAACATTGAATATTAAGTTGAGTGTTAAATCTGTTATTTTAAAATATATCTGTACTTTTAACAAATGGATCTTCATTGGTTGTTGGTAAATTTTAGGAAACTGGAGGTTTCATAGGCTACTGTCCTAGGCACACTTGCCTGAGGAAAAGTTACATTTAGATTAGTGTACCTTACTTCTGAGTAGATACTTACAGGATTACACTGTTACCAAGTATCTTTACATATGTCCATAAGAAGCACTAGCTATGATGACAGGTTTTGCCTGTGCAATCCACAAATAGCTAATTCCATGCAGAATTTTTCACCATGAAAATGAAATATTCAGCTACATTTTTTTCTGTTTTAGAGGACAATCATGATTTTCTTACAATGGCAGAATGTCAGTACATCATTAAACATGAACTTGAAAACCTGAGAGCCAGAGATGAGACAATGATCCCTGGCTATCCACAAGCAAAGCTTTATCCAGGAAAGTCAATTAGTAAGTAACTTTCGATGGCTGTTTTTAGTTTCATAAGCATTGTTAGTTGAAGAATACATATTTTGCACACATAATTTTTCTGTTAGCTTGTAAAGGACACTTAGACATTCCAGGTTGGCAGCCAACATTTGGCACAATGTTTCTTTGTATTAATTTTTATAGTCTATGATGACGTACAGCTAACATCATGCTGTTGTCTGACTGCAAACTTGATGCAGCTTTCTTCTTCATCTCCCTGCAGCCCTCCATGTTTCCCAAAACTATTTGTGAAGGGTGTTCAAAGCTTAGAAATTTAGTCTGAAGATGACTATAATGGAATATAGATAATGAAATTATCTTACCTGTGCTCAGCTATGGATGACTTCAGAGTGACTTCTCAGATTGTTCTTGGACTACAGTGCAGATTAGATGGGAATTATGTGGCTCTCTAAATATTGCTACCTAGTAGTACAATGGTCAGGAATGCTGGGAGCTGAAATTCAACAATTGGTGGATCACATGATTCCCATCTGTGGTCTGGATTGTCAGTGCTTTACACTGACCTTTGAATTTCATAGCAACAGGTGTTCTTAATATCTGTCAATCACAAGAATGCTTTTCGGTAGAAATCTTATGTGCCAGCTCCATTATTCCTGTAATGTTTCTAGACCCAAATTGGTGAACATGATTTAACAAAACTTCAAATAGTGTTTATACATCTATCTTAGAAAAATGTGTGGATAACCTTCTCTGAGCTAATACTTCTGGGTTTTTTGTTTTGTTTTGTATTTCAAAAGGATGCCACATAGGAAGAAATCTTCAGAAATTTTCTTTAAATTATATGGTTTTTTTCTGTGTGGATTACTGTTTTTAATGAGGATTTTAAAATGTTATTCCAATAATCATTTGTGCTGTGTATATTTTAAAAAGAGAATACTTCCAAATCAACACAACTTTATTCTTTTTGGGGTTTTTTTCAGTGCGAAGGTTAATGACTAATGGTATCCTAATTCAGATTTTTCCACTTCATGACACAGAAGAATTAAAGAAACTTAGGCATACCTGGTATGGACGAATGAAATTTAGCTACCAGCCTTTGGGTGAGTTAGCATCACTAGAAAAGAACAAGGAAATCCATTTTTGAGTGACACTGCTCTGAATTGTATAACTTTATTGAGTTCTAATGAATTATAAGATTATGAGGTCAGTCTTTGATGTACAATAATAGCCTTGGGATCAGAACTTGGAAAAGTGCTTTTTTTTTTTTTTTTTACTTAAGCTTCCAGAATCTCCCAGCCAGTATGACCAATGCCTGTCCTGGCTGGCTCATTGTGGGAGTTTTAATCAAAAAGTAACTTTTCTGAGTTCTGCCAAGAACATATTATGCCAGAATTGGAAGCAAGTATAGTGGTTTCCCAGTAAATAGCTTGAGAGGACTAGGACAGATATGCCATGCCACATGTTGGAGGGAACTTGTATGAAAACCAGAGACCACCAGCCAATGTATCTGGGGAGGAACTTCCTTTCTGATCCCAAAGATGGTTGTTAATATAATCTACTATAACTTTTACAAGTGTAAGACAAGTATGAGAATTAGTCTCATCCTGATCATGACCTAATACAAAATACACTTCATTTTAGCAAATAAAATGACTTTTGTGTGGCTTGCAAAAACAGTGAGTAGTGGGAGCTGTTTGAGATTGTTTTTGCCTGACAACAACTACACACAGAAATCTATTAGCGTGCATTGATTTTCTACACAGATCAGCTGAGGTGAAATATTCCTTTCAGTAGTTTGTAATAGATGGGGGGAAACTGCCTAGTGATGAGCCATATTACTTGAACTGGCCTTAGTTTACACTTCTCACTGTGATTCTAAACCAGTAACTTTAATTCTGGCATTATCCTATCTTAGAAAAAAAGTGGTAAGAATGATAAAGTACTTCTATAAAAGTGAAAGAGGTTCTGAATCTGTGTGTCAGAACCACATCTCCAAGATGATGAAGTCTTGCATGTGAACATGAGGGGCATGCCCTGAGGGTTGTTTCATTTTTAAAAAAACATTAGTTAATTATTACTAACTAGCTGTATCCGGTGTAATATACGCTGTTATCCCTCTCCTCCAACACGCTTCATGCGGGGGTGGGTGGGGTGGAGACCAAGTTCTGCCAGTTTCTTGGGAAAGGAAGCCCAGTCAGGCTTTACTCCCGCGTAAACCCACCTGGGATCACTGCACGGGTTCCCAAGGCAGTCACGAGAAACCCGGCTCCAGCGGTGTGTGCAGGGTTTGGCTGAACAGCCCAGAGGGGTGGGGGAAAAGAAACCCTTTACTCATGAGTAAACCCCTGTGGACCTGCCTGGTGGCACACTCACACATTTCTGCTCCCAGTGTACTGATTGGCTGGCCAACAGAGAGCTTTGATTGGTTGGGAAGTTTCCCGAGTGGCCAATCAGCACACTGGGAACATTAACATACCCAAGAGAATTATATACAGTTGTCCCTTCATATTCACTGGGGTTTGGTTCCAGGACCCGCCCCCTCCATGGATACCAAAATCCGTGAATACTTAAGTTCCATTATATGCAATGGCATAGCAAAATGGTGTCCCTTATATAAGATGGCAAAACAAGGTTTGCTTTTTTTATTACTATTTTTTTAACAATACAGTTGCCCCTCCACATTCGTGAACTCAACATTCTCGACTCGCGAACCCGTGAAGGCCCTGGGAGGGAGCGGGAAGGGCCGGGGAGGCCTTCACGGGGCCTTCGGAGACCCTCTGGAGGCCCTGCGAAGGCCTTGGGAGGGAGGGGTGGTGGTGGGGAGGCCTCCGTGGGGCCCTGCGAGGCCCCACAAAGTCGTTGGGGGGAAGGGGGTGTGGCCGGGGAGGCCTCCATGGGGCCTTGCGAGGCCCCGCGAAGGTCTTGGGAGGGAGGGGGTGGCCGGGAGTCCTCCGTGGGGCCCTGCGAGGCCTTGGGAGGAGGGGGAGGACCAGGGAGGCCTCCACGGGGCCTTGGGGAGGACCGGGGAGGCCTCCGTGGGGCCCTGCGAGGCCCCGGGGGGAGGGGGTGGCCGTGGAGGCCTCCGCGGGGCCTTGCGGAGGACTGGGAAGGCCTCCGTGGGGCGCTGCTAGGCCCCTCGAATGCCTTGGGAGGGAGGGGGTGGCCGGGGATGCCTCCACGGCACCTTGTGAGGCCCTCCGAAGGCCTTGGGGGGAGGGGGTGCCCGGGGAGGCCTCCGCGGGGCCCTGCGAGGCCCCCCAAAGGCCTTGGGGGGAGGGGGTGCCCGGGGAGGCCTCCGCGGGGCCCTGCGAGGCCCCTCAAAGGCCTTGGGAGGGAGTGCATGGCCAGGGAGGCCTCCACGGCACCTTGTGAGGCCCTGCGAAGGTCTTGGGGGGAGGGGGAGGACTGGGGAGGCCTCTGTGGGGCCCTGTGGGGCCCTGCGAAGGCTTAGGGAGGGAGGGGGCGTGGCCGGGGAGGCCTCCATGCAGCCCTGTGAGGCCCCGCAAAGGCCTTGGGTGGGAGGGGGAGGACCTGGGAGGCCTCTGCGGGGCCTTGCGAGGCCCCACGAAGGTCTTGGGGAGGACCGGGTTGGCCTCCGTGGGGCCCTGCGAGGCCCCACAAAGGCCTTGGGGGGGAGGACCGGGGAGTCATGTGCGGGGCCTTGGGGAGGACCCGGGAGGCCTCTGTGGGGCCCTGTGAGGCCCCGCGAAGGCCTTTGGGGGGAGGGGGGATGCCCGGGTAGGCCTCCACGGGGCTCTGTGAGCCCCCCGAAGGCATTGGGGGGGAGGGGGTGCCTGGGGAGGCCTCCGTGGTCCTCCGAGGCCCCACGAAGGCCTTGGGGAGGACCAGGGAGGCCTCCCTGGAGCCCTGCGAGGCCCCGCAAAGGCCTTGGGAGGGAGGGGGGTGGCCGGGGAGGCCTCCATGGGGCCTTGCGAGGCCCCGCGAAGGCTTTGGGAGGGAGGGGGATGGCCGGGGAGGCTTCTGTGTGGTCTTGCGAGGCCCCGTGAAGGCCTTGGGGAGGACCGGGGAGGCCTCCGTGGGGCCCTGCTAGGCCCCGCAAAGGCCTTGGGAGGTGGGGGAGGGCTGGGGAGGCATCCACGGGGCCTTGGGAGGGCCTCCGGAGGCCCCGGGAAGGCTTAGGAAGGGAGTGGGGAGGCGGGGGAATGCGACTATGGGGCCTCCAGAGGCCCCATGGTCACTTTGGTGGGGGAGGGGGGAAATCAATATTCGCGGATTTTTCACATTCGCAGGGGTCCGTGGAACCTAACCCCCGCGAATGTGAAGGGACGACTGTATTTTCAAGCCATGAATACTTAAACCCATGGATACGGAGGGACAACTGTATATAGATTCAACAGTGTCTGCATATTTGAAGTCATTTTTAGTACCATATTCAGTCACTAGGTGGCAGATCTCCCCAACTGGGGCAGGGTAATATGAAGTAATATATTCCCTAGGGAAAAGGTGGAATATAAATAAATGATGATGATGATGATGGACTAATTTATAGGACTGGACCTTGCTTGGGACAGTTTCCCTGTCGTTAATGGATTTGAAAGATCACTCAGGTGCTGGCTGTAGGACAGGGGTGGGCATCTGCAGTTGATCCAAAGGTCAAATTTCTATCTCTTGTATCTTCTAGGGGCTCCATGGGCTGCTCAAATTACCAGACTGGAAACAATTTGAAGGTGTTTTTTTCAGTGTTAAACGATGTGTTGATGGAAGAGGCTGCCTCTTATTTAAATGGTGAATTGGCAGTTCTAGGGTCTTCCAGGAGAAGGCAGTTCACTCTTTTGTGGGAAGGGTGTCAGAAAAGGATTGTCTGGCCAGGATTAGAAAAACAGCTTTGGAGGGCTGCACTTTGCCCATACCTGCTGCAGTTGTACAGCATGGCAGTTGACATGCTTAGGGTTCCAAGTAGCTGTGGCTTCATGGGCAGGCACTATGTGTCCAGCACTAACAGATGTGTCATTTTTGCTTTGAGGCCCAAGGCTATGCTGTGCATAACTTGTGTGAAGCCAGAAGCTTTGGCCACCACACTGTAATATAAAGCACTCATTTCTGCAGAATTTAATTATATTTGTAAGATCACCCAGTAACAAACAGGAGTTTGGCAAACTTCGCAGTCCGTATTGCAGTAATATCTTTATTAGGTCAACCACAATAACAAAAAATTCTCTGTTCAAGCTTTTGAATCACACATACTTCTTCAGGCAAAAAATAAAAATAAAATAAAAAATAAAAAAAGCAAGCAGGGATATGTGGGAAGGAAAGGTGCAAAGTTAAGAGTCACATAGTTTCCATGTTGCTCTGAGGTGGTATGGAGAGAAGAGTCTGTAGAATATTAAAGCAGGATTATCAGGCCACATCCCAATGGTCATGAGCAGGCTGGGAACAAAGGTAATTAAAAGAGAGGCAATAGCATTTGGTTCTTAGTTTGAAAATACAAAACATTCCCCTTGAAAACTCAGACCTCCCCTTCCAGCCTGGCAGATTTTCTAAATGCAGTGCTTACATATTTGTTCTCTTTTCTTTTTTACAGATGAAATTCGCTGCTATTTTGGGGAAACAATTGCTTTCTATTTTGCATTTTTGGAGTATATCACATTTGCTTTGATTCCAATGGCTGTTATTGGAATTCCTTATTATATTTTTGATTGGGAGGATTATGACAAGTACGTGCTATTTGCGGGATTCAATCTGGTTTGGTCTACTGTTATCCTTGAACTCTGGAAGCGGTGTTGTGCTCTTATGGCCTACCGATGGGGGACTCTGTTGATGAAGCGACAGTTTGAGGAACCTAGACCAGGGTTTCATGGGGTTTTAGGTGTCAATCCTGTGACTGGGAGAGAGGAGCCAGTATACTCTAGCTTCAAAAGACAGTTACGCATTTATTTAGTCTCCTTACCATTTGTGTGCCTTTGCCTCTACCTCTCGCTTTACATCATGATGATTTACTTTGACATGGAACACCAGGCACATTTATATCATGAAGAAAAGCAATCTGAAATAAGCAGTTTGATGTTATATGTGCCCAGCATAATTTATGCTATTGTGATTGAAGTTCTGAACCGCCTCTATAGATACGCTGCAGAATTCTTAACCTCATGGGGTAAGATTTCTTTCTCTCAAAAGCCTTTCCTGTTCTTTTACTATAATGGGTTTATTGTTATTATTATTATTATTATTGCCCTTATGATGCATCATGTTCTAAGATACAGTTCTTTCAACCATCATGTGATAGCTTGGCTGTTTCTAAGTCAGCTTTTAAGAGAAGAGCTTCTTTCTTATTTAAATGATAATATCCCTCAATGTGGAACAAATTTACTCCTTAACAACTTTAATTTCAGCTGATCTTGCTTCCAAATTTATTAAGCTAAAGGCAGTGTAGTAAAATGCTTTTGTTTGCATGTAGGTATCTGTATAATTTGTGTTTGACAGAGATAATTCTTTTTGCTCATTCATGTTGACTACCTGAAGATTCCACACAGCTAACCTCAGTTTCAGTAACGTGGATCCAATAAGAGCTCCTGCATCTTAGAAACAATGGAAATTGCTTTCATGCAATTTGAATGATCAGTTTGTAAAGCAGTATATTTACTTGCTTTATTTTGTATTTTTAAGTTGTCTTGAATCCCATGCTGGGACAAAGGCGGGATATAAATAGAATATAAATAAATAAACTACTTGGTCCAACACCAAAACCAGATTTTTGTTAGAAGACTCATTTTCAATGAGGTCCAAAATTTATTTGATTAGGAAATCAAAGTAGTTTAAAACTGCGTAGAACAGTGGATAGCATAAATGAGTCATGTTATATGTTAGTATGTCTGTATGAGTGTGCACATAGATTGTATCTTTCACTTTACATGCTCCTCATGTAGGATTTGCTGTTTGAACATAGCAAACCAAGCTTCAAATCTCCAGCAATTTCCATTTAAATTACTGTTTCAGTCTAACATATCTAGTTATTCTGAAGGTCCAACATTGATGTCCTTTGAGATTGGAATAAAATGTAAGTTATACACTGAACCTGCTTGGGGTCAAAAAGAGAGCTCTTTTTGCTCTCTTTGGAGCAATACACTTTAATTGCAGCTTAAAATCTTGACACACAAGCACATACACCCCTCTCAGTTATTTGTTCCAAATCTGATGGGAGGAAAATTTTTGAATGTTTTTTCTTCCAGCATATATCTAAAATTGCATATTTCCACCCCATTTCAGAGTATAACCGAACTGAGTCATCAGACAGTAGTTTCATATTATGCATATGGCCAGGCTTAAAGAGTGGACTCACTTGCTCTCCCTTTCCACTCTTGATTTGTGACTTTTGTGATGTTATGGAAAAACCCTAGCCATTTCATTTGAAGTAGCCAAACTATGGCTTGCCAAGGACCCAAGCACAAGTGTGGAGATTACAACATGTAAAGGTTATGAGAGGGCAAGAAGAGAATATGTGACCCTATGGTCTGTGTATATAATGACAAAGCATGCTTGGATCTTATGATCGAATAAGTGTGGTCTTTTATTCTAATCATGAGAATTTCAGACAACTGACATTGATTTCAGTGCTTCTTAAAATCTAAGTGGTTTTAACATTTGAAACAATTCTGTTTTACTATAATGCGGAAATTTTCTATTCCAGGTTTTCAAATGGACAAACAATAATATTATAGGGAAAATATGTCTTCCTAAAAATATCTAGTAACTTGTTTTGTTAAATTTTAAGTTACCTTACACTTGCGAGGGGGGGGGACACCTATGTTCTTCCTTTTGTAGCCTCAGGTGGAATTGTGTGGCTTTCCAGTGGTTGTTGGATTGTAATTGTTTGCATTCAACACCACTGCCTTTGTTGGCTAGGACTGCTAGGACTTGCAGTCAAACTGCATATGGAGGGCTGCATGATTCCTAGATCTGACCTAGGTGAAAGGTATGTGATACTGGTTGAAAGATTAATTACTAACAGCCTCAGTAATCAACAGATGATGACTATGAACATTCTTTATGAGAAGGTATAAACTTCAGTATAATATGAGTAGATAAACTTAATTGGAAATGAGTCATATTTGGTCCAATACAGGGAGCATGCTAATAGACCAAATTCCAGATTACTTCATTTCCTTACATACATACTAATTCTTACCATTATCATTTCTTACATGTGGCATGCTATTAGACTTTAGAAGGAAATGAGCAGATAAAAATAGTCATGGCTACAAAAAATAATGTTGACAAAAGACTGACTTGAAAGTTGGTTTCCGAAATCTTGATTTCAAGTAAGACTTGTAAAAGTGTAAATACTACAACTAAACAATAATTCAGTGCTGTTGGTGTGTAATTGATCTAGGACTTTAACCAAGCACACAGTTCACATAAATGAGACTTTTCATACAGATCTTGCACATCACTAGGTGTAAATTAAATCATAACTGTATTTTACATTTGTAGGAAGATAGTATTTTCAACTCATGTTTATGTATCTTTTATTTATATCTCATGTTTATGTATCTTTTATTTATGTGACTTCTTAAATTTCAGAAAACCACAGATTGGAGTCTTCATATCAGAACCATTTAATTCTGAAAGTCTTGGTGGTACGTATAGTTGAAAACATTTTGATTAACGTATGTTTGTGAATATCTTTGTGCAGGGTTCAGTGACATGAGTGGTTTCCCCCAAGAATATTGGCTTGAATACCCAGATTTTTTTTATTTTTTTTTAGCACAAAGGACTTTTGCATGGAGTCACATTTTGTGTCCATCCTGTCCAACTATCTCATGGGCTGCAACTCCTTGTACATCCCCAGAGATTGTCATAATGAAATGTGATGGGGAGGTACAGCCAGGATTGGTGACCACATTAGTGTTAAATACTTTGAAACAAAAGCACTGTTCTCATCTGACTCCATTTTACTAGCAAATGCTCTGGAACAGTGGTTCTTAACCTGTGGGCCGCAGACCTCCAGGAGCCCATCATGTCCTCACAGGGGGTCTGCGAAGGCTTGAAAGCTGCTCAGACCACCTCCTTTTCGCAGTGGGTCAGCCACATGACAGGAGCCAAGGCAAAGGATAGCTGGCTTGTTCTGAGCATTGCCATTCAATTCGCTCCAGCCACAAGCTTGCAGGAAGAAGCAGGAGAAAAGTCTTACCTCCTCCTCCAGTGTCTCTGAGGGAAGGTTTAATAGATAGTGTAATTGTATTATTATTATTATCAGGATTTTAAATCTTGAGTTAAGTCTTGGGGGTCTGCGACAACAGAAGATATTTAAAGGGAATCCCTGGTGAAGAAAAGGTTAAAAGCCACTGCTCTGTTAGATAGTGTCTGACATCTGTCACACCAACAGATTCATCTTATGCATGTGCTTTCAAAAGTAACTTCCACATTGTTCAGCAAAATGTCCACATACATACATAAGATTTCAATCTGAAAGTGAGGTAGTAATCCTCACCTATGTAAGTATATCATAGGTCAGGACTAAATGTCCCTTTAGGAAGGATAAGCTCCATTGCTTTGTTAACCTTCATAAATTATCTATGATTCAAACAGTATGATGGGATCACTTGTGGGTTTTCCTTGCAGAAGAGGTTTGTGCATAGTCTCAGCTCCCTATAGCTGTCACATCTTTGAGTTAGTATTATAGTGTTAATGAATGAAAGTAATATACCTTGTGAATAGGAAATGTAAATCCCCAATTATCTCATCTTCACATGCAAGGATGAATAATTATTGAAGTTTTTTCCATGTCTCTGGAGAGAATGAATATTTTTGAAATATTCCAGATAATATCCTGAAATATTCCAGATAATTTTTCTGTGCAGATTTTTTGTGTGTGCAAAACCTCACATTTTCTGTGCAAAAATTATATTTCCTATGCACAGCAAATGTGTTTTTGTCCAATCCCCCACATTTTTCTTTGTACAAAAAAATCCTCTAGCATACTTCACAATGTTTAACTACTGGGAGAAAACTGTGCAAAAGTCTTGCTGCTCTGTTATTCTTTCCAACAGGCCTTCTCAGCAGTCAGGAATCCATTTTTCAACCTGTAAACAAGTACTAGAGAATATCCTTTGCATCCCTACTTGTGAATTAAAGTTCACAGCTCATTTGCAATTTGTTCTGATTTGGGAAGGGAAACAAAGAGCACCATTTCAGAGAGTATCTGATTTGTTGGTGTAATACACCTCCCATGTGGTTGGACGTTTTTACATCATCATAGCTATCGTCCTTTGCAGATAAATTGGTTTTGCGCATTCAGCTCTGAGAGATGTAACCACATATGGAAATGAATTCTAAATTTCTGTGCAGAAGCAACATACTGCAGATTGCACTGCATAATGTCTTGACGCAGCCTCTTTGGTCTGGTCTAGGACATAGTCAGGTGTTCTGTACAAGCTTCATCAAAATGGATGAGCTTTGTCTAGGACCGGTAGTTGATGGATCAAGTCGGTGATATTCTAAAACCACATACAGCTGTCAAGGTGTTCTTAGATTTTAACCCCCAGCATTCCTTACCATTAGCTATGTTGGCCAGGGTCCAAGGATATCTGGAAGGCTGCATGAATCCCACACCAGCTTTAATTCATAATATGGATTGTAGCTGTTTAACTAGATTAGCCAGTGTTGGCAGCATGAAGCCTATGAACCAAGTCCAACTCATCACAGCTTTTCTCTGTGTTCTCACAAACAACTGGTGTAAATTAATTGCCACATGGTGGCAGTGCAAAATGGGGAAGTGCCTTGCCTTCAGCATCCCCAATCAGGATACTAACAAAATTATATTTATTTATGTTTGTTCTCTTGCAGTTCAACTTTTTAAATTGTTTTGCCTCTTTATTCTACATTGCCTTTGTCATGTTTGACATGAAGCTTTTGAGACAGGTGAGTTTTGTAAAGGAAGATATTTGTTGTACGATCTTGTACTAACTACGGAATATTTTTAACACTATTATAATTACAGAATTTCCTGTGTAATTGCAATCTTAATTGGGGGAAAATAAATTTTAGTGCCTTTGGTATATGTTTTTTTGCTATTAATTTACAACAGGGTGGCAACTTTGGAGGGACTGGGGGCCACCTTTATCGCCACCAGGACTTAGTGCAGGATGCACCACTCTCTCCTGATGAAACCAAAGTTACCATTCAGCTCCTGTTTCTAAAAAACATCCTATTTTTCACTTGTTAAAAAGTGCAAGTGGGTTATGTGGAGTGATTAGAGGGTGAATCACTCTTCCTAGAGAGTTCCAGGAGCATGAACCTCTGTTTTTTTCTAGCAGAATGGGGAGGGACTCTTTCAGTCTGGGTTGGCTCCTCCCATGAAGCTTGACATGCAGGGCAAACAGCCAAAGAAAAAAACCACACACCACCACCTTAAGGAGGAGTAGCCAGCCCCACCTTCCCAGTTCTGTCCTCCCTTGTTTGCTGAATGGAGCAGGGCTCGGCTCCAGCAAAGCTGTTTTTTCCCGCTCTTTTTTTCTCTCTTTCTGCTTGGATTCTACCACCTTGAGGAGGACAGCAGTCCGGGCACCTACTATTGCCCATAGCCCTTAGCTTTCCTCAGATGAGGAATCAGGTCTTAGCACGCAGTTGACCCTCTTGGGTTGTATGGAAGGCCAGGGTTGTATGAACCTTAGATGCTGCGGCACTGGTCATAGCACGTGATGGGGACCCATTCCCGGGTTGGACCATGCTGCTCAGGAGGTGGATGTGGCCTTGAGCTCTGGAGCAGCAGAAGGTGTGAGTGAGGAGGATTCTTCCAAGCCCCTCCCTCCCCTGGTCATCAAGGGCGGCGAGCTGCCATCTCAGCTGGCAGAATGGATTGCGTTTATAGCACACCAGGCTGTGGCAGCCAGCTTTTTAGAGGCGGAGGAGGGGGCAGTGAGCCTGTTGGGCATTCCCTCTAGGCCCGTGGTGGCTTTGTGCCAAAAGGCAGGGGCAGAGCCAACAGCTCTTCCCGCGCTCACTCCTTAGCAGGCCAATCACTGAAGGTGCACAAGCACCATTTATCTGAAGTTCTCCCTGGCAGCTCAGGGGACGTTCCCTGGCTGGTGGATCTTCCCACCCCCCCAGGCCCCTTCGGTGCCACCGCACAAAGCGCGCAAGAAGCTGGTGCGGTTCCCTCCCCCATCTGGGAGGAGGAAAAGGCCAATGACATATCAGTGGCATCTGATAAGGAAGGGGGGGCTTTCCTTGGATGAGGATGTCTTTCTCCCTCAGCTGTTGTCTCCCAGATTGTTTGACACCCAGTTTTTTAAGGTGCTGCTCAACAAGGTGGAGAATTCCCTGGGTCTCCAGGTCTCAACCAAAGCTTCAGATGATAAGGGAGGGGGTGTCCCAGAGATCAGGGCTCAATCAAAATTGGATCAGTCTGTGATACCTTTCCCTGAAATTTTTTCAGACACGTTAGAGGGGAAGTGGCTGTCCCTGGGAGCTGCCTACTCCACTCCTGCCCTGGCTAAAAGTTTTTTCACTCTGCCCAGCCAGGTTATGGATAAGCTCAAACTCCCACCCCCCCCCCATTGATGCCCCGGTGGCAGGTCTTATCTCTGGATCACTTTTCCCTTGTGATTGCAATGACAGTTTAAAAAGCCCTGAAGACAAACATGTGGATGCTTTCCTGCAAAGGGTGCATGAGGCTTCTGCACTGGCTATCAGCCACATCCCTATTTGCTAGGGCCACTATTTGATGGTCACGGGATATTTTGGATGCACTTCCCAAGGGGGACCCAAAAGTTAAACAGGGGCTTAATTAAATATCTAGAGCTGCTGCTTTCATGGCAGATGCTAGTTTGGACTCCATACAATTCGCTTCTAGGTCCTTGGCTGCCAAGGTTGCAGCTAGGCGACAGCTATGGCTAAAAAACTGGAATGGGGATACAATCCAAATCCAGTTTGGCTATATGTCCTTTCAAAGGTGCTAAATTGTTTGGTGATTCACTTGGCGAGGTGCTAGTAGAAACCAAGGATAAAAAGAAGGCCCTCCCTTTCTTGCCTAAGAAGGAGGAAAAGAAGAGTTTTTGTTTTGGTTCCCAGCAATTCCATGAGTTTAGGCCTCAGTTCAAACAAAGGGAATTTCGGCCTTTCCGTTCTTCCTGGGGGACTCCCAGGCATCAGTCAAAGCCCCAGTCTTCTGGTTTCCAGGGGAACTTTTCTAACCAATCTTCCAAACCGGGGCTGAAGTCCATGGGTCCTCTTTGACTGGGCGACTGCTGTGGTAAGGGCGTGCCTTCTGTTCGCCCATCGTTGAAGCAGTATCTCCTCCTACACTCGGGTGCTCAGAACAGTCTCAAGGATACACAATATACTTCATTCGAAGGCTGCCTCCATCATTTCATCAGTTGTTAACCTCCAATGTGATGCAAAAACTTCAACTTGTGCAGAAGGCAATTGCGCATCTCAGTCAGATTCAGGCAACAGAACCTGTCCCTCCCCGGCAGAGATTTCAGGGGGGGTCTATTCCCACCTGTTCTTGGTTTCCAAGAAGAACAAAGACTGGAGGGCCATTCTCAATCTCCGGGGTCTCAATTGGTGGGTGGTCAAAAGGAAATTCCGCATGGAGACATTGTGATCCATCCTGGAATGCATTCAAGAGGGGGACTTTTTAGCATCTCTGGATTTGCGGGAAGCTTACCTTCATGTTCCCGTTCAGCCAGCCCATCGTTGTTTCCTTCAGTTTGCATTTCAGGAGAATCACTATTCATACAGGGCCCTTCTTTTTGACCTATCAGCTTCCCCATGGGTATTCATGAAGGTCCTGGTGGCTTTTGTGGCTCACCTTTGGCAGAGGGGGGGTCCAGGTCCACTCCTGTTTGGATGATCTTCTGATCAGAGTCCCTTCTGCTCAGATAGGTCATCATCATGTCTAATCTACCATCTGTTTGGAGCGTTTTGGCTTCATGGTCAATTTGGACAAGAGTCAGTTGGACCCGGTCTAAAGGCGTCAACATCTGGGGGGGGTGTCTGATAGTTACTCAACTCTACAAAGTGTTTCTCCTGGTTGACAGGAGGCGAAAGCTGCAGGACTTGGTTCGGCTGGTCTTAGCTCATTCATCCACTCCTCTGCTAAGTCTAGCCAAACTTTTGGGTCTCACAGTGGCTTGCATCGACATGGTCCTTTGGGCCAGGTTCCACCTTCAGCCGCTGCAGTGGTTTCTTCTCCCCTTCCAGGGTCAGATTGCCTCAAAGCGCAATGTTACTGTCAGAATCCCTTCGGTGGTTAGACAGTCTCTGGCCTGGTGGTTGCGGGAGGTCCTCAAGGAGGGCATTCCCATTTGGGACCCCTTGTTACCATGGATGCCAGTCTGAGCGGGTGGATGGCCTATTGCAGGGATCAGATGGCTCAGGGCCTTTGGCCCTTGGAGGAGACCAATCACAGCATCAATTGGTTGGAGTTACGTGCAGTCCGATTAGCACTTCTTCATTTCCATTTCCTCATACAGGGTCATCACATCCTAGTCCAGACAGACAATATCTCCACAAAGGCCCACATAAACAGACGGGGGGATCCACTCCCATGCGCTAATGACAAGAGATGACACGCCTTTTTGCCTGGGAAGAGATGCATCTTCTTTCTTTGAGGGTGATCTTCAGAGTTCTCTCAACCTTCAGGCCGACTGGTTAAGTAAGCAAAGTGTAGATCCAGGCAAGTGTGGTCTGAATTCCCTAGTATTCCAGATGGTAGTTCAACAATTTGGCCATCCCTGGCTGGACCCGTTCGCATCTTGGGAAAATCACAAACTTCCTCGGTTTGTGTCCAGGTTTTGGACTCAGAAGGTTTGGCATATGATGGTCTTACTGTAACTTGGCTGAAGGTATTGTGCTATGCTTTTCCTCCTTTAGTTCTCTTGTCCAGGCTGTTATGCAAGATCCGACTAGAAGGAGCGGAGGTCATCCTGATTGCACCGAAATGGCCCCGCATGTCGTGGTTTCCCAACATAGTCAACTTGCAGGTCAGGGAGGCCTGGCCTCTTCCATTCTGGGAGGATCTCCTACACCAAAATGGGTTATTACACCCGCATCCAGGCTGGTTACGACTACATGTCTGGAGGTTGAGACAGGGAGGTTGAAGGGATATGCAGAGGAGGTTGTGCAGAGTATTTTGGCTGCACGGCGTCCTTCCACTATCAGGTTGTATGAATCCACATGGAGGGCTTTCTGTAGATGCTGTAGATGGAGAGGGGTTAGTCCACAGAAGGCTTCGGTGGGTTCTGTGCTTGCTTTTCTTCAAGCAGGCCTTCAGAAAGGCTTTTCTGCCAACACTTTGAGGAGGCACACCTCTGCTCTAGGATCTATTCTGAAGAGTGCTGCTAAGGTTTAATTGGCTTCGCACCCTCATATAAGGAGTTTTCTTAAGGCGTCTCTCATTGAAGCTGCCGGTGGTTCATCGTTTTCCCTCTTGGGATCTCAATGTTGTATTGAACGCAATTATTTGGCCACCTTTTGAACCTCTGCGGTCCATGGAGTTGAAATTCCTTACTTTTGAGGTTGTGTTTTTAGTTGCCATTACGTCTGCTAGGAGGGTTTCTGATTTGGGTGCACTGTTGATTAGAGAGGAACTTTGTATTTTTCATAAGGGTCCAATCTCCCTTAGGTTGGATCCTTCTTTCATTCCGAAGGCAAATTCGTCTTTTCACAGGTCTCAAGAGCTGATATTGCCGTCTTTTTGTCCTCATCCATCTACTCCTTTGGAAGAGGAGTGGCACAGGTTGGATGTACAGCAGGCCTTAAAATTTTATTTGGAAAGGATGAAGGAGTTTTGCAAATCTTACAGTTTGTTTGTGTCCTTTTCAGAGGTGTCCAAGGGGCAAAAAGCTTCTCCTACTACCCTGGCTAGGTGGCTGCATTTCTGCATTCATTTAGTGTACACACATAGTTCCCTACCAGTTCTGGAAGGGGTTTTGGTGCATTCAGCTAGGAGTGCAGCTACCTCAGCAGCCTTTGCTACTTTGGCTTCTTTGTTAGAGATTTGCCGTGCGGCAACATGGGCTTCTGTGTATTCCTTTTTGAGACATTATAAAATTGACAAGTTTGTATCTGCTGAAGCGTCCTTTGGATAGCAAGTTTTACAGCAGGTGGTTAAGCAATAGCAGGGTTGCCCACCCCTTCTGGTGACCGCTTGAGAAGGTCCCAGACTGAAGGAGTCCCTCCCCACTCTGATAGAGAACGGAACATTGGACTTACCGTGAAGGTTCTTTCTCAGCGGTAGTGGGGAGGGAGTCCTTTCCACCCTTTTATTTTTGCATTGCATGTTGTTAGAGTTGTTATCGCATTGTTCTGCTGGAGTATGCTTTTCCATCACTGGAGGCGTGGGGCTGGCTGCTCCTCCTTAAGGCGGTGGGGTGTGGTTTTTTCCTTTGGCTGTTTGCCCTGCCTGTCCATCTTCATGGTAGGAGCCAGCCCAGATTGAAGGATTCCCTCCCCACTACTGCTGAGAAGGAACCTTCACGGTAAGTCCAGTGTTCCGTTTTCAGTTGCCTTTTCTTGGTGGGAGGAATTTATCTTAGGAGGACATAAAATGGTTGGGGGATGCTGTTTGTAGCTCATGGGCCACATGTGGCTCACCCCTGCCTTATATCAAACTGGTTCAGATAGTATTTGCAGGTTAGAAACTGTATTCCAGAATCAGTCTAGGCAGCTTGATTTGTTGCTGTAGCATTGGGACAACAATTCATAAGATTGTTTTAAAGTGAAAACCATTTTCTGTCACTTAGATGAATTTTTTTCATATTGAATGTGAGTACTTTGTGCATTTGCTTTACTTGCAGCACGTTATAGTGCCTTATCTACTCCTTTCAGCTGTATCTGTCTTGATGAAAGTTAGTTTAGGACTTGGATGTTAAAAATGTCTTAATATAATTTTATTTCAAATTCTTGAACCTGCTGTTGTGCATTTTTATAATGCCTTTATTCCTACTTTTAAGTAAGGAACATTTACTTTTACTCCAATCATAGTGTATTGAAACCTACATAGAAAGCCCACTGGGTTCTTTTTGTTGTTGTTGTGCCTCAAATCAACTTGGACTTATACTGGATTTCTTGGCAAGATTTGTTCATTGTCGGTTTGCCAGTGCCTTCCTTGGAGGCCAAGAGTGTGTGATGTGCCCAGGGGTCACCCAATGGGTTTCTGTGGCTGAGTGGGGATTCCAGCTCTGGTCTCCTTGGAGGCCTAGTCCAACACTCAGATCATTAAACAACACTAGATTCTGTACTCACAGAAAATCTAGGTAGCTTCAACTGAAATAATTGTTTTTTTAGTTGGTTACATGAAAAAGGTAGCGGTAGGGGAAGTGATGCAGTGGAGTTGGATTTGAAGCATTTCTTTATAGCCTTCCCATTTGAGACTGAAAACATATTACCCCATGAGACTTCATTTAATAAAGATGGTAGGAAGGAAAATTGCTACCTGCCTTCAAAATGGTCTACTGCTTTGACTTCTTCCACACTCACGTCTTGGTATATACCACAACATCAACCCAAATAATTTGGCTCCATCTCAGTGTTTTAAAGTATGTTGAAATCTACATTCTTTGCCAAACTTGACTTGATTATTAGAACTGAATGGGACTTCCGGTGGTGAAGGCGTTGGGGAAGGCAGGGTTTTAGCGAGCTCTCGAAGCCCTGTTGCTAGACTTCGGGAACCCCCTATTTTCTAAACCAATTTGGGGGCAATTTGCTAAAGGAAAAAAAGCAAACAGAGGAGGCAGCAGAAGACCCTACTGTTCCCAGACCAGACCAAGGGGGAGAGAGGGGGGAGCCCCACTCTCTACCCGTGGAAGATCTGAGGAGGTCAACGCCATTCCACTCCCGAGTCTACGCCGCCGCGGAACGCGGCAAAGAGACGCCACCACTTTTAATTTTTAAGTTGACGGCAAAGCTGAAAATAAGCAATCTATTTAAGTTCCACTTACAAACTCTCGAGCTGTAAATCTGTTTTTCTTGAGTGGAAGCTGCGGAAAAAAGACTGGGGAAGGAGGGAAGTAAGAAGGAAATCCCGGCATATGGAGACTGGAGAATAGATGGAATGGAGTAGCAAGCAGTGAGAAGACCCGATATAACAAGCTTAGAGACAACCGAGTAGTAAAAACAACTGAAGGACAGATAGACTGTTGAAAATAAGAGACAAGCAGAAACAGAGCCTAATAGAGCTCAACAGAAAAGAAAAGAACATTTGGAAAAATAAAGAAACAAAGGAACAGATAAAAAGAAAGAAGGGAAGTAATGAAGGCAGTGAGTTTGGGGCATGACTGAGAGAGAGACGTGACTGAGAAAAGAAAGGAGGAAAGCCTGTGCAAGAAGGGGAAAAAATAGGGAGGCAGTAGAAGACATCGAATAGAACTGAACACATTGCGAGTGAAAAGAACATATAAAGAACAGAAAGAAGAAACAAAGAAGGAATAAACAAAGAAATAAAGAAGAGGGGAAAGTAAGCTTGAATAATTAAGGTTGAGAAGGAGTAAACTTAGAGAAAGTCAGAGAATAAGAAACCAAAGACACAGAATACGGAACTAAAAGTTTGGAAAGAGCGTTTATAGTAAAGGTTCCTAATTAATGTTTGAGGTATGAGAAAAAGAGATTTGAGTTTATCTGTGGTCATTGCTAGCTTCTGTTAGAAATGAGTTAATATATTTGGAATTAGATTGTAAGAAACAGAGTATAAGAAATATAGGAGGAATATATTAGCTAAAGAATGATTTATCTAATATACAGTTACTATTAAATGAATTATTGAATAGACTATTTCAGAACATTAATTAATAGGAGGATTGGTGGTAAGATATATATTATACATACACATATATATTATATACATTATACATATACATACACATTATATAAGATTGTTTAAATGAGAAACTAATGAATTGTTAATTGTGTTCAAATTGAGAAATTAATGAATTGTTAATTGTGGATGAAATAATTGATTAACTTAGTTTAATATTGGAATCAATTGATGAATTTAGTTTATTATTGGAATTAACAAAGTAACAAAGTAAAAGTTTTGTTTTGTGCTATATGTGATTATAACAAATATAGAATATAAGATTAATGAACCAAATTAATTAGATAGAAGAATAGATTAAGATATTTGAATTAATTGAAGTGTTTGATTGGAGTAATTGATTTAATCTGCCAGTTAAGAGGGAAATTAAACAATTGTGGTGACATGATATTAATCTATTACTGAGAAATAGGGAAATTGATGAACTGTGGGTATTGAAATTGATATTGATATTGAGGAATTGATGAAAACATATTGCCCAAGATGATGTACCTGTTTCAAAACATACCAATTTTGATAAATGATAATGTATTTAAATCATGGAATAAAGATATAATGAAATTTATCTGGAATGGGAAAAAGCCCAGAATAAGCAGAAAGATCTTACTAGATGCTAAGGACAGAAGAGGGTTGGCGTTACCCGACTTAAAAATATACTATCATGTGTGCTGTTTGGCATGGTTGATAGAGTGGATTAGATTAGAGAATAATAGATTACTTAAACTTGAAGGTTTCAACTTACGATTCGGGTGGCATATATATATATGGCATAATAAGTCACAAGTGCATAGAGAATTTAATCATCACTTTATAAGGAGAGCCATATTGAGAGTATGGCTAAAATATAACAGAAAATTGTGTCCTAAAACTCCGCTATGGCTCTCGAACCATGAAGCTTATTATAAGAAAGAAAACATTTATAAGGACAAATGGTTAACATATAAAGATTTACTGATAAGAACTGAAGTAAACGATGTGAAGAATTACAGAATAAAAACTCAGGAAGAATTGCGAGATCAAGCTATAGAATGCCATTGGTTCTTATACAGACAGTTAAAAGAGAAATTCAAAATAGATCAAAAACTGGAAGGAATAGAAACAGAAAAAACAGAATTTGAGGAATTGGTATTCGGTGAAAAAAAGAAGATCATATCAAAAATCTATAAGGTTCTATTAAATCTATATACTGAACAGAAAGTTATCAAACCATATATGATAACATGGGCACAAAACATAGGACGTGAGATTACTTTAGACCAATGGGGAAAGTTGTTGAGAAAAAGAATAACATTCACAAAGAGCAATAACCTAAGAGAAAATATATATAAAGTAATGTATAGATGGCATCTGACACCGAGCAAATTAGCTAAGATATATAAAAACAGTTCAGAGGTATGCTGGAAATGTCACAAAGACAAAGGGACGTACTGTCATGCTTGGTGGAAGTGCAGGAAAGTTAAGAAATTCTGGGAAAAAATAAATAAGATAATAACATCAGTATTAAAAACAAATTACCCTTGTGAACCAGAAATTTACCTTTTGAATATACTAGATAAAATAGATAAAAATATACAAACAAAATATTGGAGATTATTATTATATATGCTCACAGCCGCAAGGTTAACGTTAGCAAAAAGATGGAAAGGTCAAGAAGTACCCACGATGGAAGAATGGAAAATGCGATTATACAAGATGTTTGAAATGGACAAATTAATACTGATGGATGAAAGGAAAACTATAGGAGACCTACAGGAGTGGAAAATATTAAACCCACTGTGGAAAGCTAAGTGGGAAGAAGCGGAAATAGATTTACAATAAGGGAAAAAAGAGAGAAAGCAATAAGATAATGTTAAGAATCAGTAAGGAAACAGGGGGAAAAGTTTGGAAAAAGTAGAGTTCTGTAAACATGTAGTAAATCTAGTGGAACATTAAATAGAAAAAGGAAGCCAATGTGAAATGTGAAGATTGTATGACGTATTGTGTTATATTTTATGTTATGTTAGGTTATGTTGATTTTGTGCCTTTTTTGTTCATTTTTGTTTGTTATGATTATTTTGTTATTAATGTGTTTGTGGGTGGATTGTTTGATTATTTGTTTGAATCCATGTATTTTATGTATTGTATGTAAGAAAGAATGAATAAATAAATATTTTTTAAAAAAATTATTAGAACTGAATGCAGATTTTGTTTTTTAAAAAAACTACTACCATGAGTCTTGTTAAATATGTTGTTTTGCTTAATTTTCTTACAGAGCTTGGCAACTTTGCTGATAACTTCACAAATCCTTAATCAATGTGTAGAAGCTATACTGCCTTATTGGCTCCAAAAGAGACGAAATAAGAGGGTCAAGAAAAAGGTGAAAGAATTGGAGAAAGATGCTGACCTGTCTTTATTTGAGCAAGTTAACCTGGAAAAAGGAATGGATACATATTTGGTAAGCTGGTGGACTATATCTTCCTCTGTGTTCGAGCTTTAAATTCCTTTCTTCTGAGAAATGACAACTAATCTGATCTTAAATACCTGAATCCTGTAGAAACCACTTGGATTCTGAATGGAATTTGCAGCTAACCCACAAATACATAGAAGATAAGAACTGACGTGCTGGTTCAAATCAAGGTTCCATCTAGCTCAACCTATTGTTTTGACTGAGCTCAGAGTCCTAGTCTTTGCATGCTACGTAACTAATAGTTCATGTGACACACTGAGTCCTTCCAGAAGGAGTTTTTATTATACAGTTGTTTTGCTCATTTATGGGAATTCAAGAGTTGATCCAGATGTTAATGTCTTCAACTTGTACGTTTCCTTTGTTTTCCATCCTTTCTGTCTGACCTCTTTCTACACTTAAAAAAAAACTGTAAAGAGGGGAAAAGTGGAATACTGCACAGTGTCTTCATTGGTAGCACTCTTTGTCATACCATGCCTGGTGGAAAGCGGCAAACTCAACCAAGGATAGGAAACTTTTGGCTTTTCAGATGTTTTTGGGCTTCCAACTCCCTACAGTCCCAGCCAGAATGACTAATAGTAAGGGGCCATGGGAGTTGGAATTCAAAACTCCTGAAGAGCCAAAGTTGCCTACCACTGTCCTAGACCCTCCTGCTGTCACCTCAACTTCTGAATCCATATCTTTTATAGACTTTTGAACTTAAAGACTTTTATTTGCTTTCAAGAGGTTTTCATTTTTGTTTTTTGGACTATAAGACTTAAAAGTGTTTGTTTAGTAAATAAATGAGGAGCAAAAACATGTGCCAAGCATAGTTTAAGACAGAAGGTAGTTCTTAAAAGTATTGCCTCCATTCTAACTTGTGGGTCATCCTGGGAATGGAGCCATGACATCCACGTTCTCTGATGCTTTATTGAGTGAGTACCCTTCAAGACCATGTAAGACGAGTGGATCAGAATGATTAATTGAATTTCAAATGAAGAGAAATGAGAAAAGGCATTTGCTCCCCTCACTTTAATCTTAGACTTTCCATTCTCTACTTTTCACCTTACTTTCTACTTTAATCTTTTAATTAGGTAGGACACTACATTTGACAGAATATGTTAAGCTGTTTCTAATGTGGTATTTATAGGTACTGTGATCTCTTTTCTTCCAGGGAACTTTTGATGACTACTTGGAGCTGTTCTTACAGTTTGGCTATGTGAGCCTTTTTTCATGCGTTTACCCTTTGGCAGCTGTTTTTGCCGTGCTGAACAACATCACGGAGATATATTCTGATGCCTTAAAAATGTGCAGAATCTTTAAACGCCCATTTGCAGAACCCTCGGCAAATATAGGTGTATGGCAGGTAATCATGTCATGTTCTTAATGTATGCTCAATTTTGTTAACTGGTTTCTTTTTTGTTGTCATATGTTAGTCTTAAAAGAACAGAAACATGATAAAAAAATAGAAATGCTGCTGTAAGCTTATTATGAACTGGGAGATTCATCTCAGAAGAAAAGAATGGCCTGTGAGAGAAATACAGACAAGTATTGTGTGTAGGTTCAACTTGGCTGTCCAGTTTTATAGAACCATTTCAGCTGCAGTATCCCCCAAACTGTGCTACTGCATTCACAACAGAACATTCTCCTTTACAGATGAGTCAGAGTTTACATAGGTTTCACAATGTAGCATTTAGTTTTAGGAAGATTTTTGGCAGGTAGCAAGGCTAAAAAGCCCTTCTTGAGGAGGCCGGGTCTTCCTCTTAATCCACAATCATCCTTCTGTCTATGTTAGTGAAGATATCATGCCCTCAGAATGTCCTTGTTTTTTGTTTGCCTTTAAGTTGTTTCTGACTTATGGTGATCCTAAGGTGAACCTGTCATGGAGTTTTCATGGCAAGATTTGTTCAGAGGAGATTTGCTTTTGCCTCCCTGAGAGTGTGTGACCCAGTGGGTTTCCATGGCTGAGTGGGGATTTGAATCCTGGTCTCCAGAGTCGTAGCCATATACTCAAACCACTGCACTGAACTCCTTTACAGGAGTTATATACACATCCAAAACCAAAATAAAAAAGAAGGATTGCTTAAGAAATCAGAAGTACTTTGAGTTTCACAGCATCCATCTCCACACCTTACTATTTCTGATCTCTTCTGTTAAGGATGGAGAGGTCATAAGAGTGGTGATCCCATCCCATGTTGTGTAACCCAGTGGACACCAAATACTACTTTGCTGCTGGATCATTGAAATTGTGGCAGCTGAATCCAACCTCCTGAATTTAAACCCTGCTGTTTAGGTATTTGGTTTGGTAGTTAGCCTCAAATGCTGATGTCCAACTTGGGCATTCAGCTGTAGGAAATGGCCAGTGCAGTTTTTTGCCTGATAGGATGGGAAAAAGTTTTCAAAGCCCAGACCAGCTGAGTGGTTCTCTCTTTTCTCTTCCTGCTATTTGATGGGAGAGAATGTTCATCCCGAGCTAAATGTGGATTAGGTCAGGTTGGCATACCAGTCAAATAGCAGATAGAGCAGTAAATCTTTCCTCCCTTTCTTTCAGTTGAGGGTAGGATGATCTGACCGTTAGTGGAAGGGGTTAGTTGGATGTATTTCTTCTGACTGGTCAGCTTTACTGTTTCTTTGGAGACCCAACTTAAAAGGACAAGGGATTGGGATCCAGGTTTTGTTCTCGCTTCATTCCTGGTGCCCTTTAAGCTACACTGACAGGTTATGGCATTGCTGTATCAATGGGTTTAATTCAGTTTCTAGGGATAGAGCCTCTCCCAGACAGAGGAAGAAAGGGGGCCACTGCTCTAGCAGATACCACTGCAGCAACAGTTCTCAGGTCACAAGAACCCTTTCTGCCATGGCACACATCTGGATAGTAAGCAGCCCCAAGTACTGTATCATCATGCGGAGGGGGGGCATGATTATTTGGAACACTTCGGACTTGACTACACAGAGGGTAAAAAACTGGATGAAATTCGGGCTGCTTTGTCCTGGAACTGTGGCATATGAAATTGGGACTATTTGGGTCCAAATTTCAGTGCCACACCTGCCAAAGCCCAACTAAAGCTGTTACTCACACTTGACTCTGAGCTCTGGGAAAAGCAAAGCACCAATGGTAGTCAACTCTCTCAAGCATACTGCTGGGGCTTTGATGACTACTGCTGGGGCTTTGATTTTCTGGTGCACAGTCGCCCCTCCAAACTCTGGGGAAAGCAAAGTACCAGTGGTAGCTGTCTGATCTGGCTTCAGAGAAGCAGCTACCACTGGGGCTTTGCTTTTCCTAGAGCTTGGAAGAGTGATGGTGCGCTGGAAAAGCAAATTGCCAGTGGTAGTCGCCTCTCTGAAGCCAGAACCGGCAACTACTACTGGGGCTTTGCTTTACCTGAAGTTCAGAGGGGTGATTGTCCACCAGAAGAAAACTCTGAATTTTCTAAAACCTGGATTAAGGGGGTATTCTCTGAGTCTAGTGCAGATAGAGCTGTACATCGTATGATATTATTGCATCAGATTTGAGGGGGGGGGAAGCTGCATGTCATGTGGCATTATCAAGCCAGATTGGGGGGGTGGATTTGGGTTTTTCACTGATGTAGACAAGCCCTTAAGCCATAGGACTGAGCGGTACACAGATGTAAATGTTGTTCTTCCATATGGAATTATGATTTTGGTTAGGTCCTACATAGCTATTCCATCATGCACTAGAGCAGGGGTGGGCAAAGTGTGGCCTGTGGGCTGCATACAGACCCCCAGGGCCGTTTTTGTGGCCCTCAGGGCCCCCAGGGTTTAAAAAATGTTTTGAAAAATTGCTCCGAAATGAGGGGGCTAGTAGGCATGGAGAAGTTTTTGCTATTTTGACTCCCTCTGGGCCATTTTACACCCAGGAGAAGGCTTTTTAAAAATGGAAGTAAACTGAAAGTGATTTCTAGTCACTTCCTGTTTTGAAAAAATGGCCTAGGGTGCCTAAAAACATTATGAAAATGCCCACAGGCATTTGGGGGTATTTGGGGTGTTGGGAGATATTTGGGAGCAATTTGTTTGTTTTCGTTTTGTTGTTGTGGTGGTGGGAGGGCAGCCATCCAAGGTGTACTGTGGAGGCGGGGGAGGTAATGTGGCCCTTAGCCTCCCACGGTTGCCTACCTCTACACTAGAGAAACACCAGAATCAAACTGCATTAACTGAATGTGAACTCTCCTCCTCCTCTAAAAATGGGTCTGTAATCTGCCAAAGAGGGCCTAAATACCGTAAAGGCACCAGATCTTATATGATCTTGGAAGCTAAATAAGGTTAGTCCTGGTTAGTCCTTGGATGGGAGACCACCAATGAATACCAGGTTCTGTAGGCTATATTTCAGTGGAAGGAACTGGCAAAACCAACTCTGAGTAGTCCTTGCCTATGAAAATCCTTTGAAATTCATGGGATCTCCTTAACAGGTGACTTTAAAAAGGCACATATACACATACACACACAATCTGCCCAAGAGCACAAATGCAAGAGTATCACCCTCCTTCTTTCTTTGAGTTCATTCTGATTTTAAGTCAGCAGCCTATTATCTGGCATTTACAATTCTTCACAACATTATGAATTTCTATAAAATTTTTCTATAATGTGTCTGATACCTAATTTTTACAATGCTAGAATGCTTGACAGATATGGATGGGAAGAGGTGAAACACAGAAGATGCTTTAAACATTGTTTATTTTTTCAAAAATTCCTCCGTGCGGCTCTCTTCATGACTAACAGATTCTACACTAATACTTGTTCCCAATTTTAGGCTGTTGGCCTTTTTAGAAATAAAATGCAGGCATGTCAGATAATAGCTGGATTGTTACTAAAGGTATGCTACTTTTTTGTTTTCTTTTGTTTCAGTTGGCTTTTCAAACTATGACTGTCATATCCGTAGTTACCAATTGTGTCCTGATTGGCATGTCACCCCAAGTAAATGCTCTTTTCCCAGACTCAAAAGTTGACCTTGTACTGATCGTGGTATTGGCTGAGGTGAGTGCAAGATTTAAATGCTTGCTTCTTGTACAAAAGTAATTGCTCTTATACATTTTCTTGTCTGGTATATTTTCACTTGCCAGTTAGCCAGGGTTTGTTTTCAATTATTTTCAATTTTTCCTGCTTTTAGGGAACTCTTCACACATACATATGTCTCTGCTTTGTAATTCCAGCAAATTGAAAAGGGCACATACAAACCCATGCCTTTGGTGTTAGAATGGGGTTTGTGCTAAACCAGTGCAGGAGTGAGGTGGAACAATTTTCAAGGAGAGAGCTAGTGAGCAGGCAGGGTGTTTCCAATCACTTCAATTGGCTGTTGTTTCCTCCCACAATTTCTTTTCTGGAAGCTTTTCTCTTGGCTTGGTTTATTCCAGTTATGAAGCCTGGGTAGGAAGAAAGTCTCTCTGAGGCATAGGAGGAGAAAAGGAAGAGAGGATGCGTTTGAAGAGTCTAAGGGGTTGTCTACAGTTGTTTCTCTCTATCCACAGATTTAAGTATTCACAGCTTGAAAATAGTCTTTAAAAAAATAATAATCCAAAAAGCAAACCTTGATTTTGCCATCTTATATAAGGGACACCATTTTGCTATGACATTGCATATAATGGGACTTGAGTATTCATGGATTTCGGTATTCACGGGAGGTCCTGGAACCAAACCCCAGCGAATATGAAGGGACAACTGTAGATGGTCAAAATACCACTAATAGAATTTGCAGAGAATATCTATTGTCCTGATGAGCCACACAGAAGATTTGCCATATTGGGAAGGAGGGGGCAAAAAATGCCATAAACTGCACCCTAAAAGACTTAACAGTTTTCTGCAGTTTTTTATAAACTGTGTCGGAGGGTGCACATTGCTAGTCGTGTTAATGACCAGTTTGCAGTGCTGCACATTCTGGGAAAAAGCAGAAGTCGAAAGCTGGTTGGTCCACTGTGCTAGCATGGGTGGGCTTTCCTGTTGCAGATTCCAGAAGCATCATTTTTAGCTGTCTGAAGTAGCGACAGTGCACTTTTTTGCTGTGCTGAGATGAAAACAATATTTTTTTACAAGTGGAAGGTCTCCCTTCTGCCCATTTAAAATTAGAGACATGCAGAAGGGTTACCGTATTAGCACTATGTACATGCGGCCCCCATCTTAATTTGCAGGAGGGGGGATCCGTGTGCATGTCAACACATACCACTTTGCAGAGAGCCAGAAATCATGGCGACAAGAGGGAGCTGCTGCGAATAGCAGGTAACTTGTGTCACAGTGCAGTATTTCCTATCGTCTAGCTGAGACTTCCAGCCTGTCTGCTGCTTTTCCGCTTCAAATAGTCCAATCCTAGCTGCCACTTTATAGCATTTTAAGATGACCCACCAGAACAAATGCCATCTGAATTTGTGGTTAGATTCACTGCACATGTGATATACTAGACAGATCTATGAGGAGATCAGATTTTTCCCTGCTAAAAGTCTTTTTTGCTAAATTGGGGAGGGGTGTGTGAATTAAATCAAAGTGGAAGCTTTAGATGCTTGGAAAATAATAAAATCTTCCACAAGAGATACTAGCAACTTGAGTGCAACTAATGACCTGGACGATTGGTATCTGGAACCCTCAATATTCTGGGTGTGCTAGCAGAGGAGGCCTTGTCTGGGTTCTTCTCTCTCCTCCAATTTTTTTTAAAGAAAATAAAAACCCAATATGCCCTAGCTTACTTGCCTCTTCTTTTGAATTCTATAATGTTATAATAAAATTAAAAGGTTGAAAATTCTAGTATCTTCTTTGTGAACAAATCAATGAAGTTGTTATTTAGGTGTTTTATCCAGATATTGGTATCTGCTGGGGAGGGGGCAAACACTCGGCTTGCTCATTAAGCACATATTGGAAAAGTGCAGCTTATGAAAATGGAATAATGAAATGGTTCAGTGATACATACATATGAAAAATATCATTTGCCATAAGTAATTTAGAATGCTAAGGGAATTTAATCAAATCAGTAGTGAATTATATTAACATACGAACAAAGTTTATACTAGCAAATTTATTTAAAGCTGGAACATCTCATGTTTACACAATGATCAAGTGCAAGTATTTTCTCTCTCTCTCTCACTCTCTCATTAAGATTGTCTGTTTATAAACTCAAATATGAATTTTCTCCTTTATGCTGGACTGGAAGTTCATTCAGTTAGGTGTGGGTGTTTTGTTTTTTTAAATTTATGATTTCAGTCTACATAAACACCAAATTTAGCTATGATAGCTCCTTGGTAATCAAGCTGAAATTCTTCTAAATAGCATCTGGACACTGTAAATATCTATCAGCTCAATTCACACATAACATAGAATCATAGAATTGTAGAGTTGGAAGAGACCACGAGGCCATCCAGTCCAACCCCCTGCCACACAGGAAATCATGATCAAAGCATCCCTGACAGATGGCCATCCAGCCTCTGTTTAAAGACCTCCAAGGAAGGAGACCCCACCACGCTCCAAGGGAGTGTGTTCCACTGCCGAACAGCTCTTACTGTCAAAAAGTTCCTCCTAATGTTGAGGTGGAATCTCTCTTCCTGGAGCTTGCATCCATTGCTCTGTGTTCCACTCTCTGGAGCAGCAGAAAACAAGCCTGCTCCATCCTCAAGGTGACACCCCTTCAAATACTTAAACAGGGCTATCATATCGCCTCTTAACCGTCTTTTTTCCAGGCTAAACATACCCAGTTCCCTAAGTCTCTCCTCATAAGGCATGGTTTCCAGACCTTTCACCATTTTAGTTGCCCTTCTCTGGACATGCTCCAATTTGTCAATATCCTTTTTGAATTGTGGTGCCTAGAACTGGACACAGTATTCTAGGTGAGGTCTGACCAAGGCAGAATAGAGTGGCACTATTACTTCCCTTGATCTAGACACTATACTTCTATTGATGCAGCCCAAAATCACATTGGCCTTTTTAATGCCACATCACACTGTTGACTCATGTTCAACTTGTGGTCTACTAGGACTCCTAGATCCCTTTCACATGTAGTATCGTTCGGCCAGATCTCCCCCATCCTGTATCTATGCATTTCATTTTTCCGCCCTAAGTGCAGTACTTTACATTTCTCCATATTGAATTTCATTTTGTTAGCTTTGGCCTAGCTCTCCAGTCTATCCAGGTAATTTTGAATTTTGATCCTGTCCTCTAGTATTTAGCTACTCCTCCTAATTTGGTGTCATCTGCAAATTTGATAAGTATGCCCCTAATTCCCTCATCCAAGTCATTGATAAAGATGTTGACTAGCACTGGGCCCAGGACAGAACCCTGTGGCACCCCACTGGTCACATCTTTCCAAGATGAAGAGGAGCCATTGCTGAGCACCCTTTGGGTTCGGCCAGTCAACCAATTGCAAATCCATTTAACAGTTAACGTGTCTAGCCCACATTTTACAAGCTTGTTTGCAAGAATGTCATGGGGAACCTTATCAAAGGCCTTACTGAAATCAAGGTATGTGATATCCACAGCATTCCCTTCATCTACCAAACTGGTCATTTTATCAAAAAAAGAGATCTGATTAGTCTGGCATGACTTGTTTCTCTGAAACCCATGTTGACTTTTTGTGATTATGGCATTGCCTTCTAAATGTTCACAGACTCTCTGTTTAATGATCTGCTGTAGACTCTTCCCTGGTATTGATGTCAGACTAACTGGACGATAATTGTTGGGATTCTCTTTTCCCCCCTTTTTGAAGATGGTGACAATGTTTGCCCTCCTCCCATCTGCTGGGACTTCTCCTGTTCTCCAGGAGTTCTCAAAGATTATTGCCAATGTCCCTGAGATTACATTTGCCAGCTCTTTTAATACTCTTGGATATAGTTCTTCTGGTCCTGGAGATTTAAATTCATTTAGATTAAGAAGGTATTCCTGTACTACCTCTTTACTTATTCTGTGCTAGATTTCCCCTATTGTGTCGTCTGTTCCATTATCCTCAGGTTGGTCCCCCTTTTCCTTTTCTGAAAACACTGAGGCAAAGAAGGTGTTGAGTAATTCTGCCTTTTCTCTGTCCCCATCATTGCGGCATTACCTAAGTTCAGCATTTATATCATCCTACTACCTCCCTGATTTCCCACTGTTGGTTAAAATTTAGGACCTGAAAAGTACAGTGTTCTGCAAACCAAGAACATAAAGAACGTGACCGTGCACAGGGGGGATGGATTGCATGACCCACATATGTGTTTACATATTGTGTATGGTATCTGTTTTATGTATGTGTTTACATATTGTGATGGTATCTGTTTTCTCAAGGTGAACTATATTTTAAGGGACTGCATCAATAACACGTGTCATTTTTTTTAATGTAGAATATTTGACACAAAAAATGTAGGTTTGAAATAACTAAGGTGGAGAATATGGAACTTGTTTGAAAGAGAAGTTCTGCAAATTGACATGTGGCAAAGAAACAAACAGATGTTTCCATTGTGTCCATGCTGTAATTGGTTTAGTTTCTTTCTGGACTTTACATTAATGAAAATAATTACACTTAGAAACAAAAGGCTTTCCTCTACTTACATTTTGGCTCTCAGGGCATGTGACCAGATATCATATAAGTACTCTGGAATTAGTTCAGAACTGGGCTATGCTCAGGAATATAAATTATTTTAGAGTGTGGATGCTGCCCTCCGGATGTTGTTGGAATGCAGATCCCCACATTCTTCTCCATTGGCTATGCTTGGCTGGGGGTGATGACAATGGTAAGGCAGTACTTTCCCCACCACTATTCCAGTTTTCTTTTCCCTAAAGCAATTACTACAAGAGAAACCATTAATTGCTTTTAAGCTCTTCCTAGTGGAGAAACACCATATCCTAAAAGCCACTATAGGGATCCCAAAATGCTACTGCAACTTTGCAATTAAAGCGGATGAAATATACAGTTGTCCCCCCACATTCACGGATTTGGCATTCACGGTTTTAAGTATTCACGGCTTGAAAATATTCTTTAAAAAATAGTACCGTAATCCAAAAAGCAAACTTTGATTTTGCCATCTTATATAAGGGACACCATTTTGCTATGTGATTGCATATAATGGGACTTGAATATTCACGGATTTGGGTGTTCATGGGGCGTCCTGGAACCAAACCCCAGCGAATGTGAAGGGACAACTGTACTACTTAAGGAGATTGCTAGATCTCACTAACAGAAAGGGAGGAAAGTCACACAAGAGATAATACTCATAATTAATTCAGAGGTTTGTATATCACCATCTAGTGGTGAATTAATACAGTTAATGAACATGATTTGTTACATGTATCTCTTTATAGCAGACTTGTGCTATCTACCATGTCCCAGATGTGTAGTGCTACAGCTGTGATCATTCCTGACCAGCAATATGTAAAGGTTGCTTTAAACATTTTACAGTGATTTTCTTTGCTTTCTTGGCATTCATTTGATGTTCCAGTGATTATTACCATTTTGCAAGTGTGGAACAAAAACAGAACAGCCACAGACTGTTGCAAAATATAGCTGAAGATTCAGTTTTTGGTTTTCTGTGGGTTTTTTTCCGGGCTGTGAGACCGTGTTCTGGATGAGTTTATTTCTGATGTTTCACCTGCATCTGTGGCTGGCATCTTCAGAGAATGATTGGGTAGGAGCTTGTGTGGGAAATGGTTGGGTAGAAGTGTGTGTGTGTGTGTGTGTGTGTGTGTTTTCACAGCCAGGAAAAAAACCCATGGAAAACCTATGGATGCCAGCTGTGAAAGCCTTGACTTGACATTCAGTTGTTGGTTTTGATGCAGCAGTTTCTGCTATAGAGTGGAAGGTACAATTTCATTCAGAAAGTCAGTGAGGAAAAACAGTAGTGTTTTATGGCTGCCCTAAAACATCTGCCTTTCTTTCAGCAAAGAGACAAGCTATAGAGGCACAAAAATCTGACTGGGGAGAGGACATGTTAGAATTAAAGATGTTAAACGTCCTGGGGGAAAATGGCAATTTAAAAATGTTTCCAACACTAAAATTGGAAACTTTTAAAGAAATGTAGAAAAACCAAAAACTCAGTTAAAATAGTTTCTCTTTTGGAATGAGTGAGATGTTTTTTAGGACAAGTTTTTACTTATTCAAAATGCCAGGAACTTTATAATGTGAAGATCTGTATGTAAGACAGTCTAAAGAATTAGAGAATGATAATCCCAGTATATACTGTAAGTGTATACAAGATTCTGATCCAAGAGCAGAAGAGATCCTTATTGTGGTGATAATACACCACTAAACAATTAACCAATCCATATTTTCAGTGTTCAGTTAAACTGTGTCCAAATATGCTACCAACCTAACCACTTTGACATTGTGAGATTGTTTCTATCCAAAGAATACACTTTATTTTGCTCATTACCATATTTGTGCTTTCGGTTTTCTCCCTCCCCTCCATCAATTTTCTCAGATGGCAAAAACTGAGATACATGTGCTCAGATGGCATACGATGCAGTAGTTTGCAGCTCTCTGTAGTATGGGATATATTCACAATTTTGCTTGTATAAAACTAAGGCTATTATTATTATTGTTGTTGTTATTATTATTATTATTTCCATGTATATCCCACCTTTTTCCCCAATAATGGAACTCAAAGCAGCTAACGACATTTTTAAAACAATACTGATATTAAAAACTATACAAAATGTTGATAAAAATATAAATATAAAAGTTAATAAAATAGCAGTTAAACAATTTTTAAAATTAAAACATTAAACATTAAAATGATTAAAAGCTTGTACAAATCCTAAAACTGTGTTTTTAAATAGCAGAAATATGCAAAACAGTATAATTCTATATTCTTACTAAGTTATGAATAAAGCATTTTATGTTGCTAAATGGTAGCATGAGTTTAAGATTGATATGAAATATTGAATATATTTAAATTTCCCCCAAATTTCCATTTTCCAATGGCTTCAAAATACAGTATCCAGAAATTTTACATCTGTGGGCAGAACTCTGTGTTAAACAAGTCGTCCTTCAGAATTCAAACACACAAAAACAGGTTGAGGATCTACTTGGTCACAAGAGCTTGCCTACATGGGGGGTGGGAGGTTAAAAATCCGATTGAAAATCGGACTTCTTTGGCCCGGAGCTGCGCCAGAGCTACCCATGCAATATTCAGATCCCTCTGCTCCAGATTTAAGCACCACACCTACCTAACCGAAAAGTCCAAATCTCCCCAGCAGATTTTTACCTCCTGCTGTAGGTCTGCCGCCACTGCCTAGCCAGGCACCTCTTCCCAAAGTGCTTCATGCATACTCTAACAAGGCAGACCCCTGGTGCTTGGGTGATTGTTCTGAGGGTCAGAAGGAGTGACTCTGCCTGGCGCAGTTACTCCCTTTGACCTCAGAATGAGTGGCCGTATCCCGAGAAGGCAGACACCCAGTGTACGGCCGCTCATTCTGAGGGTCAGAGGAATTATTCTGCTTGGCACAGTCACTCTCTCTGACTGCAGAACGAGTGGCTGTATACCGGAAAGGCAGACCCCCAGCATATGGCCAATCATTCTGATGATCACAGCAAGCGACTCCACCAAGTGTGGGACAACTGGCACCACCATTTCCCCCCTTCTCAGCGCCACCAGTAGCTCTGTCTCCCAGTGCATAGTGAACAAGTAACTGTGCACTGGGAAGGCAGAGCTAGTGGTGGTGGTGCAGAGGAGTGGGGGGGGGGGGAAATAGCAGTGCCTGTCAGGCAGCACTTGTCCTGCCTCCCCCTTCCTCTGAATCCAGTGTGGATCCTTTGTCCACACTACAGTTTTCTCTGGAGTTCTAGCAAACTCCAGAGAAAACTGTGAGTCTTCCAAAACTGGGTTTTAGGTGGTATACCCTGAGTCTGGTGTGAATAGGGCCATATGTTGTGTGGCACTATTGCACCAGATTTGGGGATAATGCTGCATGTCATGCTAGATTGGGGGGGGGCGGGATTTGCATTTTACCTCTAGTGTAGACAAGGCCTTAGAGTTTAAAAAAAATCATAGATGAAGCAGAGGAATGTCTAATTGCAGTAAACAGTGCAACAATTAAGGCCTTTGTGAGTGTTTGGCTTGAGTGCAAAGCATTCTAAGATCATGTTTAGATTTCATTGACTTAACTGTGAATCACCTTGGTATAAATACTTTAAAAACCTCTATGTGTATAGTCACTGCCAAGTTAGCTGAATGTAAACATTTCATTTGTTATGACTCAGGCTGAATGCCAGTTACTGTACTATCGAAACAGTTGGTTCCTCCTCACAAAGATTCAGTTATATGTAACATATTAATTGGCAGTTATGCTACAGCTACTGTATTTACATATACTGGTGGTGCTTCTTCATTGTACCAGGAAGTGGAAGGGGCAATGAATTGAGGAAAAGGTATGGTAAGGTTTTTTTCAACTTGGGAACAAATCACTGGCCCAGTTGTCCCAGAGATCATGATGTTCTGCAGTTTCCTACCACTGAGCCTTAGTAATATGGGATGTACTGGAGGAGTTGCATAGTGGTCTTGGGATCACCATAGCAGATGTTTAACCTCTGTGTTTGTTAACAGTTGTGCAAGTCCAGTTGCATGTCAGACCAGTGTTATGTAACCAGCTTTTGCTCCATACTTGCAGCATATCCTTCTGCATTATACGTAACCCTGGGTTGGAATTGCAACATTTTTATGTGGTATGTTAGGAGTGTTAATGTGAGATTTTACCTCCCACCCCCCTCTATCTTACATAAAATGGGAATCTTTTGTTATGATCCTGTTTCCTCCTGCTTCAGTGGAATTAAAAGTTTATGCCATGCCCCCAGGTCAAAATGAGCTTCCAAGACTATTTTTGTGGCTTTCAACCTCCCAAGAATCTCTGAACCGTCCTTTTGAGGCCTCTAGGAGGAGCAATTCACCTTTTCCATAGGTTTCAGTGAATCCCTGCACTGTTTAACATCAGTTTTTAGCATCTAGAAATGGACTTCTGACCACTTTTGTTGGGGGGGGGGGGCGTGTTTAGCAGACCATGCAGCCTTCTGAGGGTCCTGGAGCAGTCAATTAGTCTCCAGACTCACCACAGTTTCCCACTCTGCCTTACTGGAACTGGGCATCCTGAAGTGGCCATAGAATTCAAGCAAGCACAAGGAACAGTTGGAAGTACATTAGCAAAATGCACTGCAAAAAATTTAAGTTTATTCTACATAGGGATTGCAACATCAACAGTATGCCTATAAGGCATTGCACACACTGTAATCATTTGTTGATTTTTCGAGGGTTTTCCAAAGCTTTTGTTTTAAGGTTTATTCCCCCAGCAGCACCTAATTCAAAATGCAGGTTTTTACTTAAATAAACAGGGTGCTGTCTTTAAATTCAAAAGCAACTTTCTGATGCTAAAACTGTTTTTAATGGTATTTTATTAAAGGAGGTCCCCCCCACAGTTGCCCTTTTAAGTGTGATTTTTCTGGGATTAATTTTACAAAACTCATGGAATGGAATTTGGGAAATATAGACTTGTGTTCTATCATGAGGCGTTATGTAAAACAACTATCAAAATAAATTATTTATTGACACCTGGTTTTATACAGATTCCATTCTGTTCTTGAAGGAAGTGTCAATCCAGGGTGTCACTTCTGTGACTGAAAGTAATTAGTGGCGTTGTAATTTTCAGAGTCATTTTTCATTAACCCTAGCACTGTGGAAGGGACACAGCAGGCAGTTGCTTTCTTTTCCTTTTTAAAAATACAGTTAGCACTTCTTTTGAAGTTCCAGGAGACTTCTAATGCATGCATATAATCATTTGAATCTGTATCATGGATAATACAAAGCAGGCCCAGTAAGAAACTGCTGAAAATCCATACTCTATAATATGCTCGATCAAGGTTAATACAAGTCAAAGGAACTGTCATAAGATAAAAGTAAGCTATCTGGAGGTGGTTGATAAATGCAAATTAAAGGAAGTATTTTGTTTGCTACAATTATTACATGGATTGCTTTAAGTGCTTAAAATCTCTCTCTAAACTTTGCCATCCAGAAATGACTTGCTATCACTTGCCATTTGGATGATAGCTGTAGAATTTCGGGGCAGAAGATTTGGCACTTCTCCAGTGAGAGTCCCCCCACTTCTGAATGTAGGAGAATTGTTAGATGGAGATTAAATGATAATCACATTGAGCAGTTCTCAGGTTGTAAGAAGCTGGGTATCTACTTTAAATCTTATTTTTCCACTAGTCCTTGCAGAAACTTGGGGGCAGTTTTAGCATGTATCTGCTCCTATTACACTAAATATTGTTCTCACATACTCTTGGAACTGACATTTTTTAAAGACCATATCTGTTATCCAATTGTTACTGAGAGTTGCAATATGAATTAGCAATATTGTACTATTGGTGGAAGATCCCTCCAATCTACGCTTGATCTTCTAAATTGAGTTGGAACTCCAGATCTCAGTTGGTATTTTGCATTGAAATCAGCAGGATCTAGGGCCTAATCTTCAAGATGCCATTATCCTGTTACGATGGTAGGGATTTGGGGGGGGGGTGTCAATTACATAATGATAACTATGTTTCTCAATAGATAAAATTGTGGTTTTGATAACAATTAGAGTTACATTGTTACTGGACAATTAGATTAAATCAGTCTTGATGCATCCTTAAAAGATAAGTGATCCTTAACAAATACAACCTGTACCCAGATATTGTGGATAAGGATCTGATTATTGTGGCAAAGTATTTAGAAGTGTTAATTTTTCCTAAGTATAAGCATTCTTTGACAATTGTTAGATTTAATGATTTACTCTCTGTACTGCTTGTAAGGAAGATTTCAAGTTATTCTTTTTGCTTCTGATATTGGAGGGAGGGAGTCTGTTACATGTATTTTAGTATACTGTCTATTTTAGGTAGAGATCAAGAAGATTCAAGGAAATCTGAGTAAATTAATTGGATGTTTCTGTTTAAAAAACAGAATAAGATTTTTGCAGGAGAAAAGGTAAATACAATGAGAAGAAGCTTAGTGAAATGGTGACCTAAAATGTATATTTAAAATTTCATTCATCCTAGTCCATGGCCATAACAAATAAATCTAAGTTTTAAAAGCAAGACTATCAAGGAAGGAAGGAAGGAAAGAAGGAGAAAGAATAAAAGGGATATTTTCAAAAGCTACTTGGAATGCAGAGTAAAGGAGATGGGTGCTTCTTTTCTTCCAGGACAGACTTAGCTCTCAAGGTGGCAGAGCCAGAACAAAGGCATGTCTTGTTGGGACAGGGCTCCTTTGCAATGCTACATTCTCTTGTCTTTTTAGGCCAGCAGTAGCCCTGATTCTCCCAGGTGAAGCAGTGGCCAATGTGCTGGCTGAGAGAGATTCACTCTTGGGTCAAAAGGCAAGTGAGACCACTTGGGCATGGTGGAAGAGGACTTGGACTTCTCCCAGCAGTCCCCACAGCAGCGGTGGCAGGAAGACTCATATGCAGCCCCTCTAATCTGTTGCAGCAGGGAAGCACTCTGGGGGCTGCATGTAAGTCTCCCAGCCGCCACCACTGCAGGGACCACCAGGAGAAGCGCAAACCCTCTTTCAAAAGCAGGCTGTGCGCTTCTCACCAAGCTTCTCCCCCAAATTAACCCCAAGCAGTTCCTTCCTCGGTTTTGTCACTTCTGGGCTGAGAGTCGCAGAGCTTGTTTCTGGTTTGGAAAGGAAGTGAGGGAGCTTTTGGTATCCCTTCATGCATATTTTTGGACATATTTCTGGGTGTGGGGGGAGATTTCAGGGTCCAGGAGTGGCTTAGAAAGGAGAAAATGTAAAACTTTTATTTTATTTTATTTATAATATAATTTTTATTATTGATTTCCTTTATAATTAATTCTTGTACACATTCATGTGATCATACAGTTCCATAAATTTACATTCATACATTTTTAGTATTGTACATTCATCCAATCCTTCTTGTCTTTTTTACAACGATTAAAATTCTTCTCCCTCATTCTTACATCATCTTTCTTAACATCTATTCCTTCTACTTCATTCGCCACTTCCCATCAGGTCTCATCATTGAGATCTATTTACTTATCTGATTATTCATTTTAGCCCCTCTTTCTAACCAGCTTAATGTTAACAGCGACTCAAGTACCATTTAATCTTTTCTAACCAAACGGGGTCTTCTCAAAATTCTTGTCTTTTAATTTTCTTATTTACATTATAAATCCCATATCCATCCCATTTCCCTGTAATTCAAGTAAATATTTTTTGTCTCCTTCCATTCTTTCTCAAATTCTTTCATATTGTTATTTCTTATGGCAACTGTTAATTTATCCAGATACATAAGTTCAACCACTTTAACCCCCCATTCCTCTTTTGTAGGGATGGTTTCTAGTTTCCAGTGACGTGCATAAGTAATTCTGTCCGCTAAAATTAAATTAAACATAATTTTCTCATTATATTTCCCCATGGGTTCATCAAAAATACATAACAAATATTTTTCAGGTCTCATCTGAAAAGATCTTTTCATTATCCTCTCAACCATAGGGTGAATCATTGTCCAATAAGTTCGTGCTATGGTACATAACCACCAACAATGAAAGAATGTTCCTACTTTTTTACACTTCCAGCATCTATTACTGGATGACTTGTAAATTCTTGATATTTTGTCAGGGGTCATGTACCATCTATAGAATATTTTCCAACAATTTTCTTTTAAGTCTTGACATGATGTTAATGATAATGTCCGATTCCACAATTTCTCCCATTGGTCAAATCTAATTGTATTCTTGATATTTTGAGCCCATTTTATTATGGGTTCCTTTACCGTTTCTTCCTCACAATCCCACTTTAATAAAATCTTATAGATCTTAGCTAGCAATTTGGGATCTTCTGACAAAATCGTCTCTTCCAACTCTGACTTATTTTGTTTTATACCATAAATTCTCATATCTTGTTTCAACCTATCTCGGACTTGTCGATATAGTAGCCAATGACAGATAATTCCTTCTGTTTTTAACTCCTCTTCTGTCTTAACCTCCGGTTTATTCCCTTCCCATTTTATCAAGTGTTCATATCTTAACCATTTAATATCTTGTAATTTTTCCCTCCTGTAAAACGCTTCATGTGGGGATATCCACAGAGGAGTTTTTAACAAACATCGACTCTTATATTTCTTCCACACTCTAAGAAGTGGTTTCCATATATAGTGATCGTTAAAGTCCCTATTTGCAGTTTCTTTATCAAACCAAATAAAGGTGTGCCATCCAAATCTAAGTTTGTCACTTTCCACTGCTAACATTGCTTCATCTTTCAAATTGCACCATTTCTTTACCCAATATAAATAGCTGGCATGTAAATATAATTTTAAATTTGGAAGCCCTAGGCCTCCCCTTTCTTTTACATCCTGTAAATATTTTAATTTTATTCTCGGCTTTCTGCCAGCCCAAATAAATCTGCTTAACTCCTTCTGCCAGTCATATAAGATGCCATCGTTATTTATGATGGGAATAGTTCGAAATAGAAACAATATTTTGGGCAGACTGCTCATTTTGATAGCAGCTATTCGGCCCAATAACGAAAGTTTCAATTTCGACCATCCTTCTAATAATTTCTTTACTTCTTTCCACAAATATAGTGTAATTATTTTTAATCAAATCACTATTGTTTTTTGTTAAGATTACTCCCAAATATCTAATCTTATTGTCCCATCTAAACTCAGTCTTATTTTCTATCTCTTCTTTCTCCTGTCTGTTTAAATTAAATGGGAACATAGATGTTTTATTTCTATTTATTTTCAAACCTGACACTTCTTCAAAGGTTTTCAATACTTTGATTATTTCCTCTACATTTTCATGTGGATCTTCCAAAATTAAGACCAAATCATCCACGTATGCTCTCGTCTTGATCTCCCATTTCCCAACCTTTAGTCCCTTTATCCCCCTGTTGTTTTTAATACTATTTATAAGTAGTTCCATCACCACTATAAAGAGCAGTGGGGAGATTGGGCAACCTTGCCTAGTTCCTCTAAAAAAAATTATATTTTCTGATAATTCTCCATTTATGTTTATAACTGCTTTTTGTTCTTTATATATCGCTCTTATCCATTTAAGAAAATTATCACCACAGTTCATCATTTTTAGAGTATTGAGAATCAAATCCCAACTCACACTATCAAATGCTTTCTCAATATCAAGGAATATCATAGCCGCTTTTTTCTCTGGGTGCTGTCTATAATATTCGAGTGCATTTAATACCATTCTCATGTTGTCTCTGATATGTCTCTTTGGGAGAAATCCTTCTTGATCTTCCCCAATCAACCCTGTTAAGATTTGCCTTAATCTTCTAGCCATAATATCCGTATAAATTTTATAATCTTGATTTAATAGCGAAATCGGCCTATAATTAGTTACTTCTATTGGGTCTTTTCCTTCTTTATGTAAAAAAACAATTTGTTCTTGACTCCATGTGTTTGGCATTCCGTTCTTATTCAATACTTCTGCCATAGGTATCATCATTGATTCAATCAAAGTTTTATAGTATTTCATTGATAGTCCATCAGGACCTGGTGATTTACCTAACTTTCCATTTTTAACGGTTTCTAGGATTTCTTCTATCCTAATTGGATTATCTAGTTGTTTTTTTTTTTTTGGTGTTCTGTTAATTTCATATTCAAGTTATTCTCAATGAATTTTTCCATTTTGTTTTCATTTACTTCCTTAAATTTAAATAATTGGGAGTAAAATTTTACAAATATTTTCTTAATGTTTTCCTGATCATAATATTCTTTACCGTTTGATTTAACAGTTATTATTTGATTCTGCTCCCTTTTTTTCTTTAACTGAATAGCCATCCATTTTCCAGTCTTGTTAGCATGTTCAAACCAATTTTATTTTGTCTTAATTTCCTGCCATCTTCTCAACCAGAATCATATCTAAGTGTTTCTGTAATATTTTTATTTCGTCATTTATTTTCATATTCGTAGGGTTTTGTCTTAATTCTTCTTCCTTATTTTTAATCAAAAGATTTATCTTCGATATTTTTCCTTGTTCTTTTATTTTCTTTATTATGCTTTGTTGTATAAAAAACCCTCGCATAACAGCTTTCCTTGTATCCCATACCGTCCTTATATCCATCTCCTCGGTCCAATTTTCTTTAAAGTAGAAATCTAATGTTTCTTTTGCATTACTTAATATTTCGTTATTGTCTAACATCGATTCATCTATCCTCCAATTCATATTCTTTCTTTTTCTGTTTATAATCAACATGACTGCATTATGGTCTGATAGGTTTCTAGGTAAGATCTCTATCTTTTTTACCCTTGATATCCATCCCCTAGATACAAGGAACATATCTAGTCTAGCTAGGGATTTATGTCAATTTGAGTAAAAGGTAAACTCTTTCAGATCTTTGTTCATCACTCTCCATATATCCAATAATGTCAAATCATTCAACGTATCAAAAAATGTTTTTGGGAGTTTACCTTGATTGTCTTTAATCTTTTTAGCTGACTGTCTATGTAACAATGGGTTCATTACCCCATTATAATCACCCATCATTATTAAATGATTATATTCCCACTGTTTGAGTCTATCCCATAACTTTTCATAAAATTTGTTTTTATTCTCCAACGGCCCATATAATCCCACGATTACATATATTTCATTTTCAGTTTTAACTTCCACTATCACACAGTGCCCTTCATTATAATTAAAGATTTCTTTGGCATAAAACCTCTTGTTCACATACAATATTACCCCTTTTCGTTTTTTTACTTGCTGACAATACAAACTCATGACCCACCTTCTTATTTTTTATTAAATATTTATCTGATGCTTTAATTTTAGTTTCTTGTAAACAGACAAAATCCCATTTTTGTTTGTTCAAATAGTGAAAAATCTTACTTCTCTTCTGGGGAGAATTAAGACCTTTAATATTCCACGTTAAAAATTTCCAGCAATCCATAGTCTATCATTTTTCAACTCTCAAATCTCTTACTTCCCTTCTTCTTCTTCTTCTTCTTCTTCTCCTGAAACTTCCGAATCAGTCCCTTATTCTATATCATCTCTATTTTCCACTGGTTCTTCTCCCTCTGAGCCTTCCTTTTCACTTCCTCTATCACTGCTTAACTGATCTAACTGTTCTAATTGATCCAATTCTTTCATTTTCCTTTGTCTCTTATTTCCATATTGTTGTTTTATCAAGTCTTGACTTTCTTCATTAGTCTTTAAGTCTCTATTCCCATTTCCTTTTCTTTCATCTTTCCTCTCATTAAATTCCTTTTTATGTTTTTCCCAGAATTCCTGAACTTCTTCAAGATTTTTCAATAGAATGTTCCTTTGTTTAAATCTAAATGATAAATTATCTATTTTAATCCATCTATATCTGATGTTTCTTTTCCTTAACTGTGATGTTAACACTCTATATTCTTTCCTTCTCCTTAATATTTCCCCTGGAATATTCTTTAACAAGAGGACATTCTCACCTTCAATTTGAAATTGGTTTTCATAATTTTTATTCAAAATTTGATCCCTGATTTTCTTTCTTGCAAAATAGATAACAATGTCACCAGGTGCTTTCTTTTGAGCTAGGGATCTGTTTTTTACTTTATATATTCTGTCCACCTCTCTATCAAGATCTTCCACTTTCTCTTGCAAATATTCTGCTAATGGTGTTAACACTCTTTCTGTCAAATCTTCATCTTTTTTTTCTGACTTTCCTCTTATCTTAATGCAATTTTCTCTTAACTTCATTTCCAACAGCAATTTTTCATCCTCTTGTTGAATTATTTTGTCATTAAGTTTCTCTATGCTTTCTTCCAATTTTTCTACCTTCACCTCTATCTCATTTAATTTCTGATCATTTTTCTTTACCCTCATTGAGACCTCTTCTATATTTTTTCTCAACTCTCTAACTTCCGTTCTGATTTCCTGTTTTATTTCTATTTTTAAATCTCTCATTTCTATTCTAAGATTCTTTACCTCATCTCGCATATCCTGACCTAATCTCCTCATCTCTTCCAATAATATAGATTGTTCTGGAGTCTTAGCAGGCATTTCTAAAGAGGGTCTTCTAGCAAATTATAATTTTGCCTGTTCAGTTCTTTGCCTAGTCGTTCTCGACATTTCTTCTTCCTTAGTATTTAATTATCTAATTATTGTTTAATATATTTTAATTATATTTTTGTTTATTTAGTTTTATTATTTATTATTATTATTATTTTCCTTAAACATATACTTCAACAGTATATTTATTCAGTATGTCCTTCTATATATATATACATGTGTATCAAGTCAATCTATTCAATCTTCCATTTATGTCTATCCGTTGATTAATTAATTAATTTTTTTGGCCACTCTTATCTTATATTCTGATTTATGCTCAGTTAATTAGAATTTAACTGGTATAATACCTTATTCTTCTTCACTCAATTTAACACTTCAAATGTACTTATACCTTCTTCATACAACACACAATACAAAAATATAAGTATACATTTATAGTATAATTCCTTCGTTCAATTCAACTCACTTTGCCTCAATTTAACTCAATTTAACTCAGTTCCATTCAGTTCATTATTTCTATTCAGCATATCAATCACAAGTCCATCCAATTTTCAATTAGATTATCTTCTCACCATGCCTTAATTCGTTCTTCAATCTCGCAGCGTTCGGGTCAACTTTCTCATTCCTGAAGTTCAAATTATCTCGTTTCCATGTTTCCAGTCCTCCTACCACTCCAGTTCTGTTGTTTTTGTTGCCCTTACTTCTTTCCCTTCCAGTGGTGGCTTCAGTTTACAGTTTACAATTTCCTCTTCCGTTTTTCCTGCCCTGCACTTCGCTTGTAATTCTAAATCCCAACTAAATTTCTTAAAGCTGCCTCGCACCACAATCTTACGTAAGTCCCAACTTCCTGCTCACCGGGAATTATAGATTGTTATTATTATTTGTTTAGTATTAATTAACCCTTTCTTTCGTCTCTTTTATCTCCGTAGTATTTAACTTATCCACGGTCAGAATCTAGCTCCGATCGTAATTTTAACCTCACTTGATAAACACAAACATGAACAGTTCATTAGATCACTTATTTCATGTCTATTGAAGCGTTTTACCTCCTTTGTTTAAGTTGAAAGTCACTGTATGTCCAAGAAGGGGTCTTTCAATGTGAGACCCGATTTTTAAAAAAAAATCAGTGGCAGGACTTATGCCATATAATGGCTGCCTTGTAACAGAGGGCGGTAACTCACGGTCTCCTCAGGTCCCAGTCTCTCTCAGAAAAAAAAGCAAAGCTTTTTTCCTTTGGGCACGGGTCCTGGCACTGACCTATGCGAGTCTCCTGTTCCCCTCATGCTTTGATGGGAGTTTTGTCCAATTTTATGGACTTTGCCCCTGTAGAAACGTGAGTTTTCTTCCCAAGTTTCTCGGAGCTATTTGGGAGAACCTCTCCGCCCCGCCATTGCTGATCCAGAAGCCATTATTCTCCAAAATGTAAAACTTTTAAAGAGCCAGTCATTTCTGCCCCAAAAGCATGGGTCAGAGGGGCTGGGATGGAGCGCATTGTGGATCAGGGGTGGGTAGGAAGGCTGAGAGCTGTGCGCAACACAGCATACAAGCAGCAAAAAGGGAAGGAGGCAGATGTGGGAAGGTGACAGAGGGTGTGTATCAGGTGTGGGAACAAACTACCTAGGAATTAGTATACTTACCTAGGATCTATTTCTTTCTCTGAATGGTGAAATGTGAACCCAAAGAAAGCACTAACCCCCCTCTACTCTCTATAGTGGCTTTTTGAAATGCCTGGACAGGAAAGTAGCAGCAACGGTGGTTCTTGGGTGCTTCCTTGCCACAGCAGAAAGAGTAGAGGGGGTCACTTCACCACCACAGTGGAGGAACGTCAAAGAGCCACTACTACCACCATTTTCCCACCCAAAAGGCCACTGGAGAGAGTAGAGGGGTCAGTGCTTCTTTTAGGTTCTCTCAGGATGGACAAAGATCTTGTCTTGAGGGCTTAGTCTGTCCCGGGAGAACCTAAAAGAAATACCAACCCCCTCTGCTGTTGCAGGGAAGTACCAAGAGCTACCATCGGCATTTTTCTACCCAAGCATTCTAAAAGGCCAGAAGGCACTGTGGCAGAGACAGCTACTTACATTTGACCTGTGTATAAGTTGACCCACCAGATTTTTGGATTGATTTCCTGAACTTGCGTCCCCAGACATTGGACTGCAACTTGTAGAATACCCATCCATTTGCCATGCTGACTGGTATTTCTGGGAGTTGAACTTCAGCAAGCTCTGAGGACCCAAAGTTGGGAACCATTGCACTGAAGGATCTCTCAAAGTTCATATTGAACTTTCCGTAAACCTCATGTCATGTTAAGGTTTTAGCCCATACAGTAGCGCCCCCGTATCCACTGATTTGCCAACCATGGATTCAGTTATCTGTGGTTGGCAATGGCGAGGAGCCAAGATGGATCTTACCTCCCCCGCCCTTTCTCCTGGGAGGGCTCCTGTCACCTGGCAGTGATCGTGGGGGCAAAGGGAGGGGGAAGAAGTGAACTGGCCTCCTCCCTTTCCCTCTTTGCCCCCACAATTGCTGCCATGACAGGGCCATGGCGAGGGGGAAGGGGGCTGAGGAGCAAACTGGCCTTGTCCCCTTCCCCCTTTGCCCCCGCGATCGCTGCCACAGTGGGTCCATGGTGGGGGTGAAGGGGGAAGGGGGCAGAGGAGCGAACTGGCCTTGTCCCCTTCCCCCTTTGCCCCCGTGAACACCACTGCTGCGGGGCAATGGGCAAAGGGCATGGAGAAGTGAACTGACCTCATCCTCTTCCCCCTCTGCCCCCGCGATCACCACTGTGGCAGGGCCATGAGCGAAGGGTGAAGGGAGCAGAGAAGCAAACTGGCCTCGTCCCCTTCCCTCTTTGCCCCCGTGATCACCACCATGGCAGGGCCATGGTGGGAGCAAAGGGGGAGGAGGAGTGAACTTGACCCCCTGGGATGGTGTTCACTATTATCTGTGGAAATTGCCATCTGTGGGTGCCCCCAGAACCAATCCCTCGCAGATGCAGGAGTGCTACTGTATTTTCATTTAATTTTAAGGTCTTAACCTTAAAACAGATGGGTTATTGTTTCATTGCTAGCACTGGACAGCCTTGAAACTATAGCCAGAATTCAGGAAACCTCCCTTTGGACCTGAACAGTGCCTTTAACTAGCTATACATAGGATCTGTTTCAAAAAGTCACATATGGGTTACTTGTGGTAGGAGGGAGGGAGTAATTAGTGTCTCTCTATCCTGAGGCTTTTGCACTCTGTAAAACACTTTAAATAACATTTGCCGTTCCTCTTCAAAACTCTTTTTGAAAGTAAAGTACTTGACAGGCATTTGGGGGAAAGCCTAATTAACTGCATTGTCTTTTTTTAAAAGTAACCCTTTCTCTGTTAACTGCCATTGAAATGAATTACAAATCTGTTTCATCATGTGTAAGTAATATCCTTATCATAAATTGCTTTTAGACTATATCAAGTCTAAAATGACTACTTTTCATTTCTCCATCGCCATTACAAAATATGTTTAAGGAGTACGGTGTTCAAGGAATATTTGTACGCTTAATGAAGGAAGTCCACCACTAGAGGGCATATGAGTTGTGTGCATTTTGTTCATTAATTTAATGGTCTTCCCTGTGACTGGTGAGGTTTCATTCACTGATACTAAGTGGAATAATAAAGAAAACTCATCTGTTACAGGTATCAAAAGTACAACCCTATGTATGCTTTCTCAGAAATAATTCTCACTGTGGTCAATACGGCTTACTCTCTAATAAGAGCTCCTATGCTCAATAGAGCCTCTGCTTTAGTGAGTACTCTATTAGATTCAAGTCATTAGCAAATTACTAATTTTAGCCTAAATTTATTAGAAAAATAGATTCCAAGCTATAACAAATGTCTTTAAGTGCATTCAGAAGTTTTGTGAATGCATTTTATTCTTGTTGCTTTATATAGTGGTGGGCAAGCAATTCTCTACCACCCAAGCTGCACTCCTATCCAAGTGTGCCAGAAAATTAGGGCCTGTGGGCCACACTTTTTCCACCCCTGCTTTATGTAGTCCCTGTTTCATAGTAAATGTTTTTTAAAAATGGAAGAAAGTTAAAATCAAGTGGGGAAGTTGTTAAAACAGACATGATTTCTCAATCGCTGTGTCCACTATAAAATGAAACCTATAATAAGGCATAGTCTTTGAATTTTTTTTTTAAGTGGTACAATTTTTGTACTTAAAAAACCCCAACAACCACAGCTGCCCATATTTCATCCATTCACTGTTCCCTTGGCTGGCTGCTGTTTCCATTCTCTATTTCCCTCCTCACTGATCTCTGTCTGGCTCTTATCTTTTGCCCCCACCTTATTTATTATTCTTTCTTTATGGCCTTTCTATACCTCCATTTCCCATCATTTCAGAATGCTTTTTAAGCCACCAATTTTCCACTTTATCCATCCTGTCTTATTTCCTACAAACTGTTCATTAATTTTCCATTATTTCCACAGGCCCTTTCCTGGGCATAGAATAATCTCACAGCCCATAACGTTCCTCTTTTCCACCTTGCACCCTAGTTGATCTGCCCTTTGTAATCTGCTTCTGATCCCAAAATGCATAGGTAGCCCGTTTTTCACCCAAGCCTTTGTCTATACATAGGGTGGCCATGTATCCTATTTTACAGAAAATAATCCTCTCTTTGAAGGAGTTTACTGTTGGAAGGGCAGCCCAGCTCAGGTCATTTTTAAAGGTTAGAAAACCATCAGAAAGGGAGAACAGGGGCCTTGGAGTTGTCCATGAACCATTAGCACCAGAACCAACTAACTCATCAATCTGAGCAGGAGGCACACAGGTCATTCAATCAAAATTTTTTCCTGTTAGAGTAAGACAAATAGTGTTTAATCTGCATTTTATGCAGACCTGTGTCCTTTTTTGCCCTCTTCTTGGGTGATGCATTTTCTCTTTCTTTGGTGATGCATAAGGGGGCCATCCTGACTGTACATCCCTAGCTTCTTCCTCCTGTTCCTTACTGGCTTCAGCTTCTACCAGACCTCCTTTGCATATCCCTCTGCATGGGAGTCTGCCTCAACGTAGCATAGAACTTAAGCTCATAAAGAAATTTTGGAGAAGTCCTCTGTAAAAAGATGCTTAGAATGTAGTGCTTCAGTATGGCATCTTGATTGTACATACTATTGTGCCAGTGAGCATATTCTAAATATGTGTAGGAAGGTCTTTCTTTTGTAACAGTGAATAATCAGGTTGTTTGCAGGTAAAATATATGTGGCTGTGGGTGTGTAATACATAGGTTGTAACAATCCTGCAGTTCTGATGGTAGTATGTTTTTGCCTCCTGCACTAAGGAAGCTTCTTATTTTGCCACAGTTGATCTTCCACTCCACTTTTCCTTTTTGTCATCTTTCTGAGAAGATCTGTAAACAAGAAGCCTTTTATGAAATGTGCTTGACAGCTGCAGGATTCTGATGCCAAGATCTGCTCTCCACTTCTTATCCTTTCCTTTGACTTCATGTCTAGCCTTTCGGCTGCCTGCTCCAGACTGTCCTTTTGGGTACAATACAAAATGGGTTTGTTCAGGTTTGTCAGTCTTGCTGGCATTTATTTGGCATTAGTAAGTACAGGAAATGTTCTGCTCCTGGATTTTTTTTTTTTAAACAACCCATAAATTGCTGCTATTTGAATAGACTGTCTTTAGTATGGAAGCCACCTGTACTAGCTATTGTGTGCTAAGGTTCTTTCAGATGTAACACATCAAAAATAGCTGATAGCTATATTTTATAAAATAGCTTGTTAGAACTGATTACGTGCAACCTTTCCTGGAGCTTTTCTAGCACAGGCATATACATGTACACATCATAAAAAGCTGTCTATAAGATCACTGCAAATATTCCCTGTATTGTATATTTATATTGTGATCTATCTATCTAGATAGATAGATTTGACTTCCTATGCTAGGGACTCTGTTTGGGTTATTATCTATATGTGTTGATAATTCACAGGCATTGCACAATTTAAAAAAATTCCCACCACATCCACAAATGACTTTTTAAATATCAGGTTTTGTTTTGTTTTGTTTTAGTTTGCAAGCATTACTTTTGGATGCATTAGGCTTTCGTTCTAATATTATTGCCCCCTGATGCTTACAAGCGAAAGTATGTTACATCCATTTGGCATTTTCTGAATGCGAGGTTTTTGTAATTTTAATAGACCCTTTATGCCACTGCCTTTTCATCTGTGCTTATTCAAGCCATGAGTTGACTTGAAGTCTCCTGGTTCAGGGTTGATCTATTTTATATAATGATTGGTTTTCTCATTTCAGAGCTTCACACATTGTAAACTAAGACACTGATTGCCTTGTCTTTCTTTGCCTGATGTATTTCTTGTCTGGTGGATTGCCACATTACAGAGTAATAGCATCATACTCCGAAATATAATTAATAAATACACAGAAGATGAGAGGAAGCTCTGTTTAGGCAGTATTGTTACCTTCAAGGTCTACTCCACATTTGGGGGGACCTTGGACATTGTCTTCTAGTGAACCTCCTTTTCTGTCAGAAGGCCCAGGTGAGCTTGCCTGGTTACAGTGGCAACACTGCAAGCCAAACTGAATAATCAGCTGTGTATATCTAACAATTAAATTCCACTTATTCTTCAGAGCATTCCTAGGCCTAGGGTGTTGTAGCAAGTTAGATCATCCAGCTGCTTGGAGTGCCAGACCAGAAAAAAATCTAGTGGACTCCAGCACAGACATTTGTAGTGGCTTTGCCAGGACACTGAAATCATGCCAGCTTCCAAAGATGCTAGATGCCTGCAGTGACTCTTATTACAGTCTTGCTACTGTTTAATGATGGGATAGCCAACACATGATCCATGGGTTGCATGGCTGTTTGGGGCTTTTGCCAGCGGTCTTGTTGCCCAATTGGCTCTATTTGTGGCAACTTCGATGGTGGTGGGTGGGATTGTGATATAGGTCCAGTGGCTTCCAGAGAGTCCACTTGCTCTCGAAAGCAGATGAAGAACTCTTGAGGTGAATTTTCAGTAATAGTTCCAAGTGCAAGTACAAAACCATCCTTTGACAGTTGGATAATGACACATTGTAATTTATCCAAATCAGGGACTCTATTGCAGCCCACGGTGTTATGGGAGAGGAAGGAGTGCATGGGCCCAAGGCTTGTATCCAGCAACCAGACTATGGGCTGTTATAGCAGGACCTACCCTGTATATCACCGGGATCACTTAAGTTTTACATACTAGCTCTGATTCTTATCATATGCTTCCTAAAGTAGATTGATGTGGCTCATGTATATGACTGCAAAGATTAAGCTGTACAAATCTGAGATTGTGCTTCCTAAACTTAATATTTGGGTGTCAATCAGTTATCTTGGGATTTGCACAAACCTTTTTTAAAATTCAAATTCCAATGTAATTTGAATTGAGTTACTTAATATTATTCTAAAAGATAACCTAATTCTGTTTGCTTTTTGAGTAATCTATAGAAATATGTTTAACTGAGATAGTAGCTTTACTCTTCAGGAGTAGGAGAACTTTGTAAACTGCATTGTTCATGTCAGGAAATGACATGGATGTGACAACTTGAGAGTATGCACACCTGAGATGCCTGATGTAGCAAGCATTGTTTAACTACCTATAAAAAGGAGATGGGAATTATCCCCAGTGTGGGTTTGTTGTGGATGGTGGTTGGCGAAGCAGTTTGTTGGTTTGAGAGAGATTTATGAGTATTAGAGACGGCTGTTCTATACTCTGTGTATATATTGTAAATATACTGCAAAGATTAAAGCCCTCAAGTTGAGTGAAGGCTGGCCTTGTTGCTGTCTTTATTTGGCAAGCCAGAGCTCAAGGCAGTGTGCTGGGGTGAAGGAATTTTTTTCTTCTCAGCCTGAAGTCTTTTGCAGAAGTCTCTCCAGAAACCTTCTCCTTGGTGTCCTGTTGACGTGGAACAATTCTGCAGGTGGTCGTGGTGGACACAGCACGTCTTTCTATGCCCCAACAAGGGTTTTGGGCCCGGTGTCCGTGTGGACAATGCTTGAGAAGCTGTGGGAGATATAGTTCTGCAATTGGTGAGCTGTTTTGTGTTTCTGGAGGGCTGAAGAGAAAAGTCCTGGAAAGGAGTGAGTTAAGTGTGTCTACTCACGGACTCTGCTCTTATCTGTTTGCTTTGGGAAGCTAATTGTTTTGGCAGCCTGCCTGGGCTGTTATCAGTGTGTTTGCTTGCATCTGTTTAAGTCACAGACTCAGTGCAAACATGGAAACAGCAGTCAGGTTTGAAAAGCTGTCTGAGAAGAACTATGCTTCCTGGAAAATTTACATAGAGGCTTTGCTAATAAAGCAGGACTTATGGGACTATGTAAAGAAACAACCTGACCCTGCTAATGAGGATGAATTAATAGGTAATGAAAAAGCTAGAGCTACCATTATTCTAGCTGTGGAACCAAATCAGCTGAATAATATCAGAGATAAAAGGTCAGCATTTGAAGCCTGGAAAGCTCTTGAGAATGTCAACCAACCAGCTGGAGCCTTGTCAAAAATGCTGTGCAGCAGACAACTGTATTGTTGTAAACAGCAGGAAGGTGAATCCGTCCTTGTGCATTTAAAAAGGATGCAGGATAATTTTGCAGAGTGCAGTGGGCGTGGCATCCGAATAGAAGAAACCCAAAAAGCTTTTATACTCCTGAGTAGTCTAGACAGTGAATGGGAATTTCTAATGTACAATCTCTAAGGAGCAGCTGAAGCTGATTTAAATGTTGACCTCGTGGCATCCAGAATATTGGAAGAAGCTCAGAGGAGAGCTTCAAGGGAGTGACCAGCTGGAGAAGACAACCAACCAACCAATCCATGTCCTTGTCTGAGGAAGGGAGTGCTGCTGTCTGCAGAACACGGAGATGTTTTTCCTGTGGAGAGACTGGACATTTGATAAAGAACTGTCCTAAGGTCTCTGCAGCAAAGAAAGGACAGAACTCACAAAGAAAAAGAAAAGACAAGCCCCAAGATGGGAGGGGGTTTGCTACTACTGTAGAGGGAATTGTAAATGAGAAAAAGGACCAGTCTGTCTGGATTTTGGATAGTGGGTGTTCTCACCATATGACCCCTATTAGGGAAAAACTACAGAGCCCAAAGCCAGCACCAGTGGCCACTGTGGTATTTGCAGATGGTGAATCTGGCATTGTAGAGATTCAAGGGTCTGTATTAATCCCTGGTTTAAACAAGGTATTTCATAATGTACTGTGTGCACCAAAACTGCAAAATAGCCTTGTAAGTGTGGCATCCCTAACCAGTGATGGATATGAAATCCTTTTCAAAGGAGATGAGGGGATTTTGTCCAAGGAGGGAGTAGTATGTGGTAAAGCCATAAAGAAAAATCACATTTATCAAATGGTAGTACAGGTGCAGTGTGGGAATGTAACAAATAAGCCACTGCATGATGGGTGTGCTCGTTACCTTCATAGAGTTATGGGCCATATATGCTTCAAAGGTTTGAGAAACCTAGAGAAGGTTTGCCCAGAGTTCAAGGTAGAGAACTGTAAAAGTTACCTGGACTATGCTATTTGCAAAAAGGTAAAAGTCAAGGCTTACCCTGTAGCGAAGGTGAGCAAATGCATAACCCAGAGGCGTTTTCAGGTTGTACATGCGGAATTATCAGGGCCGCATCAAGTAAAGAGTATAGGGGGATGCAGATTTACCCTATTGATAGTAGATAGGCATACAAGATTTATCTATGTGGCGATGCTCAAAACCAAAAGCGAGGCTGCTGATATGATCAAAAAATTGGTCAATTCTGTTGAAAGTGAGTTTCCTACAAGGTTGGCACTGTTGTGACTGACAGAGGTGGGGGATTCTTAAGTAGTAATTTGCAGCAGTGGTTTGGGCGGAAAGGGATGTCCTGCTGAGGATGGTTTAGCTGACCGTAGGATTGGGATGATAAACCAAATAAGGGATTGTATGTTAGAGGATTCTGGAGCGCCAGCTAATTTGTGGGGAGAAGCAACAAGAACCGCTTGTCATATTGTAAATAGATCATGGTGCAGTGCGATAAACCAAACACCATACTACTTATTGTATGGAAGAGCACCAAACCTAAAGTACTTAAGAGTGTTTGGACAATTTGCATCAGTGTACATTCCTCCTCAGTTCAGGAAAAAGAATCAGCCCAAAAGCCAAAGGTTGTGTTTTGTAGGCTATGAGGGGAACAAGTATAGGTTCCTGATGGATGGGAATAGGATTTTGTATTCAAGGAGTGCAAAGTTTGAGACTTATGCTGAATGGAAGAGAGTGTACCCTGACCAGAATGTTGTTGTAGAACAAAAAGCCAGTGTGGTAGATAAGAACAATGGAAATGGAGGGGTACATGCATCCAGGGATGTCTTAGATGAGAAACCAGGTGTGTCACAACAGCCTGGAATTTAGAGTAAACAGGGCATTTTGAAGGTGCCTGGTACTCCAGAAGAGCCTAGCACTTCATTAGACTTGCAACCAAAGCCGGAGATAGTGACTGTTAAACAAGAACAAGTTGAGACTCATGGGCAAGACACTCAGGCCAGTGTTAGTAGTAGTGACACTGAGGGTGGTCAAGGTACATTCCTGATTCCCATGAGGTCTCAGAAAGGAAAGTTCTTTGTAGTAAAGCAGGGACAAGCCTCTTCTGTGGTAGCAGTAAAAAGAACTGCAAACACTCCAGAAAGAGCCAGGAGAACATGCATTAAGCAGGAGAGGTGGAAGAAAACCAAAGCTCTGGTGTGTGTGGCAGAGTATAGCCAGGATATGTTTGGTGGGATGGTCAGGCCTGTAAGTGAAAGGAAATTGACAAATGATAGCACCAGGGAAGCCAGAGCCGAGTGGGTCAGTAGCATGGGCTATCAAGGTCTAGGAAAACACTGTGACATTGTAAATAATGGGAATGGAGTATAAGACTCTATAGGTATCAGCGAGTAAGGTCACAGTATATAAAAGTATAGGTGTAAATGACACATGGGACACACCACATGTCATTTGGAGGGGAATGTCAGGAAATGACATGGATGTGACCACAAGATGGAGCTATAAGCTTAGTAATGAAAGTAGTTAAGCTCCAGTGGCAGGTGTGTGTGAGTCAGCACTTGCGAGTATGCACATCTGAGATGCCTGATGTAACAGGCATTGTTTAACTACCTATAAAAAGGAGATGGGAAGTATCTCCAGTGTGGGTTTGTTGTGGATGGTGATTGGCGAAGCAGTTTGTTGGTTTGAGAGAGATTTATGAGTATTAGAGACGGCTGTTCTATACTCTGTGTATATATTGTAAATATACTGCAAACAAAGATTAAAGCCCTCAAGTTGAGTGAAGGCTGACCTTGTTGCTGTCTTTATTTGGCAAGCCAGAGCTCAAGGCAGTGTGCTGGGGTGAAGGAATTTTTTCCTTCTCAGCCTGAAGTCTTTTGCAGAAGTCTCTCCAGAAACCTTCTCCTTGGTGTCCTGTCAACGTGGAACACCTCTGCAGGTGGTCGTGGTGGACACAGCGCCATCTTTCTACGCCCCAACAGTTCATGCCTGTCTATCCATGTAATTTAGAATTATGGTAGTTTCTAAAAACACTTGAGATTTTTTTCAAACTAATATATTCTAAGCAGTTTAAAAAAAAACACATGGAACATAAAATTATGAGAGAGCAAAACAAACATACAAAATGTGAAATGCTGGGGGGACAGTTTTAATTTGAACTATTACAGATATATTGATGTTGTAGTGGTGGTGTTAAATAGCCCAGTCATAAAGTTTGCAAGGTATTATTATATTATTAGATATTATCAGTTGGATAGACAAAATTAATAACATCTGAAGGCAGTGAAGATGGTATTAGTTGACGATCAGCAGGCATCTTATGAAATGATGATGAGTATGTAAATAGTTCAGAATAAGGCTGTCCTTATGTTTCTCATAATCTTGATTGAAAGAGAAGCTGGCAACAGTTGTTAAAATGAAGTAGCTACAGGCCACAGTCATAGTCAATCCCATTCTTGCTGTTATAACAAAAAATTAGTCCAAGGGACAGTAGGTTCTACAGCAGGTTGATGTGACTCATGTATATGACTACAATGATTAAGCAGTACAAACCTAAGATTGTGCTTTCTAAACTTAATCTCTGAGTATCAGTCTATTATTAGGATTTCTCCCTGAGTATCAGTCCATTATCTCATGAACTGTATAGCTTTCCTGATGTTGTAGAACTGCAACTCTCATAATTCTTCACCATTGACTATAATGATTAGGGCTGCTGGAGGGCAGCTGCACAATTTTTACCCGTGCAATAGGGTTTCTGCATGGCATGACTGATTCTGAGGGGTGCGTGCCAAAAATCTGAGGGGTGTGGGGATAATAAAACAGTCTTGGGGGCTGTTTGCTTAATCCTGACATGTACCTAACCTACATAGAAGTAAATATGCATTTAATAGTGCAGAAATATGATAGATTGAGGCTAACTGAACTCATTCTGTAGAGTTACTGAAATCAGATGAATTCGGGCTAATCATAACTATTGATTTCAGTGAGATTTAAAGCATAATTAATTTACCGTAGTCTGGATTCATACCATAATGCTTCAGGTGCACTAGCGGCAACTTCCTCTATGAAAGCTTTACACTGATGTAGACCCTCACTCAGGGTCAGATCCCCTGGCTACTTTTGGTTGTTAGATCAAACATAAACTTGAGAGGCCTGCTTATTAAATCCTGAAACAGTCCATAACCCCATGAAGTTACCTTTCATCATGGAAGAACAGAAATTCCTAGCTACTATCTGATAGTGAACCTCCACCTGGGTATTTTAGATGATATATATGTTAGTACAGGGGTATGAGAGTCAGTCTGTAAAGGTATGTTAGGAATTTTAGGAGACTAATTCTGTGCTCCTTAATACTGACGATAAATGCTGTTCATCTCGGAATTTCTTGGCTCTGATGTATTGGATTTCAATTTATATTGAGACAGGTACACAAGGTCTCAGATGATGACCAACCTTTTTTTTCCTTGGGAAAGATTCACTTTTGAATGAGCACACTTGAAGCTTTGCAGCTTCATATCTAGCAAATCTGTGTCCCCTTCCCCTTTGGAAACAGAGTTTGTGACTACCATTTGTAAACACAATTCTAGAAATTAAGTAATTTCTAAATCTTCTTCCTGGTCTCTGTGAATCACACAGCTGGGTTACTCCTGTGCCTGCGCAGAGCATCGGAACCTTCTAGAATCGCTAGGCAGAATGTGCTTTGATACATTTTTGGCGGTAACTCCACCCATCCCAACGGTCCCTTATAAGGGATTCCCGCCGAAATCCCCTCAGTTCCTTTCTTTCCACCGCATTAGCAGCTTGAAGGAACCTCTGTTCGCTAGGTGTTTTTCTCTCATACAATCTGGTTTGACTTGGCTTTGGTTGTTTGACGACAATTTTTCGCTCTATTCCTCTGGTTTTGGTATTTGGCTTCTGACCGCTCGGTTTTTGACCTGTTTCTGGCTTTTGACCTGTTTCTGGCTTTTGACGACGATTTTGGCTTACTCCTTCAGCTTTGGCATTTACCTCAGATATTGTTACTGACCCGGACTGTCCTTGACTACAGTTTTTTTCTCCGCTGCAATTATTGTTGCTGTTATTGGGAGTAAGATGTCTGTGAAAGGAGCCTTTAAACGCTGCGTGATTTGTCAGGCGAAACTCCCAAATGCAGACGGTCATTCCCGCTGTTTAATATGCTTGGGAGAAACCCATAACCTCGAAGCATGCGTTCATTGTAAGGCCTTTACGCCATAGGCTCGCAAACAGAGGCTCTCACGCCTGAAGTCTTTCCTATATGTGAAGGCCCTAATCCCTGCTGTAGCTCCAGCCTCTGTTTCTGCCTCAGCCCTGACTTCGGCTTCTTCTTCTGAGCCCCGAGGTCGTGGACGCTCCCAGTCTCCTCCATCTAAGGGCCAGAAACGTCGTCGGTCCCGAAGCCCATCCAGGTGCCGTTCCACTGCATCTGATCCAGAGGCTCTCCATACCTCCCTTCAACGTGCGTCCTTGGATTCAGCTGGAGATCGATCAACACCAACTCAAGAACCGACTCCATCGATGTCGAAGGCTGCCCCCCCCCGGGATCGGGCTCCTACCAGCACTGAGGCCCGTCCCAGTACTGAGTCTGCCTCCTCTCAGTCTTTAAAGAAGAAGAGGAAAGAAAAACATCTATCTAAGCATGAGTTCAGCAAAACTAAGAGTAAGACAAAGGAAAGTTCAATGAGATCAAGGCCCGTGGAAGGTGCTGCTCCAGTGATCCCCCTGCGACGATCGACTGATGCTGAGGCCACCTTTGTACGGCCCTTGCCTGTTTCCACCACGCTGGAATCTGAGGCTCGCCGATCACGTACACCATCGGAATCAGTGGAGATTGTGGCGGTCGAGATCCCGTCTGGTACCAACCCCAAAACACCCCTAAGCGTCTTGAGGTATCCCCTGCTCTGGTCATGTCGAGGGCTCAGTTACTAGAGCGCCACTCTTCGGATGAGGAGGTTGAGGTCGTCGAGTCCTAAGTTGTGCCTCGAAGCCGTACACCTACTGCAATCCGTGATGATGTTCCGGCCTATTCTGCCTATGATCTTGCCCGATCCATCTGCAGGGCAGGTTTCAGGTCACCCACGGGTTCACAGATCTTTACTCCAAGGGGTGATGTCCTGGACGCTACCATCATGGACCGTTCAATTGCTCGATCCCCACGGCTGGCCGATCTGGATGTTGTGAAACCAGTGTCGAAAAGGAATGCTGTGATCCAAGTGTCTCCTCCTGAACATCGCCCTCTACCTCGGACCCCTCCAACTCCACAGCCCTAATCTCCTACACCGCCACGGGACCGTAGTCCTTCACCGGAGGATTTGACGTCATCTTCCTCCATGTCTTGGGACCTTTACCGACCATACTTGCCATCGCCAAAGACTGATTTGATGGAGCATGATTCCTCTTCCCCAACAGATGATGTTCGTGCATTCGCATACCAAATGGTACGGATGTCCCATGCACTTGATCTTAAATTGGAGGAACGAGCGACTGATCCCGTGGACCCAATTTTCCAGCGGATCCAGTCGAAAGCACCCCCGACAGTTTCCATCCCGGTGATGCCCTCGTTGTTAAAGATCGCACAGGGATCCTGGGAGAATCCTTCCTCTATTTAGTCGACATCCAAAAAGATAGATCATCTGTACCATGTTGGTGGCGAATATGTGGATTGGCTCCAAAACTACCCAAGGCCGAATTCTGTGGACGTCGAAGTCGCTCAGAACAAGAAACAGCATCGGCCTCTGTCATCCCCACCGGACCCAGAGGGCAGGAAACTGGACATTGTTGGGAAGAAAATTTACTCTGCAGCTGGTTTGAGCTTTCATGTGGCGAATTATTCGGCTTGCATGGGAGCTTACCAGCAAGTTTTATGGGAACAAATGAGTCATCTAATCCAAGACCTTCCTGAGGAGCGGCGTAGGATGGTGGAGGCTATACAATCGGAGGCCTAGTCTCTAGCAGGGCAACAGATGAATTTGGCCCGTCATGTGGCAGACTGCACAGCGAAAACCATCGCTGGTTCCATTGCGCTGCGGTGGCACACATGGTTGCGATCCTTGGGTCTCACGCCTCAAGCCTTGGCCACCATAGAAGATCTGCCCTTCGATGAGTCTAGTTTGTTTAATGGGTCAACCGACAAAAAGCTCGAGTTCACCCAAAAGATGAGGACCACTGCCACGAAATATGGTATGGGCTCCATCTCCGCCTCTTAGTACCGTCTAGAGGCAGGTATTCCTGGCAAGCCCCATTGTGTGGCCAACAGTTCCGTCGAGGGTACTCTGGCCAGTCCTCCCATCGGTCCCATTATGCTCCCTCTCCCATCGGTGAGGAGCCAGGGCTCGGGTTCCAGATACCGCCAACCACCGCGGTGATGGTCCAGGGATTACAGCTGGAAGAAATTTTAATTGCATTGTTGACCTGTTTCTCTTCTCTCTTAGACACCACTCTTCGGGGATCGACTGTCCAATTTCTGAGAAGCCTGGTCTTCTATAACATCAGACCGCTGGGTGCTTCAAATCATCCAGAACGGCTATTGGATCGAATTTGACCCTCTGCCTCCAACGGGACTGGTTCGATCAACACCGCCCTCCTCTCCCCTCCTCGAATAGGTACAGACTCTGTTGCAGAAGGGGGCCATCAAACCCGTCGACCCCGACCTTCACCACCTCTGCTTCTTCTCGAGGTACTTTCTGGTAACAAAGAAGGACGGCGGTCTCCGTCCGATTCTCGACCTCCGTGGAGTGAACAAGTATATAGCCCTGAAGATGTTCAGAATGGTTACCTTGGCCTCCATCCTTCCACTTCTGAAACGGTACGACTGGTTCGTCTCCATAGACTTGAAGGATGCCTATTTTCACATTGGGATTCATCCGGCCCACAGGCGCTTCCTTGCATTTCAAGTTGGAACCGATGCGTTCCAATTCAGAGTGCTTCCCTTTGGCCTCTCGACCGCTCCTTGAGTCTTCACAAAGTGCATGGCGGTGGTGGCGGCATTCCTTCGGCAGCAGGTGATTGTGGTCTTCCCCTACATCGACAACTGGCTGATTGTGGCAGAGTCTCGACATCAGCTCAGACTCGATGTTGGCCTCACCTTAGATGCCTTATACTTCCTGGGACTTGTTGTCAACATCGAGAAGTCTCAGCTTCAGCCAGCTCAAGTGATCCAATTCATTGGAGCTCATCTAGACTCTGTGACAGCAGCGTCATACATCCCTCAAGACCGCTTCGACACCCTTCGGACCTTGATCCATGCTTGTCGTCAGTCCCGAAGGCTCCCCGCTCATTCAGTCCAGGTACTTCTCGGTCACATGGCAGCTACGACTTATGTGACCCGCCTCGCCAGACTTCGGTTCCGTCCGCTCCAACATTGGTTCCTACAAGTGTTCGACTGTCTCTGCGATTCTCCGAACAAGATGCTCACGATGCCGGGAGCGGTTCAATGGTCTCTAGAGTGGTGGCTGGTACCAGACAATGTCCTGTCGGGCATGCCATTCGACCTTCCTCAGCTGGACATCTCTCTGACAACGGACACCTCAATGCAAGGCTGGGGAGCGCACCTCAAGTCCTACGACATTCGGGGCTCTTGGAACACCGAAGAACAAGCTCTCCATATCAATATCCTGGAACTTCTAGCCGTCCAGAAAGTGTTGCGAGCCTTCGAGTCCTTGATGATGGGCAGGACGGTATTAGTACTGACAGACAACACATCTGTCATGTACTACCTGAACAAGCAAGGAGGCACGAGGTCCCCTCAACTTCTGCAGCTCATGCTGGACAGCTGGGATTGGTGTGTCCGCAGGAATATTTTGCTCCAATTCGTTCTCCATTCCGAGTGTGCTGGAGTTCCTGCTCCAATTGTCTTCTGCGGGCCTGTCGCTCTCGTCGATCCGGGGCTACTTGGCAGCTATCTCTGTCGAGTTCCAGGCGAGAGGTCGTCCGTCTCCCTTTGTTGATGCGACGGTAAAGAAGTTTTTAAAAGGCTTCGCCAACCTGCATCCTCCGGTAACCGAACCGACCCCGGCTTGGAGTCTCGAATTGGTCCTCTCACAGCTGGTTCGCCGACCGTTCGAACCCTTGGCTTCTACTGATCTGCGACTTCTCTCCTGGAAGACTGCCTTCCTCGTGGCCATCACTTCAGCGCGTTGGGCTGGTGAGCTCTGTGCATTGCGATCGGACCCTCCATACACTGCTTTCCACAAGCACAAGGTGGTGCTTCACCCCAACATCCCTTTCCTTCTGAAGGTGGTGTCGAGCTTCCATCTCAACCAATCCATCACTCTCCCTGCTTTGATGCAGGACCCGAAAGACGAATTCGAGCGCATCCTCCATCTCATAGACATCAGGAGGGCACTTGTTTTCTACATTCAAAGAACTGCTTCCCACAGAAAGTCACCCAGACTGTTTGTGTCTTATGCTGACTCGAAGTTCGGACAGCCCATTTCTCCACAACAACTGTCGAAGTGGGTGACATCATCCATTGCTCTCTGCTACGAACTGGCAAAGAAGCCTCTGCCTTCACGGATTCGAGGATACTCTACGAGGGCTGTCTCCATCTCGACAGCTTTCCTCTCTGGGGTGCCTCTAGAGGACATTTGTAGAGCTGCAATTTGGTCTTCACCTATGACTTTTATCTCTCATTACAGACTTGACTCTCATTCCAGGAGCGAGGCTGCCTTTGGGAAAGCTGTACTGTTATCTTCTATTCAATGAGTGAGTGTTCATGTTGCCAACTCATTAATATTTCATATAGTTTGTTTAGTGTTACTTAAAAATGTGCTCTTAAAGTTACAATCTCAGGTTTGACTGTATATTATGGTATTCAGGTTAATTGGTGTAGGACATACCCTCCTCCAAGAGTGAAGCTTGCCAGTCTACACCCAGCTGTGTGATTCACAGGGACCATGAAGAAGATGGACAGGTTGCTTACCTGTAACCATAGATCTTTGAGTAGTCTTCTGTGAATTCACACAGACCCGCCCATCCTCCCCTCTATGTCCTACTACATCATATAAACATACTTAATGTTCCTGATGCTGCAGATTGCAGCGTCATTCAAGGAACTGAGGGGAATTAGGCGGGAATCCCTTATAAGGGACCGTTGGGATGGGCAGAGTTACCACCAAAAATGTATCAAAGCACATTCTGCCTAGTGATTCCAGAAGGTTCCGATGCTCTGCGCAGGCGCAGGAGTAACCCAGCTGTGTGAATTCACAGAAGACCACTCGAAGATCTTGGTTACAGGTAAGCAATCTGTCCTTATTCTGGATAAGTATGCATTTGACAGTATATTGCACAGCGTACACAGATTGTATACGCTACAGGTTGAGCATCCCTAATCTGGAAATCTGAAAACCTCCAAAACCCCATTTTTTTTGCTAGCAACCACCCACTTCTGCCTTCTTTCCTCCTCCTCCTCCTCCTCCTCCACCACCACCACCACCTGCCTCTGGCACGGGGATGGATGGAGTAAGGAAGGAAGAAAGGAGCTCCTCACCTCTCCTTGTTGCTCTGGATGCCTCCATCCCCTTTCCCCTCTCTGTCCCCCTCTTGGCATCATTGATTCCCCATGAAGTCACTGCACCGGCAGCGAAAGAAGGATCATCCTATTTGCTACACACCCACAACAGCTGCACCCTGCCAAAATGATGGTGGCAGTAAGGGCAGCAGTACAAAAGCCGCTTTGCTTCCTTGCTTGCTTTCCCACTGGGGATCCTCCTCCTTTGCCACTCCCTCCTCATCCTCACAAGTGGGAGATGACACCCCCAGCAAGACCTGCCAAGGATACAAGGATGCAGAGTATGTGGGGGCGGGGAGAGGGAGAACAGGAATGGCAAGCAGTATCCGTGCTGGTTATGATGGTGATGCTATCATGTCACTAGCTGGGAGCAGTTTAAGTGGGAAAGAGGCCTCAACTCACACACCTCTTGTGCTTCACATTTTCTTTTTCCACCTTCCCTTACACTCAGGGATTTCCCACCTCAGGTGTGTGGGTGGTGAGTGGCTATGAGGGGAATGTGGCTGTGACTGTGAGGGTCCCATGGGAACATGGAAGGTTGGGTGCAGGCCCATGAGCTGTGAGCTGGCAATTGAAGCATCTTGAAGTGTTGTGTTTTTTTTTTATATTGTATAAAATTACCTTCAGGCTATGTATATAAGGTGTATTTGAAACATAAATGAATTTCATGTTTAGATTTGGGTCCCATCTCCAAGCTATCTCATTATGTATATGCAAATACAGGTATTCCAAAATTAAAAAAATAAAATAAAATCCAAAATATGAAACACCTCTGATCCCAAACAATTCGAATAAGAGATATCAACCTGCACCATAAAACACTGTGTACTGCAGTGCCTGTTGATTCCTATGAGAATATTAGGTATCAAGAGAAAGGGTAATTTAGCTTTCATACATTTTTCATTATTTAGGTTTCATTTTCTAAATAACTCATTTTTTTAAATTCCTTGCAGAAAATATAGATAAGGGGACCAGGAAACAGTGGGTTTTTAAACTGGTCAGAGGAAGAAAGGAACTTAGCTTAAAGCACATTAAAATATTCCAAAGAGAGGAGTGTGTATAAGGCCTTTAATATGATTGATCCGTTTTATTTGTCAGTATTTTTCTTTCTGAATGCATTTTCCTTTTTGTCTTGGTGTTTCTTTTTTTGAAGTAGCGATATCATGTGTGACCAGCTTTTGCTGAATATGAAATGCACTTCAATATTTACATTCAATCTTATAGTTCTGCCCTTTTCCTCCACTGCTGACAGCATGTGATGACAGGTTATTTTATGATGGGGTGGATGGAATGGAGTGTGTGTCTCTGTTTGTAAAATAGCTGAGTGCGTAGTAAAATAAAAATGTATTGCGAAACAGTTGTTATAAATGGGTTAAAATGGTACTGTACCTTTTGGGCAGTGGATTTTCAAAATGACTTCCTCCCCACTGCCAATATTAAAGATTCATATTCTTTTGAGGAGTAAAACATTAATGAACAGAAGAGCATTCCTTTGGCAAGTAAAATTTGGCTATAAGTTTACTATTAGCTAGTTTAAAAAATCTTGCCACCACCTTTCTTCTCCTCAGTGAGTAGGATATATATGCCTGATACATATAACTGATATGCATGATTGTGATAATGCAGTAAGCTAGTACTGTTGCATCTACTGATTGAAACCATAGTTCCATCTTTAAAACTGCCTTCTTTCAGTCTATCATTCTAAACATTGTGGTTGTAGTTTTAAGACGGAATTTGTTCTTTATGACACACCAAAAACCTTACTTTGACAAAGGGAAAATAATGCATTTTCCTAGGAAAACTGAGTGAATGAAGTGATTGGAGGAGCATGTTCTTCAGTTGGATGGACAACTATTGTGCTGTTGAAAGCTAGCTTACTGAGTCAAGACTGACATCAACAGTTGCCAGAATTATTCATTATACAATAGTATTATGCATGCTGAAATAATTTATGAGATGGTACCTGCTTTCATTCTGGTGAGAAAAAATAAAATATTTACAGTATTTGAAAAACTCACTACTACTTGCTACTGTATGCAAGTTGAACTACCGGTAAATTTGTTAAAATAGTACTTGGTAACACAGTATAGTAATTGCTTTAATTTCGAAGACATTTCTCTTGTGGTTTTAAACTGTTGCCTTGAAATGCAAATGAAGCCTTAAAACAAAAGACAAAGACCACTGCTGTGACTGGTTATGAACATGAAGTCTGGAAAATAACTGGACACCATATTATGAGATAAAGGCTCCCAGAATGTTTTGGACCCTAAGCAGTGCTTAGGTGATGTCCCAGTCCTGCCTTTTGTGCTGGCTTATTCTTTTCCTTTTCCTCACCTTCCATGTAGCATCTGCCCAATGATATTTTCTCGTGACCCCTTGCTTATCTGCTGCTCCTTGTAGCAACTCCAGCTATTGAGTTGGGACCTACTTTGGGGTAGATATGTATAGGATTGCACTGACTCATTAGTTGTTGTTTTTTAATGGCTTCAAAAGCTCTCATTATTCATATAAACTATTCTTATTTTCTCACTTGTTGGGCCATGGGATTCGTTGCTGTCATCTTCCTCTCAGCAGGCGGTCTATGAAAATGATTTTGGAGGTCTTGAATAAAGAACATGAATGGAATTATTTAACATCTGATGCCATCAGAAAAATCTCAAGAGGCCTTCATTGCCTCAGTTATCAATCAGCTATTTCCATTCTCTTGTCATACCTTACGAGAAGATTTGTGTGTTTGCAAGCTGTTAGGGGCATTGTATAGTCCCCAGAAGTATATTCATTTGTTCACTGTGATAAATCAAAATGTTATACTGATACTTCCAAACATGTCATTTTGAGCTAAGTAATTAAGAGAGTACTTCACACCATCAGGTTAATACTCGCAGTACTAAAATGCAGATGTTTGGGGAGGTTCAAATTTGATTGTAGGAACAGTGCTGGGGAAGGGATAGGTAACATTTTCCAGAGAGTACCCCGCACTCCAAATAGAGGGACTACTTATTTTCTCCACTCCTGTTGTCTAAACGGCGAAAATACTCCTCATAGAATGCAAGGAGAATATGACCTGTCTTAATGGAATCCCGCATTGTTTCACCTTATTCAGAAGGAGGTGGGCCAGAAACGCAAAAAAACTCAGAAGGAAAGGCCTTCTGTGGCTTTTCCTGGAGTTTTTTTAAAAACAGTGAGGGGAATGCGCATCCCTGCTCATTGGGACAAGCGGCACGAATTGATTCACTTTCCCATACGAGCAGAAGCTGAAAGGTGATTGACTGGAAAAACACAGGAGGCAGGGCTTGCTAACAAGGCATGTGCCTGGAGCTGCCATGTTGGATTTTCGCCGTAGCGAGAGAGTGCTAAGGCGATAAAACAGGGCATTGTTTTTTTGTTCTTTTTCATGAAGACGAAATATTGCTCTATTGCACTTTGGAAATAGTTTTTTTAAGCTTTGGCAGCAGCAAATTGCAATAAGTAAAAACGTGAGTAATTCACTTGCGACTGCCATCTGGATCTGCAGGCATATGAAGCTGATGCCTGCAAAAAAAACATCAAGACAAATCGCAGCTGCTGAGAATTGCCATTACTATGGAGTAATCTCCTTCTTTTCCCCTCATATAGACACCCCACACCACTGTGTGCCCTGCAGTATCCATGCAGTGCCTACAGGTCTTATACTGTCACCCAGGGTCCCCCCCCCCAAAAATATATATATCGTGCCCTGGATGCCCTCGAGGGGGGGTGTTGTAACAATTTTGCCATGTTTTGATCCCTCTCCAAGTCATTTTAGGCCTGAGGGAGGCCTTTTTCCTAACCAGAGCTGAAGCACTTGTTGACTTCTGGATTACTTGTAGTTGTTAAAAAAAAAAAAAGTCCTATCCTCAGTCTAAAATGGCCCAGGGAGAGCCCAAAACTTAGAGGAATTGCCCCTACCCTGCAGAGGGAGTTTTTTGGGGGGGTTGATTTTTTTAAAAGAATATTTTTTATTAAAAAATTGAAATACACAAAGAATTGTAAAGATTGAGAAAAAAGATAGAAAATTAAACTACTGTACAATAAAATACAAATTTAAAAGTGAAGAACAAAGATAGAAAAAGAAAAATGGGGGGGGAGAAAGTGATCTTTGCTCTTCTTTTCGGCAGCTATAGATGAATATAATTATTCATACCTCTCTCTCCAAAATTACAACTTATTCCCTTCTTTCAATAGCCTCTTCTCTAATCATCAAAAACAAATGTTACCAAGTCATTTTATTTTTTTCTCAAAAAGTCTGTAAGGGGTTTCCAGACTTTGAGAAATGACACTAATTATCTTTCTATAATCAAACCAGACAGTTTGTCCATTTCTGCTAAATCTGTCAGTTTCCACCACCATTCCTCCATAGTAGGTGATGTTAAATTCTTCCTTCTTTCTGAGTACATCAGTCTTGCTGCCACGGTCATATACTAAAGTAATCTTCCAGGACTGTTTTCCAGCTGTAAGTCCATCAATCCCAGAAGAAATTCTGGTTTTAATTTAATATTAATCTTTAAAATCCTCTGCATCAATGAAATGCTATTAATACAATTTTTTTTTAGTTTTTTACACGTCCACCACACATGATAAAATATCCCTTCATGTGCACATTTCCAACATACATTAGATTACACCTTTAAACATTCTAGGCAATTTCTCTGGCATCATATACCAGCGATACATCATTTTATACAAATTTTCTTTAAGGTCTTAACACAATGTAAATTTCAACCCCATTGACCACATATTTTCCCATTGATCCATCTGTAAATTCTTAGCCCTACACTCTTTAACTTATTCTATTTCCGTTTCAAATTTCAACAGAAGTTTATACATTTTAGCAATTACATGTTCAACGCCTGTACACAGTTGCATTTCAGATTCTAATTTATTTTGTTCAAAACCATAGGTCTTTTTATCCATTTTTCAAACTTTCCAATAATTATAAGTAAGAATCTATCTATCTATCTATCTATCTATCTATCTAAAACTCTTGGGTATGTTTTCTTTCCCAGTGTGCTGATTGGCCACTTGGGAAACATCCCTCAGCCAATAACTACTCACATGCAAATTCCCTCACCACCTCACAATCCGCTCCTACCACTCAATCTGCATCTACACCCCCAGCATCACAAGGGCCCTGTTGCTGGCCATGGCAAGGACTCCGGGAGCCTAAACGGAGTCCCCCCCCTCCACCTCCACTATACGCCTTGCTGTGGGAGCACAAGGAGAGAAGCCGCTGCACTGCAGAGGCCTGCGAGTCCAGGGTGGGAGAACCAGCCAGCTAAGCGGTCATTTGATGGTTGTATAAATTTGGTGTTATTTTTCTCCACAATAGTAGCATGTAGCTGAACTGTGTGAACCTTTCAAATCTACTATAAAATGGCATGTGTTATGCTGGTTACAGCTAGTACCATTAAAAATTGTATCCCTCTGCTACTAACTGCTCTCATGATTTAATTTTATATTACCCTTTACAAATCTCCAGGAGGTCTTGATACATTAGCAACCTTTCTTTACCTGTTGTTTTTCTATAAAAAGGGTCTTGTGCTAAAACCCATAGAGCCATTTTCGGGCACAACCTGGGTTTATATGTATTCCATATTTTCAGGGCATGTCTCACAGAATGATGTTTGAAATCACATTAACTTTGACTTTATTGTACCATAAATATCCATGCATTCCACACCCCAGGTCTTGCCCTTCCAACTAATAATCTTTTATTTCTCAACATCACCCACTTTCATCCAAACCAAACAGCAGGCTGCAAAGAACAATTCCAAATCAAGTAAACCCAGTCCTCTTCTTGTCTTTGCTTCTTGTAATACTTTATATTTAACTTGTGTTTTTTTGCCTTGCCATACAAACTTGAATATATCTTTTCACCATTGTGCATATATATATATATATATATATATATATATATATATATATATAATAGCAACCTTTCTTTACCTTTCTTTACAATATATATTGCCAGGGTATATGGCAGGGGTGTGGCCATCTGAGGTCTTCTGATGGTCAATGAGGCCTCCTAATCCCTGACAGTTGCCCACCCCTGGTATTAAAAAAAAATCTAGAAACTGTCAGGAGATGCATCACAGATCTGCTGTGTTACATGTAGTTTGACCCTGAGTTGTGTAGAATCAGTAAAAAGAAAACATTAAATTAATAAGAATATGGTGATATTCTTTTATTTTCTGAGAGGTTCAACCTCCGTGATTAAAATATGGCTCTGCGGCTTCCGAAGCTTCATGGAAGTGACACGGATGGTTTCGGGAGAGGGACGGCGGCATCCGAAAACGACCCTCTGCCGCGCAAGACCGCCGTCCCTCTCCCGGAAGCTCCTCCCGCATGAGCCACGGTAAAACGCGGTCTGAAAATCTCCCAGATCTCTTTTGTTTAGTGCTCCTAGATAATAAATGCAATCTAATGTTGGGGTAGTCATCTTTACGTGGCACCAAATCCATATTTTAGAAGAGGTTTAAGGCTGAATCATAAAATTAAAGTTGCATCAGTCTTAAGCAAATGCCTTAAAATTATATGTTGATGAGTTCTTATCTGCTGTAAAAAGTAACCATGCTTTAAGGAAGCACTACTCATTTTTTGTTGACTCCATTGCTGCCTTTCTGATTTAGAATAACAAGTTATTGATTTTGAAAACTAAGGCTTGGTTTGAACGTCTGAGCTCACTGCAACTCCCTTAAACTATTGACCGTTTTAATTACATGGGAAGATTTAAGGCTAGCAGAGGTTTTTTTATTACAGTTATATTCATACTAATCAATCATATTTACTCTATACTGTATATGACTTGCGGAATCAATGAGGTTTTTAATGTTTGCCTGTAGGATTTGATTTTGTACTGCCTTCAAGGAAACCTAAAATTATATCATGCATCATAACTTGTTAGCTGAGTACCAAATTCATTTTAAGTAATGTTGATTTTAGGTTCCTCTAGGCATATGTATATATAAAATAAAAATGTTGCAGGGATGGATATACTGCAAACATTGGTTTTGCGTTTGAGAACTGTGAAAGTGTAGGAAAGATTATGAAATCTAGATGTAGCCTGTTTAAGAATTATAACAATTTGCACCACTCTCATTAGCCTCCCCTGCCCGTGCTAATGTTCCTTATGGACAGTGTTTCTCAGTATACCAGACAATGGAGATCTGTGATTTGCTTTTTAAATTCTGTGGTCTTTATTTTTGAGGAAAAAATGAAGATGATTTAGATTTGGACCAGACCACTCTCCCACCCCCTCAGGTTTTCCTGATGTAAATCCTCACCATCATCCCATTCCCATTCCTGTTCACCTCATTACCATTAGGGAATACCAACCAATACACTAACTCAACTGATGCTTTCAAAGAGAACTAAACATCAAGAGAACTAAAACAGAAGTCAGAGTTCTTCCTAAACCCAGCCAATTGGAGGCAAAGGAGAGGTGGGAGGAAGTGCTATTAGGTGGATTGCCGGGTCAACAGCATCCCATTCTGTGACAAATTTAGGGCAAAAACCTGAGACAGGGGAATGGGTCCTTGCAATCCCATAGGGGATAGATCACTGTGATGTTGCATAGATGGGACAAACAGGGTTGTGAAGTAGGCCAGAAAGGTTTCTGAGTCAGCTGATTGTGGGAGCGGAAGTGTGGTCAATCTGGTTAAATGACCTAGAATTTGGGTAAAACCTAATCAGGTAGTATGGCAACACAGAGTCCAAGGGGAATTTTGTCTGGACTAGCAGCAAACTGCTCCAGTGCTTCTTGTTTTGGAGATCCAGAGAAACACGGCAGTTCTGTCAGGATCAGTCCCTAAAAGCAACCACTCTGCCCATAGTTCTGTCTGTATCACGTTACTGTGTGCTTTCATGTTTGACCATTTAATGTTTTTCATTCTTTAACAAGTTGGTGTACTGTAATGAGACAAGGGAGTATGGTGGCTGTCTGGAAGCAGGCTGGATAGCCTGCAGTTGCAAGGACTGTGGGAGGCCATGGGTGGAGCCCATGCTGGGTGAGAATGGGGAATGTGGATGATGGGTAACCAATGGGAAAATTGCCCACCAGTTTTGGCTGATTGTGAATCCTTTTTATTTTATTGTTTTTCCTATGCACTTCATTCAAAGCGACAATTTTGTATGGTTTGCTCTTTAGACTACTGTAGCAATAAAGTTTTCTGTTTAACTCTGAGGCTGCTGGTTACTGAGTGTGAAGACACTAGTACATGACAAGTTCCCTGAGACTTCAGTCAGAGCCTGAGATCTTAGAGCTCTACTGGACATTCCCATAGCTTTCCTGACTTTCTGGGGCTTCCTAGCCTAGCTTTGCACCCATGGATCTGCTTTGCTGCTGGGAGGAGAATGGCATCTGCCTGTGTCTGCTGTAGAATCTTCTTCCCAAGAGCTTATCAGTGTTGATATAAGTATACAGTCTCTCTTGCACATGTATACATATGTTTGAGTGCACTGTTCACAGTGCAACCTCCCCTCTACTTTAGTTAGTTACATATGTTTGAGGCCAGTTGCTTTACAGGGGTACTCAATATGTAAGGCAAAGTGGAGAACATTTTTTTTCTTTTCTTTTTAAAAGAAATTTAAGAGAATGAATTAAATAGGACATTAAGAAAATGCTAGTGTGATGCTTGGCACTGAAGAGAGAGACAACTTTTAAAGTTAATGTATGATGAAATAAAGTTATATTTTCCTGGAAGATTATGCCTATTGGCAATCTAAAGAGTACTTGAAATGTTAGAAATGTGACCGCATTGAAAAAGCACATTCAGTCCAGGAGAAGTGCAGCATAGCAAAAAATCTCTGTGTAGCTGGTGATAAGTATTGTTTTGCACACAGATTTCTGCATGGTCACGTAAAAAGGTATAGTGCATATGTCTTTAACACACACACACCACCAGACTTTCATGCACTTCATCTAACTGTTCTTCATGCATAAATCATAGTTAACCTGAGAGCATTTCTTAGAAAGCAAAGCCTATCACTGCCTTCAGTCAAAGAATCTTTCAGGAAGCTGGGCAGTGTAAATAATTTTAAAAAGGCAAAACCTAACACCTGTAATTAGGAAGCTCTGCTCATTTTGTAGGGATACAATTGTTTCATCCAGAATGATGTAGCCTAATTATTACTATTACTAATAGCAAGTATTTTAAAAATGCTCTCTTAGTGGTGCTCTGATTAATAGGTAGAGAAAGCAAGCAAGTTTATATAAATTCATGGAAGATAAAGCTATCAGTCTTTATTTTATTTATTTATTTATTTTAGTAGCCATGATGGCTGATATAGAGCCCTGGTGGCGCAGTGGTTAAATGCCAGTACTGCAAGCCACCACGTTGCAAGTTCGATTCCAGCGGGCTCCAAGGTTCACTCAGCCTTCCATCCTTTCGTAGGTCGGTAAATTGAGTACCCAGCTTGTGGGGGCAATTAGCTAACACACATTAGAAACTGTTTAATGCAGTGTAGATGTGTAAATAGCTATTGCTTAAAACAATTTGTAAGCCGCTCTGATAGCCTTGTGGCTGAAGAGCGGGGTATAAATAAGTAACTAATATATATATATTACCTCTAGTTCCAGAAGCAGTATGCTTATATATAACAGCTGCAGAGGAGCACTGATTGGAAAATGTTATTGTACTTTAGTCCTTCTTATCTCCTTCTCATACCATCTGATTGGCCATTTTGGTAAAAGAATGCTGGAGTAGATTCTTGTGTTCTTAAGATCAAATGGAAAGATAGTTGAAATTTATATACTTTTAGCTATGTGTCTGAGAAAATTTACAGACGTCTCATAACAGGCAATTATACTCAGATAGAAGAGTTAATTCTTTTCAATAGAAAGTTCACAATCAGTTGTTCTGGAAAACATATTGTTTGGATTTGATTGTGGTCTGACTGCCATGAAGAAATACTTTTACATACAAGATAGCATGAGTAGTGCTCTGTCCCAGAAATGGGCAGGGTGGAGCCTGCAGGCCACATACTGTGTGATTCTTGGGGTTATCATACCAGGCTTTGCCAGTGGTGCTAGAGCGGTACTAGAGCAGTACTAGATAATAGCATATGTGGCCATTCCTTATTGCACAACGTCGTGTCTGTGCTATTGCCAGTCTGCATTCAAACCTTGCTGGAGCGTATCTTTTCATGGATAGGGGAAACCCATCAGTAGGCCCTAAATAGTGCTGCCTTTCCATTATTACCTCTATTGATAAGGCCTCTTCCACTTGTTTCAATAGCGGAGTCATGTGGGGTGAGTATGCACATTTTTCCTCTTCTCCCCCCCTTGTTTCCCTGCCCTCCCACCTGCCTGCCCACCCAATCTGACTATTCCCCCTCGCCTGCCCAATCTGACTATTTCCCAGCCCCTCACTTGTCTGATCTGACTATTCCCCACATCGCCTGCCCAATCTGTCCCCCCAACCCATCTGTCTTTTTTCTTCCCGACTTGCCTTCCCAATCCATTTACTATCCCCTTGCCCTGTTCCCCTTCCACCCCATCTGTATCTTTTCTTCCCCTCTCACCTGCCTGATCTGACTATTTCCCCCTCGCCTGCCCAGTCTGACTATTTTCCACCCCCTTTCCTGTCTGATCTGTTCCCGCTCCCACCCCATATTTCTCTTTTCTTCCCCCTCCCCACCAGTATTGTGCAGCAATCACATTAATGAAGCAAACAGAAACATACCAGTATTGAAGCGGAGGTGTGATAAGGATTGCTTCAATACTGGCATATTTCCGTTTACTTCACTAACGTGATTTCTGCATGTTAGAAGCCTGGTGTGATAATCTGATAATCTCTTTGGGCATTTTTTCCCCTGAAAACTGTGGAGAAAATTCCCCAAGCATGTGAAAAAACACAAATGCCCCAACCCAATCTTATATAACTGCCCACTACCCCAAATACCTCCATTTTCCTATGTAGACCTTCTCAAAATGGTTACAGGAAATGATGAAATGGCATTTCCAGTCATCCTTTGAGAGGGACTACAAAGGAAAATGGAGCCATTTGGGCTTGTGTGTGCAGCCCATGGGAAGGCTCAGGGGGCAAAATTTATCCCTGCCCCCTATGTAGTTGGCTACCCCATCTCTATTTCTATTCTGCAGCCATAAATCTATGTCTTTGCCTCAAAGCCTGAAACAAGCCCACATCCTGGTCCTGAAATGTCTGATTTTTAAGCATCTTCTTCGTGGTCTCTGTGAATCACACAGTTGGGTTACTCCTGCGCCTGCACAGAGCTTCAGAAACTTCTAGAATCGCTAGGCAGAATGTGCTTTGATACATTTTTGGCAGTAACTCCACCCATCCTAACGGTCCCTTATAAGGCCTTCCAGCCTAAAATCCCCTCAGTTCCTTTCTTTCCGCCGTGTTAGCAGCTTAAGGAACTTCTGTGCGCTAGGTGTTCTTGAGATTTTATTGTTTTTGACTTGGCTTGCTCTTTTGACAACGTTTTTTAGCTACTCCCAACGGCTTTGGTGTCTGACTCTGGTATTTTGGCTTTTGATCACTTCTTCTGGTTTTTGACTGCGATTTCTGCTCGCTCCCTCGGCTTGTCGCTATTTCTGCTCTCTGTTACTGACCTTGGACCGGCTTGATGACGATTCTACGCTTGACAACTTCTGCGGTATTGTGATTTATGATGTCTACTAAAGGGGCATTTAAGCGGTGCGTGATCTGCCAAGCAAAACTCCCAAGTGCGGATGGGCATTCCCGCTGCTTGATCTGTTTGGGAGAATCCCACGATGTAGACGCTTGCGTCCATTGTAAAGCTTTTACCCCGCAGGCCAGGAAACATAGGCTCTCACGCCTTAAATCTTTCTTATATGAAAAGGCCTTGCTCCTGACCGCACCACCTGCTTCTGCTTTGGCTCCTCCATCGGAGTCTCGGGGCCGTGAACGCTCTCGATCCCCACCGTCCTCTGGTCAGAAGCGCCGTTGGTCTCGAAGCCCTTCAAGGCGTCATTCCACTGCGTCGGATCCCGAGGCCTTACACTCTGCCCACCGACGTGTATCCTCGGGTTCGACTCGAGACCGTTTGGAGAAGGCTAAGGAGCCAACCCCATCGACCTCTAAGCAGGCTATGGGTGAAAAGGAGCCCTCTTCCACCGCTTCTGGCTCGTCCTCAGAACCGGCTAAGAAAAGAAAAAGGAGAAGCATCTCTCCAAACATTCAGAGGGCAAGAAGGATAAAGATAAAGTCAAGCCGGCGGAGCGTGTTGTTCCACAAGTCCCTCCTCGGGATCGGAAGGGCTCTGATGATACGTTCCTCCGCCCTCCACCGCCGTCCACTCCTGATGTGGCAGCCCGTGATCTGCGGACCCCTCCTCGATCTTTGGATGTTGTGACTGTTGAGCTTTCCCCTGCTGTGTCTGTTGCGAAGCGTGTGGAATCATCACCAGCTCTAGTTGTGTCACGGGACCAACTTCTCCGACGTCACTCTTCGGACGTCGACATGGAGATTGTCAAATCCGAAGACCTGCCTCGGCCTCTCATTCCCTCCATCAGAGAAGATGTGCCAGCTTACTCTGCATATGATTTGGCCCGCTCCATTTGCAGAACTCATCTGGGCTCTCCGTTGGGGTCGCAAATCTTCAACCCCAGAGGAGATGTTATTGAGGTATCACAACCCTCGCTTCCGAGACCACGTTCTCGCTCACCCGTGATTTTGGATGTTGCTTCACAATGGGATGCTACTGTTCAGGTTTCGCCGCTTGAGCATCGACCTCTGCCACGAACTCCACCAACCCCTCAACCTCGTTCTCTCACGCCAACCTGGCCCAGAAGCCATTCGCCTGATGCATCTTCATCTGAGTCAGTTGCTTCCTCGGAAATTTACAGGCCCTATCTGCCGTCCCCAAAGTCAGAGCTCATGGACGACGATTCCACTTCCCCGACAGATGACGTCCGAGCCTTCGGGGAACAGATGGTGAGGATGTCACACGCTCTAGACCTGAAAGTCGAGGATCGACCAGCTGACCCTGTGGATCCCATCTTTCAGAGGATACAATCAAAAGCACCACCATCTGCTATCATCCCAGTCCTGCCTTCGTTATTGAAACTGGCCCAAGGGTCTTGGGGAAACCCTTCATCGATACAATCCACGTCCAAAAAGATTGACAGGCTGTACAGAGTTGGCAGAGAGCATGTCGACTGGTTGCAAAACCACCCGAAACCAAACTCGGTAGTTGTGGAAGTAGCCCAAAACAGGAAGGAACGCCGGCCCTTGTCTTCCCCTCCAGACCCGGAGAGTAGAAAGCTCAACATCCTGGGCAAGAAGATATATTCAGCAGGTGGGTTGAGCTTCCGTGTCGCTAATTACTCAGCTTGCATGGCAGCATACCAGCAAGTGTTATGGGAACGAATGAACCTCTTGATCAAAGATCTTCCTGAAGAACGGCGCAGAATGGCGGAGGCTATACAATCTGAGGCACAATCTCTTGCGGGTCTTCAAATGAACTCGGCCAGACATGTGGCAGACTGCGCAGCAAAAGCCATCGCTGGCTCGGTAGCCCTGAGACATGCTTGGCTCCATTCTTCTGGCCTCATGCCCCAAGCGTCAGCAACAATTGAAGATCTTCCCTTTGACGAGTCGGGCTTGTTCAACGGTTCTACCGACGACAAGTTCGAATTCTCTCAAAAGATGAGAAATACAGCCAGGAAGTATGGTATGGGCTCCACCTCCACCTACCAATACCGGCCCAGAGGGAGGTATCCATGGCAGGCTTCACCCTATGGCCAACAATCCAGGCGGGGGTACTCCGGTCAGACCTACCGGCGTTCCCGTTATGTTCCTTCCACATCTCCAGCCTCTTCGGTGAGGAGCCAGGGCTCGGGCTCCAGACACCGACAGCAGCCCAGGCAACGGCCCAGGGACCAGGGTCGAAAGAAGTTCTAATCCCTCCTATTTGATGATCTCTCTGATTCTCCCTAGACTCCTCTCTTCGGGGATCGACTGTCCAACTACCAAGACGCCTGGTTTTCAGTAATTTCCGATCGATGGGTGCTCCAAATCGTCCAAACAGGCTATTGGATAGAGTTCGACACTCTGCCTCTGACGGGACGGGTTCGCTCAACACCGCCCTCCCCTCCCCTCCTCGAGGAGGTGGACACCCTGCTGCAGAAGGGGGGCATCGAACCCGTCAACCCCAATCTCCATCACCTCTGCTTCTTCTCGAGGTACTTTCTGGTCAACAAGAAAGATGTCGGGCTGCGTCCGATTCTCGACCTTCGCGGAGTGAACAAGTACATAACTCCAAAAAAGTTCAGGATGGTCACTGGCTTTGATCCTTCCACTTCTGAGGCAGGACGACTGGTTCGCATCCATAGACCTGAAGGACGCCTGTTTTCATATCGGTATCCACCCGGCCCACAGGCGCTTCCTGGCATTTCAGGTCGGGACCGACGTCTTCCAATTCAGAGTCCTCCCCTTCGGTCTCTCCACCGCTCCTCATGTCTTCACAAAGTATATGGCGGTGGTAGCGGCCTTTCTTCGGCAGCAGGGTGTAGAAATCTTTCCTTACATCGACGACTGGCTGATTGTTGCACGGACTCGTCATCAGCTCGAACTCGATATTGGCCTCTCCTTAGATGTCTTAGGCTACCTGGGACTTGTCAACATTGAGAAATCCCAACTCCTGCCGACGCAGGTGATTCAATTCATTGGTGCACGTTTGAACTCTTTGACAGCAACAGCTTATCTGCCTCGGGACCGTTTCGACAAACTCCGTTCTCTGATTTATGCCTGCCGTCAATCAAGAAGGCTCCCGGCACGTTCTATCCAAGTGCTCCTGGGCCACATGGCAGCTACAACTTATGTGACTCGGCTTGCCAGACTTCGTTTCCGTCCTCTCCAGCACTGGTTTCTGCAAGTATTTGATCCTCTTCACGATTCTCCAAACAAGATGCTCACTATGCCGAGAGCGGTTCAGAGGTGGCTGGTGGCTGGTACCAGACAATGTCTTGTCGGGCATGCCCTTAGACATTCCCCAACCGGACGTCTCTTTGACAACAGACGCTTTGATGCAAGGATGGGGAGCGCATCTCGACTCCTACGAGATCCGAGGTTCCTGGAGCACAGACAGACAAGCTCTCCATATCAATGTCCTGGAGCTTCTTACAGTTCAGAAAGCGTTGAGGGCCTTCGAGACCCTGGTAAGGGGCAAGACGGTACTGGTGCTGACGGACAACACGTCGGTCATGTACTACATAAACAAGCAGGGAGGCACGAGATCCCCGCAACTTCTCCAACTCACACTGGACATATGGGACTGGTGTGTGACGAAGGATGTATTTCTGAATCCATTCATCTGCCAGGGGAAGAAAACACTCTTGCCGACGAACTCAGCCGTTCGAGTCTCTCCATCCACGAGTGGCTGCTTCACAGATCAGTCACCCTAGACCTGTTTCGAACCTGGGGGTTTCCTCAAGTGGATCTTTTTGCGCCCCCCGAGAACGCCCAATGTCCCCAATTCTGCTCGAGGCGTCCAGCTCCGAGGTCAAGAGGAGACACGTTCCTGTTTCGATGGTCGGGCCCGTTGCTATACCTGTTCCCTCCATTCCCGTTGCTGACAAGGGTGATCACCAAACTTCGTCAGGACAGAGCGAACGCCATCCTCGTCATGGTGGCCTCGACAGCCGTGGTTTGCAACTTTGCTTCGGTTGCCGAACCGCCGCTTCATCCGCCTTCCATCCCGTCCAGATCTGCTCACCATTCAGGAGGGCAGGGTCAGACATCCCGACCTGGACACTTTGAACCTGACTGCCTGGAGACTGACCCTGTGATTCACCCTTCGGATTCGATTCCCTCGGGTTTGTCCTCGGTACCGAGGCAACCTGCATCTTTACACCCAGACGTCCAAGCCGTCATCGACGCAGCAAGGAGGCCTTCCACCAGGAGATCCTACCAGTACAAGTGGAAGGAGTATGAGGACTTCCTGGCATCCCGGGATTCAACCCTTGACCAATTCTCCATCCCGACAGTCCTGGAGTTTCTTCTCCACCTGTCTTCAGCTGGTTTATCACTGTCTTCAATCCGGTGCTACTTGGCTGCCATCTCCATTGAGTTCCAGACAAGGGGTCTCCCTTCCCCCTTCGTAGATGCCACTGTGAAAAAGTTCTTGAAGGGCTTTGCGAACCTCCACCCACCGGTGACTGAACCAACACCGTCTTGGAGCCTCGAACTGGTCCTCTCACAGTTGGTCCGCTGCCCATTTGAGCCAATGGCTTCCTCCAACCTCCGACTGCTTTCCTGGAAAACGGCGTTCCTTGTGGCCATCACTTCTGCGCGTGGGGCTGGTGAGCTCTGTGCCTTGAGATCGGATCCGCCCTACACGGCTTTCCACAGGCACAAAGTGGTCCTCCGCCCCAACATCTCCTTCTTACCGAAGGTGGTCTCCAGCTTTCACCTTAATCAAACCATCACTCTCCCCGCCTTGATGCAGGATCCGAAGGACGACTTTGAACGCACCCTTCATCTCATGGATATCAGAAGGGCTCTGGCTTTCTACCTTCAACGGACTGCGTCCCACAGAAAATCACCCAAGCTATTTGTGTCTTATGCTGACTCGAAACTGGGAGAGCCCATTTCTTCACAGAGACTGTCGAAGTGGGTGACCTCGACGATTGCGCTTTGCTGCGAACTGGCCAAGAAACCTCTGCCGTCTCGGATTCGAGGACACTCTACGAGACCTGTCTCCACTTCGACAGCTTTTCTCTCTGGGATGCCTCTAGAGGACATTTGCAGAGCTGCAACCTGGTCGTCACCTTTGACTTTTATTTCTCACTACAGACTTGACTCTTGTTCTAGGAACGAGGCGGCCTTTGGGAAGGCTGTGTTGTTATCTTCTATACAATGAGTGAGTGTGTTGCCAAGTCATTGTTATATCTTTGACCATTTTAACTAATAATAATTTGCTTTAGTGCTTTAGCCTCAAATGGTTGATGTGTATGGTACATGGGTGTAGGACATACCCCCCTCCTGAACTGAAGCTTGCCAGTCTACACCCAACTGTGTGATTCACAGAGACCATGAAGAAGATGGACAGGTTGCTTACCTGTAACCATAGATCTTCGAGTGGTCTTCTGTGAATTCACACAGACCCGCCCATCCTCCCCTCTATGTCCTACTACATCACATAAACATGCTTAATGTTCCTGATGCTGCATATTGCGGCGTCATTCAAGGAACTGAGGGGATTTTAGGCGGGAAGCCCTTATAAGGGACCATTAGGATGGGCGGAGTTACCGCCAAAAATGTATCAAAGCACATTCTGCCTAGCGATTCTAGAAGTTTCCGAAGCTCTGCGCAGGCGCAGGAATAACCCAACTGTGTGAATTCACAGAAGACCACTCGAAGATCTATGGTTACAGGTAAGCAACCTGTCCTGTGGTTCCTTGTTTCTGGGTATGTGTGAGAGTAATGCCACCAGAGATTATTTTGTGCCCCTTTATCCAGGTAGTGTTTAGAGAAGGCCCTACTATTAATAAAAACTCAATAAAGATAGAATGCTTCTTTTAAAGAGCTTTTAGCAAGCTGCCACTAAAATTTGGCAGTGTGATTTGCTGAAAAATATTGGCAGTGTTGCTTTCTGGGGGCTTCTATGCCTCCCCAAATGGCTATATGTTGTTGTTGTTGTTGTTGTTGTTGTTGTGTGCCTTCACATCATTTTTGACATATGACAAACCTATGGCAAACCTATCATGGGGTTTTCTTGGCAGGATTTGTTAAGAGGGGGGTTGCCTTTGCCTTCCTCTGGGGCTGAGAGAATGTGACTTGCCCAAGGTCACCTAGTGGGCTTCCAGTGCTGAGCAGGAATTCAAACCCTGATCTCCAGAGTTGTAGTCCAGTGCTCAAACCGCCACACCACGCTGGCTCTCTACTGCATTAGCTAATTTGACTTTTGCCAAGCCATACTCTAATTCCTATTAAACACCATCCATGAACTAAGATAAGGAATATGCCCAAACATTTAAGAGTTATAGAATGGAAACATATTGTTAGATGCATTATATTATTGCACTCAGACTGTTATGTTGTAAAATTGACTATTAAAAAGTGTTACAAATCATGATTACTTCTAAAGTAGCTGTGCGTTGAGTATGAAGAAAAACCTAGTCTTAACATCAAGTTATTAATGAGTTGTTGTATAATTTATTTTAGTCTTAGTCTTTAACTCTATTTTCATGTTGTATAGTCAGCCCTCAACTTTTGTGGGAAAATGGAAAATTGGAATATAGCCTGCCTTCCCCCCCCCCTTTTGTTTTTTTTTTACCTGAGAGAACACTTCTCTCGGCATTTGTAGGTCCACCACTGGAAGCTGACCATAGAATCGCACTGGAGGTTCTCTCTAGGAATATCTAGGTCCTCCAGCATGACTCAGTGGTCAACCTCCGGTAGAAACATACCCCAGAATCATGCTGGAGGACCTAGAAGATGCCTAGAGAGAACATATTTAGTAATCCGCTAATAATCAAATCCACAAATGCTTAACCTCCAAATGTACTCAAGGATGACTATACTTAGAATCATAGAATTGTAGAGTTGGAAAAGACCACAAGGGACATCCAGTCCAACCCCCTGCCACTCAGGAAACCTACCTGATCACCAGTTTGGTAATGTACCTTATTTTTGATGTTTAGCCTGGCATCTTCAGAGTAGTCAGGGCTAGAAAACCGTAAAGGTTTCTGATGCTGCCATTCTTGGGGGATAATAGGACTCTCAATCCCAAGCAGAAGCCAAAAATATCCCAGCAGATTTAGCTGCAACCCATTTCCAAAATAATACTCACACACAGAGTGTTTTTCTTCCTGTCAATAGGAGGCACTTTATCTTCAGCTCAACGGCAGTTGCAATAGTTACAATACATACACAATGCTATGCCAGACATCAGGCTTCAGGCTTGGTCAAGAGACAACATCTCTCCAAGTGTACATCGGTACATAGCGTCTAGTGTCCCGTCCATCTCTAGCCTCTAGCTAGTCTCATCCCACGTCTAGTCAGCTCAGCAAGCCTCTAGCACCTCTAGCACTTCTAGCTAGTCTAGTAAGTCTAGTGGAGTAGTCACAAAAGTCACACACACTAGCTCTGGGCATAGCCTCCTTTTTATACAGTGTCACAGGGCATTGCCTCCTCCAATCACCTAGGAGCCATACATCTTGTATAAGCCCTTTGCACACCGCCCTAGTCTTTGCACACCTTCCTCTTCTTTGCACTCATCACTAAAACTTGTATTAATGAGTTATATAAGGATGACGTGTGCAGCTGTGGTCTCCAGGCTCTAGAACCTTGGCCTTGGCTAGCTTGGCAGTGACTTGACAACTTTGCAGTTGGCTGGCCAGTTTATAAGGAGTTCAGGCCTCAAACTCCTGACAGCCATGTGTTTGTAGATGTTCGAAGGCAGATTTTCTGTGTGCCCTCCATGCTTTCAGGCAAATTCCTGGACAGAATTCTGGTCAAAGCTGTTTTAATATATCCTGTGAACAACCATGTTATAGTTGTGAAGGTTTTGAGACCCAGTCCTCCAGCCAGGATTGATAACCTGAATTTTAAATAGGAGTCAGTCCAGATGTTAAAGAGGTTTTGAAATTAAATAAGATAAACAGTAGCTGGGAGTCTACTGCAAATGCCAAGACATTTTCTATGGTTAGGTTAGTCTCTCTCAGCAACACAATAGCAACCATTGATTTAATAGCATATATATCAGTGGTGTCTCTCATTCTAAGCCCTTGCAGAATAACATTATTCTAAATTGCAAGACTTAAAAGAGATTCTGTTTTTCAAGCACATGTTGCACATGATGAATACAGTCTTGGTATGAAGAAAACAGGATAGAATTAACATTGCTCCCTGGTGTCAACAGTAAAATATCCTCCTATTTTGCCATCTGCCAAGTGGGTAAGGAGCAAAATGTCAATGTCTCTCTCACCCTTGATAATTGCAGCACTATCATACTCTTTGTGGATTTCTGCCAAGTGTTCAGGGAGGCAGTGGAGTTGGACTTTTCTATAAAAAAAAATACTGCCATGAGCAACAGGAGCAGCTGTGTTTTTGCATCAGTGTGTCCCTCAACTTTGTCTTTCTGGGGGGAAAATTAATGGTGTATTCTTGGAATTTTGAACAGCTAATTTGATTTCTACAGCAGTAGGATTACAGGAATGTTGTACTCTAGCCAGAGAACTCAGATATATTCCAAGTAAGATCAGTGTGATGATCAAACACATTAGGAAAAAATACTTCTGTGTGTTGGGAGAAGAGGAGGATCTCCTTAAAACGGCATTCTAAAAAAGTTGAGGGCTGATAACAACAATCACAGTAATGAAATCAATATGGACAGAGCCAGCACTGAAAGGAAATTTAGTACCAAACGTGTAACTCTGAATCATGGTTGAGGTTTCATCCTAGTTAATAGCAGATGTTGAGTAGGGATGTGGGGACACATTGATTGGACCAGAAATTCATGAACTTGACCCAGTAGTTTGAAGAGAAATGGTTTAATGAAATAGTCTGTCCACCAATTTGATATTCCCAAATCATTTTACAACATCTTCAACATGTTTGTTTGGGGTAAATCCTTTTGGACTCAGTGGGTTTTTCTTCTGATTAAGCAGGCATTTAGTTCCTGACAATTTGTTCTTCCTGTGTGTACCAACAAAGAAGTGGTATGGATCTATTTTTAAATAAAAATTTCTAAAGGGGTTGTGGGTTGTGAGATGTTTGTATTTTTTTAAAAAAGGAAAGGACATCCGAACATTTAAAAAGGGCTCCCTTTCCAAGTATTTCATGTTTAATAGGGTTGCACAGAATTGCTGACTGTCACTGTATAATTTTAACAAGCTTGTTTCAATTGCTACCCCTTTTTTGGAGGGCAAAGAAACACTACACCTTCTGAATACATTGAATTGCTAGGTATGATCTGCCACTTTGTGTGTGGTTCTGGGGGGACCCTGTGAGTGACAAAGGAATACACTTTTTAAACTTGTGTTATGACTGTAACCTTTTTCAATTGTTCTTAATTCAGAATACACCCCAGAATAGTCCTTCCTCCCAAATTTAGCTTTACCTCATCCCAAATTTATAGCTGCAAAAAAAGCAGCCAGTTTTGAGGTGAGTTAAATGGGCCTTCTCAATATGGTAAAGCCTTGGGGTGGGGTGGGGGGGTGGGATTTCAGGACTACGGCCTCCCTCCCTAGAAGTGATCCTGAAAGAAATGCTCCTTTCCCTGTGGTCACTGATTGCTATTCTCTCTGGTTTCTAGTTTTGCTGCAAAATGTTGATATGACAAGTTCAAGGGGGCCACAAGGGCTAAAAAGCTAGGGATGGGGCTGAATTTGACTTGTTGTTGTTATAGGGCCATTAAGGCCTGCTTTGATTTATGGATATCTGAAGAGTTTTTTCACTGCAACCTTCTAGTTTTTAGTAAAGTGCAAATGGCTAATACAATGTAAGGATGGAAAGAGCATTTCTTGTTATTCATTTCCTGATCTAAAATGGGTTTTCCAACATTTAGAAAATCCTGTTGGGAAGAATAACACATTAGCAAGAATTTCGTGTAGTTTTTGCCTAGCATATGCAGATCCAAAGCTTTTCTAGAAATTATTCTGTACAGAAATACAAAGGGTTTTTGTGCAGAGTCATGGTTTTCTTGCAAAAATAACATGTTTTTCATGCCAAAAAAAAAAAAAACCCTGCTTCCACCCCCAAAACCTACTGGTCAAGATCCTGCATCATCAGATGGGCTACAATGATGGAGTACCATCAAGGCATTGAAGAGCAAGGTGCTGAACAATGGTGTGTCCAGCCCCCTCCTGATAGTGAGGTGCAGTGTGAAAAGCAACAGCAGGGCCCCCTTGGCGTCCAATCTCAACTGCTTTTCACACTGCACCTTTCTGGGAGGAAGGGGGTGGACATGTCATCCTTCAATATCCAACTCTCCAGCTTTGTGCAAAATTGCTATTTTTGCATATAAAACAAGAACTTTGCACGTGCACACACAGACCCCACGTGACTATTTGGAAACAGTGTTTTAATGCAAAAACCCCCACAACCCACATGTTTTTCTGCACTCAAACACACATTTTTACCCCACCCCCATCCCCCATATATTTCTTCACAGAATAATCCCAAAACACTTTGGAATCTGTAAACACCATACAGTATCTGCAGAAACACAGTGGTGAGAAAACTGTGGAAGTTTATCACATATGTTTGCATCCAAAATTCAATTTGTTCTTGTTGTGTGAGTGCAACATAATCTGTCAGGGTTTTTTTTTAATGCAGAGGTATATTATACTTTATTCTCTGTCAATGTGTAGATTCCATGTGTCATCTTCTCCTATTCCTTTATGCTATATACGGTTCTGTTATCAAAGGACAGATACTTTTTCATTAATGGCCATAGCCTGAAAATACCTTCATAGGTGGCCTGGGAACACATAGGTGATCAATTGATATTCAAGGACTTGTTTTGTGTTTGCAACGATCTGTGGAAGCAGACATAGCAGAATACTGAAGCTGATTTAAGATACAGATCCTCAACCTGATACCTGTCAGATTTGTTGAAGTACAGAGTCTGTAATCCTCAGCCAACATAGTAAATCCAGTCCCAATGAAAGTAAGCCCATTGATTCAATGGGAACTTGGGAAGTCAAGACTATAGTCTGTAACTCACTTCTATGTCATTCCATCACAGCTGGAGTGTACCAGGTTATGGAACCCTGGGACAGAGGAGTCATCAGTTTTCCTCCATATACTGTAATTACTTAGAATACTATGGAAAGAAGACTCTTCGCTCATGTTGGCTAATAATGTTTATTTTATATTTGCTGTGTACAGTTCTTAAAAATGAAAAAGTGGTAACTTCTACACATAAATACATGCAGGATACTAAGCATTGTATTTCTATTTGTCTTTTCCCCACCAGCATTTAGCACTAGCTCTGAAGTTTCTTATGTCATATGTGATTGCTGATAAACCACGAGACATTCAAATCAAATTGGCAAGGCTAGAATTTGAATCTCTGGAGGCACTCAAGCAGCAGGTAAGAGCTTTTGGCATTGAAAGGTTTCAGGCAAGATGAAGATGAAAATTGTCATTGCTGTCTACTTTTTTAGCAACTAGATTTTGTTAAAAGATATTTAGGTATCCGGTCTTCTAGAACAGTTAATCATGTGCACGTATACCTCAGTTAATGAAGTAGATGTGTTTCTGGGCATTACATCTTTAACAGAAAATTTGGTAGCAGAGACAGAACTAACGTGGAAATAATAGTCATAGGTTCCTACAAACCACAAAAAAGAACCAGTTCAACATGTTTCAGCAAACTTTTTATCCAAAACTAATAATATACACTAACAATAGGTCCAGTAAGCCTTGCATAATTAAACAAAAACATTCTGAACCTTGAAAGGTTCTTCCAAAATGCATCCAGAAATTATTTCCCCCACCAGTCTCCACTTTTCTTACGAGGATTTCCATTTTGCCGGAGTACCCAGTGATGTAGGCTTATCTGCTTTCCCACTTTTCTCTCTGTTCTGCCGCTCACAATGATCAATAAGGGATTGTGGAGACAGCTGTTTTCTCCCCTTGCCTGATGTAGGCATGTATACATAGCAGCAATAGGATTGGCTAGGGTAGAATCCCATTGTTTCCCTGCTCAAGCTTTGTTTATTGCAAGATATGCTGTTGCAACCCAACACTGAAAGTCTATGTTTCTTTAGCCCTCCTTGTACATCCTCCCAATGCTGATGGTCCTAAAAAAAACACCTTCGTAGCTAGACAAAGGGCAAGGAGGAAAGGGGCTGGTCAGGCATAAAAAGATTTTGGAAAGGGGGCATTCTTCTTTAGAGGCGTTGACTGAGATGTGCCTATATTATCATTTTTCAGTTACTGTATTTAAATAATGGCACTAACATGTAGTATAAGAACATACTGTATGTAGATCATATGTCAGCTAGCAGATTATCCCACTAAGCTTCTAATGTGTAGCAATCACATTAGTGAAGCAAATGGAAACAGACTGGTATCGAAGCAGTCCTTATCGAACCTCCACTTCATTATCAATATGTTTCTGTTTGCTTCACTAACGTGATAGCTGTGCAATACTGGCAGGAGGGTGGGGGGAAGAAACGAGACAGATGGGGTGGAGGGGAATAGATTGGGCAGGCGAGAGGGTGCAAAATAATCAGATCAGGCACCTAATGGGTGGGGGGAATAAAAGAGACAGATGAGGGTGGGTGGGTGGGGGAATAGATCAGGTAGTTAAGAGGGTGTAAGAAATAGTTAGATTGGGCGGGAGAGTGGGGAAACAAGGGGAAGAGAGAGGGAGAGAAAAGTGACTGCCACTATGAGAACTGAAGCAGAAGAGGACTTACCTCACAGAGGCAACACTAAAAAGGCAGCGCTATTGTGGGCCTATTGACAGGTTTCTCCCATCAGTGAAAAGATGCCCTCCAGCAATAGTTTGAGTGCAGATTGCCAACAACTCAGACATGATGCTGTATAATAAGGGATGGCTGCATACACTATTATCCTGCTCTAATACTGCTGATAAGGCCTGGTGTGATAATCTACCGTACCTAATCTTCATATGACATTGGTACAGAAAGGCCACCAAAAATCTGATTACTAAATGGACTTTTTTCTTTTGTTTTCTTGGTATAAAATGTGCACTTAGAATGTCAAAAGCAAGGAAGTATTACTAATGCCCAGATATGTTCCGTGAGTTCTGCATTTGATGCTATGGTTTTTTGGCATTAGTCTTTCTTTTAAAATTTGCACAGGTGGCACCTCAACTTCCTCAGCTACTTCTGTTAAATTGCTTTTGTTGTGGTGCCATCTGTCCAATCTGCTGCAGCTGTAACTGCACTGCAAAACCAATTTTTTTGTTAATTTAGGTTAAAACAGACTAACCACCAAAGGCATAAAATAATTCATACAATTCAACTATTAAACGTATAAGGTTTCCATACTACAATTCTTTCTAATAGAAGACCCACATCTTTCCCATCCAGTCACCTCAACACCATTGTAACCCTGGTCACTTGAAACTCAACAGAAAAGCAGTAAATTCCAGAAGACAGGTGTGGGCTTTGGAGGCAGGGAGAATACTTTTAACTGTGGCAAATACTGCTTTTTGTAGGCGTGAGGGGTTTTTTTTGTTGTTGTTGTTCCTTATCTGTTATTTTCTTTTAAAAAAATATTCTTTTTTTTTTACTTCCATTATCCCTTGGAATTTCTTTTCTCCCTTTCCTGGGATTGAAGGATTTAATATTTTCAGAGCCTGATTTAAAAAATATCTACCAAAATGTTATCTACAGGACCAAATAGCTTATATTTGCTACTCATATCCTTCTTTTCCAAGCATACTTGAATGATGGTTTTCTCCAGGCTAATACAATTCTTTGAACAATTCTGCAATTATTGGCAGCTTCTACAGAAAAAGTCACCCAAATTGATGGTATTATATGTACATGCAAATGTTGAGATCTGACTTAGGAAAAGGGAGCATGGGAATTTGAAACCATTCCATGAGGAAGCAGCCTCATCCATTTCAGATGAGATTCAGATAACATGCTGATTCCAGAGACTTTAAAAAAAACAGATCCTAGAAGGTTTTGCATAATATTTGATTATATGTTGTGCCTTAAATTTAAGTATGAGGTTAGACATTCCATTTGAGACTTTTGTGCTCCAGTTCTTGGAGTGTGTTCCTATCCGGGTCAGGGCTGTCTTTCGCCACAACCACATAAAAAAATAAAGATTGAATATATGCAGTCTTTGCATATGCAACTGAATTTTGCCTTTCTTGGACACATCTGTTGAAAATAAATCATTCCTAGACAGCAGCTTTGCACACTATTACAAACAGCAGGATTTTAAACCTATTGGAGCTATTCATTTTTCCTGCATTTTAAAATATTTTAAATATATATATGAGACAGGACAAAATAGGTCAATGACTGAAACCTCAAGCACAAGCTCTTTAGTCACCTTTAGGAATATAAATCTTAACTTATTACATTGTTACGGGCAAGAAGGAATAGCTTCAGGAGTTTCTTCCTGTTGGGCCTGATAATAAGTTTCCCTCCCCCAATTATTTTTTACTCATTACAGGACATTTGGTGGGGAAATTTGTTTGTGTAAAAATGGTTTTTGCGGGGGGGCGGGGTATGAACAGAAAACAGTATTTTGTGCAAAATACAGTTTTCTGCCCCAAATTGCCCCCCCTATACAAACAAAGTCAGTTGTGTATCAGTTTTTGTGTAAATGATTTTTTTCTCTTGAAAAGAACAAAGATGTGAAAAATCTCAGTGTTTGACCATATTCTCAGTGGACTGTGTGGAAATTAAGGTAACCTTTACCCTGTCCTAACTTTGGCCCCATCTATACTAGGGGTAAAATAAAAGTAGTGCCCCGTAGTAACAGCAAATTGTAGCTACTGCAACTTGTCTTCATGGTGGTTTTGTCCTCAGTAGTCCCCATAAGCTTTGCATCCCTGATGGCAGCTGAGGAAGTGAGAAGAGGGTTCTCTCACCCTCTTCCCCCTTCCTCACACCGCGGGGGAGGGCTGGCAGTGGTGGGGAAACCGAGGAAAGGAGGCTCTCTTGCCCTCTTCCCCCTTCCTTGCCCCACGGAGGTGGGTGGGCAGGCAGTGGTGGGGAAACCAAGCAAGGGAGAAGATGGCTCTCTTGCCCTCTTCCCTCTTCCTAGTCCCGTGGGGAGTTGGTGGGTGGGTGGCGGTGACGAAACTGAGGAAGGGAGCAGAGGGCTTTCTCGCCCTCTTTCCCCATCCTTGCACTGTGGGGGCAGGCGGCACCAGGGAAACCGAGGAAGGTAGAAGAAGGCTCTCTCTCACCCTCTTCCCCCTTCCTCAGCTTCATGAGGTCACGTGGGCGGTGGTGGGGAAAATGAGGAAGGGAGAAGAGAGCTCTCTCGCCCTCTTCAACCCTTCCTTGGCCCAGCGGGGGGGGGGGGCAAGGGTGGAGATGGGAAGGGGGCAATGAACCAGGGAAGGAAGAAGAGGAGGAGAGAACACTCCTTCCTTCTCCACACCCACGGTGGTGGCGGCAGGGATGGGTGGCTGGTAATGACAGTCACCTGCCTCCCTTACCCATTCCTGATGCTTTGGGGGGGGGGATGGCAGCTGCAGACCCCCGCGTTCATCCAGCCAATCAGTTTCACGCTTCCTCTTATTTGGCCAAGTGAATCATATTGACTCACTTGTCCTAACAAGAAGGAATGCGCACCCCCTCGCTTTTTAAAAAAAGAAACAGGAAAAACTGCGAAGACTTTTCTGGAGAGGTTTTTGGCCTCCCCCCCCCCTCCTTCACAGTACAGTGAAATCATACAGAATGCAATTAGGGCAGATAGGATTCTCCTCACATTCCGTGATGTTTGGACAACCCCTTTATGTCAGTGCTGTAGCTACATCCCTGGGGCTACAACTTGTTCTGCCCTTCTCTGATCCTTGTTTTGGTTTCTAGCTGGTGGGGCATTTTTGCTGGTACGGTGTTCTGTCAGCAGATCTCTGAGATTGCCCAGTATGTACCTTGTGTCAGCACATCTTTGGGATATGATTCTAGCTAATTTGGCAGAATTGATTTTATGGCACTTTAAAACATATGGAAGATAATTTGGGACTGCCTTTTGACTTTACCTTTTTTCAGACAATATGTATGATTCCTGTATATGTGTTTCATACTGTCAGGTAGTTGTTTCAACACCCTTGTCTCCTGAGAACACTAAAATGGTTATGTGTTTTTAAATATGTTTAAACACTGGCCAGGATCCAATGGTATGCTTCTTGTAGACCTTTTGATAGAGTTGGTGACCTCCTTTTTTCTGAAACCACTATTCACCCTAACATTCCATTCTGAAAGGCTGGGAAGCCCTTGGGAGCAGATTTGAGGCAATGCCCAAGGCTGCAGCAGAAGGAGAGGAAAGTTCCAGTTCCACTGGCATTGGATACAGAAGTATACCATTGGATCTTGGCCACTGTTCTTTTTTCAGTGTTCATGTATCCCCCTTGGCCAACACTGGTGTGCAGACTGGTGTGTAAATTGTTTATCAGCCCTATGTGTGAAATGGGTCTGTTTGTGCATTACTAGCAATAGTATGATGTTGATTCTTGCTTCATATTGTACTGTTGAAGTGAGAGAGGGGAAAAATATACTTCAACCCATAAAATACAGGCCACAATCCAATTCTGAACAAAGTAAGCTTAACTCTGTTTTCGTGGTGCCCTTGGCTTTTAAATAACACAGGTATGTACTGATGCAGGACTGCTGTCCCTGCTTCATTCTCCCCCCTGCTAAGATTAATATTAAATAGATGTCATGTACTTAATTTTTTTTTTTTACTGTTTTAAAACATTTTATATGTTATATGCCACTTTGCAGGCCCTGGAAAGATGATAGGCATTAAGCAAATACTGTTAAAAATGATTAAAATACTGTTAAACATTATTTTTTTAAAAAGTAACATAACTTTCAGTGCTGTGGTATGAGATTCAACACAGTTGTGAATGAAGTCCCCATTACTGTAATAAGTTTAATAACTGGAAAAAATTAAGTAAAAGATCATGACAGTTACATTAAGGAGACACTTCCTTGACCTATGCGCATGAACAACTGCATTGTAACCTGATTGCAATGAGGAATACAGTAGCACCCCCACACCCACAGGGAATTGATTCCAGGTCCCACCGTGGATAGTGAAATCCGTGGATAATAGAGAACCCCCTCTCCTCCGCCACCAGACTCCCCCTGTGGAGAAGGGACAAAGGAGGTGAGCTTGCCTCCTTCCTCCCTCCCTGCCCACCCCCCACCAGCTCTGCCACGCTGCCGGAACCCGCACCACTGGAACCATCCCGGGGAAGGGAGTGGGGAGGCGAGCTCGCCTCCTCTCTCCTTCCCCTGGCCATCCCCCCTGCCATCGCCATCCATGGATAATTGAATCAGTGGATGGCGAATCAGCGGATGTGGGGGTGTTACTGTAATTCTACGAGGACAGGGAGGAAGATTCTCAAAAGTATAGAGGAGAAGAAAGAATGTTGTAAGGAGGGTAGGTTTGCTTTCATTTCTCTCTTTGAGTTGCTGTGAACCTTTTTGAACTGAATTATGTTGATATCAGTATCCATGCTACTTTTATTAGAATGCTGTGCTGTCACTGTGTTTACAGTGAACTGGTGCCAATGTTGTTGCATGTAGTGCACCACCAATGTAGTGCATCAAGTATTTTGTAATATTTCATAATAAAGCTCTGACCTGGGCTATTAATATCTATACTTGGCAGATGAATAATTGTAGCAAAGGAATCACAGTGCCCAAGGTCAGAAGGTTCCCTGTCTCTTAATTAAGATACATGAGATCTTCTGTATCACATTAAATGAAAATGTGCATATTTGAAGGAAGAGAATATTGCTGTAAGGGAACATTGCCTTATGTTAACTATTGAAATGGGTTGCTACATTTCAGTATTCAGACATAGGGATGTGACAGGAATGATACTGAAATTCTGCTGTACATTCACCAGTAAATGATAATGTGTCAGAGGAAATTCTGCAGGATGAAATTACAGTGGTAATAGTGCTCCCCTGCATCCCTGTGTGTGTATGGGAAGGGGGACAACAACATATGTGATAGCAGGAGGTCAGGTGGCTTGTTGGCCTTGACGCACAAGTATTGTTGGGTTGGTAGCCCCCAGTCCATTTTCCTGTGTTTAGATGCCTCCCCCAAGTCAAGTGACAGGATCAGACTAGTGAGAAGATTATACTGCCAAGGCCTATTAAAATCTGGGGAGGCTGTGATCACCCAAATAATGTGACTAGAATGAAGCAAATAAAAGGGCAGCTTTGCTAGAGCTGTTCAAGACAGGGCAGATAGCCTCTCTGCTTGGTCCTGAACCTCTTCACACATGCATGTTTCTCAGACATACTGTCATGCTATGAGTAAAACAGCTGTCGCAAATCAGAGTATTCCAACTACTTCACTTCACCTCATATTCCAATATTCCAAAGAGCCATTTTACACATTTTGCTGTAAGACATTCAGGGATTAATCCATCTTCTGTGTGAGAGTGAACGGATTCTGCATCAGCCAGGTTAAAGTGCTAGTTTATGTTGTTTCTCTTTGTAAAGCTGAGAGCTGGCCCCTGAAACAAGATCTAAAAATTGAGGTGATGTTGATGTGGCTATAGCATGTATAATGTGTTATGGCTCTCAAGCTCAATCCCTAGCATATTTAACTAAAAGATCCTGCATGTAAGAAAAAGCATTTCTCCCCGAGAACTATAGTAAACCACTGCTAGTCAGGGTGATCAAAACTGAGTGAATGTAGTCCATTTCTAAACTCAGTATAGGACAATTCTTAAATGGGGAATTTGTGAAAGATAAAAGCATGAAAGATAAAACTTAACATTGGTAGGTAGCCTAGATAACTCCCCCCCCCAACACTGTTACCTGTAAGTAAGAACAGGAAATGTGAGATAACACCAAGGGTGTGTGGCATGATGATAAATTTAGGTCTGTAATGAGGGATAATTGAGAACTGACATCATCTGCATAACACTTTTAATTAAATATGTGTAAAATTTATGTAACTGGTTTTATGTGGTTGACAGAATTAAATGAGGCTTTTCCAGAAAGTTAAGTCCCCCCCACTTTAGATTGTTTGGGCCTCTTCCACCACATTTAAGCCAAAGAGATCTCTGTGGGTGCACAACAATGTTACTAATCATCCTTGCTGCGGTGCTTTGATACTGATTGGAATCTGGCAGAATGAGAAGTATTTATTTATGTATTTATTTACTAGCTTGCAGCTTTCGTAGGCTGTTCTATAGCAAAAAAAAAAAAGTATTGGGGTGGCTCAGTGGATAAAATCAAACAAGTTTAAAATTACTAGCTATCACAATAAATTATGATCTGGCAGAAAACTTTAAAAGTGGAGTAAAATAGATTTAGCAGGCTAACACAGATTTTAAAGACCTGGTCTTTGCTCGGTGTTGAAAGGAGAATGAAATAGGCTTCAGGTGAGCTCTCTGGAGAAAGCATCCTGTAATGAGGGTGCCACTATTAAAAAGACCCTTTCACTGGTAGCTGCTTGGCATGAGCATCCCCTGAGAAAGATCTCAGCATGAAGGGAGGGATAGCCATTGAGCAGAGGCAAGCCGATAGTACCCCTGTCCAAAGTTGTGAAGGTCCAAACCAGCACTTTGAATCAGACCTAGAAGTGGATTGAATGCTAATGGAGATGGTGAAGGACTGTCATAGTTCCAGTTAGCAAGGCTGCTACAGCATTCTGAAGTACCATATATACTTGTGTATAAGTAAAAGAATTTAGGCCAAAAATGACCTAACAAAACCTGGGTCAATTTATACATAGGTCAATATGGTAATCCAGCTCCAAAAATGGTGGTGGCAGCAGCTCTTTGGGATTTCTCTGTCATGGTAGGGAGAGCAGAGGGGGTCCTAAAAGAAGCACATATCCCCACATTCTCCCACCACACAGGGCCAGTTTAAGGAATTTTGGGGCCCCCTGCAACACTTTATTTTGGGGGCCCCATATGGGCCAGTTAAGGGATTTTGGGGGGCCCTCCAACACTTTATTTTGGGGGCCCCATATGGGCCAGTTTAAGGGATTTGAGTGTCCCCTGCAACACTTTATTTTGGGGCCCCCATATGGGCCATGGGAGCCCCATATGGGCACGACCTGTCAGTCATCTCCCCCCCAGCGCACAAGCTCCCCACATAAAATGCCCTTCTTCCCCCTGCACCATCCCACTTCCCCCCAGGTCTGCACAGAGGCACCCCACATTCCCAAAAGAAGCCTCCCCAGAGCCTCCCCCACACCTCTCAGGTGGAGGCCCCAGGCGCCTCACCTTGGCTCTCTGCAGGTTGGTTCAGCCACAGGACGAATGGGTTAGGAGCAGTGGTGGGGGGGCCTCCCGCTCCTCCTCCTCTTCCTTCGGGGGCCCCGGCTCGAGCCGCTGGCATCTCCCCCTCCCCACTCCTTGGCCGGCCCTTCTTCCAGGCTCAGCCTGGGACTTCTCCCCAATGCTGGAGCCAGGGTGGGGCGAGGAGACGGAGAGAGGGGGAGGGAACAACCAGGCAGGCGGCAGGAAGGAGGCTGGCTGGAGGGATGCCCCGATGCTAGAGGGAGGAGGAGGCGGGACCACAGCCGGGCTGAGGCGGGGGGACGGGCTTTGGGTTTGGAGGGAGGAGTGGATGGGGGAGGAGGACTCATGGGGCCCACCTGTGGCTGGGGCCCCCTGCCAATGCTGATTTGGCAAACAGGTTAAACCGGCCCTGCCACCACAGCAGGGAAATCCCAAAGAGCTGCAGCAGGGAGGGGTGAGGTTGGCACATTTTTTTACAGGAGACTCTACCCAGACAGACTAAGCTCTTGCCATAGTCCATCTGGGGAGAGCCTCCTGTAAAAAAAGTGCTGACCCCTCCCCCTCCCCCACCTCACAGGGAGATCCTGAAGAAGCACTGATTTCCCCCACTCTCCTTGCCGCAGCAGGGAAATCCCAAATATTTCCCTGCCAAGGCAGGCAGAGTTGGGGGTGGTGGGTTGATGCTTCTTTTACACAAAGCTCTTCCCAGATGGATTTTTCACCGCCCAATTGCCCACCCTCGGAGAAGATGGCGAGAAAGAGGAGGAGGAGACAAATGGGTCAGCTGCAGACAACTGAGGGTGGTTGGGTAGGTAGTGAAGGCAGGCAAAACCATGCCTGCCTTCTCTGGCTCCCCTTTGTTACCTGACTGCCTGCCCTCCTTTGTCTGTAGCCAAGCCGCTGCTTGAGTGGCTGGCATGAATGAGAGGATGACTTGGGGAAAGGGGAGAGGGACAAAGGGTCCATTTATCTGCTATGTTTTTAAAGTGACAGAAAGGTAACACTGGTTTCTTCACCTGGAGAGTCCAAACTTAGAGGGAAGGGATGGGAGATGGTGAAGGGGAAGTGAGAGGGAGCAGAAGGGAGACAGTGGCAGCAGCTCTTTTATGCTCTTTGATGATGGAGCACCAAGAGGCGAGGTGAGCAGCTGGCATGCAATAGTGGTGACTTTGTGGCGTGTCTCCTCAAAGGAGTGCTGAGAAGCAAGGGGAGCAGCAGGGATGTGGTGGTGGCACCCTTGACTTTTCCATGGGACATACCAAGATCCATAATTTTGGCCCTCAGACCTGCCCTTGACTTATACATGAGGTCAATTTATACATGAGTATATATGGCAATTGACATTTGCAAACCCTTTTCAAAGGCAACCCCACAAAAAATCCAAACAAGAGGTTACCTGGATATGAAAGACTAAAGCAAGACCAGGTAGGGCTAACCCTGTAATACCCTGTAATGCTAAATGTGGAGCAGTGAACACACCATATTATAAACTTACTTCTTTAATGAAGCGAGACTTCCTCCAGAAGAAGCTGAACACCACTGGTAAAACCTTCTCTCTCTAGTCTGGATTGAGTTTCAGGTGAACTCAAGTACCTAACTTTCTTTTGACTTGCTTCTCTTTTCCAGCAGCTGGGCAGAGCTCTGATTTTTTACCTTGTGGACAGCAGTCCTGTTGCTCAGTCTCTCAGGCTTTCTTCCTTTCTGTAAGTCATCAAATGATGAGATGGGAAGTGCTAGATTTTTTTGAAAGTGAATTTCTGAGGTGTCTCATCGTAGAAATGCTTTGCACCCTTCAAACCGTTGAACACAACTTAAACGTGACAGTTGATTGCTTCTCCAAATGCTTCTCTCAGCATTCAGCTTAAGAATGCAATGCAGAATCTCCACTGAATGCTATTTCTTCTCGCTCCTATGTAAATAACTCTCTTTGAGAAGGGCAATATGGTGGCAGACAGCAGAAGATTCTGGAGGAAAACAGAAAATAAGCAAAGCCTTGTCTCTCTTAGAGGTTTTGGGGTCAATTAGAAGCATGCAGGCCCTGTTCCATCTTTTTCAGAGTTCTCTACTCTCTGTTATCCTATCTCCCATTCCTAAGGGGAATCTTCTTTGTCTATGGGGAAGGGTGAAAAGAAGATGAGTGTAGGAGACGTGGCAAGAGTAGAAGCAAAACCGAAGTATGCGTGGCCTACCTGAGGTGATTTGTTTCTCCCTCAGTTCTGCTTGCAATTATTTGTGAAGGGCTTGCTCATGTAGTCGGTCATCCATGCACCACATAGTGGCCTCATCATAGTAATCAGTTGTTACATCTGAATACAAATTGCCCCCTAGCATCTGACTGTATCTCACTTGCTTATTAAAAACCTGGTAATTTTTTTTTAATCAGCTTTGGGAGTGAGGAATGTGCATGGTTTGTGTATTTGATGGTTGTTGGTATTAGTTTTTTCTGTAGTTGCATCTTGCTTCACTCCTTAGCAAAATCTACCCCATCCCCAAACCCCCACCCCACTAAGCCCCCACAACCTACTGGTTCCCTCTAGGGCTACTTAACTAGTGCATGGAAAAATTGCTTTCTTGAATTACAGTGTCTCACCACCACCCCCAATCTAGGTGTTGTAGTCCAAAAAAGTAACTTTTTTCAAGCTCTCACTTATGCCTCATTCAGAATTCTATGTAATATTTTCAAAATATGATAGCTGATACCATCATAAACATTGGTTGTATCTGTCAAATCTTAAATAATTGTTCTTGTTTTAACCGGTTAATCTTGTTGTAGAGCATTTTGCTATATTAAATATCAGTCAGTTTTATACAAGAAAGAATCATAATGATCACCTGTCCTGACTTGGTGCATGACCCAGTAATTTATTAAAGCCAGAATACAAGATATGCTAGAGGCTAGAGTCGTGCATCTATTCATTTGAGACATGTTATGACTTCAGCCCTTATATAAATGTAATAATATATTCACTGTTGTGATCACACCACAACATTCTACACACCTTGAATAATTGTAGCATGGTGCTATTCGTTTGTTTTTGCTGTTCTAATTGTTCCTTTTGATTCAGTCACTAATGTTGAATATACTGGACAGTTCTCAGGTTTAAAATTAATATTTCTGAGACCCTATGAAACTTCTATTTTCAACATAGATATCACTTTTTAATTCTTTCCACTCCAGTCTTTAGAATGATTGAGCATTTTAAAGGCATAATAGTGGTTTGGGTCCAGATTTAGGCCTGTTACTATGAGCCTGTTTCTCAGACTCATTTCCCCAGAGCACTATCTCCAGCCCCCTTGAAAATGCTTCAGGGAGCATAGAATCATAGAGTTGGAAGAGACCACAAGGGCCATCCAGTCCAACTCCCTGCCATGCAGGAATAAACAATCAAATCATTCCTGACAGATGGCCATACAGCCTGTGTTTAAAAACCTTTAAAGAAGGAACTCCCACCACACTCCAAGGCAGTGTATTCTACTGCTGAATAGCTCTTACTGTCAGGAAGTTCTTCTTAATGTTTAGGTGGATTCTCTTTTCCTGTACTCTGAGTTGATTGCACCATGCCCTTGTCTCTGGAGCAGCAGAAAACAAGCCTCCTCCATCCTCAGTATGACATCCCTTCAAATATTTAAACGTGGCTATCATGTCCCTTCTCAGCCTTCTCTTCTCCAGACTAAACATGCCCAGCTCCCTAAGCCGGTCCTCATAAGGCACGGCTTCCAGACCACCCACCATCCTAGTCACCCTCCTCTGGACATGTTCCAGCTTATCAATATCATTCCTGGATTTTGCTGCCCAGAACTGGACACAGTATTCCAGGTGAGGTCTGACCAAAGCAGAATAGAGTGGCACTATTACTTCCCTTGATCTAGACACTATACTCCAATTAATGCAGCCTAGAATCGCATTGGCTTTTTTAGCTGCTGCATCACACTGCTGACTCATGTTCAGCTTGTGGTTCAGTAAGACTCCTAGATCCTTTTCACATGTACTACCCTCAAGCCATGTGTCACCCATCCTATAGTTTTGCATTTCATTTTCAGTGCCCAAGTGTAGTAGCCTACATTTCTCCCTGTTGAAATTCATTTTGTTAGTTTTGGCCCAGCTTTCTAATCTGTTCAGGTCATTTTGGATTCTGATCCTGTCCTCTGGGGTATTAGCTACCCCTCCTAATTTGGTGTCATCCGCAAACTTGATAAGCATACCCTCTATTCCTTCATCCATTGATAAAGATGTTGATAGCACTGGATCCAGGACAGAACCCTGTGGCACCCCACTAGTCACTTCTCTCCAGGATAAAGAGGAGCCATTGGTGACTACCCTTTGGGTTTGGTCAGTCAACCAATTACAAATCCACCTAACAGTTGCATTGTCTAGCCCAAAGGTTACTAACTTTTTTGCAAGAATATCATGGGGGACCTTGTCTGAAATCAAGATACACTACATCCCCTGCATTCCCTTCATCTATCAAGTTTGTAACTCTGTCAAAAAGAGAGATGAGGTTAGTCTGGCATGACTTGTTTTTGAGAAATCCATGTTGACTTTTTGTGATCACAGCATTCCTTTCTTACAGACTAATGATCTGCTCTAGAATCTTTCCTAGTATTGATGTCAGGCTGACTGGGCAGTAATTATTTGGGTCTTCTTCCCCCATGCTTTTTAAAGATGGGGACAACATTTGCCCTCTTCCAGTCTGCTGGGACCTCTCCTGTTCTCCAGGAATTCTCAGAGATTATTGACATTGGTTCTGAGATTACTTCTGCCAGTTATTTTAATACCCTTGGATGAAGTTCATCTGGCCCTGGAGTGATGGGACCCTGCTCGGTAGCATGAGCTGTTGTGTGAGAGGATAGAATACTTAAAATCAGACTGTGACAACTTTTCTGAGTAGAACTCCACTCACAGAAGGGTGACTCGATCAAGTTTGGAGGACATTTCCCTTCCCAGCCTCACTTGTACCATTAAGTGAACTCACTGACCATGAAGAATTTTCAACCAGCTGGAGGGGTTTCATATAGTTCTAGTTATTAGTAAGACTCAAGCAGGAATTACATAACAAAAACCAAGGAACTTTACTTAAATAAGATTGAAGTTAACTCCTAACAGCCTCTTTCCCTCCAGCTCAGCCTTTTTACTGGTGTGTGCTGAGTCACTTCCTGGTATAGTAGTTGTCGCTTACTCTCTGTCTTCCCTTTGTGTCACCCAATTTCTCTTCCTGCTTTAACCATCCTACTTAATCTTAACTTTCCTACTTAGTTCCACATATATTGATATTGATATATTGATACAAGAGGGGCTGTCATGGGGAGGTGGGGAGCAGAACCCAAATACATGTGTCTTAATGTGAGGTCGAAAGCTTTCATGGCCAGTATCCATAGAAGTTGTCCAGGTGTTTGAGGATTTCAATAGCTTCTCTGTGCTTCAACAGGAAAGAAGAAATCCTAAAAGTAAACAAAATCTGACTTCCAGTTTTGAAAAACAATAGAATAAAAACTCAACACTTACAAAGGAATTCCACCCAGGGACAGGTGGATCTCCAGCAGATAATGGGCCATCAACCAACCATTAGCCAAGCAGACACTAATCCTCCTTGCATTTTTATACCCAGAAACTAACCATTCAAACACACACATTTACATATACTCCCCAACAGGGGTTCACAATATATAAACTCCACACACACTCCTACCCAACCATTCTCTGAAGATGCCAGCCACAGATGCAGGCGAAACATCAGAAGTAAACTCTTCCAGAACATGGCCTCACAGCCTGGAAAAAAACCAAGGAAAATACATGTGTCTTACTCTGTGTCTAACTTCATGTTTATAAATTTGTGATCATTCCTGATGTGTCATAATCATAGAATCATAGAGTTGGAAGAGACCACAAGACCATCTAGTTCAACCCCCTGCCATGCAGGAATACACAATCAAGCATATATAAAGCAACAAAGAACATGAATAAATATTCCAAGTGTTAATAGGCAGGATGCATCCACGACCATTAGCAGGTTTCTTTCTGCCCCACCAGTGTCTCTCCTGACAAGTCTTGTGGGGGTTTTCCCCCTTTTGTACTGCTTCAGAAACCATGGAAATCTGTGTGACCATTTGAGAGGAAAGGAATTAGTGTGTGTCCCATGGCTAACAATGATTCTCATTACATTTATGTGTAGAATTTTTGCCCCCATTTCCTATGCAGGAGAGATGTGATTCCTACTGGGGGCAAGCTGACCTGTTCAATCCTAAAGTTTGTCACAAATTTCTGAAACAATTGTCTTCCAATTATCTTTCACAAATAGGATCCACTGGACTCCCGGTTTGTAGGTAAGCTAGTTGGATAGGTTAAGACTTCATAGCTGAAGCACCTTTTCCCTTTTCAGCTTAGTACATCAGGAATGGATAACCAGCTGCATTTCTAGGCAGAATTAACTGAAGAAAACATAACCCCTGAGATTAATGGTTGTTATTAAATACAGTTGGAGCCCACTTTAACCCCAGTTGCTGAGTCCACAAGCTCCAAACCTGCTTTTGTCTGCAATCTGGTAGTTTGCATTGTTGTCCTCTTCCTGATTTCATGCATCCAAGTAGGCTAGATTCACTTTTGAATCTGCAAGGAAGGAGTCTTTTGAGAACAACAGAAAATGAGATGCGTTAGTAGTCTGCAGCATGTCATGGCACAATTCTTTGATGCTGTGTAGTACAAGAACTCAGCATCTTGTTGAATTATTTCACTTGGACTTAAGGCTGCATATCTCAAAGTGAAGTTGTTTGGCATGTGGATGTTTGCAGATATGCCTCCTCTTACAAAACCCAGATGGAGTAAGCATGTGGGATCTTTCCAAAATGGCTCCAGAATGTGTATCTGGAATTTATTTGCCAAGAGACCAGAGCGTGAACAACACTATTATGTGTGAAAAACACCGCTCTCTTCAGTTCCACTGTAGGTCTCAGAGAATCCTCAGTAGGAATTATTCAGATTAACACGTAGGATTCTCAATGTTATATATATATGTTGAAAAGACCAAAAATTAGGACAGGAGAGTGGTAGCTGTCATGTCATCTAAATGAAGAACTATAGAACAAAATATATTTTTATTGGATGTTAGCTTAGAGAGGGCAAGAAAACTGCCTGATGGTCAAAAATCCTGGCAATCATTTGGTTGTCACAATATTTGAAAGTTACATAATATGTATAAAGCAGATTATATAAGATCTGTCCTGTAATGCAGTCAATCAGTCCTATTTTGGAAAGTGATTATAATTGGAGCATTAAAGAGTATTTTACAAATTTACTGAGAAACTAATGCACTCAGTTCCAATTGCACTAGTTAACATTTGCAGTTTTGAGTGGTCATCCTTTCATAACTCTATTCAGATAATAGCAGATTTAATAGTAGTATAAAAGTAGTACAGTTGTCCCTTCACATTCGCTGGGGTTTGGTTCCAGGACCCCCTGTGAATACCCAAATCCGTGAATACTCAAGTTCCATTATATGCAGTGGCATAGCAAAATGCTGTCCCATATATAAGATGGCAAAATCAAGGTTTGCTTTTTGGATTATTATTTTTTAAAGAATATTTTTAAACTGTGAATACTTAAATCTGTGAATGCCAAATCCATGAATATGGAGGGACAACTGTAATATAAAAATAGTTATATAAAAGCAAAGGTCAGGACATTTGTCTTATAAGTCCTAATCAAAGTATAGGGATAGGAATAGGAGTGTCTCTTTCATCATCATTGGCTTTGCTGGACAGGGTTGTGGGAATGATAGCCCAACAGCATCAGAAAGGCCGCACAGTTCCCACCTTTTGTTTACAATAAGGAGGAAACTTAAAAGATCATTGCAAATGTGTAATTTGATCTGCTTACTATGAGTTTTTAAAACATTCACATCAGTCCAGTGAGGGTGGTGCATGCACAGAAGAGGGGACATCATGTGGTCTGGAGCCTAGTTTATCTGTAGAGATCTGCAGAACCCTTACAGTAAGTCCTTTGTGGTACTATTATAAAAAGACTTCTTTAAAGGGATAATCTCCTTGATCATATCCAAAACATATCTGATAGGCCACTAGCAGTGCTGTCAACTTTAGGGACAGGGATACTGAATCCAGCATTCCTGCTCCCCTATTTGAAAACCAGCAGGAGCCTAAGTGCATATTTCATGCCCAGCAAGTGCACATGGAACTGTGAACAAGGAGCCCAGATTTTTTTGGAAAGCTAATGTATATACTCCTGTAATGTGCTACTGCTGTAAATATAGAAATAATTGAAGCAATCAAAGAATCAATGTAAAAAGAACCAGGCAATTTATTTAATTTGATTTAATTAGGTTACAAACATATAGAAGAATTCAAATTATTCTGAACTGTGCTCCACTTTCATCAACAGCATTTTTTATTTGGACACAATCATTGGCCTCTCAACTTGATTAAATGACATTTAATTTACCTTTTTTATACTCCGTGTTTCAGCTGTAACATTCAAAATGCTTGGTTCTCAAGGACTTTATTGGAGTGGGAAGAGAATGTACCTACTGCTTTTTGGATTGAAGCCTAAGGCAAACAAAAACAAAAGGAGAAGCCTTCTCTAAATGAAAATGGAGGAGGATGGTTGAATGAGAGCTGGACTGGTTGAATTCAGGGCATTTCTCTAACTTGTGCTTTGCATTTGCTTTGAAAGATGTTGGGCTGATATCAAGTTCATGTTGTACTTTGGATTGCAGGGTTGGGGACAAAATCTTTCTTCCTAGAAGAACTCACTTCTCTTTCAAGTTGTCTTAGTTTCCTAATTTGTAAAAATGATGCTTAGAAGTACAGATCCTCTAAGTGTACAACTATTCACATAGTCCTCCATCCATCCTGTTCCAGAACTGATGGTTTGAATACTTAACTCTTAACATTTTTGTTTTGAATTCCTGCATTTTCAGCCATGTTACTGCTAAGTTAAGAGTGCCACTTTTTTTCTGAGAGGCTCCTCATATTTAATATCTTTTATGGTAGGCAGGTAAAACATGGGTCTCTCTCTCTCATTTGTTGAATTTGGTCCATGGAAGTGGGGAGAATTTTGTTTCCTTAAAAAAAAAAAGTTACCGACATCTGCATATGTTTTTCATACTCAGGATGGAAAGAACTTGAGCTCTTTAAAAAATTGAAACAGGGGAGAAACTGACGGGCAGATATTTATATCCATGAACCAGCTGTCCATCCCATTTTCTCTTCCTTCCCCTTTCACTCCCTACCTTTATATTGCTTTGTGTAGTAAAGATGGTATGAGATGTTTTGTAGTTTTTTCAGCAGGATGGTTAGGATTCAGACCTAGTTAACTTTTGCCATAATGTCCATGAATGCATCTGTATGAGCACTCTTTTAAGGAGGATAATATAATTCAATAAATACTTACTGCTATCAAATTCAGTACATATCAAAAGCTTGCTGTTTTGCCTCTAATTTATTTTTATCTCTGTTAAGGATGGGGTACTGGTAATTGTCAGGAGTGTGAAACATTCAGCTTTGTATGGGGTTTTTCAAGTGGCCCATGTTCTTTTAACATTACTCTCCAGGTTCGTGCCAAACAGGCTCTGTTGCCTTGGCAACTATCTGCTGTCATCTTGAGAAGTTTGGAGAGTATTTAAATGGCAAGATTGCCTTCTGAGGGTGTATTACTATATTTATCCTTTCATGGCCATTCAAGAAAATTATCTTAGCTACAAAAAGCTTTGAGCTCAGGGAGCATGCTGCTGTGATGTGAGTCTTCATCAAATAAATCAAACCCAAAAACACTTGCAAGAAAACAGTTCAGAAATTTTTCAGAGTAAAATTGTAAATGACTCAGAGATCTAAATGGTGCTACACAATGTACTAAATCTCAAATGGAATGTTGTGACTCTGTGTTATGCAGTAATACCTACAACCAATTTGGGATGGAGGAAAATCACACACATATTGTATATACCATGACAATCCACCTCCCAAAGTGTTGCATAATGGTTATGCAAGCCTTCTTATGGTCTTAGTTTTTTTCTTATGATCATCTTAAGTGCAGCCCTTTTAAAATAATTCCCCTTTTATTTTTGTCCTGGGCAATGTCATTAGCCACTCTGTGTCCACTGCACACATGAATGGAACTCACTAACCCTTCCGTCTCAGTCATCATGTTCCTAATGCAAATGCAGTGTTTCGGAAGAGGAGAGCCTGATGTATCTGCAGCGGCTCTCCACACACATCAGAACCCTGATTTTTCCATGTTTTGTCTTGCATAGAGAACTCCCATGAGTACAATGGACATGTTGCTTTTGTGTGAGGAAAGTGACAAAGGGGGTAGGGCTAGCATACTCACTGAATACTTCAATAGGACTACTATGAATCAGGGATTCTGAAGAATCTGTTATACAGCCATGACACAGATGTAAATATAAGTGTGTATGCCTGTGTTACAGTTTGGACAGACAGAATCTTTCCTGGTGGTTTCAAGCTTTTGGACTGTACTGCCTACGCTAATCCTGCAAGTGGCCGATCTGCTATGTAGATTAGGAGAGATCAGGAAAGGGATTATGTACCATAATGAGGGTTTTCTAAGTGACGTATTTCAGATTTGGTTGGGCTGTGAAAGGGATTATTGTTGCTTTTGGTTTATATTTAGTCTCCATCTGCATGGTTTTTCCAATCAATATTGCTTGGTAATGTGACAATTGGCTGCCTGCTATTTATTTTTTATCTTTTCATCACTTTCCAAGGTTTGTCCACCTCAGAGGCAGCATATTTGCATTTTTATTTGCTTTCCTCAGAAACTTGTACATGTGGCCATGAATATTTCCAAGGTAAAGTTAAATTTGGATCCAAGGTTGCCACGAAGAATACTGTAGCCCTAGGTGACATATTAAAATCCCCCCCTTCATGGATCACTTAAGGTTCCTTGACTCCTCTAACTAGCAAGAATGGGTATGAAGTGAAGCCCCTAAATGCACATGTATAGCAACCATACCACATTACTAAGGCCACTTTTGAAAACACAGCATATTACTTCTTAACTTTGTAAAGGTTTTTTTTAAACAACAACAAGCAAACAAAAGGAGGAATGAGTGGCTTTTCCAGTTTGATATGGAGAAAATTGGGGTTGGATGGGACATTTCAAGCCTCATGTAAAATAGTTTCGCCCTCTAAATGATTGCGGTAAATTTTACAAATACTTTAGCTACGGTATTTAAAATAAAGCACATTATTGTAAGGGAGTTCAACACTGTTAGACGACCATTACAAATACTGTATACTTTCTCAGGACAGGAAGTAGTCCCTTTCTACATGAGACAGGATATTATAGTAGTCCCTCCACACTTACAGGTTAAGCATTTGCGGATTTGACTATTTCTGGATTGCTAAATATGTTCTCTCTAGGCATTTTCTAGGTACTCCAGCGCACTTCTATGGCATGCTTCTGCTGGAAGTTGACCATAGAATCACACTGGAGGACCTAGAGATTCCTAGAGAGAACACTTTTCTAGGCATTTGTAGGTTCTCCAGCGTGATTCTATGTTCAACTTCCACCAGACGTTGACCATAGAATTATGCTGGAGGAGGACAGGTTGCTTACCTGTAACCAAGATCTTCGAGTGGTCTTCTGTGAATTCACACAGCTGGGTTACTCCTGCGCAGAGCATCGGAACCTTCTGGAATTGCTAGGCAGAATGTGCTTTGATACATTTTTGTGGTAACTCCGCCCATCCAAAAGGTCCCTTATAAGGCGCTCCCGCCTAATTCCCCTCAGTTCCTTGAATGACGCCGCAACCAGCAGCATCAGGAACATTAAGCATGTTTATATGATGTAGTAGGACATAGAGGGGAGGATGGGCGGGTCTGTGTGAATTCACAGAAGACCACTCAAAGATCTATGGTTACAGGTAAGCAACCTGTCCATCTTCTTCGTGGTCTCTGTGAATCACACAGCTGGGTAGACTGGCAAGCTTCACTCCAGGAACATGGTACATATTGCCATTAGTACCATGTTGCACAGTCAAACCCTAGTAAGAATCTTGGCAGCACATTCTTAAGCAAACACTAATAAACTATATCATGAAACCATCACATGACTTGGTAACATTAACACTCACTCATTGAATAGAGGACAAAAGTACAGCTTTCCTAAAGGCAGCCTCGTTCCTGGAACGAGAGTCAAGTCTGTAATGGGAAATGAAAGTCAGAGGTGATGCCCAAGTTGCAGCTCTGCAAACAGCCTCTAGAGCGCCCCAGAGAGGAAAGCTGTCGAGGTGGAGACAGCCCTCATTGAGTGTCCTCAAATCCGTGGCGGTAGTGGTTTCTTTGCCAGTTCATAGCAGAGAGCTATGGTCGATGTCACACACTTCGACAAATGTTGTGGAGAAATAGGTTGTCCAAGTCTCGAGTCGGCATAGGACACAAAAAGTCTAGGTGACTTCCTGAAGGGAGCAGTTGTCTGGATGTAAAAGGCAAGAGCCCTCCGGACATCCATAGAATGGAGGGTATGCTCGAATTCATCCTTTGGATCCTGCATCAGAGCAGGGAGAGTGATGGACTGATTCAGATGGAAGCTCGACACCACCTTTGGAAGAAGGAGATGTCGGAACGAAGTACCACCTTATGTTTGTGGAAGGCAGTGTACGGAGGGTCCGATCGCAAGGCACAGAGTTCACTATCTCGACACGCTGAAGTAATGGCAACAAAGAAGGCAGTTTTCCAAGACAGGAGTCTCAAGTCAGTGGATGCCAAGGGTTCAAAGGGGCATTGAACCAGCTGTGAGAGGACTAGTTTGAGGCTCCACGTCAGTGTAGGCTCGAGTACTGGAGGATGCAGGTTGACTTAGCCTCTCAAGAACTTCTTGACAGTCGGATCCGTAAAAGGAGACGGATAACCTCTCGCCTGGAATTCGACAGATACAGCTGCCAGGTAGCACTGGATCGACGAAATCTAAAGTCCTGTGGAAGAAAAATGGAGAAGGAAATCTAGGACATTGGGATGAAAAGGGTTCCGTGACCGACGCTCGATCAGATAGAAAGGCTTCAAACATCTTCCACTTGTAGTGATACGGGTAGCAGGTCTTCGGGCAGCGTTGATGACAGCCTGGACTTCAGGAGGAAAAGATGGAGAGTGTCGGCCCATCGGTAACGAGGTTGAGCCCGAGGCCGTAGGTACAGCCAGGTTGATTTCTGGCGTTTCCAGAAGAGAGCATATAACACCTGTGCTAAAAGCTCTCCACTGGCTGCCTATTAGTTTCCGGGCACAGTACAAGGTGTTGGTTATAACCTTTAAAGCCCTACATGGCTTGGGTCCAACTTATCTCTGGGACCGCCTCCTTCCGTACGACCCTCCCTGCGCACTTCGGTCCTCTGGGAGGAATCTGTTACAGCCTATGAAAACAATGCTGTCGGTGACCTCCCAGAGGGCCTTTTCTGCTGCCGCTCCCAGATTATGGAATGGCCTGCCGGATGAGATCTGTCTTATTACCACCTTAGACAGCTTTAAAAAAGCTGTCAAGACAGATCTTTTCCGGCAGGCTTTTCCTGAATAACTATCCCGGCCCAAGACTCGGCTGTCCTTTCTAAGCGGCCACTAGATTTTTTAACCATTGTATGTTTTAATTTTTGTCTTTCTAATTTATATATTTTAAATTATTGTATGTTTTTAATCTTCTATAATTTAATATTATTTTAAGGGGTGGGTGGGCTAGGGTACTGGGACTATGGAATTTTTATATTGTAAGCCGCCCCGATTACATTGCAGAGGGGCGGGATAGGAATAAAATATTATTATTATTATTATTGTTGTTGTTATTATTATTACATTGGCCTTCTGTACCGAGGATGGAGTCAGGGTCGTAGCCTCCATGCCGTTAGCCGTAGAGCTTCCACAACTGGGTGTCTGACTTTCCCGTTCTGAATGGTGAGAAGGTCGGGACAGGATGGAAGTTGGATGAACCAGTGCCTGGCTGAATGCAGGAGGGTTGCAAACCAAGGTTGTTGGGGCCACCACGGAGTGATGAGGATGGCATCCGCTCGGTCCCGACACAGTTTGGCCATTACCCCATGTCAGCAGTGAGAACGGAGGAAAGAGGTAGAGAAGTGGACCTGTCCAACGGAAAAGGAAAGCGTCACCCTTTGATCCCGGGCACGTCATCTGGAGCAGAAATGGTGGCACTGAGTATTTTCCGGAGACGCAAAGAGGTCAACTTGAGGAGATCCCCATTGATGGAACAGGTTCAAGGTTACCGACCTGTGCAGCTCCCATTCGTGGATGGAGAGGCTTGAACGGCTGAGTCCATCTGCAAGAGTATTCTCCTCCCCAGGAAGATGGATGGATTGGAAAAAGATGTTCCTGCAGACACACCAATCCCAAATGTCCAGTGTGAGTTGGAGAAGCTGAGGGGATCTCGTTCCTCCTTGCTTGTTCAGGTAGCACATGACTGAGGTGTTGTCTGTTACCACCAGAACGGTCTTGTTCGTCACCAGAGATTCGAAGGCTCGCAGTGCCTTCTGCACACCGAGAAGCTCTAGGACGTTGATATGGAGAGCCCGTTCCTCGGCATCCCAGGAACCTCGGATTTCGTAGGATTCGAGGTGAGCTCCCCATCCCAACATCGAGATGGCTGTCGTTAGAGAAACATCCGGTTGAGGAGGGTCGAATGGCATTCCCACTAGGACATTGCCTGGAACCAACCAGTCCAGCAACCGATGAACCCCTCGAGGCATCGTGAGCAGTTTCTTTGGAGAGTCGTGTAGGGGGTCGAAGACTTGCAGAAACCAGTGTTGGAGCGGACAGAATCTGAGCCAGGCGAGGCGAGTCACATAAGTAGTAGATGCCATGTGACCCAGAAGTATCTGGATTGCATGGGCAGGGAGCCTCCGGGACCGACGGCAGGTATGGATTAGAGACTGAAGGGTGTTGAATCGGTCTTGAGGTAAGTAAGCTGTGGCCATACACGAGTCCAGTTGCGCCCCGATGAACTGGATAGACTGGGCGGTTCGAGCTGTGACTTCTCTATGTTGTCAAGTCCCAGGGTGCCTAAGACATCTAAGGTGAGGTCGATATCGAGTTCGAGCTGGTGTTGAGAACTCGCCTCAATCAACTAGTCATCTATGTAGGGGAAGATCACCACTCCCCGTTGTCGTTAAAAGGCCGCCACCAATGCCATATAATTTGTGAAGACTCGGAGCGGTTGAAAGTCCGAACGGCAGGACCCTGAACTGGAACGCCTCGGTCCCGATCTGGAATGCCAGGAATCGCCTGTGGCATGGATGGATCTCGATATGGAAATAGGCATCTTTGAGGTCTATGGAAGCGAACCAGTCGTACTGTTGTAGGAGTGGTAGGATGAAGGCCAAGGTGACCATCCTGAATTTCTTTGGTTCTATGTATCTGTTCACCCCACGAAGGTTGAGAATAGGACGAAGACCGCCGTCCTTCTTCGTGACCAGGAAGTACCTCGAAAAGAAGCAGAGATGGTGAAGGCTGGAGTCCACGGGTTCAATGGCCCCCTTCTGCAGCAGCGTCTGCACCTCGTTGAGCAGGGGAGGGGGGCGGTGTTGACCGAACATGGCCTGTCGGAGGTAGAGAGTCAAATTCGATCCAGTATCCATTCTGGATGATTCGTAGTACCCAGTGGTCTGATGTTATTGAGGACCAGGCTTCGTGGAAGTCCGACAGTCAAGTTCCAGACAGTGGGGTCTAGAAGGAAGAAAGAGACAGTATGAGGTGGAAGATTAAATTTTTCTCCTGGCTCGATCCTTAGATCGTTTTCATCCAGGAGGTTGGCATCGGCAGCTGACCCTTGGCTCCTCACCGATGAGGCTGGAGATGGAGAGGGTACGTATCGAGAACATCGATACGATTGGCCAGAGAACCCCTGTCTGAACTGCTGGCCCAATGAAGAGGTCTGCCAGTTGGTGCGGCCACTGGGACGGTACTGAGAAGATGAAGAGGTGGCTATACCATATTTTCTGGCATATTTTCTAAGCTTCAGAAGGGAAGGCAAAATAGGGAGGGTATTCGTAGGAGGAGCCTTCGATAGAATCCAATGAAAGATGGGGTCAACCGGTTCAACCTCTTTCTCAACCACCTTGAGGTCCAGAGCATGAGACATATGGACCATCTGCTCCGAAAAAGCACGGATGTCATCTGTTGGTGATGCAGAGTCCTTCTCGACTAGGTCGGGTCACAGCGATGGCAAGTAGGGCCTGTATGGATCCCACGAGCCTGACGAAGATGATGTCGAATCTGCAGGGGACGGCCTGCGATTGCCACGGAGCATAGAGGTGGTGCGCGGAGGTTGTGTTGGAGGAGTCGAAGGCAGAGGGCGTTGTTCAGGACGTGGAGACACCTGCCTCTCTGCATCCTTCCTCGGAATAGCTCGTGGCTCCTCAAGGTACTGGCCGGCATACACATCCCTGAAGTCATCTCCCCTGGAAGTCAGGATCTGAGAGCCTGTCGATGGCATGATTCCAGTTTGACAGATAGATCTTGCCAGATCGTAGGCTGTATAGGCAGGTACATCCGCATGGTTGTCGAGTGAAAATGGTCAGGATCGGGCCACGACCTCTGGTTTGACGACCTTGACTTCGACGTCTGCGGGTGAATGCTCAAGAAATTGGGCTCTTGAGATGACAAGGGTCAGAGATTGGGCCGTCCATTGGGGGGACACATCTGTGTCGGCACCAGAAGGCACGCCCACTGCCACGATCTCCACTGAACCCGTAGGTGTAGGAGCCCGTTGTGGTGTAGTGGTCTTCACAGTTGGTACCGGAGATGGTTGGACGAATGTGGCCTCGGATCCAGCAGAGGGTTGCAACTCAACGGTATGGATAGGCCGCGCAGCTTTATCAGTAGAAGCTGCAGATGAGGCAGCTGCCAATTTCGACTTCTTAGGCACCTCTTTTGGCTTGCTCTTTGATTTGGATCCATCATCATGCCAAGAGGTGTGTTTTTCTTTCCTTTTCTTCTTCAAGGAAGGTACAGCCTCACCAGAGACATCAGCCCGGTCGGTACATTCAGAAGACGCCTGGTCCCGACAGACGGCCTTCGAGGTGGAGGGCTCTTGATCCCATGTCTACGTCGAAGGCGTCGAGCGACCTCGATCCCGAGCTCCCTCAGAAGTATGTTTGTGCGAAGCACACACAGCCTCCGGGTCCGAGGCGGTCGAATGACGTCAGGATGGGCTACGGGACCGATGGTGCTTTGGGGGCTTGGTCTTCGGAGAAGGTGAATGGCCGTGTTTTTGTGGTTCAGGCGCCAAAGTAGAGGCCAGAATTAAAACCTTCTTGTACAAGGACTTCAGACGTGACATCCTGTGCTTACGTGACTGAGGGGTAAAGGCCCTACAGTGCATACAGGAGTTGACATTATGGGTCTCTCCGAGACAAATTAAGCAGCGGGAATGGCCATCTGCGCTAGGAGGTTTAGCCTGACAGATAACACATCTCTTGAAGGCCCCTCTTCCAGACATTTTACTCACAGTCGCCAAATTCAAAGGGAGAAACACGGAGAGTAGCCAAAACCAGTCCAGGTCAGCACTGAAATTCAGAGGTAAAAAGCCAAATCCAAGGGTGTGAGAGAAAATCGTCGTCAAAAATCCAAACCAAGTCAAATCCAAGTCAAACCGAAAGTGAAAGAGAGAAAAACTTGCGAACGAAGGTTCCTTCAAGCTGCTAACGTGGCAGAAAGAAAGTAACTGAGGGGAATTAGGCGGGAGCGCCTTATAAGGGACCGTTAGGATGGGCGGAGTTACTGCCAAAAATGTATCAAAGCACATTCTGTCTAGCGATTCCAGAAGGTTCCGACGCTCTGCGCAGGCGCAGCTGTGTGATTCACAGAGACCATGAGGAAGATCCTACAAATACCTAGAGAAGTGTTCTCTCAGGTAAAAAAAGGGGGGGCTATATTCATGATTTTTCCACTTTCGTGAGGGTCCTCTACCCCCAAATACCCCACAGTTGAGGGCAGATTGTAGTTGCTCCTTTGAGTACAATTAAAAGAAAAAGGGTTACTGACATTTAAGTTCCCCAGATGAAGAGCCAAAGGCTCAAACCCCCATTGGGATCTGTGTTGTTCTTAGTACTGTAAAACTGCTTCTTTCACCCATTGAATCACTCTCTTTGTCTTTTTATTGGTGATGCAACCCTTTGCAGTTTGGCACATGCTATAACTTCATTGTGTCCTCCTACTTGCTATATTGATAAAATACTACTGCTCTTGTTGTATATTTTGACTACATCTTTGATGCACTGCACTTTCTTAATACATGATCTTCTGATTAATTTATGGGCAAAAATATTGATAGGGCTTTTCGTCCAGAACCATAGCTGTCCTCCTTCTCGCATGACAATACCATTTCATAGCCCAAATAATAGTACCTCCCTTTGTTGATGACTTTTATGCTCAACTCTGATTTCCTGCCCTTAACTTTGGAAACAGGCACCATTTGTGGCTGCTTCCTGCCTCCACCCTTCCTTCTCTTGGAGTGCATGCATTAGAATTCCAGAGCTGGGCACCCAAATGCAGAAATTATTTCTGAAGGCCAGAATTCATTTACAACAATAAATAACCACCATAACTAACTGATCAATAAATTTCCACCTCCACTGCCAGGCTTCACTACCCAAGGAAGAAGCTGGCTTTGCTTGGCTGCCCCAGAAAATAACGCCTGACTCTTCTTTTACTTTTGTTTTGCCGATTATATGTATTTTATTTAACACCCTTCCTATTAAATTTGACATTTGTCTTCCTTTCACAAATCCACATTGATCCTTTAATATATATTTATACATACAACTATTCATTCTCTTTGCCATTATTGCTGATAATAACTTTGCATCTTGATTTATCAATGATATAGGCCTGTATGATCCAGGGTCCATTAAATCCTTATCTGGCTTTGGTATCAATATTATCAATGATTGTTGCCATGATGGAGGGAGTTTGTCTCCCGTTATTATATTATTATATAATTCTAATAATTTAGGTATTAACTTCTTTTTAAATACTTTATAATAATCTGGTCCTAACCCATCCATTCCTGGAGCTTCCCCACTTTTTAAATTATTTATTGCTTCCTCTACTTCCATTTTCGTAATTGGTTTTTCTAATAAATCCCTATCTTCCTCTTCTATTTTAATCTTCCAATTTTCCCCTACATATTTTTCTATTTGTTCCACTGATTTATTCCCTGACTGATACAGGTCTTTATAAAACTCCTCAAAAATTGTTAGTTTTTCCTTCATTGTTCTACACATTTTACCTGTTTTGTCTCTAATCCCATTTATCATATTTTCCATTTTCTTCTTCTGTGTGGATCTAGCCAACATTTTTGAATTTTTATTACTAAATTCAAAATACTCCCTTTTTAAATAAATTAAATTTTCCTGTACTTCATCTACTTCCATTTTATCCAATTCCTCCCTCTTTGCTTGTAACTCAATATAAGTTTGTTTTTCCTTATCTAATATATATTTATTTTCCAATAATTCTATTTCCCTTTCTAATTTCCCTTTTCTTTCTTCTTGCCTTTTTTTTTTTAGGTTAAAGGTTTCTTTTATACATATCCCCCTTGTCACAGCTTTCATAGTATCCCACAAAATTCCTTTTGATACTTCTTTATCATTTAATTCCCATAATTCTTGCCATTCATGCTCAATTTTTTCTACTATTTCTCTGTAATTTAAAATCTTTGTATTCAGCCTCCACCTTTTCAACTGTTCATAATCTCTCTTCATTATAATCTCCACATTGACTAAGGCATGGTCTGTTACTTTTATATTCCCTATCTCTGAATTTATAATTTTATCAATCAAATTTTTTGATACAAAAATATAATCAATTCTTGAATAACTCTTATGTACCATTGAAAAATATGTATATTTCTTTTCATCTCCGTTTACGAATCTCCACACATCTTTCAATCCCTTTCTTTTTATTATTTTATTTAATTTTGTAATATTATCATATTTATCCCTTAATGAGTAATTTGATTTATCTTTTATTCTTTCCATTTGCATGTTAAAGTTTCCTGCTACAACAATATTTTGTTCTTGCATATTCTCCATTTCTTTAAATACTTTCTCATAAAATTCCTCTTGTTTTTCATTTGGAGCATATACATTCATTAAAACATATTTATCTTCTCCCATTTCACCTTGCATTATAATATATCTACCATTTTCATCTTTTTTCACCTTTTTAATGACAAAATTACATTTTTTGCTATTAATATTGCTACCCCCTATCTTTTGAATTTCCATATGCTTTTTCATAAACTCTTACCCAATTCAATTTCAATTCATTTACTCCTTCCCTTTTTTGATGTGTCTCTTGTAAAAATATTATATCCGCTTGATCCTTCTTCAATAATGCTTCAATCCTTTTTCATTTTATTACCGTGCCAAGGCCATGAACATTTAAGGTTGATATCTTTAATTTATTAACCATTAGATTCCTTATGACTTTTTCTATAAAATCTTCTGGCTCCAAAAAGTGACCTCCCTTCCCCATTCCCACCCCTTCCCATTTTTCCCCATTCCCTTCCCCCTCCCCCTTTCCCTTCTTTACCTCCCCACCTTGTCTTCCCAAGGCAAATTGCCTTGCTCATGACCCCCCAGGTCTTCCAGGTGAGGAGTGGTGAAGAGATCATCCAATGGCCCAGAACAACTCCCTCACCCCGAGTGCTCATAAAAATAAAAAAAATATTTCTCCTCTTTTTCTTTTTTTTCTTTTTCCCCCCCATGTAGTTTATTCTTCTTTCTGCTTTCTTCATCTGTCTAAACTTTTCCATCTCCTCTGTCCGCTCCTCCATCAGCTCCATACTCCTTCTGTATTCCCAACTCCTCCAACAGTCGCAATCCTTCTTCTGGTGTTTCCATTCTGTATCTTTTTCCTGTCCATTCAAATTTCAAAAACACTGGGTATCCCCAAGCATATTTTATACCAGCTTTCAAAAGAGTAGCAATACAAGGCTTCATCGATTTTCTCCAGATAACGGTTTTTGGACAGTAGTCATTATATAATTCCACCCTTACATCTCCATACTTCAGTCTCTCTGGATATTTTTTGACTGTTCTCATCAATTCCTCCTTGTTATTGTAATTAATAACTCTGACAATAACATCTCTTGGCAAAATACTTCTCCTTCCTGTCAGTTCTCTATGGATATGCTCAATGTCCTCTTCCCTCCATTTCACAGCTGGAGTAACTTGCTGTAACCATTTCAACACTTCAGATTTCAGGTTAGATCCTTGATCTTTCCCCACAGATTCTGGCAGGAACCTTATTCTAAAGTTATTGCTGCGTTGATAATCTTGCATGTATCTCAATTTTTTTCCATGTCTGTGATTTTCTTCATATTATCCTGGATCTGACTGCCTTGAAGTGTTTGGGTTTTAATTATTTCTTTGTTCTCTTTTACTATATTAAGAATATCTCCTTGTATTTTTGTACTCATTTCCACAAATCTTTCTTCAGATCTTTTCCTCTCCTTCTGCATTTCTTCTCTTATACTTGCAAACTCTGAAAGCATTCTCTTTTTATCTTCTCTAAATTCTGTCATCATTTTTGTAAAGAGAGAATCCATATGAGTTTTAATATCCTCTGTGTTTTCTCCCCTTCTTTCCCTCCCCCTTGGGGATGGAGGATCTAGGGGTGAGGCAGCTAAAGGAGGGCTAATTTCTTTTTCCATACTTAGCCCTTCTGGTTCACCCTTATTATTCCTTTCCAATCTCTTATGTGATCTATCTGATGGTTTACTTAGTGTTTGTGGTCTTAACCAGCTTTTTCCTGCAGTATTTCTTCTTTTTTTAGACATAAGAAAATCCAAACACTCCAAACTTTCGTTTCTTCCCTTCTGTTAATGACCCCTCCTTCCTCAACCACTTATTTTTTAAAGCTTTCCACTTATTCTCCAGTTATATCAAATATTTCTTCCTCTGTTAAATCTTCCTTTTCATTTGCCTACAATTATTTGCTGCTTTCTCCAACCTTAGTGATTTATTAGCAAAATGTTCTTTTTAATTATGTTGGAGTCTGCTCCAAGATCAGACAAAACCGAAAGTCACCATTTGTTTACTTTTAGGCTTCCTTGAACTGCAGTTTTCCCTTCTATTAACATTCCTTAGTAATTCACATCCATAAATCTTCCCTCAAAACTCTCCTCATGCCTTTTTGAGGGGAAATTATTCATTTAATTCCATTACCTTGAGCACCCGTCATGGGAATTGTTCCTACGCCATCGAAGCGTGGCTCCTCCCCCCTTCATTCCCTTTATAAGGGAATGAAGACAGGGTAAGCGGGGGCGGCTGCGGCAACCCACAACGTTCACCCCCTCCTCTGCCTTCAGTTCCCAAAGGGGGAGAAGGCAGAGGAGGTGGGCGAATGAACTGGGAAACACTTTGCCTCACCCCCCTGGCCCAATCTCCTTACTCTTCGCTCCATTTGCGAAGGGAGCGAAGAGGCAGGAGATCGGATGGCGGGGTGAAGCAAAGTGTATCCAGCGTATAAGACGACCCCTGATTTTGGATGATATTTTTCAGGGCTCAAATGTTGTCTTATACCCCGGAATATACGGTAAGTTGATAAATAGTGACGAATGTTGCTGTCCTTGAGCAAGCAGGGATCACCAGCATTGAGGCCATGATATTGAGAACACAGCTGCGCTGGGCAGGGCACGTTTCTAGGATGGAGGACCATCGCCTCCCAAAAATACTACTCTACGGTGAACTCGCCACGGGTCAGCGTAAGAGGGGCGCTCCAAAAAAGCGATACAAAGACTCCCTGAAACAACATCTCAGGCTTGGCCAAATTGATCACCAACAGTGGTCCGCCCTGGCCTCACATCGGGAGGCATGGAGACGCACTATCCACAATGCTGCAGCCTTATTTGAGAACTCACGACGAACAAGTCTTGAAGAGAAACGACAACGCAGAAAGAATCACAACCCAAAAACATCACCCAAGGAGACCTTCTGCTGTGCTTTTTGCAACCGGACTTGTTTATCTCGGATTGGCCTTTTTAGTCATCAGCGCGCTTGCAGAAAGCGCGGGATGAGTCCTTCCTGAATCTTCGTTTGCGAAGAAAAGCCAGAGAGAGTTCATCCATGTGGGTTTTCCCAAAATATTTTCAATATACTGTATTAAACACACACACAAACCAAGAATTAAATGCATAGTTAAGTTTGTTGAAACCAGTCGATTTAAAGGCATTTAATTCTAATCTGCATTGTGGACAACACTGTATATATATGTGTGCATACGTGTGTGTGTAAAAGTCTTGCTTCAAAATTTCCAGAATGTTTGCATCATTGCTCATGCCTAAGTTCTGTTTACTCATTATATGCAATATTTATTGAGAAAGCAACACTATTACATTTTGAGTGATATAATTATTGAACCATGTATTTTGGTATGATTATGTATTCATAATATGATCACATTGTCAACAGTTAGTCGCTGAATAGCAGTAATATTCAGATTTTTTTTTCTTGATTTGTTAAATACTATCATCTGGACATATCAGAGCTTTATACTGATGATTCCTCTTTAGGTTTTCAGCTTTTTACTATCAATACATTTTAAAATATAGGCTACCAACTTTTGTTCTGTACTGTTTAAGAAATAGCTGTTAAATTTGGTGGATCACTATGCTGTGACACATCATGTATGCTTAATCTATTTCATAGAAATTTGCTGTGAAAGTGCTGGGTCAATATAGTTAATGTGCAATCTGTTCTAAATGACCAGTTGCACAATAAGTGGAATACGTGGGAGGCTGTTATGGATCTCAAGAGTCCTTTCATCATGCATGTATTGAATTAATCTCCTCATAAATGCTTATTCAGAGAGTGCCAGAGACAGTTCTGGGTAGTTGCCATGGCAGATACTATTCTTCACACTCCTTGGACAGTTGTTGAATTTTTTAAATGAACTACAGTATTTCCAAGTTTACCACAAAAAAGAGGCAGTGGTTAGTGTGGATTTTCTCAGTGAAAGTTGCTTTCCTGCTCTAATTCTCATTTTCTTCTCTATTTCATTATGTTCTCATCCAAATGTTTTAAGAGTCTATCACTACTTCTGTGTAAATCAGAGCCAATCTATTTTTCATCATGAGACAACTCCCCAAAAGAATGAAACTCTTGTAGCTAAAGGTTTTGCTACGGCGATAGCTAACCAAAATTGTTAGGCATGGCTTTGAAAAGAATGAAGGGATTTCCTGATAAGCTTATATGTCTGAACAGAAAAGTTACTTATAAAGACTCAAAAAATCCAAGTAAATACTCGGGGTTTGTGAAGTTAAAAGTCTAGTGTGCCTGAGCTGATAATGTTGAATTAATCTTAATAATTTTAGGGTATTTCACGAAATGCAATATTACATTCTGTGTTTTATTGCTGTCCTGTTTTTACAAATTCTGTGAGTTCTTTACAAATAGTTTTTTATTTATGTACAGTGAATACACGCGTCAGACTTTAGTGGCAGAGCTTCTTTCTTCAGTTTTTCTGGCAGCAAGAACTTCCAGTGTGGCTTGCCAAAATCCTTTTTTCTTGGGTAAAGTTGTACTGAGTTTAAGTGATGAAGTGCTGTGAGGAAAAAGCCAAAAGCCATTCTATTATCACCCCACTGTGGGCATGAATTTCTTACCTGCATTCAGTTTCTTCTTTGAACTGTAACTATTTAAAGCAGGAGTGGGAAAAGTGTGTTCCATGGGCTGCATATGGCTCTCTGGGGCTGTTTTTGAGGTCCCCTAACCATAATTTTCTTATTTCTTTTATACTGAAAACTTTACCTGTGCATTCTAGGGGGCATGGGGGCAATTTTCCCATGTTTTGGGGACCTTTTGGTCTGTTTTAAGCCTGGGGTGCTTTTTCATAAGTGAAAGTGATGTCTGGTTTCTTTCTGGTTCTAAAAAAGCTTCTCCCAGGCCTCTTTATCTCTCTCTCTGGCTTTTCTTTGCAAACGAAGATTCAGGAAGGACTCATCCTGCGCTTTCTGGAAGCGCGCTGATGACTAAAAAGGCCAATCCGAGATGAACAAGTCCGGTTGCAGAAAGCACAGCAGAGGTTCTCCTTGGGTGATGTTTCCAGGTTGTGATTCTTTCTGCGTTGTCGTTTCTCTTCAAGACTTATTCGGCGTGAGTTCTCAAATAAGGCTGCAGCATTGTGGATAGCGCGTCTCCATGCTTCCCGATGGTAGGCCAGGGCGGACCATTGTTGGTGATCAATTTGGCGAGCCTGAGATGTTGTTTCAGGGAGTCTTTGTATCGCTTTTTTGGAGCGCCTCTCTTACGCTGACCTGTGACGAGTTCACTGTAGAGTACTGTTTTGGGGAGGCGATGGTCCTCCATCCTAGAAACGTGCCCTGCCCAGTGCAGCTGTGTTCTCAATATCATGGCCTCAGTGCTGGTGATCTTTATAAAGCAGGCTGATTTGTCAGTGCCTTGCACTTAGGGACCCTCAAAGCAAAGGTACTTTCGGAGCAGTGGCTTGGACCTTTAAAATTATCTATTTATTTATTTTTTACACAAACAATCTAATTCACATCCAAGTAATATACGTTAAAAAAAAGCAGAAAGAAGAAAAACAAAAATAAAGAGAAAAAAATTAACTAAAAGTAAAACATAATACTAAAACACTAAACACAAACTAACTGAAACATAAAAGGGCTCTGATTCCCCAGTCTAAACTGTAGCTGTAACTGTAACAAGAAAAAAGATTTAAAAAAAGATTATTCTACCATTACAGGCCTGTGCCTTTTTAGTAGACAGTTTTCCAAGCCCCCTCCTCCAGTACCTTGGCTCCGAGGACACCTATGAGCCACACTTTGAAGAAACAGGCTGTTCTAAAAGCCCTAGCATTATTGAGGAGTTGTTGTGTGGCTTCAAGTCATTTCTGACTTAGGGCAACCCTAAGGTGAACCTGTTTGGGGGTTTTCTTGCCAAGATTTGTTCAGAGGAGGTTTGCCTTTGCCTTCCTCTGAGGCTGAGAGAATGTGACTTGCCCATGGTCACCCAGTGGGTTTTCTATGGCTGGCCAGGGACTTGAACTCTGGTCTCCAGAGTCATAGTCTAACACTCAAACTACTACACCACACTGACTCTCAGGGGAGCCTAAGTACCCTAAAGGGACCACATCCTGTCTGATCTTGGAAGCTAAGCAGGTTGGCATTGGTTAGTATTTGGACAGAAGACCACCAATTAATACCAGCTGCTGTAGGCTAAGTTTCAGAGAGAGGAACTGGCAAAACCACTTCTGAATATTCCTTGCCTAAGAAAACCCTAGGAAATTCATGGGGTTGCCATAAGTTGACAAGCAGCTTGTAAGTGTGTACACACATACACAAAAGAGCTAACCTCTGGCTGGAGATGTATGATGGGCAATTCATCATAGCAGTGCTGACAGGGCATTCCAAACTGCCACAGATTAAGGTAATCTTGAGGCAAGCTTTCCATGTTTTGACAGCAGTTTCTAAAACACAGTTGTCATTATGCAGGCCAGGTACAGTGGCCCATCTTTCCGTCTCTCCTCAACGCTGTCTTTTGCTGCAGGGCTTAACTTGGTGGAAGAACTTTGTTCAACCCTTATATACAAGGGTAGAGTTGCATATGTTCACCTTGTTACATAACCTAGTATGAAGACCCCCCCCTTAATGGTATGTGTGATGGCAGAAGGTTTGGCAACTTCAATGCACAGTCAGTTTTTTTCCGAAGTATACATGGACTTTTCACAACAGTAGAGGGCAAGAACTGAAACATTTGTAAAAGGCAATATGGAAACAGGCTCATTGCAGAAAGTACTCAGAACAACTTCAGCCATGCAAATAAGTTCTTGTAAAACAGTAGCTCAGAAACATTTTTGCTAGCCTGTCTGTCCACATAGGCCAGTTCAAATTCCTTGTGAATCATGACTAGCCTAAAAGAATTAAATACACACACAGACCTATGCACAAACCTCCCCTCTATGTTCACCTGGAAACAAATCTTATTATAAATGAGAGGCTATTTACAAGAATCAATCTAGGTCTTTTTTCTCTTTCTTTCTGAGTTGACTACTGTAAGCAAGCCGTAAATGCATTTACAGTTGTCCTTCCACATTCGCGGGGATTAGGGCTGCAAGACCCCTGTGAATGTGAAAAAAACGTGAACAAAAAATTGGTCACGCCACGCCCTCCCGGAACCCCTCCCACCCTCCCAGAAGCAGCGATGGGGGCTTCTGAGACCCCCGTCGCTGCTCCTCTCTACCCCCGCCCTCTCAGAAGCAGTGATGGGGGCTTCTGAGGCCCCCGTTGCTGCTCCTCTCCACCCCCCTGCCCTCCCAGAAGCAGCGACGGGGGCTTCTGAAGCCCCCGTTGCTGCTTCTCTCCACCCCCCACCCGTCCTCCCAAAAGCGGCAATGGGGGTTCTAAAGCCCCGTTGCCACTTTGGGAAGGGGGCTCCCAAAAACCGCGAATAATCAAAGCCGCGAATGTTAAAGCCGCGAATGTTAAAGCCGCGAATGTGGAGGGGCAACTGTACTTGCAATAGGTAGGCTGTACTCTGACACAACCCTGGTAGATCTGGCAGCATAAAGCAACTGCTTTTCCAGCTTTGGCTGTGTAGATACTTTGGGTTACATCCAACGTTAGTCCCAATTAGAGTATAACCATTGAAATGAAATCAACAGGGATTATGTAAGTGGTGATGAAAAAGTTCATGTCACCACTTGTATAATCCTATTAATTTCAGTGGGTCTACTTTTTGTTGCTTTTCTGTCCCTTCCAGTCAATTCAGATTTAAGGCAACCGCTATCATAGGGTGTTTTCGTGCCAAGATTTATCCAGAGGTGGTTTGCCATTGCCTTCCTCTTAGGCTGTGAGAGTGTGACTTGCCCAAGGTCACCCAATGAGTTTCTATGGCTGAGCAGAATTCAAATCCTGGTCTCTGAGTCTTAGTCCAATACACCACTACAACATGATGAGTCTACGTTAGTTGGGATTAATGTTGGATTTAATCCTATAAGATTAAAAATTATTAAATATGATCTATTAAGAAATATTATCTTAAACCAGGTGGAGAAATCTGACCATAATGCATATAACAGACAAAACCTACTAGCCAAGGTTGTTTATTAGGATTCTTAGATCTCAGGGTAGAGGGAATAATTTCAAGGCAAGAGAGCCGCCCTAAAATAATTTTTTTAAAAAATAAAAATATTGTGTGCTGTTGGAGGCTGTTTTGGAATAAGTGCTGTAGACTCCCCGGGAGGTCTGCCTGTGTTCAGGAACTGCTGAATATAGAATTGCTGTTCTGTGACTTTTCCTGTTCCATTCTTAATTTTCCAGGTTGTGTTTCTACTTTCCTCATCCTCCCCTAAATGGTTAAAGCTGCAGTACAGTTTCCTTTCTCAGAGGCACTATTGTTAGCAAAAAGTCTGGTGCAAACATCTTCAGCTCCACTTAGGCAGATGATTACTCTCCCCCTCCTCAACTTTCCCTTCTCTCCTACCCACAACTCCTGGCTAAGGGCCCATCTACACGAGGGGGGGAAATCCCAAATACCTTGTAGTATTGGCATCTCGCAGCAGCAGCAACATGTCCAAACTGTTTTTCTGACCTAGGAAGCCCCCATAAGCCTTGCATTCCTGATGGCGGCCATGAGTGATTTACTCGCGTTAGTTCTTCACTGCCACCGTGTGTGTGTGTGTGTGTGTGTGTGTGGTTTTTAAAGTCATCCCGAGGTGCACAGGTGCAATAGAACCATTCTCCAAAGCAAAAGAGAAAATATTGATCAGCTTTGTGCTTCCCTTTGAGTTTTATATTGTTCAGTAGTCCAAACGAGCAAAAATGTGCAACTGCCTCACGGTTTGTGAAAAAGTACGGGGAAGTCTGTAAAGGCTTTTAGTGGGTTCTTTTTGCCACTTTGGCCCCTCCTCCTTCCAAATAGCATGGATTGGTACTGGATCCTGTTTAGACGGGTAAGATTCCCAGTGAATTCCATGAGGGGTATTTTCACTGTTTAGGCCCTAAATGGCTTCTTCTTCCTTTCTTTCTCTCTTGGCTTGTCTGTATGAGTCAAAAAGAGGCAGATTGCTTCACAGAAAAGGCAACTCGGAGCAGCTGTGATTTGTCTTAATTTTTTTTAGGGTTTTTTAGGTAGATCGCAGGCATATGAAGCTATCTGCATTTGCAAACAGGCATGCCTGCAAATCAAGATGGCAGCTGCAAGTGAATTATTCATGTTTTACTTATCAATTTGCCACCATCAAACAGTATTTTTTAAAAAAAAAAAAACTATTCCTGAGGTGTGATTGAGCAATATTTCGCCTTAACAGAAAAGCAAAAAAACAAGCAAACCCAAGCCCCTGTTTTATCACATTAGCAGTCACTCACTAACGTGAAAAAACACATGGCGGTTCTGGGCACTTGCCTTGTTAGCAAGCCGCATACCCTTCACTCATCAGGCCAATCAGCTTTCAGCTTCTGCTCACATGGGAAAGTGAATCAATTTGTGTCACTTGTCCCAACGAGCAGGAATGTGCATTCCCTCTGCTGTTTTTTAAAAACTCTGGGAAAAGCTGCAAAGGCTTTTCCTGCAGAGTATATGGCATAGTTAGCCCCACTCCTTCCAAATATCGCAATACAATGCAGGATGCGTGGTTCTTTGAGGTTTCAGACCAGGGGTCTTCTCTAGCCCTATCTGGAGATTCTGCCAGGGATTGAGCCCAAGACCTTGCATGTGCAGCATGGGTGGTCTACTATGAGCCATGCCTCTCCCCACCACCCTGTTTTTTGACCAAAGAAGTGAGTAGTTGAACCTGGGGCCTTCTGCCTAGAAAGGACCTTCTCTTCCTTGAAGGGGTGTCATGTTGAGGAAGGAGCAGGCTTGTTTTCTGCTGCTCCAGAGACTGGAACACGGAGCAATGGATGCAAGCTCCAGGAACAGAGATTCCACCTCAACATGAGGAGGAACTTTTTGACAGTAAGAGCTGTTCGGCAGTGGAACACACTCCCTCGGAGCATCGTAGGGTCTCCTTCCTTGGAGGTCTTTAAACAGAGTCTGGATAGCCATCTGTCGGGGATGCTTTGATCGTGATTTCCTGCATGGCAGGGGGTTGGACTGGATGGCCCTCGTGGTCTCTTCCAACTCTGCAGTTCTATGATTCTATGATTCTATGCCATTAAGACAGCTTGTATTCTCCCTGCATCCTATGAGGAGTATTTTCACTGTTTATACAAACCCTCTCTCATCCTCTTGCTTGTTTGTTTTCTGTTCAGTTCAAAATTTGGAAAAACATTATTTCTAACTCAGAAGTTTTGTTTCATTTGGTAGATTTTGCTTTAAAAAAATGTATTTGAATGGCGGCATACTTTGAACAACTTGGCTTGATGGTTAATGTATCATACTTACGTGACATCACCAGTCTTTAGGCCTGAAGTTTTGGCTCTGAAATCTCAGAGCTTGGAATGCTTCTGACCTGACAACCTTAGATGATACAGTTTGCAACTTTGGTTACATGGTTCCTAAACATCTGTAGTTTGCCTCAGTTTTTCAGTGTTTCATTAACATAAAAGAAGAACTGTGGAACGGAGCATAAATAGGAGATTGTGAAGCCATTTACTTACTACAAAAATTTTAATTGAAATCACAGAGTATCTTTCAGAAATTTTCTTGAATCCCATAAGTTTCTTTGCTCTGACAGTGATGCCAAGAATGTTGGGATTTCCCATGGAAGAACTGAATATTTACTGTTCATTTTATGTGGTGTGTCTGTTTGTATGCATCTGCACATTACTAGTATACAGCTGAAGACATACAGTAGGGCAGGGGGTAGAAATCATTCAAGCCTCCAGACATTGTTGGGCTGCAAGTCCCAGTAGTCCTATCCAGTATAACTGAGCATCACAGTCCAACAGTATCTGGAGGACCATGTGATTCCCACCCAGTCATAGCTGAAGACCTGGACTCAAGCCTCTAGATCAGCCTTTCTCAACCATTTTATCCTGGAGGAACCCTTGAAATAATTTTCAGGTCTCAGGGAACCCCTGCATAATCATTATTCTGTATATTGCTATTGCTTCCCCCCCCCCCCGCACACACACACAATCACAATCTCTTGAGGAACCCCTAGCAACCTCTTGGGGAACCAGATTCCAGGGAATCCTGTTTGAGAAACACTGTTCTAGATCCAAAGGCCTGGCTATGTGTCTCCTCCTCTTTGCCACACAGGATTGTATATTCATGATTTTCTGCAACAACACTATGGGCACTTGTCCCCTGCAGCAGAGGTTAGCAACACACACTTGGTAAATAGGAACAGCTTTGTCAGTTTCTTTTTCAAGAAAAATCTTAAGACATTTAATGGAGATTCAGTGAATAGAATAGAATAGAATAGAATCTTTATTACGGTCATAGACCAGCACAGGTAAAAAGGGATACAGAATAAAGGTAAAAACAGGCTAAAAGCAGTATTTAAAATTTTAGCTCCAGTATAACAAGACTAGGTTGATACTATTCTACTGTTGAGGACATTGTCTGTTGAATTTTAACTGCAGCTGCACAGAATCTGGCAACATTATAAGTTGTTCCTGGGTTGGTGTCTGAAAGCAACAAGTTTATGTAGAATTGTCCAGTGTGCCCTTGATATTTATGCAACAGGGGTGAAATAAGGCTGAGACGTATGTCCCTGTAGTATGAGCGCTGGAGTAATACATGCTCTGTTGTTTCTATTTGGCCTGAGTTGCAGGGGCACAGTCTGTCTGAGAAGGGGATCTTCTTGTATCGGCCTTCAAGGACAGTTGAAGGGAGGGCACGACACCGTGCAAGAGTAAAGGCCCTTCGATGTTTAGGTATTTCAAGTGTTGCTAAGTATGCCAAAGGAGAGGACAGATATCTATTGGAGTCACTAACAATGAAGGCTGGAGTACTGGCTAGATCCAGTTGTCACTCTATATCTGCTACCCATTGTTTGATAGTAGCTTTCGCCTTATCATATCCCAAGCTAAGCAGAAGATCTGGAGAAAGGCCCAGCGTTGAAATTTTAGTCACCACTGTCTGTTTCCAGCTGGATTGGAAATCATCACTTAAGGTTAGTGGAGCAAGGCCAGCGGGAAAGAGGGATAGTCTGAGCCAGTAGCTGAGTATTGTCACCCACACTCTGGCCTCCACTTTCATAAATCCTGACTCCAGTCTCAGAGCTGCGTTACAGACACATTTTGGAGTTTGGAAAGCTGATCTTAAAAATTTGGATTGGACAAGTTCTAATGGAGCAGGGCTGGGGAAGGGTCCCAATTGGGACCCATAAAGCAGTTGTGCTACTGGTTTGGCTTCAAAGAGTTTAAGCGCTGCAGGTAAATAGTGGCCTCCTCTTGTCTTAAGAAATTTGAGAATGGCTGTTGTACTCTTCTGCGCATTGCAAGCAGCATACTCCCCATGCGCTTTCCTACTACCAGTGGCTTGAAAAATTACCCCCAGGTATTTGAAGCAAGAGACCTGCTCAATCTTGTGGCCATCTATATTCCAGTTGTAGTTCTTAGGCCTTTTAGCGAATGCCATGATTTTAGTTTTTTGATAGTTAGTTGAGTTCTAGCTGTTCCACTCTGCAATATTGTGTTAGTGCTCTTAGGGCTCTTTTTAGTCCAGTCGCAGTTCTTGAAAGTACTGCTGCATCATCCGCATAAAGCAGCATTGAAATATGCCTTCCCTTTAATTTTGGGGGGTGGAAGTTAGTGTTGTTGAGGTGATCCACCAAATCATTGATGTAGAAGTTAAACAGGAGTGGAGCTAGAATGCAACCTTGCTTGACACCCTTCTCAGTGACAATGTCATTGGTGAGATGTCCCTAGGGGTTACATCTTACTTTTAATGAGGTCCCTTCATGCAGCATACGTATTAGATGGAGTAAACGTTGGTCGATCAAAGAAGCCTCCAGTTTTTTCCACAGTTTGGTTCGGGATATAGAGTCAAAAGCTGCTTTAAAGTCTATGAAGGCAGCATAGAGAGAAACTGCGCTGCAGGTGGAGTATTTTTCAATAAGGTGGTGGAGTACAAGGCACTGATCTATGGTGGAGCGGCCTTCCCTAAAGCCAGCTTGTTCTTCTGCAAGTATGTTTTCTTGTTCCAACCAGGTCTGAAATTTCCACTGTAAGTGTTTGCATAGAGTTTGCTGATTGTACTGAGAAGACTAATTGGTCTGTAGTTGACATGATCATCCTTGCTTCCTTTTTTATATATGGGAACGATGATTGCAAGACCCCAATCCTTGGGTGCTCGACCTTATTTGTCGATACAGGTGAAAAGTGAGGCCAGAATAGGGGCCCAAAATTCAAGGTTGTTTTTAATGGCTTAGGCAGGTATTAAGTCTTCCCCTGGAGCCTTCCCCATTCTCAGCTGGGCTACAAGGTTCTTGATCTCTGTCGCTGTCACTGGTGGCCACCCTTGGATATTTTCTATATTTTGGCTAGTGCATCCACTTTCAATGTAGTTGTCCTTATAAAGTGCTTGAAAGTGATCCTCGCATATCCCTGGAGGGATGTGACAATCCACTGTAGCTGGCCCATTTCTCTGGGAACTTGATGTAATATGCCAGAATAGAGCTGTGTTGTTGGATCTGACTGCCTGGATAAGTTGTGTCCAGTCATTCTTCATGGCTTCTTTTTTCTTGTTCATCAGCAGCTTTTTGTAGTCTCTTTTCTGCTGAAGCAGCATTGGTACAGCATCTGAGATGTTATTAGATAGGTAACCCTTATAAGTATCACTGAGGGCTTTTTTAGCATTAACACATTCCTTGTCAAACCATGGTTTGGAGTGGTGCTGTTGTTGTTTCCACCGATGTACGCTATTTTGAAGGATTAGATATTGGTGTAGAGCTTGGGTAAGTGTATTGTAATTTTCCAAGATTTCATCAGGAGACTCAGCTGATATCAGGGCAGTCCTAAGATGCTAAAGTTGGTCTGAAGCCAATACCTCACTTATTGTTTGGTTTAGTTGGGGGGTCCATTTAGCTCGGTGATAAGTCCTTCCTGGTGGTGTCACAGAGAGATGATAGCGCTCCCTGGTGTGTGTCTCCTGAGTGAAGTCACTAAGATGTAGCCGAATTGGAAAATGATCACTTTCAAATCTGGGCATAACTTCTAATTCCTTAGCATAGGGAGGAAGGTCCCTAGAAATTATTATGTAATCAGTGGCACTCATTCTGGACCCAGAGAGATAAGTGAATTCAGCTGGGCAGTCATTTTTCAGGGCACCATTTAGGATTTGAAGGTTCAGCCTGAATGCTGTTTGATCCAGACAAAGTCCTGCATTTCTTGTCCTTTGAGCATCGGATGGGGTGGGTTCCATCATCTTCAAAATCAGGAGGAGGGCATTTGTGCTGGGCGTATAGGGTATGATTGTTGGGGCCCAGTCTGGCATTCAAATCACCCCCCAAAACTACAAATGCATTTGGGTTCTGCAACATGAGATTAGCAGTGTATGATTCCAGTTCAGCCCACAGGCCTCTGATTTGGGATTTCTTCTTCATTGGAGGCATGTAGGTATTTATTATCAGCAAAGTGCAATGGTTAAATTGAATTAGCACTGCCATGGCATATGTTTTAAAAGTGGAAAGAGGCCTTGTTATGGCACGTAGGGTGGTGGAAACCAGAATGCCCAGGCCGCCTCTAGCTCTTCCATGCTTTTTCCCTGGCTCTGCCAGAATTGAGAATGAGTAAAAGCCATTTAATAACAGATCCTTATTAGTCCATGTTTCCTGGATCAGTATAATGTCATATTGGGTGAGGAAGTCAGTAGGACAGGGATCTCTGTGGGCCATCGGCCACCCAGCGATGTTCCAGGTCATAAGGGTAACCTTGTGCTGGTCTGTTGGAAGTCAGGCAGTCGCATTGCAGGCCACAGGCTGGATGGGTAATTCATCTGATGGCAGTTGGTTAAATGACTGGGTTGACTGTGGCTGTGTCCTCCTATGTGGATGGAGGGGTAGTGAATCACATTCCTGTTCTTCCTGCCCTGCCTGTTCTGGAAGGGAGATTGGAAGAACCAATGCAGCATGGGAAGCGAAATGAGGATCACAGGCAAGCAAGGATCCCATCTTTTTAGTGAGGGGGGCATTCTTTGGCTTAGGAGATGAGGTAGGTGGCAGTGAAGACTGTTTTTCCCTTGAACTAGGTTTGCATAGGGATGTTTGAGATCCCTGGGGTTTAATTGTAGATGGGGGTGCATCTGCAGTATATTGCATTTTTGAAGGGTTGTTGGCTACAACTCGGGATTTCAAGGTTTACTTGATTGTAAGTAGAGTCATCACTTTCGCTTTCATTGTCAGAAAAATCAGAAAAATGCACTGACAGTTTTCTGCAACAGGGGGCTGATTTCAATGGGGTTGGATTGCTGTTAGATTGACTCAGGATGGTATCTCTCATCAGCTGTATTGTGGGAGTGTGTTCCCAAATTTCTGTGAGTTTTTCTCTCAGTTTAATTACTTCTTGATGTATAGCCTGAGCTTCTTCCTTTAAGGTGTGTTTAGGTTCTCCCTCTTGGTGTGCAGAATTATTGCTTCTTTGTGTTATTGTTGCTGTTTTCCCTGTGATAAGGTCACGGACTATCTCATCCTTAAAAACTCTGTTAATTTCTATATAATGTGCATTCCAGAGGAAATTTCTTTTCCGTAACAGCCTGTTAGGAATATTTGCCTGGCTAAAGGTAAAAAAAAAATTGCTTAGTAGCTCTTGAGCTGGGTAAAAAGTGGCAGTCTAGTAAATCAATTGTTCTGCTGTGCATGTTTAAAAGTTGGGAAAGATATCTCACAACTGACTTCTTTCTGTTCCACATATGGCCCTTGTGATGTATTTGCAGCAGGAGCTGATTTTTCTGTAACACTCGGCAGTGATTAACTGCATCCTGTGATGTGGCAGGACACATTTCCTTTAAATCTGCTACATTTTTAACCCCCTGTGTACCATATGGGTTTTGCCTTTGAAAATCTTGTTGGGAAAGCTTGTTTGTAATGTTGTTTAGTCTTTGCAAAATAAGAATCAATGTCTCTATGGACAGTTTGCAGAAATCATAAAAGAGCTGAGCGCTGTTATTGTAGGGAATGCTGCCATGCTCCGGGAGTTTGACTTTGTTATCAACTTGCTCTGTCCCATAATTTATATTTACACTTTGAGGAATTGAGGAGGCTGTTTTGTTTAGTTCAAGTGTCTGTGATGGCTTAGGGAGTAAAGAAGGAGCTGTTGTTACAGATCTGTTACTCACAAGCTGTGTTGTCTCTGCTGCTGGGAAGAGTGAGTCAATCCTCATCTGTTTTTCTGCTTTGAAGGATTCCCAATTGTCATTATTATAACAGGGGCTCATCCGATTTCTTTTCTTGCCTTTGGATGGCATTTTTGAGGTATATGTAGGTAGTAATGCTAGATGTTAGTGGGAGGACAATTCAGAAGTTGTTAGTCCGTCGCCATCTTGCCCCTCCTCCAGGGGGATTCAGTGAATTTCAGACATTCTGATATAGTTAAATAATGTGAACAAGCTCTACAAGAAGATGAACTAATATAGTTTTTACACATTTTCTCCTAGGGCGTAAGATTATGGTTGTGGGGCTTCATATATTTCTGCTGCTGTTTTATTATACTGTGGCCCAAAGAAGATATTATCTTAGTTCAAAACCAAATGAAAAAAGTAAATAGCAACAGACATGTCTTCCCAATTTGGATTGGGACCTTGGCCTCCATAGGGAAGCTCTGCCTCCCACTCCTGCTGCAGTCCAGATGTCCTCATATCATCAGAATCACATATCCATGGGTTCCTGCCATTTATAAGGAGTGGGGGGATTGTTCCAATTCATGCCAAATTAGGTTTTTAACAATACAAGTATGGTAGTTAAGTTGACTGCCCCTACCTGTTTTTCATTGAGGAGAAACATCCATTGGTACAGATCTGAACCCTTTCCCCAAGCCGGAGTAAGACAGCAGAGTTGATCTAGACCAGGACTCTGTGGTGACATCCTCCCTCCAGGTGTGGCAACTTTGGCAGGTTCTGTGTTCAATTTTGCTTCCCACCCCAATCCTGGCTACATATATGGGCTGGCAAGTAAAAGTAGAAAATCTATTTCCAGTGTCTGAAAAGCACATACTTTCACCAAAACAAGGTGCGTGGGGAGCTTGTCTGAAGCAAGGTGCATAGTCTCTGTGTATCTTGCTTTAGTATTGATGTGAGAGGATTTTATTGCCATGCCACTGAAATTTAAGCAGGGATCTGTGTCACCCACCTCTGCTCTCTAGAAAGATCCCATTCAAGATTGGAGAGGGGGGAGCTTGCTTGCTATCCATCTTAATAAAAATTCAAGGCATTGCTGATTACATGAATAGCATCTCATTACCTTTGGACTTGGATGAGTGTTTGCTATAAATTACTATGCTTTAATCTGCTTGGAGCTTAGAGTTGAGTCTAGAAAAAGGAATACAAGTTGAGTATCCTTTATCTGAAATGCTTGGGACCAGAAGGGTTTTGGATTTTGGATTTTTTAGGATTTTGGAATATTTGCATATACATAATGGATCTATGAAATGGTAGAAATCCCAGTGTAGTGCTTGGTGCAAATCTATGCCTCCCACCATTTCACAGATCCTCACATCTCTCTCCAGCCTTGTGTCTTGTTCATTTGCTACTTTTATATGAGATGCGAAGCTAGAGAAAGATTGAGGATTCAAGAGACTGAGGGTATAAGGGACCTAATATTCAAAAAGAAAATACAGTATTGTACAGGAGATCTCTGGGGAGCCTGCCAGCTGCCATCTCAAAGATGGAAGTGGATGGCTGGCGGGCTCCCCGGAGGTGGGAGAGCCTGAAGAATGTGCACCTGGTGGCTGGGGCTTCCTGCTGCCCTATGCTATTTTATAAATCATGGACTTCAGCATCTGCATTTTTGGGTATCCATGCAGGATCCTGGAACCAAACACCCATGGATACAGTTTTGAATTTTCAGCTAAGGGATACTCAACACTCAACTTGTATTGCAATAAGTAGCAGCTTGCTCCAGCCAGAGTTGGACATTTGCAGATCTCACTGAGGAAAAACAGGAAGAGATCTGAACATATATTTCCCCTTACATGAAAACCAGTGCCATAAGAAGCACTTTGCTTTGGTTGCATCATGTAAACATGTACAAAGGTTTCTGGCAGAAGTACCTTTGCTGTAGACATGAGAAATCATTTTGCAGCGAGATACAAATTCAGAAATTCAGAAAAAGTAAGTAAATGCATGTTCCTTCCTGTTCCTGTTCATTTTTCTATTTATATTGAAGTAATACCTGCAGAACTTACCAAGTCAAGACCTTTTTGTACTATGTGCTGTGTCAATACTCAAGTAATAATGGTGTAAAATCTGAAAAATAAACTAAGCTTTTTAAAAAGAGAATAAAATCTTTTTAAAAGATTTGATTATCACAGGCAAATCCTCCTTGAGGCTTTACGTGAAAAGGCTCAGCAGACAGGCCTTTAGTGCTGGAAACATCCTAAGTATAAACTTGTTTTTCTTTCCCACTGTAAATTAGTTATTCAGTAACAGCCAAAAGGAGAGACAAAGAAAAGTACCCTGGCACCTTACAGCCTAACACAACTAGTCTTCCGGAATTAATTTTCACCAGTTCTCCTATTCAAAGGCTTGAAACTCCACCATTAATTGAGATTTAATTACATTCTGGCATATATTGAGGCCTGTGGTTTCTTACCAACAATTTAGTGTTGTGTGAGGCATTGCTCAGTAAATGCCACCTGCCTTCTAGCACCTGTGTGTGTGTGTGATTGTTACTTCTGATGTGTCATGTTCACAAGTAGATGTCTCTGCTTGAATTAGCAGACCAGTGGACTTTTTGCTAATACTAAATACGGTAGGACCCCTGTGTCCACTGGGGATTGGTTTTTTGGGGGGGGGGGCGTGGATACCAAAAACCGTGGATAATAGCAAACACCATTGAAAATAGGTTTTTTGTGGGGGGGGGTTCCAGGTTGTGAGGCCGTGTTCTAGAAGAGTTTATTCCTGACATTTCGCTTGCATCTGTGGCTGGCATCTTCAGGGAATGGTAGTGTGGCGGACAGCTAGAGGGCCAATGAGGACAGTGGACTCCAGGAGCCAATCCTTTGTGAGGAGGTAGAAGGAGGAGGGGCTTCTGGAGGAGAAAAGGGGAAGTGAGTGAAGAAAGAGGGCTGTTTAAGTTGAGTTTTAAGTTGAGGATTGGAGAATAAGTAGTTCTGGAGTAGTAGTCAGACTGAGGCAGTTTTTAACCTGTGGGCTAGAGGGAGTAGTCAGAGAGGAAGAAGCTTATAGAGGGAATGAAGAAGCCTTTCGGTGCCTTGGGAAAGAGGGGTGGGAAGCAGCTGGCGCGCTGCCTCTACACCCCACTCCCTTCCCAAGGCTCCGAAGGGCTTCTGAAGAAGCCTTTCGGTGCCTTGGGAAGGAGGGGTGGGAAGCAGCTGGCATGTTGCCTCTGCGCCCCACTCCCTTCCCAAGGCTCCAAAGGGCTTCTGAAGAAGCCTTTAGGTGCCTTGGGAAGGAGGGGTGGGAAGCAGCTGGCCTGCAGGCTCATATCTTATTCGCGGTTTTTTCACATTCGCGGGGGTTGTCTGCCCCTAACCTCCGCGAATGTGAAGGGATGACTGTATTAATTTAAGACATGCAGCCTGGCATGAGTGATTCTCTGACAAATAGACGCAGCCAGTAAAACACATCCACACATAAGTACTTGTGCTATACCACTGGGAGATGTAGTTCGGCCGTGACGCGGTGGAACAGCATCATAAAAGTGGTGGGATAAGAAAGGCCCCTGAGCCACTAGGAAGGTGCCATGTGTCACAGGTGGTGTCCTTTTTTGTCCTGGGTGGTGATTGGAGTTCTTGTGTAGGTATCTGTCCATGTATGTAGGTTTTCTGTATACCTTGTGTTCGTTGGTTTGGTTTTTGGATGACTAGTGATTCCAATTCCAGGACAAAAAAGAAGCACAATAAAAACATTGGTAGACCACACAAAAAGGATCTGCGAACCCCACTACCTGGAAGACAAACTGAAGCACCTAAACTGGGCTCTACAGGCTAATGGTTAATAATATAATAATAATAATAAAATTTTATTTATATCCCGCCCCTCTGCAACGCAATCGGGGCGGCTTACAATATAAAAACCCCATACTCACAATACCCTAGCCCACCCACCCCTTAAAATAATATTAAATTGCAAAGGATTAAAAACATGCATTAATTAAAATATATATAAATTAGAAGAAAAAAAATTAAAAACATACAATCGTAGCCTATAAAGGGCAGCTGAGTCTTGGGCCGGGATAATTATTCAGGAAAGGCCTGCCGGAAAAGATCCGTCTTGACAGCTTTTTTAAAGCTGTCTAAGGTGGTAATAAGACGGATCTCGTCCGGCAGGCCATTCCATAATCTGGGAGCAGCAGCAGAGAAGGCCCTCTGGGAGGTCACCGACAGCCTTGTTTTCATAGGCTGTAACAGATTCCTCCCAGAGGACCGAAGTGTGCGGGGAGGGTCGTATGGAAGGAGGCGGTCCCAGAGGTAAGTTGGACCCAAGCCATGTAGGGCTTTAAAGGTCATAACCAACACCTTGTACTGTGCCCGGAAACTAATAGGCAGCCAGTGGAGAGCTTTTAGCACCGGTGTTATATGCTCTCTTCTGGGAACACCAGAAATCAACCTGGCTGCCATGTTCTGGACTAGTTGAAGTTTCCGAGTCAAGCACAAGGGTAGCCCCATGTAGAGCGCATTACAGAAATCCAGACGGGAGGTTACCAGTGCATGTACCACAGGTTACTCCAGCTCAGACATTGCAAGAGTGGTCATACCTAGGAAAAACCATAGGAGTGAAGAAAAACAACCACACAAAGAGAAGGTATTTTTACCATACATCAAAGGAGTCACAGACAGAATAGAAAAACTGATGTGGAAACACAACCTCCAAATGATCTACAGACCAACCAAGAAAAGCCAAGAAATGCTGCGCTCAGCGAAGGACAAAAGAGGCCCTCTCACAGCCACAGGAGTTTACCACATACCACACAGTTGCGGACAAGTCTACATAGGGACCACAAAACACAGTGTGCAAACACGAATCAAGGAACATGAGAGACACTGCAGACTGGGCCAGCCAGAAAAATCAGCAGTAGCAGAGCACATTATAAACCAACCTGGGTACAAAATGCTATTTGAAAACACTGAAATTCTGGACCAGGCTAACAACTATCAGATCAGAATGCAGGAAACCCTAAAAGTAAACAAAGTTTGGCTACCAGTCCTGAAAAACACCAAAATAAAAACTCAACACATGCAAATGAACTTCCCTCAGGGACAGGGGACTTCCCAGCAGACAATGGACCATGAGCTAAATAGACACTAATCCCCTTCACATATCCTCTCACCCTAAGACCTGAACAACAACTGAATACACAAATTTACATGCTAATCCTCTTCAACAGGGACTCACAGTATATAAACCCCACAAACCTGCACACCACCTGAAGATGCTAGCCACAGATGCAGGTGAAATATCAGGAATAAACTCTTCTAGAACACAGCCTCACAGCCTGGAAAAAATATATATGGATTTCAACCATGAAAGCCTTCGACCTCACCAGACTTCTCCATTGCATAAGGAGAGACTGTACACATACAATCTCTTGCATCAGATTTTGTCCTTGCACAAATGCTGTTAATGCACATGTGCTAGTGCAGTGAACTGTCTGCTAGTGTAATGACACTCTTGGGTACAGGTCAGATAATGAATATATCAGGAGAGATTGTTAGCCTGTTACCTGAAGAGGTGGGGGTGTTTTAGAGCCCCACTCATATTAATATTTGGGGGAATTATTAGCTCAAATGGAATGCTGTGAGAGATGGGTAAGTAAACCAGACTCTCAGTGACAGGGAGACCACCAAGATCCTTTTGGAGGAATTCCCTGCATCTGCACTGAGCAGAGCTGTGGGATGGGGTTGACAAACTCTAAGGAACTTACTATCACTTGGCCAAGTGGTAGAGGAAAGAGGGATTCTAGGGTCCTATCTGAGTCCTATCAATATAAGCTACTTTTTTGGAAATGAGGGGCACCTTCTCCAAATCCAAGCAAAGCACTGAACCCCAACAGTGGTCTGTCACCACCACGGATGCACAGACTATTCTTCTCCAGGGAGGTACACTGAAGGAACTATAGAGGCATAATGACCTGAAATGGTGGCACGCAGCCCACACAAAACCAGAGTTATGAGGTTCTGCTTCTTACACCCTCCATAACTGTAATTGGGGAGCTTTGGTCCCTAATGTGTGTGTGGGGGGGTGTTCCTAACACCTAAAGCCTAACTCTCAGATCCCACATGATGATGGACCTGGAGGTAGGGTGAAATTCCCAGGGACAGTCAGTGCCAAGCCCTTACTCTCTACAATGTAGGTGTGGCTGCCAGACAGAGACCAAAACAGAAAGGGAAACAGATTCCACCCCACAGTAGCTCTTAGCCCCACTTGCTCAAATCCACATTCACACACACTCACACAAAAGCCTGCTTGAATCTCATACAGGTTTCCCTACATCTTTGTGTGTGCGTTGACTCACAAGTCAGGGGGTGCACAGGGCTGCCTGTATTGTCCACCAAACTTGTTACCCGGTGAGGTGGGGGTGCTTTAGAGCTGCACTCATTATAATCATATTTAGGGGAATTATAATGAGCTCAAATGGAATACTTTGAGAGGTGGGTAATTTTGGGACCTTTTCACCTATGTATACCAGTACTAGCTGCAGAGAACACCAGTTTAAAGTGAAATAATTTTTTTCTCTTTAAGTATTTTATTGTTTTTATAACATAACACAAAATACATACAATTACATTCAAACTATAACCTGGGACAAATAAGGTAATAATTAGATGATAGTCATTTCAAAATGTGTATTTTCCTGTTCATTTCACAGGGATGCAGAAATGTCAAGTGAAAAAAATAGTGTTTTTCCATAGAGATCGTCGTTGTTTCAGAGGTAGTGGGTATTGCCTCGGCATATTGTTTATGTATTCAATAAAAATCACCCATTCTTCTTGAAATGTTGTATGTGTCCTGTGTCGTTTAGTTCTGGCAATATCTAAAGATAATTTGTCCATCAGCCATACATTCCACATTCTAGACAACCAATGTTTTAATGGCAATTCTCCTGTCTTCCAGTGGAGTGCAATTTCTAATCTGGCAGCTGTTAAGCAAAATATAATTAACCTTCCATGTTTCAACTGTAAATTAGGACCTCTAAAGATTGATAAAAGCAATAAGGCTGGACAATAAGAAACCATTTGGGGGGGGTAATCTTATTAATCTGTTGTAATGCTTCTAACCAAAAGGGTTTCATTTGTTGACACTCGAGTGACATATGGATATTATGTTCCTCTCTCTGTGCACCCCCTCCAACAAGTGGGTGGTAAAGTTTTAACCAGTCTTGATAAATGTACCAGTGTAAGGTACCATTTATGAACCAATTTTTAAAAACTTTTGTATTAGCCAATCTGTTCAAATATGAGGGTGAAGTCCAGACTTATGCCCAATGATTATCTGTGATATCTATTCCTAAATCTAATTGCCAAGCCTGGCGGATGTGTTGGCCAGTGCCAAATTTATCTTCAATTAACATTTTATAAATCTGTGCTGCTTTGCCTTTAATAATGTTATTTTTTGCTGTGCAGATTCCCTCAAAAGGGGTAAGTGCATGGTTGTTCATTTAGCACGGATAATTGAGAAAGGAAAAGGTTGATCTGGGCGTGTTGGAACTAGTTAGTTGGGATGTGTTCTAATTTGGTTGCTATTTCTTCTGCTGTTAGAATACGACCCAAGTGAAAGAAGTCACACATATGAAAGAGGCCTATTTGAATCCAATTTGCAAATTGCTTAAATTTGTCTTCAAATCTGAATTTGTAATGTAACAGTATAGATGTAATGGGAGAGGTTCTTGATGCTAGGTCAGGATGTGTCTCCATAATTTCCATATGAATAGTGTAGTAGTTTATTAATGCTTAGACCAAAGACCATTTGCATACGTAATGAATAAGAACAATATAAAAATACAATATTATGAAAGTGCTACATAAAATCACTAGCATCAAAATTGTCAGGAGTTAGAGACTGAATTCCAGAGAAAATGGCCAAACAATGCTGAGTCATGATGGCTGAGGCCAAGGAACTGTCAAGTCATGCTAGCCTTGGGTCAACAGCTGCAGAAGAGGGTTACCAGAGGACATAGCCTCTGGAGTGCAAGATCTGATGTAATGCACCCATGTGGTTGAGTAAGCCAGTGCCCTATAAATGTGTATTAAAAAAGGCTCAGGCCAGAGCATTCTTTCTCTTACGATTCTGTGATGTCTGGCAAAGCAGTTTGTCTGTCGAGCGTATATATCTGTAAATATTGTAACTGCTTGAACTTGAAGATAAAAGTGCCTCCTGTTTATTTGGATGTCAAAACACTCTGTGTGTGAGTATTCTTGGGAATGGGTTGCTACTAAGTCTGCTGATATTTTTTGGCTTCTGCTGGGGATTGAGTGTCCTATCATCCCCTGACATATTGTGCATTAAAAATGATAAAATTCAATACAGTTAAAACATATTGAATAAAAACAACAGTACTGAAATTAGATAATATCTTCCCCATAGCAATCAACTGCAATATCAGGAATAAATTTTGCACGAATTTTCATTGCTGCCAGGGCAAAAAGAGGAACCTTGTGAGTTACCAACTAGTCACTATCAGACAGGAGATAGAAAATCTTTTCAGAAACACTATTAGAATGTAGATGAGACAAACTAGAACCCAGAAATTTGGTTCTTGGTTCTGAATATAATGAACAGAAAAACAGGTAATGAGGCAAATCCTCAATTTCTGGGGCACCACAAGTGCATAAATGGAGGGCCAAAGGTGTATGAGAATATCTGCCATCAATCACAGCTGTAGGCATTATTTGAAAATGAAGGGCTGTAAAAGCTTGCCTAAGTTTTGGAAATATAAGCTTTACTAGGTAAACCGCCTTTGATGGTCCAATTTATAAAGTCTATACCATTTTGAAAATTTAGAGTTGTTAACAGCCTGTCTGTCCAAATGCACATCATGGTTAAAAATGTATTCACAAAGCTTCTCTCTTGAATTCAAGATAGGAGAATTATCAAGTAAACAGGATACGATTCAAGCAACTTGCAGTATCTTGAACTCCAAACTTTGCAGTTTGATGGATATTGGAAACATAACTTGGGGAAAACCCTAACTGAAGAATCTTTTACAGTTCTCCAGTAGTTAAATAAAATAAAATGAATGCGAGCTCTAATGGAAAGGAAACCGACCTCTGCCCGAACCAGGTCTGCAGGGGTGCCAGGTGGAAGTGTTAGCAATTTCTTAAGAAATGTATTCTGAAAGGCTTCCAGTTTAGCCATCTGAGAGTCATCCCATCCCCAAACAGCAGCACCATACAGAATCTTGGCAATGACTTTGCTCTGGAATATTTTCAGGGCAGGAACAACCAGGTGACCCCCCACACACACATTATTGTAAAATCTAAGGATTGCTCCAATAGATCTCAGAGCCACTGCTCTGTAGCTTCTATATGGGACTTCCAGGAGAGATTTTCAGTGAAGTGAATATCAAGGTACTTAAACTCCCGATATTGTTCAATCTGGTGACCATTGATGGAGCATCGAAAATGGGAATGTCTTTTTCCAAACACCATCACCTTTGTTTTGGTATAGTTAATGTTCAGCTTTTCTTTAGAACAATATACACCGAGCTTAGAAATCAGCCTGCTCAAACCTATACAAGTGAAATTAAACCATGTCATCAGCATATAAAAGAATAGAATTCTTTTTTTGACCCAACTAAGGGTAAGAAAAATTCTGGGCCAGACAGTGCTGGTATAGAGTTCCTTCACAAATGAATAGTGAGTTACACAAGAATGGGTTAGATATCTAAACAAGTTCTTTGTGGGTCGCATTTTTTAAATATAAAAATTTATATTCTGGTGATGACAAATCTCCCATATCGATTAGAGTCCAGCTGTTCCCTTCTTGAGTTTGGAACATCTGGGTAATTTGAGCTAACTGAAAAGCCTGTAAATAGGTCAATAAATGTGGTACTGCTAAGCCACCTTATTTAGTGTGATTAAATTGAGTGGATTGAGTGAATCTAGGTTCCTTATTGTTAAAAATATATTTGTTAATCATATTTTGCCAAAGTATCATTTTTGCCTTTACAGGGGACAGTGGTATAGCTTGAAACAAACAAACAAAAAAAAAAGCGTGGGGCAAGAAACATCTTTACTAATGCTATATGGCCTAATATAGAGAGCTGGAGAGACTTCCAGCATGCTAATTTTTTCCATCCATTTATATATCAGGTGATAATTTCTGTATAGGAGTTGGTTTATATTCTTGGTTAAAATAATACCCAGATATTTAAAACCCAAATGCCATAATTGAAATTTGGTTAATTTCTGCCACCGCTTTTGTTGTAGTAAAGATGTGTTCAAACATAATAGTTTGGATTTTTGGAAATTTACACAAAACCAGGGTGCCAGTTACATGACAAAAATTGTTGCGGGGCTTACCATGACTGCCTGGTCCCGTATCCGTCCCTCGGTGTTTATACAATTTTTGTCACTCTTTAGGAAATCCTGGAAGATCCCGTGATTGATATTTACACGACAAAAGTTTTTATTGCTCCTGCACTCTTATATCCCGTGCTTTTGCTGTTTACACATTTTTAGCTTACCGGGATTTTTTTTTTTTTTTTGGCTGTCAGTCAAGGATGCGATTACTCATGTTTTCTACAAACTCGGTGACGTACTTCCTTTAGAGTTCCGTGCCATGAGCGATGCTATTGGCTGGTTGGGGGGGAGAGAGAGGGGGCAGACGCTTGTGTTTATCCTGTCTCTTAAAAATGTTAACCCTTTAAGCGGAGGCACAAGGCATTTTGAAAGACCAAGAATGTAATCTTTCGCTCAGATGGAGGAACAATTAAACCATGACCTTTCCTTTTGAAATCAAGCCGAGTGGGGGGGGGGAGGCTTGGGATTTATTTTAAAATCTTGACGCTTAAACCAGAGGGACCTGCATTTTGAAAGACCCAGAATGTGATATTTCGCTCAGATGCAGGAAGTGCTTCCCCTTTGAAATCAAGCTGAGTGAAGTGGGGAGAGGAGGCTTGGGTTTCCCCTTGCCTCTTTAAAATGTTAACCCTTACAGCAGAGTTTTAGCTGCAGAGTGAAGATTTCAAGCCAGCGACAGACAGGCATTTTGAAAGACCCAGACGCAGGGGGGGGGAATAAAAGTGTGTTCATTCGCTCAGAGGCTAGAATATTTTACTGTGCCCGTTCAGACCCAGGGAGGTGATCAAGGCAGAGGGCAACCCTCTGCCCACCACTATCTCTTTGTAACATGCAGTTGAGGAAGAGGTTAAAGCTGAAGGGTTTGCAGTGTAGAAATCCATTTAAAAAGGTGATTGAGTACACACGTGCACACACACAAACCTACGTGCAGCTGGAAGGGATGCCTTTATTTTCAGCTGGTGAGGCTGAATCTGTTGAACAGGTGACTGACCCCTCCTTTTCTGGTCGCTGATCTCTAAGCCCGCCCCCAGTCACCATTTCCGGTCATCCCCTAGTACCGAGATATTTTGTCCCACGCTGTTTACATTTCCGATTTTCTGAATCCTCCTGTGACTTTTTTTAAAAACCAGCACAACCCACAGGACTGGAAGTCCCGCAGGTTGAGGGATAAAGGTGGCCCCCCTTCTGAAAATCACATACCCAACCCGATGTACGTGTAGACTGCCAGGGATCGACATGAATTCTTCCCGGGACATTTTCATCGTGTAAATGGCACCCATGAGTGTTTCCCAAACTTTCCAATAATTTCAGTTAAAATCAGAAATAATATTTCTAAATTTGTGGTGAAAATCAAAATATAATCTGTGTATAAAGCTAATTTATGATTAAAGTTTTTCAAGTAAATACCAATTATATCTGGGTGAGCTTGAATTAGATTAGCAAGAAGTTCTACAGTTAGAGCAAATAATATAGGAAATAATGGGCATTTTTAACAGATGCCCCATTGTAAATAAAATGTCTCTGAACCCAAACCATTTACAAATACAGTGGCTCTAGTACCTTCATATAGATTCATTATTATAGAAATAAAAGTTGCTCCAAATTCCATTTTTTCTAAGAGTTTTTAAAGGTATTTCTGTTCCACTCTGTCGAAGGCCTTTGAGGCATCTGATGATAAAAGTGCCATTAGGGTCTTCAGCTGAGTGGAGTGGTGGATTATATTAAGAACTCTCTTCAAAGTATCAGTCATCTGCCAGCCCAGCATAAATCCTGTCTGATCTGGGCGTATATAATGGGTAACAAATTTATTAATTCTAGTAGCCAATATGGATATAAATAATTTTGCATCTTGGTTTATTAATGCAATAGGGTGAAAGGATTTTGGTGACGGATCTTCTTCAGTTTTAGGGATTGGTATAATTCTCGTAACATGCCATGTTTCTGGCGAGGTTCCTCCCTGAAAAATTTCATTAAAAAGTGCTAATAATTGTGGTAATAATTCTTGGGTCATCATCTTATCAAATTCCCCTGAAAAGCCATCTATACCTGGAGACTTTCTGGTCTGGAGCCTATGAATGGCAGCTGTGATTTCTTCCATTTGTATGGGGTTGTTCAAAAGTAAACAGTGAGCTTCAGTAAGTTTCTGTATGGTTAAAGAAGCAAGAAATTTAGAAATATCCACAAGTTTGGAATTATCAGATTTATACAGGTCAGAATAAAATTTTTGGAATTCACATAAAATTTCTGAAGGAGATATTATTTTCTTTGCTTCTGTCAAGGATGTAACAAAATAGATTGCTTTTTTTCTGCTTTCCGTTTAACTATTCTTGCTAACAATTTATAATGTTTGTTATTAAATTCGTAGTAGTACGCTTTTGTGTATAGCAAGGATGACTGAATTTTTTGGTAATTGGTCAACCTGAGTTCCACCTTTTTATGTAATAATTGTTGATATACCTGTGTGTTGCTAGATGTTTTATGCAGAAGTTCCAAATGTTGAATTTCTGAATGAGAATGTCAATATTACGGTCCTTCAGCTTTTTTTAAATTGCTCCTTCTTGAATGAGACCACGTAATACTGCCTTTAGTGTGTCCCACAAAAGGGCATCCAAGGTGGATGATTATCTTTTCTCATAAAAATGTTTAATAGCATCTTGAAGGTTTTGCTTAAAGGCCTCACCTAATAATAAATTTGGGCTAAATCTCCAAATTTTATGTTTGGGAGTTTCAGGATTAATCTGCCAATTGAGTGTAATTAAAGAGTGATCTGAGAAAAGTATTAGGTCTATGGAAGTGTCTTGTATTTGGGATAAAAGAATTTAAGAGACAAATAAATAATCTATTCTTGAGTATGTGCAATGTGTGTTAGAATAATATGTGTAATTTCTGTCATATGGATGCTCTGCCCTCCATGAGTCTAGCAGGGCGTTATCTGTTACAATCCTATGCAGAGGAGTTTGTTGTAGCATCTTTTTCAGCAGGTAAAATGATTTATCCAGTTTCATATCCATTACCTCATTTGCATCCCCCCAAGTATTACTCCCTTTTTTCTATTAAGAATATCCATAAAGTGATTCATAGATTCTTCTTGTCATACATTTGGGGAATAAAACAAGGCTAGAGTGATGGACTCATGCAGGAGTGTGCCCTGCAAGACAATGTAGCACCCCTTTGAGTCAGTAATAATTTGTTCTGGTATAAAAGGGCATTTTGAGCTAAACAGTATGGCTACTCTTCTAGATTTGTTTGAGTCACCTGTAGTATATTGTAATAAGGAAAAGTAGGCTCAGTTCCCTTTCTGTGAGTTTCTTGCAAAAATGTAGTATCAAATTTTGATTTTTTCAAGTGTGTAGATATTCTTTTTCTTTTGTTTACTGAGCCCAATACTTTCACATTGAAGGATATTATCTTTATCTTGGTAGCCATCCCCATGAATCCATCACTCCTAGCTCATCATACACAGTAACAAATAACTTCCCTTTCGATAAAATCACATAAACATATTCAACAAAGTTTTTCCAATAAAAAATCAATAGCTTCTGCAGTCCCTGTTCTTGAGATACATTCATCCAAATCTTGTTCCTGAATATTAACTTGTACCAATTAAACTTTATTCCAAGAGGAGGAGAATCCAAATCAAAGTTTGGACCTCGACCGGTATTCTCAGACCGATCTCCTCTGGCTAAAAAAAAAATTACTATTTTAGGAGATGTGTGGGTTTTTATAATTGCTTCAGGTCATAATTCTAGTCTCCCATAACTACAATATCAATAAAAATATACAAGTCTTATTTCAAAAGGAAAAATAGTAAACAAGAAATCAAGGTGAGGATATACAAGTCAATACACATAACTTGAATTCCTCATAAAGTGTAGAACAATTAAAAGCACAACAGGATATATTTTCACCTTGTCTTAGAGCAAAAATAATTATCTGGCTTGAAATAAAGTTTCTATCGGCAGTCTAAAAGCCATTTATATATCTACATGTTAGTCTCAGTTGGCTAAATCCTACCTCATTTAAATAGAGAAACTAAAGGGAAAATTAATAAAAACAAAAATAAATGAAATGTGCCCAAAAAAGGAATAAAAAGGAAAAAAGGGGGATATTAAAAAGAAGGGTAAAGAAAGGAAGAAGAAAAAGGTATATAAAAGGGGGATAATTTTTAAAGAAACAACAGGGGAAAGAAAAATCTAAAGTGAGGGAAAGGAAAGAGGGAAGGAGAGCTGGAGGCTAAAGCACGGAGCGGAGGGGGAGGGGGAAACGGGAGGAGGGAAAGAGGAAAATAAAGGAAGAGCGAGGGAAAAGTAAAAAGGAAAAGCAAGAAAATAAAAAAGGGGTCAGAAGAAAAAAAAGAGCTGAAAAGAAAGTATCCATATAAAAATATCAGAATTAAAATAATTGACTGTCAATTAATTTTAAGAAGAATAACATAATTTAAATAATTAAATCAAGGCCTGAAAATAAATGTTAAGAGGCAGATCAAACCAAGATGGCTACCACACAGGGTTTTCCTTCTAGAGAAGGGAAAAAAAAGAATGGCATTGTTTTATCCATGTCTGTGCTCAGGTCTCTGTAAACGGATGATTCAAGTTTGCCAGTAAGAGAACAAAAAGAAACTTAGGTATTGACTTTTTCACTGTTGAAACTTCTTATTTAAATGATTCTTCTTACAGTAGACTTGCCAGCTATTTTCAAGGTGGTTTGAGTCCGTATTTGGTGCAAGAGAGTTCTCCATTTTCAGGTCTGCTTCCATTTCTTTTGGAATTTTAATGTTCAAAGCTTCACAAAGTTCTAATATTTGTTCTGTGTTTGATGAGGCCATCGTGTGTTCCCCGTGAGTAATAATCAACTTTTAAATGGAAATCTCCATCTGTATCTGATTTTTTGATGTTGTTGTTGCAAAAAAGATGTAAACAGATGGAGTCTCCTTCTTTTTTTGAGAGTATCTTGAGATAAATCCTGAAATGCTTGTATTTTGTTATTCTGGAACATTAGGTGTCATGTTTTTGTCAGAATATTCAATATTTGGGGGGGGGTTTTTGTATCGTTAGAAAATTTGATAAGAATATTCCAGGGAAGCATCTTATTTCTTGGATTCAATACAGAAGTACAATTTAGTCTATCTATATCTGCAGTTGTAAGAGTGTTACCTGTGCACAGACTGTTGATCCAATTGACTATCGTATCCATAAGGTTGTCAGGATATTGGGACATACAGTAGATTTATCCTGTAAAGAGCTATAATGTAGCAAATAGTCTGCACAGATCTGCAAAGCTAGCTAGCAGCAGTTTGCAGAAACAAGCTGGGTAAATGTATCAATATTTGCTGAGCTCAGAGCCCAGGAACTGGCTATGCAGAGCTGAGTTTAAACTTGTTAGTTCTGCTTTGGATTTCACAATGTGAAGAAGTCCTGTTTTGGATCTCACTGTGTCTTGTTTAGAATCTCACAGTGGGAAGATGTTTTCTTCTGAATCCTGTATATAACTGTAAATATATTCTTTATTATGCCCAAGTAAAGAGAAGTTGTTTATTTTAGAACAAAGCCTGTGTCTGTGCCTTTATTCTGAAGCCTGAAGGAACAACACTCTGCTGTTTGTTTTGTGCTGCCTGGACCTGTTTAGGTACCCAGTGTGCGCTATCACCTGACAAAAGGCAGGTTGATTGACCGATTCAGAGAAACTTCTCAGTCTGATATTTTCATGACAGCTCCAGTTTTCAAGATCATTGACCTTGTTTAATAAGAATTCTTGATTTCTTTTAAGAGTTTCAATTTCCAAATCATGGGTGATGGTTCATTGTAAAGCCTCGTTTGTATTGGTCGCAATTCCCTCCATGCTTTCCATCAGTGTTGAGAGTTTAAGTGGTTATGGGTTCCAAAGCAGTGGACCAGTACCGGTGTAGGTCAGCCACTATCTTCACTATCTTTCCATGCATATCTTCCAAAAGCTCCATCAAGTGGGTGTCTGAAATCGAGTCCTGTTGTTGTCGTGTTGTATTGCTCTTTCGCGCCCCAGGCGACATGTCAGCCTGATCTTTGTCTGGAGCCTCCCCAATGCTTGTTTTCTGCTCCTTTGCAGGCATGCAAAACTCAGTAATCACTTGGTCTGTGAGTCTCTTGTTTTTCTGCATTAGTATTTGAGTTAGTAGCTGGGTTTCTCTTTTTTAGTTCTTGTTAAAATTGCATATTTTGGGGAGATTTTGCCCCACAGTAAAATTATGTGTCCGCCATCTTGGATTTCCCAGCCACACTCCCTGAAATAAATGTTTTTTTAATGGAAATAACTACAAAAAAGCATTCACACATGCAACACATGCTCACAAGAGCCACACAAGGCTAATGAAGAGTTTAAGGGGGAAAGGTTGGGTAGAGGAACAGATTCAGGAGATAGGGCAATAGTAACCAGTCTTGAAGAGGGGTGAAGTAATCAGACTAAAGCCTGAGGGTGGCAGTGGATGTTCCAATCCAGGGGCGCACCAACAGAGTGTCCGGGTCTCATCCACTGTGACACACTTTGCTATTGTTTAAGCTGGGATATCTGTAACCCATTTCATGCCTTGAAAGTGTCTTTTGGCTACAATAATGGCTAAATGATTCTCTCATGGGAGGAACAAAGAAGAATGAAACTTCACTGATGGTCCTAGATGGCTGGAAGATAGGAATTTATGGGTTTATGACAACCTCGCATCATAGGACAGGAAGGGGGGTCTGAGGGATATTTCCTGGGGATTTGGGTTGTGTAGGTCACTTGATTGTTTAGGATGTGTGACTCACTGCCAAGGGGCCCAAGAAGGTATTAGCACATACCTCCTTAATAGTTTTGTTTACTAAGAGTTTCCACTTAATCCTAGCTTGGGTGTGCTTACTAAATATTTCTAAGATACCTTCCCCAGTCCTTGTGACCTCCATCTGACTTCACTTTGGATCTCCCTGGTCTACTTTAGACCCCTACAAAGTGTCCAATATTTCCAACTATGAAATATTACAGGGAGGAGATAGTAGGGCAATCACTTCAAAAACAAGAGCATGCACTTTGCATGTTGAGGACCCCTAGATACCATCCCTGGCTTCTGGAGCTGAAAGGGTCTCTTGTTGCAGTAAGTTGAGAAGAATCAAAGGGTTGCAATGCAGTGGTTGTGAGTCACAGCAGACTAGTGTAGAGGGACCAGTCATCTTTGGAAGGTAAGGTGGAATCATATGTATATTGTTTTGGGCACTCAAATGTGAGATTTGTGAGATTTTTAAGGTTCCAGTGGTTACCTAGGTTCACTTCATTTTTTTGGAAGGAGGTCAGAGGAAGGTTACAGCCTATAATAATGTTTTGGTTACAAATGTACAGGTGAACCTAGGTTCAGGGTGGGAGCTTTTGGCCTTGGGGCCAAACATAGCTCTTCTCTGGCTCTCCAGATGGCTATGCTCCTTTCCCTATAATTACCATGTTTAGGCAGCTTCCCAACTTGCACATGGTTTCATGTCCTCATTCTAAAACATTGAAATGCCTCTCCTGTAGTTTAGTTACTGGCAGTAAGAGCTTTAAGCTAAGATATGTTGATATTTTTAGATTCTAGGTAGAGGTTTACAGCTTAAACCTACTGTTACAGTGCATGAAGTCAACATCTGTTTCTAGCTACAATAATCACCACTCCATCCCCCATATTAAATGCACCAGCTGACCCATTTGTTTACATACATTTAATTACATACATTTATGTGTCTGTTTAGTTAGAAATGGGATCTGCCACAAACTATTGCGCTGTAGCGTGCCGCTGTTTAGGATGCCAGCCAGCCAGCCCTGCTCTCTTTCAGGATACTACAGTACATATAAATGTAAATGCTTGAGCTGTGATGTGAGTGACCAGCAGTCCCATAAGAAGATATTTGTCCCCTCTTTTCTTTTGCCAAAGTTGTGCCTTAGTAGTGTGATGAATTTACAAACTCATTAATCATTGTGTGCATTCAGTTTTGCAATGACAGATCAAAAGACATTTGAAACTTTGATCACTGCTAGAAATAATAAAATGGAGCAGGCACTGACTTTTGGTACCAAAATGCTTAGATCTTTTCTTACTACTCTTGATTTCAATCCAGCATTAAAGCAGCAACATATCCAAATTATTTAATTTGTATTAAGTGCATTAATGTACCACCTTTCTACTAATACACCCAGAGTGCTTCACAGTACTAAAAGCAAGCACGTAACTGCTACAAACACAAACACACAGATAGCATAGCTGAAACAGGATGTTTTTTACATCTCTTGACTCAAAGAGAGGCCATGGAGAACTGCTGTATCTACCCTCCACTGAATTATGAGTCCAGTCCAGCCTAATGAGTGCTCAAAGGTTGAAATAACAATGACCTTTCCTAGGAAGCTGCCTTATCCTGAATCAGACCATTGGTTCATCTAATTCATTACTATCTACACCACTGTCCCACTCAGAAGTGGCTGAAGGGCCACTTTTGGTTTCCTGAACAACTTTTGTTGGGGGCAAAACAAGGCAAGGGATCAGGTTCTCCTGTTTGAAGGTGAAATTGTATTTCCTGGAGGCTTCTACAAGCATGTGTCTCCTTTTGTAATAAGCAAACATTTGGAGTTGTGGATGGGGCATGAGGCTGCAAAAATAAGTTGGGGGGGCTGCCCCACTGCTGCTCTCTGTTGCTGGTCTAGCCTGAATGCTCAGGGCTTTCCAGAGTTCATAGAATCATAGAATTGTAGAATTGGAAGAGACCACAAGGGCCATCCAGTCCAATCCCCTGCCATGCAGGAAATCACAATCAAATCATCCCCGACAGATGGCCATCCAGCCTGTTTAAAGACCTCCAAGGAAGGAGACCCTACCGCACTCCGAGGGAGTGTGTTCCACTGCCGAACAGCTCTTACTGTCAAAAGTTCTTCCTAATGTTGAGGTGGAATCTCTGTTCCTGGAGCTTGCATCCATTGCTCCGTGTTCCAGTCTCTGGAGCAGTTTCAATCTCTCTCTCTCTCTCTCTCTCTCTCTCTCTCTCTATATATATATATATATATATATATATATTCATTATTAATGCATACACAAAACAGATAACAAAATCTAAACACAATGATATAATTGTATATACATGATCCTTAATGTAATGACATATAACACTCGTATTCGAACTCATCTACAAAATTTTAACGAAGTGGGGAACAGGGATGGAAAGAATACAGTATGACCCCCGATTCTGCAGGACCCATATCCATGGATTCACTTATCCTATCTGAAAAAATATGGTCTCTCTAGGCATTGTCTAAATCCTCCAGCATGACTCTATGGTATCCTCATATTATATATGGAGGTGGAGTAGGTGATGAGGCAGAGAGAGAAGACCAAATACTAAGCTCATAGTTCAGTCAAGATTTAGTTTTATTCTTCCATTTCTTAACAGCATCATTCCTCTATAAAGTTCAGGATGGTTTATATGTCATCGTCACAACTGCCTGAGATAGTAACTAGCCAGGAACACCTAGTGAGTTTCATGGCTGAACTGACATTTAAATTTTATTCTCCCCACTCCTCATCCAGCTCCCTAACCACTATACCATACTGACTAAGGACTTCCTAGTACACACTTTTAACTGCTCTGTGCCTGACTCTTCAAGTGCAGTGCAATGGGCTCTTGGTATCCATGGGGGTTTGGTTCCAGGACTCCCCAGAGATACCAAACATACGGATGATCAAGTCCCTAATAATAAAATGGTGAAGGGCAGCAGTGGAAGTGGCGCAAAGCCCCAGATGGCAAGCTCACCACAAGGCAAGCATTCTTTGGCCTCACACCATTGATAATATGTAAATGAACAAATAGGGTTGTTTTTGTTTTAAACTGTACTGTACTTGAGATCTAGTGCAACCACGTCAAGAAGCAGTCCATGGCCAGCAGTGGAGGCAGAGGCAAGGCCCAGGCACTAGGCGCATTCTTAGGCCTTGCCAAGCGGGTGGCTTCCATGCTCCCCAGATGTGTGGGATTACAAAGAACGCTTGCCTCACAATGTGCTTGTTGACGCCATGCCATCCCTCCTGAAGCTTGAGGCTGTTCTGTGCAGGATGTTCTTGGACAGAGCACAAAGGCAACAGAACAGCCCTCTGTCCAAAAAGGGACTTGTGCACATGGAAGTCAACAACTCAAAGCTGGTATGTGAGGTAGATGCAGGTGGCTTCTGTGCTCCCCAGAGGTGGTAGATCACAAAGAATGCTTGCCTCATGGTGCGCTTGCCACTGCTGCCACCCCCACTCCTGATCACTTACTATCTTCAGCATGGAATGAGGATTTAATTGTGGAACATCTTTATTACTTGTATTACCTGTGGACTCATCAGAATATAAGACATGTGACAAAGTATAGGTTATATGGTAGTGTTCATGTTCAGATCAATTGCCTCTGTAATGTTTATATGAATAGACAATACTTGAATGAGATTATATTGTTATAATTTACTCTTTTGTGGTTTATTGGTTTCATTTGTGCAGACCTCTATTTCTGGGGTTCATTATTTCTTTTATGGTCATTTACCCCAGTGGATTTGTTTTGTCTTTACTGTTTAATCCCCCCTCTTGAAGCTTGAGGCTGTTGTGTGCAGGTGGTTCTGGGACAGAGCACAAGGGCAACAGAGGAGGAAGAGGGTGGCTCGTGTGCGCCTCAGAGGAGGTGGATCATGGCACATGCTTGCCTTATGGCACATTTGCTGCCGCCATCGCCACCCGCCTCCTGAAGGAGGGCTTTGCCAATTGGTTTTTCAGAGAAAGAAAGGGTGCACACAAAACATGCGCAACAGAAGCAGCAAACAAATGAGACCCAAGTCAGCAGAAAGAAAGGCTGCAGGGAAGCTGCAATTAAACAGAGACAGGGTTGTTTATAGGCAAGCCAAATTAAAGGGCCAAATGCCTAGAGATCAATCATGTTTCCTACCACATCAGAAAAGATGTGACACCCCAAAAGACACTACAAAAGACATAAGCCTGAAGAGAGATGTGAGAATCTGGGAAATAGCAAGAGGGAGGTGAGGATTTGCACCAAGTACTACACTTGGATTCCTGCCTTTTCACAGACCCTTGCATTTCTCTGAAGCCTTGGCAAGCTGCATGTAGGAATTTTCTCCAGCCCTACCTGGACATGCCAAGGATTTAACCCTGTCATTTGGATGGATGCAAAGCATGTACTCTGCCACTGAGCTGTGTTGCTTTCCCAACAGGTCAACACAGAAGGATAAACCATTACAGCAGAAACATGCTTGAGGGGTCATAATCACTGCCTTATATTTTATATTTGGTACAACATTGCTGCTACCATATTATACTGTACAAGCCTATAATATGTTATGCTTGGTTTCTAGAATTTGTGTAGTATATAGGAAGCATAGCAAATGAGAATTTGTCTACATTTACCATAAATCACAGCACAGTAACATTGAGAGCTGGAGAAAATTGCTCCAGGATAAGTGAATTAGTCCAAGTTTGATGGGTCATGAATTCAGTATTACTAGTATATTCTGCCTTTGTCAATGTTTTACAATTAATTAATTTAGCTGTAGCTTTTTAAAAAAAGACATTTAACTAAATGGGGCAGGAAAGCTGCCTAAAGGAGAATTTTAATACTATCATTCAGATTTTTTTGCCCCTGCCACTGTTGCTAGGATCATAGACAAAACAGTACAGAAACCAAATTTCATTGGCCAAAGGTGAATTGGAGCTTCATAGCATTTTTTTAAATTTATAAAGCATGTTTTGCATCCATATTTTACATTCTAAAGATGCAAAATCTTACCCAGTTTTTGGATATAGCCAGGGGGCTCCTTTCCATGCAGAAGAGCTTCCTTAATCACTGAAAAGTGGGTGCCAGTGCACAAAACTTTCTTTTCCAGCCATAAGAGTGGAATTTAAGAACCTTAGAGTCCTGGTGATTCAGTGGAAAGGTCTGTCTAGTTCAGCACTCTGTTCACATTCAGTTGTGAATAGCATCAAATGCCTCAGAGAAGCTCACAAGCACAAAATGAACATTATGGCATCCTCCTCCTACTCATGCTCCCCATCATAACTGCCTCCAGTTCTCAAGAAGGGTATATATCTTTCCTGTATACATGTAATGGTAGAGATCGTTTTTTGCAAAGCTCTTTGGATGATACTTTGATGCTGATTTTGCTTTATAAATCCCTAAATGGCTTCTGCTCTGAGTAATTTACACATTCCTTACTTTCCGTCCAAATCACCATGAGTGTTGCCTTCACCATCCCAATTATTCTTCCTCCTGGAAAGCAGCATAAGCTTTCCCCCCAAGTGACAAACCTTTGTGTTTATGTTGTGGTTGGCGTGGACAGTTGCATATATGCTGGTATTCAGTGGTGGTACTAGGAGGCCGAACCACACCAGGTGACACTGTTGAGGGGAGGGGTGACACCAACTTTAGTGACACCACAGCTGGTACTGGAGGCATGTAGAAGATGTCACTGGAATTGTATTTCATGGGCAATGAAGGCTACAATCCTACACCCTACCTGCCTGGGAGTAAGTCCCATTGCAATATGGTGGCCAGGTATCCTCTGAAGGCTGTTGGGTCCAAGTCCAGTTTAAAGACAGAGAACTATAAGAAGGAGAGCATCAAGGCCTTGAAGCTGCTCAACACCAAGATCTCAAACTGAGCAGGCACACAGCTCACTTGGTGATCTTCTCTAACATGATGACAAATCTTATTCCCATTTTAATAACAGTAATTCTTTCTAAATTTGTACACATAAATTAGCATATGCAAATTTTATACAAGGCTGCTGTTGTGTTTTACCCTTTCTAAGCACATAATTATTGTTAATATCTTCATAATGCATAAGCAGCCACCCTATGTACAGTTGTCCCTTCATTTTCGCTGGGGTTTCGTTCCAGGACCCCCCATGGATACCAAAATACGCGAATACTCAAGTCCCATTATATGCAATGGCATAGCAAAATGGTGTCCCTTATCTAAGATGGCAAAATCAACCTTTGCTTTTTGGATTATTTTTTTAAGAATATTTTCAAACTGTGAAAACTATCTCTGTAGATACCAAATCCATGGATACCGAGGGCCAACTGTACTTACAAGTAGATGTACAAGTTACCACACAAATGGACAGCCTGAAGTGTAGTGACAAGCCTTTCTTGTAAAATTTGGTTTGTTTGTCCTTTCTTTCACTAGCTCCAAAGACAAATTAATTGAATTGAATTTACTGATTAAAGATTAGAAACTTTTTTTTTCCATTCTGGTTTCTGGTGTGTAATGTTTGCTTAACTTCCATCATTTTTATGCCTTATTCTTTCATTTCAGCAAATGAAGTTGGCAGCAGAGTCACTGAAAGAAAAAACTCCCTAGGATGACTAAACCAAAAAGCTTCAGAAGAAAAGAGAATATAAGTATTAACAGCAAGAAATGCCTATATTTTCACTTGGTTCCAATACTCCATGCTTCAGCATTTTAATATTCCTATTCACCACTAAAAGCCTCATCAAAAGAAAAAATAATACCCACCCAACCGCATACCATACAGAATGTGGAGCCCAACCAAAGCCTGTGCCATATCTGCTAACAAGTTAATGCTACCAACATAATTTGGATGTCCCTTAAGGATATCAGTATTAATCATAATCCCTTAACCCTAAAGTGCAACTTTTAAAAGAATTCTGGAGGCAATACAGCTTCATACTCCCTGTGGCATTCAATTTTTAAAATCTTTATACTAGAATATTTAATCAACATATTTTTTGCACATAGCTTATTAGATAGTTCTCCGCATTTAAGAAATTAATGTAGAATGTGATATATAAATTTCTCACATAGGACCAATCCAGTGTAAGGTGGGGCTTCTTTGTGGGTTTATAACAAAGACATTTGTATTGTGTCAAGACTGCATCTTGCAATACTTTAACTTTAAAACTTGTGCACTCAAGTTAGGAAGTTGAAAAAAAAACATTTGGCATGAAATGAAGCTTACTCATCTTGATGCAGTCCCTATGAAATGTACCAGTTAAACCTCTCTTGTATGGTATTTCTGCTAAGCATTATGTTCAACTTTGCTGGGTTGTTAAAAAGAGGCTGTGTTAAATAATAGTTTCATCTGTCTAGCAAGAAAGGCATTAAAACATGTAATTGTTGTGAAGGGTTTTTTTTTTAATCCTGTGTGCACCAAAATGTTTGTTGGTGTTATGTGATAATGGCCAGAATCCATATTTGTTTTTAAGTTTGTTGTACAAAGAGGTATCCAGCATCTCCTTGCACAATGCCACACTTTGTGTCAGTCATTTTTACAGCACCAGTGTGCATCCCCATGGCCATTTAGTAGCTGTGGAAGGCAAGGGCCCACTGCAGTTCTGCAGCCAGTAGAAAATAGACCTGATTCCCAGCAAGTACACTAGTCTTACTCTTGAGTTCTGAGAGGCCAGTGACTGCTCTTTTTTCTGCCTGCAAAACACCCCTATTCTCCTCAAGTCTTGAAATGGTTATGAGGACAGAAGAGAAGTCCTGGAGCAGTATGCTTACAAAGCATTATACTCCATGAGCTTTATGCAAGATAGTGGCTGATGTGTCAAACCCTTTTGTTTTATAGGAGTAAATATTTGAATTTAGGACTTATAATTGTTTGGCATAAGGCAAACATTCCCCCCCCCCCCCCCGGCGCTGTGGTGCCACTCATTATTTAAGGTGAAACGTCCTCCTCTGTGAAACCTTTTGAAGTTAGGCAGAATTTTCTCCTCTGTAGCAGCAGTTGCACTTCCTTTGGTACATGTTAGAGGAAACAATAGTACAGTGGGTCCTTCGTATCTGCTGAGATTTGGTTCCAGGACTCCCTGTGAATACTAAAATCCATGGATGCTCAAGTCCCATAACATACAGTGACACAGTAAAATAGCATCCATTCAGCACGGTTTGCTTTTTGAAATCCCCCCACCCAATATTTTCAAGTCATGGTTGGTTAAATTCATGAATGCAGAACCTGCAGATACAGCTAACTGTATTAATAATGGTACCAATCCATTGTATGCTATACTGAGAGTCAGCATGGTGCAGTGGTTTAAGTGCTGGGTTAGGACTCTGGAAATCAGGGTTCAAATCTCCACTTGGCCATGGATATCCACAGGGTGACTTTGGGCAAGCCACACACTCTCAGCCTCAGAGAAAGGCAAAGTTAAAACCCCCTCAGAACTAATTTTGCCAAGAAAACCCTGCGATAGATTTCCCTTAGGGTCACTGTAAGTTGGAAATGACTTGAAGGCATACAAGAACAATCAATCAAGCCTAACATAGGGTTGCTATAATCTTGGCTCAAACAATCCCCAGCTCTCTGTGCCTTAAGACCGGCCCTGCCGTTTTGAGATACAGAGGGCTGGGGATTATTTGAGCCAAGATTTGTGCACACACACACACACACAACTCTTTATGGTCTTATTTAGTTTACATTAACCATTAATACAAGACATGTCTAGACAACAGTTTGGGTCCAGTGCTGATAAGCTGGCCATATATTTGTTTACAGGTACATTGATTCACAGGGTTTTGTAGTCATAAACAATGTTTAGTTCCCATCAGGTCTGCACTGGTGCCTGTTCCTTAGGGATTATTCAAAGTCCCTACCCCATAGGTTCAGTTTTTATGGAAGAACTATTTCAACTCACTGCTTACCAAGCAATAAATCTGCTCCCACCAGCCAATATTTTGACTTCACAGATGGCCCAGCAACATATCTCAAATTTTCTTGGGATAGCCTACTAGATACAGAAAGGGACTAAATGTTAATCCTGTCGTCACCTTCCAGGACGTGAAGGAAATCAGTACCATCCCTGCTTCATGGCGAAAACACTTTCACCTTGAGACAAAAGCAGGATCAACTGTTGTGCACACTATCTTACTCTGAAGACTAAATCCAAATTAATGTTTGAAGGATTAAGATATTACTAATGTGAAGGTTAGAAAGCTCACTGTTTCCTCAAGGAGAAATGCTAGAAAATAATGTTCAAACTGGTGTAGAGTTGAATGTTTCACCCCCATAAAAGACACATTGCTTGGAGTCATTGTCCCAGAAACACTAGGCTGTAGTTAAGACACAGCAGGAAGTATTGTGGAAGAGAGAGAGAGAGACTGCTTGCCCCACTAGTAGCAAAGAGAAACAGCTGCTTGTGTTTAAGGCTGAAATTGGTGTGGTTTTAGCTTACTTATTTCACACAGAAAATGTTCAGCACAGAGTTAAGGCCATGTTATTAAGTTAGAATAATTCTTATGCATTTCAGTTACAGAACTGCAACTGAGCTTGGAAACGTTAATGTTTTTTACACAATACCAAGAATCCCCCAGTAATTTTTTTCATCTATATCAATAACTTTTTCCAGTTGCGCTCAGGTATACCGGCCAAATAAATATATGCTAAGTCAAGGCAGTCGCTATAACTGGTTTACATACAACCATTCTTTATGGGTTGTGTCTGTGTTAGGCTTTTAATATTATAACGCTAGTTCTAAAAAATGCAAGCCATCACCATGAAGGATTTGCACTTGGCCGTTTGATGGTTTGCCTTTTTAGAACTTGAATATTTTTTTAAAAAAATAAAAGCCTAACATCGTATAATGCAAGCCCATTTAGAATTCACAGTAGTTTTTTTCTGGAAAACATACACAGGAAAGGGCTTGAGTTTCCACCCCTGCATTTTGTTGTTATAGAATCATAGAATCATAGAACTGTAGAGTTGGAAGAGACCACAAGTGCACCTTTAAGTTGTTTCTGACCTATGGCAACCCAAATGCAAACCTATCATGAAGTTTTCTTGATATTTCTTTCCTACTTTTCTGTTGTTTTAAAAATGTTAAGTTTATTTCGTTTAACTCAATAGTTCCAAAACTTTGGTCTTCCAGATTTTTTGGAACGCCATCTCCCAGAATTCCCAACTGTTGGCCAAGCTGGCTGGGGCTTCTGGGAGTTGAAGTCCAAAACAGCTGGAGGACCCAAGTTTGGGAACCACTGATTTAACTCTTTAGGATGACAGAGTTGTTGCTGTTGTTTTTGTTGTGTGCATTCAAGTCATTTCCAACATACGATAACCCTAAGGAGAAACTATTATGTGGCTTTCTTGGCAAGATATGTTAAGAGGGGTTTGCCTGTGCCTTCCTCCAAGGCTGAGTCTGACTTGCCCATGGCTTAGCCTGAGCCCATTCAACCCTTGTCTCTAGAATCATAGTCCAGTGCTCAAGCCACTACACCACACTGGCTCACTATAATACTTGTTTAGCCATTTAAACATTAGTACCAAGGCAATTTCCATTGTCACACTTCATTTTCTCTTTTATCCTATGTCATGTGAAATGCTAGTTAAAATGGGCCTGATAAAGCAAGCAGGAGAGATTATTTAACTCAAATGATTTGCTGTTCAGTGTAGAAACTGCCTACTGTGTATCAAAAAGAGAAAGCAAGAAATAGCCTTTTTTCACTTAGGAAGCAGAATTGACTGCTCACTCAGCAACAAGCCAATGTGGCTTGAAAGTCCCAGCAGCTAGGTTTTTGTTGTTAAGGAGGCATATTTCCTTGGTACAACTGTGAGAAGCAACAGTCTGTCATCAGGTTTCACTTATATAAGCAATGCTGTTTGGAAGACAGAACCCCGTTTTCAAATTTACTACATTGGTACTGTCAGTCCTGTATCCACAGGTTCTGCATCCACAGATTCAACCAACCACAGCTCAAAAATATTCTGTGGGGGAAAAAATCCAAAAAGCACACCTTGGTTTTGCTGCATGCTAAACTCTACAGTGATGTATAGGGCATACCCTCCTGTAGCCTGCCATTTCATAGATTCTCGGGCTCTTTCCAGCACTCATGTGAGCTGTTGGCCATTTTGTATAAGGGATGCCATTTTACTATGTCGTTGTATATATTGGAAACTTGATTATCCATGGATTTTGTTATCCACCAGGGTTCTTGGAACTAATCCCCAGCATATATTGAGAGCCCACTGTACTCCCCATTGTGGCTACTTCTAGTCTGCTAGTTGCTGCAAATATTTGTCATCTGTTATTGATCTCTATACATTAAAAAGGTCTGGATAACACAAAGGGTAAATATAGAAGACATTCGTACTTACAAAACATTAGAAACCCATATATGCCCACTTTAAAGCTTAAGCAGAGGTCAAAGGAACAAATATATTAAGACAACCTTAGGCAAGGCAAATTGTTCATGTTACCACAAATTTCGATGCTTGAGCACAAGAAGTGTGGAACTGAAAGGATGGCTAATGTTTATTTATTTATTTATACCCCGCTCTTCAGCCAAAAGGCTATCAGAGCGGCTTACAAATTGTTTTTAAGCAATAGCTATTTACACATCTACACTGCATTAAACAGTTTCCAGTGTGTGTTAGCTAATGTAATGAATCACTTCATCATAAATTTTATGTAGTCTGTTATGATTAAAGAGCATACTGAATTATGTGTTCTCAGAGGTTACCATTTCCTCCCTTTGGAGGAAATGCACATTAGTAGTTTGGGCAACTGAAGGTATGTCAACTATGTGACTTCAAGTAACACTGCTTTAAGTGTGTGTGTACGTATTGAAGTCAAGGAAAATAACTATTTTGACACAATGCTCCATGAGTTTTGTTTGTATTTTTTTAAAGAAAAATATCCCAGATTGGTTGCTTCAAGTCTGAAGCAATTTCATGTTGAATAACTAATCACAGAGAGCCATTTTTCAGGGTGGTATGAACACAAGATCTTCAGCAGAAACCGCTTAAGAGGAGCAGGAGCATCTTATCAGTCTTCATTGGGCATCTTTTGTTCTACTTTCCTTTCCTGAGCCTCTTGATGCTGTTTGACTATTAGGTTGGATTTTGCACAGACTTTCACAAAATCTGCTCACAAGTCTATGGTGTTGGTATAAATTAATCTTTAGAACTTATAGGATTCAATTATGTCACCAAAATCATAAAAATAATTTCTGTAAATTTTAGCTATTTCGATGAAGACAGGCTAAAGAAGACATAATGCAGTGTAGAAGCTAGTGAACCATTTTACACTAGGCTTGACATTCCCAAGAATCTTTGACAGTACAAATCTTACTGCTTTGGCTCATAAGCAAACAAGGTGGACCTGACAATACATTATATGGTGGCAACAGGCCAGAGTCCTTTTTTAAAGGGGTGTGTGTGTGTGTGTGTACATACCCTCATTCATTTGCTATGCTAAGGGAACATGATAATTTTTAGAGTATATAAACTGTAAGAAGATTTAACTGTCAAATACACCAGCTATCGAGAAGAGTTTGAAAATGGGACATATCAACCCCTCTCCAACACTGAACATAAAATCCATAGCATCACAGAACCTAGCACTTTGTTTCAAAGAAAGCACAACATAGATGAAACACGAGGCTCTGGTGGGTTTTTCCTCCATCCATTTGAAATTAACGGACTGGAAAAGGAAGGCTTTGCAGCAGCAGCAAAACACAAAGCTATGCATGGAAAATACACGTTAAATACATATTAGCACATAGACATGAAATGCTGCTCACAATCAACACATACACTAATTTTGCTACATTTGAGCACATTGGAATTTGAAAGGCAAAAAATGCTTTGCACCAGTATGTTAGTGAAAAGGTCTGATCAGTGTATTGTATAGTATGACCCAATACCAGCACACTATATACATGTAGCTCGCATTACAAACAGGCACGTGGACACTTAGCCACAGCGTCCTGAGACTTTTTCTGTAAAAATATAAAAAAGTTACCTATCTTCAGCTTGTAGAGGAGCTGCACTAAATATTTTATTCTAAATTGCTTCACAGGATTAGGAGAGGGGTGGTTGTGGAAAAGGGAAAAAACGGTTTATGCACATGTTAATTCCATTCATATCTTACTTTGGACAGAAGTACAAAATTATAATTACAAGTCTAAAGATGGGGGCTGAGGGATGCACTACTGACAGCATACTTTGGAAAGAGTTCAAACACAGACAGACTTTCCTGCAGCAGTCCTTTTAGGATGTCTGATGAATTATTTCTCTGACCATGCGACAAAAGACATCTTTTGATCTGGCAGAATCTGATGAAGTAGGCATTTTAAATTATTTGCCCATATTTTTTTCAAGCTTTCTTATCAATCAGCTTCTCCCAACCCTTGCTCCCTAGATATGTTGGGACTTCAGCTCTCATGGGCACTGACCATACTGGCTGAAACTATGAGTCGTCATCCAAAGCATCTGGAGGACATCATGTTGGAAAAGGCTGTTATAAATTACCAAGATTCACATTTTAGCTATATATTCATGTGATAATAATCATGGCTGAAGTATTTCCCAACTACATTAGCAACTTCACTTGACCAGTAATTTACTTTCTATGCTATTATTTCATCTTTGGGGGCTCTACACAGTTCCATAACAAAAGTAAAACCTTATCGCTTGGAGCTTTTGGTATGAATTGCTGCATAGGCTACACAGAATGTTGATTGAGCAGTTCTACCCCAAGATTTATTTATATATTTTTTGGCATTTTTAAAAAGTAAGTATCCATTCTTCCAGTTGTACCATTGTATTTTTTTAAAAAAAATTAAACAATGACCAGTATTCAAGGAACAAGAAACTTCTTTGAACTAAGTACTTCTTTGTGTTGATCCAGGAAGAAACTGAGGGAGATGTTCTCCTGTTGTTATGACAAGGACCAGAATGCCTAATGATTCTGAAAGCACCCTAAAGGTTGCCACAAATTGTCCTGCATACGTGTAGAGAGCTACTCAATATACAACAGCAACAGAAAAATGTAATTTGTGCTTACTACAAACTGAAGCTACAGAAATGACAGCAGCTCATATCCTCAGCACTGAAAGGGCAGCCATGTTAAAGAGTACAGAAAGTTGACATGGAAGTCATTTATGCACCAATCAAGAGATCATTTTATTAACTGGATTTTTTTCTGTTGTCACACACCATGTATGTTTATACAATGAAGAAAGCCAAACATCTCTGGAAGCAACTGACAAAGATCAACTGGTATTTCTGTACCCTCCCTAATACGTGTAGGTTCTCTACTCTGTTCTGCTTAACTGCACTGCTACTTGTAAAATCTGTGTCAAGATTGTCACATCTTAAATACAGATAAGTTGCTAGAGGTACATTATATACAAATACAGAAAAATACAAGACTAGTTGCTTTCCACAATATTGAATTTATATGCTACGGTACTATATGCAACTTGGAAAGACAGGTTTAAGGGGTACAAGAAATTGTTACTTGCTCTATAATAGTTTGGTCCAATATATTTCAATGTAGTGGTTATTCTTTCCCTCCTTTTAACATGACAACATAATACAACATACAACACATGCACAATCATTCACCTGTGAACAAATGGATAAAAAGACAACATTCAAGCTAACATTTGTACAACCAGAGGTTCACCCAACCATACACAACTAAATAAGGCTATTTTACAGCTATGCAGCATAATGGTCAACACTGCTGTTCTAAAGTGAGCACCATGTGTGTGTGATATATACGCACACACACATATATATATATACACACAGGCACGCGCGCATACACACACACTTGTGTATATAAAAACAGAAAACAAGAAAACCACCCAGGGTTAGTCAAAAGGTGTCATTCCAAGGCTGTACATCATAATGCATGGAAAGAATATTTACAATACTTGAAAATAAAAAGCTGCAACAAAGTTTATTGCCAATGCCCTTTATAAACTTTCTCCTACTTTTTATATAGATGCACAGTTCACTGTCATCTGTGAACTATCCATATTTCTGGCCCTTTATAAGATCCCTGCTCAAGAAAATTTCAAGCAAATGTTCTATGGCTTCGCCCACATGTGTTCTTGAATGTATCATACTGGCATAGCATGATAAACTGTTTTTAAACTTAACTGCAACAGTAACTTAAAACATAAAAGCAAAATGTTTTCTTGATGCCTTGCTACTCTTGGGAGTTGGAAAGGTATTAAGCCACAACTAGGCTATTAAAATATTCTGCACAAGCCTACTACTTGGAAGTGAGCCATGCTGCATTTAACGGAACTTGTGTCCTAGGAAATACACTTTAGATTGCATCTTTAGCAAGATTTACCAAACTTCAAAAAAAAAAAAAAAGCCAGTGTGTACAACAAAATAATCAAATGTAATAGTTCTTTGGTGCTCTACAGTCTATGATGTACATGAAATGCATTCTACTTGACCATTTGCTAAAATTTAACATACTAAGCTATGTAAACTCTCAATCAGTGCCTGTCTGGGTTGTTGCTACATAACACCATCAATTTTTTACCAGCATTGCTTTGAAGACCCAGTGCACAGCGCATGAAAAAATAACATTCTAGCCATTCCCCAAACTGGGAATCTGCAATATATTTTACTCTAGATAAAAGTTCACAAAAGTTAGTTCATCTGGTCAAAAGTATTCCTTTGTATGGAAAAAGTGCCAACACATTCATCTGCTGGCATTTCAGTATCAAGGTTTTTTTTTTTTTTAATGCTAATAGTAATGAGGACTGTAAAAGGAATCTGATCTTGTGTTATCTGATTTGGTTTGGAAAAAGTTATCGAAGGGAATTTAAAAAGACATTTTTGTACCTCAAACTAAGTTTGATATTAACACGATTTCTTGAATTTTGCATTAATTTTGTGATGCATTTTCAGACCTACAGAGTACAGTTATGTCATATAATGATAATGCACTCTAGTTTCAGCTCTCTGTTTATCTGAACAGACTTTCTATTCCAGTTCCAGCAACTATTTATGCTCTCCATAACTTCATTTAAAATACATGGTTGATGACTAAATGTAGTTATGCTTTTGAAGCATTTTGATGAACCACTATACCAGAGCGATAGCCATTATTCTTGGGTGCCCATTTGTTTACATGGAAGTAATGAAAAAGAGGAGCCAAGATGCTAGATCAGAAAAGAATTCTTAAGAGTAATCAGCACTCTGCAAAGTTTGTGTTAATACTGAAAACAGGCTGTCAAATGCTAAAAGGCAGGGTGGAAAACAGACTTACAAGATGCAAACTTTGTTAAGCTTTTTAATGTTTATGACTAGATAATTTACAGGTACTGGCTTCCTCAAATAGATCTTTCAATAGCCACACAAACTGGTCCACTGAAGTGGTATCATACCTAACAACTGCCATGATATACACCAATAATGAATGAATTTTCCCTCAGACTGGAAAAAAGATTCTGAGCAAATGACTTCATAATCTGCTTTTGTTACACTGTTTTAAAAGATTGTCTTCATGGAACAATATGGGGGAAAGCTGCCATAAAGTTTTTTTTTTCCTTTCATTTCTTTTTTTCCCCACAAACCTTTGTCTGCACCAAAGCAAGATCTTCAGTTCAGCCACCATCTCATGCATATTATTAGTTTAAGACGAAAGATGTGGGATTTAAAATCATAGTTCAAGACTTCTTAATTTTCAGTGCATTTTTGCTTCGTACAAGCCTTGGAAATTTGAAACCTCTCAAAAGAGTTTTCAGGATCAAAACATTATTGCTTTGGTTCTGTTGCAAACAAACAGAATTATGCCACATCTCACATAGTTTAGGTAACATAAGATCAGAACAAGACTGTACATTTCACAAAGAAACAAAAGCTCTCTCGCTCTCTCATTTAAGTGCAGAATGTGAAACTATTAAGTGCTTCATTTACACTGGATTTGGACACATGTAATCCAGATTTTCTATACTAAAATTTTCAATTTAAAAAAGTTACACAAATTCTGGTTTGTTGGGGGGAAATTATTGGTTAGCAGCATGCACAAAATCATGCATTGTCATATCAAGCAAAACTAAATTAAAATGTAATAAATTACTGCTTAAAGCCCATTTAAAAATATTTAAGACAATGCTAAGGGTTTCAGTGAAATAAAGTATTCACAGCTCTGAACAGGAAGATTGGTGTTAAGTCCAATTATTGTCAAACAACATGACAGCAAGTAGTTTGACCAGAGGTACACAGGAGTCCCTCCTTCGGATTTCGTTGAATATTCACAGATATTGTTTTTTCACACAGAGGTAGTTGTAGCACATTATTTTTCAAGTTCTTGCTTTTTATTCGTTCCAATTCATTTGCAGTGTCTGACATTTGATCAGAAAAGAATTTTATGCTGCCTAATGATGAAGCTGGATTTACACTCCCAGCAGAACTTATACACATTTTCCACGTTGATTTCTCTTGCACCTTAACACTGGAAAATGAGATGGCATTTTGGGGATCAATAATGTATTTCGTGCTACTGTGAATCTGTGAACCTAAGCAGAGGCTCATCAATTTGAGGCTTTCAACCAGGTCACCTGCACTCCTTGAACACAACTGCATGGAATTACCAGACCCAGCACACCTACGGGTAGTACCTGAATTATTATTCGTGCTTCCACCTGAACTACCAGAAGGACTTCCACCCCCTTTACTGTTATCACCAGGGCTTGTTTTGTCTATCCCTCCATTCCCATTGCTTGGTTTTCCTTGTCCACTGCCATCTCCCTGATTGCCAGGGGGGCCTTCACTACTATCCCGCCTATGCCAGGAGTAAGTAAAGCCACTGTCTTTATCGAGACGCCGCCTACTTTCTGAATCATCATCACTTGTTTCAGAGCTACTGCAACTCGATCCCCGACCCTGACTTTTCCTTCTGTGATAACGTTTGTGCACAGTGCTGGGTGAAGCAATATTCATCTTTAGCCTGCTAAGTTTGGGGGGCAAGTTCTCATCCATATCGAACTCATCATCAGATTCCCCTTCCTCAAAGATCTGATTGAGGACTGGCGCACTTTTTCGGGAAGTAAGGCGGTTTGTAACTGAAGGTTTCCGGCGTAAAACAACTTGAGTTGAAAGGGAAACAGTTTTTTTATCTTCTTCATCCTCCTCCTCATCTTCTTCAACCCTAAACAAGCACTTCCGACCACTAGTTGTAGGCTTTAAGCTCACTGAGGGAACAACAGAAAGTGCTGGTCCAGCTAATTCAGAAATTTCCTCTTTCTTTGATGAATCATTAAGTGCTTTACTCCTGTGACCATTAAGAATGTTCTCTGCACTGCGAGCTGGAGATTGAGGAACAGCTCCATGGGACAGAGGAGAAGCTGTAAGGTCATCTTCTAGGTCTTGAGGAACATCAATTTTTGTTGGCCATGATTGCCTAGAAGAATTGTAAAAACAAAAACCAAACAGAAAACTAGTACTTGCAGTTTTAGTGAATCTAAAGGGCAATCAAAAACATTTAAATCAAAATGTACAACACAGGATGGATTTGTTACTTTGAAAGATAAAATAGTAAAAATTGAAATGTATTTTTAAAATTGACCAAGAATCACATTTCCACACATTTGTTTGGCTCCAAAGAACTAAACAAATAGTCATGTCAGACTACAGAACCATGGTTGCTTTGGGCTGAGCTCTTTCAACCCTCAAACCAATGGCAAGCCTCTTTTTATAAGGGAAAAGAATTTCAAAAGCAATTTATGATATGCTGTATAAGGGGGAACAAGCTCATATCCATCCTTGAGTCTGTATTTTTTTGAAGAGCAGGATAGAAATTTTATAACATTTCTAAAAGCTTTCTCTCTTAAGGACATTAATAGCTTAACTTTCTCTTATTTTAAGAATTATTTTATTGGTGAAACTCAACTTTCCCCCAATTTTTATGAAAGAATCTTAAGAAGCCACTATATGGGAAACAGCACAGACTACAAGATCAGTTTTTCTCCACTCTCTTAAGCTAGAGTTGCTTATTTTGGAGAAAAAAAGCAAAGTTAAGTGAGGAATAGACACTTATCTTGAGAAGCAAAAGAAGTAATTAGTGAAGAAGCATTGATCGTCTAAAAGACACTGTGATAAATTCAGCCTTTTAAACATTTTAAATATTATCTAGAGAGAGTTCTGAAACCACCATGAACTCCTGTGATTTTTTATGAAACTGCTGAAGCCTTTCCATGGATAAGTAGGGCTGATGATTCAGCTGTAGGCTTTCACTCCTAGCTTGGAAGCAGACAGATCAAAGGAAAAAAGCTAGGAATCAGGCCCCAAAAGAGCATATTGTATGATTTGGAGGGCCAGGGGCCATCCAAAAAATGGAGGATGCAGAGGAAGGAGGGAGCTAATAATCTTGGTGGCTCTCAGGAAGATCATTTAATGTAAGTGAACAGCAGATATCTGACACTACCATCGTTTCATCAATAAGAGACAAGACCACAGTATAAGACATTAAGAATGAGAGGCCAGGTAGCAGAGAATTCTTGTAAATATTTACATCTGTATAATGCATTAAAACCAAATAGTTTAACCTATTTCCTTTCACTGTCTGTCTTACTATCCGTTTCAATTTTTAGGTTTTCCGTGGGTTTTTTCCAGGCTGTGAGGCCATGTTCTGGAAGAGTTTATTTCTGGCATTTCGCCTGCATCGGTGGCTGGCATCTTCAGAGAATGGTTGGGTAGGAGTGTGTGTGTGGGGTTTAGATACTGTGAGCCCCTGTTGGGGAGGATATATATATATTTGTGTATTTGAATGGCTAGTTTCAAAAAAGTTTTCCAGAATGTGTCTCCATGAAGCCATTCCTATACATGCATATGTAGAAGTTAAGTACAGTTGTCCCTTCACATTCGCGGGGGTTAGGTTCCATAGACCCCCGCGAATGTGAAAATTCCGCGAATAATGGCAGCCCTCCACCCGCCCTCCCCAAGCGACCCGAGGCCTCCGGAGGCCTCGCGGTCGCTCTTCCCTGCCGCCCCCCGCCCTCCCCGAGCGACCCCCGAGGCCTCCGGAGGCCTCGCGGTCGCTCTTCCCTGCCGCCCCCCGCCCTCCCCGAGCGACCCCCGAGGCCTCCGGAGGCCTCGCGGTCGCTCTTCCCTGCCGCCCCCCGCCCTCCCCGAGCGACCCCCGAGGCCTCCGGAGGCCTCGCGTCGCTCTTCCCTGCCGCCCCCGCCCTCCCCGAGCGACCCCCGAGGCCTCCGGAGGCCTCGCGGTCGCTCTTCCCTGCCGCCCCCCGCCCTCCCCGAGCGACCCCCGAGGCCTCCGGAGGCCTCGCGGTCGCTCTTCCCTGCCGCCCCCCGCCCTCCCCGAGCGACCCCCGAGGCCTCCGGAGGCCTCGCGGTCGCTCTTCCCTGCCGCCCCCCGCCCTCCCCGAGCGACCCCCGAGGCCTCCGGAGGCCTCGCGTCGCTCTTCCCTGCCGCCCCCCGCCCTCCCCGAGCGACCCCCGAGGCCTCCGGAGGCCTCGCGGTCGCTCTTCCCTGCCGCACTCCGCCCTCCCCGAGCGACCCCCGAGGCCTCCGGAGGCCTCGCGGTCGCTCTTCCCTGCCGCCCCCCGCCCTCCCCGAGCGACCCCCGAGGCCTCCGAAGGCCTCGCGTCGCTCTTCCCTGCCGCCCCCCGCCCTCCCCGAGCGACCCCCGAGGCCTCCGAAGGCCTCGCGGTCGCTCTTCCCTGCCGCCCCCCGCCCTCCCCGAGCGACCCCCGAGGCCTCCGGAGGCCTCGCGGTCGCTCTTCCCTGCCGCCCCCCGCCCTCCCCGAGCGACCCCCGAGGCCTCCGGAGGCCTCGCGGTCGCTCTTCCCTGCCGCCCCCCGCCCTCCCCGAGCGACCCCGGAGGCCTCCGGAGGCCTCGCGGTCGCTCTTCCCTGCCGCCCCCCGCCCTCCCCGAGCGACCCCCGAGGCCTCCGGAGGCCTCGCGGTCGCTCTTCCCTGCCGCCCCCCGCCCTCCCCGAGCGACCCCCGAGGCCTCCGGAGGCCTCGCGGTCGCTCTTCCCTGCCGCCCCCCGCTCTCCCCGAGCGACCCCCGAGGCCTCCGGAGGCCTCGCGGTCGCTCTTCCCTGCCGCCCCCCGCCCTCCCCGAGCGACCCCCGAGGCCTCCGGAGGCCTCGCGTCGCTCTTCCCTGCCGCCCCCCGCCCTCCCCGAGCGACCCCCGAGGCCTCCGGAGGCCTCGCGGTCGCTCTTCCCTGCCGCCCCCCGCCCTCCCCGAGCGACCCCCGAGGCCTCCGAAGGCCTCGCGTCGCTCTTCCCTGCCGCCCCCCGCCCTCCCCGAGCGACCCCCAAGGCCTCCGGAGGCCTCGCGGTCGCTCTTCCCTGCCGCCCCCCGTCCTCCCCGAGCGACCCCCGAGGCCTCCGGAGGCCTCGCGGTCGCTCTTCCCTGCCGCCCCCTGCCCTCCCCAAGCGTCCCCGAGGCCTCCGGAGGCCCCCTTGTCGATCCCCTCGCCACTTTCCCTGGACTCCCCTCGCCTCCCCGGCCCTCCCCACTCCCTCCTCAGGCCTTCATGGGGCCTCCGGAGCACCTCCGGGGGCCCCGTGAAGGCCTCCCCAGCCCTCCCCACCCCCTCCCCAGGCTTTCATGGGGCCTCCGGAGCGCCTCCGGGGGTCCCTTGAAGGCCTCCCCAGCCCCTCCCAGGGCTTTCACGGGGCCTCAGGAGGCCCCCTGTCGTGGTTTTGGGGGGGCCCGCGGGGGCTCTCCCAAAACCGCGAATAATCAAAACCGCGAATGTTAAGTTCGCGAAAGTGGAGGGACAACTGTACTGTTTTAGGCGGCTTCATATCAGCTCAAGATGACTCACTCCTAAGCATGCAAAGAATGGCAGCCTTGGCCTTCAGCTCACATTAGATGAAACTAAATGTAAATCCCATGACCAGGATTGGCAATTTTTCCTTTCTCCCAAAAAACAGCATGTCTCCCATGACTGGATGGCGATGGTGTGTCTGTGTGTGTTAACATTTCTCCCATAATGCTCTCCATCATAAAATGAAATTCTGTGGAAGATATTTTGCTCAATTTTTAAAAACACACACGCACACACAAAAAAACTTTTCTAAAAATCAGAACAATCTATGTCTTTGGAAGCAGTGATGTCTGGTGTGAAAATGCTGTAATACTTGGTGAGAAAGGGTTAAACCTTTCTCAAAAACCCTAACAATTTCCTTCCCCCAACTCCTTCCTGCTGGTCATTTTTGAGAAGCAAGATTGGCAGCCAGTCCCAAACATGGAATTCAAATACACATCATGTCACATCTAGGTTGTCAGTTCTTTTCTTCAAGATTTCCATTTCTTAAAATAAACTTATTTGCTTTTTATAACATCATTGATGGAGCATTTCAATTACAGTAGCATCTTCCTGGACTTGTGTGTGCATCTTCTATTCTTCAGTATACATTTTTTTAAGCCTCTATTATAGTGAATTTAAAATAGCCACCAGTCTTTTTGAAGGAACCATCCTATTTTTACCTTTCAGCTTCTTTTAACTATTCTGTTTCTAAAATAAAACTGTGTTGTACTTTCTAGTCAATTTATTTTATTTTGTCATATGGCCCCCTGCTCTGCCACCAAAAGTTACGTAATGATGCTGAAATGTTTACTAGATGTATGGCTGCCTCATGCATTTACACCTCAAAGTCGCCATGAGAATTTTGGTTAGAAAAACCACTATTCTGACAGCTTCACATGGGCACTGTATTATCAAGCATCCTAATTCACTTCTCTTACCTTTAAGGTTTCTAGCATTAACATAGGCACACCTACCTATTTTCCCAGTAGATAAGGGGTGGCAGACATGTGGTCTTCCCAATGTTGCTGGACCACAAGTCCTACCAGCCCTAACAGATCTAGGTGTGAGGGATGAAGGGAGCTGTAATCCAGCAACTAGAAGGCTACATGTTTCCCATCCATACCCTAAAGACTGTGTAAGTAATTTCCTTCATCCTGTAGTTCATCAAGTTAATGGCACTCGCTGAAAGGAAACATTTTACATATGAATTCCCATGTGATGTGCATACTCTATGGACTTTTTCGGACAAGTAAAATGCAACGGAAGCAGCCTCGCCACGTTGCGAGACTGCTGCGCTGCAGGGCGTCATCTGAAAGGGACGTCCTGCAGCGCAGCAGTCTCGCAACGTGGCGAGGCTGCTTCCGTTGCATTTTACTTGTCCGAAAAAGTCCTATGAGGAAAAAATGACAACTGTTGAACTAAAATATAGATGTAATACAGCCACTTCAACAGGTTTCTTCAATCAATAATTCTGGATAGTTACCGTATATTCCTGCGCATAAGACTACTTTTTAACACTTGAAAGTCTCCTCAAAAGTGGGGGGTCACCTTATATGCCCAGCAGATCTTTTTCCCTGCTGTGAGAATGACTGCCTTGTCTTTGAAGTGGTAAATTCCCTGGGCAGTTTCCCCAGCAGATCCTTCCCCCTGCTGTGAGAATGATTGCTTTGCCTTTGAAGTGTTAATTGCCCTCCATTTAGGGATTGTATTTTGGTAAACTTGCCAGGAAGTTTTCCATTTGCATAGTTTTGGGGATTTCCTCTCCAGGAGTTTGCAAGTCTGCTAATGTGGCTCTAAAATCATTAATGGGCTCATTCAAAAATTTGGGATTTGACAGCTTCATATTAACCAACTTCATTATTAATGAAACCTTATTTTCCAAAGATTGAACACCACAGAGATTTTTCAAAGTATCCCATGCTTTTTTAGCTATTCTCAGTTCTTTAATTTCACAAACTATTCCATCATCTACAGCCACTGAGCTGGCTGGCTGGTGGGGGGCAGGCTTTCCAGCCAGGTGGCTGGCTGGATGGGAGGGGGGCAAAGTCTATATTTTAACTTAAAAATTGGGGGGGTCGTCTTATGCGCCCAGTCGTCTTATACGTATTCTCAATACTTCTTACTTTGTGAAGACTCCGATTCTGCCAGTTAGTTCAGAAGTAAAGACAAGTCTCACACCACAAATAATCTGCACAGGACTGACTTCAGTAAGTAAGTATTAAGAGTTTGCCCAAATGGACAGACTATTGACCAGGGCCAGTTACAGAAAGCTCATGGCTTATTTGTTAAGCAGCTTCACTGGCTGTAGGTCTTTTACCAGACACATCAGAGATGGCGAACCTATGACACGCGTGTCAGCACTGACACGCGTAGCCATTTCTGATGACATGTGGCCACTTAGGCGGCTTCATGCCAAAAAGGATGTTTCATCCTCGGCTCCTGCACAGCCAAGTGTAGCAGCCGAGGATGAAACATTTGCTGCTCCTGAGGATGAAACATTTGTGACTAGAGTCTTGGAGTTAGAGTCTAACTCTAAGGACATTTTCAGAGACAAAAAAGTCGTCCTGAGGGCTTGGGAGAGGTACGTGCCTGTTTCGCAGCAGGGAGCCAGTTTCTGACGACGCCATCCCTGTCATGTTACCCTCTGTGTCGCATGAAAGGAAAAGGCGCCACTTTTTATTCACGAAGAACTTCCATGAGTAAAAAGTGGCGTCTTTTCCTTCCATGCGACATGGAACGAACACGAAAGGTAATGCAAGAGGGATGTTGTCGTCACAAACTGGCCCCCTGCCGCGAAATAGGGACGTACCTCTCCCGAGCCCTCAGGATTACTTTTTTGTGTCTGAAAATGTCCTAAGACTCTAGTCGCAAATGTTTCAACCTCCCCTATTAGACAAAATTATTTTTGGGCTTATTAAATACAATTATACATAACAATTATACAGTTGTGTAATTTAAACTACAAACATCGTGAAATAATGTTTTTTCCTCAAAGTGACACATCACCCAAGTTATGCTCAGTTTTTTGGCAAAGTTTGACACACCAAGCTCAAAAGGTTGCCCATCACTGCTCTACATGGATTACATCTATACTATCTGAAGGATCATATTCTCCCAAATGAACTTGCCTGGGGTCCGCCAACTTGGGGACAGAGCCTTCTTTAGGCCCCACAATCCTCAACGGTGGCTAGGCTGCAGGCTGTGGAACATCCTTCCAAGGTAGGATTAACTGCTCCTTTCCTTTCCCCTCCCCCCCCCTTCCACCCACAATGAAAGATCTTTTTATTCCAGGAGGCTTTCGGCAATTTCCTGGCTGTTGAGGAAAGGGCTTTTAATGAATTGGTGTTGTGCTTATCTTTCATTTTAACCAATGTAAAGCACCTTTAAAATTCAATTCTACTTTGAGGTTATAGTTTGTTCAGTTGTGCTTTAACATGATAACCTTTTGTATTGTTTTACCTGTACCTATTTTTTTCTATTTTTAACTGCATCTCTTAATTTTGTTGTAAGTCCCTTTGGGTCCCAGTTTGGGAGAAAGGCGGGATATATCATACTCTGCTCACAAAAGGAGAAAGAATCTTTCTGGCTGGAAATGGTCAAAGTTTCCCCCGTAAGATGTAGATATGCAAAACAGCTTTGAACAGAAGTGCTGCACTTCCATTCTGAATTAAATACTTGGGATGATATTTGAAGCCCTAAATGGCTTGGGACTGCAATACTTGGAAGGACCACTTCTTCCTGTGTATGGCTGTTAGAAACTGAGGTCTGATGGAGAAGCCCTGCTCAATGACCCCACCAAGTGGGATAAATACACTGTGTGAGAACATGGGAGGGCAACCTCTCAGCTATTGCACCCCAGTTACAAAATGCCCTCCCCTTGGAGACGCGACTAGTGCCAACACTGGCTTCTGCTGGGGGCAAGTAGAAACATGTTTGCTTACAAAAACCTTTGGAGCATGACTGATTTACTCTAAAATGTTGGTGCACATGTCTTTAACCTGTTTTTACTTGTATGCAATCCTGAAATCTCACAACGGGACATAAATATTTTAAGTAATAAATATGTTTCCCACACTGCATCTAGGAAAGGGGTAAGCACTGACTACAGACTCTATTTAGCTTTCTTATTCTTGGTGTTGGTAAATCTGCCTGTTCTCTATCCCTGGAACAGAGAAGAGATTCTGCAAGAGTTGAAAAACTGACTCATTCTCTGCTACAGTTGTAGCTGTCACAATGGCAAGAGAAAGCTTGGGTACAGTTTTCCTTTTATCACCTCACATTGGGGATTCAATGATAGAAAGGTTGAGAATGTCAGCATCACCACAACAGGAAAAATGAAGAGGAACAACTACTTATGAACTTGTAATTCCATGGCTCTGCTACAGCTGGATGAGGTTCTAGGCCCTAAGTACCAGCCTTCATAGCTAAAGGCCTGTAACTAATCATGGTTCATTGTTGAAAATGACAAACAACATGTAAAGCAATGAAACGTTACCTTCACTTCACAACTTGTTTAAAATTTACAGGTGTAAAATTATCAGAAAAAGATGGTGGATCTTTTTTAAAAGTATCAAATGAATAATCATACTCAATCCAATCTGAATACTTTCAATACTCACCTAAACTGAGCTTTGATATTGCTTGGGCTTGCTGATCTGGTTTGTATTTCTTTTTCCTGTTTCTCTCTTAAAATCCGTTCTGCTAGTAAGAAATAGGTAGCAGTGATGTGATTGTATTTGTTAGTTTCCAAAGCCCTGAAGGAAATAAAATTAAAATGGAACACATCATACATCAATGGCTTTCTGGAACCGGACATACAGTCAACAGAATGTACAATGCTACTAAAAAATTACCCAAGAATGCCTTAAGGAAATTAGCAGTTTTGACATCTTGACAAATAGCTTTCACCTTACTAAGAACTGTGCAACCTAACATGACAAGTTCAATAATCACACTAGGCTATATTAAGGAAAGCATCCAAACACTCAGTATGTTTTCCTGGATTACAACAAATTATTAGATGCAAGTCCCTACTTTAGTAATCTTCACCAAATGTCTAATATGGACAGGTTGCTTACCTGTAACCATAGATCTTCTCTATGAGAAACACCTGAGGCGAAACACAAAAATCAGTGTGTATAGAGCCATTGTACTGTCTATTCTCCTTTATGGGTCTGAAACATGGGTCACCTATCACCACCACTTACGACTCCTCGAATGCTTGCATCAGCGCTGTATACGCATAATCCTAAATATACACAGGACTATGTGATGAATGTTGCTGTCCTTGAGCAAGGAGGGATTCACCAGCATTGAGGCCATGATATTGAGAACACAGCTGCGCTGGGCAGAGCACATTTCTAGGATGGAGGACCATCGGCTCCCAAAATTGTACTCTACGGTGAACTTGCCACGGGTCAGCGTAAGAGAGGCGCTCCAAAAAAGTGATACAAGGACTCCCTGAAGCAACATCTCAGGCTCGGCCAAATTGATCACCAACAATGGTCCGCCCTGGCCTCACATCGGGGGGGATGGAGACACACTATCCACAATGCTACAGCCTTATTTGAGAACTCACGCCAAACAAGTCTTGAAGAGAGACAACGCAGAAAGAATCACAACCCAGAAACATCACCCAAGGAGACCTTCTACTGTGCTTTCTGCAACCGGACTTGTTTATCTCGGATTGGCCTTTTTAGTCATCAGCGCGCTTGCAGAACACGTGGAATGAGTCCTTCCTGAATCTTTGTTTGCGAAGAAAAGCCAGAGAGATTAGGAGTTGGAGTTCCTTGACTGTCTACCCAGAGTGGTCTCTATGAAGCACCATACATGGACTTTCCTCACATTCCCCCCCCCCACAACTGCTGGCCTGCCAATATTGAGGCCAACACCAAACGGATAAAACTAAGAACAGAAATAAATTAATGAACAAGGGACACAGTAGTTTCAAATGCAAATGCTGGAAAACACTCCCGTCTTTTCTTTTCACTTTCAGCCAAAAAGGAAGAAACTAAAAGGAACCAATCTAGATGAAATGAAGGTAACATTCTCCAAAGTTTAAACTTTCTTCCTTACGATGATTCAGATTAGTTTTAGAAGCAGAACAAACATTTTTTGTCTGAGACAGCCACTGCCCATCCTTCTATAGAAAGACATCTAGGGAAAGAACTTATCATTGAGCAATGAAGATCATCTCAGATACAGAAGACACTCCTTATTTTTTCCTTCTGGAGATCAGATTCTGCATGTCAAGCAAGTCTGTGCCAACTGCTCAGTGGGCTTAAGGGAAGCTTACCCTTAACACTCAGTCAGAAAGCTGCTCATCAGCTAAAATGGACTCTGAGCCACACTACTTGACATGAGTTACATCTGCTCAATCATTAGGCATAACAGGAGACCGTCAACAAAGCCTTCTGTTTATACTGTTTGAAGAATTTAACACTTAATCAATTCAATGGCTTTTACAATGGCTTGTGACCAAATTGCATCCAGTGCTGCCACATTCACTGTTAGGGAACTGAACATAGTCATGAATATGAATTATAATCAGACATAATGTTTAAAAAGAGAAAGGGTCTTACAGGAAGAAGTCAGGTAGTCATATAATGGAAATGTCTTTCAGATATCAACTTGCCCGCCCCCCCCCCACAACTTTCTAAATGATAGAATAGAACATGACACAAAGCAAGTTGGGTCACACAAGGCAAGGTAGCAGGGTCCCCGCAACTGCAGACACTATAGCTGCAACTCCATATTCCTCCCACACAGTTTCAAACTGTGAGAAGATCATTACACAAAGAGCAGTAAGAGAACAGAAAGACCCACTGGACAGAAGCAATATGAATAACTGTATGATTATTTTATTACTCCTTACATGTGGCCCTGCTGATCACCTATCTTCAAACAAGTTACCCATGTTTATAGTCTATTTTTCTGAACTACCGTATATTCCGGCGTATAAGACCCCCCCCCCAATTTCCAGCCAAAAATCTAGGCTTAGGCATATATTCGCCAGATAAGACCACCCCCCCAATTTGGCTGGCTGGCTGACTGGCTGGGGGAGCCTTGCCAGCTGATCCTCTTTGTTTCCCAACTCATGAGGATCTCCTCGTGAGTTGGGAAAGCGAACAAATTGAGACTTGACTTGAGGCTTGGAGTAAAAGACTTGAATACATCTGTGATAAACTTCACTGCTATGACATGACACCCTTCTCAAGAAATGGATGTAGTTGGCCTAATAGGTAATACTGTTAAGACTCTGAAGGTTGGGGATCTGCAGGTACTCTGGGGAAATTCCTCAATAATAAATGGAAAGTGCCAGGACAAAAGCAGCATGAATTCTCACAACAGGACAATCAGAAGCTTTTAAAAATTGTTGTTGTGCTTGGTTTGAAAAACAGCAGATGCTATAGGTGCCTAACACAAAGCCCCCTGAAGCTACCTGTCTGAAATTTAGCTGAGTTAATCTCTTTAAGGTCCACTATGTCTCCAATGGAACCGCGGCTTTGGGGAAGAGGGGTGGATGGGCGGAGGGTGGCTGGGGGGAGGCTGGGAGGGGGCTTCGCAGCCATCCCCCTTCCCCAAAGCCGCGATTCCAATGGAATCGCGGCTTTGGGGAAGGGGGGTGGATGGGCGGAGGGTGGCTGGGGGGAGGCTGGGAGGGGACTTCGCTGCCACCCCCCTTCCCCAAAGCCGCGATTCCAATGGAACCGCGGCTTTGGGGAAGAGGGGTGGATGGGCGGAGGGTGGCTGGGGGGAGGCTCGGAGGGGGCTTCGCTGCCACCCCCCTTCTCCAGAGCCGCGATTCCAATGGAACCGCGGCTTTGGGGAAGGGGGGTGGATGGGCGGAGGGTGGCTGGCGGGGGGCTGGGAGGGGGCTTCGCTGCCACTCCCCTTCTCCAGAGCCGCGATTCCAATGGAACCGCGGCTTTGGGGAAGGGGGGTGGATGGGCGGAGGGTGGCTGGGGGAGGCTGGGAGGGGGCTTCGCAGCCACCCCCCTTCCGCAAAGCCGCGATTCCAATGGAACCGTGGCTTTGGGGAAGGGGGGTGGATGGGTGGAGGGTGGCTGGGGGAGGCTGGGAGGGGGCTTCGCTGCCACCCCCCCTCTCCAAAGCGGCGATTCCAATGGAACCGTGGCTTTGGGGAAGGGGGGTGGATGGGCAGAGGGTGGCTGGGGGGAGGCTGGGAGGGGGCTTCGCTGCCACCCCCCTTCTCCAAAGCGGCGATTCCAATGGAACCGCGGCTTTGGGGAAGGGGGGTGGCTGGGCGGAGGGTGGCTGGGGGGGGGCTGGGAGGGGGCTTTGGGGAAGGGGGGTGGATGGGCAGAGGGTGGCTAGGGGGAGGGGGCTTCGCAGCCATCCCCCCTCTCCAAAGCCGCGATTCCGCTTTGAGGAAGGGGCATGGATGGGCGGAGGGTGGCTGGGGGGAGGGGGCATTTTCGCCCTTTTCCTCCACCTTCAAGCAAGGTGGGGGAAAAGGGCGAATCTAGCGGTTTGCCTCGGCCGCTGCAGAGGCAATCAAGCGGCGGCCGCGGCAAACCGCAACATTCACCCCCCTCCTCTGTCTCCGTTGCTCCCCAAAGTGGGAGAAGGCAGAGGAGGGAGGCGAATGAACTGGAAAAGCACTTTGCTTCACCCCCCGGCCTCATCTCCTGCCTCTTCCCTCCATTTGCGAAGAGGCAGGAGATAGGCAGGCAGGTGAAGCAAAGTATATCCGGCGTATAAGACGACTGTCGATTTTGGAGGGCACTTTTGAGTGCTCAAAAGTAGTCTTATACGCCGGAATATACGGTAATTGTTTTATCAGCCACTTTACGGACTTAATGTGGAAAAGGAGAACAGAAATACTTTAAAATATTTTGGACATGCAGATTTTTCTCTGAATTTGAGAAAACAAAAGTGGAGGTCTGTTGCCTTTATGATCTGCTCGTTAGCAGTTTTAGGATTACTGGAAATTACTTAATTAGCGTTGCTAGTAAGCGTCTTCTTACTATCCAAACAGAAAATCATTTACTTATTAACAAAAGTAGAATAAGTGCAATTTAAAAACTGTTTGAAAGGGTAGCTTACTCGACTATGGTATCTCTGTCTGCGATGTCTCCCAGAACCATTCGCTGTATTATGCTGTTGTGCTCTTCCTCTGAAAGATTTTTGTACGAAACTAGAGGAATGTTGTATTTTGTTGCAGGTGATGGATCAACTCCTTGTAGCCAGGGGTGGTTTTCAATTTCTTCTAAAGATGCTCTTCTTTTTGGGTCTCTTTGCAGCATTCGTGTAATTAAACTAGGAATTGAGAAATAGCTCCATAAGCATATTAGTATCATTACATTATAGTTTGTTCTCCCAAAGCTGCCTTTTCTATACATCCTAGCTTAGGTACCTCACTGATGTACAAGGCTGCACCATATTGCCCCTTATTATGTCTTGCTAGAAATCCAAGGAATACCATTTCCTATGCTTAAAGCTAAGCTGCTACATCAAAATATAAATTCATTTGAGAGTGTGGATGTCAGCCTTTTTTGTTAAAAAGGTAAGCTAACATGACATAGGACTGATATAGGAACAATTATTTAATGAATGGAATGTTAAAGGGTTAATAAGCAAATATTTTCAAGAGTAAAGATGAAATGTGCACACACAAACACACACACTTCCTCCAAGGAGATCGGGATGGCATGTATGGCTTGCTCACATGCATGCACACACACACAATTTGTATTATTAACAATTCTGTGGGGTCTGTCAGGCTGAAAGCCAGCATCTGTACCTTATTCACCCAGGGATCTTATGGATAAGTGGAAATTTTAACTTGTATCGCCCCAGCCCTAAGCATTCTACCACATGCTTTGTTTTTTATTAAATTGTCAGCACTGTAATTTTACTTTTAAAACATTTTGTATAATATTTACTTACTCTTTACATTCTTTAGACACACGAGATGGCACTGTGTATTTACAGTCCATTATCATAGTCAAAGTTTCACTGTCATTTGCTTCTTGGAAGGGTGGCTGTCCACACACCAACATGTAAAGAATAACTCCCAAGCTCCATATATCTGGGGGAGGAAATATACTGAATGTTAATGTTTAGTTTACTATAACTGTATATTTAATTCAACTTTTTAATTACAACTCGGGATCTAGTGACATAAATGAAAAGAGATTTAAAGATTCATTTCTATGCAAGAACAGAATCTGCAGGATCCACTCCCCATTAACTAGATCCCAAATAAGAGGATATCTACCCCAGACCCTGCTGAGCCACTGCCAGACTCAAAAGACCATAATACATTAGACTGATCAATAGTGTGACACAGTACTAGGTATTGTCATGTGTTTACTTAAAAAATGAAAAAGGATTCAGATCAAAATGAAATCTACTGCTAAAAGGGCCACAACAAAATTATATTATAAGAGAGCCAATTTTTTTAAAAGGTATTGATGGTATGAAGTCCCTCTACTTCCAAATAAATTGCTTTTTCTTTATCTATATACAAACTCTTCTTTGTTACATCCTGCACCACACTAACCTAATTCTCTGCTGGTTGAAAACAATAAGGGAACTACACTAAATTGCTGAAACATTTGATGCAATTTAAGTAGCCTCCAAATTTCACAAGGAGCAGACATTTCAAAGGAAAGGAGAAACAATTGGAGGAAATGCACACAACTTTGTTTATGTCCCTGTTGCCAGCCATTAAGCATTTTTCTGCACAACTTTGCACATATGCCAATGAACTGTCAGCATATCTTCCTGAGAAGTTTCACTGGAGCTGTATCAATTTTTTAAAAAGCATGCTTGCAAAAATCAAAGTGTGGACCTGAAACTGGATTTGAAATTCTGTCAAATACCTTTAAAAACAGGATCCAAATGACAGCAATTTTTAAAAGTCAACAATTAAAAAAATAAAGTATGTACTTTAAAATGGGATTTAGCTGTTCAGATCTAAGCGGCTGTATAATCTGCAATGATGATATAAACAGGAATGTAGGGTCCTGTTCATTATTTCAAGTGCTGCTGCTCAGTACCTGTGTACCTTCAAATGCTGCTGAAAGACAATGATTGGGAAAGAGCTGTTTTGAGCAGGACTCTTAGAACCATGACAACCAAGCAGTGTACATGCTACCTCCTTACATAACATCAAGTCACTACCATGGAAACCAAGTTACGTCACTGACTGGCCCTGCCATGCTTGTCACAAATCTAGAGAGCAGAGAGCACCAAAGCTACACTTGTATTTATATGTGCAGACTACAAAAAGGATAGCTAACGTTTTCTCAAAATGCAACAGCACACAAAAATGTGAAATACCTATACCACAATAGAGCCCAAGTCATTCATAAATGCAGGACTAAACTGTACTATTTATAGAGGTTGCTAGTCTGATGGAATTTCTGCTGTGCCTTGAAACGGTTATAGCACCACAGCAGATATGTGATTTCTTAGTTTTCAGATCTCTAAAACCAAGGTAGACAAAAATGAATAAATCACATTATCCCCAATCAAGGGTTGTTTTGCTAGATACCACCTGTGGGCTTATTCCAAAATGCTTTTTCCCCCAGTTTAAGAAAATATGCCTGGTAAACATTCTCAGTAGGATTTTCCAGAGAAGACCTGTAAATAATACACTCACAATAAACTTGTTCATGGACCTTTCCTGTAAATCCACATGCACCTCTTACAATCATACAGAAATTATCCACATAACACAGAGGTTAATGGTATTATCCATATTAGCTAAAATTCATCTTTGTATAACCAATACTTCCCACAACTCAATTGGTCAAGGTTAAGACTCCACATTATTGACTCCCACATTTTCCACAATAAGAAAGCAAGCAGCTCATTCTCCACCCCACCCATCCTCCATAAATGTTCTACTCACTAGCCTAATCTGTTTTCTACTGGCCTATAATCAAAGGGATGGCATTTTTATCAGAAAACCTCTAAGGAAGCTTTGTTCTTGGGACACTTCAGCATGTGCACAAGGTTTCTACTACCATTCACGGACATGCATCCCCTACTCCTACTCCCCCCTCTAATGAATGCACAAACTGCAATATAGTAGCACCCTGCCATCCACTGATTCAATTATCTGCAGATGGCGACAGAGACCGCAGCGGCCTGATGGCAGTGACGTGTGCGCGTAGCAGTGGGTGAGGCGGCCGTGGCGGCCTGATGGCAGTGATGGGCGCATGGCCGTGGAGGCCTAATGGCACTGATGGGCACATGGCACTGGAGGGGGCCACGGCAACCTGATGGTGGTGATGGCACGCATGGTGGTGGGGAAGAAGGCTGTGGCAGCATGGTGGAGGAGGAGGCCTGGGAGGCCGTGAGTTGGGTTGCAGTGGCAGCCTGGGCCACAAGCCTCCCTAACCTCCCTCCTCCTCCAGGGCATTTGCTATTATCTGCAGATTTCACCATCTGCAGTGGGGCTCATAACCAATCCCCCGCTGATGGCGGAGTGCTACTGTACAGTAAATGGTGTGTGTGTATGTGTATATGTATATGTGTGTGTGTGTGTGTGTGTAGAAAGCTGTTCAAAGCAAGCTGCTCAGAACCAGATGAAAGTGGAGAGAATACTGAACGTGGATGCTAGCATTTGGTATTGCAGGTGTGGGCAGACTCTGGGCTTATGTGATCTTGTCTACTTTGGAGTTTCTTTACTAGGAACATAGTGCTTGTTAATCAGACACAGGTACAAAATGGTGATTCAGGCAGGGGTAAAACTAATTTACCTATTACACCATGTAAGATTACATAGGGATGACCTGTGTATAACAATTTAAATCTACATCAGAATTACTACAGATCAGGAAATTTTAATTTAGGGTAGTAGGGTAACCACTTTTATTATTGTTATTTCTGTGGCTAATGTTACACCACTCAGAATCAGAAATATCTGCTGATCTACTGGAACTCATTTAACATACCTGTAGATTTAGCCCTACCATCTGCTCACCACTATTCAATAGGATAGCCTTGTAACCCACCACAAGAACATGGGACAAATTTATTAAGAAGGCTACATATCAGACAGACACAGGGAATATTTGCCTCTACTTAATGCTTGTTTACACAGGGAGTATCAAAAATTATACTATTCATTTCAATTATTTAACTAGTGAGTCCAGACCAAATATTGTGCAGTCATTTCTTCAGGAAAATGTGTGCTTCTTCATATGATATCTTAATACAAAAAGACAGAATCATAAGAGTTGGAATGGGCCTCACAGGCCATCAAATCCAACTCCCTTGCTCAGTGCAGAAACTCCAGCTAGCTGTTCAGCCTCCTTCTAAAGATGTCAAGAAAAAAAAGGCCCCACCATCTAAGTAATTGATTCCATTGCCAAACCGCTCTTACCATCAAGAAGTTCATTCTAACATTCAATCAAAATCCACTCTCCTGTAACTTAACACCATTAGACCTGGTCTCTCTTCTCTGTGACAGCCCTTGAGGTATTTAAAGAGTGCAATCATGTCACCTCTCATTCTTCTCTTCACCAGGCTGAACTTGCCCAACTCCTTCAACCTTTCCTAAGTTTTGTTCTCCATGCCACTTATCATCCTTGCTGCACTTCTCTGAACCTCCTCTAACTTGTCTATATTATTTTTAAAATGAGGAACCCAGAACAGAATGCTGTACTCCAAATGAGGCCTGACTGGTGCAGAATACAGTGGGACTAATACTCCCACTTGGGAAACTATGGTTCCATTAATGCAGGCTAAAATATTATTTACCTTCTCTGTTGCAGCATCATACTGTTGGGACATGTGGAACTTATGATCAACAATAATTCCAAAGTCCTTTTCACATATACTAAGCCAAAAACACCCCCCTGTCAGGGGATGATGGGATCCCCAGGTGAAGCCAAAAACTGTCTCAGTAGACTTGGTAGCAACCCTTTCCCAAGAATACACACAGAGTGCTTGGCGTCCAGAAAACAGGAGGTGCTTTTAATCTTCAGTAGTTTCAATATATACAAGCAAAGTGCTACGCCAGGCATCTCAGGACCATAGGAAGAGAATTATCTCTGTTCTGTCTTGCTTTTATACACACAGTACAGCACTGGCTTAGCCATGCACATGGCCACATTGCACCAGATGTCTACCTTCATGGCTTTGTACTGTAGCAACCCTCTTCTGATGCAACCTTTCTCATGCAGCTGTAGCATGATTAGCATGACTGGCAGTTCATGGAGACAGTCATCATGACTCAGCATGATTTCTGTAGTTGTTTGGCCATTTTAAAACTTAGAGTTCAGCATCCAATTCCTAACAATCCCCTCCAAAATGGTCAAACTACTGTGCAGGACACATTATCATTACAACATAACATCATACACATACATTGTTAGACATCTACCATCTGTCGGTTGACCTTTCCCTTTTTTGACCTTTCACCTTACACGCTAGTGACAAGACCCAGCATCTTTGCCATCTCCTCATGGCTTCCTGCTGGAAGGGCTTTTGTGAGCAGGTCTGCTACATCATCCTCAGATGGACAGTCCTTCAGACACAGGACACCTTCCTGTATTAGCTGCCTCACATTTTGGTAATGTACCGCAATGTATTTTGTCCTACATTTCAGGTTTTCTGCTTCTGCCATCGCTATGCAGGCTTATGTGTCCTCGTGCACCTCAACAGGCATTTGGCACGGCTCACCAAGATCTGCAAGCATCTGCTTAACCCATTGTACCTCACTTGTCATCTCAGACAATGCTGCAAATTCAGCTTCCGTGGTACTTATGGCTACACAGTTCTGCTTTCTTGATCTCCACACTATGGGACTCTGCATACTTGACCACCAACCCGGTCACTGACTTCCTGTCTAAAGTCTCTGCAGCAAATGAACTGTCCACATAGCACTCTATGGTCACCTGACTACCTGTCAGCTTCAAGCTCATGTCCCTGGTTCCCTTGAGAAATCTAACCACTCTCTTCAGGGCTTCCCAATCTCCCCTCGGCTTGGAGACTCTTCTGCTGAGCACCTCAACTGCAAAACTGATGTCAGGCCTTGTGTTGTTTGCGATAAACAACAGACAACTACCACTGAGTGGTACAAGTCTGGCCTCTCAAAATCCTGTTCTGCTTTACAAAATCAGTGGTCATTGGCATCCTGACCACTTTTGCCTCACTTAACCCACACTTGGCTACCAAACTGTCAATCTTCTTCTTTTGACTTAGGAAAAATTCTCCATTACCGGTTCTCTCTACCTCAACGCCTCAATAATACCTCAGGTTGCCTAAGTCCTTTAGCCTGAACTGGTCTTCTAACTCCACCTGCATCTTCTTGACATCTTTGGCACTCTTTGCTGCCACAGAGAGGTCGTCCACATAGATGACAAGCATGACAGTGCTATCTCCTGCCCCCTTGGTGTACACACAGATGTCTGCAACACTCCTTGTGTACCCTAATGACACCAGAACTTGGTGTATGCACTTGTTCCAGCACCTGGCACTTTGCTTCAAGCCACAGAGTGCTTTGCACAACAAGTACACCTTACTCTCACCTGTGCTGTCATACCCAGGGGCCTGTTCCAAGAACACTGTCTTCTCAAGACAGTGTTCAGGTATGCTGTCTCAAAGTCAAAGTGTTGCACAACCATCTGCCTCTTGGCTGATACAGCTAACACTAATCTGAGACTTTCTGGCTTTGTTGTGGACGAAAAAGTTTTGTCAAAGTTTGTGTAGTGCTCCTGCGAAAAGCCTTTCGCAACCAAGCGTGCCTTATACTTTTGTGTCCCATCAGGCATGTCCTTCAGCTTGTAGACCCACCTGCAACCAACAACCTTCTGGTCTTTGGGCCTCTACTACCTGGAACACTTTCCTTTCTACTAGTGACTCGAACTCAGAGTCCATGGCTGAGTTACATTTCTCCTGCTCTTCTTGGGGAAATTTTAGGAGTTTCTGAAAACTTGCAGGCTCCTCTGCTATGACATTGCACAGCCTGGCCTCCTGAACTACATATCTGTCAGGAGCTTTTCTGACCCTCCTTGACCTTCTGGGGATGATCACCCTAGTTTTCCCTGACTCATCTTCACTTGCACTACTGCTAGTTTCTCCCCTTGTGTCAGGTTCCCTCTTCAATAACATGTTGGGCTCAATGTGTGTTTGGGTGTGTGCTGAAGTACAGGCTTTTCTTCCTCAGCCTCCCCTTCTTCATCATCCGATTCAACCACTCCTCCATGTGTGGGACTTTGAGAAGTTGTTGACACATCCCTCCCTAAGGGAACAAAAACCTCCTGATTGCAGTGCAATCTATCCCACCCTGAGTGCATTTCAAATTTTGCACTTCTGGAGTATGTCACCATACCAGGAGAGAGAGAAAATATGTACTTATTACCCTCATAGCCAAGAAAATGCAGTCTCCTGGTCTTAGGCTGCCCAGGCTTCCTTAGGTTAGGGTGAATAAGTACATTTGCAAACTGCCCAAAAATCCTCAGGTGCTTGAGGTTTGGTGCTCTACCATACAATAGACAATATGGGGTCTGATTGACACTGGATGCCCACAGTCTATTTGTATGGTAAACAGCAGTTCTCACTGCCTCCCCCCACAGCCCAGCTGAGGCTTGTGCATCTTCCATCATGCACTCCATCATACTCTTTAGCATCTCAATTTTTCTTTCAGCAAGCCCATCCTCCCCTGGAGACGCTGGGTTTGTGATCTGGTGCCTGATGCCCCTCCTACGCAACCAATTCTGCAGATTATTAGATAAGAATTCCCCTCCTTTATCAGTCTCTAGACTGGAAACCTTAAAAGACGGAAATTTGCGTTCTACCATGTTTACCCAATCACAGAATTTCTCTGCAGCTTGACTTTTCTCCTCTAGTAAATACACATAGGTGCACCTAGTGTGTCTATCCACAATTACAAACAAATAACGATAACCCTCTACAGTGGGTTTATAGGGGCCAGCTAAGTCGGCATGGACAACCTCAAAGCGTCTTTGGGTGACACACTTGGTCTTTTTGGCAACTGGGAAAGCCTTCACCTTAACTTTCCTACACACGGCACATTCTAAAAACTTGGGCAATGTTTCATATTTAGACTAGGGCAAACCTTTGCTAGCTCCTTTAACCCTTTGAAACTAGAATGGCCCATTAGTTTATGGTAATAATGAACACATTTGTCATGTAGGGGCACATTGTCTGCAGGATTCACATTTGCCACCTTCCCTTTAGGTAACATGTAATACAACTCATGTTTCTTTATCCCTCTTGCACAGACATTATTCATGTTATGTTTTTCTGTTATTGTACATTGATCCCCTACAAATATCACCTTATAACCATCTGTGGTAATTTGGGATACACTCAATATGCAATTTTCCAGTTTGTTCACACATAAGACATTATCAAATCCTTTGTCAAAAGATGGGACATATGCAGTGCCCATTTTCTGCACCTTGCTGGGAGCACCATCTGCAAGTGTAATATTGGTTATAGAAGCATTTTTAACATTGCTTAACATTCTCACATCATTTATCATATTGTGAGTTGTCCCACTATCTAAAAGCCAAGTTTTCCCCTCATTACCATCAGGATAGTGCTTTGCTATTAAGGCATGGTTTCCAGCCTGAGAGGATACACACCCTTTGCCTGCTGCCCTCATTTCTTCACGTACAGGCATTTTACAGTCCTTTTTGCAAATGTCCAGGCCGTCTATATCTGAAACAGCGTCTTACATAGATGCAGGCTCCTTCCTCCACAATCTCCTGGTTGTGCCTGGTAATCTTTGGCTGATTCCCCTCCGTGCCAGAATCAAACTGCTTGTGCTGGATCTTGTCCAGAATACGTCCAGCCACAAGGTCTACAGATAAATCACGCTCTCTGATGCCTTGCAGATTGTAAAAAAGGAAATCCCATTCCTTTGGCAAACAGCCCAATAATATAAAACACTTGTGGGCTTCTGGAATCTCAAACCCCCTGTTGGCTACCTCTTGGAGAAGCCATCTCATGTCCTCCAAAAGTGTTTTCACATTTGATCTGCCAGCTTTGTGTTATACAGTCTCTTTGCCCAGATCATCTTTGATAAGCAAGAAGAATTCTGGTGGATCTCCTCTAGTGTCTTCCAGAGTTGGAAGGCTGTGATTTTTTTGTGCAGCGTGAACCATTTGGGAGGGGCTTAGACATAAAAGAATCTCAGCCCTAGCTTTTTGATCTGCCAGTCCGAATGCTGCAACTTCATTTTCAGAGCCTTCTAGGATTATGCTCTCATTCTCCAAAACATGCCACAAATTGTCTTTAATTAACAAAGCTTCCATGTACGTTCTCCATACTGGGTAATTGCTATCATTCAGCTTTTCAAAGTGTATGGAGCTTGCAGCCTCTGCCATGGTGCTGTCTCAAAAAAAACCCACAAAAACTTCACCAATTGTGAAACTCAAACAGCAGCAGCTGGCAATGCTCCAAGGTCAACTACTGATAAAGCAAGCCTGGCCAAGAACAGAGCCGGTTAAGAAATAATTTAACTGTTTCTCAGCCACCTAGCCAAAAACACTCAAAACAAAAAGAGTTTCTGGGAACTTTTCAGCGTGCACCTTATCTAATCTGAGATCAATCTACTGGGCCCATAACCATTGTCAGGGGATGATGGAACAATCAATCCCCAGGTGAAGCCAAAAACTGTCTCAGCAGACTTGGTAGCAACCCTTTCCCAAGAATACTCACACACAGTGTTTGGCATCCAGAAAACAGGAAGTGCTTTTAATCTTCAGTAGTTTCAGTTATATACAAGCAAAGTGCTACGCCAGGCATCTCAGGATCATAGGAAGAAAATGATCTCAGTTCTGTCTTGCTTTTATATACAAAGTACAGCATTGGCTTAGCCAAGCACATGTCACACTGCATCAGATTTCTACCTTCATGGCTTTGTACTGTAGCATCCCTCTTCTGATGCAACTTTTCTCATGCAGCTGTAGCATGATTAGCATGACTGGCAGTTCATGGAGTCAGTCATCATGACTCAGCATGATTTCTGCAGTTGTTTGGCCATTTTAAAACTTAGGGTTCAGCATCCAATTCCTGACACACACACCCCAATTTGGCTTCTCTGGCCTAAATATCAAATTTTGCCTTTGTCTCTGTTGAATTTCATTCAATTAGTTTCAGCCCAATTTTCTAGTTTATCAAGGTCCTTCTGAATTCTGTTCTTATCCTCCAATGTGTTGGCTACCCCTCCCAGTTTTGTATCATCTGCAAACTTGATAATTAGGGCTATTTTCCACCAGTTGGTTTATATAAGACAAATTCTTTATTCCACTGAATTCTAACTTCTAACATCAAATTTAATACTTCTTAAGTATCCATCTACACTTGTCACTTAATGAATCCCAAATATCATTTTGCTTAGTATAAACTTTAAAGCACCACAGACAACGTAAGTCAGCTTCAACAGATATCACTATACTTTTAGACATCATCATCCCACAGTCAACTCTATACACCTCCACCTTAGTGTTCTGTACATTCTGATTACACCCTCACTCTTTCCTCCCACTACTCTTTCTAGCTTAGAGGATGACTCCTGAAGCAGCAGATTTCCTGTCTGAACTGCTGGTGCAGAGTGCTTGGTTTGCAAGAATTAAGTCAAGTGTTATGTCTCTGATGACAGTGTAGATACAATTGAGGAAACTAGTAGCACTACCAAAATCACATACAAGAGCAAAAAAATAAGAGATCCAAGGTGACATCATCAAAATAGGATGCTGAATGAAAAATAAAACATGGCAATCTTTTGAAGTAAACCTGGATTTATTATTGGCCCCACAAGTTTTGCACTATAAAGTTTGGACATGTTTTACAAAATCAAAGCATTCCGATAAACATCCAAGAGCTTGGGGTCATCCGCTCATTTGCTTTCGTATTTGAAAACTCTTTTCTGGCAAGGAATAGTCATATTCATTGTGGAACCACTGAATGAAGTTTTATTATAATTTAATGAAGCAATTAGAGTACATAGTGGGTTGGATCCAATGCTTAATATCAAAAAGGTTACAGGGTGGTTTTTAAACTGATCCCTTGGGAAAAAGTAGACATGAACTGGAGAACAACCCTATGATATAAAGGTGAAAATATTCTGGTAATACAAATAGGAATATGGTAGAACTAATGGCAAGTCACAGAAACCAAAGCATAGAATGGAGAGAACCAGTGGTACACAGCTGTATCTGGATACAAATTCTATAAGGAGAGCACAGAATGGCATAATAGGAGCAGTGTAACTATGTCAAGGAGACAGATTTGCTGTGCCCACGGTAGCTTCAAAAGTAATTCAGAACAGGTGGTATATTGGCACTGAACAAAATTCCCAGGGTTATTAACAATCATTTCCTGAATCATCTCCTCAAGGGCAATCACCTTGACAGAGGAAACAATCAAGATAATATTCACAGAAGAAAGTGCTGAAGGTGGACTGCACTTATCTACACATATATTAAGATAATACAGTAGCACTTCTGCATCCGCTGATTTGTCAGCTGCTGATTCAATTATCCGCAGATGAAAATAGTGGTGGTGGGTAGGCAAGGGAGGAGGGAGCTTGCCTCCATCGGGGGGGGGGGAGTCCGGCAGCGTGGCATGGCTGGAAGGGGGGTAAGTGGAGAAGGGAGGGAGGAGGGAGCTTGCCTCCTTTCTCCCTTCTCCGCAGGGGGAGTCAGGTGGCAGTGGCGAGGGCGTTCGCTATTATCTACGGAATTCACTATCTGCGGTGGGGCCCAGAACCAATCCTCCATGGAAACTGGGGTCCTACTGTAATTTTATTTCCTGAGCCAGTGTGGTGTAATAATTTGAGCACTGGATTATGACTCTGAAAACCAGGTTTGAATCCTTGCTCAGCTACTGAAACCCACCAGATGACCTTGGGCAAGTCACACTCTCTGTCTCAGAAGAAAGCAAAGGCACCTCTCTGAACAAAATCTCTCAAAGAAAACCCCATGATAGATTTGCCTTAGGATCGCCATAAGTCAGAAACAACTTGAAGGCACACAACAACAACCTTGTTTCTCAGCAACTGGGATTCAGAAGAATTCTGTCTCCAGTCCTAGAAATAAGACATTTTCTTTAAAGCAATTTAAAACTGGCAGTCATCACAACACTGTGGTAGTGAACTGAGCTTTCTATGTCAATCAGATGTTGAGTTCCGCCCTCTCTGGACTGCACAACAAATTGCACCAGTTGTCCAATGAGCAGGAATGTGCATTTCCTTTGGAGCTTTTAAAAAAATTGGGAAAAGCTACGAAGGCTTTTCTCATGGAGTATTTGGAGTTTGGGCCCCCACCTTCCGAATACGTCAAATTGCTGTGGAATCCTATTGGGACAAAAGGTATTCTCCTCAAATTCTATGAGGAGTATTTTCACCATTTAGAGAAGCCCGTTGAGAACCTCTTATCCAAAATGCTTGAGACCAGAAGTGTTTTGGATTTTGAATTTTTTCAGACTCTGGAATACAAGCAGCCTAACACATGGTAGTTTTGCAAGGCTGGATTGAGACACAAGGCTGGAGAGAGACTGGGGATCTGTGAAATGGCGGGAATCCAAGTATAGTGCTTGGCACAAATCTGTGCCTCCCACCACTTAACAGATCCTTGTATCTCTCTTCAGCCTTGCGCCTCTGTACAGGTGATCTCCAGGGAGACCACTAGCTGCCCGCTTCTGCCTTGTGAACGAATGAGCAGATGCACTGCAGCTGCTGCCTTGAAGGTAGAAGCGGGCAGCTGGTGGGCTCCCAGGGGGTGGGGGAACCCAAAGAATATGCACCTAGCACCGGGGACTTGCTGCCACCTCTGCTGCTGTCCTATGCCATTTTATAAATAAGTTTTTAAAAGTTTCAGATTTTGGAGCATTTTGGATTTCCAGATTAGAGATGCTCAACCTATACAGCATATTCCCCAACTATAGAGAACTTCCAAATATATGTATAGACCACACTGGCTGGATATCTGAAATAACAGAATGTTTACCTTTTAGCAAAATGTTTAATATGTTTAGCAGTTGTTAACTGCCATCGAGTCAATTTCAACTTATAGCAACCCTATGAATGAGAGATCTCCAAATCACCCTATCATGAACAGCCCTACTCAGATCTTAAAGATTCAGGAATGTGGTTTCCTCAGGGACATGGCTTCCTTAAATTGAGTCTATCCATCTTGAATGCACTCTTCTTCTTTTCCTACTACCTTACCAAGCATTATTGGTTTTTCTAGTGAGTCCTGTCTTCACATGATACGCCCATAGTACGACAGTCTCCGTTTAGTCATCTTGGCTTCTAGAAAGAGTTCAGGTTTGATTTGCTCTAGGACCCATTTATTTGTTTTTATACCAGTTTACAGAATTCACAGAAGTCTTCTTCAGCACAACATTTCAATTAGTTGATTTTCTTTCTATTTATTTATATTATTTATTAGAGTATTTATACCCCGTTCTTCAGCCACAAGGGGTCTCAGAGCAGCTTACAAATTGTTTAGCAATAGCACGTACACATCTACACCACATTTATAGCGCACTAGGCATACTATAAGTGGTTTACAATGTGTGTTAGTTAACTAATTGCCCTCAAAAGCCAGGTACTAACTTTACTGATCTATGAAAGGATGGAAGGCTGAGTGAACCTTGGAGCCCTGCAAGATCGAACTAACATCATTGTGGCTGCAGTACCAGCATTTAACCACTGTGCCACCAGGGCTCCTTCCTATCAACTTTCTTCACTGTCCAGTTTTCACAACCATACCTAGGAATGGGAAATACGATAGCATGGACAAGCCTAACAATGATATATCTTGACACTCCAGGATCTTGTCTAGTTCCTTCATAGCTGCTCTCCCAAGTCCTAGCCTTCTTCTGATTTCTTGACTACAGTTTCCACTCTGATTAATAACTGAGCCAAGGTATGGAAAATCTTGAACTATTTTAATGTCTTCAATGGCTATTTTACAGTTATGTAGATCATCTGTGGTCATTATTTTTGTTTCCTTAATGTTCAACTATAAACCTGCCTTTGCACTTTCTTCCTTTACCTTCTTCAGTAAGCGTGCCAGGTTTTTGCTGTTCTCTGCTATTAGTATGGTGCCATCTGCATATCTTAAATTGTTGATGTTTCTTCCTCTAACTGCCACATCTCCTTCCTCCAAGTCTAATCCTGCTTTATGTATATGTTCAGCATACAAGTTAAACAGAAAGGGTGATAAAATGCAGTCATGCCGACCCCCTTGCCAACTAGGAATCATTCCAGTTCTCTGTATTCTGTCCTAACAGTAGCCTCTTGTCCTAAATACAGGTTACACATCAGGACACTCAAATGCTGTGGCACACCCATTTCATTAACACTGATCTATAGTTTTTCATGGATTACACAATCAAAAGCTTTGCTTTAAAATATAAAGCACAGGCTGATTTTCTTCTGAAATTCTTTGGTGCATGACATTATCTGACGTATGTCTGCAATATAAGCCCTAGTGACTCTTCTTTTCCTGAACCTAGCTTGGACATCTGGCACTTCTCACCCCATACATGATAAAAATATTTGTTGTAGAATTTTGAGCATCACTTTGCTTGTGTGGGACATTAATGCAATGATCCTGTAGTTACTGCAATCCCTGGTGTCCTCTTTCTTGGGGACTGGAATATACATTGAGTGTTTCCAACCTGTGGGCCATTTTTTTTTTCATATTTATTGGCAGCTTTTAGTTAGAATTAGAGTAGATTCTGTCTCTATAGCTTGAAGCAACTCTATTGGTATGCCATCTCTTTGTGGTCATTTATTTCTTCCAAGTGCCCTAACTGCAGCATCCACTTCATTTTCTAAAACTAGAGGTTCATCTTCAAATAGTTTTTCCTCAAATTAATCTGTCACCCTTTCATCTGTTTTATATAGTTCTTCCCTGTATAGTTTCCATTGTCTTTTTATTTCTACTTGGTCATGTAATGTATTCCACTGCTGGCCGCAGAATATCCCTACTTCTAGTTTAAATGCCCCTTTGATTTCTCAGATCTTGTGGAAAAGGACTCTTTTCTTCCTTTTTTGTTGTCATCTTCTATTTCTCCACATTCATTATTACTGTATAGTACAGTAGGCCCTTCAGATCCATGAGGGTTTGGTGCCCAGACCCCATGTGGCTACCAAAAATCACAGATGATCATGTCCCATATTATTAAATGGGGTCAACATGAACACACATGCTCCAGCATGCCTGCATTCACATCACTGCCATTTCATAATATGGTGTGTGACAATCCATGACTGGATGAATTTGCAGACCCAGAGGACCCAATGCAGTTCTCTCTGTCCCTGCACACAAGTTGCTAAACAGTTGCATTCAGGGTTCTGACCCTATTCCTGTCACCTTTTACTTCCTGTCTGTTCTTAACTCTTTGAAGAGCTTCATTTGTCCTCAACTGAGGCTCGTGCTACTTTTTGGCTGCAGATAGTGTCTTTTTGCATCCCTCCCTGACAATGTCCCTGGCTTCAGTCCAGAGTTCTTCTGGCTCCCAATCAATTAGGCTTAACAGTACAAATCTATTTTTTACATTAACTCTCCCATGATGGTTGGTTTAATGTTCTTCTTTAGCTTTACTCTAATTTCTGATATTAGTAGTTCATGGTCTGCTCCATAATCTGTTCTTGGTCTTGTTTTTGCAGAGAGAACGGAGCTTCTCCATCTTCTTCCAAATATGTAGTCTATTTGATTTCTATATAGGCCATCATGTGATGCCCATGTATGCAGCAGCCTCTGTTTGAAGAATGTGCTTGCAATGAACAAACTGTTGGCCTTGATAATTCAGTCACTCTCCTGCTTTGTTTCTTGATCCTAGGCCAAATTTTCCTACAATCTTTGATTCTGCTCTGTTTCCTACTTTTGCATGCCAATTGCCCATGATTAACAAAAAGTTCTGTTTTGGTGTATGGTCCATTTCCTCCTGGACTCCAGCAGGGAATCTTTCTATCTTCTTCTGCCTCTGCAGTTGGAGCATAAACTTGGATTACAGTTATACTGATGGGTTTTCCCTGAAGTCATATTTATATTATTCAGTCAGACTTTGCATTATATCCTTTGGCTGCTTTTGCTACATTTCTTCTCACTATTAATGCTATGTCATTTCTTCTTAGATTTTCATTTCCTGTGTAATTATCTGACTCAAAATGTCCCATTCCTGTCCATGTTAGCTCATTTACTCCAAGTATTGCAATGTTCCATTTCTTGTTTTACCATGTGTAGCTTCTCCTGATTCATACTTCTCACATTCCATGTTCCTATAATGTGTACTGTGTAGCTTTTGATGTTCTTTTCACCTCTGACCACATCAATAGCTGGATGTTCTTTCAGCTTGAATCCAGTTGCATAACTAGCCACAGCAATACTTGTAGTTTTCCTCTGCTCTACCCTGGTAGCTCACTGAGTGCCTTCTGACATGGCAGACTCAACTTCTGTCACTATCCTTGTTTTATTTTGGACTTTTTCATCATAGGGTTTTCATGGTAAAAGATATTCCATGCCTCTTTCTGCACAGTACGGTACTAACAAGTGCTATGGTGCCACTGCCACTGTCTCTGAGAGATCCTCTGCCAGTGTCACCCCCACCCACCCAACTACTACTGTTGCTCAGTAGCTGTTTGGCACATTTAGCCTGGCTCCTCAGCAGAAGCCTGTCTGACATGGGAGATTCTACTAGCAACACTTTTGTCTCACAGGAGCACATAATCCCACCACCGCAGAAAGGTAGTGCCACGGTGAGCTGAAGTTCATTGAGCAGTAGTTAATGCTAAAAGCTAAAAATCATCTTAACGCTTATTCCACCAAGCTCCAACATAACTGGATTCAACTGATATTTGTCTTTTCTACCAAGCCTGAAAGAAAGTCAGTACTGCTAAATCCAATACTCACACATGCAACATTAATCTGAATAATCTTTAAGAAACATCAATATGCTACTCATTTAGATTGTACGTTTCTGACACATACATGCAAACAACTAACTTGGCAAAACTACAAACTTGTTTTTCATATACAGTATCCCCCAATACAGATTTAACAACAAGTAAATGCCTGTTGTTCCTCTTTTGCGATTTTCAAAATAATACCCATGTACTTTCACAACAAACTCTGCTCACTTTCATTCAAGGTGTTTACTTAAATTCTCTAAACATACCAAGGATCTTCACAATAAAATATGAAAATACATTAACGAGAAACACTGGTACTTAAAAAATGGCAATAAATTTAAAGCACTGTATGACAGATAAGAGAACCTACTCTGACCTTCAAGCAACTAAGTAATCAACAAGACGCTCTTTCCCCATCAATATAATGGAATTAATTGCGTCTTCATACAATAATTGAAGCTTTAGGTGTTCCATGTTTTTTTTCTGGGCTGTGAGGCCATGTTCTGGAAGTTTATTCCTAATTCAGGAATAAACTCTTCCAGAACATGGCCTCACAGCCCGGAAAAAAACCATGAAAAACCTATGAATGCCAGCCATGAAAGCCTTCGACTTTACAATAATTGAAGCTGACTGCTCTTTTCCACAAAAAGCAGATCTTTAGAGAAACTTACTTCTTGAGCAGCTTCTGGCATCTCCACACCAAACAGTTGTTGCTGTTGTTGTGTACTTTCAAGTCATTTCCAACTTATGGTGATCCTATCACAGGGTTTTCTTGGCTAAATTTGTTTAGAGGAGGGTTTGTCTTTGCCATTCTCTGAGGATGAGAGAGTGTGACTCACTCACGGTAATCCAGTGGGTCTCCATGGCTGAGCAGGGATTTGAACCCTAGCCTCCAGAGCCATAGTCCAACTCTCAAACCACAACTAAGTCCACACTACACAAATAATCCAGTTTGAAACTGGATTATTAGCCACGGCTCCTTTCTATGGAATCCTGGGATTTGTAGTTTTGTGAGGCACCAGCACTCTTTGGCAGAGAAGGCTAAACAGCTTGTAAAACCCACAGATCCCAGGATTCAAGAGAAAGGAGTTTCGGAAAATAATCCAGTTTCAAACTGGATTATTTGTATGGTGTTGATTTGGCCCACTACATCATGCTGGTTCTTACACCTAACAGCAGAAAAAACCAAAACAACTACAAGCAAACCTCAAGATACATAAAAACCTATGTATTTACTGCATCTGCAGAGATAAACTGAGAAATGCTAAGAAAAATAAAATAATCCAATTCAATGTTATTAATTCAGCAACAGTTTAAGTATGCCTGTTGAATGAGCCCACCAATCAACTGTGAACTCAAGAAGCATGTCCCACTCTAATTCTATTCTTTTTTAAGCCTGATCAAGGAAACTCTCCCAAAGCTTCCCAATCACTTTCAACATTTTGCAAGATGAAAAGTCACCCAACAACCAACATCTGGTGTGATGATATAAAGCAGAGCAACTCCCCATCCCACCCCAATATCTTATACACTCATCAAACAACAAAAATTGGTCCAAAACCTGGCAGTGCAAACCAGAAGCAGCAATAGTGGTCACTCCCGAGACTCATTTTTGGCCAAAATTCAGGAGGTACCACCCTCCACAGGGTGAAAATTGTCCACAACAGCTGCCCTCTCTTGCATTATATCAGCAAAATGTCCTTACAATAGAGCAATGGAGTAATAACCTGTACAATGAGATTGTGGCAACCATGGGAGGAAAAACACCTTCCAGGCATTAACTGTCTATGGGCTTATCCAGATAGAACAAGTATGTTGCTTTAGTAGTGGGTTTCTGTTCTGTATTTTTTGCTTTCTTTCCCAGGATTAAAAAAACCATTCTAATACTTGCAGGCTTTTTTGCCTCCTTCTCCATCCCCACCCTGCTTCTTCTTCCTCCTCTTTAAAAGGACTTTTTTTAAAAAGCCCACACAACTCTCTTCCCTGTGCAGTTCAACTACTGTAGTTCATAACAGAGGCTCATTTCTGTTCACCTGAAAGCATCTGTTCATGATGTGGGCTAGGATGATACCATGAGCCAAATGATAATTGCACTGACCAGGAAGATAAAATTTCAGTTTGCTGTCATTGTACAGGAAGTAAAAAATAAATAAAAACTAAAGCAGAAGCCTGTGGAGGAGGAGAGCATGACCATTCCAAACCAAAAGTAAATCTGGAAACAGAAGTAAAAGTCAGAGGCAGGTGAGGAGATCAGACATATTCATGGTTAAATCCCAGCTCATGACGTAAGCAGGCACCTTCAAATGAGTCAAAATTAGTTTCCTTATGAACCACACCACTGAAGTTTTTCTTAAAAAAATTGTTTCTCTCTGTCTGGAAAAACCTTGCTTCTCCCTCCATTGAAATTATTACACTTATCTGCTCTTGTATGTGACGTTTCCCAATTTAAAAACAAAACAGCACAGTTTAAGAGAGAAAAGAATGCTGTGACTTTCTTGAGAAAGCACTGTGCAAATGAAGGATAGCATTTATCAATTAATTTATGTGTACAAGCTACCAAGATAAGATTTTTTTGGGAGGGGTTATGGAAAGTTCACCCTAAGAGCAGATGTGGAGGTACAGGCACAGTGATTAAGTTAACTACACTCTGCTGTCAACATTGCCAAATGTATTCTGGAACTCACATGCAGGAAGAGTTGTTTTCACTGTTGAACTATACAAAAAAGTCCCTGCTTTATCAAGGGGTGCTTGTACACTGGGACATCTAAATCTGACATATATCCATCAAAAACAACTTTTAAGGATTTAGGATCAGCGCAAATATTAAACATGCAAATATTCACACCCTTTTATATTTCTCACATCAAGCTGCAAATTCCTCCAAGTGACCTGAGCCGCAAGCACCTGTTAATATCAACATGGACCTAAGTCCTACTACACTAGCATAATGAAGGATCCTCCTAGAGATCCTTCTGGAATGTATCCACCACATACTCAATTCTAATAGTTTAGTGTGAAAATTAAAGAATTTTTTCAATCAGTTTAACTCACCTACTGCAGGTGCATCATACTCATCCCCAAGCAGAATTTCAGGAGCGGAATATGCAAGAGATCCACAACTTGTAGTAAGTTTCTTCCCAGGTTGAAATTTGTTGCTGAAGCCAAAGTCAGTCAATTTCACAAGTCCTTGCTTTTCAAAGAACACAACATTCTCTGGCTTTAAGTCTCTGTGAACTACATGCAGTTTATGACAGTAGGATATAGCATGAACAATCTGAGCAAAGTACTTCTTTGCCAGGTCTTCATTAAGACCTTCTTCATGTTTCATGATGTAATCAAACATATCCCCTCCATCACCAAGTTCTAAGATCAGATAAAGTTTGGTCTGGGTATCAATAACTTCATACAGACGAACAATATTTGGATGCTGCACTAGTTTCATGCATCTAACTTCTTGGAAAAGATGTCCTGTGGCCAAAGTATCTAGCTTGGTCTTGTCAATTACTTTCACTGCCACCTTTTCTCCTGTAAATACATGCCTAGCAAGTTTGACAACAGCAAAATGCCCTCTACCTAAGGTTTTATCCAGATCATAGAGTCCAGCTATTTTTCCATCATAACCTCGTTTGAAACCTGCCATGCTTCTCCAAGTATTAATGTTGAGGCTTTTGGAAACTGATGACTTCTCATATAAGAATATGAGATGCTCCTCCCATTCTCACTGCCAAAGGCACCTGTAAAACAGAAAGAAAAGTTATTACAGAATGTACCTGACCTGAGTAGCTGCATGAATACAAAGCTACTCTTTGGGCTACAAAGAGAATTCAGAATATCCAGTTCAGGTTTGTCCTTCTAAAACATACACTAGATTTGAAAAAGAGCTTTGAACAACACTCAAAACATAGGCAGAATAAATACCTAACAAACACACAAGTATAAATATTAGGAATAAAAAAAAGAAGGAAGCAAAAGAAGATTTAGATAGACATGTAAAGATTCTAGCTAAATTTCATCTGAGGATTGCCAGTTTGTGTGTCTCATATATGCATTAAACAGGAAGTATGATGGAAATGCTGAAAGCTGCTCTGAGCCCACAGAATATACTAGGGATGAAAGAATATTCAAAAATATTCAGTCAATGGCTGAAAAAGGAGCTTCTCAACTGTTGAGAAACCCTGACAAGGAAAATCCCTGTGCTGAGAATCTTTGCAGTTTGACACTTTTCTGCACAAGAAACCCTACTTGTTTTTTCTGCACATAAAACTCAAGTTTCTATGCAACCCCACCACCACATGTTTTGTGCAGTAAGTCCTGAATAACAAATAGTCTGCAGTTTTTAGGGACTTTTTTGCACAAGGAAGAAAATAATTCAAATTACTTGTTGCTTCTCCTTTGAGAATTAAATTAGCTAACATTTATATCCCTTTATAATATATGCTATATTTATATATGCATATGAGCATGTGTGCATATTTTACATGCCAAAATAAACTGGTAAGAGTATCCCAAATACAATTTAGGTAAAAGTGATTCAAAGATAACTCTTTGTCAACTAATTTAGTATTGCTAATCATTAGTTAATGAGGGCAACAGTAATTTGGAAGGGAAGATTGGCAGGCCTGACATAAATGTAAGAGCATTAAAAAATACTATTTTCTAAAACTCCCTAGTAAAATGAAGCACTCAATTAAATCCCAATGTATCTTGCTTCCAAATTATACAGTACAGAACAAAGCCACAGGTATATTCTACCTGTTCGATTCTTATCAACAGCAAAATTTCCATGATTAGAAGTCCATCCTAAATTCTTTTAACTTTGAATTTTTAGCATGCATATGTGATTTTAAATGTTGATAAAGAAGTAAACACAATTACACACATAAATACTCTGGTGATGTAATATTTAAATTTAAGCATCTTATATATGTTAGATCCCACCTGATCTTGGAAGCTAAGCAGGGTCAGCCCTGGTTAGTACAGTACTTGGATGGGAGACCACCAGAGAACATCTGGTGCTGCAGGTTATATTTAAGAGGAAGGAACTGGTAAAGCCACCTATGAGTATTCCTTGCCTAAGAAAACCCTGTGAAATTCATGGGGTCACAAGTCAACATGCAACTTGAAGGCACACAGACACATGTATGTTACCTAATGCATTTAGCACTGCCTCAATAACTTCAAGAAACATCAACATCCTTGACTTGTTCATCTATGTATTATGCTACTGATACATCTTCCAGGCAAATAGTATAATAGACAGTGTAAACAAAGTTTTAAGCAAACTCTAAGGTGTTATCTATACAAGGGGGAAAATCGAAGCAGCTTCAATTTGTCTTAACTTTTTTTGCAAAATCGCAGACACGCGAAGCTATCTGCTTTTGCTGTTCCAACGGGCATGCCCGCAAATCAAGATGTCAGGTATGAGTGAATTACTCGTGTTTTTGTCACCAGTTGCTGCCGCCGAACAGTATTTTTTTGAAAAAGTATATCTAAGGTGTAAAAGTGTGATATTCAATTTAAATAAACAGGAAAAAAAAAGGCTGTTTCGACACCTCAGTGCACGACTGGTAAGGCAAAAATCCAATATGGTGGTTCTGGGCGCTTGCCTTGTTAGCAAGCTCCAGCCCCTGTACACATCCGACCAATCAGCTTTCTACTTCCACTCTTATCTGAAATATGAATCAGTTGTCCTAACGAGTGGGAATGTGCATCCCCACAGAGCTTTTAAAAAACTTGGGGAAAAGCCGCGAAGGCATTTCCTGCAGAGTTTTTGATAGATTTGCCCCTGCTCCTTCCAAATATAACAGCTTGATGTGGGATGGCATTTAGACAAATCATATTCTCCTTGAATTCTATGAGTATTGCCACCTTTTAGACAACCTCCGATAGGAGCTGAAGTTTCATCTTGCCAGTACATGACTGGAAATAATGTTGTTCATCTGCATATTAAGACAGATATCATTTGGGATACTTTCCAAAAGGTTTAAGAATACTACAGAAGCGTAAACCAAGGAAGAAAATATGTAATTCTTCTCAAATTTCATGTTTGCTTTATATGACCAAGAGCATAAATCTATCTCAACTTTAACACACAAAATTAACAAAAGATGTTTCATGCTCTTATGTTTATGTATCAACAAATTAAGCCTTTCATGTACCTAACAAAAACGTGAATGAACACAGTCTAATTTTAAACACAACAGAAGAATTATAAGCTAAACCAAAAATTATTTCAGGGCACAACTAGGACTTTGGAACTGCATACCCAACTACCCCTCCTATATATCTGCAGTTACCAAAGCTGAGATGGTGGTGGTATTATAACATTACAAACTGATTTTCTAGTCACTACAGTCTGCCTTAGCTTTTTGAACCAGTCAGTTTTTCTAAGGTGCTTTTTTTAAAAAAACTTAAGAACATTTTTCCTACTAAAATGTCACCTCAATATTATTGAGCTTTAGGAAGCAATGAATGGTGTTGCAATTGTACCACATTTTACCAAATCATTTTCAGTATTTCTATCATAGCAACATGCTAGTGTACCACCAATTTTCACAACTCCATGGACGTTCCATCCTTTCTCTATAGGAGACAAGAATTACTATAACCACTGGTAACATTCTATGTTCTAACAGCATCAACTCACCAAGGAATTAAACACCCTTAACTTGATTACATAATCAAGTTCTGCTAACAAGGTATAAACACTGGATAAACAGTTTAGCAAAATTAGAAACTGTTGTTCTAGGCAATCATTTTGTATTGTGATACTGGAATACAAAAAAACATGCTTTATCATATGTTTAAACCACAGGTGCATACCTCTCTTTGCTGTTTGTTTCTGTATGATGCAAGTGAGCAGCAAACAGGAACAGATCAAGATCTCAATGTTATGTATTTTAAAGGACAAGCAGCAAAACATACAAACAAAAGAGGAAATGAACATGCACAGTTCAAGCATGACAAAGTCTACATTCAAATGAAACACTAAATTATGGTTACAAGAATAAGACTCAGCCAGCTGTACCCTCTTCACATGCCCCAGAGCCCTCTTCCTGTGGTATAGTTCTGAGGAAGGTATTGGAAGCTTCCAGATTTTAGATTAGCTACAGTTTAGTGTGGTGTCCTAGCTCTAAACTCTCATTAACCTTAACTATACCTTGCTGAAACAATATCATTTGTCTCAAACAAAATACAGTTAAAATTCATGAATTTGTTTGGGTTCAGACATTGTAGCAAACTGCAGTTAATAAAAAAGAAAGCTTCTGAAATCCTCAACCCTGAGATGGAGGAAAGAAAAAGTAGAAGTATAAGGAGCCAAAAGACTCCTGCAGTTCATCCTTACTCAAGTGTTACATCTAAGCAATGTTATTGTGTGTACTTTGTAAAATTAATGTAAAGCATGATCACTAATTGCTGCATTAGCAAAACCTTTCACAAATCGTGACATTTTAGCACTGCTACAGAGAGGTTTTGCAAGTCTTACTGTACTGAGGTAAATTTTTTTAAAGGTCCAAACTGAATAAATTAAATATGAGTTTACTAACCTTGGCAGTGCCCTCTCCAGAGGTAACATCTCTTCTATGCTTTTTTCATGAAGTTTCAATTTTTCTTCATGTGTTTTAAGGTTCACCTACTGATATTTCCATTTCCAGTTCTGAGGACAGTTTTGCATTTTTCTTCCCTTATTTCCTATGGAAAATATATTTAAGTACATTTACTAAAAAAAAAAATGATCAAAATACTATAGCAGCTGTCAAATCCTTCTGTACACAAATCTCACTGAAACATTGGATACGTGCACACTGATACCCCACAGTTCCCATGTACAAACATGTCAAATATTAGATAAACTAGCACCATATTCTTGATCCAAAGAAGAAATGTTACTACCATAACTCTGTAGTGAAGTAAACACAGTCTCAGAACAGACTAGCTTGATTCCAAATACATTGAGGGCAAAAAGAGGTCCATTTGAGAGTGTAGTCTTATCTCAACATCAGACGTACATTTGTTTAGACATTTGCGTACATTTGTTTAGACCAGGATGGACAACAGGGTTGACAGCAGGTTGGGGATAAAATTTTGCCACTGCACCCCTCAGATGGGCCCAGAATCTGAACTGGAAATGACCAGACACTTCTGGTTTCCATTTCTGGAAGGTTTGGAGCGGAGGCATTGAATTAAGTAATATGCTGATCTATTTGGAATTATTTTCCCCACTCAAAATGGGCATGAGGGTGTTTGCTAGATCAGTGATAGGTCACAAAAAGACAGTCGGACACATGTGAACCATCAGGAAACACTGTTGCTGATGTAGAGAAAAAGAAGCCAAGGACTGACCCATGTTTTATAGATAAATCACAACTACCACCATGGAACACCCTTAAAACAGCAGTATTTAACCATGTTTTGATTCTATAACACACTCTATATTGCAAATTGGAGTTTGGGAACTAAGAACTGTATTTTTAAAACTGTGTTCTCCTGTACATCTCCCCACCACCACATACACTCTCTCACACTGATTAACATTCAAGGTCCTGTTCAGCATTCAAAAGAGGTAAGTGTTTTTCAGCTGTGGGATCAATATTGTGGAATGTCCTTCTTTAGGAAATCTGCCCAGCTACCTTAGAGTCTTTTTATTATTTAGTACTTTTCTTTCATTTGTATTCTATTTTATTTCTTTGCAATCCACAATGGGCTCAATCCAACCATGCCCTTCCATTCACAAAAAACTTTTGACTCAGAGAGAATCTCCAGTAAGGAGGGAAAATAATTCTCTCTTCTCCTACAATATCCCCAAACTCTAATCTAGAGAATTGAGGGACCCTCCAAACTAACACAGAAGGGGATAGGCAAAAACTGCCTCTTCCAGCAGTGCAAGAGTGGGTATACAACTTGTATGTTGTGTCCTCTCCTGATGTTGTTGGACTATAGTACTGGTCTTCTTTCATCATTGGTTTCATCATGATTGGGCTTATAGTCCAATAACATTTGGAACACAGTTGTTAGACTGTGACTCCTATCACTCTCCTCACCAGTGATTACACTATGACTATAGCACTTCAACATCAGCAGTAAGGCCAGAAGTTGCCCACCCCTACATTAGCATGTTTATGATTACTGTGTAAATTATGTTAGCTTACTTCATTTATTTAATACAGGAGCTTTGCACTGACTACAAAAATAGTTAATCTGACTAACAGTATACTTTATGAAAACAAAGTTGTTGGTAATCAAAATTACAGAAACCTGGTATGCAATTATTATTAGTCTGTAGTCTTAAAATCAATATAAATATTTTTAAAAGCAGGTTATTCTTTCAGTCTAGTTTGTACAGAGTACTCTTAATTTGAAACCCAAACAACAGCATACTATAGTTTAAATGTTTTTACAAGTGATCCATCCACTGACTCATACAAGGTCATTAACATGGAGGTATCTAAAAAGCCTAAGTTTGCATTATTTGTTTCTTTCTTTCCCTTTCTTTTATTGTGGCCCAGAGAAAAACTGAGACAGTTATAAACATGGAGAACCCTAAAACCAGCTTTTGCAAGGGATGAATACAGGAGTCTGTCCCAATATTAACACAGCCTGTATACAATTTTGGAGAGCAACACTCCTATAAGTAACATTCTAGACTGATATATTTTAAGGATTCTCTTAAATGAATTAATTTCTGCAAGATGTGTGGCAAAATCTGTGCCCCTGCCAAGCACAACCTATTTTCTTCAATTTTACCAATGTTCAGTAAGACATCAGGACCAAACCAGATGTGGTACAGGAAATTCAAGGTCAAAGTATTCTGCAATTTAAAATAGCATTAACATGGGGGGGGGGTACATGAAACTTTACTCTGGTACTGGGGGAAGAGTTAACCCTTTCTCCTACAGTGTTTCTCCTAATCTGGATTTAATACACACATTATTTGCTCGGAAGAAGTATGTTCTTCACCTCTAGGATGATCAGGGGTCAATCAGTATTGGAAGAATGGCACAGAGGAAAGAGTAAAAACACCCATGTTAGTGCCACAAACTTGATTCAAGTCCACTACTGCTGTTATTTATTTATTTATTTATTTATTTACTGTAAGTAGAAAATCACAGATTTCCTGTATCATATCTGTATCATATTTCAGCTATTTAAGATATCACAGGTCAAAAAAATTAGAATTTAGATTAATCCTTATTGTTGCAGCATTCTCTAGATGTACCATACGACTTATAATACCAAGAAAAAAACTAAAAATATAACTATCCTCTACTGTCCTGCTCCTGAACCATTAAAAAGTGATTTGAGAATATTTTGATATCTCCAATCACAAAATCCATGCAATGTACTGAATGAGTTCACCTAAATCATACACTCACATTTTAGAAAATATATTTTGCACAGGCTATTATCATTTACAGAAAATAATTCTGTAAACTGTTAGACTGATAAAATTACATTTTTTAAAATGAGTTAAGAATAGCATCTTCTTTCATATTTGGCAGAAGAAATGAGAAGGAACAAGAAGCCACCCCTGTGAATTGGTAGGTTTACCTCGAAGAGAAAACATTATGGCAATGCACATAAAGGACAGACAGCCACACACAGTTTGAAGAAACTACCTCTTACTGAATTAACTGAAAGCTTACCATAGCCAATTGTTTAATTAGAAGTCTGCCTGCCCTAAATATATATATATATATATATATATATGCAATTTTAACATTTAAAAAAATTACAGAAATATACTATATGTGTGTCAAACATTGTAATTCACCCAAAAGTCAACATGTTTAACCCTTGCCTAGGTATTCATTTCTTGCACACTTTACTTTGTTCATCTTTCTCATTACCATTGCACAGAAAGGGCAGAAGGTAAATGTTCTGCCCACCCCACTAGTTCTCTCTCTAGTAACTTACCTAGTTCCAAATGATTTCTACAATAGGCAGAGATTATACAATCACCGTGAAAAGAATTTTACAAAAAAGATCAAAAGAGCATTTCTAATATATCCCTCCCTTATGTTTTCGTGAAAAAGTAACATAAAAGATAGGTAAGTGACATCAGGAATAATAATCAGCATGAAATGCAAAGGCATGCAGAACATGTTGCCAGAGCATTGAGACAAGACTAGAGATATAGGATGATCAGTTAAATTAATTCAAAAGGCAAAAGATCTAGTCAATTACCAGTGTACAAGGTGAAAGTCAGACCATCTTGTCAGAAAGCAATCTTTGCTTAAATGAAAAAGGCATACTACTGCAACCTCTGTTTAATCTCTTTTAAAAATAATGTGACAGATGGCTTAATTAGGAATTAATTATATCATACTGTCACCTGTACACTCCAGTAAAGGATCCTGGTAGTGGCTGTACATCAGAGTTAAGTGAAGTAATCTATACCAATTCATTCATTGTGTATGCCAAGAAAATAATCAATGTATGAAATACCTCTAAATCTGGTTCTGTAGCTGAATTTCTTTTCTTTAGATACTATGTGATAAATGTTGAGTATGTTACACTTAAGTTCCAGAAAACAAAACATACACTGATGTGAGAAGTGGTCCATGTGGAGAAGACCACAATACATCATCCCTAGCCATGCTACTCTATGGACTTTTTTTATAGCTGACTGAATCTATTGATGGCATGCTTTGCAAAAACTGGGTAATTAATTCTCATGACAGTAATATTCATCAATGTTCTCTTTCAATATTGGATATTTTCCAAACCTTTCATGTATCTAAGATTAACTCTTCTAAACTCTTCCCATTCTTACACAATGTGCCTAGCATTATATGTATCCCCATAAAATGCTATGTAAAAATAATAACTTAATGACTAAGAGTACTGCACTAGAGGGCAGGCTTTAAACAGATCTTGACTTACATCCTTTGAAAGGAATTCACATCCATACTAGTTGACTGTAGCAAAGCCATAGTTAAGCCTCTAGCTACTTCAGCAGTAAATGTGAAACACTGCCAACCCCTGAAAGGATATATATAGGAATATGCCTAAAAATATAAGCTACATAGTTTATGCTTCAGGATTATTTCCAGACCTACTCTAAGAACAAGCAATTATTCATGATACTTGATATAATGATAACGGAACTAAACCATATTAACATTGTAGTCTGTTGTTTTCCTGTAAACCAATCAGTGCTATAATCACTCATTCATATGTCTGTATGTCTTCCTACTGAATTCCTTTATTAATGCTAACAGTGGGAGCTGTCAACAACAACAACAAAATGTTCCACAGGTTTGGTGCTAGTCTCAAAAACTGGCAAATAAAGCACAAATCAATGCAGCTAAGCAGCACTGCTGTTTGCCAAACAAATCATCAGTGCAATAATATGCTTCTGGCATGACATCCCTATGTAAACACTTCCACAGAAGGAGAGACATCAAGCTCTTCTTCGAGGCACATTCATTCTGCGCCATCAGAAGGAAAAGAAAAGGCTGCTAAGCTCACTCTGGACAAACCTGTTGTCTCTGTATCCGGTTTGTAGAAATAAGATGCACTGTCATCCCACCCCTTTAAAAAAAAAAAAAGGTCTGCAGCGGGGGGGGGGGGTCTGTGAACTTCTCAGCCACCACCTATGCCCGATGAATGGGAGGAAAATCAAGAAAACCGAGTCTTTGCCTCGGACTGAAGGGGACTGGAAGGCGGGTGGCGCGGGAGGGGGGGGGAGAAAAAGAAAAAGAAGAGCGCTAGAGATGGAGAAGGGACCAAAAGAGGAGAGCTAGCCTTTACCTTCCTCCCAAAGACATCAATATAACTGTGATGGAGGAAGGGGGGGAGTAATAGCAAGACCGGTTTAAGGAATGTTGGGGGGTCCTGCAATGCTTTATTTTGGGGGCCCCATTATGTTTATCTCAGGTTAATGTAACGTAACCCAGCCTAAGCTATTCACAGTACAGGATATTCAGATTATTACTAATAATGTTTTTGCAGAAGGGTTACTACGGGCCCCCCACAATGACGGGGCCCCCTGCGGATGCTGACGCCGCAGGTGCCTTAAACCGGCCCTGAGTAACAGTCACAAACACACACTACCTGTTCTCTCTCTCAACCAAATGCATCCACACTCGAACTGCGTCCCCATCACTGTATGTCCGGAGTGGGGGGGGGGGGGTCCGTTATGTTCACACGCACACAAGAGACCGCTCATTCATTCTCCCTCACACCCTTAAGCCTTCCCTTCCCTCCCATCTGTCGCAAACAGGCAACGCGAGGTGTGTGTGTGTGACGGACATATATATATATATATATATATATATAATATGCCGCTCCTTCCCGGCACCGCGGGGTAATGAGGGCCTTCAGGTGGGGTTTGGCGGGGCTGAGGGCCAGAGCGCCGTTGAACTCGCTTTTCCCTCTTTCGACCCCCCCCAATACACCCCCCCTGAGGCGGGAAATATCGTCCCCCCCTTTTTTTTAATTAACCGGCACCTGCCTGCCCCGTGAGGCCCTCCGGAGGAAGCTTCGCCAGGCCCGGCGGACAGACAGGCCAAGCGGGGCTCAAGGCTCCTTTCTCCTCTCAGCCCTCCGCCCGCCCTTCAGTCACTTACTCCCAGCGTCGGCCCTCGGCTTTTCTCCTGCCTCTCGCATGGACGACGGCGGCGGCGGAAAGCTTCTCCTCAGCGCCCGTCCTCTCCTCCTCCTCCTCCTCCTCCTCCTCCTCCTCCGTGGCCTCCTCAGCCGGCAAGAATTAAACAAGGCGGCGGCGGCGGCGGCGAACAGCAACCAACAATTAAAAATGAAACAAGAATAATAGTATTAAAAATATTTAAAAAAAAAAGACTCCGCGCGTGTCCGTCCGTCTGTTTTTATTACGCTCGCGCCGTAGCTGGCTGGCTGGCTGGCTCTCTCGCTCCTTCCTTCGCTCGCGCGCCCAACGGACTGCGCTCGCGCTTCCTGTCTCCTCGCGGCGGCGGGCTATGAGGCGCACTGACAACAACAGCAGCAGCGGCGGCGGCGGCTCGCTCTCAGTCAAGAGAACGAAAGGGGGGGGGAGGAGGAAGAGGAAACGCAGGACAGGGAGGGGCCTCGAAAGAGAAAGGGGGTGGAACTGCGCGTGCGCCGGGAGGTGGGGCCTGTCCGGACGCGGACCAATGATTAGGCCTTAGGGGGCGGGGCTTCTCTTGGGCTACTGCTTGGGTTGGAAGCGGGGCTCACGGGCTGGAGGGTGTTTCGGTGTGTTGGGGGGGGGGTTCTGTTGCCCAACAGGCAAATGTAATAAGTGTTCCTCACGCTGTAATCCGAGACTTGGCTTAAAATGCTTTTCTTTTCTTGCTGCTCTGTGCCTTCATGCCGTTTCCGACTTACGGTTACCCCATAACGGGATTTTATTGGCAAGATTTGCACAGAGGGGGCTTTGCCTTTGTCTTCCTCTGAGGCTGAGAGAGTGTGACTTGCCCAAGGTTACCCCAGTGGGTTTCCATGACTGAGGGAGAATCGCAGAATCATAGAGTTGGAAGAGACCTCAAAAGGGCCATCCAGTCCAACCCCCTGCCATGCGGGAATACACAATCAAATTATTCCCGACGGATGGCCATCCAGCCTCTTTTTAAAAACCTCCAAAGAAGGAGACTCCACCACACTCTGAGGCAGTGCATTCCACTGCTGAACAGCTCTTACTGTCAGGAAGTTCTTCCTAATGTTTAGGCGGAATCTCTTTTCTTGTAGTTTGAGTCCATTGCCCCATGTCCTAGTCTCTGGAACCTCAGAAAACAAGCTTGCTCCATCCTCAGTATGACATCCCTTCAAATATTTAAACACTGCTATCATGTCCCCCTCTTAATCTTCAGGCTAAGCATGCCCAGCTCCCTAAGCTATACCTCATGGGGCATGGTTTCTAGACCTTTAACCATTTTGGTCACCCTCTGGACATGTTCCACCTTCTCAATATCCTTCCTAAATTGTGGTACCCATAACTGGACACAGTATTCCAGGTGAGGTCTGAGCAAAGCAGGATAGAGTGGCACTACTACTTCCCTTGATCTAGACACTATACTCCTATTAATGCAGCCTAGAATTCGAACCCTGTTCTCCAGAGTCCTAGTCCAGCGCTCAAACCACTACACCACACTGCCTTTCTTTCATACCAAATAATAACAAAAATCTTATTTTTATAACATATATTTATTACAATGATTATACTGTAACAAAGAAAGCACATCTGACATCATAACAGAAAGATACAACAAATAACGAGCAATATAATCCCCTCCCCTCTCCCAAACTTTACAATAACTAACATAACAAACCTAGACTGATAACAATCATTACAAACATAACATAACATTAACAGCTATAAGACACTTCCCCTGCAATCAGATAACAGCTATAATTTATGCAAAATAAATCTTTCTTTTAATTTCATACAGAAAATTACCTTAAACCTATATCTTACTAAAACAAATACTCTTTATGAGCGACTTCATCTGCTACAAACTCTAAAGTACTGTACAGTGGATACTATATGATTTTACACCGAAAAACCAAGCATTTATTAAACATTTTCTGTAAGTATTCTTGTATGTATTCCCATTGCTTCACAAACTTGTTCTTTGCATTACTCTCTAATATATAGGACAGTTTATCTAATTTTGTTGTTTCAATTACTTTGTCTAACCCTTCTCCTTCTGATGGGGCATTTTCATCTTTCCGGTGTTTTGCAATAAGAGTTCTCACTGCCGTTACCAATAACAAAAATATTTTATGTATAAAATCTAGAGATTGTCTTTTTTACAAAGAGCTCAAGGTGCCCTCAATGAGTCTCCTCCTGGTCTGCATGCTTCTCCTCACAACAGTCCTGTGAGGTAGAAAAGGCTGAGAGATGGGATCTGGCTCAAGATCACCCAGTGAGCCATGGCTAAGTGGGGATTTGAATGGGAATGTGTGCGTGCAGTCATAGTTCAAAAATCTACCCATTAAATCTTGTAATGAGGGCCAAAGGGACATTCTTAAGATCGTTTAAAGGGATTTTGCTATGTCCAAAATATTTTATGATTCACAGTACATAAGCAAAACAATAGCAGGAGAATGGGTTTTTCCACTCCCACAATGCTTAGGAGCAAAATTTATTTTTCATCGGTTAGTGCATAAAGGCTTAAATTCAACAGGCCGTCTGAACTAGAGTTGACCCATTAAATTAATGGGATTTACATATGTGTTGATTTACCATTTAATAATTGATTCTATAGATCTACTCTAGTTGGATTAGTAATTGAATTTAGGCTAATGTGTGGTGATTTGTTCTGGATTAGTTAACACAGGGTGACAGGAGATGGCTGTTTTACTGCCACTTTATTAAGCCCAGCAAAATTCTTTTGTAGTATTTTTATTGCACTTTGTATCAAGTTTGTTTCCCAAACTGGTTTACAACTACAACCCACCCACCCCCTGCAATATTCTTGGGCAGAAAGTAAGCAGTGCCTTGTCTAATAGATGTTTTTGGACTACAGCTCTTATCTGTCCCAGGCAGCACTGACAATGATAGAATTATGGACCCTGTAATCTAAAACAGATGGATGGTATTGGCTTGCTCTGGCTTGGAGAAACTTTAAGATCTTCTTGAAGCTGATATAACAAGGTTCCCAATGACAGCATCATACACATGCACACGTCTGTGGAAAAAACATGGAGAGGGTGACAAAGCCACAGTAGCTAGCCAGCCCTTGTTGCCACTGTGCTATGCATATATCTCCTCCGTCTATATATTCAGCCAGTGTGTGACAGGGCTCTACTACAGATAAATGGAGGTGTGCAGAGCTCATCTATGGAAGGGTTGTTGGTGGTATTTATATTAAGCAGATTGCAGCAGACCAGTGCTTCATGAGCTTCTGGTACAAAACAGGACATAAAACATGCAGGATGCTTCAATAAAGTTATAAAGCAGAACTTATGTTTATTATGGCAGAGAATACACCTTGGATAAAAAAAGTAGATAGAAAAAGTTACCTAACTTAGATGAAAGAGTCCCTAAAAGCTGACTCTCATGCGTGTGTATAAGAAATCTTGAGGCTCTTCTTCCTCATGTTGCTGGTTGCTAGTTTCTGTAACAAAAGGTTGTAAAACACTAAAACTACTTGGGGCAAAGAAGGGGGGAAGTGATCTCTGCAAGCAGGAAGTAAATACAGGTCCGAACCATGCCCACAGAGTTGTAAACAAGCATTGATGCTTCTTCACTTCCAACAAAGGTAATACTCCAGATATTTTGGACTTCAAATCCCAGAATGCCTGACCATTTACTATGTTGGCTCTGGCTTCTTGGAACTGAAGTCCAAAAATCCAGAGAAACAAAAGTGGGAAAAGCTTACAGCTGTAAGCTCAAAGCAGGAAAAAGTGGTTTCTTCAGAATTGTACAATTCCTCAGACCGCATGGGAAATCATGGGAGTTGTTAAAAATGTAACTTTTCCAAGCTGATTGTAACCCGTGGGGAATTGTGGCAATTTTTACATTTCATGTGGTATAGTGTTTTTGTTTTGCGTGATAATGGCAGCTAGCAAGTTTAAGTTCTTTTCCATCCACACTAGTGGTCATAATGTTCTCTGCAAGTGAGCACAAGACACTTGAGTACATTGTTGTAGTGCCATGCTCTTTTTTTGAAATGTTTTAAATTTGTGTCCAAAGTCTTTTTATATTAGGTACTATTGCACATCTTCTATATATATATAAATATATATATATATATATATATATATATATATATAATTCTCTTGGGTATGTTTCCTTTTCCAGTGTGCTGATTGGCTGCTCGGGAAACGCACCCAACCAATCACCACCCACATGCAAATTCCCTCTTCACCTCACAATCCACTCCTGCCACTCAGTCTGTTGCCCAGATTGGAACCCAGACAGTCAACTGGCAGGCCACCTGCAATGGGACCCAGGCAGTCAGCTGGCAGTGGCAGTGGCAAGGCAACAGCAAGTCACCCTCAGCAATTTTGGGAAGGGTGTGGAACGCTGAGAACGGGGAGGAGGGATTTTAAACTCCACGACAGGGTTGTTGTGAGGGCTATCGGGTGTTGGGGGGGGGAGTTTTTTTAACAGCGTATGGTATGCTGGGTCTAGCTAGTATATTTTCATATTTTTTAAAACGTAGGCAAAAGTGTACACATTTTTAAAGTCATTTTAAAAATATACAGCTAAAATGGTGCTTCTCAGACAAGTAGTAGTGAAGATGTACTACAAATTGAAACATTGTTGCACATATCAAAGCAGAGCTTCTCAGAATGAAAGTGAGGTAGTCTGCACCTGCAGAGATCATACTCAGGGCTGGTTTAAGGAATTTGGGGGGCCCCTGCAATGCTTTATTTTGGGGGCCCCATATGTTTATCTCAGGTCAATGTAACCTAACCTATTCACCATATAGGATGTTCAGATTACAGAAGAACCCCCGTATCCATGGATTCATTATCCATGGGACACAAAACAGCACACGTACCATAGAGTCTTCCTAGAAAATGTGTCCTCCCAAGCCGTTTTCTAGGCCCTCCAAGGCAACTCTATGGTATTTTAAACCAGAAGTCCCATTATTTTCAATGATGTTCACTATTATTCATGGTTTTCAGAATCCACGCCCCCCCCCCAACCAATCCCCAGTGGATAAGAGGGGCCTAATGTATTACATAATTTGCCACCAATAATATAGTTTAAAAACTATATTATAGGCACTAACATAATATTTTTTGCTTATTAGCAATTAACATAACGGTGTAGATTTCCTCAAAGAAAAGAAAGAGTGGACTACAAGCTGAACATGAGTTAGCAGTGTGATGTAGCAGCAAAAAAATGCCAATGTGATTCTAGGCTGCATTAATAGGAGTAGTGTCTAGATCAAGGAAAGTAATAATATCACTCCATTCTGCTTTGGTCAGACCTCACCTGGAATACTGTTCCCAGTTCTGGGCACAACAATTCAAGAAAGATACTGAGAAGGATGGTGGGAGGTCTGGAAGCCATTACGCCCTATGAGGAGTGGCTTAGGCAGCTGGGTATGCTTAGCCTGGAGAAGAGAAGGTTGAGAGGTGACGTGATAGCCATGTTTAAATATTTGAAGGGATGTCATACTGAGGAAAGAGCAAGCTTGTTTTCTGCTGCTCCAGAGATTAGGACACGGAGCCATGGGTTCAAACTACAGGAAAAGAGATTCTACCTGAATATTAGGAAGAACCTCCTGACAGTAAGAGCTGTTTGGAAGTGGAATACACTGCCTGGGAGTGTGGTGGAGTCTCTTTCTTTGGGTTTTTTTAAACATAGGTTGGATGGCCATCTGTCGTGAGGGCTTTGATTGTGTGTTCCTGCAGGGCAGAAGCCAATTGGATGGGATGGCTGTTGGGGTCCCTTCCAGCCCTATGATTTTAGGCTGCATTCAGAGCCTGGGAAAGTTACTCTTGGATTACGCCTCCCAGAATCCCCCTGCCAGCACCCTTCTCAAGGTCTGGTTGCATTGTTCCTTTTCCAGCATTCTCTAGCCCAGTGGTTCTTAACTTGGGGTCCGCATTGTTCTCACAGGGGGTCCACAAAGGCTTGAAGGCTGCTTGGTCCACCTCCTCCCTGTAGTGGAGTAGCCATGTGACAGGAATCAAGGCAAAGGCTGGCTAGCTTGGCCTGCACATTGCCATTCAATCCACTCCAGCCACAAACTTTCAGGAAGAAGCAAGAGTGCCTCTGAGGGAAAGTTTAATGGATGGTGTAATTATATTGTTGTTGTTGTTAGCTATTATTATCAGGGTTTTAAATCTTGAGTTAAGTCTTGGGGCAACAAAAGATATTTAAAGTGGGTCCCTGGTAAAGAAAAGGGTAAGAACCACTGCTTCGCCCAATGGCTCTCACATAGCACTAATGGGATACTGGTGTTTTAGTGACAACAATAAAACCATTGTTCCCAGTAATATTACTCCAAATTTTAATTTATATTCTTTATAGTCTTCTGTTAAAAGAGCTAAAGTGTTGTAGAAGTTTCAGCATTGCACTATGACTATGGAGACCAGGGTTTGAATCCTTACTCAGCCATGAATAGCCACTGGGTGACCTTGGGCAAGTCACACTCTCTCAGCCTCAAAGGAAGGCAAAGGCACACCCCCTTTGAAAAAACCTTGCCTAGAAAACCCATGGTAGGTTTGCCTTAGTCAGAAATGACTTGAAGGCACATAGGCAAACACACACAAATGCAGGCTGAACTCAGTTTGCAGCAAGAGGAGGAAGCTGAAGAAGACCAAGGGGGAAAGGGAGGGATGGCAGAGATCCCAGGAAACCATGTTAAGAGCAGCTGGAAAGATGGGCTGGAGGGGATCTATGTGGAAGGAAGGAAGAAGCAAAGAAGCCCTTTCTGAGGGAAAGAGACAACTTTCAAATTCCCTGTCTTTCTCACACACACTCACCCTTCTCCTTGCCTGGCTGGTTTGCATTTTGCACCAGCAAACTCCCTCCTGCTTCTTTCATAGAAGGTGGCTGCTTCTTTCTCTTTCTCTTTCTGTTTTGTAACAAAGCCAGCAGGAGGTTTTGGAGGAGAAGGGTAGGAGGGGGCTACAAAGCAGCCGCTCCTCCCGGGTCAACAGGGGGCCCTGTTGACCTCTGCCCCCCCCTCCGCCAATGCTGATTTGGCAGACTGGTTAAACTGGTCCTGATCATACTGATGGTCAATTCTCTCCCAGCACCAAATAATAATAATAATAATAATAATAATAATAATAATAATAATAACAACAACAACAAGGTGGGGGGGGTAAGCTCCCAAAGGAAACAAAGAAATGGGGTGGAGGGAGAAAAGGAGAACAATTTGGTGACTTTATATAGATGGCCCATGGAGGTGGATGAGCAAAGACTGGCAATTCCAGAATTTCCTCCACTATGGAGATAACAGAGGCATCTATACTGCATTCCAGACTTTTCCCTTGGAAGGAGCTAGAAGAAGCTGCTGATGGATTTGGGTTGACTAATGGGAAAGATGTATTCATTCAGATGTATTTAGTGCCCAATAACAATGGGGGAAGGTTTCAAAGTCTTTTATTTAACATTCATAGCAAGATCCCAATTTTAAGCTTTTTCTCTAGCAGGACATCTACAGCCATCATGGCACAGTGGAGAGGAGACTGGATTTTAGAGACGTCTGGAGTCCATTTCCACATGGCCATGTTGCTCACTGAGTGACCTTAGGCTAGTCACTAAGTCTAATCTATCTCACTAGAACCAGACCCTTTGGTAGGCCTAAATGCCAATTAAGTCCCCACTGTCTACTTTGTCAAAACTTTGCAGATCTCCTCCACAATATCAGGGATTCATACACATGCCATCCATTGCCAACAATGACCTGTTAACAGTCGGCAGAAGCGAAAAAGGACCATGTCTGTTCAAAACACAAAAATCTCACATCAGAAAAAGTGATATTAAAAAGCCAGTGGGGGCACATTTCACTCTGCCTCCCACTTCATGTCTTAAGCAAAGTGACTTCAAAAACAGGTTCCAGCAAGAAACAGCAGAACCAGAATTGAGAGAGAATTCATCAAGACTCCATCAACAAGAAGACTTCATAATCTCTTAATCAGCAGAGGTTCAGCTCCCATGGCTTGATTAAAGACATATCATACTACATACTACATGTGTTAATCAACCAACCAATGAAAGAATGGGTGTGTTACTCTCTACCTACTGTTTGTTAATCGCCACTGTTAAGTTAATGAGTACAGTACTGTGCTTTTTGCACTTCCCTTGATTACAATTAATTCCCTACATACAAGAATTTGTTAAGAAATTCAGCTCTATGCCCTGTGGCTTGAATAGCAGCAAAGACTTTCTATGACATTACATGTGCTAATCAATTCATCAATGCAAGGGCTTGTCTATACGAGGCAATAAAATGTTGATCGATGTGCACTAACGCCAATTTGCAGCAGCTTTCATTTGTCTCCGTGGGTTTTTTTCAAGATCACAGGCATGCAAAGCCATACACATTTGTTGTTCAAACAGGCATGCCTGCGAATCAAGATGGTGGGTGCAAGAAAATTACTTGTGTTTTTATTGTCACCAGTTGCTGTTGCCAAACAGTATTTTTAAAAAAGCTTATCTAAGGTGTGGAAGTGTGATATTCTGCTTAAATAAACAAGAAAAGAGAAAAAAAGCCTGTTTCATCACCTCAGCACAGTGTGCATTTCCTTCCAAGGGTTGTTTTTTTTAAAAAAAAAAAAAGAGGGGGAAAGCTGCGAAGGCTTTTATTTGGCATTTTTGCCCCCCCCCCTCCTTCTGAATACAGTCATTGATTCAGGATTCCATTTAGACAAAACTAATTCTCCTTAAATTCTATGAGGAGTATTTTTGCCGTTTAGACAAGCCCAAGTCTGTGGTATCACCCAACTACTGTTTGAACACCCCCCTGTTAAGGTAATGATCAATATCTATACTTTTTTGCATGTCATTTCTTCTGATTTAATAATCACAATCCCATGCTCATTCACCCATCCACCTAGGCCTATTGTATGTGATAATCTAATTTTGGATAACATTTCATGCATCTGATGAAATGGGTTCAGTCCATTAAAACTTATGTCAAATAAAAAAATTCTTGGTCTTAAAGATGCCACAAGACTTTGCTTAGCTGCAATAGATTAGCATGGTGACTTCACAGGATTGTTATACCAATCAAATGGGCCAGGGGACACTCATATACGCTACCCTGATTTCCATGAAGGAAAGGTATGCTTAAAATGTGATAAATAATATGTGTGAGAACTGGCAGTTGTACAAGAAAATTAAGCTCCTCAGACTTTCTCCCCTGCATCGCCCTGCTTTTTAAATGTTCTGAAATAGCTGGAAGGCCTAGTAGTAAGGGCTAGAAGACTGGTAATGAGCAGACATATAATGAGCTGGAGGCCAATCTTAATTTGCTTCTGCTTCAGCCATTGCACCAGCTCCCTCTTGCCTTCTGGGCTCAATTCAAGGTGCTAACTTATCTTATATAATAATGTTCCACACCTATGAGTCTGTCTATCTCCCTTTTCCTCCTGGACTGTTTTGCTAGCGCAGGCAGGAGAGATATTATCTGAAAGGTGGGAGAGAAACCAAGGTAATCATCTATATTGTGTGAACCTGTGACCTTTCATCTGGGAAAGTGCCCCTAGTATCTAGGACCTGTATAGGGTAATGGCTGAGCTTTCCACTGATTGCAGGAAACATCAATCCATGTATTTATTTCACTGACACCATTTCTATCTGTCCTCTGGCTAGGCTCAATTTGTACATGTAACCACCAATGCATCTCAAATTAAGGAAATGGGTAAAGACCAACAGAGACTTTAAATGTAGGCATACATACATAGGAGCCTCAGTGTGGTGTAGTGGTTTGAGCGTTGGACTAGGACTCTGGGAGATGATGATTCAAATTCCCACTCAGCCACGGAAACCCCTTGGATGACCTTGGGCAAGTCACACTCTCTCGGCTTTAGAGGAAAGCAATGGAAAAATCTCCTCTGAATAAATGTTGTCAAGAAAATCCCATGGCAGGATGGCTATAGGTTGGAGTCAACTTGAATGCACGTAACAACAATACAGAGATGAACAACTGTCAACACCACTACTACATGAAAGTGCAACTGAGTGAGAATTAAGGAAGCAGAAACACATTCTCTGAAGTTTTAAGGAAGTCGTGGGTGTACTGTATATGTGTGGTTTAAATCTCACTAAAATGGTCACAGAGATATGCTACCGGTACATTAGAACAGGGCTAAAGGGAAAAGGTGGATAAACTTATAGTTGAAGCAATGGTCTGGGGCTGCAGTCTGAGTCCTACAAAAAGGAAGCAGAGGCTGAAGCAGAGCTAGATTACCTTTGTATCCCTGGCAGCTGTACAGAGCCAGTTTAAAGCACCAGCAGCATCAGCATCCACAGGGGGGGGGCTCATTGTGGGGGGCCCTGTAGTAACCCTCCTCTTGCAAAAACGTTATTAGTAATAATCTGAATGTCCTGTACTGTGAATAGCTTAGGTTGAGTTAGGTTACATTGACCTGAGATAAACATATGGGGCCCCAAAAATAAAACATTGCAGCCCCCCCCCAAATTCCTTAAACCGGGCCTGCAGCTGCATTCCCTAGAGGGGTGGGCTCAGGCCTGGCACGTCTAGGACTGAATTCTCTCCACACCGCCCACCTCCACTCTCACACACTCATTCCCTCACTTAAACATATGGCCTTCCCCAAATATTAGCATACAGTTATACAAGGAGTAGACAATTTTGAGGGCCTAAAGGCACCAGATCCTGTCTGATCTTGGAAGCTAAGCAGGATCAACCCTGGTTAACACTTGAATAGGAGACCACCAATGTATTCCAGGTGCTGTAGACTACATTTCAGAGGAAGGAACTGGCAAAACCACCTCTGAGTATTTCTTGCCTGAGAAAACCTGTATGAAATTCATGGGGTCTCCATAAGTCGACAGGCGTCTTGAAGGTACAGTACACACAGAGAGAGGCAATTTTGGCATGCCTGAGGGCCAAATTCTCACTCCCAACACCCACCATGGCTCACACCAGTTGAGAAATAAAGTTACAAAACATCAGAAAAACAGACATGCCCACTATCAGTTTTTATTTGAGGTTTCTGGAGCTTGGAAAGCATTGGGACCTATGATATGCAAACACAGACACACACCTCCAGGGAAATGGAGGGGGACAATTTGTGAGTCAAAGATAGAGAACATATGGTCCTCCAGAGGTCATTGGATTACATTTCACAGCAGTTTTAGCCACCATAGCCAATAGGAGTATCACAATGTCTAGAGAGCCACACATTCCCTATCCTTGCTCTATAAATCTCTGGCACATTTCAAACGCAGTCGCTTAAATGGTCATGGAGCAATGAAGCTCAAAGCATGGATGACACTCAGAAAGAATGGTGGAATTGTAGAATTGGAAAGAATTCCAAGGGTCATTTATTCCAGCCTCCTGCCAATGTGGAAATCACAATGACAGCATCCCGGAGAGGTGGCCATCCAAAGAACCTCCAATGAAGGAGAGTCCATCAATTTTCCAAAACTCTATTTTACTGCTGAACAACTATTACCCTCAGGATGTTTTTCCTAATGTTTAGTTGGAATCTGCTTTCTTGTAATTTTAACCCATTGGTTCAACTCCTTCATGCTAGAGCAGCAGAAAACAAGCCTGCCCCATCTTCTACATGACAGCCCTTCAGATATTTAAAGATGCTTATCATACCCAGAAGTGGCATCTCCTCCCCAATTGCTTTGTATAAATAAGAAAATTAGACAGCATAAAGCAAATATCTAAACCCCACTTATAGTAGTACTGTACTTATTTTTAGGCATAAATGAGCACATGTTTTAGTTAATAAAGTAGCTCAGGGACATGCTCGACCATACACATCGTGTTTCACAGCCTCATTTTCTTCTGTGGACTAAGAAGAAACTTTAATTAAACACAGTATATGGTAAATTGTAACAAGATGAGGCACAAATTCCTCCATCTGAATCTCTATCATTCATGTCTTGACAAACAGCATTATGCCATTGATTTAAACATATGCTTTTTTTTTCTTTGATAAAAGACTTGAGGCATTAGGCCTGAATTTTGGAGCACATCTATATTAAGGGGGCTATAGTACAGGCTGAGTATCCCTTCTCTGAAATGCTTGGGACCAGAAGTGTTTGGGATTTTGATTTTTGTTTTTAATTTTTGGATTATTTGCATATATGAAGTCGAAGGCTTTCATGGCTGGCATCCATAGATTTTCTCTGGTTTTTTCCGGGCTGTGAGGCCGTGTTCTGGAAGAGTTTACTTCTGATGTTTCACCTGCGTCTGTGGCTGGCATCTTCAGAGAATGGTTGGGTAGGAGTATGTTTATATACTGTGAACCCCTGTTGGGGAGTATATGTAAATTTGTGTATTTGAATGGTTAGTTTCTGGGTATAGAAATGCAAGGAGGATTAGTGTCTGTTTGGCTAATGGTTGCTTGATGGCCCATTATCAGCTAGAAATCCCCCTGTCCCTGAGTGGAATTCCTTTGTAAATGTTGAGTTGTTATTCTATTGTTTTTCAAAACCGGAAGCTAAAACTGGAAGCCAAAACTGGAGTGGTTGATAACATTGAGTGCCCGGTGAATGGGATCTGCCCAGCTTAAAGCCAGGTCTATGTAATCTAAAATAAATCAATTTATTCAGGAGTCCAAAATGGAATTAAATAATTTCACATCTTGATTAAGTAGTGCTAGTGGATGGAAGGATTTGGTCTCAGGGCTGTCCTTTGTGGATTTTGAGACTGGAATTATTCATGTCATATGCCAATTTATTGGAATGGGGCCAAAGTTAAGAATGCAATTAAACAGGTTAAGAAGACGGGGCACCAATTGATCATAAAGCAGCTTGTAAAATTAACCAGAAAAGCCTTCAGGGCCAGGGAATTTACCCAGTTTCAGTTTATCCAAGGCCCTCTTTATCTCATCCAAATAGATGGGTTTATTAAGCAGGAAAAATGTGATTCTGAGAGGTTTTTTTAACTTCAAAGATTTTATAAAGTGGCCCATATCAATTTCTAGTGGCAATTTGGAGGTGTATAGTTCAGAATAGAATTTATGGAATTCCTTCATAATTTTATTAGAAGTTGTTTCTATGGTTTCCTTCGGAGTAGCTATGGAGAGGATAACTTTCTTTCCAGCTTTGTGTTTAACTGCCCTAGCAAGGAAGCAAGAGTTTTTGTTGTTAAATTTGTGATAGTAGGATTTTTGAGACATTTAGCCTTCTCTGTCAAAGAGCTCTCTGGTGCCACAACAAACTACAGATTCCAAAATTCCACAGCATTGAGCGATGGCAGTTAAAGCAGTGTCAAACTGGATTATTTCTGCATGGCAAATGCAGTCACAAATAAATATGATGAAGATGGTGGTGTATGTTTTTTCTATGCTCTTATCCACCCCATTATCTCATTACAGGTAAGCATGTTACTTGTAATTTGTTAATTGCAAGCTCTCTCTCTTAATTGTTCCACAGCAAAAATAAAATATCCTCATTCATCCCTATTTAGATCTCAGAATGTCCCAAACTTTGATTTAGGTCTTGTCTACACCAGCCAAATTCTACCCCAGCTTTCCCCCATTCCAGAGCCCTGCAGTCCAGATGATGCAGGGCTTTTGTCCTGTTCTGCCCCTGGACAGTCCTCACCGTCCCCAGGGAGATATGAGTGGAACTGGGCAAGCCAGGATAGGGCCCTTTACTGCGTTTTTTTTTTTTAAATATCCAGTTTAATGCATTCCTGGTGGGACAGATTGGGCCCCACATGTCCATGGGAGCCTGTCCCAGCAGGCTGGCTCTCACTGCTGCTGCCAGTCACCCTTGCTCTTACAGGTCCAGGCAGCAGGCCTGCAGCATGTGAGCAAGGCTGGTCATATGCAGGCAACTTGTCACATGGTGCAGCTGGCTGCCCGGACCTGGCAGAGCAGGGAAAATGGCGGCAGCAACTGCAGCAACAGGCCAGCGTTCTTGTGTGGACTCTGACCCATTTTCTTCAGGTAACGGGGGCAGAATGGGCCATCTCTGCAGCCAGGATATGCTGACAGCAAACCAGCGTACCCTGGCTGGTGTAGATGAGCCCATAGTTACATGTGTCCACATACAATAAATAACATTCATTTATTGTTACAATTAATAATAATTAGTAATATTAATTTATCTTCAGTGCCAATGGAAAGTATAGCAGACGGGTATCAAAGAGGCTGGAGCTACCAAGCCTTAGTTGTGAAGAAGATAGCATTTTGGCAGGCATTACTTTCATGAACAGGCAAGGTAATCTGTGATTGCCAAAATTCATTCTTTACAACCAGTTAGGCATTAGGGGGGCAGTCTTCCTTGGTACCATGTAACGTAATGGAACAATCGAGTACTATGGTAATTAGTGTCTCTTTCTGTCCAGTGGTGGAGCATTTGGAAGTGGAAGTGAGGTAGTTCCCCCATAAGCACTACAGTAATTAGTTTAGCCAGCAATCCATGGCTCTCTGCCTTTCTGTTTTGTTTCACATTTCTGGGCATATGGGATAGCTTCTCAGTGTGTGGTGGGTAGAAAGAAGGGATATAGACAATTCAGAAGAGAAGTAATACTTTATGGAAATGCTGTAGCATGTGAGTGGCACAATAGCTACTTAGGATGCAGCTCGGGCTTTGAGACTGACATCCTGAGGGGGGCATAGGATTCTTCAAAAGCCTCACTGTACTGGAAAAACACAAAATACTACATCAGCATGACAGAGAATGCTTCTACGACAGCCCAAATATGCCAGTGGAACACTTCATTACACCGTCAAAATGGTAAAATGGGTGAGGCATTTATATTGTTGTTTTTATTATAACATTCCCAACCACCCTTCATCCCTATTGATACTAGGATGGTATACAGGTATAATTAAGACAATAAAACAGTTAAGAAAATAAAAACTCCAAATATTGCCTCAAGGCAAAGAAATGCAACTCAAAACAATAAAATAGATAGAGTCAACTAATTTTTAAATGTCTTGGCAAAAGAAAACAATTGTGGGCCTCTATGGGGAGAAAATTCCTTAGCTGGGATGCCAGAACAGAGAAGGGTGGTATTTGTGAGGCAAGGGAAGTATGCAAAAAATGAGGCAGGACATTTTTCCACCATGGCTGTTTCTTCTTCATTGGATATTCAAGGCCAGCTGGAATGTACCCTGCAACCAGTCAATAACTGGGGCGGGGGGAGCTGCGCCTTTGAACTTCCTGGCTGATCTTGCACACTGAGGGTAAGGGCATTGCTCACAGAGATGCTGTATACCTCCTTTTACAATAGCCTGAAAACTGCATATATTGGCTTAAAACTGAGGGTTACACCAGCATATGAAGGCCTCATTCTCAATAGTACAGTTGCCACAGGCTCCTCACTGGGGGCCTTTCACACTAGATAATTATAATGCTATGATTCTGCTTTAACTGCTGTGGCTGCTTCCTCTGAGATTTTGTGGCTTATAATTTAGTGAGGCACTAGAGCTCTCTGGCTGAGAACTCTAAATGCTCCTCCCAGTATTCCATAGGAAGTTGCCACAGCAGTTAAAATGGAATCATAGTACAGTTGCTCCTCCACATTCACGGCTTTCACATTTGCGGTTTTGATTATTCGCGGAAAGCTGCCTGCCCCACCCTCTCCACTCCGTCCCTTCCCAAGGCAGTGAAGGTGTTCTCAGGAATCCCTTTGCTGCCTTGGGAAAGTGGGGGGATGGAAAGCCTCCCTCATTCCACCCCAGTCCCTTCCCAAGGCAGCGAGGGACCCCCTACGCCACTTTGGGAAGGGCGGGGGAGTGAAGGAGAGTGACGGTGGGGGCTTCAGAAGCCCCCGCAGCCACTCTGGGAAGGGCGGGGAGTGGAGGAGAGTGACGGCGGGGGCTTCAGAAGCCCCCGCGGCCACTCTGGGAAGGGCGGGGGTGGAGGAGAGTGATGGCGGGGGCTTCAGAAGCCCCCACGGCCACTCTGGGAAGGGCGGGGGGGTGAGAAAGGCCGGAGAGAGGCAGCGCAGCCTCCTCCCCGCCAGCCCACTCGCCCGCTGCTGTCCCCGGCCTTTTGAAGCGGGCGCCGGGCTCGGCGCCCGCTTCGGAAGACCAGGGAGAGGCAGCGCAGCCTCCTCCCCACCCACACGCTGCCTTCCCTGGCCTTTCTCCGGGGGTTCCGGGGCTTCTAAGGCCTGGAGTCCCCTCAGAAAGGCCGCTGAGAGATCAGCCAGGCTGGCCAGACACCCTCCAACTGCCTCCCTCCCTCGGGGGGGGGGGGCTGCGGGAGCAGCATCTGTTATTCGCGGTTTTTCCACATTCGCGGGGGTCTCAAGAACCTAACCCCCGCGAATGTGGAGGGACAACTGTACAATACTGTAATTATATAGTGTGAACAGGCCCTGGGTTAGGGGCCTAGTGCTGAAGGAAACGGTATGGCTTGCTTCCTCTTCTTCCCCAGTAGCTCCCCATATCTCCCAGTATTTCTTTGTCTATCAACATTTTGCTTGTTACATAAGAAATTGAGGTCCTCTAAACATGTTCAGATATATTCTCTTGATTACTCATTAGCATGTAGGTTGAACCTAGGCACTGAAAGCATGTTCCAGTGAATCCTATTTTGAGGTACATGCAGCCATATCCAAGAGCTTAGCAAGTAAAATGTCAAACAATGTGATATATTTAGCCTCATGAAATCCACATTTATCTGAACAGCCAAAAGGAAACCCATGTTTATGCTGAACAACCACGAAGGTCTGGAAAGCAGTACTTGGTATACATCCTGTAACAATCACAGAAAACAATGAGCTTGGAAAATTGTTTCATGTTTTAAGCCTCCAACTTATTTATCTATTGAAATCAAAATGAGCAACAAAACCAAATTAAATATGTGGCAAAGGACACAATCTGGCCAATGTTAAGGATTTGGAAATAATGCTCTCTTACTTAGCTCTCTCATAGAACTCAACTCTCAATGTCCTCAACTCTGGCTTGATCCATGCCGCAAGTTTTTTCAATTCCCATTTTTTAAAAAATTTAAACATAAAAGAGTATATATAGCAAAATGCTCACAATGACTGGTTGTTGTTATGTGCTTTCAAGTTATTTTTGACTTATGGAAACCCTAAGCATTTATCATGGGGTTTTCTTGACAGGATTTATTCAATGGTTTTTCCCCCCCATTGTCTTTCTCTGCAGCTGCAGCTTGCTCAAGGACTTCCAGTAGGTCTTCATGGCTGAGTTCAAGGACTGGACTCTCAGATCCCTAGTCTGACACTCAAACCACTACACTATGCTGGGTCTCAGTATACATTTTTTTTTATTTGGCCTCCCCTGAGCTCCATATGTTTCTTTGCACGTAGGGAATTTTGTGGTACATGAATGGATCCAATTCAGAGGAGGAAAGAGACCAATATGTGCAAAGGAATGTTCACATGGATTTGGTTCCTCTGAGCCAGCATGAATGTGCTTATGTTCTTACAAATGCAAAGACAACAGCTGGGATATTTGCAGGTCTGGAATGTACAGATGGTTTTGGTTGGATGGATGCTGTTGTAGGTCTCACAGGCAACAAATTTCCATGCATGCAAAGAATTTGCTGGATGGGGATAAATGTTTATTTACATCTAGAAAAAACTAGAGTAAATGTAGCAGGTTAAACCAGTTAATGTGATCCTCGATAATAATGTTTCTTATGGCATGGTAAAACCTGGAAATAACCCAGCTGCTGTCTTCGCATTTGTAAGAATATAAGCCAAGCCATGCTGGATCAGGCCATAGGCCTATCTAGCCCAGCATTCTGTTTTCACAGATGCCAGCCCACTGCCTATGGAAAGCCCACCAACAAGACATGAGGGCAGCAACACCTTCCTCTTCATTTCTCCAGCAACTGGTATACAGAGGCATGCCGACTCTGGTTCTGGAAAAAAAAATACTAATCTGTCATGACTAGTAGCCATTAGTAGTCCATCTTCCATGAAATTTGTCCATTTCCCTTTTAAAGCCATCCAAGTTTGTGGACATCACTGTGTTTTATGCGAGGAATTTCCATAATTTCATTGTATGTTATATAAAGGAGTACTTCCTTTCATCTGTCCTCAGCCACCTACCATTTAGCTCCAGTTAATGATCCCAGGTTTTAGTATTAAGGAATAGGGAGAAAAATACTAAGGGGAAGGGAGAGTTGATTAAATTCATGCAGAGTTTTATACACCTCTCGAACATCTTCCTTTGCTCACCTACCCAAGCTAAACAGTCCCAAACATCATAAAGTTTCCACATAGGGGAAATTCCTACAGGAATTCTTCCACAGCTGAAGCCTGGATATCACTGAAATCTCAAAAGCGATGTTGACATTTGTGAGGTCAGGCAGAACCCTTTAAGCCCCATCCCATGTTGATGCTCAACCAAAAATCAAAGGGAAATATTTCTTTGAGGCCTAAACAAATGGGATAAAGGCATGAAGCAACTCCTCCTGCCTTTGATCTAGTGAAAGACCTTTGCTAATTTAAAACTTGGGAGGGGGGAAATCTGCAAGTCTTATTTCCTCCCCTCTGTTACTTTGTTTTGAAGCCAATGCTCTATAGATCAAGGAAGCAGGTCCTTTGTTTCTAGCCTGGGTTTGGACTCCGATGAGAGATGCTGTTGGTTTCAGAAATATTTTGTAAAAATGTCATTTTCCTCAGCTGTACAGCTTGTGACATTTCTTGCCAAGAGCCAGGGATGCTTGTACAGGAAGGTTCCTTTCCAAAGACACACTTTGTTCTTTCTTATATCACAGCCACTCTGCTAATTTAATCTCACTGGAAATCAGATTGGGGAAGGTTTGATTTTTTGTTTTGTTTTTTTGTGAATCCATTCAGTTCCTAATAGGAGCCCTTATTTAAAAAAACAGCAACAGCAACAATGAACGTGATCTCTGGGGTTCCTCGACAAGACCAAACAGGGAAATACATCTTGATATAACATCAAAGATGCTTTCCCTTGTAGCAGCTCATGTAACATTTGTAAAACTACAATGGACTGTCAAACCACCACCACCCCCAACACACGCACACATCTTAAGCCTCAGTTACAGTGTACCAATACTTTAAGCACTTCAAAAGACATCATTGACTTGTCTGTTACTACTGATACTTGAGAAATAATAGCCACATTCCTTGTGGCTCACTTGGACTGTAAATGCCTGTGAACAGTCTCCACACCCAATCGCAAATGCAAATGTTTTCATTCTGAGTCACACCTGAACATGGTATTTAGAGTGTTCTGTGTATTTAGTTCACGCCCTGTCAAAGAGCTAATGCATGTCTCCTTTAAGGGAAACAGTTATGATACAGGAAGTGGCTAAAAGTTAATCTGGTTCTCAGATGTGGTATGGGGAGGGGAATGATGGGGCAGTGATGGTTTGGAGTCCTCGTTCCGTACTGTGTGTATTAGGGTTTAGTTTTAAATATTGCTCCCCCTCCCAGACATGCAAAGTGAGGTGAAATGTCTTGTGATAAGGTGCAAATTGAACTTTGGAAAAATACAATAGGGCTCTCAATACCTATTGGTTTACAGCAAGCATGAGCAACTGTGGAAGTCTAAAAGGCCACATTACCCCCCCCCCCCAGGAGACCTTGGAGGGCCATACTGCCCCAATTCTACCCATTTCCACAAAAAACAAACAAACAAAAAAAATCCCCTGCCCCCAAATGCTCTCTAGTGGGTGTGGGGGACCTCACCATGTTTGGAAGCCATCCTAGGCCCTTTTTAGGCCCAGGAAAGTCCTTTTTTTAACAACAGGAAGTGAGCAGAAGTCACATCCTGTTTACTTCCTATTTCAAGAAAAGACCTGTCCTGGGCATGCATTAGTCCAGAGGGCTCCCAAAACATTTTGGAAATGCCTGCCCCACCCTGTAGAGAGCATTTGGGGGCAAAAAAGGTTTTGAATTTTTTTGTAATTTTCTTGACCACTGGAGGCCTCCAAACATGGTGGAAATGCCCTCCAGGCCCCTTAGAGTTCACTTGGGGGATTTTAGAACGTTTTTTGTCCCTGGGGCCACAAAAACAACCCAGGGCATCATCTCCTGGTTTACAAACTACATACATTATATTTTATCATACTGTTGCCACTTAGGAATTACCAGAGGCCCTATAAAACAGGAACAGGAAGTATTTGTCTGTTGAAGGCCACATTCCCTGGGGTGTAACATATTGTGGAGATGGGATGGGATGCCAGGTGGAGCTGAAGTCAAAAGTGACAACGGGCAGGACCCCATTCTCTCTCCCTCTTCCTTCCTCTCTGGAAGGCTGCTGGGGAGGGGACATTGGCATGGCAACATGTCTTGGCAGCAGTCTGGAACTGATGACTTGCAGAGAGTTTTTGAAATTGAGCACGCACACCCATGGCCACAGGTTGCATTACTTCTTTGGACTACAGTTCCCAGACTGCACTGGCATGGTACAAAGTACACCTTCCTCTCATCCAACTTGTCACAGCCTCCACCCCCAGCCACAATTAGTGGCACAGCCCAGCCCAGGTGATACTCCTGTGCTACCACTGAGTGAGGCCACATTCCTAGTAAGATAAAAATAATAATCCAAAAAGCAAACCTTGATTTTGCCATCTTATACAAGAGATATCATTTTGCTATGCCATTGCATATAATGGGACTTGAGTATTCACTGATGTTGGTATCCATGGAGGGTCCTAGAACCAAACCCCAGCGAATATGAAGGGACAACTGTAAGTTATCTCTGATTATGGACTTGTCTAGATGGGCAGTATATCCCGTCTCAGATCCCTGAAGTCCTGATAACACAGGGCATTTGCCCCATTCTGCCCCCAGACAGTCCTCACCACATCTGGGGCAGATGGGGGGGGAAGGTGGGGTAGGGTCCTATATAATGTTTTAGAATAATACCTGTTTTGTTCCCTTTCCACTGGGGGGAAGTGGATTGGGCCCCACGTGTCTGCCAGAGCCTGCCCTGGCTCTCCTGGAAGGCAAGAAGGAGTCCTGCAGCATGTGACCATGGCTGGTCACATGCAGGGAGCCTTGGTCACACATTGCAGGCCTCCATCCTGCCTTCCGAGACAGTGAGGGAAATGGTGGTGATGGCAGCTACAGAGGCAGCCCGGTATTGGCCTGTTAGGGCTTCTTCCTGTTCTGTGGAGGCAACAGGGGAACAACAGGCCTGATCTGCAGCCAGGATACGCCGGTGGGGAGCTGGTATATCCTGGATCATGTAGATGAGCCCTAAGTTACAATTGTAATATAATGCAGTTTTTCTTCTGTTATTGGGAAAGGAAACTGCAAATAACTTCCAACACCTGACTTTAGTATACGCTAGCAGGGCCTGAAACAGAATGTTGCCTGTGTGTGTCTATAGGGACATGGGGCATCATCTCCATGGAAGATTTCCCAGAGGAATCAAGTGGGCCCAATACTAATACCATGGAGAACACCCTTCAGAAGTTTTATTTCTGGGAGGAAAAAATCATATACACCTTGCATTTCAATTTTGGTTGTGTGTGTGTTTTTATTGTTATTTGTACTTTGAACCAGATTGTCAGTTTTAATTTGTTTTAAAATGATTTTGTTTTCTCTTAGTTGTTTTACTATATCTTCAAGACAGTAGCCTGGTAACACCCAAGCCATGGTTTGGTCAACACAGCTTTGGCCCTGCATGAGCTCTTCTAACCTCCTGTTGTGCCCAAACCATAATTTACCCAATGCAAAACTCCCAGCAAAATATGGTTTGCACAAACTAGGAAAAGAAGATATCAGTTCAAACTGGGAACAGGAGACGGGTTGAAAAGAAGAGGCTGAAGGGTGGTGACCAAACTCTGATTAGGTTATTATCTGTGAATCAAGCCAAAGCTTTAAGAAAAGTCAAATATAGTTATTAAAATAGACAAAATAATGGCTGCTCCTTAAAAGAAATCACTATAACATCTTATATTGGAATGAGCATATTGAGGATAGTTGAAAATAAATGAAAAAGGAAAGCCAGACAACGTACTTTTGGTCTACACCTACCAGATTCCTGGGAGATTCTGGGAGTTGTAGTCTAAAAGTAGCATTTCTGTTAACAATTTTTTCCATCTAGGATATCTGTTAACTATAATTTAGTGCTCAGTTTGGAAAATATTTGTCCAAATAGCCTAACTTTTTCTTTTTGCATTGCTTGTTGTGCACCTTTACTATTTTATAGCTTACTTGAATATTACTCTGTCATCAGCTTGTTTTCATCACGTCTTCAAGAAACAAGCATGTGCATGTAATAAAATTGCTATATCATATATATATTGTGCAATTTATATACTATTGAATACAGCAATCTGTTTTACTAATCTAGCTGTTAAATTTAGTTCTTTCTTGGGCTATGGGTGCAGCTATCTTACTCGTGCAGGAACCACCACCAGTATTGGCTTGTTCACACATGCACGTTCATCTCTTGAATTGTCATGATTTGGTGGCTGGGAGCTGAATGTGTGAACTGTTCCCATTCCAAATCTGGGGGCATGCTATTCACCTCAGTTGGTGGTGTATAATGTTTTATGACTTACAAAAACAAAACGTAGAAATCACCATGTTGATGTTTCATTTGACTTTAGATGTCTCTTGTGTGAGTGTGTTTCAGTTTTTGGAAGCTACTTCTTCCGGTTTGGTGGGAAATAGCAACTGACTGTTTCTCCATGTGTTTTTCTTTCCTCCAAGGACAATTTAGTGTGTCCAAGGACAATTTAGGAGAATGGCAGAAGGAAACTCTGCCGTCCCATTCCCATAGATAATTCAGAAAGGGAAAAGCCCCCAAGGACAGTTGTCTTGGCACTGGAAAGACACTTCTGTGTGAATTCAGAATTTGCTTTTAATTTAATAGCCTGAAGGAAGCAGATGATAGATATCATAGCCTTACAAACCCTACAGGGGCAAGCCTGAGCTTCAGCAGCAAGATAAGCATTGGTGTTGACAAGCCCCTGATACCACTGTGAAGTCTTAAAACTCATAACTTGGTTTAAGTTGCTTGCCATCTTTCCTTCTATGCAGCCCAAGGAATCACTTTGGAGTTGAAGCACTTTAAATTCTATCTATGAGGCTTATGGTTCAAGTGACTAGCTGTCAGACATCCAAGCTTTAAAATGCTTGGAAACACATCTCTGGTTTCCTAGGGAACTTTTCTGTCTTAAGTGTTTTCAAGGCACTCAGGGGAGATGTCATCAGAATTACTTTGCATCAAAAAGCAATCAGCACATCAAGGTTGAATTTGCTTTCCCACCCCCTTCCGGAAAAAGTTTGTGGCTCTAATTATGGATTGTCCCAAACTATTTTTCTGCCTTCCCTCCTCCCATGTTAAATTTAAACTCCTTCCTCTCTGGCATAGACATTTCCTTTGCCTTCCCTGATCCTCAAACCCAACCCTTCATTAACTGCTCAAGCTTTTCAAACATGCTCAATGTGAGGGCCTCTCCTGCACCCAAATTGGAAAATTATGACAGTGCTTCACACAACATTAAGGTGGCTAGTCCAGGCATGTATCTGTCTTTTCCTACTCCAGTCTTCCCTACTCCAGCCTTCCCCAAGCTGGTGCCTTCCAGATGTGCTGAACTTCAATGATCAGCCAGCATAGCCATGGGACAGAACTGTAGTCCAATACCTATGCAGGACATCTGGTAAAGAAAAACCACTCTATCTTTGCTTCACTCTCCATAAAACATGTTCTGATCTGGAAAATAAAATTTGTTATCTGCCCATGTGGCAGAAACTGTGTAAGAAGTTTGAAGCCCTAAAATGGTTCTTGACCTTGTTACTTGAAGGAGTGCCTCTCCTAATATATGTCTGTCCAAGGCTTGAGATCTGCTGGAGGAGCTGTTCTCTGTGCCCCACCAGTGGGAACAATACAGTTGTCCCTCCATATCCACGGATTGAAAATATTCTTTAAAAAATAATAAGCCAAAAGCAAAGCTTGATTTTGCCATCTTATATAAGGGATACCATTTTGCTACGCCATTGCATATAATGGGACTTGAGTATTCACAGATTTTGGTATCCACGGGGGGGGGGGGTCCTGGAACCAAACCCCAGCAAATATGAAGGGACAATTATATATTGTATGAAGACATGGATGAAGGAATTCTTTGTTGTGGCACCCTGGTTGTAGAATGCCATTTTAGGATCAACTGGCATCAACAGTGGCTTCATTCTAGTACCAAGTTAAAAATGGCTTTTTATTGAAACCTTGGGGAGGGGGTTAATGATTTTGCTCAAATCTGTACAGAGGCAGTGTTTTAAATTTATGTAATGTGTTTTACAGTCATTGTTAATTTTAAAATATGATTTTAGATAGTTTAAATTATTGCTACTATTATAAAAAAAATTACATTTTTCTCAATGGTTTTAAATTGATGTTATTCATACAACACCTTGAGATCTTGTGATTTCAGACAGGAGATAACCATTTTAAGAACATTTTTAAAAGTGAAAGGAAGGGGGTGGCAACCATTTTATCATGGTTCCCTATACTTGGTCCATTTCCTGCTGTGCTAATTTTCTATCTAATACTTCTTTTGTATGTTTTGACACAACTTCAAAATGGGATTCTATCACTTCCAGACTCTGCTACCCCAGTTTGATTACCTAAATTCATTTTGTGTCTGACATCCTGTCATGGAAGCCATAGAAGATACACCAGTGAGAAGGGTAGGCAAGAAGTTTATTGTCTCCCTCAAGAGCAGAACTCCTGATGCTATCCCAATATAACTACGGTAAGTATGTAGTGACATTATATGTAATTACACTGTTTATGCACACAGTCTTTCCAATACAAGCTGGAAATCCCTTCTGTCTCACTACAGATGTGAGGCCTCGTATGGTCAGTTCCACAGTTGGAGGCAAAGCTTTATCAGAACAGGCAAGGTCAAGTTCTACAGAAAGCAGACCAAGACCTTAGGGCAGGAGGCAGAGTAAGGTCAGAATGAGACAAAGGACCATGTTCCAAAATGGTCAAACAGAAATCTGAAGGTCCAGAGGCAGGAGCCTAGTCATAATTATACAGGAGTCACCATCTGAGATGGCAATGGAAGATTGGAAGAGCCAGAAGCAGTTTTGAAATCAATGTCAGTCAGAAATCGCAGCCTGATATGACCACAAGGCAAAGGACAAAGAGACTGACATATGTACTGCAGCTATTCTGCCTGAGAAGTTGCCTGCAGACATTGAGGAACCAGTTTTGAGCTGAAAGCCCAGGTGAAATGTGATTGTCCCTTGGGATCAGATGACTTGAGGCTCCAGCAGACTGGGACTTCAGGCTCTGTGGTGACCTAAAAACTCAGAGCCAGCCTACATGCATTTTAAAAAGTTAATTATGGTGTAATTAATTAAACAGACCCAAATTTGTTGATTCCTGTTATTTTTCTTTTTTTTTCACCCCCCCCCCACCAACTCTAAGAACATAAGAAAATGGCCTCAGTGTAAAAATCAACAAAACCTTCAGAATTCTTCAAGTCAGCATTTTAATGGCCAAAAGTAACAAGAAAGAACAATGAGTAAACATCACATATTACACACACACACACACACACACGACAAAAGTACTGGCAGAATCAATCATTAGGTTATTTGTAGAAGAAACAACATTATGCCTTAATTAGTCTCCAAATGTAGTGCACTAGAGGCAGTATCATTACCGGCAACATTTTATTTATTTATTTATTTATTTATTGAATATCCTGTTTTCTCCCAACATGAGACCCAAGGCAGTTCACAATATGAGTTAAATAAACTACAAAATGGAGCAAACAATCATATTATAAACACTAATTTAAAGCATTTTTAACAGGTTGTTAAAATGATAAAAACACAACACACCCTAATTAAGAGACCATCTGCATGAGACAGTTAACACACAAAGGCCTGAGCAAACAGACAGTCTTTTGCCAGAAAGAAAACAAAGAGGGCACCAACCCAACTTCCCATGACAATGAATTTGACCATCTGGGAACAGTCACTGAGAAGGTTCTCTCCCATGCCCTCATCAAATGTGTCTGTGATGGTGGCAGCATGTACCCACGTGGACCTTAAAACCTGGCCAGACTCATATTAGGAAATATGGTCTTTCAGATAGTTTTGGCCCAAGCCATATATGACATGTTACTTCTAAACTCTGAAGCTGGATTGTTGGATATGGCTGTTTTAAACGTCCTCCTTGGTATCTTATATCATAACCCTATAGTTCAGAAACTTTTGTCCACCAAAGCATCCCTAGTCACTTAGGGTGCATCTACACTGTAGAAATAATGCAGTTTGACACCACTTTAACTGCTATGGCTCCATCCTACAAAATCCTGGGAATTGAGGTTTTGTGAGGAATCAGCACTCTTTGGCAGAGAAGGCTAAAGACCATGTAAAACTACAAATCCCAGGATTCCTTATGATGGAGCTACAACACTTAAAGTGGTGTCAAACTGCATCATTTCCACAGTGTAGATGCACCCCAAGTGTCCTTTTATTCCCTTTCACCCATCAGTCAAGGCAATATATTTCAAAAAGTGTACAGTGATAGGAACTACATAACCCAACCAGATGGTATTACAGTTGTCCCTCCACATTCGCGAACTTGACATTCGCGGTTTCGGTTATTCGCGGTTTTGGGAGGGCCCCCCCCGGCCCCCCCCAAAACCGCGACACGGGGCCTCCAGAGGCCCCGTGAAAGACATAGAGGGAGCGGGGAGGCCCAGGGAGGCGTCCACGGGGCCCCCGGAGGCGCTCCGGAGGCCCCATGAAGGCCTGGAGAGGGGTGGGGAGGCGATCCTGGGGCCTCCGGAGACGCTCCGGAGGCCCCAGGAAGGCTTGGGGACGGGGTGGGGAGGGCTGGGGAGGCGATCCTGGGGCCTCCGGAGACGCTCCGGAGGCCCCAGGAAGGCCTGGGGACGCAGTGGGGAGGGCTGGGGAGGCGATCCTGGGGCCTCCGGAGCATCTCCGGAGGCCCCAGAAAGGCCTGGGGACGGGGTGGGGAGGGCTGGGGAGGCGATCCTGGGGCCTCCGGAGACGCTCCGGAGGCCCCAGGAAGGCCTGGGGACGCGGTGGGGAGGGCTGGGGAGGCGATCCTGGAGCCTCCGGAGACGCTCCGGAGGCCCCAGGAAGGCCTGGGGATGGGGTGGGGAGGGCTGGGGAGGCGATCCTGGAGCCTCCGGAGACGCTCCGGAGGCCCCAGGAAGGCCTGGGGACGCGGTGGGGAGGGCTGGGGAGGCGATCCTGGGGCCTCCGGAGACGCTCCGGAGGCCCCAGGAAGGCCTGGGGACGGGGTGGGGAGGGCTGGGGAGGCGATCCTGGGGCCTCCGGAGACGCTCCGGAGGCCCCAGGAAGGCCTGGGGACGCGGTGGGGAGGGCTGGGGAGGCGATCCTGGGGCCTCCGGAGACGCTCCGGAGGCCCCAGGAAGGCCTGGGGACGGGGTGGGGAGGGCTGGGGAGGCGATCCTGGGGCCTCCGGAGACGCTCTGGAGGCCCCAGGAAGGCCTGGGGACGCGGTGGGGAGGGCTGGGGAGGCGATCCTGGGGCCTCCGGAGACGCTCCGGAGGCCCCAGGAAGGCCTGGGGACGCGGTGGGGAGGGCTGGGGAGGCGATCCTGGGGCCTCCGGAGACGCTCCGGAGGCCCCAGGAAGGCCTGGGGACGCGGTGGGGAGGGCTGGGGAGGCGATCCTGGGGCCTCCGGAGCATCTCCGGAGGCCCCAGAAAGGCCTGGGGACGGGGTGGGGAGGGCTGGGGAGGCGATCCTGGGGCCTCCGGAGACGCTCCGGAGGCCCCAGGAAGGCCTGGGGACGGGGTGGGGAGGGCTGGGGAGGCGATCCTGGGGCCTCCGGAGCATCTCCGGAGGCCCCAGAAAGGCCTGGGGACGGGGTGGGGAGGGCTGGGGAGGCGATCCTGGGGCCTCCGGAGACGCTCCGGAGGCCCCAGGAAGGCCTGGGGACGGGGTGGGGAGGGCTGGGGAGGCGATCCTGGGGCCTCCGGAGACGCTCCGGAGGCCCCAGGAAGGCCTGGGGACGGGGTGGGGAGGGCTGGGGAGGCGATCCTGGGGCCTCCGGAGACGCTCCGGAAGCCCCAGGAAGGCCTGGGGACGGGGTGGGGAGGGCTGGGGAGGCGATCCTGGGGCCTCCGGAGATGCTCCGGAGGCCCCAGGAAGGCCTGGGGACGCGGTGGGGAGGGCTGGGGAGGCGATCCTGGAGCCTCCGGAGAAGCTCCGGAGGCCCCAGGAAGGCCTGGGGACGCGGTGGGGAGGGCTGGGGAGGCGATCCTGGAGCCTCCGGAGAAGCTCCGGAGGCCCCAGGAAGGCCTGGGGATGGGGTGGGGAGGGCGGGGGAGGCGATCCTGGGGCCTCCGGAGACGCTCCGGAGGCCCCAGGAAGGCCTGGGGAGGGCGGGAGGGAGGGCCGGGGAGACCTCCGCGGGGCCTAGCAAGGCCCCGCAAAGGCCTGGGGAGGGCGGGAGGGAGGGCCGGGGAGGCCTCCGCGGGGCCTAGGAAGGCCCCGCGAAGGCTTGGGGAGGGAGGGAGGGAGGGCCGGGGAGACCTTCGCGGGGCCTAGGAAGGCCCCGCGAAGGCCTGGGGAGGGAGGGGGGAGGGGTGTCGTTATTCGCGGTTTTTTCACATTCGCGGGGGTCCGCAGAACGGAACCCCCGCGAATGTGAAGGGACGACTGTAAACTGAAATTCCCATCAACCTAGCCAGTATAGATAGCCAAAGTTGAGGAATGCTGGGAGTTGGAGTATAGCAACATTTAGACAGCACGCAATTCCCACCCCTTGTATATACATACAACTAGTGGAAGAAATTAAGAGCTTGGAAGTTTTTTAGTTCTGATGTATTGGGCCTTGATTTTTTTCCCCAAGTTCCAAAATGTAATGTAGCCAAAATGTGTTTTCTGGTAGAATTAAATTAGATTAATTAAGATGTTCATTGATAGATATCAATTATGACCTAAATCAAATGCTAGCTGCAACTAAAGCAGGCCTAGGGCTTATCTACAAAGGTCAAATACCCCGGCTTGCCCCATTCCAGAGTCCTACAAGCCAAACAATGCAGGGCATTTACCCCAATCTGCCTCCTAGCTGTCCAAATAACCCCCAGGGCAGCTATGGCGATGGAACTGGACAAGCCAGGATAGGGCCCTTTATAGCAATATAAGATAATACCTGGTTTAATCCGATACCACTGGATTGGACCCCACATGTCTGTGGAAGCCTGTTGCAGAATGCCATTCCTCGCTGTCGCCACCATTTCCCTACCTGTCCGGGAAGCCAGGCAGGGGTCCCTCAGCATGTGACAGAGGCTGGTCAGATGCAGGGGGCCTGAAGTCCCATGTTGCAGGGCCCCTTCCTAGCTTCTGCATCAGGGGAGAAAATGGTGGCAGTTGTGGTTGCAGTGATGGGCCAGTATTCCCTTTGGATGCTGGCCAAACAGGTAACTGGTTGTGGGGGAGGAAGGAACAGGTCAGATCTGGAGCCAGGATATGTCGGCTGGGGAGCTGGCATATCCTGGGTAGTGTAGATAAGCCCCTATTGAAATCACTTGTATAAGTGTTATTTAAGTGGTGATTACAAAGCCCTATTCATTTCAATGGATATACTCTAGTTGGGACTAACACTGGATTTAACTATGTGAAGTAAATTTCCAATGAGAACAATTTTCTTCAGCAGCATTGCATATGTTACTTGCATATGTTACTTACTGCATAACCAGTGGGAAGTCTATGGGCAGATAAAGCTGTGATAGATGATGAAGAATCTCACTGCTCTCATGTGAGAAACAGCTAGCTTCCTTTTGACACAGAAATAGCTGCTGTTGCTTCTGTATGGTGCAATGAAATGCACACACTCCCCTCCCTCTGGTTTTATTTCTTTTCTGTGATCCATATTTAATGTCCTGTTGTAACCATTTAGAATCTTATTATTGATTCTCAAACATGTACCTCGTGGGCCATAATCTTTCTATAATAATTTGTCACTAGGCTTTAAAGCCAGCTAAGGCTTCATAAGATCTATATAACATCAATTGATTACCGTTCGCAGACCAGTGATTCATTCATTTTCATTTTTATTTGTAGCTGAAAGAGGGCATCATTATTATATTTTTATTGGCTTTAATGCAAGATGAATTTGTGTGTTTGTGTACCTGCAGCTTATTAGTAAAAGTACAAAAAGTATATTTAGAAACAGTAACATAAATCAGAAAATGGAGATAAACTTATGTTTCTATGAGTTGACTGTTAAAGAGATGATTTAGGGTTATGTTGGGGTAACGTTTATGAAATAAATTTGAGATATGTTGTTAGCTAAGTGGTGTGTATCCTTGTATGAGAGATGGGGAAAAAGAAATCACGTTCAGCCCAAAGTCCAAAATAAGCATTACAGGTTGAGTTTTGGAATATTTCAGATTCTGGATTACTTGCATATATATTATGAGATATCTTGAAGATGGAACCCAAGTCTAAAATTCGTTTGTTTCATATACACTTGATACACATAGCCTGAAGGTAATTTTATATACAATGTTTTTAATAATTCTGTGCATGAAACAAAATTTGTGTAGGACTTTATCAGACAAGCCTCCTCAAATGTTCTTTTGCCGGCATATTTTAAACCGTTTTTCTGCCAGCAAAAGAACCCTTCCTATCAGACCTTACTTTGAGCTGTGTTCAAAGGCATCCTCAGTATGGACGGCACATGAACAGAGCTCTGTTTACTTCCTGGTTTGAGATCTCACAGATTCTCGCAAGAAGACGTGAGGATGGTAAATTTGAAAAATACAACAAAACAAAGTCACAAAATGTAGACACAAGCACAGAAACACACCTTTAAAGTTAAAAGTGAATCAGGGAGGTTCATAAAAAGAGCGTTCCCTACCTGGTTTTAGCGATCTCACTCGGAAGTGTTTTGTCATTGATGCTGTATTCACATGAACACAACGGTGCACAGTTTCAAATGCTGTCAATGCCAGCAACAAAGCACTACGGGAGATCTATTGACGGCTTGGCCTGTCAATAAAAAGGAACAGCTTTTTCAATGTCATCTGATTTGCGTGTCCTTTTGCATTAATTAGGTGTCGTTATGACTCTGTATTTGCTGTGTCTGATAACGTCCATACACTGAATGATCAGAAAACAAAGCTGTCACTATCTCACTACCCATGTGGACAATTTTGGATTTTGGAATATTTTGGATTTCAGAATTGTGGATAAGGGAGACGCAACTTGTACTACCTTCTGCTACACCTGATAAAACTACTGGTGAAGCATCATCATGTTGAACTAGCCTGTGGACAATTTCAGTTGCAGAAAAGGTCTCTGTGATGCCCTTAAGAGCTCTTTAAAAATTGGTGTTTAAAAATGGTGCTTGATATAGTACCCTCTCTCCAGCCTTGTCTGAGTTAAAAAGAGGTCAGCAAACTCAGATGAGTCAGTAAGGAGAGGAAGGAGGAGGCTTCTTGTCTCCTGTAATGGGTCACATCCATAAACTATGAACTCCATAGCTCTGCCTACAATTTGCTTGTTTTCCTCTGCCCTCTTCATCCATTGTTCCTTTTATGGCATGTTCTTTAGATTGTATGTAAGCACGCATAATCTCTTGTTTGTTATGGCTCTTTTGTTAACCACTCTGGGAGCCTCTTTGACTGAGATGTGACTGAAGTATCTTCACTGCATGCAGGTTGTCAAAGGATAGTGATATTACGTAGTAATCAGTCATAAATATATTAATGCATGATTTCTCTATCATACCCAGTTATCACAGTTAAAACATTTTTCACAAGTTGTAGAATGAACAAGCACAGTCAAAATCTGTGTGACTGAAGATGATAGGCAGCCTTCTCCACTCTGGTGAACTCCAGATGTCTACAGTTCAAATCATCCTTGCACACAGGTAGTTGTAGCCCAGCATATCAAGAGGTCACCAGGTTGGAGAATGCTGTGTTACAGGGAAATATTGCAAAGACTGTAAATTCTTCTCTTGCTATTAGAATTTATCTAGTTGCTGAATGACAAATTGTCATCCAGTAGCAAAAGGGCATTCACTCAGTTCACAATAGTTTCTAGGAAATCCTTTTAAAAAAATCTTTAACTGGCTAAGAGATAGCAGAGCCTCCCTATTCATATACACTCTGCTATTTTGTTGCATGCTTTTGTTCTTTCCAGATTAGAAACAACAATGAGCTATCTTCCATTGCAGAAGCTAGGACTGGAATCTTCCTACTCTGTAAAGATCTCATTCTTATCATAAGGTTCTGCAACTAAATCAAGGAGTTATAACTTTAGCAAATGGCCAGGATGTTATTGGCTTGCTTTTTTCTTTTCAAAGCTGTAAGTAGAGCTCCTATAGGTTTGAATCTGAGGGTTTATCTACACTGGTGATTTACCCCAGCTTGAGCCCTGCAGTCCAAATGATGCATGGCATTTACCATGATCTGCCCCCAGGCAGTCCAAATGACCCTCCTGGGGCTGATACGGGGCTGGAACAGCAGCAAGGGCCCAATAAAACATCCTAATATAATACCTGGTTTATCCTGCTTTACCCAGCAAAAACCGGATTGGGCTCATGGGAGCCTGTCTGGCATGCTGCTCCTCCCTACCACTGTCAGCTCCCTGGCTCTCCTGGAAGCAGGCAGGGGTCCCTCAGCATGTGACCGAGACTGGTCACATGCAGGGGGCCTGCAGTCACAGGCAGGGCCGGTTTAAGGAATTTTGGGGGCCCCTGCAATGCTTTACTTTTGGGCCCCCATATGACTTGAAGGCACATGGGCAAGAAAGAAAGAAAGAAAGAAAGAAAGAAAGAAAGAAAGAAAGAAGCCCTTTCTGAGGGAGACAACCCTCAAATTCCCTGTCTCTCTCTCTCACACACACACACTCACCCTCTCCGATGTGCCTCTCCCTCCAGCTTCTGTTTCTTTCTCTTTCTCTTTAGTTTTGGAGAGGCTTTTTTGTTTTTTTGTTTTTTAAAAAGCCAGCAGGAGGTTTTTAGAGGAGGAGGGTATGAGGGGGCTCCTCCCAGCTGTCTCCTGGCTGTTCCTTCGTCAGATTAAGGAGGCCAACACGGGGCCCTCTCTTGACCTCGGGGCCCCCTGCCAATGCTGATTTGGCAGACAGGTTAAACCGGCCCTGGTCACAGGTTGTGGGACCCCTGCCTGGCTTCCACATTGGTGGGGGAAATGATAGCAGTGGGCCGCAGTGGTGTCTTCAGTGATTGGCCAGCATCCTGTTTGGACACTGCTGTTTTCTCCAGGTAATGGGGAGTGGGGGGGGACAAGCCAGGTCTACAGTCAGGGTATGCCTGCAGGGAGCCTGCATATCCTGGATAGTGTAGATGAGCCCTGAGACACCACCTGTCTTCCAATTGTAGTACTGTAACTGCAACCAGAGGCTACTTGGACTTTGGGAGTGAAAATCAGATGGTGTTGATTGACACTTTCTAAAGGTAGACTCCCCCAAAGGGGTGTCTCAGCCAAATGCATGAGAGCAGCAGAAAAATGTCCTTTTGTGTATGGTGCTGCCCAAGAGGACTGTTGTTGTTGTGTATCTTTAAGTTATTTCTGACTTATGGTGACCCTAAGGTGAATCTATTATGGGGTTTTCTTGTCAAGACTTGCTCAGAAAGGGTTTGCCATTGCCTTTCTCTGTGGCTGAGAATGTGTGGCTTGCCCAAGGTCATTCTGTGGCTTTCCATGGTTGAGTGAGTGGTGATTCAAACCCTGATCTCCAGAGTCCTAGGGCCCATCTACAGAAAGGGGGGGGGGGAATCCAAAGTACTAAATGGTTTTTCTGGCCTCAGAAGCATGCATAAGCCTCGCATTCCTGATGGCAGCCACAAGTGATTTACTCATGTTAGTTCCTCAGCGCTGCCTTTTTTTTTTAAAGTCATCCCAAGGTGCACTGGTGTGACAGAGCGATTTTCCAACTTTATAGGACAGCAAAATAGAAAATATTCATCCTGTTTTATTGCCTTTGCGAGCTATTACTAAGACAAAAATCCAATATGGCAGGAGTGGGTATTTGCCCTGCTAGCAAGCCCCGCCTCCACTCTCACCCGGCCAATCAGCTTTGTGCTTTCCTTCAATTTTTTTGTTGCTCGATAGTCCAAATGAACAGGAATGCATACCCACCTTGCGATTTTTGAAAAAGTATGGGAAAATCTGCGAAGGCCTTCTGAATAGTGTGGATTGGTAGTGGATCCTGTTTAGACAGGTAGGATTCCCAGCAAATTACATGAGGGGTATTTTTACCATTTAGACAGGCCCCTAGTCCAATGCTTAAAACCACTACACCACGCTGGCTCCCCAAGAGGACTAGCAATGTTCAAATCAAATATAATCCACCTCACCTTTCTTTCATCAGACCAGGTGCTTTCATCTGTTCTGCACAGATGCTCATTCCAGCTCCTCCCCCCCATAGCAGATTTTGGACAGAAAATTACACACAAAACAATATATATTTTTCTACAAATTGTGCTAATATGAAGCCATGTGTATGTATTTGTATATGCAAAAATATTCTTCTTCTCCCTTCTCCTTTATTAACATCTCTGCTGTCATCAGCATGTGTCACTTTCCATAGCTATATACGTAAATATCTCATAAAATTCGAGGGCAGTGCTCCTTTCTTCCTTCTCAGCCACAGATTCTATTGAAATAGGATGGCCTGGCATTGCAAGCATGCTGCCCATTTAGAAAAAGGAGGATCCTATTTCAGCATATATTTCATGGTTCCCCCAAATGGGACTTGTCAAGTTTTCAGCATGTTTTCATTCTTTGTCTAAACCAATCCATTGTGATACATTTTCTTTAGCCTTGGAAGCTGAATGAAGATATTTTGGAGACTACTTCACTTGACTACCTTTAAAATGTTAGCTTCAGAACATAGGAAGGTTGCAACATTCATGCCCATTGCTGCATCCTATCAAAAAAGGTAACTTTCCTAAGTTCTGGTTTTAATATGAATGCTTGCTTTATGTTGCTTTATGAATGCTTGCAGTGGGCAAAAGAATCCTAAAGAGGCCTCTAAGGTTACAGTTTTGAGCCCCTACTGGTTTCTGCTTGTGACAGTGGAACCTGTTGATCACAAAGGTAGGGAATTTTTCCTATTCTCCATCCGCAGAATGCCTTCAGGATACTAATTTTGGGCTTCCTGCCTGCTGCAATCAGTGATATTTTTCCATTTATGCAGACACAACTGGGGCCTCCCTCACTGCCGAGGTTCTTCCACCAGTGAAACCAGTCTCCACAGGCATTGGTCAGATTTCTCATTTCATGCAAAGGGTTATAATGCCACAGACTATACCTAAAGACCCCCACGGGGATCCAGTGAGAAGAATGAAGTAGGCAGAGACTTCTTAGTCATGATTCCACATATGGGGATCTCTATAGACCTGTTCAGGCCTTTGCAACCCCACTAAGACATTTGCCCATGTCCCTGTCCTCAGTTTTAGCCTTATACACACTTGGACTGGCCTAAAATAACAGCACACATTTGGGTGGGTGTGCTGCCAACCATGTCAAAATTAGCATATCTAAATACTAAAAATTCACCTGAATATGTGTAAGTCTAAAACTGGGGATGGGAACAAAGGTGGCATGTGAACCCTATCCCCCCCCATGCCCCTTAATATCTGGATGTAATTTAGGACTTTATCATATCATTCCATCTATGAAAAGTGGCACTTTCTTGTCTGTCCAGCACAGAGGAAGCACGAATGAAGGACAGGAGGAGGATGGCATTATGTGAAATCAATTACCAGAAGTGGGACAGAGGCATCCTCCTCCTGATCTCTGCGGATGTTTTTTAGAGCATCTGAAAAAGTCCATAGAGGAAGAAAGAAAAGAAGAAGTGACTTCTGATCTTCCTTTTGGCAGTTATATACATATGCATGTATTGTAGTTTTCATACCTCTCTTGCCAAAATTACCACATGATCCCTTCTTTTAATAACCTATTCTTTCTACTCATCAAAACCAAAAGTTACCAGGTCATTTATTTTATTTTATTTTGCAAAAAATTTATAAGGGATTTCCAGTCTTTGAGAAATGTAATGTTGGAAATTGGTTCATGATACGATAGTGACGATATTAAAGAAAACTTAGCCCATTTTATCATACTCTCTTTGACTTGTTCGTCTTTCATTTGATAGGTCTTTTTATCCATTTTAAATCTTTCTGATAACAAAGTACATGGACTTTTTCATTAGCAAGAGGAGGAAGATGTCATTTGTCACCTGTTCCCTTGGTTCTTAGCTGTGGTCCTCACAGTGGGGTGGTGGTGGATTTTCTCAACAGTATATTGCTGTGAATGATCTCTATTGTAATTCAAAATGCTTTAACTGGGTGGGCAATTAAGACCCATTAGATTTACAAAAGATTTGCTCCAGGGGGAGTGGAAAATTGCCAGAACTGATCTGTCAATATGGGTCAACACAGCTGCTTGCATTTTGGACTCTTCTTTGTGATATAACTATGGGGACTATCATGATGAACACCTGCAATTCAAAATGTATCATGGTACCACTTCACAGATGCATCTGATAAATAATCGCTATAAGGTAAGGCAATCCTGGAGCTAGATAGGCCAGTGCTTGGATAAGATACTTTTTGTACTGAAATTTCCAGAGTGCCCTGGGAAATTCTAGAAGTTGTAGGCCAAAACGGTATCTTTTTTAAACTCTGGGACAGGGTCAATGGAAGAGCCATGCTTTAGACTACAAATGGTCCTACAGCAGCATATTTGACAGTCTTTAAGTTATCACAAGACAATTCATTATTCTCACTGAAAGGGAGAGTCTATAAGTAACTTCCACTGGATTTTAGTAAGTGCCGAGCATCTAAAAGTGAGTTTTGCCTTTAACAAAGTGATGCCAAACTGTTTAAATAACAGGGTTGACAATGTCAAAATAAAGATTTGTTTCATTCTCCCAGAGTGGCAGAAGAAATATTGGGTTTTCAACGCAGTTGTGTACAATAAGTGGGCACTTTCATACTTCCCCTCAGGCAAAGATACACCTCCCAAGAAAAAACACATATAATCACCTAATTCTATGGCAGATGTTTTAGATCACAGTGTGAGGTCACTCCTCACCCCATATTTGGCCAGGAGACAACTCAGTTTTGCTACCAATTTAATTCTGTTCTGTCTTGCCAAGTTAATTGCTGCCATTATCCTCACTGCAAGACACGCGTTGGCAGCGGTGCCAACTAAACCATCTCACTCATTTGGGGGCTTTGCCATGAAAGATGCCAAATCCATCCTTGATCCTAATTATATGAGGCATGGTCCAAACATTTTTACACTGGGTGCATAAAAATAACGAAGACAGACTTGCTGTTTGATTTGGCTCACTAACCCTTCATTAAGTGGAATTCACTAATTGCATGACAAATCATGCTCTCCTATGATATTACATTTCTTTCTTTGGAAAATAGGTATCCCTGGAGCAGGCAACTAGGTAGATTCTTGACAATGGATCCTATAGAAGAAGAAAGAGAAAGAAAGGAAAAGAAAGTGGAGGAGAGAGAAGCAACCACCACCAGTCTTATTTGGGCCAAATCTTGAATTCCATGCTCAGGAAAAAACCACAATCTCCTTGGAGGGTTTTTAAAAACAAAAAACAAAACAAAAAAAAGTGAGAACTATATAGTTCTGAATAATAAAACATGAATTGTTCTTCCTATCTTTCCAAATGTGCTGAGTTTTGCTTATACACAATTTTATATCATACTAATTCAGTTTCCACCAGATAGCTTCTTATTATTTTGTCTATGGAACAGCTTGGTTACAAAGTGTTTTGTTGCATACTCCCTGCTTCAAGAAGTCTAGGGGTAGGATTTAGTTCCTTGGGATGAGAAGGCATTGCTTGTCTACACTGCTGAAAAAAACCATACTCGACTCATAGTCGCTGCAATCATGACACATTCCTGATGATTCACTCAAAATGTGGTTCTTTCCACTACCCGAACGCTTAAATCCAGTTTTAAAAAGCTTGCCTGTTACCCCACACTTTCCTGGAAAATCTGGATAACCGTATGTGTGGCCAGCCTTCCGAGACGACATCACTGTGGAGCCGGGGGAGGAGTTTTCAGTGGATGGAATAGGTTGGTGGGTGGTGACCTGGGTCACCTGATCATTCCCGCCAGGAAATGGTATGTCCCCTGTTTGACAGCCATCCAATAGGAATGCAGATGTGTGGGACAAGAAACGTTATTGGCTCCTGACAATAAATGTGGAAATATGTATATTTACATGCATGACAGGAAGAAGAAAAAAAAATGGAGCAGACATGGCCAAGTGGCCAAAAATAATGCGAAGGATTGGAGATGTGGACACCCCTTGCACCGCCGCAGTGAATTCGCCAGGGGGAAATGTGGGACTGGTTATGCTGATCTTACCAGCTATGTGTGTGGTTAGTGGGGTCACTGAGGACCAGGAAAAGGTGATGCAAAGCTGAATTTTTTTCATTAGTGTAGACAAGTCTGGATCCCAAGAGAAGTTACTATATTGCTGCTAATGGAGTTTAAATTTTACTTTCTGTCTCAGTCTGCACATGGCAAAAAAAAGAAGAAGGGATCAGTTGCATTAAGATCCCTCCAAACCAAGTGAACTACAACAGAAACAACTTCTGATAAAAAAATGTAGACCTGTGACTCTCACACTGTCACTTTTCTTCTCATGTATGATTTTTAAAAACATCTTTTGCCTGATGAAGAAGCCAGTGGAGTTTCGAAAGCTTGAATAATGTATTTTGTGCATTTTGGTTGGTCAATAAAGATATTGCTCTTTATTGTGGATTCTGTTGTATTTTGCTGCATATTTCCTAGCTTCATTTGGGTTAATTATTGACATGTCCCACCAGTGATCTCCCTAGTGTGGATTTCAACTACATCACATAGGCTACTTTGTAAGTCAAACCATCCACCCATACCCTCAGAATTATCTGAGAACCTGTCCACCCATTTTTACATGAATGTGGTACCATGTCAAATAGATACCTTTGGCGTATTTCCAGAAGTGCCTAATTCGCCTCCTGTTTTCCTGCCCATTTTTCCTGACCCAAGAAGGATGCATCTAATGAGGTAGACTGAGTCTATGAAAGCTTACACTAGAAATTTCCTCTTCCCAGTTAATCCCAAAGGTGTTATTGGATTTCTTTATGGTGCCTTCTCCTCCTCCTCCTCTTCTTCTTATTAGGGTTATGATGATGCTCTTGATTGCATGGAGAGCATCCACATAAAGGCCAAGCTCTCCTGTTCAGACTTGTCCCTCTCCAGTTAATCTTTAAGGTGGTGACACATTTCCCCGCCCCCTCTTTCATTCCTCCTTTTTAGGCTGCAGGAGACTAACATGGCTACTTTTTTGAAAAGAAATAACAAAGTCCTTACCAAAGCAATGCAAGAAATTAAATTTTAGGAAGGGCACCAAATTAAAAAGACCAAATTGAGAAAATTACCCAACAGATAGTACAATCTCTTCTGTCTTTGGACTACATCAGACGAGCCTCTAAAAATGTTCTTTTGTCAGCTTAATTAAAGCCATTTTTATGCCGGCAAAAGAATACCTCCCACCAGACTTTCCTTTGTCTCCAGGCAAAGGCTTCTCCAGCAATGAAGAGGAGCTCCATTCACTTCTCATTCAAAATCCTGTGGATTCTCACAGAAGATGCTAGCGTGGGAAATTTCAAAACAAACAAACAAAAACAACACACAAAAAGTAAAAAAAACCACATGCACACTTAAAAACTCCCAAGTAACCAGAGAAGGGTCATAAAAAGTGTGTCACTTACCTGGATGTCACAATCTCACCCGGAGGTGTTCTGGCCGGTCCGACCATTGACAGAGTAAGTACGCAAAAAAAGTGCTAGGTTTCATACACCAGCAATGCTGACCAAAAAATAAATAAAATAAAATAAAATAAATGGCACAGCCGATTTATTGATGGCTTGTCCCATCAATAAAATAAACTGGCATATTGGCAGGACATAAACACAAAAGGGCGATGTCGTGTGGCTGGCATCTTCACAGATGCAGGCAAAACATCAGAAAGAAACTATTCCAGAACACGGCCTCACAGCCCAGAAAAAAAACAAGGAAAATCTATGGATGCTGGCTATGAAAGCCTTCGACTTCACATCCAACTGCATTATTTCTGCAGCGTGTCACCAGTCTCAGTCATACCTAGGATGGATACAATGAAATCAATGGGACTTGCCAATCATGACTAATTGAAGCCCCATGCTCTAAATATGACTACGTGTGGCTTTAACCTGTTGTCTCACTGTTGGGCAAGAGCTTGGTTATATGAACGACTTTTTAGGACAAAGAAAAAACAACGCTAGCAGCCTCGCCACATTGCAAGGCTGCAGCGTTGCAGGGCGTCCGTTTCGCATGACGTCCGTCCCTAGCGGTATTGTTGCAGTACTGCTGGGACATTTGAGCGTTATATTTAGCAGATTTTTACTCATGATCTGAGTAAAAATCGCCAAAATATAACGCTCAAATGTCCCAGCGGTACTGCAACAGTACCGCTAGGGACGGGCGTCATGCGAAACGGACGCCCTGCAACGCTGCAGCCTCGCAACGTGGCGAGGCTGCTAGCGTTGTTTTTTCTTTGTCCGAAAAAGTCCGAAGACAGATCTCTCTCTTGATGTTTCAGTGTTTTCTCTTTTCTTGATTGTCCCTTGCCAATAGTTTCTTCACTAACACATGCTTTCTACACCAGCAATTAAGACAAGGTGGCATCTTGTTTGGATAAACATATTCAGCCAACAAATGAGCTTTTTCTGTAGCCTAAGTATATAAAAAGTAGTAGCTGCAAAGCCTTATTCTAAAGCGGCTTATTTCTAGTCATCCCACATATCCGCAGAGATGGCTCTGAAGGAGAGCAGAGTAAAGATTCACAAATGTCAAAGAGAAATATACTCTGTTTGGCAGAGGTGAGGAATCTCTGGCTAAGTCAACTCACAAAGCTGGGTTCACAATGCAAAGGATAACTCCCATGTGACTCCTGTGAGGAATGTCATATCTGTCTTTGCTCAACCCAAGCCCCCCCATTCTCCCCAGCATTCTACAATCCTGTTTACACAACTAGGCATTTAAAAGGGTATGGCTTTGTAAACACTCCAAATAGGAATTTTGGCGGCAGTGGTATGTATCCCCAGTGGTGTCATACCTGTTTGTGATAGATATGAGCCTGGGTTGTTTCACAGTTGACAGGAAAAAGAACACTAGAACACCTCATGCACTCAAAATATTTTTGCCGTCATTGCTGTTATAGCATCCTTCTGGCTGGTGAAAATGTGGTAACTGAGGTGAGCTCCTGACAATAATGCTAATATGACCAAGCGTTGCAGTATTTATCAGCAGGGTTAATAACATGCTGTCTTGTACAGTTTTGGATGGAGTTGCTACACTTGAGGTGCATGTGTACCTCTGTTTCAAGGAACAGAAGCCATAGTATTTAGTCATCCGTTAACATGGCCAAGGGTGGCAGGGGAAGAGGAATTTTGTTGCTGTATCCCTGTTATTGTATGAGGAATGTGACCTGTTGCAATTGCTCAATTACTATAAAATTATTTTTCAAAAAGGGATGAAACTCTATTATAATGGGAAAGAAAAGGAAGAGTTGTTTTAAAAAAAAAAACTCCGCTTACAGGTATGAGGAGAGCCAGCATGGTATAGCGGTTTGAATGTTAGGTTAGGATTTGAGGCGAACAGGGTTTGAATTCCTGCTCAGCCAAGGAAACTCATTGGGTGACCTTGCTCAAGCTGTACTCTCTCAGCCTCAGAGGAAGGCAATGGCAAGCAAATCTTGTCAAGAAGGCCTGGTGATAAGGCCACCTTAGGGTTGCAGAAATGACTTGAAAACACATAGCAACAAGGGGTATGAGAATAGAACAATCAGGAGTTTCTGCATGTTTGAAAAGAAAGATATAGGGCTGGGAACAAGGCACTAAGAAATCATCAGCCAAATTCACCCTACAAAAATAATCCAATTTGAAAGTGGATTATTTGCCATGGCGCCTTCCTATTGAATCCTAGAATTAGTGGTTTTACAAATTATCTAGCCTTCTCTGACAAAGAGTGCTGGTGCCTTGTCAAACTACAAATCCCAGGATTTCATAGGAAGGAGCCATGGCAATTAATCCACTTTCAAACTAGATTATTTCTATAGTATGGATTTGGCCTTGGTGTGTGTTTAAAAACACCTTCTGTGGTCAGTCGGTTGCAAAACATCAAAGAGATCAACAGAAAGAAGATAGAGACTAGAAGGATGACTGTGAGGGAAGAAACTGGTGTTGTTTTATACTTCAAATAGTCATCACTGTATGTAGACCCCGCTAAAATATTTATGCTTGAACAGCATTTCAGTAGAAAAGAGAATGGGATCACTTGCTATCCTGTTAGAGCTTCATGCATTTCTGTTATCCCATGTGTCTGCTTAGTCAAGAAAGATGGGGAAAGTTTTGCTATCCACTGCTTCTACACAAAACAGTTATCTATGGGCTTGTCTATATGGGGAAACTAATCCTAACGGGATGTGAACGGAAGGCGATCTGTTCATACGGACATTCACATAAATACGTGTCATTAGGAAGGGGAGCAGCCAATCCACCACAAGGTCTGGGGCTTCATCCCGATTTTTAAAAAAGCGCCATACGACATGCAAATGTGCAACCTTTCGGACACTCGCATTCACGCAGATACAAACAGGCAGTGTAATCCAATTGACTGGACGATCATGGGGGTAGGGCTGGCAAACAGGGAAAGCGCCTGCAGCTGCCATGTTGGATTTTCAGCTAAGGGAGGGTACGGTAAGTTGATCAAACTGATCTTATACTCTCTCTTTTTTCTTTCTTTTTTAAAACATATGAAATATCACATGTGTGCACCATGGGAAACTGTTTTTTTTTTTTTTTAATGTTGGCAGTGGCAGATTTAAAATTGTGAGTAAATGACTCATGGCTGCCATCTTGGCTAGGAGTCAACGGGGGCTCTTTTGACTGTTTAGACAGGTCGCATTGTTGCGAATGCCTGCTTTTTCAGACGTGTTCATATTCCCCCCCCCCCTTGTATAAATGAGCCCCTCAGTCTAAAAATGTTGGACACGTTATATAAACCCCTTGTTTTCAGGCATGCCTTTGACCTTGTTTCAATGTGGGCAGATGTACACACATGCTTGGGAGACATGGAGGTAACACACATGCTTTGGGGGCATGGTGCTCCTCCATGGCTTTGTGAGTCTCTCCTATAGTGATGGATATTGGTTTTCTTTGCTTTGAAACACCTGCTGCATCTATCGATCACCAACAAATCTTCCTGTCCACCTGTGACTTTTTCTCATCTTTCTCATCCTTGAATCTGTCTGATGTAGAGGCCCAGATCAAACTCCAGTATCAAAACAGTAACAAACTAAACTGGCAAACAGAGCTTTATACTGCTGCTTCTAGAGATGTACTCAATAAGGATCCAGGTTCCTAGTCTTCTGACCATACTGGAAAGCTAACAGAAAAAACAGTACAGTTGTCCCTTCATACTCGCTGGGGTTTGGTTCCAGGACCCCCTGTGAATACCAAAATCTGTGAATACTCAAGTCCCATTATATGCAATGGCATAGCAAAATGGTGTCCCTTATATAAGATGGCAAAATCAAGGTTTACTTTTTGGATTATTTTTTTAAAGAATATTTTCAAGCTGTGAATACTTAAATCCATGGATACCAAATCTGTGGATACGGAGGGACAACTGTATTGTGAGAATATAAATGTTGATGCTGTCAAACTTGATGTGTAATATAACGGGTCCTTCTGATAAAGAAAAGACAACAGGAGACTCAGACATGTTTAATTGTCCTTTGTGTACAAACTCACAGCTCCAATTTTTGTCTTTTCTTTTATTGTCTTGCTTTTTCTGTATCTGGACAGCTCATTGATAGGACTAGCCTAGAATATTTTGCTTGCTGAAGCAAAAAAGAAGATGGCACCCTTCCCACACTGTATGCCAAAGCTGACCAGACTGGTGGTTGAATTTTCTGGTAAAGGGAGAGTGGCCTCCACTGCAACTGAAAGTAGTAGCTGAGCTTGGCAGGCACAAGGGAGGCTCAATGGAACACTGGTCTCTCCTCCAATAGCATCTTGCTGACATCTCCCGACTCCTGCAACCTGCAGCAGCTGCCGCACTCTGCCTAATGGTTGGGTCAGCCATGCTCATTAAAACTCCTTTTGAGAAATCCTTCATGTGAGGCAACCCATGTATTCAAAAACAGTAGAGACCTTTTTGGGCTGTACTACTTAAAAATATGGGAAGGGAAAGGTACTTTTAATTTTCTTGAATAGAGCACACAAGTCTTGAAAGAAGCACTGTGAAAAAGGCAGGCTTTAGATATATACATATTGATGAAATACAGATCATCTATTATTTATTTGTTTAGCCTGGTGTATGTTTAGCCTGGGGAAGAGAAGGTTAAGAGGGGACATGATAGCCATGTTTAAATATTTGAAGGGATGTGATTCTGAGGATGGAGCAAGCTTGTTTTCTGCAGCTCCAAAGACTACGGAGATTATTAGTTGGGCCCTTAAAAATCATCCCTGTCTTGGTACCCCCCCCCACCCATCCCATTCCCGTCCCTGTAACACTTTAAAGAAAAACTTTTCAAACACCTACCTTAATCCTGAGACAGAAACTGTTCCCCCTCCCCTCAGCAGGTCGGGAGTGAATGCAGCCATCACAAAGCTGCATTCATGTCCCATAAAGCAAATCCCAGCCGTTCTCACAACAGAAAGATCATGTGGGAAATTTGAAAAGAAAAAGAAAATGTCAAACAGTAAAAGAAAGCAGCTGAACACATTACAAAACCCCAAGGAACCCAGGGAGGGTTAAAAAAAAAGTGTCACTTACCTCGATGTCCCAATCGAATCCGGAAGTATTTGGCACGGACCTCCCTGTGACCTCACATTGATGCTGGCATCGCACCAGCAGAATGGGGCTCCATTTCAGACGCCCGTGATTCCATTTCAGAAACGGAACGGGCGATCTATTAACTACTTTTTCCCATGAATAAGAAAACACAGGGGTAGAACAGAGGCAGCACTGGAGGGAGAATGGGACAGGGATGAAGACGTCTTTTGCAATCCTGTTGCATCCCTCTCCCAGATTATTAAGCCCATTTGATAATCTCCTAGGACATGGAGCAACTGACTCAAACTATAGGAAAAGAGATTCCACCTAAACATTAGGAAGAACCTCCTGAGAGTAAGAGCTATTCGGAAGTGGAATGCACTGCCTTGGAGTGTGGTGGAGTCTTCTTCTTTGGAGGTTTTTAAACAGAGGCTGGATGGCCACCTGTCAGGAATGCTTTGATTGTTTATTCCTCCATGGCAGGGGGTTGGACTGGATGGCCCTTGTGGTCTCTTCCAACTCTATGATTCTATGATTTTGTTTGACATTGGTAGAAATATTTTAAAACTCCCCTTTCTCAATCTGAAAAGCAGGGCAGTATATAATGGGCATGACTGAAACTAGTCATATGGTACCAAAATAAATACAATACAATATAAACAATCATTTAAAAAAAAAAACCCTCAGGTTGATTGAAAACACAAGTGAGAGGGTGTTACTGTGTTCATATTCTGGCATGAATTCACACTGCACAATTATAGCAGTTTTGATGCCACGTTAACTGCTACGGCTGCATCCTATGGAATCCCGGGATTTAGTGAAGTACTCAGAATTATCTGCTTAAGAGTTCTAGCATTCTTCCCTGAACTACAAGAGTGAATTCTGAGTGCCTCACGAAACGTGGATCCATGGCAGTTAAAGTGATGCCAGAGAGCTTATAATTGTGTGGTTTGGATATTGCCTGTGGGCACCCATAGACATCTGGATCACCTTGGAAGGAAAACAGAATGCTGGGGCCCTTTTTAATTATATTGCTGTAATTCAACTTTAATTGCTAAGGTTCCTGGGATTTGTAGTTCAGCTTTAAGCTGAAAATCCCAATATTTCATAGAATGGAACCATAGCAGTTAAAGTGGAATCACAGCAGTTTAATATTGTAGTGTAAAAGGGCATTTGGACTAAAGAGGCTGTTGTTCTGATCCAGAATATCTCTTCCTATGTTCTTAGGAAATTCTGCAACTTGGGTGGTATTTCATCTTTAAGTTTCCATAACTGCAGAACCCAGAAAACAATAAGAATATTTTCTATTTGTTCCCAAATTGCTAGATGCCCTCAATTTAGGTAGTCATTACACAATAACGCACAATTACATAATGGGCTATGGAAAGTGCTGGAGGATGGGTGGGATTGTGACTCAGAACTGCTCTTGGTTACTGAATAGCAAACCTTGGCAAGAATATTGTCATGGATATAGATTTAATCATGGCTTGAGTCTTGTACCCATTCTACTCCACTCCCTCCTGTATCCTTTCCTTTAATAAATGCAAAGCTGTTGCAGCAATTCCCCCAAACGCACACATTAAAGGAATGCATCAACACAATACATTATGTAATGAAAATAACAGAGTTGGTGAGAATGTGCTGTTTCTTGCACCCATGAACTGCAAGATTTGACATGTCTCTAAGGACGACTCTGCGTTTGCTGGAAGATGGAGTTAGAATCATCCAGGCATGAGGTGGGGACCTTTGATTTTTTCCCCATCAAAATACCTACAGCAATCATTTGATTACATGATGATTATTGACTTATAATAACTTGATTCATTTTCCTTCCTTTGCAGGACATAGCTCAGTAGCAGAGCATGTTTTGGGCGCAGATGTTTTGCACACTTAATCCCTGGATTCTCCACATCAGGCCTGGGAAGATGCAATCTGATTGAATCCTTGGAGCAGCATTGCCCATTAGAATAGACCAGTGGCTCTTAATCTTTTCTTTATGTTTTTAAATATATTTTGTTGCTTCAGACCCCCAAGACTTATAACAACAACAACAACAACACATCATCATCATCATCTAATTACACCATCAATTAAACCTTCCTTCAGTGGCACTGGAGGCAGGAGGGAAGACTTTTCTCCTGCTTCTTCCTGCAAGTTTGGCTGGAGCAGATTGAATGGCAATGTGCAGGCTAAGCCAGCCAGTCTTTGCCTTGTCTCCTGTCATGTGGCCACTCCATTGCAGGCAGGAAGTGGGCCGAGCAGCCTTCAAGCTTTCGCCGATCCCCTGTGAGGATATTGCAGCCCCCTGGGGGTCCCCAGACTACAGGTTAAGAACTACTGGAATAGATTATGGGTGACACATGTTCTGTCCTCATCCATTTTTCTGGCTCTCAACCCCCAACACACCAGGTGCAAAATTTTCTGCAATCCCATTGAATTTCCTTGCTTGGGTGGGTGGAAACAGAATTTTCTTTGAAAACAATGTGTATCCAGAATGTGTGATTTGTTTTAAAGTGTGGCTGTGCTCCCAGAAGGGAGAGTCTGCTTTTTAAAAAAGTCATGTTTCTGTTACCTACCCTTGGAATATTGAATAATTGGCTATGTTTAATAATTTGGCTTAAGGTGGTCATCTGTGTGGTTGCAGGTAAACCAACAACCCCCAAATACCAAGGCAGGATTCATGTAAGACCAAGGGAGGGGCTTTTGGAAATTCCCCAAACCAAATACTTAGGTCAGAGAGTTAACACCTGGAGATGAGTCACTCACTAATCCACTCAACAATAGCAGAGGCTTTAATGCTTGTAAAATGGATCCTTCCTCTTCTGCTCCCCTCCAACATAAGGCCTTGCCTGTTCCTATTTAAATTCAAAGTGTAGCACCCATTAGTGATTGTTAACTCTTCTGGAGCACCCTTTGTGTATTCAAGGGAACCTCTGAGAAACATTGCATTTAAGTCTAAGGACTTTTTCAAATGGGGGAACCCCTCCTCGAGGAGGAGGTCGGGAGAAGAACGGGGCTGTCACTCTTACAGAGCCCCATTTCAGATTACACTGTCTTCCTCTGCCTTCTCCCGACCTCCTCCCAACCTTCCCCCGTGCTTCCTCCGTGCTGCGGGCACCACTTTTTATTGATGGAGGTTTTCTGTCAATAAAAGTGGTGTCCACAGCACAGGGGAAGGAGGTTGGGAGGAGGACAGAGGAAGACGGTGGAGGACAGTGGAGGACGGCGTCGTCTGAAACAGGGCTCTGTAAGCGCGACAGCCCCGTTCTTCTCCCGACCTCCTCGGGGATTTTTCCCCCATTTGAAAAAGTCCTTACTTCCATTCCTTCAGGGGAATTATTTCATATAAATATCACCCTAAAACACCACCAAAGTGAGGACAATTCCACTTCCTATTGACTCCATGTCAGACTGTGTAGACGTCCCATCTTCCGGACCCCCTCACTCAGTGTACTTTGCAATCTCCACTCTGCAGGATTGGTACAGTATAACCCACCACCACCTTACTCCATGCCTCTATCCAAATACTTCCAACTATCTTGGCTTAGAACTTCCTCTGTTATTACTGGTATACATAGGTTAAAAGGTCCCGCTGTTGCTCAACCTCTTGCATATCCAGTTGAGTTAGCTAATTTCCCAATTTAAAATTAGGACATCAGAGGATCCCCATGGATCCCAAGTAATTCAGGCAACATTCCTTTGAGCCTTGTTTTCAAGGGAAATTTGAGGGGGTTTGCCACTGCACCCCTAAAATTCTCTCCCATCAGATAATACTAAATTAGATGGACTAATGGTTTGACTTGGTATAAGGCATCTTTTTCTTTTCCCTTTGTGTACATAAGACTTGTGTGTGTTTGCAAATCAACACCATTATAAAAAAGAAGAGTGATTTTGGCAATTAATTATAACTTAATCTAGTTAATTGGATCTGTGGCTTACCTTGCCCTGAAGAAATTATTATATAACTGAGCAGAGTAGGACAATAATTTGAGTAAGACATATTCTGGTTTAACATTCTGCTGACTGACCTCTTGCTATCTCAGTGGAGCCAAAGTCCTTAATTGCTCCAGAAATGCAGTATGAGTAATTCTAGAAGCAGGCATCTTCAAGATTTCTGTGATGAGCATTTTGCTTTTTTCTTGTTCCTGTCTTGCCAAACTGGCTCAGTATAACAACAGATCATTGTGCAGCAGAAATGTAATCAAAAGAATATAGGCATGGACTTCAGGACACATTGGCGTCCAGGACTCCAATCATGCATGTGCAGCTCTACTTGATTGCACATAAAGTGTTTGCTGTTATCCAGTAAGGGTGAAGATAACCTTATGGATGGCTTTTTAAGTTTCAGCTATTTTAGTAGGCAAGATTTCAGGACGTGCTTTACATCCAGAGATTGGATGTGGTACTCTTTTGGGACGACAACTCCCAGAATTTCCCAGCCAGCATGGCTACAAGCCATGGTGGCTGGGGGATTCTGGGATCTGTAGTCCAGAAAAGTAACAAGTCCAAGCTCTGCTGCTGTGAACCAGCATGGAATTAATTTTTAAGGAAGGATGATGTACAAGTGTTTAAAAATAATAAACTCAAAGACATGTGCAGCTGGGTCTTATACATGTTTACTCAGATGTAACTCCAACTGGTTCAGTAGGTACACTCAGATTACAGCCTTGAAAGTGCTAAACTTTAGACAGGTCATGATTTATTTGTTCTATACATAAAAGTGTGTGGAGTCCTTTTTGGCCTCAGGGACAAATTGGTTTGGGGCAAGCATTTCAGGTGCAACATGCCAGCAGTGGGTGGGGCCACCCCATCACAGGTAGGTGGCCTCCAAGGGAATAGCCCAATTATACAACTGCCAAAGATTTTCCCTTCCTTGGTGACCTGTGAATGAGGCCACTAAGGGAGAAAGAGGCTGCATTTGGGGCCTGCTGTTCTTTCTTTTATTGATGTATTTGTTCACTTGTGCGTTTAATCTATATTATGTTTTAATTGTATTTATTTTATGTGTTAGCAACCTTGAGTGTTGCTTTTTGGCAGATGATGGTACTATTGCTGCTGCTGCTACTACTACCACTACTATGGTACTACTGGTAATAATAATAATAATAATAATAATAATAATACAGATTGAGGTTCCAGCAACGATAGGTGCTCTGGGAGCAATTCCAAGTGGACTGACAAAACAATCTGAATGAAATTGCCATAGAGAGGATCACAATAGCACAATTACAAAAAGTGACACTGCTTGGAACATGCCATATTATCCAACAATACTTCACTGATTCCTATATTCTTGGATAGAATCCAAATCACGGATGTTTCAAACCTCCAGTCAGTAACACCTGATAGATTATGAAACTGAGATTTTTTAAAATAACAAAATCCAGCAGGAAGGAAAACAAGAACAAAAAAAACTGAAAAATATCAGATGTGTGTGTATATGTGCCTTCAAGTTGCCTGTTGACTCATGGGAACCCCATGGATTTCAGGGTTTTCTTAGGCAAGGAATACTCAGAGGTGGTTTTGTCAGTTCCTTCCTCTGACATATAGCCTACAAGCACCTGGTATTCATTGGTGGTCTCCCATGACAAAGCCAAAATTAACAATTTTTCCAACCTTCTCTGCAGTGAGGAACAAAATAATGCCCCTCCCTTGTTCTACTCACAGATGTTGACAGGGACTGGCAGGTGGTACACACTTCAGAACTACTGAGGAACTAACTGGAAGGGTCTCCTTTTAAACCCGGAGTACTCAGACACCAAGCGGAAATCTCAGGGCAATTTCTAACAGGTGAATGAATTAGACTTTTTCGGACGCTGAAAAATAATGCAAGCAGCCTTGTCAGCTTGCGAGGCTGCTGCGCTGCAAAGCGTCCCTTTCGTATGACGCTCGCCCCTGCCGGTACTGTTGCGGTACCGCGGGGAGAGTTAAGCATCATATTTGGCCTTTTTTTAACTCACGAAAGTTGATTGTGAGTAAAAAACGACGAAATATGACGCTCAACTCTCCCCGTGGTACCGCAACAGTACTGGCAGAGGCGAGCGTCATACGAAAGGGACGCTTTGCAGTGCAGCAGCCTCGCAAGCTGACGAGGCTGCTTGCGTTATTTTTCAGCGTCTGAAAAAATCCTTAATCACCCAGGGAACAGTATATAAACATTGTAAAATAAAATAAAAAATTTAAAATGAATATCATGTACATGTATTGCAGTATTACTCTTGTGTGCAATGACAAACTACAACTGATGGTATGACCTTTGCGTGCTATTAAACATTCCTTGCTTTATAGCCTGAGAGATTCTGAACCATGAATGTGAAATTTCAAGGTGTACATTAATTAGTGCATTGAAATGCTTCTTTTCATGCTCCAAAACGTTTTCGCTCTACAATAAAGCAAACAGTTCTTATTTGGGACTGTGTCAATGAAGAAGCCCATTCTTTTTTTCTCTCTCTCTCCTGATTTCATTTCATTTTTATTGCCATCTGTTGTCTAATCCTAGCCAACAAAAGTTAAAAAAAAAAAAAAAGGAAATCCAAATGTTGGAAGCTGAAAGAAAATATATGCAACACTGTTACACACACACACACACACACACACACACACACTCCTCAGCATGGAATTTGGGCTTTTTTCATTAATCAAATAAATAGCACACCGCCTTGCTTAAAGCATGTCCAAAATACAGGAGGCAGAGTGAATATGGACCTGGGAGATTTGGAGAAATGAGGTTTTAATATAATTAAATATCCCAGGGCTTGACAGGAGGGAGTGACAGATGCAAGGCTTGACTGTGAGATCTGCTGAGGCAGCAAATCCAGAGGCCACAGTGAAAATCATCTGTCAAATTCATAAGCCACTTAAGACCCTCTTTTTACTATGTACAGCAGAAAATAACTTGAAAATGGGATCCATTTTAATGCAACGGTAAGCTCTTCTTTTGTATATTTCTATACTGTTTCATCTGTCTATCTATCTATCTATCTAAAAAACTGCGTCATAAGGACGCAACAAGAACAGAAATGGCTGACATTCATGGGCATGAATAAGGCATCCCTTTTTATTGGCAGCTTAGCTCTGAAATAAAAAAGTAAAGCCTTGTCCATGCCAATGCTACGCCCCGAGAATAGCTGAGGATGCAGGCGTCGGATAATGTGACCCTTTGTGTTCTCATTGCATTCTTCTGACATGGTTTGGGACATGGTTTTTTGCCACGTTTCCCCGCACCTGATAATTTCCCCGTGGTGACGTGCCCCTTACTTATTACACTGGCAATGTTGAAAGCTTATGTAAGGTCTTCTCATAATGGTGTTGCCATTTGTAGTGAAAAATCAATAGAAGACAGATAATATTTATTTTCCATATTTGCTCTAAGCGTTGCTTTAGAGTCTCAGCCCATAATGCTGTTCTCTGATCCATAAGATAAATCTTGCCTCAGATAATGTCATCCCTATGGGCCTGAACTCAAGCCCATTGAAAGGCATCCACAGACTTCATGGCTTTAGATCACAGCTTAAATACATTATTTGTCATGGAGAGAAGACAGGCCATTACAGAGGTCAGGCCAAGTCTCCCAGGAACCTCTCTTAGATAAGATCTGTTTAAATGAAAGGAGCTTATGGAAGAGCAACCTGACTTCTGAATCCTAGCCAGAGGTGTAGTTTCAAACAGCAAGTGCTCATAATGAAAGCAGCCACAGCCTCACCTCTAAGGAGCATCCCAGATACAGGTGGCTATATTGATTTGTGCCAACAAACTGATTCTAGCAGTTTTCATCTCCACCAGAGGCAAGGCTTTTGTAAAGCTAATGGATCTTAACTCTCATTGCTACTAAAATCTACTTTGCCCTCAGCTAATGTGAGGATGGCACCCCTAACTGAGGGTGGTGACAGCAGCAGATGACATCGTTATTCCTGCTGATGAAAAGAGAATCTCAGTTTTTTTACTACGTGAGCCCAGCTTTTGCTCTACCACCACATTTATGAGACATAAGGAAAACAGCCCTACAAGTAGGAAAGCAATTCCTTGCCATAACTGCATACAGCAATGTATAGAGGGTGCCAACACAAATTGTTCAGGGAGTTTGCTCTAATGATAGGAGTTTGCTCAAGCCTACTATTGTGGTAGCATTCTTCCTTTTAGGCCTGCAGTTTTGTCTTTTGAAGCCCTCACTATCAGTGAACATATAAGAATGTCCCATTTTTCTGCTCTCCTGGTAAATTACTCTCCATGTGCTTTTGATGGCTAAAGAATTTTTACTATAAATGTTGGGAAGACAATGTTTTGCCTCCTGCCATTCAGTAGATTCAGGACCTCCCAACCCTTTCAACATTTGCACAGATTTATGGCATATCTCTGTGTCAACTTTGTCTGGATATTAATGTGGATCTTCAGTTGCCTTTCACTGAGGTTTATGTATAGATGTTTCCATTGTGGTACTTCTGTCTTTTTCTGGTCTTGTTTTCCCCCCCCCCTTTCCTTTAGATTATTTTTGTAAAATAAAACATACATGAAAAAAAGAAAATGCAAGAATATTCCTTAATGTTTTTTTTTAAAGGCAGGTACCAAGAGACAAGATTTAATACACACTGGAAAATGAGAAAGTAATCAGTTCTAATCCCTCTATCACCAGCAACCTGGTCACGAGCCTTGGCAAGTTGGCTCTGCACTTTTTAATAAGTTTTGCAGAATAAATCATTTGGACTACCAATGGGCTAAAACTGCTCTGTTTCCTTTCTTCATTTCTATTTATTGAATGTTGTTTTGTGGCTGGAAAAGAAAGTAGAGCTCGGCCTTGACCTTTTGATAAAGAGCTTTGAAGAGAAAATAAAAGTGTTGCACACATGCCATAATTAACTGATTAAATCACAGGTGCCGGTGCTGCTCTCGCAGTTGACACGCCTTTGCAAAACCAGTATCAGGGTGCATTTCTTCTCTGACAGGATGACTAGAATGAAAGGCCTGCACACAATACAGCTCCGGCATCACAAATGTGTCAGAAATTGGATGTGAAAGAAATTGCTTCCTCCCCACCCCTCTGAGTAAGGGTGGGGTGGGTGCAGGTAGGAAGGTCGGCTGTCCTGCAGTCCTCTGTTTGAAGATGTCCTCTACTGTAGGGGTGGCGAAAGTGCAGCCTGTGGGGCAAATGTGCCCCTGGGCAATTTTTGTGGCCCCCAGGACCCAACAGAACTATTTTTTTGCCCAGTTGGACTTGAAAAGGTGTCCAATCTGAGTTCAGTTTAAAAATAACATGCCCTCCAACATTTCACAAATGAAAACTGGAACATGTGGCCAAGCAACATCAGAGCGTGGTCAAGATGCCAAAAGTTATTAATAAGGAAGAACATACAAGCCAGGAGAAACTGCAGCAGTTTCCTTTTGGCCCACTCTAGTGGGAAGGGCAAGATTCTGCTGCCTTCTCTCCTCTTTCCTTAGTCAATTGTGTGCCTTTGTATTTTGTACTTTGAACTCAGTTTGCCACAATTGAAGGAAGCAGATGACAAAGGGGGAAAGTGGGAGCAGGAAAGAGAAAGAGGAACATTTTAAAAACAGCTGAAAAAGTGGGACAACAGAGGATTGATTGGGACTGTCCCTGCCAAATTGGAACTGTTGGAGGGTATGAGATAAACATCCCTTAGAAAGGAGAACAGGCCCCTTGGAGTTGAGCCTTTAGCAGCTCAGTTTCAAATCAAGCAGACGCACAGATCATGGTCTTTCCTGGTATGTATAATAAAATGTATTGCATGTATTTTACCTTATAGAAATTATATCTAAATTGGCAGTGCATAAGTGTCCACACCAGAGGTAGTAGGGGTGGGAGTCCTATGCAGCAGGATAGCCAGATGGAGTGGAGGGTAGACGCCTGTGTCATTAGGACTTGTATTAAAGAGGGAGGGAGGGAGGGACTTTTGGCAGGGGAGCTTTTTCTAATCTCTGCATCACATGCTAACTGGCTGCAGAACACTGACTGACTCTTAGAGGCTGGGATGTGTATGCGGAGAAACAGAAAGGAAGGGGGCAGAATGGACAGGGTGTAGCTATGGCGGGGGTGTGTGTGAGTAAGAATTCCCCCCCCCCCCATGAAAATTTCTGTCAGTCCCCAAATTTCTAGCATTGCAGTTACTTTAAAGTAACTTCAACTGAGCATGTAGAAATACAGTTTAGGCAATCAAAGTTACTGAGGATGTGAGAACATAGTAAACGTTAGAGTTCTAGGTGTAAACTATTTTCTATGTCTCGCTCTCTACAATGCTAGAAATTTGAGGATCTAAGGAAAAATTCACTGGGGTGCCAAAGTCTTATTGGGGAGCAATGCCATAATTTCCCCTACCTGTAGCTACACCCCTGAAAATGGAGTGTCCTGGATGGTTGGCTGGTGCTCAGAACAGTAGCACTCTACACATTTTGTTATAGGTCCTTCTTGCATCAACTGACTTATACTATTCCTAAATAAGATAACACACTGTTTTACCTTTGCCAATGTTCACCTCCCTCCAGCAGTTTCAAAACTTAAGGAAAAAAAAAACACAGGCAGATTTTATTGTTAATATTCTCCAAAGATCTTCATAACCCCATGCTGCTAAGTTCAGCAGAAAAACAATGACAACAAGACTGCCATTGTGCCAATACCTGGAGGCAGCTTTCTTCTGTTTGCCTGCAGGATATAATCCTCTTTTAATTTAATTATTCGGCTTTCAATTTCTGGGCTCTGGGCTCACAGCTAAGCTATTGGTCATGTTCCAAATGGCTGCTGCCACCTTTGGCAGCACTGTCACCAGGATCCTAGCCACAAAGTGGGAATGGCCCAATGTGTTGCTGAATCCAGTAGTGATGCTGAATATTCAAGCAGTTCTCTTTTGTCAGTCTGCATTGCTCGGTGGATCTGAATCCATCAGCAACAGTGTGTCCGTTTCTGTCAGTTCTCCATGTTAGAAACTCATCATGTGCCTGAATGTTGTCACTTCTACTGGAGCAAACACAGAGAAGTCATGCAAGTGGTATCAAAATCCCATAGGGTTCTTCCCTCTGTAAAACCTCCTCTTTCTTCCTCATTGGTGAATCTCAAGGGAGAATTGTATGGACAGCATCATGTATGGTGGTTAAACGATACGGATGCCATAATGCACCATTTGGATAAAGACAGCATAGTAAGGGAAGAGAACTAACAAGAACACAGAGGAAGACATAATAGAATTGAATCACATTTGACAGATATGGTTGCTTTTTATTTTATTTTTTAATTAAAACCATATTAATAATAATAGTGATAACATTAGTATGCAATTTTGTAAAATTATATATATACCACATTGTATTAACCGTCATCTAATTCATTATCACAGTGATGTGTTTTTATCTTTCTAGATGTTTTCCTCCCATGCATATTTTCTTCAATTATCATCTTGTTCACTTGCTATATATATAAAATTCAAATACTGTTAATTAATATATTTTCTTTATCCAACTTCCTTCTGTCCAGTTTGTAGATATTATTGTAGGCATTGTAATTCCTATTCCGATGTTTCCTGTTACACCACATTTTCTTCCCTAACAAAAGAGCATATCCATTTGCTAGTACTATATTAATATTAAAACTATTAATGACTTATATCCACAGTTGTTACTCACATTGCATTTTGTTATTCATTATTTACATATTTCATATTTCAAATTTTTTTACTTATAATTTATATCTCTTCAGATGTGGTTGCTTTTTAGAAGTTTCTTGAACTCCAGGGTTGAATAGATGAGAGAGGGGGTGGCTTACTCTCCTGTCCTGAGTCCTAAATGAAATGATTAAGGCTTTCTTCTGATCTGAAGAGGCAGAAGAGATGACTGTTGCTGTCATATCTATCTCAAGGGCCTTGCTTTGCTACAGGAACTAAAATAATGAAGTCTCAGAATTGCAATTTTAAATCTACCGCCACCATTAAAAAAAAAGTTTGCAGGGTTCACAAAAGCAACATTTTGTATTTACAAGTAAATAAAATTAAATTAAAAAGTATAAAATTGTAGTTCGATCAACTTACCCAACCCTCACTTAGCCAAAAATCCAACATGGCAGCCGCAGCCGCTTTCCCTCTTTGCTAGCCCCACCCCCTGTGCTCATCCAGCCAATCAGATTCCACTGCTTGTTCGTATCTCTGTGAACGTGAGTGTTCAAACAGTCACACATTTGGAAGTCATATGGAACTTTTCAGAAAATCCGTACGAAGGCCCGGATGCAGCAGACACAGACTTTGCGGTGGATTTGGCTGCCCCCTTCTGAATGAAGGGAAGGTATTGGTACGTATTTGTGTGAACGGTCATTTGAACAGATCTCCGATCTTTCGCATTGCGTATGTATTATTTTGTCCGTATAGACAGGACCATAGTACCTGCTTGGCACGCAGGAGGTTTCAATCCCCAGTACCTTCAGTGACAGCAAGGGTATAGCAAAGGCTCCCTTATTTACCCTACATTTTAATTTTTGCTCCTGCTCCCCCCCCCCACAAGAATGTGCTCAGCCTCCTAAGAAACTCACAATTGTGCAAATGTGGAGTGGTTGCTGCATTTAATGTACATTGTCCCAGAGCATTAAAGGAAAACTTCAGGAATTTTTATCTTGGATTTTAAGACTTGTAAAATGAGCTCTATTTGAGGAAGCTTTAAAGTCTGAGATGGTTATCCTTCTGTGAGGGGAGGGGGGACATACTTTTTTTGTGAGAAAACTGGATATCCCAAGACACAGTCTAGCACTAACCCCATTTTTTTTCAATTTTACATCAAATAAACACATTTCAAAATCCAATTTGCAACACATTTCAGTTTTTCAGTTTATAACCATCTGTCTTATGGTTTAATAAATCAAGTTTGCAGTGATTCCTCCTATTTCCTTGCAATTTTGCAGGATACCTAAATTAAACACCTAAATATGTTCATCCAAACCCATCTTCATGAATATTTATCTCAGCTGGGAAAACTTAAAACATTTTTGCATTTGTAGACCTGAATTTTAGTGACTTGGGATGCTGGGACATCTTTGAGATAAAAAGTGTTCTGTAAAGTAGAGGAGAAAGTTGTATGAAAGTATAGTCTTAGCGTACTTCAAGGGCAACTAAAATGGTGAAATGTCTGAAAACGATGCCTTATGAGGAGAGACTTAGGGAGCTGGGTATGTTTAGCCTGAAAAAAAAGCCGGTTAAGAGGCGATATGATAGCCCTGTTTAAGTATTTGAGGGGATGTCACGCTGAGGATGGAGCAGGCTTGTTTTCTGCTGCTGCAGAGACTGGAACACGGAGCAATGGATGCAAGCTCCAGGAACAGAGATTCCACCTCAACATTAGGAGCAACTTTTTGACAGTCAGAGCTGTTCGGCAGTGGAACACACTCCCTCAGAGCGTGGTGGGGTCTCCTTCCTTGTAGGTCTTTAAACAGAGGCTGGATTGCCATCTGTCGGGGATGCTTTGATCAAGATTTCCTGCGTGACAGGGGGTTGGACTGGATGGCCCTCGTGGTCTCTTCCAACTCTGCAATTCTATGATTCTATGATTTGGCCTCATGATCTACTCTGTTTGCTTAGTTGAGAGGTAGCAAGCCTCTGGGTGTCAAGGGTGAGATTCAACTTTCCAACATTTCACAGATGAAAACAGGGGCATGTGTTGCCAAGCAACATCAGAGTGTGGCCAAGATGGCAAAAGTTATTAATGAGGAAGAACACACATGCTAAGAGAATCTGCAGCCGTTTGCTTTCACCTGCGTCTACAGGGAAGGGCAAGATTATGCCCCTCCTCTCATCTCCCTGCTGCTGGGTTGAGTGCAAACTACTTTTGCATTTTGAACTCAGTTTGCAGCAAGTGAAGTAAGCTGAGGACAAAGGAGGAAAGAAGGAGGAAGAGAAAAAAAACTAGGACATTTCAAAAGCAGCTCAAAAAGTGTCTGGTTCAGAAGATTAATCAGGACTGGTCTTCCGAAGCAGGACAGTTGGACAGTAGAGTAATAAAAGAGTAATAGAATCAATGCAGGATCGCCAGCTAAAGCATCTCCAGCAGGTAGCTGTGTAGTCTCTTTTTGAAGATGTCCAGAGAAGGAGACTCCCTCACCCCTCTAGGCAATTGATTCTACTGCTGAACTGCTCTCACTGTCAAGAAGTTCCTTCTAATGTTCAATCGAAATCTAACCTCCTGTAACTTAAAACTATTAGACATGTTCCTGCCCTCTAGAGGAGAGAACAGGCCTTCTCCCTCCTCTTTGTGGCAGCCCTTGGGGTATTTCTGTCTTCTCTTCACCAAGTGGAACATAGTTTCAGCACCTTCAGCCTTTCCTCATATGCTTTGTTCTCCCAACCTCTTGTCATCGTCATTGCCCTTCTCTGAGGACTTTTTCAGATGACAGTTTACAACGCTAGCAGCCTCGTCCCCGTTGCGAGGCTGCAGCGCTGCAGAGCATCATCCGAAAGGGACGCTCTGCAGCACTGCAGCCTCGCGATGAGGCTGCTAGTGTTGTAAACTGTCGTCCGAAAAAGTCCTGAATCTTATCCAACTTGTCTATATCCTTCTTAAAATGAAGCACCCAGAACTGAATGAAGTACTCCAGATGAGGCTTGAGCAGCACAGAATATAGGGCGACTATTACTCCCCTCAACTTGGAAACTATGCTTCTGTTAATGCAGGTTAAAACAACATTCACTTTCTTTGCTGCAGCATCACATTGGTGGCTCATCTTCAATTTGGGATTGGATGGGATTGTCTCCTCGGCAACCTACGCAGCTGCTCCTATTAAAATTTTGCAGCTGCTACCAAGGTTCCTGCTGCTGTTGCAGTTGCTGTATGAGATTGCCAAGGCCCAGTATTCTCAGGAGAGACCCTTTTCTCTGTTCTACTACCATGGCTGGTGGAGATGTGAAATAGGACCTTCTCAGTAGCTGCCTGGGTCTGGAATTCCCTTTCCAGGGTGACTAGAATGGCACGCTCCTTGTGGCCTTTCCATCAGCAAGCAAAGTGTAAGTTTTAAATAAGTTTTAAGTAAGTTTTAAATTCTCCTCCCATACAATCCTCCCCACGCACTCCGGTCTTCCGGGAGGAATTTGCTTCAGCCACAAAAATCTAGGCTGTCTGCAACCTCCCAGGGAGCCTTTTCAGTAATCACCCCCAAATTATGGAATGGCCTGCCAAACGAGATCCATCAGATGACGAGCTTGAGTAGCTTTAAAAAAGCACTAAAGACGGATCTCTTTCGGCAGGCCTTTCCTGATTAGGTCCCGGCCAGTCAGTATTGTTGTATTTTAATTGTTGTAAGCCGCCCCGATTGTTTTTAACAGAGGGGTGGGGTAATAATAATAATAATAATAATAATAATTTAATAATAATTTAATAATAATAATAATAATAATAATTTAATATTAGGAATAGTTAAATTCAATGTTAATGTTGCCCTCTGTGTGTTTTTATCAATATTGTACTTATTTTAAACAGTAAGCCACTTTGAGTCCCCATTTTGGAAAAATGGTGGGGTGTAAATAAAGTTGGTTCATCATCATCATCATCACCTGTTATCTGCAGTGGCTCTCAAGCCATGTGGGCTGGCAGTGCAAAGTGTCTCTTTTACCTAAAAAGAGGAAGGAAGAATGAAAAAACATTTTTATGGATGGCATTACCAAATTGTGGTGTCATAATTCTATCTCCAGCAGGAGCAAATTGGAGGCAGGCCCACAAAAACAAGCATTTCTCAGGTTAGTTATATAATTGTAAATAATTAATTCATAATTAAACATTATTTAAATTAAATAATAGTTAAATTATTAAATCAATTATCAATAATCAATAATTAATTATTTACTATGGGCCCCGACTGATAAAAGAGAACTGCTTGAATATATAGCATCACTGGCTCAAATCTCTGAGCTCTGAATCTAAGTGTATGTCTTAGCTCTGCCCCTTCCATTGGTTGGCATCGCTCAGATTTTACTACAATGGGGTTGGAGAATCTTTGGTCTTGTAGAGGTTTTGGGCTACAACTCCCACAAACCCTTAGTATTGGGCATTCTAGGTGGTGTTGATGGGAATTGTCAGCCAAAGCATCAGGTGGACCAAAGATTTCCCAGCTCTGTATTAAAAACACCAAAGTTAGTCCTGATTTACAGAATATTGATGTGTATGTTCAAGAACATATTCTTGAAACAGGCACACAGATGCTTCGAAGCAGTACAGTTTTCAGCATGTCATCCATGAATGTCTATCACTTTAGCTAATACAGGGAGGATGTGTGCATCAGATAGGGTTGTTAGAGTGAAAACTAGGGCAGGTGCCTTGACCTTTAATGATTGTGTAGAAGAGGGAACTTCAGCAGTTGTTGCTTGTCACTCAGCTTGCTGAAATTTCTTCTTCTACTCAACCATTAAAGGCATAGGAGCCATCTCCAGTTCCCAGTCTGGCAACCATATCAGAGGTATCTAAAACCAGAGCTTGGGAAATTTTTCTTTTGGACTACACAACTCCCAGACTCCTCAGCCAGCTGTAGGATTTGAAGAATTGCAGTCTGATAAAGTAAGTTTCCCAACGTGTGCTTGCAACACATCTCCAAGGCATTGTACAATTACTGTGGTGGCCTAGTCCTTAGTTCTGTATTTGCTGCCACTAAGCAAGTTACAGAGAAGGAAGGAAGGAAGGTCACCATAAGTTTGGAAGGAAGTCTTTGAGGCATTCCGATTTTTCTCACCCTCACTCCACCAGTTCTCCAAGGACCTTCAACATCCTTACAGAACTCCCTGAGACTTCTGATTCTCACCCCCCACCCTCAACTCCCAGCATCAACATTAACAGCAGGACTTCCTTTTGCTTCACACTGGCTGGAGATGGGGAGGGCTGTTGAAGGCAGTGGCACCATCTGGAGCCTGTCAGTGTCATTTCTTTCATCAGCTGAAGGGGCTCATTAGAGAGAAACATGGACGACTGCTTCACTGCTGGGGCTGAACAGACTGTGTGTATTTTTTTAAAAAAAGAAACAGAGTATGCTGGGCCTCTTTTCTCCCAGATAGCCTGTGGAACAGGAGGCTGGCTATAGAGATGCTATCCGCAAAGAAACTTCATCAAGATGGTTTTAGCCTATTTCCTTGAGCCCTCACCTGGGATGTTTGTGGAGGGATTTGTGGACAGGTACAGCTCCTCCTCCTCCTCCTCATCATCATCATCATCCTGGTCTAAATACTGTAAAGGCATCAGATCCCATCTGATCTTGGAAGCTAAGTAGAGTCAGCTTTGCTTAGTATTTGGATGGGAGACCAACAATGAAGACCAGGTGCTGTAGGCTATATTTCAGAGGAAGGAACTGGCAAAACCACCTCTGAGTATTCCTTGCCTAAGAAAACCTTATGAAATTCATGGGGTCACTATATGTTGACAAGAAACTTGAAGGCACATACACATCATCATCATCATCATCTAGAAAGCCACGTTTGTGTAGTAGTTTGAGTTTGTGTAGTAGCCAGCAGTCTGAGAGACTAGGTTTCAATCTGTGCTCGGCTATGTAGACCCACTGTAGGACCCTGAGTGAGCCACATTCTCTCAGCCTCAGGGGAAGGCAAAGGCAAACCTCTGAATAAATCTTGTCAAGAAAACCCTAGGACAGGATCATGGTAAGTTGAACTTTAACAACACACATCATAATCCAAAGTACTGTTCTCTATCATCATCCAGAGTGACCTGCCATGTGCAACTTGGCAAATGTGGGCCAGCAAGGCAAATGCTGTTAAAGATGTCCATTAGACTGTGGCGTTACTAAGGCCGGTGTCATTCCTCCCTCTGATGGTGTCACCTGGTGTGGTTCGGCCTCTCTGCAACCCCCTATTGCCACCACTGCCATTAGGAAGGAAGTCCTCCTGATCTCAGTGCAAGTTACTTCCAGTTATGCTCTCACACACTGTGTACAGGATGGGGTAAGAACCAATTTGGCAGGTCTAGGAGCTCATTTCCTTCCCCCTCCGATCTTAACCCCCCCCCCGTCACCAATGAAATTTGGTGTCACAGTGGCAATCAGAACTGGATTTTTACCCCCCTTCCACTTGTATGTGCATTCATGTGCACACACATGCACACACACAGTGCTAAGGGAAGGTGCACACTTCCCATGGGCCTTGGTGCAACATAAAAATGCAGTTTTGAATGCTTCCAAATTTGGGAAAAACAGCCCATCTCTGGCGTAGGCAAATGACAGACCATTTCAAGTGTTACTGCTGGTGGTGTAGCTGCCCAGGTCCTGTGTGCTAGCATTTAGCTGGGAAACTATCTGGGTTGGAAGTAAATGAATGATGATGGGTTACCTTCTGCCATGAATCACATGTCTGGTCAACATGTAAGTTTGATTTCAATTAGTCGTGTCCTAGACTACCCCAGAGCCTAGTACCAGACCTAATCTGGAGTATTCCCGAACCAGTTTTGCATCCTTGGAGTGACAAGTGCCGATTGTAGTCTGGAGTGACTGCAGTACCACAAACCCTATGCTTCATAATTCTGAAGTAAATTCACTTCCACAGGGCATACACATTGCACTGATATGTGGGCTTGCTTTACATTGTAATTGAATGATATCAAATTGAATTTGAGATATTCCAGACCACAAACAGCATGACTGGCAGCATCCCCAACTCTTCTGTTTTTGTTCACTTCTACACTCACACATGCATGCTCTTCTCCTTTGGTTTCTGAATCAGCTGTCACTCTTTCCCTCCTTAGATTTCTCCTGAATCCAAACCAGGCAACATGATATGCCCCCACCCAAAAGAAGTCAGAAATGGTGTTTTAAAGAAAGACTGGATTAATACAGCCCTCAGGATGTAAAAAAAATGGTGCTCCACTGGAAGGAGAGAACATTGTGTAGCTTTTGAGCTTAGGTTAAGCTGCTTTTTTGGCCCCATGTAGATTCAGTCCTCAATTGCGGTATTTGGCCCCAAGCTTGCCTCCAGTTTTGAGAGGGGGGGGATTAGGTGAAAATGCTCCCCAAAGATTGGATTACTTTGGGCAGGCTGGATGGGCATATTTTAGGAATTTTTGATGTAATTTTAAATATGGCAGGACTAAGAGTTTCTCTCTTCTTCTTCTTCCCCTTCTCCTTCTTCTTCTCCCTCCTTTAAAACAAAACAAAAATACCAAACAATGACAAGGAACAAACACAAAGACTTGGTGCTCCTTGAAGCACTGGCAGAGCTTGGAAGAGGGTGCTTTGTGGGACTCCAGATCCCCGTGATGGCAGTTTTGTCAGGGGGGCAGTGAATCTGCTCAGGGTTTTAGTTTGAATTTTAAAGAAGATAGCTGAAGTGCTGGACCCTATCCCCAAGCTTGTTTCAGCACCCTAGACAGCTCCTGACTAAAACCTGGAGTGGATTACTGCTCCACAGACATGGGAGCCACCAGCAGCTTTCAAAATTTCCCAGACAACATTGCCCCTGGATTCTGGGGCTTAGCGTGTGTGTGTTTTAGTAAACAGTTTTTCCAGGCTCTTGTCTCAGCATCACAGCATCTTGGCTGGCATCCTGCTGCTGATATACTTATAGGTAAGTCAAATTCATGCCTGCATATGTCCTGTCCTTGTGTAGTCATGGCGGGAGAAGGAGGTATTCATTACCTCCTTTCTACAATGATCATCCTGTATGAAGAAGTTCAACCGTTGAAGACACTACAGCGCCATCATTTTTTAGAATCACAGTAGGGTGCTTTCATTGTCATGTTTCCAGTTGTAGAAACATATAGAGATGCCCTCTGCCCTCCCCAGGTCAAAGTGGCCATTTTAGGAAGGGCACAGGTGGAAAGTGAGTTCACCATATGGGCAGAGGAGGAGGACTTTGCCTTCTACCAGACCAGGTAGGATGTTGGCCCACAGCGTTGTGCCCAAGGCAGGACCAGCCCTACCATTAAGGAGAGTGAGTCAGCTGCCTCAAACAGCAGAATTAGGGTGTAACAAAAAAGCAGCACACATTCAGTTATTTTATGTGTTATTATATTGCCAAGGAAGGATAAAGGTGATGTTATGTCTTATGTACCCAAATAATTTAATTTGTTTTGGGTCCTATATATCTTGACGAGAATAGATGGGATGAGATAGGATGCATCATTTGGTTCTCTGCCTCAGGCAGTGAAATTTCTTCGACTACCCCTGAACAGGCAGCATTTTTACCTAGCAACCATTGAAAGCAGCCAAATAACAGCATAATTCAAGTGTTAGCTTTGTAGCCTTTTTCTTATATAGGGAGAGGGAGGGAAGGGAGTGAAACCTTCAGTTACCTCTTATTTAAAAGTAAGACAGAAATTCATCAGTCACCTGCCTGCTCTTAGTTGCTGAATATCCCCTCCTCCTACTTTTGCAGGGGAAGAACGATCTAGAATATAGCATTAAAAATACAGTCAAAACCAGTGTGTGTATAAATGATTGTGATCATGGGCAAAAACTGTAATGGGAAATGATTTATGTTTGCTGGATGTACATTTACAGAAGGAAGCCTTTCTGAATCTCACTTTGAAACTGTACCCCTGCTGGATGAAAAATGCTGCTATTAAAGAAAGCTATTTTCTTTCAGCTAGGGGTGACTTAATTAAACAATACGATATGACAGATGTATAGTCACTCTGTCCACATCAGCACATCTAGGCAGAGATTAACACACCCAAATGTGCGCATTAGCATCTCATTTCAGTGACTGACAGCACAATCCTATACATCTTGACTCAGAAGTAAGCATCACTAAGTTGAATGAGACTTACTCCTGTGTGACTGCGTATCAGATTGCAATCTAAGTACAGTATTGCATGTTATGGGTGGGCTGAGAGTGCATGTGTGAAAGAAAAAAAAAATCCTAAGACTATTTTAGTTTCCAGATGAATATCCTGAAAAATTACCATCACTACACATGGCTCTAATTTTCCAAGATCCAACAGTTTAGCTTTCATGATGATGAATCTGAAATATTTTAAACATAGAAGGGTTTGTTTGCCTGGCCTTCCAAGGATGATTTCCTTATATTGAAAAGAGATAGCTGGAACTGAAAAGAAAAACAGAAGATGAGATGACATTTGGACCCCAAACTCTCACATTATAATGAAAAATAAAGGATTTGTTTCTAGCCTATCTGTGTTATATAAATACGTGTATCATTGTAGCTGTACTTTGCATGGTTTGAAATTCCTCGGTATCAAATCTGGGGTGTTTTTGAAAGGCAATTTTTCACTGGGCTCCAGATGCTAAGAACAGACTCTGTCCTGTTCTGTTCGGAAATGTAAATCCATGAAAATCTGTGCACCATAAGGATGAGTAATTTATATGGATTTGAGGACCTTCTGCCTGGTTGTTTGAACAGTTGTTATTATTACCAATATATCTATCTTAATGAACATTTATTATGGTGCTCCTTGTTTTGCTGCATGATGGCAGAGAGCTGACCTCTAGAAGCCTGATTTTGTGAATAAGGAGCTTATGATTTATTGGCATAGGGCTGCAAACCAATCCTCAAGCAATTTGAGGCCATGTGTGTTGCATTGTGTGAGCTTCAGGCTCTTGCCCGAGTGAAAATACTTACTGGAATACGCCTTTGCAGAAGACGGACATTCTTGTTTGTTTGTAAAGGTCCCAATAAACAATTATATGTCCTTATGGATCCATTGGGTGGCTGTGCTTTCTAATATTCATTTGGATTTGTTCAGTTTTTAAGTAGCCTGCCTTCTGTCATGTGTTAGGAAGGCTATTAACTTGAAGACGAGACAGTCCTATAAAATGAGAGTGGGCAAGAGGTGCTCTTTAACTGCTTTCAGTCCATAGGGGTGATACAAAATCACACAGATGCAGATCATAATGCTGATTTTGACATGTTGCCTTACACTGGCAACTTTGGCAGGAGCAGGGGCCATATCTTTTGCCTCTTGGAACTCCCCAAGGAGCACAGAAATGACTAAAAATGGCAAAAAGGTAGTGGCGGGGGGGGGGGCGGGGAGGTGAAGGGAACCAGAAATGGCCAGAAAGCAACTTCTGCTTTTAAAAAGAGGGGCTTGTCTTTATTTAAATGCTAAAAAAGCACAAGGGAAAGGGGTCTGTGACCAGTTTGAAAGGTAAAGTGCTGCTCTGGCAGCTCTTTCACATTGCACAGTTAGAGCACTATGATTCTACTAACTGCTGTGGCAGCATCCTATGGGAGCCTTGGATTTGTAGTTTGAGAAGGCACTAGAGCTCTCTGGCTGAGAATTCTAAATACCTCTCCCCAAACTACAAACCCCAGGATTCCATATGATGGGCCCATAGCAGTTAAAGTGGAATCACAGTGCTGTAACTGCATCATGTAAAAGGGCCCCTGGAAGCTTCCTGGAGTCCTTTCACACTACGCACTATGATTCCACTTTTACTATTTCTTTCCACTTTGTTTCTAATAAAAAGTATGAATTTGTGTTTCTACTAAAACATCCAGAACAGATAAGCAGATGAACACATGCATTTTTGATCAAAAGCCTTTGTCCAATCCTTTATTTTATCCCTCATGGAGAGAAATCTGGAGGCCAAGAGGGAATGGAAATCCAGACAATACAGGCAGGGAAAAAATGCTTAAACAGTGGTTATAAGAACAAATAAAAGGGACTGGTAATGCTGATTAACATATGCACTGGGATATAAAAAGCCTCTGTCCCCATTCAGCTCAGAGGAGATAGAGTTGAACATCCTGATATAGCTGTTTCCCTGTATGAAATTGTTTGTAGCCGCACTGATCCCATATTGTCCAACTGTCTGGATTTGGCAGGGACCAGTGGCAGCACTAGAGGGGTGCAGAGAGGCCGAACCACACCAGGTGACGCTGTCAGAGAGGGGGGTGACACTGGACTTAGTAATGCCACAGGTAGGAACCATCCCAATTGATCCTTTGGCATCCTAATTTTTCAGCTGCTTTTAAATATCCCACTTTCTCTTTCCTCCTCTCACTTCCCCCTTTGTCCTTGGCTTACTTCCATTGGTGCAAACTGAGTTTAAAGTACAAAAGTACTTTGCATTCAATTAACAGCAATTGGAGAGTAGAAGAGGGAGTGGAACCTTGCCCTCCCCTATAGACTCAGGGCTTATCTACATGAGTAGGGTTGTCATACATCTTGGAAATCTGGGGAAATCCCAGATTGAAAGGACTAAAAATTGTCCTCTTTGGCTGGGCTGCTCGAAGCAGCAGATCATAGATTCCTCCAGCTCCGGAGGTAAAAGAGTCTGAGGGAAACGGGTGCTCTGGGTGTCCTCCACATGGGGAGAGAAGAGGTATTCCTACTTCTCTCCCCCATGGTTGCCCTGGGTGCCCTCCTCATGGGGAGGGGGGAGAGAAGAGGGCACCCTCCACCACCACCCCATGGCTGCTCTGACCCAGTTTTGTGGCAGAGAATTATGACAACCAAATACCCCAGCTTGCCCCATTCCAGAGCTCTGCAGTCCTTACTAGAGATATGAAGGGCTGGAAAAAAAACCTGGAAAAATTCAGAAAAAAGCCACCCCCTTTTTTTCCTGAAGCTTTTTTGTTTTTTTCTGAAAAACTGAACAAATTGAAAAAAGGAAGAAAATCAAATGTTTTATTTTAGCATGATGAATAACATCTTTAAGACAATCAAATCTTTAATATACAAATTAAATAAATTTATGCCAAATCAAATCGTACATAGTCATAGTTTATGTTCCTAAAGTAACAGAGTGACTTTCAATGTGTAAAAAGTGCTAATGTTGCATTTTTCTGAAAATTTTCATTTTTTCTGAAAAAAAAAAACCCCTGGGATGAACCGGGTTTTTTTCATGGCTTCAAAATTTTCAAAACATTTATATCTCTAGTACTAGCATGGTATGACTGACTGGCTGGACCTGGCAGAGCAGAGAAAATGGTGGGGGCAGTGGCTGCAGCAACGGGCTGGTGTTCCTGTGAGGATGCTGGCCCGTTTTTTTTTTACAGATAACTAGGGCAGAACGGCCACCTCCACAGCCAGGATATGCTGGCTAGCTAAGCCCTCAGACAAAAGCAAACTGTTGCAGTCTTTCCTTGGTTGTCTGTTCTTCTTCATTAATAATTTCTGCCATCATGACTGCTCTCTGACGTTTCTTGGACACACGTGTCTCAGTTTGTATCTGTGAAATGTTGGAGTGTATGTGATCCCACTAAACTGGATATTAATAGAAAATTGGAAGCTACCTTATATTGAGGCAGATCATCAGTCTATTTAAACCTGGGGCTTGTCTATATGTGGGGCAAAAACTCTGAATGGAGTCCTGTCCCTCGTGCCCCTGTATTCTCCCCAAAGTCCTGAACAGTCCTTTGGGTAGTCTTCACTACCTGCTTGTCCCTACAGAGTTTTGTCTGCTGCCACTGCCACTGCCACCACAACCATTTTAAAGCTCAGGAGGCAATGTTCCCGGATGAAGGGAGAGGTTTTCTTCCTTCCCCTGGCTTGGCAGCGCTGCCTCTGCCCACTCTCCCATCACAGGAAGAGGCACTTGAAACAAGCAATGGAGGCCCTTGAAGCAAGTGATGGGCGAGCGGAGAGCAGATGGAAGCAGCACTGCTGAGCCAGGGGAAGGGAGAAAACCTCTTCCTTCAGCTGGGAACTTGCCTTCTGAACTTTAAAATGGTCACTGCGGTGATGGTGGCGGCAGTGCTGGACGAAAATGCAGAGAAAACTCTGAATCCAACATATTTCATATCAAGGTAACATACCCCCAAATGGCCTGAATCTGGGCTATGCATCATGTGGTCTGATTGTCCCAGATTCAGGTGGAAAGACATACATCATGTGGCCTGATCATTGCAGATTTGGGGGAATTTGCAGAGGGATTTGGGGTTTTTAATAGTGTAGACAAGTATTGGCATCGACTCTTCACAGTTTCACAATCCTGCTTAGCATTACTAGGTCCTACCTGGCATTATTAGGTAGTGTCCCAATCAAGTAGTAACCAGGCCTGACTCTGCTTAGCTTCCCCAAATCGGATGAGATTGGTTGTGTTTAGGATGGTAAACTGGAACATGCTTAGGACCTTTGCTGGTGGGGGTGGATATAGTAAGGAAGCAACAGAGTTGTCTGCATTTGTTATCATTCCATTGTAGAGTTTGGGAAAGTTACTTTTTGGACTATGATGATCATTTTAGTTGGGGAATTGTAGTCCATAAAAGTAGTATTTCCAAACTCTGCTTTTTATTTCTGGGAGTTGTCATGGTGAGTTTCCACACTTCCAACATTTACCATTACACAACTGAGTACTATATATATAACCAGATGTATACTATCATTTCCTGTGAGTTGTCCTTTTTCTTTGTTCAACTGTGGACAAGGCTTTCATCATTACAAACTTTTAAGAATTCATCTCAGCCTTTTATCAAAACCTTTTTTCATGTATGTGTCTGACATATCTGCTAATACTACCTGGAAAAATAAAATAAAATTGGTTATAAATTAAATAGAAATTACTGAAAGCTTTTCCTCCAGTGTGGGACACTGAAATGTCAGGTTGATATAAACAAGATACTATAAGTGATGTTATTCTCCAGTCTCTCCTGCCACATAAAGCAAAATAAAAGAATATCAGGAAGACAACAGCTTGATTAATAAGGAAGGTCTGGTAAATGTCTAGAAATGCAGCACTGCATATGGTCAGTGGTTGTGACTTAGCAATTACTCATCTTCAGAAATAGCACTGTTGATATAATATTGTACTATTATGCTTATGCTGGGATTGTATTATTGTTTAATGATATTGCTGTAGACTGCGTTGGGATCTGCGCAAATGAAAACAAATATTTCTAATAACATTTCCAAAATGAAGTCGAAGGCTTTCACGGCCAGCATCCATAGGTTTTCCATGGCTTTTTTTCCAGGATGTGAGGCTGTGTTCTGGAAGAGTTTACTTCTGCCGTTTTGCCTGCATCTGTGGCTGGCATCTTCAGAGAATGGTTGGGTAGGAGTGTGTGTGTGGGGGTTTATATACTGTGAGCCCCTGTTGGAGAGGATATGTAAATTTGTGTATTTGAATGGCTAGTTTCTGGGTGGAGATATGCAAGGAGGATTAGTGTCTGTTTGGCTAATGGTCCATTGTCTGCTGGAAATTATCTTGTCCCTGGGTGGAGTTTATTTGCATGTGCTGAGTTTTGATTTTCAAGACTGGTAGCCAGATTTTGTTTACTTTTAGTGTTTCTTTCCTGTTTAAGTTGTCCAGGTGTTTGTGGATTTCAATAGCTTCTCTGTGCATTCTACATGATAGTTGTTGGCCTTGTCCAGAATTTTGGTGTTTTTAAAAAACTGTGTCCAGTAGTAACATGTTCTGCTACTACTGATTTTTCTGGCTGGCCCAGTCTGCAGTGCCTCTGATGTTCCTTGATTCGTGTTTGCACACTGTGTTTAGTGGTCCCTGTGTAAACTTGTCCACGGCTGCATGGCTGTGAGAGTCTCTTTTGTCCTTCGCTGAGTGTAGCATTTCTTGGATTTTATTGGTTGGTCTGTAGATTGTTTAGAGGTTGTGTTTCCTCATCTGGACCAAGTGAACAACTATCATGTCAGAATGCACAGAGAAGCTATGGAAATCCACAAACACCTGGACAACTTCAACAGGGAAGAAGAAACCCTAAAAGTAAACAAAATCTGGCTACCAGTCTTGAAAAACACTAAAATCAAAACTCAACACATGCAAATGGACTCCACCCAGGGACAGGGTGATTTCCAGCAGACAATGGACCATTAGTCAAACAGACACTAATCCTCCTTGCATATCTCCACTCAGACCTAGAAAAAAACCACAGGAATGAAGAAAAACAGGCACCCAAAAGGAAGGTATTTTACCATACGTCAAAGGAGTCACAGACAGAATAGGGAAACTGATGAGGAAACACAACCTCCAAGCAATTTACAGACCAACCATAATAAAATAATAATAATAATAATAATAAAATTTATTTATACCCCGCCCCTCTGCTAAAAACAATCGGGGTGGCTTCCAACAATTAAACATTATAATAATGACTAAAAACACCACCCACCCCCACCCTCCCACATAAAAAGACATTAAACACAATAAGATTAAAACCTTCTAGCTAAAAAACACATTAAAAACAAATATATACATAATTTTTAAAAAGCCAGGAGACTGAGTTCCTGAGGCCGGGATCTAATCAGGAAAGGCCTGCCGAAAGAGATCCGTCTTTAGTGCTTTTTTAAAGCTACTCAAGCTCGTCAGCTGACGGATCTCATTCGGCAGGCCATTCCACAATTTGGGGGCGATTACTGAAAAGGCCCTCTGGGAGGTTGCAGACAGCCTAGATTTTTGTGGCTGAAGCAGATTCCTCCCAGAGGACCGGAGTATGCGGGGAGGATTGTATGGGAGGAGGCGGTTCCGGAGATAAGTTGGACCCAAGCCATTTAGGGCTTTAAAGGTAATAACCAACACCTTATACTGGGCCCGGAAACTGATAGGCAGCCAGTGGAGAGATTTTAGTATTGGAGTTATATGATCTCTCCGAGATGTTCCTGAGACCACTCTGGCTGCCATATTTTGTACCAACTGAAGTTTCCGGACCAAGCACGAGGGTAGCCCCATGTAGAGCGCATTGCAGAAATCTAGACGAGAGGTTACCAGCGCGTGCACCACAGTCTCAAGGTCCCTTACTCCCAGGAAAGGGCACAGCTGGCATATCAGCCGAAGCTGATAACAAGCGCTCCTGACCGTCGCATTCACTTGACTCGTCATCTGAAGCGATGAATCAAGGAGCACCCCCAGACTGCGAACACAGTCCTTAACGGAGAGCGTGACCCCGTCCAGGACTGGAGGTTGCAACTCAACTCCTGGTTTCGGGGCCGCTACCTTGAGCACCTCCGTTTTGTCTGGATTTAATCTCAATCTGTTTTTCTTCATCCAGCCCATTACAGCTTTAAGACAGTCATTAAGAGGAGAGATGCCATTGGGATTCGAGGCCGATGATCGGGACAAGGAGAAATAGATCTGGGTGTCATCAGCGTACTGATAACACCCAGTCCCATAACCCCGAATAATCTCACCCAGCGGCTTCATATAGATGTTAAACAGCATCGGGGACAGGATGGCGCCCTGTGGAACACCACAAGTAAGCTCCTTTCTGCTGGAGCAGCTGTCCCCAAGCCGCACCCTCTGGGACCTGCCCGAGAGGAAGGACCGGAACCACTGGAGCGCAGTGCCTCCGATTCCTAACCCTCTCAGGCGATCCAGGAGAATGCCATGATCTATCGTATCGAAAGCCGCTGAGAGGTCCAGAAGCACCAACAGGGACACATTACCCCTGTCGATGCTTAGATGCAGATCATCGGTCAAGGCAACCATGGCAGTCTCAACTCCAAACCAAGAAAATCCATGAAATGCTACACTCAGCGAAGGACAAAAGAGACAATCTCACAGCCGCAGGAGTTTACCACATACCATGCAGCTGTGGACAAGTTTACATAGGGACCACTAAACGCAGTGTGCGAACATGAGAGACACTGCAGACTGGGCGAGCCAGAAAAATAAGCAGGAGCAGAACACGTTATACACCAACCTGGACACAATTTTTTTTTTAAAAAAAACACACCAAAATTCTGGACCAGGCCAACAACTATCATGTCAGAATGCACAAAGAAGCTATTGAAATCCACAAACACCTGGACAATTTCAACAGGAAAGAAGAAACCCCAAAAGTAAACAAAATCTGGCTACCAGTTTTGAAAAACACTAAAATCAAAACTCAACACATGCAAATGAACTCCACCCAGGGACAGGGTGATTTCCAACAGCCAATGGACCATTAGCCAAACAGATGCTAATCCTCCTTGCATATTTTCCCCCAGGAACTAGCCATTCAAATACACAAATTTACATATCCTCTCCAACAGGGGCTAACAGTATATAACCCCCCTACTCTTACTCCACCATTCTCTGAAGATGCCAGCCACATATGTAGGCGAAACGTCAGAAATAAACTCTTTCAGAACACGGCCTCACAGCCTGGAAAAAAACACGTAAAACATATGGGAAAAAAGGAGTCCTTCTTATCTTGACATCCCCATTATTGGTTTGAAACATTCTGGGACAGCTTATTTTGATAGCTTATTTGGGGTCAGATACCAGACCAGGAGCCAGTGTGGCGTAGTCATTTAAGTGATGGTCTACGACTCTGGAGACCAGGATTCGAATCCCCACTCGGGTATGAAAACCCACTGACTGACCTTGGGCAAGTCACACACTCTCAGCCTTAGAAAATCCTGTGATAGGTTCACCTTAAGCTCGTCCTACATTGGAAATGAGTTGTAGGCACAGAATAACAACACATCATCTTATACAGGTTTTATTTTAAATTACTGCACAAAGTAAAATTTATACAGTATCTTTGGACCACATTTTTCCCCATATGGACATTATGCCCAAAATTTTGGGCCCACCTTATGTATTCTTTTACAGGTTCTTTTTCTGTCTCTAGTTTCAAACGCTAGTTTCAAACACACTTATACACTTTTTCAATTACGTTACACAATTCTAAATAAAATGCATTTTCTCTAACCTCTATGGCTGCATTTCTCTTGATTAAATCTGTCCTTAAGTTGTATATACTGTAAGCAAACCAATTAAAATCCTTGCCTTCCTTAAGGATTATTGTTTTGTTTTTTTCTTGTTTTGTTTTTTCAAAGCAAGAGAGTGTTTCTTTTGGAAAAAGTTTCATGACCCTCTGTTAAATGACCCATCATTAGTTATTATTATTGTTGTTGTAACAAATGCCATCCTATTCTACAGATTATTTGCTGAGTTTAGTATAATATGCACATATTTTTAGTATTTTGGAGATGACAGACAAATGCTGTTTCCTACCAGTTAAAAAGTGCTTGCTTTTCATCCTAGGCAGGACAGTGAAAACTAGCCCATTACTTCATTCAGGAAATGTCCTTTAAGGTCTTCATTTTCACACTTCAGCAGCTTGTACAAAAGGCAGAATTACTCAACACCTTCTTTGCCTCAGTGTTTTCAGAAAAGGAAAAGGGGGACCAACCTGTGGATAATGGAACAGAGGACACAATAGGGGAAATCCAGCACAGAATAAGCAAAGAGGTAGTACAGGAATACCTTCTTAATCTAAATGAATTTAAAGCTCCAGGACCAGATGAACTACATCCAAGAGTATTAAAAGAGCTGGCAAATGTAATCTCAGAGCCATTGGCAATAATCTTTGAGAACTCCTGGAGAACAGGAGAAGTCCCAGAAGACTGGAGGAGGGCAAATGTTGTCCCCATCTTCAAAAAGGGGAAAAAAGAGGATCCCAACAATTATCGTCCAGTTAGTCTGACATCAATACCAGGGAAGATTCTAGAGCAGATCATTAAACAGAGAGTCTGTGAACATTTAGAAGGCAGTGCCATAATCACAAAAAGTCAACATGGGTTTCAGAGAAACAAGTCATGCCAGACTAATCTGATCTCTTTTTTTTGATAAAATTACCAGCTTGGTAGATGAAGGGAACTCTGTGGATATCACATACCTTGATTTCAGTAAGGCCTTTGACAAGGTTCCCCATGACATTCTTGCAAACAAGCTTGTAAAATGTGGGCTAGACAAGTTAACTGTTAAATGGATTTGTAATTGGTTGACTAGGCGAACCCAAAGGGTGCTCAGCAGTGGCTCCTCTTCGTCTTGGAAAGCTGTGACCAGTGGGGTGCCACAGGGTTCTGTCCTGGGCCCAGTGCTATTCAACATCTTTATCAATGACTTGGATGAGGGAATTAGGGGCATACTTATCAAATTTTCCGATGACACCAAATTAGGAGGAGTAGCTAATACCCTAGAGGACAGGATCAAAATTCAAAATGACCTGGATAGACTGGAGAGCTGGGTCAAAGCTAACAAAATGAAATTCAATACGGAGAAATGTAAGGTACTGCACTTAGGGCAGAAAAATGAAATGCATAGATAATAGGATGGGAGAGACGTGGCTAAACGAGACTACGTGCGAAAGGGATCTAGGAGTCCTAGTAGACCACAAATTGAACATGAGTCAACAGTGTGATGTGGCAGCTAAAAAGGCCAATGTGATTTTGGGCTGCATCAATAGAAGTATAGTGTCTAGATCAAGGGAAGTAATGGTGCCGCTCTATTCTGCCTTGGTCAGACCTCACCTAGAATACTGTGTCCAGTTCTGGGCACCACAGTTCAAAAAGGATATTGACAAATTGGAGCATGTTCAGAGAAGGGCAACTAAAATGGTGAAAGGTCTGGAAACCATGCCTTATGAGGAGAGACGTAGGGAGCTGGGTATGTTTAGCCTGAAAAAAAGACGGTTAAGAGGCGATATGATAGCCCTGTTTAAGTATTTGAAGGGGTGTCACGTTGAGGATGGAGCAGGCTTGTTTTCTGCTGCTCCAGAGACTGGAACTCGGAACAATGGATGCAAGCTCCAGGAACAGAGATTCCACCTCAAAATTAGGAGGAACATTTTGGCGGTAAGAGCTGTTCGGTAGTGGAACACACTCCCTTGGAGCATGGTGGGGTCTCCTTCCTTGGAGGTCTTTAAACAGAGGCTGGATGGCCATTTGTTGGGGGTGCTTTGATTGTGATTTCCTGCATGACGGGGGGTTGGACTGGATGGCCCTCGTGGTCTCCTCCAACTCTACAATTCTATGATTTCCAAAGCTTGGAAAAATTACTCTTTGGGGTCTGTAGCTCCCAGAATCCTCATCTGACAGACCAGGCTCTTCTAGTTGTGGGAGTCCTGTTTCTGTAATTTCTAATCATGTTGGACTCTTGTTTCCATAATTTCCAGACAACTGGGTCAACGGTCATAGGTAATGGAAAGAATAGTACAGCAATATCTGGCCACTCAAGGTTGAGAAAGGCTTAAATATCCTAAATTTCTTTCAGACCACCACAGCTCTTTTCAGCAAGGGGGAATCTGTGAACTGAATGTCTATGAAGGAGCTAGCTAATTGCTTTAGAAAACCACAGTTCCCCAGAATGGCTTAGGTTTGTAATGATAATTATTATACAGTACATTCATCAAAATGTAGTGCAGTAATTCTTCAATGGTAGGTTTTGACATTGTTCTGTGCTTTATAGATAGCATATGTTTGTGGCAGCTGCTGCTAAAATACACTTAATTGTGTCATGATTGCACATAGGTGGATTCTTTGAATAATAATAACAAAACAATAAAGCATCCATCTCAAGTTTCTATGTGTCATTGTATTCTTTCATGCTTACATTCAGTCAATATGTCCTTGCTTAGTCACAACCCCATCACATATGAATGACATCTCTTTTTCTTTCTACATTTTGTATGGATTGTGAAATATACCTTATGCATGGGTAGATGAAAAAAAGAAACAACCCTTTAAATAATAATTTAAAATATCATGTAGAAATATTTCCTGGATATATTCAGTGAATGTTTTACTATACCCTAAGGTACAGTAGAGCAAAGTTGGGCCTCCAGATGTTCTTGGACTGCAAGTCCCTTCGGCCCTTGCCAGCCAATGTTAAAGGGTGCTGGGAGTTAAAGTCCAACATTTCCCAAAACTTGCGTAGTCCCTTTTCTCATCACTTTGTCATGTGTTTATAGAGTGTATTCTACACATGTTGTGGCAGACCTTGGGAAAAGCTTCTTTTTTGAGACTACTGCAGTTTCCAAGAATCTCTCAGTCAGCATGGCCAATGGCTGTACTGGCAAAGGGAGTCTGGAGACTTTTTCAGACACCCCTTACTGCGCAAGAAGCCTCCGTAACAGTAACGAAGCTGCTGCGCGGCAGGGGGTCCATTTCAGATGATGCTGTCCCTCTCTTGGCATCGTCCATGACTGTTCCGGGTAGGATTGAGGGCGTCCACGCCAGTTTTTACTCACAGAAATTGTCCGCAAACAAAAAATGGTGCATCCACCCTCATTCCTACCCAGAACAGTCACGGACACCACCAAGAGAGGGACAGCATAATCCAAAATGGACCCCCTGCCACGCAGCAGCTTCATTACTGTTACGGAGGCTTCTTGCGCGGTAAGGGGTGTCTGAAGTCCAAAATGTAACTTTTCCAAGTTCTGTGTTCAGGCCAGTCTAGTGTTGACCAAAGTATTGGCCAAAATGTCTAATACTGTTTTTAAGAAGAAATTGCCTTTGAATTAAATTGGTGAGCTGTTGATATCAATGGCAAAAATCTTACTGGCATGAATGGAACTGGATTTGCCTTATTTGTGGCTTATATGGAAACTGCTTGCCTAACATCTCTCAGCATACCCTATTAATCACAGTCTGATCCGACTAAGAGACACCACTGCATGTCTAGTCAGAATGACTTAGCATCACCACCACCAAGAATGGGAAGAGTTATCTTTGTGGCCTATAAAGTGCTTATTCACATTTCAAAAATAACTTTCCTGTAGCCTCCTTACTTCTGCAAAGTTCATGTACTGCTTTCTTTGTTGTGAAGTCTGCTTGCACACTTTACTGTGTCATTGTCTCATGTCATGAATCAAAAACATTATGGGCAGAAATGCAGGCTTTCATTAAGGTAAATTTTGAGGAAGGGGATGAGGAGAGAGACAGCTGAAAAAGTGGCAGTTTCCTGATGGACCGCCGCAAACATTTTGTGTTGGACTGCTCAGAAAATAAGTATCAGCAAGCCACATGCCTTACTTTTGTTTTGTTCTGCTGTTGTATGGTGTTTTGTTTTGTTCCGTTTGGGTTTTTGTTATTGTTTTTTGACAGTTTTGTGTAACTCCCTGTCAGCTGAATGCAAAGAAAGGACATTTGGCTGACAATAAGAGGTAAGAAGAAACTGAAATGGATGGTAGGAAACTGATGTACGATTGAAGGATGACCTACAACAATACACAGAGAAATTTTTTAAAAATATGTTCCCTACCATCCTCTCTTCACACCATTAATAGTTTATGGACAGCAGACAATACCTGAACTATAGGCAGAGATGAGAAGGTTGTGCCCTCCCCAGGTATTGATGCAGTCCAGCTCCTATTGGCCCTTGCCAATATGGCCAAGAGTCGGAGGATTGTGGGAGCTGCAGTCCAACAACATCAGGGGGTCATAATTCCCCTGCCACAAGAAGGTGGCAGCTGGTGGCTTCCATATCAATGGGAGAGGGGCTCTGCACCTAAATGTTAAAGGAATTATCACAGGTGCTGAACCTTATCTCCAAAATAAGTTCAATGCTTTGGATTATTTCCTTAAAACATGAAAGGATCTAAAACCTGTCAAGGATTTATTATGGGAGCCACCAGCCACCACTGTATAAGGAATTGCTCTGCCAGTTGTTGTTGTTTTTTTTAAATAATTCTCAGGACTGCTTGGTAGTATTCCGTTCCCAGATCTCTGTGATTAAAACAGTGGTTTCGATGACAGTATTTACAAACATGCCTCATCTGAGATTACCCGGAGCAGTGAGATAAGGTATAAAAATTATACAGGGTGAGGGGAGACACAGGCACTTTGTTAGGTGTATTTTAGGTTACTGATATCCCGCTGAATATCTTCTGCCCAAACAATTTTGTGAAACTATGCCTGCTTCTCAGTGTGGCTCTCATTCTGAAGGAAGGAAATGTTACATTTTTGGAGTACAACTGTCTATGATGGCTGGGAGGTTCTGGGAATTGCAGTCTAATAAATTAACTTTTCTGAGTTGTGGCACCAACTAAATGTTACCCCCCAGAAGGCCCTGCCACCCATGGAGAATTTCTCATCTAGAGAACTTACAGAAGTCTCTTTGGCATCAGGAGGTCAGGATGCTTAGGTACACATCACAAGAGAACAAAGCAGACTTTTTTTAGGAGACAAAAAAGTGTATCCAGATATCTAAAAAAGGAACTCTTAAATTAGTGGCTTCTCTTTAACCATGCAGTCTTTTTATGGTTGCTAACCTTCAAAAATTGGACAAGCTAAGGTGGGTTTTAAGGCAGTGACTGACAAATTGTAGAATGAACTTACTGTAATGAGATAATGGGAAGTATTTCTGCTTCATAATAGCTGCTTTCAGGGGAGTTCATTTCAGTTGAATAATCTATTAAGCGAAGGGGACCTGCTAACAGAATACATTTTCAGTGCACCAAACCAAAATGCACATTACACAAAAATTCATTAAGACCTTTCTGGTGGTTGACTGACAAATTAATTTCTTGATTGGCCAGCTGCTGCTTCCACTGATGACTCAAAGCATAACAACGACAAGAACATACATGTGGTTTTGCTCAGTCAGACCAAAGATGCAATAGTCCTACATCATTTTCAACAATGGACAAATGCGTTTAGAAGAGCAAAAGCATGTCATAAAGGCCTTTTCCTTTTCCTTTTTGTTATTTTTATCCTTTGGATTTGAAGCTCAGACACAGCTGGTTCATAGTAGCAGCCATACCACATGAATATGAGGACTCTCAGGGTCAGAGCTCCAAGACTTTTTGATGAGCAGGAACGATGCTGTTGCCTGTCACCCACTCAGGCTCCCCAGTCCACTTGGAGCTTAAGAAGGGGTGGATGATGACAACAATATATTCTTGTGAACTATAATTATAATCCAAAGGACTTGATGATGACAATCAAGATTCATTAGCTTTACAATGGCTTGTCTACATGGCCTATTTACCCTGTCTTGGGACATTATCAGACTAGCGTCTTAAAATGCTCTAATTGCGCGAGTAAGGAAAGTGGAAACATAGTGCCATAGTCACAGTAATTTTCACACATTGCTGTAATTGTGGGATTGAAACTTGTGCCACAGTAACACTTGTCATCCCATTGTCTTCTATTAACGCAGTACTTATGATTTATAGTGGCTTGCACATGCTCCCTCAAGGAAAAAATTTACTTCCGTGATCTTCCATGGGCGCAAACTCCGTGGGTCTCACAAGAAGATGTGACTTTGCTGAAAGACTCCTCAAGCCCTTCCATTTAAAGTTAAAAAAGACATAAGCACTTAAACAAACCTAAACATGTCAAAAACTGGGACAGATCATTAAAAGAGTGTCCCATGGCTCATTTTCTCATTGTCAACAGGAAGTGTTCTCGCTGGCAACAGGGAGGCACGAAAAAGGACAGCCCATCTCCACTGTAATCTCGCAATTACAGCGGGGCGTGTTTTCATATGCTCTTCAACACAGTGAAAACAGCACTGTGAAGAGCTATTGATGGGTTGTCCCATGAATTGAAAGTGGTGGCTTATTCACAGCTGGAGCACGCAACAAGCATGCTAAGACTACAACATTGTGTGATAAGGGGGACCCTTTCATGTTCACATGGCATGGTAACAACACAATTTTTGCTGCATCTGAAAAAATCCTTGGCTCTGTCTTTGAACCCTGCAGTTCAGACAATGCAGGGCATTTGTCCCATTTTGCCGCCAAGTAGTTCTCATGACCCCCAGGGCCAAAACAGGGTAAAGCGCATTACACCATTTTAAAATAATACTTGTGAAAAACTTCTCCAGCCAGCAAAAAACTGATCGGGCACCGCATGACTGCCAGAGCCCATCCCAGCATGCCATCCTGTTGCTGCAGCTGCTGTCACTCTTCTGCAGACAGGAATCAGACCTGCAGCATGTGGCCAGGCTGGTCACATGCAGGGGGCCTTGCTCATGTCCTGTGAGCTGGCTTCCTGGATGTGGAGAGTGAGATGTGGGCAGTGGTGACAGCTGCAGAGACTGGCCAGTATGCCCATCTGTACTCCAGCCCATAACAGGGAGGATTGGTCCTGATCCATGGGCAGGACAGAATATGACAGCGTATTCTGGCCTGTGTAGATGAGCCCCAAGAGACCAGTTCCTGGTGGTGAGCAATAGCACTTTCAGCTAGGGTCTGGAAGTATAGAGAGTTTCCAATTATTTTTATGATTGTTTCTGCATATTCTTGAGATATGCTAGGTTTCCTTCCCTCCCCACTCCTTTGTCTCTTTCCCTGTCCCTCTCCCATGGATCATATGTCACACCTAGTTGTGTAAAATGTACAAAACTGATTTTCTCCCATTTTCACTGAGTTTTAAAAACTATTATTCAGGGTTCTAGGACTTTTTCAGACATCCCTTACCACACAAGAAGCCTCTGTAACAGTAACAAAGCTGCTGCTTGGCAGGGGGTCCATTTCGGATGACGCTGTCCCTCTCTCAGCATCATCCGTGACTGTTCCAGGTAGGATTGAGGGTGGCTATGCCATTTTTTACTCACGGAAGTTGTCCATGAATAAAAAATGGCATGACTGGCTCCAATCCTACCCGGAACAGTGACAGACGATGCCGAGAGAGGGACGGCATCGTCCAAAACGGACCCCCTGTCATGCAGCAGCTTCGTTACTGTTACGGAGGCTTCTTGCGCGGTAAGGGGTGTCTGAAAAAGTCCATAGTCAAGTCTACTGAGCCTACTGGGAAGTGTAAGATTCTGCCCTTTCCTTTCCTCTCCCCCCTGCTGAGTTAGTTGCATGCAAACTACTTTTGCACTTTAAATTAAGCTATTGCTTAAAAACAATTTGTAAGCTACTCTGATAGCTTTGTGGCTGAAGAGCAGGGTATAAATAACTAACTAAATAATAAATAAAAATAAAAATCCAGGGCTTTAATGCACTCCAAAGAAAAGCAGCTAAGCAGCAAGAAGGTTCCATCTTTTGTGCTGCCTTACCGCATGACATTGACATTCTTCCAGCGTTCTTTCTTTCCGGTCCCCTGGGGGACTGAGGTAAAACCATGCCTTTTTGCTAATGGGTTTTTCTCGTTAGCAAAAATTCATGGTTTTAACTTGGTCCCCCACAGGACTGGAATGAAAGAATGCCGATGCCATGCAGTAAGGTAGCAGGGAAGACGAAAAGTTCCTGCTGCTTTGCCGCTTTTCTTCAGAGTGTGGTAAGCCACTCAGTTTGCAGCAATTGAAATAAGCTAAGAATGAAGAGAGAAAGTTGCAGGAGGAAATGGGACATTTAAAAAGCAGCTGAAAAGTGGGATGGTAGATGATAAATCAGGACAGTCGCTGCCAATGCGGGACAGTTGGAGGATATATAATGTGCATGTGCACAGTTCCATAAGCAGAGCTTCAAAAAGTTGATCTTTTGTACTACCAGTTCCAGACTCTGCCATGCTAGTTGGAATGGCAGGAGCTTCACCTCAAAAAAGCAATTTTCCCAAGCTCTGACCATCAGCGCAGACATGTGGCAAATATTATAAGCCAGGAATAAAACAGAAATCTCTCAGAAAAAAGTTCCCTGTTTCCCCAAAGCTTACCGAGATTGCTCATAGCATACCAACTTGCTTCCAAATCAAGTGGAAGGGAGTCACCTCTCACAAGCTACTCAAAGCTGAGAGAGACCCTTGCAACCAGTGGAACAAGTGGGTCTGCCTTCTTCTCCAGAGGGTGGGGTGCAATTACTGCTCACTGAAAGTCTGAGGACATTTTTTTACAGTACAGTGGAAGCGGTGGGAAACTAGTGAGGGCCACAGAGAGAACAGCTGCGAGCTTTTGGGAATGAAGAGATTTTAACATTCCACATAAAAAGGTAAAAAAGTTGGACCCCTTTGAAGTCAGGCGGGCTTTGGCAAATGGCTGCAGCAGAATTAATTTGTTCTTTCTGTAAGGGAGTTAAAGCTAGGCCTTGGAACAACTACCCCGTGCCAAGTTCTTTTCTTTAGTTGCAGACGTTTAGATGCTTTTCCTGAGAATGGAACTGTTGATTCTGTATGTGTGCCAAGAAGGCAAGGGAGAATTTATTCAATCTTCACAGGGCCTACAGCATTCCAAGATAAAAATATCTCGATCTGGGATGTTTAGAACTATTCATTTTCCACCCTTTTATTAAGATTCAGATTAAAGTGGTAGCATTTCAGGGTACTGATAGAATTCAAGGCTAACTTAGGAGGTTGTGCCTTGATACTAATTTGGTACAATTCTGTTAAAAGAACAGTGTGTTACATCCCCATCTATTTTTGCTGATATATTATGAACTCCTAAAGGAATGAACAAGCAAAGCAATGTTTGTTTCAAAGCCTGTCGTTGTGCAATGTATGAGGCATTTTCATTAGGAGCTGAGTGCAGAAAGAGGAATATTCCCTATCCCTTTTTAAATCAGAGTAACGTTTGCTGGCTTATATACAGGCATACCTCAGGACTTTATCAGATGAGACTATAATTGCACAATTACAACATCACAGTAGTGTGAATGGGTTCCTGCTATCGCACAATATCGTCATCCTCTATAGGTATTGTGTGCTCCAGTTGCAGGAGCATGTCTGCAGCAACCAATGCAATGAAGCTTCAGCTGGGAAAGAATAGGATTCTACGCTAGGAGATCCCACCGTGCGCCTCACTACAATGGACAAGGGAAATAGCAGCTGCCTCCAGAATCCCTTACTTAGCGTTTGTGAATAGCAAAACAGAAAGAAAGGGGGAGAGCACATAAGCCTGCCTTACAACCTACACCCAACATGTTAAAAAAGCATACATCTATATGGTTGGCCATGACAATGAAAAGTCATAAGGAAACTGGAGCCTTCTGAAAGAAAGAAAAGGTCATTCCTGGATGCATGTTGAAAGAAGCTTTCAAGTGGTCTCTAAAAGGTTCAAAATGTTTTTGCTGACTTATCCAAAGCTTACCTGACATTTTGTATGTGCATTTTTATTTTTTTATTTTTAGTTTTGAATACAAGGTTTACTGAAACATGTTGAACTGCTCTTCTTTTTTGGGATGTAGAAACCTTTCCCTATTATCAAATATTCAAGTACCAAATTTTCTGTTAAAAGAAGTAATACCTAGGAACACATCTACTTTGGACTTTATCATACATGGCAAATATGGCATAATAACAATACCTAATGAATGGGAAAGTGTGCCAATACCACACGACATCATGCTTTTGCGTTTTTGTGTGGTCAATAAGGCATTCTTTTTTATTGACAGGCCAAGCCGTCAATAGATCTGCCATGGTGTTTTTTTGGCAGAATTGCAAGCGTGTGAAACTGCGCCCTGTTCTGCTGGCGCGATTCTAGTGTCAATGGGCAGTCTCCACCAGAACACTTCCGAGAGAAAATGCAACAACTAGGTATGGGATGCTGTTTTTACGAAACTCCCCATTTTACTTGGAAGTTTTTAAGTGTGCCTCTGTGCTATGTGTTCATTTCATTTGTTTATTTTTGTGTTTTTACACTTTTAAGTGTGCTCATGTCTTGTCGTGAGAACCTCCCAAGATCATGCGCCCCAGTGAATGCAGAAGAAAGGGGCTCACTTTTCACACTATTACAGTGATGTTTGATAAAAAGGTTTATTTTGTCAGCATACTAATGGTTTAAAATATGCTGGCAAAGAAACGTTTTTAGAGCTCTCTGATAAAGTCCTTTGTTAAACTGCTGTATACCTGTATAATGTTAGCAGTCTGAGCTTCTCTATAACTCCCTACATAAAGAGAAACAGCATACAGTAGCATCCCCTGTATCTGCAGGGGATTGGTTCTGGGCCCACCGTGGATGATGAAATCTGTGGATAATAGCAAGTGCCATCCACCACCCCACTGCTGCCGAAGGAGCCCTCCTGGGGGAAGATTCCTCCCTCCCGCCCCTCCTTTCCCCATTTCCCCCTGTGATCACTGCTGCAGTGATCGGAGCTCTTCCAGGGGAAGGGACAGGGCAAGCAAGATCCCTTCTCCCCCTTCCTCCCCCCACCATCACCAAACAAGGATAATTGAATCCACGGTTGGCAAATCAGTGGATACAGGGGTGCTACTGTACCAAGAAGAAAACTAAGCTGAACTCTTCTTCTTGAAATACTAGTTTTCTATGTGCAGGGTCTTTAATTTTGGGGGGGGGCGGGGAGCACTCAAAGCTGAAAGCTAAAGCCTGAGGTGACAAACAGCACAGCTCTGTGGACCAAAAGCGGAAAGACCGAATGCTGGTATTTATGCTCGCAAATCCAGAAGTTTAAGACTGCCTATCATTTGTGGAGAACAGTGTTGCATTCCTCAGGTTCCTGGTTCAAATCTCAGAATCCCTGGTTTTTTGAATGAGAGTAAGTGTGACTTCTTTAATCTTCATGAATCAGATCATTGGCCCATCAACCCAGTATGGTTGATACTAACTGATAGAGGCTCTCCAGGGCTTCACATAGGGATTTTTTCCCAGAACTTTTTGGCCTACAACTACCAGAATCTCTCAGCCACCATGGCCAGTTGTACAATTTCTGTCCAAACTCTGGGTTTTTCTTCCACTAGCTGGTACTGATCCTACACATTTCAGCATGCAAAGCATGTGCTGTACCACTTATCCATTTCATTTATATGTGATATTTATATTCTGTCCTCCAACAATATTTTCAGCATGTTTATAAAGTTGTAAAACCCAATAAAACAAATTTAAAACATGCAGATTGAAAATATACTAAAAACACCAGGTGGGCATAATAGCACCAATCCAAGCCAACATAAAACAGATTACAGTTGTCCCTTCACATTCACTAGGGTTTGGTTCCTGGACCCCCCATGAATACCCAAATTCGTGAATACTAAAGTCCCATTATATGCAATGGCATAGCAAAATGGTGTCCCTTATATAAGATGGCAAAATCAAGGTTGCTTTTTGGATGCTTATTTTTTAAAGAATATTTTCAAGTCGTGAATACTTAAATCCGTGAATGCCAAATCTGTGAATGTGGAGGGACAACTGTATATTGAATTACAGTAGCACCCTCGTATCTGCTGATTCAGTTATCTGCAGTTGGCAACAGTGGGGGGGGGGAGGTGGACAGGGGAGGGAGGGGGAGGAGATCTCGCCTCCCTTCTCCCTTCTCCCCCCCCCCCGGACGGCTCCGGTGGCAGCAGTGGTGACAGGGGCGGAATTCACTATTATCTATGGATTTCATTATCCACAGGGGCCCCTGGAACCAACCCCATGTGGATACAGGGGTGCTACTGTATATTTATTGTCTGAGACAATAAAAAAAGGCTTCACCTGACACTGAAAGGACACCAGGATAAATGCTAAAAAAGAACATTACACTGTTGGGGTGTCACCAAAGTTTCTTTGGTAGCTACCTCCCATACCTTGGATAGCACGGAAACCTGTAAGAGGCTCAGAGCAGTGTCAACCATTCAGGTAACCTTGTCCCAAGATACGTAGGTCTTTACAGGTCAAAACCAGCACTTTGAATGAAGCCTGTAAACAGACTAGAAGCCAATGCAGTTAACACAGAGAGGGTGTAATTCGGTTGAAGCGAATTAATAACCATCTGACCTTATGTGGTAACAGTTTACACCATATATGTGCAGATTACACAAGAATCTACAACAGCGTTGGGTAACATGTGGCCCTTCAGATGTCGTTGGACTACAACCCTCATCAGCCCTAGCTAACGTAGCCAATGGTGAGAAATGCTGGGAGCTACCATCCAACAACATGAGAGACTCAGATCCCCATCCCAGATGTATAAGAAAGGATCTTATTCCAGATCAGAAAACCAGAGACAGTTCAACAGGTTTTGATGATCTCCTTCTGCTACTATAGGCACTTATAATGAAGCCAGATTTAGAATCCTGATAATTTAAAAATACGACACTGTGGAAAAATGAGATATTACCTCAGGAAAGCTGAATTTTAAAGGAAAGAAATGAAAAATGGTGCCTATATCTAATTCAGCAGTACAGTCTATATTTAACACTTTGAGGAAGAAATCATTATGCCTGTTCAGTCATTCATTTCTGTGTAAATACAGAAGGGAGAAGGCTTGGATCACGCTCACTGTTTTAGTCTCCACACATCCACACTGCCGTTTGCAAAGGAGAGAATGTGTGCACATCTGAACTTGGGAAAGAGACCTTTTTGGACAAAAGCTCCCAGAATCCCCTAGACAGCACAGTCATTGGCAGCTGTATTTTTTTTTAAAAAAGTAATGATTTCAAAACTTGCATGTCCCAAAATACATAGGACTATCACACCAGCCTGTTGAGTCTAAGCAATCACGCTGTTGAAGCAAACAGGAACATAATGGTTTGAAAACAATAACACTTTGCTTTAATCACGTAATTGTGCTCCTTTGGCAATCCACAGTCCCACATTTGCTCTAATGAAAGAAACAGAAAATAAAAGGAAAACGGAGTAAAAGCAATCTCAGCCTGCTTGGGAATAGCAAAGGGGACAGGGAGAAGAAGGGGGAGAGGAGGAGGATCATACCCACTCATGCCATGTGACTGCTAGAATAGTGGAACTGCAATGGAAGGGACCTATTGCACTAGGGGCAGTGATGGAAAAACAGCAATATTAGGAGCCTTTGAGGGGTTTTCCCTGTCAATGAAAAAGTGTGGTCCACCAACAATTGAAACGTAAAACAGCAACAGGAGAGACATGACATGTGATAAGTACTGGCCAAAGACGCTATTATCTGCCTGTGGTTGCAATTTACCAGTCTTATGTGATAAAGTCCACAGAAAACTTTCCTCTACACTGTTCTTGCTAGAAGCAAGTAGCCTAGATTAAATTATCCTTATCCCATCATCTCTCTAAACAAGTGAGAAGGCATAATCTCCACATTTCTCCTTGATCTAGGAATAGCATCCTTTAACTAATAAATTATCTCTTAATTCCCAAACAGAAAAATATGTTCTCTGTGTATGTACGTTTGAATGGCAAGCTAGAGCAACTATAGTTAGTACTTAATTCATAATGCATGATATCACCATTCTTTCATCTCAGATTTTGGTCCAAAAACCTCAGGGCCTGGGATGATCCTACACTAGCAACTTTAATGAACAGGCTCTCTCTCAGCATTCTTACCATATGTACAGTTCTACACACAAATTAATCACTGATCAAAACACACACGCACACCCACCCACCCTGAGTGTATAGTTCCAATCTCTGTGGAAACATAAACTGAAGGTGACTGAAGGGATACATGTGCAAGCTCATGTGCTTAGGACCAGTGACATAGTGGAGGAAGAACTCACAGGGAGGAAGGACCAGGGGGGCATCCACACTAGAGAAATAACCCAGGTTGGATTGGTGAGGCACCAGCACTCTTTAGCAGAAAAAGCTAAAGACCTTATAAAACTACAAATCCCAGGATTCCATAGGAAGGAACTATGCAAATAATCTAGTTTCAGACTGGATTATTTGTGTTGTGTGGACTCCTCCTAGGACTTTTAATTTACACAGACAAACATATTATTTGTCACCCTGCTCAAGCATTCATGTTCCCTCTGGACTTAGCAGCAGTCTTCACAATAGCTGCGACCAGAAGCAGGGTGATGGTGGATAAATTTCCCCAGCAATACTAGATTGCTGTGAATGATCCCTGTTATTATTCTTCAGTGGCTTGGCTGGCAATTAAGACCTGTCACTGTTACAAACAGCCTGCTGCTAGTGAAGATGAAAGCTGCTAGAACCATTTTCTTGATATGGATCATTATAGCTGATGATGTCTTTGACTCTCCTTGTGGGTGTGGCTAAGGGCACCTCTGTGATGAGTTTCTGAACTTCAGAACTGATCACTGCACCACTGCCTATGACACCTTGAATGAAGGGATTGAGGAGCCCGTGACGACAATCCCAATTCCCTCTCAGCCAAGGTGGCTGGTCAGTTCTGAGAGGTGTACTTCAAGACAGTAAATTTCAGTAAAGCGTTATCTGAAATGAATATTTGTACTGGGCTAAATGGGAAGGAGGTATTGGCTGAGTTCTGTATATATATGTATGTATGTATATGTATGTATACACACACACACACGATATTAGCAAAAATAAAAATTTGGCTGATGTATCTTTTCTTTTTTCTCATGTGGGGCTGAGGGAAATAGTAGTGGAATTCTTTTCTGTAGGTTCCATACTTGGCTGAAATAGTTTACAGCCATCAAGACTTCGGACTTTATCAGACAGCCCCTTAAAAACAGTCTTTTGCCGGTATTAAAAAAAAAAAAAATTATGCCGGCAAAAGAGTGCCCCCCCCACACTTACATCCTCTCCCAGCTAAGGTAGCTCCGTCAACGAAGAGAAAGTGAATGGAGCCCTTGTTCGAAATCCCACACAATTTCATTGTGCAGGAAATTCAAAAGTAAAAAAAGAAATAAATGTCTAAAAGTTTCACTAAGCACCTAAACACACCAAAAAACTATCAAGTAATCCAGGGAGAGTCATAAAAAGTTTGTCACTTACCTGGATGTTGTGATCTGACCCACAAGTATTCTGGCTGGTCAGGCCATTATTGGGGTAAGTACAAGACTTAAATGGCCCAATGTTTCACACGTTGGCAATGCCAGCACAAAAGCAGCAGGGGGAGCTATTGATGGCTTAAGCCATACAGTAATTAAAAAGTATGGGATTTTGACAGGACATAAACGTGAAAGGGCAATGCAATCTGATCTGTGCGCTCTTTTGTGTTTCTGTGCCGTTGTTATGACGCCATATTTAGTCTGTCTGATAAAGTCCTTAGTCACTAAATGCACACACACACGCACACACACGTAATGTATACAGAGACTTAAGGCTGTGAGAATGCATACAACAGAGAGGCCAAAGGAGAGCTTTAATTAACGGAGATGTCGGCCTGTTCGTGAAGGCCTGGTCAATGTGGTTTAGTGCCACAGTCAAAGAGGCATGTGCTGTTGGCAGTCAAGCAGATGATGGATTAGGTCTGGTTTGAGCTCTAAGGGTTGCATTCCTGGTAGTCATTTGTTCCAGGTTCATGCTGATTGCAGAAAGAGGCAAAACAGATAAGAGATGGAACTTGGCACCCTGTTGGTGCATAAAACAGAGGGAGGCAGTGTCTCATAGATTGTTGCTGCCGCTATAGTGGTAAAGCATCTATCTAATCCTGTGCTGAGTAAAGCTGGGAATGATTCAAGAATGTCTGTGTGTCCTCTTACATTTCTTGCTCGCAACATCTAAACTGCTGACAATTCTTGAGAGGGCACAAGACCTTTGATAGGAAGCTTGGGCAGCAGTCTTTATCAAACTCTTATCCAGTAACAGTTAGATACCCTTCCTACCAACCCCTTCATAAACTGCATGAATCCATATGCAATTCTGTTTGATTGCAGAAAAACATACAAGCAGTGTCAGCCCAAGGCATTTTGCTGCCTGAGGCAAAGGGTAGGAAAGCTGTCCTCCACCTCCCTCACTCCATTCCACATACAGATGTTTGTGCAGAACTCCAAGTGCTGGTTATTATCCCCTGGGTTGCAAATACTGCTGCTCAAAGCCAGGTTGAGTGAACAAGAAAACAGCCTCTATCTAGGACTTGATCGTGAATGTGCATGCCCACCATGCCAACAGAGACAAGACAGGGTGAGAGGGTTAATCTCACACAGCAGAGTACCAGAGTACTCTGTGCAGCAGAAAGAGGGGGGCGGGGATGGAGCTGCAATAGCAAATCATGATTCCATTCCCCTGACCATCTCGTAGTCTGAAGGTTCGAGTATGTGTATCTGAAGGTGGATAGCTAGGACAGGATAGGGATTCTACTGGTGTACCATCCATCTAGCTGCTTAACAGTTTCCTTTCTTGAGCTAGCCAGGGTGGTCTCTGGGTTGTAGTTGGAGACCCCTTGGCTTGTGGTACAGGGGGATTTCAGTGTCCATGATGAGGCTGCCCTGTTGGGAGTGGCTCAGGACTTCATGGCTTTCATTACAACCATGACTTTGGCCTTGTCTAAACAGGCTATTTACCCCATCTTGGAGCCCTGCAGTCCAGACTATGCAGGGCATTGCCCCCATTTTGTTCCCTGGCAGTCCTCATGACCCCCAGGGCAAAGATGGAGCCAAGATGGGGTGGGGGAGATGGAGTAAGGCCCATTATACCATTTGAAAAAAATAATACAGTAGGACCCGCATATCCATGGGGGTACGGTTCCCGGACTTACTGCAGATACCAGAAACCGCGGATAACAGTGAATGCCATTGAAAATATGGGACTTCCAGTTTAAAACACCATAGAATTGCCTTGGAGGACCTAGAAAATGTCTAGAGAGGATGCCTCTCTAGGCATTTTCTAGGAAGACTCTATGGTATGTGTTCTGTTTTGTGTCCCATGGATAACTGAAACCATGGATATTGGTTTTGCAGATACAGGGGTCCTACTGTACCTGGTAAAATCTGCTTCAGCAGACAAAAAACAGATTGGGCATCACGTGACTGCAGGGGCCCATTCTGGCATGCCAGCCCATTGCTGCAGCTGCTATCTGCCTCACTCTTCCATAGCCAGGAAGGAGTCCTGCAACATGTGAACAAGGCTGGTCACATGCAATGGGCTTTTCTCACATGCTGCAAACCGGCTTCCTGGCTTCAGAGAGAGTGATGTGGATGGCAGCAACAGAGGCTGCAGGGACAGGCTGGCATGGCAGTCGGAGTCCATCAGGTTTTGTGCTGGTACTGGTGTGCTGGTAACAGGGGCTGGTAACGGGGGTTGGTGGGTGGAGCAACAGGCCAGATCTGCAAGCAGAATGTGTTGGTGGAGGGCCAGTGGATTCTGGCCTGTGTAGATGAGCCCTGTGTCCCAAGTAGTGCCTGGCCCTACTCATTCTGCTGCTGGCCACACTCTGTTTCCTGCTGCCTTGCCAGGTGGTTTGGACAAAGTCAAGGTTGAACTCTGGTGTGGGGAAATGGCTTGGGTGGTGAACATGATTGCTCCTGATCAGCTCCTCTCATGAGTTGAGTTAAACCAGCCATGTGGTTCTCTAGGGAGCTGGTAGTGATAAAACAAGGGAGACAACAACTAGTGCAATGTTGCCAGAAAATCTGGGGTATGTGTGACTGAACACAGGCAAGAGCCTATCTGAAAGCCTAGTCCATGATAGTGTGGGCTGCAAAAACTCCCCCCAACCTTGCCATCATTTCGTCTGTAAAGACCCATCCATCAGAGCTGTTTCAAGTGGTTAAGGGTCTTTTACACGTTGGCCCACGAGAATAGCATTCAAACCACTCAACACCCCACTGTCAACAACTGACTATGCACAATGCTGATAAAATTGCTTACATTTCCTCTTGCAACATTGTGGCACCAGAGTTCTCTTACAGAGAAGGCTACATATCTCACAAAACTACAGATCCTAGAATTCCATAGCACTAAGCCATGGCAGTTAAAGCAAACTGGATTATTTCTGCAGTGCAGATGCAGCATTAGATGCAATAGCTAGTGCAGGCCCATTGTGTGTAACCTTGGTTCCTAATTGCCCAATGTTAATATATATTTTTCAAGTTGTTGTTGTTGTGACTTTATTCACTTATATCCTGCATTTCTCCCAATAATGGGACTCAAGGTGACTAACAACAGTCAAAACAATGCAAATTAAAAGTTATACGAAAGCATTAATAAAAGTGTAAATATAAGATTTAAAAAGCAACTAAACAATTTATAAAATTAAAACATTATATTTACAGTGGGATCTGAAGATTTGTAGGATTCAGTAATGTTACAGAAGTTTATTATAAGATGTTTTGTAACAGAAGAAGTAAACATTCTATTACCTATAACCATCAGTAGGAAAGTTGGAAGTTACTACAGTCGGACCCCCATATCTACAGAACCAATACCCATGGTTATCCGTGGGACACAAAATAGGAACACATGCTATAGAGTTGTGCTAGAAAATCTTCTAGGTCTTCCAAGGCAACTCTATGGAATGTTTTTGCCAGACGTTCTTTATTTTAATAGGGTTTACCAGGGTTCTCAGTTATCCATGGTTTCCGGTATCCATGGGAAGTCCAGGAACCAAACTCCCACAGACACAGGGGTCTGATTGTATTTCATTTTCCCCTCTTTATTTTGTTGGTGTGTTGTTTATTCTTTTGTAGTGTTGTGTTGTTGTGTGTTTTTCTTTTCTTTATTTTCCTGTATAATTTTAAAGAATTAAGAACTCTTTTAGTAAAACAAAGAGAAAAAGATAAAGTTAAAACATTCGATGTTAAAAATCATAGAATCATAGAATCATATAACTGTAGAGTTGGAAGAGACCACAAGGGCCATCCAGTCCAACCCCCTGCCATGCAGGAAATCATGATCAAAGCATCCCTGACAGATGGCCATCCAGCCTCTGTTTAAAGACCTCCAAGGAAGGAGACCCCACCACGCTCCGAGGGAGTGCGTTCCACTGCCGAACAGCTCTTACTGTCAGAAAGTTCCTCCTAATGTTGAAGTGGAATTTCTGTTCCTGGAGCTTGCATCCATTGTTCCGTATTCTAGTCTCTGGAGCAGCAGAAAACAAGCTTGATCCATCCTCAATGTGTCATCCCTTCAAATACTTAAATAAGGCTATTATATTACCCCTTAACCATCTTTTTTCCAGGCTAAACATATCCAGCTCCCTAAGTCTTTCCTCATAAGGCGTGGTTTCCAGACCTTTCACCATTTTAGTCACCCTCCTCTGGATATTAAAATTCATTTTTAAAAAGCTATATGCAAACTTTAAAAACAGCACCACACAGCATTAGAAGTCCAACCCTAGTCAATTTGTAAAAGTCTGATGGTATAAAAATGTTTTGACTCAATGGCAGCATTAGGGGGTGCGGAGAGGCCAAACTGCACCAGGTGCCACTGTCTGAGGGAGGGGTGACACCGACCTTAGTAACGCCACAGGTTTGACTTGCTGACAGAAGGAGAGCAAGGATGGCGCCATCCTATTCTCTTGAGGAAGGGAGTTCCAATGTCTGGAAGCAGCCTTTGACAAAGCCTCATCTCTTGTTCCCACCAAACAAGCCTGAGAAGGTGGTGAGATAGACAGAAGGGCCTCTTCAGACAATTTTAGCACTCCAATGAGCTCATAAAGGGAGATATAGTCCTTCAAATAACCTGGACTCAAGCTGTAAAAGCTGTACAACCTGAGGATGTGGACAGGATCATTGGAGAGAGATGAAAGCCAGTACATGTATGCTAGATCCTTGCTCCAAGTGGTTTATTAAAAACGCAAGGGGAAACTGGCTGAGTGGGTAAAGAAAGTGATTAATGCTTCTGTCTTGCAAGGTAGGGTTATGAGTTGCCTAAAGGAGGAAGTTGTAAGACCCCTGTTGAAAAAGGGCTCCCTCAGTCCCACTCTACTAGATTACTGGCCAGTCTCCAATATTCCATACCTGAACAAGGTGGTAAAGTATGTAGCTGCCACCCATCTCTGCAGGGTTTCTGGATGAGACAGATTATCTAGATACATTTCAGTCTGGCTTCAGGTCTGGTTATGGGATAGAAATAGCTTTGGTGGATGACTTTTGCTGGGACCTGGAGAGAGGCAGTGTATCTCTGTCAGTTCTGCTGAACCTATTGGTAGCTTTTGATACCATTGCCAGTGGTACTCTTCTGGATTTCCTTGCTGGGATGGGACTTGCAGGCACTATTTTATAGTGGCTCCTTTCCTTTCTGGAGGGGTGAACCCAGAAAGTGATGCTTGGGGTGGCCACTTACTGGAAATGTTGGGAGTTCTGGTCCAAAAAAGTAACTTTTACAGGTTCTCAGAATGAGATCATGATTCTGTCCTGGTAACACTCTCCCCCCCCCCCCGCAAAAAAAGACAGTTGTCTGTTATTTTAGGCAGCTCCATTGAACTTCACAGGAGAGAAGCTACTGTGAGTGTTGCAAGTATGATTCAGGTTTTCTACAGTGAAATATATGGGGTAGGAGGAATACATGAATCCTTGGCATTTTCAAGAAATATGGAATAAAATATTTCAGCTGTATGTGTAGGTATCATATTCCTGAATTTGATCCTCCTACTGCAGTCATCCAGTATGGCCTGGATAAAAGCCTGAAAAAACACACAGACCACGGGTGATCATGTTTTGGTAGACCATGCTGGCTGGGGGACCAGTTGTCCAGAACCTAGTAATTTTTCCAGGTTCTAGCCTGAGTTCACGCTGGTGGAGATTCTTAGGAGAAGGATGGCAAAAGCCATCAGAAAATTCTTCTTGAGCTTGTGTGTGTGTATGATGAGCTTAAGTACTGTAGCTTCAAAAAAACACTAAAGACGGATCTCTTTCGGTAGGTCTTTCCTGATTAGATCCCAGCCTCAGGAACTGCATCTCCTGGCCTTTTTTTAGTCTTGTTTATATTTATTTTTAATGTGATTTTAGCTAGGTGGTTTTAATTTTATATTGTTTAATGTCTTTTTACGGGGGAGGCTGGGGGTGGGTGGTGCTTTTAGTCGGCATTGTAGAGTTTTAACTGTTGGAAGCCACCCCGATTTTTTTTAGCAGAGGGGTGGGGTATTATTATTATTATTATTAATAATAATAATAATAATATGTATATGCTTTTGAGTCACCTGTTGATTTATGGTGACCCCATGGATTTCTTAGGGTTTTTCTTAGACAAGGAATACTCAGAAGTGGTTTTGCTAGTTCCTTCCTCTGAAACATAGCCTACAACCCCTAGCGTGTATTGGAAGTCTTCCATCCAAGTACTAACTGGGGCTGACCCTGCTTAGCTTCCAAGATCAGATAAGATCTAGAGCCTTTCGGGTATGTATGCCCTATTGAGCTTAAGGACTTGTTTTTGTGTGTCTGTTGTAGTGTGCTCTTCAGGAAGTCAACAAGGAGCTACTATACAGAACTGTCTACTAAACTTTGGCTGATGGGAAGATACTTGGATCAATCTTATGCATAACTATGTGTTAAATCTCCACAGGCCACACATGCTCCCTATGGCAAGCCTGTTCTGTATGCTCATCTAGAGTTTGCAAAAGTTTTTGGGTGTGTGTGTGGGAAATAAAACTCCCAGAATCTCCCTGTTGGCCACCCTGACTGGGGATTATGATGGTTGTAGTCAGAGTGTAGAAAGTTACTTTTAAAAGGTAATATACAGTATTCCCATAATTCATTATATTGCTTCAAAACAATCCATTGTCATGATTTATTACAAGGTTTAGAGTAATTTATTGCATTACTTATGGTATTGCTGGCTACCTTTTGTGGAGGGGGGGGCATCCTAAGACTGATAAAAGAATGGCATGAACCTAGAAAACAACTCTGAAAATGTTCTTTAAGTATAAGTAAAAAGAATGACCGGCATCCTGTTCAGTAGTTACAAGATTGCAAACTGGATTTACAGGACATTATCAGATGCAGCAAAAATTATGGGATTATGATGTCAGGGTAGCGTGAATGGGCCCTGCTATCGTATGACATTGTCATCTTCGTGTTATTATTCTATGATCCAGCCACAAAAAAGGCGTTCTTTCTCATTCACTGGACAAGTTTTCAATAGATCATCAATAGCAGTATTTTCACACTATCAACTGTGTGCAAAACTATGTCCACTGTAATCGTGAGATTACAGCATGAATGGGCGGTACTCAGTGAGAAAACATCCGGGTGACAACATGAAAACAAAGCACAGGACACTCTTTATGAACTGTCCCATTTAGGTTGCATGTTTTCAGGTTTGTTTCAGTGCTTGTGTGTTCATTTACTTTTTTTATTAAGGTTTTTTTAGTTTTCAGCACACTCATATTTTCTCGTGAGAACCGCCAAAATCTCGCCCATGCCAAATCATGGAAGTAAACTCCCATTCTTGAAGTGTTTGTGGTCTCTGTGCAATAATTCTGATGGCATTTCTTTTCTGTGATTACAGCTATGTGTGATAATAAGTGTTATAATACCACGATGTTCCCGCTTTCTTCATTTGTGGAATTACAGCCTTTTCAGACACAAGTCTGATAATGTCCACAGTGTCCTAACTGCTGGGGATTCACATTTATGCTTGTTAACAACTGAAAATGACCCCCAAAACCTACTACTGCAGCCTGGCAGCTCCCTAATGAAAGGGTTTCTGAGACACTGAAGATTGGAGCATTGAGAAATGGTGTCTGCCCTGCTGTCCTGGTCACAGGGTGTCTTGAATGAAGCAGTTGCAGCAGGAGCCTGAGGAGGCTCTCTAGCAGCCTGTTCTGAAAGCGCCCCTTGAGTGGGAGAGCACTACAGATGTTATTTCCTAGCACCCCCATCTGCAGCACCTCAGAAACCCTTCAGTTGAGGTGCTTCTTGGCTGCAATGGTATTTTTTTTCAAGGGGGGGGGTGGCATTGCCAGATTTATTTATTTATTTATTTAAGTATTTATACCCTGCTGTTCAGCTACAAAGGCTCTCAGAGCGGCTTACAAATTGTTAAGCAATAGCACGCATCTATACCGCATTAAGCGGTTTCCAGTGTGTGTTAGCTAATGGCCCCCACAAACTGGGATGGCATTGTCAGATGTAACTATGAAGACAAAGCTCCATGACTGTATTGTATTGTATGATTGTATTATATCTGACAACACAAGGACTTGACCATCATTAAAATAACTTCAGTCCCACTTGGTAGGTTGCTTTGAAGCATAGTTTCATGGCATTATCCTTACAAAAAGAGCAATGACTTGTTCTAGGTAACTATATTAATTATGATTCTTTGGTTCCAAGCCATGGCTTTACCCATCTGCAGAGCAGGAGGGGGTGAAACTAACAAAGGCTAAGTGGGTGTTCTGGTTCAAATTAATCAACATTCAGTGATATAATTTCACATTACGTAGTATTTTCTGGGTTCTTCTAAAGCACGAGGGAGAGAGAGAGAAAGGGGAAGCATTCTATACAGACACACCTAGAGAAAGCTTGAGGGCATGTCTTGAAGCATAAAGAATGGAATGGTGTGTGTGATTGTTCCTGTGTTACAATCTAATGGCATCAGTAGACTCTGAAATCTCATAGGAAGTGATACAATTCCTATATCAGGGTAAAACTCAGAGAAGTTATCTTTTTCAATGCTAACTCCTGCAGTCCTCAACCACCAGAACCCGTGTTCAGACTGATTGGGAAATTCTGGCAATTGTGGTCCAAAGAAGTAATTCCACATGTTCTGGACCAGGCATAGAGGCCTCTGGTCATAGTTACTTTAGCCAAGGGCTGGGTCCAACTTAGAGGTAAGGACAGATGTCTGGAACATTGACCTGGACATTCTAAATTATTTTAGTTTTGAAGAAATTCAGCCATCTCTAAACTGATATTCTGTTTTCCCCTAGATTTTCTTTCATGCAGATGGTGAAACTAGCTAAAAATTTGAATTAGCAGCCCTCATTTCATTTGACAATATCCATCAAATGAAAGATGACATGGGGGAATGGCAGCTGGGGAAGCTTTTCCTGTAAATGTTTTCTTGCAGTTTCCCTGTAATCTGTCAAATTAGTCTCTGTTCAGTCTCCAGCTCTATATTTATCACTGGCAAAGATTAAGTCCTTAGCTACTTGCAAGTTGTGCTTTCTGCTCCTTAGCTACCACCTGCCAACAAGAAGTAGGATGTTTGTTTTAGAAGGGGAAAAAATATTTAGAGTGAAATGCTGAGATAGAAATGCTGGGAGACAATATCTTGCTTTTCAGTAGTAGTAGTAGTAGTAGTAGATGGTCTGCTAATGAGAAACATAGGACATTATCACACCAACCTCCTTTCTCGCGGCAATCACATTAGTGAAGCAAATGAAAACATACCAGTATTCTCCCTCTGTCTTTTCTTCGCAAACAAAGATTCAGGAAGGACTCATCCCGTGCTTTCTGCAAGCGCGCTGATGACTAAAAAGGCCAATCCTAGACAAACAGGTCTGGTTGCAGAAAGCACAGCAGAAGGTCTCTTTGGGTGATGTTTCCGGGTTGTGATTCTTTCTGCATTGTCGTTTCTCTTCAAGACTTGTTTGGCGTGAGTTCTCAAATAAGGCTGCAGCATTGTGGATAGTGTGTCTCCATGCCTCCTGATATGTGGCGAAGGCGGACCATTGTTGGTGATCAATTTGGCCAAGCCTGAGATGTTGCTTCAGGGAGTCCTTGTATCGCCTTTTTGGAGCACCCCTCTTACGTTGACCTGTGGCGAGTTCACCGTAGAATACTATTTTTGGGAGGCGATGGTCCTCCATCCTAGAAACGTGCCCTGCCCAGTGCAGCTGTGTTCTCAATACCATGGCCTCAATGCTGGTGATCCTTGCTTGCTCAAGGACAGCAACATTTGTCACATAGTCAGTCCAGTGTATATTTAGGATGGTGCGTATACAGCACTGATGAAAGCGTTCGAGGAGTCGTAGGTGGTGGTGATAGGTGACCCATGTTTCAGACCCATAAAGGAGAATAGACAGTACAATGTCTCTATACACACTGATTTTTGTGCTTTGCCTCAGGTGTTTATTACTCCAGATTCTTTTGTAAAGTCTTCCAAATGCGCTATATGCCTTTGCTAATCTGTGATCAACCTCTTTGTCAATCTTGGCATCTGAGGAGATGATACTTCCCAGGTAGGTGAACTGCTGAATGGACTTAAGTACAGATTTGCCGACAGCAATGTGGGGATGGTGGTGTTCGTCCTGTGGTGCAAGCTCGTAATCAACTTCCGTTTTCTTCAGGTTGACTTCCAGCTCAAACAGCTCTGCAGCTGTTGCGAAGCAGGATGTTAGGCACTGCAGAGCTGCTTCTGTGGGGGCAACAAGGGCAGCATCATCAGCGAAGAGCAGCTCACGGACTAGATAGTTTAGAGTCTTAGTGCGAGCCCTCAGACGGCTTAAGTTAAACAAGCTACCATCAGTACGGTAACGTATATAGATGCTATCTTCTTCTTCAAGCTCTGCCGTAGCCCTTTGGAGCATCATGCTGAAGAAGATGGTAAATAAAGTTGGAGCAAGAACACAACCTTGCTTCACTCCATTAGTTATTAGAAAGGGATCTGAAAGAGCATCGCCATATCTGACTTGACCGCGCTGGCCCTCGTGTAGCAAGATAATCATTTTAAGGAATTTGGGGGGACATCCTAGTCTTTCCAGGATCTGCCACAGACCTTTTCTAGTCACAGTGTCGAAGGCTTTGGTGAGGTCGACAAATGTTACATAGAGACCCTTGTTCTGCTCTCTACATTTCTCTTACAGTTGTCTAAGGGCAAATACCATATCTGTAGTACTCCTATTGGCTCTGAAGCCACATTGGCTTTCAGGAAGAAGTTCTTCTGCAATAGCAGGAACTAATCTGTTCAGGAGTATCCTTGCAAGGATTTTTCCAGCAATAGAGAACAGTGTTAAGCCTCGATAGTTTGAGCAATCGGATTTTGCTCCTTTTTTCTTATACAGGGTGATGATGACTGCATCTCGGAGATCTGATGGCAGTTCCCCTTTTTCCCAGCAATTCACAAGGAGTTCGTGGAATTTAACATGGAGTGCATGACCGGGATTGAAGCCCAAACTATTGCACCTCCTCTTCACTTGTGCAAGTGTGCTGTTATTGTGCTGGTTTTGCATTTTCTGTCCTATTGCACCAGCTCCATAACTTTGCTACTCTGTGTATGCATGCCTTTCTTTTTTCTTTTCTTTTTTTGCCATGATTGTGTAATTCTGGGAAAATTTTAGCTCAGCAGTCACGGATAAAAAGCTTTCTTAACAAAGGAACCCAACTTTCTGGGAACAAAACCCCAAAGGATTTCCTTAAGCAATAGTCACATGTGAAGTTTAAATTATTTTGTTTGTTTGCGTTGCATTCCCTGAACAGATCATTAAAAGGTAAGACTCAAGGTTTAATAAAATTCACAACTGGTATTTTATCATTTCCCTGTAAGTAAGCAAGCATGGCAAAAAAAAAAAAAAAAGAAAGAAAGAAAGAAAGAAAGAAAGAAAGGGATAAAAAGCAATTTTTGCCAGCTTGGAATAGCAAGGGGGGAGGGAGAGAGGAGGAGAGGAAGTCTTGTGGCCCCCTCGTGCCATTTGACTTCCTTCATATCACTACTTCAATGGAAGTATCCACAGAAGGGAATGCTGCCATAGAAGTGGTATTGGGAGCAATTGACAGATTTCCCCTGTCAATGATAACATGTGCTATAGAAGCAGATTAACAGCAAGACAGCAATAGGATAGAGACGACATTGTGCGATAAGTAAGGAACACATCTGCTACTATCTTGGTTTAATTCCAGAATACAAGTCGCATGTGATAATTTATATACACACATACAAATGCACACACACACACACACACACCTCTTGGGTACATTTCCTTTCCCAGTGTGCTGATTGGCCACTTACCCAACCAATCCCCTCACTCCCCTCACTCCCTCAGCTAATCACCACCCACATGCAAATTCCCTCTCCACCTCACAATCCACTCCTGCCACTCAATCTGCATCTACACCCCCAGCCTCACAAGGGTCCCTCCCTCCTCTCTCTCCTTCAGCCACTCACCACCCGCATGTAAAACACAGCAATATTATTTTCCCAAAATAATAGCATGTAGCTGAACTGTGTGAACCTTTCAAATATGCTATAAAGGCATATGTTACGCTGGGTCAGTTTGTGTTCATAGGTTATTTCCACACCCCATAGGTTATTTCCACATGTAGAATATATCACACAAACTTGGTTAACGTGTGACAGAAACCCAGCTTGGAAAAAGTTATTTTTGAATCAAAATTTCCAGTATCCTCCAGCCAGGAGCCTAGGTGCTGTAGTTCAAAAACTAACTTTTCCAAATTCTGGACTGGGAAGGGGAAATAGCAGTTTTGAAACCAGTTGGACTGGTTTTAGTAAACCTTGAGTTTTACCTTTTAATGATCTGTTCAGGGAATGCAAAGCAAAAAACAAACAAAAAATAAGTTAAGCGTCACATGTGACTACTGCTTAAGGAAATCCTTTGGGGTCTTGTTCCCAGAAAGCTGGGTTCCTTAGTTAAGAAAGCTTTTTATCTGTGACTGCTGAGCTAAAATTCAAACCTTATTCTTCTTCTTGGAGTTATATCTATCTAGATAATTGAGCAGATAAGTGAAACCACTCACTTTGGCTTAAAGAAAATTATTTTGTCCTCTCTCAGGACATTTTTGTGATATAAATTTCAGTCTGCTTCAAGCCCTTTAGTTATCACAGTTTCCAGGCCAGAAACTATGAGGATTGTTCCCAGAAGGATTTGGGATCTCTAAGAAAGAATGAAAAGAAATGAAGTTAACATTTTCAGAGTTCAGAGGAAAAAGTAAAAAACCAATTTCCAACCTCCAAGTATGGAACTTGCATTGATGTCCATACAGAGAGACAGGAATGGCCCATAATCAAGTGTTGGAGAGAATTGTTATCTTATCCCAACCCAATGGTGCCATGGATCACAGATTGATAGAGATATGATTTCAGGTCGTTGGCATAAGGGGGTTCCTAAGAAGGACAGAGTATGTGGTTGTAATTCTGTGTCAACAGAAGATATAACTCATGTACTGCTTGAATACTCCTTTTACAATGATCTTAGAAACAACTACTGTATATTTAGCCACTGTTAAGACCAATGAAGGGAAGGTCATCTATTGTAAAGGTTTGCTTTCTGTTTTCAGATACAGAGAAGTATATATCTTTTAGAACATATAAATTTCTTGTTAAGGCTCTACAAATACATAAAGTTTAAAGGGGGTACGGAAAATGGTTTAACTCTTAAAGGTTTATTAGTAGAAATGTAAATTGTTTAGTCTCTTTTCCTTTTTGTTTTGTTTTCTATAATTGTGTATAATGACTGTTCATTAAAACACAATAAAATTTGAACTTCAACTTGATTTCAGATCTGAGGTGAGCAGCATACTGAACAAATATTATTTTCAAATGTATCCAATGGCATGAACATTTTTTTTCTCATTACCTGTAGTGATAATGATTTGCTCTGATTTATAGCAATATTTAAAGAGAGATTTTAACATTATGAGTAATTCTTTTGAATTATTCCCTATAGTTCTATCAAGTTGCCAGAGATAATGTTAAGTGGCATGACTGGTTCATTACAGATTTTTACAAGCTTATCCTAACAGTTATCATAATTATACCTTGATAGCAGTCGCTTGATTGTCCCAGTTTCTCAACTACTCTTACCTAAAATCAACTGTAATGAACTATTTTGGCCCCATTCTAACAGTTTATTCTGATTATACCTTTACAGTAGTCAGTTGATTGACCTAGAAATGCCCCTGCCTAAAATCAATAGTAATTAACAGGTTTTCACACCCACCACAGTTGATTACTTTTACTTACTTTACTTACATGGTTGTTTAATTATACCCTTCTTTTCTCCTGCGCTTTTAATGCATATGCGATGCACAGTATGGCTCACATCCTCCAATGCTTTTTATTTAATTTAGTAAAATACCGTATATTCCGGCGTATAAGACGACTGGGCGCATAAGACGACCCCCCCAATTTTTAAGTTAAAATATAGAATTTGCCCCCACCCCAGCCAGCCAGCCAGCCAGCCAGCCAGCTGGCTGGAAAGCCTGTTCCCCACCAGCCAGCCAGCTCAGTGGCTGTAGATGATGGAATAGTCTGTGAAATTAAAGGACTGAGAACAGCTAAAAAAGCATGGGATACTTTGAAAAATCTCTGTGGTGTTCAATCTTTGGAAAGTAAGGTTGCATTAATACTGTAAGTTGGTTAATATGAAGCTATCAAATCCCAAATTTTTGAATGAGCACATTAATGAATGAGCACATTAATGGTTTTAGAGCCACATTGGCAGACAAGAGAATTTCACCATAGACAAAACTTGATGCAAAATGAGAAGTTGAATCCAGAAATTCTAATTTTAGGCTAACTTGTCCTGAAAAGAAACATCATTTTGACTCTCCTGAGCTAAATAGAGGGCCATTTAACTCTTCAAATGCAAAGCAGTCATTCTCACAGCAGGAGGAAGGATCTGCTGGGAAAACTGCCCAGGCCATTTTACACTTCAATCATTCTCACAGCAGGGGAAAAGGTCTATTGGGGGTATAAGACCACCCCCCCACTTTTGAGGAGATTTTCAAGTGTTAAAAAGTAGTCTTGTATGCAGAAATATACGGTACTTATACAGTATTCCACCCTATAGCTGAAGATCTCAGAATAGTGTATAATAAAATCACTTTAGGACAACAAATAACAATGGCTGAGATCTTAGATCAGCTAAATATGCTTAAGTATAATCAACTAAGTATAATCTCCTGGCCATCCTGCCCCACCAATCCTGCTTTACTGGGGAGCAGCCACTGTGAGCAACAAAGATCTAGTCTCCTGTCTGCTTGGGTGGAGAATACTGTCATTTCCAACTTCTCCCTCCAGCAATCTCCAGTGCAACAATCAGAATCAAGATACCTGCTACAATTCCTCTGACTCATCTACACTAGCCCTAGATCTATCATGATGGCAGCCACATGCAATGGGCCAAAACCAGTGCAACGGCGCATTGTTGAACACACAAGCCAGCCAGGACAACTGGCCTGTCCCCTGTTTTTGGAGCCACCGCCACTGCCTCACCAGCCAAGCAGTTCTTTGCGAGAGCCTGGCCGTCAGGATCGCTTCTGCTGAGGTCAGAGCGGGGCACCCAGACATGTGATCAACAAAGAGGGGATTGCTCGAACCCCTCTTCATTGATTGCACGGGTGTCCTTTTCTGACCTCAGCAGAAGTGACTCCACTGGCCAGGGTCTCGCAGGGAGCTATTGGCCAGTGGTAGTGGTGGTGGTGGCAGTGGCAGCTCTGACAGGGGTTCATCCCGTTCCTTGCACTGCTCAGCACAAGTTAAGGGAGATGGCACCATGTTTGTGTGTGGACAACTGGATCAGGCTGAATCGAACCCTATCTAGCTGCCCAGACAGCAAAAGAATCGAGGTCATTCTGGAGTTTCTGGGAAACCCTGGAGCTTTCCCCGACTTTGCTTAGTTCAGAGCAAAGTCAGGTTAAGGGCAAAAAAATGTGGTTTCTCCCTGGGAGTATCCACGGGGGTTGGTTCCAGGACGCCCAGTTGATACCAAAATCCTTAGCTGCTCAAGTTCCATTATATACAATGGCATAGTAAAATGGTATCTCTTATATAAAATGGCAGAATCAAGGTTTGCTTTTGGGAATTCTTTGGGGAGGGGGATATTTTCAAGCAGTGGATGATAGAATCTGTGGATGGTGGAATCCGTGGATACAGAGGGCCAACAGTAGCTGTATATCATCTGGACTGCCAGCACTGGATTCCAGGTGAGTCTGCTTTTTTGGGGGGAGGGGCTGGTGTAGACAAGCCCCTCCTCAAACTAGTAGAGATCACTGGCAGAAAGGGGGGTGGAGATGTCAGTATGCTGTACCTGAATCGACAGGAAAACAAGCATCTGTTGCTCACAGTGGATGCTACCTCATAAAGTAGGATTGGGGGAGTTTTATGATTGTGGCAATAGTGCCATGATTGTGAGTACGTAGGGGTCATGAATAAGTTACAGATGCATACCTCTAGGTTACCCATCTGTAACTGCAGTAGTGAATTCCAGTTAATAACAATAATATTAAAATACTAAAATATATTAAATCATTTATCACTTAAAACCAGATGTTTTAAAACCAGTTTTTTTAAAAAGTAAAATAATGTTTTTAAAGTACTGACCATGTAGTTGTTTGTTTTACCAGGTTTCAAGGCAATTTTCATGATTTTCCTTCTATGCGTGTCTTTTGTTTCTTCAGTGTTCAGTATAATTCTCTCTATAAACATCTAGCAACATTTTTTTCTTTGCTTTCTTTGATGTGATCATTCAAGAATTTTTTCTTTAGCAGTTTGCTTCATTTATAGTAACCTCGAGCCACCAATATTACATGGTAGATATAGTCAATATCACTTCAAGCAGTTGTACAGCAAGGTGTAGTTGCTGTTGTAATTTTTTCACTTTTTAAAAATCTAGTGCATTCTGTTTTGCTTGAGTCCAATCAACAATCTCAGCACTGTATATTATGTAATAACAGTTATGGCCCAGGACTTTATTGCCTGAATTATGTTTCTACTGTTTAGTTTTTATTTTATGACTTTCTGTATTCTTTGTATGCTCAGCACTAGTGTTTTCCACTTTCTTAGATCAGCTGTTCAGCACTTTTATCAAATATCAAATATTTTTAGTTTCTATCATGTCTGAAGCTTTTAATGAAATTTCCCATTCCCATCAGGGAGCTATTTTCCTTCTGATTCAACAACTTTACCCCTATTTATTGATAGTGCATCTGCTGTAGTACATTTATCAGTTCCAAATTCCATTGAGATATCTTGACTAAATATTCTTACATTATTCAATAAGGATTCGATTTCTGATGGTGACTCTCCATATAGTTTTAGTTCAGCCGTATAGAAGAAATGGTTTATTTCATACCTCAGATGTGTTTTCTTTAATATTACTGAAAGTGGTATTATTGCAATAACAAATAATAAAGGAGATAAGGAATCGCCATAAAAAAATCTATGCCTAATGTTAACTCTGCCACATTCTCCTCCATTTACTGTTAACATGGTGTTACACAATTTCCTTAGAGTTGAGATGAATTTTCTGATTTTTTTTTGGCTGACTCCTAAAGTGTCAAGACATTTTTCAATCCATTCAAAGAAGCAAATGCTTCTCATATTCAACCTTTGTTATGTATAAATTTGTCTTTTATTTTTACAGTTTTTTTGATATCATTTTATCAATTAGGACTTGGTCTTTTGTTCCTTGAGACTAGGGGCAATTACCCTTCTACTCTATTGGATGAGACTCAGCCAGAGCAGCTATTATTCCTATTAATAATTTAATAAACAATAAGGATTTAACAATAATTTATTAATTAATAATTTAATCAACAACAAATAATATGGTGTTGTTTTTTGTTGCTGATGTTGGCATTTCCATTTTTAAAAAAAATCCAGAATGGATTGCACCATTAAAGAATATATAAAATAATAATAAGCAGTCTTTCTAAAGTTATCTCTGTGCAAATAGGCCAGAGTTTGGGCTATTGCTTATGTTAAAAGAAGTCATTGTCCTAAATATTGTTTATGCCATGGTTACCATGTAGTAGCGTAGACACATTTAAGTCTTTGTGATGGGAACAGTACTGCAAGCTGCAGACATATTTAAACTGATTAAATTTAATTAACATTTAATTAACATATTAATTAACATGTTAAACAACAACAATAACCCTGGGCTGCATATCCCTTGGCAAAATATGGCATGTTCCAGGTGTCTAGGCTGCAAGGTCTTGGAGTGATGAGCTGCAGGCAGGCATTAGATTGCATTTTTTCAAATGTATAGATAGATAACCGAAGTACTTAGAATTAGAGTTCCTTAGTCCCCGCTCTAGACTGCACTCTCTCTCTCTCTTCCCCCCCCCCCCCCCGCTCTTTCTCTTCTCCCCGCATTCTTTGTTTTTCATGCCAGTCTTTCTCTCCAGCCACTACCCATCACCATCAATTATGTCCTGCTTCAGAGAGATATGTTACAGGGGCTGTTATCTAAATTAGCCAAGTTCAGGCAAAGGAGATTTTCAGATGGGCAAATTAATCCACGGGAGACACAGAACAGGTTTTGGGGGAAAAGTCTTCTTTTCAGAAGACATTGATCCTTTTCTGTGTCTCCCCCATCCTCATTCTGGATTTCCCTGTGAAATGTTCATCACAGGGAAACATTATTTTGGGGTCACCCGTTCCATTGTAGTAACAGAATCACGGGTGGTCTGAAAGGTGTCCTGTTCCTCTCCTGTGATGACAGCTGAGGGGGGGGGGTCCGTTCTGGACACTTCCAGGCAGGAATGGGACACCCAGCTAAGTGGCACCCTTTTTTCTCCCCTCTCTGGGTTACTTTTATGTTTTTATATGCGTTTTTGTGCATGGTGTGCTGTTTTGATGTTTGGGTTGTTGTTGTTTTTTAATTTCCCTCCCGCCTGTTCTCTCGCGAGAACGAGCGGGATTTCAGTTCCCAGTTGTAAAGGCAGCCTTATGAAAGCTGCATTTATGGATGCTCAGCTTGGGGAGAGGGAGGATGTTCCTGCCACAGAATAAAGGTAAGTGTTTGAACATTTTCCCTTTATTCCGTGGCAGGAACGGGATTGGGGCTTGCGGGGCAGGAATGGGGCATTTGGCCCCATCTGAAAAAGTCCAAAGAGTGATCATTTGGACAATGAGAAAGTCAAAAAGGAAGTACAAGGTTCAAACCAGCAAAGTCCTATCAGAGAGCAAGTAAATCAGGTGGGAATAATAAGAAGGCTAGGTCAAACACAGTCCAGGTACAAAGGGGAGTGAAGTCAAGAGGTTCAAGGAAGGACTGGGCACAACATCTTTTGCCTGATGAAGAAGCCAGTAGACCTTTGAAAGCTTGCATCATGCGTTTTGCATTTTGGTTGGGCAATAAAAGTATCACTTTTTTGTGGATTCTGGACACAACCTCATTACAGATAGTACTTTCAGCAATACGTTTGCTTAGAATTGAAACATTATAAAACTGATCTCCCAGCCTAGTCTCACTAGCAGGCACTTTGCCAGGACTCCTGCTAATGAGAAGGACTTTGTTCACAAGGGGCTTGTATGCACTAGTGAAAAACCCAAACCCACCCCTGAATCTGGCCTGATAATGCCAGATGATGTGCGGCCTTTCCCAGAATCTGGCGCGATAACGCCACATGACTTACAGACTTATCTGCACCAGACTTGGGGAATACCACCTTAAAATGGCTTTTAGAAAACTCACAGTTTTCTCTGAGGCTTGTTTGACGCTCCGGAAAAAACTGTAGTGTGAACAATCCATCTGCACTGGATTTGGGTGGTGGGGAGGAGAGGAAAGACAAGTGTTGCCTGAGGCACCACCATTTTCACCCACTTCAACAGCACTTCCTCATTCCAAAGGCAGAGCCCTGGTGCTCGTTGCTCTCTCTGAGGTCAGAACAACCAGCCAGTCCCACCATTGTGAGGCTGGCCACCAGTTCTGATTTCAGAGAGAGCAGCTCACACCAGGGCTCTGCTTTTCTGGTGCACAATCACCCACTCTGAGGTCAGAAAGATCAGCTAGCCCTGCAATTGTGCCAGGGCTCTGTTTTTACAGAGCTCAAAGAGAACAATTGTGCTCTGTGAAAGCAGAGCCCCAGCACTAGTCACTCTCTGAAGTCAGAATAGCCAGCCAGCTTCATGATGGCCGGGCTGGCCATTCCTTATGACCTCTGTTATACACCAGAAAACAGAGCCCCAGTGCTAGTTACTCTTTCTGAAGTCGGAATAGGTGGCCAGCCTAGCAATGGTGGGGCTGGCCAGTCATTCTGATCTCAGAGGAGGCGATTATGCACTGGAAATGCAGCACCCTCTTGCTCTTCTGGGCAATTCCAGTAGCAGTGGTGCTACGGAGGTGGCTGACTAGCAGTGGCAGCAGACCCACAGCTTCACTGGGAGGTAGAAATCCAAATCCAGGTAAGGTGTGGCACTTCAATCCAGGCCATAGTTGTCTGAATTTCATGTGCCACAGCTCCAGGCCAAAGTAGTCCAAATTGCATCTGGATGTTTACCCTGGTGTAGAGAAGCCCATGGAAGTCACTATCCCCAAGCAGTCTTTCTTTTTACAGGTAGGCACTCCAGTGAATAGCTAAAAGCCTTGCCTGTGCTTCCCTGATACTCTAAAGGGCTGGCTGGTGGCCCCATTTCATTTTTTGTCTCAGGACCTATGCTCCCTACTTTTGGGGGGAAGAGATTCTGCCACACTCCCCCCAAAGTCCAGGATCTTAAGGAATGGTTTGCTTCTTAGTGTCATCTCACCAGAGAGGCTCTGGATCCTCCTCAGGAGCAGGTGCATCTTTTCTCTTCCTTGACCCTTTGAAGAGATTGGGACTTGTAAATAGAAGCACTATGGAGAGGTGCCTACAGGCCCTGTGTAAAAATGAACATCTCAGGCTTGCCCAAATCTCCAAGAAAGGATGCCTCTCATACTCTTTCCCTCTGCTCCTCTATCATCTGCCTTTTCCCCCTTTCTTGTTTTTTCTTTCCTTCCACCATTACCCTCATTTAGTCCTTCCTGTAGTCTTTCCCCCAGTTTTCAAGCAAATGCTTTTTCCTTGTGAGGTATTTGCAGAGGCCCTGCAAACAGAAACAGCACTGGAGCAAGTAAGAGGCCTTGTAGAAAGATGAATCTCCCGTGCCTTTTCTCTCTCCTGCTTAGGGAAGGCCTGGCAGTCTGTGACTCAAGATGGTAGTGCAGGTGACAAGCAGATTTTATTTAACTGAAATCAATTAATCAATGGGGGGGAAATAATAATTTCAAGATATACACCCCCAGTGTCCCTTTGTTATCCATGTCATGTTTCAGATGCCTAACTTTCCCAGTCTTGGAGCTACTGTGGAGACAGACATGCAAATACATGCGCATATGGATGCATGCACATTGTTTTATTATTATACATGAATCGGAAGCCTATGGGGCACAAAGAAGAACTACTGAAGTAGGATTGGCTTGTAGTTGCAGAACCTTGGTTAGCTCCAGGAGGACAAGTTGGCTCCAATGAAATGTGGAGTTCAGCTGAGGTCTTGTATCCTTTTTGGTCCAGATGTCATCAGTATTTTCTTTCTGAAGATGCTAGTACCTTAAAGAGGTTGGCCTTAATGATGTAGGAGTGTAGCCTAGCCCCCTGTTGCCTCTTAACCCATTCCTAACATGTGCAGAATCCCCCAGCCGGCATGACCAATTGTAAGTTATGATTGGTTTTTTTGGGTGACTCTTATCTCTGTGTCAGCATCCAGGCTTTAGACACCAGGAAGCCCTTGCAAAAAAATTGAAGGGCATTAGCACTAAACACATGAAGGAAAGCACAGAATTGCCTCTTCAGTTATCTGCAGACAGAAGGTTGGCCCATATTATTTGGGCCAGTTCAGGCCAAAACCAGAATATGATTTTGAAAGAAGTCATGAAGGGATTTGCTTGCTTCAGTAAGTGTTCTGAGGAAGTTTGTCTCTAGCCAAGAGTGAGAAGGTTAATTGTATTTTTAAACCATCTTTGGAGTATGTTTTCTGATTCAAAAAGAGAAGAAGAATATCAGAAGCACAAAGCAGGAAAGGGTTTGTGGACCTTATTATGATCGGAGATTATCATCCATGTATATTAAGCTCTCCACTGAACTCAATTATTACAGGGGTGGACAACTGTTCTGGGATAAGAGCCACTTTTTAGGTCTGAGATCACACTTTTTTGTTTTCCAGATTTTTTTAAACTGGGGGTTAGTCACACTACAAAAAAGTGGCATGCATGTAAAATAGATAGAGGAGATTATCAGACATGGCAAAAAACCACAACAGGAGCACGCGAGGACAATGTTACTGTCCTGTGAATGGGTCCTGGTTTCAGACATTGTCATCATCCTCACATGCTGATTCTGTGCTGCAGCCACGAGTAAGGCATCACTTTTCATTGATGGGACCTCCCTGTCAATTGAAAGTGACAGCTTATTCGCGGCTGCAGCACAGGCTAAGCATGCGAGGATGACAATGAGGTCTGAAACTGGGACCCGTTCATGGGACAGTAATGTCATCCTCACGTGCTCCTGTTGTGTTTTTTGGATGCATCTGATAATCTCCTAAGAATAGATTCTATTAAAAAATTAATTCTTACTTAAAGTAATCAAAATCCTGCCTCATTATTAACAAATAACATTCTCTGCTCATACTTGACTTCCCTCCTCCTCCTCACATTTAGATACATGGAAAAGAACCCTAAACGTATTTAAATCAACTTTCATTAATGTGATGTTGACTGCTGATACTAAAGCAAAAGGAACCCAGTTGGCTAGGATAAAAACTACCGTATGATTTCAACTACTCCATTGACTAAACTGCATTTAGTTTCTTTGCCCATTGATTATGGTACATCTAGTGATTTTTGCCATACGCAAGGCAGTCATATGCAATGTCAATTAAAAAAAATTCTGGGGAGCACTAGAAGGCACAAAAAAGTGTTTGTGGGCTACATGTGAAACACTTTGCGCACCCCTGATGTGTTCATATGAGAGTTTTGTTTTGGTGGCTCTTAGAAAAGTTACCTTTTGAACTACAGCCCTCAGAATATTCCAGCCAGCATGTCCATTTGGATATATCTGCATGCTCATATCCTCCCCAGTTGCAGATGTTCTCAGTAATATACTATTAGCATATGTTTATGAAGACTGAAAGGTAACTGTAGTCTTTTTGATTTTCTGCTTCTTTATTGTTGTCTTCTCTGTTTGGTTTAAGAAACCACTTTGTTCTTTATTAAAGCCCATGTAGCAAAATATACAAAAACATATGCCGTGCTACACATTTTATTCTCCTCCTGCATAAAATGTGTCCAGCTATCCTTTATGCCTGCTTAGATTCTGAATGGCCACAGAAGTGGCAGGAAAAAACATATGGTCAGGGGACATATTGAGTTAGCACCTGCCTTTGGGCAGCCTGTGTGTGTGACCGTGACTGCCATGTAAAGCTGTCTTGCTTTAACAGACTTTGGAAACAAATCTATTTAGGAACACTTTTGTACTGCATCATGGGCCCCACAGCAAAAGGTCAAGGTTTTTTGTCTTACATTTGGTCAAATGTGACCAGATGACCCGAGGCAGCAACACCAGTAACTGTTCCCAGCTCCAGGCATAGCAAAAGCCTGTCCATGTGGCTCCCTGTGTATATTTTCTTCTGACATTCAGCCCATGACTTGCATACTTATCCCCCTGTGTTGAGTATACTTCTCGATCATATTCCCTGGATGCTTCAGCAGCTCTGGAACACATCCTTGTAACATTTGTTTTTTTCCATGGGCTAATATTTTCCATACAGTGTGTCAAAAAGAAAAAGAAAAAAAAAAAAAGAACCACTGTACAAACTGCTGACTTGTCTAATATTGCCGTGGTGCTGAAGTCTGGAACTTGCCCTCACACAAAGGTGAGAGAGGAAGTCTCATATGCCCTTCCTTCTGGACCCTTCTTTCATCAAGACTTAAAACAGTCCCATAAAGCAACATGCCACACAAATACAGTCATATTTAAAAGGTTTTCTGGGTTGCTTCAAAAACACTCCCCCGCCCCACTTTTATTTTTGTTTTTGCACACAGAATGTTTACAATCATTTTCAGAAGTTGTGACTTACTTTTCGGATTATGATGCCCAGAATCTCCCAGACGCTCATTGGACGCATTGGCTGGAGGGATTCAGAGAACTCTGTAGCTCCTGAATTATCTTTTCTTTATACATCTCTCAGTGTATAATCCTGGCTCTGCAGCTTCCAGACATTAAAAACAGATATAAAGTTTTGGTTTCCAGTTGAACTTCAGCCATTTGCACCAGGTTTAACCAAAAAGATTTTGCTGTCTAGACACAAGGAAAAGATCTCCATTCCATATGCAGAGGGTGTGGGGGCCTGGTGATCATAGAATCATAGAATCATAGAATCATAGAATTGTAGAGTTGGGAGAGCCATCCAGTCCAACCCCCTGCCACCCAGGAAATCACGATCAAAGCATCCCCGAGATGCAACATATGTGTGTGTGTGTGTGTGTGTGCGTGTGTGTGCGTGCATAACTGACAACTGCCTCAATCCGACATACCCTTGGTGTAGTGTAAATACCCACATACAGACATATGCCATGGAAGTAGTATGCAACATTGCAAAATACATGCAGAATAGTAACACTTACAAGAGATGTTAATGACTGGTTGCTATTGTGCAATGCACCATACATAATGCACAGCTGCAATGCAAAGTGTAGGATGCACAATTATCATACACATCTTGAAATGACAAGGCACAGATGAAAATGCTCTCTTACCAATTCTGTTTCTGATGCTATCAGCAGAATACAGATGTGCAATGGTGGCTTCTTGGCCCTGCATGGGTAGCATGATATATGCATGTGTATGTCCCTAAGTGGAGAGCCTGTGTGGTCTGTGTGTTGGACTAGGATTCTGGAGACCAGGGTTCGAATCCCTGTTCAGCCATGGAAGCTCACTGGGTGACCTTGGGCAACTCACACTCTCTCAGCCTCAGAGGAAGGCAAAGGTGAACCCCCTCTGAACAAATCTTGTCAAGAAAACCTTGTGATAGGTTTGCCTTAGGGTCACCATAATTCAGAAATTACTTGAATGCACACAACAACAAAATGTTCCTAAGTGAATTCTGGCTATGTATGGATCTAACTTGTGGCAGCTGGTAGCTTCTATCTCAACGGGGCAGTAAGTCCGTGTCAGTTGGTTTTAGATCCAACTTCAAAGAAGTTGCTTAAGGTGCTGAGACTTATCCCCCCAAATAGGTTCAGTTCCTTGGATAGCATCTTTCAGATGAAAACCTGGAGCAGACTGACCACCTCACTGGCATGGACGCTGCCAGCAGACCCGAGCCAGTGATGTCTTAAATATCTGCAACCAGTCCCAAGTTTCATTATACAGGGGAGAGATATCTTTGAGTGTCTGTATAATGTTTTGACAGTGGGAATATGGATGAATGTTGCTGGTGGTCTCTCCTCACAAGAGGATCAATAATAATAATAATAATAATATTTATTTATACCCCGCCCCTCTGTTAAAACAATCGGGGCGGCTTACAAAATTTAAAATACAATACAAATAAAATCCCTAAACACCCCAACTCCCACCCTCCCCCATAAAAAAACATTAAACAAATATAAATTAAAACAACTAATCTAAAATCACTTTTAAAACTATAAATACAATAAATATAATAAATGGCCAGCAGCCTAGAAGAGGCCAGGATCCCCTGAGGCCGGGATCTAATTAGGAAAGGCCTGCCGAAAGAGATCCGTCTTTAGTGCTTTTTTAAAGCCACTCAGGCTTGTTATCTGACGGATCTCATTCGGCAGGTCATTCCACAATTTGGGGGCGATTACCGAAAAGGCCCTCTGGGAGGTTGCAGACAGCCTAGATTTTTGTGGCTGAAGCAAATTCCTCCCAGAGGACCGGAGTGCGCAGGGAGGATTGTATGGGAGGAGGCGGTTCCAAAGATAAGTTGGACCCAAGCCATTTAGGGCTTTAAAGGTAATAACCAACACCTTATACTGGGCCCGGAAACTGATTGGCAGCCAGTGGAGATATTTTAATACTGGAGTTATATGGTCTCTCCGAGATGTTCCCGAGACCACTCTGGCTGCCATATTTTGTACCAACTGAAGTTTCCGGACCAAGCATGAGGGCAGCCCCATGTAGAGCGCATTGCAGAAATCTAGACGGGAGGTTACCAGCGCGTGCACCACAGTCTCAAGGTCCCTTACTTCCAGGAAATGGCGCAGCTGGCGTATCAGCTGAAGCTGATAACAGGCGCTCCTGACTGTCGCATTCACCTGACTCGTCATCTGAAGCGATGAATCAAGGAGCACCCCCAGACTGCGAACACAGTCCTTAACGGAGAGCGTGACCCCGTCCAGGATTGGAGGTTGCAACCCAACTCCTGGTTTGGGGGCCGCTACCATGAGCACCTCCGTTTTATCTGGATTTAATCTCAATCTGTTTTTCCTCATCCAGCCCATTACTGCTTTAAGACAATCATTAAGAGGAGAGACGCCATCGGAATTCGAGGCCGATGATCGGGGCAAGGAGAAATAGATCTGGGTGTCATCAGCGTACTGATAACACCCAGCCCCATAACTGCGAATAATCTCACCCAGCGGCTTCATATAAATGTTAAACAGCATCGGGGACAGGATGGCGCCCTGTGGAACACCACAAGTAAGCTCCTTTCTGCTGGAGCAGCTGTCCCCGAGCAACACCCTCTGGGACCTGCCCGAGAGGAAGGACCGGAACCACTGGAGCGCAGTGCCTCCGATTCCTAACCCCCTCAAGCGATCCAAGAGGATGCTATGATCTATCGTATCGAAAGCCGCTGAGATGTCTAAAAGCACCAACAGGGTCACACTACCCCTGTCAATGCTTAGACGCAGGTCATCAGTCAAGGCAACCATGGCAGTCTCAACTCCAAATCCCGTCCTAAAGCCAGTTTGAAATGGGTCTAGATAATCGGTTTCATCCAAGACCACTTGGAGTTGAAGCGCAACTGCCCTCTCGATTACTTTGCTCAAGAATGGTAACATAGAAACCGGCCTATAGTTGTTCATGTCCAGGGGGTCAAGGGAAGATTTTTTCAGGAGCGGCCTAACGGCTGCTTCCTTTAAACAAGATGGAACACACCCTTCTCTGAGGGATGCATTGATGATGTCCTTAAGGAACATCATCAAGGCAGTCCCCCCCTGGATGGCCAGCCATGAAGGGCAAGGATCAAGAGGGCAGGTCGTCTTCCTAACCCTACCAAGTAGCTTGTCCACGTCCTCAGTACTCACAGATTGAAATTGATCCAGTAAACTGACATCAACGGAGTTGCTGGACACCTCGTCAATTGTTTCTGCCAAATTACTGGTATCTAAGTCGGCTCTTATCTGAGAGATTTTATCTGCAAAGAAATTGTTAAACGCGTCACAGCAGGCCGTTGTTGGGTTAAGCAACGGGTTCTGCGCAGGAATAACCTGCATCATCTCCCTTACCACCCTAAACAGCTCTGCTGGACGGGACTCTGCAGACGCAATACGTGCAGAGGAGAAGGATCGCTGTGCTGCACGTATTGCCTCTCGATAGGACCTAAGAAAATTCCTATGTCGAGTCCTGTCGGATAAGAGTCGAGTTTTCCGCCAGTTGCGCTCTAGTCGTTGTCCAACCCGCTCAGGTTCACACATACCTTAAGTTGAAAGGGTGTTTAATCTACCTTTACTACTTAGAAAGCTACGTGTGTCATTATATAAAAAAAATGAAGACAGTCAATGAAATCGAAAGGTGGGAGTCAGCTTTAAACTGATTAGAGGAAATGCTGCTTTGCACAACTTGCCAGGAAATATCAATGAGGTGAAACACACAACAGGATTTAAACACCTGCATGGATATTAACTACAATCAAGATTATGACATTAGGAATTCCTTTTCTATCTTTCTATCTTTTGCAGGGCCATAAATCTCCATAGTTTTATGTTAACTAAAAATGGGGAATATAAAATTTCCTTGGGGGTGGGAAATTAGTCCCCAAGTTTTCTGAAATATTTTCTTGATTAGAATCTCCTCTAAATTGGACAGAACATGGGGTCAAAACAGACATGACCAACCCTAGCTGATTGACTCTGGAGAAGAGTTTACTTTGCATGCTGGAGAAGCTAACTAACACACACACACACACACACCTTGTCATGTGTGATGTTCTACATGTAGGACTATACTGGTGTTTTCTTGCTTTTGAGAGGGGAAAATTGTATGAATCTGTCTAACCTTCACATGTGCCTCTAAAGCAAAGCTGGGCAGATGTTGGCTTACAGCTCCCACTATTCCTCACCATTGGATGTGCTGGCTAGGACCAGGCCAACAACATCTGAAGGGTCAGGCGTTGCATACCCATCCCTATCTACCTTTCTACCTATGCCCTCTCTTGTTCTATGTGGAGCACTTACGCCTCACTTTATCTTCCTTTATAGCAGGGGAGACAACCTGGAACCTCTGGGCCTCCACAGTATGCAGAACTTATTCCATCAATGGTTCTCCATAACCACCGAAGACTTGTCTAGCATTCTGTCTAATGACAACTCATGCTGACTCCAGAAATTGCAGATTCTTTCACCAAAAGTGTGCTGTGTACTGAAGGCCCACCAAGGGAACTTACTTTCTTTGAGAAGCTGTGTATACGCCTGGTTTCTGATACAAAGAGACAGGCATTGGCTATATACAAATGCTTACTTGATATAAAGTATGCCCCAGCCGCAGGCCTCAAATTACTATTGGAATCTAACCTTGGAATTATAAATCCAGACTCCAAATTGACTGCGATATGATCCAGCTTCCCTTTCAAATCAATCTCAACCCAAATTAAGGAAGCAGCTGCCAAAAATGTCCATAGATGGCACTAGTCGCCTTTAAAACTTCACAAAATGTACTCTAATGCCTCTCCTACTTCTTGGAGAAACTGTGGGGCTCATGGTTCTCTACTAAATCTCTAGTTTGATGTCCAAAAATAGTTTCCTTCTGGGTAAAAGATTTAAGGTGATAGAAAGCATTACCAATCACGATGTTGGAAACATGGGTTGATTCTTTATTATTAGATAAAGACAAGCCACTGAAGCACAAAACTCTTATTTGTACATTATTAATGGCAGTCAGGCTTGAAACTGTCAAATGCTGGATGGTACTAGCAAGTCTCAATATTAGAACATAGTTTAATCACTTCGGAACCATTGCTTTATATGAAAAACTCTAGTGTAAACTAAGAATGTCAGAGGGATTGGATAAAAATGACTCTTTTATGGAGACATGGTTTATTTTCTTGGACTGCACAAAGGCCAAGGTGCATGGCAGAGGTCCACCTGGAGAGCAAAGACAATTTTGGCCAGAATTAAGCTAACCACCTAAAACCATTCCAAGGCAACAGGACCACTATCAGCGACACATACACACACTTTGACTAGGACTCCCTACTTAACCTGCAAAGAAAGAGGAGCAACCAGATTACTGTCAGACCAACACCACAGCCTACAACAAACTAACCCAAGCAGCCTTTTCCAATGAGCCCACCATACTTCTAAATCCATTATTTCTTATGATTGTTTGTTATTTCACTTTTTCTTGTTTTAATATATATTAAACCTATTGTGCGAGTCAGCATGGTATAGTGGTTTGAGTGCTAGACTAGGGCTGCTGCCACACTGCAGTAATAATGTAGTTTGAAGCTGCTTTATCATGGCACCATCCTATGGAATCCTGGGATTTGTAGCTTGTTGTGGCACCAGAGTCCTCTGACAGAGAAGGCTAAATAGTTCACAAAACTACAAATCCCAGATTCCATAGCATTGAGCCTGGCAGTTAAAGTAGTTTCAACATGCATTACTTCTGCAATGAGGCAATAGCCTAGGACTCTGGAAACCAAGGTGCAAATTGTAGGAGGAATGAGTCTAAAAATAAAAATGTATTAAAAATTCCAGGAATCTAGTCCTTTTAAAAAGCAATAAAAAAATCTTCTTTAAAAAGAGTTAAAAATCATTTACTTTCAAATTCATGCAGAGTGACGCTTAAGAAAGCAGACAAGCTCAATTAACATTTAAAAGTGTATTCTGAGGTCTGTGGTCTGATCTGATCACCCAGTGAATTAGACTCATTACAAAAACAAAGGAGTCAGTTTAAAAATGCAAATCAAAAGTTTACTGAAGATATATGAATCTTAATCTACATACTAAAACAAACTTTAAAAAGAAAGGTTCCTAACTAACTAGGAGGATTTAGGGTAGAATGACTCACGCAGCCTTTAGCGGTAGTGGCTGCATGGTGAACATCATGGCATGGCTTCATAGCAGCAGCATGGTTACAAAAGATGGCTAGACATCAGCCGCATGGAGAATCTAACTCCAAAGAGACTCACAAAGAGCAATAAAATTTAAATTAGGTCATGTGTTGAATGACCCATCACTCCAGTTGGCTGGAAGTGCCCAGTGAAATAAGAGAAAGGGAGTTTGGAAGAACAGAAGCATGCAGGGAAAATTCCTAAACTTATCTTAGGATGTGAATGGGGTACACAAGATTGTTTTACATTACAATAATTATTTCCCCACATACTACACAAATCCCCACTCAGCCATGGAAACCTACTAGGCCTTGGGCAAGTCACATTATCTCAGCCTCTGAAGAAGGCAAGGACAAATCTCCACTGAACAAATTCTGCCAAGAAAACCCTGTGATAGGTTTATTTATTTATTTATTTAGGTATTTATACCCCACTCTTCAGCCACAAAGGCTCTCAGAGCGGCTTACAAATTGTTAAGCAATAGCACTTTACACATCTACACCACATTAAGTGGTTTCCAATGTGTGTTAGCTAATTTCCCCCACAAGCTGGGTACTCATTTTACCAACCTATGAAACGATGGAAGGCTGAGTCAACCTTGGAGCCCTTGGGATTGAACTTGCAATGCTGTGGCTGCAGTACTGGCATTTAACCACTGAGCCACCAGGTTCACTTTAGGGTCACCATAAATCAGAACTGATTTGAAGGCACACAACAACAACAAGCCTATTGTATCTTTCTAGTGTAACATGAGCCTTGTATCTAAATACCTCCTCAATAAAGTTACAGAAAGGGTTTTTTAAAAAAACAAGCAAAAAAACAAAATAAAAACCTGGCACCCTCCAGAAATACTTGGACTACTGTTCCCATTAGCTCCAGACAGCATGATGGATAGTCAGATTTCAGCTGTAGTCTGGAATATGGAAAGGGTATTGTGTGCATGTTCATGTGTGTATCCTCCACAGTTTGAGGAAGTTACTGTTTTTGAAACACAGAAGCCTCTCCTCTGCATGGAAGAAGTAATTTTTTTAAAAGCTACATTTCCAAGCCATGGGTATAGATGGATGGAAAGCAGTTGTTTCTCTACCACACACAGAGGATGCTTGTGTAAGATAGTATGTTGAATCTAAAGTCTAGGCTTCTGGGACAGAATATGGGATCACATAGAGCAGACCATGTTCTGGCTTGGCCTTCCTGTGCTGTTGTCATAACAAAACATAAACAAATGATGGGGCTTCAAAGGGCAGCAAAGCATTCAATGACTGCAGTAGCTAGCAAACATGATTTTTGAGAAAGCATAATCAGATGGCGGACTTGCATTCAAGGAACAGCCTTATATTTTTACACTGGGCAGCCACAGTTCACTGGATACCCTTGCAAAGCCCTTGCTATGTCTTCCCTGGCTGTCAACAGCAGGAAAATAGAGGTGTAATTTGAAGACAGTGTCATGGGATGACACCTACTCCAAAATAATACCTCAGGCTACCAGATACTGTAGGTTCTCTTTTATTTATATTTGCTCTTGTAACAATAATAAAAATAATAATAGTAAGCATCAGCGGTGTTGAACATACTAAATATATGAACCTGATTACCACCACCCCTTTATCATTGTGTACCTTGCACTTTAAGAACACCCAACAACACACTGGTTTCCTGTCCTGTAAGTGGGGTTCAAAGGTATACCAAAGTTCATGCTCAGGGGTACCAAAGTACATGAGCACATACTCAAGTTTATCATACTCAGTTTATCAAAACACATATTCAGTCATGTTGTTTGGAATGGCTGCAGCTATCATCTCCTTTTCACCAAATGAAATCAGTGATATGAGCAGGGAGTGCTTTTTGACCACCATACGGTCTGGAGAGAAAACAGAGCATTTTCTGATTTCCTGTTGCCTCACAACTCTTTTGCTTGTGTCTGATCTGTGATTATAATAAAGTAATTCTAATTCTTTTAAGCATTAGACTGGTGGCTAGATGGCTCTGGTCCACAGTCTAAGCCGGCAATCCTGTGTACACCTACTTGGCAGTAAGCCCAATGGAATACAGGGTTATCTACTTCCAAGGAAACATTCACGGGATTCTGTTGCACCCATGGCTGATGGGCATCATGCACCAACCATTTTTCTTCAGACTGTAATGATCAAGGACCCTTTCATGCTACACAAAAAATAGCTTTCCCATGCTTTGAGCTTCGCAAAGGAGCTTCATTATTGCTGCTACCACTTCTCATGGTGAAGATGAAAACTGCTAGAATGGGTTTGTCAATCTTGAATTAAAGTGTTTCCTCTTGATTCTGGGAAAAGATGGTCATGATGAGAGACTATATTTTTACTGCTATAATGAAATGTGCTCTATGCACAGGAAAAAAGAAATGAAATTAACTCACTGAAAAATAGCCATTATTAACTCTAAAACACCAGTGAATGTGTGCGCAGACAGGTTTGTGGCTTGTATCACCACTACTATTGATGGGTGGCTGAGAAGTGGAGAGCTCCATGTATATCAATGGTTCGAATTCTGTGGCTTTCCAGATGTTATTGGTCTGCAGCTCCAGCATTCCTCACCATTAGCTATGCTGGCTAGGGCTACTGAGGGTTAAAATCCAGCATCATCTGAAGTATGTCACATACTCTTGAGATGGGTCTCTTTCATTCATTCATGGGTTCCGATGAATGCTCACTGCGCTTTGCTTTTTCTGCATTTATATCCTGCTTTTCCTCCAATGAGTTCATGGTGTTGTATAACATGGTTTCTCCCCTTACTTTTTAAATCTTCAAAATAACCCTGTGAAGCATCAGGGTGAAAGAGTGATTGGTCTAAGATCACCTAGTGCAATGCTTCTCAGGCTGTCTGATGTGGGGGGCAGCAAAATTATCTTTTTCAATGTGTCAGAGACCAATGTCATGTTTGGGCCCACTGGCTGCAATTATATTTGCCCCCCTGTAAACTCACCATGACCCAGCAGTCAATGGATAAAGGACCAGCAAGATCCATGGACCACCACTTGAGTAGCATCGAGTTTCATGGCTTAGTGGTTACTACTAGTAGTGGTTACTACCTAGATCTCCCAAGTCCCTGTCTTCAGAGAATCAGGGTGCATCTACACTGTAGAAATTATGCAGTGTAAAGTTTGTCATCAGTTTAAGTTCTATAGCTCCATCCTATGGAATCCTGGGATTTATAGTTTTACAAGGTGTTCAGCCTTCTTTGTGAAAGAATGCTGGTGCCCCATAAAACTACAAATACCAGGATTCTGTAGGATGGAGCCATAGCAGTTAAAGGGGTGGCAAACTATATTATTTCTATGGTGTAGATGCACCCTCACAGTGTGAAACTTCATGGAACATTTGGCTCCCCTCTCCTCTTTCCTTTCTTCCTTCTCCCTCCCTCCTGCTTCAATTTGTACATGAACACTGAATGGTACTAGTAATGTTATGAGACCTGTTATATGAAGAGTGTTTCTACGTTCTGGCAGAACTGTCCATTTTTACCATATCTGAGGTCACAAGTGGCAGGATGAAGGACTTGGTCTGGAAGCCATGACTTAAAGAGGACTGAGGTTGAAAGGCTAAGTGAAGAACTACCTCATTAATCAGCAGCAGTCCTGGCTCCAAAATTTGGGGCTTCCTTGAGCATAGGGGTACCTACTGTATACAAATAGCAGATTCTCTTTGGTTGCATGTCATCTTCTCAGATATACTTTGCAAAAGGGAGACAGTAAAGAGGTTTTCAGATGGAAATAAAAAAGCATTCCCGTCTCACAATCTTCTCTCCCACCCCTCTCCCATCTCCATCCTGGCACAAGAACAAAATGTTACACTTCTACCTTTGCCATGCTTGCTCGGCAGCCCAGGAGTGAATGGAGCTCGAACGGAGCTCCATTCACTTCCTGGTATGAAATCCTGGACGTTCTCACGAGAGGACGAGCATGCGGGAAATTCAAAAATAAAAAGGAAATAAAGTGACACCAAGCATAAAAACACACTGAAAACATAACAAGTAACCCGGGGAGGGTCATAAAAAGTGTGTCACTTACCTTGATGTCCCAATCTCACCCAGAAGTGTTCTGGTACAGACCTCCCATTGACGCTGGCATCGCGCCATGGAAATGGACACCTTTTCACTTGCAGGACATTCCATTACAGAAAGGAATGGGGGATCCATTCACAACTTAGCCCGTGAATAAAAAGAAGCACTGGTGTAATGACAGCTGAATGGGAGCATGATGACACAGGAATGACGTTATCTGAAAGGGAAGCTCTTTAGCAATCTCCTGGCATCGTCATAACGCCATATTTAGCTTGTCTGAAAATCTCCTAACACTGTTAGGGCTGTCCTGGAGTCCTGGCAAACTGATACTCTCTGGAGCCAACCCTGTGCAGCAGCAAGGAAATTATTTTTTTTAATGTTAAGTCTGATGGCCTAGCCTCTTCAGGATACCAGAACTTGGGTATTTTACTTTGTTTGAATTATAGTTCCCAAAATTCCTCAGCCAACATGGCCAGAAACCATGCTGATTGGAGGATCCTAGGACCTGTTTGCTGTTGGTGATGTGCTTCAAATCATTGCTGACTTATAGCAACACTATCATAGGATTTTCTTGGCAAGATTTGTTCAAAGGGGGTTTGAGACTGTAACTTGCCCTAAGTCTCCCAGTGAGTCTCCATGGCTGAGTGAGGATTCAAAGTCTGATCTCCCATAGTCCTAGATCAGCACTCAAACCTCTGCCACACTGTTTTTGGGAAATGTAGTCTACAAAAGTAACCTGTTTAAGCACTCGGCCAGGCTAGAGCCCCAAAATAATTCACCTCCCAGGAAGATGCTCAAAACTAACTAGCATTCTTGTGGCTCACCACATAGAACAGTCACAGAGCCAAGCATTCCTGGCTCAAGCATTCCTAGCACTGGTGGCTCCTGATAAAAGCAGCAGATTTTCTCCTTTCAGAGTATGTCGGGGGATCATAAAAGGTCCTAGGAACATAAGAATTGCAAGGAATATTTCATCCTAACTAAATGAAAGACTCATAAAAACACTATGAAAGGACAGATAGTCTGTGTACCTTGTAAATAGATGGAACGTGTTTTCAGCAAGGAAAAAAAACTGTTATTAAATTAGCAGTGTGGTCCCTTTTTAATTATTAAGATGGTGTACTTGGCACATGGTGAGGACTGACTTGATAATCATTTATAAAGCACCCAACTAGCCCAAAAGGGCTCCCGTGCAGCCATTTTCTCTCTGGGTAGAGAGGAGAAATAAACTCTCTGCATATTTATTAGTATTATGAGCCATTAAGTTAGGAATATTTATTCATGTCTGCAGAATTACCTCAAGGCCTGTTTTATCATTTTGCTGCCTCTGCTGGAACAGTGCTGTGGTGCAGAACAATGAGTCTGTGGGCTTAACTAAACTAGCAATAAAATCTGAGTCCTCCTCGAATCTAGTCCAACAATGCCACATGATGTGCAGCATTATCACCTAATCTGTTGCGATAGTGCCTCATGTCTTACAGCCCTATGTGAACTAGATTTGGGGCATACCACCTAAAACCTGTTTTTGGAAAACTCACAGTTTTCTCTGGAGTTTGCTGGAAACTTTGTAGAAAACTGTAGTGTGGACAAAGGATCCACACTGGATTGGGGGGCGGGATGGAGAAGCAGAACAAATGCTGCTTGATAGGAGCTCCCATTTTCCCCTGCCTTCACGCTGCTGCCGGCAGTTCTGCATTCCCAGTGCACAGTCACTCATTCACTATGCACCAGGAAGGAAGAGCCAGTGGCCTGAAGGAGGTGGTGGTGGCCTGAAGGAGGGGGGAAATGGTGGTGCCTGTTTTCCTGCGCTAGGTATTGTTCCTGCTAACCCTCAGAAAGATCAGCCGTATGTCTGGGGGCTGCCTTCCCGGTATATAACCACTCATTATGAGGTCAGAGTAGCAGCTGCAATGAGCAGAGTTGCTCCTTCTAACTGCCAAACAATTGGCTGTATGCCAGGGGTCTGCCTTTCTGACATACAGCCACTTGTTATGAGGTCAGAGAATGCAGCTGTGCGATGCAGAGTAGTTCCCTCTGGCCCTCAGAATGAGCGGCCTTACACCAGGGGGGCTACTGATGGGGCTTTGCTTTCTTGGAGCTCGAAGCGAGCAATTGTGCCCTGTGAAAGCAAAGCCCCAGTGGTAGCTACTCTCTCTGAAGCCAGAATGGGCACCCCCTGCCATCCTGAGGCTAGCTGCCCATTCTGGCTTCAGAAAGAGCAACTACCAATGGGGCTTTGCTTTCCTGGAGCTTGGAGCAAGCAATTGAACTCCATGAAAGCAAAGCCCCAGGGATAGCTGCTCTCTCTGATGCAAGAATGGGCGCTCCCTCCCACCATCATGAGGCTAGCCACCCATTCTAGCTTCAGACAGAGTGACTACCGATGGGGCTTTGCTTTTCCTGGTTGACTGTGAACTGGAAAATCATCGCCCCAGCAGTACTCGCCTTCTCTGAAGCCAGAACGGGCGGCTTACTCACAATGGCGGTGCAGGAATGTGTTCTGCCTTCAGACCAGGTGAGTCCCACTGGTAATTTGCTTTTCCAGTGACCGGGAAAAGCAAAGTGCCAGCAGGACTCACCCAGTCTGAAGGCGCGTACATCCCCTGCCATTGAGAGGATAGGTGGTATTCTAGCTTTGATGAGTAATAAGAAGCAGTAAAAACCCAAGGCAGAGTTGGGTTTTGGCAGGTGTGGTGCTGAAATCCAGGCCAGAATAGTCAGAATTTCATGTGCTGCAGCTCCAAAGTAATCTAAATCCCATCTGTACTTTTACCTCCCCCACCCCCCATGTAGTCATGCCTCAGGCCTGCTTTGGAGCCCTTCAAGCATTCATAATTCTAAAAGAAATAATGCCAAGCAATATTTATCCTGTCCACTTATAAGAGCCATTATACCACCTATCCTCCACCTGTGGCACACACAAGATGTATTGGACTACAGCTCCTGTCATCCCCAGTCAGTTTAGCCATGCCTAGCTAGGGATAGTTGGGAGGGGGGTGCTAGTCCAACACATTTGGCAGGTGCATGTGCAGGTTTAAGTAAGGCTGATTTAAATTATGCCAATGACAAGATGCAGAAATAAGCACAAGAGATTGCCAACACAATTCATAATTCAGTCATGAGGGAACATGAAACATAAAAAGGCAGAAGGGAGTTGGAAGGGGAAATAATGTTGCTACTATAACCTTGGTATCTTTAGGGCCACCCAACAGTAAGGCTGCCTCAGAACAGTGGGTAAAACATCATGAGATGACTCTTATTTTGTACCAGCTTCTAGAAGCCCCAGACAACATGGCCAATGGTAATACCATAGATTGTGGGAGTTGAAGTTAACAACATATGGAGGGCCAAAGTTTCCCCACCCCTGATTTAAGGTTTCATATAGAAACATTCCTTTAGTCAAGTGGTAGATTGCATAAAACACTTTTTTTTAAAAGTGAGTTGCAGGTCTTGCCATAGTGCTGCAGGCAATCATATTATCTTTTTAATTTGACATTGAGAAATTAATTGGTGTGTGTCTTGTGGGGAGAGAGATATAAGTAAACCATGATTCTGAATTCTTAACTATAAAGGAAGAGGCTCTGTTTACCTGAATGCATCCTTGCTCCACATTCCCCATCACAAACAATCCCTCCCCCTTACTCAGTGAGGCTTATAGGACCATGTTTTTAATATTCATGGGAGGATAGTGTATGCATCTTTACATAAAGACAGTTCCGCCACAGCTGGCCCTAGACATGTTGCTCCCTGAGGCAGAAAATTATGACCTCCCTCCAGGCTGTATAATATCCAGGTCTAGTAATTTTAGCCTATGAGCAAGAAAATCCCACAAGCACCTCTTCCCTTCTCTAGTGATAGAATGGCAAATTAAATACCGTAACTAACAGTTACTACTCTTTCATCCTCCCCGCACTTTGCTACCTAAGGTGACCACCTCTCTTTGCCTAACAGAAGGGCTAGCCTTGAGCTCCTTATCCATAATGAGGATAAGAGAGCAAACCTTCATCTTAGTTCAATTTCTGTCCAAAGCCTATTGACTGATTATAAGGAAATAGTGATTGTGTGGTAGTGGATTCCCCGCCCCCAAAATGGCTGAAAAACAAGAGCCCACTCCCCAGTTGACCTTTCTTTGGCAACATTTAAAACACTGTTCTTTTTCCACTGTGCAGTCCAGCATGGGTCAGCAACCGATGTAGGACATTCTGAACTCTGCCTGGTTGAGCTATTCTGAGCCACTTGCAGACAGTACCTGCAAATAGGCAATTGCATCCACAAGCGAAATAGTGGAGGATGAAGAAATTGTGCTGGAGATCTACTCACCGAATCCCTACCCCTTTTGAGGAGTGTAAACCATATAAGGTTGTGTGCAATTATAATAATGTTGTACTGCAATATAACATGGAGCCCTTTTACACTACACAGTTATAGGGCTACAATTCTGAGCATGATTATTCTTTTGGGCTATGGACCTTTCTACACTAAAGAAATACAGCAGTTTGACACCACTTTATCCACCATAGTTCTCTCCTATGGAATCCTGGTATTTGCAGCTCGATGAGGCACCAGAATTCTCTGATAGGAAGGCTAAATATCTCACAAATCTATAAATACCAGGATTCCATAGGAGAGAACTATGTTGGACAAAGAGGTATCAAACTGCTGTATTTCTGCAGTGTGGACAGGTTCTACAACTGCCAGAATTCACTAGATAGCATGGCTACCATCTGGAGAATTCTAGCAATTACTGTGTGTGTGTGTGTGTGTGTGTGTGTGTGTGTGTAGTCATTTCCCCCAAACTCTGGTTAAAGCCAATAGTTCTTGAGTGCCCCTTCAAGATCAGGCACCCCCAAAAAAGTTTACTGCAAACGGAATAGCTTCCAATAATATATTGCTGCTGGGAAAAAATCTTAATCTTAACTCAGGGGGAAGAGGCAAGTGTGAGAGGGGTGGCTGATGACATCATCCTTGTTAATCAAAAATTCCCGATGTTTTGACTTGGCAACCTCTGGCCATTGGCCCCGTCTACACGAGGTAAAAAAAAAAATCTGTTTGGGGGGTAAAAAATCCAAAAAGGCAGCTGTTCGTATGCATACGATCCACCTACATGATTTTTTACCCCCCCAACTCTGTATGACCCCCCCTTGCCCAGCTGGCTGGAGTGAGCGATACAAGCGGCGGTTTTAAATCTCCCACTGCTTTTTCTTTTTTTTAATTTAAAAGGGTACCTATTATGCGGACAGTCGGTTTTCCATATTTACAATATAAAATAAAAAAGAATAAATGTAAAATTCATGGTCTTACCAGACTATGCCAGGAATCCAACATGGTGGCTGCTCCCAATTCTCCACTTTGCTAGCCCCGCCCCCTGTGCTCGGCCAGCCAATCAAAATACACTGCCTGTTCGTATGTGTGCGAACGGGGTATACAGACCGTCGACAATACGAACGGTTGTACGGATTTTAGCTGGCGATTCGCTAATCCTCCCGAACACCAAATCCAGGTAGTTTATGGGGGAATCGCTAGCCCCCCTTCCAAATGACACATATACATCTGAACGGCTGTGTGTACACATGATCGATGTTCCGCACGCCATACGTATTTTTTTTACCGTATAGACGGGCCCATTGTACACTACGTCATTGTACACGATGCTCATCTGAGGCCTGCAGATAGAGTTGCCACAGGAAACAATCTGAGCTGTCCCTAGAGTACTGGGCTAATGAGACCATCATAGTGAGATTTGTATGGGTTAAGTCCACAACCTTTTCTCTTGAATATAATTTATCAGATGATCATCAGGATAGGAATTATGTTGGAATTCAGAAGAGCTGGGTCTCTGTCCCCTCTAGGACTTCAGAGGGCAGCCCTGCCCACCCCCCAATTCTCTTCCCAAAGTTTGACCCTCAAATGGCTAGAGACACCCTAACCTGATTTAGGCCCACAGAGACTTTTTTTCAAAACTGCGACTAACTGGATGATCAGTACTGGTTTTGAAAAAAGTCTTACCTCACTTAAAACAGGATTGGGGAGGTGAAAGTATTATCCGATGAGAACACTATTAGGTAATTTTTAGGAAAACTGTGGTGCCAAGGGTCATTAGAAGTTGTAAAATCTGACTTGCACTTTGCCCACCCATACTGTTGAAGATTACATGATGCCTACTGGATTAGCAAAAAGTCTCTTCCAGTGAGTCTAGCAATATCCTTATACAGCTTGAATATCCGTTATCCAGAATTCTGAAATCTGAAATACTCCAAAATCTGAAATTGTCTGCATGGGTGGCTGAGACAGTGACACCTTTGCTCTCTGAGATGGTTCAATGTACACAAACTTTGTTTCATGCACAAAATTATGAAAAATCCATGCTTTATATAGTGTATAAAATTGCCTTCAGGCTAGATGTATATGAAACATAAATGAATTATGTATTTAAACTTGGGTCCCATCTCCAAGATATCTCACTATGTATACACAAGTATTCTAAAATCTGGTGTGTGTGTGGGGGGGGGGGAATCCAAAATACAGAACACTTCTGGTCCCAAGCATTTCAGATAAGGGATGCTCAATGTGTACTGCTTTTTAAAAAAACCAATACACAACATAATAGCATGCAACTGGATCTATTTTGCTGTCTTCTGAGTCTTTTTTAAAAAAATCTTACATTAAGTGGGATCTGGTCTGTTTAGACAGTTGCTCTTGCACAATTGATTAAAAAGACCCGATCATTCTTGCCTGAGGCACGCAGAGGTCATAGTGGAGGAAGAATCACAAATGAAATGTGTTGTGGGCCTTCATAACTATTTTCCTGGAATAAGTAATTTTTGAACAGTATCTCTGAATGTGATGCTTCATTCTGTACAACCCTGTTGGTTTGTCCTGCTTCTGTTTGCACCGGGATACAACATTTCTGCTATTTGTCTTAGCCAAGCACTTGTAAGTGCAGGTTATTAAAATGAGTCAGCCTGGAATCTGACAGCTCTTATGTTGGAATTCATTAGGTCAAGAAAGGACAGAGGGGGAGCGCTGGCAATAGAGCATTAAAATATTTGCTAACTTTAAAAAGATTCCTTTTACATCATGCGCATGATTTATGAGAGAACAGCACCCAGGACATTCCCAGAACTAGATAACATCAGTGTAGTGTTTTCTGTGGGAGGGGAGAGTTGCTGTTGTCATCTTCTTTGTGAATACACACCCTTGTCCTAGTCAGACAGGTCAGCAATTAGCTTCAAAACCTGGATTCTGACCAGTGACTGGTGGTCATTCTGACCTGTAAAAACCCTGGAGAGAACGAAGGCTGAAGATGTTGTGCTTTCATAGATAAGGGACTGGTGAAAGAGTCTATGCCACATCCCATCTTTTTCTGTCCCCAGATGAACCTGGACCATCCACTTGTACAAGTTATTAGTATGGTTCATCATCAACAAGAGAGAAGATGATAGCGAAGGGTGCAGTAGTTTCCAAACTGTGCAGTAGTTTCCAAACTTGGGTTCCCCAGAGGTTGTTGGCCTACAACTTCCCTAAAGCACATTGTGTTTGATGGGAGCTGTGGGAGCTATAGTCCAACAACTCCTGGAGAAACCAAATTTCGAAACCACTGATCTAGTATCAGTGATATCACTAGACATTAGACCACCTTTCTTTATTGCACAGCCAGTCACATTTGTCTAGCCTCAGAGGATGGCAAAGGCAAACCTCCTCTGAAAAAACCTTGCCAAGAAAACCTTGTTAGGTTCAGCTTAGGTTCACCATAAGTCAGAAATGACTTGAAAGCACACAACAAGAACTCTTAAGAACTTCTGGAGATTCCCTTCTCTGTGTCCCACCACTTTCTCAGGCTTGTATGGTAGGAACAAAGGAGAGGGCTTTCTTGGTGGTTGCTCCCAGACTTTGGAACTTCTTCTCTAGGGGGGACAGAGTGGCTCCATCTTTGCTCTCCTTCTGTCAACAAGTTAAGACTTTTTAATGCAGCCTTTTGGAAACTGACAGGGCTTTCCTGGACTGAGCTTTTAATGCTGTTTTAAGGTTTGTATGTAGTCTTTTAATGAATGTAAATGTTTTTAACTTTATAAATTGTATAATTGTTTTAAAATAACTTTTACATTTATACTTTTATTGAAGCTTTTGTATAGTTTTAATCGGTATTGGTTTTTTTATAAATATGTTGTTAGTTGCCTTGAGTCTCATTATCAATATTATTACATCCATAAATAAAATATAATGATAATGATATTATTATTATTATTATTATTATTATTATTATTGATTATTTCTATACTTTAGATAATACCTGGCTGTAGCAGAGCTCATAAGGCATGGGTATTGAGGGTAAGAGTGATCCATACATATAGGCTAATTGCTAAAGGAAGTATGTCCAATACACTCTGCATTAACTTGGTGGTGCAAAAGAGCTTTCATCTGTGTATATAATATCCACTGATAATGGTAGGAAGTGAATGTATTGATCATGATGTAAAGATCAACTTAGCATGAAAATTGTGAGCCAAGTTGAACTCCAGTTTGTGAGCTGTAAACCTCACTAAGGTTTACAAATGACAACACACCATTTTTCTTGGATATCTGATTTCCTGAAAGCAACTGCTTTCTTGTGGCAAGAAGTGAAATCATATACAAACCTTCATCCAGATTTAGTTATTTATTTTTTTAAAATGTTCCTTAGAAGGGTGCACTTTATATAGCAAAAGACCGTTAAAACATATTTCAACCACGAGAAGTATAAATACTGGAATATGGTATTCCATGTGTTAAAAAATAGAACACAATTTTTAGTTGCTGCCAAAGATGCCAACGGCACATCAGAGATCACTCTGAAAATACTGTTTGCTTTGAAGCTGTCAGCTTTCTTCCCCCCTGTCTGAAATTTTGGCAGAACTGTCTTCCACCCTGTCTTCCATCCTCATTTATTAAACTGTCTGAAAGAGGAGAGCAGTGTCAGAATCAATAGGTGGACCTCACCATATTTTCAGATATTTCCCCCTCATGTTAACTTACTCCAGTAAAATAGATTGTTGCAGTCGATGGCTGGCTGAACAAAGGTTTAGCCAATTCAATAGTCATATCACCAGTAAAATTTCAAAAGCAATCACTCTCCTTCATCTGCTATTATTTTGTCTGATGTTACACAGTTCATCCAAGTGTCCCATAACATTAAGCAGACCAGACAAGGTATGGATTTAATTAAAATGTTAGACTATATTTTAAAATTTATTTGTATACATGCTCTCTACTGAAGCAATTTTATTCCATTGAAGGAATAAAGCAGGGGAAACAAATAGCCTATGAGTCATTTGTAGCCCACTCCTGTTGTAGGGCAATCCAAAGGGAAAAAAGAGGGTGGGATTCCTGAATCCTGACCCTGGAAAACCTGTGTATAAATATCCAAATTACACCCAAATTCCCCTTTCTATGCAAATATTAAACGTGGAGGGCTTCAACCTCTTTTGCATCTTATACACACATCCTCCTTAAGTGTCAATGTAGATTTAAAGCATGGATTCTTAACCTCTGGTCCAGGAATTCTTAGAAGCTCCAGGGAGGAGATTCAGGGGTGTCCATAAACCAGGTGTAACTTCCTTCCTCTAACTTTTGAAAACTGTGTTTATATGTATTTTTCTAGGAAGGGAGTCAAAAGCTTTAATCAGATTTCCAAAGAGATCCATGACCTCCTATAAAAGGTTAAGAACCACTGAATTAAGGGATGCCTCCCATTCAGGTGTGCTGCTGCTGCTGTTGTTGTTGCTGTGTGCCTTCAAATCAACTCTGACTTATGTTGTTGTTGTTGTTGTTGTTATTGTTGTGTGCCTTCAAATTAATTCTGACTTATGGTCTTCTCACAGGGTTTTCTTGGCAAGATTTATTCAGAGGAGGTTTACCATTGCTTTCCTCTTAGGCTGTGAGAGTGTGATTTGACTAAGGTCATACAAATGGGTTTCCATGGCTAATCAGAACCGAACCTGCACACCTCTCACAATCTGTCTTTATCATGTGTTCTCAGACCATGATATGAGATAGCCTACCTCACTTGCACTGCAATATGTAGACCACCCCTTCTGGCTTTTCCACTGAGTTTGGTTGTGGACTTCTGCATCAAATCCTTCTCTGTCTGCACCATTGGCAGAATTTCAAAATTTGTGTGGGAGTAAAAAGCTCACTCATCGGCTTCAGTACCCACAAATCCTCTTAGTGCTCTAGCAGAAAAATGAGTTTTGGTTGGTTCATAATCTTCAAATGCTCCTTCACTGCAAACATGCACACTTTCATCATTTTATCCATTTTCCATGTGAGCTGGAATTCTCTTGGGATTTATAGTACAGTGAGAAATTGGAGAGTACTTTCTTTTTTTAAAAGGTGCAGCTGACAAGTCAGAGCACATTGATTTTTTTCCATTGACTTCTGCTAGAGCGTAGATATTGAACAGCCATCTGTGAGGTTTTTGCCAAATCCGCTCCAAGCAAAGCATCATGCAGACATTAGCGATGATGACAGATATCATTTTTCTCAGGCCCATGTTAATACTTTCATTTCTTATCTACTGAGAGAAAATGAGAGAGCATCTTGGTCTTAATGAATTTTGTCCAATCCCTCTCTGACAATATTGCTTGGCTAAAATGCTCTTCTTCCTGCTCCCCTCTCCAATATTGCTTTGATTCTTGACTTTGTCCCTTCAGGGCTTTATGGTACATCAATTTTTTCCATTGCTCTGATTATGTAATGCTGGATCAAGTAACCTCAAGAGGCCATTGGTTGTGTCTCTGAAATGGCCAAAGGGAGTATCATTTTCAGAATGATGCATAATGCTCTCTGCCCCCACAGTGACCTCAGGCCTACTCCATTGCATCTTCCAGCTGAGCAAGAAAGGATCTGATCCTAAGGTCAATTTCAGATTTTATATCAACAGCTGACCAAACAAGATGAATTAAACAACAACATTTTAAGCATTCCTGTTTATTTACCTCAGGTCTCATTTGGGTAGACTCTCTCCCCATTTTTGGAGCAGGAAACACAATACACTTCACCTGAGATGGGGTCTTTTGACAGGAACGCAAAGTCAAATTTAGACTCACATCACTGCATTAGGTAAACACCCTTCCCTTCTAGCACAGATCTAGGTTTGGAAGCACCTGGAGCAAGCCATGACCACAAGCAGACCTTTGCTTCTCCTCTATATTTGTTCAAGTCCTTTCTCTGGAGTATAAAATATTCAGTTCTGCCAATATAACCATAGTTTTATTCATCATCTGCTTGGCTCCTCAGCCTCTCCATCTTAAATTGCTTGAGACTGCTATTATTCCCACCTCATCCCATGTTGCTGTCTTTTCATGGGTGTGCTATTATTCCCAACTAGGAGCTTGTCTACACTATCAAAACCCCCAAATCCCCATGCAAATGCCCCCAAATCTGCTGTGATCAGGCCACACATGGCATGGCCTTTCCCCTGAAACTAGGGCTCTCTGGCCACACTTTGTATGGCCTAGAGTCGCAGCACTTTGGGGTATCTTAACTAGTTATTCAGTGTGTGGGATTCAGGGTTTTCTCCATATTTTTGTCTGCTGCCTCAGCCCCCACTGCCTCTGCTACCACGACCAATTTTAAAGATCTGGAGGCAGTTCCTGGCTGAAAGGAGAGGTTTTCTCCCTTCCCCTGGCTTGTCAGTGCTGCCTCTCCTGCTCTGCATTCACCCGTCACTCCTTTCAAGTGCTTCCATCGCTTTCTTCAAGTGCTTCTTCCTGTGATGGGCGAGTGGATGGAGGCAGTGGCGCTGAGCCAGGGGAAGGGAGAAAACCTCTCCCTTAGGCCAGGAACTGCCTCTGGAACTATAAAATTTGTTGTGGTGGCAGTGGCGGTGGCAGCAGTGGATTAAACTCCACAGAGCCAGTGAAGACAACATACCCAACATCCCTGCTGAGAATAATTATGTGCAGGGCTTGCGGGGGGGGGGGGGGGAGGATGTGGGGACATGTGGGCAAAACTCCATTTGGAGTTTTTGCCCCGCATGTAGACAAGCCCAGGCAGGAGGCATAACACAGAGAGCGGACATGAAGGGACAGCTCCAGGTCTGAGGGGATCTTAAAATGCTTTTTTTGGAGCCCTGGACAGTGGACTCTTCTTGGCTTATCTGCTGATGGCTGAGGCAGACACACTAGTGAGCCCTGGTGGCACAGTGGTTAAATGCCAGTACTGCAAGCCACCACATTGCAACTTCAATTCCAGCGGGCTCCAAGGTTCACTCAGCCTTCCATCCTTTCATAGGTCGGTAAAATGAGTACCTGGCTTGTGGGGGGCAATTAGCTAACACACATTGGAAACTGCTTAATGCAGTGTAGATGTGTAAATTACTATTGCTTAAAACAGATTGTAAGCTTCTCTGATAGCCTTTGTGGCTGAAGAGTGGGGTATAAATACCTAATTAAATTTTAAAAAAATTAAATTAGTGGGCTTACCCACTGGTGGGGTAGCAGGACCAATAGTGCCATAGCAAATCAAGAGCATAGAGTAGCTATCTACTCACAGGAATGAGAGGAAGAAACTCCAGCAGAGATGGCCTACTCCATTTTGAAGTAAGTGAAGTAAAAACCTGTTATCATCTAAAGAATTCCCACCTCTCCAATCAGTCCATCAGCTCTCTGACAAGATATCATAAAGTAGTGAAGTCCATACTTTAAAATTAGCTAATTGCACCACTGGCTGTGATCAGCACCTGGTGAGTTAGAATTGTCATTGTGGGAAGTGGGGAGAGAGGTTGTCACTGCAGTAACTCTGCAGTCTCTGCTAGAGCAACATCTCCTAGAAGAGGCTACATGCTGATCATGGGCTTAGATATATGTTTTGCAACCTTAGATTCAATTCCTTGTATCTCTGATTAAAAAATCTTTGTCTGAGAACCTGGAGCAGTGTTCAAAGTCTGAGGGATTTATCACATGAAGCAGTAAACCACAATTGGAGCTGGATAATTGCATATTTGGCTGGAGCTTACCGTATGACGTTGTGTCCCTCCTATTGCTGGTTTGCATTGGAATCATTGGTAGAGTGCAGTTTTTCATTGATGGAGAAATCCTGTTAATTGCTGCCAATATCACTGCTATTCCAGCTATTCTCTTATGTGATAGATCCCTTTTGTTGCAGTTCCAATACTGGCAGTCACGTGAGTGGCCATGATTCTCCCCCTCTATCCCTCCCTCCCCTTCTCCACCTTGCTATTCCCAATCAGGATGAGGTTTAAGAGGGAGCCAAGGAACTGGGGCTTAACTCTTTGACATTTCTGCCTCCAAAGAAGGTAAAACTTTTCATAGAATCATAGAATCATAGAATCATAGAATTGCAGAGTTGGAAGAGACCACAAGGGCCATCCAGTCCAACCCCCCTGCCACGCAGGAAATCATGATCAAAGCATCCCCGACAGATGGCCATCCAGCCTCTGTTTAAAGACCTCCAAGGAAGGAGACCCCACCACGCTCCGAGGGAGTGTGTTAGGCAAATTTTCATTTGTCAAGTTTTACCTGTACGGCACCTAAAGGTTTTTCCAAATGCAATAGTACTGAGGATTCTTGAGAAATTCAATGTTCTTTGCCTAAGAAAGGGGTGGGTAGCCTCACACAGGACAGAAACAGTCTAGATCTCAAGGGAAGTTACTTTTTATGTTGCTAATAGACTTGAAGTATTATTGCCTGGATTTTATTTCTCCTTGTTTCCAGTTCCCACACACCCAAAGAATGGAGTAGTCTCTGCAATGGCAGTACTAGGGGTGTGTGAAGAGGCCAAATCTCCTTTTATCCCAAGGAGATTTGAGAAATCATGATCTCGAATCTGTCCCTCACTGCTCCCACAATTTGTCATGGGTAGCAAAAGTCTTGGGTTCTTGGAATTGTTGTTTACATGTACACCCATCCCGGGAAAGGGGCATACAGCATAGCTGAATTTTGATTGGTTGGACTTTGGAGGGGGTGGGCTTGCAAGGAAAGCCTAGAAATTCTCGACCCGCCATTTTTGTATTGACATGGTCTTCTGCAGCCTCCAAAGCCCATCTGGCAACCGCCCCCCTGGCCGGCCACTGCTGCTGGGGTGGGGACAGTCCTCCATGACTGGTAGCCACAGGGAAAGACACCCCTTCCCCGCCAGCTCTTTCCTCCCATCCCTGCCACTGTTGCTGGGGCAGGGGAGGTCCTCTGTCACTGGCAGCCACGGTGGAAGACCTCCCCACCCTGCCAGCTCTTCCCTCCCATCCTTGCCACTGCTGCCTGGGCGGGGAAGGGGTTTCTCCGTGACTGACAGTCACAGAGAAATCCCCCCCCCTGTCTGTGGTAGCTCTTCTCTCCCGCCCACCGCTGAGATGCCATGGGTGGGTGGTTCCCCATGACTGACAATCATGGAGAACCCCCCCCCCACAGCAGCTTAGCGGGGCAGGAGGGAAGAGCTAACGCAGGTGGGGGGGTTTCTCTGTGACAGTCATGGAGAAACACCCCCCTCCCATGGCAGCTCAGTGGGGGGATGGAAGAGCTACTGCAGGCGGCGTGTGTGTTCTGTGACTGTCAGTCATGGAGACCCCGCCCACGGCAGCTCAGCGCGGCAGGAGAGAAGAGCTACCACAGGCAGGGGGGGGGTGTCTCCGTACTGTCTGTCACAGAGAAATACCGCCCCCCCCCCGCCCATGGCAGCTCAGCAGCAGTACCCAGAGGGGAGAGCTACTGTGGGCAGAGGACCTTCCATGACTCTCAGTCATGGAAAAAGCCCCTCCCCCATGGCTGGAGTGGATTGGGAGACGTCTGGCCCTCAGCTCTTGCCCACCATCTCACCGCTGACTATGGCAGCTTCTTTCACTGATGGAATGGCCCTTGGTGGAAGAAGCCTCTGCAGCTGGTGGTAAACTGGGAGAAAGGGCCAGCTAGGGGAGGGGAAAGACCTTGCCTGGCTCTGAGCAGGTTGCAGCTTCTGCCAGCCAGCTTTGCAGCCAGAGGAGAAACCTACAGAGGGCCATACAAAAATGGTGAATCAAGAATTGCAAGCCTTCCCTTGCAAGCCCTCCCCCTCCAAAGTCCAAGCAATCAGAAATCATCCCATTTTCTGGGATGGTTCCTGATTGTTCAGACAACCAATAGCGTGGGTTGTCCCGGACTTTCCAAAAATGTCCCTGGAAAATAGAGGGATGGAAAGTCTCGGGTTAATTATGGTAGGTTTTTTTTACTACCCCTCCTTCTGAATAATGTGTGATATGTGTGAACCAATAGGGTTTGACACGAATTCTTCTTGGGTTTTTTTTTTTTTTTTTTTGCCGTTGTTAATGGGCCCCAGGTGATACTGTTGGGGGGTGTGTGATGCCACAGGGTTTCTGCCTGCATTTAAATCCCTCCAGACCATCTTAACTGACAACAAAAGCAGCACCTTCAGATAAAATGTACACCTGTGACTTTAACATCATCATTTCTTTTTCTCCTGTATGATTTTTAGCACCTTTGCCTGATGAATAAGCCAATGGAGGTTTAAAAGGTTGAATGATGTATTCTGTGCTTTTTAGTTGGCCCAATAAACATATCACTGTTTTGTGGATTTGGGAAATTGTTGTATTTTGATGTATGGTCAACATGGCTACCCCATGTTGAATATGTCATCCTAAAGAGATTATCAGATAGGAACAAAAAAAGTGTTCTCATCCCATAATGTCCTCTCCTGCCCCTCTCCTGTCCCTGTCCTGCAAATACATCAAAACATTTGAATTTTGGATCTTGTATCACCCCCAAAACACATCCCAGGAGTGAACAGAGCTCTAACAGAGCTCCCTTTACTTCCTGGGTGAAATCTTGCCAGTTCTCGCGAGAAGATGCAAGTGCAGGAAATTCAAACTTACAAAGCAAACTAAAAGACTAAAAGTGACAGGAAGCAGAAAAACACACTTAAAACAGTACAAGTAACCCGGGGAGGGCACAAAAAAGTGTTTCACTTACCCCGATGTCCCACTCTTACCCGGAAGTGTTCTGGCAGGGACCTCCCATTGATGCTGGCATCGCACCAGCATAACAGGGCACCTTTTCAGTCTCAGGACATTCCGTGACAGAAACAGAACAGGGGCTCCATTGACAGCTTAGCCTGTCAGTAAAAAGCAGCGCTTGTATAACGAGAGCCAAATGGGAGCATGACGAGAGGGGAATGACATCATGTGAAAGGGAAGCCCTTTAGCAATCTCCTGGCATCGTGATAATGCCATATTTAGAGCATCTGATAATCTCCTAATGGTAAGTGCCTTCTGAAGACATTTTCTCAAGAAAATCCTAGGACACAATCTCCATAAGTTGGAGTCAACTTAACTGCACATAATATCACCAGGAAATCTATGCAGCATCCCGTGGATGTTCAAGAAAGGGTATACTGTACATGAGTAAAGGAAAGGACAGGGATTATCTAGCAAATGTGCCCATGGTGTAAGATCAGAGTTCAGTCACAGCAGCTCAAAGCACCATTTATCCTACATCAACATCAGCCTATCTGCAGGACTGAAGCCATTGGATTTATTCTATGCCCTTTTATGGTCAAACCTCATTGACTAAATTGCAACAGGGTCAAGCTCTTTAAATGTTGCCATTTAATAAAGATGAAAATTTTACAGCTAAGTAATGAGTTCCCTGTAGAACTACTGCTGTCCTCAAAATTACCTCTATGTTTTTAAACAGGACATGGTGGTCTTCTGCTGTGTGGGCCACCTAGGACTTTTTGGGCAGGGTAGCAAATGGTTTAACCAATGGTTCACATTAAAATAAGCCTCAATTTCTGCATGATTTAAAACCCTACTTCTGCTGCTCTCTCCCTGAGCTGCAAGATTGGTTAGAGTCCAGAACTATTTTTGTTGTGAAAACAAACTAAATAGTGCCCTCTGTCAGAATCCAACTGGTACTGCTCTGGAGACTATTTTCTCTTTGTTTATAAGCCATCATCATAGCCTTTTAATGGCTTGGGCGGGATTTAGACCTATCTGTTAATACCCATCTTGTCACATACGTTTTTAATGTATACTAATCACATTGGTTCCAGTTTGAGGTTGTACTACATTTTGATCCAAGCAGATTGCAATGTACCACAATCGTGCTGTAGTCTTGGCTGAGCCTACCTGAAGCCCTGCTTTAAAACACACACACACAACTCTTGTTGTGTGTGTGTGTTTTAAAGCAGGGCTTCAGGTAGGCTCAGCCAAGACTACAGCACGATTGTGGTACATTGCAATCTGCTGTTCCCCAGTTATAATTTCCACATGGCTGGGGTTGTGGAAGTCATAGTCCAGCACATCTAGGGAATACCTGGTTGGGGGAGGTTGCTCTAGTTTAATATTGTAAAGCATCAGGTATGAGTAGGTTGCCAGGTTAGTACCACCACAGGGCCAAAACCTGAGGTGGTACTAACCTGAGACCAAGGTACGCTCCTGGTGATGTTATAATAAGTAGCCCCTGGTGATGTCACAAAAGGTGGGCCCTGCTTGTTTCATTAAGCATATTACATTAAGCATCAACCACCGTTGCTCAAAGTATGCCATTCAAATAAAAAACACCAAGTCTAATGTAAATAATGAGGAAAACACACACACACACACACACACACACATACAGTTTTCAAGGCAATGTTTTCACCCTGAGATTCCTCTGTGATGTTAATGGACTTGGGGATGGGGATGTTGTTTCATTTATTAGATAAAGTATGGCAATATATGTCATGCGTAGTATATGTAATAAAGTAAGGATCTGTTGAGATAGGGTGAGAGTATGGGGTTTTGGCATTGACTAATGGTTGGCTGAATGTCTGGTTGTTGTTTTTTATGGCAGGTGTGTGTGACAATCAGAGTGGGGGAGTAGAGTCTGTCAGAGTGAGGTTTAGGGATTAGCATGTAGAGTTTCACAGTTTGAGAGGTTAGGAGAGATAGTCAGGGTGAGAGATAGAGACTACTACGAGTCAGGATCAGAATTAGTTAGGATATGAGAGAATGAGAGATGTGAGATTGTCGGTCAATAATTATATGTATTAAATACATAATCTTTGATGCTATGTTTCATTTTATGATTAATACATCATTACTTTTGTATTATACACTCGAGCCTCCAAGAACACTACATACTGGAAAGCTTGAGTTCAGACACAATGGAGATTTTCAGACAGGACCAAAAAAAGCGTTCCCATCTTGCAACCTCCTCTCCCGCCCCTCTTCCGTCCCTGTAATGACATAAAATAAAAAGTTTTCAGACCTACCTTGTTTGCACCTCATTCCCTTGGCAGGGCAGCCCAGGAGTCAAAGGAGCTCAAACGGAGCTCCTTTCACTTCCTGGATTGAAATCCCAGCTGCTCTCACAAGAAGATGAGAGCACAGGAAATTGAAACTGTAAAAGGAAAATACACATCAAAAAGTTACACTTAAAACTTTAGAGTATCCTGGGGAGGATATAAAAAAGTGTTTCACTTACCTTGATGTCCTGATCTCACCCAGAAGTGTTCTGGCATGGACCTCCCGCTGACGCTGGCATTGCGCCAGCATAACAGGACACCGTTTCATTCACAGGACATTCCGTTACAGAAACAGAATGAGGGGTTCATTGATGGCTTAGCCCATCAATAAAAAGAAGTGCCAGCATAACGACAGCCGAACAGGAGCATAATGAGAGGGGAACGATGTCATCTAAAATGCAAGCCCTTTAGTGATCTCCTTGCCATATTTAGAATGTCTGAAAATCTCCAATGTCTGTGGTGGCAGCAGTTAATATAGGATGGTGGTGGCAGCGTAAGAGGGGCGCTCCAAAAAAAGATACAAGGACTCCCCGAAACAACATCTCAGGCTTGGCCAAATTGATCACCAACAATGGTCTGCCCTGGCTTCACATCGGGAGGCATGGAGACGCACTATCCACAATGCTGCAGCCTTATTTGAGAACTCACGCCAAACAAGTCTTGAAGAGAAACGACAATGCAGAAAGAATCACAACCTGGAAACATCACCAAGGAGACCCTCTGCTGTGCTTTCTGCAACCAGTCTTGTTTATCTCGGATTGGCCTTTTTTAGTCATCAGTGCGCTTACAGAAAGCATGGGATGAGTCCTTCCTGAATCTTCGTTTGTGAAGAAAAGCCAGAGAGAGAGAGGTGTCCAGTGAGGAGATAATATGATTAAAGTTTCACATAGGAACCACAAGGGCATCTAGGAGGTCCCCACATTTGGTGGCCACAGCAGTAGGACAGGAGGAAGTCCACACATTGGTGGCAGTGGTGGGGATTAGTGGAAACCTCACATCCTTCTCATCAGTCTGAGGACCTGAAAAAAAGGGCCAGGCCTTGAGATAGTGGAAACCCTAGGTATGTCTGTGTTTTCCAACAACCAGTCTCCAGAACCTTCCTCCTCTCCTGATTTTTCCTATAGAACTTTTGACTCTCCAGATGTTTTGGACTATAATGCCCACAATCCTTTACCATGCTGGCTGGGGCTTCTGAGAGTTATAGGCCAGCACATCTGGCTAAAATTTATTCATCACTGTCATAGGATTTATTTAATGGAGAGATTTTTTTTTTTTACTGGCCTGTTTGTTTAAAAGAAAAGCAGATATTCAGAGATCCTGTTCTAGGTCACACTTCCATTTTGGATCAGGACTATTCCATTATCACCCCCCCCCTCTGGCTTTTCTTCACAAACAAAGATTCAGGAAGGACTCATCCCACGCTTTCTGCAAGCGCGCTGATGACTAAAAAGGCCAATCCGAGATAAACAAGTCCGGTTGCAGAAAGCACAGCAGAAGGTCTCCTTGGGTGATGCTTCCGGGTTGTGATTCTTTCTGTGTTGTCGTTTCTCTTCAAGACTTGTTTGGCGTGCGTTCTCAACTAAGGCTGTAGCATGGTGGATAGTGTGTCTCCATGCCTCCCGATGTGAGGCCAGGGCAGACCATTGTTGGTGATCAATTTGGCCGAGCACATCCCATTATCATCACCCCCATTATTTGCCTCCAAGGTGTCTGTTTGTCATAAACAGCATCGTCAGCTGCCAAACAGCAGCTATGGGGGCAGGGGAAGCAAATTTGTAGTGGGAAACCATTACAGTTTAGTTGAGTACAATCAATGTTGGATCCCACCTGGCATGGCAGATTCATGGGGTTAAATCCACTCTTAAGTCTAAATTTTAAGGGAACTCTCTAAGGTGCTGGATCCTATCCCCCCAAGATGCTCAGCACTTTCAGTAGTTTCTTTAAAGTCTGAACTAAAATACAGAGTGGATTCACAGACCTACTAACTTTACGACCACCGGCCTCCATAGGTTGTAATTGAAGGAGTAGACCCTCAGCTCTATACGGTAGGTGACATCAAGGGCATATTCTTATCTTCACTACTAGTCACCACACCATATAAATCGCTGACTGATAAGTAGGGCTGGTCTAAGACATTTTGGTCCTTAAGGCAGATTAGCAAATGGCCCTTTGATCTCAAACCACATGAAACCTGGAACACATGAGAAAAAGCCCATGTCATGTTCTGACAGCTACCCAAGGATAGGGCATGAAAATTCATTCTTTTAAAAGTATTTTCACAGGGCTGGAGGGGAGCTATCATAGTTATCCTGTCACAGCAAAAACAATGATGAGTCTCATGGCACTATAAAGACTAACACACTTTATTGGGCATAAGCTTCAGCCAGCTTCATTAGATTTATCTACGACTCTCTGCTGTTGTTGAAAAATAATTAGTCATAATTTTATTTTCAAACTGTTCTCGTCAGGGTGCATGATATCTGAAGCTGGAATTTTGATAATGTATGCAGCCCTGCAAGCACCTCTCCCAATTCCTGACACTAAGGAGATTGTCAGATGGGGACCAAAAAAACCCTGTCCCCATCTTACCATCTATTTCCCGCCCCGCTCCTGTCCCTGTAACACAATAAATGAAAACTTTTCATACATCTACGTTGGCACACAATTAAAAATCCCCCCCTTCCTTCCGGCAGCCCAGGAGTGAATGCAGCCCAGACGGAGCTGCATTAACTTCCTGGAAATGAAATTCCAGCCGTTCTCATGAGAGAACGATCGCACAGGAAATTTAAAAATAAAAGTCAAAATAAAAAGTTAAAAAGTACACCAAGCACAAAAACATATTTTTAAAAAACACAAGTAACCCGGGGGGGGGGGAAGTGTGTCACTTACCTCGGTGTCCTGATCTCGACCAGAAGTGTTCAGCACTGACCTCCCAGTGACCCCATGATTGCGCCAGCATAACAGGCCGCTGTTTCACAAGCCCGTGATTCTGTTACAGAAACGGAATGGGCGATCTATTGATGGCTTAGCCCATCAATAAAAACATGGACGGAATGGAAGCAGCACGGGGGCATAACGGGACAGGAACAACGTCGTTTGAAAGGGAAGCTCTTTCGTGATTCTGTGGCATTCCTGTCCTGGGGTAATTAGGTCATCTGATAATCTCTTAAAAGTACAGTTGCTGTGTACTGCCCCTTTCAGAGGGTATCAAAAGGTTGTAGAAAGCAGAACAGAGTGAAAATAGACGGTGAATTAGATGGACAAATAATCTGGCCTGACACCTATGATCCCCCACACTGAGTACACTCTTTACCATCATAGCTTTACTTGTGGACACCTCCCAGACAGTACTTGTGGACACATGCCATTATGATGGACACATGCCACCATTAATGCCACCAAGAAAGTAAAGAGAATGGTGGTTTTGCTCACACACCAAGAACTTTCCCAGTTCTGTCAGAGCTTCTTGGTGGCTGCTTCCAGGCTCTGGAACTCTTCACCTAAAATAGCCTTCTCCTTGCTATCCTTCCACTGGCAGAATTTTTTATTCCAACTAGTTTTCAGGAACTGGCTGTTTTAAATAAAAAGGCTTCTAATGACATGCTGTACTGCCTTTCTTTTCTTTTAATAATGGATATGTTTAAAATTATCTTTAATTTTATAGATAGTTTAATTACATTTTATCAAAAAGCTTTTGTATGTTTTTATCTATTGGCTTTAAATCTGTATCCATTTTTAAATTTTGTAAGCCACTATGATTCCCACTTCTGGGGAGAAAGGCAAGATATAAACAAAACAATAAAATGATAGTTAATAATTCCCAATTGTAACAGTTATACTTTCACCATAGATATGAAGGTACTGCTGCACACAGTCTGTGATCTCAGTAAAGAAACTAATCACAACTGTGGATGTTTTGTGTTGAAAATCAAGTTAATACCATTAGTAACATTAAAACCATTCAAAGACAGGGGGAGGGAGGATTTGACTTCTTTTGAGGGACTGAATTCTGTGCTGATTGTTTTACTTCTCATCCAGTGAATGAGCACTGCAAATAATATGAGGAACTATTAACTTCCCTCTCATTGATTCTGTCACTACTACAAATCACCACTTGCTTATACTCTTCACCTCTGACTCCAAATTGAGCATCATCATGAGAGTGATTCATACTGTTCAGTAATGATTTCCACTGTTCTTGCTCAATTCATCTGGCCATTTAAAGGAAGAGTTCACCACTCTGGTCCTTCTCCCAACTCATCTCCTACTTATTTGGCTGCAAGGAGGAACTCAAATGAATAAATGCTTCTGTGTCCTTTCAACACCTGCCTAGTTTTTGTTGGCAACACAAAATACTGGGTGAAACTTCCCCACCCACATCCCTCAGAAAATTATGAAAACAGCTCAGTTTATTCTGAGTCCAGTGATGAACCAAACCAGTCCATGTGAAATCGAAGGCTTTCATGGCTGGCATACATAGATTTTCCTTGGTTTTTTCCCAGATTGTGAGGCCGTGTTCTGGAAGAGTTTGCTTCTGATGTTTCGCCTGCATCTGTGGCTGGCATCTTCAGAGAATGGTTGGGTAGGAGTGTGTGTGGGATTTATATATTGTGGACCCCTGTTGGGGAGGATATGTAGGAGGATATGTAAATTTGTGTATCTGAATGGTTAGTTTCTGGGTGTAGAAATGCAATGAGGATTAGTGTCTGTTTGGCTAATGGTTGGTTGATGACCCATTAACTGCTGGCAATCCTCCTGTCCCTGGGAAGAATTCCTTTGTAAGTGTTGAGTTTTTATTCTATCGTGATCTACATCACAAGAGCAGCCAGACCCAGAAAAAGCCACAGAAATGAAGAAAAACAGCCACCCAAAGGGAAGGTATTTTTTACCATACATCAAAGGAGTCACAGACAGAATAGGGAAACTGATGAGGAAACACAACCTCCAAATAATCTAAAGACCAACCAAGAAAATCCAAGGAATGCTATGCTCAGCAAAGGACAAAAGAGACCCTCTCACAGCTGCAGGAGTTTATTGCATACCATGCAGCTGTGGACAAGTTTACATAGGGACCAGTAAACTCAGTGTGCAAACACAAATCAAGGAACATGAGAGACACTGCAGACTGGGCCAGCCAGAAAAATCAGCAGTAGCAGAACATGTTATAAACCAACCTGGAAACAAAATGTTATTTAAAAACACAGAAATTCTGGACGAGGCCAACAACTATCATGTCAGAATGCACAGAGAAGCTATTGAAATCCACAAACACCTGGACAACTTCAACAGGAAAGAAGAAAAAGTAAAGAAAATCTGGCTACCAGTCTTGAAAAACAATAGAATAAAACCTCAACACTTACAAAGGAATTCCTCCCAGGGACAGGAGGATTGCCAGCAGTTAATGGGTCATCAACCAACCATTAGCCAAACAGACAATAATCCTCATTGCATTTCTACACCCAGAAACTAACCATTCAGATACACAAATTTACATATCCTCCCCAACAGGGGTCCACAATATATAAATCCCCCACACACTCCTATCCAACCATTCTCTGAAGATGCCAGCCACAGATGCAGGTGAAACATCAGAAGCAAACTCTTCCAGAACACAGCCTCACAGCCTGGAAAAAAAAACAAGGAAAACCAGTCCATATTGCACTCCTGATAAGGTTATTGGGAACATAATAGGATCCAATCCCTCCTAGGTAGGTTTGCAAGACCTCAGGACCTGGCCCTTCTCCACTCCTCAGGGCAAGCGAAAAGAATCTCAGGGTGAGAGCACTAACTTAAAAAGTGAAGATGTGTATTTACTTTGTTAGACTTTCTGCTTTTGATCTAAAGGGCCTATTTAGTGCACCCGTGATAGATGCTTAATGCCTCTGCTTAATGACATAACCATGGGCTGTCCATTGTATGATCACTCTTGCAATAACATTAGGATCCTTCCCCTGTGATATCACAAGGGGTCATCCCTAGGTCTCAGGTTTGGCCCTGAAGTTTTAGGGTTTATGATAATCCCAGTCTGCCAATCCTACTCCCAGGTAAACCTCCATATCCTTCAGCCCCTCAAATGCTCTTCCCCCCTCTCTACCACTCAGCTTCTCAGCCGCCTTCCTCCTTCATTCACTCTCCCACCACCTTACCTGGCTGCTTTCTCTGGTGATGGTGGCAGCAGGAGACCTCTATTTATTTACTTTAGTCTGGGGCACGCCAGATACAAACATATTTTTAAAGGAATTCTGTAGATACTAGAGTGGAAAGGTGATGGTGAATGCTTCTGCTACCACTGGCACCATCAGTAAAGTCCATAGCTAAAGAAGGAAGGAAGAAGGATAGGAAGCAGGAAGGCATTGTAAACGTATGTATGCATGGAGAGCAAAGGTAGGGAACACCTTTGAGATTAAGGGTCAGACGGAAAGCTGAGAGGTTTTTTGGGAGGGTCCTACGGAAGAACCAAAAACCTCTAACATATTTTAGCTTAAAACTGTTACTGGCAATCATTAAAATTTAGAAGAAGCATTTCCAGCCTTTCAGAAAGGGGGAAAATGCTGTACAAAAGCTGTGCAGCCTCAACAACAGGGACACAGAGTAGGGACATGGTGATCTGGGGAGCCCCAGAGGGGTAGATCAGGATCCAGGAAGGCCAGATTCAACCTAAGGGCTGGAGGTTCCCTTTCCCTCCTTTAGAGGGAAGGAGCTGAATTCTTTTAGAACTCAAATTTCAATCTGAACAAAAGGATTGTTTGGGGACCATAATGCTCCCTTCATATTTGAGAGGAACATGATGAGCCCCAAGTTCCCCATCTCTAAGCCATATGTGTTTCAATGCCATCTGTTAACATAATTAAGAAAAAAGAGTGAACTGGGCTCTGTTTATTCTCCAGGTTCATCAAGGCTGTATCCATGCTACATAATGGATTATAGTGCTTTGATACCACTTTAACTGCCACAGCTCCATCCTGTGGAATTCTGGTGTTTCCAGTTTCTTGAGATACATATAATTCTGCACCAGAGAGCTGCAGCGCTGCAGTCGAGGGGAGTGCACTAAACAACATTCATTGTTGTTGTGTACCTTCAAGTCATTTCCGACTTATGGCGACCCTAAACCATGCCTGTCAAGGGATTTTCTTGGCAAGATTTCTTCAGAAAGGGTTTTCCTTTGCCACTCTAGAAACTACAAATAGCAGGATTCCATAGGATGGAGCTAAGGCTGTAAACTGCGATACTTCTGCAAGTGGATATACCCTGACAATCCTTTATGAAGTTTGGGACCATCATAAGGGAGTTAGGTTATGACTGTAAAGACGGTTAAGAGGCGATATGATAGCCCTGTTTAAATATTTGAAGGGGTGTCACGTTGAGGATGGAGCAGGCTTGTTTTCTGCTGCTCCAGAGATTGGAACACGGAGCAATGGATGCAAGCTCCAGGAACAGAGATTCCACCTCAACATTAGGAGGAACTTTTTGATAGTAAGAGCTGTTCGGCAGTGGAACACACTCCCTCGGAGCGTGGTGGGGTCTCCTTCCTTGGAGGTCTTTAAACAGAGGCTGGATGGCCATCTGTCGGGGATGCTTTGATCGTGATTTCCTGCATGGCAGGGGGTTGGACTGGATGGCCCTCGTGGTCTCTTCCAACTCTGCAATTCTATGATTCTATGAAAAGACAGCTGAACCAGTAAGAACATAGATCTTTTCAGGTGGGATTGGTTGTCCCAGGACAGTACTTAGCAGTGAAGTATGAAAAGGAGAAATTCTTCTCACTCAATTTTCTTACAAGGCAGCAACTACTAGGTGAGGGGAGTGAAAGTCTCAGCATCACTTGGCAGATACAAACAACCCACAGAGCTGGAACAATTTTACTTTTCAGAAGACGATTGCCGCCTAAATGGTGTCGAAAGCTCCACACAGTTCCTCAAATGAGTTTAATGTCAGTCATGAAGAACAAATGTGATGGAAGAAGCCACAGATTCATCTCAGTGTCCAATGAGCCCCTCAAATTACAGAAAAGCAAATCACTAGAGAAAATCTGCAGTAGTAATTAAGTGAACGCAGTAATTAAAACTGTGTCCCAAGATAACCAAATACGTGACTTCCTCACCAGGCTCTGCACTATTTTTCCCTGCTGCCCCCACCCTGTTTCTTTTCTCAATCCCAAGTAAATGGCATTTCCAGAGTTACCATGGTTACAGATGCACCAAAAAAGGGAAGCTGTGATGAGTCTTGTTGTTGCACAGTGACCTTGTGGTGTTCTGGGTATAATTATTTAGTAATTTTTGCACTGAAAAGAAGGCAAGATGAACTGTTTACATACCAAGAAAAAAAGTGATTAAAATCTATTGATTTTAGGATATAGACACAGCACTTCATCTCTAAAATAATACATTGTGAGGTTTCAACTACAAATAGATGTCTGAGCATCAGTTCAGATTGTCCCTTCCCTAGTCTCAGTCCTATAGATAGGGAAAGGTATCCTGCATATGCTGTAACCAGATACTATTTTTGGGGGGGGGGATGATGAACATTGCAGTTGTGTGATTTCAAGTCCTTTCCTACTTATGGTGAACCTATCACAGGGGTTTCTTGGCAAGATTTGTTCAGAGGTGCTTTGGCTTTGCTTTCCTCTGAGGCTGAGAGAGTGAGACTTGCCCAAAGTTTTGCAGAAGGAGGACAAATTACTTTTCTAATTCATTAGCAATGAAACATCAGTGAATATGATGACTCTAATAAACACAATGTGTATGTAAAAATCCCCTCCATGTGTTCAGTGTAGCTTACTCCCAAGTAAATGAGGATAGGATAGATTGTAGGCAGACTTTATTATTATTCCTGGGAGGGCTCAATGCCAATCACTGTCTTTCTTAGTGCTTGATCATGTTGTACATTTCTGGCTGACGATTCCTGAGAAGGCTCAGCTAGAAGTTTTGGGGGTGGTTTAATTTAGTCAGATTGTTTGGGTGAAGCTCAGCTCAGCTCCCCTCAGCGTAGTCTTATAGGGGGCTTGAGCCCCACTCCCTCCCCATTCAATGGTCCATGGCTGTAACCGTTGGAAGATGGGATCTATTACTACCAGGGCCGGTTTAAGGAATTTTGGGGCCCCCTGCAATGCTTTATTTTGGGGGGCCCATATGTTTATCTCAGTCAATGTAACCTAACCTATTCACAGTACAGCATGTTCAGATTACAGTAGGACCCCCGTATCCACAGATTCATTATCCATGGGACACAAAACAGCACACCTACCATAGAGTCTTCCTAGAAAATGTGTCCTCCCTAGCCATTTTCTAGGCCCTCCAAGGCAACTCTATGGTATTTTAAACCAGAAGTCCCATTATTTTCAATGGTGTTCACTATTATCCACAGTTTTCAGAATCCGTGCCTGCACAGAACCAATCCCCAGTGGATAAGGGGGACCTACTGTATTACATAGTTTGCCACCAATAATTTAGTTTAAAAACTATATTATAGGCACTAATAAAATATTTTTTGTTAATTAGCAATTAACATAATGGTGTAGATTTCCTCAAAAAAAAAAAAAAAGGAAAGTAGACTACAAGCTAAACATGAGTTAGCAGTGTGATGCAGCAGCAAAAAATGCCAATGCGATTTTAGGCTGCATTAATAGGAGTATAGTGTCTAGATCAAGGGAAGTAATAGTGCCACTGTATTCTGCTTTGGTCAGACCTCACCTGGAAGACTGTGTCCAGTTCTGGGCACCACAATTCAGGAAGGGTATTGAGAAGCTGGAATGTGTCCAGAGGAGGGCAACCAAAATGGTGGGAGGTCTGGAAGCCGTTATGCCCTATGAGGAGCAGCTTAGGGAACTGGGTATGTTTAGTCTGGAGAAAAGAAGTTTAGAGGTGACATGAGAGTCATGTTTAAATATTTGAAGGGATGCCATATTGAGGATGGAGCAAGCTTGTTTTCTGCTGCTCCAGAGACTAGGACATGGAGCAAAGGATTCAAACTCCAGGAAAAGAGATTCTACCTAAACATTAGGAAGAACTTCCTGATGGTAAGAGCTATTCAGAAGTGGAATGCACTGCCTGGGAGTGTGGTAGAGTCTCCTTCTTCGGAGTTTTTAAAGAGAGGCTGGATGGCCATCTGTTGTGAGGGATTTGATTGTGTGTTCCTGCAGGGCAGAAGCCGATCGGATGGGATGGCTGTTGGGCTCCCTTCCAGCCCTATGATTCTATGATTCTAGGCTGCATTCAGAGCCTGGAAAAGTTACTTTTGGATTATACCTCTCAGAATACCCCTTCTCAAGGTCTGGTTGCATTGTTCCTTTCCTACATTCTCTAGCCCAGTGGTCTTGAACAGAGGCTGGATGGCCATCTGTCAGAGATGCTTTGATCATGATTTCCTGCATGGCAGGAGGTTGGACTGGATGGCCCTTGTGGTCTCTCCCAACTCTACAGTTCTATGATTCTATGTTATCCTCATGGGTCCACCAAGGCTTGAAGGCTGTTTGGCCCACCTCCTTCCTGTAGTGGAACAGCCATGTGTCAGCAACCAAGGCAAAGCCTGGCTTGCTTGGCCTGTACCTTGCCATTCAATCCACTCCAGCCACAAACATGCAGGAAGGAGCAAGAGTGCCTCTGAGGGAAAGGTTAATGGATGGTGTAATTGTATTGTTTTTGTTGTTAGCTATTATTATTAGGGTTTTAAATCTTGAGTTAAGTCTTGGGGCAACAAAAGATATTTAAAGGGGGTCCCTGGTAAAGAAAAAGTTAAGAACCACTGCTTAGCCCAATGGCTCTCACATAGCACTAATGGGATACTGGTGTTTTAGTGACAACAATAAAACCATTGTTCCCAGTAATATTACTCCAAATCTTTATTTATATTCTTTATAATCTTATGTTAAAAGAGCCAGAGTATTGTAGAAGTTTCAGCATTGCCCTATGACTGTGGAGACCAGGGTTTGAATCCTTACTCAGCCACGAATACCCACTGGCTGACCTTGGGCAAGTCATACTCTCTCAGCCTCAAAGGAAGGCCAAGGCCCTTTGAACAAACCTTGCCTAGAAAACTCCATGATAAGTTTGCCTTAGTCAGAAATGACTTCAAGGCACATGGACAAACACATACAAATTCCTTTTGCAGGTTGAACTCAGTTGGCAGCAAGGGGAGGAAGCTGAAGAAGACCAAGGGGGAAAGGGAGGGGAGAGGAACCAAGACAGGTTAACTGGAGGGGATCTATGTGGAAGTTAGGAAAGGAAGGAAGGAAGGAAGGAAGGAAGGAAGGAAGGAAGGAAGGAGAGAGTGACAAAAAGTCAGAAAGAAGGGAGGCAAAGAAAGAAGGAAGGAAGGGAGAGAGAGTGGGGATAAAAAGAAAGAGAGAAAGAAAGAAAGAAGCCTTTTCTGAAGATAGAGCAGGGGAGAACAAGAGCTGACCCCCCTTGCCCCCCTCTCTCTCACACACAAACACACACTTACCCCTCTCCTGGATGGCTTGCCTTTTGACGATGATCGGAGAGGAGGGGGGGAGGGAGGAACAAACTCCCTCCAGAATCAGCCACACAAAGAAAGCTCTGTCTTTTGCTTTCGCTTTCTACTGTAGTTTGGGAGATGCTGGTTGTTTTTCAAAGCCAGTAGGAAGTTTTTTCAGAAGGAGGGTGAGGTCGGGATGGGGCCCCCTTGCATGTGTGGGGCTCCCCGCAGATGCAGATTTGGCGGTATGGTTAAGCCGGCCCTGATTACTACTTATGGGAGAACAGCAGGATATTAAATAAATATTACTGTAGTTAGCCATACAAAATATCAGTGTTATTTCTTTGTACACAATTGAATACTAAGGCCAAATCCACACTACACAAATAATCCAGTTTGAAACTAGATTATTTGCCAATGGTCCTTCCTATGGTACCCCAGGATTTGTAGTTTGGTAAAGCACCAACACATCTCTGTCAGAGAAGGCTAAAGACCATGTAAAACTACAAACCCCAGAATTCCATAGGAAGGAGCTATGGTAAATAATTCAGGTTCGTATAAACAGTGAGGGACGGATACGGGATCGGAAGTCACGGTAAGCCCCGCGACAATTTTTGTCATGTAACTGGCACCCTGGAAAACCACATTATGCTCTGCTGGTGGTATCTTGGGGCTATCTGGCTGGTTGAAGGCCTGAACACCAGACTAGTGGTCTGATCCAGCCAGGCTGTGTGTTTGTATGTGTGTATTCCTCTATTCCGATTGTCAATAAGCTCTTTGCATGCAACCCCTACCCCTAGTGAAGTGGGCTTGTTGACATGTAGTCTCCCTTTCTTGAACCTGCTTCTGCTTGATAATTTTTCCCTGTCCAATAAGATGTGGAGAAGCCTCACAGCTTCTGGAACTTTTAGACAGTACCCCAAGCTCCAACATCTGACCTTACGCATGTCTGTTCCCACCTCCAGAGGCATGTCTGCTAGGAACACAGAACAGGGCCTTCTCAGTGGTTGCTCCCAGTCTTTGAAACTCCTTCTCTAGTATGATCCCTTCCTTGCTAACTTTCTGTCAGTGAGAACTGTTCTGTCCTGGGAGGCTTTTAGGACTGAATGCAAGGGTATTTAATAGTGTGCTGTGCTGGTGATTTATATACTTTTAGTAAATTTATTTTAAATTGTTTAATTCTATATCTTTATTTGCATTTTAACCATAACTTTGTATATGCTTTTACTTATGTCTTTCGATATACTTTTTTTGTATTTTTTGAATTCATCTAAGGCAATTTGAGTCCTCCTGCTAGGGAAAGGGGAGGATCTTAATGAATAATAGAAATCATCATGATCAATAATTTTAGATTTCAGAAATCCAGACTCTTGATTCCTACCCTCTAGTCCAGACATTCATTCAGTAATAGTGTAAGCAATCATTCTTTTTTTTCCCCAACCTACCAGAAGACAAATTTAGCATCCAAGACTCATCTAGTGAATTTTGAAGGAGCTCAGAAAATAATTGTTCCACCTACTTTGGGCAGTGAGTCTTTAGGTACAGATATGGTTTCTTAAAGGCGCACATTTTTGTGTCCTAGTTTGTTAGGCACAATGATGTTCAGAAATGGGTGTCTGTGCCTATGGTCTTTTTCAAACTACAAAGTTATAGCACTTTATCCCACTTTAACTGCCATGGCTCCATCCAACAAAATCCTGGGATTTGTAGTTTTGATGAGGCACCACTATTCTCTGGCAGCAAATTCTAAATACCTTACCAAAGTACAAATCCCAGGATTCCCTAGAATGGAACTATGGCTGTTAAAGCTGGACCAAAGGGCAATAACTGTTTAGTGTGAAAGAGACCTATGCAGACAAAATGACACCATCAATGAACAAGAGAGAGGTATCCACATACACTCAAGGAAAACTTGCCAAAGTGTGCAGAGGTACCAAAATACTTCAGGAGGGAGGTACACAAAACAACCCAATGGGGTCTGTGAGGTTCAAAAGTGTAGCATGCAGCTAAACATCACTTCTTTCTTACTTTCTGGTAAGTGCACACAGTCCTGTTCTGACTGGGACCAGTGTACATGTAGCTGGCAAATGTTTAAAACCAGAAGTGAAAACCATGCGGCCTGTCATATGTTATTGGACTGCAACTCCCAGTAGCCTTAGCCAAAATAGCCAACAGTGAAAAATTGCTGCAGTTCAACAACATCCAGAGGGCTACATCATTCCCATCCTGGTTTAAATAAATCAGTGCCAACTGAGGTTTTCTAATATCTCTATGGGGGTGGTGGATAAAAACCAGATTGGAGGGAAAGTGTAAACATCCCCCATCTATGCTGTTCCAAATCTCTAGGTTGGAGAAGGAAAGTAGTGGTGCTTAGGCTTTGAATAGGCAGCGTTCTGCAAGAAATACCTTTTTGGCAAAGAGGCAGCTGATGACAACTTCTGAAAAGCAAACACATTCAAAAATAATAAGAGCTTACCCTCTTAATCTTAATCATGCCACCAAACCCAGAAGTAGAAAAAAACACAAATAAAATCTTGCAGGGATTAACACTAGCTAGCAAATATCATTGTCACATTTTAAAGCTCAGTGTCACTGTATGTGCTTAATAAAGACAATTCTAAGCTATGCAACTGGAGAAATAAAGGTTGCATTATCTGCTTTGTCAAAGTGATCTCGTTTTTTAAAAAGAGCTAGTTTTTGTACATTGCTAGTTCTCTTGGTTACACAAGCCTGGATTCACAGCTTTTTACTAATTTTTATTTTTGTGGTGTGCTATATCAATCAGCTTCTCTTATGAGTTGCATCTGAATCACTGATTTGTGTTGAAACTGCTCAGATATCAATAGGGGGCATCATTGCCTATATTAATTTTACTTTTCTGTTCTGGTTTGTTGCTCTGCTGTGATATGCCTGCATGGAAATTTCAGGGTCCATTTCTGAAAACCTGGTACATGGAAGTAACATTCCATTTCACAAATGAAATATTGCTTATTTACCTGTAGAAGGATTTCAAGATGTGTGCTACTGTTTGCAGGGTCTACACTGCCTATCAGTGTGCCTATATTTTTTCAAAAATAAAAGCCTTCTGAATAAACCTCTGGACTAAATACCTGACTGTTAATAAAACCTATGCACATGTGACCAACATCACTGCAAATACGTCTTCTGTTTCCTTCCAATTCGTCTGTTAGCCCCCAGTTGTTGACTTCTAGTAAGTTCCTTGCGGCAGAAACCTTGGATTGACAATTAAGAAAGTCAAGACAGAAAATGTAAAGGCAGGTTTACAGCTGAACATTACGAAAACAAAAAGAATGACCACAGAGGTTTTAGATAACTTCAGAGGAGACCATGAAGACATTGAAACAATCCAAGATTTTTCATATCCTGGCTCAATCATTAATCAAACTGGAAACTGTAGTCATGAAATTAGAAGATTATGACTTGGAAAGGCAGTTATGAAGAAACTAGACAAGATTCTGAAATATAAAGATATATCACTGAATATTAAACTTAGCATGGTACAAGCCATTGTATTCTCCATGTCTATATATGGGTATGAAAGTTGAACAGTGAAGAAAGCTGATAGGAAGAAAATCAACTCATTTGAGACGTGGTGCTGAAGAAGAGTTCTGCCAATACCATGGACTGCTAAAAAGACAAACAAATCAGCACTAGAACAAATCAGGCCAGAACTCTCCCTAGAAACAAAGATGACTAAAGTGAGACTGTTGTACTTTGGATACATCATGAGAAGTCATGATTCACTAGAAAAGACAATAATGTTTGGTGACGTAGAAGGCAAGAAAAGAAGAAAAGAGGAAGACCACATGATAGGTGGATAAACTCAATCAGGGAAACCACAGCCATGAATCTGCAGGACCTAAGCAGGGCTGTTGAGGATAGGGCAACTTGGAGCTCTCTCATTCACTGGGTTGCCACGAGTTGGAGTTGACTTAAAGGCAGTTAACAACAACCTTGAGGCAGAGACCTCCCCTCATCTTCTTTGTAAAGTGCCATGTGTATGGATAACATGGCAGCAGTAGGAATGTAATATTAAATTGGTATAACTTTATTCTGCTTTTTTAAATAAAATTTTATTTTTTAACAATAACATATAAAATAAGAAAATTAAAAGCAAACATTTACAGAACAATCTTTATAGTGTTCATTCTTTATGGTGTCATGATCTGGGGGGTAGGGGGGAAAGAACCTTATCATGCCACCATAAAGAATGAGGCTCTCCCCTTTCTTCTTAAGCATAATTCTTTAGTAATCCAGTCCTAAGAAGGTTGGCTTTGATCTAGAGATGGAGTAACACAATTCTACCCAATCAAGGCATGTAACTATGGGAAAGAGGGAGGGGAAATGAGGGCATTGCCTCCCCAATAAGAATACAGTTGTCCCTTCCTTTTCGCTGCTTTTCATTTCACGGTTTTGTGTATTTGCGGAGTCCCACCCCACCTTGGCTCTTCCCCTGGGAGGGGAAAGTGTGTGTGTGTGTGTTGGAGGAGGAGGGTGGGCAGGTGGGGGCAGGTGGCAGTGTGGCAGTGGGGCTCTCCTGCCCCTGCTGTGGCTTTGGCCAGCCTCCCCCTCCCCAGGATTGCAGCTGTGGCAGCACCACCAGTTGCCCCACCATCCACTCACCAGGTGGGTGGGCGGGCAGGCGGGGGTGTGTGGCAGTGCGGTGATGGTGCAAATCATGCCCCAGTTTTAAAAATAACAATTTTGCAACAGTCTTAATGCAGATCCATAAAATCATTTTAGACAGTCCCAAAAAATAATGGAACAAGTGGGCACAAAGGCAACCACAACCGACAAAATTCAGCAAAACTCAAAAGAGGTAAGTGTGTATGTGCACACGTGCGTGTGTGTGTGTTGGAGGAGGAGGAGGAGGGTGGGCAGGCAGGGGTGCAGACGGTGGTGCAATTTTTGCTTTACTTTTTACTTTATTATTTTGTTTTAACTTTTGCAGTGGTGATCCGCTCCTAACCCCCGCAAATGGGAAGGGAGAACTGTACTGTCCCGCTTAACATTTTCTTACAGTTTCCAAATTTCTAGAATTGCCATAACTTAATATTTCAGTTGAGCATTTAGAAATACAGTTTAGGCATCCAAAGCAAAGGGACAGGGAAAGCTACCAAGGAAATATGAAGAGAGCAAATGTAAGAGTTCTAGGTATGAATGATTTTCAACATCTAATTCTCTGCAATGCTAGAAATATGGGAAATGAAGGAAAATTTGTATTCGAGGGGCAATGCCTTCACTCTCCCCCCCCCCATAGCTACATCCTTGTACTCAGTGCTCCTATTGTGGAAAGCACCTTGACAGCTCACAGTTCATATATCCAGTAAAAAGACACTTTTGTTCACAGTACATCTAGATTTCATCCTTTATGTGAAAATAGGGGTGGGTGGGATGAAGTAGGTGTTTTGTATTAGATGTTACACAGTACAGTATATGTAGTGTATTGTAATGTTTTGTCTGATGTGTGTGATTTCTTTTTTTCTTTAATAAAAGTACTTTATATTTAAAAAAAGAAAGTAGGCTCCATTGAAACCGATCTAATATTTCATATCAGGTAGCTATGTCAAGCATGGTGAAGTGATTTGAATGCTAGACTAGGACACTGGGAGACCAGGGTTCAAACCCCACTCAGCCATGCAAACCCACTGGGTGACCTTGGGCAAGTCATACTCTCTCAGCCTCAGAGGAGGGCAATGGCAAACTCCGTCTGAACAATTCTTGCCAAGAAAATTCCATGATAGGTCCGGCTTAGGGTTGCCATAAGTCAGAAATAACTTGAAGGCACACACAAACAAATTAGCTACCAGGTCAAGGTGTTTGTAATGAGTATTTTATTAGGAAGCCAAGCAGATATTTGTGTGTTGTGGTGGTGGGGGGAGAGCTGTGTGTTTTAATTCAAAACAGAAAAACTTTGCTTTACGCATCTGTTTACTGTATTACTTTTATGCAGCTTGCTATAATAAGATCTCTAAGCAGTTTACATTAAAACAAATGCGTAATACAAGGGGGGGGGAAAGCAATTTAAAACATTGTAAAAATGAAAAACAGTTAAAACATGGATGCTAATTTCTCTGCTTTTGTCTTAAAGAAGTTGACATTGAAAGTATATGTCTTTATTTGGAATAATATAGGAAGAAGGGGGGAAATGTGTCTCTACTGTAATTCCAAGGCCATGTTGTTGGAGATATAGCATTCTTCCTCCCCCCACCTCCCCACTTGCTAACTAACAGAGTTAAGCAAGTTCTTAGAAAGATTTAGGAATCTCCTTTGCATGTTAAAATTCCCTCCCCTTCTCCTCACACTACCTTAGTGATTTGTGGGCTTGGCCAGTAACTTGATTTAGCCAAGCCAAATGGAGTGGAATGACCCGTGCTTAAAATATGGCGCGGCCGCTTCCAAAGCTTCACGGACATGCCACGAAGGATCCCGGAAGAGGGACGGCAGCATCCGAAAATGACCCCCTGCTACGCAAGAGCGCTGTTCCTCTCCCAGGACCTCATCCCGCGGTAGGTACTGTTAAACTCTGTCTGAAAATCTCTTAAGGGGTGTGGACGACATTTCCACCATGTCTGGAGCCCTCCTCAGGTCCCCAGTGGTCAAAAACAATTTTTTCATTTTTAAAAATGCCTCCAAATTCTCCAAAATGTCCACTAGGGTGCCTGCAGGTGCTTCCACCATATTTTTGCAGGGCCCCTAGACCAGTTTATGCCCAGAAGAGGCCTTTTTTTGAAACCTAAATGTGGAGAACTAGACCTGGAAAGCATATAAAAGAAGGGATCAGGGGACCAATCCCAATGCAGGGAGCTGTGATAGGAGGGCCCTCTGAGTGAATGAGATGAAAGAATGTGGGAGCCAATCCCAGCGCAGGAAATTGTGATGGGAGGGGGTTCTGAGAGTGTGATCTGACTGAGTGTCAGTTCAGAAAGTTGAAGTTGATAGTTGAAGTTAATACAGTTGCCCCTCCACATTCGCGACTTCCACATTCACAGTTTCGATTATTCGTGGAAAGCCCTGTCCCCCCACCGCTCTCCACCCCACTCCCTTCTCAAGGCAGCAAGGGGCTTCTCACGAAGCGTGTTGCTGCCTTGGGAAGGCGGGGTGGAAAGCTGCTGGCGCGCCCACTCTCCACCCCACTCCCTTCCTAAGGCTTCTCACAAAGCCTGTCACTGCCTTGGGAAGGGACTGGGGTAGAAACCCGCTCGCCTGCAGGCTCATTTCTTATTCACGTTTTTTTCACATTTGCAGGGGTTGTCTGCCCCTAACCCCTGCGAATGTGGAGGGGCAACTGTAGTTGAAGTTGAGAGTTGTAAGAGAAAGCGTGGATGAGTCTGTTGTTTGAGAGATAAAAAGTTTCATGTATGAAGGCAATTTGGTTAACTTATTCAAAAGACTAAAGTATTAACATATGTGGTTATGGAAATAGTCTGTCACTAAAGAGTAACAATAAGTGAAACTAAGAAAAGGAACAATGTTATATACAGAATATTGAACAGTTGAAGTTTGTAACTTGGAAGATAATAAACCAACCAGTTTGTTTTGTTAATTGTTCATAGACTCATTGTGCATTATTACACTCACTAGAAATGGTAACAGCCACGCTAACCAAAGGAAATCACACCAATACCTAATCTATCCACAGGAAGGGTCACCTGGAGACTTAGCCCCAGTCCAGTTGAGGGATTTAAAAAGGGAACTGAAGCAAGGTGGCAGTGACAGGCAGCCAAGCTGTATGTGTTGAGGCAAACTTGGCTGGCAGGTCCATCACACTAAAACATGATGAAAATGCCCCAATTCTCCCTAGAGGTGTTTGAGGACAAACATTTTAAAATTTATTTATTTATTTATTTATTTATTTTGCAGATGCAGGTGTGGCTCTCCAAGGTCTCCCCGGGGGCTCGTGTGGCCCCCTAGCCTTCCACAGTTGCCCATCCTTTGGACAGAATTTGCTCAATAACTACAGAATGAGAACTGACCATTGGTTTAAAAGGAAAATGGAACATGGGCTGGGCAGAGTGGGATGCCCTGCTTGGATGGAATGACTGGCTGGGATCTTCAAGGAAAACACGTTTTAAAGGAGGGAAGATCCAGCATGTGGGAGCAGTTAGCTAACACACACTGGAAGTTGCTTAATGCAGTGTAAATGTGTACATTGCTATTGCTTAAAACAATTTGTAAGTTGCTCTGATAGCCTTGTGGCTGAAGAGCGGGGTATAAATAACTAATATATATATATATATATATATATATATATATATATATATATATATAAAGATACACTGCAAAACATTATTGCAGATATCACTTGTTTTGTTATTTATGGTTGAGCAGCCACCATGTTCTCAGACACCAAACCCAGTATCTAAAAAAATCAGATTTCACATTTTGTGTTCTCCAGGGAGGCTGAGTTGGCTTTGACCTTTTTGATATCCAGTTCATGGGAAACTGTGCTGCTCCTTTGAATGCATCTTTCTTATCTCCTTTTTAAAATGTGGTCTATATATGTGTGTCCCCCCACCTTCAGGCAAATGGCAGAGGTAGAATATGCTTGCAATGTTGTGACACCAATGTTATGTAGATTCTGTAAGATTCACCTTGATCTATTGTATTTTTAAAGTGAGTTATTTATTGTGTATGTAGAACAAAATTTGTTTTCCCATTGGATTCTTGTATACACATGAACTTCTGTACCAAACACAGATATATTTTTTGATGCAATCTTTTTTTTAAAAAATATCACAGTGGGGAACTTATATATCCATGAAAAAAATAGAAAAAGACTCAGCTGGAGCTTGAAACACTGTGTGCTTCGTGCTGTCTTCCTCTCTCATTATAAGAATATCAGGAATATGTCTTACAGTTTTTAAGGGAAAAGTTATCAGAATTTGCAAAGTGATGTTATTACTTGGAAACCAATGGAAACACTTTAAAAAACAAACCCAATTGAAGCACCATTTTATATGTAAACAAAACTCCTTTTGTCTATAGGCTAACAAAATTGGCTATTTACTATTGGAATAACTATTTACTACACGACAGAAACTGAACAGGGCTGGTCGGGGTGGGGGTGGGGAGAAATAATAATGGGTGGAATCCTGTTCCAGCCCATAGTAATACATTTTACCCTCTCATGATCAGATGACCTTCCTTTACTCTTAAGTTACAACCTAGATGTAGGGTGCATCTACACTGTAGAAACAATGCAGTTTGACACTACTTTAACTGCCATGGCTCCATCCTACAGAATCCTGGTATTTGTAGCTTTCTGGGGCACCAGTACTCTTTGGCAAAGAAGGCTAAAGACCTTGTAAACTACAAATCCCAGGATTTCATAGGATGGAGCTAGAGCACTTAAAGCGGTGCTAACTGCATGGTTTCTATAGTGTAGTTTGTATGCAGGTGTACCTTAATGTCAACCACTCTGTCATAACTTAAATAAGGAGTGATCAATTTGTGGCCCTTCAGATGAGGCTAGATGGCATCTTCCATCTAGCCAATGGTGACGGATGCTGGGAGTTGTAGTTCAACAACATCCAGAAGAGCCTCTATTCAACCACCCTGATTTAAACAAATCTAGAAGGGCAAAGATCCTGTTGTGCTTGAACCCTACCCAAAATCTGTGGAGATTGGCTGGAACCATGAACCTGTACTCTCAGGAGTCTCTTGCCAGCAAGATAATCACAATTATAGATTTTCCTTGGTTTTTTTCCTGGCTGTGAGGCCATGTTTTGGAATAGTTTCTTTCTGACAATTCACCTGCATCTGTCACTAGTATCTGAGAAGATGCCAGCCACAGATACAGGCGAAACGTCAGAAAGAAACGATTCCAGAACACGGCCTCACAGCCCGGAAAAAAACCAAGGAAAATCTCTGGATGCCGGCCATGAAAGCCTTCGACTTCACAAATAACAATTATGTTTTTATAGGCCCTCTTTCTTTTATACTTTCCCTCCATTCTATCTGCCCACCTTATCCATCCATCCCATTTATTTAAATTATTTATCCCTAATGGTTTTTCAAATTAAGTTTTCAGTGTGTCTTGTGTTTTTAAAAAATTAAATATTAAAATGCAATATAAATTTATAAAGCAAGATTGTAGAGAAGTATTAAAAATCAGCAGTAAAAACCAGTAAAGGTGTTTTTACCAGCAGTAAAAACAATGGACACAATCATAAATACATAAATGAATATATATAAAGCTTCAGGTACTGCCTAAAAGTACAAGGGGGGTAGGGAAACATCACATTTGGAGAGACCCTGTTTTCAGTATTCAGGTAGTTGGATCCTAGCTAATGCTGGGCCCAATTGAAAGAACTCTGAGGCTAGTCTCATGACTTGAGAAGGTACATATGCCCCAAATGCAATGCTTAATATGATGTCTTTGCAGGCCACCTGGGGCTTTTAAGGTTTTGTATCAGCCATGTAACTGAGCCCAAAACATACTGGTAACCAATGCAGTTATGGGGTGGAGAGGATCTATGTGGAAGGAAGGAAGGAAGGAAGGAAGGAAGGAAGGAAGGAAGGAAGGAAGGAAGGAGGGAAAGAAAGAAAGAAAGAAAGAAAGAAAGAAAGAAAGAAAGAAAGAAAGAAGCCCTTTCTGAAGAGAGAGCAGGGGAGAAAGAGAGAAAAAGAGATGACCCTCACACTTCCCTCCCCCCCACTCTCTCTCTCTCTCACACACACTCATCCCTCTTTGACACATGCCTGGCTGGCTTGCATTTTGAGGATCCTGGGAGGAGGGGGCAAGGGAGCAGCAAACTCCCCTCAGCTTCAGCCACACGGAGGGCAGCTCCTTCTTTCTCTTTCTAGTTTGGGAGACGCTGGCTTTAAAAAAAAAAAAGCCAGCAGGAGGTTTTTGCAGGAGGAGGGTGGGCAGGGGCCCCCTGGCTGTGAGGCCTGCCGCAGACGCTGATTTGGAGGTATGGTTAAGTCGGCCATGGCCGCCATCAGGAATGTGAGGCTTAGGGGGCTTCCGAGGCCAGAAAAACTGTTTAGACATGCCACTGCTGCTGTAAGATGCCAATAGTACAAGGTATTTTAGATTTTTTTCCCCCTTGTGTAGATGGGCCCCCTGCTTTCAGGACAAGAGAGTTCCCAGGAAAAGAAAGCAGGGTTGATTTACAACACTTATCCTCTAAAACTAATCATTTTCAAGAAGGCAATAACTGTTCTTCATTAGCTAACCAAATGTTCTAAAGGCACCAGATCCCACCTGATCTCAGAAGCTAAGCAGAGTCAGGTCTGGTTAGTACTTGGACGGGCGATTGCCAGGGAATACCAGGTATTGTAGGCTGCATTTCAGAGGAAAGCAATGGCAAACCACCTTTGAGTACTCCTTACCTAAAAAAACCCTATGAAATTCATGGGGTTGACAGACAATTTGAAAACCTATACATTACATTTTATGTAGATTCTCCTTCACAGAACACCGGAACACTGCTGAGCGTCTTCATCGTTCTTTGTTCTGCAAACCAAACCACATACATAACTCATATTTAATGTCACTGTTCTTTCAGCACCATTGTCAAAATTGGCACAGCATTATGAAAACTACAGTGCAGGCCACTGGGAAAGTAACAGTTGGTCTGTGTGTTATAGTCACTGCGTGAAACTTCTGCCATTTGGAGGCTTCTTCCTATGGCAGCTTTTTGGTGGCAGGTGAAGACATTTTTATTCTGCTTGGCCTTTGAAAGCATCATGTTTTTTATTTTAAATAAACTCCTTTTTTGTGTGACAATGGCAGTGGCTTTGGTTCTCAGTTTCTGTTGTTTCTGTGTGCCTTCAAGTCATTTCCGCCTTATGGTGACCCGATCACAGGGTTTTCTTGGCAAGATTAGTCCAGAGATTTGCTGTTGCCTTCCTCTGGGGCTGAGAGACTGTGACTTGCTCAAGGTCACCTTGTGGGTTTTCATGTCCATGTGGGGATTTAAACCCTGTTCTCCAGAGTCGTAATTCAGCACTCAAACCATTACAGCACACTGGCTCTCCATTTTCAGTTAAGCTCTGTGAATTTTATGTATTTGCAAACAGGGAGTTTGTTTTGCAGATGAGTAAGCCACCTGGAGAACTTCATTGTTGAAAAGTGGCCTAATGATATCATAAATAAAAGTAAGAACAATAATAATAATGGTGAGAAAAGACCTAAGGAACAAAAACACACTGTTACATTGGTGAATAAAAAGATTGATGACAAAACTACATACTAGAAATCTACAGTGTTCGCTCACTCGCTCTTTCCCAAGTGACAAAGACTATAAAAGCCCTCAGGGCTAAGAGAAGCTGAAGAAGAAAATATAGAACGATCATGGTATCTGTTCTGACATTAGTGGAATGCCTATATTTTATATTTTGCTTCGCTTCACAGATAGCTGATACTAAGTAAGTTTTATGCTTTATACAGTTGCAGCCAGCCATAGTGAGCCTCTTTCCAGTTTACGGTAGAATTCCTACAAATACTCAAAAGTCAAAGTTGGTCAAAATCACCTGCATGTAATGTACATTTCCAAAAATACATTCCACTGGCTTCTAGCAGTTCATTTCAGAGTAATTCAGCTGAATGATTAGAAGCTTCAATATAGGGAAGACATTTTTATAGCAAAGAACTGAAAGAAAACATGTCTTAAAGTCAGCCATGTCTTGACAAAGAGCCAAGAAACTTTTGTTTACGTGTAGTTCAAGTGTTCTGACATGAGAAAGCCAACAGAATAGTGGATTTAAGAGTCTATTTGTACTTTACAGTTACATCAGTTTGACACCACTTTCATTGTCATGGATCTCTCCTTTGAGATCCTGGGATACATAATTTTCAGAAGTACTTAGATTTCTCTGCTGCAATTCAGGGGCAGGAACTAGACTTTTCTAGCAGAGAATTCCAAATACCTCAGCAAAGTACAGATCCCATGATTCCATTAAGATGGTGCCATAGTTCAACTGTTACAACTGTGCAGTGTGGATACATTCTTAAATTCTATTGTGGATCAAAGGGATAAGACTATTAACAGGACAGGAGTCCTGTACTTTTAAAGACTGTGCAGAAGAGGGAATTTAAGCAGTTGTTGCTTGGATGAAAAACACCATTTTTGGCAGGAAATGGGTGGTCTTGTGGAACTGAATACCATCCAATGTTTCACAGATGAAAAACAGGAGATGTGTGGCCAAGTAACATCAGAGTACAGTAACACCTCTGCATCCACTGATTCACCACCCACAGATTCAATTATCCACAGATGGTGACAGCAGGGGGGGGGGTGGACAGGGGAGGAGGAGAGAAATGGCAACACGGGCCAAAATTGTGATGCAGGGGCAAAGCGGGGGCAAAGGGAGAGGAGGAGACATCTTCCTCCCTCCTCCCTTTGCCCCCGAGATTGCTCCCCAGGATTGCTTCTGGGGCAGAAATGGCAATGCAGGGGTGAAGGGAGGGGAGGAAAGATCTCCCTCCCTCCTCCCTTTGCCTCCAGGATCGCTCCCCAGGTTCGTTTCCGGGGCCAAAATGGCAATGCAGGGGCGAAGGGAGGGGAGGAATGAACTCCCTCCCTCCTCCCTTTGCCCCTAGGATTGCTCCCCGGGATCGCCCCCCGGGCTGAAATGGCAATGCAGGGGTGAAGGGAGCAAACTCACCCCCCTTTCCCTGGGATGGCCCCTAGGATGCCGTTTGCTATTATCCGCGGAATTCACCATCCGTGAGAGGACCCGGAAACAATCCCCTGTGGATGTGTGGGTTCTACTGTACAATCAAGATGGCAAAGTTATTACTGAGGAATAACACACAAGCAAGGAAAGGGTACAGTAGTCTGCTTTTTCTTGAGCCTACTAGGAAGGGCAAGATTCTACCCCTCCTCTCCTCTCCTCCTTGCTGAGTCAATTGATTGCAAATTACTTGTGCGTTTTGAACTTAATTCAGGCATGCGAAGTCATATGTGTTTGTTGTTCAAACAGACATGCCTGCGAATTAAAATGGCAGGGGCAAGTTAATTACTCACATTTTTATTGTCACCAGTTGCCACTGCCTAACAGTATTTTTTTTAAAAAAATCAAATCCAAGGTGCAGAAGTCCGATCTTTTGCTCAAATAAACAGAAGGGGAGGGGGGGAAAGCTGTTTCATTGCCTCAGTGCACAATCACTACAGTGAAAATCCAGCATGGCGGTGCGGGGTGCTTCCCTTGCCAGCAAGCTCTGCCCCCTGCACACATCTGATCAATCAGCTTTCCACTTCTGCTCTTATCAGGAATGCACAGCAAAGAGAACTGGTTGTCCCAACAAGCAGGAATATGCATTTCCTTCAGAGTTTTGTTTTGTTTTTGTTTTTTTAAATATGGGAAAAGACACAAAGGCTTTTCCTGTGGGACATTTGGAGTTTTTTTTGCCCCCCCTTCCAAATATGGCGGATTGATGCAGGATCCCATTTGGACAAAACAAATTATCCTCAAATTCTATGGGGAGTATTTTCACCATTTAGACAAAGCCTCAGTTTGCAGCAACTGAAGTATGCTGAGGACAAAAGGGAAAAGTGGTAGGAGGAGAGAGAAACTGGTACATTTCCAAAGCAGCTGAGAAAGTGGGATGAAAGGGGATTAATTGGGACTGTCTCTGCCAAATTGGGACAGTTGGAAGGTGTGGAAACGGGGAGGGTGTTCCTATGCACAAAAAATAGTCTCCAGGCCACATGTGGTCACCAGGTGGCACTTTGCCCACATGGTGTTGATAGAGAATGACAGGAGTCACTGAAATAGAAAGACCATGAAACAAGTAACCGGTAAACAGATTGCCCCCAAGATTATCATAATCTTGTGAGAGATTAACAGATGAACAAAGTAGGGATTGCTTAATGGACTAGCTGTCTTCTGAAACATTAGCAACTATTGCAGACTCAGAAAAGTGTGAAAATCTGGTTGCTACATAAATTATCAGAAGCATTAATGTCAATTTGAAGCAGTGCTGTAAAGAGGAGATGAGGGATAATCATGACAATGAAGCTATATTAATATCATGTGCATATTCCAATCAATCATTTCTGGTCTAGGTAAGAGGGAATTAGTGTCAGTGTGAGGAGATTATTCATCATCATATCCAGAATTTCAAACCATCAAGCGATTTAGATTACGTGGCTTTGTTTGGGTTTTGTATGTCTGTTTGGCAATCTGTTCATTTAACAAGACGAGAATGAGGAGAGCTCCCACAGTGAACCCCAGCTGCTACTTCAAGGCAACTTCAGACTGTCACAAAAACTGACCTCCCCTGAGTAGGGAAGTCTGATTCCCCACAATATGAGTGACCAATGAATATTAGGTCCCTCAGCAAGCCCCCAAATGCTCTTCCTGAAAATTGAACAGCTTGCTTGTTTTAACTAAGAAGGGAGAAGTTAACTGTCCTGCTGTGAGGATATTTGCAGCAGAATACACAAAAAGGAGAATATCAATGCTGCAGGGAGGGTGGCTTTTATCTTAATTTCACCTAGTGCTAACCTTTGCATGGAATAAGGCCAGAGCCTAGATCCTTTGACAGAATTATTATCTCCTAATCAAATAACCAGAACTCTACAGAATCTTAATAGCAAGGGTGGGCAGCTTTGAAGGGTCTGGGAACCAAATTCTCACCCAAATTGGAACAATTACTGAAGACAGACAAGGAAGAAAGTGCAAAGGCAGGTTTACAGTTGAACATTAAGGAAACAAAAATAGTGACCACAGTTGATTCACATAACATCAAAGTAGGTGATGAAGACATTGAAATAGTTCGAGGTTGTTCATGCCTTCACTCAGCCATTTATCAGAATGGAGACTGCAGTCAAGAAATCAGAAGAAGACTTAGAACTTGGAAGGGTAGCTATGAAAAAGCTAGACAAGAACCTGAAGGGTCAAGATATATCATTGAATACTAAAGCGAAGATGGTCCATGTCATTGTATTTCCCATTTCTATGTATGGTTGTAAAAGCAGGACAGTGAAGAAAGCTGATGGGAAAAAAAATCAACTCATATGAAATATGGTTCTGAAGAAGAGTTCTAAGGATACTGCAGATTGCTAAAAAGACAAATCAATGAGTCCTAGAGAAAATCAAGCCTGAACTCTCCCTAGAAGCCAAGATGACTAAAGTGAGAGTGTTGTACTTTGGCCATATCATGAGAAGACATGACTCACTAGAAAAGACAATAATGCTTGGTAAGGGAGAAGGCAGTAGGAAAAGAGGAAGACAGCATACCAGATGGATAGACTCAGTCAAGGAAGCCACAGCCCTGAGTCTGCAAGACCTGAGCAGGGTGGTTGATGATAGGGTGACTTGGAGGTCTGTCATTCATGGGGACACCATAAGTCAAAGTCAACTTGACAGCAGTTTAACAACAACAAAGTCCCACTGTATTAAATGGGCTTTACTCTTAAGTAAGCTCATGTAAGTGAGCACTGTAAAGGTACTTTAAATCACCCCAGTTGGAATACTTAGAAGGCTTCAGGCTGGGGAAGTCTGTTCCAGGCCAGAGTTTGGAACAGTGGCCATCTAGATTACAGCTCCCCTGGGTGGGGGATTATAGGAGTTGTGTTCAAAAAAGTCATTTTCCCAAGCTCTGAGAGAACCAACTGTCCCCTGAACAGGAAAAGAAGCAAAATTGTCACAGTTGCCACCTCTTTAAATTCTTTATCACTCTTCTGAATCCTGTGTAAGCTTGGGGAGCCTTGTCAACTGAATCCTGGGGAGCCTTGTCAACTAAAGAGTGAGATCAAATGGTGTGTGTGTGTAACAAATTATTTTCTGTTAGAAGCTTTAAGTACATACATTGTAGCAAACACACACACACACACACACACACACACACTGTGGGGAGGGGGAAAAGGGAATGCTCTGCTATTAAAAACTTTTCCCCAGATGAACATCAACTTATCAGGGCCAAATACTTCAGCAGTTAAAGCCTGACATTAATTTACTGGAAAGATGTTTAACTATCTTGCCTCCTTGGGAATATCTAATTATGTATACAAACAGCGGCTAATATCAGGCATAGTTCCAAGCCTCTGATTGTCATTCTTATTCTTTTACTGGGCAACAGACATGAATACTGTGATTTCATGATAATGTCTGCCTTGCTATGAGGCCAATATTTAGCATTGGCCAAAAGTATTTCATTGCCTAAGGCAAATGTTTGCTTCAAAGGTTTTCCAGATAACATTCAAGGACATTTTGATGGAACTGGCTTGACAGAAAATGGACATTTGGGGGGAAAAATCAGCAAAAATTTACAAGTGTGTGAGGAGGTCATGATCCTCATTTAGGCCTCTGAGGACTAAAGGTTTTAATTTTAAAATCTATTCTACCTCTTTTCTTGTCAGAATTCTCTCATCAATAGTATTCATTTTTTCTATAGCCCAGAATTTAAGTTCTGTTGCAGGAGGGTATTATTCCAAAAAAAACACTCATTAGATGGGTACCTGTTTTGTTATTTCTTATGTTACAAAGGAGTTCCCCTATACAAGAGGTCCGGTTGTCTTTCCCACACAAATCTTTAGGCATTTGCATTGAATGGCATAGATAACAAAAATGGTACTGTGGTAGCAAGTGGTGAAGTGACATAAAGTATATCTCTGATGGTTAACATGGTCTATAAAGTCATTCATCTTGGAAGTGGGTTTGCAATATACACTATATCCATGAGAATGGTGTTCTGTGAATCTAGTTGCACCCATGAAAATATTATTCGATAAATTTCCATTCCTTGAAAATACTACTCACCAAAATGTCTCTAATGTTTCTGGTTCCTTTAAAGGAAATCTGGGACTTTTCTTGACAGCCTGACATCTGTTGAACTATGCGCCAATGTTTTTCGACAAAACCCTGTAAACTATTTGTAATACGATTGAAGGTGAGGTTGCAATTGAGATGTTTGGACTGTGGTCTGTCTTGCTTTTTTAGGAGTTCAGTATGTGATGTCTGAGAAGCCTCATGCAGACCTTGAAACACCCACTTCCTGTGGATACCTTCTGTTCATGAGCTGTTCTGTCAATATACGGGCTTGATTTCTGAATCAACGTCAGCGTCACTGGAACTGTTGCATTTTAGTTTAAGGAACTGTCCATAGGGGAGATTACATCTGAGAGATTTGGAATGTGAGCTATTGAATTGTAGATAGGTGTTGACATCTGTGGGTTTTTTTAAAAAGGGAGGTGATGAGTTATTTTTTCTTTAACCATTAGGTCTAAAAAAATTAATTAAGGAATTGTTATATTCCATGGAAAATTGTATATTGTTGTCCCTTGAATGTATCTGAGAGCCAGTGAGGCATAGTGGTTTGAGCACTGGCCTATGGAGATTATCAGATGGACACAGGGTCCATTTCTGTCCCACTACCCCATCACCCACCCCACTCCCATTCCTGCCACAGAATAAAGAAAAAAGTTTCAGGCACCTAAATTCCCCGACAAGAACGGGCTCCCCTCCCTTTGCTGCCTGGTCATAAATGAAGCCATTGTAAGGCTGCTTTTACGACCAGCAATTGAAATCCCAGCCATTCTCGCAAGAGAATGGCTGGGTGGTAAATTCAAAATTACCCCCCCCCATCAAAAAAGTAAACAAAGCACAAAAACACTTAAAAAAAATAAAAGCTACCCAGGGAGGGGGATTTTTTTTCCTGCTTACTTTGTCATCCCGATTGCACCTGGAAGTGCCTGGCATGGACCTCTCGATGATGTCACATTCAGTAGTCATCCCGGGAGCAGAACAGGGCTCCTGTTCATTCACCCATCATTCCGTTATAATAACGGAATGGGCCTCTTATTCACGGATTTTTCCATGAGGAACAGGAGCAGAATGGGAGCATCCCAGGACAGGGACGACAATGTCTAAAAGGTAAGCCTTTTAGCGATCTCCTGTCATCCCTGTCCTGGGATATTTTTACCGTCTGATAATCTCCTATGTCTCTGGAGACCAGGGTTCGAATCTCAGCTTGGCCATCGAAACCCACTTGGTGACCATGGGCTAGTCACACTTTCTCAGCCTCAGAAGAAGTCAATGGCAAACACTCTCTAAACAGATCTGGTCAAGAAAATCCCATGACAGGTTTGCTTTAGGGTTGTCCTAAGTTGGAAAGAACTTGAACGCACACAATATAACAACAACAAAAGAATGTATCCACTTATAAAAATCCCTAAGATCAGTTATGTTACACCTTCAAATGCAGAAGTCATCATCACCCAGTCTAAACCAGAGTTAGTGTAGCCACACTGTAGAATTATTGCAGTTTGATACCACTTTAACTGCCATGGCTCCATCCTACAGAATCCTGAGAGCGCTCTTTGGAAGAGAAGGCTAAAAGACCTTGTAAAATTACAAATCCCAGGATTCCATAGGATGGAACTATGGCACTTAAAGTGGTGTCAGACTTCTCTCTCTCTCTCTCTGGCTTTTCTTCACAAACGAAGAGTCAGGAAGGACTCATCCCACGCTTTCTGCAAGCGCGCTGATGACTAAAAAGCCCAATCCGAGATAAACAAGTCCGGTTGCAGAAAGCACAGCAGAAGGTCTCCTTGGGTGATGTTTTTGGGTTGTGATTCTTTCTGCATTGTCATTTCTCTTCAAGACTTGTTCGGCATGAGTTCTCAAATAAGGCTGCAGCCTTGTGGATAGTGTGTCTCCATGCCTCCCAATGTGAGACCAGGGCAGACCATTGTTGGTGATCAATTTGGCCGAGCCTGAGATGTTGTTTCAGGGAGTCTTTGTATCGCTTTTTTGGAGTGCCCCTCTTACGCTGACCCTTGGCGAGTTCACCATAGAGTACTATTTTAAAGGCAATGCCCCTCCCCCCCACTCCCTTCCCACAAATCAAACGGAAGGTTTTCCTCCTTGCTTAACAGCATTTTCTGCCAAATAGAGGAAAGCCGGGGGGGGGGGGGGAATAGCAGTGCAGCTCTGATACAGCCCTTCGTGAAATGGTTTCTCTCCCTCCCCATGCACAGGATCACAGCTGACAAACTGAGCTTTTACATACTTTCAAAACAGCAGAGAGGATGAGAAGGAATGCTCCCTGAATGAAAATTGTTGGGAATCCTTTTTGTTTGCAAACTGGCTTGCAAAATAGCATAGAGGATTTTTCAAAGTTTCCTCTAATCACTACTGTCTTTCCCTCCCTCCCTGCCCCTCTTTTAAGCCCACCCCTGCATCATCAACCAATCACAATGCAACTCTGCTGTAGCCCTTAGCAGAATGGTTGTTTACACTGTCAATAATGCGCTACATTGCAAATATACCGGCAAAAGTAGTGACATCCCTTGCCACGCTATATTTGGGTGTTTTACCTTCCCCCCTTCTGAATGAGGCGATGCTGTGCTGTGATCCATGGGAACTATGAGCTATCTTAGCGGTATATTTAGAGGAATATTTGCCCGTGTAAACGACCCCTACAGATTGAGAAAGCGGATGTAGAATTGAATTGCAGCCTGACACTATTGGGTAGCCTGGAGGGGGAATTAACCCTTTATGTATTTTTGTTAAAAAACAAAATGACAGGTACTCTAGGGCTGGATTTTAACAGAAATGTATGCCCCGCTTCTGATATGTCGCTCAAACTGAGACCCTTATTATTATTATTATTATTATTATTATTTATATAGCGCCATAGGCTTTACATAGCGCTTTACAGAGGAGAAAAAACAATCCAAAATAAACACAGGGACCTGCCAACAGTGCACAATCTAAAACCACAAACAAAATTATAGAATTAATAAAATATTGCTATAACAAGATTAAAACAATACTATAAAAGTGTAAATTAATACAAATAATATGGACATAAAATCAAGATGGTGGTTTTGATTATGTTAGCAACAGCCACTGTGGGGTTGTCCTTACATAAACTGTATGCTGATCTATCTGAAAGTGAATGAAGTACCTTATTTTTATAAACAGTGTCCTGAATTACAATGGCCTCTCCCTCATCTGTGTCCTTAACAATAGAAAAATCAAAAGACTTTTGGGAGGGTGGAATAGCTTCGCTTTGGGGAATACAGCACAGACTGTTTGCAGTTTTGTCCTCCACCATCTTGCTGCTATTCTCTGGCAGCTGTCACCTCAGACTACCTAATGGAAGGGCCAGCCCTGTCACTATTCACCAATGAGATTGAGCAGCAGACTGTGAAATTTGTATGTCATCACTGAGATGTTGGGGAGTTATCTGAGGCAGACATTGTGTGATTGAATAACACCGCAAAATGAAAAGGAGGTGGGTGGTGGGAGTTCTGTATTCATTTTTGGGAGCTGTATAAAGCAAAACAGAAGACATGGTGATGTGCCCAACACAGTGTTCTTGCTACAGCACAGTGGAGAGCTATAGCAGGTCCAAGGCCAACATGCACTACATCCAACACTTTCCTGAAAATTCGATTTTAACCCAAATCACAGTATCAGGAGGGGGTGTTTTAGCCAAAACTGTGTTTCCTGTTGACTTCTCTAAACACCCCCCCCTTTGTTAAAAATATAGATTTGGGAGTAGGGTGGGTGTCTGGTTCTCACACAGATGGTCTTTGTGGGCCTAATGTGACCCATGGGCTATGTGATTCCCATTTGTGGATTACTGTGTTGAAGTGGGACTTTGGAGATTCAGTTGTAGTCCCCACTAAATTGTGAAAGTAATCCTTGGTATCCTTGGGCCAGTCACTTTTTCTCTCTCAACTTGATCTACCTCACAGGTTTGTTGTGAGGATAATGAAAGCCGTGGCCAAGATGCTGCATCTTGCTGCATCTGTACTTTCAGCTCTATACTTCTCCCTTCCCCTTTCAGCAAATGTCACATCCTAGAGGTGCTGCCATGGCTATTTACTGGCGGGGGGGGGGGGGGAGGGAACCAGGCGGCATCTGTCCTGGCTGGAACTTGTGACCTCATAGAATCATAGAGCTGGAAGAGACCCCAAGAGCCACCCAGTCCAACCCCCTGCCATGCAGGAATACACAATCAAATCATTCCCAACAGATGGCCATCCAGCCTCTGCTTAAAAACCTCCAAAGAAGGTTTTCAGGCTTTTGAGTATTGACTCTCTGTAGCAGAAGGTCTTTTAATTGGGTGCTGTATTTGTACCCATATTTTTATCTTTATTCTTATATTATTATTCTTATATTAACCACCTTTTACAAATGACTTTAAATTAATTTTAATTAAATTAATGTTACATTTGATTGCTTGCTTAAACTGTTCTTTAACTTTTATACTTTTATCTTAAATTTGGGAGTTTCCTTGGGTTCCATATTGAGAGAAAGGCAGGATATAAATACATTAAAATAACATATACAATAATATTTCCCTTATATAGGGAGAAAGCACTGAAAAGCACCTCATTTCTGGCACAGGGTTCTGTCCTGGGCCCAGTGCTATTCAACATCTTTAACAATGACTTGGATGATGGAATTAGGGGCATACTTATCAAATTTGCAGATGACACCAAATTAGGAGGAGTAGCTAATACCCTAGAGGACAGATCAAAATTCAAAATGACCTGGATAGACGGGAGAGCTGGGCCAAAGCTAACAAAATGAAATTCAATACGGAGAAATGTAAGGTACTGCACTTAGGGTGGAAAAATGAAATGCATAGATATAGGATGGGGGAGACCTGGCTAAACGAGACTGCGTGCGAAAGGGATCTAGGAGTCCTAGTATACCACAAGTTGAACATGAGTCAACAGTGTGATGTGGCAGCAAAAAAGGCCAATGCGATTTTGGGCTGCATCAATAGAAGTATAGTGTCTAGATCAAGGGAAGTAATAGTGCCACTCTATTCTGCCTTGGTCAGGCCTCACCTAGAATACTGTGTCCAGTTCTGGGCACCACAATTCAAAAAGGATATTGACAAATTGGAGTGTGTCCAGAGAAGGGCAACTAAAATGGTGAAAGGTCTGGAAACCATGCCTTATGAGGAGAGACTTAGGGAGCTGGGTATGTTTAGCCTGGAAAAAAGACGGTTGAGGGGCGATGTGACAGCCCTGTTTAAGTATTTGAAGGGGTGTCACATTGAGGATGGAGCAAGCTTGTTTTCTGCTGCTCCAGAGACTAGAACACAGAACAATGGATGCAAGCTCCAGGAACAGAGATTCCACCCCAACATTAGGAGGAACTTTTTGACAGTAAGAGCTGTTCGGCAGTGGAACACACTCCCTAGGAGCATGGTAGGGTCTCCTTCCTTGGAGGTCTTTAAACAGAGGCTGGATGGCCATCTGTCAGGGATGCTTTGACCGTGATTTCCTGCATGGCAGGGGGTTGGACTGGATGGCCCTCTGGTCTCTTCCAACTCTACAATTCTATGATTCTATTATTCTCTTCTCAGCTGCAGAACTGCAGGTGGCACAGGAAAGGCCTGGTCTCCTCTTCTCCTGGCATAAATGGCCATGGCAGTGCCCCTGAGGGGATGGATACAGCATTGGAAACAAGTGAGCAGCTCCTTGTACAATGCCTAAAAACAGACATAGTGCTCATAGCCTTGAGATATGCATGTGTATGTCACCAACAGGAGTCCAGGGGCCCTTTCACATCACATAATTATAGCAGTATGATTCCACTTTAACTGCCATGGCTGCATCCAGTGGAATCCTGAGGTTTCAAAAAATGGCTGTTTTCTTGCACATTACAGGCATACAGAAAAATTGCTCTTGTTGTTGTTAATTCCTGTCATATCAGCTTCAACCCTATGAGAGACCTCCAAGACACCTTGGACTCATCTACACGGGCCAGAATATGCCAGCTCCCTATTAGCTATCCTGCCTGGAGATCAGGCCCATTCCTCTCCTGTTACCTCCACAAAATGGGCTGGAATCCAGACGGACATGCTGGCTCATCCCTGCCGCTGCCTGCACTGCACTCTCTGAAGCCAGGAAGCAGGCCCACGGCAGGTGATCAAGGCCCCCTGCATGTGGCCAGCCTTGGCCCCATGCTGCAGGCCCCCTTCCTGACTACAGAAGAGCAAGGCAGAGGGCAGCTGCAACAAGGGGCTGGCGTGCCGGAACAGGCTCCTGCAGTCACATGGAACCCGATCAGTTTTTTGCCATCTGGAATGGATTTAAACAGGTATTTTTTTAAAAAAAACGCTGTAGTAGACCCTACCCCGTCTTCCCCACATTTTAGCCCAGGGGTCATGAGGCCTGCCTGGGGGGCAAAATGGGGCAAAAGCCCTGAGTCGTTGGGACTGCAGGACTCCAAGACAGGGTAAATTGCCTGTGGAGACAAGCCCCCAGTTATCCACAGCTCAGCTCAGATGCTGCAAACTCAGGATCGTGGCTTCCTTGATTGAATCAATCCACCTGTAGTGCAGTCTCCCTCTTTCGTCACTGCCTTCCACTTTACAGGTGTGTCACATTGTCTCCTGATATGTCCAAAGGACAACTGCCTCTGTTTAGTCATTTTGACTTGTAGGGAGAGTTTAGACCTGATTTGCTCTAGGACTACGTATTAGTCATTTTTGCAGGCCATGGTATCTACAGAACGGTTGTGTACCTTCAGGTCGCTTCCAACTTATGGCAACTCTAAGGTGAACTTATCATGGGGAGATTTTGTTCAGAAAGGGTTGGGGTTTACCTTTGCCTTCCTCTGAGGCTGAGAGAGTGTGACTTTTCCAAGGCCCCCCAGTGGGCTTCCATGGCCAAGCAAGCATTTGAACCCTGGTCTCCCAGTGTCCTAGTCCAACACTCAAACCACTACACCATGCTTGCGCCACATTTCAAATGCACCGGTTTTCTTCCTGTCTGCTTTCTTCATTTTCTTCACCATGCATAGAAACTGGAAATGCGATGGCATGGACAATCCTGATTTTGGTATCCAGTGTTTTAGAGAGAAAGGAGGAGAAATATACAAGGGTATGAACTCACTGAGCACTTGGATCCCACTGATCTCATATTCATGAGCCTTTACTTTGAATTCAGAACTGAGCTCATCCTCACCAACAGTATTCCCAAATCCATACTGCGGCAACGCCTTTATTAAAATGAGGAGGAGGAGGGGTCCAAGTGTACACATACACACACACCCCGCTTTGAGTGAAAAAAAGAAATTGCCAAACCATCGTTGGAGAAAATTTTGGCTGTGGTTTAATGAGTACCCAGCTTGTGGGGGCAATTAGCTAACACACATTGGAAACTGCTTAAAGCAGTGTAGATGTGTAAATTGCTATGGCTTAAAACAATTTGTAAGCTGCTCTGATAGCCTTATGGCTGAAGAGCAGGGTATAAATAAATAAATAAAATAAAGACACCCCAGCAATAACTTAAGGGATATCTTTAAATAAATATTTGATTATTACTTTTGTATTTTGCATTATTTTTGTATTATTATTTTTATTAATTATTTTCTTTTCCAAATATGTATAATTGTAATGTGTAACTTCTAATTTTAGTATAAAGGTGTAAATATCATGTTCATTGGAAAAGAAAAAAGAGTATTATATTATAGTGTGTTTAGATTAAGAGGAAAAATGTATTAGTGTTAGGAGAGATCGTTTTATTTTTGTATAAGTAAGAAAAGGGGGGAAAAAATTTTGCGTTATTGTTACGGCCTTTTGCGGTCGGGTGTATACAAAAATACTTTTTTTTTTTTCAATTAAAAAAATCCCTAACCCCCGCTTTCCGTCCTGAGCAATCCAGGCACCTAATAACACCAAACAAGAGCACGCCTTGGGGAGGGCGCAAAAACTACAACTCCCAGCATGCCTCTCGTCACACTGGCAGCCAGGACCGAGCCTCCATGCCGGGACGAGGCTGGAGCATGCGTGTTGTGCTACCTGAGAGTCGAAAGAGCTGGCCAGCGACAAGCGAGCCGGCGAGGGGGGCTCAGCCGCAGCTGAGTGAAGCGGCGGCGGCGGCGGCGGCGACAGGACGCCCTCTTCTCAGCGGGGGCGGCTGCTGCAGGAGGCAAAGTGGTGCCTGGCCACTAGGGGGCGCAGAGGGAGCGAGGCAGCAGCAGCAGTAGCGGCCGGGCGGTGAGAAGGGCTGCTGCAGTGTCCTCGGCGCCGCCGGCGGTCCTCTCCGCCTCGCCGCCCGCAGTCGGAGGTGAGGAGCTGTTTTGCCGTCTGGCCGGGAGGGGGCGCTGCAGGGAGGGGGCAGACGGGGGGCGCCTTTGGGATAAATAAAATAAGAAGCCCTGCTTGCTTTCTAGACTTGGAGAATGAGCTGCTAGAGCCACTGCTCTTACTTAACCTTTCCTTTACCAGGGACCTCCCTTTAAAGATCTTTTTGTTGCCGGGGAAGCTGAACTCAAGACCCAGCAGCAACTAACTAGTGGTTTCCAGGTCTTTGGGGTGGTGAATCACTTTGGGTATTAAGTCTGAACTTCAAAGGAGCTACCTGTGGTGCTGAACCCTGACTCCCCAAATAGGGTTGTCAACTTGGATCACTTGTTTAAAGTTTGTACTAAAAGCTGGAGTGGAGTCACTGCTCCAGTGACATGGAAGCCACTGGTCACTTGCCGTACATTCCCGTACTTGGGATTATGTCCTGGGTATACTGATAAGGGTGGATGATTCAGGGGTGCCCAACCTGCAGCCCTTGACCATTCCCTATGCAGCTTTCAAAATTGGAGGGAGCTTCACCCCTTTTTTCTTCTGTCATCGATCAGCTGGGCTGTAGTGGCAGTGATTTGGAGGAAGCATAGTTCCCTGGCTTCTGAGATCTCTGGGAGAACCCATGATGATAATGATGATGATGATGATGGAATTGCACCATCCATTAAACCTTCCCTCAGAGGCACTGGTGGCAGGGGGGAAGGCTTTTCTCCTGCTTCTTCCTGCAAGTTTGTGGCTGGAGCAGATTGAATGGCAATATGCAGGCTAAGCCGGCCAGATAGCTTTTGCCTTGGCTCCTGTCATGGGGCTGCTCCACTGCAGGGAAAGGGGGCAAGCAGCCTTCAAGCTTTTGTGGACCCTCTATGAGGACATTGCAGACCCTGGTTCTTAATCAGAGCACAGGTTAAGAACCACGGAGCTAGACCACTTTGCCACAGAAAGAGCTTGCCTTGCTAAATCCCTGTTGTAGTATTAAGAAGCACCAGCCGATGAGTGACATACACACACACACACACCCAAAAAAACCCAAAGCAAAACAAAACCTTGACTGGAGAGTTCCATCTCTGGTTGTGCTGCTGGCTGCTACAACATGGAGTGTCCAGCTTTATGTTCTCAGTGGTGGGGGGTTCTTGGAGACAGATGTCTGAAAAGAGTGTGATGGAGAGAAAGCGCTTTCTGATTACCCACACAAAATGAAACCGCAAACCTGATTGAACTCTTGGGTTGAGCTGTTGCAGTAAGTTTCACAGGGAGATTGTGTGCTAAACTATGCTGCCTTCTCTTTTCTCTTTGGAATGCAGTTGTGGTCTTGTTTTATTTTTAAAATCACGGTTCCCCACATTGCTATATGTAAAATTGGGAAATGTTGATAATTCAGAAGGAAAAGAATAGTGTGGGACTGATACAGCTGGTTCCTTATTATAATTGCAACTAAAAATACACACACACACACACCAATCCCTGGCATTTGCTATCTGGCTGATACTGGAGTTTTTAACATCCCATCCTTTAAATCAGGTTAAATATGGTCTGGGCAGCAACCTAAATCACAGAGACAAAGCACAAGGAGCAAAGGCTATTATACCCTACTAGCTGGGGATGGTGGGAGTGTGAATGCAGTCCACGCTTGAAATCATCAGGTTGGGAAGAAAGGATCCTGTAGAAAATGTACTTCTCTCTTAATGTTGGGTTCTCTGAACTTCCCAAGCCTGTAAACTGACTTTTAAAAAAGGGCACAGACCAACATGTAGGTAAAGCAGGCCCTTTTGTTGTATTTGTATATTTTGATAGGCTTTCTAGATAGTTTCTTCATTTTTGTGGCTTGTCTTCATTGCCCATATTATAATACAGGTTGCTTCACACTTGGATGTACACAGCAGCAGCTAGTGGTTTCCAGGTCAGTGAAGTGGTGAATCACTCTGGATATTAGTCTGAACTTCAGAGGAGCTATCCTTTGAAGCCTGCTCCCATAATAGGGTTGACAACTTGGATAGCTTTTTAAAGTTTGCACTAAAAGCTGGAGGGGATTCACTGTTCCAGTGACATGGAAGCCACTAGTCACTTGCAGTACATTCCCATACTTGGAACTATGTCCTCCCTATACTGATAAGGGTGTATAATTCAGGGGTGCCCAACCTGCAGCCCTTGACCATTCTCTATGCAGCTTTCAAAGTTGGAGGGAACTTCACCCATTTTCTTTTGTCACTGATCAGCTGGGCTATAGTGGCAGTGATCTGGAGGAAACATGGTTCCCTGGCTTCTGAGATCTCTGGGAGAACCAAGATCACAGGGTGGGGTGGGGAAAGGAAAGGTTTTCACCTATCCAGTCCCCCTAGTGCTCTTTTCATATCAGTAAGCATTGCTTCTCAGACTTCCCCAACCCTGTGTGCTAAGGTTTGTGTGTAAGACTATGTGTGTGTGTTTGCATATGCAGCTCCTGTTCCCCCCTCTCTCAGCTGGCCCCTCATACAGCCCCCAGCCCCAGCTCTCCACAGGAGTATATAGGTTTGCAAGCTTTATCTCTCCTTGCTAGTTCCCTCTGCAACCTGGTGCGTGAAATGCATCTGTAGGAGGTTATGGTATCATATTTGAGGTGAGAGGAGGTGATATGAGAGCTCTATCTGCGTATTGATCTTTGGAAGGCTTTTCACAGTCAACATCATCTGTGGATGGTTCAGTCACAGAATGATGTATGAGGACATCTGAACTCACCTTTGGGATCATCACATCAGAAGAAAGCTGAAAGAGCAAGCTCTCACTATACTCAGAGTCCCTGTACTTCTGCAGCATACTGACACAGCTTTGTTTTCATCTGCACATCTCCTTGCTTGTGTATGCCAATGATGTGCTGATTTCTCATGTGGGCTACTACATGCTGGTTGTTGTGTAGTTAACAAATGGCTAACTGCAAGCCTGAATTACACTCTCAGGTTGGTTTTGTGAATGAGCCCTCAGATGAGGTATGCAGTCAGGCAGATTACAGGGGCAAAATGTCCAGGACACGGGCTTTTGGGCCCACCCCTGAGAGTGCTCAGGCATGTCAGTATCATTCTAAATGAAAGATTCGAGGATGGAGAGTGGTGGTAGCAGCATGGGCAGTGGGGAGGGGGAGATCCTACAAAGCAAATAAAGGTCTTCCAAGTGCATTTAATCAGTTCAACTTGAAAAATCAAAATAAAAGTCTTTGGATTCTTGAAACTGCACATTGGTTTCCATGTGACCGGTTGTTCACTGGTTCTCATAGGGACAGTGGACCTTTTGAAGAGGAAATCATATTTGAATGCAGTACCTCTGAGTACTCCTTGCCTAAGAAAATCCTATCTCTTGTGTCTAGGACAGTGGTTCCCAAACTTTGGTCTTTCAGGTGTTTTGGACTTCAGCTCCCAGTATTCCTGACTGTTGGTCAAGTCGGCTGGAGCTTCCAAGAGTTGAAGTCCAAAACACCTGGAGGACCAAAGCTTGGAACCACTGGCCTAGGAACATAGGAAACTGTTGTATAACGAGTTGCCCATTGGTTCATCTGGTCTAGTATTTCCAACTCTCACTGGCAGCAGCCCTCCAAGGTTTCTGGCAGGATTCTTCCCTACCCCTAACTGGATGTCCCGGATATTCCCTGGTAGTCTCCAGTTTCAAGCAGGTTCCTATTTGAATAGATCAGATCACTGATGCTGCTAGTGGCTCTAGTTTTCCCTGCTGGCTACAGACTGTGAAAATCATGGTTCCTGCGATGCAACCTAGCCAGTTTCTGACATTCCTGAAGAACTCAGGTGTGACCCACTTCTGCTGCTCTTTATTTATCAGGTCTCTGGTGGCTTTGCATAGTGGAGAAAGAGACCATAGGATAGAGCATGGGTGGGCAAGTGTATGGTGGGCAGGAGCCAGTTTTCAAGCAGAACTTAAAACTATCCCTCTGCAGGCCAAGCCTGCTCGTCTGGACCCAAAATTATACCCTTTTTCTTGGCTGATGCACAGCAGGAGGAGGGATATAGGAATTGGGAGGGTGTTTTGACCTGTGAGTGTGGTTTGAAAATCATGCCAAAAAATTAAATTGGGGTGGGGGCTTTGGTGGACTGGAGGGGGGATTTGGGGCCACAAAAGTGGGGTTTGGGGGCAACTTGTGGTCTGCAGAGTTTCCTCACCCTGTCCTAGAGCCAGAGCCAACACACTGAATGCACACAGTCTTTGCTAAAATCCTTGGGATCTCTGCTTGGGTTGCCAAAGGGCCATGGAGTAAAGCTCCTGCTTTCCCATCTGGATGCCTCAGATGTGTTGGAATAAAGATGTATAGTCTAACCCATCTGGAAGGTACCGGATTGTGGCAAGATGGTGTAGACCAGGACTGTGAACTTTGTTTGGCTCTCTGGGTGCTTTGGACATCAGTCGCCAGCACGGCTAGCACTTAGGGATTGTATGTGTTGTGGTCCAAAAAACCCTAAGGGCCAAATGTTCCCGTCTTGCTGCACACAGTGCTGAGCTAAGGCAGAATCCTGTGTTCCTCATGGCATATTGTACCTCCTGAATGCAAGCCTTTTTCTTGGATGCTTTGTACAGAGTGGGTGACTATGGCTGGAAAGAAGAGAACTAACATGGAGAGGGGAAAAATTGAGTTACTGGATGGTCCCTTGTTTGCAGCATTTTATTTGCTGTGGAGTGCGAAGTCAAAATGCAGGTTGTTTTAGTCACTTGTCTTTAATGTGTGAACACAATGAAGAAGGAAACTAATAAATTAACTAGTACCAATCAGTTGTCCTATACCAAATCTTGCTTTAGAAGGAGTCATCACAGTATTGCCAAACTCAGTATGGGCATACTTACATATTTAACTCTTTTTAGTTTATTTTTGCATATTTTACTCTTAATAAGGCAGTGCTTTCCTTGTCCTCTTCACCTGCCTGTATTTGCCAGGTTCACTTCTCCTGCTAGATGTGGAGATACCTTTTCTCTCCTCTTGCCCCATTTTGTCCTGATTTTTCCAGTAAGGTGGCTGCTCCTTTCACTTGGCAGGGATTGTTTCTGGTAGCAGTATCTGCTGCATGGGTCATGCTCCTTGTTGTCTGTGAAGGAAGCTGCTTTTCTCTGGACTGGAGAGTCAGTGCCATGTAGCAGCAAGAGAGTTGGATGGGATTTGAGAGATCTGGCTAGGCCAGCACTCAGCCATAAAGTTGAGCATTACATTGGGCCAGCACTTTTCTCTTTGACCTACCTCACAGGGTTGTTGTTAGGATTCCATTGGGAGAAGGCAAGCCATTGCACCTGAGTTCATTGGAGGAAAGGTGAAATGTGACTATAACAAATTAATACAGTCAGCCCTCTACATCCACAGCTTCAACCATCCATGGCTTGAAAATACAGTATTAAAAAAAATCCTCCAAAAGGAAACCTTGATTTTGCCATTTTATATAAGGGACATCATTTTACTGTGCCATTGTATATAATGGGACTTGAGCATCCATGGATTTTGGTATCCACAGGAGGTCCTGGAACCAAACTCTAGCAGATACCAAGGGTCCATTGCACACCCATTTGCCTGTTCAAAACAACATGCTCACAGCATGGGCACTGATAGAAAATGTTCAAGATTTCCCATCTTTGGGCTGAAATGTGGCATTGCTGGAAAATGTTCCAGTTTATTGGCTTTTGCTACCGTTTTATATGGAAGTACACAAGCTTGCTTGTTTCTAGGATGGGAAGTCTGTCTGTCTGTCTGTCTTTTTTATGTTAATCTACAGACGTAATCTCACTGTGCTATAAAAATATTTTGACTCACCTTTTCAAAAGATCTCACAAATGTCTTCCTCTCCCCCCCCCCTTTCTCAGCTGGGTAATATTTCAACTGTAGAATAGATTGTTGGTGACAGCTGAACTCATCTACCGAGGCAAAAATGCAAAGCAGTTCTTCAGCTTTTAATACTAGAATTCATTGGGAGCTATTGAGTTATAGCTTTATAATAAAAACTGGAGTCACTTGTTTCTGCATGATAAAACTGTTTTCTACAGTATATTGATGTTAAAAGCCTGCCTGCTTAAGAGTTTGTTTTGTCTTTGAAACCCTTAAATTACCACAGCGTCATTGCTATTTTCATTGAGGAAAATGTAAGCATTTTTATGTCCAGTTGACTTAAAAAGGGAGTGTTGAAATGTTTACATTTCTCTAGTTAAAAGCAATAGGTTGGGCTCAGAATAAATCTTTTTCCTTTGAAAGCTTCCAAAAGATAAGTTGTGACAAAACGGTTCCACTGAGTTCAGTAGTATTTTCAATACACACTTGCAATGCTCTTCTAAAGAGGTTTGGATGTATCTCTAGAACATGTCTCTCTTTTCCAGCCCGGGTCAATTGATGACTTCAGCTTGGGGTAATTGATTTGTGGCTCTTATTGGATTGAGTTTCCCATCAGCCCAAGCCAGCATAGCCCTTGATGAGGGATGATGGGAGTTGCAGACCAACATCATCTAGAGTCCTACATGTTCCCCATCCTTGCTTTGGACCAGGATTGAGACAACTTCAACAGGTCCAGTATTCTGTCCCCAGGAGACTTTCATTTGACAAAAAAAATATTAATGCTGTGTTTATTTCTATTTAGAGTATGTATGTACAGGTTGAGCCCCCCATGCACAGGACTGGTACACACAGTTTCAATTATCTGTCGTCCAAAAAATATGGTCTCTCTAGACATTTCCCAGATCCTCCAGTGTAACACTATAGTAACTTCTGGCAGAAGTTACCATAGAGTGACACTGGAGATGCCTAGAGAAGCAGTCTCTCTAGGCATTTCCTAGATCCTCCAGTGAAACTCTATGGTAACTTCTGGCAGAAGTTATCATGGAATTTCACTGTAGATGCCTAGAGAGGGTGCCTCTCTAGGCATTTCCTAGGTCCTTCAGCATGATTCTATGGGGTTCACTGTTAACCACAGTTTCAAGTATTCCTGGGAACGTATCCCCCGGGGATATGGCGGGCGACCTGTACTACACTTTTATTCTACTTCTTGAGGCAGTTTTACAATCTTACAATTTAACTAAAACAGGTATAAAGCAGTAAAAGTGAGTAGCATTAAAATTAATATAGCCCATAAAAGATGAAGAAGCATTGGGTGGGTGTGAAAAGCTCTTTCTTTGACTGATGCTAATGCAAATCCAAAGTTCACACAGAGAATTGGCACAGAGTTTTGGGTAGATAGATGGTTCATTTGGGTGTATTTTCTTTCACTCACTGAAGGGTTCCGACTTTTGAGTATTGCTTTTTCTTGCTCCATGATTTTATGGTTTGTCCTTTGTGCCTTGGGCTTTTACTTCAGGTTCATACGGAGAGCAGGGAGTACCGTAGTTAAGAGGTAGTGAAGACTGCAGCTGTTCTCCTTTCCTGTTCAGTTTTTGGTCAGTGCTGCATTTCCCTTTCCCTCTCTTGCTGCCTGCCTTGGCTTCCAGTCTAGGTTAGTAGCCTTATCCAGAGTCAGAGGTCTAAGTTATGATCCATAAAACCCAGAGTCCAGTTCACAAATCAGTAGCGCTGATGATTGTCTATGCCACCTTTGATACAAGCCTACAGCTCAAGTTTGGCTTTTCCCGTAGATCAGGGGTGGGCAAAGTCCGGCCCTGGGGCTGCATGTGCCCCCCCTGAAAGTATGTAGTTGTGGCCCCCAACACCTCCAGAATCCCCAAACTGACCTTTTTCTAGCCAGAGAGGGAGGGTATGTGAATTGTTGCTCCTGAAAATCTCTAGGCACAACGATTTACCTTCTAAATAGGTTGCAAGGCCTTGCTGTATTGTTTAATATTGAAAAATATTCATTTTTGAGACACAGAAGAAGACTTCTAGCCACTTTGGGGTTTTGGTTTTATTTTTTGGTCATCTGTTTCGAGGGTTCGGGGCCATAAAAGTAGTCCATGGACCTGCCACAGTTGCCCACCCCATCTTAGCCAGAGTGAAAAAGTTGCCATAGGCTAACGTGTGCATCATGAGAAGGCAGCAGTTAATTACAGTATTTGATGTGCTGTCAAATAACTAACAAATAGTTATTTGTTAGAATCACAGAAACTTAGAATTAGAAGAGACCACAGGGGCCACCTAGTTCAATCCTCTGCCTTGCAGGAATATACAATTACAGTACTCCTGAAAGATGCTGTAGTATGTGGGGAAATAATCATTGTAATGTAAAAGCAATCTTGTGTACCTCATTCACAATCTTAGATAAGTCTAGGGTTTTTCCCTGCATGCATTTTGTTCTCCCAAAATTCCCTTCTCTTACTTCACTGGGCACTTCTAGCCAACTGGAAGTGCTGAGTGATTGGACACATGACCTAATTAGAATTTTATTGCTTTTGTGTAACTTGCCTCCTTCTGAATCTGACTCTCCATGAGAATGGAGGCATCTTAAGCTTTCCTGTAACCATGCCATGATGCATCAGAACCCAGCCAAGGCTGTAGGCTGGTGAGTCTTTCCTACCCATTCTTAGTCAGTTAAGGACCTTTTCTTAAGTTTGTTTTACTATGTAGATTGAGATTGATATAGCTTCAGTAAACTTTGTTTTGCATTTTAAACTGACTCCTTTGTTTTGTAATGAGTCTAATTTAACTGGGGGATCCCAGATCTCTGAATACACTTTCAAATGATAATTGAGCTTAAGTCTGCTTCTTAACCGCACTCTGCATAAAGCCTGAAGTCAAAGTGACTGAATGATTTTTTTTTTAAACTCCTTTTAAAAGGAAATAATTCTTGTTGTTTTTAAAGGACTAGATCCTGGAATTTTTTAATGCAATTTTATTTTTAGACTCATTACCTTCCAACAGATGCCCATCTCAACTTCTGCCTAAATACCCCCAAGAACGGAGAGCTCACCACCCTCTGAGGCAGTTTGTTCCACTGCTGAATAGTTCTTACAATGAACAAAATATCTTTGTAATGTTTATGTGGAATCTCTTTCCTTGTCATTTGAAACCACTGCTTTATGTTCTAGTTTCTGGGCAGCAGAAAAACAAACTCACTCCATCATCTACATGATATCCTTTCAGATATTTAAAGATAGCTATCAAGTCACCTCTCAGTCTTCTCCACGATATACATACCCAGCTTCCTAAGTCATTAGAACTATCACTGTGTTTTCCCTCCTTTGGATAGGCACTTTTTGGACATTCAGGCCTAAATTCTAGTGGGTCTGCTCTAGTCCTGACTAGAGTAAACCTATTGAATCAGTGAGATTTACCTATATATTCACAGGTCCATCCTAGTTGGGACTAACCAATAGATGCTAGTCCCTGTCTTCCATGGCCAAATAACTTGGTCAGCCTTGAGCGCTGTGCACTTTGACTTGAAAGGGTGGGTATTTGCCATTCTGCCCCAGCCACTATGTACCAGCTTAACTGGTTTGTGTGTCCTGCTGAAACATTGCTAAATGTCAGTTTTATAAAACTGTGCAACTTATTGCCCTGTCAATAGCTAGTTATTGTATGTGATGTCCACTTTGAGGAGTCAGCCTTTATATTCTCAAGAACGGGTTATGAATGAGTCCTGTGGCCACAGCTCTGAGTTCCTCCACATATATCTCATACCTCTGTCTTGGCCATTGCTGTTCCTTGTATAGATGGGCCACCCTTTATTGCCTGACCTTCCTCTAAGTGGTTCTTTGGCTTGCCCAGGCCTGTAGCTGGAGGGAGGAGACATTGAAGGCTTGCAATCCCTTACATCCCTTACAGCCTCTCCATCAGAATAGGGATGGTTTGTCCATGAATCTCACAGGCTACACAAATGCTGCCTACACACATGTTTATGTCCTGGTGAAGGATATGGAGCACATTTAACAATATATTTGAACTAGCTGTACCCGGTGTAACAAATGCTGTTAAAAAAACTCCCCCCAAAACACCCAGTAGACCTCATGACAACCCTGTAAGGTAGGCTGGTGGATTTTTAAATTCCCCTTCTCAGCATTCTACACTTTTCCTGGAATTGCTGAGGGTGACTCTCTCTGCTGCCCTGCTGCCACAGTGACCGCTAGTTGACTGCCTGGATCCCGTCGCAGGTGGACCATTGCCGCCGCCACCGCCAGTCGACTGTCTAGGTCCCAATCTGGGCCACACATTGAGTGGCAGGAGTGGATTGTGAAGTGGAGAGGGAATTTGCATGTGGGTGGTGATTGGTTGGCTGTGTTTCCTGAGTAGCCAGTCAGCACACTGAGAAGGGCAACATACCCAAAAGTTTTTATACAGTAGGACTCCTGTATCCACGGGGGGATTGGTTCCAGGGGCCCTCGTGGATAATGAAATCCGCAGATAATAGTGAATGCCCCCATCGCCATTCCCGCCACAGGAGCGGATCCCAGGGGGCGATCCTGGTGACAAAGAGAGAAGGGAAGCGAGATCTACTCCTCCCCACCCTTTGCCCCATCACCATTCCTGCCATGGGAGCGATCTCGGGAGCAATCTTCTCCCCTCCCTTGCCTGTCTACCCCCCCCATTGTTGCCATCCATGGATAATTGAATCAGCAGATGGCGAATCAGCGAATGCAAGGATGCTACTGTATATAGAAGTTATTGTATGTAGACCTATTTTATATTTAACTGTTAGCCATTGTCATGCTCAGGCCACCTCTGCTCAAAACGTCTAGCTATGTGGTCTGATTGGACATACCAGATCCCTGTTCCTGTTTGATGTTGCAGCTTATGGAAGAAGAAGCTGAATCTTAGCTTTCTAGATTACAGAAATGGTTAGTGTGTTTCTTAGTAGGCTATGTTGAATACCAGAGGTGTATTCAACATAGCCTACTGAGAGTTTGTTAACTTGCATGAGATTTCTCATCAACAGTGTGAGAATGAAATAAGAAACACCTTTTTTTGTTGAGGTTTCCACCACCTGTACTTTGTGTTTCTGTATTTAAATCCCCTCCCGTATCTTTTCCCATAGTGAAGCCAAGCACACATCCACAGAAAATGGAGAAGGACTTGCTGTTGGATGACAGAGGTGCAGACAACCCATCTGGTCCTTCTAATTTTTAAAAGTCCATGCTACAGTGCTTTTGTGATTGAGCTATGTAATTTGTTCAGAATAATTTGCACAAAGACAAAAACTCTCTTGAGACCAACAAAAAATCTTGGAATTTTCTAAGAGAAGAGGGAAAAATTGCAGTTTCTTGTTCTGCCACATGAGAACAGGACTAGAAAGAATCTACATCCCTAATTTGGACATGTGTACAAAGATCTCCTAATGGCACTAGATCCTGTCTGACCTTGGAAGCTAAGCAGGGTCAGCCCTGGTTATTTTGGATGGGAGACCACCAACAAATACCAGGTGCTGTAGACTATATTTCAGAGGAAGAAACTGGCAAAACCACCTCTGAGTATTCCTTGCCTATAAAAACTCTATGAAATTCATGGGGTCACCATAAGTTGTCAGGTGACTTGAAGGTGTGTGCACACACACACATGTGTGAGAAGATGAGAGGTGATCCACACATGAGGACTGAAAGCTGTTTTCTAGGATACAGCGAGAAAGTTAGCTCAGAACACAGAGAAAGTTTAAGCAGAAAGTGCGTGTTTGTATAGTTTTTATATTTTATGGAATTTAGTTTATCAGAAATTATTATAGAAGAAACAATTAGGTAGATCATCACCCTTAACTCTGGAGGGGAAGTTTGCTCAAGTATTAAGAATTCTTATACCAAAAATAGGGACCGGGAAGAATATCATTATATTGGTGATTACTGTCTTTCTAACAGGATCCATATTTTGAACTGAGCAGAATTCTACAGCATTTCTGGCATAAGTGCTGGCCATTGACACATTTCTCAGCAAGGTGAAACATAGGCCTTGGACAGCTCTGCTGTGAAGCAGAGGCTTTGTTGCTTGCTCTGCAATGACAGTAGTTTAAAGTGATCCATGCTGGTGTCTAAGAGGAAGAAGCTGAAATGCATAATAAGGAAAATCCTTTGAATTCTGGAGGTTGTCCACACATTGAAAATACCCCTCACAGAATTCACTCAGAAAATGAGCTGTCTTAATGGAATCCCACATTGTCTCGTCATTTTGCCAAGGAGGGGGGGGACAAAAAGAGGAAAAACTATGCGAGAAAAGCCTTTGTGGCTTTTGCCGGCTTTTAAAAAAAAGCTCCAGTGATATGCACATTTTCGCTTGTTAAGACAAGTGATTCGACATGAATTGCTTGCCCGTGCAGGACACAGTGCAAACCTGATTGGCTGGACAAGTGCAGGGGTGGGGCTGGCTTACAGGACAAGCGCCCACTGCCACCATGTTGGATTTTCGCCTTAGCGAGTGATCGCTAAGGTGATAAAATGGAGGTTTGTTCTATCTTTTTTCTCTTTTTTGGGGGAAAAAGTGGAATATGGCATATGAGCACCATAGAAATAGTTTTTTTAAAAAAAATTGGCAGAGGCTACGGACATGCAAAGTTTATGGGGGCTATAAAACCATTAAGACAGGTCTACTTGCTATTACTGTGGAACAACCCATTTTTTTTCCTTTGTGTAAACAAGCCCCTGGGCTTAGGCCAAATTGAGCCAGATGTCTGTCTGTGTTTTCCATTATCTTTGATCACAGGTAGAACTTCTTCTGAAGGGTCTACATTCTCTAACTGTAGAGAAAGGGGAAGGCATGGCCCTCCACTATTTGGCCAATAGACCCTCCACATGTTTTTGACCTGTAATTCTGTAGGAGTAATGAGTCTAAAAAAATAAAATTGTATTAAAAATTCCAGGATCTAGTCCTTTTAAAAACAACAAGAATTATTTTCTTTAAAAAGAGTTAAAATCATTCATTCACTTTTGACTTCATGTTCATGCAAAGTGTGCTTAGGAATACAGACTTAAGCTCAATTAGCATTTAAAAAGTGTATTCAGAAGTCTGAGATCACTCAGTTAAATTAGACTCATTACAAAACAAAGGAGTCAGTTTAAAATGCAAATCAAAGTTTTCTGAAGGTATATCACTCTCAAGCTACATACTAAAACATACTTTAAAAAGAGGTCTCTAACTGACTAAGGATAATTAGGGTAGGAAAACTCACCAGCCTACAACAGTAGAAGGCAGCATGGTGAAACATCATGGCATTGTTACAGATGGCTTAAAGATGGCATAAGATGGCTCCAGCCTCATGGAGACTCAAACTTAAAAGAGGTTACACAGAGCAATAAAATTTAAATTAGGTCATGTGTTGAATGACCCAGCACTCCAGTTGGCTGGATGTGCCCAGTGAAATAAGAGAAAGAGAATTTTAGGAGAACAAATGCATGCAGGAAAAAACCCTAGACTTATCTTAGGATGTGAATGAGGTACACAAGATTGCTTTTACATTACAATGATTATTTCCCCACATACTACAAATTCCCATCAGGCCAAGCTCACATAGCCAATATGGGGAATGATGGGAGTTGCTTTCTAACAACTGGAGGGCCACATGGCCCCCAGTGTTGCTGTAGAAGATCCTCAAAGTCTTAATAACCTTGCCTTGTTTTAGAAAATCTGGGGTTTTTTAGTTCTTTTTTTTTGTGGGAGGAAGCAGTGTTGTATGACAAACACTGATTATTCAGCAAGGCCTTAATGCAGGAGCCCAGGTACAATTTTATTAAAACCAAATAAAATTCAACATTGACTTTTCATTAAGCAGCAGTGACACGGCCTTGTTCCTAGAACAGCAGGCTAGTGGCTTGATAGCAGTGTGCCTGCATTAGAAAATCAAATCTGGAGACACTGAGGAGGGAGTGTTTTACCTAGCCCAAACCTCCTACAGCAGTGTTATTGATGTTCTGCTGTGTTCTCCAAACTGCTTAAGGTAACGTGTCCCCCTTGACTTTGTCAGCTTCATCTCTGCTTTCATCCCAGCGGCTTTAATGATGAATAAAGCTAAGCAAATAAAACAAAAAGCCCTTTCAAATAGGTTTGGCTTTATGGCTCCAGCCCTGATGAATAAACATGCCTCCAATAGCCCGACCCTGCAATTTTCTGCTTGTCAAAAGGTGCGAAAGGGCCCTCGCTAGCTGTGGGGCTGTCAGTTGTTACATATGGCGCCTAATAGACTCAGCTCTGCTCACTCCAAAGGTTTTGATTGCGCTTGTTTCACTGTGAGCAGAAATTCATGTTGACATTGGAAAATATATTTTGTGCAGCCTTCTTCCTTTCACCTGCCCATAGCCCAGAGTTGGGAACTAACTAGTGACAAATAACAAGTTTTCCTCAATTAATTCTTTTTGCAGTAACAAAGGCATAAACTCAATTATATTGCAATTATAACACAAAGAGTAAATTTGCTCCTTTTGTGGTGTGGCTATTTTAGTTGTTATAATTATAGGGCTATAATTGAATCTTACCAATTCAGGGTATATATGATGTCATTACTCAGGTGTGCTTTGTACCGCAGGGCAGTGGCATGTAGCATTTTGACTTTTTTAAAAGAAGTATCAATTCTGGATACTTTTGAAAAACAAGAAAGTAAAAACTCGACAGATCCCATTTGATCTTGGAAGCTAAGGAGGATCAGACCTGGTTAGAACTTGGAAGGAAGGCTGCCAGGGAATACGAGGTGCCATAGGCTGTATTTCAGAGGAAGGCAATGGCAAAGCTCCTCCGAGTTCTCCCTGCCTACAAAATCTCCATGAAATTCATGAAATCACCAGAAACCAACTAATGACCTGAAGGCACACACTTTACCTTTGTTAGAAATTATAACAGTAGTTAACTTCTTTGGGTTATATCCATTGGTTCTACTTAGAGTACATCTATTGAAAAAAATGGGGATAGTTACAACTAACTAAAGCCCCAGTAATTTCAGAAGGCCCACTCTAGGTGAGAATAACATTGTATTTAGCTGGGAGGGGGAGGGTTTATAACTGTAGCTATAATTAAAAAAAACAAACTTCTAAAACATAACATCTTAAGCTTTTTAATATCCACCTCACCCACAATATTCATCAAGACTCAGAGGGAGAAGCATGTGTTTTTACGAGCAACTGACAACACTGTTAAAATTATTTCGAGCCAGAAAGAAAGAAGTTGGTTTTAGAAATTTCTCACAAAGAAAGGAGCACAACAGAGCAACCTGGTTTTCTCAAATATAGCTAAAAACAGTTCCCAAACAGGTTGCCTTCTGTGTCCTGATGAATATTGTGAGTATAGAAGTTCCATAACAATTGTAACAAATCAGACTACATATTGGCCAAATAGTTCCCATAGCATATCCGTGAAATCAAACATCAAACAAAACAGACAGGGACTAAATCTACAGCTCTGTTATAATTCTGGGTTACATAAGCTTTAATTCCTTGGTCCTCTAGATGTTTTAGTCTATAGCTCCCACAAGCCCTTACCATTGGCCATGTTGGGTGCAGCTCTGGAAGGGAGCCAAAGGTTCCCCACATCAGTTTCAGCTTATTTGCATCCTAATGTGGTGGTGGTGGGCCCTGACAACATAGTGGGTGGGGGTTATTCCCAACATCACATAGCCTTTGATATGGAGATTTCACAACTCCGTTTACTGATAAGAATGAAAGTGACGGTCTTACACCACTTGCAAGTGTGTTCAGAAAAAGGGTTTCAGGTACTGTATTATATTAATCTTAGTCTTTTCTGTATTGCTTTAAAAAGAAGCATGTCCCAGGACCCTCATTAATGGTCCATATAATAAATAAATCATCTCTAGTGCTTTGTTATAGAGTGCCTGCATCTTTTAGAGGATGGAAGATGTTTTTCTATTCAGACTGCAAATGTAAGCAGTTAGAAAATTATGGTCTGCTGTCTGCTTCCCAGTTTAAAAACAAACAAAGCGTTTTTTTTCCCTTTTGCTTGCAGTATGCTTGAAATATTTTGCTTGCAGTTTTGCTTGAAATATCTGCTTATCTTGCTTTCTTAAGCACCAGAGTGTGTATTGCCAAAAGTGTGTGCACATAAGCATATTTGTGTTCTGTGTCTAGTAATATAATCTGTGAAGGTATTGTTACATATGAGAAAGTTATGGGTTAAATCCTGGCATCTCCAGTTGAAAGGATGGTATCTTGGGTGGTCGAGCTGGCAGAATCTGCTGCCTGAAGGAGAGCTGGTGACAACCAGATATGCCATTTTTTTTGCATGAGATAAAGGATGGGCCAGTTATAGTCCTCCAGTTGTTGGACTATAGCTCCTGTGATCCTGAGCCAGAGAAACCCACGATGAGGGCTGATGGGAACCTTACATTCCAGTTATATCTTGAGGGTGACAAGTTGTTAACCCATGGACTAGACAGATGAACCGTGGTTTCATGTGCTCACTTCATTTGAGTATTTCCAATAATATTCCTTGGTAGATTTTATCTTTTGGCATAGCTGGTCTTCCACAAAAATAAAATAAAATATGAAACTTGCTTAATTTTTTGGCTTGTGAGCACAGTTATGCTGAAGAGGCAGTAAACATTTATTAGCAATCCTAGATGGTACTGAGGAATCAGAGCTATGAAGACACTTGATGCGAGAACCTGGCTGAAACTAAGCAGTACTGGGTGAGAGAATGTCTAGATGAGAGGAAGACCTCTAATGCATACTAAAGACCTATCTAGTCTAACATTCTGTTGCCACAGCAGCCACCTAGATGCATCTTGTAGGAAGCCCACAAGCCCACAAGTTCTTGGATTTGACAGCACCCTCTCATTCATGTTCCCCAGCAACTGGTATGCAGAGTCATACTGTTTCTGATACTGGAGGTAATACAGAGTGACCCTGACCAATAGCCACTGAGACACCCTGTCCTCTATAAGTTTATCTTATTCTATTTTAAAGCTGTCCTAGTTGGTAGCCATGAGTTCCTCTTTGGGTAGCAAACTCCATAGCTTCACTGTATACTCTGGGAAGAAGTACTTTCCTTTACCTGTCCTGGGACCTTTTAAATTATAGCACTATGATTCCACTTTAAGTGCCATGGTTTTCGCCTATGGAATCCTGGGAGTACTGGTTTCAGCTGAGGTATTTAGAATTCTCAGCCAGAGAGCTCTATTGATTCATCAAACTACTGACCCCAGGATTTCATAGGATGTAGCCATGATAGTCAAAATGATATAAAAGTAGAGTCACAGTACTGTAATTATGTAGTGTATACACCCACTCCCCTTTATACACCCGCTTATTCTCCCAGTTTGCCCCTCACCGCACCATTTTTGTTCTATTCATCCTAAATAATATGGTGTCAATTTGGCCACCTTAGTGCTCCCTCTCACTACTTACAATCTTATATAGTTTGTGATATGTGAATTATAGATTGTTTTCATCTGTTGTGAGCAACCTTGAATGGATTAACTGTGAAAGGCAGCCTATAAATATAGAAATGAATATAACTGAAGGCAAAAAGTGAAAAAGTTGTTTGTGAAATGAACTTTTAGCAGAGAATTTACCTATATGTTTGGAAGAAATGCAAACATTACATATAACTGACTTAGTATTACTGGCTTTACTTTCAGCACAGCATTTCTTCTACAATCATGGTCATATAAGGCAAGGATTATGAAGGCCAGTTGGCTATTCAGGTCCTGAAGAGGAATAAGGCCAGCCTGTTTTGAATCTTCAAATATAGGCAGGTATGTTCAAGTCTTTTTTTCTAGGGATATGCATGATTTCATTGCCTGTTCTAGGATAATTTAAAAATGCAAGGAGCCACATCTCTTACCTTGAATAAACCATTTTCTTGAAGATGACACCTGAATTCAGAAAAATTGTCTTCCTAAACCTGTTTCATTCAGAGTATAGGTGGTAGATTTTTGCTGACTCTACCGTATAAGGAACTTGGTAGATGTAGAGAGATAGCTCTAGTCTTTGTTTCTTGATGACATGCTAACTTTCTAGGTGGAGAGATTTCTTGAAGATACATAAGCTTTCTGTCTCTGCTCTCCCATCTGCATTGTACCGGTAACATCCTGAGAGGACTATACCTGCTTTTAGAAAAGAGCCAAAGGAAGGTGCTGTTCCCTCCTCTCTGCTTCACTGAAGGGAATAAATTGCTCTTCTCCTTCTTTGGGGACTGAGTCTTTTGGACCTTGGTTATTTTTCAGGCTGACAATACTGTACTGATCTCATTCCCTGAAAGCATTTGAAGGTCTAGGGCTTGGTACATCTCATCACCAGCCATCTGAAAAAGATGTACTATTTTCCTCCAGATCACAAATAAGTTAGGCTTACGGACATAGGCATTAGTAAAGGTAAATAAAATCAGAATGTGGAGAAGCCCAGTTCTTAACCCAGCATTTTCAAACTTGGCACCCCCTAACTATTGTGGACTCTAACCCCCATCGTCCCCAACATGTTGGCTGAGGACAATGGGAGTTGCAGTCCAACACAACTGGGTCTGCCATGATGGGGAAGACTGGTTTCGCCACATCCAGCCACCTTTCCTAAGTTACAGGCATTATTCTAAAGCACAGTTAGCTATGATAGCCAGTCTGTCAAGTTCACTGTCCTTAAAAACCTTTCTAGGAATGAGCGTTCCGTAGGAGTAGCTTCCTTGGAAAAGGAGCCTTGCTGTTAAGTTCTGTGCAATTTACTTCCCTGGAATCTGATTTCCCCCCTCTTTTTCTTATCCTTACCTCAGTTTTTTTCTTACTTTTCCTTCCAGAAGCATTTTATGGCTGGAATCCAGTCAGCAGGCACTGTGGTAGCAGGTGCACTTTTTCCAAAGCATGCAAAACTGGCAAGAGAAGGCAGACAAAATGTGCCAGTTCTGATCAGCCTATTTTCATAATGGCTTGCTGCCTTCACAGCTGTAGCACCTTCAGCCTTTTCCCTGCTGCCACCAACGCCTACACCAGCAGAGTTACACCAGTGTAACGTATCAGTAAGATTCTGGTCTACATAAGTAAGAGCTGTGTAAACATCCTCCTGCTCTTTTCTTTTTGTGAAGGAAGCACTCTTTCCTCATACCTGTGTGTTCCCTGAAACAACATCTCAGGCTCGGCCAAATTGATCACCAACAATGGTCCGCCCTGGCCTCACATCGGGAGGCATGGAGACGCACTATCCACAATGCTGCAGCCTTATTTGAGAACTCACGCCGAACAAGTCTTGAAGAGAAACGACAATGCAGATAGAATCACAACCCAGAAACATCACCCAAGGAGACCTTCTGCTGTGTTTTTTGCAACCGGACTTGTTTATCTCGGATTGGCCTTTTTAGTCATCAGCGCGCTTGCAGAAAGCGCGGGATGAGTCCTTCCTGAATATTCGTTTGCGAAGAAAAGCCCGAGAGAGAGTTTACCCTTCTTGTAGCCTCTGTCTGAATCATGAAGTGTTGCCCACAAAACTCTCTGTGTTATTCTGGGTGCATCTCTGTGGGTGCTGATATGTTGCCAGGGTACTGCTTTGAGAACCTTGTATGATTTTTGGTAAATTCCTTCTAAAACAGCATTAGTTTTCTTTGTTGAGGTTTTCAGGTGTTAATACTCCTGTTCACTTGGTACCCATTTAATTCCTTTCTGTCAGCCTTGTAACCTGCTTGTGAAGTTGCATCCAATAGTGATAGTGTTTTTTTGATAAGAGTTAGTGCTTACTTTGCAGACTGGTATCAGATTTACAACTAGTTGTTTCTGAGGTGGTAGACTGTACCTTTTTAGACTGTGTGGGAGGCTCCTATTCCTCCATGCTGCTGCTACTAATGCTGCTACTAATATCACTCAGATGGAAGAGATAATGAGAGAGGAGAAGCACCACTGGCTGCTGATTCATTTCCAGGCACAATTCTGTGGAAACTTCCAGCAATCATATGAATGTGAGTTAGGGCCATACATGTAGGCACCTTGTTCCTTTCCCCTGTGAGCAAATCAAGAAGTCTCTGACCAACTTCAGCGTTGTGACACACTGGGAAATGATGGTTGACAATTTCAGAAAAAGCCATATTAAACAACGAGTTTCAAAATTGGCTTAATATTCTGGCTTGTCCCAAAACAGGTTGGCTGCTTGGCTAGCCAGCTTGCTTTCTGACAAATTCCCTGGGCAGCGTGCAATAGACCTTACCTTGAAGGTTTCCTGTTTCATCAGTGCTGGTAGACCCTTTGCCAGTGTAGACTACAATTTATTCATACCATTGTTCTGTTCATTGTTGCTGTGAGCAGTATATCATCTGGTAGCAAATCTTCTGGTGACAAATTACATTAGGCAGGCATAAAACAATTTACATACAAAATAGAATGGAATGCCATAAAATTGAAAGCAGCATAAAATATGATAGTGATACAAAATTCACACACATACATACCCAAATTAAGCATAAAGGTTCTAAAATTGAGAGGTCCAGAATACAGGAATTATTTAAAAGACCTGAGTGAATGGAAAGGACCAAAGAGACCTCAGTAATGGCACCAGGGAACTCTCCAGGAAGGCTGTTCTATAAATGGGGAGCTGCTGTTGAAAAGGCCCTGTTAGTAGTCACCTGCTTCACTTTTCATTTGGTGGGGGCACTCAGATTAGGGCCTTTGGGAAAATCTTGAGGTTAGGTATGGAAGTTGAGTAGATAAGTATGGAAGAAAAACAGACTCTCAAAGTAATCTCAAGATTGTTAACGGGGGCTGGCTAGAAGGAGCACACAAATTTCTGGTTGCAAGAGCTCCACTGGTTGCCAATCTTTTCCCAGGCACAACTCAAAATCAGGTGATAACCTGTAAAGCCCAATTACAACTAAAGCCCAATTACAACTAAAGGACGGTTTCCCCTTGTTTCGAGATCTTATGAGAAGGCCCTTCTTTCTGTCCTACCACCTTCACAGGTACATCTGGTGGAAACATGGGAGAGAGACTTCTCAATGGCTGCTCCCAGGCTCTGGAATTCCTTTCTTAAAGAGATTAAACTAACACCTTCCCTGCTATCCTTTTGTAGGCAGGTAAAGACCTTTTTGTTTTAGCTGGCCTCTAATGGCTGATTGCTTGGGGGGGGGGGTTCTTTTGGAATGTGTTGTACTGTTTGTTTGTTTAATGGCCTTGTTTTTAATTGCTTTTAATCCTATTGTTAGTGTAATTACATTTTTAAATTTTTTGTATGATGAATTTTAAACTATGTCTTCTAAAAATCTTTGTAAGCCCCATTGAATCTGGGGGGAAAGTGGGTTGTTGTTGTTAACAGCCATGTAATAACAGCTGTTTCATGCTTTAAACTGGTCTAGGAAAGGAACTGGGAGATGATACATTAAGATACGATTATGCAAACATGATGTGTGTGTGCACAAGGTAATGTTCAATCATGTTAGAGCTAATCTGTGGTCTGAAGTGATATAGAAAGACTCAGTTTTGCTACCTCAGGGAGCATTAGATCAATTTTACTCTTAGGTGCATTTTCCCTGTTACTTTCTGATCTCATATTGAAGGCTCCAATCTTCCAGTCCCCTTGTGAAGGATCAACCTGGCTTACTCCTAAGCAAGCGTATAGAAGATTGCCACCTAGAAAAATAGATTTTCTGCCAGGAAGCAGCCCTATCACTTAAAAATAAAATTCTTGAAGAAAATGTACAATATTTTGTCTACACTGTGTGGTATTTTTGCCTGGTGTAGATTGAGTAGCTCTGACAAGAAGCTATTTCTTTTTTGTAAATATTCATAAATAGTAGGAGGGTATTTTCAGCTCCTGTCTCCTTTCCTCCCAGCCAGGGCTATCTTTCTGTTGCTGCTATAGTTGTTCCTGTATATGTCCACATGCCTCTCTCTCCTTTCTTTCTCTCTCTCTCTCTAATTGCCTAAAAGCATAACAAGCTTCCTGCCTGTCTCCCAGATACACTTTAACATTGTAAAAATGGCACTGGGGCTATTTGTTTCAATCTTGCTGGCCTTTGTGGGTTTTTCAGGAATACTGCAGCAAATCCTCTGGCGTGAGAGGCTGACCTCTGGGGAGGCTAGCAAATTGAGGTGAGCCAGCTGGAGCAATAGGACACCACTGACAGATGGAGCATGCTCAGAGTATCTGTACAGGCAGGGTAGAACGACAAGACAGTTTGGGTTTCCAGCCGAAACACAAACTCCCGCTTTGACAGCTGTTTGGTGTGGTGTAAAGTGGGGACCTAAAAGAGAAGAAGGCAGAGTGTCTTTTCTTGGCAGGAAAGAAATCTTTCCCCTCTGTTTTTGTGGGATCCATGACCAGGCATTACTTTTCTTTTACTGAGAGGCCTCTGGCATATTCATACACATTCTGACACTGAATTGGCTTGCAGTTGTACTTCTGTGGACTAAAAAATGCAATGGTGGATGCTGCTGGAAGTTAATGCATTTTCACGGTGAGTGTTAATTATAGTCATGCTCTGTGCTGATCACATCTACATCTCTTCAGTTCTAACCGTATATATTAGGGAAGCCCAAGCTGGTGCCCCTTCAGATGTGTTGGACTACAGCTCCTGCTATCACCTGTCCTGGTCAGGGATGATGAGAGTTATACTCCACCTGTTTGGAGAGTCCCAGGTTGAGAAAGAATATGTATTAGTCCAGGAGTGAGCAGCTTGTGGGGATGGAGAGCCATTTTACCCCCTTGCCTCCCCCATGGGATGCATGAATGTGTCCCAGCTGACCAGAAGTGGCATCACATCACTTGTGGTTCCCAGTTTGGGACATAACTTGGCCATTTTTGGAAGTAGTGGGAGTTTTTTATGGGGCTGGAATTACGCAATTATTACCCAAACCTCTGCATTTTTTTGTGCTTTTAAGTAGTTATATGATTGTTTGTTTTTAATTGGTTTTTTTAAACTATAGGGCTCAGGTGGAGGTGGCACCTGGGAGGCTTTGAGGAGCCATAGAGAAGTAGTAGGGGCCCCATGTGGCTTGGAGGCCACACATTCCCCTTCCATGGGTGAGACTGTAGTTGAAACTGATAGTTCTACATCTGCTTCTTTTCTGTACTCTGTGTGTGTTTTAGCTGTATCATGCCAAGGTTGTCTATATCAGTGCTACTAAAAGTGGTGGTCCCTGGGCTTGTGCCAGTTCCTGAGTCATTGGTTACCAGGCCCTGGCAAGTTCCCAGGAAAGAAAATAAAAAGCAGTTGTAGCCAACGGGCACAGATATTGTGCTGGTTGGTGCCTGGCACAGAAAATAATGGCCAGCCTCTCACACCAGATAATATGAGAAGCACTCATTTATACCATCTTCTGGCCTGTAGACTAAGGAGAATATGAATAATAAAGACTTGATGGGTCTGTTTTATATTTGTGTTAAATTTTGGTTTTCAATAATAAAGTTGCACTCAGCAAGTTAAGAGATATCTTATGTCTCTTCACCTGTCCAGAGGAGGGTGACCAAAATGGTAGGAGGTCTGGAAGCCTTGCCCTATGAGGAACGGCTTAGGGAGCTGGATATGTTTAGCTGGAGAAAAGAAGGTTGAGAGGTGACATGGTAGCCGTGTTTTAATATGTTAAGGGATGTCGTACTGAGGATGGAGCAAGCTTGTTTTCTGCTGCTCCAGGGATGAGGACACGGAGCAATGGACTCAAGCTACAGGAAAAGGGATTCCACCTAAACATTAGGAAAAACTTCCTAACATAAGAGCTGTCCAGCAGTGGAATGCACTGCCTCAGAGTGGAGTCTCCTCCTTTGGAGGTTTTTCAACAGAGGCTGGATGGCCATCTCTTGGGAATGCTTTAATTGTTTATTCCTGCATGGCAGGGGGTTGGACTGGATAGCCCTTGTGGTCTCTTCCAACTCTATGATTCTAGGATTCATGTGCTGCGCTTGAACAGTCTGTGCAGGGAAGGGATGGGGAACCATATTGGTTTTATGGACTGGGTTCCCCACTCCCACAGCTGTCTGTGGGCCAGATGATATAAGGGCACAGCTTTGAGGCCAAAATGCTAGGGGGAGCTTTTCTGCAAGGAACTCAACCTGTCTTCTCTTCCCCCTTCTCTGTGTTGATAGTACAGGCTTCCCAATTGCAGGAACTCTATCAGTGTGTCTAGCCTCCTAAGTTTCTAGGCTAGAGATGGGCAAACTGGGACCCACAGGCCAAATCCAGCCCCAGCCCCACCCCGCCAGCAATATTTTGCCCTTCTCCCATGCTTCCCATAGCTTGCTATTGAAATTCAGTAGAAAACTGCTAAGTGTGCTATAGGCAATTAGAAACAAAACTAAGGACACTGTAGTCAATATCACCAGTTTAATTCCTTCAAGTTCAATATCAGCAGTCAATATCATATTAATTAAAGTCAATTTAGCTGCTTTTAAGGATCATTTACATATAAATATAAACCTAATAGTATAAGTCAAGTATGAGGGAAAATATATTTTGTTAATGAGTGGGTCCAATTTTAATGAATCTTATAAATATTTAAGAATTAATTTTTAATTCATTTCAACTAATCTGTTCTACATATAAGTGGCAATTTTTACGTACAGTACTTTCTATGTTTTTTTAAAATTCCGATTGAAGACAGGCACAACTCCATTGTTCCTAGGCCCAGCAACTGATGAAGGCCCTGCATCCATCCCAGCTGCCACTGCTGAGGCCTTGGAGGGAGCATTTGCATGGACTTAATCCCCTGTCCCACTGCCATCCCCTTTTCCCTGTGTGTCCTATCTTTTTTAGATTGTAAGCCTTCAGCCATGGAAACCCACTGGGTGACCTTGAGCAAGTCATATTCTCTCAGCCAGAGAGGGAAGGCAAAGGCAAACTCCCACTGAACAAATCTTGCAAAAACAAAAACAAAGAAAAAAAAAACCACCCCTCCATGATCGGGCTGCTGTAAATTGAAACAACTTGAAGGCACACGACAACAACAAAGCCTGAGGGCAGAAAACTGTCAGTTTAACAATTTGGAAGCTGCTCTGTGAGCCTTTTTTACTAGAAGGTGAGGTATAAATGCTCTGAATGAATGAATGAATGAATGAATGAATGAATGAATTTCCCGAGTAAGCATGTTCAACAGTGCAGTCTCTTACATCTTTGCTCAGAAGTCAGTCCCATCCCATTTAGTGGGATTAAACCCACTGAGTGACCTCAGGCAAATCACATTATCTCAGCCTCAGAGGAAGGCAATGGGAAACCCCCTCTGAACAAATCTCACCAAGAAAACCCTGTGAAAGGGTCACCATAAATCGGAAACAACTTGAAGGCACACAACAACAAACGTCCTGTTTATTGTGCATATCCTATAAATACTTGCATTGAGCATATTAGGACTTAATTTTTGTGTAAATATACATAGATTATACTGTTATGGAGTTAACTTTTGAAAGTGATGGTGATTCATTTAGAGATATTGCTGCATTCTTCTTTCAAATACAAATGCAGATCAGAAAACATTAAACACTATTTTATTTTATTTATATCCCACCTTTCTCCCGGTACAGGATTCAAGGTGCCTTCCATATCTGAGTAAATTATGTTCCCATTGATATCAGTGCTGAGAAACACAACACACACACACACCGCAATGGAAAATGAGTCTTCCAAGAAGTTCCTGACAACACTTACTGGTTAGACATTTCAGGGAAAGAATTCTATTTTCAAGCATCATTATTCATTTGTTATTTTTAATTGAAAGATTTATAAGCTGCCTTTTAAGGTAAATTCTCCCGGGTGGAACATGAAATTCCAAACCACAGACCACAAAAAAGCAATGATTTTGAGTATGATCAAAATTAACAGTTAAACAGCATAATGTATAATGACAACCAGTGAAGTTCTCCCTCAATTAAATTAAGCCAAGGTACTTGTATGTGTGATTATAATTTGAATACATACATATTTTGATGTGATAGTAGATAAATAATTTATGCCATTAGTATTAACTCTTATCCTTCTGATCAAATCCCCCTTCTTTTTGCGCAATTGATACTGTAGCTCAGTAGGACTGAAATCTCTTGAAGTCAAATGAGATTTCTCCCTTAAAATGTAAAGAAATCAATGTTCATTTACTGGACTTTTTCAAGTGTGTATGATTTCTCTCGCCCCCCATAGACAGCAAAATCAGTTTGTAGTTGCTCTTTTTTCCATTCATCTCTACTGCCACTTAATCTGTCAGCTATGAGACCAATCAGATAATTTCCTTCCCATAATTCCCTGTAGCCCTAATTGCAGTTATTTGCCACCTGATTAACAGTGGACTTGATGGAAGTCTCAGCCTACTGAACTGAAATCCTGGAGAATCTAATGCATTAGCTGCTCAAACACAAAGCAAAGTGGAAGAAGCTGTGTGTTCTGCCAGATGGAAATAACAAACAACTTTACAGTTTCAAAAAGATTAAGCTAGGTTCTTCAACACTGACTTGGAATTATAGATCAGGATTGCAAAAAAGCCTTCCATTGTTGATGTAATGCTGCTTCTGTTGAACATACTGACAGAAATATTGTTAGAACAATGTGTGTCCTACCTCACAGGCATCTGTGACCCTTTAGTTCACACCTTTTCTGTCCATGTGGGCTTGGGCTGATGGGAGTTGGAGTATAACTTGCCTATGTTCATCCATTGCCCATGTTCAACCATGGTTGAGCCCTCCATATGTTACTGGACTTCAACTCCTAGTGTCTCAGCTAGTATGGCCAATGGTAAAAGATTGTAGGAGTTGTCACCCAAAAGATCTGGAAGGCTGCAGTTCTTTAGGCATGCCTTATTGTTGTTGTCATCTGACATCAAGTCTGCTTCAATTTGTTAATGGCAACTGTACAAATGAGATCCCTCCATAAGTCGTGGTCATCAGCAGTTCTGCTCAGGTTCTGCAAGCTCAGCGCCTTGGCTTTCTTTCTTGATCCAATCCATCTGTAACATGGTCTTCCTCTTTTGGAGTCTTTTGGAGTTGGAGTCCAATGTCTGGAGGGCCATAGGTTTGACACCACTGCTCTGCATAATATGAAGATTTCTCCCCCAGTATTGGGAAGCCAGCATGGTGTAGCAGTTTGAGCATTGGACTATGACTCTGGAGAACAGGGTTTGTTTCCCCACTCAGCCATGGAAACCCACTGGGTGACCTTGGGCGAGTCACACAGTCTTAGCCCCAGAAAACCCCATGATAGGTTAGTCTTAGGGTTGCTGTAAGTTGGAAATGACTTGAAGGCACACAACAACAACATTGGGAAGCAGGAATGATTCCAGAATGTGTAACCTCTAGGATGGCTTTCTGTGGTGCACATAGTGGTATTTGGCTCCTGCTCAAGGAAATTTGTCTTTCTCCCTCCCTAGCTTATCAGTAATTCACAACGCAAGTTCCACTTTTAGCTTGAAGACAAAAGAAGGTCAGTTATCTGCTTGAATCATTTGCCTCCTTCTGCACCATATTCTTCTTTATCGTCTTCTCCGTTTGTACTTACACTCCTGGTGAAGTTGATGTGGGGATGTTGTCATCTGAATACCACTGTAGAGCTGGATAAAAATTCCTTTCCCCCCCTTTTTTTTTAAACTGTGACTTACAGAATTCTCCAGTCAAACTTTTGAAGTTTGGTAGGCTTTCCCAGTTCTGAAATTTTCCTCTTCATTGGTCCAGCCATTGAAGCTATAACCCAACATTTACCGTACGTGGAGATAGCATGGTGTAGGGGTTTGAGCGTTGGACTATGGACTTTTTCAAACAGGGTAAAAAAAAGTCACAGAGGTTGGGAGGAGGACAGCGATGTTCCACTTCCAGCGCTCCGTTTTGGATGCCGCCATCCTCCTCCCAGCCTTCGTTTGTTCTGCCTCTGTCTGTTTTCCCTCTGCCGCTTTTTATTGACGGAAGTGGAAGAGGAACAGTGCCGTCCTCCTCCTGATCTCTGCGGGGGTTTTTTTACCCCGTCTGAAAAAGTCCTATGACTCTGGAGACCAGGGTTCAAATCTCTGCTTGGCCATGGAAACCCACTGGGTGACCTTGGGCAAGTCACACACTCACAGCCTCGGAGGGAGCAAAAGCAACCCTTCTCCGAACAAATCTTGCCAAGAAAAGCTCATGATAGGTTTGTATCAGAGCCACCATATATTGGAAACAACTTGAAGACCCACAACAAAAAAGTCCAGTTAAACTCACTGTGGCTTACCTCTGAGTAGACACATCTAAGATGACAGTGTTAATGAGCCATCAGATGCACGCCCGTATTGGATGATGTGAAAATTATATTGAAGTCCTGAGTACTCAGAATATGTTTCAGGTGGCTGTTCTGCTTGCTATCCCAGTCCAGTGTTTCTAGACAATACTGTTTGCTTGCTCTTTTTATTCAAATGTCTGTTCTCCTCCTTGGAAAAGACAAGGAGACAGGGAGACAGAGTTTGAAATTCTCCCCCTCCTGCCTCTGTGATCGTTCAGAAGAAAATAAGAATCATCCTTTTAATTTGAATCAAAGAAAGAATAGTTTAAATGTGAATATACCTTTTCTGCCAAAACACATTCACAGCAGTGAATTCTGTATGATGGTTTTAAAAACAGAAAATTCTTTTGTTTGCTGTAGCACAGCCCGCCCCAAGCAGAATTTCCTCCAGAAGTATTAGAACACAGCTCTCATAAATCCAAGCTAGGATGATGGTACCTGTTGTCCAGCTCACCTGTAGGGCAATCTTCTTGGGGTAGATTTTGTAGCATCTATGCCTCAACCTGCACCATTTATTCATTTATCTATTTATGGGTTTTGCTTTGAAAGCAGCACCTCTAAAATTAGAGAGGAATCTGTTTGGAGCAGCTGATCCAAGAATATATATATATTTTAATTTTAGCTTCACAGCTTCCTTCTTGTATGAAAGGTGAACAATTTATAAACCTGAATGGAGATGACGGGAGGATACACTAATATTTACAGTGACTTTATGAAACTTTGCAGCAGGTTGGGGAGAAGACAGATTATGTTCCATCGGTACATCTCTGGGCACAGTAGGTCACTGAAGGGTTTTGACTCCTAGCTTGTTGGGTTTGTTTGTTTGTTTACAACAGTTACAGCAAAGAGACTTTTTTCCTCTTCTAAATTAAGTTGCAATGATGGAATAAAGCTTGTGGTGGAAACCAAGAGTGGGTTTTTGTGCACCAGGATTTGTGCTGAAACCAAATTCCTGGGCTAAGCATATGCTCATAGGCAGCCTTGTGCTTTCATTTTAAGAGTACATGCCCCTCCTCCATCGTGCACTAATCTTTTGGATCTGGATCTGGTTTAGGGTTAGAAAGAATATTTGAAAATATTCTAATAATAGATGAAAAATGGGTTTCTCAAATGCCAGGAAACATTGATGGGGAAACTCTTGGACAGATGAGAATCTTTGCAGTTCAGGAGTTACTCAGCATGAAAAGTGCATGGGGGTGGTTGCACAAACAATGACATTTTCTTCACAGAAAGCTTGATTTGCTGTACAAAAAAACCATTTCTGCACAGAAAATTGTGTTTTCTGTACAGAAACTACCATTTTGTATACAACCCTCCCCCATACTTTTTTTTACAAAATAAATCTCTAACTGTGAATTTGTTGTTTGTAATTGCCGTTGAGTCAACCCTATGAATGAGAGGCCTTCATGGCACCCTGTTATGCACACTCTTGCAAACACAGGGTTGTGGCTTCTTTGATTGAGTCTATTCACCTGTAATGCAGTCTTTTTTTTCCTACTGCCTTCTACCCTATCAAGGATTACAGTAGGCGATCTATATCCATGGGCTCCAGGTCTGCAGATTCACCAACTGCAGATCAAAAATAATTTTAAAAATCCAAAAGTTTAGGATGTGTTTAAGGACTTTATCAGATGTGGCAAAAATCGCATGATTATGATGTCACGATCACATGAACATGTTTGTGTGTTCAAACTGTGCTCCAGACATGAATAAGGCATCACTTTTACTTCACAGGACAAGCCATCAATAGCTCTCAATATCACTTTTTTTGCGGTATTGAACAGCATGTGAAAGCACATCCTGCTATAATCACGAGATTACAGCATGAATGGGTGGTCCTCTTTCCCCCCTCCCAGTTCCCGATCAAAACCATCCACAGGATGCTCTTTTTGTGAACTGTCCTGGTTTGTTTGCACATTTTTAGGTTTGTTGAAGTGTTTGTATGTTTGTTTTCTTTGCAAATTAAGTTTTTTTGGTGTTTTTAAGCACATTCGCATCTTCTCACGAGAAACACCAAAATCTTGCTAAATCATGGAAGTAAAGTCCCATTCCTAAAGTGCTAGTGGTGGTCATGCGATAATCCCATGGGGGTTCTTTTGTGTGATTGCAGCGACGTGCGATAAAAAGTGTAATAATGCAACTATGTTTCTGCTTTCCTCATTTGTGGAATTACAGCATTTTTTGATGCTAGTCTGATAAAGTCCTAAGTTAGATATAGTATTTGGTGGTTTTTGTTGTCTTTCCTTGTTTGTTTTTGTGTATTTAGAGGTGAATTATATGTAATAGATGTTTTGCAGTTTTTATTTGTTGTATTTGTGGATTAAATTTTTTTTTAAGTCTGCAATATGTTTTAGAATAAAGTCTTTAAAAATTCCAAATAGTCATTAAAAAAATAGTATTCAAAAAAAATATTTTAAAAAGCAGTGCAAGGTATCTCATCTCTCCCCTGCCCCAGCCAGTGACCTTGTGAGAGGACTGTGGTATGGCCAAAGGGTAGGGATGTTGCTTGTATACTTGGATGTTGCTAATATAATATTACTGTGATTATGAATAACACACAAATACACATGTATTTTATAATCTAAAAGTGTTTATTAGTTCCACATGTCATACATTGTTGGTGAGATACACTTCCCAGTTTTCAGCAGGTTACAGTGGGGACCTAATCCACTTGTATAGTTGTATGGCCAAAGTACAAGTCTCAGTTTAACTACCTTGGCTTCTAGAGAGAGTTTAGGCTTGGTTTGCTCTCAGACCAATTTATTTGTCTTGTTGGCAGTCCATGGTATCTGTCGAACTCTTCTCCAACACCACATTTCAAATAAGTTGATTCTCTTTCCTTCAGCTTTCTTCACTGTCCTGCTTTCACAACTATGTGTAGAAATCTTGACTTTAGTATTCAGTGATATTATCTTTACACTTGAGGATCTTGCCTAGTTCCTTCATAACTGTCCTTTCAGGTCCTTGACCGTAGTCTCCATTTTGATTTATAAATGAGCTAAGGTATGGAGACTCTTTAACTTTGTCTTCATCGTCTACTTTGAAGTTATGTAAATCAGGTATGGTCATTTTTAAAAAAATGTTCAGCTGTAACACTGCCTTTGCACTTTCTTCCTTAACTATCTTCAACAGTTGTTCCAAATCTTTGCTATTTTCTGCTACTAATATGGTGTCATCTGCATATTGTGAATTGTTGATGTTCCTTCCTCCAGTGTCCATGCCTCCTTTCTCTGAGTCTAACTAAGCTTTATCTATGATATGTTCAGTGTGCAAGTTAAACACGTAGGGTGATAAAATCCAGTCTTATATGACCCTCTTGCCAATTGGAAACCATTCTATTTCTCCATATATATATTTTAAAAAATAGCAGTTTTTAAAGACTTTCTAGCAGCAGGGAGAAAAATGGTAAAATTATTCATTCTCACCTATGCAAAAATTTACACCCCTACTCTGGTTGGTGACTTTGCAGATCTTAGTAAGAACAGGAAGTAGATTCCATAAGCCTGAAGTCTGCTCACACGTGCTTTTTGGTAATATTCCAAAAATTCAGCTTTATAATGTTCTGGAGCTTTACTTTAAGTTTTAAAATAATTAATTTGGATTTCTTTGTTTTTTAGGTCTCTGTTCCACCATGTTAAAGAGGACTGAGGATGCCTCCCTCCTCCTTCATGTTCACTACCTGCCCTCTTGCTAGGACCTGGATCCAGAATGAACATAGCGGCTGTATTTAATGCCTTGCTAGTGTCTGTCCTTGCAGCTGTGCTGTGGAAATATATCAAGCTGCGCGACCACGTCTTTGTTCTGGAAGAGGAGCTGGTGCTCACACGCCAGTCCCAAGAACTCTCTCAGGTCCGCATTGACTACCATGCTGCTCTTCAAGCCCTGGTGGAAGATGGCACTAGGATGGTGTGCACTGGTAGGATGCACACAGATCGTATCTGCCGCTTTGAGTCCCTCTGTTATTCCACTGAGGCAGAAGAGTTTGTCTTCTTCCACAGCAACTCGTCCATCATGCTTCCTAACCTGGGCTCCCGAAGATTTCAACCTGCTCTGCTTGATCTTTCTTCCGTGGAGGACCACAATACACAGTATTTCAATTTTGTTGAATTGCCTGCTGCAGCACTGAAGTTCATGCCAAAGCCTGTTTTTGTCCCAGATGTGGCCCTGATTGTGAATAGGTTCAACCCAGACAACTTGATGCACGTCTTTCATGATGACCTCCTTCCAATCTTCTATACCATGCAGCAATTTCCGGATTTGGACCAGGAGGCCAGGCTTTTTTTCATGGAAGGGTGGGGTGAAGGCCTTCACTTTGAGCTGTACAGGCTGCTGAGCAGCAAGCAACCCCTCCTGCGAGAGCAGCTGAAGACCCTTGGGCGTCTCCTTTGCTTCACCAAGTCGTATGTGGGGCTATCAAAGATCACCACATGGTATCAGTATGGCTTTGTCCAGCCCCAGGGTCCGAAGGCCAACATCTTGGTCTCTGGTGATGAGATCCGACAGTTCACCAAGTTCATGATGGAGAAGCTGAATGTGAGCTTGGAAGGAATGCCTGGTGAGGAATACATTATCGTATTCAGTCGTACCATAAATAGACTCATCCTAAATGAGGCAGAACTCCTCTTGGCACTTGCCCAAGAATTTCAGATGAAAACCATCACAGTTTCCATTGAAGACCATACATTTTCAGATATCGTCCGCTTGATTAGCAACGCATCCATGCTAGTCAGCATGCATGGAGCCCAGCTGATAATGTCTCTCTTCCTGCCAAGGGGAGCCACTGTTGTGGAACTCTTCCCTTATGCCATCAACCCTGAACATTACACACCCTACAAAACACTGTCTACTCTTCCTGGCATGGATCTCCAGTATATTGCCTGGCAGAACATGGAGAAGGAGAACACCGTGACCTATCCAGACAGGCCCTGGGATCAAGGAGGAATTGCCCACCTAGACAAGGCTGAACAAGACCGCATCATAAAAAGCAGTGAAGTTCCCCGGCACCTCTGTTGCCGTAACCCAGAATGGCTTTTCCGTATCTACCAGGACACGAGAATTAACATTGCTTCCCTTATCCAGGTTATTAGGCAAACAGTGAAAATTAAGCCTGGGCCTAAGAAGCAAAAATGGACCAGTGGTCTCTACCCTGGGAAGGTCAGAGATGCCAAATGCCAAGCTTCTGTCCAGGGTACCACTGAAGCAAAACTCTCTGTGTCTTGGCAGATCCCTTGGAACCTTAAATACCTGAAAGTCCGGGATGTGAAATATGAAGTTTGGATACAAGAGCAAGGGGAAAACACATACATGCCTTACATCTTGTCCCATCAGAACCATACATTTTCAGACAACATCAAGCCATTCACGAACTACCTGGTCTGGATCCGGTGCATTTTCAACAAAAATCTCCTTGGGCCCTTTGCGGACGTGCTGTTGTGCAGTACGTAACTGCTACCAAGTTTCAGACATTTTGTCGTGGCAAGGGGCTTTACATAAGATGAGCCCAGTCCCATTCTCTCATCATTTGTAGAAGACTGACAAGGACTTCCAGACCATGCTAGTGCCTGAGTGTTCATTTCTTGGTGTGTCTTTTCTTCTCTCTGTGGCATTATTTCTGGTCAAGTTTGTAAAAATGCCCTTGACCCTTGAAAGAAGCCTGCAGGCATGAAGCTATAAATGGAAATCAAAATGGAAAGTAACTGTTGTACTTTGATAGTTATATGAATCTCACCTTTTCCTGTTCTTCCCTCCCTCCCTCCTCCTTTTTCTCTCTTTCATGGTGAATATTTTAAACCCAGCTTTATGCTGGAAATTGTTTATGTCACTGGATGGGCAATCTTTTTTGTATTCTCCAGTGTTTAACTTTATTTATTTTAATTTTTTTGATCCCTGAAAATCTTGGCATCTTAAACCAAAACATTTAGTAGTTGAATATTCATTAAATCATTGAAAATGTATCAAGGTACCTTTTCTTCCTTTTGCTATTGATTCTTAAAAGGTAACATTCATTCATATAAGAATAACTATTTCACAGTGAATGCTAAAGTATATATGCTTTCTTTCATTTAAAAAAACAATTGATGTATGTATATTTTATTTATTGGTTGGTTGGTTAGTTACATTTGTATCCCATCATTCCTCCAATGAGCCTGTGGTAGTGTACATGGCTTTCCTGCTCCAAACTGTCTTCTCACAATAACACTATGAGGTAAGGCAGGATGAGGGAGAGAGAAAAGACTCACTGGGGACTAGAACAACGACCTCCAAAGTCCCAGTCTAGTACCCTAAACAATTATATTACCCTGTCTCTGTTTATAATCCTGGCTGTGCCCTCTGTAATGAGACAATGATTATCCTCTGTCAAAACCCATTACCTGGTAATCTTTGCCAAGTGATGCAAAATATAATGACTGAATCCATGAAGGCTACATAGGTCCTTGCTCATTACAATAATGAGAAAATGTATCATAGATGAGAAACATGTATGGAACTATAGTAATGTATGAGGTATTTTCAATTTTTGATTGGAACACAAATATAACTCCCATCATCCTATTCCAGATCAACCACTGGCCATGTTTTCTGAGGATAAAGAAAAGCATAATCTGGTATGTCTCAAAGACAAGAGATTGGGAGGAAACTGAGCTAGGGCATTCTTAAATGTGATAGCCAACACTTGTAGGACAACAGACTCACCCTTGCCTTTGGAAATGGGTGGCTGTTAAGTTCTGAAGCTCAGCAGAGAGGAACCTGTATGGAAACAGATTTGAGGAAGCATTAAACAGTCATGCTGCAGTGTGAACAAGGAAAAGATTTCCTGAAGAATAATGGCATTTAGTGAGCTTTCATTTATCCATTAGCACCTGTCTACTGTTTCAAGTCATATATTTATATTACTTTAATGAGATTGGATGAGACCCCTGTGAGCTGTATCTTCTATCTCTTATAAGGTTCAGGAGTTTTCCCTTGCACTAAAATGATGGCCTTATTCCTACTGCTATGCCATATGTGTGCTTGTACTGTACTGTGGTACTTCAGTTATCACAAATGAGTGATCCTCTGTACAGAAAACTCAAAAATTTAAACCAGTTCGTTCTGCAGAGAAAAGCAACTTCAAAGACAAGTATTCTGCTATAGCCTTTCCTTTGTTCTCTTGGAGAATTTTTCCATAGACACAAAGGTGGGTTTTTTACTTTTTGTAAGCAATTAATTTCTGTTTAAAAGTACAACATTGGCACTTCTTGTTACTCCAGTTTTGGTGACAATGCTTTACTTTGTAGTTATGTTTAAATCCCCCTTTTTAAAAAAAATTAAAATGTCCCCCAATTGCCTCTGATCACCTGAAAATGTATCCTCCAAAAATAACATTTTAAAGCAGGGGTGGGAAACATATAGCCTTTCCTCCATATTATTGGACTGTGAGACCCATCAGCCCTAGCCAATCTAGCCAATGTTAAGCTTTCATGGGAGTTGCAGTCCAGCAACATCTGAAGGGCCACACCATTCCCACTGTTGCATTATTTTTATTTAGTTTATTTATTTTGTTAAACTTTGGTGGAACAGTGTTCAGCCCTATCTTCTTCTCTCCCTGTTTGCGGTGCTACAACCCAGAAACAAATTTATTACTTCTGTAGGATCTAGGGCCTTATTTTAGGGCATTTTTCCTGCAATCCTGCAGATATTTACTTAGAATCAAGTCTCAGAATTCAGTGGTGTTTATTCCCAAGTAAGTTTCCATAAGATTGCAGCCCCAAGCCTGAATACGAATTATATCAGTTCTTTTTGCTATGAACTTTATGGTATATTTTATGAAAAAGAGAAAATGTTTTATGGAAGTGGAGTTTGTTTCTCCTCATCCTCCTCTTTCATTTAGTATTTTCTTCATATTTGACATCTTTATGTTTCTAATAATTTGTGAATTGTTTATGAGCTGCCATGAGTGACCTACTGTTGAGACAAAAAGGCAATTCATATCTGGTTTTTAAATAAATAAATAAATTATGGGACCTCATTTTCAGCCACTATAAACAACCACAGAAAAACAGCATAAACTGTTTGATCTCAAGACTTACTATGACATTGTGTAAGTCTGCCTTTCTCAACCTTTTCGTGCATTTTGCTCAGCAAAGTCTTCATGGTGGTGGTACCGCCACTCTCTGAGGAACCCTTGAAATAATTTTCAGGTCTCAGGGAACCCCTGCATAAACATTATTCTATATACTGCTATTGCTTTCCCCCCATAATCACAATCTCTTGAGGACCCCCAGCAATCTCTTGGAGAACCCTGGTTAAGAAACACTGGTGTAAGTAGTGTGGTAGCTGCTGTGCCACTGCTCCACAGTTAATGCTGCTATGCAGTTCAGACACTGTGAACTGGGGTGAGCAACTCTTGGCCTTCTGGATGTTGTTGAACTGCAGCTCACCTTAGCTATAGTCATGAGGGATGATGAGAGTTGGAATCCAGCAGACTTTGGAAGGTCGAACATTACCAGTCATCGTTATATATACTGATGTTCATGGGGGAAAGCTTCTGTATACTGCCAGGAAATCCACTTCTCTCCAAGGCATTCTCAGCTGGAGGACATTCTCTACAAACATTTTGTTCTGGAACTTTTTATTGAGACGGCTGAATGGAACGTGACTTACAAGGCGGTAAAAAAAAAAAAGAATCCTCTCATTGGCTTACACAGTATGAACTTGAAATGGCTTAAGGTATGGCAGGAAGGAAAAAAATTAAGCTATACCCCTGAGATAAAGAGATCAGCTTTGGCTAGGCAAGTACAGAGTTTACAACTCCCAAAATCTGCAATAGTAGTAGTAGGATCCTGGGACTTGTAGTCCAAAAATGACTTTTCCAAGCAGTGGGCAAGCATTTTGCTCAGCAATGTCTTTATGGTGATGGTACCGCCACTCTCTGAGCCCAGCAATAAAGTTGAATCTGGCGGGGGGGGGGAAGCACACCATAAAGTGTGAGTCATCATGACTTTCCCACCACCCATGTTCTTTTCCAGCTTGAAGTTCAGTCTGAATTGAAGAGAAACAAGTGCAAACTCTTCCATTAATGCTTCAGTAGGGGCAAAAGGATGAAGGAAAGTCTGTTTTCTGTCTCTGCTGGAGTGTGACTAAGGCTTCTTTCATGCTACACAGTCATGGCACTATGATTCCACTTAAAGTACCATGGTGACATCCTATAGAATCCTGGGTCTGGTAGTTTGGTGAGACACGATAGCATTCTGACTGGGAATTCTAAATACGCCACACAAAGTACAAATTCCAGGATTCCTTAGGATAGAAGCATGGCAATTAAAGTGGGATCATGGTGCTACAATTATGTAGAGCAAAATGGCCCTGGGGTAAATGCCAGGCTCAAGGGGTATTGCTTTTGTGGGAATTTCCCCGCCACAAGTAACCTGCTATTTTCCAGGTTGGGGTGGGGAACATTTTATTTATCCAAGTCTGACTGCAGGGGCAAGGGTCAAGAACATTACCCGCTAATAATCTTGAAGTGATATGGGTGCATGGAATTAACCTGTAAGTGGGTAGGTGCACACATAGTCTAAGAAAAGGTTGAAGGAACCTTTGGCTTTCTGGGTGTTTTGGACCCAATTCCCGTAATCCATGACCACTGGCCAAACTGACTGGGGCTTCTGGAAGTTGAAGAAGGTTCTGGAAGGCTTTAGGTTTCACATCCTTAGTTTAACAACATGCAAAGATGTTTTTGCATGTAGGAAGGCCATGTAATAACACATAATGGTAATCTATATTTTGAGATTTGTTGTTTCTTTCCATCTCTTCCTCCAAGGAACACAAAATATTCTGTTAGCTGTGGGAGACTGTAAGTTTTCCCACACCATTCAAGTGAGTTTCATAGCTGAGGAGATGTGCAATTTCAACATGTAGATGTAGTGCTGCATAAATTAGTGCTGCCTTATGCACAAAGAAGAACATGTTGAACATCGACAGTGAGTCTATCAGGGGAAAGTCCTCTAGTGGTGACATTTTCCCATCAAAGCTACTTCTTATCAGGCCAGGGAAGTGCTCCATTTATACCAGCACAGTCTACCATGACTTGTTCTGCATGGGTTCAAGCCAATGGTTTTTTTCCCCCATCACCTTCTTAGGGCTAGAGAATCTGTGATCCTCCAAATGTTGTTGGACTCCAGTTCTCAGCTCCTGCCCTCCTGGCCAATGGTGGGGGATGCTGGGGTTTCACATCCATGTGGAAGGGAACACGTTTTCCTTCCCTGCTAATCAAACAGTCCCAGGGCTTCAACTGTATGAGCCATGGCTCCACTACAGTGGGATTTTATTTTTGTGCTCTACTACTGAGCTATGAACCCTTTCCAACAACTTCTCTTAAGTGCCCCCCCCCATTAAAGATACTTCATTGCATAATTATGTATATTTTGTGTATATTTTCACTCATGGCAAATTGGCAAAGAAATACACCTTGGTGACACCTTGATACATAGGTAGTCATCTTTCTAGACATGTATTTGTCCTCCCTGTGGAATGGAGGCCACAATGTCTCCTGTGTTTGTTTGTTTTGTTTTTTTGTTCATTTTTTAGTAGGGTATTTTAGAGGCTGCAATTTTTCTGAAAGCACAAAACAGTTACTCAGAATAAACCACAGCAATGTTGGTCTTTGAAAATGGCTGGTGAAACACAACAGCTAAACAGAGCAGATTTACTTCTATAAAATATTTGTATTCTTATGCATTGTAAAAGACTGTAGGATTAAGGTATTTAAAAGAACATGATTCCCCCACCCACTCACCCCTTGTGGCTTCGGATTAGAAATGTGTGCTTTTTATGTATATTCAGCATCATGACTGAAAGCCCATCTGTGGTTAGGGAGGTGTGGAAAGCAATCCCATCTGTGGAAAGAACAAAAACAGCTTTTCATACATCTCTTGTCTTCAAACAGTATTTTGGAACAGACAAGAGCCAGATCCTCAGCTGTGTGACAAACTGCTACAGCCACTCCATTAAACAGGCTATGCTCAAAGTTGACCTTTTTGTCATTAAATCCCCTCTTGCATGATGGATACTGGTGGGCTGCACAGGATGCAGAGATGGATGGAAGCCTTCCTGTGTTCGTCAAATAACCTGGACCATATTTTGTAAGATTTCATATGGAGCAAGTTGACCCTGCCTTTAGGCAGAGTGAGGCAATCACTCACGCAGCAGATGCTGGGAGGCAGCAATGGCAGTCTCCTAGCTTTTCCATCTCAGCCCCCATCCTCCCCTGGCTATTTCCCTCTGTTACAAGGCAGAGCTATGAAAAAGAGGAAGGAAGCTGGGGCGGGGGGAGAGAAAAGGAAGTGTAGCAGCACCTTTAAGATTAAGGACTTTATCAGACAACCCCTTTTAAAACATTCTTTTGCCGGCATAAAAAAAATTCTATGCTGGCAAAAGGACGTTCCCCCTGCACGTATCTTCCTCTTCCAGCAAAGGCTCCCCAGCAATAAAGAGACAGTGAATGGAGCCCTGTTCACTTCCTTGTTCAAAATCCTGTGAGACTTTATCGCGCAGGAAATTTAAAAATACAAACACAAATAAGCCTTAAAAGTGACACCAGGCACCTAGGCACAATTTAAAAGTCCCAAGTAACCTGGGGAGGGTCATAAGAGCGAAACTTACCTGGATGTCCCGGCCACTCTCGCTGCAGTGACGAAAGTTAAATGGCCTGAGAGTTTGCATGCCGGCTATGCCAGCACAAAAACAGCATGGGGAATCTATGGATGGCTTAAGCCATCAATTAAAAGGTACGGGGATTTTGACAGGACATAACTGCGAAAGGGCGACGTCACCTGATCTGCATGCCCTTTTGCGGTTATGTGGCATCATTATGACACAATTTTGTCTGTCTGATAAAATCCTAACTGGATTTTATTTTTGCATGATATTTTGTGGATATAAACCCATTCTTTAGATGCAGTACAGAATGATAATAAATGCTCAGGTATAAAGTATATTTACACACTTGTGGGAATGAGATGGAATGTAATAGGATCCAGAAGGATGCAAATCATGACCCTTGCCCTAAATTTTCATAGGGCTGTCATAGTGCCCGAAAGATAAAGATCTTTGTCTTTACAATGGTCAGTTAGTGTTGATGTGTGAAAGCAATAAATCTGCTTACCAAAAGTCTGTCTCCCAGGGTTCAAAACTCTCTCTAAGAAGATCCCTTTTGTTATATGTGCAGAAGGGAGGACTCTTGTATTAATATATGTAGTATGCCGTGAAGCCATTGTCTTTGTTCATACCTCTGTTAATGGATTAGAATTTGTGACTATAATTCAGTTCAGCAGTTTCTCTTTCTACTTTTTCACTTCCTTTTTCAAGGACCACAACCTGTAAATCACTTGTGTGTCCAGGAAAATTGGAATGTTCTGCAACAGGTTTTGGGTATTGGCATTTCTAATGTCAGATTTGTGTCCATTAATCCTCTTATGCAGAGACTGCCCTTATGCAGAGACTGCCCAGAGAATGGCATTTATCCCATTGGAGGAGGAGCAAGTAAATATAACTCTAATGTTGTGAATTATGTTATTGGCCCCTGTAATATTTCTCCCAGAGTAGATGTGGGGACAGAGTTGACATCTGGGTTTGTGGTAGGGTCTTGTCCCTGTACTACCGTGTTATGTATCCTGTTGTAAGTGAGTAGTTGTTTAAGATTAGGAGGTTGTCTATAGGCCAATAAAGGCCTGCCTTCCAGAGCTTGTGAGAGGGCTGTGTTATTCTCCAGAATTGGTTGTAACTCATTGATAATATGTTTGAGTGGTCTAAGCTGGGGATTGTAGGTGACCACCAGGAGTGTCATTTTGGTTTCTCTTGTAGTAAATAGTTCTTGGGTATTAATCTTGCCTTGTCCATTTTTTTCTTCCTTAGGTAGATATTGTAGTTTGAAAAATGCCTATTGTAAATCTAAGAGTGCTGAGCCTTTTTTTCTTTGTTTTGTGAGCCTGAGGAGATGCAGTTGTATTGGAGGGCTTGGTTGTAAACAATAGATTTGGTAGTGCATTCAGGGTGGAAAGTGTAGTGGTCAATGGGTTTTTGATAGAGTGTGGTGCTTAGACCTTCAACTGTGCTTTCTGCAACTGGACTTGTTTATCTCGGATTGGCCTTTTTAGCCATCAGTGCGCTTGCAGAAAGCACGGGATGAGTCCTTCCTGAATCTTCATTTGCAAAGAAAAGCCAGAGAGAGGGGTGCTTATAAGCTGTGCAACTGCACAGTGGTGTCAAGAAAATGAATTTGTTATGTGGATTATTCCAGGCTCAGACTGATGGTAGGGTGGAAGTTGTTGAAATCCTGGTGGAATTTCTCATGTGATTAATTTGTATGTGGCCAAATTCCAAAGATGTCATCAAAAAATCATAGGCAGAGGGGAGGTTTTTGGGTTTACATGCTGAGGAAGTACTGTTCCAGGTCAGCCATGAAGATGTTTGCATACTGTGGCACCATGTGGGTGCCCATGGCAATGCCACTGATTTGGAGGTACTGTACATGTTATTCCCAGAAGTGAAGTGGTTATGAGTAAGTACAAAGTGGCAGAGTTTGCTGGCTGGGTCTGCTGTAGCCTCATTCAGGATGGTATTCTTGATGGCTTGTAGTCCATCCTGGTGTGGAATGCTGATGTATAGAGATTCCACATCCATAGCGGTTAAGATGGTGTTTTCTGGGAGATTGTGGATGGACTATATTTTCCTCAGGAAATCAGTTGTATACTTCAAGTAACTTGGAGTGTTGTGTAGTTACTCAGAGAATTCTCCACTGATGTACAGAACCAAATTCAAATGGACACACCCCAGAAGCCCAAACAAGGCATCTTTTATTTATTACCCAATATACACAAATGAGGCAATCCAGGGAGACCTATTGCCTCAAACATTAGAACCCTGACTGTTGGGATATAGGGATATATGGGCTCCATTCTCGGGCCATATGTCATCAGCACTCCAAGCTACATGAAAGATACATCTGATTTCCTGAGGAAAATACAGTCCCCAAGTGAGATCAGTCAAATGCATCATGAACAAGCTACAACCAATTCTGGAGAATAACACAAGCGTCTCACAAGCTCTGGGAGGCAGGCCTGTATTAGCCTACAGACAGCCTCCTAATATTAAACTACTACTCCCTTACAACAGGATATATAACATGGATAAGGACAAGACCCTGCCACAAACCCAGATGCCAACTCTGTACCCACATTTACTCTGGGAGCAATATTACATGGGCTAATAACATTATTCACAACATTAGAGGTACATTTACTTGCTTTTCCTCCAATGTAATATATGCCTTCCTAAGACAGCAGTGCCCTTCTACACTCTACACTAGACTAACAGAACAGGCTCTACGCAAGAGGACACAAATCTGACATTAGAAATGGCAATACCCCTAAACCTGTTGCAGGATATTTCAGCTACCTGGAAATAGGTAGTGGTCTTTGAACAAGGATATTAAAAGGGAAGATTAGGAAGAGAAACTGCTGAATTGAATTATATTCACAAATTCCAGTCCATCAGCAGAGGTATGAACAAAGACAATAGCTTCATGACACACTACATATATTAATATAAGAGTCTTCCCTACTACACATATAACAAAAGGCGTCTTCTCAGAGAGAATTTTGAACCCCAGAGAAACTGACTTTTGATAGGCAGATTTGTTGCTTTCATACTAACTGACCTCTGCAAAGATCTGAAAGAAAGACCTGTATCACCTTAGACAGTCCTTTGAAAATTTAGGGCAAGGGTCATGATTTGCATCTTTCTGGATCCTATTACATTCCATCCTACTCACACAACTGTGTAAATATGCTTTATACCTGAGCATTCTTATCACTCTATACTGCATCTGATGAAGTTGGTTTATATCTACGAAAGCTCATGCAAAAATAAAATCCAGTTAATCTTAAAGGTGCTTCCACATTTCCTTTTCTCTCCCACCACCCTTCCTCCTTTTTATGCTGCAGGGGACTAACACAACTACTTCTTTGAGGACAGAGCTATGTATCTCATGCAGCTTTGTTCTTGCTGTTTTGGCTTTATATGGTTTTTAAACTATTTGCAAATAATTGTTCTAATCTATTTTTAAATGATGTTTTTACCTGTTCCATCTGCATATATTTAATGTTTTAATTAATGTAATCATCTGTTGTATATTGCCTGGGAGGCCAGGGCAGGCTTAGAGTTAATAAATGCTATAAACAAACAGCAATAACTAGAGGCCAGAAGCAGAGTAACTTTGACTACCTAAAGCACAGATTCATTAAACAGACAAATTAGTAAGACAAACAAGCAGATCAAGCTAGGTTATCCAGCATGACTGAAGGAAATTAAAAAGAGAAAGACTCACTAGACCAATTCAGATGGCAATGAACATCCACCCTCCCCTCACCACAGCTCTTTCATGGTCTGCTAATAACATAACATGAAGAGATGCCAAGGAAGATAACTTCAGTGATGTCACATAATCCTCCCCATTTGCACTGTGATTGGAAAGTGCTGTTAAGATTTTCCCCTCCTAGTGCATGATAGAGCTGTCAATGAGCAAAGTCCATTTCCCTTCTGCATCATGCTACTTTGGTGTTTTCCTTGCATGGTCATGTTGGAGATCTCAGACCTCACTTGGAATACTGTGTCCAGTTCTGGGCACCACAATTCAAGAAGGATGTTGACAAGATGGAACGTGTCCAGAGGAGGGTGACCAAAATGGTGGGAGGTCTGGAAGCCATGCCCTATGAGGAACGGCTTAGGGAGCTGGGTATGTTTAGCCTGGAGAAGAGAAGGTTGAGAGGTGACGTGATAGCTGTGTTCAAATATTTGAAGGGATGTCATACTGAGGATGGAGGAAGCTTGTTTTCTATTGCTCCAGAGACTAGGACATGGAGCAATGAACTCAAACTAACATAATGGTAACTAACTGCTCTTTGGGACACTGGAACTGGAACTATAGCAAAACCCACTGAAAAAAAACAGTGTTAGCGAATACAACCCAGCAAACTCCAGGGGTTATGGACTTCACTTGTAGTAGATGTTGGGTTTTGCAGAAAACAGATGACTTTGGGACTCCTTGGCAGTATAATGGGCAAAGCTTAGCAGCTGTCCAGTGCTACAAAACAGGCTATTTTGCGTTCAGTTGGCTTTGCTAGATACTTTTCTATAGCCTAGTAGTTAAATGATATAGGAGTAGTTGGGAACAGACCAAGGGAGTAAACATTTCTGTTAGCAATGTACGGCTCTTCTGTCTGTTAAAATGGGAGATGGATCATGATCATATAGTTCTATTTTATTTGTTTGGTTCTGCCCTGTAAAACCCAGGAAACCACCTTACAGTTACCTGGCCTGGGGCAGGGTACATCCGAGCCCAGGTGACTCACTGTCCAGCCATGAGAATCTGGAGTGTTGGCCTTGGAGAAGTTTAGGTACAATTCATTGTTTAAGGACTCAGTTCTAACAAGGACTCTGAAGCTTTTCTCTGCTGTAGCATTGAGATCACCCTTCACTAAAGCTTATCTTATGTCAGTGATGGTGTCAGTTTCCAGACTTAGATGAATTCTTGAGTAAGCCTGGAACTATAGCTAGTTCCAGCTCAGAACACAACTCCCATTGTCCCTAACAATGACCATGTATCTGGGCTGATGGACGTTGTAGTCCAACACTCTAAACACTAAGTTGAAAAACGCTGAATTAGCAAGGAGCACTCCATTGAAAACATGCCTTCTGGATGCCTATCTGCAAGAGTACTGTTCTGCTGATAGCAAATACATTTGGCACTCTATTTGCACAAAGAAACAACTGTGAAAGAAAACCATAATCCATTAATTGCATGAGAGTATATTGAATAACAAAATGATACTTCAAAGAAGGGTAGTGTGTGTTGTTGTTTTCTTAACCACACATTAATTACTGATGATCAAAGACTTGGGTAGAGGGACACAGAAAACAAGCCCACATTCTTCTTCAGTTATTTAAATTCATGCCTGCATCACCTTGTTTGATGCTCCTCCTTGGATCCTTTCATACTTCAGCCAATGAGGAAGCCTTCTGTTTTTGAATCATCAACAGAATTCTCAAGGGGGAAGCCATTTTGTTCTGATAGAGGAAACACACAGAAAAAGGGGCCTGTGCAGGCTTGGCTCCAGATTTGAAGAGATCCTGGGCAAAATGCCTTTGGAAGGAACCATCATAATTTGATAGCTCCCCTCCGTGACGTAGTACCAATGACATTCCAAGGATGGTTGTAAAGTGCTACTTGAATTCCCCGTAACTTTCTGGAGTGGCCAGTTTAACAGCATTCTGGAGTGCTATGGAAAATAAAAATGAAGGCTCACAGACCCCAGCTATCTGATATAGGGGTCACAGCGCATGTGGAAGGTATTGCTGAACACTGAGCCCTGGCATCTGTACCAGGATGCCATTGACTGATGCTGGGGCTGCTCCTTCAACATAAACAAACTTGTAGTGCAAATTCTTCTTAACCCCCAGAATAAATTTGTAGTGACTCCGGGATCCTCCAGATGGGCCAATAGTTCCAGTAAATGCTGGGCTATTCCTTTTTGGATTTCATACCTTGTAATAACAATTCCTATCCTGTGTTCAATCATGGCCTAAATATACAGGGTTCCATCCATTATTTTTCTGGCTTGAGGTGTGGTTAACTGTGACACAAGTAAGGTTTCATTTCCTTCCCATCATCCCCTCCATAAACTCAATGCTTCCCCCACTTTGCCCCACCCAGCATCCATACTCCCTGTCTTGCACTTTTAATTTTTAAAAGTTTTGATTAGAGTCATAGTGCTAAAGTGCTGTACCACTTAGCATGATAATGGTACAAGAAAGAGGGAAAGAACAAGAAATGGTCAGTCTGGGTAATCAGAAATGCAATGCAGGAAGAAAGGTCAGAGGAATACCTCCATGTCAGAAGCCACACCCCTATTCAATGGAAACAATGGATATAGAAATGAGAATTTACTCCTGCCTATATTGGAAACTCCTGGGAAAGGGGGAAAAAAACCAACCCAGCCCTGGGTTTAAAGATTCACAGATAGTCCCAGAAATTAAAGAGAACTAGATTGGAGCAGGAGGTATGTTGCACGTAAAATCCCGATAGGTGTTACCCGAATTACTCTTATTCAGATCTTAATTAGGGGAATTAATTTACTCAACGGTTGGCATGCTGGCATGCGAGAGGTTGGGTAACTTAGCAGGACCTTTTCCCCAGGTTAAATAACAAAAGGTAATCTTTATTTGAGAAATCAGCATATGAAAACAAGACATTCAGTCACCAATTCAAATTCTCAAGAGCTATCAAAAAGGAAAGTAACAGTAATGGAATAGCGATGGGCTATATTTACCGTACCTGTCTGGAGAAAAGATTAGGACTCAGCCTGTGAACAGCCTGAGGGTGGCTCCCAGAGTGATATGGAGGATGTATGCAAGTCAGAAGCCACATTGAATGACCAAAAATCCAGGGTTCTTATACTCTTTTTGCCCTTTAAAGTGAGACTAAAACAATTGTCCAGGCAACCCTTTCCTGTGTTTGATCAAAGAAATTGATCCCATCTGACTGAAGTGGGGATCTTTGATTTGCTGGGATAGCCTTGCAGTGTGGGGAAATTGACACAAAAGGGTGGGTTGGAGGAAGTGGCTTCATTAGCATTCAGGACCTTGTTTATCTCAAACCAATTTTCCCAAGCAGGAGGATGCCTCTCAGCACCACTTTCACAGCAGCCTGCATAGTTCCTGCCCTTTGATCTCAGCCATCAGTGCATGTGGTCTGCCTTCCAGCTTACCTTACATGGCCACTGCTAGCTTTTATTCTCATGATATCAGTTTGATGTTTTTTTTAAAATTCCTTTTCATTGAGGTATGGTGGGAGTACACAACATTGGTACAGGTACAACTTCCAGCAAATTGATTTTGACCAATCTAAATGAGCCCTTAGGTGATGGTCATGTACATTTGGAGTACTCACTCTTTACTTAGATTAGATGTAGTTGGAGATGGTAGTTGTCCAACACACCAAGAAGGTGCCATATTGTAGATGATTGCCCTTTGGCTGCAATGGGGAACATCTGGCCATGGAGCCAAGTTTGGCCCTTCTGAGATCCCAATCCAGTCATCTGAGCATCCCCATTGCATGGGAATTTTCCAGCTTTTGCCTGGGGTTTCCTTCATAGACAGTAACTAAGTCTCTTAAGACTTAATTACTGGCAGTGAGGTAGGAGTGAGACTCATGTGACGCTCCAGAGGTTGTTAGATTGCAAGTCTTCTGCAGCTACAGTCACCATAGCCAATGGTGAGGAACACTGGAAGTTGCAGTCCAACAACTGCTGATTACTACCAAGGTAGGAAAGGCTTTAGACTAAAATGTCTTGGTATTTCATCCCATCTTTCTTCCTTTGGGCTTGCCAACCACTGAAATGAGGCCCCTTGAGAATGTCTGTGAAACTGAATTCAGCCCTTGGGCTGTGAAAGATATTCCCCACCTTTGCCTTATAGCATTGTTGATTTCTCTTTGACACTACACAATTACTAAACTCTGATCCCACTTAAACTTCCATGGCTCCATCCTGTGGGATCCAGAAGCATTGTCGGGAGTGCTTGGGAGTCCTTCTGGTGCGGGTGGGGATCAATCCCTGATGGTTCACAACTTGAGCCTGGAGGGTTAGAGGTGGGCAAAGTTTATGGTGGGAAGGGTCCCAAATGGGTTTAGGTTGGCAAGTGTAGTGTCACCATTATTTTTTTAGTTCAGTGTATTCGCATGCCCGAAGGGATGCTTCCATTTCAGAAACCCTGGGAGCCTTTGCATATTCGAATATGCGGACATTTGAAGTGGGGGCTGGAAGTTAGGAAGGGGGCTTATGAAGTTTGTAGATATGATTGATGACTGGAGGGGGGACTGTTGCAGTGTTTGGAGGGGGAAAGAGGGTTGAAAGGAGACCAGTTAGTGCTCCCCACCTTCTGATCTCTCCCCCGCCCCCGCCATTTCACCCATTCCTCCATAGCCAACACCACTGTGTCTCTTTTTTCTTGTCCTCCATTCCACCACTTCCTCCTCCTTCCTCCTTTTTTTCTTCTGCCCTTCGTGGGCTTTCCTGGAACTGCAGCTGGTGAAGTGACTGCACATCACAACAACAAAAATGGCAACCCATGCTTGCTGGACAAGGATGGCATGGTAAACTCCCACCAGCACCTGTCCCGACCTCAGACCATCTCACCCATGATTTGGGCCACAGGGCACATGTTTTAAAAAGCCTATTTTCCCTAGAAAGTGCAGAGTAAAAATGGTTTTTTCTTTTTTTACAAAATCGCTTTAAAGCCCTCAGGTGTGGAAAAGAAGTGCTTTCAGTTCAAAACAGAAGGAACGTTGAGTATTCAAACAGCACTAGGATAGAAGTAAGGATTAATTATTTTGCAAGTGTGGATTCAGCCCAAGTTTTCACTGGCTGATTATTTCTTGTTACTGCATCCATTATCCTCTTCACACAGTCATCTTCACACCTTGAACAAGAATCTGTCTGTCTATTTATTTATTTATTGGACAGGTTTTTAACATGTAGGGCTCAAAGAAATACCCCATTTTTTGCAATTACACCACCATTATCTTATACACATAATGTGGTGCTTTGCATGTCTTGTTAGTAACAAATATATGACAGTTCTGTATTAGAACAAACTGGATGACAGACGGATGTTCTAACTGCCTAGCAGGAGCCTGGAGGCCTTCCAACAGGAGCTTAATGAAATGCTTGTGTTTATGTGAGATTTTTTTCTGCAGATAAGAGGATGGAGAGACCGAAGGAGGGGATGGAGATGAGAGCTGATCTGGGATGTATTACTGTTATCTCCCTGTACTGGAGGCTCAACAGGGATGTAGTATATGAGATCTAAGTCAGAAATACTTAATCCTGCACTACTCAAACTTGTACAGACATCAAGGTGTTGGAATTTTTAATTTAGGCATGTGGAAAAGCATTTATTAAATCCTTAAAACTTAATACCTCATCATCTTGTTCCAGACTCTTCTGTCTCTGGCAATTAAAGTACATATTAATTCAATGGTAGTTATGGATTTTGATGCACACCAGGCTGGCCCCAAACCCTTTGCTGTTTGAAGTAGATTCCCCCACCTACCCATCAAAAGTGAGGGTAGACAGTACCTAAAGCAGGGATGGGAACTGTACAGCCTGCAAAAGCTCTCTCCCTCATCATTACAATGAATAAATAAAATAAAATGAAATAAAATAAAATAAAATCTAGCTCAGATTGGAGAACCATGCCTACAAAAATCTCCAGGGGGCATGATTCTCAATATTAAGGATATTTCAGAGGGATGGACCAGGGTATAGCTGAGGGGAGGGGGGCAATGAGAGCATTCCCCCACCAATAAAAATTCTGTCCCCCCAGTGAAATTTGCCTTCACTCCCCAAATTTTTAGCATTGCAGTAACTTAAAACTTCAGTCAATCACTTAGAAATACAGTTTGGACAACCAAAGTAATGGGGCAGGCAAACTGAACAAGAGAATGTGGACACAGCAAATAGAAGAGTTCTAGGCATGAATGGTTTTCACTTTTTCACTCTGTACAATGTTAGAAATTTTTTGGCAACTTTTATTCTGGGAAAGAATTCTTATTAGGAAGGGCAATGCCCACATCCCCACTCAAACTAGACCCCTAGGTAGACCTTTCTGGGGCCCCAAATACGGTAGTATTCCCCCGCCCCCCAAAACAAGATGCTTCTAGTTTTCACAAAAATAGTTGGATGCAGCTACAGGGGGCAGGGGTTTGGAAAATGGGGCAATGCCTTACCTGACTCCCCTGCAGTTGTCAACTCCTGATTTAAAGGCAGCCAAATTATTTTGACATGGGGGTGGAAAATCCCACAGAGCACCAATCTCTCTCCCTGACTAAAAATATACTATGACTTAAAAAGTGAATAAGCATTTGCTGCCTGAGGGTAGTTGCCTCACTCTGCCTAATAGCAGGACTGATCCTTGACTCAGAAAAGGCTATAGATTAGGGCTGACCCTTCATTTAGGCCAAATGAAGCAGCTGGCTCAGGTACATTATTTCTATTTTTAGTTATTGTATTTTTATTCTCAAATAAAGCTATTTGTGAGCTTTTCTGTCTCAAATGCTCAAATAACTTTGACACTGTGCCTCAACTTACAGGATGGGGTGCTGTTTCCTGTCCTCAGTTAGCAGAACACCTTAAGTTGGCCCTAATAGGGAGCAAAGTTTGGAAAAGTTACCTTTTTGGACTACAACCCTGAGAATTTTCAAGCCAGCATGGTTGTTGGCAATGTTGACAGGTGTTCCTGGGAGATGAAATTCAAAAACAAAAAAACCCCAACCCTAACTTTTCTAATCTTGTGAAGTCATAGGTTTTCACAGCTGGCATCCATAGATTTTCTTTGGTTTTTTTCCAGGCTGTGAGGCTGTGTTCCAGAACATGGCCTCACAGCCCGGAAAAAACCCAAGGAAAATATTTTCTAAGCTTACACTCACATTACACAATTATAGCACCATGATTCTACTTTAATTGCCATTGCAACATCTTATGGAGTCCTGGGATCTGTAGTTTGGGAGGAGTATTTAGAATTCTCAGCTAGAGAGTTGAATGTCTCACCAAATGACAAACCCTAGGATTCCATAGGATGCAGCCATGACAATTAAATTGGAACCATATTGCTATGATTGTATAGTGCAAGGCAGCCATAGAGACATGGGACTTTTTCAGACGCCACGCAAGAAGCCTCCGTAACAGCAACAAAGCTGCTGTGCAGCAGGAGGTCCGTTTCGGATGACGGCATATAGTAAGCCCTTTAGTGAATAACACTGTGGAGATTTTCACACGGGGCCAAAATGTCCCATTACTGCCCCGCTACCTCCTCTCCCGTTCCTGCCACGGAATAACATAAATCTTTCACACACTCACCTTAATTCCGCAGCAGGAACGGGCTCCCCCTCCCCTTGCTAGCCGGCCGTAAATGCAGCCGTCGTAAGGCTGCTTTTACCACCGGCCGTCTGAAACATTATCACGTTATCACGTGATAACGCCGGACGGCAAATTTAAAAAATAAAACTCCCCCAAACATAAAGTCAGTTCACCAAGCACAAAAACACTCTTTAAATCACATAATCAAAACAGGGAGGGTAAAATAAAGGGTGCCACTTACCTGGATGTCCAGATCGTACCAGGAAGTGCTCGGAACGGACCTCCCCTCCACGGCTGTCATTTCGGAACAGGAACGGGGCTCCTGTTCGCACACCTGTGATTGCGTTATAGTGACGGAACGGGAGGTCTATTCACGATGAAAAATCGTGATTACATTGTTCTGGAACAGTCATGGGAGTAGGATGGATGCAGGACAGAACAGGGTCAACGTCGTCCGAAAGGGAAAACCTTTCCCGACCCTGTTCTGTTCCTGCCACGGGATATATAGCCCGTGTGAAAATCTCCTGTGTCTTTCATGTGTAAGTTTCAGAGACATAGGAGATTATCAGATGACTCAGTTTAAAATGTTCTTTTGCCAATATAAAAAAACCAAAAACTATTTCTATGTTGGCAAAAGAATGCTCCCCCCACACTTACCTTCCTCTCCCAGCAAAGACTTCCCATCAATAAAGAGGAAGTGAATGGAGACCTGTTCACTTCCTTGCCTGAAATCCTGTGAGACTTCATTGTGTGGGAAATGTAAAAATAAAAACAAAATAAACACATTTAAAGTTGCCCAAATCACATACACACACTTTAAAGGCCCCAAGTAACCTGGGGAAGGTCATAAAAAGAGCAAAACTTACCTGGATGTGCCGATCTGACCCAGAAGTGTTCATACCGGACTGGCCATTCTCACTGCAGTGGCAAGATTTAAATGGCTTGAGGTTTTGCACGCCGGCAATGCCAGCACAAAAGCAGCACAGGGGATCTATTGATGGCTTCAGCTATCAGTAAAAAGGTACCTTTGCATAATGCAAGTGGAACGCAAATGGATGTCGTTGTTTGATATTGGCATCCTTTTATATTGGATGTTGCCTTTCTAGAACAGATGAACATACATGCAGAAAGGAGAGATGTAGTAGTGATGGGTGACTTCAACTATCCTGATATTTGCTGGCAATCTAACTCAGCCAAAACTACAAGGTCTAGCAAATTCCTTACATGCCTGGAAGACAATTTCATGGTCCAAAAGGTGGAAGAGGCAACAAGGGGGTCAGCTATTTTAGATCTGATCCTAACCAACAGAGACGACCTGGTTAATGGGGTGCAAGTGGTGGGATCCTTAGGTGAGAGTGATCATGTTCTCCTGGAGTTTGTTATACAATGGAAAGGAGAAGCCAGGCATAGTCAGACACGCATTCTTGACTTTAGGAGAGCTGATTTCAATAAACTCAGGGAAATACTGGGGATGATCCCATGGTCAAGAATACTAAAAGAGAAGGGACCTCAAGACGGATGGGACTTTCTCAAAAGGGAGATACTGAAGGCACAATTTCAAACAGTACCATTGAGGAAGAAAAATGGGAGGTGTCTCAAGAAACCAGGATGGATGACTAAAGAACTTTCAATGGAGCTAAGTTTTAAACGGAACATGTATAGGAAATGGAAAAGGGGGGAAATCACCAAAGAAGAATTCAAACAGATAGCGAACACGTGTAGGAGTAAAGTCAGAAAAGCTAAAGCGCAGAATGAGCTCAGGCTTGCTAGGGAGGTTAAGAACAATAAAAAGGGTTTTTTTGGGTATGTCCGCAGCAAAAGGAGGAAGAAGGAAATGATAGGGCCGCTACATGGAGAAGATGGCAAAATGCTAACAGGGGACAGAGAAAAGGCAGAATTACTCAACACCTTCTTTGCCTCAGTGTTTTCAGAAAAGGAAAAGGAGGACCAACCTGAGGAGAATGGAACAGAGGACACAATAGGGGAAATCCAGCTCAAAATAAGTAAAGAGGTAGTACAGGAATACCTTCTTAATCTAAATGAATTTAAATCTCCAGGACCAGATGAACTACATCCAAGAGTATTAAAAGAGCTGGCAAATATAATCTCAGAGCCACTGGCAATAATATTTGAGAACTCCTGGAGAACAGGAGAAGTCCCAGCAGACTGGAGGAGGGCAAACGTTGTCCCCATCTTCAAAAAGGGGAAAAAAGAGGATCCCAACAACTATCGTCCAGTTAGTCTGACATCAATACCAGGGAAGATTCTAGAACAGATCATTAAACAGAGAGTCTATGAACATTTAGAAGGCAATGCCATAATCACAAAAAGTCAGCATGGGTTTCAGAGAAACAAGTCATGCCAGACTAATCTGATCTCTTTTTTTGATAAAGTTACCAGCTTGGTAGATGAAGGGAATGCTGTGGACATTGCATACCTTGATTTCAGTAAGGCCTTTGACAAGGTTCCCCATGACATTCTTGCAAACAAGCTTGTAGAATGTGGGCTAGACAAGTTAACTGTTCAATGGATTTGTAATTGGTTGACCGGCCGAACCCAAAGGGTGCTCAGCAGTGGCTCCTCTTCGTCTTGGAAAGATGTGACCAGTGGAGTGCCACAGGGTTCTGTCCTGGGCCCAGTGCTATTCAACATCTTTATCAATGACTTAGATGAGGGAATTAGGGGCATACTTATCAAATTTGCAGATGACACCAAATTGGGAGGAGTAGCTAATACCCTAGAGAACAGGATCAAAATTCAGAATGACCTGGATAGACTGGAGAGCTGGGCCAAAGCTAACAAAATGAAATTCAATACGGAGAAATGTAAAGTATTGCATTTAGGGCGGAAAAATGAAATGCATAAATATAGGATGGGAGAGACCTGGCTGAATGAGACTACGTGCGAAAGGGATCTAGGAGTCCTAGTAGACCACAAGTTGAACATGAGCCAACAGTGTGATGCGGCAGCTAAAAAGGCCAATGCAATTTTGGGCTGTATCAATAGAAGTATAGTGTCTAGATCAAGGGAAGTAATAGTGCCACTCTATTCTGCCTTGGTCAGACCTCACTTAGAATACTGTGTCCAGTTCTGGGCACCACAATTCAGAAAGGATATTGACAAATTGGAGCGTGTCCAGAGAAGGGCAACTAAAATGGTGAAAGGTCTGGAAACAATGCCTTATGAGGAGAGACTTAGGGAGCTGGGTATGTTTAGCCTGGAAAAAAGACGGTTTAGAGGCGATATGATAGCCCTGTTTAAGTATTTGAAGGGATGTCACGCTGAGGATGGAGCAGGCTTGTTTTCTGCTGCTCCAGAGACTGGAACACGGAGCAATGGGTGCAAGCTCCAGGAACAGAGATTCCACCTCAACATGAGGAGGAACTTTTTGACAGTAAGAGCTGTTCGGCAGTGGAACACACTCCCTCGGAGCATGGTGGGGTCTCCTTCCTTGGAGGTCTTTAAACAGAGGCTGGATGGCCATCTGTCGGGGATGCTTTGATTGTGATTTCCTGCGTGGCAGGGGGGTTGGACTGGATGGCCCTCGTGGTCTCTTCCAACTCTGCAATTCTATGATTCTATGATTCTATATTCTGCTGGTGTCGTGATCATGCCACATTTGATGCATCTGATAATCTCCATACTCTCCAACTGTCCCAATCTGGCAGGGATAATCCTCTGTTGTCCTACCTTTTTACCTGCTTTTAAAATGTCCCTATTTCTCTCTTCTTTTCCTACTTTTCCTATATGTCCTTAGGTTACTGCAGTTGCTACAAACTGAATTCAAAGTGCAAAAGCAGTTTGCACTCAACTCAGCATGGGAGAGAAAAGAGGTGTGGCAGATTTTTTGCCCTTCCCTGTAGGCTCAGGCAAAAGCAAACTGCTGCAGCCTCTCCTAGCTTGCCTTTTCTTCCTTGTTAATAACTTTTGCCATCTTGACCACACTCTGATGTTGCTTGACAACACATCTCCCTGTTTTCATCTGTGAAATGTTGGAGGGTATGTAGAGATAAAATTCAAATATAGGTTTCCACTAGCCCTAAACAGCTTTTTCAATCAGTCTGTCTGTCAGGAGAAACAAGTGATAGAAGGACAGAGTTTGAAAAGGTTGCTTTTTAATTACAGCTTCCAAAATCCCCTAGTCAGCATGGCCTTTGGCTCTTCAAAAGAATGAGGATATGCCATTTTCTCTTGTGTTCTCTGCTTAACAAGAACCTGTCTGATTATAGCTGAAGAAAAAGCCAGGTAATTCCTGGATATTATATTTTAAAACAGAGGAATCAGCCACTGCATGTTGCTTTGCTCTAACAATCCTGGATGTAAACTTGACACCTTTCTAACAGCAAGTAGACTTTGCTAACAATTATGCAGGTGTCAAATTTATGCCTCTACTAAGTAGAGCTTAGTATCACCTTCCATTTTAACTATAGTTGGAGTAGCAAACTACATTGGGTTCAAAGCTGGCCATTATAGTTCACTGACTTACCTTAAATTCACTCTTTCTCAGCTTGACTTACTTCACACAAGGGGAAGGCCCTCTAGTCCTTAGAGTCCTGTTTGTAAAAGAAGGAGAGAAACAATAGCAAAAGAGGAGCATTTAGAATTTCATAAAAGTGTGTGTGTGTGTGTAAGTGTAAGTAAGTAAAGGAAGAGTTCATTTTCTAGTTCAGCTCCTGTGCCCAGTCCCAATGCAATATATCCCATATAGAAAGCAGCCTTATAAAATTGAGGAGCAATCATATATATGTATACAAATGTGTGTGTGCGCGTATGTGTATTTGTATGGATTTTTAAATATTGATAGTTAAGTATTCAACAGAAATTTCAAAGCTAGTGAAAAAATATGCAAATAATCTATAATAATAAACTGTTTGTGGCAACCATATCTTATTGTGACATAATGCTGTATGCCTCTCTAAGGACTTTATCAGACGCACTAAATACGGCATCATAACGATGCCAAATAAACGCGAAAGGGCACGTGTACCATATGACGTTGCCCTTTCGCATTTATGTACTGGCCAAAACCCGTACTTTTTAATTGACAGCTGAAGGCGTCAATTGATCCCCTGTGTCACTTTAGTGCCATCATTGCCAGCGTGTGAAACCTTGCATCATTGTACTCACATGAATGCAGCATGAATGGCCGGTCTGGCGTGAACACTTCCGGGTGGGATTGTGGCATCCAGGTAAGTGTCAAACTTCTTATGACCCTCCCCAGGCTACTTGGGACTTTTAAAGTGTGTTCCTGTACTTTAAAAACCCTTTTTTCTGTTATATTTGTGGGTTTTTTTTAAAAAAAAAAATTCCCGCAAGAGTGTCTTCTTGTGAGAATCTGCGGGATTTTGAACAAGGAAGTAAATGGAGCTCTGTTCACTTCCTCTTCATTGCCGGGGAAGCCTTTGTCCAGAGAGAAGCTAAGTGTGATGGTGGGAGGGGGGCGTTCTTTTGCTGGCATAAAAATTGATTTTTTATGTCAGCAAAAGAACATTCAAAGGGGCTCATCTGATAAAGTCCTAAATCTGGCAATTGTTTTTTGTTATTGTCAGTTGCATGTTCACAAGTTTAATCATCATTGCAATAGAATTTCCCATGGATTTCTGACCACATAGATCTTTCAAAGTGTCCCAAGCATCTTTTGCTGTTCTCTTATCTTTGATCTCAGAAATTAGTGACTGATCAGTTGTTAAAATTATGAAGGCTAGTACTTTTTGATCAATCCTATCAAAATCAGTCCTTTGTCTCCTCTGAGGAGGCCTGGGATTGTGTAAAACATCAATAAATCCCATTGCCTTCATGTATGTTTCAAAAGAAAATGCCCATCTTCTATAATTTGGCCCACAAAGCTTTTCCATTGCTAAAAAGGCAGGCAGGGTAGCTTCAGCAGCCATGTTGGTTTATTGGTTTATTGCTTTACTGCCTTTGTGTTCAAGCCGAGAGGGAGACCAAAAACAGCAGCTCTGAGGTGATCAGATAAAAAATAAAAACAAAACTTTCGCAAAAACAAAAATTAAATTGAGCTTTTAAGTCTTTAAATCTGGGCCCTTAACCCTTTTTGTAGGAAGGTAATGAGTCTAAAAATAAAATTGCAGGATCTAGTCCTTTAAAAACAACAAGAATTATCTCCTTTTAAAAAAGGTACAATCATTCTGTCACATTTGACTTCACGCTTTATGCAGAGTGCGATTAAGAAGAAGACTTAAGCTGTATTATCATTTGAAAGTGTATTCAGAGATCTGGGATCCCCCAGTTAAATTAGACTCATTACAAAACAAAGGAGTCAGTTTAAAATGCAAAACAAAGTTTACTGAAGGTATATCAGTCTCAATCTACATACTAAAACAAACATAAGAAAAGGTCCCTAAACTGACTAGGAATGGGTAGGAAAGACTCACCAGCCTTGGCTGGGTTCCGATGCATCATGGCATGGTTACAGGAAAACTTAAGATGCATCCATTCTCATGGAGAGTCAGATTCAGAAGAGAAAGGAGTCACACAAAAGCAATAAAATTCAAATTAGGTCATGTGTGAATCATCCAGCACTTCTAGTTGGCTAGAAGTGCCCAGTGAAGTAAGAGAAGAGAATTTTGGGAGAACAAAATGCATGCAGGGAAAAAAACCCTAGACTTATCTAAGATTGTGAATGAGGTACACAAGATTGCTTTTACATTACAATGATTATTTCCCCACATACAACAGGTTGGACTGGATGGCCCTTGTGGTCTCTTCCAACTCTACAATTCTATGATTCTATGATTCTAAGATTCCAAAGGGGGTCTTATGAGAAGCAAAGAAGGAGACCAGTCATAACTCATCAGAAAGTTGTGGCAGACACCTCAGTCTTTGACAGGTTGTCACTCAAGTGCCAGAAGCCACATTCAAGTTAAAATGCCCAAAGTGGGAGGCCTCTTAAAAGAAAACGGAGGCTGTCATAACTCCTTGTGGTAATCATTTGAAATTTTGGCAATTTTTTTGCCTCTCACCCAACTGGTAGTGGCCAGTTTCAACTCAAACGTTCAGACATAGGGCTTCTTAAAAGCAAAAGTGGTGGGGATTGGCAGAACTCATCAGGAATAATTTTTAAGGTCTAGAAAACTGGTAAGTGCTATGTGAAGCACTGCTGCTAAGGGCTTGTCTATAATGAGGGGGAAAGAAGTGGATTGCTCCACAGAAAAGGTAATTCATAGGAGCTGCAATTTGTTTTAATGTTTATTTGTTTTTTGCAGGCATAAGCTTCACATGCCTGTAGGGCAAGATGGCAGCTGTGAATAACAAAAAACAATTATTTGTGTTTCTACTTACTTCACTGCTGCTGCTGGACAGCATTTAAAAAAACAAACAAACCTATCCAAGGTGAGAAGAGTGGTCTTTCATTTTAATATCCCTTCAAATATTTGTACACAGCTATCATGTCCCCTCTTAACCTTCTCTTCTCCAGGCTAAACATAGCCAGCTCCCTAAGCCACTCCTCCCACCATCTCGGTCGCCTTCCTCAGTCACTTGTCCCAATGAGCAAGAATGCACATTCCCCATGGAGCTTTTTAAAAATCCAACATACTTTTTTGGTACCCCTCCTTCTGAATACAGCAGAGTGATGTGGAATCCGATTAAGACAGATCATCTTCTCCTCTAATTTTTTGAGGAGTATTTATGCTGTTTAGACAATCTCTCAGATTTTTGAGACAGGAAAACAGGAAAGAGCTAAGGTACTGGTGCTAAGTCTACTAACTTACAAAAGGGGCAGGAAAATGCTAGCAATATTTTTTAAAAGGAGGGAAGTGGGTAAACAGGAGATCCTAGAGACCCTTTATGAAATATTAGGTACAGATCTGGGAAGCACCATGTATACTTCAGAAGATAGCATCAAAATAACAACTTTGGAGCACTGACCCAGGACAAAGCCTGGAATAGTTACTTTCTTGGACAGAGAATTCTGCACGTTCTCTAGCCCACTCTGGGAGTTATAGTCCAAAAGGATAACTTTTCCAGCTTCTGGCCTAGGCCATTACTTCTGAAGCTATTATATTCCAAAGCTGTTATATGTTCCAAAGAGCCCTGCTGGATCTTGTTGACTATCTGCCCAGATCAGCCTCTTCCCCCTACATTAACCAGCTGAATACTTCTGGGAAACCTACCAGCAATATACAAAGGCAGTAGCCCTCTGCCATTATTTTTCCTCAGCAGCTGCTATTTGGTACCATACTAAAGTTTCATTCTGAAGGGTTCTTACAGAGAAATACAGATAAAATATCGTTATGACTAGTAGGCACTGACTTTTCCTCCATTACTTAGTCCATTTTCTTTTTATAGTCATCTAAACTAACAGTCATCATCATTTGGAGCCCATTCACATTACACAGTTATAGCTCTATGATTTCCCTTTAATTGCCATGGCTGCATGTGTGAAACCCTGGAGTTTGTAAGTCTGGTGAGGCACTGGAGCAACATGGCCCAGAATCCTAAATAACCCCTCCAAACTGCAGAGCCAAGGACTCCATAGGATATGGTCATGGTAATTAAAGTGGAACAGCATATAATCGTGTAGTGTAAAAGGTGGCAGTTGGGCAGTGTAAAATGGTGGCAGTTGGGTGGCCACTTGTATAACCCCCCCCAAATGAGGATGAAAGAAGATGCAGATTTATGTTGCATATCCCAATATATACATGCAAATGTAAATGCTGAGATAATATCTATAAACTAAATAGAACTACTGTATATCTCACCATAATGGGGAAGACTGAGCAGACACACGGGGTACAGTATGTTGTCTGGTCCTAACTGTTGAAGCTCCTGTTTTCCATTCTTGTTTAAAACCAGACTTAGACCAGGTAGAGTTCTGTAAACAAGGAGGTCGCTGTCTTAGCCGATTGCAACAAAAACAACTAAAAGTTTTGTGGCACCTTGAAGAGACTAAAAGGTTTTATTTATAAATTAATTATACACTTTTCAAAGAAACCTTTTCTTTAGCCTGTCCCAAGTTTCCATTATGCCCAACACCCTATGGTTGTATCCTGTATTGTAAATCCTTTGTTTCATGCCCATTCCAACCCAAACATAGATGGTGTGCTTGCTCATCTTTCTGTCATTTATCTGAATAATTGGATTTGTAATTTTACAAGGTCTTTAGCCTTCTCTGTCAAAAAGTGCTGGAGCCTCACCAAACTACAATCCCATGATTCCATAGGAAGGAGCCATAGCAAATAATCCAGTTTCAAACTGGATTATTTGGGTAGTGTGGATGCATCCCAGGATTCTGTATTTTGCTAGTACTGAGGAAGATGTTACTGTTATATTCTAAATCCAGCATCCTGTTGACCTACTATGCCAGATGTCTTGCAGTAGTGGTAAAGGAAGACAACATCTTTTTGGGGTACCACTACCAGAATCTCCCGCCGGAATTATCCCTGCCCATGCTGGCTGGGGAATTCTAGGAGCTAGAGTCTAAAAAAGGATAACACTTCTAAGCTCTGGTTCCACCTACAACATAAGCTCCATCAGTGCTGGCAACTCGTATGCTAGCTATTATTGGGACAACAAGAAGACTAACAGAGATTGTCCTGAAACATTATCTTGTTGGTTTTGTTTTACTTGATGGATTTTGAGAAATGCAACCAAAGACATTTTGAAATTGATCAATTTTGAAATTGATTTTAGTGAATCTACACCAGGGGTGGGAAAACTATGGCCCATGAGCCCCAGGCATTCCCTAGTGTCATTTTGTTGCCCCTAGGATCCATTTTTTTTGGACTTTCCCCCCAGGGGGCTGGTAGGGGTGTGACACTAAGATCTTCTGGGCAGCCAATGTAGCCCCCTACCCCCCCCCACACACACACAATAGTTGCCCACACCAATCTACATGGTCTCCAGTACATAGAATTGGGGAGTCCTCTATTTAGTAGATTTATACACTCATATACAGATACAAAAAGTATTGGAGCTGCTCAGAGCTAAAAGAATAAAAAGGTGGCATTAACTGGGAATTAGGAGATCACTGCCCCAAAAACTTTTTCTTTTCTTTTTACAAACCTACCTCCGTCTTCTGCCTGATTGATTTGGAATTCAATTTCATTGGTACACTGAAAGCTGCAGCCGTGCAATTAATCTCAACTAGAGCTGGGCAGAAAAATGCATGCCAGAAATATTTTCTCACCTGTCAAACCTCCTGCTTCATGTTTTGCATGTTTCTGACATTTGGATGAAGCACTGGTAATTTTTATTTTAGGGGGCATGAGATTTATTTATTAACAGGATTTGATTATTTAGTTTCCTTAGCTCTACAGCTTGAATATGAAGGAGAAGGAAGGGTGGAAACAGTCTCATGAAATCTATGAAATGTTAAGGATTTATTTATATACCCCTGAAGAAATTTACCAGTAGCACAGTGTTGATCTTGCTTCTGTGGAATATAATGTATTCTCTTCTCTCATGTTCCCAGACCAATATTAATTCAGGCGTCAGGAGTCATCACTGTTTTCCATACAAAGGAAAAATTCTCTAGGGCTAGGCAGAACTGAAAATCAGTTTATCCTGAGTTGTTGACCTTTTCCAAGCAGATTAGTTGCTGAAGGAAGGTAAATTTAAATAAGGACTGGTTACGTAAGCAAAATCCTGATTCATTTTCACAGGCATGTGGTTGCTATTAGTAGTAAGCTATGACAGGATCAGAAGAACTACCCAAGCCAGGTCCCTGGATCATTCCCAACTATTTTTAAGAACCGATCACAGTAGCGATTGGTTATCTGTCTATCTATCTATCTACTTTTTTATAACATGATGGACAATAAAAAACTGAAACAAAACACCATAGAAGAAGATAATGATTGCAAACCCACCCACAAAAAGTTAGAACAGCAACAATTCAGACTCCAAATACTGTATATTTTTAGCTGACAAGCAGTTCTGGTTCCAAAATCTCAGGGCCAAAGTTTGTTATGCATAGTGATAGCCATATGTAAGAAACCTCAAGAGTCCCTAGGATAGCCATGTATCCCAATTTACAGATGGCTGCCCAAACAAAGTACAGCTGTTCCTCCATATCCACGGATTTGGTATCCACAGATTTAAGTATTCATGGCTTGAAAATATTCTTTAAAAAATAATAATCCAAAAAAGAAAACCTTGATTTTGCCATCTTATATAAAGGACACAATTTTGCTATGCCATTGCATATAATGGGACTTGAGTAGTCACGGATTTTGGTATCCACAGTGGGTCCTGGAACCAAATCCCAGTGAATATGAAGGGACAACTGTAGACTACTGCAATATGTTCTACCTGGGGCTGCCCTTGTAAAGTGTTTGGAAGCTACAGCTAGCACAAAATGTGGAAGTCTGACTATTCCAGATTGTGCATATCTCCTCTTGCACCAATTTGCTTCCAAACGCAGTTCAAAGGTATTGGTTTTGACCTACAAAGCCCTAAACAACTTGAGGCCAGGATATCTGAAAGATCACCTCCCCCCATATGACCCGGCGCTAAATCTAAGGTGTAGTTTACTAGTCCTTAATACTGCCCTCTAGACATACATCTGAGAAGCCTAGCACCTGGTTTGAGGGGCTATTGAGGTATTGGGGGGGGCAGCCTTGTGCCCCTGGAAATTAAGATGGCTGAAACTATAAGATGTTTACAACTCCCAGAGCCCCCCCCCTCCAGTCAGTATATTCATTGCTCATATTGGCTGGAAGACTGTTGGGGATATCATCCAAAAAGTAACTTTTCCTGAGCTCCACCTTTCTGTCAGGTCTGTGTACCACAGATCAAGCTGTAGCACATATGTCATAACATTATTTACATTTCTTTATTACATATTATTTTTGTGACAAGGAATGAGGGTATTGTTTCATCCAGGCTTAAAATAAATAATTGAATACCTCTGACAGCAATATAATGTATGTAATGTAGGAATGGTGTCCAGAGATAGAAAGGCCATTGAATATTGGTTTAGTAGAAAGCTTTCTTTTTAATACTAGAAAAGTATTTCTACCTTTCTAGGATGGAGATTATATTTTCCATCTCTAAGAAGTAACATTGCTAATAAATGCATCCATGAAAAAAATGAGATAGTCTGTTCTGTGCAGTCTCAGATTGTTTGATATAGTACATTTCATTTTCAAATATGCCCTTTGATACAAGCCCAAGATTTCTGCATCAAAGCCTCCCCCCCCTTTCTTAAAGCTCAGCAGAGGCATTTAAAAAATATATCACGAATGCAGCATGACAAGTCTGGCCCTCATCTGCACCTTCATATGAAGCAGAAAGAAGTAATTGGGATCAGAAAGTGAAAATTTCGGGAGAAACGGCAGGGGAGGTTACTAAAATGAGCTGTGAAACAAACCACACTCCCTTTGTGTCTTCTCTATCCCACGTTGTTAATTAAAATCAGATCTGGCTACAATTGTTACTGTGTTACTGAGGGATTGTGGGAATAGCAATTTCATGCAAAAGTAATACTACAGAGGACCACATTTTCTGTCTTTACTTTGCTGATATTTATTTGGGGAAATTATCAAGTGGCAATCCAAGCAACATTTTTTATCAGATTATAGAACTCAGTGGGACCTACATCACACACATACTATGAAGTATTGTTTCATAGTTCCAAATTTCTGTCTTTTACAGTATGGGTGGGGGCTCTGCAGTATGGATGTCAAAGAGCAATTTGGGGGCTGGTGTAGTGTAAAGGGGTGCAAACTAGATATAATGTAGGTAGCTCTCATACAGTAGTTTTTTCTTTAATAAATACATTTATGAGGGTGGGGAGTCCAGCCAGATTAAGGGTGCATCTACACTGCAGAAACAATGCAGTTCAACATCCCTTTAACTGCCATGGCTCCATCCTACAGAATCTTGGGATTGGTAGTTTTATGACACACCAGCACTCTGGCAGAGAAGGCTAAAGACCTTGTTAAACTACAAATCCCAGGATTCTGTAACATGGAGTTACAACACTTAAGGTTGTGTCAAACTGCATTATTTCTACAGTGTAGATACATGTTGGGGCAAAGAGGTAACAATGCCTTCCTTTTATGGCATAGTATCATTCAAAATCCCCCCCCATTAGTGTGATTGTGATTTATTCAGAACTTGGAAACATTATTTTTGGACTGCAACTCCTAAAATCCCCCCCACTAACCATGCCATTTGGGAATTCTGGGTGTTAGAGTAATATGTCCAAACCCTGCATTCATTGAAGAAAAGAACAAGCACTCAAAGCTGTATTACATGGTTACTGTCTCTACTACTTTGGGCTGCTATATAAACCAGACTGCATATTTTTTAAAATCATATAATATTTTTTATGATAACTGGCATAAAGAAAAAAGAACGAACTCTGCTGTCAGGAAATAAGAAAGAACCCCTGCCATTACAATGGAGAATTATTTGGCTATTTGAATGCCTGGCATTCCCCCAGAGGCTAACTGGCTGTTTATTAGCTCTGATTTGTGTCTGAAAACACAGCTTGCATGTTTCATAGGATGGGAAAGCAGAGGTCTTGAAGGTGACCACAGATAACTGAACCTATATAAAGGTCACCTAGTCGCAATTTTCACTTCTATGGTGAGATGTATCATATTCCCTTTAAATCAGAGATAGGGAGTGTTTGTCCCATTAGATGTTTTGGGACTGCATTTCCCATGATCCCTCACCATTGACTATCTCAGTTAGGCTTGCTGGGAGTTGTAATCCAACTGTACCTTGAGGGTCAAATACTCCCCACACACCTGCTTTAAATTATAAAAACACTAGAAATTGTACATGGCACCACCCTGGCTGATGTTCATGATTTTGCTTATAATGTGGATGATACAAATGTTTGGTAGGACCTAAAATGTTTAAAATATATTTCATACTATGTTCCAAGCAAAATAGATTCTGACCAGCTGTTTTTTGAACAAAGTGACATTTGGGGATCAGTTCAGAATTTGCATGAAAGTATTTGGGATATGCACCCAAATTTAAACATAAAACATGGTCAACATGGGATCAAAAATGTATATATCCCAGAGTAAAGGTCCAGAAATTTGTCTGGACTTGTAGTGCAATTTTTTTTTTTCAAAACACTGTTTATAGTGCAAGGATAACTATATAACCTAATATATCAAATTTTGTGATCGCAAACTTTTTCAGTCAAATACTTTTTCAGTCAAACACATTAAAAACACTCACACACACACACACTCACATATATGTGTGTGTGTGTGTGTATGTGTATATATGTATATATATATATATATATATATATATATATGATTGTTCATATATATATAATTGTTCAACAGCAATATACAATACCAAGTGTACACTAACAACGGTCTTTTCATTGGTGTAACAGTGCATTACAGATTCTTACATTCAAATAGGAAGAAGGAAGGCAAGTGCCTCAGCCTAGCGTGTCAGATATAATCATGTAGCAATGCTGTCACTTGTATACAGAAGATGAAATAGTGTATTAGAAAGAACTAATCACCATTATTTGGTAAATAATTGCATAACTGTGTGATATACTTGAAGGGGCTTATTTTCACTGATTATTTCTACCTTTCTAAAACACCTTTCCTAAGAGAAATCGTTCTGTTATGTTTACTGTAATAATTGTTCCTGATTTCAGTCTGATAGATGTGACTTATTTCTTGATTCCAGAACATTACAACCCTAAGGAACACAAGGTATATTTCAGAATCCGATGCAAATTCTCACAGCCAGATCATACAGTTCTGTTTGGCCCTTTTGCAAGCAAACGTTTAAGGGTTTTTGCACAGGTTGTGTTTTTAAAATTGCTCCCAGGGCTGAAGAAGAAAAGCAGGGTGGCAAAAAAATAGCCATGATGTGTAAAAACAGAGAAGCAAAAGGGAAAGAACAGCTCTTTCCTAGCTTGTGTAATCCGTGGCTTGCCTGTTACTAAACTACTGTGACAGAATAATACATTGTCATTTGGCCTTTGCAGATCTTTCTGTGCTCTTTGTGCTCTGTTATGTGTCACAAAGTGTCTGTGATCAGCTGAAGCAAAGACAGTCCTGTGTTCATGCCATCACATTTGCTGGGTTTGCGGCTGTGTGATGAGGCAAGAAAAAGCAGGAATGGATTCTGCAAATGCAGTGCTATATCTTGCGTGAACTCTGAAGGTTATTCCGTTCCACTTCCTCTACCACCATTACTACCCTTGCAAAATGATCTGACACCCAATCTATTCCATTCTGTAATATCTCAAGTATCTTACCATAAGTAAGAAACTTTTTAAAGGGCTTCCAAAAAAGATCTACAGGGTCACATCAAACACCAGTTTGTTCCAGAGCTTTGGAAAAGTAATATCTTGGGACTACAGCTCCCAGAATCCTCCAGGAGATTAAAAAAAGTCAATTTCCCAAGCTCTGCTCCAGAAGGGAAAACAAGCCAGCCCATTAGTAGCCTTCTGTCAAAACCTCTTTTTATGGATGGGTAGGAGATGTCTACCAGTCAGGAACTACATGACTTCAGTTGAAATCTACTGTGGTCTGCATTCCAGCAATGGGCACAACCAGAGACAAAAGAAGGGGCAGAGACAAACATGGATGGGACTACAGATGTGACTTTTTACTTTTGTTCATCATGCAGTGGAAAGGGGGCATTTGTATCCAGGCCTCTTCTTTTCCACATTGTACTGAGGTCCTGTCTGAATGGTCAAAATAATCCTAATGGAATTCGCTAGGAATGTGATCTGTCTTAATGGGAACCTGCATCGATGTGTTGTATCCAGAAGGGGGCCAGCAAAAAACTCCCTGCTCCTTGGGACATGCAATTTGATTTGAATCGCTTTCCCATAGGAGAAGGAAGTATAAGCTGATTGGCTGGATGAGCATAGGGTGGGGCTTGCTAACAGGGAAAGTGCCCACTGCTGCCATGTTGAATTTTCACCTTAGCAAGTGATAGCTAAGGCAATAAAATGGCGATTTGTATTATCTTTCTCTCTCTCGTAAATGCGAAATATCACTTGTGTGCACCATGGGAAAAGGTTTTTTTTAAAAAAAAAAAAAAATTCAGCAGCGGCAGATTTAAAAATGCAAGTAATTCATTTGCGGCTGCCATCTTGGCTAGAGGGCATGCAAAGTTTATGGGGGCTGTAAAACCATTAAGACAAGTTGCATCTGCTGCGAATTGCTATTACTGCAGAGCAATCCGGTTTTTTTCAGGCTTATATAGATGAGACCTACGTTTCCTCCATTAGCCTTCAAACTAGGGACCACATGGCCTGAGACGGGTGTGGCCTATGATAATCTGATGGTCGGGGTTAAATGCCAGAAAGGGGTGGGGAAGTGTAGCAGGTCGAGGGGCCAATTTTCTTTGATTTTGCAGGGCTGTATAATCTGCCAAAAATGCCCCCCAAAGCGTGAAAACACAACAAAACTGGAAGTAGCTGAAAGCCCACTTCTATTTTGAAAAACAAGTATTTTTATTTTTATTTTTAGGTTAAAAAGCACAGGGGAGAATGTGCCAACTATTTAAAAGGGGAATCACTGCTCCTGGGCACTTCTGGGCAGGCAATTCACCTTTATGGCCACAAGATAGGGGGTTGAGGGTGCCCAAGGGGTGGCCTACATGCAGCCCCAAGGCTCTGATTTGCCCTCCCTTGCATTAGGGGCTCCCCACCCCACTACAGGAAACCCCAGAACATACATAGAATAAGGAACTGTATTATTTGCTAGTAATTCTCATGGAGCAGTTGGCTTTAATCTAGTTAATTATTTAAACCCTGCAGGAGGTAATAACTAATGTTCCTCTTTACAAACTAATGGTACAAGATATGGTGTTTCAATTCATGCAAGGGATGTCTTACTCCCCATAGTATCTACAGTTGTTTATTTAGGCATACATTTTATTACTTTTCTGACATAGCTAGCACAGTAGGTGATTGACTGCAGATGCTTTTAAAGAAATCTGTGTCTCCAAAGGATTACATGTAGAAGAAATATCCTAACCAAATCAACTGGAATTATATTTCTAAACACGTATGCAAACGTCTTCTTTTCTTTTTTTTGAACTGGAAGACAAATGTGTTTCTATTAAGCCAGGATGAGGAAAATTGTGATTCATAGTCCTTTTCACTTTGCAATGGATCTTCTAGAAGAAAAGTAGGACATTGCATGCCATTCCAAAACATAGGAACACTCACCAGCTTCAGCAAATTATGCCCCCAGGGTTACAAACCTTATAACAAGGACCCAAGAAATCACAACGTTGAGCCCAAGAAAAAGAATGGAAGGGAGCCCCCTGACAGTGAACAAATAGGCACAGTGGCACGAACAACTGGCAACACCAGCAGAAAAGGAAAGAGCTATACATTGTCCCTTCATATTCACTGGGGGTTGGTTCCAGGGCCTCCCATGGATATCAAAATCCGTGAATACTCAAGTCCCATTATATGCAATGGCATAGCAAAATGGTGTCCCTTATATAAGATGGCAAAATCAAGCTTTGCTTTTTGGATTGTTATTTTTTAAAGAATATTTTCAAGCCGTGAATACTTAAATCCATGGATACCAAATCTGTGGATATGGAGGGACAACTGTACTGCAAGAACTCACACTTCCTTATATAAGCCCTGAAACCAGCCTGAGTGTTAATTAGGGCTGATTACAGGGATCATACAACTCCTCTACTCCAGCAGCTCCACTGGTTTCTGGTCTCTTTCTAGGCACAATTTCCAGGTACAAACCCTGTAAAGCCTTATAGGGTTTAGGTCCAGACTATCTGACAGAATGGATTTCCCTGTATGAGCCTGCCTCTACCCTGAGATCCTCAAGAGTGGCTCTTTTTTCAGGATGTTATCACACAAGCATCTAAAAGTGCTGTAATTCCACAACTGAGGAAAGCCGAAACATAGGACTTTATCAGACGAGCCTCTAAAAACATTTCTTTGCCAGCATATTTTAAACCGTTAGTGTGCCAGCAGAAGAACCCTTTTTATCAGAAGTCAATGTAATGAAAAAGCAGCCCAGTACTTCCGTGTTCTCTGGGGTGCATGATCTCGTGGTTCTTGTGAGGAGACGCAGACGTGTTTAAAAGTCGAAAAACAGCTAAAATAAAAAACAAAATGAACACACAAGCACTGAAACATACTTAAAAACTTCCAAGTAAACTGGGGAGGTTCATCAAAAGGGAGGTCCCATCAATGAAAAGTGATGCCTTACGAACGAGAGCAGAACGCAATGAGGAAGACATTGTCTGAAACTAGGTCTCGTTTGCAGGACAATAATGTCATCCTAGCATTCTGCTCTTGTATTTTTGCTGCATCTGATAATCTCCCATGTCTGATTTAAAGATCATAAACCTTACAAGGGGGGGAGGAGCAGAGTCCTTGAATTTGACCATCAACAGGACCTGGGTAGTGGAGCAAGTCATACACATCCCAATTATGGGGAGATGCATTATGTTTCTATTTAAATTACAGATTCTAATTATAAATTTGCATTTATACTTTTCCATATAGATTACCTTCTGTAACTCTTATGTAAATCTGAGTCATTATGTGCCAAATTATGCATCACCCATACAAAAGTTCTCTATGTAAATGATTTTCAGTGTCCTACTTTCCTCATTGCTAGAAATCTGAGGACTGATGGAAAATGTGTAATTATGTATCACCCCCAAAGGAGGGTAGAAATGGCCACCTGAGTTCCCTTGGACTTTTGTCAACTTGTCACCATTTTTATTTTTTTAAAAAATTTAATCTCCTGCTCTCTGTATGGTTGTGATTTTTCAGATTGTTCCTTTTGTTTCATGGATTAGTTTGTAAACTGCCTTGGCTTACAAAAAGCAAGGTGGAAAATATGAAAACAAATAAAGATCTCTGATATTCCATTACATCATTTTAAAGAGGTTCTAGATATACGGTTTCAGTTTGTTATAAATATACAACATCACAAGATTTTTCATTAAATGAATAGGCTTCCTGTTGAAAGGTTCAGCCCATTAATGTGAAAAATAAATTTGCTTCTGCCTGGGAAAATTGAAATGTGCACTGTGGATAGATCCAGCGTTGTAGTCAAAGAGCCCAAATGGCTAGCTTTGCAATAACTTAAAACTTCAGTTGGGCAATTAGAAATACAGTTCAGACATCCAAAGAAAAGGGAAGGGCAAAGTTGCCGAAGGGAAAAACCCAACAAATACCGGTACCAGAGTTCTGTGTGTGAATGATTTTCAGTGTTTTAGGAAATTATCAGACAGGAATGCAAAAAGCATTCCTGTCCCACAATCTCCAATCCCACCCCTGTCCCGGCACAATAACCCTTCCCACCACACTTACCTTCTCTCCCATTGACAGGCAGCCCAAGAATGAATGGAGCTTTGTTCACTTCCTGGACTGAAATCCCACCCATTCTCGGGAGAAGACGTGAGCACTGGAAATTCAAAAATAAAAAGTAAAACACACAAAAACAGTTACACCAAACACACACACTTTAAAACTTCCAAATAGACCAGGGAAGTTTTTAAAAAGTGTGTCACTTACCTGGATGTCCCAACCTCACCTGGAAGCGTTCTGGCAGGACCACCCATTGACAGTGCATTCATAAGAGTTATATGGCCCAAGGTTTCACCCGCTGGCAATGCTGGCACCAAATTGCAACAGGGGATCTATTGACGGGTCAGCTCATTATTAAAAAGAACCACTATAATGATGCTAGCAGAATGCAAAAGGACAACATCATCTGATATTGGAGTTCCTCTGGTGTCATTATGGTGACACATTAGCCACATCTGATAATCTCCTTACTCTCTTCATTGCTAGAAATTTGAGGACTGAAGGAAAATTTCATTAAAGGGGGAAGAATTCTTATTGGGGGGGCAATTATCTCATTTTGTCCTCCCCCATAGCTACACCCCTAGATAGGTCTTTCTTTCCTTCTAAGCTACCATGCCCCTTATTTTGTTCTATAGTTAATAGCACATTTTCTACTGTGTATACATCAGGTAGAATACATACAACCTTATTGTGAGATGTGTCTAAAAGCAATACCAAAGATGCATAATAAGCCAATAGTAACAAAACTAGCTTTGACCATTTTTATAGAGGGAGGGTGCTCTCTGTGAAGTGAGGAAAATAAGCAGCCAAATCACACATCTGCACTGGTCTTACATAATAGGAGAATTTTACATGGTTTGCTAGGGAGGGGAGGAGGGGGGCTTCTAAAATAGTTGCATGAATTTAGCAAGAGAGGAAGGTGAAATGACTGTGCCCCTCACCCCCACTCAGAAAATATCACTAGTAGCATTTAATACTGTGTGGATTGATAGCTCAGGATGCCCCGAGGTTTTTACTCATTTACCAGACAAGATATAACATGAAATGAGACAGGATAGCTTTCTTCCTGCTCTTGTCCCCAACAGCATATATATCATCATAACCAGAGAGGACATCTCAATCAACAGAAACTTTGCCCAAGCAAGGCATTTACAGTAATCTTCCAAGAGTTGCAGGCATTTGATTGATTTGTTAGGAGCTTCTTTTTAAAAAAAACCTTGCTTTTGTCTTTGTGGACGCAAGAAGTGGTTTACAAGACAAGCCGAGCACTTCTATAGATGTTTCGCGGTAGGAGGAAGGAAGGAAAGTCCATGGTGGGGGAGCCACCACTTCCTAAGCCCTGTCAGGCTTGTGTGTGTGTATGTACCTTCAAATCACCTGTCAACTTATGATGACCCCATGAATTTCATATGGTTTTCTTAGGTAAGGAGTACTCAGAAGTGGTTTTGCCAGTTCCTTCCTCTGAAATATAGCCTATAGCACCTGGTATTCATTGGTGGTCTCCTATCCAAGTACTAACCAGGGGTGACCAAGATCAAATAGGATCAGGTGCCTTTAGGGTATTTAGGCCCCATCAGGTTCATACTGTCATATTTTGTAGGCCAGGCATCCTTTCAAAAAATTTTCACTGCTACTTTCAATGAGTGGCAGATGTGAGTTAACTTTTCATCCTCTACTGCCAGGACAGATTTAGATTAGTTTTAGTTCTCTGTGGCACACTGTCCATTGCAAAACACTGATTCCATTTCAACTGCCCTGGCTATTATGGGGAAACAAATATGTTTTTGCATGGGCTAACCTAGCAAAATGCTTTTGTATTGCTTTGAACTTCCTCCAGATGGATAAGCTTATACTGTGAAGATTACATGGTACATTTTATTCCCTATGACTCCAAGAAACTGGGGAATGAGTTATGCAGCAAGGACTGGGGAATGTTTCTTAACCTTATAGGAGGCTGTACATGACTAACTGATGCCCAGAAGTAGGATTAGACCTAGGGGAAGGAGATATGAAAACTGGGGGAAGGAACATCAACAATTTAAAATATGTAGATGACACCATACTGCTTGCAGAAAATTGCAAAGACTTGGAATGATTATTGATGAAGCTTAAGGAAGGAGGTGTAAAAGCAAGGTTACAGTTAAATACAGTGGGCCCTCCAGATTTATGAGCATTTTGTTCCGGTACCACTTGCGGATGGCAAAAAATGCCACCATTTTGGGTATTTCGCCAGATTTTATTCATGGAAATTGTCCATGAATAAAATAAGGAGCAGCTGCCTCCAATCCTACACAGAAGTGACATGGACGATTTTGCTAGAGGGATGGCGTCGTCTGAAATGGAGTCCCTGTTGCACAGCAGTGCCGAAGCTCTCCCGTAAGCTTGTAGCATGGTTAAGACGTGTCTGAAAATGTCCAATGACTTAGAAGGGCAGCTATGAAGGAACTTGGTAAGAGCCTCAAGTGTTAAGATGCATAATTAAATATCAAAGTCAGAATCATCCATGGCATAGTATTTCCAGTTTCTATTTATGGGTGTGAAAGCTGGAGAGTGATTTTATGTTACACTGAAGAAAACCCTATGAAATTCATGAGGTTGCCATAAAGCAACAGGCAAATTGAAGGCTCATACATATACACAACCATAATTTGAGACAGCATGCCATAGTTGCTTGAATGTAATAGAGCTCTGGGAGACCAGGGTTCAAATCCCTCGTTGGGCATGGAAAACCACTTGGGCAAGTCATACTCTTTCAATCTCAGAGAAAGGCTCTGAACAAATCTTGTCAAGAAAACCAAAGATTTGCCTTAAGGCCACCACACATTGGAAACAACTTGAATTTACACAATAATTGTAATTTACCTATAATAATCATTCAAATGTGTTTGTTGCATTAATAAGGACAATTGTTCTGCATTTTTCCAATGACTTCCAAGAACTATAAATGAGATTCTAAAGAAAAAGATTTACACATTGGGCTGGGAGAAGAACTGTTTTAAGGTTTGAGAGTGGCTTGTCTCTTTTCAGTGATGCACCTGCAAGCAGTTCTCTGCTCCCTCACACTTGCATTTTGCCTCTTGGATTCTGGCCAGCAATGTTCTGGTGGAGGATGCATGACAAGGGCATTCAAAACTGGGAAACAGATGCAGTTTAACACTGAGTGTAGCAGGGGTTCATCTTACGGTCATGAATGCAATCCAAATGAGTTTGCATTTTCCATCTGAACTTATGATAACTCCTGCTATGGATTCTTTCATACATTCGCTTCAAATTGTACATAGCCTATTCCCAAGTTTAGAGGTAGCTGGCTTGTCCATTTTTGAAATTGTTACATACCTTATTTTGTAGTCATTAAAATTCTCTGCTGTCCTGCTTTCTCAGCAGCTTTTTAAAAAAATTATTCATATTAATACATTAAACAGTAACACATACAACTACATATCACACATAACATCTCGAAGACAAACAAAGCATACACAAAAAACAAAACACATACATATACCTACAGAATAATCATATACATTCACATAAAAAGAACTTAAAAACTGATTTCTTGTTTTGTTTTAATTGGTTAACATGTATTATTACATTATTTTTCCTAACAATTTCCGAACAATAAAACAAAAGGCTATTATGAACTTCTACTCATAACTGGGGGGGGGGGATCTCCAATCAAAACCTGCCCGTGTTGTCATTTCTCCACTCTTCCATGCAAATTGTAAAAGGGACTCCCATTCTTTCTTTCACAAGCCTTTCTATTGATTTATCTCTTTTAAAAGTGTTTAATTTGTCCATTTCCACTAATTCAAACATCTTCATCATTGGGACTTCATTACTTTTGCATTTGGGGACATATAACTGTCTTGCTACTGAAACCATATATTGCAGAATTGTCTCTTGTTGTTTCTTAACCTGAACCTCCACCAGTCCTAATAATAGCTTTCTCTGATGCTTTTAGCATCAGGAGTTAGAGATTGAACTCCATTATAAAATGGCCGAACAACTGTACAACCATGCTGACTCATAATGGCTAACTCAATGAACTACCAAGTCATGACTAGTCAGACCACTAGGGGGCAATGTCCTGTAGATGTGTATATGGGAGAGCTCAGAACAGAGCTCACTTCCTCTTCTCTTCCCTTCCCGTGAATGCTGAGGCCTGCTGAAGCAGTTTCTCCTTCAATTGTAAATATTTGTATACATTGCAACTGTTTGACTTTGAAGATAAAAGTACCTCCTGCTTATTTGGACATCAAACACTCTGTGTGTGAATATTCTTGGGAATGGGTTGCTACTAAGTCTGCTGAGATAGGGTTTTTTGTTTGTTTGTTTCTGCCAGGGATTGAGTGTCCTATCATCCCCTGACATTTAAAATATCCCAGTTTCTCTCTCTTCATCCGACTTTCCTTTTCCATCCTCAACTTACTTCATTTTCTGCAAACTGAACTCAGAGAGCCTTACCACAATCCAAAGAAAAGTGGCAAAGCAGTAGGGATGTCCTGTCTTTCCTGCTGCCTTACCTCATGATGTCGGCATTCTTCTGCCATTCTTTTGTTCCAGTCCCATGGAGGACTGAGGTAAAAGTGCATTTTTTTGCTAACCAGAAAAACCCATTAGCAAAAAACCTTGATTTACATCAGTCCCTGTGATGAACTCTGTCATTATCCACTCACTCGAACAACAGACATCACTTGAAATGCTTTATTGTCTCAGTAAAATAACAGTAACAGTTCATTGACAGATCTAAAGTCTTGGCGCCAAGAGCTCATCGTTAATACATTGCTTAGGTTTCGATTTCCCTCACCCGCCACTTGGCTAATTGGTTCTATCAGCCCCATGTTTCACTCCTTAAACTTTTCCAAGAGAAACGGCCTTGATGAGCTGCACAGGCTTCCACCAGCACATACCAATCTCCCCAGCCTCCCATAATGCCCTCTGCTTATGTCAAGTCCCTGGCGTGATTACTAGTAGTCCCAACAATGTTAACAAACTACCTGATACAGCAAGTGAAAGCTACCTAAATATCTCTATATCACCAGGGACATGACAGTCCCCCATGGAACTGAAACAAAAGAAGACCAGAAGAACGCTGACTCCATGTGGTAAGGCAGCAGGAAAGACAGAATGTTCCTGCTGCTTTGCCATGTTTCTTCAGAGTGCAATAAGGCTCAAAGTAAAAAAAAATAGTTTTTACTCAATTAAATCAGCAGGAGGAAAGAACAGGAGCGGAGAGGAAGAGGTGCAGACTTGCCCTTCCTAATGTACTCATGTAGGTTTTCTCCCCACACACCGACACACCTTTTTCTAACCTCAGTATATAAATTCCAGAGCTTCTCTCCCTTGAAACAATAGTTTTGCCCTCTTGTTGCCTGGCCACATCCTTTTAACCACATTCTGATGTTGCTTGGCCACATGTGTTCCTGTTTTCATCTGTGAAATGTTGGAGAGTATGGACAAGATTTTGGGTTCCAGCAGAACCAGCTAAGGTTACATAAGACAAATTCTAAGTCCAAGCCAGGCTAGAACTGAGAATTCTTAACAAGCAGAATGGACTGTCTGTCCCAGATGCCATTTCAGGCTAGAGCAGAGTTCAAATGTCCCATCAGCAGACTGACCCTTATAGAGAACGGCACCCCTGTCTGAGGACATTATCATGCGCAGCAAAAATCACAGGATTATGACACCAGGGTAGCACGCATGGGCCCCACTATCATACGATGTCCTCGTCCTTGTGTTATTACCCCATGCTCCAGCCACGAAAAAGACATTCTTTCTCATTCCTGGGACAAGCCATGAATAGATCATCAATAGTGCTCTTTTTTTTACTATTGACTGTGTGAAAAAACACATCACATTGTAAGATTATAGCATGAATGGGTGGTCCTCAGCAAGAAAACATCTGGGTGAGAACGCGAAAACAAAGCACAGAATGCTCTTTTTATGAACTGTCCCCTTTAGTTTGCACGTTTTTAGGTTTGTTTCGGTGCTTGTGTGTTAATTTAATTTCTTAATTAAGATTGTGGGTTTTTTGCAGTTTTAAGCATGCTTATATCTTCTTGTGAGAACCGCCAAAATCTTGCCCATGCTGAATCGTGGAAGTAAACTGCCATTCTTGAAGTGCTAGTGGTCTCTGTGCAATAATTCCATGGCGTTTCTTTCATGTGATCACAGCTATGTGCAATAATAAGTGTTCTAATGCCGCAATGCTCCCACTATCTTCATTTGCAGAATTACAGCCTTTTTAGACACTAGTCTGATAATCTCCTGAAAGGCTAGCTCCACCTGTGGTAAAGAGAGACTCTTACTTGAAAGGCACTTGGCCTGTTTTTAATAATCATTGCCTCCAACGCCCACTGGCAGAGATGATCCTGGTTCTGCCACAACTTCTCAGAGTCAGAAGAGGGCAGCAGGACCTCCTGGCGTAGAAGAGGACTGACTGGCATAACAGGCACTTCTTGCACCCTCATACCTCTGGGGGAGCATGATGAGGGCATAAAAAAGTAATTTTTTTGCACGAGAACTCCCCAGTTTCCCAGCCAGCATGGACACCTTTGTAGTCCCAAAAGTTACTTGTGTGCACCACCACTTCTAAGGGAGCCTAACCAGAACTTGAAAAAGTGACTTTTTTACACTGTTGCTGTTGTCGTGTACCTTCAAGTCATCTCCGACTTATGGTGACCCTAAGGCGACCCTATCACAGGGGGTTATTGGCAATATTTCTTGGGGGGGGGGTTGCCTTTGCCTTCCTCTGAGGCTGAGAGAATACGACCTGCCCAAAATCACTCAGTGGGTTTCCATGATCAAGTGGGGATTTGAACCTTGTTCTCCTGGAGTCCTAATCCAATATTCAAACCACTACCCCATGCTGGCTCTCTTGTTTATACTAAAGGTATATCTACACTGGCCAAATAAAATGTCCTCCCCCATTCCCACATTGATCAGTCCAGACAATACATGGCCAAATCCCTAACTGTGGTGTGAACTGTCTTCATGACGTCCAGCCACTTCAGCACCAAACATGCACTAAACCACCCTTAAAATGGAATAAAGAAATTCACCATTCGCTCACAGGAAAACCCAGTGCACTCCACAGTGACACTGGGCAGATGTCCTCACATGTATATTCCCAGTTGCGCGAGTCACATCCTCTGAGGTCACAAGGCGCCCAGCCATGTGTTCAGTGCTGGATACCTTGGACATAGGACTTTATCAGATGCAGCAAATATGGGGTCATAATGACGTCTAATTAATGTGAAAGGGTGCACATATCAGATGACATTGTCCTTTTGCATTAATGTCTTATCAATAAGACATACTTTTGTATTGATGGGCCAAGCTGTCAATTGATCTCCCATGGTGCTTTTTTGCCAGCATTGCCAGCATTTGAAACCTTGTACCATTGTGCTCACATGAATACAGCTTCAATGGACAGAACACTTATGGGTGAGATTGTGACAGCCAGGTAGCGGACTCTCTTTATGAACCTCCCCAGTTCACTTTTTAGTTTTAAAGTGTGTGTCTGTGCTTGTGTTTACAATTTGTATCTGTATTTTTGGTTTGTTTTTTTAATTTACCACACTTGCATCTTCTCGCGATAATTGACGAGATCTTGATCACGGAAGTGAATGGAGCTCCATTCATGCTCCGTTCACGCTGAGGGGCTTTGAATGCTACAGAAGGTAGATCTGATAGGAAGGGTTCTTTTGCCAACAGAAAACTCTTTAAAGGATGCTGGCAAAAGAAAGTTTTCTGCTGCTCCAAAGACTGGAACACGGAGCAATGGGTGCAAGCTCCAGGAACAGAGATTCCACCTCAACATGAGGAGGAACTTTTTGAAAGTAAGAGCTGTTCGGCAGTGGAACACACTCCCTCGGAGCGTGGTGGGGTCTCCTTCCTTGGAGGTCTTTAAACAGAGGCTGGATTGCCATCTGTCGGGTATGCTTTGATCAAGATTTCCTGCGTGGCAGGGGGGTTGGACTGGATGGCCCTCGTGGTCTCTTCCAACTCTGCAATTCTATGATTCTATGATTCTATGATTTTAGAGGCTTGTATGCAACTTGCAGCGAGCAACACAGCAAGGACGCATGTGAAGACATACTCCTGGTGTCACCGCAGAGCACACCAGTAATGGGGGAATCCAGGGCAGCTCTGGGGACAGAATCCTCCAGGCTGCACCCAGATTATTTTGGCCAATGTAGACAAGCCTTAAGTCTCCAAATATTTCCTGATGGATCTCCAGTGTCTCCTGAAGGTCCCTGCAAATGACGCATTGATATTGATCGCATTGATAATGACATACACTCCAACTTAACAAGAACAGTCTGAATTAATCCTCTGTTATCCCATTTTCCCAGCTCCTTTTAAACTGTAGTTTCTCTCTCCTACTACTATTTCCCTGCTTTGTCCTCAGCTGACTTCAATTGCTGTAAACTGAGCTCAAAGTGCAAAGGTAGTTTGCACTCAATTAACTCAGTGGAGAGGGGAGGAAAGAGCAGAATCTTGCCCTTCACAGTAAGCTCAGGCAAAAATAAACTGCTGCAACATCTCCTAACCTGTTTATTCTTCCTCATCTTTTCTCGTCTTGACCACACACTGATGTTGCCTGGCCATACTGGTTCCGGTTTTCATGTGTGAACTGTTGGAGGGTATGTAACAAGTTTCAGAGGGACCAAAGGATAATATTGTAGCTGTGAGTTCAGTGAGTATCAAATGATTCAAGGAGTCAAAAGAATCCTACCCACCAGAAGTCCTTTCACAGTACACAATTATAGGGCCTGTTTACATGGCAAAATAAGTCTGTGAAGAATTGGCTAAGATTCCTAATAGTTCACACACATCACGCCACAATATCGCCTCATTCAGAAGGGGTGGGGAGCTCAAAAACTCAAAAGTAGCATACTAAGGGCTTTTGCTACTTTTCCCGACTTTTTTGAAAAGTAGCGTGACTTAGTGCATTATCGATTGTGTGAACTGCCATTTTGCTAAGGGCTATGTGAACTACCAGCAATCTTCCCGATACAGTCACAGCAGAGCTGTGCTGTGATTGGTTGGGCTGTCCAAGGAGGGGGTGGGCTTGCAAGAGATACAGGAGCCTGAAATGAAAAGATCCAGCCCCTGTTGTTTTCAGCCATGGAAAAAATCCAGCAAGCTGTCTGCAGCTTGCTTGGCTGTGTGTGTGAGAGAGAGAGGGAGGGAGGGAGGGAGGGAGGGAAATTGAGTAGCGATTGGCTCCTCCAGCTGTTCGCTCGCTCGCTCACTCGCACTCCTCTGATAGCATTTCTGTGTGTGTGTGTGAGAGAGAGAAAGACAGGGAGAGTGGGTGAGGGGAAGGGGAAGGGGGGCTTGATGGGGGGGGAATAGCTCCTCCGTGGCTGAAAGGCTTCCTCCTTCCTCCCACCCTTCTCACTTTTGGAAGAAGAGGCATGAAAACTAGCAGGCATTCCTAAGGCATTCCTTAGCCTTTGCTAAGGCATGAAAACTAGCAGGCATTCCTCAGAGGAGGGAAAGATCCGAGTACTCTCTCTCTCTCTCTCTCTCTCTCTCTCTCTCTTTCCCTCCCTCCGTCTCATCTTCCCCCAGATGTGCTTGGGAGGCCAAGCCCCCCCCACCAGAAAGTGAAAAAATAAACAGAGCAACCGATTTCCCAATAAATCATGTAAACTACCCAGCACTGGTGCGAAAAAGCGCTAAAGCGCAAATTATTGCAATAAAAACTGCTGTGTAACTGAGCCCATAGTGCTGTGATTCCACTATAACTCTCATGGTTGCATCCTATGGAATCCTCAGCTGTTTATAGTTTAGGGAAGGGTATTTAGAAATCTCTGCCAGAAAGCTCTGATGCCTCACCAAACTCCAAACCGCAGATTCCACAGAATGTTGCCATGGCGGTTAAACTGGAATCATAGTAGTGTAATTGTGTAGTGTGAAAGAACCATAAAATGTGTGGCACTAGCAAGGCTCCTCGCCAGTCTGAGGAGATGGTGTGTCCCTTCTTAACCATCTGTTTCCTGATTTGACTGTCTACTTGATTAGAATCGCTTTCCCTCCAGGCCACCACTAGCCCTGACAGGAGCAATGTGTCAGTCTCTTCATTGAATACTCTGTATTTTGCAGCTTGTTCACAGGCAACTGAAATAAATCAGCTTCTGTCTGTGGAAGGAAATTTTGATTGGCATTTGTTTTGTAATTATGGATTCGTAACCTAGAATGACGAATCTGTGACTGCTCTGTATTCAGTAAGGACATTATCAGACTAGAGTCTTAAAAGGCTGTAATTCCACGAATGAAGATAGCAGGAACATCAAGGCATTATAACACTTATTATCGCATGTAGCTGTAATCATGTAAAAGAAACACCACAGAAGTATTGCATGATAACCACTAGTGCTTTAAGAATAGAAGTTTACTTCCACGATTTGGCTTGGGTGAGATTTCAGCGATTCTCACAAGAAGACATGAGTGCACTAAAAACTCCAAAAACAAAAACAAAAAACACCCACCTTAATTAACAGAATAAATGAACATACAAGCACTGGAACAAACCTAAAAACATGCAGAGTAAACAGGATAGTTCATAAAAAGAGCATCCTATGTTTCGTTTTTGCGTTCTCACCTGATGATCAGGCACAAGGAGAATGACATTTCCAGCCCCCTCCCACCAGCGAGTGAGGCTGTGACAATAAGCAATGGACTCTTGTCACAATTCCTTCTTACAGTATCACTTGTTCATGAGAGCGGGCTGGAAATGTCATCTTCCTTGTGCCCCGATCAGCAGATGAACAGGCCTCCTTTCCCGAATGTGGCTGCCAGCTGTGAAGGTGGGCTGTGGGGGGAGGGTTGGACCAGGAGACATGACTGAGTTATGCGTACATAACTAAGTAGCCAATGTAGAATATCAGTGATAACCTTTACAAACCATTTGCTGCACCTTACCATACTAGCTTTAACAACAGAGAAGGTACATGTGTAATAATGCTTGGATAATTCAGAATGATTAACACTGTTCAGTTATTGTTTTAGATGTGCTGGAACTTGTAGACTTTGACACATCCTGACCAAGAGTTTCCTAAAGGTCTGAAAACCTGCAGACTATTAATAATAGCTGTAGAAAGAATAGAGTAATGGGTGGAAGAAAGGAGGAGAGAAGTCATGCTTGTCATCAGGGAGAACTTATTCAAAGAAGTGTACAGCTTGATTCATCGGCATAATTTATCTGCGCTGCTGAGTGATGACAAAATGTGTAAGTAATGCTGATATATCAGTTTAGGTTGTGACTTTCTGCTCTCACTCTCAAATGGTGTGAAGAAAAGGTAAGATCTGGGGGAAATTAATGAGACACACTTAACATATTCAACTTGATACATTTCAAGATACAACAAAATTTTGCTTTGCAAAATTCAAAGCCTGTTTATTACTGCTCTCCTACATGCATCATTTGCTTTAACAGAGATCCCAACCCTTGTTAATCTATTGCAGCAAAAACAACAGAATTCTGTGGCAATTTAAATACTAGAAGTTTATTGTTGCATGAACTTTTGCAAACTCCTGTTACCCTGTAATCTTAGGATCTGGTACCTCTTAGGTGCCAGAGGATTCACTGGGCTTGATCCAGACTCAGTTCTAGAGTAAACCCATTGAAATCAATGGGGCAAGGTAATTTAATTTCTATTTAATTCACTGGGCAGCACAGTGTAGTGGTTTAAGTGCTGGGAGACCAGGATTTGAATATTCACTTAGCCATGGAAGCCCACTGTGCGACTTTGGACAAGCCACACTCTATCAGCCTGAGAGGAAGGCATTGACAAACCTCCTCTGAATAAATGTGGCCAAGAAACCCCTCAACTATCAGGGTTGACTTGAAGGGACCTAGGAGCAACATAGAGAAGTTGACTAAATCTCATTCAACCTATCGTGGGTTTTTGCTACATTTATTTAGCTGTATGGATCCTAGTTTGTGTTCTCCCCTACATTATTATCAGAATCTAGGCGACCATTACCATTCTGGGCAGGGTTTGGTGCTCCAGATGTTTTGGATTCCAGCTTGCTTGGTATTGCAGAAAGAAGGGAGATACCCAGGACCAGCTTTCACATGAGGATGTATGAGGAATTGCCCTCAGGTGGCAGGATGCAAAGGATGGTGAATTACTTTCCACCACACAATAGATGAGCCCCTTGCCACCAGTCTGAAAATGCTACAGCTAGGAAGTGGGTGGGTGTGCAGGCTCTCTAGAAAAGGACATTGGCATAGGTTCCAGATACTTTAGGTTCCAGATACTTTGCTCTGAGCAATACTGAGGGTCACAGAGATTTTCTGTGCTGTGGTGGCATAGGTGGTCCTCCATGGCTACCACATCCACAATGCCTCACTCTGAGAAAGGACTTGTCAGAGGAAGTACATGAGCTGAACCGATTGGTAGATGGAGAAGGCTGGGACTTCGAACACCAAGGCAGGAGCAGGAGGGGTGGGGTGAGAGCATATTTCCTTTTGCCTCAGATGGCAGGCTACCTTGTGCCATTCCTGTAGATCTCTGTCTCGGGAGAATATGCATCGCTTTGCCGTTTGGTGGAAACCTGGAGAGAAGAAGCACACAGGGTCCTGCTGGTGAGCTGTACAAGCTCAGTGGCCAATTATATAAGGTAGCACTACTGCACAAATTGCCAATTGGAGATAATTGCCAGGATCCTGTTGGTGAAACACCAGGGTTGCCTGTGGTTATGCCAGCAAAAGTAATTTGAGAGACATACATATCTCTACACTTCTTTGGTGATTTTTCCTTCTATCCATTCTATACTGATATCCATACTCCTTTTTCTTTTCACTTTCTCCTTGAGTTTGTTGTGCAGCCACACTGGTTTTTTTCAGATGCTTTCCATTTTTCTTCCTTCATGAACCCGTGGACTTTATCAGATGATCCCCTTTAAACGTTCTTTTGCTGGCATTTAAAAAATCCATTTTTATGCTGGCAGAAGGCTTCCCCAGTGATGAAGAGGAACTGAATGAAGCCCTGTTCACTTCCTCCTTTGAAATCCTGTGAGACTTCATCATGTGGGAAATTCAAAAATAAAATCAAAAATAAAACACAAATAATTACACCAAGCACACTTTAAAACTTCCAAATAAACCAGGGAAGGTTTTAAAAAGTGTGTCACTTACCTGGATGTCGCAATCTGACCCAGAAGTGTTCATGCCAGATGGGTAATTGACACTGTATTCATGTGAGTTAAATGCCCCAAGGTTTCACATGCTGACTCCAAAACAGGATGGGTGATCTATCCATGGCTTGGCCCATCAATAAAAAGAAACATCAGAATAACGACAGCGGAACACAAAAGGATAACATTGTATGATATTGGCGCCCTTTTGCTTTCTGCTGTTGTTATTCTGGCACCACATTAGCTGTATCTGATGATCTCCTGTGATTGTGCTTTTTGCAATTCGTTCTTCAAGAACTCCCACTCATGCTGAGTGTCTTTTTCCTTTAGCAGGTCTAGAAATGGGATTCTACCCAGTAGTTCCCTAAACTTGTTAAAATCAGCTTTCCTTAAATCCAAGGTCTGTGTTTAGCTATACTCTTCTTTGCCCTGTCCCACAACTGCAAATTCTAACATTACATGGACACTTCCCTCTACAGTACTGACCACTTTGATTCTAGTGACCAACTCCTCCTTATTGGTTTAGGATCAAGTCCAGGATAGCCAATCCCCTTGTTCCTTCCTCTACCTTTTGAAATATGAAATTATCTGCAAGGCACATCAGGAATCTTTTGGAGAGCCTTTGCTTAGCAGAGTTAGGGCTTATCTACTTGGACTAAATGCCCCAGCTTGGCCCCATTTCAGAGCCCTGCAGTCCAGATGACATAGGGCTTTTGCCCCAATCTGCCCCAATGCCCCTGTTGCTTCCTCTACCTTTTGAAATAGGAAATTATCTGCAACACACATTATCTGCAGTTAGCTTTTAACAGTGCTGGGCTTAGGGCATACTGGGTTGTTGGGGTTGTGCTGTTTGGATATGATGACCTCAGTGGTAGGTTTCTGTTCCAACCTCTCCTTGTTCTAGATTATGTCAATCAGGACGGTACACCAAAAATTGCCTTAACAACTTTTGCCACAAGAGGCCACTGTCCCTACAGATGCAGGGATGCTTAATCCGTGGTTCTTCACTAATTATCTTTCCCTGAGACACTGCTGAGATCCTTAGCATATTGCTTCCAGGTGGAATGTTCTTTCCCCTAACACTTGAAAGGTGTCCCCTGGTGATGTCATTAAGCATGATACATGAAGCATCCAGTAGAGTTGTGCAGAGTATACCATTTGAATAAAAAACACCACATATAACAAATGAGGAAAATATGTACACACTCACTTTTCTAGGCAGTCCTTTCACCCTGAGATTCCTTCCCTTGCTTGCAGACTGGAGAAGAGGGGCCAGGCCCTGAGATCTGGCAACCATAATTATCACCTTTTTTATATACTGTATCTTCTGTGTGTAATAACTCTCTGGCTTGTTGTTTCCATTTGGGTGGAAGGCTCAGTGATGGATTTATATTGGTTTTGCTTTATTTATTTGTTTTTTACACATTAGCATAGGTTTAGCAGGGGCACTGGAGGCATATAGAGGATGGAATCTTGTTGAGGCACTCTGTGTGTGCGCACATGTGAAGGCACACACCTTCAAGTCACCAGTCAACTTATGACAACCCCGTGAATTTCATAGTGCTTCCTTAAGCAAGGAATACTCAGTAGTTTGCCATTGCCTTCCTCTGAAATATAGGACATTATCAAACACACTAGATACAGCATTATAATGATGCCACACAGGGCCGGTTTAACCTGTCTGCCAAATCAGCATTGGCAGGGGGCCCCAAGGTCAAGAGAGGGCCCCGTGTTGGCCTCCTTAATATGAAAATAATGGGATTTCTGGTTTAAAATACCATAGAGTTGCCTTGGAAGGCCTAGAAAAGGGCTAGGGAAGACACATTTTCTAGGAAGACTCTATGGTAGGTGTGCTGTTTTGTGTCCCATGGATAATGAATCCAGGGATACGGGGGTCCTACTATAATCTGAACATCCTGTACGGTGAATAGGTTAGGTTACATTGATCTGAGATAAACATATGGGGGCCCCAAAGTAAAGCATTGCAGGGGGCCCCAAAATTCCTTAAACCGGTCCTGATGCCACATAAACGTGAAAGGGCACGCATATCAGACGACGTCACCCTTTCATGTTGATGTAATGTCAAAACCTGTAGTATTTTATTGATGGCTTAAGCTGTCAATAGATCAGCCATGGCGCTTTAGTGCCAGCATTGATGGCATGTGACACCTTGCACCATTTAACTCATGTGAAAGCAGCGTCAATGGCCGGTCCGGCCAGAACACCTCCAAGTGAGATGGTGACATCCACGTAGGTGATGCACATTTGATCACCCTCCCCAGTTTACTTGTAAGTTTTAAAGTGTCTCTATGTGCTTTTAAAACTTTTCCTGTGGGTTTTTTTTTTTGTTAGTTTTTTTGAATTTCCCACACAAGCATCTTCTCATGAAAATCTGCAGGATTTTGAACGAGGAAGTGAATGGAGTTCTGTTCATTCTTTGTTCGTTGGCGGGAAGTCTTTGGATGGGAGGGAAGGTAAGTGCAGCATAGGGAGTTCTTTTGTCAGCATAAAAATGGAAAAGTTATGCCAGCAAAAAAATGGGCTTTTGGGGTGGTGGCGTGATAAAGTCCATAACCTATGGTACCTTGCATTCCTTAGCACTTCCACATCAAAGCACCAACCAAGACTGACCCTGCTTAGCTTCCAAGAACAGATGAGATCTGGTATTTTTTAGGGTATTTAGGCCTTATGTTGCAGAATTGCACTGGTGTAAAAATAATGTTTTGCAGAGGTTCTGGTCAGCAACTTTTCTGATATTGGGACAATATCAACATTTAATGCTCTAAGAGTTGAACACTTCCAACACCTGCTAGCTGGTAAAAAGAACTCTGTGGGCTAATGCGTTAGGATGAAATGTTTAGTACAGTTACTCCATTTTGGCCTCTAGTGACAAGTATAATTAGGAAGCTGATCTGCTGGAGACCAGAGAAAATCAGTCCACACTGCACTCATCCTTACTAAGGACACAGGAGGCTCATCAAGGACCAAATAATTGCAACAGAAGAAGATGACTAGCAAAGAGAAGAGTGATTCTTGAATTTTCGGGGCTGTTTCATCTGTGCACTTGGAAAAGAATTTGAGATTGGGAAGTGGTAGGAGACTTCAGCATATAGAAAATGAATTAATTTGATATTGGAAGGAAAGTACAGGTGTGTATTATTCTGGGAATAAAGGCAAGTATCCAAAATAAGGAAGGTACGACTTATCTTATAGAAGGGGAACCTGTGGCCCTCCAGATGTTAATGGATTCCACTCCCAGCTAGGATGACCAGAGCTCATTGATCATCAGTTTTGTAGTTATTCAGTCAAAGCTTTTAGGCATGTATAGATAGGCAAACAGGTGGGTATCCAAAAGGGTAGGCATATCAATTTATTGCAGCAAAATCAACAAAGATTCTTGCATCCCTTTAAAGACAAATTAATTATAGCATGGTATTTCACGGGCTATAGCCCACTTCATCAGATATATGAAGTGTTATCGAGATTTTCAGGTACAGGTCAACCCCCATATCCTCAGAGGAAATGTTCCAAGACAGACAGACAGACAGACACACACACACACCATAGATACCTGATTCTGTGGATAATAGAGAACCCTATCATTTTCAATGAGACAAACACCAGAAGTTGACCATAGAATCACATTGGAGGACCTAGAAATGCCTAGAGAGAGAACATATATTTTCAGATGTGGATAAATGAAACCATGGCTACCAAATCTGTGGATATGGGGACCAACCTGTATAAATGCGCTACATATGATAGGGATTATAGACTGAGTTCAGAAGGAAATTAAACACAGAATATGCTGACAGCAACAATTACATTATTGATGCTGGCAATTGACAAAATGATTGCTGATAGCAAAAATATACTGCCACTAGGTAAAGCCAATTTCCATATGCAATGTGATTAAAAATAGCAACAAAAACCTGAAGCTCAATTCAGTCCTCTAGTGTTAGTCTGGATCTGCTTGATAAACTACAACTCAGCAGTCTGGCCCTCTCTCCCTCTCTAAACTCTCTTTGAAATTTCTTTGCATAGGGGCTTACAGCACTCGTTCCATCTTCCATTCTGCCTTATAGCATGATATTGTTGTTCTTCTGGCGTTCTTTCATTCTGGTCCCATGGGGAACTGAGGTAAAACAGTGTCTTTTTGCTAACGGGTTTTTCTGGTTAGTGAAAAAGACACTGTTTTACTTCTATGCCCTACAGGACCAGAACGAAAGAACGATGATGTCATGCGATAAGGCAACACGGAAGATGAAATGTTCCTGCTGCCTTGCTGCTTTTCTTCAGAGTGCAGTAAGCCCTTAAATTAGTGACTGAGATTATCAGACGCAGCAAATATGGCACCAGCAGAATGACAGCAAAAAGCAAAAGGATACCAATAGCAGATGACGTCATCCTTTGCGTTTCGCTGGCATTATGATGGCGTTTCTTCTTATTGATGGCTGAAGCCGTCAGTGGATCCTCCAGTTCCATTTTGGTGCTGGCATTGCCAGCATGTGAAACCTCAGGCCATTTAAATCCCATCACTGCAGCAAGTCTGGACGGTCCAGTGCAAACACATCCAGATGAGACTGGGACATCCTGGTAAGTTTTGTTCTTTTTATGACCCTCCCTGGGTTACTTGGGACTTTGAGGACTTTATCAGACAATCCTCTTTAAATATTATTTTGCTGGCATTAAAAAAAAATCAATTTTTATGCCAACAAAAGAACATCCCCCACCACACTTACCTTCTCTCCCAGGAGAAGGCTTCCCTGGCAATGAAGAGGAAGTGAATGAAGACCCGTTCACTTCCTTGTTTGAAATCCCATGAGACTTAATCGCGTGGGAAATTGAAACATAAAACAAAAAATAAAACATTAAAAGCGACACAAAGCACACTTTAAAAACTTCCAAAGCACACTTTAAAAACTTTTAAACCAGAGAAGGTTTAAAAAAAAATGTGTTACCTCACTGGATGTCATGATCTCACCGGAAAGTGTCCTGGCAAGTCCAGCCATTGATGGAGGAAGTACAAGGGGGAAAAAAACTGCGAGGTTTCATACGCCAGCTATGCTGGCAAAAAATGTTACAGCTGATCTATTGATGGCTTGTTTGATCAATAAAAGAGATCAGCTTATTGGCAAGACATCAATGCAAAAGGGCAACGTCATGTGATATGCATGTCCTTTTTCGTTTATGTGGCATCGTTCTGATGCCATTTTCTGTGTGTCTGATAAAGTCCTTAAAGTGTGTGTATGTGCTTTGTGTAACTTTTTATGTCTTATTTGTCTTTTCTTTTTTTGAATTTTCCTCACGATGAAGTCTCACCAGAATCCACGGGACTTCAAAGGAGGAAGTCAACAGAGCTCCGTTCACTTCCTCTTCATTGCTGGGAGGCTGAGGTGTTCCATCAATAAAAAGTGGTGCCCGCAGCACAGAGGAAGCATGGGGGAAGGTCAGGAGGAGGATGGGGCTGTCTGAAACTGGGCTCTGTAAATGCGACAGCCCCGTTCTTCTCCCAAACTCCTTAGGTTTTTTTTTTTACCCCATTTGAAAAAGTTCATAGACTTCAGCAGCCTCCCCTCTGCTGATCATTAATCTATTTCGTTTCCTGACAATTTGGGACTCTGATGAACTGTTTACCTAACCATTTGAAAGTGAGAATGTCAGCTATGTTACCTTAGGCATTCTCCTAACTAATGAAGAAACTCCATCACAGTGGGAGCGTTGTCTCTTTCTTTGTTGGATGCAGATAAAGCAGCTGACTAATTTACATCCATTTGTCTCTAGGGCCACTGTTACCATAGTGTGCCATATTCATGAGAGGTTCTTCCGAGCATCATCTACCAACAGTATAAATAAATAACATTACCTCCAGAAAGCCAGTCAATAGCTATTAGTGCCAGCTATTATCGTCACTAATACAAACAAAAACCTTGGAAAACTTGTGGAACTGTTGGCTGTTGTTAATGTAACACTAAAGGAGTCAGGTTTTCTAAATGTTGCCCTTTGTAGGTGTATCTGTATCATTTCGGGTCTTGAGACACTGCTGCGTGTCTTCCTGGGACACTTGTAACAGTGTCAGGAATCAGGAAATGTTACACATGGCTATCATATCATACCCTTCAACTGTCCTGATTTTCCAGGGACAGACTTGATTAATCCTCTGCTGTTCCACTTTTTCAACCTCTTATAAAATGTCACAGGGCCCATCTATACAAAGGGGTGGGGAATGGAGTGCCTCATAGAAATGGCATTTTGCAGCAACAGTGACATGTCTTAATGGTGTTTTTGGCCACAGAAGCCCCCATAAGCTTTGCCTGCCAGATGACAGCCGCAAGTGATTTACTCGAGTTAGTTCTTTGCCGCCACTGAACTTTTTTTTAAAAAAATCATCATATGAAGTGCACTGGAGCAATATAGTGATTTTTTTTTGAATTAAAAGGAAAGCAAAAAACAAACAAAAAAGAAAAACAAAAAAAACCCCACCCCATTTATCGCCTTAGCAATTGCTCACTAAGGCAAAAATCCAACATGACAGCAGCGGGCACTTGCCCTGTTAGCAAGTCCCACCTCCCATGCTCACCTGGCCAATCAGCTTTGCGTTTCCTCATGTATGGGGAAGCAATTCCAAGCGAAATGCTTATCCCAACAAGCAAGAATATGCACCCCCTTGCTGTTTTTTTTTTTAAACGCCAGGAAAAGCTGCAAAGGATTTTCCTGTGTCATTGTTGCCATTTGCCCCCCTCCTTCCAAGTACTGTGGATTGGTGCAGGATCCCATTTAGACAGACAGGATTCCCAGCGAATTCCATGAAGGGTATTTTGACCATTTAGACAATCCCCCAGTTTCTCTCTCCCCTGCTTCCACTTTCTCTTTTTGACCTCAATTTACTTCAGTTACTACAGAGTTCAATCTGCAAATGTAGTCTGCACTTAATAAACTCAGCAGGGATAGGATGGAAAGGAGGGGATAGAATCTTGCCTTTTCCTGTAGGCTCAGATAAAGGCAAACTGCTGCAGCGTCTCCTAGTGTGTGTGTTCTTCCTCATTTAAAACTTTTGCCATCTTGACAATGCTCTGATGTTGCTTGGCCACATGTATCCCAATTTCCATCTCTTAGAAGTTGGAGGGTATGTAACATGTGTACGATGGAACAAATGGCACACTGGAAACCCAGTCTCACTCACTTCTTGCATGCGTTCCCAGTACTGCATGCTCCCATGTCCTGCGTGAAGAGTGTTCCTCCATTCTTTGACATCATAGCAGCTGAAACAATGTTATGATTAGAAGACATGCATAGCTAGGCAGTTTCTTAACCACATCTGTCTCTTCCTACTACAGCATTTCCCCGCTAGTTTCCACTTCTCTTCACATCTGGTCTTCTCCAAGCATCCTTTATTTGCTCCTTATGCTTGTTTCTTAAAAGCCCTGGGTGCCGTTTACATGATGAAAATGTCCCGGGAAGAATTTTTGTTGACCCCTGGCAGTTTACACGTACATCGGGTCGGGTACGTGATTTTCGGAAGGGGGGCCACCTTTTATCGCTCAACCTGTGGGACTTCCAGTCCCGCGGTTTGTGCCGGTTTTTTAAAAAGTCACTGGAGGATTCGGAAAATCGAAAATGTAAACAGCCTGGGACAAAATATCTCGATAGTAGGGGATGACCGGAAATGGTGACTGGGGGTGGGCTTAGAGATCAGCAACCAGAAAAGGAGGGGTCAGTCACCCGTTCAACAGATCCAGCCTCACCTGCCGAAAACAAAGGCATCCCTTCCAGCTGCATGGAGGTTGATGTGTGTGTGCGTGTGCGCGTGTGTACTCAATCACCTTTTTAAATGGATTTCTACACTGCATGCTATAGAGAGATCGTGGTGGGCAGAGGGTCGCCCATTCATCCCCTGCCTTGGTCACCTCCCTGGATCTGAATGGGCACAGTAAAATATTCCAACCTCTGAGTGAATGAACACCCCTTAAATTCCCCCTCTCTGTGTCTGTGTCTTTCAAAACGCCTGTCTATAGCTGGCTTGAAACCTGAACTCTGCAGCTAATCTCTGCTGTAAGGGTTAACATTTTAAAGAGGCAAGGGGAATACGAAGCCTCCCCCCCCCAACCTCACTCAGCTTGATTTCTAATGGAAAGCCCTCGTTCGTTCCTGCGTCTGAGTGAAAGATCTCAGTCCGGATCTTTCAAAATGCTTTCTGCCTCTTCTTAAAGGGTTAACATTTTAAAGAGGCAAGGGGAATATGAAGCCTCCCCCCCCCAACCTCACTCAGCTTGATTTCTAATGGAAAGCACTCGTTTGTTCCTGCGTCTGAGCGAAAGATCTCAGTCCGGATCTTTCAAAATGCTTTCTGCCTCTTCTTAAAGGGTTAACATTTTAAAGAAGCAAGGGGGAATAACAAACCTCTGCCCCCCTCTCCCCCCCCAGCCAGCCAATAGCATCACTCGTGGCGCGGAACTCTAAAGGAAGTGTGTCACCGAGGTTGTGAAAACACGAGTAATCACATCCTTGATTGACAGCAAAAAAATTAAATAAATAAAACCTTAAAAAAACCCGGAACTTTGGATGTGTAAATATCAGTCACGGGACCACCCGGGATATCCAGATCAGTGACATAAATCATATAAACAGCGAGGGACGGATTTGTGATCACAAAATCACGGTAAGCACCGCGACAATTTCTGTCGTGTAACTGGCACCCTAGTTCCCATTAGTGACTGGTTGCTGAATTCCTATTTTACTTTGTGGTACTTTATTTACAAGTCTATAAAAATACAGGCATAGTATAGAAGCAGTAGGCATAAAGATCAATGGATGTGGGTTAGTCTGCTGTTTTGTTTACATCTATGAAAGCTAAAAGCTTTGCTGTGATAGAATGGAATTCCATCTACAAGTTTGTTGATAATAGATCGGCCATGGCAGAACACTTTTGTAGCAGCAAGTGTTACCTCCAAGCTTACACATAAACATCTTTGGGAAACTATCAAGGTCATGATCCACCCATATTTAACCATTGTCCAGCTCTATATGTTTCAGTGGGAGAGCGAAGCCTTAAATCTCTGCAATTCAAACTAAGGACCTTGAAAGAACTTCACTTTGACCAGGTTGTACCACAAGTGTTGAATAAGTGAGTAAGATCAACTTTAAAGTTCGCCTGAGACATCACAGACATCACTGTATGAACTGGCCCAGAGAATCTGGGATGCTGAGAATTTTGTTTCTTTTCTTCTCTTTTCTTTTCAATGGCATTGGGCTTGATGGATATTACTAACTTAGAACCATGTCATGTATGCAAAGAGCTGGGAATCGATGAGAAATTCTATCATATTTTATTTCTCCTTATCTATGAATAGTTTCATAAGTGTTCCCTGTATGACAGAACCAAATTATATTGGTATCAGCAAAGGGAATTAGGAAAAACATTATTTATTTTAATTATTATTGTTGCTTTTGTTTTTGTTGTGTGCCTTCAAGTTGTTTCTGACTTATGATAACCCTAAGGTGAATCTATCGCAGGGTTTTCTTGGCAAGATTTGTTCAGAGGGGGTTTGCCTTTGCTCTCCTCTGAGGATGAGAGTGTGACTTGCCCAAGGTCACCTAGTGGGTTTCCATGGATGAGTCAGGATTCGAACCCTGGTCTATTTTATAAGAATGTATTTTAAAAATCTGTTTAAGTTAATCATGGTCAATGACTCACCCAGTAATGTCCAGAGCCCTTTTTATGACCTGACTCATAAAATACCTTCTAATGAATAGCTAATAGTTCCTTCCAGATTTCATAGTGTAGATTCCACTTGAGTGAACAGGAAGGAGGCAAGCATGAAAAGGAAACTGGAGTTTATTATTCCTTTTGCTTGAAGTCATTTGAACTTAATGAAGCTCTCAAAGGGTCAAATTACCATGTGGAAAACTGAAGAGGCTGAAAAAGTCTTTAAAACAGGCGTGGTTGAGCAAAGAAAAATGACTCCCCCACCTTCTGACATTTACATCTTCTTTTTTAAAGAATTTTTTTCTATAGCTGAATGTTGCTGCTGGGGAAAAAATAATTTACTCACCAATTGCCTAGCACTTTTCAGATGGAGCACTGGACTTTTAATGGAATGTCAACACAAAATGGATAACATTGGCTGTCATTTGCTGTGGCAATCTTGCGCTGACAGTGTCAAGTTTCCTTTTCTCACCTTCTCCCCTGATTCATTATTATGACCAGAATGATTTACATGAAAATAGGATATTTATTTTGTAAAGGTTCTTTAGCTCTTGATGGCTGCCTTCCAGGATAAGTCATCTTAATCATTTCCATGGCAACCAACAGTGATGAAGGAAAGGCAGAAGCAATTTTAAGATGGGGGCCTTCTAAAGCTGTTGGCTGCTGCTTCAAGATGAAGAGAATAAACAATGTGGATGCCAGTCTGCTATATGTGATGACGTGGTGTTGACACACTTCAGTATATGGAAACCCTCGGAAAATGAGAGGGTGGAACAGCAGAGAAGCATGGAAAGATCCCATAGGTTTGAGCTGCCAATGCATTTCACTGTTACACTTACTTATACCTAAATCTACTCTGTTAAAAGAGCATCACTAGCACTGAGATGGGGGGAAAATTGAGTTTATAGAAAGATGTTTCACTTAATCTGTATAGTCAAAACAGCAGGATTCAATCATGTTGAAGCTTGGTGGTGATTCTTTTAAAAAGCATTTTCCCAGTGTGTGTGTAAGTCCGCAAGCTTCCAGATACTGTTATCTTCTAGTGCTGCTAGTTAAGCTACTGTAAAGGAAAATGCCTTTGGTTGTCATAGAATCATAGACCCGTGGAGTTGGAAAGAACATCAAAGTGCAGGAAACCACTGCTAAAATACCTCTGACAGGTGGCCTTCTAACCTCTGCTTAAAAATACCCAATGAAGGAAAGCACACTACCTTCCAAGGTAGTCTACACCACTGTCAAACAGGTCTTACTGTCAGGAGCTTCTTCCTAAATGTTTAGTTGAATTTGAATCCATTTGTTCAAGCTCTTTCCCTCTGGAGCAGCTGAAAACAAGCAGATTCCATCCATCTTCCATTTGACAACCTTTCAGATATCAGATTCCATCCTGATATTTATTTAGATGATATTCAGTGGAAGGCAAAGGCAAACCACCTTTGCGTACTTTTTGCCCCAGAAAACCTTCTGAAATTCATTGGATTGCCATAAGTTAACAGGTGACTTGAAGGCACATACTATATGTATTTATGACAATGCTGGTCTTTTGCCAATATAAATTATAAAGACAACTGCTATAAGAGGTAGAAATCAATATTTGGCAAAGATTTTTATTGGGGAAAAACAAACAAACAAATAAAAACCCCAAAAGTAACTACTATACCTTAAGCAAAAGAAATTTGAATTCACATACAAACCTGGGATGTGGCTTTCCTATAAGTTAAGACAGGAAGGATAAAGAAATCTGTCACAAAGATTAGGAAGGGAGATCAGTTTGTAATGGATAATTTAAAACTTTTAAGAGCCTTTCAGGAATACTATAGAGGCTTATATGCAAAGGGGCAATGAGAAAATCTCAGATATGGAAGATTACGTGGCTAAATTCCAATTGGGCAAATTACATTTGGAACAAAAGCAAAGTTTGAATGGGCCTGTGAGAACTGTGGAATTTACTGAAGCAATTAAAAACATTACATCTAGAAAAGTGCCAAAAGTGCTAGGCCCAGATGGACTATTACAGCATATTATATGAAATTTGAAGATAAGCTACTTCAACCATTAAAAATGGTATGTGATGAGTTATTAGAAAAAGGGTGGATACCAGATTCTTGGAGAAATGTCTATGTTACAGTGATTCATAAAGAAAATACAGATGATACATTAACAAAGTTGGCCCTCTGTACCCATAAATTTGGCATCAACTTCTTGAAAAATATTCCAAAAAAATAAATTCCAAGAAGCAAACCTTGATTTTACCATTTTATATAAGGGATACCATTTTACTATGCCACTGTATATAATTGGACTTGAGCATCCATAGATTTTGGTATCCACGGGGGCACCTGGGAACAAACCTCAGCGGATACCAAGGGCCCACTATATAGACCTATTTTATTGCTAAATAATGATTATAAGATACTGTATTTACTACTATTTTGGCAAGCAAATTGAGAAAACATATTTCTCACCATATCTATGATGATCAGAGTTGTTTTTGCCAAAAAGACAAGGAATAATGTAAGAACTGTTCTTAATACTAGCTATACCCAGTGTAACATACACCGCTCCCCATGCGGCCCCCCCATGCCTTCCCCGTGCCCCGCAGGTACATGTCACCTCCCCGCTGCCACCTGAACCCCCCTGCAGACACATACCACCACCCCGTGCCACCCCTTGTGCCGTCTCCCCATGCCCTGCAGGCACACGCCACCCCCCGCACCTGCTCCGAGCCGCCCGTGCTCTGCAGGCACACAGCATCCCCCCACACCACCCCCATGTCCTCCCTGCACCCCACAGGGATAGGCCACCCTCCACATTGCTCTTGCGCCCCCTGCAGGGATACATTGCCCCCTATGCCACCCTCATGCCCTCCCTGCATCCCAGAGGCACACACCACCCCCTCCCCACACCACCATCCCAAGCCACCCACACCCCACAGGCACACACCACTCCCCCTTTGCCACCCCCCATGCCAGAAGCACATGCCACATACACACACTTATCATGCTACATCCCCCCCCCCCCGCTACTCACACCCACCATGTCTGGAACAACAGAAAGGCCCTCTCTCATTGCCATATTTAGAAAAGACTAAAACTTCATGTTCCCGCCCCCAGTGTGCTGATTGACTGCCCAAGGGAGAGCTTTGACTGGTTGGTAAGTTTCCTAAGCGGCCAATCAGCACACTGGAAATGGCAAATACCTAAGAGCAATATATATATATATATATATATAGAGAGAGAGAGAGAGAGAGAGAGAGAGAGAGATTACTGAATTTTTGGAACATCATAATAGCAAGAAGGTTGTTTTGATATTTTGATATAAGACACAGAGAAAGCATTTGATAATATTTCTTGGAATTACTTATTTTTTCATTTAATTTTTTTAATTAGGTATTTATACCCCAGTCTTCAGCCACAAAGGATATCAGAGCGGCTTACAAATTGTTAAGCAGTAGCAATTTTACACATCTATGCTTCATTAAGCAGTTTCCAATGTGTGTTAGCTAATTGCCCCACAAGCTGGGTACTCATTTTACCAACCTAGAAAAGGATGGAAGGTTGAGTGAACCTTGGAGCCCTCTGGAATCAAACTTGCAACATGGTGACTTGCAGTATTGGCATTTAACCACTGCACCACCAGGACTCCCTATTTCAAGTATTGGAGTGAATGGACTTTGGTGAAAACAGTTTTCTGGCAATAAAAACAATTTATTCAGTTCAAAATTTACAGATTTTAGTAAATGGTGATGTAAGAAGATAGATTGAAAATACAAAAGGGTGCTGTCCACAGTATCCATAGAACTCTTATCTAGCACCACCTTTCAAATGGGTCAATTTTCTTCCTGTCAGCTTTCTTCACTATCTAGCTTTCACAAACATACATAGAAATGGGAAATACGATGGCATGTACAATCCTAACTTTAGTAGTCAATTATATATCTTGACACTTAAGGATCTTGTTTAGGTCCTTCATAGTTGCCCTTGCAAGTCCTACGAGTTGTCCACATGGTGAAAATACCCCTCACAGAATTCACTCAGAAAATGAGCTGTTTTAATTGGATTCTACATTGTCGCATCATATTGTGAAGTAAGGGAGCCAAAAAGAGCAAGAACTATGTGAGAAAAGTATTTGTGGCTTTTCCTGACTTTTAAAAAAAGCTCCAGAGATATGTGCATTTTCCCACATTAAGACAGGTGATCCAACATGAATTACTTCTCCATGCAGGACAAAGTGTAAACCTGATTGCTTGAAGGAGCACAGGGGGTATAGCTGGCTTACAGGGGAAGCAACTGCTGCTGCCATGTTGGATTTTTGCTTTAGTGAGTGATTGCTAAGGCGATAAAATGAAGGTTTGTGCTATTTTTATCTCTCTCTTTTTGGGAAAGGTGGAATATCGCTTGTGTGTACCATAAAAACAGGGTTTTTTTTTTAAAAAAAAGTTCAGCGGCAGCAGATTCAAAAATGTGAGTAACCCACTTGCGGCTGTTGTCTCAGCTACAGGTGTGCGAAGTTTAGGGCGACTGAAAAACCATTAAGACAAGTCACAGCTGCTGTGACTTGCTATTACTGTGGAGCACTCCATTTTTTCCCTTCGTGTAGACTGGTCTCTAGTCTTCTTCTGATTTCTTGATTGCCATCTCCTTCTGATTAATTACTAAACCAAAGTATGGAAAATCTTGAACTATTTCAGCATCTTCATCATCTACTTTAAAGTTATGTAAATCACCTGTGGTCATTATTTTTGTTTTCTTAAACAACTATAACAAATATGGAAAACAACTTTGTTCAAATGTAAACCCGCCTTTGCACTTTCCCCCTTGACTTTCATCAGGAATCTGCTAGTAGTATGGTATGTTCAGCATACAAATTAAACAGATAGGGTGATAAAATGCAGCCTTGCCTGACCCCCTTGCAAATTGGAAACCATTCTATTTCTCTATATTCTGCCCTAGTGGTAGCCTCTTGTCCTGGGTACAGGTTACACATCAGGACAATCAAATGTTGTGGCACACCAGTTTCTTTAAGAGCAATCCACAGATTTTCATGATATATACAATCAAAGGCTTTGCTATAAAGCATAGGCTGGTTTTCTTCTGAAATTCTTTGGTGTGCTCCATTCTCCAAGGTACATTTGCAATATGATTCCTAGTGCCTCTTTACTTTCTTGAGCCCAGCTTGGACACCTGGCATTTCTCACTCTATGTGTGGTAAAAGTCTTTACTGTAGATTTTTGAGCATCACTTTGCTTGCATGGGAAATTAATGCAAAGGTCCAGTGGTTACTGACAATCCTTGATGTCCCCTTTTGGGGAGATTGGAATGTATATTGAGCATTTCCAATCTGTGGGCCATTCTTTTGTTTTCCATATTTATTGACAGATTTTCATTAGAACTAGAGTAGATTCTGTCTCCATAGACTGACACAGCTCTATTAGTATGCATTCTGTTCCTGGTGATTTATTTATCTCAAGTGCTCTGAGTACAGCTTCCTCTTCACTTTCTAAAACTGGGTCTTTGTCTTCATAAGGTTCTTCCTCAAATGAATTTGTCACCCATTCATCTCTTTCATATAGATCTCCTGTTATTTTTTCCATCACCTTTCTATTTCTGTTTGGTTTTGTAATGTGTTCCACTGCTGGTCATAGAGCATCCCACTCATTGTTTAAACATCCCTTTGATTTTTTGGATCTTGTGGAAGATTTTGTTCTTCCTTTTTTTTGTTGTCACCTTCTACTTTTCTGCATAGATTATTACAGTACTTCTCTTTTTCCCTGCACACAAGTCATTGAACAGTTGAATTCAAGGTTCACACTGTTTCTGTCATCTTTTAATTTTGCTTCTCATCTGTTCTTAACAGCTTGAAGAGTTCCACCTGTCATCAACTGAGGCTTCTCTTTCTTTTTGGCAGCAGATAGTGCCTTTTTGCATTCCTCTCTGACAACGTTCCTGGTTTCAGTCCAGAGTTCTTCTGGTTCCGGGTTAATTAGGCTTAATAGTGCAAATCTCTTTCCCCCATTATAGTTAATTTCTATGGGGATGTTCTTTAGGTAGTATTTTGGCATAATGGTTGGTTTCATGTTCTTCTTTATCTTTACTCTTTTGATATTAGTAGTTTATCCTCTGGGCTACAATCTGTTCCTGGTCTTGTTTTTGCAGAGAGAATGGAGTTTCTCCATCTTTTGTTTCCCATTATGTTGTCTATTTAATTTCTATATTGGCCAGCAGGTGGTGTCCATGTTTAACAGTTGCTTCTTGGGTTGCTTGAAGAATCTGTTTCGGATGAAAAACTGTTGTCCTCACAAAATTCAGTCAGTTGCTCTTTACTTCATTTCTTGATCCTAGGCCAAATTTTCCTACAATCTTTGATTCTGGTCTATTTCCTATTTTTGCATTCCAATCACCTGTGATTAACAAGAAGTCCTGTTTTGATGTGTGATCAATTTCCTCCTGGACTGCAGCACAAACTCTTTCAATTTCTTCTTCTTCTGCCTCTTTAGTTGGATCATAAACTTGGATTAAGGTTATATTGATGGATTTTCCCTGAAGTCTTACTGACATGATTAGGTCAGATTTTGTATTATATTCTTTGATTACTTTTGCTACATCTCTCCTCACTATAAATGCCACCCCATTTCTTCTTAGATTTTCAAGATTTTCCATGGTAAAGCAGTATGTAATTATCTGATTCAACATGTTCCATTCCTGTTCACTTTAGCTCACTTACCCCCAAGTATTGAAATGTTTATATTTTCCATTTCTTCTTTTCTTTTATTATATCTAGTTTCCCTTGATTCATGATTCTCACATTCCATGTTTCTATAATATGTGTTGTGCAGCTTCAGACTTTCCTTTTGCCTCTGAGCATGTCAACAGCTGAACATCCTATCAGCTTGAGTCCAGTTGCATCATTAGCCATTGTGCTATTCATAGTTGTCCTCTGCTGTATCCCAGTTGCTCACTGAGAGCCATCTGACCTGGGAGTCTCATCTTCTGGCACTACCTCTTCCTTCATTTTTGATTGTCTCATCATAGGGTTTTTGTGGTAAAAGATCTTCAAAAGGATGTTGACTGTGCCTCCCTTTGCACAGTACTAACAAGTGTTAGCAATGGTGCCACTGCCGTTGTCTCTGAGAGATCCTCTGCCAGTGTCACTCTCCACTATTGCTGCTTCCCAGTTTGGCACACTTAGAAGACCGTGTCAAAAGATTGCAACAAGAACAAAAACGGGCAACCAGACAATGTTATCCTCCAGCGTTCCAGAGGTGTAGCACCAGCATAAGGCATCCCTTTCGATTAGCAGCTTCTCCCTGTCAATAAGGAATGTCTTACTGACACCAGCACTATGCCCCTGGAACAGCCAAAGTACATGGTGTCTGCTAAGGTCACTCTTTCTGTTCTTGTTGTGATCTTCAGACGTGGTTGGGAACACTTTTTTTGGGGGGGGCAGGTTTCCTTGCATCTGATAATCTCCTCAGTCTGGCTCCTAAGCCTGTCTGACATAGGAGACCCTATCAGCAGCACTACTGCCATCATAGAATCATAGAATCATAGAATTGCTCACAGGAACACGCAATCCCACCACGATGGAAAGGTAGTGCCATTGGTGGGATACAGATGGTGCTTAACCCCAAATAAGCTGAAGAAAATGTTTCAAAACAATGTTGGCAATGCCAAGATAAGGAGAGATGTTTTTTCATATGTGGTGGACTTGTAAGAAGGCAAAAAGTTACTGGTCTAAGACTTATATGTTAGTCCAAAGTTTTTTAAAGGGAGACTTTGTAATGTCACCAGAGGTCTTTCTGTTGGGCATTATGGATAAAGAATTGGATAAGTAAATATGGATTACTTCTTCGATACGTGACAACAACAGCAGCAAGAATATTGTTTGCTTACACTTAGAAATGGACTGAAGCACCGATGATGGAAGAATGAATTGTTAAAATTGCAGAGCTAGTCCAAATGGCCAAATTAATATGTGTCTAAAGGATAAGCCAATTGAAGATTTTTTTAAAAGATTGGAAACCATTTATGGACACAAGAAATCTAACAATGTAATAATCTGTGGTTATGGTTATTAGTAATTAGCAGGATTATTTAGTTGGCTCTGCAATAGTAGAATATTTTCCTCTTTTTTTCTTTTTCTTTTCATTACAGTTATGATTGAGGGGAGAAAGCCTTACTGTGTTTTCGTTATGTGTCTTTTTTTATTTTTCTATTCTTTTCTCTCTTTTTCTTCTATTTTTAAAATTTCTTAATGTATAATTACTTTGATTGTGAATTAGATTGTTAATGTTAAAATAAATAAATAAATTGCCCCTCAAATACCACAAAAATGTACAATTCCCTTTGTGACATTTTGACTGGTCATTGAAGCTTTTCTTTTCATGAACCAACATGGCTATCTTTGCTTCATTTTTTAAAAATGGCCATATAATGCCATCTGAGAACTTGGAAAAGTCGTACTAAATACAAAGTAGGAGAAGGTAATCCCTGGTCTTATAGTGAGATAAAAAGTGACTTTATATATATGTGGTGTAGGAAAACAATTACATTTTGGAAAATGGTGATGGGGACAAGTAACAAAATTTTCAATGAAATCTTATACCAGGATCCATACTGTGTTCATTGAATTATGTTAAATTAGCCATCCTGCTAGATAAACAAGAATCTGTTTTGTAATATAAATCATACTCACAAGAAATTTCTTCCCAAAGACTTGGAAGTGTTTTTTTTTTAAACAAATACATCAGAACTTATAAGAATGGGCTAAACCAGTGTCAAAATAACATCATTACAAAAATCAATTTTAATAATTATAGTTTCATATTAAGAAGCTGGAATGGAAAGCGAAATTGTAGTAAGTTTATATGATATTAGCAATATTTGGAAGGAAAGGGTTAGGCTTAATGTGACAGGGCTGGTGCTCTGCACATGACTTAGGAGAAAATGTTAGAACCCCTGTCTCCCCTGCCCTCCAGGACAGCAATCTTTACAGAAGCCAGAAAAAGATCAACCATACGCTATCTATTCATTATAAATTCAACAGTTCACAAACGTTGCCCTTTTGAACTATACCTCTCAGAGTAACCATTCTGGCTGTGGGACTCTGGGAGTTGTAATCCAAAAAAGTAATGGTTCTGGGCTCTGATGACTGATTAATAGGGATGGAAAGAATATTTGCAAAATGGTCAAAAATGTATTTCCCGAATGTCGGGAAACACTGATGAGAAGAATCCTGGACTGGCAACAATCTTTGCAGTTCAAAACCTATTCTGCATAAAATTTGTGTGTGTGGTTTTTTTATACAGAAAAAAGCATTTTTTATGCAGGAAATTCTGTTTTCTGTGCAGAATATGCTGTTTTCTGTGCAAAAAGCCCACATGCAAATTTTGGACAAAAACTGAACATGAGTCAGCAGCGTGATGCAGCAGCTAAAAAAGCCAAGGCAATTCTAGGCTGCATTAATAAGAGTATAGTGTCTAGATCAAGGGAAGTGCTAGTGCCAGTCTACTCTGCTTTGGTCAAACCTAATCTGTGTCCAATTCTGGGCACCACAATTCAGAAAGGATATTTAGAAGTTGGAACATGTCCAGAGGAGGGCGACCAAAATGGTGGGAGGTGTGGAAGCCATGCCCTATGAGGAGCAACTTAGGGAGCTGGGCATGTTTAGTCTGGAGAAGAGAAGGTTGAAAGGTGACATGATAGCCATGTTTAAATATTTGAAGGGATGTCATACTGAAGATGGGGCAAGCTTGTTTTCTGCTGCTCCAGAGACTAGGATACAGAACAATGGGTTCAAACTACAGGAGAAGAGATTCCACCTAAACATTAGGAAGAACTTCCTGACAGTAAGAGCTGTTCGGAAGTGGAATACACTGCCTTGGAGTGTGGTGGAGTCTCCTTCTTTGGAGGTTTTTAAGCAGAGGCTGGATGGGCTATCTGTCGGGAATGATATGATTGTGTATTCCTTCATGGCAGGGGGTTGGACTGGATGGCCCTTGAGGTTGCTTCCAACTCTATGATTCTAAGACCCCAAATGCTAATAGTCTTTGAAAGTGCATAGTTTTCAAAGACTTTCTTGCAGCAGGAAGAAAAATGCTGAAATTACTCATTGCTTCCTTTGAGAACTAATTTAACAGAGAATTACATTCCTAATTGCTAGTACCCTTAGCTGGATCCATGGTAGCTTACAGGATGATCTTATGTTCTCAGACAGCCTGCTTACATGTTGGAGTCTCACATTTTTTTGTTGCTCACTGAGATTTTAGTGGCAAGGTGGAAGTGAGGGTTGGGCCTATTAGATTATTTGCTTCCTTCTCTAGTACTATTTTTCACTGCTTGGTGAAAAATATTTAGACCAGTACTAGATACATCCTGATGGATAAGAATAGCATCAGATTCATAGATTCATTCTCTTTCCACTATTTAATGGAAGAGAAGAGAAGAGAAATACATCAACCAAATCCTAGGAATATTTATTCTAGAATATTTGTGTTAATGTGATGTTAATGTGACAGCCTTATAAATGTGAATAAACATACAACAAAGCCATAGGTGCAGTCAGACAAATAATTTTTCATTTTATTTTTATTTCTAATTCTCATATGACAGATGTCAAATGTTGGTGTATTTGCTGGTGTCTTCGTGCTAAGGTATTTTTACCTACAGGGTTCAATATTTCTTTTCAGGCAAGTGACTCCATCACCTTTGCAGCCAAAGTCTAAAGCAAAGAGTCCTCGATGACAGTCAAGTTGTGCTCTTGAATATACTGAAGCAAGATCTGCCCTCTCCTATCAATGGTATGAAGCCAGTCCTTAAGTCCTTCAGATCCACCCTGGCTTTCCCAGAATTCCTCATCAACATACAGTGATTGTAAAAGCAGGTTTTGTAAACATCCTGACTTCAGCACAGTCACAGCTGTCTTGGGAAACCTGATGATGAGCATTAAATAGGAAAGAAGGGGGAAATCATCACTCAAATATGGAATCTCATAAATTAAGGTGATTAGAACATATGAAACAACGATACTTCTGTTTTTTTAGACATTCAGATTCCTAACCTTTTAATATTTTATGCAAAGAAGACAGGAATTTAAAGTTAAGAGATTTTGCTTCATGCACAGGGCATGATTTGTCTGATAAGAAAACAAATTCTAACTACATGTAGAATCCTCTTGGTGAGTTACACTAGTTTATCCAGAGTATGCTAGTTTAGGAACTTTTCCTGATATTGCACAAGGTGTTATCCACCACTTCCTTCTGCAATAGTTTTCTCACTTTATGTATGAATAAGTCTGGTTCCTACTTATTATTATTATTGTTGTTGTTGTTGTTGTTGCTGTTGTTGTTCTTTTGTAAGATAGAGGGGAAATATAATTAAGAATGTATAGGTCATCAAACTTGCAGACTTTTCCCCATAACGTGGTTTCCCCACGCATCTTACCCGTCTATGCCTTGCAGAAGCCTGAAATTAAGTTTAGCTTCTGGATGAAGAGGCCTGCCTGCATTGTCAATAAATACCAAGTGAAAAGGTTTGCTCCTCCGAATCTGGAAAAGAAGAGTAAAACATGGCAGTAAAATGAGGGCATGGGTGTGTATGTGATCAGTTTATGTAACATAATGTGTTAGGATATTTGAGTATTGTTTTGCTTTAGTGTTCAAAACATTCAGGGTTGCCTGTTTCTCACCAACGTCTTGGGCTGCATAAAAGCAAGAAAAATGAAATCATGGTGGATTGAGAAAAGTGGTGGTAGTGGGTGTTGGACAGGAGACTATCATAGCTATGTCTTGTAGCTACATCTCCTGATGCAGGATCATGGCCTAAGATTTTTTTTATCTGTTGTGTCTCAGAATTAAAAAGAAATCCACTCATTGGAGGAGCCCAATGTTAATATTATTCTTATTCAAGTTTTGGAACCCTGTTAATGCCAATTAGTGGCCTCTTTGCACCCATAGCATTGTATGTGGAAGGGGTGTGTTCTGACAAATCTGAATGGTATTCAAATTCTCAACACTGTCAACAAAGGATTATTTCAAAAGAAGATGATGGAGGGAACAATACATTTTATTCTGACATGTTAACCTATTCACTAGCAGAAAAATAGAGTGAAATGCAGCAGGCATGAGCACATCAGGCCATCAATCACTGTGGCTAGAACAGAAACAAAGCCAACCATTAGGAAATGGCATACCAAGATATGAACCAAGACCAGTTCTGCAGGGTTTCGGCATTTCTCATGGAGCATTTCCTGAACACAGGGCTCAGAAGAGTCTGGCTGAAAGCCACAGCAATATCGATCTAGGCGGTCATGGACCTGTGGGGAATGGGAAAGATTGAAAAAAAACAGAATTTCATATCAGTAATGTCAGACAACTATAGCTTGGAAGTAGCTAGCTACAAACAACAATTTGAAGTCGAAGGCTTTCACGGCTGCCATCCATAGATTTTCTTTGGTTTTTTCCCCAGACTGTGAGGCCGTGTTCTGGAAGAGTTTATTCCTGACGTTTCACCTGCATCTGTGGCAGGCATCCTGAGAGAATGGTTGGGGAGGGGGGGGTTATATACTGTGAACCCCTGTTGGAGAGGATATGTAAATTTGTATATTTGAATGGCTAGTTTCTGGGTAGATATATGCCAAACAGACACTAATACTCCTTGCATATCTCCACCCAAAAACTAGCTATTAAAATACACAAATTTACATATCCTCTCCAACAGGGGGGAGATTTTCAGATGGGGAAATTATTCCCCGGGGAGATCAGGACAGAATTGTTTCTGTACCGGAAGCAGCGCCGCGTTTCACACACCCACTTCCCTCTCCCGATCTCCCGTCGTCCTGACGCTGTGCTCGTTTTATTTCCCTGCCAGTACCTTCCACTATATTTTATTAATGAGAGTTTGTCGTTAAGAAAAAGAAATAGAACGAGCACAGCGTCAGGACGACAGAAGATTGGGAGAGGGAAGTGGGCGTGTGAAACGTGGCGCTGCTTCCAGGACAGAAACAATTCTGTCCCGATCTCCCCGGGGAATAATTTCCCCGTGTGAAAATCTCCGGGGTCTCAGTATATAAACCCCACACATGCTCCTACCCAACCATTCTCTGAAGATGCCAGCCACAGATGCAGGTGAAATGTCAGGAATAACTTCCAGAACACGGCCTCACAGCCTGGAAAAAAACAAGGAAAATCTAAACAACAGTTTCATTGTATTTATTTATTTATAATACCTAAGGGGTCATTAAGTTACACTGCAGTTATACTGTAACAAGGGAAAACTCAGAGGTTGAGGGGAAATGGGGTTTGTTTTTTGTTTTTTTTGGTTGCTTCTTCTTTTTAATTAGAGCTCCTAGAAACAACCAGCCATCATGACTACTATCCATACTGGTAGGAGGATTCTGGGAGTTTTAGTAAAAAAAAAATAGCACTCCAAACTGGGATAATTTTACTCTTTAAGGGATGTAACTATAACTGTGTTTTTGTTACCTTTGTAATTATGGTGTGTTGTGTAACACAGACCAGAGGCTTGTATCATTCTGATGTTTCAAAAGCTAACAAGAAAGTAAATAATGTTTTTTTAAGTAAAGAAACATTGTTTAAAAAATTATTAATGGTAACCAAATATCATAAGTACTGAAATGAGTAACTAATTATTTTTTCCTCAGAATTTGGGTGCAAGATAAATACTAGATGGAGGACTCCCTATGGATCAAGAAGGTGTGGAAGAAGAGGGAAAAGGACAGTGTTGTTGCTGATGGCTGTTCCAAGTCTGGTGCAGAGAGTGCTTAGGCTGCCTGGATATGACTCTATGGACATTTCTCCCCCATGAGTCTGAGGAGGCTATAGAGTCAGCAGAGGAGGAGGACATGGCAGGGAATGGCCCTAGAGACCCTGGCACAGGTTTATCTACACCTGTGCCAGCAGGGAACCCTGCCAACATAGAGGCTCGAGCAGAAGAACAGCCTGGTCCAAGTGGTTTGGCACCAGTCCCAGCAGAGAGTCCTGCCCATTCAGATAAGGAAGAAGAATAAGAGAAGGACTTATCTCCACCATCGTATGCCCAGTAGCGAGCTCAAAAGGAAGCCCAAAGGAAGTCTCTGAGACTTTATGAGAAAAAACTGCTCATTAAGAAACACCTGGCAAAGCCTTAATTGCTTTATATATGCTGAGAGAGGTGATGGAAGCTTTGTCAGAGATCAGCTGATCTTCCTGGAGAAAGCTTCCTGCTGACTTTGTTGCCTTAATCCTTGCTGCCTTGACTCATGCCTTGACCTTGGACTCTTCCTGACTACACTGTCACCTAATCCTGCTGACCCCTTGACCTACATCTTGGCTATGTTGCCTTTTGTAAGCCTTGACCTTTGGACTGTATTCTGGACTCTTCTTTGTGTGCCTTCTTGCCTGTATTGCTGCTTCTTCAAGAAATGGAACCTTGCTTGTTCCAAACCTTATCTGGCTCCCCTTAATTAACTTGGCTATCACTGGGGGATGGCTGCTTTCCCAGATCTTGTTTATCCTACTGGCATTTTGGACTGCTTTCCTAGACAGTCTACACCAGTGAAAAACCCCAAATCCCCTCCAAATCTGGCCCGATAATGCCACAGAACATATGGTCTTTCCCCCAAATCTGGTGTGATAGTGCCACATCATGTACAGCCCTATTCACACCAGATTTAGGGAATACCTCCTTAATCCAGGTTTTAGAAAACTCAGTTTTCTCCAGAGTTTGCTTCAATCAGAGATTGTTCAAACAGCCACGTGAAGACTCTATCTGCACTGGATTCGGGGGGGGGGGGGAGAACAAGCACTGCCTTAAGTGCTGCCATTTCCCCCCTCTTCGGCACCACTTCTCATTCCGAAGGCAAAGCCTCAGCGGTAGTTGCTCTCTTTGAAGCCAGAACAGGCAGCTAGCCTCACGATGGCAGGGAGGGCCACCCACTCTGGCTTCAGAGAGTGTGATTACCGCTGGGGCTTTGCTTTTCCCAGAACTCAAAGGGGCAACTGTGTGTCAGAAAAATAAAGCCCCAGCAGTAAACACTATCTCTCAAGAATGGGCAGCTAGCCTCGCAATGGCAGGGTGGGCCACCCATTCTGACTTCAGAGACAGCGACTACCGCTGGAGCTTTGCTTTTCCTGGAGCTCAGAGTCAAGTGTGAGTAACAACTTTGAATGGAAGCAGAGTAAAAATCTGAATACAGATTGAGGCTTTGGCAGGTGTGACACTTAAATTGAGGCCAGATTAGTCTGAATGTCATGCACTGCAGCTCTGGGCCAAAGTTGTCCAAATTTCATCAGGATTTTTACCTCCCATGTAGTCAAGGCCAGGGTATAATTCTTGGGAATAAGAAGTATATTCTGCTGGGGAAGAATGGGGGGGATAGGTCATGTCATGGGTTTGTATATAAAATTCCTTCTTGATTTATGGCACTAGATCCTGTCTGATCTTGGAACCTAAGCAGGGTCAGCCCTGGTTAGTACTCAGATGGGAGACCACCAATGAATACCAAGTGCTGTAGGCTACATTTCAGAGGAAGGAATGGACAAAACCACCTCTGAGTATTCCTAAGGAAACCCGTATGAAATTCATTGGGTCACCATAAGTTAACAGGCAACTAGAAAGGCACATGCACACACATGAGGTAAGTAACTGTTGGGAGCAGGGAGAGAATGGAATGTTAAAGTGAATGTTGACTGGAGGAATTTTTTCAGAGTTTTTGCATGGGACAGTTGGTGAATGACAGAGTTTCAGTCTGAATGGAGGTCAGTTTAGCCTGAGGTCTGAGAAGAGTGGAGCTGGAAATGTGTCTGAGAGGACTATGAGTGAGAATAGAATTGGAGGAAGAGAAAGGAGTTTGATGTTGCATGATTGGTAAGCATCTGATTTAGCTTGAAAGGCCAGACCCTGGTGTTTCAAATATGATTTCTCTCAATCAATCTCTCTCTCTTTCTCTCTCTCTCTCTCTCTCTATATATATATATATGTACACACTGCTGTTTTATAATACTTCTGTAAATAAACTTTTGTTTTGATATACTTTTGGCCTTTGGAATCGCTATCTTTCTGAGAGCTGGGTTTCAGTCAAGGTATCTCAGGTGGCAATATTAAAGGTGGAAGGGTGGTGTCTCCTGTTGGGAATAAAAGTGGTATAAATTGTCATAGGAACCTTGAGGGCATTTAGACAAACCCCACAGTTCATGTCACAAAAGGGAGGACAGGAGGAAGTCCTTATGTGTAGCAGAGGTGTGGATCAGCAAAAGCCCCCTCAGTGCGTGTTTCCAGTGAACACATTTGATGGGTTAAGTGCAATGACCCCTATAGTGGTGCGATTGCCTGAGAAAATCTCCACAGTTGGTGGCACTAATGTGATTGTCTGAGTGGAAAACCCCACACTTGTGGTATATATAGTGGTGGCATTCTCACATAAATGGTGGACACACCACATATGGTGTAGGCAGCAGTGTGGGAGAACACCCCCCCCCCAATTAGGTGGCAGAAGTGGGATATAAGCTGAAATCCCCACAAAACACAGCTCTGGATTATTCATACTGTGGACCACACACTACTCTAAGAGCAGGATTCAAATCCCTAATCAACCGTAATATTATATAATACCAACTACTCATAAATCAAGAAGATGGAACAGGGCATAATGTTAGAAGAATGAGAAAACATTTTCCCTACATATAGTCTATTATTTGTATGAGTTACTTAGCGGTAAGTTCCCCTATGTTCCATGGAATTTACTCCAAAAAAGTTGGTCAGGTTGCAACCAGAGATGTGCCATGAACCTTTAACACTATAAAGGAAATCGGACTTCAGAAACATTACTTTCGGAAGCCACGCTTTCCAGAATCTCCAGCCATTGCTGGCTGGGGAATTCTGAGAGTTGTAGTTTTTTTTTTTTTTTAAAGATAGTTTCCAAGCTTCCCCCCTTTCCTTTTTCCTTTCCCCTCCATTCTTGCAGTTGAGAACACATCCTGTTCCAAAGGATGGTTTCTCTGGGCTTGGTACAAACTTTTAACATGGCTCCCCATCCCACACAAAAGGCCTTGCTTGTTTGGAGGAACATATGCTGTCTCCCTTAGCTTCTTTGGGCCCTTTTCTTTATGGCCCTTAGGTTTCAGGTTGCCTGATTTGTACTGACAGCCAAACATTACAAATCTCATGTGGGTGTTCTCACTCACTCACTCACCCACCACTTCTCGCATCACATGCACTGCTGCTTGTAAGTGGTGCTGTTGGGTCTGAGAAATCCAGGTCAAGATGCCCAGGGGTGTAGATATGGGGGGGGGGACAATTTTCCTTCATTCCCCACAATTTCTTGCACTGCAGTGAGTGAGACATTGTAAACTCATTCATACCCAGAACTCTGACATTTAGGAGATTTTCACACGGGGCCAAAATGCCCCGTTACTGCCCCACTACCTCCTCTCCCGTTCCTGCCATGGAATAACATAAATCTTTCACACACTCACCTTAATTCCGCAGCAGGAATGGGCTCCCCCTCCCCTTGCTGGCTGGCCGTAAATGCAGCCATCGTAAGGCTGCTTTTACAACCGGCCGTCTGAAACGTTATCACATTATCATGTGATAACGCCGGACAGTAAATTTAAAAAATAAAACTCCCCCAAACATAAAATCAGTTCACCAAGCACAAAAACACTCTTTAAATCACATAATCAAAACAGGGAGGGTAAAATAAAGGGTGCCACTTACCTGGATGTCCAGATCATACCAGGAAGTGCTCGGAATGGACCTCCCCTCCACGGCTGTCATTTCGGAACAGGAATGGGGCTCCTGTTCGCACACCCGTGATTGCATGATAGTGACGGAACGAGAAGTCTATTCACGATGAAAAATCGTGATTACATTGTTCTGGAACAATCACGGGAGCAGGATGGATGCAGGACAGAACGGGGTCAACGTCATCCAAAAGGCAAAACCTTTCCCGACCCTGTTCTGTTCCTGCCACGGGATATATAGCCCATGTGAAAATCTCCTCACTGTGTCCGTATTCCATTAGTAACTGTTTTGGTCCCTTTTTCTCTGGATGCCTAAATTGCCTTTCTAAATGCTCAAGTTTTAAATCACTACGCCAATGCTAGAAATTTAGGGACCAAAATAAAATGTCAGAGGTGTGTGTGTGTGTGTCTGTTAGAATTCTTATTTGGAGGAAAATGGCTTACATAATTATGCTTCCCCTGTAGCTATGCCCCTGGATGAGGAGTACTTCGAATTCTTTGCTAGAGACTTCTACTGTTGTAGTTCAGAAGACGGGACCTGAACTCTCCAGCACCACTGCTAGTGCAGTCATCCAACCATCATCCACAAATTGGTGCTAGGGAAGAAGGAAATTGGTGCTAGGGAAGAAAGGAAGAGGAAGAGCTCCAGGTGAATGAGGAGATAGAACATCCAGAACTGCTTTATATCTCTCTCTCTTTTGTATGTGGGGGTACCGTATATTCTGGTGTATAAGATGACCTCTCAATTTTTAAGTTAAAATATAGAGTTTGGGATACACTCTCCATATAAGACTACCCCTCCTTCTCTTATATGGTGAGTATATCCCAAATTCCCCCCTCCAGCCACCACCCATCCACCCTTCCCGAAGCCGCGATAGGAACCCCGATCGTGGCTTTTGGAAGGGCGGGTGCTGGCTGTAAAGCCTCCCCCCTCCAGCCACCACCCATCCACCCTTCCTGAAGGAATCGAAGGTGGAGGAGAGGGGCAAATGTAGTGGTTTGCCTCACACACCGCCCATCTCCTGTGTCTTCGCTCCCTTCGCAAAGGGAAGGGCAGGGGTGAGGCAAAGCGGGTACATTCATCCCTCTCCTCCACCTTCGCCCCCCTTTGGGGAGGAATCGATGGTGGAGGAGAGGCGTGAATGTAGCAGTTTGCCTCACCATTTGGGGAGGGTGGAAGGGTGGCTGGCTTTCCAGCCACCACCCGCCCTGGCTGGGGAGATTCCCCAGTCTCACAATTCCCCACTCAGCCAGCCACCTCCCATGATTCCCCAACCCACGATGAGGCTGGCTAGCCTCATCATGGCTCGGGGAAATGCAGACGGGGAGACTTGCCAGCCACCTCCTGGGCCTCCCCAACCTGCAATGGGCCCATCGCGAGTTGGGAAAGCACGGAGGTTTCTCCCCACCCAGCCTAACCGGTGTATAAGATGACCCCAGACTTTTAAGAAGATTTTTGGGGGTTAAAAAGTCATCTTATACGCCAGAATATACGGTACATCCAACCCACTGAATGTGTGGAGGGTGAACAGAGCTAGCTCTGCACCTTGCTGTTGCTGCACAATTCTGCCACACTTCCCAGACAAATGTCTGCTTACTTGACATTCAGCATATATGTGTATGGAGAGCCACTACACCTGAGTAGGGCAGTCACATGTCATCCTAGGTTAGAGAGGTTAGTTCTCCATTTGGAAGACTGTCAGAAGGGAGCTTTCTATTTGAAGATGTCATCTATGTAAAGGCCAGTCCAGCTAAGTCCAAATCAAAAGTAAAAAAAAAAAGAAAAAAAAGAGAGAGAGAGAGAGAATGGGGGTCCTAAAGTTGTCCATCACCAGCACCTGGCTGTAGACTGAGCAAAGCAGGCATATAGGTCACCTGGGGCCCCCTTACACTACACCATTATAGTGCTGTGGTTCCACTTTAAAGGTCATAGTTCTATCCTATAAAATACTAGATACACTGGCCAAAATATGTCACCTTCTGGCCAGAGTATTCTGGACCTGGCCCAGATTCTCCCCTTTACTGTGACAAAACAGGCAGAAGTCTGCACACACACGCTGGCTGTATCAGTGGGCACCTCTACTGCTGTCGCACATCACACTCTCTGAAGCTGTGAAGGAGACCGTCAGCATGTGATCAAGGCTGGTCACATGCAGGGTGCCTTGATCACGTGCTGGGAGTCTCCTCCCCAGCTTCAGAGTGTGTGATGTGTGACAGCAGCAGGGGGGGCGTCTGGCGATACAGGCTGGCATGCAGGTATGGACTCCCGCATTCCCATGCTGGACCCATCTGGGTTTTCCTGCATGGCATGGGTCTTCCAGGGGGTTATTTTGAAACATTTTAAAAGGGCTTCCCTCAGCTTTCCTCCTGGCTTCACCTTGGATATAGTCAGGACTATCTGGAGGTGAACCAGGGCAAGAGCCCTGCGTCATTTGGACTGCAGGGCTCCAACCCGGGGTGGGTGGGAAAGCTGGGGTAAATTGCCTGTCTAGACAAGGCTTCAGCCAGAGAGCTCAAGTGCCTCCCTAAACTATAAACCTTGAGATTTCATAGGACATTGTCATGGCAGTTAAAATGGAAGCATACTGCTATAATGTGTAGTGTGAAAGAGCCCCTGGTCAGACTATGCGGATGAAAGACTTCATCACGCCACCTTCAGCTTTGAAGAAAGTTAACATTTGATGAGGTTTGAACTGTGGACTTCTTAACTTCTTAGCAGTTCTTGTTGTTAAATGTTTCTCCATCTGGTTTCATAACATGAGAAAGTGCAGTTATTTCTCTAATAAAACTTAGCTGATTTTCTCACCATTTCAGCAGAGAGCGTGTTAACAGAATATTTGCAACTGTGAGAGTTGGCAGTCATTCAAACCATTGCTCTGCTTTCCTGCCTTCTGGGTTGCCAGGGGAAATATTGACACCTTCCAAAAAAATATCCTAGAGCTGCCATGACACAGCTGGTGGCAGTGACATTACTGCTCCCCAATCCATCCTTCCACAGATCTGAAAAGATTTCAATCTTTAGACTGGGAAGAAAGGGATGAAAGTAATGTGTTTTTAAAAATTTTAATCTTCTCAATGGAGACTAGGTAAAGATCACTGAAATTCCAGTCTTAGCAGAGCTGGGGGGAAATTACCTTGCAGAGCTGGAGTGAAACTACTTTAGGGAGGACTATAACTCCCACAATCTGGAAATTGTAGTACAAAAGTTACCTTTCTCTAGCTGTAGCACTTCATGTCTACAGGTTGTGCCATTTAGGGCATAAAGAATCTGATGGCATAAACAGAATTCCAAAAGAACTTGGCTTCATTTTTGGAGACATGAAGGTGCTAGTCCTCACTGCAAGGAAGCATGTGGCCAGTGACTCCAGCTGAAGAAAATCTCACAAGTTCTTCAAGGCTTCTATCTTCTGTTTTTGTTTTTGAAGGAACTCTCTGTGTGTCATTCACTCAGCAGATCACTTCTGAAACCAGGGGCTCACGCACATGGTCAAAACAAACAAAACAGCACCCACCTCCTAAGTACAAAAAAAAAAAAAAAGAGCACGAGAACCAAATGTATATCTGTAATATGTCCTTAAATGTTGTACATTGCTGCAAATTTTATGTACAAATCTACAGTCTTATTTCAACAAATCTACAGATTTACATGTAACATACAAAAAGACTTTCCAGAGTTCTCCAAAAGCAAGTCCTTAGTTGTAGTAAATTACTACAAAAAGTTAGGTCCTTAGTTGTCCCTTCATATTCGCTGGGGTTTTGTTCCAGGACCCCCCGTGGATACCAAAATCCATGAATACTCAAGTCCCATTATACGCAATGGCATAGCAAAGTGATGTCCCTTATATAAAATGGCAAAATCAAGGTTTGCTTTTTGGATTATTATTTTTTAAAGAATATTTTCAAGCTGTGAATACTTAAATCCATGGATACCAAATCCATGGATATGGAGGGACACATTTTTCAAAAGTAATCCCTTAATTGTTGTAAATACTGCAAAAAAAATGGCAAGTCCAGAATTTCAAGCCGTTTCTTTTTATTATTATTATTATTTATTTTTCAATTCTTCTTCAGTTTTTGGTTCTTCCTTACACCTCAATAACAATGAAGTTGTATATGTACAGGCAACTTTTCATATGAATAATCTTTTGTTGTAACTTCTGATATCCAAAGCCTTCTTAGTAATTTACTAGAACTAAGGACTTACTTTTGGAGAACACTGGAAAGTCTTTTTGTACGTTTCATGTAAGACTGTAAATTTGTTGATAAGACTGTAGATTTGTACATAAAATTTGCAGTAATTTACAACATTTAAGGACATTTTACACATATACATTTGGTTCTGGTGCTCTATTTTTTGCATTAGCTCATCTACACAGGTCAAAAATTGCCGGCTCCCCACCGCTGTCTTCTGTCCGCAGATCTGGCTTATTCCTCCTCTGTAACAAGCACAAAATGGGATGGAATCCAGACTGCTGCACTGGCCCATCTCTACAGCCAGTACCGCCACCCCATCCCACTCTCTGAAGCCAGGAAGCCATCCTGCAGCATGTGAGCAAGGCCCCCTGCATGTGACCAGGCTGGTCACATGCTGCAGGCCTGCCTCCTGGCTTCAGAAGAGCAATGGCAGATAGCAGCTGCAGCGATGGGACAGTGTGGACTCCTGAAATTATGTGGTGCCTGATCCATTTTTCGCCAGCTGAAACAGTTTTTCCTAGGTAGGTATTATTTAAAAGTTGTGTCTATTTTCCTTTACGGGGCTGAAACATGGCTCACCTATCGCCACCACTTACGACTCCTTGAATGCTTTCATCAGCGCTGTATATGCACAATCCTAAATATACACTGGACTATGTGATGAATGTTGCTGTCCTTGAGCAAGCAGGGATCACCAGCACTGAGGTCATGATATTGAGAACACAGCTGCGCTGGGCAGGGCACGTTTCTAGGATGGAGGACCATCGCCTCCCAAAAATAGTACTCTGCAGTGAACTCACCACGGGTCAGCGTAAGAGGGGCACTCCAAAAAAGCAATACAAGGACTCCCTGAAACAACATCTCAGGCTTGGCCAAATTGATCACCAACAATGGTCCGCCCTGGCCTCACATTGGGAGGCATGGAGACGCACTATCAACAATGCTGCAGCCTTATTTGAGAACTCACACCAAACAAGTCTTGAAGAGAAATGACAACGCAGAAAGAATCACAACCCGGAAACATCACTCAAGGAGACCTTCTGCTGTGCTTTCTGCAACTGGACTTGTTTATCTTGGATTGGCTTTTTTAGTCATCAGTGCGCTTGCAGAAAGCGCAGGATGAGTCCTTCCTGAATCTTCATTTGCGAAGAAAAGCCAGAGAGAGTGTGTGTAATGGGCTTTAGCCCATCTTGGCCCTATCTTTGCCCTGGGGGCTGTCCTAACTGCCTGGAGGGAAAATGGGGCAAATGCTCTGCATCATCTGGACTGCAGGGCTCCCAGCTGGGGTAAATAGCCCATCTAGACAAGGCCCAGGGAGAGTTTCAAAACCAATGTGAAATATATCAACTTGTATGTAAAATCCTACTGAGTGCATGTAAGCCTTTGAGTACACATGATGTTGTATTCTGAATCATGGCCAATCCAGCTCACAAAACTGTAGCCAAAAGAATTCATGTGAGAGTTTCACCTCTCAGGAAGAAAAATCTTGTTCTTCCTGGCATCTTATTCTACAATGTCCCACATGCATCTTCTTTCTCTTGATAAAGCCCTCAGTCCCTGCCAAAGAAAATCCATGCTAAAGCATATGCAACAAAAGGGGAAATGTTTGGAACTGAAATCATCTACGAACAAGGCAAGTATACATTTTTTTGCCACAATGCCAAATTCCAGTTCCTACATTTTAGGTTAGCCACGTAACCTGATTGTAAGCACACTTACTTTGAAGCCAATCTGATTGCATTCAATGGTACTTGGGGCCGAACGAGTGCCAACCTCCCATTGCTGTGTGCTTTTAAAACCAGAATGGAGTCAAAGGAGGCTGCCGAGTTGAAAAGAGCAACCTGGGAATGTTGCTGCTTCAAATTTATCCTTCTGACTGCTTTTCTGCTCAAAATCTGCCCCTTTCCCACTGCTTTTTCATAAAAGAGAGCCTTCTCAGTAATTGTCTCTAGATTCTGGAACTCACTCAACTAGGAAGACTAGAATGGTCTCCCCACTTGCTATCCTTCTATTGGCAGGCAAAGACCTTTCTATTCTGATAGACTTTTAGGACGGAAGGTTTTTAAGGAAAGGGCCTTTAAGAGGGTTCTATATTGTTTTTAAATCGCACTGCTTTTAAACTGTTATTTATCCTTACTAAAGTGTATGTTTTAATTTTTTAAAATTGTGACCAAGATTCTATATCAGCTACTTAGTTAAGTACTAAGTACATGTCCTGGCCCAACCACCTTCTTCAATCTTGGCTTACTGGGCAGCAGCCACTGTGAGCAACTGAGATCTGTTCTCCTGTCAACTGGAACACAGCAGACTGATGTTTCTGCCCATCTCCCACCAGTGATTTCCAGTGTGACAAACAGAAGCAGGATCTCTGTCATAATTCCTCCTCATCCCAGAAATCGCTGGCAGGAAGTAGTGGAAACGTCAATCAGCTGTGCCTTTATTGACAAGAGAACAGAGTTCCCTCGCTCACAGCTGCTGCTGCCCAGAAAAGCAAGACTGGAGGACTGTTATGGTCCCTACATATTTCCTACACTATTGCCACAATTGCAAATATGTAGGGATCATGAATATGAATATATTCACAATAGCTATCATGAATTCCAGCCATTGTTAATAAATTAATTCTAATTTAATATTGGCTTTTTGTATTTTTTTTAACTATATCATAATCATTTTCATTTATAAGCTGCCTTGAGTCCCAATCTTGACAGAAAACTGTGGTATAAAGGAACATGATGATGATGATGATGATGATGATATTGCAGGGAAAACCAGTTACCATTTAAGGGGCAAATGGGGGCATAAAAGTAGTGGGAGAGAAAGAAAGATTCTAGTATATTCCCTGGAAGAGTTTGTGTGTGTTTTTCTTTGGGGTTGTCTTAGTGGATGCCTTGTGGTTATCATGGGAAGGAATCTGTTTGAATCTGTGCACCATTGTACTCACGTGAATGCAGCATGAATGGGCAAACACTTCCAGGTGAGATCGCGATAGCCAGGTAGGGTACGCTCTTTTTATGGCCCCCACCCGTGTACTTGGGATTTTTAAATTGTGTTTTTGTGCTTTCCTAAACTTTGTGTGTGTGTTTTGTTTTATTTTTAAATTTTCTTTTTTAAATATATTTTTATTAATTTTATAATCGTACATTATATTATCTAATCAATACTTAGTTATTATAACACATAAAATTACTATAAAATCACAATTTTTCTATTAACTAGTTTCAAAAGTTAACATAAATTCTTTATTATAATTCTATTCAAAAGTATTAATTCCCCTATCCCCCCCCACCTCAGTGCTCCCCTTCACCGGAGCCATTATCCCTTACCTAATCTTTCCAGAATCTCATTTCTTCTCATGGAGGTAACCTCCCATCTTTTGTCTGTAATACTTTTTTAACAAATACATTCCAAATTTTATCAAAGTCACTTTCTTTCCAACTTCCTCTTCTTACTTTGAGTCTACATTTTTAAATTTCCCATGCGAGCGTCTTCTCACAAGAATCCAGGAGATTTCAACCCCGGAAGTAAATAGAGTTCTGTTTGTGCTCCATTACTGCCAGGAAAGCCTCATGGACACTGCTGGAGGTAAGTGTGGGAGGAGGGGTTCTTTTGCCAGCATAACCCCCCCCCCACAAGTTATGCCAAGAATGTTTCTGTGGGATGGTCTAATAAAGTCCTGGGTCTCATGTCTGGAGAAAAGCTTGATATAAATTAATTAAATAAATACAGCTTTTCTTCATACCTCTGAGGGCTTGTCTATTTGGCCAGTGCCAAATAACCACATCTTGCCCCCATCCCAAAGCCCTGAAGTCCAAACCACACAGGGTATTTATCCCAATCTGTCCCTGGGCAGTCCAAACGACCCCCATGGCAGATATGGGGCTGGAACAGGGGCAAGGTGGGATAGGGCCCTGACTGCATTTTAAGAAAATATCCAGTTTACTCTGTTTCCACCAGATCAGAGTCCACAGGAGCCCATCTGGCACGCCACTCCTCCCTGTCATTGCCAGCTCCCTGGCTCTTTTTGGAAGCCAGGTAGGGGTCCTGCATCATGTGACTACGGCTGGTCACATGCAGGTGGTCTGCAGTCATGTGTTGCAAGACCCCTGCCTGGCTTCCGCATTAGCAAGAAAATGGTGGCGGCAGCTTCCGTAACAAGCCAAAATCCTATTTGGATACCAGCCAGTCTTCTGCAGGTAATGGGGGCAGGGCACAGACCACCTCTGCAGCCAGGAATGCCAGCAGGGGACTGGCATATCCTGGCCAGTGCAGATAAGACCTGAGAATGCCTTTCTCCTCTGCGTTTGCTCATCAGCTTCCTGATTATGCTCTCCCCCTTTACAACAGTTTGCAGTGGACTGTGGGTTTGTTATCCTCAATGGTATGCATGGTGCCTGAGTAATTGGGTAAAACTGCATTGGATCAGGCTGTTAGCCTTACTGACATTGGAGATTATCAGATGCAAAAAAACAAAAACAAAAACCTCACAACAACCCGGAGAGGTCGGGAGGAGGTTAGCTAGAGGCTGTACCGTTAGAGGGTGGCGATACTGCATGATGCCATCCTCCTCTCGTCCTTCATTCATTCTCACTCTGTGCTGGAGGGACAAAAAAGGTGCTGCTTTTTATTGACGGAAACTCAAATCTCAGTAAGGCTAACAGCCTGATCTGATGCAGTTTTACCCAATTACTCAGGCACCATGCATACTGTTGAGCCTCCCCTTACCTCCCTGGGGATTTTTTTAAAGAGCTTCTAATAAAGTCCATTGTGTTTGTATGTGCCTTCAAGTTGCCTGTCAATTTAGGGCAACTCCATAAATTTCAAAGGGTTTTCTTGGGCAAGGATTATTCAAGGCTGGTTTTACAGGATTGAAAATGCATTCCCATATGAGGAGTTTTGTGCTGGCACCTATCCTATCCTACTTGCTATTTTGTTTCTTTCTTATTTTCCATACTACCACTTCTAGAATAGCTCAAACATAGGCAGAGGGTGGGGGTATTTAATCTGGCCTCACCTTCAGTCAGTAGTTATAAGATACCTTAGAGGGCCACACCAATTGCCCATCCACTCTTTTAAAGTATTAATGAATTGTATAATTTGTAGATATAGTTAATAGCTACAGAATAAAAGAACAAAGGAAGGAAGGAAGGAAGGGTTCATTGCACAGGGGATACATGGGTGTGCAAGCAGACATACCACGTGCACATAGCTGCAGAGTAATCTCATATGAAAATTGTTCTTTTTTTTTTTTTTTAAGAATTGCCAGATGTTTTAGACCAAGTCCTGAAAAGAGCCTCTGTTCTATCATCTTGGACAGACAAACCAAATAACCGGGTCTAAAATCTGGTAGCACCTGAACAAACCAAGGAACTGTAAGTTTGAAGGAATCTCCTTTCACAGAAGGATTCACTAAAACAAACACCAACAACAGGAACCAAAGAGAGAGCAATTAAAACTACACAAAAATCAAATTCCTCTTCTGAAGCTTTTCCATACACTGCAAATTCTGTTAAGATGTTGGCTGAAATACATGAAAGACATTAAAGGTTCACAGTACACTATATTCTCTTTTTAGGAACTTTTTTTGTGTGTAAGAAGCTCTGAATTCTGTGGAGAGCTATTCACAGAGTGATCAGAATTCTACCACTGAGTCAAAAGATGAAAAAACCAAAAAAGACAAGTTAGAGGTCTCCCTGTGAGGTGGTGGTGGGGATATGATGGATGCAATCAATGCAACTAGTTTGTGGGAACCCACATGAAACAGTTAGATATTAAGGAAGGTACAAATAATAGCGAGATTGTAGGCAAGTCTAGTAACAACATGTAATAATGGAAAAACTATCTCATCTCTGTAGAATTTATAAATCATTCTGTAAGATTTGGAAATCTAACTCTTCCCTAGAATGGCAACTGACTGTCTGCATGAACAAACCTCAGGGTTCAGTTCATACTATCAAGATCTCTTCCACTCATTGTAATGGAGCCATGCAGAGCAGGTCTAGTAATCTTGAGGGGCAACTTGTTGTATACAGTTAGCAGGGCTGGTTTAAGGCACTGGTGGCATCAGCATCCGCAGGGGGCCCCATCATTGTGGGGGCCCCTGTAGTAACCCCCCTCGCCTGCAAAAACATTATTAGTAATAATCTGAATATCCTGTACTGTGAATAGCTTAGGTTGAGTTAGGTTACATTGACCCAAGATAAACATATGGGCCCCCCAAAATAAAGCATTGCACAGGCCCCAAAAATTCCTTAAACTGGTCCTGATAGTTAGGGTACCAATACTCCCCTAAAAGGGCAACTCTCACACCTGTTTTGAGTCCTTCTTTAAACTCCCACACTGGGCACATCCACACTGCACAATTATAATAGTTTTTATGTCACTTTAGCAACTGCCACTCCTTCCTACAGAATCCTTATTGGTTAGTATGGTGCTTAGAATTCTCTAGTGCAGTGGTCCTATCCTGTGGTCTGCAGACCCCAGGGGGCTGCAATGTCCTTACAGAGGGCCGCAAAGGATTGAAGGCGGCTAAGCCTACGTAACAAGAGCCAAGGCAAAGGCTGGCTGGCTTGGCCTGTGCATTGCTATCCAATCCGCTCCGGCCACAAATTTGCAGGAAGAAGAAAGAGAAAAGTCTTCCCTGAGTCTCCAGTGCCTCAAAGGGAAGGTTTAATGGATGGTGTAATTGTATTGTTGTTGTTGTTATCAGGCATTATTGTTAGGGTTTTAAATCCTGAGTTAAGTCTTAGAGGTCCATAGCAACAAAAGATATTTAAAGGGGGTCTCTGCTAAAGAAAAGGTTAACAGCCACTGCTCTAGTGCATTCCCCTGAGCTACAGCTTTAAAGATCTCTGGTAGAAAATTCTAAATCCCTCACCAAATGACGAATCTCATGATTTCATAGGAGGGAGCCCATACCCTCCAACATTTCATACATGAAAAGCAGGCTACACATTGCCAAGCCGCATCAGAGAGAATAATAGAATCATAGTATTGGAAGAGCCCACAAGGGCCATCTAGTCCAACCCCCTGCCATGCAGGAATACCCAATCAAAGTACTCCTGACAGATGGCCATCCAGCCTCTATTTAAAAACCTCTAAAGAGGGAGACTCCACCACACTCCAAGACAGTGCATTCCATTGTCAAACAGCTCTTACTGTCAGGAAATTCTTCCTAATGTTTAGGTGGAATCTCTTTTCCTGTAGTTTGAACCCATTGCTCTGTGTCCTAGTCTCTGGAGCAGCAGAAAACAATCTTGTTCCATCCTCAGTATGACATCCCTTCAAATATTTAAACATGGCTATCATAACACCTCTTAACCTTCTCTAGGCTAAAGATACCCAGCTCTGCAAGCCGCTCTTCATAGGACATTGTTTCCAGACCTCCCACTATTTTGGTCGTCCTCCTCTGGACACATTCCAGCTTAGACAGGCAACAAGAGGCAACTGAAGAAGAACATAAAAAACCTACTATTTTAAGCAAAGAATGCCTGGAATTTATATACTGAGTTTAGGGGTAAGATTCCACCTCTTCCTCTCCTCTCTTTTCTGCTGACTTAACTGAGTTCAAACTACTTTTATACTTTGAACTCGGTTTGCAACAATTGAAGTAAGCCAAGGAAGAAAGGGAAACTTGGGAGGAGGATAGAGCAGCAGGACATTTTTAAAGGCAGCTGAGAAAGTGGGACAGCAGAGGATTAATCAGGGCCATCTCTCTGCAGGGCAGGGTAGCTGGAGGGCATTGGAGCTATGGCAGTTAAAGTGGAATCAAAATGCTAGAATTGTAGAATTGTGTAGTGTAGATTCATCCAATGTCCCTGGCAAAATATCTCCCTAACCATTGTGGGAAATTAAAACAGCACTGCCTCATGCTGTTTGGAGTACTGCCTGGTACCAAATCTGCTGTGGCGGCTAAGCTTTCTTTCCTTGTTTCTTTTTTCAAATCAAAATACAAGCTGCACAGAAACCAGAACAAGAATGGATTATATGAAGGTTTTTAGTATTCTGGAAAGCCTCCTGGATGTATTGGCAGCCTTGTAAACAAGGTTCATGGGTTCATCGGTGCACCTTGCTTCACTGGGAGAAGTTAACATGTCTAGTGACACTTCTAGGAGGCTTCCTAGAATCCTGTGAGCCTTCAGAGCAGCCACGTCCATCTTGATTCTCCATCTTGAGGCTTGTATTTGAGGATGAAAGAAAGATATCTCCTCCCTATTGATTTCAGTCACTGCTACCATGGTGGATTCAGCAGTGCTTTTCAGGGGGGCTTGGGGGAAGGCATTGAGAACATTTGTAAAAGAAATAAAAGTCCTATAGTATACAGTAATGTAATTTCAGAAAGAAAGAAACATTTAGACACAGGGTTCATCTACACTAGCCAGGATACTCCAGCTCACTGGATCATTCTGCCACCACTTTCCCCTGGTTATCTAGAGAAAACAGGCCATTGTACAAACAGGATGCTGGCCCGTCACTGAAGCCGCCGCCATTTCCCCCACTAACACGGAAGCTAGGCAGGGGTCCTACAACATGTGACTGCAGCCCCCCTGCATGTGACCAACCTCAGTTACATGCTGAGGGATCCCTGACTGGATTCCGTGAGAGCCAGGAAGCTGGTGGCAGCAACGGGGAGCAGCGTGCCACACAGGCTCCTGCAAACACACAGGGCCTGATCTGTTTTTTTCCTAGGTAAACCAGGGAATTTATTAGAACAGTTTATTGGGCCCTATCCTGGCTGGCCCCATTCTAGACCCATATCTGCCCAGAGGTGGTAAGGACTGCCCAGAAAGCAGATTGGGGTAAATACCCTATATTATTTGGACTGCAGAGTTATGGAATGGGGGCAAGCCAGGGTAAATTGCCTGTGTAGATAAGCCCATAGTCCACAGGGCACTATGAGTTATAGCAAAGTTAAGATGGAGGGGAAATGTTTGTCTCTGATATTTTAGTCCATTCTAGTTTTAGGTGTGTTTGCTTTAGGTCTCCACTGTGTATTTTAACTATGTTGTGTTTAACATCTGTTGTTGTAACTACCATGAATATCCTCACAGAACAGCTGGCTAGAAATTAAAGAAAGACTCTCCCTCCATCCCAGCTGCCAGCCACTGCCCTGGCCTTGGAGGGAGAGAAGAAGCAGGCACAGACAGCTCCATCATTCCTAGGCCCAGAAGCAGATGAAAGGCCCTCCCTCCTTCCTAGCTGCAGTAAAGAAGAGGCAGTATCTGCTGGACTTCCCCTCCCATACCGCCATCCCTTTTTCCTTTTGTCTCTTGTCTTAATTAAATTGTAAGCCTGAGAGCAGGGAACTGTTTTGTAGTTCTTTTTCTTATAAAGTGGGTCTGAAACATGGGCCACCTATCGCCAACATTTACGACTCCTCGAACGCTTTCATCAGCGCTGTCTATGCACAATCCTAAATATACACTGGACTGACTATGTGACGAATGTTGCTGTCCTTGAGCAAGCAGGGATCACCAGCATTGAGGCCATGATATTGAGAACACAGCTGCGCTGGGCAGGGCACATTTCTAGGATGGAGGACCATCGCCTCCCAAAAATAGTACTCTACAGTGAACTCGCCACGGGTCAGCGTAAGAGGGGCACTCCAAAAAAGCGATACAAGGACTCCCTGAAACAACATCTCAGGCTCGGCCAAATTGATCACCAACAATGGTCCGCCCTGGCCTCACATCGGGAGGCATGGAGACGCACTATCCACAATGCTGCAGCCTTATTTGAGAACTCACACCAAACAAGTCTTGAAGAGAAACAACAACACAGAAAGAATCACAACCTGGAAACATCACCCAAGGAGACCTTCTGCTGTGCTTTCTGCAGCCGGACTTGTTTATCTTGGATTGGCCTTTTTAGTCATCAGTGCACTTGCAGAAAGCACAGGATGAGTCTTTCCTGAATCTTCCTTTGTGAAGAAAAGCCAGAGAGAGAGAGAGAGAGAGAGAGAGAGAGAGAGAGAGAGAGAGAGAGAGAGAGACCACGTACTTTGTGATGGTGCAAAAGAAAAAAAGAAAGAAAGACACCAACAATAAAAATGTGCTTTAGCTCTCAGAGAGCTTTCTATTTCTGTTTCCTCTGAAAGGCAATCTACTCAGCCCCTTTCCAGCTCCTTTATATTTTTATTCAGTTGTATTTTATTCCTGGCTAATAACAAACCACAATGCAGAGGTTTAACCAAAAAGGAAGGAAGGAGAAAAGAAAAAAAGATTCACTATGTGATAAAGGACAAAACTTGGTATAGATAAAAGGTGTACTTTGAGATGCTCAGGTTAAATCATGTAGTAATTCCTAATGTTACAGTCAGCTCTACATATCCATGGATTCTACATCCACAGATTCAAACAACCAGTTTGAAAATATATATATTTTTTTAAATCTAAAAAGCAAAGCTTGATTTTGCTGTTTTATATAAGGGACACCATTTTACTATGCCATTGTATATAATGGGACTTGAGCACCCATGGATTTTGGTATCCATAGGGGTCCTGGAACCAAACCCCAGGGAATAATTTACTTGTTTATTTATACTCTAATAGCCTACCTATACATAGCTCTCCCTTCCCCTCTCCATTTTATCTTCACAGCAACCTTGTGAAATAAGCTGGGCTGAGAAAGAGTGACTAGCCCAAGGTTTTCCAGTCAATATCCAGTCAAGAGAGGGAGATTTGAGTCCAGGTCCTAGTTTGATACAAGAGATCTCACATTCTACATGCCACATTTGTATTTCCTATGTAAGATTGTCCTTGTTGTCAGAACGGATGCTTATTCTTCAACCCATAATTCTTTTATCTCTAGATTAGGATTGGTCACTGATACATGTCTAATGTGTATATGATTTTTTTTAAATAGTTAAGACTTCCAGAACCTGCAATGAGCTGCTATGGACTGATCAAATTATGACAGAGAGAAGTGTTGCAACAGCCACTTCTGCAAATGTAGATGAACACAATTAATGTGAGCTTCATGGTGAAGCCAATTCATATGAAATCAGAGACAGAGACCTAAATCAACCTGTTAGGCTGCTGCCACACTGTGGAGATAATGCAGTTTGATACCACTTTAACTGCCATGGCTCACTGCTATGGAATTCTGGGATCTGAAATTTTGTGAGATATTTAGCCTTCTCTGTCAGAGAGCTCTGGTACCACAACAAACCACACATTGCAGGATTCCATAGGATGGCGCCATGATAGTTAAAGTGGTGTCAAATTGCATTATTTCTGCAGTGCGGCAGCAGCCTTAGTCTCCGCCTCTGGCTTGAGCAGACCCAATGAATCAATGGAACTTAGTTGAGTGCTTAGCAAGTTTTTATTGGGGTCGTTTACACGGGCAAATATTCCTCTAAATATACCGCTAAGATAGCTCATAGTTCACACGGGTTGAGGCACAGCATCGCCTCATTCAGAAGGGGGGAAGGTGAAACACCCAAATATAGCGTGGCAAGGGATGTCGCTACTTTTGCCGGTATATTTGCAATGTAGCGCATTATTGGCAGTGTAAACAACCATTCCACTAAGGGCTACAGCAGAGCTTCACTGTGAGTGGTTGATGCAGGGGTGATGATGCAGAGGTGGGCTCAAAAGAGGGGGAGGGAGGGAGGGAGAGAGCGACAGTAGCGATTAGAGGAAACTTTAAAAAATCCTCCCTGCTATTTTGCAAGCCAGTTTGCAAACAAAAAGGATTCCCATCAATTTTCAGTCAGGGAGCATTCTTCTCATCCTCTCTGCTGTTTTGCAAGTATGTAAAAGCTCCGTTCGTCAGCAGTGATCCTGTGCATGGGGGAGGGAGAGAAACCATTTCACGAAGGGCTGCAGCAGAGCTGCACTGCTATTTTGACAGTCTGTTTCTCTCTCTCTCTTCTCTCTGGCTTTCCTCTATTTGGCAGAAAATGCTGTTAAGCAAGGAGGAAAACCTTCCGTTTGATTTGTGGCCAGGGAGCTGGGGGAGGGGAAGAATGACTGCCTCTAAGCTGTTAAGCACACGGACCTTCCATTTGATTTGTGGCCAGGGAGCTGTGGGGGGAAGAGTGACTGCCTCTAAGCTGTTAAGCACGGAGTTCGGGCCAGGGCAGACATTCCTACGGCATCCCTTTGTCTCCTCACAATGCTTGGCCATGCCCCCAGCACATTTGGCTGTGTGAACCTCAAGGCAGAAAAAATCAAAGAGCCACAAAATATAGCTGTGTAAACATATACTGTGTAAACTACCCACCACTGATGCGGGAAAGTGCTAAAGTGCAACTTAACGCAATAAAACCTGCTGTGTAAACCAGCCCATTGATTCAAAGAGCCGACTCTAGCTGGAACAACAATTGGCTTTAGGGTTTCAGAATAAATCAGAATGGTATCTATAGCCACTTCTACTGTTCTATTCTGTGTATGTACATTCAAGTTGCCTGTCCACTTATGCTGACCCCATGAATTTCATAGCATTTTCTTAGGCAAGGAATAGTCAGAGGTGATTTGCCAATGTCTTCCTCTGAAATATAGCCTACAGCACCTGCTCTTCCTTGGTGGTCTCCCATCCAAGTACTCACCAGGCCTGCATGATATTGATATATTATATTACAGCACTGGAACATTTTTAGTTAATGCTCTGTTGACTTTTAAGCTGCTTAAATTGGAGGTCAAATGTCTATAACCTGGAACATCACAAATCGTATAACTGTTATCTGACTAATTACCAAGTCAGCCACCATTTTTAACTTTTGAAAATAATAGGAGTACATCCTCAACTTGTTCCATGGTTTTGTCACAAGGCTTCTTCCTCTTATCATCATTTCAGCTGCTGCCCTTTAAGGAAAAGAAAGAATAAAGTTGCTCTATCACTAGGTCTACCTGTAGCAGAAAATCAAAGAGTGCCAGTTTGGCCCATTCTGAATGGAGGACAGTCAAACATGGAGGTTTCCCAAGAGATGTTCCAGAATCTTCCATGCCACATCGTTGCTTCAGTAACACCTGATACTGCTTCCATCCTAGAGCAAAGGAGTTCTGGTCATTATTGGAATCATTCAGGTGTTGCATATCAGGTACCCACCATACAATGGGCCGAGGGGCACCATTGGTGTACTTATAGGGTAGCAGGGGACTGCTGAATTTCCTGGCTACCATAGGTAGGCTCCGATGTAGCCCCAACACTCTGTCCAAGTGAAAAGCCAGAACCTCATAGAGGTCAGTGGGCCTTTTAATTAAACCACAGAGCCCCTTCAAACAGGGACTTTTGGAGTCATGTGAATGGACATCTTGATTGGATGAAAGGGTAACTCGGAGTATTTGCCCATGAGCAGGGATTCTCTCTTTGTTTACCACTGTACCATTGGCCAGAAACTTCATTTTATGCACATCATCCAGAGTAAACCATGGGAGTATATTCTCATGAAGCCTCAATCTGCCCTCCTGTTTTACAAGGTGTCCAGAGTCTTGAGGCTTTTTGCACAATCCTGATTTCTGCAGCGCTTCTGCATCTCTGACCCAAATATGAGTGCTCTGTGGACCCCAAGAGTGAGATTTATCCATCCATCCCCAAGTGCCTGTCATGGTCTGGAAGGGCCGCTTGCCTGAGATAACTGCTTTGATCAAATCTGAGGGTTGGTGTTTAGCACCAGCTGTCTGCACATCTGTTTTACATTGCTCCTGTGGTACAATGAGCTGGTCTGTGGAAGTATTCTGAAGCAACAGAAGAGATTCATCTCTCAAAGGAGAAGAGAAGAAGGCCACAGGCGTCTGTGCTTTCCAATCTACTTCCTTCCCAGTTCTCCAGTGGGGGGAGAAGCTATTATCTTCCCTAGGATTCTTCAGAGTGAAAGCCCCAAGTTCTCTTTTCATCTTGTAGTTAGTCCTGGAGGGATAGCCTTTGTGTTGGAATCTTTGGGGATGTTCAGAGCTTTTTGATACAATGTTATGTTTTCTAAGCTGCCCATTATCCTTCCTCCTTCCTTGCAAACTTCTGTGATTTGGCCCACCCTGGTTGCTTTGCCTCCTTTTTTGTTTGCAGACAGAACTGGGATTTGATAGGGCTTGTCTTCCCAGAGGGTTGGTCCATTTTCTCTCGCTGAAGTGCCATGCCTGCTGGGCAATGGAGGGGATAGAATTTATCCATACTTGCTTGGAAGGAGCAGCTCTTCCATGTGGCTCATCCCTAGGTAGAAACTGGAAATTAGACTCCTTGTAGCTGTTCAGGGATGCTGGAGAGAAACTAGTAAGAGTGATCACAGACAAGGCAAGCAAGAAGCAGCACCCAGCCACAGGAAATCTGTTTAACCTCATTCTGTACCATGTCCGCTGGACCTGTGGAATAAAAAAAAAACGGAGACCATGCTTACAGAGGTGGCATTCTAGGGATGTTGTTGAAATGTTGATATATGGAAGCAAGAAATTAAGTGCTATGCTTCCATGCGACTTTGGGACAGACTGGATACAAAGCTGCATTTTCTCCATTACAAATTTGCTGTATTTCCTTACCTGTCTTCCTATCTGGCTTTAGGGCTGTCAGATCTCTGGGCCTAGCCCTGAGTCTCCAGTTTTCATGAGTCATCTCCAGGCAGGAGATCAGAATGTGATTTCTCCAGTTTTGGTAGGCTTAGTTCCAGGGAAGAGGAAAGGGCTTCATGCAAATCTCCAACTCAGCTAATAGATCAGTAGCTTGCTACAACTTGCAGGGCATAATTTATTTGTTGCTGCAACTTGCAAAGACTTTCCAAGGGGTCTATGCATTTCACTTCCTCCTGCCCTTTCAGTTGTTGTAGCACCAGGACTCACTGTCTGTTCTGCTTTGAACCTACCTTCTAGCTAGAAGAAACTAGGCTATGTGAGATATTCCTTATGCCAATATCTCCCTGAGAAGGAATAAGCCCCTCATTCACCTTGATCTGAGAACAGCTCCTTTAACTAAGATTTTTGTCTTGATTTCCAAATAGGAAAATACGTTCTCTCTCTCAATCCTTCTCTCCCTCTCCCTCTCCCCCTCTCTCTCTGTGAAATGACAAGTTGTGAGCAACTGTGGTTGGTAATTCATGAAGAACACTTGATGAAATAACCAGGGATTGACCCTAGGTGTCAGGATTTGGCCCAGAAACCTCAGGGTCTGGGACGATCCTGAACTGGCAACCCCATCTGGCATGTCTATCCTATCAGATATCCATCTATGTGACTATGTGAAAATGTGACTAAAACAGACACATGTAAAATCCAGTATATGCAAATCCAGGTCTCATCAATATCCATTGACACCAGTGGTGAGATTAGCATGCAATGCGAGGACAAGAGGAAAGCTGCCCATCTTGCTGCTCATGTATAGAGGAGAGACACAGCCATGCACCATCTACTAGTTCCCTGGCTCTTGTTATAGGAAGCAAGATGCTTGTGGACTTTCCTGAAGCATCTGGTTGGCCACTGTATGTAACAGGATCTTTGCTTTTGCTCCATTCTTTTCATGGACCTTGATCTGAAACAAATGTGGCAGATTGTAGGTGGCACCATTCAAATGTTTGTTTCATTTAAATCATAAATGAAATCATTAACATCAAGCCAGACAATACCATTGGCCCCCTTCCCAAATAATCTGGATAGCTATGGTAGCAACCCCCCTCAGTTGAAAATGCTGCTGCTTAATGCCAGGTAAGTGAATGGTAAAACAGCTTCCACCCAGGACTTGATCCTGGATGAACATGCTGACCTGGCATGTATTACAGATACCTGATTAGATGAAGGGGGGAGGGATTAATTTCTTTCAGTTTTGCTCATCAAGATTCTCTGTGCAGCAGCAGGCAAGGCCTAGGGGGCATGAAGTGGAGTTGCAATGGTCTACTGGGATAATATTCCTCTGATCAGGCACATTTAAAGGTAGGTAGATTTATTTAAAGGTAGGTAGCTGGGACAGATTATGGATTCTGCTGGTGTACCGCCCCCCCCCCCCGCTGCTCAACAGTCTCCCTTCTTGAGCTAGCTGGGGATGATCTTAGGGGTGGTGTTGGGAGTCTCTGTGGTTTGTGATGTTGAGAGACTTCAACATCCATGCTGAGGCTACCCTGTTGGGAGTGGCTCAGGACTTCCCATATGCTTTGACAACAATGGGTCTGTCCCAAATGGTATCTGGCCCCCACTCATGCTGCTGGACACATTCTAGACCTTGTTTTCTGTATGGGGTGGGGTGAATGAACGTTGTCTGGGAATGGAGGTGCTTTCTGTTTTTCCATTGTCATTGAGAGACCACTTGATCAGGTTTAGACCTGCTGGGACTCAGAGCCTCTGCAGGGGTGAAGAATCCATTAAGATGGTCCACCTCAAGAAGCTTATGGATCCTAATGGATTCCTGATGGCTCTTGGGGAGTTTCCTGCTGCCTTGGTAGGTGATCCTGTTGAACGTCCTGGTGATCTTTGGAATGGGGAAATGACCAGTGTGGTAGACATGATTGTTCCTAAGCGTCCCTTCTCATGAAAAGTTCACCTTAGGGTCGCCATAAGGCAGAAATGACTTGAAGGCATAGAACAACAACAACAGCAACATGTCTTCAAATATGACTTTAAAATGTAGCCTTCTTTTTCTCCTCACATAATATAATGGGCTGGTAACAAGTTAGCTGTACCCTCCATCACCCAGTGTGGGAGCCCTAGCTCTGATTCACCCCCATTATAAACTAGACGTGCTACATGGTTATTAAGTGAGGTACTGGGCATTTGCTGTTACAGTACATGAAGCCAAGCAAAATGTTTTTTTTTTTTAAGGATAGGACAGAACAATTGTTAAAGCAGGGGTAGGCAATCTGAGCCCTTCCAGACAGTGCTGGACCAAAACTCCCATCATCCCTAGCTTGGTCTTGCTGGCTAGACACAATATGAACTGGAGACCAACACCTTTGGGAGGCACCAGGTGGGGCATGGCTGGATGAATACATGCATATGCAGGTATGTTTTGCTTAGAGAATTTGTTTTATTTGAAAGGAGTGTTAAGCAAACAGCATGATTCTTCAAAGGCAGTACCACACAGAGTATATTTACTAGAGATTACAAAAGTATGGATTATACCTTCCCACAGTGCCAGTAACCCTTCGGTGGTTTCTATCTGCCTTATTCCTATTGTGAAGGGTAGAGACATATTGTGAAGGAGTGAAGATTTCCACAAATAATTACTTATATGTTCTGTGGCAAGGCTCACCTGATTGCCATGGAGACAATCTCTCTTATCCTGTTTATTGAAAAGCTCAGGAATATGGTTTAAAAGAAAACCATGGCCAGTGGCAAATTTGTATTCCTACATGATGGTGTAGTGATATATTTTAAAGTGCAGGAGCAGACTAGGACAGTCCCCAAAGCCATGCCCATCAGGAGAAGAATCCATATTTATCCCTCCACCACCCCCAGGGGAGCAAACAAACCAATTAAAAATGCCCAGAGATATATACATGTATAAGATGTTTATATATTTCTACTTCCTTTTTGCTTTCCCTTTAGTGTTAGTTTCATATATTTATGTGGTTTCTTGAATCACTTCCTTTTTTTATTTTACTTTCCATTTCACCTTATTTGAAGATTAGAGTTTATTTAACATTAGTATTTAATGTTTAATATTTAGTTTCACTGTCTTCCAGTTTCTCTCTCTCTCTCCCTCTCTCTCTTTTTTTTCCTCCCTTTTTATGATTATTGTTATTGTTGCTGTTGCAGTAAAGATCTATATATGTGTAGACCAATATATATCTGCATATATCTATGTAATGCGTAAAATGTGTGTATCTAATTTATTCCACATTAGTTTTTGAGTTTTGTTTACTTTCTAATGTACTGTGGAGTTTTTTATTCTTGTTTCCATGTATTTTGATACCATATTAAAAAAAATAGAATGATGCACATAGATAAATACTGAGAAACATGGGGAAACTAGATAGGAAATCACGAATGAGAGGGATAGGGAAAGGAACGAGAGAAAAAGAGAGAATGGATAAGAATGGACAGATTTGAATGAATAGTGTGATATAGAGATAGAGAGATAGAAGAAAGTGAGGATGGAAGGAAAAAAAACTATGAGAGAGAAGGGAAGATTGGAAATATGATTGAAACTAAATACATACAAAATGAATAAATATAAGAGATGTATACTAAGCTAACTAAAGGATGTGATATACATATATTGTACATGGTATTCAAATAGATATGAGATAAATATCTGACATGTATATAGGTAGATATGTGATGGATGAATATGTTGATACTGATATTTTTCTCTTTTCTGTTATGTATAACGTGTTTTTAATGTTGATAAATATCATGAATAAAAAGATTTTTAAAAATGCCCACAGATATCTGAAACCAATTAACCAATCAACCACTTGTTATAATTTCAAAATTAAATTTATAGGGCATGAGTATGTAAAATTATGAGGTGCCTAAAATTAGGTTTTAAGAGTATGATCATAGTCTCCAACTGTCCTGATTTGACAAGAGACAGTCCTGATTCCTCCTCTGTTGTCCCGCTTTTTCATCTGCTTATAAAATGTCCCGGTTTCTCTCTCTTCTTCCCACTTTTCCCTTTTGTCCCTAGCTTACATCCGTTGGTGCAAACTAAGTTCAAAGTGCAAATGTAGGGGCAGAGGAGAGGAGGGTGTAGAATATTGCCTTTCCCAATAGGTTCAGGAAAAAGTAAACTGTGGCAACTTTGAACATTATCAGACTAGCGTGTAAAAACACTGTAATTCCGCAAGTGAGGAAAGCAGACACATACTGGCATGATTACATTTACTATCGCATGTCGCTGTAATCACGTGAAAGAACTGCCATGGAATTATCACATGATGATCACTAGAGCTTTAAGAACAGGAGTTTACTTCCATGATTTAGAATGGGCTAGATTTCAGCAGTTCTTGTGAGAAGACTGAGAGTGCTTAACACTCCAAATAACCCTTAATTAACAAAGTACATGAACACACAAGCACTGAAACAAACCTAAAAATGTGCAAACTAAAGGGGACAGTTCATAAAGAGCGCCCTCTGCTTCATTTTTGCATTTTCACCCAGTTTTCTCACTGAGGACCGCCCATTCACACTGTAATCTCGCGATTACAAAGACGTGTTTTTGCATGGCCTCAATACCAAGAAAAAAGTGATACTAACGATCTATTGACAGTTTTTCCCATTAATTAGAAGCAATGCCTTGTTCATGGCTGGGGCATTGAGTAACCATGCAAAGGCGATGACATCATGCAATAGCTGAACCCATTCACGTTACCATGATGTTGTAATCCCATGATTTTTGCCACATCCGATAAAGTCCTTCTTCTAGTTGGCCTTTGCTTTTCTCTTTAATACCTTTTGCTGCCTTGACCAGACTCTGATGTTCCTTGGCTACTTGTGTCCCAATTGTCATCTGCAAAATGTTGGAGATTATATATGACTGGGTAAACTTAATAAACTTGATTTGGGCTCATTATACTTCCATGTAATTTTGGGGCAGATTAGATACATATCAGAATTAGCTCTGCTACAGATTTGCTTCTGCTTTGCCTTGCATGTAAGTTCCATTGTACTCTGTGGTGCTTTCTTCTGACTCCATGATTTCAATTTGTAAAGCACAGTGAACTACAACAAAACTGTTTTTGTCAATTAAAATGCAGCCCTGAGGCTTTTAATTGAAAAATTCAAATGATTGTGCAAAGAAGTGCTGCCATTCAAACTGCTACCATGAAGTACAGGACCTCATCAAAGAAGACAAAAGAAGTATCTGGACCCTCACCTTTTACCAACAATTATAAAACTTGAAAGCCTCATTATCACTTTATTCACATGCCAGTGCAAGAGGAAATCCATCACTTCTATTGACACTTGAGCAGATGACACCATCACTCCCACTCTTTTCAAAGAATGTTCTGAAACTGCATCCTCCCCAGACACGTTCCCCCTCCACCACATCATTGCTCTGACAGCAATAACGATGTCAGAAAACATGCCTTAGGTTGAAAAACAATACTGCCATGCGTTTCTCCTGCAGGGCAATTCTCATTATCTTTTAACTGTCATGATTTAGTTCAATAAGAAACTAAAGGGGATCAGGAAACCCACAGGGTAACACAAGCAAACAGAATTTTGTTTTATCTTCCCGTATATTTGTTGAAGAACACAGTGGGTTACATTTGCAAAGGATTTATTTATGCTTACGGCAGACAAGGAAGAGGCATACTATCAACACTGCCTAAGAATACAGTCACTTATAACATTTATAATTAGATTAAGGTGGGCAAACATAGCCTTCAGATGTTTTGGATTACAACTCCCACAGTCCTTAGGATCACAGCTGAAAGCACTGTATAATTCAGGAGTGGGCCCTCTAGAAATACTACAACCCCCACCAGCTGCCGTCAGCATACCCAATAAAGAGGGAAAATTAGGGGTGGGAGTGGGACCACATCTCCCAGTATAGCCAATGATAAGGAATGCTGGAAGTTGTAGTCCAACAACATCTGGAAGGCTGCACAATTCCCACCCCTAGTGTAAGGTCTGAAATAGCCCAAGTGCATATAAACAGTATACTCGTAGGCTTTCCGTGGGTGTTTTCCGGGCTGTGAGGCCATGTTCTGGAAGTGTTTATTCCTGACATTTCGCCTGCATCTGTGGCTGGCATCTTCAGTGAATGGTGGCGTAGGGGTCCTTGGCCTTGTCCAGACTGGGCCAGCCAGAAAAATCAGCAGTAGCAGAACATGTTATAAACCAACATGGACACAAAATGTTATTTAAAAACACTGAAATTCTGGACTAAGCCAACAACTATCATGTCAGAAAGCACAGAGAAGCTATTGAAATCCACAAACACCTGGACAACTTCAACAGGAAAGAAGAAACCCTTAAAGTAAACAAAGTTTGGCTACCAGTCCTGAAAAACACCAAAATCAAAACTCAACACATGCAAATGAACTTCACCCAGGGGTAGGGGGAATTTCCAGCAGACAATGGACCATTAGCCAAACAGACACTAATCCTCCTTGCATATCTCCCCATTCAAACTAGCCATTCAAATACACAAATTTATATATACTCTCCAACAGGGACTCACACTATACAAACCCCACACACCCCCAGCCAACCATTCTCTGAAGATGCCAGCCACAGATGAAACGTCAGGAATAACAGAACACAGCTTCAAAGCCTGGAAAACACCCATGGAAAACCTATGGATGTCGGCCGTGAAAGCCTTTGACTTCACAGTATACCTGTAGTTTGATTATCCTAAACTCAGACTTTATCCTGAACGTATGTGGGGTGGATCAAGCAGACACAAGAGGGGAGAATCCTGCTCCCATCTTGTTACCTATGCTGATAACCCCCATCTTGGAATATCAAATAATTGGCAATATTTAATAATTTGGCTTGATGTGGCCTTCCATATGGTTAGCAGGTAAACCAGGGACCCCCAGATACCAAGGCTAAAATCACGTATAACCAAGGGAGGGGCCTTTGGAATTTCCCCAAACAAATATTCAGGTCAGAGTTAACACCTGGAGGTGAGTCATTCGCTAATCCACTCAATGATAGCAGAGTCCTTGATGCTTGTAAAATGAGTCCTTCTTCTCCTTTGTCTATTCCTCAGAACCTCCAAAAAACATTGTATTCCATTCAAAATCCTATCCCTTCAGGGGAATTATCTCATAAAAATATCACCCTAAAACACCACCAAAGTGCACACAGTTCCACTTCCTCTTGACTTCACATAAGACTGGGTACCCATTCCATCTTCCGGACCTCCTCGCTGTCGGTTTACTTTGCAATCTCAGCTCTACAGGACTGGTATAGTATAACCCACAATCCCCTTACTCTATCCCTCTATCCAAATACTTCTTACTATTTTCAATAGCCTTGTGTGAGGGTCTGAAGCCTGAGTGTTTGCGTGAATGCTGTTACTGTTAATTTCCAATAAAGATCATTTAATTGTATGTTTTGGCTCAGAGTCTCCTCTATTACTATCAGTATACATAGGTTAAAAGATCCTGCCATTACCCGCCCTCTCTCTGCCATATTTGAGCTAATTAAATATTCCCTATATTCATTTCAGATACTAGTGGGATCCTTGCAGAACCCATGCAATTCAGGTAACAACCTCTATACATGTTCAGAATAACATCTTTACTACGTTTCTTCTTGTTGTTCTTGTTGTTATGTGCCTTCAAGTCAACTCTGATTTATGGCAACCCTATCATAGGGTTTTCATGACAAGATTTGTTCACAGGAGATTTGCCATCGCCTTCCTTTAAACCTCAGAGTGTCAGTTGCCCAAGATCACCCAGTGGGTTTCCATTGTTGACTGAGGATTTGAACCCTGGCTTCCTGGACTCCAAGTCCAGTACTCATATCACTACATCACTCTGGCTCTCATGCTTCCTTTTACTCTAAAAGCTCACACTGTTTAAGGAAGTCTTCAGCGAAGCACACAGTTTCCAGGTGTCTTATGTAGCTACAACCAAAAATGTACAGGAAGTTTTGATAAAGGATCCCCCCAACTTGGTCTGCTGTTGAGAAACCTGGACCCCTGCCTTCCCATTACTAATTTGGGGTCAGGATGTTTGTATGTGGTTATATAGCAGCAATAGTTGATTATGTGCTTAGCAAATAGAAACTTTGCCTAACATAACTTCCTTGTAAATTCTGGTAAGAGAGCAAGGAGAAGGTATGTATTATTTCCTTTGATGCTCAGACACAACATTAAACTGTAGGAAGGGATTCTCCTTTCCACAGTGGCTATTATAGGCTCTTGGCCATAAAAGCCTCCTTTATTAAGCAGAGGTGGGGGGACAGCTTCCTTTGGATACTTTGGTTAGAAACCTGTTACTGGATTATACTGACATAACTCCCAGTTATGTACTTTTGAAGACATTGCTCAAGGAGGCATCCAACACCTCCTTGTGCAATGCCTTTGCCCCAGATGTGACAGGGACTTCCAGGTGCAGCTCCTTCCCCACTACTACCACTGACTGGTCACGGGTCCACCAGGGGGATTGTCCGGTTGCTCTTGCACACCCAGAAATGATGCAGCAGTTTACACCCTTGCTTAGGGGGCAACAGTTGCTTCTTTGTCTCCCAATGTGCAAAGGCATCTAAATGGTCCCTGGGTAAAGCCCTTCAGCCAACTAGTGCCTGAGGGAAGAGCTCTGCCCAAGTTCCTGTAGCTATCCTTATGCACTTGGAAGAGAAGTATCAGCCATCAGCTCCCAAGCATGGGCCTATATATCCATCTAAACTAGTGGCCACCACCAAATCTTGTGGCAATGAGTTCCACACTTTTGTCCATCCTGCCAATCAGTTTCATTGGATGATCCTAAGTCTAGTTTTATGGGTAAGGAACAGAAGTGGGTGGGGGAGCTAGACCTTATGGCCTCCAATTATGAGGGGTCTCTAAAGAAGGTAAATGTAAAAAATACACACACACCCGTTAGAATTGTACATATTGGAGGGATACTAAGGGCCTGTTAAATTAGTGGCCTCAGCATGTCTTACTGAAGCTCTGACTTCTCTCTATCCACTGTCTCCACAACATGCATGATTTTGTAAAGTGTGGTCATATTCCCTCATGCCATTTCTCCTATAACAGAGATAACACATCCAACATCCAATAACCTTTGTTTCTAGGGAAGATATGCCAGCCACTTGATCATTTTGGCTGCCCGTTTTTCCAGCCATGTCACACCCTTTTTCCAGGTGTGGGGACCAGAACTGAACATGTTGCACCATAGGTTTGTATAACCTATGAAATTTATTTTCAACCCATTTCATAATCATGTCTGGCAAAAAAAAAAAAAAACCACAATCATTCCCCCTGCCTACAGCTTCTGCACATCAGAAGTATGTTTTCAATTATCAACCACCATCAAGATCTCTTTCCTTGTCAGTCATTGGCCAAAGCCCTCTTGGAGACTGACACCAGCATTTCTTGAAAGCTGGACAAGGGTGTCATTCTATGCAGGGCTGTGCAAGTGCAGGGTTGATGCCATTGCCCAAGCCTGTGCTTCCTAAAAGGTTTGGTAAGTATAGTGGGTGGTGTCTGGGAAAGCAGCTCAAAATGCCAGCAGGATAAACAAGGTCTGGGAAAGAAGCCAAGCCCAAGTAATAATAAAGTTAATTAGGGAGAGCCAGATAAGGTTCAGAACAAGCAAGTTTCCATTTCTTGAAGAAGCAGCAATACAGGCAAGAAGGTACACAAAGAAGAGTCCAGAATACAGTCCAAAGTTCAAGGCTTACAGAAGGCAGCGTAGTCAAGAAGTAGGTCCATGGGTCAGCAAGATCAGGCAGCAGTGTAGTCAGGAACAGTCCGAGGTCAAGGTAGCAAGGATTAAGGCAAAAAGTCAGCAGGAAGCTTTCTCCAGACAGATCAGTTGATCTCTGACAAAGCTTCCATCGCCTCTCCCAGCATATATAAAGCAATTAAGGCTTTGCCAGGTGTTTCTTAATGAGCAGGTTTTTCTCATAAAGTCTCAGAGACTTCCTTTATTAATTGTAACAATAATTATAATCCCATTTTTGAGCTTGCTGCTGGGTATACAATGGTGGAGGTAAGTCCCTCTCTTCTTTTTTGTCCTTATCTCAGTGGGCAGGACTCTCTGCTGGGACTGATGCCAACCCACTTGGACCAGGCTCTTCCTCTGCTCGAGTATCTAGGTTGCAGGTGGCACAGGTGTAAATAAACCTGTGCCAGGGTCCCTAGGGCCGTTCCCTGCCATGTCCTCCTCCTCCTCTGACTCTATAGCCTCATCAGGCTCACAGGGCATGACAGGTGGGGGAGTTGGGGTTAGTATGGCACAGTGGGAGAGTCCATGACTGGACCACCTACTGCATGATTAGTTATGCACCAGTGTGATCCAGTATCCCTCATCTGACATAATCTGACACTACAGAACTGGTGAACAGGATCAGCTCAGACACCATCAATGCACATGTGGGGTTAGGGCTTTTGCCTCAATGTACATCACTCTCTGCATGCAGTCGAGCACATCTAGTGGCAAAATGCAACACAAAAATTGACTTATTCAACTAAGGAAATAAAACAGCTGTGGCTGAACAGGTATGGCAAAGCAAATCCTAGATGTCTTTAGTGGGCCTTTGGCATGCCCTTCCTCTTGCAAGCACATACCCTCTAACTGTCCCAGTTTGGCAGGGACAGCCCCAATTAATCCTCTGTCACCCACTTTCTCAGCCGCTTTTAAAATGTCCCAGTTTCTCTCTCTTCCTTCCACTTTCCGCCTTTGTTCTCAGTTTTCATCAGATGCTGCAAAGTTAATTCAAACTGGGAAAGTAGTTCCCACTCAATTATCTCAGCAGGGGGAGAGGAGTGGAGGAAGGAGGAATTTAGCCCTTCCGGAAGCATTAGGCTCAGTCAAAAGCAATTGCGGCCTCTCCTAGCTTGTCTGCCCTTCCTCATTAATAACTTTAGCCATCTTGACCACATTGTGATGTTGCCTGGCTACCCATCTCTTAGTTTTCATCTTTGAAATGTGAAAGGGTATGCACCACTACTGAGACCCTCATCCTATTCTACACCTACACCCTACTGCTCCTGCCAGTCTTTACACTCCACCTCCTGGGTATGTTTACCTAGTGGTCTCTGACCCAGGGTGGGCTGTCCCATCTTCGATTAGTCAATTACTCCTTTCCACCTAATTCCAAGGAAACTGTTCCAGTGCTAAAACAGTGCCAGGCAGCTGTAATGGACTAGATGAGGGTGAATAAACTGAAGCTTAATTCAGACAAAACAGATGTGCTCCTGGTCAGTCAAAAGACAGATCTGGAAATATGACTTCAGCCTGTGTTAAATGGGGTTACACTCCTCCTGCAAACACATGTTTGCAGTTTGGGGGGGGGGGTTACTCCTGGATTCAGCCCTGAGCCTGAAGGCCCACGTTTTGCATAGTTAAAGCTAGTGCACCAACTGAGTCCATTCCTAGATAAGTCAGATATGGCCATGGTAACCCATAATAATAATAATAATAATAATAATAATAATAATAATAATTTATTTCTATCCCACCCCTCTGCAACCCATACCTTGGTTACATCCCATTTGGTTTACTGTAGTGCACTCTACATGGGGCTGCCTTTGAAAAGTGCTCAGAAATTTCAATTGGCCCAAAAGCTGCAACCAGATTGTTAATTGGGCTGGCTCTAAGGAGTACGTAACCCCCTTGTTACAACAGTTCCACTGGTTGCCAGTCCATTTCCGGGCACAATTCAAAGTGCTGGTGGTGACATATAAAACCCTATACAGCTTGGGTTCTGGCTGTTTGAAAGACCATATCTCCCTTTATGAAATCATTAGTGCTCTAAGACCTTTTGGACAGACTCTTCTCTCTGCCCCACCATGTTCTTAGGCTCATTTGGTGGGAACAAGGGAAAGGGCCTTCTCAGTGGCTGCTCCCATACTTTGGCCCTCCCTCCCTAGGGAAGCCAGGATGGGCCCATCCTTGCTCTCCTTCCATCAGCAAGTTAAAACATTTTCATGATGTTTTAGAAACTGACCAGGATAGGCCTCATAGCACATAATGCTGTGGTGCTGTTTTTAAGGTTTGTGTGTAATCTTTTAATGAATGTTAATGTTTTGAATGTGTAATGTTTTTAACTTTATAATTTGTTTTATTGTTTTTTTAAAATAATTTTATACTTTTATTGAAGCTTTTGCATAGTTTTAATCCATATTGTTTTTGAATATATTGTTAGCTGCCCTGAGTCTAATTATTGAGAGGAAGATGGGATATAAATGAATAAAACAACAACAGAAAATGTGATGACTAGTGCAGACCTCCGGCAGTGCCTTTTAGAGAATTGAAGATGGCAGTTGCCTTCTGCAGATTAGAGCTGGCAGGCAGCTTTGAGCTCAAAAAACACCATGTGCCAGGTCAGCCCATCATAGAGAAGGGGTGAATGACTGGAAGTGGCATCAACTGGAAGAAGGACTAGCAGGGGGACCAGATGGTGTTGCAGCAGAGTAGGCAGATGTTGCCAATGGGCCCTGCTGGAACACATGGACCCTTCAGCATTTGCCAACCATGCCCAGTGCTGATGCCAAGGCTTTATGTGTGGAACAGGGGCCTTGCTTTGCATTCCGAGCTTATTTTGGCAATGAGCTCAAAATCATTTGCAACAAATAAATGTCCAGGCTATATTTGTCCCCTTGCATGTTGCCCAGCCATTTGGCTACTTTATTGACCATAGTAGCACTGTAAGGCTCACTTCCTTTCAAAACTAGATTCAAGCTGGTGTGGGCTCTAAGTTGGGGAACTCCTGGAATCTTTGCAACTGTATCTTACAGAGACAGGCTCAGGTTACACCAAAGCCATCCTTACAACCTACTTTATGACTCTGTGGTCTTTGATTTTAATACTTAAATATGTTCCAGCAGGTTTCCAGGAATTAGAGCTTTACAAATATGCTAGCTTCAGGGTTATTTATGAGAATTGTATAGTGTTTTAGAGTTCCCACCTTTCTGACCTGAAGACTGAACCAAATTTCCCTGCCTAAGACTCTTGCTAAGCACAGAAGACACTGCACTTACCAAAAAGTAGACACAAAGGAAGCCTCCATATAGAGGTTTTAAGATTTCACTCTGCTGTTTTGAGTTATATTCAAGTTATGTGAGGCCCATGTTCTGGGACCCTGAATCTCATAATCCTACCTGCATGAACTCTAGAATAACACCAGTATCTTATTTTCTCCATCTGTACCTTTTACTCCTCTAGGTCCCTCCTTATTATTATTATACATTCTGTCCATGACTTCTGCTGTAAACTTGGTTTCACATCATGAAAAATAGAACTAACACAAATTATGGAGAGGGGCCATGCCAAAAATCTGCTATTAATTTCCTTGTCTGCTTCTCCTCGAGTCTCTGTAGAGCAGACATCCTTTTCTTTCTAAATTATACGTACGTACATCACCAAAACTGTTGCCTGCTTCATCGTAGGACAGTGAAGGACATGATCTCACAAGGATTCCCTGGGGAGTGCCATGAGTGCCATGCAGCACAGGAATGAGTGGTTCTGTTACTCATGAGTAGAGCAGAGAAGGAATCCCACTTACTACTTCATGGTACAGAGTACAGCTCTTCACACATGTACATGCACACACCAGATCCCCTAGCATCAAGCAGATGTAGCTCATCTTCTCCAACAGATCCACGGGGTGGTGTGGGGGGAGCTTGCAAGGAGGCCCATTCAGTTCTTACAGGTATTTTTTAGCCAATTATTTGTTTTCCATCTTTCCACAGAACCAGGATTCAAAAGCAACTTACAAGAAAACAGAGACTGGTGAAAACACATAGATGTAAAAACATGCATTAGAATATTGTTAAAATGTGATTACATTGGCTGTAGAATTAAGAACCACTGAAAAGGCAAGAAATAAAAATAGTACCATACATTATTACAACCTCTTTCCTTAAAGAAAAAGAGTTCCTGAAAGCCTGCCTGAATAAAAAGTCTGCGCCTGCCAGTAGCAGTAGAGCAATTAGGGAGCTTGTATAAACTCCTTTGCAAGGGAGTCTGGGAGCAGCCACCAAGAAGGCTCTCTTGTATGTTCCCACCAGATGTGCCAGAGAAGCTGGTGGGCGAGAGAGGAAGGCCTCCCATGAAGATCTCAAATCCTGGGCAGGCTCATATGGGAGAATACAGTACAGTCCTTTTTATACTCTGGATCCCAAGTATTAAGATCTCCTGACACCAAATTGCAAAATGCTAAAAGGGGCTTAATGTGGGACACTGTACAGGTAGGTGGGCATCCATATCATGATTCTGAGCATGCTCCTGGCCACTAGCCTTTGTACTCAACTTTCAGACTACCAGCCTTTGCACTCAAGGTTGTGAATAAGTATTTGAATATATCTTGAAAGGTGAGAGTTTTGGAACCAACACCAAGATTTTCTTTCATGCAAATCCTGCATTCAGTCACTGTGATTCTGCAAAACATTTCCGAAGATTGGAAAATGAATAAGAGAGACACCTCAGATAACCTGCAATGAAATTTGAATATTATTCATGCGGTCAAGCTAAAAACATTCCCTACAAGACTTAACTGGTTGTGTTGAATCCTGACAGAAGCAGCTGCCTAATGGGAGGCAGATGGATGCTGACAGTCACGGAGACCAGGATCTACACTGCCCTTACTGTCATTCTTCTGTTGGTTGCTCTATACTTTAAACAGCTACACCACTTATTACAAAGCTGAAGGCAAAAAGAAACATTTTAAATACTCCTCTAAATTTTAATTTCTAGTGATATCATAGCCCATACCTACATTTCCCTTAAATGAGTAACAAACATTATAGAATCATAGAATCATAGAATTGCAGAGTTGGAAGAGACCACGAGGGCCATCCAGTCCAACCCCCTGCCACACAGGAAATCTTGATCAAAGCATCCCCGACAGATGGCAATCCAGCCTCTGTTTAAAGACCTACAAGGAAGGAGACCCCACCACGCTCCAAGAGAGTGTGTTCCACTGCCAAACAGCTCTTACTGTCAAAAAGTTCCTCCTAATGTTGAGGTGGAATCTCTGTTCCTGGAGCTTGCACCCATTGCTCCGTGTTCCAGTCTCTGGAGCAGCAGAAAACAAGCCTGCTCCATCCTCAGCGTGACATCCCCTCAAATACTTAAACAGGGCTATCATATCGCCTCTTAACTGTCTTTTTTCCAGGCTAAACATACCCAGCTCCCTAAGTCTCTCCTCATAAGGCATCGTTTGCAGACCTTTCACCATTTTAGTTGCCCTTCTCTGGACACGCTCCAATTTGTCAATATCCTTTTTGAATTGTGGTGCCCAGAACTGGACACAGTATTCCAGGTGAGGCCTGACCAAGGCAGAATAGAGTGGCACTATTACTTCCCTTGATCTAGACACTATACTTAGTTAAACATTTTCTATAGTATGACACAGCCATTAATGAAAATGGAGACTGTAGTCAAAAAATCAGAAGAGCAGGGGCTTGTCTGGATGGACATTTATCCTATCTTACCCCTGTCTTAGAGCCCTGCAGTCCAGATGACACAATGCTTTTGCCCCAATTTGCCCCCAGGCAGTCCTCATAACCCCCAGGGCAAAGATGAGGCTAACATTTTAAAATAATACCCAGGAAAAACTGGCAAAAAACAGATTGGGCCCTGCATGACCACAGGATTCCGTTCCGGCATGCCATCACTCTTCTGCAGCAGGACGTAGGCCCATAGCATGTGACCAAAATCACATATTTAGGGCCAGCTTTCTGGTTTCAGAAAGATGGAAGTGGCTGCAGCTGCAGCAACAGGTTGGCGTGCCCATCTGGACATCCTCCCATTCCATGCATGTAACGGGGGAGGAATGGGCTTGATCCACAGGCAGGATATGTCAGCAGGAAGCCTCCATATCCTGACCTGTGTAAATGAGCCCTGAGACCTGGAGCCTTACCACACTCTGATGAAAAGCAGCAAAGCAGCAGGAACATTCCATCTTTCCTGCTGCTTTATCACATGATGTCAGCATTCTTTCATTCTAGTCACAAGGGGGACCAAGGTAAAACCGTGTCTTTTCACTAACCAGAAAAATCCATTTACAAAAAAATATTATTTTATCTCAGTCTCCCATGGGACCAGAACAAAAGAATGCCGATGTCATGTAGTAAGGCAGCAGGAAAGACGGAATGTTCCTGCTGCTTTGCTGCTTTTCTTCAGACTGCAGGAAGGCTCTTAGAAGGGCAGCTATGAGGGAACTAGGTAAGATCCTGAAGTGTAAAGATATGTCAGTAGAGACCAAAGCCAGAATCATCCATGCCATCATATTTCTCATCTCTATACGTGGTTGTGATAGCTGGAGAGTGAAGGGAGCTGGTAGGAAGAAAATCAACTCATTTGAAATGTGGTGCTGGAGAAGAATTCTATGGCTACCGTGGACCACTAAAAAGACAAATGAATGGGTCTAGAGCAAATCAGGCCTGAACTCTCACTAGAAGCTAAGATGAGGCTATCATATTTTGGGCATATCATGAGATGATGTGACTCATTGGAAAAAACAATAATACTTGTAAAATGGAAAGCAGTAGGAGAAGAGGAAGAGGAAGACAAGTGGATTGATTCAATCAAAGAAGCTACAGCCCTGAGTTTGCAAGACCTGAACAGAGCAGTGGATGGCCAGGTTTCTTGGAGGTCTCTTATTCCTAGGGTTGCCATAAGTCAAAATCAACTTGACTGCAAACAACAACAGCATGATTGCACTAGAAGGAGGAGAGTTCTGTGCACACTACTAGTAATTTTGGTTCTTTCACACTGTTTTCATTTCTTCAAGAGAACTACAGTCAATCCCCAAATAATGCTCTCTCGTCTCAGGGCCAGTCCTATCATTAGGCAGCATGAAGCAGTTGCCTCAGGTGGAAGATGCTGGGAGGCAACAACGGCAGTCACTTGGTATTCTCTCCTGAACCCCCTGCCCATTTTTCTCTGTAGGAGGACAGAGCTGTGCATGCCACACAAACTGTCCTGATCCCCTAAACTGCCCTGTTGCCCTCAAGTGTGGTAGAGGATGCTATTCCATTGCTGGTATTCAGCTGGAAGGTCAGTCAGCTTTCAGATGTGGAAGGTGAAACTATCTTTGCCCTTCCCCGCAGGCAGCAAAATGTCTCTGGCCAGCCCTTTCTCTTCTGTTCTCATTTGAATTTGGCAAGTTTGGGCTCAAATTCCTTCAGTCTCAGGACTTTATCAGACAAGCCTCTAAAAATGTTCCTTTCCCACCCTATTTTAAACTATAAGAGTGTAAGCAAAATAACCCTTTATATCAAATGTTGCCACAATAGCATGAAAGAGCAGCCCTGTACTTCTGCATTGGTGGGTGCGCGTGATCTTGGTAGTTCTCAGAAGATGTGAGTGTGCTTAAAAGCCTAAAAACAGCTAAATTAAAAAACAAAATAAACACACAAGCACTGAAACACACTTAAAAACTTGCCTGCAAAATATGGAGGTTCATAAAAAGAGTGTCCCATAGCTAGTTTTCACACATTCTCACCAGCAAGTGTTCTGGCAGGGGCTGCCCATTGGTGTGAAATTGCGCCAGCAGAATGGGGTGCAGTTTCAGATGCTCGCAGTTATGTGAAAAAAACACCATGACCGATCAATTGACGCCTTGGCCCATCAATAAAAAAGAATGTCTTATTCACAACATGAGAATGCAAAAGCACAACATGGTGTGAAATAGGCACCCTTTTGCATTCACTGGGCATCGTTATGACACCATATCTGCCGTGTCTGAAATCCTAGGACTCAGCACTGTATCCTGTTTATTAAAAAAACAAAGTGGTATTCCCTGTTCTCTTTCACAAAATAGAATTTAGGAATATCTGTTGCAAAAAGGCCATAGCTCAGCAGTAAAGCATGCTATGCACACAGTTTTCAGCTTCAATCTCTGACAATCAGGTGATGTGTAAAAAGACTGCTGCTGGATACTTTGCAGAGCCACTGCATGTAAGAATACACAATACTGGATAAGATGGACATATGGTTGTCTAAATGGTGAAAATACTCCTCATGGGGTGCAAGAAGAATCCTATCTGCCTGAATGGGATCCTGCATCATTTTGCCATATTTGGAAGGAGGGGGGGGGCAAAAACATAAAAAACTCTGAAGGAAAAGCCTTTGCAGCTTTTCTCTGAGTTTAAAAAAAAACAACAGCAAAGGGAATGTGCATTCCTGCTTGTTGGGACAAGCAATTCGCTTTGAATTGCTTTCCCATATGAGTGGAAGCACAAAGCTGATTGGCAGGACAAGCGCGGGAAGTGAGACTTGGTAAAAAAACAAATAACCCAAAGCCACCATGTTGGATTTTCCCCTTAGTGAACGAGCACTAAAGTGATAAAGCAGAGTGGTTTTTTTTTTTCTTTTTTTGCAAAGGTGAAATATCGCTCCAGTGCACCATTGAAATAGTTTATTTTAAAAAAAAGTTTGGTGGCAGCAGATTATGGTAGGTGAAAACACAAATAATTCACTCACGGCCGCTATCTTGACTGGCGGACATGCAAAGCTTTGGGGGGGTCAAAAAAACATTAAGACAAGTCGCAGCTGCTGTGAAATACCATTACTGTGAGGCACTCCAGATTTGGAGGGCTTGTATAGATTGGCCCACAGTCTGACCTCATGGAAGGTCCTACATTCCTTTGAACAATTCTTGCAAGGGAGGCAGAGTTCTCACAGATGCAATTACCTTGTGTTCATCCTCAAACATCTTGGGTAGTGGTGGCTTCCATATCAACGGGGTGGTGAATCTGCTGTGAGTTTTAGTAGGAACTATATAGGAACTATCTAAGGTGCTGAATATATTTTGGTTTCAGAAACACGGCTAACTCCTTTAATATTCAGGTTAAAACGCAGAGCAGATTCACTGTCCTACTGACATAGAACCCACTAGCCACTGTGTTCAACCAGGAGTGTGTAATTCTGGAGCCATTTTACAAGTTCAAAGTGCCATGACTTTTGGATCAGCAGGGAAAATGCTGTTCTTCACCACCTTATCTTCCATCCAAGCTTTCCTGTTTCCTCTGAGATCAGCTGTTGTCTTTGCTGGGTGGGGGTAGAGTGGATATTCACACCAACAATATAACGTTGTGAGCCATCCTTGTTCTCATATCAAGTGGTGACAATATATACTTTCATTTGGGGTTTCTCTCAGAATATGCTGGTCACACCAAGCATCCACCTACGTAAGTAGTATTTCAGTGGGACACATGCAATAAATCCAACACATGTATGTCTGAAAGCAGGTGACATCCCACTTATACTGACTCAACTACAATTTGGATGTAGAATCTCCTCAAGCATAATACTAGTGCATGGACATCCAGTGGTCTTTGTGTTAGGACACATCCATCTGATGAAGAGGACAGGACGCTCTCATAATGTGCAAGGAGAAGACAGTCCAAACAAGCCCATCAAATAATTATATTTTGTAGATTTGGCCTGGGAGAAAAAGCCTCATTTCTTTTCTGCCATCTGCATCTTTGCCCTATAAATCTTTTAGCCTGTAGGGAACTGAGATTCAAGGCAGCCTGTGATTCATGGAAAGTGTGCTTTTTCAGTCAGATGCACCACCGTCTGCTGCCTTTTCAAAACCGCAGCTTTAATCCTAAAAGCCAATGTATCTCACTTCAAAAAGTAAACAGCTTTCTGCAAGCCCTACTTGCTTGATAGTAACTGCTTTCAATTCCATCTATTCTCCCAGCTCTTTTTCAAACACAAGGGCTGTGGGATTGCAAAAGTTCAGAAGTCTCACTTTGTTTGCTTCTTAATGGAAATAAATTCTCTCTCTCTCTCTCTCTCTGCATCATTCTTTGTAAAAAAAAAAAGGTGGTGCTGCGCTTTAGCTAGGCAAAGAGAAATGCAAACGTTGAAAGAGACTGGGAGAAACGTGGTTCTTTCAGAAGAGCACAGTTATTCCATCGAGCAAAGATGCTTCAGGAATATTCATTTGCTGTATCTGGCTATGGTTTCTCTAGAAAGCTGGAAAAAAAATCTGTGGAAATTGCTTTCATTTGTCAAAGTAGTGTATTACACAGTTCCTAATGCAAGGATGTAGCTAACATAGGGAATAAAATGGGAATTCTGCCCCAAATGAAATTTTCCTTCAGTCCCCACATTTCTAGCATTGCAGTACTTTACAACTTCAGTTGAGCATTTAGAGATATAGTTTAAGCATCCAAAGAAAAGGAGCAGCAAAGCTACCAAAGAATGCAAACACAGCAAATAACAGAGTTCCCAGTGTGAATAATTTTCAGTGTTTCACTTCCTGCAATGCTAGAAATTTGCAGACTGAAGGGGGGAAAACCATTTTGGAGGGCAAAGTTATTATTGGGGGCAAAACCCACATTTTGCCCTCCTCTAGGTAAATCCTTGCCTAGTAGTCTGTTCAAATCAACCTCAGTTCATAGTGGCCACATTATCTTTTCCTATTTAAGAGTTTTGTTGTGAAGTTAGCAAATAACTGACCTTGAGTGCCATTTTTTTTGTAGAAGGGCGGGATATAAATCCAATGAATAAATTAATAAAGGATACCAATTTTCAGTAAGATTCGTATACCACTTTAGATAATTTTCCTATGCAAAAATTCATTAAATGAATAAATCAATGAATAAAAATATAAATAAATAAATAAATAAATAGCTGTCATAGTGTACCACCTCCTTGCCCAACTCACTACTAGAAGATTTTCTGAGGGGAGGGTAGTGTCCATGCTGATATGCAGTCTAATTGGCCATCTGGATTTTCTGGATGCTATTTACACTACACAGTTCAATACCAACTGGCTCCATTCTACAGAACCTGAGATCTATTGTTTGGTGGAGCAATTAAAATTCTCAGCTAGGCAGCTGTAGTGCTCACTCCCCTGTTGTACAGCACAAAAGCTCTCTAGCACATAATACTATCTTACAAAACTGTAAATTCCAGGATATCATAGGATGGAGCCATGGCAATTAAAGTGGTATCAGATGGCTATAACAATATGGTGTTGATACACTCTCTTTCAGAAGTAAATGAAGAATGACCGTTCCAGGCAGATATTGGCATAGGCCAATATATGTCTACTCATAAGTCAGCCCTAAGTATTATTCCGAGGTAAGACTGCAGCCTAAAATTTAGAGCTCTCCATGTACACCCTAAAAAGGCCCAAGTTACCTAAAATACCAGATCCTGTCTGATTTTGGAAGCTAAGCAGAGTCAGCCTGGTTAGTACTTGGATGGGAGACCACCATTGATTACCAAGTGCTGTAGGCTATATTTCAGAGGAAGGAATAGGCAAAACCATTGCTGAGTATCCCTTGCCTAAGAAAACCCTAAGAAGTTCATGGGGTTTCCATAAGTGAACAAGCGACTTTAAGGCACCATACACACATACATGTATATCCTAAGAGCCTAAATACCCTAAAGGCACCAGATCCTACCTGATCTTGGCAACTAAGCAGTGCCAGTCCTGGTTAGTACTTGGATAGAGACCACCAATGAATACCAAACACTGTAGGCTATATTTCAGAGGAAGGAACTGGCAAAACCACCTCTGAATATTTCTTGCCTAACAAGATCCTATGAAAACCCTATTAGTGGGGTCAGCATAAATCAAGAGGCAACTTGAAGGCACATACCACGCACACATACACCTTTAAACCATAAGCACATAAGCAATAAGGGCAGAAGCAAAGAATGGTCTTATTTTATATTCTTCTTTCTTGATGGGATTACCATCTGACACCAGCTGCCTCAAAACCAGCGTTATGTTGTCATGGTATCCTTAATGATTTGGACTTACTTTTTAAAGAGAAAAATACTTTTCTTTTTTCAATGGCCTGTTTTCAAGAGGAGTTCAAGAAAACTACATCAGTTCCCTTCCCCCAAGAATCTGCATGTACCGGTTTTAAAGGGTTTTTTTAAAAAGTTATTCACAAAGGACAGCATCAGGTTCCTTCAAAGGCATTTTGGAAGGAAAGGAACAAGTCAGCAGATCTGATTTCCATTTTTCCCTCCTGAGGAGTAGCAAAGTGCATTCTTCAGATTCCAAGATACCCTGATGAAAGGGATCTGAATTAACAGTAGAGACTTTCCGCAAAATAAACAGAAAGGGTGCCTAATTTCTGTACATCTGGGGTGGGCAACATGCACACACACACACACACAGGTGTTTGTTGTTGGTTTTTTGTCCTGTTACCAGCAGTGCTGCCCCACCACCAAAACCACTCTACCAGAATCATGTCAAATATCTGCCTGCCCACCTCAGAAAAAAAGCTCATTCCTGCTCCTTTTGCCTCTTGCTTCCTTCCTCCTCTTTATGCACCACAAGAAGTCACTGTATAGACAGCCATTTAGCAAATCAATTTGTTGTTGCATTCTGGCAACAACAGCAACAAATGTAGTGCTTGTACATCCCCGGTGCATTCTAGGGAACCCAATGCAGTTCCCAGCCAAAGACAGTTGCCCACACCCTGTCTGTGTTCTCAGAAAAGCCAACTCTTAAGGCTTTCTATAGAGGTCTGGCTGTCTCAGAAATAGTCCACTCTCTCCTGAATTTGGTTTGGGGGAGGGGAAGCAACTGATCCAATCCAGTTCTTCCAGAATAACCTAAGAATTTATCTCTGGGGATTTGTGTAACAATGTAAGCAGGACAGAACGACAAGACATGGGACTGGATTGCCCCCAAGTGTTTATCTCTGTTACTGCCTAAAGACCTAAGAGGGAAATATGTGGGCACGATTTCAATATCCAAATATTCCGGCGTATAAGACGACTGGGCGTATAAGACGACCCCCTAATTTTTATGTCAAAATATAGACTTTAGGGTATTCTTGCCGTATAAGATGATCCCCAATCACCCACCCTCCTTGAAGCGTGATCGGGCTCCCCATCGTGGCTTCGGGGAGGGCAGGTGGTGGCTGGAAAGCTTCCCCCCTCCATCCAGCCACCCTTCCTGAAGCCTCCCCAAAGCTGGCTGAGGAATCGTGCAGGATGGCTGCCTGGCTGGGGAGAGGCTCAGCCATCTCCCAGGATTCCCCATCTGCGAGGAGGCTGGCCAGCCTCCTAGCAAGTTGGGGAATCACAGGGAATGGCTGCCTGGCTGGGGAGAGGCTCAGCCCCTCCCGCCCAGCAAGGCTTCCCCCCCTCAGTGCAGCCTCGCTGGGTGGGAGGGGATCTTCACCATGATTCAGAGTCAGGAAGAAGACCCCCTCCCACCCAGCGAGGCTCTTCCCCCCCACCGTGTAGCCTCGCTGGCTGGGAGGGGATCTTCTCCGTGACTCAGGGGAAGACCCCCTCCCACCCAATGAGGTTCTCCCCCCCCCGTGCAGCTGCGCTGGCCGGGGGGATAAGGTGGCTAGCAAGCTTCCTCCCCCCAGCCAGCCAGTCCAACTTGTATCCAGCGTATAAGACGGCCCCTGACTTTTCAGCTGATTTTACAGGCTGAAAAAGTCATCTTATATGCTGGAATATACGGTAAGTGTTCTCCTGGGTTCCAGTATTCTGGAGTGCCAAGATACAGGAGTGACTACTTTAGAGATAATTCAAGTTACTTTATTTTTAAATAGTGTTTATAATTAAACTGTTTAAACACCTTAGATTGGTTGCGTATTTAGGTCTGGGCTCTACTTTGAATGTCCCAGCTGTATAGGCTGATGTCACCCTTTCCACAGCTTTCTAATAATTGGCCAGTACGTTCTCCTTGTTCTTGTCCCCAGTACACCAGGGGAAATAATAATCATTCTGTGGTTAATGTCTGGATTTCACTGCCTCCTTAGACCATTCCAAAATTAGCATAGAAATGCATATGTTTGGGAGCAGCACCATTCCTGCATGCCTTCCCCTAAGGAATCCCAAAGGGTAAACAAATCCTGACAGCCCTCCTGCATCTCTACACACTCCCAATGGTGTGATGAATCCATTCTAGGTTTTTGCTAGTTTTAAGAGCTCTCTAAGGCACTGAACCTACAGGTTGCCTCCCGCCGAATACCTGCAGAACCAATATCTGAGGTTTCCATTATCTGCGGCTGAAAAAATAGGGGCACATAACATAGAGGCATGCTGGAAGATGCCTAGAGAGGTGTCCTCTCTAGGAATCACTAGGTCCTCCAACGCAACTCTGTGGTATGGTTGTACTGGAAGTCTTTTATTTTCATAGGGTTTGCTATTTGGGGTGTCATTTATAAACGGTAATTCCGGGAACATATTCCCTGTGGATATGGGAGTCATCCTGTATTTAGGAATAGTATTCATCGCCTTGGAGAGCCCTTTAAAAGGCTCAATTAAAACCTGAATTCACCATCCTGCTGACTTGGGAGTCACCAGCTACCACTGCACCCAACTGAAAGGCAAGGGGAAACCACTGCTTGCAAACTAGATTTATTCAGTTTGGCTGGAAGAAGAAAATGGTGAGAGGAATTTATGAAGGCATTTAGAGCTCAAAAGGGTAGGGGGGCAGGGTGGGGAGAACCAGCCAAACAGCCAATCCTGTTTAAACTGCTACCCCTCTCTTTAGAGAAAAAGCAGAGATTCCTTGCGAATTAAAGGCCAGCCAACTTTTAAAAAGCAGTAAAAAGGAAATTTGGCTGTTTGATTTGACTTCCCCAAATGGATAGCAGCATTTGTTATGGGCAGTCACATTCTGTCCTTTGTGCCTACAGAACATGATGATTATGGATTGGATCCTAATTGAGGTTCCTGTGGCTGGGTTTGTTGCCGAAGGCTTTCTCATCACTTTTTCTCTCCCCTCCCCTGTGGAAGCCCCTTCACCTCCTGCAAATGCTATGCACAGGGACAAGAGACCCTGATGAATGGGTTGCACTGTGGGATTCGATCCCTTCAGATCAACCTGAGATGCTTTCTATGATCAAGAGCTTGCCATCTAGAGAAGAAAGATTCTGGCTCCAACCCTATAAATCAGGTGTGTGTGGAACTTTGCTGGGTCTATGAGCCACTTTTTAATCCTCTCCTGGATCCCAGCAGCCACACGCACATTCCCACATCACCACTCCAGTGCAATATACATATATATACACACACACACACACACACATATATATATATGTAAATGTGCAATTGTGTCGATTCCAGAGGGCTCCAAGGTTCACTCAGCCTTCCATCCTTTCATAGGTCAGTAAAATGAGTACCCGGCTTGTGGGGGCAATTAGCTAACACACATTGGAACTTGCTTAATGCAGTGTAGATGTGTAAATTGCTATTGCTTAAAACAATTTATAAGCCACTCTAATAGCCTTGTGGCTAAAGAGTGGGATATAAATAAATAAATAAATAAATAAAATCCTCTGGGAGGTGCAACTGACCATTCGTTTACTATTTGTGGGCTGGGGGTGGGTGGACATATTAAAGGCTCAAAGCAGCGTATTATTAGAAACAGAATACAGGTTCTGGTCCTACAAATGTATCGATAGGTGGGACAGGGAAGCAGGACAAGAAAGGTGCTTTCCCCATATTGACAAATGTAAGGACTTTATCAGACAATCCTCCTCCAACGTTCTTTTGCCGGCATATTTTAAATCATTTTTCTGCCAGCAAAATAACCCTTCCTATCTGACCTTACCTTTAGTAGCATCAATAGGCAGCCCCAGCACAAACAAAGCACAAACTGAGCTCTGTTTACTTCTGGGTTCGAGCTCTCACCAATTCTCATGAGAAAATGCGAATGGTGCAGCAGATTTTTAAAATACACAAAAATAAAGACAGAAAACATAGACACAAGCACAGAAACACATTTTTTAACTTTAAAGTGAACTGGGGAAGTTCACAAAAAGAGCTTTCCCTACCTGGCTGTTATGATCTCACCCAGAACTGTTCTGTCATTGATGCTGTATTCACATGAGCACAATGGCGCAAGATTTCAAATGTAGGCAATGACAGTAACACAGAGCCAGGGGAGATCTATTGACAGCTTGGCACTTCAATAAAAAGGAACCATTTTTTGACAAAACATGATCACAAAAGGACAGCATCATCTGAAATTCGCGCCCTTTCGTGTTAATTAAGCATTGTTGTGGTGCCATATTTGCAGGGTAGGGAGTCTTGGGTCCTCCAGATGCTCTCAAGCACAGCAACAGGCAATCTGCAGGATCTCTCCAGGGCTCTTCGGGGGTCCCACAGGATTATGTCATTTCTGTGTAGGCACATATAGGAATATAGTGTGATACTGCTCCGCCATTTCCCCCGCCTCCTGCTGCTCTCCACCAGCCAGTAAATGGCCATATGGGGAGGGGGGCTGCAGCAGCTAAAGTGGGGAGTAATTTTGTTACTGCTCAGTTGCTAGAGGATTCTGATCTTTGTAATGACCAAAAACTGAGTTATGCAGACATTATGTCTATATAACTCACTAATAAGATGCCACATGATGTTATAACTAGTTTGGCCAATTCTAAATTGGCTTAAGAAACTTGAGTGAAACCATTGCTCTAGAACCGCTGTTGTCATCTCACTGCCCTTTTGAAGTACCAGTAAACCCATACTACACAGTTATAGCTCTTTGGTTCCACCTCAACTGCCTTGGCACCTATCCGATGGAATCCTGGCATTTGTCATTTGGACTTCTGCTGAAGAGCTTTGGTGCTGTAGATCAGGGGGAAGGAGTAGAGCATTCTACCAGAGAATTCTAAGTCCCTCACCAGGTTACAAATCCCAGCATTCCATAGGATAGAGCTATGGTTCCTGAAGTGGGATCAAATTGTGCAGCATGGATATACCCCCAGATGTGTTGGACTGCAACTTCCCATGGTTGTAAATGGAGCTTCTAAGTAGTTTATTAAGCATAACATTATTAAAATAATTAAAAGTAATGATGCTAATGACTTTTTAAAAAGGTAATGATGCTAATGACTTTTGTTACTTTAAAATATTGTTTGGAGGGATTGTTTGAGGGCATTTTTGGCTTTTTATGTTTCTAATAATAATAATAATTTTAAATTGATGCAGTAATAGTGTCTAATCAATGAGTAACCTGGTGCATTGTTTTTGGAAAGTGAACAAGAAGAGAAAAGATTCCTTTCTTGGAGGGGAAAAATTAATGACCTAGCTTTTCCTGTTATAAGAAAATACTGTTCTTCCTTAACTGGCCCCATGAATGATTTCCACAATCCAGACAGTATGCTCTCCAACTGTACTGATTTGTCAGGAACAGTCCTGACTAATCCTGTCATCCCGCCTTTTAAGCTGCTTCCTAAATGTCCAGGTTTCCTCCTACTACTTTATCCCTTTGTTTCTGACTTCAGTTGGTGCAAACTGAGGTCAAAGTTAAAAAATAATTTGCTCTCAATTAACAGGAAGGAGTAGAGAGGAGGGGGCAGAATCTTGCCCTTCCCAGTAGGCTCAGGCAAAAGCAACTGCTGCAGCCTCTCCTGGCTTGTCTGTTCTTCCTCATTAATAACTCTTGCCATCTTGACCACACACTGATGCTGCTTGGCCAAACATGTCCTGGTTTTCATCTGTCAATTGTTGGAGAGTATGGGATAGCTGAGGATGCCAAGCTTAGAGTGGCAGGAGGGCAGATAGAGGAAACATGCTCTCGAGTAGTGGTATGTGTTAGTGCTTCACAAACTCTCTCAGATTGTCCTAAGTATCAAAAATGAGTTGAGCCTGATCCCTAAAGGGGTTAAGTTGAAAAGCTGGCATGTGTCATGTCTCCCTCCCAGACCCCTGTCTGGATTATGACACAGCCAGTGAGGCAGATGAAGAGGGTGTCAGGCTTAGTTGTTAGGACCCAGGGGCAGATCCTGACAGGGAAATGAAAGAGCAGAGGGACGTTCCCATGCAGGAGACAAACAGAGATACTCCCCAGCAGCCACAAGACACAGATACAAACCAGACAATGCCAACTGCAATTGAATGTAGAAAAGGGAGGCCTGTGTCATTCAGAACATATTTATAGAAAACATGTGTTTAATAAGGCAACAGCTGAGGGAGGATTCTAGACCATAAATAGTCCAGCCTCGCTCTCGGCAGGTTGTTGCTGACAACCAACCTTTCTGGAGGAAGCAAACTTCTTTTCTCTTAAATTCCTGGCTAGCGTTTCTAAGACCTCTGGACTCTGCTTTGTAGACTGACTTTGCTTCTTAATACTCCTTCGGACTGAAGTCTTGGATATACTGCTTTACTGTACTGACCAAGACTGCTTGGACTCTGATAATTGGACACACCAGCTGGTAAGCTCCTGTTTCACCTGCTTGGCAGATTTTTCTGAATACTTGCCCCGGCTGGCTTCCAAGACAGGACTGGTCTTCAACACCCATTAGTCCCTACCATTTTCTTTTCCTTAAATATTTTTATCCCACCACCTTAGCCCTGCAGTACTAGCAAAGGAATACATACCAGCATCTACTGCCAATTATCACCCACAAGGGGAAAATCTAGTATCCAGGTGTCCAAGAATGCAACCCATGAAAGCGCAGAGTCATCTTGTCTTTTATACAGATTGTCTTGACCATTGTGGAATATTCTGGCCATGATTTCAAGGCCCACACAAAAACATAGAAGCTTTCTCCTGGCTCTTCCTTGGCTCCATCCCCAGCATGGCTTGTTCCTGTGAGTCAACAAACCACTTTAAAATAAAATGCTCAAGGAGATTAAAATGTAGGTTGTGGGTTTCTGAGTTTTCTGGAGTGACCCAAATTGAGAGCTTCTGTGCCAGGAGAACCAGGGGAGAAAGGCTCAAGTGTGCAGGGCCAAACTGGGACCTCTGTCATTGTCATTTTCACATTACATTTGCAAGGCTTGGTTTGGAGACATAGGAATGAATTAGGAGCAAAATCAGCTTTAGCATTTGAAAGGCAAACCACTGCTATGAGTGGGATGTTGTAAATGAAGGGTTGCTGCTGCATCAGAACCAAGGATATGTCATTCCCTTCTTTGCTTTGGCACCCTTTTCCATCCTGTTGGGGAATAGTAAGGGATTCCAGCCAGAGCTTGGACAAGTTGTTTTCTGAACTACAGTTCCCAGAACCCTCTAGCCTGTATGGCCATGTCCTGGCTCCAGCCAATGTTGTGTAAGCAGTCTTCTGACTCACACATCAGGACTTCCTCTCCTCTGTACTGAAACTCCTACACTTCTTGCAGGGTCCACTCTGCCTGTGGAGAAGATTTGAAGGGCAGGTAGTAGTGACCTGTAGGTTGGAGTAGAGGTCCAATCCACCAGTTGTGTTGAATTCCACTTTTGGACAGTCAGTTGATTCAGGCCAGTGGGAGCAGGGAAAGAAGACCTGTTCCATGGGAACTAGTAGCAACTGGGGCAGGCAAATATCCTTCTGGTAGCAGCAGAGGAACACTGTTCATTGGTCACACTACACTATTATAGTGCAATTATTCCACTTTAACTGCTATGGCTGCCTCCTGTGGAACTCTGGGGTTTGTAGTTTAGTGAAGCCTAAGAGTTTTCTGGCTGAGAATGCTAAATGTCCCTCCCTAAACTGCAAATCCCAGGATTCCACAGGAGGCAGCCAGAACAGTTAAAGTAGAATAATAGCACTATTACAGCATAGTGTGATATTCCTCATCTGGCTAATATAGACGGACAACATACAGAGACAATTTTCACTGTGGGGCAGTGACAAAAATTGGGGAGGCAAACCAAAAAATTGGTTTGGGTACTGGTCACTATAAAAGAGGTTTCTGTAAAACCCTTTTCATGGGTAATGACAAAATAACCCCCAGTTAATGCATTTTAATTAGAAAGTATGTTGTGAAGCTTTTTTAAAAAGGCAGTTAAAATACAATATTTTCCACATGCAAAATAACTGTGTAATCTAAATAGTAGTGACTAGGAAGTAAATGCATATTGTGTAAGTCATCCTGCACATTATAGATTTGAACTGTTTAAAAAGTCTAACATGCTGTAATTTACCTGCAAACTTGTGGAGAAACTATCCACTTGAAATTCCATCAAATATGTTATTTTCAAAAGCCAAGCTTACTAAAGTTGTTTTTCTTTGATGAAGCATTAAACACTTGTATGAGGGTCAGCATATGTGTCCAAGTTGGGAATGAAATTTCACACACAGCTGTAGATGCACCAAAGATGGACCCTGCGGCATGCAAAGTGTACATGCATGGAAAGGCTTCCTTGTAACAGATACGAGGTTCTAGTAAGTTCATGAAGTGTTAGTGCTGGGGTTTTGCAGGATTCTAGGCATATCCTTTCCTTTGGGTGCCTAAACTGTATTCTAATCATTCAACTGGAATTTGGGGACTGAGGAAAAATTCCATTGAGGAGCAAACTCTTAAATGAGGGCATTTTACCTCCCTCCTCATCACTACACCCCTGCCATCATATCATGACTGGTGACCAATCCCTCACTTTATGCTCCTGCCCAGCACAGGTGACCAGGAACAAGACTGAAACTCTCTGCCAGTGGAGACTAGACTGCAAAGATGCAGAGCCTGAAATAGTTACCCTTTTAGATTACAGCTCCTAGAATCCCCCAACTAGCATGGCCACTGGCATCCAATTCCCAAAAGTCCTAAGATGACAGGCCCTCATTTGGCAGTGCTTTTCTTAAGCAACTGAGGAGTATCAGCTGTGCAGTTGTCAGCTCTGGGCTGGTGCCACTCCAGACTAAAAATGCCAGGAACACTGTGGGCTCCTTTTAATATGCAGACTGTGTGCTTACATCTGTACTCAAAATGTGCAATCTTGCACATTTTTTTGGAAAGCCCTACAATTCTTTTGCTCCACAAAAAAACCGGCTCAGCATTCTTGTCCTCCAAGAGACGCTCCCATATAATCCATTGTTAAACAATTCCCTTCTCTAGCATGTCAGACGTTGTTCAGCATCCTTACCATGACTGCTACCCTTTGTTGTATTAAGGCAGAGCATTGAAAAGTTACTAAACTTCCAAGAATCCCCTAGGCACTGGTAACATTTCTACATTCTGTGCTAAGCACTTATGACTCTTAAATACAGTAGGCCAGTAGTCAACAAATGGGGGGAGAAAAACGCTGACTTCAAATCCACACTCTGGACAAAGATTCTTAAGTGTTTTCTGGAACTGATATGGTTGAGAATGTACTGCGAGTTTAAGAAAATTCTCCCCCATAGTCTTGAACGGGTGAAGAAATGAATGTTTGAAATGCTCTAAAACTGCTTATGGTTGGCTCTAGAATATCTTGCAAATTGTAGACAATGGATACGTAGAGATAGGGAAATAAGTGTCCATATATGTCTTCAAATGAGCCAGCATGGTGTAGTGGTTGTTTGAGTGTTGGACTAGGACACTGGGAGACCAGGGTTTGAATTCCAGCTCAGCCATGGAAGCCCACTAGGTTACCTTGGGCAAGTCACGTTCTCTCAGCCTCAGAGGAAGGAAATGGCAAACCCCTTCTGAACAAATTCTGCCAAGAAAACCCTGTGATATGTTTGCCTTAGGGTCACCATATGTCAGGAATCACTTGAAGGCACATAACAATTATGCACGTGCAACACTCACAGAGAGAGAGAGAGAGAGAGTACTGGTGATGGTAAGACAAATAATACCATGTTTCAGAAGGTCCGTGGAATGGCAATCATGTCACATGACATTTGCACGGGCATTTAAAAGGAAAGGGGCTCTGATTTGGAAGTCTTCTTTTTTTGAAGCATTAGCCCTCTCTATTGTCTTCAGATATATAATTGGAAGCTCAACCATGTGTTTGCAGAAAGGAAGCACTCCAAAACAACCTTGCCATTGGTACCAAAATTTAGTGATCGTTGGTGGCTTCCATGTCAGTGGGGTGGCGAATCCACTCCAGGTTTTGGCTAGCTTCAATGGAGCTCTCCATAGTGCTGAACCAATTTATTTAAGAGCTTATTTAAAGCCTGCAATAAAACCTGGAATGGATTTACTGCCTCTCTGACACGGGAGTCACCAGCAGCCACTGCTGAAATGCCTATGTGGGTCTGAATCAAAGTTTGGAAAAATTACTTTTTGACTACCAGCAACTCCTCAGACAGCAAGGCCGGTGGCTGGGATAGTCTGGGAGTTATAGTCCCATAAGGTAACAGTTCCAAATTCTAGTCCAAACAATCCACTCCTCCCAAGTCTGATACTTAAATGAAACCTCCATTATAAATGACAGACAGCATAAGCCACAGTCTTAATTACTGCCACTTATCAGAAACCACTCTCAGTTTTTTTGCTTGCCATAAAAGCGACTGTATTGCATACATTCAGTGGCTACATGGACACTACTAGATCTAAAGTTCTCATTGGCACTTAATGTTTTTTTTTTTTGACCCAAATCTCTTTCAGAGTCCTTACTTCTATGGTGTTGATCAAACACAGAAACAATGTGCCAACACGTATACGAGACATACTGGATGCAAAAACAAAGAGCTATAGGACCGAAAGGAACTTTATTTCTCCTTCTTAATACTTTGTAACACAGCGGGGGGGGGGGCTGAGATAGGTGGTTTTTACAATCCTTCAGATTGGATGTGGGAGTCTGCTTTACCCTGAGTTGGACTATGGGCCCATCTATCTTAGTACTGTCCCCACCTAATGCAGTCTTCTTTGGCCCTAACAAATGATGCTGGAACTGGATCCAGGGCCTTCTGCATTCCAAAGCTTGGAAAAAATTAACTATTCAACAAGCTACTCAACACCTTCTTTGCCTTAGTCTTCTCCCAAAAGAAGAACAGTGCTCAACCTGGAGAAAATGGAGCAGATGATGCAGTAGGGGAAATGCAGCATAGAATAGGTAAAGAGGTTATTCAGGAATACCTGGCTAGGGTAAATGAATTCAAGTCTCCAGGGCCAGATGAACTACATCCAAGGATACTAAAAGAACTTGCAGTAGTAATCTCGGAACCACTAGCAATAATCTTTGAGAAATCCTGGAGAAAACGAGAGGTCCCAGGAGACTGGAAGAGGGCAAATGTTGACCCCATCTTTAAAAAGCAGGGGGGAAGAAGACCCAAATAATTACTGCCCAGTCAGCCTGACATCAATACTAGGAAAGATTCTAGAGCAGATCATTAAACAGATAGTCTGTAAGCACTTAGAAAGGAATGTCATGATCACTAAAAGTGAACATGGCTTTTTAAAAACAAGTCATGCCAATATATATAGAGTTACAAACTTGGTAGATTAAGTGAATGCTATGGATGTAATGTATCTTGATTTCGGTAAGGCCTTTGACAAAGTCCCCCATGATATTCTTGCAAAAAAGTTACGTAGTAAACTGTGGGCTCCAAAGCCCCGGAGTCCACTCAGGAAGGCTGGGGAGAGGCAGGGCAGCCTCCTCCCTGGCCGCCCGCTGCCCTCCGCAGCCTTCCTAAGCAGGCTCCGGGGATTCTAAGGCCCGGATTCCCCTCAGGAAGGCTTGCGGAGAGGCCGGCCAGGCTGGCCAGACACCCTCCCGCTGCCTCCCTCCCTCTGGGGGGGGGTCACAGGAGCAGCATTTGTTATTTGCGGTTTTTCCACATTCATGGGGGTCTCAAGGCCCTAACCCCCACGAATGTGGAGGGACGACTGTAGTGTCTACATCAAGGGAAGTAATAGTGTCACTCTATTCTGCTTTAATCAGATCTCACCTAGAATACTGTGTCCAGTTCTGGCCACCACAATTCAAGAAGGATATTGATAAGCTGGAATGTGTCCAAAAGAGGCTGACCAAAATGGTAAAAGGTCTGGAAGCCATGCCCTATGAGGAGCGGCTTAGGGAGCTGGGTATGTTTAGCCTGGGGAAGAGAAGATGAAGAGGTGACACGATAGCCATGTTTAAATATTTGAAGGGATGTCATACTGAGGATGAAGCAAGCTTGTTTTCTGAGGCTCCAGAGACTAGGACACGGAGCAATGGAGTCAAACTACAGGAAAAGAGATTCCATCTAAACATTAGGAAGAACTTCCTGACAGTAAGAGCTGTTCAGCAGTGGAATGCACTGCCTTGGAGTGTGGTGGACTGTCCTTTGGAGGTTTTTAAGCAGAGGCTGGATGGACATCTGTCAGGAATGCTTTGATTGTTTATTCCTCCATTGCAGGGGGTTGGACTGGATGGTCCTTGTGGTCTCTTCCAACTCTATGATTCTATGGGGAGAATCTGGAAATTGTACTTGGGGGGGGGGAGGTTCCAGTCTGTAGCAGCTGAGCTACAGACCTTCCTCACAATCTGCCTCTTTTCTGTGCAGAAAATTCCACTTTCTTTGCAAAAGGGGGGGGGAACCATTGGTGCAAAATAAGTCCTCTACTGCAAAGATTCTTAGTAGTTTAGAAATGTCCTCATCAGGGTTTCCTGAGATTCAGGAAAACCATTTTTCAGGCATTTGGAGGGATATTTTTAAAGATTTATTCCACCCCTAACTCAAAGCCATATTATTTTGACACAACCTGCCAGAACTGGGAGAGACTTTATAAGTCACTTCCATGCCACAGTGAATGGACAGATGGCCAAATTCACACATTTTACTTGCTGCTGTCCCCTATTCATAATTACCGGTATTTGCTTTTCCTTCAGCTAACTCACCAGCCTGCCCTCACCAATTCATCCTGCTTAGACTATCGGCTCATCTATTCAAGGGGCAGGGGAATGGAGTACCTTGTAGTAATGGCATTTCGCAGCAACAGCAACTTATCTTTATGGTGTTTTTGGCCCCAGAAGCCCCCAGAAACGTCATATGCCAGTTAGCGGCCACTAATGATTTACTCACATTGGTTCTTCGCCGCCAAACTTTAAAAAGAATAATCTAAGGTGCAGTGGAGTGATATAGTGATTTTTCGAATTAAACGGAAAGCGAAACAAAAAGCCCTCCCCGTTTATTACCTTAGCGATCACTAAAATCTAACATGGTGGCAGTGAGTGCATGCCCTGTTAGAAACCCCTGACCCCCGCCCAGCCAATCAGCTTTGCACTTTTTCTCCTACAGGGAAGAGGTTCGAAGCAAATTTCTTGTCCTAATGAGCAGGAATGTGCACACCCCTTGCTGTTTTAAAAAAAGCTACGAAGGCTTTTCCCATGTTGTTCTTGCCATTTGCGGCCCCTGTCCTTCGAATACTGTGGATTGGTGCAGGATCCCATTTAGACAGGTATGATTCCCAGCTAATTCCATTAGGATTATTTTGACCATTTAGACAACCCCAGAGAGGGATGAGGTAGGAATGGAACATTTATGTCTTAAACTTCCCTCATCTCAAGTGGGAATCCGTGCACTTTGTGTGACTTATGTCCAGTTCTAAGGCGACATCCCTGAAGCCAATGTAGTGATGGGGAAGGTGGAGGTGTGAGCTTATGGTTTGGAGGGGGGACCTGAAAAAGCTGTCAAGTGCACTGAATGGAGAATCATATTTTTTAATGTTATCTGTATATCTCCCCCTTTAATGAGCTCAAGGCAACATAAGTGACTCTTCTCCTCCCCACCTTTATCCTCACAACAACCCTGTAAGGTAGGACACATTGAAAGGAAGATACTGGGCCAGGATCACGTGGTAAGAATCATGATTCAGTAATGACTAAAACCCAGATCTCTCAAGCCCCAGCCCAGTATGCTAACCATACACCAAAAGTCCTTGAGAATCAGTCCTTCTCTTCTACATTTTCCCACGATGGGATATATTTTTCAAATCCATACTGCTTTAAGCTACTGTACTATCCTGCATGCACACGCACACACTTCCCTGGCGGCAAATGTCAGGGAGCGCCATTGGATTTACATCTGAGTAAACACATCCAAGGACTGGCCCTATGAAGCATGAAATGCACACCCCAAACAACATTCACACTAAATTATACCTGTAAAATAAAGTACAAAATACATGTGAGTACTTTAATGCTATTGCATATTGGTGTACTTTTGGTGCGAATTTTGTTTCAAGTGTGTCTTCCTTTTTTGGATCCTCCTCTTTGCATTGTCTTACTTTTGGGGAGACCCTCTCTCCTTTTTCTGGTGGCTGTGAGGAATAAAACATTCAAGCCTTACCATGTTCGAGCGGATGGTTCTCATCTCTTCTTTTGGCTTGATTTCACTTCCAGCAAAAGAGGACTGGGAACGCATGACCTCCTTGCTTTTCTTCTGAAACACTATCTGAAACACATCACACTGCTGGACCCATCATCTCTTGCGCTTCTTCAGAGGAGCCACTGGCTCGTCCAGATCTTCAGCTATGACCACACTATGTTTCTCCATCAGTCCCCGCTTCACCGTTTTTGTGTTTTTTGGTAATGGCAACCAGATGTGACCTCTTCAAGGTGATGCCATCCCAGCCATCACCACTCAGGACCTAGGGCATCTGCTCAGCCTCCTGAGCGTCTTGATCCCCATTGCAAAAGGGGGGTTCAATTCTCTCGTCCCCAGAGTGTGGGATCTGTTGCTAAACTCTGTCTCGGACGGCCCAAGGAACGTGATTTCCTTGGCAGACTTGCTCTGAAATGCATCCACCAGCAGACAGCGTGGAAGGAGGTGGGGGGAAGGATGGGGAGGCATCAACGCTTGTTAGCAGCCAGCAAACTTTGCAGTTGTTGAATGCTCAAAGTGTGCCAGCTCTGGCAGGCTTGTGGGGAGGGGAGGGGGAGCGGAGGTCTGCTGGCTTGCTGAGGTTCTCTTCACAATAAAAGCCCTTCTCTTGAAAAGTTAAAAGCTGGCTATCATCTGGGGCAAGTCAGAGATGGAGTCTTTTCCTGCTAGGAGGGTGAAAACAGACTAGAAGCAGAGACCTGGTTTGTTGGGATATCCAGTTGTTCATCGAAGAATGTAAGACCTGACAAAGTGCAGAAGGCTTCTAGGAGACAACTGGATTTTTGGGGGGAGGGCAATGTGGTTTACTGGTTAGAGTGCTAGCCGTGGACCCAGTCAAATACTGACCCAGCCATGAAGCTCATTGAGCAATCCTGCAAACACATTCACAACCCTTCATTCTCTTTGTCTAACCAACCTCACAAGGACAGTGCAAACGTTCAGTGCGGAGTAGAAAGAACCATATGTACTGGCCCTGAGCACCCTGGAGGAAGTCTGGGATCAAATGCATTACACAGAACCAGATACAGCTATGTACTATGTGTGATGCAGCAGCTAAAAAAGCAAATGCGATTTCTAGGCTGCATCAATAGGAGTATAGTGTCTAGATTAAGTGAAGTAATACATAGGTCAGACCTCAGCTGGAATACTGTGTCCAGTTCTGGGCCCCACAATTCAAGAAGGACATTGATAAGCTGGAACCTGTCCAGAAAAGGGCGACCAAAATGGTGGGAGGTCTGGAAGCTATGCCCTATGAGAAGCGGCTTAGGGAGCTGGGTATGTTTAGCCTGGAGAAAAGAAGGTAAAGAGGTGATATGATAGCCATGTTTAAATATTTGAAGGGATGTCATACTGAGGATGGAGCAAGCTTGTTTTCTGATGCTCCAGAGACTAGGACATGTAGCAATGGGTTCAAACTACAGGAAAAGAGATTCCACCTAAACATTAGGAAGAACTTCCTGACAGTAAGAGCTGTTCGGCAGTAGAATGCACTGCCTCGGAGTTTGGTGAAGTCTCCTTCTTTGGGGGGGTTTTAAACAGAGCCTGGATGGCCATCTATCGGGAGTGCTTTGATTGTGTATTCCTGCAGGTCAGGGGTTGGACTAGATGGCCCTTGTGGTCTCTTCCAACTCAATTATTCCATGATTCTATGGTTACAACAAAAGAATTTCCAAAGCAGAGCCTGCCAGTGACATTCATGAATTTTCAGGGCTACATCTGGCTTTTGATCCCAAGTAGAAGCATGAAATTCTTTGCTCTGTGTTCATGCCTAGTAGAGCTGAAATGAGTCTTTGGTCTTGCTCTAGGCAATGTCCCAGTGTTGGGCAAGCTGTGGCCATCCAGATGTTCCTGGACAGCAATGGTGAACATTCCTCATCACCGGTTATGCTGGTTGCTGAGAATGACAATCCTTCTCAATGACTCTTTCATGGCCATGAAGGGGAGTGTACTACCTTTCCACATATAAGGAAAAGACTATATAGTTCAATGGTAGAACATATGCTTTGCATGCAAAGGTCCCATTTCAGTGTTTGGCATCTCTTGATAGGCCATGGAAACCCAACACCGACATTCCAGGTGGGCTTTGTGATCACAACTGAGCACACGGATTACCCCTTGTTATCACTCATATTAACAACATTTATTTTGAATTGGCACAACCTATCATTTTAAAGTTCATGGGTTTTAGATATTAGCAGGTTAAACTCCACACTGTTTGCAATGGCATCTTCCTCTACAGGGCCGGTTTAAGGCACCAGCGGTGTCAGCATCCGCAGGGGGCCCCATCATCGTGGGGACCCCCATAGTAACCTTCCTCCTGCAAAAAACATTATTAGTAATAATCTGAATATCCTGTGCTGTGAATACCTTAGGTTGAGTTAGGTTACATTTATGAGATAAACTTATGGGCTCCCCAAAATAAAGCATTGCAGGGCACCCAAAAATTTCTTAAACCAGTCCTGTTCTTCTATTTCAGGGTTGGGGTTATGTTGTCCTTGTACACCCCCCCTCGATGCTGTTGAATTGCAATTCCCATTATTCCACACCATTGGCTAGGCTGACGAGGGCTGTTGGGAGTTACAGTTTAATGACTGGAGGGCCACACCATTCCTAACCCTGATCTGTTTAGTGGTAGGAACAATCTAAAGAACAGCAATCTCTCACCTTTGATACAGCCACATTGTTTTTTCCTGTGCCTGCAGTGGACACTTTGCTTTTCACCCACACCATTCATCTTGAGAAGAATGTGCTCTTTTGCATGCACTTGGTCAAAATGACAGCTTCTGCTCATTGAAAACTTGTCAGGCAGTGGCCGAGATCTTGCACTGAGAGATATAGCTATGTCTCCCAATAGTACCCCTAAAACCTACCTTTTAAGCAGTGACACCCCCTCCCCCAATGCAACCATTTCTGTGTTGCTGGAGAGCAGAGGGATGAGTGAGGATGCATCTGGCTCTTTTCCTGTAGATGGATGCATCTCCATGCATCCCGCTGCTCTCCAGCAACACAGCATTCACCATTGGAGGGGGCTGTACTGCTTAAAAGATAGGCTGGGAGGTAATTTTGGTTGTTGCATAGTCAGGAAAGACCTCCAACCTGTGCAACAACCATAAAAGTGAATTACAATGGTATGGGACAGAATCACACCATTGTAACTCATGATGCCAGCTAATGTATTGAGCACAACCCAGGAGTAGCTGCCCAAGGTGTGATGGGTAAGCCATCAAACCTAATTCTTCATTTGCTATTCTCCATGAACTTTTCTTTTTCTAGGAGATAGCACTGTAGCTGACAGGTTCTTCTGTTCATTTACAGTAATCAACCTTGATCAACCTTGGTCAAGTTTCTCTAATAAAAATTTCCATTGGCTGAGGCATTATCTATAACAACCAAAGGGAGATACTGCATTCTATGGGACACTAAAGACATTGCTCAGTTATTGTACATTAATTATAATCTGTTTTTTAAATAACTTAGGAAAAATTGGAAGATTGGACAAAATTGAAACAGAGTATGGTGGGAAGACTAGCTACTGTTAAAGCACATATTCTCCCTAAGTTTCTACAGGTCACCCCCCTCCCTGCCCAATATTTGTGGGGATACATTCCCAGATGTATCATTTATAAAAAACTGCAGATAATAGCAAACCCTGTTAAAATAAAGGACTTCAGGTACAAGCGTACCATACAGTTGCATTGGAGGACCTAGCAATTCCTAGAGAGGACACCTTTCTAGGCATTTTCCAGTGTTACTCTATGGTATGTGTCCCTATTTTTTCAGCTGTGGATAACTGAAACCACAGATATTGGTTCTGTGGATATGAGGGGGGTGGCAACCTGTATACTGTTAAAGATTTATGCTTAATGAGTAAACCATTATCATTAGAACAGATTTTAGCAAAGCTTTCTTATATTGAAATGAGATGGTTACAAAAAGTTCAAATCTAGCCCTTTACTAATTATATATACAGATACTTTGGAGCCCTAAGAGCATTAACTAGATTTGAATCAGTGTGTATTTCCCCTGCAACTGTTAAAGGCTTGGTATATAATTTATACAAAGGTATAATTGAAGAAACTTATGGAAGTGCAAATGGGTCAAAAACTTATGGGAGACAGACCTTAAATCACTATTTCAGAGATGCAGTGAAATAAAATATGAACCACACCTCCTTATAAATCAATATCAGGTTCATTCAGGAAATGTACATTGAAGACAATTTATAGGTGGCATTTAACATCAGTTAAACTCTATAAAATAAATAGTAATACAGTTGTCTCTCCGTATCCATGGATTTGGTATCCACGGATTTAAGTATTCATGGCTTGAAAATATTCTTTTAAAAAAAAATAATAATCCAAAAAGCAAACCTTGATTTTGCCATCTTATAGAAGGGATACCATTTTGCTATGCCATTATATATAATGGGACTTGAGTATTCATGAATTTTGGTATCCACGGGGGGCGGGGTCTGGAACCAAATCCCAGCGAATATGAAGGGACAACTGTATCTCACTTTTGCTGGTGAGGTGTTGTTGTTGTTGGGACAATAGATCATCTGTGGTTACAGTGTCCAAAAGTGATAGATTTTTGGAATAGGGTAATTAGTTTTTTAAAGAAAAGAACACATCAAAAGTTATACCCCAGAGGGGCTTTATTATTATTAACTATTTTTGAAGGTATTAATGCAAATGCTTTGCATAAATATCTTATTGCTATGTTCCTTGGGTCTACACAGTTAGAAATCACAAGAACATGGAAAACTCTGGAAGATCTCTCATTTCAACATTTGTTAGACCACATGTGGGGAAGTGGCCCCTCGGAAAAATTATCTGTAGAATCAGAATGGCTAAAGGGGAACTTTAAAAAGACAGGTTTGATACAGTTTGGGCCGCTTACATCCTGATACAAATAAATAAGCAAGATTTATGAGGTGGTCCACCACCACTTTAATTATTGTTTTGGGCCTCATCTTTTTAAGTTGGCTATGTTATTAACATCATTTTGTGTACAGTAATTATTTTGTATATAGCTGCTTTTAAAATTAATGTTTATATTACTTGGCTGACTGTATTGCTATTTGTCATCTTAATTTGTTTTTTTTAATCGGGCACTAGCTTTATATATCAGTACTTTCAGAAACAATTTTATTTTCTTTATAGGTAAAACTGTGTGCAAAATGTTTATAAGATAAGATTTAAAAGATATAATTAAAAAGTTCCTCAGCAGGCCCAAACCAAACTACCGTATGTTTTTTCTTTTTTTTTTCTCCTGTGGTAAAGAGGGAAGGAACTCGTAAAAACACCTCTGAGTATATCTTCCCTTTAAAAAAAGCCTATGAAATTTATAGGTTGCCATAAATTACAGACAACCTGAAGGTGTGCGTGCACATGTGTGCACACACACAAAGAGGGGTTATTATTGTTTCACCAATATCACACCATTTACCTCCACTAACCTGTCTTTATAATTCTACCTCCACAGGGGGAGGGAATCTCTGGCCTTCTAAAATAACTTTTCATGTCATTTAAAAAAAAAATAACAAATTTGAGCTAATAAATTGATTCTATAACTCTTTCCAAGCTTTGCACAGTGCACACCTGAGGAAAAGATAACATATTTGGTGTGTGGGTTTTTGTTTTTTTAAAAAATTATGTCTCAAGTAAATTTAGCTGAACAGCAGCTGGGTTACTTCACAGATTTTCATCTTCATTTTCTTTGGGAAGTATTTTATTTCCTTTCTCTTTTCTTATTTTGAACAACTTCAATGTACAGTATAAGCAATTTCCTGTCAAACTCATTCCTGCTGGGAGAATCAAGCGGCTCTGTCTGCAAATGGTGAATGACATGACAGGTGATCTGTGTAGTCGCTTTGGATTCCGGTCCCTTCATGCAAATAGGCATTTTGAATGCATTCCTGACATTTTAAGAATTTGACCTCAGAAACCGAGACAAGACCCTGTCAAAAGCCTTGAAAAAAGGGAAGGCTGGAGGAATCTGGGGAGTGATTCCTGATGCCTCCCCATTAAGGAGATATAAAAGATTTTTCCATTACACCATAAGCTTCACATGCAAGATGGTGGTTGCGAGTGATTTACTCGCACTTGTACTTAGCTTGATTTGCCACCACAGAACTTTTAAAAAACACACCTATGTCCAAGGTGTGAAAGAGAGACTTTTCAATTTAACAGAAAAGCAAAAACACAAAACCCACCCAATTTTCGTGCCTTAGCGCTCGCTTTGTTAAGACGAAAATCCAACATGTCGGCAGCAAGTGCTTGCCTTATAAGTAAACCCCACCCCCCAACTCACCCAACCAATCAGCTTTGCACTTCCTTTCCTATAGGAAAGCGATTCATATCGAATCACTTGTCTCAATGAAAAGAAATGCGCATTCCCCTAGCTGTTTTTTTAAAAAACTCCAGGAAAAGCCACAAAGGCTTTTCCTGCTGAGATTTTGATGTTTTTGGCCTCCCTCCTTCCCAATACAGTGAAACAATGCTAAGTGCCATTAAGACAAGTCGTATTCTCCTTGCATTCTGTGAAGAGTATTTTCGCTGTTTAGACAACCGTTTTGTTTGTAGTTATGTGCCTTCAGGTTGACTCTGGAGTTTTTCACACAGGGCCAAAATGCCCTGTTACTGCCCCGCCACCTCCTCTCCCGTTCCTGCCACGGAATAACGTAAATTTTTCACACACTTACCTTAATTCCACAGCAGGAACGGGCTCCCCCTCCCCACTCTGGCCGGCTGTAAATACAGCAGTCGTAAGGCTGCTTTTACGACCGGCCATCTGAAATGTTATCACATTATCGCATGATAACGGCCGGGCGGTAAATTTAAAAAATAAAACTCCCCCAAACATAAAATCAGTTCACCAAGCACAAAAACACTATTTAAATCACATAATCAAAACAGGGAGGGGAAAATAAAGGGTGCCACTTACCTGGATGTCCAGATCGTAGCAGGAAGTACTCAGAACAGACCTCCCCTCCGCTGCTGTCATTTCGGAACAGGAACAGGGCTCCTGTTCGCACACCCATGATTGCGTGATGGTGACAGAACGGAAGGTCTTTTCGCGATGAAAAATCATGATTACATTGTTCTGGAACAGTAAAGGGAGCAAGATGGATGCAGGACAGAACGAGGTCAACGTCGTCCGAAAGGGAAAACCTTTCCCGACCCTGTTCTGTTCCTGCCATGGGATATATAGCTTGTGTGAAAATCTCCTCTGACTGACAATGACCTCAGACTCTCCAACATTTCAAAGAGACATGTGGGCAAGAAACAGCAGAGTGTGATCAAGATGGCAAAGTAATTAACAAGGAAGAACACACGAGCTAGGGACTTGTCTGGAGGGATTATTGACCCCATTTTGGAGTCCTGCAGTCCAAACAACACAGGCTCTTGCCCTGTTTTGCCTCCAGGCAGTCATGATGACACCCAGGGCAAACACGGGGAGGGGGAGGAGAGAGATGGGGTAAAGCCCATTAAACCGCTTCATCAAAATGCCTGAGAAAAACTGACTCATTTAGGAAAAAAACAGATTGGGCCCCATAGGACTGCAAGAGTCCATACTGGTATGCAGGCCCATCTCTGCAGCTGCCGGCAGTGTCACGCTTTCCGAAGCCAGGAAAGAGGCCCACAGCATGTGCTGTGGGCCTCCTTCCTGGCTTCAGAGAGTGCGACACAGGCAGTGGCGGCGGCTGCTGAGACAGGCCAGTGTGTCCATGCAGACTGTATTCCGTTTTGTGCTGGCCACTGTAGATGAGCCCTAGGAGAGGCTACAACAGTTTGCTTTTTCCTGAGTGGCTGTGAAGATTCTGACCCTTCCACTCCTTTCCTCCCTGATGAATTAGAGTGCCAACTAGTTTTGCACTTTAAACTCAGTTTACTGTAATTGAAATAAGCCAAGAACAACGGACAAAATGGGAAGAGGAGAGAGAAATTGGGCCATTTTAAAAGCATCTGAAAAAGTCAGATGATAGAAGATTACTCAGGATTGTCCCTACCAAATCAGGACAGTAGTAGGGTATGCCATCATATTGTAGGGTTTTCTTGGGAAGATTTCTTCAGATGAGGTTTGTCATTGCTTTCTTCTTGGTTGAGAAAGTGTAACTTGCCCATGTCCACCCAATGGCTGAGCCCTCCATATATGTATTACTGGACTTCCAACTCGTAGAGCCTCAGCTAGCATGGCCAGTGGGAAAAGATTATAGGATTCGCAATCCAAAACATCTGAAAGTCTGCGGTTCTTTAGGCCTGCATTGTTTTTGTTGTTATCTGCCATCAAGGGTGCATCTATACTGCAGAAATCACTTTAAATGCCATAGCGCCATCCTACGGAATCCTGAGATTTGTAGTTTTGTGAGGCACTAGCACTCTTTAGCAGAGAAGGCTAAACACCTCGTAAAATTACAAATCCCAGGATTCCACAAGATGGAGCTACAACACTTAAAGTGATGTCAAACTGCATTATTTCTACAGTGTAGATGCACCCCAAGTCTGCTTCAATTTGTTATGGCAACTGTACAAATGAGACACCTCTCATTTAAGCCCTGGTCATAATAAGCCCTGGTCAAATAAGCCCCGGTCAAATAAGCCCTGGTCATAAAGAGTTCTGCTCAGGTTCTGCAAGCTCAGGGCCTTGGCTTCCTTTCTTGAACCAATCCATCTGTAATATGGTCTCCCTCTTTTTCTACTGCCTTCCATTTTTTCAAGTATGCTTGACTTTTCTAATGAGTCCTGTCGTCTCACAAGATGTCCACAATATGACAGCTTCAGTTAAGTCATTTTGCCTTCTACTGAACGTTCAGACTTGATTTTCCAACTCGTCTAAGAAACAAAACAAAAACTATATGTAAGGGTAAGCATCAAGAGGAAGATTTCTGGAGGGATAACTTCCCACTTTAAATCTTCTTCAGCAACAGATTTTTACTTTATTTTTTCCAGAGTTTCATGATCGCTGGAAACTGTTCCTGTGAACATTGCAACCCTCCAGGTAGAAATTAGGTAAGCCAATATGCAAACTGGGAATGGAGCCAGCTGGAAATGTTTGGCAGTTGTTACACTAAAGAGTTCCCTCCTGTCTGGCACAAATCCCATCAGTCTGTCTGAGCTCATGCAGGACAGACAAACAGGTGTGAGGCAACCCAGGCAGAAAAAAAATCCCATTATCTCCTCCTCTGCTCCTGTGCTTGATACAAAACAGCAAGTTTTCTGACACTTGCAGAACAAAGTTTGCCTAGAAACTGGCTGGTTTTGCTTCTCTTTGGAAGTCTCAGCATAAAGCGTTCTCAACAGATTTCCCTAAAGGCAAAAGTCCTTGCTGCCATTTTTGCTTTGGCAGCCATTTTATGATCTCCGCCTTCCCCAACCTGGTGTTCCCCAGATGTGTTGACCTTCATGTTTCAGACGCCCCAGCATGGGAAGGAGGGGGTAATGGTTCAGAAATTGTGGACAAGCCTGTTTCTAGGCTGTTGCCTCTAAAAATCACATGTTCTCTGGGGTTGCTGGGAGATGCAGGCAAATGGATCTAGAAGGCATCCGATGCAGGGGGCATTCATTCTTTTTTCCATGCAATGCTGACTGCATACTGAGAACTAAAAGCTTTAATCATTAAACAAAAGAGCTGAGGCTTACATTATTTAATTGGCAAGGGTCAATTTTAATCCATGGGGTTTCCAGGCAAGGAAGAAACAGGGAGAAATGTAGGATACTACACTTAGGCAATAAAAAGGAAATGTACAGATATAGGATGGATGACACCTGGCTTAATGGCAGTACATGTAAAAGGGATCTAGGAGTCTTAGTGGACCACAAGCTAAACATGAGTCAGCAGTGTGATGCAGCAGTTAAAAAAGCCAATGCGATTCTAGGTTGCATTAATAGGAGTATAGTGTCTAGATCAAGGGAAGTAATAATGCCACTCTATTCTGCTTTGCTGAGGCCTCACTCACCTGGACTACTGTGTCCAGTTCTGAGCACCAAAGTTCAGTAAGGATATCGAGAAGCTGGAACGTGTCCAGAGGAAGGCGACCAGGATGGTGGGAGGTCTGGAAGCCATGCCCTATGAGGAGTGGCTTAGGGAGCTGGGTATGTTTAGCCTAAACGTTAGGAAGAACTTCCTGACAGTAAGAGCTGTTCAGCAGTGGAATGAACTGCCTCGGAGTGTGGTGGAATCTCCTTCTTTGTAGGTTTTTAAACAGAGGCTAGATGGCTATCTGTCAGAAATTGTTTGGATATTCCTGCATGGCAGGGGTTGGACTAGATGGCCCTTGTGGTCTCTTTGATTCTATGATTGATAATTCTATGACCTTGGGCAAGTCACGCCCTCTTCAGCCTCAGAGGAAGGCAGTGGCAAACCCACCAACCCCCGTTGCCACCCAATAAATCTTACCAAGACAATCCTATGATAAAGTTGCCATAAGTTGGAATCAACTTGAAGGAATGCAACAATGAGGAGGAGGAAGACCTTATATTGTAAAGAATGAGGGGAAAGTGTGAACCACAATTGGTGCATGTTTATGTTCTTTCCCTGTCCATCCCCTCAGCATGTTATTTATTGGGGAGAGGGGTGATGCCCAGATGGGTGCAACTACAAAGTAATCTACAAAATAAATGCCATGGGTGAGGAGGAAGTGAAAACCCAACCGAGAGGTTTACAAGAAGAGATTCAGAAGCATGAGAAAAAGCAGAGCCAGTTGTAGAAGAATAAAGAACAGAAGGGAAGGCAATGCTGGCTGGTGGCTCCTCTATTAGTGGGGTGGTGAATCTGGTCTACATTTAAGCCTGAACTTCCAAGGAGCTACCGAAAGTCCTGAACCTATTTTGATGGGCCAAGAACTAGAGAGGTCCTTTGGCTACCTTGTCTTACAAGATCACTGCTCTTTCCTGTACTGCAGCCTTTTTCTCCATCCATCCCAGGCTCTCAGGACTTTATTACACGAGGCTGAAATTGTGGAATTACAACAGAATAGTAACACAGTTGCATTCCCATTATCACACAATGTCATAAACCTCCCATGGTCTGTCTCTACTCCCACCATTAATTGCACATAACTTTTCATTCATCGGCAAAAGCTATGAATAGCTGTCAATAGCGCTCTTTACATAGTATTGACAAGTGTGCAATAATTCCGTCCCACTGTAGTTCCAATACTACAGCATTATTGGGTGGTCCTCCCCCTCCCCCACACACCCATTCCCAACGAGAACACATAATTAAGCTTCCATTGGAGAACATGGAGACGACCTCCAGGACACTCTTTTAATGAACTGTTGCCTTTTCTCAGAATTTTTTTTTGTTTGTTTAATTGTGAAGTTGTTAATTTGATAATTTGTTTGTTAGTTAGTTTGGTTTTGTTGTGTTTAATCAAAGTGGCATCCTCTCGTGACAATGGCCAGTATCTCACTTATGCAAAATCATGTAAGTAGGAGGGAAAAAAATTTAAAGGCGCATGCACAGGCCATCTTGAAGTGTTAATACTCTGTCATTACAGTGCAAAAACATGTATTGCTATAGCATGAGCTTCAATCCCATTCTTAAAACCATAGTACGTGGTCATGCGATTTCCATTAGTGGTATTGTTGTGCAATTACAGCGACCTGCGATAATTAACATATTCATGCCACTATGGAGATTATCAGATGCCCTAAATATAGCAGCACAGGGACACCAGGAGATTGCGAAAGGGCTTCCCTTTCATATGACGTCGTTAACAGGTTGTCATGCCCCTGTGCCCCTTTCGTTCCCCTGGCGCTCCTTTTTATTCACGGGCTAAGCCATGAATTGATCCGTCATTCCGTTTCTGTAACGGAATGACAGGTGAGTGAAAAGGTGCCCCGTTATGCTGACACAATGCCAGCATCACTGGGAGGTCCATGCCAAACACTTCCGGGTGTGATCGGGAAAAGGAGGTAAGTGATATCCTTTTTTGTACCCTCCCTGGGTTACTTGTATTTTTAAAAGTGTGGTTTTGTGCTTAGTGGAACTTGTTGATGTTTATCTTTCTTTTTCTTTTTGAATTTCCTGCACGGTCATCCTCTCACAAGAACATCTGGATATCCATTCCAGGAAGTAAATGCAGCTCTGTGAGAGCTGTATTCACTCCTGGGTTGACAGTGGGGAGGGAGGGAAAGAAGCAGCAAAGATAGGTCTGAAAACTTTTATTTTTATAATGTTACAGGGATGGGAGGGGGGTTGATTAGAATGTAGCGAGACGGGGATGCTATTTTTGTCACCATCTGAAAATCTCCTACAATTCTGCTTTCCTCATTTGCGGAGTTACAGCATTTTTAGATGCTGGTGTGATAATGTCCTCAGATTTCCTCCCCTTGGCCCAGTTAGCTTTTTAAGGGATTGGGCCAGCTCCAGCCATGACCTCTGCTCAGCTGCCATCCTCAGCAGTCCAACAGCAGCTAGGTTATACCAGGCAAGTCATTTTCACTATGCCTAACCTTCTGGGGAAAGCGAGCGATATTAGAGTGTCTCACAAAGCAAGTAGCATTCAAACTTTGTCCCTGGGAATCAGCCCCTGATGGTAAGAAGAAAACAGCCTAAAATTTGAAAAAGAAAAAAAAATCAACTAAAAAATGCCCCCTCGGCAATTTTGCCTCCCAAAAGTAATGAAAGAACAAGAAAACGCTATTTGTTACATGAAAAAAAGAATGATGTTAATAGTCGTTAATGTTACTTCACAAAAGGAACATTGTTATAATCTTGTTAGCCCTGAAAGTAATACAGGTTGAGGAAATGTTTTATTCAGTACTGATCTTCATTGTTTTATTGATGCCACAAGTTCTGGATATTGTGTAACTACACCAACTTGAATTTCTACTTTATTGCTATTGTTTCTTCCATTCTTTGTCACTATGTGTTTCTCTCTATCATACCCATACACATATGCACACACACACACACTTCAGAGCAAGTGTTGGTCTTCAACTGTCCTCAGTCCTAGTTGGCACAGTCAGCAGTCAGTCAGAGGTGATGGAAACTTTAATTCAGCCACCTCTGGAGGATGCCAGATTCTCCAATCCTAAACTTTGTCTACACTGGCGATAAAATCCTAATCCCGCCCCCCAAATCTAGCCCAATAATGCCACACAACATGCAGCATTATCCCTAAATCTGGTGGAAGAGCACCACACAATCTACAGTCCTATCCGCACTAGACTTGGGGTATAATACCTAGAACCTGATTTTGGAAGACTCACAGTTTTCTCTGGCATTTGCTGGTAACTCCAGAGAAAACTGTAGCGTGGACAAAGAATCCGCACTGAGTTCTGGGATGGGTGGGGAGGCAGGACAAGCACTGCCCTGCAGGTGTCACAATTTTTCCCCTCCTCCACACCGCTGCCATTGGCTCCCAGCACACTATGCACCAGGAAGGCAGAACCAGTGGCAGAAGCACTGAGGAGGGGGAGGGGGAAATGGCAGTGTCTATTGTCCTGCACTGGGCAGAGTCAATTATGACCTGAATGAATGACTGGCAGTATGCTCGTGGTCTGCCTTGTTAACAAGTATGCATGAAGCTCTTTGGGAAGATGTGCCTGACTAGGCAGCAGCAGTGGACCTACAACAGGGAGTAAAAAATCTGGTGTGGAGATTCTGACTTTTTCACTAGGTAGATGTGGCACTTAAATCCAGACCACAGTGGTCCAAATATTGGATTTTTACACCCCCCATGCAGTCAAGCCCCTAATTTACACTTTAAATTCTTTATTGTAATAAACTGAGTCATTGTTTTTTGCTGATGCCCTGATAATGGTGGTGGTGGCATCATCATCATCATCATCAGGTTTATCATGCAAACTGAGGTGTTTTATACTCTCTAACTTAACTTGTGTTTTAACAGTGTGGCCAGTTTAATGTGTAATTTTATCTTTTACTTGTTTTTTATAATTATTTTAGAAGCTACCTAGAAGCCTAGAAAGGCAGGTTATAAATCAAATAAACACTCTTGCAATGTCCCTTGTGTCATAGAATCATAGAATCATAGAATTGTAGAGTTGGAAGAGACCACGAGGGTCATCCAGTCAACCCCCTGCCACGCAGGAAATCACAATCAAAGCATCCCCGACAGATGGCCATCCAGCCTCTGTTTAAAGACCTCCAAGGAAGGACATCCCACCACACTCCGAGGGAGTGTGCTCCACTGCCAAACAGCTCTTACCGTCAAAAAGTTCCTCCTAATGTTGAGGTGGAATCTCTGTTCCTGGAGCTTGCATCCATTGCTCCATGTTCCAGTCTCTGGAGCAGCAGAAAACAAGCCTGCTCCATCCACAGCGTGACACCCCTTCAAATACTTAAACAGGGCTATCATATCGCCTCTTAACCATCTTTTTTCCAGGCTAAACATACCCAGCTTCCTAAGTCTCTCCTCATAAGGCATGGTTTCCAGACCTTTCATCATTTTAGTTGCCCTTCTCTGGACATGCTCCAATTTGTCAATATCCTTTTTGAATTGTGGTGCCCAGAACTGGACACAGTATTCTAGGTGAGGTCTGACCAAGGCAGAATAGAGCAGCACTATTACTTCCCTTGATCTAGACACTATACTTCTATTGATACAGCCCAAAATCGCATTGGCCTTTTTAGCTGCCGCATCACACTGTTGACTCATGTTCAACTTGTGGTCTACTAGGACTCCTAGATCCCTTTTGCATGTAGTCTCGTTCAGCCAGGTCTCTCCCATCCTATATCTACGCATTTCATTTTTCCGCCCTAAGTGCAGTACTTTACATTTCTCCATAATGAATTTCATTTTGTTAGCTTTGGCCCAGCTCTCCAGTCTATCCAGGTCACTCTGAATTTTGATCCTGTCCTCTAGGGCATTAACTACTCCTCCTAATATGGTGTCATCTGCAAATTTGATAAGTATGTCCCTAATTCCCTCATCCAAGTCATTGATAAAGATGTTGAATAGCACTGGGCCCAGGACAGAACCCTGTGGCACCCCACTGGTCACATCTTTCCAAGACGAAGAGGAGCCACTGCTGAGCACCCTTTGGGTTCGGCCGGACAACCAATTACAAATCCATTGAACAGTTAACGTGTCTAGCCCATATTTTACAAGCTTGTTTGCAAGAATGTCATGGGGAACTTTGTCAAAGGCCTTGCTGAAATCAAGGTATGTGATATCCACAGTGTTCCCTTCAGCTACCAAGCTGGTAACTTTATCAAAAAACAAGATCAGATTAGTCTGGCATGACTTGCTTCTCTGAAACCCATGTCCTTTTGTTGTTATTGTACTGATCAGCACATCTAAGCCCTGATCAAATCATCATGTAGGAAACACAATTAGGGAGACTCATAGGACTTTATCAGGTGCAGCAAAAATCGTGAGATTACAACGTCATGGTAGTGCGAATGGCTGTGGCTATCGCATGATGTCGTGGTTACTCCATGCCCCAGCTACAAATAAGCCATTCCTTTTAATTGATGGGACAAGCCATCAGTAGTTCGCCAATATCACTTTTTTCACAGTATTGAGAGCATCCGAAAACACATCCAATTGTAATCACAAGATTACAGCATGAATGGGCAGTCCTCAGGGAGCAAACTTCTGGGTGAGAATGCAAAAACAAAGCACAGGATGTTCTTTTTATGAACTGCCCCATCTAGTTTAAATGTTTTAGGTTTGTTTCAGTGCTTGCGTGTTCATTAACTTTGTTAATTTAGGGGAGGTTGGAGTTTTAAGTGTGCTCGCATCTTCTCGCAAGAACAGCCAAAATCTCGCCCATGCCAAATCATGGAAGTAAACTCCCATTCTTAAAGCGCTAGTAGTTGTTGTGCAATAATTCTATGGCATTTCTTTCACGTGATTACAGCTGTGTGTGATAATAAGTGTTAAAATGCCATAATATTCCCACTATCTTCATTCACGGAATTACAGTGTTTTTAGACGCTAGTCTGATAATGTCCATAGTTTCAGACCATTTTAAGAAGACTTGTGACATTAAAAGTCTGATCGTCTTTGTCCTGGGCAGACTCACCATCACAGTGAAATGAAAACTACTCTCCAGCTTTAGTAAAAGTCTCCATATCTAGATGCCTATAAAAAAGATGTTGTGTCCCAAAGATAGGCTTTGCAATATGCTAAAATCTTTCATAAAATAAAATAAGGCTCTCATTCTAGAATATTTAGTAACATCCGCACTAAGGTTTTTGTATAGTTGTTGTCTGAGCTGGTGCATTTTTGCATTTCCCAAATATTTCTCTTTTCCCTTGTTTATGCTTATGACTCAGAGAAGCATACAGTGGTGGGAAATATACAGCCATTATACCTTTCAGAGGCATTTACTCATTCCTACAGCTTAAGCCAACTGTGCATACTGAGAAACTCCAAATTGCTTTTCTCACCACAAAACAGCTTCTGCAGAACTCATGCTGTGATTATTTAAATGAGTACAACTTGCTTGAATGTCTAAGAAATATGAGATTTTAAATGTTTTTTCTGAACCACATTGCAAAATTGTACTCATATAAATATGTTTAGACCATATTCTGGTTCACCTCTAGCCAGTCACTCTTACCTGCCAAAGTCAGGTTACTTTTTTGGAACACAACTACCGTCTACAAAGCAATCAATACAGCAACAATTTGTTGCAGAAGGCACTTATACTCAACTACTTGGCTATCTTCCCCCATCCTCCTAGAGGGAGTTGTGTCTAACCACTGTGAAACACAAGTCACCAGTGCTATTACCATTAATGTGATATATTACAGAACAATTTTATTCTCCAAGGCTTTTAATGGGGGATTTGTGGTTTCGTTGCTTCTATATAATTGCTCGCTAGATTTTTATTTTTATTTTTCAAAGCTCTGCTGACTCTGTTTTCCTTGCTTTGCTTTGCTTTGTTTTAAGTGGGTGGTTTTTATTTGATGTTCCTTTGGATATTTTTTTAATAAAAAGGGGGCATATATGCCTTATTTATTAACTAAAGAAATATAACACAATTCCCTTTTAAACTATTTTTACACTGCTAAGAAGTTGGAATAGTGGCATGGGTTTAACTTGGGAAGGGATGAGATCATTTATCCCCCAAATAAAGATTCTGCCCACTCCCATGAAATTTTCCTTCAGTCCCCTGACTTCTAGCATTGCAATAACTTAAAACTTCAGCTGTGCATTTAGAAATACAGTTTAGGTATCCAAAGCAAAGGAGCAGGCAAAGTTACTGAGGGAATATAAACACAGCAGACAGAAGAATCGAAGGTATGAACATTTTTCAGTATCTCCCCCCTGCAATGCTAGGAATTTGGGGACTGAAATAAAATTTCATTTTGGAGGGCAGCATTCTTATGGGGCATAATGCCCTCATTTTGTCACCCCTCTAGGCACACCCTTTTGCAGATATGCCTCCTTCCCGCATCTTTGTTAAGCAGAACTTTCCTTGCAATGGACTTCCTTTGTAAACCGTTTGACTGATGGCTTTCACGCTCAAAGCCCATGTGTCCAGTTTGGCAAGCTTTAGCTGACAGTATTATTGTTTGAAATGTTCCACATTCAAACGCTGGCTGCTTTCAAAGAAGATAGCTCAAGGTAAACCTTCTGGTGAAAAGATATTATCTTTCCACATTATTGGAACAGAAGCAATGCTAGTTTTTCTATCAAATCAGAATTTCTCACCCTGACGTCACTACCCCAAGATTGTGTCAATATCAAAGAGCAACAGACTAGCTCAGTGGTTCTTAGCCTGTGGTCCGGGGATGTCCTTACAGAGGGTCTGTGAAGGCTTGAAGGCTGCCCAGCTCACCTGTTCCCTGCAGTGCAGTGGCCATGTGACAGGAGCCAAGGCAAACACTGGCTGGCTGGCTTGGCCTGCACATTTGCTTTCAATGAGCTCCAACCACAAACTTGAAGGAAGAAGCAGGAGAAAAGTCTTTCCTCACCCTCCAGTGCCTCTGAGGGAAGGCTTAATTGATAAAGTAATTTTATTATTATCAGGTACTATTATTAACAATTGTTGTTGTTGTTTTAAATCTTAAGTCTTGGGGGTCCGTGGCAACAAAAGATTTTTCAAGGGGGTTCATTGGTAAATAAAAGGTTAAAAGCCATTCAACTAGCTTATAGCTCTAATCCTGGCCTCAGAAGGGGATTCTGCAGAACAAAGAACAAAAAGGCAATCAGCAGTTACCACTGAGTAGTAGTGAGGTAGTAGCAGCAATCCACAACTCTCCCACATAGAGAAAGAGCCAGCTAAGAAAAGTAGGAGGCCAACAATATAAATCTTATGTTCCATGTCCTCACAAGCAGGAACAGCCAATTCCTTCACTATTCCATACCTTCAAACATTTCACAAATGGAAAACCAGGACATGTGTGGCCAAGAAACAGCAAAGTTGTGGGCAAGATAGCAAAGTTATTCATATAGAAGGACACATAAGCTACGAGAGGCTACAACAGTTTAATTTTGCCTGAGTCTATAGGAAAGAGTAGGATTCCTCCTCCTCTCCTTTCCCGCTGTTGAGTTTGCAGCAACTGAAGTGGGAAGACAAGATAGAAACTGGAACATTGCAAAAGCAGCTGAAAAAGTGGGAAGACAGAGGATTAATTGGGACAGTCCCTGCTAAACTGGGACAATTAGAGAGTATGCTATTCTCCCACCATCACCCCACACAAATATAAAGATTTCTGTGCAGTCTGAGCTCTACTCATGTTTCTGGAAATCTTCCAGGGAAGTATATTGCACAGAAATACATGTAGTTTTGTGTACAGAAATGAAGGTAATAGGAAGGCAAGCTATTCTCTGAACAAGAAACATGCTGTCTGTGCAAAATGTTTTCTGTACAGAAAATCACGTGTATTTTCCCTCAAAGGTCAAAGAATCCTGTGGTTGCAGTTATTCTACCTGCCAGTGTTTTTTCAAGTGTTGAGCGATAACTAGTTTCTTTCACACTACACCAGTGTTTCTCAACTGGGGTTCCCCAGATCCCCAGGGTTCCTCGAGAGATCACCAGTGATTCTGCGAGAAAATAGTAATAAATTAATAAATCATGGAGAAATGGTGAGCTGAAATGGTTTATCTCTCCCCTCCACAACAGAGAAAGCAAGGGAGGAATGAGTGTGTGTGTGCACAAATGTTTTCACACTAACATAGCCAAAGGGGCCTCTTATAGGTCAAGGGGGGGGGGGAAGGATGTTTATGTACCAAATACCTTACTCTCCCTCCCAGCACTGGCAAAAGAAGACACTGGCTTGCATTAAACTGATTTAAAGGTACAAATACAAAATGAGCATTTAAAAAAAAATTCAGAACAACAGAAAGAGAATTGCAATACTGTACAGCTCTTAGCCAATTGGGGGAAACTGACCAAGTAATCCAAGTAACCCCCTGGTCAGTCAACTACTCAGGTGCCAGTTGTGGATGGGAGAACTCTGATAAAAGCGTCTTAGGGCTTATTCTTTTAAAACCAGATTTGGAGAGAGCAGAGCCATTACAGTAAAGGAGTCATTATAGAGAAAAGGTTCTTAAACTATGGGTCTGGTAACTGAATGTGGGGGTCAGAGCTCAATCTTTGGGTCAGAGTCAGTGAGGATGGAACAAGCTTTTTTTTCTGCTGCTCCAGAGACTAGGACACAGAGCAATGGGTTCAAACTACAGGAAAAGAGATTGACAGTAAGACCTGTTCAGAAGTGGAATACACTGCCTCAGAGTGTGGTGGGGGCTCCTTCTTTCAAGGTTTTTAAACAGAGGCTGGATGGCCATCTGTTGGGAATGATTTGATTGTGTATTCCTGCATGGCAGGGGCTTGGACTAGGTGGCCCTTGTGGCCTTTTACAATTCTATGATTCTATGGAGATTTTCAGACCTGTAAAAATTGTGCTTTGCCGCGCAAGCAGCCTCCCGAGGCTGCTGCGCGGCAAGGGTCAATTTCGGACGACGCCGTTTCTCTCTCAGCGTCGTCCGTGACTGTTGCGGCCAGCACTGGAGGCGGCCGCGCTATTTTTTACTCACGGACAACTTCTGTGAGTAAAAAATAGTGCGGCTGCCTCCAGTGCTGGCCGCAACAGTCACGGACGACGCCGAGAGAGAAACGGCGTCGTCTGAAATTGACCCTTGCCGCGCAGCAGCCTCGGGAGGCTGCTTGCGCGGCAAAGCACGATTTTTACAGGTCTGAAAATCTCCTATGTTGCTGCCTCAGGTAGCTGATCATGGTAACCTGAACTCTCCTTAGAAACCAAGATGATTAAACTGAGACTGTCTTACTTTGGAGAGAGATATTTATATTTATCTCTCTCTCTCTCTCTCTCTCTCTCTGGCTTTTCTTCGCAAACGAAGATTCAGGAAGGACTCATCCCGCGCTTTCTGCAAGCGCGCTGATGACTAAAAAGGCCAATCCGAGATAAACAAGTCCGGTTGCAAAAAGCACAGCAGAAGGTCTCCTTGGGTGATGTTTTTGGGTTGTGATTCTTTCTGCGTTGTCGTTTCTCTTCAAGACTTGTTCGTCGTGAGTTCTCAAATAAGGCTGCAGCATTGTGGATAGTGCGTCTCCATGCCTCCTAAGACTCTAAACTAACTAGTCCGTGAGCTGCTCTTCGCCGATGATGCTGTCCTTGTTGCCCACACAGAAGCAGCTCTGCAGCGCCTAACGTCCTGCTTTGCAACAGCTGCAGAGCTGTTTGGGCTAGAAGTCAACCTGAAGAAAACAGAAGTTCTTTACCAGCCTGCACCACAGGACAAACACCACCATCCCCACATTGCCGTCAGCAAATCTGTGCTCAAGTCCGTTCAGCAGTTCACCTACCTGGGAAGCATCATCTCCCCAGATTTATATTTATATTTATATTATATTTTATATTATATTTATATAATAAAAATTTCTGACCCTGTAAGTATCAAATATGTACTGCTAGCAATGTGGAATATAATAAGCATGTTTTTTCCCCCACTGTTTCTGTAATTTTTTTTAAAAAGGGAGCTGTAGGTATATTTTTACATAGGGGTTCCCTGAGACCTGAAAATTATTTCAAGGGTTCCTCCAGGGTAAGAAGGTTGAGAAAGGCTGCAGTTATAGCACTATGATTCTACTTTAATTCCCATGGCTGCCTCCTATAGAATCCTGGGGTCTGCAGTTTGGAGATACATGAGAGCTCTCCGACAGAGAATTCTGAAAACCACATTAAAACTACAAATCACAGGATTCCACCAGATAAAACTATGGCAGTCAGAGGAGATCAAACTGACATAGTTGTGTAGTGTGAAAAAGACTCCTATCTCAGCAGGAAAATGAATAAAAAAACCAATATGATTGCCATCCCTGCTAGAAACAGGATGACTGGAAAAACACATCACGAGACAAGTCATTTGCATTGCCAGAGTTCTGGCACCATGCCAAATATGGTTATCTGTGTTTCAAAACTAGGCCAGCACATTCTATGAAGGAGGACTACACTTTTTCCTGAGAATGAAAAAGCAAAAAGGTCACATTCTGGAGATGGAAACTGAAACAGAGAATCATAGAATTGTAGAGTTGGAAGAGACCACGAGGGCCATCCAGTTCAACCCCTTGCCACGCAGGAAATCACGATCAAAGCATCCCCGACAGATGGCCATCCAGCCTCTGTTTAAAGACCTCCAAGGAAGGAGACTCCACCATGCTCCGAGGGAGTGTGTTCCACTGCCAAACAGCTCTTACTGTCAAAAAGTTCCTCCTAATGTTGAGGTGGAATCTCTGTTCCTGGAGTTTGCATCCATTGTTCTGTGTTCCAGTCTCTGGCGCAGCAGAAAACAAGCTTGCTGCATGCTCAACGTGACATCCCTTCAAATACTTAAACAGGGCTATCATATCGCCTCTTAACCGTCTTTTTTCCAGGCTAAACATACCCAGCTCCCTAAGTCTTTCCTCATAAGGCATGGTTTCCAGACCTTTCACCAGAAAGAGGTGGCCAACTAGCAATTTCTCTCATTTCAACCACATCTTTCCTCCAAAGAGCTCAAAGTGGAGTATATGCATCCTTTCAACCTACACCAGCCTTTTGCAAGTGTGTGCTTATGTAGCTTCAAGTCTCCTGTTGACTTATGGTGACCCATGAATTTCATAGGGTTTCCTTAGAGGAGGAATACTCAGAGGTGGTTTTGCCAGTTCCCTCCTCTGAAATATAGCCTACAGCAACTGGAATGCATTGGGGGGTCTCCCATCCAAATCCTAACAGGGGAGAGGGTGGTCCTGTTTAGCTCCCAAGATCAGATGGGATTCAGTACCTTTAGGATATTTAGGCCCCTTTTCAAGCATCACAACACACTTTGAATTTCACATGGGAGTGTAGACAGCACTTGACATTTACACTTTTATGACATTTTATGTTTCCATTGATTTAGAAAAAATGTTAAAATTACAGGCTGCGTATCCCTTATCTGGAATTCCAAAATACAAAATACAGCACTCCAAAATCCAAAATTGCCCACATGAGTGGCTGAGGTAGTGACACCTTTGCTTTCTGATGGTTCAATGTACACAAACATTGCTTTGTTTCATGCACAGAATTATTAAAAATATTGTATATAAAATTACCTGCAGGCTATGTGTATAAGGTGTATATGAAACATAAATGAATTTTGTGTTTAGACTTCGGTCCTAACTCCAAGATAGCTCATTATGTATATGCAAGTATTCCAAAATTTTAAAAAATACAAAATATGGAACACTTCTGATCCCAAGCATTTCAGATAAGGGATACTCAACCAGTATTTGTTTTAACTGACAGAAAGCACTATCCAGCCTGGTGAACTGCAAAGATTTATATTATACCACTTAGAAGATTAGTCTTGCTCCTTGCTGCTGCCTCATCCAAATATTCTCCAGAGGTGTTTTTTTTTTTTTAAGCTTAAATAGAGAAGCAGCACATTTTGGTTCATTTTTGGGTGTCTTGTTAGAACTTGTGGGTTATGATGCCAGATGGGGGTGTATCCAATTCCACCAAATCCCCCAGATATGTTCCCAAATTGTGAAGGTGAAGGTTTTCATGGCCGGCATCCATAGATTTTCCGGGCTGTGAGGCCATGTTCTGAAAGAGTTTACTTCTGACGTTTTGCCTGCATCTGTGGCTGGCATCTTCAGATAATGGTTGGGTAGGAGTGTGTGTGGAGTTTATATATTGTGAACCCCTGTTGGGGAGTATATGTAAATTTGTGTAATTGAATTCCACCCAGGAACAAGGTGACTCCCAGCAGATAATGGCCCATCAACCAACCATTAGCCAAACAGACACTAATCATCCTTGAATTTCTATACCCAGAAACTAACCATTCAATTACACAAATGTACATATACTCCCCAACAGGGGTTCACAATATATAAACTCGACACACACTCCTACCCAACCATTCTCTGAAGATGCCAGCCACAGATGCAGGTGAAACTCCAGAAAGAAACTATTCCAGAACACGGCCTCACAGCCTGGAAAAAAACCAAGGAAAATCTATGTTCCCAAATTGTTACAATCCTCACACAGTCTTCTTCTGTTCCCGCCATGCCTCTTAGGTTTTTTTTTAAAATTCTCTAGAGGTATAGTGCTAAAATGGTAACTTGTAATGGTTTGCTTCATCAAACCAATATTACCTCCACATACACACTCCTTCCATAGACAGGCTCTTCAGAAACAATTACAGCTGCAGCACTATTACAATTTACCACTATAGCACTGTAATTGTACTTAAAAAAAATCTCTAGTACCTTAATGCAAAAGCAGCAGGTTCCTGTGCTGGAAAGATCAGTTCCCATCCACATACCTGAAAACTTAAGTAGAGGAAAATATCCATCAATGTCCTCTCCCCTCTTCCCTTGGTTTTCTCAATATTACAGCTTCAACCTAAGTTGAAATTGACTAGTGAAGGGTGGGGTTGATCTTTCCAAGCAGCATAGCCTGCTGTTTTATTGTTAAAGGCTCTAAAGACAGTTTAAAAAAAAAAAGTTAAAAACAATAAATGGATGCATGAAGTACCCTGAAAAGAGGTGGAGGGGTTTACTAATAAAGCACAGGCTCATGTGCTCCTTGCTCCTCATGTCAGAAGAATATTTAAGTGCATTCATTACTGCAGTTAATAATAACTTGCCTGAACTATTTAGAGACCTTATGGCCAGAACAGATTGGGATATAAATATAAGCTTAATTCAGAGGATTTCCTCTTGTTTCCTGGAAATTTGGATCAACCCCAGGAAGAAATGCTGCTATGCTGTTCTAGGCTTGTATAAAGGAGGGAGGGAGGACTTCCCCTGAAAGATACCAGCAAAAAACCCATGCATGACACATTGAACTCATTGGAGGAAAGGCAGGATATAAATGCAACAAATAAATAAAAAAAGAATGGGCCATATTGACATCAACAAACATATAATGGCACAACTTTTTTGGGTCTAAAGTCCACTTTGTCAGAGGCATTCAATGAAAAGGACTGTAGTCTATGAACACTTGTGTGTGTACGCCTGTCAGCTTATGGTGACCCCATGAATTTCATAGGGTTTTCTTGGGCAAGGAATATTCAGAGGTGGTTTTGCCACACCATAAAAAAAATGCATACATAAGATGCTGCAAGATGCTTCAGAATATATTTAAGACAGATCATTTCAGAAATATTATCATTAATTGGTATTTTCAGTCCGGTTTTTAAGAATTAAAAGTTAAAAATATCCATCTCCAACTTGGCAGTTCATTAGGAATTTCCTCCCCCATATTCAGCTGTCACCAAATCCATTTTTTCATAAACTGACTCATAACCCAAAGCCGCTTCAATGTTCATCTTCCTTACCCACTCTCTATTTGCATCCCTAACATAAATGATAATAATTAATGGAAATTAGTAAGCAAAATTCCTAGCAGACACTGCCCTGTTCAACAGCAGTACAGTACAACACTTTCCTTGTAGTATATCTGCTTGCTATAATCTCAGGACTATAATACTACAGATGTCATAGGTATCTAGTGAAGATGGGCATTTCTCATTTAGAAGTCTTTTTCTTGTTTTTGTACTATTCCTAAGTAGTTGGAAAAACAGCTGATGTTTCCAAACTGGTATCATTTTTCTCTTGGCACAGGACTAACATTCCCTGTTTGTCCATCAGTGAAATGGCAGAACTAAAAATAATTTGAGACAATATCCTTGGGGTTGAAGTAAGTGATAATTGGGAAGAAACAAATTTACAACACAATGAAAATAACACTGGCCTATTTAGTCGGGATCTTAAAAGGGAGACACAGCACCATCTGGTGGCAGATCAGATTATTATCTCTATTTCTTTATATCAAACAGCAGAGTTCATCATTTACAACAGGACGGCAAAGTTCATCCTTTCCCCCATGTGCTTTAGCCAGCACAACCCAGGGTCTGCACTTTGCCTACTCCTTACAGAAACTAGAGGTCAGTCTTTAGTGTATATAGGTTGTAACTTTTATTTAGGAAAACAAAACACATAAATTTGGCAGGAAGGGGAGATACAGGAGACAAACACATGATCCTTAAGATCCTTAAGAAGAAGTGAACTTTAAAAAACTACTTGAAGAAAATAGGATTCATCTAAACAACAGTTCCAGCTTGTACCAAGAACCATGCCAAAGCAGAGCCTTATTGAAATTTCTAGTGGGTGGCCATCTGAAACAAAAGCAACAAATAGTCCAAGGGCACTGGAAAGACTAACAACCTCATTACACAACAAGCTTTCATGTGCTATACTTCACTTCACTACTGTTCATTCATGCACAAACTGTTATCCTGAATTTTAAAAATGTAGATATTACACATAGTTGAGGGTCTGGCTGTAGTCAATGAAATCAGAGAGAGATCAAATTCAGCAAAACCCGCCCATGAGAAATTGTCAGATTTTTTTCTCTGGCTGGAGAAATTTGATGAAATTATTTCTTTGTCCACAGATTTCCTGCCCATAAACGGAGTGCAAAATTTCTGGAGGCTCTTCAGTCCCACACTGGTTATTGCTATTTTGATCATGTATTCTTTTATTTATAGACACAGTTCTGTTTATAAAGTGTGAGCCATCTTCATTAGTTTGTAATGAACAAATACAAGAAGTTCTCAAGAAATGTGTCTTGGCAACTGTCTCATGAGACCACTAACAAATTTTTTTTGTTGTTGTTGACATTATATTTCTGAATTCAAGCCAGATAGCTGTTCCAGATCAGGGCTCTGCTTGTGAGCATGGTCTAGTGTTAGCGTGCCCTACTACCCCCTCCTTATATCTCATAATTGGCAATATTGTACACTTCAAAGGAGTCAAGTAGACCGGAGTGATGCAAAGTGAGGTCATATGGAGGTCACAAGGACCTGAGAAGGTGTCTTAGAAATATTTTAGTAAGCACATCCAAGCTAAGATTAAGCAGAAACCCTTAGTAAGCAAAAATATTAAGGAGGTATGTGCTAATTCCTTCTTGGGCCCCTTGGTGGTGAGTCACACATCAAGTGACCTACACAAGCCAAATCCCCAGGAAATATGCCTCAAAAACCCCTCCTGCTGTCCTACAATGAGAGGTTGTCATAAATCCATCAATTCCTATCACCCAGCCATATAAGACAATCAGTAGAGTTTGATTCGCCTTTGTTCCTCCCATGGGAAAGTCATTTAGCCATTTTTGTAGCCACAACTTGCCTTCAAGGAACGGAATGGGTTATAAATATCCCAGCCTAAACCATAGCAAAGTGTGCTACTGTGGACAAAACCCGGCCACTCTCTCTGTTAGTGCATCCCCAGATCAAAACTTCCAGTGCTACCCTCAGACTTCAGTCTGAGTACTTTGCTACTCTTCAAGCCTAGTAACTATCACCCTATTTCCTGAATCTATTCCTTTATGCAACCTTTCTGCCTTAACTCTTCAATAGCCTTGTGTTATTCTTGTGAGTGTGTGTTGCGTATGTGATCGCTTTTTGTGGTATTTCCAATAAAAACATTTTTATTTCACTTTAACCTGGAATTCTCTGCAGTTAGTACTGGTATACATAGGTGAAAAGGTCCTGAAGTTACCCACCACTTGCAGCATTCCATTTGAGCTAATAATTCTCCCAAATATTAATATAGTTTTGGTATCACAAGTAGGGCTCTAAAGCACCCCCTCCTCTTCAGGTAACATTTGTAGATTGTTGTTAACTGCCGTCAAACTGACTTCAACTTAAGGCAACCCTATGAGTGAGAGAACTGCAAGTCACCCTATCCTCAAATGCCCTGCGCAAGCCTATCAGAATCAAGGATGTGGCTTCCTTGATTGAGTCTATCCATATGGGATGCAGTCTTCCTCTTTTCCTGGACTCTCCCCTTCCTTCCCGAGGGGGCTCCAGGGCTTTGAAGCCCCGGAGCCACCTCGGAAAGGCTGGGGAAGGCGGCAGGCGGGCAGGCGGGCCTCTGCCCGGCCTCTCCCCAGCCTTCCCAAAGGGGCTCTGAGGCTTTGAAGCCCCGGAGCCACCTTGGAAAGGCCAGGGAAGGCAGCAGGCAGGCGGGAGTCTCCCCAGCCTTCCCGAGGGGGCTCCAGGGCTTTGAAGCCCCGGAGCCACCTCGGGGAGGCTGGGGAAAGCAGTGGGCGGGCGGGCGAGAGTCTGCCCAGCCTTTCCCCGGCCTTCCTGGAGGGGGGGGTGTCCAGGGTTTTGAAACCCGGGAGCCGCCTCGGGAAGGCCAGAGAAGGCAGTGGGAGGGCGGGAGTCTGGCCGGTTTCTCCCCAGGCTTCCCGATGGGGCTCTGGGGATTGAGAGCCCCATATAGCCTCTTCAGGAAGGTTGGGAGGGGTGGAGGGAGCGTGGCGTAGAGGCTTTTCAGCCACCTCCACCCTCCCAAAGCCGCAACAAGGCTTAGAAAGCTCAATAGCGGCTTTGGGAAGGGCGAGGGCCCCTAAAAAGTGCCTTTCCTGCCAACTCCCCGCTTTCCCGGAGCTTGGCTCTCCCCTCTCAAATGGAGCCAAGCCCCAGGAGAGTGGGGAGTTGAGTGCCTGGCTTGCTCAGCAAGCACTCCGTTTAAATCAGCTCCTCTCCCTTGAGTGGGAGGGAGAGAAGCTGATTTAAATGGGGTGCTTGCTGAGCAAACTGTGAATAATCAAAACTGTGAGAGTGAAATGCAAATGTGGAGGGACAACTGTATACATTTATGTTATTTAAACAATAAATATTGCAAAATAATGTTTTTTCCTCAAAGTGATACACCACCCGAGTTATGATCAGTTTTTTGGCGAAGTTTGACACACCAAGCTCAAAAGGTTGCCCATCACTGGTCTATTCTGTCCTGACGATAACCTCTTGTTCTGAATACAGATTATGCATCAGGACCATCAAGTGTTGTGGCACACCCATTTCTTTAAAAGTAATCCATAGCTTTGCATAATCTTCATAATCAAAGGCTTTGCTATAATCTATAAAGCACAGGGTGGTTGTTCTAAAAAAAAATTTTGGTGTGCTCCATTCTCCAACAAACTTTTGCAATATCATTTCTGGTGCCTCTTCCTTTAGTGAACCTAACTTTGGCATCTGGCATTTCTCGCTCCATAGATGGTAAAAGTCTTCATTGTAAAATTCTGAGTATCACTTTGCCTACATGGAAAATTAATGCAATGGTCCTGTGGTTACTAGCAATCTGCCAGGCACCCCCTTTCTTGAGGATTGTAATGTATATTGAGCACTTCCAATCTGTGGGTCATTGTTTTGTTTTCCATTTATTTGTTGAGATTTTAGTTATAGCTAATGTGTATATTGTCCTTGTACTTGAAGCAACTTTATTGGTTGCTTCTGCACAGTGCGTGTGGCCGCCATAATGGTCAACCTGGGCCAGTCCAGCTAATAATGCTCCAGATTTAAGCAGCAAATGTAGACGAGCTTAGTCTGGCTCCTCAGCAAAAGCCTGATATTGGAGACCCTATCGGCGCTTTACTGCCAACTTTACTGCTTTACTGCTTTTAGCACAGCCTCATCTTGCAGGAGCACAAAATCCCACCACTGCAGAAAGGTAATCTAATCTAGTAATTATTTTGATTTAAAAAATGAACACTTTTGACATATGCATACTATGAAAAAATGTGCTAGGTGTATCAGGATCTCAAAGTGCAATATTTTAAGAAGCAAGTTTATACATATCAGTTACTCAGGAAAAACAAAATTACTGGACAGTTCTGAAGAACCCAAAAGCTTACCTTTGTTGTGACAATTTCGTAGTCCAAATAAAGGTGTTACCTAACTCTGATCTTTTTATTTTACTCATGGACCCAAATACTTTTTTCTCTACTCATATTACCCTGCCACTTTTCTTCTTCGGTACAATTTTTAACGTAGACTCATAGTTGGAAAAGATTGCAAGAGTTATCCAGCCTAACCCCCTGCCAGGCATGAATCCATCTTTTTCTGGTGGAAGCCAGTGAAGCTTTAAAAGCTTGCATGATGTTTCTTAGTTGGCTCAATACAGGTATCTCTGTTTTGTGGATTTTGGGATTTTCGTGGATTTTGCTACATGGCCAACATGGCTACCCCTGAATATGGGTGCCCCTGATTTTGTGAGGCTAGAATGCTGTTTCAGCAATTGAAACTGACAGGGAGACACAAAGCAAGGTCACAAGGGTCTAGCTCTAACGATATGCCATTTCACACAGAGGCAGGTGATTGAAAATAATTTCCTGAAAGCAGCTTTCTATACTTCACGACTGCATATAGGTATCAATAGTACATTTACTATCATTTCTCAAAAAAGCAAGTATTTTTCTATAACCCAGGACTATAGAGTTGGGAGATTTTCACATGGGGAAAATAATAGGGTTGTTCCGCTGCCAGCGCTCCACTTCACACACACCCATCCTTTTCCCGATCTCCCGTCGTCCTCCCTCCGTCCTGCTTGTTTCCCTTCTGATATTTTTTACTAACTAAAGTTCTTTGTTAGTAAAAAACAGCAGAAAATATCAGAAGGGAAATGGAAGCAGGACGGAGGGAGGATGACGGGAGATTGGTAGAAGGAAGGGGGCGTGCAAAATGGGAGCGCTGGCAGCAGAAGAGTCCCGTTTCGCTCCCGATCTTCATGGGGGTTATTTCCCCCATGTGAAAATCTCCTTGGAGTTACAGAGTAAAAATTTAAAAAATCAAATAAATTTATATTCTATCAATCTAAGTGGTCTGATGATTCATGTGGTGGTGTTGAAGTGCTACTACTTTTCTACAGTAATTAGTTATAATATACATTTGGCATTTATGAAGGAACCAAACAGTAGAAAAAATAGGAGTCGGGAGTAAAAGATTTGGTGTACAAATTCTACAGCCTTGCTTAAAAGAATGTGCTGGGTTATCTAGCAACCAGGCAGCATCCAAGACCTCCAAGTTGGCAAGGACAATATTATCAATGGATAGCACAGTAAGAGGCACTGGGATCTTAAAACTGCTTGCACTGGGGAAATCTGCAGTGGTGTTCACATTCCTGCCTTTCCACAGACTTGCTCAAGAGGAAAAACAGCTGAAAAACATTAACAGGGTATCCCTATCTCCTTCTGTCCATATCTTCACTGGTACAAGTGACTCTTCCATCTACACAGGTATCATGCCATCCTTCAAGCAAAGAAAGACTCCACAATGATACACTAATTTACAAGTGCTCACTGAGCAGACCACACACAGATGCATAAATACAACTATTGGCAGATGATGTTAGAACCGGTACCTTTTATTCCTACCTCACTGAAAATTTTGCGAGTTAGAAGAAAAATATTCTAACACTTATAGCAGGTAGCCATTGACTGAGGTCATATATGTTGAACATATATATTAAATCTGGACATGCCCCACTGGAGAGCATCTATGGGTTACAATGTTATGCCAGTGGAAGCATCAGCATTTTTTCCCCCACAGCTCCCACGCATCACCTAAAACTAGCTCTGGAATATATCCCAAACCTCTGGAGAAATTTGGGGCACATTAAATGTTGCAGGAGGAATGGGGCAACATCAGCGGAAGTGCACCACTGGACACTACCCCATGTGTCCAGGCTCATTTGAGCTAGACTTTCAAATCAACAATGGGCAGCATATTTATTAGCCAATTGGTACAGCCGAAAGAAAAGTAAATTAAGACCATATCTGCCTTACATCAAGTCTGACCATTAGTCCATCCATCATGATACTGTCCACACTGCCTAGCATCAGCTCTCCAAAGTTTCAGACAGGTTCTTTCCAGCCTTCCCTGGAGATGTCAAGGAACAAATCTGGGATTTCTGCATCTAAACAATCTACTTTCTGTGCTGTCCAGGCATTTGCAATCAGATGTGTGCTGTTTTTTTAAATGTTGTGTGACTTTGATTTTAAAGCTTTTATATATTTCAGTATTTTAATATTGTAGTTTTAACTGTAAATTGTTTAATTTGTTTTCAAATTTTATATGTATACTTTTTAATATATTATATTGTTTTTAACTTGGATTGTTTTAAACTCATTGTTAGCCACCTTGAGTCCCTATATTGGGAGAAAGGCAGGATACCACTATTACTAATAATAATAAACTTCACTGAATTAGGACTCTTCCCACCATTAATGTTAAGTTCCATTAACACCAACAGATCCAACACTACATTGATTTGGAATAATTTTATCTGGTATGTTTTAAATAGCCTCATCAAATACAACATTTTTGTTCAAATAAGAGTCCAATTTTTATCAGATTTAAAGGCAGCACATTTTTTACCCTAGAAGTATACAATGGGGGGGGGGAATCAAAACTAAACTGTACAACTACAGCTCAACAATGTTTTTATTAGCCTATTAGGCAGAAAGGGAAGTGTGCTTCTTTATTTTAATTTCAAACTGAAAACAGCAGAAAGGAAACCTAGGGACAGCTTAGTTGATAAGTGGTATGCCACCAACAATTTTAGTCTACAATTAAAATGTGTATAAAACTATCATCATTTTTAGAAGTCCCAATAAATGTTCAACTTTTCCAGGTAAATTAGCAAGAGAAAAAAAATCAGACAACTCATATGGTGATACTAGATGCATATTAAACTGAAGTTTATTTTCTGACAACTTATGCTTTCTTGGCAGAAGCAGCGGCCTTCTGGAGCTTCTTTACTTCATGCTTAATGATCCTGTTTCTCTGTAACAAACAAAGTTATTGAAAATTATAAGCAAGAAGGGCTCAACTTTCACCAACCTAATTACCTTACTAATTACTCACATATGGACAACAGGCTGTGTTGCACTTTCACCTGGGGATGTTTTGTCTGAACTGTGGTCAAAAGCTACAACTTTCATTATACAGAAGTTAAGCTTTTAGTTTTGGTTATACAGAAAAGGCAGACTATAGCTAAAGTACATGCTAAGAGATAAAATATTTATCTAGTTAAAGTAATGCTTCTCTGCCTCTCAACTAAAATTTGAAGGCAATATACAAATCTAAGAGTACGTTTTCTAAAAAATACAAAACTTAAAAACCCACCAGACTCTAAAACACAATATTAAAACAGGATTAATAGCTCACGTTGGTATGAAAACTGAAGCCTGAGGAAATACGTTTTTGTCCAGGCACAAAAAAATATTAAGTTTAGTATTAAAGAAATCTCCTGGCGGAAAGCACTTTGTAACAGGGGCATCACAGCTTAAAAGACCCTTTCTTTAATCATCAGCTGGCTGAAATCTGAAAACACAGACATGCAAAGTGCCTCAGATTATGACTTTATACCTCAAGACTGTACATTAGAACAGAAATTCAAGATGATATGGTACAATTTGTCTCACCTAGAATATAGAGCTAGATTGCAGTACCTCAGCATCATTTTTTGGAAGTGATGGTTTTCGAAAAACAAGTTATATACAATATACTTACCATTTTCTTGGCCTTCATGACCTTGTAACGATCAAAATCTGACATCTTGGCTTTCTGTGGAAATATTTCCAAAGACGGACAACATTATTATAGTGCCGTGTTCAGACTGATTATTTTGAACCCAACAAAATAATTTATTCCACTCATTTAATATACTGGCAATCTTAAATAAATCATGTGTGCTCATTTCATTTATATCATACCAATAACTTAGGACTGTGCCGCTACTACTGAACATAGTGCTTTAGTTGGTTCATGTTTTATTAAATGAATTTCATAGGGTTTTCTTAGGGAAGCAATACTCAGAGGTGGTTTTGCCAGTTCCTTCCTCTGAAACATAGCCTACAGCACCTGGTTTACAAGAATTTAACATAAACTCTTGTTTCTGATGTTCAGGCATAAACATCGTCACTTACGTGGCACACAAGAGTAATCAGCAGAATAAACTCCAGTGATGGCAAAAGTACAAAAGAAGGGAGAAAATCCTTAAGGGATGAACCCACCACAACAGCCCACTGAGAAAAAAGAATGCTCAATTATCACCGACATTGATTGGGGGGATGATCCTGAAGGGCACAGCCAACTAATTAGAACCATGCCATCAATGCAGCAAAATATTGTTGACCACACGTTTATAATACAGACAGAAGTATGGACTGCTGTGGGTGCCACTATGCCTGTGCTTCCTTCCAATTTTTGCAGATACCACTGTGATACATACACAAGGCTTATGGGAACACTTCAGAGACAGCAGGGGAGGCAGAGATTCTTAATAGCCTCATGAACTGGAGCCAAAAGGGCATCAAGGTAGCCTTAAGTACGTGAAACTGATATAAAGAAGTACCTAGGAATTTCAAAATCACAGTGCTAGTATTTTCAAAATGGAAGCAAGACAGATTATTGATAGCACTCTGCCCCAATCAAATTATAATGGCTACTGGGAATACAAACAAACCTACTATGATTTTAAAAAATGAATTGTGAGCAAGAGAAAGCAAGAGAAACCAGAAATTTAGACCCTGGGAAAATTAAAAGTTTCCCCTATTTTTAAAATCAGTTCAGTGCTAGTCACTTTTCCAAGGAGAGCATTCCACAAGTGAGGCACCACTACAGTGGTCCCTCCACATTTGTGGGGGTTAGGGGCTCAAGACCCCCACGAATGTGAAAACTCCGTGAACTTCCCCTGCCCACCCACAAACCCCTCCCCTGCCCTTCCAAAGTGGCAACAGGGCTTTTTCAAGTCCCATCGCCGCTTGGGGAAGCGTGGGGAGTGGCTAAAAAGCCTCCCACCAGCCTGGCCGCCACCCCCACTGCTGCCTGCCACACTTCCCGAAGCAGCTATGGGGCTCGAGAGCCCCATACCAGCTTCGGGAAGGTTGGGGTGGCAGCGGTCGGGAGGTTGGCCAGCCTCCCTCCGGCCCTCCCGAAGGGGCTCTGAAGCCCCGGAGCCACTTTGGGAAGTTCAGCAGATGGGGGTCCGGGAGGGTTGCCGGCCTCGTCCCAGCCTTCCCAAAGGGGCTCTGGGGCTTTGAAGACCTGGAGCCATTTTGGCATGACCAGGGAGGTCGGCAGGTGGGAGAGTGGCCGGCCTCGCCCCCGCCTTCCCAAAGGGGCTCTGAAGCCCCAGAACCACTTCGGGAAGGCCGGGGAGGTTGGTGGCAGGGTGGGTGGGAGGTTGGCCGGCCTCACCCTGGCCTTCTCGAAGGGGCTCTGGGGCTTTCGAAGCTCCAGAGCTGCTTCAGGAAGGTTGGGGAGGTAGGCGGGTGGGGGGTGGCTGGCCTTGCTCTGGCCTGCCCGAAGGGGCTCTGCGGATTGAGAGCCCCATAGCCACTTCGGGAAGGTTGGGGTGGTGGTGGAGAGAGCGTGGCGGACAAGCTTTTCTGCCACCCCCCAAAGCCAAGACAAGGCTTGGAAAGCTCCATCGCGGCTTTGGGAAGGGCGGGGGGTGGTGGCTGAAAAGTGCCTTTCCCATGAACTCCCCTCTCTCTGGGGATTGGCTCTCCACCCCAAACAGAGCCAAGTCCCAGCAGGAGAGCGGTGAGTTGGGCGCGTGGTTCGCTCAGCAAGCACTCCATTTAAATCGGCTCCTCTCCCTTGTGTGCGAGGGAGAGAAGCTGATTTAAATGTGGTGCTTGCTGAGCAAACAGCAAATAATTAAAACCGCAAGAGTGAAAGCCGCAAATGTGGAGGAGCAACTGTACTGAAAAAGACTCCTCTTAATAGTTTCTCAGGTGGCAGGGGTTCCAAAAGGAGCACCTCTCCTGAAAATCTAAACTATACAGATAGTAAGCAGAGAGAGGTGATACTTCAGTTGCAGTAATGCAAATCTATTTGTACCACTGTTGTTAAAGTCCTCTCTGGTTTGCTGCTGAGAGACACCACATTTAGTTTTCTAGGCCCCAATTTAATTCAGGATATTGCCAGGTTTATGATATTTTGAAAACATACCTTTTCCCTGGCCTCAATTTTTTGTGCCCATCTGGTGGCTTTCCACTTCTCATTGACATTTTCCTTCTCCCAAGCAATCCGTACATATTTTTGACGAGCACTAAATTTAAACAAACACACAAATATTTGTTAATGTAACATAACATGAGATTTCATTCATAAATGATTCTTGGCTTTCACCAACTACGCATTATTCAACACTATGTTTTTTTTAAGTCTCTAGAATTCTAAATCCTTTTTTACTTACTAATAATGAGCAAATGATAGATACCACCTATATCCACTCCCTTCAAAAAGTTCTAGTGACAAGACTTAAAAAGTTAGGAGCTATATCAGCACACAATTCTTCATATATACTCTAGAACCAGTCATTATTCCACACAACAGAAACGTGCCATGGGTACAAGTTTCACCCACCTTCTCCATTGCAAGTTGGGCTAATTATGTCCTTGTTCTGAAGCGTGATGTGCTGTATTGTCCAGGCAAATAAACTGAGGTCCACATTAACTATGGTAGTTAGTGTTCACGAATTATGAAAGAATACCATTTCAAAGCAAACTGTAAAGCTGGCTGGAAGTAGCCATAGCTAACATTAATAGTAGTGCCAGCTTTAGATAAAAGGGCAAACAATCGTTAAATGCTGCAGTAACGAAAGCTTCCTGACTCTTCTCAGCTAGTCAGGAAGATAAAGTGGGAGCATAAGAGCTTGGATCTTACAACAGTGAATTCATTTTGCCTGAAACCATAGTTTAGCACCGATTCAAACATGAGAAATAGCTCCAAAAGAGGAGCCCTCCCAGCAGACCTAGAGACACCCATCAAGAAGTCATGAACACTGTAAAGTTACCACAAAATTTGATTTCAACAGACTAGCTATCACATAAGGAGCCCACTTTCTAATATAAACATGTATTTAGGCAACATTCTATGGACCCATAAGTTAGGACCCATAAGTTATAGGTCTGTACTGCTCCAGTTTCAATGAAATGTTAATGACTTTTTTCCTGCATAAGATCTGTTTTAAGTTTGTGGTGGTTGTAGTGTGCCTTTAAGTAATTTCCAACTTATGGTGACCCTATCATGGGGTTTTCTTGGCAAGATTTGTTCAAGAGAGTTTGTTTTTGCCTTCTGTGTATATAATACAGTAACTAATACACAAAAGATTTCAAGTTTTGAGAATAATGCAACCAATAAAGACCAAATAGTGGTATTTTATGCCACTATTCCTGCAAATCTTTCCACCAATATGAAAGAGGATAAATCCTATGTCAGCAACAATGCCAGTTATTTCCACATTAATTCAACTTTAGAGACAGTGATTTTGAATTACAAGGATAACCAACCTGTGGGGAAACTTGAGAACAAAGTCAGTCAGCTGCATGCACTTGAAAGGCATGGCCTGCCTTCTGACGCCAGTGCAGGGACCATCTACAAGTGCCTAAAGGAAGGAAGAAAAGAATTGTTTTTCACAATGGTCCCAATGATAAAAATGAGAACAGGAAATGCCAAATACAACTGGATTGATCTTCCACCTCCCCCTTCAGCTTTAATTTTATATGATGTACAGTAATTACAGGAAAGCATCACCAAGAAAGCCAGGAAGTTTTCCCTGCTGCCTGTCCACTCCTGATAAGAAGCCCATGTCAGAGATCAAGAATAACTGATGTTAACATTTTAGCACCAAGATGGTCACTTAGACTACAAAAGAACGTGCCTTTGAGTCATTGGTTGACTGATGGAAACTTCATTAATTTCATGTGTATTTCTTAGACAAGGAATATTCTTGTCGAAGAAATATTTTTGCCACTGCCTTCCTCTGAAATAAAGCCTACAGCATTTGATACTCTCTGGCAGTCTCCCTAGTACTAACCCAACTTAACTTCCAAGATCAGAGAGGATATGGTACCTTCAATGTAAATAAAATAAAATTTAAAAATGTATACAACAAAGCTATCAATTTTTCTCCTTGGAGTGAGATCTACTGAATGTAGGGTTGCATGTATCTAATAAGGTGAGTTCTCTACATTCTCTTTCTGATGCAAATTGGAGGAGGGGAATCAAAAGTTTAGAATTGCGTAACTGCAGCTTTGTAAACATGTCCACAAAAGTATGTAAATTTTACTAGCCAGCTAAGAAGTAGCAATCTGCATTTCCACATACATGCAGGAAATGCAAGATGTTGCATCTTGGATTTTTTTAAACTAGTTTGCTTTCTACTGGGCTGGAAAAGAAATGGATAAGGGGCAACCCCTCTACACCATGTGTCTATTGTGGCTGTGGAACTTTCCTTTCTTTGAAACTAGCAGAGAATCAATCTAGCTATCAAAGAAGACTCCTTTAGGGATCTATTGCTAGACTCCTACAAAAATGGCTGAAACATAGCTCTACTACAGGCATACAGTAAGCATTCAAACTTACCCTATTTTGATCAATGACATCTACAATTGCAACCAGCTTGCCCGCATGTGGCCCAAAGGAAATGTAGGCGACTCGGCCAATCTCAACATAGCGTTTGAACACCTTAATGAGAAAGAAAATCATTATAACACCTCCAAAAGACTCATTTAAGGATGATCTCATCCTTGATCACAGCACTGTTACAGAACAGCAAAAAACTTCAAATTGCCTGGAACTGTTGTATGTACACTGGAGGTAATCAAGAAATTCAGCTTAAGGAGGTGAAGGACTTTTAAGAAATTACATCTGCCTAAGAATTCCACTGCAGCTGAAGCTGCTCATGAGGCTGAACCTTTGCCATATAATTAACAAGTGACCCTTGGAGAGCAGGAAAGGTGGCCAGTATTTCTTTACCTTGCATCAACACCCACTATCCTTTTCACATCACTTAAAAGCGCACAAACCACCTATGAACAGAATTGCTTTCAACATTTTTTATAAATCAGCTTGTAGATTATTTATGTAACACATTGCAATATATGTAGACAGAGCTTTTTAAAAGTAGAAAAAACCAAGCCCTAACTTACCGTCTTTTAAACCCACATGCACACAAGGAAGGTGGGGGGAAGATGTCAGAGAAAAATGGAGATGGGTGGTAACAACATTTACCCATCCTTAGGCCCCTTCCCACCAGCAAAGCTCAGAAAAGTAACTTTTTGTAGTGGATACCTTCCCCTCTGCGGCTGAATCCACCAGGCAGTATGGACAATTCAAATAAAAAGTTACTTTTCCACTGCTCTGGCCTTGAGGAACAACATTTAGGTGTTCTCCTTCTGAGGTGATATTGTAATTATTTTATTAATTAATTCTTTTTTATTCTAATAACCATAATTTTAATAATTTTTGTAAGTTTGTAAATTGATGGCTATAACCTGTATAGGGCTGTCATGAATAAAATTGTTGTAATTATTACCGGCGTTTCTAAAAAGTAACTACATTTACCCATCCTTAGGCCCCTTCCCGCCAGCAGAGCTCAGAAAAGTTACTTTTTGTAGTGCAAACCTTCCCCTCCCCGGCTGAATCCACCAGGCAGTATGGAGAATTCAAATAAAAAGTTACTTTTTTTCACTGCTCTGGCCTTGAGGAACAACATTTAAGAGTTCCTCCTTCTGAGGCGATATTGTTATTATATTATTAATAAATACATTTTAATTATAATTTAATAAATATTTTTAATAATTTTTGTAAGTTTGTAAACTGATGGCTATAACCTGTATAGGATTGTCATGAATAAAATTGTCGTAATTATTACGACAATTAATTATTATTACTAAAAAGTACTTTTCTTCTATTCCCTGACAGGGAAGAGGCCCTCCCCTTTCCTCCCTCTCGAGGTCTGGCCGCCTCTAAAGCACCCGAGGCCGCATAACAACTGCCCTTCCTCGGCGCTCGTGCCCCTCCGCGCGCCTTAAAACCGGCGGCTCCTTCCCTCCCTTCCTCTCCCTCCCGCCTCACTCCTTTAATAACGGCTCCCCCGCCTCGAGAACTCTTTTAAGGCCTCGGCCACGCGCTCGCGCTCACCATGATGGACGCCGCACAAGCCGACCGAAAAAAAAGAAAGAGCTCTTTCCGACTGCCTCGCGAGACCTCCTCCACAAACGCAATTGCGCACGCGCAGAGTGGGAAAGAGGAGGTCCAGGCCGACTACGTCACAGTGGTTAGTGATGTGCCGGCGAAGCGCATGTGTGGCGGGAGGATGGCCTACAAGCCTGTCTAATGTACGCATGCGTTCTGCCGTTGCGGAAGTCGAATTCTTTATGGGACTCAAGAGCTTCAGTTGTACTACGCGCATGCGTCGAACGTATTCAGTATGTGATAGGAAGATTAACCCGGCTTGGGAAAGTTTCGTGCTTGGAATATACTTCCCAAAAAGAAACGGTCTGGTTGAGAGTTTCTGGCAGTTGTAGTCCAAAAATAATGTTTCCAAAATGACTGAAAAGTCAGGCTCTAACCATGGTACATTAGGACTCCGTATCCACTGATTCATTATCCTCTGATTCAGTTATCCACGGGACACGAAACAGCACACCTACCATAGAGTCTTCCTAGAAAATGTGCCCTCTCTAGCTATTTTCTAGGTCCTCCAAAGCAACTCTGTGGTATTTTAAACCAGAAGTCCCATTATTTTCAAAGGGGTTTGCTATTATCCACGGTTTTTGGTATCCACAGCCCCCCCCAGAACTAATCCCCAGTGGATATGGGGGTCTACTGTATAGTTGCTAACTGTCCTCTAGTTGACTTCCAAGTCACCCCAAGACCGCCAAGTCACCCTAATTCAGCTGATACCTGGTGTACTTCTTTTAGCAATATTTTTGAAAGTGATGTAGATAGCAGTTTTAGCAGATCAGTTACCAATCAGGTTTTGTTGATGGCATTACTAGAATGGCTCCCAGTGTCAGAACAAGAAGTGAGCAAACTTATGTGTGTTGTAGCAGGGGGGAAAAAAGCATCAGGTGAGGATATGATTCATCAGAGGTCTACAAGAACAATCTTGAATGGTGAGGCCACTCTGCTAAGCAAAATTATTTTCCCATATAACCTCTATAGGCATTTTTTTCCTGACAGTTGGAAGCAGAGCATAATTTTCCCAATTTATAAGAAAGGAGATTAATTAAATCCTCAGAATTATCATCCAATTGGTTAATTAGATATTAGCTCTAAGATTTATAGCTGCTTCCTTCTTCAGAAGCTAAAATGGGTGGATGAAAATAATAATCCCCATAAGGAACAAGCTGAGTTTAGGAAAGGCCACAGCATATTGGGCCAAATTTTTGTTTTAATTGATACATTCATAAATACACCCTCGAACACTTTCATCAGTGCTGTATACGCACAATCCTAAACTATGTGATGAATGTTGCTATCCTTGAGCAAGCAGGGATCACCAGCATTGAGGCTATGATATTGAGAACACAGCTGTGCTGGGCAGGGCACATTTCTAGGATGGAGGACCATCACCTACCCAAAATAGTACTCTACGGTGAACTCGCCACAGGTCAGCATAAGAGGGGCACTCCAAAAAAGCGATACAAGGACTCCCTGAAACAACATCTCAGGCTTGGCCAAATTGATCACCAACAATGGTCTGCCCTGGCCTCACATCGGGAGGCGTGGAGATGCATTATCCACAATGCTGCAGCCTTATTTGAGAACTCACGCCAAACAAGTCTTGAAGAGAAACGACAACGCAGAAAGAATCACAACCTGGAAACATCACCCAAGGAGACCTTCTGCTGTGCTTTCTGCAACCGGACTTGTTTATCTCAGATTGGCCTTTTTAGTCATCAGTGCACTTGCAGAAAGTGCAGGCTGAGTCCTTCCTGAATCTTCGTTTGTGAAGAAACGCCAGAGAGAGTGGTCCTTCCAAATAGCATTTTGCTGCATTCATTGGCTTCGCCTCAGCCTTTCATCTAATTAATAGGAATCATTTGTTGGGTAAACTTGCCGGGACCAATAAGAGGCTGTTTCTTCTAATTCAGGAGTTATATGCTTATACGACTATGTGGGTAAGGACCAACACAGATACAAGAGTAACAGAGAAAATTCATACAAAAAAAAGGAGTCAGACAAGGTTGCTTGTTAGTACCCCTCCTGTTTCATCTTTATATTAATAATATTGTAACTATGTGAAATTGCCTGATCTTTTCCCTCCCTCAATAGGAAATTGTAAAATGACAATCCTGATATATGCTGATGACATTGTACTATTCGTACTGTCTATCCTCCTTTATGGATCTGAAACATGGGTTACCTATCGCCACCACCTACGACTCCTCGAGCGCTTTCATCAGCGCTGTCTACGCACAATCCTAAATATACACTGGACTGACTATGTGACGAATGTTGCTGTCCTTGAACAAGCAGGGATCACCAGCATTGAGGCCATGATATTGAGAACACAGCTGCGCTGGGCAGGGCACGTTTCTAGGATGGAGGACCATCGCCTCCCAAAAATACTACTCTACGGTGAACTCGCCACGGGTCAGCGTGGGAGGGGCGCTCCAAAAAAGCGATACAAGGACTCCCTGAAACAACATCTCAGGCTTGGCCAGATTGATCACCAACGGTGGTCCGCCCTGGCCTCACATCGGGAGGCATGGAGACGCACTATCCACAATGCTGCAGCCTTATTTGAGAACTCACGACGAACAAGTCTTGAAGAGAAACGACAACGCAGAAAGAATCACAACCCAAAAACATCACCCAAGGAGACCTTCTGCTGCACTTTTTGCAACCGGACTTGTTTATCTCGGATTGGCCTTTTTAGTCATCAGCGCGCTTGCAGAAGGCGCGGGATGAGTCCTTCCTGAATCTTCGTTTGCGAAGAAAAGCCAGAGAGAGAGGAGATTATCTATGTATAAAATTAGACTGAAGAGAAATCTAAACAAACTTTATGAGTTCTGTCAACCAGAACAACTTAGAATAAATTATGCTAAATCTAAAATGATGCCCTTTGGCAAACAGTCACCTAGATTTAATTGGAATTTAAGTGGAAATATGGTAGAACAGATTCCCTCTTTTAAATATCTGTGGGTATATTTTGATGAGAAAAATTCTGGGAGGGCTCAGCTATATAACATCAAACAACAAAACAGAACTCAGAACATGCTATTCTGAAATGTTTCTATTCTAGGGGTGGTAGGCTGGTAATTCCAGCATCGAAAGTCTTTTTAGGGAAAGAAGTTGTTCAAATGTGGTGCTGGAGAAGAGCTCTGCAGATACCATGGACTGCTAAAAAGACAAATAAATGGGTCCTAAAGTAAATCAAACCTGAACTCTTCCTAGGAGCCGGGATGACTAAACCAAGACTCATACTTTGGCCATAGCATGAGAAGGCGTGGCTCACGAGGAAAGACAATAATGCTTGGTAAGGTAGAAGGCAGTAGGAAAAGAGGAAGACCGCATTCTGCCTCTACAAACCTGCAAAAGTTTATGTTAAAATAAGATCTGCAGGGGAAGGCTTTCTCTTGGTCCCACTGCCATCACAGGCTCACTTGGTGAGGATATGAGAGAGAGCCTTCTCTGTGGCTGCATCCACCCTTTGGAACTCCCTCCTGCGGGAGGCTAGGCTGGCCCCCTCCCTGTTGTTATTTCGTTGGTAGGAAAAACATTGTAGTTTAAGCAGGACTTTGACATATAATTGTGGCTTTTATCGGGGTGTGGTTTTTATGTTGTTTCTATCTTTTACTTTGTATGTTTTAATTATTTTTAATTGCTTTCAATAGTGATTTTAATTGTTCTGTGAGCTGCCTTGGGTCCCACTTTGAGAGAAAGGTGGCATAGGAATTGTACAAATAAATATATATAAATAATAAATTCCAGATGGATAGACTCAATCAAGAAAGCCACGTGCCTGAGTCTCCAAGACCTGAGCAGGGCTATTGATGGTAGGGTGACTTGGAGGTCTCTCACTCATAGGGCTGCCATAAGTCAAAAACAACTTGATGGCAATTAACAACAAAGTTGCTCAAATGCATTATGGTATAGAGATCTGAGGGATAAATCACAACAACTTAGATGACTTGGAGGTCTGTCAAAAGCAAGTTTTTGAGGTACTTTATTGACAATTCCTCCGAGGGTTCCAGAGTATGGTATCTTTAAAAGCTAGGACCAAGAAGGCAGCCATTTGGTATTATAAGAGGGGCTCAGACATGTCAGAAGACTGCCCATTTTCCCATTGATATCATCTGTTGAAATCAAATCACATAAGCACTCATTACTTATTTACAAATACTCACCTTTGCCCCTCTGAGAACTGCACTTACAGAACTATGTTTCCAAACTATGCCAACATCTATTTTGAATGGCAGATTATGGCCCCATCTATACAGTTTAAAAAATCTGTACGGTGTTCGAAAGATCGATCATGTGTACACATGGCTGTTTGGATGCATACGTGTCTTTCGGAAGGGGGGCTAACGAATCCCCTGCAAACTACATGGATTCGGCATTCGGGAGGATTAGCAGTTCTCGACCTAAAATCCATACAGCCATTCGAATTGTTGATGTTCTGTACACCCTGTTCTCACACATACGAACAGGCAGTGTAATCGGATTGGCCAGCCAAGCAGAGGGGGCGGGGCTAGAAAAGAGGGGAATTGGGAGCGGCCGCCATGTTGGATTCCCAGCTAAGTGAGAGTCCGGTAAGTCCATGAAATGGAGATTTTTACATTTATTCCTTTTTATTTTATATTGTAAATATGGAAAACTGACCGTCTGCATAACAGACACCTTTTTAAATTAAAAAAAAAAGTGGCAGGAGATTTAAAACTGCCGCTTGGATCGCTCGCTCCAGCCAGCTGGAGGTCATATGGATTTTAGGGGGGGGGTAAAAGTTTTGATGGTCACCTTTCAGGGGGCATATTCCTGCCTAGCAGGGGGTCAGACTAGATGCCCCTTGGGGGTCCACTTTACAACTCCAGTGGAACAGACTTCCTCAGAGGGTGGTTGATGCCCCTTTGGTGGTTTTGGATGGCCCACCTTGCAGGAGTGATTTAGCTGTGCATTCCTACTTGGCCAAAGGGGTTAGGCTAGATGACCCTTGAGTGCCCCTTTCAGTTCTAGGATTTTATAATAACCTTGAAGCTTTCTTTGCTGTTTTAAAACCAGAAGCAAACCCTAGCCATGTCCCTTTACTCTGCCCACCGGGGGGGGGGTTCTGGCTGGGGGGTGGTTTCTACCCCAATCATGCAGCAGTGAGTTCCACCGAACCCCCCAAAAAACATGCAAAGTGGGACCTGACCTGCAACCCCCCTGAAAAAAAAATGGAAGTCATGCCCCAGACCTTCCCAAAGGGCCAAATCAAGTCCAACCCCCCACACCTAACACCAACCTGTGAGGTGGGCCTCTGCTCTCACCTTCCTGGGCATTGGGGGCTTCAACAGCAGCTGGGTCTCCATCCTCAAGGCCAAAAATATACCCTCCTAAACCCTTGGGTCTGCCCTAAACCTGAAACCCAAGGGGTCGCCACCGAGGAGACCCCCACCGCCTCCAAGGCCACCTGCAGATGGAGAGGTGATGCCAGGTGGTGGGAAGTATTTATGGACAAAGGCATGGGTCCCTTTTGGGGAGAGGGGGGGGAGATGATGGTCAAGCTTCTCCATTTGTCTTGGAGGGAACTACGCCTGTTCAGCCACTTCATTCCGGATGGGATGAATAGAGGGAGGAATAAAAGAAAGAAAAGAGAAAAAAGAAGCAAGCAAGGAAGAGAGAGAGAGAGAAAGAAAGAAAAGGAAGAGAGAAAGGAAACAAGCAAGGAAGGAAAGAAGAAAGAAAGAAACTTTGGCACCTTTACATGGGGAGCAGGAGTGCCCCGTTGGTGGCTGCAGCAGGAATGGCCTCCCTCTCCAAACTACAACTCCTGGCGTGCCTTTCAGCCAACTACATTTCTCAGCATGCCCGGCGGTGGCCTGGGTGGGGAGGAGGGACGGAGGGGGTCGTGCACGGGAAGGCCTTGCTTTCTGTCACTTGCAACAAAGGGGTTGCTCTAAAAGACCGGGTGAGCATGAAGGGAGTTCCCCAGTTGGGGCATTGGGGGGCCCCACAGCTCAGGGGCTCCACAGCTGCAGGTGCGGGGGGGGGGCTTAAACTTCCCCTGCTTGTTAGGACAAGCGATTTGCTTTGAATCACTTTCCCATACGAGAGGTAGCGCAAAGCTAATTGGCCAGTCGAGCAGGGGTGGGGATGGGGCTTGCTAACAGGGCAAGTGCCTAATGCCGCCATGTTGGACTGCCCATTGCAGCCAATGGGGAGTCCCACCATATGGCTAGCAACAGTGATCTAGCTCTTCTGCTTTCTGCATTGTCAAGTCTTTCCCTCTCTGGGTAGGTCTTAACTTCGTGCTCTACAAGGCTTTGTGTATGTTTTCTACAGGTAAGACTCCCCAATGAATTTAGGGGTGTTGTGTTATATGGCCTTTCCTCCACTCTCTGTTTTTCAATGATGCTTCAAACCTGTGTTTCTGGGCAGCACCTGAGGACTCTACTCCCCATGTAGCATGATCCATAGGGGCTGGTGCTAGCACATTCTTTCTGGCTGTGCTGCTGATGGCTTTGGTGTGGCAGTGGCACTGTGTGTTGTGACACCAGGGATGTGATGTGTGCTTATACATGTGACAGGTTCATTAGGGAGCCACCATATGGATAGGCACTGTCGCACCACAGTGATTGGTTAGCACCGGCAGTATTTCCACAGACGTTGAGGGCATGCCTGCTGTTTTTCTGCAGTCTTTATTATTCTTGGGTGGTGCATTTTTTACCTCTCTGGAGCATGCATACACTATGGCAGCTATTCTTCCAATGCAGTGGTAGTGTCCTCCTCCCAGCATAGAGTATAGGATTGCTCTGCCCAACACATGTTCACCATGACACATCCTCACACTCTCCCTGTCTATATAACATGCAGTGCCAACAGTGTTATCTTAATTCATCTAAAATAACTAAACTGTAATTTCTCACTCTTAATTACTACAGCAGATTAAAAATTCCTATTTCGTGTGTGCATTGAAAGATCAGTTCTTCTGTCCCTCTTTTGGTAACATGTCAGTACAACAAATTGTAGGGCACCGAAGGTTAACTAATCTGCCCTAGGTTTTTTGGATTACTGTATTAGCCTTAGGAAACAGCCTCCTGAGGTACTGGACAAGGAGGACAAAAACTCAGCATTTATAAAATCTGGGGAAAGGCGGTAATACAGTTGTCCCTCCATATTCATGGATTTGGTATCCACAGATTTAAGTATTCATGGCTTGAAAATATTCTTTAAAAAATAATAATCCAAAAAGCAAACCTTGATTTTGCCATCTATATATAAGGGACACCATTTTGCTATGCCATTGCATATAATGGGACTTGAGTATTCACGGATTTTGGTATCCACGGGGGTCCTGGAACCAACCCCAGCGAATATGAAGGGACAACTGTATGTGATATTGCCATACTGTATTGCACAGTGCTTTCTGCTGCAAATGTTTCCTGCAGAATGAAGAAATGTCTCTACTTGTATAGGTACTGTATACCAAAGATAGACAACTTGTAGACTTCCAGATGTTGTCGGTCTGCAGCTCCCACCACTACTAGACTAGGAGTAATGGGCATTGATGTTTAGCTGGAGGGCCACAATTGCCCACACTTGCTGTATAGAAACAACCAAACTCAAAAATTATCAGTATTTTCTGAGAAAGAAGACATAAGATGGATTTCAGCCACGTAGGTGCTGTGGAGGGGAACCATACAACCCTCCAGCTGTTGCTGGACTGCAAGTTTCAGCAACCCTAGCTGGCAAAGCTAGCATGATTTCTACCCTTGATTTAGGATGGCTGACCTTCCTATCCTGCAGTTATTATCATGTGTTTTCTTGTTTCTTTGTTGGTTTGGCTCTCAAACAATGCTTGGCCTCTTAATTGTTTTCTTGAGTAGCAATTCTGGGGAAAAGATGGGATATAAATAGAGGAGATGATACTTTTAAAAATATGTACAAATTCAGATTTCCCTGGAGAAACTGGTTTATTCTGCAAATACATGTTCAACATGACAGGCATTCTTTTGCATGCGTGACACAACACATGAATACACAAGGAAGATTAGACATAGCAGTGCCACTGCTGTGAAGAAGAGAAGTAGTCCAGCAAACAGAGAGGGATTCATAGGGAACCAGATTCTATTGCTCTCTGCAGGAATCATGTTGGTGAGGCTAAGCATGTAGCCTAATGACCAGGCTATGCTGCTGTTGCCAACCTAAAACACAGAAAAGGATCATCATATATCTGAATCAGAAGTCATTAAAACATACAGCCTTTTCAGACAATAGGAAAAAGCAGATTCTGTGTATACTGTAGTATTGCTTTCACCAATTCACATCTTAATGTGTGAATGTCAATGTCAACTCAATGTCAGGACGTGCTAGCAGGAGTATAGCTATTTGCTGCTTAAAAAATGTTTCCACTTATAAGTAGAACAGGCATGGAAAATGTGTAATATTGTTTCACTGCAACTCCCATATCACCCATGCCGGGCTATGCTGGCTAGAGCTGATGGAAGTTGTAATCCAACAATATCCACAATTTCTACTTCTGTATATAAGAATAAGCCTGCACAAGGCATGGATTCCTACATTCTTCCCCTCCCCCTTCCTTTCCTCCTTCTCCTTTTGTACACACAAAGAAAAGTGATTGAAAGCTTTCATGCTAGGACTTACAATTCCTTGTTATATTAGAATTCAGAAAACTGTACTTTTGGGTTACTATGGTTATTGAAAAACACATCAGGCTAACTAACCACAGTTAGATCAAACTGTGTTGCCTAAGTTGAGACACAAGGAGGAACAGTGGTTCTAAAACAAAACCTTTCAAACTCTTTTCTTCCTGTATAGGATATACAGGCCATACATGCCGTTCATCTGCATACTGGGAAATCAGGGTTTCTTATCACTTCTGAACTGAACATTTGCAGTGGTAACTGGTGGCTGTGATGTTGGTGGGGTAAATCCATTTTGGATTTTAGTCTAAATTTTAAAGGAACTATCCAAGGTGCTGAACCTTGCTCCCCAAACAGGGTCAATACATTGGATGGCTCCTTTAAAATTCAGACTAAAACCTGGAGAGGATTCACTGCCCCAGTGATATCGAAGCCATCAGCTGCCACTGCTGCTGTCTGACAATGGAGAAAGGACCTACCGTATTCCCTTGAATAGACTGGCTTTGTATGTAAACCTCTTCTTTAATGACTTTATTGTCCAAAAAAAATATTTACTTTACAATTTTCTACTTGCCATAATAAACACAATCCTCTGTATAGAAGAAATGAGTAACAATTGCAAATGCTCGTTTATTATTTCAGAAGCTGCATATTTGGAAACAGCCTTTCAAAGTACTGTTTCAACCCAAAACACATCGGTGTGGTTTATGTACGTACTTGCAGCTGTTGTTTAGTTTCTAAAAAGTGCATGGCAAGTTCTGACGTTAACTTCCTTCCATAGAAGCCAATGAAGCTCCACAAAACTCATGAAGAAACCAGAGGACTACATGGGAAGAGTCCACAGTACTGTGAAAAGTCAAAATGACATTCTTCTGGGACATTTTTTTAAAAAATAATACACAGAGGGAAGCTAGAGGCAGGCAAATGGCATCCTGGATCTGCCACTTTAAATTACTGGTATTGCTTCCCATCACTTCATGGTCAGGACCTTCCCCAGAAGATATGGTGGTACTTAGAGACTGAAAATCCAAATGGCAACCACACATGAATTAACATGGGGTCATACATGAAAATAAAATTCTTGTTCAATAACCATTAAAATGAACTGACATTGTGCAAGAATCCCAGATTTGTCACCAGACACTGTTCAAGCTGAATCATCTCTGTTCTTAGTAAACCTTCTCTCCAATTTATTTATTACAACTCTAAGAAAGTGGCTTCCCCAGGTTAGAGTCTCTTGATTTTTCAAGACTTCTGTTATAGGGTGGGTGAGATTAAACTTACTTCCTTCTGAAAATGTATCAGAGGCCAATTTTCTGCATTGAATTTATACCCATGTATAAGTAGGTGGTAGATGTAGTTTGCTGAAAAGCAGTATGATCTTGCATATGTTTCATCAAATTTAGGTAACATAAATGGGAGCTGTAAAAACAAAAACAGTTCAGAATCCAACAATATCTACAGTATTCAGAACCAAATCAACTTAAATATTTACTTTTAGCCTGCTCTTCCATTGTGATCAGAATGATTGGGACATTTCATAAAATGCCTTCTTGAATTCCTAAGACAAGATGCTTGGTGGAATTGGATCAGAAAGTCCAAAAATATCTCAAGGAAGAGAAATATAGAGAGCCAGTGTCATGCAGTTGTTTGAGCACTGGATTAGGACACTGGGAGACCAGGGTTCAAATCCCTAGTCAACCATGGAAATGTACTGGGTGATCTTGAGCAAGTCACACTCTCTCAGCCTCAGAGGAAGGCAATGGCAACCCCCCATGAATAAATTCTGCCAAGAAAATCCCATCCATGATAGGTTTGTCTTAGGGTCATCGTGTCAGAAATGACTTAAGGCATATAACAACAACAAGAAATTTAGTATGGGAATTTTTAAAGTAACTGTGCCATTGATTTTCAGGTATCAGACAGACATTCCAGAGAAAACAAGTTTGCCAAAGTACAGCACATTTTCTTTCTTTTTAAAAAAGGCACGTTAGTTTTGTTGGCCATAAGAAAAATATTAAGGCCTATATTAATGTAATATCTTAATTAAGCCAGCCCACAAAACATTATGTGCAACCTTTCAAAGACCTCTTAATCAGAAAACAGGTTATAAAAAGCAGGGGAAGAGGCTGAATTCAACTTGGAGTCAAGGGTTCTGCATGGTCTCAGTCTTGAATTTAAATGGGTGGAAAGAAGTCTACAGACATTCAAATAGGATTTAGCAGGTGAAGTGATGATTTTAGGATTCAACTAGCACTTGGAAGAGTTACTTTTTAGACTACAGCTCCCAGACTTTTTCAGCCAGCATGGTCACTTTTCCAAGCTTAGCATTTTCCTGGAGTAACCCCAATGAAGAAAAGTTTTATTCTCCATTTTTGAAAATACCAGGTAAAAAAACACACTTAATTGTCTCCACTGTGGTGAAGTATGTTTAGCAATCTTTAGTACATAGTATAATATTGAATCTTCTGTTTTCGAACAGTATATATAAAAAGGCGCATTATTATATCCTGTTGACTTCAGTAAGCAAATTAACCACTTTATCTGGATCATGACTGGCAAAATGAAATAGTTTAATATGACAGGGTTTCTGCTACAAAGTTTTAGAGGGAACATAATTTCTTGCTTTTACTGGATAAATTTGTGTAATATATTCTGAAACAGTTTCACAAACAATGGCTGAGAACATTGTTTTAGACAGATCTTTTATCAATACCTTTCTTTGTTAACTCAGGAAATTGATACAGACCTGGTTCCAACTCTGTGAGCAGAAGGTCCACATGCTTGAATTGAAATCAGTCAAGGAAAATTGTCCAGTTAAATTCAAAGCATTGACAGTGTAGTAAAATCCAGAGAAGGCCTATGAATAAACCCAGATGAAAGATATTTCACAATTATGTTTCCAATGGTAAATTAATGCCAGGGAAAATGAGGTCTGTAGGATTATTTTGTTATTTTTAACAAAAATGTACATCCTGTCTTTTCATCCAGTGGACTCAAGGTGGCTTCCTAGCAAATAGTGAATAGTACAAAATGCAATGTAATACCGTACTATTAGACACAGCAACAAAAATTACTGCCCGCTTCCCCAGAAAACAAAACAACAACAACAAAAAAATAGCACAATAAGTAACAGATAAATAGTACTTACCACAAAATTCCCTTTAACCTTTGGCTGATAAATTCCATTAAATGAACAGTCTTCCCTGTCTCTGCAAGATGTAAAATCAAATAACAGAGACACTGCCTCTCTGCAGACAGCTGGATTGCCAGTTCCTATCACATTTATAGAGTGACTTAGATGGTAGTTCTCTGGTTTCAGATGTGCAGTACAAAGGCTTCCATACAAGTGCTTCATAGTTAGAACAGTTTTGTAATTCTGAGGATAGCATGGATTCTCAATTCTGGCTTTATCACCTGATTTCTGATAGTTAACAAACAAACAGAAAAGTTTTCATTAGGAGGAACGTTTAGACTGGTATTACTGTAGCAGTCACAGAATCATAGGAGTATAGAGTTCGAAGGAATCCCAAGGGTCATGTACTTCAGTGGGTTCTCAATCTTTGGTTCTCCGGATGTGGTGAACGTAAGCTCTCAAACCCCCTGTCAATTGGCTAAGTTGGGTAGGGTTTTGGGAGTTGAAGTCCAAAACATCTGGAGGCCCAATGTTTGAGAACCAATGAACTAAGTGACCCTTGGGATCTCTTCTAACTACTATTCTATGATTACAATCAAGTTGAACCCTGCCAAGGAAGGAATCCACAGCTAAAGCAGCCCTGACAGATGGGCATCCACTCTCTCTTTAAAATCTCTAGGGAAGGTGAGCCAACCACACTATGAGGAGTTGTCTACACTGGGGGTTAAAATAAGGGTGAAAGTTGGACTACTTTGGCTTGGAGCTGCAGCACATGAAATTTGGACTACTCTGGTACAGATTTAAGTGCCACACCTTACATGGTCAAAGCTCAAATCTGCATTGCTCATCAAGCAAGCTTGTGCACACAATTTATTCATATTTTTACCCCCAGTTAAGCTCTGGGCCACCGCCACTGCTAGCCAGGCACCTCCATGATGCCACTGCCATGGGCCAGAAAATCACTAGGGCTCTTCTTCTTCTTCTTCTTCTTCTTCTTCTTCTTCTTCTTCTTCCTTTTTTTTTTTTGGCCGCTCCTTCTGACCTCAGAGCAGGCAATTATACCCTGGAAAAGCAGAAACCTGGTGCTAGTCACTCTCTCTGAAGTCAGAATGACTGGCCAGCCTCATGATAACAGGGCTGAGGGGGATTCTGACCTCAGAGAGAGTAACTAGCACCAGGGCTCTGCCTTCAGAATGAGGAAGTAGCACTGAGGGGGGGGGGTAGCAGCACATCAGGCAGCACTTGTCCTTCCTCCCCACTTCCCAAATCCAGGGCAGATGCATTGTTCATCCTACAGTTTTCTCTGGTGTTTCAAACAAATTCTGGAAAAAACTTTTCTAAAACATGATTAAGGTGGTATTCACCGAGTTTGGTGTGAATACGGCTGTACGCCATATAGGCTAATTGCACCAGATTCAAAGAAAAGGCCCCGGGTAGTATGGCTGTATCAAGCCAGATTTGGGGGGAATTTGAGTATTTTCAATAATGTAGACAAGGCCTTAGTCAATTTGAGTGATGTTGTCCTATATTTTCTTACTGCATTTCCCCTTAGGACACATGCAACTAGAACAGAAAGGGGAGGCAGCAGAGGAGAAAGCTGCCCAAGAAAAGCAACAATGAGGGAGAAGGTTGTTGTGAGATATATAGATATAGATATTCAGTATGTTCAGCCCATGCTCCTTCTGCTCCAAACTATATCCTTGCTTCCTCTGCTGCAATTTTGCTAACTTAGACTCAGTCCTCCTCCCTCTTCTTGCTTCTGTATCTTTGCCTCTAGTCATTCATTGCAAGGTACTTTGATGGATATACACTTTACCCTACAATACTATTACATGCGTCTCCCACTTTTCATTGACTCATTTTTTTGACATGCTACTGTTTCAACACTTACAAATTACAGACAAGTTCCATTAATTCAACGAGGGGTCTGCTCTTTCATCAGTTCTTCTTGCCTAAGGTTTGCTTGGGACTGCTTGCACACATGGTCCCAAGTCTTGCCTACAGAAAGTACAGTGATCTCATTGAGTTAATGGAACTTGTCTCTAATTTGCAAGCATTGACATAGTGGGCATTAGTCAATTCTTATCTACGGAGGCTCACTTTGGATTGCTCACATGTGCACATGGTTTTAGCAAAGCAAGCAGAACAAGGAGGCACCAAGCTGACTATGGAGGCTCTCTTGGGACTGCATGACCACTGCTTGTAAAGTGTCAGTTGGCTTGGTACTTTCCCCACCCCTTTCTCAGTGACTGCACACCATCTTTGATCATTTAAACTGGGTTCTGCTTTTCAAACCAATTCCACTTTCTGACAGTGCTCCAGTCCCTAACCTGTCAGATAAGTGAGGGAGCCTGTACTTACTAAATCATATAATCAAATACTAGTATTAAATGGGACTCAGGATCTCAATGGAGTACACATCCTTCCCATTTTCCCTTCTGAATTTGACAGCTGACCAAACCCACTCATTTTTTCTCAAACAAAGGCACGTGAGCAGTGTTGCATCATTTTAAAGAGGAACTACAGTTCTAGAAGCATGGGTCTACTTTAAAACAATGCATGTGATTCCTGCATATCTTGTTGGGAGCATGAGAAGGGTTAATTTTCTACTGCTGCTTTCCCTAAATTTTGGCAGCAGAGAGTGGCAGCTGATAGGTTCAGGGGCTTAAATGTGCTTCCAGACCTGCCAAAGTTTCCTATTCCTGCAGTGGGCCTAGTCTGCCATGTAAATCATGACACAATGCTTCTGTAGGTCTGTAAAATGACTATCCAGCTTGTTGGGGGCAATTAGCTAAAAAACATTGTAAGCGCTTAGTGAGTGCTTTGGCACTGATAAGCGGTATATAAATATCAATGCTATTGCTTTTGCTAGTGTGATATTCCTTGAGGCTGTTACATAAAAATTAATGCTTGCTCTGTCAGAGGTTCTTTGCTAAGTGTCACAGAAAGCCTCTGGGAAATGTCCCAAACATCTGGGCCAAGGGTTGAAAACCACTGCTTTACAGAACCCAAACAGAAAACAAGATGTTCCTGTTCTAAAGAGAAGCATTAAAAAGACGTGGAACAGGGATAGAACCAAGTCAACAAGGAAAAGGGGACAAAAATCTGGTGTTAAATAAATCATTTTTTTTAAGTAAGAAGCAATACATTTCAGAGTAAAATACTTTTTCTCCATAAACAGGGCTTATAAAAGATACAATGCCAAACATGTGGAAGATTTCTGCTGTCTTGTAATAAGTCTCTCAATCAGACCAGCACACACAAAAGTACTTTATCTATCATGCTTGCAATACATAGCCAAATTTTATCAGAATATAGCAAGATGCTTAATACCAGGTCAGACTATTTATCCATTTAGCCCAATATTGTCTGCTCTGACTGGCAGCACACACACCCCAGCCTCTCCTCCACAGGCCTTTCCCATCACCTGTTATTTGCTCCTTTTAAGTGGAAATAACAGGGGTTGAACTTGAGACCTCCTGCATGCAAAGCACATGCTTATCACTGAACTGTTATTCCTCCCTATGGCCAGTTAGGTCACTTCTGGGATCATACCTGTAGTATGGATGCCAGCAATTTTTTCTCTGCTTCATCTCTTCCATAACACTGGAAACTGTGTGTATACACACTATATGAATAGCCATACAGCTGCACCTGTAGTGTGCTGTTGGATGTTTCTGTAGTTTCCTCAGGGATAAATGATATTTGGGTGGAAGCACCTCCTAGATCAAGTGCCCCTGTAGTCTCTGCTCCATGGGGGTGGACCCAGGCACTCAAAATGTTTCTCTAGGAATAAAGAAGGGAAATCTGACATTTCACCTGCTGTTCTCTGAGACTTTTCAGCTCATGAAATAATGCTAAAATCAACCACTATTTTAAGATTAATATAGAACTGAAAAAGTACTGAGGCACTATAGCAGGAGTGGCAATAATGCAACCAGGTGTTGCTGGAGTGTAAATCCCAGCATTTTTCATCTCTGGCTATAATGGCTGGGACTGTTGGGAGTTGCAGTCCCACAAAATTTAAAGGGCTGCATTATTCCCACCTCTCCAACAAGCTTATGAGATAAAGAACACTTTGGATAAATTTGATCAGAGTGGTTGAATATCCACTAAGGCACATGACATCTTTGCTGAGATGGGTGGCAAGTCAAACATGGCTCTGCATTTATTTATTTATTTATTTATTTATTTATTTAAGTGCCATTATATTCCACTTTTCTTATATTATGGAATTCAAGAGAAACTTTGGTTACCATTTTCAGAACCAGACAGGACCTTAAACCACAGTTTGAAATTAGTTCAAGATCCTGGTTAATTCTGAATCTTGTAACCACAGTTTCGCATTTTGGACAAAACAGGAAACCATGGCACCCACAGACTGAAACACATCAGGCTTTTTAGCTAATAAAGGGTAATCTTTTCAGCATCCTGAGACACGTGGATTTCACTAGACCCTGCCCTGTTTTTTTTTTTTCTCTTTCTCTTTTTACTATTTAGCAGCTGACTTAGAAATGGTTATGAAAGCACTGGAATTTCTTGGAATTCTGTTACAATTTTGGTTCTGTGACTGATTACACTTTGACCACAATCAAGTTACTTACACCAATGGTTCCCAACCTGTAGGTCCCCAGATTGCTGGATTGCAAATCCTACAATGGCCCACGGGTGGCCATGGTAGCTGGGGTTTCTGGGAGGTGGAATCCAACATCATCAGAAGGTCCAAACCACAGGTTTCATCTATCTACTTTGTTTCAGGTATCATTTATAATATAATAGAAACTGGGTTTAACAACCAGGAAGGCTACTGCTATGTTCTGGAATTCTTGGGACATATATGTGAATTTAATCCCCCAAAAGTTGAAAGTCTTCCTTTAGGGTTTTCCCCCTGTTTTTAATGAGAGCTGAACTGAACAACTATTTCAACAGGTTTTCAACTGCTCTGAAAATTGCTTACATAAAGAAGACTCTCTTGACAGTGTAAGGTAAGCTGCTATTAGAGTAGATGTTACAGGAAGGCAGAAGCCACATATATTTTCTCATACTAATGTTCCTTAAGTGGAGCCAGAATCTATCAGAACCTGAAAAGTATTAAATCTACAAGACAAATCAAAGGTTTGACTTTGAGAGATTGTTCACTGACTTTTAAATGCAATTTTGAAAGTAAACATTCTGGCCTCTCTCACACATACACCCAATAGTGGAGGAGGAATCATGTTTCCTGCAATACAAATTTATAGACAACGATTTTTAGCCTACTCATGTTCACATCCCTACACAGTGTCACTATACGGAAATCAACCATTAGCATTGCCCTCAGCATAGAGTTGCAGTAACAGGTGAAGATTCAACTGCAGAATTTTGTCACAGAATTATGAAACAGAAGAAGCTGGTGTCCATAGACATAGTAACAGCGCTATCACACTTCTGCTCCTACTTTTGTGTTTTAGCTCAAAACAAGAAGACTCTTTTGAGAAGAGGAAAATAAGTCCTGTAAAAGAACGGCTGAAAATTGCAAGTCTAATGGGATCCACCAGCTCACCCAGAAGGTTGTCAGACACAGCTAATGTGGCACCAGCAGAATGCAAAAGGATGCCAATATCAGATGACAATGTCCTTTTGCATTCCACTGGCGTTATTTCTTATTGATGGCTGAAGCTGTCAATAGATCCCCCAGTTCCATTTTGGTGCCGGCATTGCCAGTGTGTAGAACCTCAGGCCATTTAAATCCTGTCACTGCAGCACAAATGGCCAGTCTGGCACAAATACTTCCAGGAGAGATCGGGACATCCAGGTAAGTTTTGCTCTTTTTAGGACTCTCCCCAGGTTACTTGGGACTTTTAAAGTGTGTCTAGGTGTTTAGTGTCACCTTTTAGGCTATTTTTATTTTTTCATTTCCCATTCGCAGGATTTCAAATGAGGAAGTAAATGAGGCTCCTTTCACTTCCTCATTATTGCTGGCGCTGCCTTTGCCGGGAAAGGGAAGCAAGTGTGGTGAGGAGCGTTCTTTTGCCGGCATGAAAATGTTTTTTTTTAATTCTAGCAAAAGAACATTTTAAAGGGATCATCTAATAATCTCCCCAGTCTCCATTGCAGAAAATCTATGTACCCTGACATCTTCAGGAAAGGTGCTTCTTTCAGTTCCACCACCACCGTAGATAGGTACTCACAGGTGGGTACATGACAGGGTCTTCCCAGTGGCTGCCCCCAAGCTCTGGAACTCCTTCCTTAGGTAAGCTAGAATGGCCCTCTTCCTTGCTGTCCTTCTGTTAGCAGGCAAATACTTTTTTTTATTTTGACAAACTTTTAGAACTGAAGGTTTTTAAGGAAAGGTCTTTTAAACGCATGCTGTATTGTTTTAAACTGTACTTTTACACTGCTTTTTATCACTGTTACATGAATGTTTTAAATGTTTTAATATTGTTAATAATTTAATTCTATTTTAAGGTTATTTTTTGGTATGTTTTAACTATATTGTAATCATTTTAATTTGTAAGCTGTTTTGAGTTACAAAGTTGCAGAAAATGTGAGGTATATGAGTAAATAAAGCTAATTAATGGTAGTAATAGTAGTAGTAATAATAGTAATAATAATAACAGACAAGAAGTATGAGGTGTAGATCTGTGAATGGGATCAAGATACAGTATAATAAAGCTTTTATTTTTTATGACATGTTTAATCTGGAGTGAAGATTGCCTATAGTGAAACTAATGGGGTGTCCATTTTTCTTGGCAAGATGGATACTAATAGTCCTCTTAAGGAATATTTTCAGAACACGAACCAATAGCATAATCAAATATCATTTTATAGGACTATTTAAATGGAACACAATAGAACAATTTACTAGCTAAAATACAACCTCAGGAACTTTTGCTCTCAGTACATTTTGCAATCTATTACTATAGTTTTAGAGCTGCTTTAAAGTGCACACTGTATGACAGTGTTATTAAGACTGCAACACAATCTTCCCTATCTTAAAACATAGGAGTTTATATTAATCCCAGCTACATCCATTCAAACACTAGTGATTTGTCAGACAATAATATGTAATAAAACATGCAGATTTTTCCACACACCTCCAAGAAATTGCCCTTTAAATAGTTGGCTGTAATCCATCCATACACCCCTTCCTCTTGCCCAGTTATGATTTGAGCACCCCTAAAGTCAAAGGGCTGGGATGTGAAGTAGTTTTGAATGCTCTCAAGGACTTCACTGGCTGCTGATTCATTTTGCAACCTAAGCAATTCACAGAACACAAAATGCTGAGTGTCTGACAGGAGAAGTTTACCCTCACAATATTTGCCAAATCTAGTCAATCAGAAGAAAAGCTTATGATTCTTCTACTTTGAACATGGAAGGGCAGCCTTTAATAAGAGATAATCAAAGCTTGGTTCTTACATGCATGAACATCATGTGATTTCTCAACATCTGATGATTCATTCAATGCCTGAACTTCACAGCATGAAGTTATTTGTTGAACTAAAACTCCCAGAATCCCCCAGTCAGTATTTCCACTGTTGTTGGAGAGTTGTGGTCAAAAAAGGTAATTTTCATACATTCTAGGCTTTCACCACTGAAAAATATTGGGTTGATCCGATTTAGGTGCCTGCAAATGGGCTTGCAAAAGCAGAGTTCCCTACTGGCTCCTTCCCCTGAGTGCACCCTTTTCAAATGTGCCTCTGCCGAATTTTAAAGATCTACCATTTCTCCAAGAACCATAGTCGCTTCATTCACCTCTGACAGTGAATTTAGAGGGGCTGCCACAGGAAAGCAGGAGGCGGCAGTGAAGTCTGGTTTTGCCCACTCATTGTGTACACCTAAATTTGGATACAGCCCAATGGCCTGAATCCTATTAGTAATCCCAATTACAGTAGAACAATTGAATTAACGGGATTTACATAAATGTTGACTCAGTGGGTCAGCTCTAGTTGAGACTACCAATATGAATTAGGCCATGATGTTTGGGATGACATTATGAGATATATTAATTTTTTTCTGTGGTAATTAATCTGTGCTAGTTCATTCATACAAAATTGATGAGTAACACACATGCATGAGTGAACAAGCCCTGAGATGCACACCCAGCTAAACCAACTGCACAGTCCTATGCAAGCTTACTTGAAAGAAAGTATCACTGTGTTCAGTGGTGCTTACTCCCAAGTATGTGTACTGTATATAGGATTGCAATTTTGGTAATAAGATCCACAGAACTCAGTGGGACTTACTTCTGAACAAATCTGTAAAGAAACTGCACTGTACATCAATTCCAGATACAACAATGAAACGACATATATTAAAGCAATCAAATTTTTTCCTGCTTCATGTGTCTTAAAATTTACAGATACTAGCCTGTTCTGTTTGTCCAAATAACACAGGCAGCATATATTATGACAAAATGCTTATTGAGTAGAAACAGAGAATGGCTGCCATGGGGGGGAAACAGCAGCAACAAAAATATATATAAAGTAAAATGCTTTGGATTATATTTATACATACACACTAAAGGTTTTTTAATGACTTGAGTGTAACACCATATAGGGACCATATTTATATGCCATCAATTACCATTGATAAAATAAGCAGTGGGACACAGTTTTCCACAAGTGCCCAAATGGCAATTCTACAGTAGCAAATTGATCCCTGTTTGCATGTACAGTATATGCATAAATATATATACAGGTATTTTTATCCTGCAGCCACAAATGTTGATATTGTTTACATACACAACAGGGAGCAGATTCATCCCCCCCCACTGCTTTGGTTGCCACACACTTGTGATAATACATAGTACAAAATGAAGCCATCATCAAGGGCTTTATTTCCCCAAACCCATTCAAGAAAATCAGCATATTTATTGTGAAATACTCAGGAACACTCAGACCTGGAATCTGCTTTCTTAAAAGTCATCAACAATTGCAACCAGTTTAATATGAGGTAAGATTTATCATCGTGATAATACCCCCATAGATGATCAAAATCTCTTAAAGTTTATAAGGGTTGTCTAACATCTGTTATCTCCACAGACTGATAAGTAAGGAGAGAAAGAAAAAAAAAACATCATGACTTGTTATTCTGCTCAGCTGCACCTGATATTGTAACAGCAGGTATAGAGTTACTTGCTATGACTTTCCCACCATACCTCAGAAGTCTCATGCCAGCTGTGGCTCCCAGGTACACAGGTGTGCTTCCATGTAAATGAAATGGAATTTTTTCCTTGACTTTATTAATACAATCATTGATGGGCTTAGCAATTTCTTGAGGGTTACTTCCATAACTAGATATCCCTGGACCTAGGAGAAAATAAAGGACTCAATTATGGTCAGCCAGTAATACTTAAAAAAAGAAAAAGAAAAAGAAAAGACCAATGCAATAAAACTTCTAGACTAACAGCATTAAGCAAGTAAAAAAAATGCTATTAACAGCACTATATTTCATGTACAGCCTGTTTCTGGAATCTTGCCTCTTGTATATACTCTTGGCTGACAATAATGCTACATTAATATTCTACAAGTGTTTGTGTATTCCAGACAAATCAATAGACATGCCACCGAAAGGAGACTGTTTCTCAGATATCATCACAGTCAATCAAACTACATCCCTTAGGTATAAGACAGTCTAGATTTACTGATGTAAGTAGGATTAAATCCAGCAGGGCAGCCAGCACCTGCACAACAGATGGTTTGCATATAGGTAGTTCTTCAAGACTGAGTAAGTGTCTGAAAATTGCAGCAGACATGTAAAGCACCACCACGGACTTCTTGTTGTTGTTATGTGCCTTCAAGCCAACTGCCACTTATGGCAATTCTATCACAAGGGTTTTCTGGGGAAGATTTGTCCAGAGGAGTTTCAGCCATGAAACCTTTAAGGCTGAAAGAGTGTGACTTGCTTGAGGCCACCCAGTGGCTTTCCATGGCTAAGCAGTAGGTTTGCCAAAGTGAAAACTGGAGAGGGTTCCTGTTGTGTAGAAGAGGAAATTTCTGCAGGTGTTGCTTGTTACCTGGTTGCCTGACAAGCAATGGCTGCTGAAATTCCTTCTTTAACACAGCCATTAAAGGCACAAGAGCCCTCTTCAGTTTTCACTCTGGCAACCCTACTGAATAGGAATTCAGTCCCTGGACTCCTGGAATCCTAGTCCAACAGCCTTAACCATGCTGTAAGATAGTATTGCATAAAGGCCACTGAAAAGTGATATGCATATGAAGCAAGTGTTCATTATTGAGAGGTTTCAGTGAGTGATGAAGAAGCATAAAAATGCTTTATGTTTAAAAACAAAATATAACAGCAACAATAGTTGAAGCTTAATTTGTAAAAGAATGATTGTGGGTGAATGAATTGATTGGAATGGAAAATGAGGGGTTATAGGAATAAAAGTTGGAAGAATGAAGTTCAGTTGAAAGGAAGAGAGTTAAGCAAAGTACAGAAGCCACATGAAAAACCCCTCTCTACTGATTGCACCAAACTCTTCAAGCCTTTCTGCTCAGGGGAGAGAGAACTAGCAAAGACTGCAGAACAATTTTTGCTGCTATTGTGTGCCTTCAAGTCATTTCCAACCTATGGTGACCCTAAGGCAAACCTATCATGGTTTTTTCCTGGGGCTGACTGAGACTGTGTGACTCGCCCAAGGCCACCCAGTGGGTTTCCGTGGCTAAGGAGTGAATCGAACCCTAGTCTCCAGAGTCATAGGCCAACACTCAAACCACTACACCACTCTGGCTCTCAGAACAATCTTTAGCAACCATCATATAAAACTCATCATCTCGGAAGAACTGTGATTGCAAAGCCCCTGATAACCAAGCTCCCTGTGGTTAGAAAACAAATCTGTCAGTTACTCAGCTCCTCTTTCTTCTTTGCTCTCTCTCCCTACCCTTGTGTTTTTCATATATAGTAAAACACAAATTACATTTTTTCCAGATTGCCAGGTTTTCATCAGCCTTCCAACATGCTGATGTGCTCACAAAGGCTCAAGAAGGTCCAGACTGCATTCTGCTTGCTTTAGAAGGAATCCTGCTTCACCTCAGAGAGAATCTCACTGCCGTGGTTAAGTCTGAGTTGGAATTTGGCCAAATCCAAATCACTATCATTTATTTAGTTTATTCATTGAAACACTTCTCTCTCCCCATTTATCATGGGATTTCAGGATGGCAAACAATATAAACAATTTAAAATATAGGTTAAAGCCATAAATAACATACAGTAAACAAGATAAAACACATTAAAACAAATCAACAACTAAAACCACTTTAAAAGCTACAAGAATTAAAAAATATCAAGGATGATGATTCCTGGCATAATCCAAAACAGCTTATAACATCAAAACAAAAAAAATTACCACATTTTGTGTTGCCTATTACTTTTAAAGCCCTAAACTGGTAGGAACAGGGTCTGTTTCATTTCAAACTAAGGTCTTCCTTCTTTTGCCTACATCCTTGCAAAATAAGCCAAAACAAAACAACCAATCCACCTGGCTTGGTGTTAAGGTCTTTGCCTGCTGCCCCCCTACGGCTCCCCCCTGCCCCAAATGAGATGAGGTAGGCGATAATTCTTTCCATTGTGGAATCAGTTTTAACCTTTATAATGCTCTCTTAATACTGACTTTGCTAAAAAAAATTGATGCAAGGGAAATAATACTTTTTATTTGTCCAAACCTTTAATTAGTAATTATTCTCATTTTATTCTAGTTTTATTTTTCCTCAGTGCTATGTCTACTTTTTCAAAAATTATATTAGTCTTAATTATTTCCACATAAACCCATTTATGAGGATTTCACCTGTATGAGTGGTATATAAATGCTTAAAATAAATACTTATTTTTTTTAAAAAAAGGAATGTGTTCCTGGAACTACAGTACTTTTCCTTTTTCTCCATTTCTATATTATATCAGAATATAAACCCTGGGAGAAACTGATCTACCTGTAAACTGAGACAACACATGTAAAAGTTTTTTAAAAAAAATAGGAAGAAGGAAAAAAACCTGAGCCTGGAAAACCTTTGTACTACAGCTCTTAGAATCCCAAAACCAACATGACCATGACAGTTGGAGGATTCTGAGAGCAGTAGTCTGAAAAAGAACTTTTCCAAGCACCAAAAGAGAAACAGATCATTTTAGCCATGGTCATACCTGAGGTGTGAACTCACCTTAATCATGTACAGTATAATTTATCCTTCACTTTAGCATTATGTGCACCCAAAATCACAACTGTTCAAAACAATTGTTACAAACTTGCTTTGGGGATTAACAAGAGAAGACAAATACTATGTTAGCTTCTCAGTTTTCTTCTCCATTCATACATTTGACTGGCTGGGTGCTTTTTTAAAGAGTAGCACATAAATTTGCTTCTATGTTTTTTATCCTTCACTTTACCAGCACCAGTAACCAAAATCATAACTATTTTTTTTAAATGATTATAAACCTGCTTCAGGAACTGGAGCAGGAGGAGGGTTAATGATTTTCCAGGGACTGACCAATAGATAGTCTCCATAACAGGCTTTTATTTATTTATTTATTTATTTATACCCCGCTCTTCAGCCTCAAGGCTATCAGAGTGGCTTACAAATTGTTTTAAGCAATAGCTATTTACACATCTACACTGCATTAAGCAGTTTCCAATGTGTGTTAGCTAATTGCCCCACAAGCTGGGTACTCATTTTACCGACCTACGAAAGGATGGAAGGCTGAGTCTACCTTGGAGCCTGCTGGAATCGAACTTGCAACATGGTGACTTCTTCTGGTTAAAATTATCCATACAGGCAAATTGTAGAACATGTGGGAGCGGGGAGGGAGGAAGATATTTTAAGAAAGTACATTTGGATGTACCAGGGTAAAAGTGCTTTCACACAACTGTTACTGGCTAGAAAGCAGTGAATCCTTTTGATGAAAAACAAGGGCCACTGCACTTTCTAACATAGGGAATGTCCAAATGTGTGGTCCTCTACTTTAAAAAAAAAGTCTAACATCCCTTGAGGCTAGCAGGGTGATAACTTGTTTCAGATTACGGCTGACTGTGGTATGCATGCCCTTTCATTAGTTGCAAAACACAACTGAATGAAGCCAATAATTTTTAGACCTGATTCTATTTGTAGACTCCAATGCCTATATAACTATTCCTATAATACAATGAGCTTGGAAAGAACATCAAATGCTGCCACAGAACTCCCTAATTGCATGCATAGGACAGTCATGAGTTTGTGCCCAGCAACTGAAAATCTCAACTTTGCTATACAGCATCCTTTGATTAAAGAGGACATGTTAACCACCACCATGAAGAAAAGCACAAACAGATATTTAAAGACTAGCTTAAACAGATACTGCTTTAAACAAATTCATGAGAACATTATTTCACAAGAACCAGTGAATATGTGGTCAGAATGTTGGACTAGGATTCAATCTCCATTCCAACCTGAAGCCCTGCAGGTGATCTTAAGCCAGTCAACCTCCATCAGACTAGCCCACCTTATAGGAGGACTCCTTCCCGCAAGAGTGAAAAGGAAAACAGGAGAACCTTGGAGTTCAGGCAAGGAAAAAAATGTAGTAGTAGCAACAGCAGTAATCACCACCACCACCATCGTCATCTTTTTTTCTATTTTGTGAGAACAATTTTCCTTCCCATGCATACACAGAAGGACAGCAATTCAAATTCAAACTTAGTCATATCTAGATCAGGCTGCTGAAATTAATGAACAGGTAACCATGGCTCTACTCTAAACATGACTAAGCCTGCATCCAACCTGAGTGTCTTTTACACCAAGAGAAATGGCCACCACAATTTCCATTAGACTGGGGCAGCAGAGCACTTAACAATCTTGATCTGCCAGTGTCCTCCCTGCCTGTTAATCTATCCTGATTTAAAATCCCACAATCACACAGATGGCAATTCTAGTATGATTTCTGCTATAGCAAGATGGAAGAACCTCCCACACATTTCAAACTGCCAGACCTGTTCCTGCATTGTAGCTGTTAAATGCGGAGGAGATCGCTTTGGATCAGGATTGGCAATCCTTTTTTATGATGTGCCAGACATGTGCTCAACATGGCTCAGACACAGAAACTGTCGGTTCTGCTTGACTCACCCATAGGAGTGTTCAGTTCTGGCTATTTGTTTTGATGTTGCTCTGTTATTTCAAAATTCCCATTTCCTCCTCACCTTTAACATTGCACTTGAAGGTCTGACTTACTACACCGGTATTATTTTCTTTTTCTGCCGGCCATTCATACACATAGACTGTTGTTCGAGATGACCCAGCATCAAGCACTATTCCATACTGTGGGGAAATGTTATATGGATTAGAATCCAGAAATGATTTCTTTCACAAAAGGATAAAAGAAAACACAGGTTTTAGAACCTGGGATCTTGTGAGCTTCTTAGCTCCATGTACTAACCCAGTGTAATTTTTTACTTCTCTTTTCTATGGACATTATCACACAAGCCTTGTCATTGCAATCACATTTGCAAAAGTGAATGGATAGAAACTAGTTTGGCAGCCCTCAGTATCACACATCCCTTCAATAGCGCTCCTGGATCCTCGGCTCTCTTCCAGACTCTCCCTTAACCCCTCCTCTCTACCCTATTGCCTTACCCAGCATGCCTTTTATGGGTTTTTATTTTTATTTTTAGCTGTAATGTGATTTGGCAATCATGGCAATGCAATTTAGAGAAACAAAGAAAAAAGAAAAGGAAAGAAGAGGGGGAGAAAACCAGTGTGTTGGAGATAGTAGGAGGGAGTGGGGAGAGGAGGAGACTGAGACCATGTGACTGCCCAGTCTCGGGACTACAACTGGATAAATTTATCACACCTGAAGATTCATGGCACAGCAGCATGACTGGGAGCTTATTAATGGATGTTCCCTGTCAATGGCAAGGGATGTCCTAAACCATGCTTTGGAGGCACAGCAGTAACGATTTGGAGGTGATGTCATGTGATAAGTATTGCCAAAGGCATTATTATCCAGCTTTAATTCTGCTTTAAAAGATTCATGTGATAAAGTCCTTTGACAACTGAATTCCTGGGATCTATTCACATGACACTGTTATAATGCTGTGATTCCACTGTAACTGCCATGGCAGCATCCTACAGAATCCTGGGATCTGATGTGTGTGTTGTTTCTTGAGGCTGTAGCATAAGAATTAACACTTGTGCTGTCACAGGTTCTTGGCAAAGTGTCACAGATAGTTATGCAGTGATGGATTCCTTGTCACCTCTTTCAAAAATACTTCCTAGTTCTTACAGAATCATGAAGACCATAAATAGCATTACATCAGTACAACTATCAGAATCTCCCATCTAGCATGGTCATTGGCCAAACTGACAGAGGATTGTCAGAGTTAGAGCCCTTTCATACTATCCAATTATAATAATATGATTCTACCTTAACTGTCCTGGCTACATCCCAGGGAATCCTAGGATCTGCAGTTTGGTGAGGCACTAGAGCTCTCTAGCAGAGAATCTTAAATATCCATACTTAAACTGCAAATTCCAAAATTCCATAGGATGGAACCATGGCAGTTAAAGTGGAATCACAGTGCTATAATTGTGTAATGTAAATGGATCCCTAAGTAATCCTACCATTAGAGAGATTGGAGAGCTACCTCAGGTGGCAGGTGCCTAAAAGAAGCAGCCGCTACATCCTGACCATTCCCTCTCAGCCCACTCCCATTCCCATCTACCTGAATCAATTCTGGCAGTGCTTGTTGTTGTCTTACTTTGCTGCTAAGGTTGGCCTCCTTTTTATGAGTATGAGATGCCCACCTGAGTTGCAAAACACAGGGCCTGGCAGACTGCACAATCATCATCTCTTCTGGTGGCACAGGAAGTATCTCAGAGCACCCTGCCCTCAATGCCTGGCTCTGAGGAAGGCCTCCTCAAAGCCAAGGATTTGGGTCTGGCCAGCTCTTCAAAGAGAGGTATTGGGCATCTGGCACAGATCTTCAGAGAAGTCAGCCAGCACTGGCAATGGGGATGGGGCCAGTGGCAACTGCTATCTCACACTGTGGGAGAGCTCATGTTGCCACAGTACTTACTGCCTTCTCCCATTGCCCCAGAGATAGTGACACTGAGAAAGACCCTTAACTATGAGGCTGGGCAAGAAACAGACAGCTCAGGCCACACATTTCAGCAGGCGCTGTGCATAAGTGCACATTGTTCTGCTGGTGTGACATATGCTGCTTCCCCGGCTAGTACTGCATTGTAGAAGGTGTTTGAGTGAGCAGAGAATAGGCAACCAGGTGGAGTGGCAAGAAGCAGCTAGGTGTTGGAGGAAAGAGCTGGGAGTGCTGTGCCTCCTCTGCACCTCCATGAGCTAACCAGCTGCTCTCAATGGAGGCCATGGTCCCAAGGACATTGTTGAAGAATGACCCAACTGTCAGTCTGGTTGGATTGTGGAGAAGAGAAAGAGAGATTCTGTTGCTTCACACAGCAAAATAATTTCAGGCAGCATTGTGCTGCTATATCACAAATTGTTTTTTAAAGCTCACTGTTTAGCATGTGTGAGAGGAAGGACATGGCTTAAGAAAACTAAGTCTAATATTTATTTGCCCTCATGGGACAAGTTTCATGGTTCTCCTGGTGCTGAACATAGATGTCAGCTTCAATGAAAACAGAATGCTCTGTGAGGTTCCATTGCTTTTTCTGTTAAAATGTGTAGAGCAGAACTTTCTACTACTCAGGCGTGTGACAAGTAAAGGGGGGTGGGTTATTCTATTTTTGACTAAGTAAACAGGAATAGGAGAAAGTATTATTTTTTTCCAAACAATGCCATCTATCTCCTAATTTCCTCTGGCAACATTGCTATTTATTCAATTTGTTGACATTGCACAAACATATTGAAAAACAGTGCCTTTGTTTTTTGGAAAATAAAGAATTTAGGTTGCAATCCTATGCATGTTTACTACAGAACAAAATCTCAATGAGACTGTTATGTAAAATTGCTTTAGTCCGCACTGCTAAAGATTTCAGTGTCTGTTCTTTCAAATGCATTGTATGATTAGTTGAGATTTGCAGATTCTAATTTGGAATTTTAAAAAATAAATAACAGCCATGGGGGAGGTCCAAATCAGCTTTGTAGCGATTGGATTTAACCCCTTGTTTGTGCAAAGTCCTGACCCATACTCCCATCACCAACTGCTGTTTACATTGTGAGGAATGCTCATATTGGGACATCCACCATTTCCAGTAATAGATAAAGATAAAGTAGATTTCAAAGAGTTACAGCAATCCTGGAAAATGATTAGCATGACTTTATTGGTCACATGCTATTGGTAAATACAACACAAGTTCTTTATGAAGAAACAGCTTGGTTTCAGATCGAGCAAGCATAATCTGTCTGAAGATGTTCTCATCTATACATAGCAAAATAAAACCAGAAGGTCAATTTCTAATGGCATAATTGTTGGTAAACTATCCCCAAAGAATGACATAGGGATGGATTCCATTTCAGTTTGCTTTTTGATAAGAATTTATCAGAATTTGTAAATACTGTATCTTCAAATCTGAGATGGAAAGAATTTGGTAGAATGTGGTAGAAACTGAAACTAACAAATTCACCCATTCAGGTCCAAGGCTTTGAGTGCTTAACTCTGAAAAGTCTTGATTTAAATTCTTTTCTAACTGTATTAGTGATCAGCTAGGTGTGTGTGTGTGTCTGCGTGTGCGTGCATGCACATTCAAGTCATCTGTAGACTTATGGCAACCCTTTAGATTTCATAGGGTTTTCTTAGGCAAGGAATACTCAAAAACAGAAACTGGTTTTTCCAGTTCCTTCCTCTGAAATATAGCCTACAGCACCTGGTATTTGCTTCCCAAGTACTAACCAGGGCCGACCCTACTTAGCTTCCAAGATCAGACAGGATCCGGTGCCTTTAAGGTTACCACCTCTTTTTTTCTGAGACTCCTCATCTTTTACACCTGCATTCCATGCAGACAAGATATGGTTCTCTCAATTCTGGGAATGGTTGTATTTATTGAATTTGGCCAGTTCAAAAAGGGGAGAATTTGTATCAATTTAGGTTTGAAGAATTTACCCAGATTTTCTTCATAGTCAGGGTGGAAAGAACTGAGGTTTAAAAAAAATCAAAGGTGGGCAAAAGGGAAACAGACTTTCTCTGCCCTTAGCTTGAAACCCTGAAGTCTTTTCAAGCAATCTTCTTCTGCTGTTTTGGTGTTAAATGCTATTCTTTCAACAGATTTGCACCTAATTTTATCTCAGCATCTCAACATATTCAGTAACTGAGCTCCCTTACTTGTCTTTTCCACCTTGACGTTAGGCAGAGGCAGAAGGCTAATACCATCAACATGTTCTAACCAGTGAGACAAGCGGACACTTGCACCCATAAAGTTGAAATCCTGCCTTGAGGAAAACATGCACAGTCAAGAGAAATCTCTTTCAAGAGGACCTATAAGCCCTTTCAGGTGGGTAGATTTCAACCTTCAGACACATAACTGTCCAGAAATCTTCTCAGTGATGATCTAACAATTTACGTAACTACTTCCCTAACTACAACTGTTCCAACAAAGAGAATTGTTCTGGATTAACAGTTTATGCTCAGAACTCTAATACATGAATGTTAAATATTTTTTTCACAGTCTCTTCCTTGTAGTGGAACAACAGCAAGCCATCACCCCAACTTACACAATACGCTCTTCCCACCCACCCATAATAATCTGAGGTTCCTCACCTTCCTTCGTCAGGGAAGGAAATAAGGTGTGAGTATATGTTCATTTAATGTAATTAATTTTAGCAGCAAGGCCAATGTGATTGCAGACTCCTATATATTTTTTGTCCCTGGACTAAGCTCAAGGGAAACCTAACAGAAATCAGAAACCCAGTTTTCACAGTGCCAATTGATTGTTCCTTGTGTCAATCACAAAACCACACACTCCCTTTGGAACACACAGCCCTGCCACTAATTGGATGGCCCTTGTGTCCATTATGCAGCCACTTTCCCCTCATTTTCTCAGAATAATTTTTAAAGGATAAAAAAGTGTGTGTGTGTGTGTGTGTGTAAGAGAGAGAAAGAGACAGAAAATGATGCAGCAAAAACTTGTTCATATAAATTTGCAAGATGCTTATGTAGGGGTAGGGGGAGTAAATAACCCCTCAGAACTATCAAGGGTGTTTGGGACAACATTGGCTCCAGATGTTGTGCATGTATCATGTGCCTTTTGAAGAACAAAGATGGCCAGGATGGATCAACAAGAACTGAGCTCATCCCACAAGAGAAAAACCTGCCTTCACTCCTTTTTGAAGGGGCATCCAGTGCCCACCCAAACAAATACCTGGCCATAGAAGGATGGCCCTCTTAGAGTATCTTTTACAGGAACCTTTATCCCATACACATTTTAATTTTATCCAGAGCTTGGGTAGTAATAACTCAAAAGCAACAGTTACCTGCAAAACCACCAAAACATAATTACTTTTTGGGTTTTGATAATGGGTTTTGATAATGAGGCTGAGACAAAATTACATTTCAAAAGCAGTGTAACAAGGATTAAGTTCCTCCATTGTTTTTAACAAGTAATGATTTGCAGCTACTTACACATGTTATGTTTAGAGGTATTTTGACAGAACTTTCACCACTTTTATGCCATTCTCTTACCCATCTTAAGGGTTTTATTTTCAAAAAAATAATAGAAAGTAACAGAAAAGCAACAAGCAGCACAGTGAGTTTTACTTTACTGCAGTGAGTAATGGCAAGAGATTACTTTTCAAACACAGCAGTGGGAATGAAGTGCTTTTAACAATTTACTTCTCGAGCTCTGATTTTATCATGAGGTGAGCAGTAAGCAATGTAGGGCACTAAAACCCTGCCTTCTGATATTCTTTTCAGCTACCTTAACAGCTGCTGTACTTCAAATAAGGCCTCACCCATAAGGACTAGAATCTTTCTTTCTTTCTTTCTTTCTTTCTTTCTTTCTTTCTTTCTTTTTAAGGCAGGTATCTTAAAATACTCTGTCCCACAGATGCAACCTGCCCACTAGGTTCACTCAGAAAGGTGTTGAAACACAGGTCCTGACTAAAGGCAGCCTGTTGCACACTGTCAAAATATGTCACCAAAAAAAAAAGCAGAAAACAGGACACATAAGATTTCTGTATTCTAATTTATTTGTATAGTTCCAGGTTTTAAAATGGCAATAATTTAAATACAAATACGAAATAGAGAAGAATGAGACGAGGTGACTTTGGTACCTACTCAGAATGCTGTTCAGGTACTAACTGGGCAATTTAATTCTTGGGGTGCACCTACACAGTAGAAATACAGTTGTCCCTCCATGTCCACAGATTTAAGCATTCACGGCTTGAAAATATTCTTTAAAAATAATAATCCAAAAAGCAAACCTTGATTTTGCCATCTTATATAAGGGACACCATTTTTCTATGCCATTGCATATAATGGGACTTGAGTATTTTGGTACCCACAGTATCCACAGGGGGTCCTGGAACCAAACCCCAGCAAATATGAAGGGACAACTGTAATACAGTTTGACACCACTTTAAGTGCTGTAGTTCCAGCCTATGGAATCCTGGGGTTTGTAGTTTTATGAGGTCTTTAGCCTTCTCTGCCTTACAAAAGGCAGAGTGGTGGTTCACAAAACCACAAATCCTAGGATTCTGTAGGATGGAGCCATGGCAGTTAAAGTGGTGTCAAACTGCATTATTTCTACAGTGTAGATGCACCCTTAGTTTACACTTAATTCTACTGGAAAATAAGCACCAAAAGAATATGTCATGAAAGGAACTACAGTCATCCCTTCACATTCGTGGGGGTTAGGGGCAGCCAATCCCTGCGAATGTGAAAAAACTGTGAATAAGAAATGAACTGGGGGTGGGAGGGTTTTCACCCCCCTTCCCCAGGCAGCAATCTGGAAGGGAAGGGAGGGGTGGGAGGGAGGCTTTTCACACGCACCCTTCCCAAGGCAGGATGGGCCTCAGGAGAAGCCCATGGCTGCTTTGGGAAGGGCAGTGTGTATGTGTGAAAATCGCCTCTGCCCCAAACTCCCTGCTCTCCCGGGACTTGGCTCTCCACCCCAAATGGAGCCAAGCCCCAGGAAAGCGGGGAGTTAGGCAGCACGGTTTGGTCAGGGAGCACTCCATTTAAATCAGCTCCTCTCCCTTGTGTGCAAGGGAGTGAAGCTGATTTAAATAAGGTGCTTCCTGAGCAAACCGCGAATAGTCGAAACCGTGAATGTGAAAGCCGCGAAAGTGGAGGGGCAACTGTATAGAAAAAGGGCATGGAGTGTTTTTACTAGGTTCCTTCTTACATTTTTATTTCTTTTTAAAATATCTGTATATACACACCTCTATATACTATTTACTATTTAGATCTTCTTTCTTCCTCAATATTATTCCTTTTAGTATTAGTTTTGAGCATGTAATTCTCTACTGCTTTTCAAATTAATATTTTTCACTTCAACAGCATACTTGTAAGTTTTTCTTAAATTATCTTTAAACACTTAGTCTTCAAATCCTTGTGTGCTCTCCCCACAAGTTTGTTTGTAACAGGATATTAAACTTGCCCAATCATGTTTAAATTTCTCCATTGATTCATTTCTAAGTAATCAGAAGAAAGGAAGTCATTTTAAGTGTTAATTGTAGTTAGTTTATGTGGACTGTGTAATTGTAAATGTTGATTAGTTGTTTTGTTTTGTTATATGTTGATTACATTTGTTTAATATGTTTTATGTGTTTTTAATTGTACAAAAATAACTTTAAAATGTGTGTGTGTGGGGGGAGAGAAGGTAGGTCAGGCATGCCAGGTGGCCGACAGAGTCTCATCCTCCACCCCAACACATAGACGGAGACAGTATTGTCCAAAGCAGACCTTAATAGTTGGGAAATACTGCTCTAATTCATAAGTATGAGCTGCTGAGGTTTGGATGATTGTATGGAATCTACCTGAGCAGGTTTTTCTATAATAATGTTGGTGATTAACATTTAGAAAGGGAAGAGCTGAGGTTGAAATTATTATTAATATACCACTAAATCAGCAGTTGAGCTCTCACACAAAGCAATTAATGCTACCGACGTTTCGTGTGGTCTAACACAAAAGAATACATTGCCCCTATACCAGCATGGGAGAGAATTTCATCAGGTGTAACTTACATGACAAGCTATACCTGTTGAAAATTACTCTTCTATATACCTATTGAAAGGTGCAGGATCCCTGTTCTTTTCTGACACTCTGCTTGTGTTTCCACATGTTGTTTTAAAACTTACCTTCACACCTGGAGAAATGACCTCTTTCTGTTTCCACTGGACAAGAGTAATAGTAACAATAATTGCAATACTTAATAGAAGGAAGATGAATGTGACAATGGTGGGCATTTTGTACAGGATGCGGAAACCTAAAAATAAGAAAGAAGAAAAAACCTTATGTGATGTATTTGTAAGGGTTAATTGCATTATTAATTTTCTCTTCCCCTGTTCTTTCTGAATGCTAACCCATGAAGTTCAATGTCCAATTTGCTTGGGATGAAGAAGGCAAAGTCTTATAAGTAATCTGAGTAAATCTAGGCCTCAAGATGTTGTTGGATTGACCATCTCAGCAGCTCAAAAATGTATAACCAAGATGAGAAATGCTTGGAATTGTAATCTAACATCTGGAGGGTCACATTTTCCCATCCCTAATCTAGATACTACAGAGAGATTGACAACTTTGGGAAGTCTGGGGACAATTTTGCCTTGCAGTGACCTGTTACAGGCAAGCAGACACACACATCCAGCGAAATTTGGCAGCAAACTATACTGCCACATTTCAGTAGCAAGCACTGAAAACCATTAACACAGAAAGGGAATGCTTGTTTTAATGTTTCTTGCTCCTGATCTGATGCCAAATTTCAGTGGCAAACCACAAAAACACAACTAAAATAAGCCTTTTCTGCTTGCACTTTAATGGTGTTTGGCAGTTTGCCAACAAAATTTGATGGTGCAGTTTCTGGACAAATTTCAGTGGTACATATTTTTCAGAGAGACTGGGAAAGTCTTCCATTGCACCTGTATGGCAAGAGGGCAGCTTAGGGGGCACAGGGCAGGCTGTAAGTCACAACTCTCTCCTCCAACATCTTTCTGCCACTTCCAGGATTTGCTATCTGAGGTTACTCCCTCTCTATGCCTTCCTGTGTTGGAAGAAGGGTAAATCTTGGTAGTGCCAACAACCCTGTGTGCCTAGCTGGTGAATCTGAGATAAATGGAATATGCACTTCCTTATTTGCATCACTGAAATGTAAGACACGTAAGACTTCTTTCCCAAAATAAATTCAGCACACTGGACAGCTCCTTTAAAAAGTTATCCAAAACCCAGAGTGGACTGACCACCTCACTGAAATGGGAACTATCAAGCACCTCTGCTTAAGCCTATTCTTACTATTTTAGAAGAAAAGGTCTGGCTTGCCCAATTGGTAAATTTAAACAAGTTATCAGGAAAGTAAACAAGGTTTTGTATTTGAGGATTAGATCAGGACAGCACTAGTGGAATATTGGTAACAGACTGACAGTTTTGTGGTGAAGATGCATGTCCATCCACTTGGGACATACTTTTATTTAAAAAACAAACAAACCCAGATGATACGTAAAGGATGCAAGCCTTACTATGACATTTCAGGAAACAGAAGATTCTGTTTCAGTTCCCTGTTCTGCTTATGGATGATTCATCATCTCACCAAGATTCACTAGAAACAGAATTAGTATTACTTCCTTACCTTAAAGCCTTCTTGCATAAGTGAATCCATTAAAAGTATGGGAGATACTTGGTTACTATAACAACATTATCTTTACTTAGCAAAATAGGGATTCTCCATGCATTCATCAATTGCTTAGTTATTTTCATCAGGTATATTTTGGCGTAACCATCAGTTTTTGTTTTGCTTTTAATTAAAGCCCATTATGTAAGTAAGCTGACATACAGAGCCAATCCTACCATTAGGCAGAGTGAAGCAACCACTTCAGGTGGCAGATGCTGGAGGAAACAATGACAGCTCCAGAGCTGGGCAACAGTGGCAGTTCTCAGTACCTCCTGAAATCCTGGCCATTTCCCTGTCATGGGGCCAGAACTGTGTGTGCCATACAGCTTACCCTGAACCTCCTAGATTAAATTGTTGTTTTCAGATGTTATAGAGGATCCTATGCTCTATTGTTGCCATTGTTGAAGCAAGACTGAACTGCTAGTCCAGTTGACATCTGTATATACAATGAAGGGGGTGGCATCTTGTTGTCTGCAGCAACAAAATGACTTGGACAAATCCAACTGACATACAAATATTTAAGAAATCTTATTCCCCTAAAACTGACAGCTATGAATATGCTGTTTGAATGGCTTTTCCTGCATTTACCTTATATTATTCCAGAAAATTCAACCTATATCAACCCATAATTTATTGTTCTTGTGTGCTTTCAAGTAATTTCTTACTTACGGTGACCCTAAGGTGAACCTATCATGGGATATTATTGACAGACTCTAAGGATGAGTGTGTGCCTTGCCCAAAGTGACCCAGTGGGTTTCCATGACTGAGCAGGGAGTCAAACCCTGGTCTCACCGTGTCCTAGTCCAACACTCAAACCACTACACCATGCTGGTTCATATACCCATAATGCTCATCATAAGAAAGACTTAAAGTAAAGTGAGGAGGGATCCTCAGCATCAAAATCCTTTCAAAACAGAAGGGCAAGCTTTAACGCATTCTATTACTTAGGATCTGTATAGCATGCAAACACATCTTCCTTATCCCATTCATCACTGAATTCAGCACCTGTCAACTGCAATTTTGTCCAAGCAGATTTTACAAATCTAAGCCCAACCTATTAACCTTTTGGCAGAAACACACCTTATGCCTTCATGCCAGCTGAATGTTTTAATTACACGGTAATTAGGTTATAGAAGGTTCATGACACTGAAGTTAATGCAAGACAATTCTTTTTCCTAAATTAATCTTACCTACCAAACAAGGTCTCTGGCTTCTACCCTTACTAGAAAAGAGAGCATTTACTTCATTCACAGTGCAAACCCAGAGGTTGGAAGTAATTAGTTGTTATGCCAAGTCTAAAACCGTTTCCACTGTAATTACAATTTTTACAAACAACTTTTTATTTTCTCTTTATTCAAAAGTAACTGATTACCTTTTTAATTACTTTTTTAAAAGCATCTGAATTCCTAACTCCCTGGCCTATGGTACAATACACACCTAAGTACTGAGACTATACCACTGTGGTAACTATAAAAGCAACTAAAAACAGTTACACTGCAAAAGGAATTAGGTTATTCCTCATCACATTACAATTGTAATGTAATTTAGTGATGCCTTAGTTATTGAAGAAAAGTATGTTACACATAACTCATTATTTATAACAAAGCACCTCCAAGCTCTGCATAGTCCCATACATATATAGGATAAATATGAGTTCAATGGGATTTACTCTCAGGGAAGTATGATGTGTGGATAGAATTGAAGCTTTATAGAAGTTCTTGACATCACACCAGTGGTAAGTCCAACATTTTTGATATGGTTATATGGATGTGAGTGGAATTTTGCTCAGTTTTAATGACTAACCATTGGGCCATCCTGAAAGTTCAGCAGGGAGGACAACCTTTTTTGGGGGGAAACCTGCAATGAAACCAGTGGATGTAAAGCAGCAAATTATAAAATATGACCTAGAGTTTTAAAAACTCTATACCAAGCCAGCCCTTGCCCAATGTCTGAAAATAATTTTTTTGAACTACAACTGCTTGAATCTCTTCAATGGAGAATTCTGGAACTGGAGTCCAAAATGCTACCTTTTCCAATTTCTGCCATGGCCAGTAAAAATTAATCAAAACACAGAGATGTCCAAATGTAGTTTTGAACATAATCAATGTAATACCTAAGGAAACAAGAAAAGAGATTCTAACTAAACATTATGAAGAGCTTCCTGTTCATACGAGCTGCTTGACAATGGAACATGCAGCCTTGAGGGATGGAGGTCTTTCCTTCACTGCAGACTTTTAAGCAGAGGATTCTTTAGCTGTGAATTCCTGCATTGGCTGTGGATTCAGCTAGATAGTCCCTGGAGTCCTCTATGGTTCTAAGGAAGCCTTTGTAAACGGGAAAATAATTGGTTATTTTTTGCTGTTGGTGAACAAATGGTTGCCATATAACAACTTAGTACAAAACACTGTTGACTAGTGTCTTCTCAAGACTTCTCAAGTACAGAGCAAAGTGAATCTTTAGCAGATAGGATCTGAACACTTAGAGCATTTCCCTGCTAATCCTCCTTGAATGAATACTGATGTAAGAATTAAGGGGGTGGCTTGGCAGATCTAAGAATGCAAGGTGACAAAGAGGAGGTGGTGGAATTTAGGCTAGCTAATTTTATTAGCCAACTGTCTTACTTCATGGAAGCAAGATTAAAAGTCAATCACCATAATACCCCTATCCCTTAATAAAACCTCAAACTTCAGCTGTATTTCAGTATTAGAATAGTATCATACTGGAGCAAGAGATAAAATAAATACAGTCAATTCTCAAGTCCTAATTCGGATACATGTTGGACCACACAGGAACATCTGTCTTCAATAGCTTACTAATGTTGAAAAGAATCATTTCCCACAAAGTTGGCTCAGAATATAACACCAAAACATGTGTTCAGTGAGCCATGTTAAATATAGGTCTCCTCAAAGAAAAATGTCTAACATCAACTGAAATGTCTCTTGGCAAGTTGTCATGCCAATCCGTCATAAATATTACTAACCTGTTTGTTCACAGGGCTGGCGGGACAGTGCAGTAAACATCTCTTTTTATTCAAACTACACAGTAAGAGAAACACACATTCAGCATGAGAGTTATTTATGAAAAACAATGCAAATAAGCAAGTGATAGTTATAAACTTCAAAACATTCCTAGGCCTACAGAAGGATGCAGGATGAGCAAAAACTTCCCAGAAATGGCAAAAGCAAGACAGCACTGACTTCACAATTGTTTTGAAATGGAAGAGCTGCATGGCTATGACAGTTTCCACACCACAGCACAGCACCATTCAAATAGGTGGGATACTTCATCAGATATTCCTGGGGTCAAAGATGAAGTGGCTGAATGGACGATCTCTAGCACTTCAGACTACGGATAAAGGATACGATATGGAGGGATATTCAGAAATGGTAACTCCCTCAAGTAGAAAATTATCTCATCGGGGAGAAAGGTTCCCTGCTCTACTGGTTCTCTCCTTGCAGGGAGTTGAGGGTTTTGCTTTGTTTTACTTCAAGAAGCAAAAAATGTGGTTCCCCATTTCTGGTCTGAGCTCCCACAGTACATTACTCTACTCCAGGATTTCCCCCAATCTCAACTCAAGGCCCTTTGATGTGCACAGCAGAGTAAAAATATATGTCACTGTTACTAATAATGATGTGAAGACATGCCCATGTGAAATCTAGTAAATGCTTCTTAGAATAATAAGCACCACAGACCCAATGCTTTCCCAGTCATAGTAATGCTAAATAATCCTTCTAAAATATGCAAAATGTTGCTTTATGGCTGAGAAGCAGTGTAGCTGTAAAAGGATATCCAAGAATAAGATACAATGTGAGAATTTTGCCTTTATTTTTCAAGAGGCAGGGAAACAGAAGAGACAAGAATGAAATAGTGTTAGGAACATAACAAATGTACTCTGTGTGTGTTTAAGTAAGAGAAAGACAGAAAGAGCAAAGCATAAATGGCATCTGTCTAAAGCTAAGGTCACAGAAAAGTGCCTGGGTGGTGTGTGTATTCATGTGGATGGAAGTTTGTATGTTGAGAAACTAAATGCAGTGTTTCTTTAGCAGAGACATGAACAAGTCCTAACTGTGCCTAGCATGAGAGCTCTTTAGATGACAGGAAGAGCACATTGAAGAGCCTGTGACAGGTAAAGAAGCATACCAGAAGAGTCTATGCGCCTGGAAAAGCAAAAGCACATATCTGCAGGGACTGTGTGTGCACTGCTGGATACAAGAGTGAACACAGAAAGATATTCTGGTTGTGTGTGACTGAGCAAGAATGCACAACCAAAGGGCAGTAGCTGTGTGATTGCTTCTATGCACACTGGGACAATAGCCACAGCTTGCAGTAGTTTCCTGTGTGAGCCATCAGATCTTGAACACCGTTCAGCCCTGAACACTTTTAAAGCAGCAAAACCAAAACAAACCAAAAATGTAAAAATCCTGTTTATTTTTTTTAACAAAAATCTCTAATTCTTCCCCAGTGCCATCTCTCAGCATAATTTCTAAAACACAAGTCTGCTAAAAACATTGAATGAGAGATGTCATTTGCCTAAAACCAAAGATAATAAAGCAAAAATAATAATAATAATAGCAGTTTGCATTAAGGGGGGGATGTATGAAAACAAACCTTAGTGCACACGTTTAAAATGTCCTAAACATCTTGATGCTATCCAATACATTTGTGTTAGAAAAACCAACCAACCAATAATTATCCTTTTCCACTGACCTGATTCTTATACTGCTGCTCTTTTCTGTCTGTGCATCCTTTAGCAATGCCCTCTAACACTTGGGTAAGAGCCACTCTTTTTGCACTGGGAGGCTTTTCCTAGGGGCTACAAACCCACCAACACTCCCAGGTCAGCATGGATACATGAGCGCTTCCCTAGGCACTCTCCAGCCATCCCTGTCCATCCAAATTTCTCTGGTGAATTTGCTCCACCAGTTCAACAAACATACACCTCCTCCCTTGCAATATCCCTTCGGATATTTGGAATTATAGCATCCGGCACACCGAAGGCGTACATAAGCCTCATTCTCTGAGGAAGCCTGTCTAACCTGACACACAGCCCATGGACTGTCATGATAACCCAAAGGAAGGGAAGACTCATAAGGGGCACAAATAGCCCAGACTAGCATCTCTTACCAACACCACCTTCTGCTGCTGCTTCAGCCCCTGGTGACGATGCTCATGCTGTGGCTGTGAGGGAAGGAAAGGAAGCCTCTTCCCTTGGGCTCTTTATAACATCATCCTGCGTGGAGGTGGGAGGGAAAGGGTGCTGCTGCTGCTGCTCCCGCTGCTCCTGCTGTCGTCTCTCCTCAGACCTGGGACTCATCATTCCCCGAGCCAGGAATGCACTGGGGGAGCGGGGGAGAAGCAGAACCAGGATGACGAAGCGGGAGACTGAGGAGGAGACACACACCTCACCACGACGATGACAACCCAGGAGCGCCCTTTTGCTTTGCCCGCCTGTTCGCCACAGCCACCCCGGGCTGCCGCAAACGCCTCCTCCCGCCGCTTCCCGAAGTTGCTCTGGCCGGCAGAGGGAGGGGGAGACGGGGAGAGGAAGGCTTGGGGGGCTATGGGGGGCTTCTGTGTTTCACCAGCCTCCTCAGCCGCCACGGAAAGAGGAGGGAGGGAGGGAAGCTCCCAGCTCCTAGCTCCATCCACCCCCACCCCCCAGCCGCCTGCCTCCTCCTTCCCGCCTTTCCCTCAACCTCCCTTCTTTCTGGCAAGGCTGCAGGCCTCCCAAAAAGGGACTTCCGTTGGGGTCTGCAGCGGAGGAGACTGCGGTGTTCTCCTTCTTTTCTTTATTTCCCGCTTTGCCTTCGCTGTTCTCCCTCCATTTCACTGGGGAGACCAGAGCCAGCCTTCTCTGCTCAGACAGGACCGGTTTAAGGAATTTTGGGGACCCATGCAATGCTTTATTTGGGGGGGGGCATATGTTTATCTCAGGTCAATCTAACCTCACTCAACCTAAGCTATTCACAGTACAGGATATTCAGATTATTACTAATAACTAGGTGTACCAAGCGTAATATACACCGTTAAAAAACTCCCCCTAAAACACCCAGTAGACCTCACAACAACCCTGTAAGGTAGGCCAGTGTATTTTTAATTCCATCTCCCCCTTCTCAGCATTCCACACATTTCCTGGAATTGCTGAGGGTGACTTGTTCTGTTTGTTTATTTATTTATTTATTTATACCCCGTTCTTCAGCCACAAGGCTATCAGAGCGGTTTACAAATTGTTTTAAGCAATAGCTATTTACACATCTACACTGCATTAAACAGTTTCCAATGTGTATTAGCTAATTGCCCCCACAAGCTGGGCACTCAATTTACCGACCTATGAAAGGATGGAAGGCTGAGTGAACCTTGGAGCCCACTGGAATCGAACTTGCAACGTGGTGGCTTGCGGTACTGGCATTTAACCACTGTGCCCTTCCACCACCAGTTGACTGCATGGGTCCCATTGCAGGTGGCCTGCCACTGCCCCAGTTGACTGGGCCCTATCGCAGTGGCAGCAGCAGTGTCCCACCACCATCACTTGACTGTCTGGGTCCCAATCTGGGCCACAGATTGAGTGGCAGGAGTGGATTGTGCGGTGGAGAGGGAATTTGCATGTGGGTGGTGATTGGTTGTGTGTGTTTCCTGAGCAGCCTATCAGCACACTGGGAAAGGCAACATACCCAACAGAATTATATATATAAGATGTTTTTGCAGGAGGAGGGTACCTAGCCCCCCCCCCACAATGGTGGGGGCCCCTGCGGATGCTGATGCCGCCGGTGCCTTAAACCAGCCCTGTGCTCACGGTCGCCTTATATTTCGTGGGAGGGCAGCCCTCTGCCGTTGGCTTCCCCCACTCCTGCCCTAGGACAACTCCATCAGAAGATGGGTTTCTCATATGCAAGAGTTCCCAGTGCATTTTGTTCCAGACACATTAAGCATAGAAAAAGATCCATGAACTCATTCTGCAGTGAAAGGGGAAACTGTACAGTACAATGAATTATAGTTGTCCCTCTGTATCCACGGATTTGGTATCCACAGATTTAAGTATTCATGGTTTGAAAATATTCTTTAAAAAATAATAATTCAAAAGGCAAACCTTGATTTTGCCATCTTATATAAGGGACATCATTTTGCTATGTCATTGCATGTAATGCGACTTGAGTATTCATGGATTTTGGTATCCTCGGGGGTCCTGGAACCAAACCCCAGTGAATATGAAGGAACAATTGTACATATGACTTACCTGTGTGTATCAGAGTATGCATAGACCCTTTGAGTCATTGGCACTATGCTCTGGTTTATGTAATTATGGACTCTATGAATTTTGGCTTTTAAAAATCATCCTTAAATACAGTACCTATGTATTTTTCTTACATATTTTATAGTGAGAGTAAGATAAGCAGAATTTCACGGAGTGCCTGTTTGATCTGAATTATGTTAACCAGATCAACTATTGACATTATGGTCATGGCTCCCACATCCTGAAGCAGGTCCCCAGGCCAGGATTTTTTGTAGGCCCCCTACCTACTGCATGGGTTAAGGGCAGTGAGATGCTCTACACTACATGATTTAGGATAAAAATTAAAATAAGTCTGTTTAAATGATGACACCAAAGTAATATTTATATTTATTTAAAACAAACTAAATGGATTTACACAATAAATATTTACAGCAATATCATGGGGGGGGTGGCCTTGGTTTGGTTTGCAACCAGATGCAGACTTACCTGCAGCAAATCCATTGAAAACAGCAGGACTGCTTTCCGGATAAACATGCAGGGAAATGGGTAGACAGATAGATGGATAATAGATGGATAGATATAGAGAAGGATACAGATACTTCCTCCTTCCTTTCCTTGGTTTTTCCCCAGGCTGTTTTTATCAATGGTGTTACTAGAGCAAATGCTCCAGCCCTCAATGGCAGTGCCCCATACTGGGACCCCCACCCCACCACAACAACTTCTTGTGCTGATATGCTGTCTAGAGAGCAATGCTCCTGGGAAGAGGGTGGAGCTGTTGATCTCTCCTTCCTCAAGGGCTGGTAGCATTTCCCACCAATTCTAACCCTATTTCCCAGAGGTAGGGCAAGTGAAATGGGGGGGGGGTAACAGCTTGCTTTTTCTCAGGGGTGTAGCTACAGAAGGACCAAAATGAGAGCATTGCCACCTCCAATAAGAATTCTGCCCCCACCTGTGAAATTTGCTTTCAGTCCCCAAATTTCTAGCATTGGCGTAACTTAAAACTTAAATTGAGCATCAGAAATTGAGTTTAGGCCTCCAAAGAAGAGCAGCAGGTAAAGTTATCAAGGGGATTGTGTGTATGGCAAAAATACTCCTCATAGACTTCAAGGAGAATACATTTTGTCTAAATGGGATCCTGCATCAATCTGCCACATTCAGAAGGAGGGGGGGCCAAAAATGGCAAATAGCAGGAAAAACCTTCACAACTTTTCCCGTATTTTTTTAAAAAACTCAGAAGGAAATGCACATTCCTGTTTGTTGGGACAACCAATTCACTTTGCTGCGCATTCCTGATAAGACCAGATGTGGAAAGCTGATTGGTCAGACATGCACAGGGGGCAGAGTTTGCTGGCAAGGCAAGTGCCCGAAACTGCCATGTGGGATTGTTGTGGTAGTGATCATGCACTGATGAAACAGTCTGCCCACGTTCCTGTTTACTTAAGCAGAAATTTGCACTTCCACATCTTAGATATGCTTTTTTTTTTTGAAAAATAAATACTGTTCGGCAGCAGCAACTGGTGGCAATAAAAATGTGAGTAATTCATTCGCTACCACCATCTTGATTCACAGGCATGTCCATTTGAAGAACAAACACATATGGCTTCACATGCCTGAAATCCTGAAAAAAAAACCATGACAAATGAAAGCTGCTGAGAATTGGCATTAGTGTGCATCAATCCACATTTTATAGCCTCATATAGGCTATAAAAGGAAAGCAAACATAGCAAATAACAGAGTTCCAGGTGTAAATGATTTTCTCACTCTGGAATGCTCCAAATTTGTGAACTGAAGGAAAATTTCATAGGAACAAAATTCTTATTTGGCGGTAATGACCTTACCCCCGCCCCCCCGGCCACAACTCTGCCATACCTACATTCCTGTTGTAGATGAGATTTCAGCCTCAGTCATGCCAGCTGGGACACAGGGCAGATGTCCAGAGCCACTCCCTTCCCAAGGCATGGAATATCTCGCATATGCCTCCTGTTCCTGAAACTGCTCCTAGGCCCCAGCCACCTTAATCCAGCTTTGTTTTCCTGCCTCCATATGAGCATATCATATCAACCTGAAGGGAATGCACTAGTGGAGTCTTGATAGGAATATACCACTTTGAGAATGCCGGTAATGTGTACAGGAAGATCTCCAACCTCAAAGTCTACTTGAGTGTGGAACACACAGCAAGGTTTAATTTAGAATGTTTGTCTTCCAGACAAATAGCTTTTAGGATTACCTGTCAAAAGATACTGTGTGGCTATTTCTGATGCTTCAAAAAGAGATTTTTATTGCCCTGCTTCATTCATGGAATTTTACCAGGATCAGTACTGTGCCCAGATGACGTCTTCCACTTCTAACTGTTCTGTGTTTTCCCATGGCTTCTTCTGGCCATGGTGGCTGGAGGATTTTGGGAACTATAGTTCCCAAAAGTAACTTTTCCAAGTTTTGAGGATTTGCCACAGAAATTGGCAAGGTTCCTAGTGGACAATTACTTCATCTGGACCACCTGTAAAATTCTGTGAGTTACACAAGAAATGCCTCTACTGGAAGAACTCATTTTTCATTATTTATACATGTGTGTACATGCACATGCATGTTCACCATATAGATGGATTTATACGTTTTGTGTGTATAAAATATGTCTCTCTGTGTTTGTGTATTAAGGATGCAAATCTTTTCTTTGACTTTTTTGTCTTCATGTGCAAGGATTAATCATTACTGTAGATTTCTCTATGCTGTAGAAGAAAAACAAATATTTCTGAATGGTTTTATTTCTGTATTTGAACATCCCAAAGTTTTCTGGAGGATTTGTCTGCACAGAAAAACATATGTTTGTGTGTGTGTGTGTGTTAATAATGTATTTTCTGTGTAGAAAATGTGTTTGCTGTGCAGGAAATGCATTTTTTACAAAGAAAATGTCTTTTCTATGCAAAACCCCTCATGTCTTTCTGCTCAGAAAAATCCTCTGTAACACTTGTTATGATCAAATACAGGAAGAAAACTGTGTAAATGTTTCATTGCTCTGTTTTCTTCCTAGCAGGGTTCCTCAGCTGACAGGAAACTTATTTTCCAACTAGGAATGAATATCAGAAAATATTCTTTCCATCCCTGGTGTTTATTTGTGTGCCACCTGTTGGCCAAATTAAGCTTCAAGGCACGTTACAGAAAAGAATAGGTGTGTTAAAAACAGTATAAAGTAAGGTTAAGTAAAATAAAAAATAAAACATATAGGAATGTTTAGAGAGAACAAATTAAAAGCTTTTTTATCAGTCCAGTTTTGACTGGCTTTCAGAATTTGAGCAAGTTATGCTAGCCATCTTGAAAGGTGTGAGGGGAACATTGCTCAGAGAGCCCTGTTTCAGACTGGCTTTTTAAAAAGGGTGCCACTGGGTAATCATATAGGAAGGAGAGAATGCTGTGGGAGTGAGCATGACCCAAGCTGTCTGAGACATGCAGCCTCAGTGCCTATGCAATCTTTTATATTCAAACATTAACCCAATCTAATCCAGGAAGATTTACTCCAAATAAGTAAACAGAGGCTTGCAACCTGAAGGTTTCAAAAATCCCAGTTCCACAATGCTTTGGACTCTGCCCCATAACTAACTGATACCCAAAGCAGAACATTCAAAAACATGGTGGAACATCCCTTTTCCATTTTTTTTGGACAATTCCAACCAGTGATGATTCTAAGAGTTGGAGTCCAAAAAGTAACTTTCCCAAGTTCTGCTTTTCTTCCTAGCCCATAGATTTTTGGCATGGATATCTCTGACAAGGTACTTTCAAATGTACACTTCTCCACAAATGAGATAACATGATCCTGCTAACAGTAGTAGGAATCAAGTATAGTACTGCTTCATCTCTGTTCCCTACAGTGTATCTCTCAGGTCTTCCTTTCCACATGCCAACTATTCCTTTGCCACCAGCCATCTTGGTCCCAAGTTCCTGGAAACTGCAAAGTTCTTGAAGCTGTGCAGCTCATGTTCCAGCTGCTGCTGTTATGCCCCTTGCTTTCCAAAATCCATGTCTTTAAGTCTTCATACCATTAGTATGTGGTTGTTGCCACAATTAAAAACAAAAATGTGTATTAGTAGCATGGGATGACCTTTTAGTAAGATACAAAGCAGTTGTCAACTTCTGGAGGCCTTCATACCAGGGGTCCTGGAACTTGTAGTTTAGGGGAAAGTATTTAGAATTCTCAGTAGAGAGTTCTAGTGCCTTACCAAATTGCAAACATCAGGATTCCACAGGATGTATCCATGGCAGCTAAAGCGGAATCAAAGTGCTATAACTGTGTAGTGTGAAGGGGCCTCAAATCCCAGCTACAGGCTAGCTCTTTATTTTCCATCATCTGTTGTCTTCCTTCTAAGAGACTTCTCCTGGTTCATCTCTATTCTTTTCCTGGAAAAGGAAAGGATGAGTTAAAGGTCCCACACAGGCAAGCCTCTCTATTCTTTCTGGGTTATCCAGAAGCAATGCTGTTGGAGGGGAAGCAGAATGGTTACTAGGCGACCGTTCTTTCCATAGTCTCTGCTTTCCCCAGGAACTCCCACATACTGTATAAATACAAGTATGTGGAGAAACAGTCATAGGGTCAAGAGAACAGAATGGGAAGCAGAGATAGAAGGATGTGCTTGACTTCTGTAGCATTGGTGGTAGCCAGTCATGCTGCCATTCATAGTCATAGAATTTATGTTCATCTTCTTATAGCAATATAAGAATAGGCCTGGTGTCAAGAACTGACATCTTTGGACAGGTAGCAGGGTCCCATCACCGCATGGATGCCTGCTTTAGCACCACCACTCCAATTTAAACCATTTAAAATTTCCTACAGTGCAGTGGGTTAACACTATGTTAGAAGTCCTGTGGGGAAATGGCTGTTTTATGTTGCCTAGGACTGACGGCAGTGTTGCTGCTGCTGCTTGCTGGTTGTCATTGCCAGGAAAGCCTGCTGAGATAGGCAACAGAAAAAGGGGCCCAACAAAAATTGCTTTGCCATGGGCTCCCTCAAAACGTGAAGCTGGCTCTGACAATAATCATGCTTGGAAGCAGGCATACTATATACGTAGATATAAAAAGGAACCACTGGGTATGCTAATGAAAAGTGAAGAGTGATGTTATTATTTACCACAGAGTGAATTTCTGAAGTTAATAAGCCTTAAACCACCAATTTCCTGCTTGCCACTCTTTCATATACTCAACACTCTCTGCCTCTTTTTGCTAACTGCCATTCCAGTATACCAACTGTTCTTCTCCTCCAGTTGCCTTTAGCTGCTTGCTCTCTATCATCTTGGCTACAGTTAATTTATTTTAAATAAGGTAGGTGCAATTTTTTTTTGAAAAATACCAAAGCCAACAGTTCATAAGTTGGGATTTTACTGCCTAATGCAAGAAAATGCCCATTTCATCTGAATTTCTTGCATGCAAACCTTTTGGGTTTTTTAAAAACTCTGTTTTGGAAGCATGAAAATTGTGAATAAATTTCTGGGACCAATATTTGAACTAAGTGAGAAGAGATGTATCATGTGGACATATTGTACATTACGGAACATTATGGTTTATGTTCCATTCCATTCAAAAATAATACCATAATAAGTGTTGAGCTAGCATGGTATAGTGGCTTGAGCATTGGACTATGACTTTGGAGACCAGATTTTGAATTCCTGTTCAACCATGGAAATCCACTGGTTGACTGTGGGCAAGTCACACTCTTTCAGCCTCAGAGGAAGGCAGGGGCAACCCCTCTCTGAACAAATCTTGCCAGGAAAACCCCGTGATAGCGTCACCATAAGTTGGAAATAACTTAAAGGCACACAACAACAGACCATAATAAGTAGTGAGAATATCAAAGATCATAGAATTGTAGAGTTGGAATAGACCACAAGGGCCATCCAGTCCAACCCCCTGCCACACAGGAAATCACGGTCAAAGCATCCCTGACAGATGGCCATCCAGCCTCTGTTTAAAGACCTCCAAGGAGGGAGACCCCACCACACTCCGAGGGAGTGTGTTCCACTACGGAACAGCTCTTACTGTCAAAAAGGTCCTCCTTTTTGAGGTGGAATCTCTGTTCCTGGAGCTTGCATCCATTGCTCTGTGTTCTAGTCTTTGGAGCAGCAGAAAACAAGCTTGATCCATCCTCAATGTGACACCCCTTCAAATACTTAAACAGGGCTATCATATCGCCCCTTAACTGTCTTTTTTCCAGGCTAAACATACCCAGCTCCCTAAGTCTTTCCTCATAAGGCATGGTTTCCAGACCTTTCACCATTTTAGTCACGCTCCTCTGGACACGGTCCAATTTGTCAATATCCTTTTTGAATTGTGGTGCCCAGAACTGGACACAATATTCTAGGTGAGGCCTGACCAAGGTGGAATAGAGGGGCACTAGTACTTCCCTTGAGCTAGACACTATACTTCTATTGATACAGCCCAAAATCACATTGGCCTTTTTAGCTGCTGCATCACACTGTTGGCTCATGTTCAACTTGTGGTCTACTAGGACTCCTAGATCCCTTTTGCACATAGTCTCGTTCAGCCAGATCTCCCCCATCCTGGCTGAACTGGTCAGTTATCTTGGGTTTACTCCCTGTTTAGAATTGTAACCCACAGCTGCAATTCCACAGATCTGAGAATAGGACCCATTCAGTACACTGGAGTTTACTTCTGAGTACACATGCTTCAGATCTAATTTTTAATATTTGTGAAACAGAAAATTATATATAAGTTATATACAAGGCTGTATATAATTTTTATTCTGGACTTTACACACCTATTAAAATCTAGATTATGTACCAAAATAACCCAGGATTACTTCTATAACCTTTATAAATTACATGAATTGAGCAAATTTGCAGACATTTGCCTATTTTGAGTAATATACTCTGTTTCTGCTTATAAACAGATATGTAATGAGTAAAATAGGGCAATGAAACTCTGGTCACTAAAACCCATCTCTCTTACTTGTCTTCCAAATGCTGTAACCATTGACCAAATATTTAAAGATCATAAGAGCCAGAAACCTGAGGAGTTTGGAAGCAAACAGCCAGTATCAGGGTTTTTTGTTTACATGAAACTGACCACAATTATATTTGCACCTGCTGTGCAGGTACTGTATGCAACAATTTTCTTTCTGAAAAGCTTTCATAGGCTAGAGTCCTTTCTCTAATTTCTTTAATCTTTGTTCTTAAAAAAAAAAGTCGCAATGGTACACACATATTCAATTATGAACTTCTAACAAGAACAAAAATTAATAAATAGCATAGTTGATTAACTATGGTGAATGGAACTCAGGTTAAAAAAATATAAACACAAATAAACAAATAAAATCAGCAGCTGTTTTTGTGCTGCTTCGTGTGATCATTTTTCCAATGTGGAATACCATGAGAGTGGTTCCAATTTTCTGTTGAGGGCTGCATTCCTTCTGGGCACAGCCTTGAAAAGTTACTTTTTGATCACAGCTCACAGAATGCTCCAGCCAGCTTGGCCAGTGGCCATCTAGGCTGAAGAATTCTTGTTGCTGTCATTGGATTGGACTAGATCCAAAAGTGAGCCGTGTCAGAACCAAATAATAAGTGGAATAATCCATTTCCCCTCTTTTTCTAGCAATTTCTGCTAGCCATTGTCTCCTGCCCTGCCTGATGGATTGCTCTTGACCAATTGTTCTTCTTATAGGTCTGAACTGATTGGTTATATAAGGGTTTTCCTGCCCTTCCATTGCTTCATCCCTTTTGGCTCCCTCTTGCTTTCCCCCTCCCTGCTATAGATGTGAACCATTTGTTTGCATGGCTTCCCTCTTCCTTCTGTTCCTCCATTACTTTCAACTCTCCCCCCCCCCCCACACACACACCAAGTATTTTCCCCTTCCACCTCTGCACTAGACAGAGACCAAGGACTGCATAAAATCAGGCAGAGGGCTGTATGGGTTCCTCAAACACAGGTTGCCCATCCCTGCACTAGATGGTTATAATGGTGAGGCCTCTGACAGCACTGATACTGAAGTGGAACTCATCCCATTATGAAATGGCACATCTTGAGGGCTGCAATCGTAACAGCAGCAGGAGCAGTGGCAGGTGGATTCCACACCAGTGGAAGGGTGTTTTTGTCCAGATTTTAAAGAAGCTATCCTTCAGAACCTTGGATAGCTCCATTAAATTCTGGGCTAAAACCTGGAGTGAATAGATCATCACCACCCAGCATGGGGGGCACCAGCTGCCTAAGACAGCAGATCTTAACGTTTTAGGTTTACTGGTATGGTCAAATCTCTACCGTTTTGTTTTGTTTTGTTTGTTCAGACAGAATTTCAATTGAGATGCTAAAAATATATGTGGGGGTGGGAAGGACTGGCCATGATGAAAACAAGATTCTCTGGGAGGTACGAAAGAGGGAATTTCAGCCATAATGACACACTGCTTATATTTATCAAGATAATTGACAAAAATCACTGCAATTCATTTTTTGGCAGGTTTTGTAAGCAGATGGCCCTCCCATTTCTAAAAGACTTTTCCTGCCTTTCCAGCTAATTATGTTGATTTCTATCAAACTGTGACATTCTTTCATTGGCAATTTCAGTACCTCTCCTATTATTTCCCTAGAGCGATCTTAGCTGTAGTAGAATAATAATAATGTCCCCAAAAAGGCCACTATTGAAATACATACAATGTCTCTGATTTGTCTAGCTGTTTGTCCAAAAATAACAGCCAAGTTCCCATTAGCTTTCTCTCTTCTGCATCCTCCTCTGCTGAAATCTCCAGAGGATTAAGATAGCATGGTGATGAGTGCAGCTTGAAATAAATAGCTAGACAGAAGGAAGGAACGGATGCTCATGTCTCAGGTTTGAATGTGTGCAGATTACAAACACTATATCAACCAGATTCCATGAAGCAGTCCCGGGGGTGGGGGTGGTCAGCTTTGGCTATGTGCCCAATTGGGTTGCCATACTTTTCTGTAAGAGCTCTTTTGCCTTTGCCTGGTGCACAACAGTAAAAAATTCAGCCAGTGAGGAGCTATTTGAGCCATCCAGCCTCCATGATGGGGGGAAAAAAGATGCCTTGTTGTATTTATGCCTGTTGTGAGTTTGTTATTCTTGGAAGGAGAAAGCCGCAAAGGCCTGTACTGAAAAGTCTGTGTACTTGCAGGGGGGCAGTAATGGAAAAGACAAATAGGGTCCCCTGAGTTGTGTCCTCTTTATTCAAGATCAAGGGTGAGAGTTGTGTCGTACAGACCTTCAGATATGGCTGAACAGTAGCTCTCAGCAATCCTCACAATTGGTTGTGGTGATTAGGGCTGCTGGGAGATGCAGTTCAGCAACATCTGGAAGCCCCCATGATTCCCACTTCTGTTCTAGACTGATATTTTTAGGGTGATTTCAGTTGCACCCCCCTTCCCAATGGACCTCTTCCTGCTACCTCCTAAAATACATAGCTACCTATCATATATGGAATTCCTACATGAGATAAAGCCTGTTTTCTTTTGTTTCTCTTAAATTGGTCTTTGCTGCAGCTTAATCACATCCTCATGTAGTGATGGTGCAGAAGCAGCTTTGGAAACAAGTGGAGCTTTAATATCCATCCCTGTTCCTTGTCTCATTGCAAAACACCTTGCAGAATCGCTTCTCAAACATGTTACTTTTGAATTTCTTCCTCTGCCTCCATAGTTTCATATTTCTCATGCCTTGTTTATGTATTTTTCTCTTCAGTGCAAGGCCAACTTTGCTGTCTAAACTAAAAGAGAAAATTGTGCCTGTCCTGTCTGCTCAATTCTATGTAGGAAAGCAGAATAGATGACTGACAGGTGAATCTTATTTCCCCAGTTGCATGGGACAGCATTTTGCACTGCACCTAAGTGCAGCACACTAATTTAGGGCTTGTCTACACCAGAAACACCCCCCCCCCGTACTTATCCAGTATTCGCAGCACAGTTGCCACATGAAGTTTTTGATTATTCTCATCTTTACCAGGGTTTATGCAGAAAACTCCAGGTCTGAAAGATTTGTGGTTTGCTCCAAATTTGAGGGGAAACCCCGAGTTATTGGTCGTGTCGTGGTTGCAGATTGGCTTTGGTACAAATCTGGGGCTGGGACTTCCAGTGGACAGGACTCCGTTCTGACACTTATTAACTTTTTTGATTGTGTGAACATCTGGATAAGTGTATCTCTACTTATCCAGTAATACTGTACTCTGGGACAATGTATATTGGTATATTTGCTTGCACAAGTGAATAGGAAAACAAAAACCAGAGCAGCCCCATCCTTGTGGCTAGATATAGTATGATGTACAGGACATGTGATCAATGTAGGACCACCCTTTTACTCTGACACAGATTACAGTGTGATAGGATTTTCTGATCTACAATCGGAGAAGCCTGGTGAGTGTGGCATTTACAGGGCCATTGTGGATCAAAAACATCCACTGCAGCTACAAGGTAGGTGTGGGGTTTCCTGCCAATGTGGTCAAGCCCTTAGACAGCCCAGAGCCCAGGGCAAAACTGAGTAACATACAGGATTCTGTCTTCAAGCCCCTCACATTCCTCACCCCCACAGGCAACTGCTTCTCTTCATCTATTGTTTATTTACTTAATTTCTCTTCTACCTTTTCCCAACAGGGGGCCCAAGGCAGTTTACATCATTAGTTAAAACAAAATGTGTGTCTATGTGCCTTCAAGTTGCCTGTGAACTTATGACAACCCCATGACTTTCATAGGGTTTTCTTAGGTAAGGAATACTCAGAGGTGTTTTTCCTTTCTTCCTCTGAAATACAGCCTATAATGCCTGGTATTGATTGGCAGTCTCCCTTTCAAGTACTAACCAGGGCAGATACAAAAATTTAAAAACAATTAAACAGGCAATACTATTAAAAAGCTAATTTGAACAAGTATTAGTCCACCACATTGTGTTATAGATCAGGTGGTGCTGAAAATGAGGTGGAAGGGTTAAGGAAAAGACCACTGTGAAGTCAGGTTTGCTGTAGGCAACCCATAGGACAGGATATGGTGGATGTGCGTGAGAGAAGTTCTGCATCTGCTGTATAAACTGAGCTGGGAATCTGTCTTATGTGAGAATGTTGGTGGAAGATACAGCATGTCTTATTATTGACTCCAGCCCACAATAAACAGATCTGTTCTATATCACAGTAGAAGCTGAATTGGCTTGATAGTGTCAGTAGGTTTTCTGCTACCTTTTAGTTGACATATTCCCATAAACAAACAAGGGACTGTGGTTTTGGCCTATAACTCAGTCAATTACATACTTTAGGCTACACACCTATACACGAAGGCTGGTCAAATCTCTTTACAGCACTTCTAGAGAATTTTTTTTTTAATTCCATCAAATATAGCAAAGTGGCGTGATTGCCATTGAAATTCAGCAGCAAACTGCTAAAGTGCACTAACACAGTGCAATTGACTAACCAAGTTAATTACATTTTCAATTAACACTCTAAGCTAAATGCAGTAACACAGTGCAACTGACTAACACAGTTAATTACCAGTCAAGCAGAACCCTTGGTTTTTGGTTTTGCAAATATTTCAAAGTGTTTCCCCAGTCTACTGGAATGAGAAGCCTTCAGTTTGCTATGTCTGCTGCCAAAGCTACTATGTGTGTTACTCTACCATAGCAGTTTCTTTAAAGTTCATGGTTTCCCATGAAATTCATGTTTAAAATTAAAAAGTAGTCTATAAAATTAAAACCACTGTACAATGAATTTAATTAAGCCAATAATGAATTGGTTTTAGTCTTAAATGCACTGTAATTAATATACTGTAATAATATTTAATGCATTTACTGTAAAAGCATTAATATTTTGAAATAACAATTAACTCTCAGTGGGTTGGAGGATTTTATTTCTTAAAACTAACAAAAATTAAACTAAATATATTTCATATACTTATAGAGGCAGCTTTTATGTTATTTCATATTGCCTCAAGCACACCGCTTTTAAGTGATGCTGGTACCAAGGGTGTAGCAGCAGGGAGGGGGTGTTGAGATGAGGACTTTACCCCCTCAAATCAGGATTCTGTCTCCAATGAATTTTTCCTTCCATCCCCAAATTTCTAGCATTCCAGAAAATGAGACACTGGAATTCACACCTAGAATTCTTCTTTTTGCTGTGTTTACATTCCCTTGGGAACTATGCCTGCCTTTTGCTTTGGATACATAAACTGTATTTCTAAATGTTTAACTGAAGTTTTAATTTATGCAATGCCATAAATTTGGGGACTGAGGTAAAATTTCATGGGGGGACAAAATTCTTACTGGGGTCAATGCTCTCATTTTGGCCCTTCTGTAGCTACAACCCTGAAAAATAGCAACCCTAACATTAGCCACATTTTCACTTTCCCTACATCTGAGAAATAGGGTCAAGATAAGTGGTAAATGCTGTTTTGTAGCATTTTTGTAGCTGTAGCTAGAAATTTTGTAGCTGTAGCGACACCCTTGGCTGAGTCACTTGCAAGTCATCAAGTGTATAGTAATATTTTGTCTTAACACATAGGTAAACCCAGTTGATTCAATGGGATTATTCTAGTCAGAACTAACAACAGGATTTAGGCTATCAAGTGTTATATTTGTGTAAACCAGTAGTGAATGTTTTGGATATTCATCCCAAACTAAAAATATACATACAATTAACCATCCCTATATGCTTGTTATATTTATATCCCACCCTCTCTCCAGTGAGTTTAAGGAGACATACATGGGTCTCCTGCTCCATACTCTATCCTTGTGACAACCCTGGGGTGTAAGTCAGATTTAGAATGTATGACTGGGTCCAATCCAAAATTCTGACCACTGAAGAGAGGCACTTGCCACAAATGGCATATGGTGGGTGATGTGGACAGGTTGCAGCCATTCCACTCTGTTGGAGGACAGAACTGTGTGTAACATGTGACCTGCCTTGCAACTGGTAATGCGTCTAGAAGAGGACACTGTCCCATCCCTATTGGCAAAGTAAGATTCAGCAGGAATACAGGCTGAACCCACAGGAGATACATTCTAAGACTCCCTGTGGATACCTGAAACCATGGAGAGTAGCAAACCCCATTATTTTCAATGAGACGAACAGCAGAATTTGGCCATAGAATCACATTGGAACACCTGGAAATGCCTAGAGAGAACATATTTTTGGGGGCATGAATAAGTGAAACCGTGGATACCGAATCTGTGGGTATGAGGGTTGACCTGTATTCTATAAGTAGGATGGGGTACCATCTTGCCCCTGGATTCAGGCAGCAAAATGTTGTCAGCTTGCTCAGAGCTAGGGAACACAGAAGATCCTTGGAAGTGCTTTGCAGTTTGGGAGAGCTTTTAGACTTAGCCTTGTCTCTGGAGGCCTTTGTGGTAGCAGAACACTGTATATGCTGGTATGCCAATATTGCAGAGAAATCCAGTTTCCCCAGTCTCTGTCACACATGGTTTAACTACCTCCAGTGTAGATAATGTTGACATCTTCTTATATGAGGTTGCCTTCGAAGCTTCATTTGATGCAGATGCAAGTGGAACTTTGTCTCCTTAGGTCATGTAATGTTGATGTTCCACCATCTTTCTTGGCTCCCAGATTCTTTCTGAGCCTAACTCTTAGTCCTGGTCTTGAAAGCCTTTGCTGGTTTGGCATCTGAATATCTGAAGAATGCCCCCCGCAAAGGTCTTCAGGCAGGGCCAACAGAAGACATATTGCCCATCTGAGGTGTAAAAGAAAATGGCACCCCACCCCCTTGAGTCAAGGTGCATAGTACCCAAGATTCCATAGTACCCATGAAGTTACTTTGGCACCTGAAGCAGAAAACCCCACAAGCACCTCTTCCCATCCCTGGCAGTAAAAATACAACAATAAATTAATTTTAAAAAATCATTTCCTGAAGTTTCAAATATTTGCTGCCTGAAGCAGCCACTTCAGCCTGTCTATTGGTTGGGCCAGCCTTGTCCTCCCACAAGCCTCATTCCTAACTGATACGGGTGGATTCACATCAATAGATTTCCCCCCCAACCAGATTTCAGGATGCACTGGCTCAAGGGTCTGCCTAGGTTCCCCCTTGGCCTGTTTTTAGGTGCTGGGTAATGATACTCTTGTTTCTTCAAGCATTTGGGGCTGAGTACTGCCAAAAAACCTTTTTGCTTTTATTTGTTGTTTGCTGCTGTTGCTGTAGTTCAAGCTGCCAGTAATTGATTGATGGCATTGTTAATGTTGTTGGCTAATGTGCTGTAGCAATGCATTTGTCTTTGCTTTGATTATGAGCACTGTGTACCATTTCAAAAGCTCTTTATGGTCAGAAAGATAGTAGAATTTCATATATATATATATATATATATATATATATAATATACACAGCATAGTTTAACAAATAAGACCTGCAACAAAATGTCACAGTGCATCTGCATACTGCTTCAGACTGTATTTCTATAGTCATTTTTCTAAAAGTAAGTCAGAATTAAGTCAGTGGGGCTTACTTCGGAGTACCTAGAATGTCTAAAATTGTGGTACCAACCAATTTCTTTTCCAAGATACACCAGGATTTTTTCTTTCCCATCTGGTTTTCCTCCCCCACTCCTGTCAGAGTCAACCTACTCAGTCTTCCTTGTGTTGTTTTGAGTGTTCTCCCACCCCTACATTTCTCCCCCCCCCCGCACCGCTTTATTTATTTGTTCACACTATCTGCAACTTTGGACTCCCCTGAGCCTGCCAGTACTTCTGTTTTATTAATGGATGGTGCCATTTTGGCTTGACATTCCTAGAACTGAGACTGCTATTAGTATGCCTTATCACATGAGGCAGGTAAATCACAATTGCATCAGGATAATAATGCCTTCGGTTGGGACATACTACATGACATCATCCCTTTTCTGTTGTTCTCCCATGGGAGACTGTTTTAAAAGTTTTTTTTTTTAATTAACACAAAACATCAGTTAATGACTTCCTTTCCTGCTTCTATTGTGATATGATTTCCTGTGTGAAAGCTCAATCGGGCTTTTATACCCATTTGGGTGCTCAAGGGGTGCTCAGTGGCATGCTTTGGGTGAGAAAATATAATGACCAGGGGAGAAGGGGTAGACATTTCAATTTGATTTCCTTTTTTCTCTATAGAAAATATCCATTGCCGGGACTTGACGGAGAAGCCAAAACTATACTCAATGCCTCCTCACCTCCTTTTCCAGCCCCATTCCAGAGACTGTCATTACAACATTATAATGCCATGGTGTGCTGACACCCTCATTCTCTCTCTCCCTCTCATACACACTCCTACCTGGAAATGTAAGCGGAAAAGGCAAATGAGTCTTACAGTTTTAAAAAGCATTTATTTCATTCACCCTCTGCCTCTTACTTGCTGTTTCTTCCTTCAAACATGCTAATTGCTGCCACATGAAAGCCAGGGATAGATCAGTAACTGCTGACTTTCCTTTGCCAGCAATTAGTTAAGTCTGGGAAGTCTTATCTATCTCAATTTTATCCCAATCAGGAAGCACCCCCTCACAATAAAAAAAGCCCTTTTTAAAAATAAGACTGTTTTCATTTATATTTGGGTGTGTGTGCCCACACCTAAAAATGAAAAGGGGTGGTGATAATGTCTTGGAGGAGGTAGTGAGAGGAAGTCTCAAATGCTGTGTGCAATCTCTCTCTCTCTGGCTTTTCTTCACAAACGAAGATTCAGGAAGGACTCATCCCACACTTTCTGCAAGTGCGCTGATGACTAAAAAGGCCAATCCGAGATAAACAAGTCCGGTTGCAGAAAGCACAGCAGAAGGTCTCCTTGGGTGATGTTTCCGGGTTGTGATTCTTTCTGTGTTGTCATTTCTCTTCAAGACTTGTTCGGCGTGAGTTCTCAAATAAGGCTGCAGCATTGTGGATAGTGCGTCTCCATGCCTCCCGATGTGAGGCCAGGGCGGACCATTGTTGGTGATCAATTTGGCTGAGCCTGAGATGTTGTTCCAGGGAGTCCTTATATCGCTTTTTTGGAGCACCCCTCTTACGCTGACCCGTGGTGAGTTCACCATAGAGTACTATTTTTAGGAGGCATGGTCCTCCATCCTAGAAACGTGCCCTGTCCAGCGCAGCTGTGTTCTCAATATCATGGCCTCAATGCTGGTGATCCCTGCTTGTTCAAGAACAGCAACATTTGTCATGTAGTCAGTCCAGTGTATATTTAGGATTGTGCGTATACAGCGCTGATGAAAGCGTTCGAGGAGTCGTAAGTGGTGGCGTTAGGTGACCCATGTTTCAGACCCATAAAGGAGAATAGACAGTACAATGGCTCTATACACACTGATTTTTGTGCTTCGCCTCAGGTGTTTATTACTCCAGATTCTTTTGTAAAGTCTTCCAAATGCACTATATGTCTTTGCTAATCTGTGATAGATCTCTTTGTCAATCTTGGCATCTGAGGAGATGATGCTTCCCAGGTAGGTGAACTGCTGAATGGACTTGAGCACAATTTGCGGATGGCAAGGTGGGGATGGTGGTGTTCGTGGTAGCTTGTTGAAGATTGTTGACTTGGAGTCTCTTCTTTAAGATGCCACCCATCTTAAGTTTGAACTTAAGATGAAGATTTAGTTTACATTTTACGAGGCGGTGATCTATTTGGCATTCTGCACTGGGCATCACTCGAGTGTGACGGACATCACGGATGTTTTTCTGGCAGACTAGAACATAGTCAATGAGGTGCCAGTATTTGGATTGGGGATTTTAGCACAAATGGACACTGTAATCCTGGAATTGCATACAAAAAAACGAGCAATCCTGATTGAATAGTGTTTTTTTACAGCTATTAGCCAGAGAACAGCCCCAAGCAATAAGGCCCATAAAAATGCCTTTCAAGGGAGGTGATACCAGCACCTTTTTTGCAGTTTAAATTTTGCACACATGAAGAAAGTACGCCTGCCATTCTGCACACATACCAGAAATAATCTGTTGTAAAGTCTCACAGATAAAATTGTGGGAAACCTGACACAAATTAATCCACATAGTACTGGTGTTTGTTACAATATTGCCATTGGCACGCTTATGAAGGACAGAAGGACATTACAGTATTTTTCATATATATGGCCTGTGCAGAACCTCCCAGTAGACTGTAGTTCTGACATGTACAATGTTTTAATGGCCACAGATATTCTTGTTTAGGAAACAGACATGTGAGAGTGGATGGGATTCAATTCCAGGCCCAATGATTGTGTCCTGTATTATTAAATGGCAGCAGTGTGCATGCAGATGTATCTGCATTCACATTGCTGCATTCACATCACTGCCATTTTAAGTATAGGGCATGCTAGAAATCGGGGCTCTGGAGCCATCCACTGTAATTAAAGCCAAAGGCTATTAACTCAGGCTGACACAATAAATTTTGTTGAAAAGATTAATGAAGTTGTAGATATAATGCTGTGTGCTTTGCTATGGGGGAAAATGTGTGTTTAAGCTCTGCACACTGAATAAATTGTTTTGGTTGGTTGGTGTGTGTGTGTGTTTGCTTGAGAGAGGGGGAGATAGGATGTGACCCTTGTAAAGTTGCCAAGAATGCTGGAGTGTGATGCTTTAAAGGAACAGCATACAGTTAGCCACCTAACATTTGATTTAAGAGTCAGAGGGATCATTTGTAATTAGCATGTGGATCAAGTTACTTCTGAAGTTAGTTTAAAAGCAGAGCTCTTTCAAGTTTGTTGGCTTTATACTTGGAAGTCTTCCAGTCTGAAACAAAATTATACTGAGGAAGAACAGCAATTGCATGGCTGCTTTGAAGAAAGCTCCACCGTTCTATTACTTCTTTTTTGTGATCATGTTCAAAAACAGCATATCCAAGGTAAGCTCAAATTTTCTACCCTTTTCATGATATGGATTTTATTACACACAGAAATCTCTCTTCCTACTCTCAGATGCTGTAGATAAGGTAAATGTATTAGAAAGTTGTGATATTTGTTGCTGTAATTCTCTAGTTTTGTTTAAAACTATCCGAATGATGTTTGGGAATATTTTCTGGCAATTCCCAGGGCACTAGCTGTAACATTTTGTTCCCATTCTTAAGCAGGTTTCTTTTTAATTCTGAAAAAAATGGGAGTAATACATTTCCTTCTCTTTTCCTGAAAATCTGGGGTTTTTTTAGCAGTATAGTGTTATAGCACATTAGTGCAATAGCACTTTTCCACTATAACTATGAATCTAAAAAGAAAATTCAAAGAGGAGAACATTTGTCCTTTAAACCATAGGACCACCTCAGCAAACCCAGCCCCAGTTTTAAAAAAAAAGATTTAGAAGATCTTAGTACAGATGCAAGAAATCACAACAAACAGCCCGCAAAAGAATGTGACGACGACTGGCAAAATCCCAAAGGGCTTCTTTAGACCAATCTGGTTTGAACTGCCAGCCTGGCTAGTTCTTTATATGCAATGTGGAGGGGCACCATTTTTTCCTTCACTCAAGGGATAACCCTGTATGCAGATCATGTTCAACTCCCTATTTAGTCATGAAGCTTGACTAAATGGCCTTGGGTAAGTCATTTTTACAGCATTCTCATGAGGATAAATGCAATGCACCTGCATTTTAGTTTAACTGCTCTGTGATTTTAAAAACCATTTGCAATGTGATGGCATAGTAACCTTCTCTTGAAGAAGTTTGTTTAGTATTACAGTTGTGCCTCCGTATCCACGGATTTAAGTATGCATGGCTTGAAAATATTCTTTAAAAATAATAATCCAAAAAGCAAACCTTGATTTTGCCATCTTATATAAGGGACACCCTTTTGCTATGCCATTGCATATAATGGGACTTGAGTATTCACAGATTTTGGTATTCACGGGGGGTCCTGGAACCAAACCCCAGCGAATATGAAGGGACAACTGTATTTTACTAAATGGTCTGATGGACATTTCTGAGTAATGGTTATTCTAGCTTCTGGCCACTGGGTTTGAACCTACTTCACTCTGGCCATATGGGTTTAAGACTACGATTTAAGACAGGTGAATGAGAACAGATCCAGGAAGAGAATTCCATCTCAGCAGACTTGTTTTATGAGGTGTTTCTTGTGTTACATAGGCCAAATCCACACTACATAAACAATCTGGTTTGAAACTGGATTATTTGTCATGGCCCCTTCCTATGGAATCCTGGGATTTATAGTTTCACAGGGTCTTTAGCCTTCTCTGCCAAAGAGTGCTGGTGTATCATCAAACTAAAAATCCCAGGATTCTATGGGAAGGAACCATGGCAAATGATCCAGTTTCAAACTGGATTATTTGTGTAGTGTGGATTGGACTTTACTCATTGCCATTGTGACACCCTGGGGAAGGAAGTTATTCCTTAGCAGAAGCATCAAAAACATTTTGTTGGTTAAGACAAAGGAGAAGATGGCACCTCTCCCCACCCCTTCCCTGCATCCCCAACTCTACATACAAAAGCTGACCAGACTGGCAGGTGAATCTTATTTCAGTACCAGCAACAGCATTCCTCATTACATCTGAATCTAGTAGGGTTGCTTATGGAGTGCACAGCAGGCCATGTAGTACATATAGCTGTGTCCATTATCTGAGCCTCTTCAACATATGCCACCTCAGGTGGCTACTACGTTTGAATCATAGAATCATAGAATTGTAGAGTTGGAAGAGACCACGAGGGCCATCCAGTCCAACCCCTTGCCACACAGGAATCACGATCAAAGCATCCCTGACAGGTGGCAATCCAGCCTCTGTTTTAAAGACCTCCAAGGAAGGAGACCCCACCACGCTCCGAGGGAGTGCGTTCTACTGCCGAACAGCTCTTACTGTCAAAAAGTTCCTCCTAATGTTGAGGTGGAATCTCTGTTCCTGGAGCTTGCATCCATTGCTCCGTGTTCCAGTCTCTGGAGCAGCAGAAAACAAGCCTGCTCCATCCTCAACGTGACACCCCTTCAAATACTTAAACAGGGCTATCATATCGCCTCTTAACCGTCTTTTTTCCAGGCTAAACATACCCAGCTCCCTAAGTCTCTCCTCATAAGGCATGGTTTCCAGACCTTTCACCATTTTAGTTGCCCTTCTCTGGACATGCTCCAATTTGTCAATATTTGGTCTAGTATTAGAGCCCACTCTTTTCCCTAGGGAGGCCTGGTAAAGCTAGACCCTCTAATTCTTTTATTAGGCAAGTTTAAACTTAGCTTCTGATTTGACTTGATCCAATCTGAGCTCATTTGAACTGGATGTATCTTAATATTATTTGTCTGGACACTGTTTTTATGCGTGCTTTGAGAGTGAGGACTTTATTGCACAAGGCTTCTACAGAGCTGGAATCACATTTCTGAAGCAAACGGAAACATACCAGTATTGAAGCAATCTTTATCACACCTCCATTTCCATATAGGTATGGTGCTGCATGTTCCTTCCATACTGCCCCACTTCCTCACCATTATTATCCTACATAGGGCTTGCAGATCAATCTGGTGGAGGTGATGGGGGAGAGATATTGGGCCAGTGGAGCGGGGTGGGGTGGGGGTGGAGATGGGGGTGGAGATCAGGTTAACAAAGGGGGGAATAGAGATTGGGCCGGCAGAGCAGGGGGGAAGAGATCAGTCTGGTGGAGGGGAGGGAAGAGAGATCAGTGGATCACAGCCAAGAAAAAAGAAAGGCACAGCTTGGCCTGCCTGAGAATATAGTGGGGAGGGGGGAATAGGGATAGGAGGGAATCCAACCCCCGCATGCTACATGACTGCTGTCTCTTCCATTTCTGAGATTACCACATAAGGGTGGCTACTGGGACAGCAGGACTATTAGGAGCCATTGACAGGTTTCCCCCATCAGTGACAACGTGCACTTTAGAAACGACTGAAGTACACACCAGCAATGGGATGAAGACATTGTGTGGTAAGTACCACCCAATAATGCTACTCTGTCTTGCTCTAGTCACATTAAAGTTCTGAGTTTCACTAGGCATGGGGGCAAGGTGTAGGTACGATACAAGAAAATAAACAAGCAACACAACACTCCCTTTCTTCCTTTCAGTGGCGTTCTGAGCATAGATTCTGTAGGAGCACACATTTCCCCCTTATATAATGCTGGCAACAGAAACCCTCTCTAGAGGAGTTCAGAGGGAAGTTGTTATAAAGGAAGGGACAGGCCTGTGTTCTATATTTGTTCTTTTTACGTCTTGTTCTGCTGTACACATCACAGGTTTTTGTGATCATATCTGCACAGTGACCTCTTGTTCACATAATACCATATTTAGGAAAGAAATAATCTTAAGAAGCCTTTCTCAGAAACTCCTAAGGGCCTCTGCTAGCCTCAGTTCCAGCTGTAAAATCTATTATGTTTAAAAGCCACTGACGCACCAAAACATCAAAAACCTGGCAGACTGAAGGCCAAACAAAGGCTGTAGCTCTATGCCAACTTACCTGAAAGTAAGCCCCATTGAATTCAATAGGACTTACTTCTGAGCAGATATCTACAGGATTGCAACATACACATTCATGTATTTAAGCTCAGATCTATGTGGATCATGTTGAAAGATGGACAACTGAACAGCAAAAGGAGAATGTGGGAAGTAGGTGTTGAGTCTCATCCCATCAGTGGCTTAACTCCCCAAACTTCCTCCCTCCCCAAATGCAGTTCTCCCTAGAGGGGGGGGGAAGCAAGAAGATAGCAAATGGAGGGAAAGGAGGGAGAAAATCTTCAAGCACATAAAATTCAGTCCAGGCAGTGGTGACACTGGTGGGGTGAGGAGAGGCCGAACAGTACCAGGGTGCCACTGTCGGGATGTGTGTGATACCAGCTTTATTGACACAACAGGCCCCAGGACTTATAATTGTGGAGACCAAAGAAATAAGATGGTTATATCCAAGTCTCCCTACTGTGAAAAGTTAATCATCAACAGTTTAAGTCCAACTGACTTCAATGTAAGCGTAACTAACTTAGTGTGTTCCTGGAATTTCAGGGAGAATCCAGATGATGCTGTTTTCCACTTGTAACCCTCCCATATCTTCCCGCCATTTCTTCTAGCTTTTTTCTGACCACCAGAAATTGGAGGGAAAACAAGACAGAATATCTGTATGGTGCCTTTTGATTGGCAAGTACTATGTGCTGTTGGCCTGGAAGCATCCTTACAACATTTCCACACATTGAAAGATTACTTTAGCAGGTAAAGTGAATGTTATTAGATGAAGTAGATGAATAGTTTGAAATGTTAGTGATAAAGGGAAACTATTTAGTTTAGTAAAATGGAAATAAGATATATTCACTGTCTTACAGCCTTTTAGCTGGTAGGTTGGAATCAAACCAGTCCCTATATGTGTCTCCCCCACCCCACTTTTTTTAGGATAGTGTCATGTGTTGTAATTTAAGAAAAGAATTAGAGGGGAGGGTTTAAGGGGGGGTAGATTAGTTTTAGGAGGGAGGTTCCTTTTTTCTTGGTCAAATGTTTTGTGTTTTTTTTCCTTTTTTAGTGGTTTGTTGTTATCCCTTGTATATTGTTTTAGATTGGTAAAAAACTGTTGAATAAAAATATTTATTTATTTATTTTAAAAAGAACATTTCCAGACAGAAGGCTTCTAACACTAGTAATTCAAAGACATGAAGCAGCTTAGTCTTTTCCCCCTTAACAGATTTTCAGTGGGAAAAGGCAGAAGAACCAGTAGGTAAAACAGGGAGGGTTCCACTTGGAGGACAAATCACACCATTGTCTGAAACTACTGCAAGATTCAATGAATGTGGTAGGGCAATGTTTTGATAAAAGCCTTGTCTACAATTGTTTTTAGTATGGATCCAATCCAATGTGAAACAGAGAGGCCATCCTGGTTAGATCAGATGATAAGAGAGTCCCTTAGATTGGGGTCTTGTCTAGATGAAAGGATATAATGCTGATTCTTGCACATTATTGCAAATTCGCAGCAGCGTTAATTTGTCTCCATGGTCTTTTGGCAAAATTGATAGTATGCAAAGCTATACATGTTTGAAGTACACACACCTGCCAATCAAGATGGTGGCTGAGTAAATTAGCGTGTTATTATTCTCCACAAATTACTGCCACTGCATAGTATTTTTTAAAACTTTAAAGCAAAGGTGTACAAGTGTGACCTTCTGCTTAAAACAGGTAACAGATTGCCTCAGAGCAGCAAAAAAGCATACAACTGGCAACATGACATTCCTAAATGGTGCTTCTGGCTGCTTCCTTGCTGGCAAGCTCCTCCCCCCCTTGCACACATGTCCAATCTGCTGTCTACTTCCCCTCCTCTCCAAGAATGGACAATGTCCCAAATCGATTGCCTTAACAAGCACATTCTCACAGGTTATTTTTAAAATTTCAGGAAAAGCAGCAAAGGCTCTTCCCATGTAGTTTTTGGAGTTTTTTGCCCGCTCCTTCCGAATAAGGCGAATCGCTGCAGGATCTTGTTGGGACAAAAGGTATTCTCCTTGAATTCTATGAGAAATATTTTCATCATCTAGACAACCCCTAGGAGTAGAATCATAGAATCATAGAATTGTAGAGTTGGAAGAGACCACAAGGGCCATCCAGTCCAACTCCCTGCCACGCAGGAGTAGGGAAACTTTAGCCTTCCAGATCAGTGGTAGCCCAAGTTCTCCCACAACATGAGGTGGGAAGAAAAGCTCTGGTCCTGCCACCTCCATCATGATTGCTGCTTTCCCTTACCCGCTCTCCCTTTCTTTGCCTGCTCCTCTTCCCTCACTTTTCACCCATCAATCAACCAGTGTGCTTGCTTGCCTCATCCTTGCCCCTCCTCTTCCCTGCTTTCCCTTTGCCTCAACTCCTTCCTAGGGTTGCCAGTTCAAGACTATTCCAAGTCCTGAAATTTCAGAACCAAAATCTGAGACTAGGTGATGTGAGGGGTGGGCCCTGGTGATGTTACAAGGCTGACATTATAAGGAGAAGCTCCTAGTGGAGTCATTAAACATGATACAGTAAGCATCAACTGCAGATACATGGAATACAGAATTGGTTTTCTGCTGCATGCATAAGACAAATACCTCACACTGCCAAATGTACTGGCTTGCACTACTCTAGATATTTTGGACTTCACCTCCCATAATCCCTTATTCTCCAGATACGCTGGTTAGAGCTTCTGGTGTACAAAACATCTGGCAGACCAAACATTATCCATCCCTGGACAGGGAGACATTTCAAGCAATTAATTAGAATAAGCTCATTATTAGTTAGCTGAAAGAACTGCCATGCAAGTGGCTTAAACTAGAGATAGAGGGAGAAATGTCAACGCTTTAGAAAACTGTCAGGTGAGACACCTTGACCTTTCTGCCACAATCTGTAAGAGAGTGACTATAGCATAGTCAGCAGATTATCTGAAGCTCCACTACATAACTGAAAACTATTTGAAAGCTGAAATTCTTAAGAGCATTTCCAGACAGAGGGCCCATCTTAGTGAGAAGGTTCAATGCAGGTATTTTATAATTTTCTCCTTAACAGATTTTCCACATTAAGGAAAAACCAAGAAGCCATGGCAAAACTTATGAGTGCAAGACAAGTCACTTGGGGGCCTCATAAAATTAAGTGATGGGCACTGACTTGATAGAAGCCTGGTCTGGAACAATCCTAAGTGCCATCATGGAGAAAAGGGAGGAATAAAACAATGACTGTGTAGGTCCCAAAGGGAATCTGGCCTTGAGTACAAAAAAAAAAACACCCCTTATTTGATGATCTCTTAATATCCCATGGATGGCCTACACAGCACAGAACCAGACAGAAAGTTTTGGGGGTAGACACTGAAGCCCCCCTCAGCAGACTACACCTGAGGACAGAGGGGATATTTCCAAATAAAACATACCTATTGGGAATATGCCGGGAACTCAAAGATAGGTCAGGGAATTATGTGCTTGTTACCTGAACTACCATTTTGTATCTGACTCCACACCCAGCCTCTAGTTTGCATATGGAGGCCAAATAGTGGATCTTGGGTGCTTATTAAAAATCACTATAGGTCCCACAAACTTGAATCTCCCCATGCTTGTACTGAAGGCCTTTCAAATGGAGGTATTTGTACAAATAGAACCTCATAGTATAACCAACTGGACCACAAGCACTGAACAGTTTTGAATCAAATCTTGTTACTTGGAACTGATGTGGGGGGTGGGGAATTTTGGACTTCTGACTGGACTGAAACTTCACACCTCTCAGCAAATACATTTTTGTTTTGGGTTTGATTTTTTTTTACCACCATGATAAAAATAACCAGTACACACCATAAAAAGTTCTCTCACTCTCATCCATCAGTCAGTTATAATAGAATTTACCGTTATGCATCAACAGCAAAAGCTTTAAAAGAGAATCAATGCATATGAAATCTCGCCATTATCTTGATCAGAACTGCTATCTGATTCATTTATATCTTATAATGGATCCTGGATCCTAGTTATTTTTAAGTACTACAGACAGAGGAAATGCAGGATTCCAAGAGAATTGCATCTTCATTGAAGAGGAATCAATACTAAGGTTCTCATGGTCTTTTGAAACTTGGTTATATTTGCTACACAGGTTCTTAAAATATCATAGTGAAGAAATATTGTGTCAGACATATTTCTTTTGCCTTTGAAACAGGCTGTGAGGTGGGTATGGGACTTTTTTTTTTCTGTTCAGGGCCACATTTTCTTTGTGCTTATCTTCTAACTCAGGCCATCACAGGTATTCTGATACACACAAACACCAAATTAAACACATATTTCCTTAAGCATATTTATAGGAGGGGCAGCTTCTTCAACATACCCCACTAAATGCATGGAACTGTTTTTTCTGTCAAACAACTAAACCCGTTGTAGATAGGGAGCTTTGTATATTCAAACCTCCTATGCCACTAGAGATAGTCGAATTTGTGACCAACAAATTGGTCATTGGACCAAAGGGTCTGAATCCATGTGCTTTGGGCTGTGGATTATGCCACTTGCTGCTGCAATAATAATCAGTTGCTACCACATGTCTGGCTGAAACTTTCATGTCAGTCTTAGCCACATGTTTAGAGAAAAGGCTCCTTTATATGTTATAAGTCAGTCTCAAGGGAGGTACTAGGTGGACAAATTAGAATTCTACTGTAATATTTGAAGAAGGCAGTAAATGCTTGGGAAATGTTAACAAGGAATACAGTTGTCCCTCCGCATCCACAGATTTGGTATCCACGGATTTAAGTATTCACAGCTTGAAAATATACTTAAAAAATAATAATCCAAAAAGCAAACCTTGATTTTGCCATTTTATATAAGTGACACCATTTTGCTATGCCATTGCATATAACGGGACTTAAGTATTCATGGATTTTGGTATCCATGGGGGTCCTGGAACCAAACCCCAGTGAATATGAAGGGACAACTGTAGTATCTATTTCATAGTAGCCACAAAGTTGTTGTCTTTTGGGGTTCTGTAGGAGGAAGTATTTCATTATACACCTTCTTTGCAAACAGATCACTTATTTTTCCTTTTCTTGAGGAAAGGAACAGTTCACTTGTTAACTGCAGTATAGTCATGCCTATTTTAATTTGTCACTAGTAGAAAGTGTGGGTTAGCCCCCCAATTTCCTTTTATTATCTGGATCCATGTTAATGCAGAGGCTCTTTTACCAGCCAGTAACTATGCAGGGTTACACCTCTATTTGTTTAGGTATTTAGCTTAAGGGATGAGAACGGCAATGATCTTTTTTTTTTTTTGTCACACTCATGTTTACATTTTCAACATACGTAATTAACTGGAGCAAGATTCATCTGCTTCTAACTGGAGAGGTTAAAATCTTCATTGTGTGATTTGGTGGTTCCATCATGAGGGCAATTGCCATATCAGGGCTGATGCCAGTGCACTGTCACTGCATTTCTGTGCTCAAGTTGCAAGAAATACTGGAAATACAATACTATCAGAAGAAACAGAGGTCAGAGTAATGACATCAGCTTATATTCCTAACGATGGGCCTGTCTATACGAGGGGGGGGGATGTAGATTGATGTGCACTAACATAAATTTGAAGCAGCTTCTATTTGTCTTAACAGTTTTCTACAACCAGGCATGCAAAGCTATTCCCTTTTACTGTCCCAATGGGCATGCCTGCGAATCAAGATGGCAGGCATGAGTGAATTACTCACACTTCTATTGTTGCCAGTTGCTGCAACTGAACTTAAAAAAAAAAAGCATATCTAACGTGCGAAAGTATAATATTCTGCTTAAATAATTTTTTAAAAGAAAAGAAAAAGGCTGTTTCATTGCATGCTCACTTAAGCGAAAATCCAAGAAGGAGGTTCTGGGTGCTTGCCATCTTAGCAAGCTCCGCCCCCTGCCCATGTCTGACCAATCAGCTTCCACCTCCACTTTTATTGCAAATGCAAATGAATGTGAATCCAATTTTCCAAATGGGTGGAAATGTGCATTCTTTATAGAGCTTTTTTAAAAATAAGGGAAAAGCCACAAATGCTTTCCTAGCAGAGTTTACGGTGGATTTGGTCCCTCTCCTTCTGAATACTGTGATCCAATGTGGAATACCATTAGGACAGGTAGGATTCCAAGCGAATTCTATGGGGACCATTTTGACCGTTAAGACAACCCCAAATGTCTCTCTCTTGCCTCTAATTTCCCACCAATCAAGATATTCAATGATGATTCTCTTACATTTGATAATGAGATAAAAATATAGTCAATGCATGGCAATGGCCAAATAACACTGTGACAGCACACAGTCTGATATATGCATGTGCATGCAGGCGCGCACACACACATATGTTAGCATGCCCTACTACCCCTCCCTGTGAGATTCTATAACTGGACATATTGGACATTTTTCGGGGTAGCAATGGTTTAGGCACACTGGAGGTCAGTTGTAGGTTAAAATGACCTGAGATGTGTCTAGAAGTAAAATGGTAGGAAAGCCCAAGTTAGGATTATGTGGAAAGCTCCCAAAAAGGATTTATGCTAACAACCCAGTCATTAAGGGGTATATGCTAATCCTTTCTCCCTGACCTAGGCATTTCAGGCAATAATTCAATCATGCAAACAAATGACCCTCAATCTATACCCTTCAGAAATCTCCCCTCACACCCCCTCCTGTCCAACCTTACAAGGTTGTCGCAAGACCATCAATGTTCTATCATTCCAAAACAAAGGCAATCAGTTAATCCTTTTGTCTATTCTGTGGGAGAGCCATCCAAGCTATGTTGTTACTAACTCGCCCTTCCAAGGCATGGAACAGAGTATAAATATCATAGCCCTAACAAGAGCAAGATGTGCCACAGTGTATGGACTCGGTAACTCTCTTTCTCGGCGTGCCACAGATTGAAATCTCCTGTGCCACCCTCAGATGCCTGTTTGAGTATCTTCACTGCACAGAACTCTCTTACCTTCAAGACTGGTAACTATCACCCTATCTTCCCAGACCTCTCTCTCTCTCTCTCTCTCTCTCTCTCTCTCTCTCTCTCTCTCTCTCTCTCTCCAACCTTTCTGCCTTACTCGGCTATAGCCTTGTATGGTTAGTAAGAGCATGTGTTGTGTATGTTAGTTAATTACTGTATTATTCCAATAAAAAACTTTAACTAGAGCCTCCTCTACAGTTAGTACTGGTATACATAAGTGAAAAGATCCCCAAAGTTACCCTCCTCTCACAGGCCTCCTGTCTGAGCTAATAATATCCTAACTAGATTTTGGCATCATAGGTGAGACTCTAACGTACTCCCCACCTCGTAGGGTAACACATTCTCCACACAAGTCTGTTCTTCTAGGGCAATGTGCCTACCTTTATCCACCTGAATGATAGACAGCAGGGTAACAGGTGCAGCTGGTTTCCTACTTGTCACTGTTGCTATAACCCTTACTACTGGTATGAATGGCACAAGCGTGTGGAGCACCATCACCTCAATGAATATTAGATAACTACTTGTTGGCTCTACTGACATGTCATGGTAGCACACTGGTACCTCTGAGCAGATCAAGAGGACCAGGCAGCAAAAGTTGTTGTAGCAGAGTTGCAAGCATCATGAAGAAATGAGCATACAGATACAGACGTGTGTCTAAACTACTTCCCTTTACTAAAGCGTATTGTAGTAATATTTACAATGAGTCTGAGACTCCTAGGATACAGACTACATATCACAGCACAATGTACAGTGCAGTCCTGTCACTGTACAGCCCAAACTGAATGCACTCAGTCTGAGAGCAAAATCCAAGTCAAGAGTAGAGACAATCAGTGGGATGATATAGTTATACAGTACAGATACAGTACAGCCATGGGTTATACAGTTGGTGGTTCTCACACATTTTCCCATATAGATAAGACATCCTTCACATGTCCTTCCCACACCTGTCTCCCAGACATAATCTAAACGTGCTGGCCAGCCGCATTTAGCCTGCTCATTGCTGGCCTCTGCAGGCTGTAACACATTATACCATGCTAGTTCTTCACAGTATAAATTTCGAGTGATTGTATATCTCATCACCCTGATAGGACATAAGTAAAAGAGGGGGTGTGGGGTAGGTAAAGGATAGCAGCAAGAATAGACAGTGCCTTTGATTAGGTGATTGAGAAAGGATGCTGTCATCTAGATCATAAGCTGAATCTATATGAGGGCTGTATCCCAGCTCCACTGCAGAGTATCCCTGTCCTGCTTTACTGTTACACACAACTGTTTTAATCCAAACTGAAATGAGTTTGGAAAGCCACACAGGATTCCATTATGTAGCTACATCAGTGCAAGAGGGTGTTTCTGCTGTGTGCACACGTTCACTGTATTGGTTTATGTCCAGTCACATAACCGCAGCAGCTGGCAGGTTTGGATTTGGGTGGGGGGATTCCTGCCAAACATTTGCATATTTGCTTAATCATTCTCTGTTTTCCTATCATCCTGATTACCCACCTGTGCTTCTATAAAGTGAAGCCAGTAGAGCAGGAGGAGGTGAAATGCCAGCCTACAAATGTGTGCAATACTATGTATGCAAAAGTTCAAATACAAACTCAGAATAAAAAATAAAATAAAAAATTGCAACACCGCCATTTCTGGACACCAATACAAACAAGGGGGCTACTCTTCCATTTCAGGAACTATCAGGTGACCTAGATAACCACCTGACCTAAGTGACCACCCACCAACCTGGCTCCAGATGTGTGTGTGTGTGCGTGCGTGTGTTTTAAATGGGTCTTCCCAAAAACAGCAGAGTAAACCAGAGATTGTTTAAAAATTGCCTTAAAGTACTCAGGCATCAAAAAGAAGTATTTTCATATTGGAATGAGAGGAATGTCATGACTTCCAACAGGACTGAGGTTGAGCTAAGGACACATTATTTAGCCTGTGTAGATTCAGCCTGTACCAGGGTGAACAACTACCTAAAGTACAAGGGCTCATATGCCCTTCATTTCCTTTTTTTTTTTTTAATTGGTTCAAAATGTCCCTGACCCCTAGAGTTTGAGTGGGGAGAATTTAACCATTTTATTTCTTCCTGGGCTGTTTTAGACCTTCAAAAGGCTTCTTTTAAAACCAGGCAATGTACCAGAAGTCACTTCCCATTTTGAAAGGCCTAAAGACATGGCACAAGTGCCCTTGGTTTTTGGGAGCTACATGTGACCTGGGGGGTTGTACTATCCTCTCCACTGGCCTAGATCAAATGTAGGGGCCCTACATCCGCCTGAGAGCTGGATTCAACTTTGAGAAGTTATTGGGAGCCACGATGCACTCTTGGGCAAGACCAAGGTAGCAACAGCAATAGCAATAGCACTTCTATTTCTATACCACAAAGCACTCTCTAGGTGGTTTACAATGTGTTAACCAATTGCCTCCAACAAGCTGGGTACTCATTTTATGGATCTACAGAAGGATGAAAGGCTGAGTTAACCTGGAGCCTTGTAGGATTGAACTTCCAACGTTTTGGCTGCAGTGCAGGCATTTAACCACTGTGCCTCCAAGGCTCCTATAGGTAAGGTCGGATCAAAAATACCAACATATTTTAGCTTGAAAACCTTACTGCCAGTAACTAAACCTTAGGAGATGCAGTTCAACCATTTAAAATGTGGCATGTGGGGACCTTGGACAAAAGGTGGGCTATCATAGGGAAGGGACTATGGCCATCGCAAAATCTCAAGAGTGCCAGAGCAGGATCCTAGGAGGGCCAGATTACACTCCAGGCCTTCAGGTTCCTTATACCTAGTCTATATGTTCTTCCTTTCCACATACCTAAATGAGGCTCCCTACTGTCCTTGTTGTAGAATGTTCAGTTTCAGAATTCACTTGCTGGGGAAGATAATATGTCAAATGGGAACAAAATAAACCCATCCTACAGTATATATGGAGCTATAGTAGACTTCTGACTTCAGTAACTCTTTGCCTTGCCTTGGGTTCCACAGAGAAAGCCCTGGTGGTGCAGTGGTTAAATGCCAGTACCGCAGCCACAATGTTGCAAGTTCAATTCCAGAGATGCTATTGCTTAACAATTTCTGCAATTTATATACAGTACATATCCTTGAGCAAGCAGGAATCACCAGCATTGAGACCATGATATTGAGAACACAGCTGTGCTGGGCAGGGCACGTTTCTAGGATGGAGGACCATCGCCTCCCAAAAATAGTACTCTACAGTGAACTTGCCACGGGTCAGCGTAAGAGGAGCGCTCCAAAAAAGTGATACAAGGACTCCCTGAAACAACATCTCAGGCTTGATCAAATTGATCACCAACAATGCTCCGCCATGGCCTCACATCGGGAGGCATGGAGATGCACTATCCACAATGCTGCAGCCTTATTTGAGAACTCACGCCGAACAAGTCTTGAAGAGAAACGACAACACAGAAAGAATTACAACCCAGAAACATCACCCAAGGAGACCGTCTGCTGTGCTTTCTGCAACCGGACTTGTTTACCTCAGATTAGCCTTTTTAGTCATCAGTGCACTTGCAGAAAGCGCGGGATGAATCCTTCCTGAATCTTCGTTTGCGAAGAAAAGCCAGAGAGAGGGAGACTTTTCTCACTATGGCTGTTAACTGTTATGTCAGAAGAAATAATGTGAGCATCTACCCTGTAAAACACGATCTTGAAGAATGAGGTACTGTAAGGTTAATCTTAAAGGCTTACATTTTCAGGAAGTCAAACCTCCTGGATTTTATTATTGCTTTGGTCGTTCAATCTCATAAGTGAAACATAATCACATAAAGTAATGATTCCTTGAAACTGCTAGGAGCTCTGGCAGCACAGAAGTCCAATAATGCCTATTGTGAGCTTTATTAGTGATCTGGGGAAAAGATAAACAGGAGATTGATTAAAGGGACAAATAATCTGATCGCTTCTCCATTTATGGAAGGACTTTCAAGGATGAAACACTCATCTGAATCCACTGTGTAAGAAGCTATTTATAATGTATATGTTGTTGTTGCTCTTAATTAAGGGGACTGGAATGTAAAATGTTTAGAAGGCTCCTTTCATGACTACACAGAGGATAACTCACCCAAATGCCCTCCTGCTTTTCCCTGATTAGGAAAAGAGGAATTTATAGTCTTTCCCAGCCTGGCACCCTCAGGAAATTTTGGACTTTAACCATCAGCTGTATCAGAGAATGGCTAATCTTCACCACCTGTTTATTATTTATTAATTGTTAGTTTCACCAGTCTCCCACCTTTCCTCCAGTGAGCTTAAGTTGGCTTACATGGTTCCCTTCCTCCTCACTTTACCGTCACAAGGATCTTTTGAGGTAGCTCAGGCTGTGAGAGTGTGACTCTTCCAATGGTTGCCCAGGGAATGGTGGGTAAAGGTAGGCACATTGCCCTAGAAGAACAGAACGTGTGGAGGATGTGTTACCCTACAAGGTGGGGAGTACGTTAGAATCTCACCCATGATGTCAAAATCTAGTTAGGTGATTATCAGCTCAAACAGGAGGCCTGGGAGACAGGGTAACTTTGGGGATCATTTCACTTGAACAGTCCAATGGTTGCCCAGGGAATGCCATGGCTCAGTGGAGACCAGGACATAGGTCTTCCAAGCCCTGGTCCAACACTCTAACCCAGGGTTTCTCACCCAGGGTCCCTGGAACCATAGGATTCCTTGAAAAGTTGCTAAACTTCCGCAAGAGATTGTGAGTTTTTTTTAAAAAATAACATGTTTTGAGCTATATATAATAATAATTTTTATGCAGAGGTTCCCTATGATTTCTATATAAGGGCTCCCTGAGACCAATATTTTTTATACATGGGTATAAAAGCAGGCTTAACACGGAACATAAAAAAAAAATGATCACAGAAAATGTACATAAATTCAAAACAGATGACAATGAAATTGAAATAGTGAGACTTCCCATTTCTTGGATCAATCATAGACCAGAGCGGAGATTGCAGCCATGAAATCAGAAGAAGACTAGGACTGGGTAGGGCAACTATGAAAGAACAAGACAAGATCATAAAATGCAAAGATATAACACTAAGCACTAAAGTCAGGATCATTCAAGCAATTGTCTTTCCAATCACCATGTACAAATACAAGAGCTGGACGATGAAGAAAGTTAATAGAAAGAGAATCAACTCATTTGAAATATGGTGTTGGAGAAGAGTGCTGAGAATACCGTGGATGGCCAAAAAGACAAATGGATCTTAGAACAGATCAAGCCAGAGCTCTCCCTAGAAGCCAAAATGAATAAATTGAGGCTGTCGTACTTCGGTCACATCATGAGAAGACATGGCTCACTGGAAAAGCAATAATGCTAGGAAAGGTAGAGGGAAAAAGAAAGAAAGGAAAGTCACACACCAGATGGATAGACTCAATCAGAGAGGCCATGGGCCTGAACTGGCAACACCTGAGCAGGGCAGCAGAGGACAGGGGGGCCTTAGAGATGTCTCACTCATGGGGTGGCCATGAGTTGGGATCAACTTGAGGGCAGTTAACAACAACAAATAAACCTGAAAATTATTCCAAGGTAAAACAGGTTGAGACAGGCTGTTCTAAAGCACTACACCAATTCTGGCTCTCACCTGACAATCCTGTAACAGTTCTACATTTTTACATTACATTATCCTTCCAATCAAAATGATGGGAGAAAGGAAACAGATCCTGCCAGGAAAGGAAAATGTTCAGAATAAAATTCTAAAAATATACAAATGTTATTAAATCAATGCCATAGGAGAGCAAAGGGAATTAAGAGAATAGAATACCTGTATATTTTCTTCTCAGCTGCAGTATATGTATTCTACGTGGGTGTGGGTTTTCCCCCTAAAATTTAATTGGGAGAAGGAAGCTGCTCAGTCATTCTTTATAGTTTTGTGTTTGTAGAGTCAGAGTGGCACCTAATGGTTATAAAGCCTCATTACATTATACATTGTGCGGTACATTGCTTTTCACATAACCCTTGCCTTGTGACTGGCATCAATCTGGCACTCACAGAGCCAGGCAATACATAAATAAATAAATACAGTTGCCCTTCTGTATCCATAGATTTAAGTATTCACAGCTTGAAAATATTCTTTAAAAAAATAATAATCCAAAAAGCAAACCTTGATTTTGCCATCTTATATAAGGGACGCCATTTCACTATGCCATTGCATATAATGGGACTTGAGTATTCATGGATTTTTGTATCTGTGGGGGTCCTGGAACCAAACCCCAGCAAATATGATGGGACAACTGTACTGAAAACAGGCCTGCAAATGCTCTGCAAGCAAGGAATGGAATCACACAGAAAAAATGGCTTCCCTCACAAAAGTAGCTTTTTTTCTTCTTCCGTAAGAGTGGTTTGGCAATTGAATCAATTGCCTATAGAGGTGAGGGGGTGTCTCCTCTGAATGTCTTCAAAAATTGGCTGGACAGCTACCTGCTAGGGACGCTTTAGCTGGAGACCCCACACTAAGCAGGGAGTTGGACTAGATGGCCTATGAGGACCCTTCCAACTCTATGATTCTATGACTCTATATCCTGCAATTTTCCTGGGGACATTCGCAGCCCCCTTTTCAATGTACAAATTAGCCGTCATGCTTTCCAGATGCTTGGCAACTCTCTCTGTCTCTCTCTCTGCTTTTCTTCACAAACAAAGATTCAGGAAGGACTCATCCCACACTTTCTACTGTGAAGCTAGGGCGGACCATTGTTGGTGATCAATTTGGCCAAGCCTGAGATGTTGTTTCAGGGAGTCCTTATGTCACTTTTTGGGAGCGCCCCTCTTACGCTGACCCGTGGCAAGTTCACCGTAGAGTACTATTTTTGGGAGGCGATGGTCCTCCATCCTAGAAACGTGCCCTGCCCAGCACAGCTGTGTTCTTAATATCATGGCAACTACTCCCTTTCAAATACTCCCCAAAAATTTCTCTTACAGCCAAGTTCCAGCTACCATATATAATTCAGACCACGTTAGTCATGTGCAATCCAGGGTGGAGGAAACCATAAAGGAAAGTATTAAGCATCCCCTATCTTTTTGCTATTCTCTGCTCCAATTTCTATCTTCAAAACAGAGGCACTGCTTGGCCCAGTTTCCTGGATGCTGCTCCTGGGCCACAGCCTAGAGATCTCCAAATGGAGTCAGCACATCTCTTTCTTTTTTAAAGGAAAATGAAGATGACATCAGTACACTGAAGGGCAAGACTGGGGTTGCATCCAGCATCTTCATTTCTATAGAATGCCCCTAAGCCCTATGTGAGCCCAAGGTTTTGTTACAGACCTTGGCACAGTTGAGGACTATTGTGGGTTAGAAAGATCACTGTTCTTGGAAATTAAGATTACTGTACATACCTGAATTTGTTAGCCAAGTGGGTTGCCTGATTGTTTAGGGGGAAATTAATATTTTTAAATAAGGATCACTTTGGGTTTATTGTTTCCTAGTGCCTTTAGCTGTTCAAAGTTTCAGGTTTTAGAGCAGAATCCTTTCCATGTCTACTCAAAGCAAGTCTCATTGAGTTCAATTGGACTTATTTCTAGCAAAGTGTGTAAAGGATTTGTGATTTTAACAGAGAGGTTAGGTATGTTACTTTTTGTTATCTTTGATGCTTACAAAATTATTTATCAAGTAGGAGACCAAATGTAGAATTACAATAAAATGTAATATTATTGTAGATTTTGTGTATAGGTGGTAAATACAGGTATATCTCAGTTAACCAAGTTGATGTGTTCCTTGGCTTTGCTTCTTTAACAGAAATGTTGGTACCAGAGGCAGAAATAACATGGAAAGAATAGGGACAGGTTCCTTTACCCCACCTCCCCAAAACAGTAGTTCAACAGGTTTCAGCAACCTTTTTATTCAAAAACCAATATTATGCACATGTGAAATGAAAGTATGAAATAACCAGGTCAGATAAGCCTTGCATAAGTAAACAAAAACATTTTTGAATCTTCTAGAGACCACTTGAAAGCTTCTTCCGAAATGCATCCTGGGATGTTTGTTTGTTTGTTTTTTCCTTTTAGCAGCCTCTAATTTTCTTATAATTTCTATTTTGGTGGCAAAACTTATAGATCTATGTTCTTTCAACATACTAGAGTAGCTGGTGAGGCAGACTAATCTCCTGTACCACTTTCTTTCTGTTTTGCTCTTCACATATGCTTGATAAGCAATTCTGGAGGCAGCTGTTTACCTTGCCTGTTGTATATAAGCACATGCAGCTACAGTAGGATCACCTAGGGGTTGTCTAAATGGAGAAAATACTCCTTACAAAATGAGAGCAGAATCCTATCTGTCTTAATGGCATTCCACATTGTTGCTGTATTGGGAAGGAGGGGGGGGGCTAAATGTAAAAAACTCTGCAGGGAAAGCCTTTGTGGGAGTTTTTTTAAAAACAGTGAGGAGAATTTGCACTCCTGCTCATTGGGGTAAGCAATTTGATATGAATCACTTTCCCATATAAGAGGAAGTGCAAAGCTGATTGGTCGGGTGAGTGTGGGGTTGGGGCTTGCTAATAATGCAAGTGCCCGCTGCTGCCATGTTGGATTTTCACCTTAGCAAGCAAGCACCAAGGCAAGAAAACAGGGTGCTTTTCTGTTAAATTAAAAAATTGTTCTATTGCACCTTGGACATATTTTTTTTTAAGTTCAATGGTGGCAAATTGAGGTAAGTACAAATGTGAGTAAATCACTCACGGCCACCATCTTGCATGCAAAACAAATACACCGTTAGGACAAGTTGCAGCTGCTACGAAATTCCATTAATGTGAGGCACTCCAGGGTGTTTGGGGTTTTTGTGCCTTGTATAGAGAAGACCCTAGAGTAGAATCACATTATTTCCCAAGTCAGGCTTTATTGCACTATTTACCAAAGACATGCCATTGCAACCCAACACTGAAAATCTCTTTTTCTCCAGCCCTCTTTAACCATCATCCCTATGCTAGTGCTGTAAAAAAAAGTCTAGCTAGACTGAAGATGAGAAAAAGTTGGGGCTGGGCTGGACCTGTAAAAAAAAACTTTATAAAAACCAGCTTCTATGTCAGAGGCTTTGTTAACTGAAGTATGTGTGTATATAGACAAGGTGCCATGCTGCCAACTCATTTGGCCTTTTGTGTCACCATTGACATTCCTTAAGAATCTATAATGCTTTGTGGAGGAGTGCATGGATGGAATTGCTAGCCTTTAAAAAAAATGCATGCAAACAAGGCACTGACCATGCTGACTAGCCATTGTAGTTTGTGATGAAAAAACTATAATGCTGGGGGGGGGGTGCCTCCTTGGAAACACTTGCTTTCAACTGTCTCACTGGCTATGCTGTGTAGCCATTCAGCATGTGGGTAAGAATATGAGGTCTGTCTATTAAATAATGAAACTAATACAATAACCCTTCTTTATATGTATTACAATTTTAATGCTTGTCCCCTTCAATATACTCCCCGTTCACACTCACACACCAATGCAGTCTTGTTTTCCACTGGTCAAAGGCCAGTGGAGCAGATCGGTTTCTGTCAGCTGTTTTAACACATCTGCCATGTTCTTCGTACTGCATCAGTTGACTCAAAAGGTGTTCCTTTAAGCACCATTTTCACTTTAGGGAAAATAAAAAAGTCACATGATGCCAAATATGGTGAATATGGAGGATGTTCAAGTGTAGTAATGTGTTTATTGGCCAAAAACTGCTTCACAGAAAGTGCTGTGTGAGCAGGCACTTTGTCTTGATGAAGAATGAAACCATTGTTCCACAGTTCTGGCCTTTTTCTTCCTGATTCTTTCTCTCAGATTTGTCAAAACTTCCTTTCCTGTGAATGGTGCCAGTGGACCAGCACAGTAGCTCTTCTTACACTGGCAGCGGGAGGATATCAATGCTTCCAGTGAAAAGTAGCCTAACAAGTATGTATTTCTGCTGCTTTCTGGTTTGTAAATAATTTTAGTCTGCAAAATACAAAAACATAATTTCATGACTATGAAAGAAATACAAAAATAATTCTAAACCAAAGTTGATTAAACGTTCTAGTTGTGGGTCTGCTGGATCTGCCCTATGCATTGGCAGTATGCTATCCACTCCTAGATGATGGCCACCTGCCACTCCAACCTGTCTAGCTGCCTCTCCATCACCTCCTGGAAAGCTTGGTCTGCACAGAAGAGTGAGAAATGTAGGGACTGGTTAATTCCATTCTACCAATACCATTGCACTTGCTGGCCACCATGGATCATGGCAGCTCCAAGGGATGAGTATTTCTGCCTATGCCATCCAGGGATAGTTACAATTAACCCTTGACTTGTCCCGGGGAGACTCTTCGTCCCCCTCCTTCTGTGTCCCCTATTCAATGGGACACGTTCCTGTTTGGAGAACAGAGGCTCTTGTGTAGTGGTGTGTGGTTAGAGTGGGCATGGCTTTCCATGGAAAAGGTGAAGACCATTCCATTAATACTGAAGATACAGTGTCAAGATAACAACACAAGGGTATATTGTGATCTACCCTTTTGTTTATGCTGCTCCCAGCATTGCCTGCTGCATGGACAAGTATAGCCTGCCCTTGAACATGAGTCTTACAGAGAAGCAAGAAACTGAGTGCCATGCATGGCAAAAGTATGACCATCTTAGCCATTGCTGTGCTAGCATCGCCCCATCATGCACAGGTAGTGGAATACCTCTTCCAATATCCTTTCCAGTGTGAAACAGTGAAGCAAGCGAAACCTGACTAAGGGTCTGTTCAGAAACTATCTTTCTCTCTGATGATAACAAAGCTTTTCCCACCTGATTCATACCCTTTCCATTCTGGAAACTAGGGAAATGCCCACATTCATTTGGGAGAACTTGGATTCTCAGTTCATCAATTTGGTATGAAATCTGCTTTATGTTTGCTTATGTATTCATGCTATTAGCTGTTCAAATATTTTTGTAACTTAGCTAGACAGATTAGGTAGGTGGATTAATGTTACTTTTGACTGTGTTATTTCATTATGCAGGCAAAGTGTTTCACCAAATAAGAGATTAGAACTACAGTAATACTTTATTACAAGTTCATGCATTTTGGGGAAATGGTGCAATTCCACGTTGCACTTCTGGTAATATCGTGCTCCACAACTGTTTTTTGTCACTACCAATTATATATTTGTTGTTGTGTATGCCCTCAAGTCATTTCCAACTTATGGTGACTGTAAGGCAAACCGGTCATGGGGTTTTCTTGGCAGTATTTGTTCAAAGGGGATTTTCCATTGCTTTCCTCCAAGGCTGTGAGTTTCCCAAGGTCAACCAGTACGGTTTCCATGGTCAAGCAGGAGTTCAAATGTTACTTTTATCTATTTATTTAATTTACATTCCACCTTTCTCCCAGTATGGACATTGGTGTCCCAGAATCCTAGTCCTCTCTCTATCAATTACATATACAGATAGGATATATTGCTTACTTATGTATTCTTGATATTATTTAGCTATTTGAAGTTTAAAAGCTAGAAAAATTAGGTAGGTGGGTTAATGTTACAATTCATTGTGTTCTTCCCTATGTAGGCAAAGATATTTACCAGGTAAGAGCGCAAATGTAATAATCTTTTATTGTACGTTTTCTGCATACCTGGTAAGTACAAGCATTTTAGAGAACTTGGATTCTCAGCGTATCTACCTTCAAAGTTTAGCTCTGAATTATCTTTTTAGATAGCAAATCCCTTGATTCTTCCCAAATAAACTACGTAAGGGTCACAGCACTGGATTATCTCAAGAGGCTTGTGCCTCAGAGAAAATGAGTTAGGTTCAAGAACAGAAAGTCTATTTGCACCCAGACTAATTTTTATTTATTTATTAGGACTAAAATACCCAGTATGGCGTATTTATCAGCTGATCAGTCACATAGCAGAAGGAAGGGTGTGTATTTGGAGTTGCAGAGCAAATGGGCGGAAGTGGGAGAAAAGGTAAGAGGTCTGATGAACACCCTGGGGGTATTAGTAGAGGGTGAAGTACTGAGAACACTTCCTCAAATCTGCCCTTCAGGACCATAAGGCTTGAACTCAAGGGACCAGCACTCCTCTTGAGATCTGTACAGGTGATCCACCCAGAACCACAAGGTCAAAGGTTTGTTTGTTTGGCATGGCAAACTTTTGCACACCACTGAATGTGTGTGTTGTGAGAACCATGATGAGGGGGGATAACTGTTCATGTGCTCCAAGACTGGAGTTTATCAAAGAAAGGCTGAAATAGAAGGAGAATGACTCCACTCTCTACCCATAGAACCTTAGGGAAAGCAGAAATCCATGAAATACCTGATCCTGTGCTGTTCATGGGCTTTACAGGCAAGATCAACCAGCACTTTGAACTGTGTCCAGAATATATCGGTAAGTATAGAAGAATTTGAGTGATATGTAGTGTTGTAAGGATGCAAAACAATGAAACACCCGGACTTTTTGATTAGTGAAGACCATTTGATTAGTGAAGACCATTTGCCATACCCCTCATGCTTGTTCCCTCTGAGTTGAAAAAAAAATACTTTGTGGTGGCTTAATCTTGAGCTGCCCCTAAAACTCACTGGATTTACAAAGGACAGGTTCCTGGAGAGAGATGGAAACCAGTACAGCTGATTTGTTGATACACTCAATAGAACTGCTTGCAGTTTTCACTCTCGTGTGAAGCCTGGTTATGGAGACTGTTACAATGAACATTTACACTTCAAATTGTACCATTGCACCACTGATGATATGATCAGTGAAGCAAATTTCAGAAATTAGCTTGTATAAAATGAAGCAGCCACACTGATGTTTTCTCAAGACTTTGTAAAGACACCTCTGCAAAATACATTTGTTATTGTTATGAGCCTTCAGTTTGACTTGGATTTTCTTGGCAAGATTTATTCAGAGATGGTTTGTCACTGCTTTCCTCTAAGTCAGAGAGAGTATGACTTGCCCAAGGAACATATTACAGCAGTTAAATTGAGATGTCTGTACAAGCCTTGTGTAATGGGAGGCAAGTCTGCTGTGTTTCAAGAAATGGAAACAGCTAATCCACCAGCCCAAACAGCTGAATTTACTTATTTGGGAGTAAATTCCACAGAATTCATTGGGATATACCACAGATTGTATAATATGTGAAATGGCAGAAGTGCCAAAAATTAAAAGGCTATAATAATGTAAGTATGAACAAATTAAGTTTGAACTGGGAGGCATTACTCTCTTCAATTTTTGAAATAAGTCATGATAAAATTATCACTTGCACATGGATGCTGGCTTCATAAGCGAACAGGTGCTTGTGGCAGCTGCCGACTTTGCTAATTGTCCATGCATGAAGACTATCTCTTAATTGGGCATACGATGCTTTTTAACAAAAACCTCCTCAAGCTAATTGCTCCTCTCTACTTGGAAAAATGTCATTCTGTAAAAATGTTCTCAAAAAGTCAATATGATGCCAGTGTAAAGGGTAAACTGCTGATGCCAGAATTTAATATTGTATGCAATGAGTACAAATTAATGCAGAGAGAGGAATGATTAACACTGGTGTACACAAGACGGCTGCCTGATTTACCTTGCGGCAGCTTTGCAGGGCTGGAGGGTCCCCATCAATCACCCTCCGCATGGCTGGCATGAGTGCCGCCATGCTGGGTTTTGATTCCCAGCAGGCTTTGCCTGGCCAGGAAGAGGATTGTAGGCTGGCCAATCAGGGAGAGGCTCCCCCTCCCTGATTGGCCAGTTTTGAATCGGCCACAGCTAATCGGGGGCAGGAATGGTCCTTGCCTCTTGGTTGGCTAAGAGGGAAGACCTGTGCTGCAGGTAGCAGGTCTTCCCTCTGGTCCGGTGGTCGGGTATTTATTCCTGACCGCAGAGCCAGACCAGAGAGTTGGCTCTCCGAGAGCCAAAGAGCAAAGACTTCCAGAGCCGGGAGAAGAAGAGCAGGAGAGGCTCCATAGGCAGCATGGCGGCGGCTGGAAGGCTTCAGGGGACACAGAGCACCAGTGGAGGCAAGAGGTTCAGTGGAGGCTTCGGGGCAAAGTCCGGTGGCGGCGGTCAGCTCTTCGGAGCACGGGATGGCGACAAGGCGAAGAAGCCTGGGCAGCAGCTGGCATCACCAGGACGATGACCTGTGCCCTGGGCACTGTCCGGTGGCCAGGGCACAGCAACAGCTGGACAAAGGGGGGGTCCTCTTTGGGAGGGCACCCCATGACCAAATCAGGGGCAGTAGAGCTGAACCATGGTAGGGTGGTGAGTGTGGCTAACCCCCCCCCCCTCTATAAAGGTCAGGGTCCTGCCGAGGACAGCAGCACCACTGGGAGCCGGTGTACTGGCTGGCAGACTGCTGAGGGCAGACAAGCTTGGGGCAGACAAGCCACATCCATAAGGGGGAGGACAAGCTCATGGGGAAGACGAGCCAAGCTCTCCAGGGGTGGACAAGCTAAAGGCCTACCAGTTGGAGCCTGCCAAGTGGCTCACCTTGGGGGGTAGCACAGTGCTCCCATCTGGCAGGCACAGCTTTCCTAGCTGATGGGGCAACATAGTGGACAAGCCAGGAGGGTGGACAAGGGCAAGCCATGTGGCACAAACATCCACCCAAGAGTGGACAAGCACAGTTACTGAAGAGCTGTTATCACTTCATTGGTTGGCAATTCACCTACCAGAGCTGCAATCACAATTTACTCATCTACAGGTGCCCAGCGAGTGTGATGCTGCCCAAAAAGGGGGCACAGCCAAAATGGCCAGTTACAAGGGGCCAGACTGGGAGGACACCTAGGTCCTGGTTGGCCTTATCCCCTCAGGGGCGAAGGGCGACACCTGCTGCAAGGAGCATTCCAGGTGCAGCGAGAGGTGATGCCATGTCCATCCGGCAGTTTCTGGAGGACACGGAGGTGTCTAACCTGCAGGAGTTGACACAAGCTGTCACGGTCCTCGCGGAACAGGTTGTAGAGCTGAAGGCTAAAGGAAGCAATGAGGTGGGAACTACAGGGCCCTCACAATCCTCGGAAGGCAGCACCAGTGCCAGGTTGCAGTCTTCAAGGATCAGCTTCGAAGGGTCTACTCAATCAGCAAGGACAGCGGGGCGGCGGAGGAAGCATCACTCTCCAGCGCAGAGCGACATCAGTGTGGTGTCCTTGGCAGCTTCCTCGTCGACTGAATGAGAGGACAGAGCATCAGAAAGGATTGGGCGGAAGGCTAGGAAGCAAGATAAAGAAGTGCTCCAGACGCAGGGGGAAGGATGATTCAGACAGTGAGGGATCGTCAGGTGAATCGTCCGAGGAAGGGTTGGACTGGTCAGGGTACTGGAAGGTGGGAGCACTGGTTCCTAGGCTGCCATCATGGGCGATCAGGGTGCGGAATCAGCAGGATCCTCCAGCTTCCAGCCCTTCCAGGGCTTGGAGGGATGAGGTGGTTTCGCCTGGGACACCTGGCTTGAACCTCTTTCAGGAAAGTGAGGATCCACCAGGGATCCATTTGGATAAAAAGACTTGGGATAATATCCTAAAGGGGTATTACATTGATGTCTTTACTCTTCTTAAACCAGGGGGAAGGAAGGTAGTGTTCCCAAGCAAGACAAGAAATCAGCAGACAAAGCCAAACCAGATGCTATTGAGCGCTCTTTTGTCAATTGGTTGGCGGGGTACACAGTCTTCATGGGAGTTGTGCAGATGGCATACCCTGACAGGGGATGGCACTTGGAGAATGTACTCAAGGCCAAGACGCTGGGGGGGTGGGGGATGGAAGCAGCTGCCATCGAGTATGACACTGCATTCTGGAAAAGGGCCTCACGCAATGTGTGGGTCAGATGGGACCTCATTAATGACAAGCTCTGGCTTGTCATTGTGGGGCCTCATATCAAGGGTAAGTCGGAACCAGCAAAACCCCCACACAAGAAGGACCTGCAGTGCTTGGTCTGTTGGGAGTACAACCTAGGCAAATGTTTTCGGGCATGCTGTAAGTTTGACCACAACTGCAAGAACTGTTTTGGGGCCCACCAGCGGACCAGTTGCTCCCATCCCGCATCCAGTCAGCAGCCCTTTCAGTCAGGACACCCTGCTGCCTCCAGCATCAAAAAGGAAGCACGGTCTGGGAGCAATGCCGGTCAGGGGACAAGCAAACAAAACTGAAGGGGCACAGGGGGGGGGAAGCTGGCCTTCACGTCGGTCAAACTACAGGCCATGCTGCCCCTTCTGGCAATTTACCCCAACAAAAAGGCAGCCGCCTACTTGACGGAGGGTTTTTCAGTGGGTTTCAGGATCCCAGCCCTAGGTCCCAGGGAAGCAGCAGAATCAGGTAACCTAAAATCCGCCACAGAGTTGCCTGATGTAGTGGCAGCTAAGATTGCCAAGGAGTGTGCAGCCGGGAGGGTGGCAGGCCCCCTTTTTATCTCTGCCCATTCACAACCTGCATGTTTCCCCTCTAGGGGCGGTGCCCAAGAAGGCACCAGCTGAGTACAGGCTCATCCATCACTTGTCCTACCCGAAGGGAGTGTCGGTCAACAATGCCATACCACCAGAACTTTGCTTGGTTAGGTATGCATCCTTTGATCACGCCATCAAGCTGGTCAGGTCTTGCAGCCCAGGGGCCCTTATGGCAAAATGTGATATACAATCTGCATTTCGTCTACTGCCGGTCCACCCAGAGGACCATTGCTTGCTAGGTTTCAAGTTTCAAGGGCAGTGGTATTATGACATGACTTTGCCAATGGGTTGCTCCATTAGCTGCTTTGCATTCGAGGCTTCAGCACATTCCTTGAATGGGTGTTGTGGCACAGGACGGGTTCTCCCTTTGTCACCCACTACCTTGATTATTTCCTAATGATTGGTTTGGCCGATGGGCCAGATTGTGGTTTTCTGCTTCATTCTTTCTAGGTGCTGGCTCAGGAATTGGGTGTGCCTCTGGCCCCTGAGAAGACAGTGGGGCCTTCAAACAACATAGCATACTTGGGGATATTTCTAGGCTATGTAGCGGGGATTTCATGCCTTCCAGGGAATAAGCTGGATGGGATCAAAGAGAAGCTATGTCACCTTCTCATGAGGACAAGGCAATTCCTAAGGGAGGGGAATGTCTCTTGGGTCACCTCAATTTTGCATTCAGGGTGGTGGCGCCTGGCAGGGCTTCCTGTGCCAGGCTGGCAGAGATCACGAAGGGCATTCAGTCCTCACATCCAGCTCACGAGAGGAGTGAAAGAAGACCTTAAAGTTTGGCTGTAGTTTTTGGATGGGTACAATGGGATCTGATTTTAGCAGGGTGAAGAAACATTGGGAGCGGGGTTGCAGGTCCACTCAGATGCTCAGATGTGGCGGGCAGCCTTGGGTTTGGGGTGTTTTACAATGGTCATTGGTGTGCCAAGAGATGGCCTTCTGAGTGGAGGGGCACCGCCATCATTCGTGACCTAACTTTTCTCAAGTTCTTCCCTATTCTAGTTGTAGTCATTTTATGGACGGATGAGTTCCGAGACAAGAAAGTGTGCTTCTGGTGTGGTAATCAGGCTGTGGTCTGGATTATCAACAGGCAGTCCTCAAAGTCTGTTAGAGTTATGCAGCTGGTGAGGAGATTTGTATTAACCTTCTTGTCATCAAACATCACCTTCACTGCGTGGCACATTCCTGGAGTGGATAACGAGATTGTGGATGCATTGTCTCGGTTCCAGGACACCAGGTTTCAAGAGCTGCTCCAGAGGCAGACCTAGCACCAGTGGCCTTTCCAGATGAGCTGCGGCACCTTGGAAAGGAGCACTGATGCAAGGAATCATCAACTCATTAGCGCCTTCAACTCAAGCCAACTACACTAGGGCGATTTGTCAATCTTCCGATTTCAGACAGTGGCAGGGCTACAGGAGTTCCTGGCTAGCATCAGAGAGGGATGTGCTTCATTACATTGCATCCCTAAGAGAAAAGGGTTTGGCTACTCACTCAATATCACTGCACCTAGCAGGCATTTCCTTTTTCAGCAAAGTGGCTGGTCATGGCGATCCGTGTGCTACTTTCTTGACCCGCAAGGCGGTGGAAGGCTGGCATCGATTGGAGCACCACAAGGAGGACATTCGCAGGCCCATATCCTTCTGCTTGCTACGCAGACTGCTGGACACACTTAACAAAGTCTGCCAGTCCAGATATGAGCTCCTGCTGTTCCACACAGCCTTCACCACCATCTTCTTTGCTGTCCTGTGCATCAGTGAATTGGTATGTAATTCCAGGACGGATGGGGATGTCTCCTTGGAGGGGCAGGCCCTTTGCATATGGATCCGGCACTCCAAGAATGATCAGTGCAGAAAGGGAGCATCTCTGAGGCTTCAGAGCTTGGGCCCATCTTCCGCATTCCCGGTGATCCATGTGGTTTAATTCTTGGAGATGCACCCAGAAAAGCCTGGTGCCTTATTCATCCACTGGGGTTCATCACCACTAACTTGTTACCAATGTATAAGTGTGTTATGGGCCACTTTGCGGCGCTGGGCTTACCAACGGACAAGTAAGGCGGGCACTCATTTTGGATTGGTGCAGCAACAACAGCAGTGGCGGAAGGCCTGGCGGTGCAGGCCATACAACGGCTGGGCAGGTGGCGATCCAAGGCATACACTACTTACATCTGCCCAGAACTCAACATTCCAGTTGCTTGGGTCAGCCTGTGGGTGTCTCTTCACTCAGACGGTCTTTGGTGGCAGCTGCGGGGTTGGCGGAAGACAAGCAAAAGGGGGGGCTCGTCTTTTGTGGCGGTTGGCATGGGTTCTGATCCAAACTCTGGGGTTACAGGGCTCTCTGTCAAGTTCAAGTTCAAAGCCAAGGTCAAGTTCACAGAGACCCCGGGGAGGGAGGTCAAGAATATGTAGGCCATTTTGGGGCATGCTGTCTGGAACCCCTCCCCCTTAACATAGTCTCAGATCATGTGTACTGGTAGCCCACAGGGGAGGAATGAAGGTGGGCAGGTGAGTCACGAGCCTGCGGCAACTCCTCCCCTTTTGGGGCAAATGACTCTTGGCAGGCGGGCTGATAGGGGATTCATCGACCAGGCGGACAGGTTGGTCAATGTTCGGATTTGAACCCATGCCTATGCGCCAGTCAAGACAGCTGTCATCAAAGAAAGCTGTGGCCAATTTCTGCCAACAAATATATATATTTGTTGTCATCATCTTATGTTACACTGTCACTGTCATCATCTTATGTTACAATATATTTCTGAAAGTATCATTGTGTCTGTGTCTTACTGGAGGGTAACGGTGAGGGAAGGAGGCCCTGTCACACCTTGCCACACAAGACGGCTGCCTGACTTACCTTGTGGCAGCTTTGTGGGGCCGGAGGGTCCCCATCGATCACTCTCCACATGGCTGGCATGGGTGCCACCATGCTGGGTTTTTCTTCCCAGCAGGGTTTGCCTGGCCAGGAATAGGATCCTAGGCCGGCCAATCAGGGAGAGGCTCCCCCTCGCTGATTGGCCGGTTTTGAATTGACCACAGCCAGTCGGGGACAGGAATGGTCCCTGCCTCCTGATTGGCTGAGAGGGAAGACCTGTTGCTGCAGGCGGCAGGTCTTACCTCTGGTCCAGCAGTTGGGTGTTTATTCCCAACCGCTGAGCCGGACCAGGTAGTTGGCTCTCACTGTATGCAATGAGTACAAATTAATGCAGAGAGAAGAATGATTAACAGTGGTGTACACTCTAATGTGTGAATTAGAGAGCAACTTTTCAGAAGTATAGCTGCCAAGTTAAATCTGCAACGCACAGCAAATGCATGTGTACAAAGGAATACTTTTTAATATTCCTTATTCATGTTCTGGTTTAAAACTGGCTCCTGCAGGGATTTGCAAATAATGGATCAGTTATCCCTCTGGCATTCAGTGTGTCACAGAAATGTTTTAGAGGTTTATAAATAAACTCTTGAGAAAACTCAGAATCTTGCTTTGGAAGAACATACTCCTAGTACCTCAGCTAATTTGAGGCTAAACACTAGTTTTAAAGAGATGTTTTGTTCTTGTCACCCTCCTTTTCTCTCTTTTTGGTACCTTCACAGAGGATCGAACAGAAATGATGTGGGCCTCAGAAGATCTACATGTTCCCAACCCCTGCTTTAAGCAACAGATCTCAATGTGTGCAGAATTCCTATTCAACTGATTTGTGAAGAATAATCATGGGCTCACACAACACTAACACAATAACTAAAAATCAATTTCTCAACTGTTGATATCAACACTTTCTTTTCTTTATTATATACCTATTACTACGCACGTGTGCACCCCAACAACATCTTTTGCTGCATTTTGTTACTCATTTGAACTTTGGTTGACACAACACATAGAACTGCCTAGCTGTCTGTGTTTTAATAGAATGTTCTGTGCTTATGTTTTAAAAAAAAGCATACAAATGATTAGCAATTGTTTGAGACTTCAAATAACTCAAAAGGCTACAGTACTACCTGCTGTTTTGGAGATGTCCAGAAAGATACATGTGATTTGTATTTAAAAATAGATTTCATGCATCAGTAAGGTAAGTCAATTATCATCTTGACATTACTGGAATATATAGCAAGAGGACAAACTGCAGCTCCCAATGGTGTAGATTTACAATTCAGTTGCCACTTACCTCCTAAATGTATCACATCTACAAATAATTAAGATTCAGCTATGGCATTCAGTGGATCAGCATTCCACAACCTGCTACCCTCCAAGCAGTTCTTACTCTGAATCAATTGATTTTTGATGATATGTTTTTTCTAATTTCTGGATTAAGGATAAGATAAAATCTGCCAACTTCTGCAGAAGAGCAATATATTCAATTACAACACTTCTTGGTATTTCAGTATGGCTCTGCAGCTTTGGCTCTACAGCTTTGAGTGTCTTTCACTTTTAGAAATGCTGAGTCCATGTAGGAAAGAAAAAGAATGATTTGTTTTTGCCTGTGATATGTCTATTTCAGGCAGTGAAAGGTGAACATGCTGAGATGGATTGCTCCTCCCTTTCACCCTGAAAAACAGGAATGATACAGACCATTGAGAAGCACACTGTAGTGAATGCAACTTTTGGTAAGGTCACTCAAATGATCATCTAACACTCCTAAAAACTTAGAACTCAAAAAAGGGGAATAAGATGAAGGAGAAGGCATTCCACAGGATGAAAAGAGCTTTTCCATGCAGCAGTACCCAAAGAACCTCTCTGCTGGGTATGGAGGATGTTTTGTCTTTCACTGATGGAAATGGACACATCTCAGGTAAGAACCAACATTTCTTTTCCCAACAGTGAATGAACTTGCTGAGGTAGGATATATCAGAGCTTCCCAAACCAAGTGTGTGGGGAAAAACTGCTGGTGTCCTAGGCATAAACTATTGTTTAACTGCCTGTTGGAGTTCCCTCCTGTAAAATGAGGTTTCAGCAGAGACAAAGGGCTTGTCTAAATTATTAAAACCCCTGAATTCCCCTGCAAATTCCCCCAAATATTGGGTGATTAGGCCACACAATGCATGGCCCAGATTTGGGGCATTTCAGGGTATTTTACCCTGATGCGGAATTTGTAGGATTTGGGGTTTTCTCCACAAGTTCATTTCCTCTTCCTGCTGCTACTACCACTGCAACCATTTTAAAGTTCAGAAGGCAAGTTCCCAACCAAAGGGAGAGATACTTTCCCTTCCCTTGGCTCGGCAGCACTGCCTCCACCCGCTCTGCCACTTGCCTGTTGCAAGAAGAGGTGCTTGAAGCAAGCAACAGGTGAGCAGAGAGCAGGTGTAAGCAACACTGCTGAGCCAAGGGAAGGGAGAAAATCTCTCCTTTCAGTCAGGAACGAAGCGAGTGATGGGCAAGTACACAGTGGGCAGAAGGAAGAGGTGCTTGAAACAATTTGTGAAAGTCTTATAGAAATCTATGGGAAGATAAGGCTGCAAGAAGCAAAAGCCTATGCACTTTTAAAGATCTGGCTTAGCACCAGAACACCACAGAAAAGAGTTTAGGAGTTTAAAAAAGAAGCCAGAGGAAATGTATATACAACTAGGCTACTGGCTGGATAAGTTGTTGGGAAATTGGATTCACAGATCCACGGCTGAAACCAGGGTGGATGTAATAAATTTAGGGCTGGAACAGTTTTATAATGACTTGAAGGCCCATAACAACCACAATTAGAACCATACAGTACATTTTATCTGAATAAATCTAATGACAGAATGCAAGCAGGAAAAGTTACATAGTACTGACCAACCTTATAATAGCAATTATGAGTAGAAGCCTTAGTTATTGTGCCAAAAAAAACAAAACCAAAAAACCTCACAGAGAGATATATTCTGCTAGAGTAGAAGTTCCTGAACCTTCTTAGACAACTATTTGAAACCCTTTCAAAAGGGAAGAACAATCAAGCCATCTTAATGGCTGAGGCTGTACTTTATCCAAAACTCTCCTTAGGAAAAAGGTTGTATATTTCTACTCTCCTCACTAGATAGGTCAAGACTTGTCTCAGAGGCAAGAGAGAACGAACTATCTCCTGGGAAATAACCTATTGGGACTCCTTGTATCCCTCCAATCTGAAGTGGGGGACTGGGCTTGTAAGTTAACTCCTAATGTGCTGATGTAAACCCACTTCAGATTGCATCATGGAGGATGGGAGCATCTTAGACTATTGCCAGGCTTTGAAATTATTTTCCTAGATGTCCCCAAAGGTATGTAAGCACTGGAGATCAAATTGAGGCAAATGAGGAGGAAGGAAAAATGAGTCAAGGACGTTTCTGAGTGGCCAGTTCAGTGCAGTGCAGTTTTGCTTGAGTGTCAATTGATAACTGATCATTTTGTCAAGAAACTGCAATCAAAACCATTTCTATTTGGTTGGAATTGTCTTGCAAAACCATTTGGGTAAGGGTTAGAGTTGAGGTAAGGGTTAGGGGTTATTATCAATTATCAAAAATGTCAATTGGCACTAGACTTCCAACAATTTGTGGATCCTCTCCCTTAGATTAGCATTGCTACTTGGGATCTCCTTTAGCAACTCCTCTGCCCAGAGGACAGAAGCCCAGACCATAACAGAGACAGCAATGGGAGCCATTGCAGACAGAGATGCAACTTCCTGAGCCTTTTAAGCACAGTTTCTGCTTTCCTGTAATCAATTTCAAAGCATCTTCCCAGGCTTGGATATAAATCAAAGGAGGCGAGCAGAAACAAGGGGCCAGTCTAGATGTGATGGTATGCTGCGAGTAGGTGCACATTTTCATCCATTTGCAGCAACAGTGTTCTGTCTCCACTATTTTTTTGTCAATTCACATGCATGTGCATCTATTTGAATGGAGTGTTCACACACTCCAATAAAGGGCAATTGAGCAAAAATGAGCATCACTGCACATTTTGATGTCCACACGGGCAAAAATACACAGCTACATGCATTTTACAGGAAACTTCAGGGAAAACCACAAACCCCTTTACCGTGTGGTTTGTAGAGTTTTTACTTCTGAATACTGCTAATCTTGTTCACAGCATGTTGGGACAGATTGTATTCTACTTGCATTCTATGAGGAGTATTTTCACCGTCTAGACAACCCCAAGGGCATCCTCAAGAAGGCGGGTATATAATTCATACATTGTAATTTGGAGGAGGTGGTAGTGATGGTGGTGATTACAGTTGTCCCTTCACGTTCCCTGGGGTTTGGTTCCAGGACCCCCATGAATACCCAAATCCGTTAATATTCAAGTCCCTTTATATGCAATGGCATAGCAAAATGGTGCCCCTTATATAAGATGGCAAAATCAAGGTTTGGTTTCTGGATTACTATTTTTTAAAGAATATTTTCAAGCCATGAATACTTAAATCCATGAATGCCAAATCCATGAATGTGGAGGGACAACTGTATTTAAACACATGCTGGAAATGGACTCTTGGAGACAAGCTTGTTCCATTCCATCCATATTAATCTGAGCCTTCCAACCACTACTGGAGGTGTTTTGCTCCTCCTCTACTCATGTGACCAAAGAAGCCTTCTTTAAACAGTGGCTTCCGTCAGCCAGCTATAAGACTATTTGTAGATAGGAATGCTCAGGAGCCACTGCTACGCAAAAGTAGGTAGGTCCAGTAGCTGTGGTTGCTTGTGAGTAGGGAAGCACAGTGACCCCAATTACTAGCTGGCAGGTTTGGAAGTAGAGTTTCTTGGAAGTTGTGGCTCACTACTTGTCAACAGGAAGGCTTATGAGCTGCACTTCCTTATGAGCATGGTTAATAAAGACAACATTCTCAGCTTTTGGAGCAAATGGAACTACCAAATAGATAGGCCTACTTTGCCCAGCCAATGAATCATGGTTTGGCCTCCACAAACACTATATTTATGGAATTTAAACTCTGACATAAAGTAAGAAAGCTTGTCTCATATATATTGGATCCCACAGGTAAAAACGGACATGATACTGAGCTTGTAAGTAGAAGGTGACACAACTGCTTTAGAAATTATGACTCTGAGCACTCAGACTTGCAAGAAAACCCCAAACCATATAAGTAATCATATTTCTTGCTGGTAAATACCTCCAAGTACAGGGGAGTCTCAATATACATTACCGTTTCAAATTTACAACATTTCCCCAGAAATAAATGTCTCACCCACAATGCATTGCTCTCGCAGTGCACCTGTGCAGGTAAGCAAGGCAGAAGAGGCAAGAAAGTGAAGAGGGCAAGATAACTGTTGGAGTTTTTTTGTAAGAAAAGATGACTGGGCTGGATTTCTTTTACCTGCCTAGATTGGAGGAATGGGGAGGAAGAGAAAGCAACTGCAGTCTTGGTGTTGCCCGCAGGAAGGGGTTTCCTTTACCTGCTTAGAACAAGCAGTGCTTAGAACAAGTATGTGAGGGGTAGGAAAAAAAACCTGGAATCTTGGAGTACTGTTACGGCTGGAGGGAAGGTGTCCCTTACATGGGGGAGTTGTGATGGGGAGAGAGCAATTGTCTGTGTACTCCTCTGAAGAGGAACTATCACCTGATGACAAGCCAGCATAACCCAGTCAAGTCGTTTTGAGAACAGCTGTTGCTTCTGGCTCCTCTGGAGATTATCTGCACATTTCTTCAGCCTGGAAAAGGGGAACTCTGATGTTTCAGGATTTCAACCTCTTTAAAATTGGTGGTGATTTGAGTAAAATTGCTAACTTTGTAGCTATTTCAGTTCTGTCAGAACACATCCCCCTGGTCTCCAGTGATTCCCTATGCTTTCTCCCATTTATGTCAGTCTCAATTTACATTGCAAGGCCAGGAATGCAACCTGATGTAAATTGAGACCTGCCTCTATCCCATACTTCTGTAGCTGTAGTCTGTCTGTCTCTCTCATTCTTTACGGGACTTTTCTCCATGGATAATCTATTCTCTTATACTTGAAAGTGTGTGTGTTTGTGTGCTCTGTATGCACTTTAATATGAGAAGGGAATAAATAGAAGGATTTCATCATTAAGCCTCTCTTTAGGCAAATCCCATTACTAAAGAATCTTCTTCTCTAATAGGTCCTTCCCATATCAAATTTCCTAAGAATGTGTGCGTGGAAGGATGTAGATGGAAGAGGTGGGTTTGTCCTCTGATTCACATTATAATGGAATAGTCTGTAAGACAGAGCACCTCCAGATAAGAACAAATCCCTGGAAATCACAGGTTTTGTTCTTGTACACATCAGTTTTATTTTGGAGATCCACATAAGATTTTCACTAACCTGAAGTACTGTATTTCCTGGGAGTTTCATGGCTTACATCAGAGTGGGGAACCTTATAGGGCCAACTGATCCCCTCAACCCAATGCCTCCATGGGCTGGATGACTCAGGGGTGTGTGGTCATGCTCCTGATGCCCCAAGTGAATCATCAGCTGCAGTTTCTTCAACCAAAGACCTGGCTTCACTCCTCTTCTGGTTTATTTTCAAGGAGAGAGTGGGAAAGAACAGAAGCACAGTCATTTAGTGTTTCCAGAAGGTGGCTTAGTTCTGTCCCCCAGCTGAGTGCACTGCCTATCCTGATTGGGATGGTGAGTGGTGTTCAAAAGGGAATCTCCACTCAGTTATCTTCCCAGATAAAGACATTCTTCTCCATGCTAGCCTGGAAGGATGAGGGGCCTGGGAAGAAGTGTAGGCCTGCCATCACAGGCCAGATGGCAAACTTTAGTGAGGCAAAAGATCATAGACACAATCTCAGCATCTCCTATTCAAAGCATCTCAAGTAGTAGAGCTGGAAAAGACCCCTCCTTGAAGCCTCCAGAGTCACTGCTTTTTAAAATATAATTAATACTGGACTAGATGGAGCAACAGTCTAATTCAAGCCAGAGCTTGGAAAAGTTTTGTTGTTCTAGTTGGACAAAATCTCCCAAAATCCCCCAAACTGGCTGGACGATTCTGGGAATTATCATCTTAAAGTAATTTTTTCAAGATCTGCTTCAAGACACAGTTCTCCATCTTAGGTCTGAACTGCATCCAACCCATCTGCCTATTGTTGACAAGACTAGGGAAGATGTAACAAACTCTGCAGTGTCACATGTCCCTTGAAGTTAGAAATGCTGAAATGAAAGTTGCTGCATGCTGAAAATTAGTTTTTAGTTTAAGTCTATTGAGCTCTCCCCAGTGCATTGAAAACATGCAGACTCAGCAGTGAGCTATGAGACCAGTGTACAAATGGGGGAAACTGTGACAGGAACAACAGAAAAATTATGTGGGGAAACTGACAGGAAGAAGAGAAAATTAATGAAACCTATATGTTACTAAGATCTAAAATGCATCCATTATAATCATCTACCAATCCAAACAAATTAAAGCTTACTATAAATTTCAGTCAGATCCACAGATTAAGGAAAAAGGAAGGGAGGAAAGGAGAGGAAAATTACACCTACTTATCTCTGGCAGAGAAAACAGGATCATGTGAATTAAGATTAACATTGAGAAAGACTGATCCAAGTAGAGTGAGAACTGAAAATAGTTTTAAAATAAAGAAGTGAAATTTGAGCCTTGATTATATCCTCTTTGGACTACTGTAATGCACTCTACATGGTGCTGCCTTTAGAAACTGTTCAGAAACTTCAGCGGGTCCAGAATGCTGACTGGGACAAGTTATAGGGAGCATATAACTCCCTTGTTAAAACAGCTTCACTGGCTGCCAGTTCATTTCTAGGCACAATTCAAAGTGTTGGTCATGACCTATAAAGCCCTACATGGCCTAGGTTCAGACTATTTGAAAGCCCTTATCACCTGATACCTGCCAGAACTTTAAGAGCATTAGGGAAAGGCTTTCTACCAGTCCCACCACCATCATAGGCTTGCTTGGTGAAGGCACAAGAGAGAGCCTTCTTCCTGGCTTCTCCTACCTTCTGGAACTCCCATCCTCAGGAGGCTAGGCTGGCCTTTTTCTTGCTTTCCTTTTGCCGGCAGGCAAAGATGTTTTTATTCAAGCAGGCTTTTAACATGTAAGCAGGGGAGCTTTTTATGGGGATGCGATAAATAAATAAATAAATAAATAGACAATAAAGTAAGAAATATGTTTAAAATAACAATAATAAAGGTGCAACCTACTGAAAACTGTTAATGAGCCAAACAACTAGTCCCAAAAGGCCATGTCAGGGGACAAAAATGGCTAGGAAAAGCTTCAAAAACTGAAGGAAGAACAAGGTCAAAGTATGAGATCCCTTCACTAAAGAAAAAGCAAATTGGCTTCTATAAAGCACAAGTATGGTAATAACATTCAAGCTGAGTAGGAAGTACAATTAAATAAGGGAAAGAGGTAACAAAGAAAAGCTGAGCTGTTCCAGTAGGGTGCAATTGGTTTTTTGATCCACTGACCTGCCCTTAAATTTTCCTGTCTTTGGATTGGTTTCTTTTTCTCTCCAGTTACCAACTGGAAATTCAGTTCTGGATTGGAAAATGACATGATGGGGCAGAAATTTACCAATACAGTTTCCCATTGTTTTATGGGCTGATATAAGCCTAGGCCTTATCAGGGTTCAGGGGAATATCTCAGAAGGACTGATCACAAAGAATACATAATAAACTTTGTATTTTCTTATGCTGGTCCACCGTTCCAGCGCTTGAGCTGTTTGCAGCATAATGGTCATTTTTTATATCTCAGATTCCTGACACCTACAACTTTCTACACTCTAACAAAAACCAGACCTGCTTGTGAACCAAAATTCACTCCCTTTGCTATTCTATGATTCCCAACTTAGCCTCCTATCCCCAACACCTGAATGCTTCAAAATGGGAAACGAGGGATACAGTATATGTACTCTATGTCATGTTCTAAGCTAAAAACCTTGACATATCCCACAAATATATCAGCTTTCACGAAGACTAGGAAAACCATCACATACTTACCATGAGGCAAAATACGACTTACATGAGCAAAGCAAGGCCTACACTTAGTCACTGTACTTCACTATTCTTAAAAAATTCAGTCTACTTAGAAGCTGAATCCTTTGCTCTATCACTTACTCAAGACATACACAGCAGGATGGTGCTGTGGATAAAAATATTTTTGGAGTTCCTATATTCACATGTTACAACAGCCAGTGTAGGACAGGAGCTAAGAGCATGAGGCACCCATCTGGAAGACCCTCGTTTCTGCCACAAACTCACTGGCAATATATGAGTTTATGTTTACTATGAAAACTGCCTATATCTATAAACCACTTCCCACACACTAAGCCCCATCAACCTTAGCCGAACTTATTTCTAATTATAACCCTGCAGCTGTGTAACCTGTCTGCCTGATCAGAAGTAAATCCCTCTGAATTCACTAGAAAACCACAGTGGTAAGTGGTAAACAGCACTGTTGGGAACTCCAGATTCAAGTCTACACTGAGCCATGAAACTCACTAGGCCAGTGGTTCTTAACCTGTGGTCCAGGGACCCCCAGGGTCCACGGCATCCTCACAGGGGGTCCACGAAGACTTGAAGGCTGCTTGGCCCACCTTTCTCCTACAGTGCAGTGGCCACGTGACAGGAGCGAAGACAAAGGCTGGCCGACTGGGCTTGCACATTGCCATTCAATCTGCTCCAGCCACAAACTTGCAGGAAGAAGTAGGAGAAAAGCCTTTCCTCCCCCTCCAGTGTCTCTGAGGGAAGGCTTCATGGATGATGTATCATCATTATCATCATCAGGCATTATTATTATTATTATTATTATTATTATTAGGGTTTTAAAACTTTAGTTAAGTCTTGTGGGACCATGGCAACAAGGGGGTCCCTGGAAAAGAAAGGGGGTCCCTGGAAAAGAAAAGGTTAAGAGCCACTGAAATAGGTGACCTTAGAGCAGTAAAATCTCTTTCAGGCTGTCCTACCCTATAGGGTTGTTGTGAGGATAAAAGTGCAGAGGAGAGCTACCTTGACCTCATTAGAGGAAAGGGGGAATTTAATTATAATGAAATAACAGTGGGTCTTACTGCCAGGGAAATGGGGACAGGGCAGCAGTATAAATGGCCTTCAAATGAGACGTCTCAGTACCACCTTTGCAATAACTGGCAAAAACAAATAACGTCATGAAGTCGAAGGCTTTCACGACTGGCATTCACAGATTGTCCTTGGGGTTTTTTTTCCAGGCTGTGAAGCCATGTTCTGGAAGAGTTTAGAACACAGCCTCACAGCCCAGAAAAAAAGCAAGGAAAATCTATAGAAATAACATTGATTGAGACATTTTTACCTCCGTTGCTGCATACAGAGGATTTTGAGCACCCAGGGCCTGATGAAAATGGAAAATACAGTAGGACCCCCGTATTCGCTGGGGATTGGTTCTGGGGGGCGTGGATACTGAAAACCGTGGATAGTAGCGAACATCATTGAAAATAATATATCTTCCCGTTTAAAATACCATAAGAGTTGCCACGGAGGACCTAGAAAATGGCTAGAGAGGACACATTTTCTAGGAAGACGCTATGGTAGCCATGCTGTTTGTGTCCCGTGGATAAGGAATTAGTGGATACTGGGGTCCTACTGTAAACACTAAAATCAACACCCTCCCTCAGCTCCAGTGAGCCAAGAGAACCTCGAGTGCGCCTGCGCCCGCCTTGCCCTGACCGCAAGAGGGGAGTAGGGAAAGGACGCCCTGGGTCTTTTGAGCCAATCAGAAGCGGCGGCAGGGCCAGCTGCGGAGCTCTCAGCCAATTGGGTGGCTCCGTAGGGAATGTTGCCGGTAGGTCTTGGCTGCTGAGTTGTTGAAGGGGCTCAGAAGCGGCTGCGACCGTGAGGAAGACGGACGTGGGGCCAGGTCTGACGGAGGGGAGAGGGAAGGCGGGTGGAGATGCTAGAGGGGGGAGAGGGCCGGTCCGGAGTCCGAAAAGGGCCAAGGCCAGGGGGGAGGGGAGGAGAGGCGCTTCTGGGATGCTCAAGCGGTTTATCGAGGGAGGGAAACGGAATGGTTTGTATCTAGAGAGGACCTGTGGTGCAGAATTGGGAAGTCCTGGGGCCACAGAGAGCCCTCCAAGCAAAGGGCATGTGGCAGGATAGACCAGGGCAAAAGAGGGGAGGAAAGAGGCCACACACCCTTTCTAATAAAAGCTGATAGGTTCGGATTAGGCTTGTGCCCCTTGCGCATGCACCCGTCAAAAGCAGCCCTTATGTAATGGAGTCTGCAGGTTCAGAAATATAAAATGTGTGTGTGTGGCAGAGCTGAAGGATTATGTGTGCATGCATGCTGTGTTTTCGTTTTTATTATTATTAAATATTTTTATTCAAAGCAATATTTTCAATATGAAACTCATACTTGCTTCACACATATTCCATTTCAATTCATTTCTGTATATCATTACAGAAAGAGAAGAAGAAAATGTCTTAGGGTAGTTATTTTATGTCACTGGTGAATTTGCCAGTTATTTTAAATATATGTACTATTATATGTAATTTTAAGGGGGGGGTAAATTGTTTTAACTTATTACTGTTGTTATGGATCTGTTTGTTTTATATCCAATTGTTGTGAGCCGCCTTGATTGCCTAATAGGCAAAAGGCGGGGTACAATAATAAAGTTGTTGTTATTATTATTATTATTATTATAAAATAATGGGGAGGCAGAGAAACCATTTATGTTTTACTTGTATACATCTCTTTTTACATATTATATTGCACTTCATCTCTCAACAATCATTCTATTATTCAACATATACTTCTAAATCTTATCTTCCTCTTCCATCTGTTACACTATTACTTTATCCATTCATCTTACTGATTCTCCTCCCCATTCTTCAACTTCCTATCCGATCTGTCCATATTTCCCATTCTTATCATTGCACGTCCTTTTTTGTATTTCTATACATGTCATGTTTTCTGAGGCACTGAGTAAACCTGAGGAACAGAACAGTTGTCCCTCTGTATCCACGGGTTTGGTATCCACGGATTTAAGTATTCACAGCTTGAAAATATTCTTTAAAAAATAACACAATAATAAAATTATGTTATATAAATAAAATAATAAAAATTAACATAAAAAATAAAAAGCAAAGCTTGATTTTGACATCTTATATAAGGGACACCATTTTGCTATGTCGTTGCATATGATGGGACTTGAGTATTCACAGATTTTGGTGTCCACGGGGGTCCTGGAACCAAACCCCAGCGAATGTGAAGGGACAACTGTATTGCTCTCCTGTCTCAGGCTGCTGGAAACAATGCAGTTTGACACTGTTTTAACTGCCCTGGCTCCATCCTACAGAAGAGAATATAAAAGGGGAAAAGGGAAAGAGAAGGGAAGAAAGAAGATGAAATTTTATATAAATGTTATATAAAAGACGGAAAGTTGAAGATTAGTTACTGAGGAATGTACTTGAATGACGGATGTAAACACAATAATGTTTATGGAACTATTTTTTTTCTAAATATATATATTAAATATTGGAAGGGATGTCATACCGAGGATGGAGCAAGCTCGTTTGCTGCTGCTCCAGAGACTGGGACACAGAGCAATGGGTTTGAACTACAGGAAAAGAGATTCCATTTAAATATTAGGAAAAACTTCCTGACAGTAAGAGCTGTTCGGAAGTGGAATGCACTGCCTTGGAGTGTGGTGGAGTCTCATTCTTTGGTGGTTTTTAAACAGAGGCTGGATGGCCATCTGTGATAAATGTTTTGATTGTGTATTCCTGCATGGTAGGGGGTTGGACTGGATGACCCTTGTGGTTTCTTCCAACTCTATGATTCTATGTCTGTAGCATGCATGTTTGGGGTGTGTGTGTTGAAATATTTGTAGTTTTCCCACTTTCACAGGGGTCCTGTGCCACTAGCCCCCTGGGAAAGTTGTGGACTGCCTGTACCTATATTTAAGATAGTACATGTTTAGTCTGGAGAAAAGAAGGTTGAGAGGTGACATGATAGCCATGTTTAAATATTTGAAGGGATGTCATACTGAGGATGAGGAAGGCTTGTTTTCTGCTGCTCCAGAGACTAGGACATGGTGCAGTGGGTTCAAACTACAGGAAAAGAGATTCCACCTAAACATTAGGAAGAACTTCCTGACAGTAAGAGCTGTTCAGAATACACTGCCTCGTAGTGTGGTGGAGTCTCCTTCTTTGGAGGTTTTTAAACAGAAGCTGGATGGCCATATGTTGGGAATGATTTGATTGTGTATCCGTGCATGGCAGGGGGTTGGACTGGATGGCCCTTGAGGTCTCTTCCAGCTCTATGATTCTATGTAGTTTTGTGAGGCACCAGCGCTCTTTGGCAGAGAAGGCTGAAGACCTTGAAAACTACAATTCCCAAGATTCCATAGGCTGGAGCGGCAGCACTTAAAGTGGTGTCAAACTGCATTATTTCTACAATATCGATGTACTGGTTGCGGGCATCCTATAAGCATCTTTCTGGTGGACCACCATGGGAAACAGGATGCTGGACTAAATAAGCCTTTGCATTGCTCCTGCATAGCTCTTGTGCTTCTTGAGAGTCAAGCACATGAAGTACGTTGGGCAAAGTGTTCTTTCTCATCCCTGCTTTTTTCTGGGCTGGTACCTCTGAGAAGATACAGAGAAACATAGTGTGATATATTTTCCTTGGGTTCTTTCCGGGCTGTGAGGCCGTGTTCTGGAAGAGTTTCTTTCTAACATTTCGCTTGCATCTGCGGCTGGCATCTTCAGAGAATGCAGCTGTAAATGAGAAAGCTGAAACTGTGTGTCTAATCTCCCGTGGTGTGTCTTTCCCCAAAGGAAATGCAAGAAATATAGTTTGAGTTGGAAATAATATTCAGGTAGATGCTGAGGTCTGATGTTGAGGTGTGGTGGTTTAAGTGCTGGACTAGGACTGCAGGAGACTAGGGTTTGAATTCTGACTCAGCCATGGAAACCCACTTGGGCAAATCACACTCTCTCAGTCTTAGAGGAAAGCAATGGAAAACCTCCTCTGAATAAATCTTGCCAAAATCAGAACCACATGAAATGGTTGCTGTAAGTTGAGGAGAGCCAGCATGGCATAGTGGTTTTTGAGTGTTGGACTACAACTCTGGAGACCAGGATTTGAATCCCCACTTAGCTGTGAAAACTCACTGGATGAACTTGGGCAAGTCACACACTCTCAGCCCTCAGAAAAGTGATAGGGTCACCATAAGTCAGAATCAACTTGAAGGCATGCAACAACAAAGTTGGGGTCAGGTTGAAGGCGCATAACAACAAGACGCTGAGGATTCTTCATTGGGTGTTCATAGTTGCTGTTTTGGGATGTGCTGTGAAGTCTACTCTTACCTATGGCAATCCTATCAAAGGGTTTTCCTGGCAAGATTTATTAGAGGAGGTTTGCCATTGGCTTCCTTTTAGGTTGAGAGGATGTGACTTGCTTAAGGTTGGCCAGTGTGTTCCTAGGCAGTTGACAAGAAGTCTGCTTTCAGTTACTGCTTAACTAGATGTGACAGCTGAACAAACTTGCAGGCTACTTACATATATGAGTAAGATTCTGCACAGAGTGCAGGAACATCTAAATAATTGCCCTTGCAACTGCTACTGCAGGTTGAGTATTCTGTATCTGAAATGCTTGGGACCCAAAGTCTTTTGGATTTTTGGATTTTTTACCTATACATAAGAATGTATAGGTAAATTATATATACATATATATATATATATATATATAATAAGATTAAAGTACCTGCAGCAATATAGCCATTTGAAATGACGTCTTTTTATTATTATTATATTTGTCTCCCACCTTCCTCCCAAAATTGGGACTCAAAGCAGCTTACACATTAAAAGCTCAATACAGTTAAAAATGTACAAAAAGTGAAAATTGAAATAGAATTTAACTGACACAATATTAAAACACTTCAGATCTCTAGTTAAAAGCATAAAATGCAATTAAAAAGATTAAAATGTATTAAAAATGGTTCAGTTTAAAACAATATATCACCACATAGCCTGTTCTTTAGAAACTTTCTGTATTAACTTTCTGTCAGCATAAAAAGGGTTTTGCCTACCAACACAATGTCAGCAGACAGCGGTCCATTCTGACCACCCTGGGAAGGGAGTTCCAGAGTCTAGGGGCAGCCACCAAGAAGGCCTTCTCTTGTGTCCCCACGAGTTGTGCTTGCAAAGGTGGTGGGACTGAGAGAAGGTCCTCTCCAGATGACCTCCGGGGCTGAGTAGACACATATAGAAAGAGATGGTCTGCCAGAAGACCTGGAGCTGAGCCACATAGGGCTTTATATGTCGTAACAAGCTCTTTGAATTGTGCCTGGAAACAAACTGGCAGCTAGCGCAGCTGTTTAACAGGGGAGTAGTATGGCCTAAATACCCTATAGGCACCAGATCCCTTCTGATTTTGGAAGCTAAACAGGGACAGTTCTGATTAATACTTGGATGGGAGACCACCAATGAATACCAAGTGCTGTAGGCTACATTTCAGAGGAGGGAATTGGAAAACCACCTGAGTATTTCTTGCCTCAGAAGACCCCTATGTGGGGTCACCATAAGTCAACTGCCAACTTGAAGGCACACACACAGAGTATGGTCCCTGTAGCCTGCCCCAGTTAGTGCTCTGGCTGCAACTCTTTGAACTAGCTGTACAGTAGTTTCTGAACACTCTTCAAAGGTAGCCCCATGTAGACCATGTTACAATAGTCCAAACAGGATGTAACTAAGGCATGTACCACCATGGCCAGACCCAGTGACTCAAGGGATGGTTGCAGTTGGCACACAAACTTTAAATGTGCAAAAGCACGTGTAGTCACTGCTGACACCTTGGCCTCCAGGTTCAAAGCTGAATCCAGGAGTACATCCAAACTGAAAACCTGTGTCTTCAGGGGGAGTATAACTGTCATGTACAGGCTTCTTCAGACTCAGTGACCAGCAGTTTCAGAGTTAAAAACATAAAACTTTATTGTCACGGTAATCGAAAGATCTAACTCTATAAGTTCGTGGCTCAGAATGAAACCTAACTAACAAGCAGTATGCTAAAAGCATTCTACAATCTACAAAATCTGGCAGGTGCTGGTTTTATCAGACAGTTACAAATATAGAGCACAAACTCCCTTTTCACAGTTAGACTGCATACTTGTTAACAAGTACAGAGGAATGCAAATACAATTAGCCACAAAGTGATACAACAGAACTGAACTTGGCAAGAAAAGGTCACATCAGGGGCCAAACCTGACAATAACTCCATATTTCACAGGCTGAATCCCTATTCCCTCATCTGTCTGTTTTTGTACATTGAACCATCAGAAAGCAAAGGTGTCACTGTTTTAGCCACCCATGTAGATGGCTAAGGATTTTGGAGTATTTCAGATTTTGGTATTCCAGATAAGGGATGCTCAACCTGTATATTATTTTTTGTCTTAAGAGTCTGGGTGGGAGTAAATAATATGGTACATAGGGATATTAGCTCCATTTTTAAAAACTTTCTGAATACCTTACTAATAAACAGATGTCCCACCGCTGTTTTCTTTGAATAGGACTACTTTCTAACAGATGGAATCCTTACAGAACTGTACCTGTACTGGACTGGGTAGAGATTTGGATGTCCAAAACTGCCTACATGGAACCTTCCTGTATTTTGCCTATGGTAGCAACTTGTTGCGGGAGAGGATAATGTTACAAAACCCATCTGTGGTTTTTCTTACACTAGCACATCTTCTGGTTGGTATTGTATTTGATTATTTTTTAAAAAAATATGCCAATGACATTTGTCATGTTAAGTTGGGACACTTGCGTGTAGCAGATGTGTTGTGTGACAACCCTTTGCTTCTATTGCATTTTCTTCTGGGGTTTCTTTTTCACAGAGAAAGTAGTTGTTGTATTTTAATTGTTGTAAGCCGTCCCGATTGTTTTTAACAGAGGGGCGGAGTAAAATTTTTATTTATTTATTTATTTATTTATTTTATTTTATTTTATTTTATTTATTATTAACAAGGTATAGATTTTTCCATTTGGTATTTGGGATCTGTATCACTGAAAAAATTTTCCTCTGATATAAATATTAAAATATGGGACTCGCACGAATTCCTAGATCTTGGAATTATGGGTCATCTCAGCTTGAAATATGTTTTTTTCCATGCTTCTAATTCATTTTTTTTTTCTATTTGAAGTTTGTCTGTAAATGGAATTTTAAATTAGGCATATGGTTAAAGAATAACATTTCTTTCTCCAGTTTTGTGGATTTAACAAATAGACTTTTTTTATATTATTCTTTATTTACATAAAGTTACAACAAAGAACAAAAAGATATTTCTCCATCTTTAAATACACAAATATTACATAAAAGAAATCAAGGCTATTATCACATCATGATAATAATACAATGGTCCATTAAACACCTTTATCTGTTAAATTAAATACAGTATATTCATTATGCATAATAGTAACTACCAATCATTGGATACATATTCCTAAACTCACACTTTATACCTTACATTTATTACATTACACTTATTACCTTACGTTTATTCCGGCACACTTATTACCTATTACAATTTCTCTTTTCTTTTTCTTTTATTCCCTCTACTTCTGACCTCCTCTGATTTATTGACCTAAAGCTTTTTTCTTCTTTTACAAATCTTTACTTTCCTCCTCTTCCTTAATACAATCTGTATTCTTCTACTTCCCTTCTCGCCTAAATAGTTGCTAAGGTTTCACACATACTTTTGCCATTCCTCTGTTATTAACAAACTTTGGTTCCCCCTATTCCTTCTTCTTTTCGTTTCCCCTCCCCTTTCCTTTCTTTGCTCTTAGTAACAGCATATATTAACCTCACACTACATTTACGTTACATTCGCATTAGGTATCTTTTTTCTGCGTTTCTGCAGATATTCCGATACCAGCTTCCATTCATTGTTCAATTCTGTTATTTTACCTTCATTTATCATTCGTGATAATTTATCGTTATTTTTCATTTCTTCCAGTTTATCTAGCCAACCTTCAATCTCTGGAGCTTCTTTCCTCTTCCAATCAGCTGCTATTTTAAGTCTTGCCGCCGTAACCAAATATAGTAAGACCCTCCAGTATTCTTTTTTTATAACTGGGCACCTCCACCACATATGGTAAAATGATCCAATCTCCTTGTCACATCTCCAGCACTTCTTATTTTCTAGTTTATAGATCTTACTCAACCTTACTGATGTGAGGTACCATCTATTAGCCAATTTAAAGAAATTTTCTTTCAGGTCTTGACTAGCCATAAACCGATTTGACTTATTCCAAGTATTTTCCCATTCATCTAAATTAATTGCTTCTCCAATATCCTTTGCCCAGCTTATCATTGCAGACTTTATCAATTCTTTTTCTAACTCTCTCCACAGTAATATATTATAAAATTTTGTTATTTTACCCTTATCTGTAGCCCAGGCAATCTTATCGATTTCGTTTTGTTCCTTTTCAAATCCGTATTGTAAACTGTCTTCTCTAAATCTCTCATTTAATTGGAAATACCTAAACCATGTTATCTTATATCCCTGCCCTTGCAGCTCTTCCTTCGTAAAAATCCTATAATCTTTTTCATCTATCCATACTATCAATTCCTTATATCTCATCCATTCCTCAGCTTTTGTCCATCTCGCCTGAAAGGCTTCAACAGGAGACAACCATGTAGGTATACCTTTGTAAAAAATTTTTATATTTCCCTATATCTTTAACAAAGGACCTCTCACTGTGTGATTTCTAAATTCTTTATCTATTTTTGCCTTCCCGTACCACATATATGAATGGATACCAAATTTGAGATTACCACATTCCAAATTTAAGAGTCTTAAGTTTTTTAATTTAAGCCAATCACCAATCCATTTTAAACCACAAGCCTCATAGTATACTTTAAGATTGGGAAGCGCCATCCCACCCCTCTCTTTTGCATCTAATAAAGTTGACCATTTTAGTCTTAGCTTGCAGCCATTCCAGATAAAGTTCTTTAAATCTCTGTTCCATTCTGCAAAAGGTTTCTCATTAGACAAGATAACTAAATTTTGAAACAAAAAGATCATCTTTGGTAAAATATTCATTTTGACCACAGCAATCCTCCCAAGTAAGGATAAATTTATTTTCTGCCACCTATCTAAATCCTCTTCTATTTTTTGCCAAGCTCTTTTATAATTATTTTCATATATTTGTCTATTTCTTGTACTAATCCATATACCTAAGTATTTGGCTTTACCTTCAATTTTGCATCCTGAGTTAATTTCTATTTGTTTTTCTTCTTCCTTTGTTAAATTCAAAGGAACTATAACTGTTTTATCCTTATTGAGTTTGAAACCTGATAATTGACCAAATTTGTTTATTGTTTCCAATAGATTTGTCATGTTATCTATAGGATCTTGTAATATTAACAATAAATCATCTGCATAAGCTAATGTCTTATATTCTTGTCCTTTGAGCTTTAATCCAGGTATTGTCTTATTGTCTTTGATTTGATTACTGAGTATTTCCATAGATAATATGAACAAAATAGATGACAGTGGACAACCCTGCCAGGTGCCCTTTTAATATTAATCTCCTGTGGTCTCTCACCATTTATCACTATCTGCGCCTTTTGATCTTGATATATGTGTTTAATACTTTGTAGAAACTCCTGTCCAACTCCTATCTCTTTAATACGGTTTTCATAAATGACCAGTTCAAATTATCGAAGGCTTTCTCTGCATCTGCTAGTATTATTGCAGCCTTTTTCTCATTGTTCTTCCCAAAGTATTCCAGTACATTCAAAGCCATCCTGATGTTATAAGTCATTATCCTTCCTGGAAGAAAGCCATTCTGATTTGGGTGGATAAACTCTACCAGTATTCTTTTGAGTCTACTTGCTAGAATTGACGCATAGATCTTATAATCGACATTTAATAGCAATGTAGGTCGATAGTTCTTAATCTCTGTTGGATCTCTTCCTTCTTTTGGGATCACCACTATTTCCACCTTTTTCCACGTTTCCGGAATGCCTTCATTCCTTATCTTATTTAACATTACATGCATATGTGGCACGATGTCTTCTTCGAAGACTTTGTAGTATTCCGCTGTGAATCCATCAGGACCCGGGGTTTTTCCACTTTTTAACTCTTTTATAACTGATGTTATTTCTTGCCTTGTTATTGGGTCCTCAAGAATCTTTCTCTGTTCCATTGAGAGGGTCCCTATCTTACTCTTAAGTATATATTCCTTCAAGTCTGTTTCATTCTTAACTTCTGTTACTGTTTCTGAGTACAATCTTGAGTAATATTGACTAAATTTATTTATTATCTCTTTTGTGATGTACAGATTACATTTTCCCCTTCATCCTTAATTCTAGTTATGATCTTCTTTTCTGTTTCCTTCTTAAGCTTATACGTTAACCACATTCCTACCTTGTTGGCATTTGCAAAATAATGTTGTTTAGCTCTCTTTAATTTATAACTTATCCCTTCAATTATCTCTTGATTCATTTCTGCTTGTATCTCTTTTAACTCTCTCAACGCCTTCATATTCCTTGGGTTCTGTCTTAACATATTTTCTTTTTCCTTTAACACTTCTGTTAATTTTTCTTTTTTTTTCTTTTCTCTGCTTCTGTAATTCAGCTCCTCTCTGCAAGAACCTTCCCCTCATAGTTGCTTTGAATGCGTCCCATATAATTTTACTCGGTATTTCATCTGTGTTATTTATCTCAAAGTAAGTTTTAATCTCCTCCCTCAACTTTTGTACAAACATCTGGTCTTTTAATAAGTTCTCCTTCAATTTCCAAATGTATGCTTTCTTCTGTATATGTAATGACATTCTTATAGGATTATGATCCGATAGTATTCTGGGTTGTACCTCTACATCTCCTATCTTAGTACAAAGCTCTTTAGCTACCCAGAACATATCTATTCTTGACCAGGTTCGATGTACCTCTGAATAGAAAGTATAACCTTTCTCCTTTCCTTTTTTGAATGTTCATGCATCTACTAAATTATGTTCTTCTAAAATCTCATGGCATACTAATGGCAAATTGCCATGATCTCTTTTGTTCTTCTTTGATGCTGATCTATCATTTTGCTTATCTAAGACCCCATTGAAGTCACCAGTTATAATAATACTACCAGCTTCGATTTTCTCTAGCTCATGATTCAAAGATTTATAGAATTGACTCTTTTTTTCTAACGGTGCATAAATTGCTATTATGTTTATCACCTGATCTACTACTGTCATTTCAATTCCCACAAAGTGCCCATTCTTATCCCTCATAATCTCCTTTACCTCATACTTATTGTTTATATAAATCGCAACTCCCTTTTTCTTTTGTGAAGCAGAAGAATAAAATAAATGTCCTAATCTCTTATTTTCCAGATATTTTTTATCTTCTTCCTTTATCCTAGTTTCCTGGATTGTTATGATACCTGCTTTTTGTCTCTCTAAATAATGAAATACTCTTCTTCTTTTTTCTGGGGTATTTAGGCCTTTAACATTCCATGTTATAATTGAAAGTGCCATCTTTATTCTTTATTCTAATTCTTCATCCTCATTACTTTCCCTTTCCCCTTCCTCTTCCTCTTCTGAAGTATTCCCATCTTGCTCCTTTTCATCTTGAACTTCTTGATAATCCTTCAATTTCTTTTCTTGCAATTCGTCCCCTTCTCCTTCTTTCTCATCTCTTAGTCCTATATCTCTCTCATCTCCTGAACCCTCTTATTCCTCTCCTTCCTCACTTTTTTGTCCCTTATCTTTGTTGGTTCGTTCTTTACCCTTTTCCCCTTTTTCAGCCTCCTTTTTCCGACGCCTTTTCAAATCATATTTCTTTTCATCTTTATTCTTTCTCTCTAAGAACTCTTTAGCCTTTTCTATTGTATTTATCCTGTATCTTCTTTGATAATATATAAATGATACACCTTCTATCCTTTCCCATCTATAAGTGATACCACAGTTAGTCAGTTTCTGCATCAAAAAATTATATTCTTGCCTTCTTCTTAATATTTCAGGAGGTGTATCCTTGAAAATTTGAATATCCTTTCCTTCAATCTCTAATTTGTTTCGATAACTTTTTTGTATAATCTCTAAATGACGCTTTAATATATATGATTATTACATCCCTTGGCACTTTTTTCTCTTTGGCCGCTACTGTATTTACTCTAAAGATTTTATCTGTCATTAGAGATACCGTCTCCTCTGTGATTTCCATAAATTATGCCAGTTGGGGTATTATCCTCTTGTATAAGTTTTCTTTAACCATTTCCAGTATTCCTCTTAAGTTAATGCATCTTTCACGATATCTTAATTCCTGTATTAAATTAAGGTTTTTCTCTTTTTCTTGTTCCAACTTCATATTTTTTTAACTGTTCTCCAGTGCTTCTGTTCTTATTTTAACGTTTTCTAGGTCACTCTTCATCTCTTTCATTTCCGCTGTTAACTTGTCTAATCTTTTGCCCAGTTTCTCCATGTCAGATTTTAATTCTTTTCTCAGACTCTTAAAATCATCTTTCATTTCACATTTCAGCTCCCTCAATTCTTGTAGAATTTGGGTATTTACATCCATTTGTTTAGCCGGCATTTCAATAGATCTTCTCCTTGTCAATGTAGTTTGGGAAGTCGTAAATGCTCTTGACCTGACTCCAGATGCCATCATAAACACAGTCCTTATTGTTCCTTTTTTTTGTTTACTCTTTACTCTTTATACCTTAATCACTTAATTTATCTTTTCTCTGTCTATCTTATTTATATTTCCCAACTCTTGACAAGTTGTTATTCTCCTACCTTTCCCTCTTAATTTCTATTCAGTCGTTACTCCACAGATCGTAAATTCATAAACCTATGAATTCATAAATCCCACGTATAATACCTCTCAGTTATCAAATCAATTAAATTCATATATCCTCAAACTCGCAGCCTAAGTTCATATATCCGATTAGTGAAAACATACACAATATAAATTCATAAATGCACTCAATGGAAACATAAATTCATAAGTTCATACAGTTCATAACCCGTCAGTTCCAGCAGTCAATTTCAAAACCTCAAGTCTCAAACTCTCTCAATTCATAAAGCCCCACCAATCAGTTCCCCAGATTCCTTAATTTCTCTTTCCAAATTGTCCCTGAGGAACCTATATCTTCCAATTATCAGAAGTTTCAATTTATGTAACTGTGAACTTAAATATATATCTCTATAATAAATTTCTTACGAATTATAAACAAATTCAATTTATTATCATTTCTTATAAACAAATATGACTCTTTGAAAAAAAACACAATTCATTGAATTCAACAAGATTTCATTACCTTCATCGCCTTCCTCAAATTCTTTAAGGCACTTTAAAGGATTTTAATTATGTTAATTCACTCTTTAGAATCAGAAGCTTTGCTCACCACTACCTAATTATCTAATTAATTACTTATGTCTCTATTACAACTCAATTACTATACTTAATACCAGTATTCTATCTCCTTCTCCTTGGTTCCTCACTGCGCTGCTAGTCTGTTGCTTCTATGTCCTTCTCTACGCCTCTCCATACCGCTGTTTTCTGTCTTCTTCTCCAATCTATCTCCTTGGTTTCTCGCTGCACCACTATTCCATTAATTATGTTTCTTCTTCTCCGCATCTCTCCGTACCGCTGTTTGTCTCTCCTTCTCTAACCTTTCTCCTTGGTTCCTCACTGCGCCTCCATTCTGTTAATTATGCTCCTTCTTTTCCGCGTTTCTCCGTACCGCTGCTTATATCTTCTTCTCCAGACCTTCTCCTTTTGTTTCTTTCTCAATAACACCAATTTCTAACTCCTTTTCGTTGAAGTTACTGTCTTTTTCTTTTCTCCTTCTCCTCCTCCACAGCTCCACAGCTCCTCCGCAGCTCCCCCACAGTGTTTTATCTCCTCTTTCCTGCAAAGCTGTTTTCTCCCTCTTTCTTGCTTTCACTATATACCGTACTTCTTCGTGTATCTCACCAGTTCTTTCCTCTTCTTTGGAACCTCCGTTTCTCTTCACAACCGCCAAACTTACATACATACAAGTTTCATGTTGGCAAAAGAAACTTACGTTGAAGGATACTTTTGACAGCTTCAGGTCAATATTCTTTATAAGCAGTTTCTCAAACCTGAAGTTTAAAGGCTTTGTGGTTGCCCGGAGACTCGGAGCATAAGCTCCCAAAGAAAGGGCCATTGGCTACCGCTCTTCCTAACTTCCACCTTCTCCATACCGACAACCCCACTCCTTCTCCTCAGTAACGTAGGGCGGCTGCCAGACTCTTTCGCCGGTCCCAAGCACCCCGTCTTCCCCGACAGAGGTGCCCCAACAGGCGTATAATAATCACCCTGCTGAGTTTTCGCCCCGTTTGGAGGCCAGGCTAGCAGAGCACACTTGCCAGCCGACCGTCGTCTCCTCCCACAAAACCAGAAGTCCCTAACAAATAGACTTTTAAATTAAAGTGTGCCCAGGGTATCTGTGGGAGATTTGCTTCCAGGACTCCCTGGGGATACCAAAAAAGGTGGGTGTTCAAGTCAGTATTTAAAATTACTTCAGACTGATTGCAGCCAGGACAAGAAGCAGCCCCAGGGCTATAGCGGAGGCTGTGGCAGCAAGGCCCAGACACTATGCACTCATTTTTTCACCTTCGGATGTGGTAATTTTCCTCTTTCCTACAAAAGACGGATGTGGTGGCTGGCTGCTGGTTGCTCCAGGGGCAGCACCAGGTGGGAAGGGCAGTTTTGCTGCCTCTGGAGTAACCAGCCCCTCGTATCCAGTCTTTTAAGAAATGGCAGGAGCCTTTGGGCATTTACAGGCACACACAGTGCCTTTCAGAGGTGCCTGCCAAGCTCCAATTCCCATGATGAGTTTGCCCCTGGAAAGTGAGGGAGAGAAGGGGGAGCCCATGCCTCCTTTTCCTATAGCTAGCCACAGATGGCATGTTGCAGTGAAGGAGGCTACACCTGGAAGAGCATATTGCATCTGGCAGACAAATAGGAAGACATTAATGACACCTATTCTCTATGGAGAGACAATGACCCCATCTCCCAAATTTAAAGAAAGGAAATCTTAAAAATTGATGCTAGCGAAGAGTTTTCCCAAGCTAAAATGAGTTTTCTGTGGTCCTAACAAACTGAAATACAATCTCCTATGCATCTTGTTTCAAGAGACATTAGCCCTCCTCCAACTTTCTATGATACGGCAGTTGTACTCTCTGAATGCAAGTGCATTTTTTCTGCTGGCACTTTTCCCTCCCCTTTGATAAACCCTTTCCTGGGACTGACTTCCATCAGCCAAGGGGGGCAGGGAGGCAGCAACAGCCATTTCTGAAGGCCAGGTGCACATGATTCCTGCACATCAGTCGCTGCTTCTGACTTTTGAAGGAAAGAGGAGAATCACCACAGCTGAAAGAGAAAGAATATGGGCCTTGTGCCTGGGCCTTGCCTCCACAGCCTCTGCTACTGCCCTGGGACACCTTTCACCCTGGTCACAGTCAATCATGGGTAATTCCTTTAAAAAATGGTTCTTCATTTCAATCTGCAGTTGCTCAAATCCACAGATACTGAACTCACAGATACCGAGGGCTCACTGTAATTGCATGATGTTAGAACTAGAAGTGTATAAATGAAGATGAACCACTTTCATGTTTTAATTCATAGGATTATAAGGTTGCTTTTGGCTCTTATCAAGGCATACCAAGTTCAGCTTGGCATGGAAGTACAGCAACTATTGTTTATTCCCCTGGTGATGAAGTGTGGGGAGTAATATGGAAAATGAACACTACTGACTTATGTTCTCTTGATAGGTGAGTTACTTTGTTCTGCAACTTTTTCTCAATTTATTGAGCAGCTGTTAGGATTTTGTTCTTAACATTTCATTATGTGGTGTCTATACTTTGCCAAAGCCAGTACTAAAATGAAAGTAAAGATCAAGCTATTTCTGTGTAATGTTGGTGTATGCCTTCAAGTCATTTCTGACTTATGGCAACCCTGTCATGGGATTTTCTTTGGAAGATTTCTTCAGAGGACGTTTGCCCTTGCCTTTCTCTAAGGCTGAGAGAGTGTGACTTGCCCAAGGTGGGTTTCCATGGCCAAGCAGGGATTTGAAAATTGGTCTAGTCCAACACCTGAACCACTATGCCACACTGGCTCTCTGTGTAATATGAGGTGATAATGTTAATACAGTCAGCCCTAAAATTTCAGAGGTTAGGGGCACAGCAGCCCCATGGAAGTAGAAAAACTGTGAATATAGGCCTGCTATTATTTTTTTTAACCTGAGAGAACACTTCTAATGAGTATGCAGCCTTATGCAATGTTTACTCAGATGTAAGTTCCACTGAATAAACTAGAGTACCTGTAAGGGTACTTTTATGTCACCTAGGTTGTAGTGTTACACATTTAGAAGGCTTCTGGTTGGAGAACTCTGGGCCAGATCAGAGTTTGGAAAAGTTACTTTTTGCACTATGTCTGGCTGGAAGATTCTGGGAGATAAAAAAAAGTAATGCTGCCAAGCTCTGATCTAAACCCATTCATAGGCTAGTAGTCATTATACCTGCTGAATCAAATATGAGGTTCAGGAGTTAGAAAACAAAAAAATACAACAGGAATGACTTTTGTAAGGAGCACCTCAAAGTGCAGGAATTTATATTTTCCATCCCTGCTTGGCACAATGATGATGCTTTTTTTTATGCTAATACTGCCAGTATGTACAGTAGTAGCAGTCAGAACAGAAATCTCTGTCTCATTGAGAACTGGGAGGAGGGAAGAGGCATTTTATTTATGTTTTTTTTTTAATTATAGCAAGTATGGAGCAGGTTTTTGACATGCATAATTGGATCCAAAATGTATAGCTGGGGGAAAAAATGAAGATAGGCTGTTAGGGAAAATGAGAGAGAGAAAATAGCAGCCATGTTATGTATATGAACTAAGCTTAAATGACAGGAAATGTCAGAGAAGGCATATAACACAAATTATGTAGTAGATGGAGTGCATATAGTTGTCACATTTAAAGCAGGTTGCCTAAATCAGGTTACGACAACCATTTTTCCTTTGCCTTCATCAACAGGCCAGGTAAAGCTTCATCTTTTCCTTGTAAATACAGCTGTCCCTCCATATGCACGGATTTGGTATTCACAGATTTAAGTACAGTTGTCCCTCCACATTCGCGGGGGTTAGGTTCTTGAGACCCCCGTGAATGTGGAAAAACCGCGAATAACAGATGCTGCTCCCGCACCCCCCCAGAGGGAGGGAGGCAACGGGAGGGTGTCTGGCCAGCCTGGCTGGCCTCTCCGCGGCCTTTCTGAGGGGACTCCAGGCATTAGAAGCCCCGGAGCCCACTGAGGAAGGCCGGGGAAGGCAGCGTGTGGGCGGGGAGGAGGCTGTGCTGCCTCTCTCTGGCCTTCTGAAGCGGGCGCTGGGGCTCTGCCTCTCTCCGGCCTTTCTCACACACACACCCCGCCCTTCCCAAAGTGCCTGCGGGGGCTTCAGGAGCCCCCGCTGCCACTCTCCCTCACTCCCCCCGCCCTTCCCAGAGTGGCTACGGGGGCTTCAGAAGCCCCTGCCGCCACTCTCCCTCACCCCCCTGGCCTTCCTAAAGTGGCGATGGGGGCTTCAGGAGCCCCCGCCGCCACTCTCCCTCACCCCCCGCCCTTCCCAGAGTGGCTACGGGGGCTTCAGAAGCCCCCGCCACCATTCTCCCTCACCCCCCCGCCCTTCCCAGAGTGGCTACGGGGGCTTCTGAAGCCCCCGCCGCCACTCTCCCTCACCCCCCGCCCTTCCGAAAGTGGCGTAGGGGGCTTCTGAAGCCCCGCCGCCACTCTCCCTCACCCCCCGCCCTTCCCAAAGTGGCGTACGGGGCTTCTGAAGCCCCCGCTGCCACTCTCCCTCACCCCCCCGCCCTTCCCAGAGTGGCGTAGGGGGTCCCTCGCTGCCTTGGGAAGGGACTGGGGTGGAATGAGGGAGGCTTTCCACACACCCCCCCCTTTCCCAAGGCAGCGAAGGGATTCCTGAGAACCCCTTCACTGCCTTGGGAAGGGATGGAGTGGAGGGGGGGGCAGGCGGCTTTCCGCGAATAATCAAAACCGCGAATGTGAAAATCGCGAATGTGGAGGGGCAACTGTATTCATGGCTTGAAAATATTCTTTAAAAAAATAATAATCCAAAAAGCAAACCTTGATTTTGCCATCTTATATAAGGGACACCATTTTGATGTGTCATTGCATATAATGGGACTTGAGTATTCACAGATTTTGGTATCCACAGAGGTCCTGGAACCAAATCACAGCAAATGAAGGGACAACTGTACACTTACAGTACTCCAGTTGTCAGATCTTAGGCCTGTCTTGCACCCTCTGTTTTCTCTTCTGCAGCCAGTACAGAACAGCTGGTGTAACGTCCAGGTCAACCAGTGGTGGCAGTTCAAGTTTGATGAGGCAGTGGGAATAGATGTCTTTATTATTCAATCAGGAGTCATTACTGTACAGTATGTGCTGTACAGTACCAAACTACTGACTCCTGTGGAGAGACTGACATGAGTATAAGCAAAAACAAAGCATGCTTTAAGTTTTACTTAAAAAAAAATAAAAGAAAGATAGATGGGATTCACTGACATAGCATTTATACAGTTGACAGATCTGCTTAAATAAACCCTGCTATTAAGACTTTGGTAATTTTTGCAAATTAATGCATACTCTGTGAAGTCGAAGGCTTTCATGGCTGGCATCCATAGATTTTCTTTCTCCTATCAGAGTGCTTACTACATATTCTGAGGAAACTTGAAAGGAAGTGAAAGGTCCTGAGGAAGTAGCAGTTCATCCTTACAGACAAGGGTGATGCTGTTAATAGCCATTGTCTTGTAACTTGCTACTTGAAGCAACTAGCTGTATTGATAATCTCACTTCTCTCTCTGGAGGTTTTCAGATGGGGCTAATGTTCCAGGGCAGGCACGGAACAGGGTGAAGAAAGGGGCTCCCTTTCTGACAACGTTGACCCCTTCCGTCCTGCTCCCGGGGTATTCTATTCACAACAAAACATTGTGAATAGAACACCCCTTCCATGTCTATCAAGGAATCAGGGACGTGGGAAAAGGAGCCCCGTCCCTGTTCCAAGATGACAGGCATGGGGGAGGAGGTCCGTGCCGAGCACATCCAGCCACGAACGGGACATCCAGGTAAGTGGCACCCTCCCCCCCCGGTTACTTTTTAAAAAATATATATATATTTTATTTTCTTTCTTGCTTTGATGTTGGGGGGGGTATTTTTGAATTTGCTGCATGGCCGTTCTCTTGTGAGAACAGCCAAGATTTCAGCCGGCCAGTCGTGAAGGCAGCCTTACGACAGCTGCATTTACAGCCGGCTGGCAAGGAGTGAGGGAGCCCGTTCCTGCAGCAGAATGGAGGTAAGTGTGCGAACATTTTTCTCCATTCCACAGCAGGAACAGGAGAGGAGGTGGCAGGGCAGTAATGGGGCATTTTGGCCCCATGTGAAAATCTCTTCTGTGTGTCACTGAGATTATACTGTGTGTAATACAGTTATTATGTTTTTAGGCAGCATTAGCTATGTAGAAATGGTGCTGATCCTGGTGTCATTCAAATAGGAGGCTAGAGAATTAGGAGAACCATTATGTGGCATAGAAGTAATATGGTCTAGACTAATGAGCAATTCTTTAGGAATGCTGTGTAAAATACCACATCACTTTATAGCTTTCTTTTGTGGTCCTGTTTAGTTTAGTACTGAATTTTTGTAACCAGCAGCTCAGAAAGCTCTTAATCTGGATGTAACCATAGCTGCCCAACAATGAACATTGCCAAAATTCTGAATTTCAAGAATTACTGAAAAAAGATTGTTCTTTATTTTGTTTGTCTAGTATTTTATGTGCCTTGCTCTAAAAATGTATTTATAAGAAGTAAATTGTTAAACTAATTTGATTTGAAAGGCATATCTTATTCTATTTCAGACAAGAGGGAGTTGAAAATGGTATTTACGTCCCAATAGAAGTTAGCGTTCAGTCTCAAGATGGGAAAGTATTTAAGTGTCGAAGTTACCAAATGGGTAATTATGTCTCTGGGCTTCCTTCTCCACAATACAAAAAGGTAAAGTTCCTTTGTGATTCTGATGAGACTGAGAGCTGCTGAGAGATCTGAGTCCTTAACTTAGGTTATAACACTATATAAATTCAGTGGAAAGGATACAAGAGAGTCAGGCGTGCTGAGTCAGACAACGCGTTTGTAACATGTCTGGGTAGTGGCTTGCCTGTGCTTGCACATAGCCATGATATCATTAATGTAGATACATGGCTCTTTTGAAAACTGTTTCTTACAGGACTGTCAATCTAGCTTTCAGCATAGTTCTGCCCATGTCTGGTGCTGATTTGATAGTTCCCTTCTCATATCAGGGTTATTTAAGAACTTTCTTGGCTTGAACCTAGACCTGCTCACATTGTGAACCCTCGTGTTGGGTCTGTCTTAAATTCATATCTATGTTCAGCACATTGTTGATGGGTTCTTTGTAAGTAATAAGCAGCTGAGGCTCTATAGGAGTTTGACGTAAGGCTTGCTGGAAGCCTCTCTTATACATGTGGTTGGGGGAACTGAGAAGAGGTTGCATAATATTTGGGACCTCCAAATATCTTTTTGTTGATTCTCGTAGCTCCTTCCTGGTCACAGGGAGTATTATTGTTGCCAATGGTGCAAGGAACAGTAAATCTTCCCACCTTCCCATCTTGAGCAGGGTCCAGTCTGAAATGGAGAAAACAGAAGCATAGCAACCTCTCCGCTCTTTTCCTTTTTGTATACTGCTGGCTTTCTACCCAGATGAATAGAGGTGAGGAAGTTGCACCCAATCTGTTCTGGAAGCAGATATTAATATGCTCTGTATATATGTTTGAAATATACAACAAGCTAAACCTGCATAGCCTGCAAGATCCATTAAGGCTCCACATTTCAGAAATGTTCTTGCTTATCTGGAATAGTTATGCAGACACCTAATTACACACACACCTGCAGCACAGTAGTCGTTTGTATGATGCTGCATGGTGCCAAAACTGAATAACTCTTATATTCCTTGATTAATGCATTTAAATTCTCCCAGTTTTATAGATTAAATTAAAATAGGTGGTTCAAGTATTCTGAAGTGTCAATAGTAGCCAGTTTTCGATTACCTTTCCTCGGTTGCATATTACTTATTATCAGGCTAACAGAAACATGATCCCGTTTAGCACAATATCATGAAATGTATATCCCTGTACAAATAATGACCCTTATTCTGCACCCCTCTTTGTATAATATAATATGTTGTTCTTTTTAAAGTCAGAGGACGCAGACTGTTGCCTTGCCATGTTGAGAACAAAACTTTTTTATTTTTAGTAAATCAATTCACAGAATAATCACTTCTGCATTTTTGCTGCTCACTAAGACTTCAGATTCTGATAGTCCACTTGACCTTCCTTCCTGCCAGAAGTTTACAGTTGTGGATATTGCATCTTGCAGCTTTGCTAGCGCAGGCCAAGTTTGAAGAAAAAACATTAAAAGGATAGAGCTGTGTACAAATTATGAAAGCAGTTCCATTCATACAGTGGGGCTTTCTTGCCTCCTTACTGCTCCTTGTGCTCACTTCAAAGCCTCTCGTATGGTTGGAGGGCCTTCAGAAAATGTCTGGGATGTGGTGCAGTCCCAGTAGGAATAGAGAATTAGCAAAATCAATCAGAAACAGCTTCTAAAAAGCCTTTCCAAAAAATCCTATGACTTGACTATTGTGGGATCCAGCATTGATGTCTAAAAGCCAGTTTGCACATGATATGGCAATGGTGTGAATAGGCTAGAATTTGTACCACGGTCAGAAAATTCTATATTGTCTTCTCAATTGAGTCAGTTCACACAATCCATTGTCGGTCATATAGTGGGGATCTAAACATGGCATTTTAAATCCACACTTGATTTTTGTTCCTGTAGGTCATCTGTATGGGTGCCAAGCAGAATGGTTTGCCAGTGGACTACCGGAAGAAATTGGACTCTATAGAGACAAACAACTATGAAGGACCTGTGCCACTGTTTGATGAAATTGAAGCTGCTCTCAGTGCATCTGAGACAACAGAATAATAATAAAAATATTTTAACTATAGCATTTTTGTGTCCCTTGATCATTTTCCCTGAGTGTTTTTCTTGTAATTTAACTGTCAAGGTACTTTTTAATATGACAAAATTATCCGTATTATATCTCTGATATCCTTTTACAAACTGTATTTATTCAACGGTTGGCTTCTGTCTCTGCCTCAACAATTTATACAACAAAGCCAAAGTGGTGATAGCTCACACATTTTGTTTTAATTTATGAATGTGTCTATACCAACTCAATCTGTTGTTGAAAATAGCACACCAAACTACTTTTGTCTTCCTTCTGGATCCTGATATGAATTTTCTTTCAATGGACAGCTGTCTTCTGTTTCCTTTATCAGGGCTAGAATCTTTTGCTTCTGTTTTCATCACTGTATCTTCCCCTCCCCTGCTTTCTGTTTAAAAGTAGTTTTTAAAAAATAAATTCTTTTGCCCATAAATGTTTCAGGTTTTTACTATAATTTCCTATGCGTGCATTGGAATTGTGCCTGACTTTTTAAAACTATCCCAACTACTTTGTGATCCCAAGATTTTTGTGACCCTCCCCATTATACAGTACGTACACCCAGACTCCAGGAGCTAGTTTTTGGAGCTAAAACACCCAGAGCTCCTCTATTAGCATAGAAGTAACACTCCAAAGTAACATATCTTGCAAATTCAGGGTGCTTATTGTTCTGAGAAAAGGGATGTCCAAAACGTTAAGGAAGAGCACTAGGCTAACTCTGTTCAGTCAGATTAATTGACTGTACAATTCAGATTATATCTTGATTACTTGCAGATTATTTGCAAGAGTTTTTAAAGCTGCAGAGAGAAAGCACCTTCTAACCCTCTCAAGCACAGCGGGAGGAATGCCTCTTCTGAGAAAGGATGATGCCTGTTAGGATGCATGGTTGTCGTTTGTATAAAAAGCATGCTTTCTTACTGAAGCATTTGTATTTTTACAGGTAGGAACATTTATGCCCGTATAATTGGTAGGAACTGAAATTTACAGGGGGGTTGTCTATACGGGGCCAAAAAGAAATGGATTGGTCTGCAATAATAACAAGTCACAGCAGCTGTGACTTGTCTTAATGGTCGTACAGCCCCATAATCTTGGTATGTCCTCTAGCCAAGATGGCAGCCACGAGTGAATTACTCACATTTTAAAATCTGTTGCTGCCAAACATTAATTTAAAAAAAAAACCTATTTCCACAGTACGCACAAGCGATATTTCACCTTTAGGGAAAAAAAAGATAAATCCCCATTTTATTGCTTTAGTGATCACTCACTAAGATGAAAATCCAAGATGGTGGCAGTTAGCCACTGCTAGCAAGCCTGCCCCACATTTGTCTGGCCAATCAGGTTTGTGCTTCCTCTCCTATGGAAAAGTGATTCCCATATTTCTACTTTTTAAAAACTCTGGGGAAAGCCGTGAAGACTTTCCCGGTGTAGTTTTTTGCCTCTCTCCTTCCAAGTATGGCACATTGATGCAGGTTCCCTTTAAGACAGATCATCTTCCCTGTGAATTCCACGAGGATTTTTTTCACAGTTTAGACCAAAGCTTCTTTGTGTGTGTTAAGATAGTCTGAGCTTTATTGTCTAGTAGGTATAAAAATAGTGCTTGTAGGTTGCAATTCTTCCCAGTTGTTTCAGCCAAATGAGAAGTCAGGAGTTGTAGGGAGGAAAGAAGAAAGAGAGAACTGGCAGATTTTCTTGAATCATCTAGAATTCACGCTTCAGGGCATCTCTTTCTTTTCTGAACCCACTAATGAAACTCTGTAACCTGCCCACCACTCCCTATTTTAAGTGGGTTGATGAGACAGGCACACCATTATTTCAAATGTTAGTTCTACACTTCACAAGTCATTAAAAAGGGATATTCCCCACTCCACAATCTTCTAAACACATGATAACTGGGAGCAAAGCATCAGACATACCAAAAGCCAAGGGACATTAGATGGAGCAGCCAGGATGTAAGAAACTATCTTGCAACAACACAAAAGACTGGGATAAAGCCAAGGGAAGAGTGGCACATAAAATGGCTCCAGCGGATTCTGCCAAGCCAAAGGGGACCTGACAGGAGCTGGATTCAGTGTCTGGGTACAAACAGAAGCAGTACTCCCACAGATCAAATGATTCTTGCACAGGAGGTCATGCACGTGCCTGCACAACTGAAACACAGACCAAATGCAGACACAAACGCCACACATACATTCTCAGACAAATGCACACCATTTTTTTACCGAGGTCAGTTGAGAGAAGAAAATTCATACACAGAAAGATAACAAAATATGAACCTTCAAATAAGGCATGTTCTGTGAAGTCGAAGGGTTTCACGGCCTGCATCCATAGATTTTTCTTGGTGTTTTTCTGGGCTGTGAGGCCGTGTTCTGGAATAGTTTCTTTCTGACGTTTTTACTGTATCTGTGGCTGGCATCCTCAGAATAGTTGTGGAGGTGTGTGTGTGGAGTTTATATGCTATGAACCCCTGTTAGGAAGGATATGTAAATATGTGTAATTGAATGGTTAGTTTCTGGGTATAGAAATGCAAGGAGGATTAGTGTCTGTCTAATGGTTGGTTGATGGGCCATTATCTGCTGGGAATCCCCCTGTCCCTGGGTGGAATTGTTGAGTTTTGATTCTATTGTATTTCAAAACTGGGGAGCCAGATTTTGTTTACTTTTAAGGCTTCTTCTTTCCTGTTGAAGTTGTCCAAGTGTTTGTGGATTTCGATAGCTTCTCTGTGCATTCTGACATGATAGTTGTTGGCCTGGTCTAGAATTTCTGTGTTTTCAAATAGCATTTTGTGTCCAGGTTGGTTTATAACATGTTCTGCTACTGCTGATTTTTCTGGCTGGCCCAGTCTGAAGTGTCTCTCATGTTCCTTGATGCTGTGGACAAGTTTACATAGGGACCACTAAATGCAGTGTGCAAACACTAATTAAGGAACATGAGAGGCACTGCAGACTGGGCCAGCCAGAAAAATCAGCAGTAGCAGAACATGTGATAAACCAACCTGGACACAAAATGCTATTTGAAAACAAAGAAATTCTAGACAAGTTTAGAAATTCTACATTTCTAAATTTGGGATCTTCTTTGGGGGTTTTGGGGGGGGGTTAGGATTTTTTTTATTGAAATAGGACCATTCTACTGAAAAATACACCCGACCACAAAAGACCGTAACAATAACACAAAAAAATTGTTTCCTCTTCTTACTAATACAAAAATAAAACTATCTCCTAACACTAATACATTTTTCCTCTTAATCTAAGCACACTATAATCACTCTTTTTTCTTTTCCAATGAACATTATATTTACACCTTTATACTAAAATTAGAAGTTTACACATTACAATTATACATATTTGGAAAAGAAAATTAATAAGAATAATAATACAAAAATAATAATAAATGTTTATTTAAAGATATCCCTTAAGTTACTGCTGGTTAAGTTATTGCTTAAGTTATTGTCTCATTAAACTATGGCCAAAATTTTCTCCTTCTTTGGAGGTTTTTAAGCAGAGTCTGGATGGCCATCTGTTGGGAATGCTTTGAATTGAAACCTGGAGGCAGACTGATCAGTTTTGATATTCTCTCCTTGTTCACCAAAGTCCCCATAATGGACACCATGGCACTCACACAACAAATATTTCCTGAGGACATCGCAGCCTTGTTCAAACACTGCCTCACCACAAGCTACTTCCAGTGGGATAAAGAATTCTATGAACAGATAGATAGCCATGGGCAGCCCCCTGAGCCCAGTGATAGCAAACTTTTACATGCAACATTTTGAAAAGCAAGCCCTGGAAACAGCACCAAAAAAGCACACAACATGGTTCCGATATGTGGATGACACTTTCACCATTTGGCACCACGGAGGAGAAGATTTGGTCTCATTCCTGAACCACCTGAACAGCATCCACCCAAATATCCAATTCACGATGGAAAAAGGGAAGGAAGGAATACTGCCATTCTTGGATGTCCTAGTCATCCACAAACCAAACCAATGGTTAGGCCACAAGGTATACAGAAAACCCCCACACACGGACAGATACCTACACAAGAACTCCAATCATCATCCAGGACAAAAAAGAAGCACAATAAAAACATTGATAGACCGTGCATAAAGGATCTGCGAACCCCACTATCTGGAGGACGAACTGAGGCACCTAAACTGGGCCCTGCAGGCTAATGGTTACTCCAGATCAGACATCACAAGAGCAGCCAGACCCAGAAAAAAACACAGAAATGAAGAAGAAAAACAGCCACCCAAAGGGAAGGTATTTTTACCATACATCAAAGGAGTCACAGAGAGAATGGGGAAACTGATGAGGAAACACAACCTCCAAACAATCTATAGACCAACCAAAAAAATTCCAAGAAATGCTACGCTCAGTGAAGGACAAAAGAGACCCTCTCACAGCTGCAGGAATTTACCACATACCACGCAGCTGTGGACAAGTTTACATAGGGACCACTAAAAGCAGAGTGCAAACACGAATCAAGGAACATGAGAGACACTGCAGACTGGGCGAGCCAGAAAAATCAGCAGTAGCAGAACATGTGATAAACCAACCTGGACACAAAATGTTATTTAAAAACACAGAAATTCTGGACCAGACCAACAACTATCATGTCAGAATGCACAGAGAAGCTATTGAAATCCACAAACACCTGGACAACTTCAACAGGAAATAAGAAACCTTAAAAGTAAACAAAATCTGGCTCCCAGTTTTGAAATAGAATAGAATTAAAACTCAACACTTACAAAGGAATTTCACCCAGGGACAGGGGGATTCCCAGCAGGTAATGGCCCATCAACCTCTCTCTGGCTTTTCTTCGCAAACGAAGATTCAGGAAAGACTCATCCCGTGCTTTCTGCAAGCGCGCTGATGATTAAAAAGGCCAATCTGAGATAAACAAGTCCAGTTGCAGAAAGCACAGCAGAAGGTCTCCTTGGGTGATGTTTCCGGGTTGTGATTCTTTCTGTGTTGTCGTTTCTCTTCAAGACTTGTTCGGTGTGAGTTCTCAAATAAGGCTGCAGCATTGTGGAGGATACTTCGTCTCCATGCCTCCTGATGTGAGGCCAGGGTGGACCATTGTTGGTGATCAATTTGGCCGAGCCTGAGATGTTGTTTCAGGTAGTCCTTGTATCGCTACTTTAGAGCGCCCCTCTTACACTGACCCGTGGCGAGTTCACCGTAGAGTACTATTTAACAGACACTAATCCTTCTTGCATTTCTATACCCAGAAACTAACCATTCAAATACACAAATGTACATATACTCCCCAACAGTGGTTCACAATATATATATATATATATATATATATACATATATATAAAAACTCCACACACTCCTACCCAACCATTCTCTCAGGATGCCTGCCACAGATGCAGGCGAAACGTCGAAACTCTTCCAGACCACGGCCTCACAGCCTGGGAAAAAACCAAGGAAAATCTATGGATGCCAGTCGTGAAAGCCTTCGACTTCACAATGCTTTGATTGTGTTTTCCTGCATGGAAGGGGCTTGGACTGGATGGCCCTTGAGGTCTCTTCCAGCTCTATGGTTCTCTGTGTGTGTTTACCCAACCAGCTAAAAGGGGGCCCCGCCTGGGTCCCTGGGGCTTTTCCGCAGAGGGGGGCGCTGCGAGCCTAACGTGCCCGTCCGGTGGGAAGGCGGGCTGGGCTGAGTCAGCCGTGTTTTGCTGGGATCCCGGGGCGGGGGCTTGGAGAGAGACGAGGAGGCCGGGCGTGGTGTGGAAAAGGAGAAGCGGCCCAAATTCCAGGCCCCGTTCCGCCCCTTTCGCTTTTCCTTTCCCCCGTCCGCCTTCGACCCCATGGCGGGTAAGTGGGGGTAGAGTTCCTCGGGGGTCCGGGCCGGGGGTTGGAAGGGAAGGAAGCCCTCTGTGTGTGTGTGTGTGTGTGTGTGTGTGTGTGGAAGAGAGCATCCCTTAAATCCAAACCTTGGGAAGGAAAAAATACCTTTTGGGACTGAAGCTCCCACAACCCCTCAGCCAGCTCCGGGGAGTGGTGGTCCAAAACCAAACCAAAAAGAAACTTTTCCCAAGCTCAAATCCCTCACGAGAGTAAGGGGCAGCGGGAGCGGAGAAGAAGGTGGGTGTGGGCGTGGGGGAATATTTAAGTAACGAGGAGAAACGTTAACCTGTCGCCGCCATCGAGGTCAGCACGACGGGCCGGGTTCTCTGGCCGCGAAGGTAACGAGAAGAGGAACGTCGGCTCCTCGTTAGGCGGGAAAGCTAAGGCAGGCAAGCAGGGGGGATTCAGTGGCCTTTCAGGACTGAAAGTTGGGATTTGAAAGACGTCCACCTACCTGCCAGGCGGACTTCGAAGAAAGAGGGCGGTGGTTCTTAACGTTTTCTTTGCCAGGGACCCCTCCCGCTTAACCACTCTGTGTTAAAAGACTTCTGCCATATCCAGTTGATGGCCCAAAGCTTGTCTGAATAAAAAGGTCTCTGTTGGCCGGAGGGCAGAGAGGTGGCCAGCCAGATCTCCTCCTGCAGAAGAGACGTCTACAGCCTGGATCAGTCACCAATAAGGCCCCCTGTATCAACTGTTCCAAATATTCAGGTTTCTTAGAAATTCACATCCTATTTTGAAGAATCAGTTCTGCATGCAGCTGAGGAAATATTTCAGACTTTTGAAGTTTTACCAGTGGTTTTTAGTGCTCTCTCTCTCCCCCCCCCCAACACACAGTCCTATTGTATTTTTAATCCCATACCCATACCTGTGTTTTAGTGAATGTTGTTATACATGTAAAACACTTTTCACTTAATAGGTTCAAGCTTTTAAATATTGTGCCTGTACAGTAGTTTCTATGGAGCTTTTCTTTCTCTGCCTTTTTAAAATTATTTTATTGTCCTTGTACTTTGGATTCAAGATGTGCTCTTCCATTGCAGTCCTGGTGTTTCGAGTTTCTTCTTCAGGAGAAGACACTCCCTTGTCTCAGGAATTTGTGACACATTTATGTTAGGCAATTCTTGGAAATAAAATGTGTTGGCCAGAAACTCAAGCCTAACATGGAAAGATTCCATTGTTGAATCCTGCAGTATCACAGAGATGCAAGAGAAATGCTGCTGCCCAGGATTGCATTGCCTCCATTTTGTCGCTTGCAAGGGTCTCTCCCCCTAGCAATGGTCAGCATTCTGTGGACACTGAACACACCTTATTGAGGTCTTTCAGAGGATTCCATCCACTTGAGCTTTTCCTCATTTCTAAATAGTTTTTGTTATTATTTTTACTTTTGCAATATTCCTCCTTGTTTTTTTTTGTTTTTTTTTTAAATGGTTCCTGCAAATCTGCTTCTTGGGTCTGCCAACCCTGCTCATACCTCCCTTGTGTGTGGTGCTGTTTTGGCTACACAGCTAACAGCACTCTCAGCCGGAATTAGAGGGAATAAAATGCAAACAGCAACAAAGTATGGAGTGCTTGTGCTCAGGATTCTCACCACCCCTATTCCATCACCGTCATTAATAATAATATATTAATAACTGGCAGAGCATTTGGAAGTCTCTCGTTCATAAAATTGCCATGAGATGAAGCCAGTTAGGTGGCAGTTAACAACAAAATTTGACAATTTGCTTCCTTTTCATCATATCAAAATCTGCTTGAGGCAGTAAGGCAGCCGCCTCACTCTCACTAATAGTAGGGCCAGTCCTGAACCTTTGTTATTGTTGTCATTTGCTGTCAAGTTGAGTTCAGCTTGTGGTGAATGAGAGATCTACAAGAGCCCTGATCATCAACTGCTGTGTTTGGGTCTTGAAAACTCAGGGCTGAGGCTTCCTTGACTGAATCAATTCACCTGTGGGTGTGGTCTCCCTCTTGCCCTACTGCCTTCCACTTTACCAAACATCCTTGTCTTTCCCAATGAGTCACATCTCATGATATGTCCAAAGTCCTGAACCTAGGGGCTTGTCTAAGCCAGGGGCAAAATTCCAAATGGACTCCCCAAATGTTTTGCCCTAGAGCCACCCCCACTACCTGTCACTCAGATAGGGACATCAGATAGATTGTCTTATCTACGCAAGTACCTGCATCTGCATGTTGTTTGGGTACACTGCTCCTGCCCTTCTCTATCAGCTCCCTGGCAGAGCCAAGACAGATTGCTGTCTGGAAGGTGCTGCCATTTCCCTCAGTGTCCAGGCCAGTTCCTTACCCAGAACAGTGACAAAGGTTTTCCCCCCTCACTGCCACAGCTGGCACACAGTTGTTTACTGTAAGGCAGACAAGGTGCCCAGATCACATGGCTAGGCACCTCATTTGCCTCAGAGCAAGCAATTGTGTGTCAGCGGCAGTAGCGCCAAGGAGGGGAAAACCTTTCTTCACCATTCTGGGCCAGGAAATGGTCCGGACATTGAGGGAAATGGCAGCACCTGTCAGGCAGCAATTTGTCCTGCTTCTTATCACCACCCAAATCTAGTGCAGATCCATTGTTCACCCTAGAGGAAACACCGGAGTTTCCAGCAAATTCCGGAGCAAACTGAGTTTTTAAAACCTTGGTTAAATGTGGTGTACTCCAAATTTGGTGCAGATAGGGCCATCCGTCATGTGGCCTTAACACACCAGGTTCATAAATAAGGCCACACGCTGTTTGACCTTAGCACTCCAGATTTGGGGTGGGGAGGTTTACAGTTTTTTCCCCTTGTGTAGACAAGCCCTAGGAGAGCCTGATGTAATAGTTAATGAGTTTGACTAGAACAGGGGAGACCCATCTTTAAATTCCCACTCAGGACTTGAACCAGTTACTCTCTTAAACTATCCCTTCATCACAGTCTACTTGTGAGGATGGGGGCAGGGGAAAGAAAGGACAGTGGCTGCTTTTTGGAAGAAATATGAGTACAAATGTAATAAGTAAATCAAACCCTTATAAATTAATCCTAATCTGTGGCTACATGATGAAAGGCCATTGGGAGCTGCTTTTAACTGTCTCTGAGCTTTCTGAAGAAAGAATGGATTGTATATTAAAACTAAATTATATTTTCTATTTTTTTTCTTCAGGCTTCAGTCATGAGGACAGTTAACCTCTTTCTTTTTTAAAAAGGAGAACTGAGAACTTGCCCAGTTATTTGAAAGCTTCTCAGAGGGTGTGTTTTGCTCAGGAAGTGGGTGGTCAACAGTAACAGGGAAGACAGGATGTGAATGGTTGAGATGTAACTAATGTTCACAACTGGTTTAGGGCAGGATCAGCAGTTTCTCTGATGGGAATAAAGGGAAATTACAGTCATTATAATATTTTTCAAAAACATTTACTTGTTTCATGCTATACCTTGCTGAAGGTCTGGGTGACATCTGAAAATTGTAATGTACACATCTGTTGGTTGTAGAATGTTGAGTTTAATAACTGGATTCCTTATAATCTAGTTTTCCTTTTCTGGTTGTTCCTTATTGCAGTGTTAGTATGACACAGTGTTTTAGAAAATTCTAAAAGCTGTTGGTATTGAGTTTGCAATATTGCATAGTGAAATTCCTCTAGTGAGTGAGTCAGTAGCAACTAAATACCCCAAGCTGCATGGTAATGTCTGGGTAAGCATTATGAAAGTGACTAAGCCTGATTAACATCAACCAGTAAATCATGAAACTGTTTCTGAAATAATTTGGCTGAGTTACATTTTAGGATGAAAACATCTTCCTCTCTTATTTCTAGAGTTCATGAGAATGTGTAGATCCTTATGTAGGCAAAATAATACTAGCCACACATGCTTGGAGGAACTCCAAGATTTGCTGGAGAAGATTTTAAATGCAGGAAAACTAGGGTCAGGGTAGCGGAATATAGCCCAACCAGGGGGAGTATCCATTGTGAACACGCATGGTAGGGAAGAGCCAGGAGAGAACACAGGCACTTAGCTATCCCTCTTCAGGCAAGGAGGGTTTTCCATTTCAGGCAGCACTGTAAGAGAAAGGGAATCTCTGTGTGACCAGTCTCCATTATCAAAGGCAGCAAGCGGAGAAATAGCTGGTAGAGTAGAAACTAGAGAACAGAAGCCCATCCTTCATTTCACCTTTCAATCTTATTTTGACACTGAGAATTTACCCCTCCCAGCCTTCATTTATGGGCCACGAGCAGCAGTATGAGGTAAAATGAAAAGCCGTTGGGCAAACTGGTAGTCAGGATTGAAGAATTGGTCAGAAGCAAAGGTCAGACCCAAAGAGGCAAGAGGCAAGCCAGAAGTCAGGACCAAAAGAAAAGTAAAAATAAAGACTGCGCCAGAACTGAGAAGGACCTTGTAGTTCAAGCAAGGCTCAATTGTAACAAGAAGGCCACTTATACTCCTTCCTGTCCAGAAGATCCCACAGGCAACCTGAGCAGGTGGAATTGGTCTATGGCCTGAGGGTCCTTTCTATAGAACCTAACCTAATAGCCTGGTGCACACTTGCACTATTCTGTGCTCATAGTCTTCACCAATATTTCCTGAATATTTGATAGTTGGGAAATCCCTTTGTTGTTGCTGTAATCATTATTTCTATTAGATGAGCTTACCTCCTTTTTTTGCCATAGGAGGTACTGATCTCACTTGCTTGTGACATCTGATTGGAAAGAAACAAACAAATAATAGAGGTACAACAGGTAGAGTGTTCTGAGGGTGGCTATTACTGTTTGTATCTGGAATGTTCCAAATTAAATGTGATGCAGAGATGTGGCAGAGTTATTTTCTCCCCAAAGGGGGCTGATTAGGGGGCAAAATACTGAGAGAGCATGTTTAACAACCCATACAGTACATAAAATTGGAAACGATACAGAGAAAGTTAGAATGGGTCCTGCAATAGGATGACAACCTTGTGAACTGTTCTGTATTTGGGGGCAGAGGCTACATAGCTAGATGGTGCAACACATAGTTGGTATATCGAAGGTCCTCAATATCTCTAGACAGGAACAGGAAAGGAATGAAACTAGTGATTTGACTTCTTACAAGACAACTTCCTTTGCTTGTAAACACATTTACTCAGCATTCAGTGTCACTGTGTTTGGTGGGGCTTACTCCCATAATATAGCAGCCTGAATTACACAATCTTCACAGACAGCCACTGTGGATGTGTAATGGGGTTTACAAGAAGCTTTTCCTGATCTGTTGTGTCATATTAATTCACCCTAGCCTACAGATCTGGAATCATTCCCTCTGTTTCCATTGTTCAGATAGGAGTGCCATTCATTCTCTAGCTGAAATGGGGCTATCTACTCCCAGCTTGGAACTATCAGCTGAACTGGGACAACCCCAAGGTTTGCAGTCAGGGGTAGAAAGAAAGAAAGAAAGAAAGAAAGAAAGAAAGAAAGAAAGAAAGAAAGAGCCTTATGGCAGAAAGGAAACCAAACTGCTGAATAAGACAGAGCATACTCAGTGTCCATAGAATTCCAGCTGATGTGGGATGTGGGAACTTATGGGAGAGCGGCAATTCATCGTGGTAGAGGGCATGGCTGGCTGACTAGAACAGTGAAGAGGTTATCCACATTGAAACATTTCTTGTTGCACTTATTACTGCTCTGTACCTTAAATATTATTTTTGTTGACTTCCTACTACAGAAAATGTCACATTAATAAGGTATCTTACCACATTCTGGCTGTAATTAATTATTAATGCTTGTAGAATGACCTATCGTGATTCTCCTATGCTTTAATCTTTAATCATCAATATTTCTACTTTTTAGAAATGTCACTCTAATTGTCTCCAAAATTATAACGGTAGAAAGATAACTTTTAATAACAAGCTGCATTTTTCTTCCAACTTTTGAACCTATAACAACCAATATTTTAAAAGAACAGCAACAAAGTATAATTCTTAAAAATTGTAAGGAAACATGATTTATATGTAATTCATGCATATATAAAGTTCTCCAAAGTGTATGTAAGGGATCTGATTTGTTTCTCTGGAAGAATAATTCTTAAATTATTAAGTTATAAATCTAGTACTAGGTTTATATTGTAGTTAAATGAGCTTCATGCTGTCACATTGCTGTTTAAGAATATTGCAATGATGTTAATCTACACATTTGCCAGTTATGTATTAAGGACATTAAATAGTGTTAAGTGCTGAATTGTATCTCTAGCCTCAGAGGATGGTTTTGTGTCCTTCAGGGCTGAGTTATCTTTTCCAGATGATGCAGTTTTAACTATATATATGTGATAGTTTTTGCTCTTTGGTTACTTTCAGGTGTTGTAAATATATACTTTTTCTATTTGTTTATCTGTTGGGGATCCTCCTTTCTTTTTTCTCATTTTTATTTGGGTTGAATTGATGAGGGGTTTTTTTTCTCTTTAAAATCTCTTGCTCCCTCCTAGGAACATTGCTGCCACTATCTATATCTATATATCTATCTCTATCTATCTCTCTATCTATTGAATTTTTTAACACAAAACCAAAATTCAAACAAAAGACAATTTGAAAAGTAAAACATAGAAAAAAAGAAAGAAAGGAGAGGAAAAATTTACAGACCAAAAATACAAACACTGGAAATTAACCCCCCCCCCCAAAAAAAGTCCCCACAAACCCCTCTATTAAAAACAAAGAGTTTCCTGCTTCTCTCAGAATGTATTTTGATTTCGAAGCCAAAGTACTCCTTTCTTGATATAAATTTTGAGGCACTTTATTGCTTCATACATTTCCTAAACTAATCAACTAACCATCATTATATAGCTAATATATATACACATATAAATATTAAAGATTAATTCAATATATAAACAAAATATTCTTTATCTATTCTTTAAATCATTATACAAATTCACCCAATAAGACCCTCATTATACTACAGTACTTTTCTTTCTATCACAGAATCAGTAAAACTTTACTTCGCCTTCTACTGTATATCTCAAAACCAAAAGTAGAAATGTCTCCTTGTTGATCTTTCATAAATTCTATAAAAGGTCCCCAGGTTTTTAGAAAATTCTCTATTGTATTCCCTCTAATTAAATTGGTTAATTTTTTCATCTCTGCTATCTCCATCATTTTCTCCATCCATTCCATACAATTTGGTAATTTGTTTGTTTGCCAGTGCCTTGCATATACCACTCTAGCTGCTGTTGCTATGTATCTAATTAAGTTACAATGTTTCATCTCGCTATTATCTTCATTTATCATGTTTAACAGAAACAACTCTGGTTTCAAAGTAGCTGCCACATTTTATTGGGTATTTGTGGGAGGTGTCAAGACTATATAGTTAGTGATACAGAGAGGTTATAGTTGAAAAGCAACATAATTGCATCTCTTAGACATTTGGTTTTATTGGGATTTTGTTGTGGTGGTGGTTCTGGTTTTTTTGGTGTTTTGGGTTTTTTGGTTTTTTGCTCTTCATAAACTGACAAAACCAAAGAGATTCCTTATAGTTCAGATGTTCCTTAAAGTCCAGGATCCTGTAGTTCCATTGTAACAAAAAATAAAATTTAAAAAGTAAAATCAATTTGTAATTACTTTCTGAATAAACTGTACTTTTAATATATCAAACAAGATAACTCTGTATCAAACCATAACACATTTTATGCTTCTAAAGTAATTTTTAATCTGTAAAGGATGCTAATATTCCATTTTTAATTTTTTTCAGAAAATTTCTGGGTTTTTCTCGGAAAAAATGGAAAAGATTTTTTTTCCCTGATGGCTTCAACATTTGTAGAATATTTAGTCATCTCTGGAGTCTGAGGTCCTCGTCTATGCCCCTGTCTACCAGAATCTCTTTTCTCATAAAAAGTATTACTGTAATAAGCAATGGGAAATGTTTCATCGTGTTTGGAGGAATTATCCTTGAATGATTGTTTTACTAAGTAACAAGCCTATTTTTCTTCCTATTATTTCTTTATGGTACATAATGTGGCTGCAGCAGTTCCTAGGAACTATATTATGTCTTTTTGCCAGGTTACTACACACAAGACAATGGTCAATATTTGAACAACTTTCAGTTTGCAGAATAATGGTCTGACCCAGAGATTTTCACTAATGAATGGACAGTCAAAGTACCTTCACCACACTACTTACAGGAACACATTTGAAGCTTTGTCTAACAGTTGCCAAAAAAAAAAATAAAAAATGTTTGCAGCAGAGCATATTTGGCCTTGAGATGCTTCAAAGTGCTTTTAACCTGGCTGTACTGCCTTCTCCACCCTAGTTGTGGATGATAGGAGTGGTAGTTCAACTCATTTGGAGGGCGCTAGTTTAAAGAAACATGGTTTAATGGATGCTGCATACTATTTCCTTTACAGATCCAACAGACTGGAGCTAAATCTTGCTCAAAATCAGCACCTTGTGTGACCCTTCTGCTACACCTCTGCAGCTTCCCAAAGATGAATTTGGAAGCTACAGCCTCTTACAGCCATTGCAATGGAAGATCAACCTGGTGGTGAGGCAGAGATTATACAACAAACAGCTACAGCAGCCTGTCCACTGTCCTTTGTTAAGCTTCTGAAAGTCCACAGAGAGCTGTTAGTTGGCAAAGTTCGTAATACCCAGTGTTTGATTGACAACTTGCTCAAGAATGAGTATTTCTCAACTGAAGATGCAGAGATTGCTGCACAGTATCCAACCCAAGCTGACAAGGTATTTACTTCTCTCTCTCTCTCTCTCTTTTTTTTTTTTTTTTTTTTTACTTCAAGCTTACCCTCAAAAGTATGCTGTCAAAACATGGTGGATAACTTAATGAGATCTAGGGCTCATCTACACCAGGCAGGATACACTAGCTCCGTTCCCCCTGCCCCTCCAGTTACCTGGAGAAAATGGGCCAGAGTCCAAACAGGTGTGGCCCTGAGTTAGCAAGACCTGAACAAGGCTGTTAATATTATGGTGTTTTGGAGGTCTCTCACTCATATGGTTGTCATAAGTCAAAGTTGAGTTGACAGCACATAACAACAATAATAACCAACATGTATATGTATAGATAAGTGTGCACGCACACACATATTCTTCAACCAATGAGTGGGAAGGATGTGTTTCTGTAGACAACTGGCTGTTAAGAGTACTCCTTCTACCCTTGGGGGTTAATTCTTTCACAAGCTGAAAGGTGTCTTTCTGATGCTATTTCTCCAGTTAATAATTGTTAGTTTTGAGCAAGACTTTGATTGATCTTCTTGATGAACCAGTTAAGCAGCATTTGGAATTTCAATCCTCCATGGTTTTCAGTCAAGAAATTGGTGCACTGAGAAATTCTTTAGGCTACACATTCTTCAGACTCTGAATGACTCCTATTTTTTTGTGAAAATATATTTGTATTCTTCAACTGCTGGTCAATAAGCCTCAAAAAAGCCGCAAAATGAATAGCGGCTTTTATAATAAATGAAGTTGAATTAAGCTATCCACCCCCATAGATATTGAAAATCTGTGGGGGTGGATAGCTTAATTTAACTTTATTTATTTATCCCTTAGTTGCATTCATATTCCACCTTTCCTCCACTGAGTGCAAAGCTATGTACATAGCTCTTGCCTCCCCACTTCATTGTCCTCACAATAATTAAGGTGGTATATATATCAGGATGAAGATCACCTGCTAAATTTCAAGGTTCTCCCATGTCTTAGTCCAACATTCTAGCCACTATACTACACAATAACCATATTACTGGGCATAATTGTCCTGAACCCTGCTTGCATTGTAGAGCCACTTCAGGTGTTACTTGTTTGGAGAGATAAAATGTGTAGAAAGAGCCCATGGGATCTGTTTGTAGCCCCGTACTTGGCAACGCTTTCCATTGCTGCTGCCTGAAGTTGTGTGGATATCTTGGAACATGGAGGTCTTCCGATGTTGGCATTCATGTGCAGGGGATTCCCACACACACACACATACACACAATTGTGATTCCATAAACCAGGGGTCCTTCTGTGTGCAGTGGTCTACACTAGAAGATTCCTCCATCAGACATCCACACCTCAGACATCCACATAAACAGATGGCAGTGAGGGCTGGAGAGGCCTCTGAGCCAGGACTAAAGGTATGGGTCATCAACCTCTTTCAACACATTCCCACTTCATTTAAGGAGGACACACTTAAGCATCATGTTCATTTGGTTACTGGCAAAATACAATCAAAATGGTCATGGGGATGGGGCAGCTCCCCTGTGGAGAAAGATTACAATGTTTAGACCTGTTTGGCTTAGAAAAAAAGACAAGTAAGAGAAGATTAGATAAAAAGATAACAGATTATGCAAGCAGTACAGCCTAGTTCAATCATCCTGCCAACTAAGGAGAAATAGCAGACGTTTTACAAAAAAACCTGGAGAGTATTCTGTGTATTAAACCATTCCCAGCTTCAATCTATCTGTCACATTTTGCGTTATCTCTTCCCAGGTTCGTAAAATTTTGGATCTAGCTCAGAGCAAAGGAGAAGAAGTTGCAGAATACTGCGTCTATGTCCTGCAGCAAGTCGCTGATGCTTACTATGAGCTTCATCCATGGCTAGAAGAGATTAGGTTTCATCCTTCAGAGCTCATTAGTAATAAACCTGTGGAAAATACTGACCCAGGTAGGATGTCTAGCTATGAAATTTCATTATTCTTTGTGGAAAAGCAATTGTTCCTTCCTTTAATGTTAGTGAAAAACATTTTCCAGGAGAAATTACCAATAAGGGCCGACAGTGTGCTATCCTCACAACTTGTCCAGAGCTTGGAAAAGTTAGTTATTGAACTATAGCTTCTGGATTACCTGAGCCAGCATGACTTGTGATTATCAGGAGACTAGATAGCACAAGAAGTAAAGTGATGTATACACACACCATTATCTGATATCTAAATACAGTACCATCATCTATGACAGTGGCTCTTAACCTTTTCTTTACCAGGGACCCCCTTTAAATATCTTTTGTTGCTGATGATCCCCAAGACTTAACTCAAGATTTAAAACACTAATAATAATTAATAATACAGTTATACCATCCATTAAACCTTCCCTCAGAGGCACTAGAGGGAGGAGGAAAGATTGTTCTTCTGCTTCTTCCTTCAAGTTTGTGGCAGGGCAGATTCAATAGTAATGTGCAGTCCAAGCCAGCTAGCCTTTGCCTTGGCTCCTGTCATGTTTCCACTCCACTGCAGGGAGGAGGTGGGCCACACAGCCGTCAAGCCTTTATGGACTCCCTGCAATGACATCGCAGACCCCTGGGGGTCCCTGGACCACAGGTTAAGAACCACTGATCTATGATATCCAACTGTGTTATTTTTAAAATATCAACGGTGTTTTGGTTTTTCCTGTAGTCTCAGGTAAACAGTAAAATAGTCTTTACTAATGTGTTGCCCTCAAGATGTTTCAGACTGCAAGTCCCAGCATTCTTGATTGTTGATCAGTTGGCTGGGGTTGATGTATATTACAAGTCCAAAACATTTGGAGGGCAGCAAGCTGGGCAAGGTTTCACTAAATGAACAGTGCTGTGATGAAAGGTGTAAATGAATTATCTGCAACTTGGATCATATATAATTATTGTACCTGCTCTACACTTAGGGCAATTCCATATAATTTCAGATTCCAATAAATTTAGTATGCTTTACAGGTATGAGCTCTAAGCTGTGATAATTCTCATCATACTTAAATCACTGCAGGTGAAACCACAACTTGGAGAGCAATAGCTGACGTCAGCTTTCCAATGTGTTTGCAGAATCATGCACATGTGTGGGTAGGATTATTACATATTGCAATCTAGACTCAGTTACACAGCAGTTTTTTTGCGATAGTTTGCGCTTTAGCGCTTTTTCACACAAGTGCTGGATAGTTTACATGATTTAGTGAGAAATCAGTTGATCTCTTTATTTTTCCACTTTCTAGTTCACAGAGACAAAGGTGGGGGGCGTAGCCTTCCAAGCACATCTGGGGGAAGATGAGAGAGAGGGAGGGAAAGAGAGAGAGAGAGAGAGAAAGTGCTGGGATCTTTCCCTCTTCTGATTACCAGAGGAATGACTGCTAAGTTTTCATGCCTTAGCAGGGAGTGCTCCCTCTTCTTCCCAAAGCAAGAAGGGTGGGAGGAAGGAGGCAGCCTTTCAGCTCTGAGGAGCTACCCCCCCTCAAGCCCCCCTTCCCCTCACCTCTTTTTCTCTCTCTCTCTTTTTTTTTCTCTCTCTCTCTCACACACACACACATGCCATCACAGGAGTGCGAGGGAGCAAACAGCTGGAGGAGCAGATCGCTTCTCTCTCTCTCTCTTTCTCTCTCTCTCTCTCTCTCTCTCACACACACACACACACACACACACAGGCTAACTGGAGATTCTTCAGCCACATCAGCCAAGCAAGCCGGAAGGCAACAACAGTGGCTGGATCTTTTCATTTGAGGCTTCTCCATCTCTTACACGTCCACCCCTCCATGGTCAGTCCAACCAATCACAGCTCAGCTCTGCTGTTGTTGTTTCGGGAAGATTGCTGGTAATTCACACAGACTTTTCCAAAATGGTAGTTCACACAATCGATAGTGTGCTAAGTCGTACTACTTTTCAAAACAGTCGGGGAAAGTTCCGAAATCCTTTATTACGCTACTAATGGGTTTTTGTGTCCCCCTCCTTTTGAAAGAGCTGACTTCGTGGCACAACGTGTGTAAACAATTAGGAATCTTAGTGAATCCTCCGTTTTTTTCCATCGTGTAACCAAGACCCATGTGTGTGAAACACATTGTCTGGCATCCTGTTAGGGACATGGAAGTTTTCCTTATTCGTGCAGAAGTCCCTTTTTTTCAGGTACTGTGGAGGTTGGTATTCCCTTCCAGAGCTGCAGCACCTCTGAAGGCCCCACTCCCACATGTAGAAAAGCCTGTGATTCTCCCCGAAAGTCCCAGTGCTGATGTATTCATTTTACATCTGGTTATGGGGATGTTATCAGGCACTTCTGTGATTCTCCCTGTTCCTGCGGAGCAGAGAATGCCTGTGCAGGGTGGCTTCAGGGGCTGAAGCTATATGGCTCAGTCTGATATAGATACTCATGCAGATCTTTATGCTACAGTGAGGGAATGCTGGATTGCAGCCATTTGACTGCAGATCTCCTTCAGGCATACCAAAGAACTTCCATTTTTAAATACCTTTGGGTTTCTTTGAACAGAAAGCCCACATGAAATAACACAATTCACTTTGAAATTTCTCTGAGGAATAAAAGAAACATTTCTGTTTGAGAAACACAAATCTAAAGCTCCCTTTGGGTGCCAACTATTCATTCTACAATCATTTTGTGATATGCATAATGGCCTTTCGTAGTCTTTATGTTGGCTGCACTGCAATATTATTGTTGTTGTTCTTGTTATTTCATTAAGCTTACATCTTGTGTTTCTTTCAGTGAACTCAAACTGCCATACAGTACATAGTTTTCCTTTGACACTTTATCTTCATATAAATCCCTGTGGGATAGCTCAGGCTGAGAAAGAGTCCCAGTCAGCACTCTGACCATCAAACCATACTGGCTGTCTGCACTCTGATTTTATATTAGAATCTCTTTTAGTAATACCAAATTTTATCTTAGTCAGCAGGTATCATCAGAAACTTAAAGATGAATTGGGCAGAGATACAAAGTTCATTTTGTCATATACCCAAAAGGAGGACATGTTGCTTGAAGAAACTTACTCTGCAAACATCATGGAGTTTATCAAGCAAAACAATGAGAAACTTGGTGATGTGAATGCCCTGGAAGACCTGCTTAGTGACAGTGTCGGACTAATAAATGAAAATGGTGAGACCATCTACATCTTTGGGGATGCAGGAATTGGAAAATCTATATTGTTACAAAAGATGCAAAACCTCTGGTCCAAGGATGAATTCAATATTGGGGCCAAATTCTTTTTTCATTTCCGATGCCGGACATTCAGCTGTTTCCAGCAAGATGCAGCTATCTGTTTGAAAGACCTTCTATTTAAATACAACTGTTTCCCTGACCAAGACCCAGAGGAGGTCTTTGACTTTATTGTGAAATTTCCTCACACAGTTCTGTTTACTTTTGATGGCTTTGATGAGATCCATTCTGACTTTGATCTCAGCAGCATTCCTGAGATCTGTTCGCCCAGTGAATCCATCCACCCACTTGCTCTGCTGGTGGGCCTTCTCACTGGGAAGCTGCTGAAGGGTTCCAGGAAAGTCCTGACAGCAAGAACAGGGACTGAGATTGACAAAAACATTATCAGGAAGAAGGTGTATCTCCGAGGGTTTTCCACCAGCAACTTGAAAGAGTATACCAGAATGTTCTTCAAAGATGAAGGCTGCCGGGCCTTGGTTCTCAGCCAGCTGGAAGCAAATCCAAATCTCTGCAGCTTATGCTCAGTGCCTTTATTTTGCTGGATTATCTTCAAATGCTTTGACCATTTTCACTCCACATTTGACACCCATGAGCTCCCAGACATCACAGTCACCTTAACAGACATTTTCTTGCTCATGACTGAGGTCCACCTGAACCGGACTCAGAAAACAAACTTGCTGAAGAAGAACACAAGAAGCCAAGTGGAGACATACCGGACCAACAAAAACATTTTGTTTTCCCTGAGTAAAATAGCACACAGGGGAATGCAGAAATCTCTCTTTGTCTTTGACCAAGATGAAGTTCTCATTGACCTCTCTGAGCAGGACTTACACTTGGGTTTCCTCAGGGCAGTTCCTGACTATGGAAGCTGTAGTAACCAATCTTCCTATGAATTCCTGCACTTGACCTTGCAGTCCTTTTTTACAGCTTTGTTCCTCATCATGGAGGAGAAAGTGGGCGCAAAGGAGTTGCTGCATTTCTTCGCAGAATGCTCTACTCTTGACACTTCCTTATCTGATTGCTTCCCAATCACCTGGTTGAAAAACCGTCATTCAGCAGGAGAGGATCCTTTCCGGAATAACGAGCACTTTCATTTCACCAACCTCTTTCTTTGTGGTTTGCTTTCCAAGGCACAGCACAAACTGATGAGGCATCTGGTTCCGTCAGCCTCCATCAAGAAGAAAAGGAAGGTGCTCCTTGCTTATTTCTCTGAAAGTATGAAGTCCCACCTCAAGGGCCTCATCCGAGCCAGGCTGAAGGCATACAAGCAGCTTCAAGTCAGGCCCAATTTTGTCTGGATGCTGAGGTGCATCTATGAGACTCAGAATGAGAAGGTCAGCAAAGGGATTGTCAAGAACATGCGGGCCAACTACCTCAAGCTGACTCACTGCAATGCCTGTTCTGCTGACTGTGGAGCGATCTCCTTTGTCCTGCACCATTTCCAGAAGCACTTGGCCCTTGACTTGGACAACAACAACATCAGTGATTATGGCATAAAGCAGCTTCTTCCTTGTTTTAGCAAGCTGGAAGTATTGCGGTAAGCTCTTGGACTTGCTTCTTTCTTTTGTGCAGCTAGTCTACTGTACTTTGTTAAAGCGGCAGGAGGCTGGAGTTCTCCCTCCTCTTCTCTTCTCCTCTTGTGTGCCTGCCTTGAGAGGAGACCTCCTGGTTTGTGAAGTCACAGTTTCCTGCAACATCCCAATCAGGAAACTGTAGTTTAAGCATCACCCATGATCCTGGTTTGCAAGCCAGTTTGGAGACCATGGGAAACTGTGCTTTAGCGAACTGGAGTGGTCTTAAGCTAGGGGCAAGTGCTCCAATTCATTGTTTGTTCTCATTGTTTGTTCCTGTTCCAAGAAAACAGGATGGAATGGCATCATTAAATGTGAATTGGGTCATTGTATAACCTGATTGTAGTGATTCTACATAGGGATGTGCATATTCTGCACTTGAAAAAAAAATCTACATTCAACCTAAAGTATGTGCCAAGGACAGCTGAAATCTGTAATGAGAGATCTGGTTTTTTTCGATAATGCATTCTGTTTTTTTATGGAGAGAAATGAGGAGCTATATAGGGCACTAAGGTCCCAACCTTAGAAAAGTGAAAATACAGTTGAGTCTGACTGTCTTTTTCATTGAGATGTCAGTGTCTCTTTCCACAAATGTGAGCCTATCTTTACAGTCTTGAGAACTACAAAGTTTCTTTCCTTCTTTTTATATTATGTCAAAGCTAGGGTTCTCAGGATGCCGCTGAACTCTGAAAGTACCAGATGTTGTTGTGTGCCTTCAAGTCATTTCCAACCTATGGTGACCCTAAGGCAAACCTGTCACAGGGTTTTCTGAGGGCTGAGAGTGTGCGACTTGCCCAAGGTAACCTAGTGGGTTTTCATGGCTGAATGGGAATTTGAACCCTGGTCTCCAGAGTTGTAGTCGAGCACTCAGACTACTATACCACACTGGCTCCATGTATAGACTTACTCATTTAACAAATTTCTAAGGCTATGTTCACATCAGAATTCTTTTTGCAGCCCAGTTAAACTCATTCAAAATAATCTTTGGGAAGATGGAGGATATCTTCCTACCTGTGGCATTTTTAACCTACAGAATCATCCCAGGTATACTTTTATATATTGCCCAGATTTACCTTCTCAGCTGCTGTATTCTTTTTTTTTTAAGAATTCAGAAGAGGGCAGGAGTCCATTTTGTTGCCTGTCTTCTGAACACTAAGGGCTTGTCTATATGAGAAGAAATAATGCTCATGCATGCGTATTATAGGCAATTTGCAACAGCATTTTTATGTCTCCATGGTGTTTTGGCAAAAATGATAGTATGGAAGCTCTCCTCCTTGATGTTCACATGGCCACAAACCAAGATGGCGGCCATGTCAGTTTTGCACAGAGGGGGCACGAGGAAGGCAAAGAGGACCCAGCAGCACAGCCCCCAGCGATGACAAGGAGGGAGGCCACCATGAGGAAGAGGAGGAGAGCCACCCAGCCCAGCTGCGGCAACAGCAGCCTCCAGTACTGGCTGCAGAGGGACAGGAGGCGCTGCCTGGCAAGTTGCTCGGAGAAGGAAGAGGAGGGCAGTTCTTCGCCACTTGATTTCACCTTCCGCTGGAGCGGTGAATAGCTGTCCCCCTCTTCCTTCTCCGAGCGGCTGGCCAGGCAGCTCCTCCTATCCCTTTGCAGCCAGAATCAGAGGCCACCGCTGCTGCAGGGATGGGTGAAGGCAGGCAGCTCTCCTCTTCCTCACAGAGGCTGCCCCCATCATTGTCCAGGCACTGTGCTGCGTGGTCCCCTGCCCTGCCTTGCCCCCCCCCATGCAAAACAACATGTCTGCCATCTTGATTCGTGGCTGTGTTCGCTTTTGACAGTACAGTTTTTCTAAAAAGTTTATGAAGGCACACAATCGCTAGCACTTCCGGCTCCTTGGTGGCAGGTGTAGGCCAATCAAATGTTCAGTCCTGCCCCCTCCAGACCACACAACAATTTGCACGGTTGTCTTAATGATCAGGACTGTGCATTTCCTGCAGAGTGTTTTTTTTTTTTTTTTAAGTTTGGGGAAGTTCCCAAAGTCTGTTATCATGGAGTTTTTACAGTTTTTGGCCCCCTCCTTCAGAATACTGCGATTCAACATGATATATCATTAGGACAAAAGAAATTCCTCTTGAATTAAATAAGGAGGGTTTTGTTTTGTTTTTTGCCATATATAGACAAGCCCTAAGCAACAGTGCTATGAAGAAATCTAAAGGAAATAAGCTGGTTCCTGTTAAAATGAGGATAATCTTTTTCTAATGTATATATCAACAAGCCATCTGTTTTCTCCCATGTCTCTGTTTTGTTCTGTGTTTTGTTTTGTTTTCAGGTTGAGTGTTAACCAGATAACAGATCAAGGAACAAGAGTGCTTTATGAAGAAATGTCCAAATACAAAATTGTGAATTATTTGGGGTAGGTATCAGTTATGAGTAATAGTCACTGAATGGAAGGCCAGTTCTCTTGACCAAAGGGAGTGTTGTAAGGGAAAGGACCTTGGTATGTGCCCAAGTAATCACCAAATAACTTCAGCATCTGCTACTCAATTTACAGTACATGCAGTGAGCACCTGCAAAGCTACTGAATGTGAATAGGTTCAACAATGGCATGACAAATGGGTATTCAGTTGGGCAAATGCTGAAGCAAGCAATACAGCTCTCCCCCACCCCATATACATGGGACCAGTACCCATGGTTTCAATTTTCCGTCATCTTTCTAGACATTTTCTTGGACCTCCAGTGCAACTCTATGGTAACTTCCACTGGAAGTTACCATAGAGTTGTGCTGGAGATGCCTAGAGAGCTGGCCTCTTTAAGCATTCCCTAGGTGTTCCAGTCCAGTTCTATGGGGTTTGCTATTACATGCAGTTTCAAGTATTTGTGATAAGTCTGGGAATGTATCCCCCGCAGATACAGCGCGTGGCCTGTACCCATATCACCACATGCTGACAGAGCCACTCAACTGCATATTCACAATACCCACTTATTTCTACCTGTTGATCGGCAAATAAGATCTTTCTTCTTTTCCCCTAGTGTGGAAATAGAACTTGCTAGTACAAGAAAGGAAACATCTTTAAGGCCAAGGGCCAAATTACTAATTTGCCTGTTTCAGACAGGTTCTTGGGATTTGGCCCCAGACTTTTTAGATCTCCATTCCACTTGCCTGAAAGTATATTTATCAGGTTCTTATACAACTGTGGTGGACAATGTGTAGGTGGATACATACCTTGTTTAAAAGCACACTCACACTCCCACAAACATCCTAGAAGCAATTGTGCTTTAAAACAAGGTGCATACTACCCACACTCCCTATTCTTTATGGGAATGTGTGTCAGATTTGCAGTGTAGCAGGCATGTAGTCCCTGGTGTGTTCTGAAGGTGGTGGTGAAATTTGGCCCCGTACTTACAGAGCTTGCTCACTCCTGTTGTGCAAAGTAAACAGGCTTCTATCCCAAATGGCTTTCAGTTGGGTAAAAAGAGGACCTATATATTTGATATAAATAAGCCTATTCAGTTTGCTCAGAAGGGGGGGAATGTATAAACTTTTGTTCACTGATTCTCTTTTCTCCCTAAAGCTTGTATAACAACCAAATTACTGATGTTGGAGCCAAATATGTTGCAAGACTCATTGAGGAATGTCCAAGCCTTATTTATGTTAAGTATGTATCTTCCTTATCCCACCCCATTATTATGTTTATTTTATGTTTTGTGGAGCAACAAAAGCATGAAAAACCTGGAGAGGTTTTTTTTCTATAAAAAGAATGAAACTTCTGTGTAGTTAAGTATTTCTCTCTCTCTGGCTTTTCTTCGCAAATGAAGATTCAGGAAGGACTCATCCCGTGCCTACTGCAAGCACGCTGATGACTAAAAAGGCGAATCCGAGATAAACAAGTCCGGTTGCAGAAAGCACAGCAGAAGGTCTCCTTGGGTGATGTTTCCGGGTTGTGATTCTTTCTGCGTTGTCATTTCTCTTCAAGACGTGTTCGGCATGAGTTCTCAAATAAGGCTGCAGCATTGTGGATAGTGTATCTCCATGCCTCCCAATGTGAGACCAGGGCGGACCATTGTTGGTGATCAGTTTGGCCGAGCCTGAGATGTTGTTTCAGGGAATCCTTGTATCGCTTTTTTGGAGCGCCCCTCTTACGCTGACCCGTGGCGAGTTCACCGTAGAGTAGTATTTTTGGGAGGCGATGGTCCTCCATCCTAGAAACGTGCCCTGCCCAGCGCAGCTGTATTCTCAATGTCATGGCCTCAGTGCTGGTGATCCCTGCTTGCTCAAGGACAGCAACATTCGTCACATAGTCAGTCCAGTGTATATTTAGGATTGTGCGACTCCTCGAACACTTTCATCAGCGCAGTTAAGTATCTGCTCAAATTAAGTGCCCCTAACTTAACAGTAGACATCCTCCTTTGACTATTAGCTTTACTGCAGATTATCCTGGGTAATGGCATGGGTGATACACAGAAAACTTAGGCCTAATCTCAGGACCATCCCCTGTGTCTGAGATAAGGTGGGTGGTAACTGGAGATAGGGCCTTGTTGCTTGTGGCCCCTTCCTTATTAAATTTAATTCCCTGAAGCTCACATAGTATTTTTGCTGTTATAGTACTTTTGTTGCAAAAAACGTTTGTATATTCCCAAGGTTTTTAATCTTGCTGTTTTAATGGTACCTTAATACTGATTGATTGGTTGGTTGGTTGGTTGATTTTTTGATGTTTTCCATTGGTTTCCTCACTTTCAGTTGTAAACCGCTCTGAGAATTTTTTAAGCAGAAGGGCAGTATGGATGCTTTTAAAGCTTTTTAAATTGAAGGGTAGTATAAAATGTTTTTAATAGCATCAGCCGTGGTGGGTGATGATGATGATGATGTAAGAGTAGCTGTAGCCATGTGATGAGGGGCAGGTCACCTCATGTGGAGATAGTGAAGTATACTTGAAGTCAACAGGCTAGCATAGACCCTCTTTTCCTAATAGACTGGTTTTTTTACTTGCATACCAAAAATGGTATGTCCCAACTGTAGTCTGAAATGGTATATTTCATACTACCATCTCATTCTGCAGCATGTGTAGACCAGGCCTGTCTGATCCTTTGTGGCTGCACAACAGTGCTTAGGATCCTTTTAACACCTCAGTGCTCCAGGATTGTTATAAATCTTCCTAAGCATTATTGTATCATCAGTTGCCCCAGCAGAGCAGGAGAACATGAGGATTCTGTAGTGACTACTGTACTTGTGCAGAAAAAGCTGTCCTTAGTTGAATGGATTAGTTTACTAATTTGAGATGGGTTACCGGTAAGTGGGCATTTTGGTCCCAAAGACATCATTAGGACAAGTTTGTCCAGACCAGCTTCCATTGGTTTCAGTGGGCATTGTGTGTAATAGATTTTGAGAACAATCCTAACCCAACAACCTGGCTGTAAGGGTTAGGATGGAGTGGATGTGCTCCTTCATTGGTGGAGAGCTCTGCTGGTGGGGTTGGAGGGCAGCATATCTGCTGTAGAAGGTACCACTATGTCCACACAAAGGTCCATGAGCATAAAGCTGCTAGTAGTGGTGTTTCCATTGGTGATATGCCCTGGAAGTAGAGTGTTTCCTAAACTGTCTGGGTCTGCTGTATTCAACACTCCTCTGTTTTCCCCAAAAGGTCCCAGGGAGGGCCCTTATACCAGTCTGGAGCTGGAGTGGGTAATTTCCTTCTGATTCATCTCAATTTGAGGTGGATGGGGGCAACCACTGGAGAATACTCCAGAAAAAAGTGCCTTTCCCCACTTCCTGCCTTGCTGGTACAGATGTGACATCCCACAGAGGATTGCTCTGCCTGTCTGGATCCAGAGCTTAGAAGATAACTTTTTAAAAATAATTCATTGAGTTAATCACAATGACACCACCCCAAGTAACGTGTTGTTAATTTTATAGGATGTGATGTTTAGTAATTTGTGAGATATTCTTTTGGTTTCTTTTAAAATGAAAATAGAAAATCTGAAGAATTCGGAGGGGAGGTGGGAAATCCCTTCAAAATGTTCCCCAAAGCATGTTTGCCTCCCAATTACAGTCAGCCCTTTGTATCCATGGATTCTGCATTCACGGATTCAACCATCAACAGCTTGAAAACAATCCACAAAAAACAAACAAAAAAACAACGAACAAAAAGCAAACTTGTATTTGCCATTTTATATAAGTGATACCATTTTACTATGTCACTGTATATAATGGGACTTGAGCATCCAAAGATTTTGGAATCTGCGGGTGGTACTGGAACCAAACCCCAGCAGATACCAAGGGCACACTGTAATAAAAAAATATGTTAACATTACTCATCCCTGACCTCCAGTCATGGCTAAGTCCTTAGTCTAGTAGAGTTGCCCTATTGGATCACTGGAATATAAATGTTGATTTGCCAAGTTCCCATTAATTCAGTGGTTCTCCTGTAGTTGAGACAACAATTAGATTTAGGTCAATGGTATTATCTCCCCAAAGTAATGTGCTACAGGCATTGCTGTTACTGGTAACCACTACTCCCAAGCTCTGTCTGAATCTAACCTATTAAAATAACAATTAAAGCTACAAGTCTGGAAAAGGTTATTTGCTACCAATATTTTCAATATTGCTGTAGTGGAAATAATATATTAAAGAAAATATTAGAGGTCTCCTTTCCTTCTAAGAATGTGTACTGTAGTAGCTTCTGAGGTGTAACTTACCTTACACTTTCTTTGAAATATCTGCAAAAGGCAACTGCATCGAGGTTTGTGTAATATGCATATTTATTTAAATTTAATGAATCTGTTAAATGGAGATAGTGAGACAGTTAAAACATTCTTTAATCAGTTGACAGCCCCACTTAGCATGTTGCTTTATAAAGGATGCTGCAACTGCCCCTTTGTGGGATTTATGCTGTATTTTATTAAATGTGGAAATTGTCAACATTGATATAGTAAAATGATTCACTAATAACTACTCCAGAGATATTTTCTAATCCCAGAACAGAAGTATCATGATAAATGAACATCTGGTTTCCATTCAGAGGGCTGAATTTAACAGTGATCCTATCTAGAGAAGACCTACTGAAATGAACTAACTTAAGTCCCATTGGTTTCATAGGTGGGTCTGTTATTGGATTTAGCCCAGAAAGTACTGGCATATTATGTGTGTACGAATGTGCCTTCAAGTCGTCTGTTAACTTTTGGTGACTCCGTTAATTTCATAGGGTTTTCTTGGGCAAGGAATACTCAAAGGTGGTTTTGCCAGTTCCTTCATCTAAAATATAGCCCACAGCACCTTGTATTCATTGGCAGTCTCCCATCCAAGTATTAACCAGGGCTGACCCTATTTAGCTTCCAAGATCCAGTGGGATCTGGTGACTTTAGGGCATTTAGGCCACTGACTTATTACTACAGTATATATATTTTAGAAGCTGTAGAGTCCATTGAAGGAGCAGAGGGTAACTGATAGTATTTAACATACTTACTTGTGATAGTGACATATCTAAATTCCACATCATTTGTTCTTATTAGCAAACAGTAGACATCCTGGGGCCTAAATATCCTAAAGGCACCACATCCCATTTGATCTTGGAAGCTGAGCAGGGTCAGTACTGGTTAGTACTTGGATGAGAGACTGCCAATGAATACCAGGTGCTGCAGGCTAGATTTCAAAGGAAGGAACTGGAAAAACCATCTAAGAAAAAATTATGACATTAATGGGGTCACCATAAGTTAACAGGTGGCTTGAAGGCAGACACACACAGAGAGACATTTACAAAGACACAGAGACCACATTTACAAAGGGCAGATCATGTGAGACAGGTTCAGGATTTCCATTCAGAGACTGAATGTGCAAGCTATTAGATATCTACTCAGATGTAAGACCTGCTGAGAACATTGGGACTCACTCCTGGATAAGTGCATATAGCCTTGGTTAGAAATATTGTCATTCTAGGCCATATAATTTGAAATATATGTCTGCTGAGAGTCAGCATGGTGTAGTGGTAAGAGTGTTGGACTAAGACTCCATGAGACCAGGGTTCCAATTCTCACTCAGCCATCATGGAAACCAACTGGGTGACCTTGGGCATGTCACAATCTCTGCCTCAGAGGAAGGCAATGGCAAATCCACTCTGAACAAATCCTTACCAAGAAAAACCCATGATAGGTTTGCCACAGGGTCAGAAATGACCCAAACGCACACGTGCAGGTCTGCTACTCATTACTTCCAAGAGTGAACACGCTGCCATGGCAGAAATATCTTATATCAAGGCCATTCTGCCTTTCACGCCTAGGGTGAAGAGTCACAAAGGAGAGTGACTGGGTGTTTTTTTTTTTTTTCCCTTCCAATTCTTTAACTTCCTGAATACAGATCAAGGTAGTAAAAAAACAGTCCCTGTATTTGGACATAGCACTAAAATATGGTTTAGTGTTGGGAAAGGAAATACAGGCCAAAATCTTACTCCTAACATGAAAAACCCAACAAGTTAATTGGATTTATACACATGTTGACTAGCTATTCAATAGTTTATTCAGCAACTAACAGGATGCTAGCCACAGTGTTCCCCTGCACATCCTTTTCTTCCTTCATTTGGAGTGGCCACAAGGACGATATTGGAAACATTATATTCATCATAGTTTAGTGCAGAGATTTGGAAACCTCTGGCCCACAGGTCAAATCTGGCCTGCTAAGTTGGCTCTTCCCAAAGCCCATCCCTGAAGCGACACCCTCCTCAGAAGGAAGAGTATCCATGAGAGAAAATGATCCACAGCTGCAAGGCTACAGCTTAGTAACTTAGTAACTTCACTGCTTCCTTGCCTTCACTTGTGGGGAAGAATGAAGATGGCTAAAACCTAGCACTTTGAGGCATTCATCTGAGCCCTGAGTTTGGGACAAAGCCACCTACTACAGTTGAATGCACTATGCTTCTTCACATTCTCCATGTGGGGAAGAAGGAGAAGTCAAGCCAGGTTCCCAACAGTGTGGTCAGGCACCCAGTGATGTCAGGATAGGGCACTGCCTTGGATGTTATTTGCTGTTCACATCAGCAGAAAGTATCTGTCCCTTTGTCCCATCCAATTTCTCCCCACTGGTTTAGAGTGTTGTCTCAACCCCAAACAGATCTTAATATTAACTACAGATTGTGAACGCAAGCTAGGTTTACAAATTGGTTAAAAGTTGGCTTGTTTCCACTAACCATGGTTAACATTTACTATGGCTTACTTGAGTTTGGACAACACAACAGTCTGTGGCTAAATAAAAACAGAAGTGACAACTTCCAAATTCCTCCTTACAGCCATGCTGAAGGGGGAGTGTGAGACACCACAGCTAGTGAGGCTGTGCCGTTGTCATAATGCTAACCATGCCTAAACTCAGGCCTAAGTCTTATGCTATGTGCACATTTGAGCAATATATCTGTCTGTCAAGTGGTGAATTGTGGCATAGCTTTGACTGTTGAAGACACACTAAAACAATTAATAGCATTTGAAGTTGTGATTTCTAACACTATTCCTTTTGTTGCAGAATAGGAGCAAACAAAATAACAACGGAGGGAGGGAAAAGCCTTGCTTATGCTATTCAGCAGAGTAAAACAATGTATGAAATCGGGTAAGTGAATTCACACTTCTTCATGAGTTTTTTGTTTGTTTATATTTAATACCTTGTTTTGATTTTTGTCTGGACCATGCTGACTTGGGATTTTGGATATTGAGATCCAACACATCTGGAGGGTGGTAGGCTGGGGAAGGCTGGTCAAGTCGGAAATAAATATAAACTCCTAATCCATGTTACCCATTATTTTGTCCATATTAACCCTCTCTTCACTTGTAACACTGTCTACCTCTCACTTTTTGTAGTTCCTTACCACAGATTCCTTTCTAATATTCTTCACAGAGTCACTTTTTGACCCTGAATATAAGAAATGTTTCCTTGAAATGTACCACTGCTTGTTTGTGAGGGACAAATTTGTGAACAGGATAAAAAAAAACCTTGGGTTGGATTCAGACTTACTGAGTTGGATCCACTAGAACAAAACCATTGAAAGCAATGGAACCTCTGTTCGCTTAAATCCCATTGATTTCAATGAATCTACTCTAAATATGACTAAGTCTGAATCCATCTGAACTGTTTTTAATCTATTATTTGATAATATCAACAACATGAAACCATCATATTTGTTTATCTGTCACAATATTTTTCCTTAGCATTTATGACCCCATGTTTCTTCAAGTACGGTAATTGATTTCTAAATAACTCTATTTATGGAAATGCAAAGAAATTGAGATTTTTTTGGTGATCCATAAATCTTTTCCAGATATTAATACACAAAAAGTGTTTAGTTTCATCACTGTTACTATCATTTTATTGTTTCATCTTCTCAACAGATTTTTTTTTTTTAATAAATCTGTATTCCTCAGCATTTCAGTTTTAGCATTTGCAGGTTTTGGAGTGTGTGTTCTCCACACCAATTTCTTAGAATTTCTGTCCAGTTCTGCTGAATGATTTGTTTTCCAAAAAGTTATGTGGATAATTGGGTCTGATGTAACTTTTCCCCATAGGTTGGATTCCTCAGAAGGCCCTCCAGTGCCCTGAGAAATGTTATTTAGACTGTCAGGGGATCCTGTTGAATTTGGGGTGGAAGGAAGAGGAGGGTGCCCAAATATTGGGCTAAGCACATGTGTAGGAATGGCCCTCAATTTTTTTTGCTCTCACTTGTCCATCTTGCTGCTGCTCAATTTACCTGTATAACAAGGTGCATGGGGAGCATGATTCATTATTCGTTGAAGCTTGAAGGAAATTGTGGGGTGGAGTGTTTGTTTGCTTGTTTGAAATTTGGAAGTGGCTGCAATGGGGTGGGATGCCTCACTGGTTTGGGGAGCAATACAACCCTACCACTAGAAGCTAACCTTCATTTTGCTAGTATGAGGCTTTAACAAACATCCTGGACCAAACCCACTATGTATGATGTATGTGCTTATAGAAACCAAACAGAAGTCCTATTTAGATATTCAAATCCCCCATATGATTAGTGTCACATTAGGGAGCAAAGGGGTGTGTGTACTGATCCTGCTTCTCTGTTGCTTCCACACTCCCTTCTCTGCCAGCCCTCTACATATTTCAGGGTTACCATCCCACTGTGAGCCTGCTATACTTACGTAGGCTCCTCCAGAGATTTAGAAACCTGGACAATTACTATTCTAAATCACGTAGGAAGTCTTCTTGAATACTATAGGCTTCCTACTGCAAATGTTCATCCTCCGTGAATGACAAGGTTGATAATGCAGGGCCACTTTCATCTCTGTTCTCCTGTGTGTAACTCTTAATTGCGTGGGAGATTTGACCACCGGATTTCAAAAAGTAATTTGGCAGAAATTAACTATTGCTTCAGAGTTGGTCTTTTATAGCATAGAGTCAGGTCATGTCAATGTCCGTTTGTAATAATATTTATTTATTTATTTATTTATTACCCACCTCTCCCCTAGGAAGAGTACAGTATGAATTAAAATGCAATACATAACATTAAACCATTAAAACACACAGGTCAAAAACACATAGGATTAAAACAAACATTACATTAAAATAATACATACCAATGTAAAATTCATAGATTAAAATTGACTAGATAGGCCTGCAGGAAGAGATAGGTCTTTAATACTGTTTTAAATTCCGACAGCATATTTAGCTGTCAAAGCTCTTCGGACAGGTCATTCCACAGTCTGGGGGCAGCCAACAAAAAGGTCCTCTGGGTAAACACTGCCCTTTTCTCTTTAACAGAATGTGGGGTAATCAAGTTGGTGATGAAGGAGCCAAGGCTTTTGCAGAAGCACTGAGGAATCACCCCACTTTAACAAACATCAGGTAAGAGTTTGTGTGGGGAGAAGATTGTTGCTTGGCCATATTTTGAAGGAAAATGACAGAAGATTTCAATAGCATGTGACACTGCAGGCACCTCACATTTCAGCGCACCTGGGAATTTTTAAACAAGGTTTCCAGAACAAGAGTGACTCCCTGACATCTGTGGACATCTGCGAGATCCTCAGCACCTCCATGTGTGTGTGTGATATGCCTTCAAGTCACCTGCCCACTTACATCGACCACATGAATTTTATACTTTTTTTTAGGCAAAGAATACTCTGAGGTGGCTTGCCATTGCCTTCCTCTAACCTACTACATCTTTGGTAGTCCCCCATCCAAGTACTAACCAGAACTGTGCCTACTTAGCTTCTAAAATCAGATGGGTTCCTGTACTTTCAGGATACCCTGCTTAGTATCTCAGAGCCTGCTATTACTGTTGGCCTTTATTCCCTGTCTTACCTGCACCTCTAGCCAGACACTACAAATCCCAAGATTCAATAGGATGGAGCCATGATAGTTAAAACAGAGTCAACATGCATTATTTCTGCAGTGTGTCAGCAGCCTGAAAGGGTATTTTATTTTATTTTATTTAGTTAGTTAGTTATACCCCGCTCTTCAGCCACAAGGCTATCAGAGCGGCTTACAAATTGGTTTTTTTAAGCAATAGCTATTTACACATCTACACTGCATTAAACAGTTTCCAATGTGTGTTAGCTAATTGCCCCCACAAGCCGGGTACTCCTAAAACTCAGCTGCTCAGTGGTGTTTGGAGCACTGCCACTACAACCAGAAAAGCCTGCCAAGACCCATTAAAGAAGAGGAGTTCTACCAAAGCATGTTTTGCCCCAAAGCCCATCAAATATGGGGGGGGGGCAACCCTAGAAGATTGGTGTATGTAAAAGGGAGTGGGGTTTTTCAGAGACCTGATTTGAACAGGAACCATGTTCCTGTTGCAACTCAGAAAAATTATTTTTTGGACAATTTCCAGAATCCACAACCAACATGGCCACTAGCCATGTTAACCAGGGGATTCTGGGAGTTGTCGCTCAAAAATAACTTTTTCCAAGCTCTGGTGGCTGGCTTCTCAAAGTCTGCAGTACTGATACATTCTTGGCAGAAAAACTCAGAGCCTAATTTTAGAGCAAAGATCTTTTAAAATTCGAACATGATTGATGTTTTAAAATGTGGGGCCCTGCTAAGAAAACAACACTGTCAGTCCACATTTGGCTGTGAAAACCACTAAAGAATAAAATTGGCATTGGCAGCCGCTCAGAATTGAGAAAGAAGCTTTTAAGATACAAAATTTCCTTTGGGGAGGAGTAAAAAAAAGATCGTCAATCACTTTTCATTCATCCCACAACAACAAGTCCCTATTGTTTGCCCATATCCTTATTTAAGGAGAAGAGACATAAATTTTCATTTTCCCCCACAAGGTGGCACACTTTCTTGGATTTTATCTAATGAAAATATCAAAAGTCTTCTTTAGAACTTTGTGAAAATGGGGAAAGAGCTGTTTTTAGAGCTTGGAATTAATGGATTACAAGTAACAACATCAGCTATAATGTTCTACTTTTAAGGATGATGATGAGATAACAGTAATGACATCTGGTAATGTTATGTTCCCCATGCAATAAGCAGTGTGTATTTGTTACTTTTTCTTATTACTTTTTCAGGGAAGTTAAAATGCTTGGGGGAGTGGACATTTTGAGCAGATTTTTTAAAAACAAAATTAGACTAGTTTCTTAGTTTTTAAAGATTGCCCCCACTTTCAGAGCAAATAATTTCCCAACTCTGGCCATTGCACGTGTTACATTTTTTGAGATCCACACCAATCAAAAAGGGAAACTGTCTAACAAACAAACAAAAATCCATACCAGATCATATTTGTGAAGAAGCCATAATTTGCTGTCTCTCATTTTCACTGCACGTGTAGTGGGACAGCCAAAGTGAGGCAATCACCTCAGGCAACAGATTCTGGGAAGCAGCAATGGCAATCCATTGGCCATTCCTTCTGTGGAGAAAAAAGCTGGGTGGAAACTAGCCTGCTAGTATCAGGTGTGATACAGAATTCTATTACTTTGCCAGTGTTGAACTGGCAGTATAGTCAGCTTCTGAATGTCGAATGGCAGAGTGAGTGCCATCTTGTCTTTCATCTCAGATAACAAAATGTCTTGAAATAGCCCTGATCCCTGAAGCTTATTTATGCACTACTAGATATATCACACACTCCTCTTGAAACTCCTCTTGGGGTTTATCTACACTAGCCAGGATATGCTGGCTACCCGCCGGCATATTCTGGCTCCAGATCTGGCCTGTTTTGCTCCCATTACCTGGTAAAAATGGGCTGGCATCCAAACAGAATGCTGGTCTGCCTCTCCAGCTGCCGCCACCATTTTCCCTGTTTACATGGATGCCAGGAAGGGAGCCCACAACACGAGACTGCAGGCCCCCTGTGTGTGATCAGCCTGCAGGGCTCTGGACGGGGGGCAAGCTGGGGTATTTGGTCCATGTAGATAAGCCCTTGGTTGCGAAAGTGGTTAGCTCCATGAGAAAACCTCTAGGGACACAGAAGTAGTTCCTTAACTCCTGACGAGAAGAAGCTGTCTGTACAATTAGTTTACATAATTATAAAAGCTCCACCCAAAGTGTCCCTGCAAAATCTTAACCTCTACAGTACATATTTTGCTTGAAAAGTTCCTGATCAGGCTTCATATTTCTTGACTGGAATGTTGTCTCAGATGTGTGCATTTGTGGAAGAAAAGAGCAATGGGGAGTGCGGGGGAGATGTCTAGGCAAAGCAAGTCTACATCTATATTTTGAATACTCCCCCTTTTATACAGTTGCCTCATTGCTAATCCCCTGGTTTATTCCTTCTTTTCTTTTCTTTTCAGAAATAAAAATAGCCATTAAAAGGCAATGTGAGTGTTCTGCAAGACTCCAGGGTACTTTAACATAGTAATAAAACACATTATATAGGAGGTCTGTTAATGAATTTCATTAGAACAGCTGCTCTCATTGGCAATTGAGGGTGATCAGTGTATCTGTGCATAATGTCTGTGTCAGCCTTGCATGGGCAAATAGGACGTTCCCATTGTTGGCAATGGCAGCATGATGAGCATTTTGCATTGGAGAATGTCATTCAGATTGGGCTTGTTTGTCAAAAGGCTATCTGTGATTCTGGCTAAAGCATAGGACATCATTGAAAGTAGGGTTGGTCAACCTTTTCCCCAGAGCTGAGGAAAGTGACTGTTTTGGATTACAGCTCCCAGAATCCCTAGTCATCCTGGCCAATGAATAAAAAAGTAGCTCTTCCAGGCTCTGCTTTTCCCCCCTTGAAGACTGCAAGCCAGTGATGGGAAGAGTCAGAGCCATAAGTGAAACCATCACTTCTCTCTTTCTCTCTCTTTGCTACCCCAGTCTCATTCTTCCTCCCTTTTGAATATAGGAAACAGTAGTACACACAGTTGTCTTCATTAACAGTCATTAAAATCTCCTTGAACACAGAGCATCACCTGACATTTTGTTGCTGATGTTGTGATGTGCCTTCGATCAACTCTGACTTATGTTGACTGTGTCCTAGGGCTTTCTTGGCAAGATTTATTCAGAGGAGGTTTGTCATTGCCTGTCACTAAAGCTGAGAATGTGACTTGCTCAATGTCATTCATTCAAGTGGGTTTCCATGGCTGAATGAGGATTTCAGCCTAGCCTGAGTCCAACACTCAAAGCACTGTGCCACATTGGCTCTAACATCTAACATTAAAGGATATAAGACTTAAAAGAAATATGCCCAGAACTATCCTGGCCTCTGAGGAAATGATGCAGACCTCAACTTTCCCTACTGGTTTCTGCCTCAAAATGAAAAGCAGCCCCTTCTTTTGCTCTCACATTTTGTCACTTGCACAACCCTACATCTTGTGACTGTTCCAAGTACCTGCCACTGTGGTCCAAAAAATGTAACTTTTCCAAGTTCTGCAAAAGACAAGGTAAAAGCATACTATTAATTGTTCTTGTGTTTTTGTTGTTGTTTCTAACTGTCTTATCATTCGCTTCACAGTCTTGCATTTAATGGCATCACTACAGAAGGGGGCAAAAGCCTTGCAGAAGCTATGAAGCACAACAACACTGTGAACATATTTTGGTAAGGAACTGATTTTGAAGAGATGTTGATAGACAGGAGGGGCAACCTTACTGGCTCCAGAGTTTGCACTTCTCATCAATCCCATGAGAGTCATAGTCCAAAAAAGTAACATGCCCACCACCTAAGAGGAGGTAGAAATCCAGCAGGTTTTTATTGTGTGTATTGGAAGAGCCCAAGCAGTGCTTCCAAGACTCTGAAATAAGAGCTGTCTGTATGGACCTGAAATCCAGGAGAGAAACAGTATTGTCAAAGCAAACAGAAACAGTCTGAAGTCCTGTCCTAGCAGGTCTGGCAACTTGGAAGGAAACAGTTTCCACCCAGCCTTGTCATGACAAGCAGATCTACAAAGAAGGGAAGTAGCTTAGGGGCTTTAAAAGGGGGGATGAAATGTATTTTTTAAAAAGACCTTCCTTTCAGCTGCAAGTAGTTAGGAACAGACAGAGACAACCCTGCCCATGTGCACACACAGAGCCTTGCAATTGGTTTACAATATATTGGGGAAACTGCTGCTTATCAGTCATTTCAGAGGGTTTGTGCCGAACCTGTCCTAAGACCTTTGCTGTCTGAGGCAGGTGAGCAAATGGCACACACCCCTGCCCATCTAAGCCAAATCTGTGTACCCAAAGCCAACCAAGTTATTTTGGCACATGTGGCAGAAAATCCCACAAGCACCTCCCCATCTCTGTCTATAAAAATTACAATTTACTGGCTTTCATGACAGCCAAAATGTCATGTGCAGTCTCCTCACTCTGTCTAGTTGTGGGTCTGGCCCTGGTTTGCACTTATACCTTCCAGTTGTAGAGAAGAATCAAGACATACCCACTCCTCTGTTTGTCCAGTCCATGTAAGATACCCTGGGAATACTGCAAGAAATTTGTTGCCCCTTATTTCTTCCTTCTCTGCACATGAATCTGCTCTGAAGCGGGAATGTGAAATGTTCCATCTGACGTACTGGAAAGCCAGACTTTCCCCAATCTTTTATTCCATTGTAATTCTAACAACGCATGGTTGATCATGACCAAATTTCAAGATACATGAAATGATTGTTTTCTGAGAACAGCTTGTCCTGGCACTGACAAAAGGGGAAGTGGCCTTGGATTCTGTCCCAGGTGGTGCCCAGGGTCTGGTGCAAGATGCTTGGAAACTCTGGCCACAATACTATCAGTGGCTTGAACAATACTGAACTGAACAAACAGTGCCAGAGTGCATTTGTTCCAGGCTGCCTTGCCCTTGGTGCATGAACACTCACTACACAGTTAGCATCTGGACAAATGTTTCTTACACTGCAACAATTAGGAAGGAGGGAAGAAAGCAAGGAGGGAATTGTGCCACACCAGCCTAAAAACAACTCAGTAATGACATGAATGTTTTGAGAGGGAAAAACCAGTGAACACCTGATAGAGGAGGTATAGAAGGGAACAGCCTGCTAGAATGAAGTTTGCCTGCTGACATTACTCTTTTTAGGAAATGAAAATACATAGATTTTTAAAAAGAATTTATTGTACTTTTTTTAAAAAAAATGGTGCTACTTGTTCCTAACATTATTGTCCTTCAAAAGAAACATGAGCTGACATCCTGATAGTCACTTATGATGTCATAAAGACTTACAACTTTGTAATCAGTTCCTGTTCACATTTACAATTGTGATACCATTGCCATAATCATAAATGCCCCCCAACTCACCTTAAACTCCAGCCAGCTGCACCAAGGGATGGCGGTCTGTGGCACTGATGAGCAGGGTACTGAAGGTTGACAGCCCCAACCACAGTCAGTACTGCAAGGAGCAAATGCATGGGTCATGTTGTGACTTCTTGGTGCACTGCTGATTGCTGGTAGGAGGGGGCTGAATGTGTCATCCTTCAGCACCCCCCTCATCAGCTCCACAGAACTCTGTCCATTGGTGCAGCTTGATGGAGTTTAAGGTGGGTTTGGCGAGATAGATTATAGCCATGAGATCATGGCTATGTGTGATGCAGGATCACAGTCAACAATTGGAGTTACTCCACTTAAAATTTCTCGTCTTCCTTTAGTTTGCTTTGCTTTGATCTTTTCTTTTCTTTAACAGATCTAGAATCATGAGTTCATAGGTTCCCATGTGATACTATGGAATATAGCTTTTTTTTTTCCCCCTGTCTGGAAATTTTCCCCATCAGCCAGTGTGAGCCTTTTGGAGGAATGGCAGAATACAAGAATAGTCTAGGGTGGACAGAAGGTAGACCTGGATCTCTGAAAGATCCCTACATGATTTGCACTACATCATCAAGGACTTCTGTCTCCCAGTTGTTTTACGTATAGAGGCAACAAATATGATCTCTCTTACCAATCTGACACCCAGCATACTACTGAAATGAAAACTTGGGGCAACTAAGACTATATTCGTGTGTGTGTGTGTGTGTGTGTGTGTGTGTGTGTATGTTGAAGGTACAGTTGCCCCTCCACATTCGCAACTTTAAGATTCACGGTTTTGACTATTCGCGGTTTTGGGAGCGCCCCCCCACCATCCAAAAAACTGCAAGGGGGTCACTGATCCTGGGAGGGCGGGAGGGGTGGGAGGAAGCAGCGACGAGACTTGCCAAGCCCCGTCGCTGCCTCTGAGGGGGCAGGAGGGGGTGGGAGGAAGCAGCGACAAGGCTTGCCAAGCCCCGTCGTTGCTCCTGGAGGGGGGCAGGAGGGCGGTGACGTGACCTAGTTTTTATTCGTGGTTTTTTCACATTCGCAGGGGTCTCACGGCCCTAACCCCCGTAAATGTGGAGGGACAACTGTATTCAGTGTTTTGATTCATGGTATGACTTTTACCTATGGCTCTCACTGTTGAATCCTGAGGTTCTAGTAAAACGGAAAGCAAATCCTGACAACTTAAAGTCTGCCCACCCCGTCTCTAGGATTCAAAAGATTTATCGGGGGTTTCAGGCCTTGTCATCCTCACCTGCACTCCAGGCAACCCCCAGAGTTTTGTGAAATGCAGAGGAGGCCTTCCAAAAACAGATTTTTTTAATATAAAAAAGAGCAAAACTTCTTTATGCTTGTTGAAGTGCCTTAGGCATGCAGGTGGAGTTCTTTGGATCTCAGCTGCAATAGATAAGATCTTATTTTCTCAACTGAATGCTGAGATTTCAGCAAAACGTGCTTTAACTCAACAGTGCTTGTTCTGCACAGTAGAAACTGCAGCCATTGCCAGCAGTTGGTAGCCCCAAGAGGCTTCTGTATCTTGTGGGGTGTGCTTTTTTTTTAAAAAAAAATCATCCCTTTTTCATCAGGAATTTGGCAAATAAGACATTAAATAACTGAAAAGAGAACAACCCATGCCTTTGAATGGCAAAATTGTCATCCATTCCAGTGACTGAAACCCTTTTTTGTTTCCACAACTAGGCTCACAAAGAATGACTTGGATGACGAAGCGGCAGAGTGCTTTGCCGAAATGCTAAAGGTCAACAAGAGATTGGGCCATCTGTGGTGAGTTAGGTGGCTCCTGAAGTCAGAGCTCTTAGTCATTCCCTTTGGCTGTGAATCCTATTCTGGGCTTTGTAAACTTTCTGCACAAGGACCCAGAGCTAGGCATGTGCCTCATTTTGACAGAAGGTCATCTAAAACACTGAACCATCTGATTCAGGCTGACACAGTATTTGGAATGTGTGCAGAGGTGACCAAGCTTCACCCCTCCCCCTGCTACTCCACCTTTTAAGAATGCAGTTTTCCTGCATTTTTTTCAAAACTCATAGTTTACTTATGGTTTTCAACCAACAGCTAAAAAGCTCCCCACCCCACAACACACACACAAAGGCAGGCCTCTTTAGAGAAGAACTGCCACTTCCGGATACTAGCAGGAGCAGCACTTTTCTATTTGGGGGCAAATTTTTTCCAAATTCCAGTTTCAGATGTCGAGGGGGGGAGTACAGAGAGAGCCAGAACCCACAAAAATGGTCTTGGGATTGAATATAACCTGTGAGCTGTGTGTTTGCTGTTATTGAATTATGGCTTGAATGAGTAACTATACTGGTTACTCCATGTGAGACTGAGTGGGATGTGGCAATGAAGAAAGTCAGATATGCCTTCCTTTTATTCTTATATGCAGAATTTCAATCCAGATGATTATATGACCAAAGGAATACTTTTTGTTATGTTGCCGTTAAGTGCCTTTAAGTCAACTCTGACTTACAGCAAACCTATTATAGCCTTTTCCTTTTTTTGGCAAGAACTATTCAGAAGAGGTTTGCTGTTGCCTTCCTATGAGGGTGAGAGAGTATGACTCTCCCAAGGTCACCCAGTGGGTTTCTGTGTCTGAGCCAGGATTCAATCTATGGTCTCCCAGATACCTAGTCTAATACTCAAACCATTACACCACACTGACTCTTAAAAGGGATACTTTTCTTATATGCATTGATACTTGACAGATTGAATCCATAATTTCTGGGCAATATATATGTATGATACAGTCATGTGGAAAAGAAAGTATACCCTCTTTGAATTCTCTGGTTTTACATATCAGGACATAATAACAATCATCTGCTCCTTAGCAGATCTTAAAATTAGGTAAATACAACCTCAGATGAACAACACTTAACATATTACACTGTGTCATGATTTATTAAATAAAAATAAAACCAAAATGGAAAAGCCATGTGTGAAAAACTAAGTACACCCTTACTGCTTCCATAGGTGTTAAGATGCTAAGTAGCAGATGTCAGGGATGATGGGAGTTGTAGCTCTTCACCTCTGGCTCAAACTCACCACCTTGTTATGCAGCAGAGCCGACCAGCTTAGATCAGTGGTTAATGCTTTCCTTCAAAGCAGCAGAGTTTCAGAGAATAGTCTGAAGATCCTGACAAACTCTCCAAGCCTTCTCACTCTTCTCCAGGTGTCTCCAAAACGTCTCCAGGATTCACTCAGGCAACTCAGTAGTTTTATATAAAACCTACTTTATTCTTCTATATAAATATACTATATGGTCAACAAATCACAATCTCTACACACTACTCCACAATATCTCCAAACTACTCCACCTCTACTCAACCAAAATACATTGGCAAACATTGCAATTTTATAGCCATTGTTTATCACCACCCACTAGTTAGTTTCCACGCAGTGGGTGTGTACTTCCATTTTGATTGGTCCACATAGTTCCACCCATGCTTAAGACCAACCCATGTATTTCAACATTTCACCTTGTACACTTAATGATTCTCAGGTGTTTCCAATCTGCATTCAGTACCTCTGTCCTTGGCTCTCAGGCTTCTAGATTACATTAGCAGTTTCACCTGTGTAGCTTCATAATTGCTCTTGCTTAGTCATTGTGACTTTCACATGCATATTTTATTTCTTTCAATGTATGTCCCATGTTGCATTTTCCTTAACAATCCCCTCCGAAATAAAATATTGTATGTGTCTTACAATGTCATTCCAACCATTTGTGTCAGCCTTTCATGTTTTTCTACTGTCAATGCTTTTGTGAACAAATCTGCTATGTTGTGTTGTGTTTCTATATATCTCAATTCTATTTCACCCTTCTGAACCATGTCTCGCACATTTTGATATCTTACACCAACATATTTTGTTCTGTTCTTCAAACTTTCAGTTTCAGCCATTGCTATGCATGACTGTGAATCTTCCAGAATTTCCACTGGTATCTTGTAACTTTCATTTAAATCATTTAACAATTGCTTAATCCACTGTACCTCATTTACTATCTCATTCAAAGCAGCGAACTCTGCTTCCGTTGTGCTTAACGCTACATTAGTTTGTTTTCTACTTCTCCAAACTATTGGACTTTCACTATATTTAATTATCATACCTGTAACTGACTTCTTGTCTCCTAATTCTGATGCAAATGAACTGTCTACATAACAATCTAGATCTGAACTATTGTTTCTTATTATCAATTTCCTATCTAAGGTTCCTTTCAAATATCTCAATAAATGTTTTACCGCTGTCCAGTCTTCAATTTTTGGATCATTAACCCTTCTAGACAATACATTTACAGCATAAGAAATGTCTGGTCTGGTGTGGCAAGTTATGAATTGTAAAGATCCTATTATACTTCTGAAGAAAATCTTGTCCTCAAACGCTCTAGTTGTTTCTTCAGACACAAAACCAGTTGTCATTGGAGCTCTTACTATTTTTGCATTCTGTAATCCACACTTTTCAATCAATCTTTCAATTTTATTTCTCTGACTTAACAAACAATGTCCTTCTCTCCATTCAACGCAAATACCTAAATAAGACTTCAATACACCTAAGTCTTTCAAAACAAACTTCTCAGACAATTCTCTTTTTACTGACTCAATTTCTTGTTTTGACTTTGCTGCTACGCACAAATCATCTACATAAATCACTAATACTATGTCTCCTTTTGTATAAACACAAGCATCTGCAATGCTCCTCTTGTAACCTAGCTTAACTAGCTCATCATTGATGCACAGATTCCACGCTCTGGCACTTTGTTTTAAACCATACAATGCTTTCTTTAATTTATATACTCTCTGACTACCATTTTCTTAGAAACCTTGTGGCTGTTCCATAAAAATTTCTTCATCCAAAACCGCATTCAAGTAAGCTGTCTCAAAATCAAAATGTTCTACAACTAAATTCCTTTTTACTGCTACAGCTAGAACCATTCTCAGACTTTCTGGCTTTGCAGTTGGAGAATATGTCTTATCATAGTTCTCATACTGTTGTTGTGCAAAACCCTTAGCCACTAACCTAGCTTTATATCTGATACTTCCATCTGGCATTTCTTTCCTTTTGTATACCCATTTACAACCAATTACTTTCTTGTCTTTGGGTCTGTCAACAATTTCAAAAACATCTTTATTTACCAGGCAACCAAACTCATTATCCATTGCATCAAACCATCTTTCCTGTTCTTCACTAGAATAACTTTCCAATTCTTCAAAACTTTCAGGCTCTTCTACTGCTAAACAAGCTCTTGCCTTTGTCACAACAAACCTATCTGGAGGCTTTCTAACTCTATGACTACGCCTGGGAATAAAATCTGCTGTTCTGTCTCTTTCATCCTCACTTTCTCTACTAGGACTTGTAGTTCTATGACTAAATCTCTTGTCTTCAGTCATTCGAGTAGTAGTAGGCCTGGATGCTATCTCATCATCGGAAGAACTACCACTGCTGCTAGGTGATGCTTCCTGCTTAACTGAAACCCCTCCGTTTCCTGAGGTTGGTTCAGTTTGTGCTTCTGGCTCATTTGAACTCCCTAACCTCAAAAACACTTCTTTATTGGCATGCAGTTTGTCCCAACCAGCATGTCTCTCGAAATTTGCAGACCTAGAATACTGCACTTGTTTTCCACCCAAATGAAACTTGTAGCTATTTCCAGAATACCCCAAAAACCTAAGCCTTTTGCTTTTGGGTTCTCCTTTCCTCCTGAAACAAGCAGGTGTGTAAACATGAGCAAATTGTCCAAAAACCCTTAAGTACTTGTAATTTGGCATTCTCCCATACAATACCCTGTAGGGAATGTCTTCAATTTCTGAATGATACAATCTGTTACTGATATGTATTGCAGTCAAAGTTGCTTCTGCCCAAAAACTATCTTTCACCCCTTCATCTGCCATCATACAAGCAGTAATTCTTTTTATATCTTGTATTTTCTTCTCTGCTAACCCATCCTCACTAGGACAAGCAGGGTTTGTAGTTTCATGCCTTATTCCCACCTTTTGAAACCAGTTAAACAATTGATTATTTAAAAATTCTCCTCCTCTATCAGTAATGATGGTGCCTACTCTGCTATCAAATTGTCTTTCCACCATTCTTACCCATGCTTTTAGACTTTGCCCAGCATCAGATTTGTTTTTCATTATTCTCACAAATGCAAACCTTGTATACCTATCCACAATTACTAGGAAATACTTGCTTCCCCCTAAGGACAAGCAATTAGCTTGGGCGACATCTGCATGTACATACTGAAATGGTCTTTGAGCAATTCTTTTTGTTTTCTTAGCTACTGGAAAAGCTCTGACCTTTACCTGTTGACATACCGTACAATCTAAGTGGTTTTTGCATTCAGTAACTTTTAAATCTGGACACATACTGATTAAATTATTTAAACATTTGAAGCTCGCATGGCCGAATTTTCTGTGAAGCTCGTGTATGCAGTCTTTGTGGATTGGAATATTTTCTATGTTATTAGCTTCTTCAACCCTGTAGCTATCAATATTGTCCTCCAAATAATAAAGTTGGTCCTTTTTCAAACCTATGCCACGCAATTCCCCATTCAGTTTTATCTTACACATGTTCTTTTCAAAGATGACTGTGTAGTCTCTTTCTGTTAATCTGCTTACTGATAACAAATTATTTTCTAACTCCTTTACATGTAAGACATCATTAAAATTCTCTTTTAGCCCTGGAATGTACACAGTACCCATTTGATTTACAGTACTTAGCTCTTTCCTGTCAGCCAAAACTACAGCATTTACATTAGCTGATTTTCTATTACTTATTAAATTAATATCATTACACATCGAAGATGAGGCTCCTGAATCAACTAGCCATTTAGAATTTGCATTTTGTTTTTCCTTAATCATGGTTGCAAACCCCTTTTTATTACCACTGTCCCTCAAAAATGGAGGTCTGGACTGTTTTTGATACTGCCGCGGTTGCCATCTGCTCTCTGCTTGCTTGCGTCTCTCAGCTGCAAAATGTTTACAATGTCTCTGCAGATGACCAATCTTCTTACAATAAAAGCACCTCCGTTGCTCCCTTGTAGAGGCTGCTTCCTCCTGCGTTCGCCAGTCAGGAGTTGTTTGTTGTTTTGGCACAGTCTTTAAGCTTGCTGAGTCATCCTGCTCAGACATTCTTCTCTGGTTCTCTTCCAGTATTCTGGCCACAATTAAGTCTCTATTAAGCTCAGCTTCTGGCAAGTTCTGCAAGCTGTTCCTTATGTTGTCCCACGAAGAGTCTAGCGATTCTACTAAAATGTAGCATTGCTGCTCTTTGCTAATTTGCACTCCCCTCAGTTCAGCTTGCACAAATAAATCTTGCATTATTTTTTTAAATGTTCTATCACACACTGCCCTTTAGCCATCTTTTGCCTGTATATTCTTTTAGACCATAGCATTTTTGCAAAAGCAGTTGAAGGAGTGTGTAATCTCTGCAAGGTATCCCACACATCCTTGGCAGACGTTTTATCTCTGACGTCATTAATTAAGTCTTCTTCAAGCATGAGATAAAGACAGGCTTTTGCTTTATTATCTCTCTCTTGAGTGGCTTCATCAGCATCGGCTGCCAGCCCTGTTTCAACTGTTGACCACAGACCTTCCTTTACTAGTAGAGATTGGGCATAAATCTTCCAGGTAGAGTAGTTGTTTCTATTTAATTTACTAAACTTTAGAATGTCCATCTTGATTTGTGCAGTGACTCAATTTGACACAGTCCTTCTGAGTATGCACAGCCGACCCGTCTGGGCTTAAGCAAAACACAAAATGATTTACTTCCGAGGCTTATCAGTGCAGCACAAACAGCTTGCTCTGATCTATCGTCCACAAAGCTTTCTTCCACTCTCTGGAACTTTTAGCTTCTGTGGATGCTGGGTGCTCTAGTAACTGGGCCCATAACCCTTGTCAGGGATGATGGGAGTTGTAGCTCTTCACCTCTGGCTCAAACTCACCACCTTGTTATGCAGCAGAGCCGACCAGCTTAGATCAGTGGTTAATGCTTTCCTTCAAAGCAGCAGAGTTTCAGAGAATAGTCTGAAGATCCTGACAAACTCTCCAAGCCTTCTCACTCTTCTCCAGGTGTCTCCAAAACGTCTCCAGGATTCACTCAGGCAACTCAGTAGTTTTATATAAAACCTACTTTATTCTTCTATATAAATATACTATATGGTCAACAAATCACAATCTCTACACACTACTCCACAATATCTCCAAACTACTCCACCTCTACTCAACCAAAATACATTGGCAAACATTGCAATTTTATAGCCATTGTTTATCACCACCCACTAGTTAGTTTCCACCCAGTGGGTGTGTACTTCCATTTTGATTGGTCCACATAGTTCTACCCATGCTTAAGACCAACCCATGTATTTCAACATTTCACCTTGTACACTTAATGATTCTCAGGTGTTTCCAATCTGCATTCAGTACCTCTGTCCTTGGCTCTCAGGCTTCTAGATTACATTAGCAGTTTCACCTGTGTAGCTTCATAATTGCTCTTGCTTAGTCATTGTGACTTTCACATACATATTTTATTTCTTTCACTGTATGTCCCATGTTGCATTTTCCTTAACTGTGCTGCTAATCAAATGCCCTTGACTAACTGATCATCAGCAAGTGTGACCACCTTTATAAAAGCCAAAGTTTTAGCATTTTGCAGGTCTGGAACATTCAGGTATGTGTTAACACATTGCCAAGGAGGAAAGGCAGCAGCAATGATCTTAGAGAAGCAATTGTTGTTGCTCATCAATCTGAGAAGGGTTATAAGGCCATTTCCAAACAATTTAAAGTTCATCATTCTTCAGTGAGAAAGATTATTCAAAAGTGGAAAACTGGCAACTGTCTTGAATATCTTCCCAGCAGTGGACGTCCCAGCAAATTCACCCCAAGATCAGACCGTACAATGCTCAGAGAAACTGCAAAAAACTCAAGAAGTACATCTCAGAATCTACAGGCCTCAGTTAGCATGTTAAATGTTAAAATTCATGGCAGTACAATTAGAAAAAGACAGAACGAGTATGGTTTTTTTTGGAAGGGTTGCCAGGAGAAAGCCTCTTCTCTTTAAAAAGAACATGGCAGCATGGCTTAGGTTTGCAAAGTTGCATCTGAACAAACCAGAAGACTTCTGGAACAATGCCCTTTGGACAGACAAGACCAAAGTGGAGATGCTTGGTCATAATGCACAGCACCATGTTTGGTGAAAACCAAACACAGCATATCAGCACAAACACCTCATGCCAACTTTCAAGCATAGTGGTGGAGGGGTGATGATTTGGGCTTGTTTTGCAGCCACAGGGCCTGGAAACCTTGCAGCCATTGAGTCAACCATGAACTCCTCTGTATACCAAAGTATTCTAGAATCAAATGTGAGGCCATCTGTTCAGCAACTAAAGTGTGGCTGAAATTGAGTCATGCAACAGGACAATGATCCCAAGCACACCACCAAATCTACAACAGAATGGCTGAAAAAGAAAAGAATCAAGGTGTTCCTATGGTCCAGTCAAAGTCCAGAACTCAACCCCATTGAAATGCATGGCGGGACCTTAAGAGAGCTGTGCATAAACAAATGCCCGCAAACATCAGTGAACTGAAGCAACATTGTAAACAAGAGTGGGGCAGAATTCCTTCACAACAATGTGAGAGACTGATAAAGTCATATAGAAAACATTTATGTCAAGTTATTGCTGCTAAAGGTAGTTCTACAAGCTATTGAATCATAACATATATTTAGTTTTTCAGACATGGCTTCTCCATGTTGGCTTTATTTTTGTTGAATAAATCATGACATGATGTAATATGTCGTGTGTTGCTATTCATCTGAGGTTGTATTTACCTAATTTTAAGACCTGCTAAGGAACAGATGATTATTATGTCCTGATATGTAAAACCATAGAATTCAAAGAGGGTGTACTTTCTTTTTGACATGAATCATATATTTCTGCCAAGAGCTACATTCACTCAACGATTATCTGCCAGAAAGGCCACTTGATCACTTGCAGAAGCCTTCTGAAATTAGGCTGAAGGTCACATGGCATCAGCCAAGGACCTCAGATTGCTGTCCCTTGTTCATATAGATAAAGATGGACTGGCGGATAGACCTTCCCAGCTGCATCATTACAGATCTAGGTTATGAATAAGCTGGGTGAATCTCACAGCAGTAATGCACATTTCTAAACAGAGCATTAGTTCTTTCCACAATCTCAAGCTGCCTGTCTCCTTGCCACAGAATAGCCAACTACTCCAGTTTTTCGCAGATTGAAAAACAGGCTCTTAGTTCAGCTACTAGACAGATACCTCTGCCTCATATCTTTATCTGTGCTTGCACTGTTTGTTTTTATATCTTTTTATCCAGACTTTTAATCTAATCAGGGCCCTCAAAGTAGCTTATAAAAACAAACACAACAATAAAAAAATGTGAAAACCACATAAAAATCAATTATAATAAACACAAGCATTAAGAAAATTGTAAATGCAGCAATTAAAATAGAAAAGAATACAAAAATATCACATTAATTTACTACAGGTTGGAATTAGACTAGGTTACATTTAGAGTAGACCCAAGAGACAAGATCCTTTCCAACACCAGTGGAATGTAAAGTTCCGCCAGCATACTTGCGTAAACAAACAGAAACTGTGAATGAAAGGGGCCTGCTCACATATAGATATATTGAATATCTCCTTATGCAAGCCTGTAAAAAGCAGAACTGCCAGTATAATCCAGTGTTACTCTGAGATAATGCCCCAGTAGGCTTCCAGACTTTTTTTGAAGATTGGTCTACTTTAAGTATGACTAAGTCTGGCTCCAGCCTTGTACACACATGCTGCCTTTCTGCCAGAGCAATCAAGGTGACTGATGCAATTGCATCAGGATGCACAGTGGGAGGGGAAAGAGGGCAAAAAGCAATTTAACGCCAGCTTTTATGGTGTTAAATAATGAAGTTATGTGACAGGAAGAAAATCAACTTGTTTGAAATGTGGTGCTGGAGGGTAGAGTTCTGTGGATACCATGGACTACCAGAAAGACCAGTGAATGAGTCCAAGAGCAAATCAAGCCTGAACTCTCATTAAAGGACTAAACTGAGGCTGTTGAACTTGGGACACATCATGAGGTGACGTGACTCAGTGGAAAAAAACAATAATGTCTGGTAAAGTGGAAGGCAGCAGGAAAAGAGAAAGAACACATTGCAGGAGTTTTGATCAAGGAGGCCACAACCCTGAGTTTGTAAGTCCAGAGCAGAGCTATTGATGACCAGGGCTCAGGGTGATCTCTCATTCATAAGACTGTCATAAGTCGAAGCCAACTTGACAGCAAACAATGAGTCACACACTGACAGCTTGCCCAATGTGTTACCATGTATCAAAGCCATCCCCTGCATCAGAAGATTCTGCTCTGTACCAAAATGCCCCACACCAACATGTTCTCCAGCCATGCCTCTGCTTCCCACCTGTTCAGTTGCAGTGGGAATGAGCCCTGCATGCGCAGAGATGTACATGCATAGAGCTCTTCTGCCTGAAAGGGAGGGCCTCAGTCAATCAGGATCCCTCCTTCCTCACATGGGAGACTTCTGTCTATATGCTCATGCAGATATATGCATACCAATGTGTGGTCAGCTGGGACTTGGCTAGCATAGCTAATGGGGATGCAGCTATGCAGAACAACCACTTCATATGTTTTTTAAAGGTGTGTGAATGAGGAAACTATTGGTTCTACAAAATATCTTTCTGAAGGGGAGAAGCTAAGCCAATAGTGGAGGGGTTTGTTGTTTCACCCCTGCCTCTAACGCTGTCCCAGAACTCTATGGGATGAACAGCTGGAGCATTTTTAATAGCAAAAGAACTAGATTGTTGGACTTCCCTGCAGGAAAGAATTCAACAGTGGGAGAAAGCCTGCTCCTTGTCCTCAGACAGCAACTATGGAATTTCGTCTGTGCACTGAAGCAAGTGAACATAAGTAGAGACCTGCAGAATCAGACCAACCTAGTCTAGCAACCTGTTTTCCACACAGGCCAGAGCTCCACTCAATGTTAAATCATAACCTGCTTTTTAAAGTTCTAAAACCAGCTAACTGTGTGGAACTGGATTGCCATATGGAAAGCCTTTATTCTAAAATGCTGTCCAGAAAACATAGTTCCTGCTTACCTAAAGTGTCCCATTATTGTAGTGGATGCCTTTTGTCTCCTGAGGTGACAAAACACTTGAAGTCCAACAGTGTTTGCTAATGTGCATTTTGTATTTTTAAACTTCGTATTCTAAGGTGGCTTTGTGTCCAGAAAAAAAGGATTACTGCATAATATTCTTTGGCACATACAGTTGCTTATCCCTTAAATAGGGAAAATGTATAGAATTACAAGATTATAATTAGCTGAAAGACTTCTATGCAGGCAATAAGGGAGACACTGCTATCTCTCAGCCAAGCTGACTGGACTTATTTTCAACCATTATGTCAACAATGATAATTCTCTCAAGTAGAGAGTGCATTTGCCTCTCCGCCTTTGCTAGTCTAATGAGAATAATTCTGTTTTGTTTTTCCTTGTGGAGCACAGTACACCAATGCAAATTAGATCAGAGTCATTCCTATCTATTTCCAGCAAGTGCCGGTCCTCCTTTTGGGTCTCAGAACTTAGGTGACACAAGACCCCATTATTTAGGGTTTTTGCATTTTTTAAAATTCTGCTAATTTGGCATCTCTGTGCCTTGAGGAGTGGGAAGGTGGGGCTGGGGGAGGGCATGATTTTCTTCCTCTAATTTCTTCCACACCACGTCTTTTTAAAAGTCTCCCTCCTTCCTTCCTCCTAAAGCTGCTGTTACCTCAGCATGGTTAAACATACAGGTGCCATGTAGCATAACAACATGCAAAAGCTTTTGTTGAGGTGTGTGTGTGTGTGTGTGTGAGAGAGAGAGAGAGAGAGAGAGAGGAGGAATTATAGAGATGACAACGCTATGCTGAGGTGAGAGCAGTTGCCCAGCATAGGTTGGTGTTCTGTAGAGGTTCAAAGAATGCAGAGTTCACAGGTCTCTGGAAAGAAGTATGCCATGAATTTCTGGGTCAAACTGAAGGTATCAGCATGGTATAGTGGTTTGAGTGTTGGATTAGGACTGTGGGAGACCAGGATTCAAATCACTGCTCAGTTATAGAAGCCCACTGGGTGACTTTGGGCAAGTTGCACTCTCTCAGCCTTAAACTACGGCAATGGCAAACCTCATCTGGCTAAATCTTGCCAAGAAAACCCTGTAATAGAGTCACCATAAGTTGGAGTCAACTTAAAAGCACATAACAGCAGAAAGGGTGTGGCAAAATAACCTCTATCTGTGGGCTGGGTGGGAATCATGTGCTCTCCAGATGTTCTTGGATTGCAGCTTCTAGTGATCCTATCCATTAGCTATGCTGGCTAAGTCTGGTGGGAGGTAGAGTCCAACAGCATCTGGAGGGCCATATGATTCTTGGTACAGGACAAAGCTGGCCACCATGTGGTCCATGTACCACATGCAGCACCCAGCCTGTTTTTAGGCTCTCAGACCAGCAGTCTCTTTTTTTTCATTTGGAAAGGAGAATTGCTGCTCCTAAAAGCCTCCAGAAACAGTGGTTCTCTTCTAAATTAAGGTGTGGGAGCTTGCTTTAGTGTGTGGGAGGAATGGGTTGGTAGTTTTTCTGTCTCACTCTCATCAAATTGGAAGTCAAAGTCTGGTCCTTTCAAGTTTGTGGAGAAAATGCAAATCCCACTTTTGGAAAGAGGTATGGTCTCTGGTATGTCTGGAGGTGGGGAAAATTGGCCTCCAGATTTTCTGGAGACACTCCTGGTTTGGAAGAATCAGCTATCCCATTGAAATATTGACAGTGTTTCAAAGCAGGAAAAGGAAAGATCAGATCAATAGGCACTGCAGTGATGATTTCACCCCTTGCAGTGTTTGGGCCCACTGAGTAGGTCCCTTCATGTCTTCTCTCAGTGGAACTGTGCCGTTCAAAAGAGGCGAGCAAATTTATAGATACATCATGCCACTCTGAATATGCTTGATGTTGTCTGCTTTTGGGACCTATGCAGGGTTCGCCTAGTTAGTATTTGGATTGAAGACCACCAGGGAATACCAACAATTTCCCAAATAGAGCTAGGAAAGAATCCTGCATGAAACCCTGAAGATCTGTTGCCAGGCTGAGTATAAGGCTGGATGGACCAGTGATTTGACTAAGTATTAAGACAGCTTCCTAATTGCCTTCCCACAGCAGTAGCCAGGATCCAGCCTGAATAATCCCCCAGACATCTGCTCTTCTCTGATCAGAGACCAGCTGTGTGGTCAATTGTACCATTCAGCTCAGTAACCCTGAAAGATGCCCATGCACTTTAGAGTGAAGAGGCCTGGAGCCTCTTGGCTGCACTTCTATAAGGGGGATTGTCTGATGCCAAAGAGGGCAGCCATGCAGATGGAAATCAGAAACCACCCGTTCCTGGCCAGCTGCCAGCCTTGTTCAGCAAAAGAAGTGTTGATTTTCCGTCTCAGACACACCAAGCTCAAGCCAAGCGCATGACAGACGGGATGCTGCAAAGCAGGCGTAAACATAAGAATTTGTCCAATTGTGAAGTGCTTTTCTTTCTCTTCTCTCTTCCTTTTTTCCCTCAAAGGCTTATCCAGAATCAGATTACTGCTAGAGGAGCCAAGTATCTAGCTGACGCTCTGCAGGACAATACAGCTATTAAAGAAATCTGGTAAGGACAGCCTGGTAGCTTTCCAACATGTGACAACCACATTCTGAGAGCCCGCTGAGCTTTCACAGCCACTTACTTGCATGCAGAATCTCTCCACATTGAACAGGTGTCCTGAGAAGGTGTGAAGAAGAAGGTGGACTCCAGTATTTTCGGGGCTGAGGATGATGTGGGACAGTATCCCAGTTCAACCAGAAGGAAATAAGCAAGTTAATTGAAGGCAAAGTCATACATGCTGTCATCTGAGCAACTGCACTTACAGCAGAAGGGAGAATCTAGCAGTCCTTCAGATGTTGTTTGACCACAGTTACCAGAATTGCCTGTGCTGGCTAGAGCTGCTGTGACTTGCAGCCCAACGACATCTAGGATGCCAGATAACTCCCACCCCATGACTTACAGGATAAATACACTTCCATGTCTTAGGAAGAAATCTGTTCATGGGTTCTATGGGCTGCCGTCTTGTAACTTCACTCTTCATCAATTTCACTTAATTAGAGCCACCCTAGTTTAGATCCACAATCCTGAGCCAAACTACAGAGATCCAAAAGATAGCTAAAACAAACAGCATTTACTGTTTAAGTTAGTAGTAATGATGGCAGAAGCTACATGGACATTCCAGGGGGGAAATGGGTATGGCTATGGTAGTTATTGTACCAGAGCTAAAATTTATGCTAGTACTCAGGACCAAACAGTATCTCCTTACTTTCACCAGTTGTAGGTTAGAAAACCTAACAACTACAGTTGTCCCTTCCTATTCATGGGGGTTAGGGGCAGAGTACCACTGCAAAAGTAAAAAACCCACAAATAAAAAAATGTATCACTCCCAGTGGGGGCATGACAACTCTGGTGCCCCAACTCTCCTCCCGCCAGTTTCATGTGCAAAGTGGCTGCCAGACCCCATAAGCACCCATTTCTTTCCCTCCCCAAAAGGTCACAAACACACTCACACCCTGTGCGCACTGGCTGGCAGACCCACATGACCCTCTGCCCTCACGCGTGCACACACACACTTTCACCTCCCTGGGTGAAGAGTTGATGCCGGGTGGGAGGCAGGGCTGAGAGGCTTCCGCAGTCCCAGGGAGGGGGAGGTCGGCCAAAGCCAACTCCACAAATACTCAAAACCGCAAAATGAAATACCGCAAAAAGGAAGGGACGATTGTACATCATATATGTTCACACCAGACCTAAGCAACTAGATTTTTTTTTACTTGCAGCTCCTTTCTAAGGCAATATATTTATTTGCTTTTCTACTTAATTTGTGTTCTGTTGAACTCGAATCATAGCAACCTAATTAATTCCTTGGCCAAAGAGACGCCCAGTATGACCCTCAAAACTGAAGAATGTCCATTTCAATATTTTTAGTATTATCCTGGTGTTGGTGTCAGCTCTGGATGTTGTGCTCTAGATGTTTTGGATTACAGATCCCATTCTATTTTACCAGCATTTTGTATATTTATTGCTGTCCACATGTTTAGTTCACTCTTTGCCACAAAGGCTCCCAGAATGGCTTACAAATATTAGAAACAAGACAGTCCCTGTCCACAGGCTTATGGTCTAAAAGACACAATGCAAAAAGGAAATGGATTGGGAGGGAGGAGGGTTAGATTGTAGGTTACAAAGTTTTGCAAAGAGTAAGCTCATTAGGTCATAGAGTTGGATTTAAGTATAATGGAAGAACTGGTGTTTCCTCTGTTGACCACAGTCATAGCCAGAGGAGGCATGGAGGATTGGACGGTTCTGGATCCAAACACCATGCTGCCTCCTTTCCCTCTGTGTCTGTTTCACAACTCATAGTCAGTCATTAGGATTTATGGGAGTCCAGAATATCCAGAGCATTGCAGCTAGCCTACCACACGCAATAGATGAAAAGCTCTAGAATTTCTGCACAATCCTTAGATTTCTCACAGACACTAGGGACTACCTTGGCCTCTCCCAAAACAAGCAGGCAGTGGGGATCACTCCCAGAAAGGAAAAACTGCAGAAACAGCTGCTTTCTTTTTAATTTATTTTTCCCCTTCCCACCTCCCAACAGCTTAAACGGAAACCCAATAAGCCAAGAGGAGGCGAAAGCCTTTGAAAACGAAAAGAGACTCATTTGCTTTTGAGAAACTTCTTTCCGGGTTGGACGGCTGTCAGAATGCCAAGGCTTATTTCAGCAACGGCTGGAGCCAGAACAACTCCCAAGATCTGAACGGGATGTGCGCTTGACTACAGGGTGGTAGAAGTGTGCCTTTATTGTGTGCTTGAGCAATGCAGTCTCTCCTGGCTGCTGCTGTTATATTTGGGAACACAAGTGTGAAAGAGGACATTATCTTAGCCATTAACCACTCTTAATTTAAAATGGGGAGGGAGTGACATAAACTAACATGGGTCAGCAGATCTCAAGCTTTTGGAATTTTCTTTTTTTAAACTGGAACTGTTAGAATTAAAAATAATAATAATAATAATCCTGGGCCATGGAATTCACTCCCGAGTACTATAATTGAATGGATGTCACATCCACTCAAAAATCCATTCCTGGTTATTTCTCTCCCCTTCTCCCATCTCCTTCCTTCATTTCAACACTCTAGTTTAGGGGTTGCTTTGTTGTTGCTGCTGTTAAAAATTTAGGAGCCTGACATCCCAGCTGATCTATTGAAAATCACCCAGAGATTTCCCAATAGATCCTAAAGTACCTTCCACCCATCCAAAGATCATGAAAAGTTCATTGGCTCATCTGGTACAGTATTGTTTTCATTTCCCAACAACAAATCTACAAGGTTACATATGGAAATTTTCCTCTCTAGCACTACTTGCCATTGTCTGGGATTGAACCTGGGGCTTTCTGCATGCAAAACAAGTCCTCTACTGCTGCAGCAGCCCTGAACCACCACACCACTTCTTTGTTTCTGTGTTATGTACATAGATGTAAATAATTTGCTCTGTAACTTATCTGTGGACAAGCCAGGTTACAGTGGTTGGTTGAACATTCACAAGGCAACAGCAGTGCTGCCTGCTGTTTTATTAAGGGAGCCAGCTTTACCTAGGTGGGAACCATCTGTTTCCAATCCCGCTTTCTTTCTTTTGCCATCAGCAGTGATACCTTAGTTTGATTTGCACACAGGGATTATGTCAACACTGGATTTCTCTGTGAGCTCCTGTTGACGTTTGTATGAGATGGGGGCAAAGTTTGCACCTGGGAGCATTTTGTAGAAAAACATAGTGCAGTTGCTATTTGAAAATGGTGTTTTGAGTGACTGGACTGATACAGAAAAGTCTGCAATTTTAGGTACACATATGTGCAAAACACATAGATGAATATTCTGTGTGATAGTGAGAATTAAGACCCAAATACATAAGAAAGGAGACTGATTTAACTAGATCCTTTCACAACACATTAAATACATCCTTTATGAGCACCTTGTGGCTGCTCTGCTGACTTGAATGGGTCGCTTGTTCTGTTATCTGCTGTAGAGAAGTTCTATCCATCTATGGCACATGGGCCGCTGTACCTGTTACACCTGTTCCACTTCCACAGACTGGAGCCATAGGCATTGCACTGTTCTGTCAGGAAAGATTAGACATGTGGAATCTCTCTCTGTTTCTGAGCTTGCAGTGTAGAATTAGGATGTGGCCTTCCAGATGTTTTGGATTTCAACTTCCAGAACCCCCAGCCAACATAGCCACTGATAAAGAATTGTGAAAGTATAATCAAAAACATCTGGAGGGCCAAAGTTAACTAACTTCTGTTCTAAATGCAGGGAGAGGGAACCTTTGGCCCTGCCAGTATTGGTGGGCAACTCCTTCCATCCAATTTAACTTAGCAACAGATGCTAAGACAAAAGCTGGGGCCAGTCTCCATTTCTTTAAGCAAAGACCTACTGAAACTTTCATGTTGGGTGAAATGCATAAGTTCCTGAGATGACACTGGGGAGAGATTCAGAAGAACAATAGTCCTTATATAAGCAAAACTGTGGATAGAATATTATGTGATACACACTGAACTTTTTAGCCCAGTGTGTATCACTGGGATAGTTTGGGGATTCTGCTAGTATACCAACCACCCCGTTGTCTAGCAGACTCCCTAACCGAGCTGACACAGCTGGTCTTAGAGTTGCTGTTGGAGTTGCCCAGACTTTTAGTTTTGGGTGACTTCAACATTCCACTCAAGACCAGTTTGACAAATCTGACTGGTGCGGCTTGGGAGTTCATGGAAACCATGACAAACATGGGCCTATCCCAATTGGTCGTCGGGCCCACACATTGTGCAGGTCATACCCTCAATGCGGTCTTCAGCACGGAACAGGAATATCCGTGGGCGGAGGTTATTAAAACCACCGCATTGTCATGGACGGATCATTTCCTGGTCAAGACTGAACTAAGCGTCTCTTCCCACCCCACCAGGGGTGGTGGACCCATTAGAATGGTCCGCCCCCGAAGGCTAATGGAACCAATAGGATTCCAGAAAGCCTTGGAAGGTTTAATAGTTGGTAACGCCGGTGACCCTGTCGAAGCTTTGGTTAATACCTGGAACACCGACCTTACCAAGGCTATCGACACGATCACTCCCAAGCGTCCTTTCTAACCTGCTCCAAACCGCAAGCCATGGTATACATCAGAACTTAGGAAAATGAAGCGGGTTGGACAATGACTAGAGCACAACTGGCAGAAAACTCAACTCTTATCCGACAGGACTCATCATAGGAACTTTCTTTGGTCCTATCGAGAGGCAATACGTGCAGCGCAGAGATCCTTCTCTGCACGTATTGTGTCTGCAGAGTCCCGTCCAGAAGAGCTGTTTAGGGTGGTAAGGGAGATGACACAGGTTATACCTGCGCAGAACCCATTGCTTAAGCCAACAATGGCCTGTTGTGACACGTTTAGCAACTTCTTTGCAGATAAAATCTCTCGGATAAGAGCCAACTTAGATGCCAGTATTTTGACAGAAACAATTGACGAGGTGTCCAGCAACTCCACTGATGTAAGTTTATTGGATCAATTTCAATCCTTGAGTACCGAGGACGTGGACAAGCTACTTGGTAGGGTGAGGAAGATGACCTACCCTCTCAATCCTTGGCTTTCATGGCTGGTCATCTGGGGGTGGGGTGCCTTGATGGTGTTCCTTAAGGACATCATTGATACATCCCTCAGAGAAGGATGTGTTCCATCCTGTTTAAAGGAAGCGGTGGTTAGGCCGCTCTTGAAAAAAAACCTTCCCTGGACCCTCTGGACATGAACAACTATAGGTCGGTTTCTATGTTACCAGTCTTGAGCAAAGTGATGAAGAGGGCAGTTGCTCTTCAACTCCAAGTGGTCTTGGATGAAACCGATTATTTAGACCCATTTCAAACTGGCTTTAGGACGGGATTTGGAGTTGAGACTGCCATGGTTGCCTTGACTGACGACCTGCATCTAACATCGACAGGGTAGTGTGACCCTGTTGGTGCTTCTAGACCTCTCAGCAGCTTTCGATACGATAGATCATAGCAATCCTCCCTGTGCACGCCGGTCGTCTGGGAGGAATTTGCTTCAGCCACAAAAATCTAGACTGTCTGCAACCTCCCAGAGCGCCTTTTCAGTAATCGCCCTCAAATTATGGAATGGCCTGCCGAACGAGATCCATCAGACGACGAGCTTGAGTAGCATTTTAAAAGCACTAAAGACGGATCTCTTTCAGCAGGCCTTTCCTGATTAGATCCAGACCTCAGGAGCTCCAGGCCTCTTTTAGTCGTGCTGGCTATCGATTTTTTTTTAATGTGATTTTAGGTTAGCTGGTTTTTTAATTTTATACTGGTTTAATATCTTTTTATGGGGGAGGGGAGGGGTGAGTGGTGCTTAGGGATTTTAATCTGCATTTGTATTTTCATTGTTGTAAGCTGCCCTGATTGTTTTTAACAGAGGGGCGGGGTAAAAATAAATTTTATTATTATTATTATTATTATTATCATCATCACATGATATGCTATCTCCAATTGAAGCTAAATTATAAGTATTGCCTAGCAATGACAAAAGATCATCCTCGGGTGGTAGTTGAATATGTATTTTCCTAAGCAAAGAAGAAAAAAAGCCTGTGCTGGTCCATATGAGAGAGTATAAAAAAAAATACCCACAGTGGTCAATATCTTAATTTTGTTATGTGCTTTCAAGTTGTCTCTGACTTATGATGACTCTGTCACAAGGTTTTCTTGGTAAGATTCAGAGGACCAATTAGGACCCCAAAAATGCTACAAAGCAGGGACATCTCTCCAGGACCAGCATCCTTATTTTTTTATTCTGCAGATGTACTCATCCTGCGGTTTTTGTGAGGAGAGCAAATTTCATGTAGTACTAAAGAACCGCAAGTTATAGGAAGATCAATATGACGAACAACACAGCGATGATGAACATGATAAAGGGCCACATGATTCTATTTTTGGAAGCCAAGATTTAAAAGCAGCCATTAGGAATGCCAGTGTAGTCAGACATCTCAAAACAGGACTTCGGGCCTATCTAAAAAAAAAATAATGGGGAGCTTTCATAAATGTAAGGTCAACTTTGAAAAGGTACTGCCTTTCAAGCCAAGCAATGCACCAACTTTTAATGTACTCACCAGCAACCTAGTCCTCTCTTCTGGTTGGACATATAAAGAGGGCTGATGTGATACATCTCAATATCCTGGCAGGTTTCTATGGACAAAGCTGCCAGTAACTTGGCCCCAGACGTTAGAAAGAAAACAATGTGACCATGAGTGCAATGATATCTTGCTTGGCCTCTTGCATAGCAACATGAAACATATTTGGAAAGATTTCCATTGACTGCAGCGCACATCACCTACAAACAGAGGGGTGAGACCCTGGGGACCTAGCAAGCAGAGCTTCAGATTTTGAACTACAGCTCACAAAATCCATCAGCTGGTTTGCCCACTGACCATGCAGGCTTTGGGTTCTGGGAATTATAGTCCCAATTTTTTTTCAAGCTCCATAAAGCACCAGTTAAAGGGCCAAATGAGCCAAGGGTGTGGGGAATGTTTGGGGGAGGTGATCCTGAGCTTCCCAGTTTCTGTCAAGTTCCAGGCAGTTCCAAGCCAGCCAATTTTCCCACCTGAGGGTCCTTTCAGCTCTTCATTTCAACCTGTTGACAAAAACAATACAGTACTGTACTTTAATCCATGAGTCTGCTTACCAAGATAACAGCCTCTGCCCTTGTTCGGTAATTGCAACAATCTTGTACACAGTATTGCTACTTAACACCTCTGGGTAACCAAGTAGTAACACAGAGCTAATTCACAGACAGTCAAAGTATGTGGGGTGGGGGGAGATAGGATATAGCTGTAGCCACTCTTGTCAGGCATCTAGCCAGACATTGGCTGATGTGCTTATGTTTGCCAGAAGAATAAAGGGTCTTCTCATCTTTCCCAGCCAGCCACACTTTCTGTACATAACAAGATCCACAATCTTTGTCCTGCTCATCGCAGAAGAAAATATTCATTTCAGTTCAGTGTAAGATATCGTCACAGGCTTATTGGTGTGCTTAGGTTACATGGCAACATGGCTGAGATTATATGGCATGTGATGCCATTTGCTGGTGCTTTCAGCATGGGCTTGCTGTGTTAAAATCCAGCTCTAGGTCAGAGTTAAAAACATCAGGAGTTAAAACCGCATTTTGTTAAAGAGTCACTAAGCCAAAAGGGTCGTTTTTCATGGTAAAGGCATCTCCAGTGATCCATTTAGAAATCCTGTGGTCATCTGTGCACTGGACTTTTTGAAAAATACTGCTGGTGCTGTTGAATAATTTTGAATTGCCTGGTATCTTGGCATAACATCACTGGGGAATAGGCCCTTTCCAATGAACTAAGCTTGGCAGCTTACAATGAAGGCCTTGTTCACTAGAATTCAGGTCCCTGGAAATAAAAATAGGGTTACGTTCCAAGTTAAAATAGACCAGTGCATTGCAGAGCCCAGTCACTTGCTGAAAACACTTTCTGCAGCAGTGAACAGCTTTTGTTGGAGCCATCTCCATCCCCCTCTTCATAAATTCATCTTTTGAGAACTTAACAAAGCTAGTGGATTTGTTTAGATTTGTAACTATACTCTAGCAGGAATCAAACCAGAGCAGCGCTAACCAACATAATTCAAGTAATTTGTTGGCTTGGGTTTCCTGTTGCCATCAGTTCCAGGATGTGCCAGTTGTGGGATGGAGTACCAGCAAATGGATTCTGCAAATGGGTAGAAAAGATGCTCAAAAGACTTTCCTTGGTACATTTGAAGCAGGATGGTAAAGGTCTGATACTTTCTTGGGGAGGTTAATCTGTTGATGCTAACACACCAGTATGATTGTGGTAAACATGGTGATTGGCCATCAATGTAGATTGCTTTAGTAGAAGATCAGGCAAACTCACAGGGGATAAGACTACCAATGACTGTAGTCCTAGCCAATGAATGGCTGTATACTACTCAGGATCACAGGCAGCATGCCTGAATAGACATTGCTAGGAAACAACCATGGGAAAGAGAAGTTGACCTTACCCTGAATCCTACTGGTTAGCCCCAACTGGAAAAGGCCCATTGAATCAATTGCTGAGCCAACACGCAGGTTTTTTATATCCTACCTTGGATCCCGTGATGGGAGAAAGACGGGATATTTAATAAATAAATAAATAAATAAATAAATAAATAAATAAATAGGTACATTACACTAATACAATGACTACATTAGCAGGACTTACTATGACAATCATGTTCCTTTGTTATAGTTCGCTATCAAGTTGACTTTGACATATGGGGACCCCATGAATAAGGCTGTTCCAAGAGCCCTGGTCAATTGCCCTGCTCAGGTCATGCAAACTCAGGACCATGGCTTCCTTGATTGTATCAATCCACCTGTAGTGCAGTTCTGTATCTCTTTTTCTACTACCTTCCACTTTAACAAACATTGTTAGCTTTTTCATGTGAGTTGCATCTCATGATACTGTATGTCCAGCGTATGACAGCCTCAGTTTAATCTTGACATCTAGTGAGAGTTCAGGCCTACGGTAATTTTTTTTAGCATAATTATCATCTACTTATATAGCACCATCACTGTGTATGGAGTTTTACAAGTAAAGGGGATGGTAGTGTGGGAGGGGTTAAGTCCAGCAGATACTGCCTCTTCTTCTCTCCCTCCGGAGTGGCAGCTGGGATGGAGGGAGGGCCTTTCATCTGCTTCTGGGCCTAGGCATCGTGGAGCTGTGCCTGCCTCTTCTCTCTATTATGCTCTAGGACTCATTCATCTTCTTAGCATCTTCCATGGTATCCCTAGGTCTTTCCTCACATTTCAAATCTAAGGGCTTGTCTATAGAATGTCTCCAAGGCATTTTGGCAAAAACAATAGTATGGAAAGCTCTCCTCTGCTATGTTCACATGGTCACAAATCAAGATGGTAGCCATGTCATTGTTTTGCCGGGGGGGGGAGCAAGGAAGGCGAAGGGGACCTGGCAGTGCCCAGAGATGACGAGGAGGGCAGCCACCACAAGGAGTAGGAGGAAAACCCCTTGTCTTTCACCCATCCTGGCGATGGCCTCCGATTCTGTCTGCAAAGGAACGATAGGAGCTGCTTGGCCAGCCGCTGGTAGAAGGAAGAGGAGGGTGGTTCTTCGCCACTGTGGCAGAAGGTGAGATGAAGCGGCGAAGAACTGCCCTCCTTTTCCTTCTTGTAGCAGCTGGCCAGGTGGCTCCTACCATCCCTTTGCAGCCGGAATCAGAGGCCACCACCAGGATGGGTGAAGAGCAGATGGCTCTCCTCTTCCTCGTGGTGGCTGTTCTTCTCGTCATCTCTGGGTGCTGAGCTGCTGGGTCCCCTTTGCTGTCCTCTCCTCCTTCCCCCTGCGCAAAACAACATAGACCTTTTGACAAATACAGGGTTTTTTAAAATAGAAGTTTACAAAAGCGCATAATTGCTAGCGCTTCTGGGCGCTTGACAGCAAGCCTGCACCTGCGCATGTCCGACCAATCAGATGAAGAGTCCCTCTCCCTATGGACTGCGTAACAAATCACACTGGTGTTAGAATGAGCAGGAATATGCATTTCCTTTGGAGGTTTTAAAAAAATACAGGCAAAGCCGCGAAGGCTTTTCCCACAGAGTATTTGGAGTTTTTGCCCCCCCCCCCTTCATAATATGCCAAATTGCTCTGAGATTCCATTGGGACAAAAGGTATTCTCCTTGCATTCTATGTGGAGTTTTTTCACCACCTAGACAACCCTATACTTGCAGGCTTCCTGTAAGTTAGGATTAGAAGGCCTATGGCGGTCTTGATGTTTGGGGCTACAAACCCCTTTCCATTGTCCATGCTAGCTGAGTCTTCTGAGAGTTTGTTTGTTTGTTTGTTTAGTTGGTTGGTTGGTTTATATGCTGCCTTTCTCCCAAAATGGGACTCAACGGTGGCTCACAAAAACATAAAATGCATACAATTTTTAAAAATTACAATTAAAAGTTAAAAACAATTAAAATAATCACAATTTAAAATGACATAGAACATATAAAAGTTTTAAAATAAAAACATCCCCAATAAAAAGCCACTGTGTGTGCAGCTACGTATTAAAAGCCTGCTTGAATAAAAATGTCTTTGACTGTGAAATGAAAGCAGGGAGGGAGCCAGCTTAGCCTCCCAAGGAAGGGAGTTCCAAAGGGTGGGAGCAGCCACCAAGAATTGGAGTTCAAAACATCTGGATAGTGCTTGAAGACATTAACATGAAAGTTTTAACATAATATTAATGAAAATTAAACTGCTAACATTAAATCAGCAAGAGAACTTTGTATCATTAATTCATTAGACATCAACAAACATAAAACATTAAATTCAAAAAATATATTTACAATTCAAACCAAAAATGGCCAACCTTCCCCAAATTACCCCATTACAAGAAATGTTAATCATTACTTAAAAAACAACAACAATCAAGTTGGAATTTAATGAGGAGGAGGAGATAGTAATAAAAGTAATAAAAATAGTAAAATTGACATTTAATGATGAACCTGTTATTTAAATTGTTTTTGAAACTGTTAATGAATTAGGGTCAACAACTTATTTAATAAATAGTCATCTGGTTGGCCACTGTGAGAACAGAATGCTGGCCTAGGTGTTCCTTCAGTCTGAACAAACAGGGCTCACATTCTTATATAGACTATCCAAAGCTTAATTGGGGTTTTACAGTGGCTCAACTCTGCAATAAATAAAGAACTGTGAAAATGAATAAAACATGACTACTTTTCACAACTCCAGAAAGTTCCCCAATTCTAAGAGAGCATCATTTGAGTCAAAACAGCACCAAACTGTGTGTAACCCTCTCACAAGAGACACCTAAATTAGATGTGTTTGCCATATGAGTATACAGTAGTGCCTTCATTTTGATTAATGCATATTACAGTCCCCCAGCAGGAAGTAAATTCAAACTATAACATATGTTTGCATTTCAAGTACCTGTCCCACAATCTCCTGGTGTAGGGCAGTCCAAGAAAGAACCCTGAAGTTAAGCTGCCATTTTGCTGTGGCAGAAATGGACAACTGGGAACCAATATTGTGGCAATCAACACAATGATGTTGCAAGGAAAGCAGTTGAAGATCTTTAGTTCCCCCCCCCCAAGTTAAAAAGATGAGTTTGGGGGAGGCATGGCAAGAAGGTGATAATATGCATGATGTACATAGAGTGGGTAAAACATTTGGTAGGTTTTCCTGCTCCCCCTCCTAAGACAAGAATTCAGCGTTACCAACTTGTGAACAGGAGGATCTGGAAATTAAAAAAGAAAGTCATCTTCACAAAGTGCACAGGTAACTTACAAAGAGAGCCAGCATGGTGTAGTGGTTTTAGCATTGTGGAGACCAGAGTTTGTTGGCTGTCTCCCAGCCAACTACTAACCAGAGCTGAACCTGCTTCACTTCCAAGATCAGATGGGACCTGGTGCCTTTAGGCTATTTAGGCTATCTATAAACTACCCATTATGCACAGTGAAATGTTACTAACCCCACAATGTGCCCTTCTAGCTTGCAAATCATGCTTAGGAGGGCCAATTTCTGTGGGAGGGAAAGGGAAGAGTGGGACAGCTTAATTCTTTCCTATCAGTCACTTCCCCCTGAAGGTTTTCCACCCCCCAAAAATTTTGCCTACAATTCCACCATTCATCCAGATCTATGTTTGCCTCGCACACTGGTCTGGAATCACAAACGGGTTAAAGCTGGAGAAAATGAGTTTCAAGAAGAAAGCAACTGGCAGGGAGTGGGTTAAAGTAGTCCCTCCTCTACCCCCCCCCAAAAAAAACTGAACCACACCTGCCCAACAGCAAAATGGCCCAAGGCATTAATCTACAGAAGTCAATTTGACTGGCCCCTGAACCTTCAACATTGGCATTGAGAAAGGATCCTTCACCTCCCGTCAGTAGGCCGATTCAGGGCGGAAAGGACAACTGTGAAACCTGTATCTCAGAGAAAGAGGAATGGCTGGGAAGGTATTCAGGGTATTCTGGGGGGTTTCCACTGCTCCCTCCACTCAGGATCTGCTGCCTGGCAGGTTTTGCCAAACTCTACCCAATGGCAGCACTGGCCCTGCCTGAGAGCTTTTTGCAAGAGTGAAGACACTTCCTGGCTAGCTCTTGTAGTTCAGCATGTGGTTTGCCCTTTAGACACACAAAAGCTTGTTCATGGGAGCCTTTATTCTTCTGCATTTTTGCCCAGCCAGAGCCAAACTTCTGTACAGGAACAAAGACTTCCTGAGGGTTATTTTGATAACGTTAATTAGCTCACCAGCCAGCATCACCCGACTGCTGAGTCAGAGGTTAAAAAATAGCCTGGTGTACAAAGGCACCAGGGTGAAGAGAGACAGAAGATGAGCTGAAGATTACTGGTGAATTAGTCTCTCAGTCAGTAAGAGCAAAGGCAGGGAGGCCCTCCATGCTAAATCCATGCTCCCATTTGATGTTTTGATTTGAACCCTCCCCTGCAGCAGCAGTGAAAAGCATGAAGGGTGGGATCAGGAAGGTTGCCCACTATTTTGCTAGTGCCATGTCCCTTTAACACAGGCCAGCCAAATAGCATGATACTGAGCTCAAGGTAGAGGTAACAGAGGTAACAAGGTAGAGGTGTAGTGGTTTGAAGGCTGGACTAGGCAACCAGTGTTTCCATCCCCACTCAGACAGGGAAACCCACTGGGTGGCCTTGGGCAAGTCACACTGAGAGAAAGGCAATGGCACATCTCCTCTAAACAAATCTTGCCAAGAAAACCCTAGGATAGGGTCGCCCTGTGGTGTTACTAAGGTCAAGGTCACCCTTCCCTCCAATGGTGTCACTTGGTGTTCAGCCTCTCCGCACCCTCCAAGTGCTGCCACTGGGGTCAACATCAGTTGGAGGTGACTTGAAGGCACACAACACCAATAAGAACTAAGAAACAAAACCTGAGGACTTGCTTACACATTACTTTATCGTTGTAGGGAGTCCCAATTAGAGTTTGGAGATTTTTTTTTAACTACAACCCCGCCTCCCTCCCCCCCAAGCTAGATGGATGATTTTGGGAGCTGTAGTCCAGAAGGTCATTCCCCCAAGCTTTGTGCATCACTGAGCTCTGGCTGTTGACAGACAAACCTTTGCTCTGAAAGTAACATTCAGCACATTTGCTGTTGTTGTGCGACTTATGGCCGAGTGGGGATTCAAACCCTGGCCTCCCAGTGTCCTGGTCCAACATCAAACCATTACACCACACTGGCTCAGCACATCTGCTACTGAAAGGCAATTCATTGCATAGAGTTTCCACCCCAGCAAAACAGATATCTCCAGCCAAAATGCTGCATCGGAGTGGAAACTGTGAGGCTGTGCATCTCAAAGCAGATTGCAATTGGGAATTGGGAAGAGACAACCTATTGAATTAAAAGCAATATACTCGTACAAATATAGGAAAAGGTAGCACATAGTGTGTGACCTACCAGTGCACTGCATCTGGGGTTTTTGGGACTTCAGCTCTCAGACACCAGTATATCTGATTAATTTTTATTGAGTTAGCTTATATTTCACCTTTCTCCTGACTGGGACCAAAGGAGGCTCACAACATGAATCTCAAAATATGATACATGATTTTTTTTACAAATTGTAATAAAATGTTTTTTTAAAACAAATAAGCTATCATATTAAAACATCAATACTTTAAAACCCATGACAAGAGCAATAAAGATGCATATCACATACCTCATTAAAAACCTTTCTGCATAACCATCGAGTCATCAAATGCTTGCTCAGATAAAAAGGTATTTACCTGCTGGCTGAAGGAGAGCAGAGAGGGAGCCAGCCTAGTCTCCTGTGGGAGAGAATTCCACAGCTTGAGAGCAGTCGCTGAGCTGGCTCTCTCATGTGACATCGTGAAGGTGGCAGGACCAAAAGAAAGCTCATAGGATGGTAAAACTCAGGCAGGCTGATATACAGAGATATGGACTTTCAGATCAATGACAAGAGATTGTGGGAGTTGTGGTTACAAACATCAGGAAGGTCAAAGGTTCCTCACTGTGACTTTAAAACAAGGCATGCAGGAAATACATGTCTTGTGTTCAGGCTGAATTACACACTCAGAAGCCTCCTAGAAGTGCAATTTGGCTTCAATGCAATGTGCATACCCCCATATGCACCATGATTTCAATGGAAAGTGTGCAGGGGTCTCACTGCTGCCACCACAAGATATTCAGCAACATATTCAGCAAGGCACCAGTGTAACATGATGTGTAGACCTCAGTGGGCCTGGTGGCAGAATCAAATTATCTCCCCTTTACTTCAGAAGGAAGACTTTATTTCTTTCAATTTTCTCCCCGAACACCAGTACGTAAAGGCATTTGCTACCTGAATGCATTTAACACACAGTGGCTGAGACCCTAGTCAGAGCACAGCCCCACCCACACAATTCTGTGCCCCCCTGGGGAGGGGTGGCTGCTCCAGCTTACTAGTGGGGGGTAGGGGGTAGGGATTCAGACCATGAAGTAGCAACTAGACTCAGTTCATGAGGAAGGGAATGAGAGTGCATTCACATATCCAAGATATCCTCATTTTCTTTTCCCCAGGAGCCCAGAGCAGCTGTATCTTCATGATCTGAATTGCCTCCCCTTTCTCTCTAGTTCCCACCAGCAGGAAGTAGCAGCAGCAACACCTCCTGAAGCTTGACAGCTACTGGGGGGGGGGGACATTTGGGATGAAGCACAAGGAACCCCCCGCCCCGAACCCCATCCCCAGAGGGACGTATGTGCACATAAGCCATGTGAACATGCATACACATGTCACTAAGAGGATGCCAGCTAGAAAATCATTTAGGCTTGTAAATAACTACAGTAGGACCACTGTATCCGCAGAACCAATATCGGTGGTTTCAGTTATCCGCGGGACACAAAACAGAACACATACCATAGAGTCTTCCTATAAAATGCCTAGGGAGGCAGCCTCTCTAGACATTTTCTAAGTGCTCCAGGGCAACTCTATAGTATTTTAAACAAGAATTTCCATTATTTTCAATGGTGTTCACTGTTATCTGCAGTTTCCGGTATCTGCAGTATGTCTGGGAATCAAACCCCCATAGATATGGGGGTCCTACTGTACTTCCTTTGCTGCCTGTGGCAAGTGAGGATTGTCTTCAGGCAGGAAAGTTTTGGGAAAATAGGAACAGAGATGGTTCTTTACTCCACCTCCCTTTTCTTTTTCCTCCTTCCACTTCACTTCAGTGTGCTGGATTCAATTTGTGCCCTAATTGTGTTGGGCAAAAGAAGATCATTATATGATTTATTTCCCCACAAGAAAAATTTACTGATTTCAGGACCATACTGCCTTACTCATCCAAGTTCCTTTAATTGAATTCAACATTCTGCTGTGTGCTGGATTCCTCAAGTGGTCCAAGGAATTAATCTGGACATTCTGGATGTCTCTCCTATAGAAAAACACTGATTCTCTAACCACATTATTCACTGAAAAGGCAATGATGAAGTACTGCTTGAAAGAGCAACTGCTAAAGCACCCAATCTACAAGCTGTCAGGATGGCTTGCCTGCATGGTGAGATTTTTGTGCTTCACCCTGACAAGATTTACCACTTTAGCTTCTCCCTGTGTTGAATCAAGCAACTGGAGCTGCAGCATAGCTGACAAGTTCTGGTCCTTGAAGACAGCTTGGCACTGTGGTGTAGTGGTAAATTTTAAAATGCCAGCATTGATCAGGACAATCCACATAGCTATGCCCTCAAGGACCGCCCCCCCCCAACTCCTAATGCAGATAGCTGAACAACAAACCAGTTCTCGCAGTTTCATCTCCATCAAGAGCAGGTCTCTTGCAGAACAAATGCACCAGAATTGCCCATTCAAGACAATCCATGTTACTTTACAAAGGGGAGAAGAACAATACATTGCAACCTTGTATTGCTATTGCAAAAGTCATTTTCTTCTCAGTTTCTCTGAGAAGGCTGAGCCTAGTAATAGCAGCAGCAGCAGTCCTGATAAAATACCAGTGCTTCAATACCTGGGGAAATGGCTTTTGTGAACTACAACTCCAAGAATCCTCCCCAGCTAAGATGGCCACTGATCATCCAGTCTAACCTTTTCTAAGCCATGCCCTGCTACACCATGCCATTGTCTGGCACACATCTTTAGAAGTGGACAGAAAGCTTTAACCAAACACACTGAGTTTACAGATTCAGTACCAAACATGAATCCAACATGAAAAAAGGACAATGTGCAGAAATCCAAGTTGGGTGGTAATGCATAGCAGGTGTCACAGTGTAGATGTTTGGCAGACCTCTTATATGAAAAACAAGATGGGATTAAATCCGCAATCAACAGAAGCCATGTTCCTGTACCCAGATTGGATGCAATGCATTCCAAACAGCACTCAAACCCTTGCTGCTCCAGACTCCAGTGGGTGGGTCACATTATGGTATCTCTCCCACCCTCCTCATATTCACCAAAACTGGGTGGACAGACATCCCATACTGCCAAGCCTGAACTACATTTGAAAATGGCTCTGAAGAATTAAGTAATCTAACAAAATTACGAAAGCAGCCCTGCACCCCAAAATGGAATGGAAGACTTGGTGGTAGCGTTTGGTCTTTGTGCCAGTTCTGTTGACAGGCTGCCACGCTATTCAGACATGCAGTGCAAGCACCAACTTGGATCAACCATGTCATGTGCCCACCCCATGAGAGTCATCGGCAAAAACTCGTTTGGGATGAATTCAAACCATTTCCACTCCCAGTCACCATTGCTTGTCACAGAAAGCAATGACCCGAGCATAAAAACAAAACAAAACAAGAGAGATATGAAATTCACCTTTTAAAAAGGAAAGGAAAGGAAAACAGAAGAAAAATCAAAAGAAACTACTTACCTGCAACTTGTACTGAGCCAAATTGGTGCAGTAGCTAAGTAAACTACAGATTAGGGCCTAAACTGTGAGGATCCGCTAAAAAAATTTTAAGCAACAAAATTGCTAAAAGTAGTGTTTTACATAATTTGTTAAAAACAATAAAAGAGGGGTAGCCAACTGCATGGGAGCCACGGGCCAATTCCCTCACCCCCGCAGAACCACCACCACTCATGGGCTGCACACACCCCATAGCAAGCACAAACACCTCTTTCTATGTTACGGTACTTTCTATCACCAGAAAGTGATTTGAGAGGGACAACAGAGGAAGGTGGAGGTTAGATGCAGTACAGGGTTCTTTACTGAACAAAGGAAATGTGGAAGTCAGACTCTAAAACAGACATTACTGTTCAGATATGACAAACACAGGAAAACTGCATCTTGTATTCTTGCAGTACAAGTCTTCTTCAAGGTATATTGGACACTTAATAAAGGTGCGTTACTCTTTTGTACCATTCCATCTTCCAGTATTAGTTTGAGAGTTTGTCTTTCTTTTGTGTTCTGCTCCCTTTCTGTAAGATCCAGTCTTGTTAAGAAAAAGAAAATGGGGCAGAACATTCTCTTTCTCATACACATTTAGTAGTTCTACCACATCACATTACACCACACTCCATGCCCCTGCTCTCCAAAAATGGCTCCATTCCTCAGTCTGTATCAAGCTGTAAAATTGATTGTAACATTCAAAGTTGTCCATAGAATCTTTTACAATTCTCTCCTCCTGATGCTACTTTCTCCTTGCCACCTGCTCTCTTTCAGAGCAGACAATTCTTCATTGAATCAGACACATACATTGTACTGTCACACCTGAATCCTTCAGACACCACACCCAAACATAAAAAACTGGCCTGAAGGACAGCTGAAAGAGAAAAGGAAAGAAAGAACAAGGCCTAGACACTGACACTATTTGGAATGGAGTAGTGGGCCCTAATCCAAGTGAAGTAAGTTGTGATTTGAACATCAGTCCATTCAGCCAAGAATAGGAAAGTTACATGCATGCCAGGCTTGAGAGAGAACCAGCTCAATGCACCAAAGCTCTTCACAAGCTGCACTGCAGGAGAACGCATGACAATCTTTATATTTCTTAGTAGTGAAAGTAGCTGGTTTAGCAAACGTTTGTACAGCCCTTAGTCTGATAAGAATTTCAGCAGAGCGACACAGCTATCACAGTTGGGCCCCTTAAACCTGCCTTGTCTGAGTGAAGCCACAGCTACAGGGAACCCTAGTAATGCCTCCTGCCCTAGTATACCCTTACAGAGGGTAGTATCTTCTCACTCCATGTCTTTGAGGGATGTATATCCATGCCCACAACAGGGAGGGATAGGGGTGTCTCTTGTCTATTCCTGCAGCTTGAAACTGGGTCAACTGCAAACCTATGTACTGCTTAGGGAAGTCTGCCACTTAGTGACTGAAAATGGTACTGTGGGCTACAAATACACATACACATTTAATTTAATTATTTTATTAAATGTATGTGTTTTCAAAACTAAACACTCCATGGGTACACACCCTTAATATACATTTACTATCTAGAATTCAAGATCAGAAAGTTATGGCTTTTGACAGATACACACACCCATTCTTTTATGATGACACAACAGAACAATCTCTTTCTGTATAGAAAAAAAAACCCTCTATAAATCAAGAGGCCAGAATATTCTGTGCCAAGGGTTTATGATATTAAGACCATCAAGGAAGGAATGTAATAATGCAATAGCCTCCTGCTGGCATTCACATGTCTTTCCATTGGCACATGATATGCTAGCCTTTATCTTGAACCAGACACTGATACCTAGCAAGATTTTTAAAAATATATATGTTAGAATGCTGCTGTTATTTTGTTATACCCCAGAAATAAGCTGTCAGTATTTACTGAATCAGTTACATTTGTAAAATACAGAAAACATGACTTAGCATGCATGTTGAGTTACATACTTATTTCAGGCTGTGAAATATGAGTGTGTTTCATCCAGATGCAGACAATTCTAAGAGGCTGAAGCCAAACTCCTCTTTGCTCTGCAGCTATTAAAAGGCCTTGCAGAATATGTGATTTGGAACAAATGATATCCAGCTCATAAAAGGTCAAATCTTGACATTAACAAACAATCAATATACAGTACCTGAGTTATCTGGATAGTCAGAGTGCTGTCTCCTTCAGAGTAGCCATGATTCAGCTGAGGAGTTAATGAGACCTCAGAATGTATGCATGAGGTCTGTCTATTAAATAATGAGGCTGTGTTTCTACCTTTCAGACAAATCAGGGAGAACTGATTGTGAACGCTTGAGTGGTGACCTTGAATATGTCTGAACCTGCATGACAAACATCAACACTTTTGGCCGTATTGTCAGTCGTCGTTTACAGCAGCTGTGTTGTCTGTTGTGTGCCAGAAAAATGCTAAGTTCAAAAGTTGAGCAATGTTGCATTCTGCAGCAACTTGAGGTGGACCCAAACCTTTTCTAAAAAATCATCACTTGTGATGAAACCTGGATCTTCCAGTATGATCCTGAGACAAAACAACAGTCAATGCACTTGAAAACACCATCATCACCAAGAATGAAACATCAAAGCAAGTCCACATTCAAAGCCATGCTCATTGGGGGGTTTTGACATCAAGGGTGTAAATTTTGACAGAATGGGTTTGTTACGCTGCCCCTACTACCTTCATGACAGGGTTCCAGAAGGCAGAACAGTAAACCAGCATTATTATAAGGAATTATTATAAGGAAGTTTTATTATAACAAAGCTGAGAGAAAGAGTCAGACCAAAAAAGGCCAGAATTGTGTGAAAATTGTTTCATGCTTCATCAAGACAATGCACCTGCTTGTACAGCACTTTCTATGAAGCAGTTTTTGGCCAATAAATGCATTACTACACTTGAACATCCCCTATAGTTGCCAGATTTGGCACCATGTGAGTTTTTTATTTTCCCTAAAGTGAAATCAGTGCTTAAAGGAACAAGTTTTGAGTCAGTTGATGCAGTAAAGAAGAAAACACCAGATGTGTTGAAACAGCTGACAGAAACTGATCTGCTCCACACCTTCAACCAGTGGAAAACAAGACTGCATCAGAATGTGAGTGTGAACGGGGAGTGTATTGAAGGGGACAAGCATTAGAATTGTAATACATATAAATAAAGATGGGTTATTGTATCAGTCTTGTTATTTAATAGACAGACCTCGTATTTATCCAGACAAATTTTTGTTGAATCTCATTGAATGTATCCAGGTATCACATTAAGCCAAGTATGCTGGCTTACTAAACCACAACACAAAATCAACAGCATTCTCAAACTTGCAGCCTATCTGCTCCTGCATCATTCCTCCTTTGACACAAGTGGAGTAAATGAGGAAGGGATAGCTGTGTGTAATGGCCAGATACAGGATTATAGTAATTTGCTCTCAAGCAAGCTAGGATAAGAAGCCATCTTTAAACCAGGGTTTAAAATTGATTGAAGAATGTTAGACTGTTTGGACCCACTTGCCAGTAACCTAAGAGTGGGAAATTAACATCTTTCCAGACATTGCTGGACTACAACTCTCATCATCCTTGACCTTTGACCATGCTGGTCTGGGTTGATGGGAGCTGAAGTCCAATGACAGGCAGAGGTCCACAGGTTTCCTTATCCCTTCCATAATCCCAGGGCTAACTAAAAATGGCTTTGCCTGAGAGCAGAGGTGGCCAACTGTAACCCTCCAGATGTTATTAGACCACAATTCCTACAATCCTTTACCTTTGGCTATGCTGGCTTAGAGAGGGGCCTAAATACACTAAAGACACCAGATCCTGTCTGATCTTGGAAGCTAAGCAGCATCAGCCCTGGCTAGTACTTGGACAGGAAACTGTCAACAAACACCACATGCTGTAGACTATATTTCAGAGGAAGGAACTGGCAAAACCACTTCTGAATTTTCCTTGCCTAAGAAAAACCTATTAAATTAATGGGTCACCATAATTTGACAGATAACTTGAAGGCACATGCACACGTGTATACACACACACACACACACACTGGCTTGGGCTAATGGCAATTGCAGGCCCACATGTTGAGTACCACAGCTGTCCATTCCTGCCTCAGTGGCAAATACTTCCACTCACACAAATTCAGGAACTCAGTTTTCATCATTCCCCTCCTACTGACTGAAGAGAAAAATGCCCCCTTTGGAACAGAGTGGGATATGGCATGGGGCATAGTAAAGACAATGCACCTGCCAAAATCAGTGCCTCAGCCTTCATCAGAGGATGCACTTTTGGCGAAGGCAGTGGCAGGAAACCAATTCCACCTGAAAGGCTAGACTCTGTTTCAGAAGGATTGGGGAGCACTTTTTAATTGGGGACAGGGGCTATAGAAAATGGGTGGGACGAGCTCATTTTAGCTTGAAGTTCTAGTAACTAAGTCTTGAGAGCTTGCTAGTGTAATGGTTTGAGCGTTGGACTATGACTTTGGAAACCAGGGTTCGAATCCTTGTTCAGCCATGGAAACCCACTGGGTGACCTTGGGCAAGTCACATTCTCTCAGTATCAGAGGAAGGAAAAGGTAAACCCCGTTTGAACAAATCTTGCCAAGAAGACCCCATGATAGGTTCACCTTAGAATCGCCGTAAGTTGGAAACAACTTGAAGGCACACACAACATCAATGAAGCCTTAGGGAAGGCATCTCAACTTTAAAATGGGTTTTAAAAAACTATGCAAAAGCTGGGAAAACATCAAATAATAGTATCACAGGGAAATATGTGTGACTTCTGGAAAACAAGATCTTAAGACTTGGATATGTTCATATGGGGAGACCTTTCAGATAGTCTGGACCTTATGATCTATATAGGTCATAGCTAGCACTTTGAATTGTGCCTAGAAGTGAACCGCCTGCCAGCCTTTCTTTGTTCAGTATTGAAGGCTGAAAGAAAAAAAAAAAAACCTTGCCAACAGTTTCATATGTATCAACTAATCTGTCCTTCACAGTTGGTTGCGGGGGGGGGGGTTGCTTTTGTAAAATGGTGCATGAATAATAAGGGAGACTGTCACATTTTTATTGGTGGTTGCCAAGTCATGAGTAAACTGCATTAAACAGAATACTTCTGATTGTATTACAGACATCTGAATGCATTTATAGCTGCCTATCTTTGGATTTTCATTTCAACAATAAAGACTGAACTGTAGCAAAACTATTTTTTAAAAGCACATAGATTTTTTTAAGGGCCAGCTTTTGCATTTAGCTAGGCATCATGGATACAAAGTCTGAAAAAACAATCTCGCTATGTAACCAGTGTGGATAAGCTAGTGGCTCTTAACCTTTTTTTTTTTAACCAGGGACCCCCCCCCTTAAATATATTTTGTTGCTGCAGACCCCCAAGATTTAAAACAACAACACAATTACACCATCCATTAAACCTTCCCACAATGGCACTGGAGGGGGAGGGAAGACTTTTCTCCTGCTTCTTCCTGCAAGTTTGTGGCTGGAGCAGATTGAATGGCAATGCACAGGCCAAGCCTGCCAGCCAGTCTTTGCCTTGGCTCCTGTCATGTGGTCACTCCATTGCAGGGAGGAGGTGGGCCAAACAGCCTTCAAGCTTTTGCTGGCTCCCTGTGAGGACATTGCAGACCCCTGGAGGTCCGCGGACCACAGGTTAAGAACCAGTGGTCTAAAAAACATTGGAAAACCCTTCTTTACATGATACAAAAAGATTTTTTAAAAAATTGGAAGAACCACTTGTCTAAGTCATTAACATGTTGTAACTAGAAGTGTGAGTATGCAAATTCAAATGCCCATTCAACCATGATGTTCCCTGGGTAACTTTGGGCCAATAACTCTCAGACTAACCCACCTCACAGAGCTGTTGTGAGGATCAACTGGAAAAGGGGCATGAACTTCAGTACTTGGAAGAAGGAAATATATAAACTAAATACCTCCTGTTTCCTCTGAAATCATGAATTCTTGGCACTATAATTCCTTTTTCCACTCAACTACTTGCTCCTGCCCCCACCCACTACATCACTGGAGTCCACAGAGCAGTTTTATGGAGAAAGCACACACGCCCCAAACAATCAGCACAATTCAAAGTGTTGGCTAGAACCTTTAAAGCTCTACACAGCTTGGATCCAGACTGAAAGACAATGGTTGAAATCTTGCATTATCAGACATAGCTACAACAACAGATCTCCATCGTCATAGCTACTTCTCCTAGTGCCACTTCCCAAATATTTATGCCAGGCAGCACTCCAACTGCAGGATTTCCAAGGTGCTGCAGACTGTGGCATTGGGAAATGGTGATTGCTGTGCTCTCCTGGCTGCAGGGCAGCTGCTTGTCTCAACGCACCCTGATCCTGGGAGAGTGCTGCAGTCATCATTTCCCAGAGCTCTGACCTGCAGTGCTATGGAAACCCTTTGGTTGAGGTGCGGCCTGGCTTAGGAGGTAGATTGGGGGTCACATTTGGTCATTAACAACAGTAAACATGAATTCCAAAACTTAATTAGACTGTAAATCCGGCTTATGATTTCATAAATATTGAACAGGACATCAGCCCGTATCTCCATCTATGACCTTGCCTGATTATGAAGCTCTCGGGAGGAGGGCTTTCTTTCTGTCCTGCACACCATCACAGGTGCATTTGGTGAAGACATAGGAGAGCGTCTTTTCAATGGCTACTCCCAAGCTGTGGAACTCCCTTCCACAGAAGGCTTGGTTGGTCTCCTCTCTGCTCCCTTTCTGTCAGCAAGCAACCCCCCTCTTTTTTAAGGCAGGCCTTTGGCTCTTAACTTACTGTGGCATAAGGGTCTTTTAATGGAGTTTGTCATGCTTTTACCCTTTTTACTATATTTTAATAGTAATTTAGAGTTTATAATAGAATTGTCTATTTAATGGTTTTTAAGCTTTTGTACCAAATAGGTTTTAGCTGTATTCCTTAATTTTATTGTCCTGTACCAGGAGAAAGGTGGGACAGAAATAAAATAAAATATATAAGTTAATGTGGAGTTACCTGTGGGGGCTTCTCCTTATCCCTCGGCTGCCACCAATTGTGAGGGCTTCCACTCATCCCCACCTCTGCCATCAATCTGATGATTCCTCTTGTCCCAGCACTATGGCATCAAATGTGGGGACCTATTAGATGCTCTTGTGGTTCCTTCATGTCATAAAAAGCTTCAGAGTGCGTTCACTCTCTGCCCATCCGAGCAGAGATGCATGCAGCAAAGTAGCGTGGGCTTTTGAGCAAAGCCATGCACACCTCTGGTGCAAAAGAAAAGACCATATTAATTCTCTTTTATGGCTTTATTAAAAATAAATGAAAATAACATAGACAGCAGAAGACATTCATCCATGCTTCTGTATGCTCCAAGGTTCCTCGGGAGCTAAGAGAAAAGAAAAGAGTCCCCAAAATGCAGAGGGCACACACAAACTCTAAAATCCCCTCCCAGTTATATACCTTTCCAAAACATTCAATCCTTCTGAGAAACGAAACAAGAAACAGGACCCTTAGTTTCGTTTCTCGCTCTCAAACTCCGAAGGACAAGAAGACATAACAACAAGAGACAGATTTATGAGTTCTAATAGACAAGTTGGCGTCTTCAGTGCCTTGGTGAATAAAATTACCCAAAGGGGGGGGGAGACAAACTTCTAATTACAATATCTATTTTCCCTGACACTTCAGTCATCTAATCTCCCCACTGGACACACACACCCCTTGATTAACTGTTGACAGCACAGGCACCTTGTGTCTGAACTCAAGCTTTCCAATATCCCTTATGTAGTATTCTCAGAGGCTCAAAATGATTAAACATAAATTAAACATAACATCAAAGATTACTTATTTAATTTATATAAATCCTGGCACTAACTCTAACTCACATCTCTCTCTAATAATCCCAACACTGACACTCATATCTCTCACTTTCTCTCTCTCTCTCTCTCACTCATATCCAAACTAGCTCTCTTGATATCTCTAATTCATTTTCCTAATTCTGACAGATTTCTAATCCTAATTTTAACAGATTCAACTCTGACTCAAACTGAAATCCACCTAGCCTTTTTAACATCCCTTTCAACACTCAGCCAATTGGCAGTCACTACCAACATTCCATATTCTCACCCCCTCCAAACATATCATTACCTTATTACAAATACTATACCACACACATGTAAATATATTTTACTTTAATTTCTCCAATAAGCGCAACAGCTTCCCTCTTCCCCAAGTCCATAACATCACACTATGCAAATCAGCAGAGCCTCTCTTTATTGTGGTCTCTATGATTCACACATGGATTGTTCTGTTTTTCTCCTGGTTGGAACTAAACATAGCATACCTCCTTGCATCCTCATCCTTGTTACCAGACTGGCAACAAGACAGTGCACATCTTGGTATAAAAATATTGTGTTTTTCTGAGGTGTAAGATGCACTCCAACAAAGAAAAATAATGCACCCAACACTACATCTTCATTTCAAAAAAAATATGCATGATGACAATGTGTGTATTTGAAATAGGTGGATAAATGCATGTCAGATAATGAGAAAATTCCTAGACTATTTTGAAGAGCCATAATTTCCTTAGTGCAAGGAATGCAGTCCTTAGTTTCCTTAATTTTATTGTCCTGTACCAGGAGAAAGGTGGGACATAATTTCCTTAGTGCAAGGAATGCAAGGATCACCAATGCAGATCACAACTTTCTGACACTTTCATTGTGTTCAGAGGTGCTGGTATTTTTGCAGCAACTACAGAAAAATTAGTGGAAAATAGGAACACTTGTAAAACTTTGTACAGAAGTTTTGAAAAATCAGCGTACAGAAGGAAGCCAAAGAAAAGTCTTACAAACCTGAGAGTGAATTGGGATGGGTAAAGAAGGCAGGTGGGATTCTGTGAAACCAAGCCTTTTGAGGAATGACGTAGGGAGCTGAGTGTGTTTAGCTTAAAGGAGAGAAGACTGAGAGGTGACAGAATAGCCATCTTTAAAGATCTGAAGAGATGTCAATTAGAAGATGGAGCAAGCTTGTTTTCTGCTGCTACAGAAACTAACAAAAACCAGTGGATTCAAATTACAAGAAGAGAGATTCCATGTAAACATTAGGAAGAACTCTTGGCTGTAAGAACTGCTTGAGAGTGGAATAGAGTGCCACAGAGGATAGTGAACACTCCATCTTTGGAGGTATTTATACAGAGGTTGGGTGGGCATCTTTCAGGAGTGCTTTAGCTGTATATTCCTACATGGTAGGGGTTTGGCCTAGATGGCCATTGTGGTCCCTACCATCACTAAAATCCTCTGATTCTATGAAATGCAGCAAAAAATGAGATGGAGAGATTTCCATGTTCCAAATTCAAATGCAAGAAAAATAGCCTCTCTCTCTCTCTCTCTCTGGCTTTTCTTTGCAAACGAAGCAGCAGCAAATGCTACAAACTCTCCACATGTGAGAGTGCTGGTGGTGTCAACAATTCTCACCCAGGCAGCTTGTGCGGCTTCTGATATTCTGCTTTGGCAGGAAATATCAAGAGCCACATTACAAGTCTTTGTTGCACTCCTAAGTCGCTTGCTCATGTATTGCCAGGAACAGAGCCATGACGTCAGGAGCGATACATTTTGAGTTTGACCTGGATGGAGGAGGGAGGGAGTCATTCTGAAAGACCGTATTAAAGAAATGCAGTCAGCATAACCCCAAAATGACAACCACATTGCTCCAGGGCTGACAAAAGGTTGAGGAGATACGAATCTCATGAGAAACAGCTGCAGGGTAAGAGGGCAGGACTTCAAAAGCACCAGCGGGAGAACAGAAAAGAGACAGAATTTGACTCAAGCTTTCCTTGGGCAGCTCTGCAAGACAGAACTCAGTTCTGCCAGACTTTCCAGGAAAGGGCAGCATCAGAAAGAAGTAATCAATATGCTGGGAATATCACTGGGAAGAAGACACGTGCTTGGCTTCAGACAGAATGAAAAGGAACAGCAAAAGAAGGCCATCAGTGTCTCTCCATCATGACATGGCTTCAAAGCTGCCAGCTTTGGTCAGAATGAGGCAGCACTAAAAGCACTGCAGTTAATGCCACGCACAGAGCAGCATACTGCATGGTGTCAAGAGAAGGCAATTGTACACATTGTGTGTGTGTGTGTGCCTTCAAGACTTCTGTCAACTTGTGGCGATCCCATGAATTTCATAGGGTTTTCTTAGGCAAGGAATACTCAGAGGTGGTTTGGCCAGTTTCTTCCACTGAAATATAGCTTACAGTACCTGGTATTCGTTGGTGGTCTCCCTTCCAAGTACTAAACAGAGCTGACCTTGCTTAGCTTCCAGGATCAGATGGGATTTGGTGCCTTTAGGGTATTTAGGTCGGTGGAGTGTATACATTACTCAGTAACAAACAGAAGGATTAGGGCACATTCAAAACCACTTAATACAAGATTTAATTACTCAACATGGTCTGCCTACTCCGCCATTGTAACTAGCTGGGTAATTCAGGAGTCATGGAATGGCAGTCTTTGTCCCATCATTGGATGCCTGGATAAAGTAGTAATCTAATTCACGAGGAGGATGGCTTTGCAACCATAGGATAGTTATTGTGATTTGCAACCAAATTAAAATTGGCACAGACAGCAAAGGCTAAAGAACTAATAAGTGTTAAAATTTGGTACATGCCAGGAATGTAGCTGGTGGGGAGAAGGAGGATGGGGGCTCTGCCCCTCAAATAAGAAACCTGCCCCCCCATGACATTTTCCTTCAGTCCCCAAATTTCTAGCATTACAGAGAGACACTGAAAACCATTCACACCTAGAACTCTGTGTGCCCATTCCTTTGATAACTTTACTGCCCCCCCCCATTTTGGATGCCTATACTCTTATTTCTAAATGCTCAACTGAAGTTTTAAATGATTTCAATGCTAGAAACTTGGGAACCGAAGGAAAATTTAATGTGCGGGCAGGCAGAATTATCATCTTGGGAGACAATGCCTTCATTTTGTCTCCCACTTCATAGCTATGCTCTTGGTAGATGCTGAAATACAGTATAATGATTTATTCACATAGATGCTCCATGTGTATCTTGATGCTGGTGGCGTGTCTTGTGCCATCTCTCAACTGAAAGGTTTGCTGCAGACACAAGGTTCTCCCATGACAGCACTTGCCTAGATGGACAACTTGCTGGGCTTCCCTTTCTAGTGCTTGAAATGGAAGTCAGGAAGCTGCTGTTCTGGGGCACCTTTAGCATAATGATTAATCCCATCCTGGTTTGAAGCCCAGAGCCAACAGGCTTGCTGTTCCATACAGATTGCATCCAGCCAATAGGCCACGCTTCATCACTGGGATTAGGAATGTAATGTCCCTGCAAGTCTACCATGGGCACGTACACTACATTAACTCAAAGCCAATGAAGCACAACTCTGGTAATTGAAGGCAGAGCCAATACATAGCAGTGAGATGGAGTCAGGCTGAGAACAAAGCCAACAGGTGTTCATTTAAATTCCGCACATGAACTTCTGCACCTCCTAGACTGGAATAATTTCCATCTGATTTCCTGCTGCAAAGTAAAAAATGTAGCTATTTTAATAAACCAAGAATGCCTATAGTAAAGCCTTTGATTGTATTGCACTCATAACCAGTTTGGAAGGGGTCAGTTAAACGACAGTTTTTAATGCGGCAATTTGCGGTTTAGCGCTTTTTCGCAGCAGTGACGGATAGTTCATATGAGTTATAGGGGATTTGGTTGTGTTGTTTATTTTTTCGCTTCTCAGTTCAGATGGCAAAGGTGCAGGGGGCGTGCCTGCCTGCCTCTTAAAGCCACTCACTGAAAACACACACAGTTGAAGCAGGAGGGGCTTGTTGGGGGGGATAGTTCCTCTGAAAGGGCTTTAATTGCAGGCGTTCCTCAGAAGGGATTTGTATACAAAGCAAAGTATCACCTTTCACAGTTTGATCTCAGCGAGAAAACCAGAAAGCAACTAAAAAGCAGGGAGACCAGGAAGTGGGAAGGATTAATGACAGAGGATGGTAGGAAAAGAATTCTCTGCTGTGCATTTCTCCAATGTCAGTAGACTGTTTTTTCTCCCTCTCTCATGCCAGTACTGCGAGCGTGCTCAAACATGCACACACAAAACAACGATCTGTCGATAGATCAGCTGGTGGAGCATACAGGGAGAGAGAGGGAGGAGGGAGGAAGGGGAGATGAAGAACATTCACACAGAGACGAAAGGAATTCTTCAGCTGGCTGCAGACAAGCTCGAAGAGACCAAGGAGTGAGGGAGGAAAGACACACACACACACACAGCTCTCACAGTCTTTTCCATGGCTGGAAACAACAGTGGATGGATCTTTCCTCCATCCCCTCCTTGTCCAAATCCCTCCCTGGTGAGTTCAACCAATCATGGCAAAGCTCTGCGGTTCCAGTACTTTTTAAGGAATCGATTTTAAAACGCAAAGGTAGTTCACATCATCGGTTAAGCGATACTTTTCGGTTCTTTTTAAAAAAGACGGGAAAAAATACGAAGTCCTAAAATACGCTACAGATGGGTTTTTTCCCACCCCTCCTTCTGAAAGAGGCGATTTAGAGTCGCAAAACATGTAAACAATTAGAACTCTTAGCGAATTCTTCACGGTTTTTTTATACCGTTTAAACTGAGCCGAAGTGTAAATGGCCCTGGATGGCAGAAGACCTCCTATAAAGTCATTGGGAGCAAAAGACTGGGCAGATGTTAGAAATAACGTTAGAGATGGGAATCATGCAATTCTCCAGTTGTCACTGGACTGTAAGTCCTAACTGTCCTAGTCTGTACAGCCAGTGATAAAGAATGCTGGGAGTTGCAGTTCAACAACATCTGGAGGGCTGCATGACTATCATACTTAATCTAAGGAAAACCTTTTCTTTCTGAAGAACTGGGTACAAGATCAATCCACGACCATTCATTCTGGAGGACTGTGAGTTTCAGTAGCTTTTCCTGAAACATTAGCTGAAAAGATGTGACTAGAGCAGGGGTGGGAATTGTACAGCCCTCCTGATGTTGTTGAACTGCAACTTCCAGCATTCTTCACCACGGCCTGTGCTGGTGGGAGTTGCAGTCCTAGAACACCTGAAGGGCAGCATAATTTCTACTCCTGGATTAGAGGAAGAGCTCTGAAAATGTCATGTGGAAATTAAGATTACACACGTACACATACACACACATTAAACAACTGTGAAGCTATGAAAAAGGGGTTTCACCACAGTGTCGTTTAAAAACTAGTATCTAATTTCACCAGGTTTTTTAAGGCAGTTATTGGATTAAATTTATTCCAAGGTGGTAAAGCTGAATGTTTTCAAGCTTCTATATTTTGTTACATTTACACCCCTTTTTCCTCCAAGGAGCTTAAAGTTGAATATATTATTCTTTTTCTCCATTTTTTAAATCCCCCAACAACCCTGTGAGGTAGGTAACACGGAACAGTAAAGAGATTTTCACAAGGTGCCAAAATGCCCTGTTACTGCCTCGCCACCTCCTCTCCCATTCCTGCCACGGAATTTTTATTTATTTATTTATTTATTTATTTATTTATTTATACCCCGCTTTTCAGCCACAAGGCTATCAGAGCGGCTTACAAATTGTTTTAAGCAATAGTAATTTACACATTTACACTGCATTAAGCAGTTTCCAATGTGTGTTAGCTAATTACATTAGGAATAACGTAAATCTTTCACACATTTACCTTAATTCCGCGGCAGGAACGGGCTCCCCCTCCCCTTGCTGGCCGGCTGTAAATGCAGCTGTCGTAAGGCTGCTTTTATGACCGGCTGTCTGAAATCCTGGCCGTTATCGCATGATAACGGCTGGGCGGTAAATTTAAAAAATAAAACTCCCCCAAACATAAAATCAGTTCACCAAGCACAAAAACACACTTTAAATCACACAATCAAAACAGGGAGGGTAAAATAAAGGGTGCCACATACCTGGATGTCCAGATCAAACCAGGAAGTGCTCGGAACGGACCTCCTCTCCACGGCTGTCATTTCAGAACAGGAACAGGGCTCCTGTTCGCACACCCGTGATTGCGTGATAGCGACGGAATGGGAGGTCTATTCACGATGAAAAATCGTGATTACATTGTTCCGGAACAGTCACGGAAGCAGGATAGATGCAGGACAGAATGGGGTCAATGTCATCCGAAAGGGAAAACCTTTCCTGACCCTGTTCTGTTCCTGCCATGGGATATATAGTCCGTGTGAAAATCTCCTCAGTGGTACAAGCTGATCCCATGAGCTTCATGTCTGAGTGTCTCCCCCAGTATTTCCCCAAATTTAAAACCAGGATTAGAAGTGTATTCTGAGACCTGGCTTTGTTCCTACTGAAGGCTCCTCAAGAGACTGTTTTCTTCAAGGATTCTTCTTTATGCAAACAACAGGAAAGAACAAAATCGGAGGCAAAGATGATCCGATTTGACTAGAGATGACAGAATAGCAATCACAAATCTTCACTATGATTTCCATCTGGCGTAATCACATCGCCCTCCCTCCTTGACAATAGAGCCTGGGTCAGCACAAACTGGGAAAGAATGAAGAGTGGATTTTAAGATGGTGAGTGCTGCTTGTTTTTACTGGGGTGTCTAAGATGCTTTTCGTTGCAGTTTGATTAATGTGTTGTGTTTTAATTATTTTGTTTTTCAACTTTTATTGTTAGCCATCTTCAGCACGATATTAATTTAATCAGTAAATCAAACAAGAATCTTTTCTTTGTTGGAATAGATTCAAGAGGAAAGAATCGGAAGATACGACCTGCCTTATATAGGCAGACCAGGTCTATTCAGTGCGCCTCTGTCTAAGCAGCACCAGCTCTACATTCCCAGCTCTAAGATCCCCAGAGATGCTGGGAATTGAATCTCAAGCTTTAATCCAAGATTAGGCTGCACTCTGAAACACACTTACTCATAGGAGTAAACTCAACTGAACAGAGTGGGACATCCTGTTGAGCAGATACATGGTATACTGGTTTAAGTACTGGACTAACAGACTCTAGGAAAACAGGGTTCAAATCCCACTGAGCCACAGACACCCACTGGGCAAGTCATACTTTCTCAGCCTAAGAAGGTGGCAATGGCAGCCCCCTCTGAACTAATCCTACCAAGAAAACCCCATGATATGACAGCCCAAAGTAAAAAACATTGAGAAAACAACTTGAGAGTGCACAACAATACAACAGTTCCGTGTATGGTTGCTATATTAAACCTATGCTTTACTTCTGAATCTATGGACCCATCTCCAGAAGGCAGTAGGGTTTTCTGACATTTGACATGGAAGAAGGCAGGAGTCATAACTTATAATTCACCTTTTTGGAAAACAACCCCAATAACTTAAAGTGGATTTAAAGATGTTAATTAAATGGTTTTGATCATGGACTGGTTTTCTTTTTCTACCTGAACTTTGTGGATGACCATTACATATATTTTATTGTTAGAGTTAAAAGAAGAAATTAATTTTTGATTTGATTTTTATGGGGAAAATGGGACTATATAATGGATAATTGATTTCAGTCATAGAAAATATTGCTAATTTTAATGTTTAAATATCAATCTCATGTTTATAAGAATTTGATAGAATGTAGGATTCTTTCTGAATAATTATTATTATTGGATAGATATTAGAGCTAATCTTTTATTAACTTTCTGTAGAACAACTAGTTAATATGACAAGTTATAGTTTATATGTATACTAATGAAATTGATAAATTATAGAAAGAAGTATATCTGTATTAGTAAGGTATTGTTTATATGTGTACTAATGAAATTGACTGTTTATAGAAACATATTCTTGCTTAGTGCTTTAAAACGGGGAAAAGATGGAGAAGGCTTAATTAAAAGTTAGCTATAGCAGCTGTAGAAAAGATTGGAGGTCATTTTTATTTTCTTTTTTTTTCTCTTCTTCATTCTATTGTCTTTTTCATTTTTTATTATTTATTGATGTAGTTTGTAGATTGTTTTCTTTGTATATTCTTATTCTATTATTTTACAACTTGTTTCTTTTTTATTGTATGTTTTATTTTATAACTTTTAATAAAGAAGAATAAAAAAGAAAACAACCCCTGATTCCCATGGCCTAGCTGGGGAATTCTGAGAGTTATAGTCCAAAAAAGTAACTTTACCCAGCTCTGGGAGGGTTTGAAAGCTGGAACCTGATGGCAAAAGTTAAGGGCAGTTGCAACTAAGTCATGATGCCAGAGCAGCTAGTAGGCAGAGGGGGTCAATACAGCAGTGCAACTTTGAAAACAAACACACATTTCCTTCATTCAAGTATCTTCTAACACAGTGAAAATGGATAAGCGTAAGATAAAAGCCACCTGATGATCTCATTACTGTTCTAAGCCAACACTTTAACCAAGTTCAGTTTCCTGTTTGTGTCTCGAAAGCTGAGAAGACACCCAGTCATAACCAAAAGTGTGCTTCAAAAGATTTATTAACATGTCATTGTACATATTTTACACAAATGGAATGTTAAAACATACAACCTAGATCAGTAAAAAAAAGAAAATAAATCATACAATTATATACTGGCAGACCAAGTACAAGATGTACCTTAAAAAAACCAAAACAGACCTCAAGTAATTTCCCCACTCACACAAGCTCAATTTTTTTTTAAAAAAAAATTACAAACACATTTTATTAGACATAGCTAATTACATTCTTTTTTTTTTTTATCAGCAGGGAAATCAAGGAAGACGTCTTGTCCACTGCTGCTACAAAATGTTCAGAGCCTGGAAATGTTACTTTTTGAAGACCACAATTCCCAGACCTCACTACAACTATTGGGTGCTGTAGTTCAAAAAAGTGACTTTTCCAAGCCCTGCAAATGTTACAGCATTTCTTGCTAAAAGGTCTCTTGCTCAGAGTTTGATCTAAACATGTGGAAATGGCAGATGTGAACAGGCGAGTGACAGTGGGCACTTTCACCCAGCAAAAGGGCTTCAGTGCTTTGAAAATCTCACTCTCTTGGGCAGCAGTCCTGAACCATTGCTTCTTCTTTATAAAGGCAGAGCTGGCAACAGTTTCATTCAAATGGGCCCTCTAACATCTTAGCCCCCCCCCCACTCCTCATTCATCTACTCTTCTGGATGTACATGGGTAGAAAACCAAAATAAATATTTCAATCACATTGCAATAACTGCATATGCAGGCCAGTAGTTTCCACACTGTTTCAGAAAATCCCAGATGACCAGTAGGGATAAGCAAGATTCCAGTTAAGACAGCTTGCCCATCTCAGTTCCAGCCTTCCAATACACAGCTTTAGGGAAATGTTTGCATGCATTATAAGGTCAACCAGCATAACCATGGGGAGCCCCAAACAGAGTGGTCACAGTTCATGTGAACAGACAGAATGCATATGGAAACATTATGCAACACACAATGTGGGGGTGGCAGAAGCATTGACAGACAAAATTCCCTGAAGGTTTGCAACCAAGTTCTTTTGGGGGAGGGCACACAGGGTGAAGGAATCTGGGAGGCATTGTCCAAAAAGGGAACTTTTCCAAGCTCTGGTGAAGTTTAAAAACTGCAGACCAGATCATTTATTGAGAAACCTCCTTGGCAGCCAGCATAGACATTACTTTGCCACTGCCAAAGCTTAAAAGGTAAGGGAAGTTTTTGATAAACAGAAGTGTAAGGGTTCAGCAGCTAAGACTCAACATTGTTGCTTTTAGAGATACTGAAGGAAAATATTACAGTTTAATAAAGAAAACCATCACTTATTCAAAGGGCCATGTTTAAGTGTTTTAAGACACTCCAGAATGAAAAGAACAAATGGACACCATATGCTAAATATAGTTTCAAAAATAAAGTGTTTAAGTGTCAGCACCAATTAAAATTTGCTTCATTAAAATTACTCCCCATTTGAGTTGATTGATCTAGAATTCCAAGTATCTGCCAAAGAAATATTCTAAATATGTAAAAATGACACTGTAAACCACTAGCAACGCACACCTTACCACAGGTAAGAAGCTACTATCTTCTGGCAACTGAACTTAAGACACAGAAAAGGGGTATTAAAGTCAAGTCAGTTTTCCACACAAATATTGGTCATGCTGGCAGCTTTAACTAGTATTGCTTTGTGTTACTTTACAGTTTTTTATTACTGTGGCACTAAATCAGTGATGGGCAACCCATGGTTTGAGTAAGCCTTTCTGCCCCTCTCTGCCCTCTAACACCATTTGGATGTTCATGCAACTGCGGCAGAAAAAAACCCCAGGCCATGTGGCCCAGCCACACAGTGCGGTGGCTAGAATAGCATAGCCCCACTCTGGAACAACGTTCTATGGTTAGCTCTTCCAACACCACCTAGACTTTTCATGAATTCTTTCTGCCATCAAAATAGAAGCCAGCAGACGGGCAAATCCAGAGCCTCACTGCTGTTGTTCCCAAAACCTCTTGGAGGAAGACTCTCAACCCATCTGAGGGGATGGATGGGGAGAAAAATGAGAGTGTCTGTGGGAACGAAAATACCAGTTGCACATGTGAGAAAGTGGATGAGTGGAAGATAGAATGGATGAATGGGTGGATGGATGACAGGAGTTGTTTGCTTGTACCATGAATAGATAGTTGGTATGAATAGATGGATGATGAAGGGGAGAATCAGGGAGAGAAAGAAAGAGAGGTGTGGAGGGGGTGAAGTGGCAAAGATAATAAAGTAGAAGATAGTAGTGATAGAGAAGAAGGAAAAGATACCCCATTCACTTTTGGATTTGTCCTGACCCACCACCCATATGTGAGCCTCCAACCCGCTTCCATGACTGTATTTTTTACTAAATTCAAAATGTTTGCCCATCCTCCACATGAGTGAGCAAAAAACAATGGGTCATGTGTAGAGCCCAAGGCCATTTTTTGCGGATCATGCTGACCTCATTGCTACTGTTGCTGCTCTAACCACATCACCCAACTTGGCAGCACTATTTAAAAAAGCAACCTTTCTAAACTCAATAGTTTTGTCTCCTCTTCTGAAAGAAGAGACAATCTGAGCCTTCAGACTAATGAGGCTCTGTAGTGGAGGTACTCTAGCACCTTCCTGTACCATAGACAGCTGGCATAGTTGCCACTAAATTTCAGTAGTAATTGAGGTACCAGTGGAAACCGAATTTTGGTAGCCACAACAATTATACAGCAACCAGTGGATCTTCTATGCACATCCCCCAAGCCTGGGAATTCCCCCCCACTGCTTTGGAGAATGCCTTCCAGGAGCCTGAGATTTTTCTAGGAGTAATTAATTACTTAACTATAACCACTGAGCTAAATTAAAGCAATGGCCTTCCATCTTTTCAACATATCCAACAAAACACAACATAGACATCGTACTTAATAAACCATCTGGCTACAGTTCCATGCTTTCGACTTTAACTGCACAGGGCGAGATCAAAAGCCAGCTTAGGAAAGCTATCCCCACCGGAAACAAGGAAGTGGCTGTAGCCAAAAATGATAGAAACAGCTCCCCCTCTGGCCAGGCCTGCGTAACTAACTGCTAATTGGGATCAATAAGAGAGGAGCTTAACTCAGAGGCACAGTAGCATAAGACTCAGTCTGTAGAGCATGCTGGCTTAGAAGGAGGAAGTAAAGAGGAAGGAGATTTGAAGCTTAAAGTCTGAGACAAAGAAGTATAAATAGCAAGTTATTTTCTCAAGAAGATGAACACTGAGATTAACTCACTAGCAATGGTGAAGTGGGGACTTTCCATAGCACCATGTCTGCATCACAAAACAAGGTGCAGTATCACCTTAGGAAAATCCCACTATAACTTAAAAACAGCAAAGGAAACAAACTACAAGTGGAAAAAAATGGAAAGCAGGAAGAGGTTTCTGGAAATTAAGAATGACACTGGAGCAACCCAATAATCTACACATGCCTTACTTGGATCCATATGATCTAGCTAGGAGTTTGGAATGAATAGAATAAAAGCTTGAGACCTGACATGAATACAGGGGTATTTCCCAATTCCTTGGAGAATGAATCGATGGATGCAAAGAACAAGCTTATTTGAAAAGTCCACAGAGTGGATCTACTCATATTTCAGGACCATTAATAGATCACATGGCACTAAAAATACTTGAGGTGTCACAGCTGAAATCCTGGCTCCGTGATACATTTATATCCTCTTTCTTCTTAAGAGTTTCAGTGTAGGGTATTTACGTAAAAATAGCCAACTAGAATTTTGAAAAGGGTGAATTCTAAGAAGTTAGTGTAGGTTTCAACTGCACTGGCATTTGAATTACCTGTTTGCTTTATTTTATCAACCTCAGCATTTAACTCAGCCCTAGTGCTCCTTTAAAAAAAAAAATCAAATCCCATCTATTGCAGCAGAGCCTCCAATTTTAGCTGGAGGGAAGGAAGCTCTCTGAAATAGTATGATGCACTGCTGTTACAACCTAAAGCTATAAAATGTAAAGCAATAGGCTTGTCAGAAGATAAAAAGAATTTGAAACATAAGGAAAGAGAACAATATGCTCCTACAGTTTCCTACAGGCTGATAAGACTTCATACCATGCTTCCCCCCACCCCCACCCCACTTCTCTGGCTCTGAGGCCAGATTTCCCAAGAAAAGAGGCAAAGCCAGATTGGGTGGCAGGGGTTGTTGCATTATCAAACTTCAAGAAATTTTGAAGCCATGGGTGGCGGGCGGGAATGATGTGGGGAAAATTGAAATGAGCAATAATTGCTTTCTTGTGACTTTAAACTTTTTCTACTGCTTTGACAACATGAAATGCAATTCGCCCATACAATTCTTTTATTTGGCATCATTTCTGAATTTTGTTGAGCAGTATTATGGATGTTCACTCATAAATATGGCCAAATCTGTTTAGTAGCACTTACTTCCAAGTCAGCATACATAGGACTGCAGCCTCAAAAGGCCTAACAGTCCAATTCTATATACACTTGTTCAGAAGCAAGTCCTAATACAGTCAGTGGAACTTATTCCTAAGTAATAGTGCACATTCAAGCAAGGACAAAATTCACCAAAAGAAGGCAAGCAAGATTTTTTTAAAATTGAAGATTGTAGGCTCCTCTCATTAAAATGGCAGCACCAACAGGCAGAAATGCATATTTCATTTGAGTGACACGTATGTCTAGGAATCACAGAAACCATTGTTCCCCACTGTTTCATTGTCTTATAAAGATATACATTTTGAAAAAATCTTGCCCTAAAAATTCACAAAATCCCTCCCCCCCTCCACCAATGTTCTCCCAAATTTCAATGTTTTTCCAGTGGAAATAACTGAGGGGAAAAGAGGATTTTTTTAAAAAAAAATCAACATGTTCCTGGCTAGGGGAAGAAAACCGGTACAGGAGAAACTCAAGCACTTCTTACACCTGTCCACAGCTTCTCATCTGCAAATGCTCCAACCTGTCCATTTCACACCCTAGAGACAAACATAGGATTGGTCATTCTGTGATTGCTAAACATCTAGTTCTGTGCACTACAAGAGTGGGTCTCAACCTTTGGTCCTCCAGATATTTTGGGCTTGGCCTCATATAATCCCTGCCCATTTAGCTATGCTGACTTAGGCTTCTGGGATCTGACATCTGAAACATCTGGAGGACCAATGTTGAGAACCACTGCACTACAGCATGGAACTGTGATCAGAATAATGCAGTATTGTGTCTACTTCTCCTCTTCCTGAAGTCAGAAGTGTTTGCCTGTTACAGCACTGAAGACACATCTAAACTGCAAGACATCATCAGTAGACAGTACACTTGATCTGTAGTTTTGAGAAATGTGGTTGAGAAGCAAGGTACCAAGTATGCCTGCATATGCATGCATTTACACAAGGTATCAGCAGCAGTTCCTACACTTGCCTCTTCACAAATAACAACCAACAGATTTTTAAAGTGTTCTTAAGGGAAGCAGAATTAAATCCTTAAGAAAAATGAAAGAATGTAATATAAATCTTATTTTTGCTCTTTAAACATGGTAAACGTTTTCATCACTTTTATTCAACACTTGTCCATCTTTTTACAAAAGTCACAAGATACTTTAATTGCTTTCCAGAACAGGACCCTGGTGGTGTTGTGTTTTTTTGGTGGGGTGTGTGTGTGTAAACAAATATATTATTAACAACTAACTTATTGTTTTAATTAGTGAACTGCTTCTCTACCCTACTTGGACACCTCATTTTACAATTCATGGAAAGCTAGCAATGTGTAGTAAATTATTAATGATTCAAGAATATAGGTGCTTCTTCAATCCTATGCCAACAATTATATAACCTTAAGACCATTTATGTATCAATGGAATGGTAAAAACACACACAAAAAGAAGTCAGTCCAGGTCCCATCAAGAAAAGTTCCCACATTACCTGCTTTTGAGACTATACAGCAAAAGAGGGGCATCCTGGAAATTGGAATAGTACAAGAAATTAACTACCTGAAATATTAAAAAAAATACCCGTTAAATTACCTTAACTGGCAGCACTTGAAAGATGGTAAAATTTTTCCCTATAACTTTTTTTAAAAAAAATATTGCATAGCTGCTAGATTATGCTTTTTCATTTTGCTGTTGCTGCACTGATACCCACAAGCAGTAAAAGTGAATTTTAGTATACTTATACAAAAATGAACACAGTATGTGGATTTCAATAACTCTACAGCCTGATCAACAATGTCAATTAACCATCAGTCTTGATTACATTTTGCTCTTTGGGCTTGCACTCTGACAAAGCTTTACTTAACAAAAATTTCCTAAGTCAAGGAATGTTGCATTCTTTCACAGAAAAAATGTGAACAGCATACAGGGTGGGAAATTTCATGAATACGTTCACAATGTTTGACTGCACTTAATAATCTGCCTTTTCTGCCAGCCCACGGGAGCAAAAGAGTGGGGAATTCCAACCCAAGAATGGCATCTTCCTTGTGTTATGTCCCAGAGTGATCTAGAGCACAGTTTCCATTCAAGAAAGGATGTGAGAACAATCCTGCTTCTGTAGATAGCTTTTTAAAAATTAAACTGAAAGTTGTTAACTTTGGCCTGAAGGTACAAAACAATGTCCATAAAGTCTGTGGGAAGAGGATTTTTCTGGGATGTGCAGCATATTCAGAATCCCTGTGTCTCCTTTAGGTGACTGTTGGTACACTGAGCTTCCAACGTTGCATCATTTGTCCCAGGCATGTTCCATCTCTTGTCTTCCCCAGTCCAAAAGGAACACAAGTCCACTCTCATACTAACTTCTGAAGATGGAACTTCAAATCCTTTACATCTGATGATCAGTGTAAGAGACTACAAAGAAATCCACAGAGAGAAAAAATTATATTTCTTGGGAGGAGTACATTCTGTAAAGCATAGCAGTCTGATTTCTAGGGGTGGACATCAGGGGAAATTGTGCCTCTCTAAGCACCACTTATCATTCTAAGGTCCTGTCTACACGAATCCAAAAAAATCTGACTTGGGTGTAATAAATTCAAAAAGGCAGTCGGTCGAATGCAAACCATCTGCCTACATGATTAAAACACCCCCCTAAAATCCGTATGACCCCCCTTGCCCAGCTGGCTGGAGTGAGCGACCTCCCAATGCCTTTTTTTTTTTTATTCAAAAGGTGCTTGGTATTATCCGGACAGCTGTGATTACGTGTTTACATTTAAACATAAAAACGAAAAAAAGTATCACAGACTTACCAGACACTTGTTGACCCAGGAATCCAACCTGGCGGCTACAGCCGCTTTCCCTCTTTCGTAGTCCCGCCCCTTCTACCCGGCCAGCCAATCAGGTTGCACTCCTGTTCATATCTGTGCGAACAGGAGTGTACAAGCTGCCAATCATTCAAACGTTTTCCAGATTAATCCTTCCGATCCGGATGAAGACCTGGATCCGCTGGACATGGACTAAAAGGTAAGTTTTGTGGGGGGGCCCGAATGACATGTATTTATTCGAACAGCAGTCTGTACAGATCGCTGATCTTCTGAATATATACGTGTCATTTTTCATCGTATAAACAGGACCAATGATTGAGAAACCAATGGTCAATCCACATGCAGATAGCCCAATGCACTAACATAACCAGTATTTTGCTGTTTATTCTCCAACAGGAGCTTACTGAGGATTTTATAAAGGAAGCACTTTCAACTTGGATCCTCAGAAAATGTCTTGCATTCACTTCATTAATGGATGCTACTCCAATGCTACATATAGAGCAAAAGGGAACCAAGGCCTTCTTGCAGGCAGAAGGAAAGAGAAGTAAGAGACAACAATATGGTGCCTCCCCATTATAACCATTTTCCTCAGAAAATATATGCCTATGACGGGCAATGCTTGACTTGACTAGCTCCAACTTAACTGGCCAAAAAGTAATGACAAGTGCTCTCGACATGAAAGCCCTTCTTTTGCTCATGGCCTATATGATACAGGTAGGAGAAACAGGGACATCAGTGCTTTACATACATGAGTAAAATTAACATATTTGAGCATAGAACAGACAGGGGGGTAAAGTTTTTGTGCTGCATTCTATGCTTCTGCTACAATGTTTTGTTAAAATGTACCTGTAATACAGAACTGTACCAACTTGTCAAGGACAGAAACTTCTTCAAGCCCAAGTGTATTTTGTATTGGCAGCACCAACCATTGTCTTCCCTATCTTTACCCATTGTAGCCACTCCTTAGCACACTTTCTAAAAATAACTGCAATAATACTGCAACGGCAAATGAAACAAGAGAGACAAGAGGTCCTTATTGGGCTAAAACAGCAAAAAGAAGCAGCTTCCTTTGAGGCCATAATAATCCAGAGAACCACATGCGTAATGGCACAGAATAAGTAATCTCTCTCTCTATCCCCCCACCCCCTGCCCATTGTGTACATCTTAAAAACAATTTGTGCTACAGTATATTGGGACTAGTGGTCAAAAAAAGGAAAAGGGAAGCCCTTAGGGGTACATGTAAGGTTTAAAAAGGTTACATGGACTCTACCCCCAACTCACAGAATGGTGCACAAATTCTAGAAGATGTCATTACTTTTTGGCCAGTGTTTAAAAGTCGGAAGTTTCTGTTTCAAAAGTATTGCACCCCCACCTCCCATAAAACCCATAGTTTAAAATGTTTATTGCATAGGACTACACAGAAAGACAAAGAGATAAGCCTCAGAAAAAAGTTATGGGTTAATGACTATCTAATTCTAGCCAGAAGTAAACATGTTAAGTAGCAGTTTTCAAAGAGTGCCTCTAGTGGCACAGAATAGCTGGTTTTCCAAAAGGGGCATGGCAGATAGCCCCATTCCATACTAGGGAAAATACAGCAAAAATAAACTACCACAGCTCTTACTAAGTATTTGTTTACAGCCAAGAAGATGCTAAATGTTGTGCGTGCACACAAAGTACACTTTAGATGGTACTATGAGAAACAGAGATAAAGACAGCGATTGGTGTCTTGAATGGTGCAGCAAGACTTTTAAAAGTGCTGCTATGGTGGCAGGAGAGGATCATTTTCACTCTGCTTCATGCAGCAAAATACCTTAGGTAAGCACTGCTGTTTTAGAATGCCTATTACCTTGGTAAAATGGCTTGAGCACTGCTGAATAGCAGCAGCAAGACTGGTAAGCGGTAGCTAGTAAAGGCAGGTAAGTTCTTCACCTGGAAATCACCATGCCAAGAGCAGCATCCCAACTGCATAGGCTGCAATGGCCATACAATTATACCCATCATCAGTGCTGAGACCAATAGTCTACAGCCCCTAGCATTAACAGTTTGCAAGGATCAAATACTGTACACTAAGTACAGTAACACCCCCCCATATCTGCTGATTCAATTATCAGTGGATGGTGGCAGAGGGGTAGGGGTGGATGGGGAGGGAGGGGATAGCTCTGGTGGCAGTGGTTGGATGTGTGGCAGTGGCAGCGGCCTGGAAGGCGGAGTGGCAGTGGTGGGGTGCGTGGTAGTGGCGGCTCTGGGATGGCTCCCATGGCAGTGGTGGGGCATGTGGTGGAGAAGGCCTTGTGGTAGTGGTGGGGCATGCGGCGGTGGCAGGAGAGGAGGTGGCGGCACCATGCATTGTAGTGGTGGTTTGTGCGGCGGTGGCCTGTGAGGCCACGGTGGCACACGTTGTGGTGGTGGTAGGGCACATGGTGGAGGCAGAGGAGGGGGAGGACTGGGAGGCCACAGTGGCAGTATGTGTTGTGGTGGCGGCGCGCGCAGCAGTGGAGGCCTGGGAGGCTGCAGCGGTGCAGACGATGGCAGTGGTGGGGCGTATGGTGCCACAAGCTTCCTTCCCTCCCCAGGGTGTTTGTTATTATCTGCGGAATTCACCATCCACGGGGGCCCACGGAACCAATCCCCTGCAGATATGGGGGTCTACTGTATATCCATTCCATACAATATGTGACTCTACTCTGAAGAAAAAAATCAACCTAATTACAATTTAAGAATACAAGATGGTCTGGACAGCTCTAGAGTTCACTTATCATTGTAACAAAACACTGAAATTATTTAGCTTGTGTTTGCCATTGTCCCAAGAGGCTATCTTGGTGAATACATGAGACAGGGCTTTCTCTGTAGCCTCCCTCCAAGGGAAGTCAGTTTGGCTCCATCCCTCTTGAGGTTCCAGTAAGCAGCAAGCTAAATAATATTATTTTGTATGATCCACAGTCCTTAAAACCAGGGGTGGTTTCGTTGGCTGGTTTAATTGTGTGTGTGGATATTTTTTTAAATCGTATTTTCTACAAAACTGTTTTAGTCTCTTCTTAAATAATGTTTAATGTTTTAAATCATGTTCTTATCAAGTGTACACTGCTGTGGGGTCTAAGGAGCAATAAATGTGTGTATGTGCCTTCAAGTCACTTGTCGACTTATAGTGATCCCATGAATTTCATAGGGTTTTCTTAGGCAAGGAATACTCGTAGGTGGTTTTGCCAGTTCCTTCCTCTGAAATATAGCCTACAGCATCTGGTATTTGTTGGCAGTCCCAATCCAAGTACTAGCCAGGGCTGGCCCTGCCTAGCTTCCAAGATCAGACAGGATCTGGTGCCTTCAGGATATTTAAGTCTTGCTATAAATAAACCAAACTATTTTTTTATTAGGCCAGTGAGACAATATTAACTTTAACTCATAAGAATGACATTTAATCTAATGATCTTACTTATACTATGAAAAAGCAGTCACAGTTACCTTCAAAAGCAGGAATCTGCCATTAATCTGAGGGGTGCTCAGGACAAGATCTGTTTACTTCAAACCATTCATCTATGCATCTGTGAGAAGGAGAGAAAAGAAAAATAACTAAGGTAGAAAAATGAGGGTGGAAATAGGAAGCTACTACTCGGATAGCTCCAATGAAAACAAATAAAAATTTTTGCCCTTAAAGAATGCAAATATCATAACAAGGGTTGCCAATAATAAATAATTTTTCCTTCTATTTATTTTAACTGATTAATGAATTGAGTTTATATATTGAATTTAAATGTGGACAAACCTCAGTGAAAGTTTACAGTGCTGTAAAAAGGGGCCACATTTTCTTTAACACAATTTAATTTTTAAAAAATCACTATTATAATAATAATAATAATTATTATTATTATTATTATTATTATTTCTATCCCGCCCCTCTGCAATGCAATCGCAAGAAGTAAAGATTGTTTTTTTTTCTGTTCGCAAACAGACAAAATACAAATGCTTTTATTGAATAAAGACTACAAAAAATGTATCTTGAGATGCTAATAAAATAATTGTATTGGAAGGCACTTGCTTTATTCCTCAAGCCACATCATACAGATTTTTTTAAAATGGAGTAGAGCAGAGAGTGGCTAGACACCCACAAATTAGGGTTCTAAAATGTTCCTAGAATGTAGAATAGGCACAGAACACATTATGTGAGAACACAAATGTATTCCACAGAAAAAACAAATAGATGACCAAGTGAAATTAGCCTTTTTTTTTTCACTGCAAGAGAAGGCACTAGAAAATTAAATATACCGATTGGTTAGTGGTATACGGAGGAAGAGAGGAAGGAAATGTCCTGTTGTATCAGCGGAAGTTTATTTGTCTGACTGTGAATGTAGCCTAACAACAAGTGACAGGTTCAGCTATTGAATTATATTTTGCATGTACTTACCCTTTATGATATATGCATAGACAAGGCAATCGTGCTATTGTATCCCCTTGCTGCAGCTCTTCCAGGCATATTGCACATTCCCCAGCATCTTTACTCAGCACATCCTCTGCAGAAAAAGGCAAAAATAAATAACATATACATATACATGTATTCTTAGCATTAAGAACATTCTGAAGGAAAATAAGAAAGATAAAAGCCACTATGTTTAACCTCTAATCAAAATCAAGACACTCACAAAATCAAATCATTCTAATGAAAAACTCTTGTGAAACTAGATGTTGAGATATAAGGTTAATACATGCAATATCTCGCATGACCTCTTCTACGATACTCCACCATTTCCACTTCAACAGTAAGTGTACATCATGTTTTAGGTTCTCTTATCCAAATTCCTTAGGGGTTCCCACCCTTAGTACCCCTCAACTACTGCTTTTGAAAACAGAAAGAAATACAAGTTTTGCCAAAGCTGCCCATAATTCTGACATGTGCATCCTCAATGGAAAAACACACATATCTCACTTGTAGCCTGAACATGGAAAAGAAGCATGTCTGAAATAGTGGTCGTCGTCATTAATAAATGGTACTTGGTTTTGTAACACACTACTGTTACTGTCGAAAGCATCACCACAACCTTATTTCAAAACAAAATGAAATACTGTATAGGACATACCCACTCCCTTGCTGACTACAAATTGTGCCGTATACTTTCCAAACTACTTAAGTTTGGGAAACTTGGGGAAGAAATTCTGCAAAATAAATCTGTGTGCTTGAATTCATGTAGTACTAGAATTTTGCAGCATGTCTGCATGTCCTTCTCCTCACTGGGTTTTGCTCAAATTGGCAGAGGGGACAATAGGGAACACTTACAAGATTCAACTTCTCCTCATAGACTAGACCTGGACAATACTGGACATCATTATCAGGCATCAAAGCACTTGATGGTTGAGATGGAAATCTGATCCCATCAATTTATGATTAAATTACAATGAATGTCTGAAGAGATTATCACCAGGATGTTCTGGCACTTAGAATCCTCTGGCAAAGTGTAACCAGAGGCTACATGTTCAAGCTACAAATTCCACAACAGGCAGAACTTGTCTGCTTGTAGAGTACAAACAGGTTCAGGAAAGAGAAGGCATATGTCAACTTAGAATCATAGAACTGTAGAGTTGGAAGAGACCACAAGGGCCATCCAGTCCAACCCCCTGCCACACAGGAATCACGATCAAAGCATCCCTGACAGATGGCCATCCAGCCTCTGTTTAAAGACTTCCAAGGAAGAAGACCCTACCATGCTCTGCGGGAGTGTGTTCCACTGCCAAACAGCTCTTACTGTCAGAAAGTTCCTCCTAATGTTGAGGTGGAATTTCTGTTCCTGGAGCTTGCATCCATTGCTCCGTGTTCCAGTCTCTGGAGAAGCAGAAAACAAGCCTGCTCCATCCTCAACGTGACACCCCTTCAAATACTTAAACAGGGCTATCATATCGCCCCTTAACCATCTTTTTTTCAGGCTAAACATACCCAGCTCCCTAAGTCTTTCCTCATAAGGCATGGTTTTCAGACCTTTCACCATTTTAGTCGCCCTCCTCTGGACACGGTCCAATTTGTCAATATCCTTTTTGAATTGTGGTGCCCAGAACTGGACACAGTATTCTAGGTGAGGCCTGACCAAGGCAGAATAGAGTGTTACTATTACTTCCCTTGATCTAGATGCTATACTTTTATTGATGCAGCCCAAAATCGCATTGGCCTTTTTAGCTGCCGCATCACACTGTTGGCTCATGTTCAACTTGTGGTCTACCAGGACTCCTAGATCCCTAGCACGTAATCTCATTCAACCAGGTCTCCTCCATCCTGTATCTATGCATTTTGTTTTTCCGCCCTAAGTGTAGTACCATACATTTATCCGTATTGAATTTCATTTTGTTAGCTTTGGCCCAGCTCTCCAGTCTATCCAGGTCATTTTGAATTTTGACCCTGTCCTCTAGGGTATTAGCTGCTCCTCCTAATTTGGTGTCATCTGCAAATTTGATAAGCATGGCCCTAACTCCATCATCCAAGTCACTGATAAAGATGTTGAATAGCACTGGGCCCAGGGCAGAACCCTGTGGCATCCCCCTGGTCACATCTTTCCAAGACGAAGAGGAGCCACTGCTGAGCACCCTTTGGGTTTGGCAGGTCAACCAATTACAAATCCATTGAACAGTTAACTTGTCTAGCCCACATTTTACAAGCTTGTTTGCAAGAATGTCATGGGGAACCTTGTCAAAGGTCTTACTGAAATCAAGGTATGTGATATCCACAGTGTTCCCTTCATCTACCAAGCTGGTGATTTTATCAAAAAAAGAGATCAGATTAGTCTGGCACGACTTGTTTCTCTGAAACCCATGTTGACTTTTTGTGATTATGGCATTGCCTTCTAAATGCTCACAGACTCTCTGTTTAATTATCTGCTCTAGAATCTTCCCTGGTACTGATGTCAGACTAACTGGACAATAATTGTTGGGATCCTCTTTTTCCCCCTTTTTGAAGATGGGGACGTTTGCCCTCCTCCAGTCTTCAAAGCAAGTCACATGACAGAAGATATCTTAATCTTTAAGACTTTTTAATCCTTTCCTGGTATTTTTTTCACTGTTCCACTGGGAAAAAAAACAGAATGCCCACAAAAATTATTATCTGTATTAGATATTATCATCCTATATAAGGTATTTAGAAAAGTCGGCAAAATTAAATTCCAACCTTTTTATGATAATAGCTCCTGTGACAAAGCCTTTGAAATCATTAAAAGAGGTGCTGTAATTCAATCTTTTCAGGTTTTGAGAGATATACTGTATATAAATAAGGACAAATCAAAGTTGTTAATTCTCTCCAAAGAACTAGAGCTGAAACAAATGACATCTGAAGTACTATGTGTGTATTTCTGTGCCTTCAAGTTGCCAGTCAAATGGCAACCCCATGAATTTCATAGAGTTTTCTTAGGGAAGGAATACTTAGAGGTGTTTTTTTCAGTTCCTTCCTCTGAAATATAGCCTACAGCACCTGATATTTGCTGACAATACTAGCCAGAGCTGACCCTGCTTAGCTTCCAAGATCAGATGGATCTGGTGCCTTTAGCGTATTTATGCCTGTGAAGTACAGTCGCCCCTTCGCATTCCCGGCTTTGACATTCGCGGTCTTGAATATTCGTGGTTTCCAGTGCCCACTGTTGCCCCAATCCCATTGAACCCCCCAGGAACCACTGTGTTCAATGGGAGTCGTTCAATGGGATTCGGGTGGGAAAGGCAAGCCCCAAGAACCGTTGACTCCAGCCTCTTGAGGCTTGAATTTCTCACCCCATTTGCTTTAAACTGGCTCCAGGGCAAAACCTGCCAAATCCAGCCGAACTTGGGGCTTGGGAATGCCACAGTCAACGGAAAGCCGCGGAGGCCATGGGTTTTCCATCAAATGTGATGGCTTTTTCCATCTTTTGTTGGCTATGGGAGGGGGGAGGCTACAGTGGGGAAAAGGTGCCCCTTTGATGCAAAGCCTGTAACACCCCCCCACACAGCCAATGACAGCTGGAAAACGCCACACATTCTCCCTCACTTCCTCTGCCAGGCTTTAGATCTGCAGTCCCCCCCCCCAATCTTTGCATACAATTTTATTTGTGTTTTTTTCACATTCGCGGGGGTCTTGAGCACCTAACCCCCGCGAATGTGAAGGGACGACTGTACTATAGTGGGCATTAAAATTCCACAACGCCTATAGATATTCATTTTCAGGTGATTTCAATATCAAGGATAACAATTCATCATTTTGCCATAGCAATAATTTGCATACACTGGGAAGTTGCCACATCCTTGATTTTCAAGACCAGAGGTGTTTTAACCCCTTTGTTCATTTTTTTCAAATCTTCAGTTTCCAATCAGTCATTTAAAAAACTGGCAAGTTTGATCTCAAAGTCTTTGGTGGATAGAACTAAGCCAAGCATGATTGGCTTGGACAAGAATTTGTTGTTGTGTGCCTTCAAGTCATTCCTGACATATAGCTATGCTAAGGTGAAACTATCAGGGAGTTTTCCTGGCAGAATTTGTTCAGAGGTGGTTTACTCTTGCCCTCCCCTGAGGCTTAGAGTGTGACTTGCCCAATGTCACCCAGTGGGTATCCATGGTCAAGCAGGGATTCAAACCCTGGTCTCCCAGTATCCTAGTCTAACACTCAAACCACTATACCACGCTGCACAAGAATACATGGCATTAGGAACAAGCACTGGTTTGTTTAACCTCACAGTTTAATGCTTCTATGAATAGCTCCAGAACAGACTGCATTTCTTTTCATAGCCTATATAGCCTTCTTGTCTTGACTATGATAACTAGAGTTTTCTGTTGAATAAAGTAATTACTTCAAGAAAATGAGGATGTATTCAGTTACATCTTTGCTTTCTTTCAAAATTCAACAGGCAATTTAATATAGAAAAGATTTTTAGTCTATTCAATATTTGTGGCAGTCTAAAAGACTGGATAAGATAATAATTTTTCAATAAATTATGCTTTTTATCTTAACTATAAAAAAATCCGAGTTGTATTATGTTTTAACTTGCATGTTTTAATAAGAACTATGGCTTAATTCTCTTAACTTTTCTATTAATTTTTTTATTGTACTTTGTTTTAAATGGTTGTCAGCTGCCTTGAAGCCTGCGCCAGGAAAAAGGCAGGATATAAATTAAACAAATATTTACACCACTTCAGACTTGTGTAATCTACTTAGAGAGAGAAAGAACAATCTCACTCATGGTCCATATGGCTGCCACCTAAATATTCCTTGGGAACAGCTATCCAGAATATACAGTAGTATTGTAGTGGCAGTGTTGCTAATTTCCAAACATTTTTGTGCTCTGGAACTTTTGCAGGGTCAAGAGTCAAAGAAAGGTAAATGCTACTCAGTGCATTTGTGCCAGAGAATTCAGTTATAAAATAACGAGCCTCTTGTTGGTCAGGAGTGGTGAATGTACATAGAAAGAGAACATGGGCATTCAGTAATCTACTGTTTTCTGGTTATAAAAGGGACACACAAGAAATGATAACTACTGATAGTTGAGGTGGTTGTGGAGCATTTTAAATTCTTTAATGCACACCTGGACTCATTTACATAGCAGTTTTTATCCCGGGGAGAATCGAGATCTGGACATCTCGAAACTGTCCCATACTATTCCCATGATTTGTCGCAGGTAGCAGAAGTCTCGTTTTTTTTGGATTTGTTGTTTACTTGTACCTCTATCCCAGGAAAGGGGCACACAGCAGAGATGAATTTTGACTGCTCTGACTTTGGAGGTGGCGGGCTTGCAAGGGAAGCCTGGCAATTCTGGATCCGCCATTTTTGTATGGGCCTGCGTAGGGTCCTCAGCTGGTTCCAAAGCCCAGCTGGCAGAAGCTGCAGCCAGCTGAGCCAGGTGAGGGCCGAGCCCTTCCTCCACTCCCCCTCTGTTGCAGAGGCTTCTTCCACTCAGGGACCGTTTCCTCAGTGACAGAAGCCGTCATAGTCAGCGGTGAGGCAGGCGAGAGCCGAGCAGGCCAGAGGTCCCCCCTCCCTTAGCCTATCCTTTCTCCTGTCTCTCTGGCAGTGCCGGCGCTGCCGCCACAGTGGGGCTACTTTCTCCGTGATTGACAGTCACGGAGAAACATACACCCCCACAGCAGATCCTTCTTCCCAGCACCGCCGTTGACAGTCATGGAAGAAGTGTCTTCAGCCTCCTGAATGAAAGCAGCGCTGGGCAGAAAGCACTCCAAAAGACTATGGTGCTTCTGACATTCAGAAACACTGTAGCCCTCAGAAGCACGTTCCACCTGGCGCCGCTTTCGTTTGGGAGGTCAAAGATACTTATTCCGTGACTGGCTGCTAGAGTGAATGGGGAAGAGAGACTTCTCCCTCCTTGCTCCCCCTTCTCTTTCCCATTCTCTGGCTGCTGGGGCGAATGGGGAAGGGGGGAAACAGAGGAAGAGGCAGGAGTGGGGGAAAGGCAAGGAATGAGAGTCCTATTGACCACCTGTCCTCCACTGCAGCTTCTAGCTCTATGTTCCCCCCTTCCCCGTTCGCCCAAGCTTTCTCTGCGGGAGCAGTAGTGGCACGGGGCAAAACGGGCTAGGGGAGGGGGATGTCTGGGCTGCTCAGCCCTTGCCCACCTCACCGTTGACTAGGACAGCTTCTGTCACCAAGGGAACAGTCCCTTGGTGGAAGAAGTCTCCACAGCTGGAGGTGAGCCGGACAAAGGGCTGGCTAGGGGAGGGGAGAGACCTTGCCTGGCTCTCAGCTGGCTGCAGCTTCTGCCTGTTGGGCTTTGGAACCAGCAGAGGACCCTAAGGAGGGCCATACAAAAATGGCAGATCAAAAATTGCAAGGCTTCCCTTGAAAGCCCGCCCCTCCAAAGTCCGACCAATCAGACATCATCCCATTTCCTGGGATGGTTCCTGATTGTTCAGACAACTAATAGTGTGGGTTGTCCAGGACTTTCCAAAAAAGTCCCTGGAAAATAGAGGGATGGAAAGTCATGGGTTAACTGGTATTTTTGCTACCCCTCCTTCAGAATAGTGCATGATGTGTGTGAACCAATAGGGTTCAACACGAATTCTTCTTGGGGGTTTTTTGGCCGTATAAATGGACCCCCACTGATGTGCATCCCCATCATGATAATTCCTTAAACAGGAATATGTCAGTGAACTGATATCAGAATTCTGAGTACAAACCCTTCTGTACTAGTTTATTATCAGCAGTGTGATAAGTACAGAGAAAAAGAGGACAAGAGGACAACACAAATACACAAAAAATCCTTGAAGAAAACTGATTTGTATTGCTTTGGAGGCTTTTGCGCCTGCACTGTGACTCCACTGCCTGCTGTCACACAGAAAGACAGATTAGATAGGTGGTTTTGCACACCCTGCTGCATGGTGCCCATTACTTTGAAGGAGAGAACCCAGATCTTCTTCGTGGACTCTGTGAATCACACAGTTGGGTTATTCCTGAGCCTGTGCAGACCGTTCGGAACCTTATGGAATCACTAGGCAGAATGTGCATTGATACATTTTTTATGGTAACTCCGCCCACCCTAACGATCCCTTTTAAGGTGCTCCCACCTAATTCCCCTCAGTTCCTTTCTTTCCGCCGTGTTAGCAGCTTGAAGGAACATTCGTTCACTAGTTTTTTTCTCTTTCACTTTCGACTTGACTGGATCTTGACTTGGCTTGGATATTTGACTACGATTTTTCCTCACTCCTCTGGATTTGGCATTCTATCTCGGAATTTGGTGTTGACTTGGATCGGCTTCCTTTATTCTTGACAGTTTTTCCCTTCGGATTTGGTGATGTCGTGAGTAAAATGTCTTCGAGAGCGGCCTTTAAAAGGTGTGCTATTTGTCAAGCTAAACTCCCAAGCGTGGATGGCCATTCCCGTTGCCTGATTTGTCTTGGAGAGTGTTGACTCTTGCGTGCACTGTAGGGCTTTCATACCTCAGGCATGCAAGCACAGGATGTCCCATTTGAAGTCCTTATTATATGAGAAGGCTCTGATTCCGGCCTCTACTTCAACTCCAGCTTCTACTTCGGCGTCCGCACTGCCTAAACATGGCCATTCACCGTCTCTGAAGATCAAGACCCAAAAATGTCATCGCTCCCGTAGCCCTTCCCAACGCTGTTCGGTTGGTTCAGATCCGGAGGCAGTGCGTGGTTTGCACAAACATGTTTCTTCCTCGGATTGCTTGGATTCAGCTTGGGATCGAGCACACTCGACGCCTTCAACTTTGGCATGGGACCAGGAACCCTCCACTTCGAAGGCTGTCCCTCGGGACCAGGTGTCTTTTGAAACCACCAGTTGGATTGGTGTTCCTGGAGAGGCCGCAAAGTCCTTAAAGAAGAAAAGGAAGGACAAACACTCTTCTCGGCATGAGGTCCGCTCTAAGTCTAAGATCAAGCTGAAGGATACTTCGAAAAAGTCCAAACCGACAGCCATTCCACCTGCGGTCTCTACTGATAAGGCTGCAAGGCCTGTTGATACCGCTGAATCGCAACTCGCTGTTGAAGCCGAGGCTGTTCCCACCCACCCATCCCCAGTGACGGCTGCTGAGGGAAATGTGCCATGCCATGCTCCAACTCCTACGGGCTTGGTGGAAATTGTGGCAGTGGAAGTGGCAGTGGCAGCAGATGTGTCACTCCAGCGGAAGGGCCAATCACCAACCCTTGTCATCTCGAGAGCCCAACTCCTTGAACGTTCCGTCTCGGACGTTGAGGTTGAGGTCGTTGAACCCGAGGATGTCACCCGAACCCGACCGTTCCAGTCCCCATGAGGATGAACCTGCTTACACGGCCTACGACCTGGCATGCTCTGCCACTGACTCCACCCACACCACTGCCACGTACCCCCTCTCTGCTCCATGGCGATTGCAGTCCGTCACCTGCAGATTCAATGTCGTCATCATCGGGCTCATGGGATCCATACCTGCCCTATCTACCATCTCCAAGGCCTGATCTTGTGGAGGATGATTGTGCGTAGCCAACAGACGACATCCATGCTTTTTCTGAGCAGATGATCCGTATGTCCCACACTTTGGATCTCAAGGTCGTTGAGAAAGTCGGAACCAGTGGACCCAATTTCCCATCGGATTCAATCGAAGGCTCCTCCTACAGCTAGTCTCCCTGTCCTGCTATCCCTTCTGAAGCTCACTCAAGGTTTTTGGGAGAACCCTTCCTCAATCCAGTCTATCTCAAAGAAAATTGACAGGCTGTATCGGGTTGGAGGTGAACACATCGAATGGCTTCAGACTCACCCTCGACGGAATTCTGTGGTGGTCGAAGCTTCCCAGAATAGAAAGCAATGCCGTCCTCAATCAACACCACCCAACCCAGAAGGGCAGAAGCTCGACATAATGGGGAAAAAGATTTACTCTGCGGCAGGCCTGAGTTTTCACGTGGCAAATTACTCTGCCTGTATGGGGGCGTACCAACAGGTACTCTGGGAAAGGATGATGCCCCTCATCCAAGATCTCCCAGAGGAACAACAATGAATGGCTGAAGCAATCCAGTCGCAATTACTGGCGGGGCAACAAATGAATTCTGCCTGACATGTTGCGGATTGCGCCACTAAGACGATCACTGGACCCATCGCCCTCCATCGTCATGCGTGGCTCCATTCTTCGGGTCTCACTCCCCAGGCCTCAGCTACCATTGAAGACTTGCCCTTTGATGAATCGGGGCTTTTCAAAGGCTCCACGGACAAAAAACTAGAGTTCACCCAGAAGATGAGGACCACCGCCAAAAAATATGGTATGGCCGCTTCCTCATCTTCTCAATACCGCTCCAGGAGACGTACCAACTGGAAGAGCGCTACATCTGGCCACCAGTTTAGACGGGGGTTTACTGGCCAATCTTACAGATGTTCCTGATACTTACCGTCTCCTTCACTAGTTTCATCAGTGAGGAGCCAGGGGTCAGCATCGTGATACCAACCCCCTACAAGGCAGCGGTCTAAGGATCAAGCCAGGAGAAAATTCTGAATTTCCACCTCACTGTTTCTCTCTTCCCTTTAGACCCCACTGTTTGGAGATCGACTGTCGAACTTCCAAGAAGCCTGGTCTTCAATAACATCAGACCGTTGGGTACTTCAAATCATCCAGAACGGCTATTGGATCGAATTCGACTCACTACCTCCAACAAGCCGGGTTCAAGCAACACCGCCCTCCCCTCCCCTCCTCGAAGAGGTGCAGATACTGCTCCACAACGGGGCCATCGAACCTGTGGACTCCACACTTCACCACTTCTGCTTCTTTTCGAGGTACTTTCTGGTCACGAAGAAGGACGGCGGTCTCCGTCCCATTCTTGACCTTCACAGAATGAACAGATACATAGAACCAAAGAAATTCAGGATGGTCACCTTGGCCTCCATCCTTCCGCTCCTGCAACAGTACGACTGGTTCGCCTCAATAGACCTCAAGGATGCCTATTTCCACATTGGGACCCATCCGGCCCACAGACGGTTCCTGGCATTCCAGATCGTGAGCGAGGTGTTCCAATTCCGGGTCCTGCTGTTTGGACTTTCGACCACTTCAAGGGTCTTCATGAAGTGTATGGCTGTGGTAGTGGCCTTTCTAAATCAGCGCGGAGTAGTGATCTTCCCCACGACTGGCTGATAGTGGCAAACTCTCAACATCAGCTTGAACTCGATATCGATCTCACCTTAGGTTTATTAGACAGCCTGGGACTTGTTGTCAACATAGAGAAGTCACAACTACAACTGTCGCAATCCATCCAGTTCATCGGAGCTCAGCTGGATTCGTGTACAGCCGCAGCTTACCTGCCTCGAGACCGATTCGACACCCTTTGGTCACTAATCCATGCCTGCCACCGATCCCGAAAACTTCCCGCCCATGCGGCCCAGGTGCTTCTCAGTCACATGGCAGCTACTACCTATGTGACCCGCCTTGCCAGACTCCGGTTCTGTCTGCTCCAACACTGGTTCTTACAGGTGTTCGACCCCTTACACGACTCTCCAAACAAACTGCTCATGATGCCACAGCAGTTCAATGGTCGCTGGGATGGTGGTTGGTTCCATTCAACCCTCCTCAACCAGACATCTCTCTGACGACAGACGCCTTGATGATCGGATGGGGAGCCCACCTTGACTCCTACGAAATCAAGGGCACTTGGGATGCCAACGAACGGACACACCATATCAACGTTCTAGAGCTTCTTGGCATCCAGAAGGCACTACGTGCATTCAAAGCCCTGGTAATGGACAAGACCGTCCTGGTGATAACAGACAACACATCAGTGATGTACTACCTAAACAAGCAAGGAGGGACGAGATCCCCTCAGCTTCTCCAACTCACGCTGGACATCTGGGACTGGCATGTATGCAGAAACATTTACCTTCAATCCATCCATCTACCCAGGGAGAACACTCTTGCAGACAGACTCAGCTGTTCCAGCCTCTCCATCCACGAATGGATGCTCCACAGGTCAGTAACATCAGACCTATTCCAGCAATGGGGAACTCCTCAAGTTGACCTCTTTGCATCACCAGAAAACAGTTAGTGCCACCAGTTCTGCTCCAGACGGTGCGCCCTGGGCTCAAGGGGTGACACATTCCTCTTCCATTGGACGGAACCCCTTCTCTACCTCTTCTCTCCATTCCCACTGCTGACGTGATCGCCAAACTGCGACGGGGTAATTGCCAAACTGCCCCGGGCCTGAGCGGATGCCATCTTCATCACTCCGTGGTGGCCCCATCAGCCTTGGTTTGCAACCCTCCTGCGTCTAGCCAGGCACCCTTTCATCCGACTTCCGATCCGTCCTGATCTTCTCACCATTCAGGATGGGAAGGTCAGACACCCAGATGTGGAGGCTCTACAACTAACAGCATGGAGACTACGGCCTTGAATCCATCCTCTGTTCAGAGGGCCACTGTCACTATGGCCTCAGGTTCGTCCTTGGTTCTGATAGGCCAGATCTCTCCATCTCTCCCTCCAGAGGTTCAGGTTGTCATCGACGCTGCCCGACGACCTGCTACCCGTAAATCGTATCACTACAAATAGAAACTGACTACGGAACCGTACTCCATCCCAATGGTCTTGGAATTCCTTCTCCACCTGTCTGCCACAGGGCTTTCGCTTTCGTCAATCCGGTGCTACTTGGCAGCCATGTCTGTCAAATTCCAGGCTAGAGGTTACCAGTCTCCTTTTACGGATCCGACGGTGAAGAATTTCTTAAGAGGCTACGCCAACCTTCATCCTCTGGTACTCAAGCCGACTGTGACGTGGAGCCTCGAACTAGTCCTCTCACAACTGGTTTGGCGTCCCTTCGAATCCATGGCATCTACTGATTTGAGACTCCTGACTTGGAAAACTGCTTTCCTTATTGCTATTACTTTGGCGCGTCGAGCTGGCGAACTCTGTGCCTTGCGCTCGGACCCGCCATACACTGCCTTCCACAAACATAAGGTAGTGCTCCGTCCCGACATCTTCCTCCCAAAGTTGGTGTCGAGCTTCCATCTGAATCCATCTATCACTCTTCCTGCTCTGATACAGGATCCAAAGGATGAATTCAAACATACCCTCCACTCCGTGGATGTCAGAAGGGCGCTTGCCTTTTACATCCAGAGAACTGCCCCCTTCAGGAAGTCACCTAAACTGTTTGTTTCCTATGCCGACTCGAGACTTAGAACCTATTTCTCCACAACGTCTGTCAAAGTGGGTGACATCGACCATAGCTCTCTGCTATGAACTGGCCAAGAGGCCATTGCCGCCACGGGTTCGAGGACACTTGACGAGGGCTGTCTCCACCTCAACAGCTTTCCTCTCTGGGGTGCTTCTAGAGGACATTTGCAGAGCAGCAACGTGGTCATCACCTTTGACTCTCATTTCCCATTACAGACTTGACACTCGTTGCAGGAACGAGGCTGCCTTTGGGAAAGCTGTACTTTTGTCTTCTATTCAATGAGTGAACGTTAATGTGTTGCCAAGTTACTTGATTGATATCCTTGATATGATAGGTATATATAGTTCATCAGTTTTGCTTAAGAATGTGCTGTCAATAAATCCAATTGATGTTTGACTGTGCAGCATGGTCCTAGTGTCAATATGTATAGGACATGCCCTCTCCTGGAGTGAAGCTTGCCAGTCTACCCAACTGTGTGATTCACAGAGACCACAAAGAAAATGGACAGGTTGCTTACCTGTAACCATAGATCTTCGAGTGGTCTTCTGTGAATTCACACAGACCCGCCCATCCTCCCCTCTATTTCCTACTACATCATATAAACGTGTTAATGTTCCTGATGCTGCTGGTTGCGGCATCATTCAATGAACTGAGGGGAATTAGGCGGGAGCACCTTAAAAGGGACCGTTAGGGTGGGCGGAGTTACCGCCAAAATGTATCAATGCACGTTCTTCCTAGCGATTCCAGAAGGTTCCAAACGCTCTGCGCAGGCGCAGGAATAACCCAACTGTGTGAATTCACAGAAGACCACTCAAAGATCTATGGTTACAGGTAAGCAACCTGTCCATCTCGTCTTCCACATTTAACCTGGCCCCACTTAACCCAACTTCAGATGTCAGGTGGCTGCAGAAGAAGTTACTGTATTTGAGCACAAGTAAGGCTTTTTTAAAATTCAAGATGTTTGTACTGGTATAGATAGCTACCGTACTTAAAGGCCAATCAGATGCCATTTCTCTCTTCAATGAGCCATCCTGAATAATGCAGTAACCTGGGTGCTTCTATCAACAGTTTCTCAAGTAGTTGAGTATCTGTCTTCATGCACCCAAAATGCAAAACAAAAAGTCACTCTGGCAACTTTCTAAGAAAATGCCTATACTTGTAATAAAGATCAAGACAGCATGAGTAAAGCTACCTTGAATCCTATCCTAGGAGAAAGGTGGGATATAAATCAAATAAATAAATAAAGCAGTCAGGAACACAGAAATCTGTACCTTCAACAAATACTGGTTTTATGAAGTATCCAACAAGAACTCCATGCTCTGCTTCATGATATAAATATTTGCCATTCAAATGAAGCATTCAAAACAAACATCTATCAGCAGAAACAAGGGCAGTCAGCAGGGGAAAGCAAGGACAGAGAAAGAAGCACTACAACTGAAGAACTACTGATCTGTTTAAAGATCAGACATGTTACTGAAATACGTTTGTTGTTATTGAACCCACCATGATAGCAGACCACCATAAAGGCAGCACACAAAGTGCAAACCCATAGAAAATCAAGAGTATAATTGATTGCTTCAGCAACACCACAGAAATATCTGGGCATAAAATGCTATTCTTTAGCCATTGATAATTGCTCTAATTAAAAAAGATATGTTTTAATTTCCATAACTATAAAGCTTTCTTTGTTTCAATGACTGTTCATTTAACAGCTTTTAGGTCCAATTTCCTGTCTTTTGTGTTTATTTTATAGGCTAGGATAAGCAACAACTCTGTAGAATTTAAGTTATCAGCATTTTTGTTGTTATGTGCCTTAGCTGACCCTGTTTTTCTTGGCAAGATTCATTCTGAGGACATTTGTCATTGCCATTAGGGTAAGGAAGCATGTCACAAGGTCACCCAGCAGGTTTCCATGGCTAACCATGGATTCAAATCCTGGTCTCCATGGTCCTAGTCCAACATTCAAATCAAGTCAGTTACACAAACTCTCTTACTAACATTATCTCAATTCTTTCCATATGTGAAGACAAAGGTCTTAAAAGTCTGTAAATCTACAGAAATCTTGTTTTTGTAATGCTCTACAGCCATTGTATAGATTCAGCAAACATCTTGTATAAAATTATTTTTAAAATAATTATACTTTGACAATGATAATCAGATTCATCTTAAAGTCTCAGATGTGTGGGTACACATCTTACTGAATTGTGAAACACAACCAGATACAGTTCTGTTGCTTTTAATCCAGAAAAGGGTTCAGGACTCAATATCTACTGCGGCAAAAAACGTTGGTTCACAAAGACAGTCTTAGTTTTTTAACAAAATAATCATAGTGACTGTGGTGGTTTGACAAAACTGAGCCCCTCCAAACTTTGTGTTGGTCTGATTGTCAATTCAATCCTACCTCCCTAAATAGGAAAAGTTAATTCCTTTAGAACAGTGTTTTTCAAACTCTGGTCTTCCAGGTGTTTTGGACTTCAGCTCCCAGAATCTCTGATCATTGGCCAAAGTGGCTGAGGCTTCTAGGAATTGAAGTTTCTGCATTTTTTAATTCCTATATCAGCTAGAAGTTAACAAATCCTCCCTCAGAGCAGAAGAATCCTCTGGCCTCTTTCAGAGACAGAGAAAAGGCTAGCAGTTTTATGACATTTGTTTCTTCAAGAGGATATGGATATTAATCAAACACGACTATTTGCTTAGTGGGAAGTAACTATTTGCTCTCTATCTTCATATCTGTAGTGACCCTTTAATTATATATATATATATATATATATATATATATGCAAACAAATCCACAAATACTAAAGGTAAAATTTAGCAACATTTTCCAATCTGTAAAAGAGCCCTTTATTTTGATTTTTTAAATTATTTTATTTACAAAGTAGTTTTACAAAATATAAAACACAAGTACAAACATAGATATAAAAGAGAAGAGAAAAAAAGAAAGAAAAAAGAAAAAAAGAAGAAAAACTTGACTTCCTCATCAGCTGAGTTTGAACTTGCGCAATTGTTATCTCATTTACTTTCTAATACAATACTGTAATGTTTTTCAATATTTTAGAGAAGTCATGCATACATATATTTATATCTATAAATGCATTTATATACATATATATATATACATTTATGAACATTTATATTGTGTATCTTACCCTTCTGCGTATCTAGTACTTCCCCAACTCATGTATAAGAATATCCAATCCATCTTGTATTTACGAAACATTACAACGTCTCATACAGTATTACCACACTATCAAACGTTTAGTTACGGTAATTTTGCAACTTTTGTTCTTCCCAAATGAAATCTATCTTTTCCATATCTATCAATCGAAAGATTTTTTTCTCCGCCTCTTTATCATTAATCTAAAAACCAAGTGACTGCATACAGATTCCATTCCAACTTCCAATATTCTATCAATTTTGCCCATTCTTCTCTAAACTTATTTGTGGATCGGTATTTAATCCAATGTGTAAGCTGCTCCATTCGTGCAACTTCTAATAACTTGTTCATCCATTCCTCTACCTTCGGTATGTCCTTTTGTTTCCAATATCTAGCATACGTAACTCTCTTTGTGCTGGTCATGTATAGCATTAAGCTTCTATCTTCCCTAGGAAACTCTTTCTCTATGATGTTTAATAAATACATTTCTGGTTTAAATCGAAGTTCAATTTTCAATATTTTACAGATTTGATTATGTATGTTCACCCAATATTTTTTTGCTTTTTCACATGCCCACCACATGTGGAAAAAAGAGCTGTTCAATTCCTCACATTTCCAACAGGTTGTTCTTACATCTTTATAAATTTTTGCCAATTTCTGTGGTGACATATACCAGCAGAAAAGCATCTTGTAACAATTTCCCCTCAACTCCATACATGGAGTAAATTTCATATTTCTTTTCCACAGCCTTTCCCAATCCTAAAGATGTATATTATACCCAATATTTTGTGACCACTTAACCATATAATCTTTCACCACCTCGGTTTCAAGTTCCAATTTTAGTAATAATTTGTATGCTTTGGAAACAGTCAAGTCATTATTTTCTGTTAATAATACGTCCAGCTCTGTCTTCTGATGTTCTGTTCCAATCAAGTTCTTATCCATTTTATACCTATCCAACAGTTGTCGATATTGAAACCAATTTGATACTTTCTGTTCTCCCTCCATCTCTTCTCTAGATTTTATTAAATATTCCCTATCTTTATATTTTAATATATCTTTATATATTAACCACACATCCAGATTTGCCATCTCAGTTCTCCTGAAAGCTTCCTGGGGTGAAACCCATAATGGTAAGCTGGTATATAATTTTCTTTTTAAGCTCTTCTATGTTTTTAACATTGTATTTCTAATGATGTGATTTCTAAAAATTTTATCTGTCTTGTCTTTGTCATACCACAAGTACACGTGTAATCCATACCTGGTATCTACTCCTTCTAGTGTTAATCTTCTATCATCTTTCAGACTAAACCAATCATATAGCCAAGTCAACACACAAGAATGATAGTAAATCCTCAAACTAGGAAGACCAAGACCTCCTCTCTCTCTTTCTTCTTGTAATACTTTCCATCTAATTCTAGGTTTTTTGTTTTGCCAAATGAATTTTGACAGGTCTTTTCCCCATTGTCTAAATAACTTGTTATTGCCTAATACAGGTAGATTTTGAAACAAAAAAGCATTTTAGGCAGTACTGTCATTTTTATTGCTGCTCTTCTCCCTAGGAGAGATAAATTTAACTTTTCCCATTTTCCCATGTCTTTTTTAATCTCGTTCCAGACCTTATTATAATTATTATCCACTAAATCCAAATTATTTTTTGTTAAGATTATTCCCAAATGTCTAATCTTTTTTCCTATCTTAAATTTGGATATTTCTTCTAAATTCTCCTCCTCTTTTCTTGTCAAATTCTTTGCTAATATTACTGTTTTTTCTTTATTTATTTTGATACCTGATGCCTTTCCAAATTCTTCTAATATTTCTTGCAACTTTCTTATCGATCTTACAGGATCCTCTAAAGATATAGCCAAATCGTCAGGAAAGGCGCAGATCTTAAAAGTATGCTTTTTTATCTTTACTCCTTGTATCTTTTGTTCTCCTCTAATGATCCTACACAATACCTCAAGTACCATAATAAACATCAACGGTGAAAGAGGGCATCGTTGTCTTACTCCCTTTTCCACTTTTATTTCTGACGTTTTCTGCCCGTTTATTATTATTTGAGCTGTTTGATGTTTGTACAGTGCTTTAACCCCATTTATAAAATTGTCACCCAAATCCAGTTTATTCATTACTTCAATCACATATGCCCATTTAACGCTGTCAAAAGCCTTTTCTGCATCTAAAAAAATTAAGGCTATTTTTTTCTCCAGATGTTTATCAAAGTATTCTATAAGATTTACGATCCTCCTGCTATTTTTTCTTAAATGTCTTTTTGGCAAAAATCCTGTTTGGTCCTCGTTAATCCAATCATTTAATATGTTTTTCAACCTTTCAGCCAGGATTGTTGTAAAGATCTTGTAATCTGTATTTAACAACACAATGGGCCTATAGTTTTTCATTTCTTCAGCTTCTCTATTTTCTTTCAAAATTAAAGCAATATTTGCATTCTTCCATGATAATGGTATATCACCTTTTGATATTATGTTGTTAAATGTTTTCCATAAGGGTTCTTTCAATTCTGCTTCAAATATTTTATAATAACTAGCTGGAAAACAATCAGGTCCTGGGGTTTTCCCCATTCTTTAGTCCTCTTATAGCTTCCTCTACTTCTATTATTGTTATGCTCTTATTCAATTCGTCTTTTTGATTTTTGTTTATTTTCGATATCCGTTGTTTATCCAAGTACTGTCTTATCGTTTCTTCCTCCCCTATGTTTAATGGTGCTTCTTTAAACAATCCTTTATGAGGCCTTCACTTTCTCTCTTCCCCGTCCTTTTTCTCCCAGCTTTACCACAGCTTACACAGTCGCTCTTCTCCACTCACTTACTGACCTCCGCCTTCCTTCCTTCTCTCCTCCGCTTTAAACTGACTTCTCCCCACCTTCTAAATACTCTCCGTCACTCAAGGTTTATGTATATTAAATTCACTCTCTTCCGTCAGTCTATTCCGTTCCGTTCCGTCAATCTACTCTGTTCCGTCTCTTACTCTCCACTTTTGCTTAGGTTTTCCTCCCTCCTTCGGGTTCCACCTTCCTCCGCATTCTTACCCTTCAGTCTCACCAGCCCCACCTCTCTTCCAATTCCTTGTCTCGTCTCCACTCGGTTCCTTATTGTTCTTTGTGCCCTTCAAAACAGTAAGTTTCTTCAGACTCTTTCAGATTTTACCGCTTCCTATTTTTTTAAGAGTATGATATTCAGTTGTGAAAGACTTCGTCAGTTCCAACTTCAGTGATGTTTCTAAACGTCTTTGTTGCTGTTATGTTTCTACTCTTTAAAACCGGTTGGGGTTGCTTGTATCCTCTCTAAGGATTTCTGGATAGAAGCGTTGAAGGCTCTACGATCTCCCTCAGCATCTTGTGCCCTTCCCCCTCCCTTCGCGGGAGTTGAGAATAGGGAACACTTTGGCTGGAAATGAGTCTTCTTCGAGCCCACTCCAAATCCTTATCCACAAAAGGAATCTTCTCTGGTTTGTAGTTTAATCAAGAATCTTGCCAGAGAAACTTCTATCCAGTGACTGTTTGAGCTCCTGCTGAGCTACAAGCAGCCGACCACAGCCCCGTCACCAACCGAAAGTCCCAAAAGAGCCCTTTATTTTGATTTTTAAAACATCTAGAGCAGGGCTACTAATATTAAGAAAAATGAATTGTTTTCATTTTGTGCTAAATTTTCATACCCAATATCCACTATAGGTCTTAGCATACTTGGAAACCTCCCAAAGCTTTGAAGTGGCCAAACATTCATTTCCACTTTTGGGTGGGGATGGGTGTGGCTGGCTTGTCCCCGCTTACAGAAGAAGACTTCCAGAAGACACTAGACCTGTCAAACTAGCTCTACATCTTGAATGGTAAATATCAGTGATATTTCCAGAATCAGGCCTTTGTCATATTCTCTAGAGCAGGGAATAGTACAATTGATCTTTGGCAAATCCTTGTTGTAGTTATCATTCACCTTCAAGTTGTTTCTGACTTATGGCAACTCTAAGGAAAACCTATCATGCGATTTTCTTGGCAAGGTTTGTTCAGAGGGGATTTGCCATTGCGTTCCTCTGAGGCTCAGAGAGTGTGACTTGTCCAGAATCACCCAGTGGGTTTCCATGGCCTAGAGGGGATTTGAACCCTGGCCTCCAGATCCCTAGTGAAACACTCAAACCATGTGATTATACCCTGCTAGCTCTCTAGCAAACCCTACTCATTCTATAGTATAACCCATTCAGCACTATATCCATGGTTTTGGATATACAGTAGTCTATAGCTAGCTGTATTCCCTCTGCAGATATTGCCTGGAGTACACAAACTGTTGGAGTCTCCTGTATCTTTAGCATGGTATAAAATTTAGTGAACTGTGTATATAAATACAAAAATCTATCTAAATCAGTGGTCATGAACCTGTAACCTTGCAGATGTTGCTGGACTACAATTTCCATCAAACCTGTCCTGGTTGGGCTGATGGGATCCGATAATATCTGGTCACAAGCTTGTGTAATCTCTACAAGCTATATATGGTTGAATTAGAATGGCACTCTGATGACTAAAGATTTAGGAGTGACGGAGTTAAGAAACTAAACCAGATAATATAATTGTGCCAACTAATTAGTTGTGCCAACTAATTTCACAACCATCTTTGTCAAGTATCTTAGACCAAGCTATGACTTCCCAGGGCCACTTCAAAAGCTTCAGTACAAAAGCTCCAATCTGCATTGTCTACCTATAAACCTTTGATTTTTAAAATAGGTTTACAAATATTGCTCATGAGATAAAAGTTAGTTCCTCCTAGAGAATGTTAAATATGAGATCAGTATTTCCAGCCACTTGATTTTCTAATAATAATATAAGGTTCTAACTACACAGATAAGAACAATAAAGCTGCCTGTAGATCCACTATAATTAAATAAATACACACACACACATTAACCAGATAAATTGTAGTATATGAATCTATTGGGATATTTGGTATCTTTATCAAAAGCAGTCATAATAACTGGCTAAATTTTGTGTTAGTAGTATCTAGAAAATAAAATACAACTTTTAAAAATTATTTCCAACCAAGAGGATTTTACTTGATTTATAGACAACACTAGCACTGGAGATACTGTATACAATTTAAATGGTGCTAGCTAAATGCAAACAGTGCTAAATGCAAAAATACCACAATCTTATGACACCTTCAGGAATAACAGATTTATTGTGACAAAAGCTTTTGTGGACTCAAGCCTACTTCATCATTAAGTTGCTTGCAGTACACCTGGAATTGGGCCAGAAGGCCATTAAAAGCAAAAATTACAGCCTGTGACATTTCTGTAAGGAGTTCAAATAAATACAAGATAAGTGAAGTGAATATTCAGAATACAGGGTTAGACGTTCGACCATGAAAAAACATTTATCAAATAGCTGGTCAAATTTTTAATAACTAACTTTCCTAATTTTTAAAAATATAATTATATCATTTGGGTCCCCTGATTATCCACAATGCAATGATTTAGCTGCAACAATATATTTCCTGTTTTACTTTTAACCTATATTTTCAGTTTTTTCAACTGCTACTGATCTATACCCAAATACAATCCTTCATAGCAGCTTTATAAAGCAAATGGTCAGAAACTCTCGAATAGTCGTCCATGGTTCCTACAGAAAACAAGATGGAAGTATTCCTCTGGAAATGCCTGTGATTATAGCAAAAAGCAAACAGCAGAAACTTTGTTATGTTACTGGCATTTGTTCCAGTCTGGTATATCGTCCTTGACTGGCATACAACCCTCATTTCTGTCCTTGCTAACAAAATGACATCATAATGAAATAAAAAGGGTAAAATGCCATGCACACAGTGACGTATAAATATTAATGATACACATACGAATATTTGGCTAAGGCCACTTAAGTTCACCAGTATTAGAGAATATTTGACCATGACAATGGCAGATAAATTGACTTCCCTGCCAAACACTATAATAACAATAACAATAACAATAACAATTATAAAATTTTATTTCTATCCCGCCCCTCTGCAATGCAATTGGGGTGGCTTACAATATAAAAACTCCATAGTCCCAGTACCCTAGCCCACCCACCCCTTAAAATAATATTAAATTATAAAAGATTAAAACATACAATAGTTTTTTTAAAAAATCTGATTACAGCTCAGGGAGGACAGCCGAGTCTTGGGCCGGGATAGTTATTCAGGAAAGGCCTGCCGGAAAAGATCCGTCTTGACAGCTTTTTTAAAGGTGTCTAAGGTGTTAATAAGACTATCCACAAAAGCAGTATTTGTGCTACTGCCATTCTTCCAAATTTGTTGTGTAAATTTAACACCTGTAGAAGGGAAGAAAACCATGGCTTACCTGATTCCCTACATAAATACCAGCAAACATTAATAAGCTATACACACACAGGCAATATAACCGGGGGAGGAGTGTCTTGTTTTTATTGAAACATGGAACTTGATTATAGTAAGTATAATCCTACTAGGCTTTAAATACCTGTTTTTTGTTGTTGACTGTATAATAGAAACAGCACAGCTCCAATATTAGACAATTATCTATCTATATACAGTTGCCCCTCCACATTCATGGATTTGGCATTCACGGATTTAAGTATTCACGGCTTGAAAATATTCTTTAAAAAATAATAATCCAAAAAACAAACCTTGATTTTGCCATCTTATATAAGGGACACCATTTTGCTATGCCACTGCATATAATGGGATTTGAGTATTCACAGATTTGGGTATTCACAGGGGATCTTGGAACCAAACCCCAGCGAATGTGAAGGGACAACTGTATATGTAAAAAGATTGGGTATGTACAATAGGGCTGGGTATGTACAATAGGGCTGGGTATGTTTCCTTTCCTGGTGTACTGACTGGCTGCTCAGGAAACACCCAGCCAATCACCACCCACATGCAAATTCCCTCTCCACCTCACAACCCACTCCTGCCATTCAATCTGCATCTACACCCCCAGCCTCACAAGGGTCCCTCCCTGCTCTCACTCCCTCAGCTGCTCACGAATCACGGACTGCGACAGGACCCAGATAGTGAACTGGTGGCGCCGGCAGCAGGGCAACAGAGCGAGTCACCCTCAACAATTCCAGGAGAACCGCGTATGGTACGCCAGATCCAGCTAGTTCCAGTTTATTCTGTGTTTAGACAAGCTTTCTATACTGTGGATGCCAGGGATTTTATTTTTTTAAGATGATACTTTATGTTCAATTCCACAAGAGAAAGCTCCAAAAATAATTACATAAGCATTTCAAAGGTAAGTTTTACATATTAACTTAACCCTTTAACTGTGCCACTACATATTAGGCATTAATATGGAAATATATATGGTAAAATTTATAGGAACACTGCATTTCACTGATTAAATAGGAACTGTCATGCTGTATGCAATTGACTACAACTTGTTTTAAGAAAGAGACATATTACTTCAAAGACTAACACATTTATTATGGCATAAGGCTTTGTGCACTAGATTCCACCATCAAATGCATGAAGTGAAATCTTAATGGTAAGAGTGGCTGTAAGACTAAAAGGAAATAAAATGCAAGAAATAACAAGTATGTTAAAGTTTAAAAAGTATGTGTAATTGTTCCAATGACCATAAAGTATCCTAAATAAGACAAATATCCTGGCATTTGTAGGCTAATTAATCCCTATAGTGGTATAAAATCAATTATTGTGAGACATAATTGTAAGTTGTTTCATACTGGGCTCTTTAAAATTCCTTTTGTTCAAGAACAGCTATCTTAAGAACGGTAACAAATATCTTGGAAGGTTGTCATCTTCTCACAATGGTTTCTTCCTGATGTTCACTTTGTGTCCACTTATTTCTTTTGGGAAAAAATGGCCCTCTCTCTTCCCTGTGTGTGTGTGTGTGTGTGTGTGTGTGTGTATTTCCCTTCAAGTTGCCTGTTGACTTTCAACTATTAATGACTCCATGAATTTCATAGGATTTTCTTAAGCAAGGAATTCTCAGAGGCGGCTTTGCCATTTTCTTCCTCTGAAATATAGCCTGCAGCACCTGGTGTTTGTTGGCAATCTCCTATACAAGTACTAACCAGGGCTGACCTGGCTTAGCTTCCAAAATCAGATGGGATCTGGTGCCTTTAGGGTCTCTCTCTCTGGCTTTTCTTCGCAAACGAAGATTCAGGAAGGACTCATCCCACACTTTCTGCAAGCGCGCTGATGACTGAAAAGGCCAGTCAGAGATAAATAAGTCCGGTTGCAGAAAGCACAGCAGAAGGTCTCCTTGGGTGATGTTTCCGGGTTGTGATTCTTTCTGCACTATCATTTCTATTCAAGACTTAAAATGTATGTAATTTATAAAATAGTTAGGATTGTCCATGCAATCATATTTCCAATTTGTATGCATAGTTGTGAAAGCTTGACAGTGAAGAAGGCTGACAGGAAGAGCATACATTCATCTGGAGGAGAGTACTACTTATACTCTCTCTCTCTCTCTCTGGCTTTTCTTTGCAAACGAAGATTCAGGAAGGACTCATCCTGTGCTTTCTGCAAGCGTGCTGATGACTGAAAAGGCCAATCCGAGATAAATAAGTCCGGTTGCAGAAAGCACAGCAGAGGGTCTCCCTGGGTGATGTTTCTAGGTTGTGATTCTTTCTGCGTTGTCGTTTCTCTTCAAGACTTGTTCGGCATGAGTTCTCAAATAAAGCTGTAGCATTGTGGATAGTGCGTCTCCATGCCTCCTGAAGTGAAGCCAGGGCGGACCATTGTTGGTGATCAATTTGGCCAAGCCTGAGATGTTGTTTCAGGGAATCCTTGTATCGCTTTTTTGGAGTGCCCCTCTTACGCTGACCCGTGGCAAGTTCACCGTAGAGTACTATGTACATTCTGTACACCGTAGGGTACAGAATGCAAAATGGCAATATTCTTGGTTATGATACAGCAGACAGTTGTAATTTTTATAATCAAATTACTCTTCTTTCAATGCTTCAGTCACGTCCATTCAAATTCAAACAAATAATGGAACAGTAACATATACAAGCATCTCTTGGAGTAAAAATAAAATAAAATGAGATGGTCTGTTTTTTGAAATCAACCAGAAAAACTAGCAATAACATATTTTCATTTGAGGCATGGAAAAATTCTCATATCAGTGTAAGTAACACTTTCATAAAGTCACTACTCTGGAAAAAATATCTGATGTCTAAGATAATGGAGAAAGTCCAGATTTTATTATTATTGTTTTGCTACTGACTCATGCAAGGTGACTCACCTTCCAAACAAAATCCACACTGCAATAGATCAACTATAGCTTTAAGATTTCGCACGTAGTCTAGACCTGGCTGAACAAGACTACATGCAAAAGGGATCTAGGAGTCCTAGTAGACCACAAGTTGAACATGAGTCAACAGTGTTATGCGGCAGCTAAAAAGGCCAATGCGATTTTGGGCTGTATCAATAGAAGTATAGTGTCTAGATCAAGGGAAGTAATAGTAACACTCTATTCTGCCTTAGTCAGACCTCACCTAGAATACTGTGTCCAGTTCTGGGCACCACAATTCAAAAAAGATATTGACAAATTGGACCGTGTCCAGAGGAGTGTGACTAAAATGGTGAAAGGTCTGAAAACCATGCCTTATGAGGAAAGACTTAGGGAGCTGGGTATGTTTAGCCTGGAAAAAAAGACGGTTAAGAGGCGATATGATATCCCTGTTTAACTATTTGAAAGGGTGTCACGTTGAGGATGGAGCAGGCTTGTTTTCTCCTGCTCCAGAGACTGGAACACGGAGCAATGGATGCAAGCTCCAGGAACAGAGATTCCACCTCAACATTAGGAGGAACTTTTTGACAGTAAGAGCTGTTCGGCAGTGGAACACACTCCCTCGGAGCATGGTAGGGTCTCCTTCCTTGGAGGTCTTTAAACAGAGGCTGGATTGCCATCTGGCGGGGATGCTTTGATCAAGATTTCCTGCGTGGCAGGGGGTTGGACTGGATGGCCCTTGTGGTCTCTTCCAACTCTACCATTCTATGATTCTATGATTTGATATTCTAAAAAATCAATTTTCTCTTTACATGTATTTTTTAAAAATATAATTTGAAAGGTACAGTTACCATATACAGGTACCATCTCTTAAGAAAAAGAGCACTTTGGGGAGAAAGCCTGCTTTATTGGATCACACAAGTAGTCTACATTTCTTTTCTAATGAGAGGTGTATGGACTATCAAATGTAAACCACTGGAAAAAAACACACTGAAAGATAAGCTTAGAGTTTGCCCTGAAGTACCATTATCAATATTGAGCCACAAAACTGCAGCAGTTGCAGACATGATTTAGGACATCCACTGTATGACTTCTTAAGACCTAATACAAGCGTTTTAGGTATTATTGTCCAGCTGTATCACACGATGCCCACGGCAATCACCGTACTCTTATACCAAATATACAAATATTTCAGACGTTTCCTGCCCACAAATATTAATAAAATGATTATCTACAGACACAAAAGCACTGTTGGTGTCAACTAGAGTAGGGACCCTGAATCAATGCAACAGGTAACTTGTCAAACTCCCACTATTCAAATGATCTCATTTTAGCTGGGATTAAGAACTGAATTTAGGTGTTAGTACTAAGTTCCTTTCTTTTTAGATTCAGGAAACAAAACTAAGGCAACAGAAAATTTTACAGCAGAGGTGAGGAGGTGTATCAGTGGGCAAGGGTTGGCTAGGTGCATAGGTCACATTGCTCTCCAGGGCCAAACTGGGATTATACCAAGCCCCACATATGAAACCAACCCACTTCTCAATATCCATTTCATGTTCTCCTTTTAAAGAGAGGTATGGAATGTGCTCTTGTTATCTGCAATCCAAAATCAGATACAGTGGGTCCTTGGTATCCACTGGGGTTTGGTTCCAGGACCCCCAGTGGATACCAAAATCACTGGATGCTCTAGTCCCATCATATACAATTGCATAGTTAAATGGTATCCCTTATATAAAATGGCAAATAGCAAGGTTTGCTTCTTGGAATTTATTTTTGGGGGAATATTTTCAAGCTGTGGATGGTGGAATCTGTATAACAAGGATATTCTATTCTACCATACTGGAGTTCCCAGTGTGAAACATGTGTGGATCAGAGGCAGGAAATCTCACTGTTATTTTTACACACACACACACACACACACACACAGCCCTACCTTCTCACATTTTGCAACAGCAAGGAAAATTCCATTCTTATCTCCCCTCTCAGAATGGAAGTAACAGCAGAATTCCCCCATAAATTGCTTGTCTGCCCATTTGGAAGGCAAGTGACATGTTTGGGGAATTTCCCTAATTCCAGGGTGCAGAATCTGAGGGAGGGAATGAGTATCCCTAGACTGTCTGCGAAGCAGATACGGGCTCTGTGGGGGCTGGACTAGACCTCTGGGTCAGAGATTCCTCTTCTGTATTTTACTGAAAATTATTATAGCATTCATTAAGGAGACTATACTAGGGTACATGACAAGTAACAAAGAAAGCAGAGGTTAAACCTTAATGTACCTATTACTATGACTTGAGTTTACTATATATTTGCAGGAAAACGCTACAGCAATATAAAGCAAGACGTTTGGAGGGTCGCTGGGTGAAGTTTAAAAACTTGTGATGAAGATACTGCAGGTATTCTCTGTAAGTGGGGAAGTCTATGTATATGGCCATTCTTGGTCTTATGAATTTAAAGATGCTTCAGAGAAGAAGTTTGGGGGCTTTAGTTTCACCCTCCCACATACACAATACCCAAGAACAGTGGTTCTTACCCTTTTCTTTACCACAGACCCCCTTTAAATATATTTTGTTGCCACAGACCCAAGATTTAACTCAAGATTTTTTTTAAAAAAAAATGTACCTGAACACCGAACTATTAATAATTATACGACCTGTTAAACCTCTCAGACGCGCTTCTCTGGCTTCTGGCTAGTTTGCAGCTGGAATGGACTGAACAACAGGCAGGACTAGCCAGCGAGCCACTGTCTTGTCTCCTGTCACATGGCTTCTCTGATGTGGGAAGGAGGTGGGCTGAGCAGCCTTAAGCCATCAAGCCTTCACAGATCCCCTGTGAGGACATTGCGGCCCCCTGGGTGTCCATGGACCACAGGTTAAGAACCACTGCCCTAGAATTAAGTCATCACATTGAGTCCCACTGCCCATTTCGATGGTACTGCTTCACTTCCCAAATACTGACAAATCCATTTTAGAACAGTTTGTATAAGTTTACATAGTGAATTCTGTCATGTGGTCCAAACAGATTTAGTGGGCAAGTGACATTCTCTCAACCACAGAGAAGGCAAAGGCAACCCTCATCTCAACAAATATTGCCAAGAAAACCCTGTGATGGGTTCATCTTAGAGGCACCATAAGTTGGAAATTACCTTAAGGCACATAACAACAAATATACATGTGCATGCATCCACACACACACACTCCTTAGTTGTAAGAAAATCAATACAATATAATTTTCAAGGAACCAAAAGTAACCTTAGCCCCAATCTCTTCCTCTTCTATTGCTGATCACACTTGTAGGCTTCTGCAAGGATATCATTAGTTGCCAAATTCAGCTGCTGTTTCCATATACCAAGGAATATGATAATTTAAAAAATCAGCCAAAGGAGCACAAGGGCAACCAAATGTAAAGAACATTTTAGGAAAACATGACAGTGAAAACTCAATTATCAAATAAGGGCAACAGCAACTGTTATGGAAAACATTATCACTCACCAGGGCAGCAGTGGCAGCGATAACCCACCAACTTTTGGAAACACATTATTACTAGATGCAGTATTTTTATATTGTTACACAATGGATATAGTCTGCCTTTGGATCCAGGATTAGATACTGGCATAAAGGAAACCAACAGATCCAAAGTTGCATATGAGTTAAGGAATTAATCCAATCTGTCCCATGTGAGTAATCCGTCCCCTCTGTAAAAATATATAGAAGGTTAAACCTGTATGTGACCCTTCAACTGGAGAATAACCAAGAGTAAAGGCTATCTGAACTAAGCCCTGTACTCTGGTATGCTACACCCAAAGCAGACGTTTAGTTGGATACTGACCCATTAAATCAGTCACTGTAAGGACAGAAGTAACGACATTCGATGTTTGCTATGCATCCTGTACTTTAGCCCACTTTCTCTGCATATGTTAAAAGCATCAAGTATCCACAATTCAAATTGTACATTTTAGACCATCTTGGCAAAGTTTGCATCAGACATAAATACGAAGCTTCATAACGAAGACCACAATGCAATCATGGCAGTGTTTCCCTTAATTTGCCTTCAAAGTACTGCTAGTTCCCAAGCGCAGCTGAACCCTCCCAATCATACAAAGTCTTACTACATAAAAGTCAGGATGCAAGTTAAAAAACACAACAACACAACATACAGAAAACTTTATTCAAGTTGTCTTAATAGTCTTTGAAAGACACCCTTTGCACCCCCAGCAAGCAGGCAGATACAAGACCTTGGGAAAATTCCCAGGTGCCCAGACTCCTAGTACTCATATGCTGTGCCAAGAAATTTGAAATATTTTTAGATGCAAGCCAAAAGAAAAATGATATTGGAGTTCAACAATGCTGCCTAAGCATTTAAAACATTTCCTCTAAACTTGGGGCATGGATTCCCAATTTTATTTCATTTTTATTTTTTATGGATCCTCAGCGGTTCATAACCCTACTGTTCACACACAGTCTATTAAAGTGCACTGAAAGTCTCCTAGAGTTAAAGCAAAAAGCAGAACATTCTCTGGTTCTTATATTACCAGCATTTGATATGTGAAGGTTGAGCTCCATTTGTAAAAGGATTAGAAAGCATTGTGTTCCACTTTTTATAACCTTGAATCCTTGCCTGCCTGTATTCAATCTACATGTAGCATAGAGTGAGACAGCAAACTGCCCTCAAGCATTATATTTAAATTCTGTGCTGTTCTCTGTCACATACTAGAGCTCAGGCATAAACATTTACTACTCTAAGGCAAGAGCCTGCTGCCAAATCCAGAGTTCTGAAGAAATCAGCTTCTCTCTCACTTCCATGATCCCCATAAGTTTTTAAATCCGACATCAGTGTTCTTCAATTTTCATGGGCCCTGTGGACCCATCTGAAAAAAAAAGTCCTGGAGACCATGACAAATTGTCTGCTTTAAGTGGGTGGGGTTGGAAGAAAATCACAGAAACATGGGTACACATACATGTCCTGCCTGCATGTACTTTTCGCTCTCCTGCTACATCTATGTAAGTGAATGGAGCAACAACCACTCATTTATATGAGGAAAGGAAGAAGCTGCCTGCTGACGAAGAAATTAAAACATCTACAAAAGCCCACCTGCCTGGGACTCTGTTGCCCCAAGAGTTCTTGGTGGCAATGGGATTCTTTACTCCTCCCCTCCAATGCTGTTAGCAGAAAAGGTTCTCCCCCTCATGAATAAGTTTTTGCATTCATTTAAAGAGTGGAAAATTTTGCCTGGAGAAGGGCCTCAATCTGGGCTTGCAGATATAGTAGTGCCCTGAAGATACCTTGGGAACCTTACTCTAGACCAGTGTTTCCCAAACTCCAGTCCTTTAGGTGTTTTGGACTTCAGCTCCCAGAACCCCTGATCACTGGTCAAGATAGCTGGGACTTCTGGAAACTGAAGTCCAAAACATCTGAAGGATTGTAGTTTGGGAATCACCACTCTAGACCAATGGTCAGGCCTTCATCTTTCGGAAAACATTTTAAATTCTAAATTAGATATGGAAGGCCTAGTATAACGTTTATATTATGTACACTGCATCATTCTTTCACGGAGCCTGTGCAAATTTCTTGGAACAATCCTTTTGGATCATGACAGCACTAAACATGTCATACAAAATAGAATACTGTAAAATAAAAGCATGGCCCAGAAAGAGGATGGAAATGTCCCTATCTGAATTACTAATATGCTGATATTAAAAAACCACAAAGAATTATGCAAACTTTTAAAACAGCCAGATTTGTTCAATTTGTATAAATACACATTCCAGAGTTTGGCTTTTCTGACTGTAGAATTTAATATATTTTTTTTGTGTGGACTACACTTAACCTATTATCCCCTCTAAGAAAAGCAGAGAAACAATTAACATATGTGTGTGTGTGTGTGTCATCCAGTTGTTATACACAACATAGTACACTAATGCCTCAAGCTGAGTATAAATGAAATGGTGTTCCTGCCCTCTGTCCAATGAGATGAACCACTAATTACAAACTTCCATTCTTTCCAGCAATGGACAGTTAAAAGAAACAAGATAGCCACATCAGAAAGACAATATGCCAGCAGACAACTTTCTGTCAAGACTATACATGCTCTATAAACAATATCAGCATGCTCTTATGAACATGGAGCACGTCTGCTGTAAGAGAGACACCCCGCCCCCCCAAAAACCCAAAACAAAACTATCTACCTAAACAGGGGATCTTGTGATTTAAGAGGAAAGAACGCCAATATCATTACGTCATATCTGTTACCACTTCAAGAGGCAACGACAATCCATCTGGCTAACAGATAACAGTCACTAGTTTTGTTTTTGGCGTGGCACTACTTCTGCTATTGAGTGGAACTTCTACCTTTGGTACAGCCGGTCACATTTATGTTAGAGTTTTTCCATATTTCAAAAGATGCTTGAGGCAGGGAAGCTCTGTAGCAAAAGTGTGTGTTTGCTGAAGCCCTTTTATATACTACACAGAAGAGCAAGCTTTCCATTTCAACCTCTGAAAATGGATGAATGTGATAACCGGAGAAAATAATAAGTTGAGCGCATGGCTGCTTAATAAGCTCATTGTTTGTATTATCCTACAGGATGGTGAAAAGAATGTTATCATTCCCTAAGTTTACTGATGAATGTTATCATTCCCTAAGTTTACTGATGAAGTACATTAACTGTAGTAAGATTTTCCTCACCATTTCATGGGTCAGAACAGACCTGCAATTCCATACTGCCCCATCAGTAGCTGTTTAAAGTTACTAGAAAGTTCACCTGGATAGCTGGCATCTATCCTGTCTCAAGCCTTGAGGAGAGGCGGGTAAGAAATAACAACACACCACATGTCTTTCCCAGGGCTTAAAGATTCTCAAAACAGAAAGCTTTTTGATGTATCAAATCCGACAGAAACTACCAAAGCCATCTCCCTTTTAAATTTGCACTTTTCTAATCGAAAAGGTGTAAGAAAACTTTCTTCAATCCATTTTCCAGAAATATGCTAGTTCCTGGCTGAGATAAACCTATTTATTTGGGATGCTTACTCCCCATCTAACTGCCACTGAAATGAACTAAGATTCCTGTATTTCTTAGTCAATCTAGTAATCTCAACATCTGCTCTAGCCAACCAAATATGCTATGTTTGCTGAAACTCCACAGGCAACTTTTGTACTGCAAGCATTTTACTTCCTAGAATTCACTAAGGTTTATCAAACATGTTTACATTTGCTTTGCTTTTCAAGTACCAGTATGTTTCCCCTTTTTTGTCTCTCATTATATTTTTAGTTAAACATCTTCCTTCAACCTGGACCCATGTTTTAAGCATGATTTCTGACAACCCAAAAAGCCTTCTCTTCCCACCTACCTAAACAACACGGGTCATGTTGCCAGGCTTTAGACAAGTGGGAAGGCAGAAGTTGGGCTGAGACTTGTCCAGGTGGAGAATGGGATTTGAACTGGTACTCCCCCTTTACATCTATGTAGATGCCTTACATTGGGAGAAGTGCACTCACTCCGGACACAGGCTGATTATGAGTGCTGGCTACCAGCCAGAAAAACCAAGGCACATTGCCAACAGGTCCAGTGTAAAGGGCTGACACTGGACAAAGTGATGTTTGCTCTTACAAGACCATCTGTTATGAAGCTGTTATATTTATCCATTAACTGAGGCCACATTCACCTGCAGTAGTAAGCCAGATTTCCAAGAAATCCTGTACTTAAATGACATGCTGGCACATGTAGCCTTTGCAGGCAGCTTGGTTCTTCGCATTAGAAACAGTGGCTAAGCTAATGGGGAAAGGAAAGTGGAACATTGGTTCTTACCATGTTCCTTTTCAGCAATTGTGGGGAGGGAATCCTTGAAGCTGGGTCTGTCTCCTCCCTCACTTTTCCAGTGGAGAGGGCTCCAGAGTATCTGCATGCTTGGGTTATTTTGAAGAGCTGACCACCGGAGGTGTCCTCTGGGAGGGACGACCCCTCTGCTGGCCAGTCTGTTTCCTGCCTACACTCCTGGTAGGATCGTGTTCCCCTTTGTCCCCAGGGACCCCTTCTCCACGTGGCAGGGGCCATCTTTAAGAAAGAAAAACCTTTCAATAATAATAATAATACGCATACCTGGCCTCTCCACTTAGAGAAGGGATGTCGAGGATGGAGGAAATAGATGCTGTGATCGCAGCTGTGATAGCCAGCGATCGTGCGTTGAGGCTCAGCCGGGCAGGCGAGCCTCCGGCAGATGGAAAACCACCTCTGCAGGAGGCAGAGGGACCAAGGCCCCAGTGAAGAGCAGCGGTGGCAAGTAGAGACTGAAAAAGGGGGACCAGCCCCCTACCTTGGTCGCCACTGGCTACACCCCGACCCACATCCCTCCAGATGGAGGTGACAGCGGTCGAGAGGAGGAGGAAGATCCCGCCGGGCATCCCCTCCAGGAGGAGGAGGTCTGCGCCATCCCACACTCTGGGACGAGCAGCGGAGTGCTGGCGATGCCAGCCAGCACCCAGGATATCGCGGTTCCCCAGGCGCCGGTGACCGTAAGTGGGGCTTGTGCCCCAGGGACTGGGGAACCGGGGGAGAGCTTCCCAGTGCTTTTTCAAGCATGGCTGTGGGAAGCATGGCTGTGGGAAGCGCTGGCTCGGGAGGCAGCAGGCTGGCTGGCAGCACGCCTGTTTCAGCCAAGCCTGTGGGACTTGGGAGGCGCAGGGCAGAGGGGGGGAAAGGGGTTCCCTTTGGCCCCAGGGCAATCCCCAGTACCAGCACCGCAGCGGACCAGTGGGGGGGGGAAGTGACCTCACTCCTTCCCAGGGCTTCCCCCAGCCCCGCGGTTGCCGGCACCAGCGCCGCAGCGGCCACGGACCTGAGCGCAGAACCTGCTGCGCTCATGGGATTCCCACCTCGTGGCACCCCCTCCACCGCATCAGAGGAGTTCCCTTTGCGGCACCTCCACCACTGCCCCTGAGGGATTCCCTCCACGTGGCACTGCAGGGAGCACCCCAGTCCCCAACTGCCCCCCCAACCCGACAAGACTCAGACCCAGCCACCCAGGAAGGGGAGAAAGGGCAGCGGGCCCAGCAAGGGGAAGTGCCCGCGACCCAAGGATACCGCGCAGGGGGTGGGCGATGGGTTGGAGGCCCAGGATGCTAACAACGCCGGAGACGTAGGCGACAACCAGGGTACCCGGCCTGTTAGACCCCCCAGTGAGGATGAGGATGAGCAATGGGAGGAGCCAGACGGACACCCCCATCACCCCAGGAAAAGGGCAAGAATCGACGAGGAGGAGAATCCCCAGGAGGAAGATATAGTATCCCTCCTATCATCCACAGGGGAGGTCTCTGAGGCATCAGACAGGGAGGAGGGTGAGCTCTCCGAGGAGGAAGCTGAAGACCCCTCCCCTATACGCCCATCGGAATGCCATTTTGCATCAGAGGATTTTACCTTACTGCTAAAGAAGGCAGTGAGGACTTTGGGCCTTACGTTGCTTAAGGCGCAGCAATCCCAGGTGGATCCTGACCTCCCAGAAATTTCTGATGAGTTTTTTCCGGATACTCATCCACAAGCCATGGAAATGCCAGTGCCGGCTACGCTGATGCGTGTGATCTGTGATGAATGGAGGGCACCCGCAGTGGCCAGGCCACAGCCAGCCCTGGCTAAGAAGCTATACACGTTGCCCAAGAAGGTGATGGGAAAACTACAAGTCCCATTGATTGACACCCTGGTCTCCGAGCTGGTCTCGTCCACGATTTTTTGTAAGGACGGAGAGGAGACCTTGAAGGTGCCAGAGGACAGACGGATGGACCCGGCGTTAAGACGTGCCCATGAGGCTCTCTCTTTGGCCATCCGGGCCTCTACAACAGCTACTAAGGTCCAAGGCAGCCCTGAATGACGTCCCACAGGCCCAGGTCAGGATTCGACAGGACCTTAACAAGCTAACCAAAGTTTCCGCGTTCCCGGCAGACAGCACACTAGATTTTGTTCAATTCTGTGCCAGAGCTCAGGCGGCGACAGTGGCCGCTAGAAGGCAAGTGTGGCTGAAGTCTTGGAATGCGGATTTCAAGTCCAAACAGAACTTGGTATCCTCGCCCTTTGTGGGGGAGAAGCTGTTTGGAGAATCTCTGGAGCCCGTCCTAGTGGAGGATAAAGACAACAAGAAGACGACACTGGCTTCATCCCGCAGGAGAGAGGACAAACGGGCGTCCAGACGGTACTGGTCCTTTCGGGCATCGGGAACCCACCAGCGTATTTATGAATATACCTTCCGGGTGTTCCGGAGGTGGTGCAGGCGCAAAGGTCAGGACTTCCAACAGTTTTCAGTACCTACCCTTCTGGATTTCCTGCAGAACGGGGTCGAGACAGGTCTCCGTCCGAATACAATAAAGAGACAGGTGGTGGCGATAACCTCCTTTTTACCTCCAGAAAGGGCTGTGGAGGTGTCGTCACATGCTCATCTTTGGAGATTCATTAAGGGCCTCACCAATATAGCACCTCCAACGGTTCATAGATTCCCATCCTGGGACCTACACACAGTCCTGAAGGCGTTGACAGTTCGCCCATTTGAGCCGTTGAGAGAGACCTAACTAAAATGGCTGACATGGAAGGTGCTTTTTCTGGTGGCAATTACGTCAGCCCGAAGAGTATCAGAACTAGCGGCATTGTCGATTCGTCGAGATCTCTGCATCTTCAGACAGGACTCGGTGGTCTTAAGGTTGCAACCAGATTTTAGACCTAAGGTCAACTCGTTTTTCACAAGTCTCAAGAGGTGGTCCTCCTCTCTTTTTGCCCAAATCCAGAAAGGGAGTTAGAGAGGATTTGGCACACACTGGACGTACGCAGGGCCCTCAGAATTTACATAAAACGAACGGCCCCAACACAACTCTCTGAATCCTTGTTTGTTTCCCCACACTCAAAATACTTGGGGAGGAAGATTTCACCACCCACTCTCACACATTCGATTAAAAGCTGCATCGTGTCACGCTATGAAGCTCAGAACAAACCAGTGCCAGAGGGGATTCTTGCACACTCCACCAGAAGTGCGGCGGCCTCAGCGGACTGGGAGAGGGATGCCTCCCTGGAAGAAATATGCAGGGCAGCAACTTGGAAGTCCCCAATCAACTTTCGTGCGACACTACAAGTTGGATAAGTTCCAGTCAGCGGAGGCCGTATTCGGCAGACAAGTCTTGCAGAGGATTCTGCAGGCCCAGAGACCATGATGCTCGCCTTGCCTGCCCTGCCTTCAAAGCTTTAGTAGATCCCAAGCATGCGGATGCTCTGGAGCCCTCTCCACTGGGAAAAGGAACGTTGGTCTTACCTGTGATACGTTCTTTTCCAGTGAAGAGGCAAAGAGCATCTGGCCCACCCAGGGCGAGCAACTTGGAACAACACTACCTGGGGGGGGGGTTAAGGATCATCGCGGACTTTGGAATTGTGATCAACCGAGGTCTACGAAGTTATGGTTCATGGCCAAAAGGCGTCAGGCTACGGCGTCACGAGGCTGTGGTACGGACTGGCCAGCAGAGGGGTCGTCCCTCCCAGAGGACACCTCCGGTGGTCAGCTCTTCAAAATAAGAGTCCCTGTTACCTGCCTACCTGTCTACCGGGAGCAAGTGGGAGGGACAACCCAAGCATGCGGATGCTCTTCGCCACTTCACTGGAAAAAAACGTATCACAGGTAAGACCAACGTTCCTTTCTCAGGCATGCACAACATCTGTCAATCAACCATATCACCCTAAGGGTGAGAATCAGTCCCACTTTCCCAGTGATGGGAAGCCCTGGAGAAATAAAGCACAACATATACCACCAGTGACATGAAAACACAGAATTCACCAATTAGGATGGGAAGGATTCCCTCCCCACAACTGCAGAAAAGGAACCCCCACGGTAAGTACCAATGTACCATTTTTCAGCAGTGTGGGGAGGCAATCCTTCAAGCTGGGACATGCACAAGTAGTCACCACATCCCCATGGCAGGCAACAACTAACTACAAAGACACAACATGTCGCAGAACACACCTGCCAAAAGACACATCTGCAAATTCATCAATTCTGTAGTGTCTGACAAAAGAGGATGGCGAAGCCCAAGAGGCTGTTTTACAAATCTCCAACAAAGAAGCTGTCATACACAAGGCTACAGAAGTAGCAGCACTACAAGGAGAGTGTCCCGGAATCCCTTCTGAAACCGTTTTGCCACTATGTACATAAGCCAACTTAATACACTGTCACAACCAATGACAACATAGAAAAAGATACCCATTGATCCTTCATAGATTCCTGAAAGGAGACAAACATATAGTCAGACTTCAAAAACTCTTAAGTCTATCCAAATAGAATTTCAAGGCCCTAAGCACATCTAATCTGTGACACTCCTTCCCTGAGGTGCCCTGGGATCTGGGCAAAAATAAGGCAGAACAACCTCCTGAGAACAATGGAATACCAAATTTACTTTGCAAACAAAGGAAGGATCCAACTGAAGAACAATAGAATTCTTATGAAAAATACATAACTCCTTACAGACTGACAGAGCCCGCAATTCAGAGACTCTGTGAGCTGAACTAATGGCAACCAAAAGAAAAACCTTAAATGTGAAAAACTTCAAATCCACCAATTTCAACAGTTCAAATGGGGCCTTCAACAAGACACATAATGCTGCATTCAAGATCCATGAGGGAAAATGATGGACATGTCCCAGTTTAAGTCAAGCTACTACCTTAAAAAAGATGCTGAATATGCAGATTAAAGGCGAGCAGCTTGCCCCACCAACACTTCAAGTTGGAACTTAGAGCTGCTACATTCTCTTACGATAATCCCAACAATTATCGTCCAGTTAGTCTGACATCAATACCAGGGAAGATTCTAGGGCAGATAATTAAACAGACAGTCTGTGAACATTTAGAAGGCAATGCCATAATCACAAAAAGTCAGCATGGGTTTCAGAGAAACAAGTCATGCCAGACTAATCTGATCTCTTTTTTTGATAAAGTTACCAGCTTGGTAGATGAAGGGAACGCTGTGGACATCGCATACCTTGATTTCAGTAAGGCCTTTGACAAGGTCCCCCATAACATTCTTGCAAACAAGCTTGTAAAATGTGGGCTAGACAAGTTAACTGTTCAATGGATTTGTAATTGGTTGACCGGCCAAACCCAAAGGGTGCTCAGCAGTGGCTCCTCTTTGTCTTGGAAAGATGTGACCAGTGGGGTGCCACAGGGTTCTGTCCTGGGCCCAGTGCTATTCAACATCTTTATCAATGACTTGGATGAGGACTTGGGGGCATACTTATCAAATTTGCAGATGACACCAAATTAGGAGGAGTAGCTAATACTCTAGAGGATAGGATCAAAATTCAGAATGACCTGGATAGACTGGAGAGCTGGGCCAAAGCTAACAAAATGAAATTCAATACGGAGAAATGTAAAGTACTGCACTTAGGGCGAAAAAATGAAATGCATAGATATAGGATGGGAGAGACCTGGCTGAACGAGACTATGTGCGAAAGGGATCTAGGAGTCCTGGTAGACCACAAGTTGAACATGAGTCAACAGTGTGATGCGGCAGCTAAAAAGGCCAATGTGATTTTGGGCTGTATCAATAGAAGTATAGTGTCTAGATCAAGGGAAGTAATAGTGCCGCTCTATTCTGTCTTAGTCAGACCTCACCTAGAATACTGTGTCCAGTTCTGGGCACCACAATTCAAAAAGGATATTGACAAATTGGAGCATGTCCAGAGAAGGGCAACTAAAATGGTGAAAGGTCTGGAAACCATGCCTTATGAGGAAAGACTTAGGGAGCTGGGTATGTTTAGCCTGGAAAAAAGACGGTTAAGAGGCGATATGCTAGCCCTGTTTAAGTATTTGAAGGGGTGTCACGCTGAGGATGGAGCAGACTTGTTTTCTCCTGCTCCAGAGACTGGAACACAGAGCAAGGGATGCAAGCTCCAGAAACAGAGATTCCACCTCAACATTAGGAGGAACTTTTTGACAGTAAGAGCTGTTCGGCAGTGGTACACACTCCCTCGGAGTGTGGTGGGGTCTCCTTCTTTGGAGGTCTTTAAACAGAGGCTGGATTGCCATCTGTCAGGGATGCTTTGATCAAGATTTCCTGCGTGGCAGGGGGTTGGACTGGATGGCCCTCGTGGTCTCTTCCAACTCTACAATTCTATGATTCTATGAGTATTAGTACTGAGACTTTTATTCAAACTGGCCTGCAGAAGGGTCAAAATTGATCCCACTGAAGTCAACTGACACAATCTTTACACTGACACCATCTACAAAACCCCTCCAAGTTGACTTATACAGATGTTTGGTAGAGGGTCTCCTATCTGTCAAGATGGTTTGAATGACATCCTCCTCATGTCGTTCAGCTACTAACCTCTCCCACTGAATGTCCAAGCATTTAACTGTAACCATCCTATGTTGGGGTGCAACAGACCTTTTTGATAAAACAGATTCAATCAAGGAGGCAGGGGCCTACCCTTCCTGCGCCTCCTGCGGAGCAGGGAGGGATGGAAAACAAACAGCAGTACCTCCTTACTGAAAAAGGAAGGCATCACCACACAACCTTCTGTGACAGGTCCAAGAGCAGAACTCCATGCACTGAGAGTTCACCTCATACGTGAACAGGTCCAATACTGGAGTGCCCCAGAGATGGAAGATCAGTATCAAAACATAAGGATAGAGCTGATTCAACAACCTTCTGAGCATGTCCACAAGGACATTCACTTCTCCGAGAAGATGGGACCACCGACAATGACATTTCTCTCTATACACCATTCCCAAAGTCGAAGGGTGAGGTGGAGGAAAGTGGTGGATCTGGTACCTCCTTGCTTAGTGAGATAATATAGTGGGCCTGCCCTCTCTGTGGGCTAGCCATCCGTGGATTGCAGTGTCCATGGATCGACACATCCTATATTATTTGCAGCATGTGCACACATATCCCATTGATTAATATGGGGCTTGAACAGCCACATTTTTTCCTAATGGGGGGAGGAACCAAATCCCTGCAGATAGTAAGGGCTCACTGTACATGACCATGGAGTTGTTTTTCAGCACTTGCACCACTTTCCCTCGAAGGAGAGTTCTGAATGAATGGCAAACGCACCACCAATAGTTCCAGCCAGTTGATATCAGTATCCTCTCACAGGAGATGACTCTATTTGCCCATTGCAGTTTGCCCCCCAACTCCACAAACTGGCATCAATCATGACAATGACTCTTCTCAGATCCCAAATGGGTATCCCTTCTTCAACACCTCTATCAGACACCAATGTAGAGAAAACCCCACTGATGAAGGAACCCAGCCAACAGTTCAGAGCAATTTCATCCTGGTGAGGCAGAAGAAACCACTGAAGTTCCCTCAGGTTGAAACCTGGTCCATGGAACTGAGTTTAAGCAGGCAACCATCAGCCCCAACAGTTTGGCTAAAACCATTAGCTGTGACTTAGCCTGACTCAACACACTCCTGACTAGAGACTGGAGCTTCATCTTCCTGTCCTCCGGCAGAAAAAAACTGTAAAGTGAAGTTTCTATAATAGTTCTCAGATGATGGAGATGTTGGAACTCTGTAAGGCAAAGTTTCTATAATAATTCTCAGATTCTGGAGATGCTAAGCTGGCTCTTTTCCCTGTTTATCACAAAACGGTGATACTCCAGATAATTCATGGTGGTCCACACATCCTCCCTGCCCTTCTGCAAAGACAGTGAGCAGACCAGCAGATTGTCCAAATATGGGTGGACATGAACTCCTCTCAACCTCATGTGAGCCACTAAAGCTAACAGCACTGTCATGAACACTCATGGCAAGTCTGACAAATCAAATGGTAAGGCCCTGTATTGATAGCGATCTTCTAGTTACACAAACCTGAGGTACTTCCTGCATCCAGGAGATCAAGAGACACCCCTTGCAGAATCAATTGTAAGATTTCCATGCAGAACTTCCATTTGGCTACAAAGCGATTCACCCTGCAAAGGTTCAGAATGGCTCTCCAGACCTTCTTTTTCTTTGGGACCAAGAAGAGAAGAGAGCCCAAAAGTCTCTCCTCAAGGGGCACTGGTTCTATGCTCCCTTATACAAACCAAGTGCTCTATCATTTGAAGCATCTGAAAGTGCTTGTCTGCTGACCTGGGACTGTGAGACTGAATGAAAAAATTGGGTGGGGGGGCTTTTGAATGAAATTGATGGTATAACACTGTCTCACAATCCTGTCCACCCAAACATCAGCAATGGGCAAAATGAAGAAGGAGAGCCCCCATCAGGAGCTGCCCCAAATAAGAATGACTGACTGGACTTTTCACTCTGTTTGTTGGAAGAGATGGAGATTCCTTTGCCAGCCACATGTCAGAACTGCTGTTTGGTTGAGCTTGAATTTGATCTAAAATCCTGCTGCTGAAATTTGGGCCTGTATCCATGAAAGGACTGAGCTCCTGCCCCAAAAGGGCTTTTTCTCCTCTTTTTTGCCCAAAGATGATAACACTTTATTTTTGTCTTTGGTATCCACCAACAACTCTTCCAGAGCATCTCCAGACAATTCAGATCCCCCTAAATGGGCATACACTCAAATTAGCTTTGGATTTATTATCCACACTCCAATTTTTTAACCACAATTGATGCCTGGTTACCACATCATCTGCCATAGTCCCTGAGCTAAACTGTAGCAAATCCAAACTGGCATCTGCCATAAAGCCAATTTATTTATCCCTTGGCAGAGCTTAGTCTCAGCCCTGGGAACAATGGTTATCAGATCCTTACCCCAGTGAATTGAAGCCCTGACAAACAGAGAAGTTGCAGGCGCAACTCGAACTGCAAGAGCTGACACCTAATGAACCCTTCTTTAAAAAAATCTCAAGTTTCTTATCCTCTGGATTCTTAAAAGAATCATCCCCATCCCTGGGAAAGAGAGAACTGGAGACCACCCAACCACAGCAGCATCAGTAAGTGGGAGCTTTAATTTCTCAATCACATCAGGTGGCAATGAGTAAAACCATCTAGCAATAGCTGGCATCACCCTTACCACCCTTCAGGATGGGTCCATTCTCCTTCCATAACCTCCATAAACACCGCAGGGAAAGGAACAACTGCCTGATCTTGCTTAGCCTTAACCCTGATTTCTGGCCAGCCTCCTTGTTAACAGACAGCCCCAAAGTTTTTTTCCACCTTTCTCAGGAGGACTGGAAACTGCTCAGACTCAAACAACCAAGGACAAGCATATTATGAAGGAAAATCCCCCTCATCAGGAGATAGCTCCCCCTCTTCCTTTTCAGATGTATCAGGAGACCTAGAGGATTCCATATAATCTGTAGTAGTGATAAAAGAGACATGATTACTGTAGTCTTTCTTTTGACTATCTTAGGGAGCAAAGCCACCAAAGACACTTGCTTGACAGTATCCCCGTCCCCTGCTGAGGAGAGGAAGAAGACTTAGACAAACACTTCTTAGCCTGTTTTACTAGCTTCTGGCCACCAGAGGGCTCCTGCAAGACAGAAAGTTGTTTATTGCAGCTGCATTTCTTTTCCCAACCTTTCTCCTGGCGCTCTAAATGGCCACCATCTTAGCACTCAAAATGACTTGCTGCCACTCCCTCCTTACTTTCCAAACCCCCAGCAGCCACCATCTGCCTAGCAATAAGTAAGATCCAGATGCATGACTCTCGGGGAAGTTCTTGCCCATTAATAACGGGGGTAGGGGAGGAAACAGGAGTGTTTGCTGCCCATGTAGCTGAAAGCTGCACTAGTAAGCTCACAGACAGTACTCTCTCCAGTCGCTACTGCAACACCAGTGGAACCTGCCTTCAGACCCACAGGCAAAGCCAGGTGGTCCAGCACAACTTCTGTGTAACTTGAGCATGCCTCTTCCACACTCTCTTGTACCAACTCCTTGTCAGAGGATAATTCGGAGCTAAGTATACTGTCCACACCCCTCAAATGAATCTTCCCCGTTAGGGTAGCAAGTAGTTAAAGACAGAGGATCCTGTCAAACAGCTGTCAGAAACCCTGAGACAGACCTAGCCCTTTAGGCTGGAACTGCCCAAGTAGAGAGTTCCCCAAAATCCACTCACAGTCAACAAACTAAGAGAATTTAGCCAGAGTGCTAAAGCCCTCTTGTGAAAACGGAACTGGGAAGGTGGGACTGGCTCTCCCCCTTAGAGTAAAAAGATTGTTTGACAGATGATATGCCCTGCCTGAGTAGTGAGGGAGGAGCAACCTCAGCTTGAAGGATTGCCTCCTCACACTTCCTGAAAATTATCATGCCATTTGAGCCAGGACTTCTACCTTGTCACTCCTCCTAAAAGTCTAAGAACAAACCCTGTTTATGATTCCTGGCTTTAGCTATAAAAGGGAGCAAATGGGCCTCGTGCTGGCACACAGCTCAGAAATGATAAGCCAGGATTCCCCAGAATTCTGACTTACAGTAGCATGCAAACAAGTCTTGGCATATGACCCATATCTGTGATTACCATCATCTCCCTCACCTCAGTCCTTGGACATGTAAAAAGGAATTGTGAGAAACAGGGATGCCTATCATTTACATTTCAGTAAGGAGAAGGTAATCAGCAGCATGAGAAATTCCTGCCATTTCAAACTTCAGCATGAATGACATTTCAGAGAAAAAGAGATACAATGTTGGTGCCCTCCTGCACAAAACACTTGTCCTTTGTAAGCAGCCCACTTGTGCTAGGGATGCGAGACAAAACACACAAAATACCAAGTTATCATTTCATACATGATGACCAGTATTCACCTACTGGCAAGGCATTACAGTAAAACATTATACAATACTATGCTTATTGTCATGTGCCGCATTGTTTTTTAATGGTTCTTGTCATGGTTTAAAATTATTTTATATTGTTTTGAAATTGAATAGTTTTTGTGTGCCTTCAAGTCCTTTCTGACTTATGATGAACCTAAAGTGAATCTATCATGGGGTTTTCTTGGCAAGATTTGTTCACAGGGGATTGCCTTTACCTTCCTCTGAGGCTGAGAGAGTGTTACTTGCCCAAGTTCACCCATGAGGCTTCTGTGGCTGAGCAGAGATTCAAGCCATGGTCTCCAGAGTCATAGTCCAACCATTATACCATGATTGCTCCCTTTGTTTTCAAATACTGATGTTTTAATATGGTATCTTATTTGCGTTTTAATTTTTACTACTCATTTTCAATTTATGTACGGTATTTTGTTTTCACTCATGTGAGACCCACCTTGGGTCCCATTTGGGTCAAAGACAGAATATTAAATAGGCAGGCAGACAGGCAGATAGTTAAGTTCTTGTATAAGAGTAGACATTCCAATGACAGGTAAGAAAAAAACCCTCTTACTTTATGTGGGTGAAATTGGTTCAAGATAATGTCCCAATTTCATTTGACTAAGTAACTTACTTGGTAGAAAGCACAGTCAACAGACCTTTTGCAACTATGACTACTAGTCTCCCAAGCAAATCAAATTAGGAGAGAGCCAATTTCCCAACCCTAAACCTCCAGGCCAAAAGCATCAATCAGCTTTTATACTCCTAAACATTTTCAGACAAAGAACTGGATTGTTCAAATACTTCCCAAATCTAATCCAAGAACAAAAATTTCAGTTTGTTACTATGGGTCACATGTATACACAACATCTTCTTTCTAATGTTTAGAATCTTATTGGAACAAAAATATACAAATATTAAATCTAACAATCTTACATGTTATATCTTAACAAGGTTATACTTCTAAGGTCATTGTTTTCATACAGACTTACATATTCATGTAAGCAAGTATGGAAATGTTAATCAGAACTGCTCTCTATCAGCTTCTTGAGCTGTTTGAATACATTTTGTTCTTTACCAGGCTTTCACAAGCATATCACACATAAAATTGTTTTTTGTGGTAGCACAGACTTGTATTTAAGTGTTAGTGTGGTTGACACAGGTGACCACAAACTGCATGTAGGCATGTGCATGGAATAAAATGCAGGAGAATTAGAGCAGTGGTGGAGGAGGGATATTGCCTCAACCCCTAACTTAGAAACCAAATCAACTGCTGAAAAAGGAAAGCTCCATCCTCCTCATTCAATGGGGAAAAAGGCAACTTTCTGCCCCCTTTTCTGTCAACACCTAGCATGCAGACAGCCACGTTTGCAGGATAATTTTTCAAGGCAATTTAAAGAAATACATTAGATTTTGTCCAAGTAAATGTGAAAAACTGCAGAAGCCATTCCCTGATATAACATTTTCTATGGACAGAGCCCACCTGTATAGCATAGTTGCTTTAACTGTTTGTGAATCCTGAAATTTACTATTTTCTCATATTTATTCACCATTGCTGACCTTTACCTGCAATGAGCCATCACTGGGATGTTATCTGTGTTTCAGGGTGAATTTATAGCTTATAGAGCAGCACTTCTTAACCAGGGTTCCGCAGAACCCTAGGGTTCCGCCAGACATCACCAGGGGTTCCACGAGAAAATAGTAATAAATCACGGAGAAGCGGTGAGCTGAAACGGAGTATGCTTATCTCTCCCCTCCACAACAGAGTAAGCCGGGCAAGGAGTGAGTGTATGTGAATGAGTTTTCACACCAATGGAACAGCCTCCAAAGGGGCCTCTTATGGGTCAACAGGGGTGGGGGAGGAAGTATACATGCCAAATACCTTGCTCTCCCTCCCAGCTTTTGCTTTGCCTTAGATGTACTAATCAGCCTCTAGCAGCTAAAGGGGAGGGGGGTGAAGCATGCCTCCAGCAAGCAGCTAGTTTGCCATGGACCCTTATCGTTTGCCAGAACTGAGGACAAAAGAGGACAGTGGTTTGCATAAAACTGATTTAAAGGTACAAATGCAAAATGAGTTTTTTTAAAAAAAAAATCAGAACAATACTGTACAGCTCTTACCCAAGTGGGGAAAACTGACCAAGTAATCCAAGTTATCACCTGGTCAGTCAGCTACACAGGGAGAACTCTGATAAAAGTGACTGGCTGCTTAGTTGCTGCTTTCTGTAAGCTCTGTTAGCTCAGACCTCAATCTTTGGGTCAGATTCAGTGATGTTGCTGACTTAGGCAGCAGATCATGGTAACCTGAACTCTCCCTAGAATCCAAGATGATTAAACTGAGACAGTCATACTTTGGAGAGAGATATTTATATTTATATTATATTTTCAGGCCTGTTACTTTCCACTATCAAATATGTATTGCTACCAATGGAATATATAGTTGTCCCTTCATATTCCCTGGGGTTTGGTTCCAGGACCCCCCATGGATACCAAAATCCGTGAACACTCAAATCCCATTATATGCAATGGCATAGCAAAATGGTGTCCCTTATATAAAGATGGCAAAAGCAAGGTTTGCTTTTTGGATTACTATTTTTTAAAGAATATTTTCAAGCCATGAATACTTAAATCCGTGGATACGGAGGGACAACTGTAATAACTATCTATTTTTTTCACTGTTTCTATAATTTTTAAAAAAAGGGAGTTGTAGGTATAATTTTTACATAGGGGTTCCTGAGACCTGAAAATTATTTCAAGGGTTCCTCCACGGTAAAAACATTGAGAAAGACTGTTATAGAGGGTGACAGTGAGGCTCAAGAGACTCGACTCGTAGTCTGTATGAACTGGTTGTTTATCTATCTTCTAGCAATTTGTGTCTACAGCATGGTAAGTGCTATATTGTTTGTACAATGGCCTTACCAACTCTTATTGTTATAACTTAAACATTTCTGAACTGTCTTAAGAACATTTTATATGCATATTTGCATATGCAACATTCATGCATCTAAACTGGTGTTTCCAGGAGCCAACTGAGACCCATCTTTGAAATTTAGCCAGCTCTTGGAATTGTTAGTTGAGTGTGCCACTTTTTGCTCTGACTAGGACGGTGGGTGACACATAAAGGGAATCATCACTATCCTCCAGGGAGTGGGGCTTGGAGGAAGTGAGGAATCTACATGGGCAGAGATTCCTCATCATTATTTTTGGAGGAGCAGAGCTGCAGGTCTTAAAAGGATTTGTGGGAGATAGCTGTGTTAGCCTGTTGCAGCAAAAACAATGAAAGAGTTTTGTGGTGATCTTAAAGGCTAATAATGAGTTCAATCTGACTTGAGTTTTTCTGGGATACAGCCCATGTATGTCCATGACAAATAAAACATATTAGGTGTTATAAGACTCTTTGTCATTTTCATAGAGGAAGAGAACCTTTCATTCAGAATGAATTAAAGATTTATCACATCTGGCGCTTCTGAAAACTAAATATTGCAAGTTCAAGCAGTCCTCTAGTTACAGGGCCCTCTAGCTTTCTAGCTGTACTAAATAAGACCCTTGAAAAACAGGAAAGAAAGATCTGGGTGAGGCAACAAGGGTGGGAAAAGGAGAAAATTATCAGAAACTTTTAGCAGAAAAAGATGAGAAAGATGAAAGATCCATTTTGAGAAAGCATTAGTAATGAAAGCTTTGCCGTTGCTACTTTAAAAAAAATGTATCCAATTTGGTAGGCTTAGCTAATGCAGTATCAATCCAATTACTGTATTACAAGTAATAATTAGCTTACTCTCTTACCATTGTAGGTTATCCTTGGTTTTGTCAAGCACATCACAAGATGTAAGTCCATTTCATCTGAAGATACAAACTTGGAACAAACAGGGCACTTGAATCCTAAAGTAAATAAAGAACAAAGGAAAGAAAAATGTTGAAAAGTGTGACAACTTTTCAGTACAAGTTTATACCTGTACTATATGTAAATCAAAATAAAAGTTACAAAAATGTCATCATGCAGATAGTACAGGGCACTACCATTTTGGAGCACAGGTGCTTTCTGCTTAGCCCAGCCAAGACTGCTATGTTAATCAGCTATGTGCATTGGTTCTTCCTTGCATTTTTATTCAAAGATAGTTATGCCTGAGTAGAAGTTTAGAAGTTGCCTAGTTCAGTGTGATAATTGTAAATTCAAAGTAAATTACACTGCACTAACAAGTGGAACTTTTCAATATTAAGAATCAATAAGCACAAGTTTGAATTCAATGGGAGGGGTGGATTCCAGAGAGATGTAAATTGATCTGAGAACGATATTTCTTAAGTAAGGGAAAATGAACTCAAAATATGTCGTGAATTTGGGGACTGAAGGTAGAGTAACCCTTATCTGGAAATCTGAAATACTGGGTGGCTGAGAAAGTGACACTTTCTCACTTTGTGCTTTGTGATGACTCAATACACACAAACTTTGTTTCATGCACAAACTTATTAAAAATATTGTGTATAAAATTACCTTCAGGCTGTGTGTATAAGGTATATATGAAACATAAATGAATTCTGTGTTTAGACATAGGTCCAATCTCCAAGATATCTCATTATGTATATGCAAATATTCCAAAATCCAAAAAAATAAAAAATAAAAAAATAAAATCCAAAACACTTCAGGTCCCAAGCATTTCGGATAAAGGATACACAACCTGTATTTGTAGATTCACACTGCCAACAACACCAGCTTTGAATTCCTCTCTGCATATAGAGGAATCTCTCTATGCTACAATCATGACTGGGAAGGATTCAATTAGTTTTGCACAAAACTAGGTCAGGATGGCTAGACATCTGCACAATCAGTCACATAACATGTTGTGAACTCGGGTTTCCAGTACAGCATCTGATTTAATACTTCATTTATCAGAATCTTAGCTTTTATCTGGAATCGTTAGAAACAAGTACCTAGCCCTTCTTACTAGGGAATTATATTGGGTAAGACTCATTTTTAAATGTATAAGCACAAATAAAAATGTAATGTGTCCAATAATTATTGGCAATTTTAGAAAGATTTGAGCATTGCAACATTCACACGTCTTTCTGACCAGCAGAGATTGACGTGTACATTTCTGGCAATGTCACTGTGTACATCTAAATTGTGGCCAGGTCTCCTACTATACAAAACAATGCTTTAAATGGTAATATATTAATTAAAAATGCATTGTCCTAACCTCACACTTACACCTCATTAGCATATGTGTGGGGATGCACACAGACACCCATTCATTAATGCAATTTTGTTCAATAAACAAATCCTTTAAGATCTATGAAGGATACTATTTTCCATAGTTCAAACTAAAATTCTGCACAGGAGGGACAAAAGTAGCAATTCTAGATCTCAGGACAATATAACAATATTCTCTTTTTTCATGCTTCAGTTACTGTTGTATTTCCAACAGTAGTTACATCTGATACCACAGATCAAGTGCAGATGTGAATGCAGGCACAGATTCTGTGTTTTTTAAAATCACTGAAGTACTAAGAAAACTTTAGCTTCAGCATTTCATATACCAAGTTATAGTCACTGAAAAGCAGACATTAAATGTGAGACACTTGTACTTTGTTTAAAGAATACTGCAAAACACTGTCAGTATTACTGCTAGTCTAGAGTGTGGAAACATTGTGAGAAAATAAATACAGTTCCCATCCTTTAGCCACTTGCAAAAGGTCAACAAAGCCACACATTCTTTTATTGGGACATGGGATCTACAAAAACATATACTGCAGGTACATTCTACCACATGATTTATTTTTCTTAAAAAGTTTTTAAAAACAAAAACAAACAACAAACAAGATATCACATTACAACATGTGCCATAATGTAGAACAGTTTCATGCTTTGGAAGGGGTGTTTTCATACACATTACCCCCTCTACCTGGTATTTTGCGTAGGCTTCAAAATCTCAGCCAAACTGTGAAGCCTAGGTACTTTCCCCAGGATCTGACTGGCCTCTAAAAGCAGCCCTCTCAGAAGATAAAAAGAAGGAAGGGGGAGGGGGAAAATGTAGCAGCACCTTTAAAATTAACTGGCATTTATTTTCATATGAGCTTTCGTGGTAATAAACCCACTTCTTCAGATGTTGTACTGCAGAAACTACCTCAATAGTAGCCCTCTAAACATTTTGGCTCAGGTCAAATTCCAATTCTAGTCCCAGTCTGTGCATGAAAACGATGCCTGTTCTAGTTGACTTTCAATAGGGGCCTCCAACTCTCAACTAATCTCCCCTGTTCTTGCTCTGCAGACAATCTCTTCATTACCAACATCTTTCCAGTTTCCTGTCTTCGGTAATTACAAATTGCCAACAAGAATGGATTTCAGTTCAAATCAGATTGCCTACCTGACCCCCACCAGAGACATATAAATTCTATCAGTTCATGAGCAGAATCCAGATAACAGAGTCTGGTTTATGAAACCTGCAAGTATGATTGTACTGTATATAATAAACTGTAAATACTACACTTTAAGTTATACCAACCACAATTCTCAAAACAAAGTCCTACAAAATTGTTACTACAGCACTCAAATCTGATAAATACTGTTTCCCCTTCTATCACCTTATTAAAACAGATGCACCCTATTAGGATTCCTATTGTTTTAATATCTCTCAACACTGCTTCACTCCCAAATTAACTTTAGGGTAGGCAAGTTAGTTAAGGATGTCAAGTGAATTTATGAGGACTTTATATTAGATGGATTACAAAATACCACTCAGGAATGAGTCCAGTTTCAGGCATTATGAACATAAAAATGATAAGGAATCAAGTTCATTTTTAAAAGAAAACAAATAACTTCCATGTAAGTCTAAAAGGTTTGTGGTGCAAGATGTTTTTGGTGCTTCAATTTTCAATTTCTGGTCATTTTGTACCACAAACTGTAGAATGTTCATTCCTCCATCAAGAGAGTACAGTTGGCCACAGCAAACTGCGGGAATCTCCCTGCCCCATAGCAATGCTAATCAGGAACTACTTGAGTGTTTGTCTGCAGCTTCATGTGTAGACTGGGGTGAAGAGAGAAACTGTTGGCAAACAGTTACAAACAGCCCACTACAGACTGGTCACTGAGAGTATTATCATCCAGTAACCTCATGAGAATAAAATAGATGCCAACCTTGCTGACTTAATAAAAGCTAATAGAATCTGATGCCACCTGGCTGCATCTTTCTGTTGGCAAGCCTACTACGGGTTGACTTCCATATCCACGGATTTGGTATCCATGATTTCACTTATCCACATCTGAAAAACTATGTTCTCTCTAGGCATTTCTAGGCCCTCCAGTGTGATCCTATGGTCAACTTTCGGCATTTGTCTCATTGAAAATAATAGGATTTCCCTATTTATTATTCAATGTCTGAAAATTTGAAGAACACAAGCCAGCATTTCCTGCAAGTGAAGAGAACCCCCCCTTTCTACCAATGAACAAAATCCAGAAGTCCTCCTTCCAAATTATTTAGAAGAGAAACACCACCTGATCAAATATATACATAAAGAAAAACACAACAGAACACTGCATAAGACTCAAAGAGAATACCATTATTACATACTAAACTCTGCCACGCTTTTAATGATTCTATTTATAGTTCAATTTGTTTAAGCTATATATCAAAATTCTGAGTCTATTATCACAAGGTATCATTCACAACAATCAACACTGAGTGAAATCAACATACTGACAGAGTACTATGCACGGGTCCCATATCTTCTATAAAACAAATCTTTCTATCAAGTTCCACAGGTGCTTTAGATAATTCAGTTTTCATTTAGAAGTAGAACTTTCAAGCCCTCAGCATAGAAAACAATCTAGCAGACCCTAAATGTTCAAAGAATAGAAGGCAGTTTTGAGGGGTTAAGTGATTCAGGACTAATCTGATCAAAGTATAGTCATCATCAAATTTTTGGGTAACAAATCAACTGTACTCCATTTGAAATTAAGTGTTCTAAAAGAGGGGACTAAAACTTCTGTTTCCAGTTTTTCTGAAAACTATTCTTAAATATAAGTTCTCAAGTGATAACTTGATCAATTCATGGCTCACTTGTCCTATATCTGAACAATCCCAATAATTCATATTTGCTGTCTCTTTCACACAAAAACTTTACAAAATGGACAAAGAGCAGTACACAATAGGTTCTACAGCCACAGGTAAGTGTATGGTATCTTTATGTTGAGTTTAATGGTAACTTTTGGACATGCATATAATTCTGAACACAAATTGCTATAAGCTTGCATAATTCTTAACATGTCTCCACTGTTCAGTACTAAATGCCACAGAGGTTAAAAATGCAGAAGAACTTTCTTCCTTCACTCAGATGCTGAAGGAGAGCACACACACATGCGCGCGCACACACAAATGGAGATAGCTGAGACTCTAGAGATTAATTACTATTTTTGTCTCTCTTTGCTTGCCAAGAATTTTCTATCAATAGCAGAGATTGACATTCTTTACTTCTTGGAGGTAGGGTAAAGAAAACTCCATTAGGAGAATCACCACTGGGTTCGACTGTATCAAGACAACACACTGCTCAGAAATCTCCACATCATACAAGTGTTGGTTGGTTTTTTAAAGGTAACAGCTATAGAAAAGTAAGTAGAACTTCTCTTTTCAATAAGAAGTTTGACGTAGAAATCATAAAGTATCACCATTTCTACATGCTACAGGAATTCAGCTGCAGCTTGCATAATTTAAAACTGGCAGCATCAGCTTTACAATATGAGGTCGGTTTATTAAATAACGAGACAGATACAATAACTCATCTTTATTTATATCTATTACAATTCTAATGCTTGTCCCCTTCAATATACTCCCCGTTCACACTCACACACCAATGCACTCTTGTTTTTCACTGGCTGAAGGTGTGGAGCAGATCAGTTTCTGTCAGCTGTTTCAACACATCTGCTGTTTTCTTCTTTACTATATCAATTGACCCAAAATATGTTCTTTTAAGCACTGATTTCACTTTAGGGAAAATTAAAAAGTCGCAAGGTGCCAAATTTAGCAAATATGGAGGATGTTCATGTGTAGTAATGCGTTTACTGGCCAAAAATTGCTTCACATAAATTGCTTGTGAGCAAGTGCATTGTCTTGATGAAGAATGAAACCATTTTTACATGGTTTTGGCCTTTTTTTTCTGACTCTCTCACAGGTTTGTTAAAAGTTCCTTATAATAGTGCTGGTTCTTTGTTCTGTCTTCTAGAACCTGTTCCACCAAAATTATGCCCTTGATGTAAAAAACAAAACAAAACAACCACCCAAATGCTCAAGGTTTTGAATGTGGACTTATTCTGATGTGCTTTTTTCATTCTTGGTGATGATGGTGTTTCCCAGTGCATAGACTGTCATTTTGTCTCAAGATCATACTAGAAGATCCAGGTTTCATCACAAGTGATGATTTTTTAAAAAAGGTTTGGGTCTGCCTCCAGTTGCTGCAGAATGTCAGTGCAAATTTCCTTGCGACACTTTTTTTGCTCTGGTGTGAGAACCCTTGGGACCATCTTGGCACAAACTTTTCTCATGTTGAGATCCTCATGTAAAATTTTCCACACAGTGTCTTTGTCAACGTTCATGGCTTCAGCTATCATTCAGACTGAGTCAGCGGTCTCCTCAAACAATCTGGCTGGTTTTTCCCCAGAATTTCTTTGGATCTTGAAATGGAAGATCATCCAGGGCATTCATTGTCTTCCACATTCTCACATCCTTCTCTGAAGCCTCTGTGCGACTCAAACTCACACACACACGAGACATGCAGTCTTCCCGTCGGCGTCACTAAGAATTTGAAAAGCTTCCATTGGTGTTTTGTTCAGTTTTACTAAAAATTTCAAATTGGTATGGTACTCGACTTTTAAACTTAGCATTTTTTAAGCACACAACAGACAACACAGCTGCTTTAAACAACAACTGACAACTAACTGAACGGCCGAGAGTGTTGATGTTTGTCATGCAGGTTCACACATGTTCAGTCACGTTATTTAATAGAAAGACTTCATAATGTTTGCATGGCTTTCCATGGCTATTTAATATACCTTAAAAATTAAACCGAACTGAAAATTTAATTTGTTTCGAGGGAACCTGAGAATGAAAGTATTTATTACAGACTATACATATAAGGATACAGATGGAAAATGAAATGCCACCTTTCCATCTGAAATTAATGAAAGACAATTACACCCTTGGCAAGAATTGTGCAGAGATATGCTGGCTTTAGATTTTATCTTAAGATAGAGGGCTTTGACATAATTGGAACCCACAGGAGCTATTCTGTAGTCTGCACAAAAGATGAATCAACAGTTGCTCTGCTTACCCTCCAAGGTACCACAACGAAGAAGTGAAAGGGAAACATTTCAAGCTGTATGGGGTTTTTTAGAGGTTTCCCTTATTAGAAATGCATTGTTTCACAAAATTAATATTGTAATAATAAAATTGCCTCTTGAAATTACAGTAATAACATTATATAAAACTGTGGTCCACACACTGCTCACCACTGACATAATGGATGGACACAAAGTCTGTAATGGATGGAATTTTATCAGATCTTAGTTCAAAGCTACAATTATCATTTCCCCCAGATTACTATACCAAGAAAAGGAACCTTGGTCTTACCTGTGATACGTTCTTTTCCAGTGTAGAGGCGAAGAGCATCCGCATGCTTGGGTTGTCCCTCCCACTTGCTCCCGGTAGGCAGGATTCAGAGACTCTTATTTTGAAGAGTATTGACCACCAGTGGAGTCATCCAGGAGGGACAACCCCTCTGCTGGCCAGTCGATATCACAGCCTCGTGATGCCGTAGTCTGACTCATCCAGCCGTGATCCCACTATGACGATCAGCTTCTGCACCCAGAGGACCAGTCTTGCAGCCCCATCGGAGGGTTTGAAGAGTCTTTTATTCTTCCTCCTCAGGACATTCCATCTCGTTCGCCCTGGGTGGGCCGGATGCTCTTCGCCTCTACACTGGAAAAGAACATATCACAGGTAAGACCAACGTTCCTTTTCCCAGTGGAGAGGGCTCCAGATCATCCGCATGCTTGGGATTTGCTAAAGCTTCCAGACCGGGTGGGCAAGGGCGACCTTCTGACTTTAGGGTTGTAGAATTCGCTGCAGCACCCTCCTCCCAAAAGCGGCTTCTGCTGACTGCATTCTGTCCAGTCGATAATGCCTGACGAAGGTTGAGGGAGTTTTCCATGTTGCTGCTCTGCAGATTTCCTCCAATGGGGCGTCTTTTTCCCAGGCCGTCGAAGCTGCTGCGCTCCTCGTGGAATGGGCTGTGATGCCCCCTGGTACTGGCTTCCCCAGGGACTCGTAGCACAACGCTATACAGCACTTAATCCAACGCGCCAGGGTGGAGGGTGAGACCTTCCTCCCCAAGTACTTTGAGTGGGGAGAGATGAATAACGCTTCAGAGACTCTGAAGGGTGCCGTTCTCTTGATGTACACTTTGAGTGCTCTACGCACGTCCAAGGTGTGCCAAATCCTTTCCAACTCTCTTTCTGGTTTGGGACAAAAGGAGGGCAAAACCACTTCCTGAGATCTGTGAAAGACCGAATCCACCTTTGGCTTGAAGTCGGGGCGTAGCCTGAGGACTACTGAATCTTGTCTGAAGATACATAAGTCTCTTCTGATAGATAGCGCCGCCAGCTCCGATACTCTCCGGGCCGACGTGATCGCCACCAAGAATAGGACCTTCCAAGTCAGGAACTTCAGGTGTACCTCCCGGATAGGCTCAAAAGGGTGTACCGTTAAGGCCTTCAAAACCGTATGGAGATCCCACGAAGGGAAGCGGTGTCTCGTCGGCGGGGCCAAGTTGGTAAGACCTCTGATGAAGCGACGCACATGGGGGTGTGTTGATATCGCCGTAGCTTCATGTGGAGCCAGGAATGACGTCACTGCTGCGACCTGTCTTTTAAGTGTATTTGGGCGGAGTCCGGCATCGACCCCGTCCTGGAGGAAGTCCAGTAGCACTGGGACCGTGACTTCCCTGAAGTCCTGTCCCTTACGTCTGCACCATCGCCGAAACACCCTAAAGGTGTATTCGTAGATTCGCTGGGTAGATTCTCTTCTTGATGCCAGAATTGTCCCTACCACCGGCTCTGAGTATCCCCGCGTCGACAGCATCTGGCGTTCAATCTCCAAGCGCGGAGCTGGAGCCAGGCCGGGTCCGGATGGTGCACCTGACCTTGGGACAGTAGGTCCATTCGTGGAGGGAGAGGCATTGAGTCCACCTGCAGTTCCAGGATATCTGGAAACCACGCTCTCCTGGGCCACTCTGGGGCGACCAGTATGATCTCCGCCTCCTCCAATCGGACTCTGCTGAGCACTCTGGGGATCAGCTGGACTGGTGGAAAGGCGTAAAGAAGCGTTCTTGGCCACGGGCATGTCAGGGCATCCATGTCCATTGCTCCTTCTGATCTGTACCTGGAGACGAAGAGAGGAAGCTTCGCGTTTGTGGGGGATGCGAACAGATCTATCTCCGGTTGTCCCAGGGTCCGAGATACATCGTTGAACACCTCTGGGTTCAGGCTCCACTCTCCCTGGTCTATGTCCGCCCGGCTGAGCCAATCCGCTTTCCGGTTGAGAGCTCCCTGAAGATGTTCCGCCGCTATGGATTCCAGGTGCCTTTCGGCCCAGGTGAGGAGTCGAGACGATTCCCTCATGAGGGTTCGTGACCTGGATCCCCCTTGGCGGTTTATGTGCGCCTTCGTTGTGATGTTGTCTGTTCTGATGAGCATCGACCTGCCTCTGAGCAGGTACGAGAATTCCTTGAGGGCTAATCTGACTGCCCGCAGTTCCAACCAGTTGATGCTGTGGGCCGCCTCCTCTGGGGTCCATTTCCCCTGTGCCAGCTGGGTTCCACAGTGGGCTCCCCATCCCCGTAGACTGATGTCCATGGTTATTTGGATCCTGTCCCGGATCCATAGGTGGCGACCTTTGTGGATCGCCGGGGAGCGCCACCATCTCAGGGATGACTTGACCTCCTTTGGGAGTCTCACCATGTGGTGTCTCCTGTTGGCTATTTCCTCCTGGAAGGGAAGGAGGAACCACTGCAGAGGTCTGGCGTGGAATCTTGCCCATGGAACACAGTCTATCGCGGCTATCATGAGACCCTGTAAATGTGCCAGATGCATGATGTCCGACCTGGCTGACTCCAGGGCTTTCAGTGTCGCAGTCTGGATTGTCTTGATCCGTTCCACGGGGAGACGGATCCGGCCCTCCGCCGAGCATATTAATGCCCCCAGGTGTTGAATCTGCTGGGATGGAGTCAGGGAGCTCTTCTCCACGTTGATTTGGAATCCATGATGCTGGAGAGATTCCATTACGAGAGCGAGGTCCCTTTCCGCTCCCTGTTTGGATTGGGAGCGGATCAAGAGATCGTCTAAGTAAGGATACACATGTATTCCTGAGCGTCTCCATGAGGCCACCAAGGCCACCAGGATCTTCGTGAATACCCTGGGAGCTGAGGAAAGTCCAAAGGGGAGTGCCTTGTATTGAAAATGCCTGTTGTTGTAACAAAAACACAGGAATTGGCGATGATCCGGATGGATTGGGATGTGGAGGTACGCATCCTGTAAATCCAGAGAGGACAGGAAGTCCCCTGGTCTTATGGCTTCCAAGATGTGTTTGAGTGTTTCCATCCTGAATTTCCTCTTCCTGACAAATTTGTTCACCCCCTTTAGATTGAGGACCGCTCTCCACGTACCGTTCTTCTTTGGTACTAAAAAGAGTATGGAATAGCATCCCCTCCCTTGATGCGATTGTCGGACCTTCTCTATGGCTCCCATATCCAGGAGACGCTGAATGGCTTCCATCATCAGGGATTGCTTGAGGCTGTCGTTGTGTACCGGCATGGGTAGAAACCATTGTGGGGGGAGTCGGGAAGAACTCTATCCGGTATCCCTGCCGGATCGACTGCAGGACCCACTTGTCCGAGGTAGAGTTTTCCCAAGCCCCCACGAACGCCTGCAGCCTTCCTCCCACTTGGGAGGGATTGTCATAAGTGAGACTTGGAGGACTGCTTGGAGGGCTGGGAGTGAGTGGACTTGCTTGATCCTCCCTGTTGGTTCTTACGCTGGTACCTCTGGTCTCCCCATCGCTGTCGGTGAGGCCTCCCATCCCTGGAGCTGGCCTGGGTGGATGAGTTTCCGCTGGAGTGGTGGCTGCCAGAAGGGCGAAAGGAGCGGTATTTTTTGGTATGTCTCTTCTCCTCTCTTTTGCGGGAAGCGAGCGTCCTCTTTCTCTTGTCCTTGTCTTCCACTAGCACTGGTTCTAGCGATTCCCCAAACAATTTTTCACCGAGAAACGGGGATGACACCAGGTTCTGTTTCGACATGAAGTCCACGTTCCAGGACTTCAGCCATACCTGTCTTCTGGCCGCCACTGTTGCCGCCTGAGCTCTTGCACAGAACTGCACAGAATCCAGGGTGCTGTCCGCCAGGAAGGCGGAGACCTTAGACAACTTGTTGAGGTCCTGGCGGATTCTTGTCTGAGCCCTAGGAACATCCTTTAAGGCATCCCTCGACCACTGTATAGCCGCTCTGGCCATCATTGTCGCCGTGGTGGAGGCCCTGATGGCAAGTGATACGGCCTCGTGTGCCCGCCTTAGGGCCAGATCCAGACGCCTGTCCTCTGGTACTTTTAAGGTCTCTTCCCCATCTTTACACAAGATCGCTGAAGAGACCAGCTCAGCGACCGGAGCGTCGATGAGTGGGACCTGTAGTTTTCCCATGACCTTCTTGGGTAGGGAATACAGGCGCTTGGCGATGGAGGGTTGTGGTTTGGCCACTGCTGGTGCCTTCCATTCATCGTAGATGAGCCTCATTATTGCTGCCGGGACCGGCATCTCCAATGCCACTGGCTGGGCCTCTGGAAAAAATTCCCCCGAGAGCTCTGGAAGATCTGGGTCCATCTGTGCTTGTGGGACTGTAGGAGGATTCAGACCCAGGGTTCTGAGTGTCTTCTTGAATAACACTGAAAAATCCTCCGGAGCAAAATGGCGTGTCGAGGCGCGTGTGTTCGACGTATCCGTCTCCTCCTCCGACAACTCGCCCTCCTCGCGGTCTGATTGGTCGCTGTTGGAGTCCTCCTCTGAGGTATAAAGGGAAATGACGTCTTCGTCATTTTCCTCCTCTGTAGCCCTGTCGCTTGAAAGGTGGCGCCTATCCCCCTCTTGTTCCCAGTCGCTCTCCTCCTCCTCTCTGTGAGGTCTGGTGTGCCCGGTGGACCCCTTGCTGGTGCCAGGTATGGGCTCTGCATCGCCCCCCCTCTTGTCTCCTGCGTCTGGAGGCGAGGACGCTTGGACTTCCCTTTGTTGGCTCCACCCCCTTTGCCACCCCTCTGCCTCTTCTTTGTGGCATCAGCGGTCTGGCTATTGCCTGCAGTGGTCAGGCTTAGGGGTCTGGGGTGCCCTATTGGTATAGTGGCTCCCGCGTTGGCTGGCTGAGCCGGGGGGAGAAACTGGAGCGGGGGGGGGGGCTGCGCTGCGAAGGGGAGCCACATGGGGGGAGATGGCAGCATTGGGGGTGTGTCCCCTGGAGGCCTGATGGGTCCCAATCCTCCCCCCAAGGTCTGGGTGGTGGCACCCCTGAGGCTTGGCTGGGCCATTGAGTTGGCTAGCCACCTCATCGTCTCCCTGCCCAGCGCTGCCTCTATCCATGGCAGCAGGGCAGCTGGCTCCAACCCCCCCAGAGGTAACGTCCCCGGGGCGGGTGCCCCACTCACGGCATCCGGAACCTGTCCCACGTCGCTGGGGGGGTCTGCCAGGGGCACCGCATCAGCGGGGTTCGTCCCCGGGCTGGAGACGCTCCGCGGCTCTGGCGCCGTCCTTGGCTGCGCTGGGGTGCCCTCTCCCGGCCCGCAGTCACGCCCATCCTGGCAGAGAGGGGCCGGGTTGCAGCCGGTGGTAGCCGGAGCGGGGGTCTTCCCCCCCTTGTCTGGCTTCTTCCTCCCACCGCTGCCTTTTGCGGGCTCTCCGGAGCCTCCTCCGTTGGTCCCGCTGCGATCCAGTTCGTGGGGGGGCAAGGAGCCAGCCCCCATTGCCTGGTGATCGCTGCGAATCACAGCCTCGATCACCGCTTCTATTTCCCCTGTTGATGCCATCTCCTGATCCCTCTCCGTGGACTGGCTGTTAAATAATAGAGGTGTTTTTTTTTAAGTTTTCAAGAAGTTTTAAAAAGTTTTAAAAGTGTTTTAAAAATGGCGCCAGCCACATGGAAGGGAACAAAGAGAGCAGGGGGGAAGGATGTCCTACCAGGAGCGAAGGCAGGAAACAGACTGGCCAGCAGAGGGGTCGTCCCTCCTGGATGACTCCACTGGTGGTCAATACTCTTCAAAATAAGAGTCTCTGAATCCTGCCTACCGGGAGCAAGTGGGAGGGACAACCCAAGCATGCGGATGCTCTGGAGCCCTCTCCACTGGGAAAACACACATTTCTGTGCAGAGCTCTTAAAACATGTTGAGTTAGCATGTTGTACCTTCTTTTTTTAAAAAAAAAATCTAAATAATGTAAAGAAAGTACATTCTGTGGTATATCATGTCTTACTATTCCAATGACAATAATGTCCAGGCAAAGTTTTGAGTTTGTTTAAATATGTAAACCATATTAAGTGCATTTGCTCTATTTTTGAGAGTAGATATTTCAGTTCAAGTACTTCTGGATTCTAGGAAAAACGTTGATGCTTTTACATGCTATAAATTTAACAAAACAAATTGAGTCAACTAATGAAGATAGCTTAGGACTCATTTGATTTAGAGGCAGTAGAACATTTTATGGATAATTTTTACAATTCAAAATTTTCTGGAAAAACTGACATAACTACCAACATGTTATCAGACTGCATTCATTGATACAAAGAGACAGAGAATATTTTGTTGATTATAAACCAAGATTATTTTTTTTATACTGAAGATAAGCAAATTTAAATTCAGAATGGTATTCTGGAGGCCCTTTGACCCACAGGAATACAAGAACAAGTGCCACTGGGAAACAGGCAGGAGGGAAGCCCCTTTTCTCAAGCATAATGCCACTTGCAGTTCTCAAGAGCCATACCACTATTAACATCACTGGTCTCTCTAAACACTATTAACATGCAGGATAATCTTCAACAGAACCAGAGTGAAGTTCCATCACAATATAGTAAGACACCAAAGCCCTTTAGTGGGATAAAGTTGTAAAACTCCAGTATCAGCATGATGATTAACAAGAATAATGTATATAGCAACAATTGTAACTGCAGAGCAGGCTCTCATACATGTTATCATGAAGCCCAGAATTTATGGAGAGTTCTGCACTTAAGAAAGGGGCAGATAAGAGCAAGAAAACGCAAGTCATCAATGCACTGTGTCCAAATAAATGGGTGCCCTCAGAAAGCATGCAAAGACAACATCTGTATGTACACATCACAATAAACCATGGATTACCAAGGTAAGATCAAGCTGAGGCCAGCCTTAGCCTTGTTCACTCTGAAAGCTTCTGCTCTTTTTTATTTTAATTCAACCATGACTTATCATGCCATCAAACCTGGAAAATTGTGACCAATCTTAACTGTGGTTTGTTTCAAATAATCCAAGTTCAAAACATGGCTTAATAAACTAGATTGTTTCAAGAAACCAGAGTTAAGGCTAATCAAAGTTTTGGGAGCAAACACAATGTTGAACTGCAATTAATTAAAACTGAAGCAAAGGCTTCCAATTTCCTTGCAGCTACACAATCACACAGGAGAAATGTGAGAGCATGCAACACGAAGGCTTGCTGCAGCTCTTTCTTATCACAGTAAACCACAGTGTATACAGTGTTTGAACACAGGCTTTAGAGTCCTGGCATTTCTCAATTCTATCTCTTCTCAGACATAGTGATATTGATGATCTGAGAAAACACTGAAAGAACAGACTTTCCCATAGAGTACAAAGTTTTCACCAAGGTAAGTGAGGATACAGTGTTCTCACTAAGCAAAACTTTGTAAAAATCTGATTGAATTGAAATACTTACCAGTACCTAATGGTTCCTGGAGGAACACAGCAGCAAGAAAGAAAGAAAGGAAGACCTTATCAATAACAAAAAAGTAAGAATTTAATATTAAATACATACAACTGTGATAGTATTTATCTAATGGAAATTTCTAACAATAGATTCTGACACAATATTTTCCTTCAGAGGCAGGCTACAAGATTCTGCAGTTCTGTAGATGCACAATTCTAGCTCCTATAAACTGTTATTTGGGAGCTAGAGGCCTGGTCTAGGATATGTATCTCTGTTCCTTTTCTCTTTCTGCCATGGTTGACAATTACAAAAGTGCCATTGCTAACCACGGTTCAGGTAACCACATGTTTCCTCTTTAAACAGGACAAAAAAATCAGTTATTAGTAGGTTTAAGAGAGAATCTGATCTGTGTCCATGTACCTTCTAAACTATAACCAAGGCCATGTGAGAGGTAGGAAATTCCCACCAGACAGCATACATTCACAGTCAACTTCTTGTTTTCAAACCACAGTTTGCAATGTAACACCTGCACCAGGCCAGAGTACTGTAATGTGTGTGAAAGACCTATTGTCACAATACAAAGTTCTGATTCTGATAGTGGGAAAAGTATATTGGTAGAGACAGAGAAATGGCCTTATGATTTGATTCAACAGTAAGTTCACAGTGAAAAAACTGAAAGGCTAAAATGCAAAATATTGTCCTGTATTTTAAAAGCAAATCAGGGAAACAGAAAATATGTTTCTCCTACATATTATATCAAACTCTCAGACTTTTCAGCATACTCCAAGAAGTATACTCTATCACTAACTGATTTTTTTTTAGAAATCTGATCACTATACATAACTAATTCTCACAACTTTATAAGAATCTACCAGAATGTTCCATTTGTGTGCTCCATCTCCCTCTACACACACACACACACACACCTCTACCTCAGTACCACTACAATGAAGAAGATTCTTCAAATCAGTCTCCCAGAATCTCACTGGTTCAGTAAACAAATATCAGAGAACCACTGTGTCAATACTGAGGCCAGCATCACTGAAACTAAGCAAGCAAGGGTATGATCAGCCTCTAGTATGCAAAGCTATGAGGCATATCATATAAGGACAGGTTGCATACCCGTAACTGTTGTTCTTTGAGTGGTCATCTGTGAATTCACACAAATGGGTTATCTTGTGCCTGCACAGTGCATCTTCCAGAACCTTCTAAGAGTGTTATATGAATATCTTGGTGGTAGCCCTGTCCACTTCCAATGCCACTATATAGAGGTCTTCCTGAGGAAACTGCCAATTCCATGGACACTAATGCAACATTCCAAAGAACAGGCAAGACATGATGTGGGGAGGATGGGCGGTATCATGTGAGTTCACAGTTAACGGAAGAACTACAGTCAAAGGTATGCAACCTCTCCTTCTTATTCATGTCTCTGTGACTCACACAAATGGGAGACTACCAAGCTACACAAGCAGGAGGCCTGAGTGTCAATGCAAACCAATCAGAAATTTACTGAACATCAATAAATGCAAGCACATACATTCAGCATGAGAATAACACTCCTGATACAGACCAAGAAATTCAAATACAGAGCAAGTTTCAAAAAACAGAAAGAACCTGAAGCCTCAACAATACATTCATATTATAGAACAGTAGAGTACAGATGTCCCAAAGGCAGTATCAGCCCTGGACCTAGAATCCACTATGTAATGAGTGATAAAAGTCAGAGGCTGTGACCAAGTAGCCACCTGACAAATGTCCCCAAGTCAAAAAGGTAAAAGAAGCAGGCAACGCCCACATGGAATGGGTCCAAATCCAAGCTGGAGAGCCCTTATGGGCCAGTTCATAGGCAAGATGGATAGCTGAAGCCACCCACTTTGAAAAACATTGAAAGGAAAGAGGGAGTCCCTTTTTTGTTGAAGAACAACAAAGAGTCTTTCGGAAGTCCTGAAAGCAGAAGTCTTGTGGATGCAGAAGGCCAAAGCCCTTCACATGTCAAAACAGTGCAATGTCCTCTTGAATGCAGAACTCGGATTCTGCATGAAGGCAGGAAGAACAATGTCCTGGTTGGTATGGAAGGCTGACACAACCCTTGGCACAATGGTATTGTTGGGATGGAAAGAGCCCAGTCGGGGTGGAAACTCTTATAGGACAATCCACATAAAGAGCACAAACTTCACCAACCCAACAAGCAGAAACAATGGTAACCAGGAAGGTAGTCTTCCATGAGAGCAGGCAAAATTCATGGGTCGTCATTGGCTTGAAAGGCTTCCTAGAAAGTTGAAACAACATGAGATCTAGGCTCTATTGCGGTATTGGACCGAACACTGGAGGGTGGAGGTTTTTATAGCCTTTCAGAAACCTCTTCACCAGGAGATCATGAAAGCAGAAAACGTTGCCGAGCAACTGGAAGTTCATAGAGATTGACGCCAAGTAACAATGGATGGATGAAAGGGCCAACAAAAACAGCAGAACATGCTTAATCTCTCATTTGGAAGGGGAAATATGAAGTGGAGACAAGAATTCTTGGAACTTCTTTCACTTGTAGACATAGGAGTAGCTCATTGATGATCAATGTGCTGCAAAGATTATGTCTTTCATAGCATCCGGCAAAGCAGCTGGTGTCAAGGTTGGGGTGCCTGACGTGACCTTGGTACAGAGTAAGGAGATATGGTCTGCATAGAAGTCTAATGTACACTCCTCAGGACAAGTGGAAGAGAGGAGCAAGCCACAGCTGCCAGAGCCACCACGGTGCAGTCAGGATACAGTTCTCCCTGTCCTGACGAAGCTTGGCTATGACCCTCATGAGGAGGAGGAAGGGTGGAAAAGCATACATGATGACAATACCCCAGTGGAAAAAAAGGAAGGCACTATCTTGCAACCTGTCCTGATAAGTTTGAGAACATAACTCCACACACTGAGATTATCAGACGTGTCCAAAAAGTACAAGAGCAGAACACCAGGACATTTCTGCCCTGCGAACGGGACCTGGTTTCAGACATCAGAGGTCCCGTCAATTAAAAGTGACGCCTTGCTAATGGCTGCAGCACAGGAGCAGAACGCGATGAGGACATCGTCGTATGGAACCAGGTCCCATTCCCAGGACAATAACGCCATCCTGGTGTTCTGCTCTTGTACTTTTTGCTGCATCTGATAAATCTCCTGAGTGTTCACCTCAGATGCAAAGAGATCAACTACTGGCTTGACCCAACGATAGACAATTTGTATCAACGCCTCAGGATGGAGTATCCACTGGTGGGATGAATTCGACATTCTGCTGAAAGTGTCTGCCAGGATATTGTCTTCCCCAGGGAAATGGACTGCCAAGACAACAATATTTCTATTGACACATCACTCCCACAGCGGGAGAGTTGTGGATCTCATACCACCTTGTTTGTTGAGATGGTACAAAAAGACGCTCTGTCTGATGGGTCCATCCCCAACAGAAGAAGAAAACTGAGGGGATGGCATTTGAGGCTACAGAGACTGTTTGTACAAGAGAGCTTTCAAGCGCAACTCTCTGTTATCTCGCTTGAGGTGTGAAAGCTCTACAGTGGGCAAAAGACGCAACCACTTGAGCTTCTCTAAGGCAGAGAAGGCACTTCAAGTGTCCACCCTTCTTTGGGATCCTAGCATCACATGCAATGCATTTCTTAAAGGACGCCACTGGGACAAGGTCAAAGGGTGAGTGCGGCCTTGAACGGCAGTGCAATCTGATGAATTGACGAAGTACCACGAATCAGTCTCGGTATGAAAAAGCTGAAACCAGCTAACTCAAAGAGACATGATGAAGCCAAAAAGCCAAAGAAAGATCAATGCTGCTACAGAGGGGGACGAAAAGGAACTGGCAGTTTTGGCAGGAAAGCCCCTATATTGTGGTGGTGGAGGTGGGCAGGGTTACTGCCAAAATACTTACATAACATTCTAGAAGGTTCCAAAAGATGCACCGCGTAGGTGCAGAATAACCTATTTGCGTCAGTCTCAGAGAACACAAAGAAGATCAGGATATAGGTATAATAAATATTATTAAGAAAACACAATTTTGTTTCAAACCAGGAAGTGATTGTCACTTTCTGCTCTGGCAACTTCCTGTTTTGAATAAAGGAAGACCTATATCCACCCAGCCAGCATAGCCAAAATTCCTCCAAACTTGTAAAAGTGGCCAACAGCAATCTCCCAGATTTGAGATGTATGTGGATATTTTGACATTTGCCATTCTGGGGGACCACAAAAACAGTCTTGGAGCTGCATGCAGCCCATAGCTTGTACTTTCAACACTCTCTCTATGGTACTAATAATGCATATGTTTTTGCTCTTATTCTGAAGCTGTGCCTTGCAAAAGAATGCAGATGTTTCACTTCCCATTCTGCCTGGAGGTGTAGTATTATTATTTGATCTGCAAAGGGAAACTGTATGTAGGAGATTGGGGGAAAACATGACATCCTGCCTGCATGCTCTCTAGGCAGCAATTATTAACTTGGATTTGAGCATGTGTTGTTATGATATGGAAAGGAAGATTTAGGCTCCATTGTATACATACACATAAGTTTTATTTTATATTTAAAGAAAGTTGATGAAGTGCAATGGATTTTCCTCCAAGCTTGGTAATCTGTTTTACCTTGTTAGGATAAGGATTATAGCTTGATCCAATGCATGCCTATTCAGAAATAAAACCCACTGTTTTCAATGTGAGATACAGGTATGTATAGGACTGCAGTCTTCAGTCCTTAAGCAAGGCTCAAATTTTGTGTTTGTAATTCAGTTGTAATCCAGACAATCACTGTCACATTAGATATAAGTTTTATAACTTAAAAGAAGGTTAAAAGAAACCTTCCCAACCCAGGGTAAAACATGAATCCTTATTGTTTAGATGCTCTTGTGTGTTAACTCACAGCAATACAATCTCCTATACAATGAATTATATGCACAAGTTGCATTTTTAGTATTTGTTTTAGGCTTTTGGCATGTTTAGATAAAAAAAAAGTTAGGGTACACATCAGCTCTTTTATTTTAGGAACTCTAGCAAGCTTTTTAGGATCAAAGCCCTTAAGAGAATTTTGGGCATAGTCTTTTCAAGCTGGGTGCTGGCATCTCCCCATAGAAGCCCATTTTGATTTGAGTCCCAAGCAATCAGTGTACCAGATACAAAAATGACCAATGAACTCAAGAAACAGAAACATATTGAGAGGTATTTCTATATGCCAGAATGATTTTGCAAACTACAAACCTCCTTGTTGCTTCTTCAAGTTCAAACAGAATGGGGAACCCAAGATAACAGAACTGCAAAATCTATCCACAGGTGTAGTGTCAATATCTAATCCTCAAGGGAAAAAAGTTGGATTATTATTCTCATTTATCAATTCCCTGTTTATTATAGACAATATTGAAAGCATGAGACATATAAATCTAAATGACTCGGGAAGAATTCCTCAGTTTTGTCACTGACCTGTGGGTGAAAAGAGAATCATTCATAATGCATACACTTTATACAGGCTGATATTGTTCAGAATTTACTGTAATTCAACTACATTTCCTAAAACCCCACAACTATCAATAGAGAATGTGCACCCATTTAACAGTCAATAACCAGCATTACTGACAATACAGTTCTATTTCCAAGTCAATATCAAGATACCACAATGCTTTGAACACAAGGCCAACTTCAATAACTATGCACCATAACTTCTTTTTAGGCATCAGAGCAATTCAGTAATAAAATCACCACTTGCACTCAGACAAGTTTACTGCCCCTGTTACTGTGTGAAACTGACCTAGCAGACTGCCCAGCTCCACCTGTATATCCCGTCTTTTTACAGAACTGTATCAGGAAGGCATTTTTATAAGGGACACCATTTTACTACACCAGTGTGGCAGATCCTGGAAAGACTAGGATGTCCCCCCAATTCCTTAAAATGATTATCATGCCACACGAGAGCCAGCATGGTCAAGACAGATATGGCGATGCTCTTTCAGAGCCCTTTCTAATAACTAATGGAGTGAAGCAAGGTTGTGTTCTTCCTCCAACTTTATTTACAATCTTCTTCAGCATGATGCTCCAAAGGGCTACGGCAGAGCTTGAAGAAGAAGACGGCATCTATATACGTTACCGTACTGATGGTAGCTTGTTTAATTTAAGCTGGCTGAGGGCTTGCACCAAGACTCTAAACTATCTAGTCCGTGAGCTGCTCTTCGCTGATGATGCTGCCCTTGTTGCCCACACAGAGGCAGCTCTGCAGCGCCTAACATCCTGCTTCGCAACAGCTGCAGAGCTGTTTGGGTTGGAAGTCAACCTGAAGAAAACAGAAGTTCTTTACCAGTCTGCAACACAGGATGAACACCATCATCCCCACATTGCCATCGGCAACTCTGTGCTTAAATCCGTTCAGCAGTTCACCTACCTAGGAAGCCTCATCTCCTCAGATGCCAAGATTGACAAAGAGATCAATCACAGATTAGCAAAGGCATATAGCGCATTTGGAAGACTTTACAAAAGAGTCTGGAGTAATAAACACCTGAGGCAAAGCACAAAAATCAGTGTGTATAGAGCCATTGTACTATCTATCCTCCTTTATGGGTCTGAAACATGGGTCACCTATCACCACCACTTATGACTCCTCAAATGCTTTCATCAGCGCTGTTTACACACAATCCTAAATATACACTGGACTGACTATGTGACAAATGTTGCTGTCCTTGAGTAAGCAGGGATCACCAGCATTGAGGCCATGATATCGAGAACACCGCTGTGCTGGGCAGGGCATGTTTCTAGGATGGTGGACCATCGCCTCCCAAAAATAGTATTCTACAGTGAACTCGCGACAGGTCAGCGTAAGAGGGGCGCTCCAAAAAAGCGATACAAGGACTCCCTGAAACAACATCTCAGGCTCAGCCAAATTGATCACCAACAATGGTCCGCCCTGGCTTCACATCGGGAGGCATGGAGATGCACTATCCACAATGCTGCAGTCTTATTTAAGAACTCATGCCGAACAAGTCTTGAAGAGAAACGACAACGCAGAAAGACTCACAACCCGGAAACATCACCCAAGGAGCCCTTCTGCTGTGCTTTCTTCAACCGGACTTGTTTATCTCGGATTGGCCTTTTTAGTCATCAGCGCGCTTCCAGTAAGCGCGGGATGAGTCCTTCCTGAATCTTCATTTGCGAAGAAAAGCCAGAGGAGAGAAAGAGTATATAATGAAACTTGAGCATCCACAGATTTTGGTATCAACAGGGGGCCCCCGGAACCAAACCTAGTGGATACCAAGGGCCCACTGTATTTGGGACAGCTCGTGCATAAAAGACAGTATTGATAATACTTTCAAAGAGTTAAGAGAGAGTTTCAAAGGCAATGACTGGGATAAAAGGTAGGAAGAAATGGTCTCTTATGAAAGATGAAAAACTATCACAACCTTTAGTAAAAAGGTTATATGCCATACAATGTAAGGATGGCCTGCCTCAGATTGCAAAGTTCACTGCAGTTACCACTCCTCAATATGCAGTGGTTACTACAATATACTTTTACTGAGGAGAAACAAAGGTCTTTGTCAACCAGAGTAGGCAGACGACATTAATCAATGAACAGTAGAAGGGGATCAAATCTCACTCCTCTGAAAAAGTACTGAAACCAGCCTCCTTGAATGGATTTCTGGAATATGATATCAAACATATCAAATAGAAGAACTGCTGGAATCAAAGGAGTTATACAAACTTTAGAAGAGATTTTGGCTTTTCTTTGAGACCCTCCTTTATATGCTCATCTGCTCTTATGAGTTTTCTTTTGAGGTGGAGAAGGCAATGAACTAGAGCCAATCCTCTGTTCCCACAAATGCTTACACCAAGAAAGAAGGAACACACAATCAAAGCACTCCCAACAGATGGCCATCCAGCCTCCGTTTAAAAGCCTCCAAAGGAGACTCCATCACCCTCTGAGGCAGCACATTCCGCTGCCAAACAGCTCTTCCCATTAGGGCATATTTCCAAATGTTTAGGTGGAATCTCTTTTCCTGTAGTTTGAATCCACTGCTTGGGTCCTAGTGCCTGGAGAAGCAGAAAATAAGCTTGCTCCATCCTCAATATGATATCCTGTCAAATATTTAAACATGGCTGTCATGTCACCTCTTAACCTTGTCTTCTCCAGGCTAAACATACCCAGCTCCCTAAGCTGCTCCTCATAGGACATGGTTTCCAGACCTTTCACCATTTTGGTCGCCCTCCTATGGACACATTCCAGCTTGTCAATATCTTTCTTAAAGTGGTGCCCAGAACTGGACACAGTATTCAAGGTAGGTCTGACCAAAGCAGAATAGAGTGGCATTATTACTTCCCTTGATCTAGACACTGTACACCTATTGATGCAGCCTAAAATTGCATTGGCCGCATCACACTGCTGACTCATGTTCAGCTTGTGGTGTACGAAGACTCCTAGATCCCTTCTGTATGCACTGCTATCAAGCCAGGTGTCATCCATCCTATATCTGTGCATTTCATTTCTTCTGCCTAAGCGTAGTACTTTACATTTCTCCCTATTGAAATTCATTTTGTTAGTTTTGGCCCAGCTTTCTAATCTGTTAAGATCATTTTGAATTCTGATCCTGTCCTCTTGGGTACTAGCTGCCCCTCCTAATTTGGTGTCATCTGCAAATTTGATAAGCATGCCCTCTATCCCCTTACCCAAGTCACTGATAAAGAGGTTGAATAGCACTGGGCCCAGGACAGAACCCTGTGGCACCCCACTGGTCACATCTTTCCAAGATGAAGAGGAGCCACTACTGAGCACCCTTTGGGTTCGGCCGGTCAACCAATTACAAATCCATTGAACAGTTAACTTGTCTAGCCCACATTTTACAAGCTTGTTTGCAAGAATGTCATGGGGAACCTTGTCAAAGGCCTTACTGAAATCAAGATATGCTACATCCAGCATTCCCTTCATCTACCAAGCTTGTGACTCTATCAAAAAAAGAAGTAAGATTAGTTTGGTATGACTTGATTTTGAGAAACCCATGTTGACTTTTAATGATCACAGCATCCCTTTGTAAGTACTTACAGACTGTTTAATGAATCTCTAGAATCTTTCCTGGTAGGATAATTTTCCAAAAGACCACTTTCAGCAATATATTTTGTACCTAATCAAAATTAGTATCAACACAAAAACCTTACAAAGGTCAAGCATATGTATAATGCTCAGTGATAGAATTCATCCTTTGCATATGAGATTTAATCTGTAATTTCATCAAATAAGCAGTGAAAAGATTTCTGTGCTAGTTTTCTCTATCTGAACAGCCCTGAACAAGTTTCCCTCTATAAACTGAAGATAAGGAATTTAGGTTGGTGCAGCAGATACCACAGTAATTGTACCCACTGGAGGACCAACATACTGCTCGCTTTTCCAAAAAGTGCATATGGAGAGAAATTATTTAGAACATCATAATTTTAGGACATCCCCACCTCTTGCAAGGGCAGACAGTCTCCTCCACTATATCTACTTTGCAGTATCCCAAACTGTGAGGATTATGAAGCTTTGCCACACATCAATATTTTGTAAAATAAACAAATCTGCTGGGTGAACCCTAATTAAACTTTATGCTGGAAAAAAGAGAGTACTTATGTGGTTTCTGCTTACAAGCCAGTGCAGTTTCATTGCACAGATTTTAAACATTCATCTCACAACAATTGTAGAGGGTGCAAAGGACGAATAATACAAACCACACCTCTTTGAAAGGAGCCTAGTTTCCCAAGCTAACCTAAAAAATAATGTCAAGTGACATTTTAATATGGAAGTATTGGAAGAATAAGTCAACCATAAAAATTCCCTACATATGAAAAAATCTACATAGACTACTTAGATCCAATAAAAGACTACTCAAATTCCAATAGCCTATTTTTTTGTATGAACTGTGTTCCCACTTGGAGAGGAGACATACTATATAACACTTCCTCTAAAGTGTACAATTTAATTTTGCCTAATGTTCTAATCTGGCTTCCCGCTCTGCCTTGTTGGAGAAAAGGAAGAACAACCATTAAGAACAGGTTTAATCCTCATCAGAGAACTCTAAACCCTACTCATTCCCTACTTCTCACAAGGTGGAAATTACTATACCAGCTCAAAGGAGATAAAGAATAACAAGTACCGTACTACATTTTGCTGCATGGCCAACGCAGCTACCCCTGGATATGCTTTCAGACAGTCATTTGCCTATAAAGTAACCCTAAGATAGGTTTTAATTTGGCAGGAAAATAAGAGCAATGTTGGTGCCAATCAGAACTTCAAGGGAAGGTCAATCCACCACCAGGTACTATAACTGAAAAAGCCCTGGTTAAGATAGGCTCTGAAAACACTGGAAGAGAAGCTTTATTTATATTTAGTCACCAACCAACTCTAGATGCTGGTAGATGCCAATACAAATTCTTCAAGGCAATTACTAGCAAATATATTTCAAATCAACCAGATATGTAAAAATACAAAAAAGAGACACAATGTTCACCTGTCAGCAGCAACTACGTGGTTATTATAGAAACTGACAGCCCTCCGATTAAAAAAGTTAAAGTACAAAGGAATCTAAAAGTAAGAAGTGTACAGAGACTGCCTTCCATCTGTTTACAGTCTACAGAATAGTAATCCCCAGTGGACTTTGGATGTATAAAGGTCAGTGGAGAAGGAAGAAAAGTCAGCACATGGCTCTTGCTTTGTGTCAGGGTTCTTTCTCTCTCTTTCCTGGTTGTAATTTTTGACAGAATAATTTGCCCAACAAGAATTTTTGCTTGAGAAAAAGTCAGGCAAACATTTATGTTTATCAATCTATTTCTTATTCCTATACACCTGCATAGATTAACAAAATGATAACTTTTGAAAGGAGTTGTAAGCAGGGCAAGAAATGGACCCCTTTGCCTATGTAAGAAAATAAAAGCTACATAAAGTTTTTCAGAGAATATTCCTGGCAGCAGAAAAGTGAGAGAACAGATCAACCATCAATTTGGACACTAACATCTACTGGGGAATTGGCAGTGAACACGTTGCGTGGGCCTTCTCTATCACCAAAATAACTCAATAAAAGCCTTCTTATTTCTCCTGCAAAAAATAAGCATGCTGGGGTCTCTAAGGGGCTGCACAATTACAGCTGGCCCTCCACATTCACGGTGGTTGGGGTGGAGCACCCTTGTGAAAGGGGGAAAAAGTGAAAATCATAAGCTCCTCTCCCAACATGAATGCTACAGATTACTTTCCCATCAAATTCTTATTCTTATGACTTTCCCAGCTGAAATACCTTCCCACCCTACACTTACAGTTGGAAGAAAGAGGAACAGAAGGAGTGGGGTGGGAAGGTATTTCAGCTGGGAAAGTCTTAAGAATAAGGCTGAGGGATCCTGGTTGCAAGTTGGAAATCAGAGTGAGTGGCTGGACGTTTTGCGGACAGGAAATAGGGGAAAAGAAGGAACAGAAGGAATGGAGTGAGGAGGTCGGGCTACTTAAGCAGCAACTAAAAGTTGCAAATAACCAAATCCATGAAAAAGAAACCCGCAAATGTGGAGGGCCAACTGTATTTCTTTCCTCTGAAGCACTTGAGAAAGAAGTGAGGAGGAGGAAGGAACCTGCAAAAAAGCAGGAAGGAAATGAGTGAAGTTCAAGAGAACGGTCTTGTTCTAGGGTGGATCTACTTTTCTAACAATACTATAGATAACTGTTGAAAAATCAAATGCACTGCCTATAAACATTATATGTTTTGATAATAAAAGGTTGAATATTTTTGTTTTGATTTTAGGAGAAACAGACTATAAAAAAGGACTCCTATACAAGGTCCATGAAACAACTGATGGACAACTTTCATGCATACTTTGCATTCCTTCCTACAGATTTCATTGTAAGGAAAAAACATTAAGAACTAGAGTGTTCATTAAATTAATAGCTACTGCTAAAGGAAGAATTTGACTGTTCTGAGTTAGGACAGCAAGTTAGTGTTGAGAAGCAGTAGTTTCATTAGGGAACATTTTGCTCACAAGCCCTGGAAAACAGAATAAGAATGAAAATCATCTCCCATCTGCTAAACCTACAGGGGACAAATCAGTAAGATTACATGGCTTCTTTCATAAACATGAAAGTAAATAGTTTGTAGCTGCCCACGTGTATGTATTATTTTAAGAAAAGCCTTTGAAAATTTTTCTAGTTCTGTTGTAGTAGTCTTTGTAAGTACAGGCATAAGGGACTGTCAAGAAATAAAAGAATTCTGCTCTGTTTCTGTTAAATTTTATCCTGAAATTTTAATCTTGGGGGGAGCTGGTTTTCTGCATTAAACTTGGCCCTTTGTGTCCATATGTAAACTTTCAAACATCTCAGAATGCAGCAGCTCTGTAACTGGACTACTGTCAAATCATTTCTGTGTCAATACCTTTTCACTAATAAGATTTGCATTCCAAAAAGCAACACATCAATGGCTCTAACAAGCTATAAGATCTAAACAGCAGCCCTACACTACTACTTGTGACTGGAATTCAGTCTATCTGAGCAGTAACAGACATATAACTCTTTCTATGCCTATCACAACAGAGCACAGTCTCCTGGGGCCAATGTGGCTCCCTAACCCCTGATGGTTGTCCACACCTGCTTAGAGGAAGGATGGGGAAGATACTGAATCTTGTTCAACTGTAACTTCAGTCACCTTCAGCCAACACAGACAATTGTGAGCAATGAAGAGAGCTGTAGTGTAATAACATCTAGAAGACCACATATTTCCACTCCCAGGTTACAGTTAGATGAACATTGTATTAAAATACTACACCCTCACAATATATGTATGTATTTAAACTGCTACATGAAACCATCATATCTTCCTGAGCATACCCAAGTTCATCTCACTTTGGAAGCTACGCTGGGCCAGGCCTAGCTAGTACCTGAATCAGAGACTGTGAAGAATCTGTAGGTAAGGCTAGGAAAGAATCCTTTCTGCAACACTGGAATGCTGCTGTTAAGAGCTGACAATACTAGGCTGGACAGCTCAACCATCTAAGTACAAGGCAGCCTCCTATGTTCCTAAAGCACATTAGACAGGATAAGAACAGAGGAGGCACATCATTTTTTTAAAAAAACAGTTTCAATAAGAAAACAAGTACAAATCATAAAACAAGTAACAAGCATAATCGTAAGTAGAATGACTGAACCTCTCAAAATTATTTCAAACTTTCTCCTAGATATTTGCAAAAGTAGCTTTAATACTGCCACTTCCCAACTAAGTGTTTCATGGGTCAACCCTAATTTTATGCTGCCTGAAAAGACCTAAGGATTTTGCATGGCCCTAATTTCCCTGGGATCAATTTATATTAACTAGCATGGAATGCAGCTCACCCCATTTCTTTACTGTACAAGGAAAATCCCAGCAGGAAATGCCTAAGCAAATGTGCATGTGGAATGCAAATATCTCTGGCTTTTCTTCGCAAACGAAGATTCAGGAAGGACTCATCCCGCGCTTTCTGCAAGCGCGCTGATGACTAAAAAGGCCAATCCGAGATAAACAAGTCCGGTTGCAAAAAGCACAGCAGAAGGTCTCCTTGGGTGATGCTTTTGGGTTGTGACTCTTTCTGCGTTATCGTTTCTCTTCAAGACTTGCTCGTCGTGAGTTCTCAAATAAGGCTGCAGCATTGTGGATAGTGCGCCTCCATGCCTCCCGATGTGAGGCCAGGGCGGACCACTGTTGGTGATCAATTTGGCCAAGCCTGAGATGTTGTTTCAGGGAGTCTTTGTATCACTTTTTTGGAGCGCCCCTCTTACGCTGACCCGTGGTGAGTTCACCGTAGAGTACTATTTTTGGGAGGCGATGGTCCTCCATCCTAGAAACGTGCCCTGCCCAGCGCAGCTGTGTTCTCAATATCATGGCCTCAATGCTGGTGATCCCTGCTTGCTCAAGGACAGCAACATCCGTCACATAGTCAGTCCAGTGTATATTTAGGATTGTACGTAGACAGCGCTGATGAAAGCGCTCGAGGAGTCGTAGGTGGTGGCGATAGGTGACCCATGTTTCAGATCCATAAAGGAGAATAGACAGTACGATGGCTCTATACACACTGATTTTTGTGCTTTGCCTCAGGTGTTTATTGCTCCAGACTCTTTTGTAAAGTCTTCCAAATGCACTATATGCCTTTGCTAATCTGTGATCGATCTCTTTGTCAATCTTGGCATCTGAGGAGATGATGCTTCCCAGGTAGGTGAACTGCTGAACAGACTTGAGCACTGATTTGCCGACGGCAATGCGGGGATGGTGGTGTTCGTCCTGTGGTGCAGGCTGGTAAAGAACTTCTGTTTTCTTCAGGTTGACTTCTAGCCCAAACAGCTCTGCAGCTGTTGCAAAGCAGGATGTTAGGCGCTGCAGAGCTGCTTCTGTGTGGGCAACAAGGGCAGCATCATCGGCGAAGAGCAGCTCACGGACTAGATAGTTTAGAGTCTTAGTGTGAGCCCTCAGACGGCTTAAGTTAAACAAGCTACCATCAGTACGGTAGCGTATATAGATGCCGTCGTCTTCTTCAAGCTCTGCAAATATGCAAATATATACAGACCATAAAGGCAATTCTGATGTACATTACTTTGATAGAACCCATTCTATGTAGTTGTCCAAATAATTAGGTATTGATGCATACAATCTTCTATGGTGGGAGTTTAATTTTTTTCTTTCTTTCTTTCTTTCTTTTTTTTTTTTTTTTACTGCATAATTGCGACATGAGATAGCAAAAGCAGGAGTGCTCCCTAACTCTGTGGGTGATGGGGGAGTGTGTTTTTTTTTTCTTTTAAGCAATGCTTATTAACTATTTGAGCAATTTCTATAGTTCTGAATAAAAGCTTAAAAGAATATTTTTTCCTTAAATATTGTCAATATGTAGACACACTTACAGCAAGAAAATCAAAATACTGTACATAATGGCTGCAGACACCACACAACAACACAAGACACTCCCACTAGAATTTCTGGCAACTGCGACCAACTCATCAACTGCCAATCCCACCCCCCACCAACCCCACAAAAACAAGCCAAGCATGAAAAGGTACAAAATACAAGACAATGTTACAAGACCAGTTCCTTACCCTCTTAAACACACACTGCACAAGTAAACTAGAACATATCAGAAGCTTTCACAGGTTATAAACTTTGTAGAGTGGGACCTCAATATCCACAAGGAGGGTGCTTCCCGTACTCACCCCCACAGATACTAAAAGCCACAGATATTCAAGTCGTTACTTAAAATTTATAATGACCTGTAGTGTGACTGTACTCCAAACAGGAAGTAGAAGAATGTGCACCTGTCTTGGGCCTTGCCTCCACTGCCTCCCCTCATTTGCTGATTGAAGTCAATCCCAGAATGATTCTATCAGCAAGTGGGGACGGTGGCAAGCTCCAAGCATCAGGCCCACATTCTTCCTGCTGGGAGCAGAATCTTACAGCCAGTGCACCTGGAGCCTGGGCCTCACTGCTGCAGCCTCTGCTTGGACTGCTTCTTGGCCTGGCTGCAGTTGATCACAGGTAAAAAATAATTAAATATATTTCCTCATTTTCAATCTATGGTTGCTCATATCTGCAGATATCTACCCTGAAGATACAAAGGGGCCACTTAATGTGGAACCCAAACAAAATCAGCTTTCCCAGGAGATTTTGAGCTCCACTGCAACAGAATCCTACCACACAAATAATATTCTATGTAAATGTGCACTTGCAGAAAGCGCCGGATGAGTCCTTCCTGAATCTTCGTTTGGAAAGAAAAGCCAGAGAGAGAAATTAGGAAAGGGTGCAAACAATTGTCCAATTTTCTCCCTGTTTTGGATGCCTTTGTTTCTTTATTGTAATAGCCCTTGGCAGATTACAGGTACAACTGAAACCATATCAATGTCTTAACAGAGCTTAATTTGAATGCCTGCAGCATCCTCATATATTCCCTATTTACATTAAATACAGACATCATGTCTCGAACATCAGCCACTCCCCCTTCTTTGTGTTTTGTTTACCATATTGCCCAATGAAGAGTTCTGGAGAGCAAGACAACTTCCACGTTATTGTATGACCTTGCACTGACTTAAAGATTTGATACCAATTTTTATTGTGGAATTTTTCATATGGCCAATACAGTTACTTTTTGGAGGGTACAAGTGGTAGAGAATTTTTCTCCAGGCAAAAAAACTATTTGCTTTTCAGTAATAAATGACTAATATAATAGAAACACATTTGGTTTGTGTTTATTATCGCTAAATGTGCAATTGTTTTTGTAGGGAAATAAATAACAAAACCATTACAATGTGTTTATATAATACAGTGAAGTTACTAGGGCAGCATATATTCATCACACAAGACAAATATTTGATAATTAGCATTCCACAATTATAAAGATTTTTCTCTTTGCAGTTTCACTTTGACAAAATGACCTACACAGATTTTAGATTAAGGTCATTATTTAATTCTGCTTTTCCCCATTTTTTGATACAAAGTATCTGTGGTAAATCCCAGTCCAACACCACTACTAGACATGTCTGCTCGCTCACATGCTACACAATGATTTCCTACAATAATAGCAGTATTTCTGGAATACACAACCCACTAACAGGGCATGCAGCTGCTGATTCAGTATCTAGATGAGGGGAGGAAAAATACCCCAGGGGACCTAGTTGCAGAAGGTATCTCCCAGAAAAGAAATGGACCCATTCTGAAGATCAAAATCTGTTACATAATTCTACCCCAAAATAATGTACTGTATTTATGCCTGAAAGCAAATTTTAATCATGCTTTCACAAGATTATAGCATTCACTTGTGGAGGCCAACATAAATTACAGTACATACGCTTCTAGAATATGGGGAGAGGGAATATTCTGTGTGCTTCCTTCCTTCATCCAAGGACATGGGTACAGAAACAAAGTACCTTTCCTTCTAACCAGGGAGCAACAGCAAGAAACAGTGCTGGTAGTAAGATGTCAAAGCTGACTCTTTACTTCCTGCCCCAACATCCCTATAGCGCTGCTACAAACCAATCAGAGTAAAAAAGGGGGGAGGGAAATACAGTATTTTGTTTTGCTGCCTTATCCAACATGGAGCCATGATAAAGCCGCCTTGAATCCCATCTTGTTAGAAAGTTGGGACATAAATCCAATAAATAAAAAAATAAAAGGGGTGAAAGAGACAGCACCAGATAAAGACCACTGGCAGCCCATCAGCAAAAACCAGAAGGTGGATACCATTAATTCCTGGCTGTTAGGCACTGCCTATTTATTCTTACTCATACAAGAAGAATCCACACCAGAACATACAGTACCAATGGAACAATATTTTTTCATGGCAAACACTTATTTACTGGAATAAGAACAGATAAAAGCCAATACTATATTTAACATATCTAAGGAGCTAACGTACTAATAACTAGAATAGTCCTTGTGAAAGCAGTTTACAATCCAAAGAAATTGATGAACTCTTCATTAAATGAATGTAAAGATACAGGATTTATATTCTAATAATGATGCCCCATAAACAGAAATGAAACAAAACCACAAAACCCATATGTACAATAAATACACATAGTCTTAGGGCAGCTCAGCCTAACCACTCACCCAAAAGCGCTGTTCATTTTTGGTAGCTACCAGTTATTTGAGTTGCAGATGGGGAGCAACCACTCCCAAGCACATCTATTTCTAAGGTGACAGGAAAAATGAAACACTTAAATATGGTGCAATAATTTTGATCAAAAAATCCTCATGATCAAAGCTCACACACCATGCATTTCTCCAGTCTTTTCCAGAAATAATGGTTTCTGTAGTAATGTCTCAATTTAGGTTACAAATCAGGTTCCTGTTAGCTTACCTTCTGGCTTAATTTTTATACCATAATATAAAGGATAACTAAATGTAAATTTCTAAGTCCACAACAAATTTTCAAGGTTCGGTGAATATAACATCACAGTGAACTTGCATGCAAGCAGAAAGACAAAGTTACTGCTTGTTCACGTGCCCATATTACCGTATATTCCTGCATACAAGACTACTTTTTAACACTTGAAAATCTCAAAAGTGGGGGGTGGTCTTATACCCCAGTAGATCTTTTCCCCTGCTGTGAGAATGATTGAAGTGTTAAATGGCCTGGGCAGTTTTCCCAGTAGATCCTTCCTCCTGCTGTGAGAATAACTGCTTTGCCTTTGAAGAGTTAAATGGCCCTCCATTTAGCTCAGGAGAGTCAAAATGATGTTTCTTTTCAGGACAAGTTAGCCTAAAATTAGAATTTCTGGATTTAAACTTATAATTTTGCATCAAGTTTTGTCTATGGTGAAATTCTCTTGTCTGCCAATGTGGCTCTAAAATCATTAATGTGCTCATTCATTAATGTGCTCATTCAAAAATTTGGGATTTGATAGCTTCATATTAACCAACTTACAGTATTAATGCGACCTTACTTTCCAAAGATTGAACACCACAGAGATTTTTCAAAGTATCCCATGCTTTTTTAGCTGTTCTCAGTCCTTTAATTTCACAGACTATTCCATCATCTACAGCCACTGAGCTGGCTGGCTGGTGGGGGACAGGCTTTCCAGCCAGGTGGCTGGCTGGCTGGCTGGCTGGCTGGGGGGGGGGGGGCAAACTCTATATTTTAACTTAAAATTGGGGGGGTCGTCTTATGTGCCCAGTCGTCTTATACGCTGGAATATACGGTAACACTGTCATCTCAAACATGGATCTTCTGTGTGAAGTACTATGTGAATGAACTACCATCACAACCTTGCATAAAAGGAAACAAGAACTTATGTTATTTTATAAAAAATACTGTATGAGAACTGCACAGGATACTGAGTTTTGCTGAAAGCACGAAGATAAAGCATGGAGCACTTTAGAATTAAATTACAGTTGTCCCTTCACATTTGCGGGGGTTAGGTTCCACAGACCCCCCCCCTGTGAATGTGAAAATTCCGTGAGTAACGACTGCCCTCCCCCTCCCCCACCAAAGCGACCACAGGGCCTCCGGAGGCCCCATAGTTGCTTCCCCCCGCCTCCCAAGGCCTTCACGGGCCTCTGGAGGCCCTGTGGTCGCCTCCCCCTCCCTCGCAAGGCCTTCACGGGGCCTCCGGAGGCCCTCCAGAGGTCCCGTGGTCACCTCCCCAGGCCTCCCCCCTCCCTCCCAATGCCTTCATGGGGCCTCCGGAGGCCCTCTGGAGGCCCCATGGTTGCCTCCCCAGGCCTTCCCCCTACCTCCCAAGGCCCCCTCCCCGCCCTGCTTCTCTCCCCCCCCAGAAGCAGCCACAAGGCTTCTAAAGCCCAGTCGCTGCTTTTGGGAAGGCGGGGGGAGGCCCTCCCAAAACTGCAAATACTCAAAACCGCGAATGCTAAATGCTAAAGTTGAACCCTCTTCTACAAATTACAATTTTCTTATGCAAATTATGCTACTTTCATTTTTATTCCTACTCTTACTTGAAAGAATATCAACAGAATGGCCTTCAGCTAAGTGCAAAGGGAAAGCAAAACTAAAAAAATATACTGGTATGTTAGAATGTATTACAGTTATCCCTTCACATTCGCGGGGGTTAGGGGCAGACAACCCCCGCGAATGTGAAAAAACCGCGAATAAGATATGAGTGGGGCTCAGAGGCAGCACGCCAGCTGCTTCCCACCCCCCCTTCCCGAGGAACCGAAGGACTTCTTCAGAAGCCCTTCGGTGCCTTGGAAAGGGAGTGGGGCGCAGAGGCAGCGCGCCAGCTGCTTCCCCCCCCTACTTCCCAAGGCACCGAAGGACTTCTTCAGAAGCCCTTCGGTGCCTTGGGAAGGGAGTGGGGCGCAGAGGCAGCGCGCTAGCTGCTTCCCACCCCTCCTTCCCAAGGCACCGAAGAGCTTCTTCAGAAGCCCTTCCGTGCCTTGGGAAGGGAGTGGGGCGCAGAGGCAGCGCGCTAGCTGCTTCCCACCCCTCCTTCCCAAGGCACCGAAGGGCTTCTGAAGAAGCCCTTTGGTGCCTTGGAAAGGGAGTGGGGCGCAGAGGCAGCGCGCCAGCTGCTTCCCACCCCTCCTTCCCAAGGCACGGAAGGGCTTCTGAAGAAGCCCTTCGGTGCATTGGGAAGGGAGTGGGGCGCAGAGGCAGCGCGCCAGCTGCTTCCCCCCCCCTACTTCCCAAGGCACCGAAGGACTTCTTCAGAAGCCCTTCGGTGCCTTGGGAAGGGAGTGGGGCGCAGAGGCAGCGCGCTAGCTGCTTCCCACCCCTCCTTCCCAAGGCACCGAAGAGCTTCTTCAGAAGCCCTTCCGTGCCTTGGGAAGGGAGTGGGGCGCAGAGGCAGCGCGCCAGCTGCTTCCCCCCCCTACTTCCCAAGGCACCGAAGGACTTCTTCAGAAGCCCTTCGGTGCCTTGGGAAGGGAGTGGGGCGCAGAGGCAGCGCGCTAGCTACTTCCCACCCCTCCTTCCCAAGGCACCGAAGAGCTTCTTCAGAAGCCCTTCGGTGCCTTGGGAAGGGAGTGGGGTGCAGAGGCAGCGCGCCAACTGCTTCCCCCCCTCCTTTCCAAGGCACCGAAGGGCTTCTTCAGAAGCCCTTCGGTGCCTTGGAAAGGGAGTGGGGCACAGAGGGAGCGCGCTAGCTGCTTCCCACACCCCCTTCCCGAGGCACTGAAGGACTTCTTCAGAAGCCCTTCGGTGCCTTGGGAAGGGAGTAGGGCGCAGAGGCAGCGCGCCAGCTGCTTCCCACCCCTCCTTCCCAAGGCACGGAAGGGCTTCTGAAGAAGCCCTTCGGTGCATTGGGAAGGGAGTGGGGCGCAGAGGCAGCGCGCCAGCTGCTTCCCCCCCCCTACTTCCCAAGGCACCAAAGGACTTCTTCAGAAGCCCTTCGGTGCCTTGGGAAGGGAGTGGGGCGCAGAGGCAGCGCGCTAGCTGCTTCCCACCCCTCCTTCCCAAGGCACCGAAGAGCTTCTTCAGAAGCCCTTCCGTGCCTTGGGAAGGGAGTGGGGCGCAGAGGCAGTGCGCCAGCTGCTTCCCCCCCCTACTTCCCAAGGCACCGAAGGACTTCTTCAGAAGCCCTTCGGTGCCTTGGGAAGGGAGTGGGGCGCAGAGGCAGCGCGCTAGCTGCTTCCCACCCCTCCTTCCCAAGGCACCGAAGAGCTTCTTCAGAAGCCCTTCGGTGCCTTGGGAAGGGAGTGGGGTGCAGAGGCAGCGCGCCAACTGCTTCCCCCCCTCCTTTCCAAGGCACCGAAGGGCTTCTTCAGAAGCCCTTCGGTGCCTTGGAAAGGGAGTGGGGCACAGAGGGAGCGCGCTAGCTGCTTCCCACACCCCCTTCCCGAGGCACTGAAGGACTTCTTCAGAAGCCCTTCGGTGCCTTGGGAAGGGAGTAGGGCGCAGAGGCAGCGCGCTAGGTGCTTCCCACCCCTCCTTCCCAAGATGGGCTAAGCCCTTTGCTGCCTTGGGAAGGGAGGGGGTGTTGAGCAGGGGGGGAGGCAGCCTTCCGCGAATAATCAAAACCGCGAATGTGAAAGTCGCGAATGTGGAGGGGCAACTGTACTTGTTCCAGGTGTCAGAAAGGAGCTATTATTTTATCCTTAAACACTGTGGTCCTCATACTTCTAGCCCATTTCATAAACATGCTGAGGGATTCCATTAACTTTTTTAAAAGCACAGAACAGCATACAGACTTGCCAGGAATTCCGCAAGGTCAAGAAAAGAGCCTTTGTTGCCAGGTCAATCTGGTATTAGCATCATCCTGATAGTAAAAATAAACATTCCTACCACAGTTTAAAAATTAAGACAATGTCTCTTTCCCATTCTATGAGAGCACAGTCAATCTGAAATCACTATACATCTGCTTATCTAATTAAGGAATTTAACATCACTTTATACCTTCACTTCTTTGATCCACTTCCAACTTTGATGAGCATACCTAGCAATTGTGATTCTGTGCACCATCATTTCAGGTTTAGAAAACTAGAATTGACCTTTTCTTGAACCAGTCATGAATTATAATACCAAAGAATGTCTGCTACATAAAAGTGAAAACAAGTATGTGATCACTTGCAAAGAGAGGCACAAACTTCCTCCTTGCATTGCATTGGTGTTGTTATTGTGCTGCCAGGCTGGCTTTGAGAGAAGGCAACCCTACGAATGAGAGACCTCCAAGAGACCCCATTATTAACAGTCCTATTCAATTCTTGCAAACTCACGTCCATGGGTTCCTTTACCAAGTGAATCCTCCTGTAATAAGGTCTCCCTCTTTTCCTACTATTTTCAAGTTTACCAAACATTTTAATCTTTTCCAGTGAATTATGTTGTTTCATTATGTGTTCAAAGTACAATAGAGTGTGTATGTGTGCACCTTCAAGTCACCTGTCGAGTTATGGTGATTCCATGAATTTCATAGCGTTTTCTTAAGCAAGGCATACTCAGAAGGTGGTTTTGCCAGTTCCTTCCTCTGAAATATAGCCTAGAGGACCTGGTATTTGTTGGTAGTCTCCCATTCAAGTACTAACCAAGGCTTGCCCTGCTTAGCTTCCAGGGTCAGACAGGATCTGGTGCCTTTAGGATATAGTGTGAGTTTAGTCATTCTGGCTTCTAGTGAGAGTTCAGGCTTGATTTGCTCTTGGACACACTGGTCTTTTTGCCCATCCATAGTATAAGCAGCGACTCCTCGAACGCTTTCATCAGTGCTGTATACGCACAATCCTAAATATACACTGGACTGACTATGTGACGAATGTTGCTGTCCTTGAGCAAGCAGGGATCACCAGCATTGAGGCCATGATATTGAGAACACAGCTGCGCTGGGCAGGACACATTTCTAGGATGGAGGACCATCGCCTCCCAAAAATACTACTCTACGGTGAACTCGCGACAGGTCAGTGTAAGAGGGGCACTCCAAAAAAGCGATACAAGGACTCTCTGAAACAACATCTCAGGCTCAGCCAAATTGATCACCAACAATGGTCCGCCCTGGCCTCACATCAGGAGGCATGGAGACACACTATCCACAATACTGCAGCCAACGCAGAAAGAATCACAACCCAGAAACATCACCCAAGGAGACCTTCTGTTCTGCTGTCTGCAACCGGACTTGTTTATCTCGGATTGGCCTTTTTAGTCATCATCGTGCTTGCAGAAAGCGCGGGTTGAGTCCTTCCTGAATCTTCGTTTGCAAAGAAAAGCCAGAGAGAGAGAGAGTATAAGTAGTACTCTCCTCCAGATGAATGTATGCTCTTCCTTGTCAGCCTTCTTCACTGTCAAGCTTTCACAACTATACATACAAATTGGAAATATGATTGCATGGACAATCCTAACTTTAGTATTCAATGATATATCTTTACACTTGAGGATCTTATCTAGTTCCTTCACAGCTGCCCTTCTAAGTTCTAGTCTTCTTCTGTTTTTTCTTGACCATAGTCTACATTCTGGTTAATGACTGGGCCAAAACAGATAAAGTATTTTGACTATTTTGATGTCTTCATAATCCACTTTAAAATTATGTAAATAGTCTGTGGTCATCATTATTTTTCCCCTTAATGTTGTTCAACTGTAATCTGCCTTGTACTTTCCTCCTTGACTGTTCTCAACAGTCATTCTAAGTCTTTGCTGTTTTGTGCTAATACTATGGTATCATCTAAGTATCTTAAATTGCTGTTCCTTCCTCCAATTTTCACAACTCCTTCCTCTAAACCTAACTCAACCTTCCATACTACATGCTGTGCATAAACTAAACAGATAGGGTGATAAATGTCTAACTCTCTTCCCAATTGGAAACTACTGTGTTTCTCCATATTCTATCCTTCTAGTGGCCTCTTATTCTGAGTATAGATTACACATCAGGACAATCGAATGTGGCACATTCATTCCTTTTAGAGCAATCCACTGTTGTTTTTTATGATCTACACAAACAAGGGCTTTGCTGTAATCTATAAAGCACATGCTGATTTCCTTCTCAAATTCTTTGGAGTGCTCCATTATACGACATATGTTTGCAGTATGATTCCTGCTGCCTTTTCCTTTTCTGAATGCAACTCAAACATCTGACATTTCTCACTCAATATATAGTAAAAGTCTTTGCTGTAACATTTTGAATATCACTTTTCTTATATAGGAAATTAATGCAATGGTCTAATGGTTGCTGTAATCCCTGGTGTCTCCCTTCCTGGGAAATGGAATGTATATTAAGTGTTTCCAATCTGTGGGCCATTCTTTTATTTTCCATGTTTGGTAGCAGATTTTAGTTAGAATTTAAATATATTCTGCCTCTGTAGTTTGAAGCAGCTCTACCAGTATGCCATTATATTCCTGGTGAATTATTTCCCCCAAGTGTTTTAAAAGCGGCTTTCCCTTCCCTTCCTAAAACTGAGTTCATCAACAAATGGCTCTTCCTTGAATCTGCCATCCTTTCATCTTTTTATCATTCTTTAGTGTACTGATTCCACAGTCTTTTTATTTTCTTGATCATAAAGTGTGTTTGTTCTTACTGGTCATGAAGCATCCACACTCCTGGCTTAAATTTCCCTGATTTCTTGGATCTTGTAGAAGAGGTCTCATGTTCTACTTCTTGTCTTCTTCTATTTCTTTGCATTGATTATTACAATAGTTCTCTTTGTCCTTACATACAAGTTGTTGAACAGTTGCATTCAGGATTCTGACTATTTTTATTTTTACATATCACCTGTCCAGGGGTAGTCATTGCACTAGCTACCTCTGATTCATGTTTCTCATAATTCATGATCTTATCATACACATTTTGCTTGGGCTTTCCTTACCCACCTTTACATATCTAGCCTCTTTTTCAGACTCAAATTGTTTATGTGCACACACGTGCACGCACATGCATACTCACTGAACCAATGACAAGACCATTTCATTCTGCAGGTAATCTGGGAAGATTTTACTACTGTGAGTGGCAAAATGTTAGACTGCACTCTATTTATGCTCAGAAGCTAGTTCTGTACTAGGTATGCTTAGATAGTATTTTAGTTAGAGCAAAGAAGACCTCTATAGAGCTCCAAGTTATTTGTTTTTGCAGTCAATCATAAGGGCCAGGAATTATGTCTTACATAATGGAAGAACCTTGTAGCTCATGGAAAATTACTTAGTATTTTAGCATGTAAAATATTACAAGTGAGACTTAAAAAGAGCTAAGACAGACCTTTGTTGCAGAGGGCCAAGAGAATTTGAGTAAAACTGGAAAGGCCAATGACATGCACTTTTGCATTTCCCTCAGGCCTCTTCTTTGCTGACCAAAAGAGATATCAGATGAGATCCCTGTGGCTGAATGACTTTCTCTTTTTTAAAAATCTATAACAGAATACACTTTTAAAGCAGCACCACGGTTGATTCTTTCCTCATGCCTCTCTCACTTAGAATTGCCCCCCAACCTTGATGTCAAAAGAATATAAGGACCATATCATCAATAGAACTAACATAATTTATATTCTAACTCTAATATTTATATTTTAAGGAAACAGCAAAGAAAATGGTTAAAGCACACTTCTAATAAAACTGCGGTTCCAGCAACTGCTTTCTTTTACCCACCTGCTCTTTTACTCACATATACACACATTCAAATGACCTTTGTCCATTTCTGCTCTCTGTCATGCATGCACCCTCCCCATGCATAACCTCTGTCTCAGATTTATGTCTGGATGAGACCACATTTCATTTGGTCTCAGTGACTCAGCCACTAACTTTTAAGCCTGGCAAGACCAACTGTAACAAAGCCCAGGAATGGTTGTTCAAGACTAAAAAGTTACCAATTGGAAACATATTACTAGCAATACCTTAGACTTTCATGCCAGTGCTGTCCCGTCTCTGGTTCTACATTGGTTTTATTATGTGGATACAGTACGGTGGACCCTCTGTATCCACATATTTGGCATCCATGGATTCCACCATCCATGGCTTGAAAATATTTTTAAAAACCAAACAAATTCCAAGAAGCAAATCTTGATTTTGCCATTTTATATAAGGGACACCATTTTATTATGCCACTGTATATAATGGGACTTCAGTATCTACAGATTTTGGTATCCACAGGATGGTCCTAGAACCAAACCCCAGCGGCTACCAAGGGCCCACTGTATTTTGCTTTACATTTCATGATATATTTTGTGTTTGTGTTCTTGTATTTTTAGTGGTTTAATACTTATTTTGTAAACTGGTCAGAAAAAAATCATTCATTAAGTACTGTATCACAGAAACTTAGTAAACCACAAGTACTGTATTGTCACATCAAGTACTGTATTGTCACATACACTCAAACAACCTTTAAAGTAGCCAAATACCATATTTGTGATGAGAATTGTTCACTTTTAAAGAACACAACAGCAGTAGGCATTCCTATGGTAGTTTTTCAGTAAACTTTCAACAAAACTATATAAATTACACAAAGAAAAGTAAACAGAAAGATTCGCTCTCCTTTACCAGATGCAGGAATTATGCAACCCACCAGATGTTGGACTACAACTCCCATTAGCCCTAGCACCATCCTAGGAATGCTGGAGGTTCCAGCCCAAGAGCATCTAGAGAGCTACAAGATTTCCATCCATGTCCTATACTGTCAAAGACCTTCCCTTGACACCTGTCTTCTCCTATCTGTGATATTAAGTTTTGAAATAAGCTATTTTAAGGTTCACCACCATTTCTCTCCTACAATCCTGTCTCTCTCCAGATTAGGAATTTGTCAGCCAATGCTCTTTTAACACTATAGGACACCCAAGCCATTTAGAATGATGGCCAAAACCAACAGACACATCTGATGTTATTTCTACAGTTGCACTCCCAATATATGAACTGAGAATTCAATATTAATATTGAATTTATTTGATTTATACTTTGTCATAATTCTGGGCAACATAGGAAACAGCCAAACCATTGGTCCATGTATTCCAGGGGTAAAAATCATATGGTCCTCTAGCAATGGACTGCAATACTCAGAATCTCTCACCAGTAGCTGGACTGGATGGGGCTGATGGCAGCTGTAGTCCAACAACATCTGGAGGGCCACATGAATCCAATTCCAGATCTAGCCCAGCATTGTCGACTCTTGACTGCCAAAGGCTCTTCATGCTTTCAGGATTCTTTCCTAGCCCTACCTCAATATCCCTGGGCTGCCCTGATGGTTCCCATCCAGGCATTAACCAAAGTACAAGCCTCACCTTGCACTGCTTCCAAAACCAGACAATCCTGGGTAATCAGGGTGGTATTGTTATCTTCCCATAATTTAACCACATAATAAATCTGCGGAGTGAGCTAGATTAACACTGAGCAGTCGTCTACAGTCACCCAAGAAGCTTCATGGTTGATTGGGGAAATGAACCTGGGTTGTAGTGGGGGGAGGGGCACTAAATTGGCCTGTTCTTAAAAGCCACCTACAAGAGGTCAGTTGCGAATTGACAGACACAGTCTCTCTCTCCTGTTCTCCAGTTGGTTAGGAGAGGAGACAGAAAGCGTATCCCTGAATTGTCCCCACCTTCTGCCTGCAGCATGGAGCAGACAAGATTACATACATCTAACTTAATTTCAAATTTCTGTGACATGTGAAGTAATTATGTTGTTTGTGAATAATGTTATACAGTAGGACCCCCCCTTATCCACTGACTCAGTTATCCACGGGACACAAAACATCACACCTACCATAGAGTCTTCCCAGAAAATGTGTCCTCTCTAGCCATTTTCTAGGTCCTCCAAGGTAATTCTATGGTATTTTAAACTGGAAGTCCCATTATTTTCAATGTTGCTCACTATTGTCCATGGTTTTCAGTATCCACAGGCCCCCCAAAACCAATCCCCAGTGGATACAGGGGTCCTACTATACAGTAGGACACCCATATTCGTGGGGGATTGGTTCTGGCCCCCACTGTGGATAATGAAATCCGTGAATAATAGCGAACACCATTGAAAATAATGGGACTTCCAGTGTAAAATACCACAGTTACCTTGGAGGACCTGGAAAATGGCTAGAGAGGACACATTTTCTAGGAAGACTCTATAGTAGCTGTGCTGAAACTGAAACCATGGATAATTGAATCAGTAGATAATATTAATAGTAATATTTTATATTACTGGTGAATTCACCAATTATTTTTAAATATATGTACTATTATATGTAATTTTAAGGGGGGTAAACTGTTTTAAGTTATTACTGTTGTTATGGATTTGTTTGTTTATATCCAATTGTTGTGAGCCGCCTTGATTGTCTAATAGGCAAAAGGCAGGGTACAAAAAAAAAGTTATTATGGTTAAATGTCAGTACTGCAAGCCACCACATTGCAAGTTCGATTCCAGCAGGCTCAAAGGTTTTCCATCCTTTCATAGGTCGGTAAATTGAGTACCCAGCTTGTGGGGGCAATTAGCTAACACACATTGGAAACTGTTTAATGCAGTGTAGATGGGTAAATAGCTACTGCTTAAAACAATTTGTAAGCCCCTCTGATAGCCTTGTGGCTGAAGAGCGGGGTATAAATAACTAACTAAATTTAAAAAAATAATGAATCAGTGGATACGAGGGTCCTACAGTACCGTAAGTTATCCTAAAATCTTTGAATACAATGGGTGAGAATTGAAAGCTGCATTTAGAAGAATTACAGTTACTATTAAAAGGTCTTTCAAATATCATGGAAAATAAATACAGATTAGTTCTCAAGGCAAAAATATACTTCCCCATATTATAGCTTGTTACATGTAGGCTTAAACACTAGCTTTAAATTTTTCCCTTTGAAGTTACAAAATGAAAATTATGGAATAAATGCTGTCAAACTCAACATTCAATGGGGATACCTCTTATACAGCAGTCAGTACTGAAAACAGTAATGTTCACTTCCCACATTGCAAATGCATTGTAAATTATAAAACAAAGACTCAAAATGTCCCAATTAAACAAGCAAACAACAAAACCCTTAAGATTCCAGCTAGCAAAAGACATATCGAAAATATGGTTACAATACACAAGACAATTACTGGGAGCCACACCCCAAAACAAGCTTGCACTAGTCAAAAACAGGTCTCCAAGTCACTTACTACCAAGATAAAGTTTGCTGACATACAAATTACCACAAGATCATGTATAACAAGCAAGCACTAAAGCAAACTAATGTGATTAAATCTAGAACGCTACTTACATGCATTGTAGTGCTAAGTTATGTATGGAGTTGTGCATATTATTTACATAACAATCAGAAACTCCTAAATTTTGAATTGCAGAGCACAATTTTTTAAATATAATGAAAATTCTAAGGATGTAATCCTACACAGTTACTGTGCTGCACAAAACAATTCAGAGAAAAACCCAGTGGAAAAAAAATGTTATCATCAGTTGTTCTCACAAAATTAAAATCTACAAGAGCTAGGTGCTACTTTATTCTACAAAACTGATGGCATTTTGAAAATTATTCTACTGTTTAATATCAGACCCCAAAGGTGACTTCTGTAGGAGTGCACAATGTTAAAATTACCAGGCAAATTGACAGGTGTATTTTTTTATTCTTTTACAAATTTAAATCACTACAAAAATGCTGAGAAATTTGGACCTAATGAAGGAACACTCAAGACTAGCTAATTATTAAGACACACAAGACATGTGTAAAGCATCCTGAGTATACACTAATGCTTAATGTAATAAGTGCTTAGCTAGATCGAATCAAGGCACAACATTCTTTGAAAGAATCCCATCAAACAGCATCATTCACAGACCACAACCTGCCTTCTACTGCCATACTGTTCCAAACCAAATAAGCTTTCTAAAAGAGTCAACATACATAAATAAATATCATTCTTAATTAGTGTTAAAGAAGTTTCCTGAGCAACCATGAAGCTAGTTGACAGATAAAACTATTGGAAAACAGCTAGACTATTACACTACAGTACTTATGTGAGGCTCTTTACTTCTGAGGTTAGGCAGAAGGTAAACAAGGGGGGCTCCCCCCACTAGTTGTTTCCCATAAATAGCAGTCCCTTCCCAGAGAATCTGGATAGTACCAACATTTTCCAGGCTTTCCAGAATCTCACTCAACTTGTTCTAATCTGGTTTATTTACTAGTATTTAAGGCATTTTAACCTACTCTTCAAACAAAAATGTGTCTCAGAGAGGCTTACACAAGATCAATAAAAAATGAGACAGCTCCCACTCAATGGGTTACAATCTAAAATACATGACAGAAAAGGAAAAAGGGGAACAAGCAAACTCAGAAATCACATCTTACTGTTATAGCATAGTTCATAATAACCAACTAGAGTGGAAGCAGTTGAGGGAGGGAGGAACCCAACAGGACTGATCAATCAACAATACTGATGGAAGAGACATGCTTTTGATCTCTCTCTGCTGCAGCTGATGGAAGGACTGGTCTTTCATTCTTTTCTGCTAGTTTTATTGTTTAGGTTTTGTTGATTTGCTGTGCCAGTTGATCTGATTATTATTTATACTTTCTATTTTCTTATGGTTTTGTGCATAAACTAGCCAGCTGAAGAACAGCATGTGTGTGTGTGTGTGTGTGTGTGTGTATTAAAAATAAAATAAAGTGTTATGGGTTTGTGGTTCTTTAGGATTCTTTCATAGTACCATTACCTAAAGTTAAATACATGCACTGCTTTGTTAGAATAAGAAAACATTACACATATCCTATAATATTCTAGAATAAGAAGGGCTTAACTAAAAACTGGTTTGTAAAACTTGCATAGCTTGAATTTACTTCCCACATAATTACCTCATCTACATACAGTTTTGGTTCTCTTCACAAAACTTAATATGACTGTCTTTAGGTGATAAGCAATACAGTACTACTGAAAAGTTCACCTCCATGGCTGTTCTTAGAAAAGCTGGTAGTGTTTAATTCTCCTTGTGCCACACTACTGTACAAATGCTCGCGCTGCTTTACATAGGCTCCTTGCAATTTGGTAATACACAGGGCAAGAGAATACTGCTTTGTCCACCACAAAGAAATACTTCTCAGCAGTAGGTAAGGGTGATCATATATAGGCTGGTTCTAAATATAAAGTTTGAGAGAACGTTACAGTAGAGACATTCAGGAACATTATTTTAAGTACTATTATCATTTGCACAATGCAAATGTGCACAGGCTACAAGGAAATAAAGATTAAGGAGTTTCACAAATATTACAGGCATGCTGCTGGTGCTTGACACAACTACATTCCATACAGCAATCACAGTAGCTGTTAACATCTAGGGAAGTATAATTTACAGTATATCAATGCATGATGTCAACAGATGTTGAAAGAACCCAGCACTTGATCTAGTTTTTGAACAATCCTATTCCACTTTTATCAAAAGCTTAAATCAAAACATCTACATTAAAGTAATATACTAAAAAGCACTTCTCTAGCCATCACTAAAATAGTTTAATTCATGGAAGAACTGCATGAAATACTAGATTCAAGCAATATAAAAGCTCCTAAGCAAAAATCTCATGTTTTGATAGGTAACTGATTCTCATTCTACACAGATTGTGTTCAGTCTACAGAGTAGCTACATAAATAATGTTATGTTGGTTCTATTAGAAGGGAAGCTTCCAAGTGTAGGGAACCTAAGTGCTGGTTCTGTTTTTTAATTTATAAAGCTCTAAACCAGTGGTTCTCAATCTTTGCTCCTTCAAATCTTTTGAACTTCAGCTCCTAAAACCTTGGCCAAATGCCAAACTGGCTGGGCTTTCTGGGAGCTGAAATCCAAAACACTGGATGGACCAAAGATTGAAAACCAATAGTTTGTTGTTGTGTGCTTTCAAGTCATTTCCGACCTATGGCGACCCCAAGACCAATCTATCATGGAGTTTTCTTGGCAAGATTTGTTCAGAGGGGTTGCTTTTTGCCTTCCTCTAAGGATTAGAGTGTGTGACCTGCCCAAGTAGGTTTCCATGGCTGGGCAGGGATATGAACCTTGGTCTCCAGAGTCACAGTCCAATGCTCAAACCACTCATACATCATGGTGGCTCTCTACACCACGCTAGTTCAGAGTTTTATAAAACTGAGAGGCCACCTTCTCCCTTATAGGTACAATGAGTCTCTGAGGTGATCTGCAGAGTTTCTCCTAGTATGCTCCTGATAATGAACACAACACATGATCTACATTTTTGAGCAATGTCGAAACCTCATTTATTTGAGCAAGCCTTCCTGGGTTAGTCCAACATGACATTTTTGAATCTTGTAAGGAATGCATGGTAATTTACATATTATGTACAATATTTGTGTATTGTGTATATTTTACATGTTATTGATGTACACCTTAATTTTTTTTTAGATATAAGCAGTATTTAAATATTAGCAGATAAATAATAGGGAACACCATCTTGTACAGATAAACATCACCAATATACCACATATTTGAAAAATACTGATGATAATTCTTGAGTAACACTTTGCTGGCTTTTAAAAAAAAAGAACATTTAAGTGATCATTGGAGATAAGATGGTAGTCAGAGGTATTTCCTGATAGCAGTCACAAGACTGATCCACCCAAATACACCTGCCATAATTCATTCCAGGGGCCTCCCAATTTTGAAAGAAACGTCTCACTCATTTTACACCATCACACTTACTCAAATGATAATGTAAGCACTTAACAGCATCTCTTTGTACAAGACTGCTGTGATTACCATACAGGCGTCTCACAAAGCCTCACACAAGACAGCAGAGATGGCCAAAAACAGATCTAGAGATCAAGTTACCCACCCCCAGGCTAAATGAACTGTAAAAGGCTGTGACAAAATCAGATCTATTTTAATAAGAATTCAAAACAAAGAAAAGGCATTTAGGCTATTCTTAGTAATGAATCCACCTCACAATTTGCCCACTGCATTTTAAGAGAAAATGTTCTATTAAGTTTTATCTACACCTACTGACTGGAAAGTTAATTCCTACCCAACTTAGTTGAGCTTACTTGCAAGGACATAAACACATAGTTTGGCTTTTATAAGACTGTACAAGTCAGTTTTCATCCTTGATAATCTCCAATTTCATGCTGTTTTAAGGACTCTACACATGATGTAATTTATACTCTGTGATTATTTTATTAACGTTTACTATTAGAACTGCCCTTGTCTCAGCTGAATGTTTTTGGCTACAGAACAAAAAATCAAGTAACTTACAGTTACAATAACTTTTTTTCAGGTTTATAAAAAATAATGGGCTGCTAAAAAACAAGCTACTTCTATTTCCTAAACCAGCCTCTTTAAACAGAGACTTCAGTCAGATTTTAAATACAGTATATAGATGCACAAATGTATCATCCAATTAAGTCCTAATTATATAAGTAGTAGCTAGGAGAATTTACACAAGGACCGAAAACAGTTATTGAAGTTGCATGCTATATAAGGGTAGTGCTAAAAGTTTCATTTCATTTTTCTAATTCCTGTTCTAAATGTATTTTTGTAACATTGCCAGCAAAACAGAGGAAAATGCTAGCCAGACTGTGAGAAGCAAACCCAGATGTGCTGAACATGTGAAATAGCTGTTTCTGGTATTTCTTTCTAGAAGAGTCAAAATAAAAAGCAAAAGCTTGTGAAAAAGAGACACAACACAGCTCATTCAGCCTGGCAGCAATGCTTCCCAAGCTGAGTGCAGAAGAAGAAATCAGTGCATTAGTGAAAAGTTTCAGTATTCCTTGGATGACCTTAGCAACCAAAGAGGCAGGCAACTCTACTTTTTTTTAAGAGGAAAAAGTATTGTGGACTGAACTCTGTGAAATACAAACCCATTTGTTGATCATTATACTTCACTGACATTGTCAATTCCTGCCAAATAGAACACCTTTCACTAAAACCACTATTAAAGCACAGTATACAGTTGTTCCTTCATATCCATGGATTTAAGTATTCATGGCTTGAAAGTATTCTTTAAAAAATAATCCAAAAAGCAAACCTTGATTTTGCCAATTATATAAGGGACATCATTTTGCTATGCCTTTGCATATAATGGAACTTGAATATTCAGATTTTGGTATCCACGGGGGTCCTGGAACCAAACCCCAGCGAATATGAAGGGACAACTTGTAGCACATTTCCAACTAATGACAGCAGAAGAATGGTCATTTATCCATAGTTAACTGTAAAAATTAGAATGAAATCATAATGCTTTTAACAGCAGAACCATGATTTATGTGCACTCAGAAGTCATGTTTATTATGTCCAAAGGAATGTACTCCCTAATAAGTGTGCTCTGTAGTCCTAATCACACTTCCCAGTAAGTCCAAGACTGGACTTGTAGAAAATTACTTCCAAGAAGAAACAGCGCACTGTTTCGCCAGCAATGTCTATAAACTTAAAACATGACTCCTGTCACACTTTAACAGGAAACAAGCTTATTTCTATTACATTGCGCATGTGACTAATGGTAACTTCGTTCCTCACAAACAGAAACCTTCCAGTCAAAAATGGAATTATAACTCCTCCGGATCCAGAGCTGGGGGAGAAAAAAAAGAGAGCCTTGGTGGTGTTCAGAAACAAGAAGCTAACAAGCCAGAAGGAGGATCAGACAGATCATGTCTGAAGTTCTCCTCACCGTGTTCATCAAAGCTAGATTTCCCAACAAATCCTAAGATAAAAGGAACGACCCCCCATTTTTCTTCTCAGTCTCAGCCTTCATTTGGGGAGGGAGAAGCGGCTGCTGTTGTTTGTGTAGATTAAGCAGGAAATACACTATGTTGGTGTCTGAAATAGCAAAATATCTAACTATCAATGTACTAAACTTCTCATTTTAAACCTGCGTTAAAGTTTCACTTCAGCCCTGAAGCTCTCATTCCTTTTCCAGTGTATGATTTCAAACAAAAAAGGCAAACCATGACGATGATGCAAAGGTGTGTGTGGATGCTTTCTCCTGACACATTTCAAGACAGAAAGAGGTATAAATAATCAAGTTATTCTCTTTGGGTTAAACTGCCACTAATTTAGCACACCAAAGGTCATTTCTGTCAAGTAGAATGCCAACTGCCTTCTGCCTCATGAGTGTGTCTCTTTCAAAATTAGTATTGAAAAAGGAAAGACAATCCAAACACACAGGGAACATTGAGGGCAGGGAACTGTTAAACTGACCCATTTGTAAGCTGCTCTGAAAGCCTTTGTGGCTTAAGAGCGGAGTATAAATAAATAAATAAAATAAAAATACACACACGCACACTTTAGTAAGGTCTGAGAGCGGCCAAGTACTTTTACCTCCAAACAGGTGAGGCGAAAGGTGAGCGGGGAGAGAGCCGATGACGAGCCGGGGTCCTCCGCCGCCGCCGCCCTGTCCTCCCGCACCGCCGCCGCCTCCTCCGCCCGCCGCGGCCCGTTCCCGCCCCCCTTCCTCGGGGGTGCTGTTGACCGAGTCCTGGGAGCCGTAGAGGCCGCTGCTGTTGGGGATACTGAAGGCAGAGTGGGCGGCTCGAGCCCCCGCGGCGGCCGGGCCACCGAGAGACCTGCTCCGGGGAGCCGCCGCCGCCGCCGCCCCAGCCGAGCCGCCGGGCCCCGCGTGGAGCCCTCCCGGGGCCAGGTGCGTGTACCTCCCGGCCCCACTGAGGGCCCGGCCGCCAGTCCCGTTCGCCCCACCGCTGCTGCTGCTGCTACTAGAAGGTAAGTCCCCGCCGGAATAAGCCCGGGTCCGGCCATTGGCGGCGGCCGGGCCGCTCTGCTTCGCACCCATAGTCCTGTCTTCGGCCGCCTCCTTCTCTTTCTCCTTCCTCCTCCTCCTGCTGCTGCTACTGGAGTTCCTCTCAGGCTTGGTGAGTGAGACCCGGCGGCGGGGCGGGGTAGGGGAGAGCGAAACGCCCGCTTGCCCTTCTCCCAGCACCACCAGTCCCGGGCGAGGCGAGGCGAGGCAGGGAGAGAAAGAAAGAAAGAGCTGCGCTTCAGCTGGCGGCCCCGGCGTGGCGGCGGTGCCTCCTCCACCGTGGCGAGACCCTTGAAGAAGAAGAAGAAAAAGAAGAAGCAGCCGCCACGGCTAGGCAGGCATCCGCTCGGGGGAATGAGGGGGGTGGCGGGGCCGCTCCTATGGCTGCTGGTGGTGGCGGTGCTGCTGCTGCGCTTGTTGTTGTTGTTGTTGCTGCTGCTGCGCCTCCAGCCTCCTCTACCCGAGGGCTCAGCCCCGCCGTTTCCGCCATCCTTCCCCCCCTGGGCGAGGAAAGGGAGATGAGGAGGAGAAGCGGCGGCGACTACAGCGGCCCCCCGCTTGAGAGGCCGCTTCTTCCTCGCCCGGGCCCGCTTTTCCCCCGCGCTCACTCAAGTGTGAGGCGAGGGGGGCGGCACCTCTGCGCAGTCGCTCCTCTCCCTTTCGTTCCCTCTACCGCCTTGTCGCCATAATGGAGGGGGAGAGGCTGAGGGAGACGGTTTTGAGCGGCCGTTGCTAGCTCCGCCCCCTCTGCCCGCGCGCGCTCCCTCCTTCCCTCCGGCACTTAACTTCCCCCCCCCCCTCCGTCACATAGAACAAACGAACGCCGCTGAGCCTCGCGCCTGAGGTAAACCAATCCTCGCACGCGAGCTCGCGCTCTCCCCTGGCCAACAGACACCCTTCGACCCTTAACAGTTGCTCCCCCCTCAGGCTGAAATTCAACAGGCGAAGCTCTCTCGCCCGCCTCCTACCCTCGCCCGTCTCCCGTCGTGTTGTCATGAGGAAATGTTTTGCTACCTCTTCCTCTTGGGCAGTCTTTGTTAAACGAAGTGGGTAGAGAGGGAGAAAAGGTTGGCAACTTTTAAAAAAAAGGCCAGGCTCAGATTTTCCAAGTACAGTGACTGGGCGTTAAATATCTGTAGCTAGGAGTTTGTGTGTGTATAGGAAAGAGAAACAAGAGTTGGGGAATATAAGTTGTCCCTTCATATTCGCTGTGGTTTGGTTCCTGGACCCCTGTGGATACCAAAATCCGTGAATACTCAAGTCCCATTATATACAATGGCATAGTAAAATGGCATAGTAAAATATATAAGATGTCAAAATCAAGGTTTGCTTTTTGGATTATTATTTTTTAAAGAATATTTTCAAGCTGTGAGTACCGTACTTAAATCCGTGGACACCAAAGCCGTGGATATGGAGGGACAACTGTAGCCACAAACTGCAGTCCATCACAGTGAGTCGAACAAGGACAATGGTTTCCTGGCACATATTATAACTCTCCTTAATACTCCAGCCTCCTGAGGCCTCTCTTGTCTGTTTTATCACATCTGCTTTTTGATTCTCAGCCAGCAATACATGATATTCCAAAACTCCCTCCACTATTCATATGGGTATCTACTCATCCTAGCTTTAGGCAATATCTTTCTCATCCCACCCATTCCCCCAATGACCATCCTTAAAACTGAACTTATCACCCCACTCCATACCCACAACTTTGCATTTCTATTACTATTTACATACACAACCTGCTCATTCAGGGGTATAAATGTCTGTCCATAGGCACTTCACTCCATGTATCTGATAAAGTAAACTCAGTCTACAAAAGCTTACACTACAAACTTTTTTTGGGGGGGAGCATCCAAGCTAGAGAAATAATCCAGGTTGAAACTGGGTTATTTGCCATGGCTCCTTCCTATGGAATCCTGGGATTTGTAGCTTGGTGAGGTACCAGCACTCTTTGACAGAGCAGGCTAAAGACCTTGTAAAACTACAGATCCCAGAATTCCATAGGAAGGAGCCATGGCAAATAATCCAGTTTCAAAGTGGATTATTTGTGTAGTATGGATTCCAGTCTCAATGGTCCTACAATATTCCATTGCATACTGACCCAGACTAATTATACCACCACATGTGTATATAGTGGTTAACATTTTGGCTTTGTGTCCCATTTAAGACTGCATTTGTCAGGAGCTTCATGGGACAACCTGGAGCTGGCTAACAGCCAAAGATAGTTTGGAGGATTAAGCTTTTGGATGAAAGGTGAGATAAACATGTAAGACACAACAACTGTCCCGTGTAATATGTACACAGCACTACATTTCTAAAATAAGGGAGAACCAGAGTTCAAGTATAAATTGGTAACCCCACTCTTGGCAGTGAAAACCCTATTGACAATTCAAACGATTCTGCCTCATTAAGCAGTATGAAGTAATTGCCTCAGACGGCAAATGCTAGGAGGTGACAGCAAAGTTTGAGAGGTGTGCACCCTGTTCCCACTAAACTAGTCTGCTGCCTTAAAGTATGGAGAGAATTTTTTCCATAGCCAGTGTTGAAAGATTCAGCTGCCAGTCCAGTTGGCTTCTGCACATGGAACATAAGGAGTGTCAGATTGTGTTTAGCCTTGGGCAGAAGAATGTCTTACGGAGGCCCTGAGAGGAGCTCTAATTCCTATAGAGGTGCTGGTTGTTACTGCTTTCGGAAGAGTGGGAGATGAGTGTATGTAATCAAAACGAATAACTTTATGATTGATTGATTGATTGATTGGGTGTATACTCTGCCTTTCTCCTGTGATGCATGTATAAATGGAGTAATGAGAATAAGCCCTGGCAAGTCCTCCGTAGGCATGAAACTTTGCTGAAGACAGATGCTTCAGATTCATCTATGACTTAAGAAACAATCATCATAACTGCACATGTATCAAATGAACACCATTAAGAACTGTTGGGTCTCAGAGCCATTCCTACCTAAAAGAAGCAACCTTTTTCCATGTGTCTTTCATGACTAACTTTCCTGGACTGGTGATGCTCAGTTTGCCTAATCAATGCTAAGAAAATGGTATATTACAGTCTTGAGATATGCTGGCATTCTTCGCAGGAAAATCCATCACCCTTCTTCCTGGGTATAAACTAGAGAAGCGGTTGGCCCACAATTATACACACCTTGTGCCAGCCACTTCTGCTAATCACCTGTGTGTAGTCAGTGGGCAATATGTGTGCCGTGGGTTTGCCTTTAATAGGTCAGTGAAGAGACCTGCAAATAGTATTTGTGGCATAGATACTGGAACATGAAGCCGTATATGTGTCATACACAAGCATCAAATTATTAGGTGTATGCCTTAAGAGATCACACATAAAATAGTTACAAGGCTGGAGAATCAGGCTTAGATTTGGGAGACCTGCATTGACATTTCACTTCCTCTGTGTGTCTGAACAATTGGTTGTCTAAGGGGTCGGTTCCACGGCAACTTTTGTTGCGCAATGTATCGCATTAGCGCACTTTCGATTTTGCATCGCGGAGTTCCCACGGCTAAATTTCGGATCCTGTTTAATTCCGCGATGTAGTTCCGATGTGCTTATAATGTGGATTATATTAATGTGCGAATTTCTACACATCGGAATATTTCAGTTCCCATGACATCGATATTCCGCATATTTTGACAACACTACCTGTCAATCAACAAAGTACGTCATTCGTTCAAGACGTACTTCCTTTGGGAATTCCCACCACCCGTACTCCCATTGGTCATCCACTTCCCCCCTCTTGGGCCTCTGATTGGGCATCTCGTCATCTATTATGGTGTTTGTTCTCTTCAATGGTGGCAAGTACATTGTTGCAGTCATGGAGGTTTTAGCTACGCTCATTTCCTGCTTGTATTTGGCTATTAGAGTGCTTTCTACAATGGTTTCATTCTCTGAGAAGTGTCGTTCATACCAAAGAAGAATCCTAATTAGAAAAAATCAAAAGACTCCGTAAAGAACAAAAAAAATTGACAGAGTACTTGGGTATGCATTCTGTGTTTAAGAAGAATATTATCATCACATTCAACGTCCTTAATCAGCTGCCTTGCATGCGGGCAGCGTTATTACACAGTGCATTTCTGCGGCTATTTTTTCGAAGACATCGATATTTCGGTGACATAGACGTAGCTGCTCCTGTACTTTCTCTTCCCCCCCAAAGATCCAGTAAATCAAGAATTTTGGGATGACTCCAAGCTATTCCCCTGCCCCCCTTCTTTGTTCTCTGAATTGACTCCATTAGGAAAACGATAGATGTTTACAGGGAAGCTTCAAAGCTGATAGGAAAGCTGGATGTGTAGGCGGGTTTATGTGGCGTCACTATAGAAAACCTCCCACATCCCTAATTTTAAACATCGCGAATTTAAAAATGACGGACAGTTCCCAAATGCAATAATGTGCAAACTTGCGGCACTTTTTAAAAAAAAGGCGGAAAATCAGCGGTGTCATTAAGTGTGCCACTTACGGATGTTTTAGACCCCCTCCTTCCGAAAAGGGCGATGCAGATGCAGAACACGTGGGAACTACGGTATAAGAATTCTAGGCGAATTCTTTGAGGATTATTTTTGCCATGTAAACAACCCCTTAGTTTCTGTTCTCCATTACATGAGTAATTGTGATCTGTCTCCTATTATGGTTGTGAAATGGCAAAGCAAAACAGCTGTGCAATACTCTGCAAAAAATAATACTAAGTAGTAGTAGTAGAGATCATATAATAGAACTTGTGAGGTTTGCAGACCACACTTTAACATGGCCCTGATTAGCTGAGTAGTCCAAGGACTGTGGGATGAGATTGCATTTCCATTACCTTTATTGTTTGAATAAATGTAACATAAAGTTGACCTTACCTGTGAGTTTGAGACTTCTTTAGTATACAGTAGATGGGAAGAAATTAACAAGTTGTGAGATACCAGAAATTAACAATTGTCCAAATTAACGTAGGAAAATCTTTAAAATGTTTCCAGTATACTGAGATGCAAAGAGCTGCAATTTGTCCCCATAATATCATACGAGCCAAAAGTGTCAAAAAGATATGTGTTTGTATGTATAATGTTTAAAATGGAGACTATAGTGCTATGAACATCTGCAATATACTAGACGCACTTACCTAGAAATAATTTTCATAGAACCCAGTGGAGACATCTGAATAAATATGCATCTTAGTAGTTGAGAAGGGATTTTGTTCATTGTATTATTAAAAAACATAGGCATTTATTTCATTAAAACAGTTTTATAGTTACTTTTGCTTTGTGTTTGTGTAGTAGATTATTCTACTTAGCAAGTGAATTTGTCTTTGAATGAGATTTCTTAACGATATGGGTCAATAATCTACAACCTTATTCAAGGGTGAATATGACATTTCATTTGTTTGTCTGTTGTTTTTGTTGTTAATTGCCTTCAAGTCGACTTCGACTTATGGCAACCCTATGAATGAGACATCTCCAGGACTCCCTACTTCAACTGCTCAGGTTTTGCAGACCGAGGGCCATGCTTTCCTTGATTGAGTATACCCATCTGATATGCAGTCTTCCTCTTTTCCTACTGCCTTCTGACATACCAAACATTATTGTTTTTTTCTGGTGAACCATGCCTTCTCATGATACAGCTAAGGTATGACAGCCTCAATGTAGTAATTTTGGCTTCTAGGGAGAGTTCAGGCTTGATTTGTTCTAGGACCAATTTGTTGGTCTTTTTAGCAGTCCATGGTATCCGTAGAACTCTTCTCCAGCACCACATCTTGAATGAGTTGATTTTCTTCTTGTCAGCTTTCTTCACCATTCAGCTCACAGCCATACATAGTGATGGGAAATACAGTGGACTGAACAATTCTCACTTTAGCACTCAGTGATACGTCTTTGCACTTCAGGATCTTGCCTAGTTCTTGCATTGCTGCCCTTCCAAGTCTGTCTTCTTCCAATTTCCTGACTGCAATCTCCATTCTGATCAGTGATTGAGCTGAAGTATGGAAAATCTTGAACTATTTCAAATTTCTTTGTTGTCTATATACCTTAAAGTTATGTACTATATATCATCCATGTAATTATTTTTGTCTTCTTAATGTTCAGTGGTAAACCTGCCTTAGCACTTTCTTCCTTGACTTTCTTCCGTAGTAATTCCAGGTCTTTGATATTTTCTGCTAGTAGTATAGTGTCATCTGCATATCTTAAATTGTTGGTGTTCCTTCCTCTGATTTTCACACCTCCTTCCTCTTAGTCTAATCCTGCTCTGTGTGTGATACTTTCAGATACAAGTTGAATTGATAGGGTGATAGAATGCAGCCTTATCTGACACCCTTGCCAATTGGAAACCATTCTGTTTCTCCGTATTCTCTCCTAACAGTAGCCTCTGGTCCTAAGTACAGGTTATTCATCAAGGCAATCAAATGCTGTGGCACACCCATTTCTTTAAGAGGCAATCCATAGCTTTTCATGCTTTATACAACTGAAGGCTTTTCTGTAGTGTATAAAGTGTAGGCTGGTTTTCTTTTGGAATTCTTTGGTGCATTTCATTATCCAACATATGTTTGCAATGTGATCCCTAGTGCCTATTCCTTTCCTGAACCCAGTTTGCATATCTGGCAGTTCTTGCTCCGTATAGGGTAGAAGTCTTTGCTGTAGAATTTTGAGCATCACTTTGCTTGCATGGGAAATTAATGCAATGGTCCTGTAGTTACTGCAGTCTTATGTCTCCTTTTTTAGGTATAGGACATATGCCTAAATATTGAGCATTTCCAGTCTGTGGGCCATTGTCTTGTTTTCCATATTTATTCACAGTTTTTAGTCAGAACTAGAGTCAATTCTATCTCTGTAAATTGAAGCAGTTGTATTGGTATGCCATCTGTTCCTGGTGATTTTTTCCTTCCCAGCACTCTAAGTGTGGCTTTTACTTCACACTCTAAAATTTGAGGATTGTCTTAATATGTTTCTTCTTCAAAGCAGTCTTTCATCTCTTTTATATAGTTCCTCCGTATATTGCTTCCATCATCTTTTTATTTCATCTTGGCCATGTATTGTGTTCCCTTGCTGGTTATAGAGCATGTCCACCTTTAGTTTAAATTTCCCTTTAATTTCTCAGATCTTGTAGAAGAGGTTCTTTGTTTTTCATTTTTGTTTTTTACTCCAATCTCTCTGCATTGATTATTACAGTAGGTTTTTTTTTATCGCTGCACACTAGTCGTTGGACATTTGCCTTCAAAATTCTTGTTCTATTCCTGTCACCTTTTACTTTTGCCTCTTGTCTGTCTTCTATAACTTGAAGAGTTTCTTCTGTCATCCATTGATGCTTCTTTTTCTTTTAGGCTACAGATAGTGTCTTTTAGTATCCCTCCCTGACAACATCCCTGGCTTTCCGGCTCCCAATCAATTAGGCTTAATAGTTCAAATCTATTTTTTACATTATCGTTATTTTCTAAGGGAATGATCTTCTGGTTGTATTTTAACATGATGTTTGGTTTAGTGTTCTTTAGCTTTACACTAATTTTTGATATCAGTAGTTCATAATTTGTGCCCAATCTTCTCCTTGTCTTGTTTTTGCTGCAAAGATAGAACTTCTCCATCTTCTCTATCCAATTATGTAGCATGATGCAGGGGCCTTTCTTATCCCAAATTTGTGACATAGGGGCCTTTCTATCCCACTGCTGCCACCAAATTTGTGATGCCCAGCACGCCACAGCCAAAACTACGTCTCAATCGGCCTGGCCGCCTCATCACTTTTTCATTCACCATGCCTATGCCACAGGGGATTTCACATCCTACTGCTGTCACAGAATAAATAAACTACAGTTCCCAATCAGATGGATAGTATTTGTACTTCAATGTGGATATTAATAAGGGTTATGGCCTAAATAAATAGAAAGTCACTCATGACCAGACAGAATGTGTTGAACAAACATAAAGAATGATTTATTTGTGAGTAACATAACATTAACAGTTTAACTATTCATTCTCCCTGCACATTTACTTCATTTCCAGCCTCTAACTATTATACTTCAAGCCTCTGATTTCAACTGTCCGTCCTACTTCAAGCCTCTCACTTCATCTTCTCCCGGCTTCCACTGTCACACCCACATAAAACCCTCCAGAAGCCCCTCCCCTTTCTGCCTCCTCTCAGAGGATTTGCTCCTGAAGCATACTACAGTCGTCCCTCCACATTTGCGGCTTTGACTTTCATGGTTCTGCCTATTTGTGGAAATCCTCGGCTCCCCCCAACAAGGAGTACGTTTGGTGGGTGGAGCCAAACCCGAGGAAAGCCCTGCATTTACCTCAAAGCTGCTGAGCCTCCAAGTGTTTGGTGACATGGTGGCGGCAGCAGTGGAGGCCTCGGGTATCGTGGCAGTGGCAGCATGGTGGACGCAATGGCAGAGGCCCCAGAAGTATGGTGGCGCTGGTGGCAGCAGCATGGCAGACAGTGCCAGTGGCAGAGGCCCCAGAGGTATAGTGATGTTTCATTTGGGCGGAGGCCAAGCCCGAGGAATGCCGCGTGTTCCACGGCTTTGCCCTGAACACACAGTATTCCCCAGGCTTGCCTTCCCCCACAACCACACTGAACCCCAAGGAATGGCTGCGTTCAGGGCAAAGTCGCTCAGTGTGTCCGGTCTTTGGGCTTGCATTTCCCACGCCAACTGAATTGAACCCCCAGGAACTGCCGAACACAGTGGTTCTGAGGGATCAGTTTGGTTGGGGCAGGAAAAGCAAGCCCGAAGAATGGCCGCATTAAGGGCAAAGTTGCTGAACACGGCTGGTCTTTGGGCTTGCCATTTGGCTCGCCACAACGTCCCTAGTTTTTTGGTGGAGACAGCAGCAGCTGGGGTGGGACTCTGGTGCTCTCCCACCACCATGGGGGTGGTGAGCCAAGTGGGTTTAAATGGAGGCTTTTCGGCAGCAATGCCAGTGGCTCGCAGTCGTCTTTTAAACGGCTTCAGAGAGGGGGAATCTGAGCGCCAGACAAGCCACGGGCATTGCCAACTGAGAAGCCAGGGTTTAAACCCATTCGGCTTGCCACCCTGTCCCTAGTTTTTGGTGGCGACAGCGGCGGCTGGGGTGGGCCTCTGGTGCCCCCCCAACCATGGGGGTGGCGAACCAAGTGGGTTTAAATGGGGGCTTTTTGGCAGTGATGACGGTGGCTTGCCACCACCTTTTAGACGGCTTCGGAGGAGGGAATCTGACCACCAGGCAAGCCATGGGCATCTCGGGCTGAGAAGCTGCGGTTTAAACCCATTCGGCTCGCCACCCTGTCCCTAGCTTTTGGTGGCGACATTGGCAGCTGGGATTGGCCTCTGTTGCCCCCCTCCAACCATGGGAGTGGTGAGCCGACTGAGTTTAAATAGGAGTTTTTGGCGGTGATGCCGGTGGCTTGCCACCGCCTTTTAAACAGCTTCAGAGGTGGGGGAATCCGAGCACCATTCAAGCCACAGGCATTGCAGGCTGAGAAGCTGTGGTTTAAACCCATTCGGCTTGCCACCCTGTCCCTAGTTTTTTGGTGGTGACAGCAGCAGCTGGGGTGGGCGGTCCGAGTGGGTTTAAATGGAGGCTTTTCAGGTGGCAATAGCGGTGGCTTGCATGGGCTTCAACTCCTCCCCCAGGGAATGAAGGCAAAGCAAATCCTGGGGGGAGGGGGAAGAGTTTATTCGTGGTTTCTTCACATTTGCGGGGGGGGAGTTGTCCCCTAACCCCAGAAAATGTGGAGGGACAACTGTATTATTTGTCCAATAGCTGTCCGTCACATGTACTCTATCTGATTTTTTTTATTGGCCATCCAGTGATGTCCATCTGTACAGTCACCTGTTTGGTTGCTGTTGCCAACACAACATTCCAGCAGTTGCTCTCCTGCTTCATTTCTTGATTCTAGTCCAAATTTTCCTACAGTCTTTGACTCTGCTCTGTTTCCAGCTTTTGCATTCCAATCACCTGTCATTAACAAGAAGTCCTGTGTGATCTATTTCCTCCCGTACTCCAGCATAGAATCTTTCCATTTCCTCTTCTTTTGCCTCTGTGGTTGGTGCATAGACTTGGATTATGATTATGTTGATTATATTTTCCCTGAAGTCTTGTTGACATGATTCAGTCAGACTTTGCGTTATATCATATCCCTTGACTGACATGGCTATATCTTTCCTCATTATAAATGCCACCCATTTCTCCTTAGATTTTCATTTCCTGAGCAAAAGACTATATAATTATCTGAGTCAAAATGTCCTAATCCTGTCCATTTTAGCTTATTCACCCCAGGTATTACAATGTGTATAAGTTCCATTTATTGTTTTACTATGTCTAGCTTCCATTGATTCATACTTCTCACATTCCACGTTCCTATAATAAGTGCTGTGCAGCTTCGAACTTTCTTTTCACTTCTGCGCACATCTACAACTTGCCTTCCTTTCAGCTTGAGTCCAGTTGTGCCATAAACCAGTGCTACTCGTAATTGCCCTCTTCTCTTCCCTGTTGGGGTGTTGTGTGCATCCTGTCCCTAACTTTTGTTTCCTTTTGGATTATATCATCATAGAGCTTCTGTGGTGAAACATTTTCAAGAGGGGGTTCACCATTTCCCCCTTCAGTGCAGTGCTAACAATTTCATTTTACAGTTTGATAATGTGCGCTTGAGTCACCATGGAAGTTATTGCATAAGTTAATTAAAAATTAAAGGCTGTACTTTCGCATTAGCTAGCTGTACAACAAAATCCAAATTACTTTCTCTGAAATGGAAATATCAGCATTGATAGAGTGGGTGGGTTGCTTTTTGCACAAGTCTGCTTTTCAAATAAATTATGTGGGTGTCTTTCCTGCTTTTCACAGAGCATTTAGATGAATTAAAAACTTTATCTACATCCTCTGAGACATAATAATTGAATAAGTATTTATAGACATTTTTTTTGTGACAGAGTAGATGTCAACTCCAGCTGTTATCCCTCAGAATATATCCTGTAGCAAAAGAGTACACCAGTTGCATTGTTCACATGATTCTTGCTATTACCTGTGATATGGGTTTCTAGTTCATGAAAGAGACACTAACTTACTGCAATATTCCATTTGCAGTCAAAAACTGGAATACCCCTCCCACACACACTCACAATGAAATTGCTTCCCTGAGTAACCTCATATAAGGTGGAGAAGGCCAAAGAAGCTGAGAGCAGGCTATTGCTTGGTCACCATTGCATCATTTTTTAATTAAACAAGCATCATAAAAATGTTTGTTCCTTAGTGTTGTTGTTGTGTGCATTCAAGTCGTTTCAGACTTGTGGCAATCCTAAGGCAAACCTATCACGGTATTTTCTTGGCAAGATTTGTTCAGAGGAGGTTTGCCATTGCTTTCCTCTGAGGCTGAGAGAGTGTGACTTGCCCAAGGTCAACCAGTGAGTTTCATGGCTGAGTGGGGATTTGAACCCTGGTCTCCAGAGTTGTAGTCCAACACTCAAACCACTATGCTACATTCAAAGTATTCACATGTAGGAAATCATGTTCATTTTCCACCCACCAATTGTTTGGTCAAAACCAGAACTTAATTGTGCCCAGAAACACAACTGGAAGCTAGTGAAGTTATTCCAAGACCAATGTACCATGGTCTGCAAAGCAACATCTTGACAAAAATGTAGTGACTGCATTCCACATTATCTATCATTTCACAAACACTTTCCATAGTTAGCCCCACATAGAGCATGTTAAAACAAAATAAAAAAGATGTTATGGAAGTGTGAATGTCTGTGAACAAATCTTTCTTACTCAAGGTGCATTAAATGCTATGAGTGAAATCACTCCCAATCACTATCGTTGCTACTACCTGACTTTTCAGAAGCAGTGGTGAATTCTCCCAGGTTGCATACCCAGTATTTGAGGGGATGCTACAACATACAAAGTTGTATTCTCCCCGCCCCGCTATTTATTGTTTGCCATGAACATATTCCTATTGTGAGTTTTTGGTTTTCTTCATGTGTAGCCAGCACATCAACATCATTGCCAACACAACCCCTGATTGGCACTATGATGCTGTTTTCAAAGATGCTCAAGATACGCCTTTTGGTTCTACACCACTTTTGTATTTTATGTTTGTGTGTTTTTCTTCCTTCCTTCCTGAGCTGAATATGGTATCCATTCTGCTGGCAGTGTAATTCTGGTCCTGGGAAGATATATGAGTATAGGGCTGCTCTAGTAGTGTGGGTTGATTCAGACTAAAGTTCAGACAGATGGTCAAGCTGGATACAAGTACAATATAGATTTCAGTACAGAAATCATTAAAATAGAAGAATTAAAATAAAATGGAAGCATGCAGAGAAAAATAGTAAATCTAATCAGCATGATTACTTATTATTGCCAAGTGCTATTTTACTCATATTTTGAAATGTAAAAGAAAAATCTCTTGTTCCCAGAGTTTTTGAACTTATGCATAGTCAATGTGTTCAACTTTCTACTACCGACAAGCTCATTTGTAATCATATCATTAGAAGCTGTAGATTAGGCTTTTTGTTCCCAGTAAACCTAAGCTAATTCAGACAACATCGGTAGTTAATAGCTACACTTTGATGCAGTACAGAGAATGTCGTTGAGAATGAGCAAATGCACATAAATTGGTACAGGATGCTCCTGATTGCCATGTATGATATAGCTTCCTTGCAGTCTACTGTAGATCAAAATGTTCACTTTTCACAAAATGAGCTGGATTTCTAACAGCTATATGGAATGTGAACATTTTGCTCTAGGAGGGGCAGACATGCTTTCAATGCACATCTGTTGTCCCAAAGTTTGTGTATGCCAATAAATCTGTCCTCTCCTGGTTCCATATTTGCCTCCTCCACACAATAAAGACACACAATGGCTTAAAAGGTTAACTCCTTATTTACACACTGTCATGTACTTGCATTCCCAGATGCAGTGGCCAGCAGTTTCAGAGTTGATCAGAAAACCTTATTGGCACAGAAATCCAATAAGCATATGATACAATGTTGTTACTCAGCAGACAGTATAATAAAAGCATATTGCAATCTATGAAAACTGGCGGGCTTCATTACTGTCATTACATTACAACATCCCCTGACCTCCTTCTATACAATGTCCATCACCTTTTTCGAAGTTGCAAGCTTATCTCCCCATTCCCATTAGCAACCATTATGCTCCCCTCCACAGCTGCCACAGAACAAGGGACAAGCTTTTGAGTCTAGTAGTGTTTTTCTATTCTCACCTGGGTTTCTAACTACCTGCCTTCCTATATCCTTCAGAGTCTCACTATCCAGTCTTCTTTTTCTTCCTTGGTGATACAATAAAGATAGTAGGAGCGGGATCTGGACTTTGGGATATTGTCTATAAAATTATATTTTAAAGTACAGTAGTTTGCAATTTATTCAGCATGCAGAATAAGAAATAGACTTTTTTCAGTATATGTGATACTTTCATACATTCCTGCCTGAACTTAGTTTGTGTTTAGGTGGGGAAGGGGAGATAACAGAAGGAGAAAAAGCAAGGACAATAAACCAGTACATTGGGCCCTCAGTATGTGCTATGGTTTGGTTCCAGGACACACACACACACCATGGATACCAAAATCTGTGGATGTTCAAGTCCCGTTGTATGCAATACTATAGTAAAATGGTGTCCCTTATATGAAATGGTGAACAGCAAGGTTTGCTTTTTGGAATTCTTTCCCTAAATACTTTTGAGCCATGATTAGTCAAAGCTGTGGATGTAGAACCCATGGATACAGAGGACTGACTGTACTGAGTGGGAAGAAACGGTAACTGGGAAGGAATGAAAGCAAAATATTTTTTTTAACCTAACCCTGGGGTTGTCTAGATGATGAAAAAAACTCCTCATAGAATTTGAGGAGAATACCTTTTGTCTCAATGGGATCCTGCAGTGATTCACCATATTAGGAAGGAGGGGGGCCAAAAACTATGCGGGAAATGCCTTCATGACTTTTCCCGAAGATTTTTTTAAAAAATGCAGAGGAAATGCGCACTCCCGCTTGTTAGGACAACTGCATCATTTCATGGTAGCAATCGTGCATTTTTTTGCTGAGGTGACAAAACAGCTTTTAGAATGGAAGATTTCACGTGTGCACCTTAGATTTACAGGGGGGGAAATACTATGCAGCAACAGCAACTTGTTGAGAATAATAATGTGAGCAATTAATTCCCTGCAGCCATGTTTATTTGCAGGCATGGCTCCATGTGAACATCAAACACAGATATCTTCGCATACCAGAGATTTTGCCAAAAAATGTGGAGACACATGAACACTGCTGTGAATTTGCATTAATGCGCAACAATCAGCATTGTATCTTCTCATCTAGACAAGAATTGGTGTAAGTTTTCAGTGCAAGCTTGTCTCATTTGTTTTTACAGCAACCCTGTGAGGTAGGTTACATGAATTATTTGCTAAAGACCATGTGGTGAGTTTTCTGGCTGGGCAGGAATTTGAATTCAGGTTTCTACATCCAAACTTTTCTGGTGAGCTGCAAGTCCAAATACTACAGTACTTCCGACTGTGTGGTGACAGAGGTGATCTATTTTATTGTAGCATCTTTTGTTGCCGCTGAAGAAATATACAGTCTTTAAACAGAATTCTTTGCCAAGCAGCATTAATGATAATGATCCTTTCATTTGATCGCAATAACCTGAGCATTATAACTTGTTACAGCTAAACCTCTAGACCATGATCCTAAGCATATCTTTATGAATGTAAATTCTTTAATGGAACATACTTCTCTGCAGAATGTTTATTCAACACTGAGGTGTTCATTGTTTCTATAATTTATAATCTGTAGTGATATGGCCTGTAGATATTACTGGAAAGGGCTTTTCTGTTCCCCTTTCTGCTGTGCCCCCTGCATCCCCATCTGTTCCTGTTAGGGAATCTTTGAGAATGATGTGGGATATGGTACAGATGTAGAGCTTAACAAATAGGGGACATTGGGCAGAAGTTGTCTCCCCTAAAGCAAGTGAAGGAGCAAATTAAGGTTCCAACCTGTGCTATTGTTTTATTTTTTGTGTGTGTTACTTTTATATTATTTGTATTTTTATTAAAATTTTACACACTTTTAATGGGAGCTCCTAATTTGTGTTGGTCAGAAGATTAAGCCCCCCAATCAAAAGATATTGATTATCTCAGCAGATCAGATACCATTCTGTTAAGTTTTTCTGACCAATTAAAAAAAAAATCTTTTTTTTCCCCTTGAGAAAGGTACAATAAACTAGTCCACACTGACACCTAGTGATAATAGCTTTAGATGGCACAGTGGTGAAACAAAGCAGCATTTATGTCTTTAAAACAACAGTGCATTCCACCCCTATAATCTTTGGGCTAATTCATCAGGATTTTCATTTGCTCACTTACACAGAAGGAAGATGTGGAACTCTAAGCCAACGAATTATTGTCTTTATAGCTCTCCTTTTAAATTGGATTTTTAAAAAGTAGTATCCATGCTTATACTTACATCTAAAGATTATATATTTCAGTACGCATAGTATCCATGCTACAGCTTTTTGACATTTGGTCTTTGGTACTACAACAATTAATTGGTTGGTTGCTAGCTTTCTACAATATATTCCTTTTCTGCTACTCTGCTTTTTGTTCTATATAGATGGTTAATTTAGATGCAACAGCAAAATAAAATAGTTTATATTCCCATCTTTCTACAGCAAGAACTTTTTTTAATGTTCCCAAATTTTGTGTACTCATATATATTTGGGCTGCAATAACCATATACTCTGCATGTTTGTTACCTACAGTTTACTTATTTTCTGCAAATCAGTAGGAACAGCAAAAGAACCTATTTTACTTTAGATCACTTTTGAAGAACCTTTAGATTATGCTCTTCCAAAGATCTGGGAACAAAATGGGTAGATAGTCCAATAGCACCCTGCAGCATTATCTTCCTGATAAATTTACATGAATAGTCAATAGAGTAATTCTAGCCTCTTGGTTAGTCTTGGAGGCCAGCTACACGGCATTTTTTATTCTGGGAAGGAGTGAGAAACAGAGAATTCAAATCTGTCACCCACTGTACCCACAATTTGTCATGGGTTGCAAAAGTCTCGTGTTTTTTGGATTTGTTGTTTACACTACCGCCTTCCTGGGAAAAGGGAACACTCCAGAGCTTAATTATGATTGGTTGGACCTTGGAGGGGGTGGGCTTGCAAGGAAAGCCTTGCAATTCAGAATCTGCCATTTTTTAAATTGCCCTCTGTAGCATCTTTTGCTGCCTCCAAAGCCCGGCTGGCAATAGCTGCCACCAGCTGAGTGCCAGGTGATGGCCGAGTGGCCCAAACCTCCCTCCCCTCCCCTAGCTGGCCCTTTCTCCCGGCTCCCCATCTGCTGCAGAGGCTGCTTCCACTGAGGGACCATTCCCTCAGTGACAGAAGCCGTGTCAACAACGACTGTCAGAGCACTAGGCCATGGCAGCTCCTTCCGCCTGGCGCTCCTGCAGCTCCTGCACCTGAGGATGCTTCCTCCATGAGTGTCAGTCATGGAGGAAGTGTTCTCGGCTGCAGGAGCTGTGGCGGTGCCTGGCGGAATGGGCTGCCGCAGCCTAGAAAGCTTCCAAGTGTCAGAAGTGCCCTAGGCTGTGGCAGCTTGTTATGTCTGGCTACCCTGCAGCTCTCACAGCCGAGGATACTTCCTCTGTGAGTGTCAGTCACAGAGGTAGTGTCCTCGGCCATGGCAGCTGCGCCACTGCCTGGCACGATAGGTTGCTGCGGCCTAGGATGCTTCCAAGTGTCAGAAGCACCATAGGCCACAGCAGCTCGTTCCTCCTGGTGCCCCTGCAGCTCCCACAGCTGAGGACGCTACCTCCATGACTGACACTCACAGAGGAAGCATCCTCGGCCACAGGAGCTGCGGTGGCGCCTGGCAGAACGGGCTGCCATGGCCTAGGACACTTCTGAGTGTCAGAAACCCCCTAGGCCGTGTCAGCTCATTCCACCTGGCGCCCCTGCAGCTCCTGTGGCCAAGGACACTTCCTCTGTGACTGACACTCTCAGCCGCAGGAGCTGCAGGGTGCCCGGCGGACACTTCCAAGTGTCAGAAGAGCCCTAGGCTGCAGCAGCCCATTCCCCCAGGTGCCGTCGCAGCTCCCGCGGCTGACTATGCTTTCTCCATGACAGATAGTCACAGAGGAAATGTCATCAGCCACGGAAGCCCGTTCTGCCCAGTGCAGGGAAGGGGGGCTAGGGGAGTGGGGGAGGTCTTGCCTGCTCGGCCCTTGCCCGCCTCTCTGCTGGCTATGACAGCTTCTGTCACCGAAGGAATGGTCCCTCAGTGGAATAAGCCTCTGCAGCTGGCGGGGAGCCATGAGAAAGGACTCGCTAGGGGAGGGAAGGGAGGTCTGGGCCACTCGGCCCTCACCTGGCTCTCAGCTGGCTGCAGCTTTTGCCAGCCAGGCTTTGGAGGCAGCGGAAGACCCTACACAGGACCATACAAAAATGGCAGATCCTGAATTGCAAGGCTTCCCTTGCAAGCCCTCCCCCTCCAAGGTCCAACCAATCATAATTCAGCCCCTTTCCCTGGATGGTTGCTGATTGATCAGACAACCAATAGTGCGGGTTTCCCCCGGACTTTCCAAAAAAGTCCACGGAAAATAGAGGGATGGAAAGTCACAGGTTTACTAGGTTTTTTGCCACCTCTCCTTCCAAATAGTGCATGACTATCCCAATGAGTGTGTGAACCAATAGGGTTAGTCCCGAATTCTTCCCGGTTATTTTTTGCCATGTAAATGGCCACTTGGGCTCTGAAACAAACCATTGTGGGGACAGGACAACGGCAGGTTTGGATCTGCAGGATTCAGTGTCCCTCCCATCCCACAACAGCAGCCCTGTTTGGCCCCTATGGTTTGCCAGACTACAGCTGCCATATCTGTCCACCACCTCCATTTTAATAGGGGAAGGTTCCCAAATAATAAATAGCCCAAAATAAAACAAAGGGCTACATAGAACACAACTTCATATGAATGGATATAAACTGAATAGGAGGGGAGAAACAGAGTTGAAGCTCAAAGCCTCTAACTACACTCAGCCATTTTAACCACTTCCACCACTACCATTACAACATGTTTTCTTTTTCCCATGCTGCCTCAAGTGGAAGTTGGAAACTTTTTGGAGTACAGCTTCCAGAATCCCCCAGCCACTATGGTCACTGGCTGGGGGATTTTGAGACCTGTAACCCTAAAAGGTAACTTTTCCAGACTGTTTCTAAGGGAGGTAGAAAGTCCTCTGGCCATTTATGGACCCCTGTTACCCCAGTTCTGTTTTCATGTATTTTACTACAAGTCTCTCTAGCACTGCTCTGCGCCACTTCACCATCCCATCATACAAAGAAGTATGCATCTCTAGTGTAGATGCTGCAAACGTGCCATTTACAGCATGTAAAGTTGGACCTCATATACTTCTTACTTCCTTTTTCTATAGCCTTCATTAAAAGGAGGGAGTGTTTGGTCCAGGGAAGGGGTTACTGCATACCCTACAAGTGTCCCTATTTAGTTCAAAAAGTACTAATTAATCCTCTATTGTCCCATTTTTTTTCCAGCTGCTTTTAAAATGTCCCAGATTCTCTCTCCTCCTGCTGCTTTCTTCCTTTGTTCTCAACTTACTTAAGTTACTGCAAACAGTTCGAAGTGCAGACAGCAGTTTGCCCTAAATTAACTCGATGCAGCAGGGAGGGGGCAGGAGAGGAGAGGACAGAGTCTTCTCCCTCCCAATAGGCTCAGGTGTAACATACACCATTATAGTTTTACATGTGGGTGGTGAGTGGCTGAGGGAGAGAGAGGAGGGAGGGGATTGGTTGGGTATGTTTCCTAAGCAGCTAATCAGCACACTGGGATCGGAAACATACCCAAGTGTTTTAAGTATATAGATGGCATGGAGTCTTCAGAGCAAGGGTCACCTCATGCACAAAAAGGAAAAAGTTAGCTGTAACATCTTAAATGTAATGAATGAGTTAAAGTTGTTTGTCACATTTTTAAAATTTTATTATCTGAGGAGTCTGTTCTATAAACCTCTTCTGATTCCTCTCCTCCATCACACTTGAAAAGAACAGAAATCTACCAGATGTAACTAGATTAGATATATTGTGGTAACAAACTCTATAGTAGTTTGCATAGTTACTGGCTAATACCCTGTTCCTAAATATAGTTTGGAGCTTTCCACAAATAAAAAAGTATCCTGTTTTGTGCAAGCAGACACACTCTGGCCTGGTTCACACCAATACTTAGAAAGTAAATTTTAAGATGAATAATGACACACTGGAGTCTTACGTATAACTTAGCAGTGATAGAATGGTCTTCTGGGTCCCAAAGCATCATCCTGACATCATGTGTTACAGATGGCTTCAATATGACATTAAATGATTGATTGCTTGATTGATATTCCAAGCTCTGCTAATGCTAAATTATAGTTATGTGTTTGTTAAATTATGTGCGTCAGACTGCTTCCCTAGTTTTCCAGTCAAGAAGAACATCAGAAACAACTCAGCACAGTTTATTTTTCCTAGTCCAAGCATGAACTCCAATTGATTTAAATTGATTTAAATTGATTTAGGTTTGTTTAAACAACCTAGAATCAGAAACCATGGATTGGACAGGTCATAGACTAAATTACCCACCGTTTGTGCTAGTTTGGACACAACAACAAACTGTGATTATCCAGTCTCATTTCAGCCATACTAGAGAAAGAAAAGGGAGAAAGAGCACAAGGCTCATGCACAGAATGTTGTGGTTTAGTGTTGTGTCTGAAGGAGATGAACTGTGAGACTAGTATAAAAGTCACCCCACACCCAACTGATTGTGGGAATGTGCTGTCAGTTCCATGGATCCTATTGCAGTATTAAAAGTTAATTTTGATAGACATCCGTTCCCTTTTTAAATCCCTTGCCCTTTTAAAAATGCTTTAACATGTTCATGGAACATATTTGCAGAACAGAAGGCTAGTGCTATCTATAGGCTTTGTTTTACACTTTGAAATCATCCAATAAATTTTAGAATGACATAACTTGGCAGCATCTGATATAGCAGGGGAAACTGTACTTTTATATATATATATTTTCTGTATAGTCCTATAAAAGCACAGGTGAATAAAACTATGTATGATTCTTGCTTCAAGTGGCATTAGTAGTTGTGCTGGGAGACACTTTCAAATCTTCAGCTGTTCAGCTGTCTCAGAGTCCAGAATACAATTCCTTTAGATGTGAGAGCACTGAAGACTGCTGCTTTCTTTATAATATTTGTTTTATTTTAAAATATACAAATGGAGCATAAGTTGGGACCCAACCATCAATGCTACAAGGCAACTGAACTGACTCCTATGCCTACAGAGTCCTGTTGCTTAGAGTATATCATCTTCAGCTTCCTTACAGCCCTCTGCTCCTCTTTATATCTCCAAATTGGGTGGTGGGGGGGGAGGACTGCTTTCCTATCTGCTTTCTCTCACACACACTCTGACAAGCACTTGTTTCTGATCACATTCCCAATTTGCAGACAAATTGCTCATGGAAGCTCAACATACAGCTATCAAGAAACATTCTCTTGTCAGTTCCTGGATTCTAATCATTTGATGCTTAAAAGTAAAACTGCAGTGATAGATCCATTCACAGTTATCAAGAACAGGACAAGTTCATAATGAAAGGCAGGATTTATAACTTCCATTAGTTGCAGAAGATGCAGATATAATCCAGAATCAAATTTCATTGCTATTCATAGCAGTTCTCTGAATTCTCTGTCAGAAATGCTGCTGGAGTTACAGCATGAATTGTTTTATGGATTTTCAGATTTTCAGTCATTCAGTGGAAAGTGAAAGCTAAATCTTCTGGTTAACTGAATTAGCCAAGCTGGTCAATAGTTTCAAGATCACTTTCACATCACATCCTTATGACACAGGAATACTCCCACATGTCCAGATGCTACCCATAAAAGATAAATGAATACCACTGAATTGTTCTAGTCTAAATCCTTTCCACAGGCACCCAGTGTAAAAAGGTGAGAACTTTATTGGAACAAGGTGACCCCTGACTGGTTAAAATTATAACTGCCAACAATAAACAAGAAAATAAAAATGGACAAAAGCTACTGCTTTTCCCTCCTAGGGGCTGTCTCGGAATGTCACACAACCCAATAGGAGGGCATCACTATCATTCTTCACAAAAGCTCAGTTCACAGTCAGATGTCACAGGAAGTTCATGTGCTCCCTTCCCTCTTCTCCTCTTGTTGTCAGTGAGAAAGAGAATCTCTTGATTTTAACCTAACTGTGATGCCCTATAGAATCATAGAATCATAGAATTGTAGATGATGTCCAAACTCTTGGAACTTTGATTTGTTGAAATTATGGTTTGAGAACAAGGCAGGATCTGAAACTATGATTTCTTAAGTCTTGTTTTTTTAGTCATAGCTTAATCAAATTAATATTCCTTGAGCTCAGATGTCACAAAGAACTGTGGTAAGTTTAAAACTGACAGTTGATGCTCTTGATCTCTTAAAGTGTTAAAGAAGAAGAAAAGATAGAGGCCTTGAAGGAGTGTGAGGAGTATTGTGGCTCATTTTTCTAGTATAGAAAACTGTGGTACACGCACTGCTAACCTCTCGTCTTGACTTCTGTAATGCACTCTACATGGGGCTACCCTTGTGCTTGACTCGGAAACTTCAACTGGTTCAGAACATGGCAGCCAGGTTGATTTCTGGCGTTTCCAGAAGAGAGCATATAACACCTGTGTTAAAAGCTCTCCACTGGCTGTCTATTAGTTTCCGGGCACAGTACAAGGTGTTGGTTATGACCTTTAAAGACCTACATGGCTTGGGTCCAACTTATCTCTGGGACCGCCTCCTTCCGTACGACCCTCCCCGCACACTTTGGTCCTCTGGGAGGAATCTGTTACAGCCTATGAAAACAAGGCTGTCAGTGACCTCCCAGAGGGCCTTCTCTGCTGCCGCTCCCAGATTATGGAATGGCCTGCCAGACGAGATCCGTCTTATTACCACCTTAGACAGCTTCAAAAAAGCTGTCAAGACGGATCTTTTCCGGCAGGCCTTTCCCAAATAGCTATCCTGGCCCGAAGATTCGGCTGCCTTTTCCCTTAAGCTGCCACTGAATTATTTCATTTTTTTCTCTTTTAATTATTGTATGTTTTTTAATCTTTTTAATTTAATTTAAAACATCACCCAAGGAGACCTTCTGCTGTGCTTTCTGCAACCGGACTTGTTTATCTCGGATTGACCTTTTTAGTCATCAGCGCGCTTGCAGAAAGCGCGGGATGAGTCCTTCCTGAATCTTCGTTTGTGAAGAAAAGCCAGAGAGTGAGGCCATTTTCTACTCTTTTCAGAGGATTCCCCCCAAAACTAAAAAGCAACAAAAAGCCATGAGTAATGCAATAGGACATGTGATGGGTTAAATTCTTCATTAGAATGAGTGACAACTTCGAAAAATCACGATTGATTATAATGATTCCTTTTAAAAAGTAACTTTCCAGGTACTGCCCCAAAAATCTGCAGGAAGGGAAAGGAGCATTGGGGGTTGGGATGGGGTTGCAGTTATTATTTTCTATCTTTTATAAATCCAGAACATTATGTTATAAAATATTAATAATAATAACATTTTGAAAGAATTGCACCCCTAACAGAGCTCCCTTAAGAGAGATGTATATAAACTGTGGGCTTTTATCTCTTTGGGAAGGTACTGGTAATTTTCCAAAGGTAAGTCAATTTGCAGACCTTTCTAGAAAGTTTTATAGAGCCTATGAGGTTCTTTCCCTTCCTGACTCATCTCTGAGATCTGGGATCTTTGCCAAATTTTTGAAAATCTAACTGTTAACATGTATGCAAAAGCTATGCTGTTATTAAGAAGCCTGTGTATTGACAATATGTCAAAAGATAGATGTGTCCAGAAGTAAATGCAGCTGTAAGTTGAAATGCTGAGTGTAGGAACCAATTGGAAAGAATTCTCTGGAGGACTCTATAGTGAAATAAATGCCGAAAGCCTATTTTCCCCCTCTGACAATGTATTTTCCTACATTACCTTCAAGAAAACTGAAAGACCATTTTTGCATGTGTCTTGTGAAGCCTTGAGGGAGTCCTTTCATTGTTTGCAGCCAGGAGCCCTAGAAATTTGCATGAATGTAATTGCTGTCACTGAACCATCCATATTGCATCATGCCAGCAAGGTTTTCCAATCTGGATGAATTCTCATTTGGAACAGGGTTTCGTAATTCATCCCCTGGATGACCCAGATGAGGAGGAGGCAGATTGCCAGGAAGCTTCAGCTCCTGATAGTGGAACTCTCTGAGTCCGAGGAGATGGGCACTGGGGCAGTAGCGAACTAACAGGAGTTGGCAGAGGCTGCAGACAATGGAAACAACATGCCCCCGTTCTTTGTTGAGTGATGGAATGAAAAATGCCAAACCTAGCACTGATTAAGTAATAGACACTGCGCTAGAGTTTGGCATATATTCACCGTATAAGACCACCACCCAATCTGGCTGGCTGGGGGAGCCTTGCCAGCTGATCCTCTTTGTTTCCCAACTCACGAGGATCTCCTCCTGAGTTGGGAAAGCGAACAGGATCAGCTGGAAGGGCTCTCCCAGCCAGCCAGCCAGCCGCTACATTCTCCCCCTCTTCCACCTTCGGTTGCTCTCCAAAGGGGGTGAAGGCAGAGGAGGGGGCCGAATGAACCCGGTTTGCCTCGGCCACCGCCATTCCCTCCGACTTTGTTCACTTTGCGAAGGGAATGAAGACGGAGGGGAAGGGCGGCGTCCATGGCAAACCACGGCATTCACCCCTCTCTTCCACCTTCCAGTCACCCATGACTCGAAGGTGCAAGAAAGGGGTGAATATACCCGGTTTTCCTCGGTGGCTGCCCATTCCCTCCATCTTCCTTCCCTTTGCAAAGGGAAGGAAGACAGAGAGAATGGGCAGCCATCAAGGCAAACTGTGGCATTCGCCCCTCTCTTCCACTTTCCAGTCAAACTTGACTCAAAGGTGAATGAAAGAGGCAAAAACACCCAGTTTGCCTCGTCCACCCCCCCCCCCCCACTATCTTCAGTCTCTTTGGAAGGGAATGAAGACGCGGGGAATAGGCCGCAGCCGTGGCAAACCACAAGATTCGCCCCTTTCTTCCACCTTCTAGGAAGGTGGAAGAAAGGAGCAAATGTACCCGGTTTGCCTCGGCCACTGTAAGGGTGGCTTGAGGGGGGAGGCTTTCCAGCCACCCACCCCCTCCCCAAGGCCGCGATCGGGAGCACGATCGTGCCTTCGGGGAGAGTGGAAGTGTGGCTCAAGGGGGGATTTTCCAGCCAACCCACCCCCTCCCCGAGGCCATGATCGGGAGCCCGATTGTGCCTTCAGGGAGGGTGGAAGGGTGGCTCAAGATATGAAGACAGAGGGAATGGGCAGTGGCCGTTGCAAACCGCGGGATTCCCCCCTTTCTTCCACCTTCCAGGAAGGTGGACGAAAGGGGCGAAAATGCCTGGTTTGTCTCGTCCGCCCCCCTCCCTCCGTCTTCATTCTCTTTGGAAGGGAATGAAGACGGGGTGAAGCAGGGGCGACCGCTGCAAACCACTAGATTCGCCCCTTTCTTCCACCTTCCAGGAAGGTGGAAGAAAGGAGCAAACATACCCGGTTTGCCTCAGCTGCCGCTCAATTTCCTGTGTGTTTGTTCCCCTTGGGAACAGGAGATCCAGCAGCGGCCGCAGCAAACTGCAATGTTTGCCCCCCTCCTCTGTCTTCGGTTGCTCCCCAAAGGGGGAGAAGGCAGAGGAGGGGGCGAATGAACCAGTAAATGCTTTGCCTCACCCCCTCCGCCTGATCTCCTGCCTCTTTGCTCCATTTGCGAAGGGAGCAAAGAGGCAGGAGATCAGTGGGTGGGTGAAGCAAAGTATATCCAGCATATAAGATGACCCCTGATTTTGGAGGATATTTTTTAGGGCTCAAAGGTCATCTTATACACCGGAATATACAGTACTCTCTTGAGTTTCTGTTTTTCATGACCTTGGACTGGCTACATTTTTTGAGTACTCTGTTTAATCCTTGCTGGATCATGTATCTGGACTTCTGGCCTGCCGATACAACTTCTGGACCAGCTATCAATTACTCTCGTGCTTTTCCCTTCATCTCACTCAGACAACCCATGACTGACCCAGACTGGACTGACCACCCGACAGCTCCTACACACCAACCATCTGCTTTCTCAGGCACTTGCTGACTCACGTTTAGGACATAGGCTGACCATTTACACATCACCCCCAATGGACAGAGATGATCTGCATAAAAGTCTAATACGTAAATATGTATGTATATAATTATAAATTTAGAAAGAATCACTATAATTTAATTAGAACAATACATAAAATTTGTGTGTGGTTGTGTATGTATATGTGCAAATTTAGACTAAAACTGCAATATTTAACAATAGTTTAGCAGTTCAAATGCTTCAAACAGAGAACTTAACTGTAAAGTTAAGACACTCTAATTTGAAAGGTGATCGTAATTACTGTACAGCCCCTGTATCCGAGGGACCTATATCTGCGGATTCACTTACTACGTCGAAAAAATAGTCTCTCTAGGCATCTTCTAGGTCCTCCAGCATAACTCTATGGTATGCTTGGGTCAGAAATCATTCATTTTAATAGGGTTTGCTATTATCCACAGTTTCCCTTATCCACAGTAAATATGAGAACATAGATCCCATGGATACGGGGCTCGTACTGTAGTGCCAAGATAACCTCTTCAGTGACATCACAAGTAGGATTGTCAGGTCAGGAGCATCTGAGGTCCTTAGATTTTGGGGACCCCCTGGTGATGAAACCAAGCAAACTTTCCAACATCTGCTTTATAGACAAATAAAATATCCCTAGCTGTGGTTAGCTCATTGTATGGAATGATGGGACCTGTAATGCAAGAAATGAAACTTTCCAAAACTTTGTATAGCCTAATACATTGCAGTTGTGGTGCAAGAACCTCTCTGCATCTAGATTCAATGTTTCACTGATAATGGCAACAAAAGCACATGAGATGGATAAAACATATGAGAAATTCTCATGTAAGCTCCAATGAATGGCTTGTGGGTTTCTATCATTTAATCATTACTGATGTAATGACAAAAGCAGCAATAATACCATGCATTCATAAACAGCCATTAAATATTTGAAGATTTTGGTTAAAAGTAAGGAATCTCCCTATAGAGGTAAGATAGTCACATCCTTTTTAAAATACCTCATAATGTTTTATTGTTATAATTGTTCTTTACATTGGAAACAGCTTGATTAATACAAAGAAAGCAATCCTCCATAGAATGAATGCAACACTCTGCCAAGCATGGAACACTGTGAATTGTATAGATCCAGTTTTTTAAAATCCATCTTTATCCTTCTGCATTCTAGCAGTTTAAGATTGTTTCAGAATTTACATATCTGTCTAAGAAATACATTATATAATAAAATATGACATGCAGCAAAGGGACTGACTTTCCTCCAAGTGTGCTGGTACATTAATTAATTATAAAAGGGGGTGTTAAAATGGTGAAGAATTATTGGGGTCATCACCCAATTACATAATCATAGACTATTAATCATTTTTTAAAATTATGTTTATCCTGCCTTTCCTCCAATGGGTTCAGGGTAAATAGCTCTTCTCTTTCTTTATCTTTACAACACTCCTGTGAAACATGTCAGACTGAGAGAGCGTAATTGGCTTAAAATCATGCAGTGAGTTTTATAGCTCAGTTGGGACTTGAACCCTTATTTCCCAAATCTCTAACCACAACTTAAAACTTCTCTGCTCTAGTTTGATGTGAAATTTTCACAAGTTCAATTCATATGTAAAAAAAAAAAAAACTTCTCAAATTGTGCAAGGGGAAAACAGCCTCCTCCCAACTTTTGAGTACATAACAGAAACAAACAAAGCAAGGAGTAGATGATCCAGAGAACTATAAACTAAAGTTCCCTCTCCACTGTGTATACATCAACACAGAGACAGTTCCATTTTTTTCCTAAGAGATTACTTTTTAAACTATCCCCACTTCTTTTTTCCCCACACCTTCTGGGTTGCTCAGGAGATTTTTAAACAGGAACAAAACAAGTGTTCCCATCTCGCATTCTCCTCTCCCACACCTCTCCCATCCCTGTAACGCCAGAAAATAAAAAGTTTTCAAACCTACCTTAATCAAGGCTCCTTGCCTTAGCAGGGCAGTGCAGGAGTGAATACAGCTAGAACAGAGCTCCTTTCAGGTCCTGGATTGAAATCCCAGCTGCTCTTGCCAGAAGACAAGAGTGCGGGAAACTAAAAAATAAAAAGCAAAATACAACAGTAAAAGTGACAATAAGCACCAAAACACACTTAAAACTTAACAAGTAACTTGGGGAGGGTACAAAAAAGTGTGTCACTTACCTGGATATCCTGATCTCACCCGGAAGTGTTCCGGCATGGATCGCCCATTGAAGCTGCCATCACGCCAGCATAACGGGGCACCTTCTAAGTCACAGGACATTCCATGACAGAAACATAATCGGTGAATCTATCGATGGCTTATCCCATCAATAAAAAGCAGCGCCGGCATAATGACAGCCGAACAGGAGCATAATGAGAGGGGAATGACATCGTCTGAAAAGGAAGCCCTTTAGCGATCTCCCGGCATCGTGATAACACCATATTTAGAGCACCTGATAATCTCCTTAGTCTCCCAGCTACAGCCACTGGAGCCAGAGCAATCAAATCAAACATGCTGATTTGGATAGTGGCGGGAAGGGAATTTAAGAACTTTCTAGGCTGGACTCCTCCCTTCTCCTGCCATACTGTTTGGTTTCAAAATGGGGTCGGGGAGCTCAACTTCAGTATAATGAGCAACAATAGCAACAACAACGGTTTCTTTCATTTCTTACTCTTAGGAGATTATCACACAAGAGTAGAAAAATGGAATTAAAGCAGGATAGTAGTGTCCATAGCCAAACCTTATGGCATCATGTTGTGCCTGTCCTGTAGCTGCCGTTTACCCAAACCATTACTATGGCATCACTTTTAATTGAAGGGTGGGAAGCCCATCAATAGCACTAAATGTCACTATTGTTCTGCTGCTAGCCCTGGTGCAATAGGTCTCTTTGCTTCAATTGCAGCATTACAGCAGTCGGTGCAATGAGGGGGCCTGATTCTCCTCCTCTCTTTCCCTCCCACTCACTATTCCAAAGCAGTCAAACTCCATGCCTGTTGGTTTTTATTTTATCTTTGCTGTGTTTGCGCACTTACAGCAAAACAATAACATAAAAATAATTTTAATTTTCTTGCCATAATTACACAAATACTGCCGGAACTGCAGCAAAGAGACTTATCACACCAAAGCAGTGTGTGTGTGTGTGTGTGTGTGTGTGTGTGTGTGTTTCAAGGCAGCGTACTCATGTGAAAGAAGAGAGATGTGATAAGAAATGTTTTCAAAGTAGAATGTTCTTTTAATTTAATTTTAATTTTGTTTATTTTTATCTTTTATATGTTTTATATAATTTTATATTTTAATATTGTGATGTTTTTAATGGTCTTAAACTGTATTTTATGTGATATTTTGTGAGCCACCTTGGGTCCCATCTGGGAGAAAGGTGGCATCTATATTAAATAAATAAATAAATAAATAAATAAAATTCTTGTTTCCTTTCATAACATGATTGCCCTGAGACACTAGTCTCATGTAACACTCTCCTTAGATAAGGTAACAGCTGAAAAGAGGAAGCAGTTTCCACCCATAGATTTTCCTTGGTTTTTTTTCTGGTTTGTGAGGCTGTGTTCTGGAAGAATTTATTTCTGACGTTTCGCCTGCATCTCTGAAGGTTCCAGCCACAGATCCAGGCAAAACGTCAGAAATAAACTCTTCCAGAACATGGCCTCACAACCCAGAAAAAACCCCAAGGAAAATCTATAGATGCCAGCCATAAAAGCCTTCGACTTCATAGTTTCCACCTGCCTCATCCATGGATGCAGACATACACCATAGCAATGTAGTCATCTCTAGATCTACTTTGCAATGCTACATTGTGCTGGCTAATACTCAGGAGTAAGTCCCAGTGCTACAGCCTGAAAGAGTAGGAAGAAAGATAGTTTGATCACCAGCCAAATGATCAGATCAAATAAGGGGAACTGAGCCTTCTTTATGGTAAGTTTCTTGAAAGCAAAGTTGCAGAGCTTCAGCCTGAAAAGTTCTTGAGCTCCCCCTCCCCTTGCCAATGAAGCAACGTGTTTGATCTGCTGCCTCTAAGAAGATTGGGAAACATCCCAGGAAGAAATCAAGCAGAATGCAGGGTGCTAGAAAGAGAATGAATCATAAACTGGAAGACAAATTACTTACTCCATAAACCATGGTTTCTTTTCCTTGGCAGGCTTTCATGATCTCCTTGATTCCTTAAACCTATGCAGCAACAGTTCAGCCCTGAGAGCTAATTGCTTGCTCCATGCTACCAAACTAATTGCCAGTTTTAATAGTGCACTTGTGCCCTTACCCACCCAGCTCCCAAGGGTCTCTTTAGACTGAAGAGAATGTGACAGCTGTGTCCAGATCTTTCTTGTCCAGAAAGGAGCACAGCTGGCACGTCATCCAAAGTTGGGCGAAGTTGCTGCTGGCCATAGGAACAAGCTTGCCATCCAGGAACAAGACTGGATCCTGGAGTACTCCCAAACCAGGCACCACTTTCTTGAGAGGGATCGTAGTACCATCTATAACAGGCAACATCCCCATTCTTGGGTCAGATTGTCTACTAAGAGAACTTATGTCTTGTCTGAATTCAGATTCAGCTTGTTAACTCACACCCATAATTGTACCCAAACATCAGAAGAATACCTGCTAGCAATCTAAACTGAAGGTCTGACATCTCTGTTTCACAGTTATTTCAAGACCTACAGGCTCATTCCCTATGAATAATTTTCAAATGTTAAAGAAGAAAAGAGTGATTGATATGGGAATAGAGCACATATTCCCTGGGGCGATTCATGAATCCTTGAAGCCCTTTTGTCATAAACAGACAGCACTTGATGTGCACTGTAAAGAGATGTAAGAACTGGAAGCAGTAACAATAGAGAACCTAGGAGCACCCATCAGCAGACAAGTACAGACAGATAATAGGCATGCTTAAAGATATACAGGCAGAAAGGAGTGCAGGCCCACCCTGCTGAAGTTAGCTGCATGCAAATAATGGGTGTGCATATATTTTCCCCATAATAATTTATAATAGTACTATACATTGTTTTAAAGAAAAAATAGGTCTGATAGGTCTGTGTTTCATATCTTAATAAAAATATTTTTTAAAGGATTACAAAAATTTCCACTCATTACAAGGAAATCACTATACAGTTGTCCCTTCACATTCGCTGGGGTTTGGTTCCAAGACACCCCCCCCCGTGAATACCCAAATCCGTGAACACTCATGTCCCATTATATGCAATGGCATAGCAAAATGGTGTCCCTTATATAAGATGGCAAAATCAAGGTTTGCTTTTTGGATTATTATTTTTTTAAGAATATTTTCAAGCCGTGAATACTTAAAACCATGAATGCCAAATCCTTGAATGTGGAGAGACAACTGTATGCCCATTTGTGGCGTTATGTCCACTAATGCCTCCAGTCCTACTTGTGGAGAGCTTGAGGATGGGAAACATTAATACCTCAGAAAGACAATGCTAGCAGATGCTCCACAAGTCTCTTGGCATAATTTTAAAAGGCCCTTGGCATATTATATAAGACATTTATATGTTAGAAGCAGAGCTTGAAATGTTGCTTTTTAAAGGTAGTTTGCTCCCAGTACTTGTTGCAGTGTCTGAAAAGTAATTTGTTGTGAGTACATGTTGCAGCATTATTAAAGAGTTACTTGTACTTTTAAAAAATATATTTTTCATTGTTTGTTGGATTTTTGGGCACTTAGGGCTTGGTAAAAGAATGGCATAAAACTTGAAAAATTCCTGTCAAAAAGCCTCTAAAATTAATTGTCTATAATGCCCTTAAAAAGCATTTAGAAAATGTTACGCGTTACACAAATTGAGTAACATCTTTTCCACTTGTTATTTCCCAGCTCTGATGAGAAAATAATGGGGTTACTCCATATCTTCAACATGGGGTTTACCCTCCATATTGGGTCAATTCATTTGCAGGGAAAGTAGGTAGGTTTCTGAGAATAAAGGCCTTCTGTTGAACCTTTGGTCTCTTTCGTAATACACAATTATAGCACTTCAATGCCATTTAACTACCATGGCTTCAACCTATTGAATCCTGGGATTTGTAGTTTGCTGAAGCACTAGGTCTCTTTGGCAGAGAATTCTAAATCCCTCATAAAACTGCAAATCCTAGAATTCCATAGCATGAAACTATGGCAGTTAACCTTGTATCAAAGTGCTATAATTGTGTAGCATGAGAGACCTTAGTTTGGAGCTGTTTCCAATGTGTACACTGTATTCCATTCAGCATGCCTTAGTTCATGTGGAGGCATGATACTCCCACTATTCTGCTTTTGATTCAAGGTGGTTTACTAGTATTTAATATTTCTCCTCAACTAGAAACACAGCCCCTGCTTTCCTTTCTGGTAAATGAAGGAATTAATTTTCTGGTGAAATACTTTAAGTGCAAGTTGTTACCCATATACCAGGGACCTTATCAGACGAGCATCTAAAAATGCTGTAATTCCATGAATGAGGATAGCAGAAACACTGTGGCATTATAACACTTATTACTGCATGCGGCTATAATCATGCAAAAGAACCGCCACAGAATTATTGCACAATGACCATTAGGACCTCAAGAATGGGAGTTTACTTCTGCAATTTAGCATGGGCAAGATTTTGGCAGTTCTACAAGAAGACATGAGTACACTTAAAATGCCAAAAACACCTTAATTAAAAAAAAGTACATGAACACATAAGCACTGAAACAAACATTAAAACGTTGAAACTAAACGGGACAGTTTATAAAAAGAGTGTCCTGTGGTTCATTTTCGAGTTCTCACCCAGATGTTTTCTCACTGAGGACTGCCCATTCATGCTATAATATCATGATTACAACAGGACGTGGTTTCACACACTGTCAATACCGCAAAAAAGTGCTATTGATGGTCTATTGATGGCTTGTCCCATGAATTACAACTAACACCTTTTTCGCAGCTGGGGCACAGAGTAACCACGCGAAGACGGTGATGTTATGCAATAGCAAGGCCTATTTGTGCTACCATGACATCATAATCCCACAATTTTTTGCTGTGTCTGATAATGTCCCAAGGCATTTACACATGCAGAGTTGCCTTCTGGGTAAAGGTTATGCTTTCACCTGTGGTGTCCCTAAGGCTGATATCACCCTTCCCGCCAATGGTGTCACTTGGTGTACTTTGGCCCCTCCACTCACCCCTAGTGCCGCTACTGGTCTTCATTCTGATGGCTTAAACCTCAGCATTAAACACTACCTATTGCTTTTGCAGGTTATATTTGTTTATAACTGTGATCATATAGCAAAGCACTTCAGTCATCTCTACTGACAAGAATACTGGCTCTTGGTTCTTAGGGCAGAAAGCCTGACTCCTGTGGACTGACTGACATACTAGACTGACAATGGATTGTTGAATTTGTATGCATGCTCATTTTGAAATGAAACTCCCCATGTATAGTAGAGTCTTTCTGGCTACATGTCCCTATTAATGTTGCTCAGTTGATAACAGCACTGTCTGTGTGCCAGCCAATTGTTGCAGGCACCGGGGCCCACCTTGTGACACTGCTGAGAGTCGTCTTCTGCTGATTATTGTTTTAAAACCTGCAGCCCTCTCTGTTGGGCAGAGTCCAGCTTTTACGGTGCCAAAAAGCATAGGAGAGATCCTTTAGGCAATTGCGAAGTGGAACACAGACAAAGGGAATTTTGCCAGACGTATGTTCACGACTGTGCCTTATTTGTGTATTGCACATGGCACATTCTTGGATCATCTCATCACTGTTTCTATGACAACAGGCTATAATTCCCCCACCCCCATGAAAAGCAGGCTTCTGATATCCAAGCAGGCTTGCACATGTCACTTGGCTTGAGGTTGGCTGAGATACAGTTAGAAGAAGAAACTACAGTATTTCAAGTATTCAGGGAGATAATGCAAGCATAACATCTGAACTGACACTACAATGTATTTGGATAGATTGTTCATTTTCAAGAGGTCAGCTTTGGACATAGTCATATTTTGAGCAGACCAAATGAAATTGAATAGGTTATAAGCTTATAATAGAAAAGAACACGTGTGTTTTTTAGTCCACTATCAAAATGTAGGACAATGCATTGGAAGAGATGGAAGCAAGAAGTAGGCAGGGCTTAAACTAGAGGACAGGAAACCCTGAATATTGTTTCAGCATACATTGAAAGCATACTGAAGGTGAAGAACTCTTTCAGATAAAAGTCTGAGCATCTTAGCAAGGAGAGGCATTAGATGGCGTGAGATCAAGAAGTAATTTTAAAAGCCTGGAACTTTCTCATCATACACCCCTTTAACCTTTAACTATAGTATTATATTAACTACTAGCTATACTTGGTGTAACATGCACCATTCCCCCCCTGCGTGCTACACAGCCCATGGTACACACACTGCTTCCCTGCGCCCCTTCTCCATGCCCGCGCCGCCCTCCTTGTACCCCATGCTGTTCTCCCTGCGCCCCGTGCCACTCTCCCTATGCCCAGCGCCACTCTCCCCATGCCACCCTCCCCATGCCTAGTGCCGCCCTCTCCCCCCCACACACACACCATGCCACATCCCCCCATGCTACTCACACCCCCTCTGCCTCCCCCATGTTTAGAAAGGACTTAAACATCCACGTGTTCCTGCCCCCAGTGTACTAATTGGCTGGCCAACAGAGAGCTTTGATTGGTTGGTCAGTTTCCTAAGCAGCCAATCAGCACACTGGAAATGGCAACATACCCAAGAGGATTATATATATTAGATATTATTATATTAACTATATTGTCATTACACTGGATGACCATGCCTTATGCTATTTTGCACTTCCAGACCTTGCGATATCCCTTGGGGGCCCCGCCCAGGGCTGGTTTAAGGCATCCATGGTGTCAGCATCCGCAGGGGGCCCCATCACTGTGGGAGCCCCTGTAGTAACCCTCCTCTTGCAAAAACATTATTAGTAATAATCTGAATATCCTGTACTATGAATAGCTTAGGTTGAGTTAGGTTACATTGACCTGAGATAAACATATGGGCCCCCCAAAATAAAGCATTGCAGGGCCCCCCAAAATTCCTTAAACCGGTCCTGCCCCTACCCACCCACCCCCAGGGCCATGTGGCTTAACAGTTGCAATTGGATTACTGTCATAAACAGTGTGCTCTGCTCCGAACAAAGAAGTATACCTGGAGAAAGTTACCTGTCTTTTCAAGAGATACTCACCATGTACCTGCTTTTTGGCTTCTCTATAGAACAGAAACATGCTGTAATGCTAGTCAGATATTTGCCCAGAAAATACCCAGTAGATATTCACCCAGTGGTTTATTTTTCCTCTATCTGCAGAGACCCCTTTGTCTGCTAAGGAACCCCGCTGCATCTGTGGTGCTGCAGAGGATTTGGAGACATCTTCCAGGGCAAACACACACAAATCATGTTACACCTTTCTTACAAGTTACTCAACACTCACCTTATACCCTCCTGCCATCCCAATTTGGTGGGGAGAGTCCCAAATAATCCTCTGTTGTCCCACTTTTTTCTCTGCTTTTAAAATGTCCCTGTTTCTCTCTCTTCCTCCCACTTTCTTCTTTTGTCCTGGGCTTACTTCAGTTGGTATAAAGTGCAGAAGTAGTTTCTCCTCAGTTAACTCAGAAGTGGGGGAGAGAAAAAGGAGAGGGCAGAATTGTGTCCTTCCCTATAGACTCAGGCAAAAGCAATCTGCTGCAGCCTATCCAAGCTTATCTGTGTTCCTCATTATTAACCTTTGCCATCTTTACCACACTCTGATGTTGCTTGGCCCCACATGTCCTGATTTTCATATATAAATGTTGAAAGGTATGTCACCTACAATTGAAAAGATCAGACCCTCGTTCAGGCTGCAGTCTTATTCCCACTTACTTGGGAGTAACCGCTTTGAACTCAATATGACCTAATTCTGAGTGGAAATGTATAGGATTGTGTTGTACGTGTCCTTGGAGATAGACACAGGTAATGTGGCACCATAATGATGCCAGAGGAATGCAAAAGGACACCAATATCAGATGATGATGTCCTTTTGCGTTCCACTGGTATCATTATGGTGTTTCTTTTTATTGATGGGCCAAGCCGTCAATAGATCCCCCATTGCAATTTGGTGCTGGCATTGCTGGCATGTGAAACCTCAGGCTGTTTAACTCTTGTGAATGCAGCGTCAATGGGCGGTCCTGCCAGAACACTTCCAGATGATATCAGGACATCTAGGTAAGTGACACACTTTTTAAAAACTTCCCTGGTTTATTTGGACATTTCAAAATGTGTGTTTGTGGTTTTTGCAACTTTTTTGTGTGTTTTTGTTTTTATTTTTGAATTTCCTGCACTCGCATTTTCTTGTGAGAATGGGTGGGATTGTAGTCCTGGAAGTAAATGGAGCTTTGTTATAGCTCCATTCATTTCTGGGTTGCCTGTCAACAAGAGAGAAGGTAAGTGCCGTGATTGTGCCGGGACAGGGGCAGGATTGGTGATTGTGGGACAGGAACACTTTTTGCGTTCCCATCTGATAATCTCCCTAGACTTTTATCTGTTCCCAATTCTGAACTTTTATCTCCACCAAATGATTTTATACTACTTGAATATGTCTGTAACTGCTAAGTACTTCTATGCTGTATTTTAAAAAGTTAAACAATCTGTTTAAGTGAGCCACCCTGGGCACTTGTTGACAGGAGGGCTATAAATGCCTAAAGAAGCAAAAGGAAAAAGCTCATCTTCATTTCTGTCTGAAGAAGGCAAAATAAGCTTTCAAGAAACCCAGGGCGCCCCAGAACACAAATGAAATAGTTTGCTTAAGTGCTTAAGATCCAAGGTAAATCCTGTAGCTTTGCTTTTTTGCTTCTTGTAGAACATGAAGGAAAGCACCTTACACCTTGGCAGTATGCATAAACCTTTTTGAACATTTGTCTAAAATGTGGTTTGAATCAGTAAGTGTCCCAGGTACGGCTTGTTCCCTTGATTACCAGGGACCATTACATTAATGAATGCTTCAGTGTAAGGGCTATAGATTATTTGTTGACCTCTGTGTATTGATTGCTAGCAATCAAACCATTTAAGCTTTGCTTAATAAATTACTGCCTATAGGCCTTTCATCATCTTGAAAAATCCAGTGCTTTATTCTAAACTTTGCAGCAAAACCACTTTTCCCCCTCCCAACCCCCTCCTTTCCTTTGGACAATAATAAACACACTGATTGATTATTATAAGGTGTCATCATTTTGTGCTCTGGTGCATGGTCAGAATGCCAGTGCCAAACAATTACAAAGCAGTATATTTAGAAGCCAAGGTCATGCATGGCACAAATCAGTACTTCCTAATCGAAACTTTCTGGCGTTAACTTCATACAGAAAACCTGCTTGGAAACAAAAGCACCTTCCGTTTTGTTCTTGCTATGTTCTTCTGAGCTGACTCTGATTTATGGAAATCCTCTCATAGGGTTTTCTTGACAAGATTTATTTAGAGGAGGTTTGCCATTGCTATCCCTGAATATACAGCCTACAACACCTGGTATTCCCTTGCACTGTCCCTTCCAAGCACAGACCCTGCTTAGTTTCTATTACAAGTACAGGATATGTCCTTCTCCAGCACAAATATACTGATTAGGAGATAGCATTCTATTCCAGGAATTATTCTGTACATGCTAATGTAGCAAGATGGATTGAATGATCACATTGATAGATTTGTCTCGGCAAGTAGATAATGAGGCAAAAAGCAAATAGGCAATAAGATCAGATGGTGCAGTATTTCCAACCTTCATGATGCTAACTGGATGGATTTCAATGACACATGGTTCCCTGAGCTTGCTTAATCTGCACGCTCATTCATCCAGGCTGAGTTTACTCACTGCATACCAGGTCAAAATGGCATTTATGGACAATTATGAGGTTAGAATGTTAATATTTTTTGCATTGTCACTTCTGCTTAGAGAAAGGCAGCTTGAGGCACTGCATTCCTGTGTTTAAAACATTAATGCCTCATGCCACCTCTCTGTGAAGAGAAGAAATGAAAAGAGCCCTGTTGGATCAGATGAAATGCCCATTTAGATCTAGTCAAGCATTCTGTTTCCCACAGTGATCAACCAACTGCTTCTTTAACCACACGCAGGTTATGAAGGCAATAGTCCTCTCCTGTTGTTGCTTCTCAACAACTGGTTTTCAAGGAAGGGATGCTGTCCCTGAACTTAAAGATGATAAGTTGTTATTGTTATCTTCAATGAGACCATTTACAAGAGTTCACATTGACTCTCTTAATCTGTAATGTTAAGAGAGTGCATTTTAACAAGGGAAACCAAAAGTGGATTGAATATTAAAGTACAAATCTGCCCAAATACTCATAATAAACATTTAAATTCTATTTCCAACCCTCTCATTTTCTTCTTCTTTCTCTCCCTGCTGTCCTCTTCTTCCATCAGCTAAGCATTCTGGGAAATATAATCTCTAGAATCAGTCTATCAAAGCTTTCAGTAAATCAATTGGCAAGGCAAGACACAAACACAGAGAAGCTTGCACCACTATTTGGATACAACAATCACTTGCTAGAAATGAATAAATTCCGATTTATTGCAACTGGGAGAACTTAGATTTATTGAGACACATCTCCAGGACAGAGTGCTGCTTCCCTATTCACATGCACACCAGAGTTATTTCACTAGCAATTTTTCCCTTCATCTCTGGAAAATTCACTGTCATTCTGAGGTCTCAGCTCCCCTTGGACTGATGACATTCAGTTTCACAGGTCACTAGCCACATCAGCTGTAATTCTTCTGCTATTTTAGATTCCAATGAATTTAGAGACAACAATATACTGTGCAAACAGTACACTGCAGAGTCATCCCTATAAAGAAGCAGTAATGGGCTGTAAAACCATCCAAGCAAATTATGCATTTGGAAGCTACCACAAGGCTCCGCACAGTTATACAAATATCTATATATCCAAGATTTTCCAAGACAGAAGCCTTTGGAAAATCAGCCCTAGCAGACAGCATGTTTTATTTTTTCCAATAACAATTGCTCCTGTTCCTGGTGATTTGAAATCTGTGTTAGAGCTACAATAAAAATGTCTAAAATGTCCAGCTTTTCAAGTATTATATTTGTATTTTGATATTAAAACCAGCCTTGAAATTCAGCATTCAAATTTGAGAATTAGAATTGGATACATACATTTGCAACTTGCTGGCTTTGTGATTAAATGGTTTATTTCTTTATTTCTAGAATCCCACCTCATGATGAAATGATCCTCAGGATGGCAAACAATAAGTTACACTCTCTCTAGGGTGACCAACTCTCCCATATTTCCTGGGAACTCCCGTATTACAGCTATTTTTTTTATCCTCCCAGCTCCCATTTTAAGCTTCTATTTCTCCCTTATTATCAAGGCCTTGCAAAAAAAAAAAAAAGCCTTCAGTTTAGCCCATTGTGCATGCGCCATGATGCTGGCTTGGTGGGAAGCTACAGCCTGTCTCTCAGCCTGGCTGCCTGGTTGTGGCAGTCAGGCTGAGAGAGAGGCTGTAGCTTCCTGCTAAGCCAGTGTCATGGCACATGCACGATGGGCTAAACTAAAGGCTTTTCGCTCTGTTTGCTCCCCTTCTCTCTCAGCCTAGCTGCCTGATTGCTGGTTAAAGGGGAGCAAAGCACCCTGGACAGAGGTAACCTTCTTTATGCCCGGCAGTGGCTGCTTGGCTCCAGCCTCCATTCAGTGAGTAAGTCACAGTGATCTTTTTGTATGTAAAGAAATCCCCACTGTTTTTGTCTGAAAAGGTCTAGCTTAAGTCCATATAGTTTCCTCCATGGAGTGCTTTCTGTATAGAAAATAAGTGTTAAGGTATAAGGTCTCCAGAGAAGAGAATCTGTTTTAGGGGTGCAGTACACTTAGAACATGTATAAGCACTAAACAGATAACAGGATGTATACTGTGAGAAAGAAAGTCCCTTTGTTGTTGCTATTGTGTATCTTCAAGTCCTTTCTGACTTATATAGCGGCCCTACAGTGAACCTATCACAGGGTTTTCTTGGCAAGATTTGTTCAGAGGGGGTTTGCCTTTGCTCTTTTAGCTAACCATTGTCCAGAGGTACAAGGTATTTACTGGTAAGTCACCAACTCAAGACTTTCCACCTTCACTTGAAAGCCAAATACCCTGGAATAGACCAAGCAGAATGTATGTGATCAAGAAGATGATGTATTTGATATATCACCAAGTCTAAGAAATCTTTTTAATTTAATTATGGGAGTTAAACTTAAGCCATTTTGTTTTACATTATATCACTGATTTAGTAACTACTGTTTTATGTGAATGAACTTATTTTCTCATAGCCTCAATTTCGGGTCCATTAGGAGGAATGCAACCCTCTGTGAGGCAGATTATATTCCTGACTCTGCCAGCTCCCCAACAATAATTCTGTCATATCAGAATTAAATGTTTTCATGCAATTGTTTTGTTTAATATTATCCATTCCATGAACATTTGCTGGAGTAACACCATGCTGCTAAAAATGCACAAAATTTGTCGCGACTAAATCTTCCTTAAATTCAGAGCTGAAAGTTGGTCACCCTTACTCTCTCACATACAACCATAAAATGCAGTAGCCCCTCGCCCCTCTTGCATGGGGTCAGAGTATGCTTCTCAGTTCTTCAGTTCCAAGACCACAGTTCAAGCACAGAACTCATTCCGATAGTTACAGTACTTCTACTTTAGTTTGTTGATGGTGCCAGGCTGGTCTCTCTTTGCAAAAAGGTTCAGGCAGTGGTGAAGGCCAAAGTGTCTGTCCTTTTGTCTCAACAGTCCCTGAAGTATATATAAAAATTACTAAGTCTTATTGGAAGTAATAATCAGACCCTACACAAAGTCCTACTCCAGTGCCTCATTGTGGTATGCAGGTTACTATGGCTTCTCAAAGGCTACACCAGTAGAATATAAATTCTGGCAGATTATATTAGGCTGATAAGTCTTCTAGTAAAGCCCTGGAAATAGACTATGCTCCTGTCTTTCAAGGACCAAGCTCACTAATTATGGAGAAGTTCATCCTCAGAAGGATATCTACCAAGTGACAAATTAGCTACAACTTGGCATGGAGTTGTTGCGATCTCCATCAGTGGAAAGACTGTTCACATTGATGAAATCACGGATCTTCACGATAACTGAATAGACAAATGTTGATATGTGGGCACACATCAGGTCTCCAATGAAATATGCCAGATACTAGTAAATATTTACTGCTTTTTAAATGTTTGTTGCCACATGTGACATACTGGGCAGTTCAAATGAGAACAAGCCTATCCTCCCCTTGATTATGTGCACTTTCTCCTCTCTTTCATCATGAAATTAAGAAGCTTTTGTGTCCATTTTTTTTATTAACTACATATTGCCAGATTATCCAATACTGACAAACTATGGATTATTTGAAACAAACCTACTTCAAACCACAATTTAAGAAGCTGGCTTACTTTAAAAACCATAGTCAAGATTAACCACAGTTTCAGATGTAAACTGTGTTTAAGCTTAAAAACAGATGTGGAAGCTTTTTATCTCTTCTCATGTCTGTATAAGGGAGAGGACATGGAGGAACACATGAACCCAAAGCTGTGTGTCTCATTCTCCTAATACTAAATCATGATTTAGCATTATGTAGAAACTGGTGTAGTCTGCAAGTAACTGATGTTCTATGTTAGTAGTTGTCAAATATTGGACTGCTACATGTCAGGTTCTTCTAAATAGTGACTCCTGCTTCATGTCAACTATTTTCAATCTGACAAATGCTCCAGATCTTTGCATTTCAAATGTGGATGCTGAACAGCCGATAAATATTCAGTGATTACATTGGGATGCATTTGTGTACCTAGTGAGTATTTCCCATCCAAATTCACAGAAGAGACTTTTGAGGAGATTTCTTTTGACAAATTGATTTCAACTCTAATTTGCACACAGATGGACCAGTCTTTTCCCCACAACCGGTGACAGGTGCATTGTCTCTCCCACTCACATAATAACATCAATTACCTATCTAGTTATGTTACTGGAAGGTCTGCAAATTTTCAGAAGAACAATACTGTATAATGATGAGTGTTATCCATATTTTTAAAAAAGCTGTTAACTAGTTTTCTGTTCAGCCCTGCTGAGGGGAGAAATAGGTCATGAGGAGTAGATGGCTAGAAATGACCTACTTAAAATATGGCTATTTGCACTTCCATTAGGCAAAGTGACGCCATCACCCCAGGCAGCAGTCATTTGGAGACCGTATTTGCAGCCTCCCAGCTATTCCTCTGGGCCACCACAGCATCACCTTGTATTACAGTTTGTGCTGGCCTCTGTAAACTAGCCAGACTGGTGTATTGTGCTGGCCTCTGTAAACTAGCCAAACTGGTGTATTGACAAATTGTCCTACCATCAGTGTTGAACCACCATTCTGGTTGGCTTCTATACATGGAACAGGCAAAGGGTACCATTTTGACCTTTTCCTGAGGCAGCAAAATATCATGGGCTGGCCTTGGTCATGAGGAAGAACATGAATGAAGGCAGGGAAGGGGTTCAATGTGCATGTAACATGGCAAAAGAGGTGAAGCTGAATTAAGTCTTAGGGCTTGTCTACATGGGCAAAATACCCCATCTTGCCTCCATCTCTGAGCCCTGCAGTCCCTATGATGCAGGGCATTTGCCCCGTTCTGCCTCCGGGCACCCCTCACCACCACTAGTGCAGATATGGGGCTGAGACAGGGGGAAGGCAGGGTAGGGCCTGATATATCACTTTTAAAAAAATACCCAGTTTACTCTGTTACACTGGCAAAAACTGGATTGGGTCCCATGTGTGCGCAGGAGCATGTCCGGCACGCCGGCCCTCACTGACATTGCTATTTCCCTGGCTCTCCAGGAAACGGGGAAGGAGTCCCTCAGCGCTGGTCACATACAAGGGTCCTTCAGTTAGATGTCACAGGCCCCCTTTCTGCCTCTGAGTCAGCAAAGAAAATGGTTGTAGCAGCAGCTGCAGGGAAGTAGCAGTGTTCCTGTTTGGACTCCAGCCTGTTCAATACAGGTAACAGGGGAAGAACAGGCCAGCTCCGCAGCCAGGATATGTCAGTGAAGAGCCAGTGTATCTTGGCTGGTAGATGAGTCCATACAGACAGTGCTTAATAGGTGAGTTTGTGCACAGCACACAGAGCAAATGGCTAAGGGGATTTTTAAGTACAAAGGTAAAAGCTAGATATTGATTCCAAAGTTCTCATACCTTTTAATATCAGAGAAAGCACTTGGCTCCAGCTACTACTTTGACGAAGCTTGACACAGGGGTCTGTCTAAATGGTGAAAATACTGCTCGCCAAATGCAAGATGACTCCTACTTGTCTTAATGGGATCCCGCATTGTTTCACCATATTTGGAAGGAGGAGGGCCAAAAACATCAAAAACTCCGAAGGAAGAGCTTTTGCGGCTTTTCCTAGAGTTTTTTTTTAAAAAACAGTGAGGGGAATGCATATTCCTCCTTGTTGGGACAAGCGATTCACATTGAATCACTTTCCCATAGGAGAGGAAGTGCAAAGCTGATTGGCCAGATGAGCACAGGGGTGGGGCTTGCTAACAAGGCAAGCGGCCAGCACCGCCATGTTGGATTTTTGCCTTAGCAAATGAGTGCTCCGGTGAGAAAACAGGGTGTTAATTTGTTTTACTTTCTTCTACAGGGAAAATATTGCTCTAGTGCACGACGGAAAATAGTTTATTTTTTTAAATTCAGCAGCAGCAAATTAAGGCTAGTAAAAATACAAGTAAATCACTTGTGGCTGCCATCTTGGCCAGAGGGCATGTGAAACTTTTGGGGGCCAAAACACCATTAAGACAAATCACAACTGCTGCGATTTGCCATTACTGCAAAGCAATCGGGGCGGGGGGTTGCCTCATATAGACAAGGCCAAAGAGATGTTTCTTTGTCAACCTTTATGGATTATAGCAGGCCACCCCCCAGAAAAAGTTCTTTAGCCAGCATAAATTGTTGCATTTTTATGCTGGCAAAAGAACACCACCACCACACTTACCTTGAGCAGAGTAAAAGAGGCTTCCCCGGCAGTAACAGAGCACAAACGGAGCTCCATTTACTTCCAGGGTTAAAATCTCCCGGAGTCTCACAAGAAGATGCTAGCGCAGGAATTTCAACACAAAACGTTCAGAAAAGCACCAAAACGCTTTTTTAAAGTTCTAAGTACGGGGGGAGTCTTAAAAAGAGCGTTCCCTACCTGGCTGTTGTGATCTCACCTGGAAGTGTTTGCCCATTGAAGCTGCATTCATGTGAGCACAATGGCACAGGCATTCAAACGCCAGCAATGCCAGCAGAAAATCATCACAGGAAATCAACTGACAGCTTGGGCTGTCAATAAAAAAGTACGGCTTTTAAACAATATATGATCGCGAAAGGGCAATGTCGTCTGGTATGTGCGCCCTTTTGCGATCATTAAGCGTCCTTATGATGCCATATTTGACTGGTCAGATAAAGTCTTATGTTACAAGTAAAGTGGAAACAGTCCTGTGCTGTTTCATTGGTGTGGAATGTGATTGGCTACCACAAATGCCCACTAGATTTTTTTTTATTTCAAATCAACTTTGTTAGAGCTGTCTGACTTTGCCTCCTACATCCAGGTACAGCAGCCCTATAGAACTGGTGATGCACCCACTCCCAAGGTGGACACCCATGAGGCTATCTAGTGTAGGCCTGCAGTGAATTGTTTTGCACTCTGAACTTAATTATAATGTTCAGGATTCTTAGGAGAAGCAAGATTCTGTCTTTCAAGTGGGGGAGGCTTGAAAAATGACTCCTGCTACCCATACACCACTGGTATTCAAACAGGTCATATCAAGCATGAATAACTGGATGTTTTCAGACTGCATCTCCCATGATTACTCCCCATTGCCTGTGCTGGCTGCTGTAGCCAGGGGCCTAGTCCTGCAAGGAGAGGCAGATCCTGACACCTAAGCAGGCAATTAGCACACTGAAAACGGCAACATACCCAAGATAATTATAATATATATATATATATACACACACACACGTCCGTGCACGCAAACACACACACACACACATATATATATAGCCAGCATTTGGCCCTCAGCCTTGGCCACCATAACATGGTGTTCCATGCTAGTAGCAGTAGCTGGGCTAGGGGGTGAGGACCTTCTGTGCTGTCTGTAGCTGCTCCTTGCTTTTATATATGTGTGTGTGTGTGTGCGTGTGTGTGTATGTGTGTGTATATATATATATATATATATATATGGTTTGGTTTGGGTATGCTTCCTTTCCCAGTATACTGATTGGCTGCTTAGGACTCCGTCCTCTTACTCCCTCAGCCAATCACCACCCACATGCAAATTCCCTCTCCACCTCACAATCCACTCCTGCCACTCAATCTGCATCTACACCCCCAGCCTCACAAGGGCCCCTCAGACACTCACTACCCACATGTAAAATGTAGCTGAACTGTGTGAACCTTTCAAATCTACTATAATGGCATGTGTTATATTGGGTACAGCTATTTATTTACTTATTTATTTCAAACTATTTTTATTAGTGTATATCTTGCATACAGTTCATACTGTTAGATTTTTTTAAGCAGGCAGTAAACCATTTTTATTTTAATTAATGTTCATATTCATTTCCTGAGAATGCAGAAGTTTTAATTTCTCCATTTTTAAATTTTGCTGTAAATGTTATTGATAATATTTTGAATGATCTAAATCATTTAATTTCTTTCTTGTTTTAGTACTGTGGGACCTTGAAAAAATGGTTCAGAAATGCTCTTATAATGAAATAATTGACGAATCTTAAAATTCTTTGCACTGTATGTTTTCATCTCATCAGTGTGTTTATATTCCTGGTTTGATATATAGAATGTAAGATTACTACATAGGAACTGCTGTTTATAGATTAATCATCAAGCTCAAAAGCTGAATTTCCCCCACTAGAATCTATATCCTTTCCTGTAGACTCAGATGTTGAATGAAATGATAATAGACTAAACGTTTCTAACAAAGACAAGTCAATGAAAGTCACTTTCCACTGTTTTTTTTTTTCCTAAGCTGATAAATAAGTTTGTAAGGTACCAGGAAAAAAAATGAATGTTTTATATTAAACACAGCAACAGTTCCATTAAATCCTGCTTATTCAAACACCCCACCATCAGCTTTTATTTTCCCTTTGGGACTTTTGAAAGCAATGTTGGCTTTTGGTTCTTTTTTTTTTTAATTAGCTTTTTTTTCAGATGTCCAAATTGCTCTAGGGTCTTCAACTTGATTTTAACTACATAATGCACGGTGGAGGGGGCAACATTTCTCTCCTATTATTCTTAATTCCCAATTATAATAAGATTGCATTAAAGGCATTGTGCCCATTGAGCCAGTCAGAAGCCAGGCAACAAAGCAGAAGTATTTGAAGTGTTTTTAAGTCTACACACAGGACAACTTAGCTGCCCAGCACAGGGAAAGATGCAGAGTACATTTACAAGGAAACAGCTGAACAGATAACCAAACAGTGGTAAGATCAGATAATATTTAGACCATGAATATGATAAATCTTACAATCCTATTCCCCTGCTTGATTGTTTTTAATATTTCATTTATTTCTCAGTTACATTAATATCTCCCTTTTACATTAATATCTCACTTGTACATTAATATCTCACCTTCCTCCAATGAGCCTAAGGCAGCATAGATATCCTAGCTCCTCCCTACTTTAACAACCCTGTGGGTAGGTCAGGTTGAGAGAGAGAAAGTAGTTCGCTTAGAATCACCTGTTGTGTTTCATGGCTACACTAGAACCTGGACCTTCCAAGTCAGAGTCCCACACTCTAACCACAAGACTAGCTCTAGGTTTTTTTTGTGGGTATTGGAGCATCATGCCATTAAACTGAATATACACTTTGGTCAGCATGCCATTGCCATGACACATTAAACTGAATATATGCTGTATTTCATTTTCTCAGCTGGGCTGGTGTCATGGCCAGATCATCATCCCTTAAACCTTTAATGGCCTTCTCATTCTGCAAAGATAAGGAACTTCTTAAAACATTCCACAGGCAGAAGCAAATGGATTCTGGAGGGCTTTGGAGAAGTTTTCTACTGGTATGGTTGTTTGTTGGTGTTGTTGTTAGCGATCATCAAGTTGACTTCAACTTATGGTGATCCCATGAATGAGAGACCTCCAAGTCAGCCTATCATCAATAGCCCTGCTCAGGTCTTGCAGGCTCAGAGCCGTGGCTTCCTTCGTTGAACTTATCCGTAATGTGGTCTTCCACTTTTCTTACTGCCTTCTACCTGTTACTCGAATTGTTGGGGTCCATGGGGACCCACTCGTGACACTAAATTATTATATTAAGTGGGGGAACTTTAATTAGCTCAAAGGTATGGCTGTGAGGGTTTGAGTAACTTACGGGACCTTTGCACCTGTGTATACCAGTACTCACAGACAAGACTCTAAGCCAAAATGAAATAAAAATGGGTTTTATTGGGAAATAATCACAGAAGCATTCACTCATGCATTCATGCTCACAAGACAACTGCTCAAGGCTAACAAAGAGTCAGGGCAAAAATATTGGGAAAGAGGAATAGATTTAGGAGTATGGGCTATATTTACCAGTCCTGAAGAGCAGAAGTTTGTGCAGCAATGGAAGACTCTGACTTAGGGCTGAGGGTGGTACAGCAGTCCAGCAGAGTGACAGTGTCCAACTGTAGCACACATGGCTATGATTTGAGGGTAATATTTATACCCAATATCGTACCTTTAAGGGGTATTTTGAGTGCAAAACAATGCTTGGATGGGTTTCCCATAGTTAAACAAAGGAAACTCCAGCTTTGTTGATTGCCACTAATGGTTGAGATATTAAAGTTGATGGGTTTATGGCAGCCTCCATATTGTGGAGAGGAAAAGGTGTGAGGGAAGGCATTTTGTGGATAATGGCGGTTCCGGTCACCATTTGTTTTTCAGCATGATTCACTGCCAGGTGCATCCAGGGAAGATAAGCACATTCCTCCTTAATGACTCTGACTGAGGAGTTTTGCATTAATCTTTTCTTGGGCATGTTTGTTGGGGAGTTTCCATGACATTTCTGTAGGTCCTAGTGATCTCCACTTGACTGTATCTGTAGTCAGCCCTGGTCTACCTTAGACTTCATGAAGTGTCCAATATGCTGAATTATTAATTATTAGAGGGAGGGGTTGTAAGGCCAGGTAACAAACCTTATCAAGCATTGTTGTCTTTTCTAGTGAGTCATGTTTTCTCATGACATGGCCAAAGTTTGACAATCTCAGTTTAGTCATCTTGGCTTCTAGGGAGTGTTCAGACTTGATTTGCTCTAGGACCCATTTATTTGCCTTTTTAGCAGTCCATGGTATCTGTTATGGGCCAGGACTCAGGCCAGTATTTAGACTCGGATTCTGAGTCTAAAGAGACTTGTGCAGCTCTCCTAGTTGAAGAGCAGCCTCCACCTGAGATGGAACAGAACCAGGACTTGCCTGTAGCCAACTTGGCAGAGAACACAGCTGAAGAAACAGCACAGCCCCCAAGTCCATGGACCCAGCATGTGGAGAGCACAGCAGAGGTGCTCCAATGAGGTTCCTTTAAAAAAAATGGGATGTGGTTTGCCAAGGTGGTCCTATAGTTTGAAAGGCAAGTTTGAACCTCTGAGTTTTAAAAAATCAATACCGTATATCTTTGGAGTTAGTGCAAAAGTGCCATTTCCTTGATGCACTCTAGCACGATAAACTCTTTTTTTTTTTTTATGGAGAAGAAAGGGGAGCAATCTCTGATGTGTCTCAGGACTTTATCACACGAACCTGAAATTGCAGAATTATGGCAGGTTCATAGCACAAATGGCTTCCCATTATCACATGACATCAACTTCCACGGTTCATGTGTGCTCCAACCATTAATTGCACATAACTTTTCATTCATGGATAATAGCCATCAATAGCACTCTTTTCGCAGTATTGATGAGTGTGCAATAATTCCATCCCACTGTAGTTCCGATAATACAGTGTGAATGGGTGTTCCTCCCTCTTCTCCCATTCCCAATGAAAAAACATAATTAAACATCTGGTGCAGAGCGTGAAGAGTACCTCCAGGACACTCTTTTTAATGAACTGTCGCCTGTTCTCAGAACTTTTTTTGTCTGTTTAATTGTTAAGTTGTTAATTTCTTTGTTAATTTGTTTTTGGTGTGTTTAATAGAAGTGGCATCTTCTCATGAGAACAGCCGAAATCTTGCCCATGCAAAATTGTGGAAGTAGGAGGGGGAAAAAATTAAAGGCACATGCACGGGCCATCTCAAAGCATTAATACTCTGTCATTTCGACACAATGCAAAAACAAGTGTTACTATACCACAAGCTTTAATCCCGTTCTTAAAACACTAGTATGTGGTCATGCAATCTTCTGTTAGTGGTAATGTTGTGCGATTACGGCAACATGTGATAATTACTGTAATCATGCTACCATGTTTCTGCTTTCCTCAATTGCAGAATTACAGCATTTTTAAATGCTTGTGTGTTAAAGTCCTCAGAGTTACAAAGAAATCCGCTCAAGGGTGGGAATAAAATGTTGCTGCTAGTGCTGCAAACTGGCAGAAAATAGTGCAGGACTATTTACAAATATTATTTGAATATTTTTAAAAACCCTCAGGAACTACAGCAACAAATACTGCAACTTCCTGACACATTTGCTCCATCTGAAGGAGCCCAGAGTTGGTGATGGGGAAGCAAAATTAAACAGAGAGAGTCCCCATTGAAGAGATGCAAGATTTGCAGCAATGGATTTGAAGACTTACTTATCTGTTTATTTATCTGCTATATTTATATCCCTTTCCTTCAATGAGCTGAAGCTTGTGTCTATGACTCTCCCACTTTTGCCTCCCTCACCACAGCCATCTGAGGTAGGTCAGGCAGGGAGAGAAAGAGAGATTGGTCTAAGGTCAGTCAGTGTGTTTTATGGTTGAGTGGGCATTCAAAGTATAGTCTCTAAAGTCTCCGTCCAACGATTCTGCATCCATGGCTTGAAAGTACCCTCCCCCCAAAATCCAGAAAGCAAAGCTTGATTTTGTCATTTTATATAAGGGACACCATTTTACTACATCATTGTATATAAGGGGACTTGAGCATCCATGGATTTTGATATCCATGGGGGATCCTGGAACCAAACTCCAGCGGCTTACTAAGGGCCCACTGTACTGTACTTTCACTACTACAGAGGACAAGAGGTAACTGTGGGACTTTGCACCTCAGGTGCCAAACTAACCTGATTAGCTTTGAGTGCTATGCACCTTGATTTAAGAAAGGGTGTCATTTACTGTTCTGACTAAGGGACAGTCTTGAATGCCCTTCCTTAAACCCAATAAGAAGGAACATTACCCAAGCAGCACCAACAACCAATTAACAGCATTCAAAGAGACAGCTGTTTTAGTCTGTGTCAGCATAAAAGGATAAAACGGAACCCAGGAGCACCTTTGAGACTAACTGGGAAAATGATATTTCTAGCATAAGCTTTAATGGACAACCAGTCTGCTTCATCAGTTGCAATGATGGACTGTAGTCCACAAAAGCTTGTGACAGGAATTTATTTTCCTCACTATTAGCCTCAAAGGTGCACCTGGATTCCTTTACATCTTTTTATCCTCACAGAGTTTGGCATCCTCTACTCACCAGCCTGAGAGGGAGAGCAGAGGTAAGGACTAAGCTCGTGGCTAGCACTTTCCTTCTGCCACTCTGGCAGAAGTAAAACCCAGTGAGGGAAGCCTTGATGACCGCTCCACCCATGCATTCAAACACCCCCACCCACATGCACACACTGTCCTTAAGAAGCATGAACAGGAATGTTCTGCCTGGAAGCCTTGCCCTTTAAGGAGGAGACGGAGGTGCCCAGAGGGCAGGACGGATTCCATGACATGAGAATGTTTCTAGGGGCTTGTCTATACGGTAAAAATAATATGAACAGCATACGAACAGAAAGCAATCCGTTCATATGGACATTTGCACAAATATGTGTCATTAGGAAGGTGGGCAGCAAAATCCACTGCAAAGTCCATGTGGGAAGCATCTGGGGCTTCGTCTGGATTTTTTAAAAAGCTCTGTATGACATGCAAATGTGCGATCGTTTGGACAATCGCATTCCTGCAGATATGAACAGGCAGCGCAATCTGATTGGCTGGATGAGCATGGGGGTGGGGCTACCAAAGAGGGAAAGAGCCTGCTGCCCCCATGTTGGATTTTCGGTTAAGTGATGGTCCGGTAAGTCAATCAAATGGCAATCTTATACTTTCTTTCTTCTTTGATCGTGATTTCCTGCGTGGCAGGGGTGTTGGACTGGATGGCCCTCGTGGTCTCTTCCAACTCCACGATTCTACGATTCTATGATTCTATGATTGATTCTTTTTCCCTTTTCTATAAATACGAGCTATCATATGTACACACCATGGAAAACTTTTTTAAAAAAAATTGGCAGTGGCAGATTTAAAATCGTGAGTAAATCACTTGCGGCCACCATCTTGGCTAGGGGGTCATGAGGAGTTTAGGGGGGATCTTTTGATTGTTTAGACAGGTCGCACTATTGCGAAAGCCTGCTTTTTCAGATGTATTTTATCCCCCCCACCTCGTATAAACAGGACCTAGAAGGCTCATCTATTTAAGGCTTCTAGCAATGCACCTTACTACCCAAGGGAGCAATGCTAGTATACGTTAACTCGGAAGGGTCTCTCAGAGTCAGGTGGCCCCTGACGATTAAAGGGACTGGACATTTTCAACCTGGAACCTGTAAACCTGGGGAGCCAGGGCTGGCACCAGTTATTTTGCTGCCCAAACCAAGAGACAAGAGGGCAACATGCCTGTTCAAGAATCTTATTTAGATGTTGGTGAAGGGATGGCATATTCCACTGCAAGTGAAGGCAGAGGCTATGAACAAACAAATGCTAAGAACAAACAACATAACTGAATCCTAAACATGACAAAATAAATCCCATTAAAGCTGGCAGTCTGCTGCAATAAAAACAAATCTAATTAAACTCAGTGGGGCTTAATTCTGAGTAGATATGTGAGTCTGTAACTGTGAAGAAAAGCGATGGTGCTTGATGTCCTTTGTTTTATATACAGCATTTAGCTATAATCATTATCATTAACATCACTATCACCATCGTCACCACTGTTATCATCATTCACCACCACCACCACCACCATTGCTGTTGTTATTTTCAGCCAGAGAAGCATGCATACCAAATACCCCCTTCCTCATCCTAGCCACTGAAGTGGGGTACATCTGCAATTAGTCTTTGGACAACAATGGCTACCTCCCTTCCTCCAGGCCTCCCAACAGGTAATCTGTACTCTGAACCTGGTTTAGGCTTCTTTTGAGTTACTTCCTCAGATCATGCGGGGGGGGGGGGACAACTGAATCCAGTCTTAAGGGGCGTCTATATAGTAAAAAAATATGTACTGCGTTCGAAAGTTCGATCGTCCATACACATGGCCGTTTGGATGCATACGCGTCATTTGGAAGGGGGGCTAGCAAATCCCCTGTAAACTACATGGATTTGGCGTTCGGGAGGATTAGTGGATCTTGAGCTAAAATCCGTACAGCTGTTCGAATGTTTGATCGTCTGTATCCCCCATTCGCACACACATGAACAGGCAGTGTATTCTGATTGGCTGGCCGAGTGCAGGGGACGGGGCTAATAAAGAGGGGAATTGGGAGCGGCCGCCATGTTGGATTCCCAGCTAAGCGTGAGCCCAGTAAGTCCATGAATTTTACATTTATTCCCTTTTATTTTATTTTGTAAATATGGAAAACCGAATGTCCGCATAACAGGCACCTTTTTAAATAATAAAAAAAAAAACAGCGGGAGATATAAAACTGCTGCTTGGATTGCTCACTACAGCCAGCTGGGCAAGGGGGGGTCATACGGAGTTTAGGGGGGTGAAAAATCATGTAGGCAGATTGTACATATTCGAACGGCTGCCTATTCGTATTTCCCCCCCCACAATGGATTTTTTTTTTAATTGTGTAGATGGAGCCTTAGTTTGTCAAGTGGTGGTGAGGGACAACATGCTGGGAAGCCAGGGCCCAGATCAGATATTTTGCTGCCCAAAACAATGGATAAGAGCTAAGAGCCTTATCACACTATACTGTTACAGCACTATTATTCTACTTTAACTGCTCTGGCTGCTTCCTGTGGAATTCTGGGGCTTGTAGTTTAGTGAGACCTAAGAGCTCTCTGGCTGAGAATGCTACATGCCCCTTTCTAAATTGCAAATCCCAGGATTCAACAGGAGGCAGCCATAGCCATTAAAGCAGAATAATAGTGCTATCACAGTGTAGTGTGATAATAATTGATGAAAGCATGGTATATTCCACTGCATGTGAAGGCAGCAAACCACTTTGCAGTTTGCTTGCCACACACAACTCCAGCACTTAGATGCTGCTCTCTTCCCCTGCCGAGGTCTGACTGTTTGAGCTGGTCCTATGGGGAGCAGTCCCTGCTGAGAGAGATATCTGTATCTGCCAACTGTCCTGATTTGGCAAGGACAGTCCAGGTTAATCCTGTTGTCCCCCTTTTTCAGCTGGTTTTAAAACATCTCACTTTCCTTCTTTGTTCTCAGCTTACTTCAGTTGCTAAAAACTGAGTTCAAAATGCAAAAGTATCTTGAATTAAATTAATTCAGCAGTGAAGTGAAGAAGGAAAGGAATCTTACCCTTTCCAGTAGGCTCAGGAAAAGCAAACAGACAGTCTCTCCTAGGTTGCCTGTCCTTCATTAATAACTTTTACCATCTTGACCACACTCTGATATTGCTAGGCCACACGTGTCCTGGTTTTCATCTGTAAAATGTTGGAGGGTATATATATCTTAGAGCCAGTGCAGAGTAGTAGTTTAAGAGCTGGACTACAATTCTGGAGACCAGGATTCAAATCTCCACTTGACTGTGAAAAACCACTGGGTGACCTTGGGCAAGTCACACACACTCAGCCTCAGAAAATACCATGATAGGTTCACCTTAGGGTGGCCATAGTTGGAAATGACTTGAAGGCGCAGAACAACAACAACAACAATGTATATCTTGCTGTGTTTGCTAGGCTGCAGTTTGGGTGTGGGAGGGAGCTGGAAGAGGTCTTTTTACATCCAAGACTGTGCATTTCATTATCCTAAAATTAGAACGAGTCGATTTATATAAGTAAACACTGACAGTAGCAAACGCATTTGGGAGGAGAATATATAAAACTGAAGAGCTATCTGTCCTGAAGGCCATCATTTTTAACTGCTGTGAAACAAAGGTTGCATCCTCCTGTGTAATATAATTGACAGGCATTATAGTAAATGCACAACAGGAACAGACAGCTGTTGTAAGCAATGGTCTAGCAAGTGTCACTTCCTCCAATGAAATTCCGCCCCCTCTTCACTTGCCTCATATCATCCATTTTGATCTAATCTGCCACTCTTTGTTTTGCTTCTTGCCAGAGACACAACCCTGGGGGGATGTAAATGCACCTACCCTGTCATTGGACTGTCAAGCACTGGTATTGTTTCTTCCACATGAAAGAAAACCAGCCATCTCCAATCTGGGTTTAGCTGAAAGCTTCATGCCACTAATTAGAAACTGTTTGGCTTTTTATTTGCCTCAGCTCCTCAGGAAGCTGAAGTGAAATCATCAGCCATTTTTCCTACTGTGTCAGAGACACCACTATAACTAATTCATCTGGAACAAACACCAAGAAAAGATTTGTGCCAAACTGATTCATGATCTCACATGTCACAGTGAGTGCGTTTACTAATATGCACCACTTCATTGGTCGGACATGTCTGTGCTCCTGGTTTTCACATAGTACATATTGTTGCTTTTGCCAATATGTACGTTTGTCTGAGTGTAAATAGCTTCATTGCAGAGCCTGTTCTCTGCTCTTCTATTAAATCAGACTTCTTGGGTAAATAATAGAAATGAGACTTTCTCTACAGTGCCGCCAGCACAGAGCAATTTTGTTCCTGGGGAGAAAGTGTGCTCTGAGACCTTAATTCCAAAAACGGTGTCCATGATTAATTTCTGATGTATGCAGAATGTGAGAATAAAGAAAATTGTCCCTGTCCTCAGATGAACCACCCATTACTCACAAAGGCATGTCCCACAGCTCCAATATAATTGTTCTCACCAATGGAAAGCTGTTTCAGCGAAGACATTTACTCCAGTACGGTAGTGGAAGGGTGCTTAACCCTTCTTCTGCCCCTAGTTTATTTACTAAAAATTCTATGAGCAGTACAAACATACATTTGCAGTCTAGAGCAGTGATTCTTAACCTTTTCTTTACCAGGAACCCCCTTTAAATATCTTTTGTTGCCAAAGACCCCCAAGATTTAACTCAAGATTTAAAACAACAACAACAACAACAACAACAATACAATTACACCATCTATTAAACCTTCCCTCAGAAGCACTGGAGGGGGAGGGAAGACTTTTCTCCTGCTTCTTCCTGCAAGTTTGTGGCCAGAGTGGATTGAATGGTAATGTGCAAGCCAAGCCAGCCAACCTTTGCCTTGACTCCTGTCATGTGGCCGCTCTGCTGCAGGGAGGAGGTGGGCCAAGCAACTTTCAAGCCTTCACAGACCCCCTGTGAGGACACTGAGGACCGCTGGGGGTCCATGGACCCCCGGTTGAAAACCACTACAGTAGTCTAGAGATCAGGTTGAAAAGGGTGGAGCACCTGGAGAGAGATTGATCTGGAATAGAGAAATAGCAGACAAGGAGAGGGTTGAGGACAAATGCTAGCCCAGAAGCAAGTGAGGCACTGTCCCCTGTCACTTATCTGCCCCTGATCCTCCCTTCTCAACACTGCTTTTCTTTACTTTGATAAAATAGGATTGGTAATTTTAATTAATCCAGGCTTATGGAATGCTTGCCCTCTGCACGTGTCAGAGGTTGTGGAGCTTCAGCTGCCGTGATCCAGAGCCAGCCTGGCCAAATGGTGAGGGAAGATGGGAGTTGCAGTTAAAAAACAACTAATACCACAAATCCAACTCACAGCTTCACTCATCTTCATTGATTTCAGTGAACTTAACTATGCTGAACTCTATCTTGGGTTGTGATCTTTTGTCGAGCCTTTTGTAGATTAAGAATTTTTTTTTTATCCCTTTACCATATATTTATATCCCTTTGTCACTTTGGGTCCTGTTTGAGAGAAAAACAGGTATAAATAAAATAAAAAATATTGAGCCACATGTTCTGGATCTGAATTACAAAGCTGGTGCTTCTCTTTTGACATAGCTGGCCTGCCTCCAACCTAAATTAAGACTTTTGCTTGCTGGAAGGTTTACAGCAGGGATGGGGAATAGATGGCCCTCCAGCCATTATTGGACTGCAGCTCCCATCATCTCTTACTACTGTCTATGCTGGCTCAGGCTGATGGGAAATGTAGCCCAACAAGATCTAGAGAAACACAGATTCCTCACCCTGGTTTACAGGTCCAGGGAGGCAAAACTTGTTTTTCAGGTGCAACTGAGCGGCAGTGCTCTGTCAATAACATGTGACTTAGCATTGATTTCTCTGTGCTTGAGCGTGGGATATGCTGGCTGGATGCACACACATCCCAGCAGGCTTGACATAGATTGCGGTTGACAGTGACATGTACTAAATAGCAGTATAGCAAATGTTGTAGTGCCAGGGCTGAATACAGTATTAGGAGCTCAATGAGCTTGCCACCGAAACTGTAGCTTATACCGCCCTCTAGAGGTCAACAAGAAATTAGCCACAAAACTCTCAAAAACATTTCCATGTTATTAGGGTTTGAAGCTGGATTTCAACGGGTATGTTTAAAGATGACTCCAACTCACGTTCTGTATCCAACTCACTAAAAATAAATTCCATATCATAACATAAAAAAATTGTTGTTACAAAAACAGCAGCACCTTTTGTGACACCTTAAAAATTAACGATGCTCTTGCGGAAGAAGCATATGGAAATGTCACAAACTACTGCCACCTCTTCTTTTCAGTCTCAATTACAAACTTCCTCCTCTCTGTGTAATACACATATAATGGATGTAACATATACTGTGTGAACACACTGATTTGCTCAGCGTCACCTACACTGAGTGACAGTAACTCTCCAGAGTTTCAGACAGCAGTGGTCTTTCCCAGCCCCTACCTGAAGATGCTAGCAATTGCATCCGTGACCATTTTCATGCCAAACGGATGTTGTTCTACCAGTGAACCATGCCCCTCCCATGAATGCCCCTCCCATGAATCTTATCTATCTTAGTGAGCTGGGCCTCTGCCCCCAGGCAGGTGAGTCTATGCTTTTCTGAAAGCAACTCCAAATTGCCAGCAAGTTAAACAAGAGCTGGGAAAGCAGCCAAGCTCCAGTGATAATTAATTAGGAAGAGCAAGCAAAGTTCCGTTGCTTGGAAAGGCAGCAATACAGGCAAAAGGTGCACAGAGAAGAATCCAGAATCCAGTCCAAAGGTCAAGGCTTACAGAAGGCAGCATACTCCAGGAGTCAGTCCATAGGTCAGTGGGATCAGGCAACAGGGTCATCAGGAACAGCCCAAAGTCAAGGCACATGGCAAGGCAGCAAGGATTCAGGCAACGAAGGCAGCAGGAAGCTTTCTCCAGGGAGATTAGTTGATCTCTAACAAAGCCTCCATGGCCTCTCCCAGCCTATATAAAGCAATTAAGGCTTTGTCTGGTGTTTCTTAATGAGCAAGTTCCTCTCATAAATTCTCAAAGACTTCCTTTGAGCTTCCTTGTGAGCTTGCAGCTGGGTATATGATGGTGGAGGTAAGTCCCTTTCTTCTTTATCCTTATCTGAATTGGTAGGACTCTCTGCTGGGGCTGATGCCCACCCACTCAGACCAGGCTCTTTCTTTGCTCGAGCCTCTAGGTTGGCAGGGTTCCCTGCTGGCGCAGGTGTAGATAAACCTGTGCCAGGGTCCCCAGGGCTGTTCTGCCCTGCCCTGTCCTCCTCCTCCTCCTCCTCCTCTTACTCTATAGCCTCATCAGGCTCCTGAGGCTTACAATGCTGGCATCATGGCCCAACATTAACTGCTGTCCAATGACATAGAAAGGGGTAATTTTTATTAGAGGTTTCATTAGGGTTTTTTTTTTTTGGCATGTTTTTGTTGTCGTTTGCATTTGACATTGGGAAAAGATATGAAGGCTGGGAACAGTCTGGGGGAGTGAAATTTCCTGTGTATTTTCCTGGTGGTGGGGAGAGAATTTTTTTCTTCTTAGGGGAGAGAAATGGAGGCCTTATGCACTTTGGTTTTCTTTGCTTGCTTCTGCACTATATAAGCCTTGGAATTCCATTTTCCATTGCCCTTGCCTGGTGTGTGTGTGTGTGTGCCAGCCATGAGGAATTGGACTGCTGGTCACCACAAAATTAATTGCACCAGGTTCTACCACTGACGGTGAGGGGATGCTCGACCCCATCAGTGAAAGGGCTGGAATGCTTCTCGGCTCTATACCATCTACTGCATCATTTACCACCAAGATAAAGCTTATCTTACAGCAGTAACATGTGTCAGTGTTCAGTACTGATCCAGTTCCAGAACATCTGACTGTCCACCCATCTGGCCAACTGTCCATCCATGCTTCCCAATCTATCCCAGTTCAATCCAACTAGCTAGCTATGTAGCTAGCAAAACTGAAGGACATTTAATGTGTCTAATGAAAAGGATACTAGAACTGGAAGCTCATGTCACATTAAAATACTAACTGTTGTTGTTGTGTGTCTTCAAGTTGTTTCTGACTTATGGCAACCCTAAGGCATACCTATCACAGGGTTTTTTGGCAAGATTTCTTCAAAGGGGATTTGCCTTTGCCTTCCTCTGAAACTGAGAGAATATGACTTGACCAAGGTCACCTTTGTATGGCCAAGCAGGAATTCAAACCCTGGTCTCCAGAGCCCTAGTCCAACTCTCAAATCCTACACCACGCTGGCTCTATACTGTATCCCCCCCCCCATATTATAATACTAATTGTAGGGTAGTATTGCAGACCTTATGGACTTGCCAAGTTAGGATCAGCCCAAGGTATTGTGTTGCAAAATGCCCTTGTAAAAGAAACCGAATGGACTGGCAGCCAGTTCTTAATTCAGCATTAGTGATGGGTCAGCATCCTTCATCTCATGTGAGAGCAGAGCTGGAAATGGTGCTTTCAAAATATAACACATTCCATTGCTCATTGCAACCCTGAAAGGGCAACCTGTTGACATTACCATGAAGGGTATTTTTAAAGTAATTTATTGTAGTGGTCATAATTTTTAGAGCGGGGAGAGAAGGATTGTTATTACTTACCTTAACCATATGAGGTGGCTAGAAATTTTTAAACTACTTGAAACCTATCTGAAAATACCACTTGGAGCAGCTTAGGATCATGGTTATAGCTGGCCACGTTTTTCAAAATCTGAGTAGACTAGAATGTTGCCCCATCACTTCCTGGAATCTTTAAAATGTTGCACTGCTTTATTCTGATTCTGAATGATGTGGCCAACAACAAGGCCCTGTGCTGTTCTGAGTAGCACAGGACCAGTGGCGGCTCTAGGGGAGTGTGGAGAGGCCAGACCACACCAGGTGACATTGTCAGAGGGAGGGGTAACACTGGCCTTAGTAATGTTACAGCACAGGAAAAATAGATAATTTATTTGCACTGCAGAAGAAATATCACTGTATGGTACCATAGCAGTGACATTGTTCTCCCCTCATTGGAAAGAACTCATTGCAAATAACATCACTAACTTCCAAGCTCTCCCTGAGAGCAGCAGGCTGGCTTAGGGGCTGTAGAGCAGGAGGCCTTGAACACCTAACATCCTCCAGGCAATGAAACAATGAAAAGCAGAGACCTTTGAACAAGGAAAAGAACGTTGACAGGCTGTGCTCTCCAGTTTCTTGTCTACCCATTACTACTTGTCACTACAGAAAGAGAATTTGAGAATAAAACAGCAGGAGTTTTATATATCTCCTGTTGTTTTCAGTTTTGTGTTAATGAAGTCAAACACTGTCCCTTTCTAAAGACAGTGTTTTCCATACCATTCACTGGGTGAGAAGAGAGGGTGTGTAATTCAAGCTGCTTAAAAATATTATCAGTCTTTGACTAAAGGGTTGTTTACATGGCAAAAAAATTCCTCAACTAATTTGCTCAGAATCCTAATGGTCCCCATGCATTTTGGGCCAATGTTGCCATATACAGAAGGAGGGGGGCCAAAATACCCGTGAGATGCACAATATAAGCTTTCGCTATTTTCCCCGACTTTTTAAAGTTTCGTAAAGTTGCACACTATTGGCTGTGTGATCTATCAGCAACCTTCCTGAAACAGGGGCTTACAGCAGAGCTGAGCTGTGATTGGTCTGACCTCAGAGGGGGCGGACTTGCAAGGGATGCCTTGCAATGCAGGATCTGCCATTGTTTTTATGACAGACGAGGCAACCCCAGTACTCTCCCCATCCCCGGTCGTCTGGGGAGGTACAGGCTGCAGTGACAGAGAGATGGGCCTCCGGGACTGTCAGTCCCGGAGGCCCATCTCTCCGTCACTGCAGCCTGTACCTCCCTGCGCCCGCCCTGTCTCCAATCACTGGCTGCGGGAGCAGAGAGATGGGACACTGGGGCTGTCAGTCCCAGAGGGCCATTTCTCTGCTGCTGCAGCCTGTACCGCTCTGCGCCCTGGAGACCATGCCCCCCGGCTATGTGGACAGCAAAGACGCTAACTTATCACATCAACCAATTTCGGCCTAAATCGTGTAAATAAAGGGGCACTGAAGCAAAAGGAAAGTAAGCCAGCATTGTCTGCACTTAATTCTCCCGTGTAACCAACCCCTAGGTTTAATGGGATAATTTCTGACAGAGCCAACAGGGGTCAGCTCTTTAGCTTTCGGCCTACATGGTTTAGCCATTCTTTGAGCCTTTTCTAGATCACTTTTCTGCCTGCTGTCCAACGAATTCCCCTTCCCACAATGGAAGAGCAGTGAGTAAGGTGTATGTGCTTATATGTAGCTATACTGGCTCTGTAAGCCAAGACACGGACACTGCATGCCAGCAAAAGATTCAATCTGTCATTATTTTGGAAAGAGAAAAAAGCCATTTCTGCCTCCCTGTATCACTGGTGCTTTCAAAATTTTGCCACTCCTATGCAGAGCTTGGAAAAGTTCCTTTTTGGACTACAACTCTCAGAATCCCCCAGCCAGCATAGCTACTGCCCATTCTGGCTGGAAGATTCTGAAAATTGTCCAAAAAAAAAAAAAAACTTTTTCAAGCTTGCTCCTGTGGCAACATATACTGGAAGTTTTCCTTTTCAGTTACCAGCACTGAATTTCTAATTGCTAACAGACACCTGGTCAATATTTTAGGGAGCCTTGCTGATGAGATTAGGCATCTTTGCAAGTCACAGCGTAGCTGACAGAGACAACTTTATGCAGCTGAGTCATAGCAGTAGCATCTGGACATAGAAGCAAAAGCCTGTACATAGATCCTTTCCTATAATGGGTAACAGGCACTTGTCACATATGTTCAGTATCAACAAAATTAATCTGATGCATTTCAGAGCAGCTTTGGGGAAACAAAGCAAAACAAAACCAAGACCAAGTTCTGTGAGTCTTGGGATGATCACAAGTCATTTATTGCTAAGAGTTAAAGAGAGAACAGAAACTCCTAGTTATGACAATTTAACTGGCTACCTGTTCATTTCCAGCACAATTCTAAGTGCTGGTTATGACCTATAAAACTCTATATACCACATGAGACTGCTGAAGTTCTGAGATCTTTGGAGGAAGGCTTGCTTTCACCCTATCAGCCTCACAGGCACATTTGAAGAGGTTATAGGACAGGGTCTTCTCAGTGGCTGCTCCCAGGTTATGGAATTCCCTTCTACAAAAGGCTAAGCTGCCCCCCTTTCTGCCCTTCTTCCTTGGAAGGCATTGGCCTTTTTAGTTAGACAAATTACATTTTAGCCATTAACAGGTTGTTGCAGAAGGGCTTTTTTTAAATGGTCGGTGCTGTACCCCTCCTTTCTTTGTGATGTTATAAATGCTTTCAGATTGTTTTAATTCAATGTTTGGCTTTAATATGAAAACATATGTGTTTTTTTTAAAAAATTCAATGTTATAAGTGATTGGATTTAACTCCTGGAGTCATATTGTAAGCAATCTTGAGTACTGTGCTAGGAGAGAATCAGAATATGAGAGAGAGAGAGAGGGAGAAATGTCAGAAGGATGGGTGATTTCAGAAAATCCCTTTAAAGTTCTGACCTCTCTTCAGAAGACACCTTACTTATGGATAGTTCATGTATGTGTGCCCTTGTTATTTGATATTCAGCATTATCAAATATGTGTGAATGAATCATCACAGATACAATACCTTGGATAAAATGAATGCTTTTCAGTAGTCCATCCACACATCCAGCTGCTAGTCACCTACTATGAAGTAGTCTAGAGAAAGCAAATGGTGTGGGCAGAGTCAGCTGGTTGTCCCAGATAGAAACTGGAGAATAAGTCCCATAGCACAGTCCCATAGCAGACCCCCACACCACCAGGTACCTTGAGGAGTTGTCAGTCCCAGACATTTCAGCTGCAGGATGATAGCTCTCCACACTGGTTGCCTGGATTGTTAGCCAGCTCTCAAATCCCAACCCTACTTTATCACTCTGAGGGCCACAAAAAGAGAGGAAACAGTGAAACAGGCAGGAGCTTCACGGCCGCAGGTAAAGTATCTGCATTTGATCTGCTCGAGCAAAGGGCAAAACTCATATCAGGTCCTGGCCAAGACCCAGGAAAGAGAAGGTGAAGCCTCCAGGTTTTATATAAGCTGTCACTCTGAGCTGAATCACAAGCTGAACCACAATCTTCCTTGAGACCCCGAGTGCCAGTCAGAACACTTTGCACTATATTAAGGAGGGAGAGTTGGGAAATGCTGGCAGTTGTAAACCTCCTTCCAAAAGGGAACTCATCTCCACCAAGGCAACTCTATGGTATTTTAAACCAGAAGTCCCATTGTTTGCAATGGCGTTCACTATTATCTGTGGTTTCTGGTATCCATGGTAAGTCCGGGAACCGAACCCCTGCGGATATAGGGGTCTTACTGTAGCACTGCATATACAACTGTAGCAATCCCTAGGACCATCATTTCTAGAAAAACAGTGTCTGTGAGAAGAAACTGTCTACCATACCAATTACTGAAATCCTCCTTTCTGTAAGTTCAAGCCAGTAGACTTCAACTTGGCCCTGAGCCCCTAGCAACCCTGTTCATTGAACTCAGTAGGACTTAGTTTGCAGTAAACATGCAGAGCTGCACTATTAACCCGGTTTTAAAGAAAAGGGAGGAAAAACAAACAGTGTTGAAAATAGGAATGGAAAACATTGTGTTATCCTGTATTTTATTTTTGATAAGCATTAAGGCTGCTAGAGCAAACAGTTCTGCAATGAACCACCACACCCCTATGCCACTAGCCCATAAGAAATGGTTGCAACTGGTGAATGGAGTCATCCCAATGGACTTTGTTTCAAGAAACTGTAATTTTAAAAAATATTTCAAGGATTTCAAGCTTTTATAATGCTGCAGACACATTTCTATTTGTCCAGATTGGAAAAAACAGTGATTTTAAACAGAAAAAAAACCCTAAGGATTGATGACTGAAAAGTAATTAGGAAAAAATCATAAAATTATTTTCAACAGATTTTAAAAATTAACAGTACTATCAACAAGTGTTTCTGCAAATGGCCTTGAGTTTATACTGTTGAAATTATATTGTTTTCTCTTAGTTTTATCAAATAATTCCTTTATGAAAGGGCTTTCAGATTTTTTCAGTCTTTGATTTTTTTTAAGGCTGTAAAAAGAAAAGTTGGAAATACTTCGGGGGGGGGGGATACTGAATCCAAGGAAAATACTCCCACCACCACAAGATGTCTGAATCAAAAGACCCGTAGAGAAAAGCAGGTCCACTCCTCTGTTATCAGGTATGGCTTGGGGCATGTATGATATTGGAGGAATCTTCCTGTTACCCTCTACAGGGATCTGTGAATGTGGGTTGATATGGTGAAAAAAAAATTGGCAGGGTTGAAACACAATGGCACACACAAGAGCTGAGGAACAGGCTCCTTGTTTTGTGGGGCCAAGAGCCAACCGCCCCAGTTCCCTCCTCCCTTTGAGCAGCCCCAGCTTGAGTACTTACACTTGAGTAAAGCAAAGATAAATTCAAGGATATAATTTTAATTTGTGATTAGGCCAACTCTTCTGGTTCTGGCTATTCCTTTGCTGCTTTCAAAAGCTTAATTGAAATGTAACCCAGCCTCCAGTGGTGCAGGAGCCATCTTTGCCCTCCCCCAGATCTTAGAGGGACAAAGACACTCCCACCTATCTCTCATTGCCCCAAATCACAAATTATGCCAGTCTGTGACTTCCAGTTTCTGAAAAACACCTTTTATGGCCTAACACAGACTGGGAGGGAAGCATAGTTATGTTTAAACATTTGGTTTATGAGAATGAGAAGCAATGATCCACAGTGACTGATCATGTTACAGACTAATGACAGCCAGCTTTTCCAAATCTCCACATGATGACTGCAATCATCAAGCAAAGAACTCAGTAGTGTGAACTCACTCAAGTATAACAAGACACTATTCTGAATCGGTAGCAAATTATAGAGTCATTCTGCATATAGCAATAGAGCACTGGAGAATGGCAGGCTGGGAAGAAACTCTTCCAAAGCATGCAGGTATTATTTAAAAAAATATATCCTGTGACTGTCAGGCAAATCTGCATTTGGATGTAATGATACAGGAGTGATTATGTTTCATTTGCATTAAAAAAGTGAAGAACTTAATATTTTAAATTAGAAATAGGATATTAGACAATGATATATGGGATCACTTGGGGTGTTGTTTACTCTCCACAGCAAGCCTACACTGTATTTACAACAAAGATCTGACAGGGAAGACCAGTAACCATTTCTGACTAGGATTATAGTACAACCCTCATATCCACAGGGGATACTTTCCCAGACTTACCATGGATACTGGAAACTGTGGGTAATAGCGAACCTTTTTAAATTGAACAACTTCTGGCCCAATCATACCATAGAGATGTGCTGCAGGACCTAGAAGATAAGAGAGAATACGTCTCTAGACATCTTCTAGGTCCTCCAGCACAACTCTATGGTCAGCTTCTGGCAGAAGCATACCATAGAGTCATGTTGCAGGACCTAGAGATGCCCAGAGAGATTGTATTTTTGGATATGGGTAAGTGAATCTGTGGTTACTGGTCCCGCTGATACAGGGGTTGTACTGTACTGTAGTCCTCTCCTAGCTGAATAGTTCTCTTGTATTGATACATGCTGGCACAAACAAATAAAAATTGGCATTTGTCAAATAAAACAGGGATGGACATCTTCCCAGCAACAGTGATAGGGCATGATGAACTCACATGCAACCCACTTGGAGCCACAACACCACAAACCACCAGCAGCAGCTCTATGTGGAGTAATAGGGTACCAGCGTGTCTTCTCACACCATAGAGACTGGCTGATCAGCTGGGCAGAGTTTCTCCTTCACTTCTGGAAAGGAAGGAGGGAAAGGGCCACAGAGATGGTCAGGACACAGCATGCAGCCGGGGTGGTGGGGAGTGAATGCTGCCCAGTTGTAAATAAACCTCTATATTTAACATTTTGTTATTGTTAAAGCAATACTTGGCCCTTCATTTCTTGATATACAGTATAATATCAGTTCCTATTCTACCCATCATGTTTAAACTCAGCACTCAGAACATCTCAATTTTTTTTACTACTATTAAAATGCTATTTGTTTTAGTACCAAAATGCCTTGCATGAAATTTCCATATATTGAATTTTTTGTTGTTTTTATGCAGTTGTCTGCAACATGGACTATTGCTAACATGATGGCTATTGGGGGCCTGATTCAGCTAAAGTCAAGCACTTTCAGGTCTGAAGCGTCACAGTGCAAACACAACATTTTCAGTCTTCTAGGGGCTTGTCTAAAAGAGGTGATATAATCCTGATTTCTGTGCATTATTGCAAATTTGCAGCAACATTCGTCTCCATGTTTTTTTGTTTTTTTTTGGCAAGATCGCTGGTAGGCAAAGCTATCAATGTTTGATGTTCACGCGGGCATGCCTAAGAATCAAGATGGTGGCCATGAGTGAATTACTTGCGTTTTTATTCTCCACAAGTTGCCGCGGCCAAACTGTTGTTTGTTTGTTTGTTTTTTACAGTAATATAAGATATGGAAGTGCGACCTTCTGATTAAACAAGCATTTTTTTAAAAAGCTGTTTCATCGCCTTAGCGCATGATCGCTACAGCAAAAATCCAACATGGCAGTTCCAGCCACTCCATTGCCAGCAAGCTCTGCCCCTCCCCCTGCACATCCAACCAGTCAGGTTTCCACTTCTACTTTTATCAGGAATGCACTGCGATCCAAATTGGTTGTCCCAACGAGCAGGAACACACATTTTCCTCACATTATTTTAAAACTTCAAGAAAAGCCGCAAAGGCTTTTCCTGCACAGTATATGGCATTTTGGGGGGGCCCTCCTTCTGAATATGGCAAATCATCACAGGATTCCATTTGAACAAATGGTATTCACCTCGAATTCTATGAGAAGTATTTTCACCATTTAGACAAGCCCTAGGAGATTAAAGTGGTGTTCGCTCTTCTTTTCCTCTGCAAATTCCCTTCTCACCAGAGCTTTAAGGTAATGCATTACAAGTAGCATAACCTGTAAGGCATTGCTTTGGGGTAAAACAACTTTATTGTTGTAAACACAAAGATCTGTAACATCACTATAATTTTTAGCGTAACAAGTAATGTGTTCTCGTTACTTCTAAAACTTTAAGGGGGCTATTTTGTGGGATTTCCGCCCATTTAAAAATTATTTTTAAAGTCTACTTTTGAGAAAGTAAGAATAAAAAGTTAAGTAGTAACACATTAGTAAAGTGACACTAATGAGGTTCTCTCAGAGCAACAGCTAATGTGATACTTGTTTAAAATAAGACTCACATTTCTGCTTCTCTCCTGTGTAAGTTTTAATTATGGCACAGCTTTCTCTTTGTACCAGTACTAACCATGGCTAAGAGTAATGATGGAAATTTTTGCCAAGGTTCGCAAATCAGTTTCCAACAATGATTTTAAAAGCAAACTATGTGGGGAGGGGGGATCAGGAATGCAGATATCATATTAGACCACTCTTAAACCAAAAACAATGGAAAGAAGAGGAACGTTTCTACAAGGAGGAAGTAACAAAGGAGGCCATGGAATGGTTTTGATTTTCTAACCTGCTAAGAGATCACTAGCATTACACTTCTTCACTGAAATCAATGTTTAAATTATTCTTCCTACTGAAATTGAGGGAACTGAGAAATGTTGTATTTTGACAAGATGGTGTGCTTTGTTGCAATGTCATCCATTTGGAACAATTCCTACTACTCTTGTTTTCGTTTTATTCTGAAATAAAAAACAGAGAGAGATCTAAAACTGAAAGTGCAGATTGCATTTATTCTCTGCATGGATGGTCCTTAAGGTCACGCAAGTACTTAACACGTCAACCAAATAGTTCCTACATTCAAATCACATTCAGGTCAGTGAAATGTTAATTCTTCTATACAAATAAACAAAAATGATAATAATAATAATAACAACAACAACGAAAAAGACAATCAGCAAGGGGGAAAAACACCCTAGTTCTAAGTTAACAATGGCAGGATGCTACTGAGACAACGCCATAGAAACCTCACTGAAGCAGGAGTTAAATTCAGGCCACTTCTTAGCAAAGCTCATCACAGACTTAAAAATATTGATGGTTTTCTTCTCTCTTTTCTGTTTTTTAAACTTTGGGTTTGGAAATCAGGTTTTTCCAGTGTGATGTGCTAATTTCAAAAATGCTAATGCAGAAGCATAAGACCCCACTTGGTAGGATAAAATATATATTTTAAATTCCTCTCAATATTACTGCTGACTGACACCCATTTGCTGGTGATCGGCTTCTGCCTCTTCTTCTTCCACATCTGCATTATATTCTTCGAATGCATCATCGTCTACATCTGGAAGCCCCAATAGCTATTTGCAAAGGGGCAAAAAAAAAAGGAAAAAAAAAGAAAGAAATACACTGTAAATGTCATGTGAAAGGGTAAAATGAGGTAATATCACTGATGTTCAAAACCAAACTTTGCACAATATTTGGAACACCCAATGAATTAAGTTAAAATTAGGAGTAGCTCAGTGGCTTATAGAGGCAAACACATGTATGCCTCGTGCAAAACCCACATATTCCTTGTGGGTATAAAGGAGGATGAGAAAGGGATGCAATTTCCAAATGGTGCTGCAGTCCATCAGGACTCAGCTTGGCATCTTTAGATCACAAGGTTGGAAAAAGTCCTCTAGCATCCTGGACTCTAACTCCTTCAATTCAGGATTCCCCAAGATTTAAACAATACCCAGTGATGGATTTATGCACAAGCTAATTAAGCTATAGCTTTAAGACTCAGACTACAAGGGGCCTCTAAACCATTTGAGGGATAATATTATGGGGTCTCTTCAACTTGATATAGCTTAGATGTCAGCATGTCTTAATCTTATCTTGATCATACCTGAAGATCCACATTCAGGACCAAGGGCCCTATCACAGTAGACAATTATAGCACTGTGATTCCACTTTATCAGCCATGGCAACATCCAATGGAATCAGATGTGTGAGGTAAACGTGTTATATAAATAATAAGTGTGTGTGTGTGAGAGAGAGTGAGAGATAGAGAGCGCAGACAGACAACGTCATGGGTTTGTATATAAAAATGTTGCTTGATTTATTGTGTGAGAATGGGGTTGGTAGCTGTTGTGAGGGGGGAGAGAATGCAGTATTGAAGTGGATGCTGACTGGTAGAATGAGGAGATTTGCATGGGATGGTTGGTGAATGGCAGTTAGAGTTTGAATTAAAGTAGGATAGTGGCATCTATGGCCGAACCTTATCACATGACATCGTGACTGTCCTATAGGTGGTATGTATTCAAACCGTTACTGTGGTGTCCCTTTTAATTGATGGGAAAAGCCCATCAATAGCTCTGTCACTATTGTTCCACTGCTACCCCTGGTACGATAGGTCCCTTCGCTTCAATTCTGGCATTACAACAGTCAGTGCCATGAAGGGGCCTGATTCTCCTTCTTTCCTCCTCTCTCCCTCTCCCACTCGCTATTCCAAAGCAGGCTAACTCTGTGCTTGTCAGGTTTTTTGTTTTTTAATTTTTATCTTTGCTGTGTTTGTGTAATTATGGCAAGAATGATTAAAATTATTTTTATTTTATCGTTTTGCCACAATTACACAAACACAGCAAAGATAAAAATAAAAAAACCCAACAGGCACGGAGTTAACCTGCTTTGGAATAGTGAGTGGGAGAGGGAGAGAGTAGGAGATGAAGGCTCCCTCATGGCACTGACTGTTGTAATGCTGGAACTGCAGCGAAGAGATTTATCACACCAGGGGTTTTTTTTTCAAAGCAGTGCAGTTGCGCAAAAGAAGAGAGGTGTGATAAGAAATGTTTTCAAAGCGGGACGTTACTGGTTCCTTTCATTAATGTGACAGCCCCGAGATACAAGCCTCGTGTGATAATCTCCATGGTGTCTGTGGTGGTAGCATTAAAGGTGGAAGGATGGTGTCCTGTTAGGGATAAAAGTAGTATAGGTCTTCATGGGAACCTTGAGGAAATTTAAACTGACCCTTGGCGTCACCCGAGGAGGTCCTTATGTGTGGCAGAGGTGGGGAATCAGGAAAAGCCCTCACACTGAGTGTTTGCTGTGAATACTGAGGAAGGCTTCACATCCAGTGGGTTAAGTATAAAGATCCCCCACATTTGGTCACAGTGGTAGGACTGTCTGAGAGGAATCCTTGTAGTGGGTGGCACTGGTGTGATTGCCTGAGCAGAAAGCCCCACACTTGATGTATACAATGATGGGATAAAATCTACAACCCTTAAAAATAAAGGGTGGAAATCCCCCACACATTTGGTAGCAGCAGTGGGATTACTTGAGAGCAGTTAAAGTGGAATCATAGCACTATAATTGTGTCATCTGAATGGGACCCTGGAAATAACTCCACCACAGAGCCTTAGATAGCCAGCCACTTCACAGTTGTTCAGACACACCATCCTACCCCTTGCCCCCTGCCCATCAAATAATATGTAATTCCTCACATGATTGGGAACCATTGTTTTGCTCCTGACTCTTGTGGTAATCTCCATTTAGAAACTAGAGAACTAAAGGGTCAGGAAAGTAAAATGAGGCCATTTGAAAGAAACACATTTCACAGAGTTAAGTGAACTTCAGAGAAACTATGATGGCCTTATGTTGTATTCCCTAACTGGCACATTAGGTTGAAACCACTAGCTGAAGGAAAACAGGCACTTACAGGTCTGAATGATTTGAGGACTTTTTCCAGTATTTCGTGGAGGGTCTTTTTACCACAGGAAGAGATGTAGTCCTGAGCCAACTGCAGGAAAGGCAAGCAGTCCTCACTTTCACTCCAAACATGCTAAAAGGGAAGACACGGAGGACAAACCAGGAGTTAAACAAAACCCTGAAAAGGGAAGGGTTAGAAGAGATTGTGGTGCTTTAATGTGATTTGAGAGCTGCAGTGAGGAGTAAGCTAAAAATCTATTAAGTTCCAGCTGATTGAGTAGAGGCCAGCATCCTACTCTCTGTTTTTCAGTGACGATGTAGTTGAGTTCAAGGCCTGTTTTTATCAAGCATACAGGTCTACTACATATATTACAGGGGATGCCTAATTTTTTGAGGGGGGGGGTAGCATGTAAAGGGATACTTTCAACCTCCCCCACTCACGGAATCCAAAAACTCCAGCCAATTCACACTCTGGGTCTGTTCCTATGCTTCTATCCACTTTGCACCCAATTCTAGCATGCCAGTCAGATGTCAACAAGACAGCACTTGAGCATGGGTGGATAGGAAAAGACCCAGGTTGCTGCCAGAAGCTAGCATTGTCAAACACCCAAAACACCCCCACTAAAAAAACAGAACCTGCCCAAACAAACAAAGGGAAGATTCAAATATTAGTGATTTTTTAATTTTAAAAACTCCTGAGGAAGGAACCATTAGCTTTGAAACATGTTGATTAATGAGCTATTATTACAAGATTTCCTAATTTTGTTTAGCACTGGATTTTTGGTTTGCATCGTGGGGCAACCACCCAGGCTTCTCAAAAGGAAGCAGTATGCTGATCTTGAAAGCCCTATAGCTGGGCAATTTTCCTTATTGCTGTTCCTCGCTATTCACCTACCCTTTGCATGTATACCGGGCCCAGATGAAAAGGATGAGCAAGTGCCAAGTGGGAGCATGACTCAGGGAAGGGGCTCCATTCAAGCCAAACCTGGATTCAGTACTGAAAGAGGACCAGAACGTGAGCAGGCAAGGTGCCTTGTTGCCCACTGCCTCAGAAGGCCTCCATCCAGTGTCTGGGATACATCTCAGCCATCACAGGCACACAGGTTGCATGTGATAGAACTTGTCCAACCCCTCTGGAATCTTCCTGGTTGGTGCAGAAAGCTGTCCCTACATTGAGGGCTCAGTGATGTGAACCATTGTTTTTAGTGTCATCAGCAAATGACATGGCCTGATTGCACAAAAGGCTGTCAACAAATCAACTACACATCTTTACTTCTCTGTCAAACCTAATTAAGATGTGCAGCGTAGGCAGAGCTTAGGGAAATTACTTTTTTGTGTTACAGCTCCCCAAATCCCCCAGCTATAGCATAGGCAATAGCCATGTAGGCCAGAGCATCTGGGGAGCTGTAGACTGCAAAAGTATTGTTGTTGTTTGCTTCTAACTAACTTTATTTATACCTTGCTTTTTTCTCAAAACTGGGGCTCTAGGTAGCTTACAATTCAAAACAATTACAAGAGCCCCCATGGTGTAGTTATTTGAGTGCTAGACTAGGACTCTGGGAGACCAGAAATTGAATTCCCACTCAGCCATGGAAACCCACTGGGAGACCTTGGACAATTCACACTCTCTCAGCCTCAGAGGAAGGAAATGGGAAACCCCCTCTGAAGAAATCTTGCCAAGAAAACTCCATAATAGGTTCACCTTAAGTTAGAAACAACTTGAAGGCACAAAACAATGACAGAAACATACAATATAGCTAAAAACCTACAAATGTCAACATTAAAATAGACTGAACTTTGAATAATATTTAAATAATTTAAAACATACGCTTAAAAAGGACAATATAGACTCAAAAACAGTTCAATAACAATCCAGCACCCTCTAAAGCCCTTTCTTTAAAACCTTACAGTTCTAAAAGTCAGTTGGAATTAAAAAAAAACTTTGTCTGCCAGCAGAAAGATAGCAAGGAGGGGGCCATTGTGGCCTCCTCAGGAGTGGAGCTCCTAAGCAGTTCCAGAGCCTAGGGGAAGCAATCAAGAAGACCCTCTCTCACATCCCCATTGTCCATGCCTATGAAGATGGTGGAACTGAGTGAAGGGCCTCTTCTGATGCTCTCAGGGCCCAAATTGGCTCATACAAGGAGGTACAGTCTGTCAGGAAGCCTAAACCATATTTGCTGAGTAACTTTCCCAAGGCCTGCTCTCTCCCTGTTTCTCAAATGTGCAAAAATATACTACTGATAGTGGCCAGAAATCTCTCTGATACTTCTAGTGCTCAGTGCTTGATATACTCCTGACCTTAATGGGCATAATGCATCAATGTACCATCCAGTCAGCACACCCACTCTTTTATTCCCTGCACACCTCCAATGTGTCTGGGACAAAAACACAGCTACAACATTGATCTAGCTGTGTCTGCAGTTTTTCAGAACAAGGAAATAGGGGCTTGAACAAATGAAGCCACTTAATTAGGTTACAAATGGTTTAGTTAGTAAGCATTCAAACTTCATGGGGACAAAAGCCAAGCAGATGTAAGGTGATGGAGAAGATGATACCTAGGGAAGAAAGAGCTGCCATGGAGGAAGATTTAACTCCTTTCCAGTGAACTGAACTCTATTCCACCTACAGTAAGAAAGCCATGCAAGCCAATGAAATCAATATGTGAGCTTTACTGACAAATTTACATAGATATTTAACAATGTCAATTAATTATAGCTTTTCAGTCTGTGTATATTTTGTTGAAAGAGTTGTTATTGTGGAATATTGATGGGTTTAAACCCTTTTTGAAAAAAAAATATTCTCCCTATGAAAATTTGCCTATTAACTTTGTTTTTGCTCTGTCACTAGTTAAAATTTCTTTGTTCTCCCAGGCCTTTTTAGTATTTACAGGGTTGTGGTTTTAACTACTGCTTCCTTTCCTGATTGATTTAGGCCCTCATGCTTCTATTATATTTTAGTGTGTTGATTCCACACTGTATTTTCAATATCTTGGTTTGGTCTATATTCCTATTTTTTTTTAAATCCCTTTGGAAAATTAAAATACATAAATAAACAAACACCAGTTAAGTCAATCTCCCAAGCCTATTCAACCTCACCAAGTTTTAAGGATAAAACAGGAGAATTGGGGTGCACCACATGAGTTCCTTGGGAAGAAAGACGGGATAAAATTGTTATTAGTAAGCCATATGAAATACCATATTTATATTTAAACACACATGCACACGGAAACAGAAGTGTGGTATCACTTAGGTATCCAATGGGCATTTGCACTTCATGGAGGCTTTTTTAAAAGAAAAAGAGCAAAAAAAGCAAAACAAGGTGATCACTGCACAGACAAAAATGAGGATTTTTTTTTAAAAAAACATGCTATGCAGAGCCAGGTGAATATAAAATTTGTTGATAATAGTCCCTAATGGGAAATCGGTAATAACTTTGGCAGTAAGTTCATCTTTGCCCCAGAATTTGTAAAAAGCTTTGATGATATCTGCTCTACAGAGCAAAAATGGAACCACAATTACATGAAACTAGGAACAATCATTTGCATCACAGAGCTCCTCTTTTGGAAAGAAATGCCACATTGGTCACTTACCGTGAAGGTGCATTCTTGAGGGAACGGGGTGATACGGGGCCTTCACATCTGGGTTTCGTCAGTCACCGCCCAGGTGTAGCAGGAAGTTACGACAAGCCTGTTGATATTCAAATTTCTTTGTCTTCATCTCCTCCATCCTGGAGCCACGAGGCCAGTTCGCTGACTAGCAAAGCCCTGTAAGGACTAAAGAAATCGGTCAGGTAACATAGTATTAGTACAGAACTGTATAGTAAGGGTACCGCCATGAAAAAATTAGCATATGCAGTCACTGGGCGGGGAAGGCCCCGTATCACCCCGTTCCCTCAAGAATGCACCTTCACGGTAAGTGACCAATGTGGCATTCTCTGAGGGAGGGGTGATACGGGTCCTTCACATCTGGGACGTGCCCAAGCTTACTCATCAGGGCGGGAGTGACTGCAGAAAACGGCGGTATCAGTCTTTTAGAACCTCCTGGAGCACCCTCCGACCGAAGTTAGCCTCGGCAGAGCGGAACTTGTCCACCTTGTAGTGCCTGATGAAGGTGGACGGTGTGCTCCAGGTTGCTGCCCTGCAGATCTCTGCTAGGGAAGCGTTAGTCGAGAAGACCGCGGATGTCGCGGCCGACCTAGTCGAGTGTGCCGTGACCCCCGAAGGTCTGGGGAGCCTGGCTGAGTCGTAGGCCTCAAATATGCAGGCCTTGATCCATGTAGCAATGGTCTTCTGAGAGACCCTTGATCCTAAGGATGCCTGAGAGAATGAAACAAATAGGGCGTCGGAGCGCCTGATGGGGGCAGTGCGCCTGATGTAGATCTTCAGGGCCCTCCTAACGTCCAGGTTGTGCCAGAGTTTCTCCTTCGGATGTGAAGGGTTTGGACAGAAGGAGGGCAAAACCAGGGGTTGCGAAACGTGGAACTCGGAGACAACCTTTGGTTTGAATGACGGATCCGGATGTAGGGTCACCACATCCTTGCTAAAGGAGCACAGGTGGTCCCTCACCGATAGAGATGCCAACTCTGACACTCTTCTCGCTGAGGTGATGGCCACTAGAAAGGCGACCTTGAAGGTGAGAAGTCTCAGTGGGATACTACGTAGCGGTTCGAATGGTTGCTTCATCAATTGCCTGAGGACGAGAGGGAGATTCCAGGAAGGGAACCTGTGCCTCACCGGGGGTGAGACTATTGAGGCACCCCTCAGGAATCGCCTAATATGGGGGTGCGACGAGAGGCGGACCCCATTCTGCGCTGTAAGAAACGCCGAGAGTGCAGCCACCTGTCTCTTCAAGGTGTTTGGACGTAGGCCTGCTTCGAGACCTTTCTGTAGGAAGGCTAGGATGTGCTTTATTGAAGCTTCCTCTGTGGTCAGCTGCCGCGAGGTGCACCATCTCCTGAAGGCCTTCCAAGACGCCTCATAGATCCGCCTAGTGGAAACGCGGCGAGAGGAGAGAAGGGTACTGATAACTGACTCCTCGTATCCGTGTTCCCTTAGGGCTCTCCGCTCAATCTCCATGCTGTCAACTGCAACCAGCTTGGGTCTGGGTGAAGGATGGGTCCCTGATGAATCAGGTCTGGTCTCTGAGGCAGGCGCCACTGCCTCTGAACCCTCATGTCCATCAACTCGGAGAACCAGGGGCGCCTTGGCCAGTGAGGCGCTATCAGGACCGCTTGTGCCTTCTCCTGTCGAATCTTCCGGCAGACCTTCCCTATGAGAGGGAGCGGGGGAAACAGGTACAGCAGGCCGGTCGGCCAAGGGGACTGCAGTGCGTCCGTGCCCTCGGCGTAGTGGTGATAAAACCTGGTGAAGAACCTGTCTAGTTTGGCATTTGACCTTGTCGCGAACATGTCCACCTGCATCTGGCCGAACCTGGCCTGGACTTGATGGAATACTTCGTCGTTTAGTTCCCATTCCCCTGGTAGGACTGAGTATCTGCTCAGGTAGTCCGCTTGCTGATTGTGGTCCCCCTGTAGGTACTGGGCCGAGAGCGACAGCACCGTCCGTTCGGCCCAGAGGAAGATGAGCTCTGCCTCCTGTTGTAGGGACCTGGATCTCGATCCCCCCTGTTTTGCTATGTAGGAACGGGCAGTGGTGTTGTCCGTCATCACCATGACGTGTTGTCCCTTCAGGATCGGGGTGAAGTGTTGCAGGGCCAACCGGGCAGCCCGCAGTTCCAGCCAGTTGATGCTGTGTGTCTTTTCTTGGGGGCTCCAGATCCCCTGCGTCACCTTTCCCTGACAGTGCGCTCCCCAACCCCGTAGACTCGCATCCGAGGTAACTAGGATCGCCTGGGGCACTGTAAAGGGGGAGCCCTTGCCTGTTGATTTTTCCTGGGACCACCAGGTCAGCGAGTCCCTCACGCTCCGAGGTAGAGTGAGGAGTGGGGACCTCCTTGATGCGATGTCCTCTTGGTAAGGCAGCAGGAAACTCTGCAGAGGTCTGGAGTGGAACCGTGCCCAGGGTACAACCCCGAAGGCCGAGATCATGAGGCCGAGGAGTCTGGCCAGTAAAGACAGTGGAACCCTCCTTAGGGAGCGAACCAGACGGACCTCCCGTCGGAGGACCTCCTGACGCTCCCTGGACAGAGTGATCTTGGAGTTTATAGTGTCTATCTCCACGCCCAGGTGAACAATGGTGCGGGCCGGAGACAGGCTGCTCTTTTTGAAGTTCACCAGGAAGCCATGGGCCTGCAGATAGTGTATTGTGGTCTGTAGGTCCCTCTTCGCCTTGTCCAGGGAGGAAGCTCTGAGAAGGATGTCGTCTAGATACGGGTATAGGTGGATTCCCTGTGCCCTCAGGTTGGCAATTAGGATAACCAACACCTTGGTGAAGACCCTTGGTGCCGAGGCCAGGCCGAAGGGAAGGGCCCTGAATTGGAAGTGCTGGTCCCCGAAGGCGAAGCGGAGGAACTGTCTGCTGTCCTCGTGAATCATGATGTGCATGTACGCATCCGAGAGATCGAGGGAGGCTAGAAAATCCCTTGGTTGCAGTGCCTCCCTTATAGAGGTAAGCGTCTCCATCCGGAATCTTCTGTACATAACATGACTGTTGGTGTATTTGAGGTCTAGGATAGACCTCTGGCTTCCATCCTTTTTTGGCACTGTAAAGAAGAAGGAGTACACCCCTAAGAAGCGTTGAGAGGCTGGTACTTCTTCTATGGCGGCCAAGTCCCCTAAGTGAGTTATGGCTGTCGCCAGGTCTCTTGCTTTCTTTGGATCTTTGGGTATTGGGGCTGGGAGAAATCTGCCCCTCGGCCTTGACTCGAACTCGATTTTGTACCCGTGGGTGATCGTTGAGATGACCCACCGGTCCGTTGTCGAGTTCAACCAAGGCTTGAGGAACAGACTGAGTCGGCCGCCCACTGGGGGCGACCCCGAGTCAGGATTGTTGGCGGGAGCCTCCGCGTTGAGAGTTGGAGCCTCCCCTTCTGATGCCACTGGGCTGAGATCCAGTGTTCTGTCTGATGACGAAGTTTGGCTTGACCCAGGGGGGACGAAAGGAGTTGTAGTTCCGTTGTTTCCCGAATCCCCTAAAGGAGCGAAAGGGACGAGAAGGTTGAAAGGGACGTCTGCCACTCTTCTTATCTGACTTCTTAAGGGTAGAGGGCATTGCCAACTTCTTGTCCTTTGTCTCAACAAGGATGCCCTTCAGGGCCTCCTCCCCGAACAGTTTAAGGCCTTTGAACGCCGCTGAGGCGAGGGCTGCTCTGGTCGGGGTATCCACTTGCCAGTGTTTCAGCCAGACTGATCTCCTAGCCAGCGTGAGGGCTCCAATCGCGCGGGCGGAAAAAATCATGGCGTCCTGAGCAGCGTCTGCTATGAAGAAGAAGGTGCGTAGGAACCGAAGCAAGGACCTGTGTAGGACGTTTGGATCCAGTTCCTGGATCTCCATGAGCTCCTGCAGCCACACTATCGCCGCTCTGGAGAAGAGAGAGATGGCTAGGGTAGATCTAACCCCGCATGCCGCGGAGTCATGAGCCTTCTTGATGGCTGCGTCGGTTCTTTTCTCGTCCGGGTCCCGAAGAGAGCCTTCTCCCTCCTTGGGAGCCAGACAATTAGTGACGAGGGAGGCGACCGGATTGTCGACAACTGGGGGCCTGAGGAGATCCAGAAAGCGCTGGCTAGTATTGTAGTACTTCTGTGCTACAGTGGTGCCTCGTCTACCCATAGAAGGCTTTTCCCACTCGTCTGTTACCAGGGACCAGAAGACCTCTGGGAAAGGGAGTTCCGGTTTCTTTGGGCGTGAGGTGCGCATCACAGCAGCCACCTTCTCATTAGATGACGAAGTCGAGGGAGCTTGATCCGTGTCCGCGGGTGAGATTTCTAAGGTTGCCATCACCTTAGTAAGGAGAGGAAGATACCACTCTCCTTGGAAGAGACGATCCGAAGAATCCTGGTCCGCCAACTCTGAGTCAGTGATTTCGCCCTCCTCCTTGTCAGAGGGTTGCGCGTCGTCGTGCGCCCGTGAGCCCCTGACCACGTCTAAGAGGGTGCGCTCCTCATCCGAGGGTGGTAAAGACTCGGCGGAGGAGTGAATGGAAGGAGGGTCCTTCCTTTTCTTGGCTAGGGTACCCGTGCCCTGGTCGTCAATCTTGGTGCCATGGGACGTGGACTTAGAACTTGTCTTGCCATGTCGTGTGGAATGGCGCGGCTGCGTGATGTTCGCCTGGCCCTTGGGAGGGACCCCCGAGGCGGAGGCGCTTGTGCTAGGCTCCTCTGACGAGTCGTCATCTGAAAACAATGCCTTCGAGAGGAGCTGAAAGGCTGCCTTGATGGTGCCCTTGCGTTTCCGGCGACGGCCTTGCTGAGAAGGCCTAGTCTCTCTAGCTTTGGCTGCCTGAGCGGCGACCCACTCTAAATCAGATTCCTCCCCGCTCGATGGGTCGAAAAACACAGGAACCCCATGTTGGGTCGCGTTGTTGTGACACAAGGGGGCCTGGTAGGCCGAGGCCTGAATGGCTGGGGCCTGATAGGCTGGCGCCTGAGACCCTGTGGCCTGGGCCAATTGAGACTGGGGAACAGGTGGGAGGTAGGCCAGGCAGCTTGTGCTTGGAGCCTGGTTGACCAGCACCTGCTGTGGGAGGGCCTGGAACACCACTGGCTGTTGGGCCTGGTTGGTCAGGGCCTGTTGAGGCAGGGCCTGGAGTACCACAGGTTGATGGGCCTGCTGGAATGGAGCCTGGCCCAGTGAGGCCGGGGTGAGCAGCGGCTGGTAGGTCGGGGCCTGGGGAATCGCGGGCTGTGGGATTGGGGCCTGAGAGGGGGGGGCCTGGGAAGTTGGCGCCTGCCTGGTCTGCCCTTCGGTACCTAGGCTCCCCGATGGCTGGCATGGTAGGGCTGTATCTTGGTTGCCCTCCGCTGAGGGACCCGCCGCATCCTGGGAATGGGGGTCGCTCGGTGGATCCCCCTGCCCCCCCCCTGCAGAAATGGCAGGGACCTTCGGATCTGTGGCTGGGGAGACCTCCATTGGGGTGAGTGGGTCCCCGCTCCCCCCATCTCCCTCTGGAGTACCCTCTGGGCGCCAGGGTGGTAGGATGCGCGCCGTCCCCAGGAGCAGGGAGGGCACAATGCGTGGGGGAAGGGGCAGTTCCTCCTCGATCCCCCCAAGGGTCCCCTTTACCTGAGCGGAGGCTCCTGCCCCCGTCCATGACTGGCAGCAAGGGCCCGGAGCATGCCACGCGTTCCACAGGGGCGGAGGGAGGTTCGCAGCCCCGGAGGAAACGTCCGGAGCCGGCTTCTTCTTATGCTGCGCCGGCTTCTTCCGCGGTTTCAGCGCCATGTGGCCATCCGTGGCCTTCCCAGCCGCAATGGCCTGGTTGGCCCTCCGGGCCGCGTCCCTTTGCGGGACGCCCGTCAGGGAACCGGCAGCGGCAGCATTGGCGACCGCGGTTCCCGACCCAGCGCTGGCCGCGACATCGGAGAGGCCGCGGTCGGTGGCCGCATCCCCGGCCTCTCCGGAGCAGTTTCCCGCCGTTTGCAGGCCCTCCTGGGCTTGCATGGTCGCTGGCTATAATGTAGCCGGAACAGAAGAGAGAAAGCAGGCAGAGGGGGGGGAGGGCTGAAGAGCCGCGAGATGAGAGGGTTTTTTTTTTTTTTTTTAAAGGCGGGAAATTTAAACAAAAGAAAAGGCTCTAGTACAGAGCTAGTGAATAAAGGGGAGAAAGGAAAGGAAAGGGATTGAAAAGAAATTAAGATAAAGGTAGGAAAGATGGAGGAGATTTCTCAGCTACCTACTGGGCGAAGCAGGAAGTTAGAACTGGCCTCGTGGCTCCAGGATGGAGGAGATGAAGACAAAGAAATTTGAATATCAACAGGCTTGTCGTAACTTCCTGCTACACCTGGGCGGTGACTGACGAAACCCAGATGTGAAGGACCCGTATCACCCCTCCCTCAGAGAATGGAACCTTTAACAATAAGAAACAATTTGAAAAGATGAGGATTCTCTGGTGCTTGCATGCAAAAGGTTGCACATGAGTGCTCCTTCTTTAACAGGAGAATGTTCATGCACAAACTGCAGATAACACAGTAAAAAACTGTTCCTGTGTTGTACAACTTCAGATTGCAGGTCTTGTAGGTGCTCAAATGCTCACCCATAAAGAAAATCATTGCACACCAAAAAGGAAATATCAAGAGTAGACGTTTTTGCTTTACTGTGGACTTGTCTATATGAGCCAAAAAAAACCCCAGGAGTTGCCTCATAGTAATGGCATTTTGCAGCAGCTGCGACTTGTCTTAATGTGTTTTTTTTGCCCCCATAAGCTTTGCATGCAAGATGGCAGCCGCAAGTGATTTACCGTACTCATGTTTGTACTTACCTCAATTTGCTGCTGCCAAACTAAAAACTAAGTCCAAGGTGCAATAAAGCGATTTTTCAATTTAACAGAAAATCAAAAGAAAAAAACCCCCACCCCATTTACTCACCTTACTGCTCATTCACTAGGGCAAAAATCCAACATGGCAGCAGTAGGCACGTGCCTTGTTAGCAAGCCCTGCCTCCTGTGCTCATCCAGCCAATCAGCTTTGTGCTTCCTCTCCTATGGGAAAGTGATTCATATCGAATTACTTGTCCCAATGAGCAGGAATGTGCATCCCTCTCGTTGTTGTTTTTTGCCCAAAACAGGGGACCCAAAATATGGTGAAACGAAGCAGAATGCCATTAGGACAGGTAGGATTCTCCTCGCATCCCGTAAGGAGTGTTTTTGCCATTTAGACAACCCCTGTATGAGCAGCCAATTGCAACCATGTGATTCGTCTCCATTAGGCATGTGAAATGGTATAGCCCAGCTGATACAGGTTTTACTATCTCATCTTCTCTTTGTGTGAACAATGGTGATGATGATTAACATGTATTTATATAGTGCCATCAGTGTACAGCCCTGCCAAGGGCATACAATCTAACACACACACACACACAAAGGGAGGAGCAATACAAATATAAAAATATGCAATACAATTGTAAAACACATTATCCAGACAGAAATACAAAACACATTGAAATAAAGTAAACCGACAACTACATATAACCAAAAATCCATAGTTCTAAAATGATACTAAACTAAAATACAATATTAAACATTAATATTTAGCACACATTAGTACAGAATAAAGTGCCGAATAAAGCACATAAATAATACTGCAGTTTTCAGACCATATTCTCTAGTCTAGAGCAATCTCACTGGAGCCTAATGGCATTATTACACCTAACAGTAAAACCTACTCTATGGTTTGGTTGTTGGTTTATGACACTGGTTTGATGAGGTAGAAACAAAGTAGAGCCCTCAACTATGATGTCATGATGGCAAGTCTGTCATTGTTTTAGCAGGAGCAATTGGGCAGAGTGAATTAGTATACTTATACACCCTTTAACTAATCTTGCTTTGGCAGGGAGAGTCCCAATTAATCATCTATCATCCTACTTTTTCAGCTACTGTTAAAATGTCCCAGTTTCTCTTTCTTCCTCCTACTTTCCTCTTTTCTCCTCAGCTTATTCCAGTCACTGCAAATTGAGTCCAAAGTGCAAAAGCAGTTCTCTCTCAATTAACTGGCAGGGGGGGGGGATAGGAGAGGAGGGATGAAATCTTGCCCTTCCCAATAGGGTCAGGCAGTAGTAAATTGCTGCACCATCTCCTAGCTTTATGTTCTTCCTCATTAATAACTTTTCCCATCTTGACCACATTCTGATTTTGCTTGGTCACATGTGTCCCAGTTTCATCTGTGAAATGTTGTACAGTACAAGCATGTTCGGAGAATATATGGTGCAATCAGTGGTGTTTGACATTTTTGACGCTGTTACCTTTACCAGCTTCTTGGTTCAAGTTACACCTCAGCATTTTCCAGGATGCAGCAAGCTGTGATGTCAACATGGTCTGCAGCATTCATAAAACAGTTCATCATGTAAAAAATTAAAACTGATAGGTTTTTTTCAGCTCCTCTCTGCAATGGTGGGCATGGGAAAGGCCTCCCATTTCCCATGGATAACATTAAACTCAGCTTAGCTGCACAAGTCCCATCACAGGAAGCTAAATATTTGCCTAGCGCAGCTGAGGTAGCTGAAGGATATTGGCCTTGCTAGCATTAAGGTTGGAAGCCCTCCATAAAAAAGATGCATGTTTTCTCCAAAAGTAGGCAAATCTAGAGGATTAATTCCAAAGTCATTTCTGAAAGGTTTGTTACATAAGCACTTTTGTAATGAGATTCCTAATGATAGAAGCATGAAAGCATATAGGTATAAATAGTTACTTCTTTCTTAGAGCAGATCTATACAGGATTCTCTTCTGCATTGCCCATGTCAGCATTATAGGCCAGATAGAAGAATCAAGAAGTAATGCTTTGTCTGGAAACTATGTTTTGATGTGCTTTCTTTTTAAAAAAAACTCCACATTGTAGATAGGTCTAAATACGTATTTCCCTAACAATGCCATTTTTTAATATTTGAGGATTCTCTCTCTCTCTCTCACACACACACACACACACCACCGCCCCTAGAACACACCACCACCTCAATTTAGCCTGAAGTAGCACAATCTAGAAAAAGGTTTAAAACAGGAAAAGCATTGACTGATTCTGTTGACTGCATAAACTAAACCTGGGAAGAATTATGTAAGAACCTAAGCCAAAAATCTGAAGAGCTTGTTTAGATCTATGTCAAGATATCAACTCACCAATGGCACTATCTTTTTATGGTGATGGTACTGGATGCTCCTGTGAGGCAAGAGGCTATGCTGATGGCAGGATGCTCCTGTGAGGCAAAAGGCTATGCTGAAGCTGGTAGGGCCTCTCATATCAGAGAGGCTTTTCCTACAGAAGCACTGTAATCCGGGGCCAATCCGGAGCATTGTGCTCTGGAGCTGCCCTGGATTGACACGAAGCCGGATACACATTCCAGTGCAGATCAGTTCTGGAGTTGTGCTATAGTCCAGACAGGCCTCCAGGCCACCACTACATCAGCCATGCTGGCCTGTCCTCCTTGGTGGATAGATTCAATGAAGGAAGCCACGGCCCTGAGTCTGCAAGACCTGAGCGGGACGGTTGAGGATAGGGTGACTTTGAGGTCTCTTATTCATGGGTTGTCATAAATTGAAGTCAATTTGACAACAGTTAACAAGAATAAAATATGAAATGCTACATATCCATAACCTGAGATTTCAGTGCAAAAGCATCTAGGCACATATCCTGGTCTTGAATATTTATTTCACTAGGGTAAGTCAGAAAACTTCTTTTCTTGTAAATACATGGAATAGCACCTGGAAAATACAAGTAGATTGAGTCTTGCACTGGTGAAGATAAACTTTCTAATTTTTCATAAGGAGAAATGGGTGTCAGATGTGTTTATCCTATTGTAAAATGTGAGTATTAAAATATCTCAGACAACCAGCTAGAACACAAAAGTAAAATCAGTGTCATATCCCAGACAAATTCCAAACCAGTATAAAAACACGATTACACAAGAATAAAGTTGGTCTAACAATGGCTCAGTTGGTGCAAGTAATCCAGCCCCAAATGTGTTTGGGGCCCCTGGAGCATTTGCTCTCTATCCTGCCTTTCCCTGAATCTGTGGCCTTTTCACATTACACATTTATGGTGCTATGATTCTACTTTAACTGTCATGGCACTATCCTATGGAATCCTGGGATTTGTAGTTTATGGAAGGGCTTTTAGAATTTGCAGCCAGAGCGTTCTAGTACTTCCTCAAACTACAAACCTCAAAATCCATAGGATGAAGCCATGGCAGTTAAAATGGAATCACAGTGCTGTAATTGTGTAATGTGAAAAGGCTTCAGGTATCTCAACACACACCAGAACTGTGTGTGTATATGTGTTGTGCTCACTGAGGAGTGAGAGCACTGGATTAGAGAACAGGATGTTTGGGAGTGGTGTCTGAGGTTTTTTTTAGAAACAACGTTGGCCACCTCATAGACTCTTCTGGAAGATCTATTCCGCTGTTTCCCTCCTTGGCCCTCATCCAGAAGGCTGGACTCTGAGCCATGCCATCTCCCTCCTCTTCTGCCAGGTTTGGCTGCTGCCTGCTGCTGCTTCCCTTGAAAAGTTGCTACTCTCTATCAGTATAGGGTAATGGGGGGGGGGGCTTTCTTTTGCTCAGTCAGTTGCTGCCACATCTGCTAAACTCCACTCTGTCCCAGCACCAGCATGCTGCAAACTGAGTGTCCAGCACTGCAGGTTCTTCTTTCTCAACAGTGCACTGGAGTCCAGGGTGGGCTGGGTGGGGGTGGAATCTAGTGCAGTAGAGAAGAGGCAAGGGACCCCCACCCGTACCAGTCCTTATAGATTGTGCAGGTTGCTCAGATGTTGCCTGGATTAATAGTAATTGGGACTGTTATACCTGAATGGTTTCTCAGATTGTCCCTGACCAAACCCAGATGCTGATTTTCCCCCCAGCAATTCGGTTTACTGCAATCAAGCTTCTGATTGGGGCCATGGAGTGCTCCACCCAAAGCGCGCTCTCTCTCTCTCTCTCTCTCTCTCTCTCTCTCACACACACACACACATACTTATCCTAAACTGTGTCCACTAAGCTTTCTCACTTTTCAGCTGCACCAAGGAGGAGGAGGAGGTGGAATGAGCAACAACCCCTATGCCTTTGTGAGAGGGCACTGAGGCAGGCACCAAGCCAACTGCTCCCTCTGTATCTCCTTTGGTTCAGGCTGGAATCACAAGAAAGCTGTGCCACTTCCAAGCTTACCAAAAATGGTTGTAGTCCCCACAAATACCTTGCTCTGCTCCTGCTATCTTCTGTACAGATTCCTTCCACTCTCTGCAGAGATGTTTTTAGGCTGCATCTTTGCCTTCTGAGGAAACTGCACACCCATTTTGCCTCTCTCCCCTTTTCCTCTTTGCACCAATTACGGTAACACTTTGCATTCAACCTGTATGCTCGCCCCCTTTTCCTTGCTACTCTCCATCACTTACGTATATACCTACCATTCTTTCTACTTCTACCCAAAGGTGTACTATAGTTACTTGGGAGTGGGAAAGGAAAATGAGGGCATTGCCCCCCAAATAAGAATTCTTTCCACCACCCGTGAAATTTTCCTTCAGTCCTGATATGTCTAGCATTGCAATAACTTAAAACTTCAGTTGAACATTTAGAAATATGGTTCAGGCACTCAGAGAGAAGGAACAGGCAGGTAACAACGGAATGTGAACACAGCAAATGTCAGAGTTCTAGGTCTGATCAATGTTCAATGTCTCACTCTCTACAGAAATTTGGGGACTGCTGGAAATTTTCATTTGGGGGCTGAATTCTTACTGGGAGGCAATACCCTCATTTTGTGCCCTCCATAGCTACGTCTCTGCTTGAATCTTAGCTCTCTTATCCTCTGTGCACACTATCCCATTTTTTCTTCTCTTTACTCTCCATTACTCTACTTCATCTCTCAAATAGCCTCCTTTTCTCTTTGTGCACTATAACTACTGAAACTCTACAATTCTCTTTTACTTAACTCACAAATCTATAGAGTCTCTTCACCCTTCATTATATTCCACCTCCATTTTCACCCAATGCTGATTTTGATCACTGAAAGGGGGCCATCTTACCCTTCACTGCAAGCACCAAAACATCTATGTGAGGTTAATTTCTGAGGGTGGAGGTGAATTCATTCCTTGTCAAAAGATGTTCCTTTCTGGAAATATTTGCTTGGCTCATATCAATCAGCATTTACTTTGCCTTGTATGGATCACTAAGTAGTTTGGATCCTATTTGGTATGTCCCCTTGCGTGCCTCATTTAGGGCAGGCAAGTGAGGTGGTGAATTGTAAAATATTCCACAGCTCTTTGGACTAAAAAGTATTCAGAAAAATAAGTCCTTATTCATTGTACAAAATGGGGTGGGGTGTGGGATCTATTTCTGAAACTGGTTAGGGCCCATCCACCTTATTTCAGCCCTGCACAAGAACCACAACATATCCCTAACTGAAAGCATATCAATGAAACACCAAGCATATTGAGCCCAAAATGCAACGTTCCAACAATATAAAAAAACAAACACCAAAATAAAAGCAAAAATGAAAGCCAAGCACACCCACAATCCACCCCCTAGATGATCAGATTTAAAAAAAAATCCACTCCAGACTGGCCAATGTAGAAGTCATCTACAACACCTCTAACCATGGATTGATGATCAAGGGCACAATGTAACCTCATGGATTCTGTCCCTCCTCACCTCCTGCCAGAGTGTTTCCTTGCCTCACAATTTTTAGAGGTACGCATAACTAAATATTTGTACTGATATTTCTGCTACACATCACTAGCTTCAAATCACCCTTTGCACCATGGTTAGAAGTGGGTTTGCAAATAGTTTGTAAAACTGCAAGTCAGAATGCCAGTACAGTTCCAATGCTGAACCATGGATAGCTCTGAAAAGAGAAGAGATATTCATGTGCAGGGTGCAGGAGGAGCATGAAAGCTTATCAATTACTTTTAATTTCCTTAGCTTGCTTAGGCGATTAGAAAAGTCATATCCAGCAGCTGCTGGTGGCTTTCACATTAGTGGGGTGGTAAGTCAGCATTTGGATAGTCTGGACTTTAAAGAAGCTACTCAAATGGCTAAACCTATTTGGCGACTATGTTTCAGCACCTTGCATAGCTCCTTTAAAGCCTGGACTAAAAACCAGAGACTTCATCATTGCACTGACATGGAAAGCCACCACCAGTCACATCTGCTCTAGGATCACGTCTGCTCAATTTCAGATCTAGGGCTGATAATATACAAAAAGCTTATGTGTAGCTTTAATCATAAAAATGACCTATGTACATTGAAATGCTCCAAAAGTCCATGCCATGAATGTTACTACAAAAATCTAGAGGTATTTAAAGGACTCCCCTGCCTGCCACCTGACCACTTAATAACCATTTGTGGTTTAGTGGCTTATGACCAAAACCTAAATGTTTAATTTTTGTTGTATTCAGTGCTCTGACATAAAATATTTCTTTCCAGAGATGTCCCTAAACTCATTGAGCATATAACAGCAAAAGCACGTCATTAGCACACAATAGTACAGTACAGAGAAGGCAGAAATACAGATTGCCCTGCAGTTCAGAGAGGCCATGTTGGATATGCCTGTAGTCCTTATGCTCCCTAACCCAGGAAATAATGAGATGCAATGTAACACCATGGAACAGCACAGGAGTCCATGTTAAAAAATAATTAATATTGATTTTGTGCTGTCAAATTTCTTTGCATTAACAGAGTAATATCCTGTTTGTGTCCTGGGCCTAATGAAAACCTGAATGACACCAGGTTAGGATTAGGATGAGCAATTATGCATCACCCCAAAAAGACCAAAAGAAAACATCAAATTGCATATATTTGTATATGGCAATTTACATGGATATGGGCAAATTTGAAATAAATACCATAATGTAAATAGAACGTATGGTATTTATTTCAGATTTGCCCATATCCCTATAAATCTCCATATACCATAGTGTAAACAGAACTAAGATTCAGCATAGTGTCGCGGTTCAAGTGTTGGACTATGACTCTGGAGATCAGGGTTCGAATGCCTGCTAAGCCATGGAAACCTACTGGGTTACCTTGAGCAAGCTCACCAGGCATACATGTCCTCAGATGCCAAGATTGACAAAGAGATCAATCACAGATTAGCAAAGGCATATAGCGCATTTGGAAGACTTTACAAAAGAGTCTGGAGTAATAAACACCTGAGGCGAAGCACAAAAATCATGGTGCATGGAGCCATTGTACTGTCTATTCTGCTTTATGGGTCTGAAACATGGCTCACCTATCGCCACCACTTACGACTCCTCGAACGCTTTCATCAGCGCTGTTTACACACAATCCTAAATATACACTGGACTGACTATGTGATGAATGTTGCTGTCCTTGAGCAAGCAGGGATCACCAGCACTGAGGCCATGATATTGAAAACACAGCTCCGCTGGGCAGGGCACGTTTCTAGGATGGAGGACCATCGCCTCCCAAAAACAGTACTCTACGGTGAACTCGCCACGGGCGCTCCAAAAAAGCGATACCCTGAAACAACATCTCAGGCTCAGCCAAATTGATCACCAACAATGGTCCGCCCTGGCCTCACATCGGGAGGCATGGAAACGCACAATCCACAATGCTGCAGCCTTATTTGAGAACGCACGCCGAACAAGTCTTGAAGAGAAACAACAACGCAGAAAGAATCACAACCCAGAAACATCACCCAAGGAGACCTTCTGCTGTGCTTTCTGCAACTGGACTTGTCTATCTCGGATTGGCCTTTTTAGTCATCAGCGTGCTTGCAGAAAGCGCGGGATCAGTCCTTCCTGAATCTTCATTTGTGAAGAAAAGCCAGAGAGAGAGACCTTGAGCAAGTCACCCATTCTCAGGGCCTGTTTAGATGAGGTGATATAATGGTGCATTAACACCAATTCACAGCAGTGTTTATTTGTCTCCACAGTCCTTTGGCAAAATTGCTGGTGAAGCTATCTGTGTTTGAAGTGCACATGGAACATGCCTGAATCAACATGGTGGCTGCGAGTGAATTACATTATTATTCTCTGCAAGTTGCTGCCACTGCACAGTATTTTTTTAAAAACTGTAAATTTAAGGTGTGCAAGTGCAACCTGCTGCTTAAATCAGCTGTTTGGTCACCTCAGTGCAGTGAAAAAGTGCATGATCGATACTACAAAACTGCAAAATGGCGCTTCCAGCCACTTCATTTCTGGCAAGCCTGCCCCCCACGCACATTTGACTAGTCAGAATTCCTGTTCCATCATTGCTGAGAATGTGCTGTGATTCGAATCAGATGTCCTAACAAATGGTAACGTGCATTTCCTTGCATTATTTTAAAAACTTCAGGAAAAGCCACAAAAGCTCCATCCCCTGTGGTATTTGTAGGTTTTGGCCCCCCTCCTTCTGAATAACTGAACTGCTGCAGGATCTCATTGGGATAAAAGGTATTCTCCTTGCACGTCTAGACAAGCCCTCAGACTCAGAGGGAGGCAAAAGCAATCCCCCTGTGAACAAATCTTGCCCCCCCCCCCAAATCCAACCCCATGATAAGGTCACCTTAGGGTCACCATAAGTCAGAAACAACTTGAAGTCACACAATAGCAACAAAAATTGAACTATAATAGATATCACCACATACACTAGGGAAACCTGTATCTGGGTTAGCTGTGTGCCTACTGTGTGCCAAATTAACCTGTAACTGGGTTAGTTTGCTTTCCACAGACTAACTGTTGATGGTCAACTTCAAGGTCCTGTGCTCTCCTTTTGTATGGATCCTTACCTTTAAACAAGATTTGAACTGGGTAGCCCTTAAGTTAGGGAAGCTTAAGGGGTTTTTCTCACAGCCCTTCAAACAGAGGACTCTTCTCTGTAAAGCAGGGCCTCTAGTTAGGCTAATTTACTAAAATAATTTAAAGCTGCCAGATTTAATACAAGTCTACAACATGTGTTTATTAAGTGTTGCAGCAGGTGCCTGATACAACTACTGTCCTTATGGTGCAGCAGGATCCAAAACTGCGGATTGGAATATAGACTTCAATCATAATTAAGGTTCCATGGATAGCAACTGAATCAGTCCCATTGATTTCAATGAACTGGTATTAGTAGGTGTAAATTAGGATCTAACGATTTTGGTTGACATTATGACTTCTGCATCACAGCTGTTTTTTTTTCTGCAAGGAGATACAGTTAGGGACAGAGCTTCCTTCACCTCCTGAGTTATGCTTGTGAGTTATGAAGCTGCTAAAGTGGTAGGAACTCTGCCAGAAAATAACGCGGGTCCTTTAAGTACTAAGAGCAGGTCTGCCTGTTCATTTCCCTCCCTTCTGTACAAATAGGAAAGCTGTAGAAATCTTGTCTATATACCGAATCTGGCAGCTCTAGCTGCAGCTTAAGTATCTTTGGGTTCTCAGAGCATGTTACACATCTGAATCTAAGCTCTCTGGCTCATTTATCTCCAGGGTCACATGGAAAACTATATTCACAGCCATTTGAACAAAGGAAATAAAAGATCCAACTTGTGCATCATCAGTTCTGTCCTGTTTGAGAATGTGTCCAAGATTTCTAGGCAATTAGAATCATACTAGCTATACCCAGTATAACATACACACACACCCGTGCGCTACACCTCCCATGGTACACATGCCACTCTCCCATGCTGCACTGCCTGTGCCTGCGCCTCCCTCCCCATGCCGCCCCATGCCACCCTCCCTGCGCTCGTGCCACCCTCCCCATGCCTCTGTCCCCATACCCCGTGCTGCCCTCCCCACACTCGCACCGCCCTCCCCGCACCAAGTGCCTCCACGTGCCACCCTCCCTACACCCCATGACGCCATGTGCCACCCTCCCCTCCCTCACACTGCCCTCCCTGCACCCTGTGCCATGTGCCACCCTCCCTGCACTTGCACTGCCCTCCTGCACTCCGTGCCACCCTCCCTGCACCCTGTGCTGCCTTCCCTGCACCCTGTGCCACCCTCCCCGCACTCACACTGCCCTCCCTGCACCCCATGCCACCCTGTGCCACCCTCCCCGCGCCCTGTGCCATCCTCCCTGCACTCGCACCACCCTCCCCGCACCCTGTACACTCTGCACACACACACACACACACACACACACACACACACCATGCCACATCCCCCCATGCTACCCACACACACCCTGCCTCCGCCATGTTTAGAAAGGAGTGAAACTTCCACATGGTCCCGCCCCCAGTGTACTGATTGGCTGCCAACAAAGCTTTGATTGGTTGGTCAGTTTCCTAAGTGGCCAATCAGCACACTGGAAACGGCAACATACCTAAGGGAGATATATATACCGTATATATCCCTATATATATCCCTATATATGATAGATAGCTGGAAAAGCAGACATTTCCAGCTCGGCACCTTGCAGATGTGCTAGACTACAACTTCCATGTAGTCTACCCCGTGTGGAGAATGCCAAGATGGGAGATACTGGGTAAGGAAAGACTGGAAAGACCCACATTCGTTTAGCCAAGATGTCATTGGTTTATATCTAAGTCCAGTTGTATTCTCTCTAAGCCTGACCTACCTCTTAAGGTTGTTGTGAGGACAATGTTTGAGGAAGACCATATATGCTACCTTTAGCTCCTTTGAAGGCAAGAAATAGATGAATTACATGAATAAATAAAATAGTTCACTTCAGCTGACCCAGAATAAAATTTGAAATAATAAATGTTTCATGCCTATATTCTGTAGAAAACTTTTTCTAAAAACAAGACAAAGATAGTTCCTTGGTCTAAAAACAAGACCAAGATAGGACAACAGTTTCTTCTCCTCAGCTGGTTTCGTCCTTCCATCAGTCTCATGATTCTTTACTAGGAATTCTACAAGTGAGTCTTCTATAGCTCATTCAAAAATATTACCTGCCAGCAAAATATAGTACATGTACATCCAAAATCAGCTTCAGATTTATTTATTTTGTACTCACAAGTGCCTCAATCAATTTTCTTTATATAAATGACTTCTTTAGGACAGGTATACATCTCTCAATGTTTAAACTGAGAAGCAAATAAAAAAGTGTTTTATCAACAGCACAAATATTGAATACCGTTCCACTCTTGTATCTGCCAGCTTCTTGTATAACTTAATGTGATTTCTATGCATCATATGAATTGCTACTGTCATCATTCTGAGTGAATTTGAGGTTGCTACTGGCTATAGTAACAATGATCTTCCATGTACTAGGCTAACTACTACTATCTGCTTGATAGATAAATGTCTGTATGCACACACAGTCTGAGTCTTATGATGTCATGGAATGTTCAGAAACATTCTAAATATTCAAAGGCAAGCTCTCTGGAACAGATTGTTGGTAAACACTGCAGGTTCTATGATGGAATGAAAAAGTGTACTGCCAAGGAATAATCTCACACAGAAGGACTGTGTGAAGCTCACTGAGCAGATTTTCTTTGAGTCTAACTATCCTCACAGGATGTTAGCACATAAAATAAACTTCATATATGCTGCCTTGAGCTACTTATAGAAAAATCAGGAAGGACTAGTGAGACAAGCTTCAAATCTCACATAGCACAGTTAATACCAATATACAAATTAATTGCTCGTTGCCGCACTATTTTTAAAAATATTAAAATGATGACAACAATGTCTACAAACTACAAAGGAGAGTGGGAATAGTTTATTTAAAATGAGGGCCCACACAGCAGTGCTCAGTCCACCATACATTAAAGAATACTGGCTCGGAAATATCATACCAAGTGCCAGTGTGACATAGTGGAACCCCTCTCGAACCACCTTCAGGATTAGACAACAAGGCTCTCAGATCCACTAATAGATACCTTCCAACATTTCACAGATGAAAACAGGGAAGCAACATCAGACAACAGTCAAGGTGGCAAAAGTTATTAATGAAGAAGGAGAGACAAGCTAAGAGAGGTTGCAGTAGCTTGCTTTTGTCTGAGTCTACAGGGAAGAGTGGAAGCCAGTGTGGTGTAGTGGTTTGAGCGTTGGACTATGACTCTAGAGACCAGGGTTTGAATGCCTGCTCAGCCATGAAAACCCGCTGGGTGACCTTGGGTAAGTCACACTTTCTCAGCCTCAGAGGACAGCAAGAGCAAACCTGCTCTGAATAAATTCTACCAAGAAAGCCCCATGATAGGTTCACCTTAGGGTTGCTGTAAAACAGAAATGACTTGAAGGCACACAACAATAGGGAAGAACAAGATTCTGCCCTTTCATCTCCTTTCCCCTCTGATGAGTTAATTGAATGCAAACAGAACAGATTTGTTAAAATGATTATTGGTGTGCATCCCACATTGATTTATTTTATACATGTTTTGCAGTTGTGTGTTCTTTACATATTTTTGGTTTTGATTTTTCATGGTGTCTGTTTATGTTATTTGGGAATTATAGTCCAACACATCTGGAGGGCATTAGGTTGTTTTAGGCTTTAAAGAAATCACCCTATCAACATAACAATTGTATTATAAAAAAAACCAGAAGTCAAAACCATCATCACAATCATTATCATTTGTAAAGGTTGTAATATTATACTGGTCTAATCACCCTGACTTATCCCTAGCCTCTCAATGATTACCCACACAAACAAAATCTGGCAGAAGATTATTAAGCCAACCTTTGGCAAACCCCAGGCAGAGCAGATTCTCATAGCTAGACAGCAAATGCCAAAAATGCCTCTCAATTTCTCTATGGACTGGTGATTCTAATAAAGTTCAGACATGCTCCTTCATCGTTCAGTGAGTGGAACATCAAGGGATGTTTTGCTTGGGTGAATCAGCCATCACATCAAATATGAGCTAGGCTGAGCTTTCACAGCACCTGGCACCGCCTCAAAACACCATTCTCATCTATGGGAGAGCAGATCAGACACACCAGAGACCTTCCAGATGACAGCAGACAGAACATTTTTGTTTGCTTCCTTAGTGGCTCTAGCCCTCCTCTGGAACAAATGTGCATTTCAGTGGGATTTACTACTCAAGCTGTAAACAGGTAAAGCCTATATATTTCTAGGGTTCCCCAACAGTCCCCAATAGTCTCTGCTGGATAGCAGACAGAGCCAAAACTGCTTAGGATCAAGCAAAAAGGCTGCTTCAAGAGTGCTTAGATGACCTTCTAGGCAGGAAAAAGAATGAAGAAATCAAATGGAAATTCAGAAGGAAAGGAAACAAGAGATGAGCAAAAATAGTGTATGTGAAGATTGGTTAAGTTAATCAGCAACATGGCTACCCCTGATTATTTTTGGGGGGGGGGGATTTAAAGATACCAAATTTAGTCGCAACAGGGGAATCCTAAACAAGAGGGAACTAAAGGACTGGGATTTAACTCTTTGAGGTTTTCTACCTCCAACAAAGGTAAAACTCAGTTAGGTTCACACAGAACAGGAACATGTGAATCTCAAGAAGAAAAATACTTTTCTGTTGCTTAAGGAAGTTGAAATTTTCTCTAATCCTCACATGGACAATAAAGGGAGGGACCTCTGCCTGCACTGAAATCCCTCAATATCATTTTAACTGACAATATCTCAGACAGAATGTAGCCCTATGATCGTAAAATCATCACCATTTTTCTCCTGTATAATTTTTAACATCTTTGCCTAATGAAGAAGCCACTGAAGCTTGCATAATGTATTTTATGCTTTGGATTGGCTCAAAAAAACTGTCGCTGCTTGTGGCTTTTGGCTTATTTTGCTGCACAACCAACATGGTTACCCCTGAATATTTTTTAATCAGTACTAGTTAAGGTTGCTTCCTTCCTTATCATTTCCATCTGCACCCAGCCTGCCCATTCCCCCTTCACTGCCAAACACAGGAAACGTTATTTTGCTGTTGTTGTGTGCCTTCAGATCGTTTCCAATTTATGGCAACCCTATCATGGGGTTTTCTTGGCAAGATTTGTTCAGAAGTGGTTTGGCTTTGCCTTCCTCTGAGGCTGAGAGAATATGACTTGCCCAAGAGCACCCAGTGGGTTTCCATGGCCAAGTGAGGATTCGAACCCTGGTCTCCAGTGTCATAGTCCAATTCTCAAACCATTACACCATGCTGCAGCTGCTGAGAAGAGGATCAAAGTCTCCCACCACTTACTTGCTTCTGTTCTAGCATTACTGATGGTGGTGAGCATTACTGATACTGCCTAGGAGACTCTGTTCATCCAAACTTTTGTCTAGAGTCCCACAATCTCATGCCTGCAACCAGAGAATTATTTCTAATAAAATTAAAAGTGCTTGAGCCCAGTCCTGTCTGAAACTAACATTTTCTGCCCTACTGGAGCCTTGGCAGCTGGTAATGTGACTCACATAGGCAACAGGTTTGCTATGTAGGTTGTGCCATGACAAGGGGGAGGCACTCTTCATATGCTCAAATGTACCCTTCATGGATGTTTAAGGGATTCCTTCTGCTTTAAGAAAAAATGGAGAAGGTTATTTAACGAGGATATGTGTCAATGAAAGCTAACAAGACAGATGTGGAATTAACAGTGCTTTCTCTTGTTAATCTCACGTACCTCTGGTTTTTGCACTTGTCTGTGTCACTAGAGAGATAGTGATAATCAAGGTAAAAGCAGGAGAGGAAACACACAGATAAATCTGAAAGTCAGATTTACATATATCCAGAGCTTAGAAAAGGTACTTTTTAGTCTACAACCAGCATAGCAAAAAGTAACTTTACCAAGCTCTGAAAGTATCACCAAAATATTGCTATTTTGTCTCATCAGGTGAAACTTTTAACACTAAGCACATAAGAAAAACAACTGCACACTACTTCCTTGTTGATCTTCCCCCACATGTTGTTTCTGACCTGACTCCCATTTAAGTCTTCAGTTAACAAACCACGTTCTTCAAGGGTGGACGTCACCTCTTATGCTCTGGAAAGCATCATGTACCTCTATAGAAATAAATAAATATATTACATTGCCACTGGAAGAGATTGCACTTTATCTGAACGGGAAACTAAGAAGAAAAGAAAAGAAAAGAAGCACTCAAAAGAAAGAAGGAAAAATGAGAGTGGTAACAGCTGAGGCAATATGTTAATGCAAAGGGTTGTGAGGAACATCTGGATTCTCAGAAATAAATGAGTGAGTAAATGGCACCAGCACTGAAATGGTAATATGGAAGCATTCCTGGTTGCGAGTAATTTTTGATGTTGTTTTTTGAAGCTGTGGCTACAAACTCCTCTCTCTCCATTACCCTCTTTTTTCCATTGTATATTGGCTCTAGTAAGGAAATCCTGGCTTGAATTAAGCAAACACTCCCCATTTTTATATCCAAACTAGCTTGGCTTTAATGGCTAACTGTGGCTTTGTGTCAGTAAACAAACCAGAAAATAACCCAGGTTCTGTCCCCAGTTAGCCAACATTAAGCCAGCATTCAAGACTTATGCATTAATGGAAACAGGATTTCTGCAGAAGCTGGAAGAGGGAAGGGAAGGGGAGACAAGCAACACTTCTTGTCCACAGCTTCATAAACTATGATTTGGGAAGCCATGGGAAAAATCTGAATGTGACTAGTAAGAAGTCATTCCATGACTTCTGAATGTGACTAATGAATAAGAAGTCATCCATGTGATGGTTCTTCCCAGGTATGAATCTGCTCTAAGTTGCTACATGAATGAAATGTTTAAGAGGGTGCTCATGATAAAAGCTGCATTTTGAACATTCACAGAACCATTCACATGGTTAGCTCAAAACAGACAAAACTCTAGAAAAACAGGACAGCTTTGTTTGACTTCAGTGTGTTTTTAAAAGGGAGCACTGGAGCACAGACCTTCAAACCTATGTCTTTGAGAAGAAATCCATGATGCAGCCCTTACATGAATACAATCAAATGGGTGCATACAGCTGAATGTCAGCTTCCTAAGTCAGCCAGGGAAAAAATATCTCGGTTGGGTGTTTTTGTTTTCATTTTCAGTCCTGTTGCCAAAAAAAGCAGTGGGCAAAGCTGGCTTTTCTCCTTTCTGAGCTTTGAAAAGTTTTAGAAATATGTATCCAGGAAAAAGAAATAGTACAAAGTATTATAACTTCAAAAAAATTACTCTTTCGTGGCCATGTTGGCTGGGGGATTCTGGAAGTTGTACTCCCCAAAAATAACTTTCCCAAATTCTACCTCAGACAGTTAAAATACACACACACACACAGGCCTTAGAGAAGATACAATTTCCTTGTCAAACTCCCTTGCATCTTTCTGAAAGTGTTAGATTTCCCCCCTTGACGCCATTCTCTCCCCAACCTTATAGGCTCCCAATCTTGGATTCCATACAAGCCTGTAATGGGCGCCACCCTTTTCAATACAACTGCCCATCCCTCTGTTACTTCCAGATACCAGCAACACTAGCTGTGTGCAAAGTCTTGGCTCCATTGGAAATCAGGTCTATAGGTTCAAAACTCTTGATAGAACTTTATAACCTATAACTCATTAGATATAGTTTCCAGTATGATGGCATTACTGATGTACCTGTAGTTCCATTTTTACTTGTTCTGGTGTTATTGAGAATATTGTCCTAGGATTTTTTTTAAAAAAAATGTAATTCCTAATTCCATATATGAGCAACATCTCTTTGGGAATTCAGAAAAGGTCTAAAAACTAGGCTAGGATAATTGGCAAGACCTCAAATTAAACTAAACAGCAAAGAGCAAGGTGTAAGAGGAATCTTCCATTGTTTAAAGTTTTTTTCAACAGAACTTTAGCTACACAGTTAGACCCCCTTGTCTGCAGGTTTCTTTTCTGTGGTTTCAGTTACCCATGGTCACCAGAGGTCTGAAAATATTACAGGTATAGGGTTCAGTACAGTTTCAGGCATCCATGGAGAGTCTTGGAACATGTCCCCCATGGATAAGGGAATCTAACTGTACTTTTCTGTTTGATTCCACTTGGTCCTCACACAGCAACCCAGTGAGGTACATGGGGATGACAAACATCATCTCTCTCAAGACCACCCAGTGAAATTTAGCAGAAGATGGGAATGAACCCAGAACCTTGAGGCCCAAGCCAAACACTCTACCCCAAAGGTTGGGAGAGGAAGAAAGGCTTGGCTCATCAGATATCGCTAGATTGCAGATGTCTTGCAATGTATTGCAGCAGCCCTTTCCAACATAACCAGTATTGCTAAGAGCTGCAGTTTAGAAATATCTGGAGAGCTGCATTTTGCCTAGTCCATTATAGCAGAGGTGGAGAACATGTAGCTTTCCAGATATTGCCGAACTCCAAAATTTATCAGCCCCAGCCAGCAGAGCCAATAGTCAAGGCTGATGGGAATTACAGTCCACTTCTGGTGAGCCACAGGTTCCTTGCTCCTGTAGTACTTCACACTGAATCTCTCTTTTTTAAAAAGAAATAGTAATGTAGTCATTACTTTGGCCACTTAAGTAGCCCATACTCTTCTCCAATCTGGATTTTTCCAAATGTTGGTCAAGCAGGCTGGGCACTATCATCACAAACTTCTGGAGGATGCCACAGTGAAGATGGCTGGTATAGCTGCTTTCCAAAATCAGTGGACACTGGACAATTGCAGGAAGAAGTACTGTATACTGAAAGGGGTGTGCTGCAGTGATGAGTATCAGACCAAGACTGGGGAGAGATTCTATAGATCACTGGGTGACCTTGGGCATATGACAGGGCTGTTGCAAGTATAACAGTGGGCAAGGGACTCATGTACTATGCTTTGAGCTCCTTGGAGGAAAGGTGAGACATACAATTACAGTTGGACCTCTACATTCACTATGGTTGGAACACAGGACCCCGGCGAAAGTGGGAAAACTGTAAATATCTCTAGCCCCCACCCAACCATATTTAACACACACAAAAAGGTACGATCTGCAAATTCAACCCATCGTGGCTTCCTTCGAGGTAGTGGGGTTCCTTCGCAAGGCAGAAGTGGGTGGCTAGCAGGGCTTGCTGCTTCCTCCACTGCTGCCCTATGCCATTTTACTAGGGACTTGTAAACTTTACCATATAATTTGCAGTCTTTCTCAGTCTCACAAGGCTTGCAGTCCCTATTAAAAACTGCATAGGGCAGCAGCGAAGGTGGCAGCAAATAATCCGTGAATAATCAAATCCGCAAAAGCTTAACCAGCAAATGTGGAAGGCCAACTGTAATTAATTACTTAAGAGGAAGTATAATATGGTGGAAGTTTTATTGTATCAACACTGTACCTTGCTGCATATGGGCTGGTCACTTTTGCATAAACTGTTAGTCCAGGCAACCTATTGCTTCTGGATTGTGGCTACTCATGCTCATTCCATCATAAGCTAAGTTGTCACATGGATGTATACTTTGATAGCAAGACAGTGACAATGAGGTGATCTACCACAGTCTTGTGGGATAATATCAACTGTAAGTACAGGGTCAATAAATTCCTTAAGCAGAGATTTTAGGCTGGGGAGGGCAAAATGCAGCCTTCAAAATGCTGTTAGGCTACAGATCCCAGCATTCCTCACCACTGGCTCTGCTGGTTTAATACTGCTGCCAGCTGTACTGCAACAACATCTGGAGAGCCACAACCCTGTTTTAGGCAAATTATTCAACTGATATTTTCTTCTTTCCAAACAAGGTGCTCAGCTGTCATTAAAATATCACAGGGAGTAGAACAGACTTAACTTTTATGAGTAACACAAGGTGGGCCCTTGATCTGGGTGTTTGTTTATGCAATAGTCTACAGTAGTCCAACTTTTAAAACCTGCATTCAGATTTTGGATGGGCCAGTTTAATTTGAAAAAGGCAAACACTGGTTTTTGTTATTATTATTTATAAGAGAAGGTTGCTAATTTAGCAGACCAGAAAATACAAGCAGTGGTAGCTGCCAGCACTGTTAAAAAAAGCATACAAAGCCATCACCTGCTTGGAATATGATGTAACCAAGAAGCAGAAACCGGAAGGCGTGCCCCCTAAATCAAAGAGAGTAACAATTGTAAGATATTTTCTGCAGATCAAACTATGAGAAAGCTAAATGGAATACAAGGAGGAAGCTGCTGAAGTAGAGGAAGAGAATCCTGACTCCATTTTATTCCATTCTCCGTTTGCTGGGACAGCCAGAAAATCCCACCTTAACCTCAAAAGAGGTGGGGGGTGAGGTGATTTCAATGCACAATAAGCCATAAGCAAAACTCACTGCTGCAGGAAGAGGAAGAGTACTGTATAAAATTACACACACACACCATTTGGTACCTGCTTTGTAAAGAGAGAAACAGATTCTTGGGAGAGACTTTGAAAAGCCTTCCTCTACCTGTGAACTCTTGATCCCAGGCCATTACCATCACCATCCCATTTACTCATTTCACTGGCATTTTTAATTCAGGCTGGCCTGTCAGCCAGGGAGCACAGAAAGTAGACTCCATTTTGCAGATTTGAAAATTATTTGGAAATGATATGCCCAGCAATAGTGATATTAGAAAGATTATTTTCTATGCCTCACCTCCTATAACGCAATAGAAACACTAGTCCCTCACCACCACCAAGAAACATCAGCCTTCTACTCTGTCTGTAGCAAGTCTTTCTCCATTTCTGTTGTCCTTAAACCTGCAGAGAGCCCTCTTATCATAGTGAGCCATGATTGAGAGAGTTAAGCTTCTCCACCATCCCTCCCTGGCTAAACACAAAGCAACAACATGTATCCCTCCAGCTTTTGGGAACCATACAAAAAAGCCCTTTGTTTCCTGCGGGTGGGTGGATGGGAAGGACGGCCTCCTGCTCCAACATTTTCAAAATAAGAGAGCCTACAGCCTCATTCTCCGGAGCTTTGGGGGCATCCATTATGCTCCACAGCAGCAGGCCTGCACAATACAAGACCCTCCAAACCGAACGGTGGCCTGCCAGGTGACTCAAGAAACCTCAGCTTTACTGCCCACCTACGATTGCGCACTCAGTGGTTCTCCTGCATCCGTATTTGGCCTGGTGGGTCACATGCTGTGTGGGGCTTATCAGTGTTTCTCAACCAGGGTTCCCCGGATCCCAAGGGTTCCCCAAGAGGTTGCTAGGGGTTCCTCAAGAGATTGTGCTTGTGTGGGGGAAGCAATAGCACTATATAGAATAATGTTTATGCAGGGGTTCCCTGAGACCTGAAAATTATTTCAAGGGTTCCTCCAGGATAAAAGGGTTGAGAAAGGCTGCTCTAGATGATGTTCAGGATGAAATGAGAGCTGCCTTGTCTGCCCCCCACTGTGGGGAAGCCTTTGGCCCTCTTTTCCCCAAGTCCTCATGGCAGTTGAGGCTCACGCTTAGGTGAGGATGTGGTACTCTGCACAAGCCCAGAAGCACTCTTCTGGCACTTGACAAGCTGCAAAGCTCAGGTAAAGTCCAGAGGAAAGGTGAGTACTTAGGAAAAAAGGATGCACCCCAAGACCAGGTCCTTAGTAAATAGATATGATGTTCCCTCATCTAGAGGATGGGTGCGAAGAAAGGGAAGGGGGATATGTGTGAGGAAATGGCTCACTCTGAGGCAAAAAGGTTCTTGTTCAGCTGCCAGCCCAAACCTTGAGGAATGCAAGAAACACACACACATAAACATTTGACCATTTAACCTTCCAGCCCTCTCCCCGACACAACAAAGCAGTTGACACCCCAGACAGGTTTCTTTTTAGTGGGGTGAGGGTGGGCTTATTCAATTGATAGGAAATGGTTGGGAATAGGAAAAGGCACTGGGGGGGGGGGTTTGAGGGAAGCTGAAGCCGCCTTTCTCCCCAGAGAAGCCCCCCTCCCAAAAGTGAGGGAAAGAGAGCTCCCTTTATAGTCTCCCCCCCCCCCACAGGAAAGCAAGCTGCGGGAAGGCGGACGACACCCAAAGCAGGCAGTATTACATACACACACACAACACACAGAGTCCTCGTTGCCCTCCCTCCCTCCCCCACCCCAGCCTTGACTTACAAAATTCTCCCCGCAGCCGTTGTCAGGACAGAGGACGTAGAAGGAGACGCCCGGGTCGGCGTAGAAATCCATCCTCCGCTCCGTCTCCTCGGTGGCGATGAGCTCGAAAGGGTTGTTGGAGCACCATTTGTCCGCAACGTCAGCCAGCTGCTGGAAATCCATCCTCGCTCGCCCGGGCGGCTGCCTTCAGCCTCCTCCTCCTCCTCCTCCTCCTCCCGCCTCCTGGCTGGCTGGCTGGGTGAGCGAGTGGCTGGACCCGGTTCCCGCTCCCTTCGCCCGCCTCTCTCACGCTGGGCCCTCGGCCCTTCTGGGGCCAAGGAAGGAAGGAAGGGGTTCACTGGGGAGGGGGGGCCTTCCTCGCCGCCTCCTTTTTTTGCCCCTTGGACCCTGTGGCCGCTCTATCCCGGGCTCAGCATTCCTCGGCCCCTTCCCGGTGTATTGTTTACATGCCGGGTCGTCCTCCGAGGCGGGCTTTGCCTTGTTTCCCTCCTCCTCCTCCTCCTCCTCCGCCGCCGCCGTTCCCGGTTCAACCACCGCCTGACTTTGGCTCAGCACGGCTGTGCGTTGTTTGGTGTGGGGGTCATTTGGCGGGTGGGGGGGGGAGCTGGATTCGGCCGGATCCTGCTGGATTCGAGGAGATCCACCCACTTCGCCTCCCCCCTCCATATATATATGGAGCCCTGCTATCTCCTAAGACATGAAAATCCTGCTATCTCCTATATGGAGCCTTGCTATCTCCTAAGACATGAAAAGCAACTCAATGAGATCCCAGATCTGGCACGAGAGGAAAGGGGAAATATATTTATATTTCCCCTTTCCTCTCGTGCCAGAAGATCTGAGATCTCATTGAGTTGATTTTCATGTCTTAGGAGATAGCAGGGCCGGTTTAAGGCACCGGCGGCGTCAGCATCCGCAGGGGGCCCCATCATTGTGGGGGCCCTCGTAGTAACCCTCCTCCTGCAAAAACATTATTAGTAATAATCTGAATATCCTGTACTGTGAATAGCCTGCTTAGCTTAGGCTGGGTTACGTTACATTAACCTGAGATAAACATATGCCCCCCCCAAAAATAAAGCATTGCAGGGGGGCCCAAAATTCCTTAAACCGGTCCTGGGAGATAGGAGGGGTCTTTGCAGCAGGTGGTGGCTGGGGGATATATATATATATATATATATATATATATATGAGATATAGATAGATAGGAAGGGTCTTTGCAGCAGGTGGTGGCTGGGGAAGGGGGAGATGTTTATATAGATATAGATATATATGAGCTAGAGATAGATATATATAGGAGATATATATATATGAGAGAGAGAGAGATAGGAGATAGGAGGGGTCTTTGCAGCAGGTGATGGCTGGGGAGGGGGAGAGTTTGAAATATATATATATATATATATATATATATATACACCCCTCCCCAGCCACCACCTGCTGCAAAGATCCCTCCTATCTCCTATGACATGAAAATCAACTCAATGAGATCCCAGATCTAGAAGAAAGGGGGGTGGCGGGGAAGGGGGGGTTGGAATACAAATCACCACCAAACCCAGCATCTCAATTCTACCAAGCCTGGCCAATTTTTGCATTGCACTCAAACCACCACCATCCTCCTTTCAGTCAAGGGGCCTGTCCAAAATGGAAGCCACCTTGTGCTTCTCCTACTGCTCCTCTCCTCAAAAATACTGTAAAATCAAATGAAATGGATTTGGACAGGGCAGTCCAGCGCCTGGGGAATGGGGACGGCCCCTTAGTATTTTGGAGCCTGCCAAAAGCCAACCCGTTTTAGAACTCCTAATGCTGCTGGGAGGCATCCACACTGGAGAAATAATCCAGGTTGAAACTGGATTATTAGCCATGGCTCCTTCCTATGGAATCCTGAGATTTGTAGTTTGGTAAGGTGCCAGCATTCTTTGGCACAGAAGGCTAAAGGCCTTGTAAAACTACAAATCACAGGATTCCATAGGAAGCAGCTATGGCAAATACAGTTGTCCCCCTGTATCCACAGATTTAAGTATTCACGGCTTGAAAATATTCTTTAAAAAATAATAATCCAAAAAGCAAACCTTAATTTTGCCATTTTATATGAGGGACACCATTTTGCTATGCCATTGCATATAATGGGACTTAAATATTCACGGATTTTGGTATGGGGGGCAGTCCTGGAACCAAATCCCAGCGAATATGAAGGGACAACTGTAAACCCATTTCAAACTGGATTATTTGTGTAGTGTGGATCCCCCCAATTCACTAAGGCTGTGGGTCTTGGCATGAATGCATCTTGTGTATGTGTGTGTTTCAAATGTAGATGTGTTCTTCTGCAAGTCTGTATGACAAAAGCCCAGGCTATTTTTTTCCCTTCACATTACATTTCAGATCGCATTTAAAAAGGAGGAGGCATATCCAGCTCAGTCGCATTGCATGTAACTCAGAAGTTAGTCTAGCTGAGCTGAACGGCTTTTCTTTCCAGTGACAGCTTTATGGAAGCCTGAAAGTTGCATTCATGTGTTGAGATTATGCAGGTCTAAAAGCAAGGCAAGGAGGAGGATGTGTTTATGGGTATTCATGCTATGATATTCTACTGGAAAGAAAGTAAGCAAACAATGTGTTAAAATATGCAATGCACTATGCTGGCGTCCCTGTATTCTTAGAATTTGCAGTGCAAGATTTGTGAGTGAGAAAGAGAGGTAAAACAGTCAAATAATAGAACTTAGGAGGTGTTCCTTTTTTTGACTACAACCTCCAGACCTCCCTGCCTGCACAGGACACATTGACTGGGGATTCTGGGAGTTTTAGTCCAAAAGGTAGTTTGACCCTGTCCTGCGAGCTCTTCACTTATCCACATCTGGGGGAAAAAATGTTCTCTCTAGGCATTTCTAGGTCCTCCAATGTGATTCTGTGGTCAATTTCCAGCATTTGCCTCATTGAAAATAACAGGGTTCTCTATTATCCACAGCAGTGGTTCTTAACCTTTTCTTCACCAGGGGCCCCCTTTTAATTATTATTATTATTATTATTATTATTATTTATACAGATAAAAATCCCTAAACACCACCCACCCCCACCCTCCCCCATAAAAAGATATTAAACAAATATAAATTAAAAAGCACCTAATCTAAAATCACATTTAAAAACAATAAATACAATAAATGGCCAGCAGACTAAAAGAGGCCAGGAGTTCCTGAGGCCGGGATCTAATTAGGAAAGGCCTGCCGAAAGAGATCCATCTTTAGTGCTTTTTTAAAGCTACTCAGACTTGTCAGCTTTTAAATATCTTTTGTTGCCATGGACCCCCAAGACTTAACTCAAGATTTAAAACAACAACAACAATACAGTTACACCATCCATTAAACCTTCACTCAAGAGGCAGTGGAGGGGGAGGGAACACTTTTTTCCTGCTTCTTCCTGCAAGGTTGTGGCTGGAGTGGATTGAATGGCAATGTGCAGGCCAAGCCAGCCAGCTAGTCTTTACCTTGGCTCCTGATCACATGGCCACTCCACTGCAGGGAGGAGGTGGGCCAAGCAGCCTTCAAGCCTTCGTGGACCCCCTGTGAGGACATCGCGAATACCTGGGGATCTCTGAACCCCAGGTTAAGAACCACTGATCAATGGTTTCAGGTATCCACAGGGAGTCTTGGAACAAATCCCTCTCAGATATGCTGTTTGACCTGTATATGACATCTAGCCAATTCATCCCAATGCCAAACTGCTCCTACAGCTGATCCAGAGCCATACATGATTTGGCAGTGAATGGTATTCTTGCAGCCAACCTCACTAGGTATCAGCTGAAGTAGAATCGTTCAGGGTGTCAGGCTGGGGGAGGATGAAGGCACTGCTGCCAAATAAGAGTTCTGCCCTTAAATGAAATTTTCCTTTATTTCTCTATTTTCTAGCATTTCAGAGAGTGAGGTGCTTAAAATCATTTCACTTAAAACTCTTCTAGTTGCTACAATTGCATTCCCTTACTATCTTTGCCCACCCTTTTCTTAGGATGCCAAAACTATCTTTCAAAATGCTCAGCTGAAGTTTTAAGTGAATGCAGTGCTTAAAATTTGGTGACTGTAGGAAATGTTAATGGGGTGGGCAGACATCTTATTTGGGGAGCAATGCCTTCATTTTGGGCCCACCCCCCTCCGTTGGCCTCTGTTACTGGGAAATGATAGCCAGGGATGAAGTGGACCCAGTTGCAAACATTTCAACACTGGAATAAATTAGCTAGGTTGTTTGGGAAATGCCTTCTTTGGAGATTTTCAATACAGCTGGGATAGAGACCTAGCCACTGTGCTTTCAGGGTAGTACAGTCTGAAGAGTTTTATTAGTTTATTGGTTCCTAAACCTTTTGTTTTTGCTGTGGACCACTGGAAGATTGCTGAGAGTCATAGAGCAATGCTTACTTTTTTGGATCTACAGATTAAAGCACATAGGTAACTCATATTTTAATAATAAGCCTTTTAAAATTCAGCTCTGGCATCATTGTCAAAACCTGCTGCTTTGAGTCCCATTTTGGGAGAAAGGTGGCATGCAAATCAAGCAAAACAAACAAACCTGTGTTGTATTCTGGAAAGCACAGGCCCTAAGCCAGAGTCTTGTTAGCATGTTTGATGAGCCCTGGCCAAAAATGGCCTTGACCTCCATCATCTGAAAAATATAACTCAAGTGTAGGGTCATGTTCTTCTGATTATTCTTAAGGCTTTCCACAAACCCTCTGAACAAAATTTGCAAACCACATTTTAAGAATCTCTCTACTGTTGGCCATGTCAGCTGTGGGATATTGTAAGCTCTGTAATCCTAAAAAAGGGCCAGTGTGGTATAGTGGTTTGAGCTCTGGCCTAGGACTCTGGAGATCAGGGTTTGAATCCCCACTCAGCCATGGAAATCCACTGGGTGACCTTGGGTAAGTCACAGTCTCTCAGCCTCAGGGGAAGGCAGAAGCAAACCCTCTCTGAACAAATCTTGCAAAAAGAACCCCATATAGGTTTTCTTTAGGGTCACCATAAGTCACTAATGACTTGAAGGCAAACAGCAACAAAAACAGTTAACTTTTCTAAGTTCTGCTATTTCATATATTGCTAGTAAATCCTGTCAAGCTCTCCTATTCTGTTAATGGGATTTTTTATTTTTATATTGACAGAAGGTGCATCTCTAGAGACCTCTAGAAACCTGTGTCAGCCCAAACCAACAGAACAACTGACCAACACAGGAACCTAGAAGCTTCCACAAACCTGGTTCACTCATACCTCCTCTCATATGCATCCTTCCTATGACATTGTTTGAACTGAGTCCACTGCAACATTCAACCAGAGACAAGTCTAACAATAATTCTAGCAATAAATTTATTTGTTATACATCTCTCCAGAAGATGATGGGCAAAATTGGTACATACAAGAAAATATTAGACTGGTGCATACAATAAAATATTTAGGTTAATCCCAATTTATCTTTTGTAGTTTAGTTTACTCATCCTACAACCTCAGGCTGATGATGTAACAACTAATTACTATCCAAACACACACACACCTCTGTGTGTGTGTGTTAGGCTTGCCAGGTGAAAAACAGGACAAGGGTCCTATACCTTTAATAGCTGTGTGGGTAGTGGTTTGAGTGTTGGTCACAATGCTGGAGACCAGGATTTGAACCCCTACTTGGCCATGAAAATCCACTGGGTGGCCTTGGGCAAGTCACACACTCTCAGCCCTCAGAAAATCTAAGGTGATAGGATTGTCTTAGGATCTCCATAAATCCGAACACCTTGAAGGCACACAGCAACAGGAAGATGGTACAGGAGTCATTGATGGTACAGGAGTCTGCAACTCTAGGGTGTATGGATTTTGCAGGGGGGGACTGTGGGAGAAAGGCAAGATATAAATTAATCAACCAAAAAAGTGTTGTAAAATATTTGGAATACTGTTGTACTGGCACGAAGCTTCCCCTGTAGTAAAACATAACACTCCCCTCCACAGCTTCCTCCTGATGGGATTGTATTACTGTTTCCTCAGCCACGCTATTGCTGGATCTCTTGTTTAACCTAAACCTGACTCCTAATTCAGGGTTGGGCAAGTTTGCCCCCATGGCAGTCTGTACCTTAAAATTATTGGCTGAAATCTGTCCCAGAAGGGATCAGTCATCCACATCTGGTTTCATTTCTACACTTTTCAGCTGCAATCCAGGGCCTCCCTCAATTGCCGTTTCCTTTAAAAAAAAATGTAATTGTTAATTGCATGAATCAGGTAGCACCTGGTTTGAGGGAACAAACCAGTTAAAGAATGCTATTCTATCTCTTCATTTTTAGTGAAACCTACTGCTGATTCTTCTGTTCATCTTGGAGGCAAGTGTTTTCTAGATGAATTCAAAAAGCCTTTTTTTGTCTGTTTTGAAACTTGATAAAGGATCAGAGAGATGAGGGAGGCAGCCCTGTTAGATGTTTGTATTAGATCCAGAGAAATTATGCTTGATTCCTTAATGGTATAGCTGCTATAATTTGTAGAGCAGAGTGAGCAAACAACCACTTTTCAGCCCCCAAGGGCCACTGTAGGCTACACAAGCTCCTCCATATGAAATCTAAATAGTGGGAAGCCTATTCCCAGTGTTGTAAAACCACTTTGGGGTAGGTTTTGGGATAAATGAAAATGCCTTAGTGTAAATGAAAATTCCTGCTTCCAGGTATGGCAATTCTCATTTTGTACTGAAGTCCCTTGCCCCCCAGTTCAGGGTGCTCTGGGTAGGTTGAAGAGAAAGCTTGGGAGGCTGTCTGGACTCTGAATTCTGGGGTCTCAGTTTCTTCTGCTCTTTAAATAATTTGTAGATTCAGGCCATGGGGTTGACACAATCATCAGCAATACCTGTACTTCTGAATTTGTCTTGTGACTTGCTGAGTTCCCAGATACCAACTATTTTACTTAAACATTCACAATCTGGGTGTTGAGTTTGCTAGCATTTCCTCCACCCCTACCCCAAATAAACTGGATATTTTAAACCATAAAACATTACCCCTTTCACCTCCGCCCTGGTCTATTGGCCTCTCTCTCCCCTTTTTTGGTCACCAAGGTTGCCTTTATGCAGAGTGAGACAACCATCTCACATCATAAAGATAAAGCAAATTATTGAATTGTAAAGAGATTCCTCATAGTGTCAAAATACTTTGGGTCATTATATGTATAGGATACCATGTTTTTTTGTTTCAGATTTCATAATTCGGAAGTGGTAAATTGGGATCAAATTTAACTCCTCAACACTTTGATACAGATGTAAATTATTTACCTGGGCGTCAGTTACACAACAGTTTTTATCATGGGGAGAAACAGGATTTCCTGATCCAGAGTTCGTCCCTTGTTGTTTACACGATTTGTCACTGGATGAACAATATCCCGGGATTGTTGTTTACATGACAATCTTTCCCATGACAAAAGTAAGATTCTGAGACATAGTATCCCATGTTTTAAAAAAAAAAAAGCATGGGAAAAGATTCTGGGATTATAATTTTTTTAGCTGTCAGTCAAGGATGCGATTACTCATTTTTTCGCAACCTCGATGACATACTTCCTTTAGAGTTTCCCGCCATGAGCGATGCTATTGGCTGCCACAAATGTTTGTTCAAGCTTCTGCATTGGTCAGAGAAGGAGGGTGAAGGCAACCCCCTCTGCACAATTTCATTTTTTAAAAAAAAAACCTGATGGGCTTGCCACAGAGGTTAATGCCCAAAAAATGTTAAAATCCATTTTAAAGGAGAATGCCGGTACAGACACACAAGGCATTTTAAAACACAAGCCTCCGTTGGTGCAGGGGACGGTGAGAGAAGTCAAAAGCAGAGCCGACTGGAGCTCCGTGCACCTGCCTTGCTTTCAGCCAGGAAGCCAAGTGGTTTGCAATCTACTGAAACATACGCCCTGCGTGCCTCCTTTGCTTTCAACAGGGAAGCTGAGTGGTTTGCAATCTACTGAGGCACACACACACCGCACACCTGCTTTGCTTTCAACAGGGAAGCCTAGCGGTTTGCAATCTACCTGCTTTGCTTTCAGCCAGGAAACTGAGTTCAGGGGATGAGGAGGGAATGAATAAGGCGATCATGACCCCAGAGGCTTGCAGTGTGACAGTCCCTTTAAAAATTAAAGCCTCCATGCAGGGGAGGGACAGGTTAGAGCTGAGGGGTTTGCAGTGTAAAAATCCATTGAACAGGGTGACTTATGACACACACACACACACACACACACACATACATACCTTACTGCTGCCTGGAGGGAAGCCTTTGCTTTCAGCCGGTGAGGCTGAATCTATTGAACGGATGACAGAGCCCTCCTTCTCTGAACTCTGTGCCTGTCCCTGCCCACCTCAATTTCCAGCCATCACCTACTCCCGAGATATTTTGCCCCGACCTGTTCACATATCCAATTTTCCGCATCCTCCTGAGACTTTTTTAAAAACACGGGACAAACGGGGGGATGGAAAGTCCTGCTGGTTGAGGGATAAAAGGTGCCCCCCCTTCCGAAAAGCTCAAGACCGCTACGCAAGACATGTGAACTACCAGAGATCAACACAAATTCATCTCACTACATTTTCATAGTGTAAACAGCACGCAAGTATCATTATTTCTCAGGTACGTTTTTCTTTTAATATATTTTCATAATTGCTCTAAATGCTTTGATGGGACAGAGTGTTGGAATTAGTAATGCATTAATTGCTTTTAATATATGCACATTACCCTCTTGCTTTTCTTTTCAGTTATGCAAATTAGTTGAAAAGTATTCCCATTCCTCTAGTTCAGATGCAGATGAGTCTGGTGCCTGATGCTCAGGTTTTTTTCAGGAGCAAATCTGGTTCATACCTATTTTTAACAGACCAATGCAGCACTTGGACAAGTTACTTTTTTTGGATTACAGTATTTTGGACTGGCTGCCCATGTTGGCTGAGAAATTCTGGGAGTAGCAGTCCAAAAAGAAAATCCATATGCTGCCCTAATGGAGCACTAATTTTTAAGAGGAGCTCAATTTTCAACTGAGTGAAGTGCCTATTCCAGTGTATGTTGGGATGCTGAGAGCAAATGTGGGACACTAGAAGACCTGGGGCCCTTCCACACTACACAGTTATAGCACTGTGATTCAATTTTAGCTGCCATGGTTACATCCTCTTGAATCCTGGAGTTTGTAATTTGGTGAGTGACTAAAACTCTTTGGCTCAGAATTCTGAACACCTCTCCTTAAACTGCAAATCCCAGGATTTCATAGGATGGAACCAAACCAGTTAAAATAAACCATAGTGCTATAATTGTGTAGTGTGAAAGGGTCCTAGTCTGTATGCTGCATGATCTACTCTACCCTCACTACACTGCTTCACTGCCCTCCGGTTGAGGATGCAGTTTGCTTTATCAGTCTTCACGTAAGATTCAGCTGTTCTGAATCTGGTCAGCTTTTGTACATACAATGCGATGGGGAAACATCCTTCTTGTTCTTGGACAAGTCTCTGACCATAGATGTTTCCCTTAGCTACCATTCTATGGACTGAATCTAACATTGTATAGAATAACAGAGCTTGGGAAAATATTTTAGACTGCAACCTCCAGAATCCCCCCAACTAGCATGAACATCAATGATGATTGAGGGGTTCTGTGAACTGTTGTCCAAAAATACTTTCCTAAGCTCTGGTTAGACTTCTTCACTAATTATGTGCAATTCAGTTACTAAGATGCTCAAAGTACACTTGTACTTTGGGTTGGCATCATCTGAGCACAGCTTCCACCAACATGGCATCCTCCAGGTGGTTTAGATTTCAACTCCGATCTGCCCTGACCAGATTGGCCACTGGTCATGGATGATGTGAATTGCAGTTAAACATCTGGAGGGCATCATATTGGAGGGAGATCTATCTTGGCATCTTGTCTAATGTTTCTTTTGTTCTAGAAAAAGCAACTTGAGCAGGAGACTCATAGCATCTAGGAGTGAGAAGGTCTCAAGAGTAGTAGGCTGGGCTACCTGTCTGTATGGAAGTTCAGTGGCTTGTGTGTCCTCTACTGTAACAGTATGGAATGCTTAGTAACTGGATACATGCCTTCCTGACTACTAAGTTTAGACAAAGTAACCTACGAGGGTACCTTCAGACCAGCCAGTCAAGAGCCTTGGCAGAAAACATGGCCCATGCCTGAAGTGTCCTCATTCCAAGATAGTTCAGCAAGTTAGAACATCACTCAGAAGAAATCTCTTCTTCTGCCTATATCTCAGATGCAGGAACTTTTGTAATTCTTGGTCAGCTATAATTAATTCAGTAAAACTGGTCTTGAGGTTCCTGTTCGTTCCATAGGGTTAAAACATGGATCCCTTTGTTCTTCCTCTTCCAAGACTCCCCAAAGTCATAGTTTCTTTGTTTAAGTATGTGTAACATTCCTTGAGTTCAGGCACCCAGAACTGCTCCTAGGGTTGGGATGGGATTAGAACCAGCATAGATGGATTCCTTCTTGTGGCACTCATAAGATCTGCCCAGGGTTTACTTGACTCGTCGTATTACATTATCTTTCCTAGCAGTCTACTTCTTCTAGTCGGCTATGTAGGTCATATTTCTAGGGCCAGAAATTCTTTCTCCCTTCAATTCAAGCCACATCTTTGCCTCTTAAGCTCCTGTATATCCCCTGCATTGTACACTTACGTTAGTATGGCCTACACCCCACTTCTAGAGACCTCAGAAATTGTGTATTAATAAACTGGCATATTATTACCTTTCACAAGGGAAAAAGCACAATGGTCTCAGAAGAGGAGAGCTGAATGCCATGCTTTATCCTAGGGAAGATTAAGGCTAAAAGCCAAGTAGGACACATTCCCCAGTGGAAAAGAGATACAATAGGTGGATGAAACCTTTGTATTTGCTGATGTTCCTTAATTCCCCAAACCATAAGACAGGTTGCTCAAACTTTTAAAATCTAATCACTAGACATTAAGAAACACATTAGCATCTTCCACACCTTTTGTCAGGACCAGGAAACTCATTATGCAATCCATGAAGGCTCATGAAATCTATTGTTTCAACCCATGAAACACCCAATCCCCTCAGGTGTATTTGGAGGTATAAATGAGCCCCCAAAATATGCCTCAGCACGCAGTTCCAGTTCCAGGGGACACTCTGTCCCTCTGTGTGGCCACCCCAGATTCCTCCATCCACTCTGTCAGATTGACTACAGGACAGGTTGTATCACCCCCAACAAATCCTCTTGCTACCCTCTATCCCAATTTTTCCCCACTGCCTTTCTATAGCCTTGTGTGAATGCTTTTTCTGTGTGTGTGTGTGTGGTGTCATTTTTGAACTCTTTAATAAAAACCATACTTGATTTTACATGTGGCTGTATTCCATCCAGGCTAGTACTAGTAGACAAAGGTTTTCAAGATCCCCTTGTTACCCCCTTTCGCATAGCTAAAGTCGAGCTACAGCTAATTTCCCCAACATATTAGAAACTTGCTATTTTCTTAGAATTTTCCAAGAAGCATTTTGGGTAACACTTAGGTAGAACATCTTACCTTATGGTCATTGCTACATTTTGTCCATTTCTGCATTTTGTCCAGTGTTGTAACCAGCCACCCACAATGGGAACCATTGCTTGTTGCAAGGAGTACGTAAAAGAGGATTTCCATTTGGCATCTACAGATTGATATTTAGGGACATGGACTTGGGGAGCCTACCCTTTTAGATCTACAGAGAAACAAGTGTTTTACCATGGGTAAACACTCTCAGGCTGTGGATTTTAAGCTCAGTGGATTTTTCCAAGTGAGATCTTTTGTAATCCTTTCACTTGCTTTGACTCTACATCTTCATTTCTTCTGAAATGACCATGAATCTGTCCATTCTTCTCCTTACCTGGCTAACATGGTGTCATAAAACTCAAGGGAACCCCCCTCTGTGCACACCTTCTTGGCCTCACCATTTCCCCACTGTTCTCCCTGCTCCATATTTGGTGAAGCATACTTCCCTGCCCTCCATCCTTTCTTTCATTATTGTAAGGGATAAACTGTGAGCCCAATACTAGGGGACTGGCAAACCAAAAAACCAAGTGTTTGTTAATAAAGCTTATTATAATTTATTCTGTCTTTGTCAAGTGAGCTATTTGTTCACTTTTGTCAAAATATACATCTGCAAAAAACCCTTCTTTTCCAGTTTTGTTAGGCCTATGTGTGTATAGTTTTGCATACAGGTATGACTGAGGACATTTGGTAATGCCTTATTAAAAAGACTTCCAAGCAAACGACCAATAACCCATCTTGGGGCAGTGAACTCCGTAAGTTAATTGTGCGTGGTATGAAGTAGCAGATCCTGTTGATTAATTAGCACTGATCAATGGGTGAGCTAGAGAAAACTCCATAAGGAATAAAGTACACAACCTGGACTGCTGAAGTTCATTTTTTATTTAAATAAAATGTTAAAAAGAAAAAAATTACAAGGTCTATATATGTATATATACAATTTACATAATTGTAAACACACAGATGTTTAGACTAATGAGGCAAATATTTACGTCATCAAAAATAGTATATTATACATCTGAGTTCTGCCTTCTTTCTACTTTTACTTCTTTAATGCTTGAAATAGGTCTCGTTGTTTCAATTCTGTCCAGTACATGGCCAACCTGGTGCCATTGCCTTTTAAATCAAGTGGTATGGGACTTGTAGCATGACCTTTTAGGAAGATATCTAATGTGAAAGCTCCATTGCACAAGCCATATACCATACAAACTTCATACATAATTCACTCTTTCTTCAGCTTTTGGAGCAAATATAGTTTCTTCAGTTTGTTATGTATAGGCCATTAAAATGTAAACTAAATTACGTAATTTGCAGCACAATCCACATATGCTCAGTCAGAAGTAAGCTCTGTTAAGGTTAGTACGGTATGTAGAAGATTATAGTCATTATATTACTATAGTTGCCTTCTGCTGGTAGTTATGAGGCAGAACAATAACTTGATCATATACAAAAGCCTTGTCCTTTCACTGCTAAAACCTACGCTGCATCTTTGCAGAGATTTCATCCAAAAATGCTTGCGTATTTTCAAGCTAAACTTTCACAACTATAAGGCTTGAAAGCCTGCTTAAAAACAAAGCAAGATTCTACCACCTGCTGAATTCTACATTCAATACCTATTTCTAAATTTGTGCACAGCCCTGTCTATATGTTTAAGAAGTTTCAGAATTAAGAGTGCAACATTAAAAAAAAAATCTAGTTTTTTTCTTCTTTCAAATATGTTAGGAAGTTAGAAAATCAAGCATATGAACAGTACAGTATTTGGTATGCATAGAATTTAACTCACTTCATGGTATGAAACATCTTGGAGCCAAGCATCCTAAAATTCAAAATGGTAAAGCACTCGAATGAATGTCTTACATCCGTTTTAGCTACTGCAGTTTCTATATGAGCTCTAAGCTCTGCTCCACTTGACTCTTAAAGCTCACTCAGTTTTGACCAAGTTTTTGGATTATAGTAATAATAATAATATAATAAAATTTTATTTATATCCCGGCCCTCTGCAACGCAATCGGGGCGGCTTACAATATAAAAACCCCATAGTCACAATACCCTAGCCCACCCACCCCTTAAAATAATATTAAATTACAAAGGATTAAAAACATGGATTAATTAAAATATATATAAATTAGAAGAAAAAAAATTTAAAACATACAATCATAGCCTAGAAAGGGCAGCTGAGTCTTGGGCCGGGATAATTATTCAGGAAAGGCCTGCCGGAAAAGATCCGTCTTGACAGAATCAGGGATTCTGTGGGCTGTAATACAAAAAAGTAACTTTTTCAGGCTCTAGGCCTCTGATTCTCTCCTACCCACATCTATGCTAGCACTTATATGGAGCTGTTCCTTCACCTACCGATTCTCATGACAAGGGCCACATAAGTCCCTTATCAAAAAGAAAGGAACACATGCGTGCAGCATAAAAGACTTTCCCTCAAATGCAACAGCAATATTGTTGTTTCATCTGTGTAACAGCCAGCTACAACTTGGCACCAAAGTATGCAAATTGATATTTTCCACAGGTATTTAGAGGCTGCAGCTATAACTTTGATACAACAGTTGTGCAAAATGACAGAACTGCAAAAAGAAAACATGGTTCTTTGCTTAAATTCATATACACCTAAGGCACCTTTATTTCATTAAAAGTAAAAAATGTATCGTTGTCTGTTAAATCAAGAGATAATTAAAGCAAAGTTGTTAGGCCACACATTTTACAGGCAGTCTGTTAAACAGGCCTCATCAACTCAAATCCTTGAATACATATGCTGTACATATGTAATGGGATGGGAGAAGATCCTTGACAGGATATAGCTGAGGTTCCATGAGATTGCTATAAAGTCCATAAATTTTCTTCATATTTCTTTACAAGCTCCCTGATCAGTCCATCCTATTTAGGTACACATCTTGCAAAACATTATTTTACCACATATAACTCTAAAGAGTCTATTAACTGCAGGCAAAATTGTACACAAATGTAGCAATATCTATCAGATTTATCTAGGAAAAAATTGTACAGGTTGAGTCTCCCTTATCCAAAATGCTTGAGACCAGAGGTACAATATTTTGGATTTTTTGAAAACTTTCATATACATAATGGGATATCTTTGCAGATGGGACTGAAGTCTAAACACAAGTCTAAATATTCATTTGTTTCATGTACTGTACACCTTAAAGACAAAACCTGAAGGTAATGTTATACACAATATTTTTAATAATTTTGTGCATGAAATAAAGTTTGTGTACATTGAATCATCAGAAAGCAAAGATATCAGTATCTCAGCCATTCATGTGGACAATTTTGGAATATTTCAAATTTCAGAATTCTGGATAAGTGAGATTTAACCTGTATATTATATCTTTCTTTTTTTAAAGAACACAAAATGTACACATATCTGCTTGTCAAATTTTTAAAACTCGACTACACTTAACACAAAGAGACCTTTAAAACATATATACTGTATAGATGTGATGATATGGAAGATCCTTCCTCCTTGTTCTATAAAATATTAAAATTTGTCATAGCTGAAGCAATACAAATGCCAGTCAGTCAACAGGTTCATAGTTTTAAGTACCAGCTGAATGCTGATTTTTCATTTTTTACCAGTCAAATATTGGAATTTTGCATCTCTCTCTTCGCTAAATGAGCTTTTGGCTCATTTGAGATTTCTGTATTCAATTTCTGCTTTTTATCTCAACTACTGTATTGTTGTCAAGGTAATCCTTTTGCAGACTTCATGCAATATGCAAATTATTACAAAATAACCCATGAAGAGTTGTGTCCTCTAGTGATCAACATAGATTGACAGAGAAATCTGATTACTAGGTGGAAGCAAAATCAGGTATGTTATGGGTAGTGTTTGTTCTGGGACTCCCTATAGGGATATATTTGCTTCTCAATTTGAGAAGTTATGAGCTTCAACATTCCCATGCCAACCTCACCAAATGTTAGGGAAACAAGATACATTTCCAAGAAAGTTATCACTTCTATCTGTTGAAATTTTGGGTCCTCCATGTGTATACTATTGTGTGCACACAATCTGTTTCATGTGCTCAGAAGGGAGCCAGCACAGTATAGTGGCTTGAGCACTGGAGACCAGAGTTTGAATTCTCACTCAGCCACGGAAACCCACTGGGTAACTTTGGGCAAGTCACACACTCTCAGCCTCAGAGGAAGGCAAAGGCAAATCTCCTCTAAACAAATCTTGCCAAGAAAACTCTGTGATAGGTTCACCTTAGGGTTGCCATAAGTTGGAAATGACTTGAAAGCACACAACAATGTGCTTAGGCAAATTTGAAGCCCTGATGGGTATGGGATTACACCATGCATATAGGCAGACACATATGCACTCATACATGACTGCATAGATGTGGGGCATACAGAATTTCTTGTATGAAATAAAGGGAATTTTTATGCTTTTCTTTTAAACCATAATTTATTTATTTTTTAAAAAATCATCATATGAGCTCTCGGGAACAGTAAAGCCTTACATTAGTCTAAGTAAGTTCATAAAAGCTATTAGCCTATGAGAAGATGTAACAGTGTGCTCATTCACATGTACCACTGCCAGCCATTTAGCTGTACACCAAGAACCCAAAAGGAAAAAAAGGAAAAGAAAAAAGCTGGCTTTCTTCAAGTTTACTAAAGTTCTTTGCCCGGAGGCAGATCTTATGCAAAAGCAATTAATAAGTCTGCCTTAAGTTCAACAAACCCAGATACAATGGTATATGTTAGTGCCATGCCCTCCATTCATATCTGCAATCCTATTTCCTATTTGATTTTCAAAATGGTAAACCTGGCATATACTTCGACTATAGACAACTTTTGCTTTAAAACTGCCAGGGCACCAAACCATCCCTAAAAGCAAGAGTCCTATTAGATTACACCACAATTACCATTATTTAAGCTTTATGGAGTATCAGTGCATAAGGAACACAGATCATTGTATTAGATAGTATATTCACATCTGTTTAAAAACTTCAGAAGAATATACACAACATACACAATTTACACATAAAATTAACACAATATAAGCCTTGCTTCAGGAACATTTGTTGTCTTTGCACCTCCCAAGGTCACATGCTTGTACAGCTGTGTCCCAAGCCAGCTTCCACTCAACGTCATTCTTACTGTTTGGTAAATCTTCATTTTTACATACTTGCAACAGGAAACCAGAGGAGAAACCTCATTCTAATCATCACTGTCGCTCCCAGATTCACTCAACTGCAAGTCATTTCCTGCATTTTTTTAAAAAAAAAGAAAGCTACATTATTTTCTAACTATGTTCTATGAAGAATTGCTGAATTTTCACTCAAATACACTGGGAAGAAAAATGAGAAGACACTCATCTTAGATCATTATTTTAAGAGGACTTAGCTCTACTACGTATGTCTTGGACAGCAATTCTAGTAATTCTTATGCCCAGTGCTCACTGACTTAACAGTCACTTGAAGCCTGAAGGTAGCAGTGATTTGTATCTGCTGGCAACTGACACATTACAACCTTCGTGACTCAACAGTGCTAGTGCTAACTTCATAGCACCTTGGATGGGGAGGATCTACAAACCCCTGCTCAGCTTTCTTTATTATTGATCTATGGGGTTTAAAGATACATGGATCAAAGCTAATTGGTAGGGGCTAATTTTTGCATTTATTACCCAAACAAAACAATAGAACTTTGGTAACAAGAAGGTTAAAGACCCACAAATGAGGTGGAACCCATGACACCAACAATGTTTTCATTAGAACAGTAACACATACACCCCACCCCGGTATGTAGATGCAAGTTATTAAACCACCCAATTATGACTAAGTACACCTTAAACAAAAATGCATGCAAACTACTCTTCCACCAGTTGTAACAAAGAAAGCTTTAATGTTAACTGCCCTAATTGGGTTACCAAAGGGTGATATATAAATTTTATTATTATTATTATTACTCCTCATTTTAAAAATGGATATCAGTTATATGGCTGAGGGTAATGTTTACTGTGACCCTGAAAAAAAAAATCTATGTCCTGTGAGAGGTAGCTGAGAAAGAGGGAGAACTTACTAAGGGTATTCATGAGTTGATTGCTTCCTTGTGGCCGGCCGGTACCAGTACCATTAGCAATGGAGTTCCTGTTGTGGTACTGCTGAGAAGGGGAAGGGTGTGCAGCTTCCTCCCCACCACTGCTAGAGCTTTCATCCTCACTCCCGGAGGAGCTCTCCGAATCCGAGGAGCTGCTGCCACTACTGCTACTCATCTGCTCAATAATTTCAACCTCAGCTCTTAGCTCTAGAACAAAAGGACATTTGCAAGGAGTCAATAAGTTAACAGGCCTCCAGAGGAGGTGTCAGTTTGCAAGTCATGAACATCTTCACAATATCAGAATATACAGCTGAATAATACCTCTGGGAGGTTTCAAGTTCTCCAGACTGCTTCATCAGGCATAAAAGTACAAACAATGATAGGATGTGGGAAGAAACAAGAACCCCCAAAATCTGGGCTGGTGGATTGGCTACTGGGTGTGCCTCTGCTTGTCTGCATTTTGACTTTACTTATGAATAACATGCATAGTTTTTTTTAAATGCTATTCATAATATCAGGTTCATTTGTAGAATTTTGTAAATTTAGGTAGTATGCTACAATATGGTCAAATCAACTTATATAAGTAACTAGAAATTATCACATACTGACTATTCTCTATCAGGAAATCATTCATTCACACACACATATATATGATCTAAAACATGATTCCATACACATATACTCTGTGTCTGTAGTTCAAATAAAAGTGAAATAGGGGTGTGTTTTTTTTTGCTTTGGGTACATCAAGTTTACTAGAAAGTATTTGAACTTTGGAAATTCTGCAGAAACACATATGAAACTTAAGACTCTTTCACATTGCACAGATACAAAACTATATTCCACTTTGCCATAATTTCAGCCTATGGAATCCTGGGGTTTGTAGTTTGGTGAGGCACCTGTACTCTCTGGCTGAGAATTCTAACTACTCCTCCCTAAACTGCAAATCCCAGGATTCCACAGGATGGAACAAAGGCACTTAAAGTGGAATCATAGCTGTATAATTGTGTAGTTGTGAAAGGGGGCATACATTAGGTATTGTCAACTAGGTTTTATATTGATGTTATGTTGGTTTCTGCTAGTTCTGCTATTTTTAATCTATGCTTGATGCTATGTTTTGAGGATATGCTTATATGTATCATCTTTTTTCAAACTGCTCAGAAGACTTTCTTGATGTGCTGTATAAAAATATAATAAATAAAGTTACCAAATAAAAGATGGAAGGGATCATGATTTCCATACCTCGCTTAATATCATCCAGCTGAGGTTCCGGTGAAGGATTGTCTTTCAATGGGGAGGTTTTGGGACCAGCTGCTGGCTTTGTAGGAGCTCTGAACTGGGTGGGAGGTTGTGAAGCTCGGGCAGATTGTTGTTCTATTCGAGCTTGGATTTTACTGCTTCCTTCAGCTCTGTGGCAAAATATTTGAACATAAAGTGATACCACCAACATACTACAATATCCTACCTTTAATTCCTGATATTTTTCATCTTTTCCAAAATTTCTCTAAAATTCAATATTCTGAAATCAGTATTATATTTTAAAATATTGATGAACAATCCGTATAACACCAATTTAATGAGAGAATGAGAGTGAGGCATTTATTTTCACAAGGAAACCCATGGTGCTTATAAATGCAAAAACATTGCCCAGTTCATGCCCCTATGATTTCTAAAAGCTACCCAGTCTCCAGGATGATACAAATGCAAATAGGTAAAAATAGCACAAGGCACACCCCTGCCTAGACTGTAAGACTTAAGACTGGAGGTGATGGAAGCTATATTTGTAGACCCATGTTTCAAATATTTCCCACATTTGGAAAGCTAGCATTCCAGGAAAAAGGCTGGTCTTCTCTTCAGTATGTTGGTATGCCACAGTAACAATTTAATTTGTCTGTCTGTTTAAAACAGGCTAGTATGTAAACATGCAAGCCAGAATGTACTGAACTCCATCCAGTGACAAAACTGTTCCCTCAGTATAATGAGAAGAGGCAGTTTTCAGATGCATGGGGGTAAAGGATCAGGGAAAACTGCACCCCTTCCCTGTTACCATTCTGGAGGGAGTTAAACATGTATCCTGCTCACAGTCTGCTCCCTGCAATCAGAAGCCATTCAGTCTCAGAAATGCTATATACTCTGCTGTTTCTCCATGTATCAGTTGGCCTTTTATGCCAGTGTCAGTCATTTTTACCTTGTCTTCTTGACTTGAATGCTGCTGCTTAGCTTTTCAAGTACATATTCCCCAGTATCATGATTGATAATAAGTACACAGTCCTTTTGGTATGGCCTTTTATTTCCCTTGAACACAGTCATTGGAGGAGTAGAACCCTGACATTTGAGAAAAGCACAGATTACATTTAAATCTAAACAAACATGTATGCTTACATGAAACTGTTTTAATGAAAATGCCAAATCTAATCTCTCATTTCCAAAGTAATAACTTTATGTTTCACTAGGTTTCCTGTTTGTGGATTGGATCGAGACTTAGACAAGCTTAGAGTAGACTCGGTGATATCAACAGACTTAATTTAGTCACAATTAACTTAAATCTTATTGATTTCAAACATTCTATGCTAATCATGACTAAGGCTGCATCTGTACTGCAGAAATAATGGAGTTTGACACAGCTTTAACTGCCATGGCTCAATGCTATGAATTCTGGGATTTGTAGTTTTTGTGGGTTATTCAGCCTTCCCTGACAGAGAGCTCTGGTACCACAACAAACTACACATCCCAGAATTCCATAGCATTGAGCCATGACAATTAAAGCAGTATCAAACTGGATTATTTCTGCAGTGCAGATGCAGCCTAAGTCTTGACACAACACAATACTTTCAGTTCTAATGCAGCCATTAAACACCATTTCAAAAATTTATTGATGTGATAATAATATCTGCCTATTTAATATCTTTTTCTTTAATGTTACTAATGTAGAGAGCTTCCATGAAAGGGCAAGCAATTCAAATGGTAAAACATACAATAGGAACCAAGAGATGTATTATTTTAAACTTCAGAACACTTTTTGATAGCTCATGAGTGATGCTGTGGTGGGGTGCCTTCAAGTTGCTTCCAATTTATGGTGACCCTATACTAGAGTTTTCTTGGCAAGATTTGATCTCTGAGGGTCCTCACAGGCCAACAGCCAGTAAGTTGAGCAGGAGCTCTCCAGTACCACCTTAAGGGTTTGCCCCTCCAGGAAGGAACAGAACTACTCTGAAACAGTGTCTCCAATTCTCATCCCAAAGAGGCAGCCAGAAGGATACCATGGTCAATGGTATTGAAAGCTTCTGAGAGGTCCAGCAGAACCAAAAGGGACACACTTTCCCTGTCTAGTTCTCTGTGTAGGTAGCCGCTAAGGTGACCAAAGTTGTCTCTGCCCCATAACCAGGCCTGAAACCAGACTAAAACGAATCTAGACAATCTCTTTAATCCAGAAACCCTTGGAGCTGAAAGGCCACCGTATACTCTAATACCTTGCCCAAAAATGGTATGTTGGTCACTGGCCTATAATTATCCATTATAGAGGGATTCAGGGATGGCTTTTTCAACAAAGGCCTCACAACTTCTTCCTTTAAGCAAGTTGGAACTCTATACCTTGTTCTAAGTTGGCACTGACAACCCCCTTCACCCACTAAGTCACTCCTCCTCTGGCCTGTTTAATCAGCCAGGAAGGGCAAGGGTCTAACACACATGTGGTGGCTCTCAGCTCTCCAAGGTTCCTGTCCACATCCTCAGGCTGCACAAGCTGAAAAGGATCCAATAATACTAGACAAGCAGGAGCCAAGGTTATATCCACTTGCACTATACCAACTATAGCATTTACTTTGGAAAAGATCTGAGTGATTTTATCTGCAAAGTGCCATGCAAATTCTTCACAGCAGGCTGCCAAGTGGTCTGCATTTTTCTACTTGAAGGCCAGTGCGTAACACACCTCTGACGACTCAAAACACCTCTGCTGGACGGCTCATTGCAGATGCAATGATGGCAGGAAAAAAAAAAACTTCTTTGCAGCCTGCACTACCACAGAGTAAGCCTTCAAATAGGCTCTAGCCCGTGTTTGGTCAGACTTCTTCCGCCAAACTGCTCTAGTCTTCACCTCGCTTGCTGCATCACCGCCAACTCTCCGGAAAACCAGGGGGCTAGTTTGACTCCACTCCATAGGACGGAATGCTCAGGAGTGATTATGTCCACTGCTCTGGCTATTTCCCCTCTCCAGAGGTCAGCCAGAGGTTTGACAGAATTGGCTGCCAATGTGACAGGAAAATCTCCAAGAGCCATCAGCAATACATCTGGATCCATCAGCCTCCTGGGGCAGACCACCCTAATCCGTCCCTCAACCCTGCAGTGGGTCCAAGTCCCAGTGAGACTAAAGCTGACCAGGTAACGATCTGCCCATGACAACAGAAGTGCAGAAAGTTCTTCCACACCAAGATCACCATCACACCATCCAGCACAGAAAACAAGATCCACAGTGTGCCCAGCAGCATGAGCAGGGCTAGATACCACTTGGGACAGACCCATAGTTGTCAATAAGAGACCATGAAATCTGGAGCCACTCCAGACAGGGGAGTCTCAGCACTCAACACTCAAGTTGCTACAGCAGTCAAACATTACACCATGGGGAGAGGTGGGTAAGAAAGAATAATAATTATCATCATTATTATTACACACACATGCTAAACCAGTGTGGGTGTACTGGATTGAATGTTGAATAGGGGCCCATCTACACGATGGGAAAAATCTAAAATACCTCGTAGTATTGGCATCTCGCAGCAGCAGCAACATGTCTAAACAGTTTTTCTGGCCTCAGAAGCCCCCATGAGCCTTGCATTCCTGATGGCGGCCACAAGTGATTTACTCTCATTAGTTCTTCACTGGTGCCGGGTTTTTTAAAATTTTATTTTAAAAAGTCATCCCAAAGTGCGCTGGTGCGGTAGAGCAGTTCTCCAATTTTATAATAAAGCAAAACAGAAAATATTGATTCTTTTTATCGCCTTAGAGAGCAATTGCTAAGGCAAAAATCCAATATGGCGCCAGCAGGCACTTGCCCTCCTAGCAAGCCCCACCACCGCTCTCACCTGGCCAATCAGCTTTGTGCTTCTCTTCGAGTTTTTTTTATTATTCTATAGTCCAAATGAGCAGAAAGTACTCTGCAAAGGGAAATCTGCAAAGGCTTTTACCCCATTGTTTTTGCCATTTTGGGCCTCTCTCCTTCCAAATAGTGTGGATTGGCACTGGACCCTGTTTAGACCCATAGGATTCCCAGCAAATTCCATGAGGGGTATTTTCACTGTTTAGATGGGCCCTCAGACACTAGAAGACCAGGGTTTGAATCCCTGCTCAGCCACAGAAATCATCTGGGTTTTCTCAGTCAAGACACACTCTCTCAGCCTAAGATGAAGGCAAATATAAAGGCCCTCTGAACAAAATCTTGCCAAGAAAGCCATGTGATAGGTTTGCCTTAGGACTGAAGGCACACAATAACAACAGGTGTGGTTGAATTCCAGAATGCATTACCAAGTTGAAAGAGAACTTAAAGGTAATTTAGTCCTACCTCCTGTTTAGTGTGGGACCCTGCTCCATATCAATTAATGTGCATTGTCACACCACTGTTCATAAATCAGAGAAGCATCCTCTCCGCCCCCTGCTCTACCATATCTCAGACAGTGTGACCAGTGTGTTGGGTGTTCTGGGGGCAAGACACACTCTCTCAGCCTAAGAGGAAAGCAAAGGCAAACTTCTCTAAAAAAAATTTGCCTTGAAAATCCATGTGATAGGTTAGCCTTAGGGTCAACAACTTGAAGGCTCATAACAGCAACAAATGTGTGTGTCTTTTGTTCCACTTACAAGATACACAATCAATGTATCCATTTATGTTACATACCTACATTTGCTTCTAAATGGAACTACGCAGATTTATGTCACAGTATATTGTATAAAACTCCATTTGTCTGTTCTTATGTTCTAATATTTGAATGTTATTTTTGTATACTCTTACTATGCTGTTTTATTATTATAACCATCTTGGGAGGAAAACCTACCCTGAATGATGTTTAATAATTCATGAAATAATGAAAATTTTATTTATATATATATATATATATATATATATATATGTAGTTCCAAGTAAATGTTTCCAAAGGTGAATTTCAGGAGCATATTTGGAATTTTCCTAGTATTAAAAATAAAAAATGGCCCACAAGTGTACAAGGTGTCTGAAAATTATCTTTACAATTTCAATTCTATATACAGTATATACAATTCTAAATTATACAGGCTGTATTGCTGGCCCTAAGAATGAGGCACAGAACAGGTAAATCTGGTTATCTCCAATTAAATGAGCCCTATTGGTTACAATGTGTTCTCAGCTCTTATAAAACATACAGTGTTCTTTTTTGGTTAAAGATTAAAAGTTTTAAGCCAATGTCATGAACAGCACAACTCTTGGGGGAAATCTCCATTTTAACATACAATAAACTTACTGGGATATGTGGTAATGTAATTGTGACTTCATCTCCTTTACCAACTTGAAGCTCCCCCTCACAAGATGTGTCTATTGATGCTGGTTTAAAATCATCTAGAGAGGAGAAGAACTGGTTTTAATCATATCTTGTGTTTTCCATTTGTTACCTATCTGGGATATGATATATTTATCTCACTTTTAGCTATTACTCTTCAGCATAACTTTCAGAACAGTTTATTACAGTGGCTGTAAGTGGAAGTTACTGGACTTAAAAAAAAATCATTTATGACATCAGAATCTTTTCTATACTGAGAAGTCGTTTCTTTTTTGCCAGTCATTAGCCCCAATCCATAGATTGTCTCCTACTGCTGCTCCTCATGATAAAACACTTAAAAAAACACACACCAACCAATTTCAAAAGTAGCTTCCTAAGTGGTAGTTTATGGGTGTTCTGTTAAAAATGTTATGAAATATTTTCTACTTGGTCCTGCCCTTTGTGAGTTTAACAGCACAAATGAGAGAGACAGTTTGTCTACACTGGCAAAAAATGTGAACTCATCCCAAATCCAGTATTGACAGTCCACTGAAGTCCAACCATCCATTGAAGTGTATGTATAGTTTTTTCAAATCCTTATTGTTTAAAAATATATTGTAAACTGCCTTGAGTACCATTATTGGAAGAAAGGCAGGATATAAATTAATATCATCATCATCTGCAAATCTCAGAATTTCATAGGGTGGAACCATGACAGCTAAAATGGAATCATAGTGCTATAATTCTGCAGTGTGAAAGGGCCCCCTGTCTCTCTAAGTGTTTTAACAACTCCAGGTAGGCTGCTAGCCTCGGTGAAAGAGGCAAGCTGAGGCTGTTTTCTACGTTTTGCGGTGGCTTGTTCCACAGAAATCAACAAATGCAATTTTTTAAACATTATGGAAGAAGCATTAGCATGAGCTGAGGTCTGCAATGTGCTGTTAACACCACAGGAATGGGTACACTGAAGAGCAAACCTAGCTGCTTGTCCTGCTTGATGTGCAACAGTTCAAAATCTCCTTTGCCTAGAAAAATGAATAGCAACCTACCCAATGCTAATCCAATGAGGTAAAGGGGGAAAGTTAAAGAGATCAGACTTTTAGTTTGGAGACGAAGGACAATCTAACCAATCAGAATGTGTTTCATAGGAACATGGACAGGACAGGATGCCAACTGTTTAGCTGTCTCCCCTCACTACTCTTTTAACAGTGATTTCATCTGGCAACAATTAGCAGATGGGCCTGTTTAGCTTAATGACAGGAGAAAATGGCTTGTTTTGATTTTGCTGGTGCAAGCCAACACAGCTACTCTTGCACAAACTGCTGACTTTGACATCTGAGCACTGGCAATCTGGATTGTAATGGGAATGAGAGGGTTGGCAACATTTTCATAACCCTGCTCCCAGGATATGAACAGCAGCCCAACCCACCCAGAGATTTAACAAGGGGCGCTCTCCCCAGCAATTATTTCCAGACAGGAAAGGCTGCACCGCCTAAATATTTAGTTATGAAGCTGTTAATGGCACAATACTAGCAGGGCCAGTAAAGAAGACAAACCCCCTTAAGAAAGCAGAAAGTACTAAGGTGGTTTTTGTTTCTCTAACCTTCAGAGCCCTTAAACTATGCATGTAACAGCACCTTTTAAGACTAAGGAGATTTTCACACGGGGCCAAAATGCCCCATTACTGCCCTGCCACCCCTCTCCCGTTCCTGCCACGGAGTGTAAATCTTTCCACACACTTACCTTAATTCCGCGGCAGGAATGGGCTCCCTCTCCCCTTGCTGGCCAGCCGTAAATGCAGCCGTCATAAGGCTGCTTTTATGACCGGCCGTCTGAAACAATATCACGTGGTAACAGCCGGGCGATAAGTTTAAAAAATAAAACTTCCCCAAACACAAAATCAGTTCACCAAGCACAAAAACACACTTTAAATCACACAATCAAAACAGGAAGGGAAAATTAAGGGTGCCACTTACCTGGATGTCCAGATCATACCAGGAAGTGCTCGGAATGGACCTCCCCTCTGCGGCTGTCATTTCGGAACAGGAACGGGGCTTCTGTTCGCACACCCGTGATTGCGTGACAGCGACGGAATGGGAGGTCTATTCACGATGAAAAATTGTGATTACATTGTTCCAGAACAGTCATGGGAGCAGGATGGATGCAGGACAGAACGGGGTCAACGTCGTCCGAAAGGGAAAACCTTTCCTGACCCTGTTCTGTTCTCTGTTCCTGCCATGGGATATACAGCCCGTGTGAAAATCTCCCTAAAGTGGTTTTTCTTCTAGCATGAGTTTTTGAGGATATAAACCTACTTTTTCATATGCAGTACAGAGTGGATTAATATCCACAAAAACTCATGCTACAATAAAAACCAGTTAGCCTTAAAGGGCTACATTCATGTGTTTTTTGCATTTTGGTCCCCTTCCCCTTCCTTTCCTCCTTTTTATACGGCATAATGACCTTAGAAGTACTTATATTTTCCTCTGTTAAAATCATTTAAGGGCTGTGCATCTCATGCCAAGGTTTGCTTTTGTTATCTGTTGCTAAAAAAAATTGTATCATTTAGAACTTCTAAATCCTTGGCTAAGGCTATGCGACTGAGTTCTGCATGGTTTAAGATGGGTTTGGAAAGTGTCCCTACCCATGAAGTTCAACTATTTCTACTGTAAATTGGGTTTTTTGGTTTTTTTACATTTGTGTAAACTGGCTGCTTGCTTGAAACACAATCAATTGACTGACTTTTTATACTGCAAGAGACTAATACGGCTACTTCTTTGCAAAGTAAAAATAACTAAAATATAAAACAAGTTTGCGTGTTTACCCCCAAGTAAACCGCACCCAATTCAATGAAGCTTATTCCTAAGTAAATGTGCACTTGCAATCCCAAACACAGAGCGACCCCCGAACTTAAATACACTTAAAACACCTGGGGGGCGGGGTAGGTGGGTTTCCAAATGAAAGGCACTTGTGGAGGAATCCACACGATACAAACAATCCAGCTTGGAACTGGATTATTTGCCCTGGCTCCTTCCTATGGAATCTTGGGATTTGTAGTTTTACAAGGTCTGTTGCGAGTGCTGGTGCCTCAACAAACTACAAATCCCAGGATTCCATAGGAAGGAGCCCTGGCAAATAATCCAGTTTCAACCTGGATTATTTCTCTGGCATGGATGCCCCCTATGACTTGTCTTAATGGTATCCCGCATTGTTTCGCTGTATTTGGAAGGAGGGGGGCAAAGGCTGAATCCACACTACACAAATAATCCAGTTTAAAACTGGGATTATTTGCTACAGCTCCTTATGGAATCCTGGGATTCACAGCTTTACAAGGTTTGTCGCCTTCTCTGCCAAAGAGTGCTGGCGCCTCACCAAACTACAAATCCCAGGATCCCATAGGAAGGAGCTGTGGCAAATAATCCAGTTTAAACCTGGATTATTTTTCTGGTGTGGGTATCCCCTATGACCTGTCTTAATGGTATCCCGCATTGTTTTGCTGTATTCGGAAGGGGGGGGGGCAAAGGCTGAATCCACACTACACAAATAATCCAGATTGGAACTGGGATTATTTGCCACAGGTCCTTCCTATGGAATCCTGGGATGTGTAGTTTTACAAGGTCTGTCAGCTTAATAATAATAATAATAATATTTATTTTTACCCCGCCCCTCTGTTAAAAACAATCGGGGCGCCGTACAACAATTAAAGTACAATACTGAGTAAAATCCCTAGGCACCACCCACTCCCATTCTCTGCCAAAGCGTGCGGAGACCTCACCAAACTACAAATCCCAGGATCCCATAGGAAGAAGCCATGTCAAATAATCCATTTTCAACCTGGATTATTCTCTGGTGTGGATGCCCCCTATGACTTGTCTTAATGGTATCCTGCATTGTTTTGCTGTATTCGGAAGGGGGGGGCAAAGGCTGAATCCACACTACACAAATAATCCAGTTTGGAACTGGGATTTATTTGCCACGGCTCTTTCCTATGGAATCCTGGGATTTGTAGTTTTACAAGGTCTGTCACCTTCTCTGCCAAAGAGTGCTGAGACCCCACCGAACTACACATCCCAGGATCCCCTAGGAAGGAGCCGTAGTAAATAATCCAGTTCCAACCTGGATTATTTGTGTCGTGTGGATGCGCCCCCCCCCCCAGATGAAGTGGCCTCTTGGTGAGTGAGGCTAATAAAGTCTGGTTTGGGGTCGCCTGCCTGCCTGCTTTCCACCCACCCCCGGCTTTCCCCGCAGCCACTCACAGCGGATGGTGTGGAAGGAGGCCTTGGGGTGCCGCTCGAAGCTCTCCCCCAGTTGCAGCGGGTGCTCTTCCTTGTCCAGCAGCGGGTTGGCCGCCGCGCCGTTCATGGCTTCGACGACACCGGCCCCAACGCCACCAATACCAGCAGCAGCTCCACCGCCTCCGCCTCTCTGGCGCCCGCTTTCTCTTCTTCCGGGCTCGGAGCGGCGGTGTCACCGGGAAAGCCTTCCGCGCCTGGCAAGGGGGGAGACAGAGTAGGCCACGAGGCTCCGGAGCCCCCTACCCTTGTCCGTCCGTCCGTCCTCCCTCCCTCAGGGCTGAGAGCGACCCAGGGAGACCCCCCTCAGGAAGCGCGGGGAGGGCTCAGCCTGCGGTATGGCGGCGGGGAGGAACGAGAGGACTTCTGAACAGGCCCGGGAGGAGGTGGGCAACGCCTGACAGACACCCTGGAACAGCCTGAAGCGGTTTTATACCGCTTTAGGCCCTCACACTACACTGTTATAGCGCTCTTATTCTGAGATGATCACGCTACACTGTTATAGTTTTATTTATTTATTTATTTATTTACACCCCGCTCTTCAGCCACACGGCTATCAGAGCGGCTTACAAATTGTTTTAAGCAACAGCAATTTACGCTGCATTAAGCAGTTTCCAATGTGTGTTAGCTAATTTCCAATGTGTGTTTCCAATTTCCACTGTGTGTTAGCTAATTGCCACTATAAGGGAATAGTGCCATTATTCCACTTTAATTGCTATGGATTCCTGGGATTTGCAGTTTAGGGAGCGCTATTTAGAACTCCCAGCCAGAGAGTTCTTAGGCTTCACTAAACTACAAAGCCCAGAACTTTGCAGGAGGCAGCTATAGCAGTTAAAGTGGAATAATAGCACTATAACAGTATGGTGTGGTAAAGTGCATATGGCTGGCTCCTCTGGAATGCTGAGATTTGTAGTTTGGTGAGGTCTAAGAGCTCTCTGGCTGAGAAGGCTAAATGCCCCTCCCTAAACTACAAATCCCAGGATTACACAGGAGGCAGCCATAGTAGCAGTTAAAGTGGAATAATAGCACTGTAACAGCGTAGTGTGAGGTGTCTGGGGATTTTCTGCATGCAAAACATGTGCTCTGCCACTGAACCAGATAAAGAATGGTTGCTCAGGTATCCAGAACTGTTGTGCTGTCTTATGAAGTAGGAAGGCAGGCCAGCTCTAACATTAGGTAAAGTGAGGCCACTGCCTCAGGAGGCAAATGCCTGGGGGCAGCAGTGGCAGCAACTTCCCACCTGTTCCCTGAACCACCTTGGTTGTCAAAGACAAGAGTTGCATATGCTACACAACCCGCTATGCTGCCCCAGTGCTAGATTGCTGCTCTTGGATGTCATGGTGGTTACAATCCCTTTGGCAGTGGTGAAGTCAGATTCTGATACCAGTCCAGTCAGTTTCTGTACCAGGGTGGAGGGAGGGAGGACCATGATCTTGACCTTTGCCTCAGGCAGGAAAATTATGAAGATTCAAACTAGCTTGGTATAGTGAGTAATTCACTCGTGTCTGCCATCTTGATTTACAGGCATGCCTGTTTGAACAACAAACACATATGGCTTCGCATGTCTGCAATCTTAGAAAAAGCCATGAAGACAAATGAAAACTGCTGCAAATTGGTGTTGGTGCACATTGATCAACATTTTATTGCTTTGTATAGACGAGCCTTCAGGCAAAAGCAAACTGCTACAGCCTCTCCTAGAATGTATGTTCTTCCTCATTAATAACTTTTGCCATCTTGATCACACTCTGATGGTACTTGGCTGCCCCAGTGTCTGCTCCCATAATATTCCTGGGCCCAAGAGGGGGGGAAAATACTTTGCTATAACATGCCTCGCCATATGTAGGGGAGGTAGCAGTTAAGTGTGTGCCTGCCGTGTGCATAAGGTGAGAAAAATAAATAAATATAGGGAGGTGATAGCTTTGTATGTGTATTGTACATAAGCAGAATATATGTGTACATGCGTAAAAGGAACTGACCCTGTTTCCAATATTCCCACTGCCTCAGTCTCTGGCCCATCCATGTTGAATGAGATCTGCATTCACTTGAACATGAGCAGAATCTTTTGCTTGATAGGGAACCCAATAAAGCAGATTTCCTGGCTATGTCCAAGTGAATGAGAGTTAAATCCCATGCACTTTTATGGTTAGCCCAGAGAGGTTAGAGATGTTGGGTTCAGTCTGTGTAGCCACATCCTTCTTGTATGGATATACCGTAGGGTTTATATTGCATAAAATGATAGGGAAACTGTAAGATATACGTGGGTGTGCTGTGCCTGAAAGGGTCACTGTTTGGATATTAGAATTTCCACTCTGCACCCCACCACACCACACATTTGGTTTGATGCACAGGAAATTCTCATACATGCAAGCAGAAAACAGCTTAGAGTAGAAGTGGATGGAAAGTGTTTAGACTAGTTCTCTGGTATGGATTAAGCTTCAGGCACCATATATAGTAGCCTTTCTAAATGTAGTGTTCTCCAGATGTGTTGGGACTTTCCACACTATCTTGGGAGTGATGGAAGTTGAGGTCCAATGCACTTAGAGGACACCAGGTTAGGGAAGTCTACTGTATCCCAATCCATTGTGGGAGACTTTCATCTGCTGTTGATGTTGTTTCTTCTTTTGCTCTAGCAGTATGCTTTGAGCAGGTTATTTCTGCCTAAAAAATATTCAAATAATTCTCTCTCTCTGGCTTTTCTTCGCAAACGAAGATTCAGGAAGGACTCATCCCGCGCTTTCTGCAAGCGCGCTGATGACTAAAAAGGCCAATCCGAGATAAACAAGTCCGGTTGCAAAAAGCACAGCAGAAGGTCTCCTTGGGTGATGTTTTTGGGTTGTGATTCTTTCTGCGTTGTCGTTTCTCTTCAAGACTTGTTCGGTGTGAGTTCTCAAATAAGGCTGCAGCATTGTGGATAGTGCGTCTCCATGCCTCCCGATGTGAGGCCAGGGCGGACCACTGTTGGTGATCAATTTGGCCAAGCCTGAGATGTTGTTTCAGGGAGTCTTTGTATCGGTTTTTTGGAGCGCCCCTCTTACGCTGACCCGTGGCGAGTTCACCGTAGAGTAGTATTTTGGGGAGGCGATGGTCCTCCATCCTAGAAACGTGCCCTGCCCAGCGCAGCTGTGTTCTCAATATCATGGCCTCAATGCTGGTGATCCCTGCTTGCTCAAGGACAGCAACATTCCTCACATAGTCAGTCCAGTGTATATTTAGGATTGTGCGTGGACAGCGCTGATGAAAGCGCTCGAGGAGTCGTAGGTGGTGGCGATAGGTGACCCATGATTCAGATCCATAAAGGAGGATAGACAGTACGATGGCTCTAGAGGGAAATGATAAAGATCCCTTTAACATTTTGCTGTATACTCAGTGGAAGATACAAAATGGTAACCTTTCCCTTGTTTTCTTCTTGAACCTAGTTCTTGCCTGATACAGGAGGTACATGGTTAAGGAATAAATTAATTCCGAATCTGCACGTCCTCCTTAGCTGAGATGAGTGAATTCAGGCTTCTAGAGAGTGATTCATCTGTGGCTCAACTTGATGGGGTAATATCCAATCATGAAAGTGGAGGTTTCCAGAAGAGAGGACATAAGACGAGAATGCTTAGCCCTGAAGAAGTTGAAAAACTGGCCAAAGAGCAGGTCTTAGTATCTGATTTCAAGCAACAGAAGCTTGAGAAAGAAGCACAAAAGAACTGGGACTTGTTTTACAAAAGGAACAGCACCAATTTTTTCAAGGACCGACACTGGACAAGGAGAGAGTTTGAAGAGTTAAAAGCCTGCCGCGAAGTGAGTTTCATCTACTATAGCAGCAGAAGGCAATGGTGCTTCCAGAGTAGGGCTTTATTGCACAGTCACCCCAGAACTTGGAAGTAACTTATGACAAGTAACAACGTTACCTGTAGCTTTGACGGTGATGGTGTTACTATTGTCATTACTTTGAAAAGTAACATTTGAATAAACTTGTATTACTCATTACTCCTAAAATGTTGCTGGGGGGGGATTTATAACCATTTTTGTGTAGCAAAGTGCATTGTTTAAAGTACAGTAATTGAAAAGTAAATGAAATTGAAACCAGTAATGAATAACCTAATTAGACACGCGTGACAAGCAACAAATTATTTACAGAAAGCAACAAGCAGCACTCAGCACATTACTTTTCAAAAGTAATACTCCCAACTTCTAGATCATCCTGCCTGGGGGTCCAAATACTGTCCTCTTCTATATGTAACTATCCTATGGTTTCCCATTGCTTCTGCTGTCTTTTTGTTTTACTGCGGGGGGGGGGGAATCTGTTGACGAAAAAAGTGGAAATGCTGCAAAACATCCTTTAATAGCACTAGAAATTTCCAGATGTTTTTAGACTCCAACTTTCAGCAGCTCTAGGCAGCATAGCCAATGGTAAGGAATGCTGGGAGTTACAGTCCAACAACTCATGGAAGGTTCCATGATTCCCACCACAATCTAGAAAAACTCCAAGTTAGAGTTACTATGGAAGTTTTCTTTGAGCTGGAAGACTGTAGGCAATCTTAGTTTTATCCTGAGTTACGTAACGTCATACATGAATGGGATGGGCTTCAGGCAAAAGAGTTGCACCTCACTTATTCCATGATGCTGCAGTTGCAGTTTCTAAGATGAGAGGGGATGCAGTAATGCTTAATATATTTTTGAGGATGCCAGTCAGTAGCTTGTTATGCAGAAGTCCTGCTGTCATAAAGGAGCTGTCATGTTCGATGGAAGTTGCATGTTGTAATGCTTGCATGAATGCTTAGTTTAGCATTTTATGAAGACACAACAACCTAGGTATTTAGGATGTCTTTTCATCTTTCCCAGCCTAACCCCCTCCAGATGTGTTTGATTACAACTACCGTCATCCCCAGGCAGCACAGCCAAGGCAAGAATTGTAGTTGTAGTCCAACTGCATCTGTAAGGCACAAAGTTGCAGATGCCTAGTGTATTTTATTGGAACAAAATTATAGAACATCCTTTGGATATGCTTGGTTCAAGGTTAGAGAAGGTTGTGATCACGTATTGCATCATTCCTTCTCCCTCCATCATCTGTGTAGCACTGCATAAAAGCCATTGTAGTTCAACAGTTGTTAAAGGATAAATCAGTTTTAGAAATAATTTCCCTATTAGGAGGACAGCAATGATGCTTCAGATGCTTCCTGTATAAGTTAATGAATGGCCTTAAAAGTGCCTGATGTTAAAATCAAACGAGGTGAATCTGGTTAGGTCTTGGAAATGGACCGTTTGTTATTGTTGTGTCCCTTCAAGTTGTTTCCAACTTCTGGCGACCCTAAGGCAAAACTGTCATGGAGTTTTCTGAGACTGAGAGTGTGTGATTTGCCCAAAATCATCCAGTGGGTTTTCATGGACAAGCGGGGATTTGAACCCTAGTCTCCAGAGTCGTAGTCCAATACTCAAACCAATATACCGTGCTGGCTCCTAAATGGACCACTGGGAATTCCACCCTATGCTTTTTGAGTGAAAAAAGGGATAAAGGGATATAAAAAATTGATTACAGTGAGTTAGGGGCAGCCAGCAAAGCTTGGTTTAAAATCATTTCTCCCCATAGTCTTGAGCACCTCTGTTCTTTTTCCCCAGCAGTGAACCTAGTCCCAGTCCAGAGGTGGATAAGGGGGTGTTCTCTCACATGAATCCAGTCGCTTTTCAGATTATGTAAAGAAGTTGCTTGCATTATAAGACTGTAGCATTTTAGCACTATTTATGAACAGTAAAGAATGATTAACTTCAGCATTCTTGATTGACATAGCAGGATTGGAAATTGGGTTTACAGCTAGTTTAACCATCTTTTTAAAAGAAAGTAACATCTGTACCACAATTGTATCACCTCTGTCCCTTGACTTGAATTGTTTGCTTGATAGTTTAATTTCTAGAAACAGTTTTTAGCGTGTCTGACACTTCTCCCACCCCCAAGCCTAACTTCCTTTAAAGGTTACATCCGTTGTGTTCAGCAACTGAATGTATCATATGGCACAAAATCATAGCGGGTGTTTCTTTCTGTTGTTCTTAAATGAATAAAAACACTGAAATTTGAGTCATTTTGGACCTTCAACCTGAAAAAATGTTTGATGTTTCACGACAGAAGATTTCTGTTGCTTTGCAAGAATGTAATAGATGTGATTGTTTCGCTACCATACAGTTTGAAGATCAGAAGCTGACGATTCTTGAAGCAGGCTGTGGTGTTGGGAATTGTTTATTTCCACTTTTAGAAGAGGATTTGAATATCTTTGCTTATGCCTGTGATTTCTCTCCCCGAGCAGTGGAATATGTAAAGGTTGGTGAGACAATTCACGTGTGGGCATTTGCCTGTAGCGCCCAAAGTCTAAAGGGTAGACAGGCTATGTGTGAACACAGTCCCCTGCTCCCCAGTGCTCTCACACCTTGACTGTTCCATAGATGTTCACCTGAAGTGTGAGATCTGTATAGGGCAGAGATGGGCACCTTGTTGCAGTCCAGATGGTGTTGGAACTGAAGTTTCTAGCGATGTAAATCTTCATAAATTTTGTTCTTACAGGCAATAATGAACTATTTTACCATTTTTTCCCCTTTCTACAAGAAAATAATTGAAGACTACAGAGCTTTCAAAGATTGTGTGCTGTTCAGGAACTGTTCTATACAGAAAAAATGCATGTGTTTCTTCCCACAGAAAACAGCATTTTCTATATAGAAATGTTATTTTTTGTGCAGAAAATTGCTGATTCCTGTGCAGAAAATGCCATTTTTGTACAAAAGCAAAAGGCCCCACATACATTTTTCATGCAAACTGTGAAGATTCTTATCTACCCAGAATTCTGTTGTTCAGGGTTTCCTGACACTTGAGAAACCTTTCTTTTTGAAGCTGTTTTTCAAATATTTTTGAATATACTTTCCATCCCTAGCAATTCCTGCCATATTTCATAATTGACTCTGAAACTGGGGTATTGGGAATTTCATGCCAACAACAGACTAGACTGGGTTTTTAGAAAACAAGACAGTCTTGCCAGTGGCACTTCATGTCCCCTTATGGAGGTTATCTTACCACCTTTCAGAAAATATTTTCATATGCATGGGAACAAACAGAGTGGGGGGGAAATTAGCTAAAATTGCCACTCTGCTTGCATACTGTAGCAGGATCATGGAGTTAATGGAACTGAGGACTGGGTTCAACCTGGTCATAATAATGCAAACACCTTTCTGCAGACTTGGAACTAAATAGATCAAAAGCATGGAAAATATAAAATCAATGTGTTTTGAAAATGTCTCTCATTTAATGCAAACATTTTCACTTCATAGCAAAACACCTTGTATGATACTCGGAGATGCAAAGTATTCCAGTGTGACCTTACCAAAGATGACCTTCTGGAAAATGTACCACCAGATTCTGTAGATGTTGTAACCTTAATATTTGTTCTTTCTGCCATTCATCCAGACAAGATGCATTTAGTCTTGCACAATATTTACAAGGTAAGTCTTAAATAACAATAAAATATTGTCATAAGGAATAATAGAGAAGTTTTTAAAAACTGACGTAGAGCTAAGAATAATGTGACCAGCATTCAGGGACAACTTTGTAAAAGAGCCTTTAATCCCCAAATTAAAAAACCCAACAACAATCTGTTGTAAAATATATATATTTGAAACAACTGTGTGTCCGTGACACAAAATGTTCCATTTTTATTATTTGGTATTTGCTTCTGTGCTGTAAGACACAGATTACTTACATCTTACATATTTGTCTGTCAGGTGTTAAAGCCAGGCAAATGTGTGCTATTCAGAGATTATGGTCTCTATGATCATGCAATGCTGAGATTTAAGTCCACTAACAAGCTTGCTGAAAACTTCTATGTTAGACAAGATGGAACCAGATCATACTTCTTTTCAGATGGTGAGTTCACTGACTCTTACTTTGTTTACACTTTGTTTCTTTGCTATGATTTGTCTTGTGTGTGTGTGTTTGCTAAGAGTAAATGACTAGATTCAGCAGTCATTTGTATAATGTTAGGTGAAGTGTATCTAGACCTTCCTGGGTCCACACCTAATACCCTCAAAGGGGTCCACAGGGCCTCCTAATTCCCAATCCCCACCCTTATATTAAACCTTGGTGATCTTGCAAGCAGTACTCCATAAAGTTCTTTCACATTTACCTACAATTTTTAAACTTCAAGAATCTCAGCATTACTGCCTTAGCTCTCCCCTCTTTTCTTGCCTCAGCAACTTTGGCATCAGTGCCTCAGAGAACACTCTCCAGTCTTTTATTATTTAAACAAATTCCTGTTGAGTTATGGTAGGTCCCTATTTTGTGGTGCTAGTAAGTACCCTGTTTGGAATTTCAACTTAAAACTGGCTATTGCAACTTAAGTGACAACCAGAAATGCTCCCATTTTTCGAAATGTCAACTGCCATGTCTCAGTGAATTATGGCAGCTTTCCTTTTTGGTTCAAAAAGCCCTTCCTTTTGAAATTTTTACTTGAAATGAGTCATTTGAACTTGGACAACAACCAAAAACACTGTCAGATTTTGAGCTGTCTACCACAATTTTCTGATGAATTATGGAAGGTTCCCATTTGGCATTTTAATTTTTTTACTTAAAAACAGGCACTGTAATTTGGATAAATATAAAAGAAATACTGTGTCATATTTTGAGATAGCCACGATGATTTCCTGATAAGTTATGGCTAGCTCCACATTTGCTTATAGCCTCCTGTTTGCAATTGAAACTTGAATCGGAGCACTGCAACTTAGCTGACAACCAGAGTCTCTCAAATTTCTCAGGCATCTAGCACAATGTTCTGATGAATTATGGCTACCAGAGATGGGCAGACATTTTTTTATTGTTGTTGTTAATAGATTTGTATTCTGCATGGTGCTTTAGTGCATTCAGGGCCAGACCTACCATTAGGCAGTGTGAGGGCCATCTCAAATAGCAGGGTTTGTATGCCACGGAAGGGTAGCTGAATGTCTAGGGCTGGCACTATATGTGTTTCACAATACAGGAAAAGTCCTGATGAATCTGACCAAAGTTCAGTTGGATCCAGCAACCTGCTTCTGGGAAGCCCATATATGAATACAGACATCAGGACTCAGGTTCCAGACATGCAGTACAGAGACTCCTCAAACCCTTTCATCAGCGCTGTATACGCACAATCCTAAATATACACTGGACTGACTATGTGACGAATGTTGCTGTCCTTGAGCAAGCAGGGATCACCAGCATTGAGGCCATGATATTGAGAACACAGCTGCGCTGGGCAGGGCATGTGTCTAGGATGGAGGACCATCGCCTCCCAAAAATAGTACTCTACAGTGAACTCGCCATGGGTCAGCATAAGAGGGGCGCTCCAAAAAAGCGATACAAGGACTCCCTGAAACAACATCTCAGGCTTGGCCAAATTGATCACCAACAATGGCCCACCCTGGCCTCACATTGGGAGGCATGGAGACGCACTATCCACAATGCTGCAGCCTTATTTGAGAGCTCACGCTGAACTCAAATGCACGCTGTGCATTTTCGCACCAGTACCGGAAAGTTTACATGATTTAGTGCAAAATTAGTTGATCTGGTGAGTTTTCGGCTTTGTAGTTCACACAGACAAAGGTGGGGTGTGTGGCTTCCCAAGCACATCTGGGGGGAGATAAGATGCTGGGAAGCTGAGAGGGAGGGAGGGAAAGAGAGAGAGAGAGTGCTGGCACCTTTCCTCCCCTCTTCTTCCAAAGGTGAGAAGGGAAGGGAGGGAGGGAAGGAGGGAGGTTGGGGGGCCATGCCTGCTATTACTGAGCCAGGGAGAGCAGCCGCCACTGAAACAGCCATCCTGCCCCCTCCCCATCCCTCCGCCCTCCTCCTTTTGCCAGAGCGAAGTAAATTAAGCAAAGGAGTGGGAAGCTTTGCTAGGGAAGCGGCTGGGCTCAGAGGAGTCTCTGAGTGCTGCAGCTGGGTGAGGGGGTGAGTTGGGTCAGTCAGTCAACATTGCCTCATTCCTTTGCGAGGAGTCGGTCACTGCCTTGACAGGAGGCAGCGGAGCTTCTTTCTCCAGCCAATGGAGGGGACTGCTGGCTGGATCTTTTTATTTGAGGCTCCTCACATCTCTTGAAAGTCCACCCCCTCCGCAGTCTGTTCAACCAATCACAGCTCAGCTCTGCTGTGGCTGTTTTGGGAAAATTGCTGGTAGTTCCCACAGCCTTTTGCGCATTGGTAGCTCACACAACTGATTGTGCGCATTTTTGCAAACTTTATCAAAAAAGTCGGGAAGAGTTCCGAAAGCCTTTATTATGCTACTTTGGGGGTTTTGAGACCCCCTCCTTCTGAATGAGGCGACTTTGTTGCACAACTTATGGGAGCTATTAGGAGTCTTGGCAAATTCTTCCTGGATTTATTTTACCGTGTAATCGACCTCCCTGTTTTGTTCATGTAAACTTCACCTTGTTAAGAAGCAGAGAATAACAGTATTAACAATGAAATGTGGAAGTTACTCAGCGAACAAAATGTATAGTCAACTCTAATAGTTAAGAACTGTCCATAGACTTTTTCTCTGGTTTGCTGCTAGACATAACCCCACTTAAGTGCTCAGGACAGGAGAGAAACATGTGACCCAGTTTTGTGCACAAAACGGTCCCTTGATGGATTCTTTCCTCAATCCATCTCTGCTTTCATTCATGAGCAGTCACAGAAACTATCTCTGCTGCATCTTCATAGATCTGTTCCTCTTTTCTTTCCAAAGCAAACACATTCTATTTCGTTATTTCCTCCCTTTGTCCCTCCCCCCATCAAATGTATACAAACCAAACATTATAGTATGTTCCAGTGGAGCACTGACTTACACTGACATTATTTTCTACAAAAATGCCTGTTATCAGAAATATGCCAAGTTATCACATGGTCATCACCAAACACCTTTAGAAAGCATTATAAACTGGACATTGATGCCTCTGCAGAGGCCATCTTTTCAAGTAGGTGGCTACAGCCTCCATCTCAGTACAGTTTCCCATCCCACACAAGGCTATGTAGCTTTGATACCCCCCACTTTCAATACTTTCCCCATTAAACAGAAAACAAAACAGTGATTACCCACCCTGAAGGTTTGGTTAATAAAGCTTCCAAAGACCACACCCTGACAATCATCTAGTTAGCTGTACTCACTTTTTCGCATGCTTAGCTTAGAGCTACATTACAGCTTCCCTACAACCAGCTGTTTCCCTCCTTTTACTATTCCTGCAGCAAGCTTGCCCACAGATAAGAAATGGGAGCAGAGCCTACCAAGAGAGGGTTTAGAGGCTCCTTGGTTATAGGTTTTTCTACCCTCCTGAGTAAGTGGGAGGAGACATCCCATGTTGGAAAGCTGTGCACACCAAACCAGAAGGAACCTTCACAGCAAGTAACAAATTTCTCTCCTTTTAGAATTTTGAATTGCTATTTTGCTTTTGATTATTTGCTACAAAACCATTTCCATTTTCTACAGACCTCCCATCTCTGATACTAAAATGCAAAGGCTTCGAGATGTTTCATTTGAGAAGAGCCATGTGCCTATTGAGGATCTCTTCCATTTCATTTGTCTATCTTTTTAAATTTACTTATTTCTTTATTCCTTTCAGACTTCTTGGCAGAACTTTTCCTATCTGTGGGGTATGAGCAAGTGGTCAATGAATATGTGCTGCGAGAAACTGTGAACAAGAAGGAAGGCCTGTGTGTGCCAAGGGTTTTTCTCCAAAGTAAATTTCAAAAGCCTCAAAGAGAAACATGATTTTTGCTGCACTGTTGAAGTTGGTGGGAGCATTTGGATACTAAAGCAAGGTTTTGTATTACGAAAATGAGCGTAACCTTTTACAGACTCAGAAGCTCTCTGCTCCTACCTCCTCGAGTGCAGCCATGGTGGGGGGGAGGATCAGATGTTTTTTCTTCTGTTTTAGGCTAAGTGTACTTATTGTTTGAACCTAAAACTGTGGTAATCTTAATTATACTCATGGACACCAAGCTAGCTTCCTAAATTATGGTTTGAACTTGTAACCTTTCCACTAAACATACTTGAGATTAACCATGGTTTATCTGCATTTGGATGACATAGGGAGTAGGAGTTAATATAAAACAGAAGCAAAAATTTCCAAATTGCTGCCTACAACTGATGCAGGCACACATGATCCAGGAAGAAGCCATGGTTTAACATTACAGTTGTCCCTCCACATTCGCGAACTTGACATTCGCGGTTTCGGTTATTCGCGGTTTTGGGAGGGCCCCCCCGGGGCCCCCCCAAAACCGCAACACGGGGCCTCCAGAGGCCCCGTGAAAGACATAGAGGGAGCGGAGAGGCCCAGGGAGGCGTCCACGGGGCCCCCGGAGGCGCTCCGGAGGCCCCATGAAGGCCTGGGGAGGGGTGGGGAGGGCTGGGGAGGCGATCCTGGGGCCTCCGGAGACGCTCCGGAGGCCCCAGGAAGGCCTGGGGACGGGGTGGGGAGGGCTGGGGAGGCGATCCTGGGGCCTCCGGAGCATCTCCGGAGGCCCCAGAAAGGCCTGGGGACGCGGTGGGGAGGGCTGGGGAGGCGATCCTGGGGCCTCCGGAGCATCTCCGGAGGCCCCAGAAAGGCCTGGGGACGCGGTGGGGAGGGCTGGGGAGGCGATCCTGGGGCCTCCGGAGACGCTCCGGAGGCCCCAGGAAGGCCTGGGGACGGGGTGGGGAGGGCTGGGGAGGCGATCCTGGGGCCTCCGGAGCATCTCAGGAGGCCCCAGAAAGGCCTGGGGACGGGGTGGGGAGGGCTGGGGAGGCGATCCTGGGGCCTCCGGAGACGCTCCGGAGGCCCCAGGAAGGCCTGGGGACGGGGTGGGGAGGGCTGGGGAGGCGATCCTGGGGCCTCCGGAGACGCTCTGGAGGCCCCAGGAAGGCCTGGGGACGGGGTGGGGAGGGCTGGGGAGGCGATCCTGGGGCCTCCGGAGACGCTCCGGAGGCCCCAGGAAGGCCTGGGGACGCGGTGGGGAGGGCTGGGGAGGCGATCCTGGGGCCTCCGGAGACGCTCCGGAGGCCCCAGGAAGGCCTGGGGAGGGCTGGGGAGGCGATCCTGGGGCCTCCGGAGACGCTCCGGAGGCCCCAGGAAGGCCTGGGGAGGGCGGGAGGGAGGGCCGGGGAGACCTCCGCGGGCCCTAGCAAGGCCCCGCAAAGGCCTGGGGAGGGAGGGAGGGAGGGCCGGGAAGGCCCCGCGAAGGCTTGGGGAGGGAGGGGGGAGGGGTGTCGTTATTCGCGGTTTTTTCACATTCGCGGGGGTCCGCGGAACGGAACCCCCGCGAATGTGAAGGGACGACTGTATGTGTGAATCAGTCCAGTATCACAAAGACTAGTATACCAGAATAACATGGTTCAGAAAATCTGTTGTCTGTCTTAAAACAAAACCATAAAACTAGCATATTTTTCAAAGTACGTTCCATTTTTATTAACAAGAAGAAGAATGTTCAGAAGTTTATCAATTTCCGTAAAGAGCTCATTTTTGTTTGTAATAGATACATATGAATTTGAAATACATGTTTGGTTAATTTAGATGGATTTCTCTCTTGGTTCATTTTGTCTCATTAAAGTTTTTCAGTATTTTCCCTGCAGTCTGAGTGCATTTCAACTTGTCTGTAGATATTTGGGGTGGTAGAGCTTTTGGGGAAGGTGTCACAGAACCATCTGTTAATCATCCAGCTATTAGGCCTGACATGCAGAAGAAGGAAAAAGACAAATGCATGGGTGTACCAGGGACCACAAGAATGGCCCCCAGCCCCTATCTGAACTTTGTGACAAAGTGCATCACATGTCCTTCTGAAACACACATTGATTTATGGCATATTGAGAACCAATACTTGAGCGTTTGACTTGGGTCAGTTATTATTTTTTGGCCCAGCCCAGGAGTGAGCAAAGCACAGCCTGTGGGCCTCATGCAACCCTCAGAGCCATTTTTGTCACTCCTCAGGGTCCCTCAGAGGTTTTTTTTTTTTTTTTTTTTTGCCCCTTGGTGTCCTCCAATGTCCTGTAAGGGAATGGCCTTTTTTACAACAGGATATGACCCAGGGGGCATTCTGGCATGTTTTTGGGTGAACTGGGCCTTTTGGGCTCAGGAGAAGCTTTTTTTAAAAAACAGGAAACTACTGCTGGGTCATTTCCTGCTTTTAAAAAAATTCCTAAGCCAAGAATGTCGGGGGGGGGGGGGATGGTGAAAATGTACCTGCATCCTCTAGAGAGCATTTGGGGGCAATTAAAAAAAATTGGCATGGGGTGCAGTCCCTCAAGGTTTCCTGGGGAGCTGATGTGCCCCCCTATCCTCCCACTGTTGCCCCCCTCTGGTCTAGGCTAATGCACAGGGTTGTAAAGATAAAATGAAGGGAAACAGTATGTACAAAATTTTGAGCTAAAAGGAAATGTGGAATACAGATTTGATGGCTGTAGTTCCATTACGTGCAATACTTCCCCAGCCTGCAAAGCAGGGCTCAGTTCCGTGCATCTTACTCATACCTGATTAGAGAATGAAAGCAAAAGATGGTTATGGCCAGATCTGCAGGCTAGAGGTTCCTCTTTTCATGTACAGGCTGAAGGACAAGTGACTGACTCCTTCTCTTAAGTAATATGAAGAAGTAAAGCTACTGAGGAGAAAGATAATTGACATAGGAGTCAAGTTGATTAGGAAGGTACTTACATATGCTCAAAAGCTGGGTAAAAAACCCAACCCTATCATGGCAATATGTGTAACAGATAAATCAGTGCATAGCAGATTTCAGTTTCATTTGTGCAATCAAGATAGACAGCATATTATAAAGAAAAGTAATGTATGAAACAAGGATGAGTTTCTAATACAGCTTTCCCCAATCTAGTGTGTTCAGATATTCTTGTCTACAACACCCATCATCCCCAGATGGCATGGTCATGTCTTTGTTTGAGGCTTTCTGTCACTTATATTCTGTGAGTTTGCAACCTTTATCAACCATCCCTTAACTGATAAAAGTGAAGCATTTCTCCACTTCTGTACTACCTAGATTTTTTGCAGCTGTGAACAAAAGTGTCTTACAGGTTCTTTTAAAGAACAACATAAATATCCCAGCATCCTTTAAAAATTATATAGGTATTGTGCAGTCTCAACGTTACATTTAAACATCACCAACATTTCAAAAAAACACCATTTTATTTAATTAATAAAGGGTGCCATGAAATGGCAGGAACAAAGCATCAGTGATCAAAATGCAAGAAAGTAAAATTTGGGTACTGTTACTTTACATTGACTAGAAGGGATTACATCACCAGCATTTATTTTCAGTAGATACATTTGCTGAAATGAGAAAGCATTAAATATCCTCCCCACATCAGTTAGTAAGTACAAAAGTGAAGCAGTGCACACAAATGTGTTTAAATGATGCTCTTTTACATTAATGTTAGGCAATAGGACAATGCCTTATAAGTAATTCTTCTCCCATTCCTCATCTGTACTTCAGTGGCCTACAATGGGATACTCACGCACCTTCCTCCACACGTTCACCTAATAGAGACAGTTCTTATGGTTGTGCCAGATAGAGTCCCAAACCACCAGAGTCATGTGTTGAAATACATCAAACAGGTGTTTGTGAAAATAAGTACTCCAAGCATGCAGATGTTTGCATGGAGAAAATCTACTCTCAAGGAGCACACTGATTGGGAGCATCCCTCCTCAAGCACTTGAGTTCTTGTGTGGAGAACTCATTCTCACTCTGCTTGTTATTTAGGGGTGGTGGGTGGGCTGGAGTGGGAGCAGAGCCAGTATGTGGTTCTAGTGGTAGGTAGGGATAGCCCATGTAGCTTCTTTTCAATGTTTGGGAGATAATCCCCCAAAGGTTTAAAACAGGAATGGAGAAAGTGTGGTTCTCCAAATGTTGCACTGTAATTCCCACCATGCTACCTAGGGTTACCTAGGGAACTGCAATCCAATACCAACTGTAGGCTACACTTAATCCACCCCAATTTCAAATTGGCAACTTGTTCTTATAATGCCATTTTTGTTGGCATTTTATTCATTAGGTGGCGCCATACACCAGGTTTCTGTATTCTTAGTTCAGTAGAGGAAAGCCAATGAAGTGTCCATGCATCTTCCTGAACAATTAGATTTGCCTGCCTGCTCCCTGTAAATTGCACAAGTTGGACTTCTGGTTTTTAAATCTCTTTATTTTATGCAAAGTGGGGGCAAAATGCATGTGAATTTAGGGCAGTGGTCCTTCATTTGAGCTGTTGGGGTAGAGGAAAAGCAAAAATCATCCCCACTGTATTTTTGAGCCTTCAGTCATGAAGAAACAATGTTATCAGGTGGGGAAAGGGAAGCTGAAGTGTCTAAGGTTACTTTACAAAAAACTATCATATAAGAAATTATGACTCTACAGTTTATGGGCAGTAGCATAATTCCCATGTTTTGTTGTCCCCATCTTCAAAAACAGGAAAAAAGAAGAACCAAACAATTACTTACTGGTTAGCCTGACATCAATACCAGGAAAAATTCTAGAGAGCAGATCATTAAACAGTCTGTAAGCACATAGAAAGGAAGGCCATAATCACTAAAAGTCAACATAGGTTTCTGAAAAACAAGTCATGCCAGACTAATCTTATCTCTGTTTTTGATACAGTAATAAGCTTGGTAGACAAAGGGAATGTTGTGGATATAGCATTCCTGTATTTCAGTAAGGCGTTTGACAAGATTCTTCCCTAATATTCTTGCAAACAAGCTAGTAAAATGTGGGCTAGACAATGCTACTGTTTGGTGAATTTGTAATTGGTTGACTGACCAAACCTAAAGAGTGCTCATCAATGGCTCCTCTTCATCCTGGAGAACGGGAAAATGTAAGGTATTAAATACACTTAAGCAGAAAAATTAAATGTACAGATATAGGATGGGTGACAGCTGGCTTGATAACAGTACATGTGAAAGGGACCTAGAAGTCTTAGTAGACCACAAACTGATCACAAGCCAACAGTGTGATGCGGCAGCTAAAAAAGCCAATGCAATTCTAGGCTGCATCAACAGGAGCATAGTGTCTAGATCAAGGGAAGTAATAGTGCCACTCTAGCCTGTTTTAGTCAGACCTCACCTCGAATACTGTGTGCACCTCTGGGTACCACAATTCAAGAAGGATATTGACAAACTTGAATGTATATAGAGGAAGACAACTAAAATGGAAACCATGCCCTATGAGGAGCGGCTTAGAGAGCTGGGTATATTTAGTCTAGAGAAGAAAAGGTTAAGAGGTGATATTGTGGCCATGTTTAAATATTTGAAGGAATGTCATATTGAGGATGGAGCAAGCTTGTTTTATGCTGCTCCAGAGACTAGGACATGGAGCAATGGACTCAAACTACAGGAAAAGATATTCCACCTAAACATTAAGAAGAACTCCCTAACTGTAAGAGCCTGTTTAACAGTGGAATACACTACCTTGGAGTGTGGTGGAATCTCCCTTGGAGCTTTGTGTGTGTGTGTGTGTGTGTGTGTGTCTAATGTGGTTTCTTTCCACAGAAAGAGTATTTTTTTCATGTATTCATTTCCAAATATTTCTAAATTACTTTCCAAAAGCACATATAATTTCCTTTTTTTGTAGATATAATTTCATTTATATATATAAAACACACATAAAGAAAAACACATACATCAGATATAGAAATATCTCTTTTCCTTCCACCCTTTTAAATTATGCAACCATTCTGTTATATTATTGCTCGATGGCCATCTGTCAGGAGTGTTTTGATTGTGTATTCCAGCATAGCAGGAGGTTGGACTGGGATTCTATGAATGCTCCTGCAGGGCAAATATTTTATGCGCACAGAGTTTTTCACAGGCGAAGAAGCATTCAATTGTGCAGTCAGCCCTCCACATCCACATATTATTTATCTACAGATTAAACCATCCATAGCATGATTTTTTTTAAGTTCCAGAAAGCAAACCTTGCCATTTTATATAAGGGACATCGTTTTACTATGCCCTTGTATATAATGGGACTCGAGCATCCATGGATTTTGGTATCCACGGGGTGTGTGTGTGTGTGTGTGTGTGTCTTGGAACCATAGCCCAGCAGATACCAAGGGCCACTGCCTGCATTCCAAAGTGGTACTGTCCCAGAAGGAGAGCTTGGAAAAGTTACTCTGGGACTAGAGTTCCTAAAACTACTTAGCACTTTTGCTGCTGTTATGTGCCTTCAAGCCAACTCTGACATACCCTATCAGAGGGTTTTCTTGGAAAAGTTTATCTGGAAAGGTTTGTCATGGCCTTCCTCTAAGGCTGAGAGATTATGACTCGTCCAGGTTACCCAGTGGTTTTCCATGGCTGAGTGAGGATTTGAATCCTGGTGTTCTGGAGTCTAGGGTTTGTCTAGACAAGAGGATATAACGCTGATTCCTGTGCATTATTACAAATTCGCAGCAGCGTTAATTTGTCTCTGGTCTTTTGGCAAAACCGATAGTATATGAAACTATCTGTATTTGAAGTGCACATGCCTGCGAATCAAGATGGTGGCTGAGTAAATTAGCATTAATTTTTTCCACACGTTGTCACTGCTGCACAGTTTTTTTTTTAACTGTAAAGCAAAGGTGCACAAGTGTGACCTTCTGCTTAAAAAAGGTGTTTGATCACCTTGGAGCAGCAAAAGAGTGTATGATCAGCAACACAAAAAAACGAAAATGGTGCTTCTGGCCGCTTCCTTGTTGGCAAGCCCACCTATCCCCCGCACATCCAACCAATCCGCTGACTACTTCCGCTCCTCTCTGAGAATGTGCAGTATCCCAAATTGATTGTCCAAACAAGTAGTAATGCACATACCCCCGCATTATTTTAAAAACTTTGGGGAAAGCCATGAAGGCTTTCCCATGTAGTTTTTGGAGTTTTTTGCCCCCCTCCTTCCCAATAAGGTGAATCACTGCGGGATCTTGTTGGGACAAAAGGTATTCTCCTCAAATTCTATGAGGAGTATTTTTACCGTCTAGACCCCCCTAGTCACATTTGTCTTGTGGGAAGAGATTTCTGGAAGGAAGGGTCTATCAAAATTTAAAGAATCATCAATCAACTATATTTTGAGTCTTTAGCAGAAGTCAGCTCCGTTTTCTCCACAGTCTTTCTTCTTGCCTGTAGTTATTAAATCCCAGGTCTTGATAAAACAATGCCAGATTCTAGGGAGATTACCAGACAGGAATGAAAAAAGCATTCCTCTTCCACAATCTCCACTCCCGCTCCTGTCACACCACAATCACCCACCCCACGGCACTTGCCTCCTCTCCCATCATTCCGGCAGCTCAGGAATGAATGGAGCTCTAACACAGCTCCCTTCATTTCCTGGACTGAAATCCCACAGATTATTGTGAGAAGACATGAGTGCAGGAAATTCAAAAATAAAAATAAAAAACATGAAAAAAATTACAGCAAGCACAAAAACATACTTTAAAAGGCAGAAGTAACCTGGGGAGGATCATAAAAAAGGTGTCACTTACCTGGATGTCCCAATCTCACCTGGAAGTGTTCTGGCAGGGACCTCCCATTGACACTGGGATCTCGCCTGCGTAACAGGGCACCTTGTCGCACGCAGGAACATCCATGACAGGAATGGAATGGGGGATCTATGGACGGCTTCTCCCATCAATAAAAAGCGCTGGTGGAATGGCAGCAGAACGGGTGCGTAACAAGGGGGGGAACGACATCGTCTGAAAAGGAAGCTCTTTTGAGATCTCCTGGCATTCCTGTAACACCACTTTTAACATGTCTGATAATCTCCTAGGTGTCAAAAGGCAGATGCTTTGTAATTAGCACAATCCAGCAATATAGAATTCTATAATTACCCATCTATGGCCAATATGCAAGCCATGAAGGCCCATTTATTTTCTGTAAAGTACCACATTCATGGCGTTACTCCTAAATTGGTATAAGACAATGCTCAAACCCGCTCTCAGCAATTAGATCAAAGCATAATTATAGTCATTTGGAAAATTAAATTCTCTTCTACTGAAGTCTGCAGTATCCAATCTCACTAGGATAGAAAACTGCACTCAGTGCCTGATGAACAACTGAGCTAGCTGTGCACACCTGGGTACCAATTAGGCACAAACTTCCATGTGAAATGGAGAGAGATGGCAAATGAATGAGGAGCAGAGATTGCACATTGAAACAGAATCTATCATCTCATAACTAGTCCTGCAGTACATATTGCAGTAAAGTAAGAGGGGAGTCCTTTGGTTCCTGGGGATACAGAAGGTATTGGACTTTCATTAAAGAAAACAGGTTACTTAGGACTTTTTCAGACGGGGACCCCCCCCTCGAGAAGGTTGGGAGAACAACGGGGCTGTTGTGCTTACAAAGCCCCGTTTCAGATGACGTAGTTCTCCTTCATCCTCCTCCTGACCTTCTGACCTTCCCCCGTGCTGGGGGTGCCGCTTTTTATTGACAGAAAACCTCCGTTGATAAAAAGCGGTGCCTGCAGCACGGGGGAAGGTCAGGAGGAAGACGGAAGAGAATGGGACTATCTGAAATGGGGCTCTATACGCGCAACAGCCCCATTCTCCTGCCCTCCTTGGGTCCCCCCACCACCATCTTAAAAAGTCCTTATTCATGGACTCAGTGTAGAATTGGAAATTAACCTATTAAGTGTGATTTGGGTTGCCCTTATCTTGTACTGATGCCAAGATCAAAATAGCACCCTTCTGTTCTGAGTGGGCTTGCTGACTGGTTGGTATACTTGCCTTCTAAGACAAGGAAATAAGGACTGAGGGAAGGAAAATGGTACCCCTTCTGGAATCTGCCCCCAGATGCAATTACTTCATGCTAAGGCCATGAGGAGAGGGGTGTAGTGGTTTGAGTGTTGGACTATGACTCTAGAGACCAGGGTTCAAATCCCCCCCATGGACAATAAAACCCACTGGGTGAACTTGGGCAAGTCACACTCTCTCAGCCTCAGAGGAAGGCAATAGCAAACCTCCTATATCCATAGGATGGGATGTACTATCACAGCACAATTTTAATTCCAGATGATATTTTTCAATTTGTGCCCCAAGAAAAATGGAAGTGAAATTAACAGAAAAATCCATAATAATCAGGAGTTCAGGTGAGAGTAGGAAAACATTCCTTACATTTCTCAGAATTTCCCCTCAGTATGACCAATATGCTAACTGGGGGTTCTGAGAGCTACAGTCTTGAAAAATAGTATCCAAGGAGTGATTTAGGGGTAAACAGTCCATGCAAAGGGTTCCTATGTACCTTGAATAGTAACATAGCATCTATCTTCCCTACTGTGTCTGTAGATGTAGATCTGAATTCTTTATGAATTCTGGTAGGAGCGCCAACAGTTTACATGCAGCTGACTTATTTTGTAGATAGTTTAAAAACTAGCTAGTTAGCAAGCTGCCCATTGCCTGACCTTCTCTCTTGTGTGACCATACCCTTGGCTCACAACCTTTTGGTTCTGAATTATGACTTAATTACAGAGTGACACAGAGTGCACAAATAATATGGCAACTGAAGTCCACCACCCCCTCCTCAGCTAATAACATAAGACTGTAATGGCTGTGTGTGTTTTAGTATTCAAAAGAACCTGGATTTAACTGAGGATATTTACAGCAAGGATTGGATTTCTCTGTGCTATATTCTATTTTCCATCATTAGAAATGGATGCACACACCACACTCATGTTATCTCTTGGCCCTCAGCCAAAGCTTCATAAAGCTTTAAAGTTTATTCCTTTGGGAACTGATGCCTCTAACCACTCTGTTATCTTTGATGCAGAGGAAATGGTCTCTTTCCTCTGAAAGAGGATTACACATCATTACAGGCCTCCTCTCCCCTCACCCCAACCGCATGGCTGGGCATTCCTTTTTAACTACCAGATTCCTCAGTGAAAAGGACAACTGTATCTTGCCTCATAAAGTCAGTGGCTCATTTCTGAGGAGAGCCATGCTTCTAAGCCCAACCTTAAAATCCAGGGGTTGTCCAAACAGTGAAAAAACTCCTTACAGAATGTGAGGAGAATCCTACCTGTCCTAATGGCATTCTGTGTGATTTTGCCATATTGTGAAGGGGGGGGGGAGAGCCAAAAACCTTGCCAGAAAAGTCTTTGCGGCTTTTCCTGTATTTTTTAAAAAAACAGCGAGGAGGGTGCACACTCCTGCTTGTTAGGACAAGCAAGTTGATTTGATTTGCTTGCCCATATGAGAGGAAGCACAAATCGAATTAGCTGGATGAGTGCAGGGGGTGGGGCTTCCTACCAAGGCAAGCGCCCGCTGCCTGCATGTTGGATTTTTGCCATAGCGAGCAAGCGCTAAGGCGAGAAAATGGGGTGTTGGAGTTTTTTTGCTTTTGTGCTCAACTGAAAAATCGCTCAATCTCACCTTGGACATCTTTTTTTTTTTTTAAATAAGGTTGGCGGTAGCAAATTGAGGTAAGTGCAAACGTGAGTAAATCACTCATGGCCGCCATGTTTACTAGCGAGCATGCAAAGCTTATGGGGGCAAACAATCATTAGGACAGGTCGCAGATGCTGCGAAATGTCATTACTTCGAGGCGCTCCTTTTTTTATGGGCTCGTATAGACAAGCCCCCAGAGCGTTACTGGGCAGCAAGAGAAATGCCTTCTAAGTATGCTCAGGCACATTTTGCCCCTATAGCTGAAGCCTAGGGTTCAGCCCTGTTGATCTCTTACTCATTTCAGGATCTTATTACAAATCCCCTACTCCTGTTGCTCTTAGAGAGAGAAGGACTCTTCAGGGCTATTTAGAAATACAGTAATGTAGTAAGAATGCTTTTAGTCAATCTGTGGGATGAATTAAAACGATTGCATGGCTACCCCCCACCACAACACACACAGAGTGCTCTATACTGACAAGATCTGCTGAACACATCCATGTGGAGCATCAGCTTGTTTTGGAAATGACAGTTTTTAGCCCGCATCCCATGTGAGCCTTTTGTTTGTGGACTGGGTGCACTCAATCAGTCTGTTTCCCACAGGACAAGCCTGCCCTGAGCTGAACCTCTGCTGTTTTTTGCCCTCAGGGTAGCATGGCAGAGGGCCCCCCCACCCCCGCCATCCCCTGCATGACCTTGTGTACAATGTTCTCCCTGCCACATCATACTTATGTTGTTGGGGAACTTCTGGTTTGAGCTGCCTGGGAGAAATTCCCATTCAAATAAACCTTTTTACTGCCAAGCTGGTCAATCAGTGACGGGTATTATGTTCCTGTGTCAGTCAGCCAGAGCAGGCAGAGAGAGCAGCCAGTGAAAGGCCACAAGAAGTGAAACTAAATTAAATCAGAACTGAGAAAGGACAAAACTTAGGAAAGGGGAAACGAAACATGCTGTATTCTTTTAAACATGGGTTTTACCCATGCATTTGCATTTCCCCTCGCTTCATATGTTACTGCTAAGAAATGTCCCTGTACTTTCTAGCCATTATAAAGAAAAGATACTCTTCAGGTTGTACAGACCAAAAAAATAAAATAAAAAAAAAATTAAAAAATAAAAAAATGACCTCAACGTGCAAATAATATTTTACAGAAACTGAAGGTAACTGCAAGGCATTCCTTTTTGGGATAGTGACAGCACAGTGGTGTTATCTTCACAAAATAATATAATGACAGAGGCACCACAAGGGCAATCTAGTCCATCTTCCTGCCACGCAGGAATATTCAACTAAAGCACTCCTGGAAGTTGTCCATCCAATGGGCTGTTCCATTACGTCCTTATTTTTTAAAGTGTTAAGAATAACATTTGTTTGTTATCTTGTTTTGTGGGGGGCATATTCCCATTTTAAGTGAATTTTTGCAAATAGTCAAATTAAAATAGCTAAAAAGGAACGTGACACAAACTTGTTATGTTTACGAATAGAAATAACTAGCAAGGGGGAAAGCATGGCTTTTCCTCCAGTATTTGCATTTCCCCTCTTCACATGTTTGCGATATAAGAAATGTTTCTGTACTTTCTAGCCATTTTGAAATAATAGGTACCCCCTCAAGTTGCTAACATGATACTGGGGAGAGGGAAAGATGGCACCTCCTAAGATATTACTTATGGGTGAGAAAATTAGGACCACAATGTATTACTTTTGTAAAATAACTCCAAAAAGGGTTTAAAAAATGGGGACATGCCAACCACTTCTGAGTATTCCTTGCCTAAGAAAACCCTATAAAATTTATAGGGGACAAACTACTTGAAGGCATGTGCACACACACACACACACACATACACACATGACTATCTCTAGCAGAGGCAAAATATGACATATGAATGTGTCTTGCTTCCCCTGCCCATACATCCGGGTCACCTACAAAGTGAAGAGGTTGTATGTATGTATATAAGAATGTATGTATGTACTGTATTTATTTCCCACCTTTCTCCCTATGGTAGGACCCAAGGCAGCTCACAAGTTTTAAAAACAACAATAGCTAAAATACATAGTATAATAAATAAGAATTAAAAAGAGATTAAACTACCTATATAATTAAAAATCCACATAAACGATAAAGCATTTTAAAAACTTTATAAAAATTAAAATAGATCTTAAAAACAGAAGCAACAGCAGTCCAACCTTCATTTATCAGCAAAGGCCTGGTGACATACAATGTTTTTTTTTTATGTTTCATGTTCCATATCATGCTAGGAAACTGCATCTCCCTGATGTGTAAGTGTAGGGGTGTGTACCACATCAATCATGATTTTTCATCATTTCTGGAAAACATCCAAGCAGCCTTGTGTTTCAGAAGAGAGCCAGGGATGCTACCATAGATTCGTTCATTTCCTTGCCTTTTCTTTTCCTCCTGCAGGTCTCTCTCTGAGTTCCACTGGCTTTAAGGTTTTCTCCTTTGTTTTCTTCCCAGCTCCTCATTTCCTTTGTTACCTGAATTGTGTGAGATCCATGAGACCCCACTTGTGACACTCATATTATAATATTAAATTGGGGAATTTTAATTAGCTCAAAGTGTGGCAGTGAGAGGTAAGGTAACTTTGGAATCTTTACACTTGTGTATACCAGCACTAACTGAGGCAACTCCAAGCCAAAAAGTAAAATAAAAATGTTTTTTATTGGAAAATAATAATGGAACCACTCCATCATGCACTCATGCTTCAAGCAATCACACAGGGCTAGGGAAGAATTAGGAGGAAGTATCTTCTAGCTTGCCTGTTCTTCCTCATTAATAACTTTTGCCATCTTGCCCACATTTTGATATTGCTTAGCCAAACGTATCACAGTTTTCATCTGTGAAATGGTGGAGGGTATCTATTATGATGAGTATGACCAGAGCCAACAGAAAAGAAAGAATTTGCATATCAAGTCCAGAAGAGAAAGGATACAATGCAAATCAGGACAGGAACCACCTGCACTGTTATCCACATCCCAGACCAGCCTGACAGTGAATGAGGAAGCTGTGGGTCAGTGGGTAAAGAAGGAGGCCAGACTGAGCAGTGTTAGTGGTATCTAAAATGCCATAGGAAGAGAGCCAGGTTCCTCCCCAAAACCTTCAGTTTTTTCACCTCCTTTGTGTAACCCTGTGTCAAGAAGTTCCTTTCTCATGAAAAGGGAAGCAAGAGCATGAAGCTCATGCCACAATGGGTCTTTGGTTTTCTTAGTGATTCACTTGAACGCAAGCAATTTGTTACTTCCTGAAATCCTACTCTTCTGAAAAGCAGTATGTACCAAAGTCCCTCCATCAAAGGACTTTATCAAACCACCCACCCAAACCCAAACCTGTTTTTTTTTGCCAGCATAACTTTGCGATTTTTATGCTGGCAAAAGTACTCCCCATGTCACACTTACCTCTAATCCTGGAAAAAGGCTTCCTGGCAATAAATGAGGAGTGAACAGAGCTCCGTTCATGTCCTTGTTCAAAATCCAGCGTATTCTTGCAAGAATAGATAGCATGGGAAATTAAAAAATAGAGAAACAGAACACACTTAAAAACTTCCAAGTAAACCGGGGAGGGTCATAAAACGTGTATCATCTATCTGGATGTCACAATCTCACCTGGAAGTGTTTTCGCCGGGCTGGCCATTGATGCTGCAACTGTAGTTGGGACTAACCAACAGGATGCCAGCTGGTGACTTTTTTTGCTGCTACTGCATTAGAAAAATTTAGCAATGCCATGGCATCGGCAAGGTGTGGCTCCCAGTAGATGGGCTTGGGTGCTCCACTGCATCCCCCTCCCTCCACCAGGGAAAGTGCCAACCCCTGGATTAGGGTAAAACATTATTATTAAAAATGCTAACATGCTGTTGTAAAATTACATTTCTCTGCAGTTACACAGGACTACTTCCATTATACACGGCTTTAATTAATCTTTAAACAAAAGCAAATAAGAAAAGTCTTTCTTCCTCCCCTCTCCCTTCTAATCTTTAACAAACACCTGAGCCATTACTGGCAGTGGAATGCTGGGGCAGAAGCCAGGGAAGATTCAGAGGTAGTTTAGTGGTGGTAGTGCATCCACACTACACAAATAATCCAGTTTGAAACTGGAATATTTGTCATGTCTCCTTCCTATGGAATCTTGGGATTTGTAGTTTAGTGAGGCACTGGCACTCTTTGGCAGAGAAGGCTAAAGACCTAAAACTACAACTCCCAGGATTCAATTGGAAGGAGCCATGGCAAATAATCCCATTTCAGACTGGATTATTTTGTAGTATGGATTCAGCAATGGTTGTTATTTGCTCTCCAGATGGCTTTGACTTATGGTGATCTCATAAATAAGATATCTCCAAGATACCCTCTTATTAACAGCCCTGCTCAGGTGTATAGCCTCTGGGTCATGGCTTCCTTGATTGAGTCTATCCACCTGTAATGTGGTCTTTCTGTTTTCCTGACCTACTGCCTTCCACTTTACCAAGCATTACTGTCTTTTCCAGTGAGCCATGTGGTTTCATGATATATCCAAAGTACAATAGCCTGAGTTTAATCATTTTGGCTTCTAGTGAGAGTTCAGGACAAATTTGCTCTTGGACCCATATTTTGGGTGATCCATGGTATCCACAGAGCAATCTTCCAGCAATACATTTCAACAGAGTTTATTGTCTTCCTGTCAGTTTCCTTCGCTTTCTAGCTTTCACAATCATATATAGAAATCAGAAATACTACGGAATAGAAGAAACCAATTTTGATCTTCAATTATATACCTTTCCATTTGAAGGTCTTATCTAGTTCATTCATAGCTGCCCTTCTAAGACTTACCCTTCCTCTGATTTCTGACTACAGTCTCCATTTTGATTTATAACTGAGCCAATGTACAGAAAATCTTTAACAATTTCAGTGTCTCCATTATCCACTATGTAGGTTTTTCAGGACCTACATAGTCAAAGACTTTGCTGTGATCTATAAAGCACAGGCTAATTTTCTTCTGAAATTCTTTGGTGCACTTTATTAGCCAATGTATGTTTTCATGTTGATCTCTAGTGCCTCTTTGTTTTTTGAATCCAGCTTGGACATCTGGCCTTTCTTGTTCCAAATACATAGGACCTCCTTATCCACTGGGGATTGGTTCTAGGGGGGCGTGGATACCAAAAACCGTGGATAATAGCAAACACCATTGAAAATAATAGGAATTCCAGTTTAAAATACTATAGAGTTGCCTTGGAGGACCTAGAAAATGTCTAGAGAGGACACATTTTCTAGGAAGATTCTATGGTAGGTGTGCTGTTTTGTGTCCAGTGGATAATTGAATAAGTGGATAATGAATCAGTGTACACGGGGGTCCTACTGTATGGTAAAGTCTTTGTTGTAAAATCTGCTTGCATGGGAGATTAATGCAATCTTGAGCCTGCATGGTTTATGCAATAGTCTGATAGTTACTACAATCTCTGATGTCCACTTCCTTGCAGACTGGAATGTATATTAAATGTATATCTGTGGGTCATTGGTTTGTTTTCCAAATGTATTTGCACATTTTTATTAGCATTTTGATGAATTCTCTCTATATAGCTTGAAACATTTGTTCCTAGTGATTTTTTTATTCCAAATAATAATAATATAATAATAATATTTATTTTTACCCCGCCCCTCTGTTAAAAACAATTGGGGCGGCTTATAACAGTTAAAATACAGCAATACAGACCTAAGCCCCACCAACCCCCACCCTCCCCCATAAAAAAGATATTAAACTAGCATCAAATTAAAATCCACATAAACTTAAAAGTCACATAAAATAAACAAATACAACAACCAACAGCCAGCGAGTCAGGATAAAGGACTAAAAGAGGCCAGGAGACACAGCTCCTCAGGCCGGGATCTAATCAGGAAAAGCCTGTAGAAAGAGATCTGTCTTTAGTGCTTTTTTAAAGCTACTTAAACTTGTCATCTGACAGATCTCGTCCGGCAGGCCATTCCATAATTTGGGGGAGATTACTGAAAAGGTCCTCTGGGAGGTTGCAGACAGCCTAGATTTTTGTGGCTGAAGCAAATTCCTCCCAGAGGACCGGAGTGCACGGGGAGGATTGTATGGGAGGAGGCGGTTCCGAAGATAAGTTGGACCCAAGCCATTTAGGGCTTTAAAGGTAATAACCAACACCTTATCCTGGGCCCAGAAACTGATAGGCAGCCAGTGGAGAGATTTTAATACTGGAGTTATATGGTCTCTCCGAGATGTTCCCAAGACCACTCTGGCTGCCATATTTTGTACCAACTGAAGTTTCTGGACAAAGCACGAGGCTTCTGGACAAAGCACGATGTAGAGAGCATTGCAGAAATCCAGACGAGAGGTTACCAGCGCGTGCACCACAGTCTTAAGGTCCCTTATTTCTAGGAAAGGGCACAGCTGGCATCTGAGCAGTAGTGGTGTCACATGAACTTCGGTTGGTGTGTGCTAGTTGCTGGATGCCATAGTAGAATTTATGTGTGCCCATTGATCATAGTAGATGACTATACTGGGGCATACTTCTTGTGGGAGTCAACTTTGATTGGTCCTGGGGTCAATTTTCTGCCTCTGAAACTGTCCAGGGGCTGCTTGGATTGCCAAAAATGCAAAAAAATGGTGGCACAGTGGTTAAATGCCAGTACTGCAAGTCTTGATTATGAAGAAGCACCTGACATAGCCTTGATTGCAATATATATGCTTGGGAAGCAATGGAGGCTTTGTCAGATATCAACTGATCTTCCTGGAGAAAGCTTTTTGCTGATTTCATTGCCTTAATCCTTGCTGCCTTGACTTGTGCCTCGACCTCAGACTGTTCCTGATTACCCTGGTGGTGCAGTGGTTAAATGCCAGTACTGCAAGTCACCACGTTACAAATTCAATTCCAGAGGGCTCCAAGGTTCACTCAGCCTTCCATCCTTTCGTAGGTCGGTAAATTGAGTACCCAATTAGTTAACATTGACTTATGGTGACTTATGGGGGCAATTAGTTAACATACATTGGAAACTGTTTAATGCCGTGTAGATGTGTAAATTGCTATTGCTTAAAACAATTTGTAAGCCGCTCTGATAGCCTTGTGGCTGAAGAGCGGGGTATAAATAAATAAATAAATAAATAAAAATAAATAACAGGCGCTCTTGACCGTCGCGCTCACCTGACTAGTCATCTGAAGTGACGAATCAAGGAGCACTCCCAGACTGCGAACACAGTCCTTAAAAGAGAGTGTGACCCCATCCAGGACTGGAGGTTGCAACCCAACTCCTGGTTTCAGGGCCACTACCATGAGCACCTCTGTTTTGTCCGGATTTAATCGCAATCTGTTTTTCCTCATCCAGCCCATTACTGCTTTAAGACAGTCATTAAGAGGAGAGATGCCATCGGAATCTGAGGTGGACAATCGAGACAAGGAGAAATTGATCTGGGCGTCATCAGCATACTGATAACACCCAGCCCAATAACTCTGCATAATCTCACCCAGCAGCTTCATATAGATGTTAAACAGCATCGGGAACAAGATGGCTCCTTGTGGAATGCTACAGGTAAGCTCCTTTTTACTGGAGTAGCTGTCCCCGAGCAGCACCCTCTGGGACCTGCCCAAGAGGAAGGACCAGAACCACTGAAATACAGTGCCTCCGATTCCTAACCCACTCAGGCGATCCAAGAGGATGCTATGATCTATCATATCAAAAGCAGCTGAGAGGTCCAGAAGCACCAACAGGGTCACACTACCCCTGTCGATGTTTAGACGCAGGTCGTCGGTCAAGGCAACTATGGTGGTCTCAACTCCAAATCCCATCCTAAAGCCAGTTTGAAATAGGTCTAGATAATCGGTTTCATCCAAGACCACTTGGAGTTGAAGAGCAACCGCCCTCTCAATCACTTTGCTCAAGAATGGTAACATAGAAACTGGCCTATAGTTGTTCATATCCAGGGGGTCCAGGTAAGTTTTTTTCAGGAGCGGCCTAGCCACCGCTTCCTTTAAATAGGATGGAACACACCCTTCCCTGAGGGATGCATTGATGATGTCCTTAAGGAACACCATCAAGGCACCCCCCCCCCCCGGATGGCCAGCCATGAAGCGCAAGGATCAAGAGGACAAGTCGTCTTCCTCACTCTACAAAGTAGTTTATCCACATCCTCAGCACTCACAGATTGAAATTGATCCAGTAAATTTACATCAACAGAGTTGCTGGACACTTTGTCAATTGTTTCTGTCAAAATACTGGCATCTAAGTCGGCTCTTATCCGAGAGATTTTGTCTGCAAAGAAGTTGTTAAACGTGTCACAACAGGCCATTGTTGGGTTAAGCAATGGGTTCTGCGCAGGTATAACCTGCATCATCTCCCTTACCACCCTAAACAGCTCTGCTGGACAGGACTTTGCAGACGCAATACGTGCAGAGGAGAAGGATCTCTGCACTGCACGTATTGCCTCTTGATAGGACCAATGCTTTAAGAGTGGCATCTACTTCACTTTCCAAAATTGTACATTTGTCAAGAGATTCTTCCTTGAAGGAAGATATCAACTTTACATCTCTTTTATATAATATTTCAGTGTATTGCTTCCATCATGTTTTCTTTTCTTCTGATCATATATGTGTTCCCCTGTTGGTCATATAGCACCCCTATGTTTGCTTTAATTTCCCTTTGATTTATTAGATCTTGTGGAAGAGGCCTCTCATTTTTCCTTGCTTTGCACTAATTATTATAACAATTCTGTTTGTCTCTATGTACAAGTCACTGAGCAGTTGGATTCATGATTCTGACCTTATTTTTGTCACCTTTTAGGGGTTTATTACATGAGGCAGGTAAATTGCAATTACATCAGGATAATAGTGCCTTTGGTTGGGGCTTATCATACAATGCCATTCCTCTTCTGTTCTCCTGTGGGAGACCATTTGGAAAGTATTTCATTTTATTAACACACACACAAATCTGTTAATGACCTTGTGATAATGGGCTCTCCCATTATCTGGGCAGTGTTGCCAGCAAGGTAAACAAAGAGTTAAGGATGTATCAGGTTAAGTTACAGTTTATGGGGGTCAGCCTGTGAAAAGGTGTTAAATACTGCCTTGAGGCCACAAGGCAGGAGAGAAGAACAAGGAGGGACCTGAGCCAGGGGGACTCTCATCCCAGCTAAGGAGGTGCTTGGTAGAAGCTGAGCCAAAAGACCGACTCCCAGTCCTATGAATGTCCAGCACATCTGAACTGCAGCTCCTTGAGTGTAGATTAGGGAGCCGTTTAGCTTAGTCGTGTCAGGGTTTATATTTATTTTATAAACTTGGCTGGAATGGCTTAGACTATCTGTAACTTTGTAACTCTTAAGTGTGCCTGAAGAAAGATGACTTCATGTAAAAGAAATACCATTTACTCTGTAGTTCTGCTTAGAATAAAACTGCCTTTTAAAATTTCTCCTTTCTCCGCACTTTCATGTGCCTTGCTTGGTCTAATTCCATACAGGGGTGGGGGAAATAAAAGCTCTGCAGCAACAGAGTGGAAAGTACAAGTTGAACTCTGTAATTTCCCACTGGATTACAATGAAGGGAATTACAGTCAATGGGTGGTGGTGTTCTTTGGAGGGTCCATTCTACTCAGGCAGAAGTAGGAAGAAGGGACTCCCAGACAGAAACCATCACAGACCTCCTTTCCTGCTTCTGTTGTGCTATGATTTCCTATGTGAAAGTTCAGTTATGCTTTTATGCCAATTTTGGGTGGTCAATGGGTGTACTTTGGGAAATGTCAGTCTACCTCCAGTGATTAGGGGAGAGAAGAAGGGGTGAATATTTCAGTTTTATTTCCTTTCAATTGGAAAAGTAACTGAAAAACTTTTTAACTTTTTTTCTATATAGAAAAAAAAAAACATTGCCAAATGACCATGCCCCTCCCCCTCCGGGGTATGTCAGAGAAGCCAAAACTTTGCTCACTGCCCCACCTTCTTTTCTAGCCTTGTTTTGGAGTTTCTCTTTCTCTCTTTAATTCTTTCTCTCACACACTCATACACATGCATACATTCACACACGCTTGGAAATGTAAGTGGAACAGAGTCTTAAAGTTTTAAAAAGCATTTCTTTTATTAACACATTAATTCTTGATTACTTCTAGCTTCAGACTTAACTAATCAGTGGCAGATGAAAGCCAGCATCAGGATAGATTAAACAGATAGATCAGTAGCTGCTGGGTTTCATGTGCCAGCAATTAGCTAAGTCTGAAGCTAGAAGTCTGATCTATCCTGATCAGGAAGCTGGGGGAAGGGGGGATCTGTATCTCTGTGAGTGTGCAGGCATGCTCATGTGTGCCAAACTAGGAAAAGATTGTTGTAAGCCGCCCTGCCCCATTAATTGTTGCAAGCCGCCCCAATTGCGTTTCATACAGGGGTGGGGTATAAATAATTTATTATTATTATTATCATTATCATCATTATTATTATTATTAAGAGGAAGAGATAATGTCTTGGAGGAGGTAGTTGGAAGGCAGTCCCCAATGCTGCGTGTGATAAGCTTTTAGTGCAAATAAATGCTGTAATCCTGATTGAATAGTGTTTTTAGAAAAAATGCTATTGTAGCAGGAGAAGGGCCTGGTGTGATAAAGCCCAGTGTGGTAAAGCACTTAATTTTGCTTCTTTCTGTTATTTACCACTGGAAGAATTTCATTAGTCACTCAATGAGGCTTTTCTTCCTTTTGGATTATAGATAGATCCATTTGCATTTCCCTCTGATAGTATCCCTGATTTTGGTCCAGAGTTCTTCTGGTTCCTTGTCAGTTAGGCTTAACAGTGAAAATCTGTTCGTTACGTGGCTTTTCGATTCTACAGAGATGTTCTTTCAATTGTATTTTAGCACTGCAAATTATTTGATTTGAATAATTGATTAAGTTTTGATATTAGGAGTTCATGGTCTGTGTCCCAATCCACTCCTGAGCTTGTTTTTGCCAACAGCATGGAGCTTCTCCATTTCCTGCTTCCAGTTACACAGTTAATTTGATTTCTGTGTTTGCCATTTTGTGATATCCATGTATACAGTTGTCTGTTCAGTTGCCTGAAAAATGTGTTTACAATAAGCAAACTGTTGGCCTTACAAAATTCAATAAAGTCACTCTCCTGCTTCATTTCTTAATCCTATTTCCCCCCTACATGGGAACCACTTCTGACTAAGAAAAGTCTTGGGCGCTGCTTGCTAGGCTGACATCTCCCCGCCCCCACCCAAAATTGTTTCCTTGTTCAGAGAGAGATTGTTCAGAGAGATTCCTGGCTTTGGTGTCATTCCCCTTCTACTCAATGGGGATTTGAAAGTCTCTTTCACACATATTCAATTGCGTGTTTTCCTTCACAACCAGAAGGGTCTGATCCCAGAAGGTCCATCTCTGATATTTTGGGGGAAACTTCCCCAGTCACATTAAAGCTCACTCCATTCAGCAGGCTCCTCTGAGTCTCTTTGTAGCATTTTCAGGGGGCTGAAGGGACTGCAGTGAGATGTAGGGGGGCAGAAGAGAGTGCTACTACCAATCCAGTTGTGCATGTGTACTCTGGAACCCCCCCTCCTTCTACAGGGGGGCAGATCTGGTGGGCTTGAAAGAGGTTTTCCAAACATGATCAATGACATTTCTTGTTCTTGTTACTTCCCATGGCCCATGGCTATATTCCAACACAGAACACATTATTTATGTATTAAAACATGCTAAAACAACCTTCATCTGTATTGATACCAGGGCAGTACTGAAATACAGTATAATGCCAACAAGAAAATAATTCTGGCAATAAAACTCCAGTGTAAAAATTAGGATTTTTAAAGCAGAGTTATAACTTACAGGTGGGTTTCGGTCACTGTGGAAATACCTTGTAGAAAGTTTCCTTCCTATGCTTTGCCCAAGGTGGTTCGCGTATAGCAGTTTTGTTTAATGATGGTCTGGCTGGAAACATATACAGTTGTCCCTCTGTATCAACGGATATGGTATCCACGGATTTAAGTATTCACAGCTTTAAAATATTCTTAAAATAATAATCCAAAAAGCAAGCCTTGATTTTGCCATCTTATATAAGGGACACCATTTTGCTATGCCATTGCATATAACGGGACTTGAGTATTCACAGATTTTGGTATCCACAGGAGGTCCTGGAACCAAACCCCAGCGAACATGAAGGGACAACTGTAGATGCTAGCCAACTCACAGCTTTGATTCTTCACGTTATTATCCATGAAATTAGTAGGCATGGAAACTAATATTTTGTCTGTCACTATGGTTATAATTGTGACTCAGAGGTTGGGAAAGGTTTTTCTTTTTCTTCTGATGACACTCAGAAGATCCTTCAGCTGACATGGATGAGACACTGCACAATAATGTTACAAGCTGATCATATTCATATTATTTCTAAATCAAAAATCATGGTGGACTTTCTTTTTCTCTGAGGATGAAATGCTTATTAAGAATGGGTTGGGTGAAATATCAAGGCCATCTCACTCAGGAGTGTAGCTGTGTGGTGGGGGTCAAAATGAGGTAATTGGTTTCCCAAATAAGAATTCTGCCTTCCCCATTAAGTTTTCCTTCAGCCCCTAAATTTCTAGCATTAGAGTTACTTAAGACTTCAATTGAACATTTAGAAATACAGAAAAGGGGAAGGCAAAGATACCAAGGGAATGCAAACACAGCAAATGGGAAAATTCTAAGTATGAACTATTTTAAACACCTAATTCTCTGCAATACTAAAAAAAATTGGGGGACTAAAGGAAAATTTAATGGGGAAGGGTAGAATTCTTATTTGGGAGGGGGCTATGCCCTCATTTTGCTCCTCCTATAGCTACACCCCTGTGTTGTTGTTTAATACTGCTATATTAGCTAAAGACTTAATTCATTTTTATACACATAGTTTGCTAGAAGGAAGTGTGTGTGGCCTTTCAGATGTTTTTGAACTGCAGCTCCCACCTGTACCATCTAGCACAGCCAGTAGAGTGAAATGCTGGAAGCTGCAGTTCAGCAACATCTGGAGGGCTGCACAACTCTTGTCTGTGTACAGGAGGTAACCGTGTGAGAACAGTGAAGGAAATGAAGGTGGAAAAGTGCACTGTTATGATCACTCCTTGGTCGGATCATGGGCTCTTGGCTGTAGAGTTCAGTATAGGTCAGGTTTACCCCAAAGGAAGACCTCTCTGGAGGTTGCGCCCTAAATTTTTGGAAGATGTGGCAAATAAAGAGCGCATCGCCTCAGCACTAGCCCACAGCCTAACTCTTGCGGACATGTACAAGGATGATTTGTGCAGGTGGTGGGAACGTGTGAAACGCGCAGTTCGGGCCACTAGCCGGGCCTACGAGACCAACATTAATGGGAAACAGATTCAGGAGTATCATTTGGCCATTTATCATTTTTTGAAGTGTCATTATCGATTGAACCAAGGTGTTCCTTTTTCAGAACAAGAGCTTAACTGGGCGAAGGGAGTGATAGCAAGATTTTGCCAAAAGCAAAGACAAAACAGAAAGAGGAGTAAAAATTTCAGGACTCGAGGTGGTGTGGTTGACGTGGATGAGTGGGCAGGCGCCCGGAGTCCAAGGGCTCCGATCGAATTATACGGCTTGAGGGCCTCCGAGTCAGACCCTATTGTATTTAGACCAAGTGAGATGCTGGATATCATGGAAGGATATTACAGGCAGTTATATGCTCGGAAAAATATAGATATAGAAGAGATTAAGGGTTTTTTTCAAGCTTTTTCAGAGGACCAGATGGGCACCCTCTATAAGGGTCTGAGTCCAGAGGACAGGAAGAGGTTGGTCTCTCCTATAGAAGAACAAGAAGTTCATGAGGTCATAGTTCAAGGGAAGGGTAAGTCTGCCCCTGGCCCAGATGGCCTGAGTTGGAATTTTTATAAAGTTTACAGGAAGTGGATTGTTCCCCCTTTAACAACTTTGTTTAATTTTTTGTGGGATAATAATGAGCTCCCTGAGACATTTTATCAAGGGGTCCTGATTTTTTTCCCAAAGGAGGGTGATCCTACCCTCCCAAAAAACTGGCGCCCCATAGCTCTGACCAACGTAGACTACCGCATGTTGGCAAAAATACTGAACAATCGGCTGGCTAAGGTGGCTGATAAGATTGTGATGGAAGCACAGACCAGTGCTGTGCCGGGTAGGACTATGGTGGACTCTCTTTGTTTGTTTCGGGAAGTGTTCCGACTCAACAAGGAGGGAGCTTGGACTGGTCAAATCCTACAGGTCGACCAGATGAAAGCTTTTGACAATGTAGATCATACGTTCCTATGGGAAGCTCTCAAGTGCCAGAGAGATTTATTGCTTTAGTTAAATTGTTTTATAGGGATGCAGAGGTAGTTTTGCAAGTCAATGGTCATAGAGGAAAGAGGATTAAGCTAAATTCTGGGGTAAGGCAAGGTTGTCCCCTAAGCCCTCTTTTGTATGTTATTGCTTTGGATGCTATTCTGTGTAAGATTAGTTTGGACAAGAGCATCTCGGGGATCCAAATTCCGCGTCCGTTGGACAGTTCATGGTTGGTTCGATATGAATCTGTTAAATTTGTTGCCCATGCTGATGATGTGTCCTTCTTGGTTAAGGACAGGATGGAAGTTAGAAAGATTAAAGATGCTTTTGAGGCCTACGGTCAAGTTTCTGGTGCTCGACTTAACATGGAAAAGAGTTTTTTGATCAGGATTTTTGCTGCAGAGGACAAGATGGCAGCTATTCCTCTAAAGGACATAGTTGGAGAAAAGGAAAGGTGGCAAGCAGAGCAAGAGGCAAAGATGGATAGGGTGAAGATCCTGGGGCTGAATTTTGCGTTGGCTCCAGAGGGATGGAAAGAAAATTGGTATCGCTGGTTGGAAAAAGTGAAAGAGAGGGTGGCCCTCTGGCAGAGATGGAAGCTGACCATTTACCAGAGAGCCGCTTTTGTAAATACTTACCTGCTTCCGGTGGCAGCCAACTTGGCGGCTGTTTTCCCACCTCCAGATTCAGTGATTAAAGAAGCTGATCGGGTTCTCTTCAAGTTTCTTTGGAGAATGGCCACATTCCCCCTGGCAAGGGCAGTGGCTTATGGGCAGGTAGAACAAGGGGGCCTAGACTTCCCAGCCCTGGGACCTAAGTTCATCGCCATCTTTTCTGCTCAAAACTTTGGGAAAGTTTCTCTGTTACAAAAGGGTCAGATTCAACCTCAGGCTTGGCTAGTTTTGTTTTGTGAGTGCTGGATAGGGACTAGATGGGGAAAGACTTGGTGGGAGGAAGGCTCATTAAGTTTTAGGTTTTCTTCACCTGAAAAATTGAAAGCACCAGATTATTTGAAAGACTTTGTTTTTTACATAAAGAAATATAAAATTCATGCTGAGGAGTTGAAGGGGGAAGACAGACCAGGTCAGAGCATCAAGAGGAGTCTGTACAGGAAAATAGTGGAGGAGATTTATGTTAACCCATTTTTGCAAAAGCGTCAGGCCAAACTAGATTTATCTGAATACCTACATCACCAGACTAACCCAATTGAGTATTTCATGGACAAAAGGGTCCCCAAAAAGTTGTGGGACTTGAGGTGGAGGCTCTATCATCAGGTTCTTAATCTGAGGGGAAAGAGACCATGGACCGCAGAAGATGAGCAGACCTGTCCACGTCTGAAATGTAAAAAGGCTGAGATTTTGAGTGGCGTGGCACAAAAGGAGACGATCAGACATTTTGTCCAGGACTGCCCAAGTGCCCGGGAAACATGGGAGGAGGTGGCCCGGGTCCTGGATTGGCCAGATTTGGCACAGCAGGCTTGGGAGACGGTGCTTTCAGGGACTGAACCTCCAGAGGGTGTCAGGGGACCCAGAAAGTCAGTGGGCCAAAAGAGGAAGAGGAAGGAACCTGGTTCCGCCATGGCTGAGAGGTTTTGGAAAGTGCCCTGGTCCACGGTGCGCTTGGTAAACCTCTATGTGATGTTAGGGTTAGTTTCCCAGAGAAAAAAGGAGGTGAAAAGTCAAAATCTGCAGGATGTAAAAGGCACTGCCTATTATGTGAAGAATGTAATTGAAAATTTAGCTCTGAGTGAAAAAGAGAAATTGCCAAGCTATCGTTGGAAAAAGTTTTGGCCATGGTTTAGTGAGACGACCCCAGCAATAACATAAAATGATATTTTAAATAAATATTTTATTAATTTTGTATTATTTTGTATTATTATTTTTAATTAATATTTTATTGGTTTTTTTCCATTTCTAAGTAGGTATAATTATAATGTGTAAATATAATGTGATTATAGTGTGTTTAGATTAAAGGGAAAAATACATTAGTGTTAGGATAGATTTACTTTTGTATTAGTAAGAAAAGAGGAAAATAATTAGTATTGTTTTTGTATTATTGTTATGGCCTTTTGCGGTCGGGTGTATTTTTTTTAGTAGAATGGTCTTACTCCAATAAAAAATTCCCTAAAAAAAAATTCCCCACTTCACCTCACAAGAAGATGTCCTATTAGAAAGAATCAAATCCAAGTGGACCAAGTGTAACTGTTGCTTTATCTGTAAAATGGGGAGGGAGGGAGAGTTGAATATTCAAAGCTGTTCAAGGTGTTTTAACATCAAGATATTTCTTGGCACCTGAAGCAACCATAATTCTGGTGAAGCTTATGACTTCATAGGAATAATATTGTATCAGATCAAAGGCCTATCTATACAACTTCTTGCTCACATAGAGAGCAATCTGTTGCCCTGAGGAATCCCAATAGCAGAACATGAATGCAACTTCACTCTCCATCTTGCACTCACCAGCACCTGCTACACACAGGGATATTTCCGCTGACATTGACACTGATGTACAGCCATCCTGACTTGTAGCACTGATGGCCCCATCCTCCATGAATTTATTCAGTCCCCTTTTAAAGCCATCTAAGTTGGCAGCTATCACAATATCTTGTGGCAGTGAGTCCCACAGCTCCAATCACATTAGCATGGATGTGATACTTTCAAAGGGATAGCTGATTTGCATTTTAATCACAGAGCTAGGATGAATAAGGAGGAACTTAAAAGCCACAGACAAGTAACAGGATTGACAACTGCTGTGTGAGAGAAAGCAAACTGTTCCTGTTTCTTAACTGCAGTTCAGTGGTAAGTATTGAAATGTACGAGCTAGTCCTGACAAATGCCATAGCCACACCCCCAAGAATGGTAAAAACATGCAGGTAGCTGTGTTGCTCCATATCAACAACTTAGTTTTAGCAACATTCATCTACACATGAAGGTGGTCTTATGTCCTAATGGTTCTTTTAACAGCAAGCCCCCCCACATACTCTGCATTGGGGTTTGGCCTCCAGAAGATGCTGATGTTTGCCTACAACTCCCAGGAGTCCTAGCCATCAGGGAGTCTAACCATTGGTGCAGGATCATGGGAGTGTCTGGGAGTAGAGCAGAAGCAACAGTGGGTGATGATCTTCTAATTGCTACAGATAAAATTGTTGTTAAAGGGACAGTACAAGAGCCAGTTCAATGGTAAAGCTCTAATAGTAAGGCTTTTAGTAAAGCTAGAAGAAGTTACTTTTTGGATGGCAACTTCCCAAATCCTCCAACCAGCTGTTGCTGGGGGATTTACAACCTCCAGAATTCCCCAGCCAGCATGACCAGTAGCTGTGTTGGTTGGAGGATTCTGGGAGTTGTCACCCCAAATAATTCTTCCTAGACTGCATTTGCATTGCAGAAATAATCCAGCCTGACACTGCTTTAACTGTCATTGCTCAGAGCTATGGAATCCTGGGATTTGTAGTTTATTGTGGCACCAAAGAGCTCTCTGACAGAGAAAGCTAAATATCTCACAAAACTACAAATCCCAGAATTCCATAGCATTGAGACCTAGCATAGCATTGAAGCTTTGGATTTTACCAAGAGGTTCTGAAGGGGTGCTCTGCGTGATTGTCTCCAAAGGATGGACCTATAGTACAGTACAAATTCCTTGCCATCTTTCCCATCCAGCCCTTTCAGTCAAGTCACACTGGGTTTGCAGTTTATGTTTTGAAGGTAGATGAGCCATTTCTGTGCCTGAGTAAGTGAAATATAGCACACTGTGCTTGATAGCACACTGACTTGATATTTCAGTATCGCCTGTACTATCTGCTTTATGGTGCAGTGCAATCCAGGTCCATGTACCAAAAATACCCTACAAAAAGACATAACAGGTTACAGCAGTTGTATACTTACCTGAGAACGAGTCTTATTAAAGTAGAGGGGGAAATCATGTGGGCCTCTGAATGATGATGGATTGCAACTCCACTGTAGGGGAAATTAGCTAGCTAGCTAGCATAGCTAGAAATTAACTAGCATAACTAATATTCAGCAATGCTGGGAACTGTAGTCTGCATAATTTTCAGACCTGCTTGAAAATCCCTGGGGCTTACTTTTGTGCTGACACACACAGAGCAGACATACACAGAATTGCAGTAGAGCCAGTTGAGCTTCAAAAGCTTGCATCATGTGTTTTGCATTTTGGTTGGCCAATAAAGGTATCACTTTTTTGTGGATTCTGGATTTTGTTTTGCTGCATGGCCAACATAGCTATGTGTTTACAGAATGTGTTTACAGAATTGTACTGTACATCACACTTCTCTTTGTAGCCATCAAATGGACAAGTCTGCACTAAATACTTTCAGTAGGATGGCATTCTCTTGAAAAAAAATTCTAGAGAAGGTCGTTGTATTAGTTTGTTGTCACTATAAACAACAAGGATGAGACTTGTGGGACCATAAAAACTAACCTTGTTATTAAAAAAAATGGTATAAGTGCTTGTCCACTTCATAAGATATAATGTCATCCTCCTTTCGCAGATATGTACTTTTTGTTTATCTCTTTATAAATACATACATGTGAGGTGTCTGCTATTTGTTATTAACTGCCATCACGTTGCCTTCAACTTATGGTGACCCTATGAATGAGAGACCTCCAAGTCACCCTGTTATCAACAGTGCTGCTCAGGCCTTGCAGGCTCAGGGCCATGGCTTTCTTGATTCAGTCTTGTTGTCAATTGCTGTCAAGCCAATTTTGACTTATGGTGATCCTATATGATTGAGGGACCACTACATTATCCTGTTTTCAACAGCCCTGCTCAGGTCTTTTGCAGATTCAGGGCCACTATTTGCTATATATATTTATATATGCCTGACAACTGGCCTCATGCACTTGACAATGTAGACTTGGAAGCCAGTGACCTCCAGGTGTTTTGTAGTACAACTCCCCTCATCCCCCATAGCTAGAGATGGTGGAAGTTGTAATCCAACGTTTCAGAAGGTGAACCTTACCAAGGAAGTTGGGTGATACAATTCGTTTGTTAGCCTTTGAGGTGTCAGCATCCCTTTTGTGTCATTTTTTAAGGGATGGGACTTCTTAGAATGACCTTAAGCCTCAGCCTGACCTTCCTTGCAGGGTTGTTGCGAAGATAAGATGTTGAAAGAGGAGAGCACCCCCTTCCTTGCCTTGGGCTCCTTTGAAGAAAGTCGGGGCATAAAGTTAACTACTGATTAAACAAACACATGCTGGAGGACTGCGCTGTATGATGAAATCTCGCCAAGCACCATAAGGGCGCAGCAGGCAGCGGCATGGAAAGAAATATATTCCCCCAGTGTGTTCTGTGGCACAACCTAAGTGAGGAGGAGTGCTCCACGCAGGACCGGTTTAAGGAATTTTGGGGGCCCCTGCAATGCTTTATTTTGGGGGGTCCATATGTTTATCTCAGGTCAATGTAACCTAACTCAACCTAAGCTATTCACAGTACAGGATATTCAGATTATTACTAATAACGTTTTTGCAGGAGGAGGGTTACTGTGGGGGTCCCCCACAATGATGGGGCCCCCTGTGGATGCTGATGCCACTGGTGCCTTAAACCGGCCCTGGCTCCACGAAATCCCCCAGGCCAGTGGTTCTTAACTTGTGGTCCGGGGACCCCCAGGGGTGCGCGATGTCCTCACAGAGGGCCGGTGAAGCCTTGAAGGCTGCTTGGCCCACTTTGTTCCTGCAGTGGAGTGGTCACATGACAGGAGCCAAAGCAAAGGATGGCTTGGCCTGCACATTGCCACTTAATCTGTTCCAGCCACAAACTTGCAGGAAGAAGCAGGAGGAGTCTCCCTGTGTTTCCGAGGGAAAGTTTAATGGATGGTGTTATATTATTATTATTGTTATTATTATTGTGTTGTTGCTGTTGTTGTTGTTGTTAAGTCTTAGGGGCCCAGGGCAACAAACGTGATTTAAAAGGGGTCCCTGGCCATGAAAAGGTTAAGAGCCACTGGCCCAGGTGGTCAAAAGGTCCGCCGCAGAATCTGACAGAAGCAGGGAAGAAAGGACCTGAGGAGGAGGAGGAGGAGGAGGATGGCCCCTTCCCCATTTTAATGTGGGAAACCACGGGCCTCTCTCTCTTCCTCTGCTCTGATTTGGCAGTCGGAAAAGAAGGAGGCGGCTGCGGGAGGGTGGGCCATGCCAGGGTGTCAGCAGCAGAGGGAGGGAGAGGCAACCGTGTGGTGACAGTCGCCGCCGCCGCAGCCAACAAGGGGGCGAGGCGCAGTTCCTCCCTCCTTTCTCCAGCGGAGAAGCGCCTCATTGCCCCCTCGGCGCGGCGGCGAGCCAAAGGCACAGGCAGGCAGCCGCCAAGGGCGAGGGGGACACGACGAGCCTCCAAGGAGAGGGAGAGAAAGAAAGAAAGAAAGAAAGCGAGGCACGCCCGCCCACCCGCCAGCCAGGAGGCGGATTCTAATCCCGCCGAAGAAGACATTGGTGGGGCTCAAGACCCCCGCTGCTGCTTCTTCTTCTTCTGGCTCTCCCCGTCCTTCCTGGCCAGAAGAGACCCCCTCGCACTGCCAACAACATGGACCCGAGCCTGAGGAAGAACAAGGCGGAGGAAGGGGAGCCCCAAGAGCAGCGGCGGCGGCGGGAAGAGGAGGAGGAGGAGGAGGAGGAGGAAGAAGAAGTGGATCCCAGGATTCAGGTGAGGAGGCAGGGAGGGGGGTTGCAAAGCTTCGGGGATCCGCTTTGAGGCGTCCCTTCTCCCCCCCGCCGACCCGCTATTTGGGGAGAGGGGGCCTGGGAGGTGCCATTGAAGCGGCTGTGTGTGTGTGTGTGTGATTGCGGGGCTGCGAGGCTTTGGCTACAAATTGCGCACGAGTAAAGGGTGGGGGTCGCCCTCTCCTTGTGGCTTTCCTGCAGATGCCTCCCCCCTTCCCCCCCTTTTGGTCTCCTCACAAACACACACACACACACACAGAGCCTGGCAACCGCGTGTAATTCCACAACGCGGTGTGTGGGGGGGCGTGTGTCCCTTCGCCCCCCACTCCCCTTATATCTCCTTTTTGTGGTCGTCGCAGGCTTCGTGAGGTTGAGGAGGTCTAGCCCTTGACACGAAATATGTCCCCCTCATTTCTCCTGTAGAAGGTGCTTTGGAAATAGGCGCCCCTTCTATATGGCGCCGTGGGTGGGGGTGACAAAGCGGATTATTGCCCCTGCTCCCCGCCTTTTTCTCTCATGGCGGAGGCTCTGGTTTTCGTTGTGGTCGGTGGGTCACCCACCCCCCACTCAGCTTTTTAGGGTAGACTAGAAAGGGAGGGCTGGCCCAAGATATTTTGCTGTCTTAAGGTGGAGCAGCAGCCCTTGTCCATCCCCAACCAAGCAAGGTGCTGAGGATCCCAATCCAATCTAATAATAATAATAATAATGATGATAATGATAATTTCTTACCCACCTCTCCCTATGGATCTAGGCGGGGAACAACACATTAACACATAACATTGGTTACAAGTACATATTTATTAAAAACATATATTAATATAAGGCAGGAAATCTCACAAAACCCCTTTTCCCCTACCCATTCAGCAGTACAAATATAACAGTAACAATAACAAGCCAGTTCTTTGCTGGCAATATCATGACACTTGAAACCGGCTGCCTGAGGCACTCCCCTCAGCCTGCCTAATGACAGGGTTGGTGGCCATGTGAATCAGGGGTTCTGATGGGGAGATGAGGAAGGACAGAGGAGGACTGAAGAGATGCCACCTGTAATAAGCTACAAGAACATTTGAAGGTGGCCTGTATATATATATATATATATATATGTGTGTGTGTGTGTGTGCGCGCACTTGCATACAGAGAAGGCAGGTGGAGACTTCTATATCTTTTGGAGTACTGTATAGAGTCTACAGCATAGACACACTTGAGAACAGGTACAGGTGTGGTTAAAGCCCAGGGAGCATTGATTTAATGTGAGCCAGCATGGTGTAGTGGTTTGGGTGTTGGACTAGGACTCTGGAGACCAGGGTTTAAATCCCTGCTCAGCCATGAAAACCTAGTTGGTGACCTTGGGGAAGTCATACACCCTTAGCCTCAGAGGAAGGCAATGGCAAGCCCCCTCTGAACAAATCTTGTCAAGAAAACCCTGTGATAGGGTCACCGTAAGTCTTGAAGGCACACAACAACAACATCCAAACCCTGATTCCTAGAATGAGGTGTTGTTTATACCAGGGAGAAAAAATACGAAGACGTCCGAAAAGGCAGGCGTTCACAACGATGCCATCTGCCTACATAGCCAAAACTCCCCCCTAAACTCTGCATGACCCCCTAGCCAGCTGGCCGCTGTGAGTGATTTACTCACGATTTTAAATCTGCCAATTTTTTTAAAAAAAGTTTCCTGTGGTGCGCACAGGCGTTTTTTGGTATTTACAAGAAAAAGAAATAAAAAATGAGTATAAAATCACCATTTGATTGACTTACCAGACCCTTGCTTAGCCAAAAATCCAACATGGCAGCCACAGCTGCTTTCCCTCTTTGGTAGCCCTGCCCCCTCTGCTCGTCCAGCCAATCAAATTATGCTGCCTGTTCATATCTGTGCAAACGGGAGTGTACAAACGGTTGCACATTCGCAAGTTGTACGGATCTTTTCCTAAATGTTATGCTGGGTACAGCTAGTAGTAATAGTAATAATAATAATGCTGTCCCAATCACCCTCTTGTCAGTTTTTTAGTGGCAGGGGGCTGGGGTGGGAAGACTAGCCAAGAAATGGTATTTCTGCAGAAATCCATGGTCAGGGGAAGCATGCAGCATGCTTTTTACAAGGGACTAAAAAGGACCTTTCTGTACAAGGAGGAAAAGTTGAGATGTGAAAAAGCTGTTCCTAAATGTGTTCAAATCAATGAAGCTGGAGGAAGCAGTGAATGGAAGGTTATAAATGGGATTTTGCTAGAACCCTCACAAGTGACACAAAAAAGTGAAGTTTGAAATGCAGTTGTAAATTCATCTTCCTGCATGGCTATCAAGTGCTACTAAAAACCTGAGAAAAGTACCTTTAAAATGGCCTTCATGTCTCTGATTTCTCCTTGCCTAAGAAAACCCTCTGAAATTCATGGGGTAGTCATAAGTGGATGTGACTTGAAGGTACATACACAGTATGAGGGGATTCAAACGTGATTTTAGTGGCCTGTGTTAAAACTGATCTGTGAGTCAGAAAGTTACCAGCTCAAATGTCTCCTTGGCCATGGACTTGGGTGACCTTAGACAAGCCATCTGCATAGTAGGAACAGTAATACAGACCTATCTAACCAGCATAATGTATGCGTGAAGCATATAGATATTAATAAAAGGCTATATAAACGTGTCTTTCCTCTCTCCTTTGCCCACTTCCTTGCTCTAGAATCCTGAAAAGGCTATAGATGTACGCTGAATATTAGTGGTTAGTATATTGGATGTAAATGGGAAGGCATAAGTTCAAATCCCAAGTCAGCTATGAAACTTGTTGGGTGATCTTGGATCAGTCACTGTCTTTCATGCTACTGTAATGTACTTTGCAGGGCTGTTGTTAGGATAAAATGAGAGCTGGAGTGAGGGAACAATATGCACACCCCTGAGCTCCTTGGAGGGATAGTAGGTTAAAATGTCATCAAATATTTTGGGGATTTAATTTTAAAACTTACAAATGAATGTAAAAGTGGGGAAGAAAAGAAGACAACACTGAAAATTGGAATATTAAAAAAGGGAATTCGATGCATGTTAAGACATACAGATAAAATGTAAAAGGGGGAAGGAGACAACACTGAAAACTGGAATCTTAATGATTAGGGGGATTTGGTGCATTCTGAAACTTTGATTTTTCTGGAACTGAGCAGAAGTCTAGATAGACCTCTTATAGAAATGTTTGGCAGGGGCATTCTGGGATGTGTGTGCCTTCAACTTGCCTGTTGACTTTTGGCAACCCTATGAATTTCATAGTGCAAGAAATACTCAGATGCAGTTTTGCCATTTCCTTCCTCTGAAGTATATAACATCTCCTATTCATTTATAGTTATGTCCAAGTACTAACCAGGGTTGACCCTGCATAGCTTCCAAGGTCAGACAGGATCTGGTGCCTTTAGGGTATTTAGGTGTGCAGTACAGGAAAAAAAAATTTCAAGCTCTGCACATAAGGAGGAAAAACCCCCATAACTTAAAGTAGAATAATGTTAGAATTTAAACTAGAACAGTATTAGTATGTAATCTTCAAAAACTGTCCAAAATTTATCTGTCTTTTCCTTGATTGCTGCAGAAGCTTTAATGCAGCAAAAGTTCGGCCTTGCTTTCAAATGCCTTCCATCCTTCTGTTTCCATTTAACATTCCAGCTGGGGGCCCTGTATGAAATGCCAGATGACACTTAATAACCTGACTCTTTCCCAGTTCTGTCAGTGTCTTATTTCTCAACATGTTCTTCTTTTTTTTGGCTTTCTTCCAGGGGGAGCTAGAAAAGTTGAATCAATCTACAGATGATATTAATCGGAGAGAAACCGAGCTTGAGGTATTGTTTTTTTCTTGTTGTTTTGTCTAAGCTGCAATTTTGTGTGGAATCTTGCTGTATATTTTTATTTTTAAAACTTTTTTGGTAGAAAATTTTTATTTGTTTGCATTTTTTGTGTTGCTTGCTAAAATGTTCTTAAGAAACATTGTGAAATTATACACACACACACACACACACACACACATATATATAAAATAGTCTGCATGGCTTAAACCAGTGGATGAAGCAAAAGTAGGTCAGACATGTCCTGTACAGTCACAGAAATGGAATGACATTACTATGTATAGTGCTCCGAATTTCGTTAATCCTCTGATATATCCTACACCAAGAGATAATACATAGCAATCAAAATGGTAATTAATCCTCCATATAGGTATGCAAAGAGTGCATTTGAATTCCCTGCAGCTCCTTTACTACCATTACCAGGATCACGCAACCATACTTAAGAATGCAAGAAATTAGAGAAAGGCAGCTGCTTCATCCATGTAATGTACTCTCTAAATTATCAAGAAACATTCCAAGAGGGGCAGCCGTGTTTGTTTTAATCCTGCTTCAACAGAGACAGTGTATCTACACTACAGAGTTACGGCAGTTGGGTACCACTTTAACTGTCACAGCTCCATCCTACAGAATGCTGGGATTTGTTTGGGAGTTTGAGGAGGTAGTTAGAATTCTCTGCTGGAGAGTTCCAGTAGTGTAATTCACATGCCCTCCAACTATCCCCATTTGGTAGAGACAGTCCTGATTAATCCTCTGTTGTCCCAGTTTCTCTCTCCTGCCACTTTCCCAGTTTGTCTCCAGCTTACTTCAGTCTGCAAACTGCGTTCAAAGTGCAAAAAGAGTTTGCACTCAATTAACTCATCAGCCGGGAAAGGAGAGGAGGGGTGAAATCTTTCCTTTCCCAGTATGTTCAAGGAAAAGGAAACTGCTGCAGCCTCTCCTAGATTGTCTTTTCTTCCTCATTAATAACTTCTGCCGTCTTGCCCAGCCTCTGTTGTTGCTTGGCTACACATGTAGCGTATCTTGATTTCAGTAAGGCCTTTGACAAAGTCCCCCATTATATTTTTGCAAAAAAGTAGTAACATATGGGCTAGACAATGCAACTGTTAGGTGGATTTGTAATTGGTTGTTGGGCCGAATCCAAAGGGTAGTCTCTCATGGCTCCTCTTCATCCTGGAGAGAAGTGACCAGTGGGGTGCCACAGGGTTCTGTCCCGGGCCCAATGCTATTCAACATCTTTATCAATGACTTACTTGGATGAGGGAATAGAGGGCATACTTATCAAGTTTCCAGATGACACCAAATTAGGAGGGGTAGCTGATATCCTAGAGGACAGGATTGGAATTCTAAATGACCTTAACAGATTAGAAAGCTGGGCCCAAACTAACAAAATGAATTTCAATAGGGAGAAATGTAGGATTCTATACTTGGGTAGTAAAAATGAAAAGCATAGATATAGGATGGGTGACACTTGGTTTGATGACAGTACATGCGAAAGGGATCTAGGAGTCTTAATGGACCACAAGCTGAACATGAGTCAGCAGTGTGATGCAGCAGCTAAAAAGCCAGTGTGATTCTAGGCTGCATCAATAGGAGTATAGTGTCTAGATCAAGGGAAGTAATAGTGCTCTTCTATTCTGCTTTAGTCAGACCACACCTGGAATACTGTGTCCAGTTCTGGGCATCACAATTCCAGAAGGATATGGGCAAGCTGAAACGTGTCCAGAGGAGGGCAACCAAAATGGTGGGAGGTCTGGAAGCCATGCTCTATGAGGAGTGGCTTGGGGAGCTGGGTGTGTTTAGCCTGGGGAAGAGAAGGTTAAGAGGTGACATGATAGCCACGTTTAAATATTTGAAGGGATGCCATACTGAGGATGGGGCATGCTTGTTTTCTGCTGCTCCAGAGACTAGGACACGGAGCAATGGACTTAAAGTACAGGAAAAGAGATTCCACCTAAACATTAGGAAGAACTTTCTGACAATAAGAGTTGTTTGGCAGTGGAATGCACTGCCTCGTAGTCTCCTTCTTTGGAGGTTTTTAAACAGAGTCTGGATGGCCATCTGTTGGGAATGCTTTGATTGGATACTCCTGCATGGCAGAGGGTTGGACTGGATGGCCCTTGTGGCCTCTTCCAACTCTTTGATTCTGTGGCCTGGTTTTCATCTGTGGGCTCCATGCATCAGAGATTGCTTTAGTCATCAGCGCGCTTGCAGAAAGCGCGGGATGAGTCCTTCCTGAATCTTCGTTTGCGAAGAAAAGCCAGAGAGAGAGATACTGGAAGTATTTATCTATCTCCTCCCAGCCTACCAGGATGGCTGTTGCATAACAGATAAAGCTTTTAACATAGCACAGAGATTTTTTTAAAAAAATCAGAACAAATTAAAATAGTCTTTGAAAACTTTAAAAAAACAAAATAAAAACAGTCCTTAAATATAATTTTAAAACAAGTAAAAAAGAGAGAATGGTTTCAAACCCATGCAGAACAACGCTGTATTTTAGCTGCTCTCCAGAAGCTCAAAGCAGATGGAGGCAGCCTAACTTCTCTTTGCAAGGAGTTTCACAGTCTGGGTGTTGCTACAGAGAAAGCCCTGTCAAGCATGCATATGGTTGTCTCTTCCTCAACTCAAACACAATTGGAACAGAACAAAAAGCTAGCACTTTTAAAGCCAGGAATTCTAGCTTTTTCATCATGTATTTAATCTTATATGGTCCCTTTTTAGCCCCAAAAGATGCTCAAGGAAACAAATAAAATACCATAAAAACACAAACCAAAGAGTAAATTAAGAATGCAAAAAACAAGTGTGTTAAGTGTAGCCCATGGGACAGCATTCTAAGCTGTGGGAGTCTTTCACTTATCCTCATAGGTTTGGAGGGAGGAGGTTAGACACTCATTTCCTCCTCAGCGTCCTTTTAACAGTCCCTGCCTAGCTGTGCTTGCAGAATGAGTTTAAATGCTTGATGCTCCCCTGTTTTTGTCTGATTGGTCTAATAGCTTGCAGTGGGCTTCTTTTGTGCTCAAGTACAGAATATAACTAACCCACAAGGGCATTTGCTGGAATTTGTGCCCTGAAACAAGTTTTGAAGGATTAGTAGAGGACTTGTTGCCTTTTACCCTGCTACTATTAGATTTATCATATTATTTGTTAATTTATATATTTACTTAATCAGTTTACACAGTACAGAGATGAAGGGTAAAAAACTTATGCGAAAATGTTTTCTGAATAGAATTTTTCCATGCAGTTCTCTTGCTGCACATGTGTGTGCACACAGACATACAACTTATGCATAGTTATCTGAGCTGTTATATCACAATCAATCATGTTAGACGGGCCAAGTATAGGATACAAATATCTAGGTATTCTAGGGAGACAAGCATTAACAAATTCTAGTGTTCAGAGGATGAGACTCATGAATGCACTGCTGAGCTTGTTTCTGTTTTGCAAAATCTCTTGCTTCTCAATCAGAAGTACAGGTAGTCAAGGCAAAATGTGACAAGTTGCCCAGGCCCACAGACTCACATCATCTTAGTGAAACAGAACATTCAGCTAGTTGTACTGAATCAGACTTTTCTCAATTTGAAATGGGACTAGTAAGTACTGCAGAGAAAGAGTGAAGTTGAAGGTGCTACACTTATACCTTAGAAAAGAAAGTTAAAATGTTGATGTAAAATTTATCATGTGAATATCTTTAGGTATGTTTCCTAAAAAATAGTGGGTTTTTTCCAGTATAGTTGGGTTTTTTTGTTAAATACAAGGAAGTATATGCTGTTCTCTACATTATTAGAAATATTTGAGTGAAATTATTTCCACATAAAGCTTTTAATGTGTTTGAATATAACACTTAAATCAAATGGGCTAAACCAGATAATGCTAGAATTTTTCCATTTCTATTTTTTCCAGAACACCAGCATCACTGCTTACCTTAGATAAAACGAGATCTCAAAATAGTAATGACTTTTAAAGCAGTAGATCTTTAGTGTCATCCTGCTGACAGATGAAAGCATGTAATAACTTTTCATTTTCCCAGGAGAAAACATGGCAATTGTGTAGACAAATGTAGTTGATGTACAATACATACAATACATATAGTATTGATGTACAATAGTACAATACATACTATTTTATTATCTGCCTCTCATTATACCCTCTTCTACATATATCTAATAATAATAATAATAATAATAATAATAACAACATTGATTTGTATCCCGCCCCTCTACAAAATGCAATCGGGGTGGCTTACATCATTAAAATATACATACAAACCCCTCCATCCCACCCACCCCTTAAAATACAATTAAATAATTAAACATTTAAAAAATACTTAATAATTACTAACAATACTAAAAACAACACAATAGAAAGCTGGATGGGATCGGACTAATAAGATTTTTTTCTCTCTGATGGCCGGATAACTATTCAGGAAAGGCCTGCTGGAAGAGATCCATCTTAAGAGCTTTTTAAAAGCTATTTAAGGTGGTAATGTGACGGATCTCATCCGGCAGGCTGTTCCATAATCTGGGAACAATAGCCAAAAAGGTCCTTACATTTGTGTCATTATATCTGGGTATCTGGGTATATTTTCGTTATAGCCTCTTCTACATATATCTGTGTCATTTACTCCTGTCTGTCTTAATCTATAATTTTCCCCCACTCTGCTGTTTTGAAAGAGGAGATTATATAGCGCTTGTTGTAATGCTCATTTCCTGTCACTTGACATTTAAACTTTCATTCTTGTTCTCCAGCGTTGGCACAAAGGGCAATTGAGGACATGTCCACCTGCAGTTTAGGGATAGCAGGTTGTTTTTATCTGAAAGGGAAGTCATATGGAAGCACTATTCTGTTGTTTTGTGCCTTCAAGTCATTTCCAATTTATGGCAACCCTAAGGCAATCCTATCACGGTGTTTTCTTGGCAAGATTTGTTCAGAAGGGGGGTTGTCTTTGCCTTCCTCTGAGGCTGTGAGAGTGTGATTTGTTCAAGATCACCCAGTGGGGATTTGAATCCTGGTCTCCAGAGTCATAGTCCAATGCTCAAACCACTGTACCATTCTGGCTTTCACTCTACATTCATGGGAAGATAAATAATCAGAGATGATATAATGTTGCTTAGCTTTGTATCTGGTTGCCATAAATGACTTAAGAATTTTATGAAGGTGAGTGAGTGAGATCTATCAGTTCCTCTCCCATACTAGTCTGCTTGGTTTCTGTACATTGAGTTCTTTTGTCCCTCTTCTACCAGTCTGCTTGACAGAGGGTTGGATTTCCGTTGACCTGCCGCCTTTTACAGATCTGGTTTTGCTATATGTCATTCTCAGAAACATCTGTCTCATATTAGCTTTTTTCAAGACCTCAGAAAAATGAGTTTTTTGACTACAGCTCCCAGAGTCCATCAGCCAGTATGGGCAGTGGCTGTGTTGGTGGTGAGGTGGGATGTTCCCAGAAACTGCTTCTTGCTCCTAGCAGAACCTTTCCGCTGTCTTTTGAGCACTTATTCAAGGGTTGTGCAACTTGTGTGATCAACCAAATTGAATATACAATAAACCTGATTTGTGTAGCCTGCCTGGGGCTGCGACAAAGTGAGGTGGTCTAAGAGCCATTGGTTAGAATATTGGACTACAGCAACCAAATCCATCCTGAGACATTTTGCTAGCTGTGGTAAAGGACAACATGCACTCTTCAGATCCATGTTCAGGAGGTGAATCGACTGGCAGTTGAATTTTACAACTGGATAATGTCTTCACCAGATCTAATGCAGCAGGCAAGTTTAGACCCATTCCCCCATGTACCTGGAAAGCTGTGTGGCATACACCAATGCTTCTTAAACTAGCTAATGTGTGGGACTGCCAGGCTTTTTTCCAATTGGGCCAGGGGCTGGCATCATATTGGTGGCCATTGACTGCAATTGTTTGTTTCTTTCCTGGAAACTTGCTGCAAACTGGTAACTGATAGCTTGTGGATGAGCACTGCTACTATTTTGAGTAGCACTGGCATACATAGCTTTGCCCATCAACTGAAAGAAACTGCTGGACAGTTCATGAGGAGAGCTGGGAGAACACCACGGCTGTCTCCCAACACCTGCTGTCTGAAGCCCTTGCCTCATTGGACCTAAAGGTAGAGCTGGCCTGATGGGAGACTTACAAGTTTCAAATCCCTGCTCAGCCATTAAGTTGCTTTTGCTTGTATGGAGAAGAACCATGTATCCAGCTATGAGGTCATTTGAAGAAAGATGAAGTAGAAATATTTTAAATGAATCAAACACATACTAAGTCCTAGTTCAGAGGTGGTGGACATTGTTAGGCTTGGTAGGTTGTAAGTTATATGCAGAATAAACAATAAGCCTTGCCTATACTGTCAACCATGAATGCTCATGTTTGACACACACACACACACACACACACACAAGTTACTTTATGTTAAGTTCCAGTGCATGCTGAGTGATCTTGGGCATTCATCTCAACATTTGGCACATAGCAGGCAGCTCCCATGTTTAGGGTAACTTAAGCTCTTGTGTCAAAATTTGAATTCAGTATGTGGTGCTGGACACACATGAAGGGCACTTACAGTAGTGTTTATGGGGATAGACAAACCACAGACATTTTTCATTCAGTGAAAACAGTTTCCATAGTGATCAAAGAAGAAACAGGAGAAGGGTGCGGTGTTTTCTTAAAATGTGTTTTGAAAAGTTTGACTGTCACTCTGTAAAGTCAAGCTCTTTAGCATCCTCTGCTCTGTAAGGCAATAAATAAACATTTTGTATCCTCCCTGCCCATGCTTTTATTGTACCCTGGAGCAATTGTTGCTCCACTGATGACTGGAGTGCTTTGTGGATTGCTGTGGTGGTCTCAGTGAGGGAAAGAGAGAATGGATTGTGAGAGGCACTGGGCTGTTGATGGTTGCATATAAATTAATCTGTTGCTTCTTAATGACCCTTTGATTAGACTTGGTTAAAATCCATAACTCTGTTGGCTCAGAGTGCAGAGCTGAGCATTAATGCTGCAGCAAAGGATTATGGAAACCCTCAGAGAGATTTTAATTTATGCCTTGTCTAATATTCTTGTTCGTGACTGAAGGACTTGTAAAGGGAGCTCTTTCTAATACCGTTTAAGAAGACTAGCAAGTGCTGCTTATTGCCAGAGCCAGCTCTACCATCAGGCAGAGTAAGGCAATCACCTTGGGTGGCAGATGTTAAAGGCAACAGTGGGAACTCTCCCCATCATTCCTCCTGTGTTCCCTGGCCATTCCAGACAAAGTTGTGCATATAATAAACCCTGCCCTGTCCCAAACTGGCCTGTTGCCCTTGGGGATGGTGGAGGGCATGGTCCTACTACCACTGTTAAAATAAGACTAAACTGCCAGTCTAGTTTGTTTCTGGGCATAGAAAGAGAGAGGAGGCATGTTGCCCTTTGTATCAGTTGGCAAAATGTCTTGGTTCAACTCTGCTTTGCTTTGTCGGCACAATTCTAGCACTTAAATGTGTTGGGGGGGCATGATGCCTTTAAATCTAGGTTGTAATGGCATAGCCCTATTGTAAATTGTTAGACATAACCTGCCCCCCTGTTCCTCTGTGTTTTTGTGCTAATTATCCTAGCACTAATAACTTCATTTCTGACTCAAGTTGGCTCAGGTTCAGATGCTGGAAGGCTTGGGCACATTCACCTCCAGAGTATCTCAACAGTGATATCTGTAGAGCAGTGGTCAAGGGTTATTTCATATGAGACAGTGTTAATTGTGTGGAAGGAGTTAATGTATGCATTATGTTAAAATTTAAATAGCTGCCTTGTATGGAGGTATGTGAATTGTGGTGGTGGTGGTGGCAAGGAGGTTGAGACAGATCAGGACCATGGCATGCAGGGAGGAGTTTTCATCCTTGGTGGTCCTGAAGATCCACACACACACACCCGCGCCCACCAGCTGCCATTAATGCTGGAGGAGAAATTCACATTGATGCAGACTATAAGAGCTTCTCTTTCAGGGGTAGTAGCAGATATACAATGATGGGGCGGGGGAGATTTCTCAAGCATGCTTATGCACCTTCATCCTGTAGAGCCTTTTAAACTTTTAATAGTGAAAAATTAATTATTTACATACAATTAGTAGTTTGGCCCTCAAGTTGTTTGGAGGCCTTTCCGGATTCCAGGCTTTCCCTAGCTATAGTGTCTGTTGGAGATGCACAAGTGCTGTATTTGTCACATGAGATTATAGTCCCAAGTTCTGTGGACAGAAGCGCAAAGTGATATCCTTATCACAGGGACTACTAGGTTGTTGGGTGTGTTTTTTTTAACTACAACAGATCTGAACTCAGGCATTTCAAGGTATTTTGATGCTGCCTGGTGATACCATTTTGGTGATTTCTTCTACCCTACTTCTGCCATGACCCCAATACCATCTCCCATGACAGATTTCTCATGTCACATAGAATCAGGCTTTAACCATAACAGCGCGTGCACATGCAATCCATAGGGAGGGAAAATGGTACACAGAGATAAAAATAGTTATTGATGCTTCTGTGGGGTGTTGTCCCTGAGCCCGTTAGTAAATAATGTTTTGAGTGAAATGGCTTCTTTTCTTTCTCTGCAATGTTTTGCACAAGCAGGTAAAGTAGGGGGTTATATGGGGAGTTAGTTCAGCTAAATCTGTCCCCGCTTCTCCCATGCATGTTTTGCCAGGAAGGGCACCACATCTGCTTCCTGCCAGATAGGCTAGTTGAAACATTTGCCCTACTTCCCTTCTCTACAAATTGGTGTGTGTGGTGTGTATTTAGCTCCCAGCAACCATACTCACCTGACCCATTTCCCCAGTGAGAGCAGTCTAGTTGCCCCCAGGGACAAAAGGTACCAGAAGGCACAAGCCTCATCTGAAGGCATGCCTCCTGCTACATTTTTGCCAATTGGCAGGGAGGAATCTGAAGTGAGGACTCTGGAGGCTTAAAAATTGCCATCTGGTTACCTCACTGGTTGCTGGGTAGATTTCACCAAACTGTGTCCTTGTCTCAGGCTTCTCTGAGCTCTTAATAGAGAACATGCAGAGACAGCAGCAACACAATCCAGTTCATAGTTAGCACAGTGGGCAGTCACATCCCTTGCCTAGTCCAAGCACTGGCCCTGTCTGAACTTGAGGGCATGAGAACATAAATACAAAGCTGGCCAGGCCAGGCTGGAGGGGAAGGTAAAAGAACAGAAAAGCATTGCAAAATTTAGAGGCATATTCCACTTAGGTGGGAACAGAACTTGGAAGTGTTGCTACTTTGAACTACAATTTCCAGAATTTCCCAGCTAGCATGACCACTGAAAATGCTAGTTCCACCTCCTCTTTCCTCAAATAATGCTTCTAAGCTCTGGATGGGAAAGGATTTGGGACTTCACTGGAAACTGTCCAACAGCTGCTTACTGCATTATCAGACATCTCCTTGTTGTGGGACAGAGATGTACCTTTGGACTTCTGACCCATTCTCGCTCACTCATGTGTTAAAATGTTGAGGATATTTGAAGCTTAGCTGTGATTGCTTGGACAGAATATAGTGGTTAATAGTTGAGAGCTTTTAAGATGGGTCTCGGAGAAAAAAATGCAGAGCTGGCCTTACCATTAGGGAGAGGGGGGTGGCCATCTTAGATGGCAGATGCTGGGTGGGGGCAGGAGTAAGCAGTGCTAGTGAGCTAGAGAGCACAGTTGTGTGTACCAGTCACGGCCTGCCCTGAATCCCCTGAGCTAGCCTATTTTGTTGCTAGGATTGAAGTGATACCTAGGTGCCAGTCTGGTTGGCTTTTGTGTATGGAGTCAAGGGCAGCATGGTTGCTATATCTTTTCTTACCTCAGGCAGCAACATTTCTTGGGCCCAGCCCTGAATATGCATCTAAGGAGGTAGATCAAGTCTGCAAAAGCTTATGCTACACCTTCTTTTTCTCAGTCTGAAAAGTGCTACAAGATCCCTTTGCATACATGAGTAAAGTATGATTTCACATGCTGGCTCCTGATGCCTGGAAGAACATCTAATTTTATTCTTTCTTTTGTTGATCTGGTGCTGATCTAGGTCAGTTTGAATGCCTATCATGAAGCATCATCTATCACAAATCAGTTACCATAATGTGTGTTGCTTCTTTTAACCAAACTACTGTACTGCCTCCTACAGGACTGTGTCTCATCAGGGTTTCTTTGATTATTAGAACCGTCCATTCAGTTCATCTGGTGAAAGGGATAGACAAAGTGATTATGTGTGCTCATGCACACATACATTCAGGCAAGTCTTACCCAAGGCCAGTCTGCATTGCTGAAGGAGAGCATGGCAGGCAAACACAGGTTGCAATGTCTGTGTGACACACAACAGCCACAAAGTTCTCCCATACTTTTATCAAATATAGATTCTTTAGGGAAGTTACTCAAAACATGTGGTTTGGTTCTAGGTGTCCAAAGCAGAAGAAAGCCTCAGTCAGTCCTTTTAAGTCAGGAGTGCCATTGATGCCCCTCTCACTGGGATTTTTTCCCTGTTCCTGGAGGTCTTCAGCATCCCCCCCCCCATTCACCCACTCAGCCCCCACAAAAAACCAAAAATTCAAAACTGAAAGTAGATGTCTGCTCCCTTCTGGTTTTGATTTTCTCCCTATTTTTAAGCCCCCTCCCAATTTATAGGCTAGTTGCAACTCTCTCTCTCTCTGTGAAAATTTGGCATACCCACCATTGTAAGAGTTGGCCATCCGTGTTTTAACTCTGAGATATCAACAAACCAGAAAATGAAGCTTTAAAATGGATGTGATCCCTGGAAAAATGGTGGATTTTTTATAGAAGGAGTTTTAAAGCACCCTTGGTTTTAAATTAAATTGATTTTAAGGCTGTGTCTTCCCATTAAATTTGTTTCTCATCTTGGTTGACCCACACACAAGGTTATGGATAACAGTGAAAATATTTTCAGTGGGAATTTATTCCAAGGAAGGCCTGCCTGGAAACAAACAGGAACAGAATGAGGTCATTGTTGATGGGTTTAAGGAATATAATGCTGTATATAATAGAGGTAAAGAATTAAAGGAAATATCAAATTGCCCATTGATTTAGGACAGCTGGTCAAGTGCAGAGAGGACGTCTGCAGAGCAGCTGGGAGCTATGGTGCAATGACTCTAAAACACAGATGAGGTGCTTTGCCAGAATGTGCTGCATCTCTCCCCTTGTGAGGATGCTGTGGTTTTCTTGGCAGAGTAGAAATTGAGATGTAACTTGCAGATTTTCCTTGGATAGCTTTGAGCTGTTGTCATGATTTGGAAAAGTTAACCATCTGGACTTTCCCCATCTGGATGGTTTTAGAAAAATAACTTCTGTGAACTACAGATTCCAGAATTTGCCTCTCTCCCCAGCCAGCATAGCCTATACTGCCACTTGATACTGCATTATATTGAGGAATGGTACTTGGAATTGGAAATTTGCATCCTCAGTGTTAACACTGAGAAATCAGCACAGGAACATTTGTCTGTCTGGATGTTGTAAGTGAACAACAGACTCCCAGAAGGAGAAGCTAGTGGGAAAGTGATGACATTTCATTTGCAGATTTGACATGGCCAGCTATGGGCTCAGTTGAGAGTCACAGTGGCTCGTTCTTTATCAAAGGTCATTGTGCTTCATTAGGGTGTTCGTGTACATTGTTTGTCACAAGTTGGGAGTGGATCACCCTTGCTTTGACTGGTGATCTTCCTGAATGGATCTTGTTTTCATTTGTACTTTTTATGGCAACTTCTTGATTAGCTTAACCATTTCTGTCACTGAATAAAAAGCATCTCCCAACTCCTTCTACCTGTGGTTATAGTACATCCTCAGACACATACATGTATCTGTTGAAGTTACCAGTTCATACATCTGATAAGCTCTGACCTATGGAAACAAATATTCAGTTCTTTAAGGTACTATAAGTCTTCCAAAATCAAGTGTGAGGAGGGGACTATCTAGGAGACTACAAATCTGCCCTTTTGGGATCCTTCAATATCTTTATAAACATAAAAATAATAATAAATCATACGAACCTGCAGCAGCAGATAGATCATGGTGCTAATGGTCGGCCACCTTGGCCAGAGTCAGGAATTGTTATTGTGTGTGTTCAGCATGATATTGAGAACACAGCTGTGCTGGGCAGGGCATGTTTCTAGGATGGAGGACCATCGCCTCCCCAAAATAGTATTCTATGGTGAACTCGCCATGGGTCAGTGTAAGAGGGGCGCTCCAAAAAAGCGATACAAGGACTCCTTGAAACAACACCTCAGGCTCAGCCAAATTGATCACCAACAATGGTCCGCCCTGGCCTCACATCGGGAGGCATGGAGACACACTATCCACAATGCTGCAGCCTTATTTGAGAACTCATGCCGAACAAGTCTTGAAGAGAAACGACAATGCAGAAAAAAAATCACAACCCGGAAACATCACCCAAAGAAACATTCTGCTGTGCTTTCTGCAACCAGACTTGTCTATCTCGGTTTGGCCTTTTTAGTCATCAGCGCGCTTGCAGAAAGTGCAGGATGTGTCCTTCCTGAATTTTCATTTGCGAAGAAAAGCCAGAGAGAGATAGTTTGTTTCTGATTTATGGCAACCCTAAGGCAACCCTATCGCAGGCTCAAGAATACTTGGCAAGAACACTGTTTGCTCAAACTAGGAAATGGACTGAAGCAACAACAATGGATGAATGGATGGTTTCTCTGGCTTTTCTTCGCAAATGAAGATTCAGGAAGGACTCATCCCGCGCTTTCTGCAAGCGCGCTGATGACTAAAAAGGCCAGTCCAAGATAAACAAGTCCAGTTGCAAAAAGCACAGCAGAAGGTCTCCTTGGGTGATGTTTTTGGGTTGTGATTTTTTCTGCATTGTCATTTCTCTTCAAGACTTGTTCGTCGTGAGTTCTCAAATAAGGCTGCAGCATTGTGGATAGTGCGTCTCCATGCCTCCCGATGTGAGGCCAGGGCGGACCACTGTTGGTGATCAATTTCGCCGAGCCTGAGATGTTGTTTCAGGGAGTCCTTGTATCGCTTTTTTGGAGCGCCCTCTTAGACTGACCCATGGCGAGTTCACCGTAGAGTAGTATTTTTGGGAGGTGATGGTCCTCCATCCTAGAAACGTGCCCTGCCAAGCGCAGCTGTGTTCTCAATATCATGGCCTCAATGCTGGTGATCCCTGCTTGCTCAAGGACAGCAACATTCGTCACATAGTCAGTCCAGTGTATATTTAGGATTGTGCGTAGACAGCGCTGATGAAAGCACTCGAGTCGTAGGTGGTGGCGATAGGTGATCCATGTTTCAGATCCATAAAGGAGGATAGACAGTACGATGGCTCTATACACACTGATTTTTGTGCAAGGTTGCTGATTTTGCCCAAATTAAAATGGATTTTAAAAGATAAAGCAGTTGAAGATGTTCAAAAGAATGGAAACTGTTTGTGACCTTTTTGAGCAATAAGAAATCTAATAATGCAAAAATTTGTGGTTATGGTTACTGGTAATTCTAGTAACATTTAGTATGTTCAATTTAGCTAGATCTGTAATGGTAGAATAATACATTTCTTTTTCTTTTGTCATTACAGTTTGGATTAGGAGGGTTAGCTCTTTTGTGTTATAGTTAGTTAGTGTTTAGTGTATTAGGGAGTTCATATTTATGGCTTTACTTTTAGATTAATGTCTTAGTGTTGTGTCTTAGAATCTTAGCATTCTGTCAGAATTTTAGTGTAGATTAGTTGTAGTCATGTATGTTTTGTTATATATGCTTTTCTTTCCTTGTTGATTAGATTGTATTAAAACTGATAAAGAATATAGAAGTGAACTACTGTGTTCACACTTGATATATAAAGTGTGACTACAGTAGTTCACTTCTTACCTCTTAGTAAAAGAGGTATGTGAATGGATCCTAATCTTTGGCTAACTGTGGGGTTCTGGTTAACTGTGAATGTGCTGGTGGCAGGAATGATTTATTCTATGGCTGCTGGTGACTTCCCTATCACTAGGGTGGTGAATCCGTTCCAGGATCTAGTGCAGACTTTAAAGGAGCTATCCAAAATGCTAAACCCTACCCCCAAAGTAGCTTGGGCTGCATCTACACCAGTAAAATAATTCAGCTTCAGTATGTAGTATCCTGTCCTGGTTTGGCGCCGGTTAGCCTCACACTCACTCCTTATAGTATGAACCCAGTGTGTATTGACAGCCACAAATTCTCCCCACTTGAATTCACATTGGGACAAAAGGAAGTGTCCTGGCATATCCACATGTTTACTGCATCGGATTTTTTTTGGTCACATGAAATATTGGAAAGGCTGCCAATTTATTTTCCTTCCAGGCCTGCATAAACCAATCAATCGATAGGCTTTCTTGTTTTCCTGCCAATCTTTTTACCCACCTTGCACTCCCATAGGATGGCTCCCCTGCCCAGTCCCCCTCCCGCCTGAGTAAGTGAGTGCAGGAACTTTAAATGTTGTGGCCTAAACTTACTGGCTCGCTCTCTCTCTCTCTCTCTCTCTCTCTCTCTCTCTCTCTCTCTCTCTCTCTTGCTGCTGGAGGGCTTTGGGTTTTTATTTTGTTTTATTTAATCAGGGGACTGATCCCCTTCATCCTTCCTCTTCCCCCACATGAAGCCTGCTTGTCTAAACCTGAAATTACGCCCCCCCCCAACTCATGCCCTGTCTCACAGCTGCAGGCACCCTGTTCCCCTCTTTCCACCCCCCACCCTCCATCAAGCCTCATCCTCCCATCCGATCCCATTACACCCCTCCTACCCAGTGAGCGACTCTTAGTGCCCAGTTGGAAGAGTGCACACCAAAGCAAACAGTAAAAAATAAAGGCATGTTTTAAAGTACATGTTAACCCCCCGGTATCCGTGGGGGATACGTTCCAAGACCTCCGGTGGATACCTGAAAGCATGGCTAATAGGGAACCCTATTATTTTCAATGAGACGGATGTTGGAAGTTGACCATAGAGTCACAGTGGAGGACCTAGAAATACCTAGAGAGAATGTGTTTTTTTGGATGTGAATAAGTGAAACGGTGGATACTGAATCTGTGGATACAGGGATCGACCTGTAATGGGAAGACTCAGGCATTGTTAGTTACAGTCATTTCTTGTCCTAAAATTTTGCATTAATTCCTGGGAAGACAGCATAGTTAAAAGCCACAGAATCCTCCTCTCTCCTCCCCCTATCCAATCCCCTTACACCCCTCCTGCCCAGTGAGGGATTCTAGTGCATGCATTCCCTCCCTCCTCCCTCCCCTCATCTGATCCCCCTACATCCTTTCCGCCCCAGTGAGAGATTTGTGTAATAAAATTTAATAAAATAATAAATATTCAACACCCCCTTGCCGGCAAGCATAGAATCTCACACCTTTGAAAATGAACATAAAAAAATATGGTGAGACCACACTTGTTGGACCTAGATAACTGCCCACCAACCTATCCTGATTCATCCCCCAATTCCACTCCAATCCTGATTGGAGGCGCAGGGCACATGTGTAAAAGAGCTGTTTTTTCCTAAAATTGCAAAGTAAAAAAGGGAATTTGTAAAAATTGCATTAAAGCCTAAAAGAAGCACTTTCACTTTGAAAACAGAGGAACATCATGTGTTCGAACAGCACCAGGATCGAGGTAAGGATGGATTTTTTTTTGTAGGTATGGATCCAGCCTTGGGATTTAGCCTTCAGAGGCTAAAATTTGGATTGGATTCACTGCCTTACTGATGTGGAAGTCACCAAGCTGCCAAAGGAGCCAAGGATCCTGGCTTGTTGTTCCCGTTTCTGAGGGACAGCTTTCCTTTCCTGGTTAATGATTCTGGCTTGCAAAGGGAATGAGTGACAAGCCAGGATGTTTAGGTTTGGACAGCATAGTGGGCAAACCATTTTTTAAAAAAAGCCACTTGTATGAGGAGCCAAGAACCTAAATACAGAAAGGCACCAGATCCTGTCTGATCTTGGAAGCTAAGCAGGGCCAGCACTGGTTAGTACTTGGATGGGAGACTTACAAAGAATGCTAGGTGCAGTGGGCTATATTGCAGAGGAAGGAATTGGCAAAACCTCCTCTGAGTATTTCTTGCCTATGAAATTTATGGAGTCACCATAAGTCAACAGGTGAAGGAACAGGCACACACATGAAGAGCCAAGTGACAATGAATGAGTTTGTGAGTGCTAACATGGCAACCCAGGGGTCTCAAAAATTCTGGCTTACTGCTAAGTGGGAATGCAGCCTGCATGTGCTGAGATTTGTATTTTTTTTTTAGATCTGCCATCTTAAAATGTAGGAACTTTACTCTTGACCATTTAAAGATTTAATGCTAGATTAATAAACATTTTATTGCATTTTAAAGGGTATACTGCTTCAAAGCAAGCATACCTTATAGTCAGTAATGTATTCCTTTCTACAGTGTAATAGATTGTCAGTAGAATATCAATTCCAGTGCAGTGGGTTGTCCAGAAGATAATACAACCTTTCTGCAATAGAAAGCTCAGGAAAATAATAAATTACACTCCTATCCTTGTCTGTAGGGTATAGCTGTTTCCCAGCAAGAGAACTGAGGATTTAGTGCTCTGCCTGTAACCAGTATATCTGAAAACCTATCATCCCTGAAGGGCAGGCGGATGGCTCTGCCTCTCTTTGAGCACTAGAATTCAAAATGTATTCATCTTCTGGGCGTATGTGCACAGTTTTTGTGTATAAAAGTTGTTGCATAATTTAAAAGGGTGTTGAAACTGGGTTTGCTTTTGCTCCTTGGAAGGGAATGATAGCCATCATTGGGTGGCTGTTTACCCATTGTCAAAGGTGTGAAAAAAGGTAAAGGGGGGTAACTACTTTTTCCTCTCCTCATAGTGGCCTGCATACTTGAGTTGGAACTATGTGCTAGTTTTTACTGCCCCAGAATCCACATCACATTTGCTTTGTTTTTATCTGTTGTTAAACATAGAGCATTCGTTGAAAATTTTGGAAAAAATGGAAGCATTTATAATAAACACAAGTCTTTAATTTCACAGTAAGCACCGTCTTATTTAACAGGATCAAATTGCTTACATTAGTATTACATCCACCTACAAATCCTAAGAAAGTGCATATTGTGGTTTTCTTCTGTCTTGCTGTTCTGACCTATTTTTCTAGGTGTTAAATTATAAAATCTGATGTCATCCATGTGCACAGTTCTTAGTGAGTCAGAAGTAGTTTGGTTTTAGAGATGCTGGCTATAATTAAAATCTTTGCTTCATTGCTTAATATAGCAGTTTGTGTTACAAATAATCTTCCCTTCTTTTCTTGCTGTTTGGATGCCAAGCTGTGTTTTTGTTTTTTAATCCTTGCAGTAGAATAGTAGTTTTGCTTCTCAAAATGGAAGTAGCTAGACTACAATGTCATGCCAGCTGTTTACCAATTAATGGACAATACCATATCTTTAAAATGAATGGAACAGGTGTGTGAGTGTGTGTTGGGTGCGTACACATGCTTTCCCTGGGTTTCCATGAGAATTTCCTTTCTTATATTTGTAGTGCACACTCTGAAAAGATGGTGCAAATTAAGAATACTTGGTGTAGTTGTGTATGTACACAAAGTACACAACTCCTACTATTTCATATTTATGATTTTCCATTCTTGTTAGAGAGGTTAGGGTACAAAAAGACATTACAGCAAAGAAGGGATTTCTACTGAAAAAACTGAAGGTTCTATGTTTTGTTCCTCCACTCTACAGTTTTTAGGGCAGTGTCCCTCAGCATCTGGTGTTCTTTATATGCTTGGAGTATAATTTCCATCATTGGCCAGGCTGATTGGAGTAGATGGGAATTGTAGCCCCAGTATACCTGGCAGTCACCAGATTGGGGAAGGTGAGTCCAGGAATATTTGGCATATGACTTCAGGTTTCCTTGCTCTAATCTACCCAAACCATTCACATAGGAGGGAGCCCATTGTGTGCTTGACTGGTACGTTGTGTGTGTGTGTGTAACAGATGTGTGTTTGTGTGTGCAGTCAGTGTACCTGAAATATTCATACAGGTAGGTATTTGTGAAGGACCGTTGACTCCTGGGAAAAGTAAGTTGGGAGCTGCGTGCAGGATGTGTGGAGCCAAAATCTGACAGCGAGTGGAAATGGAGCCCAAAGAGGACAGAATTTGCATCACTTCAGGATTGCACAGCTGCTTTTCTCTGTTCCTATATCTGCCATCACTGCTTGTTCTCTGCCACCCACCTGCCTTCTGTATCTCTGTTACATACACACATGAGGCAGAAGAATGGAGTGATTCTCAGAGTGGTGGTCCATGGAGCAAGAGTGAGCCTGCATTACTGAGAATGAATGATGCAAGGGCTGCATGAAATTAAAACAAGGGCTGCATGTATACCCCAGACTAAAGGTTCCTCATTCTGAATTTAAGGCACTTAATGGAACAACCTTGCTTGATCTGTGCCTGGGTGGGAAATCACTAGGGACACGCCCTTTATATTGCCTTCAGTTCCATCATGGAAGAAAGTTGGCTTATAGTGTACAGTAGGTGATACAATCTAGTTGTTCTTGGAGCTGAGATGTAGCTGATTTTTCTGCCCTTACAGTTATACTCAAAATAGTGACTCATACAGAAAAAAAACATCTCATTTGAGGAGCAGGGCTAGCCCTATAATTTAGCACAGTGAAGTGGTAGGGTGTAATGAAAAGGAAGCAGATTTAACTGTTTAAATATTGTTGCTGCTAGGGAGAGGTATTTGAGGGATTTTCTGTTTCAGGTGCTAAAATAACTTGACTGGACTTGAGTACTATGCAGTTTGGTATGTGTATAAGGAGTATATTGTTTGGTGGAGGCACTATTTGTTCAGCAAAAAGCCATGAGTATCTTGCCTGTCTGAGGGTACATAACTCAATTCTGTGCTTAAGTCCATTCAGCAGTTCACCTACCTGGGAAGCATCATCTCCTCAGATGCCAAGATTGACAAAGAGATCAATCACAGATTAGCAAAGGCACATAGTGCATTTGGAAGACTTTACAAAAGAGTCTGGAGTAATAAACACCTGAGGCGAAACACAAAAATCAGTGTGTATAGAGCCATTGTACTGTCTATTCTCCTTTATGGATCTGAAACATGGGTCACCTATCGCCACCACTTACGACTCCTCGAACGCTTCCGCCAGCGCTGTTTACGCACAATCCTAAATATACACTGGACTGACTATGTGACGAATGTTGCTGTCCTTGAGCAAGCAGGGATCACCAGCATTGAGGCCATGATATTGAGAACACAGCTGCGCTGGGCAGGGCATGTGTCTAGGATGGAGGACCATCGCCTCCCCAAAATAGTACTCTACGGTGAACTCGCCACGGGTCAGCGTAAGAGGGGTGCTCCAAAAAAGCGATACAAGGACTCCCTGAAACAACATCTCAGGCTTGGCCAAATTGATCACCAACAATGGTCTGCCCTGGCCTCACATCGGGAGGCATGGAGACACACTATCCACAATGCTGCAGCCTTATTTGAGAACTCACGCCGAACAAGTCTTGAAGAGAAACGGCAATGCAGAAAGAATCACAACCTGGTAACATCACCCGAGGAAACCTTCTGCTGTGCTTTCTGCAACCGGACTTGTCTATCTCGGATTGGCCTTTTTAGTCATCAGCACGCTTGCAGAAAACGCAGGATGAGTCCTTCCTGAATCTTTGTTTGCGAAGAAAAGCCAGAGAGAGAGAGAGATTTGTTTAGCAAAAAGCCATGAGTATGTTGCCTGTCTGAGGGTACATAACTCAATCTTACAGTTAGCAGTACTGTAGTTCACACATCTAGAATAAGGTTGACTGAGTCTGGGTATGTCCAGAGCGGTAGCCAGGTCAGAATGTACACTAAACACTTGTAGTATTTTGATGCCACTTTCTCATGGCTCTATCCTGTGGAATCCTAGGATTTGTAGTTTCATGAGGTTTACTTAGAATTCTGTGCAAGACAGTGCTAGTGTTGTAGTTTAGTGGTGTGCACTAGAGTCCTCTGGCAAAGAATTTCAAGTGCCTCACCCAATTACAAATCCCAAGATTTCGTAATACCATAAAGTGGTATTAAAGTGTTATAACTATATAGTGTGGATATACTTTTTGTCTCTTTGGATGTCAATCTTTTAGCTTCCTTGTGTGAGAGAGTGAGGTATGTTTTCTATTTTTCATTTGGAGCAGGGTGGCGGGGTAACCCTGTGGGGGGGGGGGAGAAAAAAAAAGGCATTGAGCACCTGGACAGTGCAGTCTGACTAAAAAAGTCATTGTTTTAATCACAGCTGTTCTTTTTTGTATGTAATCGTGCAAATGAATAGTTTCAGAAGGAAAAATAATGCACAAAGGCAAAAAGGAAGCACTTGCGTAGAAGCAATAAGAAATGCTTAGGTTTTATAGAATGCAAACTGCCAATCAGAAAAGGTCTGAATGGTTATTGGTGACATTGGTGTGTATTCAAAGTCATTACTGTCTCCTTCATGTTTGAATTTATAAAGTTTATAGATTTGATGCCTGCTCAAACCTGGTAGGATTTGCCAGAGAAAGTCAGGAGCTTAGTTGTGCTGGCAGGAATTAAATACTCTTCAAATCTGATCACAAGTGTTTGCTGTCATCATTATATTTTTTTGGTTCAGAAATCTGACCTACATTTCTGATACTTTTCCCAGACACAATATTTTACAAAACACATCCATCTTACTGTGCCTAGGAACGCTTACTTAATTACATTTGATTTGTGAGAACAGTTTTGGTGACAATGTTTGCTGTCCTTTCCTTTGTAGGATGCCCGTCAGAAATTCCGTTCTGTTCTAGTTGAAGCTACAATAAAACTAGATGAATTAGTGAAGAAGATTGGGAAAGCTGTAGAAGATTCTAAACCTTACTGGGAAGCGCGGAGGGTTGCAAGGCAGGTAAGAACATTGCTGAAAAGCCTATGCTTCTAATCGTGCCACAGAAGGCATATTGGAAGGCCAGTGGTGGTGATGTGTAAGACATTTGACTGAAGCCGGAGTGGCTGTTTCAGCTAAGGACTTGCCCTGGGACTGATGACACATTTTCTCTCCTTTCCTCCCTCCATCTGCTTGCAAGTACCACCCACGCATGTGTAAGCTGTCAACAAACTTGTTCTATTCTTTTTCCCAATCCCTACCCATAATGATGGTTCAGAAACTTTTACGTTCATCTTTTCTCGCAGCTATAATTGTCTCAGAACCAATTCTTGGTTTTGGAACCTCTCTTTTAATGTTTAAAAAATAAATAAGGTATGAGAAACGATGGTCCTAAAGAAATAAAAATAGCGAGGGTTTGTTGCTTGAGCATTGTTTACCCACGAGGTGCCAGAATTGTCAGGGTACTTCCACAACTGAGAGCTGAAATGTGGAGTCTCTCTTTTTTCTTTTACACTTTTTTTCATAAGGAAATAAGAGTCACTACCACAGTGGTAGCACTGTTTAAATCACTCTTTGCAGATTTCCTTGGATGTAGATAGCTTGACTAAAATGGCTCAAGTGCTGGTAACTTCAAAGCTGCACTATTAGAATGTGCTCTACATGGTCTGCCCTTAAGGCTTGTTTGGAAGCTGCAGTGGGTACAGAATGCTTCAAGCAGGCTTCTGAATTGGTTGACCTACTGACACCACATAACACTATGCTGAGGAAACTGTACTAGCTGCTTATTTGCTCCTAGGCCAGGTTTAAGGTTTTGTCACCCCCTCCATATCTACAGAGTCAATATCTGCATATTCAGTGACTGAAAAAATAGGGACACATACCATAGAGTCATACTGGAAAATGCCTAGAGAGGTATCCTCTCTAGGTATTGCTAGGTCCTCCAACACAACTCTATAGTATATTTGTACCGAAACTCCTTTAGTTTAATAGGGTTTGCTATTACTCACAGTTTCATTTATGAACGTTAAGTCCAGGAGCGTATCCCCTGTGGATACAGGGGGCGACCTGTACTTTGTAAAGCTCTAAACAACATGGGACTTGCTTATCTTAGAGATCACCTTCTTGCTTCTAGAACCATTCAGACTTGAGGTCATTTGGAGAGGCCCTCCTAGTAGGGCTGCATGTCCTGAGGTCCAATTTTAGTATGTAGTTTTTTGTGTTATTGTTTTTGAGCAGGGCATTTGCCATTATAATACCCGCTATGTGGAATATCCTTAGGGCACCTGCTGGGTGGAAATTTGACAAACTTCAATGAATTCTAGTATTTCCTGTATGGACCTCCGTGACATATGAATGACTCTTGAAACAATGAGGAGATATATGTGGTTTTGATCTGGCAGTTATATGGTATGTTATAGTTATTAGTGGACTATGTATTATTGTTATAAAATACAACAAATACAAAAACATCCTATTTATGCAACTCTTTCTACTAGTGTCTTTGATGGACCAGATAAATATTGTATGTTAATTTATGTTTTATGTATGTTATATGTTTTCTTATTGTCACACTGAAGTCTTCAGATCTAAGTGGTTTATAATTGCTCATAAATAACTTAATAAAGTAAATAACTTACTTTATAACTTATAAAGTAAATAATAATAAAATAATTTTGTTTCTGTTTTGTTTGTTTTTATGTTGTTGTTGTTGGTAATCACCATCTTGGTGTGCTAATTGACCTTACCATCATTATAGTGATCAGGATTATTTCTTACTATCCTACCTCCTGCTTTGAGTTGATTCACCACTAAATTTCATAATCTGTGTCCAATGTGGCTAGACTCCGTGGTGCAATGGAGCCCAGAAAGGGCCAGATAGTGCCTATGTTGAGGTCAGGGCTGTCTGAAGACATTTTGATGCCTAAAGTGAAGGACAAGATGGCCCTTCTAGAAACAGTGTGATGAAGGTTCATGCTATCAGATCATCTTGTTGTAAAGAACAGGAAAAATGGTTGTGTCCCTGGCCCTACCAGTGGTGGCTTCCATGTCAGTGAGATTGTAAATCCATTCCAGAGTTTGGCTAGCTTTAAAGGAGCTACTGAAGCTGCTAAACCTATTTGAGAATAGGCTTTGGCATTTAAAGAGTTATTGTAATGCCTTAATTAAACCATGATGTGGATTAAACATCCCCCTGACGTGGGAGCCATCAGCTGTAATTGGGCCCTATCATCTTCATGAGGCCCAGTTGTCAAGGCCATGTTTTATACCATTTTTTTTCTTTTTGCGTTTACTTTTGTGGTTCTGTTCTGAATTGGTTAAATGGCCATTCCATTCTGAAGTGTTTCCTGATGAGTCTTTATTGTGTTGTTGCTTGAATGAAGCATGTGATTTTACGGAGGCTCAGATGGTTTTGTATTCCAATTGTGTGTGTGTATGTGCCTTCAAGTCACCTGTCAATTTATGGTGACCTCATGAATTTCAGAGGGTTTTCTTAGGCAAGGAATACTCAGAGGTGGTTTTTGCCAGTTCCTTCCTCTGAAATATAGCCTACAGTATTCATTGTAGTATTCATTGTATTCATAGTATTCATTGGTGGTCTCCTATCTAAGTACTGGCCAGACCTGACTCTGCTTAGCTCCCAAGATCCAATAGGATCTGGTGCCTTTAGGGTATTTATGGGTACTAGCTAGAAAATAATGAACTGTCCCTAGCTAGACTGAAAAGGGAAAAGACATTCTGGAGGATTTTATCCAGCTCATGGATTCGCTGGTAAAAGAAGTGTGCGTGAAGGGCTGTTGCCCCACACTGAATGTTACTGTGAAGTCACATCTGGCACCTCCAGTTCAGTGACCTGAATAGCTTCATTAATTTAAAAACCACCAATCAACTACAGTATATTTCTTATTGTTTTTACACGATCATTTGACAATCTATGGATGTGTGTGTGTGTGTGTGTCAATATGTGCCATTAAGTCACCTGTCAATTTATGGCAGTCCCATGAATTTCATAGGGTTTAAGGAATACTCAGAGGTGATTTTGCCAGTTCCTTCCTCTGGAATATAGCCTACAGCATCTGGTATTTGTTGGTAGTCTCCCATCCAAGTTCTAATCAGGGGTGACCCTGCTTAGCTTCCAAGATCAGACAGGATCTGGTGCCTTTAGGGTATTTACATAGGTCCTACCTTTCTGTATTTTCCCAATGTCTCTGTTCTTATCTTTCCACCAAAATCATCTACAGGTATTAAGAAGAGAAATATGTTGTATAGTAATACAACATAGTAATAGTTGTACATATCTTTTGAAACCATCCATCTGGACGTATGTCTAGAAACCATCCATCTGGACATACCATAAGGTATGGTTATTGGTACTGGGAAGATGAGTCAGGATCTGGGCTTATCGTGGTCTGTCCAAGACAGTTGCATCCTTCTGTGTACTTTCTAGCTGGACTGGCAAAACTAAATTGGCACTGACTGAATGGGGCCCCTCCAAATGAACCTGTCTGTGGCTTATAGATCACTGTTGATGATTGGTTGAAGTCCCAGTTTAAAGGATCATCCTCTAGAAATTTGTTAGGCTTGCTGCCAACCAAAACGTTACGTGTCAGTTATTCATTCGATACGTTCACACTTGCAATTAAATTACTCTGGGAATAATATTTCTGCAGCTTTGGGGAGAGGGTATACCTTGTATTGCCTAGGTAGAACAACAATTTTTTGATGTCTCCCCATCCAGTCTCATTTCAATTGTTCCCTCGTTAAATCCAAAGGTGTTCTGTGAGTTCATTGCTGTTTTTAGATACTCCATGAATGTGCAGAGGCAAGTAGAGAGCAGGCTTGGTTATACCTGATTTTCATGTGTCCATAATAGGATCTGAAAACTTAACACATATACCAGAAATGTTCTTGCTGGGTATTATGGATAAATAACTGGATAGTAAATATGGATTTCCTCTTCGATATTTGATAACAGCAGCAACAACATTGTTTGTTCAAACCTGGAACTGGACTGAAGCACCAACAAAGGAAAAAATGGATTGTTAAGGTTGCTGAGTTAGCCCAAATTGTCAAATTAACATGAGTTTTAAAGGATAAGCCAACTGAAGATTTTTTTTTGAAAGGTTGGAAACTATTTATGGACTTTTTATGTGGTAAGAAATCTTATGATGTAATAATCTGTGGTTATGGTTGCTAACAATTTTAGTAGGATTATTTAGTGGGACAATATATTTTTTCTTGTTATTTCTCTTTTAATTACAGGTAGAATAATATATTTTTTCTTGTTATTTCTCTTTTCATTACAGGTAGGTTTGGGTGTCAGAGCCCTGTTATGTTTTAGTTATATTTTTCTTCTTTCCCTTTCCCTTTCCTTTTCCTTTTCTTTCTTTCTTTTTTGTTTTGTTTATTTTTAATTTTTAATGTAGTTCTTGAATATATATAATTGATTTTTCCCTATAAATTAGATTGTCTGTGTTAAAAATAAACCAACAAATAAAGTAATATGAAAACTGAACATATGTATCGCTCTTTTCATGTTCACTATGATTCTTGAAAAACCAGGGACTCTGATCATATTGACTACAATGCTGGTTTGTAAATCCCTCAATAACAAAAAACAAATCTTCATTTTAAGACTCAACCCAGAATAAGCTGATTGATTGATTCAGCAGCACAATCTTGAGATTTATAAATGTGGAATTGGCACCAAACTGTGTCACTGAGGTTTTGTAATGTTTTGCAAAATGCTTCTTGGCAAGAGCTAGAAGTTAGATGAGTTTGAGGAACAAAAATCTCATGTCATTGAATATGGGACATAGTTGTATTTCTATTTGGCTGACTGCCACAGAGCTATTAAAAAACAAGAGAGCTGGCCCAGTTCTAACAGAATAGCTGGCCGGCCTCTTCTGGTGCACTAACGCTTGTTCTGCTCTTGTTTGACTCAAAAGGTGATCTTCTGGACATTTACTTCTCTCTTCTTTTTCTCTTTTTCCTGCAAGAAAGAATATGGGGTATAGTAAGCATGTTTATGTTTCTTCTAGCTCAATAGCTTAAGTGCTAAAACTATGAATCAGGATGTCCCCTAGTATGTTCTCTGTCATGAACTTGAAAGATGGCTGTACACAAGATCACTGACTTTTGTCAGTGAGCGATTCAAGTGGTGGTTTTAAATCTCCCACAGCTTTTTGTTTTAATTTTAAAAAGTGCCTGTTATGTGGACAGTCAGTTTTCCATATTTACAAAATAAAATAAAAAGGAATAAATGTAAAATTCATGGATTTACCGGATTCTCACTTAGCTGGGAATCCAACATGGCGGTGGCTCCCAATTCCCCTCTTTGCTAGCCCTCCCCGCTGTGCTTGGACAGCCAATCAGATTACACTGTTTGTTTGTATGTGTGCGAACGGGGTGTACAGACCGTCGACAATACAAACAGCTGTACGGATTTTAGGTCGAAATTAGCTAATCCTCCTGAATGCCAAATCCACATAGTTTATGGGGGATTTGCTAGCCCCCCTTCCAAATGACATGTATGCATCTGAACAGCCGTGTGTATGGATGATCGATCTTCCGAATGCCATATGTATTTTTTTTTTTTACCGTGTAGACGGGCCCTAAGACTGACTAGTGTTGCTGTCTACAACATCTGGAGGGCCATGAGTTCCCAGATCTGTTATAAAGATTACAACTGATAATGCTTGTAAAGTCCGTTGAATATAGTAGTACCCCCATATCCACAGGGGATTGGTTCTGGGGCCTCCTGCAGATGGTGAATTCTGTGGATAATAGTGAATGCCATCCCGGGCGGCTATCTGGGGGGGGGAAGAGGAGAGGCGAGTTCGCTCTTCCCCTCCCTTCCCCCTTCGCTCTCACCATGGCCCCACCGTGGCGGCAATCGTGGGGGTGAAGGGAGACGAGATTGCTCCATCCCTTCCCCTAGAAGGGCTCTTGTCGCCGTGGTGGCGATTGCAGGGGTGAAGGGTGAAATCACCTCCGTCCCCTTCACCCTTCACCCCCCATGATCACTGCAGTGGTGGGGCTATGGCGGGGGCGAAGGGGAAAGGCAGGGGTGAGATCACCTCTGTACCCTTTGCCCCTGCGATCACCACTGTGGCGGGGCCATGGTGAAGGTGAAGGGTGAAGGGATGGAGAAGCGATTTCATCCCCTGCCTTCCCCCCTGCCTCTGTGATCGCTGCTGCGGCAGGGCCATGACGGGGGCAAAGGGGGAAGGCAGGGGGTGAGATCACTTCTCTGCCCCCTTCGCCACTGCAATCGCTGCGGCGGCTACAGGTGTTCTCCCAGGAGAAAGGATGGGGAGGTGAGATCCCTCCTCTCCCCGCCATCGCCAACTGCAGATAATTGAATCCACAGTTGACGAATCAGTGGAGATGGGGTTGCTACTGTACTTGCAGACAAATGTTGAGACAAATGGTGACAAATGTTGGAGGTTGCAGTACATCATCTGGAGGGCCACAGAAGTTCCCTTGGCCCAGAAGAACATGAATCCTGTTCAGAGATTAACCCCTCAACTGGGTCGAGGGACATGCTAGCCTTACACCCTCTTCCTGGTTTTCCATAGCTCTCTGTATGTGAAGGACAAGTTTCTAATGGGGAGAAACTCCTTTGTATATGGAAGTTCTCTATACAGTTACAAACATTGAGTTTAAAACTTCAGTGAAGCAGACCTGGCGTGTCTTCCTTGGAGAGGAGCTCCAGAAATGGATGTTCTGGCAGCAGTTGTTCCTATCAAGAATTAATCTTGTCTCTAAAACAGTAGCAGTAGTAGTAGCAGTACCCAGCGTAAGGCAATGTTTGGAAATGTTACTACTTGCACTACAATTCCAAGAATCCCTGAGCTAAAAGTTCAAAATGTATAAGTACACTTGAAAAAGTAAAGCACAGGGAAAGCTCCCTTTCAGCACACCAGCGCTGTAATGGAACCCTCCCTTTTGTTACTACCACAGTTGTTTATCTGGCTGAGTCTTTCTGTCATAGACAAAAAAGTCTTTTCTGTATTCACAGTTTCTCACATTCCTGCATTATAGGCCTGGCTGTACCGTTTGTGTATGTGTGAGAGTTGCTCTTACATTGACGTAGGTGCTGCTGGTGTAGGCAGTGACACAGAGCCTTGACCCTTTTGCTCCCATGGCCCTTTCATGATTTATTATTCCCTCTGGGTTTAGTCTCTGTAGTAACCCTTCTCTTAGAAGTCACTTCATTTCCATCAAGAAACATCATTAAATTTTCTGTGCTGTTCTTTCTTCCATGTTTTTTTTGGAAAACATGAGGCTAGTTTGACATAGGTCCCCAAAGCCTAACAAATGGAATCTTTCTCCTTGTTTTGAAATCATGTCCACTTGGGGGTCCTGCTTGAAAGAATGGCTTTGTGTAAATCCATCTCAAGCTCCATTGAATTCTAGGAAGAACGGAAACATGACCTGATAAAAACTGCTGAAGAGGAGGAAATGGCTTCCTGCTCCTAAGCTGCAGAATTTAGTAAGCAGTGAAATGGTGTTGATTTTCTAAGGCAGGATGTTGGCTCAGTTTGGGAAAGGAAATCATTCACACCAGCCATTTAAAATATTCGTAGACTCATCACAGACTGACTACACCCTTTTATGTTCTGCTCTCAACTCTGAATGTAATATTTTCTGTCTTGTTTCAACCCAATAGGTTAGGTTTTATGGACCTTGAGCCTTGGGACTTTATCATACCAGCCTCCTTTCTTGCATCAATCATGTTAGTGAAGTAAACAGGAACATACCTGTTCGAAAATGTTCAGCACTGTTTCTTCAATCACATGAGTGTGCTGCAATTGTGCTGCTTTGGCAGTCTTCTGTCCCTCTGCCCTGGCTGCATAACGCTGCCTTTGATGCATGTGTGTCTTTCTTTAAAAAAAAAAAAATCCCCCCACAATTCTGTAATTATGGGAAAACAGTAAAAAATATTTTTATTTTATTGTTCCCCATAGTTTTGCAATCACAGCAAAAAAAGAAAAAAAATGGAAAAGGCACATAGAACAAATAACCTTGGCTGGCTCGGGCATAGCAAGGAGGGGAGAGAGGAGGAGAGGACAAGGATCCACCCTTCGTGCCACATGACTTCCATCATATCACTACTGCCTTGGAAGGGACTTATCACACAAAGGGGAATGCTGTCATAATAGCAGTACTGAGAGTCATTGATGGGTTTTCTTGTCAATGAAGGGGTGTACTACAGTAATGGCTACAGGGTAGACCAGCTACAGGATAGTCATGATGTCGTATGATAAGTTATGACCATTGTCTCTGCTATCCTGGTGTAATTTCGCAGTTGCAGCTCTGTGTGATAAAGTCCTTGCTGTATAAGCTGCTTGCTGAATTATTTCATTATTAACTGAAATAATAACACCATTGTTCTCTACTTAAAAACTTAATACATTCACAGGGCTTCTTGAGACAAAAACTTTAATGTGTGCACCAGTAGATGCAGATTCCCCCCCTAACCAATCTTAAAAAGGTTTACTCAGAGTTTACTAATTTCAGTTTACAAATTTCAGTTTATCCAAACTCTCATTTTTCCTGACTACATCTTCATCTTCATCTTCGCATTTTTGCACCTCAGTTTGCAAATGCCACAATATTAATTGTAAAATATCAGCATGGAAATCCATACACAAATGCATATACAAATTCAAAATTCATGCACATTTTAATGTACTCTATTCATTTTTATGTATGTTTTATTTCTTGTGCCTGTTTTTTGTAAGCGTTTCCATCTAATATAATGGACTTCTCTGTGCACATTCCCTTAATATATACATACTTTTTTTAGTGCACTGTTTAAAATTGTAAACAGGATGATAGCATTTCTTGAAAGTTAACATTTTGGTGCATGGGTACATTCTGATTTGCTTATAGGTTTGAAAAGACTGTTTTGCTTATAGGTTTGAAAAGGTTTGTTGAGTTTATACAAACATTCTGATGTGATAAATTTCACTTACATTCTAACGGATAAATAAGATCTCCTAAGTTTTCTCTGGTAGCACATGGTTACTGCTGGATGCACAGTTACTTGGGAGCAACTTTTTGAGAAGTACCTGTCCTTACGGTTCTACAAATTACTTTTAGGACTCTTCTGAGTCTCAGAAGCAGCTTGATGTGGAAAATGTGCATCTTTCTTGTTTGGGACAGCCACATAAGTGACCACCAGAGACTTCTGATCTGGCCACTGAGCTGTGCTTTCTTCTTGAAACTTCTGTAGTGTACGATGCTCTTGGAGCAGGAAAGGTAGGGCCTGGTTTCATTTGCACTAAAGAGCATAGGAAGTAAGGATAGCATAAGAAATAAATGCTGTTTCTTATCTTCCCTTGTACAAATGAGAGAGAAACTCTGCCTCTCTTTTTAATGTACTGTGCTTGCTAGAGGACTTCATGGAGGAAGGGGTCTGGTGGCTAACACACATGAAGTCAGGCTGGTAAACAAAGCCGGAATTTGTGGACTGTATTGTTCAAGATATGATGTGTGATGCCTTCTGCATTTCCCAAACAACTGTTAGAATTATTTGTGTGGATGCATACAGGTAAATATGTTTTCTTGAAATTTTGCTTTGGGGTAAGCTATTACACCTTCCAGCTAAACTTCCTCACAGGCTGTTTTGTCATTCAAATTCCTCTCTGAGCTATTCGGAGGAAGAATAGGACGCAAAGGTAATGTGTGAGTTGCTTAGCAAAGGTTGAAAGCAACCAGTGACAAATAACTAGCTATTTGGAATTAATTTCTTTTTTTAGTAACTAAAGCATAGGTTGGTTACGACATGGTGATAACATAAGCAGTGAGAATATCAGTCCATTGTGGTATGTTAGTTACAGTTACGGAAGAAGCCCATGATTCAAACCTCACAGGTACCATGAACTCATATGGACAAGACACATACTCTCTCTCCATCTTTCTCTGTGTGCCTCAGCACCCTTCCCCTGCAATATGGTGGTATTACTGGCCTATAGTACAGGGTTCTTGCGAAGATTACTGAGATTACTAAGATTACTAAGTGTTCTAAGAGCTTTATAAATGCTAAGAATTACTATAAACTAGCTGGACCCATCATACAATATGCCATTTAAAAACTCCCCCCAAAATGCCTGGTAGACCTCACAACAACCCTGTAAGGTAGGCCAGTGGATTTAAATTCCTCCTCCCCCTTCTCAGCATTCCACACTTTCCCCAGAATTGCTGAGGGTGACTTGCTATGTTGCCTTAACGCCGCTGCCAGTTGACTGCCTGAGTCCTGTTGCCGGTGGCCTGCCGCCACCACTGCTACCAGTTGATTGTCTGGGTCCCATCATAGTGGCAGCAGCGGTGTCCCACCACCACCATTGCTACCAGTTGACTATCTGGGTCTTGTTGCAGCCCGTGATTGGTGAGTTGTTGAGGGAGTGAGAGGAGGGAGGGGTCCTTGTGAGGCTGGGGATGTAGATGCAGATTGAGTTGCAGGAGTGAATTCTGAGGTGGAGAGGGAATTTGCATGTGGGTGGTGATTGGTTGGGTGTGTTTCCTGAGCACCCAATCAGCACACTGGGAAAGGCAACATACCCAAGAGTTTATATATATATATATATCTTGCTGAGAACTGGCAGAATGGACGTCCAATGTGGTAGGGGGTGAAGAACTGTGCTAGAGCACCCCACTAGAATAAAGCTCCTACAGGATCCTGGCCACCATTGTGTACAATAATGAAGCTTGAAAAACCAGTTGATAGAATCCAAACGTCACATTTTTGACTCAAAACACTGCAGGGCATTAGTTGAAGTGGGCTTCAGTAAAGTTGGGATATTCTAAATGTAAGAAAGGTTGTAGAATGGGATGGCTAATTAAAAATGGGAATCCCACTGGAAACAGAGGGCATCTGGCAAATAGACGTTCAATAATGAATAACAGGGGGCTTCAATGGCTATTGAAGCTTTTTATTATTTGAACTGTCAACTGTCTTAACTCTGCATTTGACTTCTCTTTCTGCAGTCATTCACCCAAGTAGAATTATTGATCCCAAGGAAAGCAGCAGCAGTTGGCTCCTTTTGAAAATAATTAACAAGAAAATAAATAAATTCATGCAACTGTTTGTTATACCCATGTGTACAAATGCAGCAACCAAGGGAACTGGCTGGGGGATACTGGGAGCTGTAGTCCAAAAATAGATTTTCCAAGTTTCATTTCAAATACAGGTTGACCCTTATATCCCAGAGGATATGTTCCTGGACTTACCTTAGATACCTGAAACCATAGATGATAGTGAACCCTATTGAAATGAACGACATATGCCCCAATGTCTGGTGGAAGCATACCAATGAATCACGCTGGAGGATCTAGGAAATGCCTAGAGAGGATGTATTTTTTCAGATGTGGATAAGTGAAACTGCGGCTATCGGTCTTACGGATATGGGGCTCGACTTATATAATCACAAAACATTCATTTAAAACTATAAAGTTGGCAACTTTTTTTTTTTTATTAAGGATGAAGTTTAAGTGTGGGATTCCCTCATGTGTGGTTGGATCCTAGCCCATGTGGGATGACTTTTGTACAAGAATGTGGGCTGCCAGGCACCTAAGATTAAGCCTAGGCACTGTAAGAAACAGCCATTCTTTGTTCGGGTTTACAAGTCAGTCTTCATCTCAAAACATTTATCTTAGCATATTCTGTTCTTGAGCTCTAAGTAGAGATGTGATAAATATGTCATTTGTTTTTTTTCTTTCTCAGAACTCTCGTCTTGTGCTAGTTTCCTGTATCATATTCCCCCCTTTCCACTCAAAAATTCATGCATATTTTTGTTCATGTTTCAAAATACACATTTTTTTTGTACATGTTTTTGCTAATGTACACACATGGGTACACTTTCCTGCCATTGACTGAAGTAGGGGTGGACAACTTGAGCCGGACTAGGGGTCAAACTTTCACCCCCTGAACCAGTTGCAAATTTGGGAAAATGATTAGAAAGTATCGGGGGGGGGGGTCAAAAGTAGAAGTGACTGGATGTCCACATCCAATTATGAATTTTTGGTGCTGGGTTTCCCCTACGCCAGTATTGGTTAGGAATTCCAACCTATACACACTGCCTTTTCTATTTAGAAACCAGCTACACTTCCCCATTTTTTTTTGCACAGGTGGTGGCATTGGAAGGCCCCTAGAGACATGTCGCACAAAAAGGCCTTTGAGACCCCACCCCTAGGCTAAAAGCATGTTTGCATGTATTTTTCAAATATATGCATTTTAGTTATGCACATTTTTTAGATACATGTGTCGTTTTGTGTGCATTTTTTCTTTGCCAAAATACATCACGAATCTTAGAAATGCACGCATTTTGGAAGCAGGATGCAATTTGTCCTGGCATGAGTCTTGAGAGGTGCAAAATGGATATTTTCATGGAGAAATGGGAGCTCAACAAATTGCTTTTCCAGCCCTACCGCTAACTGAATTCTTTTTATCAATCAAACTCCCTTAGTGGAAGTGGCTTTTATTTATTCAGAATCTGTTTACTTCATGCTTGGTGGGGTCTCAGATGTAAATAAGCGTCACAGGCATAGGTAGGGTATGTTTTTAAAGTTCTGACAATGGTCTCTGTGGAATCATATCCCTTGGAAGCACTAACAAGAACATATCCCTGTTTCCTGCACTATGGGTAAAGGTCATTTAACTTGTAAACTATCTTTGTCTATAGTTTGTTTGTGATATGTAATTCTTTAACCATTTTCTAATGGTATCTAGCCCTGCTTGTCTTTTTTTTTTTTTTTGCAGGTTTTTTGTAAATCACATGTCAGGAGTTAGAGACTGAATTCCATTATAAAATGGCCAGACAACTGCAGAACCATGCTGAGCCATAATGGCTGACTCCATGACCTACCAAGTCATGCCTAGTCAGGGCCACTAGAGGATCATGTCATATATGTATATATATATATATATATATATATATATATATATGAATGAGCTAGTTCAAAGCTCACTCTCTTCTTGTGAACGCTGATGCCTGGTGAAGCAGTTTCTTCTTCAGTTGTAAATATTTGTGTATATATATATATATATATATATATATATAGCAACTGTTTTACTTTGAAGATAAAAGTGCCTCCTGCTTATTTAGATGTCAAACACTCTACTCTGTGTGAGTATTCTTGGGAATGGGTTGCTACTAAGTCTGCTGAGATAGTTTTTGGCTTCTGCCAGGGATTGAGTGTCCTATCATCCCCTGACAGTGGTTATGGGCCCAGCTGATTGATCTCAGATTAGATAAGGTGCACCCTGAAAAGTTCCCAGAATCTTTTTTGTTTTGAGGTGTTTTTGGCTAGTTGGCTGTGAAACAGTTAAGTTTCAGCCAGTCCTTGAAGAGCTGCCAGCTTTTGTGTTTCATAGCTGGAGATTTTTTCTTTTTATTCAGACAGCACAATGGCAGATACTAGCCACGTTCATTTTGAGAAATTGGCTGATGGAAATTATCCAGCCTGGAGTTTATATATGGAGGCTTTATTAATTAAGGACAATTAGTGGCACGTTTTGGAAGATGAAAGTGTGATCCCAGAGGGTTCAGAAGATGAAATAGCAGCATTCAGGCTAGCAGACCAGAAGGCTAGAGCTGCAATTCTCTTATCGCTCAGGCCCTCCCAGTTAATACATGCAGCCTTATCAAAGATAGCCTTTCAGCCTTGGATGGCTTTGAAAATGGTTCATCAGAATTCGTCCTGCCTCTCAAAGATGATATGGACTAAGAGACTTTATAACACAAAGCTGTTTACTGGAGGCTGTGTGAAAGCCCATTTGGAGGAAATGAGGCAGCTTTTTCAAGAGGTGGCCAATAGAGGGGTGGAATTCCAGAAGCCCATAAATGTTTTATTTTATTGGGCAGTTTGCCAAAAGAATGAGATTTCTTAATCTACAGTTTGCAGACCACCAGGGAGCGTGATTTGTCTGTAGACTTGGTAGTTGGGCATATTCTGGAAGAGTTCCAACACAAGCAATTCGATTCCTGGATGGAGGGGAATAAACAGCCACAAATTACCAGACACAGTTGGGAGAGCACTGAAACACACCCAGAGGCATCTGATGTGGAGGAGGGAGCCTGCAGCTATGTAAACGCTGTTTCAGATGCAAAAAGCCTGGACATTTTCAGAAGGATTGTAAGATGCCTGCACTGGATAGGAGGGGTGGCACAGCTGCAGGGCAAAGGAGGGGTGCATCCTCTTAGGCTGCAAGCCATGCCTTGGTAGCAAAGCACCATCCTGATGGTACTGAGGGAAGAATTTGGTTACTTGATAGTGGAGCGACACACAATATGGTAAATGATGGCGGAAGACTCGACTCTTTTCTGACAGAACTCGCCATAGGAACTTTCTTTGGTCCTATCGGGAGGCAATGCGTGCAGCGTATTGCGTCTGCAGAGTCTCGTCCAGCAGAGCTGTTTAGGGTGGTGAGGGAGCTGACACAGGTGTCCCCTGCGCCAAATCCCCTGCTTAACCCAACGACTGCCTGCTGTGACACATTTAATAACTTCTTTGCAGATAAAATCGCTCAGATAAGAGCCGACTTAGATGCCGCTATTGTAACAGAAACAATGGACGAGGTGTCCAGCGACTCTGCCGATGTAATTATACTGGATCAGCTTCAATCTGTGAGTACCGATGACATGGACAAGCTCCTTGGTAGTGTGAGGAAGACTACCTGCCCCCTCGACCCTTGCCCATCTTGGCTGGCCGTCCAGAGAGGGGATGCATTGCGGAAGTTCCTTGTGAGCATCACCTATGCGTCCTTCAAGGAAGGATATATTCCATCATGTCTAAAGGAGGCGGCTGTTAAGCCTATTCTGAAAAAACCTTCCCTGGATCCCCTGGATATGAAAAATTATAGGCCAGTCTCTTTATTACCATTTTTGAGCAAGGTGATAGAGAGGGCGGTTGCTCTTCAACTCCAAGCTGTCTTGGATGAAACCGATTATCTAGTCGCACCGCTGCCACCATGTCACAACAGCCCACCCATGGATTTCTGCTGCCTGAAGTCCAGGGTTGACCCTTGTTCCTATCCCAAACCTAGGGATTCCTATCCCAAACCCAGGGATTCCTCTTCGTTGCCACCACTCCCTGTCTTGCTGGTTTTTCTTGTCTAGGCAGGGAGATCATAGACAAGATGAAATCAAGGAACAATAATAACTCTTTTCTCTACTCTAGAGAAGGTTCTTGATAGCTGACCAAAGCAGGTGATTTCAAGGCGAGGTTGAGAAATAACAGAAGCTTTTATTTCAATCTTAGGATCTATATCACTTGAGAAGGTAAAACATTCCCAGGTTCAGCTTAAGGATTATACAAATACATTCATTCAGAGCACTTAGAAATAAAACCATAAAATCTAACACAATCTAACTACACATTCCCTAACTACTACATGTAGACTAACTTACAGTCTCTGTAGATGGAATCAGAGTCTTTTTGGATCCTTTTTGGAGGCCTCTGGATAAGGTTGGCTCCTCCCAACCCTTTGGTATCTCAGATTGTCTTTTGGGGCATTTCATGGTTGTGTAGGCCATCGGGCCCAGAGCTAGGCCATGGGGTCAGAGTCCATCTTAGCTAGCTCCATCTAGCTGGCCATGTGCTCAGCCAGTCTGACTCAGAACAAAGGAAGGATAAAGAACTTTTAAAAGTCCTTCTTGTTGATTCCTGATTGGTTCTGCCAGTGCCCAATCAGAGTGGCTATCTAGCCAGGTGATGTGACATCATGTTTATTTAATGAGGGTCTCCCACCCACTCGCCATTTCCAAATAAGGAGTGGAATTCTCCAATACTGATCCTGTGAGTTGTGAAGGTGAGCTCCCATGCTGGCATAGCAAGCCAGCATGACAGACCCATTTCAAACTGGCTTCAGGACGGGATTTAGAGTTGAGACTGCCATGGTTGCCTTGACCGACGATCTGTGTCTGGGCATCGACAGGGGTAGTGTGACCCTGTTGGTGCTCCTAGACCTCTCAGTGGCTTTTGATACGATAGATCACAGCATTCTTCTGGATCGCCTGAGGGAGTTAGGCATCGGAGGCACTGCTTTGCAGTGGTTCCAGTCCTTCCTCTCGGGCAGGTCCCAGAGAGTGCTGCTCGGGGACAGTAGCTCCAGCAAAAGGGAGCTCACCTGTGGAGTACCACAGGGTGCTATTCTGTCCCCGATGTTATTTAACATCTATATGAAGCCGCTGGGTGAGATCATTCGGCGTTATGGAGCTGGGTGTTATCAGTACACTGATGACACTCAGATCTATTTCTCCGTATCTTGTTCGTCGGCCTCGAATTCTGACGGCATCTCTCCTCTCAATGAATGTCTTCAGGCAGTAATGGGATGGATGAGGAAAAACAGATTGAGACTGAATCCAGACAAGACGGAGGTGCTCACGGTAGCGGCCCCAAAACCAAGAATTGAGTTGCAATCTCCAGTCCTGGACGGGGTCACACTCTCCTCCAGTGACTGTGTTTGCAGTCTGTGGGTGCTCCTTGACTCGTCGCTCCTGATGACAAATCAGGTAAATGTGACTGTCAGGAGCGCTTGTTATCAGCTTCGGCTGATACACCAGCTGCGCCCTTTTCTGGAAGTAAGGGATCTTGAGACCATTGTGCATGCGCTGGTAACCTCACATCTTGATTTCTGTAATGCACTCTACATGGGGCTACCCTTGTGCTTGGTTCAGAAATTACAGCTGATACAAAATATGGCAGCCAGGCTTGTCTCTGGAACATCTAGGAGGGACCACATTACTCCGGTTTTGAGGTCCCTCCACTGGCTGCCTATCAGCTTCCGGGCCCAGTACTAGGTGTTGGTTATCACCTTTAAAGCCCTAAATGGCTTGGGTCCAAGCTATCTCAGGGACCGCCTTCTCCCTTATAATCCTCCCCGCGCTCTCCGGTCCTCTGGGAGGAATTTGTTGCAGCCACAAAGATCTAGGCTGGCGACCACCTCCCAGAGGGCTTTCTCGGCTGTCACCCCCAAATTGTGGAACGGCCTGCCAGATGAGATCCGCCTATTGACATCGTTAGACAGCTTTAAAAAGGCTGTCAAGACAGATCTCTTCAGGCAGGCTTTTCCGGAATAGCTAATCCCGGCCTCAGGAACCCCCTTTGGAAGGTGATTCTGGAGCTCCTAACTGTTGCTGCTCGCTAGGAAGGGTTTTTAATAACAATTGTATCATATGTTGATTTTAATTTGTATTGATTTAATAATGTTTTAAGGGGGGGGGAATGGATTTTGAGTTGTTTTATATGATGTATTATTTTACTGTTGTTAGCCGCCCCGATTGTTTGCAGAGCGGCGGGATATAAATAATTTTTTTTATTATTATTATTATTAAAGCTGTTAAGCAATGTTAAAAATGCTTCTATAACCAACATTACCCTTGCAGATGGTGCTCCCAGCAAGGTGCAGAAAATGGGCACAGCATATGTGCCATCTTTTGGTAAAGATTTTGTTTATGTGTAGATTATGTGTTAGTGAACTGGTGAATTGTATATTGAGTGTGTCCCAAATGACTACTGATGGTTATAAAGTGATATTTGAGGGGGAACACTGTACAATAACAGAAAAGCATAACATGAATAATGTCTGTGCAAAAGGGATAAAGAAACATGGGTTGTATTACATGTTGCCTAAGGGAAGGTGGCAAATGTGAATCCTGCAGACAATGTGCCCCTACATGATAAGTGTGCTCATTACTACCACAGGCTAATGGGCCATGCTAGTTACAAAGGGTTAAAGGCTAGCAAAAGTTTGCCCTGGTCTAAGCATGAAACACTGCCCAAGGTTCTTAGAATGTGCTGTGTGCAGGAAAGTTAAGGTGAAGGCTTTCCCTGTTGCCAAAAAGACCCAGTGTGTCACCAAGAGACCCTTTGAAGTTGTCCATGCTGATTTGGCAGGCCCTTATAAGCCCACTGAAGGGGGTAACCGCTATTTATTTATTGTGGAGAGACACACTAGGTACGCCTACGTGTACTTACTGAAGGAGAAAAGTCAGGCTGCAGACAGGTTCCGTGAATGGGTGAATGCGGTGGAATGTGAATTTCCTTCTCATAAGGTTTCCAATCTAGTGATGGATAGGGGAGGGGAATTCTTATCCAACAGTCTGCAGACCTGGATGCGTAGGAGGGGCATTAGACACAAGACCACAAATCCAGCATCTCCAGGGGAGGATGGGCTTGCAGAAAGGAAAATTGGGATGTTGAAGGGCATGATAGAGGTTGCATAAGCCCCAGCTGGGCTGTGGGGGAGGCAGTGAAAACTGCTGCTTACCATTTAAATAGACTGTGGACGTCTGGTATCAACCAGACCCCATAGTGTCTATTGTATGGTAGAGCACTGAACCTCAAGCACCTGAGGATTTTTGGACAGTATGCAAATGTACTGATTCATCCAAGCCTAAGGAAGCCTGGGTAGCCTAAAACCAGGAGGCTGTGTTTCCTTGGCTATGAGGGTAATAAGTACGTGTTTTCTCTCCATCCTGGAAAGGTGGTGTTCTCCAGGAGTGCAAGTTTTGAAATGCACTCATGGTGGGGTAGAGTTCACTCCAATCAGGAAGTTTTTGTTCCCTTGGGGAGGGATGTGCCAACAACTTCCAAAAGTCCCACAAATGGAGGGGTGGTTGAGCCTGATGATGATGAAGGGGAGGCAGAGGAAGAAAAACCTATGCCACTCCAACATACACACCACCACAAACAAGCATTGAGCCTGACACAGGGAGAGACAGCAGCAGTGCAAGCAAAGATGAGTCAGGCAGAACTAGGGTGCCCATTCCCAGAAGGTCAACGAGGGTCAGAAAGGCACCTGACAGATTTGTTGTTCAGGAAGCCAGGCTATGCAGTGTCATGGCAGAGGAGCCTGCAAGTTTTCAGGATCTCCTAAAACTTCCCCAGGAAGAGCAGAAGTGGAACTCAGCCATGGACTCTGAGTTTGAGTCACTAGTTGAGAGGAAAGTGTTCCAGGTAGTTGAGAGGCCCAAAGATCAAAAGGTTGTTGGTTGCAGGTGGGTGTACAAACTTAAGGACACGCTTGATGGGACACAAAAGTGTAAGGCATGTTTAGTTGCGAAAGGCTTTTCACAGGAGCGCTACACCAGTTTTGACAAAACCTTTTCACCCACAGCAAAGCCAGAAAGTCTTAGGTTAGTGTTAACTGTAGCAGCCAAGAGGCAGATGGTTGTGCAACACTTTGACTTTGAGACAGCATACCTGAATGCTGATCTTGAAGAGACAGTGTTCATGGAACAGGCCCCAGGGTATGACAATGCAGGTGAGAGCAAGGTGTATTTGTTGTGCAAAGCGCTCTACATCTTGAAACAAAGCTCACATTGCTGGAACAAGTGCATGCACCAAGTTTTGGTGTCATGAGGTTACACAAGGATCGTCGCAGACGCCTGTGTGTACACCAAGGGGGCAGGTGATAGTGCTGTCATGCTAGTTTTCTATGTGGATGACCTTTGTGTGGCAGCAAAGAGTGTCAAAGGTGTCAAGAAAGTGCAGGTGGAGATAGAAACCCGGTTCAAGTTAAAGGACTTAGGCAGCCTGAGATGTTATCTAGGAGTAGAGGTAGAAAGAACCGGTCTTGGATAATTTTTCCTAAGTCAGAAGAAGAAAATTGACAGTCTTGTGGCCAAGTGTAGGCTTAGTGAGGCAAAAGTGGTCAGGATATCAATGACCACTGATTTTGTGAACTTAGAGGCAGAACAGGAGTTTGAAAGGCGAGATCTGTACCACTCAGTGGTAGTCAGTCTGTTGTTTATTGCAAACAACACAAGGCCTGACATCAGTTTTGCAGTTGGAGTGCTCAGCAGAAGAGTCTCCAAGCCGAGGGGAGATTGGGAAGCCCTGAAGAGAGTGGTTAGATTTCTCAAGGGAACCAGGGACATGAGCTTGAAGCTGACAGGTAGTCAGGTGACCATAGAGTGCTATGTGGACAGTTCATTTGCTGCAGAGACTTTAGACAGTGCCAAATGCCTGTTGAGATGCACGAGGACTCACAAGCCTGCATAGCGATGGCAGAAGCAGAAAATCTGAAATGCAGGACAAAGTACATTGCAGTACGCTACCAAAATGTGAGGCAGCTAATATAAAAAGGTGTCTTGTGTCTGAAGTACTGTCCATCTGAGGACAATGTTGCAGACCTGCTCACAAAAGCCCTTCCAGCAGGAAGCCATGAGAAGATGGCAAAGAGGCTGGGCCTTGTCACTAGTGTGTAAAGTGAAAGGTGTCAAAAGGGAAGGTCAACCGACAGACGATTGATGTCCAACAATGTATGTTAATGATGTTATGTTGTGATGATAACATGTGTCCTGCGCAGTAGTTTGACCATTTTGGAGGGGATTGTCAGGCGTTAGAGACTGAACTCCATTATAAAACGGTCAAACAACTGCAGAATCATGCTGAGTCATAATGGCTGACACCATGAACAACCAAGTCATGCCTAGTCAGGGCCACTAGACGGCAATGTCCTGTATATGTGTGTGTGTGTGTGTGTGTGTGTGTGTGAACTAGTCCAAAGCTCACTCTCTTCTTGTGAATGCTGATGCCTGGTGAAGCAGTTTCTCCTTCAATTGTAAATATTAGTATATATATTGCAACTGTTTTACTTTGAAGATAAAAGTGCCTCCTGCTTATTTAGACATCAAACACTCTGTGTGTGAGTATTCTTGGGAACGGATTGCTACTAAGTCTGCTGATACAGTTTTTGGCTTCTGCTGGGTATTGAATGTCCTATCATCCCCTGACATCACATCCTTCTCAGCTGCCACTTTCTCTCTGCTTTAGAATTTGAGTAATGATTCACTGATGGTCTAAAACAATGGCTCCCAATTTTTGGCCTTCCAGATAATTTGGAATTCAGTTCCCAGAAGTACATCTGTCCCTTCATATTCGCTGGGGTTTGGTTCCAGGACCCCCCATAGGTACCAAAATCCATAAATACTCAAGTCCCATTCTATGCAATGGCATAGCAAAATAGTGCCCCTTATATAAGATGGCAAAATCAAGATTAGCTTTTTTGGATTATGATTTTTTAAAGAATATTTTCAATCCGTGAATACCAAGTCCGTGGATATGGAGGGACAACTGTACCATCCTAAATGACTGCTGCTAATGGATTCTGGGAGTTGAAGTGCAAAGTATTTCGTAGCCCAAGTGTTGAGAACCATTTATCCAAAGGATGAGAATGGATACTCTTAATTGAACTTTGTACACTGTACAGTCCCATTCATTTTTCCAAAATTATTTCTTCTCTTAATACATGTCTGTACATTATACAGTAGAAAGGTATTATAGAGAAAGCTTATTTTGAAATATATCCTATGTCCCTTTTGAGTGCTGTAAGTTTCTGTATAGAAATCGAGGGAAAATATGTTTTCTTGTTGCCTTGCAATGTGTGAAGCGGTCCTGAGACCAAAGAAGAGCAGGTACTGTTTGGGGGAAAATATGATTCAGATTTACAGGCACTTTTTTCAAATAATTTTTGTGAATTTTTGTTCGTCTCTTCCGGAGCCCTAGTAGCCAAAAAAGCAATTAATAAATACTTTAAATAAATAATAGATGTTTATTAATAGTATTCTGTCTGTTGCTGTGTGTTTTCTATTTCAGTAGTAAAAGGTGCTATTGGATGCAAACAGCCTTACTCCAGTGAATGCAAAATCAGCTGAAGTTTACTCTCACTGTGTTATGATATATAGATTTATTTTCAGAGCTTGGATATAATAACTAACCAAATTTAATTAATTACTTACCTTCTCCTCAATAAAGATTATCAAGTTAATTACTGTAATTCATTAACAGCATACATCAGAATGTGGAAACAACTGGTTAAACATAAATAGTGCCATTTCTTTCTCCCTCTTACCAGTGAGGCTTAACTAACAGCACTCACTATTCCTGTGGTGTGATTGCAGTTTCATTGTTTAGGAAGGAGGGAAGAGGCAGCAGGGATTGCAGTATTTTGGCTCTCTACAAATTGCCATGAACAGATGGTGTTTGCTATTTAAACTGGCTTACTGCATCATTTGAATAGTCTTCTGTGACAGATTTTGTAGCATAGAGTAAGGATTTGTAAATTGGGGTTTGCTGCTTTGGGCGGCTCCTTCTCTTTGTCATTTGGGGATGGTGCAATTTCTGTGGACAAGCCGTGAAGGCCATGCATAATTCCAACAAAGAGCATAATGTATTTCTAGGGAGGAAAGATGAGAGTTCAACAGTAATCACTAAATTCTAATGGCAGCTTTAGTATAATAGGAGGAATAGGGTGAAGGGATCACAGTGTACTCAGTGTACTCATTCATTATTACATTTATATCCCATCTTGCTTTCAGTGAGTTCAAGGCAGTATACATGGCTTTTCTCGCAGGTTTATCCTCACAAACAACCCTGTGAGATAGGTCAGGCTGACAACTTGAGTGACCAAGGTCTTGAATGAGTTTCAAGGCTCAGTGAGGATTTCAATATGCATCTCACAAATTCTAGTAACAGATTCTAACCACTATATATCATGCTACAACTGTAGTATAGGAAAGGCAGAGGTAGATGGGGATCTGCTGGTAGATCTCCATGCACAATACGATCCCCATATCCATGGGACCCGTACCCACAGTTTCACTTACACCTGTCTGAAAAAAAAAAGTTCTCTAGGTATTTTCTAGGTCTTTTAGCATGATTCTGTGGTATGCTTTTGGCAGAGGTTGATTATAGAGTGTGTTGGAGGACCTAGAATATGTCCAGCAAGGTGTTCTCTCCAAGAATCTAGGTCCTCCAGTATGTCTCTATAGTATGCATGGACTAGAAGTCATTCATTTTTAATGGGGTTTGCTATTATCCTCGGTTTCGCATTTCCACAGTAAGTCCAGGAACGTCTCCTCTGTGGATATAGGGATCATACTGTAATCTGCAGTAGATTAGCAAGGATTTCTCCTTTCAGTGGTTTAGCAAATTCAAGAAAATAATGCTCCCCTCATCACTAGACTGCTAAAATCAACAAATATATGTTGTTGGTAGGAAAGCAGGAGTATATATTGTGTGTGAAATCATTACTATATGTAAATAATAAATGCTCTATTTGTACTCTTAAATAAATTCTTTCAGAAATCTGATTAGGGTTACATTTAAAAAATATTTTTATTTTTAAATATTTTGGGTTATATCTCTGGTAAGCATAATTTATTGCTTTCACATCTCAGGACTTACAGATTTAAGACTTTCACACTACCAAGCTGTTTGAGATATGTATCAGCTTACACAGCCGATTGAAGGTTTATTACCACCATCATAATTTGCAGCACTCTGATCCCAACCCAACTATGTAATCATTCTTAAATTTGCTGCTGTTGCTGTGTGCCTTCAAGTTATTTCTGACTTATGGAGACTCTAAGGTGAACCTATCCCAGGGTTTTCTTGGCAGAATTTGTTCAGAGGAGCTTGCCCTTGCCCTCCTCTGAGGCTGAGACTGTGACTTGTCCAAGGTAATCCATTAAGTTTCCATGGCTGAGTGGGGATTCAAACCAGGTCTCCCAGTGTCCTAGTCCAAACACTCAAATCATTATGCCATGCTGGCTCTTAGTGTGTCTGAAGAAATAGATTGAAATCCATGAAAGTAAAAGAAATTGATTAGTCTCAAAGATGCTGCTAGATGAGTCTTCTGGGATAGATTTCTCCCCCATCCACCCCTTTCCCCTTCTTTCCCCCTTTTTTATGCTGAAATGGATGAACATGACTATCTCTTTGAAAATTGGGTTATATTTGTAGTTTATATTTTATATTTGGGCAGGGGTGGTGGGAAAAAGTAAGCCTGGTCAGATCCACAGTACTAAACCAAATATATTTCCGCACGCTTACACAGAATAAAACGGTATAGGCTTCCATGCCTTCACTACAGGTCTGTGGTTGTTAATATGCTCAAAAGTCATATAGGTAATTTTGTGCCAAAGCAGATATTGTTGAGTTGTATTTAGAACACAGGAATATTTTTGTATGGCCAGGTCACACCAACCCAGAGTCAAAAGTCTGTTTTTGACTGCAGTGACCTTCATTCCCCCACCACTCCATATTTCGTAAAGGTTAGGTTAATACTTGATAAAGGTCAGGTACTGTCACATTCTTAGCTTTGTGAACAATCATACCCTGAAGGCATTTCGTCAAAAGAAGAAGAATGCTATCATAAACAAGGACATCAGGACTTTGTATGCTGTGGGCATGTAATATTTATGCTGCAGGGAAGAAATGGTTCATGCTGAGCATGCTAGAAATTTAACCTGGCAGTTTCAAAGAACAACATAACAAAGCATTTAGAGAAATGTGTAGAGAAAAGCAGCTTTAAATGGTTAGGACATGTAGTATCTCTTTAAAAGATAACTCTTTAAAAGATAAAAGATATTTACTGCCCAAAAATCATTTCTAAACACTATGTAAGGAAGACTATATATTAATATAGGCCTAAATACCCTACAGGCACCAGATCCTGTCTGATCTTGGAAGCTAAGCAGGGTCAGCTCTGGTTAGTACTTGGATGGGAGGGTGCCAATGAATACCTGGTGCTGTAGACATACATATACTGTACAGTGATCATTACAATTCCTGGTTTTGGATTCCTTTTCTCAGTTCTTTTTATGAGAATGAGTATGTTGACACTGTTTAGAACTAGTGGAGACAGAATAGTTTTCTCTGCTTACTAATGTTGATCTTTTCTTGTCTTTTTATTTTGTGTTTTATTTTGCCTGCTCCTAAAACTGGCAAATCAAAGAGATTCCTTACAGTTCAGGAGCTTGCAGCTCTGTTTGAAAAAGGTTCTTAAATGGTAAAACAGCAACGAGTTGAGTGTGTTTGCATGGGATCAGTGGTGGGACAATTGGTGATGAAAGGTCACAGTGATGCTGGTGAAGAGATTATGGCTGACAAGATGTGAAAGAACTGGATAGTGAAGGGTATTTTTAAAAGACTAATAACCTGCAGTTGCCATCAGGGCAGAACCTTTGGATGGAAGTCATAGCTGCATTCAAATGCATCAGGCTGGCTTGCTATATTTCGAAGCATTATATTATATTATATTATATTATATTATATTATATTATATTATATATAAATAATATATATATAAGATCATTAGGTCCAATGTCTAAAATTGCCTACATCACAACTACTGACCCTTAATTAATAATTAATAATTGTTAATAATAATTAATAACGAAAGTTTTTTAAATGAAATTCTAGAATACTTTTTTCTGACTCTGCTTGGCTTCAGAGTAACAGGCTTGACAACTGCAGTGAGTTCATGAATCCTCCACAATGTCTTTTCCTTTCTTAGCCAAGGACTGTTAATTATTTTCCAGCTAGTATCCATAAATACACTAAGGTTACCAGATCCTGTCTGATCTTGGAAGCTAAGCAGGGTCAGTCCTGGTTAGTACTTGGATGGTAAACTGCCAATGAATACCAGGTGCTGTAGGCTATCTTTCAGAGGAAGGAACTGGCAAAAGCACCTCTGAGCATTCCTTGCCTAAGAAAACGCTATGAAATTCATGGGGTCACCATAATTCGACAGGTGACTTGAAGATACAGGCACAAACACATACATCCATCGTTTCTCAAACAATCACTTAAAAACAATACGATACATAGTTGATCGGTGATTTTTAAATTAATGAAGCTATTCAGAGGTGCCAGATGTGAGGTGCCAGATGTGGTCTCACAATAACATAGGGGAAACAGCCCTTCATGCACACCTCTGTTCCCATCTCCAAAATATGCGAATTAGAGGTCAACCCAGCCCCATTTTGTGACAGTGCTCTCCATTAATCCATGTCTTGAGCTCTCTTCAGCCGTTTTCTCCTAGGCCAAGATGGTGATGGCATAAGCAACTCAATGTTTAAATCTCTGCAGTCTGCTTGATTGACTACCAGTTTAGTTGCTGTTTTATTATCTTTTACTGCTAGATTTATTGTTTACTATTTCATTTTCCCACACTCCCTAATTTGGCTGCTTATAGAAACCTAATTCGGCTGTTTGGAAGAAGGGAGTAATCTCACTCACATTTCTGATCCTTTGAACAACCTGGGTGCCGTTTACATGATGAAAATGTAGTGGGAAGAATTCGTGTTGAACCCTGGCTGTTTACATGTACATCGGGTTGGTTCTGAGCTTTTAGGAAGGGGGACACCTTTTATCCTGCAACCCGCAGGACTTTCCGTCCCACGGTTTGTGGCAATTAAAAAAAAAAGGAACCAGAGGATTCAGAAAATCGGATGTGTAAACAGCCTGGGACAAGATATCTTGGTAGTAGGTGATGACTGGAAATTGTGGTGGGCATGGGCGGGCCCTTGGCACTAAGGGGGTGGGCTACCTGCCCCGTTTTCAAAAACATCCCAAAGTTGAGGGGGCAATCATCCATTGTCCTCCTGCCCATCACCTGTGTGGTCACCGTGATGGAAGGCGAAAGCACTACTCGCCCCAGGAAAGGTGGCCATGGTATCTCTTGGTCCTACCCGGAGACCAGAGACCTTTTGTCGATATGGGGCAAGCAGAAGGTGCAGGAGCAGCTGAAGGGGTCCCATAGAAATATCCACCTCAGAAAAAATTGCGTCTGACATGAGAAGCAAAGGACATGATCGCACTGCAGAAGAATGTAGAACAAAGACGAAACTGATGCGTAAGAATTATCGGCAGGTCACTGACCATAATTCAAGAAGTGGCAACGATGCGGCCACGCCCTTCTATAAAGAGCTACACACAATTCTTGGCGATGATGCCAACTACCACCCAAGGTGCCTGGGTACCACCACTGACATCGTCTGTGTGCCGCGTGGGTCAGTGACTCCCCATCACGCTCCTCTCCCTGAAGAAGTGGACATGCCCCCACCATCCCAGGAGAACCAGGAGAACTTGCAGGGATACTCCGAGGAACTCTTCTCAACTCCCCCAGGTAAGGGAAAAAAATTCTTTTTAAAAATGCAGGTTGCAGCTTGTGAAAACTCGAATAAGTACGTGTTCGGTTTTCAACCTTTGAGCAATGGAAACTGGTCATGTTCCTTTTTTTAATGCAAGGTACATACACTGCATAATATGATATAATGAAACCACCAGAAAAAAAAAATCTTTGTATTTATGTTTCATTCCACTTAAGCCGTACAGCACTAACTTCTCTGGTATGTGAAAACTCAAATTTTTAGTTTTCCGTTTCCCTATTTAAAAATACATCGTATGATTTTTATTTGTTTATTTCTGCAGTGTTTTTGCCTTGTGTTTTCCTAAAAGTAATATCAGCTTATGAAATGTTTACGTGTTTACCCTCCATGCTGCTTTGGTATGCAAATGATGGCAGTTAAAGCCAAATGGTGCTTTCCGGTGTTTGAGTTGGGTGGTCATAAAAGTGTACGTGCTTTTCGGCACATTAAGGATGGTGGCCCTCAGATATATTTCTTTCAAATCCCCCCTCCCACAGTACTGTGTTCTGATTGGGAAGTTACCCAAATGGATTTTAAGTTTGCTTTTGAGTGTTTTCCTTACCACTAATATGTACTTTTCTCGTGTATTTTTTCAGAGGAAACTGCAACCCAGGGTTCTGATGAAACAGCAATCACTCTAAACTTAACCAAGGTGCAAGCTTGGCACTCGCGCAAGGTGACGACATCGCTGCTGATGCAGTGGGGGAAATTGATTTAGTGTGGGCTACAACATCAGCTCGAAACGGTATGAATGCGGGCATAATATAGAAAAGTGTTAAGCCCTTGTGGTTTCCCTTATAAATATGGCATTCCAAATGACACCTTTTTCTGTGTTTTGTTTACAGTGGCTGACCTGAGCAATCCCACCACTACTCTTTCCCCGGCATAAAGGCTGGCGATGTTTAGGAGGAAGAAGCATTCAGCTAAGGCAGCAGAACTGATGGCTCACTCAAGAACCATTGCAGAGCTGTTCGTTTCAAATATGAACAGGAATGCTGATAGGCAGGACCAAAGGGCTATAGGTTTGCAGCAATACCTAGAAAAGTTCTATGAACATGAAGTTGGAGAAAGTCAAGAAATGCTCAAAGAAATAAAAAGGCAACATGATTTGTTTGCAGATTTAGTCTCTCACATTAAGTTTTTGGACAATAACCAAAGACAGGTAGTTGTTAGGAGAGTCCCAAAGCCAAACATTTCTGGGGAATCTGATAAGGAAAATACACAGGCATCTGAACAGCATATTCCATGCACTAGTTCTGGTACTGTTAAGGTAGGTTTAAGTAGACCTGCTAGAACAATTAAAAAACTTGTGCCACTTACATTATAGGGAATTAAATGTGTGCACACAAGGTGGAGGTATTTTTTTGAAAAAATACATTGGGTATATAATGCGTGGGCAGAAAGCAGATATTTGAATAACTGAAAAAATAAATCAACCACAATCTTATAATAAAAATTAAATTTATTTACATGGTGTTCTTTTTTTATTTACAAAAATATATTTACACATTTACAAATAAATACCAGTGAAAACAATGTTAAAAACACAAACATACATAACACAGGATATACATAACAAATAATAAATAATTTAAACCCATTGCAGCAGTACAGAATAAACACGTGTAATACATTTAAAAATACAATTAAACACATTAAGAGCAATAAATAATTTGAGTAAAAGCATTGGATAAATAACAAATACAAGAAAATAAATACAAAATGAAAAAAAAGTATTTACAGTAAAAAAAAAACCCAAATAAACTATTTACAAAATCCCCAGCCTCCTTTCAATATTACCCATCCTCCCCGCCAAAGCATCGATAAGGGCTTGTAATGTCCACCCTGAAAGAAAAAAAAATCTGTTAAAATTGAATATAGCAGCCATTATTTAAGCCCCCCTTTTATGAAAATTGTTAAAAGTTATTTTACCAAGCTCCTCTATATGGGCAATAATGTTGAGCCTGGCCAGCTATGCGGTGGCCTCTTGCACAGCTGCAGCTTCTGAAACAGTAATGTTCTAGATAAGCTCTAATTACTAATTATTCCCATGAATTTTTTTAAAAAAAGGGCATGGGTAATGACAATAAATCCGGAGACATAACAGAACTTTACCTGGTTGCGGCGTTGCTGGGGCCGGACCATGTTCATTCCCTGCCTCATCCGATGAGGAATCAGAGATGGGCTGCCCTGCTGCCCGTCTCTGAATCCGGACTGTTATTAAAAAATGAAAAAATACATTAGAAATCAGACAATCACACACAGTCCTCCAAATTTCCAAAAATACCAGCGGCTTCTCTTACTTCGTGGCAGCCTATCTCTCTAGCTTGGCCACCCTGCACAGACCCACAGGTTGTGCAGGATGGCATAGAATGGCGGCCACCTTCGGGGGGGGGGCTCCCATTACTGGCCTCCAGTGCCATGAAGAACTGTCCTTTCAGGTTCTTGAACTTGGAGTGGCACTGGAGACCCATCTGTTGGTAGCCCCTCGACCGGAGGAACTGCACTGCATCGATGAAGTAGCTGCAGTTCCTCCGGTTAGAGGGCTGCATCAGCTGGTCTGGCACACCTGCCTGCTGGGCCAGGGATTCCAATAGGAGGTTGGTCTCCCTGGTGCCCCAGTAGGTGATGCGCCGACCTGGCCTGACACGTCCTCTCCCCCTTCAGCCATCGTAACGCCATGTGGCGGGATAAAGAAACTCGAGTTTATAAGTTTTCATGTTGACTTAGATTTTAAAACAAGCCTATGAAGTTATGAGAAGTCTTGATTTTCAAACTTTTAAATTGGTTGTGTAAATCAATTGGTTAACTATTGGAGGTACCTCATTCTGGGCATTTGACGGTGACTGGAACCTTTTCTAAAAAGGATAATCCCTGCAAAAAAGACTGCCAATTCAAGCAACCGCCAAAAATGAAACATAGTATCGGTTATTGGCCATTGTTAACAGCTTGATTTGTAGCCATTTGAAGTTACTGAGGGGGGCTCTGCAAGGCATATATATGTAGGCTTGATATTGTGTTTCTATTATTATTAATGGTCCTTTGAAGAAAGCAGCCTGTTTCTGTGTGAAGGGGAATAACTGGACACAGTCACAGCAGTATCAAATGGAGTTTATTGTACACATACCCTTTTTCTTAGTGACAAAATAATGCTACACCTATTTCTACATGCACATTTATTGCCCTCCTTGGTGATGTAGCCGCCAGAAATACTCTTTCAAAGTGTTCTGGACAGCCTCTCCCCCCTCGAGCTTTCTCTGCAGCATCGTTATTAATCAAAGGAGCTCCCAGCATGTCAAGCACAAACCTCTGAACTCGTCTGTTAGGATCATCAAGGATTTGACCTTTGGTTTCACATATATTATGGAGAGCCAAACATGCACATGTAACAGAACACACATTTTCCTCTGCCACTTCTATATAGTATCTTAATGCCCTCCAATGCGATATGAGACAACCGAAACTTCTCTCCAACGTTGAGTGAATCTTGTTATGGTATGTGTAATGTCTCTGCTTATTTGTTGTCCCCCTATAAGGTGTACCAATACCAATTCCTGATCGGGTATGCTCTGTCAACCAGGGTGAGTGGAACAATTTGCTGTCCCATTGTAGTTATGGTGGGATTTCCTGGTACAAATATCCCAGCCTCCATTGTTTTGAAAAAACCAGAGTTCCTTAGCATCCTAGCATCGTGATTCTTGCTGCTCCAACCAATCTCTGCATCAATAAAAACTCCTCTGTTATCACAGGTACCTTGCAGAAGAACACTGTATCTATTTTTCCTGTTAATAAATTCATCTCCTTGGCGCACTGGGGAGATGATGTTTACATGACATCCATCTTGGCATGCAATTACTTGTGGGTAACCAAGGGCAGCAAAGCCATCCATTACCTGTAGAAGAACACAGGAAAATAAGTACATACCCGTTTCCTTTGATCACGGTCAAAGATGAGTAATCAATTAAACACACCATTAACTATAGTGCATTACAAATGAAATGAACTTATACATTGCACTGTGCACTTGCCGTCCATCTGTCATCTCAAATATTTAAGTTAAGAATTATTTGAAAGTTATCTCTAAACAGCACCCATAGCTCAACATATGCAAGTACTCGAATTTTCACAATATAATTAGTGTTTTTTTTTTAAAAATACCTGTCTATGATCTCCCAGGAAAACTGTCTGCTTCAGAAGTAACTTCTCCATCGTGAGTACAACCTCCACAAAGATCTTATATGCTGTGGCTCTCCCAACACCAAACAGCTGGGAAGCAGCCCCGTAGGAGCATCGATGGGTGAGAAGGAAAGCGGCTATTGCGAAGCGCTTCTCCAGTGGAATGGCTTTCCTCATGTTGGTGTCTGCTTTGGCAATCTCTGGATGGAGAATATCCACAAGTCACATGAAAAGGAAGCGTGGCATCCTGAAGTACAGTATCCAATGTTCGTTAGACCAGATATTCATTACAAATTTCTCCCACCGCTCCTTTGTTGTTGGGTACACCCACCACAAATGGGGATATGAGCAAAGAAACATCCGTACCTTGAGGGACTCGATGGCTGCGAAATGCATGCACTCAGGACAAATGTTAATTGTGGAAATCAATTCGGAATGAAAAAGGAGCTGATAAATAAGCATAATTCTTTTTCTGTGTCTGAGATGAAGCCACCTCTTCAAAGCAGCAAGATATCCCCTCAAGTGTGCAGTGAAAGCCAAAACAGTGGCAATGTTCATCTCCATGCTCCCAGTAATGGCATTCTGGGGAATCAAATCATTTTTAAAAACCAATGATGCTGCCCTTCTTTGTCCAAGAACTAGCCAATTGGTGCGTCTGTGGCGGGAAGCAGCACCGGAAACATGTAGTGCCGTTTGTGAAAAAACGAGTAATCGCATCCTGGATTGACAGCAAAAAATAAATAAATCCTGGGACCATACACATGTGTAAACAACAAAAACACAGGATAGCGTGTAGCAGGAGAAGAGAAATAACACTTGACGTGATGTCATGTAAACAATGATCCTGGGATCTCCCGGAATATCCAAAAGAGAAACAAAAATTGTATAAAGAGCTAGGGATGAATACGGGATCAAGAAGTCCCGGTAGGCACTGCAACATTAACTAGCGTGTAACTGGCACCCCTGGGAACATCCAGCAAGGAAGAGAAAATTATGTGAGGAATGCCAAGAAGCACAAGAAATTAAAGGAAGCTAACAATTTGGAGGAAGATAAACATGCCTGCTTCATTGGAATGGGGAATAAAAATAAAAAATGCTCTAGAACCAGCCTAGATGCTCTGCAGCAACCTAAATCTCCTAACTAGCTCAGGATAGACCAAATGCTTGCTCCGAAGGAATCCAAAGAATCTGTAAGTAATTTGATCTCTAAACGCAGTGTGCAAACACAAATCAAGGAACATCAGAGACATTGCAGACTGGGCCAGTCAGAAAAATCAGCTGTAGCAGAACATGTTATAACCCAACCTGGACACAAAATGCTATTTAAAAACACAGAAATTCTGGACCAGGCCAACAACTATCATGTCAGAATGCACAGAGAAGCTATTGAAATCCACAAACACCTGGATAACTTCAACAGGAAAGAAGAAACCCTAAAAGTAAACAAAATCTGGCTCCAAGTTTTGAAAAACAATAAAATAAAAACTCAACACTTACAAAGGAATTCCACCCAGGGACAGCGGGAGTTCCAGCAGATAATGGCCCAATAACCAACCATTAGCCAAACAGACATTAATCCTCCTTGCATTTCTATATCCAGAAACTCATTCAATTACACAAATTTATATATACTCCCCAACAGGAGTTCATAGCATATAAACTCCACACACACTCCTACCCAACCATTCTCTGAAGATGTCAGCCACAGATGCAGGCAAAACATCAGAAAGAAACCATTCCAGAACACGGCCTCACAGCCCGGAAAACCCCCCAAGGAAAATCAATTTGATCTCTATTCCTACTTCAAACAGATTCTTACTGCTAGATAATGAGAAGTCTCTAACACCCTTTCCCCACCTTTTTTAACCACAACAGAGACATTCTGTAATGCTTCAATGGTGGAGGCAAATGAAATGTCACTACCAAACTCTCTCCCATGTGAGGGAAATGTTTTACAACAACAATGCTACCAATAGCAACAAGAGCCTACATTAGACTTTTTTGCACAGCAGTGCCTCCTGACTGTGCAAACTGTCATATCTATTTTTGAACAATTAGCTAAAATAAACAATCATATCACTAATATTAAACAACTAGCTAGATCCAGTGTACCATATGCCATTAAAACTCCCCCCAAAATGCTCAGGAGACCTCATGACAACCCTTTGAGGTAGGCTGCTGGGTTTAACTTGCCCACCCGCCGTTTATTCTACCCCTTGCCGCCCCCACCACTCATTCTGCCCCTTGCCACCCCCACTGCTCATTCTGCCCCTGCTGCCCCCACCACTCATTCTGCCCCTCCCCCCACTCATTCTGCCCACCCCCACTCATTATTCCCCCCACTCGTTCCGCCCCTCCCCCCACTTGTTCAGCCCCCACCACTCGTTCTGCCCCTCCCCCACTTATTCTGTCCCTCCTCCACTCATTTTGCCCCTCCCACCACTTGTTCTGCTTCTCCAACCGCTCATTTTTGCCCCCAGTCATTCTGTCCCTCCCCCACTCATTCTGTCCCTCCCCCCACTCGTTCTGCCCTCCCACCTCACCCCCTGCACTCTAGAACACACACACACACCACATCCACCCCCATGTTACTCACGGTCCCTCTCCAGCGGCCATGTTTGAGATCTACATGGTCCCACCCCCAGAGTGCTGATTGGCTGCCCAACAGACCTGTGATTGGCTGGTCAGTTCCCTAAGCAGCCAATCAGCCCACTGGAAATGGCAATATACCCAAGAGAATTTTATATATATATATATCTTTCAAGGCTTTTATGTTAGAGTATCAGGACGAGCTCCACAGAGTAGCAAAGTCCCCTGGTTTAATATCCCAGTGAGGGAGATTGGAAAGGGATGAACGATCTAAATGTGGAAATGGTCAGACGCACGGGTGTGAAACAAGCTGAGCCACAGTCAGTCTATATACAGACTAAACAACAAAACTTCACTTGAATCCTACAAACACAACAAATTATGCTTTGTATTATTTCTAAGGAGTTTAATAAGAGTCATTGGTAAAGCTTTCTCTCAGTAGGTTCCTGAGAATTCATTCCTACTCTATTGATATTGCCACCATAGATTGGCTCCCAAGCCCTCCCTCTCACAAAAGAGTTCTTATAACCTTCAAGGAAACTACTATTCCACTTATGTTATTCAAAATGAAAGACTTTCTTCCTTCCAAAGATATCCAGTTAGAGTCTTTCGTGACCTTTCAACGTATGCTCTTCACTCCCTCAAAGAACCCCCCTGGAACATCTAGTGCAAACCAAAACAATATTGCTTCTTATGAATTGACAGCTGGAGCACACTGCCCATCATCTCTCTCTCCTGAGCAGCCCACCAGCAAACGTCCCCCGGAAGTTGCAAATATTACTATGGAAGAGCCAGCAGAGGAAGCAATGCCTGATTTTCCCACTCTCTCCATCAGGAAAGACCAAGATGGTTTTGCTAACAGCTTGGATGAGCTAAAAGAAATGCTGTTGGCAGTCAACTCCTCTGCAGAACCTCTATTCACTCTGGTATCTCCCAGCAAGAATACTCAAGAGGCGATTTGTAATCCTTCAAACCCACTGACACAGCCCAAGGAAGGGGGAAAATGTGCAGGCATTACCAACCAGAGCAATGATCTTATGCAGTTTACTATTAATTCTCCAACCCAAAAAACGACCACTCTTGAGGAGTTCCACAGATAAAGTCGTTTAATAGACTTGACCTTAGCAGAAGGATGCACTTCTGTGCAAGTTACAGAACATACGGTCAGCCAACTACTTAATTCCCCATCTCCCCATAGGGCATTTGAAGCTGTAGCCTTGGAACAAACTTCCACTTTCCAAGTCCTGGAACCTCCACCTCCACCAAAGAGTTACCAGATATACCTCAATCCAACTATGGTGGAGATGGCCTCACAAGAAGAACTTCAGCCCTCCCAGGACATCTTATGTTATTCATTCACAGATCAGCCAACCCCACTGGACACTTTAGCCTTAGCAACTCCAATATTACCCCCTTTGGGCCACAAGCAAGAAGGCAAATGAGGTCACGTCCTCAAATGACGTACAACCTGAAGTTATATTGGAGAGCTATGAGTTGAGCAGAATGGGAATAACACATGAACTTTGCGAAAATCCCATACGCAGGGAAGTTCCCCCAATTTCTGATTGACATTACAGGCCCCAGCAAAATTCCCAGCTCACACTCCTCTGCTGGAATATTGTTGGTTGGCGAAACAAACAATCAGATCTTTCATTCACAAATTATATTGCTAAATTTGACCTAATACTGCTACAAGAGACATGGGCATGCAAGGTTTGTGAGCTAAATAACTTTGTTATACAGTTGTATCTGCCCAGTACAAAGAACAGGAGAGCTAGAGGTGTTCTAAGCATATTTGTTTCTACTAAACTTTGGGGTCTTATCACCAAACTTGACCCTCTGAATTATATGGCTACAGCATTAATCATTAGATTTAGAACTACCTGCCTTTTGATTATTAATGTTTACCTACCCCCTCACCGCTCTCTGACTCAAGTCAAATCGGATTGGAAAAGCCTAGAGCAATACATAGATAAGCTGACCACACTGTACCTGGAAGCTTCAACCATCATGGCAGGAGATTTTAATGCTCGGACAGGTCAGAATGATGAGATGCTTTTTTCTTATTTTCATGAGATCCCTCTGGAAAGTGATGAGGCCCATCCCTTACCCAACAGAAAATTGAAGGATAAAGGCTGTAATTACGCAGAGCTTTGCCTTGTATGTATGATAAACAAGTTTGATCTTGCTATCTTGAATGGAAGTACAGAAGGAGACAAAGATGGGGAATTCACTTTTCTATCCAATAATGGAGCTTCTACAATTGATTATATCTCAGTCTCTTGCAATTTGTGGGACTCAGTAATCAATTTTGTAGTGGAGTGCCATTCAGACCATTATCATCTCCCATTGGCTCTCCGTTTGGAGCTCAATGAGCGAAATATTTATGCAGATTGTAAATCACTACCAAATTTATCAACAGATACAATATCATGTCGCATTAAATGGTCTGATCCGCTAGACAAATCTATAAACAAGATGCTCCACTCAGAGTGCTTCCTCTTCTTACGCTCTTCAGTGATATCAGCAGACACTCCAAACAAAGTCATGGGTTTGTTCCAAATGCTGATTGCATTTTTATAACACCCATTGACTTTCAGATTTTCTAATAGAATCCACAAAACCAGTTATAACTCCAAACCCTGGTTTGATCACAAATGTGTTCTCATGAAAAACACCCTAATTGCAAAATACAGGATGTACAGAGAACAGAACTCACTGATCTCCCTAAGGACTGGTTTCTTTTGAAAAAGAGATATAAAATGCTAATAAAAGGGGAAAAGAGGCAGTTTCAGGAGGAAAACTGGCAATGTCTAATTGCAGCATCCAGGATGCACAATTCAGCCACAATCTGGAGAATAGCAGCAAGAGGCCTTTACAACTCTGGCTCTGTTTCAGCTAATAATATTCCAGCATCCTCATGGGAAGCTCACTTTCATAACATCTATGCCAAGGATCATATTCATGTGTGTGAAACAAAAGCTGATGTTAGCAACTTACCATAATGGCCTCCGGTCACTGAAGCTGAGGTATCCAAATTAATCTCACTGTTAAAGCCAGGTAAAGCTACAGGGAGTGACAACATTCCTCCAGAAGTCCTCAAAGGAAACTCAGCCTGGTGGACTCCTGTTTTAGCCCAGCTTTTCATTTGAATTGATCGTTCAGCATTTTTTCCTGCAGACTGGGGGCTATCAATTGTTATTCCAATTTATAAAAAAGGTAACTGTTTGGTCCTGGCAAATTACAGACCAATTAGCTTGCTAAGTGTAATCAGCAAACTCCATGCAAGCCATCTGCACTTAAAACTGCTGGACTGGTTAGACCAGGAAAACATATTGGATGAGGAACAAACTGGTTTTAGACGAGGATACTCGACAATGGATCAGGGGCTTATTCTCCAACATATGGTGGGAAAATATGCATCTCCATCTGTGGGGGCTCTATGCGGTCTTTATCGATTTCAAGTCAGCCTTCGATCTAATTCCCAGGGAAAGGTTATGGAAGAAATTAGAAGACACTACCATTGATAAAAGGCTGCTCATTCTTATGCGTAGTCTATGCGAAAATACCCATCTCCGGGTAAGATGCAACCACCTTGGGCACCTTTCAAATCTAGACCCTACTTTCAGGGGAGTCAAGCAGGGTTGCATCTTAGCACCTACACTATTTAACTGTTATGTTAAATCACTGATTAAAAGTTTAGCAGCTCCAGAGACTGGAACACGGAGCAATGGATGCAAGCTCCAGGAACAGATTCCACCTCAACATTAGGAGGAACTTTTTGACAGTAAGAGCTGTTTGGCAGTGGAACACACTCCCTCGGAGTGTGGTGGGGTCTCCTTTGGAGGTCTTTAAACAGAAGCTGGATGGCCCTCTGTCGGGGATGCTTTGATCGTGATTTCCTGCGTGGCAGGGGGTTGGACTGGATGGCCCTCGTGGTCTCTTCCAACTCTACAATTCTATGATTCTATAGTAGTTTCCATCCCCCCAAATTGTATAAGCAGCCCTTATCAGTCCTTCTATACACAGATGATGCTGTGCTCTTATCGTTTTCGGCAGTTGGTTTAAGGAGGCTTCTGAAAGAACTTGCCAATTACTTCAATAATAAATTTTTAACTGTAAATTATGATAAAACAAAGGTGATGGTATTCACCAGGAAGAAGACCATCCACAAATGGCAAATAAATGGAACTCCTATTAAACAGGTCACAAATTACCAGTACCTTGGGGTAGTTTTTCAGTCTTCTGGGACATGGAAGATCCAGAAGGAAAGAGCAGTAGAGAATGCACAGAGGACATTAGCCCTGTTGAGATTTTTCTACATGCAAGGGAGGCAGCACATCCCTTCTGTCATCCAAGTGTTCACAGCCAAGGTTTTATCACAAATACTCTTTGCCTCACAATTGTGTACCTATAAAAACATTGAATCATTTGATGTAGTACAAACGAAATTCCTCAGAAGCATACTTGCTACTCCTTGTTGTGTCCCTAATGCAGTTTTGCACCTGGAGGCAGGCTTGATCCCTATTGAGGCTCGTGCCTGGATCCTCAAGATCAATTAATGGTTAGAACTTATTTTCTGCCCAACTGGGCTGGCCTCTTTAACATTAGCTGATGGATTCCAATCCACATGTGTCAACTTTTAACATATGGGTTTACTCCAAATGACCTGATAGCCCTTGGCTTTAGCAGTGCCAGAATTGCCATCAAATAGCATATAAGGGACATAGAGTTACAAAAACCATCTGAGCCTAACTATTAAATATCCTACCTTAGGAATTACTGCAAAACCCTTTACTCACCCTAATTATCTTACTAATGTAACAATTCCTAAGTATAGGAAGGCCTTTACACTGGCACGGTTTGACGTTTTCCCATCTGCTGTACTGGAAGGAAGATATAAGAAATCCCCACATCATGAGTGCACCTGCTGGTCTATGACCTTAATAAAGATTCTATTCTATTCATGAGTGCACCTGCCCTTGTGATAATGGGGCAATAGAATCTCTTAAATCACGTACTTTTATACTGCCCATTTTACCAAGGGATATGTCTTGCACTAATCACACTGATTATCCAGAGTATTCTTGGCAGATCAGAACCATTTTATAGTGCCTACCTCCTTGCAAACCAGGAAACACACATTACAAGTAAAGTTGCTAGATTCCTTGCGTCTGCCATTGTGATCCGCAGGCAGATGACAAGCAAGTAGTAGCACAAGACAGCACACACCTAACTAACCAAGGGAGCCAAAATGGAGCAGGGTTAATATACTAGCTTATATGTGGAATTACTATGACTAGTTTTAGCATTATTATCATCATGATTACATTTTAACATTTTAATATTTTAATATTCTAAATGCTAAAGTATCTTAATTATTCAAATTTTAAAATACTGTATCCGCTGTACTTCATAATGATTTATAGCACTTTCCCATTTGTACTCATATTTTATGTATTTAAAGGTGAAACCTGTTGTTTTTTTTACTCTGGTCGATGACCATAATAAAGATTGATTTGTCCAGATGTTACGCAACACAGGATTCTTAAGACTGATGGGAAAGAGTGACACATCAGGATAACTGATACTTTATTTGGGGCTAAACTTGCATCTATTTCTTAACACCTTGGAGTGGTGTGTATTTGCTAAACAGTAGACAGGAGGCCATATGACTCAAGTAGAATCAGAATGCAGGAATTATCTGAAGTAGCCAGAGAAGAACAATGGGAATGTTCAAAATCCAGGACGATATAATTTAAAAATAGAATGAGTATCAGGAGCATAAGGATTGCTTTCAGGCTTAAAAATGTAGAGTCACTTCAAATGAACCCACACTCAGCATATACAGTTGTCCCTTCATATTCACTTGGGTTTGGTTCCAGGACCCCCTGTGGATACTAAAATCTGTGAATACTCAAGTCCTATTATATGTAATGGCGTAGCAAAATGGTGTCCCTTATATAAGATGGCAAAATCAAGGTTTGCTTTTTGGATCACTGTATTATTTTTTAAAGAATATTTTCAAGCCGCGAATACTTAAATCTGTGGATACCAAATCCGTGGATACAGAGGGACAACTGTAAATGGATATCACTGTTTCTTTGCATTTACGTAGTATAGGACCTTATAACATATGTCAGCTGTTCATTCATCTTTACTGTAGGGATGGGCAGCCATGGGCTTTTCAGATGTTGCTGGATTGCAGCTCCCATCAGTCCTAGCCAAATAGCCACTGGTGAGGTTGCCAGGAGTTGCTGTCTGCAACATCTCAAGAACTATGCCCATTTCTGTTTTAATGGAGAAAAATATCTATTTCAAATTATGTCTTCCGTCCTTCGTTTGAGTCTGCTTATATCCAATATAGGAAAAGAAAATATATTTAGCTCGAGCAGGGATGAAGAATGTATTATTGGACTGCAGCTACTATCATCCAACACTATTGGCCATGCTGGCTTAGGCTGATGGAAGTTGCATTCCTACAAGATCAGGACGGTCACACATTTCCCTTTCCCTGGATTATAGGAACTGAGCATGGGAAAGTACTTTTTTTTTTTTTTAACTTCTTCCTAGCTAAGATGGGCAGTGCTGGCTGTGGGATTTTGAAAGCTGTATTTCAAAAAGTAGTAGCTGCCATGTGTGTGTATATGTGCGTTCAAGTTGCCTACTGACTTATCATGATGCCATGAATTTCATAGGGTTTCCTTAGATTTGCCAGTCCCTTCCTCTGAAATATAGCCTACAGCACCTGGTATTTGCTGGTGGTCTCCCATTGAAGTACTAGCCCTGAGAACAAAGCTGAAAATCATGTAATGGGGCTGGTGTTGGTGAGAAGACCCAGTTGTGCTCTTGTTTCTTTTGCAAACTGGTTTAAAAGCAAATAAATAGAAATTGCTAGGTTGTTCCTGATCAGTTGGCAGCCTCTCCCTGCTCAGTTTCTATGCTACACTTGTGGAGGCTGTTAAATCACATAGCCAATGCTTGTTTAAAGATTATATGATAATTGTAATTCAAGGCTGGGCTGATGGGCCATTTAAACATGTTATCTAGCCAAAGGCATTTGGGATGCACAACATACATTTATTTATCACAAGAAAGCAGATGGCAGAGGAGCTTACAAGGATCAAGCCTGCTAGATTTAAGCTGTTACAAGCCATCTTGCTATACCAGAACTCTTTAACAGTGACTTTGCACTAGGGATTGGTGTGGCATTTTATCTGCTAATATGCAGCTCTTTCAAATGGTTTCTAATGCTTCAAGCTTTTGCCAGGTCTTACAATCTTGAGTGTAGAGTTAAAAGTCAAGTACATTTTCCTGAACAGGAGAGGTTCCAGCAGACTGGAAGAGGGCAAATGTTGTCCCCATCTTTAAAAAGCGGGGGGAAAGAAGACCCAAATAATTACCACCCAGTCAGCCTGACATCAGTATTAGGAAAGATTCTAGAGCAGATCATTAAACAGACAGTCTGTAAGCACTTAGAAAGGAATACTGTGATCACTAAAAGTCAACATGGATTTCTCAAAAACAAGTCATGCCAGACTAATCTGGCCACTCTATTCCGCTTTAGTCAGACCTCACCTTGAATACTGTGTCCAGTTCTGGGCACCACAATTCAGGAAGGATATTGAGAAGCTGGAATGTGTCCAGAGTAGGACAACCAGGATGGTGGTAGGTCTAGAAGCCATGTCCTATGAGGAGCAGCTTTGGGAGCTGGGCATGTTTAGTCTAGAGAAGAGAAGGTTGAGAGGTGACATGGTAGCCATGTTTAAACATTTGAAGGGATGTCATACTGAGGATGGAGCAAGCTTGTTTTCTGGTGCTCCAGAGACTAGGACACAGAGCAATGGGTTCAAACTACAGGAAAACAGATAATGGTTTTCAGTACAGTAACCTAGAGTCGTTTACATGTTTGAACTGTAGACCCTATCATTCATTCCACAGCTGAAGTACAGGTGATGGGGATCGTAGTTTAAGCATCTAAAGGGGAACCAAGTTGCATTTCAGAAATACGCAGCTGAACTTTAGATGAACATAAGAAATAATAAAGCTGACTTTGGCCTAAATCCAATTGCCTAGACCTAACTAGGGCAGATTTGCTGGATGAATGGAACATACTGTAAGTGTATCTGCGGAACCAGTATCTGTGGTTTCAGTTATCCATGGCTGAAAAAAATAGGGACACATACCATAGAGTCCTGCTGGAAAACACCTAGAGGGGTGTCCTCTCTAGGAATCTCTAGTTCCTCCAACCCAACTCTATGGTATGTTTGTACAGGAAGTCCTTTATTTTAATAGGTTTTTAATAGGGTTTTATATGATCTGTGATTTCACTTATAAATGGTAAGTCCAGGAACTTATCCTCCCACTGATAGAGGGGGGGGGGGTTTAACCTGTATTTACCAAGTTTCCATTGATTCAGTGGATCTGGTCTAGTTAGGACTAGCAATTGGGTTTAGGCCCTTAAAAACCATGGATTATTGACTGCTCTTCCTTCTATTCTATTAATTTGTTAGAATTGATCAGCGCTAAATTAATGTTTCTTTTACCATAGGCCCAGCTGGAAGCTCAAAAAGCAACACAGGATTTCCAGAGAGCTACTGAGGTGCTACGGGCTGCTAAGGAGACTATTTCTCTTGCTGAGCAGAGGCTGCTGGAAGATGACAAGCGTCAATTTGACTCAGCCTGGCAAGAGATGCTTAACCATGCCACCCAAAGGGTAAGGTGTATTTCTGGCTTATCTTGGAAAAAGCTGCCCCTTTGTTTCCCTCCCTTTTGTTTTCATCCCTTCCAATAGTAAGTTGAAAATCCTTAGAAGTTTTGGGCATGGAGATGTGTGTCATGTATTGTTCTTCAGTAACAGCTGCTTCGCAAAACAAAATCCCAAACCCACAAAAAAGTGATACCTTTATTGGCCAACCAAATGCAAAACACATAATGCAAGCTTTACTGGCTTCATCCGGCAAAAGATGTTAAAAAATAAAGAAAGAAAAGTGATGATGTTGGGAGTCACAAGCCTACATGTTGTTTCAGATGTTATTTGTGTTGTTTAGGTGAGGGATCTCATGCAGGCAGAGTCCACTCCTACTTCCTGGCCTTGCTGAGCTGGGACAAAAGACAGTAAAATTTAAATCCTTTTGCAGCAGTGAGGCAACTTATCTGGCATCCAGCATGTCCCTGTTCATTTGTGAGACAGTGGATCCCTTTGTTGGGCAGAGATCACTGGATTTTTCAAGAAGTCTCTCTACTGCTGCATCTGGAACCAACTTTTATGATTGAGAAAAGAAGCAGTGCAAAGTCTTGTGCAGTGCAAAGCCGTGCTGTAATGTGTCAAATTTGCCATGAGTGTTGTTCAGAACAAGATGCAGCTGGAGATGTGAACTGCTTCTGGTTAGTGTAGCACCCTCCTCTCAGTGCTTTCTTGATGTTTTAGTTATCATGTAATAAGCATGCATGTTGGACTAGGGCCACAGGGTGATGGACAAGAATGAGAAGCCATCAAGCCCAGCTCCAAACGTCAAGGCATGACTGTGCCTTGGACACCTTGTCCAAGACACCTTGGACACTATTTTAGACACCAAAATACTATATAGGTGTCCAGATGAAGTAGCTGTGTTCCTGGATATTGCTTCTTTAACAAAAAAATTGGTACCAGATGCAGAAATAACATGGAAAGAATAGAGATAGGTTCCTACACCACAAAAAAGAAGAGCAATCAAACATATTTCAGCAAACTAGAACAATCAAACATGTTTCAATAAACTTTTCAGTCAGAATTAACTAAATGCACATGCAAAATGAAAGAATAAGGTAGGTAAGCCTTGAATAAGTAGACAGACATTTTGAACCTTCCAAAGACTACTTGAAGGCTTCTTCCAAAATACATCCAGGGGTGACATTTTCTTTCTCTAGCCTCCACTTTTCTTATGATTTCCACTTTGTTGAATAGAGATTATTAGAGAATAGAGAATATTCCACTTTGGTGGCCAAACTTATAGATCTATGCTTTTGAAAACCGTTGGAGATATAGCTGGTGAAGCAGGCTTATCTACTTCCCCTCTGTTTTGCTGTTCACACATGTTCAGTGAGGGAGCCTGGAGTTAGCTGCTATTTAACTTGCTGTTGAATACTGCTGTCTGATATTTAAAGTCTTGTGTTTCTCGAGCCACCCTTCACCATTCTCCTGATGTAGATGCTGCTAAAAAGGATGAAGAAGAAAAAGGGAAGGGGGGTTCAGCAGGTGTAAAAAAAAAGACTTTTCAGCTTCTTTGTCAGAGACTTTGTTAACTGAGGTAGACCTGTTTATTAAAAACCACAAGTTTTCTGGTGGCTTTGGGCCTGATCTCAAAAAACACACAGGGAATTGTGCATTTTGAAAGACAGTCAAGCTCTGACTTGACAATGTTCCATCAGAAATTGCCATAAAAAAAGAATTTGTGGTTCAGTCATATAGGCTACTTCATACAGTGTTTGGTCTGAATATATCACATACATGATATTAAAGGAGGCCCATTCAGCCATCTTAGAAGATACAAAATGGGCCTCAGGGGAATCTTACGTTGGACTTAAGCTATTAAAGGGCCACACCTTGAGGTTTCTGTCAAACCTCCTAGGTAATTTTTCTCTTGCACTTTTGTAAAATTTGATAGGATGGTGGTGATTATTTTTCAAGCTGTTCATCGATGCATTCATTAGATCATGGGCAGCATTTAGGATTAGGTCCAGAATTGCCTCATATTTTTGTAGGCTCCATGACCTGTGTGCTAGGGTAAAATTGTGGTTTCTTTATGGTTTGGGTATTATGATTGGAATTTTAGGCAGGTGGCCTAAAATATAAATGAAGTGTATCCAAGCAGAGCCAGCAAGGTGTAGTAGTTTTAGTGTTGGACTATGATGCTGGAGACCAGGGTTCAAATCCCCACTCAGCCATGGAAACCCACTGGGAGACCTTGGGGCAAGACACTCACCTAGGAAGAATACTAAAGGCGCAACCCCCCTCTGTACAGATCTTGTCAAGAAAACCCAATAGCTTTGCTGAAGGGTTGCCATAAATCAGAAATGACTTGATGGCACACAACAACAGCAACAACTATCTAGGCACATGCAGCTTTGACAAAATGACTTCAATGATGCTTCCAAATTTTTTAACCCTACTTTCCAAAAATAATGATCTGTTTCGAAATTTTGTTACCCTACTACATGTCTGTGTTGATGTTGGGGGAATAATGTTGTTAAGAATATACTCAAGCTAAGCCTAAGTAGGCCTGCAGCTGCATAAACTTGAACCCATTTTAATTTTTTCTTCTTTAAAGGTCATGGAGGCAGAACAGACAAAAACCAGAAGTGAGCTGGTACACAAGGAGACAGCAGCCAAGTACAACGCAGCCATGGGCAGAATGAAACAGTTGGAGAAGAAACTGAAAAGGGCTATAAATAAATCCAAGTATGTGTGGGTGTTTTATAGTTATAAGGCAAATTTGAACATGCCTATATTACAGAATGATGCATAACTGCATGTGTGAAAAGATAGAGTGAGTGTGTAGGGGAGAATGGGAAAGAAAGGAAGAGACATGATATATTACATGACAGGAAGGGGGGTTTTGTTTTGTGATCTCCGATGGCTCTTTTGTAAATATAATCTGGGGTGAGCACAGTGCAGCCTGCAGGTCACACATAGTTCCTCAGAGTTTTTTTAAAACTGGCACCATAGTTTTCTGGCAGAATTTGGCAGCAGATTGTTACATGCATTACAGTCAATGCATGAAGAGGAACTAAATGCTGATAGTGACTGTCTCATTGCCTGTGGTGCATTTAGTTGTCAATGGGATAACTAACAGCATAGTGAATATCATATTAATTAATGTCTATTTAAGTACCTTTAAGTTTCATTTACATCTAAATATAAATGTAATAAACTAGACCAAAGAATCTGCTCCATGTTATATTTTATGACCTGGCAAAAATTTGGGGAGTGTTATTGCCACTTTTCATATAGACTTGGATCATAACAATACAGCACACAGAATTGGATCTGCTCAAGCCCGGTGAAAGCTTCACGCATACTTAAATCTCTTGTTAGGAAGTTGTTACGGGGATTCAGGGGTAGCTTTGGTCAAGACATGAGGATGGGTATGGATATTCTATCCCACTATAGAAAATAAGAGTAAAAGAGCAATTGGTAGTGGAATTCCTTTATTACTGAATAGCTGCCTTAGCATAGGAAGCACTGAAACATTTTCTGTTGGTGCTGAATGTTTATAGCTGATAAATAGGTTTAAAAATATAGTATGAATCATAAATAATCTTCATGCTGCTTGAGTACTTCAAGTTACTTTGTGAGTGTGGCTCCTTCAGTATGCATGTACTGACATTGCCACCCCTACCCACCTGAGGTAGTCATATTCCCTGTACAGACATCAGGAGTGCCTATTATCAGCTTTAGTTGATATGCCCGCTGTACTCCTTCCTAGAGGTCAAGGATCTAAAGATGGTAGTGCACATACTTGCAACCTCAAGGTTGGACTTTTTCTATGCTCTGTACATTGGGCTACCTATGTACCAAGTTCAGAAATTTCAATTAGTTCAAAACATGGCAGCCAGATTGGTTACTGATACACTTAGGAGTGATCACATTACACCAATATTAAAATCATTCCACTGGCTGCCAATTAGTTTCTGAGCAAGGTACAAAGTATTGGTTGTTACCTTTAAAGCCCTACATGGTTTGGATCCAGGCTACCTATAGGATCACCTTCTCCCATATAATCTACCCTGTACACTCAGGTCCTCTGGGGGACATTTATTTTAGTCAGCCAGGACTAGGTTGGCAACTGTCACCCAGAGAACTTTTTCTTCAGCCATCCCTAGACTCTGGAACAACTTGCCGAAGAAGATTCGACAGTTGGATACACTGTCTGAATTTAAAATAGCATTAAAGACCAGTCTCTTCCAGCAGGCCTATCCAGATGGTTTTTAAACTGTGAATTTTAAATTTTTTTAATATGTATTGGGGTTGCTTGTTCTTTTAAATTGATATTATGTGTTTTAATGGGTTTATGTATTTTTAACCAATATGTATTTTAATTGATATTTGTTGTTCTGTGTAAATATGTTGTTCCTTACCTTGATCTATGGGGAGAGGCAGGTAGGAAATACATATCATCATGATTATCATAACCATCACCATCATCATTGGATATTGGTTATTCTGTAGTAGCAAAACTCTAGATGGGTGGAGGAGGACTGGAACAGAAGCTGTTAACATGGGCTACTGGTCAACGGAATGAGAAATTTATAAAATGGTTATCCAGGGAAGCTGTTTTCCTTGCTTATTAATAGATTGTTTTGTCAATAAATGGTAGTTATAGTAATAATAATAATACCCGTCTTCTTTCTGTGCTTTCTTCTCCTGCAGGCCTTACTTTGAACTCAAGGCAAAATACTATGTACAATTAGAGGTATGTATCAAGAACAATTTCCAGGAAAGTCTGAAAGCTTGAAATACATACCTGGCAAAACATTATTATAGTTGTCTAATTTTAATGAAGAAACTGATCTTTTCCGTAACCCCTTTCCCTTTTAGTCCTGTGATAAGAATTGTTTCATTTTTGGTTTTTATTATGTAGATATTGGAATTCACTGCCAGAACATGTAGCAGTGGCCACTGGGGATGGCTTTAGACGGGGCTGCTAATGACTACTAGTCAGGATGGCTGTATGCTACTCCCCACTATTGCAGGCAGTGTGCCTTTGCTTATCAGTTGCTGGAGAGATGAAGAGGAAGGTGCTATTGCACTCATGTCCTGCTGGTGGGTTTACCATAGGCCATTAGCTGTCTAATCTGTGAACAAAATGCTGAACTCGATAAGCCTTCATTCTGATCCAGTATGGAATTTATGTTCTTATGGATTGGAATATTCTGCACAGATGGGGGAAAATTCTTGTAAATTGTAAAATTAATGACTTCCGGACCAAGCATACTATAGAGTCGTGCTGGAAGACCTAGTGATTCATAGATGGAACACCTCTCTAGGCATCTTCTAAGTCCTCCAGTGTGACTCTATGGTCATCTTACAGTGGAAGGCTATTTGTTTGGGAGGAGAGTTGTTTGGGAAGTCTGAAGTCACTGGAGAAATTAGACTGAGTGACTTACCCAGTGACCTGTAGAGGCCAACCCTTACAGGTGACCCCTAGATCACAACCCATGCACATAATGCTCCAGTAGAAATTAGGCTTAATTTTGGCTGGATCAAACTTTATCTTGTATAGTTAAAGAGCTGTGTTGTTTATTGTCTCAAAAACAAAGGTCACCTTTTAGTATCCTAAAGGTTACATTTAAGCAATACAGTATATCTCTCAGAATAAGGTTGAAGCTGCTTCTCTGTACAGTTTATATTAATAAAAGACTCAGTTTAAGCAATGTATCTCTCTTAGTAAGAAAGTATATTTCTTTTTTAGCAATTGAAAAAGATGGTGGATGATCTCCAAGCAAAGCTGTCTTTGGCAAAGGGTGAATACAAAACAGCACTGAAGAACCTGGAAATGATCTCCGATGAGATCCATGAGAGGAGACGAGCTTCCTCCATGGGGCCCAGAGGGTGTGGTGTGGGTGCTGAAGGCAGCAATACTTCAGTAGAAGACCTTTCAATGTGCAAATTGGAGCCAGACAATATCTCCAGTAAGTAGAAGAAAAATGTGTACAAGTTGGAATATGTTAAGAAAAAAACTGGGATTGCCACATATTTCAGTCTCAAGTTAAATCAGCATTCCTTCTAGGGACAGAACTTTCTCCTCTTTTTTGCTATGGATTTCATAACGGCTTCTTTTGTTTTGCTTTTGTACTGCTGCAAAGATACCAAACTAAAAAGTACATACTTTATAATAATTCTGTTGATAGTCACAGCAGCCAGGTACTGTACAAGAAGCATTTAGCCCAAGTGTGTCGAACTGGCAGCTTTCCCTGTTAAAACACATGAAAATGGCAACCGGGAAGAATGGAGCCTGAAAGTTGCCTTAAGACCCTGGAGAGACCTTGCCAGTGAGGACGGATAGCACTGTGATGAATGAATGACTAGTCTGTCTCAGGCTAAAGCCTGTTTTCCTCCCTACCTGTGGTGAAATCCGTGGCTGAATTGGAAATGTCTGGCACCAATTAGAATTCTGAAATGATGTCATTTTCATGAGTGTAAAAATGGTGAAGCTGAGGTTGCTTGTTATCTAGATCCATTCCTTCTTGCCACACTGGCTAGTACCAGTGCTGGTGGGAGCAGATGTCCAACAAGAATTGGGGAGGGGGTTATAGGTTTCCCAATCTCTTGGGGCCATGCTACATCTGTTGCTCTTGACTTTAATGCTGTAGCATGGAGAAACTCTTCCTGCCATCAGTGTGGTGAGAACACATAGACAATCCTTAAGCGATAACTATGCCCGCTTAAGGCAACTATCTTTAGAGCTGGCCTTTGATAATAGGGAAAAATCAGCTTATTTTTAATGGGAATCACCATGGGTATACTTCAGAGTTAATACACCGTGTGTAATTATAACTTGGGGGAGAGGGAGTGTCCATGAACTAGTGGTGTCAGCAAAGGGATATATGGTTAGGTGTCAGGGGGATAGCTTTGCTAATGAAAGTTTTCTCTCAATATGCACACAGTGGCTTCTGAAGTGTTTGAGGATGACAACTGCAGCAGTGTTGTATCTGAAGAAGACTCTGAAACCCAGTCTGTGTCCAGTTTCAGTTCTGGTCCCATAAGCCCTTTTGATATGTCAACTCAGCTCCTTCCTGTGGCACGACCTAGAAGTTTGGATCTGTCCAGCCCCATCTCGCTTTCTGAATTTGGCATATTTCCTCTATTAGGACCTCGCAGTGAATGTAGTGGTGCTTCTTCTCCTGAATGTGAAATTGAAAGAGGTAAGTTGAACTGAGCGAGCACATGATGTCTTCTAGTAGTCATTAGGATAACATTCGCAAACAAAACCACCAATATCATAATGCTTTTTATAACCAGGGGTGGAGAATACCAGGCCCACCATAAGTTAGACTGCAACTCCCTATAGCTCTTGACCTATAGTTATGTTGCCTATGGCTGATGAGAGTGCTGGTCCAACAGCATCTAGGGGGGCAAACGCTTCATCCCCCTGATTTATTTAAATGTTTGGTATGGTCAAGTGTGTAGCAGCGGGGGTGGGCAGCAAAATGAGAGCATTGCTCCTCCAATGGAGAATTCCTCCCCTCTGTGCCCCCTCCCCATTAAATTTTCTTTCAGTCTCCAATGTCTAGGATTGCAGAAAATAAGACACTGGTAATCGTTTACACCTAGAACTCTTATTTTTGCTGAGTTCCTATTTGCTTGGTAACTTTGCCTGTCCCTTTGCTCTGGATGCATAAACTGTATTTTTAAACACTCGACTGAAGTATCAAATTACTGCAAGGTTAGACATTTGGGCAGTGAAGGAAAATTCGATGGTAGGGAGAACATTTATGGGAGAGAATGCCCTCATTTTGCTCCCCACCCGTAGCTACACCTTTGGGTGCAACCAAATATGGTGTACTGTGTACAGTTCTGTTCACCCCATCTCAGAAAATATATTTGCATAGCTAGAAGAGGTGTAGAAAAGGCAACTAAAACAATCAGGGGACTGGAGTGATTCCTCTAGAAGGAAAGAGTACAAACATTAGAGCTCTTTAGGTAGAAGAAAAAAAGGCAAACAAGAAAATGTGTTAATGAGTATTTGGCAGAAAGCACTGGGTACAGAGGAGGCAGTTGCTTCTGTATGGGAAGGGGTTGTACCTACCATTGGCGGTTTTTATAAATAATTATTTTAAAAATTAAATTATTGCTGAGTGAATTTAGAAGTCATTTTAATCTTAACAACTGATGATTGCATGTTGTGGTGTCAGTATGAACAAATATTTGTTATAGTCATAGACCAGCACAAAAAGGTGGGGTACATTCAATTAAAACATAAAAAAATAAAATATACACATGTTCAGAATATAAGATAAATTCAATTAAAAATAATAAAAACATTCAATTAAAAGCATAGAAAATAAAATACATGTGTTTAGAATATAAGATGGCTATAAAAACATTAAAGGAATAGTATATGGCGTGCCCGATCCATCAATTTACAAAGCAATATTCATTGAATCTAGTCTGTGGCACTGGTCATCATCTGACAACTTTTAAGTGCTGCTGAGCAAAATCTAGCAACATTATATGTTGTGTGCTGATTAATATCTGAAAGCAACAGGAAAGCAGTAATGGACTGGATGAGGAAAAACAAATTGAGACTGAATCCAGACAAAACAGAGGTACTAACAGTTACAGGCCCGAAACCAGGTCTGGGAATACAACTTCCAATCCTGGATGGAACTACACTCTCCTCCAAGGATTGTGTTCGCAGTCTGGGGGTGCTCCTGGACCCGTCGCTCCAAATGACTAATCAGGTTAATGCGACGGTCAGGAGTGCCTGTTATCAACTTAGGCTGATACGCCAGCTGCGCCCTTTCCTGGAAACTAGGGACCTTGAAACTGTGGTACATGCACTGGTAACCTCCAGTCTGGATTTCTGTAATGCGCTCTACATGGGGCTACCCTTGTGCTTGACTCGGAAACTTCAACTAGTCCAGAATATGGCAGCCAGGTTGATTTCTGGTGTTTCCATAAGAGAGCATATAACACCTGTGCTAAAAGCTCTCCACTGGCTGCCTATTAGTTTCCGGGCACAGTACAAGGTGTTGGTTATGACCTTTAAAGCCCTACATGGCTTGGGTCCAACTTACCTCCGGGACCGCCTCCTTCCGTACGACCCTCCCCGCACACTTCGGTCCTCTGGAAGGAATCTGTTACAGCCTATGAAAACAAGGCTGTCAGTGACCTCCCAGAGGGCCTTCTCTGCTGCTGCTCCCAGATTATGGAATGGCCTGCCGGACGAGATCCGTCTTATTACCACCTTAGACAGCTTTAAAAAAAGCTGTCAAGACGGATCTTTTCCGGCAGGCCTTTCCTGAATAATTATCCCGGCCCAAGACTCGGCTGTCCTTTCTGGGCTGTGATTGTATGTTTTAATTTTTTCTTCTAACTTATATATTTTTAATTATTGTATGTTTTTAATCCTTCATAATTTAATATTATTTTAAGGGGTGGGTGGGCTAGGGTATTGTGATTATGGAGTTTTTATATTGTAAGCCGCCCCGATTGCATTGCAGAGGGGCGGGATAGAAATAAAATTTTATTATTATTATTATTATAAAATTGTCCTAGATATTGTGCATCCTGGATATTTATACAAGAAAGGTGAGATAAGGCTAGTATGGATATTTGTATAGTACAAACATTGGAGTAACATATGTTCTATTGTTTCTATATGACCAGACTCACAGGAACGTTTTTCTCTCCAAATAAGGGATCTTCCTACATCAGCCTTCAAAGACAGCTATGGGGAGGAGAGGGCATGGCATTGTGCCAAAGTAAAGGCCCTCCTATGTTTATGTGCTTCTAGATTAGTTAGATATGCCATAGGCAGGGCCGGTTTAAGGAATTTTGGGGCCCCCTGCAATGCTTTATTTTGGGGGCCCCATATGTTTATCTCAGGTCAATGTAACCTAACCTATTAACAGTACAGGATGTTCAGATTACAGTAGGACCCCCGTATCCACGGATTCATTATCCAGGAGACACAAAACAGCACACCTACCATAGAGTCTTCCTAGAAAATGTGTCCTCCCTAGTGGTTTTCTAGGCCCTCCAAGGCAACTCTATGGTATTTTAAACCAGAAGTCCCATTATTTTCAATGACATTCACTATTATCCGCAGCTTTCAGAATCCTTGCCCGCACAGAACCAATCCCCAGTGGATAAGGGGGGCCTACTGTATTACATAATTTGCCACCAATAATTTAGTTTAAAAACTATATTATAGGCACTAACATAATATTGTTTGTTAATTAGCAATTAACGTAATGGTGTAGATTTCCTCAAAAAAGAAAGAAAGCGTGGACTGCAAGCTAAACATGAGTTAACAGTGTGATGCAGCAGCAAAAAATGCCAATGCGATTCTAGGCTGCATTAATAGAAGTATAGTGCCTAGATCAAGGGAAGTAATATTGCCACTATATGCTGCTCTGGTCAGACCTCACCTGGAATACTGTTTCCAGTTCTGGGCACAACAATTCAAGAAAAATACTGAAAAGGATGGTGGGAGGTCTGGAAGCCATTACACCCTATGAGGAGCGGCTTAGGGAGCTGGGTATGCTTAGCCTGGAGAAGAGAAGGCTGAGAGGTGACATGATAGCCATGTTTAAATATTTGAAGGGATGTCATACTGAGGATGGAGCAGCCTTTTTTCTGCTGCTCCAGAGACTAGGACACGGAGCAATGGGTTCAAACTACAGGAAAAGATATTCCACCTGAATATTAGGAAGAACCTCCTGACAGGAAGAGCTGTTTGGAAGTGGAATACACTGCCTTGGCGTGTGGTGGAGTCTTCTTTGGAGGTTTTAAAGCAGAGGCTGGATGGCCATCTGTCGTGAGGGCTTTGATGGTGTGTTCCTGCAGGACAGAAGCCGATTGGGTGGGATGGCTGTTGGGGTCCCTTCCAGCCCTATGATTCTAGGCTGCATTCAGAGCTTGGGAAAGTTACTCTTGGATTACACCTCCCAGAATCCCCCTGCCAGCACCCTTCTCAAGGTCAGGTTGCATTGTTCCTTTTCCAGCATTCTCTAGGGTCCACAATGTCCTCACAGGGGGTCCACAAAGGCTTGAAGGCTGCTTGGCCCACCTCCTCCCTGCAGTGGAGCAGCCATGTAACAAGAAGCAAGGCAAAGGCTGGCTGGCTGGCTTGGCCTGCACATTGCCATTCAATCCACTCCAGCCACAAACTTGTAGGAAGAAGCAAGAGTGCCTCTGAGGGAAGGTTTAATGGATGGTGTAATTGTATTGTTGTTGTTAGCTATTATTATTAGCTATTATTGTTAATATTATTAGGGTTTTAAATCTTGAGTTAAGTCTTGGGACAACAAAAGATATTTAAAGGGGGTCCCTGGTAAAGAAAAGGTTAAGAACCACTGCTCTACCCAAAGGCTCTCACATAACACTAATGGGATACTGGTGTGTTTTAGTGACAACAATAAAACCATTGTTCCCAGTAATATTACTCCAATTTTTTTATTTATGTTCTTTATATTCTTCTGTTAAAAGAGCTAGAGTGTTGGAGAATTTCAGCATTGCACTAGGACTATGGAGACCGGGGTTTGAATCCTTACTCAGCCATGAATACCCACTGGGTGACCTTGGGCAAGTCACACTCTCTCAGCCTCAAAGGAAGGCAAAGGCACACCCCCTTTGAAAAAAACTTGCCTAGAAAACCCCATGGTAGGTTTGCCTTAGTCAGAAATGACTTGAAGGTGCATAGGCAAACACACACAAATTCCTTTTGCAGGTTGAACTCAGTTGACAGCAAGGGGAGGAAGCTGAAGAAGACCAAGGGGGAAAGGGAAGGGAGAGAAAACAGGCATGTTAAGAGCAGGTGGAAAGATGGATGGAGGGGATCTATGTGGAAGGAAGGAAAGGAAAGAAAGGAAGGAAGGAAGGAGAGAGAGAGAGAGAAAGTCAGAAAGAAAGAAAGAAAAAAAGAAGGAAGGAAGGGAGAGACGGGGATAAAAAGTGAGAAAGAAGGGAGAGAGAAAGAAAGAAAGAAGCCCTTTCTGAAGAGAGAGGAAAGAGATGTCTCCCCCCCCCCACTCACCCTCTCCGATACAGGCCTGGCTGACTGGCTGGCCTTTTGACAATGATTCTGGCAGGAGGGGGCAAGTGAACAGCAAACTCCCTCCAGAATCAGTTTCGCTTTCTATTTGGGAGACACTGTTTTTTTTTTTTTTAAGCCAGCAGGATATTTTTGCAGGAGGAGAGTTAGGACTGGTGGGGCCCCTGGCTGGGTGCCCCCCCCCCCCGCAAATGCTGATTTTGCAGACTGGTTAAGCTGGCCGTGGCCATAGGGGAGACAAAGTACCTATTAAATGAACTAGCAATAAAGGTTGGAGTCTGAGATCAGATTGCTGCTCTATATCTACTGCACATTGTTTAATGGCTGCTTTGGCTTGATCATATCCCATACTGAGCAGAAAATATGGAGAAAAGCTCCGTGATGAGATTTTATTTATCACTGTCTGTTTCCACATAGATTGGAAATCATCAAAGTTAGTGGAACAAGGCTGATGGGAATAAAGGATAGTCTTAAGCCAGTAATTAATTATGGCCACACACACTCTAGGCTCTACTTTCATGAAGCCTGACTCTAATCTCAGGGAAGAATTGGAGACACACTACGGGAGTTGAAAGGCTGATTTTAGAAATTAAGATTGTATCAATTCTAATGATACTAAGTTAGAAAAGGGGCCTACCTGTTGATTTGGCTTCAGATAGTTTAAGAGCTGCAGGTTTACAGCGGTCTCCTCTTGTCTTATTTTAAAATAATTTTTATTGAAGTTTATATACACTAATCACAAACAAAAGGTACCACACAAGACAACAACAGAACAACAATATACTAACAAGGAAGAAAAAAGAAAAACAAAAGAATTTTTTGAACAAAAAGCTACATCCATACACCCCTCTTCCCCCCTTAGTCTCCCCTTTAAAATAAGAATGACTTCCCGCTTCTCTCCAGATGATTCAGCTCATATCACTACTAAGCACACTCCCCATGTCACCATGTCTAAAACAGATACCAATATACCATCCTACCTAGTATCATAAATAAACTGCATAACTTTCTGACAAAAATACTACACATTATTTACCTCACCCTGCAGTTCTCAAAACTTCAGATAGCTACCTGTCTCTGTTGTTTCTTTATATAAATTATTACAGGTTCCCATATTTTTAGAAAACATTCAACTGTATTGCCCTTAATTAAGTTAGTTAATTTTTCTGTTGCTGCAATTTCCATTAATTTTTCTATCTATTCCATAAAATACGAACTTTGTTCTATTTCCAGTTTCAAGCATAAATTTCTCTAGTAGCTGTTAGCGTATATCTAATAAATTTTGGAATTTCTTATCCCTATTATCTTTCTCATATTTAACAAAAATAATTGTGGTTTTGGGGGCCTCCTTTTGTCTTAAGGACTTTGAGAATAGCTGTTGTACTCCTCTGCACATTGTCGACAACATAGTCCCCATGGGTTTTCCTACTACCAGTAGAATGAAAGGCTACTCCCAAGTATTTGAAACAGGAGACCTGACCTGTTCAGTCCTATGACTGTCAATACTCCAAGAATAACTCTTCGGCCTTATAGAAATTCCAGTCATTTTTAGTTTTCTGATAATAAGTTCTAACTGGTCCTCCTTACAATACTGTATTAATGCTCTCAGTGTTCTTTTGAGGCCAGTAGGTGTTCTTGAGAATATTGCTGCATCATATGTATAAAGCAGTGCAGAAGTATATCTTCTAGCCAGTTTTGGAGAGTGAAAGCTTCTGTTGATATAAAAATTAAACAAAAGTGGAGCCAGTTTGCAGCCTTGCTTAACACCTTTCTCAGTTTCAGTGGAATTGGTAAGGTGCCCTGAGGGTTACATCTTACTTTAAGTGAAGTCCCTTTATGCAACATATGTATTAAATGGAGTAGATATTGGTCAATTGATCGAGGAGACCTCCAATTTTCTCCACAATTTGGCTCAAGATAAAGATTCCAATGCTGCTTTAAAATCTATAAAAGCAGCATAAAAAGAGGTTGCATAGCAGGAGGAATATTTTTCAATAAGATTGTGAAGTACATATATCCACGGATTCTGCATCCATGGATTCAACCACCCATGGCTTGAAAATATTCTCTCTCTCTCTCTCTCTCTCTCTCTCTCTCTCTCTCTCTATATATATATATATATATATATAAAGGAAACTTTGATTTTGCCATATTATATAAGGGACACCATACTACTATGTCATTGTATATAATGGAACTTTAGCATCCACTGATTTTTGTATCCATGGGGGGTCCTGGCACCAAACCCCAGCAGATACCAAGGGCTTACTGTACTAGGCATTGATCTATGGTGGATTGCCTTCCCTAAAGCCAGCATTCTCCTCTGCATGTGGTGTCAGTAAGCCCAGTGTGTTTACCTTGATGGACCAGCAGACCTCTTTCATTAGTACACACTTGTGTTAACTGCAACATGTATATTCCTTTGTCCTAAGCATACCTGAAGTAACCCACCTTCCAACTTGTATTTCCTCCCCGCTGCTATGCCTTGAGGTTTTCAAAGGATGTTCTCCTCTAGGTACTGTAGTCATTGGGGTTTGGAGTGGTGATAAGGAATAGCACCTCTTCAGTGCTGGTGCCCACCCTTTGAAATTCCTTGCCAAGGGAATGCCATTTGACCAATTCATTGTGAGCCTTTGGGGTGTGTGTGACAATATAGAAACACTCAGAATGATAAATGATCGTTGTCTTTTGATTATGATGTTGGCTGGCTTATTGATTGAGCATTTAAAGTATGACTTGTATTTATTATTTGAAAATGGCTTTTACTATATTGTTAACTATTGCAAGAGGAGTCAGATGTAGGAATTCTTCCAGCTCAAAGCTACACACAAGAATATCAATTTGCCTAGAGCTTTGTTGCTGCTTTGATAGAGCCGCTACCCTAGGCCAGGGTTAGGGAACCTGTGGGCCTCCAGATGTTAATGAATTCCAACTTCTACCAGTATTGGCTAGCCTGGCCAGTGGCGAGTCATGATGGAAGTAGCAGTTAACATTTAGAGGGCTGCAGTTTATCCCCCACCCCATGCTTTCAGATCACTTCTGTGCAGGCCTGAAATGAGCCTATTGTTTTTAGTTCACCTTAGTACTAAAGGTTGGCTTTGTTGCAAGCATGCTTCAGTTTGAACTGTTTGTGATGCCAACCAACTGCTTCCCACGGAGGGTTTCTACAAGTTCTCAATCTCATTTTAAAGGCACTTAATCCCTACTGGTACCATCCATATATAGTTGGCTCACTGTTTCCATGGGTTCTGCATCCACAGATTCAACCAACCACAACTCAAAAATATTCCAAAAAAACTAAATTAAATTACATTTAAAAACCAAACCTTCCTGTTCACCATTTTATATAAGGGACACCATTTTATTATGCCATTGTATATAATGAGACTTCAGCACCTACAGATTTTGGTATTCACAGGGGGTCTTGGAACCAAACCCCAGCAGATACTGAGGGCCCACTGTATGGCAACCACACCCAACCATGTGTCATTCAGATGGTTTTGGTGCCTGAAGGAATATTGCAGTGAAACATCTGCCTGCATTAGGCCTGGCACGTGTGCGTAAGTTGGGCTACACACAGTTAAGTGCTTTCCCTGTGTCTTATGGTCTGTGATAACATATTGGTACTGGAAGCTTTACATCTTCCTCTGCCCTTAACAGTCTTGAATTGTGAGATTTCATCCTGTATCTTCTGGTTGTAATGCTTCAAAGTACTGTACAATAATTTAACAGCCTCCCTGTATTTGAAGTGTCAAATTGTTCCAGGAATAGAGCTTCAAGACAGTCCATTAACATGTGGTAAAATGAAAATGCTTAGTTCCAGTATCCATCAAAAGTGACTTGTCTTTCACAGTAAGAGCTGTGTGAAGGCAGAGGATTTTTAAAAACTGCTTTTACTCCAGTGAAAAGATGGCAGGGCTTATCTTAAAAAAATCACCAAAAATTGGCAGTGAGGGGCATGTCCTAGGGATATGGGAGACAGGAGATTGTGGCTTGAAGTAACTTAAGTAACATCAAGGCTAGAAGTTTGTTGGTGACAATGGTTGCCCTAGGAGATTTTCACACTACACTGTTATAGTGTTACGATTCCACTTTAACTGCTCTGGCTTCCTCCTGTGGAATTCTGGGGTTTGTAGTTTAGTGAGGCCTAAGGTCTCTCTGGCTGAGAGTTGTAAATCCTCCTTAAACTGGAAATGCCAGGATTCCACAGGAGGTAGCCATAGCAAATAAAGTGGAATAGTGACACTGTTAACAGTGTAGTGTGAAAATCTCCTTAATGTCTGTACTTTTCAGAGTATTGCAGAAGGAAGTATCTGGTATCTCTGGTCACAACACACTTGCCCCATTTATACAACAGTAGCTGAGAGGCTCCCTGGAACAGTACCATCCCTCTGGCCAATAATCAGCTGCAGGGGGTGTACCTGCCCACTTTTAAATCAGTGAAGAAGAAGGATCAGTCTTCTGTCCTAGCTGTGGGCTGAAGCCACTCTTTGCTTCTGTGGATGTGCAAGGACAGCTAGGATGTGCACAGAAACTGCCCTCCCCCTGTCACTGCAAGAACAGAGCTGTGCCAGGGAGCCCCATAGTTACTATTACATACTCAGGGAAGAAGTAAGGAAAAAGGAGTACCTTCAGACAACTGGTGTAAGTATGCTGGTGACTTCCACTTTGCCAGCATTCTAACTGGATCTCAGCCCAAAGGCTGGGATGGATTAAAATTATTGTGCCCCGTCTATACGAGGGGGAAGAAAACATAGTGCCCCACAGTAATAGCAAGTCACTGCAGCTGTGACTTGTCTTAATGGTGTTTTTGCCCCCAGCAGCGCCAATAAGCTTTGCATCCAAGATGACAGCCAAGCTGAGAGAGCCCTCCACGATGGCATTGGGGGGTGGGGAGAGAGAAGAGGATGAGACAATCCTCCTCTCTTCTCTGGTCCCTGCAGTGGCAGCGATCCCTGATTGCTCACTAAAGGGGAAAAAATGGCAGCTGCAGGTGCTTGCCCTGTCAGCAACCCCACCCTCACGCTTGTCCAGCCAATCAGGGTTGCACTTCCTGTATTCTCGGACAGCAATTCCTGTTAAATTGTGGTCCTAATGGGGAGGGGAATGCACACCCCCTCACTGTTTTTCAAAAATTCCAGGAAAAGTTGTGAAGGCTTTACCTCAGAGTTTTTGCCGTTTTGGGCGCTCCTCCTTCTGAACATGGCATAACTATGCGGATTCCCATTAAGACAAGTAGGGTTCTTCTCGAATTTAACAGAGTATTCTTACTGTTTAGACAACCCCATGGTGGAAAAAATGAAACTAATTCTTAAAGATTATGTGGTTGGATCCAGGTTAAGGCATGCTCAGAATATAGACCCATTGAAGTCAAAGGGACTTGTGAGTTGCAATCAAGTTAAGCCACTGGTTTTATTTATAATAGAATCTATGTAAAGATAGACCCCTTTCTTTTACAGTTGATCCACATTTTCTGAGATCAATGGGCAACAGCATTGGGTTGGGTTCAAATTTAGTCTTCCTAAAATGGTATTCTGCAGTCCATGATATATATTAATGCTGTGTGTTCGTATGTGTGTGTTTTGACTCACAATCTTCCATAGTTCAAAAAGGCTTAACCTCTCCATTTCATCTCCACAGGTGACAGGGCTGAAGGAGCAGAGAACAAGACACTTGACAAAGTGAATAAGAACAGGAGTAGCAGCAACTCTTCTTCTAGCAGCCCAACGTTGGACAACAGGATGAAGAGACTCTCCCTACAATGCCTGAAAGTCAAAGATGGGATTTGTCCTGACAGAAAAACAGTGCAGATTGGCTGAAATTATTATATCCTCTTGCAACTAATGAGGATTGTAACTTATTTACACACAAACATCTTCTGAATGTCAGAAGGACATTGTGCCAATAACTAATATATGCCAAATCTTTGAGTGTTTACTCTTTAAAACTGCACTAAAAGTTACATCAGTGTTGAGGGCTGAAGTGTATGTGTGTGTTTTTTTGAAAAATGTGACATCATTGTGACAGATGTTGGTCACATAAATCATCAACTGTGCTTGTACTTCACAGACTTCATAAGATATTTTGTAGCAGTTTGGCAGAAGCAATAACTAATAACAGTGCCACTCGGGCACTGAGGCCAAGCCAAATGTTTGAGAGGAACAGCTGCCTGCCATTTTGTAAACTGAGCTGCTGTTCAGACATACTAGAATTCCAAAGTGCCAGTGGCATATATTTTAAAATACCTTGTACTTTCACTGTCTATATTATGTTTTGGGGATTATAAAACAAAGGTCTTGCATGTAATTGAGCCTAGAAACATCTGCTCTTCCTCTAGAGCTGATGAGTGAGAAACTATACCTCAGTGGTAGCATAAATGTATTAATATTGATGTACATGCAGTTTGGGGGAGGGCAAGTTAACATTATTATGAATCCAGTGACTGATTTGAAATGTACTTTGGAATTCTCATGAAGGACACCTTTTCCAGCACTTTTTCAGTAATGACTGTACAAATGGTATCCATCACGAAGCATGGTTAGGAAAAGTTACATTTACCCCTTGGCCTACCAAGTAAAAGTGGTGAGGTATGCATGAATAGGTGGCATATTTGCCAGTTAAGATGGAAGAATGAATGAATACTTTTTAATATCTTTGTAGGTTGTCGTGTATAATGTTTTTGGAGTAATTAAAGGGACTTATAAATGTAGCATCCCTTAAGCAAAAAGCTAAATGAGACTGGACAGTTGAAGCATGCTTCATTAACAGCTGTTAGACAGTAGAGAAGTCTGGTAGTTACACTAATAAGTGATAGTTAAAATAATAGGACTTTTGTTTTGATAGTATTTCTGAAATTGGTATATGCCATCTCTAATAAACTTATTTATTTTCTGGGTGTTTATCTCCCCCCCCCAGTTTTCTTGTTTTAATTTTGTGGTATTTTGCCCGTTATATAACTTGTGCATCTATTCTGTAAACAAATGTAAAAAAACCTTTCACACTACAGTAAACTTCTTTTCCCCTTTTTATTTTGTCTTGATGTGTAGTATGGTTACATTGAAAATGTTTTAAATGCTTTTAGAAAAGTCCTTGATAAATATGCTCTCTTAGTGTAAACATACCTTCCATTTGTGCATTTGGCTTACATTTCAGCTGAAGAAATGGACACTGCAAGTGCCAAATGGAATGGTAATTAATAAAGAAAAAAGTAGAGGTGTTTGTAGGGTGTGTCTGTTCTTATACAAGGCAAGATTCAAGCTCTGTGAATTTATTCTAGGTATGATCTAACCCATTATGGAGTTGGAAGAGACCACAAAGGCCATCCAGTCCAACCTCCTGTCATGCAGGGATACACAGTCTAAGCACTCCTGACAGATGCCCATCCAACCTCTGTTTAAAAACCTCCAAAGGAGACTCCACACTCCAAGGCAGCATATTACACCGTTGAACAGCTCTTACCATTAGGAAGCTCTTCCTAATGTTTAGGTGGAATCTCTTTTCCTGTAGTTTGAATCCATTGCTCCATGTCCCAAATATTGCCCCCTTTTAACAGGTCAGTGAATATTTCACAAATTTAAGTAGTATTTTTGTGCTTTACACAGATTTAGCTAGAAGAAAGAAGTTCTTTTTGAGAAGTGATGATAGTAGGTAATACAGTTGTGTGAAAAAGGAAGTATAGTACACCCTCTTTGAATTCTGTGGTTTTACATATCAGGACACAATAATAGTCATCTGTTCCTTAGCAGGTCTTAAAATTAGGTAAATACAACCTCAATTAACAACACATGACATATTACACTTTGTCATGATTTATTCAACAAAAATAAAGCCAAAATGGAGAAGCCATGTGTGAAAAACTAAGTACATACGCCCTTACTGCTTCCATAGGAATTAAGATGCTAAGTAACAAATAGGTGCTGCTAATCAAATGCCCTTGATTAATTGATTATCAGCAAGTGTGACTTTTATAAAACCAAAGTTTTAGCAGTTTGCTGGTCTGGAGCATTCAGGCTGTGTGTTAAAACAACACCACAGAGGAAAGACATCAGCAATGGTCTTGAGAAGCAATTGTTGCTGCCCATCAATGTGGGAAGGGTTATAAGGTCATTTCCAAACAATTTAAAGTCCATCATTCTTCAGTGAGAAAGATCATTCAAAAGCGGAAAACATCCAATCTTCCCAGGAGGATGTCCCAGCAAATTCATCCCAAGGTCAGACTGTGCAATGTCAGAGAATTTGCAAAAAACCTGAGGTACATCTCAGACTCTATAGGCCTCAGTTAGCATGTTCATGACAGGACAATTAGAATCATAGAGTTAGAAGAGACTTCAAGGGCCATCCAGTCCAACCTCCTGCCATGTAGGAATACACAATCAAATCGTTCCCAACAGATGGCCATCCAGCCTCTGTCTAAAAACCTCCAAAGGAGACTCCACCACCGAGGCAGTGTATTCCACTTCCGAACAGCTCTTACTGCCAGGATGTTCTTCCTAATGTTTAAGTGGAACCCTTTCCTGTAATTTGAACCCACTGCACCGTATCCTAGTCTCTGGAGCACCAGAAAACAAACTTGCCCTATCCTCAGTATGGCATCCCTTCAAATATTTAAACATGGCTATCATGTCCCCTCTCAAGCAGCTCCCTAAGCTGCTTCTCATAGGACATGGCTTCCAGATCACCCACCATCCTGGTCACCCTCCTCTGGACACATTCCAGTTTCTCAATATCCTTCCTGAATTGTGGTGCCCAGAACTGGACACAGTATTCCAGGTGAGGTCTGACCAAAGCAGAATAGAGTGGCACTACAGGTATTACTTCCCTTGATCTAGACACCATACTCCTATTGATGCAGCCTAGAATCACACTGGCTTTTTAAACTGCTGCATCACACTGCTGACTCATGTTCAGTTTGTGGTCCACTAAGACTCCTAGATTCTTTTTGTATGTTCTGCCCTCAAACCATGTGTCACCCATCCTATATCTGTGCATTTCATTTTTAGCGCCAAGTGTAGTATCCTACATTTCTCCCTGTTGAAATTCATTTTATTAATATTGGCCCAGCTTTCTAATCTGTTGAGGTCATTTTGGATTCTGATCCTGTCTTCTGGGGTATTAGCTACCCCTCCTAATTTGGTGTCATCTGCAAACTTGATAAGCATACCCTCTATTCCCTCATCCAAGTCAGAAAAAGAATTAGAAAAAGACTGAACAAGTATGGTTTGTTTGGAAGGGTTGCCAGGAGAAAGCTTCTTCTCTCTAAAAAGAACATGGCAGCACAGCTTAGGTTTGCAAAGTTTCATCTGAACAAACCACAAGAATACTGGAACAATGCCCTTTGGATAGACAAGATCAAAGTGGACACATTTGGCAAAAACCACACAGCATATCAGCACAAACACCTCATGCCAATTGTCAAGCACAGTGGAGAGGTGATGAATTGGGCTTGTTTTGTAGCCACAGGACCTGGAAGCCTTGTAGTCATTGAGTCAATCATGGGACACATGTGATGCAGGACTTGCTGGTTTGGTGTTTCAGTACAAGACGAAAGTCCAATCCGCAGCTATTTACAGATAGAATTGCTAACATTATTTTAAATCATTATGGCATCTTAAAGCAGCCCTACACCAACCCTTAAAGACTCATCTTTTGGTTAGTAATTGCCCTGGCTTACAGTTAACATACATGTCAGAGCCACTGACTTAAGATGACCACCTTCCCCATACTATTTTAATATGTGAACCAGCTTCTCAGTATTTAGACATATGCACAAATTCAAAGTGTTTCTTAAACCAGTTTGTGTAGAAAAGTAAGTGTGGTGTAAAGAGACCCTTAGAAGATAAATTAAAACAGCAGTTGCTTTCAGTCTTTACTACACACTTGTTTGGCAGTCCACACTGCAGCTTTAACTTTCATCTTACTAATTACCTTGCAAAACAGATAAGCTGCCAGTTACTATCAAGTACACAGCATGAGTCAATTCCCCCCCCAGCCCAGATGGTCCATCAATGAAGAACAATTACAAGGCATCTGATTTTAATTTTCTTTTCAAAGGCAGCTATCACTTGAGATTATCCCAAAAGGAGTGCTTTCTTGTTGAGCTGCATGGTAACTTGGCAGTAACAACACTAGGCCTGTGCACCTGCTTTCCTAAGATGAAAGGCAACACTTCAGTTCTATTTAAAAAGAAATACAGGCATAATGCAAAGGCAGAGGTGTCTGAAGGAAACAAATGATATGGTTTCTGTGTTAAAATAGGGACAAGAATGAGGCTTAATCCAATCTCCAGTGCTTCCTCCCACCCCTGCTTTGTTCAGAAAAGCCCACATGCAGAATCAGGATTCCATTTTCCCATTAGTATGGACAGAAAAGGCTTTGGAGTTCAATATGTATAATCGTCAAATTTGGTACAGCCGTTAGATTTTTTCAAGGGGAAAAAACTTTCTGCCTTATGACATCTGAGCTACATAGATTTTTGTTCAATAATGTCAAATTGGCTTTGATTTATGGCAATTCTATGATTGAGAAACCTCCAAGACACCTTGTTATTAACAGCCCTGCTAAGATCTTACACACTCAGGGCTGTGGCTTTCTTGAGTGAATCGATCCATCTGTAAAGCAGCCTTCCTCTTTTCCTACTGCCTTCTACCTTATCTTTTCTAGAGGGTTATAGCCTGTTCAGTTACCTTGGCTTTTAGTAAGAGTTGAGGCTTAATTTGCTCTACGGCCCATTTATTTCTCTTTTTGGCAGTCTGTGGTATGGTATTCATAGAACTCTCCTCCAGCACCGTATTTTGAATGACTGAATTTTCCACCTATCAGCTTTCTTCCCAGTCCAGCTTTCATAACCACACACAGAAATTGGAAATATGATGGCATTTATGATACTGTCTTTGATATTCAATTACGTATACTTAAACTTGAGGATCTTATCTAGTTCTTTCATAGCTATCCTTCCAAATCCTATTCTTCTGATTTCTTGACTAGAGTCTCTATTTTAATTTTAATTTTTTTTATTTATTAAGAATATTTATACCCTGCTCTTCAGCCACAAAGGCTCTCAGAGTGGCTTACAAGTTGTTTTAGCAATAGCACTTACACATCTACACCATTTTATAGCTCACTAGGCACTCTCTAAGCAGTTTACAGTGTGTGTTAGCTAATTGTTCCCACAAGCCAGGTATTTATTTTACCGACCTACAAAAGGATGGAAGTCTGAGTGAACCTTGGGGCCCTTGGGAGGGAACTCACAACAATGTGGCTGCAATACTGACATTTAACCACTGCGCCACCAGAGCTCTGAGATAAGGTAGACTGAGATAAAGCGAGAAATAAATCTATTTCAAGCCTTTTTCCTGAAATGCCTCCAATCTAGTTCAGATTCCATTACCTTTAAACTTAGGCTGCAACTTCTAAAAACAAAAACAAAACAACTCTTGTCTTGTTTCCTTGAGTCTGATTTTTTATTAAAAAAAAGGAAAATCAATTGGGCTGAAATCTATTTGCTGCACAGATTCTTTAAAACTGAGCAACAACTGTATTTGGCCTCTTTATCGTGTCTAAACTTCACATCAAGTATGGGCATTTCATGGGACTAACCTAAGACAATGTCACTTCAGCCAAACTGACAATACCAAATGCATACTTCGTGATAATAAGACACATCAGACGACTGGATACTACAAAGTAAAGAGGACCCAGCCACACTTGGTTACTTTGCCAACATGATTAAGCACATATGTTTGGCCAATCCTCCTTAGGCATCCTCCCAAATTACTGTAGCATGGCAAGACTCAGATATCAGTCTTTTCTTCTGGACAGGACAATTACACAAGCAGTAAAAATTAAATTAGTTGGTTTTACAAAAGATGTATCTTTATCTAAAAGAGCAGTTATCACAGACAGTTAATGTTATGTTGTGAGTAGCTAGTGTTAGTGACCATAATGCTAAATGTATTTTAGAATCTTTGCCCTTGACAATGTGAAGCCATCCAGTTAACTATGCTCATAAGGCATGTACCAGAGCACAGACTTTAAAGCATGCACCTAGAGCTCATGCAATGTAATTTGGCGACTGAACTAATTGGTTGGAACCAATGGCAGTATAGCAGCTGTGGCCTACATTTTAAGAAATGTGTTGGAGGTTGAGTCCAAAGCATAAGACACACTGTCACTTCACACACAAGACTCTGTATACCAGGGCAGCATCTGGTTCTGTAGATGTCTGCACTACAACTCCTCAGATCCCTTACCTTTGGCCATGCCACCAATGCAGTATACACAGCTCCCTCCCCTTGCACTATAATGGTACATTGGTACTTACTGTGAAATTACCTTCTGGGAGGTCTCAGAAAGCCATCCAGAAGGTTATGTTGTATTCACTGCCCTACTCATGTGACATTACTGAAAAACAGTGGCTGCCCTCTGAATTCACCTCCAGTTCTAACTATAGCTGTACTTGGATCATGAAACGAAGTAGCCAAAGAAGACAGCTTGAAGGAAAGGTAAGTGCTATGGAGTCTTCTCTCAGAAAAAATGATTGTGCAACAACACACAGAAGTATATGTTGATGCGTAAAGGGTTTCTGGCCTAGAGCCACCTAGAGGGGTGGGCAACTGTCTGAGGTTAGAGGGCTAAATTGTTCTCCCCGAACGGACCATCCCCTGTGCTCCCCACCCCCCAAAACAACACAGAAAAAACCCAGAAGGCAATTTGGACTTGTTTTGGGGCCACCCTGTGCCATTTTAGGCCCAAGAGAGACTTTTTTCTAACAGGAAGTGACTGGAAAGCCAATTTCCAGGTCACTTCCTGTTAGAAAATGACTCCTGGGTCTAAAACTGCATGGAGACTCAAATGTGGCAAAATTGCAGGGCATTAAAAAAAACAAAACTAAAAGTATTTTCCTCCCTAAAAATATCAATTCCCCCCACCATTTCGGGAGGGGGTACTAAGGAGCCTTGGGGCCCACAAAAATGGCCTTAGAGGGCCACATGTCACCATGTATTGCACCTTCCCCATCTTGGTCTAGCTTACTCTTCCAGATGGCCAAGAATTTAGACAGCACGGCCAAAGTTAATCAGAATTGAAAAATCTGTCCGTAGAGCAATCTTCCATGAGGGCAAAATCAGACTACTCATCCGCTCCCTTTTCTAGGTCAATGGAGACAAGGTGAGCCTCATCTTGAACAGAGGCAACTGAAAAGGAAGCCTTTCATAGCAGGTCCAAGGGAGGCTCTGTAGAACTCACGAGGAGTGGGTCTCAGCAACCAATTGAGTGCTTAGGCACTAATGACTGACTAGATGTCTTTGCATGCCCCTTGATGGTGGTGGAACTGGGAGACGCAACAGATTGAGGGGAGGGGCTAAGCGTTAATTTGGGCACAAAACAAATCCTTGTTGATAGGAAAAGATTAGGAGGAGGATGAATGAGAGGCCTGGTAACTGGAGATAAAGTGGAGGTGAAAGGCTAAGATTAGTTTTAGAGGATTTGCCATAAACAACAGTGTTAGAAGGGAAGTCCTGGACCAACTACTGGTTGAGAGGATAAGGGCTTGTAGACTCCAACATGACAATGCAAAAAAATAGCTTGTAAAAGGGTTGAGAAATTACAGCCACAATTAATTGCACCTCTATAGTTTTGAACTCTAAAGAAATACTTTTCTAGCATCTTCTTCCTCTCTGTTGGCTTCCTACCCACTTATGATAGTGGAGACTTTCAGACAGGGGAAATAAACTCTGTGGAGATCGGGAGAGAAATGGGGCTGTTCCGCTGCCAGTGCTCCATTTCGCACACCCCCATCCTTCTCCCGACCTCCATTTGTTCTCCCTCTGTCCTGCTTTCATTTTCCTTCTGGTATTTTTTACTAACAGAAGTTCTTCGTTAGTAAAAAATAGGGGAAAATAGCGGAAGGAAAATGAAAGCAGGACGGAGGGAGAACAAATGGAGGTCGGGGAAGGACGGGGGTGTGCGAAATGGAGCGCTGGCAGTGGAACAGCCCCGTTTCTCTCCCAATCTCCGTGGAGGTTATTTCCCCTGCCTGAAAATCTCCTGTATCAAGTGCTAAACCATGAATGCTGCCCATCTGGAGACTGGCTCCATGGCCACCTAGCAGAGCCCCTCAAAGGTCTGAGTCAGTCACCATATACAGCTGACTGGTGGTGCTGTACTCTGGCTATTGGAGGGGATTAATGAAGAAAAGTGTAGCTGCAGGCAAGCAAACAACATGCACAACGGCTTCACATTGAAGGTCTCTGTTCCCTTCTCAGGAGCCTTCTCTTGGCTCTTCCTAGGCAAAACAAGCAAAAAAAGGAGGAAAACTAGAGAGAACCTGAAAGAGTTGTACTTTAAAAGAAGAAAAGGACCAGGTAAATATAAGTCTTAAGAAGATATTTTAAAAACTGAAAATAGCTGAGAAGTAAAGGATGAACATCAAGGGCTTCAGGAAAGAGACCTCTTGGACAAGGCAAAGAAGTAACTCAAGATAAAGTCAGAAGTAGCTGCCATTCTTTTAGTGATGTCACATAACTATCCTTTAACCCAATTTCCTGGATACCTTCCAGAGAATGGTGTTTCTGTTTAACCTACTCACCAGCAAGTAACATTGTGCAGGCAGCACCCAAACCCCACTGCACCTCACCAGAGGAAGACCAGACTATGCAGGAAGCCAAACAAAGGATTTTCGTAAGACCAGGTTTCCCAGATTAACAGAACTGGAGGTATTTCATCTTATTATTTGAAAAACACAAAGTTTAGGAAGCAAGCTGGTAGAACAGAAGAGAAAAAAGACATTTCAAATCCAAAACCTGATAAAAAGATTGTAAGATGTCAGAATTTTACAAGCTGTGCCATGCAAAATCAAGGACATTTCACATGAACAAGATTAAATTCAAGCACTTTCCTTTGCTCACCCTCTAGCTGGCCACCACTCAAGAATTAGCACAGGCAAAATAAGGTATTACCCCAACTTCGACACTTTGAGAGATTGCTACGGTCGAATGGAGGACCTGGGGATTCCAATTCTGGGGTGTTATTCCCTGTAAGAGTCCATATTCCATTTGTTCATCTCATGTAAACATTTTCTTAGGGATGGTTCTTTGATTGTGCTCCACTAAGTCATTCAAATGATCAGTTCTGGCATATTCTTGAGTGAAAAAAGGTCACACAGTAAGGCCACCTCATTGCAGCTGCGATATTTTAAGAGGTGTAGCACTATTAAAGTCCAGGAAAAATGGTCCTTCCTGCTGAGGGAGAAAAGTGCTTGGAATAATGTTGTAAACACCAGCAGGTACACTCTCAACTTCCAGATAGCAGAATCCACACCTTTAGAGGAAAAAAGAGAGAACAACAACCTTAATACAGGAACCAGTATTACACAATCAAATATGTGTAAGTCAAACAAGATGATACCTGTAATCACCGCTATTCTTCTTTTGAAAGCCCAAAGGACCTGGGTCCCCCACTGTAGAAACGGTCACAAGTTCAAGTCCAACGCTATACTGCCTATGAATTGAGCAGAAGTTAGATTACCTTTAGACACACATAAAAGCAAAGGTATTATGGAAATTGGTATTAAAGGATAAGAAATTATTGTGTAGGATTATTTGCACAATTCTGTGCAGCTGAAAGATTTTGTACTGACTGAGTGCATAGAATCACAGAATTGCAGAGTTGGAAGAGACCACAAGGGCCATCCAGTCCAACCCCCTGCCATGCAGGAAATCACGATCAAAGCATCCCCGACAGATGGCCATCCAGCCTCTGTTTAAAGACCTCCAAGGAAGGAGACCCCACCATGCTCCAAGGGAGTGCGTTCCACTGCCAAACAGCTCTTACTGTCAAAACGTTCCTCCTCATGTTGAGGTGGAATCTCTGTTCCTGGAGCTTGCATCCATTGCTCCGTGTTCCAATCTCTGGAGCAGCAGAAAATAAGCTTGCTCCATCCTCAACGTGACACCCCTTCAAATAGTTAAACAGGGCTATCATATTGCCTCTTAACCGTCTTTTTTCCAGGCTAAACATACCCAGCTCCCTAAGTCTCTCCTCATAAGGCATCGTTTCCAGACCTTTCACCATTTCAGTCGCCCTCCTCTGGACATGCTCCAATTTGTCAATATCCTTTTTGAATTGTGGTGCCCAGAACTGGACACAGTATTCTAGGTGAGGTCTGACCAAGGCAGAACAGAGCAGCACTATTACTTCCCTTGATCTGGACACTATACTTCTATTGATGCAGCCCAAAATCGCATTGGCCTTTTTAGCTGCCGCATCACACTGTTGACTCATGTTCAACTTGTGGTCTACTAGGACTCCTAGATCCCTTTCGCACGTAGTCTCATTCAGCCAGGTCTCCCCCATCCTATATCGATGCATTTCATTTTTTTGCCCTAAGTGCAGCACCTTACATTTCTCCGTATTGAATTTCATTTTGTTAGCTTTGGCCCAGCTCTCCAGTTTATCCAGGTCATCTTGAATTTTGATCATGTCCTCCAGGGTATTAGCTACTCCTCCTAATTTGGTGTCATCTGCAAATTTGGTAAGTATGCCCTTAATTCCCTCATCCAAGTCATTGATAAAGATGTTGAATAGCACTGGGCCCAGGACAGAACCCTGTGGCACTCCACTGGTCACATCTTTCCAAGATGAAGACGAGCCATTGCTGAGCACCCTTTGGGTTCGGCCGGTCAACCAATTACAAATCCATTGAACTGTTAACTTGTCTAGCCCATATTTTACAAGCCTGTTTGCAAGAATGTCATGGGGAACCTTGTCAAAGGCCTTACTGAAATCAAGGTATGTGATGTCCACAGCATTCCCTTCATCTACCAAGCTGGTAATTTTTATCAAAAAGGAGATCAGATTAGTCTGGCATGACTTGTTTCTCTGAAACCCATGTTGACTTTTTGTGATTATGGCATTGCCTTCTAAATGTTCACAGACTCTCTGTTTAATGATCTGCTCTAGAATCTTCCCTGGTATTGATGTCAGACTAACTGGACGATAATTGTAAAGATCCTCTTTTTTCCCCTTTTTGAAGATGGGGACAACGTTTGCCCTCCTCCAGTCTGCTGGGATTTCTCCTGTTCTCCAGGAGTTCTCAAAGATTATTGCCAATGGCTCTGAGATTATATTTGCCAGCTCTTTTAATACTCTTGGATGTAGTTCATCTGGTCCTGGAGCTTTAAATTCATTTAGATTAAGAAGGTATTCCTGTACTACCTCTTTGCTTATTCTGTGCTGGATTTCCCCTGTTGTGTCTTCTGTACCTTTATCCTCAGGTTGGTCCCCCTTTTCCTTTTCTGAAAACACTGAGGCAAAGAAGGTGTTGAGTAAGTCTGCCTTTTCTCTGTCCCCTGTTAACATTTTGCCATCTTCTCTGCACAGTGGCCCTACCATTTCCTTCTTCTTCCTTTTGCTGCAGACATACCCAAAAAAACCCCCTTTTTATTGTTCTTAACCTCTCTAGCAAGCCTGAGCTCATTCTGTGCTTTAGCTTTTCTGACTTTACTCCTACATGTGTTCGCTATCTGACTTTACTCCTACATGTGTTCGAATTCTTCTTTGGTGATTTCCCCCTTTTTCCATTTCTTATACATGTTCCGTTTAAAACTTAGCTCTGTTGATATTTCTTTAGTCATCCATCCTGGTTTCTTGAGACACCTCCCATTTTTCTTCCTCAATGGTATTGTTTGAAATTGTGCCTTCAGTATCTCCCTTTTGAGAAAGTCCCATCTGTCTTGAGGTCTCTTCTCTTTTAGTATTCCTGACCATGGGATCACCCCCAGTATTTCCCTGAGTTTATTGAAATCAGCTCTCCTAAAGTCAAGAATGCGTGTCTGACTATGCCTGGCTTCTCCTTTCCATTGTATAACAAACTCAGGAGAACATGATCACTCTCACCTAAGGATCCCCCCACTTGCACCCCATTAACCAGGTCATCCCTGTTGGTTAGGATCAGATCTAAAATAGCTGACCCGCTTGTTGCCTCTTCCACCTTTTGGACCATGAAATTGTCTTCCAGGCAAGTAAGGAATTTGCTAGACCTTGAAGTTTTGGTTGAGTTAGATTGCCAGCAAATATCAGGATAGTTTGGCACCTTCACATAATTTGGCACCTTCAAAAATAGCAATTTTTAAAAATAGCTTTTCTGCTATAAATATTGGTCAAAGATATATGGTCAATGCTTGATTAGACCCTCACATGTGAACTAAAACAAATAAAATATATAACATTAAGCAAAGGGATCTTGTAACACGTTTGAGACTGAAAGAAAGAAGCTTTCGTAGACTGATGACGTAGATGTGAGTCTATGGAAGTTTCTATTACCAACTTCTTTCTCTCAGTCTCAAAGGTGCTATAAGATCCCTTTGCATACTGAGCCAGGCTAACATGGCAATGTCTTTGAATTCTACAAATATGTAACACTGTTGACGAACAAGTTTAAATGAATGTATCATGTTAAGTTGACCTTATTGTTCTTCTTGTTTCATTCTGCACAAACCTTGGTCCTCGGAGCTCAATAAGGAGTGAACCAGTCTTTTCCAGCTGGAACTGATAAATAGGATTGTTCTTGGAGGTCTCTCTAAAATTGCCACATCCGCCAGCACTGCGACCTTTCCACTGTCCATTCACCTGTAGGAAAGTCAGTCTAGTTCTTAGCACACATATATAAATGGACTGTTTCATTTAATGTTCTTCCTCATTCCTTTCTAACCTTCAAGGCTTCATTAGAATATCAGTTTCAAAGTCACTGAAGTTACACTACAAAATGTTAATCTGACTTGTAGTGTTGGATCTATCCATACCATGTACTGCTGGGAAAAACAGGAGTAAATCATATCAACAAAAGGATGCAACAAAAGGATTCAATTGTCAGTCTCTTTAAAATCTTGAATTGCCTACATTCCATAAGAGAGGGATTGTTGAGTTTTATTGGATTCTGACAGCAGAATGTGAGAAGCCAACTTAATATATTTTAAATAGGGAGACTAAGTCTTTAGAGCCACCATAGACTATGTTTCTGTGGTGGTGGGGTTGTGGGTTCCTGTGAGGCAAGAGGCTATGCTGCTAGTACCCGTGCTGCTACTAGGGTCGCCTACATTAGACAGGCTTTTGCTAAGGAGCCAGAATAAATGTGCCAAACAGTTACTGGGCAGCAGTAGTAGTGGTGGTGTGTGTATGTGTGTGTGCATGTGTGTGTGACTGCACAGTAGGAGCCACAGTAAACCCCTGTTGAATGTATTTTGCCATGAAAACCCTATGATCAGACAAGTCTTTAGAGCAGAGACTGGGAAGGGGTCACCCTCCCTATTTGTTGAACTGTAACTTTCATCAGTCCTTACCTTCAGCTTTATGAGCTTGGGATTATGGTAGCTGCAGTCTAATTCTCACCTGTGCATTACAAGTTACCTCACAGCTCAGTGTACCATAGGGTTTCAACAAACACCAGACTGGAGCGCTCTTTTGCAAGGCAGTTCTCTTCATAGTTTTAGAATGTATGTCTTATTTTGTGCATCCACCTCCCATCTCCCAATGCTCTTGGATGACCAGAATGAATCCAATCATTTCTTACCCTTTTGGATACTGTATACGGTGTTGGGATCTTAGAGAAGGTAAATTTGCACGCTGAATATACCTACGTGAAAGCAGAATTTTTAAAAAAATGTAGTTATACATATTGTAAAACAATAAAAGGAGCTCCTATAGGGAGACACAGAGTGTTGGAATAGTGGAAACTATGTACTTTTTGCTTTCTTTGATTGAAAAATCACATGCACACAGATTTTTAAGAAACACTTTTGGATATCTTGTAAAATATGCGAGAACTGCATAGTACTTCCATTAGGCCTGAAGTGGCATATTAGACAGCCTTTAGTAACAGGGAAAACCTTTGTCTGTAGGCCACAACCATGTGCCATTGGCTTCTGAAGGCAATGCATAATTGTAGAAGCCATCTGGTCTAGAGAAGCAAGACATTCCCACACAGCATTTTCACAACTTTGAAACTTTCCCAATTCTTCAGATGTTGTAAATGAGGGAAAACAGAAAAATTCACTTCAGATTTGTTTCAAAATTCCCCACTAGCACATATGAATACTTGGGAGGAATGAGACAATGTATGTAAGACTTTTTCAACAGAGCAATTTCAACTTGTATCATTTGCAGGAAGCCCATATTAAATTAAAAACCTCTACAACATCACACCTATAAAGCATGACTGTAAATAATCATGTGCTTGGCTATCTTTTAAAAGAACTATTCCAAAGTTTTTAAAAGAACTATTCCCTGACTTGATGGCTGTGGTGATTACTCTTCCCAGCTCCTCCCAAGTTTTACTTGCAAGGGCACCTGTAAGTACATACCCTGAGGGTATAGTGAATTGTGTTCTGTTTCTCGTATTGAGAAACCACCAGTGTGAATGTATGAGTCCCTGGAGAAGTCAATGTCATCTTGGTCAGATAGTGTGGACTATTGATTCGAATGCCATCAATATATGGTGGTGGATCAGCTGAAAAACAAAAGACATTTATAGATTCCTGTTTTAAAGTTTGTTACCATAGATTAAGGGGTGAGTAACTGCCTGGGATTGGGGAACTTTTTGTGGGAAGCACTGGAGTCTAACTTCCTGCTGCTGCTAACACTGAAAGCAGTGGCAGTCATTGCTTTTGCTTCCACCTGCAGTAGTAGTTAAAATCTAGCTGTAACTATAGTGGCTCTCCATGGCACAGGAAGGTACTAGAGTATCCTTTGCATCATACAGCCTTGTGAAACGGTAAGGTAGAAAGTGACCAGGGAAGAACAAAAAGAAAGATGCTACAATTCTGATGGTGACAGTGGTTTCTGCTGCCAGCAGTCATAGCAATGGGGGCCGCAAAATGGGTGTGAAGACTGCATGTGGTTTTCAGGGTACACGTTGCCCATTCCAATGTAGACTAAATTCTTTAGCTTGAATTTCTCATGAGTGGGGCACACTAATGATAGGTCTTGCTAACTTTCCAAAATAGACTATTTGCAGAAACAAAAAAGGAATGGCCAGAACTTCCATGTCCATGAGTCTGATTCAATCAGCGGCAGAGGCCGTATTCAAGATGTCATGTTAAGCTATAGTTTGGAGAGGTCTGAATCAATGTAATCACCTCTCCAAGGGCTCATGTACTCCCTCCAACTCACCTCATATACTCCCACACACGTCCTGAAGGCTTTGTTATCCTGCCATACAAACTTGGCAAACTGTGGTTAATCCAAACCACAGGTAATTTCAAAAAGCCAACTTCAAACAGTGATTTACAAAGCTGGCTTGTTTGGAATTATCCATATTTAAGAGCAGACAATGTCCTGGATTCAGACCACACAGAATGTTGTAGCTGGTCCAAAGTACAAACCTTTTCTGCTGTGCTACTCCAGTGTGGAGCATCTTGCTCACACTGATATCATTCTGGCGCTAAGCAAGAATAGTACTTGATACTACAGTCTCTGATTTCACTCAAATCTGAACATGTGGTCTTATATTCTTAGGCTGATTTAACTGGTTTTAAACCATCTTGATTTACCTTGTTACATTGTTTAACAGGCTTTTAGTCTGTTTAAATTATTCTTACTGTTTTAAATTATTTTAGTCTGCACTGTTTTTATTGTATAATGCCTTGAGATCCTTTGATACAGGTTGAGAAATAAATACAGTGGGCCCACAATATCTACTGGGGTTTGGTTCCAGGACCATCCTATGGAGACCAAAATCCTTGGATGTTCAAGTCCCATTATATACAGTGGCATAGTAAAATGGTGTCCATTATATAAAATGGTACAGCAAGGATCATTTTTTGGAATGTTCCCCTCAAATATTTTCGAGCCATTGTTGGTTGAATCCATGGATGCAGAACCCATGGATATGGAGGGCTGACTGTATAATAATGATAATGATAATAATAATAATAGGACTCCACAGATCTCTGTCTTTCTGGCCCATCCTCCCCCCACAAAAAGATGATCTGTCTCTTCTTGAAATCGCTAAGACCAGCAATTCACCATTAAATAGCTCCCCCATCATTTAAAATGCCTGATTTTTATAACCAGAAGTGGAGTTTGATGGGGGGGGCATTTTTGGCACTCTGTGTGGACCTCATGGGATTCTAGAGGCAGAAAATTGACCCCTGGACCCACTGTAGCTGCTCACCCTGTCATATGGCGAGATAGGATGTTGACACTTACCAGGATAGTAAACCTTTTTCCCATCTGTTTTGTATACAACCATTGTGATGAATTCTCGGTTGCGTGCAAAGTCATCCTGTAGAAAAACCAATTACAAGTTTACTAGTTTATACTCCACGTACTTCATAAAGTAAGATTGACTTTTGTCACTATTTTCTTATTCATCTAATGTTTGACTTTTGTATATTCTAGTCTTTGCTGCAGCTCTGTGTCCCAAATTTCTGACAGGCAAACTCATGCTTATACCTAACAAGCTTTACTTTAGAGCAATCAAGGATGGCCAGACCTATCTATCTATCTAACCCCAGCTTTCTCTCAAGAAGGGACTCAAGGTGGCTTACAACAATTAAAAAATACAGCTAAAATCACCGTTTACAAAAATTAAAAAAGCATTAAATTAATTTCTTCAGAACAGCCTTACACCTACATTTCTCCAACAGCTACTGATATAGGAAAAGTCAAATAAGGTACAGCTAGAGATTTCAAATGTAATTAAACTATCAATAAAATTAAAGACAGTTAAAAGCAAACCATTCAACAGAACAACCAGAACCTTATACAGTACAGCATATAAAAGGCCCTTTCTCCTTGAGCAGTCAGCCCACAAGGATGTGTCAAAACAAAAAAGATCAGCTGTCTATGAAAGGATAGCAAGGAGGACGCCAGCGTAACATGTCTAGAAAGGGAGTTCTAGAGCCTTGGAGCAGGCACTGAGAAAGCGCTCCCACTTGTTCCCACCAGATGTACCTGTAAGGATGGTGGGACAGTGAGAAGGGCCTCTCCAGAAGATCTGAAGACACAGATAGGCTCATACATTGGTCCTTTTGCCCCCCTCCCTTTGGTATCTTGAGTCATAACACTGGCATTTCAGGGCCAGACTGCACTTGTTATGTGTTTGGAAAAGAAGCAAATGAGTACCTTGTCTGTAATGTGTCTGCTGAGGAGAACCCACACAGCAGCACCACCTTGTGGGCACTGAACCTCCAGTTTGTACTGTGGATTATTAGCCAGGCTGTAAGCATCTTTCACAGGACCCTGTTTTGCATCCCAGGTACTGAGAGAGAGAGAGAGAGAGAGAGAGAAGTGGGGATGGATACAAATAGTGTTTGAGTAAAAGAAATTGCAATTCCTTCTTGCAAAATTCAATTTCTACTGAAGTGTATTTTCCCCACAGAGGCCATCACTAATTTCAAATGGCAGTGATGCCATTACCTGACAGTGTAAAATATTATCTAGGAAGAAACACTACTTTTACAAGGATCAAAGCAAAAACAGCTGCAGGAAATCTATGAATGCTGAACAGTAATGGCACCGTGATGTGTCACTGTAATGCAATTCTATATACTGGGTATTATCCTACCTTTGAATCACAACACTCAAGTCACTTATACCTGAGCTAGTTCTCTGAATGTGAGGAAGGCCTTTGTAAAGAGAAGTCTACAGTTTCTCAAAGATGTACGAAGAAGCCCAGGGTGGTCTTAGATGGCTGGGGATGAGGGAACAAGTATAAGGGGAAACTAAATGACTGAATACAAAAATGACAGTGATGGGGAAGGAACACGAAGACAAAATTACAACTATATCTCAGACTTAATCATGTTTCTTATTTCATTAATCCAATATACTCTCTGATACGCCTTAACCTAGAGGTATACCCCATTAGAGTACACAGGAAAATAAAACTGGAAGGCTGTTGGGAACATAATGGCTTTGCATCATTTTCCATTGGACAAACCTGTGAATGCATGTTGATTCCTTAAAAAGACTTGGATTCCAGCTCAAATAAATAACATCATAATACTTGCACAAATCTTCCCAGGAGATCCAAAAAATCCCTACAAGAGGAGACACATACAGATCAAAATGTGATATATTTTCTCAACAAGCCAATTAACACATGTTATAAGACACATGTTATAGGAGGTAAAAATCAAAGATCCTGTAAACTAAACAGCAGAAAAGCATTCTTCTAGAACAGGAATGTATATCCAATCCTCAGTTGGGCACAGCCCTCAAAACCAGCAGGACCCCCAAAACTTCCTCCACTGCCCCAGAAGTTTCTGTATCTCAGCTTTTCAGTGAAATTATACATCAGTGACTGTTAAAACAATTAGGGGTAAGGAAAACACACTCCCATGTATGTTTTGACACAACTGATATAAATTAATATTAGAAAGACAAGATGATACTGATCTCATGGATGTTTTTTGAAAGTCCCACTGAATTTAACTGAGTTTACTTCCAGGAAATCATGTACTGGATAGCAGTGTGAGCCACACTTAATACTTGGCTAGGCTATGTGTACTAATGAAATTTGTCTACAAAGTTCTGCCTGTTGAGAAACAGTATAAGGTTTCTTCTCATTACCTGTTGGATTCTGTTTCTCTTTTAAAACAAACACACAGCTAGAGAATTTAATTCAGCCAGGCATTTTTATAATTTATACTTGCTTTTGCAATCACCACCCCACCATTTAAAAATCATACTGCAGTTTGTATAAAGTTTTTCCTTTTGCAGAGTAAAAGGGAAAATTTGCAATAGTAATCATTGTAATCAATAGTAAACGAATCCCAGTTTTCCCTGTCAACTATGGACAGAAGGCCTGGGTTGTTTAGTTGTAATCCTGCTGTGAAGATGACATTTCCTCAATACTTTTTACGCTCCATCTTGTTCCACAAGATGGACTTGGGGACAAGTGAGTCAGTCATCTGTCACTGTGTTTGCTTAAACTTCCTTATATACCACCCCTTTACCGTTGTCTATTTTCTGAGCTGTTCTAGGATCAAAATTCAAGTATTTCTGAAGTTCAGGGGTCCAGCTGTTTATATCTTTCTCACTATATCTTCCTTTCCAGCGTAGGTGGCTCCAGGGGTTTTTCAACTGGAGAAATCGAAGTCCCTGGAGAAACGAGAAATACAAAGAATTTGGATAACTCCTTTTGCACATTTTTTCTTTAAAAGTACCGGAAGCAAAAATATCATTCGACTCATTGAATTTGATCTGGAAAAGATACTCTAAAGCTTCCCCACTTTAGAGCAGTGGTACAAAGGGGCAATACAAAACAGTCAACCTGAAAAAGGCATTTCAAAAAATTATTCACTGGGTACCTTGTATTCTCTAATATCCAAAACAGCATAGGCATGGGTTGGCACTAAACCCCATCTTTCTCCTTCCTCTTCAGTCATCATTCCTGTAGCTGTTGTAATAAGCACATCCCCTTTGTGAAATCTGGCCACCAAGAACAAGAAAATTTGCTTTAGGGTTTGCTTACAAGAAGACTGCTCAGACTCTGATGTTTCTGATTCTTATTGCCTGCCCATTTACTGCTCTGAAGGAGGGAAAGAAGGGCAGATGGCATTTGGAAAAGTTTAATGGTATAATTGGTATCATTTAGAGGAATGAGAATAGGAGTGGGAAAGAGAGCAGAAATTTATCCCCAGAAGCTGTAGTTTGTACAACATATTCCAGAAGCTCTTTAGTTCCTAAAACTTCTAATAAAGCCAGATTCCAAGCATTTTCTAGAAGTAATCCATATCTAGTTAACATCAAACATACTGGAACCTCAACTTTGCACTCTGATATTATTGAGCTATTGAAAAATATTTGTACCCTTCTATCTTAGTCCAAACAAGGATGATATATAGCCCAAAAGATGACAGTTTTTACAGCTTTCTTCTGAGGCTGAGAGAGTGTGATTTGCACAAAGTCACCCAAAGGGTATTCAAACCCAGGTTTCCCAGTGTCCTAGTATAACACTCAATCCACTACACCATGCTGGCTCTCATTTAGCCCAAATGGGCTACCTTCTGAATCAATCTCTCTCAGTAAAAACACAGGCATAAAGAGAGGCAACATAGCCAAAAATTCCCTGCCCCTTAAAAAAAAATCCCATAAGCAAGTAGAGCCAATGAAAAATACTGTGAAGCTATTGTGTTTATTATATTGTGTCTGAAGCCTCCTTAAAACCAGCCATAAGTTACCTTTGGTAAAGCATTCTGAAGGAATTGTCTTTGTTAAAAGTTTGATTGTCCGAGTGCATAGCAATCCTTTCAGGTATCCAGCCAGTCAACGCATGTAGATCAATATTCTGAAACATAAAAAGAGTTAATCAGCAACTAAAAAAGGGGCACATTTACCATATCAGTGTTAGTACAATAAACATAAAAAACCCACCACCACTATATAAGTTTTCAATAAACATGCATTTTAGTAACAACTCCTGTTGTGAAACTTTTTTAGATTTCATTTCTTTTCAGTGCAAGCATGTATGACATCTTCTGTAAGTAATCAGTGCTAATCCACAGGAGAGTGGTTTGCAAGCTGATTTGTTGGAAGCACCACAGATTCACAGATTGTGGAACGCCAAGAATATTCAGACGGGGGTTCAGAAAAGACAGGACTACAATATATGACTCTTTTTTTTTAATCACCTTTCATATTAAATATGATCTCTTCATGGATGCAAAAATTAATTTGAAAATGTTTTAGCAGTAAGAGCTAAAGACCCAAACACTAAGAAAACAGGAGACTCAAATGCATTACATTTCTAGAATTTTAGCTTGCAAGTACCAACCCAGTGAAGATATTTCACATTTGCTGGCATCATTCCTACATTAATGCCGATTCAAAATAGTACTTATTCCAACAGAAATGGTTTGCCATGTCGGAAAAAGCGTAATAAGACCCCTGGGTCTAATAATTTATTTCATCTTCTCTAGCCAGCATCTCTTTGACAAGAATAAACTGTTACTCACAGAATTTGATCCTGGGAAATCATAGCCTCCCATGACTTTCATATAAGCCTTTTCTATCAATGATACCCAAAGTTCATTTTTGTTGTTCGAATAAGAGCAAAGAAGTTCTCCACTGTGATCTACTGGTAAGAAGTCATCAATAATTACCTGGAGAAACCAAAACAGAGAGCAAGGTCAAGCAGATTGTCCAAAGAAGGGGGTTGCAGCAGCTGTACTTTTGATTACGGCACTCTGAAGAAAACCAAGACAAGAATAATTCCAGGAACCCAGTCAATACAGTCAGACCCCCGTGTTCGGGGACCCAATATCTATGGTTTCAGTTATCCATGGGACACAAAATAGTAACACATACCATAGAGTTGCACTGGAAAATGCTAGAGAGGCACCCTCTCTAGGCATCGTCTAGGTCCTACAACACAACTCTACAGTATGTTTTTACTGGAAGTCCTTTATTTTAATAGGGTTTGCTGTTATCCAAAGTTTCCGGTATACACAGTAAGTTTGGAAACCAAACCCCTGCAGATATGGGGGTCTAATTATACACTCCTACATGGAATTGTGAAGTTTCTGTACAGTGTGAGAGTGCAACCCCTATTACACCTAGTTAGCACTCAATTCCTTACCTTCCTAGGGACACCATTGATGTGCAGCTTGACCATATATTTCCCACAAGGATTATATTCTGGCTCTCCTTTTTTATTCTGTGGGTAAATGATGCTATTTTGAAGAAGAGGAATACTGTGAATCAGACAAGTTCATTTCAACCCAGTTCTATTAACTTAAAAGCTTATGTCATTCTTCCATGATACTGCAAGGTTTTTAATGTTTATTTCTGCCTCATTATGTTGAAAAAGAAAACTATCAATCGAAACACATAAGAGACAACAGAAGTGGGATTTTTTTAAAAAAAGAAGAAATATAATTATAGCAACCACAAGTTATTGTTGATTTAAAAAAAATTTAGTAGACAACTTCTTGTTTGCTTCACTCTCAGTTTGATGGCACTCACAGCAAATTAAATAACTCACAAATTAAAGATGACAATAGCATTTTGTGGTGTGAAAACTAAGGTTCTGAAGTTTACTTGGCTGAATTCAGGCATCCTCATGAATGCAGGACTTGCAAATAAAGCCTTATGTCTAAGGCACCATGAAAAGAATGAAAAGAGAGCTATTACGGGATGTTTTCAGAGTAGGTACACTTGAGCAGCTGGAACTGGGAAATACAGGTTTCTAGAGCAAGTTGAAATCATCAAAGAACTCACAAAGAACACACTAGTGTTTTACTTTTAACACAAACCCCAAAATAAAAGCAAAACAAAAACATAACTAATAAAATAACTCTACAGGTCATCTGACAGAAAGAGTATACCTGGTAATCAACTTCTTATTGTATCGTCGCTCATATGCTGCACTAATAGCAAGTGAAGCTACAAAAGAACAATCTGACACGATTGTCTGAAAAACAAGAATTTATTTCATTATTTTTATTATTATCTTGCCTTTCTCCTAATACAGAACCCCAGCAGAGGAAATAAAGATGTACCACTAAGTAGAAGTCAAATCCAAAGAGACTTCAGAACACCAAACTATTTAGTTCTCTCAATTCATAGGAGAGAAAAAAACAACAACCGTGATCCAACCTGAGGCAAGTACATTCAAAACAGTAAACTTTACTTGACTCAGATGCTGGATAATCTTTTCTAAATGCCCCCATTTTGTTTAAAATATGAAACATTATTGGCCTAAAGATTCTCATACTTTATTAAATATCAGTGGGACTATGAAAACCCGTAGACCTTCTGTTAGATCTAAAATCATGAATGGAAATATTCTCTTTAATGGACAAAACTGGTTTTATTTTCCTGTAAACCTTAACCCTCAAGCTTCCATCAGTCCCATGTAATGTGATGAGTAGCAGGTTCTTCTGCATCTAAGACTGCAAACAAAACAGCATTTCTGATTTTTGAACAATGACCTCAAGAACTAAATTGCATATTAATCTAGGAAGCCTAGAAGAGAAATGCTGAAGATGTCCAGCTTCCTGCTGACAGGATGGAGAAGGGGCAAGAACTTATAAGCCCAAGGTGACAACTAGTCTTCTTTTCAGTCACTCATAATGCCACATAGTTTGCCTGCTCTCTTTTGCCCCTTACAAAAGTGAATGTGTCACAGTTAATATTCCACATTAAATTCCTCTTTGTTCCATAGAATTTAAATATGCACTAGGAAACATCACAGCAGAATTTACTTGAGTAAATGTGCTTCCCAAATTATGAAAAGAAGCTACACACACAGAGGGGGAAGCAACATCTGCCAGAGACAAAGGAGAAAATTCATTTCAACCCAGTGAAGCCCCAAACTATTCCTAATGGCAGAAACAAAGAAAAGGGAAAGAAAGAAAAAAAAGAGAGAGAGAGATTGGACATAAAATAGATCCCTACCTGTTTTATGCTGAAACTGGATACAGTATAGATCATGGTGGGATTGTTTGTTATGTCATCTGGCCGCACCCATCGAGAAAACATTGCCTTTTGCTTGGGAGACAAGGGCAACTTGCCACATTTATCTCTGAAATTTAAAAATAAATAAATCTCATTTTAAAATCCAGAGCTGTTTGTGAAGAGTAACATTCTTATTTCACCACACATTATTTTACAGACCAAGTCAGGAACCGCTGCTTCAGGGATCTTAGCCTGCCCATTAAGTTCCTGGCCAGCCAATCCTAATATTCTTGCTATCTCTGATTCCTGGATTCTAGTTTCCATTCCTTGACTGATCTGGTATGGGCTCCTACCTTGACTTTCATCTTGCTTGTCCACCATTATACCAAGATCCTAGCTTTTTAAAGACCCGTATTTGGTTTTACCTTTGGGCTACTAGGGTCAAAAGCTACTCAGGATCTAGTAAACCATAAGACAGAGTTGTCTCTTCACAACAAGTGTTGTGATATCTAAATATCATTTTTTCAAGTTCCTTTGCAATTTAAAATCTGAACACCATTCCTAGAGCACTTAATGCTACTCAAAATAATAGCCATGTTAGCCTTGTAGTACCCTTTAAACAAATCAATATATTCATTTTAGCACATGATATCATGCTTTAAGAGCAGCATAAGAGAACCACAAGAGATGCAAGAAGAATTTCAAAGAGGTTATACTTATGGTAATTTGAACTAAGGAAACTAATGTGAAATAAGGCAAGTACTGGAAAAGTTGCACTGTTAATTCATTCATGATTCTGGGATCACAAGATCTACGAAGCCAGTGTGTAACAGATGTATTTTGGGACATACTTAACTTCCAGATCTTTAGACCTTACCTCTCTAATTTCTCTTAGATCAAGGGTGGGAATTATCTGGCCCTAAAGATGCTGTTGGACTGCAGTGTCCAGCAGCTGTAGCTACCATAGCCAATAATGAGGAATGCTGAGTGTTGTAGTTCAACAACATTTGGAGGGCTGCATGATTCCGGTCCCTACCTTAGATTATGACCTGTTAGGCATTTAGAAGCCCAGAAATTTCCAGCATTTACTTTATTATACATTTCCATTTAAGAAATGTGTACACAGGACCCCAACTATCTTGTGGCCTTTCCAAAGGCTGCCAGAATCAGTTTAGCAAATTTGCTTAATCTCAAGAGGTTGCCACTGATAGATAAATCTGTTAAGCATTCCTTTCCCTCCTGCTTTTAACAGTAGCAGGAACAATGCTTCAGCCTTAGTGTTCCAGATGAGCAGCAACAGTGCTTTCTAAATTTGAATGAGTCCAAGGGGGATGAGCAGACAGCAATGGGTTTTGCTTTTTGCACAATAAGAATGAAAGGTACAGTGTGTGGCTATTGTTCACTTGATACTGAACACTCTTAAAAGTTTTAAGAAACAAAAAAAAATTCAAGAAGCATACTGATAAACTTATATTCACTTACGAAAAAGGAACTGGAAAAGCAAAACGCTCTCTCAGGTCAACACTCATGAATGGAACATACTCAATGCCATTTATCTTTGATGTCTTCCTGTTAATACAACATGCAAGATATTGGAAGCATAATATCACTTAAAATCCATTTGTTTTTTTATCATGGCAGCCTCTTTAAGTACAGATGAAGTAAACCTCCCTGAGTAGGAGTAACACAATGAAGGGCCTAATTTAAAGAGTCTGCAAATACCTTTCCTTAGTTTTTGCTAAAACTGTGGTGTAGTAGAGTTCTTGACTGGGATCTGGGAGATCCAATTTCATGCCTCTGCTGAGCCATGAAACCACTAGCTGACCGTGGGTGAATCAGTCACTCTTAACCTAAACAATCTCATTTTTGTGCAGATAAAATGTAAAGGAGAGACAGGTACATCTCCTGAGCTCTCTGCAGAAAAGATGGGAGGTAAATGTAACTAACATAAATAAATGCAACTTCTCTTTACACAATAGGTAAGCCTAGGTATGTTTAATCAATGTTCTCGCTTTCAAGTCTGAAGAAAAAGATTAGAAATGGTGAACCTTTAACAGGTAACAATACACCATTCATTATCTGCCTAGTAAATCTTAAAGCTTTCAGATGAGACACAATTAATTTCTTTACTCAAGAGAATGGTTCTACTAATATGATTTTTTTTACACTTCCCATCACTTAAACTCCAAAGGCACAGGCACCAAAATACCAACCAATTCTGAAATTATCTTCTAGAAATGTTTTAAAACAAACTGCTATGCTAAATGACCACTGCCCCATTTTGAATTTGGGTGTGGCAAAGCTGTCCCTCTTTTAGGAGCAATGCTATTCACTGCTCCAAAATCTGGATCATTTATTGACTGCATATCATGCCATCAGGGAACTTATTGACTTACTTCATTGGCATTATGACGAAAACGTGATCACATCATTATTTGGGTAATTCTTCCATCAACATCAAGTGTATCTTCCAGCTTTACTTACTATAAGAGTAGCTGTGACCTATGGTTGGCAAACTGTTGCATTAATTTACCAATTGGTGGGGCCTGCATCTGGTGGTGACTGGAAACCACTCCTGATTGCTTTTGGTCTACATTTTTGGGCCGGTTTTTTTTTTTTTTTTACTGTTCTGGCATGCCCACTAAATAGACCTTTAAAAAAAACACCATGCCCCCCCCCGCTATCATCCATCAAAACACTTTTTTTGTTGTTGTTGTTTTGCAGAAAAAAGGTATTATTTTCCCCAGACTTTCTGAGGGATTCAGGGGTGGTGTAAATGGTCACGTGAGACCCCCCCCACAGGTGGCATATGGCCTACAGGTCGCAGGATTTCCATCCCTTCTTTACAGTTTCATATTTAATGACGCAATTCTCTTCACGTTCACTCAAAAGTAAGTCCCAAGGTGTTCCAGGGTGTAGTTCCAGGTAAATGGGCAAAGGACTGCAATCTATATTAGGCAATTTATATTAGATTACCATGTACAAAAAAAAAGGGATGAGGAACAGCCAAACTGTGACCAATGTGATTGGAGACAGGACACTATTTAAAGTCTGGGAAGCTACTGCTTGGGACTAGGCTCTGGTTTGCAGGCCAAGAATTGTTGCACTGGGGCTTAGTCCCAAGTAAACACACACAGAATTGAGTTGAGCCTTGCTCGAATTTGGTAAGATGTCCAAATTGGAAAGAGTTATGCCTGGCCTCACCCACTTTGCTTTGGCCCTGCCTCATGACTTTAACCCCACCCACTGCTAGAAAATAACCCCTGAAACTTTACCCCAAATGGAACTCAGTTTGAGGCCAATAAATAAATAAATAAAATAAAATAAAATAAAACTCCCCACCCATGTAGTAGTCACTGATAAGATATTATTTCCTGCCCTTACCTGAGCACCTCAATCTCTTCTGCTGTGTAGCGCTGGCCCTGAGGTTCACTGGCATGCACAGGTCTAACTGTCTGAGGCTTATCATTCAAGGAAAAATCAGTTCCCAGTGGGAAGAAGGTTCTCACAGGCTGATTTGCTTTCACTGGGGCTGGCTTGTCTTTCTGAGATGGCTTTGAGTCTTTCAGTGCCTCTGCTCTAAAACAATAAAGAGTTTTGATTTTCAACAGAGCAACAATGATTGCATGATTCACACATTTTTGCACCTTATGGATTTCTGCACATATCAGTCGGCCCTCTGTACCCACGGATTTGGTATCTATGGATTCCAGCATCCACGGCTTGAAAATATGCCCCCCAAAATAAATTCCAAGAAACAAACCTTGATTTTGCCATTTTATATATGAGACATCATTTTACTATGCCATCTATATATATAATTCTCTTGGGTATGTTGCCGTTTCCAGTGTGCTGATTGGCTGCTTAGGGAACTGACCAACCAATCACAGGTCTGTTGGGCAGCCAATCATCATACTGGGGGTGGGACCATGTAGATCTCAAACATGGCGGCTGGAGCTAGAGAGTGAGTAAGGTAGGGGTGGATGTGGTGTGTGCCTGTGTGTTCTGGAGTGCAGGAGTGGGGTCGGAGGGGCAGAACGAGTGCTGGGGGGCAGAACGAGTGGGGACAGGGGCAGAATGGGTGGTGGGAGGAGCAGAACGGGTGAGTGGAGGGGCAGAACAAGTGGTGGGAAGGGCAGAATGAGTAGTGGTGGGGAGAACAAGTGGGGGGCAGAACGAATGGGGGGGCCAAAATGAGTGGTGGGAGGGGAAGAGCGAGTGGGTAAGGGACAGAACGAGCGGTGGGGGATGGCAGGGGGCAGAACGAGCAGCGGGTGGGTGAGATAAACCCACCAGCCTACCACAAAGGGTTGTTATGTTAATGGCGTATGGCACGCCGGGTCCAGCTAGTTGTATAATAATGGGACTTGAGCATCCATGAGTTTTGGTATCCATGGCAGGGTGGTTGTGGAACGAAACCCCAGTAGATACCAAGGGTCCCACTGTATTGCACAAGATACAACTACGTGGAGCCAGGAATATCCTGTATTAGTATAATACACAGGTAGTTAGAATACGTTCTATGGTATCTGAAAGACCATATCTCCCTCTATGAGCCTGCAAGGGTTTTAAGATCATCAGGGGGAGGCATTCTCTTGGTCCTACCACCATCACAGGCTTGCTTGGGGAAGACATGAGAGAGAACTTTCTTGGTGGCTGCTCCTGCCCTCTGGAATTCCTTTCCATGGAAGGCTAGGCTGGCTTCCACCCTGCTTTCCTTTCGCTGGTAGGCAAAGATAGTTTTATTGAAGCAGGCTTTTAATACATAGCTGTGCTCACAGAGGCTTTTTATTGGGTTGTGTTTTAATTATTTTTTAACTTGTACATGTTTTATATAATTTTAAACTTTGAAACTGTGATGTTTTTAATTGTGTTTTATTTGAGATTTCTGTGAGCTGCCTTGGGTCCCATTCTGGGAGAAAAGAGGCATATAAATTAAAGAAAGAAAGAAAGAGTTTCCATCTAGGTGTCCTCACCTGCCTTCTTCCAAAAAACGTATGTTTTTCAGATGTAGAAAATCTTGCCCTCCCACTAGTACAATACTCCCAAACTTTCATCAGCCTGCAACTGTCCATATCTACAACTATCTACGTGTGGTATGCATGGTCTAAACCTTAAGGATGTAAGAGATTTTTTAAAGAAAAGTAAAACAAATTTGGGGAGGTTTCACAGGTGTGTGGACCTACATGAAGCACGAGGGCTGCATTTTGATAACTCCATTAGGTAGAAGGGCATTCCCTTAAACTGTCAAGGGAATAATTCAGAGGATTTTCATGTGGCTTTTGCTATTTATCTGAATATATTTGCCCACATCAGGGTTTCCATGCTTTCGTGACCTGCATGACAGGAGCTGAAGCATTTTCTTAATGTAACAGAGATGAGCTGAAGGAAGCCTTCATACAATATACTTGGACAAAGTCCTGAGAAACATACCTGTCCAGTGCCTGTCGAGCCAGCTGCTTCAGTTTCATTTGGAGTACTGTTTCTGAAGTTTCATTAGCCTTTAACATTTAATTTAAAAAAAGATTAAAAAATTGAAACTGTGTCACTCTAGTACTTCATACAAAGGCACAACAACCAAGAGGGCAGCTGTAAGGGGATTTGAGCTACCTCCTTTTAGATCTTTCCCATTTGCTACAAAATTGTTATGTTGGGCAAAGATGTCTAACCATTTCATACTGTTGTTTATTTGTATGTTGCTAGACTGAACGTTGGGGAGCGGGAAGGAAATCTGCTTCCATGTAGCCAAACATCAGAAGCTGGGCTAGCTTAAGAGTTAAGAACAAAAGCTTCTGCATTGAAGTCATCATATCTTGGTTTAATAAATCTGATACATGAGATGTCTGATCATGCATCCAGCTCCTTTGTCATGTAAGCAATCAAACCAGGAATTCTCTTAAAATTAATGCACATTTCCAGATTTGAATAAGGGAAACCATGCTTATCAGCACTGGAGCTAGCCAAGATAGTAAATAAGGGGCTGTCGAAGTACAGCCCCTCCAAGCAGTTTTTGTACACCTTGACTTCTTCACATTCCCTGGTTGGTCTTTTTGTGGCCAAAAAAGGTGGGGTGTGTGAACTGCTTCTACTGGGAGCAGCAATTCATGCTTTAATTAGGTTACAGGCCTTTTTGTGCACTAATATAAAGAAAACAAAACCATTTTCTCAAAAGCAAAAGTGGACTTCTGGCAACTCTGCTTTGCTTTCCCTTTTTGGGGAAATCAATTCAGAGCTTGGACGTCCCTGGATCTGTTGCAATTACTGGCCCATCACCATCTTAAATCAATATTAAGTCTTAGTTTCCTATCCTAGCATATTCCGAAACTAGTAATCATAATTTCCCATCTTGAATGAAACAGGAAATTGATTAAACAGAAGTTTCCTGGTTTGACTGCATATGCTGCAAAAAGACTACAGGCACGAGGGAAAGACATGTTCCTTTCTCATCTTATTAGAATGTGATATAACTGTCTGAACACAGCCATTAGGTGTATTCCTCACACAGCAGATGAAATGAGCTGGAATATATGCCAAATAAAACTTGTCAGTCTCTAAGGGTGTATCTACACTGTAGATACAGTATACTGCAGTCTGACACTACTTTAAGTACTGCAGCTCTTATAGAATCCTGGGATTTGCAGTTTTATAAGGTCTTTAGCCTTCTCTGCCAGAGTGCTGGTGCTTCATAAAACTACAGATCCCAGGATTCTGTAGGATGGAGCCATGGCAGTTAAATGACTGTCAAACAGCTTTATTTCTACAGCGCTGATGCACCCTAAAATGACACAAGATTCTTTGTTGTTGTTTCTGCAGGAGGGTAACAAATATATCCAAACCTCCTATTCAATAGCATGTCAACAGATGAGTCAGGATTCCACATGGTGACTTTAACAAAAGCCAAAAGGAGAAGCACAGAGGCAGCTGAAAGACAGTTAATCCAGCTCACTGCTTCTGTTCTTAAAGAGCCAATTAATGGGACTTTAGCTTTCTGTCTGGAAAGCCAAGTTTTCCTTAGCCCTAGTTCAGGGTTACACACTGGATCAACAGAGAAAACTACAGAACTTGTTTAGAAGGGCCACCCTTACATAATTACATGTAACCATACAGAAGACTTCTCTCACACTTCTAAAAGCATCCTCCAGATGCTTCTAGACTACAGCTCCCACCATCCCTGACCACAGCCATTCTGGCCAAGGCCAATAAAAACTGGAGTCCAATGTCTGGAGGACACATTCACCATCCATATCCTATATCAATGATTCCCAAATTCTAGTCCTTCCAGGTGTTTTGGACTTGAGTTCCCAGAAGCCTCAGCCACCTTGGCCAGTGATTAGAGATTCTGGGAGCTGAAGCCCAAAACACCTGGAAGATCAGACTTTGGGAAACACTGTCCTACATGAATCAAAGCTAAAACATAGAGTGGTAAACCTCTTTATTATGTTGAAGCACTTCCCACCCCCTTACTAATCACAATACTGTTGCAGAAATGCAAGGGAAAGAAAATATTTAGATCCACATATGGTGCAAGTTTCAAAGCTAGTGAACAAAGCCGACTTGGGCTGCTGACACACTGCAGAAATAATGTAGTTTTGATACAATTTTAACAAACGTGGCTCCATCCTATGGAATCCTGGGATTTGCACTTTGCTGTGGTACCAGAGCTCTCTGACAGAGAAAGCTAAATATCTCATAAAACTACAAATCCTGGAATTCCATAGCATTCAGCCACAACAGTTAAAGCGGTGTCAAACTGGATTATTTCTGCAGTGTGTCAACAGCCTTAGATCAGCTTCAGTGCTACAGAAGAGGTAAAAGTTTCAGCCAGTTCAAGGAAATTAAACACTGAGTCTTAAGTAACACAGTATTTTCCATCATACCCTTTCAAAACAGTTCCTCCATTTCAAGAAATCAGAAGAAAAGAAATAATCATACTTGGTGGAGTTACATCATGATAGCGAGCTCTTCCTGTAATAAGTTTTGACTACCGGCTGGCTTACTATTTAAAAAGTGGTACCCGCAACAATTAGGGTTAGATCTATATTAAAGTGGCAATCCAGGCACACAGTTACTTGGGGCTAAGCTTCTCTGAACTCAAAGAGGCTTAATTCTGATTAGAATCAGGACCTGGCTATAAGTTAGCTGAACTTAGGTCCCGTTGAAATCCAAGGGGCAAGTTAGTCATGACCTTAGGTAGTTCCCATTGAAATGAATAGAAGTTCAATGCCACTAATTCAGTTGGGCTCCAACTTTTTGTGTACCCTCAGTAACTCTGGAATAGCAGTTACAGAAAATAAGGAAATAGCCCCCCAAATAATTTGCTCTGTATCTTAGCCCTATTTAGCATAGGAAGTGCATTCACATAAGAAAGTTCCCGCATTAACTGGACAGAAAAATAATTTTAATATGGCACATCCATAAATATACGTGAAGTGTGGGCACAAGATGTACCAGTTAATGCAATATTCCAAAGGAAAAATTAGCCAAATTAGAAAATACAGCCTTCCTCCACTCTAACATAAGAAATACAGGTACCACTTTTTAAGCCAGCGTCCAAGGGTGTGAATCCACATCATGTTTTGCACTATGAAGAACAGGAGGTTCTTTTCTAACACAAATGTACACTGACTTGATAACAGTGGTTGGAGGCATGATGCACAAGTTTCCTCACATTCACAAAAATAATTTCCCCCTAGATTTCCTTCCACAGGCTTCCTCTTCCCCCACTGCCAAGTGCAGCATTTTCAATGCACTAAGATTCCCAAACTTGATGTGTGCACACACCCTGCATATCAAGGCATCTGCATAAATGGAAGAATTTCTTACCATAACATAATTCCACCAAGTTAAGTGGTAGCTTAACATACTGTTTTCAAACAGAGCTCCACTGCTTCTGTATAGAGCTCTATCGCTTCATCTCCATTGCCTTTCTCATCTTCGTCAAAAGCTTGAGTAACCAGGAAATGGGCCCGCTCCAAATCCAACTGCTGCTTTGACTTCAAGGGGTCAACTTTCTGGGAATGAACTGGATTAGGAGGAAAACCACAAGCTCTGTCATTTATTGACCAATAAGAAACTTTTATTAGAGCAATTTGCAGGTAAATAAGACCACATACCATGTTGCTTTCATCTATTATGAAAAAGTGTTCATTATTAATCTGTCTTAGAACCAACATGTCCTGCTTGATATGGGTCACTCACTGTATCTGTGGGGAATACGTTCCCAGACTTATTGCAAACACTTGAAACTGCAAGTAAGAGCAAGTCCCATAGAATCATGTTGGAAGACCTAGAAGATGCCTAGAGAGGCTGCTGGAGGATCTGGGAAATGCCTGATTCCATATTTTCCAGACGATGGATAATTGAAACCGCGGTCCCACACATACAGGGGACAAACTGTATTTACAGTCATCCCTTCACATTCGTGGGGGTTAGGTTCCCCAGACCCCCACAAATGTGAAAAATCCGCGAATAACAATTGCCCTCCCCCGCCAAAGCGAACACAGGGCCTCAGGAGGCCCTATAGTCGCTTTCCCCCGTCTCCCCCTCCCTCCCCAGGCCTTCATGGGGCCTTCAGAGCGTCTCCGGAGGTCGCTTGAAGGCCTCCCCAGCCCTCCCCAGGCCTTCATGGGGCCTCTGGAGCGTCTCCGGTGGCCCCAGGATCGCCTCCCCAGCCCGTCCCCAGGCCTTGATAGGGTCTCCGGAGCGTCTCCGGGGGCCCCATGATCGCCTCCCCAGCCCTCCCCACCCCGTCCCCAGGCCTTCATGGGGCCTCCGGAGCGGCTCCGGAGACCCCATGATTGCCTCCCCAGCCCTCCCCACCCCGTGCCCAGGCCTTCATGGGGCCTCCGGAGCGTCTCCGGAGGCCCCATGATTGCCTCCCCAGCCCTCCCCACCCCTTCCCCAGGCCTTCATGGGGACTCCGGAGTGTCTCCGGAGGCCCCATGATTGCCTCCCCAGCCCTCCCCACCCCTTCCCCAGGCCTTCATGGGGACTCCGGAGTGTCTCCGGAGGCCCCAGGATCGCCTCCTCAGCCCTCCCTACCCTGTCCCCAGGCCTTCATGGGGCCTCCGGAGCATTTCCGGGGCCCCCGTGAAGGCCTCCCCAGCCCTCCCCACCCCTTCCCCAGGCCTTCATGGGGCCTCCGGAGTGTCTCCGGGGCCCCCATGAAGGCCTCCCCGGCCCTCCCCCTCCCTCCCAAGGCCTTCGCGGGGCCTCCGGAGGGTGTCCGAAGGCCCCGCGGAGGCCTTCCCAGCCCTCCCCGCTCCCTCCCAAGGCTTTCGCGGGGCCTTGCAGGGCCCCGCGGAGGCCTCCCCGGTGCTCCCCAAGGCCTTCGTGGGGCCTCGCAAGGCCCCGCGGAGGCCTCCCCGGCCCTCCACCCTCCCTCCCAAGGCCTTTGCGGGGCCTCCAGAGGGTCTCCGAAGGCCCCGCGGAGGCCTTCCCAGCCCTCCCCCCTCCCTCCCAAGGCCTTTGCGAGGCCTCGCAGGGCCCCGCGGAGGCCTCCCCGGTGCTCACCAATGCCTTCGCGGGGCCTCGCAAGGCCCCCCGGAGGCCTCCCCGGCCCTCCCCCTCCCTTCCAAGGCCTTCGCGGGGCCTCCGGAGGGTCTCCGAAGGTCCCGTGGAGGCCTCCCCGGCCCTCCCCGTTCCCTCCCAGGGCTTTCACAGGGCCTCCGGAGGCCCTGTGTCGCAGTTTTGGGGGGGCCCCAGGGGGGCCCTCCCAAAACCGCGTATAATCAAAACCACGAATGCCAAGTTCGCGAATGTGGAGGGGCAACTGTATTGCAAACCACATTAAGACCATCCCCCTTCCTGTCTGTCAGGAGCCTGGTGCTCTGCAAGTGGACACCTGGACTATAGTCTCTATCGTCCCCAACCAGCATAGCATGGGGAATGGGAGTTGTAGTCCAACAGACCAGGAAAGTGGTAGGGGACCAGGTTGAATAACCGTGTGTGGATGAACAACTCAAAAAGAATTCAGTGGATTTTTAAAAGCAATTCTGGAAAGTTGGGATAAGTTTAAGCATCAGGCTTTGAAGATACAATGTGAGAAAACCGTAATGGAGTATCCTGTTACATGTAAGAGCAGCAATCCCTTGTCATTATTTATTTAATTTTAGGGGCCACTTCACACACTATGCTATGCCTACAAGCTGTGACAAGGTATTACATGCTCCTCATATGTAGATTTCATGTGTGACAACTGAACACCCATCCTTCACAATTCTACTTCAAACAGAATTTTAAAAAAGACAAAAACAGGGTTTTTTTTTTCCAGTTGTGTCTACTAACCTGCAGAATGTAAGGCCTGAACTCTTTCCAAATATTCACTTATTTTCCCTGGAATATTTTCCAATGTTGATCCTGCCATTGCAGCATAAATCAGTGCTTGTGCAGCTTCCTGGAGAGAGAAAATACAAATATAAATTTAAGCCTTCTGCTTGTTTTAATTTTTTTCTTACTGAAGTATATAAAAATGATTTGGTAAGTGGACAGATGCCTTGCTGTGCAGTCACTATGAAAGCCTGATTCTATATACACACACACCTACATCTATGTCTATATATATATATATATATATATGTACTTCTACTTTCTTTAGCTGCTAAAAGTGAAATTATATATAAACCATATTGTACAGATGACCTGGTTATTTTATTTTATAGATGTGTTTTCTTAGTTTGCTATAACATGTTGAATTGCTCTTATTTTGTGAAGTAGAAACCTATCCTATGGTAGCAAGACGCCTAGGAACACATCTACTTTATAAATTGAGGTATACCTATAGGCTAGTGCCTCGTAATTTGATATACATCAGCTTTAGTCAACTGAACCATAGCTGCACAACCAGAATATAGTTTTCTATTTATTCTTTTAGCTTTTATATGTTTTACATTATGTTTTAAGTTATCATGATTTTAATTGTTTTTCATTTTTGATTGTTGCATTTTATATTCTGTGAGCTGTCTTGGGTCCCATTCTGGGAGAAAGGTGGCATATAAATTAAATAAATAAATATAAAGGTTTTGCAAACCAATGAGCAAAGATTCCCTCTTTTTATTTACTGAAAGCAATTAACTGGCAATCGAAAGCTAAGTCAAAATGTATAAGCATATAGAAGGAAAAGGAAGGCAAGTTGTTATGAAAAGACAGCATGCAACAACTAAGATCCATTTATGTAGGACTGAAGGTTAGTTTTCAGAATTATAGCCACACTTTTTATGTATTGTTTATGGCAAGTCAAACAACATTTTCAAAATACTTATGGCATTTGATAATTGCAATCTGGCAGTAACCAAAGCACAATGAATAAGGATAGCACACTCTGACAATTTATTTTACAGGTTCTTTTGCTAATTGGGTCTGCCTCTAACCCAAGTTCAAACATGTGCCCCAAATAGTCTACAAAAACAATAAACAGGAAAGTATGATCGCATGCAGTACTTCACTGAATGAAGATGAATACAGGTTGCCTCCTGTATCTGTGGGATTGATACCTGCAGTTTCATTTATCTACAATCATGGCAGGAAGGCTGCATCTTTCTTCGCCACAGGACAGAGAGTCTTTCTGAGAGAGGCGCGGTAAGGCTGGCTACACTTCTCTGGCCAGATGAAGGAGTTTGCCCCCTTCCTTGCCTACACAGAAACACCCTTGAAGGCGCTCTGGAAGGGATGGGAGGGGCTTGGTAGAGGTGCCACCCACACCACTGTGAAGCCTGAAGGATGGGCAGGTGGTCTGGTGAGACTGGCGAGGGAAAGGACAGGCAGCTAGGTGGGTGTGGAGATCGGTGGCTGGCTTGGTTTGCCCTGGCTCTGCCTTGGCATGACACGGGTCTTCCATCTCTAGGTGGTCACCAGCGAGCAGCAGGTGGGGCCACTGCTGCCTTAGTTACTTGCCTGGCACTGGCCCATGGAGAAGTTGTGTTGGGTGACCGGTAAAGCCTGCCAATGGGGAGGTGAGGCAGAGAGCCCCTGGGCACCACCAGCCCTTGGAGAGGGAGGGAAGGAAGGAAGGAAGGAAGGAAAGGGAGGAAAGGTGGTTACAGGTGTGGTTCCTCATCCCTGGCCAGGCTTGTGAGGGCAAGATTGGGCCCGGGTGAGGGAGTCGGGGCTGTCCTCACTACCTGAGCTCCGGCCCTCCTTGCCACCTGCCTGCCCATGGAGAAGCCATGCAACCCTGGCACCAGGTAAGCCTCTATTATTATTTTCCAGTGAAAATAATAGTTAGCTATTATCCATGGTTTCATGTTTCTGCGGTAACTCCGGGAACATATCCCCAGTGGATACAGGGGGTGGGGCGATCTATACACTTTTCTGTATTAAATGAGTACAGTACTACCACAGAATAACAGAAAAATTAATCACAAAATGAAAAATACAGTAATTTGTTAGTACCATGCATCTGCAAATAACCATACATTAATTTTCTGACTTCCTTAACCCATGCAATGCACTCTGGGGCTTTTTAAAGATCAGCATGAAAAAATTACTGTCTTGTTCTTTTCCAAGTAGACACATCACCACCAAATAAGAAATTATTTGGGCTAATTAACATTTGTAGACTAGTCACCTAATAATACACCTTGGAAAAGTATGCTGAGTACCCAAGAATTCAAGGAAGAGGATGTGTTCAGAAGCATTCACTAGGAACACCTTTCCCAATGCCCCTGTCATCCACACCTGGCAAACAAATGGTACTTTTAGGTACGCCTTTTTTGGATGAAATCCAGTGTGATCAGCACTCTGAATTATAGCCAGAGTAGATGCTGGATGTCCTTTCTCAGGTGAACAAAGTCACCCATTCCCACCCAAAGCCAGTCTCAGGGGTTGACTATACAAGCCCCCAAACCCTGGAATGATCCACTGTAGAGACAATTTGCAGCAGCTGTGATTTGTCTTAATGGTCTTACAGCCCCCATAAAGTTTGCATGACCTCTCCCAAGATGGTGGCCGCGAGTAAATTTCTTGTGTTTTTAAATCTGCTGCTGATGAACTTAAAAAAACAAAAACAAAATTATTTCAATGGTGCACATAAGCAATATTTCACCTTTAGACACAATTTTTTAAAAAAGAAAAAACAATACTCCATTTTATCGCTTTAGTGATCACTCGCTAAGGCAAAAATCCAACACGGCGACAATGGGCACTTGCTCTGGTTGCAAGCCCCCACGCTCATCCAGCCAATCAGTTTGTACTTCCTCTCCTATGGGAAAGCAATTCAAATCAAACAGTTTGTCCCAACGAGCAGGAATGGGTTTTTTAAAGAGTTTTTTTAAAACTCCAAGAAAAACTAAGAAGTCTTTCCCCTTCACAGTTCATGATGCTCTTGGCTAAATCCACACTACACAAATAATCCAGTTTGAAACTGGATTATCTGATATAACACCTTCTTATGGAATCCTAGGATTTGTAGTCTGGTGAGGCCCCAGCACTCTTTGGCAAGGAAGGCTAAAGACCTTGTAAAAATACAAATCCCAGGATTCTATAAGAAGGAGCCTGGGCAAACAATCCAGTTTGAAACTGGATTCCTTATGTAGTGTGGATTCAGCCTTTGCCCCCCCTTCTGAATACAGCGGAATGATGCAGGATACCATTAAGACAGGTCATAGGAGGCATCCACACTAGAGAAATAATTCAGGTTGAAACTGGATTATTTGCATGGCTCCTTCCTATGGAATCCTGGGATCTGTAATTTGGTGAGACACCAGAACTCTTTGGCAGGGATGGCGAAAGACCTTGTAAAACTACAAATCCCAGGATTCCACAGGAAGGAGCCTGGGCAAATAATCTAGTTTCAAACTGGATTACTTGTGTAGTCTGGATTCAGCCTTTGCCCCCAACTTCCAAATACAGCAAAACAATGCGGGATACCATTAATAGTCATAGCAGGCATCCATACTAGAGAATCCAGGTTGAAAGTGGATTATTTTTCAGGGCTCCTTCCTATGGAATCCTGGGAATTGTAGTTTGGTGAGGCACCAGCACTCTTTGGCAGGGAATGCGAAAGACCTTGTAAAACTACAAATCCCAGGATTCCATAGGAAGGAGCCGTGGCAAATAATCCATGTTCAAACTAGATTATTTGTGTTGTGTGGATCCCCATACAAGTGTGAGGAGTATTTTCACTGTTTAGGCAACCACCCAGTCAGGGAATGCACAGACTCAGACTTTGGTGAGCCTCCAGAATGAGGAAGGGCATTAATACCAAAGGGGGGAAAGGATGCTCACCCACCTACCCGCCCACCCTCCTTAACAGCATGACTCCCTAACTAACTGGCTTAAGCAGTCCACAGGCACTCCCTCCGTCATTGGAAATTTTTTTGGCTGTGGTTTAAAGAGACAACCCCAGCAATAACTTAAGGGATATTTTAAATAAATATTTTATTATTATTTTTATATTTTAGTATTATTTTGTATTATTATTTTTAAAATAATTTTTTAATTAACCACCCCCCAATATGTATAGTTGTAATGTGTAACTTCTAATTTTAGTATAAAGGTGTAAATATAATGTTCATTGGAAAAGAAAACAAGAGTGATTACAGTTGTCCCTCCATATCCACGGATTTGGTATTCACGGATTTAAGTATTCACGGCTTGAAAATACAGTTGCCCCTCTACATTCACGGTTTCCACTCTTGTGGTTTTGATTATTCAAGGTTTTCTCAGCAAGCACCCCATTTAAATCAGGTTCTCTCCCTCACACGCAAGGGAGAGGAGCTGATTTAAACCGAGTGCTTGCTGAGCAAGCCAGACGCTCAACTCCCCGCTCTCCTGGGGCTTGGCTCCATTTGGGGTGGAGAGCCAAGCCCCGGGAGAATGGGGAGTTGGCAGGAAAGGTGCATTTTAGCCCCCCTGCACTTCCCAAAGCTGCAATTGAGCTTTCCAAGCCTTGTCGTGGCTTTGGGAGGGTGGGGGGTGGCTGAAAAGCCTCTCCGCCACACTCCCTCCACTCCTCCCAACCTTCCCGAAGCGGCTATGGGGCTGTCAATCCCCAGAGTCCCCTCCGGAAGGCCGGGGAGAGGCCGGCCAATGTCCCGCCCACCTGTCGCCCTCTCTGGCCTTCCCGAGGCGGCTCCGGGCTTCAAATCCCCGGAGCCCTCTTGGGAAGGCCAGGTGAGGCCGGCCAGCCACCAGCCTGCCTGCTGCCCTTTCCAGCCTTCCCAAGGCGGGTCCGGGGCTCCAAATCCCCGGAGTCTCCTCGGGAAGGCTAGGGAGAGGCTGGCCAGCCACCCTCCTGCCCTCCGCCCTCTCTGACCTTCCCGAGGTGGCTCCAGGGTTTCAAAGCCCTGGAGCCCCCTTGGGAAGGCCGGGGAGAGGCTGGTCAATCTCCTGCCCGCCGCACTCTCCGGCCTTCCCAAGGCGGCTCCGGGGCTTCAAAGCCCCAGAGCCCCCTCAGGAAGGCCGGGGAGAGGCTGGCCAGACACCCTCCCTCTGCCCTCTCTGGCCTTCCCGAGGTGGCTCTGGGGTTTCAAAGCCCCGGAGCCCCCTCAGGAAGGCGGGGAAGAGGCCAGCCAGCCACCCTCCCTCCCTCCGCCCTCTCTGGCCTTCCCCAAGCGGCTCCGGGGCTTCAAAGCCTTGGAGCCACTTTAGGAATGCCGGGGGGAGGCCAGCCAACCTCCCAGCCGCCGCCACCCCGAACTTCCCGAAGCGGGTATGGGGCTCAACAGCCCCATAGCTGCTTCTGGAAGCGCAGCAGGCGGGGGAGATGTGGCGGCCAGGACGGCAGAGGCCTTTGGAAGGGTGGGTGGGTTTGTGGGTGGGTGGGGGGCCCTTTTTCTATTCGTGGGTGTCTCGAGACCCTAACCCCCACGAATGTGGAGGGACTAACTGTATTCTTTAAAAAATAATAATCCAAAAAGCAAACCTTGACTTTGCCATCTTATATAAGGGACACCATTTTGCTATGCCATTGCATATAATGGGACTTGAGTATTCACGGATTTTGGTATCCACGGGGGGTGGTGGTCCTGGAACCCAACCCCAGCGAATATGAAGGGACAATTGCATAGCGTGTTTAGATTAAGAGGAAAAATGTATTAGTGTTAGGATAGTTTTATTTTTGTATGAGTAAGGAAAGTAAGAAAAGAGGAAAACACTTTTTTGTGTGTGTGTTATTGTTATGGGCTTTTGCCGTCGGGTGTATTTTTCAGTATAATGGTCTTATTTCAATAAAAAATACCTAATCCAAATATAATATAATATAATATAATATAAACAATAAAAAAGAATAGAATAAAATAAAATAAAACATAAAATATAAAATAAATAAAATTAAATTAAAAAATAAGATAAAATAAAAAAACAAAATAATAAATAAATAAAAATATAAAATAAAATAAAAAGAAATTCCTATACCTTGTAATAAAACACGGCTTCTTGGTAGCGGCCTCCCTGGTCCCGCTGAACGGCCAGCTGCGCGAACTTCACCGCGTCCTGCTCCAGCGCTGCCGCGTCCATGGCCTGAGGTGAGGTGAGGTGAAAGGGAGAACAACCGCTCCCCAAATTCCCGCTCAGACGACGCTCGTCAGCCCCTCAACCTCCTCTTTCGGCCGCAGCGCCCAAATGCACTTACTTTCCGTATTCGCTTCCTCGTCCCTGACGTCACGGCGCGCGGAGACGCTCACGCTCTGGCTTCTCCGCCCCCTTTGCGCGAAAAAAAAAGGAGCGCTCTAACTCTTTCTCTCGCTCTGTGGAATTATTACGTTTTAGTGCACATGCGCAATACGACGCCTTCGCCCTACGAGCTGGACGATAGAGATAGAACGGTTAGAGTAATGGGAGCAATTCTTGAGTTTCCTGAGACCTTGAAAGTTAACCAATGCTTTATATAAGGCAGTGGCTCTTAACCTTTTCTATACCAGGGACCCCTTTAAATATTTTTTGTTGACGTGGGCCCCCAAGACTTAACTCCAGACTGACAACAACAACAACAACACAATTGCATTTGTTCCTTCATATTCGCTGGGGTTTGGTTCCAGGACCCCCGTGGATACCAAACTCCGTGAATACTCAAGTCCCATTATATGCAATGGCATAGTAAAATGGTGTCCCTTATATAATGTCCCTTATATAATATAATGGTGTCCCCCTTTAAATATCTTTTGTTGGCGTGGGCCCCCAAGACTTAACTCAAGACTGACAACAACAACAACATCTAATAATACAGTTGTCCCTCTGTATCCACTGATTTGGTATCCATGGATTTAAGTATTCACGCCTTGAAAATATTCTTAAAAATAATAATAATCCAAAAAGCAAACCTTGATTTTCCCATCTTATATAAGGGACACTGTTTTGCTATGCCATTGCATATAATGGGACTTGAATATTCACGGATTTTGGTATTCACTGTGGGTCCTGGAACCAAACCCCAGCAAATATGAAGGGACAACTGTAATAATAATGCTGCTGCTACTACTACTACTGATGATGATGATGATGGTGGAATTACACCATCCACAAAACCTTCCCTCAGAGGCACTGGAGGCAGGAGGGAAGACTTTTCTTCTGTTTCCTGCAAGTTTGTGGCTGGAGTGGATTAAGTGGCAATGCGCAGGCCAAGCCAGCCAGCCTTTGCCTTGGCTCCTGTCATGTGGCCACTCCATGCAGGGAGGAGGTGGGCCAAGGAGCCTTCAAGCCTTTGTGGACCCCATGTGAGGACATCATGCCCCCCTGGGGGGGGTCTCTTGACCACAGGTTAAGAACCACTGCTTTATGGCCTAAACATAAAGGCTTCTGTGATGCGGCAGTTACCTGGCGATATAACTTCCGGTCACTTTGGATTTCTCCCTCCCCCATCAGCCTGTAGGAAATAAGAGTATCCAGGATTTTAGTGCAGGTGTGAATTTTGGTGGCAGGGGGTTTATAATCAAGAAAAAGAGGTACAAGATTTTAGTTTGTGTCTTTTCTGGGTCAGGTCTTTTGTGCAAAAACTTTTATGTCTATAACAGATCTGGCCAAATCCACACTACACAAGTAAAATAATCCAGTTTGGAAACTGTTTGCCATGTCTCTCTCCTAAGGAATCCTGGGATTTGTAGTTTTACAAGGTCTTTAGCCTTCTCTGCCAAAGTGCACAGGTGCCTCGCCAAACTACAACCCCCCGAATTCCATAGGAAAGAGCCATGGCAAATAATCCAGTTTCAAACTGCATTATTTAGAGATTACAAGGCAAAGCAGTTACCTCTCAGTTTGTACTTCTTAGTAAGTAAGGCAGAAAGAAGCTAGATATGAAAATGCTACAGGTTATTTGCCAGTGCAAAACAAGTAATGGTTTGTACCTTACTTTTTAAAGTCATTTTTGCTGGAAGCATTCAAGTTTTCTAACCAATTCTAAGGGGTTGTCCCCTTCAAAAAAAGCAACAGAAAGGGACCAGCAGCACAACAAGCAACACAACAACCATTGAAATGAGTAACAGTAGCTGCAACAACGAGTCACAGGGCAAATTGTTTTCGAAAAGTAACTTTCCAAGCTTTGCTTTTGTGCTGTTAAATAATAATATGTTGGTAACATCACTGTGAAGAAGCCCGTTATCCCAATCTTGCACTGAGTTTTATAGAAAAAAACATTTTTCTCCATCCTCCACAGAATAAATTGCACACAGCTACCTTAATCTTTCAAATATTTTGAATTGATTGTTTGTACTTTCAAGTTGAAATATTCCCCCCCGTCCCACAAACAGCATGAAGTTTTAAACGTTGCTGCCACCTTTCAGAGTGTGAGGGGGTGAATGAAGGTGGCTCTCTAATCACGGCTTGCTAAAATTTTGAATTCCCCCACCATAGTTTTCTTCCAGCAGCTCTCTTCTGCCTCCAGAGAGGGACACTAGTGCCCACATCGATACTGGAGGTTGGCGGTTTGTAAATGACAAGGTTGGCAGTTTGCCATATAATCCACCCCATATACTTGTTAAAGTCTATCTGGGTAACAAACAATGAAGCTCAAAAGTCAGGTTCAATTCAGATGACCTTTATTGCTAGCAATGACACAGGGGGATCATTCCTGCCAAACTGTGTCAAAGAATTAAGGGCACACAGGCTTTTTATTACACAGAAACAGAACCCCAAATTATCTACAGTACTGCGCATATGTATTATAGTGGTTACCAAACAGACAACAGAAATCATTTGTCAGCTCTATGTGTTTTCTTATTTTGATATCTCAGGCAGCTGAACTGGGCAGTCTGCCCAGGAGGAGATAACTTCAGGGGCTTGCCTAGGTTAAATGAATGAACTAAATGAATGTACTAAATTTAGCTAGCAGGGAAGACCTTGTCTTTGATTTCAGAAACCAAACCATATTATTTGTTTCAAGCATAGCATCTTTTCTATGTGTCTGGGCTTCTGGCTAAGCTGGAAGGAGTACAGTTATATCTCTCAGCTTTCTCTGACACAGACATATTTTGGCAGACTAGGTCTTTTGTTCTACAGACTCAATATGACAAACATATGGGAAATCAATACAGACAGACCCTCTCATACTCAGGCCCTGTGGGGGACATTTGCTCCAGTCAGCCAGGACTAGGCTGGCAACGGTCACCTAAAGGACTTTTTCTTCAGCCACCCCTAGACTCTGGAACCACCTGCCGGAAGAGGTATGACAGTTGCATATACTGTCTGAATTTAAAAGAGCATTAAAGACAACTTTCTTCTAGCAGGCCTATCCAGATGATTTTTAAACTGTTTTAATATGTACAGTACAGTACTGGTTTTATTTGTGCTTTTAAACTGATATTGCATGTTTTGATGTATTTTTAACCAAGGTGTATTTTAATTGATATTAATTGTTTTGTGTGGATGTGTTGTTCCCCACCTCGATCCATGGGGAGAGGCAGGTAAGAAATAAAAATTATGATTATTGTTATTGTTATTAAAAATCACTCTAGGGGCCCTGATGGAGAAATGCACGTGTCCTCCCCAGGCATGTGTGTTATGACCCACTAGTTCCATTTCTTTCCAGGTTCCTGCGTTGTCTTTTGAAATGAAGTTCTTCTGCCAGGAGTTTACTTGAGGAAGCTGCTAAAGAGCATGCTTTTAAATTTTTTTTTACAGATAAAGGGACTGCAGGTTTTATGTTGCTAGTTTCTACTTTGACTTCAGTGTATAGTAGCATGGTAGATAGGGTAACTTTATGGAACATGTTATATTTTTGTACATTTTTAATTATGTGTTTTAAATTATATTTTAATTTGGAAATTTAATTTTTTAAAAACTTTTGTAACTTGTGAGGTTTTAGTCGTATTTTTTAAACTCCCATCTTGGGAGAAAGGTGGGATATAAATCCAATAAATAAATAAATATTTTTTTAAAGAAAACTTTTTGATGCTGCTAGTGTCATGAAAGTGTCAAGATAATATCCCTTTAAGTGCAAAAGGAAAAATGTTGGAGCAACAGACCACTCATTAGCACAGCTGAAGTGGGTGTGTACACAGCTGTGGCTAGGCAGAAGGTGTCTAGCCAAACACTCCTATAAAGATGTACTCTGTGTGAGTTACTGTTGTGGGTTGGTGCTGAGGAGTGTTTGGAAAATTGATGTTGGATTCGTTATTGAGGTTTGCTGTATATATCCTTTTTTTGTACTGGAACTGAAGATTTTTTGTTTGTTTTGTACTGGAACTGAAGATAAAGCCTCCAGAAGGACCTTGCTCCTTGTAAGTCTTCTTATTGTGGGTGGAAGTGGTTTACGGCAGTGATAAAGCCTTCTAGCTGAAGCCTTTGTTTTTCAAGCCCTATTCTGCTGCGTAATTTATCTGCTGTTTGGCTACTCCTGGGTCTAGTTCATCCCCAGACTGTGCCAGCCACCTCTCAGTGAGTCTATACTGAGTGGACATACTGTGTTCTGCCTATACTGTGCTCTGAATTTCCTAGGGTGTAATTCTAGGCTATGTGGGGAAAGATCTTAATACCAGGCAATGTGAACATTGCAAGCTAAAAGTTAATCTGGTCACATTTCTGAACCACCTGAACAGCATCCACCCGAATATCCAATTCACAATGGAAAAAGAAAAGGAAGAAATATTGCCATTCTTGGATGTCCTAGTTATCTGCAAACCAAACCAACAGTTGGGCCATAAGGTATTCAGAAAACCCACACACATGGACACATACCTACACAGGAACTCCAGTCATCACCCAGGACAAAAAAGAAACACAATAAAACCATTGGTAGACCGCACAAAAAGGATCTGCGAACCCCACTATCTGGAGGATGAACTGAAGCACCTAAACTGGGCTCTACAAGCTAATGGTTACTCCAGAACAGACATCACAAGAACGGCCAGACCCAGAAAAAACACAGGAATGAGGAAGAAAAACAGCCACACAAAGGAAAGGTATTTTTACCATACATCAAAGGAGTCACAGACATAATAGGGAAACTGATGAGGAAACACAACCTCCAAACCATCTACAAACCAACAAGAAAATCCAAGAAATGCTACGCTCAGCGAAGGACAAAAGAGACCCTATCACAGCTGCAGGAGTTTACCGCATACGATACAGCTGTGGACAAGTTTACATAGGGACCACTAAACACAGTGTGCAAACACAAATCAAGGAACGCGAGAGACACTGCAGACTGGGCCAGCCAGAAAAATCAGCAGTAGCAGAACATGTTATAAACCAACCTGGACACAAAATGTTATTTAAAAACACTGAAATTCTGGACCAGGCCAACAACTATCATGTCAGAATGCACAAAGAAGCTATCGAAATCCACAAACACCTGGACAACTTCAACAGGAAGGAAGAAACCCTTAAAGTAAACAAAGTTTGGCTACCAGTCTTGAAAAACACCAAAATCAAAACTCAACACACGCAAATAAACTCCACCCAGGGGCAGGGGGATTTCCAGCAAATAATGGGCCATTAGCCAAAGAGACACTAATCCTCTTTGCATATCTCCCTCCCCAGGAACTACCTGTGGTAACCCGTACACGGTCAACCCACCACCTTAACACTCTGACTTTAGGATGGCAGCCTGTGGGTTCTCTTGCATCCCACTACTGCCCCCAAAAGAATGTGTGAAGCACCAACCACTTTCTATTAGGACAGCCCTTTGTGTCCCTGATATCAGATAGCGTGGTTTAAATTAAATGGAGGCCAAGCAGCTTTAAACTCTAACGTTTATTGAAAAATCTAAAACAAATAAACTGTAGTTGAATATTAAAGTTATTAATCTTCTTAAGGCTTAGTTACAACAGATTCCTTTTAAAATAACAACATCAATCTAGCCACACCAGCACTACTAACTCAGGAACAAAGTCCTAAATCCCCTTTATATACTTGACTTGCTCTGAGCCTCTCCCTACTAGACTCTCCAAGTCTATTCAGTCCCTCTGTGGACCCTTAAGACCCTTCTGTGGTCATCAGACTGAAAAGTTCCCTCAGGAACTCTAAGAGCACACCCTCCCTTCGGTGTAACTCTTTCTTTCCAGTCAAACCTCAAAACAATTAACCCCCTCTCACTCTCTGTCAGGCCTCTTTTATAGCCATGCCCAGCTACCTTTCTATTGGCTGGGCACCTGCTGCTCTGAGATTGGCTAAAAGAGTGGCCTTTTCATCACACTAGCCATTCAAATACACAGATTTACATATCCACTCCAACAGGGGCTCACAGTATATAAACCCCCTTCACACCCCTACCCAACCATTCTCTGAAGATGCCAGCCACAGATGCAGGCGAAACATCAGAAATAAACTCTTCCAGAACACAGCCACACAGCCAGGAAAAACCCACAGAAGACCTATGGATGCTGGCCGTGAAAGCCTTCGACTTCACATTGAGTCTGGGTCTGTCTGTGATTTTTAGGAAGACACATATTATCATTTGGGCTGATTGTAATAGGCATCAGTGACTGTGTCAGAGAATAATAGAATCATAGAGTTGGAAGAGACCACAAGGGCCATCTAGTCCAATCCCTTGCCATGCAGGAAAACACAAAGTACAGTTGTCCCTTCATATTTGCTGGGGATTGGTTCCAGGACCCCCCGTGGATACCAGAATCTGTGAATACTCAAGTCCTATTATATGCAATGGCATAACAAAATGGTGTCCCTTATATAAGATGGCAAAATCAAGGTTTGCTTTTTGGATTATTATTTTTTAAAGAATATTTTCAAGCTGTGAATACTTAAATCTGTGGATACCAAATCCATGGATACGGAGGGCCAACTATATATTCCTGACAGATGGCCATCCAGCCTCTTGTTTAAAACCCTCCATAGAAGGAGACTCCACCACACTCTGAGGCAGTGCATTCCAGTACTGTGTCTTAAAAGAATGTTTCATTACTTATAAAGATCTCTGACACTCAGACATGTAATTTAAGCTATTGTTATTTAACTTTTGTCCTCAGGTACTTACTTTTCAGAATACAGCGTTTCATTTTAAGTCAGTTGGCTCTCCTTGATTTTTTTTTTTAAATAAATGGATTATCTGAAGTCTACATAAATAATTTCCCAATTACAAATCTCTATTCATTTTTTTGCTCTGCTATTTTATAAAAATACTGTACCTTAAAAAATATCCATGCTGTTTAATCATTTCTGGGGTGGGTGTGGGGAGTCTTAGACATTGTGAAGGTAGGAACTGGACAAGCCTGGTGGGTACCATCCAACCACAGCTCAGAGAATGCTGTGAAGGCAGGCCTGTGGAGAAGAAAGGACAGAAAACTGAGGCTTGTCTCTGACAGAAGGCAGATAGGGAAAAGATTGCAGAGGATAAGGAAAAAGTAGCCTTGAGATAGGAGAGTTAGCCAAGGAAAAGAACTGAATAGGGTTTTGGGGAGCTATGAATTATTAAATAGTTCAGGCGTTAATGTGTGATGTAATTGTGTATTAATAAACTTCTACTTGTTTGTTCTTTTTAACAATTGTGTCTGGCTGTTCTTGTTAAAGTTTGATAGAGATACTGTTCACACTTACCACAGTGAACCCACGAATAAGATATCCACTGGTCCATATAGGGATCACCTTGAGGTCCCAGATACAGGGAGAGAGCTTAAGGGGAAAAGGGGAGAGGGGAGTGACAGGAACCCAAGGGTTTGGAACTGCGGAGCCAGCCCGGAGAGGGGATCCATCACAGATATGCCAATTTGTATCAATAAAACCAACAAAAATCTTTTAGACATTACTGTTTGTCCATTTTGGTATATCTGTACTCTCTGACCCCACTGATTACAATTCCTCAACTCCCCAAACACGTGTGTAACTATCTCCCAACAACCCTCTGTGCCTCTGATGAACTGCATTGTGGTGCATGAAAGTTTATGCCAAATGAAAACTGTTGCTCATTAAGATGCCACAAGATTTTTAAAAATTCCATATGCTTGGAAATAGTCTGCCATTCCATTCCAATGACTATAATTAACTGCCAGTATTGATGACTTAGATTATCAGACGTAGGGGAATACACAAAAAAATCATGTTCCCAACTACGTCAGAAGATCACTAAAAGAACGGAAAGGGAGACCTTATCAGACACTGTGTCCTTCTGATGTTGTGGGGCATAGCACTGCTGCAAATGAGGCTTCCCTTTTCCATTGATGGGGAGAAGCTGCTAATCAATAGGGTCACCTTACTGATGCCTGCACTATGCCCCTGGAACGCTAGAGGATGATGTTGTCTGGTAAGGTCGCCCCATCCTGTTCTTGTAGCGATCTTCTAATGCAGTTTTTGCAACATCTGACAATCTCCTTATCTAAAAAACTTGAAAATGTGTAGTAGAAGAAGTGATTCCCAAAATAAAATGTTCTGGGGTCAGGGCAGGCTTAAGAAATTTTGTGCCTCCCTGCAACACTTTATTTTTGGGGGGTGCATATGTTTTTCTCAGGTCAATGTAACCTAACTTATTCACAGTACAGGCTATTCAGATTATTACTAATAATGTTTTTGCAGGAGAAGGGTTATGACGGCCCCCCCACAATGATGGGGCCCCCTGAGGCTGCAGGTGCTGCAGAGCCCTTAAACCGACCCTGTTTGGGGTGTTGTGCTGGCTATCCTATCCCCAATCCTTCGTTGTTTTCTGAGCCCCTCCCTCAACCAAGGATCGGTCAGCCTTCCACGCCCACCAAGCTCACACTATCCTTGTTGGACTCTGCATCTGTCCCTAGGTTGGATGCTAAATCAGAATCATAGAACTGAAAAGGGTTGCAAGGGCCATCTAGTCTAACCTCCTGCCATGCAGGTATACACAGCTACAGCACTCCTAAAAGATGTCCATCCAACCTCTGTTTTATGTGCTGCAAACAAAGCATTTCTTTCTCTTACGCGAGGGTGTGCGTATGTTCCACTGTTGCCATTTTTGTGGCAGAAGAAATGACAGGCACAGCCCCAACCTTGTAAACTGACTTGTAATTCCACAGTGCATCTGGTTATACTTACTGAGATAATTTCTACAACTCCAACACATTCAACGGCAACATTGACGACAGAGGTGGGAACTGTGTTGCTTGTGGGCTGCATTGGGTCCCTGAAACTCCCATCTACAGCCATCCTGTTCTTCTCCAGTGTCCTCGTCCCCCAAAAATCCATTGGTTCAAATGAACTTTTTATTGCCATGGTTTGGTGCCAGGTTTTGGTGGCAAAACTTCAGGTCCTGTAATAAGCTGCCTTCACTACAGCACCCAGAACCAGCTGGGTCCAAAAGCAATCTCCACTGTCAACCAGTGTCAATCTCCATCTCCAAAACAGAACCTGAGCAGTCCTTTCCGCTTCCCCATCACTGCTCCATTTCCTTTGCCATCACACTAAGCTACCTTCGCAGGAGTAACCAGAAGCTACCTCCAAAAAGCTCCCTTTTCCAGTAAGGGTCTCCCCATTTGAGTCTAGGACATTTCAGTACGGCCGGTTCAGCGTGGTGTGGTTCTGTTTGCATATCAATTGATAATTGATAATTTTGTCAAGAAAATGCAATCAGACATTTCTGTTTGGTTGGGATTGTATTGAAAAACCATTTGGGTTAAGGTAGAGGTTATTTTCAACTATCAATATCAATTGATAATTGGAAATAATCCTAACCCTAACTTAATTATCAATTGATATGCAAGCAGAACCACACCACGCTAAACCAGCAATGCTAAACCGGCCATACTGAATTGTCCCATTCCATCCCATTCTTCCCCTTGTTCTCTGAAAAAGCAATCAGGCTAGTGAATGAGTGAACAGGAGTGGATATGGGTGGATATGTCCATGGGCATTCTTTTTCCTGTATACTCATAATCTATGGCAGCCAGAATGTTTCCACCCCATGTTCAAATGTAGAACATGAGACTAAACATGTTTCTCCCCAGAGACTCTTATTTGTTAAGCATGCCTATGGTACCTATAGGGCCATAATGGATAAAAAAATCCATTGTGTTTGGATCTCCTTTGTTTTAAGTCTTTAGTGGGTAGCAGCAGCATTGTGTAATGATTTGATTGTTAGACTGGGATTCCTGGAGACCAGGGTTCGAATTCCCACTCAGCCCTGAAAACCCCGAGTGAACCTGGACAAGTCACACACTCTCAGCTTCAGAGGACAATAGTAGCAAGTTCTCTCTCAAATCCTGCCTTTGAAAAATCCCTTACAGGTGTGCCTTAGAGTTGCCATAAGTCAGAAATGGCTTGAAGGCACACAACAACAACAACAACAACAACAACAAGATACCAGCCATGATGTGTTTGATAGGGAGATGGTTCTTGGTGCTGAGGAAATTTTCCTGATTAAAATCATTCTCCCCTACACTGCTATTGCCTTTTTAGAGGAAATGTAACATATATAAGCCATATACACACATTTCCCTGCAATGGAGCAGATAGCTGCAGGGGTGGGGGAGCTTATCAGGAAAGTGATGCTGGTAGAAACCCATCTCTGGCACTGCAGTTCTAATTGTAAAAGTTTCCTTTCACAGCTGCTAGAATTTAAAGAGCTGGGAACAGGTATTAGAAAATATGGTGAGCGGGAGGGTATGAGATAGGTGGTAGGTTGTAGATGTCCAGCTCCAATCTGTTCTGGTGCACTATGGCTAGATTCCTGCTAGACATTTGTGGCCACTGGCCCATTGGACTGCCTCTGTTATTTATGATGTCAGTACATGCGAAAGGGATATAGGAGCATTAGTGGACCACAAGCTGAACATGAGTCAGCAGTGTGATGCAGCAGCTAAAAAAGCCAATCAATTCTAGGCTGCATTAATAGGACTATAGTGTCTAGATCAAGTGAAGTAATAGTGCCACTCTATTCTGCTTTGGTCAGACCTCACCTGGAATACAGTGTCCAGTTCTGGGCACCACAATTCAGGAAGGATACTGAGAAGCTGGAACATGTCCAGACAAGGGTGACCAGGATGGTGGGAGGTCTGGAAACATCCCCTATGAGGAACGGCTTAGGGAGCTGGGCATGTTTAGTCTGGAGAAGAGAAGGTTGAGAGGTGACATGATAGCTATGTTTAAATATTTGAAGGGATGTCATACTGAGGACGGGGCAAGCTTGTTTGCTGCTGCTCCAGAGACTAGAACACAGAGCAATGGGTTCAAATTACAGGAGAAGAGATTCCACCTAAACATTAAGAAGAACTTCCTGACAGTAAGAGCTGTTTGGAAGTGGAATACATTGCCTCGTAGTGTGGTAGAGTCTCCTTCTTTGGAGGTTTTTAAACAGAAGCTGGATGGCCATCTGTCGGGAATGATTTGAGTGTGTATTCCTGCATGACAGGGGGTTGGACTGGATGGCCCTTGAGGTCTTTTCCAACTCTATGATTCTATCATGCCATTATCCTATGTAAAAAAAAATTTGGAAGCATGAATATTTGGAACAGAAAGCACTGCGGTCCTTTGTGAGTGTATTTGACTGTGTGCTTCATTTTCATAAACAGTTTGGATTTCCTAGGATGTGGTAGCTGACAAAACAAACATGAAACATAAACCCTCCACTTTTTGCTTCCACTATTTATAAGACCCTTAGAGGAGTTGCAGCTGCTAAGAGAACTGGCTCCAAGGTGGTGTTATTCCATGGGAGTGAGGGAGATGGAAAAGATTGCTTATCCGTAGGAAAATGTTGCAAAGATGCAAGTTGGTTTTTAAGAGCTTTTTTTTTAAAGCTACTGTTTATGTAGGGTCACCAAAACATCCTTTATTTTGCAGCACTTTGGGTATTACAGTGTCTGTAAACTGGAGATTATAATGGTTCTTTATGTATTCAGATGTATTTAACTTGTAGCTAAGAACACTGAATAGAATAGACAAATGATTTCCAGTCTTTAGTACTCCAGGAGTTTTGTACTTGAGCTTCCAGGAGCCCTGGACTTTGGCTGAGCTAGCTGGGGCTTCTGGGAACTGAAGTCTAAAACTTCTGGAGGAACAAAGTTTGATAACTTACTTGTGTGGAACATTTTAAAACCAGACATACTTAATGCTAGTCTTGTGGTAAATTGAGATTCTATAGAATGGAGGATTTCCCTGAACTATCAGCTCTTAGGACTTTATCAGACCACCCCAAGACAAGTTCTTTTGCTGGCATAAATCGTGGCATTTTTATGCCGGCAAAAGACACCCCCCCCCCGCCACACTTACCTTGAGCAGTGTCCATGAGGCTTCCCTGGCAGTAATGGAGCACAAACGGAGCTCTGTTTACTTCTGGGGCTCTCAGAATCTCAGATTCTTGCGAGAAGATGCTAGCATGGAAAGTTCAAAAAACAAAACAAAAGAAGACACAAAACATTCAGAAAAGCACCAAAACACACTTTAAAAGTTCCAAGTACATGGTGGTGGTGGTGGTGGTGGTGGTCATAAAAAAAATGTCCTCTACCTGGCTGTTGCAATCTCACCTGGAAGCGTTTGAGCATTCATGTGAGTACAATGGCATGTGGATTCAAATGCTGGCACTGGCAACAAATCCCACAGGAGATCAATTGAGAGTTTGGACCACCAATAAAAAAAAATGCAGCTTTTTAACAATATATGATTGCGAAAGGGTGACATCATCTGGTACGCGTGCCCTTTTGCGATCATTAGGCATCCTTATGACGCTGTATTTGACTGGTCTGATAAAGTCCTAGTGTCTTATGATACTAATGTCCCACAGTTATGCTATTACAATGACGTAATGATGATATCAGTGTCCCACAGTTGCATTGGTTACAAAGGAGATTTTCAGACCTGCAAAATGCCGGTTTGCTGCGCGAGCAGCCTCCCGAAACTGCTGCGCGGCAAGGGTCTACTTCAGACGACGCTGTGCCTCTCGCGAAACCGTCCGTGTCACTTCCGTGAAGCTTGGGACGGCTCAGCGCCATATTTCAATCACAGTGCCCGTGATTGAAATATGGCGCTGAGCCGTCCCAAGCTTCACGGAAGTGACACGGACGGTTTCGCGAGAGGCACAGCGTCGTCCGAAGTAGACCCTTGCCGCGCAGCAGTTTCGGGAGGCTGCTCGCGCGGCAAACCGGCATTTTGCAGGTCTGAAAATCTCCAAAGTGACTTGGTAGAAGAGCAAGGAAATGTTGCTGTAGCTTTTATAACTTTCAAGAAAATGTTTTTCAAGAAAATGTATTTTAAAGTTAGCTCAGAAGTAGCAGAGAGTATGGGCTGAACTAGACATGGTATTTTGCCCTTGTGTAATTGATTTTCCTTTAACAAATGGTGTGTATGTGGAGGGGGGTAGTCTTTTGCATCTGCCATAGTCCTGACTAGAGTCCCCCTTCTCTGCTATTTAGAAGGAAGGAAAGGCACCCATTGGTGTCAGACCCTGTTAGTATTACCCCATAGTTTCACTCTAGCAACAGCTATTCATGGTGTTGCTGAGGTGAAACTATGGGATAACACTGTGTATGAGCCAGCATGGTGTAGTGGTTTGAGCATTGCACTATAACTCTGGAGACCAGGGTTCAAATCCCTGCTCAGCCATGAAAATCTACTGGGTGACCTTGGGCAAGTCACACTCTCTCAGCCTCAGAAGAAGCAAGCACAAACTAATGGCACCAGACCTCATAACTGGATTACCTCTCCCAGTGGCTTCATGTATATGCTAAAAAGCATGGGGGATGGAACTGAGACCCACAGGCCAATGGCTAAAGAGTCAAACAGGAGTCCTCCCGCACCTTCTGGGTTCACCCCACATGGAAGGAACAGAGCCACTCTAAAACCATACCTCTAAGTCTCATCACAGCAAGCCAGCTCGGAAGGATAATAAGGTTGATGGTATTGAAACCCATTGAGAGGTCCAGCAGAATCAAAAGGAACTTATGTCCCCTATCCAGTTCCCAGTGTAGGTCATCCACCGAGGCAACCAAATCTGTTTCTGTCCCATAACCAGGTCTGAAACCAGACTGGAATGGATCTAGATAATTCATCTTATCCAGAAACTCCTGGAGCTGGGAGGCCACTAGATGCTCTAATACCTTGCCATGAAATGGAATGTTGGAGACTGGCCAATTAATTATCCAATATGGTGGGATCCAGGGATTCAGTAACAGTTTTCTAACTGCCTGCTTTGGGCATGCTGGAACTCTGCCTTGTTTTAGCAAGGCACTAACCTCTACCTACTCAGTCTGTTCCCCTCTGGCTTTTTAAATAAGCCAGGAAAGGCAAGGATCTAATACACATGTGGTAGGTTTCACCTTTTCAAGAATCCTGTCCACATCCTCAAATTGCACAAATTGAAATGTATCCATTGTCACTGGACAAGTAGAAGCCAAAGTTACACCCACTGAATTTGTATAAATTATAGCCTCCAAGTCAGAGTAGTGCTGAGTGATTTTATCTGCAGTCAGTTGTTCACAGCAGGCTGTCAAGTGGTCTTGATTCTCCTTTCATGGGCCCATATGTAAAAGACCTGTCGCCACTTGATACAGTTCCACTGGCTGGCTCTTTGCAGATGTAACTGAGGCAGAAAAGAAATGTGTCTTTGGCTTGTCTACACTGGTGGTGTCAGGAACAGCTCACAACATGAGCTTTTCCTGCCATTTCACATCCATGGACTACATGTGGTTTGCAGCTTGCCCTTGCCTCCCTTTGTAATGGTAAAGATTTAAGTGCTTGGCATGGCTGGAAATAGGTGATACTCTGTAGAGACCAAATGGTGGGAATTCAAAATAACAAAGGTGTCTGTGGGGGTAATGGGTGAGAAGAGAGTTGTAAATATTTGAAACAGCCAATGAATGAAAGACACGCCAAGTTTGCCTGTTTTGTAAAGACTTTTATTTCACTGTTTTTACTTCTGCTCTTCATTCAAAGCAACAATGTTGAGCTAATAACTCCTTAGAAATTCTGTTTAGTCATAAAGCTTACTGTTTTAAATCTGAGGCTGTTGCTTACTGAGTTTAAAGAAGACTGCTTGTGACAGGCGGGAAAACCCGCACCTACCTTGTAGCTGCAGTGAATTTCTTTGATCTGTAGTGGCCTCTTAAATGCCACACATACTGAGCTTGTCTGATTGCAGATCGGAGTATTTCACCACACTGTAATTCGCATTGGCATGAATGGGCGGTCCTGCGCTGATCATGTGTCCTATACATCAAACTACAGTCATCCCTCCACATTTGCGGCTTTGTCTTTCGCGGTTTAGACTATTCACGGTTTCTCCTCCTTCTCCTCCCCTCTCTGGGGGGGGGACTCCATCCACCTCAGGGGTGTGCCTCCATTTGAACTGGAGAGCCAAAGCCCTGAGAGAGCAGGGAGGTAGGTACTTTAGACCCGATCTCCCTACTCTTTGGGGGCTTTGGCTCTCCACTCCAGACAGAACCAAGCCCAGGGAGAGGGGAGAGATTGGGTCTAAAGCACTCCCCCCGCTCTCCTGGGGCTTGCCTCCATTTGAACTGGAGAGCCAAAGCCCCGAGAGAGCAGGGAGGTGGGTGCTTTAGACCTGATCTCCCTACTCTCTGGGGGCTTTGGCTCTCCACTCCAGACAGAGCCAAGCCCAGGGAGAGAGCGGAGATTGGGTCTAAAGCAACCCCCCCCCACTCTCCTGGGGCTTGCCTCCGTTTGAACTGGAGAGCCAAAGCCCGGAGAGAGCAGGGAGGTGGGTGCTTTAGATCCGATCTCCCTGCTCTCATGGGGCTTGGCTCTCTTTGGAGAGCAGCTTTGGGAGGGTGGGTGTGGTGGCTGAGAAGTGTCAAGGAGGCTTCAAAAGCCCAGTCACCACTTTGGAGGGGGGTTGTGGGTGGGTGGGTGAGGTGTATTTTATTCACAGTTTTTTTCACATTTGTGGGGTTCTTGCGCCCCTAACCCCCATGAATGTGGAGGGACGACTGTATTTCCAGCCATGTGGCTGGGGCAGCTCTTTTTTTCTCTGTTTGCTAGCATATGCGAATATGTGAATATACGTGGTGCCAGAGTACTGTATTACTGTATAAGTGGAGATACGCTTATCTAGATATGTGCACAATTGAAATTTTTTTAAAGAAGCGCCAGAATGGAGTCATGTCCACAGGAAATCACCCTCCAACTTTGCTTCAAAGCCAGTCCTCAGCCACCACACAGCAAAAAATCCTTTTTACCCTCAAATGTAGAGCAGACCGCAAATCTTACCAATCTGGGGGTTCCTGCAGATGCATACTTTCCTGGTAGAAATGTGCATGGTTGAAAATGCCGTGTGTCAACTGTGCTGTGAATATGGGGTGAGTACAGGTCACCCCTCCCACCCCCCCGTGTAGACAAGCCCTTTGTTACCTGTATTGTCTCAAAGTAGGTCCTCAGATAAACTTTAGCCCATGTTTGATCTGTGTTTCTCCTAGTTTTCTGCCAATGTTGCTGTAGTCACCCATCTTACCACCAAGGAGCTGGTGTTTCATAACCACCAACTCTTTGGAAAACCAGGGGATATTCGGGGGCAATCATGTCCACTGCCCTGGCCATTTCCATGTTCCAGAAGTTGACCAAGGCTTCAAGCAAGGCTTTGTCAGAATAATCTGCTGAAGCAACAAGAAATTGCCAGTGAGCTATCAGGAATCCATCCGGATGCATAAGTCTCCTCGGGTGGGCCTTCTTAATCAGTCCTCTACCTCTGCAGAGGTTCTGAGTCCAGCAGGTCTAAACCCCACCAGGTAGTGATCTATCCATGACAATGGAACTATAGACAATTTGTCCAGATCACCATCATTTCACCCAGCACAGAAAATCATGTCTAGACTGTGCCTGGTAGCTTGAATAGGGCCAGGTACCACTTGGAACAGACCCACAGTTAGCATGGCAGACATTAATCTTGAGCCACTCCTGACAAGGCAGTGCTAGCATGGATGTTGATGTCCCCCAGCACTACGAGCCAAGGGAATCCAACACCAGCCCCAAGACCACCCCAACTGGCTCAGGAAGGGCAGTGGGGTGGATGATACAACAACCAAATCCCTAATCTGTACTGGCTACTCATCTTCAGGTACAAATACTTGAACTCATAAAACTGTGAGATAGGGCACCTAGTCAGGGAGAAGGAATCCCAATAGACTACTGGAACTCCACCTCCTCACCCTCTAGCAGTGGCAGCAACTGAATGGTGTTACCTGCCTCTCTTTTGTAGGCATTCTAGGGTTTTCCCCTCCCTGCAGAAAGTGTTGGAATGTGCCTGACAGCACTGGACAGCCCAGCTAATGGTGAAGGATGCTGGGCATTGGAGTTCAACATCTGGGGCAGCATACAATGTCTACATTTTTAGAATTAAGCTTGCCCCCATATAATACCTGACCGGGTCCTGGAAAGCTCCTCACCTCTCATGAGATCCATCTTGACAATGATAAGCCTCACTCAGATTCTTAGCTGTGGGTCTCATCCAGACCAGGCCCAAAGCACTGGAACTTGGTGGGAGTTGTACTTGTACTTAATGCGATTTTAAAAAAATCCATACCTTCTGTCCTGATCTATTTCTTGTGATTTTCTAGGCCTAGGTGCAATTTTTTTAAACAAAGGGGATTTCCGCCCTCCCCTTGATACAGGCAAGGGTATAAATTCCCATATCTTCACCCACCATCTTAGTTCCTTTTCTACTTTTGGGTGGTCCCACTGATGACATATTAAATGGAGGTGTGACCTGTGTCACAGAAGTTTTCCTCTGACCTTCCTTCCCTCATCCCTTCTCTTGTCACCGGGTCAAACACTTCATCTCACTGTGCTGCATTCACAGTATGACCCCCCACACCGATGGCTTTCTACAAACGTAGTGCTAAAATGGTACAGCACCTTACCTCTATGACACTTTTGCACTACAACTATACAATTCTTTTTAAAAACATGCCAACCTAGGAACAGGGTTTTTGGGGGAGGAGCACGGGGTGGTGGGGTCTAGTCCACATATAGGAATCTTTTGGGTAGACATTTTCAGTGTAATAGGAAAAATGAAAAATCAAAATATAGTGGCCAGTCTGGAAATTGGTTTCTTGTATCTTTTTCCTATTTGTTCCACATGTATGCAGAAAATATCATACATAGAACAGGTTTTGACTTGGAGGAAGGAGGAGTAAAGATTGGAGGAAGGAATATCAACAGTGTAAGATATGCAGATGACACCATACTACCAGCAGAAAAGAGGAGTGAAGATTGGAGGAAGGAATACCAACAGCGTAAGATATGCAGATTGCACCATACTACCAGCAGAAAACAACAAAATTTGTGATATTTGCATACACTGAAGTCAGGTGGGTGGTATTGTGAAGAAGGACCTCCCCAAAGCATATTGCAAGGATAGGGAAGGTGTTACTCTTCAGATATTGTTGGACAGCTGCTTCCATAATCCCCCACCATTGGTTGCACTAATAGTTATAAGAGGAGTTGCAGTCCAAGAACATCTGGAAGACCACAGTTTGCTCACCCCTGGCATGTTGTGTCCATTCAGAGGAGGATCAGCAGAGGCAAAGCTTCTACCAGTTAGTTCTAGGCTGGGCAAAGAGCAACCCATGGGCCACATGCAGCTCCCCAGGGTTCAAATGTGTTTTTTTGAAATATTTTTTTAAAATTGTGCCCCCAAATGACATTTAAGTGTGTAGAGGATATTTCCACCATGTTTGGAGGCCCCTGGGTTCCCCAGGTATAAAAAACCCCAAAACTTTGCACAATTTTTTTTTTTTTGGCCTCAGATTGCCCTCTTGGGCCCCAGGAAGCCCCCCCCCCCAATGTGAGAATGGCACACATGTCCCTTTTGGGGGGCAAACCCTTTTTTATTTTTTGCAGGAGCGAGTGCAGTGGGGACTACGGCCTTCTGAGGTCTCCTGGGGCTAATGCAGCTTACTAGCCTTCTAGAGTTGCCCACCCTGCGTTAGATGCTGGTGAAGAGAAGAGCTCAAGATCTTGTTGCTTATGGGAGATGGTCCTTGAAGTAAATAATAATGAGGCAAATGTCCCAGGGATGAATTCAGGTTGAAGTCTAGACTGGAAGGTTCTCAAGCTGAATGGAACCACTAGATGATCACTTTGTATCTCTAATCAGGATTACTCCAATAAGGGTATATTAAATGAGTGATCAAGTATTTCTCTTTTAAAAAATCAGTTGTAGGAAATAATTAAATGGACAATCAAATTGGTATATATCTTTTTTTAATCAGCTGCAGGAAATAGACTCAGAACTAAACAATAAAGCACATTTGGGTGGGGAGAATCAAAACTGTACCATTTTACTGATGAAAATTAGCTTTACTCTGCTTTTATTTGCCCTGGGAAGAAAGTTGGAATGACCTTGAAGCTTTTTTCCATTCTGGATGGGGGCAATTTAGGACAATACAGACTGTTAATATTGCAGTATCTATCACATCTGATGGTATAACTAGAGCACAATTGGCTGCCCTCTATTTACTTGTTTCATCCTGTGTTATTTTAGATAACGTAATATATAAACTAACTGTGCTCCATATGGTTTAAACAACATATGAGCCCTTGTGTTCCTTTTCAAATAGGATACAACTATTCTAAACAGCAAGGTCAATAATTTATAACATCCTTTTGAGGCAGAAATGCACAAGGAAACATCTGTACTGCACAATCCAAACTGGCTAAATGCAGGCACGGGCTTTAGTCCAACTATAGTTAGTTTTGAGCTTTCCGCTGAATGCAATGGTTTGTACTGTAAATTAGTTAGAACAGATGTGTTCCCTTGGTCTCAATAAGATTTAGTTATCACTAACTTGACCTGGTTTGCGGTGAATAGGATATAAGAACAATTAAGGGTAAAGATGTCATCCTTTCCTTATCACACCAACATCACTACAAATCCAGTATTTTTCTTCTCAGTACAGTATTATCAACACTGATACTAAGAATTCTGGATTATTGGGAAGAGCAAGAATATTGATGCAAGATACCCAACAGCTCCTGCTTGGTTCCTCCTACCAATGGAAGTGGCTAAATCCTCATTTGTGTCTAAACTGGAATCTCTGGCTTGCTGATTTCCTAACAAGCCAGGATTGTAAGTCAGGAACAAATCCTGATTTATGATTCTAGGTCAAGAATTTTTCTGACCCTTCATTGGATCCCATGGCTGGATCCATTGAGTGAATGTGACTTGTTAATTCTACATTTATGTAAATCTTACTAATTCAGTTTGTGTCTAATTGGGACTATAGATTTAAACAATGGATTTAGTCCCATGGATCTTGACAATGTTTGACCATGCTCCAATCTTTGCATATCAAAGCAAAATTACTGATGTTAAGGACAGCTTCACTCTGTGGCGGAACTGGAGCTTGAGGTGGTGATAGATTTTACTGGGACCCTGGGGAGGGGAACATTAAATCTCATATCTACCCATCACAGTCCCAGTTTTATTCCGCCCACCCCCAGCTGAAATTTATTACTTTTTATCATTAATTTAGTAGCATACTCGTTACAACTTGCTTAAATTTGGAACATCTGTTTTTAATGAAAAGGAAGAAAATATAATATTAAAAGAAGGAAACAATGAAGAGAAATATGATATCTAGGCAAGTTAAGGTAATAAAATCTTTCCTGTTTATAATTATGATTCCATTATGCTTTCATATCTAGAACGTTTCCACTTTACAATTATGATTCAAAAGGCACTTTAAATGGGAGCCATTTATGATACTAAGGGCTTGTCTACATGGGCTGCTTACTCCAACGTGGCCCCATATTTGAGCCCTGCAGTCCAGATGATTCAGGGCATTTTCCCTGTTTTGCCCTCGGGCAGTGCTCATGACCTTTGGAGCAAAGACTGGTCCAAGGGGCGGTATAGCCCATTACATTGTTTTAAAATAACACCTGTTTGAATCTGCTCCTCCCAGCCAAAAATGTGACTGCAGGAGCCCATTCTGGCATGCCAGCCTGTTGCTGCAGCTGCCAGCTGCCGTTGCTTTTCTACAGCCAGGAAGCAAGCATGTAGAGTGCGACCAAGCTGGTCACATGCAGGGGTTTTTGCTCACATGTTGTGGGCAGGCTTTCTGGATTCAGAGAATGGGACACAGGTGGTGGCCGCTACAGAGACTGGCCAGTGTGCCCGTCTGGACTCTAGCCTCTTTTGTGAAGGTAATGGGGGAGGAATGGGCCTGATCCAACATATTTGGTCAGTGTAGATGAGCCCTAAGTCTTATTGCCTCATTTCTAAACTGTCTATCACTTTCTCTGGCCAGGCCTTTTCAAGACTTTTTAATAACTTCCCTTCCATGATAGGCTACAAGAAAAATCTCCAAGTCCAATACAATTTTGCTGAAGATTTCTGAACATTTGAGCAAAGTGAAATACTATCACATCAATCATTTGATTCTCTCTCCTATTATTGTGTTAATTGTCTGAGTTATCTGGGACCAATAATTTTGACTATGGGACAGAATCACCATGGCAACAACATCTAAGTTAGGTACATCCAGCAGATAAAGATGTATTTTTTTTAAAAGAGTCATGTACTAGGAATAAAGGCATTTCTGTTGAGTTTTCTTTTGTGTAAGACTAAGCTTTTATTGGTGGGTGATCGGCAACTACACTCAGGTTCTCTAAGATGGTCTGTAGCAAGTCTGGAGATCAAGCTACATTATACAGATTCCATGCCTGCTACTTCCTAATTTTCTAACCATTGCTCCCCACCCTCAAGGAAAAAAAAAAGTAAACTGCAGCAAAAGGGGCTGAATTGTGTATCTTCATTTATTGTAAAATGAATGTACTGTACATACATACTTGGTAAAGTGAGCCTTCAATGACTAAATAAAGGAAACCTCATTCTATTTTACCCATCAAAGCAACCTGTACCTTAAAGAACTCTGGATGGTGGTACTGATAGCAATAGTAGTGTCATGTACTGGCATCCCCAGACTCAGTGACCAGCAGTTTTAGAGTTCAAAACAGAAAACTTTATTGTCACAGGACTTGTCTAAATGGTGAAAATACTCCTCATAGAATTTGAGGAGAATACTTTTTGTCCCAATGGGACAAAATGGGCATCATTTCACTGTATTCAGAAAGATTCTGAGGGGAGCCAAAAATGCCATATACTCCATGGGAAAAGTCTTTGTGGCTTTTCCTGAAGTTTTTTTTTAAAACAGTGATGGAAATGCACATTTCTGCTCATTGGTAAAACCAATTCACTTTGCTGAACTTTCCCGAAAAGAGTAGAAGCAGAAAGCTGATTAGTTGGATGTATGCGGTGGGCAGAGCTTGCTGGCAAGGCAGTGCCCAGAAAAGTCATGTTGGATATTCACTGTAGTGCTTGTGCACTGAAGTGACAAAACAGGGTCCCCCCCATGTTTATTTAAGTGGAAGGTTGCACTTTCGCACCTTGCATTTGCCTTTTTTTTTTAATACTGTTTGGTGGAGGCAACTGGTGAGAATAAAAACATAAGCAATCCACTCATGCCCATCATCTTGATTCATAGGCATGCCTGGTTGAACATCAAATGTGGATAGCTTCGCATACCTGCGATCTTTTTAAAAAAATGTGGAGACAAATGAAATCAGCTGCGATTGGTTACTGCACACCAATCCACGTGTTATTGCCTTGCATAGACAAGTGTTACCCAGAATGCTCCTTGGAAAATTCCAAGAAAATACCGAGTTTCTCACCAAAGCCTTCGACACTGTGAGTAGAAAAGGTCTGTGGCAGATCCTGGAAAGACGAGGATGTCCCCCAAATTCCTTAAAATGATTATCTTGCTACACGAGGGCCAGCACAGTCGAGTCAGATATGGCGATGCTCTTTCAGAGCCCTTTCTAATAACTAATGGAGTGAAGCAAGGTTGTGTACTTGCTCCAACTTTATCTACAATCTTCTTCAGCATGATGCTCCAAAGGGCTATGGCAGAGCTCGAAGAAGAAGACGGCATCTATATACATTACTGTACTGATGGTAGCTTGTTTAACTTAAGCCGGCTGAGGGCTCGCACTAAGACTTTAAACTATCTAGTCCGTGAGCTGCTCTTTGCTGATGATGCTGCCTTTGTTGCCCACACAGAAGCAGCTCTGCAGCGCCTAACATCCTGCTTCGCAACAGCTGCAGAGCTGTTTGGGCTAGAAGTCAACCTGAAGAAAATGGAAGTTCTTTACCAGCCTGCACCACGTTGCCGTCAGCAAATCTGTATTTAAGTCCGTTCAACAGTTCACCTACCTGGGAAGCATCATCTCCTCAGATGCCAAGATTGACGAAGAGATCGATCACAGATTAGTAAAGGCATATAGCGCATTTGGAAGACTTTACAAAAGAGTCTGGAGTAACAAACACCTGAGGTGAAGCACAAAAATCAGTGTGTATAGAGCCATTGTACTGTCTATTCTCCTTTATGGGTCTGAAACATGGATCATCTATCGCCACCACTTATGACTCCTTGAACACTTTCATCAGTGCTGTATATGCACAATCCTAAATATACAGTGGACTGACTATGTGATGAATGTTGCTGTCCGTGAGCAAGCAGGGATTGCCAGCATTGAGGCCATGATATTGAGAACACAGTTGCACTGGGCAGGGCACGTTTCTGGATGGAGGACCATCGCCTCCCAAAAATAGTACTCTATGGTGAACTCGCCACAGGTCAGCTTAAGAGGGGCGCTCAAAAAAAGCGATACAAGGACTCTCTGAAACAACATCTCAGGCTCGGCCAAGTTGATCACCAACAATGGTCCGCCCTGGCCTCACATCGGGAGGCATGGAGACGCACTATCCACAATGCTGCAGCCTTATTTGAGAACTCACGCCAAACAAGTCTTGAAGAGAAACGGCAACACAGAAAGAAACACAACCCGGAAACATCACCCAAGGAGACCCTCTGCTGTGCTTTCTGCAACCGGACTTGTTTATCCCGGATTGGCCTTTTTAGTCATCAGCTTTTTTAGATACTTGCAGAAAGCGTGGGATGAGTCCTTCCTGAATCTTCGTTTGCAAAGAAAAGCCAGAGAGAGAGATACAGCAAAACTGAACTTGGCAGGAAAAGATCACAGCCAGGACTGATCCAGACAAGTAGCAGCAGTAGTAAATAATTATTGTTACTTATAAAAATTGTTAACACTGTTCTGTGAAAAAAAGTTCCCAGAGTGCCTTACAAATACCAGTAGAAAGATAGTCCCTGTTGTTTTTGTGTGTCTTCAAATCATTTCCAACTTATGGCAACCCTATCGTGAGTAATGTTTGTTTAGAGGTGGTTTGTTTTTACCTTCCTTTGTAGCTGAGAGACTATGGAGCTTACTGCACTCTGAAAGAATGTGGTAGTGCAGGAGGAAGGTTCAGTCTTCTGTGCTGTCTTACTGCATGACTTCATCATCCTTCCAGTATCCTTTCATTCCAGTTCTGTGGGAGATCAAGGTAAAACTGCATCTTTTTGCTAGTGGGTTTTTCCAGTTAGCAAAAATATGCTGTTTTACCTCAGTCTCCCACAGGACCGGAATGAAAGAATGACGATGTGATATAGTAAGGCAGCATGGAAGACAGAACCTTCCTGCTGCACTCCCACTTTAATTTGAAGTGTGGTAAGCCCCTGTGACTTGCCCAAGGTCACCCAGTGGGTTTCCATGGCAAAGCAGGATTTGAACCCTAGTCTCCAGAGTCATAATCCAATGATCAAATCAATACACCACACTGTCTTTCTGTTGAAAAGACATGACATGAAAAGAAAATAGTACTTGGGAAGGATAGTGGGGGAAAGTATGATTAGGCTCTTGCCTGTACAGTAGTTGTAAGAATGCTGTAAGTTATATTTCTGGTAGAAATGAGGGAAGCCAACTTCTTGTAGTTGCTCCTTGGTTTGTGGATGAGACATGACTGGTCTTCCCCTTGCCATGATGTTCTCCCTGAGAGGCAAGCAGGGGTGAAACCTCTCATTGGCTGTTGACACTCTGGCCAATGGCAGGAGCCAGATTTGAAAATGTTACTTTTTGGACTACAACTCCCACAAATCCCCAACAGCAATGGGCATTTGCAGGATTTGTAGTCCAAAAAGTAACTTTTCCCTGGGCCAGAGGGCTCTCTTCTGCTCAGCACACACACACACACACACACCAGTGTGTACTTTTTCTTCATGCATTGCCTTTCCTATTTCTCCTGCTTGGTTGTGAATGATGATGGTAACAAATTATCTCCAGACCCCTCATGTTTTCTTTGATCTTAAATTATTAAGTGAGGTTTTACAAATGACAGGGTTTTTCTTCCAAGCTGACCTAAGAATGCTGCAAGCTTACTACCTCAGTCTGTTCTCTTTTATGTACATAAGGAGACCTTTGAAGAGGATAAGAATCAATGGACACGTCGAATAGTCTAATCACAATTCATTATGAATAATCTCTAATCTTGTTTATTCCTCCCAGATTTTAAAGTATGATCCTAATCAGTTTGTTATAACTAGAAATGACTGGGAATATTACTTTGTTCCAGCTTTTCTTGTTGCTATTAACAAAACTATCTTTGTCAAGTGGTTTTCCCTAATTTTCAAATTTCTTCCATGCAGGCTAATAACCGCAACTTTTGCTATGAAAAAACTATGGTTCTAAAATGTAGAAACACAGTTTGGCATAATGAAACAGAAACAGATGTTTGGCACCTGCCAACTGAGGTGCTGACAGCTTATACATCCTTAGATGTAATTCTTCAAAAATAAATATATGTAAAAAGTAAATCATATCTAGGCCTGACCCTACTGTTTAGAGTGAGGTGACTGCCTCAGTTGGCAGATATTGAGTGATGGGCATTGGCAGCAAGGTGCTGAAAAACAGAGCCACCTGCAATACACACAACCTGCCCTATGCCCACTGAGTTAGTCTGTTGCTCTCTGGTGCAGTGGAAGATGCACAGGCAGGGTGGAGGGAGGTTCACTTCTTCAGCTGTTCAGGGCAGTGGCTCTTAACCTTTTCTTTACCAGGGACCCACTTTAAATATCTTTTGTGGCCATGGACCCCCCAAGACTTAACTCAAGATTTAAAACCCTAGCAACAACAACAACAACAACAACAACAACACAACAACACCACAATGACACCATCCATTAACCCTTCTCCCAGAGGCACTAAAGGGGAGGGAAGACTTTTCTCCTGCTTCTTCCTGCAAATTTGTGGCTGGAGCGGATCGAACAGGCCAAGCCAGCCAGCCTTTGCCTTGGCTCCTGTCATGTGGGCTGAGCAGCCTTCAAGCCTCCGCGGACACCCTGTGGGGACATCTGCAGACCACAGGATAAGAACCACTGGTTTAAGGCATAAGCTGGATAATGTTTTAGAGGCAAATACCAGTACCTTGAATTGAGTTCATTAGCAAAAAGGGAGCCAATGTAGTTCTTTCAGAACTGAGGTAACAATAAACCAGCCAAATTCTGTGCAAGGTGAAGCTTCCAAATCACATTCAAGGGAACACAGATGTTCCAGAACAAGGAACCACTTACCCACAGTGCCTCTCCTTTGTCAGCATTCAGCTTCAGCCATCCCATTACTGGGATGGCACCTTCATCACCTTTCCTGATTATGACATAGAATCATAGAATTGGAAGAGACCACAAGGGCCATCTAGTCTGACCCCCTGCCATGCAGGAACACACAATCAAAGCATGCCTAACAGATAGCCATCCACATTTTATTTACATTCCTCCACAGAAGGAGACTCCACCACACTCTGAGGCAGCACATTCCACTGTTGAACAGCTCTTAAAGTCAGCAACCTCTGTGACACAGAGCTGGATGACCTTCACATATATGTCAAAAAGCACAGGAGAGAATATGGAACCTCATGGAACCTCACAGTTCAAATGTCATGGAGTCAAGCAGATGTCTCCCCTGAACTGACCTCTCATAGAAAAGGGGAACCACCATTAATTAATAAATCTCTCTCTCTCTGGCTTTTCTTTGCAAACAAAGATTCAGGAAGGACTCATCCCGTGCTTTCTGCAAGCGCGCTGATGACTAAAAAGGCCAATCCGAGAGAAACAAGTCTGGTTGCAGAAAGCACAGCAGAAGGTCTCCTTGGGTGATGTTTCCGGGTTGGGATTCTTTCTGCGTTGTCATTTCTCTTCAAGACTTGTTTGGCGTGAGTTCTCAAATAAGGCTGCAGCACTGTGGATAGTGCATCTTGTAGTATGTGGGGAAATCATCATTGTAATGTAATACAATCTTGTGTATTCCCATGCAAAGTTCAGTCTAGGCATTTACCCTGCATGCTTCAATTCTCCCAACTCCCCCTTCTCTTATTTCACTAGGCAATTTCAGCCAACTGGAGCAATGGGTCATTCATGATATGACCTAATTTAAATATTATTACTCTTTGTTTAAGTTCTTCCTTTTAAGTTAAAGTCTCCATGTGGCTGAAGCCATGATGTTGTTGGTGATTATTGCAGTTGTTGTTTTCAAGTCACCATGTAGCCACTCCGCTCAAAGGCTGGGTGAGTCTGTTCTACCTTAAATCCTCTTAGTTAGTTAGGAACCTTTTTAAAGTTTGTTTTAATATGTAGATTAAGATTGATATACCTCTTTTGATATGCATTTTTTTGTATAATTTCTTTTTATTCGTTTATAATAATAAAATACATAACAATTCCATTTTGTGGTTGACAGTCCCACAAAATGACAAGTAACAATAATATTTCCAATGTATATGGTGATAAGAAAAAATAAATAACTACAACAACACAAACAAACAAGGATAAATATTAAAAGGAAAAATTATGCTGTTATATATGTCCAGTATGCAGTTTCTTAATATATGATTCAATTTGGTTGTACTGAACTTTGTACAGTGCGTTTATATGATACAGTACAGGAGTTAACATCTTAATTCTCCAGAATATCATTCCACAGTTTTCCATGGGTGGCAGGTGGGGTTTGTTGAACCAGGTTGTGATTTATATTTTCAATCATTAGGAACCATTTTTCTGCGAAGGTTGTTTTTGCAAGACTGCCTTGGGATGCTCTAATTTGTTCCTTAAGTTTTTCCATTAGCCAAATGTTCCAAAATCGATTCCACCATTTTTCCATTGTAAATTTGCCTGTTTTCCAATTTTGTGCAATTTCTAGTCTTGTTATTGCTAATAAAAATCGTATCAAGTCTCTGTGTTTGACTTTGGTGTTTTGATCAGTGAAACAAGAGAGGAGTACCAGGCTGGGAGTCACGGTAATGGTTTGTTTTGTAATTTGTGAGATCAGTCTGAGTACCTCAGACCAACATTTTTGAACTACAGGGCAATGAAACCACATGTGGAGATATGTACCCTTTTCTTTGCATCCTCTCCAACAGGTGGGGTTGTTGTTTTTGGTGATTTGAGTAAGTTTGTGGGGTGTCAGATACCATTTGTACACCACCTTAAGTATGTTTTCTTGTATTATGACTGGGCTTTTCCGAAATGTTGGGGATTTCCAGATGTTCGACCAGCCCAGATCGCTTAAGGGGTGTGCAATATCTGCTTCCCAAGCTAAATTAAAATGTGAAGTTTCAATCTTAGTAGTTTTCATCATGAAGTTATATATAGTTGCCATGTGGCCTTTGACTTGGTTGCTGGAGGATACACATAAATATTCAAATTTTGTTAGAGGTCTGGGTACAAATCCCTGACACTGAATATGAGACAGGAAATGTGCAATTTGGATATGTTGTAGCCAGGTGGGTTGAATAGGGTATAGGTCTCTTATTAGCTCCTCTTTAGTTTTAGGAACGTTTTTGTTATAAAGGTCAGATATCGTATATATCCCCTTTCTGGTCCAATCTGAGTAGGATTTGTATTTGATCGGGTCATAAAATTCCAGATGTGTCAGAAAAGGGTGAAGTATCAGTGTTTGTTTTGAGAAGAGGTCAAATATGCGGGCTTTTATGGAAAAATGGGTAAACCGAGCAATGGTATCCCGAGGAGGTCTGTTTAAAGAGGGTGGGGGGCCCAGTGTTCTGATATGAACGTGTTCTATATCAGTTGCAGTAATGGTGGCGCTGGGGCAGTGCTTGTTAATCCAGTTTACTAGAATGGTTAGAATGTCTTTTCCCTCAGCGCCTTCTACAAAACCGCGAAATCTGATATTAGCCCGTCTCCCTCGATTTTCCAAATCCTCCATCTTATTTGTTAGAGATTCACTGGCCTCTTCAAGGTGCTGCAATCTGATTTCATGATTTTGTCCCATTTTGTGTGCCTCAGTGGCCATTTCTGCAACTTCAGAGATGGTCCCTGTAAGCTCCTTGATGGAGGTCTGTAGGGGAGCAAGGGCTGCAGACCAGTCTCTTTGAAGGTCAGAGACAATTTTCTCACAGAGCAGTTCAAATTGGTCTGGCAGCAGTTGCTTATTTTGTTTAGGTGAGGTTTCCTTTCCTCCCCCTCTGCTGTTATCTCCCTTACCACCTCCTCCTTTGCCTGACTTGTTTATTGCGGGTGCCATCTTATCTTCCCACTCGGCCTCCTCCTCACTGCTGTTATCCGAGTCGGTTTCTCTTCCTCTTTTTTTCTGGCAGTATTCAGAGATCAGTCTCTCAGACAATCTCTTGCTGCCAAGCATCAGGAAGGTGATTCTTTATTTAGTGTTTCAGAAGGACCCCTCTGGTCGCTGTAGGGCAGGTTAAAATTCTGAAGCCTTCAGGAGCCCTCGCTCTACACGTCCGCCATGTTAGGCATCCTGACACGCCCCCTTTTGATATGCATTTTTAAACTGACTTCTTTGTTTTTAATGAGTCTAATTGATTGGGTGATCACACCACACATTTAAATGTTAATTGAGCTGTCTCTGCATTCCTAATGCATCGCTCTGCCTGAATATGAAAGAAAAGTGTTTTTTTTTTTAACTTTTTAAAGAAGATATTTTCATTTCTTTTTAAAAAGGGCTAGATCCCTGGAATTTTTTAATACATTTTTATTTTTAGACTCATACCTCCCTACACATCTCCATGCTTCCCAATGTGAGGTCAGGGCAGACCATTGTTGGTGATCAATTTGGCCAAGCCTGAGATGTTGTTTCAAGGAGTCATTGTATCACTTTTTTTGGAATGCCCCTCTTAAGCTGACCCATGGAGAGTTCACCGTAGAGTACTATTTTTGGGAGGCGATGGTCCTCCATCCTAGAAACATGCCCTGCCCAGCGCAGCTGTGTTTTCAATATCAATGCTGGTTGTTCCCTGCTTGCTCAAGGACAGCAACATTGGTCACATAGTTAGTCCAGTGTATATTTAGGATTGTGTGTATGCAGCGCTGATGAAAGTGTTCGAGGAGTTAATAAATAAGTTAAATATATAACATGATGCCCTCTCCAATTCCAGTGCAAAGAGCAAGTCCAGCAAAATACTATGGTCAATGGTAACAAAAGCTGCAGCTAAGGGAAAATGGAAGAGATGCATTTTCTTGTCTGCCCTCCAAAATGATAATCTACCAGGACAACAAAGGCCTTGTCTACACTTGTGAAAAACCCTGAATGCCCCCCCTCCAAATCTGGCCCTATAATGCTACATGGCGTGCAGTCTTACTCCTGTATCTGGTGCGATAATGGCACATGACATACAGCCCTGTCTACACCAGACTTGGGTATCCCACCTAAATCCAGGTTTTAGAAAATGCAATTTTCTCTGGAGTTTGCTGGAAACTCCAGAGAAAACTGTAGTATGAACAAAGGATCTATGCTGGATTTGGGGGGGTGGGGTGGGGAGGCAAGACAATTGCTGCCTGACAGGCACCACCATTCCCCCCTCCAGTGCTGTCATTGCTGACTCTGCTTTCCCAGTGTGCAGCCTCTCAAACTGAGATCAGAGTGAGCAACTGTGCCTGGTGCAACCACTCATTCTGCCTTCAGGATGAGTGGCCGCACACCGGGAAGGCAGAACCCTGAGTGTGGCTGCTCATTCTGAGGTCAGAGCGAGCAAATGCACTGGGTGCAGCTGCTCATTCTGCCTTAGAATGGGTGGCTCCATGCCAGGTGCCCTGATGCAGTCACTCGTTGTGAGGTCAGAGCGAGCGGCTGCACAGCAGCGATTGTGGTGCTGAGGGCCAGCAGCAGCCGGCTTATCTAATGGGGTAAAAATCCAGATGAATTAATTCAGTCTTTGGCCAAGCTGTGGTGCTTAAATTTGGGCCAGAGTAGTCTGAATTTCAATCGAATTTTTACCCACAGTGTAGAAAAGCCCAAAGGCTGATTGGATGCTAAATCCTGGCCTACATCCAGACTGTAATGTGTCTCAATAACCTGTTCATCCAGCGGCTCTTGAAGATCTACCACCCTCTCAAACACTTTGCCTCAACGTGGAATATTTTTGACAATTATTGTTACAGTATTACAAGCTACTGGATCTTACGATTTTTCTTTCCAGTAAGAAGTGATCTTGGGTCTACCTTCTTTAAGGCATCTGTGATCTCTCCATATCTTCACTTTATAGACCCACTGAGTCAGTCCCATGCTAAAGGGCCAAAAATGGAGGAAGACTGAAAATACAGGTTACTGTAGAGAGCTCCCCAAGCACTCTCTTTGCATCTTCAGTCCTCTGCAACTGAAATGGACCCTCATGCAATAGACCAGATGGTGCTCTAGAATCAGGTTTAGAACAGAATCAGTGATGGCATTTGGATTAGAATGAATTTGCCCTCAAAGCATCACGCCCACTTGTCACAGCAGGTCATCAAAACGCCTTTGATTCATCCATCCTAATATAGCTTATTGTAATGGGCAGGAACTCTACAAGTCCAAGAGCCTTACCACACTCCAAAGAAAAGTGGCAAAGCAGCAGGAACTGTCTTTCCTGCTGCCTTACCACATAGCATCGGTATCCTTCTGGCATTCTTTTGTTCCAGTCCCATGGGGAACCAAGGTAAAACTGCATCTTTTTGCAAACTGATTTTTCTGGTAAGCAAAAAGAAGACGAGGCAAGCATAGCTCCCTCATGCTTAGGCGCAAAAACAGATGATAGGCCCTCCCTCCATCCCTCTGCTGTGGCCTTGCAGGGAGAGAAGAAGACGCAGTCCTGGTACACTTAATCCCTTCCCCTACTGCCATCCCCTTTCCTTGTGTGCCATATCTTTAAATTTCAAAGACATAGCTGTGTTAGTCTGGAATATCAGTATGCAAAGGGATCTTGTAGCACCTTTGAGATTGGACTTTGGAGATTATCAGACATGGCAAAAATTGCATCAGAAGAACGTGACAAGAACAGAAATGGGCGGGCGACATTATCAGATGATGTCATCCCTCAGTGTTCTAGGGGTGATGCACAGGTGTGAGTAAGGCATCCCTTTTATTGTCATCTTAACCCCACTAATTTAAAAGTGAAGCCTTGTCTGCGCCAGTGCTATGCCCCATGAACAGCTGAGGACATCTGATGGGCATCTGATAATGTCACCCTTTGTGTTCTTGTCATGTTTTTCTGATGCGGTTTGGGATGTGGTTTTTTTTTGGCCACATTTCCCTGCACATGGTAATCTCTCCTACCACACTATACTGTTACAGTGCTATTATTCTATTTTAACTGCTATGGCTGCCTCCTGTGGAATTCTGGGGTTTGTAGTTTAGCGAGGCTAAGAGTTCTCTGGCTGAAAATGCTAAAGGCCCCTCCCTAAACTGCAAATCCCAGGATTCCACAGGAGGCAACCATAGTAGCAGTTAAAGTGGAATAATAGTGCTATAACAGTGTCGTGTGATAATCTCCTGAGAGAAAGGAGTTGTAGCATAAGCTTTCGTAGACTTAGGGGCTTATCGCACAAGGGAATGAAGTGGCAGTGCATCCCTTTAATATTGCCTCTGTTAGCAAAAAGGTCTGCGTTTACCACCGTCTACCACAGGACTGGAATTGGAGAACAGCTGAAACATGCTGACAGTGCAATAAGGCAAGGTGGGATGCACTATCGGGCTTCACTTTCTTCTCCCTTCCTTCATGCAATATTGCTCTTAGTCTACTTCTTCAGATACATGGAGACATCTCCATGCATCTCCATGGAGATCTTTATGCATCTGAGAAAGTAGACTAAGCCTACAAAAGCTTATGCTACTATTTCTTTCTTGCAATTAGGAGATTATCAGACTAGCATCTAAAAATGCTGTAATTCTGCAAATGAAGATAGCAGGAACATTGTGGCATTGTAACACTTATTATTGCACATAGCTGTAATCATGTGAAATAAATGCCACGGAATTATCACATGAAGACCACCAGTGCTTCAAGAATGGGAGTTTACTTCCATGATTTGGCATGGGCAAGATTTTGGCAGTTCGTGCAAGAAGACGCAAGTGCACTTAAAACTCCAGAACCCCCTTAATTAACAAAGTAAATGAAACAGACAAGCACTGAAACAAACCTAAAAATGTATGAACTAAAGGGGACAGTTCATAGAAAGAGCACCCTGTGCTTCGTTTTCACATTCTCACCTGGATGTTTTCTTGCTGAGGACCACCCATTCATGCTGTAATCACGTGGTTACAACGGGATGTGGTTTTGTACACAGTCAATAGGGAGAAAAGAGCGCTATTGATGATCTATTGAATGGCTTGTCCCATGAATGAGAAAGATCGCCTTTTTTATGGTTGGAGCACGGAGTAATAATGTGAAGATGATGACAATGTGCGATAGCGAGGCCTATTCACACTGCCCTGATGTCAGAATCCCATGATTTTTGCTGTATTTGATAATGTTTAAAGTCTCAAAGTGCTACAAGATCCCTTTACATACTGGTATCTTTAGGCTGTAAGCCTGACGGCAGGGAACTGGGTATTTGTGTGTGTTCTTTTTCTTGTAAAGCACCATGTACAGTGATGGCGCTAAATAAATGAATGAATAAATAAATAGTGGTAGTAATAATAATAATAATAAAAAGAATAATATTGAGTCACTGTCTAAGAAATCTTCTTCCTTGGGTTTCAGCACAGAAATTCAGATCCTGTGGTTCTTTCTTAGATTTTGTTTTGTTATCTTCTCCCAATTCCCCACCCCTTAATCTGGTTTCTGTGCCCCAAATGCAAAATTAGAAGTTCCTCTAAATGTTACGTGGTAGACAACAACTAATCTATACTGTATATAGAATCTGTAAGTATAAAGATGTATAAGAATGCTAGCTTTAAATGACTCTGAAAACCCTTGCAAAACCATGTCTGTAGCTCAATTTATATATTTTAAAAGCTGCAGATTTTAACACCATTGATGGGAGCCGCAGTTCTTGGGGGCTCTCTGAGCTTCCCCAGAGGACCATGTTCCCTTCCACATGCCATTGTTCTTAGATGGCTTTCTAACTTTTGTATAGGTTTCCGCCATTCTAAAAGGTCAAAGTGTTTTTTAAAGGCTTAGATACTGGCTGTAGGAGCTTTAGGTCTCCCCATATGAGCCTGCTCAAGTCTTATGATCTTCAGGGAAGGCCTTTTCCTCTATTCTACAACCCTCCCAGGGTCATCTGGTGAGGACATGGGAGAGAGACTTCTTAGTGGCTGCTTCTAGGCTACGGAACTATCTCCTGGTCCCGACTCTGTATTCTTTTTGCTGGCAGGCAAATATCTTCTTCTTTAAATTGGCCTTCAGCTTTTAACTGGTAGGGGTAGGAGGATGTGCAATGGGCGTGTTGTTGTTGTTGTTTTAAATACATAATATGCATTTTATGTGCTTTCAATCATTTTAAATTAATGTTTTAAAAGAAATATTTTAATTAGATTGATTGCTTACTGTTTCTGAAAACCATGTATACCTCATATAGTTTTAGCTATTTTGTTTTAACTTATATTGTAAGCAATATAAGTTGGGTCCCATTTTGGGTCCCATTTTGGAAGAAGTCAGGATATAAATAAAATAAATAATAAAATAAATAAATAGGCTAAAATCTGCTGGTGCATTTAGTCCCACCCTTTTACCTTTGGCCCCACCCACCACTGGATTGTGTCCCTAGTGAACCTGAACCTGAATTCAGTCTGGCTGAAAGTGGTTCCCTACTCTTGCTTTACACACCATCATGGGAGTAAACTTCCTTGGTCACAGTGAAACTTACTCCCAAGGAAACATCTACAGGGCTTATCTATATGCCCTTCTCTAATGCACCAAACCTATATTGTTGACCAGTGGTAATACTCCATTTATAAGGATGATTAATTGAGGCTGAGAAAAGGCTTGAGTGCGGACTCAGAGTCTTACAAACAATTTAATGGAGTGCATAGACATTAGGATACACTCCAGGTCAGTGTCTTGGAAAAGTTACTTTTTGGGGGACCACATTTCCTGAATTCCTCAGCCAGCATGGCCATTGCTCAAGAACTTCCATTATTTGCAAGATTTTAAAATTAATCCTAGATGCATGTTAGAGAAACATTTGCAGTCTGGAACAATCCAGATCTTACATTCTGTTTATGCAAGAGTCCAAGAATTCCTTCTGGGAGGGTGTATTATCCAAGGAGTTGACCATGCAGGGAATGTCTCGGGAGGAGAGTTCCCAGTCAGCTTCCAATAGGATGTCTGCTTTTGCACATCTGGAATGTTCAGTACTTCAGATGTCACTGAATCCCTCTACTTGCTTTAAGAAGCCAGGCGAGTTTAGGATGTCCTTGGTCATTCATTTACCACCCTTCTCTTTGGACTCCTGTTAGGAAGGCTGGGAAGAGGGGAAACATTGTTCCACGTTTGTCACCCAAAGGAATGGTTGTCTTGCTTTGCAGAGACATGTTAATGTTCTTTTTAACGGGCTTGTAACCATTCTGTAAGCATTTACTCTGCAGATAGAATGACATTGGTAGCTGTAAGATGTCTCATCTTGTAGGATGTTTAAACTTTGAGATGCGCTGTGAGTGAAAGATTGCAGGGTCCTCATGATTAAATCTAGAATTAAAATGTAATCATCTGAAGGGAATGGGGTGGTATACCAGTTTCTCAAACTGAGCTGCTGCTTGGTAAGAGAAGACAGGATTTGGGAATCCAGATTTTAACACACTTTATAGAGAAGCAAATGCTGGACATATTATGTGTCTCATTCATTTTACAGTCCAGAACTTCAGCTTTTGTCTATGACATCCTGAGGAAGAAAAACAGTGTGGAAAAGCAAGCAGGAGAATTTCTCCAGGTAAGAGAATTAAACATTATTCACAATCATTTAGAGAGTCTTGAGTAATATTTGAACTTGCACAAAAAGGAGGGCATTTCTTGTCTTTTAAGTTCACAGGGAACAAAATAAAGCCCCAAATGTCTGCAGAATAAAGTGAAAGACTTGACCCATGAAACACTAATAGTCAGTCTGGTGATATTATTGTCTCAATTCCAGCCTAAATGTAAACCCTAACGATTGCTCCTGCCCTACAACTGTTCTTTCTTTTCTTGGAAAAAGAGCATGGAATTAAAGCTCACATCATCAAGTTCATCTGGTATATGTCACCATGACTAAATACTGTAGCAGAAGATTAAGGGAAACTAGTGTTTTAACATAAGAATCTTCAATGCAATTCTAAAAAGTCACTGTCCTTTGGATGAAATGTTCAGCTATATAGGGAAGATTGCTGTACCATATCTCTCCTTTCTTTAAAATTTAGTATTTGCTTTGATTTCATAGTGCCAAAATTACTAGTTTTAATAGTGGATGTCTATAATTGTAACAAGGATAAAAACTGTAAATAAATATGTCTTTTTTATATTCTAAAAGCAGGGTTTTTTTGTATGAGTAAGCTGGTCTGTAGAAGAGCAGGGAGTGGATATCTTGTGTGTGTATGTTTTACTAATGTAGAATTGTTAGTTTTAAATATCAATTATACAAGGGAATTATATTCTGAAATGATAGTGCCAAAGTGTTTCCCCCCTCCCTATTATTAGCAAGTACTATAGTTGAGCTTTGTAATATGCCAGAGGATTTGGAATATTATTGTATTGTGATTATTTTGCTACCTCAGGACTGAGAAATGCTTATAATTAAGATATGAAATGAATTCTCTGGTCTGGCATTTGCAGGGCTGTCCTAACACATTGCGCTGCCTGAGGTAAGGGACAAGATGGCAGCCCCTTCTTCCACTGATAGCTGACTCTTACTTCAGTACTGATGATAGGATACCATCCTGTACCATAACCTAGGCAGCAAAATTGCCAGAGGACCAAACATCTGACAGCTAAATCTCACTCCCTCTACAGAAAAAAAAATAGTTGGGAGACTGTCAACAAATAACTGATGTGTGGTGATTCCCATATCATCTTCTTCTGAGGCAACTGCTTCACTATGCCCAAGGGGGAGAACATTGTAATTCCTGGGCACTGCAGACTATGGGTTTCTGGGAAGACAAAATACACAGTATGTAATAGATATGCAGCTACTAGAAACCGTATTTTTCAATTGATCCAACTACACTGGGCATGATACATCCAAAGCTAAATCCTTTAAGTGCCATTCATTTCAATGAGAAAGGTATGCATGCATTTAAAAATAATTAACACTAGTTACATTTAGTAACTAGTTATGTTTAGTTATTTTTAAGAAACTGGAATGTTTCAATTCAATAGCTCAAGACAGCTTGAGCCAGTATTTGAACAATATAATATTCTGCTTCCACCATTTCAAGAGACCATTTTCTTGACCTGCACCTATAAAAATAATGTAGAAGTTACAGTTCTACTACTAACAGGGTGACATTATTCTCTATGGAGTTACAACTAACATATTAGTTAAAACTTCATTTTTGAGAAAGAGAATTAATTACAAATAACTAATTTGTGACTAATCATTTTGAAGCCCTAGATTTCCATGGATCTAACTTAAGTTGGATCCAATTCAAGAAGCATGATGGCCTTGCTACAGTTTTAAATGTTGTGCATAAAATATTATTTTAACAAGAGGAATAGGAGCATTTTAAAAACTAAATATGGTCTGTACGAGGTCTGTTTTATTGAAGCGGCAAATCATTCAGGAAATGAATGGGCTATATTACTTCGCATTGCATGGGTACATAGGTACTCCTTTGTGGACAACTCCCTCCCCACAATTAAATACAGAAAAAATATCTTGTAAAGGAGAACCTTCTTCCTGATAGCAAGTATTCTATATGTTAAATGCAAGGGAAGATTTAATCTACAGTCTTAAATAGTACAATTCAAGAATAGTTTTGCCCGCTATCTGGTGTATGTAAACACCAAGCCAAACAAACAAACAAACAAACAAAACCCACCAAACCAAAACAAAACCCTTTGACATGTTGGTGATAAATATGATGTAGAGACACATGAATGATATTTGTTTCTGTTGTCCATAGGAATTTATGGTGTGCACATTTAAATATTAATGAAAGTGCATTCATTGGACGCATATATGAATATACTGAAGCATTATTTTGGACCATGTAAAAGACGTTTTACTGTTTGAAAGAATTTTTTGGGAGACAATTTCTATACAGAAGCTCTCAAGCTACATTATAGTAATATGACTTGGTAGGAACTGAAATTACATGTGTGTATTCCGGTTACCTTCAGATTGACTGGTGACTTATGGCAACCCCATGAATTTCACAGGTTTTTCTTAAAAGTCTCACAGTTGCTTCCAGTGCACCTTATGGTACTTAAAAAAAATAATAGCCATGAAATAAAATGTCCTCTTTCTTCTTTTTGTAATAGTAATCTTGCTTTTTTCCTTTTAAAAATGTGGGAAATTTATGAGACAAAGAGGTATCTAGTTTTAGAAATACCAAGTATCTTTGATAATTTCATAATTGGTCGTCTTGATCAAAAGTATTAATACATAGCAATTCCCCAAACTGATAGAGGAGTAGTAGTATGTGCCTTTTTTCCCAAGGGAAAAGTCCAAATTGTTTATCTCATTATATTTAGTGAAGTTCAATCAGCAAAAATGCAATGTGGTAAAAATTTCTTGAAGCATAAGTGTATAGTTGTTCTTTCATATTCACTAGGGTTTGGTTCCAGGACCCTCGTGGATACCAAAATCCGTGAATATTTAAGTCCCATTATATGCAATGGCATAGCAAAATGGTGTCCCTTATATAAGATGGCAAAATCAAGGTTTGCGTTTTGGATTATTATTTTTAAAGAATATTTTCAAGCCGTGAATACTTAAATCCGTGGATATGGAGGTACAACTGTATTCTCTTGAATAATAATTGCAACAGAAAAGGGATTTCTACTCTCTTCACTTAGTGTAATTTTCATGACTAACTCATCTTCTCTATTTCTCAATGTATTGAAATCTGTTTTCCAGATCCAATTGGATGTTGGTTTATATTTACCGCAGACTCACTTGTGTGGTCCTGAACTTTCTAAGCACAAGAAAAGAGCTAATCCAGGTTATTTTTCCAGACTAGATGATTACATCTTGCTGCCCTGATGTTTGTACTTGGCTTTGTTGCTCTGAAAGCTATCCAGACATGCCATATTTATCAAATGTAATTCAGTGCTGTAGATTGTCTGATTGGAAACAAGTCAAAAAAAGAAAGAAAGAAAGAAAGAAAGAAAGAAAGAGGGAAAAAATGAGAGAGAAAAAAAGGAGGGGGTAGTTTAAGACTCAAGAATGACAAGTTGCTGCTAAGATCCATTTTGGTGCTCTTAACATGACAGAGCAATGGCCCTGAGGGAAAGGTTCAATTCCTATTTCTGTGGGTATGTTACCATGCTGCTTGACCAGAGCTTGGAGAAAAATAGTTAAAATTAACTGGTTGTGTCCCTAATTAGTTATACTTTTCTCCTGATGAGGCTTACTGAGAGCTTTTTCACAATATACAATTATAGTGCTATGATTCCACTTTAATTGCCACAACTGCATCCTGTGGAATCCTGCGATTTGAAATTTGGTGAGGCACTAGAGCTCTCTGGCCAAGAATTCTAAATGCTTCTCCCTAAACAGCAACTCCCAGGATTCCATGGAATGTTGCCATGGCTGTTAATGTGGAATCATAATGCTATAAATGTGTAGTGTGAAAAGGCCTTGAATGAATTTGCTAGTTAACAATACTCACTGACAGAATGTAGGGATGACTAGTTAAATTTAATAAATAGACATGACTTCCCCTGGTCAAAGTTTGTAGTACCCAAAGCTAGCCATGTTATCTTGATATTTGAGGTGGAAGATCCCACAAACACCTCTCCCCATCTCTGGCTGTAAAAATACAATAATAACTAAGTAGATAATTAAGAATTTGCTGCATTTTCATGACACCCAAACCTGTGGTGTCATGAACCATCCTACACTACTTAATGGTAAGATGGGCCATACCAAATAGATTCACGGTGGCCTGTCTATTCAATATATCTGCCAACATTTGTCCCCTTGAGGATCAGGTTCCATTGGTACTTCAGGTTGCTTTAGCCAATATGGGTTCTCTTCCTTGCATCTTCCTTGCCATTTCCACCATTTCCAAACATCTCCCTTGCCTTTTCCACCTTGCTTTCCAAACCCCTCTCTCTTTCTCCTTTGAATTACAGTTGTCCCTCCGTATCCACGGATTTGGTATCCATGGATTTAAGTATTCATGGCTTGAAAATATTCTTAAAAAATAATAATCCAAAAGGCAAACCTTGTTTTTGCCATCTTATATAACGGACACCATTATGCCATGCCATTGCATATAATGGGACTTGAGTATTCACGGATTTTGGTATCCACGGGGTAGGGGGCAGTCCTGGAACCAAACCCCAGCAAATACGAAGGGACAACTGTATATAAAATACAATGTGTTCCCAAATGAGGTGTTGTAGTTTGTGAGCTTAGAAAACAAATTCCTGCAAGAATTATCAGGCAAGGGTTAACCTTACTTTGGCACTTTCTTTTTTCAAACTGGCTTCTATGGTCTCCACCAGGAAAAGAAAAATTTAGTACAGATCAGTAACAATTTTTTTCAGAAGGTCAAACCAGAAGAGTACCTGAAATACATAAATTCCACTTGTTTGTACAGCAATTTCAGTGATCTCTACAGCTGCCAAACTTAATAAACAATTTGTATTTTGGAAGTCGATTCTAATAATTTGGTTTCTCATAAACTATATTCGTCTTGTTTGCAAGGTTTTAATTGTCATGGTTAATTCAGCTACTGCTGATTCCTTGTTATGAGTTGTCAGAGATATTTTTCAGCTGCCTTACCATTGGCCAAAGACTAAAAGCAGTTCCTTACATTCTGCTAGCTGCATACAGTGGCTTAGTTCAGATAATAAGCCAAACCATGATTTATAGTATAGTATAGGGTTGAGCTTCAAGCCATATAAGTATGTTTAAGAGACACTTGTTTGCATTCCTTTTTCTCTCTTAGCACTGATAAGTCTCATAAGTCCACTTCTTGGTACAGCAACTTTTAGAGCAATGGGCATAACTGTGGTTTATCAGTTAGCACAAAGAATGGTTTACTGGCCAGCCTCAAACCATTGTTTGATATCCTGCTTCACTGGCCTTTCGCAAACTGTGGTTTCTGACATACTTTAAGATTATGTCTGACAGATGCATAGTGAAAAGGATTATTATTCAGTCTCCATGTTTCTGCAGCATTAAGTCATACAGGGAATGTCTAGAATGGCTCTTATGTCAGTGAGTGGTGAATTTGCTCTCAGTTTTACTCTAAAACTGCAGAAGCTATCTAAAATGCTTACCTTATTTTGGGGTCAGTGTTCAGCACATTGGATAGCTCCTTTAAAATTCAGACTAAAACTTAGAGTGGATTCACTACACATTGGACTTTATCAGACTAACATCTAAAAATGCTATAATTCCACGAATGAAGATAGTGGAAACATTGTGGCATTATAACACGTATTATCGCACATAGCTATAATCACGTGAAAGAAATGCCATGGAATTATTGCACAACCACCTTTAAGAAGTGCTTTCAGAATGGGAATTTACTTCTGCGATTTAGCATGGGTGAGATTTTGGTAGTTCTCGCAAGAAGACACGAGCACGCTTAAAACTCCAAAACCCCTTAATTACAAAGTAAATAAACACACAAGCACTGAAACAAACCTAAAAAAAGTGCAAACTAAAGGGAACAGTTCATAAAAAACATCCTGTACTTCATTTTCATGTTCTCAGCTGGAACTTTTCTTGCTGTGGATCACCCATTCACGCTGTAATCTTGCAATTACAATGGGACGTGGTTTCACATGCTATTAAAACTGTGAAAAAAGTGCTATTGATGGGTTCTCCCATCAATTAGAACTGATTCCCTTTTTCATGTGGAACATGAAGTAAGAATGTGAAGACAATGATGCCGTGATAGCAGGGCCCATTCACACTACTCTGATGTCGTTATCCTGCGATTTTTGCCATTGTCTGATAATGCCCATTGACACAGAAGCTGCCTCTGCATTCCCTCATATTACGTGATGAATGCAAGAGCAAGTGGTGTCTAAAACAAACATATACCATCACCAATAAAACATTGCAGACAGAATACCTCTGAGTGGTTTCAATTCCAGTGGGATTCTGGCAGCTATAGTCCAAAAAATAAGCTTCCCAAGTTATGGGATTCACACATTGGGTTAATGTCCTCAGGTGATGTATAAACTGAATGTCAAGGTTATATACAGAATGATATGTTTTTGATTAGTATTGTTATGCACCCATCCAAGTGGTGAGAGGTTTAGTGATTTTGATATTTACCCAAGATTCGGTTTCCTCAGGAGAAGGTCACTAGGAAGGTATGGCAGTTCCATAATATTAGTTTTATTTGTAGATATATACAGGCTAAGCATAAGAGAGGTTAACAGTATTAAGACTGGAACCAATTACTATACCACATCAGATTTCTAAGGGAATTGATAATTCCATAGGATTTCATGCAGAGAGCAAAATAGGCATCTATTTCTCTTTTTCAGACCCAGTTCTGTACAGACTGCTCACTAACTAGTATGATTCTCATTGTCCCCAGCCAACCTGACGAGGGATAATGGAAGTTATAGCCCAATGCACCTGTTTTACTTGTTCCTACCCTAGACTCAGGACATCAGACAGGGTCAAGAGATGGCTTCCCTTTCGGAGGACATCAAACCCGTCCTGTGCTGCTCCTGTGCTGACCCTGTGATATTTCAATCATGGGGAAACATCATCAATAGACCACCTGTTCCATTTCTGTCACGGAATCACAAGTGGTCTGAAAGGTGCCCCGTTCCTCTCCCGTTATACTGGCGTGATGCTAGCTGCAGGGGAAGGTCTGTGTTGGCCACTTCCAGTGAAGACCAGGACGAGGAGGTGACACCCTCCCCCCCACCGAGTTACTTGTAAAATTTTTAGAGTGTTTTGGGACTTGGTTTTCTTTTTTGATGTTTATTTTTAGTTTTATTTTTAAATTTCCCACGCCACCGTTCTCTCATGACAACAGGCAGGATTTCATTTACGGGATGTGAATGCAGCTTTTTGACAGCTGCATTCACTCCTGGCAAGCCAAGGGGAGGGGGAGGATGTTCCTGTCATGGAAAAAGGTAGGTGTGCGAAAACTTTACCTTTAGTCCGTGGCAGGGATGGGAGTGGGATGGGAGGGTGCTTTGTGAGACAGGATCGGGGTTAGAGTCCCTGTCTGAAAAAGTCATCAGTTAGCATATTCCTTGCTGTTGGGAAGGAAAGGCCTACCATTCAAAGATCTAGAAATGTCCAGGTAACACTTGACCAACCATTTTGACCCATATGAGTAGGTTTTTTTTTTCCACAAGTAGAGACTCACAACATTGAGGAAATGCTTGAGAGGTCATTCAGACTAAAATCTACTGTGTATAATAATAAGGGCAACACTTTTATGGTGTAAATAATGGGCATTCTTTATCTCCCCAGGAATGCACTCAGGATGGATAACTGGAACTATTTTTTTATTCTTGTGAGCTTGACCACTCTGTGCTCCACCAGTGCTCAAACTACTGGTAATGTAATATGCATATTTTTTTTTGGAACCATTGAGATCAGTTGTAAGACTCCTGTTGTCTTGAAGTGAAAATAGTGATAGGTAGGGAGCAGTGACAGCTGATAGTTTCCACACCAGTTGGTGGCAGTAAATCCACTCTGGATTTTAATTCAAATTTTAAAGGACCTACACAATAATACATTCATGGCGTTGCTATTAGTTGACCGGTGACTTGAAGGAATGCATGCACACACACATACAAGGTTCTGAACTCTATCTCCAAAAGAGAGGATTGACATGGAAGCCACCAGCTGCCACCAGAAATGAATGCAACCCATCTTCTCCTGAATGTGGCATATTGGTTCATCATTTCAATTGGAATATTTCTTCTTTCCTCCCTAAATAGGTCAGGTATCTTTACATCTGCCTTCTGTCACTGCATTCCAAGTCAGAACAGACCTCAGCCATTCAATCTACAGCCAGAAGGCTGTTAAGAGTTTATTTTAAATTCTTTCAGGAGCTCTGTCAGTATATATTTTTTAAAATGACAGGAGCCATATATTTGAATGGAGGTTGTTCGCTTACTCACTGCCCATAAACCTTGTAGGTCTGTTATACAAATTAAAAGCAAATTTTTTGATAGATCAGCGGATTTCCCCTGGGGGCTCAGATGTGGTTAAAGTTCAACTTTCATCATATCCAGCCAACATAGTGAGGAATGATGGGAATTGTAGTCTAATGATCTGGGGACCCAAAATTGGGCACTACTGCCTTAGATAAATAATATTGCTCTGTTTGTTAACAATCATAGACAAGCAAATACAGAACTCAACAAAACTATGCAAGTGATGGTTGGTGATATTGGTGAGAATAGTGCTGAGAGAGAAAGTAATAATAAACTTTGAACTTTGAATGGAATTTGTTTGCCATTCAGATTTCCACCAATTATAATTAATGAATGTAAAGATTCTGCTGGATCTATCTGGTCCTGCAACCTGTTTTTATCAGTTACTAGTCATATCGCCCCAATAAGGCCACAATATGTGGGGGTGGGGATCACTTTTTGGAATTCTAGAATTCCCTTGCATGGCCAGTTGCCATTGAGTGATTCCAGAATTTGGAGTTCCAAAAACTAATGTTTCCAAACTCTGAAGACCATATATGAATGTAAGAGTTTTCTGTTTTTCATCTCCAGTGTTTAGTATTCAGAGTTATGCTTTCCCTGATCATGGTGGTTTTATGTGGTTATCTCTGCCAACAGACCTTTACAAACATATCCTTCATGCATTTAACTAAATCTTTGCAAAAGGCATTAGAGTCAGTGGTTATCACCATCATATCACAACTAGAAGCAGCAAGTTCCTTAAGTTATGTTACCTGAAGAAGTTATCTCTTTTGTCTGTCCTGAGCTTAATCAATGCTTTGGAAACATGGAATACTGTTGCATTGTGTTTCTTCAGTTTGTAGAGAAGCTTCTATTGCAGACCTTGTGTTCCTGGTGGATGGGTCCTGGAGCATAGGAGTGAAGAACTTCAAAACCATACAAGATTTCCTGTACACCTTAGTTGACAGTTTTGATGTTGGAGAAGATAAAATTAGGATTGGGTTAATACAGTACACTGATGTGCCCCACAATGAGTTCTTCTTGAACACTTTCTGGCACAAAAAGGACATCTTAGACAAGATACAAAATTTGCACTACAAAGGAGGAGGCACCAAAACTGGGAAGAGTTTGAAGTTCATGCTGGACTACCAGTTCAGTGAAAAAGCTGGAAGTCGGCGCCACGAAGGTGTCCCTCAAATTGCCATTGTGATAACAGATGGGCAAGCTCAAGATAGTATTCGTGAGCCAGCAGAGGAAGTCAAGAGTGCAGGCATCACACTTTATGCTGTAGGCATCAAAGATGCTGTTTTGTCTGAGCTTCAAGAAATTGCTAGTGACCCAGATGAAATGCATGTTTACAGCGTGGAAGAGTTTGCTGGCCTGCAAGGTATTTCCCAAAATATACTTCAGGTGATATGTACTACTGTAGAAGAAGCTTCTCGACAAATCACCCAAGTTTCTCCAGGTAAATCTACAAATGTGTGTGTGCTACTTCTTGTAACCCCCTCACAGAATTAAAGGCTATTGAACTCTTCAGTACCTTTTCAGGTACCAGACCCATCACCAGAGAAGGGATTCTCTTGCACAGAAGGTGATATAAGGTGATCTGAATTAATAAGGGCATTTTCACTCACAACACTGTGACTGGTACTGTGGCAAAACTCTGTCCCCCCATTCACAAATGTTCTTCCTTCTTGAGAGAAGCTTCTATTTTTATGCCTCATTCTCAAGGAGAGTTAATTTGAGTGGTAGTTTTGAGCTTATCTCATTGTTACAAGGTAAGCTGGCTCTCTTGTTGCAAGAGATGCAGTGTGGCGTAGTGGTTTGAACATTGAAGTATGACTCTGGAGACCAAGGTTCAAATCACCACTCAGCCATGGAAACCCACTGGATGACCTTGGGCAAGTCATACGCTCTCAGCCTCAGGAAAGCTAAGGCAAATTTGCTCTGAACAAATTTTGCCAAGAAAACCTGTGATAGGTTTGCCCTAGAGTCATCATAGATCAGAAATGACTTCAAGGCACACAACAACAACAACAACAACAACAACAACAACGTGTGTTCAGGCAAATATATGAGCACTTATACTTGACAGTGTAAATGTGGGGCTTGTGCTAGGATCACTGTAAGTCTGAAGTGACTTAAAGGCACAGAACTATAATAAAGCTGGCCCAGGGTGTTGTGTGTGGGTCTCCCTGTTTCTGCTCCGATTTCTCCCTCACTCCCCAGTTTACTTGACCAGAAAAAGGCCCATGAGAGGTTGTCTTCATCTGGCCTTTTACAAAAACATGGGAAGCCAGGAAGTCTATAGGCCACCAAAGAGATAATTTCACAATGAAAGTCAGGACATTTAAGCATACCTCTCAGCCACCTCGTAATTAAGTTGAGGGCATGAATGCCGTGTGTGAGAAGAAAAGCAAAAAATTATTCTCTTTTGAATTCTTTTTGGAGACATTCCCTTCTCCCCTAAATTTAATAAGAATGGTAAAAAATGCAGAAGATATTTTGAGCCTGACACTAACCGAGGATCTCTTTAAGACTAGCCCTGTATGCAGTTACTTTAATGTGAGCCCCATCAACTCAATAGGACTTAGTTCTAAGCAGATAAATATAAGATTCCACTGTTAATCTGAAATATGTAAGCCCTGAATGCCATTAATACAGCACAAAAAAGGAAGATAACCTCAATCTAGCAGAATTCAAATTTTGGCTAATGTTTACTTTCAACAAATAAATGAACAAATACAAAAACATGATCCAAACATTATATGTGAAAAGAGCCTTATTTTACTATTGTTTTTTTTCAGGTTTGGAGAGCTTGTTAGTTTTGCTATCATGTTTTTCCTTCAGGAGATGGATTTTTGAATTAGTCTCATGATGACAGTAAGAGTTGTTTGGCAGTGGAATGCATTGCCTCGGAATGTGTTGGAGTCTCCTCCTTTGGAGGTTTTTAAACAGAAGCTGGATGGGCATCTGTCAGATGTGCTTTGATTAAGTATTCCTGCATGGCAGGGGTTGGACTAGATGGCCTTTGTGTCTCTTCTAACTCTATGATTCTATGAAATATCTGTGGATTTATTTGTTTAGAAATAATCTCTGTGCAGTTCTTCAGAACTATTTATGAGTAAGATTCTAGATTGATTCTAGCTGCCCCTGTTCACATATCTTTCTTTAACGAATCATGACTTTCCTTAGACTTTCCACCAGTGGCGTTCCAAAATTATTTCCATCAAAGCGGGGGTGTGGAGAGGTTGTACTGGAATAGGTTCATGGGATATAGATTTTAACCTGATGTTTAATAAAACGTTCAAGTTCTGTCTCAGGCCTGCCAGCTGTACAAGTTGTGATCCATCAGGCTGAAGAACTGCACAGCTTACCAGCCATGTATATGATAACTTGATAAATGTTCTGGTTTTGCTGCCTGTCTGGGAATTCAAAAAACAGTGGAAATGTCTAACAACTTGCACGCCACAATATGTTTTTGGCTTAGTGTTCAGGCTTCTCTTTCAGCCCAGTCCTTTACTCTGCTGCGTGCTTAGCAAAGTCAATATAATTTTAAAGCTTGGGAAAGTTGCTTTCGGACTACAGTTCCCAGAACCTTGCAGCCAGCATGGCCATGTTGAATGAGGGTTTCTGGGAACTGTAATACAAGGCCCAAATCCAGTTGTTAGTCTGAAGTAGGTTAGATCCATTAAATCGGTGAACACTCAGTAACTCAATACTTACTTTAACTTCTATTGACTTAGTGGGTATATTTTAGTTGGGACTAACAATAGGGATGTAAAGCTTCATAAATTTAATTCCTGCAGGCAAGGACTAATAATGTTGCTGTTTTTCTCCTCATTGTGAGAAAGTCATAAAAAACTATGCAGTTTTCAAAGATGATTCACAGTTAAATACTTATTGTGTCCAAAAAAATTTGCACATTTTTGGTGCAGAAAAACAAAAATTTCCTGCAGAGAAAAACAACAATTTCCTGCAGAGAAAACAGCACTTTCTTCTTCTTCTTCTTTTTTTTAAAAAGCACACACTTTTTTGGTGCAGATAATTCCTGATCTGCAGAGATTCTCACTTGTCTAGAATGTACCTCATAAGGGTTTCTTGATGCTTGAGAAATGCATTTAAATTTTTTTTTTAAAAAATAGTTTAATTATGTGTTTTTAATTATATTTTAACAATGGAAATTTAATTTAATCCTTTTAAACTTTTGCAATTTGTAAGATTTTAGTTGTATTTTTTTAAACCATTGTAACCCGCCTTGAATCCCTTTTTGGGAGAAAGGTGGGATATAATTCCAACAAATAAAATTAAATAAATAAACAAACAAATAAATAATTCTGGACACCCCCCCCCCATAGAAATTAGATTTAGGCCCCACATCCTATGCCCTTTCCCTCTGTTGTTATGTTTCAATTTTTTTTTGTATAGTTGTTTTGCCGTCTACGACTCCAGTTTTCCTGGTATTGTTCCTATTACAAAATAACAACTGTACAACTTTTTCCTTTGTCAAATCAATAAGACTTTCTTAATAAAATCTATTAAGGCCCCACAAAGCAGCTTTCCCTTGCTGTTATTCAGAGTTAGGTTCCTGGTGCTAGCTTTGGTCTACATAAAGCAAAAAACTAAATTCATTTGGGGAGAAATGTCTAATTTGGGTTGACTAAGGAGCTATTAGAATGTGCTTGAGTTTGGAGAAACGAGAGGAACATGAATAGTAAAAAACATGAATAGTAAAGGACTAACCAAATCTTTCTTCTCTTTTTTTTTTTTAAAAAAAATGTCTTTGTCATTTAGTATGCCGAAAAGCCACTCTTGCTGACATTGTATTTTTGGTGGACAGTTCAACCAGCATTGGGTTGGAGAATTTTCAGAAAGTGAAAAACTTCTTGTATACACTGGTTTCTAGCCTTCATGTCAGCTCTGACCAGATTAGAATTGGGCTGGCCCAATATAGTGATAACACTTTTGTAGAGTTTCTCCTAAACCAATATTCATTGAAAAATGACCTTCTGGAACGAATACAGAATTTGCCTTTCCGAAGTGGAAGTACTTACACTGGAGCTGCCTTGAATTCTCTCATGGAAGAATATTTCACTGAATCTGCTGGGAGCAGAGCACAAGAAAACATCCCACAAGTAGTCATTCTGCTCACAGATGGGGAATCTAACGATGACGTCAAGGTTCCAGCCAGCAAACTGAGGGCAAGAGGCATCTCAGTGTATGTGGTAGGAATTGGTGTCCAAGACACTGCTGAACTTAAGGAAATTGCCAGCAGGCCTTTTAATAAGTTTTTGTTTAGTATTGATAGCTTTGATATCCTTGAAGAACTCACTAGCAGTCTTCTCCAAATGGTGTGTTTTGCAGTAGAGAGCCAGATTAAAGGTAAGTGAACTTGTCGTTTGTAATGGTGTACAATGTCGGGGGGGGGCTTCCTTGCTCCCCCCCTGTGTTCAGATGGCTTTCTTCATAATTTCTGAGTCACACTGTGTTATCTACAATGAGTCCCATGACATACACGTAATGTAGAAGATTGAAAGGGATGAGGAAATAATACTTGGAAATAATTTCGGAGACAGAATTGTAAGATATCTGGAAAGCTGAATGTTTTGAACAAGAAAAGTGAAACTGAGGATTACAACTTAATTTAATTACTAATAAAATTACTTGGCATTGCTTGGGTTCATGTTTCACTTGCACTTCGAATGAAACAAATGTTTGAATAGTCAAACCTACCAAGTTCCATCCAAACTGGACCAAACCCAGCAATTTTCTGAAAAACCACAACGTTTGCCTATTAGAGATGTCAGCATAGGTCTAAATGCCAGGTTTTGTGAAGATAGTTTCATAAATGTGCATTCTAGAGTAGAGGTAGAAAGAATATTCTAAAACATTTGAAAAATGATTGAAAAATATGATTTTCAAGTATTGCAAAACTCTGACGAGAAGAATCCTCAAGTAATGAAAATCTTTGCCATTCAGGATTTATTTTACACAAAATTCACACCTGGTTAATTTGCATAGAAAACAGCATTTTCTGTGCAGTAAACAGCTTTTTCTGAGCAGAAAATAATATTTCTGCAGAGAAATGTTGTTTTCTGCACAGAAAAAACTGTTTCCTACACAGAAAATGCTGCAATTGGGGACATTCTGTGCAAGATTCACATGTGGTTGATTTGCACTGAAAACAGCATTTTCTGCATAGGAAACTGCACAGAAAATGCTGTTTTCTGTGCAAAACAACCATGTATGAATTTTGTACAGGTAAGTCCTGCATTGCAAATAGGCTTTGAAAACTGTGTGGTTTTTGATGTCTTTCTTGCAGTGGGAAGAAAATTGCTAAAATTACTTATTACTTATTACAGTTGTCCCTTCATATTTGCTGGGGTTTGTTTCCGGGACCCTCCTGTGGATACCAAAATCCGTGAATACTCAAGTCCCATTATATGCAATGGCATAGCAAAATGGTGTCCCTTATATAAGATGGCAAAATCAAGGTTTCCTTTTTGGATTATTATTTTTTAAAGAATATTTTCAAGCCATGAATACTTAAATCCATGGATACCAAATCTGTGGATACGGAGGGAAAACTGTACTTATTTTAACTAGAGCTAGCCTCTTCATACACTTATAGCTTACAGTCATCCTGTTTTCTGAAATGCAAGGGAGCATAGAAGTAAAGTGTTTTTTGTACATTGGCAATAACATAATGTGCACAAACACACATTGTACGGTATATATAGTAATATATGTTATTGTTACTATTTTATATTCACTATTTAACCATTTAAAATAACACAATAATAATGGTTATAGTAACTGGAAAAAATAATTTTGAAAGATGTTACCATAAAAATGGCTTCTATGTCATAAGGTCATTAGCATGTCCTTAAAAAATATTCCTCTGTCTTTTTATCTAGCATTTACAAAGTACTATGCTGACATTGTTTTCCTTGTGGATTCTTCTGAAACAATGGGATCCCCAAACTCTGAAGAAGTAAAAAAATTCATTGCTCAGATTGTTGAAAAACTAGATGTTGGTGCAGGCAAATACCAGATTGGCTTTGCTCAATTCAGTGAAAAAGGTCAAGTAGAATTTTTGCTGAACACTTATGAGACCAAGGAAGACGTTCTTAACCACATCCAGAGCAATATCACATTCATGGGAGGCCCTCTGCAAACTGGGGAGGCCTTGAAATTTCTGCAAGAAACCTATTTTATTGAAGAAGCTGGAAGCCGGTTTAAACAAGGGACACCACAGTTTACAGTGGTTGTTATTTCAGCAAAATCTGAGGATGATGTCAAGGAAGCTGCCAAAGTGCTGCAAGACACAGGAATAAAAGTTGTAACAGTTGGCATCTTAAATTCTGATCAGGAAGAAATGGAAACGATTGCTACTTCTCCCTTGATTTACCAGGTCAATGATGTACAGAACCTCAGTCGGCTTCACAAGAGCATGCTTGATATTTTTGAGGCACCAGTTCAGCAGCAGTACGATGTTGCTGTAGATGCAGAAGTGCCTGCAGGTACAGTTATGTCATGAAAGAGAAACCATTACAGTACATTATGGTTTCTATCATTAATTCAGCCTCCAGCAAATTTGTTGCTGTGGTGGTACTACCATGGTTCTCCATGACTTCAGTGAACACCCCTCACTGCAACAATGAACCCCCCCCCCCAATTTAATCAAATTCCTTGAACTTGAATGCTATTGAGTTTTAAAAGAGCTGTAGTGAAACAGGAATGCAATGAAGCAAAGTTTCATAAAGACCTAAGGCATTGTGGTCTGGCTCTAGTTACTTTGATTATACAGTTGTCCCTTCACATTCGCTGGGGTTTGGTTCCAGGACCCCCCGTGAATACCCAAATCCGTGAATACTCAAGTCCCATTCTATGCAATGGCATAACAAAATGGCATCCCTTCTATAAGATGGCAAAATCAAGGTTTGCTTTTTGGATTATTATTTTTTAAAGAATATTTTCAAGCCGTGAATACTTAAATCCGTGACTGTGGAGGGATAACTGTATTGCCTACGCAGAGAAACTGCACAGGATGAATAGTCTAAATTACACAGACTGATTCAAGCTGGTTATATGGCTGCTCTGGGTGTCAAGTTAAAACTGCATACATGTGAATTGCTCTTCAGTTTTTTGGGTTATATCTTAGAACCAATTCACATTTTATTTATAGGTAGCAATTGTATTTGCATCTTGTCCATCGTTTCCTTAATATAAGGGGCTCTGTACATGGTAGAGACACTTCAGGGGGTTGTGTCCAGTATTGTTTTCCCAATCTGCCCATTCTTGGCTATTTACAGGCATATGTGCCCCAAGCCAGCATTACTGTTGAGCAGAAGATACCCAGCTGAGTAAAGTGTTCACAGACTCTTATAAATGATTTGAGAATGGTCCAAATGAAGGGAGTGCATTGCAGAACAAGAAATCTCCAATATAGGAATCCAACCTTTCAGACTAACTGAGGGTTTGTCTATATGGTCAAAATAATCCTAACACGATGCGAATGGAAGGTGATCCATTCATATGGACTTTCGCATGAATATGTGTCATTGGGAAGAGGGTTAGCCAAATCCACCGCAAAGTCTGTGTGCATAACATTCGGGGCTTTGCCCATTTTTTTTAAAACAGCTCAGTATGTCATGCAAATGTATGATAATTTGAACACTCACATTCACTCAGATATGAACAGGCTGCGTAATCTGATTGGCTTGACAACCATGGGGGTGGGGCTAGCAAACAGGGAAAGCACCTGCTGCTGCCATGTTGGCTTTTCAGCTAAGTGAGGGTCCAGTGAGTCGATCAAATGGCGATCTTATACTCTCTCTTTTTTCTTTTTTTAAAAATATGAAATATCGCATGTGCGCACCATGCGAAACTTTTTAATTTTTTTTTTTTTTGGGTGGTGGCAGATTTAAAATTGTGAGTAAATCACTCATGGCTGCCATCTTGGCTAGGGGTCATGTAGAATTTAGGGGGGCTCTTTTGACTGTTAAGACAGGTCGCATCATTTTGAATGCTTGCTTTTCCGGACGTTTTTGTATTGTTCCCCCCCCCTCATATAGATGGGATCTAAATTTTCACATGCTTCATTGTGAGGAATTTTTATAACTTGTCCTCAACAGAAGTTATTTTCTACCTTTTCACTAGGCTTCCCAACTCCTACCAAGATCCACCCTCACACACTGCTCACATACCAAGTGTGGAGGTATATGTATTCCTCCAGATATTGGGCTGCAGTTTCCATCAATCCTAGCTGCATTGTCAATAGTGAGGGATGATAGAAGCTGAGGTCCAATAACATCTGGAGAGTCCCTTATTCCCTATCCTGCCTTCAGCAGTAGGAAAATTTGATCCATTGTCTCCTCCTTTGCCAATTTTTTGCTTCTATTGTGGTGCAGCTGGCCATCCTCAAATACTTAAGGATTCAGGCCAGAGTCCTAAACACCACTTGCCTGGGAATAAGTTCCTTTGAATGCAAAGTGTTCCCACAGTTAAGCATTTGGTGTCTCTTGCCTGTATACAACACACAGTAATATTTTCAATTTTTACGTGCTTTCTTGTTTACAGTTTGCTCCAGTGCTTCCGTGGCAGACATTGTATTTCTTGTGGATGAATCTAGTAGAATTGGCCAAGGGAATTTTCATCTGATTAGGACTTTTCTTCTCAAGATAATCAGAGCTCTGGATATTGGCCCAGATAATGTACGGGTTGCCTTGGTTCTTTACAGCGATAAACCAAGGTTAGAGTTCAGCCTGGATACATTTGAAGAAAAGTCAGAGGTTCTGAACTATCTGACCAAGCTGCCGTATCGTGGTGGGCAAACCTATACTGGTGCGGCCATAGACTTCCTACGGGAAAAAGTTTTCACCAAGAAAATGGGGAGCAGGAAGGGCCAAGGAGTGCAGCAGCTGGCTGTGGTGATTACTGATGGTAAATCGCTAGATAATTTCACTGGACCTGCCTCCAAGCTCCGACGTAGTGGTGTTACTGTGTATGCTGTGGGCATCCAAAATGTCTCAGCGAGTGGCCAGCTGTACAAAATTGCATCTCACCCTCCAAGAAAACATGTCACCAACCTGGACTCTTTTTTGCAGCTATCAAACATTGAGTGGATTATAAAGAAACGGCTTTGTAATGACATTGTTTCTCAGACATTTGTAATTCCAGTGCGTTCCCGAACTCTGAAGGAAGGTGAGGAACCTGTATTATGATCAGCCCCCTGATACAGTCCAAATAAGTGTGAGTGAATGCAGCAAAGTCCTAAATACCCTAAAGGCACCAGATCTGGCTTGATCTTGGCACCTAAGAAGGGTCAGCCCTGGTTAGTAATTAGATGGAAGACCAACAACCGATACCAAGTGCTGTAGACTTTTTCGGACGTTTCGTGAGTAAAAATCAAGCAAATATGACACTCAACTCTCCCCGCGGTACCGCAACAGTACCGCTAGAGGGCAGCGTCATCCGAAACTGACACTTTGCAGCGCAGCAGCCTCGCAAGCTGACGAGTCTGCTTGCGTTGCTTTTTAAACGTCCGAAAAAGTCCAGGAAGGAACTGGTAAAATCACCTCTGAGTATTCCTTGCTGAAGAAAGTCCTATGAAATTCATGGGGTCACCTTAAGTCAACAGGCAACTTGAAGGCACATACACACATACAAGTGCAGAAAAACTCAGTGAGCGTCTATAAATTTTCTTGGACCTGCTGCTGTCCAGCTGTGTGGCTGGACTTGCCACTGTCCACTCACCTACCAGGCAACTTGACCCAAGCTTTGACACTGCAGCTAAACTAGAAAAGGAATTGGGTAATCTTGAATGAACCCCTTGTCCTTGATTCTTCTTAAGCCCATCCACCTCGATGCTGTCTACTAACACCCTCTTCCCCTCTCTGTCATGAGTAAAGACCCCAAAAGCTTCATTTGGGGGAAAAGAAAGGGGATGGCAGGAGACAGAATGTTCTGAGGCTTAAAGAGCCTCTATTCTATTCATGATTCCATAACCCTCCACCCACCCAATTTTATTTTCTATTTTCATTTCACCTAGTCTTTCTGGAAAGAAAGCCTTCAGGAATGAAATCCCATGTTTTCTGCCCCACCCCATTTTTCACATCTACATGGGTTTCTCTTTCAACAACAACAACAAAAAAGAATACAAAAATGTATTTGTTTATTTGCTTATTTTGTTTGTATGCTGCCTTTCTCTTTGAGTAGGACCCAAGGCAGCTCCCAAACAGAATCAATTAAAAAAAGTAACAATAAAATTTTAAAACAATTAAAAATCACCACATCAAACCATATAAAATCGCTTAAATGACATATAAATGTTAAAATAAATAAACACACACCCAATAAGAAGCCTCCCTGCTTACACATTAAAAGACTGCTTAAACAAAAAGGCCTTTGCTTGCTGGTGAAAGGAGAGTGGGGAGAGTTTGTAGTCCAGTGTGGTATATCAGTTTGAACATTGGACTATGACTCTGGAAACCAGGGTTCAAATCCCTGCTCAGCCATGGAAATCCACTGGGTGACCTTGGGCAAGTCACATCCTCTCAGCCTCAGAGGAAGGCAAAGGCACCCCCTCCCAAACACATTCTGCCAAGAAAATTCTGTGATAGTTTTGCCTTAGAGTCGCCGTAAGTCAGAAACAATTTGAACCCACATAATGACAAATGATTTATTTTATTTATTTAATCAAGTTCTATGCTGCTCCCCAGAGAGGCCTAAGTAGCCTAAAGGCACCAGATCCCATCTGATCTTGGATGCTAAGTAGGATCAGTCTTAGTGAGTACTTGGATGGGAGATGGCTAACAAATACAGAACTTTTTCTTTACCAGGGACCCCCTTTAAATATCTTTTGTTGCCACGGAACTCCACGACTTAACTCAAGTTTTAAAATAGCAACAACAACAACAACAACAACACAATTACACCATCCATTAAACCTTCCCTCAGATGCACTGAAGGGGAGGGAAGACTTTTCTACTGCTTCTTCCTGAAGGTTTGTGGCTGAAGCAGATTAACTGTCTGATGTATGCTTCCCACTGTTTGATTTTGTTTGGGGAAATTATTATGGAACACTATGTAACACTTGATTTCAGTTTGTTGGAACAGAGCATTTCTAGATTGTCCTATGAGAGGAATGGTTGTTCTTATCTCCCGCTCCTTGCTTCTCATTTCATAGGCTGTGAAGAAACTGAGGAGGCAGACATTTATTTCTTGATCGATGGGTCAGGCAGCATCTACCCTGACGATTTCCATGACATGAAAGTCTTCATGAATGAACTGATCAATATGTTCCAGGTTGGCACTGACAGAGTTCGTTTTGGGGTGGTTCAGTATGCAAGTTATCCCCAAACAGAGTTTGCGATTAACCAGTATAACACTGTGGCACAATTAAAAGAAGCCATCAAGGTGATTGACCAGCTAGGGGGTGGCACCAGAACGGGAGATGCTTTAAAATACATGCAGAGCCTTTTTAAAAGGGTAGCCAGGGAGCATGTGCCCCAGTTCCTCATCGTCATTACAGATGGAGAATCCCAGGACCAGGTCACCAAGGCAGCAGAAGAGCTGCGAGAGGGAGGGATTGTGATCTATGCCATTGGCGTCAAGCATGCAGTCCAAAAGGAACTGGAAGATATCGCTGGGACCAAGGACCGGATGTTTTTTGTGAATGATTTTGATTCCCTGAAGCTCATCAAACATGACATTGTGAGGGATATCTGCTCTCCTGAGGGTAAGGTGTTCTTTCAGATTAGAAGTGCTCAAGCATTATCATAACTAGTCTTCTGAAGGTGCCATGTATACATGCAAATATTACTTGGATTAAGGTAATACCACCTGTAGTATTTTCTTTGGGTTTTTCCCCACTACAAATATTCAACTTTCGCTGCCATGGGTCCATCCGATGGAATCCTAGGATTTTTGGTTTGGTGAGGTACTTAGGATTCCCTAACAAAGAGCTGTAATGCTGCAGTTCAGGGGAGTGTACTAGAAAATTCTATGTATTTCACCAAACAACAAATTCAAGGATACCATGAGTCGTAGCAGTGGTTTCAAATTGCTACAGTTGCAATGCACAGTGTGATACAAATTGCAATGTACAGTGTGATAACCCTCCTCCTCCTTCAACAATTACATATATATTATTTCCAGAATTGTAAGGTAAGAGATTTCACTTCACCATCAAATCAGTGGCAGGGGATGGCTTCCATGTCAGTGGGGAGATGAGTCTGCTATGGGTCTTAATCTGGACTTTAAAGAAGCTGTCCTAGGTGCTGAACACAATTCCCTAAATAAGTTCAGCACCTTGGATAGTTCCAATGAAACCCTAGAGTGGATTCACCACTCCATTTGAGATGGGAGCCATAGGTATTATATCATCCAGAAGCATATCTGTTATGCTTTGTGGTGACATGTATGGCAGTGCATTCTAATACATTCTTGTCTTTAATGCATTCTGAGACTGTGCTGTGAAGATCAGTGAAACATTTGGATTGGTTCATTGTGCAACTGGTCATGCTGGGAATTTTAGGAGTTATGGTTCAAAAGAACAACATGCCCAAGCTTCCTTTGGCTACCACGTATCTGACGTCCTTCTAAAGACATGATGTATCAGAACCTATAAGGAACTGCCTCTTTTTCCAGTAAGGGTAATATGAATGAATAGATTGTTAAATTATCGTGTAGGATAATTTAACAGGTATTTTTAAAAAATTGAATCAACCTCTGTCTCAAAAGGTATGTATGACTTTGAAATACAGAATATGAAAATAGGAATATTCTTTTTAATTCTTAAAATACTTTTTAATTAAAGGACTGTAAACCAACACAATAGTATTTAGTGAAGCATCCACAAGTCGTTCTGAATAGGGAAATGTAAAAGGTGATACCTTATATTAAATTACAAGTCCTCATAGTTTAATGCATTGTATCTTCCCAAAGGTTGACATTGGATACTGGGATGTGAAACTCATCCAGGTTTCTGCTTGCAGATAAAATAAATTGGTGTCATATTGCATCAAATATATATATATATATATATATATATATATATATATGAAGGCACATATGAAGAAAGCTTTACTGTAAGTGCTGTGGACCAGAGTTTCCCCTTCAATTTTTCCATTGTCCTTGACCTTCCATTTTGAAATGGACATGGACATGACGTTTAGACATAGCCAGTAGTGTGCAATGGTCAGTTGTCCTCCTAGGTAACCATGATATAAAAGGTGTCATCCAGCTTCCTTGTTCTTTGGCAGTCACATGGCAATAATTCTCTAGACCAAAGGTGGGAAATGTGTACCTTTGGGCCACATTTGACCCCCAAGGTTCTTTTCTTAGTCTCACCATCTTCTGAGTTTCCTTTGATGGAAACACAGGAAAGGGCCTTCTTGGTGACTGCTCCCAGGTTTTGGAATTCCCTCCCTAGGGAGGCTAGGATGGCTCCCTCCCTGCTGTGCTTCTATTGGCAAGTGAAAACTGTTATGTTCTGACAGCTTTTTGGGAACTGACTGTGAGGGCTTTTAACAGTGTGCTGTTCTGCTGGTTTCTGTCTTCTGGGCTTGTTTTAAAAGGGTTTAATGCTTGGATGGGAGACTGTCAATGAATACCAGCTGCTGTAGGCTATATTTAAGATGAAGGAACTAGCAAAAGCACCTCTGAGTATTCCTTGCGTAAGAAATCCCTATGAAATTCTTGGGGTCGCCATAAGTTGGCAAGGGACTTGAAGGGATACACACACACACACACACACACACACACAATACTATGGACAGTTTAATTGATAACAATATGTTTTTACTTCTTTCTTTATGGTGCTTTTAACTGTATTTGTTTTAATTTTTGTAAGTGGCCTTGAGTCCCAGTATTGGGAAAAAGGTGGGGTAGAAGTTTAAAAATGCTGAGGAAAGGCCTCTCCTTGATTTAAAATGGCCAGTGGGGGCAAAACGTGGTAAAATTGTCCATTTTTGGGGGGAAACCCATGAAATTTTTAAAAAGTAATCCATGGCAGGGATTAGTGTAGTAAGGTCCTGTGGAAGGCCAGTGTGGCCCCAGTCACTGGCAGTTGTCCACATATGGCCTAGACTCTGTAGCTATGAGTAATACTTGATACTTCATGCAGCAACTGGATTCCACCAGTGTTTGCCCCAGTAAATGTGAATGATTCAAAGGGCAATCATGATTCCTTAATTGTTTGGCTGTACAAAACAGGGAGCCACAATTAGTTGTTTTTCTCTACAATGTGTTTGATAGGTCTTTAGGGAAAGTATGCATTTTATCATGCATATATTTCCTGGGGGAAAATCCAACAGAGAAAGCTGCAAAGTGTGAATCAGAACTATTTGTTTTATGTTAGGGAAAGTATTACTTTAATGTGCTTAATCATTAATCTTATATATTCTGAGGGAACCTGGTAGCAAAAAAAATCTCATATTGTTTAGATAGTGGAAATAAAAAAAAGCAAAGCTGAATAGTGGCTTAGGCTCTGGAGAAATCCTATTAATTTCTATTAAGTAATGTGGAAAAAATTACCTCAGGCTGGACTATTGCTCACATTAGTACATTAGTGAAAATGGATTGAACCACTGAAGGCAGTGACCCATAACAGTTCTCAACTGCCATGATTGCCAGTGCAGAGCTGGGGAATCTCTGGTCTTCCAGGTCTTACTGGACTCCAGGTCCCATCAGCCTTAGCCAATGGAGGACAACGATGAGGCATAGCTGTGGTTGTAGATCAACAGCATATAGAAAATTACAGACACACCACTTGTGATTTAGCATATTTGTCTGGTATCTTTGGACTTTTTTCTTTCTCTCTTAACTCTTTCTTTTCATTTTCAGCCTGTAAAAACTTGAAAGCTGACATTATTTTGCTAATTGATTCTTCCAAAAGTATGGACCAAGTTCACTTTGACCAGACAAAGCAATTTATTGAATTGATTGTGAACAGGTCTGATATTGGGGCTGAGAAGGTTCAGATTGGACTCCTCCAGTTCAGCTCAGATCCACAAGAAGAGTTCCCACTGAACAGATACAACAATAAGGCTGACCTGAGGAAAGCTATCTCTGCAATGAGACAGATAAAAAAAGGAAGAAAGATGGGGAGAGCTCTAGATTTTGCCTCTCCTTACTTTGACATCTCCAAAGGGGGCCGTCCAGGTGTAAAGCAGTATCTGATAATGGTCACAGATGGTGAATCTGAAGATGAAGTGAAAAATCCTGCGAGAGCTCTTAGGAATAAAGGGGTCATCATCTACGCCATTGGAGTACTAAAAGCAAACAACTCCCAACTTCTAGAGATTGCAGGAACTCAGCAAAAAGTATTTTCTGAGGATTTTTTTGAAGCCCTTATGTTTCTGGAAAAGCCAATACTGTTTGAAATTTGCAATCCTGAGGACGGTAAGTATTACCACCCAAACGATGGAATTTTCTACCTGAGGAGGTCAATTTGGCTTAATTTCTTGCTGCTTTCCATATTGTTTTGCCATGATCCATCCTTCCTTCCTTCCTTCCTTCCTTCCTTCCTATTTGTAGGCATTTACAGGGCTGATTCTGCCATTACAGGACTTCCAACAAGATGCTGGACAATAGAGATCAATATTCCACATAGATCCTGCACCTCTCATTGCCAGTTGGGAAGCAAGAGGCAGTCCAGTTGGCTTCTGAGTATAGAATGGGGGAAGAGACCCTCTTATCCTTTTTCTCAGCCGACCAGGTCCTTTCTGTTGGAGATATAGCATTCTTCCTGCACTCCCCACTTGCTGACTAATAGAGTTAAGCAAGTTCTTAGAAAAGATTTTAGGGATCTCCTTGCATGTTAAAAGTTCCCCCCCTTCTCCTCACACTATCTTAGTGTTTTGTGGGCTTGGCTAGTAGCTTTACTCAGCCAAGCCAAATGGAGTGGAGTGACCATTGTGTCATACATCACATTACCTCATGATTTAAAAAGTTTATGACTCTTTGTTCTCTCTCACACCAAGCCGCGCACAGCAAGCACAATGCTCTATCCAAGCATACACAGAGTCTCACACAGAGACAACCATGGGAGCCATGCTCTCACTCACTTGCATTCATTCTCTCTGAAGAAAGAAACATGGATGCTGCCTGCCTGCAAAACATCCTGCCTTGTTTTCTCCTTATCTTACCTTACTTCCATGGATGGATGAGTTCTACCTAAATCCTTAGTCAGTTAGTATGTTAGCTTCCCCATGCATATGTAGATTGCAAAAGCTATTAGTAAGTGCTTAAGTCTTTTGAAAAGAAGTTGTCTTGTCTTTCTTTTGTTTAAGTGGCATAAATGACTGGGTGCTTTACAGTATTTTACAAATTGAGTCTGTCCCGTTTCTGACTCTGCTAACTCTGCTACACTGAAAGTTTTTATTTTTCTCAAGAAGATAGTCCCCAAAGGCTTGCTCCCTGGAATCTTTAATGAATCTTTAATTTTTAAGCTCATACACCCCAAAACTTCCCAAGACATTTTGATGTTGGAGGCAAAGGACAAGGTGGTGCTACTCCTCCATTCCATGTAAACCAGTTGAACTGGCAGATGAAATTTACTTCAGCATTGGAAATGGGACAGGAGTATCTACCCCACTTGAAGGTAGCAGACATGCCACAGGGTTCTGTCCTGGGTCCAGTGTTATTCAACATCTTTATCAATGACTTGGATGAGGGAATAGAGGATATAGATTTTCTTTGGTTTTTTTCTGGGCTGTGAGGCTGTGTTCTGGAATAGTTTCCTTCTGATGTTTTGCCTGCATCTGTGGCTGGAATCTTCAGAGAATGGCTGGGTAGGGCTGTATGTGGAGCTTATATGCTGTGAACCCCTGTAGGGTAGTGTATGCAAATTTGTGTAATTAAATGGTTAGTTTCTGGGTATAGAAATGCAAGGCTCGTTAGTGTCTGTTTGGCTAATGCTTGGTTGATGGGCCATTATCTGCTGGGACTCCCCTTGTCCCTGGGTGGAATTCCTTTGTAAGTGCTGAATTTTTATTCTATTGTTCTTTTGAAGAATATTTAATGGCTAAAATTATTGATTTGAATATCATTTTCTTTCATCTGTCTCAGATGTTTAGTGTTCCTTTCTCGATTTTGATGTTCTAAACTGCCTTTAGTACTTGAATGTAATGGTCCTCAGCTACTGAATTTAGTTTCATCAACTATTGGTTCTCTACAGATTATAAGGAAATATTTTACCAGATACTAAGGAGGAGAGGCCTCCTGTGTCTTTAACAGAAGGGTGGGCACAGAGCAATATCTGTGGCTCTCCAGATATTGTTAGATTTCAATGTCCATCCACTGTAGCTAGCATAGTGAGGGATTATGGGAGTTGTGGTTCAGCAACAACACCTGGAGGGCCACTGTTGTCCAGTTTCTTTTAACCCTGCATGACTAGCTGCATTGCCCAAAATTCTCCCCTCATTGCTCCTGTTAAAAATACAGGAGTTCTGTCCTCCTTTCATGACTCTCTTCTCTAGTCACTCTTCCTTTATCTGCCACTTTTAAAACTTAAACAGTCTGCTTAAATGTTAGCAGTGGGCTTGGAAACATGTGACAAAGGAGAGGGTGAGAAGACATCCTGCTAACACACTGTCACTGTGTTCTTTCAATTGCAGAGTGCAAACGCACCGAAGTTGCTGACATCATCTTTGTGGTGCATGGATCACGAGACATCACAGAACTGCAGTTCAAGGGGATACAGTGGCTCATGGAGTCCATTGTGAATGCCTCGGTGGTGGGAAAAGACCATGTCCAATTTGGGGTTGTTGTCTACAGCACTGTCCCCCAAGAGGAATTCCCGTTGAATCGGTTTTCCACAAAGCAGCAAGTCAGGGAAGCCATCCAAAAGCTGACACCTTTGAGAGGGTTCACGTTTACAGCGAGAGCTTTGAATTTTGCAAGAGAACGGTTTGACCTGGCTTACAGTGGCCGAACATCATTTCTTGGCATCACACGGATTATTGTGCTTATCACTGATGAGCCGACCACCCCAACAGATAGACCCAATCTTCCAGCAGTGGTGCAAGATGTGAAGGAAGAAGGGATTGAGGTCATTGCCATTGGGATAGACGGCGCCAGTCGAACAGAACTGGAAGAAATTGCGGGTGATAGTGGAAAGTGGTTTTTTAGCCCGAGTTACAACACACTGGAAAGTTTACATAAAAACATCACTCATGTTATATGTGATGAATCAAAGCCAGGTAATGGGAACCTTTGGTTAGGCATATACTTTGCTTATTTGTACACTTATGGCTGCAAAATGAACAAGAACTATTTTGGATCTGAGAGGAATTAAAAACGGAATGGGAACTTAATACTTAATAATAATAATAATAACACTTAGTTAGTTATTACCCACCTCTCCCCTTAGGTTCAGGGCAGGGTACATACATTGCAACATACAGTCAGTACACAATAAACAATGCAATTCACTCCAGTACAGTACAGATCAATATACTGTACTGTAGTTCAAAGCAGATACAATTACAAAATTCAAAGCAGATACAATTATATAGTTCAAACAGTTACAAACAGCTGTACAGTACAATGCAGACAATATGACTGTCAGTAGATGGCGCTGCTGGCATACATATGACGCTGCAGGAGTGATGTACTTTTTTGCTGCCGAATGCATTGTACATTAAATAAGCAACAGCTGCTGTTGTTTTTCCTTTTTTTAGAAACAGTATTTAACAGTTTCACAGTATGTTGCCCCAGCTCTTAATATGCTGGTCCTCATTTTGCCAACTTATGGAAGGCTGAGTCGACCTGGGAGGGGGCCTTTGACAGTTAGTTTATATGGACACTGCTTATAGCACTATTATGGCCCTGCAGATGTTGTTGGACTGAAGTGCTAACATTTCTGACCATTGGCTATAGTGGCTTGAGGCTGATGGGAGATTCTGTCCAATAACATGTCTGGATGGATACATAATTCCCATCCTTGGTTTAAAGGATGGCTCTTCTAGCTCTTAGGATAATGAGATTATGCAAACATCGTTCTATATAAATGATGTTTTAAATTGTTTCATATGCTTATTTGAATGGGAAGCTTATGTGCATTTTGTCCAAATGGGAACATACAGAATTTGCATGGTTTATTTCAAGTTTCATGAATACACCTATGCATGCTTACACCCAATTTGAGCAATCTTTGAGTGTACATGTGAACAAGGCCCCTTAGAATGTCTGCCATTAATGAACAGGAAGTCTGACTTACAGGCAGTGCATTTCATGTGGGTCCTAGTCAACCTTAGAGGGATGAGTGGTTTTCTCTTTGAAATCTCTGGTTTAAAGGGTGAGGCCAGTTCTGTGCACACTGCGCTCCACCAGAAAAATCCATTGCACAGGCTCGAAAGACAAATCCAGTTCCAAAAAAGCCCTGTAGCGACTGTAACAAGCAGTGTCAAATGTAACACGTTTGCAGTTTCTAGAAAGATGGAATCAAGCCATTTAATTTGTTTTCCAAGTTTCCGATGCCTGCTTGCTAAAGATAAGGCAAGGAAGTGCCTCATGTCATGTGTTTCACTCCTCAAATCACATATTTTTGAAAATAATTAGGGGCCTTGTAGCTTATTAAGTTTATTATGGCAAAAGCTTTTATAGAGCAGAGAGTCAACATAATCTCACAATAAATGTGTTATTTAAGGTGCTACGAGACTCCTTTTGCTCAAAAATCAAATGACCTAGAATGTACCATCTACCTCTTTAGAAGCACATATTAGGAAAAGTTCCTATCAATAGCCTAAAATACATAGAAACAAATAAAAAGCAAAGGGACCTGTGCTGAGCCATGAAAAAACAACAACAACCAACGGTTAATCCTAATAAAAGCATTGCCCGACTGTGGGTTTAGTTAGTTATAACCAACTAAACCCACAGTCGGGCAATGCTTTTATTAGGATTAACCGAAATATATCAGAAGTGTGCAAACATTTGAGTTTTGCAGACATCTTTCCTAACGCTAGGTGATACAAAAAATTAGAGGATGGGAGAAGAAACAGAAAAGTCCAAACATTTGGCTTGATGCTGTGGCTACTGAGTTCAATGGAACTTATTTCAGAGCTTAGTGAAGTCCTACAACTGTCAGAGTTACATTTCATGCAGGCATGTGAAAGGGCCTTCTTGGTGGCTGTTGCCAGATTATGGAGCCTCATTCCATATTTTTATTCCACCAACAGGCAGAAATCTTTCTGTTCAGGCAGGCTACCAAATGACTACCTGTTGTTGGAGTTTTCGAACTAGACTTTAGTATTCTACTTATTATTTATTGTTAGTGTGGAGTCCTGATAAAACAAGTAATTTAATGTTTATTTTAATATGCATTATTTGTTGAGGTTTTATTGAAATGTTTTAAAATTATGTTGGAAACTGCCTTGTATCCCAGCCCTGAAAAAAAATGGCATAGAAACCAAATTAAATCAATATATAACTTTTTGAACGTCAGTCCCCAGAACCTCCAAAGCCTTTGTGGTCATCCTGCCTGGGGGATTCTGGGAATTATAGCCCCCAAAATAACTTTCCTAGGCTCTGTGTAGCTCCTAGCATATATGTTTAGAATATCAGCCTAAGTGTTTTAAGGGCCTGTTCAGACTTGCTATCTCAAGGAAAGAAGATGTGGTTTCAGTTCTCATAGCAGAGTGGATTTTTCTCTTGGCAGCTTGTGGCACTCAAGAGGCAGACCTTGTATTTCTGATCGATGGCTCAGGAAGCATATCGGCACGTAACTTCTCTGCAATGAAGGCATTCATGAAGGAAATTGTAGACAGCTTCATTATTGCTCAGGACAAAGTCCGGATTGGAGTGGCCCAGTTCAGCAAAGATCCTCAGAAAGAATTTTACCTCAATGAGTTCTACACTGATATTGCCATAAAAGCGAAGATTGATGAGATTGTCCAGTTAAAAACCAGCACTTTCACTGGTAAGGGACTGAGGTTTGTCAGGAGCTTCTTTGAGCCTGCCAATGGGGGTCGGAAGAACGAAGAAGTGCTGCAGACCCTCATCGTCATTACTGATGGGAAGTCCAATGACAGTGTGGATGAGGCAGCCATTGCTCTGAGAAAAGATGGGATCCAAGTCTTTGCAATAGGTATAGCCACACCAAACTCCTTTGAGCTCCTTCGAATTGCTGGAGATGCCCGTCGTGTGTATGTGGTGGAGAACTTTGAAGGGTTGCAAACTATCGAAAGGAAGATTGTCACAGAGGTCTGTGATCCTGGGGATCTGCCCAGTCAAGGTAAATATCTGATTTTTAAAAAATATATATACTTTCTCTCTCAAAGGAATGCTATCTATTATTCATAAGACCAAGTTTAATGATTAATAAAATAAATCACTTGGACTACTGTGTTCAGGAAGGATTTTGATGTGGTATAGGTATAAACATAGCATGAGACAACATGACTCAACAGAAAAGATGATACTGCATGGTAATACTCAAGGCAATTGGAAAAGAGGAAGATCAATAGATTCAATTGGAAGAGGCTAGACTCAGTCAAGGAAGTCATGGCCTGGAGTTTGCAAGACCTTGCTGGGGCTGTTGTGACAGGGTGTCTTGGAGGTTTCTCATTCATCGAGTTGTCATACACTGAAGTTGTCCTGATGGCAATTAACAACAAGAGGTATAGTCGAGAAATGGATCTCTAGAGGAAATTCTAGAGAGGATCAGTTTAGTTTATAGAAATGGGGATTATGTTTTCCTATAGCAAGGGCAGGGTTTTTGGCCTTCCCAATGTTGATGAGCTACAACTTCTGTGATCCATTGCACAGGTGGCCTAGGGCTGATGGGAGCTGGAGTTCGACAACATCCAAGGTTTCCCTGCCCTCATCTAAATGGCAAGAAGAAATAACTGATTGTCCTAATCCCCTGAGAATAGGATATGAAGTACAGTATTAGAATTAAATCACAGGACAATAGATTTAGACTAACGTGGAAGTGAAACTTGTAAACTTGCAAAGAGTGGTTTAACAAGCAACAAGCTGCCTAGGATTGATATTGACGTTCCTTTTGGGCGGGAGCTTTAAGGAGCGGCATCTTGGGGAATGTTTGTGGTCTAAGAGATTAGAGTGAGTGACTCATTAGGTCCATTTTGAGTCTATGATGAGGGTCAGGTTCGCAACACATATTTTATTGAAGAATTCAGAGCCACCAGAACAGATAAGATGCAATGTTTAGGTAGACTATGGCATCAACAAGTCAAACCTAGTAGATTACGCATCCTCCAACTGTTCTGATTTGATAGGGGACAGTCCCAGTTAATCCTCTGTTGTCTCACTTTTCCAGCTGCTTTTAAAATGTTGTAGGGCTCAGCTAGATGGGAGAATTAATTGTGGAAAATAGCACATTAACTCACTATTGCAGTAGTGTTCATTTGTCCCCACGATCCATCTGCATGATCACTGGCATGGGAAGCTATCTGAGCTTGAAGTTCACACAGGGCATGCCCACAAGAAAAGATGGTGGCCACTTTGTCTCCAGTAAGCCACTTTGGCCATTTTGTCTCCAGTAAGCCTGCTCTCACACACGTCTGACCAATCACGTTTTGATTTCCTGGATGTGCCCCAATTCAAATTGGTTGTTCAAGCAAGCTGTAATGCACATTTCCACATATTTTTTAAAAAAGATTGTGAGAAACAACGAAAGCTGTAATTGCAAAGTACCGTACTTGGAGTTTTCAGCCCCTCTCCTTCAGAATATGGCAAATCCCAGTGGGAGCTCATCTAGACAAAAGGTATTCCCCTTGCATTCCTTTTTTTTCACCATCTAGACAACACCCCAGTTTCTCTTTTTCCTCTCACTTTCCTTCTTTGCCCCTGGTTTACTTCATTTGCTGCAAACTGAGTCTAAAGTGCAGAAGCAGTTTGTACGCAATTCACTCAGCAAGGGGAGAGGAGAAGGCAGCCTCTTGACCTTCCCAGTGGGGCCAGGCAAAAGCAATCTGCTGCACCCTCTCGTTGCTTGTGTGTTCTTCCTCAGTAATAACTGTTGCCATCTTGACCACACTCTGGTGTTGTTTGGCCACACACATCCTGGTTTTCATTTGTGTAATGTTGGAGGGCGTATTGGCTTCTATTCGCTGGCTGACCAAATGGTAGGTGACTTTACAGCCTTATGTGGGGCTGCCATGGAATTGGGACATGAGTCAAAACACGAAACCTATATCAACTGTAGTGCTTAATTGAACTACCTTCTTAAAACAACCTAGTGAACAATACAATAAAAGCTAGCACTGTGCACTGAGAAGAAAATAAATTGTTTGGTTTATATCTATCAAATCAAACTTTAATTTACAGTCCATAATTTACCGTCATATAAAACATCAAGATTATACAATATTAGATATAAGAAAATGAGCCAACTGGGAATAAAATATAGGTGCATAAAATATGTTGAAATTGTATAAAATCTAAAATATTAAATAAAATGTAATTAGGTGTTCATTAAACTCCCTCCTGTAAACACAGTGCAATTTAATTAATCTTATGATATGCTTAATTGATCTTATGAAATGCCCTGGCACATTTTGGATGCTACTCTCTCTCTGGTCTTAATGGCCAATGACAGAAATTTGGCGATTAACATGGTTTATATAGATTTTGGTTGACAGGGTAGGTACTTTGCCATCTAGTAGCCTACCCCAGTTTCATATGAACATGCTAGATTTTTTTAAAAGTTGCTTTAGCCTATCTGGTCTACCACTTGTGATGTTGTGTCCTTCATTTTTTCTGCAGGAGATGAAAAACCTTGCTAAAGTTCTCAGCACAAAAGCACTGAATGTGCAAACAGACACATATTCAAATGCCAATGTGACCGACATTGCACTGTTACTCATAGGAGTAACTTTTGCACAGAGCTTGGAAAAGTCGTTTTTTGAGTGTAATTCCCAGAATTTGAGGATTCTGAGAGTTGTACTCCAACAAAGCTACTTTAGGACTTTTCTGTGAGTGAAATCCATAGTACCACAAGCAGAAATTACCTTGAATCCTTTGTGGTAACAAGTGACAAACTAACCTTCCATAGTACTCTTCTGAGATTTAGGGCTCTCCTAATAAAGCTAATCTATTTATGGTAGGCAAAGATAGTGAGGGGAAACTGGAGACTACACAGGCCTTGGTAAAACAGATGTGGAACTGACAGGAGTTCCAGGAAGGCCTCCTTAAACAGCTGGAAAGTTTTTAGATTAGACATCTTTCCCTCCCATGAACCTGGTTGCTCTTAGCTGGGCTGTTTGAATCATGATAAATACAGTCTGTTGCAAGCATGTAATATTCAAGCACATTTACAATCCAGCTGTATCCCTCCCCCTTTTCCTCCCACCAAAAAGCGCAACCAGAAACAGCAGCGTCTAACTCTACCAACGACTTATAAAAATGTGAATAGGAAAATGACACAGCAGCACCTCCTAGTGGCCTCTGGAGTACCAAACAGATTATGGGAGCAGATTATTTAAGGACCCTACTTTTTTTTTAAAACAAAACACTTGCATTCTTTCCTAAAGACAAGTTACAGATATTTAGATGTCTTTGTATCTGACATATCAATATTTTGACAACTAACTTGTATTCCAACAAAGTAAATTCTCTTTCCTGAGATTATCAGATGAGTGTCTAAAAATGTTTTTGTCCTACTATATCTAAAATAAGTATCCTGGCATCTCTCTGGCTTTTCTTCGCAAATGAAGATTCGGGAAGGACTCATCCCATGCTTTCTGCAAGTGCGCTGATGACTAAAAAGGCCAATCCGAGATAAACAAGTCTGGTTGCAGAAAGCACAGCAGAAGGTCTCCTTGGGTGATGTTTCTGGATTGTGATTCTTTCTGCGTTGTCGTTTCTCTTCAAGACTGGTTCGGCGTGAGTTCTCAAATAAGGCTGCAGCATTGTGGATAGTGCGTCTCCATGCCTCCCGATGTGAGGCCGGGGCGGACCATTGTTCGTGATCAATTTGACCGAGCCTGAGATGTTGTTTCAGGGAGTTCTTGTATCACTTTTATGGCATGCCCCTCTTACGCTGACCCATGGCAAGTTCACCATAGAGTACTATTTTTGGGAGGCGATAGTCCTCTATCCTAGAAACGTGCCCTGCTCAGCGCAGCTGTGTTCTCAATATCATGGCCTCAATGCTGGTGATCCCTGCTTGCTCAAGGACAGTAACAGCAATATTTAAAATAAGTATCCTGGCATAATAACATGTCTTATCACACATTGTTGTAATCATGAGAAAGAACCTCCACTGAATTATTGCTCCATGACTGCTAGTGCTGTTTACTTCCACGTATTTGCATGGGCAAGTCTTTGGCAGTTCTCGTGAGAAGACGCACACACACTTAAAAAAAATCTAAAAACACCTAAATTAACAAAGAAAATGAACACACAAGCACTTAAACAAACTTGAAAACTTGCCAGCAAAACGGGGAGGTTCATAAAAAGAGCATCCTGTACTTAGTTTTCCCATTCTCACCTGGAAGTGTTCTGGTAGGAACCACCCATTGATGCTGTAATCACACAAGCAGAACGGGATGTTGTTTCACATGCAGGCAATACCGTGAAAAAACACACTATGGGAGATCAATTGATGGCTTGGCCCATTAATTAAAAAGAATGCCTTGTTCACAGCAGCGGAATGCTTGAAGAATGCAAGGATGATGATGTTGTGCAATAGGAGGACACTTTTGTGGTATCCTGTTGTTATCACATGATTTTTGCTGCATCTGATAATCTCCTAAGAGTATTTATCTTAATTTCCTGAAATGAAACCATTTAGATTTATATTCCAAATACAAATTCCACTCTCCAAAATTTATTTTTCCATAATCTACCAAAGATGTAATACACACAGAGAGTAAAGTTGTCACAAGCATGGTTTAATTAAGCACAGTGTAGTCTTTAAAAGAAATGTAAAGATTGCTGGAGTGAGCTTCTAAATTTTACAATGCCATTTTTAAAATTTTAGGAAATAATCTGTACAGTTAAGTGATGGCAAACTTTTTTGGGGGAAAGATTTGCATTTTGCAGATTAAACCATGAAATGACTGAGGATGGGTTAACTTCACTCTTATAAAGAAGGCATCATAAAAAATACATAATGTCACAGGAATCCAGCATAACCTTTAGCATTATCATCCCACTGCTTAGGGATTCTGTTCCATCTGATACCCTATGGTTTCCTTCTAGGCATCAATTTGTACTGTTTGTATAAGAGCTGAAGCATAACAGGATGAGGGATTGTGGTGAAGAGATGTTATCTTGAACTTCCTTACTGGAGCAAAACCATTCCATATGCATCTGATTGCTTTTAAAACAAGTACAGAATTAACAAATTCTTCTCACTTTCCTTTTCCTTCATCCCAGATATTAAAATACAAAGAAAACAGCATGCATTCCATTGCTACTCTACATTGCCAAATTAAATTAAATTAAATCAAAGCCTAATACATTTGTACTAAACTTGTGAATGAAAACAAAAATAAAACATTTTTAGGTAGCAGATAAGTATTGTTAAGGTTGCAGATGGCCCATGTCAATGAGGTATTTAGCTGGCCCTTTTGTGTCTTCATGGGGCGGGGGCGGGCCTCTGCGTTTCTTTTCATGAGATGGAAAAAACAGCAAATCTAGCAATGTCTGTTTTTTTAAAAAAATCTGGCAGCCCTTCTCTTTCCTCTTCCCCTCATGCATGCAGAACAGTTTGCTACTCATCACTGATTGCTCTTCAGCATTTTCCTCTCTTGTCTTCCTTTATCATTGTTACAGGACAATTATTAAAACGTACAGAGCAAAGCACCCACAGGGTTGTTGGTTGTTAAAAACATTGCAATGTCCTGCAACTTTAAAACAGTTAAAGTTTTAACCCTGGTTGTTAACCCTGGTACTCTGATCTTTTGTGGTTGTTAACCCTGGTACTCTGTGGTTGTTAACCCTGGCTGTTAACCCTGGCTGTTAACCCTGGTACTCTGGTTGTTAACCCTGATCTTTTAAAGGTTGAGGGTTCTTTTAAATAGCCAGGGTGTAGCTATTTGTGGAGGGAGGAGAATGAGGACATTGCTCCTCCCAATTAAGAATTCTGCACCCCCCATTAAATGTTTCTTCATTCTGCAAATTTCTAGTACTGCAAGCATTTAAAATGTTCATTGAGCATTTAGAAATCCAGTTTAGGGATTCAAAAAAAAAAAAAAAGGAAAAGAACAAAAAGGAGACAGCAGGCAAATATATCAAGAGAATGCAAACACAGCAAATGTGAATTCTATGGAGATTATCAGATGGGGATGAAAAAAGTGTCCCCGTCTCGCTACATTCTATCCCGACCTCCTCCCGACCCCATTCCGGCACAAGAACGAACATTTCTGACACCTACCTTTGCTGCTTCTCCCCACCCCCCCAGCAGCCCAGGAGTGAATGCAGCTCTCATGGAGCTGCATTCATTTCCTTGTTGAAATCTTGGGCCGTTCTCGTGAGAGGATGAGCCTGTGGGAAATTCAAAACTAAAATGAAAAATATACTTTAAGAAATAAAACCAAGCACTTAAACATACTTAAAAGTTTACAAGTAACCAGGGAAGGGTACAAAAAAGTGTGTCACTTACCTGGATTTCCTGATTGCACCCAGAGTGTTTGGCACGGACCTCCCACTGAAGCGAAGATTGCACCAGCATGACGGGGCACCTTTTCGTTCACCTGTCATTCCATTACGGGAATGGAACAGGTGATCTATTGATGGCTTAGCCCATCATTAAAAAGAACCACTGGAGGAACAAGAGCAGCATGGGAGCATGAGACAGGACATCATCGTCTGAAAATCAAGGCCTTTAGCGATCCCCTGGCATCGTTATCACACCATATTTAGGTTGTCTGATAATCTCCTAAGTGTGTATGATTTTCAGTGCCTCACTCACTGTAATACTAGAAATGTGGGGACTGAAGGAAACTTTCATTCAGGGAGAGAATCTCTGTTGGGAGGAGGAAGCCCCACAACTACACTCCTGGCATGTCCTCAATGTGTAGCACAGCCTTTGCTGTCTGTGCTAATTCATTTGGTTGCAGACAACAATAACCATCATATGGTTGCAAACTCATCCTTCCCTGAATTAGTAGTAGCAATAATATCTATCTATCTATCTATCTATCTATCTATCTATCTATCTATCTCTCTTGGATATGTTTCCTTTCCCAGTGTGCTGATTGGCCACTTACCCAACCAATCCTCTCCCTCCCCTCATTCCCTCAGCCAATCACCACCCACATGCAAATTCCCTCTTCACCTCACAATCCACCCCTGCCACTCAATCTGCATCTACACCCCCAGACTCACAAGGGCCTCCTCTCTCTCCCTTAGCGACTCACCACCTACATGTAAAACAATGCAATATTATTTTCCTAAAATAAATAGCATGTAGCTGAACGGTGTGAACCTTTCAAATCTACTATAACATTGTATGTTATGCTATGAGAGATTTTAAATTTTACATTACCCCAGTGCAAGTAAGGGTTTCTTCTAATGGTGTCTACTTGAGGCACAATCTCAAAAAGATGGTGGACAGAAGTAGTACAAGGGTCACCTCTGGTTAGTACTTGGATGAAAATCAACAGAAGTCAACCGAGGACTTCAATTATGGGAACCCTATGGCTTAGATGTCTTTTTATATGCTATCTTTTAATTAATTTTTAAATGGTTTTAACTCCGTGTGTGTGTGTGTGTGTGTCTTCAAGTTGTCTGTGGACTCATGAATTGCCTAGGGTTTTCTTAGGCAAGAAAACTCAGGTGGTTTTGCCATTTCCCTCCACCGAAATATAGTTTGCAGCACCTGGGATTCCTTGGTGGTCTCATCCAAGCACTAATTGGTGCTGACCCTGCTTAGCTTCCAGGATCAGATAAGATGAGAAACATCTTGAGACAATGTTTTACAGACAAACTTCTGGTTTTTATATTTGTCCCTGCATAGGTCTTGCTCACACCATTCCATGAGCTGTGATTGGTTGATTCGACCCAGACTTGTCCAGGTTCTCATTTCATGCCATGTGTTTCACAATGACATACAGTATTTCCTATTTTCTTTGTTCTCTCCTTAACAGACTGCAACATAGACATTTCTGTAGGAGTTGATATTTCCGAGCGCACAGATTCTCCATCTGCATTCCGTTTGAAGCAGAAAATGCAAACCTACCTGCCCTGGCTTATGCAGCAAATGGGTCCCACAATTAACATCAGTTGCAGTCTTGCATCTCCTGTTACCGTCAGGTTCAGGTATCAAGTGTTTGCAAGAAATGGCCAGTCCTTGTTTGACTCCGACTTTGAAACATATAATGATGAGATCATTCAGAAATTCTTGGCTGTGCAAACCACAGTGGACACTTACTTGAATATAGGTTTCCTGCAGTCCTTTTGGGATAAGTCTCTCAGCCTGGCCTCTGCCAAAGTGAAGGTAAGCGTATGTTTGTTGTGGTTTTTGATGGTGGGAAAGGCATCAAATTGTGAGTCAGTTTCAATGGAATCATTCCTTATTTTGTTCCAGGCATCTGAGGATTTATATACTGTAGGAAAATAAGACTGAATAAAAATAAAAATAAAAAAAGCTAAAGAAGAGCACTACTTTGTCCTTTGTCTGAGACTAGCTTGTGCTATTACTATGGTGGCAATACTGGATCCTGCTCTATAAATGCCAACCAAATTGGGCCAGGGAGTTCTGTTGTCCCTCCCATGAAATTGCCTGATGGTGGGGAGATGAGTGGAATGGAGTTGATCCATAAGCCACAAATAAACTAGTGACCAGAGTAGTTTGGTATTATCATTGTGGAAATCCTGGTTCCAATGAGGCACATTAGCTATGGTCCACTGTGGCCTTCAGCATATGGCCATGGCTAATGTAAACAAGTTTGCCTTTGGTCATATGCTGTGGCTTATGTCATCAGTCTTCACCAAGCTGGACACAATATGGCATTGTAGTGGTAGTTGGGGGAATCCAGGGTCTTTTCCACACAGCACAGTTAACACAATTTTGGTGTCACTTTAAACTGCCATGGCTCCATCCTTTGCAATCTTGGGATCTATAGTTTTGTGTGGCATTTAGACTCAGCCACAGAGCTCACCAAACAATGAACCCCAGAATTCCCTAGGATGCAGCCATGGCAATTAAGGTCATATCAAAATGCCATAATTGTGTGGAGTGAGAGACATAAGTGTGAACTGAACCTATGGGCTAGGCTAAACCAGGTGTGAGTGCTTGTTTCTGCTTAGCTCTTGATTTCCTTGTGCAAATGCAGAGCCTCCATGGTACGGCCTGGGTAACACCAGTACAGCCCTAACCAGGGCCAGATTAAAGTGCTTGATGCCCTGAAGCCATGCCAAAAGCAGAGCCTTCTGTTTTAGGTGGCCAGATTGGATCTGGGATGTGACTCCTGTAACTTTAATCCTGAACAGATCTTGGGGTACAATGAGGTATTATAAAGCTCATCAAGCAGAATGGAAGTATCCTTTCCAGCAGATAATGAACCATTAACCAACCATTACCTAAATAGACACTAATCCTCCTTGCATATCTCTATCCAGAAACTACCCATTCAAATATACAAATTTACATATCCTCTCCAGAAGGTGTTCACAGTATATAACCCCCCTAACTCCTACCCAACTATTCTCTGAAGATGCCAGCCACAGATACAGAGGAAACATAAAAAATAAACTCTCCCAGAACACCACCTCACAGCCTGGAAAAAACCCAAGGAAAATCTATGAAGTACCCTTCCTCCCTCACCTTCCAAATCCCAGCTTTCTGCCACAGCCCCCTCTCCCAATTTGGCTATTGCCTAACTGATGTAAGTGGCCGGAGGGGAGAGGCATGGGCCCAGCTCTGTTCTTGGCAGTGGCTCCTCCACCCCCCCTGGTCTCCAGCAGGGAGGCAATAGCTGTGTTGGGAGGGGACAGCTGCCCCGGGGAAAGGTTCTGCTTGGGGGAGCTTTATGGTACTTCATCCTGCTACAAGATCTGTTAAGGGTTAAAGTTACTGGAGCCGCAACCCAGATCCAATCTAGCAGCTCTATTCTTTTTGCACATGTGTGGCCTATTCTAGGAGTGGTGACAGAGAAATAAAATGAGTGAATAAAATACAAAGTACAATAGACAGCAGCTCAAAAATCTTCACATGTCAATCGACGTTCAGCTCTGCAAGTTCAGTGAGAAACAGCCATATCTTGTGCATTTTTATTCAGCTAATCAAGCAACACAAAAATGATGTTGGTAACAGAATCATCAGGGACTTCTGGAAGCAATTGGAGAAGAAAACTACATCTGTACTCTTTAGTGCAGGGTCCCCAGCCCATGAGAGGGCTGGAGCAATTGGATCAGCTGAACCATTGATAATCCAGACCTGGGCCTAACTTCTAACAAGTGTATGTGTTAAGGAACTGTAAAATTAAGTTTTCTTTGTTTCTACAAAGTGGAAGGTTTGATTAGCAAAACAGTGTTATGAGGCTTGGATCTAGAAGAATGCTGCAAAACTCACGATCCACCAAGCTCATTGAATCCTGGTCATGACTGGTGGTGCAGCAGACCATCAGCAAATCCCCTGGTTTTACTACTTGCAAGAATAGGAAGATGTTAAATCACGTGGCAGGCTTGCATCGGTCGCACACAGTATAGGCTTGGTCTCAAACAGGGGTGAACAAGTTGTGATCATCCAAATTGTTCTTGGACTGCAACTCCCATCAGCCCTAGCCAGCATACTGAATGGTGAAGGAGAATTGGAGCTGCAATCCAACAGCATTTGGGAAACCACGTGTTGTCTACTCCAGCCCTAAAACATTGTTCAGCTTGGTCATTGCTGCAAGCCTGCATTGTTTCTAATCATATCATAGAATCATAGAATCATAGAATCAGAGTTGGAATGATAACAACCTTGCTACAAATCATACATGAAAGTACAGTAGGACCCCCATATCCACTCAGGATTGGTTCCAGGACCCCCCTGTAGATGCCAAAAACTGTGGATAATAGCGAACACCATTGAAAATAATGGGACTTCTGGTTTAAAATACCATAGTGTTGCCTTGGAGGACCTAGAAAATGGCTAGAGAGGACACATTTTCTAGGAAGACTCTGGTAGGTGTGCTGTTTTGTGTCCCATAGATAACTGAATCAGTGGATAATGAATCAGTGGATATGGGGGTTCTACTGTAATCACTTTTAAGCCAGGTGTCAGTAGCTGAGAGTTCCAGTGTCTTCTCTGGAGACCTTCATAAGCTGCTGTCTTTCTATCTGTGTCCATTGTTTTTCCTTCTGTGATACTTGTATACTACATTTTAGAGCCTGGTAGTTTCTTTTCTTGGAGCACATCTCCCACAATCACCAGCCAGCATGGCTGTGCTGGCTTGGACATTCTTGGAACTGTAGTCCCCCAAAGGGAACTTTTTCAAGCTAGTTCACAGAAATGGCAATCTGTGCTTAATGATTGCCCCCGCCCCCCAGCACTATGCAGTGTTGCGTGGGGGGAGGTGTTTTAATTGCCTCAGATGAAAACGAGACATATGATTGGACCATGGAATATCACACTATGGTAGGGAGGAGGCAAGGGCGGAACTTACTATATTTAGGACGTGCCGCCCCTGGCCTCTTCCTCTTCTGCCTTTGTTGACCCACCCCCCTGCCTTTGTCACAGTATGAGTTTTCTGGTCGTTTTTAGAGCCGGGTAGGATTTTTTGCCCTATTCCATGGAGGTTTTTTTTGTCTATCCCATACTGTCACTTTATACTTGGACAATTGGCTTTGGGTGGAGTCATAAATAGGTGATAAATTTTCAGGGAGTTGGGGAGACGGGATTACTTTGGTGTTCACCTATGGCAACCCCTTTTGGGTTGAAGGATGGGTCTATCAAACTGCACTTGCAGGTCATGCTGCTGGGGGCAGGGAGATAGGCTATCCTTGAGGCTGGCACCAGGTTTGAGCCCTCAACAGAAGTCATATGGCTTGAGGTGTTTCATCCTGGGATCCCCCTCGGTGCTCAGGTGTTTCACCCACGGAAGTTGGGAGAGGGGTCTTGGGAGACCATTAGCTCCAACACTGGGTCTCCCCCCTGGTTTGCCTACCTCAAGAAGTAAATAATTAAATAGGTTAAATATTCAAAAAAGTGGCCCATATTTCAACCCAGCCTTTGTGGCTGTCTTGTTTTTTCATATGTCGGTCATTAAATGATCTTTCCTATGCTCAGGGTTTGGGAAGGGAAAGGGGTAGAAAAAACTTGGCTGCTAGCAGAGATAAAGTAAGCATTGGCTTAGTGGTTTTGAGTGCTGGACCAGGATTCCTGGAGAGCAGGGTTTGAATCCCCACTCACCCAAGGAAATCCACTGGGTGAGCTTGGGCAAATCACACTCTTTCAGCCTGGATAAAAGTGATGACAAACTTTCTTTGAGCAGATTTTGCCAAGAGAAACCTATGATAGGGTTGCCATTAAGTTGGAGTCAACTTGACAGCATGTAAACACAAGCATCGACAAAGGATGCAGAAAGAAGTCCAACATCAATACTATCTTGTTGAGCTTTCTCTGCCTGTCTCTGGTGGATCCTTCAGAATTTTTAGCAGTTAAAGCCTAACTTATGTATGGCTACTTTACATATGATTAAGGCAGAGCTTGGAAAATTTACTGTTTGGGCTATAGTTTCTGGAATCCTCTAGCCAGCATGGCCAGAGGATGGTTCAGGGAGCTGTTATTAAAAACAACAGCACAAAAACTATCCCAAGCTCTGGAACAATGTGACATGTAGCAAGCCCTAGTTTGAGAATGTGAAATATAACAGTCAGCTCTGGGTATCAGTTTGGCTAGGCATCTCTATCTGTTTTATGCTATCTGCAGGTTCCTCACATTTGTTGTTTTGTCACAGGTTCTGTTGGTGTTTACTGATGGACCAGATGATAGCGTAGAAATGCTCAAAACAACAGTGAATGCTCTTCGCCAGAAAGGTATGTAGATTTGCTACAACATGGGTACTGAAGGAGGATTGTGTTTATCTGTAGGGCAAACCCAGGAAAAGAACAAGGAATTATTTTACTGCTTGCAACTTGCCTGGTTTATTCCTCCTACGGTACCTTTTTATCCAGTGGTGGCTGATGACTCCCATGTCAGCAGAATGAGTCCACTCCAGGTTTTAATGGAGGCATTCAAGGCACCTCAGTAGGTTTGGCACCTTGAATAGCTCCATTATAATTCAGAATAAAACTGGGAGTGAATTCACTGCCCCATTGACATTAGAGCCAACAGCCACCATTGTGTGTATCTTCTCTTAACCAAAAAGTGTGCTACATATCATTCATATGTGAGGTATGTCTCAAATGCCAGTAATGTAGCATAGTTTCCCAGGATGAACATAGAGTTTCCTCTGATAACTTTGTGAGTTTGCTAAGCTAGTACTTCAAAAACATGAGGAACTCTGGAATTCTGTTTAGAAGAATAGATGTACTAGTGTATTATAAAGGGGGAAAATCCAAAATGTTGTAGTGCCTCCTCAACAGAGACATTTATTATAGAAGAGGTTTTAGTGAATTACAGTCCACTGATTCATGATAACTATGTAACTTGATTTTCTCCAGAAATAATAGTCATCCAATATTGCCCCTTAGGGGATGAACCTCAGTTAAGTAATATCTGAAAACACTAAATCATGTTGACAGGCATTTTGACATGGCTCTGCCTTGGGTTTACATAGTTGGATTCCACGAAGACTTATACAGAAAGAGGAGGAAATTGATGAGCTGTTTAAAAGTATCCAAGAAACAAATGAAGAATGTTTTCTTTGATTACATTGTCAGATATTAGCAGATTCCAACTGCCTGCATTACCCCACATCCCATGAGAAAAAGTTTCTCTTAAAACATGTTGGAAACAACTACTATAGCCTCATTTCCTTTATAGCTGTGCTCTTGATTTTAATTCCAGCAAAATGGCCATGGCACCTGCAAAGGTCAGAGCAGACCCTGGCAGCCTCTTCACCATTTTGTCCCAGAATGAAACACAAAAATGATATCCCCTCTCTGTTTTTATGCATCTCAAAAGATTGAAGAAATAGCAGTGGCCGGCCTGCTTCCCAAGAAAATAATCCCACTGGGAAGCAGTTGTGAAGTACACAGGTGGGAGACTGTTCCCCTCCAAATATTTTTGGACTGCAACTCCCATAATCCCTCACATTGGAAATTCTCGGTAGGACCGATGGGAATTGTAAGCTAAAAACATCTGGACAGCCAGAGGTGTTAAAATATTAGGAATTTCCTGCCGAATTGATACATTACAGCAAAAACAACAAAAATCTTGTGGTGCCTTAAATAAGCTGCTCTATTTGACATAAACTTTCATGAACTGCAGTCCACTCCTTCAAATGCATAGTGTGTGGCCTCAGTAGAGAGATGTTGATATACACGTAATGTATGCATACATGTGAAATGTAATAGAGATGCAAAAATTACCAGGACTGTGATGGTCTTAACAGTGGCCATTAAGGTTCATTCAACAGTCAAGGGAGGTGACTATAGATTGGTGTGGGGAAATTGTGGCCTGTAAGCTACATGCAGCCCAGATGGCTGTTTTTGTGGTCCCACAAACGTAATTCAAATTTTTGTCCTCAAATGCCCAGGAGAGTGTGTTGGGGGAATTTTGCCACTTTTTTTTTTTGCCCCAGCCTATTTTAGGCCAAAGAGCAGTCTGTTTTCTGTGGCCACTCACTTTTAGATTTTCACATGGGCTATATATCCCGTGACAGGAACAGAACAGGGCCATGGCAGGTTTTCCCTTTCGGACGACGTTGACCCCGTTCTGTCCTGCATCCGTCCTGCTCCTGTGACTGTTCTGTAATAATGTATTCATGATGTTTCATCATGAATAGACCTCCCGTTCCATGGTCTGTCATGGAATCACGGGTGTGTGAACAGGAGCCCCGTTCCTGTTCCAAAATGACTGCTGCGGAGGGGAGGTCAGTTCCAAGCACTTCCTGGTATGATCTGGACATCCAGGTAAGTGGCACCCTTTATTTTACCCTCCCTGTTTTGATTGTGTGATTTAAAGTGTGTTTTTGTGCTTGGTGAACTCATTTGATGTTTTTTGGGGGGGTTATTTTTTAAATTTACCGCCTGGCTGTTCTCTCATGAGAATGGCTGGGATTTCAGCCGGCCGGTCATAAATGCAGTCTTATGACAGCTGCATTTACGGCCGGCCAGCGAGGGGAGGGGGAGTCCATTCCTGCTGCGGAATTAAGGTAAGTGTGTGAAAGGTTTACGTTATTCCGTGGCAGGAACGGGAGAGGAGGTGGTGGGGCAGTAATGGGGCATTTTTGCCCCGTGTGAAAATCTCCTTAGAAAGCAAGTCCTCTCCTTGGCCTAAAATGGTCCAAAAAAGGCCAAAGCATGGCAAATCTCCATTATATCCACTAGGGGCCATGAGGGGAATTTGGGAGCAATTTGGGGTACATAGGCCCCAAGGTCCCTGGGAGTCAGTGTGGTCCCCTAAAAGTTCCCCACCTTGTTATAGATCAATGGTGGCTATTAAGGATCATGCAGAGGTCACTGGTGGGTGACACATACACCCAGCCTTAGATAAGCAAATTAACAGAGTCGAGTATAAGAGAAAACAAGTATAAGGGAAGAGTTTAGCCTCCAGAACCAGGGTGGGGAACATGTGACTCCATGGCATTTTTGTGGCCTCAGAAGAGGTGCCCAATCTTCCAAACACCTTTTGGAGCTGTGTGGGAAATTTCACCACTATTTTTGGCCTTGGGCCATTTTGGGCTCAGGAGAAGCCTTTTTCCAACAGGAAGTGACCTCAAAGTCAACTTCCAGTCAAGACCTTTCCTGGACCTAAAATGTGGTAAAGTATCTACCGTGCCCCCTAGGGGACAATGCAGTTTTTCCATTGTGGTGGGGGCTTAACCCTCTAAGGTCTCCTGGGGGAGCACTACAGCCCCCTAATTTCCTGGCAGTTGTCCATTCCTGATCTAGAATAGTGTAATCAGAAGGTCCAGAAGGAATAGGAATGCAAACATTTCAGGAGCCACAAGGGGCCTTGGTTGTTGTTTTTAATCCTAATTTTAGTGATTGCAATAGATCAGTCTGGCCAGAGCTTATGGACATCTATAAAGTAGTTATTAAATGAAGTCATTAAAAAAAATACAGCTCATATTATGCAACAATATAAGCCAGGGATAGGGTCTGTGGCCCTCCAAATATTGTTGGACCCCAACAGCCGCAATCCATGTCGATTTGGCATGCTGGCTGGGACTAGTGAAATTTGGAGGGCTATAGGTTCCCAAGAAAGTCAGTGTGGTGTAGTGGTTTGAGTATTGGATTAGGATCCAGGGAGATCAGGGTTTGCATCCCTGCTTGGCCATGAAAACCCACTGGGTGATCTTGGGCAAGTCACACTCTCTAAGGAGCAGGCAAGGACAACCCCCCTCTGAACAAATTTTGCCAAGAAAACCCTGTAATAGGTTTGCCTTAGGATCACTGTAAGCGAGAAATGACTTGAAGGCACAGAACAACAACAAATGGGTTCCCTGCTATTTGAAAGAAGCATGGTAAAAGTAAAAAATAAATATGGATAAATCTTATCATTAAAGTTTATATTGCAATGAGAATGCATACATTCTGATTTTCTACTGTTATTTCTTTAGTCACATATTTATAGTAATTTATAGTCGCATATCTATAGTAATTAAGTTAGATCAAAATTGCCATAATTTTCTGAGTGCAGGCGACAGTTTCCATAATAAACAAATGGCTGTGCTCACACAGAACAATAAGCAAGGAATCCTGGTTTATTCAACCACAATGTGAATGAACAGTATGCTTTTATACACACAATTTTCCTCCCACTTTGTTCTTCCTTTTATGCAGGCTGGTAGGCAAATGAGGCTGGGAGAACATAGGACTTTATCAGACAAGTGTCTAAAAATGCTGTAATTCCACTATTGAGGAAAGTGGAAACATAGTATCACAGTAATTATCACATGTTGCTGTAATTGCACAATATTACCACTATGGAATTATTACATGACAAACACTAGCAGTTTAAAAATGGGATTTCAGCTTGTGCTATAATAACACTTCTCTTTGCATTGCCTTCGTATGACAGAGTATTAATACTTTGTGCTGACCCATGCAAGTGCCTTTAAGAAAATTATTCTCTTACGTCCATGATTTTGCATGGGTGAGATTTTGCCTATTCTTGCGAGAAGATGGGAGTTCAGTTAAGAACATCCAAAGCAAATACATAATGAAAGAACTTCACAAATAAACACTAAGGAGATTATCAGACGAGTTTAATAATCTGGGACAGGGATACCACAGGATTGAGAAAGGGCTTCCTTTTCAGACGACGTCATCGCTGTCCCGTTCTGCCCCTGTGCTGCTTCTGTTCCATTCCATTTTTTTATTGATGGGCAAAAGCCATCAAGAGATCACCCGTTCCATTTCAGTAATGGAATCACGGGCGAGCAAAGAGGTGCCCCATTCCTGTGGTGCGATCTTGGAGGTCCGTGCCAAACACTTCCGGGTATGATTGGGACATCCAGGTAAGTGACAGCCTTTTTTGTACCCTCCCCTGTTTACTTTGGGTTTTTTTAAGTGTGTTTAGGTGCTTGGTTTATTTTTTTGAGGTTTGGTTTTATTTTTATTTTTAAATTCCCTGCGCGATGCTACCTCCCTGTAAGGTCCATGCAGAGCACTGCTCGTGGGGACTGGGACATTCAGGTAAGTGAAAGCCTTTTTTGTACCCTCCCCTGTTTACTTGTGTGTGTGTGTTTGTTTGTTTTTTACTGTATTTAGGTGCTTGGTTTAACTTTTAGACTTTTATTTTTAAATTTCCCACACAATCATTCTCTCACGAGAACGGCTAGAATTTGGAATTTGATCTGTGAGAGCTCCATTCACGCCTGGGCTGCCGGAGGGGAGGGGAGGACTTTTTAATCCGGGAAAAGGTAGGTGTCTGAATTTTTGTGACAGGGACAGGAGCAGGGTGGGAATTAGAAGGCGAGACAGGGATGCTGTATTTGTCCCCATCTGACAATCTCCTATAACAAACATAAGAACGTACCAAGCAAAGGCGACAGTTCATTAAAACAGTGTCCTGTTGATCTTCTTCATGTTCTCCCCAGGAAGTTTAATTATGTGTTCTCAATGGGAAAAGGGAGGGGAAAAAGAAGACTGCCCATGCTGTAATTGTGCAATTAAAGCAGGACGTGATTTCGCACACTTGTCAATACTTCAAAAAGAGCAATATTGAGGGATATTCACAGGTTTTGCCAGTCGATTAAAAATTACGCTTAATTAACGGGTGGAGCACACATGAACCATGGGAGGATGACTACAACACAAGATAACAGGAACCCATTCATGCTACTATCCTGTTGTAATCACGCAATTTCAGCCTTGTATGATAAAGTCCTTAGTGTGATGCCTGAAGGAGGTATTATGGTTGAGCTCAAATAAACCAGAATTCACAAACCAACAACAAGCTCGGTTTTAAAACTGTTTAAAACTCCTGGCTTGTTAGGGCAAATTAAACCATCACCCCATGTTCTGAGATAAAGCTAACTTGTTGAGTATCTAACAAGAACTGTTTGGGGGAGCATTAAGGATGGCATAGCCAGTCATGACCTTTATTCTTTTCAAAACCTTTCCCTAGGAACTAAAAATATTGTTAGACAATTCCAAAACATATTCTTTAGAAAATGAAGTAATCCATTTAAATACTGTTTGTTTTTCAGGGCTTGATGCATTTTTAATTATTGGCCTGGAAAACTTTCAGAAATTCCATGAATTGCAGGAAATTGAATTCGGTAGAGGATTTGGATATCGGGAACCTTTGCGCATAGGAAACCCAGAACTCCCAAGCATTTTATGGAGAGCTTTTGTAAGTTTCTTCATGGAAGAAGGACATAATAGAAAAGGGCAGCCTTCTGAGTTCTTAATGATGAACACATTCACAATGATTGGTTGGCATTTATTATTTTTAGGACACTATTACTGAACGAGAATGCTGCAATGTTTGCTGTAAGTGTTTTGGAGAAGATGGCATTCGAGGTGTTCCTGGACCTCCTGGAAGGAAGGTAAGATTAGAGGAGGCGGCCACTGATTAAGGGAATGATTCCCAAATTGCGCTGGAGCACATTAATGAACAAGAGGAGATGAGGCACACGTTAAAAAATAAACCCACCATATGGGTTACAGTGACTTTTTGATAGAGAGGTCATGTGCAACACTGATTCCTATTCCATCATTCTTTGCCAATAGAGAAAGCAGAGTTTTGAAAAGTTACTTTGTGGATTAAGCTCTGAGATTCTCCAGTCAGTGTGGTATGGCCACTGCTTATGTTTTCTGGGGGATTCTGGGAACTGTACCCCCAAAATTAATTTTTCCAAGCTCTGAGAGGAAATTAGGAGGCAACAAGATCTTTTGTGATACAGTCTGTCCTATGCTAACTGTGGTGGGAAAATCCCCCAAATCAGGTCCAGCCTAAGGCTTTTTGTTGCCTGAATCAAAGGCCAAGATGGCACCCACCTTCATTCCATGCACAGAAACCAACTAGACTGGCAGTTTAATTTTTCGATAACACCTTCCTTTACTTTTAACAGGATAACACAATCACTACAGCTGTATTATTTAGGCTAATTTAGGGAGGGAAATGGGCCCCCCAAAGAGGGAAATGCTCCAAGGGACTCAAGAGGATTTGGGACAGCTTGTGGGACTGCTACTGCTGTCCTCCAGCATCTGTTGACTGAGGTAGTTGCCTCTTTTTGCCTTGCCTGAAGCAAAATTTGTAATTATCACATTTCTATTTCAGCTTCTTTAAATAGACTTTAAAGGCATGCATAAGGTACAGAGCAAAGCAATTCTGATGTTAATTTTTGTAACGTTTTTGAAGACAGAACTAAGGATGAAAAGAACAAGTCAACCAGATGTGGTGATGATCTGAATGTAGAATGCATAACTGGAAAAATAAGTGAGGGACAAACAGAAGATTGAGACCAGTTTTTGGTAGTTCCTCCAGTTACTTTTATAAAGTTTGAACACTTCAAATAGAAATGTAGGAAACCTTTCAATTCTCAAATCTCAAATGTGCAACAAGGATCAAAACGTCAGCTTCACTAGGCATAAATCTTCCACGATTCCAAGTATCCCATTAGCCAGCCAGTTTTCCTTGTTAACTTGTACAGTTTGAAAATGAAACAAGACATGATTGCACTGATCATTCCTGCAGTCCTCTATGGGAAGCTCTTGCTGCATCTTCCAGTGAGGAAAGAAGAGTTGTTGTCATATACTCAGCTTAATGATTTAATAAAGTTTTAAGAAAGCTTGGTTGTGAACATGGGGAATTTGTTGTAAAATGGGGACGAATTTGTTATAAAATGGGGAAGAGACAGTCTGAAGATGAATGCCGAAAGAGGAAATCCAGCTATCCTACAAGCAAAAGTGTGGAGGAAAGTTGTCTAAGACAGCAGGTGATGTGAGCTATTAGCTTCTGTATATCATGGGATGTGGCTGGACTCTAGTGCCCAATCCTGTGGTCCTAAATCCAGAAGAGGGCCCATACGTCCTTATTGCATCCCTAAGATTGTCCGTGCTGATGCACAAGGAGCAGATAAGAGAATGGCATTGCAAAGAACCAGCCATCTAAGGGCTCATCTACACAGGCCAGAGTAAGCTGGCTTCCTGCTGGTGTATTCTGCCCGAGGATCAGGCCCATTCCTCCCCTGTTACCAGCATGAAATGGGATGGAGTTCCAAACCACCACACCAGCCCATCCCTGCAGCTGCTGCTCTTCGGGTCCCACTCTCCAGATCTGCAGCATGTGAGCAAGGCCCCCTGCATGTCGCCAGCCTGGTCACATGCTGTGGACCTGTTTCCTGGTTTTGGAATACTTCAGCTGCAGTGACAGGTTGGCGTGGAGGGGTGGGCTCCTGCAGTCACATGGTGCCCGGTCTGTTTTTTCCAGCTGAAGCAGGTTTTCCCAGGTATTTTTTTAAAAGCAGTGTAATGGGCTTTGCCCCATCTTGTTCCTGTCTTTGCTGCGGGGGTTGTGCAGACTGCCCAGGGGTGGGATGGGGCAAATGCCCTGCATCATCTGGATTGCAGGCTCAAAGACAGGGCCAAGACAGGGTAAATAGCCTGTCTAGACAAGGCCTTAGGCACAAATATAGCAAATTACTTGGTTTTTCAGAAATCTCATGAGGTTTGGAGGACTGATTAAAAACTTAGGGTCAGATCAAGATATTTTGCTGTTTGAGGCAAAACAAAAGGTGATGCCTTACTACATTCCTTGTATAGAAGCTGTCCACCTACCAGCTGAATCATAGTCAGGAGATGGGGCAGTTATCATCCATCACACCAGAGGGCAGCAGGTTGGCTTAGAGACAATGCATGACAGACTGCAAGGTAGACACAGCTGTCCCCTCTAACAATTGCCACTACTCAGTGAATGCCAGTGTATGCCATCTATGGCAGTTACCCTAGAATCCTGTTGGGACATCATGCCAGTGTAACTCCACTCCAGATTATGCTAGGGTTGTGTCAACAGGTATCCAAGACCTCCTTATGTAGAGAGTTTCCCTTCACCCCAACACATAGCAAAGCAGCATCAAGTCTGGCCAGTATGTAGGCACAGCATGACCCCCTCATGTCCCAGAGGAACAACTGGAACGGCCACCAGAATGCTGTTGCTTGTAACCCATGCAAATATACTGGTGAAATTGAATACTTCGGACTTTTTCAGACGCTCTAAAATCTGTGAGGGGACGCCAGGAGAAGTACGCGCCTATCCTGTGGCAGGGGGTCTGTTTTGGACGACATTGTCCCCCTCCCGTTGTCGTTGGTGTTGCTCGATCTATAGCAAAGGTGCCATTTTTTACTCACAGAAGTTTTTCGTGAGGAAAAAGTGGCACCTTTTCAATAGATCAAGCACAGAAGTAACATGGACAATGATGGGAGAGGAACGGCGTAGTCTGAAATGGACCCCCTGCTGTGGGATAGCCGTGTACCTCTCCCGGCGTCCCCTCATGGAATTTAGGGCATCTGAAAAAGTCCTTCATGTGTTGAACAGAAAGAATCTCAGTCTCATGCTGCCAAGTGATAGTGCTGGCCCTGTATCAATTGGCAACTGACTGAAGTCTGCAGTGGGGGAAATGGTAACCCTTTAAGCAGAAAGCTGCAGATGGAAGCGTGTGCAGATGGGTAAGGAAAATGAAATGAAAATTGCCCTGGACTGGGTTTCCCATTAAACTCACAGAACCCGGAAAAGCTGTCTCCCCATCAAGCAGCTCTAAACCAGTCAGCTAAAGGGGAAAGTATCATTCATGGTTAATGTAGCTGTTAAACCTGGGAAGGATGGAGGAGGCTGGCTCTGTTAAGATGCTGACACCTTCGACAGAGATTGTGTATGGAAATACACTGACTCTCTAGCATGTCTACTGAGACTATCTTTTTAGAAATACTTGGTGCTTCTAAATATGCATTTAGTGACTGATGGTAAAATTCCTTTACTTTTAACTATCAGCTTGTCTACACTGGCTGCTTAATCCAGGGCCAGTCCGGAGCATTATGCTCTAGACTAGCCCCGATTGATCATGATGGTGCCACTTGCACTGGGCCAAATATGGAGCAACAGTGCATCATTGACACTACATCAGCCTTACTGGCCTGTCTCCTGTTTTTGGAGCTGCTACCTCCTAATTGGAGAAGGAGTTCCCTGCGAGAGCCTGGGCGGCATTGTCGCTTCAGGTGAGGTCTGAATGGGGTGCCAAAACATGTGATCAACAAGAAGGGGGCACTCTACCCCCTCCTGGTAGATTGCATGGGTAGAGGATTGTATGGATCTGCAACTCAACACATCTTGGTCTGAAGAGGAAAGAGAAGACGTCAAAAGGAGAACTTATGTGTGTGACCGCAAACACTTAGGAATAAACTGGGTCACATGAGCATCAGTCATCACCAGTAGCCAGTAACATGTTTGCAGTAGGATTGTATATGTGGCAACACCTTCCATTTTCAGAGTCTTGTCTCTCCTACACATTGATAATACATGCTACTAAGAGAAGTTGGGGAACTATCTGATACTGTATTCACTTCAGGAAATTTCTTAATGAAGTTACAGTGTGTACAACAGGGGAAGAATAATCTCTGAATCATTGCTTAATCTTCAGACAGAAAAAACCCCCAATTTGTACCAGCTTACTTTGTATGTCTCAAGGTTCTTACTTAGGTACAATAAAGGATAGAAAAGATACTGGGCATATTCTTGTCCTAGTAATGTGCAACTAATGGTAGGTTGTTCTCTCTATCATTTTCCTTGCAAATTCAAATAAATATTAACTTGTGAAGTCGAAGGCTTTCACGGCCGGCATCCATAGATTTTCTTTGGTTTTTTTCCAGGCTGTGAGGCCGTGTTCTGGAAGAGTTTACTTCTGACGTTTCACCTGCATCTGTGGCTGGAATCTTCAGAGAATGGTTGGGTAGGAGTGTATGTGGAGTTTATATACTGTGAACCCCTGTTGGGGAGGATATATAAATTTGAGTATTTGAATGGTTAGTTTCTGGGTATAGAAATGCACGGCTCATTAGTGTCTGTTTGGCTAATGGTTGGTTGATGGACCATTATCTGCTGGAAATCCCCTTGTCCTTGGGTGGAATTCCTTTGTAAGTGTTGAGTTTTGATTCTATTGTTCTTCAAAACCAGAAGCCAGATTTTGTTTACTTGTAGGGTTTCTTCTTTCCTGTTGAAGTTGTCCAGGTGTTTGTGGATTTCAATAGCTTCTCTGTGCATTCTGACATGATAGTTGTTGGCCTGGTCCAGAATTTCGGTGTTTTTAAATAACATTTTGTGTTACTTAAAGATAAATATAATAATACGCAAAGGGAAATGCCCAAAGGGAAGGTATTTTTACCATACATCAAAGGAGTCACAGACAGAATAGGGAAACTGATGAGGAAACACAACCTAAAAATAATCTACAGACCAACCAAGAAAATGCAAGGAATGCTACGCTCAGCAAAGGAAAAATAGACCCTCTCACAGCTGCAGGAGTTTACCACATACCATGCAGCTGTGGACAAGTTTACATAGGGACCACTAAATGCAGTGTGCAAACACAAATCAAGGAACATGAGAGACACTGCAGACTGGGCCAGCCAGAAAAATCAGCAGTAGCAGAACATGTTATAAACCAACCTGGATACAAAATGTTATTTAAAAACCCAAAATTCTAGACCAGGCCAACAACTATCATGTCAGAATGCACAGAAAAGCTATTGAAATCCACAAACACCTGGACAACTTCAACAGGAAAAAAGAAACCCTACAAGTAAACAAAATCTAGCTTCCAATTTTGAAAAACAATAGAATCAAAACTCAACACTTACAAAGGAATTCCACTCAGGGACAGGGGGATTTCCAGCAGATAATGGGCTGTTAACTAACCATTAGCCAAACAGACACAAATCCTCCTAGCATTTCTATACCCAGAAACTAGCCATTCAAATACACACATTTACTTATTCTCCCCAACAGGGGTTAACAGTACATAAATTCCACATATATTCCTACCCAACCATTCTCTGAAGGTGCCAGCCACAGATGCAGGCAAAATGGCAGGAGTAAACTCTTCCAGAACATGGCCTCACAGCCTGGAAAAAACCCAAAGAAAATCTAAATATTAACTTGGTTGGAACAGAACATTTCTGCTTTCTTGAGCCATTCACATCATTATATATTTTGGTGGAAATAAATTATTTATCTGAGCCTCTCTTGTCCCAACCTCCTAATTTGGCAAGATTGCATCATTCCAATCAGATGTATGTGAATATATTACAATATTCATAGTTTCCCTGTTTAACCCAAAGTGAGATTTTATAGCCTTCCCAACTTGACACACTCCAAGTGTGTAGACTTACAGTTCCCATCAGTTCCAGCTGCCAGCACAGTCAGCTTTGGCTGGGAATAATGGGTATGGTAATGCAGCCCATCTGAAAGGCATCTGGTAGGTATGTTTCATTTTTTTTAAAGGATATGCTCCAGGTATTCTTTGGTTAACTGTGCAGTGCAGTGTATATTTCAGCACATTAAACACTTTCATCTTCAGAATAAATACAAAGGAGATCTGTCATTTAAGCGAAATTAATTTCTCCCTATTGCTATCTTTCAGGGAAGTGTGGGCTATCAAGGATATCCAGGCCATCCTGGTGAGGAAGGAGGAATGGTAAGTAACACATAGTTCACACCCAGAAACAAAACCCCAGTTGAGTGGCTTGTGGCACCCATTTTTGTGGTGTGATGAATTCCAAACTTTAATGGAGCTATCCAATGTGCTGAATCTTCAAAATCACTTCAGCACATTGGATAGCTCCTTTAAAGTCTGAAATAAAACTCAGATCAGATTCACTGTCCCACTCATATGGAAGCCTCTGGCCACTCTTGACCTCACTCATCTGGAAGGGAACTGTGTGGATCTTTCCCTTGAATATCTACATTTAGGACTTTATCAGAAAAGGAAAGAATCACGTCATTATGATGCGATAATAACATAAAGGGCTGAAATTATCAGATAATGTCATCCTCCTCCCGTGGCCAGCATGTGCACGAGCCAGAAATAAGGTGTCACTTTTTATTCACAAGCTAAGCTGTCAATAAATCTTTAATATCACTGTTTTCTCAATATTAAGAGCATGTGAAACCAAGTCCCATGGTAATCACAAGATTCCCCTATTCCCATTGCCACAAAGAAAACATCTGGGTGACAATGTGAAAATGGTCAACAGGACACTCTTTTTGTGAACTGTCCTGTATTGCTTGCAAGTTTTTTTATATACGTTTCAGGGCTTATCGGTGTATTTAATGTGTTATTTTACATGTTTCTGGTGTTTTTACATGAACTTGCATATTCTCACGAGAACCAGCGAGATCTCGTGCCCCAGTTAACACACAAGTAAATGGACATTACAGTGCAATTAGAAGGCAATGCAAAGATAAGTGCTACTGTACTGGAACCTTTAATCCCATTCTTAAAACGTTAGTGGTGGTTGTTTGATAATTTCAGTTATAATGCCACGATGATTCCGCCTTCCTTACTTACATTATTACAGTGTTTTAACACACTAGTCTGATAATGTCCTTAATATGCCTTTCATACTGTGTGGTGGGGAGAAGTTTTGCAGACACTAACAAGCCTTGCATTTCTATACCCAGAAACTAACCATTCAATTACACAAATTTACATATATTCCCCAACAGGGGTTCACAACATATAAACTACATATACACACTCCTACCCACCCATTCTCTGAAGATGCCAGCCACAGATGCAAGCGAAATATCAGAAAGAAACTATTCCAGAACACAGCCTCACAGCCTGGAAAAAAACCAAGGAAAATCTTTGCAGATTTTGTCCACTGTTGTCAAAGACTTGGACTTTTGTGAAGCCTCTTCAGTTTATTAAAGGCATATTTTTGTTAAAAAGTCAAGAGCTAGCAATGGTGAGGTTGTAGCCCTATTTAATGAATCTCTCCTATGAATCTCTCTTTCTTTATCAGGGAGACCAGGGTCCAATGGGGATCAATGGGCTGCAAGGAAACCGAGGGTGCGCTGGCGCAAGGGGACCAAAGGCAAGTGAATAGCCTTGAAGTGTAAGCTTTGTAAGGGGGTATACAGATTGGTGCTCTTGTCACATGGTATTTTTATGTCATATTTTCTTCATTACAGCTTTGGTATCAATCCTGTCTGGTTCTATGCTTTTCACTCTGTTTGAGGGTTGTGGGCTTAATGCCACTCACCCAGTGAATGCAGAATTTATCAGAATCAGCGATCGCGAGTAAAATATGACGCTGGGAAGGAAAAATATCATGCTCAAATGTCCCAGTGGTACTGCAACAGTACCGCTGGGAAGAGCGTCGTTCGAAACTGACGCCCTCTTGCGCTGCAGCGTCGCAACCTGGCGACGCTGCTTCCTTTACTTTTCTTCTGTCCGAAAAAGTCCTTAGTCTATAAGGTGCTATAATTGTGGTATGTTTTTTTAAAAAACCAAACAAGCAAACAAGCAAAACATGCCAGGTTTAAAAGATGATTACATCTTGTCAGTTTGCCTCTTGGTGACAGAGTGATGAATGCAGTGCTCCTCTCCTGTCGGGGGTGTCCCCACATATCAGAAGTCCAGGGTAATGGTAAATAAAGATCCTGCAGTGATGGTGGTGGAAAGAGATAACTGGTTCCCTTTATGGTTCCTTTAGCAATGATGCTTGGGAAAGATGCAGACAGGATGCTAGCGCAGCATGGACCACTGGACCAGTGTTAGAGAAGGACTTTGTTCTTGCATTGCAAGCATGACTACAGAAGGAGACTTGCTCATTCAGATCTGCCTTAGAATTTCTGTATTCTTTCTGAATTTATAAGTCTCTTTGTAAATTGCAGGGACAAAGAGGATACCGAGGAAACAAGGTATGTAACCTTTTAAAACATGAACACTACCCCTCCACTTAAAGAAGTCTCTTGCATATATTATTTTATTAATACCACTAATAATACTGCTGTTGGTGCTACCTTGTGAAAATGAGATGACATCATGAAAAATGGAGCTTTGGATGATAATGATATTGCTGAAGGGTGGTTTTGGATGTGATTTGAATAGCAAGTATGAGTTCCTTTTAGACTAGGAAGCTGCCCTATATAAAGTAAGAATCTTTCCCAGGCTTGCCTGGAGAATCCAGGGATCGTATCTATACCTTTTACATGCAAAGCATGTGCTTTACTAAGGAGATTTGGCCATTCCCCCAAATCTGTTGCTTTAGATATCTTCCCTGATGTGGTTTGTTATGGAGTAGGGACATAGGAAGTCAGGGTGCATCTATACTACTTAATTGTAGTACTTTGATGCCATTTTAACTGCTCTGGCTGCATCCTATGGAATTATGAGACTCATAGTCTGGTGAAAGGTATTTAGAATTCTCTGCTAGAGAGTTCTAGTGCTGTAGTCTAGGAGAGTACACTAGAATTCTCTAGCAGAGAATTCCAAATATTTCACCAAACTACAAATCCAAGGAGCCATGGCAGTTATTTGGGATCCAGTTGCTATAATTATGCAGTGTGGATGATCCATCTAGGTCAGCACTGTCTACACTGGCAAACATTGGCTCCCTAGGATTTCAGGCAGGTTCCCCCCCCTCCAAAATGTCTACCTGGAGATCCCAGAGATTGGACCTCAGGCCTTCCCCCTCGACACACATCATTTCTGCTGTGCCACTGAGCTAAATACTATTATTTGTGATTAGCCTTACTGATGGGCTAGGTCAGTGTTGGCCTTTGGAAGCACTCTCCCAGACATCCATTGGTTGAATGATGAATGTTTAGTCATATACAGACAACACTTGTGTTCTCTATATTTATAACCATAGAAATGTACCTGAAATTGTATTTACAAGGGATGCGCCAAACAACTTCACAGTAAACACATTTTTAAATTGTTTCAACAGGGCGAAGATGGTGACATTGGACTTGATGGGATTGATGGACAGGAGGTACCATATAACTAAAAGTTTTGATTTTGATTCTCCCATATAGCCCACTTTTTGAGATGTGCTGACGAAGAATGTCATTTTTAAAGAAATACAAAATTGAATAATAGAAAGTTACAAATCAGTGAAAATAGACTTGGCAACTGGCAATATGCTCAAATATTAAAATCTTGTGAATATTTCAAAATGGCTTGAAGAGAAGACCAGATGCAAAAATTCTCCAGATGTCTTAATAAATAGGACTGTCTTTGTTGTCTGAAATGTTGGAGGCCCTGTCTGAGATGGACTGCTGGGAGAAGCATAGTCTGCAAGATTACAGAGCTGTGCTTATTATTCGAGGCAAAGCTTGATATCCTTTCTACTTTTTCTTTTGGGATCTAGGGAGAGCGAGGATCTCCTGGATCACTTGGAACAAAAGGCCGTTCAGGACGAAGGGTAAAAATAGTCCCAATTTTTAACACTCACTTGTTGGACACCAGTGTAAACAATGTAGTCTTTCAGGAAAAATCTCTAATGTTGGAAGCTGCTGTGAATTATTCATTATTTAAGCTAGATGTGCTTGTGCTAGTTGTCATTTCTAGAAGGGTATCAGAAACATCTGTTACAATCCAATAAAGCAGGGATGGGCAACTTTGGTGGGTCAGGGTGCTAGTTTTCTTCCCTGGACCTTTTATTTAGTTTTTTTTTAAAAAAGAGAGAGATGCCTAAATAAATATTTATTAAAATAGTTTAATATCAAAATTGATATGTAACATCACTCCTGTAATACTTTTTGTGTTAAAGGGTGCTGGGGCCTGCAACCTATTTAAAAAGTAAATCACAGTTTCTGTCCTGAAAGCTTCCAGGAGCAACAATGCACTTTTTTGGGGCAGTGTATGGGGGGTTTCGAAGGGAGCTGGGGTCCTGGGAGCCACAAAGATCACCTTGAGGGCCACATATGCCCCTAGGCTGCAATTTGTCCACCCCTCCAGTAAAGCATTAAATGTAACTTAGGATCTTTGAGTATAAGCACTGTTGAGTATAAACCAACTCTCTTGGTTTATAACCACTCATCTTGATAACTGAGGGACCAATTTGGAGGCTGTAAAGACTTGACTAATATGTGTTAGTGCATAATATCTGAACTGCTGTTTGTTTCTTCTGCATGGCTGAAGGGCAGAGAAGGCACCAGAGGACAGCCAGGGGAACGAGGACAGCCTGGTATAAGAGGAGACAGTGTAAGTAATACTGTTTGTTGTTGTTGTTTTCATTTTAATACATGTTGTTGTTTAATCATTTTAATCAGTCCTTCCACTGATCAGAGATGATGGAAGCTGTAGTTGACCTATAGGGCCAGATGTTCCTCACCCCTATATTATCTTCTCCAGTGATAGTGTTTGGATACTGTTTGGAGAGTGAAGGTATGATGAATGTCTTAGCTCCAAATGGCAGGGAAGAAGGAATTTTCTTCTTTGACTGTAAGACAAGAGGCATGACTGAGCACTTGCATGTCCCAAGAGGTATGACGGTTCTGATGGTGGAATACAGATAGATCATAATATCAGTACCCAATCTTGTCACTGTTTTTCTTGATACCTTCTTCTTCAATGACGTTAGGTCTTTCATCACTACCTTCTAGAGTTCACATTGTGGTAATCCAGACAGTGTATTCAACTGTTGAATCTCTTCCGGCAGGCCATTCTAGAGTTTGGGGTGGCTGATGAAAAAAATCCTCTGAGTGACTGTTGCCAACCTAGTCTAGGCTGACTGAAGTAAATGTCCCCCAGAGGACCTGAATGTGCAGGGTGGATTATATGGGAGAAGGTGATCCCGTAGGTAACCTGGGGCTCATCTAGTTGAGAGGAAATAATGCTAATTCCTGTGCATTATTGCAAATTCACAGCAGCATTCTTTTGTCTCCATGATCTTTTAGCAATAACAATACACTGAGAAGCTATCTGTGGCTTGAAGTTCAGATGTCCATGAATCAAGATGGTGACTGTAAATAAGCACAATAAATGCTGCTGTCACTGCACAGTATTTTTTTTTTTAATATTAAAGCAGGGGTGTGCAAGTGCGACCTTCTGCTTATAAATTATTTGGATGATCGGCTGAGCAAAAAAGTACATGATCGCTAACTCAAAAATACAACAGGGTGCTTCTGGGCACTGCCTTGCCAGAAAGCCCATCCCTCACGCAGTCCAACCAGTCAGATGTCCAGTTCTGCCTTCTCCGAGACTGCGCAGCAAATTGAGTTGGTTGTCTTAATGGGCACAAATGCACATTTTCTCACATTATTTTAAAAAAATGTAAATGGAATTTTTCACCCCCTTCTTTCTGAATAAGGCGAATTGCCATGGAATCTTGTTGGGACGAAAGGTATTCCCAGTGAATTCTGTGAGGAGTACTTTCATCATCTAGACAAGCCCTTAGACTCAAACCATGTAGGGCTTTAAAGGTAACAAGTAGACAATGTCTACTAGATCTCTCCTGTCCACTTGTTGTGTTTCCTCAAGAACTCTGAAAGATCAGTGAGATAGAGCTTTACATTTATAGAACTCACAGTGATTTGTTTTCAGTAGGGCTTCTCCTTCTATACGGCAAAGATTTATAAAAACAGTCCAAATAAATGTTGGAAGTGTCAGAAACAAACAGGCTCATTCTATCACATGTGGTGGAAATGTGATAGAGCAAAGAGGTACTGGTTTAGAGTTAATAAATGGATTGAGAAAATACTAAAAGTTGAAATAAAAAAAAGGCCTGAGCTATATCTTTTGAATATGTTAGATCTAAGAAATAGTATGGAGAGAAAATATAGTACATTAATTAGTTATATGATCACGGCTGCGAGGATAATATACGCAAGGAAATGGAAAACTAATGAGATTCCAACGTATGGGGAATGGATGGAGAAAACTTTGGAATTTGCACTACTAGATAAATTAACAAATTGGATAAAAAACAAGACAAATGAGAATTTTATGAAGAATTGGGAACCGCTAATAGAGTATTATAAAAAAAATTATGGAGATAATAAGATTTTGGGGTTTAAAATGTGAATTTTAGTATTGTACTTAACAGTTATGTATTAATTAGTGACAATAAGAGAAATTATTGAAATTAATTAATGAATATTACACTTGGAAGATTTGTATATTGAAATTAGACTAACAATAGATGATATAAATATAATTGCAGGAATTATTGTTGAGAGGATACTTAAGAAAAATTTCCTTAGAAAAGTATTTAGAGAGTTACGGGAAGTCTATTTTTAAAAGGGGGAGGGGGGTGGATGTATGTCTTTGTATGTGATTTGTATGTCTGTTATAAGTGTTAGTGTTTATATTTGTGTCTGAAACTTTTTGAATAAAATTATTAAACATCTAAAAAAACCATCTAAAGATAACAAGTAGACAATGTCTACTAGATCTCTCCTGTCCACTTGTTGTGTTTCCTCAAGAACTCTGAAAGATCAGTGAGATAGAGCTTTACATTTATAGAACTCACAGTGATTTGTTTTCAGTAGGGCTTCTCCTTCTATATGTTTGATGGTTTTATCCGTAATAACACTTTCAACCATTTTACTTGAAACAAACATTAAGCTGCTGAAATATAGCTTCCTTTAAAAAATGGGTGGGGGGGTTATATTGGCTACCTTGTATCAGCCTAACTTTGCCCTTCCTATATACAGCATTCCCTTTCACATGTTCCTGGTCCACTTAGACCTTTGTGACCCAGCTTGTGGGGGCAGTTAGCTAACACACATTGGAAACTGTTTAATGTAGTGTAGATGTGTAAATAGCTATTGCTTAAAACAATTTGTAAGCCGCTCTGATAGCCTTGAGGCTGAAGAGCGGGGTATAAATAAATAAATAAATAAATATTCCACCTTGTCCCCATTTGGCAAACAGAAACATTTTCACTTTCATCCCTTGTAGGTGATTTGGCTCAAACCAGGTGCTTTTCAGCTTTGGTCAGCCCCCCCCCCCGCCAGTGTTTAGTTTAAAAGCTGCTTTGCCACCTTTCTTTATGTCATATGCCATCCTAATTCTAGTAAAGCCTGTCCCTTTTGTACCTTCCCCTGGCTTGTCCAAGAGGAAGACCTTAATGGGTCAGGCAAATTCCCAGCACCAAAAGGAATCCCCCTTTGCCCTTCCTTTCCAGGAAGTGCCTGGGAGCACTTCCTCCCCAGTAAGATGTCCATGTTCCTACAGCAAAGGCCAATGTTTGACCCCTCTGACTCCCCCACAGGCCTCACTCACTCATCAGGGCATGAAAGTAACTCTTTTTCCAGCTACTTCAGTCTGATCTCACCTGGAATATTGTGTCCAGTTCTGGGCACCACAATTCAAGAAGGATATTGACAAACTGGAACATGTCCAGCAAAGGGCAACCAAAATGGCAAAAGGTCTGGAAGCCATGCTCTGTGAGGAGCAGTTTAGGGAGCTTAGTATGTTTAGCTTGGAGAGGTGACATGATAGCAATGTTTAAATATTTGAAAGGATGTCACATTAAAATGGCAAGGATGGAGCAATTAACATGTTGCATTAAGAATAAATCCATAGCAAAATTTAGAGATAATTGGAAACAGTTAATTGTTTTTTGGAAGACAGAATGGGGAGAAGAGGCGGTAACATGGTTCATGGACTAAATGTATAAAAATATGCTTCTCTTATTTATTAAAAACATAAATAGGACTGGTATTCTGCTGTGGATATATTACCATTGTGGAGTAACACATTGATGATTGATAAAGAAAGTCTGTAATAATGTATTACTCAAATTCAATTTAGCTAAGGGGGGAAGTTTCTTTTTTTGTTTTTATTTTGATATTTTTCTGAAAAATAAAATAATAATAATAATAATAAAAAAGGAACAAGCTTGTTTACTGTAGCTCCAGAGACTAGGGGCTCATCTATATGGGCAGAATATGCCAGCTCCCCACTGGTGTGTTCTCCTCACTGGCATATTCTCTCTGCAGATCTGGCCTGTTGTTGCCCTTTTACTTGCATGGAATGGGAGGAAGTCCAGACTGCCATGCTATTCCGTCGCTGCAGCCACTGCCTTCATCCCACACTTGGAAGACAGGAAGCTGGCCTGCAGCATGTGAGCAAGGCCCCCTGCATGTGACAAGCCTGGTCACATGCTGAAGGTCTGCTTCTTGGATCTGGAAGAGCGATGGCAGACAGCAACTACAGCAATGGACCAGTGTGCCAGAATGGGCTCCTGCGGTCATGCAGGGCCTGACCGTTTTTTTTTTTTTTTTTGCCAGCTGGAGTGGATTTTACAAGGTATTATTATTAAATGTTTTATAGGGCCTTACCCTGTCTTCCCTCCCATCTTGTCCCCATCTTTGCCCCATTGGTTGTGAGGACTGCCCGGGGCAAACAGGGCTCTAAGACGGAGGCAAGATGGGGTAAATTGCCTGTCTAGACAAGCTGTAGGACACGGAGTAGTGGATTCAAATTACAGGAAAGGAGATTCCATCTAAATATTAGGAAAACTTCCTGATGGAAAAAGTTGTTTGACTGTGGAATACTCCTGTGAAAGTGTAGTAGAGTCTCCTTTTTTGGAGGTTTTTAAACAGAGGCTGGATGACCATCTGTTGGGAGTGCTTTGATTATGTATTCCTGCATGGCAGGGTGTTAATATGTAGCCCCAAAGGGAGGTATTTAAAAAGAAGTATTTTGGAGTGTATGTGAAGGATTCAGAGGGTAGGGGTAGCTGGGAGGGCAAATTCATTCACTTTCAAGTGTTTTGTCCTGGTTTTCAGGCAAAATATGTCTGCAAACTACACCTAAAATGTGATTCAGAGAGCTGTGGAGGGACTGGGAAGGTCTGCAAAAGTGGGACTTCGGTGGGGGTGCTTAGAGCCTGTGGGCTTCACTTTCCCACCCCAGCTTATAGGATGCCCAGGATCCTGCAGTGGGTCATATGGGCCAGCTCCTCAGAGAGCTGACAGGTTCCATCTTTTGGACTGGTGACTTCTTCCAACAACCTATTTCTCTGAAATTGTGTTATGACGACTGTCTTTCCAGAGACTACTGTTTCCAGTGCATGCATGCATATGTCATGCCTAAGATCTAATAGACCATTTCACTCAGTCCATTTTTGGAAATTGCAAGGAACTAGAATACTATTTGGTGCTCTTCTAGCACAGGCTGCAACTGTATTATTTTTGTAAAGTCACATGTTGTTTTAGATGGAAACCTTTCGCAGTATCTCTGACCGGTTACATCCCCATTCTATAAAATCACAGCTCTAGTCATCAAGCTACCCACACAGATTTCATGCCTGAGTTCATTGCCCTGTAAGATGATTTCCTTCCATCACTTCAGGGAAGTAATGTGCAGTTTCTCATAGAAGGGTCAGAAGCAGAGGCCTTTGGAAACGCTTTAGAGACATTTTTTTCTCCCTTTTCTTTCAGGGGGTTCCTGGAATTGACAGCAATGCCTTTGGGGCTCTGGGTCCAAAAGGAAACACAGGGCAGCAGGTATCCAAGCTAATTCAGGACAAAAAGAGACTACTTTGAACAGAATCATGCACTCTGCTCCAAGGCTACATGTTGTTCTCTTCTCGTAGTGTATTTAATCATTGGCTTATTTATTACTATATTAGTGATTATTAATATTTGTTTTGAGGCTCATAACTTCGTGTGAAAAATAAAAGTAAATAAATAAAAATAACAGAGCCACCCAAATTTTGGCAACTTGGATCCAACTGTTTGTCCCAATGAGAATAGAACTATTGAATCAAAGTGTTGACAAATCAACCTTTACATACTTTCCATTAACTTAATGGGTGTACTCTAGGTGTGAGTAGCAATTGGATTTCAGTCTGAAGTTGCAACATAGAACCTTTTCTCTTGTTGGAGAGAAAAGAGGCACACAGACATGATGTTCTGTCAGTCTGTGGATTTAAGCAGATCTGTGGGGTCAGAGGAACATTGAATTGAATAAGATGCCTTTGGCAATGTATTTACAATCTGAAACTAGACAACTCTTTATGGTTTTCATTTTTTCTAATTAGGTATGGTTGATACAATTGATTACAATGAAGTCATGTTGTATAATGAATGTTGGATGCGTATGTGTTTCTTGAATTATATGTCAGACTTCGTTAGACACATCTGATGCCAGAATATGGGAAAAACACAAATGTAAGTTAGTAATCTCATTCTTTTTGGCAGGGAGAACCTGGAGTCGATGGTGTGGAAGGAGAGGCAGGCGAGGATGGTCCAATCGTAAGCACCGTTATTTTGCTGGAGAAGCAGCAGATGGTTCAAGCAAATGCTATGGCAGGGACAGGTTTTTCCCTACCCTTTTGCTTATGGAGACTCTTTTAAAAACACTTTTGGGCTTACCGCACTCCAAAGAAAAGCGGTTGTGTAGCAGGAAGGTTCCGTCTTCCATGCTGCCTTATTGCATGACGTCGTCATTCTTCCAGGGTTCTTTCACTCTGGTCCCATGGGGGAATGAGGTAAAACCGTGTCTTTTTGCTAATGGTTTTTTCTGGTTAGCAAAAAATGCAGTTTTACCTTGGTCTCCATGGGACCAGGAGGAGAGAATAACGTCATGTGGTAAGGCAGCATGGAAGATGGAACCTTCCTGTTACACTACCACTTTTCATGGGAGTATGGTAAGCCCCTCTAGAATTAGACAAAGGTGATTTGGTGGGCAGAAAAAAGGAAGAGACCTAAAGACAGACATGGAAAGCTTTACTAAAAGTAACATATGCTTCCCTTTAGAACTGGATGCCTCCTTCTATTTAATTCCTTCAATCTGGCCCCAAGAGTAGAAAGTGGAATCTGTGGTAATTGTTATGCTGTTATGTTTAATTTATCAAGAAATTGGGGTTGTCTGCTGCTGCTTTTGCCTTGGTTCCTCAAATGTTGTTTGGTTACAATTTTTATCACACCTAGCCAACATGAGGATGATGGAAGTTCTAGTAAGATCCCAGCTGCATATTCAAGACTGGGAAAATATGGAGCAGCTACAACTTAAGATTGGTCTTAGAAACTTGAAAGAAATTAGCTTCTTTTGCTTACCAGTGGCTTTTTATTTTCCTCCATGTTTCAGTTGCACTTCAACCTGCAATGTTGTTCTGAGTCTTGGGTGGGCTATGTATAAAATACGGGGTTAATCAATAAAAAATTTCTAAGGAAACTAAGATAGTGGATGACTAAAATTCTCCAGTGACTTGTAAGGGGACTGCGTAAGATTAATATTTTGCACAGATGTAAGACCTGCTATGTCTTTATTTTTTAAAACTTGTTCCAGATGCTATAACTGTTTCTCACATTTTTTAGGGTCCTGAAGGCCATAGAGGCCCTCCTGGCTTAAAGGTGAGTACACTGTACCCAGTCTACTGAATGTACTCCTATGTGCTGAGTCTATATATTTGTCTCTTACTTCTGGAACTGATTGGTAAATTTACATTGTTGTTATGAATAAAAACTGTATGACAGACCTGTTCTGTTCTGATTCTGAAGTATTCTTGACCCATGGAGCTAGTAATTGAAAGGTAATTGATCAGTTGGGCTAAACAATAAGTAGGAATGGTTAAACCATAAATGATTAGAACTTAAAAAAAGAAATCCTAGTTAGTTATAGTTATTTGGATGGAAAGTTTAACCATTCTTAAGCTTCACTTACACACTGGGCTAGAGTGCTAGGAAGATTGTTCTCTTGGCACAAATAAAATACAACCACTACCTTTTTGCTTAACATACCTGGCAGTGTTGTTATGAGCCAGTTTGGAGGAAGTACCTTCAAGCCCTGTTTCCAGGCTCCCTAGGAACATCCATTTGGCCAATGTAAGAAGCCCTGCAGGATGCTGGTCTAGATTGATCTATTGTATGATTCAGCAGGACTCACTTCAAGTTCTTAATTTTTGTCATGAGATAAAGGGAGCTTGGCCTCAGAATCCAACATTTTCTGCCCAAAGTTTGAATCTTGGCATATCCTTTACCTTTCTGCCTCAGCCAGCTTTAGCACAATATCCTCTTTGTTGAAGACTGGTTTTGAAAACCAGCTATACATTAACATTACTGTAGAGCTCTAGAGGGCCCTGTGGGCTTTGGTATTTTTCTGTATTTAACTCTCCTGACCTGTGTTGCGCTCATGTTTAAAATGTTATAAATGTCTCTAAAGCCTATAATTACCTGGCACTGCTGATCTTCTCTTTATTTCCAAATCTCTTCTTGAGTAATGATAGCCTTAGGTGTCAATAAACATTTTCAGATTGTGGCTTCTCCTGCTAATTTTTCATTTGCCATTAAATAAAAACCTTCAAAACAGCTCACATCAGTTTTTGCTTTAAGGCTTCAGCCAGAATTCATCATTTGAATGACCTATGAGGTTAATGGGGATCTTAAAAAAAAAAAAATCACCACTCCATAATGCATGCTAATTACAAGTCCGTGGGTCATTCTTTTCCATTTTGTGCTCAAACACAAGTTCTCTTTTTTGCATCCCTGCTGCTCAGTCCACGATTAATAGAGATACACTCTTTTAACAATATAGGTAAGCTGGCCATGTTGTCCTCTGTTTGAACACATGCTCTATTTGAGGGGTTTTCCACCCCAAGTCCACTTTAAACCAAATTAAATGATAAAGAAATATTGGGGGGAGGGGCTTGAAGCTGTCCATCAACACTTAGTCCTTAGATAAGAGACTGCATAGTAAGCTCATAGGTCACCTGGTAACACTGTTTCTCACTATGGCGAGATATACTGTATTTGCCATTAAAATGACAATAATTATACCCAAATATGAATCCATACATATAAATCAAATGCGTGTAAATTTTATGCAGAGCAGTGACCTCTTTTTGTTGTTGTTGTTGCTGCTGCTGCTGCTTTTTGGAGTTTATATGTTTGCTTTTGGGGGTCATGTGGCTAAACATCGTTCCTCTTTTTGGCCATCCTAAATAAAAGGTCCATTTTTTTCAAGCCAAGACAAACATCCAGCAATCTAAGGGATCCTCTGAAGCCCCAGTGGCTTTGAGCTACCATTTAATTTACCCTCAATGCTTAGCTGAGATGCTATAGTGTGGGGCATTGTGAAAAATTACAAAGGCAATTCCATGCTCCACTGTGCTGAAGGCAGCAACACTTCTGCTACCATTGTCTATCACTGCTGTTGCCTGATAAATTCACTGGGCTTTCCAGCATAGGAGGGAGCCTAGCAGAGGCCATTTTGCTGGAAATCCTCTCAGACCTGACACAATCTTAGGTACTTAACTGGTAAGAGCAAGTAGTAAAACTGTATATGTTATAGAGTAAGCACCATGTGGTTCCCCAGCTGAGAAATTTGAGAAGCAAAATTCACATATATCATAGGTCTGGACCAGTGCTTCTTAACCTGTGGTCTGGGGATCCCCAGGGGGCCGTGATGTCCTCACAGGGGATCCGTGAAGGCTCGAAGGCTGCTCGGCCCACCTCTTGCCTGCCGTAGAGTGGCCACATGACAGGAGCCAAGCCAAGGCAAAGGCTGGCTGGCTGGCTTGGCCTGCATGTTGCCATTCAACCCACTCCAGCCACAAACTTGCAGGAGAAAAGTCTCCCCTCCCTCTCCAGTGCCTTTGAGGGAAGGTTTACTGGATGGTGTAATTTTATTGTTGTTCTTTTAAATCTTGAGTTAATTCTTGTGGGTCCACAGCAACAAAAGATATTTAAAGGGGGTCCCTGGTAAAGAAAAGGTTACGAACCACTGGCCTGGACAATGAAAAGAATAGTAAAGAACCACTTCCCTTCACATAAGTCAGAATGACCTTGTAATGAAATTAGCATGTTGTCACATCAGCTGCCAACCATGGCTTTAAGAGGAGGCAGTAGACAAATGGATGAATGAGAGGCCTCTCATTGGCTAAACAGAGTCTCCAGGTTCAGAGACAGCAAACCTCTGAAAACCAGTTTTATGTGTATGTGGATGGGGGTGACAAGGCAAACAGCAAGAAACAATGGTTGTCTCATGCTTTTGTCATCCTGTTGGAGCAACAAGAAGCACTTCCCCATTTGGTTCCAGACTATGTTAGGCTATTGTTGAATGAACACCTCCTTTTTTATATATCAGACTAGTAAATAGCAGGTAGTTTCAATAATCTGTGTTCCAGAGTGCTTTTTAAAAAAATAAACATTGAGCCTATGGCTGGTTACGGGTTGCAAGAACTTCCCCAATACCAAGTTGGCAAGAATGGCATTCATTTGTTGGACTAGATGGTCCTTGTGGTGTCCTCCAACTCTATGGTTTCTATGGTTCTATGAGGTTGTAAAAGTTTGGAAACACACATTTTGTCCAATTCTTCATGTTTTACTTGGCAGGGAACACAAGGAGTTGAAGGGGAACCAGGTGGTCCTGGGACGGTTGGGCTACAAGGCCCACAGGTAATCTGAAGCTGTGTTGAATAGCAGTATTTGGAACAAGTATAGCACAGTTCAGGGCACAACCAGCTTTTAGAGAGGGGCTTATAACAACTCCACAGTGCCAAATTCGACATAGCAGCTTGCAGATCTTCTGATCAGTGCTCTGCAGACTGTCAGTTTGTAATATTGCTCTATTTTGGAACTGGGAAAAAAATCCTCTTTTTTGAACTACAGTTTCCAGAGTGCCCCAGCTAGCATGAACAGTGCCCATGCAGTCTGAAGAATCTGAGATCAGTTATCCAAAAATAACTTTGCCAAGCTCTGATCCTGTTTTTATTTTATTTGTAATGTTATTATATTTTATAGTTAGTTTTAACTGGTACTGGGCATATTGTGTGCACACCTAGGATAGAAAATGTTCTCTAAAAATAAAATACAGTTAGGCTTTATTTTATTTTATTTTTGGTGGGCATTTTGAATGAAAGTAGTTGTGTCTGTTGGTCAGAGAGTCACTAAACTAAGGGTGGATCAGGATCCTGAACATGAATGAAAAATGTCCGATACTTTGGCTCAGTCTCAGATTTCTCCTCTTTGTCACCAGGGAGCACCAGGCCTTCAAGGGGTACCTGGATTACCAGGACCACAAGGTTTGCCAGGCCTCCAAGTAAGTTTTAAAATGCTATTTCTCAGTTTGTAAAGTGTGTTTCATCATTTCCTACAAGTATGAACATAGGCTCTCATCCTGTTAACAAAGTACAATGGTGTAAGTCAGATTTAAGCCATTGCAACTTACTTTTTTGGTCATTGCAGATGTCAGAATTCACTTCTGACTGTGTAACAACCATCTCCCTCTCCCACCAGCCTTTTCTCAAAGGCAGCCCCATGAGCCATTTTTTGGTCAGTGAAGAGCAGGGAAGGGGGCAGCAAACAGGCATGCAGCTATTTTCCTATTTTCGGACACAGAGCAATGTCATAATCTGCAGGGACCTGTGAATGATTGTCACTGTGTGTCTTGTACCTATGTCTCTCGATGCAAGATCTCAGCCACAGCATGGCCAGTGATCTGAACCTAGTCTCCAAGCCTGGGTTTGTTGCCACCAGGCCTCCCGGACCATTGATTTAAAACATGGCCCAGCAACTGCCTTTTCTGTTCGTAGAAATCTTCACGAGCATCAGGGTCTCGATTGCAAATAGCCGTATGCAACCACTATCCGCAAATGAATAATGACAGTGAATTTCTAGTCACTTCTGGTTTTCATTTTTTTTAAATGTTGACTTCTTTGGGGGACCAGTGTAGCCCCAGGGGGTTGTAGAATTGGAGAATTGGCCCCCAGACCCTCTGAAGTTGCCCACTCATGCCCTATGACATGATCGTTCCAGGGAATTAATTTTTCATTCTTTATGAAACAACAGTAACAACAAAAGAAAAGATCAACAGTTTATCACACACACACACACAAATTGCAGAAGGAACACTCCCTTGAATTCCATTTTCCTGGGGCAGTGCCCTGGAAATCTAACTGCCTTATTGAATTCCAGCAGCCTATGCTTCATTTAAAATCTTTTGGTGCATATCAATTTCGCTCACAGTCTGCTAACACCATGGCCTTTGTAGTCTATAGTAGTAGCTGGCTGCTTAACAGTAGCTTTTAATCTTGATGCACACAAATAATGTAGAGAGCACCTTTTAGTTACAGTTTTGTCATGATGTAATTGAAATATTTATTTTTGCCAAAGCTTATTTTAAATTTGCAATCCAAGTATAGAAAAGCAACCTATTGATATGCCTGGGTATAGCTTATCTACCCAAGGCACTGTGGCAACTTCAAACACACACTGAGACTTATCTCACACTGAAGTAAAGCGGCAGTGCAGGCGGAAGTTTCCGTCTTCTGTGCTGCCTTACCACACAACATTTTCATTCTCCTGTTCTGGTCCTGTGGAAGACAGGACTTTTTCGGATGGCGATCTGTAACGGAAGCAGCCTCATCCCCGTTGCGAGGCTGCTGCGCGGTAGGGGGTCCGTTTCTGATGACGCTGTCCCCCTACCGATACTGTTGCAGAAGAGCTGGGAGGCTGCAGCGCTATATTTAGCGATTTTCTAATCATGGACGTTGACCGTGATTAGAAAATCGCTAAATATAGTGCTGCAGCCTCCCAGTTCTGCAACAGTATCGGTAGGGGGACAGCGTCATCTGAAACTGACCCCCTACTGCACAGCAGCCTCGCAATGGGGACGAGGCTGCTTCCATTACAGATCACCATCCGAAAAAGTCCACAGAGGTAAAACTGTTTCTTTTTGCTAATGGATTTTTCCGGTTAGCAAAAAGGTGCAGTTTTATCTCCATCTCCCATGGTACCAGAATGGAAGAACAATGACATCATGTGGTAAGGCAGCATGGGAAACAGAACCTTCCAGCAGTAAAGTCTTTAAAAATGGATTTAACTTGTTTTTCATCCATGGTGTGGATTTGGCTGTTGCTTTAGCAAATCCTGGGGGGTGGGGAAAGTGTGCTTTTAATAAAGTCTTTCCCCTACACATTGCCTGCCCCATATTCTTCACCATATATCTTCTGTATACTTTCCATATAAGGCACAATCTTTTGCTAAGCATTTAATAACTGAGGGAAATATCAGTGAATAAGTGGAAGGCTACCTGAGGCTGGGACAAGCTGGAAATGACAAAATGCATAATTTCATAAGGTTTTTCCTTCTGCACCTATCATAAGTATGTCTCCCATCTTCAAGGCTGGATTATTGATGGTACAATTGGAACAAAGCCTCCAAGGCCCTCAGTGACAGGGGCCTCCATGCTGCTGCTGTTACCACAGACATGGGACTTTTTCAGATACCCCTTACTGCGCAAGAAGCCTCCATAACAGTAATGAAGCTGCTGTGTGGCAGGGGATCCATTTCGGACAATGCCGTCCCTCTCTTGTTGTCGTCCGTGACTGTTCCGGGTAGGATTGAGGGCAGCCGTGCCATTTTTTACTCACGGAAGTTGTACATGAATAAAAAATGGCGTGGCTGCCCTCATTCCTACCCAGAATAGTCATGGATGACACCGAGAGAGGGATGGCGTCATCCGAAACGGACCCTCTGTTGCACAACAGCTTTGTTACTGTTATGGAGGCTTCTTGCGCGGTAAGGGGTGTCTGGAAAAGTCCCTACACACATTTCTTTGACTGTGAAGCTGTCAGGAGAGAAATGCCCCTGAAAAAAACAGGGGTATAGATTTTTCTCTATAGGGTTGGTAGCTTTTATTGCCCATCCTGGCATCATTTTCTAGCTGCAGAGACTGTGAAGAGCATACCCTTCAACTGTCCCAATTTGGCAGGGGCAGTCATGGTTAATCCTCTGTCATCTGACTTTCTCAGCTGCTTTAAAAATGTCCCAGTTTCTCCCTCCTGATTCCACTTTCTCCCTTTATCTTCAGCTTGCTTCAATTGCTGCAAACTGAGTTCAAAGTGCAAAAGTAGTATGCACTCATCTAACTCCACAGGGAGAGAGGAGAGAAGGGGGTAGAATCTTGCCCTCCCCTGTAGACTTAGGCAAAAGCAAACTGCTGACCCTCTTCTAGCTTGTTTGTTCTTTCTCATTCATAACTCTTGCCATCTTGACTACACTCTGATGCTGTTTGTCCACACATGTCCTGGTTTTCATCTGTGAAATATTGGAGGGCATGGAAGAGGCAGCTGGCATGTTGGGGTCACTGTGTCTTTGATTCCGGCTTCAGTCACACCAGCTTGGATACAGGCAAAGAGGGATGATAAAGTAGGTCACATGGGCCCATCTACACATTGAAAAAAATCTGTATGGCATTTGAAAGATTCATTGTTTGTACAAATGCTCATTCGAACATAAACGTAACATTCAGAAGGGGGCCCATGAATTCCCCTGTAAAGTCTGGCATTCTGGCATTTGGTAAATTTGCTGGATTTCCAAAAAAACCCGTACACCCATTTGAATGTTTGATTGTGTGTACATGACGGATCAGATTCAAACGATCGAACATTTGAATGCTGTATGGATCTTTTCGTTGTGTAGATGCGGCCATGGCTGCCCTATTCATGTGGCCTACCCCAGGCCCTGAGATTAAGCAGAGCCAAAACCTGAGACCTAGGGAAGACCCCTTGTCTTATAAGGCAGCACAGGCCCTGGCAATGTTACGAGAGACAGCCCCTAGTGATGCCATTAAACACAATACATTAAGCACATTTGCACAGCATGTTACATTCAAGTAAAAAAAAAAATCTTAAGCCCATGTCCTTCAACATTTCACAGATGAAAACTGGGACCTGTGTAGCCAAGCAACATCAGAGTGTGGTCAAGATGGCAAAAGTGATTAATGCACAAGAACACACACACTAGGGACTTTATAGATGCGGGGAAACATGGCAAAAAAACCCACACCCCAAATCGCATCAGACGAACAGGACGATAACAGAAAGGGTGACATTATCAGACACCCATGTCCTCAGATGTTCCTGAGGTGTAGTGCTGGCGCGGACAAGGCATCACTTTTTATTGATGGGCTAAGCTCTCAATAAAAAGGGATGGCTTATTCACGCCTGTGCTACACCTCCAGAATGGCTAAAGGATGACATCATTTGGTAACGTTGCCCATTTTTGTTATCATTGCGTTCTTCTGACACAGTTTTTGCCACATCTGATAAAGTCCTAGGACAGGCTGTAGCAGCTTGCTTTTGTTTGAGCCTACTGGGAAGGGGATGATTATGCCCCTTCCTGTTCTCTCCCCTGACTGAGTTAGTAGAGTGCAAATAACTTTTGCATTTTGAACTCAGTTTGTAGTCATTGAAGTAAGCTGAAGACAAAGGAGGAAAGTGGGAGAAGTGGAACTTTTTAAAAGCAGCTGAAAATTGGGATGGCAGAGGAATAATCAGGACTGTTCCTGCCAAAATGGTACAGAGGGAAGATATACAAGTCAAACAAATGAAGAACATGCACATGTCTGCATGCACACACACATTTTTCAAGACCGTTCTGTCAGCATGAGGTTTCTCCCACTTGCCCTGAGGACCAGAGAAGAGGAGCCAGGCACTGAGATCTGGGGACACTATTCATGAGAAATGGACCAGCATTTTAAAAAGAAATGAATAACTTCAGTTCCAATTATTATGTATGGATGTCATTTGTCTCCCTGCATAGTGGATTTAACAGGCATCATTTGGGACAGTTGGAAACCTGGATATGGTTTTAGAGAAAACATAAAAGCTATTTAACTGGCTGCCAGTGATTACTGTGGTCAGAAAGACTATTAGTTGTGAAATAGAAAAGGGAGATCTTGCCAAGAATTTTGTGTTTTGGGAAGAAGTCAGGAATTGCTTTCCCTTAATGTGACTTTCAATATGTGTTTCTGATTGGAGGGTAATCCAGGAATCGATGGTATACCTGGTGCTGTAGGGAAACTAGGATATCCAGGCCAAAAGGTAGGTGTTCCTTATTTCAAAAAGACCCTTTGTGCTTTTGATAAATTGAATGCATTGCCTTCAAGGTATAATGTGGCCTTTATTTTCCCCCTAATATAAACACAGTATAAAAATAGTTGTGAGTAGCAGCTTTAAATACTGTTTTGTGCTTGTTGGACAATGTCAGTCCTTTGGTGCATGTTACTCTACTTTTATATGGATTTCACTCACTATTGGTCCATAACTGGATGCAATTCAAAGTACTGGTTATCACCTTTAATACCCTAAGTTACTTGGGACTCATTCAAGGTATATCATCCCATAAAACTACAGCCTGCACTTATCTCAAACTCACCAAATTATGTTGAGTAAAATCAGTTTAGGTTTTTAGCAGCTTTTCTACAAAATGGTTGGCATATTTGTGGATTATTAACAGTGACCCTTTATGTCTGATTCCATTCATTCTTTGTTTTTTATTTTTTAGGAAGAGTAATCAATGCTTACAGATATATTTTATTGTTTTGTATCATCTACCATTCAAATAAACTTAGATCAGGGTGGACAACTGAATGGTGGCCAGGGCCAATCATCCCCCACTCCCTGAGCCACAGCCGCCCCCTTGCAAGCCCAAATACCTCCATTTTCCTCTTCAGTCTCTCTCAAAATGGAAGTCAGGAAGTGTCAGGAAGTGATGTCCTGCCACCATTTTGAGAGGGACTACAGAGGAAAATGGAGGTGTTGTGGGGGGTAGTACAGGGTTCTTAGGTGCTTGTAGGTGTGGATATTTTTGAGTGTTTTCACGTGCTTTAGGGGACTTCTGTAAGATTTTGGGACAAGAATTGCCTGAAAATGATGGAGGGCTTGTGGGGCCTCAGATGCCACAAAAGTGAAGCCCAGGGCACCATGGCCCACATTATACCCATCCCTGACTTTGATAGAGCCTTTCCTTTAGGCTTTTCCTTTTCCTTGCAGGAATATATTATTCTCCCACAACATTAGGTTTCTGTGGTAGGCTTGTGCTAGGATGAAGAGCTACTATGTTCTTTTCTCACTGTCAAACGCTTAGTCCAATGTAAAAGATTAGCAGCATTCAATATTATCAATAGTCTGCCAGAAGAAGACAGCAATAGAATCTTTTTCCCTGACATCTAGTTTTCTGTGTGAAAGGCAGTAGTTTTCTTTTATACAGACACCATTCCATTCAAGTCAACACCCTCCTGCAGTCTTTATCATCTCACTGAGAACTGAGGTATCACACCTAAACCAGGTCAAGTAATGTTGACAGGTGTCAGGATTGGTCCTGGACGAGACCTTTTCTTGCCAAGTTCAGTTTACTGCATCACTCTACAGCTAATTGTGTTTGCATCCCTTTGTACTTGCTAACAACTATGTAGTTTAACTGGGAAAAGGGAGTATGTGCTCTATGTTTACAACGGTTTGATAAAGCTGGCACCTGGCCTCAGCTATGGGAAAAGTAGGCTGAGCCCAGGTCCAGTGAGAATTGAGTGTGGGGACAATGGATAGCCAATGATTGTATAGCTCAACAGATTTTGTAGATTGTAGAATGCTTTTAGTTTACTGCTTGTTAGCTAGGTTTCATTCTGAGTAATGAACCTGTAGGGTTAGCTCTTCACTGAGGAGATTTTCACATGGGGCCAAAATGCCCTGTTACTGCCCCACCACCTCATCTCCCGTTCCTGCAATGGAAAGGAGGTAAATGTTCACACACTTACCTCCATTCTGCTGCAGGAACAGGCTCCCTTACTCCTTGCCGGCCGGCTGTAAATGCAGCCATTGTAAGGCTGCCTTTATGACTGACTGGCTGAAATCCTGCTCGTTCTCGTGAGAGAATGAGCAGGAGGGAAATTCAAAAATACCCCACCCCCAGCAGTCAAAGCAAGAAATAAAATGCAAAAATAAATGCTAAAAAAACAAGTAACCCGGGGTGGGGGGAGGGTGCCACTTACCTGGATGTCCTGTTCATGGCTGGAAGTGCTCAACATGGACCTCCTCCCCCGTGCCTGTCATCTCAGAACAGGGACAGGGCTCCTTTTCCCACGTCCCTGATTCTGTGACAGACATGGAAGAGGTGTCATATTCATGATGTTTCATCATGAATAGAATACCCCGGGAGCAGGACGGGGGCAGGACGGGAGCAGGACGGAAGGGGTCAACGTCATCAGAAAGGGAGCCCCTTTCTTGACCTTGTTCCATGCTTGCCTCGGAATATTAGCCCCATCTGATAATTTCCTGAGTCTGAAGAAGCCAGTACATGACAACAGATTACTAATTTCTTTCTCTCATGTCATAAAAGGGTGAACATGGTGATCCTGGAGAAAAGGGTCTACAGGGGCCACCTGGCCCAAGAGGCTTACCTGTGAGTTTCACCTTGCTGATTCTGTCTCTTTACTGAACTTTTGTTACTGAATTTCTCTCTGAACAGATTTTAATGAACCTTGTTATATTTAATTTTTCATTCATTATTTATTTCTTCAAAATGAGAACATTTACTTGTCCTTTTTGGGACTATCCCATCACATAGACAACATGTTTTTGAGAACAGGTCACACTTTCTTAAGCTACCTGATGAAGTTATGCTAAAACAATTGGCTGAAGTACCCATGTTCAAAATAAATCAGTTCTGCTGGCACAAAGCTCAAGTCCCAGTATTCAAACATGGGCTGAAGCCATTTTTTTGGGGTGGTGGTGGTGGTAACTGAAATACATGTATTTCCAAATTTGTAACCCTTAGCTTAATACAGGTTTCATCTCTAAGATGAACAACTTTTTATTGCCTTCAGTACTATTATTAGAAACTAAGAAGAATAAATGAAGATAGCATGCTTGTAGTGAATGTGACTTGCACGAAAGTGGTAGAAATTCTCCCATATTACCTAACGGAATGTGTAAAATATGAGAAACCAAGATGCATCAGGGATGGAGTTTTTGTGGGTCTTGCTTCTTCATGGTCTTAATGTATGCAACCATTTGTTTCTCATATACACAGCTATAACAATCAAAGTGCTTTTGTTCACAGCCCTCTTAAGTACCTGTTCTCAGTGCCACCCATTTCTGAGCCCCCCTTTCTTAGTGGAAAGGCAGGTTTCAAACAAACAAACAAACAAACAAACAAACAAACAAACGAACGTACGTTACAGGACAGGTTGCCTCAAGATATTTTGCTGCCTGAGGTGAAAAAGCCACTACCAGTAGAAGTCAAGGCTCATTGTGCCCAAGGCTAGTAAGTGATTTTAGTAACTGAGGCAGAGAGTCCAACAAGTACCTTTACCCCCAACAAGCTGTGTGAAAACAGATGGCAACATTACCACCACCAGCACCACCATTATCGCCACCATCATTGAAATACCTAACAATTTGCTACCCTTTGCTACCTCAAATTTTCTGCCTGAAGTAGTTGCCTCACCCTACCTACCATAATCTTAGAGCTGGAAGAGACCTTGGTCAGCTCCAAGTCTTACAGTTAACTTGCTGTTTCTTTGTCCATTTCTTTCAGGGAATAGATGGTAACCATGGGTATGGCCTACAAGGAAGGAAGGGAGCAAAGGTGAGAGTTATATTATAATGTTTTGGGCACAGTCTACATTATGCAATAACCCTATTAAGATTATAACCAGGGGAAGTGACAACAATGAAGCACTGCAATCTGTTTAGAACGTTTTTAGTAGATGCCTTGGTGAAAGAAGATGAGAATGCTCCTGAGCATATTTTATCTGTTTCTCTCAGGGTTATGTAGAATTTCCTGGTGGACAGTATCCCCAGTGGTTATAGAAATTTAATACATTCTCCAGTTACTAATAATCACAGTAGACTGATGCACTGGGATGGAGTTCTCAGCTTAGGTAACCAGCAGCAGCAGTGGCAGCACTAGGGGAGCATGGAGAGGCCGAACTGCACCAGGTGACACCAGCCTTAATGATACCACAGAGCAGGAGATTCTTTGGATTTGTTCTGCTACTGGAACTCTATGCTTTTGCCTTTTATTTTTTCTGTACCCAAAACAAACAGCTTCACCACACCATTATTTGGAAGTGTCTCTCTTTGTAAAAGTTGCACTATTTCCAAGGTATGATAAATGGTTGTGATTGGAAGAGAAGTGAGGTTCCGAGTTCCAAGTCCAAGGCTTTGGGCTTCAGTATTGCTACTGAGCATTGGCTAATGAGGTTTTTGAATAAAGCAACACTAAGGAGATTTTCAGACAGGCAAAAATCGCTCCTTGCCGCGCGAGCAGCCTCCCGAAACTGCTGCGCGGCAAGGGTCTTCTTCGGACGACGCTGTGCCTCTGGCGAAACCGTCCGTGTCACTTCCGTGAAGCTTGGGACGGCTCCGCGTCATATTTCAATCACGGGCAGCCTCCGTGCTTGAAATATGACGCGGAGCCGTCCCAAGCTTCACGGAAGTGACACGGACGGTTTCGCCAGAGGCACAGCGTCGTCCGAAGAAGACCCTTGCCGCGCAGCAGTTTCGGGAGGCTGCTTGCGCGGCAAGGAGCGATTTTTGCCTGTCTGAAAATCTCCTAACACTGCTAGTGTGTTTACTTACTAATAAAAATGCACCCAAAATCAAATATCTTGTGAAATAAGCCACATGAAGGCAACATTAAACCAAACTTCTTCTTCTTTTTCTCCAATACCAGGGAAGAGCTGGATTTCCTGGAAACCCTGGACCACAGGTATACTTGTACTAGCATCAGAGAGAGAGAAAAGTTACTAGAAAAAGCTTCATGTTTTTAATTAATCATTAATATGTTTTAAAAATCTAATTCAGTTAATTTACATTGAAAAGGGTGAAAATAACTATTATATTTCTGTTCAGTGGCCATTCGAATTTAAGCTAAATGACCACACTAAAAGCATTACCAGTATGAAAAAAAAAATTATCAGAATACCATTCGTGATTTTAGTCGTCATGCCCTTGTCCTTATTTGGAACTTGGGAGAGAAGGAAAAAGCTGTATGGATTCTGTTTCTCATTCATTCCACCAAAGCCATTCTCTTGCTTTCCTTTACTCCCTCCCTTATAATTGCATCTCCTGACCCCATTTCTTGACCCCTATTGCTTCCCACAAGGATCTCTGAACACAGGGCTTTCTCTGTAGCAGCAGTCTGACTGTGAGTCACCCTCCTGAAGGAGGTCAGACTGACTCCATCCCTTCTGAGATTCTGGGGGGGCATGAAGACTGGGCTGTTCCATGTGGCCTTTTGCTCTTAAAATTAGAGATATCTTCTCTGGCTTATTTTCCAAAACGTTTTGTCTGTAGTTTTTGAGTGTTTTGGGTTATTTATTTATTTATGGTGGGTTGAAAGGTGATAAATAAATATCTTGAATGAATGAGTGAGTGAATGAATGAATGAATGAATTGATCCCACAAGATTTATTTTTTAGTAAGTAGTTTGGATTTTATGATCTAAACATTGTAATTCTTCAGCCCTGAGGGACTAATACAAAGTAAGGAACGGTTTTGCAGAAATTCAGGAGAATTAGGCTTTGAGTAAAGAACTGGCTGGGAAATGAAAGTTTTAAAATGTCGATAGCTTAATTCTGTCATTAAATTCATGCTGAAACTCCTACATAAATCAATCACTTCATTTCAAATATTAATTTAAGTTATACCTTTTTTATGAGAACATTTCCAACTTCATTGATAACTTAATTGATTCTAATTAGTTAGTTCCTATTGCTGCTAATACTATTGTGGCTAAGTTATGCTTCCCATATGAGTTGCAGGTATCTTATCTTTTAAGTGTCATACTGGACATGCAGATTGGATCTCATGGGACTAGGAGAAAGGTGGCTAATACTTTGCCTCTGCTCTATAGTCCTGAGCCAAACTGAGCTTTTGAATAAGAAAAGTTCTGGGTTTATGACTCTGGGTTTCATAAAGTCCCCTTTTCCAGGACCAGTACTGCTTATCAAAATTCATAATGTTCTGACACTTGTTTTCTGACAGCTGGTTTATACATGGTTCTTTAAGAAGGGTCTCAGCTGAATGTTCCTCTGGCTTACTTTGTTTAAGACTATTTCCTGTATGATTGGTGTTTTTAAGGAGCTGTTCTTGTATTGCTCCTTGTTGCTTGTTAATCTTAGCTGGGATCTTAGCCTTAGCTTTACTTACAGCAGAACCCATGAAATTAATGGGACTTAAGCAACTTGTACGACAAAGTCTCAGCCCAACCAACAATTTTTAATGGATTTTTAAGGCATTGTTGTTGGTTGATACCTAAGCTTTTATTTGTTTGTTTTTTTGTAAGTTGCCTTGAATTAATTTGTTTTTGATAAGGTGGGATACTAGTTGTAAAGGAATAAGCAAACAAGAAGCTTCAGAGGAAGTGATGCTTGGGGCTGCAGTGTGTCTGCGGTCTCTTGTAGTGTCTTTCTGAGAAAGAGAAAGAGAGGAACTGTGACATGGTGCTCCCACACCACATCTAGCATGGCTCTTTGTTGCAAAAATCTGCTTCTGAATCTTTTGTAGGGAGAAGATGGTGACCCTGGCATTCCAGGTGATAAAGGCGCCAAAGGCATTAGAGGACAAAGGGTGAGGACTTATGATGCTGATCTTTTCTGATCAAGAAAGATCTCCATTATTTTCATATTAAAGAATGTATTATCTTAAAATTGTCCATCTTGGTCACCCAGATCCAGAAGTGAAACAGGGACTGAAATCCTACATTGAGGAGGCAGAGTGTAACTCTATCTCACAAAGTTACACAGCAGTTTCACAGAGCTGTCTCATTAGTGAGTTGTACAACTAAATGTACAATCAAATGTGTAAGCGCAATGTGTATCCATATCCATGTACAATGTAAATCCACCACATGCACAACTCCGCTTCTGCAACCTTGAACTGAAAACGGACATTCTGCATCAGACCAAAGTGTCCAACCATTTCCATGCCTAATGCATGCCTAAGATACTGACAGGATTCTGGCCAGGATTTCACTCATGGACCTTCAGTATCAAGTATACAACAGAGTACTGAAAGTGAGAATGAGGATATGGAGTTCTCATGTAGGGCAATACAATATGTGCACTGTACATTTTGCACTACATCTAACATCCAATAGAGGATCAGAAGGTGATGGTGGTAGTTGCTTATGGGGGAGCATGAAGATGGTTCTAGATGGCCATTTCTCCCTTTCACATGGCAGCAGTAAGCATCTGGCCAGCTGAGGGAGACCGAGGGATTTGTTCCAGGGGCTTGATGCTGTGAAGGGCATATCTTAGAATCATAGAATCATAGAATCATAGAATTGCAGAGTTGGAAGAGACCACGAGGGCCATCCAGTCCAACCCCCTGCCATGCAGTAAATCACAATCAAAGCATCCCCGACAGATGGCCATCCAGCCTCTGTTTAAAGACCTCCAAGGAAGGAGACCCCACCACACTCCAGGGGAGTGTGTTCCACTGCCTAACAGCTCTTACTGTCAAAAAGTTCCTCCTAATGTTGAGGTGGAATCTCTGTTCCTGGAGCTTGCACCCATTGCTCCGTGTTCCAGTCTCTGGAGCAGCAGAAAACAAGCCTGCTCCATCCTCAACATGACACCCCTTCAAATACTTAAACAGGGCTATCATATCGTCTTAACCATCTTTTTTCCAGGCTAAACAGACCCAGCTCCCTAAGTCTCTCCTCATAAGGCATCTTGGGATGAAGGTCCTCATTTTATGTATTTCAGGATAGAATCCCCTTACTTTGGTTTGTGACAGATGAATACCTAACCTCATTTTTAAATAAAGTTTGAACCAATAGACCAACTGTCTTCTGACAACTTTAATGCTTTCTTTGTATTTTTAAAAGGCTAATGCTGGAAGGCCAGGAGAAATGGGTAGTCGAGGAAGCCGAGGTCCACCTGGAAGAATGGTAATGTAAAAGAAATACAGATTATATTGAACATAGATGAAACAAAATTATCATGGTATATATGAATAGCTATATATTAATACAATTTTGGCCATCAGTATGGCACATTATGAATGTAGCCACAACACTGACTGAATCTGTTGAATTCAAATTATGTTTTCCTCTTCAAGATTACAGTACCCAGTTTGTGGGGGCAATTAGCTAACACACATTGGAAATTGCTTAATGCAGTGTAGATGTGTAAATTGCTATTGCTTAAAACAATTTGAAAGCTGATCTGATAGCCTTGTGGCTGAAGAGCGGGGTATAAATAACTAAATAAAAATAAAATAAAATAAAATAAATATTTGATTCCATGTGCATTTGAAAAAAAAACTGAAATTCATTTGAAATAAGGGTTTTTTTGTGATGAGAAAATGATCTTGAATGATATCTGAAGAACAGATAAGAGTACAAAAGCATGAAAGAAAAGTGAAATCACCCAGAGCCAGGTTACTCCAAGTGAATCCATTTTGGGTTGCAGTCTGAACTTTAAATGAGTTACCCAAGGTGCTGCACTATATACCCCAAATAAGTTCAGCACCTTGGATTGAGATAATTTAAAATCAGGACTAAAACCCAGAACAGATTCACTGCCCAACTGACATAGGAGTTACCAGCTCCCACTGCTTGCTTTTATTCTTCTTTGTGAAGTAATAGCTCAGAAGGAAGGCACATAGGTGTAACAAATAGCCATACTGAAAAATCACTACAGTAATTGTTTTGTAAATATATAAACCTATACCCTCATACATTTCACAGGTGAAAACTGGGACACATATGGCCAAACAAGGTTGGAGTGTAGTCAAGATGGTTAAAAAATAAGGAAGAACATTCAGGCTAGGAGAGGCTGCAACTGTTTGCTTTTGTCTGAGTCTACTGGGAAGGGCAAGACTGTGCCCCCTCCTCTCCTCCCCCCCCCTCTGGCTTTTCTTCGCAAACGAAGATTCAGGAAGGACTCATCCCATGCTTTCTGCAAGCACGCTGATGACTAAAAAGGCCAATCTGAGATAAACATGTCTGGTTGCAGAAAGCACAGCAGAAGGTCTCCTTGGGTGATGATTCTGGGTTGTGATTCTTTCTGCGTTGTCGTTTCTCTTCAAGACTTGTTTGGCATGAGTTCTCAAATAAGGCTGCAGCATTGTGGATAGTGCGCCTGAGGCCAGGGCGGATCATTGTTGGTGATCAGTCCTTTCCCAATGGCTGAGTTAACTGAGTTCAAACTACTTTTGCACTTTGAACTCAGTTTGCAGCAATTGAAATAATCTGAGGATGAAGAGGGAAAATGGAGGGGGAGAAAAAAACTAGAACAGTTTAAGAGCGCGATTATGGAGGATTAGTCAGGACTGTCACTTCCAAATCAAGACATTTGGAGGGTATGTAAACCTAATACTTAATTTATCTCCCTGCCACACCCCTACATAAAATTTTGATCTTTAATGAGTGTGTATACAGTCAGCCCTCAACTTTTGCGAGAGTTAGGGGTGAATGACCCTCCCCGAAAGTACAAAAATGCAAATATCTGAGACCCCCCCCTCTTTAAATGGATAGTGAATAAGAGGAGGGCGAGGGGTCATCAGGAATGCGGCACCTGGCCAGGACTCCTCGCCCTTCCTCAGTGGTAGTGTTGGTGGATAACCGATAGAGATATCATTGATCCGCATTAGGGTTGGTCGATATCTGGATCTGGACCCATGCAATTGAGCCAACCATTCCAGCTGTTATTAATAAAGTTGTGGCCTTTATTGCCAATATATATATATATATATATATATATATATATATATATTTTCTTATCATTTACAATATATCTTTCCAAATATATAATTTGTCTGTCATTTTTCAGGGAAAAGGGAGAGGGGGGAGAACATCCGGCCTGAGCACGCAAATATAGTGATGAGTGTAACTGAAATATTAAACTCTTAAAGCAAAAAGACCTCTGTTTCTTCAGCTGTTTTAATGTGAATCAGAGGGTACTGTTTCATGCTTTAAACTCCCTCTCTCCCACCCTTTTCTGATCCAAATATTTTACAGGTTGTTGTTGTTGTTGTTTTGCTTAAAAGAAAAGAGAGCAAAGGAGAACATGACAGAGTTGTATAAAACTGTGGATGGCATGGAGAATGTGAATAGGGAGAATATGTTCTCTATTTCTTTTAATATTGAAATCTGGGGTTTCAATCTTATAAGAAACAGTGGTGAAAAATTCAGGAAAAATAAAGGGAAATATGTCTTCAAAGGACGCATAGTTAAACTATGGAATTCAGTACTGCAAAATGGACAACTTGAAATGAATTTTAAAAAGGGTATTCATGGAGGATTAACCAACAGCTCTTAGGGGGCATCTGCACTGTAGAAATAATGCACTTTGCCACCACTTTAACTGCCATGGCTCCATCCTACAGAATCCTGGGATTTGTAGTTTTGTGAGGCACCAGCACTTTTTGGCAGAGAAGGCTAAAGACCTTATAAAACTACAAATCCCAGGATTCTGTAGGATGGAGCTACAGCACTTGAAGTGGTGCCCAAATTGCATTATTTCTACAGTATAGATGCATCTTTAGTCATGATTGCTGTGTTTTGCCCCTAGCATCAGAGCTATTATAGCTCTCTCAGTGTTAGTTTTTGTGGAACATGTGGAGGAAGATGCTGTTGCATCTGTATCCTGTATGTGGGCTTCGCATAGATATCTGGTTGGGCATTTTGGACATAGAAGGCTGACCTAGGTAGGCCTTTGGTCTGATCCAGCAGGAGTCTTCTTACATTCTTATGTTTTTATGCTTCATGTGTTTCAGGGTCATAAAGGACAAAAAGGCATAACAGCTATGACGGTATGTAATCAACTATATCCTCTCTGCTGATACAGTATAAACTATACCCAAGGGCTCATCTACACAGGCTAGAATACACTATCCTCACTGTGGATCAGGCCCATTCCTGCCCCATTACTGGCAGAAAATGGGAGGAAGTCTAGACCACCATGCTGGTCCATCACTGCATCCACTTCCTCTGCCAATGTACCACTCACCAAAGCCAGGAAGCTGACCCGCACCTGGTGAACAAGCCCCCTGCATGTGGCCAGCTTGGTTACATGCTATGGGCTTGCTTCCTGGATCTGGAAGAGCGACGGCAGACAGCAGCTGCAGCAATGGGCTGGAATGGGCTCTTGTGGTCATGTGGGGCCTGATCCATGTTTTGTTGGCTGCAGCAGATTTTACCAGGTATTTAAAAAAATACAGTGTTACCCTGTTCCCCCCCCCCCAACTTGGCCCCATCTTTGCCCTGGGGATTGTGAGGACTGCCCAGGGACAAAACAGGCAAAAGTCCTGCATTGTCTAGACTGCAGGGCTTCAAGGTAAATGGAGACATGGTAAGTAGCCCGTCTAGACAAGCCTCAAGATTACTTCTTAAGTAGTAAATATAACTGCTAAACTTCTGAGCTTCTGAACTTTATAGACTCTCAACAAATAGTTAATGAAATAAGGATTATATGAGAAGAATGGCAAACTTAATCTTCCACTTGATATTGTGTCAGTGAGATAATTGCTATAATCATTCACAATGGAAGCTGTTTCTCATGTTCAGGCCCTGAAGCTGCAGTCCTGTATACACATGCACACTGAATTTAGTATGGAGATTATAAGACGCAGGGAAATGCAGCAAAAAAACCGCATCCCCAACTGCATCAGAAGAATGCCACGGAACAGAAAGGGTGATAGTATCAGACACCTATGTCCTCAGCTGTTCCTGGGGTGTAATACAGCTGCAGGTGAGGCTTCCCTTTTGTATTGACGAGGACAAGCCGCCAAAAAAAGGGATGCCTTACTCATGCCTGTGCTATGCCCCTGGAATGCTGGAGGATGTAGTCGTCTGATAATATCCCCTGTTCCTGTTCGCATTGCGATCTTCTGTCATTGTTTTTGCCACGTCTGATAATCTCCTAAGACTTACTTCTCAATACGAATTCATAATATATCATTGTTTACTCTGTCATATTGGTGTTTTTTTTTTTAAATCTACAGCCTTGTGAACTTGTTAACCTTACTAGAGGAAACTGCCGTAAGTAATGACACGTTTTTCGTACTAAAAACAGGTTTAAGGAACTAGCCAATGTCCTTGAAAAACTGGTAATTTTAATTCAGCACAGGATGATTACACTTTATTTAACCCTGGAGTACTTTTTAAAATAGGAGATTCCCTAACAGTAAAAGAGGCTTAGTCAAAAGAGATGTGAAGCATTTATTTATTTATGTTCAAAAACATTTATTTCCTGCTTAATCTCTGATAAGTTTTAGGCAGCTCACAACAAATAAATATTTAACAACTAAGAACATTCCTATTCTATAAGATAAAACACAAGACTGTGGCAGAAAGTCACAACAGAAATGATAAAATATTTTAAGTATTGAAAATAGTTAAATCTGATCAAAATGGCATGTATAATGATTCACTGAAGGTCTTCCTAAATAGGCATATCTTTACCAACCTCTAGAAGCTCATTAGTGAGATTGGCCTTCTGTGAGCAAGAGTTCCAGAATGGTCACTATAAATTGGTCTTAAACAATGACATGTACCTTGGAGTTAGTTGGGACATGTATAAGGACCTCCAAAGATGATTGTAGTAAGTGGTAAGGTTTGTATAGGAGAAGGCAGTCCTTTGAGTACCTTTGAAGGTTTCCACTGTGAATTGTACCTGATGCAAACTGGAAGGGCAGTGTAGCTGTTTCAACAAGAAAGTTTTAAGCTCTGTGTGTGCAACCATAGTTAGCAATTGGGCTGCTGCATTCTGAAACCAATTGCCATTTTCCAACTCCCTTCAAAGTCAGCTGCATATAGAGTGCATTGCAGCACTCCAGACATGATGTAAACTAGGTATGTGTCAACCTGGCCAGATCTGCATTCTTCAGGCATAGGAATAGTTGGCACACCAGCCTCAACTTGGCAAAGCCACTCCTAACCATTGCTGAGATCTGAGCATCCAGTGTCCTGGCTTACTCCAGAAGAACTTTCAAACTAGGCTCTTATTTTCCAAGGGGAATGCTACCAGTGGTGGTGGGTGGCTTCCATGAATCTATGAATTCCAATGAATCTGTTCCAGCAGGACAATGAATCCAGCTCCTTCAAAGTTCACACTAAAACCATTAGTGAATTCACTGTCCCACTAACATGGCAGCCATTGGCTGCTATTGAACACATCATTATTTACTAAATAAGCCTTAATAGCAAATTTCTTGAGACTATTCAGTGATTTCATGTCTGGGTTAAAATCAGAACCAAGAAGTCTTTGACTTGAATGCTACCAATACAATTTCACTCTTTCTTCTATTGCTACTATGCTTTATCCCAAGCCAAAATGATATTTTCATTGCATGTTGAAACAAGCTACCTGCTCTGTGCAAGTTGTGTGTTGGTGTGTGTGTGTTTGTTGAGGTTTTTTTTAAAAAAAAACACACACAAAACTGATCACCAAAATTAAAACAATTTTCTTTTATCCCATCTAGCTTGCTGTATAGGTAAGTAGCTTTGCAATGATTCTATTTCAGAAGTTTGAAACATTTCTAATATCTAAATACTGGGAGTTATCTTCCACTGTTTTTATCTTTAATGCAGGTATGAGCAAGTGTCCAGTATATCCAACAGAAGTGGTGTTTGCCCTTGATATGTCTGGAGATGTTACCGCGGAATCCTTTGGAAGGATGAAAGACATTATGATGTCTTTGTTGAAGGTTATGAAGATTAGCAGAAGCAACTGTCCCACTGGTGCTCGTGTGGCAGTGCTGTCATATAATGCTAATCCAAAGTACCTGATTCGGTTCTCTGACTTCCAGAGGGATGACCTTCTTATGGAAGCAGTTCAGAGAATTCCACTGGAGAGATCTTCAGGCCAACGGAATATTGGAGGTATCATGAGGTTCGTTGCCAGGAATGTTTTTAAACGCCATCGTCAAGGCAACCTCATGAGGAAAGTTGCAATATTTTTCACTGCTGGGCCATCACAGGATGCAACATCCGTCAATACAGCTGTGTTGGAGTTCAGTGCTCTAGATATTAAGCCGGTGGTCATTGCCTTCAGTGAAGTGCCTAATGTACGGCAGGCCTTTTCGGTAAGCAGACTCACATCTGAAGAAATTCATCATCAGACAGATACTGAGACTCTAAACCAATGGGATGTCTTCCTCTCTCCCTGTCCCACCAGATGTGTTTACCAAGTGCATAACACAAAATTAGGAACATAGGAAACTACCTGGTATGAGTAGGACGATTAGTTCATCTAGCCCAGTATTTTGACTCTGGTTTACAATGGCTCTGTGGAGTTTCAGGCAGGATGTTTTCCTACCCTTACTTACAGGTGCCTGGTGTTCCTTGGTGGGTGTCCATCCAAGTACTAACTAGGCCCAAGCCTACTTAGCTTCCAAAATTAGAGGAAATTAGCTATATTCAGGGTGCTGTGGTGGTGAACTGAATTGGATTGCTGCTTGGTTCTGTTCAATGGATAGCTACCATCCTAAATTGTTGTTGTTGTGTGCCTTGAAGTCATTTCTGACCCTAACATGGAGTTTACTTGGTAAAATTTATTCAGAGGAGGTTTGCCATTGCCTTTCTCTAAGGCTGAGAGAGGGCGACTTGTTCAATGTTATCCAGTGGGTGTCCATGGCTGAGCAGGGATTTGAATACTAGGGCTTAGTTACACGGCAGTTTTTATTGCGATAGTTTGCGCTTTAGCGCTTTTTTGAACCAGTGCCGGGTAGTTTACATGATTTATTGGGAAATCAGTTGCTCTGTTTATTTTTTCGCTTTCTGGTTCAGACAGGCAAAGGTGGGGGGCGGGGGCGTGGCCTTCCAAGCACATCGGGGGGGGGAAGATGAGATGCAGGGAGGGAAAGAGAGAGAGAGAGAGAGAGAGAGAGAGAGAGAAAGTGCTCGGATCTTTCCCTCCTCTGAGGAATGCCTGCTAGTTTTCATGCCTTAAGGAATGCCTTAGAAGGGTGGGAGGAAGGAGGCAGCCTTTCAGCCACGGAGGAGCTATTCCTCCCGTCAAGCCCCCCCTTCCCCTCTCCCACTTGCCCTGTCTCTCTCTCTCTCTCTCACACACACACACAAATGCGATCAGAGGAGTGCGAGTGAGCAAGCAGCTGGGAGGAGCTGATAGCTACTCAGTCTCCCTCCCTCCCTCCCTCTCTCTCTCTCTCACACACACACTAACTGGGGATTCCTCATCCCCCGCAGCCAAGCAAGCCAGGAGGCAGACAGCTGGCTGGATTTTTTCCATGGCTGAAAACAACAGGGGCTGGATCTTTTCATTTGAGGCTCCTCCATCTCTTACAAGTCCACCCCTTTCCCTGGTCATTTCAACCAATCCCAGATCAGCTCTGCTGTTGTTGTTTCAGGAAGATTGCTGGTAGTTCAAACAGTCTTTTCCAAAATGGTAGTTCACACAATCGATAATGCTCTAAGTGGCGCTATTTTTCAAAAAAGTCAGGAAAAGTAGTGAAAGCCCTTATTATGCGACTTTTGAGTTTTTGAGCTCCCCGCCTTCTGAATGAGGCGATATTGTGGCGTGATGTGTGTGAACTATTAGGAATCTTAGCGAATTCTTCACGGACTTATTTTGCCATGTAAACGGGCCCTATGAGTCCTACTCCAGCACTAAAGTCACTATGGACTTTTTCAGATGGGGGAATCCACCCCCAGGGAGGTCAGGAGAAGAATGGGGCTGTTTCCTTACAGAGCCCCATTTCAGACAGCCCTGTCCTCCTTTGTCTTCCTCCCGACCTCCTCCTGACCTTTCCCCATGCTGTTGGCGCTGCTTTTAATTGACGGAGAACCTCCCAGTCTGAAAAAGTCCTATGTCATACTGACTCTTTCCATAATAGATTGTTCCCTCAAATGTAGTGCTGGAAGTGAGGACCAGATATTGCATTTTGTGGAATACAGGAGAAAGGACTGAGGTGAGAGACTGGTAGCACTGATCAACAACTGGGGGTTCTGATGGGGATGGCCAGAATGGAAGCAGTGCCAGAGGAGCTCACTGAAGTCTGGCCCTGATAATTTGGAATACAGTAGGACGCCCATATCCACTGGGGATTGGTTCGGGGGGGGGTGCGTGAATACCAAAAACTGTGGATAATAGTGAACACCATTGAAAATAACGGGACTGCCAGTTTAAAATACCATAGAGATGCCTTGGAGGACCTAGAAAATGGCTAGAGAGGACATATTTTCTAGGAAGACTCTATGGTAGGTGTGCTGTTTTGTATTCCGTGGATAATTGAATCAGTAGATAATGAATCAGTGGATACAGGCGTCCTACTGTAGTTCCCCTTGACATCTAGTTTTATGTATGAAGGGGTGATGATGATAATGATTTGTTTTTAAATGATGTAAATTTTGTCCTGTGAGCATCAATACACTGCTCTTTATGACAAGTAGGCTTTAGTCACATTGACTGAGACGGAATCTGCCAGGATATGAATATAATATTAAAAATAACTCATGAAACAGAATTTGTGTGAAATAATTTCATTCAGGATGCTCAGTACTGGACTCTGTAGCTAAAAATATAGGACAAATGTAATTTAGTGCTTCCTATTTTCTAGGAAAATAGTATACTTCCTGAGAAAGTTCAGTCACTGAAAATAAAAGTTTGTTCTTGATTGTCACTTTCCTAGGATGATTTCTTTTTAAAAAAACTTTTTATTAAAGATTCCAGTTAAACAAACAAATATACAACTTACCGACATGGATTGCTTGTGAGAAAGTAAAAAAAAAAAATTATATATCTGGATCTGTATTTTGCACGAAATCTCTCAGATCACAAATCAAATAATTCCTAGGATTTCACAGAAATTTCCATTAAATCTGTCTCTCCAAATTCTTCCTTGCTGTTTTTGGCTCTATATACTCTCTAGGCACTGCCTACACTACCCTAAAGACAACAGATCCTGTCTGATCTTGGAAGCTAAGTAGGGTTAGCCCTGATTAGTGCTTAGGAGGGAGACTGCCAATGAATACCAGGTGCTGTAGGCTATATTTCAGAGGAAGGAACTGGCAAAACCACCTCTGAGTATTCCTTGCCTAAGAAAACCCTATGAAATTCATGGAATCACCATAAATCAATAGCAGATCAGAATATAAGGCCTATTTTCCACAAGTCATCCATAGTGGACAGTATCAGATACATAACGGTGAATATTTAATAAATATCTGACTGTTGATTTATGGCAGCATATAGTAATTGTTCTAATTACATTCAGGCATTTAATCAAAGATTACATTGATTGAATGATAGAAATGAGATAGACAAATTTTAATTCTGAAGCAGAATTCTAGATTGGGAGAAGGAGGGAGATGTCTAAAGTTGCTGGACTACAAGTCCCATCACCACAGACCCAGGCATACTGACTGGCACTGGTGGGAGTTATAGTCCAGCAGCATCTGGAGGGGCACAGATTTTATACCCCTGATGCAAAGGGCATTTCTATGGTTGCTCAAGCAACTGTTTGTTTCCCATGGAGACTGTCCAGTCATCACATTAGCTAAGCATCTGCAATATGTTTGGATACCAGTTTATTAACTTTGTGCTTCTGATGTGATGAAGGGTATGGGATGAATTCAAATTGATATTGGCACGAATGGCCATTGCATTAATTCATTGCCAATTGGCTTTTTATGTTTGCATAAGAAAGAAACACGCTGAAGCAAAATCTCAGCATGTGAGATTGCACTATGCTTAGATCCACCATAGTCATACAACAGTAGAAGTAGAATAAATCTCAAAATGTTGGGCAAAAGATATGCTCAGGATTCCTAAGGCTAGTCAACATCACTTTTGTCATCAAAAATTGTTCTTTCAGAAGGTATCAGATCTGGCTTAGTTTTATCACTAACAACATAGTACGGTTTGTGTACAGAAAAATGCTCAAATCAGCGGGATGACTGAAAGGTAACCTCTGATGGATTTAGAGGCTGGCAGAATACAGCAACACTTATGCCATTTATTTATTTTAATTGCTGTACCATGCATTCTTGTGAGTGAAAGCATATGCTTGACTCCCACTCCAGTAGAGTAATGACTTTTACAGAATCTCAAATTTTACTCTGAGTTGTTGCCCAGGTTTTAATCCTCTTCTCAGTTTCACAAGTTGTAAACCCAAGAAAGAGCAGTAAAAGAAATAATAATTCAAATGTATGTTAACTCATTTTGAAATAGCAGCCTTATTAAAAGATGTTCAGCCAACTCCAAAGGGAGTACTGTTGTTGGGACGAATGGAAAGAGAAGTTTCTTTGAGGTCTTTCTCTTCATGCTTTTCAGTCTGGGACCCATAGCATGTCCTTGATTTACCTTTCAGTCATGTTTCCTGTGAATAAGGTTTTCTTATTCTCCTACAGCATTCAGTATATCTGCCTTCACCACAGGACATCTTGGTGAAAATATGGAGATGCATCCAGATTGACGTATGGCACTACACAATTTGAGCAGTTTGAGAACACTTTATTTGTCCTGACTCCATCCTATAGAATCCTAGGATTTGTAGTTTGGTGAGGTCTAGAGCTTGGGTAGAGCCCTCTGACAGGGAATTTTAAGTATTGTACTAAGCTATAAACCATAGGATTCTGTAGGATGGAGCCATGACCAGTTAAAGTAGTATGAGAATGACATAACTGTGGAGTGCTTATACATCTTCAGTCACACTTAAAGTGTGATGATACCTCATGGAGATGGTTAGGACACAGTGGAGGTACCTTTCCTCCACTACTCACGGTGGGGGGGGTATTCTGTTGCCCCCCCCCCTGCTTCATTCTTCAGTGGACACAATACTACACTGGTTGCATTCTGGGAAGCAGTAGCTCATGAAAGAGCCCTAGATGAGGTGTTTTGAGTTTGGAATGAGGGTGGAGATGAGCTTACACTCACACACACACACACACACACACACACTTGTTGTTGTGTGTCTTTGAGCTATTTCCAGCTCATGGCAACCCAAAGGCGAACCTATCATGGGTTTTTCTAGGCAAGACTTGTTTGTGAGGGTGGTGGTTTGCCTTTGTCTCCCTCTGAGACTGAGGGAGTGACTTGCCTAAGGTCACCCAGTGGATTTCCATGGCTGGGCAAGGATTTGAACCTTGGTCGCCAGAGTCCAACGTTCAAACTTCCACACCACGCTGTCACTACTTTTCCACGGTGGTGGGATTGTGTGCTTCTGTGAGGCAAGCGCTTATGTTGATGGCAGCGGTGCTGCTAGTATGGTCTCCTATGTCAAACAGGCTTTTGTTGAGGAGCCAGACTAAATGTGTGAAACAGCCATTGATCAGCAGCGGCTGTGGTGGGTGACAATGGGCAGAGGATCTCTCAGAGACAATGACAGTGGCACCATAGCTAATGTTTGTTAGTACTGTGCAACAAGATTAAAACACAGCAAGTTAAAACAATCCTTCCCAATCCTAACCCTCCCACCCCTTAAAACTAAATTAAACTAATAAAGAATTAAAACAAAGATAAAATACAATAAATAAATAAATAATGGCAATAGCGGCAGGGGAGCGGGTAAGCAATCAGCTCCACTTGAGCTGTGAGAAGCATGAATCAGGGGAACCTAGACATGGTAGTTTATCAGACCACCCTCCCTTTCTGTTCTTTTGCCAACATAATTTGTGATGTTTTTATGCTGGCAAAAGAACCCCCTTTACCACACTTACCTTCCATCCTGTTCTAAGGCACCCCCAGCAATGATGGAGGAGTGAACGGAGCTCCATTCACTTCCTGGAATGAAATCTCGTGGATTCTTGTGAGAAGATGCAAGTGTGGGAAATTCAAAAATAAAAGCAAAAATAACACACAAAAAGTTCACAAAAGCATATAAACACATTTTAAAAGCCCCAAATACACAGGAGAGGTTCATAAAAAGAGTGTCACCTACCTGGATGTTGCGATATCACCCAGAAGTGTTCTGGCCAGACCAATCATGGACGCTGTATTCATGTGAAAAAAAGGTGCGAGGTTTCAAATGCTAGCAATGCTGGCGAAAAATCACCACAGCTGATCTATTGACAGCCTGTCCCATTAATAAAATAGAATGGCTTTTGGATAAGATATAAATGTGAAAGGATGTCATCTGGTATGCACACCCTTTCGCATTTATGTGGCATCATTATGATGCCATATTTGATGTGTCTGATAAAGTCCATAGTAAAACAAGAAATATAACATATAAACATTGCAATACTTGGGGTGAGTGAGCTAAAGTGGATAAGAATGGGACATTTTGAGTCAGATAATTACACATGTCTTACTCAGGAAATGAAAAGCTAAGAAGAAATGGAGTGGCATTAATACTGAAGAGAGATGCAGCAAAAGTAGTCAAAAGATATAATGCAAAGTCTGATAGAATCAAATCAATAAGACTTCAGGGGAAATCCATCTATATAACCATAATCCAAATTTATGTTCCAGTTACAGTGGTAGAAGAAGAGGATATTGAAAAATTCTATGCTGGAGTCACACATCAAAATAAGTCTTGTTGTTAATCATAGGTGACTGGAACACAAAAGTAGGAAACAGGAAAATTTGTTCTAAAATCAAGAAATGAAGGGGAGAGTGGCCAGTTTAATTTTGCAAGGTCAACTGTTTACTTGTTTGAATAATCTGTTTACGATGAACAAAGAGGTGACTGTATACTGTACATGCATATCACCTGAAGACAGTAATGGAGTCAGAACCCTGAAAGCAACTGTTAAGCAACTTGTGCTCAGGGACAAGTAGAACCACTATAAAATTCAATGCAGAGAAATAGAAGATGACAACAACAAAAAGGAAGAACAAGAGACCTCTTCCACAATATCTGAGAATTTAAAGGTAAATTTAAACCAAGAGTGGGGAAGCTGTATGATCAGCAAGGGAAAACATTACATGACCAAGTAAAAATAAAAAGACAATGAAAAGACACAGAAGAGCTATATAAAAGAGACAGATTCATTCAAGGAAACACAATTTGAAGATGAACCTAAAATTTTAGAAAGTGAAGTGGAAGCTGCACTCAGAGCAGTTGAGAGAAATAATTCACCAGGAACAGGTGGCATACCAGTAGAGCTACTTCAAGCTACAGACATAGAATCTACTCTACTTCTAACTAAAATATGTCAACAAATATGGAAAACAAAAGAACGGTCCACAGATTGGAAACACTCAATATACATCCCAATCAGCAAGAAAGGGTACAGCAGGGATTGCAGTAACCACAGAGCCATTTCATTGATCTCCCATGCAAACAAAGCGATGCTCAAAATTCTACAACGAAAACTTTTACCATATATGGAGCAAGAAAAGCCAAATGTCCAAGCTGGGTTCAGGAAAGGAAGAGGCACTAGGGATCATATTGCATACGTAAGTTGGATAATGGAGTACAGTTGTCCCTCTGTATCCACGGATTTGATATCCATGGATTTAAGTATTCACGGCTTGAAAATATTCTTTAAAAATAATAATCCAAAATGCAAACCTTGATTTTGCCATCTTATATAAGAGACACAATTTTGCTATGCCGTTGCATATAATGGGAGTTGAGTATTCATGGATTTTGGTATCCACAGGGGGTCCTGGAACCAAACCCCAGCGAATATGAAGGGACAACTGTACATCAAAGATTTTCAGAAGAAAATCAGCCTGTGCTTTAGATTATAGTAAAGCCTTTGCTTGCGTTGAGCTTGAAAAACTATGGACTACTTTTAAAGAAATGGATGTGTTGCAACATTTGATAGTCTGGATGCATAATCTGTACTCAGGACAAGAGGCTACTGTCAGGACAGAATACAGAATGGTTTCCAGTTGGTTACAGGGATTGGGCAAAGATGCGTTTTATCACCATATCAATTTATCTTGTACGGTGAATATATACACAAAGCAGGATTAGACTCAGAGGAAGAATGCATGTAAATTGGAGGAGGGAACATCAACAATTTGAGATATGCAGATGACACTACACTGCTAGCAGAAAATAGCAAAGATTTGGAACAATTACTGAAGAAAGTCAAAGAAGAGAGTGCTAAGGCAGGTTTTAGACTGAACATTAAGAAAACAAAAACAATGATCACAGATGATTAACATAAATTTAATGTAAATTATGAAGAAATTGAAATAATCAAAGATTTTCCATACCTTAGCTCAGTCATTGATCAGAATGGAGACTGCAATCAAGAAATTAGAAGATGACCAGGACTTGGGGGTCTAGGACAATCAGTCATGACCACTTCAGCACAACCATTTCAGTGTGGCTGCTTCAGCACTGCTGCTTCAGTCCAGCTGGTTGATCGGGCCAGTTGAGTGCAGCCCTTTCACTCTGTCCAATAGAGCGCATTGGAAGGTTCAATGCTGCCCTTTCAGTGAAGGGATGTTTCAGCACCGATCACTGCTCTGTCTTCCTTTCATGCTGCTCCTGTCTCCTAAAAATCCCTTTCAGAATGGGGGAGGCAGAGAAGGGACGTGAACAGGACTTGCAAGTGCAGCTATGAAATAACTAGACAAAATTCTGAAGTGCAGAGACATTTCACTGAACACTAAAGTTATGATTGTCCATGCCATTGTATTTTGCATCACTATGTACGGTTGTGAGAGCTGGGCAGTGATGAAAGCTGACAAAAAGAAAATCAACTCATTTGAAATGTGAAGCTGCAGAAGAGTTTTACAGATACCATAGACTGCCAAATAAATAGGTCTTAGGGCAAATCAAGCCTGGATTCCCCTTAGAAGCCAAGATGACTATACTCAGGCTTTAGAATTTTGGCCATATCATGAGAAGACATTACATACTAGAAAAAAACAATAATGCTTGGTAAGGTAGAAGGCAGTAGGAAAAAAAGGAAGGCTGTGTTCCAGATGGATAGACTCAAGGAAGCTATGGCCCTGGATTTGCAAGACCTGAGCAGGGCTGTTGATGCTAGAGTGACTTGGAGGTCTCTCATTCATAGGTTTGCCTCAAATAGAAGTTGACTTGGGAGCAGTTAACAACTATATCACTATAACTGTAACTATACACACACACACACACACACACACACACACAAACATATCTGTGTATATATATAAAACTTTTGTTTTCTGAAAGTATTATATCTACAGCTAATGTTGTCTTGTTTAGCCTAACTTTGCCTTTTGCATTTAATTAGGTGGATGATACTCATCAATTTCAGTTGTTTGTCTGGGAATCCCAGGAGGATGAGAACCTGAATAGTGTTTCACGTTGTGCACTCTGTTATGGTAAACCTATTCATCTAATTATTTCTTAAATCAATTATATATGTAATGATTTTTTAAAAAACACACATCAGTATTTATAAATTTCATAACTCCATTAAAGATTCTCAGTAGTGCTTTATTTACACTTCACTGAAAAGATACTAGGGATTGTTTTGTGGAAAACATCATGTCAAGATGGTGGCTAAGATCTGTAAAACAGGTGGACAACTTCAGGCACTGAGCTCTTCTTGAGTCTGAATTCTGCCCTCTGGATTTCCCCATATGGTCAACCCCTTCCCCATGACACCATATCTAGGACTGTTTCCCCCCTTTTATATGCCCCCTCCCCAATTCTAAAAGGTTGAAACAATAAAGCTCTAAATGCAAAAGTTCTTAATGAGCCTAAGGCTTATCAAGAACTTTAAGCTATAAGACCTTGGTCTTTTGGGTCCCATTCTTTTGCATCGGGCCTCATACATCACTGGAATGCGACCGCAAGATATTTTCAGAAATCTAATTTGGGTCTTGTGCTGAAAGACATTCCCCAGCCTTGATCAATAAGTATTTGATCTTTGTAGAACCCAGCTGTGAGACAGAGTTTGGAATTATTGCATTAAGAATAATATATAGCTAGTTACAAGCAGAGGTGTAGCTGCCCCCCTCCAAATGAGGGGATTGCCCCCCTCCAAGTAAGAGTTCTGTCCCCCAATGAAGTTTTGTTCAGTTCCCAAATTCCTAGCATTACAAAGTCTGACACTGAAAATAATTCACACCTAGAACTCTTCTATTTGCTGTGTTCACATTCCCTTGGTAACTGTGCCTGCCTCTTTTTTTTGTTGTTGTTGTTGCCTAAACTGTACTTCTCTTAATTTATTCATTTCCTTATATTGTTAATATAGAAAGAAACACTAAGAATCTGTGGATTAAATAAAATACCCATATTCATCTAGCAAATTATTATTGCACTGGCCCAGAAATAGTCTGCTGAGAGACTGCAGAAATAATGCAGTTTGACAGCACTTTAACTATCATGATTCCTCTTGTGGAATCCTGGGATTTGTAGTTTGTTGTGTCACCAGAGCCCTCTGGCGGAGAAGGCTAAATATCTCACAAAACTACAAATCCCAAAATTCCATAGCATTGAGTCATGGCAGTTAAGGACACTGTCAAACTGCATTATTTCCTCAGTGGTCAGCAGCCCTAGTTTGAGGGAGTGCTATTTAGATGACAATATATGGTCATGTAAAGTATGTGCTATCAGTATGGTTGGGGTTTTTTGTCTGCCTTTTTCCAACAGCGATAATTTCCAAGTCATTTGTTTTTTAAAATGTAAAAAGAGAAGTAAAGCAAAATATAAATGGTGCCTAAATTTATCCCTTTAGTCAACCTGTAAAGTTAATGAGTACTTAATGTTTCTTCCACAGATAAGTGCAATCCGGCTCCAGAGTGTGAGGTGACTGCACCTTTCCCTATTGTAATAGACATGGATATAACTTATATCATGGACAGCTCTTGGAATGTCGGCAGTGAGGAGTTTGAGACCATGAAGGAGTTTGTGAGCAACATGGTGGATTATTTTGTTATTACTCCCTTCCCTATAGAGTCGGATGGAGGGGCAAGGGTGGCTTTGGTGCAACAAGCCCCACGAAATTTCACAGTTGATGGACTCTCGAGCCCAGTGCATGAGGAATTTGACTTCATTACATATAACAGTAAAGACTTGATGAAAATGCACATCCAAGAATCGATAAACCAGCTTAAAGGTCCATCAGCTGTAGGTCATGCGCTAGAGTGGACTGTTAATAATGTGTTTCTGGAAGCCCCTAGGCCAAGAAAAAACAGGGTCATAGTTACACTACTTGGGAGTAAAACAAGTTCCTGGGACAGAGAGAAGCTGAGACAAATGTCACTAGAAGCCAAATGCCAAGGATTCACCATGTTCACCTTAGCGCTTGGAAGTGGAGCTGATGATACAGAGATGACAGAACTGTCTAGTGTGCCAGTGGAACAGCATCTATTGCAGCTTGGCAGGGTGGATAAACCCGAGTTGCCATATGCTCTGAAATTTAGCCGAGCCTTCCTAAATCTTTTAAAACGTAAGAGATGTGAACCATCTTTGCTTCCTTCAATGGGCTTGACTATACGGTGGGTGGGTGGGTAAAAATCTGGATGAAATTTGGATTACTTTGGCCCAGAGCTGTGGTGCATGAAATTCAGACTACTCTGGCCCAGATTTTTTAATATTTTTTTTGTTAAAATATTTCTTTATTCAATGACATTTAAAAAATAGACAAGACACTTAGGACTTTTTCAGACACCTTAAAACCCATCAGGGGAGGTCGGGAGAGGTACGCGGCTATCCCACGGCAGGGGGGGTCAGTTTTGGATAACGCCGTCCCTCTCCTGTTGTCGTTTGTGTTGCTTCTGAGTTTGCTTGAAGGAAAAGGCGCCACGTTTTACTCACGAAAAACTTCCATGAGTAAAAAGTGGCGCTTTTTCCTTCAATCGAATATGGAAGCAACACGGACGATGACGGGAGAGGGACGGCGGCGTCTGAAACTGACCCCCTGCTGCGGGATAGCCGCGTACCTCTCCCGACTTCCCTTAACGGGTTTTAAGGCATCTGAAAAAGTCCATAGACATCCTGAAAATGAAGTGAAAAATAGTAATGAAAAGCTAACACATGATGTTTAATAAATAAAAAACCATACAAAACATAGACCCTCTTACCCCCTTCCCTCCCCCCACCCCCCTCCACATAAATTTGACTTCTGGCTTCTCTCTGTTTGTTTTTCTAATTCTTAATATTATATCTCCTCCCTTTCCATATGTCTTCTTACTTCAACCTTCTACATACTTTATTTTTACATTATCTATATATCAACCTATATTATTATCAATATTATCAAGATTTATAAACATTGCTCTCAAATCACATTGTACATCATTTACGGATAATTAAATAATTAAATATCAAATCCCATAGTAGTAATATTTCCATTTTCTTTTTTGACATACTCTATAAATGGTTCCCATTTTTTTTAGAATTATCAATTGTCTTATTTCTCACTAAGTTTGAGAGTTTATGCAGTAGAGTGAAATCCATTGCTTTTTGAATCCAATCATGGTATGTAGGAATTTCATTGGTTTTCCACTTTCTTGCGTAACTCATCCGTGCTACTGTAATTAAATAACAGATTAAATTGCTTTATCAGCTGTAAGAAGTAGGAAGGGCTCCTTGCCCTTATCCAATGGTACAGATTTTTGACATTTGGGACATGATGTGCTCAACATGGACACAGGAGAGGACCTGTGGAATAGATAATTACAGTACTGCTTAAAAAGAGATTGGAGTGCAGGAGAAGAGATGCTGGGAAATGGATGGCTGCTTCTTGAATGACATGGAAATTATATCAGATTTCCTGATGGGGTTGTAAATTACATAATTGGGATGTGAGAGGTAGATGTGGAAGGTATGAGGAGCCATTCTGACAAGTAGAAATTGATTTTTAGGGTTTCCATTAGGAACCATCTATCTGTCTGTCTGCCTTTTATATAATATTTCTATAGGTGTAAGATGAAACTTGCTTTCAGGTAGTGTAGTTAAATATGCAATTTAAACATATTTAGCAGGAATTGAATTGTGACAGTTTTAGTGACAAGACTATGTATTATGTTCATGACTGAATTTCTAATTTTTCTCTCTGTTTCTATATATGAAATGGACTTCCACACAGTTTATTTGCAAGAAGCAACTAATATTTCACCCCAGTATTTTTCAGGGTTTCCCAGTATATCAAAACAAAACACCACCTGGGTGACATATTTATTTATTTATTTATTTATACCCTGCTCTTCAGCCACAAAGGCTATCAAGGCAGCTTACAAATGGTCAATTTAACAGTTCCCAGCCCTCAGGCTTACAATCTAAATATTCACAGAAACATTCACAGAAACTACAGCCTAATAAATTGGCCTAAGCTTCAGTTTATGTTTTCTAGATATATTATTGATAAATCTTTATCCCCCTTGCTTTAACAGCAAAAATGTAGCCATCAACCACAGCCTTAGTTAATCAGCATATATTATTTGGATTTAATATTGAACAGATTTATGGATGGTCTTGCATGTCCAAAGATTATAAAACGAAATATTCTGAATGCCAAATTATGAGGAAGGGATGGAAATGGGTAATCCTTCAGATACTGTTGAATTGGAACTTCTATAACCTCTCCCTGTTGGCTATGCTAGCTAATGGGAGTTATAGAACTACATGTTCCTTCACCCCATTTTATGAATAGCTATATCAGTTTGAAATCTGTGAACTTCTCAGTTTGAGGTTCTGAGTTGGAAAACTCGATGAGTGCTTGTGTTCAGACAATCTTCTATTCCAGTTATTTTGCACAGGCTTCAGTGAAGAGATCCTGGCTTGCTTTAAAACTGGAGAACTCTAGCTTAATGTTACTAAGTAAATCTGGAGAATAAGGCATGATCACACCTCATCGTAAATAATATTTTTTTCAAGCCAGAGAATCCTAGTTATTTCATGCTAAATTTAGCTAACACACATTGGAAACTGCTTAATGCAGTGTAGATGTGTAAATTGCTATTGCTTAAAACAGTTTGTAAGCCGCCCTGATATCCTTGTGGCTGAAGAGTGGGGTATAAATACTAATAAATTTAAAAAATTAAAAATTAAATTAAAATTAATTAAAGTGACTGGCTGGGGAAGGGGGGAGGGCAAAAGAACAGTAGTCAATTGTGGTGCTCATACAGCTTCATAAACTAAGTTTGTTTGTTTGGGTTTTTTTTTTGTAGAAAGGTCATCTGAATGTTGCCAGTGCCTTCACCTAAATGCATTGTACATTTGGGATGTACTAGACTTTTGGGATGTACTATACATTTGGGAAGGATATGCACTGTATTTTTGGGAAGGTTGGAATGAGTGTGTTTCAAAAAAACATTTTGGCACCACAGTTTCAATTCTCCTTTTTTTCCCTACAGGTGGAATTAACCCTTATCCTCCACCAGGTCTGCAGCAAGAATGTGAGAGCCTGGATCGAGGAGACAGTCATCAGCAGCTAACAGGGAGGACTGACAGGTACAAACCCTGTGTTCTTCCTTTCCTCTGGAAGTAAAGAGCAAAAACTTACATTGGCTTTGGCAGAGGTAGAAGCCCTTAGACGGGTTGTCATTTGGGTCAATGAATTCAGAACATCATTTTACATAGATCTTGTATTTGAGAGGCATCATCTCTACCCTACTTTCCCCTTTCTAGGATTCTTTTCCCTGAACTGGATTACAGAGATATTTTCCAACCATCAGAATTACCAAGAATAACATTGCAGGACAAAATCATGGAGGCTAGCAAACATCTTGTGGAACAGAAAGAAGAAGAGTCTGATCATGACAAGACTGACTATTTCACAAATAGTAGTGTCCAAGGAGGGAGGAGAAAAGAGGACCGAGAACCTTCTGAGCAAGTACAAAAAATAGCAGGTGTGTATATTTTATCTGTCTATCCATCAAATCCAGGGATGGGAATAAAGCAACCCTCAAGATGTTGTTGGACTGCAAGTCCCAGTAACCCTAGCTAACATAGGCAATGGCGAAGAATGCTGGGAGTTGCAGTCTAGCAACATCAGGAATGCCACATGACTCCCAATCCAGATCCCTTTATTCCTTTAGCATTCCCCATGTTAGTTACAAACATCCCCAGTCTCCTCTGCCCAAATTCTGTGGTGGATTGCAGCATCCAGAAAAGCTCTCTCCTAAACATCTTACATAGTAGTGGAGCATACATATGGGTAGCATCAGCCTCATTTCATATAGTGACTGCTAGCTTGGTGGATGTCTGAACTGACTCCCAAAATGTGGAAATACTGTTGTCTGATCATACATAAGGTGGATCAATTGGAGATCATGGGTTATATCCAAAAAATCTCTTCCTCTGGAGAAAGCTCATGCTGTCAGAGGAGAGAAACCTTTGGATCCAACCTCTGATGTTTAATTAACAATGATATGTGCTGTTTCTGTGACAATGGCCTACACGGCAAAGATAGCTTGCCAGCTCAGATTTAAATGACTTCCTGAATCTAGAGAGTCATTTATAACACTTGGTACCTTGAGAACAAAATTTCTGGAGCTTCTTTGATTCAAAGCAGATCTCTCTCAGAACAAGTAAAGTTAACAATTTGTAGATCTTATTTCAACAACAAGAGCTGTGCCATTAAGCAGATATCTCCTGCTTCATGCGTTTCTGCATTAGCTAAAACATACTTGCAGGTTCCAAACTCTGAGACAAATGGGCAACTCCTTTTGGGAGAGTTTATCATTCCTTGACAGAAATGAAACTTGCAGCTGACAACAAGTTCTTATGCTTCATATTGATTTGGGGTCAATGCATTCTGCTGAGGCACAGTCAGTGAACAACAAGTACTGTACTTCCACTTAAGTTATTTCCAAATTCTGTCAGAAATGTAACATCCGTTTTGGTTGTTGTTTTTTGTTGTTGTTGTTTTTTTAAAAATTCAGACATTCTTTTGGTGTTTTGCAGTATATCATTTATATTGTTGGAAGGAAATAATTGATTTGCATATCTAGGTGCATTCAGATAGGTACCAGTGCCACCACAGTTCCCCAAGATAAAACCAAGAGCTCAGTCAGCCTAGGCTAATTTGGCCAGTTTGTGATTAAGTGAAAATTTTGAGTGTTTCTGCTGTCCAAGCCATGTATTACAAGAGATGCATATTCCTCTTCTTTTAGGAAGCTCAGGTCAGAGCTATGTATGATACAATATGTCTTCCTTTAAGATTGACACTGGGAGGGAATATATTTAAGGACCTAAATCAAATGAGATGCATCCACCCATCACAACTTCCTATTCCACACTGTAGCTCTAGGAGCTGCCTGAAAACATGATCCAGGAGATTTCTCATCCCATTTTGGGAGAAAGATGGGATATAAATACAATAAATAAATAAATAAATGGTTTTGGGGGTGCTCAGGAGGCTGCAATGGCAAGAGGAAATCACTGGCTTCTCTGCTGTTCTGCAAGCTGGCATCAAGTAATGGAAACAGCACAAGATTTCCACAGCCAGCCTCTTATATGTTTGGCAGTGCTGGAAACATAAGCTGACAACATACTAGTAGGAGCAAAGTGTACCATTTGTGCAACAATTTCTCAAGTTAAAACTAGGAGCTGAATCAGGGAGGACATATCAGGCAACTCCAAACATGACTGTAAAAGTTGGGTTTTGGATGGCATCTTGGTGGGAGGGGCTGGCAGCTGGTCCCAGCCACCATCTGTTGTTGTTGTTGTTATTTGCCACCTTTAACTTATGGTGACCCTATGAATGAGAGACCTCCAAGAGCTTTCCCCCCATATAACCTAATGCCAGCACTGACTTGACTTGTTTTGTTAGCATGCCCTACTAACCTATGATATCTCATAACTGGAAGTATTGGACACTTCGAAGGGGTCAGGTAGACCAGGTTGATCCAAAATGAGGTTAGATGGAGGTCACAAGGACCTGGGAAGGTGTCTTAGAAATATTTTAGCAAACATAACCAAGCTTGGATTAAGTGGACACCATTAACAAAGTATGTGCTAATGCCTTCTTGGGCCCCTCGGTGGTGAGTCACACATCCTAAACAATCAAGTGACCTACACAACACAAATCCCCAGCAAATATCCGTCGGAACTCCCTACAATGTGAAGTTGTCATAAACCCATCAGTTCCTATCTCCCAGCCATTAACAATAATCAGCTAAGTTTTGGTTTCCTTTGTTTACACGGTGGGAAACCCATCTAGGCTTTGTTCTAGCCAAAGTACCCCCTTCAGGATACGAAGCAGGGTATAAATATTAGCCCCAAACAATAGCAAAGGGTGCCACCATGGGTGAAACCTGGCCACTTTCTTTGTTGGCTTGCCCCTGGATTTGAACTTCCAGTGCCACCCTCAGGCTTCAGTCTAAGGGATGTTGGAGGAATAGAAGTTTATGAGTTTGCAACATACATATGTGCTGTGGTTTCAAGCATCTGTTTGTTTATCCTTCTTTAGTGAAATTCAAAGGTAATGATTACAGGAGAGATGGAGTGATTATGAAATGGGCCCTGCAGAATGTAGACTGGGCACCAGATGAAATTGCTCATAAAATCATGTCGTGGCATTCCCCACTACACTCTACAAAGAGTCCCCTCCCTCTTGAGGGTCCAGAAGATACTTAAAAATTGGAGAGGGGTCTTGAGGTTGTTGCCAACCTCAAAGACAGTGTGAACTCCCACTTTGAACATTAAGCAAAATTATGGCAAGAAGTTTGCTTTGCTTGTACTGATTCCCATCTGATAAGTTTTTTGGAATCTGCAAAAATTTAAGATTATTTCACTCACTGTTTAAAGCCTTGTGCTGCAGTGAGGTTTTATGTTTTGAATAACCTTCTTGAGTTTGATGGCCTCCAGATGTGTTGGATTACAACTGCTATCATCCCCAGCCAGTATGGCCAGAGGGGATAACAGCTGTGCTATTCTATCCTGCAGGGTTCTATTTTATTCTCCAAGGCCTGTTAAGTGAAACACTATCGTGGGGTGGGTGAAAATCCACAGATGCCTGTGATCTTACTGTGGGGAATTTTAAAGTAGCTCAAATTGGCAGTAAAAGATCGCATAACTGAGCAGGATCTTTTAACCCTGTATGTACCAGTACTCACTGGGAAAAGAGCCAGAAAACCAAAAATAACCTTTGAAAACTTTATTAGAAATAAACTGAAACTGCATTCACAGGCACACTCCCAAGAACTAGTGAAGGAAAGCAGGGAGAATCTAAGAGATGGGTTAGATTGAGGCAGTTTGAGGCAATACTGTACCATTCCTGAAGGGAGGACCTTCTTGCGAGCAAGTGTTGCGAAGGGAAGTTACTCTTGAGTAGACAAGTGGCAGCCAGTTGAAAAGACAGAAAAAAGGAAAAGTTTAGAAGTGGAGAAAGCAGCTGCGAGAGAGAGATTCGAAAGGAGGGGTGAAAGGGGGAGGAAAATGGTGGAATAGACTGGTGTAGAGACAGGAGAAAAGTGAAGTCCAGACACACTGAGTGGAGATTTGGGGGCATGTTTACATGCAAAATCTCCTTTGAAGGTGCAATCTAACAAAGAAATTAAGTTGTTTTTTCAGAAGATTCCCAACGTTAAACAAAGAAGTTCCAGATGAACTGGTGCTATAGGAAAAAAGGCAGTTCTGACTAGAGATGTGAAGACCTCGAAAAAAACTGGAAAAATTCTTTAAAAAAACCACTTTTTTCAATTTTTTTTCATGAAGTCTTTCCCCCCCAAAAAAGTGAAAAAAGGAAGAAAATTGATTCAGGAATATTTTATTTTAGCATGATGAATAAAATCTGAGACTGATACTAATAACTAGCTCATAAAATGAGTCTGATTAAATTGCATACCTATTCATTGAATTGTAGTCCCTCCCTTCCACACAGTTCCCCCGCTCTCAATTCTTTTTGTGGGAATGGGCATTTTATGTCTGTTTGGTACTGTGGAGAGGAAATATAAATAATTTTCTTTGTTACTAATGTTGATGGTTTCTTCTGGTTTTTTAATTTTTATTTATTTATTTTGCCTGCTCCACATAAACTAGTAAAACTAAAGAGGTGGCATACAGTTCAGGAGATTGTTGCTCCTCTTGTTACAAATAAAAATTAAAAAAATAAAAGTAAATTCTGTTTGTAATAATTGTTTGAACACACTGCATTTTTAATATACCATTTGTGATAATTTTATGCCAAATCAAATTGTACATAGGCATATTATATGTTCCGAAAGTAACAGAGTGACTTTCCATTTATAAAAAGTGCTAATGTTGCATTTTTAATTTTTTTTCTGAAAATTTCCATTTAAAACAAAACAAAACAGGAAAAGCCCCCAATTTTCCCCATGGCTTCAAAATTTCCAGAAATTTTACATCTCTAGTTCTGACTGACAGATAACAGCCAGCTCTCTTTTTGGAATGCAGATAGAGCGATCAGGAAAAATAGACCTCACTAAACGATAAGATTTCCAGCCTACATTTGAACTGGGCAGGAAGATGTGTCTCCTGGAGCCTTCTCAGGCAAACATGGCATTATTTTGGCAAACTTCAAAGAGATTCTGCTTTACCTTTACCCAAGGCATGAAACACTCTGTGGAACTTTAGAAACGGCCTGTCTGTTTGGCTTATATGTGTGCTGCTAGCATGCTCCAGTCCTGCCTCTGTAATGACCTCCGCCCTAGCTTATTCGTCCATCAGCTTCATCGAGGGCATCAAAGAGATACTAATATCAAAATGTGTATCACAAAAATGGATAGAGTAGTCACGTCAGAAACAGGCCTTTAGCGTCTATATGAAACGTGTGGGAAAGGTCATCCGAGGAAGTGGGATGACATCTCAGCTGTATGCTGGTGACACTCCACTATAGTTTTCAATGCTACCTGGAGGGATCAGATACCTAGAGGCAGTTATGGGTGGAAGGAGGACAAATATACTTAGATTGAATCTCAAGAAGATAAAGATCCTAGGAGAGGGTGTTTCACAGATCTGGAAACTGGATAGATTGCCTATTTGCATTTCCCATGAATCAGCAGGTGAACAGTCTGTAGACACCTCTTGATTCACCTTTGTTGTCTTAGTTGCAGTCTTCCATTTCTTAGCTTCAGCAGATGCACCAGTTGATGCCATTCACTGACAGGGACAACTTAAAAACAGTGCCTCTTATCTGATTATTGTAATAGACTTGACTCTAGACTGCTTATGAAAATGATCCAGAATTTTCAGTTGGTGCAAAACATGTTTGCCAGGATATTGATAAGGCCAGCAGTCTGAGATCACATAATACCCATCCTGAAAGGGTTGCCTATCTGCCCCTTGGCTGCCTGTCAAGTCCTCATGTCTTTGGACCCAGGTATGTGTATGTATGGACTCTTAGATTAGGGTGGAGGGAAAGGAAGGGCCGTTTTCCTGTCCCAGCATAGACTCATATAAGATAGAGCCTTCTTCTTGGGAGCTGACCAACTTTTGAGTGTGCTTCTCCAAGAAGTAAACCTAATGCCATCTTTATTGACATTTGGTGCAAGGCTAAGTCCTATCAATTTACTCAGGTAGTTGTGAGTTATTTGTTGTTACTGTATCCAGGAATGGGACATGTGTGGCACTCCAGTTGTTGTGGAATTGCAATTGTCAGCAGCCCTAGCCAGTACCATCAATTATTTTGCTGGGACTTGCAGTTCAACAACATTTGGGGGACTGTACAATTCCTACTCTTTCTGTAATGGATATTATTAGATCTCCTGTGGATTTAAACATTCTCTCTGCCAGTTATTACTGCCTTTATTAGACGTTTCTTTATTTTATTTTATTGATGGTTGTTTTAATGATGTTGCTACTAACAACATTACTATTAATTAATAATAAATGTTATTATTAACTTTCAAAGCTCTTCATGGTTTGGCCCCCACCTATTTGTCAGCACTTGTTTCCCCCTATTTTCCTGTTCTTGTCCTGCACTCTAGTGATTCAGGGCTGCTGATTCAGCCAAGGATTTCCTCTGCCCCTACTCAGATGCGCCCCTTCTCCCATGCTGCCCCCTATTTTTGGAACCTCCTTCCCATGAATTTGCAGACCACCACCTTTCTAGACTACTTTAAGTCTAAATTACAGACTATTCTATTCAGGGAAGCCTTCCAACTTTCATTTTGATTTTATGTCCCTATTATTTGTATTAATTTACACTTCTATAGTATCTATCGTTTTAATCCTGTTATAGTAATATTTTATTAATTTGATAATGTTCTTTGTGGTTTTATATTGTGCGCCATAGGCAGATTTTTGTGTTTATTTTGGATTGTTGTTTTTCTCCTTTGTAAAGCGCCATGTAAAGCCTATGGCGCTATATAAAGAAATGTAATAATAATAATAATGATAATAATTGTTACTTGCGCTGGGATTTTTATCGACAGGACACAAGTAGACTTAACTAATTAACTAGCTAGCTAACAACTAACTAACATAGATGGAACCACTCCAAGAAAGTGAATGAATGAGAGACAGCCTGATCATAGTTATCCGTGCTCTGGCAACAGTTTGTTTAGATTACTGTACTTTAACCTCTAAAGACTACTTAGAAATTTCAGTTAGGGCTCATCTAGAAAGAAAAAAAATTGGAAATATTGGGAGTTTCCAATTCTTGTTTTGATTTTATTTGCACATTCCCAGGAAGGTTTCTCTGATACAAAGCCAGTGCTAAGTAATCTTTTTTGGGGATATGTGTGTGACCATCTAAAATCACTGAGTCCTGTATTCTGTTTTTATGCTTAGTTCTTTGTGCAATTTTCTAATCATTCACATTGTTTTTATTTATTATTCTCAACTGTTGTAAGTAGCTTTTGAAGTCTTTGGCCTTGAAAGAGAACATAACTTTAAGAAACAAAGTAGAATTGAGGATTAGAATAAGGATTAGAATAGAATAGAACACAGCTTTATTGTAGAGAAGGCCCACTCAATGGAGATTTTCAGATGGAGGAAATAACCCCTGCAATGATTGGGAGAGAAATGGGGCTGTTCCGTTGCCAGCGCCCAGTTTCACCCCCCCCGTCCTTCTCCTGATCTCTATTTGTTCTCCCTCCATCCTGCTTTCATTTTCCTTCTGCTATTTTTTACTAATGCAAGTTCTTTGTTAGTAAAAAAAATAGTGGAAAATAGCTGAAGGAAAATGAAAGTTTACAAGGCAGTTTACGAATTAAAACAAAATACAGTAAGCAAGGTGATCTTGTAGCACCTTTGAGACTAACTGAGAGAATGAAGTTGTAGCATAAGCTTTCATAGACTTGGTCTACTTCCTCAGATGCATCTCAGAAAGCAGACATAGGGCTCATCTACACAGCCCAGAATACGCCAGCTTCCCAGTGGCAGAAGAAGTCTGTCTATTAAATAATGAGACTGATACAACAACCCATCTTTATTTATACGTATTACAATTCTAATCCTTGTCCCCTTCAATATACTCCCAGTTCACACTCACACACCAATGCAGTCTTTTTTTTCCACTGGTTGAAGGCATGGAGCTGATACATTTCTGTCAGCTGTGTCAACATATCTGCCATTTCTTCGTACTGCATCAATTGACTCAAAGCGTGTTCCTTTAAGCACCAATTTCACTTTAGGGAAAAGAAAAAAGTTGCATGGTGCCAATTCTGGCCAATATGGAGGATTTTCAAGTGTAGTAATGTGTTTATCGGCCAAAAACTGCTTCATGGAAAGTGCTGTGTGAGCAGGCTTCATCAGTCTTGATGAAGATTGAAACCATTTTTCCACAGTTCTGGCCTTCCCTCCCCCAACTCTTTCTCTCAGCTTTGTCAAAACTTCCTTATAATAATGCTGGTTCACTATTCTGCCTTCTGGAACCCATTTTGCCAAAATCACACCCTTGGTGTTAAAAAAAAGAATGAGCATGGCTTTGAATGTGGACTTGCTTTGATGTGCTTTTTTCATTCTTGGTGTTTTCTGGTGCATTGACTGTCATTTTGTCTCAGGATCATACTGGAAGATTCAGGTTTCAACACAAGTGACTATTTTTTTGGAAAAGGTTTGGGTCTGCCTCAAGTTGCTGCAGAATGTCACATTGCTCAGTTTTTAAACTTAGCATTTTTCTTGCACACAACAGATAACACAGCTGCTTTAAATGATGACTGACAACTGAATGGCCAAGAGTGTTGATGTTTGTCATGCAGGTTCACACATGTTCAAAGTCACCACTCAAGCATTCACAATCAGTTCTCCCTGATTTGTCTGAAAAATTGAAACACGGTCTCATTGTTTAATAGACAGACCTCATATTCTGCAGATCAGGCCCATTCCTCTCCCATTACTGGCATGAAACTGGATAGAGTCCAGACTACCATGCTGGCCCATCACTTCAGCCAGTGCCACTGCTCACATCCCACTTTCCAAAGCCAAGAATCCTGTGTGCAGCATATGAGCAAGGCCCCTGCATGTGACCATCCTGGCCACATGCTATGAGCCTGCTTCCTGGCTTCAGAAGAGCAACAGCAGATGGCATGGCATGGCAGTGTGTGCCCCTGCAGTCACGAGGGACCCAGTCCTTTTTATTTTTGCTGGCTGAAGCAGTTTTCCCCAGTTATTTTGGTGTAACAGTGTTGTAACAGGCTTTGCTCCATCTTGGCCCCATCTTTGCCCCAGGGATTGTGTGGCCTGGCCAAGGGCAAAATGGGTAAAATGCCCTGTGTCATCTGGAGTGCAGGGCTCAAAGACGGGGCCAAGAGGGGGTAAATAGCCTGTCTAGACAAGGCCTGAGTCTACAAAAGCTTATGCTACAACTTATTTCTCTCAGTTAGGACTTTTTCAGATGCCCTAAAACCTGTCAGGGGGGTGGGAGAGGTACGCGGCTATCCCATGGCAGAGGGTCAGTTTTGGATGACGCTGTCCCCCTCCTGTCGTCGTCTGTGTTACTTCCGTGTTCAATCTATTGCAAAAGCACCACTTTTTACTCACAAAAAACCTCTGTGAGTAAAAAATGGCACCTTTGCAATAGATTGTGTTTGCAATAGGGGGACGGCATCGTCCAAAACTGACCCCCTGCCGCGGGATAGCGGTGTACCTCTCCCCCCCTCCCCTGACGGGTTTTAGGGTGTCCGCAAAAGTCCTTAGTCTCAAAGATGCTACAAGATCCCCTTGCTTAATGATATTCCAGACTAACACGACTATGTCTTTGAAATAAAATACAGTTAAAATATACAAAATATCAGCATTAAAATGGAATTAACAACACTAACAACAATTTAAAACATATAACTAAAAATGTTTTAAGGCAGTTTTTTTTTAAAAAAAATGTGATAAAACAGTACAGCAAGATGTTTTTTAAAAAAAACCTTCCTTTAAAAATCTTCAGTTCTCTAAAGCACGTTGGAATAAAAATGATGGAAGGACAGCAAGGAGAGGAACATTCTACCCTCCTTAGAGAGGGAGTTTCAAAGCCGAAAGCAGACACTAAGAACATCTATGGGAATATATCTAAATCTATGAACACTAATACTATATCTGTCTCCACATTTGCAGTTTAACAGTACATGCAACCTTGATTTCATGTTGCTAACTGTAAACATTTTTTTTTTTTTAGATGCTTGCATTGGGCAGATGGACAGTGGTGAATGTGACAATTACTCCCTGAAATGGTATTTTGACAAAGATCAGGACATGTGTTCCCAGTTCTGGTATGGTGGCTGCGGAGGAAACAAAAATAGATTTGAATCTCAAGAAGAATGTGAAGCTTTATGCATAAAGTTGTCCTAGTGTGGAGAGTGTCACTCATAAATGGTGCTTCTAGTTATCTGTCAAAGTAGGAAGAGGGGATAGAAAGCAAAATATGAGTTCTAAATTTAAGATTAAAAGAGGTTTCAGATTTTGTGAAACAGGGATGACATTTGTATTAACCTGGTTTTGGGCGGTTCTTCTTTTTACAATAACAAGACCATTGGAACTTTATTTTGACAGATGTTCAGTGAAAAATTATGCTGTCTTTAGGTTGTGGGGTTTGTTTCTTGTTGAGATGACAGATACAATTGTTGACTTAGCAAGTTGCCACTGATTCAACGGGTCTCCCCATATGGGGACTAACAATTGGATTTAGGCCAGAGGCTTCAATCCTATATTTTATAAGTCATAAGTCCTGTTGAATTCAATGGGATTTACTTCAGAATGTGTGTATACAGAATTGTGATGTGACACACTCACCCCTCTGTTTAATTTTTAACATAGGAAGAGCCAACAAGAGTTAATGCTTTTCTGGCTCAATGAATATTATTTAATAGGAAGAACATAATAAATAAAACTTGATCGTATTAACAGCAAGATGTGCACCTTGAGCAGGAAAAACAATAACTAAAAACACAATACCTCAGACATTTGTTGTATATTAACTCTGGGTTGTTATTGACACAATGCTTTAACCAGTAGAAATCTTGACTTTTTCTAAGCTGTGGAATTACATGCTCTGGTAGATACATAAGCAGATGACCCTTCTTAGTTCTGCTTCCTGTCAGAAATAAATACTATATATTTGAATAAAGTGAATTTTTCATGAAACTGCATTGTAGCAATTTTTTTAAAAAAAGTGCTCGTCTCTCGTAAGTTATAACAACTATTGTCCAGTCTTTTTATACCTCCTCCAAAAACATCTACACAATGTTTAAATTCACCAAAAAAGGGAAACAAGTGTTATTTAAAATACTGTTTTAAAATAGTATTATGTGAACACTGCTATTATGGTAAAACAGTGTGTTGCTCTACAGTGAGGACTTGCCATTCTGTTAGGCAGAATGAGGTAAAATGGGATGGAATGAGCCAGCTGCCACAGGGAACATATGCTAGGTGGTGGTGTGTGGCAGTGAGATCTTGGGGAACAATGCTTTGTGGCTTTCCCTGCACCCCTAAGATAGCCTCTTTGCATCTTGAAGTTAGCCAGCCCCCCCCGCCCCCCTGCCTACACAGCTTGCATGCTGCCTCAAGGTACAATAGGAGATGCTGGTCCATTGCCAATGCAAGAGGAAGATTCAACTGCCAGTCCAGTGGGATTGTGTATGCATAATGGAAGGGGACACCATCTAGTTCTTTGCCCCTGGCAGCAAAATGTCATAGGCCAGCCATAAGAGGCGATATGATAGCCCTGTTTAAGTATTTGAAGGGGTGTCACATTGAAGATGGAGCAAGCTTGTTTTCTGCTGCTCCAGAGACTGGAACACGGAGCAATGGATGCAAGCTCCAGGAACAGAGATTCCACCTCAACATTAGGAGGAACTTTTTGACAGTAAGAGCTGTTCGGCAGTAGAACACACTCCCTCGGAGCGTGGTGGGGTTTCCTTCCTTGGAGGTCTATAAACAGAGGCTGGATTGCCATCTGTCGGGGATGCTTTGATCAAGATTTCCTGCGTGGCAGGGGTTGGACTAGATGGCCCTCGTGGTCTCTGCCAACTCTACAATTCTATGATTCTATGATATATTCATCACTCACAGTATAATCAGTAAAATGGATGAACTCCGGCTGTCATTGTGTCATTGTTCATTGTGTAAAGAAGAATGGTAGGTGCTCTTAATTAAAAAAACAACAACCCTGCTTCTTAGTCACACAGTTTAATATTTTTGTTAACTGCCTCAGAAATCAGTTCATTGAACAACAACACGTTAGCTTTTGAAATAAGGTAACATACCTCCAAAGAACCAGCCTTTCAGTTTCCCAGTATAGCAAATTAGCATATCCATAATGTTGTTTTATGTTTTACCTAGTAGTTATTTATTCAGTAAAACAATACACAGTCAAAATGTATTATTTTTGCTGTATATTTGCAGACACTACTAATTGCTGTAGACAATTTTCTTCTGTCTGTATGATTTATTTGCTAAATAATCTGTTAAATAATTGCTAAATAATCCAAGGAGATGGGTTAGATGGAGAGACATGGTTCTGTCTGACATAATCTAACAGAAGAAGCAAAACTGGAGACACATCTCAAAGTGCTCAATTAAAGGGCATTTTATTTAGGGAAAGCCCATTTTTGTGTCTCTGTTTTCCCTCTGTAAGAACATCTAGTACCCTTCTTGTTGTATGAGATATTTGAACGTTCTTTCTGTGTCTTTGCCCAATACTTGTGATACTACACATGAATACAATGGAATGCCTGTGTATATTTCCAGTCAATAATATATTTTCCTCATTTTTCCTAATTCGTGCTAATGCAGCAGCTCTGGGGTACCAATGTGGGAGATTATCAGACACTTTAAAAAAGCCCCCAAGGAGGTTGCAAGAACATCACTGTACCACGAAAGGGTGTCAATATCGCATGCACAGTCCTCCTGGCATACATGCTCTGTTCTCCGTCCGTGCTGGAGTGATGAAAAAGGTGCCACTTTTCATTAACGGAGGTTTGGGCTAATGAAAAGCAGTGCCTTTTTCATCGCCTCAGAATGGCGAGACAACAGAGGAAGGATGAGAGGAGGATGGCGTTGTGGGATATCGACACCCTTTGGTGGTACAGTGATGTCGTTCAGAGGGTGGGAAAAATCTACCTGGGTGGAGGGATTGCCTTACTGTATACATTACAAAGATGAGAAGCGGTCTAATCCTGAGTTCATAGTGGTGCTCTGTATGTGTGTTAGAGATTTGCAGAACTTTGGCTGTGCTCCCTCCTCTTGCAAAATGTACTATCCCTAGAAAGAGGAAACTGACACATTTTTTTTTTCTCAATGAAGTGGTAGGCCTTACGATTAAGATATGAATTCTTCTTCCAGTTTCCTTTTGTAACTCCAGAAAGCAGATTTCCATGGAAAAATCTGTTGGCTTTTGGGTACCACCAGTTGGGCTTGCATGCTTCCAATACTTTACTGATCATTTGCTTAATTCAGTGTCATAGATGTTTCCACACATGTATTTTTGCTCACTGGTACAAAGCATCCTGTTGCTTTGTACTTTAAAAATTTGAATAAAACTTTTGCTTTTATAGTTTGCTTCCAATAGTAAAAATATTTAACACTAGGGTGAATGGATTGGTGAGAAAGGGTTAATATGAGAAGACAAAGATTGGGAAAATATATTTTGCTCATTTCTGTATGTGCAACTGAAAACTAGGGTGAATGGGGCAGCAGCTTTGCCGAAAGCATGGCAGATTTTTTTTTTTTTGTTCAGGGGTTTCTTTTACAGCAGTTTTAGATTTTTGGAGCAGTATCCAGAACTTCTAAAACCATAATGGTCAAACTAAGTTCTCTTTTGCAAATGACATCTGGAAATTTAAAGTCATTGAACAGAAGTTTGTAGTAAGTGAGTAGAAAATACTATATGTAAACAAAATCTATGAAAGGAAAGCTGCTGTTAGGAAATTAAAAAGAGATTAGTATTGATTTATTTCTTAACAGCTTACCATTGAGTAAATGAAAGCTATTTTGCACTTCCTTCCATATCTCAGAAAGACTGCTATGGTTAGATTTTGGCATTGTCCCATGACTTCATATGGACTTAGGACTTCATCACACAAGGCTGCTAAAGTGGCATTTCAGCAGGATAGTAATGAATTTGGCCAGTATTTATCAGATGACGTTATGGCTACCCTATTGGTGCTTCACATTCTAGTTGTTTCTGTCGTGTTACTGTTAGAATACCTGCCAATACCTGTACAATATCTATTGTACCCCTGGTACAATAGATCCCTTAGCTTCTGTTCCAGGATAACTGCAGTCACGTGGCATGAGGGGGCCTAATTCTCCTCCTCTCCCTCTCTCCCCGCGCCCCCTTGCTATTCCAAAGCAGCATAGAGTCCTCCAAAAAAGCATAGTCACACAAATGAAGAGGGGTGTGATAATAAACATTTTACCATTGGTATGCTTCCGTTTCCTTTAATTGCTGTGAGACACGAGGCTGGTGTGATAATGTCCTTAATCAGTTAAAAATCAACTAATTATACAACAAAAATTCATTTAAATAGTTGAGAATCCTACTGGAAATGCTGAAGGCTTAATGGTAGAGTGAACAAAAATGGGAACTCTTTTTGAACCAAACTTTATACAGCAAATTCCTTTATTTCCCTCCAATATCTAGCATCCCAGGCAAAAATCAGGAGGCATGAGTCATGATTCAGGAGGAAAGCCACCTCTAATCAAAATCTGTTTCAGTGAATTATATTCAGTGAATATAATGTTAGAACAAATAAACACATAACAGCCTAATGGATAAACCATGAACGAGCTTTGCAAATTGACCCTTGCAGATGCCTATAAACATTTTTACAGCAAGCTACGTTCCTGCATTTTTCATATTCCTCCTTATGCTGCTTAAAACTCATAAATCTAGCTGACTAGAGTGCATAGAAGCCCAGATATCAGGTTTCTCAAAAGTATCTTAAAATCATTTTTCCATATGCTGTGTCTTACTGACTAAAAGCACAAAAATAAGTATAACCCAGCAAGGCAAAGGGGATACTTTAAAAGAGGGATGGCAAACCTGTGGCCCTCTAAAGGTTGTTGAATTACAACTCCCATCATGCCTCTATATTGACCAGCTTAACTAGAGCTGATGGGAATTGGAGTCCCACCACATCTGTTTTATAGTATGTCATCAATCATGCATGTAGCCCTTCACTCAGCTAAAGGGCTTCAATTCCACTGAAGCCCATGGTATTTCATCGAACAAACCCACTGCACTGTAGTTGCCAAAAGGTACAGGTGACCAGGGTGTTCCATTGAACTTAATGGGACTTGTTCATGAATTTAGAGCATGGACAAGTGGTTGGATTTGGTCCCACTGAATCCATTGAACTTAATGGGACTTGTTCATGAATTTAGAGCATGGACAAGTGGTTGGATTTGGTCCCACTGAGTTATGACTCAGCTTTAGTGAGAATTAAGGGCACCGAACATAATATTGACTCAATCCATTGGAATTATTGCTAACTCTCCATATCTAGTTGTTACTGCCTACAGCTTTATTAGCAGTCTGTCCACATACCACCATCTGACAGAAAACAGACATGAGAGAGCAGAGAACCCTGACTCAGACGTGCATAATGCTAGTTTTGAATAAAAAGTTTACTGAAACACCCTGAACTGCTCTTTTTTGTTGTGTAAGAACCTATCCCTATTCTTTCCATGTTCTCCCGATATAAATCTGCCAGAATTTTAAGATCCCCAGGGGAAGGCTTTCTCTTGATCCTGCCATCATCCAGGCTCGCTTGGTAAGGACACGAGAGAGAGCCTTCTCACTGGCTGCTCCCACCCTTTGGAACTCCCTTCCTCAGGAGGCTAGGCTGGTCCCCTCCATGCTTTCCTTTCACCGGCAGGCAAAAACATTTTTATTTCAGCAAGCTTTTAATTTGTAGCTGTGGACATAGAGGCTTTATTGGGGTATGCTTTTATGTGTTTTTATTGTTTTAACTTTCATATGTTTTAAAAATAATTTTAATTGTTACTTTTAATTATGTTTAATTGTCTTATTTTTTTAATTTGTTTTTACGTTGTAAACTGCCTAGGGAGCGCTTTAGCACTGATAGGCGGTATAGAAATTCAATGAATAAAATAATAAAATAAATAAAATATTTTCTACCTCTGGTACTAAAGTTTCTGTTAAAGAAGTAAAGCCCAAGAACACATCAACGTCGTTAACTGAGGGTATACCTGTACTTTAATTTGTTGTAAGCCACCTTGGCTCCTGTGCTGGGTGAAAAATTCCTTTGCTTCAGTTCCAGGATGACTGTACAGGTAGTCACATGGCATGAGGGGGCCTGATTCTCCTCCTCTCCCCCTTCCCCTTGCTCATAATGAAATGAACTAAAATAATAAATAAATCCATGACCCCTGGCTCCACTGTACCCCTTGTGATGGGAGTAGGAAGTGGGACTGCAATATCAGGTCTCTCCTCATAACAAACCACAGTAGTTTAGTTGGTCCTCTATTACTGATATCAAACATGTACATTTTGAACCTTTGCGTGGTCTTGAACCTCTACTTGTAATTTGTGGACAGGTTCTATTCATACAGCCAATGAAATGTTGAGAAAGCAGGAGTGCAGCATGGTTCCATGAGTTCCCAACCTCACACATTCACTGAATATGAAGTAGCTGCATGAACGAGGATGGCATGATAAAAAGTATCTCTGCAAAGAGGCTCATTTTACTTATTTTTTCTAGGTGGCTAGACATGAGCCTTCTGAAGGAGAATTTCCTGTTTGAGGGAAGAACACACTGCATACATAACCAGTGCAAAAGAAATACAATGGAGAATCCAAGAGACTTGGAACATTAAAATCCCAGTTGCAAGAGATCACTGAAAATGGCAGTCTTCTCTGGTGCAATGTGAACTGAAATTGAAAAGTACCTTTTGTTTTGCCAGTTGTATAGCTTGCCATTTCAACCTTTTCCTGTGGATCTATATTTTAAGCCTGCATTCCTTTGCTACTTTTCCTAGACATGGGAATAGATGGAGAATTAAGCATGTGTGTGGCTTCAAGTCGCCTGCCGACTTAGGTTGATCCCATCAATTTTATAGGGTTTTCTTAGGCAAGGAATACTCAGAGGTGGTTTTGCCAATTATACAGAGCCCCAAACCTTCAGCCTACCATCATTGGGAACACTTATAGTTTCCCTCCAATCTGCCCATCTCATTACCAGGTATACATGATTTTGCTAGGCATTTCCATATAATTTCAGGCCCATGTGAACAGGGATTGAACAGGAGGTGAGAATTGTGAGAACCTCCACATGTGATTGGTCTTCAACTCCTAGAAGCCCTAGCTACTATAACCGATGGCAAGGAATGCTAGGGACTGCAGTCCAGCAATATCTACAGGGCAGTACACTTTCCAAACTTGGGCTAGAAACTTACTTTTCAGGAACAGAAATGGAAAGCTGAGAGAATTGGGATACTTAATGTGAACCCATCACCAAACCCCATTTTTGTGTAGTGAAAGTGAGTCATAGTTCTAGGATAAAAGCAGAGCACAGAGCAAATAAATAAATGCACAAACCATCAAAGCTGCCTTACCTTGGATCATAAAATAATAATAATAATAATAATAATAATAATAATTATTATTATTATTATTAGAGATTGTTGATCCATATAGCTCAATGTTGTCTCCATTACAGCCAGGAAAGTGCTGAACCTCCAAAAGTTTGTCCAAGACATCTTTGACCAAAGGTTTCCCATTTCTAGTCTCTACTGACTCACAGAAACTCTCCAGGTTCTCAGGTATAAGTCTTTCCTCACCCTGCTTGGAGATACCAGGGGATGACAGAAGCCAAGAGTTATACTTGTGACCTTTTGTTATGGCATACTTTATACTTCTGAGCTGTGGCCATTCCTCCTCTCTTAGAGTTGATTCTCCACAAGTGTCCAAAGCATAGTTTTGGAGCATATTACCTAGAATGAGGTAAAGTGTAATTTCCTCCCCATAGCTAACCTCTTGAGAAAATATTATTGTAAGTTAAACACATATTAGAAGGACAATATAGCCAATTGCAAGCATAATATGTGGGGAAATATTACCCTTGGTATTTGGGAGACTAGCATTGGGCTTTGCACTGTGCACTGTGTTCTGCTCATGAAGACTATAGTACATCCTTGCAGTACAGAAATGGGAAAAAAACCCACACAGTGTTTAAATCAGTTAGGGTTATCCTGAGGCCAAATATTACCACAGGTAAAGAGTGCCTTCAGCATTACTTCCATTTCCTCAACTCTTGAATAACGTCTTTTTATTTGCACCTATAATCTATTTAACAGGGGTGTACACCAACCACAAGATTTGGTTTGGAACTTGATTCAAGGATTTGGAAAGCAACCTTATTCCACTTGGACTTATTCAGAGACCAACCAATTCAACCAAACTTGTGTCAAGATTCAGAAGTCTGAAGGATTGTGCCTCCCCTTGACTGCCACTGGAATGTTCAAAATAACTAGAACCATTCCCTCCTTTTTTTCCCTGAACGGGATTAACATTGTGGTCTTACTATCCTCGTTGTTGTTGTTGTTGTTGTTGTTGTTGTTGTGTGCTTTCAAATCATTACTGACTTAGGACAACCTAAGGGGTTTCCTGGCAAGAAGTGTTCAGAGGGAGTTTGCCATTGCCTTTCTCTGAGGCTGAGAGAGTGCGATTTGCTCAAGGTCTTGGGAGAAAGCCAGGATATAAACCCAACAAACAAACAAACAAACAAACAAATGGTCACCCGATGGGAGCTAGGCAAGCCTGGTTAGTGCCAGCCAATCACTGCTCAGGGAATGCCTTGAAGCAGGGGGGGGGGCTATTAGGAAGAAAGGATACAAAACTGAGGCTTGTTTCTGATAGAAAGCAGATAGAGGAAAGGTGTCATAGATATAGAGAAAAGCTGTAATAGAATTAGGACAAGTTACCAGGGTGGAAGAACTGAATAGGGTTTTGGGGAGCTGTTAATAAATAGTTCTGGGGTTAATGTTTGATCGAATTGTGTATTATAATGTAAACTTGTACTTGTTTATTCTTTTTTTTCCAACTGTGTCTGTCTGTTTCTGTTAAGTTTTGATAGCAAGTCTGGTCATGTTTATGATAGTGAACTCACTGAACAACACATCCACTGGTCCATATAGAGATAACCCTTGAGGCCCAAGTACCAGATCCAGTGAAGGATCTTGAGGGCAAGGTGAGTGACAGGTTTGGAGCTCCAAATGGTTTGGACCTGTGGTGCCAGCCTGGAGAGCGGATTCATCACAGGGCAACCCTTTCATGGGGTTTACCTGGCAAAATGTGTTCAGATAAGGTTTGTCATTGTATTTCTTTCAGGCTGAGAGAGTATGACTATCACCCAATGGATTTTCATGGCCGATCATGGATTAAAACCCTGGTCTTCCCAAGTCCTAGTCCAACACTCAAACCACTACACCATGCTGGCTTTCATAGGAGGGGATTATGCCTGCTAAAACTTTAGACAAAATGGTGCCAATGAACTGACAAGAGTTTTTTGTTTTTTTAAAAAAATTGTGGCATATTTGAAATAAAATGGCAGGAAAGTTGTCTCTTCTTAGAGAAACAAGGCTTCCCATATTCATAAGAATGGATGCATTATAATATAATATGTATCTGTCTAGGGTTTCTCAAACCATGATGCCTTTTGCCAGTTCTAGACTGCATAGTTATCCAAATCCAATGGCTGATACCAGCTAGAGGAGACCCACTGCATTAAATGCTGGATGATACGGCATCACTTACATAACTCCCACTGATGAAATGGACCTACTCTAGTTGGGACTAGTAGTTAGATTTACACCTTGTATATAAATACCCTAAAGGCACCAGATCCTGTCTGATCTTGGAAACTAAGCAAGGCCTGGTTAGTACTTGGGTGGGAGACCAGCAATGAATACCTGGTAGTGTAGGCTACATTTCAGAGGAAGGCAATGCCAAACTATCTCTAAGCACTCCCTGCCTAATTAAATCCTATGAAATTTATGAGGACAATTGACTTGCAGGCGCGTACACATGCACGCGCGCGCGCACACACACACACACAGCTGCACAATAAAATGTCACTCAAAAGAACAGCAGGACACTCTAATATGGGCCTACAGGGTTTCATTTCTTTGTTAATAATAAGCAATATAAGCAGAGAAAGCAAGCAAGCAAAGCCTGATGGGAGAGGAGACTGGCAAAGGAGGGAGGCAGTACGACATGCCTGACAAAAGTAAGCCTTAAGTCCCTGTACCAACACCTCTAGAGCCTCACTCACCAGGTCCTGCTACTTGATGCTGGCACTAGGCAGGATGAAGGATTCAGGCACTTACTGCAAGTGACAGTAATTTTTAAGTAACATTTTTAAATGGGCATCCTTTCCAAGTGTATTGGTACTTTGCCTTTACTGAGCCAGCATGTTGTAGTGGTTAGAGTGTTGGACCATGGAGATGACAGGGATGGGGGAGGAGTTCCATGCCAAGCACTTCCAGCCACCAACAGGGCAGCCAGATAAATGCCACCTCCCCCCCGTTCCTTATTTTTAAATTTTTTAATTTTGTTTTGTGTTTTGACAGCTGTTGGGGTTATGTTTGAATTTCCCTCCCACTCATTCTCTTGCGAGAATGAGTGGGATTTCAGCTGGCCGGTCATAAATGCAGCCTTACAACAGCTGCATTTACAGCTGGCTGGCAAGCAGGGAGGGAGCCCGTTCCTGAAGCGGAATGGAAATAAGTGTGCAAACATTTACCTCCATTCCGTTGCAGGAACGGGAGAGGGGCTTGCGGGACAGAAACGGGCTTTTGGCCCTGGTGTGAACCCAAGAATCAGCTTTGTTACTGCCCCTCGCTCAGTGTTTTAGAGAAAGAAAACTTAAGTATAAACATGCTACTTTTCCCCCAGGGCATGGCTGCTCCTTCCCTTTCTGAATCTCCAACATGGCTTCGGGGAGGGGTTCTAGGTTCAGGGGAAGCCCACTTTGCCTTGGACATCATCACCAGGGGTCTGCAGGCAGCGGCTTCAGCTTGGACAGAATGTATTACTGTTGTTGTGTTGATTGGAGAGATTGGAGTCTGGAGAGATTGAGGCCCCCAAAACAGCCTCAGGGGCCACATTTGGATACTTTGTCCACCCAAGCAATTAAATTTGTCCCAGTTTCTATAGGTTACAGAAGGTCACACTGAAAAGCCTTCTTTTAAAACAGCATTTCCCCACTATTATGGTTGGAAATGGAAATACATATTTTTATATGATGATTAAAGCACATAATCAGACATACCATTCATTTTTCAATAAATCCATTCAGGATGCATTGTATTTATATAAGCAAGGAACCCTCACCCCAAGCTCCAAACCACTCCTGGACAGAGCCAGGTAGAAGCTATCCAGCTAATTTTCTCTGTCTTCTGAGGCCAAGAATGGTGGACAAGAAGGGCCAGGAAAATCACTTGATAGATCATCCCACTGGAGCTATTGTCTCTCTGCAGCAACCCAGGGAAGGTTCACAAGCTGCTTAGATACTTGTCCAAATTGTCTTAGCAGACCCTCTTGTCAATGGGCATTGCTCTGCCAACCAAAAGTGTACTGAGTGGCGAGGGTGGGAGGACCCTGATAAAGTGGATATGCTGAAGTTATAGTAGGATGCTGAGTCCCCCCCCCCTTTGCTAAAAGCTGTAAAACACCAGAACCATCTAAGAAGCTACTGTTGCTGGCTAACGAATTTACAGGATTGGCTTGACTTCCAAAGAACAAATCAGGTTAGTAAAAGACTTTCACAGGGCAAATGGAAGAAGCATGCTCACACTTTTCTCTCTAGGGGTGGAATCAGCAAGGAAGACATGCTGGAGCACAGAAGGTTAGGTCCCAAGGCAGAAAAGATAAGGGGAGATAATCTCGGGAGTTGAGGAAAATACTTTGGGAATCTAAATGAACAGAGCAACCTTGCAGGAGTTGAGCTGATGGTGCACTGACTGTAGCAATGACCTCTGAGACTTGAAGGGCTTGCAGTTTTGCACTGAGAAGCAACTTCCTCTTTACCTGGTAAGTAGCAACAACTGTCTTTGGTGCTGAATATGGTAAGGATGCTTCTTTCCTTTACAGAGCAGCCCCAGATATGTCTGCTCAGAAGTAAGAGCGATCAACTTCAATAGGATTTGCTCCCAAGTAATTTTTTTTATAGAACTTCAGCTTGATTTATCTGGGGAACAGCATGATCGCTGACTGTTTTTTAGAGTATTCAAATGTTGCCTTTTATGTTGAACTTCATCAGATGCACTAAATATGGCATCACATAAATGTGAAAGGGCACACAGATCAGAGGACGCCGCCTGTTCATGTTTATGTATTGGCAATAAGGCATTCTATTTTATTGATGGTTTAAGCTGTCAATAGATCCCCCTGCTGCTTTTTTGCCAGCATTGTCGGCATGTAAAACCTTGGGCCATTTAAATCTCTTCAATGCAAGTCAATGGCCCGACTGGGCGGAACACTTCTGGGTGAGATTGTGCCATCTAGGTAATTGACAAACTTTTTATCACCCTCCCTGGGTTACTTGGAAGTTTTTTATTGTGTGTATGTGCTTGGTGTGACTTTTACATGGTTATTTTTTTATTTTTTGAATTTCCCGTGCTATGAAATCACACAAGATTTCAAAAGAGAAAGTAAATGAAGCTCCATTCATTTCCTCTTTATTACTGGAGCTGCCTTTGCTGGGAGAGGAAGTAAGTGTGTGTGTGGGAACATTCTTTCGCTGGCATAAAAATAGTTTTTTTAATGCTGGCAAAAGAACGTTTTCAGGGGCTAGTCTGATAAAATCTGTGATCGCACCTTCTCCCTTTTCTTCCCATACAGCCATGATCATATGAAGTAGATGCATTTAATGAATTATTTACAGAATTTCTCCAATAGACAATGTGTAAATACTAGTTAGCAGTGGCAGCTGGTGACTTCCATTTTAGTGGAACAGTGAGTCTCCCCTGAGTTTTAGTCCAAGCATTGAAGGGGCTACCCAAAGTGCTGATCCCTGTCCTCAAGACAGATGCATGACCTTGGATAGCTCCTTTAATGTTTGGACTAAAACCCAGAGTGATTTCACCATGCCATGGACATGGGCACGTCCCATGTATGAACCTGTATGTATGATTATATAGCCTATCAATTAATTTATATGCAACATGACCATCAATTAAGATGTAGCATTTATATTGTACTAGCCCTATCAGCAGAATTGTCCAATTTTTGCCCGTTTTTCTACTCCTGTGCCACTTTTCCTCAATATAAAAATAATAAGGCAAGAAGATGAATGAAGCATCTTTCCCCATCACAAACAGCCTTACAGCAAATTCCCTTTAAAGCATCACCAACCCTCAATGGCTAACTATGCATTAACGGTGGATATAGAAGTCAATTTCTAGCAGTTACTGCACTGTGATGATATGTTTTGCAAGCCAAAGATGCTTTGGCTTGGCTCTTAAGATAAGGTAACTTGAGGAAGTCTACTCAAGGAAAGTTTCTCATTCCTTCCTTCTGTATGCAGGCTCGCGTCACCAAGAAGCCTCTACAGAGGGCTGGGAGGAGTACAGTGTAAAATGTGACCTGCGGCAGAGGGAATTGCAAAGGGGGGGGGGAATGTTGGAAAACGGTTTTTTTTTTTCCAGGAAGAATCTAGCCCTGTTTGGGGGCAAGGCGTCTTTCCCTAACTGCCTCTTGCACACCTACCCCATATTGTTCAGAGGTGCCCTCAACCAACCAGAGAGGCTGGGAGGGTGGAAGCAGGTGGTTGCAAGATGATGGGACTGAGGATCCAAACCAATGTCTTTAAAAATGGACAGTAACGTCTATTGATATATCTGTACATATGTTTAATAAAACATAATGCTAGTAGTATTTGTCATACACTTCAGTGCATCCACAGACCTGTTCTGTTTCATATTAGGGCAAATGCTTAAGAATTAGGCTTTACTATTGAAAGACCCAGACCAAAATACGAGTCAGCCCTCCCCATTTGCAGGTTTAACTTTTGCGGATTTGATTATTCAGGATTCTTTGCTTCTGCTGCCATTTTTGATAGGGACTGCAAGCCTTGTGAGACTGAAAGACTGCAAACATGTGGCAAGTCTTGTAAATCCCTAATAAAAATGGTGTAGGGCAGCAATGGAGGCAGCAGCAAACCCCACCAGCTGCCTGCTACTGCCTTGGTAAGGAACCCCGTCACCTCGAAGGCATTTGTGGTGGGTTGAATCCGTGGATTGTTCTTTTGTATGTTTTAAATATGGTTTGTGTGTGTGTGTGTGTGTGTGGCTAGAGATATTCACAGTTTTTCCACTTTTGCAGGGGTCCTGCACCCCTAACCCCAGCAAATGTGGAGGGCCAACTGTTTCTATAGCTGCCATTCCCCCCACCCCTAGTTTTCCATCAGATGTCTACTTCATTCACAGTGATAGCCACATGTTATAGATATCCTCAAATAGTGCTTTTTAATGGAATTACTGGCAGGCATTTAATGTGTGAGCCAGCCCATCCTCAGAAACCAAATCTTCTGAGCCATGCATTGTCCAACATTGTTCTTGTCACATGAATATTTTTGACTGATTTCACAGACAGGCTGGTGGAGATTTTCTTCCATTTGATTAGATAGTAAGTCCTTCAGAATTTGAAAATGATTGTTCTAGTCTTGATGGCTAAGAAAGAGGGAAGTACGTTGGGCTATAAATTGATCAACACACTCTTATATTTTAACACAGTAGGATACTCATGTCTTAACTGGGTGAAAAACATACGATTCAGCTAAAAGCCGACTAACTGCTTTATAAATGTCAGTTTAAAAATTTATTATTTATATGCATCAAGTTTGACAATTTAGCATGTGTAGCTACCCTTTTGGAATCCAAAGTGGATGTCAGGAATCCTTCTTTCATTCATTCATATGTTTGTATATAAAATGATGAAGGTGTTGTTGTGTTTTAGTTTAGTGAAGTATTTTCAGATACAGGTCAACCCCCATATGCAAAGGACTGGTACCACGGTTTCAATTAACCATTATCCGAAAAATATGGTCTCTCTAGACATTTTCTAGGTCCTCCAGTGTGGTTCTATGGTAACTTCTATTGGAATTTACCATAGAGTCGTGCTGGAGATGCCTAGAAAGGCGGCTTCTCTAGGCATTTGCTAGGTTCTCAAGAATGATTCTATGGGGTTTGCTATTACCCACAGTTTCAAGTACAGGTATTTCTGTAATTCTGTAATTCTGGGAATGTACCCCCTGCAGATACAGCAGGAGACCTATATGTGAAACATGTACTGTGCTGTACTCTACAGCTGGCATTAAGAAATATAATAATCTGAATGAAAAAGAATGACCACTAATGTGTTTCTGGAGGTTTCTATTCATTTTAGCTTCTGCAGAAGGAATTTAGGAAGAAAGATTTGTGGGAGAAAGGTTTAATCAAGCATCCGCTGGCTGTGCATGACAGCCCCAATCTGTACTACACATTTGTAAGCAATCCAAAAAGGGAGTCTCTGCTGCTTATTACCCTATCTAATATCATGTGTTAAACTTGCTAACACATCACACATCTAAACAGACAAAAGTGATACAAAGGGTTGAACTGAGATGTAGTCATATTAAATGTAAAACCAATGGAATCAATGAGACTTAAGGTAGTCATCATCCATTTCAGTCAATCTGCTTTAAATATGCCTAAATTTCTACCAAACACATTGTCTCCATGTTACTGGATGCAGACTACCACAGGACACACTTTGTTACAGTGGGATCATCACTATCATGAGAAAAATTGAAAAGAATTTTGGGGAAATTGATGCTGGCTTTTCATCAGGCAGTTTTGTGATTTTCAGGTAGAGATCAAATTGGGGGGAGGAAAGCTTTGTGCAGTATAAATTGTAGCATTATAAGGAGGATTATAAAACAGGCTGAGTGAACGGGGCACAACTATAATATCAAGGAAAAGGACCTTGAAAAAATGTACCATCTGCACTTAATAAAGTCATTTCAGAAATGACTCTCTTTGAATAATTAACTGTAGCCATTTGTCCACAGTGAATTGAACTCTTGGCAATACAACAGTACAACAGATATGAGGGCCATCATGGAGACAGGGTGAAAGATAGTAGACAAGATAGTGGATAGTGGAAAGATAGAGAACAGCCAAATCAAGGTGGAAATCTTTTCACTGTTGGTTTCCTGATGACAATTCTTTAACTCCAATTGTTAGATTTGGAACTATCCAAATCTGTGTTATCTGATCATTGGACTATCATCATGTAACGTGAAACAATAGCAAGATGCTTCAGACAACAGCTGTTGTTGTGTGTCTTCAAGTCATTTCTGAATTATGTTGACCCTAAGGCAAACATATCACAAGGTTTTCGTGGCAAGATTTGTCTAGAGGGGGGTTGCCTTTGCCTTCCACTGAGGCTGCAAGAGTGTTACTTGCCCAAGGTCACCCATGGCGGAGCGGAGATTTGAACCCAAGTCTCCAGAGTTATGGTCCAATGCTCAAACTACTATACCATGCTGGATCTCTCAGACTCAGCTCTAACTTTTTTTTCAGGCACTGCAGAAGAAATACACTTCTCTGTGTGTAGTCAAAACAGATTAAAGGAACAGTGATTCAATGTGGAGGTCTTCAGATTTTTATTACTTATATCTTGCAACAACTAGCCAGCATTTCACCAACTCCAGGCTTAAAGGTTGTTTGAAACAATCCAGAGGATTTTTGAGCACATGTTGCTGTCAAAATAGTGGAAAGAAAAGCTGAACACACTGCTAGGAAATTGTAATCAAAGCAAAACAATACATTTTGGTAAGACAAATTGATTTGTGTGATTGGTCGGTTCAGGACAAAGGAATCCATTGTGATGATAATGACAGGCATCCCAATAACATGATGATTGCATTCAGAAGTTCTGGTTGCAATCCTGTAGTCAGTTACCTATAGTCAGAAAGGAGATTATCACACTATACTGTTATAGTGCTATTCTTTCACTTTAACTGCTCTGGCTATCTACTGTGAAATCCTGGGATTTGCAGTTTAGGGAGGGGTATTTAGCACTTTCAGCCAGAGAGCTCTTAGGCCTCACTAAACTACAAATCCCAGAATTCCAGAGGAGGCAGCCATAGTGGTTAAAATGGAATAATAACACTATAACAGTGTAGTGTGATAAAGTCAATAGTATCATAGAACCCAATCAGGCTTACTTCTCAATAGATTTGTATAGCATTCTGCTATATGACTGCACGATGGGATGTGCTGAAAGAACTATTTGTACATTGCACAACACATGCTATCATGCTTCAAGATTTAGTGAAATAACACTCTCTTTCAAGATATATTAAAATACTGGGCGAATTGTCTGAAAATAGCTGATGCTTTTCCTTAGTGTCATGAATTGAACTCATCAGCTGTTCTGCACAGAGCAAGCATCTTCTTTGTTTGTGCATTTTCATCAAGTGGTAATCATAAACTGCAACCTCCTGTGAGATGTAAGATTCTATGGACATGCAGATTCTGAGTTGTATTTCCTTGCACTTCACTGGATGCCATGACATAGTTGGCTCCATTATAACATTTCCTTATGAGGACAAGTCTCTTATTGGCAGCCTCCACTGGAGGCTTTCAAGGTACTGTAAGCTGGAACAGCTCAGAGTTGGTGTAGCAGTTTTTCAAGCATTTTAAGTATCATCATGAACAAGACAGTAAATTTGAAGCAGCCATCTTTGCATCCAGTTTGGTCGTAATGGTGAAAATACTGTGATTGGTCTTCTTTCTTCATAAGGCCAGGAGTGCTTATTGCCAGGTTTGGCTGTTACGCCAGCTGTGTCCCTTCCTAGTTGGGAGACCTAAAGATGGTAGTGCACATGCTGGTAACCTCAAGGCAGGACTTTTGCAATGTGCTGGACATTAGGCTACCTCTGTACCAAGTTCGAAAACTTCAACTGGTTCAAAACATGGCAGCCAGATTAGTCACTAGTACATCCAGGAGTGATCATATCACAACAATATTAAAATCACTCCACTTGACTGCCAATTAGTTTCTAAGCAAGGTACAAAGTGTTGATTATTACCTTTAAAGCCCTACATGGTTTGGGTCCAGCTTACCTATGTGATCGCCTTATCCCGTATAATCCACCCCGTACATTCAGGTCCTTTGAGGGACATTTGCTCTAGCCAGCTAGGACTAGGTTGGCAACTATCACCCACAGGACTTCTTCATCAGCTGCCCCTAGACTCTGGAACAGCCTGCTGGAAGAGATACAACAGCTGAATACACCATTGGAATTTAAAATAACGTTAAAGACCAGACTCTTCAGCAGGCTTATCCCGATGATTTTAAAGTGTGAATTTTAAACTGTGTACTGAATGTTTTAAAATATCTTAGGGGCCGGTTCCACGACAGGAAAAAGTTCGCCAGATTCCGGATTACCGTCCTTTCGTATCAGGAGCGCATAAATCACACGGTGCCTGGCAATTTCGAATGATCCAGACACTTTCTGTTTTGCTTAATTCACACAGGCAAAGGTGGGGGGGAATCGCCTCCAGATGATTAAAGTCAGGCAGGAGGCGGGGAGGGAGCAAGGAGGGGGTCATGGAGACCATAAATAATGAGAGGAAAGAAAAAGGACAAACAAACAAGCAATCGAAAGAGCGATCTGACAAACTCCCCCGTCTTCCCCAGCCCTGAAAGGCTTTTGTAAAGAAAGGAGTCAATGAAAGCACGAACAAGCAAAAGCATAGTGGAGCAGATTGCCTTCATGCACGCATGCACACACAAACACACACCACAGAACTAGGGCTTGCCTCATTTGGTTTCCCTCCCTCCGAAGGCTTGAATAAAGGCAAGTGAATGGAAGGACAAACAAACAAAAGAACGAACATGCGATCGGCTGTTTTCCAGCACACACACACACCCACACACACCCACACACCCCAGCGAAGCAGCGAAGCATCTTCCCACCCCCCCACCCCCCAAAAGATAGACAGGAAGGGCTCCGTTTTCCAAAGTGAGTTGCAAGCAGAAGGAGGGTGAATTTCTTCTCTCCAACCCTTCAGTCTATTCGGATAAAGCACTCCAACCAATCAGGATTCAGCTCTGCTCACAGTAATTCGAAAAGGCAGATGCCAGTTTACACGATCGTTAGTTCCCACGGTAAAGTATGCGCATTTTCGCGAACTTAATCAAAAAAGTGCGGAAAACTAGCGAAAGCTGATACTGCGCAACTTATGGGGTTTTTGCACCCCCTCCTTTTGAAAAGGGCGCTGTTGCTTCGAGATGCGTGGGAACTATCAGGCTTCTTGTTGCATTCTTTGAGGATTTATTTTGCCGTGGAAACGACCCCTTAGTCATACCTATTTTTTAAATTTATAAGTTTTAACTGATATATGTTTTTACCTAATATTATGTTTATACGTTAATGTGTTGTTCCCCACCTAGATCCACAAGGAGAGGCAGGCAAATAATAATAATAATAATGATAATGATAATATACAGTTGGTTTTGCCACTGGACTTAATTTTCTAGCCATGACAGGTTCGGACATATTGCTAAAAATGTGCATTTATTGGCAGCCTGTTTGGATTCCAATATGGCAGTAACATGACTTTTCCAACACAGGTAGGCTGTCTCTGACTGAAATACATGTTTGGCACTTGTGACAATTACACTTTATCTTATTGTTTGTCCTATAAATACTGGACTTACATATAATTAAAAACAATTATTGAGTACCTTTTGAAATTGCTGGAGAAATACTAAAGTAAAAGTGAGAACTTAGGAGTCATTTATCACTGTCTCCTTTGCTTACACTTTACCTCCCTCCACTAATATAAATTTAGTGAACTCCTAAATCCATTCTTCACTGTCCAAGAACATAGTTTGGCTCAGGAAGCTTAATACCATCTGCAAAGCAAGTTAAAGCCTTGCCAAGCCATCTGTTTTAAAGCACACATTCAGCTGTACCGAATAAGAAATTCTCAAAAAATGGATGGAAAAATGAGGTCCTACAAGACGGCAAATTTCATTCACAGCCCTAAAAACAAATATAGCTCTTATTTAAACTTCCAGACATTACCACATCTTCTTCACTTGCTCACAGTACAAATGTTCTGAGCATTCCATTCTTCCAGAAAAACTGGGGTAGCCAGACAGGATCCTATCCCCTGCCATTCTTGAATCATGCAGATGTAATTCTGCTTAGATTTCAAGAACCTTCTATGTAAGCAAAATTTCTTATTCCCAAAATAAAATTAAAAAAAAACCCAACAGTTTGGGTTTAATTTAAAAAAGTATACTGTAAATATATATATATATATATATATAGATAGATAGATAGATAGATAGATAGATAGATAGATATAGATAGTTGGAATGATACCCCTCCCTACCCTTCCTATGCTACCTCAAAAATGGATGCCTTTGTGAAGCTGTAGAAAGGAGGATGCTGGGAACATCCTAGGAAAGGCTCTAGATGTGAAAGCCCCAGAGCCTTTTCATTGCCCTGATATGGGAAAACAATTTTTAATGCTTGTGAAAAAGCGTATGGGGAAGAAAATTGGCTCCCTCTACAACTTTCTGACCTGCCAGCATGAACCCAGAAAGGACAAATGAAAAACTGGTTCTCCCCCTCCACAGCTTATGGGTAGATCTACCCATAAGCCATAATACTCATTTTAATTAGGAGCTGCCCATTCAGTGGTCATGTATTCATAGTAAGTATGATAGAATGGAGTGGGGGAATTTTTTAGTTTTAAAATTCCCAGGCTGTGGAACTCTCTACCACTGGAGATAGTCGTTCCATTCTTTTCTTCCACCAGCAGCTAAAGACCTTGGGCCCATCTACATGAGGGGGAAAAATCCAATGTACCTCATAGTATTGGCATCTCGCAGCAGTAGCAACATGTCTAATTTTTTTTCCTGGCCTCGGAAGCTGCCATAAGCCTCGCATTCCTGATGGTAGCCATGAGTGATATAGCAATTTTCCAAGTTTATAATAAAGCAAAACAGAAAATATCCATCCTGTTTTATCACCTTAGCAAGTGATCGCTAAGGCGAAAATCCAACATGGCAGCAGCCATTGCTTGCCCTGCTAGCAAGCCCTGCCCCTGTTCTCACTCGGCCAACCAGCTTTATGCTTCCCTTCGAATTTTTTATTGTTCCATAGTCCAAACAAGCAAAAATTTGCACCCCCCTCGCAGTTTTTGAAAAAGTACAGGAAAATCTGCAAAGGCTTTTACCCGTTGTTTTTGCCATTTTGGGCCCCCTTTCTTTTGAATAGTGTGGATTGACACTGGATCCTGTTTAGACAGGTAGAATTCCCCGCGAATTCCATAAGGGGTATTTTCACTGCTTAGATGGGCCCCTTTTTATCTGAACAGGCTTTGGTGAAAAGTGGCCTTTTAATAGGATCTTTGAATTGCACTTTTATTGTTATTACATTGTTTTAAAATCATTTTATATTGTTTTAAAACACTGGTGGTTTAATATGGGAGTTTATTTAATTGTTTTTTTTAAAAAAAACTTTTTTATTATAAGGTTTTAATTCATTTATCTGTTTCAATTCATGCTGTTATTCATTTGGAGTCCCATTTGGGAGAAAGACAGGATATAAAATAAATAAAGTGTCGCTCAGTTTGTGGATATTCCTTTAGCGTGTAAAATCAGAATGAAAGATTGGCATTCAATTTCAATCAACCAACCAAGAATTTTAAACATGCTTCCCATCTAGTAGAATAATTAAATATGCTAAGTATGCATCTTCTTGTGTGATTCATGCACTGGTAGTGGCTGGCTTCCATGCCCATGGAACAGTGATTCTGTTCCTGGTTTTGCTTAGGATTTAAGGAACTATCCAAAGTTTTCCAGCAAGTAGCTGTGTCAGGAGATTATCAGACATGTTTAAAGTGGCATTACCAGAATGCCAGGAGATTGCAAAAGGGCTCCCTTACCACACAAGGTTGTTATGCACCTGTTCTGCTGCCATTACACCGGCACTGCTTTTTATTGATGGGAAAAGCTGTCAATAGATCTGTGATGGGTTTTCCTCTGTGTGACAATGTGCCCCGTTTCTCTGGCAAGAGCCCAGCATCAATGGGTGGTCCCTGCCAGAACACCTCCAGGTGAAATCGGGACATCTAGGTAAGTGACACACTTTTTAAAAACTTCCTGGTTTACTTGGAAGTTTTAAAGTGTGTGTATCTGCTTTTTGTAACTTTTTGGGGGTGTATTTTAGTTTTTATTTTTGAATTTCCCATGCTCACGTCTTCTCACGAGAATCCATGGGATTTCACTCCAGGAAGTGAACGGAGCAGAGCTCCGTTTACACCTGGAGTGACCTGTTGTCAGAAGAGAAGGTAAGTGCAGTGGAGAGGGTGATTGTGGCAGGACAGGGGCGGGAGTGGAGATTGTGGGATATGAATGCTTTTTGCATTCCTGTCTCCTTAGTCTTTTGCAGCATAAAAAGGAGGACGGGAAGGTGAGGGAGGGAAAGGAATGTGACAGCAGTTAATCTTAAAGGTGCTGCTACCTCCCTTCCCTGATTCCCTCCCTTCCTCCTTTTTATACAAAGTTCTGAATCCTATCCCCCAAATAGTTTCAACACTTTCAACAGCTCCTTTTGAAGTTCAAAAGGAAGCTCAGGAGAGATTCACTGCTCCATTAGCATCAAAACCACATGCCCCACTGGATGGAGGGAGAAATTAACATTCAGTGTGATTTGAGAATGTATTTCTAGAACTGAGAAGATCCATCCAGTGATGCTTTTTGTACTACCTGCACAGAAATATCTTTGGTTGTCTAAATTACTTAACTACTTGGCTTCCTGTCTGTCTACTTGTTGTGTATGTGTCTTCAAGTCACCTGTTGACTTATGGCGACCCCATGAATTTCATCAGGATTTCTTAGGCAAGAAATATTCAGAGGCAGTTTGCCAATTTTTTCCTCTGAAATATAGCCTACAGCACTTGGTATTCATTAGTGGTCTCCCATACAAGTACTAACCATGGCTGACCCTGCTTAGTTTCCAAGATCAGATGGGATCTGATTCCTTTAGGGTATTTAGGCTGGTCTGTAATATCTGTCTAGCTATCAACCCTCTCATGGCAAAATAAGTTTCAAATATTTCGTTTAGAAAAGAAAGTCCTAATAGCATTTTAGCTTCTGGAAATGCCATCATTTCAGCATAAAAAGAAATAATGCAGATGAAAGACATCTAGGGTGAGTTAATACAATGGAGATTTTCAGACTACACTGTTATAGTGTTACTATTCCATTTTAATTGCTCTGGCTTCCTCCTGTGGAATTCTGGGGGTTGTAGTTTAGTGAGGCCTAAGATCTCTCTGGCTGGAGCTGTAAATGCCCCTCCCTAAACTGCAAATCCCAGGAATCAACAGGAGGCAGCCATAGCAAATAAAGTGGAATAGTAACACTGGAATAGTGCTGTCTGAAATCTCCAATCTATCCAATGTGGGATGTGGGTTAAGGGCAGACCCTGCATCTAATTGCTGGAGTTGCCAATGAATGTGGGTCTGATCACCTTCCTGTTACCTATTGCAGAGATTGGATACATGTGGGCTTCTGGATGTTCTTGGGACTTTTTCAGACAAGGCTTACTGGGCAACAAGGTTGCAGGAGAGGTACGGTGCTGTCGCGCAGCAGGGGTTCCATTTCGGACACCACCGTCCCTCTCTCAGAATCGTCCATGTCACTTCCGTGTACAATTGAAGGCAACCGCGCCATATTTTATTCACGGAAGTGACTCAGGCAATTCTGAGAGAGGGATGGCGTCATCCAAAATGGATCCCCTGCCGCGCGACAGCACTGTACCTCTCCCGCAAGCTTGCTGCATGGTAAGCCTTGTCTGAAAATGTCCTTGGACTTCAGCTCCCAGTGTTCCTTATCATTGGTTATGCTAGCTAGGGCTGATGAGACTCATAGTCTAACAACATCTGGAGAGTGGCATGACTCCTATCCTTACCAGAACAGGCAATAATAACACTTAGGCCAGAACTAGAAGTAGTAGAAGCCAAGCGGCTACCTCCAAAAGAAGCAGTCCTGTTTCTACTTTCTTCCCCACACCTAGTACTACAAAATGAGCGGGCAATTTCAAGAGGTTCAGGGGGCCATTTTGCTCCTTGGACACTGTGGGAGCTGGATGGACTACCAAAAAGAACCACAGGAAGCCATAATGGGGCAGAATTCTACTTATGAATTTGATTTTTCTTTAAAAAAAAAACACCCCAAAAAGTGCAGCTGTGACTATTAAGAAGGTGAAACTTTCTGAGGCAATTCACCATTTTGCTAGAAAATGGTGGTCCAGACTGTCAAGGGGCTAGGGGCCTCAAAGCATCTTTGGGGGCCTAGGGCCACACTTTGCCCACCGTTACATTAGACAAAGGTGCCTTAGACAGTAGATTTTGGGTGTCATGAAAGGGAAACACATTTTACATTTGTTAGTATGTTTAGTGTTTTGGGGATAACATCCTCTCCAAGTTTCTCAATATGCACACATTCTGACCACAGGTCAGATAAGGCCAGTGGTGCAATCACTATTCATAGTTCTAACACGAAGTTAAAATCAAATGCACTGAACTTAAAATTGTTTGTTACAAATTTTAGTTATGGAGTCTCACAGGTAAGTGCTGGTAAATTCTGGTGAAAAATTCATTAGAGTCTAGAGAAAACAACAACAACAATGCATCTTTTAGCATCTTTAACTAGATTTTCAGACAACACTTTTATAGTGTTACTATTCCACTATATTTGCTATGGCTGCCTCCTGTTGAATCCTGGGATTTGCAGTTTAGGGAGGGGCATTTGCAACTCTCAGGCAGAGAGCTCTTAGGCCTCACTAAACTACAAACCCCAGAATTCCACAGCAGGAAGCCAGAGCAGTTAAAGTGGACTAGTAACACTATAACAGTGTAGTCTGAAAATCTCCTAAGACAAACAACTTTAAGACAATCACAACTAGAGCAGATTTGTTGAATCCATGGGATTTACAGAAGTGATTTATGATTCTGTTGTTTCAGTGGGTTTACTTTAGCTAGGTCCTAGCAATTATTTATCTCTTAGGCTGCATCTACACAGGCAGAATACTCTGGCTCCCCGCCGGCATATTCCAGCCCCAGATCAGGCCTGTTGCTCCCCTGTTACCAGCATGAAATGGGAGTCCAGGCTGCCACGCTGTGCCCGTTGCTGAAGCCACCACTGCTTCCATCTGTGTTGCTCTCTATGAAGCCAGGAAGTTGCCCTCAGCACGTGACCAAGGCCCCCTGGTCACATGCTGCGGGTCGGCTTCCTGGCTTCAGAGAAAGCAATGCGGACAGCAGCTGTAGTGATGGGCCAGCATGCTGGTATGGGCTTCTGCAGTCACGTGGGGTTCAATTCATTTCATCAGAAAAGAAACATTTCCTCCCGAGTATTCTGATGAAACTTTTCATTGGGCTTTACCCTATCTTAGCCTCGACTTTGCCCTGGGTGCTGTGAGGACTGCCTGGGGGCAAAACAGGGCAAAAGTCCTGCGTCTTTAGGACTGCAGGGCTCCAAGATGGGGCCAAGACAGGGTAAATAGCCCATCTAGACAAGGCCTTAGTCTTTAAGTGCCACAGGGCTCTATCGCCCATTTTTAAAGTCATCAAAGAGATAACAGCTTGTTGCTGTTGACTGCTATCAAGTCAACCTCAACTTGAGAGCCCTCCAAGTTACCCTGTTATCTGCAGCCCTGCTAAGGTCTTGCATAGGTAGGACTGTGGGCCTTGATTGAGTCTACCTATAGGAGAACAGTTTTGGGGAAAATACATAAAACGTATATGTATTAAGAAAAGTGTGTAAAAATGTGTATATTAAGACAAGTACATAAGAAAATCCACATGAATTTTCATGCAGAAAAAAGTGTTGTCTCTTTACCTGATACATAACTTGTATGACATGAGAACAAGGAATAGAACAAAAGTGAAATCAACAGTTTAAGCTTTATGTCAGCCAACCAGAAGCAGAAAGGGATGTTTCCTTCAGGGTTCACCCCTTTCTGCTTAGTATCCAAGGCAGGAGCCTACCATATGGTTGGACTGCCTCTGCTCAGATGCCCCCCACCTCTATCTCCCCCCAAAGATGCAGAAAACACCACCAAAGTAGAAAAAGAAAGACCTTAAATGGTCCTACTGGAAATGGTCCCAAAGAACATATTGGCCATGGCCCCAAAGAACTGTCATTGTACAATTCTATGGGGAGCTTCAAGAGCCAGACATGCAGGCCACAGTTCAGTTTATGCAAAGCCTCCAATTGCCCCAGTTTGGCAGAGAAAATCCTAACTAATCCTTTGTCGCCCTACTTTTTCAAATGCTTTTAAAACGTCCCAGTTTCTCTCTTTCCTCCTCTCATTTTTCCCAGTTGTCAGCTTACTTCAAATGCTGCAAGCTGAGTTCAAAGTGCAAAAGCTGTTTGCACTCAACTCAGGAGGATGGGGAGGAGAGGAGGGGGAGGAATCGTCCCAGTAGGTTCAGGCAAAAGCAAAATGCTGCAGCCTCCTCTAGCTTATGTGTCCTTCCTTGTTTATTTTTGCCATCTTGACCATGCTCTGATGTTGCTTGGCCACACTTGTCCTAGTATTAATCTGTGAAGTATTGGAAGGTATGGGAGAAATTGTTGAGGCATTTTATTCCTTATTGCCAGAATTGACTGGCTCTGGGTACTGTGTACAGTTCACCCTCCATATCTGGGGGAGGGGGGATATGTTCCCAGACTTACTGTTCATAAATGAAATGCAGATAATAACAAACCTTATTAAAATAAAGGACTTCTAGTACAAACATACCATAGAGTTGCGTTAGAGGACATAGCGGTTCCTAGAGAGGATACCTCTATAGGTATTTTCTAGCGTGACTCCATTGTAAATATCTCTATTCTTTTCAGCAATGGATAACTGAAACTGCAGATATTGGTTGCATGGATACAGGGGGTGACCTGTATATTGATTTTAGTGGGGTGCAAGAAGGATTTGCCACAGTTCCTCATGTATTAAAAGGAGTGGGCAACAATGGGAGGCTAGGGGGTTTTATTAGCCTCCTAGAACACCTTGGAGGGCTGTACTCCCCTCTATTACCCCAATGCAAAAATGTCCCTCAAATGTCCTCTAAGGGATGTGGGGGTGTTTTCAGCTCCCCTCTTTTTTTTCTTTCTTTTTTTAACAGCCCAGGGCAGTTTAAGCCCAATAGAAGCATTTTTTTTTTTTTAAAATGTGATTGATCAAAAGTCACTTCCAGTTTACTTCTGTTTTTATAAAGGCCCTTCCTGAGCCTGAAATGGTTTGGGTGGGAAATGGAAATGCCCTCTTCACTAGATGGTGGATAGTTGGGGTTAACAAAAAAAATCAAAGGCCCAAACAAGTCTTGAGAGCCTCACACAGCTTATAGCCTGCACTTTACCCACCTTTTTTTACCCACACAGCTTATAGCCTGCATTTTACCCTCCTTTTGTTAAAATGCCTTGAGCCAGCTTTGAAAGTCCCACTCCCACCTCACTTTATTGCATACCACATATAGAGGTAGGGTGAAATGTGATACATCACTGCATGCATTTCCACTACTAGATGTTATGGGGATGTGTGGGTTCATGACATGGGGCTGTGGGTTTGGACAGCAGCCACAAATTCCTTGGAATTTTGCGTATTGCCTTACGTGATATTTGGTTTAGATGAAATACAGTTTGTTAAGGTGGAACCCCTCCTGCCTCTCTGTGCTTAATCTATCACAGAGAGGAAAAGGAAGGAAGTTCCTGGCCTTTTGGTACAATCTGAAAAAACACTCTCAAGGGTCCCTCTAGTCTAGAAGTCCCTGGAGACCTGTCCTTCGGTAGTCTGCCACCACTCCTTGATTTCTCTCTCTCTCTCTCTGGCTTTTCTTCGCAAATGAAGATTCAGGAAGGACTCATCCTACGCTTTCTGCAAGCGCGCTGATGACTGAAAAGGCCAATCCAAGATAAACAAGTCCAGTTGCAGAAAGCACAGCAGCGGGTCTCCTTGGGTGATGTTTCTGGGTTGTGATTCTTTCTGCGTTGTCATTTCTCTTTAAGACTTGTTCGGCGTGAGTTCTCAAATAAGGCTGCAGCATTGTGGATAGTGTGTCTCCAAGCCTCCCGATGTGAAGCCAGGGTGGACCATTGTTGGTGATCAATTTGGCCAAGCCTGAGATGTTGTTTCAGGAAGTCCTTGTATCACTTTTTTGGAGCGCCCCTCTTACGCTGACCTGTGGAGAGTTCACCGTAGAGTACTATTTTTGGGAGGCGATGGTCCTCCATCCTGGAAATGTGCCCTGCCCAGTGCAGCTGTGTTCTCAATATCACAGCCTCGATGCTGGTGATCCCTGCTTGCTCAAGGACAGCAACATTCGTCACATAGTCAGTCCAGTGTATATTTAGGATTGAATGTGATTACAAGGAGACAATCACACTGTTACTGTAAATTTCCAGCCTTAGATGAGGGTTATCACTACCCCTCCCTCTCTAGCCCAAAGAGACTCAAGATAGCTGACTGAAAGGCATGTGAGGCAAGTTTGTAGAAAAGAGAGAAAACTTTATTTCTAGTTCCAAGCACTTAAGTATTTCCATTAATTTTATTGAACATTCTTCTAATCCGAGATAAACAAGTTCAGTCGCAGAAAGCATAACAGAAGGTCTCCTTGGGTGATGTTTCTGGGTTGTGATTCTTTCTGCGTTGTCATTTCTCTTCAAGACTTGTTCGGCATGAGTTCTCAAATAAGGCTGCAGCATTGTGGATAGTGCATCTCCAAGCCTCCTGATGCTGGTGATCCCTGCTTGCTCAAGGACAGCAACATTCGTCACATAGTCAGTCTAGTGTATATTTAGGATTGTGCGTATACATCGCTGATGAAAGCTTTCAAGGAGTCGTAAGTGTTGGCACCAGGTGACCCATGTTTCAGACCCATAAAGGATAATAGACAGTACAATGTCTCCATACACACTGATTTTTGTGCTTCTTCCTTCTCAGGTGTTTGTTACCAACAAATGCCTTGAGAAATGAGCCTATATTCACATTTTCCCACTTTCATGGGGGTACTCCACCCCTAAACCCTGTGAAAGTTGAGGGCTGATTGTATGTAAGGACAGACCTACCATGAAAGAGGGTAGAAGAGTTGTATCAGACAGCAGGTGCAAAGGAAGGCAAGCAGGACCAGCCCGACTACACATTATCCCTACACAGATGCCCAAGATAGCAACTGATGTGGCAATAGTGGAAGGGAGGTTTAGAGGCAACCATTCTCTGCTGGTCTCCCTGTGTCTACCCCACCCATTCCCCTCATAGCTGAGTGTGCAATGCATCCTACTGTGCCCCCTTAAGTTAGTTCCTGCCTCCAGTGCTATTATCCACTGCTTGTGGTATCTGTGGTAAGTCTGGGAACATATCCCCTGTGGATATGGGGGTCGCACTGTAGATTCATTCCAACAGACCACAAAGTATCTTGGGCTGGCTTTGCTCTATTTTTGAGTTTTTTTCTGATCTAAGAGTGCATGATGAACTGTTAATAGCCAAGTAAATATCCCTCCCCTTTTTCCTTCCACAGCTAAAGCTTGAAAAACTCAAAGTATGAAGATGATGTTGACACTTCTTCTAATAATTATTGAGACATATACTTCTGTGGCCCAGAAACCAGGTATGCCAGTGCTTTCTTATTCTTCAATTGTGAAATGGATATATTCAACAGAACAAAATGATCACAAGTATAAAAATCAAAGAAAGATATATTTGAACCACAGAGCAGGAAAAGGCACATATTAAGAAGGGCTCACTAGACTTAACGAAATCTTAAGCTCGTGTTTTTTTGACAGAGAGATTTTTTTTTAAAGGCGGGATAGGGATGTAGTAATTTGGAAATTCCTGGGTGCAAAATCTGATGACTTTCAGCACCAAATGAAGACCTTTTAAAATTAGCCTAGGCTGTCTATTTGCCTATCTACATGCGTGTGCATATACACACATGCACATGTGTCTGTGTTTGTGTGTGCACTAGTTCTTTTCAGTGTTGAAATGTCTGAGTTCTCTACTTGTTCTCTTCCTCCTTCTTCCCCCCTCCCGTTGTTGTTATTATGTTGTTGTTCTATTTTTATTTTTGTGTGGCCAGGCTTATAGTGAAACCAGGGCTCACAAGGCTGAAATCCTGAAATTTCTTCATTATCTTCTGACATCCTACTCAGCTTTCCCACTTTGCTCTGAGTTTAGCTGTAACCTTCACATTAGTTGAGATGGATTTCCCTAGCAAGAAAATACAGTATTGTGTAGGCCATCCCAGATGTAACATAATCTTTTGAGTGGGACAATTCAGACTTATTAGCCTTATAAAGGGGCTCTCATGCTAGAGATGCCAATGCTAGAACCATGTTGATAAGGATCATTTGCCCATGTGCATTTGGGGGCTTTCCTTAGGAGCATGGCAATTGGGACTGTCACAATGAGCACCTGCACTCCATAACTGATCATCACACCACTGCTTTTAGCTAGTCTTTTGCTATTCTGGGAGTCCTTGGGACTGAGTAATAGGCTATTTAATAACTGGAATGAAAGAATTCCCCACAAGACCTGGGCAGATGTGCTAAGAGGGTGAAAAACATCATTCTGTAATGTTATATGGGGATCTCTCAACATGCAAGCCCCTTATGGAGTAGGTCTGATGCCCAAATTTGCATTGTAATTCATAGTGTAGATCAGCTTCTCCCAAAGTAGTGGCCTCTATCTATGTTGGAATACACCTCCCATCCTGTAAGGATTATTATTGGCCATGCTGGCTGTGGAGAATGAGAGGTGTAGTTGAACACATCTAGAAGGTACCAGGTTGAGGAGAACTGATGTAGATCAATAATGTAGTTGAACTACAGACATTCAAACAAATGAGGGTGTGTGTCCCATTACCTTGCTCTGCTCCTCCCCACATCCACATGTTCACTGAAGTGTGTATGCAAGGGATTATGTGTGTACACTTGTATAAACTGCATAGGCTCTGAATATGTTTATATCTTGAAAAATGAAGAATACAGGTCATATTTTCAGAGCTATATGCATTAGGGTGTTTCTGTTTAAGTCCCTGCACAAAGAATACATGGAAGTCATGGTTGCTGCCAACAGATCCTATTCTTCCCTTTCAGGTATTGATTTATAGAATATATGAACAGCATCACAGTATTAAATACAGTGGAAAACAGAACTGGAAAGGATGTAAAGACTGAAAGATATAATTGTTCTCCACATAGCCTTGATTGATCTTACATTTAACGTGTTTTCTACCTCACACACCTCAATTTTACACATAGGTCACAATTATCATTAAAAGTAATATTTTTGGCTCCTCAAATTGCCACACTCCAGCTTAGTTCTTACATCCTTTTCTTGTGTTTATGTTACAAGTGCATATCATTGCTCCAATACCTGTTTTCTTTTGCTTAATTTTGTCTTTTCTTTTCTTCCTTTTAGCTCCCAAGGCTGCAGATGTTGTTTTTTTGGTTGCTAGCAGTAATACATCTTCCCGTTATGTCAAAACATTTATTAGCAAAACAATAAATAGTCTACCTGTAGGTCCAAATGAGTATCGTGTAGCACTTGCCCAGTTCAGTGATCAGGTATACAATGAATTTCATCTGGATACCTACAAAGGGAAGAATCAAATGCTGAACCACATCAAAAGTAAATTGGTGTTTAAAGGTGGCCCCTTAAAAACTGGCAATGCTCTCCAGAAGATTCAGGATACTTCTTACTGGAAACCAACCACAGGAAAAGACAGGTCCAAGATTTTGATAGTTGTCACACCGCGACCATCTGAGGATGATGTGAAAGAAGCTGCCCAAATGTTGCAGAAAGCTGGAGTGAAGATTGTTGCACTGGGGATTGACGAGGCTTCACATGAAGAATTACTTTTCATAGCCACAAACCCATTTTCTTTCTTTTTCCCTAGAACAGAAGAACTCAATTTATTTTTTCAGAACATTTCCGGGATCATTGTTGATGCTGTTCACATAGGTACTAGCAACCCAGATCTGTCAAATCGTACTTCTGCTGACAAAGTGAATAATGGAACTATATTAGAAGGTAAGAAATGAAATGCTTGTTTATAAGGAATAACTTGGTATTATTACAAACACAAGTATAAAACTGACCCACCTCAACTATGACCGGAGTCTCAGCATTCCCTCCTGCAAAACCTATTCATATAATTGGGCATATGTGTGCTCCATCAGTTTACGTCATGCTGGTGCTTGATCCTGTCAGCAATCATATGGAACCTGGGCTATGGGAATCATATTATGGCCGTGGGAGTTTAGAAAGCTGGTGGTGTCTAGTGATAAGGGGTCGGCAAAGATCCATGGGAGTGAATACACAGAAACAGCATAGCTGAAAAACAATAAGAGCACACCATCTCTCTATATAAAACTCTTGGGTGTGTTTCCTTTCCCAGTGTGCTGATTGGCTACTAAGGATACACACCCAACCAATCACCACCCACATGCAAATTCCCTCTCCACCTTACAGTCCACTCCTGCCACTCAATCTGCATCTACATCCCCAGCCTCACAAGGGCCCCTTCCTCCTCTCATTCCATCAGCCACTCATTGGTCACAGGCTGCGATGGAACCCAGTAAGTCAACTGGTGGTGGTGGATGCAGTGGGATGCTGCTGCCACTGCCACAATGGGAGCCAAGTAGTCAATTGGTGGCAGAGGTGAGACACCACTGCTGCGACATGCTGTTGTGACAGGACCCAGGCAGTCAACTGCAATAGGATCCAGGCAGTCAAGTGGCAGCAGGGCAACAGAGCGAGTCACCTTCAGCAATTCCAGGAAAAGTGTGGAATGCTGAAAAGGGGGAGGAGGAATTTAAAAATCTACTGGCCTACCTTATAGGGTTGTCATGAGGTCTACTGGGCATTTTAGGGTTGTTTTTTTTTAAAAATACGGTGGGTATTTAACTGTAGAACCCAAGCATGAATGGGAGTGTACTATAATGATGACAATAATGTAAAAAGAAGCAATGTATATCATTATAACAATGTCTTTCAAATATGTATATTTAGTACTAATATTTACTAATATTTCATATTGGGGAGTATTACAGATTTATGTAGACTGTCACTTTAAAAATGGACACTAATTAAGAGATAGCCTTTGATCAGACTATAAATAAGGTTCAGTTAACATAACACACCACTGCATCCTGGAAGAAAGAATTCAAGGCAGGAAGGTAAGCTGCAGCACTATGAACAATTATAAAGAGATTACTTTTCATAACATATGCATTAATGAATTACTGATAAAAATATTTTTTATATAATAGAGATTAAAAAACACATCATGCTGCATCATTGTGAGAAAAAAGCTCAAGGCAGTTAAATGAAAGTGGGGTAAGCCCAATTTGACTGTGTAAATAACCTATTAAAATAAGGTTAGCATGAATTACAATAATAATATTATAAACTTTCGTTTGATATGAAAATTATTTTAGAGAAGTTGAAAATTCTATATAAGGACACTGAGGAAGATTCTTGGGGATCAAAACAGCTGTTTAAAAACTCCGGAGATCATTGTCTGCTGCTCCATTTGCTGCTCTGTTATTGGGGATTATTCCAAAATACAAAATCACACTGGTGTCCTCGCTTTTCCATTACTGGGGATCTCTCCATAATACAGAATCAATTGCTACTTAAACTTTTAAAATTATTTAATACCCATTGATTGTATGGTTAGAATACACTGTATGTTAAAAATTGTTATATTATATACATTGTAACAGATTGTGCTGCTTTATGTTTTTATATTTGGTTTGGTGATTCGTGCATTGGAAATAGAAATGATTGTAATAGAATAACACAATTGTGCATTGATGTGGTTTATTGACAATTCATTATTCTATGAATTTGTGTTATAGTATATGTTGCATAAAATACCAATACAGAATGTATATTGAATTATTAGTAAATATTAGTACTAAATATACATATTTGAAAGACATTGTTATAGTGATATACATTGTTTCTTTTTTACATTATTGTTATCATTATAGTACACTCCCATTCATGCTTGGGATTTTTTTTAAAGGTGTATGTTACGCCAGGTACAGCTAGTTATTATTTACAACTGTATAGACTTGATCTACCATGAGGCAACGGATTCAGGCATTGGACAACCCATCTGCTGCCCAATTAGCATGAATCCCATACTCACCTGCTGAGGGCTAACCAGGAAGAGAGAACCATTGAATCCATGTGGATGTAAGCCACTTGGTTTTCCCTGCTACCTGACAGTAAGGCAAATCGACAAGCCCTTAGCTGGGCCTGACCATGGTTGCCTGCACTCAAGGGGTTGTTCTGAGCCAGAATTGGTTGCAGATCTAGGCATTATCAAGACTTTGCTGGGTACCCCAAACTGACCTACATCACTATGATAAGACAAGCTTTATCGGTGGTAGGGAGATGAGAAATCTCTGGGCCCTGAATATTTCCTTGGCTGTTATCTCTGATCAATGATTGAGATAAACGGCAAACCGTTTCATAGATCTGTGCTTATAGTCCAAGAAGCTGCTGGACATAACTGAATTCTGGTTTGCAGACTGGGATGCTGTTGCATAGCAGTTTACTTTTGTTTGATCTAGAACTCTGTTTGATCTAGACTCTAGATGTGGCCACATGCAGTGCCCAAGCCTGCTTCTGCTGTCCCCAATGCTCACCCCCATAGTTTTGAACAACTTAACTTTTAAAACACAAAATATCCTCTGCATCCTCTAGGGGACATGGGCAATTTTGCCATTTCTTTCCCAGCTCCCTGGGTGTTTTGTGGAGAAGCTTCCCTGCCACCAAACCAGAAGTAATGTCCACTCTTTTCCTGTGTTGGGAAAACAAAAACAAAACACCTCTCCTGTACCTCAAACAGCCCAGGGTAGCTCAGAAATATGGCAAAATTTCCCAGCATGTTCCCAGAGGACAAAGTGGAACTTTTCATTCTTTTTGTTTGCAAAAAAAACAATTTTGGGGTGTGGGATGCATGGGGGCAGAGCTTTCCAAGGTCCTGTAAGGTGCCTGTGCAATGGAGATGGTACCTGACACCAGTAAAAATAAGTCAAATAGATCAAAATTATTCAATGTTATGTTGGAGGGGATGTCAAGAAAAAGCCACATGTTCATATGTGGTGGAGTTGTAAATATGTACAGAAATTTGGGCAAATGGTATTTAAAGAGATAACAGGACAAGATTTAGAAATGTGTCTAGATAATGCATTATTATCAATTTATGACAAGGTTAATTGTACCCAAGTTATGAAGGATCTGATTACAAATTTATTAACAGCAGCAAGATTAATGATACCTAGAAAATGGAAGATACAAAGAGATTATCAGATAGAGGAATGGTATAGAGAAGTATGGGACATTGTTATTAACGAAAAATTAATGTGTAGATTGAAAGTTTAAAAAAGGATTATGGAAAAGTTGTAATTTTGATGAAGTATGGAAGCCATTTATAGAATATGTTTTGGTGTTTTTTTTTTTTTTTAAAAGCAGGTATACACCTCCAAGAGAATTATTGCAGTTTTGGAAAATTGAATAAATAATTGGTATAGATGGTCCTGGGGGTGGGGAGCACTTGTAGGGGGATAGAGAGAAATTAAATCAATGTTAATAAATAAATAAATAAATAGGTGCCTGTGCAACTCGGAGATTCAGGCATCAGCCCACCCATTCTAGATCTGTGCAGCTAAGAACAGATCACTGGATTCACAGGGTGCGGCTATACAATCATAAAAAAATCCGTATGGGGGGCAAAAAATACGAACAGCCTGCTGTTCGTATGCATACGAACCGGCTATACGATTTTTAAGCCCCCTAAGCTCCGTATGACTCCCTCTTCCCGAAGCTGGCTGGAGCGAGCAAGCCAAGCGGCAGTTTTAAATCTCCCACTGCTTTTTTTTTTAAAAGGTTCCTGGTTTGCGGACAGTCGGTTTCCCCTATTTACAATATAAAATAAAAATAAATAAACATATAAATTCACGGACTTACCGGACACTCACTAGCCGGGAAACCAACATGGCGGCCGCTCCCAATTCCCCTCCGTGCTAGCCCTGCCCCCTCTACTCGGCCAGCCAATCAGATTACCCTGCCTGTTCGTATGTGTGCGAACGGACCGTACAGACCCGTCAGCCATCCGAACGGCGTACGGATTTCTCTTCGCGATCCGCTTTCCCTCCCGAATACCATGTGTGCGTATTTCAGGGTGGAAAACTGCCCCCCCCTCTTTTGCATTCGTGTGCATCCGAACAGCCGTTTGTACTGAAGTGCGAACTTTCGCATGCCGTACGTATTGTTTAAATCGTGTAGATGGGACCACAGATAGATTCACACTAGCTTCCTCATCCTAATTAAAAATGCATGGAATTGCCAACATATAACTCCATGTTTTCTTCCATCTACAGCTTGTGATGCTGATGCAGTTGCTGATGTGGTCTTCATAGTTGATGTGGGTTCTTCGCAAACAAAATTTGAGAAGATTCAAATATTTTTGGAAAAGCTGGTGTCGACACTGGATGTAAGGGGAAAATGCATGAGGATTGGCTTAGTGACATACAGCACTAAACCCCAGGTGGTATCTTTACTGAGGATGGCAACAGATGAAACTCATGTTCTGCAGAGCATACAAAGCCTTTCTCCCAAGGCAGGAAAGGCCCACACGGGTTCTGTCATGCGTTTCACAAGGGAAAAAGTCTTCTCTCAAAGTGCTGGAAGCAGGAAATCTCAAGGGGTAGAACAAATAGCCATTGTGATCACCCACAGGTCTTCGGACGATGATGTGAGTGAGGCAGCAACTGCTCTCAGGAGGGCTGGTGTAACTATATTTGCCATTGGCATTGAAGCAGCTAACACCACCCAGTTAGCCCAGATAGCTGCTTACCCACCGGAAAAATATGTTACTAATCTAAAAACGTTTTCCCATTTGCCACATAAAACTCTGGTTTTCCATAAGAAGATCATGAATCAAATACAGCAGAAGCTTTACATGGACACCAAAAGAGCAGAACTTCTCAAAATAGGTAACTTATTGTCAATTAATGTCATTTGGAGACCTCCTTAAGAGAAAGAGTGGCAGAGAGTCCTTTCCTCAGCATAATCAAGGGAGCTGGGGGCCACCAGGTTACCTAAGGAGGGGTGAACCGGCCCAGGTCAGACACAGAGCAGGTCAAAACCCATGTGCCGATCAGTAGTGGGACTGTGCCTGTGAATAGCCACTGCAGCATACCCTGAGCAAGACAGCGAGACCCAGGCTCTCCTTGCCCATTTCAGCCTTGTTGGTGGCAGCTGCGGCAGGTTGGCGAAAGATGGGCCTATCTAGGCCTGCCTTTATGGCAGTTGGCATGGGTCCAGATCCAAGGTAATCAGTATCGGGGGTCTCCGTTAAGGTCAAGGTCAAGTTCAAGGTCATGGAGACCCCCTAGGGTGAAAGGGGTGGGAGCATGGGTCAGGAGGATATACCAGCTCGGGGTATGCACCTCCGGATGCCTCCCTTTTTTGGTAGGAGGGAGAACGAGGTTGGTGGGCAGGCATTCAGGGCATCCCCCCATTTGGGTGTCACTTGTCAGCAGTGGGTCGACAACAGATTCATTGACCAGCAGGTGGGTTGGTTGATGTCTGAATCCAGACCTATGTGTTTGAGCCAATCAACTACAGCTGTCATCAATAAAGTTGTGGCCATTTATTGCCAACATATATTTCAACAATTCAAGTGTTTGGTGTTTAATTGTGGGATGAGGGGAGGATGGGCATCCTGCTTGGACACGCAATAAGGCTGCTGCACTTACCCAGTGGCTGATTTGTGGTCTCAGCGGGGGCCCCAGATACCTCCCCCCACGTTGTAGGTCAAGATCTGCATGGCTACCACCATGCTGGGTCTGTCTTCTTCCAAGCTAGTTCCACGAGTGGCTGGGGGAAGGAGTAGCAGCCAATCAGGGCGAAACTTGCTTTGCCCTGATTGGTTGGGTAGTGCTTGCTTCCAGCCAATCAGAAGCAATCTTCAGATTTAAAATTGATTAGCTGGGAAGGGAGCAAAGTCTCTGCTGTCAGCAGGCTTCACTCCGGTCCGGCAGCCAGGTACTAATTCCCGGCCTCCTCAGCAGACCATTCAGTTGCTCTTGGCAAGCTGACCCACTATAAAACTTGTGTTTTTCAGCAACTTTGGAGATTATTTCCCCCTTGACTTACTCAGAGAATATTTGCCCTACTTTACAGAGGGCAGTCCTATCTTAATCTAAATTGATTCAAAGATAAAGAATTCAAAGAAGGGAGGACAGGGGCCCTGAAGTTGTCCATCAGCAGTCAGCACCAGGACACACAGTTTACCCCTGTTGATGTACATTATATCTCTCTTTAAATGCTAATAATGATTTTTACATTTGCACCTAAATATATACAGTACATACATTAACAGATTTATATGTGCAACCTCTTTTGTCCTCCTCTTCCTTTTCTTTTTCTTTTGCCAATACATCAGAGGTGCTTGGTGGCTCCATTCCTTTGGGGCAATGATTGTACACTGGGTGTTATGGGAGCTATCTAAGGTTCTCACTCCTATTCTCAAAATAGATTCAGCACCTTGTATAGTTCCCTTAAAACATGCAGTAGCTCTCATAAAACCCACTGTAGATTCACTATCTTGAAGCAACCAAGCCACAAGCTGCCTCTGTGATGAAAAAAACCAAAAAACAACGACCCCGGTCATGGACTGTTTTGGAGAAGTTTAGTTTCTCACCCAATTTAAACTCCACTTCTCTGCTTCTTCTTTTTATTCTGAAGCTATAAAGTGTATTCTTCAATTTCACATGATCTTATACTTGCCTGACATTTATCTGTGGCAGATCTGAATATCTCATGTCACAACAGCCATGGAAAATAACATTTGTGAATGTTTTCAATATGATTGCAAAGTCACCATTTTGAAATGTTTGTTCTGATAAGAGTAGCTCTCCATTCAGCGTACACATGTGAAAGTCACTCTTATCAGAACAGACATTTCAAAATGGTGACTTTGCAATCATATTAAGAACATTCACAAATGTTATTTTCCATGGCTAATCTTCTGGCTGTTGTGATGTGATATTCAGATCTGCCACAAATAAATCTTAGGCAAACATAAGATCATGTGTGATACATTGAAAAGTAGTTATTATTATTATTACATATTACTTATTTATGTTTTGTTGGCCCAACTCAGAGAACCACGTGGATTTGTCACATATTCTCCTTCAGAGCTCATTGAAAGGAGAAGCCACTTGCTTCTTCATATAGCTGTCAAGATAGGATGGGAACAAGAGGAATGGGGAGGGCCACCTTGTCTTGGATCAAGTAACTGCCCCTTCCTCATACTTCCCACAGCAAATTGCAATTGTGAGAAGCTTTAGAGGCAACTCATACATCAGGGCTGGGGAACATTTGGTCTTTCTGAAATCTTGGCCTACAAACCCCAGCAGCCCTACCTAATGTGTATTGGTATTGTGGGGGCTTTAGTTCAAAACATCTGGAGGACCAGTCATTTCTTCCCCTGTTGTACATCATCCTGATCATTTTCATCAAGAAGTGCTTCTTCCCTTTACTCTCAGGTTGTCATTGGATCAAAGCATCTAAGAGAGGTTTTATATCAGAGTGGGAATCATGCCCCCTCAAGATGCAGCTGTTGGACTGCATCTCCCGGCATTCTTTACCATTAGCTACTCTGGGCAGAGCTGCTGGGAGCTGCAATCTGATGGCATCTGGAGATAATTCCCTATTTTACACATCATACAGCAGCAGACTCAGGTCATTACAAAGTATAGATTCAGCAGAGAGCCAAAAACAACATGGTAACTGTAATTGAATGATACACATGTTTGCAAATGGATATTTGTTACATCCACGCATTATATTTTAGGTATACTTTTCAAAACCCTTAAGGGTATAGCTAAAATATCACTAAAATATATATAAAATAGTTTAATGGATTCTTGTTCATTAAAGTAGCCTCCAGAGCACCTAGGGCATCTATTTAATTTATGGGCATTTTGTACATCTTCTTAATTGGCAGACATTTCCCTGTAAGGCTGGGATGGATATCAAAGTGGTTCTCTCACTGTATGGTTAAGAGACAGAAAGAACAGAGGTATTACTTGAGTCATTTCATACTGCATGTCATTGTGTATAAAATATCTTCTCCATAGGATGTGTGGATACGGAAGAAGCGGATATTTATTTTCTCATTGGTGGTTCATCAAGTCTGGATTATTTTGACTTTGTGGATCTAAAATTGTTTTTGAAAGAAGTGGTTAAATTTTTTATGATTGGAGCAAACAAAGTTCGGTTTGGGATTGTACAGTACGCTGAAACCAGTGAGCTGGAATTTGGACCTGAGGAATATGGTAAAACAAATGATATCTTGAAAGCCATTGATAACATCCGCCAAATAAGTGGGAGCCCTCACACTGGAGCAGCTTTGAGATTTATTCATTCCTTGTTAAGGAAGTCACAGGGTCAGCATTCTAGAAGTGTTCCCTGCCATCTGGTGGTATTAATAGACCAGAAATCAGAGGACCCTGTGAAGGAACCTGCCAAGAAGTTGAGGAATGAGATGGTCAACATTTATGCCATCGGTGTTAGACATGCCAATGAGTCACAGATTTATGAGATTGCAGAGTCCAAAGACAGAGCTTATTTTGTGAATGATTTTGCCTCTCTGAAGCATATAAAGATAGAAGTTGCCCAAGACATCTGTGCTGTAGAAGGTAAGAATAAGAATAAGAACAATAAGGGATCATTTAAACCCCATAATAGTTATTGCTATATAACTAACATGTTTAAAATAATAAAGACCGTGCCCAAAATAATGAGAAAAACAACACTCTGTAGTTTCCATTCTAAGTATAGTTCAACACAAATACCTTGCAGTGACAGGAGAATCCATAACATGCTCCACCATGTTCTATGATCTGCTGTTTTGCCAAAGGCAAGTGATTCTTTTAGGATCTGGATACAATAAATCCTTGAGTGGGCGAAAGGTTTTCACAGGTTTATTGATACAGCAAGCAGTTCTTAGAGGCCTAAATCCCCTAAAGGCACCAGGTCCTGTCTGATCTTGGGAGCTAAGTAGGGTCAGCAGGATGGGAGACCACCAAGGTATACTAGGTGCTGTAGGCTATATTTCAGAGGAAAGAACTGGCAAAACCACCTCTGAGTATTCCTTGGCCAAGAAAACCCCGTGAAATCCATGAGAGCTTGCATAAGTTGACAGGCAGCTTGAAGGCAGTTCTCTCACATAGGTAGTTCTCAAGATACTATCTTTATAGTACAAAGTCTACAAAACCTTACCAAGCAAACTTGTTCTCCATTCATCTGTTGGGAGACAACAGCAGAGATACCCCATGCCATCAATGTACAGCACCCTTGCTGGCTATTCTGCTCTGCAATGAGCCCTCCTAGGGCAATTCTTCAGGAGTTTTTATAGGCAAAGCCCCACTACTTCCCCGCTCCCACTAAGTTACACCTGTCTTGTACTGGACGTCTGCCCCCAATTAATTACACCTCTGTTTTTACTTATTCATCTAAACAATTATACTAAACAGGTAACCATATTTATACTTTTTGCTTAGTTGTGCGTCCTGGCAGGTGCTTAGTATAAATTCCTCCATTCATTCCAAACCAAGGATAAACATGTTCAGCTGCCAAGGTTGCTGTCGGCCCTCCATATCCACAGATTCTTTATCCATGGAGTCAACCATCCACAGCTTGAAAATATTCCTCTCCCTCCCCACAAAAAAAAAAAAAAAAAAAAAAAAAAAGCCAAAAAGCAAACCTTGCTGCTCACCATCTTATATAAGGGACACAATTTTACTATGTCATTGTATATAATGAGATTTAAGCATCCACAGATTTTGGTATTCATGGGGGGTCCTGGAATCAAACCCCAGTGGATACTGAGGTCCTACTGTATACGTATGAAAATAAACCAGCTAAAATCAAAGGTGCAAAGGCTTCTGGGAGAAATATGTCAAGCAGACCAGTATAATGGAAAAACTCAAACCTGGCAACCTAAATATCCTTGTACAATGTTCTTCCGGTGATTTCCATGACACCTGCTGGCTTGTTGTGGCCAAGGGCACAAGAAGTGAGGAATCATTTGATTTTGCTTTGGATAATGTGTGTAGATCAACAGTCTCTGTACAGAGGTACACAGACTGTACATGTGTTGAAATTAAAATGTGGGCATCATAACAAGCAGGTAGATGTTAAGATTCAAAAAGTAGATCAGAGGAAAAGGAGGGGAAGGGCTGAGATGAGACATAAGAATCTGTGGAACAGCTACTCCCTCTGACACATTGCTGAGAATGCAGAACTTAGTGGTAGTTACATTAAGCCATCCAGAAATTGCTTGGCTTTCCAGGTTGGCTAGACCATTCCAATTGATGAGCTGCAGTACATCATTTTGGCGTTTAGCTGGGTGGTACTGCAGAGCAACAAGGATGACTTTTGTTCAGCAAAACACCCCTCTTTATAACAACACTGGAACATACTTCTTTTGGCTTCCAGTCTCAGAATGCTGTTTTTGTTGTGGTCATTTCTCAGTGGTTGTCTTATTTAATGCTCAAAATGTAAAATTCCAAAATAGATAATTTATAATGAAATTTCTTTTGTTGTTCTTCTTCAAACAGCCTGTAAGGAAAAGAAAAGTGATATTCTCTTTCTGGTGGACAGTTCTAGTAGCATAGGCCCAGAGAACTTTTTGAAAATGAAGGATTTCATGAGTAAATTGGTGAACAAATCTGACGTTGGTTTAGATCGCGTGCACTATGGCGCTGTCCAATTCAGCAGCAGAAACAAAGAAGCATTCCGGCTCAACCAGTACACCACGAAAAGTGACATCATCAGGGCTATTTGGAGAATGTCTCTTATGGGACAGAACACACTTACTGGAGGAGCACTGCAATTTGTTTTGGATTATTTCAGGCCTACCAAAGGCTCCCGGCCCTATGTGAAGAAAATTCTTATTCTTATCACAGATGGGGAAGCACAGGATGACGTAAAAACCCCTGCAGAAGCTTTGCGAGAGGAAGGCATCATTGTCTATTCTGTGGGGGTATTTAATGCAAATAAAATGCAGCTGGTGGACATAAGTGGGAAGCCTGAGATGGTGTTTTATGTGGAGGATTTTGACATTCTGAAGCACTTAGCAAATGAAATCCTCTTTGGAATATGTAGCCCATACGATGGTAAGTATCATGGAGACAGATAGGCAGACCAGTTTAAGGAATTTTGGGGGCCCCTGCAAAACTTTATTTTGCCCCCCCATATGTTTATCTCAGGTCAATGTAACCTAACCTAATCTAACCTATTCACAGTACAGGATATTCAGATTGTTACTAATAATGTTTTTATAGGAGGAGGATTACAATATCCCACCCCCTGTGGCTGTAAGTGCTGCAGGGCCCTTAAACCAGCCCTGCAGATAGGAGATAATAGATCAGCCCAGGGGTCTTATGGTCCATCTTTGCTGATGCAGTCAATGAAGATGACTGGATTTCTATGTTCAAAACACACCCACACCAGAGCTCTAGCCAAAATCCTAGCTGAAGTTTTCTGCACCAAGTTTTCCAAACACTTATCAAAATCAGCCCTGTGCACTGAACAACATTCTAAACCAGTTTAGGAATGCCAGTCTTTTCCTCTTTCCATCTCACACATGAGAATTACAAAAATCCAAAAGATTTCTCTCCAGTGGATGAGATTCTTGAATTTTTTTTGCACAAAATAATTTTAAAAAAGTTTTTTTTTTGCACAAAAATCAATGAAAACATCCCTCCCCCATTTTGCCTTTTCACTCTCATGCAGAAGTGAAAAATCTCATGGAGGGTGATGGAGTATTTTTGATGTCCAGACCTCTTTTTCACACTGGGGACAAGAACACTGTGAATCGCCTTTATATCACTAACCCAGTTACTCCAGCCTTGATGTAATTAAGGCTTGTGGGTCTATGATAAACCTGATCTGCTGTAAAATAGATGACCCAGTTAATTTCTTTCTCTTCTGATCAAGATGTGGTCTGAATCGTCAGATGGGAGCATGTTGATTATATCTTCACCAATTCCCTGTCTGTATTTAGTTAAATCTGTAAATTGTGGCCGTCCTTTACACCTGTGTCTGATGGTAATCTGTATGTGGACCAATTGGTTAAGTGCATTTTCAAATTGACACTGTAAAGCAGTAATACAAATTGCTATCAGCTATTTTCAGATAACTTCTGAAAAGTATAGGAGCATTTTGCTCCCCCCACCCCAAAGGTCCATTGCATTGTGAGAAATTGTGAGAATCACAGACTCCATTGGTTGGATCCAGGGGTGTCCTTCCACATGCAAAGGTATTTTCCACTTGCAGAGGGACAGTGTTACACCTCATACTAGAGCTAAATTCTTGCATGAGAAAAGTGAAACTACATCCAAGGAAGTTCTTGTATGAGAGAGTTCCCAACACTTTATATAAGTGGAAGCATGAGAACGTTCTATGACCTCCCCCTTATTGTGTAAACCCTTGTGTAAGTGTTTGTGAAGCAGTGCTTGTGGCTAATTTCATTCCCCTTCTAAGGTTTTTTTTTTTTTTTTGGCTCTAATCTCTTATTATTTCAGATAAAGCTGTCTTGTTAAACTAATACATATGGTGTGGAACATAACAGCTCCTGCCATAAAATCATGCCTCCTGTCAAAGAATGCCAATAAAACTTTAGGAGACATTTTAAAAAATACAGCTGTCCCTAAGTCAAAATAAGAATTAACTGGATAACTAAGAATGCTGAGGCAGTTTGATAAGGCCCAGGTTTAAATGTAGACATGAGGTAAGAGTCTAAATGATTATTCCTGTTAAGGAAAAAATTTGGCTCAAAAGCAACGTTGTACAGTACATGTTGCAAGGCTTAGTAAAGACTTTTGTTCATGTTAATGTTTTGGTTTGAAAGAGTGTTCCTGCAAATTATTTCTGTGATGAAAATGATACTACAGAAAGGGTGTAAGCCCATAGCTGCTCAATGTCCAGGGCACAGGTAGGCCAAATATCCTATTCTAAGATCACCATCATACTCCCTTTTTTGACATGCAGATAGTAGACATGGGGATTATTTTTTCTATTCTCTCTCTCTCTGTATGTGTGTACACAACAGAACTCCCATGAGGAAACAGTCCTGTTAACTGTAATCATGTCAAGGAAACCAGCCAGTACTGCCGGATAACAAATTGGTCCGCATATCATAAAAGTTTTGAGAGCCACCACAGACACATTTTTAAAGGGGATGAAAGGCAGTAGCATGAACTCTCCTGCACTTGGCTTCATGCTGCCTTGTGATTTGTTGACTGGATTCTCCTGGTCCCCCTTGTCTTGTCTTCAGCTGATCATGTCTTATGCTCCTAAGACAAGCTTGCCCTTCCTGCAGAGCTGTTTGGGAAACTGTAGTGGATTAATAAATTGGGCAGCAAAATACCTTAATCAACTGACACATGATTGCCCTTTAATGGTACGAGGAATTTTGCCACCTGAGGCAGATATTTCAGTCTACTCCAAGACTCTGACATTTAATACCTACTCGCACCATTTTACATCCTGTGACCTAAAATAGCATGTTTCATGAAGATCTCCTAACACTGGAGCAATATGCATTCTAGCTACACTGCCTTACACGCATCATTTGTGAAATGCTGGATCATGCATTTGCTGGCAAGAAGTCCAGGGTCCTTCCAGACAGAAAAGTCCAACACTATCAATCAATTCTATCATCCTTATTTTTTTTTCCTAGCAAAAAACAAAAAAGAAAGTAGTGGTGGAAAACACAGAGAATGCTATGAGTTGGAGGCACTGTCCTCTGGAGACCCAATAAATCCTGGCTTGAAACAAGGCATTTTCAGCTTAAAGGGTTCATCTGGAAGCTCTTCTAGTGTTAAAATACCAGAAACATTTTGTAGTCATGCTCAACTGAATTTAGTTTGACATCCCTATTAATGTCATTGATTCCAGATGAGGTCATGGCAGCATAGCAAAGAAACTGTTATCTTTTTGCGGCTTGCTCTTGAATATGTGTTCCAAGCAGATTTTCTCAAAGGGCAGTTTATATTTACATGCTTTGCTGGCAGCAAAGGGGGGAATGATAAGGACTTGTCCTGAGATCCATTAATGACCTATTCTTACTATTATTCCTCTAGAATGCCGGAGGATAGAGCGCCTAGATATAGTTTTTGTCATCGATGGTTCTAGAAGTATAGACCCTAAAGAATATGATATTATGAAAGACTTCATGATTTCCCTGGTGAAAAAGTCTGATGTTAGCCATGACCGAGTTCAGTTTGGAGCTGTAAAATATTCTGCCGAGCCAGAAACGTTCTTCTATCTTAACGACTACACTACAAAATCAGCAATCATTAAAGCAATCCAGAATGATAAACCTATTGGGGAAACGACATACACTGCCAAGGCATTGCGACACTCAGAAGGTCTTTTCTCCGAGGAGCATGGGAGCCGTAAACACAGGAGTGTCCCTCAAGTTCTTATAGTGATAACTGATGGGGACTCTCATGATGCAGCAGAACTTGATGAGGTATCAAGGAAGCTCAGAGCAAATGGCATTATTATCTATGCCATTGGGATAGAAAGAGCCAGGCCAGATGAGCTTCTGACCATGGCAGGATCAGAAGATAAATACTTCTATGTAAATACATTTGAAGGGCTAAAAAGCCTGTATCCCAACATAGCTGATAAAATCTGTAGTGTTTCAAAACCAGGTAGGTGGCTATTTTATTTTAGCAGAAGCATTCTTCTTTAAGTTGAATTTCTAAAGAAGAGATTTTGAAAGCCAGGCAGAACTGCATGACATTTTGTTCTCAAAGGCTGATTTGTAGATCCTTGGAAATAGGGTGGGGTATAAATAATAACAGCAACAACAAGAAGAGTAAAGATGGAGTATAAAATCAACCTAAGGGACCTCTCACACTTCAGGATTATAGTACTGTGATTCCATTTTAACTGTTATAACAACATCCTATGGAAATCCTGAGATTTACAGACTGTTGCCACACTGCAGAAATAATGCTGTTTGACACCGCTTTAACTGCCATGGCTCAATGCTATGTAAACCTGGGATCTGTAGTATGTTGTGGAACAAGAGCTCTCTGACAGAGAAGGCCAAATATCTCACAAAACTACAACCCCCAGAATTCCATAGCATTAAGCCATGACAGTTAAAGTGGTGTCAAACTGCATTATTTCTGCAGTGTGGCAGCAGCCATAGTTTGGTGGGGTAATAAAGCTCTTTGACTGATAATTCTAAGTGTCACTTCCTAAACTGCATATCCCAGGATTCTATAGGATGTTGCCATAGCAGTTAAAATGGAAATACAGTGCAATAACTGTATAGTGTGAAAGGGCCCTGAATTCAGATACTCCCAATTTCAGTGCAACCCTATGCATATTTACTCAAAGGAGAAGTCTCTCTTCAGTGACATTCCTCTCGATATGTGCATATTGGATTGCACTGTTATAGTTTTGAGTTAAAACAGAGGCTGGGATCATTCTTCTTGTTGGCCAATTGAAGAGGGCAGAGTCTAAGGGGAAGTAGGGAGAGCTTAGTAGAATCATTGGGGGCAGATAAGGTAGACAAAACTGACAAAGGTTTATAGAAGCCAGGTTAATTATGTAAAAATGTAAAAAGAAATAGGTTTTCTGTGGGTTATTTCCAGGCTGTGAGGCCGTGTTCTGGAAGAGTTTATTCCTGACGTTTCGCCTGCATCTGCGGCTGGCATCTTCAGAGAATGGTTGGGTAGGAGTGAGTGTGGGGTTTATATACTGTGAGCCCCTGTTGGAGAGGATATGTAAATTTGTGTATTTGAATGGGTAGTTCCTGAAATGTTTCTTTTCTTTTGTACTCATAAAAGTATTTACATTATTGTTATCATTATTATAAAATATAATAGAGAAATCCCTCATGAACCCTCATATCTTTTCTTGAGATTTCCTTGCTTACAACTCTTTTTCTTTTGCTCCTTTATAGAATGTGGGATTCCAGCTGATCTGGTATTCCTTATTGATGGGTCTAACAGTATAAGTGACAGTGACTTTACCAAGATGAAGAATTTTCTGCAGGATGTGGTTCATCCATTTGACACTGGTCACAATGTACAAGTTGGTATTGCTCAGTACAGTGACAGGTATCGGGAAGAATTCAGCCTGAGCATGTTCTCACACAAATCAGAGCTAGAAACTCAAATTGGACGAATTAGACAGATGGAAGGACTTCAGACGTACATTGGTGCAGCTCTTGAGAGAGTGAAGCACTTCTTCACACCAGAAGGTGGCAGCAGAGTAAATGAAAATATTCAACAGATTTTGTTGGTGATCACCGATGGACGATCACATGATAAAGTGGTGAAAGCATCAGAAGATCTGAGAAAGAAAGGTGTTGACGTATATGCCATAGGAGTAGGGAGAATTGACCATTTGCAGCTTAGTCAGATAGCTGGCTCCTCAGACAGGAAATACACAGTTGATAATTTCAGCGAACTGAAGGTAATTAAAAAAAGACTAGTTGATGATATTTGTGAGGAAGAAGATAAAACAAGTAAGTATTCTCACTTCAAGCATTCAAGTAGTTCACTTTTCCTGAATTCCTGGGGCTGGGATAAGTAGGGAAATGGGTCATCTTTCCACTGAACTAACTTGGCCCTTATCCCATAAATTACAAAGATGGTTATTGATGAATGCCCCAATTGATTCACCCATAAATGTTCTGGGGGTGGGGAGGAGCAATGAATGAACATTATTCTACATTATCTCCAGATGATGTGTTACCATTTGTTAATACCTTGGCAACCCATCTAGGTAGTGCTCTAGAACCTTCTGTGAAGCTGGGTCAAATATTTGGTAATGAATGGCTTAGTGAGATGAAGTATTCAACCATGCAAACAGGGCTCCTCTGAATGTTTCCCAGTCCTCCTTTTACATTTGGGACTAGGGTCCTCAGTTATACTGAAGTCTCAATCCATATCCATACCACGTGTTTTTCACCTATTTCCACTTTCCCAGTATTTCACTCTCAGTCATGTATAGTAATTGGTATTATTTTCTTCTCCTCAAAAAATCCCCACCCCCAGCATGCTTCATGGATGTTGTTGTAGGAATAGATGTCTCCTCACAAAAGCAAGGTGACCGTGTATTCCATGGACAATACCAGCTGGAATCCTACCTTCCTCAAATTATAAATGCCCTCACGTCCTTGACTGGTGTGAGCTGCAACCCAGGATCACAGTCACAAACCAGTGTGGCCCTGAAAGTGAAAAACACAGATCCACCAGTGATTTCAAAGTTCCAAATTGACAGTGAAAAACTTTTGAACAGTCTTGTGGGTACCACCATCAAGAATGCATCTCACCTGAATTCAGAGTTTTTGAATTCTCTTTGGGAAACATTCCAAATCAAATCTGCAAATCGAAGAAAGGTACATTCTCTGCCTTTATCCTTATGTACAAAAAGTCCATAAAAATACTGTAATAAGTCCATAAACCATCATTTTAATTAACTTTCTGTAGGTGCTGCTCATATTTTCAGATGGCTTGGATGATCGCATAGAAATCCTGGAACAGAAATCAGAAGAACTTAGGAAAAGGGGTATGTGTTTGATGACATCAGTATCAATATTTCATACCCCAAAGCTTCTCAGTAGTACAAAGAAATAAGAATTCAAGACTCAGGAGACATAAAGGCCAGAAGGGAAGGCAGTATACAAATATAACTGAAACTCTTGAGAAATATATGGAATGTGTGTGTGACACAACATATTATTTATCAAATATGTCTTGAAGGTCCAGGAGTTACACCTTACATACATGTTACTATGTTTCATGTTTATCCTAACTCCATTTATCTATTAAAGACACACAGCCTGAAACATATCAATCATGGAAATTTATAAATCACTAAAAGTATGGTTAAAGGTCTGGAAGCCATGTCCTATGAGGAGCAACTTAGGGAGCTGGGCATGTTTAGCCTGGAGAAAAGAAGGCTAAGAGGGGTCATGATAGCGGTGTTTAAATATTTGAAGGGATGTCATACTGAGGATGGGGCAAGCTTGTTTTCTGCTGCTCCAGAGACATGGAACATAGATTCAAACTACAGGAAAAGAGATTCCACCTAAACATTTGGAAGAACGTCCTGATGGTAAGAGTTGTTTGGCAGTGGAATGCATTGCCTTGGATTGTGGTGGAGACTCCTTCTTTGAAAGTTTTTAAACAGAGGCTGGATGGCCATCTGTCAGGAATGCTTTGACTGTGTATTCCTGCAGGGCTTGGACTAGATGGCCCTTGTGGTCTCTTCCAACTCTGTGATTCTATGCTCCTGTATTTACATTTTTACAATGACACCATGAAAAGATGTCAACAATATACACTGCCAATTCTGAAACTTAATGTTCTTAGAGATGAAAGGAGGGAGAGTAATAATTTGCACAATAAGACAATAAATAAATAAATAAATACAAAAGTACATACATAATCTAAACTACAGAAAGAAGGGGAAGTAAGTAGAGGAAGAATAGGCACCCCTTCTGCTTTATGTGTTTACAGAAAAGGCATGAGAATAAAATGCATGTGCCTTTCTTGTAACGTCTATTGTGCCACCCACGGAGTATGAATTAAGAATGATCATGAGGCAGTTTTGGAATTCAGACCCATCAGTTACATTCCTCGCCTATTCAGTGGCACTTGGGGTAGCTTTATTGCCAGTGGAGCAGTGAATCTGGCTCTAAGTTTCAGTCTGAAATTTAAAGGATCTATGCAAGGTAATGACCCCTACCCCCCATAGATTCAGTACCTTGGATAGATCCTTTAAAGTTCAGAATCAAACCTGGAGTAGATTCATTGCCCCACTGGTGGTACAGCCCTCATCCCTCCCTCACTGTCCTCACCTGCAACTTCTTGGATTAGAATTAATATTTATGCTGGATACAGGGAGGCTGCAATGTGCTGCTGCATACATTCTCCAAGATTAATGTTCATTCTTCCAAAATAACATTTCCTTTTGAAAATGTGTCTGTTCATCTTTTTTTACTTAGTCACTTAAACTAGCAGGTGTCAAAAACATTACCTTGACTTTCCCCAACTCCTTGGCCCTTTAAACAGGACTGGATGCTTTGATAACTGTTGTCCTGGAAGGAGCTTCAAATTTTAATGACCTTCAGTACATTGAATTTGGAAAAGGATTTGAATACAAGACACAGCTGAATATTGGCATGAGAAATATTGACAGTCAGTTGTTCAAGTACATGGTAAGCAATCCTATATATGTTTCTCAGAAGCAAGTGCTAATATATTCAATTGGCCTTACTGCATAGAGTGGCAAACCTATGGGAGGATTATGTTAGTCAAACTTATTTAAAACAATAGGACCTTAGGGTATAATACTATGACCTCAAGTATCTGAATACTTTTCAGATCACCCTCTCCAATGGTGGGGTGGGTGTGTCTGTCATTGGAGGTAGAGATCTGATCTTGCAGCTGCCCAACACATAACTGTGATATGATGGAACTCTGACATTGGAAAGGACAAAAATAAAGCTTGCTGGAAGAGTCTGCCAGATTTATAGTCATCCCATTCTCCACCCCCGCCCTTAGAGTTGGCTTGGTTTCCCACACTTTTCTGGACTATAATTCCCTCTTTTACTGCCATTACCCTTTCCTTATGTGTCATGTCTTATTTAGATTATAAGCCTTATGGCAGGGAACTGTTAAATTGTTAATGATTTGTAGGCCACCCTGGAAGCTGTACTGAAGGTTTATTTTATTTCATTTCTAGGTATTTATACCCCACTCTTCAGCCATAGGCTATCAGCGTGGCTTACAAATTGTTTTTAAGCAATAGCAATTTACACATCTACACCACATTAACCAGTTTCCAATGTGTGTTAGCTAATTGCACCCACAAACCGGGTACTCATTTTACCGACCTATGAAAGGATGGAAGGCTGAGTGAACCTTGGAGCCCTCTGGAATGGAACTTGCAACATTGTGGCTGCAGTACTGGCATTTAACCACTGCGCCACCAGGGCTCCTTTGCTATATAAATACAGATTGGGGTATAAATACTCTAAACAAACAAACACAAACAGCTTGTAGATTACAAAACCTTGACTGTCACTGAGATAATTCTTCTCTTTCCAAGACCAACATTGCTGAACGAACCTGTTGCTGTGTGTTTTGCAAATGCGTTGGTGAAGAGGGAGAAGCTGGTGATGAAGGAAGACATGGGCTGGAGGTAAGGATGACAAGCGTCAATTTGTATATGGATTTGAACTGCAGAGGACCTATCCAAGCCTCAGAATAAGAAAAGGGCTTGTAGTTTCACAACATTTGGTTTTAATTGCTTCCTTGATCTTAATTTCAGGGTCTCCGTGGTTTTCAAGGAAGTCCAGGACATTCAGGAGATGAAGGGGAACCTGTAAGCTATTAAGCTGTAATTATTGATTTCTGGTCTGACAAAAGAGTCTTTCAAAATGGTGGCCAGGAGCCAATGAACATGCACCAGTTCTTCTGTATCTAATAGTAATACTGTGCTATGTTGTCTTCCGATTTCTCTTATAAAAGAGTTTTGTTCCCTTATAAAAGAGTCTCCTGTTTTTCTGTCCCATGATGAAGATGCTTTAGGACAGTGGTTTCTCAGATTGTGGTCCATGGACCATTGTTGAGCCAAAGAGGTAGCAGAGGTGTAGTGCAGGACTTTTGTAACAGTTGCTAAGAATTTATTCCTCCTCTGTCCCCATGTCCTCCCTCTGAAAGTGTGACATGCCATTTTTGTGTGTAATGTAGCAGTAAATGACATATTCAGCAGTATTATTTCATTCTTCAAATGCTAATGGAATCATTTGTATGTGGGTCTGTGTTTACTCTCAACAATACTGCTACAAGTTTCATGCCCTTAAACTTCCCATAGATAATAGATATACTGTAGTAGCAGAATAGGCGAAGTGGTTTGAGTGTTGGACTACAACTCTGGAGACCAGGGTTTGAATACCTGCTCTGCCATGAAAACCCACTGGGTGACCTCAGGCAAGTCACATACTCTCAGCTTCAGAAAACCCCATGATATGTTCACCTTAGCGTCACCATAAGTTAGAAATGACTTGAAGGCACACAACAACAACGGAATACTTCTAAATCTACAAATATTCTTTTCCAAAAAGTGTCACATTTCTATTTCTATCATAGTAGGACCCCAATTGTTTGACAGAGGGATGGGGAGATGTAAGATACAAGAGGCTGAAAACCACTGTTTTAGAAAGGATTTCTTTTACATTTCTTCATTTCTATTACACATTTCCCCAATGTTCTGCAATGTACTTGTACAGACCTTTCCTGGTCTGTGGGCAAAGCCCTATGAGAGGACATCTTGTGTGATGCTAAGAAGGGTGCACCTATTGTTTATTGTACAATGAAAGACAGGACAGTCAAGCATACACATAACATGGTCATCATTGGCTTCACCTAGAGTAAGGACTGGAAAACTTCAGTCATTCATATGTTTTAGATTATGATTCCCATAATCTCTTATCACTGGCCATGCTGGCTAGGTCGTCTAGTAGCTGAAGTCCAAATCTTTTGAAGAGCCAAAGTTTCCTCACTCTTGATATAGATGTTTAGAAGCATATGTGGCCTTTCTCTAACATGAGAAGTACCCACATCCTACCTGTACCTACTTGTACACCTTCCTTGTCTTAATTGCCATTCACCTTCTTCACCATCATGCTATTGTTACCAGGGTCCAAGGGGGTTGCCAGGACCAGATGGAGACAGAGGTTATGTGGGTTGCAGAGGTAACAGAGGTCCTAAGGTAAGCATCTGCTACCACCTTACAGACTTCTCCCCCCTCGCATGATTGTCTTGCATATAAAGCTCATAATATTTACATTTGCTTCTCTAATCCTTTTCAGGGGCAGAGAGGAATAATTGGCCGAAAGGTAAAGAATTTTTTCTATAAATTGTCCTGTCTGTGTGGTGTTTTGTTTATTAAATAAGTTTAAATGAGCACAGAAACCCCTCTGTTTTGTCTGGATTCAGTTTCAATTTGTTCACCCTCATCCAGTCTATTACTTACAGCAGACACTAGTTTAGTACAGAAACAGCTTCCTTGGAGTTAGGTGAGAAAGAGAGATAGAGTTGGATGTCATCAGCATACTGTGGACACCGGACTCCACAATTCCTGATGACCTATCATAGAGGTTTCATATAGATATTGAACAGCATGAGAGACAGGACTGAATCCTGGAGGACCACATGGACCAGTGGCCAGGGTGTTGAACACCACCAGTACCACCTTCTGAGTTTTTCTCTCCAAGAAGGACCAGAACCACTGTAGAATAGTGCCCCCCAGTCCCATCCCAGAGAGGTGGTACAAAAGGATACCATGGTCGATGATAACAAAAGCCATTCGGAGATCCAGCAGAACCAACAGGGACACACTCCCCTATACAGTTCCCTGTGTAGATCATCTACCAAGGTGACCAAAACTGTCTCAGGCCCATAGCCAGGCCCTCAAGCTTCCCATAACCAAAGTTTTTCTGGGCAAATGGGGAGGGGTATTAATTGTCTCTCCTGAAAACTTTTAGGAGCAACAATTCATCTTTTAAATAGGCTGCCTGGTATCCCTGCATTGTTTAACAGAAAAAGAAAGCCACCTGTTTTCATACCAGAAGTGGACTTCTGGACGATTCCAGATTTACTTGGGGAGTTGAAAAGCCATTTTTGCCAGACCTTGGGTGGTCCCATGTTCCAAAAATTGCCCCCTCCCGGCTCATTTTCCTAGTCCTGAAACCCAATCAACATAAACTGTGATGAATCTGGCAGATAATTCTTGGTTTTATTTGTTCTTTCAGGGGAATAGTGGGGAGAAAGGAATGGATGGCATTAACGGAGAGCCAGTAAGAGTTTTAAAATCCTTTTTAAAAAGTATTATGTTTGAATTATTGCAAGTATGTTTTTTGAGGGGAAAACCCCAGAGTAAATCTTGTACATCATTTATAATTGGTTTTATTTTTAAGGGATCCCCTGGGCTACCAGGAATTCAAGGTGAAAAGGGTGAATCAGGCTATCAGGTAAGCATATTTATTCATTTCATATATCAGCAAATCAGAGCCTGAAATAATATGTTAGAGCATGGATTCCAGCCAGCAAAGCTAAACTACAATGAGAAGGATAGCCTAAAAGTCATTAAACTACTTTGAGAGAGAGAGAGAGAGAGATCATGGCCCTCAAAATTTCAGAGGATGAAAAGGCTTTCCTCTGAAATGGAAATAATAGCAAAGTAGGGATCAGGTGAACCTTCTTTGGGGGTGGTGGTGGATGAGTCTGTGAGTTCCTTCTGGTCTTACAAATATAGCAAGTGTATGTCTCCCATGGGCCTACATCAGAAGCAAAAGAGAAACTAGAATCATTTGAACCAATCTGGTGCTGAAAATAGCGGTCACACAAAATCGAGACTGATGATGATGTCTTTGGCTCTAACCCTATCACATCATTTTATTTTTTAAAGGGTAGCCCAGGATCAAAGGGAGTCCCTGGAGAACGTGGTGAGAAGGGTTTTCGAGGAGATCCTGTAAGTTTTGCCAGAGGCCAATGAAGCACTATCTGTTTGGTGCTTATTGCCCTTATTCAGTTCTTGAATTCACTGGGGCTATGGGGAGCAGAGTAAGCTCTCTTGTGACAACCCCCTTAGATACAGTTTTTGGAATGCTATAGGAGGGCATAGTGTGGTGTTGGATTTAATTAAAGATGCTTCCTATCACACTATGGCTCTCAGCCAATTAGCCTGAGAAATTAAGTATCTGTTCAAAATATGCAGTACCATGAGATAGACACTATTTGTCAGGAATGGTTGAACTCTTTATGCCTTTCTTTTACCTCAAATGTGTGCTCTGTTTAAGCAATTCTAGTGACATTTCTTCAGTGCTCTAAGGGTGTAAATACCCTAAAGGCACCAGATCCCATCTAATCTTCGAAGCTAAGCAGGGTTGGCCCTGGTCAGTACTTGGATGGGAGACCACCAATGAATACCAGGTGCTGTAGGCTATATTTCAGAGGAAGGAACTGGCAAAACCACCTCTGAGTATTCCTTGCCTAAGAAAACCCTATGAAATTTGTAGGGTTGCTGTAAGTCAACAGGCAACTAGAAGGCACATAAACATACATGGAATTATTGGTAGCAAGGTGATATTCTTCAGTGTATCTAATTGAGATATTATAGCATTGATTCTGTATGAGCGACTTAGCCTTTACTGCATCAGTCATTAAAATGGTTGCATTAGTATACTGATCTGTATATCATTTTTACAAATTAAGTTTGCATGTGATCATTCACTACTGAACATTTTCTTAAATTAAGCAATAAGACGCTGACACTTTCCTCCTTTGTTACTAGGGTGTCCCTGGAATAGATAACAATGTAGTAGGACCAAGAGGCTTAGAAGGGGAAAATGGAAGAGAGGTAACTTGCTGTTTTTTTTATGCTTCTTTATCACTAGTCAATGAAAAGTAGCTGCCTTGGAAATATAGTGTAATGAATAGATTATATTATGCATTTCTTCTATGGCTTTGGCAAGCACTTCCTTCCTCTTTGGGACTTTTACACAGGTTAAATCGCAGGTTGCTCCCATGACAGCAGGGCAGTGAATCCACTCTGAGTTGAGTTTTAGGCTGGACTTTAAAGGAGCTGTCCAGGATGCTAATTCTTGATATTTATTTATATAAATATAAATATTTATATAAAATTTGTATTTCCAAAATAGGGTTAGGACTTTTAATAGCCCCTTTAAAGTTCCAAATAAAATTCAAAGCAGATTCATCACTCCACTGTCATGGGAGGTATTAACTGCTATTAGGCTAAACTGGACATAGATCTGCCAAATGCTGGGCAGCCATGAAGTAAAATGGATTTTCAGTGAACAAGTAAGGCCACCATAACTGGCTTGTGATCACCGTTAATTCTCTGAAAATATGCAGAATGATTTCATTACTTATCTGATTGTAAACAGAAACTAAATGCATACAGCACACAATCTGTCTTACATATACCCAGACTTTGAATATGCTTAGTCTAGGAGTAAGTCGTACTACCAAATAGCACCAAATCAATATTACATCTGTACCTTAGTATAATCTCACATGTATCCTGAGACATACATCCCACTGAGTCCAGAATTCAGGGAAGTGGTACAGAATTGTACCTACTGACATTTTATTTGTAAGATCAAGCAATCTCAGTTAAATTTAGTTCTAAGTAACTGTGCCCTGTGTGGAGAAAAAAGATACTGCACCTCTAGTGAGCAATAACAGTTTTGAGATATACACGTTCATAATCTTGTCTCAGTCACAGGCCTTGTCTAGATGGGCTGTTTACCCCATCTTGGCCCCATCTTTGAGCCCTGCAGATGTAACAACACAGGGCCTTTGCCCCATTTTGCACCTCGGCAATCCTTGTGATGCCCTGGGCAAAGACAGGGCTAAGACGGGTTAAAGCCCAATGAAACGGTTCAGCAAAATACCTGCGAAAAACTGTTTCTTTGCAGAAGAACCACAGGAAGCCCTTCTATTATGCCATCCCATCGCTGCAACTGTTGTCCACATCATACTCTCTAGATCCAGGAAGCAGACCCTCGTACTGTGAGCAGGTTGATCACATGCAGGGTGCCTTGTTCGTGTGCTGTGGGCTGGCTTCCTGGCTTTGGAGAGTGAGACACAGGCAGCGGCAGTAGCAGCTCCAGGGATGGGACGGTGTGGCAGTCTGGACTCCATCCCATTTCATTCTGGTAACAAATGAATGGGCCAGATCTGTGGCCAGTGGGGAGGCAGCATATTCTGGCCCATGTGGGTGAGGCCACAGAAGCTGAAGATAGTTATCCTTTTTGTTCTGATTTGCCTGTTCCTTTTCTAAAATGTGCTAATGTTCTGCACCAGAGTTACATGATACACACTTCTTTTGTTTCCAGTTTCTGTAACTAAATGTGAGAGGTTTGTGCACATTGCAAAATAATGTAACTGTGTGCTTTTTTCTTTTTCTTTCTTTCTTTTTTTTTGGTCAACGTCTTGCTGTTTATGGGATAATAAATTGTAAAGTTGGGGACAAAGCATAAACCCAAATGACTTGGAACTCACATTCATTGTTTGTCTCCAGGGTGAGAGGGGACCAAGAGGCCTTACAGGATTACCAGGCTCCAAAGGAACCAGAGTAAGACCTTAAAAAGCCATTGACTTTTCATGTGATTAGAACCTCATAGCAATTATCCAAGGCAGACTGCAACTGCGTGGGACTATCCCCTCTGAGTCTACAACTGACAGAAGCAAATAGTCAACCTCTGACTTCTCTTCCACAAACAAACATTTGTTTGAAAATGTCTAGATTACAACTGCATGAGGCTTTCTCCCGTCAGAAAACAATAAGTAACCTCTTGCCTTTCTGGGTGTATCTGCACTACATCGTTATAGAAGTTGAATACCACTTTAACTGTCATGGCTCCATCCTAAGAAATCTTGGGATTTGCAGTTTGACGAGGCACTTAGAATTATCTGTAGATGGGAACTAGAGCTTTTAGCACAGAATTCTAAGTACCTCCCCAAATTACAAAGCCCACATAATAAATCCATGACTGTTAAAGTGGTATGAAGCTGATGTAGCTGTATAGTGCAGATGTACCAAGTACTAAACAGTTCTAAAAAATGACTTGAGGTAAATAGGTATGATCAAAACAGTCCTTGTGAATTCACTTAGTGAAATACTGCCTCAATAAAAACAATGGGGGTTTATTCACTGAGGTTGATAGGACACTTTCTTATGCCTTGGTGACTTTTGAACGGAGCATCCTGCTACTAGGAGAAGTTCTTCAAAACTTTCAGAAACTTCAGTTAGTTCAAAATGTGGTTGCACAGTTATATTCCTAATTGCCTTCATTATTAATGAGCATGATGGTGGCAATGAATAAGTATAGTATACTAAACAAACGCGCTAACTTCTATAGAGGTGTTCCCAGGGCTACTTAGTTTCCCTTTTATGCAAGTAGAATCCCATTGGTGTAACCGGGGAGGGGGCTCCCACCAATATGATTCTGAAATACTACTATTATTTTTTCTTCTTTTTGTATCAAGTTGTGTGTAGGCCTTTATAAACTATTCTAATCTCACTGAGGGAATAAGTAAGCCTGTTTGAACTTCTTGGGAGTCAGTCATTTTGAATTCAGTGGCTCCTACTTCCAATTCATTTCTAATTTTTTGTAATTATCTTATCCTAGGGACGCCAAGGTCAAAGAGGTCCTCAAGGTCCCCAGGTATGTGTACGTAATTTTGATGCTTACAGTAATTTAAAAGGATGCTGTCTTATCATAAAGATAATATATGAGATTGTTTTATAGAGCTATATAGGCTAGCATCCTACTGATGACATATGCAAGTGTAAATCCAACTTATACCTGTGCATGTCTTTTTATCATTATTGCCTTGGAGTGTGGTGGAGTCTCTGTCTTTGGAAGTTTTTAAACAGAGGCTGGATGGCCATCTGTTGGGAGAGCTTTGATTGTGGAGATTATCTGACAGGAACACACACAAAAAGTGTTCCCATCTTGCAATCTCCTTTCCCACCCCTCTCCCGTCCCTGTAGTGTGACAAGAACCCAAAGTTTCAGACCTAACTTGGTAGCATCTTCGTTGCTGCCCAGGAGTGAATGGAACTCGAATGGAGCTCCTTTCACTTCCTGGTTTGAAATCCTGGCCGTTCTTGCGAGAGGACGAGAGCTCAGAAAATTCAAAAATAAAAACCAAAATAAAGTTTTAAAGGTGACAGCAAGCACAAAAACACACTTAAAACATAACAGGTAACCTGGGGAGGGTACAAAAAAGTGTGTCACTTACCTTGATGTCCCGATCTCACCCGGAAGTGTCCTGGCACAGACCTCATATTGATGCTAGCATAGCACCAGCATAACAGGGCACAAAAACAGTAACATCCTCCTCTGGACTCCCAGGGGGTCCTACAGAAATCATGCCTCTGGTTATAGGAACAGCTAGGTGCTTTGTGATGGTCACTTGCTTTCCCTTGGCCACTAAATGGCTGTGAGTTTTATTAGGGGAGAGGAGACAGGTACATTTGACATGTTGGAAGTGGGGAAAGGAGTAGAGTTCCATCTGGCATAACTTTACTTTCTTCCAGATGGTGTAGGATCTCAACCATATTGTCAATAGTTGATCTGGTTAACACAATTCAGATCAAACAGGCACTCCATGAAATTCTGCTTATTTTATTCTAATTATAAAATATGTAACAAAAATACACAGATATTTAAGGATGATTTTTAAAAACCAAAATTCATAAATTGCAGTCCATAATTGCACAAGCCAGAGCATAGTGCCAATGAGTCAACGGGTCTATGCATACTCTGATACAAACAGGTAATTCATTTGTAAGATGTCCCCTTTCACTGCAGAATGAGTTCATGGATCTTTTTCTATGCTTATTGTGTCTGGAAATAAGTGCACTGGGAACACTTGCATATGAAAAATCCATTTTTTTCAATGAATTCTAGGGCAGGAATGGGGAACCTTCGGTCATCTAGATATTTTGGATTTTCACTCACCAGATTATTTTTCACTGACCACGCTGGGTGGGGTAATGGCAGTTGTAGGTCAAAACATGCAGAGGGCCATCTCCTACTCTAGATATACTGTGTCATGGACCAAACCACATTTCCACTCATATGTATATTGTTATTTTCACCAGATGTTTCCATTAAAGGGGTTTATCTTTCTCATTTTGTGAATAGGGAAGAAATGTACACATGTTCTGATTATTCTAAAGAATGACCATAGTTCAGTAGACATAATGTTTCCCTTTTGGCTGTTTTGGACTAAATTCTATAAAGTGTGCTGGGGCAATGGCAGTTGTAGGTCAAAACATGCAGAGGGCCATCTCCTACTCTAGATGTACTGTGCATTGGACCAAACCACATTTCCACTCATATGCATATTGTCATTTTCACCAGATGTTTCCATTAAAGGGGTTTATCTTTCTCATTTTGTAAATAGAGAAGAAATGTTCTGATTATTCTAAAGAATGACCATAGTTCAGTACACATAATGTTGCCCGTTTTGGCTGTTTTGACCATTATGGGATTGGATTTGAATCTCTTTGCCCCCTCTTTCCTGTTCCTTTCAGTTTCTGTTTTTGAGCAATAAATGCTTTGCTGGGTTAGTCTGTACCAAAAATGAACTGTAATTGTATGTAACTAGATATTCCTATAGATATAACTCCCAACAAACCAATCAGTAGATATGACATTGGGATAAGCATAAAAGGCAGTTTGTTTTATCCATGGTTTATTGAGAAAATTTTTATATCTGTTTTTTTGTAACATAGCAAGAAAGAACGTACATGGTACTATGCAGGAACATCACACTTATAATCTGAACTAAAGGCTCCAGGAGCTTTATTTATTTATTGGAAAGAGATGGAAAGTCTGATCACAAATTTCTATTGTCTCATCTTGTTTGGCTTCTTATTGTTTTAATAAATAAATAATTATTATTATAGTATAAATAAATTTTATTATTATTATTATTATTAATTTAACACTTTTTTAAAAAAAATGTGTTGCTACAGGGAAGAAGAGGATCCCAAGGACTCAGTGGTTTTCCTGGACAGCAAGGATTTAAAGGTCCACAGGTAAGCATTTAAACTGTTCAGTTTTTTCCCCTTTTTGTAAGGATATTGGGTTGCCAGGATGTAAATAGATTCTGTGTTGGAGGGAAAATCTCAACAATGTCGTAAGTGCATTTTGGATAGATTTATATCAATTTTCTGCATGATTTCCATTTCCATTCCATTTTCATAATGGACCAACTATAGCCTTCTTTAGAATAATACACAAATTAAGACCATTACTGGAAACAGAGTTTCTAGGTGACAAGCTTGCCATCAAATGATTGTTAATCTAAAATTCTGAATCTGTAACTGGAATTTTTTTTTTGTGGGGGGAGCTATACTTCTATCCATGCAATGAATGAGAATAATGAGAAAATTGTGCTACATCATGTTCCACGTACAGTTCTCTTCAATGAATGATGATATGCATCTCCCATCACTGTCTCTTTACTGAGAAAATACTAGCTCCTGCCCTTAAGTTGAATACTGCTTGAGATTTCTTTACCTATGTAATAAATAGTTAACCAAATGCAAACATTCTGGAATGCATGTGTAGTATTTTTACAGCAAATGCAAGAACATAGGTTCCACAGATGCCATCCTGTGGAATGCTGCCTTAGAGGCAGGTCCCTATCATCTACTCTCTATGGATTTTTTTTCTCCTCCAAAGTAGACTGTGCCCTTTTGGGAAGATGGCAAAACTCTCTCTGGGGGCTAGGTTTTTCCAGTATCCCTAATAACCATTCCTATTAAGATCTATAGACATGGGTTTTCTATACAAGGGGAAAAATATGAACATGTCCAAAAAAGCAGGCTTTTGCAACATTGTGACCTGTCTTCATGGTCAAAAGAACCCCCCTCAACTCTGCATGACCTCCTAGCCAAGATGGCGGCTGCGAGTGATTTACTCTCAATTTTAAATCTGCCATTGCCAATTTTCTTTTAAAAAGTTTCCCATGGTGCACACATGCAATAGTTTATATTTTTAAAAAAGTAAAAGAAAGAGAGTATAAGATCACCATTTGATCGACTTACCGGACCCTTGCTTAGCTGAAAATCCAACATGGTGGCAACAGGCACTTTCCCTCTTTTCTAGCCCCTCTCCCATGCTCATCCAGCCAATCAGACTGCACTGCCTGTTCATATCTGCATGAATGTGATTGATAAAACGATTGCACATTCGCATGTCGTATGGAGCTTTTTTAAAAAAAAATCTGGACGAAGGCGAGGACTTTGCAGTGGATTTCTTTGCCCCCCTTCCTAATGACACATATTTGTGTGAATGTACATATGAACGGATCACCTTCCATTCATATGCCGTTCATATTACTTTTACCATTTAGACAGGCCCTAAGACCTGAATCCTATTTTTGTCCCAGCTAGATCCATTGTATCAATAGAATTTACCTATGTGTTGACTTACTGATTAACAATGAATTCAGTAGGTCTGCTTTAGTTGTGACTAACCAATAGGGTTAAGGCCCTGGTATTTTCATGAGCAGTCCAATGTTTTGACTCAAACAGCAGAGCCTGTTTTGCAGACACTTGAGATGAATGGTATTGTAGATGAGAGATAATAATGCACACAAGTCTTGGAAGACTATAAATGAAACTACACAAGCAGAGACTGCACTAGCATGGAGTATGTTTTAGACAAGGAAAAGAAAGGTGCAATTTAACAGACTAAAAAAAGAATATCCTCATTTTTTCTTCATAAAGATCCAGCTGAAATAGAGGTTCTGGCTCAGCATTTGTAAAGATGATATATTCAGGGGTAGCTGTGTTGGCCATACAGCAAAATAAAACAAAATACAAAATCCACAAAAGAGTGACATTTTTATTTCACAAACACTTCATGCAAGCTTTTGAAGCTTCACTGGCCTCTTCGTCAGGCAAAAGAGAGAAGCTTGCATGAAGTATTTTGTGCATTTTGGTTGGCCAATAAAGGTATCACTCTTTTTTGGACTGTGGATTTTGTTTGATTTCATAAAGATGATATAAGATCTAAGCAAAAGCTACTTCAATTTATTTATCATTTTTTGTATAGATGGCAAAGCTGTTGGAAGTTAAGAAAGGTGCGAGCACACTTGGACAAGTGCCTGTGCCATTAGGGGGCAACAGAGACAGGATTATGTGATGCATTCCCTCTTTCTGCTGCATTCTCAGGCTTGACTTCACCTCCTCTCACTCCTTTTCTACTCTCTCTTGTAGCTAGGGGTACCAAGCTTCATTTTTCTTTCTCTACGGAGTTTGTATTTTGTTTACTTAAATCTTTCTCTTTACTGAAATCAACCTTTAGGATTATTCAAAACACCTGCTCTCATATTTGCTAACAAAAACTAGGGCATTTAGGGACTCCATGTTTTAAAGAGTAAATTAAAATAAGAAAATTATGTATGATGCTTGAATTTTTGTGTTATGTGAAATATGTTTCTTAGGGTGAAAGAGGAATTCGAGGAGTGAAGGGAAGGAAAGGAGATCAAGGAAGCAAAGGGTTTCCAGTATGTAACAATCTAATGGAAATTTATTTACTGCTTTTCCTGTCACCCTGTTTACTGACCCATCCAGACACCGGAACCTGGTCACCCATTCCCTCCACTGGGTGGTTTCAGACATTGGTCAGTTCTCTGTCCTGCGTGGGAGAGCCGGTTCTGTCCCCAGCCCTGTAAAGCCTTTCCAGATCAGGAGCCCTTTAGAACACAGTTCCATGAGGCATGGGGATTGATGCTGGGAGGAAGGCAGAAGCACACATGGTCTAGTAGGCTTCTCTGGATCCTGGTGCACAATCTGCGGACTTCCAGGTGTTTTGGTCTCCAACTCCCAGAAGCCTGAGCCAGCTGGTCCAACGATTAGGAATTCTGGGAGGTGGAGGTCAAAACATCTGGAGGGCCACAGGTTGTGCACCACTGCAGAGTCTAGTGCTTTCCATACTCTTCAGTCAACATACTCATTGTTGTCCTGTATGTTTCATCCAGTGGTCAAATATCATATTGAGCAATTGCTACTTTAAAACAGTTCATGTTAGTCCTCTTCTCTCCCTTCCTTTAACAGCAGCAGAACAGGCAGAAATTCAACAGTGAAGTCTTTCCCCAGCATGTACAGTAGATGTGGCTATGCAAAAACCTCCATTTGCTAGTTTGTTCCTGTAATGCAGATATTAGCAGCACATTGGACATTATCACACCAGCCTTGTGTCTCACGGTAATCACTATGCTCCTTTGGCAACCCCCTGGTCTGATAGGTCCCTTCACTTCAGTTCCAGGATGTCGTGTGGCATGAGGGGCTCTGATTCTCCTCCTCTCCCTCTCTATTCTAAAGTAAGCTGTCTCTGTGCTACCACATGACTGCTTTCATCCTGGAAGTGAAGTGAAGGGACCTATTGCACTGGGGCAGCAGCAGAACAATAGTGATATTGGCAGGTATTGACAGGGCTTTCTTTTCAATTGAAAGGGGCACAACAGTAATGTCTAGAATGCGATGCAACAGCAGGAAAGCCATGACATCATCTGATAAGTACAGTACTGGCCAAATTCATTACTGCTAAAATTCCATGTTAGTATCCTCGTGTGATAAAGTCCTTAAGGGAGTGTTGCAAAATAAATAATGTTGAATCTCATAAAATCCCAGGTGCTTACTATTGCATTACTTTGTTTATTTCCTTGTTTTCTCCTAGGGCCACCCAGGAGTAGCAGGTTTACCAGGCATTCCTGGAAACAGGGGAACCAACGGGAATAAGGTGTGTCTCAAGAGTCTCCCAGCTCATTTTACTTGGCAATAAAAACAGTTTTCCTCAACTGCCTGACCAGGCTGGAATTTGGATAGCAGAGAAAAAACATGCTAAGATTTGGACCATGTTTCAGACCACATGCACAATTACTTTTCAGGTCATAGCTTTGATTATAAAACATAAGCTCTCAAAATGTATCTTACATATATTCAGTTGAATTTTGCATCCTTCCCCAAAATGCTTGGTTCTAAGCCACATTTCCTGGTCTTAAATGCGGGTCGGAACACTATTATCTTTTTGATTTCACACATCTCAGAACTGTGTGATGCAGTTCTTAACATCACAGAATCTTCCAGTACAACTCAGCATGTGTATTTTAGGGCAGAAGGCATTTAGAAGTGTGAATATTCAGGGATTAAATATTTAGAATGCACCTAAGGAATGGCTACTTACAAATAACCAGTTATTTGTAATTCATTCCAATAACTAAAGCATAATTAAATTACATTGTGCTTGTAATTTAAGAAAGAACAATGTCAATCCTCTGGAGGTATAACTGTATCTTTTTACTGTACATACTTTTATAGTTATGGGGATGGAGCCTCATTAAATGACAGAGGAAGATCTCTGTATTTTTTCTCAAGATAATTTGAAATATATGCTTCATAAAAATGTGAAAACCAGACATTTGTTTGTTTGGATAATATATCTCCAAGAGGCAAAAAACAGTCAAGCACATGTATTTCTGTTCGATCCATCCACGTTTACCCAATTTTAAAAACATTATACAGTATTCAAAACTAACTGATAATGTAAGTGCCCAGTCCTCAGCAATTTTTGAAGGAGTAGCCATGTTAGTCTGTTGTACCGTATCAACAAAGCATCTTGTAGTACCTTTAAGACTAACAGATTTATTACAACATGAGTTTTTGTAGGCTATAGCCCATTTAATAAAGAGTGTTCTCATCTAATTCTCAGCAGTTTTCTAAGAAATCTTTTAGTTCTATAAAGTAGAATACTCTAGAACTGGTCAGAGGTTGTTTTCCAGATATGTCTGTTGCATGAGCTTAGATCTGCTTTCCCCACCAGTCTGAGTGAACAGTCTTTTCTTCATTGAAATGTGGAGGAAAAAACATGATAGCTTCTCTTTTCACAATCAAGTTTTTATTACCCCACAGACATGCTTTCTTACTTTGCCCACAGGGACTCACCTCTGTTTTTGTTTGAGCATACTGCTCTAGGATTGATGTCAGCTGATATCTATTGATACTTACATAGCCAGTAGAATTAACTCTAAACTGGAATATCAATGTTATCTTAATTTAACAGGGAGAGCCTGGTGATCCTGGGATGAAAGGGGAGAAAGGACTACCTGGATCTTGGGGGATGAGGGTTTGTATTTTATCTTCTTGTTTCCTTTCCAGTTTTGGTCCTGTTAACATTTGTGCAGTCCAGTCCAGAAGACATTACCTAGAGAGAAGGATCATCATATGATTGTAAATAAAACCCAAAACATATAGGAAATGTGGAGGAGAAAAATCTTGTGATGTTCTCCATTCAAGAGGGAAGTTTGTCAAAATCCACCTTTGATTCATGTGCATTTAGTACCAACACCAAAGAACTCTGTGTACAAATAAAAAATAGATAGGGATGAAAATGAAATGCTAATGTAAACACAATTTTGTTTCAGGGAGATGATGGTCCTGTTGGCTATGGTAGGGTAGGAAATAAAGGAGTCAAGGTAAGTGTAAAAAGACATTGTAAAAGAATTCTTGCTGGAATAAATGCAAATAAACTATGGGTGGTTAGCCTGTTAGTTACAACATTGTAACTTGGACCTAGGACATCATATCTGCTTTGTATTCTCATTTGCAATTGTGGCACTATTGCCCCAACCACAACTGACCCTGAAACCCACCTTAGAAGCCAGTCAGCCATCTGGAGTGATGGAGGCTGTTCTGCTGGTGAGTGGGATACTGCAGGATGATGTGACCAGCCCACTCCTGCCAGTGAGTGAGGATGCACCTTTGTGAATAGCTCTGCATGCATAGTTCCACATCCTCCCATTCCTGGCATATGTCAAGCCTCAAGAGGGACCCCTTTCAGCTGTCACTTAGCAGTGGGGAGGGGAAGCATGGGGGAGGCAATTCAGACCATGGAGAAGCAGCTGGTCTTAGCTCTGTTGCAGGGGGAGAAATGAAAGTGCAGTCTTAAATGGCTTTTTGCTTCCCACAGGAGTCCAGAGTATCTGGATCTTTATGGTCTGAATTGCCAAGGCTTCACTCCCCACTCTTCCTACTGTTAAGAAGGAACAGTATCAATCTCTCTTGGGACTGGAGAATTATCAGGCAGTGGGAATTTTTTGTGTGGCATGCAAGGGCAAGAGAATAGCTCTCTGTACCCTGTCCAAAAAGGGACCCATAAAATGCACTTAACACATGTGTAAGTCACTAACAGGATTCTAGCCAATGTGTACATGTTGGGTGCAGAGATGATATCAGACAGTGGTGATGGAGTCATGAGGTTATTGCTGACTATTGTTTCAGTGGATCTATCTGTTTTGATTTGGTCTTGCGCCCTTAAAACACACACACCATATACTGACTGTTATGCATACAACCATCTCCACTAGACCAATATTGGTTTGTTTATTTATTTGATTATTGCCCCATCTTTCTCCCAAAATTGGAACTCAAGGTGGCTCCCAAGAAAATGCCATCTAAGAAAATACAAGTAGAAAAACAAACTGTTATAGTGTTTTTTTTAAAAAAAGTAAACAAATCATAACATTAAAATACAGGTGAATTAAAAGTGATTTGAAAGCACATTAATAAAGTACAGCACCCACCTCTTCAAAGTCCCTTCCTCGGAGACTTATCAATTGCCAAATGCCTCTCTGATCAAAGAAGGTTTTTGTCTGTCCTCAGACGGACAAAAAAGAGTGTACCAGCCTATTAGGAGTATCTACCAAGAAAGCCTTCTCTTATGTGCCTACCTAACATCTCTCTGAGGATTGTAGGACTGAAAGGGCTTCTGCCCTGCATCAGTTGAACCTTTACACCTTTTCACATGGCCCACATCAACTGACTAAAAATGAGGTACCATGTAAGGAATGGTGAAATAAACAGGCTCTGAATGTTCAAGAAAGAAATGGGTTGACTGGAAGAGTTCACAGTTGGGTCAAAGTGGCCTATGAAGGATTAGATTAATCCTATTAGAGTTCTAGACAGTGAGGATGGAGGAGGAAAATAAAGCAGGAAGCCAAGAAGCTAGTGGCTCAGCTTAGTGAGAGAGTGGCTAAGATCAATTGGGAGAGACTTTGGGGTGAACTGAAGTTGGAAGGAGAGAAAACTGACATGCCTGAGGGGAAGATTTGCTGCAATACCTTTATGGAAAATTTGTCATTAAAATAGTACCACATAGACACGAATAAAACTTGCTTTTATCATTTTGTGAATTACAGGGCCAAAAAGGATTTCCTGGAGCTAAAGGACAGAAGGTAATGTACTTTCAAAGAAGTGAAAATATGAGATGCTGCATCACTGCTCCAGTGTTTTCACTGTGTTTTAATGATGTGGTAACTGTATCAGCAAAAGTGTGGAAATACTGTTTGACGGCTGATGAATGGTCTGTTTGTGGTGAAGAAGTAGCTGTCTGGTGGCCTGTCAATTGAGAAAGTACATCAAGAACTTGTCTGGGGAATAAAGGCACACTGCACTCCTGATATCCTTAAATTGTACAGATATTACTGCTGTGTATGAGAGTTTCCCTTTCCAGATCTATGGCCTATGGTACTATCAGTCAACAATGCATTGGATATAGGTTCTCTTTCCTTGCTCTATCCAGTGCTGCACACTTTTATTCCTCTCTTTCATGAGGAGCTAATTGGAGAAGACATCTAATGAATTATCTTTTTAAAAAATGGGAAACACCCCTCATTAAAATACATTTCCCAGTGCCCCTAGCCCCACTCCTTTTTTGGCTCTCTTTTCTATGCAAGGATAGGGAAGAAATTTACTTGATTTACCTCTAATTTCTATTGTCCACCCAGTGACAGATACACAAAATGTATGGATAAACTAAGGGCCATTTGATTAACTACAGGTCAACCCCCATATCCATGGTTTCAGTGTTCATGATTTCATTTATCCATGTCTGAAAAAAAAATTCGCTAGGCATTTCTATGTCCTCCAATGTGATTCTATGGTCAACTTCTGTCATTTGTCTCATTGAAAATAATACGGTTCTCTATTATCAGGTATTCATGATTTCAGGTATTCATGGGGGGTCTTGTAATGTATTCTGCACAGATACGGGGGCCAACCTGTATTTAACTATGATCTGCAACAGAGCTGCTAGGCATAGTATCTGCTGAAGGAGGTGTAACCTCGCCTCCTCACCAGCATGTCAAGGGTGAGCCATCCAACCCCAGAGGCAAATGAATCAATTTAGCTTGTCCCTGGTCTGTCTAATTCCAGGAAGCCTGAACATGTTGACCTTCCTCTCAAGCCCTAAAAGAAAAAGCCAATCAAATCCAGTCCCAAAGATTCCACTCTTTCCTATCCCGAAGTGCTATGACCCAATGAGGAAGCCTGGAGAATTCCCTTTCATAAAAAGTTGCCTGAGGGTACTCATTAATTATTGACCAAGATTTTATTTCCCCTCACAAACCCATTAAAAGTTACCAAATACTAATTATTACAACTAAATGTTAATATAAATAAAGAAATAACTTTAAGCATAAATAAGCCAATCTCTTATTTTAAAGCATCACCCAAAGCCAATTCCCTCACAGTACCATGGTGAATGTGGCCTAAATACCCTGAAGGCACCAGATTCTGTCTGATCTTAGAAACTAACCTGGGTCAGCCCTTGTTAGTACTTGGGTGGGAGATCACCAACAAATACCAGGTGCTGTAGGCTATGGACATTATCAGACACAGCAAAAATCATGTCAGAAGATTGCAACGAGAACAGAAAGGGCAAGATTGTCAGATGGTGATGTCCGTTAGTGTCCTGGGGGTGTAGTGCAGCCATGAGTAAGGCATCCCTTTGTATTGGTGGCTTGTCCCCATCAATGAAAAAGAGAAGCCTCATCTGAGGAAGCACTATGCCCTGGGAACGGCTGAGGGCATGGGCATCTGATAATGTCGCCCTTTCAGTTCTCTTTGTGATCTTCTGACACGGTTGGGAACACCTTTTTTGCTGCTTTCGCTTGCATCTGATAATCTCCTATATTTCACAGGAAGGAAGTGGCAAAACCACCTCTGAGTATTCCTTGCCTAAGAAAAGCATGTGAAGCACCTTCCCCCCGTAAAGGCCAAGGAAGAAGCAAAATTCTTACTTGGCCCCCAAAAGGTGACCAGGCAAAATCTGTACTCCAGGGAGGCTGAGTGAGCCAAGGAACATTGAAAGATAGTAGAAGTGGGATGGAGCAGTGATTTATAACCCCTCACTCCATCCCCTCCCCACCTCATGCTTCGGTGCAAAACTTTGATAGCATTGTTTATTTCTCTCTCCTTCTGGAGAAGAAACGATGACAGCCCCCACCCTCCATTTGCCATTCAGACAATGCAAGGTAAGGGGCCAGAATTTCAACCAGTACATGAACTGAAGCTCAGTAACTGTAAAATTCACACTTCTATTTATTTTTTTGCAGCAGAGTTTCCTAATAATAAAACTACATGATCAAATGTATATACTGCGGAAAATAGCATGCAAACATGTGCGTATTAGTGAGAATAACATTCAAGATGCTTTGCACAGGGGGAACTGCTTGCCAAACATGTATATTTTAGGTACAATTGCATTGAATTACATACATGAGGGAAATGCAAACAAAAATGTGTACAAATTTATATGCAATCTGTAAAAAAATCTAAAAATGTACAAAAACTGGATATTTTCTGGCACATGCATTTCAGAAGCTGGTTCATTTGCATGAGTCTTGGACTTTTTTCCTGATTCTGTCTTCATTGATGGCATTCTTTTGCAAAACTGTTGTATCATCTACATAGATTGCAGCGTCTCTTCACTGCATGCAATTTGATGGAGAGATGTGCTTTGCCATCTCTAACTTCCAGTACTCTCTGATCTGACTTAATAACTCTACTGGGATCCCAGCATTGCACAACCCTTCACTAGTTTAAGATTGATATATAATGAATGCCAGAGACTGCAGTAGAGTATAAATAATAATCAGATTACCTAAAACACATCTAGTCTTGTCTTCAACCCCCGGTTGGTTTAATGGCAGAATTTCCCTGGAACTGTGACAAGGAGTACCACAGCTAGTACATGGGCCTCTTAACTGAAGTGGACTGTAGAGAACATATGACATCCATTTTAAAATAGCTGTGTTGGTGTCGTAATGGCCACCCTGGGGTTTCTGCTGCCTGAAGTCCAGGGTTGGCCCTTTTCCCAATCCCAAATCCAAGGGATTTCTCTTCGTTTGCCACCACTCACTGTCTTTATGGTCTTTTCTTGTCTAAGCAGTGAGATTTAGACAAGCTGTATTTAAGAAACAATGATGTACTTTTCTCTTTCCCAGAGAAGTTTAGATAGCTGACCAGAAGCAGGCAATTCGAGGCAGGTTAGAAAATAACAGAAAGCTTTTATTGAATTCTAGGAGTCTATGTTACTTGAGAAGGCAAAACATTCCCAGGTTCAGCTTAAGGCTTATACAATATGCTTTCATTCAGAGCACTTACAAATAAACATAAATCTAACGCAATCTAACTACACATTCCCTAACTATTACATGCAGAGGTAACTTACAGTCTCTGTAGATGGAATTTCAGAGTTCTTTTTGGATCCTTTTGAGGCCTTGGGTAAAGTTGGCTCCCCTCAACCTTCTTGTTATTACAGTTTAGTATTTTGTGGTTATTCCATGACTTGTTGGCCATGTGGCCCAGAGGTAGGCCATGTGGATCTAGTCCATCTCAGCCAGCTCAATCTAGCTAGGCCATGTGCTCAACTCAGAGAGGCTCAGAACAAAGGAAAGATCAGAACTTTTAAAAGTCCTTTGTGTTGATCTCTGATTGGCTCTGCCATTGACCAATCAGAGTGACTGTCTAGTCAGGTGATGTGATGTCATATTTATTCAGTGAGGTTCTCCCACCCACTTCCCATTTCCAAATAAGGAGTGGAAGTTTCCAATATTGTTCCTGTGAGTGTGTAACGGGATCCATGATGCCTGCGGTCATCATGACAGTTGGCCCCAAGCTTTCTTTTGAAAATTGGTACAAAATAATGGAAAGCTAGCATGGTGGTTTGAGCTTTGGACTACGTCTCTGGAGACCAGGGTTCAAATTCCCGCTTGGCCATGGAAACCCACTGGGTGACCTTGGTAAACTCACATCCTCTCAGCCTCAGAGGAAATCAAAGGCAAAGCCCCTTCTGAACAACTCTTGCCAAAAAAACCTGTGATAGAGTCACCATAAGTGGGAAACAATTTGAAGGCACACACCACCAGAAACAACAATAAAGTAATGGTTCTTAAGTTTCTAAAGTCCTGAGTCCAGGCAGATTACTGAAGAACTGCCTTCTCCCATTTAAAACTACTCCCTCATTAAGTTCTGCTTTAAAAGCCTTGTGTTACCTTGCCATTTGTAATAAGGCTGGGGATTGCTCTAGACATAGCCTTTTCAATGATGGCACCACAGTGCTGGATGTATCATCCCAAAGTAACTGCCTTCTGCCCCCTAGATCTTAAGATAGTTGAGACTACAGTTAGAACCCCATATCTGCAGCAGTTTGGTTCCTGGATTTACCACAGATACCAGAAATTGCAGATAACAGTGCCACTGGAAATAATGGGACTTCTGGTATAAAATACCATAGAGTTGCCTTGAAGGGCCTAAAAAATGTTGAGAGGATGCCTCTCTAAGCATTTTCTAGACAGACTCTATAGTATGTATTCCTCTTTTTGTGTCCTGCAGATAACTGAAACTGCAGATATTAGTTCTGCAGATATGGGAATCCAACAGTATTTTATTTTAGATGGCATTTCTGGTTGCTTGTACTGCTGGTCAGTTTTGCTAGTCTATTTCTATTTATTTAATGTGTTCATTATATATTTGATAGTTTTAGCCACCTTTTTGTTGTTAGCCATCATGAAGAAACACACACACATTCATAAGCAGAAAAATGTAATGGTCATTTTCCTCTGAAATTTATTGTTTTTTAAATTTGTGATTTTTTTTTTCATATATTGAACTTAGGGCGATATTGGTAACACTGGAATTCCAGGAGAACATGGACCAAAGGGGATACGTGGACGAACGGCAAGTGGAAACTTTATTAATATGAATTGAGAGGTTTTTTAGAACAATCCAGGCTGTTTCTAATCTTTCCTTGGCCACCTTCCCAGTTACGAGCAGGGTTCAACACTGATTTTTAAACAATAGGCTGAAACAGATGATTGTGCCACATGCAGAGCTTGGGAAATTAATTATTATTATTTTTTTACTATATAACTCCTCCAGTCTTCTAGCCAATGGCTATGCTGGATGGAGGATTCTGGGAAGTGTAGGATAGAAACATAAATTTTCCAAGCTCTAGGACTGATGGAAGATTGCATGATAGTACCTCTTAGCCACTGTGGTCTGGATATAGGTGACAAAGAGATGATTTAATAGGCCAGTTCTTCTCCAAATCCTTTTTTTTTTTTTTTTAGGAGTCAGTATGTTGACTCCCAATACTTTTTTAAAAAATAGATTAAATGGATCTTTAAATATATCAGTAGAAATTATTTTGTCTGATTTCAGCCAAGATTGCTCTTTTATAGTCAGTGTTCAAATATTAGCATGGACTATTTATTTATTTATTTATTTATTTTGTTTACTTGCTCACTTTAAAAAAATGATAAACTGTCATTCATCCAGAAGGATCTCAGGGTAGTATACCTAACGTTACTAGAATGAATACAATATAAAAATCTTTTGATTACCTATTAAGATGTGCAACTCCCTGCAACTAAAACAAAAACTAAAAGATTACCCCCCCCCCAAAAAAGAACCAAGATAACACAAAATGTTACCTCAAAGTGCAAGGGCAGCATTTAAATTTGGTTTTAAAAAGAAGGCAAGATGTATCCCTTCGGAAGGCTATTCCTATGTTTAGGTCCTACCACAAAGAAATACCTTCCTTTTTAAATTCATAGTGTCTTTTTCCCACTGACAATACTTTGAGAAGATCTTCCACTGAAGACCTTAATGCACTGGCAAGATAGTATATGTGTATGTGTGTGTAGATTTTGGGCTCATCTACATGGGCCAGAATACTCTGACTCCCCACTAGCATATTCTGCCCATGGATCTGGATCATTGCTCCCCTGTTACCTGCATGGAACAGGATGGAGCCCACACTGGCATGCCAGCCAGTTTCTGCAGATATCGTCTGCATCACTCTCTCCATAGCCAGGAAGCTGGTCTTTACCATGTGAGCAAGGCCCCCTCCATGGTCACATGCTGCGGGACTTCTTCCTTCCTATGGAAGAGTCAGGCAGACGGCAGCTGCACTGAGAGCCAGGTGGCGGTCTGGGCTCCACAGTCATGTGGGACCCAATCAGTTTTATTTTGGCTGGAGCTGATTTTAGCAGGCATTTTTAAAAAAATGATGTAATGGACCTTATCCTGTCTTGGCCCCATCTTTGCCCTGGGGGTAGTGAGGATTGCCAGGGAGCAAAAAAGGGGAAAATCTCTGCATTGTTTGGATTGTAGGGCTCTAAGACAGGGGAAAGATGGGATAAATTGCCCATCTAGACAAGCCCTTAAACTGAAGTATTTTGCCTTCATTTAGTGGATGGGCTGAATGAACTAAATAACATTGTAATACAAATTTCAAAATGAAAAGTGCTATGGAAAGGGACACGTTCCTGCTCTTCCTTCTCCTCTCCCTCCTTCTGATATATTCTCTCTCTCTGGCTTTTCTTCGCAAACAAAGATTCAGGAAGGACTCATCCCATGCTTTCTGCAAGCACGCTGATGACTGAAAAGACCAATCTGAGAAAACATGTCTGGTTGCAGAAAGCACAGCAGAGGGTCTCCTTGGGTGATGATTCCGGGTTGTGATTCTTTCTGCGTTGTCATTTCTCTTCAAGACTTGTTCGGCGTGAGCTCTCAAATAAGGCTGCAGCATTGTGGATAGTGCATCTCCATGCCTCCCAATGTGAGGCCAGGGTGGACCATTGTTGGTGATCAATTTGGCCGAGCCTGAGATGTTGTTTCAGGGAGTCCTTGTATCGTTTTTTTTGGGGGGGGGGAGCACCCCTCTTACGCTGACCTGTGGCGAGTTCACCGTAGAGTACTATTTTGGGGATGCAATGGTCCTCCATCCTAGAAACGTGCCCTGCCCAGCGCAGCTGTGTTCTCAATATCATGGCCTCGATGCTGGTGATCCCTGCTTGCTCAAGGACAACAACATTCATCACATAGTCTCAGTCCAGTGTATATTTAGGATTGTGCGTAGACAGCGCTGATGAAAGCGTTCGAGGAGTCGTAAGTGTTGGCGATAGGTGACCCATGTTTCAGACCTGTAAAGGAGAATAGACAGTACAATGGCTCCGATATAGTACAACTGTGTCTATTTAAAAATAATATTAAGGGAAGCTCTGCTGAAGGGCATCACAGAAATCTTTTAAATCACCAAACAAAGGGTAAGATGCAATGCATCTCCATGGATTTAGTCACATTTCTGTTGCCTTTTTTTTTTTAAACCAGTGGGTCTCCACACTGTGTCAAAAACTTTTTTAAAAATTTCCCTTGGAATTTAAAGTGGTTTCCCATACAAATAAATGGAACCAAATTCCCCTTGAGTGCATACAATTAGTTGCACAGATGATCTGCTCAAGGAATTAAGGATCAAGATAATTTTTCAAACATTCATCTAATACTCATAACTATATTACCCCAGATAACATGTTGACTATTCTGTATATTACCACTGGCATCATTCACTTTTCCTGTAGGCTCAAAGGGTATGGCTAGATGTTTTTTCAAAGCCATCCCTATGTCCTTTATTTTAGGGTCCTGCAGGTGCTACTGGTCTGAAGGGGACACCAGGAGATCGTGGTCCTCCAGGACACAGGGTATGTTGATCTGTCCCACATACGGTATACAACTTTGTTGCTCAGTCTCAGTCACTAAAAAGGTAGTACAATGTAATTATAATGATAGGCATCGTTTGCCATTTCCATGTCATCATAGCTAACGTACATATTCTTTTCCCGTGGGTATAGGAGCATGCTCCAGAAAGTGGACTTTCTTTTAGTTTTGCTCATTTATATATTTAAAACTCTCGAGTATGCACAATGGCCTTAGGTATGTAGGTATGTGCCTCTTGGGTATGTACAAGAGGTATGTTGCCTCTTTCAGTGTGCAGATTGGCCTCTCCTGTCACTCCCTCAGCCAGTCACCAGCTACATGCAAATCACCATCCACATGCAAATTCCCTCCCCACCTCACAATCCACTCCTGCCACTCATGGCCAATCTGCATACTGGGAGTGACCAAACAATGTGCAACAGTGTTGGCTATAGTTACTAAGGCTGCAGGCCTTTCCAGTTTACCAGTGTCTCAGGGCTGTACAATTCCCACTTATGATTTAAATCTACGCAGTAATATCATTTCTGTTCCCGCTGCAACAGGCCCAGGCAGTCAATTGGCAGTGGCGGTGGGGGCAGGATGCCGCCGCCACCGCTGAGACAGGCCCTAAGCAGTCAACTGGTGGTAGCAGCAGGATGCTGCTGCTGCTACTACAACAGGGCCCAGGCAGTCAACTGGCGGTGGCAGTGTGATGCTGCTGCTTCTGCTGGACAGGACCCAGACAACCGGGCATGAGGTCTACTGGACATTTTTGGGGGGAGTTTTTTTTAATGACATATGGTACTCCAGGTCCAGCTAGTTCGTTTTATATAGTACTTTCCAATTAGAAACCAATCCCTTGCTATGACAACTGTAGGCTCTATATGACAACTGTAATGTGAGAGCAATGGGATTTATGCAAGAACTGTGCACTTCTATGCACAAAGGTTGGGCACTTTGGTATGCTGCTTTGGAGGTATTTTACTATGGACCCTAGAATGGGGTGGGGTGGGGATTCAGTCCCCCTAAAACTAAGCAGGGGATTTGACCAAACTGAAGTGATCTGTCAAAACTTGACCACTAAGAATACCATTTAATTGAGCCCCTCAAGGAATGCTCAGTCAGAAGTAACTGATCAAGCACTAAGAAGTATTAAGAGAGTTGCTGTCACTGAATCCTCCCAGGAATAATAAAGGCTGCCTGCTCTATACTACACATACTAACTTGGGAGTAAGCTATTTATTATTTATTTATTTATTTATTTATACCCCGCTCTTCAGCCACAAGGCTATCAGAGCGGCTTACAAATTGTTTTAAGCAATAGCTATTTACACATCTACACTGCATTAAGCAGTTTCCAATGTGTGTTCGCTAATTGCCCCCCACAAGCTGGGTACTTATTTTACCGACCTACGAAAGGATGGAAGGCTGAGTGAACCTTGGAGCCGGCTGGAATCAAACTTGCAACGTGGTGGCTTGCAGTACTGGCATTTAACCACTGTGCCACCAGGGCTCCACCGAACACAAGCTACACCGAACACAAGGAGGGCACATCTAAGTACACACTACACTTGTAAGAGTCTTAATATTTAAGGATTTTTTTGTGACAATGGATGGGAAAACTCATTTTTCATCCCTCTGTAACTACCTGCAGGTAGGCAAAATTAATATGAACCCACCTACAGATGTTGAGCCCCTCATCTTAAAACAGCTCCAGGGGCCCTACATTTCACTATGCTTCTAGTTGAAATTGTAATGTAACTTTTATTATGGAAACGTGTTGATGAGTAAGGAATAAGAGCCATATTCCTGATAAGGAATAAAGGTTTGTTGCTCCTAGTTATTCCTCATATAGTTATTGCATATGAAAGATGCACATTGGATTCTTATTAATGTCTCTTGGTGTTGCAATGATGAAAACTCCAGGGGCCCTCTGAGCCTGGTGTTAATAAAACAGTTACAAAGGCCAATAAGGGGCCTTTTTTGTTTCATAGCTGCATAATTTCAAAACATGCTGAATTTATAATATCCAATTTCTATCACCTCATAAATTGCATGAAATTATATCACTGCATAATTCTAGGACATAAAATAATAAGCCAACAGATCAAACTGCTATACTAAATATGGAGATTATCACACGGGCCTGTAGAAAGCATCCCTGTCTTGGTACCCCCCATCCACCCCACTTCCTCCCCACTCCCGTCCCTGTAACAGAAGAAAATAACACTTTTCACACACCTACCTTGCCATGCTATTGAAGGTCCTCCCCCTCCCCTCGGCAGCCCAGGAGTGAATGCAGCCATCGCTGAGCTGCAGTCACTTCCTGGAGAGAAAATCCCGACCATTCTTGCGAGAGAATGATTGCACGGGAAATTCAAAAATAAAAGCAAAACCAAATATCAAAAGTAAAAACCAAGCACCAGAACACATTTTAAACTTAACAAGTAACCTGGGGTGTGTAAAAAAAAAAGAAAAAAAGGTGTCACTTACCTCAATGTCCCAATCGAATCCAGAAGTGTTTGGCATGGACCTCCCTGTGACCTCCGTGTGATGCTGGCATCACGCCAGCACAACAGGGCTCCTTTTCAGACACCCATGATTCAGTTTCAGAAATGGAACAGGTAATTTATTAATGGTTTAAGTCATTAATAAAAAGGAGTGGGGGTGGGGGTGGGGGCACAGAAAAGGCACAGAGGCATATCACCACAGGGATGTTGTCGTCTGAAAAGGAAGCCTTTTAGCAATTTCCTGTCATCCCTGTAGTGGGATACTTGGCATGTGTGATAATCTCCTTAAACTCTGTTACAGTGGCCTCTCCTTTTCAATACCTTAGCATTTGTGGCTATGCACAGATGCAAGTTCTTAGGAATGTATGCAAAGATCATCTTCTCTCCCCCCCCCCTTTCTTTTCAGGGCATTAAAGGTGCAAAGGGTGTTGCTTCCTTTTCGGTATGTATTTACCATACAAACCTTATGTAACCGAAAAGATTCTGTGAAATATTTCTGAGATAACATGTGGCGCCTTTTCTCCTTTTCTTACTCTGCAGCCTTGTGAACTCATTGCTTATATTCAGGAGCACAGTTGTAAGTACTGATACTTACTGTTTATAGGCCTGTATGTATCCATGGACCAGAGTCTATGGCCAGAATTATCTATGGGGCTTAGCGCAGTCTGAAGAAAAGTGGCAAAGCAGCAAGAATGTTCCATCTTTCATGTTCTCTTACTGCATGGTGTTGTGTTCCTCTGGTGTTCTTTTGTTCCAGTCCCATGGGGGACCAAGGTAAATGTGTCTTTTTGTAAATGGATTTTTCTGGTTAGCAAAAAGACATGATTCGGTCCCCTATGGGACCGGAATGAAAGAATGCTGACATCATATGGTAAGGCAGCAGGAAAGACGGAACATTCCTGCTGCTTTGCCGCTTTTCTTCTGAGTGAGGTAAGGCCCTATGTCTCAATGTAGAATTTTCTATAACTCAATGCAGAACTGTGCTACAACTGGCACTCTGCATCCCCCAACTTACAGGCAGAGCCACTGCAGTCCCTCCACGGCCATTTCGTGCCTAGGGGAGAACGGTGGAGGGAAGAAGATTGGAGAAGCATGTGGGTATGTTCCCATAGTTAGATGTGAAATGATTGCATCAACCATGGGGATCTGCAAGGGTCCTCTGGAGGGCTCAGTGGATGGTGTAATCATTTTGCATCTGGCTACAGGACAGAGCCAGACAGATGCTTCTACAATAGCCCTGCTCTAGGCACAGAATGGTTTTGGAGGGGACGACTCCATTGCAGGAAGATATTGGCCACTAAAATTATGTGACCTTGTTGAAATGGATAAATTGACAAACTTAATTAGAGAAAAGTTCTCAGATAGTTTTAAAAGAGAATGGGGATTAGTAATTGAATAACATGAGGAAAAAGTGGGAGAAGTTAGCAGTTACAGGATTCGAAGAATAGAAGAAAAGAATAAGTAGAAGTGTGTTATATATGGTTAAGTAGAAGATGAATATATGATATAAGGTTTTTCATGTTAGAGGGAGATTTTCAGACGGGGAAATTATTCCCTGGGGAGATTGGGAAAGAATTGTTTCTGTCCCGGAAGCAGCGCCGCCTTTCACGCACCCACTTCCCTCTCCCAATCTTCCGTCATCCTGACACTATCCTTTTTCTAGTTCTTTTTATTAACAATGAACTCTCATTAATAAAATATCACAGAAGGGACCGGCAGGGAACTAGAAATGCAACCAAAAAAAGGCATATCCATATGTAAATTGATTTATGCCTACAGTTGCATCTGCATTGCAGAAATAATCCAGTTTGACACTGCTTTAACTGTCATGAGTCAATGCTATGGAATCCTTGGATTTGTAGTTTGTTGTAGCACCAGAGCTCTCTGACAGAGAAAGCTAAATATCTCACAAAACTACAGATCCCAGAATTCCATAACATAAAGCCATTGCAGGACCTTATCACACTCTGAAGAAAAGCAGCAAGGGAGCAGGAATGTTCCATTTTCCATGCTGCCTTACTGCATTACGTCAGTGTTCTTCCGGTGTTCTTTCATTCCAGTTCTGTGGGGGACTGAGGTAAAATTGGTCTTTTTGCTAATGGGTTTTAGCAAAAAGACACCATTTTGCCTTGGTCCCTCATGTGACCAGAACAAAAAAGCTCCAATGCCATGTGGTAAGGCAGTGCAGAAGATGGAATGTTCCTACTCCCTTGCTGCTTTTCTTCAGAGTGCGGTAATGCCCACAGTTAAAGTGATGTCAAACTGGATTGTTTCTGCAGTGCAGATGCAGCCTAAGTGTGCCACTAACAGGATTCCAGCCTATATCTGACCGTCATGGTTTATTGCTTTCTATCTATGGCTTTGGGGTATTCTTTGGCTGTTCGGTGAAAACTCTGTCCTGTCAAATTGCTAGTTGACTCGTTGAATAGGTAACCATCTCAGTCTGTTCACATGGTAGCTCGGATTTGTCCTATCTGCTATAATTCAATCTTGCCCTTGTTTAACAACAGGAGAGGCAGTGGTTTAAGATGGTGAGACACCAGGGTTGAGGACATAATCTATACAACTACTGTAATTCATGAAAATTAATCTTGGTGAGACATTTAGAAGAAATGCTTGAATATTGGCTGAATAATAATTGAGTACTATTTTCTTTCTTTCTTTCTTTCTTTTTCTTTAGCTTGTTACCAAGGTGGGTATTTAACACAACACTCTTAAATATCCCTGTGTGCTCACATATCTGGCAAGGTGGCTGAGTGCTACTTGTGACAGTATGGCCATGGTGTTATGAAGGCTTCACGATTCTGATTCACTGTAGCAGCTTCGCCATGCAAGAATTGTTTCACATGTACTAGTTTATGAGGTAGAAATGAATGGGGATGAGTGTATGCAGCAACTTGTAGCAGGATTATGCCAACATGGTAAAGCATGGATGGGCAACTGATGGCTCTCCAGATAGTATTGAATTACTACTCTATCATATTGGATGTGCTGGCTAGGGCTGATGGGAAAATGAGAATGTCTTTTCTCCCGTTTATTTGTAAATCATACTTATACAGTAGGACCCCCGTATCCACTGGGAACTGGTTCGGGGGGGGGGGCTATGGATACTGAAAACTGTGGATAATAGTGAACACCATTGAAAATAATGGGACTGCCAGTTTAAAATATCATAGAGTTGCCTTGGAGGACCTAAAAATGGGTAGAGAGGACATATTTTCTAGGAAGACTCTATGGTAGGTGTGCTGTTTTGTGTCCTGTGAATAATTGAATTAGTGGATAATGAATCAGTGGATATGGGAGTCCTACTGTACTGTACTTGTTTTTAAGTTTTTACGTTTGGCTGGATAGTCTCTTAAATTTATGACTTTTTGTTTTCTTCCAGAATTATTGTTCTCTGTTACCAATTGCTTTGTTTTGCATGCTAGGAAGGCTGGAATGCCCAGTATATCCCACGGAGTTGGTATTTGCTTTGGATTTCTCCCAAGATACCACACCCCAGATATTTCAACATATGAAAGAGATTATGATAGAGGCCGTGAACAATACCAAAATCAGGGAAAGCAATTGTCCAGTGGGAGCCAGAGTGGCTGTTGTGTCCTACCACTCTGATACCCACCATCTCATCCGCTTCTCCGATTTCCACAGCAAGAGCCAGTTGCTTCAAGAACTCAGTGCTCTTCCTTATCAGAGATCAGCAAATAAAGGAGACCTTGGTGGGTCTATGAGATATGTTGCCAGGAATATCTTCAAGAGAACCCTCCGAGGTGCTAATATGAGGAAAGTTGCTGTGTTTTTCAGCAGTGGTCAATCTGTTAATCCAAATTCCATCAACACAGCAGTCTTGGAATTCAGTGCATTAGATATTGTTGCGGCAGTCATCACTTTTAATAACATCACTGAGGTCAATCATGCTTTGATGGTGAGGAAAACTATTATCTTTTATTTATTTTACATTAAGTAATTCTATTTTGTTGTGTGTTAATGACAGCCATAACTTTTTTTTCTCCGTGAGAGTCTCAGGGCTTGTCTAGATTGGCAATAAACCCCAATCAAATGTTTTCAACTTGGGCCCTTTCACACAACACAGTTATAGTACTATGATTCCACTTTAACTGCCATGGCAACATTCTATGGAATTCTGGTATTTGCAGTTTAGGGTAGGGTATTTGCAATTCTTAACCAAAGAGCTCTAGTGTCTTACAAAACAACATATCCCAGGATTCCATAGGGTCTAGGCATGGCAGTTAAAGGGGAATCATAGTGCTATAATTATATAGTGTGAAAGAGCACACTAGACAATTATAGTTACATGTATATGAAAGATTTCATAAGCCCATGGCCTGATCAACTTTTTCAGTATTTCTGCTACCACTTTTTGTGGTTCTGTTGTTGATGACAAACTGTACTATCACTAAGCGAGGTAATCTTGTAGCAGCTTTGAAACGAACCGAGAGAGAGAAAATTGTAGCATAAGCTTTCATAGACTTAGGACTTTATCAGACATGGAAAATATGGCATCATCATGATGCCACATAACTGGCATGTGGATCAGATGATGTTGCCCTTTCATGGTTAAAACCAGCCAAAATAGTGTACCTTTTAATTGACGGCTTAAGCCTGCCACTTTTTTTGCTGGCATGCGATGCCTCTGTCTCTTTAAATCTCATACTTACTCTGTCAGTGGCTGGACCGGGGTTCTGGGTCAGATCCAGGAAAGTGAAGAACTTTTTTTTACCCTCCCTGGGTTACTTTGAGGTTTTTAAATGTGTTTAGGTGCTTAGTGTTAATTTTTGACATCTATTTTTATTTTTATTTTTGAATTTGGATTTCAAAAGGGGAATCAAATGGAGCTCCACTCACTTCCTCTTTATTCACTGAGGAGCCTTTGCCTGGAAAGGAGGTAAGTGCGGGGGTGAACATTCTTTTTCTGGCATAAAAAAAATCAATTTTTTTGCCAGCAAAAGAACATTATCTGGAGGATGTCTGATAAAGTACTTAGTCTACTTCCTCAGATGCTGGGAGAAGTAGAGTAAGGACTTTTTCAGATGGCCCTTACCGTGCAAGAAGCCTCCGGAGAAGTAACGAGGCTACCGCGTGGCTGGGGGTCGTTTTCAGACACCGCCGTCCCTCTTCCGTGACCATTCGTACCATGTACGTGAAGCTTTGGAAGTGGCCGTGCTGTATTTCAATCACAGAAGTTGCCCGTGATTGAAATATGATGCGGCCGCTTCCAAAGCTTCATGTACGTGCTACGAATGGTCATGGAAGAGGGACGGCGGTGTCCGAAAATGACCCCCTGCTGCGCGGCAGCCTCATTACTGCTCCGGAGGCTGCTTGTGTGGTAAGGGCCATCTGAAAAAGTCCTAAGTCTATGAAAGCTTATCTCTCCCAGTTAGTCTCAAAGGTGCTACAAGGTCCCCTTACTTAGTGATATTCCAGACTAACATGGCTATGGAGATTTTCAAATGGGGAAATTATTCCCCGGGGAGATCGGGAAAGAATTGTTTCTGTCCCGGAAGCAGCGCTGCATTTTGCATGCCCACTTCCCTCTCCCTATCTCCCGTCGTCCTGACACTGTCCTCGTTCTAGTTCTTTTTATTAATGACAAACTCTTGTTAATAAAATATCACGGAAGGAACCAGCAGGGGACTAGAACAAGGACAGCATCAGGACGACATTAGATAGAGAGAGGGAAGTGGGCATGTGAAATGCAGCGCTGCTTCTGGGACAGAAACAATTCTGTCCCGATCTCTCCTAGGAATAATTTCCATGTCTGAAAATCTCCTATGTCTTTGAATTCTACTCCTGTGTTATCACTAGTTTTTTTTTTAACCCTGGTTGACCAAAGGGACAGGCAGGAAGCAATGTTACTTCCTCTCTGTTTGAACAAAGAAGAAGAAGAAGAGGAAAGAGGAGGAGAATGCATTTATATCCTGCCATTCCCCAAAACTGGGACTCAAGGCAGCTCATGTTGATAACATGTAGCCTGCCAGATTTGGCTATGGGATTAGAGCTGAAGCAGAGCCTGGAAAAATTGCCTTTTTGCATTACACCTCTAGAATCTTTCAGCCAACATGGGAGATTTTAGAACAACTTATTCAAAAATGTAACTTTCCCAACCAGAGTAAGGACGGGGCTTCCTGCCCTGATTCTGGTGACTAGTAGGCCAAAAATAAAGGGAAAAGTGATGCTCAGAAGCATTATGAAATGTAATTGTCTGCAACACCTTCACCACTAACTAGGGTGTAATTTCTGGACCCCTGAAAATGCTGATAAGTTTGAACTCCTTTTTGTAGGCTGGGAAAAACATGGAGACTACTTTGGTTTAGAACTCATGAGACAGAATGGGAATTATTACCAGGAAAAGCATGTAGTGTTCAGCTGAGAGAAGGACATCTCAAAACTTTCCCAAGGATTGCAAAGTCCTGCCCATTCCTTTGTAAAGTTGTGGTTCTCTATGGGAGAGTGACATATCCCTCACATCTGGACACTATGGAGTATACCCTGGATTTAAATTATTTCCCTTAATTATGGAAGAACATGTCAATGTGTATGTGTCTGCAGAACTTGAAAATGTTACTTTTTAGACTGCAGCTCCCAGAGTCCTCTTACTGGTTATGCTCTGTGGGGAGTTGCAGTCTAAAAAGTTACTTTTCAAAGCTCCGGACAAGATTAGAACATGCACACACTCAGAAAGAGAGAGAGATTGTGTGTGTATTTGTGTTATGAGAGAGAAACACCTTGAAGGCATAAGTGTCTTTACCTGCTACTTGAAGCTTTCCCCCCTCCATTTTTATTTCTAGATGGATGATTCTGGACAGTTTCAAGTCATTACCATTCCCAGCAAGGAAGATTATACACCATTTTTACATAGACTCCAATTATGTACCCTGTGCTATGGTATGAAGCCTAATTTCCTTATAATTAAACTTGGCAGGAAACAACTATATTTATAATATTGAGCCATAGGCCTGACAGCCCTTGGCAGAAGTCTCTGGGGTAATTTAACAATTCACTGCTGGAGTGCCTACTCTGGTTTTTTTTGTTTTTGTTTTTACTAACTGTGAGTAAATACCTAAATAAGGTCACTTTCTCCTTAAATTGTATATTTCAGTCCTGATTTACCTAGAGGTTTTCTGTCATCAGCATTTGAATAACATCTTTTCTTTTACACAGGACTAAAATGTATATAAATGCAAAAATGAAAAGAAAGTGCTTCTATCCTACAATGGCAGTGAAACTGATGTTAATGTTGGACTTGCTTTGTGGCATACAAACAGCCCAACTGAAGATGGAATCAGAACCAATGAAGGCAAATTACCAAAGGCGAAATCCAATTGCTAGTCCCAACAAGAGTAGACCCAATTAATCAATTGCTGAATGGTAAGTCAACCCTTAAGTAAATCCTGTTGATACAATGGGTCTGCTCAGATTGGGACTAGAAATTAGATTCAGGCCCATGATTAAATATCTAGGAAATAAAGGGATCAGGCACAAAGCATTGGTTGAATAGAGGCCCTTTATTTAACTATTTAACTTGTCAGCTGGAAGGAGGGAGCTACCCAATATGGGGTTCAGCTGAGGCGGGGGTCCCCACCTGACCTCCTCCCCAGCTACCCTTGGCCAAGGCACCTGAACCCTAGGAACAACCAAAGTCTACCAGGCTTTACTGCTGGGAGGTTTTCCCAAGCAACCTCACCCTCAAAACCCATGCTTTAAAGACAGGATGTTCCCCAGGCCAACCCTAAAGGGTAACCTCCTTTACCACCACCCCTAGGCCCACAACCTAAAGAGGCAATTCTGGAGACCTCCCCTTCACCCAACAGTTCCTGCTGCTGCTCACCATACTTCAAATCCATTCTCCTCCCATAAGCTGTAAAATGGCTGCCTATTTAAAACCATACCCAATGTTATTTTCCCTTGTTTCTGCAACTTCAGTGGATTGTAAGCAAAAATGAAATGAAGCAAAACATAATTTAGAGGGGGGGATTTCTACCTGGCCGAAAGGTAACCATCCGAAGCCGACACTGAACTAGAAGCAGGTGGGTAGGCCAACCATCTAGAATAAAAGAGGATACAAGTGTGGCAGAGCAGGCATAAATGAATCCTTTTCTTTCTACCCCTACTATATCTCTGCTGTGGCAATCAGTGCCATGACATGTTATTTCCTGCAGGCCTCCTTTCTTTCTGAGGCCCACACACACAACTCTTCCAACAGGCATGGAACTGGCAGTTCTGGAGCTGAAATTCATTGACCATTTAGTAAGTTAATCACTTAATAGTCCTATGATTTAAGTAAACAGAGACTGACCCATTCAATCCCATGGAATATAAGATCATATGATTGGCTGGATGGTGCCCCCATATGACTTTAAAAAATATGTACAGGTCGCCTCCTGTATCTGTGGCACTCCTGGGCTTCCTGTGTATAAGTAAAACCGTGGATAATAGCAAACCGTATTAAAATAAAGGACTTTCTGTACAAACAAACCATAGAGTTGTGTTGGAGGACCTAACAATTTGTAGAGAGGACACCCCTCTAGGCATTTTCCAGCACAACTCCATGGCACATGTCCCCTTTTTTTGTGTCCCTTGGATAACTGAAACTGTAGATATTGGTTCTGCAGATATTGGGGTGGCGGAGAGGTTACCTGTAGTTCACTATAAGCGCATTGGGTCAAGGTAGTTGTGGCAATAGAGGTATGATCAGATATCCTATACTTTCAGAAAAGAGGAAAAGAAACTGCTTTCAGCACCAAATTGGATTGGGACTATGGCACAGTGGGAAGGTGGCTTCAGCTTTTTGACATGTATTTCCCAATGCAGATCACCTATTCCCACAAGCTGCTACTTGTCCCGTCAGGGAAAACTTATAGGATAATTAAGCTGGGGGTGCAGAAGAGAGATAAGAGGGATTATTATGAGATAGATAGAGAAAGGAGAAGAGAGACCCTGTGGAGGAGAGGCAAAGAGACAGCTCTAAAATAACAAGACAGTTTAGGTATCATGCAGGGAGAAAAAATAGAGTTCAATATGGGACACAGAGGTGGAAAAGAGGGTAAAATGCCCTGACCTCAGAGGAAAAAAGGTCTGAGAAGACAGGTTGGAACAGTTAGAGTTTAAATAAAACCCTACAGAAATACCCATGGGCATTCAGTGCAGTGAGCAGATGGCCTTGCTGTTGACGTGTAATAATAATAATAATAATAATAATAATAATAATAATGAGTTGTTTCCAAGCCCTGGGTGAGGGAGAGATCAGAATTTGACAAGAAGAACTGGAAAGGAAATTAAATGGTGCGACAAAAATGCCTAGCATTGTTCAAATACAGATGCAGACCTCTGAATTTAATAAAATTCTAAAAGCAACCTTCTCTTATGCATCCCTAGTTGGTAAGAGGCATCAGTTGTTCATCCCTGGGCTAGCTGTTCAGAGATTTCAAGAAGCAGGCATGTTAAATGTTATCAAAAACACTTCTAGCATTAATTGTAAGGCTTTCTAGGCAACACTTCTTTCAGAGAGCCATAGAGCTGCTCTGCTTGTTGCATTTTCCATGGGAAAAAGCACCATTGTTGGCAGAGAAAGCCATCACATGAGGAACTCCAATTGATATGATCCACTTGCCATGGACATTACATTTGAGATCAGCAGAACACAGAGACCTGCTTATAGAACTCAATAGGCCCATAAAAATGTCCTCATCCAGCCACTCTGGCAGATACAAGGACTTTCTATCACAGCATTCTATACAGTCGAAGCTACAGTGTTTTATAAAAGTATAATATGCTTCTCCACTGCTGCCTTCCCAGCAAAATAGTTTAGTGTAACCACTGTTTTTCATTAAGCAATATAAAGTTTGAAGCAAATTTATTGGGAAAACAGCTTCATCGGCATACACATGAGTCAGATTGTGGAATGTAAACCATGTGACAGAAGCTGTGGACCAATTTGGTTCGGGGAAGATGTTTTTGCTTTGAAATATTGCCTTGTCAGACCTTGAATGCAAGATGGAATCAACCCAAGAAACAGTGTCCTGCTTTTAATAAACAGCTCCTTAAAACTTCTGTTTGTTTCCAGATAAATGTAAACCAAATGCTGCTTGTGAACATACCAGAAGAAACCACCCACCATGGGCATATGTGGACACTGCTTTCATTTTGGATAGCTCATGGAAAATGAACCCCAATGAATTTGAGAAGTTGAGGAACTTTTTAAGCAGAGCGCTTGACAATTTTGAGGTCTCCTCTGAGCCTGTAATTTCTTCGCTAGGTGACAGGGTCGCTGTAGTGAGCCATGGTCTACCGCTTTTCCAACCTCAGACACAGAAAAACCCAGTAAAGAAAGAGTTTGACTTAATGACGTATGGTGAGACACAGTTGATGAAGAAGCATATCCAGGAATCACTTCAACATCTGGGTGGAGCTCCTGCTGTGGGCCATGCCATCCAGTGGACTGTTAATCACATTTTCTCATCAGCTCCCAGCCTGAGGAAAACCAAAGCTATTGTGGTTATAACTGCTGGGGAGACAAGCTTGTGGGATAAAGAATTATTAAAGAAGGTATCTCTCAGGGCCAAGTGTCAAGGCTATGCCCTGCTGGTACTTTCTTTGGGACCTACATACAACAGCACTGAACTTGAGGAGTTGGCAAGTCTACCCTTGGAGCAACACTTAATTCAGCTTGGGAGAATCCACAAGCCTGAACTGAATTATGCACTTCAGTTCCTGAAAGCATTTCTACACCTCCTTCGGTGTAAGTATTGGGAACGTGTTTAAAATAGCTCACAGCTGAGGCAAGACTCTTTCCACCTTATGTTTAAAAACAGATTATTATGAATAGCACTCTTGCTTTCACCATATTAGACTCTTTTGGGCTATATCGTCTACATGTTCATTCCATTATTAGAGGACAAAATGAAATCATTGTCTTTAGTGCTGCCCTAATGAGGCCATATATGCAGCCATTTGGAGATCTCTGATTTGATTTGAAAACTCTATGGATTACCACGCCCCAAATCCCCCGCTGGCCTTGCTGGCTGCAGTCTCTCTCTTTCTCTCTCTGGAGATTTTCACACGGGGTCAAAATGCCCCATTCCTTCCCCACCACCTCCTCTCCCATTCCTGCCACAGAATAACATAAATCTTTCACACACTTACCTTAATTCTGCAGCAGGAACAGGCTCCCCCTCCCCTCACTGGCCGGCTGTAAATGCAGTCATTGTAAGGCTACTTTTATGACCAGCCATCTGAAACGTTATCACATTATTTCATGATAATGGCTGGGCAGTAAATTTAAAAAATAAAACTCCCCCAAACATAAAATCAGTTCACCAAGCACAAAAACACACTTTAAATCACATAATCAAAATAGGGAGGGTAAAATAAAGGATGCCACTTACCTGGATGTCCAGATTGTACCAGGAAGTGCTCAGAATGGACCTCCCCTCCGCGGCTGTCATTTCGGAACAGGAACGGGGCTCCTGTTCACACACCCATGATTGCGTGATAACGACAGAATGGGAGGTCTTATTCACAATGAAAAATTGTGATTACATTGTTCTGGAACAGTCACACGGGAGCAGGATGGATACAGGACAGAACGGTGTCAATGTTGTCCAAAAGGGAAAAAACTTTCCCACCCCTGTTCTGTTCCTGTTACGGGATATATAGCCTGTGTGAAAATCTCCTCTCTCTCTCTCTCTCTCTCTGTGTGTGTGTGTGTGTGTTTGTGTGTGTGTGTGTGTGTGTGTGTGAGAGAGAGAGAGAGAGAGAGAGTCTCAGGCCTCAGTTACACAGCAGTTTTCATTGCAATAGTTTGCGCTTTAGTGCATTTTTGCACCAGTGCTGCATAGTTTACATGATTTACTGCAAAATTAATTCATCTGTTTAATTTTCTGCATTCTAATTCACACAGACAAAGGTGGGGTGTGTGGCCTCCCAAGCACATCTGGAGGAAGATGCTGGGAAGGTGGGAGGGAAGGAAAGAGAGAGAGAGAGAAAGTGCTGGCACCTTTCCCTCCCCTGATTACCAGAGGAATGCCTGCTAGTTTTCATCCCCTAGCAGGGAGTGATCCCTCTTCTTAATAATAATAATAATAATAAAATTTATTTATACCCCGCCCCTCTGTTAAAACAATCGGGGCGGCTTACAAAATTTAAAATACAATACAAATAAAATCCCTAAACACCCCCACTCCCACCCTCCCCCATAAAAAAACATTAAACAAATATAAATTAAAACAACTAATCTAAAATCACATTTAAAACTATAAATACAATAAAATATAATAAATGGCCAGCAGCCTAGAAGAGGCCAGGATCCCCTGAGGCCGGGATCTAATTAGGAAAGGCCTGCTGAAGCAAGAAGGGTAGAAGGAAGGAGACAGCCTTTCAGCCACTGAGGAGCCATCCCCTCCCTTGTCAAGCCCTCCTTCCCCTCACCCACTCTCCCCCCCCTCTCTCTCACTCTCACACACACACACACACACACACACAAACGTGATCATAGCAGGGCAAGGGAGTGAACAGCCAGAGAAGCAGATTGCTACTCAATATCTCTCTCTGTGTGTGTGTCTCTCTCTCTCTCACACACACACACAGACACACACACACAGAGGGGAACAGTCCAACTAGGGATTCTTCAGCCGCAGCAGCCAAGCAAGCTGGGAGGCAAGACAGCTGGGCGATTGGAATGGGGATAGCGCTGGCTGGATCTTTTCCATGGCTGGAAACAACAGGGGCTGGATCTTTTCATTTGAGGCTCCTCCATCTCCATCTCTCACAAGTCCACCCTCTCCCTGGTCAGTCCAACCAATCACAGCTCAGCTCAGCTCTGCTGTTGCTGTTTTGGGAAGATCGGGTAATTCACACAGACTTTTCCGAAATGGTAGCTCACAGAATTGATAGTGCGCTAAGTTGCGCTACTTTTCAAAAAAGTCGGGGAAAGTAGTGAAATCCCTTATTACGCTACTTTTGAGTTTTTAAGCTCCCCCCCCCCTTCTGAATGAGGCGATATTGTGGCGCGATGTGTGTGAACTATTAGGAATCTTAGCAAATTCTTCACGGACTTATTTTGCTGTGTAAACGGGGCCTCAGAGTTGTAGTCCCCAAAAGGTTTTTTTTTACTGAAATCTGTCATGTTCTAGATGCTTGGATGGTACAAGCAAGTTACAATCCCACAACCTGCTCCAAGCATACAAGATTTACTCATCCCTTATTATTACACTGTCGTTACAGGATCCAGCATAATCCTGGGGTAGCACTAAAAGAGAGGATTCTATATACCCTTTTATTTCACTGAGGAGTATAAGGTCACGCCTGTGCATGAATAAGTGGTACTGGGACATAGTGTGGCAGCCCACACTATGGTCTAGGGAATTGTGCATGGTCTAAGGAATTGTGGTGGACCAACACAATCTACATTCATTAAAGTTATGAGCAGAATGGCATTCCTGAGTGACCAAGAGTGCTGTATGCTTCTCACAGTGGCCAGCAGAACACAGTAGGTGCCATCTTCTTGGTGTTACTGACTTCCTTACCCTTCTCAGAAGCTCACATATTTTTGTGGGCTCTGGGAAGGGCAGGAAAGCCATCCATCCATGTTGGCCGGTGGGTGGGACTGGAGGAAGCCGAATGAAAATTTCATTCTGGTCCATTTCCTGGGCTATATAAGCCAGGCAAAGTCTCAGGGTGTTGAAAAAAGATGGTTTTATTCTTGCCATTAGCCCAACATGTTTGCCATTAAGCCAAAACATATTGGGTTAATTGCAAGAATAAAACCTCTTTTTCAACACTCTTGAGGCTTTGTCTCTTCCCTATATCCCTTGTATTGGATGTTACCAGATCTGTTTGGTTTTTATACAAGCCAGGCCCTAGTACTCCCATCTTCAGTTCTCAGAAAGTAGGAACAAAAAGTACAAGTAACGTTATAAAATTCCTGAGGCAAACACACAACATGAAAAGTTGAGTGCTGTTTAGTTCCTTCCCTCACTTTCTTTTCAGCAGCTATTCACAAAAAGCAGGTTCCTCCTCCTAACCTGAGCACAAGTCTGTTTTTCTCTTTCTCAAATAGAGTGTTTTTCCAATACTGTTGAAAAACTGCCTCCCCAATTACAGGTGTATCCTTTATTCAGTATATCCTTAATTCAGAATTTTCAATATCAATGAAGACTAGAGTTGGGTCAGAAATTCACTGATTTAATATTTTAATGCAGTTCCTGAGCTTATGATGCAATTTGCAAAACAAAAGCACCAGGGAAAATGTGCACACTTGAAAATAACAATGAGAGAATGTAAACAAACATACATCCATTTGAAAACTGTGCAGAAAAAATGCATCCTCTTTGAGAAATGCATGTGGAAATATGTATGAAATATGAATGTATATACAGTGGGGCTCATGGCCTGATGTGTGCTGAGTTGGAATGACTTTGGTGCTAGAAAACAACAACTTCAATGAAACTGAACGTGACCAATTTGTACTTCCCAAATGAGCAATGAGCTCACAGTAATCTCCCTGCATACATAGAGAACACTCACTTAAAGGCCAAATCCAAACTAGATTATTTGCCATGGCTCCTTCCTATGGAATCCTGGGATCTGTAGTTTGGTGAGGCATCCATACTCTTTGGCAGAGCACTTGTAAAAACTAGGCTAGAGTTTTTCTTCCTCCTTCCCTTATGCCAAGCAGTTAAAACAGATATTAAATCCTAAAACAGCTTACCAATAAAATAGAAAAAGGATCTTTTAATTTTAAAGAAATCTTCAAAGTGATATTTTTTTCAATATGTGGATGGATCATACTCGAGAAAACATGCTCCTTAATCAATTCTTCCTGCCTTCTTTCCCTTTTTAAACTCTCATAGCAGCTTCTAGCGTTGTGCTTGAGCAAAGCAAACCTAGCCAATACCTGAAACATTACAATGCCAAATTTTATCATTGTTATTTCTGTGCTCTTCTGTTTCACAACAGATGGAATCAACAGCTATCCACCAGCTGAACTCAGAACAAAATGTAACAAGATTAACATTCAGAAAACCAGATACACATCAAGGAGTCTTAGTCTCATGTAAGCCCGGCTGTTTATTCATGAAAAATATTATTAACTTGGTAGTCCAGGATGGACCACTCAGTTTCAAGAGTATAGAACATTCTATACAACTCGAAATTTGGTACTTTAGACATCAACCCTGAAATATAAATGAAGGTCTTCTGTATCTTGTAATGATATTGGCTGTGATTCTAGACCAGGTACTTAGCTACATAATGACTTTAGTTATGTAGCTAAGTAGTGTCTCCTGGCCCGACACCACCACCCTGCCCCAGACTTACTAGGCATCAGCAGCAACAAGCAACAGGAGCCTGTTCTGTTGATTGGGATGCAGAGGACTGGTGCTTTCACCCTCCTCCCATAAGCAATCTCTGATGCTACAGTCAGAAGCAGGATCCCTGTAAAAATTCCTTCTTGCACCAGATAGCGCTCGCAGGAGGGGAATGGGAATGTCAGTTATCTGTATCCTGATCAACAGGGGAATCCTGTTGCTCACCATGGCTGCTGTTGAGTAAGTCTGGATCGGGGGACTTTTCATTAAACTTATGTATTCCCTACTCTATTGGATATGTTGTTGTGTGCCTTCAAGCCATTTCTGTCTTATGGTGATCCTAACGTGAACCATCACAAGATTTTCTGAAGCTGAGATTGTGTGACTTGCCCAAGGTCACCCAGTGGGTTTTCATGGCTGAGCGGGTATTCAAACCCTGGTCTCCAGAGTCGTAGTTCAACACTCAAACCACTATACCATGCTGGCTCCTATTGAATATGTAGTGATTGTGAATACAAAACAATCATGATCACATAACACATTCATAAATGTGAACATTAATTCCACCCAGTGTATTTAATCTTCTGATCTTATATTATTCATCTCAACTTCTTTATACTAAACTCACAAAACAATACACAAAAGTATGGCCTGCATGGCGTTGTGGTTTGAGTGTTGGGCTATGATTTTGGAGACCAGGGTTCGAATACCTGATCAGCCATGAAAACCCACTGGATGACCTTGGGCACGTCACTCACTCTCAGCCCTTAGAAAACCCCATGATAGGGCTGCCTTAGGGTCACCCTAAGTCAGAAACAACTTGAAGGCACAAAACAACAACAGCAACAACAACAACAATGGCCTGGTTTCTAACTGAAATACCTTCATGATAATTTTGAAGTAAACTGGGTAAACAAAACAGATGAAGCCAATCATTTGTGTAAATTATGGCATGGAATGGGTAAAAAAAGGTGTCTAAATCCAGTTGTTTTATGGGATTATTGAAACACATCTTTGTGAATGCTCTTGAAGCTTCAGCCCCCAAATTGCTTTTTTAATATTTTTCAGATGATTAGAAGATGGCATCATAATCCTGATATGGAAAAAATGAGAAACCTTTTTTTATCATTGATCAGAAGGCACTGAGGATTTTGTGTGTGTGTGTGTTCCCAGTTGCATCCGACTGTATTGCTTGTTCCTTTCAAAAGTTTTCAGAGTATCTGCTCAATTCCTGGGAATTACAAGAGCTAGCAAGATGCAACATAGAAAATCCATGGAGTAGGTCCTATCTTTTTCCTCTTTTAAAAGAAAAAATGTGGTATATCAATTTAACAAGGCTGTATTTTCGGATGTAAAACATCTGGAGAGACATATTTTGTCCAGCCCTGCTATATGAATTTGTCTGAAAGAACCTAGGTGCATACTATTTATATATACATCCGTATTTCAGACATTCCTTTGAATGTGTGAAAGGAAATGCAGTTAGAAGATTTGAGTGTGATTAAATATGATCTGATTCCCCCCTGCTTACATACAAACTGAGTAGTGCATATGCAGAGCATTGACTTTTACCTACATCCCTTAATATGAACCATGATAGCATATAGCGTAATGACATCAACAGTGGTGTAAAATCCCCACCCAAGAGATGGGCATCTTGTAGCGCTAAAGATAGCAGATTCCATCATCCCCTATCACTGGCTATGCTGGCTAGCATGCAGGAGAGTTGCAGTCCACCATCATCTGGAGAGCTACCTACACTCAGCAAAATGAGCAAAGCTATGCCTGCGATATATTGCCTACCATGCACTTTACAAGGTGGAAATTTACTTTTAAAACAAACAAGCTTCATTTTAAATATTGTTTCTCATTTTAAACTATCACATGGACACGTATGTGACTTGGCTTGATCTCTGCTGGAATCCAGGCAGGATTGTTAAACAAGATGATGTGAAAATATTCAGTTCTACTGAAATCAATGGGACAAGTCAGTTTTGATTTAGGTTTCATTGGTTTCAGTCGGAGCTTAATGAAACTAACTTGGTCTGGAAAAACCCACCGTTCTCTGATTGCAACAGATGCAAAAGAAACAGCACTGTTAAACTGGTGAATATTCCTTAGGAAATGTTTGCCACTGTTATGGCCTTCTTGTAAAAATCTTGGATATTCAGTGATGTTTCTGTTTTGACAAGATGTAATATAATGACCTCTGTCTGGCTGAGCAGTATAGACATAACTGTATCAAATGGCCTGTATCCACACTGATAATGTGTTTAGTATTTTAAAGAGTTCTGAGTTTTTAACACATAGAGAGAAAGAGAAAAAATTAGAAGCATATTGTGTGCTCCATTGGCATGCACAATAAATTGACATACTTTTGTTTTCTATACCCGTGTTGTTTATTTGTGCTTGATAAGCATGTGTTTGTGGAATTTCACCCCCTTTTCTTCTTTTCCATAACAAAAATTATTTCTTTTACAGTGATCCCCCTACTCTGCCATACGAATATGTGAATATATAAAAACCTTAGACCACCACTCTTCCATGTAGTTCCTTTTAAAAAATAGTTTTACTTTCTCAGTATAACCACACTTCTTAACTCCATCAGCATATTGTACACATTTCCCACTAATGAGTTTCCCTCTACCCCACAAAATTTTTGATGTTTTTGTTTCCACACATTTAATGTTAATCTTTACTCCACTTTTCTTAGGAACTAGCAATGAAGCGTAAATTGAACACATATGGATCACCTTCTCATTGGATTTCCTTTATATGTTGCTATCTGGGAGGAGTTCAGAAAAGCAGCTCAAAATGCCAGCAGGATAAACAATAATAATAATAATAATAATAAAATTTATTTATACCCCGCCCCTCTGTTAAAACAATCGGGGCGGCTTACAAAAATTAAAATACAATACAGATAAAATCCCCAAACACACCCCACCGCACCCTCCCCCATAAAAAAATATTAAACAATTATAAATTAAAACCAACTAATCTAAAATCACAATTAAAAACAATAAATACAATAAAATACTATAAATGGCCAGCGGACTAAAAGAAGCCAGGATCCCCTGAAGCCGGGATCTAATTAGGAAAGGCCTGCCGAAAGAGATCCGTCTTTAGTGCTTTTTTAAAGCTACTCAGGGTTGTTATCTGACGGATCTCGTTTGGCAGGTCATTCCACAATTTGGGGGCGATTACTGAAAAGGCCCTCTGGGAGGTTGCAGACAGCTGGGGAAGCAGCCAAGGGCTGGGGAAGCAGCCAAGTCCCAATGATAGTTAATTAGGGAGAGCCAGATAAAGTTCAGAACAAGCAAGATTCCCAATACATCCAATACATCCGCGCGCAAATTGCGACATGAAGCAATAGCTGATGATAAAGAGGGGAGGGTCAGGTGGGCTTTGTTCAGGCCGCGACGGAGCGCCCTGCTGCTACCTCTGCCACCGCCTAGCAACTGGGCAAGCCACGCCCCCAATCGGCCAGTTTCATGCCCTTTTCCTGACCAATGGGGGCGAGGCAGGCCCGCCCCCATTGGTCCACTCCTTCACCCCTCCCTCCCAGTGGCCTTTGGCCGCCGGGAAGAAGAAGGGAAGATGGCGATGCCCATGGCTCGCCATGCAGTCACACACACCCGCCTGGCAATCCTAAGCCTAGCAGGGGGGAGGGACAGGAGGGCTGGAAGGGAGGGCGGCCGGCCAGGCCACAAAATGGCCTGCTGTCCAGCGGCAAGCCCCCTTGCAGACCCAGATTGTACCGCCTCTCCGTCCCCCTGAATAATGCATGGGCACAGGGTTCTTTTTTGTGTTGTATTGGTTACACATTTGGAATACATGGTTAGGTACAGGTTAGTAACATAAGAGAATACATGGTGAGGTAGATACGTTTGAATATATATATATATATATATGGCAATAAATTGGCCGCAACTTGCTAACTAAATGGTTGACGGCAATGTATGGGTCGTGATTTCCTCATTGCCCCAACCATGTGGGGCAAAGGTGGATTGGTCCATCCCAATCCCCTATCCTAGAGGAGAGAGCCAATGGCCAGGCCATCCACCCAACTCTCTCTCCTCCCCTGAAAACAAGTACGTGTTAACAACGTGGGAGGGGCCTCCTTTGAACTTGAATTTGGACTTGAACTTGGACTTGAATTAGTACTTGATGGAGGCCCGTCTTCTCGCCTTATCACGACCCAATACATCCGCCACTAAGGCGTTCCCCATGGGAACCGCCTCCCGCCAACCATTGCTCCCATCAACAGGCATGCCTACTGGTCATCTGGGACCCGCTGCTGGTCAGGCAATGCCTTCCTTGGCCTTATATAGCTGACATATGCCCTGGAACGCCAACACCCCAATCTCATGTAGGACTCTGCGGACATGCCTGCCTCAGCTGCCATGGTCGCAGCCCCTATCCTAAAGGAATGGCTGCCAAATTCCTCGGCTGGTAGTCCCAACCGCCGTATTGTCATCTTCAGCACACTCAAGAATTGGAATCTGTAAGCAGTACCCTGTCTTTGTGCCTGAACAGTGGACCCCACTTGTCACCCTGGACTTCCATGAAGGCCTTCAGGCTTGCAAAGGGGCATGGGGTGGAGCCCACCAACCTCCTAAGGTGCAGCGTGGCCCCGCGGCCATGCTGGTCAGCCTTCGAACGCCTGATGCATAGCACCAGGTCATTTGAACCAAGGGTGACATCCCCCATCTGCAGCGCTCTGCCCGACTCGTCTGATTTGGAGGAACACACCACCTCTCAACCCGCAGGGCCCCAAAGAATGCGATCGTGTATGAAGCCTCGAAGAGCAGCACCTCGTAGCTGGAGTGGCAGATGGACGACAGAACGGCTACCAGTTGAGCCAGCATCGCATGCGACACCGGCCGCCTTGTGTCCAGAGCCCTAGGTGCCGCCCTCCTCCATCCCTCCATTGCTTTTTTTACCAAGAAGGAGTCACAGGGGTCCCCCATCCCAGCTGCTTTGCTGAAGAATGAAATTCCTGCTGCCTGGCCAGCAATGGTCCTAGGTGCCAGCCCTCTGTCTTTCAGGGAGGCCAGGTAATGCAACACTTGCCGTTCGGATGCCGGTTCTGCCGTCCCGTAGCCGTGCCTCTGTCTGAAGGCCACAAACTGGGATGCCGCCCTCTCATAACAGGCCCGCGTGGTAGGTGCCAAGGAGTCCGCTACACCCCGCATCACAGTTCGCTCCCAAGGCTCCAAAGGTCTGCAGGGAAAGGCACTGCGGCTTCGTCCACCTCCAGCGCCGGCATACGGAACCGTTCCTCCTGAAACAGAGATAAGGGATCTGCGATTTCATTATCCACACCCGGGATGTGCCGAGCGTGGAAACTGATGTTGGCCTCGAGGCAGGCTAGCACAAACCTGCGAACCAGCCGCATGACCCCTTCTGACCTGGACGACAGCCTGTTGATGATCCTGACCACTGCCTGATTGTCACACCAGAAACAAACCTTCTTATCCCTGAATTCCCCTCCCCACATTGTGATGGCCACCAGGATGGGGAAAAATTCCAAGAATGTGAGATCTCTGGTCACGCCTGCCGATGCCCACTCTGGTGACCACGGCTGAGCGCACCAGTGCCCCGCATAAAAAACTCCAAAACCCAGGCTGCCTGCTGTATCGGAGTGGACCTGCAAACTGCCCCCCCCCCGCTCCATGCACCCCTGTCATATGGTGATGCCATTGTAGTGGTCAAGGAAAGATAGCCACACTCGCATGTCCTCTTTCACCCCTCTTGTGAGTCGAATGCAGTGGTGTGGAGCCCTGACCCCCCCGGTGATCCTAGCAATGCGTGCGCAAAAGGCCCTCCCGGGTGAAACCACCCTGCAGGCAAAGTTCAGATGTCCCAATAATGAATGCACTTCCTTCAATGTGGCTTTCTCTTTCCCCAGAAGGCCGTCCAGTAACACCCGCAAGCCATCGATCTTGTCGGGCAGTATGGAGATTCCCTGTTCCGAATTGAGCTGTATTCCCAGGTACACCAGGGATGTCGTTGGTGCCACGGTCTTGTCAGATGCCAATGGCACCCCCAGCTCAGCCACCAACGCCTGGAACGAAGAAAGCAAAACCCACATTCCTCTTCCCCAGCAGGTCCCATCATCACAAAATCATCCAAGTAGTGTGTGACAAAGGGGGAACCCTCCCTTTGCTGCAGGGCCCACTCTAGGAATGTACTGAACATCTCAAAGGCTGAGCAGCTGATGGAGCAACCCATGGGCAAAGCCATGTCGTAGTACCACTGGTCCCGGAACTTGAAGCCCAAAAGGCAATGGTCCTCTGGATGCACTGGCAGCAGCCGGAAGGCTGATTGGATGTCACACTTTGCCATCAGGGCCCTCGGACTGCAACTCTGCAGGAGGCGCACTGTGTACTCCAATGATGCGTATCTCGCAGTGCCCAGCTCCTGTGGGATTGCATCATTGACTGATGCCCCTTTGGGGTATGAGAGGTGGTGAATGAGGCGGTATTCCCCTGGGGCCTTCTTAGGCACAACCCTCAAAGGTGAAATCCTCAAATTGGGCATGGGGCTCTGATCGAAGGGGCCTGCTATGCGCCCCGCCTCTATCTCCTTCGCAATCTTGCGTGCCAGCACCTCCGGCAACTGTGATGCGGATTTCAAGTTGCCTGAGGTGGAAGCCTCCCTCGGACCCTGGAAGGGGATGTGGAACCCAAATTCAAATCCTTCCGCCAAATAAGTTGCAGCCTGCTTCTTGAGGTAGGCTGCCAAGAGAGGACGCATGGCCTCCAACTTGACTGGTGTGAATGCCATACGGCCCGCAACCCCGGCATGCCCTTCACTTTGCGGCGCCACCAGTGGTGCTGCCGCTGGACCCTGCATCCTTTATGGTGCCAACAGCAGCTGGGTGATTGCTTCAAAAGGACTGGCCGCTGCTGCTCTGATGGGAACAATTCACCTTTGGGTGCCCACCCCCACAGCTGTCACAGGAGTGGTAGAACCTGCACTTGTACCTGGAGCATTTTCCTCCATTGTACTCCAAGCACACCGGCTTCTTCCCTTCCTTCTTGCGCGCCGCCTTTTGGGGTCACCCTTCTCCCGCCTGCCGGGCCCCATGGCCTGTAGCCAGGTGGGATAGTCAATGGTTTCCCATCTGTGCATGAGGGACCTGGATGCCTTTTTCCTGCACTCAATGTCATACAAGATGGCATTGGAGTCTCCCGCTTGCGCCCTCACCAGCAGGACCTGACGAAGGTGATTGACCAAGTGCCAAGCCTGCTCCAGGAAGACCAGGGCCACTACCCCCATGAAGACTGTGTACCCGTTGAGCCAATTGGCAAAGGTGCGCTCCCCCTGCTTAGTGCTATTCTTGTCACTCTCTTTTTTGTCTCTCTTGTGCACCCTGGCCTCAGCCCCAGGGGGCGGTGCCAGTGTAAACACATCAACATAGTAGCCTTGCAAAATCTTGGAGTGGACCTTTTGATCCAAATTCCCCCCAGGAGGGTCTTCCTTGGATTTGGCCTCCCGAAGCTCCTCCCCCTGAGGAAGCTTGCCGCCCACCTTCCTTTCCTCCCCAGCCTTTTCCCTGGCTCTTCTGAGCTTGAGGGCCCACCCTGGCAGGCCCGGCTTGAAAGTCCCTTTTTCCCAATACCTTTATTTGTCCCCGTCCGAGGACTCACCTGAGGAAGAACCTGAACGTGACCTTCTGTGCTTCCTGGCCGGGCTCCACCTGCCGCTGGATCTGCTGCGCTGCCGTGATGAGGAGCCACGTGAGCCCGGCCGTCTGAATTCCTGGGAACTGCTCCTCTCCTTGGACCTGGAATGCCTGGACCACCCACTGCTACTGGGAGCCCCCATGGCTATGGCAAAAGACCTCCCAACCCTCCTTTTGAGGAGACGCGTATGCGCTGCTTATTGTGACAGTGCACTTTGCTTGCTTGCTTGTTTTATTTATTATTATTATTATTATTATTATTATTTGATATGCAACCTTTATTGCAACGCTGACCACCACCCCACGGTCCGAGACCTGTAAGGGAAAAAAAAAATTCTCCACATTGGAGCCTTCTGCATTTTGCACCCCAGAACCCCTGGACCCCATACAGGGGGGGGGTGCTCCAAGAAGGGGGGGTGTTCACCAGCATGGCTTCCAAACCCCCTGTTGCCTATGCCCCCTTCTGGGCAAACTGAAGACCCGAGCCCGCCCGAATTCCTGGAGCCTGCGGAGGGAGGGGGCCCTCTCCTGCCCCTGTGGGGTGCAGGAAGCCCGAGTGAGGAGGTGGGGGGGCAGTGACTCCTAAGCCCCACCCCTGGACACCACTCCCCCCTCCATGGGCCCCAGTTGTGGGCCGGTGCTGGATGGCACGCACCCCCCCGAGCCGAGCCAATGCCCGGATGTCACCCTGTGTGGGGTGGCAGAGAGGTGTTCCCCACCAGCAGCCAAGCCACCTGCTGTCCATGGCGCCCCCCCCGCCCCGTTGCTCCAGAAGCCCGCGCTGCCCCTGTTGTCCTCGCCGGGCCAGCCCTCCCCGCCACAGGCACCAGGGCGAGAAGCCCCCAGCCCGCTGGGCCGAGCAGCACCACGATTGCTGCCTTACAGCACCCCCTGCCCGCCCGCTGATGCTGGAGATGATCCTCCCAGGGGCCGCTCACGCCACTCGCACCGTGGGCTGAGCCACCCCCCCAAGCTCCGCCCCTGGCCACAGGCTGCCTCCCCCATCCCGTGATCGGGCCCTGCTACTGCCCGCCGGCAGTTGAGCACAAGCATCCCTGCTTCCCCCTGCCGACCCCAGCCAGCGCTGAAGGCACCGAGGTCCTGTTCCCTGCCTGGTGATCCTACCTGCCGGGGTGGGAGGGAACGAGGAGGCGGCCCTTTGTTCAGGCCGCGACGGAGCGCCCTGCTGCTGCCTCCATCGCCGCCTAGCAACTGGGCAAGCCACGCCCCCGATCAGCCTGAAATAGGCCAGTTTCGCACCCTTTTCCTGACCAATGGGGGTGAAGCAGGCCCGCCCCCATTGGTCCACTCCTTCACCCCTCCCTCCCAGCAGCAAAGGCCGCTGGGAAGAAGAAGGGAAGATGGCGATGCCCATGACTCACCATGCGGTCACACACACACCCTGCCTGGCAATCCTAATCCTAGTGGGGAGGCAGGAAGGCTGTAAGGGAGGGCGGCCAGCCGGGCCGCAAAATGGCCTGCCGTCCAGCCGCAATCCCCCTTCTTGGAGAAGCAGCAATACAGGCAAGAAGGCACACAGAGAAGAGTCCAGAATACAGAATACAAAGGTCAAGGCTAACAGAAGGCAGTGTTGTCCAGAAGTCAGTCCGTGGGTCAGCAGGATCAGGCAACAGGGTGGTCAGAAACAGTCCAAGGTTAAGGCACAAGTCAAGGCAGCAAGGATTCAGGCACTGAAGTCAGCAGGACGCTTTCTCCAGGGAGATCAGTTGATCTCTGATAAAGCCTCCATTGCCTTTTCCAGCCTATATGAAGCAATTAAGGCTTTGCCAGGTGTTTCTTAATGAGCAAGTTCTTCTCATAAATTCTCAGAGACCTCCTTTGAGCCTCCTTTTGAGCTTGCTGCTGGGTATACGATGGTGGAGGTCCTCTCTTCTTCTTCTTCCTTATCTGAATGGGTAGGACTCTCTGCTGGAACTGATGCCAACCCACTCAGACCAGACTCTTCTTCTGCTCGAGCCTTCAGGTTGGTAGGGTTCCCTGCTGGCACAGGTGTAGATAAACCTGTGCCAGGGTCCCTAGGGCCGTTCCCTGCCATGTCCTCCTCCTCCTCTGACTCTACAGCCTCATTAAGCTCACAGTGCATGACAGGAGGAGAAAATAGCTGCAATCCTGCATTCCAACAACCTAGCATGAACATCCACATACAGAGCTGTGCTATGCCAGCACTATGCAACACATGTCAATGACTGGGTGATCTTGCACAATGTGAAACCACAGCCCCAATGTTCAACCACAATGCACAATGTGCCACAATTCCATTTCTGCCACTGTCAGCAGAGTACATCTGCTGCACTATGATGAATAATTTGCCCCATATGCAGTGCCACATACACACGCGTATGTCACTAACAGGATGCCAGACAAGATGTGGACATGCTTCAATGTTTTTTATGTAGCCTTTTTTCTTCCACAGAGTCGATCCCACCAGTTCTTAAAATGGCAGCTCTTTTTTTCCATTGTTGGCATTGTTGCCATTTCCCCCTTCACAGAATTTCTATTTTTGCATGCACATTCAGCAGAAACAAAGAATATCAAGCAATGCAGCAGCAACAACAACTAGGAATGGTGTGTGGGGTGGGGAGGGGAGGGGACTGGAACATTTGAAGACTTTAGTTCAACACACCTGAAGGGTACCAGCTTGGGGAAGGCTGGCTTAAATGTATTATAGGGTGAGGATAAAAATAGTCTGTGGGGATGCATAGGGTACTGTACTGAAAGAAAGACTATAGAGATTAATTAATTAATTCATCAATCAAAGAAGCAAGCTATGGTATTTCCATATGGTTCATTTCCATAGGGATGAGGAAACGGGGGGGGGGAGAGATTCCATTCCTGCTTGAAGGCCAAAGCTGTTTGTTAAATAACAAGACTGATAAATAACCCATCTTTATTTATAGGTATTACAGTTCTAATGCTATACTCCCCGTTCACACTCACATACCCATGCAATCTTGTTTCCCACTAGTTGAAGGCATGGAGCAGATCATTTTCTGTTAGCTGTTTCAACACATCTGCTGTTTTCTTCTTTACTGCCTCAATTGATTCAAAACGTGTTCCTTTAAGCACTGATTTCACTTTAGGGAAAATAAAAAAGTCACATGGTGCCAAATCTGGGGAATATAGAGGATGTTCAAGTGTAGTAATGTGTTTATCAGCCAAAAACTGCTTCACAGAAAGTGCTGTGTGAGCAGGTGCACTGTCTTGATGAAGAATGAAACCACTTTTCCACAGTCCTATCCTTTCCCCCCCTGACTCTTTCTCTCAGCTTTGTCAAAACTTCCTTATAATAATGCTTGTTCACTGTTCTGCCTTCTGGAATCCATTCTGTCAAAATTACACCCTTGATGTAAAAAAAAAATGAGCATGGCTTTGAATGTGAACTTGCTTTGCTGTGCTTTTTTCGTTCTTAGTTATGATGGTGTTTTCCAGTGCATTGATTGTCATTTTGTCTCAGGATCATACTGGAAGATCCAGGTTTTATCACAAGTGATGATTTTTTTTGAAAAAGATTTGGGTCCACCTCAAGTGCTGCAGAATGTCACATTGCTCAACTTTTAAACTTAGCATTTTCCCAGCACACAACAGACAACACAGCTGCTTTAAACGATGACTGACAATTAACTGAATGGTTGAGAGGGTTGATGTTTGTTATGCAGGTTCAGGCATGTCCAAGGTCACTACACAAGTGTTCACAATCAGTTTTCCTTGATTTATCTGAAAGATAGAAACACAGTCTTGTTATTTAATAGACAGACCCTATAAAATGCACACCTAGTTTCTATCACACTCTAAAATCATAATGTCCATTATTCTAGATCAACTACTTAGTTGATCTAGCAACTAAGCAACTAAGTAGCATCTCCTGCCACCCCTCATTCTGCCTCATCATCCACTGCATGCAATAGGGGTCTATTTTCCTGTCAATTGGAACACATTTCCAACCTCCTCTTATGAGCAATCCTGGTGGGAGACTGACATTTCCAACCTCCTCTTGTGAGCAATCCTGGTGGGAGGAAGAATTGTGACCAGGATCCTGCTTCTGATTGTGGCACTGGAGATCACTCCTGGGAGGGGTTGGAAATGTCAATCTGTTGAATCCCGATTGACAGGAGACTAGACCCTTGTCGCTTGCAGTGAATGATGCCTGGTAAGGCAGAAAAAGGTGAGTTTTATGATCCCTATATATTCCCTACGCTATTGAAGATGTAGGACTCATGAATACAAATCAGTTACGCTTTACTAAGTTCAATAATGATTCTCAGCCATTATTAATAATGAAATGGGTAAGTCACTAGGAACGCTTCAGATTTGACTGTTTAAACTCTGCGACTAACAGAACAAACATTCTCCACAATTTTGTCCTTCAGTAGCTTGTCAATGATGTGAAAGTTTAGGCCCTGCAAACCCGCACACTTTATGAAGGACACAAATTCTAGTCAAGTCCAAAATAGTCAGGCTTTTGTTGCATAGTTTGCTGCTGTGAGGCTGCTTTTCTTTTGTGTGCATTTTAAAAAACCAATAGCTATAGCTGAGCCAGATTGAGACTGTGGCACAACGAGGGGGGGGGCCCTTTGGCACCTTGTTGCATTTCCACTGTAGGTGCAATGGGTCCCTGATTCCAATCAGGATTGCTGTGGTGCCATACTCCCAGGAAATTATCAGACATGGCTAATGTGGCACCAGAATAATGACACCAAAACACAAAAGGATGCCAATATCACACAATGTCATCCTTTTGCATTCTGCTGTTGTTATTCTGGCATTTCTTTTATTAATGGGCTAAGCCATCAACAGATCACCCATCCCATTTGGATGCTGGCATTGCTGGTGTCTGAAACCTTGTCTCATTGTCCTACCATGAATATAGTGTCAATGGGCAGTCCTGCCAGAACACTTCTGGGTGGGATTGCAAAAACAAGCCAGGCTACCCTCTTTTTATGAACCCCCTGGGTTACTTTTTTTTAAGTGTGATTATATAATTTTGAAAACTTTTTTCTTGCTGTTTTACTTTTTATTTTTGAATTTCCCATGCTTGCGTCTTCTCACAAGAACGGGCAGGATTTTAGTCCAGGAAGTGAACGGAGCTCCGTTCATTCCTGGGCTGCCTGTTAACAGAAGAGAAGATAAGTGTGATGGGGAGGGATGGGATTGGAGATTCTGGGACAGAAATGCTTTTTGCGTTCCTGTCTGATAATCTCCCCAATGCCACAATCTCATTCTGCTCTGAGGCACTTGAAGGTAGACTTGTTAAACACAAAATAGCAATGCAGCACCAAATTAAGTGATAGAAAAGTCTGGTTTGGCTCTGAGTTCCCCTTGTATTAGTCTGGCAAGCAGTTATCATTATGTTTTAGTTTATTGATGATTAGGGGCTAATTTGAATTGCTGAAGGCAATTTTTAATTTTCAAGTTATGAGCACAGTTGTTGTTTGAATGCGTCTTCTGCAATATTGATTAGGCTATCAAACATAGAGAACAAAAGATTGGGAAGACTACATAAGTTCTTGTGTAATATTGATTAGGCTATCAAACATAGAGAACAAAAGATTGGGAAGACTACATAAGTTCTAAAATTAATAAATACATGTGAAATATTCAAAGGGGAGGGCAGCACAGATCTACTTGGTCTCTAGTTAGTATGTTGTGTTTTCCTTTTGAGTCCTGTCTGCACTGTTGCTTCCTCGCCTATAGATTGATACTCTCTCAGAATTCACTTTGTATCCCACATTTCTTCCCCACTTAGGACTTGTCTACACTGGCAAACAAACAAACAAACCCCAAAGCATACTCACCTTGCAGTTACCACACAATGTTCCTAATGGGTCACAGCTTCATTGTTTTTTTGTTTTTTGCAGGAAAATCTGGGTCTAAGGACTTTTTCGGACGAAGAAAAATAACGCAAGCAGCCTCTCCAGCTTGCGAGGCTGCTGCGCTGCAAAGCGCCCCTCTCGTATGATGCTTGCCCCTGTTGGTACTGTTGCGGTACCGCAGGGAGAGCTGAGCATCATATTTCATTGATTTTTTACTCACGAAAGTTGATCGTGAGTAAAAATCAACGAAATATGACGCTCAAGTCTCCCTGCGGTACCGCAACAGTACCGACAGGGGCGAGCGTCATACGAAAGGGGCGCTTTGCAGCGAAGCAGCCTCGCAAGCTGGAGAGGCTGCTTGCGTTATTTTTCTTCGTCCGAAAAAGTCCTAAAAGATTTGCAGTTTGCTCTGCATTTCAGGTAAAACCCTGGATTATTGGCTGTGTAGAGGCCACTTTGGTGTGAAGCCAGGGGCAGGGCTTCTGGTGAACAGGACTCCATTCTGCCAGTATGCAGGCAGTTTTAATTTTTTTTAAATGTTTTAATTGCATGCATAGCTGTATAAACGTATCTCCGCTAATCCACTAAGTACTCCGCTAAGTACTCGGGGACAATGTAAATTCGTATATTGGCATGCATGAGTGAATAGAAAAAGAACCCCAGAGCAACCTCAGCCATGTAGCCAGAAATAATGAGACTTATAGGACACATGGTCAGTATAGTATCCTTTTACATTTGTGTGAGTTTGCCTACAATTCCAGTGTGGCAGGATACTCTGATCTTTCATTGGACAAGCCTCAGTTAGTGTGGCATTTATGGGGTCACTGTGGATCAAAAACATCCATGGTGGTTACAAGGTGGGTTTGAGGTCTCCCACCAATGTAGACAAGCCCTTAGACATGTAGTTGCTGGTAGCAGACCCCATCTTTCCTATCTGCCTGAAATGCAGTTCTCCACTGAAGATGGTCTTTTGTTGTTGATTCCAGGCAAGAACGGTGAATACACCACTTAGTGTTACATCTTCACTTAGCAACAGCAGGTTCCCATTTAATTAGTGCAAAAAAGAAGTTGCACCAACACCTACTAGTTGCATTAGAACATACAGTGAGCCCTTGGTATCCACTGGGGATTGGTTCCAGGATCCCCCGTGGATACCAAAATCCGTGGGTGCTCAAGTCCCATCATATACAATGGCATAGTAAAATGGTGCTCCTTATCTAAAATGGCAAAATCAAAGTTTGCTTCTTGGAATTTATTTAAATAAATATATTTCCAAGCCATGGGTGGTGAAATCTGTAGATGCCGAATCCGTGAATACAGAGGGCTGAATGTACATTGTTTTCTGGTCCAGATGGCACTGGAGGCAGCAGCTTTGTTTTGAGTTTCGACAGTTTGCTTATTGTAGTGCTTATTTTTTAGTTTTTTTATTTTCTTCTTCTCTCTTGGTTTTTTAAATGTTGTTTTTATGGTTTTAATTATTTGTCTTTCAAACAGCAAAATAAATCTGAGTACTTAACACTAACTACTAAGTTGTTCTTACCCTTTGTGTCCCAAGTTCTCCATCTTTCAGTCTGAATACTTCATCAATTGCATGGAAGAGTAAAGAATGCTGGTCTTTGGATAGGCCTGAGAATCTCAAGTTTTATTTCAGTTTGCCAGAAGAGAAAGAAGCCAGATACTCACAGTAGAAACAAGAGGTGTTTGTTGCCTGCACGTCTGGTGGTTTGTGATTTGCTTGTATGTTGTTCTCAGAATAAATGCATGGAAACGATTGCCACAACAGTTATGCACAATACCAAAATCAGAGTGAGCAGTCACTCAGTAGAACTGACTGTTGTGTCTTGCAACACCATGACCCATCATCTGATCTGCTTCTCAGATTTCCACCACAAGAACGAATTGTTCCAGGAGCTCAGATGGTCTTGAGACAGTGATGGACTTAACATGTTTGTTGCCAAAGAATATCTTCAGGTGATCTCTTCAAGGTGCTAATATGAGAAAAATTGTTGTGTTTTTTCAGCAATTCCAGTTTGACAATACAATTCCCATTAGCCTAGCAGTCCTTGGATTCAGCACATTAGATAACCTTCTAGCAGCCCCCCCCCTTGAATAACAACCTCAAGGTCAAAAGTTTTTTTTTTTTTCAGTGAGCAACTCTTGTCTTTTTCCTTTTTTATTTATTAAGGGGAATTGTGTGAAAGGTTTTGGAATTGAGCTTATCACCACCCTTACAAAATGCAATGAAGTTACTCTGCATACCAATGAGTACAATTGAGTAGTTCATTTATCTACACATGAAACCACCTTCTGTCAAACCTGGGGATAATTCTTCCCTCAGAGAAAAACATAGCTCACTGCTGCCAGAGACATGCTGCTCAGCCTTCCTCAACATTCAGAAAATAAGCCTGAGAAAGCAATCTGCAGGATACCCCCAGACCAGGGCAGACTGGTGACATGACCACAGGTGTAGTAATCGTTGGAGATTAATTGGCAGAAAATATGTAACAGCAGAAGCTGGTGGCTCTGATGTTGGTGAGTCAAAGGCTTTTTTTTCCTGGGTTTTAGTTTGAACTTTGAAAGAGCTATCCAAGGTGCTGAACACTATCCCTGAAATAGGTTCAGCACCTTGTATATCTCCTTTAAAGTTCAGACTAAAACTTGAGGTGGAGAAGCCAAACAACCTACCCTATTGCATGTCTGTTCCTGCCCACCAATGAGCTTTTCCTGCTCTACAGCTCAATTTGTGACAGACAAATGGCAGCCACAGAGCTTGACCAGACAGTTGGAATATCTAAATTGTGCTCTTAAGGCTCCCTTGCATATTATCAGGGGGAGAGGTGTCTGCTCATGGACTCAAGATAACAGATACCTAAATTGTGGGTGGATGACAATTATTTTGCTAAGACACTACAGTATAATGGCACTTGAGTGGACCAACTGCTGTTGGCCATGCTATAGTGTGGGCACTGAATAACATATTTTTAGAAGCACCGAACCAGAGGAAATACATGGCTATCTATCATATGTAACTAAATCCTCACAAGTTACAAAAGTTAAAAAAGAATTAAATTAAATTTCCATTATTAAAATGTAGTTAAAAACACATAATTAAAAACATAAAAGTGATAAAAATACAACATGAAAAACCATGAAACAGATTATCTAGATCCATTTCAATCTGGCTTCAGGCCTGGCTATGGGACGGAGACAGATTTGGTCGCCTTGGTAGATGACTTGCACAGGGAACTGGACAGGGGGGAGTGTGTCTCTGTTGGTTCTGCTGAACCTTTCAGCAGCTTTTAATACCATTGACCATGGTATCCTTCTGGGCCGCCTCTCTGGGATGGGACTTGGGGAGGATGTTATACAGTGGTTCCAGTCTTTCTTGGAAGGGTGAACTCAGAAGGTGGTGTTGGAGGACTCCTCTTTGACACCCTGGTTCTATTTTGTCCCCCATGGTATTTAACATCTACATGAAACCACTGGGAGAGGTCATCCAGAGTTTTGGGGTACAGTGTCACCAATATGCTGATGACACCCAACTCTGTCTCTCCTTTCCATCTGATTCCAAGGAAGCTGTCTCAGTACTTAGCCAATGTCTGTTGTCAGTAATGGACTGGATGAGGGCAAACAAATTGAAACTTAATCCAGACAAGACAGAGGTGCTCCTGGTCAGTCCGAAGGCAGATCAGGGAATAAAGATTCTGGCTGTGCTGAATGGGGTCATACTCCCCCTGAAATCTCAGGCTCACAGCTTGGGTGTTCTCCTGGACTCAAGTCTGAGGCTGGATGCCCAGGTTTCAGCAGTGGCTAGGAATGTATTTGCACAAGTAAAACTAGTGTGCTAGCTGCACACATTCCTTGAGATGTCAGATTTGGCTATGGTGACACATGCCTTAATTACATCCTGTTTGGACTACTGGAACACACATTGCATGGGTCTGCCTTTGGAAACTATTCAGAAACTTCAGTGGGTCCAGAATGCTGCAACCAGAATGCTGACCAGGGCCACTGATAGGGAGCATATAATTCCTATGTTAAAACAGCTTCACTGGCTACCCATTCATTTCTAAGCACAATTCAAAGTGCTGATCCTGACTTATAAAGTCCTATAGAGCTTAGGTCCAGACTATCTGAAAGACTGTATCTCCCTCTACAAACCTGCAAGGGTTTTAAGATCATCAGGGGAAGGCTGTCTCTTGGTCCTACCACCATTACAGGCTCGCTTGGACACAGGAGAGAGCCTTCTAAGTGGCTGCTCCAACTCTCTGGAACTCCCTGCTTTCATTTCACTGGCAGGCAAAAACATTTTCATTCAAGCAGGCCTTTGATATATAACTCAGCCTGCGGAGCTTTTATCAGGGTGTGTTTTTATGTTGCTTTTGTTTGTTTCTTTTAAAAAAATCTTTGTATGCTTTTAATTAATTTTAATTGGTTTTAACTGTGATTTTAATTGTTTGTGAGCCACCTTGGGTCCCACTTCAGGAAAAAACTTGACATATAAATTGCATAAATAAAAATATAAATAAAATTATGTGTCCAAGGTACGACAGCCTCAATTTGGTCATTTTGGTTTCTAATGAGAGTTGAGGCTTGATATGTTCTAAGCACTTTATCAGACTACAAGTTTTAAAATGTTCTCTTGCCGGCATAGAAAAACCCATTTCTATGCTGGCAAAAGAAGGTTCTCCCCTGCCGCACTTATCTCCTTTCCTGGCAAAGTCTCCCTGGCAATAAAGAGGAAGTGAACGGAATGATTGTTTCAAAAAATACAAGCTTACCAATGAAGTTGTATATGTACAAGTAACTTTTCATGTGAATAATCTGGTGTTGTAACTTCTGAAACACTGACTCTTTTTCTGTAGGCTTTGGATATCAGAAGATATAACACAAGATTATTTGCATGAAAAGTTGCCTGTACATATACAACTTCATTGGTAAGCTTGTATTTTTTGAAACAATCATTGTGATTATTATAGTATATATCTAGTGCAATATAATGGATTGTCAAACATTAAGTATACAGTCGTCCCTTCACATTCGTGGGCGTTACGGTCGCCAGACCCCCGCGAATGTGAAAAAACCGCAAATAAAACTCACCCCTCTGCTGTGCTTTCATTCTCCCTGCAAAGGGAGCGAAGGAGCAGCAGAGGGGCGATTTCAGAGGCTTTGCCTCCCCCTCCCTTGCTTGCCTGAACCTTCACTCCCTTTGCAAAGAGAAATGAAGACCCAGGAAAGCACGGAGGGAGAGGCAAAGCCTCTGAAATCGCCCCTCGGCTGTGCTTTCATTCTCCCTGCAAAAGGAGCAAAGGAGCAGCAGAGGAGTGATTTCAGAGGCTTTGCCTCCCCGACTCCGCTTGCCTGGACCTTCACTCCCTTTGCAAAGGGAAATGAAGACCCAGGCAAGCAGGGAGGGAGAGGCAAACCCCAAAATTGCTCCTCTGCTATGCTTTCTTTCTCCCTGAAAAAGGAGCAGCAGAGGAGCGATTTCAGAAGCTTTGCCTTTCCCCCACTTGCGGGGACCTTCACTCCCTTTGCAAAGGGAAATGAAGACCCAAGAAAGCACGGAGGGAGAGGCAAACCCCAAAATTGCCCCTCTGCTGTGCTTTCATTCTCCCTGCAAACGGAGCAGCGGAGCAGCAGAGGAGCAATTTCAGAGGCATTGCCTCCCCCCCTCCCGCGCTTGCCTGGACCTTCACTCCCTTTGCAAAGGGAAATGAAGTCCCAGAGAAGCACGGAGGGAGAGGCAAAGCCTCTGAAATCGCTCCTCTGCTGTGCTTTCATTCTCCCTGCAAAGGGAGCGAAGGAGCAGCAGAGGAGCGATTTCAGAGGCTTTGCCTCCCCTCCCCCGCGCTTGCCTAGAACTTTGCTCCCTTTACAAAGGGAAAGGAAGAGCCCGGAGGGGGTGGGTGGGTGAGGGAAGCCGCAAATACTCAAAACTGTGAATGGCAAAGCCGCAAATGTGAAGGGACAACTGTACATGCTTTTGTATTAATTACTGCAGTTATTGGGTAGTAAGGAAGAACTAAACTGAAGAATAATCAAAATGCCTTGCAAATTCTGGACTTGCCATCTTTTATGCAGTAATTCACAGCAACTAAGGACTTAGTTTTGAGGAACTTTGATAAGTTTGCAGTAATTTCCAACCATTTACAGTAATTTACAAGATTTAAGGACATATTACATATATACATTGGGTTCTGGTGCTCTATTTGTTGTATAGATAATCTTTACTCAAGGGAACTTCTGGAAAGATTAGGAGCATCTTGCCCAAAGATATATTTCCTTATGGAAAGTCTCAAAATATGGGGTTGGATCCAAAAGCATCCTTCGCCATGTTCTAACCTGCTTCATGCTAAAATTAGATGACTATGACAAAAGTGGAACTAAATCTGCAAGTGTTCTTGTTGTGTGAAGCCTTTTTCAACCTCTTAGACAAATAGAAGCATGAGAGTCACTACAGTGCCTTCCTATTACAGCATTGCATGATAAACTCATGTGTAAGACCTTGGGCAAGCACTTTTGGTTATTTTCCTTCCCTTCACAAACCTAAACCCCTATTACTACAAATAAAGCTGTCTTCTTAAACTAAAACACATGGTGTAGAAGATATGGTTTAAGCAGTAAAGTCATTTTCTTATCGGGAATTGCAGTAAAACTGTACGAAATATAAATAAATACAGCTGTTCCGTAAATCAGAATTCATAGTAATTAAGAGTACACTAAGGCAGTTTTATAAGCCCCAGCTGTTATATGTAGAATTGAAGGAAGTATTCAATGTGGTTATTGTTCCCATTAGGGAAAACATTTATTGGAAAAGGAAAGGCATGTGACTAGTCTTTGCAAATTGTGTGTCTCCTGTTTAAATCTTGGTTCAAAACCATTTCAGTGACAAAGATAGTAATGTGAGAAAGACCTATGCCCACTCAACTTTCAGGCTTAGACAGGCTGAACTATTTATCATATCCATATTTGATATGTAACTAGACATACAAGTAGGGTTGGATTCTTCCAATATTTCATTTTTGATCACAGTGCTTACATATGGAAAGACCCCTTTGAATTAGAAATGTAATATGGAAACCTGTTAGTACTTTACAGGTTTTTTTAAGTACTGAAAGATTTCCATGTTAATATTTTATTATAAAGTCCACACAAGTTTAGACTGGTTAAACACACTGCAGGATATAGCTCTTACAGAAAAATTGACAACAGACAGAAAGTCTAGAACTAGGAGATTATCAGACGCTTGAAAAAAGCCCCAAAGGAGCTTGTGAGAATGACATCACTGTACTGCCAACGGGTCCTGATATCGCACAACGTTGTTCTCCTGGTGTGCTTGCTCCGTTCTCCTTTTGTGCTGAAGCACCGAAAAAGGCACTACTTTTCATTAGCAGACGTTTCTGCTAATGAAAAGTGGCACCCTTTTTGCCACTTCAGCATGGAGGGAGAATGGAGTAAGCATGCCAGGAGAACAACATGTGCGATATTGGGACCCTTTGGCAGTACAGTGACATTGGTCTCGCGAGCTCCTTTGGGGCTTTTTTCAAGTGTCTGATAATCCCCCTATTCAGACAGACAATTATTTTTTATGAAACATGGTATTCTTTTATTAACTGCTGCAGTAATAGTAGTTGGAGGATATTTAACCTTACTGTTGGAGGACGTTTACCATAATCCAACCACACATTGCAATATCAGGAAATTTTTTCCCCTGTAGGTTTCAGTGTCATATGGGCTCTCTGTTCAAATTTCTTGGCTTCTGCATTTAATTTTTCTCATAGTTGTTCCTGATTTGTTTCCCCTATGTTCTAGTGTGATTAATTTTTTGTATTTGTATTTTGTGATTTAAATCAAATAAAAGAAAGAAAAAGGAAACCTGTAAGTACAGTTAGATAACAAGTTGGGCCCAGTTTTATAAAAGCTTTGTGGAAAACTTTAGAAATACTTTTGACAGTGACCAAAGACAGGATCTAGGGAGTGTCCACCTTGCATAGGGAAAGTCCCACATTCACTTGTTGACAGCTTGTTAGAAGATCAGGTAACCAATGATGCAAAATCACCACCACACTGAGCTCGCCTACACCAAGGATAAAATGCAAACTCACTCCCAGATCTGGTCCTTTTGGCTGTTAATCTCGTTTAACAGAAACTGTTAAGCTGATGTTTTGGATGTGTGGACAGCGGGATCAGGTGAATCTGGAGCAACCAAGCTGTCCACCCACTGCACCAGCCCCACTGTCCCATCCTGCTTGGTGTCACTGCTGCTGCCTTACCCACCGGCCAAGCAACTTTTTGCAGAGTCAGGCCATCACCATCACTGCTGGTGAGGTAAGAAAGTGGTGCCGTGCCTTGTGATCAACAAGGAGGGGGTTGCTTTACCCTCTCCTTGTTGATCACATGGTGCGGCACCCCATTCTGACCTCATCAGTGGCAACAGTGATGGCCAGGCTCTACAGAGAGCTGCTTGGCCAGTGGGCAAGGCAGCGGTGGTGGCAGTAGCACTGATGGGGACAGGCCAGTGGCACCTATGCAGTGTCAACCCATCAGGACTATGGAATGGATCTGGAATGGATCCACACCAGTATGTGTAGCTGGCATCATGTTGATCCAGGGCAGCTCTGGAGCATAATGCTCCAGACTGGCCCCAGATTATGATGCCAGTATAGATGATCCCTGAGTAAATAATACTGGGCTAATTGGACACAATCTGAGCTGGAAGAACATACCTTCCTTTGTTCCAATTACTTTTGGATTAGCGGATACCCAAATCTTTTCTTAAAAACCAGATTCTCCTTTTTGTGTCTTCTCCAGTCTAATATCTATTACCTCCAAAGGAAAGCATGATTGCGGGTAATGAATATATTAACCAACTGACAAATTATTGTCCCTCTCAGCCGACACATCTTTTAAGTCACAATATCAGTATAACTTTACATAGTATGACCCAAGATAGCATTTTGATTAAAATTTTGAACCACCTTATGCAATTCATGCGTGAAAGGAACTTTGGAGTAGCATGGCCCTGCCAACACTATACCATCATCCTTCATAGAATCTGGGCTTAGATAATGTGTGCTTCTTAGTATATATTTCATGGTACAATCTAGTATTAGTTTTTTAAAATCCTGGAAACTTTTCCAACTGAATTTTGTTAGACAGTCCTCTCGTCTGGTTTCCAGATGAACTTGTGTCAGCAAACCAAACTATTACTGACTTCATCCTTTTAAGTCATTCTCTTGGCAATGTATTCCTGGCAAATTTAGGGAGCCCTTTCCCAAAAATTGATGTAAACACTCAAAATTTGCTTGTAACAAAGGGGTCTGTTATACAGATTTATTTTTGTAGTCATCACTGACCTACTACACCCAGGGAACTAAGTAAGAGGCAGAACAGGAAACATGATTTTTAATTAGGCCCACATTTTATTCATCAACACTAACCAGAATATGCAAGAGAGGAGAAATGTGCAGGAATTCATTTTAAATAGGCACCCAAGTGTATACCCCATTCCTAGGCCCACATCAATCCTCATGTTAGGGGGACCTCTCATGCCAGCCCAGCCCAGATGCTTCAGGATTCCAAATGGGTGAGGAAAGTTGGTCTCAAATGTGAGACCAACTCCCCCTCACATCATTGCCATGGGTCCCATGGCTGCAAGATTCATGATCCACCAATGTTCTTGAATCTCTCTGTGGTGCTCATCAACCCTAACCCCCATTAACTTTCCCTCATACCTCTGCCAATGTGATTAGGGGCATGTCTACACCGGCAAAAAATATGGACTCATCCTGAATCAAGTGCTGGCAGTCCAGACAATGTACGACTACTTCTGGGAAGATCTCTATTTTATTTCCCTTAACCCAAATTTGCTCCAAACTAAGCAAAGGCAGGCAAAACTCCAGCATTTCCTGGAAACTCTGGAGTGACCTCAGAATCTTTCTGCAGTCTGTACAGCTGGATCCTGTCTAATTTGGCCTGATCCAGTTATCCACAAGCAAACGATGTACCATCTCCCTTACCCTGCTCTGAGCAGCACAGGGAAGGGGATGGATTCCCGTTGGAGTCATCACTGAAGCTTCCTCACCAGCCAAGGAGCTCCGTGGAAAGCCTGCCTAGTATGCCATTGCTTCTGCTGAGGTCAGAACAGGATGCCCATGCGATCAACGAGGAGGGGATAGAGCAATCCCCTCCTTGTTGATCACATGTCTGGGCACCTGTTCAGACTTCAGCAGAAGCAACGGTGTGCCGGGCGGGCTTTCCATAGAGCTCCTCAGCTGGTGAGGAAGCAGTGACAGCAGTGGGTCTGAAAACAGGGAATGGGCCTGTGGGGCGGATGCAGTCTGAACTGGCTGGCCTGGGTGGACAATGATGGTTGTTCCACTGGATTTGGCCTGGTGCATGTAGCTGCCAGCATGGTTGGTTTGGGACCAGTCCAGAACATAATGCTCCAGACTGGCCCTGGATTTAAGTGGTCAGTGTAGATGAGCCCTGAGTAAGCCTAATGGGAGTTAACTTTTAACTATGCTAAATCAGATAGGACCAAATTAAGCTGGACAATGTTACATTAAAATCAAAATTGACTGAGATCATATCAGCCTTATAAAAAGATTTGACCCTTGACGAATAAACCATTGCCTCCCACTACATTCAGTACACAGTAGGTTTTAAAAAGAGCTCCACCCAAAATGGAGGAAGAGCAAGAATTCCAACTTGGCTCCCAAGTGACCAGTAAAGTCTATTGTGGGGCAGGGGGGCAGTTGCCAGTGATTCAAACAGGTGAAGAACAGGAAAGGTGGGTTATAATACCTTGCCCACCACACAAACTGTTGCTCTGGGGGAGTGTGAATGCACACACAGGCTCAACCACCATTTTCCTCCCTGCCTGCAATGTTTGCCCACCAACTGGAGTTTTTCAGTAAGCAAACATTCTCCTTAGGGACATATTACACTGTAAGAGGTATTAGGAAGAAATCAGCCTGTAGGTTTTCCCACACAAATCAGAAGGTGGTTGCGTCAGACAGATGGAAGAACTTCAGACGTACATTGCTGTGGGTCATTCACTCGTGCCAGAAGATGGCAGCAGAGTAAAGGAAAATGATATAATCCACCTATTTATGCAAACCTTCCCTGTGAAGTATACCCATCTAGTTCATGGGCAATGAAAATATCAGCTGGAATCCCATTGGGAGTTACTAATGTTTAACCACCATAGTTATGTGGCTACACAGTGACTTCTGGCCTAACCCCCGCAATCCCCACTTACCAGGTAGCAGCCACTGTGACTGATGGAGATCTGTTCCTCTGTCAGGAAGCAGCTGACAGTCCCACACCCTCCTGTGAGTGATCTCTGGTGCAACAGGCAGAAGTGGGGGCCCTGTCACAATCTCCCCTCATGCTGGAGATTGCTTGAGCAAGGGGATGGTTGCAACTGTTAACCAGCTGCTTTCCAAATGACAGGAGAATGGACTCCCCATTGATCATAGTGGCTACTGCCCTGTAAGTGGGGATGGGGGACTTCCACAGCTCCTACACATCCCCTAAACTAGGCATCATGAATACAAAACAATCACGAGTGCAAAAGTCTAGTTTGTGCATTTGTACCTGCCCAACAGGATTCCTGCCATTGTATTTTAAAAAAGGAGCAAAATCCGACTGCTCAAACTATCGAGGCATAACACTGCTCTCTATTGCTGGAAAAATCCTTGCAAGGATACTCCTGAACAGATTAGTTCCTGCTGTTGCAGAAGAACTTCTTCCTGAAAGCCAATGTGGCTTCAGAGCCAATGGGAGTACTACATACATGGTATTTGCCCTTAGGCAACTGCAAGAAAAATGTAGGGAGCAGAACAAGGGTCTCTATGTAACATTTGTCGACCTCACCAAAGCCTTCGACACTGTAAGTAGAAAAGGTCTGTGGCAGATCCTGGAAAGACTAGGATGTCCCCCCAAATTCCTTAAAATGATTATCTTGCTACACGAGGGCCAGCGTGGTCAAGTCAGATATGGCGATGCTCTTTCAGAGCCCTTTCTAATAACTAATGGAGTGAAGCAAGGTTGTGTCTCGGAGATGACTGCATCTCGGAGGTCTGATGGCAGTTCCCCTTTTCCCCAGCAATTCACAAGGAATTCGTGGAATTTTTTGTGGAGTGCATGACCTCCGTGTTTCCAAACTTCAGGTGGGATTCCATCAATCCCAGCTGCCTTGCCGTTTTTCATCTGCTGTATGGCATTAAGGGTCTCTTCCAAAGTGGGAGCTATGTCCAATTCATTTTTCATTGGTTTTTGTATCATATGTTGGATAGCTGAGCCTTGGACTACTCGGTTGGTGCTAAAGAGACTTTGAAAATGTTCAGCCCAACGATTCAGGATGGAGGTTTTATCAGTAATTAATGTTTGACCATCTGTACTGTATAAGGAGCTTTGGACCTGATAAGTAGGTCCAAACACTGCTTTAAGAGCTTCATAAAATCCTCTATGATCACCCAGGCATTATCCAAAGCCCTCAAAGCTGAGGCTGTTTGGATGTCTGAATCCTTAATCACACCAAATCATTCATTACCAAATATTTTATTAGGCTTTGCAAAGTGCTCTTTGATAGTCATCTGGATGTGCTGCTAAGCTACTAGTACCAGTAACAGGTTGCACTTGTTGTAGACATAACTTAATACTTAGGTAGGGGGACCAAAGAAAGCATAGGAAACCCAGAAGCTCCACTTATTGTTCTCCTTGGTTAATTTATCTAGGGTAATTTACTTTGGGCATTTAGCAATGTCTGTTGTTGTTGTGTGCCTTCAAGTCATTTCCGACTTATAGCAACCTTGGCAAACCTATCTTGGAGTTTTCTTGGCAAGATTTGTTCAGAGGATGTTTGCCATTGCCTTCCTCTGAGGCTGAGAGAGTGTGACTTCCCCAAGGTTACCCAGTGGGTTTTTATGTCTGAGGGGGGATTTGAACCCTGGTCTCCAGAGTTGTAGTCCAACACTCAAACCAGTACACCACACTGGCTCTCTTTAGCAATATCGACCTTTACCATTTATTAGATAAGCATAGAGGAATACTGAACTATTTGAAAATTTGATGTCAGAATACATATACTATTGTACTGTTAGTGACATAATCAGGTGTAACCCGTGTATCATCATCATCATCATCATCATCGCCGTCATTTATTTATACTCCATCAATGTACATGGTGTTTTACAAGTAAACCAACAACAAAAAACACCCAGCCCTGCCAAATGTATTTTTTTCTCTTTGGCAACAGCAAAACCCCCCCCACAATAATTCCAAGCAATCTTTGTAAAGCAATGTTTTATGACCTAATGAAGGGTAGCTTCTTTAGCCTCCAAAAACTATGGAGAATGGAGGGGAGACCCAAGCAGGTCCCTCCTGTCCACAAAGGGACAATGGCTGAAGCTACTGGTGTAGCTTCTAACTCTATATTAGCATTCAAGGTAAGATCTTACCCCTGGATACCAGGACAGATAGGTAGATGAAGGGACTCTTTGATCCCTACTTGCTGGGAATCCCTCATGGGCATAAAGCTGGGGATGGAGTTTGCAGCCATGACAGTCCCGGAAGCATGTAGTCCAATGTCCCTTCTCACGGACTTGCATGCTGGCCTCATTTTCATGTGGTGGGGGAACTACATGTTGCTATGGGAACCACTGTTCCAACACTCCTGATCATTTTCCCTTCAGTGCCCCAACTGGCAGGGAAGTTGATAGATAGTTTGAATCCATGCTCTACATAAACACAAAAATGGACCTGTAACCAGTGAAGTTATGGCCTTTTCATCAATCCATTTTGCCTATATCATTTGTCCTCCACTTCCTCTTTGCTCATGCACTCGTCACTGCTGGGCCACCGTCAGTGGCCAAAGGTATTCTGATGTTTGATTGGTCCACCCAAAGGAATCTGATTAATTTTCAGGGAAAACAGATTGCTTTTGTTAAGCATGTTTCATGAATCTTATTATAGCAATTGCTACCTCCTCACAACATCAGGTTAACTGCAGAGTTCATGGAGAGTGCTAGCTGGAAAGCCACCTTCCTAAAATTATAGATGACCTTACATCCTTCAATAGAGTAAGGACTTTATCAGATGAGCCACTTAAAGCATTCTTTTGCTAGCATTAAAAAATCAATTTTTATGCCAGCAAAAGAACACCCCCCCATTGCACTTACCTTGCTTTCCCAGCAAAGGGTTTCCTGACAATGAAAGAGGAAGTGAATGGAGCTCCGTTCACTTCATCCTTTGAAATCCCACACATTATCGCGAGACTTCATCGTGCAGGAAATTAAAAACAAACAAACAAAAAGAACACACAAAAAGTGACACAAAGCACAAAACTTCCAAGTAACCCAGGGTTACTTACCTGGCTGTCATGATCTCACCCGGAAGTGTTCACGTCGGACCGGCCATTCTCGATGCATTGACGTGAGTACAATGGTGCGAGGTTTCACACACTGATAATGCCAGTACAAAAGCACCATGGGGGAAAAATTGATGACTTCATCCATCAATTAAAAAATATGGGTTTTAGAATCATAGAACCATAGAGTTGGAAGAGACCACAAGGGGCTGGATGGCTTTCTGTTGGGAATGATTTGATTGTTTATTCCTGCATGGCAGGGGGTTGGATTGGATGGCCCTTGTGGTCTCAACTATAGGATGCTATGATTCCAGCCTCTATTTAAAAAAGTCCAAAGAAGGAGATTCCACCATACTCCGAGGCAGTGTATGCCACTGCCAAACAGCTCTGACCATCAGGAAGTTCCTTCTAATGTTTAGGTGGAATCTCTTTTCCTGTAGTTTGAGTCCATTGCTCTATGTCCTAGAAGATTTTCACATGGGCAATATATTCCAAGGAGAGATCGGGGCAGAAACGGGGCTGTTCCTGAAGCAGCGCCCCGTTTCGCACGCCCCCTGCCTTCTCTCGATCTTGCATCATCTTCGTTCTGTGCAGCTTCCAGTTCCCTCCTGGTATCTTCCATCATTTTTTAATAACGAAGTTTCCTCATTATTAAAAAATGACGGAAGATACGGGGAGGGAACTGGAAGCTGCACAGAACGAAGATGATGCGAGATCGAGAGAAGGCAGGGGGCATGCGAAACGGGGTTCTGATTCAGGAACAGCCCCGTTTCTGCCCCAATCTCTCCTTGGAATATATTGCCCATGTGAAAATCTCCTCTGGAGCTGCAGAAAACAAGCTTGCTCCATCCTCAGTATGACATCCCTTCAAATATATAGTTACTTCTCTCCAGGATGAAGAGGAGCCATTGGTGACTACCTTTTGGCGGGGACATAAACACTAAAGGGCGACATTGTGTGGTATGAGCACCCTTTTGCATTTATGTGGCATCATTATGACACCGTATTTTATGCATCTGATAAAGTCCTATGGCTATTGGATCATAAACACAAATTAGTATGATGTGCAAAATGAAAAACAGAGATTTACCTATGACAACAACGTTTCAAACTGACACTAAAAAATGTTCAGGGTGCCAAGAGTTCTTGCAAGCAGACAAAATAAACATGATCTTTGGTGACCAAGAGGTAGGAAACTTATGAATGATAATCTTGTGAGTGACATGGAATTTGTGTGGGACAAAGTATTGGCCAAGTATATCTTGAAGTTCTGCGGAAAAACACTAAGCATCTGGTTCCTTAGAAATTTGAGATAAGGACCCTATGCAACAACAAATTTATCTCTGTAGGACATGACCAGCATTCCATCGTCCAGGGCCAAACCAGACATGACCAGGCAGCCATCCATGTCTCTGCTCCATTTAACTTTAAAATGTGTGTGTATTCTTTACATGAGACAGGCCACACAAAAGAGGGGTATGAAACTCTTCCACCATCTTATATCGTTCTGTTTTTGAAGCCTGGCCGTTTTCATGAGAAAATGAGAGTGCAGGAAATTCAAAAATAAAAAGCAAAATATAAGCCAAAAAGTTAAACCAAGAACCTAAACACACTTAAAACTTTACAAGTAACCCCGGCAGGGTACAAAAAAATGTGTCACTTACCTGGATGTCCTGATCTCACCAGGAAGTGTTCTGGCACAGATGTCCCATTGATGCTGGGATTGCACCAGCGAAACAGGCACCTTTTCACTCACAGGACATTCCATGACAGAAACAGAATCGGGGGTCCATTGATAGCTTAGCCCATCAATAAAAAGCAGTGCCAGCATAACAAGAGCCAAACGGGAGCATTATGAGAGGGGAACAACGTCATGTGAAAGCGAAGCCCTTTAGCGATCTCCTGGTGTCGTGATAACACCATATTTAGAGCGTCTGATAATCTCCACAGTGCTAAGAGCCCACAACAAGGTAGGTGAACTTTGCCTTCTCATCTTTATAGTATATGTGTGAATGGAGCATTCTTATCCTTTATAGTATATGTGTGAACGGAACAGATGTGTGAATAAAGTGTGCATATATTGTAACTTATTGTAACTAGCTTGCTCCTTGTACAATATTGAGTATTGAAGGGTGGGAGTGATAGAAGGCATTTGTACAAGTGTAGCTCCTCCATTCTTTCCTCTTGTTTCTGTTCATTTGGCCTCAGCTCTGACTTTTTGGCCCTTGCTTCTCTTTTGAACATGTGAATAACCAGCATGAGGAAAGAAAGCCTCTGAAAGCTTTAACTTTCATTTTTGCTGCGATAAATGGGCTTGTTTGCACATACCTGAAGCTGGCTTGAAACTTCTGAGGGCTAAGCTAGATAATATCAGAAGATTTGTGATGGACAATGATGCCCTCCTCCTCCCCACCCCTTCCACTTTTTTTAAAACAAAAGATAACAGCAGTATTGGATTAGGACATTGTGTTGCAATTTCCTCTATATAAAAATTACTTCCTGAATTTCCCTCACCCTCAAGTAACTACAGTTGGCCCTGTATTCACGGATTTGGCACCAGCAGATTATTCCACCATCCACGGCTTGAAAATATTCCAAACAAAATAAAATAAAATAAAATAAATTCCAGGAAGCAAACCTTGATTTTTCAATTTTATATAAGGGACACCATTTTACTATGCCATTATATATAATGGGACTTGAGCACCCACGGATTTTGGTATCCACGGGGAGTCCTGGAACCAAACTCCAGTGGATACCAAGGGCCCACTGTATTTCCCTTCAAGTGCAGTGACAGCTGTGGCTTCCATGTTAGTGGAGTGGTGAATTCAACCTGGATTTTAGTCCAGACTTTAAAGAATGTATCCAAAGTGCTGACCCTATCCTGTCAATAAGTTAAGAACGCTGGATAGCTCCTTTCAAATTTGGACTGAAATATGGAGTGGATTTGTTGCCCCATTGACATGGAAGTTGCCAGCCCCCAAGAGGCAACATTTAAATAAGTTGAGCAATACTTCCAAACCACATTTTCCTTTCTCCAAAAAATTAAAATTCCCACAGCAGCAATGGTGAAAGGCACACAAAGGGGAGGACAGCCTCTTAGATCTTCATTAAGATTGGACACCTTGCCAACAGAAAGCCCCCCTTGCACGTTTCTGTTTAAGCTATAGCAATTATTTCTAAACTTGTAGCTATTTGTGTAAATTATCACATTCAAATGTTATGCAGATCTCTTAAAGTGCTCCTCTTCCTTGTTACTGTAGTTACACTTCCTGGGCTATCAGTGAAGGCCTGAGAGCAAACAATAATTCCTAGAGATTTTTGTAAGGCAAGATTTTACAGCCTAGTGAACACTTAAGAAACAGGCTGCTGTAGTGCTACTATGGGGAGGTAGGTATTGGGGAAGGAAAGGGGAGTGGATGGAGAAAAGGAAGGAAACTGAAAACTGGAGACAACTGGCGAAGTAACAAAGAAGTACTTAGAATGGGCAGAAATGTCAGAGAAGTCTTGGGGAAAGTTCCAGTTTTCCTGAGAACCTCTGAGAATAGCTGAGGGGGGCGGGATGCTATTCTTAACTGAGATAAGAGTATGAGGAATTTGCCAGGCTGCAATTACTGTAATTTATGTGAAATGTTTATGTGTGTCCAGATTGCTGTGGCTCTATTCCCAGATATATCTACCCTGTAACAGCTTCAGAGCAATAAAATGTGGGAATAGTGATAATACAGCAGCACTGTATTAACCTTATTCTACATTAAATCCCCAGGATCTAGTAGAATGCACTTGGACCCAAAGGAACCATGTATGTTTTTTTTAAAAGCCCTTTCAAAATATCTAGAATCTTGAGGTCAGATTTGTTGCTGGGGGCACTGAATCCAATTCTGTCTGCTCTCCACTCACGGAAGCACCATTTCAGCTTTTTCATAGAATCATAGAATCATAGAGTTGGAAGAGACAACAAGGGCCATCCAGTCCAACCCACTGCCATGCAGAATAAACAATCAAAGCATTTCCGACAGATGGCCATCCAGCCTTGGCTTAAAAACCTCCAGAGAAGGAGAGTCCATCACACTCTGAGACAGAGCATTCCACTGTCAAACAGCTTTTACTGTCAGGAAGTTCTTCCTAATTTTTAGACTGAATTTCTTTTCCTGTAGTTTGAGTCCATTGCTCCATGTCCTAGTCTCTGGAGCTGCAGAAAACAAGCTTGCTCTATCCTCAGCATGGCATCCCTTCAAATATTTAAACATGGCTATCATGTCACATCAACCTTCGCTTCTCCAAACATGCCCAGTTCCCTAAACCGCTCCTCATAGGGCATGGCCTCCAGACCTCCCACCATCCTGGTCACCCTCCTCTGGACACATTTCAGCTTCTCAATATCCTTCCTGAATTGTGGTGCCCAGAACTGGACACAGGATTCCAGGTGAGGTCTGACCAAAGCAGAATACAGTGGCACTATTACTTCCCTTGATCTAGACACTATACTCCTATTAATGCAGCCTAGAATCACATTGGCTTTTTTAGCTGCCACATCACACCGCTGACTCATGTTCAGTTTGTGGTCCACTAAGATTCCTAGATCCCTTTCGTATGCACTGCCATCAAGCCAGGTGTCACCCATTCTATATCTGTGCTTCTCATTTTTACTGCCCAAGTGTAGTATCCTACATTTCTTTCTGATGAAATTCATTTTGTCAGTTTTGGTCCAGCTTTCTAAAATGTTGAGGTCATTTTGGATTCTGATCCTGTCCTCTGGGGTATTAGCTACCTCTCCTAATTTGGTGTCATCTGCAAACCTGATCATCATACCCTCTATTCCCTCATCCAAGTGATTGATAAAGATGTGAATAGAATTGGGCCCAGGACAGAACCCTGTGGCATCCCACTGATCACTTATCTCCATGATGAAGAAGAGCCATTGGTGAGCACCCTTTGGATTTTTTTAAAGGTCTTGCTATAATACAGCTGAGCTTTGGTATTGGACAGTGGAACCATTTGGAAAGATCCATTTCTACTTGCCATTGTCCTGTTGCCAAGGTAACAGAGGACTTAAGATAAGCTAACTTCCACATCCATATTGATCCTTGCTAGTTGGTCCTTTCACACTCTCATAGCATGATGATTCATAGCTTGACCTGCCACAGCAACATCCTATGAAATCCGGGGGTTTGTACTTTGGTAAGGTGCTAGAGCTGTCTCTCTGGGAAGCCTAACTAGCTCTCCCTAAACTTCAAATCCCAGGATTTCAGTGGCTAAAGTAGAACCATAGCACTATAACTGTGTAATATGAAAAGGCACCAGGTTGACAGCTAAAGAATGTGTTGTCCATTCACCAAATTTCAGCATGAATATTCGCTAAGATTTTAAAAAGAAATACAAAATAAGAAAGTACAATTATAATTCACATTGTCATTCTCAATTATTTCTTTATTTTGAGTCTCTTCCTTGATCTGAGAATCTATTGAAATACATCATCTGTACTCAGTATACAGGAAAATGAAGTGTTTTTTTTTAAACTAGTAATGCAAAAGTCTAATTTTCAAAATGTCCTTTGAAATGGATGAGGGTAGGAACCTATTACTGTATCCTGGTCAGGCCAGTGTGTTTTCCAGTTGTCCGAAAGTAACCCAGAGATGTGTGAATATGTTGTCATTCTAAGGAGTCGATGACTAGTTTGTATCAACATGAAACCAAACATGTTACCAAATAAAAGTAAAACCCCTTGTATGCTCAATATGAGTACGTGCTGTTTCTTCTAAATAAAGAACACCAGGAAAGCCTTGCTGGTCAAAATGTGATTTAACGTTTGATTTTAATGCCATCTGTTAACCTTAATTTTAGAGTCTTCTAGTGTTAAAGGAAGTTAAGAACATTTAAGAGAAAGAGTAAGTAGATTAAGTTACAGACATTCATTTCTCTGTCTAGACAAGGATCTTTCAAAACTATGAACATGGTTGAAAGAGCATAAAACTCCTTCTGTGTGCCTAATTTGGACTTATGTTCCTGACATAGAAGGCTTTTCCGTGCTTCATGGAAAACATTTCAGAAATTCTAAAGAATTCTAAGGATAGTTTATTTTGATGGCAGGAATCAATATTACACATACATTCTGCTGTACAACATCTAATCTCATCAATGTCAGAGCAATATTGGAGTGAAGGAAACAACTTCACTGAAGTGGTCTTTCAAATTTATATCTCTCTCATGGCTTTCTGGCACTGAGGGCAACTGGACTTGCTTCTTACAGGAGTAGCACACAAGCCTCTGTAAAATGGCAATGGTGAAGGGGTATTGCTGATTCCTGTTTCAGAAAAGCCAACAATTTCACACTGTAGTCTGTAAGTTATAGCTGCCATCTTACACAGTGGCAGTAGGTGGTTTCCATGGAAGTAGAGTGGTAAATCCACTCTGGTTTTATTCAGAACTTGAGTGGAGGTATCCAAGGTGCTGAAGTCTATCCTGTCAAAGAGGTTCAGCGCTATAAATAGCTTCTCTAAAATCTGGACTAAAACCCAGAACGAATTCACCAGGGATAGAAACAACATTCAAAAATATTTTTTAAAAAAGGTTTTAAAAAAAGTGTTTATGGAATGTTGAGAAACCCTGACAAGAAAAATCTTTGCAGTTGGATTGTTTTGTGTAGAAAATAGCATTTTCTCTGTGGAAAATAATATTTCCTCACAGAAATATTATTTTCCACACAGAAAATGCTGTTATCTGCACACAAAATGCTGTTTCTGTGCAAATATTTGTTGTTATTACCATAGTTGCCATTAAGTGACCAAAGTGTGCAATGTGTCCTGGGAACAATGCTCAATTGAGAAAGAGTTTTTCGAATGTTGAAAGCATTTTTACTTCCCCAAGAACCATGGTCGAAATTCCATTTACTTCTCTGTCCCTACCCAGATCCCAAAATTTCTTGAGAGTTGGAAAGAACCTAGCTAGTGTTATATGACAGGGTAAGGATAGAAAGACTATTCCAAAATATTCAAAAAATGATCAAAAATTGATTTTTCAAGTGACAGGAATCCCTGTTGATGAGAATACAAGACAGGCATGAATTGTTGGCGTTTGGAACTTATTCTACACCAAAAATGCTCATAGTTACTTTACACAGAAAACAGCATTTTCTGTACTGATCCCACTCCCCAAAACAAGTTTCCTGTGCAGAAAACAGTATTATTCTGGTAAAAGTTCTGTTCTGTAAGGAATTTGGAAATGGTAAAGGCATTGGGCCCTTCTTTTTTTTCTTCTTCTTTTTTTAAAAGCATTTTGTGAAAATGTTAAGCATGTGTTACTGTTTTAATGCATGATTTAAAATGAATTTCTGTTGTTATTATTAGACATTATAAATATGGGCTATGAATGAAATGAGCAAATGTAACATTATAGCCTAAGCATTTGGATGGATTATGTAGGTGTTACATAGAGTGATATGGGAACCGCAAGACAAACCACAAGACAAAACAAAATGAGACCATAAACAGATGCATAAACAATCTCAAAACAATAATTGTGGGATATAGTAGAATGTAATAACGAAATGAAAATAATATCTACAAGTAATGCAGAAAACAATATTACTTATTTAAAGGATTTGTTTGGTTTGGTTTTTTGCTTAGTTGGTACAGACAGTTAAGCAAAAGAGTATCTATCCATTTGGAGGCAACTTTTTATGTTGTTTTCCATAATTTTGGTAGTGTTCCTTGTATGTGGACTTGTTATAGCTTATGTTTCATGTAAAGTTTTCTTCTTGATGTATATTGTGTAACTTTGACATTCTTTATATTTTTGAGTATTAGTTGTAGATATTATTTTCATTTCATTCTTTCACTCAACTACATCCCATCATTATTGTTTTGAGATGGTTTATGCATCTGTTATGTCTTTTGTTTTGTTTTGTGGATTTTAGCTGAGAGCCTTTGCTTTTGTTTTTGCCAGTGATGTGAGAGCTGCTAAGGAAAAGTGGCTAAACTGAAATAGGATGATGAACACACAAACGTAATGTTCTTAGTTATTGGAGACATACTGTGCTATGGTTCCTTTAGGCAGTTGAATGAAACTTGGGAGATTATCACACAAGGCTTGTATCTTGGGGCAATTGCATTATGAAAGGAATTAGGAACATACCACTTTGAAAACATTTCTTATCACACATCTCATCTTTCATGTGACTGTGCTGCTTTGAAAACCCCCGTGGTGTGATAAGTCTCTTCACTGCAGTTCTGGTATTACAGCAGTCAGTGCATGAGGGAGCCTTAATTTCCTCCTCTCCTGCCCTTTCCCCACCACTCACTATTCCAAAGTAGGCTAACTCTGTGGCTGTTGGGTTTTTTTAAATTTTTGCTGTGTTTGCATACTTACAGCTAAACAATAAAATAAAAAAAATATTTTATTTTATTTTTTGGCTGTAATTACACAAACACAGCAAAGATTAAAAAACAACAACAACACCAACAGGTATGGAATTAGTCTGCTTGGGCATAGCGAGTGGGAGAAAGAGAGAGGAGGAGATTCAGGTTCCCTCATGGCACTGACTGAAGTAATGCTGGAATTGAAGCGAAGGGGCCTGTTGCAACAGGGCCAGCAGTGGAACAATAATGACAGTTAGGAGATTTTCAGACTACACTGTTATAGTGTTACTATTCCACTTTAACTGCTCTGGCTTCCTCCTGTAGAATTCTGGGGTTTGTAGTTTAGTGAGGCCTAAGATCTCTGGCAAAGAGTTGTAAATGTCCCTCCCTAAACTGCAAATCCCAGGATTCAACAGGAGGCAGCCATAGCAAATGAAGTGGAACAGTAACACTATAACAGTGTTGTCTGAAAAACTCCTTAGAGCTAATGACAGTCTTTCCCCATCAATTAAGAGGGACACCATTGTAATGGTTTGAATACATGGATAGTTATGACATTGTGTGATAAGGTTCAACCATGCTATCACACTTTAATCCCACTTTTCTAGCCTTAAATTAATCTCCTAAATTAATGTTTATCTTAAACAGCACAATGAAAACATGTGTTTAATCTTGAGACAAACTGGAAGATAATTCCTGCTTTATCCAGTCTTCCAGCAAAATAATGGGGATAATGGAATTGATCCCAGCAATGGAAAGCTGGATAAGATCTGTGTTGATCCCTTCTTTTCTTATGTCCTGCCAGAATGCATGAAGGGTTTGGGACTTTTTTCCCCTTTAAGAGCAAGATGGCCTGTCTATCCTATAAATGAATTTGATTGGGGGGTGATGGGCTTTATGCAGGATAAGTTCCATTGACTAGAGTGGAATTTATTTTCAAGTAACTGTTGGCCTCCCCCCACCCAAATTGAAATGCAGTTAGGGGTGATATAAAATGCAAATGTAAACATTGCACAACCATATAATTGCAAATATTTCCTGTAATCAAATGTGCTGATAAATATTTCCCCTTTCTTGTTATGAATTTATCTCATTTGTATCCCACCTTTCCACTAACAAAGTACCACTCAGAGTGGCATGCAAACATAACAGTAAAACCACTAAAATTACCAATAAAACACAAAAATAGTTTTAAAAGATAGTTACACCACAATGTGGCATTGTCCTGTATCACTGCTGCATATATGGCATCCAAAGTTTGTGTTCCAAATTTCTGCATGCTGAAAATATATGTTCTAGGATGTATACATGTCATACAATTAAAACAGTCTGATACCACTTTAACTATCATGGCTGCTTCCTATATGATCTTGGGATTTGTCATTTGGTGGAGCTACTTAGATCTCTCTGCTAGAGAGAGCTCTTCCTCTCACCTCACCTCCCACACCAGTACTCTGCATTGATGAATTCTACCTCCCTCCCCAAACTACAAATCCCAGGATTCTGTAGGATGGAGCCATGGCAGCTAAAGCGGCATAAAACTGCTATAAATATGCAGGGTGGATACAACTCTACTGCTTGGAGTCTGGTTATTTGTGGGGAAATGAATCTGAGAAGATGTGAGGTAAATGACTTTTTTTAAGCTTTCAAACTATCCCCCCCCCCCGTGTGGGGAGCAGGGACCACGAAGTTCCATAGGATTACCAGACTCCAAAGTAAGAACCAAAGTAAGAGCCTTACCACACTCTGAAGAAAAGCATAAAAGCATCAGGAACGTCCCATCTTTCCTGATGCCTTATGGCTTGGTGCCAGTGTTCTTTCATTCTGATCCCATGGGAGACTGAGATAAAGCTGCATCTTTTTGCTAACCAGAAAAATCTGTTTCCCAAAAGACATGGTTTTACCTTGGCCCACCATGGGACCGGAACAAAAGAGTGTCAGAAGAACAGTGATTTTGTTTTGTACAGTAAGGACTTTTTCGGATGAGTCTTTTACAGCACAAGCAGCCTCGTCGCGTTGCGAGGCTGCTGCGCTGCAGAGCGTCCCTTTTGGATGACGCTCTCCCCTGCTGGTACTGTTGCGTTACTGCGGGGACACTGCAGCGTTATATTTGGCGGTTTTCTAATCACTATCAACTTTCGTGATTAGAAAACCACTGAATATAATGCTGTAGTGTCCCCATGATAACGCAACAGTACCAGCAGGGGAGAGTGTAATCCGAAAGGTACGCTCTGCAGCGCAGCAGCCTTGCAACGCGACGAGGCTGCTTGCACTGTAAAAGACTCATCCAAAAAAGTCCTAAGTCAGCAGGGAAGAAGGAACGTTCCTGCTCCTTTGTCACTTTTCTTTGGAGGCTCTAAGAAAACAATAATCATTGCTTCTCACCAAATTGAAGGTACTAAAGGCATTTGAGACTGTATTTCCTACACCAGAAAAAGAACAGCAGCCTGCTGCTGTTCTTTTTCACAAATAATAACCAGTTTGAAAATATTTGTATTACAGCTGTCAGCAGTGAGATTATTTTTGTTTCAAACTGTTTTTAATTAATGATGGCTGGACCCTATGTCACAACTCCTGCTTAACATTTTCTTTTCCTTTCCCTTCATTTTGGTTAGTATATCTGCTGTGGTAAACTGAGTGTTTGTGGCTCTCTCTCTCTCTCTCTCTCTCTATATATATATATATATAGGCAGAGCAATTTGGTGACAACAGTGGTTGATGATTTCTTGAACATGGCACAAAACGGGCATGTTCATTTTACAGTTTCCATTGTTTTTGAAGCCTCCATGCATTTAAATGTTACCATGCTTTAACCATGTGTTTCTGGTTTTGCAGCACAGTGCCTAATGGACTCAGTCAAATGTCTGAAATCCTGCCATATTTGCAGGATACTTCTTTGCCAAATCTGTAATGGCCTTAACAAAACACATTTAGAGCTGCATTTTTACATCTAAAAAAGAAAAAAAGAGGGTAGGAATATCTAGGAAAGAGAAGATAGGCAGAGAATCACAATGATAAACCTGGAATAATTAAGCTGAGACTTCGACCAAGATCCTGTAACACAACGGCGGTGTGTAATGCACCACCAGCATGCCTATGACTTCACAGAGGGGGGAGATACTTTCTCCATTTCCCTTACTGCTTCACTCTGGGTAGAGAAAAACAATTGGGTCCCCCCTCTGATGATCAGTTTGGTGAGGTTAAGTGTGTTATAGATGGTCTATAGATGAACATTCACCTGAAAGCATTTGTTAGTGAATCTAGATCTATAAATGAAGATGGTAAGTGACAAGATATTTAACTCAAGAGCCAAGATCCTACATCATGCTTACATGATGTAAATCTACACTCATGTAGTTAAGTGGTGGATGTACTACCCACCATTGAATATCAACACTGTGCAATCAGTTGCATAGATGTGAAGATGGTTGCTGCTTCCATGATCCCAGTGAATCAAATGGTACATTGTAGGCACTGATGAATTTTCTCCAAGAATACACAAGAGCCTGTGCAACAATTATACTCACAGAATTCCACTTATTCAAATGTGAGCTGGACACAGATGTTATACCATGGACAAAATGGTGCAACCCTATGCATAAGGGAATGTATGTGTGCATAAAACATCAACAAGATGCCCGCCAAGGTTTTCCCTCCATCACTGCTTTCTTCATGTGGCCCAGCTCCAAGTATTGCACATGTGGACTTTCAAAAGTCACTTACAGAAGCAAACAAGGCTTGTTCTTCTTTGTCATTCAGCATCTATCCGATTTCTGTTGGTTTTCAGGTCAAGTGTCTGAAAAAATTAGGTATTCCAAACTACAGGAAGGAATTGCTCTTGTATGTTTTATATGTTACTGTCTGTTCTCCTGGATGAGAGATTTAGGGGGATAATGTAGTTCAGAAGAAAATGACAAATTAAGTCATGTTTTGTAATTCTTCTGTAACTCTTATCAAGAGCTTCATAATGAGTTCATTAACTTGTTGGCCATTTTATATCTAGAAACTTCATGTTATTTTTCCATGTGATACAAGAGACTCTGGTACAGAAAGTGTAGCCAAGTTTTTGCTGGGAATGACAGAGATACAAACCAAAACGTTTTTTAATTAAAATATTTTATTTTTATTGTATTGAGATTTATTATATCCTTGTATTGCTCTAGTTTAACTTTTCTCATGTATGAGTTCTATTGTGATGTCTAATTGAAAAAACTAATTTTCTTTCCCTTTCAATATACATTAGGGACTTTATCAGACCACCCTCCTTGAAAGTTCTTTTGCTGGCATAAATTGTGGCATTTTTATGCCGGCAAAAGAACTTCCTCACACCAGACCTTACCTTGCTTGTGTTAAAGAGGCTTCCCAGGCACTAACAGGGAATGAACAGAGCTCCATTTACTTCCTGGTTTCAAATCTCACCAATTGTTGCGAGAAGATGCTAGCACATCTTCAACAAAATAAAGACACAAAAGGTTCAGAAAAGCACCAAAACACACTTTAAAAGTCCCAAGTAAATGGGGGGGGTCATAAAAAGAGTGTCCCCTACCCAGCTGTCCTGATCTCACCCTGAAGTGTTTGTCTGTTGACACTGCATTCACGTGAATACAATGGTGTGCGGATTCAAACACCGGCAATGCTGGCAGAAAATCGCTACAGGAGAATCAATTGACGGATTGGGGCGTCAATAAAATGATATGGTTTTTAAACAATATATGATCGTAAAAGGGCAACATCATCTGGTATGCATTCCTTTTCACGATCATTAGGCATCCTTATGATGCTGTATTTGACTGGTCTGATAAAGTCCTAGGTCTTTCCTGTAAGGGAGACAGCATAATAAATGCTCTCTCAGAGACTAAAAGATTATTTCCCCTTTTCTCACTAAAGTGCTGTTATTAAATGAAACTTGAAGTAAGACATATCATAGGAGGTCTGTTAATGAATCTCTCACTATCCCTTTTCTTTATACCAAAGGAGGTGGATTGGGGAATAGCTGGGAAAGGGGGTTGATTTGTTACAGAAATTGACCTCTGAAGCAGCTAAGTGCTGAGTAGTAAATATGCAGGTCCAATGAAAGCTTCTATCTTTCCTCTCCATGACTAATAGCAGTTGGAGGGGTAATGGGTGGGAGAGGGTTAACGTCCCGCTCCCCTGAGCACCATGGCCCTGATCCAAACAGCCCTCCATAGCTGCTTGCAGCAAAATAAAAATATGTGGGGAGATGAATCTACAGATCTCCCCAGAATTCATATCTATGAGTGAAGACTGAAGCCAAGGAGCAAAAATTGTCATGGTTTTTGCCTCCATGAGTATTCTTTTTGAGTAGAATGGTATTAATAAAAATATTAATTTCCTTTTTTATTTTAAAAAAATCCTAAATATACTATATAAAGCTGAAGTTTATACGACGAGGTAATGACATTGGAATTCATTAAATCAGCGGGACATAAAAATTGTGACATACAGGAAGTTATCATTTTGGGAAATGGACCAAACCTCTGCTCGCCCACATGGCTGGATTCAAATTGAGTCATACTGAGAACAACAGGAGGTCAGTCAATGAACATGTCTGTACAAAGCCTTGACTTTAGTGCTTTTTTTCTTTTAAAACAAAATATGATATTAATTGTCACTCTCTAAATGATTGCCAATTCACATTTAGGTGGAAGAAAGCGGAGCAGACAAAATTCTATTATAATACTTGTAGCCAAAATAATTTTAATAGCACTCATTTTTTTTTTTAAATCCAAATACGCACCCTACTTTTAGGTAATATGTCAACCATTCTTCTCAAGATACTTTGCAATGCACTTGATTTGCAAACATGCTGGCTAGAACCCAGAAATCCTTCAGCAAAGCATTCATAGATCAAAACATGAAAAACTAGTTGGCATCAAAACAATTTGGGTTTGTGTTCTGTTTGAAAATTACTATCATTCTTTGTTTAAAGAGGGGGGAAATTAAGATACTGATGCTTTGTGTAGCTACGTTAGTGCCTAACTTAATCCCACTGACTTGGTTGGGTTTACACTAAATAGGACTAAGTCTGTATCCCATATTTCTGAAGCCAATTCTTCATCTTTCCGCAGTCTCTCAACACATCCCTTGTTCTATAGACACTCCAATTCATTTAGAGTTATTTCTCCCTGTATCACTTAGGCAAATAAACATTTTCCATGCTGAATGAACAGCCTCCAATTATTCAATGTAGAAGAGACAAAAGATGTGATCCTTCCTGTTTCAATTGCCTACATTTGTAATGATCACCACCCAATCTTTGGTAAGGATATCTAACTAATTAGATATGAAGCTTATCTGTTTTGCTGAACTGGAGTTTTGATCTCAGCTGGAAAATGTCATTATCATGCCCAAAGTACATAGGATGCTAAATGTATTATTTTCAGCTGTGTTTCCTTTAAAAACAAACACACCCTTAACTAGGAAATATGAGTAAATCAGGACCAATACTGATTGGGAGCAGAGAATTCTACGCCAAGGCAAAGAGTGGCTCCATGTAAGGTTTTCATCAAGATTGCAGTATAGGTCAAATAAGTTAACACTTCCACGAGTACTATGGACCTGATTTCCCTATCTCTGCTAGATTTTTTTAAAAAAAACTGCCATTGCAAGTTACCTCTTTGACATAACATGCAATTTTGTATTTATGATCATGAAATTTCTCCCACCTTTAACATGAATGTCATATTCATTGTATCATAGGGAGAACCTTGTGATCCTACAGTTAAGGGTCAGAGAGGTCTATCTGAACAGTGGACCATGAAGGTTGGTGTCTTATTATCTTGTTTTCGTTCTAATTTAACTGCTAGTCAGATTTTTGCAATGTACAAGATTTCATCTAGGAAGAACATGTAGATGCTTTGCTCTTCATAACTACAATGCAAAACATGTTGGAGAAAGGGAGAAGTCATCTTTCAATGCCCTCCATTCTGATGGAAGATTGATCATACTTGATTTCAGTTGCCAAAACAACTACAACCCCAGTCACTTGTCTATTTGCTGTATGTTATCTCAGGTGCAGTAGTTCCTTACGAGATATCTCAACATTAATAGAATCTCAACATTAACAAACTCGATGTTACTTACAAGTCAGAGCATTATAGATGATTACCCAGACATGGAAGCTGCTACAAATATATAACTAAAACATTTTGGCTGAAATCCTGTTGGTGACATACAATTACATAACCCAAGATTCCAGCCATGTAAGTATGTTTCAAGGATGATGTGCAAAAGAGCATCCAGTACCTCCTTGCACAGTTACTTCCTTCGACAGGCATATGCATGCTTCCTCAAGGGTAAGCAGCCCTTTAATGGCTTGGGTACAGTACGGGACATCCAGACAGGGTCTGAGAGTAATTAGCAGCTATTGCCCTCCCAGATATTTAATGTACTCAGTCAGATCTGGTAGACCCACACCTGCTGTTTCCTCCTGGCTGCAGATATGCAGTTCAATACTGCCCTCCACCCTCCCTGACCACTAAATCAACATGGGGTATAATGTACTCAGGGAAGTTGCCTTCTGCACAGACAGACGCAGTAGCCTAAAGCAACTGCAATGTGTAGAGTGTTGCATTTTGTTCATGTGGATATAGGAGCTTGGCTTTTGGTCTTTCAACTTGACAAAAGTATATCTATATAATTTATAACATGAAAGAAGAACTTCAGTCTGTCAAAAAGCTGCCAGTCTTTCATAAGACAGGATTGAGTGACTGTGACTGGCTCAAGAAGGCCAATATTGTGGCCAAGTATGAATCTGAAGCCAAGACTCTTGATCCCAATGCAGCTGTTCTGCAATAGCTGTATTTTGATTAAAGACGCTGCCTTTTAAAACAAGCATCACCCCATAAACACGCATTAAATTATATTAATCAATGGTGAGTTGTAGGGTATAGGGCAGAAGGTTTTGTGCTTTTTGATATATATTTTTAAAGGCTATGTCTCTCTTCCACCTCATTGGTTGCACTTTGATTTAATAGTCTTGTAACTGTTAGATGCAAAAAATTGGAAATGAAATGTTGAGACATAGCAGCTGAATAGTACCATTGAGGTGGAGGAGGAGTTGTTTGGCTGACAGTTCTTTAAGAAAGAACACAGCGATCCTGTTGGGAGATTTAGAGTCCAGAGGTTCTGATGTACTGCAGAAGACTGCAAGCATACCGTTGTGTATCCAAAGATTTCCCTCACTGAAATGATAGTCAGTGTCTTACTGGGCATTGGCTCCAGCTGCCCTAACCTTGTCCTGGATACTTTGGGGCATGTGAGGCTGCATCAAAAAGAATTATTCAATGTGTTTTTACATACCTGGCATGGGAATCATGTAGTATTCCGGATATTGTTAAATTGCAACTCCTAACATCCTTACCATTGGCTATGTAAGATGCTGCTCCTAGGAGTTATAGTTCAAACACCTCTGGAGGTCTCACCCCTTCCATATACCAACCTACCTTTACTGGAATGTGGAAATCATGGCCTGATTTCATACTTCCTATTTGTGTTCAGATACACATTGTTGAATACAAAGTAAAGCCACATATCAATGGCAATCAATGTATACAAATGCCATTTTTTCTTCATACTATGAACACTGAATTGCCAAGTCCATTCTTTCTGCCCTCTTATGACAGTATCCATGTGGACAAAATCGACCATTGAATACATAACAAACCACTGGTTTATTTTGTACTCAGATATCCATAGTCATGTACAGAAAGTATAGCACAAACAGACCCTGGCAGTGTTGGCATTAAACTTGCAGAATTGATTGATTGATTAATTAATTAATTAATGCTGTATACACACAATCCTAAATATACACTGGACTGACTATGTGATGAATGTTGCTGTCCTTGAGCAAGCAGGGATCACCAGCATTGAGGCCATGATATTGAGAACACAGCTGCGCTGGGCAGGGCACGTTTCTAGGATAGAGGACCATCGCCTCCCAAAAATAGTACTCTATGGTGAACTCGTCATGGGTCAGTGTAAGAGGGGCACTCCAAAAAAGCGATACAAAGACTCCCTGAAACAACATCTCAGGCTTGGCCAAATTGATCACCAACAATGGTCCACCCTGGCCTCACATCAGAAGGCATGGAGACACACTATCCACAATGCTGCAGCCTTATTTGAGAGCTCATGCTGAACAAGTCTTGAAGAGAAATGACAAGGCAGAAAGAATCACAACCCAGAAACATCACCCAAGGAGACCTTCTGCTGTGCTTTCTGCAACCGGACTTGTTTATCTCAGATTGGCCTTTTCAGTCATCAGCGCGCTTGCAGAAAGCACAGGATGAGCCCTTCCTGAATCTTCGTTTGTGAAGAAAAGCCAGAGAGAGAGAGAGATAATTAATGCATTCCATGTCATTAAAGGTGTGTGAAGCCTTTCCACCTCACTTGATCCTTTCATAAACAAAGAGAGGATTCAGAGTTTCCAACAAAAGCAACAGCCCCATGTCTCTTCTTCCTTGCTATCCTGTAATCGTTGATGGGCAAATCTTCCTTGGATTGATTTAAAATCAAGCCAGCAATTATAGATATCATCTGAGAACATTTGTGTGTGGTGGGTGGTGGTGTGTTCCTTAAGAGTTTATTATTAGCTTCAAATATCTCCTCCTCCCCACTCTTTCCCTTTCTCCCCCTCCAAACATCTGCCAGTTGCATTCCTCTTCTCCTTCCTTTCCTACTTTCCCTCTCTCCCCCTTGCTTTCCTTCTCTTATCACAATAGTGGCAAAAAAGGGTTTCTATGTTGCACTTTTGCACAATGGCAGAAAGAGATTTCTAGATTTGTCAGGAAGGCAAAGAAACCCAGAACAAAAATTAAAATACTGCATGATGCGAATGAAAGGGATGGCTTAGGAATCTCTAATGTCAAGTTTATTGTGAGGCCTGTTGCTTTGTACAGTTGAAGGAACTGAAATTGCTTAGAGATGTGAGACTCTTAGAACTTGAAGGTCATAATTTAAGATTCTGATTGCATGGTTCTCTTTGATATGATAACGTTAAAGCACATGCTGAATTTAAAAACCATTGTATTGAAAAAGCCCTCCTTATGGCAAAAAACCAACCCCCAAAACCTTGGTCAACTTATACACGCATCATTATGCTAGAAAAAATGGCAGTGGCCGCTTTTGGGGATTTGTCTACAGTGGAGGGGACAGCAGAGGGGGTCTTAAAAGAAGCGCCAACCTCCCCACTCACCCTGCCATGGCAGGAAAATCCTAAAGATGCACTGACCCCACTCCACTCTCCCTACCTTGGCAGGGAATTACCAAATATTTTCTTGTTGAAGCAAGGAGAATGGCAGGGGGAGTTGGTGTTGCTTTTACAGGAGGCTCTACCCAGGTGGACTATGGCAAGAGCTTAGTCCATCCACGGATAACCTTCTTTTGCAGGACAAAGTTCCCCCCTCCAAACTTCCTGCCTTGGCAAGGAAATCTTTGGTACTTCCCTGCCAAGGTGGGGGTGGGGGGCTTGGCACTTCTTTTACAGGACACTCTCTATGAATGGACTAAGTTCTTGCCATAGCCTGTTCTGGAAGAGCATCCTGTCAAAGAAGTGCTGACTCCCCCGCATCCCTGCCTTGGCAGGGAAATCTTTGGTATTTTCCTGCCAAGGCAGGGAGAGTGGGAAGCGAGCTCAGTGCTTGTTTTACAGGAAGCTCTCCACAGGTGCAGTAAGCTCTTGCCATTGTGCATCTGTGGAGAGCCTCCTTTAAAAAGAAGCACCAAAAAGCAGTGCTCTTTGGGATTTTCTGTCACGGAGGAGAGAGTGGAGGGGCTTGTGCTTCTTTGGGATTTTCCTACTCTTGCCATAGTCCATCTGGAAAGAACCTAAAAGAAACACTCCCTCCCTCTGCTTGCTCTCTGGTGACTCTCTTGGGGCTTCCCCAACATGGTGCTTAGAGATAAAGGAGTGGGTGCTTCTTTCAGGCTCTCTCCAGACAGACAAAGCTCTGAGAGCGGGGAAGTTGGAGTTGGGAGAACTAGGAAGAAGCCCCACATCCCTCCATTCTCCCTACCATGGTGGTGGCTCTTTGATGTTTGACCACTGAGGTGGAGAAATTAGAAGGAGTCAACAGAACTGGAAAGAAGCCCTGATTCTCTCCATTCCCCCTACCATGGTGGTGGCTCTTTGATGTTTGACTACTGGGGGTGGGGTGATTAGATGAGTCAGGAGATCTTGAAAAAAGCTCCCTCTGCTCTCTCCCCAGTAGCTCTTTCTGGGCTTCTCTGTCATGGTGGAAAGAGCAGAGGGGTTCTTTGAGGATCTCTTGGTGTGGAGTAAGCTCCAAGTGCCCAAAGGAAGCAATGGCCCTCTCTGCTCTCTCTCTGGCAGCTCTTTTGGGGTTTCCCTACTGCATCAGAGAGCAGAGAAGTGAGTTCATCTTTCAGTCTCTCTCTCTCCATAGAATAAGCTCTGAAGGTCTGAGAGCTTAGGCCCCACTTATAGGGGGGGCGGATATACAATCTCCTCTGAAGAAAAAGCAGTTTGCAGTGCTGAGACTTAATAATTAATAGATCCCCCCTAAACGTAGCATGCCCCCTATCCAAGATGGCAGCTGTGAGTGAATTACTTGTGCTTTTAAATCTTCTGCTGCTGATTTTTTAAAAAATGTTCACCATGGTGCGCACAAGTGATACTTTGTATTTACAAAAGAAAAAAGTATAAAAGAGAGTAAACAATTGCCATTTCTTTGACTTACTGACCTTTTGCATAGCCAAAAATCCAACATGATGGCAGCAGGCACTTGCCCTGTTTGCAAGCCCCACCCTCATGCTCATCTGGCCAATCAGCTTGTGCTACCTTGCCACAGCAATGCGAATTCGACTGTCTTAATGATCGCACATTCACATCCCCTACAGAGCTTTTTAAAAACTCAGAGAAAAGCCTTGACTGCTTCTCTGATGGAGTTTAAGGTGGATTTGGCTGCCCCCTTCTGAATAAGATGTGCCCCCTTCTGAATAAATTGATGTGAATGTCCATATAGACAGCTCACCCTCCATTCAAATTTCGTTAGGATTAATTTTACTGTTTGAACAGGACCTTAGTCTGTGCTAGGAGAGCCTGAAGGAAGCAACAGTGACTCTTTTGGGGCTTCCCTGCCACAGCAGACAGAGGTCACTTTTCTGCTGCAGTGGAGAAACACAAAAAAGCTGTCGTCACCACCATTTTTCTGCTCAGGCATTGCAAAAGGCCACTGGAGAGAGTAGAGGGGTTTGGTGCTTCTTTTAGAGTGCTAGAATGGCAAAAGTCCCTTTTGAATGCCTGAGTGGGAAAATGCTGGCAGGAGCAGCCAGTGCTGGTGCTTTCGTCTCTACACAGAACAGATCCAAGGAACCCCATGCTGAGCCCCAAAGTTTTATTCTTGACTTGTCCACAGGTCATATCGAACTTATACATGAGGTCAACTTATACCTGCATATAGACAGTAAGTATAACCAGAGACTTCTTCCTAAGATATTAGCCACCTCACCACCAGAAGCCTTTTTAAGGAAAAATGGGTTAAAAATCGGAGATGGTTTCTTTATGATGATCCTTTGTATTTTGAACAAGACAGCTGGAAGTTGAAATGAGAAACGATTCTTAAGGAAGGCAAAGTTTGTAATTGGTTTGCTTATATGCAAATTAAAGACAGATTTAATCAAGACAGGAGAAATGAAGCCATACAGGTTAAAGAAAAAGGGTTCTATTTGGAGTTGTGTACAGACAATGACCCTGTAATTTAAAAAGTATACAAATACCTTTTGAAACTAGAGACAGAAGATGGACCCTGTAAAATATTACATAAGGTGGGCCCAAAGCTTTGGGCATAATGTCCATATAGATGTATGGAAAAATATGGTCCAAATATATAAAATTTACTTGTATGATAATTTAAAAGAAAATTTGTATAACATGATGTATAGATGGTATCTAACCACAAATAAGCTGTCAAAAATGTTCCAGAATGTTTCAAACAATGTTGGGAATGTCAAGATAAAGAGGGCTCCTTTTTTCATATGTGGTGAACTTGTAAGAAGGCAAAAAATTAAAAGTTACTGGTCTAAGATTTATAAGTTAATAAAAAAAGTTTTTAAGGTAGATTTAGTAATGTTACCAGAAATGTTTCTCTTGGGCATTATGGATAAAGAACTGGATAGTAAATATAGATTACTTCTTTGATTATGGTAACAGTAGCAAGAATATTGTTTGCTCGAACTGGAAATGGACTGAAGCACCAACGACGGAAGAATGGATTGTTAAGGTTACTCATTTGGCCCAAATTGCCAAATTAACGTGGGTTCTAAAGGATAAACCAATTGAAGATTTTTTGAAAGATTGGAAACCATTTATGGACTTTTTGAGCAATAAGAAACCTAACAATATAATAATCTGTGGTTATGTTTATTAGTAATTTTAATAGGATTATTCAATAGATCTGTAATGGTAAAATAATACGTTTTTTCTTTCTTTTCACTACAGTCAGGATTGGAGGTGCTAGAGTCCCATTGTATTTTAGATATATGTCTTTCCCCCCTTCTTTCCCCCCTCTTTTTTCTTCATTCTGTTTCTTTATTTTTTGAATGTATATTATTTTGAATATATATTATTTTGATTGTAAATTAGATTGTTAGTATTAAAAATCAAGGAAAGGGTTTCCATGTTGAACAATTTTGTTCATCTTAGCTGCAGTCTATGTAGCATGTCAGGAGCTTCCCCACATGTGGGGGTGGGTGGGAACAGTCATGCTTAACCATGGTTTTAGGAGAAGCCTGAATGCTTCATTTTGTTATCACTCACTTTTTACATCAGCTAGCATGAAAGAATTTAAGACTTTATCAGACAAGCCTTTAAAATTGTCCTTTTGCTGGCATACTTTAAATCATTTTCCTGCCGGCAAAAGAACCCTTCCTACCAGACATATCTTCTGTAGCACTCAAAGGCAGCCCCTCAGCATGAATGGAGCATGAACAGAGCTCTGTTCACTTCCAGGATTGAGATCTCACCAATTCTCATGAGAAGACATGAGTGTAGTAAATTAAAAATACAAACAAACAAAAGAAACAAAATGTAAACACAAGCATAGACACACACTTTAAAAACCTTGGCCTGTCAATAAAAAAAGTACACCTTATAGACAAGACATTAACGGGAAAGGACAACATCATCTGATACGTGCTCCCTTTTGCGTTAATTAGGTGTTGTTATGATGCCATATTTACTACATCTGATAAAGTCCTTAGGCCTGGCTTGAATTTTGAACTGCAAAATTGGTTTTTCAGAACATTTTGTGTCTGGTTGCATGCCCTGCTACATAGCCTGGATAAAATCTTCCAAATTCATTGCAGAATTATAGAAACAGTGTCCACCATTTCCCCTTGTGACACAGAGTCCCCCCCACCTCTACTAGAGTACATTATCTTCATCTATGGTATTGTAGCAGTTTCATCTGTTTACATATCGACTCCAAAGTTCAACAGTAGCACCCACACATATTGTGGGTCCCCATCAATTAATACAACTCAGAACAAAATATTATTGTGCTCCAATCAGAAAGCATCACACTAAGGACTTTATCAGACTATCACTATAAAGCTTTCTTTTGCTGGCATTAAAAAAAAATAATCAATTTTTATGCCAGCAAAAGAACGCTCCCCCCACACTTACTTCTAATCCTGGCAAAGGCTGCTCCGGCAATGAAAAAGGAAGTGAACTGAGGTCTGTTCACTTCCTCCTTTGAAATCCTTTGAAATATCATGAGACTTCATTGTGCAGGAAATTCAAAACAATAACAAAAATAACAATAAAAAGTTTTTAAAAGCACAAAAACATACTTTAATAGTTACAAGTAATCCGGGGAGGGTCATAAAAAGTGTGTCACTTACCTGGATGTTGCAATCTCACCCGGAAGTGTTTGCGTCGGACTGGCCACTGACGGGGTAAGTACAGGGAAAAATGGATGCAAGGTTTCACACAGTGGTTATGCCAGCAAAAAAAAGGGGGGCAGGGGGGATCAATTGATGCTTTCAGCCATCAGTTAAAAAGTACAGGTTTTGGCAGGGACATAACCATGAAAGGGTGAAGTTGTCTGATATTAGTGTCCTTTCGCAGTTATGTGGCATCATTATGAGGCTGTATTTGATGTGTCTGGTAAAGTCCTACGCACCAAGAAGATATCTCAAGAAAGTAAGCCACAACACAAATTACAAGTGATACAAGTAGACAATTCAGGTCATACAAGTAGACAATTTTCTAGAAAACATGCACTCATTTTACAGATGGAGTACAGAACGCTAAATTTTGAGAAAGGACAACACACAACATCTCTCTTCCTCACTCTTCCCTGTCCCCAGTACCAAATGCTGCCAATGAGAAAGGGAACACTGATGTCCTTTTGCCATGTCCCAAAGCCATGCTTTGAAGCTCAAATTTTCAGATGCAAACTGAATATTCATTTCACAGACAAGCCAATTAATTTTGACAATTTACCTTTAAATAATTTGCCTTCAAATTACTGTATTTCCCCAAATGAACAGGAAAATCACCACCAAATCTATTCTGCCACAAATTCATACCCAAAGCAGCCTAGGCTCAATTAGATTTCAAGTTAATTTTATTTTCTATGGGCTCGACTACACCATCAAATACCCAAATCCTCATGTGAATCCCCCTGAATCTGCTGCAATCAGGCCACATTTGGCATAGCCTTGCCTCCGAATCTGGGTCTATCCAGCCACAAGTGGCATGGCCCATATTTACAGAAATTTGGGGTATATTACTACCATTTGCATTATGTGGGATTTGGAGTTTTCCTGCCACAACTGCCATCACCACCACCACCACAACCGCTGGCACCACCACTGATACTAAAGACTTTATCATACACAGGGAAATGCGGCACAAAACCATGTCCCAAAACACGTCAGAAGATCGTGACAAGAACACAAAGGGCAATCAGATGCCCATGTCCTCAGCCATTCCAGGGGCACAACATAGGCATGAATAAAGTGTCCCTTTTTATTGACAGGCTAAGCCATCAATAAAAAGGAACTCTTTATTCATGCCTGCGCTACACCCCCAGAATGGCTAAAGGACGTTGTCGTTGTCGAATAATTTTACCGGTCTGTGTTCTCGTTGGGATCTTCTGATGTGTTTTCCCATGTGTCTGATAAAGTCCTTACTGTGACCAAAATTTTAAGGCTCCAGAGGCATTTCCCAGATGAAGGGAGGGGTTTCCTCCCTCCCCTGGCTCAGCAGTGTTGCCTCCTCTGCCAACTCAGTTGCCCATCGCTTCCTGGGTGCTTCCATCACTTTAAGAAAGCTTTCTTTTTAAAAACAATGGAAGGACTCAGGAAATGACAGGGAAGTGAGAGAGTGGCAGAGGAGACAGCGCTGCTTAAGTGGGGAAGGGAGGAAACCTCTCCTTTCAGCCAGGAAATGCCTCCGAGGCCTAAAATTGGTCACTGTAAGTGTCAGCAGCAGTGGCAGCAGTGGCTGAAACTCCACAGGGACAGTGAAGCCAAGTCCCTGCAGAGTATAAAATGATGCGCAGGGCTTCAGATGCAATGCAGGGGAATGTGGCGGCATGTGGGCACAACTCCATTCAGAGTTCTTGTCTCACATGTAGATGAGCCCTATGGTGCAATGCCCATTTCAAAGCCTCTGCTCAGATTCCACATATTTCTCTCAAGTGACCAAGTCCCTGCTGCTTCATGCACCTCAAAAGCCCTTGGGAGGGAAGGGAAATAACATCTTTGTTCCCTTTCCAGGGCTATGCTGAATGTACAGACTGCAGAACTATTTGTCTTTGTTTTGTCCTTAAATTTACTGCAGACAAGGAGAGGTGATTGCCCTTTTGATGACAGTCATCCTCTAAGGAGGGTAGATGGATCTTTCCCAGTTCCAGCTGCAATCAGGACAATGCTACCAACACTACCAGAACTAGTTGGCACATTTCTCCTTGGACGTTTGACAGGGCCAGAAGTTTTTTGGATGAAGCCAAGCCACATCTGGTCCCAGTCTGGATACAGGCCTGGTGAACTTGCTACTGACAGAAAGCAAAAACCACAAATCTGGAAGACATTTCTTAATGTCTAGAGTGTTATAGAGACAAGGACTTTCTTAAGCCAAATATCAGTCACCTTTTCTTACTAACCCAGAGGACTATTTTGGACCATCATTTCCCTTTTTCCTAAGAAATTGATGTTCTTTTAAACTATTTTTCCATATGCTCTCTGGAGAGCTGATTTGTTGTATCAATGTTTGCTGGAAAGAAGGGGTCCACAGAAAAGCATTTCCCAACTGAGTCTTTCAAACCTGCCATAGAATTGCGTTTGCAGTGAACCATATCTGTGAGTCATGGGTTTTTTGTGAATTCTAAAAGTCTTCTCTTCAGAAGGCCGAGATTCCTCCAGACACTAGATTGTACTAAAAAATTTTTTAAAATAAGGGAAGTATGTAGTAAAGTACAAACAATAAACAGCTTATATAAGAGAACAAGTTCTGAATACACATGAATTGCCTGTGGTTGTCTATGGGCTATAAATAAGGTATTTCTTTGAATTTATCACAGAACTTGTGTCTACTTTCAGTTCTCATGTGTCATGTAGCTTTCAGGCTCAGTCTGGACTTGCGCATTACCTTCACTGAAATGAAAACTCAGATTTAGTCTCAGCTACAGTGAACTCTCGGAAATCACAAGACTTAAATTAATCATGGCTAATTTGACCCTATTTTAAGTAAAGTTAAATCTGAATTCAGCTCATTATGTTTGCTCTGAAATAGCCATTTCACTAGACTAGGGTAGGCAATGAACAGACCTCCAGATGTTACTGAACTGCAACTCCCATCAGCCCCATTGTAATTTATTCATTCATTCAATCGATCAATCAATTCAATTGGTATAGTACAGACAGACCCCTGTATCTGCAGAGGATATTTTACCAGACTTACCATGGATACTGGAAACTGTGGATAATAGTGAACCCTATTAAAATGAATGACTTCCAGCCCAAGCATACCATAGAGTCACATTGGAGGACCTAGAAGATGCTGAGAGAAACCATATTTTTCCAGACACGGGTTAAGTGAATCCGCTGATAAATATCCCATAGTTATGGTGGTCTTTCTGTATAGACTACCAGTACATCAATGGTGAGGAATGCTGTGAAGTATAGTTGAGCAACAAAACTTATATTTTGTTCACCCCTACACTAGATGATATCTAGCCAATGAATACTAACCATACATATATATATTAGTGAAATCAACTTTCAACATATTAAAACTAAGTGCACTGAAGAGAAGGGGAAACAGGGAAGACATGAGCAACATGTGGCTTGCTATTGCATTGTTGTTATTGTGTGTCTTCAAGTCATTTCCAACTTATGGAGACCCTAAGGCAAAGTTATCATGGGGGTTTCTTGGCAAGATTTGTTGAGAGGAGGTTTGCCTTTGCCTTCCTCTGAGGCTGAGAGAGTGTGACTTGCCCAAGGTCACCCAGTGGGTTTTCATGGCTGAATGGGTGTTGGAATCCTGGGACCTTATCAGAGGGGAGGAAACACAGCACAAAACCACATCCCAAATCACGTCAGAAGAATAGGAAGATAACAGAAAGGGCAACATTATCAGACGCCTCCATTCTTAGCCATTCTAGGGGCATAGCACAGGTGTGAATAAGGCATACCTTTTTTATTGACAGGCTAAGCCATCAATAAAAAGTGATGCCTTATTCATGCCTGCACTATGGCCCCGGAACAGCTGAAAGACATTGTTGTCTGATAATTTTGCCCATTTGTGTTCTCATTGCATTCCTCTGATGCATTTTTTTCACACATCTGATAAAGTCCCTGGTCTCCAGAGTCATCATCCAACACTCAAACCACTACACTATGCTTGATCTCTGTTACTGAATTAAGTATATTTAAATCATATCTTCTGTATTTTAGTGCACACAGAATCAAGAGTAAACGAAAAGAATAAGGGAAGATCAGAAGCAAGTGCAGTTACACACTGACCCTGTGCACAGTTTTGTTTTATTTTATCATTATATCCCACTTTTCACGTGATTTGCAACTTATCAAAAATAGTCCGGATTAGAAATTATACAAAAAGTATACCAAAAAATCTGTAAAAAAAATAGAAAAGTTATTTTAAAATAATTAAATAATCTGCAGGCTTAAAAGCAATGAAAAATCATTAAAACGTGATATATAAAAAAGCACAGCACACAATTAAATGCCCATCACAGTCAATTTCTAAAAACCTGACAGAATAGGGGCTTGTCTACATGGGCAATTTATCCCATTCTGCCCCCAGGCAGACCTTATGATCCTCAGGGAAAAGACTGGGCAAAGATCGGGGGAAGATGAGTTAGGGCCCATTAAAGCATTCTAAAATAATACCATCCCCACTGGGAAAAATTGGATTGGGCCTCACATGACTGCAGGAGACCATTGCTTCAGCGGCTGGTCTGCCTTGCTCCTATTCAACCATTCTCTGAAGATGCCAGCCACAGATGCAGGTGAAATGTCAGAAAGAAACTATTCCAGAACACGGCCTCACAGCCTGGAAAAAAACCAAGGAAAATCTGTGGATGCCGGCCGTGAAAGCCTTTGACTTCACAAGGGTAAAATAGCAGCAGTTTGGCAGTGGCTGCTACCACCAGAAGCACTGGTAAGTGAGGTGAACTCTGCAGAGCCCCTTGCAAAATCACCACAAAATGACTATTCCAGCTTCATCACTGCAAAGGAAGGAGAACATTTAGGACTTTATCAGATGCACTAAATACGGCATCATAACGATGCCACATAAATGCAAAAGGACATGTGTACCACTCAACGTTCCCTTTCATGTTTATGTCCCTGCCAAAACCCATAGGTTTTAATAGATGGCTGAAGCTGTGAATTGATCCCCCATGGCGCTTTAGTCCCAGCATTACTGGCATGTGAAACTTCGTGCCATTGTACTCATATGAATGCAGTGACAATGGCCAGTCTGGTGCAAACACTTCCAGGTGCGATCGTGACATCCAGGTAAGTGACACACTTTTTATGACCCTCCCCAGGTTACTTGGAAGTTTTTTTGTGTGTGTGTTTATGTGCTTTTAAAAACTTTTTCCTATTTTGTTTTTTTAAAAAAATTTCCACGCATTGAAGTCTCATGAGAATCCATGGGATTTCGAATGAGGAAGTGAATGGAGCTCCATTAACTTCCTCTTTCATTGCCTGGGAAGCCTTTCCCAGAAGAGAAGGTAAATGTGGTGGGGAGCATTCTTTTGCTCGTATAAAAATGGGTTTTAAGGGGCTTGTCTGAGAAAATCCTTAGGCTCAGCCTAATTCACATCATGATGACTCTTTCCTAAAATCCCAGCTCAGGCTGGGAATTGTCTCCAGGTCTCCTCCCCATCATTACCTAAATACCAGAGTGGAACAGAAACATCCACCTTCTGTTCTGTGAACTATAAGACCCTACCTGGCACGTCATAGTTCATGTTCTTTCCAGGACAAGAATGGGATGATACAAAATTTCCTGCGTGGCAGGGGGTTGGACTGGATGGCCCTCGTGGTCTCTTCCAACTCTATGATTCTATGATTCTAAGGCACTGAAATACTCCCTCCACAAATTATGAATATTGGCCATGCATTGTTCATTAACTTAAAACATTATCTATGGTTACCATTGCTTTTGGCTACTGCAGTTATGTTGGGGAAACAGATTGAGGCATAAGCCCTCTTTCATCTGCTGACAGAACCTTTTTTCATTTTTATATCTAGGACAGTTCCAGGTCGTTAATATTCCCAGGAAGAGAGATTTTGCTAGTAACAGCCCAGTGTATACCATTTGTTATGCAGAGACCATAACTTCCTTACAATTATATTTGGCTGGCGACAGCAATGTTTCATAATATTTGACCATTTGACCATAAGCCTGACAGGACTTGGCAGAAGTCTCTAGATTTACAGACTCATTACTGGTATATCTCTGGTTAGTTTGAGGGTTTTTTTTAAAAAAAGGAATTCTTGTATTTAAGGGAAAATAAAGTGCATTACACAACTGATGCACTGTATTTGGAAGGAAATGAAATGTATATCCCTCAAAAATACACATACACACACACATATATATGTTTTATCAATTAATATAGATGTTTTCTGTCACCATCACCATCACCACCACTTCAGTATCAAAATGCACTCAAATGCAAAACAAGGAGAGAAAAATGGAAAGATGGAGTGTATGAAGTGCTTGTGTAGAGAGTAATATTGAATATCATTGTGGTTGTCATTGTTTATTTAAAAAGTTGTATTAAAGAGTCAGTGTAAAAGACAAGTTACCATGAGAAAATACTGAGCCAAATTTACTGGCCAGTTATTTACTGGCTGCAAGATTATTTTAGTGAGAAGAAATGATATGTATTTCATTTAAACCAATACAATACAAAAGGGCAACTGGCTAAATCATGACTATTGTCACTACCAATTTAAAGCATGATCCATCAGTATAAGTACTCAGTGAGAATCTCCCAAGTAGTACTGTGAGAAAACATAAGGCCTGCACTGCATAAAGCATACCCTCCAACATTTCACAGATGAAAGCCACAACACATGTGGTCAAAATGGCAAAAGTTATTCAAGAGGAGGAACACACATGCTAGGAGGGGCTGCAGCAGTTTTCTTTTGCCTTAGCCTACAGGGAATGGCAAGATCCCACCCCTCCTCTCAGCTCCCTTTTACTTCAGCTTGAAGACTCTCTCTGGCTTTTCTTCGCAAACGAAGATTCAGGAAGGACTCATCCCGCGCTTTCTGCAAGCACGCTGATGACTAAAAAGGCCAATCCGAGATAAACAAGTCCGGTTGCAAAAAGCACAGCAGAAGGTCTCCTTGGGTGATGTTTTTGGGTTGTGATTCTTTCTGCGTTGTCGTTTCTCTTCAAGACTTGTTCGTCGTGAGTTCTCAAATAAGGCTGCAGCATTGTGGATAGTGCGTCTCCATGCCTCCCGATGTGAGGCCAGGGCGGACCACTGTTGGTGATCAATTTGGCCAAGCCTGAGATGTTGTTTCAGGGAGTCTTTGTATCGCTTTTTTGGAGCGCCCCTCTTACGCTGACCCGTGGTGAGTTCACCGTAGAGGAGTATTTTTGGGAGGCGATGGTCCTCCATCCTAGAAACGTGCCCTGCCCAGCGCAGCTGTGTTCTCAATATCATGGCCTCAATGCTGGTGATTAGCTTGAAGAAAGCTAATGACAAAGGGGGGAAATGGGAGAAAGGGAAAGAATCTGGGACTTTTTAAAAGCAGTTGAAAAGTAGGATGACAGAGAATTAATTGGGACACTCCCTGTCAAATTGGGGCCATTGTCAACATCTTTGTAGGAACCTTTAAGGTCACTCTGTTAAGTGATAGTGGTGTCATTTTCTGCATGTTTGGGGGGGCATGGGGTGGGGGGCATCTGAGCTGTGGCAGTCCAAGTAAACAGTAAGTTGTTTGTCATGACTACTAAGCAGGAACATCCCTCACTTCTTCTAGCTGGCTGGAAAAAAAGTATGGCTATGAACATCTGGCATTTTCAGTTTTGTTGCATTCCACATTCCTGTCTCATGCAAGTTATATATTGAACTTATGAGACCACATTTTCTTCCTGCATGAAAATTCTAGTTTATTTTCATATGTATTTTCCATAATTGATGCATTTTTACAAGTTTTTCTTAACATAGGCAGTTTTTATGCCTTTCCCCCAATCTAGCTCTCCTCCTCTCTTTGATGGGAGAACTAATTAAAAATGGGTAACAGTGCCTTGTGGCATGTTCAAGACTAAGGGGCTTACCGCACTCTGGAGAAATGTGGCAGTGCAGCAGGAAGGTTCCATCTTCTGTGCTGCCTTTCCACATGAAGTTAGTCATTCTTCCTGTGTTTCAGATTAATTGCAGTACAGTATTAGCTTTTGTATACTACAATGTGCTTTACTAGTTCCACCTCATGAAATCCACAAGGCTTGTGTCACTATAAAGGCATTTGTTGTAAAGGTGCTACAAGATGCATTGCTGTTTTTACTTCTTCAGACTACATATGATGATTTTTTTTTCTCCAGCATTTGCCAGAACTTGCCCATAAGACTCCATAATTAACCTCTGTAACAGAGAATTTTAAGCTCAGTGCATTTGATTTTTAGTATGAATCCAAACCTAAAAACTACAGAGTATGTGGCTGTAATTCTGTGTCAATAGAATTTGCTGTGCTGCTTGAATGCTCCTTTTACAATTATAGAAATGACTATATTCACCCATTGTTAAGATCAAAGAAGGGAAAGTCATCTCTTGTAAATGTTTGTTTTATGTTGTCTTATGTAGAGAAATATATATCTTATAGAACATCTAAATTTCTTGTTAAGGCTCTACAAATACATGCCATAAAGTTTAAAGGGGGTATGGGAAATGATTTAACTCATAAACGTTAATCAGTAGAAATTTAAACTGTATAGTTTCTTTTCCTTTTTGTTTGTTTTCTGTAATTATGTACAATGACTGTTCATTAAAACATAATAAACTTGAACTTGAACATGAATTAAAACTATGAACAGTGATTGTCTCTCTCTCTCTGGCTTTTCTTCGCAAACGAAGATTCAGGAAGGACTCATCCCGCGCTTTCTGCAAGCACGCTGATGACTAAAAAGGCCAATCTGAGATAAACAAGTCCGGTTGCAAAAAGCACAGGAAAAAAATGACAGTGATTGTACCGTTGGCCTTATCTGACCTTTGATGAGAATGTGTGCATAACTGAACACGCAAGAAGATTGGGAATCATTTGCTCCTTATCTTCTTCAGTATCACACAATTTCCATAAATGTACTTCTGAGCCTGAAAAAGTTACCTTTTGGTCTACAACTCCCAGAATTCCCTGGGCAACATGACCATTTTGGTGGTAAAATTCTGGGAGCTATACATCAAAAAAGTGAGTTTTCTGAGTTCTGAAGAGATTGCTATGCATAAACTCAGTGAGTACATGTAGGTCAGGTTTATAGAGGGTCAGAGGGCCCAGTGCCACAATAGTGATAGAAAACTGATGGGCTACACCAGTATTAAAATATGTTAGGTTCAAGATCTGTGTATAAGACAGGTTTTTTTTAAAGCATCTTATTATAACCTTTTAGCTGATAGGGTAAAATCTAAAAGCCCTTATGTTTTTTCTTTTCTTTTTGTTCTTTATGTATTTAGTTAGTGAGATGGTTTAGAGTAGGTAAGGGGGGGCAGGTTTGAATAGATTAGAATAGACAGGGATGATAATATTTTGGTTTTTCCTTTTTTTGTTTTAGATGACTACGTGTGCATTATTCATTTTCCCCCATGTGAGTAGTTTTTATTTGCAAACTTAAGTGTTCAATAAAAATATTTTTTAAAAATCTGTTAAGAACTAAACAAATACTGTAGCTCATTTGATCTTCTGTTTGGATAGCAATTTGGCTTGTTCCATTCAATCTCCATACTGAATGGTTACAGTAAATGGGGGGGGTGCCATTTGAGGTTTCAGCATGGAGGAGGCAGAAATCACAACAAAGCTGAAAGGCTTGCACTGAGATCTACTGCAAAAAAGGGATGAACAGGTATAGTTATTTCCAGACAACTGGAGATACAGACATTGAAGAAGAAGAATAAAATCTTGGCAGTAAAAAAAAGGGGGGGATGGTGAAATGACTGCCCTCCCTAAATGGCACATGTGCAAAGCAAATGTTGCATTTTTCTTCCAAAGACATTGAGGCAGGTCCAAAATACAATGTCTCAGATCTTTTAGCATCTATTCTTGTACTTACAATATGAAGATGAAAAAGGATAAATTGCTGGAAAGATTTCTAAAAAAACCAAGAAAACATTGCAACACCTTTATGCTCCATCTGTGTCAAGAAGGTTTTAGCCCATAGCAGCATGAACAGAACTTTATAATAAGACTTTTTCTTCCCCATAGCTGTACATAAAGAAGAAAAGGAAGCCCCAGATGTCCACTGTGGTTACCAGAGATACTCCTCTCATGCAGATTGCAATGATTGTCCCAATAAGTTAATAGATCTACGTGGTCTGGCAGGGGTGGTGGGGGTGGGAGGCTAAGGCTTAAAGGCCAGGCAGGTCACCACGTGGCCTTGTGGGGGGTGGCTAAAGGACAAACGATCACCGTCTCTCAGCTGACAGGCCACTAAATGGCCCATTGGGTCCCCACTCTGTAAGTGGGCTCACAGCCCCAAAGCTTCAGGGTCATCATGCGGTCTGGCAGGGGAGAGGGTGGCGATGGTCTACCAGTGGGGCAGGATGCCATGCAGCCTCATGGGGAGGAGGGGGCTTCTAAAGGCCAAACAGACACTGGTCTCTTATCCACCACATGCCCTAGCAGGTCCCACGGCCCCAATCTGGAGGCTGCAGAATCACCCCATGGTCTCGGGGGGTTGGTTGTGTGTGGCTTGTGTAGGGTTAAAATTTTAAAAAGTTAAAATTAGGATTAAACTAAAATTAAAATTAGACACATGGACCTGTAAACCAGGAGGATCCCTCCTGCATGCCCCGCCAAAGCCACGTGCCCCTGCTACTCCCTGTAGCTGTTTCTCTGTCCGCTTCCTTTTGCTGCTGCTGCTGCTGCTTCAACTTGGATGAAAAGAGGATGAGGCGAGGGGTGGCATGGCCTCAAATAGCCTCTGGCCCCACCCCTCCCTCTCCCATCATGGTATGTGTGCCATGATGTCATTCTCCCTCCCTCCCTCCCTCCCATCCCCTCTGCCCAGCAAAGATGGCTCCCTCCCCAGCACAGCTGTGCCGGCTGGGAGGTGAACTGGGTTGTCCCAATAAGTTAATAGAAATGGTTGTAAGAAGAATTTGTTAGGCTACTGAGATTATCTTTCCTTGTGGTCAACTTTACCCAAAATCTACTTCTCAGAAGTTGTTTATTTGGAAATTCTCTAGCCCTGTTTGTAAAACTTGAAACATGGGCATTGTCTTTGCAAATTCACCAGTGCAAAAAAGATCTTGATCAGAGGTCTTTTACACACTGGCCCAAGAGAGGAAAATCTAGATCACTCATCAGCCCGGTGTGAATGATTTGCCCAGTACTTTGCAGATAAAATCACTCATATCCACTCTGACTTGGATGCTGTAATTGATACAGATCCAGTGGATGTAACTCTGGCCCCTGCTTGTCCAATTACAATTGATACTTTTCAATTTATGCAATCTGAGGATGTGGAAGGATTCTTGGAGAAATTAGAGCTACCACATGTGTCTTAGATTTTTGCCCTTCCTAGCTTATTAAAAAAGTCAAAGGAGGTCTGGCTAAATGGGTAGAGTTAAAACAAGGCAGAGTTCCTTCCATCTTGCCTGAAAGAGGCAATTATAAAACTGTACTAAACACTGTACTAAAAAGCCATACTTGGACCCCATCAGTATCTAACATTCCATTTTAGGCAAGTTTCTAGAGCATGTGGTGGCCTCCCAGCTCCAGGGTTTTCTGGATTAAATGGATTAAAACTCATTCCTTTTTATTGATGGCCCAAGCCATCAACAGATCTGTCATGGCACTTTTTGTGCCGGCATTGCCAGTGTTTGATTCCTTCTGCCATTGTACTCATGTGAATACTGCGTCCAGGTGAGATCGCAACAACCAGGCAGGGGACACTTTTTTATAACCCCCCCCCCATGTACTAGGGACTTTTAAAGTATGTTTTTGTACTTTGCTGTACATCTTATGTCTTCATTTCACTTTTATTTTTGAATTTGCCATGCTAGTGTCTTCTCACAAAAATTGGCAAGATTTGGAACCCAGAAGTAAATGGAGCTCTTGTTTGTGCTCCTGCTATGCCAAGGATGCCTCATTGACATTCCTAAAGGTAGGTCTGGTGGTGGGGAGTTTATTAAATTAAATTAAATTAAATTAAATTAAATTAAATTAAATGTGATTAAAATGTGTGAAAGAAAAATCTTTTTCCCATTCTGTCATTTCTGGCTTAGCATTTTCTATGCTGAAGTGCAGGCCATAATTATAAAAAAGAATTATTGTTCAAAAATTATGATATATAGAAATCTTCATTTCCAGGCTTTTCCTAGATTTTGGAGTACACAAGTAAAGAATACCACTGAGCACTCTCAGAGGAGCGTTTCATCTTTGCTCGGAAAATGTTTTAACACAAAAGGACATAGTATTCCCTCAGTTACTTAAATATTTGAAAGAAAAACTATAGCTCAGCTGTAGTATGGGTCCCAGTTGTATTCTTATGACAGCTTTGGACCATTTGAAGCAACAGAAACTAAATTCTTGCGAATTATATTTGCTGTAATGTATCCTTTTGTCTCAAGGTAGGCTTAAATAATATTCAGGCCTGAATTATACATAAATGATTGCATTATGTCTAAAGCTTGGTGTGGATTTTCCCCTCAACAGGATTGACTCCACAGACATGGATACTTTTCAGTTAAAGTGGAGAAGGTAGCTGCTGAGAAACTATAGTCTTATAGCTTTTGTGCCCAGTAATCTAGTAGCTCTCAGACACCAAGGCCCTATCTACACAGGAAATTTATCCCAGCTTGGTCCCATTTGAGAGCCATACAGTCCATACTACTCAGGGCATTTGCCCCAATCTGCCCCTGGGCAGTCTTTACAATCCCCAGGGCAGAAACAGGGCTCAGACGGGGGCAAGCTGGGGTACGGCCTGATACCGCTTTATAAGAAAATACCCAGTTCACTCCACTGCCACTGCCACCAGGGAAAAATGGAGTGGCCCCACGTATCTGCAGAAGCCTGCTCTCGCAGGCTAGCCCATTGCTTTAGCAGCTGGTCACCCTTATACTTCCGGGTCCAGGAAGAGGTCCTGCAGCATGTGACCAAGGCTGGTCACATGTAGGGGGCCTTGGTCACATGTTGCAGCCGGTTTCCTCGATAATGGAAGAGTAAGGAAAATGGCAGTGGCAGCTGCAGTGATGGACTGGCATTCCTGTCTGTACTCCGACCCATTTCATCAAAGTAACAGGGGAGACATGGGCCTGATCCGTGGCCAGGATATCCTGGTGGGGAGCTGGTGTATCCCGGCTCATGTAGATGAGCCCTAAATCTATCAATAAACCAAAAAATCTTGGACACAGAATTACAACATCCTTTTAAGTATACCGTATATTCCGGCGTATAAGACGACTTTTGAGCACTCAAAAGTGCCCTCCAAAATCGACAGTCGTCTTATACGCCGGATACACTTTGCTTCACCTGCCTGCCTATCTCCTGCCTCTTCGCAAACGGAGCGAAGAGGCAGGAGATCAGGCAGGGGGTGAAGCAAAGTGCTCCTCCCTGCCACCCGCCCACCCCCCGCGCTTCCACCCCGCCTCCCGAAAGTCGTGGAACCGTGGCTTTGGGGGGGTGGCTAGGAAGCCCCCTCCTCCCTTCCCCCCGCCCACCCCCCTTGCATCCACCCCCCTCCCTGAAAGCAGCGGAACCGTGGCTTTCAGGGAGGGGGGTGGCGGAGAAGCCCCCTCCTCCCTTCCCCCGCCCACTCCCCGTGCCTCCACACCCCTCCCTGAAAGCAGCGGAACCGCGGCTTTCAGGGAGGGGGGTGGCGGAGAAGCCCCCTCCTCCCTTCCCCCGCCCACTCCCCGTGCCTCCACCCCCTCCCTGAAAGCAGCGGAACCGCGGCTTTCAGGGAGGGGGGTGGCGGAGAAGCCCCCTCCTCCCTTCCCCCGCCCACTCCCCATGCCTCCACCCCCCTCCCTGAAAGCAGCGGAACCGCGGCTTTCAGGGAGGGGGGGTGGCGGAGAAGCCCCCTCCTCCCTTCCCTGAGCTACTGCGGGAGATAAAGGGTTTGCTCTTGGGAAGTTGTAATTTGGAGACAGTCCCTGGCTGCATTTGCTATGAAGGAGGAAAGGCAGAGCAGCTGGTCGTGTGAGTGAGTGACTGTCTTCAGGGGGCCACGGGGATCTTGGGGGGGGGCTGCCATGCACAATGGGGTGGTTATTTTACTTTTTAACTTGTTGCTGGAGTCAAGACAGATGGGTATCCAGCCTCTGTTTAAAAACCTCTAAAGAAGGAGACTCCACCACATTCCCGCCCTCCTCCAAAAACCTGCTACCTTTTTTTTAAAGAAAAATGTCTCCAAAACTAAAGAGAAAGCGAAAGAAACAGCAGCCCTCCGTGGCAGAAGCTGGAGGGAGTTTGCTGCTACCGCGGAGACGGTGAGTGTGTGTTTATGTGAGAGACAGGGAATTTGAGCGTTGTCTCGGAAAGGGCTTCTTTCTTTCTTTCTTTCTTTCTTTCCCTTCCCTTCCCTTGCCAACTGAGTTCAGCCTGCATTTGTGTGTGTTTGCCTATGTGCCTTCAAGTCATTTCTGACTAAGGCAAACATACCATGGGGTTTTCTAGGCAAGGTTTGTTCAAAGGGTGTGTGCCTTTGCCTTCCTTTGAGGCTGAGAGAGTGTGACTTGCCCAAGGTCAGCCAGTGGGGTATTCATGGCTGAGTAAGGATCCAAACCCTGGTCTCCATAGTCATAGTGCAATGCTGAAACTTTTACAACACTCTTAACTCTTTTAACAGAAGAATACTGTATAAAGAATATAAATTAAAATTTGGAGTAATATTACTGGGAACAATGGTTTTATTGTTGTCACTAAAACACCAATATCCAGTAGTGTTATGTGAGAGGCATTGGCCTAGAGCAGTGGATCTTAACCTTTTCTTTACCAGGGACCCCCTTTAAATATCTTTTGTTGCCCCAAGACTTAACTCAAGATTTAAAACCCTAATAATAATAGCTAACAACAACAACAATACAATTACATTAAACTTTCCCTCAGAGACACTCTTGCTTCTTGCTGCAAGTTTGTGGCTGGAGTGGATTGAATGGCAATGTGCAGGCCAAGCCAGCCAGCCTTTGCCTTCGTTCCTGTCACATAGCTACTCCACTACAGGGAGGAGGTGGGCCAAGCAGTCTTCAAGCCTTTGTGGACCCCCTGTGAGGACATTGCGGACCCCAAGTTAAGAACCACTGGGCTAGAGAATGCTGGAAAAGGAACGATGCAACCAGATCTTGAGAAGGGTGCTAGCAGGGGGATTCTGGGAGGTGTAATCCAAGAGTAACTTTCCCAGGCTCTGAATGCAGCCTAGAATCATAGGGCTGGAAGGGACCCCAACAGCCATCCCATCCGATTGGTTTCTGCCCTTCAGGAACACACAATCCAAGCATTCCTGACAAATGCCCATCCAGCCTCTCCTTAAAAACCTCCAAAGAAGGTGAGTGCACCACACTCCCAGGCAGCAGAGTATTCCACTGCCTTACAGCTCTTACTGTCAGGAACTTCTTCCTAATGTTTAGGTAGAATCCCTTTTCCTATAGTTTGAGTCCATTGCTCCGTGTCCTAGTCTCTGGAGCAGCAGAAAACAAGCTTGCTCCTTCCTCAGTATGACACCCCTTCAAATATTTAAACATGGCTATCATGTCCCCTCCTAACTTTCTCTACTCTGGGCTAAACATGCCCAGCTCCCTAAGCAGTTCCTCATAGGGCATAATGGCTTCCAGACCTCCCAACATCCTTCTCGGTATCTTTCTTGAATTGTTGTGCCCAGAACTGGAAACAATATTCCAGGTGAGGTCTGACCAAAGCAGAATGGAGTGATATTATTACTTCCCTTGATCTAGACACTATTAATGCAGCCTAGAATTGCATTGGCATTTTTTGCTGCTGCATCACACTGCTAACTCATGTTTAGCTTGTAGTCCACTCTTTTCTTTGAGGAAATCTACATCATTACATTAATTGCTAATAAACTAAAAATATTACGTTAGTGCCTATAATATAGTTTTTAAACTAAATTATTGGTGTCAAATTATGTAATACAGTAGGCCCCTCTTATCCACTGGGGATTGGTTCGGGGGGGGGTGGATTCTGAAAACCATGAATAATAGTGAACACCATTGAAAAAAATGGTACTTCTGGTTTAAAATACCATAGAGTTGCCTTGGAGGGCCTAGAAAACCACTAGGGAGGACACATTTACTAGGAAGACTCTAGGGTAGGTGTGCTGTTCTGTGTCCCATGGATAATGAATCCATGGATACGGGGGCCCTACTGTGATCTGAACATCCTGTACGGTGAATAGGTTAGGTTACATTGACCTGAGATAAACATATGGGGGCCCCAAAATAAAGCACTGCAGGGGGCCCCAAAATTCCTTAAACCGGCCCTGCTCCCCCCTCCCCCAAAGCCTCGCTTTGGAGAGGGGGGGTGGCTGCAAAGCCCCCTCCCCCCAGCCACCCAGCCACCCTCCGCCCAGCCTCCCCCCTTCCCCAAAGCCTCGCTTTGGAGAGGGGGGTGTGGCTGCGAAGCCCCCTCTGCCCAGCCTCCCCCCTTCCCCAAAGCCTTGCTTTGGAGAGGGGGGGTGGCTGCGAAGCTCCCTCCCTCCCCCCACCCACCCACCCACCCTCCGCCCAGCCACCCCCCTTCCCCAAAGCCTCGCTTTGGAGAGGGGGGTGGCTGCAAAGCCCCCTCCCCCCAGCCACCCAGCCACCCTCCGCCCAGCCTCCCCCCTTCCCCAAAGCCTCGCTTTGGAGAGGGGGGGTGGCTGCGAAGCTCCCTCCCCCCAGCCACCCAGCCACCCTCCGCCCAGCCTCCCCCCTTCCCCAAAGCCTCGCTTTGGAGAGGGGGGTGGCTGCGAAGCTCCCTCCCCCCAGCCACCCACCCACCCTCCGCCCAGCCACCCCTCTTCCCAAAAGCCTTGCTTTGGAGGGGGGGTGGCTGTGAAGCCCCCTCCCCCCAGCCACCCCCCTTCCCCAAAGCCGCGCTTTGGAGAGGGGGGTGGCTGTGAAGCCCCCTCCCTCCACCCCCCAGCCAGTTGGCCATCCCGCATTCCCCAACCCACCAGGAGACTGTGCAGCCTCCTGTGGGGTGGGGAATCGCGAGAGGAGGGAGCCCAGAAGGAGGGATCGGGGCTGTGGAGTTAAATCCCTAGATTCGCCCCCTCTCCCTTGACGATGGGGAGAGGGGGCGAATCCCGGGGTTTGGCTCCACGGCCCCGCATCCTCCCTATGGAGCCAAATGGGGCATGTTCGCCCCTTCTCCCCACCTTCCTTGAAGGTGGGGAGAGGGGGCGAATCTAGGGGTTTGCTGCGGCCGCCCCCGCTTCCCCCGCCTTGGTCCCCTTCAGAAGAGCCAAGACGGAGGGAAGGGGGCTGCTGAGGCAAACTGGGCATTTTCGCCCCTTTCCTCCACCTTCGAGTCCAGTTTGACTGGAAGGTTGAAGAGAGGGGCGAATGTTGCCCTGCCAGCTGATCCTGTTCGCTTTCCCAACTCACGAGGAGATCCTCATGAGTTGGGAAACAAAGAGGATCAGCTGGCAAGGCTCCCCCAGCCAGCCAAATTGGGGGGATGGTCTTATCTGGCGAATATAGGCCTAGGCCTAGATTTTTGGCTGGAAATTGGGGTGATGGTCTTATACGCCCAGTCGTCTTATACGTCGGAATATACGGTAGTTACAAAAATACATCCCTTTTGGAAATAATTTTGACAGTGAAGTATTTGGCTAAAAGAACAAGTTCCCAATTTAGAAAAGAATTCATACTTGCTTGCTTTAATGTCTTACCATCTGCATTTCTAGAAGGGAGATAGTGTAGTGTTATTTATTTATTTGATTGTGTATCCCACCTTTTTTACCAAATGGGACACAAGGTGGCTTACAACATGAATTAAAGCAAGGTGCATGAATTAAAACCTAACAATAAAAAGTTTTTTTAAAAAAATAAACGACCATATTAAAACATCAATACTTTAAAACAATATAAAAATGTTTAGCATCATGACAAGATCAACAAAAACGCCAGACACACACGTAGGGTTCCATAAGAAAGTATGTGCCCTCTCAGTGAAGAGGAAGTGGAAACTGCTGAGCCCATCTGATTATCTTGTTCCTTTTATTTGCAGCAATTTTATTATTCTTGTTCTCCAAAAATATCCCTAGTAGGTCAGATGAATTTTCTTCGTGTTTTTTTAAATACACTTTCCTGATCATGATTCCCAGATTACAGATAAAACGTGCAGCCACTAGAGCCTATGTAGATCCTTGATCATCAAGTAACTTAATGGAAACTTGGAATCCTGGTGTTGATTAAACCATAAAGAGTGTTCAGTTTAGTAATATTCTAACATTATATCGTTCATAATATCTGTGTATTTTGTATGTTGTCTTCAACAGTAATAAATGTTACTTTCTTTCTACATACCTGTGACTGAGGACTTTATCAGATGCGGAAAAAATCATGTTATTATCATGCCATGTGAACGCAAAGGGGTCCCCCTGATCACATGATGTCATAGTCTTAGCGTGCTCATTGCGTGCACCAGCTGCAAATAAGCTGTCACTTTCAATTCATGGGACAACCCATGAATAGCTCTTCAATACCGCTGTTTTCAGGGTATTGAAGGACATGCAAAAACACATCCTGCTGTAGGAATGAGCTGTCCTCTTTTGTGCCTCCTTGTTGCCAGCGAGAATACTTCCTGTTGACAACAGGAAAATGAGCCATGGAATACTCTTTTAATGATCTGTCCCATTTTTAAACACATTTTTAGGGTTGTTTAAGTACTTATATCTTTCTTAACTTTTTAAATTGAGGGGTTTGGGGAGTCTTTCAGTGAAGTCACGTCTTCTCACAAGACCTGCTGAGATCACACCCATGGGAGATCACGGAAGTAAGTAAACATTTTCCCTTCAGGGAGCATGTGCAGGCCAGTACAAATCATAAGTACTACATTAATAGAAGTCAGTAACAAGTTTTACTGTGGCATGAGTTTTAATCCCTCGATTATGGTGATGTGTGAAAATTACTGTGACTATGCCACTACGTTTCCACCTTCCTTACTCGTGTGATTAGAGCATTTTAAGAGGCTAGTCTGATAACATCCTGAGGCTCACTCCATTCGGTTGGTTCAAGTTTGAGACATACGAGTATTTAGATCAGAGCTTGAAAATGTTGCTTTTTAAGGCCAAGTTGACTTAGGAATTCTGGCAGCTATAGTCCTCAAAAGTAATTTCCCCAACTATTGATTTAGAATAATCCAAAGAAACCAATAGGACTTAGTAATAAACGCTGTCATACTTGTGCTTTCTACATTTTTGTTTCTTATTTCTGCTTGAGGAAAACAGACTTTTTATACATTTTCCCTTTGTTATTCTACATGAAACTTAGCTTTGAGGAAGTGCAGCACAACCATCTGCTTTGAGGTATATAGATTATATCTAGCCACTACAAATAATAATTTGGTGGCAGTCTCATGAGAGCTCAGGAAATAGAAAACATATCATTAGTTTAATTGTAATTTTAATTATTTTAACAATAAAATATTATTAGCAATTATTACTTTGTTAATAATGCAGTGGTCATTTTCTATTTGTGTTCCATTTCACTCCTACAGCCTTGAGCACAGCACTTATACATTTGATAAAGTAGAAGGTAATCCATGAAAACTCATGCTGAAATGAATCTGCTTGTCTTAAAGGTGCCACAATACTCCATCACCACCTTTTTGTGTTTAGCTAGCTACTACCTTCCTATTCCTTAATTTGGCATTTCCCAGTCCTATTAAATGGGCAACCCTTTCACTGGCTAATGAGACCAACCATCTAGTTTTTCCTACAATGCATCTGAGAATGGTGGAACATCATAATGTAGCACTGGGCATGATGGCAATCAGAGTTCTAGGAATGAAAAATGGAATAAGTTCTTTTGTTGCAGCTTCACCACTCGCTGAAATATTGATAAAGCTTGTTCTATAAGACAGGAAGAGATACGTTTTACTCTGTGCCACATTATCTTCTAACACTCCCTCCCACCCATAAAACTATTAGGATTCCCCTTTAACCCAAAACTGAGACAAAGCATTGCTTGCCTGTTTCCACTCCCTGCAGCAACATCCCAAGATAGAGTTGAGAAAATTGACCCAGCTCTAAATTTAATATACAAAATGACAAATCTTTAAAGATCAAAGGCAGCAATCCCTAGATTAGGTTGAAAGATCTCAGAGTTGGGCTTCCTTTTAATTTTCAATCAGCCAGAATGGACTCACTCCCTTTTCAGTATTTTCTGGCAGTGGTCTCTTAATTTCATTCATTAACTTTCACTAGAAACATCCTGAAAGGGAAGAAACCCTATTTTTCAAAATACTTCTAGCTCCTCTTCCATGGTTCATTCCAAATTCTTATGTTCAGAGGTTTGTGCCACAACCTGAACATTTTAGTATGCAGTGTCATTATCTAAGTTACTTGAACCTAAGATTTAATTGACCACTCTCTTTGCATGCACAAGGTGGGTCTGGCTAGCAGAGCTGCACTCTGTTTTTCCCTTTATGGCTCAGGGCTCACCTACACAAGTCAGAATACATCAGCTCCCCACCTGAATATCCTGGCTCATTCCCTCCTCCATTTCCTCCATGAAACAGGAGAGAGTTCAGATGGGCACACTGCCCCCTTGCTGCAGGCACCTACGTTGCCATTTCCCTGGCTCTGCTGGAACCTAGGAAGCCTGCCTGCAACATGTGACCAAGGCTACCTGCATGTGACCAGCCTTGGTCACATGCTATAGGACTCCTTCCTGCTTCAGAGCAAGCAAGGCAGACCATCAGCTGTGGCAATGGGCCTGCCTGCCAGGATGGGTTCCTGCACTTGTATGGGGCCCAGTCCATTCCTTCTCAGTGGGAATGGATTAAAGCAGGTATTTTTATGGAGATTATCAGATGGGGATATAAATAGCATCCCCGTCTTGCAATCTCCTCTCTTCCCCCCCCCATCCCTGTCCCGGCACAGTAACAAAAACATTCACACTTACCTTATAGTGCATCTGCCCTCTCCCCTCAACAGCCCAGGAGTGAATGGAGCTCTCGCAGAGCTGCATTCACTTCCTGGAATGCAAATCCTGGCTGTTCTCGCGAGAGGATAATCACACAGGAAATTCTAAAAGAAAAAAGAAATTACACGTCAAAAAGTAAAACGAAGCACAAAAACACACTTTAAAAAAATACCAGTAATCTGGGGAGGGTACCAAAAAGTGTGTCACTTGCCTTGTTGTCCTGATTGCACATGGAAGTGTTTGGCATGGACCTCCCACCAATGCTGACATCGTGCCAGCACAACAGGGCACCTTTTCATTCATCCATGATTCTGTGACAGGAACAGAATGGGTGATCTATTCGTGGCTTGAGCCGTGAATAAAAAAGAATGATGGCAGAACGGAAGGGGCACAGGAGCATGACAACTGCAGAACAACATCATGTGAAAAAGAAGCCGTTTAGCAATGTCCTGGCATTTGTGTAATGCCATATTAAGGCTGTGTGATAATCTCCTAAAAAACATGGTAAAGGGCTCTATCCCATCTTCCCCCATCTTAGCCTCATCTTTGCCTTGGGACTACAAAAGCTTAATACTTAAACAGGGCTATCATATTGCCCCTTAACCATCTTTTTTCCAGGCTAAACATACTCAGCTCCCTAAGCCACTCCTCATAGGGCATGGCTTCCAGACCTCCCACCATATTGGTCACCCTCCTCTGGACACATTCCAGCTTGTCCATATCCATCTTGAATTGTGATGCCCAGAACTGGACACAGTATTCCATGTGAGGCCTGACCAAGGCAGAATAGAGTGGCACTGTTACTTCCCTTGATCTAGACAGTATACTTCTATTGTGTGTCACTTCCTGGAATGCAATACTTCAAGTGTGTGGGGGGGAGACAACTATACTTCAAGTGTGTGTGTGGGAGACAAAGGCCGAGGAAAGCCACATGTTCACTGAGGAAACCGTTGCTGAGCTGCTGAGCCACAAAGCCTCCAATTGGTCATTGGCAGGGGCATGGTGGTGGCAGTGGTGGCAGCACGGCAGATGCAGTGGCAGAGGTTCTGTAGGTATGGCGGTAGCAGCAGTAGGGGCATAGTGGCAGTGATGGGGCGAGTGACGGCGGCGGCGGCAGAGGCCTAGGTGGGCTGGGTTACAGTGGCAGCTGCCTTGGCCATGCATGAGCTTCCCTCCCTCCTCCTCCAGGGTGTTCCAGCCCCCCCAATCTTTGCAGAAACGTTTATTCACTTTTTTTCCAGATTCGCGGGGGTCTTGCGCCCCAGCCCCCACGAATGTGGAGAGATGACTGCAGTTGTCATAGCCAATGTCCTTTGGATCCCTAGTATTTGCAGTCTAGGCAGGGGTATTAAGAATTCTCAGCCTAAGAGCCCTACTTCCTCCCCAAACTACAAACCGTAGGATGTTGCCATGGTAGTTAAAGTGGAATCATTATCAAAAGGTCCATTAGGTCTTTCATTTAATCAATTAATAATGTAATTCTAGAATCAGGTTAATACTAAAATTCCTACTTAAGTCAATCACTTCAGTAAATAAATAAATAAATAAATGTTAGAAAATTTCCACTTTAATTGATAACATAATTGATCTTAAATAGTTAGTTTTTATCTGTAACAAGAATGGCATGTTGCAGGAGCACAGGGATGCACAGACCACATTATGCACCAGTTACAACAGTAATGAATACATTTTCAAAGTAATAAAGAGAGGTGACTTGCTTGCACACCATTTGCATCCTTTGGGCCAATTCAATGTGGCTGTCAATCTAGTTCCTAAAGCCTTCTGCATGCAGGTGGTTCACACCTTGCAAGAGTGATCTGATACAACCCTGCAGCCTGCTGGATAGGGAAGGAGAGGATGTGGGGGAGAAGGACAGAGGGCTTATCTACACGAGCCAGGATATGCCAGTGCCCCACTGGTGTATCCTGGCTGCAGAGGTGGCCCTTCTGCCCCCATTACCTGGAGGAAATGGGCCAGCGTCCAAACAGAATGCTGCCCTATCGCTGCAGCTGCTGCCATTTCCTCGCTCTGTTGGGTTCAGAGGAAGCCAGCCTGCACCATGTGACCAGCCTTGGTCACATGCTGAAGGCCTGCTGCCCAGACCCAGAAGAGTAAGGGTAACTGGCCGCGAGGGCTGACCTGCTTGGACGGGATCCCTGGATACGCAGGGCCCAATCTGTTCCATACCAGTGGAAATGATTTAAAGCAGGTATTATTTTAAACCATGGTAAATGGCCCTACTCCAGTTTTCCCCCATCTGAATCCCGTTTCTGTCCCGGGGGTCGTACGGACTGTCCAGGGACAGATTGGGGCCAATGCCCTGTGTTGTTTGTACTGTAGGGCTCACAGACAGGGGCAAGCCAGGGTAAATTGCCCAGGTAGATAAGGCCAGGAAAAGGGTGATCTGCTCACTTTCATCTCTGGTTCCACCCAGAGTTGACTTTGACCTTACCTACTGGTCACACACAGCCACTACTAGATTAATCCCAGGGGACCCAGTAGATGGGCGGGGGGGGGGAAGCTGCCCACTCTTGAATCTGAATGCTGAAGAAACATGCTGTTTCTTCATTTAGAAATAATATCTTGAAGCAAAGAGTGCAGATTTCTTTTTCTGTTTTTCTTTAAGTTTTTTGTTGTTGTTGCTGCTGTTGTTATTATAGTATTCTTTACTCTGATGAACTGCCAGTTTCCTCCAAAGCTTATCCAGAAAGGGTCATTGCCAGAGGGTTGCTGAATTACTTGGCTAATCAAGCAGAGTTTGTGATATGGAGTGGTGGAAACTAACAGATGTGAGAAAGTGAAGGAAAGAGAGGACAGGACAGCATTCTCCATGGCATTAAATACCACAGAAAGCAAAGTCCTCTTCTGTCCAGCTGTAATGTAAGCAGCATAATTTGGTGATGGGGGGAGGTCACCTCTGAAAATGAAAGTGATCTTCAGAGGAACAGAAGGGCCTCCAGAACAAAGGCCATCAAAAATAACAACTCTGGTTTTTCGGGATGGATTCAAAACTGATGATGCAATGGAAAGTGTCAAGGGGGTTGGGGTGGATGGTTCTTTCTTTGGGTTGGTTGTGACCCATTTCCCAGGAATTAGCTCTGCTAAATTGCTGTCTTGTGAGAGGATTTATGGGATGCTGCTATAAAAGAGCTGATTTTCTGGAGCCCCTTCACTGCAGAAGAAGGTATGAACAGCGTGTTAATTGGTAAGCGTCTTCATTCATTAATTGGTAAGCATATCAGACAAAGTGGTCATTTAATTTGTCCCTGTTGCATCTGTTAATGCTAGCATTTAGCCAGAAACCATTTTTTAAGTAGATATTAAAATGACATTTTCTAAAATGAGACACGGTGTACTGAATTGAGATATTAAAGTATTAAAGTATCTTACTTGTTCATTTGTAATACTGTACTGATAACATTTCTGTCAAGAACAAAGACATAATTCTGTTGGCTTTAAGGATTTGTTCTATTACAACGTTCTTCCCTCTGCCTTTTTGCTATGTCTTACACACACAGAGACAGACACGTCAAATTAATCCTGGTTGTTAATTGCTGATAAAGGTAATATTTCTTCTGATTCTGTATGATGTATTACTTGCAAAGGACCATGGCAGATGGAAATAAAGGAACTTGCCTTAAGGAAACATGCATCATTCTTTTGATAATATAGGGCTTTTAAAAAATTGTGTCCATTCCTTCACTGGTTCTTTGAATTTCTCCCAAATATTTCATTTATTGTCACAGGTAAAAGAAAAGTATTAATCTGAACAAAAATACGCACAACAGCAAAAACAGCAGCAGCAGCAGCACTTACAATGGATGTAATCCATCCACAGTTAAGTGTGTAAAATCCCAGAGTCTTAATTAGAAGATTTAGGTGACAATGCAATTCACATGTAGCAGAGAGTATTTATTTATTTAATTTCCATCCCACTTTCCTCCCAACCAGGGGTCCAAGGTGACTCACAGTACAGAAAAAAACTACAGGTTTTTAAAAAGATGATAAAAAGGTGGGATTTTTAAAAAAAAAGAAATTCATGACCTATCCTATTAAAACACCACTAGTTTGAATCCATATGAAAGCATTAAAAAAAACACATCTTAAGAACAAAAGTAAAGAATAAGAATAAACATCTCATTGAAATCAATGGTACTTACTGCTGTGAGGAAATGTGCTGCCAAACTGCCATCTGATGCCCACTTCTCTAAGAGGCAGTCACACTGAACTCAATTTTACTTACTTCTAACTAGATATGCAAAGTGTTGCACTGCTGGAACGGCATCTGTTAAAACTAGAGATCTTTGGGTATAACGTGCTCAGTGTAACAGTCATGTGTGCCTTCTGATGGTAGTCTAGCCAAACAGTCTTGATTCTGAAATAAGAAAGGGGAAAAAACAACACTTGAGGGCCATGACTGTGATCAAACTGTGGTTTGTCCCCATGCAAACAAGATTTTCAGCGCCACTACATTGTTTTTATGGTCACTGCATTGTTCTTCAGCTTAGCCTTGCAAATTTCTTCTATCAGTTACACAGAATGTGACAAAAAATGCTTGTGAATACTGGAGAGTTTTCTGCTGGCACATTGAAATTCTACTCAGGATTAAGTTCCATTGAGTCGCATGATTATTCATAAATAATGGCAAATTTAGGGTTAGTTTTGGCCTTCCTTTCCATTTTAGTGAGCAAACTAAAGCATTTTTAACAGTAGGTAAATTAAGGAATTTGACCTTTGTCCATTTTGATTTGAAAGGACATACCTACAACTTCTAAGGTGATTAATTATCCTTGGGGTTTCACATTTCTATGAATTTTGTAATTCAGCGTTTAGCTCCAAAAAGCCCTACACCAAAATGTGTTTAAAGAGTCTTGTTTTATAACAAAATATTTTAGAAAAGCACATATTTAGATAAAGTACAATATGGAATGACTGAATCTAGATAAATTGGTGTTAGAATTGTTTCTTTGTAAGAAAATAACTTCACAATTACATATTTAAATATGTATTTGTACAATTTTTCATGCAGATTTTTTTAACATGCACGAATGAAGAAATGAAATAAAATAGACTCATGAATGAACACATTAGAAATAGATCTTTACCACAAATAGATTGAGCCATCCATCACTACTTACTAATGGAAGAATGTTTTCACTTAAATTGATGTGAATGTGTTTTAGGGCCAGGAACTCCACTGAACCAGTTTTTTAAAAAAAAAAATAGATTCAGAATAAATTAATTTAAATGTTCTGTCTTAATTCTTCATGTTCTCTGCACATAATGAGTACTAAACCATTTTTAATTGTACAACAGAATCAAAACATACATTTACAGTGTTAGAGCAGGTTACTTTGAGTGTGTTAATAGCAAAATAAAGACATTTTATTCTTTTGCAGTATAATGTTATCAAAGTGTCTTGAAAATAAAATCCCACTGGATTCAGTGGAGCTTGATTTCAGGAAACAGGATGGCCATCTGTTCTTCTTTATGGAGTGCTGTCTTTTGTTTGAATAAATCCTCTCTGATACCGATGAAAAGAATTGCATTGGCTTCAACACTGAATCCAGTGCAATGAAAGTAGTGTTTTCATACCTCCTGAGCCTGGTTGTGAAAAAATGCACAGCTCACCCTGAAGACTGACATATTTACAAGATTTACAGGGCATTGCCAAGTAATTAAAATGCACAGATTTTAACATGTAAACAGCTAATTTTTTCATGATTAGCAATCATAGACAGAAATATGATATAGCCTATAAGGAAATGTGTAAAGTACATTAATTGTGCAAATACACACACAATGTAGCAATAATATCTAAAATAACTTTGCACAAATTTCAGTGCAGGATGAAAATACTAAGTCTCTCAACCCTCCATGAAACAAGAAGAGAATGGAAATGCAGAGGGGATTTGGAGAAATGGAAGGCGATTGCGACTGAGAGATTTTACACCCTGTAGTATTTGAAGGGCTGGCCACCACACACCTATTTAAAGATAAATAATTCTAACAAGGGAGAGGGGGGCTTGAAGTTGCCCATCAACAGTTTGTACCTGGCTGCAAACTGAACTGGCATGCAGGTCAACAGGCCATAGTTTTCTCAACTATGGCCAGATATATTGTATTCTTAGTTAAACTCTAGTACTTACATCTAAGCATCTGCACATGTAAGCAAGCAATTACAAAAGTTATACAAATGTTCTGTGTCATTTTTGTTCCCTTTGTTTGGCAATGTGTAGTGCCCACTCTACTGGGAAATGATATATGAGACAAATTCTTGACTTTGGGAATGACTGATTTCCAACAAATGCTTGCTGCCCTTCTTGACTGGCAGAGCACCTCCTTGAATCTCAAAAAACATGATGTACATTTGAACGTTAACTGATTGGGTTACCAAAGGGTGGTATATAAATAAATTTTTTTATTATTATTATTAACTGTGGGTAGGGTGGGGCTTTAAGTCTGATTTACATCCTCTTCTTTAGAAAGGTGGAGAGAAAGCAGAGACTGACGGAGGGTGCAAATGTCCTCCAGCCTGTGTCAATCCAGCCCCAGTTTGACTCCTACAATCCTACTGGATGGGCTCATATAACTGATTCCATCTGCTGTGGCAAAATTACTTTCAGTTATTTGGCACAAGCAGTTATACAGTCTTCTAATTTAGTATTCCAGCCAATTCACTGCTGGTCTAAATTCAAGGTGCTGGTGATGAAATTCAAAGCGCTAAACAGCTTGGGACCTGGACAGCTTGGAGCATGCCTTTCCTTATATGTGCTGGTTGAGGGCTGAGATCTGCCAGAATGGCCCTCCTCTGTGTCTCATTAGTGGAGGCAATATGATAGGGAGGATATTGGCAAGGGTCTTGTTGGCTGTGGCACCACATTTATGGAATATCCTCTCCTCGGGGGCATGAGTGGTGCCAAGGTTGGTTTCTTTTCCTTTCTTTCCCCAATTCAATGTATCCCTACAATGACCCTATGAAGTCAGGCTGAAAGACAGACAGACAGACACTTGCTTGAGGTCACCCAGTGAGTTCCACAGCTCAGTGGAGATTAGAAATGGAACCCAGTACCTTTAACTACTACATAACACTGCTTCTCTGTTTTTATTTCTGGAGGAGACAAGCATAATAGCACTATGCTTTTTTTGTGGGGAGGGTGAGGAAGATGGGCAACCCAGAAAAATTCAAATTCCAAATGAAGCTAAACCATAGATTTTCCTTGGGTTTTTCCAGGATGTGAAGCTGTGTTCTGGAATAATTTCTTTCTGATGTTTTGCCTGCATCTGTGGCAGGCATCTTCAGAGATTCTCTGAAGATGCCAGCCACAGATGCAGGTGAAACTTCAGAAAGAAACTATTCCAGAACACGGCCTCACAGCCCAGGAAAAAAACAAGGAAAATCTATGGCTGCCGGCTGTGAAAGCCTTTGACTTCACACTAAACCATAGATTTTCACAAAAGCATCTATTCTCCTCCTCCTCCTTTGTTCCAGGTTTGCCTTTCCCCTTCTTCTCTTCCTCTTCCTCTTCCTCCCCCTCCTCTTTGTCTTTCCCCCCTTCCTTCTTCTCATCCTCTTCTTCCTGCTCAAAGTCCTGCATTTCTTCACCATGCTTGTGGCAAAGACTTGTGAGGCTTTTGCTTAATCTTGTAACACTTTTGGTCTAGCTCGTGGTACTCGAGCAACAGTGGGGCAAGCTGTGGGAAAGCTGATAGAAGTTCTGTGAGTCAAACTCAGTTTACAGGTATCTGCTACTTGGTCTGGTGTTCCCTGTCTAGCTGACCAGTGTTCCTGGAAAGATAGCTCCTGCTGCTTGTCATTTTCTGTGTTTGAAGTCCAGTGGCTGCACTTCATTCCGAAGAGAAATGAAGCCTCCAGTGGTTCTCTAGAGCCAAAACGCCTGTGATTAGGGTGTGGGGTAGCTGATGAGCCAGGGAAATAGTACTGCTTTGGCAAACCTCTGAGTTTATCAAGGAGGAAAGATTTCCAAGCAATAAGATTCCTCCAAGCAGTAATGCCAAAGATATGAAAAAAGTTGGGAAAGAAACTAGGCAGACTTAGATTATTGTGTTTGACACTACATTTGGAAATTGGGTTGGATTTTTCTGTCTTTGACGGCACCCCACTTTACTATTGTACTCTACCACTGTAAAGTTTTAAATAAGACCTGTGTAGTAGTAGTAGTAGTAGAAGTAGAAGTAGTAGTGGTAGTAACAGCAGGAGTAGGGGTGGCTGGTGAGTCCCATATCAGTGTATTGGGAGCATATGGTTCAGCATCTTAGACATCTCTTTTGAAGTCTGGACTTGTCCAGACAGGATTCAGCGTATAATTGACACAGATGTGACTCACTACCACTGAGGAGGAGTGCTAATAGTACCAGTGGTGATGGTAACGTTGCAACCTATTTTTAACCTCTGAAAAGATGGCCAGGTTACAGCCATGCTCTTCTTCAGAATGTTCCATTCACCTCTGCTTTCCATTTCCCCTTTTCCAATTGACATCATCCCATGACAACTGAGCAATCTCACTCTTTATTAGGCTGCTTTGTGAGGGGTCCACTTCTGTTCCTGCATACGTTATTTCTTAATGGTTTTGTCTTGACTACAAAATCATTAGTTCTCAATACCACAACTGGCAGGGTGGTTTTTTTTTCTAGGTAGTAGTATACTTGGGGGGATGCAAATCAAAATGAGTGGCATGTTGGTACTGATATTCATAAATGCCTGTTTGTCTCTGATCAAACATTTGAGGTATATGGTCATATGGGTTATGAATGGCCTGCGGTCTTTTTCCAGCAATCCCAGGTTTGTTAGGCTATATCCAAGTATATGTAGGGAAGAAGTGAAGAATTTGATCTAGTGGATACACAGGACTACATAACCATAGCAGCAGGAGGGGTAAAAGGCCATGTTAATGGTTACAGAAGTCTTGGGGGGTGTCAGAATGAGTGGGGCTGGAGTAGGAGGCATGATGGATGGGGCTAGGACACCTACTTACCCATGGAACATGCACACTTTCATTCCCACACAGATATGTGGCCCCACACGTACAGCACGTACACCACATATAAACATCGCAGAAGTAAACACCTCTCTGCACCAATGTCTTCTGGTCCAGCAATGTCTGTCCAAAAATCTGGAATGCTGCACTTACCAAGAAAGCTCCAAATTATGCTGATTTAAGAGGAGCCAGATTTTTTTATACAGGCAATTGCTTCTTAAAATTAAGTCCATTTATTGGTTTTGGAATTTGTACATAGATTAGAGCTAAGTTTTGGGAATGCTACAGAGATTGTGATCAAATGTGTGTGTGTGTGAAATATTCTAAGAATAACAGTAACAAGATCTGTTAGAACAAAAAAATAATAGCTGCTCAGAAGAGGATTGTAATATAAATAATACCCCCCCCCAAAAAAATTTGGCACATAGTCATTGTATTTGTGCTTATATGAGGAAAGCTGGTTCAATGATAACAAAAGAAACATCATATCCAGATGTCATGCACTGAGTAGATCCACTGAAAATCAATGGGATTTAGGTTAGTAATGAGTAGTACAAATCCCCTTTTATTTAAATAGGTCTCTCCTAAGTATAACTCATCAGCATCAAGAGAATCCCCACTAGGATTGGGTATGTCTAAACTGTTGCCATTTTTTGTGTTTCATGGCTTTTGTTTTTTCGGGCTCATCTTCTTGCTAGTGTAGCCTAGCCATGGATCAGGCCCATTCCTCCCGCATTACCAGACAAGCACTCCAGCCCGTCACTGCAGCCGCTGCCGACACTATCACCCTGGCTCTCCCAAAAGTGAGGAAGCCAGCCCGCAACATGTGACCAACCTTGATCACATGCTGCGGGACCCCTTCCTGGATCCTACAGAGTATATGGCGTTTTTGGCCCCCCGCCTTCCAAATATGGTGTAATGATGTGGGATCCCATTAAGACAGGTATGATTCTCCTCACATTCTGTGAGGAGTATTTTCACCATTTAGACAACCCCTAGGGTAGGACTTCACAGTTATCGCACTGTGGTTCCACTTTAAGTTTCATGTCTGCATCCTTCCAAACCCTGGGGTCTGTAGTTTGGTGAGGAACTAGAGCTCTCTAGCTGATAATTCTAAGTACTCCTCCTTAAACTACAAGTTCCAGGATTCCATAGGATGGTGCCTTGACAGTTGAAGTGGAATTGTAGTGCTATAACTATGTGGTGTGAAGGGGCCCAGGGGAAACAATACTTCTGGATTTCATTAATGGCTTTGGAATGCAAGGCTCAACATTTGTTCCTTCATCAGAGATACCACTTGAGACCAAATGCTGATTTGTCTAAATAATATGACTGTTGGCATATGAATACAGTACAGTGTTAGATACCCTGGGTAATGTTCCTAGGAATACAGCTGGTGGAGCTTAATCACAAGATTCTCAAGCGTGGGAAGAGACTTGGACGCATATGTGTGCATGTGAGAACTGGGATATTGAGAGAAAGTTCTTCCTCCTCAATGTTAGGTGGGAGGGTTTTGAGCCTCCTTCTTCCTTGCTGATCCCCCAATGGCAGCGAGGGAGAAATTGATATTGAGAAAGAGACCATATATTGCTTCACCTTGGCCTACGGCTGTAGCTTGCAGGGCTTTTCATTGGAGCTCTTTATTCTACCTGACCAGCTTTGTAGACACACTCTACCAGTGCTAGAAAAACTCTTCCTTCCACCTCATTCCAAGCTAAAAGAAAGTTCAGTCTTCCTCAAAAATGGGAACTGGAGGATCGGTCTTTTTTTTTTTTTAAACAACACTCCTGAACATGCCTTTGTAGTTAAGAGATTCTCATACATAACAAAATGCAAAATCCCAATGTTAGTGCTGATACCAAATTTACCAGCACTAAATAGAAGGACCTTTAACAAGAGGGAGCTAATGGGCTGGGACTTAATTCTTTGAGGTTTCTACTGCCAACAAAGATAAAATCTTTCATTTGGACTACAATTGGCATGTTTTACCTATACAGCACCTAAAAGTTTCCCCTGATGTAACAATACAGAGACTTCTTGAGAAATTCTGTGTTCTCTGCCTAATAAAGGGGGCAGTAAGCCTCTCAACAGACAGAGATAGCCTAGATCTCAAAAGAAGTTACTTTGCTGTTGCTAATGGATTTGAAGTTTTATTGGTTATCTTTTACTGCCCTTTGTCTCCAGTCCCCACATAACCAAGAAGGGAGCAGTTTCTGATTACACTGAGATCCTGTCTTAACTGACAGCAGAAGTAACATCTGAGAAAAAATGTAGGCCTGTGATTCTAACATCATCACTTTTCTTCTCCGGTATGATCATTAATATCTTTGCCTGATGAAGAAGCCAGTGAAGCTTCAAAAGCATGCATGATGCATTTTATGCTTTTTTGTCAGCCCAATAAAGGTATTGCTGTTTTGTGGATTTTGTTGTATACTGCTGCATGGCCAATGCGGCTACCCCTGAATATGTTTCATAAATAACAGTGATTTCCTAAAGTAGAGTTCATTACTTTTGGAATTATATTTTTTGATTGCAACCTCCAAAATTCCCCTGCTAGCATAGCTAGTGGCCATGCCGGCTGGGGGATTTGGGGAGTTGTAGTCCAAATCTGTAGCTGTAATCCAAAGGTGGCTGGAGTGTTCTGGCAGTTGTAGTTGATAGCTGTAGCTATTGTCCAAACTTGGCTGGGGGATTCTGGGAATTACAGCCCAGAAAGTTTCTCTTCCCCCAGCCCTGGTACACTTCGACATTCAGGATCTTTGCATACAAATGTTCACCCTGGGTTAAAGTGGCACTAAAACATTGCATAAGTTTTAAAAAGTGTCTGAACTGAAACATTGTGAAAGAAATTTCATGGACTGAAGAGATTTTCATGACTACACAACGCACTGTTTTGTATTCATTGTGGCTGTCCTATAGGAACCCTCAACAGAAAACATATATTTGTTGGAACATATGTGACTGCTCTCTCTCACTCAAATTTTTCTGCAGAAGAATGAAAGTTGACTTTTGTTTTCAATTTCATAGAAAGCAAATTAGGTTTTGGCAAAGTGGAAAAAATCCCTCATAAATGACATTGCATTGTACTTCAAATATGATGATCAACTAATTACACAAAGGGGAATGCTTATGGAAGAATTTTATGTTGAATTAAATGTGTACGCATGTAAGAAATCACTTTGCCAAATATTGATATTGAACGGGAAGGAAAGAACATGACAGATTACCAAGGTCAGAAGAATGTGAGGGTAAACAGAGTTTAAGTCAAACAAGGCTCAGGAAATGGGAGACAATTTTTAAATACATCAGATTGTGGGAGAAATTCTGCTTCTCCTATGTGTCCATAATAGACTGTGTCTACAACATTAGTGCCATTTGAGGTAGCTTTAACAAGATAAGAAAAAAAAAGCTGGTACAACCTATATTCTTAACAATCTGGTCCTTCATTCTAGGGAAAAAGAAGGATAGCCTATTGCTGTGGCATCACTAAGGCTGATGTCACCCCTTCCCCCAATTGTGTCACTTAGTCTGGTTTGGCTTCTCCGCACCCCCCTAGTGCCACCACTGGCCTATTGGACTAAAAAGATGAGTGACAGTAGTAGAAAGCAATGGATGGAACCACAACTAGTAGAGTGTGCTGGTAAACTACAGATAGGCTGGTCATAGGGCCTGCATGAAAGGAGAGGAGAGATCCTAGAGAGAGAGGAGAGGAGAGATCCTAGGAGAGAAGAGAGGGGTGGCCATTTCTCAATCAGTGAAGGAGTCAGACAGAGGACCAAAAATCTCAGTGGTTACTCATGCGGCTGGATGAGGGTGACAGAGCAAAAGAATGAACACTCACCCTAATGCAAAAAGGACAGATGAAGTATTAATGATACAGTAATGATGACTGCATGGTGTAGTGGTCCGAATGTTGAACTAGAACACTGGGAGACCAAGGTTCAAATCCCTGTTTAGCCATGGAAACCCAGTGGGTGGCCTTGGGCAAGTCACACTCTCACAGCCTCAGAGGAAGGCAAAGGCAACCCCCATTTGAACAAATTCTGCCAAGGAAACCATGTGATAGGTCCACTTTAGGCCCATCATAAGTCAAAAATGACTTGAAGGCACACAACAACAACAACTGATGACTGCAGTCACACTGTCCCCACCCCTGCTCAAGGGTCTGGCTAACCACAAAGACATTACCAACACTAAACCTTGACAGAATGTTTTACGTGATTTGTTGTAAAAACCCTTTAATTGTCCTTTTCATCAACTTATTGAAACAGTAGATCCTGTCCACATTTCACTTCTTGACATAAATCTAAGTGCAGTGAAGAAACTGCAATTAGTGTGTAACTGGGCTCCATTTTTACTGCTCTTTTTGTCTACACAGTTTATAATATTACCAGGAGGGAAAATAAAAGCAGACATTAAAATATACCAGATACTGCTCAGGATCCAAAAAAAATGCACAATGAGTTCTGTACATTCAATGGATTGGGTTTCTTGAACCATGACACATGGCAACTTACTTTTGAAACTGAAGGGAGAATCCAGATCAGCTTATGTTATGCTTGGAGATCTGAAGCTGAAAGTGGGGGGGGAGGCATTCCCACTGGTCAAGTTTATGCCCTCGAGGCTGTCTAAGTGGCTGTTTGGATCCCAGTTATTCTGTCTGTTTACTGTTAATGGAAACTGGCTTGTGTGCTTGGATGAGAATGTTTTCAGTTGCTAAATTCCCATCAGTTTCATATGGCTTCATCAAAAAGGATTTTTCTGCCAAGAGCCATTTTAACTTTGTTCTCATTTTAGAGTCAGATACAGGTACAGGAATACTCACTGTATGTCCTCTTCTGTGTTGAAATGTTGGCAACTGGCATTGATAACCATTAGATGTAACTTTAGAATAGTAAATGGAACTGCCCCGAAATTAGGAAATTCTGGAATAAAATTCATGGCAACATTCAAGTAATCTTTAAAATATAAATCTCCATGAATCCAGAAATCTACTTATTAAACATGACAAATTTGATAACTAGACAAAAGAAAACATGAATGAGTGATTTTATATCTGGTAACATTGCCAAGGATTCTCCTAGCTAAATATTGGAAAAAGTCTAAAGTTCCAAACTTAGAAGAATGACTCAATATACTGATAAGCAGTATAGAAACAGAAATAGAAGTGAAGTCGAAGGCTTTCATGGCTGGCATCCATATATTTTCCTTGGGGGTTTTTCAGGCTGTGAGGCCGTGTTCTGGAATAATTTCTTTCTGACGTTTCGCCTGCATCTGTGGCTAGCATCTTCTCTGAAGATGCCAGCCACAGATGCAGGCGAAACATCAGAAAGAAACTATTCCAGAACATGGCTTCACAGCTGAAAAAAAACCAAGGAAAATCTATAGAAATAGAAGTGCTATTGCTATGATGGAATCAGACAGACTATCTCTATTGTTGTAATTTTTTTTTTTACAAATATTGCAAAAGAGCTATGTTAATGTAATACCTTCAAGGAAGGTAATTTAAGAATAACCTTAAATGCACCTGCCAAGACAGGAATAGGTTTCTTAAGTGTGAAAGTAAAGGATATTCTTTATACAATCTATTGAGATTCCCTCACCAAAATGTGAAAAATACTAAGTAATAATGTAGAAACAACTTTGTTAAAAAACCAGAAGTAACTATGAGATTATAGAATTGTCTATATTCTTGCTAGATAAACTTCGATTTGCTTGTTCAGAAGCAAAAATTAAAAAGACATGTTAACATTCTGACTAGAAGAGTAGCTACGGGGAAGTATTTACATGTTTTGCTTTTGGTTTTGGTTTGTACATTTTTAGATTAGATATTATAAAATGAGTAGTTTATGTTAGTAGCAGTTGAAATGTGTTGAATAGTGAATATATTTGTGTTTGTCTATTCAGTTTTGTTAATTTGTCAGAATTGTTATTATTATGTTGGGAAAATAAAATTAAAAAAAGAATAGGAAGGCAGCACTAACTGGTTTCCTAAGCCATTCATAGGCTGGAGAGCAAAGTCCAACTGATTGTAGCAGAAATGACCATCCAGGGACACACCCATGAATAACATCAAGGCAAGAAGGAAACCAACCTTACCCATCTTTGTTGCCCCCCAAAGGAGCAACTACAGGTTACTTGCTCTGTGCCAGAGAGAACACACAGCTCTAACTACCTGTTGCCCTGGGCATGCAGAAGTAAGAAGAGAAGGGAACAGTCCAGATATATGCATCATTCAAAAGAACAAGCGACACCCACTGATTATTAATTTAAGGACATCAGCAAGGAAATATCAGCCTGGGGTGAATTATATTTCAATGCTTGCTGATAGATCACCAGCAAGGGCTGATCTCTGTTCTCTTTCTTTTTCCTCCATTTCTCTTGACATGTGTGTTTTACCTTCTTGATTTATAGGCCTGTGGCAAGATATCTTACCTTCAATCTCATTTACTGATGTAATCCACTTTGGGAAGCCAAAATGGTCTTAAAAGCAGAATAAAAATATAGTAAATACAGCTGTCCCTCCATATCCATGGATTTGGTATCCGTGGATTTAAGTATTCACAGCTTGAAAATATTCTTTAAAAAATAGTAATCCAAAAAGCAAACCTTGATTTTGCCATCTTATATAAGGGACACCATTTTGCTATGCCATTGCATATAATGGGACTTGAGTATTCACAGATTTTTGTATCCACGGGGGGTCCTGGAACCAAACCCCAGTGAATATGAAGGGACAACTGTACATCTCCAGCAATAAAAGAGAGTAGGCATCTGCATGTCAGAACCATGATTTCAAGAAGATTAAACCTAGGCAACTGAAATGTGATGTTCATTGCTAAGGGAACTGGAGGGCTGTGTCCCTGCAAGTTATTTTGATTTTCAAACATATTAAATGTTAATGCGTTTCAATTGTGCTGTACCATCTAGGTGGAATATTTCCCTACTCTACTCATAACTTTGTAGACTATGCAATTTGAAAGTAAGCAGGAGTACAGTAGGATCCCCATATCTACTGATTCATTATCCACTGATTCAATTATCCATGGGACACAAAACAGGACACCTACCATAGAGTCTTTCTAGAAAATGTGTCCTCTCTAGCAATTTTCTAGGTCCTCCAAGGCAACTCTGTGGTATTTTAAACCAGAAGTCTCATTACTTTCAATGGTGTTCGGTATTATCCATGTTTTTTTGTATCCATGGGGGCCCTTAGAACCAATCCCCAGAAGATACAGGGGTCTTACTGTAGTTCAGAGTTATAAGACTGCCTTCTTCCTCCTTGCTGAGGGGTTGTCCCCTCACAAACATGAAACTGTTAGACCCTTCCCACACAAGGATGCAGGGCTGTTTTGTGTTCAATGGCTTCAAAAAAGAACTGGTAAAATATGTTCAGTTCTGGCAGCTGCATAACTTTGCTTGAAGTTTTTGCCATATTAAACCAAGGACTATTCCAGATGATGGCGAGCTGCGTATTTTTGTTAGTAACAGATAAAACATTTATTTTAAAAAAAAAATCTGTAGAAATGTTGTGGCTAAATAGATTTTTTTTTTTAATTTCTAGATTTGTTTCCTGGCTTATCTATACCCAATCCGAAGATGTTTCTGACTCTGTTCTTCATTATTGTTGGGACACAGACTTCTGTAACACAGAAACCTGGTACTTCAATATCCTTTTTGGTATCTTTCTATCAACAAGACAGTAATTTAGACTGTAAACTCCTTTGCAGCAGACATTGGAAGGTTTGGGGAAAGGATATATGATGCTTTACAAAATGCCACATGCCTTAATGCCCTGTCATTGTTATTGTCTGTGACATATTAGATCACTGTAAGTGAGATCATGGATTTGATCAATGGCTTTCATGCCACTGATGCATCTGCTTCAGGTTTCCAAACTTTAAAGCAGGGATGGGCAACTGTGAGGGGGGGGGTAACCAATTTTCAACTCTATCTCCTCCTGTCCAGCAGGTTGTACCAATGAACACAATGCAAAGAGAAGTGGCATCACTTCACTTCTATTTTCATTCCTGGCCAGTCTGAGACTGAATGGGGTGGGTGGGTTAGGTTTTGGGGTATTTGGGAACATGGGGGTATTGGGGGGTAAATTGTTTCATGTTGCAGTAATATTGGGTCATGCTAATGGCTTGGTTAGTCTCCTTGAGTCTCATTGGTGGAAGAAAAGTGGGATAGAAATGAATATATTATTATTGTTGATGATGATGATGGGAAATACTAAAAAAAATGAAATTTGGGGGTGCTGGAGGCTGGGAGGCTTCAAGGGCCACAAACAGATGAGCCCTATGAGGCTCATGGTCTGCACTTTGCTCATGTCTCCTTTAAAGGAATTATCTAAGGTGCTGAATGTACTTTCAAGATGGCCCAGCACCTTGGATAGCTCCTTAAAAGATGCACAAACCCAGTAGTTCTTAACCTGGGGTCCAGGGACCCCCAGGGGACCACAGTGTGCTCACAGGAGGTCCACAAAGGCTTGAAAGTTATTTGGCCCACCTCCTCTCTACAATGGAGTAGCCACATGACAGGAGCCAAGACAAAAGCTGGCTGGCTTGGCCTGCATATTGCCATTCAATCCACTCCAGCCACAAATATACAGGAAGAAGCAGGAGAAAAGTCTTCCCTTCCCCTCTAGTGCCTCTGAGGGAAGGTTTCATGGATGGTGTAATTGTGTTGTTGTTGTTTTAAATATTGAGTTAAATCTTGGGGGTTAGCAGCAACAAAATATATTTAAAAGGGTGTCCCTGGTAAAGAAAAGGTTAAGAAACCACACAGTGGATTCACTGTCCCTATTGATGTAGAAGCTGCCAGCAGCCACTGGGTCTGATCCAAAACCAAACCCATTTCTGACATATTTTATGTAAAATAGAGAGAAGTGTGATCACAGCAGAATATGACAGATGCCTTACAATATTAGTTATATAATTAATGTGTATTTTATGAGGCCCTTCAATCATACTCCGTGGGGTCAGCTAGATAGAAGAATTAAGTATGGAAAATATTGCCTTACCCCCCTTTCGCTCCAGTGCCTATTTGTGCCCACGATTTTGTTTGAAATTGGTTGAATCAAAAGATCAGTGATTTTGAAGTTCACAAAGCCAATGGCCCAATGGATAGGGTGCCCAAAAGGGGTGCCGGCCATCCAGAGCAGCCTGTTCCTGGCAAGGGGGTGGGGTGAAAAGCCTTCAAAGCTGCCCCTTTCGTGAATTATTTGTACACATCACCTACTGTCCCCTTTTGTGAATTGGTTGTACACATGACCTAATGTGTGCATTTTCATGCACTTTTCCAAAAAGATTGGGAAAAAACTGTGAAAGCAGTTATCACAGGCTATGTGGAGTTTTTAGCCCCCCTCCTTTCAAATATTGCGTATATGGGCCATTGTCTGTGAGGACCATTAGCATTCTTAGTGAATTGTTTGAGGATTTTTTTCATGGTGTAGATGAGCCCCTAGTGTAGTTTACTAGAAAATAAATAAATAAAAATAATTCAGATATAAACACAAAGAAGAGATGAACTAAACTGCCAGAAGATGCCAACAAAACAAAACAAAACAAAACACATGCTCCTATATATCTGAGAGCAGAAAAAAGACACAGGAAAATTAATGATAGACCACACTATTTGTGTATTTAGGGTTTTCTTTTCCTGAACAATTTTAGCTCAATATTAAACAGTGGATTGGCCCAAAGATCTGCCTTCCATGGACAGGAGGGCTCCACTCATTGAAGGTGTCTCCTGTTTTGTTCTCGTTCTTCTCTTGTATTGCTTCTCAGCTCACTCCATTCAACAGGGTCCTTGTATATCATTTTCAAGGAGTTGCAGGGTGTGGGGCTGGCATAACAAGAGAGGGTGGAGAGGACAGCTTAAACCCACTCAATTGCACATGTTGAATCTGGAACCAACCCACCCTTTTTATTGTCTGAATGCGACAAGGACTAACTTCTCTCTTCTGTTCTTGCAGCCTCTGAGTCTGCAGATGTTGTGCTTTTGGTGGACAGCTCTGATGTTCTTGGCAGAAGGACCTTCTCTTCAGTTAAATCTTTTGTTAACAGAATGATCAACAGTCTTCCGATTGGCCCAAACAAATATCGTGTTGGCCTTGCACAATACAGTGATGATGTCCACATAGAATTCCATCTGGATGAATTTAAAGCCAAGAACCCCATGTTGAACCACATTAAAAAGAGCTTTTTGTTCAGAGGTGGATCTTTAAGAACTGGAAATGCCATACGAAAGGTCCGTGAGACTTTTTTCCGAACACCAAGGAGAGACAGAAACCAGATTGTGGTGGTCACAGCTTCAGGACCTTCAGAGGATGATGTGGAACAACCTGCAAGAATGCTACAGAAGGATGGGATAAAAATTATTGCTTTAGGAATTCAAGATGCACTAGAGCAAGAGCTGCAATCCATGGCTACAAAATTCTCCTATCATTTCAGAACACCAAGGGATCTTCTACTATTTTCTCAAAATATGTCTAATGTCATTGAATCTGCTATAAAAGTAGATCTTGGCACACTCTTTTTAACAACTCCTTCACCAACAGTAACAACAACTCCTTCACCAACAGTAACAACAACTCCTTCACCAACAGTAACACAAAGTTTTCACAATGTATCTACTCCAGGTAAAGAAAACAATGTAGTAGAATCTCTGAAGGATAGGCTAGAGAGGAGGTCAAAATGCTCCTTTGGGGCCAAACTAGCCAGTATATTAATACATCAATAATGGGTGGGGAATTTTGGCCCTACAGATGCCTTGCCCTACAGATCCAACAATCTCCCTCAGGGTGGCCAATGGTAAGGGACAGTGGGAGTTATTGGTCAAAATACCTGGAGAACCAAAGGTTCCTTAACCCTGGCATAAATGCTTCTAGCAAGTCCTAGAGTGCATTTACACTGTAGAAATAATGCAGTTTGACACCACATTAACTGCCATGGCTCTATCCTACAGAATCCTGGGATTTGTATTTTTGTGGGGCATCAGCGCTCTTTGACAGAGAAGGCCAAAGATCTTGTAAAACTGCAAATCCCAGGATTCCATAGGATGGATTGACAGCACTTAAAGTGGAGTCAATCTCCATTATTTTGTCAGTGTAGATGCACCCCTATGCATACTTTAAAAGCAACAGTCTAGAGATTGAGTCAGTACTCACAACACATGATGTGGGAAAGATAATAAATTTTATTCCCTGCACCATGATCACACATGCTATTTCTCTACCACAAAAAAATTTTTTTAGCCCAAATCACAACTCAATGGCAGCTTGTATGATGTGGAGAGGTGCACCAAGACCACAATAGAGGGAGAAGGGTTACAATCTTCTTTCTTAGGTTCTGCAGTCCCAATTGTCATCAGTTTCCTCTGCATTGCTTGTTATTTCTAAAATGCAAGCTGTAACATGTTAAATGTGTTGCTATATTTGCTCTTCTCATATATGCCAGATAAGCATGTTATGTGACAGTATAGTTCACTGTGCATGTGAAAATGGTTGAATCTCTGCCACAGGAGTTTCCTGATTGATTTGACCACGTCATTGGCCTGTCTATCATGAATCTGATGTGAAAAAGCTAGGATATCCTAACTTAGCTATTTTTCCAGAGACTAGAAACAAGAGTTCCTTCAGCGACTCAGCAATCCTTGATTCACATGGGAAGCTTCAGTCAGAGTTGAATGGGGGATTCCAGCATATGTTGAAAGGGAGACACAATGGTGCAGGACTCCTTTTCACATTAACTTCCAAAGTGTTGTTCTAACACTGGGGTTCACATAAGACTCACTGGCAAATCTATAGATTTTCCTATTGTGTATTATATTTCTTTAAAGAAAGCGAAAGGGGGGAAGGGAAAGAGAAGAGGAAGTTTAAAGAAAAGGAGAGAAAGACTAAATCCACACTACACAAATAATCCCATTTGAAACTGGATTATTTGCCATGGCTCCTTCCTATGGAATCCTAAAATCTGTAGTTTTGCAAGGTCTTTAGCCTTCTCTGCCAAAGAATGCTGGCACATCACCAAACTATAGATCCCAGGATTCCATAGGAAGGAGCCATGGCAAATAATCTAGTTTCAAACAGGATTATTTGTGTACTGTGTATGTGGCCTCAAAGACAAGAGAAAAACAAAAGTGGTTGTGGTGTTGATGGTATGGAATGTTGAGGGTGGAATGTGTAAAAGGAAGGAACACTTTCTCCATTCCTCAGTCCACACAGAGTTCTTAAAAATTCTTCCACATATTTTGAACGGGTTTTCCACCCCTCTTTTAATGGAAACTATTTGTTCACAAGCTCCAAGTTCCAAGAGGGCTCTCATCCTTTGATCCATATCAAGAGACTTAACGGCATTCCACCTCTGCAGTAAGATACATTTGGTAACACATTCTGTCCAATAAAGCCAAGCTCCTGGTTCTTCAGGCATGTTCCATCCTAAAGATAGGTGAACATTTTCCTCAAAGAATTGGCTGGGGAGGGTTACTAATATTGTGATGTGTGTTTTTTTTCCCCAGTGGCAGATTGCCTTGGTGATTCAGTTGCAGATGTCGTATTTGTGGTGGATGAAAGTGTTTCAAAGACAAATGCTGAATATATCAGAACATTCTTACAAAATACTATAAAATCTCTCGATGTGAAAGAAGAATGCATAAGAATTGGCCTAGTGACATACAGCACTGAGACACACGTAATATCTTTCCTGAGCAATGAAACAGAAAAAGTTGATATTCTGCAGAGAATTCAGAGCTTTTCCCCCAGAGAAGGAAAAGCCAATCTAGGGGCTGCCATTAATGTTACCAGGAAGCAAATTTTTACTGAGAGTGCTGGAAGTAGAAGGAATCAAGGAGTGGGACAAATAGCCACTTTCATCACCCACAGACCTTCAGATGACTCTTTAACAAATGCAGCTGATCTGCTTATACGGGCTGGTGTAACAGTATTTGCCATAGGCATTGAGGGAGCTGATATATCCCAGTTAACGCGGGTAGCATCATATCCACCAGAACGAAATATTATACAAGTCAATTTTTCTCACCTTCCACGTGAGTCTGACACTTTTCAGAAGAAAGTCTTCAATGTAATACAGGACAAGCTCTATGTCCAATCTGAAAGAAGAGTACATCTCAAAGCAGGTAAGATGTCTGAGGTAATCCATTTAGGGCAGGAGGGCAGGGAACATCTTTATTGGTTAATCCAGGGAACAGTTACTATGGGAGGCTGGGGAGCCACATTACACCCCCCCCAGAGACATTAGAGGGCCACACTCCCAACCCTACTCCACTGTCAAAAACTTTTAAAAGTCCGCAAATGCCTCCAACGCCTTCTAGAAGGTGTGGGAGGAGCATTTTTGCCCTTGTTTTTAGGGCCCCTAGACCATTTTAGGTCCAGAAGAGGCCCTTTTTAGAAACAGGGAATGACCAGAAGTAAGGCATCACTTTTCATGGACAGGACCTCCCCATCAATTGAAAGTGGCGCCTTATTTGCAGCTGCAGCACAGACTCAGCATGCGGGGATGACAGCAACATCTTAAACCAGTGGCTGTTCATGGGACAGTAATATTGTCCTCTTGTGCTCCTGTTGTAGGTAGTTGTTGTGTGTTTTTTATGCATCTGATAATCTCCATAGTATCTTCATATAAACATAGTAAGTACTGATCCCAGTGAATTAATGAATACTGCCCCAAACAGTTGTGCACTGATCAAAAACATACAACCAGTTAGAGCAGTGGAATTCTGCTTGCACAACCATTTCCTGACAATTATCATTATGACATGGCCAAAGAATTACTACTGGTAGTCTAAGGGAACATACTCATGAGTATATCATCAATAGGATTTTGGCCATTATCTTTGCTTTAACATGAGTTTGAGAAAAAGGGATTGAGAGTATATGCTGCTGCTGAGGGGCTCTTCAAGGGCTCATCTGGTTTTTCTCCATCTAGTACACCTCATGAGTAAAGGGGTGATCACTCTTTTTCAGTACAAACTATTGTTGCTTTTTCAGTACAAAACTATTTCATTGGCTGAGTTATACTAGTGATGGAGTCAAACCAATGTAGGGTCCTGTGAACCAATGCATTTCCAGGGAGGACCTGCCTGAGAAAACTGTCTATGATCCTAATGGTTCACTTTGTTTCCTCTTTATCTGACACCTTTTCAGCAACATGCTGAATTCAGACTTTTGATGCTATCATTTCTAAGCTTCTACACACTAGGCCTTTACAAGTTCTACCTACATTTGGACCTCTGTCTATATTTTTGCCTGCTTTGAAGCATCTCCTTCTGATTATCTTTGGGGCCTATCTATGCCTAATGCCTTACAAAATCTCTCTGTTTTTTGCAGGATGTGTGGACACAGAAAGGGCTGATATTTATTTTCTCATTGATGGTTCCACAAGCATTCATCATCTTAATTTCGATGAAGACATGAAGACTTTCCTGAAGGAAGTGATCAAAATGTTTACTGTTGGTCCTGATCATGTTCGCTTTGGAGTTGTTCAATATGCAAACAATTCCAAAATAGAATTTGAAACTGACAAACACACTACAAGCAACAGTTTAGAAAAAGCAATTAATAATATCAAGCAAATGACGGGAAATACTTATACTGGAGCAGCTTTAGATTTTATGCAGCCATTATTTGAAAAGGCAAGAAAGCAGCGGAAACACAAAGTGCCCTGCTACCTCATTGTGCTGACAGATGGAGAAGCGCATGACAATGTGAAGGTGCCTGCTGACAGGCTGAGGAAAGAAGCAATCAACATTTTTGCCATTGGCGTAGGAAAGGCTAATATGGCAGAGTTGCGTGAGATTGGAGAGTCAAGGGTCTACTTCGTGAATCAGTATGGCTCACTGAAAAATATCAAAAACAGTATTGTCCAAGCTATATGCTCTGAAGAAGGTAAGAAGAATCCCCTTGTAAACAAAATTTCATTTTCATTGTCTAAACACATCCCATTTCAGGGACCTTTCTTAGGCAGGAATTCTAGGCATTATGGCTTTACCGCATTCCATAGAAAAGCGGCAGGGGAGCAGAGCAGGAATGTTCCATCTTCCATGCTGCCTTACCGCATGATGTTGTCATTCTTCCAGTGTTCTTTCGCTCTGGTCCTGTGGGGGACTGAGATAAAAAAGGCGTCTTTTTGCTAATGGGTTCTTCTGGTTAGCAAAAAGACGTGGTTTTACCTCAGTTTCCCAACTGGAACAGAATGAAAGAACAACGACATGTGGCAAGGCAGTGTGGAATATGGGACATTCCTGCTCCCCTGCCACTTTTCTTTGGAGCGCAATAAGCCCCTGTGAGAGAAATGTGCAGTTCTAAGACCTATGCTTCCATAATAAAGGTAATCCTATTTCAATTGAGATATTTGCAGGGAAGAAATGCTATATATGAGCTGTGTAGCCCTTCCCACAATCACTGTTTTACTCCTATAAATACCCTTCATGCTATTTAAATGCAAAATGGTTAGCCAGTATGAAATGGGAGCATAAATGTGAAAAATACCTGACATTTCCCCTGCCGATGGATAACAAATGGATATGATGATGAAATGGGAAAGATTCTTTGGTATCCCAGTACAAGATATGTTGTGTATCTGTGGTGAGCCAGTTCTGGAAGATTTGGCTCATTATATATTCAAGTATCAGATATATACTGACATTAGAAAAAAGTTATTTAGAGCCTTTCTTAAAGAAAATGAAATACTGGGGGGGGGGGTAAAAGAGACACTTAGTTTTCTGTTACAACCAACAAATCAACATGTGATTTGGAGAGTCGCTGCAGTTGTGGCAAAGGCTGCCAGATGCAGAGAAAAATTTCTTGAGTCCATTCCGACTAATTATTATAGGAACCAGAAGATATGAGAGTCTAAAATGCCTTTGTATGACACAAAAGGTTAAATATTACTCTGGTCTGATAAAGTCCTTTGACTGTAATCCTCTTGGCTGGCATAAGAACACTGGGGCAGTGGTGTAGATTGGTATTTCCCAATCTACCTGATGTGAAGAAACCAGCAATGATATCCACCACCACCACCACCACCAGTGTGCCAGAGATCAGTACCATATTTCAGCCTATTGACTACAATCATTTCTTTCATTCCTGGAAACTCACCAGGGCCCATCAGAAATTGGTTTGTGGGTGGGTATCACTCCATGGTGCAGCACTTTAAATAGCACTATTATAGGTGGTGCCAGGTTGGAAGAGCTAAAATGGGTTGGGCACTGTGGCAATTGAGAGGGTGGGGTACAACACAGAAAGTCATCTGTCAGTCGGAGTCAGCAGGACTATATTTTCCAATGAGACGCAGATTTCTCTTTCCTGCCCCCTACTGCACACCAGTCCAAACAGTGTCCTGCTCTAGCATATAGGAACAGTATACTGGTGTAAGTGACCAAGAGGATTCTGACCCATGTGTTCCTGCTCTAGTAGACAGCAGCATATGAAAAATGTATACCCCTTGTTTTACTTCAGGACTAGATTGTTTAGTCAGAAAGTAACATGATTCAACAGCCTTAAAATGAAAGGCTTACCATATATATCATGTGTACATACACTAGGGTGATGAACTTTCAGCCATGAATTTAAGGGAGATTAGTTGTGACAAATTTTGCATGTTTTTAGAGGTGTCGTGTCACTCCAGCAAATGTTTATGAAATTGATAATATGAAGCAAAACAATTTATTTACATGTGAAGTTGAAGGCTTTCACAGCTGACATCCATAGGTTTTCCACGGTTTTTTTCCGGGCTGTGAGGCCATGTTCTGGAAGAGTTTATTTTTGATGTTTTGCCTGCATCTGTGGCTGGCATCTTCAAAGAATGGTTGGGTAGGAGTGCGTATGGGGTTTATATACTGTGAGTCCCTGTTGGAGAGGATATGTAAATTTGTATGTTTGAATGGCTAGTTCCTGGGGGGAGATATGCAAGGAGGATCAGTGTCTGTTTGGTTAATTTATTTACATTGTACTATATAATATACAGGTCACATATAAATAAAAATTATATATTGCTGGCTCTTGGAAGGGCTATGCTGAGGGAGTGAAGAAGAGGTGGCCACATAGGCAAAGGGGAAGGTCTCTCAGGGGCTCTGCTGGACTTACTCACTGGAGCCGAGCAGCCACTGCCAGGCATAGAAAAGGTCACCTGTGCCTGGCTGGGCACTTCACTCCCCTTCAAGCAGCAAGAAGGCTGAGACCTGGGCCTGGGGAAGCAAGAGCAGCAATTCCCAAGGGTGGTGGAGGCAAAGGAGAGGCAGCACCTGATGGGAGCTGGGCCAGAGCAATGTGCAAGAAGCCCCCGAGGCCTGTCCTGCCTGTGAGAGACACCTCCTGTTCCTCGCTTAAGAACATACTGCCTCCACACTCCATGCTTTCTACAACAGCCCTGGCATTTTCAGTCTCTACTTCCTCCTTCCCTTTTGCTGATGCACTTATATAATAATAATAATAATAATAAATTTTTATTTTTAACCCGCCCCTCTGCTCGGCAACCGGGGCAGCGTACAACAAGATTAAAACACAGCAAGTTAAAACAATCCCATTTAGTTTAGTTTAACTAAATTAAACTAATAGAGAATTAAAACAAAGATAAAATAAAATAAATAAATAAATAAATAAATAAGGCAATAGTGGCAGGCAGGCAGGTAAGCAATCACCTCCACTTGAGCCACAAAGTTATTCCAGGAAGGCCTGTCGGAAGACATCCGTCTTTAGTGCTTTCTTGAAGCTATCAAGAGTAGTGATAAGACGGATCTCGTCCAGCAGGCCATTCCAAAGTCTGGGAGCCGTAGAAGAGAAGGCCCTCTGGGAGGTCGGCGACAGCCTAGTTTTCATAGGCTGCAGTAGGTTCCTCCCAGAGGACCAAAGTGCGTGGGGGGGAGTCATATTGGATGAGGCGGTCCCAGAGATAAGATGGACCCAAGCCATGTAGGGCTTTAAAATTTAAAACCAACACCTTGTACTGTGCCACTTGGCATCCCCTGAGCCTATTGAGCTGATGCTACATTGGAAACTCCACCTCAGTCTTCCTCCCCCTTGGCATGGACCCTCCCCCTACTGAAGCCTCCAGACAGTACCATCATGTCTCCAATACCCACCTCCCTCTGCCTGCTCTCTCTTTCGCTCACTTTTTTAAAAAAAAGTCTGGCTGAATTGAAACATGGAGTTGCGCTACATGCACCCAGCGTTCACAGATTCCCTCTGTGGACTGTGGCTTGCCATTGATATTTGAATGTCAGACCTGGGTAAATATATGGGAGAAATAAAAGTTCAATACGGAAGCCAGGAGGATCCAAAAAATAGCTCAAATGTGGGAGTTCCCAGGAAATACGGGGGTGTTGGTCAGTTTAGCATACACACACATGCATGTACACTTACTCATTGAATATTTTTTATTTCATCAATGGGGATTTTCCCTCCATTAAGGCAGATCACAACAATTATATGAAAAATGAATATGGGCAATGCATTGTGTGGTGGCCCCCCTTCTGCACTTAGCTAAGCTGGTCCTCAGATGACCAATGTACAATATGCCTTTGGATCCTCATTCTAAATCTTAACAGCTTAGTAGAACCTGTCACAACTTATACTCTACTGGCAAAAGCACAGGGTCACCTCCATGCTATGATGTAACAGTAGAATACCATGTATTTGCATCATCAAAGTCCATCATGGGAATGTTTTAACGTAACATTCTTTTTTCACTATATCAGATGTCACAATTCCTCCTTCACCCTTGCCATCATAAAAAAGGCTTCCCGCTTCTCTCAAACTGTAACCTAAATAATTATCCTAATTCCTCCTCATTCCTTTTTACCAACCCTTATTCAACCTATCTTATCTCGCTAACAATAATAAATGTTTCTTTCATCAGCATAAAAAAGAAAAGAAAGAAAAAAGAAATTTGATTCTATTTTCTAAACATCAGATCCAGCAATATTGATAACCCAACTTGATTGTTTTACATATTCTATACAAGTTTCCATTTTAAAAAAAACTTCTGTTGAATTCCTTTTTATTAAATTAGTTAATTTATCTACATTGTGCCAGTTCACTTTCTCCACCCATTCTGTACATGTCAGTGTTTTATTGCTTTCCCAGTACATATCTCACTAAAACCAGTCTCCCTGCTGTTATCAAGTTATGTATCTTTTTTCTTTTTTTTTCTTTCTTTTTTCTTTTTTTACTTTTTTTTCCTTCTTCTTCTTCTTATTACCGCCCTTATTTTTTGCCATCTCTTGGCTCTTTGGAATTTTTATATATACCTCCCCCCCCTTTTTTTTATTTTTTTTTCCTTGTTGGTAAAGAAGAAGGCGACAGATACCAAAACATACTGACAGAAGATCTAAGGATATAGCGAAAGAAGATCAAGGAGAAGGACCTGAAGAAGAAGAGAGGCGGAAATAAAAGAAACAACATGGCGTCAGGAGTGAGGAGCAGAACAAAATTTGCAGACCCGAATAATATACAAGGAAGGAGAGGTTCAACAGAAGAAGGAACTCCACAATACATGTTAAAATTTATGGAAGAAATATGTGAATTTAGGAAAGATGTGAGTGTTCAACTTGGAGACATCAATACTAAATTTAATGTGTTACATACATTACTATCCCAAACGAAAGAGGAAGTGAGAGAAAATAAAGAGGATATCCAACTTCTGAAAAAAGAAAATGAAGAAATAAACGCTGAAGTGGAAATGTTGCAAGATCAATTGGCTTTAGCAGAACTGAGAGAAAAGGAATCCTGGATAAGATTAAGAGGTCTAAAGGAAACACAGAAAGAAGATACAAGGAGAGTAATAATAGAAGTACTTGCGAAGAACTTAGAATGGAGTGAGGAACAGGTTGGAAAAGAATTGGATCGCGTATACAGAATGAAATCAGCATTTGCTACTAAGAAGAATCTCCCTAGAGATATCATCATACAGTGTGTGAGAAAATCAGTAAAAGACTATATAATGGATGTGCACTTTAACAAAGGGATCTGGTTTGATGGAAAATTGCTTGTCCTGATGAAAGAGATCCCCACTAGAATTTTAAGACGACGTAAGGACTACCAATTTCTAGTGGAGATATTAAAAAAAGAGAAAATCCCTTTCAGCTGGGACAAGCTTGAAGGTGTGCTCTTCACTTATAAAAAGGAAAGACTTAAAATTGACACAATAGAAAAAGCAAAAGACTTTGTCAGGAAGAACAAGAAAGAGTTTGGTATGCAACGCAAAAAACGGGAAGAAGAAGAAGAGGAAGAACAGAAGACAACAAAGAAGGGCCAGGGAAGTATTCAAGAAGAAAAGGACACAAGAGAGAGGAAGGAGGAAGGAGGCAGGAGAGAGGGAGAAGAAGGAGAAAAGAGTAAAGAAACCAGCTTGCTTGATTTAAGTGATTGAAAGGACTTTAGAAATATATAGACAACGGGGTAGACCTCCTTTTTTTTTCTTTCCCACTTCTCTCTTTTCTCTCCTTCCTCTATTTTGAATAAACAAACTTTTGTAGAATAAGCAAATGTCGGAAATTAAATTATTGACATGGAATGTAAAAGGACTAAATGCAAATAAGAAAAGGAATATAGTGTTTCAATATTTAAAAAGAAATAAAATAGATGTTATATGCATACAAGAAACTAAGATTAAAAAAGCTCATAAACATTTACTAATACAGAAAAAACTGGGGGAAGAATTCACATCCTTAGGATTGAAAAAGAAAAAAGGAGTTGTACTGTATATAAAGCCAAAATGGAAACCCAAACAAATATACTCTGATGAGAAGGGGAGATATATAATGGTGGAAATATCGGTAGATAAGAATAAAATATTACTAGTGGGAATATATGCCCCAATAGAGGAGAAATCCACCTTTTTTAAAGAATTAAAAAAGAGAATGAGTCAACTAGAATACAGCAGCTGGTGTATATTAGGAGACTTTAATGGTGTCGTGGAACCATCGGTAGACAGATTGTCGGAAAATAAAAACCAAAGTATAAAAAAATATCAGGGGAAATTGGCAAAAGAATTTTTTGAGATAGTAGAGGAATTCCAATTGGTAGATACATGGAGATTTAAAGTTGGGGCAAGCAAGGGATATACTTTCTACTCGGATAGACATAATTCATTCTCCAGAATAGATATGATCTGGATGAGTAATAATCTTATAAAGGCCATCAAGAAAACCGATATTTTAGCAAGACCATTATCAGATCACAATCCAGTTGTGGTTAGTATGAAGGGTGAAAATAGAATAACTAGCTGGAGATTAAATAGAATATTATTACTCAAAGAGGAAGTTGTGGAAGATTGTAAGAAAAAATTAAAGGAATATTTTGAGTTGAATTTAAATAAAGAGGTAGAAATTAATACGGTATGGGATGCGGGGAAAGCAGTAATGAGAGGGATACTTAAATATTGGAATATAATAATAAATAGGAGAAAACAAGAAAGGAAAGAAAAAATATTAGAAGAAATAAAATCAAAAGAAAATGAAATGATAAAAGCCCCAAACAATAAAAAAATTAAGAATCAAATAAAAACCTTACAGGATCAGATAACAATGATTATGACAGATGAATTAAAGAGAAAATTAGATTATATAAAACAGAAAGAATTTGAATTTGGAAATAAACCAGGTAGGTGGCTAGCGTATAAATTGAGGAAAGAAAGATCAAAAAAATTAATAACGAAGATTAAATCGGGTGAAAGAGAGATAACGGAGGAACTGCAGATTCAAAAAGTATTCCACAATTATTTTAAATTACTGTATCAAAATTGGAGGAACCCCGCAAGCCAAAATGATGATTACATTAAAAAATGTGGAATCCCTAAATTAAATGAAGTTCAAAGAAAAGAATTGAATAAAGAAATAACGATAGACGAAATCATAGGAGTAATAAGAAAAATGAAAGGACAGAAGGCACCAGGTCCGGATGGTCTTCCGGCGGAGTATTATAAAACATTTTGTACAGAGCTAATAGGTCCTCTCTCTTTGGTAATAAAGAATATTCAGGAAAAAAATCAAATACCAAATAGTTGGAAGGAGGCAAATATTGTCCTGATACCAAAGGAAGATAAGGACTCTACGCAAATGAAAAATTACAGACCCATTTCGTTATTAAATGAAGATTATAAAATATTCGCAGCGATACTAGCTAAGAGACTTAAGGGATACTTACAAGATTTTATACATAATGATCAAAATGGTTTCTTACCCAAAAGACAAATAAATGATAACATCAGGACGATAATCAACGTAATGGAATATTGGCATTACCATAACGAAATTAAAGGGGCTTTGATTTTTTTAGATGCCGAAAAGGCATTTGACAACCTAAAATGGTCTTTTATGCTACAAATAATCAAGGAAATGGAATTTGGGGTAAATTTTTACAAATGGATTAGGGCAATATATTCGGAACAAAAAGCAAAACTAATTATAAACGGGAATTTAACAGAAGAAATTCAAATTGAAAAAGGGACCAGGCAAGGATGTCCGCTATCACCACTATTATTTATATTAGTTTTAGAAATTTTGAATAATGAAATAAGGAAAGATAAGGAGATAAAAGGAGTTAAAATTAAAAAAGAAGAATTTAAATTAAAGGCATATGCCGACGACTTGGTATTGATATTAGAAGAGCCACTGAAAGGGATCAAAAGATTATCACAAAAGAGAGAAGAATTTGGGAAACTAGCAGGTTTTAAGGTGAATAAAGAAAAAACCAAAATTCTAACAAAAAATCTGAATATAAAAGAGAAAGAGGAATTAGCCAAGATAACAAATTTTGAAATTGTAAAGAAAGTGAGATATCTAGGTATAAATTTAACAACGAATAATCAACAGCTTTTTCAGAATAATTATGAGAAGATATGGAAGGAAATTAAAAGAGATTTGAAAAAATGGGATGATTTAAAACTATCAATGATGGGGAGAATCTCCGCTATCAAAATGAATGTTTTGCCTAAGCTGATGTTCTTATTCCAATCGATTCCAATTATCTATTCAAACAAAATATTGGTAAATTGGCAGAGAGAACTAGTTAAATTTTTATGGGCAGGAAGGAAGCCGAGAATAAAATGGAAACTACTATCAGATGCTAGAGAAAGAGGAGGTCTAGGGATGCCAGACATAAAAATATACTTTGAAGCAGCATGCCTATCTTGGATAAAACAGTGGATTTTGCTAGATAATAAAAGAAATTTGGAATTAGAAGGACATGAATTAAAAATGGGCTGGCATGGGTATCTAGGCTATGACAAAGTCAAGGTGAACAAGGAATTTAAAAATCACGTGATAAGAAAATCCCTAATCAAAGTATGGAATAAATATAAATATAGACTATGTCCTAAGATACCAGGGTGGCTTTCACCTCAAGAAGCCTTTTGCAGAAGGGAATTAAGAGAGTACAACTGGTTAACGTATAGAGAATTGATGGGGAAAAGGACAGGAAGTTGGAAACTTAAGGAATGGCAGGAGTTAAAGGATGAAGGCATACAAATACAATGGCTAAGTTATTATCAAGTAAGGGCCAGAATTAAAGAAGATCTAAAAGAAAAACAGTATGAAGGAGATGTCTCAGAGTTTGAAAAAATAATAAAATCAGAAAGTGGACGTTTAATCAGTAGTATCTATAGATTATTATTGAAATATAATATGGAAGAGGAGCAAATTAAAAATTGTATGATCAGGTGGGCAAAAGATATAGGCCATAATATTGGTATGGAGCAGTGGGAAGATATTTGGCAAATAGGGTTAAAATTTACATGTTGTTATAGCCTAAAAGAAAATTTTTACAAAATGATGTACAGATGGTACATGACACCAATTAAAATATCCAAAATGAAAAAGAATAATATATCCAACTGCTGGAAGTGTGAAGATCATGAAGGCTCCTTCTACCACATGTGGTGGGAATGTGGTAAAGTAAGGAGATATTGGAATAAAATAAATAAAGAAATTGAAAGAATTGTTGGCTTTGAAGTGGGATTGAGACCAGAACTGTATTTATTAAATATGGTAAATTTAGAATGTAGAAAAGAGAAAGAAAATAGAACATTACTAACCTACTTAATAACTGCAGCACGAGTGGTTTTGGCAAAAAGATGGAAATCTAAAGAAATCCCCACGAAATTAGAATGGAAAGAAAAGGTAAAGGGATGCATGGGGAGTGGGCGGGGGGAAGGGAGGAGGGGGCTTCTCCGCCACCCCCCCTCCCTGAAAGCGCGTTTCTGCGGCTTTCAGGGAGGGGGGTGGATGCATGGGGAGTGGGCAGGGGGAAGGGAGGAGGGGGCTTCTCTGCCACCCCCCCTCCCTGAAAGTGCGTTTCTGCGGCTTTCAGGGAGGGGGGTGGATGCGTGGGGTGGGTGGGCGGGGGGGAAGGGAGGAGGGGGCTTCTCCGCCACCCCCCCTCCCTGAAAGCAGCGGTTCCGCTGCTTTCAGGGAGGGGGGTGGATGCGCGGGGGGTGGGCGGGGGGAAGGGAGGAGGGGGCTTCTCTGCCACCCCCCTCCCTGAAACCGCGTTTCTGTGGCTTTCAGGGAGGGGGGGTGGATGCGCGGGGGGGTGGGCGGGGGGAAGGGAGGAGGGGGCTTCTCCGCCCCCCCACTCCCTGAAAGCAGCGGTTCCGCTGCTTTCAGGGAGGGGGGTGGATGAGCGAGGGATGGGCGGGGGGAAGGGAGGAGGGGGCTTCTCCGCCACCCCCCCCTCCCTGAAAGCAGCGGTTCCGCTGCTTTCAGGGAGGGGGGGTGGATGAGCGGGGGTAGGCGGGGGGAAGGGAGGAGGGGGCTTCTCCGCCCCCCCACTCCCTGAAAGCAGCGGTTCCGCTGCTTTCAGGGAGGGGGGTGGATGAGCGAGGGGTGGGCGGGGGGAAGGGAGGAGGGGGCTTCTCCGCCCCCCCACTCCCTGAAAGCAGTGGTTCCGCTGCTTTTAGGGAGGGGGTTGGATGCACGGGGAGTGGGCGGGGGAAGGGAGGAGGGGGCTTCCTAGCCACCCCCCCAAAGCCGCGGTTCCGCGACTTTCGGGAGGGGGGTGGAAGCGCGGGGGGTGGGCGGGTGGCAGGGAGGAGCACTTTGCTTCACCCCCTGCCCAATCTCCTGCCTCTTCGCTCGGTTTGCGAAGAGGCAGGAGATAGGCAGGCAGGTGAAGCAAAGTGTATCCGGCGTATAAGACGACTGTCAATTTTGGAGGGCACTTTTGAGTGCTCAAAAGTCGTCTTATACGCCGGAATATACGGTAACTTTGCTTTGTAGGAGAGAGAATGATATGAAGATTATCAAGGGCATGAAGAGAATATGTGGGAAGTCCTTTTTAAATTTATGTGATGTTTGGGTTATATTGGTTTAGTTTTGTCACTGTTATTGTTATTGTTTTTTTGTGTGTGTGTGTGTTTTTATTGTTTGTGTATGTTATTGTGTACGTTAATGTGTTTGTTAACATATATGTTAATTAAACGTTCAATAAAATATAAAAAATTTAAAAAACAAACAAAAAAAAGTTATGTATCAAATGTCTATATTCTTTTTCTGTATTATCATCTACATTTATCATATTTAATAGATATAGTTCAGGCCTCAAAGCTGATTTAGATCTCAACATTTTTTTAATCCACTTAGAGTTTTTGAACCAACACTTCCCTGGTTTGGGTTTGTTTTTGTTTTTTACATTTCCACTATATATGAACAAATCTTCATAGAATCATAGAAACTTAGATCTGGGAGGGACCACAAGGACCATCTAGTCTAACCCCCACAATGCAAGAATACACAACTAAAGCACACCTGAAAGATGTCCATCCAGCCTCTGTTTGAAGCTCTCCAAAGATGGAGAGTCCACCACCTTTTGAGTCACTCCATCCCCCTGTTGAACATCTCATACAGTAAAAAAATGTTCTTCCTAATTCAGGGGCTGCTATAGACAGGGGAATTGCAAACAACCTATGTTCAATGCACAAGTGAACAAATAACAAATTTTAATGGCTCTGCTATTGAAAAATGCTCAACTGGATGGCTTCTGCTGAAATGATTGCTTGAAAAACAAGCTTTAAAGGTTTGTCTAAATGAAGTGAAATGCTTAAATAAGTTGCAATAGCATGGATAATAGCAATGGATACAATTTAGTTATTAAAATCTGATTAAAATTTGAAGTGGAAATTACATTTTAAAACAGTTTTCAATCAAATGCTAAACCAATGAATTTAATTTTTTAATTAAAAATCAAACATTTTAAACTAAAATGCTTGAGTAAATGATCGATTAAAAGAAGCAATGCCTCCAGCCTGAGTAATTCAGAATGGATGGCTTAAATTTCCCCCATATATTGTTGAAATATGGCATTTCTTCCAAATAAGCAAAGATTTTGGAACTGTTCAACCATGTTTGGTTTTAAAAAATGAGTAATTGTTTTCTTTCTCCCACAGCTTGTAAGGAAATGAAAGCTGATGTCATGTTTCTGGTGGACAGCTCTGGCAGCATAGGCGATGAGAACTTTGAGAAAATGAGGACCTTCATGCAGGAACTGGTGAACAGATCTGACATTGGCCTAGACCAAGTGCGGGTTGGTGTTGTCCAGTTTAGTGACATCAGTCAAGAAGAGTTCCCACTCAACAAGTACTCAACAAGAAGTGACATCATTGAGGCTATCAGAAGAATATCTCCCATAAAAAGTACCACATACACTGGAGAAGCACTGAGATTTGTGTCAGACTATTTTGAGCCTGCCAAAGGAGCACGCTCTTCTGTCAACAAAATTCTTGTCCTGATCACAGATGGGGAAGCACATGACGAAGTAAAAACTCCAGCCATGGCGCTGAGAGGCAAAGGCGTTGTCATCTACTCAGTCGGAGTGTTTAATGCCAATAAAACACAGCTAGAAGAGATAAGTGGGAAATCTGAGAAGGTTTTTTATGTTGAAAACTTTGATATATTGAAGCAGATAGAAAGCGACATAATTTTTGGCATATGCAGTCCATATAAGCCAGACGGTTAGTAATGCTTCTCTTGCTCTTGGGCACTTATGCAGTTTGTGTGGATTTATGTGTGCATGTGTTTGGGTAGGGTGTTTTACTCAAAAATGAAAAAAAGGAGAATGATGTCTTCCTGGAGGCCTCATAAATTCCACAAGAAATCACATAATCAAAAATAATAGGCAATTGTTTATTAGGATGGTTGTTGTACGGCCAAGGTGTTCCAGGCAGATAAATTACAACTACCAAATAGTCAATTGTCTGTGGAAGCAGAATGTCAGGTTTCACAAGTCATTGCTCAAAGCACCAAGATGCTGATTCTTACAAATACTTCAAATGTTCTACCTTCTGATAGAACAGGGGTGGGGAATTTGTGATCCTTCATCTGTTCTTGAACTCTAACTCCCATCAGCCCTAGCCAGAAAAGCTGATGGTGAAGTATTATGGTGGTTATAATCCAAAAACATCTGGAAGACCACAATTTGCTCACCTAGTGGTAGAGAGATTGCATACCCTTAAAAATTAAATCTCAGTTTTAGACTACGGGCTTCTCCAGAGAAGAGTTTGTGTGGTGTAATGGTTTGAGTGTTGGACTACAACTCTGGAGACCAGGGTTTGAATCCTGCTTGGCCAGGGAAACCCACTGTCATAAGATGGTGAAAATGCCCCCTACACCCCATAGGGCATTTTGACACAAAAAAGTTTTGAAAAATTACAATTAACTTTTTTCTGATTTTTTTTTTACCCCTGGAGAGTTGGGAGCCACAAAACTGCCCTTGGGGCCACAAGTAGCCCATGGGCTATACTTTCCCCCTCCCCTCCCCTGGAGATTCCCAGGGGGAAATACTGCCTCCTGGACTTACTACAGTTGCCCAACCATTAAAGCTTCTTAGAATCAGTTGGTCTCTGCTCCTGTATGGGACCAGATTTTGTTGGTATCCATGCACATGCATCCATCTATCAACAAGCATACATTGTCCACTTTGGTCCAGTTTAGAGCATTGCCTTAATATCACAACAACCCAATCCATTCTTAATGCATACTGTAGCCATGAAATATCATACGCTCTCCACTTTGTAAAGAGAATTTGCATCTTCAAGGAGATTATCAGATGTGCTAAATATGGTGTTATCACAATGCCAAGAGATCGCTAAAGGGCTCCCCTTTCAGACGATGTCATTCCCACGTCGTCCTGCACCCGGGCTGCTTCTGTTCTGCTGGTGCTGCTTTTTATTCACGGGCTAAGCTGTGAATTGATCCCCCGTTCCGTTTCTGTAATGGAATGACATACTTCTGAAAAAGTGCCCCGTTATGCTGGTGAGATGCCAGCGTCAATGGGAGGTCTGTGGCAGAACACTTCCGGGTGTGATCAGGAGATCCAGGTAAGTGACATACTTTTTTGTACCCTCCCCAGGTTACTTGGTATTTTTTAAGTCTGTTTTTGTGCTTGCTGTCACGTTTTAACCTTTATTTTGCTTTTAATTTTTGAATTTCCCGCACTCTCATGCTCTCGCGAGAACGGCTGTAACTTGAAACCAGGAAGTGAAAGGAGCTATGTTTGAGCTCTAGTCACTCCTGGGCTGCCGTTTCAAGGGAAAGATGTGCAATTAAGGTAGGTATGATTTTTTTTCTTCATATTACAGTGATGGGAGAAGGGTGAGAGAGGAGATTGCGAGATGGGAACTCCCTTTTTGTTCCCATCTGAAAATCTCCTAAGAATAAAAAATTATTTGGTAAAGATGCTTATTTGGTGGACCTTGAAACTATAATATAATTGTTAATTGTTGCTTTTATAAAAGCAACATTTCAAACTCGTCTGGTGGAAGCTACTTTTTTCAGTGAAAACAGCCCCCTGTGCACCCTAAAAACCATGCTCCTAAAGGCCAAATAACCCTCTGGAGCAGGTTCTTAGCATCATGGAGGACTGCAGGGTCTTTGGGAAGATATCCTTATAATCTTAGTGCTAGAATTGATTTAGTCCTGTAATATGAACAATTTCATTAATGGTTTTCCTTTTGTTTCTTTTCCAGAATGTAAAAGGGCAAATCTTTTAGATATCGTTTTTGTAATAGATAGTTCTGGCAGTATAGGAACTGACAATTATGAGATCATGAAGGACTTCATCATTGACATCGTCAATAAATCTGATGTTGGCAAGGACCGGGTTCAGTTTGGAGCTGTGAAGTATTCTACTAATCCAGAAATTCTGTTCTACCTTAATGATCATGCTAACAAAGCAGCAATTATTGAAAAAATTAAAGGCGACACACTTATGGCTGACACAACATACACAGCTGAGGCTCTTCGCCACTCTGAAGCTCTGTTCACTGAGAGCCATGGCAGCCGCAAATTTAGAGGTGTCCCCCAACTTCTCATGGTCATAACTGATGGTACATCCCATGATAGGGATAAGCTTGGTGTAGTCTCAACAAGAATCAGGAACAATGGAATTACTATTTATGCCATTGGGATAAAAGATGCAAAACGTGATGAACTTGAGATCATGGCCGAGAACAAAGATAACGTATTTTTTGTGGATACATTTGGTGGACTAAAAAATCTTTCAGTAATAGATAACTATTGCCCAACTGCAGGTAAACAACACCTTTTTTGTTATGTTTATTTTTCTCAATTATAGATGTAGATAGTAATCTACTAGCTCTATGCTGGATAGAGGTTGTAGTCACAGAGGCCTTTTAGAACTAAGACCATTTTACAGGACAATTCCCTGGCTCACCATTTTCTCTTATAAGGTTATTTTTTCAATGTTGAATCATGAGACAGAACTTAATTTCCATCTTTATCCTTTAAAAAATTAATCCTTTGGTTGATGTTAAAAAAAAAAAAAGATGGAACTTAATGTTGACATAATGTTACTTCACCCATTTCTAATTGCGTTCGGTTTGAGCAGGCTTAGGGCTTGTGTACACAGGCTATTTACCCCATTTTGGCCCCATCTTTGAGCCCTGCAGTCTAAATGATGCAGGGCATTTGCCCCATTTTACCCCCAGGCAATCATCATGACCCCCAGAGCAAAGATGGGACCAAGGCAGGGTAAAGCCCATTAAATCATTCTTTTAAAATACCTGTGAAAAAATGGTCCAGCCAGCAAAAAACAGATTGGACCCTATGTGACTGCAGGAGCCCATTCCAGCATGGCAGCCTATGACTGCAGCTGCCATCTGCCATCACTCTTCCTCAGCCAGGAAGCAGGCCTGCAGTATGCAAGCAGGCTGGTCACATGCAGGGGCCTTGCTCATGTGCTGATGGGCTGGCTTTCTGGCTTCGGAGAGTGGGAGGTGGGCAGTGGCAGCTGTGGCTGCAGAGACTGGATGGCTTGCCATTCTAGTCTGCATCCCATTTCATTTAGGTAACAGAGAAGCAACAGGCCTGCTCCATGGGCAGAATACACTAGCAGAGAGCCAGCCTATTCTGGTCCATGTAGATGAGCCTTTAATCGTATCTAATGTAGGCACATAGAAAACTGTGGGGTGGAAATTAGTTATGACTAATGCAAATATCACTGTTTTCACTTTATGCAGTGACCCTAAGTAGTTACTAACCAGTTACTTGCAATCATTCCTTTTTGTAATACCTTGGTTATGTTATAATTCTAAGGTAGTGAGGAGGGAAATCATTCTTTTTACAGTGTAACAAATTTTAGTTATGCTGGAAATTTTTATAATTCAGAAGTGTGTGGACGCATTAAATGATTGAGGAGGAATATGCTCTATTAAATGCTGGCTTGCACTGTCTCATGATGCTCCTTGGTATTCTGTTATGGGTATTAAGGTGACAACAGGGTAGTTGGAGGGAGAAAAGGTTTTGTACCACAGCTCAGCACTTAAAAAATAAATGAACCCTAGTCTCTCCTGTAACTGTGATCTGCAGATTTTGATCTAAAGGCTACCAAACCAAGCTGTTCAATCATATATTTTACACCTAAAAACATAGGGACCTACATTCAGTTGCTAGTCCCACCTCAAGTAGGCCATTTAAATCAACTGCTGAATGGCAAGTCAAAATTTGTATAAATCACAGTGATTCAATGGGTCTTTTCCAGTGGGGATTAGTTTGGGGCCACTGATTTTCTTCATTATTTTTAATGAAGTCCACTCCTTCAGCATTTAGACGGGGGATGATGTTGCCTTCCTCTTTTTTTGGAATCGGAATGAAGTCTCATGAGGCTGACTGGTCTTATGGGACTTGCTAGTTTCATGGGTTCTGGCATCCAGGGGCCTTTATAAGGCCAGGATGCCATTTTCAGTCCCTCTTTCTGGTTTCTGTAGCACAGAGAGAGGATGTGTGCTTGGCTTATTTCCTAGCATCGCAAGTGGTAACTGTTCACTTGTTGTCTATGATACTTAGTAGAGAGCTTTATTTTTTTAACAAAATTTTTAAACAATTTTTGAGGGGTTAAGTGTGCTGCACCATCTTGCTGATTTATTGTCATACCTCTTCATTCCAAGATGCTGGGGCAATACTCCCCCTCCCCTCAGTGTTTACTTCTAATCTACTTTGATGTAAAAACTATCCTTTATTTTAGTATAAAGTTTGAACCTGTTTTTTTAAAAAATATATATTTGATAAGTAAATAAAACCCAGTCACAGAATAATGAAAACATTATAGAACATGTTAGCCCCTACTTACATAAAATAAAATGAAATAACCCCTTTTTAAAGCCTAACTATAAAATAATTTCCTACTAAACATGGTGTACAATCTATCTGTCAAAATGAATGAGCAATAATTTTTTGTGACACTGACCTAAAAAACAACAGGAAGGGCAAGACTCAAAGCATGCTTTCATTTGGGCTAGCAGCCTGTAGGGCCAGTGTGTGGTATAATGGCTTGAGTGTTTGACTCCAAGAGTCCAGGATTTGAATCCACTCAGCCATGGGAACCTATTGGGCAAGTCACAGTCTTTCAGACCTTGGGCAAATCACTCTCTTTCGATCTTACATGAAGGCAATAGCACACCTCCTCTGAATAAATCTTGCCCAGAAAATCTCTTGATTGGATTAACATAAATTAGAATTGATTTGAAGCCACACATAATAGCAACAGTGAAACAGTCTGTCAGGCATGTTTCTGGATAAAAAATGCACAGGAAGATAACACATACCTTCTGGGCAGAGGCTGCTCTATTGCAATCCTATCTTCCTTCCTGATCAGGTATATACATACCCAGTGTCAGTTGGAACATTTGAACTGTGTTGAGGCAGATTGCATGAAGGGAATCCCATGTTATAATAGTCTCCTAAAATAATGGCTTATCTCCATTTCTCCCAATGGAAGATAATGTCAAAGAGAAGACAAACTTACAGCCCATTCTACTTTTCTATGTGTAAGGAACAGAGTGGCGGTGATGATGGTAGTTCATGGGCAGGAGGAGAACAATCGAATGTAAAGTCCCCTTGTGGGTGTTTTGGAATCTTTAAGTCTATGAATACCTGCACTATGTGATTCTGCTTCATGCAAGTCTCCCCCCACCCAAAAAAATTATCTGTTATGGGTCTAGATTAAACCCAAATGAAGCAAAATCCCAGGGCAGAGCTGGAGAACTTGTGGCTGTTTGTGTGCTGTTCAGACTCTCACAAACTTCTGCCTATGTAGCCCATTGTCAGAAATTATGGAAGTTGTAGCTCCACAAAATCTGGTAGATCACAGATCCTATGACATCTTTAAATTATAGGGTCACCTCTCTCTCTCTTAAAATAATTACATATGGCTTTTAGATCTATATTACCCATAAGGAATATGTCCCCATCTCCCAAGAGAATGACTACGGGCTTGTCTAGGCAGGCTATTTGCCTCCCATCTTGCCCCTTTCTTAGAGCCCTGCAGTCCAAATAACACTGGGTTTTGGCCCTGTTTTGCCCCTGGGCAGTCCTCATGACCCCTGGGCAAAGACAGGAGGAAGATGGGGTAAAGCCCACTAAAACATTTCAGCAAAATACCCAGGGAAAAACCACTTCATTTTGGAAGAAATGGATTGGGCCCATGGGACTGTAGGAAGCCATACCGCCACATTGGCCCATCTCTGCAAACCCCACCGTTTCCATCCATGTCACATTCACTGTAGCCAGGAAGTGGGGCCAAGGCTGGTCACATGCTGGGGGCCTTGATCACATGCTGCAGGCCCCCCTCCTTAGGGACAGTGGTGGTGGTGGCTGCAGAGATTGCATAGAAAGTCCAGCTACTTTAGAACATAACAGAAGCAGCCTACATTAACTGAGACATGTTGATATGAATTCTAATAAGAAAACAGGTAAAAAGCACTGTCTGCTAATTTGTTTTCCATGCACAGTTCAGAAGTGATGTTCTTCATCTTTAAATCCAAAATAGTTAGAGATATCTAAAAGGTCATCCTTTCAATACGAATTGGGTGATCTTTCATCTAGATGCCATCATCAGAGATTTGAATGTGGTAAACAGAGTAAATGTTCTGCTTTTGAACACACTTTCCAGAAAGTTCTGATAGGCACTTTCATCAGGTGCCATTCACCTTTCTTTACCTTACATTGAATTGTGCCTGTACTGTTCTGCTGGAGTTATTGTTTCTAGTGATGTTATTTATATGGTTTTATTTCTGTATTGCATTTATTGGTTTTAATTTTTTATTATTTCAGTTTCTTTATATTATAGAAGTCTTTCTGTTAATTAAACTATAGACTACAAAAAGGTGTCTGCACTCTAAGGACTCTGCATTCACCCATAGATGAATTGGTGGCCCTAGGATGATGGAAACCAACGGTCAGGGGAAATTTAGAAGGTGGTAGGTTCAAAATGTTTCAAAAACAGTGCCTTACATCAAGATGTCTTTCAACCTAAAATAAAGAGACTAGTTGTGCTGTTTCTGCCATGTCAATGATATGGAAATGCAAGAGCAAGAAAAGGCAGGAAGGACTGCCATAGTATATAAAGAAATTTGGCTTTTGGTGTATTGGAACAAGCACTCTCATACAGCCACCAGTTGAAGAATATTAATGCTAAATATCTTATTTTCTCTTGCAGTATGTAACATCCATGCAGAAATTGTTTTTTTGATTGATGGTTCCAAAAGTGTTGAAAATGTTTTCGAGAACGTGAAAGTCTTCTTAACAAGGCTGGTTGATTTGATTGGTTTTAATGACAATGTACTATTTGGTATGGCCCAATTTAGTGACAGATATCAAGAAGAATTCCCTCTGGGTCATTATCAAAACAAATCAGAACTTAAGGATAAAATTACTAGCGTTTCAATGATGAAAGGCAAGCGAACATTCATTGGCAAAGGTCTTAAAAAAGTGAAGGCCTTCTTCAAATCTCCAAGAAGCAGAATGGCTCGAAACGTCCAACAAAAGTTGCTGGTAATTACTGATGGAATATCACATGACATTTTTACTCAACCAGCAGAAGAACTGAGAAAGGAAGGTGTGGAGATTCATGCAGTTGGAGTGGGAAAGTCCCTTCGTTCATCACAACTTCAACAGATAAGTAACTCCCCAGACAGGACATACACTACAGCTAATTACAGTGAACTGCCAAATATGGCAAAACGTGTTACAGAGGAAATATGTAAAGCTGATGATAAGTCAAGTAAGTTCAGTTCAATTAAATATATTCCAGATTATTTTTGTTCATTTATAAGAAAATAGATTTCCATTGTTCAAACAGTGGGCCCTTGGTATCCACTGGGGTTTGGTTCCAGGACCCCCCCATGGATACCAAAATCCATGGATGTTCAAGTCCCATTATATACAACAGCATAGTAAAAATGGTGTCCCTTATATAAAATGGCAAAATAAAGGTTTGCTTCTTGGAATTTTAGAAAAAATATTTTCAAGCTGTGGATGGTGAAATCCATGGATGCCAAATCTGTAGATAGAGAGGGCTGACTGTAGTTTAAGGCCATGCATGGAGCCATTTATTCTGTTCAGTGTCCTGGTCCATGATTTGTACCTGAGCCCATTTCAAACCAAATCAATCCAGACTCAGACTGAATAGAGATTTGTCTATCTGAACCACCAGTCCTTCCCCTATACCATTTTTGGTTTTGTTCATATTTGCATAAGATTTGGACACACACCCTAAGGAGGAGATTTATTAAGGCCAATTTCAGAGAGGTAATTCAAGTGATTTTGTGCTAGGTAACTGTAAAACTGCTCAGTTTTGGCAATTAGTTTCACACTCTTTTGTCCTATCTCTGTCCCCCACAGCATCAGTCAGCCAAGTTTGTTAAAATTTAACAAAGATACAGTATATGTTAATGATAATGATAATGAGAACAATGTACTTGAAGGGTGGGTACGGCTTTGCTTTATTCTACCAGAAAACCAACTGGTGAGACTCCATGATGTAGCATAAGTTTGTAAGAAGGTGACAAAATAATGCTTTACATGATATTAACATTCAAAAATATTTTAATGACTTAATGGTGGGGTGACAGATCTTTCTTCAGTGTATAAGAATAGAATGCATTTGTACATTTTTTTTTTTGCACATCATGCATGCAGCTGGTTTAGTACCCCGACCCATGTCTCCGACACATGCCATCATTCAGATTTACAGTGGTAGAAATGTTAGCACGTAGTCCTAACCCCAAACTGCACAAAACATAATATGTGACCTATAATCCCATTGGCAAGAACGGAAAAGAATTCTTGCCTGTTGATTATGTGTAGGTTGAAAGTATGACTATACTGTCCAGGCCTTGTTTCTATTCATGTTAATTACTGAAGCTTTCTTAAACAACTCCTAAATGATGTTGTTGTGCCTCCCTTTGGTATAGCAGCAGTACAAGAGTGTTTGGGGAAGGGCTTGGCACACCTACAGTGTGTGAGGCTGCCTGAGCCATTCTCACTGAACAATCAGCCAGTCTAGATAAGGCAAGCAGCAAACATAGGTCACTTACTGGCAGCAATATCCATCTCAGCTCCCACTCTGAGGGAAAGATACCCAAACCAACTTGGAGACTCTGACCCACTTTCTGGAGCCTTGGAATTGGACCCTCTTTTGCATATACCTCTGCCTGTCTTGATTTTCCTGGTTACTAACCGATCCTCGGCTTCTTGACCTCTGGACTGCTAATTGCCCATATGGCTTCTCTCCTCTTCCAGTGAATTCCATCAAATACTTCAAATTGGATGATTCCATTTAACAGATTATTATTATTATTACATGGATGTTATTATTCACATAATAAATTTCAGTGTACTCGGAGTTTTAGAATAATACACAGATTGCAGTTGACCTCCTTGCACATAGGAAATCATTATGTAATAGAAAACAATAGCCTATAACTATTCTCTTGTAGATTATGGCTTTGTACATGCAAGAGATTGCTTTTCCTTTTATTAAAAAAAGTGGGCAAATATTTAAATATGAAAATGCCTCCCTTCATTTTTAGTGATACATTTTTGTATGTAGTAAGAGAAAACTTACGTGCAGCTAAATTATGTCATGCAGCTTACCATGGATTGTATTACTAAAAATACATACATGCTTGGCCAATGTAATACCTTTACAATAAGCATTTGCAGACCCAGACCATACTCCCTGCTACCATCCCCCAATGAATACACAGACAACTATAAGTTTTGTTACAAATGTATTGAGTAAAAGATAACCACAAAAAGATGAGGTACAGGTTAGTATGAAGATAATAATTGTATGAAGATAATAATTGGCGATAAGGGCTGCAATTTGCTAGTGGCTGCAAATGGTTGGCATCATTGCATGGGTATGGATCCCTTCATTGCCCAACCCCATGTTGGGCAATGGTTCACTGTCGGCTGCTGCCAACCTCTTCTGGAGGGGAGAGCTCTTGGCCAAGCCATCCCGCTCGACTCTCTCCTCTTCCCTGAAAACAAGTTGTTAACCTTTAGTGGGATCTCTGTGAACTTGAACTTGACAGAGACCCCCCCTTTTCCCACTTATCCGGATCGGGGCCCATGACATCTGCCTAACAAATTGTGACAAAGATCATAACATGAAGCATACATAACAGGGAGGGTGGGCGGGTCTTTGGCTCCTATTGAGCCATTGTGAAGCCTGCGATGGGGGAGCCAGCTTTTATACCGGCCCTATCACAGGCTTGCATGTCATCCAGCCACACCAGAAATGCGGCCGGATGTCCCTCCCACCCTGACATAACTGGCCAATCGGAGTGAGGCGAGCTTGCCCTGATTGGCCCATCCATTCCTGCACCTTCCTGGCTGCAAAGGGAGCTGGGAAGGAGACAGCCTGGACATGGTGGCCCCCTCACTGGCCATGCAGCCATGAGGCGGCCGCTAGAAAGGGGGGGAGGGACCACAGGGGTGCCGGCCAGGCTGCAAAGAGGCCCAACCGTCCAGCCGGTAAGCCCCCTTTTACACACATTCATGAAGACATCACCCAAGAAACTGCAAAATAGCTAATCTTGGAGCTTTAACTTTCCAGCTTTGTCAAAATTTCCTTGATTTTCTTCCCCAATGCAGTTCTTCATTGTTCTATCTCTATCTTTATTCAACATTTACTTCTGCAATTATTTTCTGATATTTCCCTATTTGCATTTCCCTAAAACAGCATGTTTTGTGGATGTTCTTATGGGATTTGACATCTCATCTCAGAAGCCAGGGGATCATTTATTCAAGAACCAACAGCTTTTGGAAGCCTACCTTCCTGGTATAATAAAGGACTTCACATCTTTAAGTTCTGTGAGTTGCAATAAAGGAACAACTACACAGTTCAGTGTAGCTATTCCAATAGAAAATACAGACCAACCTGTCTTGGCAACTCTCGAAGTTGACCATAAAAAAATCCTAGAGAAACTCAAAAACGTTGTGATCAACAGCCCATCTCATCTCAACGTCAAGTTTTTGGACAACCTTTGGAATAAATTTCAAAGCCTATCTGATAATCGAAACCGGAGCAAGGTAATTTATTCTCATAGCTAAAATTATTTGTGTTATGGTACTGCATAATATTGTATAACAAGCCTACCAGCTTTGTGAAAACATAACTCACAAGGATTGTTGAAGCTGAAGCTGAAGTTGTGTTGAATCCAAACAGTCCTTGGTAGAAGAAAGCTAGAAATTACTTAGGACTACTTTGAGCCTGACCTAGTTAGGACTGCTCTAATCTGTCATAGTGATTGTGTCCCTGGGCTAGAGGACATTTGGATCTGGTGTAACATAGCTCTTCCCTCATTTCACCCCTTCTCCACCCTTCTATAATGTTCTATCAACTGATTCATCTAGGAGAACAGTTGACCAGGTCACCAAATCTCTCTTCGGGGTGATCAGAAAAACAGAAGGTTGTGTGGGAGAGAAGGTTGGGGGTGGTGAAGGTGTCCTAAAGGCAATAGAGCCAGCAGAAATCCAGTTTGGCAAGCAGAAGAGGTTTCTTCCTATTCTGAACTCTACATAGGTGATGCATTTTTGAGTGAGGATTGTTGGAAAAATCTGAATTGCCTTAATTAGCAGTGTCCCCTTCCCTAAGTGTATTTTGTTTCTCTGAATGTGTGATGAGCCTTTCACTCTAGGGATCAACTGGACTGTTTGATTAATGATACTGTACCATATAGTACACATATCTTGTTTCTCTTTTGCACATATGAAGTTGATGTCTAGTCTCATGTTGTAATTTTGTAGGTGCTGCTTCTTTTCTCTGATGGTTTGGATGACGATATAGAGGCACTTGAAAAGAAATCTGAAGAAATGAGAAAGCAAGGTATGTTGTAACAAATCAAAACATGATCATTTTCTCTCAAGTACGTTGTTACTATAATAGCTGCTGTTCTTATTAATTCTGGTGCATACATCTTGACATCCTTCTTTAATGGAGCACAAGGTGGTCCCTGTAGGGTACCCACAAAATCTACTATACTGGCAAACTGAAACAAAATTAGTTTCAAGTATATTCCTGCATCATTCAAACCATCTCCAGGATACTAAATTACTTAGGGCTAAACTACATGATACTTTAAATATGCTGTTTCAACACTTTAAATTTTCTTCATTACACTAAAGTGTTCATGGCCAGGATTGAACCATCACATGAGTGTGGTAGATTGAACCCTCCTTCCCTCACTGGTTTTTATTTCAAGATCCATAAAGGGAGGTTGGGGGTAAAAAAAGAAAAAGAAAAGAAAGAAAGATGAAAAACATTTAAACCTCCCTAATCTATGTGTAGTGGTCTAGACTGACCTAGATTTGACCTTTATTATAAAATAGAAAGAGATCTTAAATTGCTTGCTATGTATTTTACACAGATGGTATTTGAGCCTTTAAAGGCCTTTAAGAGTCAATGGATTTTATCCGACCCTCCGAATATGGCGTCATAAGGACGCCTAATGATTGTGAAAGAGTGTGCGTACAGGACAACATCTCCCTTTCGTGATCATATCCAGTCTAAAACCCATCCTATTTTATTGGTGGCCCAAGCCATCAATTGATTCCCCCATGGTGCTTTTGTGCCGGCATTGCCGCATTTGAATCTATGCACCATTGTACTCATGTGAATGCAGCATCAATGGCCAGTCCGGTGAGAACACTTCTGGGTGAGATTATGACATCCAGGCAGGTGGCATATTTTTTATGACCGCCCCAACTTACTTGGGACATTTATAGTGTATTTATGTGCTTTTTAAAAATTTAACTTTTTAATTTTAGTTTTTATTTTTGAATTTCCCGCGCTATGTATTCTCATGAGAATCCATGGGATTTCAATAAAGGAAGTGAACAGAGCTCTGTTCACTTCTCATTCATTGCCGGGGAAGCCTTTAGTGTGGCTAGGAGGTAAGTGTGGCATGGGGAATTCTTTTGCTGGCATAAAAACAGCAGAAGTTATGCCGGCAAAAGAACAGAGTTTAGGGGGGTAGTCTGATAAAATCCTATAAGGCTAGATTCCTCATCATTCAAAGGGCAGGAAATGAGAAGGAGATCCTTCATGGTTACACAATTTTTTGGAAAGTCATTGCCTCACTTGGATAGCATACTACATGATGAGCCACGGGGATGCTGTAGTTATGTCTGCAACCCCTTTGGTACAGTGTCAGAGTTGTGTTCGGCTATAATGAAATCAGTTCCTTTCTTGGGTGACTAGGATCTGTACAACTGGAGATTTAGGCTCACAATTTGGAGCAATGAAGGTTGTTCCAATGTAAGTGTGGTGATCAATCTCCTTTGGGTTTTAGTCTGAACTGTAAAGAATCTATCAACGATGCTCAATCTCATCTCCAAAACAGGTTTGGCACCATGGATGGCTCCTTTAAAGTTTAGACTAAAATCTGAGGTGGATTTACCACCCCAGTTACATCAGACCCACCACCCTCCACTAGTTGTTTGAACAAATTCAGAAAGATGGGTGATTACATGGCTACCTTTATCCTCTACCAACTGGTCCCTAGTTGTTCCAGGTGGTAATAATCAAAACTTTAAACAAACAAACAAACATGTTATTCTTCCTTTTATGCATATAATTTACCATCTCATAATACATTATCCTTGAGTGTAAGGGAGGAAAAGTTAAGTATGTTTTTGTGGTGGAGAGGTGGGGAATCCAAGACACTAATATTTAAAATGTACCTGTGATCATCAATATTTAAAACAGGACTGAATGGAATCATAACTGTTGCCCTGGAAGGAGCTACCAGCTTTCGGGATCTTCCATATATTGAATTTGGAAAAGGATTTGGATATAATGAACAATTAACTATTGGCACACATGATATCGCCAGTCGGCTGTTTGAGTATGTGGTAAGCTCATGGGAGAAGGATGAATTGATTAGATTTCAAAGCTTATGGGTCATTGCTTTATGTCATTATAAGTAACAAACCGGTATAAACTAATAAGTAATCAGTCTGCAGCAGGGGCCCTGGAGTTGTTTGTAAGGTGGGAGGGCCTCAATATTAGCAGTTGTGTTGTTATTATTTTACCTACTTGCTGTTTCTAGCAGAGGGAGGGGCAATTACTTTTTCCACCCATTATCGTTCAAGCAATCTTAACTATGAAGGCTCTTAGGACTTTATCAGACTAGCATCTGAAACTCTGTATTTCTGTGAATGAAGATAGCAGAACATCGTGGCATTATAAGACTTATTATCACACGTAGTTGTAATCATGCAAAAGAAATGCCACGGAATTATCGCACGGCAACCACTAGCATTTTAATAACAGGACGTTTATTTCCACATGGGTGAGATTTCAGTTGTTCTCATGAGAAGACACAAGAGCGCTTAAAACTCCCCAAAAAGCCTTAAACAAGTTAATGAACACTCAAGCACTGAAACAAACCTAAAAACATGCACACTAGATGGGACAGTTCATAAAAAGAGCATCCTGTGCTTCATTTTCACGTTCTCGCCTGGAAGTTTTCTCACTGAGGACTGCCCATTCATGTTGTAATCTTGTGAAAAAAGTGATATTGGTGATCTATTGATGGCTTGACCCATCATTTAAAAGGAATGTCTTATTCATGGCTGGGGCACAGGATAACCACAAGATGACAATGACATCATATGAGGGCCGCAGCCATTTGCACTACCATGACATCGTAATCCCACGATTTTTGCCACACCTGATAAAGTCCTCACAAACACAATGTGTATGTAGAAGTGTTCTCCATGTGTTCAGCATAGCTTACTTCCAAGGAAACATGCATAGGCTAGATTACAGGTAGACTTTATGTATCCTGGGAGGCCTCAGCAACAATTGTTCTCTCAATATCCCTTAGTGCTTGATCATTTAGTACACTTCTGATTTAGTTGAAGGGGCTCAACTAAATGGGAGACCTGGTGGTCCAATTTTGCTAGATCACTTCCCGGGTGCTCATCCCCCCAACCTAATCTTGGAGGGAGACCCCCTTCCCCTCCCCATCCCAATGTCCATGGTTTGCATTGACTGCAGTGTTCAGTATTTATAGAGCTATATTGCATCTTCACTGCAGAAATAATACAGTCTGGCATCAATTTACCTTCCATGGCTCAGTGCTATGAAATCTTGGGATTTGTAGATTGTTGTGGCACCAGAGCTCTCTGAAACAGCAGGCTAAATATCTCACAAAACTACAGATCCCAGAATTCCATAGCATTGAGCCATGGCAGTTAAAGCAGTGTCAAACTGGATTATTTCTACAGTGCAGATACAGCCCTAATAAAATGTTCAAAGAACTAGTTTCTTATCTCTTGTGCTTTTGTTTTTTTCTTTTCAAGGACAAAATTGCTGAGAGAAAATGCTGCTGTGTGTTTTGTAAGTGTGTGGGAGAGAAAGGCCCCCTTGGACAAACAGGGAAACGTGGACCTAAGGTAAGAATATTTGTGCTTCATGTAATTCGGAACACAGCAAAATGTAGGTTGGCTGGAAAAATACACAATTCGTAGCTTCATTAGAAACTGAAATATTTATTTTTGCTTTCATTTTAAGTTGTCACAAATTGTGTTGTATTGTGGACTGTTACAACTTGCTTACAATATTATTTCTAGCTATTTTAAAAACATTTAAACATTGCCTTATTATTTTTAACAAATATGTCAAATGTAGGCCAAAGTTAACTGTTGGCAAGCTTTGCTGCTTGAAACAGAATTACTTTACAGATTCCAGATTCCTGTTTTCCAGAATACTTTTTCGTGTTACACACACTCACTATGCAGCTATTAATCAAACAACGATTTCTGGAGCAAAGTTATGGAAGCCAGCTGTGAATGGCATTAAGAAGCAATGTAAGGCCTGTTCCACAGGTGAAAATAGAATTTTGCTGGCAAGATTAAATTTACTTCATAATCCTAACGTCCATGAAGCAAAATGTTACTGATTTTTATCACTATTTCTGCATTTTAATCTTATATTTTGTTGTGTGTTAAGCTTGTGTAGTCATCTATGGTGGGAGCATACAAACTTTTTAGGTAAAAGGACTGAATTGGATTAGAGGGGTACTGCACACATCATCATCATCATCATCACTGAATCTATAATCACAAAATATCTAAAATGAAAAGCACAAATGTCTGCTAAAATTCCAATAAGCTGCAATGGAAGACAGATAAATCATTTCTTTATTCCCTCAAAATCTATATATATATATATATATAACCCTTGGGTAAGTTTCCTTTCCCAGTGTGCTGATTGGTCGCTTAGGAAATGTTGCCCCTCCCTCCTCTCACTCCCTCAGCCAATTACCAACTACAGTTGTCCCTCCATATCCACAGATTTGGTATTCACGGATTTAAGTATTCACGGCTTGAAAATATTCTTTAAAAAATAATAATCCAAAAAGCAAACCTTGATTTTGCCATCTTATATAAGGGGCGCCATTTTGCTATGCCATTGCATATTATAATGGGACTTGAGTATTTACAGATTTTGGTATCCACAAGGGGTCCTGGAACCAAATCCAGCAAATATGAAGGGACAACTGTACATGCAAATTCCCTCTCTACCTCACAATCCACTCCTGCCATTCAATCTGCATCTACACTCCCAGCCTCACAAGGGCCCAGTTGCCATCCACTCACCTGAGCGTACAGTGGTGAAGAGGAGGAGCCACTGCTGCCCATGAGGCAGCCGCTACCACTGTGATGCCAGCTTGGGGGGGACAGCGAGGGTGGCTGACCCAGAAGCCATGGCAAGGACTCCATGAGCCTAAACAGAGACCCCCTCTATCTCCACTATACTCCTCACTGTGGGAGTGCAAGAGGAGAAGCCACTGCACCACAGAGGCCTGGGAGTCCAGGGCAGGAGAGCCAGCCAGCTAGGCAGTCGCTCAGTGGTTGTATTGATTTTGGTGGTAAAGTTATACTATTAGGTGGAAACTTCAGAATCTCCTGTAACAGTGTATGTTACACTGGGTACAGCTAGTTTGTTTGTATCTTTATTAAAATATGCTCATTGAAAGACAAAAAAAGATCTCTAACAAAAGGGAATTCAATAAGTAGGGTGCCACTATCAAGTAAGACCTGCTGCTTGCACACATAATTGCAAATATACATGCAGAAATACATAAACCTGCTTATGGACATGCATGCACATATACACACTGGAGAGGCTTTAATCTGGGGTGGGTAAAGTGGCCCTCAAAACTATTTTTGCATCCTCCCAAGTCTCCCCCAAGTTCTCCTGATTTATTTATTCATTGAAAAAAATGGATGTCACAATTTGCCCTAAAACTGGGTAACCAACTGCTGTATACCCCATATACTATGGTCAATGGGATGCTCACTATCATGGCCAATATAATAGACAATGGCCAATAACATTGTCAATATCATACTAATGTCAAGTGAGGTATATTTAAGGTTCATTTATATATACTGTACTTATATTTTCAATAATAAAGTCTGAGTGTGGGGATTTTATTTGTTAATGTTATTTTCAGGGAACTGTTGGTCCAGAGGGCAGACAAGGAGATATAGGAGAAGATGGAGAGCCAGTAAGTTTGTTTTTATTTTATTTTTTCAGTTTTAGAAGGATCTCTCCCCACCCCCCGCAACAGACACACTGACTTTTAGTCTTTCCCTTTTTTTTAGGGTCCCAGGGGCATTCATGGGCTAGAAGGAGAGAAAGGATGTAGAGGAGAGAATGGCAAGAAGGGACAGAAGGTAAGAATATATCTGAACAATGTCATTTAATCAATTTTTTTATTGTTTTTGTTTTTAGTTTTGTTACTGAAAAAAAAACTCTTTCAAATATTTCAGGGCCTGCGAGGACACACAGGGGAAAAGGTACAGTAAGAAAATTATTTCTGTCTGCAAAATTTTTAACGGCTTTTGTACTGAAAGGTCTTTGAAAATATTCCTGGGGCTCAGTTACATGACAGTTTTTATCCCGGGGAGAAGTGAGATATCCTCATCGCGAGTTCGTCTCTTATTGTTTACATGATTTGTCCCCGGATAAACAATATCCCGGGATTGTTGTTTACACAACAACCTTTTCCGTGACAAAAGCAAGATCCCGAGACATAGTATCTTGTGGGGGGTTTTGTTGTTGTTTACATGGGAAAAGGTTCTGGGATATTATTTTTTTTAGCTGTCAGTCAAGAAAGCAATTACTCATTTTTTCACAACCTTGGTGATGTATTTCCTGTGGAGTTTCCCACCACGAGTGATGCTATTGGCTGCCACAAATGTTTGCTCAAGCTTTTGCATTGGTCAGAGAAGGAAGGCGAAGGCAACCCCCTCTGCACAATTCCTGTCAAAAAAATCCCCTGATGGGCTTGCCTTAGGGTCTCCAGTTCCATTTACGCTGAATAACGTGGCTGTAAATCCACAGAGGTTAATGCCAAATAAAACTTTTTTGTCTTTAAGGACCCACAAGAATCACTCTTGGTTTTGCAACACAGGAACAATGGATACCAGGAGCTGTAGGCTATATTTCAGAGGAAGGAACTTGCAAAGCCCCCTAAGAAAACCAGATGAAATTCATGGGGTTGCAATAAATCGATAGACAGCTTGAAGGCACACACACAAGCCTCCTTGCAGCCAAGAGGAAAGGCTTGCTTTCAGCTGGGAGGGGAGGGGAAAAGGACAGGCTTGCTTTCAGCTGGGAGGGGAGGGGAAAAGGACAGGCTTTCCTTGGAGCCGAGAGGTTGGCATTGTAAAAGTCAATTGAAAACGGTGACTGACCCCTCCTACTCTGAACTCTGTGCCCACCCCTGCCCACTTCAATTTCTGGCCATCACATACTCCCAAGATATTTTGTCAGACCTGTTCACATATCCAATTTTCCTCAACCTCCCAAGACTTTTTAAAAACACGGGACAAACTGCGGGATGGAAGGTCATACTCCTTGGAGGATATATGGTAGCCCCCATTCTGAAAAGCTCGAGATCATCACAATGAACATGTGAACAACCAAGGTTCATCACATGTTCATCCCAGAACATTTTTGCTGTGTAAATGGGCCCCTGGAATAATACAAAGAATAATCAGTGTGGAGGCAAGCTACACATGACACTGAGAAGAATGTGACAATGCACCAAATGGGAAATACCCTGAGAAGTCAGAGGTACTGTTTAACTTAAGGGAGAAAAAGGGCTTAGCAACTGTTACCAACTGTTTCTCTACTGAAATCCTACAGGTGCTTTTTACCACATGATGATCCAGGTCTATGTTTGTCATTGTAAATATACATCTGAAAACTCACAGGACAGAAGGATAGATGTCTGAGTGACAAAATGGGGGACAGATCAAGCATTTCCCCCATCCTCACCTTTTGTCTTTTCAAATTCACAGTCTTTCCAAATCACCTGCCTTTTTGAAATGAAACTTCGGACCCTTTCACACTACACAATTATAATACTATGATTCCACTTTAACTGCTGTGGCAAGATTCTATATAATCATGGGATTTGCCATGTAGGAAAAGGTATTTGTAGTTCCCAGCCAGAGACCTCTATTGCCTCATCAAATTACATTGGATGGAACCATGACAATTAAAGTGGAATCGTAGTGCAATAATTTGTGTAGGGCCCTTTTGTTATGTGTGTAATTCAGCATTTGCCCCTCTGCTTTTGACAAGATTTGTTCATGAATTAGCTGAAGGAAGGAACAACTGGAGCCAGTGTACCTGTTATATATGGAATATGTGTAAAGTGCTCATTTTAAGATAATTTAATTATAGGCAAAGGTTCCAATTAAATGTATAAGGTAATTTTATAGTTATGGTCTAAGATTATGAAATCACACAGTTGTAAGACTGAAATAATTGAGATAATGACATAGAATAAAGCTGGAGGCTGGAACTGAGGACAGAGTTAACTTGAACATCTGTGGGGGGCGGCTGTAAAGAAAGATTCTGGCTGCATCCACACTGCAGAAATAATCCAGCTTGACACTGCTTTAACTGCCATAGCTCAACGCTGTGGAATTCTGGGATTTGTAGTTTTGTGAGCTATTTAGCCATCTCTGTCAGAGAGCTCTGGTGTCACAACAAACTATAAATCTCAGGATTCCATGGCACTGAGCCAGGGCAATTAAAGCAGTGTCAAACTGGATTATTTCTGCAGTGCAGATGCAGCCAAAGTCAGTGTTGAGAGGAGGAAAGGTTTTTTTAAAAAAAATATTTAAACAATACAACACAAACCTTATTTTGTTTTGATCATCTGCTAAGTTTGAGATACATTTTGTTGGAGTGTTTATGTATGATGATTATATTTGATAACATATTTCATGTTTTCTGAGCACAGGGAGAGGATGGGATTGATGGACTTGATGGAATTAATGGAGAAGAGGTAAACTATTTTGCATTTCTGTATGTGCCAATACTATATTTTTAAAATGTAGAAAATAATGTCTGCGTTTTTCATCTTCTTCAAGGGATCAGATGGATTTCCAGGACCCAAAGGAGAAAAGGGCAACCCAGGCCTGATGGTACAATTTTAAACTCTACTAGAGCTTTAGCTTTGTGAGAAGTTGTAAAGTCAGTGTACAGTATGTGGGTGGGGAAAGTTTTACATTAATACTCAGAGAAGAGACTAAGCAAGCACTAAGAGAATGTCCAAGATATATATCTGTCTTAAAGCATAAAGCAGTGGTATATCTACCACTGGAAACACAGAGGTATTTTTACATAAAGATATATATGCAAAGATGGCCATGGTTTAAAATTCTAATTGAGGAATTAATTGGCTATTAAGGCACAGTTAACAAAAACGTTTTTTTTTTCTGATTTTGGAAAAAATATCATTTTAGCTCATGGCCACTACCTTTTACATATAGAAGTACACTATTCCATTGTGTATTTCACAATAAAAGGGGTGAAACTAAACCACTACACAGAGAAATACTGTCTATTTCGCAGTACACGTAAGATGGAAAAAAACATAGATACAGACTCCATCCAGAAAATCCTGGAGAGCAATTATCAAACCAGGATTTTAAATATGTAGATTATATATAGTTGCTGTTGACGGAATGAAGGAATATGGGCCCTCCAGATGTTGTTGGGTTGCATCTCCCATCATCCTTCACTAGTTGGCTAGAACTGATAGACACTGCCAACCCCTTTACTATTTAATAATTTCTGTGGTTATAAAGGGAGATGTATTAAACTGTATGACATTTTATAACTTTCTTTTCATTCTTCACACACTTAACATCTCAATATGCTATTGTTTAAGCAATTCATCACCATGTTGTAAAAATACAGTTTTGTAAAATTAAGTTATTAAAAACCATTGAGACCTGGGGCTTGTCTATATGAGGCAAAAAGAAGTGGATTGCTCCACAGTAAAGGCAACTCGCAGCAGCTGTGATATGTCTTAATGGGTTTGGGGGGGGGGATGTAGCTAGATCACAGGCATGCAAAGTTATCCACATTTGCTGTGCAAATGGGCATGCCTGAGAATCAAGATGGCAGCCGTGAGTGAATTATTCATGTTTTTACTTACCAATTTGCCACCGCCAAACAGCAAAAAACCCTCAAACCCTCATTTTATTGCATTAGTGCTCGCTTGCAAAGGTGAAAAAACCATGGTGGTTCTGGGCGCTTAACTTGCTAGCAAGCCCTGCCCCTGCGCTTGTCCAGCCAATCAACTTTTTGCTTTTCCCAACTTGCACAGAGTTCCATTTTGTTTAGAGTCTAAACAAACAAACAAACAAACAAACAAACAAACATCCTCTACTATTTCACTTGGAATATAGGCTTCCCCCAAATATTTCTCTACTGGATGCACCAAGCAATATTTTTCTTTTCTAACTTGTTATTTTCTTCCACTATTTTATCTGTTCAGCAAATTTGCCTTCAATATACATAGGCCCCTTAAATATATTTTTATGTCTCATATTTTTATGTCTCCATAGAAACCTCTATACCTTTCCTTGGGTGGGGGGAGAGCCTGTTGTTACATTTTTTTCATTTCTTATGCCACATTTACATTTAGGAGAAAAAAACTATCTAAATAACTTCTATTCCCTTTCTTTATCATGATACTGCAATTTAGTCCAAATTAAAACTAAAGGGACATTATTACATAAAGAAATGTTTAAACTTTTGTTATGTATTGTAAGGCATTTGATTTACTGAGAAATATTTTTTGTATATGGAGAATGAGGTCTGGAGAAATAGTTGTGTTTTTTTAAAATTATGATGTCAGTGTCCCCGTGCATCCAACAATGACTTGATCGCTAAATATTTAATAAATATGTAATGAATGTAGGTTCAAACAGGGAGATGTGATCTCTAATGTCTGCTGGCCCCAGGCCATGTAGTGCTTTAAAGGTAGGCACCAATATCTTCATTTGGTCCTGGAGGCTGATAAGCATTAAGCACATTTGGTGCAAACTCAGCTGATTGGGCTCTCATCCTGCATTCATTAGGAAGGAAGCACTAAAATGCCATACCAGTTTCTGAGTCATTTCCAAAGGCAGCCTTATGTAAAGTATACAACAATGGTCTTGGAGATTGCAGAAGTGTAGATAAAGGAATAAATGTCCCCACTTAGTCAATTTAAAATTTAAAAAAATTGAAACAGTCATTACTTTTGACAACTTTAGAACCAAGGTGGATTGGTCTGGGAGATTTTCACACAGGTAACTTATCTCTTCAGGGCAGCTCTGGACCAAGAGGACTTCGTGGCGACTATGGGCAGAAAGGCTTCCAAGGAGATCCCGTAAGTTTCCCTCCACCCATCGGATCACATTTCCTATACTTTATATCATACCATCCAACTGTCCTGATTTGCCTGGGACACTCCTGTTTATTCCTATGTTGCCCCACCTTTTCAACTGCTTTTAAAATGTGCCAGTTCCTCTCTCCTTCCCCCACTTTTCCCCTTTGTCCTCAGTTTACTTCAGTTGTTGCAAATGTGTTCAATGAACAAGAGTAGTTCAACTCAGCAGAGCAGAGGGGAGGGGGCAGAACCTTGTCCTTCCCAGTAGGTGCAGGCAAAAGCAAATTGCTGCAGCCTCTGCTAGCTTGTGTTCTTCCTAGTTAATACCTTTTGCCATCTTTTGCCACACTCTGAGGTTGCTTGACACATATCCCGGTTCTCATCTGTGAAATTTTGGATGGTATGTTATAGATTGTGGTTACAGCTTCTGATCTCTTTTTTTTTAATAAAAAATTATTGGAGGAGGCACAAACAGCATATACAATGACATGAGTATCAACCCCTGGCCTAAGGATTCAAGAGCACCAAAACAGGGCAAAGATGCTTCAAAATCCCCTATGCCACATGGTAAAAGAGAACTCCAAAATGAAGGCCAAGAAGCATATCTCTAATTCAATGAGGTTTCTAAGAATATCGTTCCAGGCTTCAATTACTTAGAGTCTCATATGTACCACAATCCATTTCTACTGACTCTGGACTTTATCAGACGACCCTCCATAAAAGTTCTTTTGCTGGCATGTTTTGCTGCATTTTTATGCCAGCAAAAGAACCCCCTACCAGACCTACCTTAATCAGCATCAATGAGGCTTCCCTGGCAGTAACGGAGTACCAACAGAGCTCCGTTTATTTCCAGGTTCCTGATCTTGGTGATTCTTGTGAGAAGATGCTAGTGCGGCAAATTTGGGGGGGGGGGAAAGACACAAAAAGTTTACACACTTTAGAAGTCCCAAGTACACTGAGGGGTGGTGGTCATAAAAAGAGCATCCTCTATCTTGCTGTCAAGCAGAAGTGTTTGCCCATTGATGCTGCATTCACATGAGAACAATGGCACGATGATTCAAATGCCGGCAACAAAGCAGAATGGGAGATCTATTGACGGCTTGGGCCATCAATAAAAAAGTACACTTTATTCCCTACACATGATTGTGAAAGGATGATGATGTCTGGTATGCGCACCCTTTTGCAATCATTAAGCATCCTTATGATGTCATATTTGCCACATCTGATAAAGTTCTTTGGGAAGAGATCAGACAAAATATGAAAAGTGATTACAGTAATAGACTTACATGGAGTGGTGCAAATATTTTTTAAAAAACACACAAAAGTCAATATCACAGGTATTTATTGTGTGGTGAACAACAGAATATTATTAATATGGGTTGGAATCCTGTATGGGAGTTGCATCTTCATAAGTAGACTTATGTGTAAACAAAGCAGAATTGTGAAGATGCGCAACATCAGGCTTGTCTACACTGGCCAAAATATTCTGCCTTCCAGCTGGAGTATTCTGGCCCCTGAGCTGGTCCAGCCCCTACCCCCAACCATCATGAGAAAACAGGCAGAAGTCCACATGGACACATCAGCTGGTATCAGTGGGCGCCTCCTCCTCTGTCACACATTGCACTCTCTGAAGCCAGAAAGGAGGCCTTCAGCATGTGATCAAGGCTGATCACATGCAGGGGGCCTTGGTCACGTGCTAGGGGAGCTTCCTGGCTTCAGAGCGACACCAGTGACAGCAGCGATAGAGCCCAGCTTGCAGGTACGGACTCCTGAATTCTTGCGCTAGACCATCTGGGTTTTGCTGCATGATGCGGATTCTCCCGAGGGTTATGTTAAGATATTTTAAAAGGGTTTACCCCAGATTCACCTCAGACATAATCAGGATTGTCCGGAGGCAAGTCAGGGCAAGAGCCCTGTATTGTTTGGACTGCAGGGCTCCAACACGGGGTGGGGGATACAGGGTAAATTGCCTGTCCATATCCAGTAGAGGGCTGCTGTTATGTAACTATGTAGCAATGCTGGAAAAGGGACCAATGCACAATGGGGGCAATGCACAATAGGAGTGATGCATGCCACATCCGTCCCAATGTGCATTGAGCACTTTTGCTGGTGTCCTGTTATGTATGTTTGCAATTCACTAACAGGGTTTCTGAGCAACTCTGCTATGTAGTTAAGTGTGTACAAGTGTGTATGAGTAAAAGGTCATATAGGTTTCCAGCAATGATTCTTAAAATTCATGGAAGCAAAGTAACTTCTTATATGTTTACTTAGGGTAATTCTGGAACAGATAATTACATAACAGGAGCAGTTGGCCTTGTAGGGGTACAAGGAAGTCGGGTAAGAATTACTAATTATGTTTATTCCCCATAGGGTACTTTTGTGCTAAAACATTAAATGTATAGCCTTTAATGATGTATGTATAAGAGTGATGTTGTGTCTGTAATGTGGAGCAGAAGGTCGAGTGTGGGAGTCTTTTTTCACCTGAAGCTCAGAGTCTGCTGTGGCACAGGACAATGATCCAGACACCAGACATTCCTACCGTCAACCAGTTTCACCATTTAGCTGACCAAGTGAAAGGGAGGGCATCAATAGGTCATTCCTTCAACATAAGTGTATGGCAGGTATTCCAGCCCTAAGCTGTGCTGAGGCCTTGAGGTGACACTCTCTATGTTGTCACTGAAGGAGAGGATTCCTGTTGATGCCAATGGAATCGCTTGTTTTTAGGCTAATTGTAGCATGGCAGAAAGGTGATTTTTGTCAGCAGCATGGAGGCAAGGGTTAAACCATCCCACACATTATTATCTCAATGAATGTTGGGGCTCTACAACACCTTATATTAAACTTCTTTGAAAATATCAGCAGTTTCTTTCTACACAATTACTATAATGTATGGTTGGGTCGAAGGCAGCGGTGGGCAAAATGTGGCCTCCAGGCCTCATTCATCCTCCAAGGCCCTGAGGGGTTGAAATATTTTTTTGCCCTCAAATGCCATCTAGGGGATTTGGGTGCAATTTTACCACATTTTTGGACACCCAAGACCATTTTCAGGTCCAGAGAGGTCTTTTCTTAAAACGGAAAGTGGACAGTAATAGTCACTTCCTGTTATTTAAAAAAATGCCTCTCGTTGGCCTGAAATGGCTGGGAGGAGCAAAAACACAGCAAAATGCCCCCACAAACATATAGAGGGTGTTTGGGGGCATTTGGGAACAAATAATTAGCTGAGGGGAAGCCCTCCAAGGTATCCTGGGAAACTAATGCCTCCCCTTAGGCCCCCACATTTGTCCATCTCTGGTCAAAGGCAGCCATTTGATAGCAGCCATCCTCATGTGTTCAACATACTCCTTTGTAACAATGTTTTATCTGTGTCTGGCTTTTATTCATGTTATTTCTCACATATGTTCATATCTTACATTTCCTCCCAAAGTGGCAAGTGTCATTATTATTCTTAAATCTATCCTGGTAGCACTGAGCTGTGTGGAAAACTGAAAGACTCAACACAACAATGGTGTTGAATTATAGCATACAATTAAATGTTCTACCCACAGGGAGAAGCAGGACCAAAAGGCTCACCGGGTGTGAAAGGATCCAGAGGCAACAAAGTAAGCACTAGTGATAAATACCAACTAAATATGATAAACATGGAGTAAACAGACTTTTCTTTTTATACTGAAAAAAACAAGATAATTCATTACTAGAACAGGACTTCAGAATATGCCACTTTAGTGGAACTGTGTGGAAAAGCTCATTGTTCTGCTCAATATCTGCAAAGTATTATCAGTTAACAATATATCCCAGTGGTTTTTAATCTGTAGTCCAGGGAGCCCCAGGGGGCCACAGTGTCCTCACAGGGGGTCTGCGAAGGCTTGAAGCCTGCTTGGTCCACTTCCTCCCTACAGTGGAATGGCCACGTGACAGGAAACCAGGCAAAGGCTGGCTGGCTTGGCCTGCACATTGCCATTCAATCTGCTCTAGCTACAAACTTGCAGGAAGAAGCAGGAAGAAAGTCTTCCCTCCCCCACCAGTCCCTCTGAGGGAAGGTGTAATGGATGGTCTAATTGTGTTGTTGTTGTTGTTGTTGTTGTTGTTGTTGTTGTTTTAAATCTTGAGTTAAGTGTTGGGGACCATGGCAACAAAAGATATTTAGAGGAGGTCCCTGGAAAAGAAAATGTTCAGAGCCACTGACTGGAAGCAAAGCATTTTTATTCTGTAAGAGTTTATACTGATGTGTCTGGTAAGTACTGTATTGAAATTGTTTTTTGTGAATATTTATTGTTGTTAACTGCTGCCAAGTTGACTTCAACTTATGGTGACCCTATGAATGAGAGACCTCAAAGTCTCCTGTCATCAACAGCCCTGCTCCGGTGTTGCAAAGGACCTATAGACACAGATTTAGATACACACACATACACACATACATTTATATTTGGGGTCCCTTTCGGATTCCTATTATATATAAATGGTGCCATTTTGGGTACAGAAGGATCCACATTCACAGAGTTTGTCTGTTGTTTGTAAAAATGACAGCCTTCTTTTCTTTAAACACAGTCTTGGTCCTATGTATGCACTATTGACCAAAAAAAAGACAGTTATTAACATGGAGACTAGAAAATGTTTTTGCTTCAATATTCTTTGGCCACATGCTCCACAAACTCATAAAGCATTGTGAATATTCTTTAACCCAAATCATACAGATTAGGAATACACTTGCATGGAATGAGTTGTGAAGTATTTCTGATTCCATAGGAATTCCAGTGGACTGACAGTAAAGTTTAATTATCATTTCTTGTATTCTTTGAACCCATTAAGAATTCCAGTGTTTTTCCAATGCATGTCAAACTTACTTTGATTTGGTTGGAATTAACAATAGAATTCATGCCTATTTGAATACATTATATTGGCTAGAACAAAAACATACCCCAAAGGCAAAAAAAAAAAAAACCAATAGATTTGGGGGACAATTTTTGTCTCAGGCATTTTTGCTTTTAGTAAAAAAAAAGGCAAGTGGCTGTAACCTTGATGTGTTGTTTACAACTCTTCAGGTGACAATATTGTAGAATGCCGTCTGTGCTTTGTATGGATTCTGCAATGAAAGGTGACTTTGGGGTACTAGAATGTTCTGTCCTGGTGCATGAGGATTACATGTGAAACTTAAAAGTTAGGTTCTATATGTAACTAGTGTTCCTTCTGTTATAGGGAGCAGAAGGAAGAAGGGGGGCTACAGGAGAACTGGTATGTTTATCTAAATTTAATAAGCCCATTATTAGACATTCCCCATGGGAATACAGGACCCACCCTTCCCCCTTAACTAGCAAGGACAGAATGATGAAAGAGACAGAGAGAAGCAGATGAGGAAAAGAGAATATATAGAATAGTCTATATATTCGATAGTGGTCCAACAACACTATAGAACCATCTGAAATCCAGTCTTTGAAACAAGTAGCGAAAACTCAGATGGACAGAGATTGCGGAAGTATATACTGTGGAGTGTGGGCATTGATATAAGTCTGCTCCATAGAAGTAGCAAGAAGGAATTCAGCAGAGGTTTGTTTTCAATGAGGGGGCTCATAATTTCTTCCCTATGGGGTAGATCCAGACTAGAGTATTTGTCCCAGGACTGATGGAAGGGGACTTCCTTATCCATCCACTCTCTGGCAGCCTTATGTCACCCCATAAAAGAATTGTGTGGGGTGTTGATGTCTCAGATATTCATAGATTCTCCCTTCTGTCCATTCACCAGATTCCATAATTGTGTGAAAGTCTTGGGGGAGGAGGGAGTGAGGAAAATGAATTATTCTTCCAGCCCCTCGTTGGGCACCCACTGGCGCCTTTCTGTGAAAGGAAGTTCTCTGGATTTCCCAATTGGGTTGCAGGAGTCAGGGATAAAAAAGGAAACAACTTTTTGGACTGGACTTGATTGGCTTTCTTCTTTAGGGCCCAGGGCTTACAGAAGGGGGTGGGGGTCAACAAGTTCAGGCTTCCTGGAAATACACCAGCTGGGGACAAGCTAAATTGAGTAGCTTGCCTCTAGGGCAGTGATGGCGAACCTATGACACGTGTGTCAGCACTGACACGCGTAGCCATTTCTGATGACACGCAGCCACTGAGGCAGCCACATGCCGAGAAGGATGTTTCACACACCCCCACCCTCCCTAAAGTGGTGATTGGGGCTTCGAAGCCCCGTTTGCCACTTTCCTCCACTCCCCCACCCTCCCTAAAGTGACAATCGGGGCTTCGAAGCCCCAGTCGCCACTTTCCTCCACCCTCCCTAAAGTGGCAATCAGAGCTTCAAAGCCCTGGTTGCCACTTTCCTCCCCCCTGCCTCCCTAAAGTTTTTTCCTCAAAGTGACACACCACCCGAGTTATGCTCAGTTTTTTGGCGAAGTTTGACACACCAAGCTCAAAAGGTTGCCCATCACTGCTCTAGGGTCTGGGTGGCTTGCTGGAGACATGCTGGTGAGGAGGTAAGATTACACCTGCTTCAGCATAAACTGCATCACTTTATTCTGACTGGGTGGGTAATTACTATTTTGTTACTTTCCTGTTAAATAGACAATTTGATGGGATTTTTGGCGGGGGAAGTATGTGCATGCTTCCCATATTTTGATCCATCTCTCCATCTTCATGCCTTGCAAATTATTCATCCTCCAAGCTGAAACAGCTTGCATCAGGCACAGAAGGGAGAATAAATAGGGATATATACAGAACACCCAGACTGTCAATGTGGGCTGATGTCTCTGTTCACACTTACAGCCTGTGTACATGCCAATTTGTGCAGATAGGATGAAAACTGGGCTAGGTTGGGTGCAGTTAAAATCTTCACAGGAGTGGATTGTGCCCAATATGACTGCACCTAAATTACAATATATAAAAATGTAATACTATATATTCTCATTTTTTTAAGTTCTAAAAGCAAAACAAAAATAGTCATTGTGATAGCTGCTTGAGAAAATAATTACCCCTGATAATTGTGTCTTCATACAGGGGCAGAAAGGATTACCTGGTCCCGAAGGTTTGCAAGGAAAAAATGGATTTCAAGGTCTGCAGGTAAGTTTTATCAATACTGAGGATTAATAGTTGACATAATATTAATACTATTGTGTATGTTAAGAGGAGGAGCCATAATAAGTAGTAAAATACATAGTTTGCATGCAGAAGCTTCCAAGTTTAGCCCTTTACATCTCCGTCTCTGAATAGATCCAATAGCAGATGTTGTGAAAGACCTCTGCCAGATCTTAAAAGCTGCTGTGGGTGACATGTGAATTAATCACCTGGTACATTACTTCCTTTCTTATCATAAGTATTATAGTTGTGTGTAGAAAATTGTGCCTGAAACTGGCAAACATTCTGTGCTTATCTCTTAAGTCATCATTTGACATTAAAAAATAATAAAAACCAAATGAAAATGACAGAGCTCACAGACTACCTGCCCAGGGGTATGAATGACACTGTTGGGTAGAATATTATATAGAAGACAAAATGAAATTTGAGGATTAGGCATGATAGTTTAAAAAAAAAAAAAGCACTGCCATTGCACATTTTGCTACTTCTAGGAGATTTGCTGTTTAAAGTGCTTCTTTCCAAAATACTCAAATTGCTTTTTGTACTGTGTGTGTTTAAACATATTCTGAATGATTTAACTGTGAAACAGATGTAACTACATATCTTCAGAGTACTGCCTGTGTACTTGTATATCAGAAGTCATAGAAACAAGAATATAATGGATTCTAAAGGTTTGTCAGACACCCGTACTATCTTCCCACAAAACATTATTATATGTAGGAAAATATTTTTTTATTACATGTGGGAAAATATTTTTCCTGTGGTAAATTCATGTATGTTTCTATCTAAAAACACAGCTTTCTAGTATACAAATTTACTGCATTTGTTTTTCAGGGAACAGTGGGAATTCCCGGTTTAAAAGGAGAGAAAGGGCAGCCAGGAAATGAGGGCCCTCGGGTAAAATTACCTCTTACAACTTTCATTGAGCTTTCCAGTATTTCGTTTCCTAATACAGTGCTTTGTAGGAAATGGAGTCAACTTTTAGAGCACCAACTAATTCAACCTTTCAAACTCTACCTTGTTTTCTCATGACAGAAAAGGGAAGAGTAACATACTACAGTAATACTAATCACTGAAGATTATATTGTCAAATCCATGCATCCTACTTCAGAGCAGCCAAGGTGTTCTGGGAGCCTAGTGCTCATCCAGGATCGAATTTCCTGAGAAGCAAGTCACTGGAAAATTGTGGCAATTTTGTGATAAAATATTAGTTTACACTTAGAGTTCTTCCAGACTGTTCTAAAGAAGTATGACTTGTTGCAATATAATTCCTTGGGTTTTGCTGGGTTTTGTCACACCAGTGTCCACTCATTCAGGGAGCTGTTTCTTTCAGGGAGCTGTTTGTAGCAATGTATTGGATCTGCACTAGGTCTCTTCCAAAAATATTTTTAAAACCTGAGCATGATTCATTGAGGTGGTCCTATGGTTTGGAGAGCAAATTTTCTCTTCTGTTTTTTTTTTTCTTTAAAAAAATCTTACAATTCTTGTTACTAAATTGCTAAAGTTTCAATTTCATTAATTCATGATAACTCTAAGAACATTTTTTTTAAAAAAAAGAGACAGAAAAAAGGATAATTTTTGTTCTGATATTTTTTTTTGGGGGGGGGGATTAAAAAGAAACCCACCTGAGGATGAGGATAAAATTTTGCATCTGGTGCCACTAACTACCAGAATTTAGTCCAGAGTAACAGAAAGGTTGTTTGGATATTAAAACAACCCATCTGGAGGAATGCATACATAGAGGCTGAGTGTAAGGCAAGGGACCATAGTATTTTCCAGGGTTTAAAACCAAATTAAACTAGGTGCTGGGAAAGGGCAAAGCTAAAACTTGGGGATTCCCATTGTTTTAATATTTAGAGCTAGGGAACCGAGAATTCAAGTGTTCCTAAACTGGATGACTATAAAACAACACCAGGAATCATAAGCCAAATTCAAAGCTCAGAACTGAGCCAAATTCTGAAGTGATACAGCCCCTTCCCCCTCCCCCTCCTGCACACATCTAGAGGAAGACAGAAGTAGTGATGAAAGGGGAGAGTTGGATTCTTCTCTCATTGTGTTTATTGGAGTTAACTACATCTGAAGAGGGTTCTAGTGAGAAGAAATCTTGAATATTGTTTATCAGATTAATTAGATTCATTCATAACTATATAGGTTTTTTTTTTCATTTTGATGTTAATAAGTCAGTATGTATTTGGACAGTTTAATTCCACCGTATACAGAGGGAACATGTCTGTTTCTTAAAGGGAGTCATATTAGTGTAATATAACCATAACTGCAATGTTGTCAGGGTGGTGAAAGAAAAAGAAAAATGCCTTTATTATGTGATCCAGCAAGGAACCGATTAGAATCTACTTGTGGGTCACAGTTTAAGAAGTACTGTCTTAACAACTGACTAAGGCTGCTGCCACACTGCAGAAATATGATACTGCTTTAACTATCATGGCTTCATCCTGTGGAGTCCTGAGATTTGTAGTTTGTTGTGATGCCAGAGCTCTATGGCAGAGAAGGCTAAATATTTCACAAGACTACAAATCCCAGAATTCCATAGCACTGAACTATGGCACTTAAGGCAGTGTCAAACCGCATTATTTCTGCACTGTGGCAGCAGCCTATAAAGGAGTGCTACAGAGGATGAGAAGGGGAGATCAGAGTAGTGAGCCTTCTAAAAAAGCTTCCACACATTACAAAAATGAAGGACTTTATGAAATAAAGAAAAGAAAATAAAGGGTTTATTTAGTTTTTACTTTTGCCCATAAAGTATTAAGATGTTCGCTATAATGTTCATTTTGTTTTCAGGGAAATGCTGGAGTGGAAGGCCCTAAAGGGAACCTAGGGAAATCTGGACCAAGAGGAAATAAGGTATGTTTTCAACCTTTTCATTATCAACCCCTTCCAAACAAAGTGTAAAGTGTGCTCACAAGCTATAAATGGTGAGGATAAAATTCTCCAATTCAGATTCTCCAGAATTTTTGTTTTGTTCTCTGAAGAAAACATCTTGATCTTTCAATGAAGACTCCCAACATTTTTCCTATTCTTTTATTTTGTACAAAAGTTCTTTATGGTGACAGCTAATGGCTTCCATGTCAAAGGGTGGTGAAACGATTCTGGATTTTAATTTGAATTCTAAATGAGCTATCCAAGGTGCTGAAACTGTTTTGAGGATAGGGTTCAAACCCTTGGATAACTCATTCAAATTCTGGATTAAATCCCAGAATGAGTAACTCCTCCACTGACATGGAAGCCAGTAGCAAATTCTGGCTCTCCGAATTTAAGGACTGCATAGCAGGCAGAAATCAACAATTGGGCTTTTTCCTGTCACTGATCAGAAACAACAGTTACTGCTGTTTTCCTGAAATACTTTTGCAGAAGACCTTTAACAGGACAGCCCTGATTTATGTTCGTGTCAAGCAGAGTTTGGGAAAATTACTTCCGTGGGTCTAAGTTCCCAGAGTCCACATTGGCCATACTAGCTGGGTAATCTGGGAGCTGTAGTACAACACCCCCCCCACAACTTTTCTAAGTTCTGCTATTCAAATGCAAGTGAAAGAAAAGAATCCCCACAGACAAAAATGGGACAGATTTTATATAGCAGTGGCTGGCCTGCAGCCAGTCTCTGCTCATGTCAAAGTTCTTGGAAATAGAGGGCATATCAGTGCAAAAAGAGCTTTGTGTAATGTATATTTATTTGTTTCTTTGTGTTAATGTATATTTATTTGTTTCACTATATTTATTTGTTTCTTTGTTTAAATAGTAATTACATAAAATAAAGGTAGTACATTTGGCTAGTGCATTAATATGGCCTAGGTTACTTTAACTACAAGCAAAGTTCTTCCCACAGTACCTTAGCTTTATTTGAATATATGAGGTACATGATTTATCTGTTTGTTGTTGCATGCTTTCAAGTTATTTCTGACTTATGACAGCCCCAAGGTTTTTGGCAAGAGTTGTTCAGAGAAGGTTGCCACCATTGCCTCCCTCTGAGGCTGAGACAGTGTGACTTGCCAAAGGTCACCCAATGGGTTTCTATGTCTAAGTGGGGATTCTAACCCTGGGGCTTGTCTATACGAGCCTAAAAAACCCAGAGTGATCCACAGTAATAGCAATTCTCAGCAGTTGCAATTTATCTTGATGGTCTTACAGCCTCTATAAATGTTGTATGCCTTCTATTCAAAACAGCAGCCACAAGTGAAATACTTGTGTTTTTAAATCTGCTTCCACCAAACATTTTTTAGCCCTATTTCCATGGTGCGCATAAGTGATATTTCGCCTTTACACAAAAAGAAAAAAAAACTCCCTGTTTTATCACTGTGAGGAGTATTTTCCTCCATTTAGACTCTGGTCTCCAGAGCCATAGTCCAATGCTCAAACCACACTGGCTCTCAACATATCCATATATATCTATGTTTGGGGATTGTTTTTCTCAATGAACTACATCTCAACTTATGCTTTTGGTATAGTTTGACCTGCTCTGATTCAGCAACTTTCAGTGTTGTCTTCCTCTCTCACATCTGGTGTGATCTGATTTCGCTCAACAGGGAGAACCTGGAGATCCTGGAGAGAAAGGAGAAAGAGGCTCCCGTGGTCAACGGGGAATAAGGGTTCGTTGGTTTTGCTCATGATTCTTCTCCTGACAGTAGTGTGACTGCAAATAGAAACTGCTCTGGATTTGAAGGGCCTTGTAAATGGCCTTTATAGGCTGGCATCCTGTTAGTGATATATGCATGCAAAAGTTGCACTATGCATGCAGGTTGAATTAGTCACCATAGTGCAATGGATGTATTCTGCCAACAGCAGCAAAAGTGGAGTTATGTATACAGAAATGTTGTGCACTGTGGTTGCACAATAGTCTCTGCACATTATGCATTACTCATTGTGCAATGGTACCCAGTCATTGACAGGTGTTGTGCAATGTTGCTATTCTGCACGGTGGTTGCTTAATGCTAACATAGTGTATCTCTACATGTGGATATTTACACTATGCTGAGAGGAGCTTGAACTGCAGCCTGTTGTGTGTACAGTTGTCCCTTCACATTCGCTGGGGTTTGGTTCCAGGACCCCCCGTGAATACCCAAATCCATGAATACTCAAGTCCCATTATATGCAATGGCAGAGCAAAATGGTGTCCCTTATATAAGATGCCAAAATCAAGGTTTGCTATTAGGATTGTTATTTTTTTAAGAATATTTTTCAAGCCGTGAATACTCAAATCCGTGAATGTCAAATCCGTGAATGTGGAGGGACAACTGTATTTTTAAAAACACCCAAAATTCCCACTATAATGTGGCCCTTTTAGGAGCATCCCCAAGCACTGAGGTTTCAGGGCCAAAACCTGAGACCTAGGGACAGATCCTAGAGATTTCACAGTGGACAGGATCTTGGATTGTTACAGGAAGAGCTCCTGGTGGTATCATAGTGGAATGCCCTGGTAGTATCATTGAACATGTTACATAAATTTTCAATCACAATTGCTCAGAACATGTTATTTAAAAATACACAGAGAAAGAGAGGGAGGGAGGGAGGGAGGGAGGGAGGGAGGGAGGGAGGGAGGGAGGAGCCTAGCAAATGAAAACATGAATTTCTTTTCCTGGCTGTGTTTTGTTTGTTTGTTTGTTTGTTTTTACATCTTTGCAAGCATTGCTTTATACATGGGAGCTGTCTCCAGCAAAATAAAATTCTCTAAGATCTGTTTTGAACAAGAAACAAACAAACAAGCATACATTTCCTAGCTTGGTTTTCAACAGTTTTCTTGGTACTGGTTTTAAGATATGTTGAGTTATAGTCCAACCAAAGAAACTTTTTCCAGACAAAAAGAAAGCTTTCCCTGCTTTCTTTGAGTGGCCACATGCACTCTTGTAAGGATGACTCTCTTTAAAAGGATACTCTCTTTAGAAGGCTCCCAGAGAGCACAAGGTGTCCTCTGCTGGAAGGTTGTCTGTCTGGCTTTGAATTAAAGGTAAAGAACCATAGTACAAAAAGTCAGGGACCTTGGATGTATTCACCCACAGTTATTACCTGGGACTTTATCAGACCCCCCCACACACATTATTGCTCTTTCCAGCATATTTTTAAATGTTTTTATGCTGGCAAAAGACCCCTCCACCACCAGACCTACCTTTCATAGCATTAAAGAGGCAGCCCAGGCACTAATGGAGAGTGAATGGAGCTCTGTTCACTTATGCGCTCATGATCTCTGTGAATCTCATGAGAAGATGCAAGTATGGTAAGTAAATTTAAAAATAAAAGTAAAAGACATAAAAAGTTAACACAAGCACAGACACACACTTAAAAGTCCCAAGTACACGGGATGGGGTGTCATAAAAAGAACATCCCCTCCCTGGTTATCCCGATCTCACCCAGAAGTGTTTGCCCATTGTTGCTGCATTCACGTGAGCACAATGGCATGAGGATTCAAATGCCAGCAATGCCAGCAACAAGGTGCCAGGAGAGATCTATTGATAGCTTGGCTTGTCAATAAAAAAGTACAGCTTATTAGCAAGATATGATCACGAGAGAATGATTGTCTGGTATGTGCGCCCTTTCACAATCATTTGGCGTCCTTATGATGCCATATTTGCTGCATCTGATAAAGTCCCTGGAAAGCAGATTTAGGAGACAAACAGTTCATCTAGTCACAGTCTTTCCCACTCGCAGGAGATATATTGTATTTCTGTTTAAATAATAAACAACCATACCTAATTTCCATCTCTATATATATAAATTAATATATGAACTTTTTATGACAAATAAGATCCTCTTTTGTCCTCCTTTTTGGTGACAAGTGGCCCTCCTACCATGAACTCACCTATTTTGTCTGCCAGGATCATGGCCATTACTGATGTCTTGGAAGTGATCCTAGAATTACATTAACAGAGAGCGGAAGAATGATACCAAAGTATATCTGGGAGAAGGGACAGTTTTCACATGAATGTTTGGGTTTCATATCCAGAATTCAGAATTCAGAAAGATCTAAAATAGAAGTGCTTGTCTGTTCTAGGGTGAAGATGGAGCTGCTGGATATGGCAAACAAGGGATTAAAGGATCAAAGGTAATTGGATAGAAGAGTATACATCTGCAAATGAAGATTTTATCTTGCTTTTGTGTTGTTTAGAAACTATTCCAAACAAGTTACCAGAGATGCAAATCAGTATTGCAGTTTAAATATTGAAGGGATGTCATACTGAGGATGGGCAAGCCTGTTTTCTGCTGCTCCAGAGACTAGGACATGGAGCAATGGGTTCAAACTACAGGAAAAGAGATTCCACCTAAACATGAGGAAGAACTTCCGGACAGGAAGAGCTGTTTGGAAGTGGAATACACTGCCTTGTAGTGTGGTGGAGTTTCCTTCTTTGGAGGTTTTTAAACAGAGGCTGGGTGGCCATCACTCAGGAATGATTTGATTGTGTATTTCTGCATGGCAGGGGGTTGGACTGGATGGCCCTTGTGGTCTCTTCCAACTCTATGATTCTATGATTCTGTGATTCTATTTTATTATATGAGTCTGAGCAGCATTAAAACCAATAGGGCATATAGAGGCATACCTGTAGAAAGGAGTGCTGCCTTGGGTTATTCCTGCTTAAAATTCTATATGATTTGGGGATCCTAATCCCAAAGGGTACAATTCTTAGTTCACTAGGTTTCAAACTGAGCAAACTAAATATTGTTAACAGCTGAGGGGCTGGGTTTTTTTAAACTTGAAATAATGGGACTAACTTTGAATTTTGGAGAGTCCTTTGACTTGTTTTTAACCTGAACAACATTCACTAAAGAGTCATGCTGCTTTTTAAACCAAGCAATGGCTAACTTCTTCAGGAGTGGTAGTTGCTGTCAAATAAATGTCATAGGAAATGGTACAGCTGTGTTCATTTTCCTCATTTGTGTCTGTGATTTGTATACCTAGAACATTATCAGACTAGTGTCTAAAATGCTGTAATTCTGTGAATGAAGATAGAAACATTGTGACATCATATTACTTATTATTGCCTGCTGCTGTAATCACATGAAAGAAATGCCACTGAATTATTGCATGATCACCATGAGCACTTTAAGAATGGGAGTTTACTTCCGCGATCTGGCTTGGGCGATATTTTGGCGGTTCTCGCGAGAAGACGCGAGCACACTTAACGTTCCAAAAAAACCTTAATTAACAAAGTATATGAACACACAAGAAATGACACAAACCTAAAAACATACAAACTAAATGGGACAGTTCACAAAAAGAGCATCCTGTGGTTTGTTTTCGTGTACTCACCCGGACGTTTTCTCGTTGAGGACCTCCCACTCATGCTGTAATCTTGCGATTACAATGGGACATGCTTTCAACACCACAAAACAAGTGCTATTGACAATCAATTAGAACTGACACCTTTTTTGTGGCTATAGCATGGAGTAAGAACATGAAGATGATGACATCGTGCAATAGCAGAGCCCATTCATGCTACCCTGACGTCCTAATCCTGATTTTTTTTGCCATGTCTGGTAATGTCCTAACTGTACTTCCTGTTTCACCGCATTCTTCAGAGACATTTTCCCTACCCATATGAAATTCAGTAGGCTTTGTTTTCAAATATAATGGCTGTGTATTGTAGATTAATCATAAATAATTTTAAGGGCCTACTCTCTGTTTTTACTATCACCTTGTGGCAGTAATCCCTTCTTGACCATCAGTGCCTGAGATTTCTTGTACAAATTCACCTCATAAATTGAAGTAAATGGGAAAGTCCTGCTTCTATATTGGTTCTTCATACAAAGCTGTACATATGTATTGAAGATCATCTTGATCTAGGCCAGGGATGGGAATGTGCAGTCTGTGGTCCACATGCAGCCACCAGGGTCATTTTTACAGCCCTCCAGGGACCCCAGGTATTTTTAAAAATTGCAAAAAATGAGGGCATGGGAACATACTCACAATGTGTTTCCCCACTGGGCCATTTTATGCCTAGGAGAGGCCTTTTTAATAAAAACAGGAAGTGAACAGGATTTGACTTCCACTTACTTCCTGTTGTTAAATTTTAAGCAGAAAAGGGAACAGAAAAGGTGCTAGAATTCAGAAAAGTAAACCAAAAAAAACCCCCAAATTTTCTGCTCCGTTTTGGAAATTTGTGAAAATGTTTTTGTACAATCAAGCATTGGGAATTACCTAGAAGAAAGTTTTCTAAAAAAAATAATTTCCTGTGAGACCCAAGAGGTGTGCATACTATTTTAAAACTATTTTCCTTTTGTGAGCATCCTTCTTGAGAAACAGGCTGAAAAGTCATGAATCAATACATTGTATTTGCTTAATATGGACAAATATCTCTTGATTATTATGAGAACTGTATTGAATAGTTGGCTTTTTAACATTTTTGTTACTTAGGATAATTTGTTAGCCTGTTGAATTTAGTTATTATTTTATTATATGCCTGATTTTATTTCTCTTTTCTGTTTCCTTAAAACAAACTTTTGTTGTCTAAAACTAGCAATAAGTATCTGTGAAGGCAACTATAACATATATAATTAAATTTTAGGGAGAAGAAGGTTTTCCAGGAGACATCGGACAACAGGTATTTCCATGCATGTATTCTTAGGGTCCTTTTTGGCATTTCTGGTTGTCACCTCACTCTCCTAAAAAGCCGACAGCTCAGCTCACAAATAGGGAGGTAAATGGACAACCAGTGTTTCTTGGTTTAGGATTTTATTACAAAATAGAAAAAGAGTCAATTTGCAAAATAGACAACAGTCAAAAACTATAAGTCAAAAGACTATAAGTCAAAAATATTTAAAGACTCGAGTTATCTCATAAAGATATCTGTCAGATATGGTGCCTTCAAGTGAAGGGATGGCCAACTATCATAGAACCAGACCTTTATATGCATATTCTTGCTAGCTTGCAAAATACGTCTTTTTGTCATGGTTGCCATGGCTACCCAGTGCCAATTCTAATTATGTACCTAAAGAATGCATAGATAAGGAAAGTATCTACTCTTGGAAAAGTATCTACTCTCCGACATTTTGGCATACATGAAGAACATTTAGAGGTACAGTTGTCCCTTTGCAGTTGCGGCTTTGACACTCGCGGCTTTGATTATTCGCAGTTTTCCCTCACCCACCACCTGTCTCCTGGGTCTTCCCTTCTCTTCACAAAGGGAACGAAGAGCCAGAGAAGCCTAGGGGGTGAGGGAAAATCTCTCAAACCGCTCCTCTGCTGAGCTTTGGCTGCCTTTACAGGGAGGGCGAAAGCCAAGCAGACAGCCAGTTTGAGAGATTTTCCCTCACTCCCTTGGCTTCCCTGGGTCTTCACAAAGGCAACGAAGAGCCAGGAAAGTGTGGGGGTGAGGCAAAACCTCTTAAACCGCCCCTCTGCTGAGCCTTCACTGCCTTTGCAGGGAGGGCAAAAGCCCAGGAGAGGGTGATGGTTATTTGCGGTTTTTTCACATTCGCGGGGGTATGGCGGCCGTAACCCCCGCGAATGTGAAGGGACAACTGTACTTGGCACTGGTCAAGAAGTCTTAGAGATACAAGTTAGAAGTTACCTCCCTACATTTCTTGACAAGCAAGTAAGCCATTTAGATAAGGCTAGAAGTTCCCATTGTTCTAAGAAAGACTGCTTGTCCTTTCATGTCTTTGCAGGTGTCAGACAGAAATTCTTTAGATATAAAGCAGGAGAGGAGAGGGCTTCTTCAGTGAGTGATCTTTACTTTGGTCTGCTCTAAAATGGATGCTGGAATTCATTTTAGACAGACAGACAGACAGACCCATTTTTATATATAGGTCCCAATCCAGGCTCACATGGTAATAAATTGAACTGAATATGTGTACTCTAAATTCAAATACAACACATACATGACTTTTGCCATTGAAATGTAGGAACATGGATTCTCCTTTACCCATGGACAAGATCCAATAGTGGATCTCAAATTTATAATGGGATTCAGTCTTCCTATTCTTCTAGATTTTCCTTACCTTTGTGTGTCTTCGATCACTTTTAAACTGTTCTGCTATAATGCTCCAAGAGGGAACTGAATCTGATTTATATCATATATAAATTTGTTATATGTCTGTTACATATGAAGAGGTTTGAGTAAGTTATGCTGAGATGGGAATCATAAGGAACTTTTTGGAGTTAACTGCTAAATTCTGTGGCTGGCCATCTCTGAGTGACTTTATGCACCTAAAACAAAAACAGTACAGTAATCCTGCATTCTCTATTATCTATATATATTTTCCTTTCACTGGTCCTCATCAGTGTCCTGAAAGTCTTAATTCTGAAAACTTTCTGCAGATCTTCACATTGTAAACAGAATGAAACTAAAACTCAGTGCAGATTTTTATCAAGGCTACGAGCTTTAATCTGCCATGTTTTAGTTGATAAATACCTGGGGACTAATTTTAAATGGAGAGAACACATTTGAGTAAATGGGGCTGCATCTTTATGCTGGTTCTGCTCATGTGTTTACATGCATATTACAGTGATTGAAGCTATTTTCTGCTACTGTGGTCACTGAGCAATGAATGTACACAGGGTTTTTTTTTGCATCCGTCAAATACCATCTTCATTACTCTATGCTGACCATTTGAGTGGGATTCAAGATATATATTACCTTTTACATTCTTCAGATTTATTTCCTTGCTACATTTTAATCATCTTCACTTTGAATTACATTCAACAGGGTGAACCTGGAGACATGGGCATTCCTGGGGAACCTGGTCCGAAAGGAGCTAGAGGAAGAATGGTATAATAAATAGGAATTTATGCAAGGCTGTTGTAGCATTATTCCATTGTTTTAATTGTTACCCATTGTCACTCTATTACCTTTCTATATATTATTTATTTTTCACCTACTGCCTTAAATCCATATTTAGACTTAGGGTACACCCCCTGAAATTAAAAGGATTTAGGTTTTGTTGATATTGTGTGCTTTCATGTCATTTCTGATTGATTTAAGATCAACTATGATGTTTGGGTTTTTTTGGCAAAGTTTGTTCAGCGGGGTTTGCCATTGCCTTCCTCTGAGGCTGAGAGAATGTGACTTAATCAAGGTCACCCAGTGAGTTTCCATGGCTGAGTGGGATTTTGGTTAACCATGACTAATTTAAGTCTCATTGATTTCAGTAAGTCTAGTGAAAATGTGGGGAATGTTGAATTCAATATACTGAAATAAATTTTATCCTTAAGATATGTACTCCATTCTTAATGGGTTCTTGAGGCTGCAGGGAAATATGATCATAAGATTTCCTGCTCCAAAAGCTTGAGACCACAATTGTATAGATAGTGCTTTGACTCACCACAAATCGGAGATCTTTTAATGGGGTCAAGAAATGTTACAGTTCATATGAAAATCAAAAATCAGGCTGGTCAGCCCAAGGAAATGTAGGGATGATCGCTGTGATCTAGATGTTGAACTGGAGTATAGGTTTTCCAGGTTGTGTTGTAGTCATTGCAACAGCAAACTGCACAATAATATACAAACAGGAATGCATTCTGTGGGAACTACTTCTTAGTTTTGGTCACATCAGGTTAAGGGTCAGCTTGACCTGGGTGCTTTTCCCTTCTTGTGCCATTCTAATTAGCTATTATTTTTAGTACTAGAAGGCTGCTTTTCTCCCATTATTTGTAGGAAACTCATAAATGTTCAGATCTATGTTGTTACTGGATACAAATAAGCCACTTAATGCTTCCAGGGTATCTCTGGATTGAAAGGTGCAACCGGTGATCCAGGAGCATGGGGCTATCCAGGACATCTGGTAGGTGTTGCTCTAACAGAATGTGTGCTATTTTATCTGAATCAGGGACACAACTCTTTTCATTTTCCAGGTGATTAGAATTTTAATACAGTCATCTTTCCTTCTCACATACAAAAAGCCTGTGAAGCCATCTGAGTTTTTAGTGAAATTATACACAGTATTGCCATCATGACCCAAGATAGGTTTCCTTCCCCAGAGAATTACTGTTACCTAAGGTGATCAAATGCAATGAAGAGCAAGGCTCCAGTGACTTTAATCTGATGTTGGATCACCAACATTGAGGCCATGATATTGAGAACACAGCTGCGCTGGGCAGGGCATGTGTCTAGGATGGAGGACCATCTGTGAACTCGCCACGGGTCAGAGTAAGAGAGGTGCTCCAAAAAAGCAATACAAGGACTCCTTGAAACAACACCTCAGGCTCGGCCAAATTGATCACCAACAATGGTCCGCCCTGGCCTCACATCAGGAGGCATGGAGACACACTATCCACAGTGCTGCAGCCTTATTTGAGAACTCATGCCGAACAAGTCTTGAAGAGAAACGACAACGCAGAGAAAAATCACAACCCGGAAACATCACCCAAGGAAACCTTCTGCTGTGCTTTCTGCAACTGGACTTGTTTATCTCAGATTGGCCTTTTTAATCATCAGCGCGCTTGCAGAAAGCACGGGATGAGTCTTTCCTGAATCTTCGTTTGCGAAGAAAAGCCAGAGAGAGAGAGAGAGAGATGTGCCTTCAAGTAGATGCTCACTAATGATGACTCTTTCCTAGGGTTTTCTTGGCAAAATATTTTCAGAGAGGTTTTGTCATTGCCTTTCTCTTAGAGTGAGAGTGTGTGGCTTGCCCAAAGTCACCCAGTGGCTTTCCATGAAATAGTTGTATAGGAAAGGGATTTTTGTGGCCCATTCACCCAGATTATCCCTGGGTATTATTCTATGAAAGGTTCTTTTCTTGTTTCTCCCTGGCATGATTTTTGGGTGATTTTTGCCCCCAAATTTCACACACACACCCAGCAAACACACAAAAATGTCCTCCTCCACCACCAAAAAACTAATTCAGAAACCCTGCCTCCTCTACTCTAATACTTTTGTTTCCCTCCAAAATAGTAATAGACAGAAGTGACAAGACACCACTTCCTGTTCCTGATTAGAGGATAAATGGAGGGAAACTGAGGTATTGTGGCAGGCTTGGAGAGGGTGCTGACCCACAAGGGGTCAGCAATGAAAAATAGGCCCTGCCTCTTGCTCCTGTGCAGTTGCCCATCCTGAGTTATAGCATCATTCCTAGTGGAACATTCTCTTCCTAAAATGCTGCTAGACTGCTCAAGGCAATGAAACCATTACCTGAATAAAGTATTAACCTCTTAGAATTCAGACTTGTAAATATCTCCCTTTGGAATGGTTTGTGAAAGTTTGGCCCACTTTTATCACAATGGCATTCGACAGGCCCTTAAGACACTAACATAACAAATCCAATTTTATTCATTTGAGCTTTTAATGGGTAGTTGAATTTATCCTTGCTCTTCCTCTGTTACTGTTTTTATTGTTTTCAATTTTTATGTGTGATTTTTAAATCTTTGGTTCCTAATTAGAGGCATTTCTAAATCAATCAGACTGTTCTAAATCAATCACATCAGTCCATTCATAATGGAATTAAATCAGTTACAATTAATAAACAATAACAATAATTACAATTACAGCTACATGTGCCTGCCCTATTTTAAGTCAGCATTTGAAGCTGGTTTTATAAACTCTCATTAGAAGTAACCATCGATAGCATTAATTTCAGTACAGGCATAAGAACACACTATAGGGAATGCTGGAGAAGGGCGGGGAAGAATTTGCAATGGTCAGAAATGAAAAGAGCATAAGGGAATGTCCAAGCTTGTGGGCACTTCTGGGCTCTTTAGCACAAGTGAGAGATCAGAAAATGGTGTGAATGCACTATGCTTTGCTTCTTAACTAGACTAATGTGTTCATGACACCACAGGGACCCTTATCCTGTAGATCTGATAGAAGATACATAATACATAACAAGAATACATAAGAGAGAAGATACATAATAAAATAGAATGATATAAGGGTCGCATGTCAGACAAGTGTGGGCATTTGGACATGGTGATAATCAGTTCAACTTCTAGTTCCCTAATGTCATTATGTTATTATTCTAGGGTCCAAAGGGACCAAAGGGTCTACCCTTGTTTTCGGTAAGTATGACTGGAATGCATTATTTTGAACATTTTCTATCCCTCCCACATACACAGAGAGAGAGATGAGTCCATGAACATACAAATGTACCCCACTCTCAAACACAGTGTCAAACATTTCCTCTAATATAGCAGGTATTGTTCTCCTTTGTTGGATCCTCCAACCATTTTGTGAGGTAGAATAGTCTGGTTTAGGTTTACACAGTGAACTTTCTGTGATTACACAACTAATACACTGTCATTTGACAAATCATTGCATCTGTTATATTTATTTTGTTTGGTTTTGTCATTTAGCTTTACTTTGATCTTTTTTCCCTCTCAGCCCTGTGAACTCATTGAGTTTGTGCGTGGACACAGCCGTAAGTAGCCAGACTTGATTTCTTATATAGAAAGATCAGAGGTTTCAACAGTAAATGGGACTAGGATACAGAGAGAGCCTATACAGAGAGTCATTAATATGATGACCTCTTGATGTGCAGTGAAGTAAACAATGTGGCTGCAAACCTTCATTGATTCAGCTGCTAGTCTACAGGATCATCTTTTGGCTAATGTGACATAAAGCAATCTCAAACCAGCAGCAAAGTCAATACTATGAGTACAGCTTTAGAAATAAACCCTACACCAAGAGTCATTGTCATAGCATCCCTAGAAATTTCCATCATTTTTACCTATGAAACCAATATAATTTTTCCCCAACTAATCATGTTATATTTCACTGGCCCTGTGCCCACTAGTATAGTGTTATATTTCAGATTAGTGCCGGTGGAACATAATGCTTTACCAACAGGGGGGAAAAAACAACACATTGCTCTTATAGGTTAAGAGACCAATGTCTGCCTAGCACCCATGGTTTGAGGGTGCTATTGCACCATTACTCCACATAACACATTAATTGCATAGAGGACTTTATCAGATGCACTAAATATGGTGTCATAATGATGCCACATAAACGCAAAAGGGCACGCAGATCAGATGACGTCGCCCTTTCGCATTTATTTATAGTCAAAATCCCATACCCTTAAATTGGTGGCTTAAGCTATCAATAGATCCCCCTGCTGTTTTTTGCCAGCATTGCTGGCATGCGAAGCCTTGGGCCATTTAACTCTTGTCAATGCAGAGTCAATGGCCCAACTGGGCAGAACACTTCTGGGTGAGATCGTGACATCTAGGTGAGTGATGAAATTTTTTTTACCCTCTCTGGGTTACTTGGAGATTTTTTAGTGTGTATGTGCTTGGTGTGACTTTTTATGTCTTATTTTTTGTTTTATTTTTGAGTTCCGTTCGCTTCCTCTTTATTGTTAGAGCTGCCTTTGCCGGAAAAGGAGGTAAGTGCAGGGGAGGGACATTCTTTTGCCAGCAGAAAAAAAATGATTTTTTTTATGCCAGCAAAAGAATGTTTTAAAGGGAATGTCTGATAAAGTCCAGGGTCAGAGTTGCCATGAGTCAAAGTCAACTTGAAGGCAGTTAACAACAGGGTTTAAGCTTATTTATGTTTGAAGTTCTTCTAGTTTTGATGTATTAATGTATGAGAAAATAAGAATAAAATATTTGAAACGTTATTTCATTCTAATAATAATTGGAAGCTTTTGCTTTATTTATTTTGAATTATGTGTTATCTTATATTTCATTATCCTAGGAAGTCAATTATATTATCTTCTAATGATAGCAACATTTATTTGCACTTAACACATTGATCAATTCAGTTGACATCCACGATAAATACTTCTGCAGTAAAATGTGGGAAAGATACTTTTTTTACTAGAGATCTTATATATATATATATATATATATATATACCGTATATATATATACTGTACATTAGTATTAGTATTATGAGATTAGTATTATGAGTTTTATTAGTATTATGACATCTTCAAAAGCATTTGTGTTTGGGTTGAGTCTAATGGCTGACTGTTAAGATTATTTATTATGTATTTATTTAAATCTGCTGTACCCTGTGCTTCAACTTGAAAAGGCTCTCAGGGCAGTGTACATCAGTTAATAAAGAAGATAGTCTCTGCCTTCATGCTTAATGGCACATGTAGCACAAAAGGGAAATTAAGATAAGGAAGAAACAGGAAAGCAGAAAACTCAGGCAGCAGCTTTTACTATTACAAAATTGTTGTAATAACATCTACCAGGAATGAAAGGAAGATGGTCCCAGTTGAAAACAGACCTCTGAGGAATTCTGAGAAATCATCTGGTAACCCAAGATTTCTGAAAGCTGCAGTAGTGTAGCCTGAAGATCTCGGTACATGAAACATGTCTGTATGTCTTGATTTAGTCACTGAGGCTATTGTCCACTGGTTATCCTCTGTATAATCTCTACTGTGTTTTTTCTGTTCCATAACTTTGACAAACAGTTGGAAATTAAGAATGGAAGGTCAACCAAATACACACTGCACAGTAATGATCAGCTTCAGGGGTAGACAACGGCTGGGAGTTACAGCTAGCCAAGTAGTCCCTGCAGGGAGCTTTGGAGTGTAGCCCCTCACCCCCCTATATTCTTTTTTAAAAATGCTTGCCTCTAAATGCCCCCTTTGTCATGTTTTCTTTCCTTGTGGGCATTTTAGGCCAAAGAGAGTCCTTTTCCCAACAAGAAGTGATTTGGAAGTTAAAAAATGACCCAGGTCATTTTCTGTTGATAAGAAGACATCTCTTGGGCATAAAACAGACCAAGAAGGGCCAAAATTGTAGCAAAATTTCAGGGAAAAGGTTTTTTTTAAAAAAAGCGGGGTTCTGGGGGCCTCGAAACCAGCCGAGAGTCCACGTGTAGTCTGCAGCTCACATCCTCTCCAACTCTGCTTTGCTTATATATTTACTGTTAATATCTCTAATAATATCATTTTGAATGTTTTAGAGTTTTCAAGATAATAAGATTTGGAATAATATTTCTCTTTTTTTCTCTTTCCGGTTTAGCCTGTTGGAGAGGTGAGTATTGCCCCACTTTTAAATTCTCAGCTTATTCTGTAAGTTTCTTCAAACCCTAGAATATGCTAGGTAATAAGGTAAGTTGATGTCAACTCAGTTGATGAATATAAATCCGGTAACATACAATATGATACAGAGCTAAGCCTCCAAAATCTGTAGCAAGACACAGTTCTTAGATGCTGGGCCATCCCATCCCAACAAGCCATCAAAGATGGGCAACTCCCACTGGTGGGTTGGACTGTATTAGCCTCCATAAACCCCGTAGCAGCCAAACGCTCACATTGCCATAGTGTCATTCAATTTCAGTGACACAGCAACAAAAAAGGAACATTGGTCCTTCTGCTGTGTAGCTTTAAAATTAAGTACACAAGGAGTTCCATTTACAAAGTGATATTTTAATTGCAGAATCATAGTTACCTTGCTGTTTAAATGTGTATGATACAGGCTAAATTAAAGACCTTTAATTCTCATTGACCCTAATGGGAGAGCCAGACACATTCTTAAAAGTGTTTGTTTTTTTTAATTAACTTTTTACTGACTTTTTGGGATTGTTAACTAACATTATATTTGCACATATACATATGATAAACCCCAAACTTAACACAAAAACATTAGTGCTAACAGGTCTCTATCAAGTTAATTACCCCAATAATCCAAATATTAATATTTCTTCCATTATAGCCCTCCTCTCCCTCCCACTCCCCCGCCCCAAGGGAACAAGTTCTTATTTATTCAAAATCCGTTTCCTTTGATGTGGAGAATTGTATTAATTGTATCTTTTATAATTTTGTACCGTCCTCTTCTTTAATTATTTCTATTACTTTATTCCATTTCCTTAGCCTTTCAATTATTCCATATGCCCCATTCTTCTTTCTAATATAAAATCACACATTATATATTCTGAAACATAAAATTGCTATCTATCCAGATTCCATGTTTGTTCTTCTTTCCATCCAAAAGTCATAGCTGTATGAACTGCACTCAATGCTTGTTTCCTCAACATCCTTAAAAGTGTAGTCCAATTCATTTTTACTCATAGATGTAGGTACTGTGGAATTTAGTGGTGTTTACTCCCAGGTATCTGGAATGGGATTGCAACCTAAATCTCTGCTTTTTAAATCAGTAGAACTTAAAAGTGCTTGTATATATCTGGATCATGCCCTAAATGTATACATTGTTATATTTTTAAATTACTTGTGTTGCATTATTTTGTTTTCTAGGAAAGCATCAGTGCCCAGTATATCCCACTGAGTTAGTATTTGCCTTGGATGTCTCCCAAGATACCACACCCCAAATATTTCAACGTATGAAGGAGATTGTCATAGAAGTTGTAAACAATACCAAAATCAGGGAAAGCAATTGCCCAGTGGGAGCCAGAGTGGCTGTTGTATCCTACAACTCTGAAACCCACCATCTCATCCGCTTCTCAGATTTCCACAGCAAGAAGCAGTTGCTTCGAGAACTCAGTGCTATTTCTTATCAGAGATCAACAAATAAACGAGACCTTGGTGGGTCTATGAGATATGTTGCCAGGAATATCTTCAAGAGAACCCTCCCAGGTGCTAATGTGAGGAAGGTGGCTGTGTTTTTCAGCAATGGCCTGTCTGATAATCCAAATTCTATTGACACAGCAGTTCTGGAGTTTAGTGCATTAGACATCCTTCCAGCAGTCATTGCTTTTAAAAACATCCCAAGAGTCAACCGTGCTTTTATGGTGAGAAACTATTGTCTTTTTCTCCTTTGTATCCAGAATGATCTCAAGTGGGTTACGGTGCGTCAATATTGGTATAATTTAATGGCAATTAAGTTTTCTTTTATTTCATTAGTATAACTGACTTATGTGTTTAGTGTTCTTTCAAACATGGAGATAATCCACCATTTTTGCACAGGCCTATGGCACAGCTGTCTCTGAGGATAGATTTTCCTTGGTTTTTTTCCGGGTTGTGAGGCCGTGATCTGGAAGATTTTATTTCTGATGTTTCACCTGCATCTATGGCTGGCATCTTCAGAGAATGGTTGGGTAGGAGTGTGTGTTGGATTTATATACTGTGAGGCCCTGTTGGGGAGGATATGTACATTTGTGTATTTGAATGGCTAGTTTCTGGGTGGAGATATGCAAGGAGGATTAGTGTCTGTTTGGCTAATGGTAGGCTAATGGTCCATTGTCTACCTGAAATCCCCCTGTCCCTGGGTAGAGTTTATTTGTAAGTGTTGAGTTTTGATGTTAGTGTTTTTCAGGACTGGGAGCCAGATTTTGTTTATTTTTAGGGTTTCTTCTTTCCTGTTGAAGTTGTCCAGGTGTTTGTGGATTTCAATAGCTTCTCTGTGCATTCTGACATGATTGTTGTTGGCCTGGTCCAGAATTCCGGTGTTTTTAAATAACATTTTGTGTCCAGGTTGGTTTATAACATGTCCTACTACTGCTGATTTTTTTGGGTGGCCCAGTCTGCAGTGTCTCTCATGTTCCTTGATCCATGTTTGCACGAATTCTCCACCTAGAAACTAGCCATTCAAATACACAAATGTACATATCCTCTCCAGCAGGGGCTCACAGTATATAAACCCCACACACACTCCTACCCAACCATTCTCTGAAGATGCCAGCCACAGATGCAGGCAAAACCTCAGAAATAAACTCTTCCAGAACACAGTCTCACAGCCCGGAAAAAAACTAAGGAAAATTTATGGATGCCAGCCATGAAAGCTTTTGATTTCACATGTCTCTGAGAAGATTGATAAACTCAGGGGGAGGATTGGATAAACATGCAAAGCTGTTCCCAGCTGATTTTTGTGTGTTTAAGTGTCAAGGGTGCCTTGGCATATCATGCATACTGAAGAGAAGCTGCATTGTCCTTATGTTAGGGATGTGCTTATTTAAATGATTCATTCCCATGGGGGAGAACAAATAATTTAATCAGTTTTCTCCATACTGTGGAAATGTCTTTGAAAATGGTGTTGTGTTTGAAGATGTTTTCAGGGGTGGGGGGAATTTCACCTCCACACCCACCTTTCTCCTGCCCCTTCAACATGCCTATATGTGGCCGGGTGGGGGAGGCAGCCAAGGATCATTACTGGCCATGTTCAGTGTGCGATAATGATGTTGCAATCCTTTGGAACCTCTGGGAACTCCCCGAAAGGTTTCACAGAATGCCTGTGCCATCATGCACCAGCTATCAGAACATAACCGGTGGTGATCCTTGGTTGCCTTCACGTTCCCTTAGCCAGTCTATGATAGCCAGCATGTGTTCTGATAGCTAGTGCACAACAATGCAGTCATCCTTTGCAATGTCTGGTGGTCTTCCAGGATCATTGTCATGTACCAACTATCAGAACATAGTTGGCCATGATCCTCTGCTGTCACCTACCCTCCCACACACACACACCCTCAGGGCCGGTTTAACCTGTCTGCCAAATCAGCATTGGCAGGGTCAAGAGGGCCCCCCATGCTGGCCTCCTTAATCTGATGGAGACAGCGAGAAGACAGCCGGGAGGAGCCCCCTCTTACCCTCCTCCTCCAAAAACCTCCTGCTGGCTTTTTTAAAAAACAAACAAAACAGCCTCTCCAAAACTAAAGAGAAAGAGAAAGAGAAAGAGAAAGAGAAAGAGAAAGAGAAAGAAACAGCAGCCCTCCGTGGCAGAATCTGGAGGGAGAGGCACGTCGGAGAGGGTGAGTGTGTGTGTGAGAGAGAGAGATACGGAAATTGAGGGTTGTCTCCCTCAGAAAGGGCTTCTTTCTTTCTTTCCTTTCCTTCCTTGCACATCGATCTCCTCCAGCCCATCTTTCCAGCTGCTTTTAACATGTCTTGGTTCCTCTCCCCTCCCTTTCCCCCCTTGGTCTTCTTCAGCTTCCTCCCCTTGCTGACAACTGAGTTCAGCCTGCAAAAGAAATTTGTGTGTGTTTGCCTATGTGCCTTCAAGTCATTTCTGAATAAGGCCAACCTACCATGGGGTTTTCTAGGGAAGGTTTTTTCAAAGGGGGTGTGCCTTTGACTTCCTTTGAGGCTGAGAGAGTGTGACTTGCCTAAGGTCAGCCAGTGGGTATTCATGGCTGAGTAAGGATTCAAACCCTGGTCTCCACAGTCATAGGGCAATGCTGAAACTTCTACAACACTCTAGCTCTTTTAACAGAAGAATATAAAGAATATAAATTAAAATTTGGAGTAATATTACTGTGAACAATGGTTTTATTGTTGTCACTAAAACACACCAATATCCCATTAGTGTTATGTGAGAGGCATTGACCTAGAGCAGTGGTTCTTAACCTTTTCTTTACCAGGGACCCCCTTTAAATATCTTTTGTTGCCGCAGGACTTCACTCAAGATGTAAAACCCTAATGATAATAGCTAATAATAATAGCTAACAACAACAACAATACAATTACACCATCCATTAAACTTTCCCTCAGAGACACTCTTGCTTCTTCCTGCAAGTTTGTGGCTGGAGTGGATTGAATGGCAATGTGCAGGCCAAGCCAGCCAGCCTTTGCCTTCGTTCCTGTCATGTGGCTGCTCCACTACAGGGAGGAGGTGGGCCAAGCAGCCTTCAAGCCTCTGTGGACCCCCTGTGAGGACATTGCGGACCCCAAGTTAAGAACCACAGGGCTAGAGAATGCTGGAAAAGGAACAATGCAACCAGACCTTGAGAAGGGTGCTGGCAACAAGATTAAATAAACTATTTTGGTATATATCACAGAAGGAGGGAGGACTTGGTCTTCCCAAAATAAAAGGATATTATGAAGCTAATCAATTGAGATATGTCATAGAAGGAATTGTAGGACAGGGGGATTTAGAATGGTTAGAGTCAGAAACAGGGAGAATAGAAAAGAGAATATGGAACATATTTTTTGATAATTTTACAATAAAGGAAATTAAAGGAATTGAGAGCCCATTTCTGCAAAATATATGGGAAATATGGTATAAATATAAGAGAGAATTTTTGCCTATTGATTCAGTATTAACACCAGTTATAATGGGAAAAAAATTCCCAAATAATTTGAAGGAAAAAATGGGAAAGGAATTAAAGAAAAGAGGACTAGACAAAATAGAGGGATGGATAGGATGGATGAATGAGAAAGGGAGTATAAGAGAGAAATTATGTGGAATGAAAATTTCATGGTTTAATTGTATACAGTTAGAACAATGGATTAAAAACTGGAAAAAGAATCTTAAAGAAACAAGGGAATTTACAAAATTTGAAAATTTGGTGAAAAAAGGTGAAAAGAGGGATGATAATGAAAGTATGAAAGGGATTACAAGTGAATTATATAAAATATTGATAAAAAAATAAGGATAAAAAAGACAAAGGGGAATATCTAAGGAGAATGTGGGAGGAAGATTTGAAACAAAAAATTGGAGATCATGAATGGGATAAGATATGGAAACAAAGACATCTTAAAAATATGTCGATACGGATAAAAGAAAATTATTATAAAATAATATGGAGATGGTATTCGACACCAGCAAGATTGCATAATATAGATAAGAATAACTCTAAATATTGTTGGAGTGGTTGTCAAGAAATAGGTACACATATGCATATGTGGTGGAATTGTAAATTTGTACAGCAGTTTGGGGAAATGGTTTTCATAGAAATAAAGAATATTCTGAATATAAATATAGAAAGGAAACCGAGCATAGCATTGATGTCAATTTATAATGGAGAGAATGGGAATCAAGCAGAAAAGGATTTAATAACAAATTTATTAACAGCAGCAAGATTAATTATAGCAAGACATTGGAAGATGCAAATAAATGTACAAGTGGAGGAGTGGTATAAAGAAGTTTGGAAGATGGCAATAAATGATAAGTTAACGTGTAGAATTAAAGTAAGAAGAGGAAGTTGGAAAGAAAGTGATTTTGATAAAATCTGGAAAGTATTTGTTAAAAAAGTATTACAGACAAAAGATGGGAGGTTACCTCCACAAGAAGAAATGAGATTCTGGAAAGATTAGGTAAGGGATAATGGCTCCGGTGAAGGGGAGCACTGAGGGGGGGCAGGGGTTAGGGGAATTAATATTTTTGAATAGAATTATAGTAAAGAATCTATGTTAACCTTTGAAATTAGTTAACAGAAAAATTGCGATGTTTATAGTAATTTTATGTGTTATACTAACTAAGTATTGATTGGATAATATAATGTATGATTATAAAATTAATAAAAATATATTTTTTAAAAAAGAGAAGGGTGCTGGCAGGAGGATTCTGGGAGGTGTAATCCAAGAGTAACTTCCTCAGGCTCTAAATGCAGCCTAGAATCATAGAATCATAGAGCTGGAAGGGACCCCAACAGCCACCCCATCTAATCGGCTTCTGCCCTGCAGGAACACACAATCCAAGCATTCCTGACAGATGGCCATCCAACCTATGTTTAAAAAAACCCAAAGAAGGAAACTCCACCACACTCCAAGGCAGTGTGTTCCACTTCCAAACAGCTCTTACTGTCAGGAAGTTCTTCCTAATGTTTAGGTGGATTCTCTTTTCCTGTAGTCTGAGTTGATTGCTCCATGTCCTTGTCTCTGGAGCAGCAGAAAACAAGCTTGCTCCATCCTCAGTATGACATCCCTTCAAATACCTAAACGTGGCTATCATGTCCCCTCTCAAGCTTCTCTTCTCCAGACTAAGCATACCCAGCTCCCTAAGCCATTCCTCATAGGGCGTAATTGCTTCCAGACCTCGCACCATCCTTCTCAGTATCTTTCTTGAATTGTTGTGCCCAGAATTGGAAACAGCATTCCAGGTGAGGTCTGACCAAAGCAGAATGGAGTGATACTATTACTTCCCTTGATCTAGACACTACTCCTATTAATGCAGCCTAGAATCGCATTGGCATTTTTTTTTTTTGCTGCATCACACTGCTAACTCATGTTTAGCTTGTAGTCTACTCTTTATTTTCTTTGAGAAATCTACAGCATTACATTAATTGCTAATAAACAAAAAATATTATGTTAGTGCCTATAATATAGTTTTTAAACTAAATTATTGGTGGCAAATTATGTAATATAGTAGGCCCCTCTTATCCACTGGGGATTGGCTCGGGGGGGGAGATGGATTCTGAAAACCATGAATAATAGTGAACGCCACTGAAAATAATGGGACTTCTGGTTTAAAGTACCATAGAGTTGCCTTGGAGGGCCTAGAAAAGGGCTAGGGAAGACACATTTTCTAGGAAGACTCTATGGTAGGTGTGCTCTTTTGTGTCCCATGGATAATGAATCCATGGATACAGGGGTCCTACTATAATCTGAACATCCTGTACGGTGAATAGGTTAGGTTACATTGATCTGAGATAAACATATGGGGCCCCCAAAGTAAAGCATTGCAGGGGGCCCCAAAATTCCTTAAACTGGCCCTGCACACCCTGATCACATCATGGCCAACATGGGGGCAGGAGAAAAATTATTTAGGGAGGCAAGAATAGTCCTCTATTCAAAGACTCAGAAGTAAAAAAAAAAAATGAAAAAAAGGGGCTTCAGGAGGATTCTTCTTGTTGGGGTTTCTCGATACTCAAGAAGTCCCTTTTTCATTTCCACCTTCCCCAGTCTGTGAATATTCTTTCCATCCCTGTCTTATGTCTATAAATTTTGTTTCTACATTTACCCTGGTTATCTTGAATGAAACCAGTAACCCAGGATTTTGAGACATACTCCTGAATTCAAATGTTTGTGGGCTATCTTGAACTTGTTAGAATAATTTCCTTCAACTAAAAGTGTCTAAAGGTTTGATTCTCATGAATTTAACTACAGTATTATGGTGCCATTGTTGTGGATTATTGGTTAAACTTTATTAGGCTATGATATAATAAATACCCTAAAGGCACCAGATCCCATCTGATCTTGGAAGCTAAGCAGGATCTGCCCTGGTTAGTACTTGGATTGGAGACCACCAATGAATACCAGTAGCTATAGGCTATATTTCAGTGAAAGGAATTGGCAAAACTATTTCTGAGTATTCCTTGCCCCATGAAATTCATGGAGTCCCCATAAGGTGACCAGCAACTTGAAGGCATGCACTCACGCTCATACACACACACACATTGTATAAAGTCAACAGCCTAAGAGAATACCATTTTACAAAATCCACAAACCAAGTGTTAACTTCTGGCCAATACTCTCATTTTGGAGCCACTAAAACTAGGATCACAGATTTTACCATCTTCCTACTGAATTTGTAAAAATTAAAAACAAAATTGTTTCTTGTTTTAGATGGATGACACAAGATTATTTCAAGTTATTAATATTCAACAAGAGACAGATTATATTCCAGGCTTACAAAAACTTCAGTCATGTGTAATTTGCTATGGTAAGAGTACATGAACATAACATGTAGTCCAGCCCTTTTATCACAACTTTTCTTTTGTCACACTCTGTATGTTTAAATTATTCTGTGTCCATTTTCAGACAAATGCAAACCAGATGAATCTTGTTTCCGTGAGGCAACTGCCCCACCTGAGGCATACGTGGATGCTGCTTTCATTTTGGAAAGTTCAAGAAAAGTAAGCTCTACTGAATTTGACAAACTGAAAGACTTCCTGAGTGTAGCGCTTGAAAACTTTGACGTTTCTGATGAGCCAAAGTCCTCCTTAAGAGGTGACAGAGTGGCTGTGCTGAGCCATGCTCCATTGGAATTTACACCCCAGAGACAAGGGAGTCCAGTAAAGACTGAATTTGACTTTGTGACTTATAGCAGCAAAAGACAAATGAAGAGGCATATTCAAGAATCTGTCCAGCAGTTGAATGGAGAAGCTGCAGTTGGCCATGCCATACAGTGGACAATCAATAACATCTTCTCAAAAGCACCCAACCAGAGAAAATATAAGGCAATTTTTATCCTATCTACTGGAGTAACAAGTCAGTGGGACAAAGAAGTGCTGAGTGATGCATCTCTGAGAGCTAAGTGCCAAGGCTATGCTCTCTTTGTGCTGTCAGTGGGTCATGAGTATGACAACATCGAACTCAGGGAACTGGCAAGCCTGCCCCTGGAGCATCACTTGGTACAGCTTGGCAGAATTCACAAGGCCGAGCTTGGCTATGCAGCGAAGTTCCTGAAACCATTTGTACGCCTTCTCAAGAGTAAGTTGTCACACTATAGCTAACTTTCCTTTCCATGTTGAGTGCTCAAAAGGTACGCTGAGATGCAATGCTCATATCTCTGTATCTTTTGCATGTAATCGGAAAGAAAGCAAGTTTTTCTTTTCAAGATGATGAGCTTTTCCTTTAATATCATGAGAGGTGATATTAAATTTAGCTTTTATTCTAGCTCTTTCAAGAAGAAGGCAGTAGATCATGAAAAAAAAACAATTTGGAAGAAAAATGATGTAGTGGAATATTGAGCAAAGGAATGAACTGACGTAAAAATATAGTTGGCTTTGAAGCTTCTGAACTAAAGTGAACTTTTCACTTTATCTGGAGCTGTTACAGAGTACAGTACATTCTTTGTTTTGACTCTGTTTCCGAGAGAAAAGTAAGCTGAAAAGTTTAGTTAATTTACAAAATTTGCTAATAGTGTTTCAACAAGTCCCCAGCAGAATACAAATCCAAGTACAACAGGAGATATGCTGTTCATGAATCAGTATTGTGAATGAGTATCAACATTAGCACAGCAGAATAGCAATCATCTGATATAGTCCTAGTGCAGTTCTAGTATTCAAGCACAATCAGCAGCTCCAGTATCATCATGGGCAGCAATTCCACTCTTGATTGTAATGACAACCTACACTGGAGCTCTTCCACATTTAAGCAGTTTGTCCAGGTGTAACAGGAGCTACGTAGGTGCTGATCCTATATTGGAACGTGCTGCTCAACATCTGGATAACATCCCCACAACACCTGGATGATCCGCTTACACATCTGGAAGAGGTCTATAATATCAACTGCCTACAATACCAGAGACACACTGCAGTATGAGAGTCACCCACCATGCCTGCTATCATCAATATGAGCCCATAGTGAATTGTTCCCCCGAGAATTTGCAATTGAATAATTGTGACACTGAGGGCTGGACAAAGAGTAGATAACACTGGGCTAGAAAAAAAAATACAGGAAGCAAATTGAGCTTGCTTCTTCTGACACAGCAGAGAAGAAGAACTTGGAAAAGTTACTTTTTGGACTACAATTCCCAAAATTGTCCAGCCACCACAGTCAGTGGCCATGCTGTCTGGGGGATTCTGGGAATTATATTCCAAAAGAGTAAGTTTTCCAAACTTTGGAAAGGAATTTACCAGTTCCCCCCAACCATACGTACCAGGTGTTTGGATTAAACAAGTGCAGTTTAGTTGTTCACAGTATGATTCCACTTTCCATTTGTCATAATTTTCTTGATAGATGGAGTTAATAGCTATCCACAGACACAGCTCAGGAGAAGATGTGCAAACATCAGCACCCAGAGACCTGTGTATGTTCCAGAGCAGCAAAGACCACTGTGAGTTTTTTCCAGGTATTGGATTGGATGTGTTTCTCCAGTGGAGAATGACTGTACAGATAGACTCCCATATTCATGAGACCCATATCCACGGATTCATTTACCCATGTCCAAAAAAATATGATCTCTCTAGGCATCTTCTAAGTCCTCCAGTATGACTCTATGGTATGCTTAGGCCAGAAGTCATTCATTTTAATAGAGTTCACTTATATTTGGGGTTACCAGTATTCACGGTAAGTCTGGGAATGTATTCCCCATGGATATGAGGATCTATCTGTATTCAGTTCAAGGTCATGGGAGCAGAGTTACACATTTTGGTGCCACTGTACATGTCTGTGCACTGATATTCATTGCACATTGATGCAAAATGTGCCTTTGCTTGTGTAATGATGTAATTCTCTTATGAGACAGTAATGCTCAATGACTGCTTAGCTACATAAGCATAAAGTTAGGCCCTGCCTAATTAATATAGGATCTTGGTCTGGATGTAATACCTGACTTTGATGCAGTTAATGCCTCATTTACCCTTTGTACATTACTACTCCACAAATGTAACAATATGTCAAACACTACAGTTCAAGTGTACCCAAGAAACCTGATACAGTCAGATTTCTTTCTCATTGGGTTATTGTCTTTGCCCTCCTCTTTAAGAGGCAAGCTTCCCCCATGAAAGTTATCATGACTTTGGAAATAATTTATCTCTCTCCTTTGTGACTGAGAGGGGACCTGTCTGCTTTGGTTCATGGTCCTGGTTGTGAGATGCTCCATCAGATGAGCAAGCTGGTATAATGGTTTCAGAATGTCAGTTGAATAAAGGCTGTTTAGTCCATTTTTATGGGGTTTTTTCCCCTTTGGAAAACAGCTGCTCATTCCTTTATAATGTGTATTCCTTTAAGACTTAAGACAGACAGAAATACAGGAATGAGAAGCTGTTTCCCAAAGAAAATAGACATAAAAATGGACTAAACAGCGCTTATTTAACTGACATTGGAGCTGATGGAAGAGTCTGGTAAATTATAAATCATAATCTGTACTAGCCAGATTTGTAGACCCTGGATATGGGGGAAGACAATACATTCTACTGGCTTAGTCATGCAGGTATGCAGTGGAGAATGTATGGATCAACTGTTGCAAAAAGCAACCTGGATCATTAGCTATAAGAGGCTGCTGATAAACTAAGTGCTCCTCCTGAAGAGCTATCACTGCACTCTTTAAAGTGTGCCTCTATGAAATTGTTACCAGAGCTGAGCTGAGGAAGTGAGGATTTTTGGACTGCCGCTCCTAGAATCCCCTAGTGAGAATAGCCAAGACTTCCCCCCACTGCACCCACCTTCCCAAGTTCTGGTTATTACAATGGAAGCATACTCTCTCATTTTTCTTTCACAAAGAACCAGCTCAGAGGCATCTTTCATGTACCTTGTATAGCTGAGCTGCTGGAAGTTGCCTCTGAAACCACTTAAAACCAGCCATGCATTGATCTATGAAAAGGGAAGGTGCTCTGAGCCAATTAGGCTGTGATTTCCCAAATCATTTCTTCATCCATTTACAATGCAGATGATCTGCCAGCACAGGCAGGAAGAAGAGGCAAGAGAAAGGAAGCATCAGAGCAATGCCATTGTTTGCTTCCATAGAGGCAGGAGTAGAGTTGGAGTAAGCTTCAGCTCTTGTGCAACACCACTAGCTCTGGTGTTTTTACCTGTCTAATCTAATCCTATGCACTCCACAAATAAAGCCTGGGGACATCACAGCAGCTATACTAGTAAAGTATTTGATGCAGACCTAGGATACCTTGGTCATTCTGTAGTGAAGTTCTGCACTTCATGTGGATTATATTTTGCTGTCCTACTACATACATTTATTTTTCCAATTGTTAGGATTGTGGCAGGAGGACCTATAGTTCAAGATGCAAAATCACCTTTTCAAGAATACCTAGCAAGGGATTCTGAAAATCTCATCAGTAAAGTACAACAACAGGCCATTGTAAGTAGAATGTCATGCTCTGTTATCATGCAAAGATGCATTTTAAAAAAATCAAATGGAATTATTCTGTCTCTTTCCACTTCCTTCTTCCCTCTCCTCTCACATGCATTGCTCCTAATGTGAGATTCTCCTGCTGTTGGTTGTCTTCTTCAGCCCCCTGATAAGGGGTGCAACATAGTTCCCAAATAACCTCAGCACACTATACCTCCAGCTAAGATATATTTATAAATTCAATGTATATCAATTAAACAGGCTGACAGGCATAATCAATACTGACTACAGTGAGATTCAGCATCCATGCTGCAATTCCATCCAGAAGTCAGAGTAGCTATAGCAGGCCAAAATACCCATGCACTGATGTCCAAAGCTATCTTAGAATGGCTTAATCCCAACTATGGTGGGGTTTACTTCTGGTCAGGGGCGACTGGTGGCCTCCATGTCAATGGGATGGTGAATCATCATGGGTTTTAGTCTAAACCTTAACAGAGATATTCAACATGCTGAACCTTATCCCTAAAATAAGTTCAGCACCTTGGATAGCTCATATGAAGTCTAGAATCATAGAACTGTAGAGTTGGAAGAGACCACAAGGGCCATCCAGTCCTACCCGAAGCCACCAAAATTACCACTGTGTTTGGTTTCCTTGTCCTTTCCCTCCATGCTGTCCTCTCAGTGTGAATCTGCTGGTTATGTAGCAACTCCTGCCCCGACAATAGGGATCAAGACAACACAAAAAGCCACAAACCCACTAGCTGTTAACTAGATCAAACCAGGACCTGGTGTGTTACTGCACACACATCTCTCAAGACTGAATACCTTTTCCCACTGAGCTTCAAAGTTGACCCTGCCCCCAACACACATCCTGAAGTACCAAAGTATGTGGGTTGCTAGCATCCATCAGTGTGAAAGGGTCTGTAACACTGCCTGTTGGAGGCAAGGCAAAATCTAGAAAGCAGAGCTAGGAGAAAGTAGGTTTTTGGACTCTAACGCCAAGAATTCCTAAATCAGCAAGGGCATGCTAGCTTGGGGAATTTGGAGAGTAGTAATCCAAAAAAAGGGGGCAGTCTGATGTAGTAGTTTGAGTGTTAGACTAGAACTCCAGGAGACCAGGGTTCAAATCCCAGCTCAGCCATGGAAACCCACCAGGTGACTCTCAACAAGTCATACATACTTTCTTAGACTTAGAGAAAGGCAATGACAAACCTCCTAGGATAAATGCTAACAAGAAAAACCTATGATAGGGTTGCCGTAAGTCAGAGTCAACTTAAAGACACAACAACAGTTCAAAAAAAAATAAAAAAGTAACATTTTCAAGCTCTGCTTTAAAAAAAAAAGCCCAGTGAGCATGGCAATTCCCATTTTTTGTTTGTACTACTGTCAGAACTCTGCAGATTATGACTACAAGTGAAGAAAATGGCTTGATTCTTATTCCATGTTGGATAGAGGTAAGCAGAGCCAACCTCTTTAGCCTGTGCCCTCTATATAGCCAGTGAATCATTCAGATTATGATATAGGTGATCCTACCAATGCAACTCAAGATGTCTAAGAGTGAGCTTGACACCTCTCATTTCTGTTATAATTATTTCCTTTCATTTTCAGGTAATTGGAAATTAATGAAGTTTTCAGAAGAACAGTTAAGAGGAAGAGAAATAATTCCTGCAGAGTCTTGTCAAGAAGTTCTTTATTGTCGTTGTGGCTGATACCATTGATCTATTTGTTTGGAAAGCAGATGAATTAGTCTAATCTCCATTGAAACAGCACAATTTTTTGAAAAAAGCCAAAAGCAATTTGGAAGGCTAGAAAGTGATTATTCTGACCAAACAGCTGGTGAATGTATAGATTTCCATTTTTTGGATCCACCCCCTGCTCATTTCCCACTTCCTGAAAAATAAATGCTGTTCCATTTGTTTTTAAAAATATGTTTATGTTCACAGTTATGGCTACCCTCAGCAATAAAATCGGAACTACAGTTTGCTCTTGGGTGGACCATTTTACTAACTTTAAACATTTTGTTCCCTATTTTAATGCCCTTGATGTTTATGCTTTCTTTTGATGGCCTAACAAAATCCACACTAAGGCTGAAGAACTAGCAATGGAAGGCTGCATTCTTGTATTGATTCTGTAATTTAATACTAAGTTAGAAGGATATGTGACAGGATAAAGCTGTGTGGTGTTATGAACAGTCCCGGCAGTTCTGTCATTTGGATTATGTCACAGCTCGTGGCTACAGGAATTCTTGAAGAGAAGTTTGGATTTACAGAGTCAGAGGGGGATAAATGTGTCAGGGAGGCTGGTGGCTTCCATGCCATTGGTATAATAGAGCCACTATGGACCTAATTCTAGACCTTAAAGTACGGATCCAAGGTGTTGAATCCTATTCCCAAAATAAATGCAGCACCTGGGTTACCTTCTTTAAACTCTTGAATAAGTCACAGTGTAGACTCACCAGGCCAGTGACTTGGATGCCTCTTGCAGTGTGTTGAATGAGCACATTGAAATCTACAAGTGAGTATGTCCTATTCTGGATAGATTAATGTTTGTGAAGTCCAAAGGAGCCATGAATAGATAAAACAATATATAGAAACTGCTCTCAGAATCAAACAGGTTAAAAAATTGAAATTTATATATACCTGAAGCATTAAAGTGTCTTTAGCCATCTTATTCTAATACAATATGGATGGGTAGCTAGACTTTCTAGAAACAGAAAGGGCCATCATTTTGCTGTATTGTTAAATAACTGGGAATGCAACATTCTTGCTGATCACCCATAAAATATTCAGAAGTCAGTCAATAGATCAAGGTCTACTTTCTGCCCAGCTGACTGTTACCCAAATTGTATGGAGTTCCTAGGAATCCACTCATTTCACTCAAATTAAGATATTAATATTGGTGGTTAATTAGCTCAAATTAGATGGCAAGATGCTGGGTAACTATGGGACCTTTGCACCTATGTATACTGATCCTCACTTATGAGACTCCAAGGCAGGAAGTAAAATAAAAATGATTTTATTGGAAAAAACCACGGAGCCACTCACACATACACTCATGCTTCAAGCAATCACACAAGACTAGCAAAGAATCAGGGGAAAGTATTGGAATAGAGGAACAGGTTGCAGGGATGATGGGCTATACTTTACCTGTCCAATGAGCAGAGGTTCATGCAGCAAAGAAGTACAGCTATGCATGCCAAGTGACATAGTAAACCAGCAGAAAATAGCATCTGGAAGACTATGCACACTTTGGCTGTATTTGAGGGTAATATTTATACTCAATATTGTACCCTTAAGGGGTGTTTTAAGTGGAAGACAAAGTTTGAGTGAGTTTCCAAGAGCTTAGACAGGAGTTTCCAAGAGCTTAGACAGGAAGCTCTGGCTTTGTTAACTACTGTTAATGGCTGGAACATTAAGACTGATGGGTCTCAGGCAACCTTCTATTGTTGGGAAGGAAAGGTGTGAAGGGAGACCTTTGCAGAGTAATGGGTTTTCCTATCACTTGTTTGTTTTGGAGTATGACCCATGATCAGGTGCAGCCAGGGTGGATTAGCACATTCCTCCCTAACAGCTTGTCTAAGGGGGCTTCGCATAACCAATCCTGGATATGTCTGAGTTTGGGGAGCTTTCTGAGACCACTTCCATTAGGTCTCTGGGAAACCTTTACATAAGCCCTTCTGTGGAGGCCCTGGTCAACCGGGACCCACTTGAACTGTCATTTCATGCCAGATCTATGAAGTGATACCAATTAATGAATTATTGCCAGTTTATGAATTATTGTAGGAGTGGGGGTATAAGGGTAGGTAACAGACACTAATAGAACTATAGTAGACAGTATGTGGAGGGCATTAGGTTACCTAGCCCAAATTCATTGGAACCAACAAGTATTATCTCAGAAATGTCATTTAAAAAAGCAGTTCCTTTTGCTTGAAACATCTGGCTGCACAATACAGACACATCTGTATTAAACAGCAAATATTGGAATTGGTTATATGTTTAACATTTAGATGGACTCTGGATATATATACAGAGTGTGTGTGTGTGTGTGTGTGTGTATATTAACACGCTGTGTGCTCAAGGAACACTCAATCAGCTCTGATACAAAGGGTCATCCCTAGCAGAATTTGGTAGAGCAAGTTGGGGAAAGTGTGGCTTATATGTGGCCCTCCATTATTTTGTCCCCCCACCCCTGAGGGTAATAAAAATTCTTCCCAAATGGCTTCTAGGGAGTGTGACAGCATTTTCACATGTTTTGGTGGGCAGATGGGTCCCTGGACAAAGCATGCCCAGGAGAGGCCTTTTATTAAAATGCAAATGAACAAATGAGCAAGTAAACCCCCCCCCACATCTCTTCTTGTTACAAAGAAAAAGCTGTCCTGGACCTAAATGGCCCAAAGGGGCTGAAAAACATGGTTAAAATGCCCTGTGAATCCTAAAAGGGGTTTGGGGGCATTTGGGAGCCCAAATTTGGTTATTATTTTTTCTATAGGGCATGCAACCTTCCAAGGTCTCCTGAGGGGCTAATGCAGCCCCCTACCCTCTATCAGTTGCCCAGCTCTGCAGTGGAGTAAGGGAGATGCTTCGGGTAGCAAGTACCAAGAAGGGCTGTAGTGGTAGTGGCAGTGGTGGTAGTAGAGGGGTTGAAAACATGTGATGGATGAGCTGTGCAGTTTGCAACACCTTTTTAAAAAGAAGGGGGGAAAGGTTTTAGTCCCAATTAAACCCCTCCACTGGAAGTTACTGAAAATCTACCCATCCCTCCAGGAATCATGTTGATGGCAGTTCTATAAGGACCACTTGAAAATGGAGCCTCATGTTTGAAACAGCTGTGTGGGCCTAGTAGTAATCTGTTCCTTTTTTCCTCCTGTTCACAACTTGGAACAATTATTACTTTTAGGACTATATGACTCACAGACTCTCCCAACAGTATGGCCATGCTGGCCGGGTGATTCTGAGAGTTGTTGTCAAAACCAAAAACCCATAACCTTTTCCAAGGTCTTCTCTTGCTAACATTAGCAGGATAGAAGAGAACATCCCTCTGCCCTGTTCCCCCACATGTCTCCTAAAAACAATTGAAACAGGTGGCTCCCCAGATGTTGTGGAACGGTCTTTCCCATCAACCCTAGGCAGCTGGCCAATGGGAAAGCAAAAAAAAAAAAAAAATTGTAGTCTTATCCACTTGCTAAACTTTCCACCCTAACATTATATGAGATATTGACTATTCACGCTAGAAGATGGGAACTGAAGAGCAAAATGTTTGCATCAAAGAATGGGCTGGCTTTCTCAAGGGAAAAGTTTCAACAGACCTATGTTTCATCCTAGATAATTTGATTAATTTGTACACAAAGTGATCTGACCATCAGTTTGACATCAGTTTGACCTCCTTACACAAATCATTGGATCAGTGTATAGAAATGGCTGCTGGATGGTATCCAGATACAGTTCTACCCCTGACCTAAACAGCAGCCAATTAGCTGAGGAGGTGCACTGGGAAAGCTTCTTTCAAATGCAATCAGACTGGTGGCCTCCATCATCTCTTTCTGGTGTCTGGAAATCCACATAAGTATATTGGTGGAACTGTAATCTCTAACATTTTCATACAGGATCTTGGCCTGAGAATTTGGCACCCCAAAGTGACTTTCTTACATTCTAAGTAAAGGATTATGTCCTCTCACTAGCAATGAATTAAACTTCAGCTGCCAGTCTATTTAAATGGATGCACATTCATTTTATTTTATTTTATTTTATGGCATTTATATATTGTAGCATTTATATATTTATGGCATTTATATATATCTCTGCCCATCAGGGCCCCAGAATGATGCACAATTGGTAAAAACATTAAAACAATACATAGATAACAACACTTTTAAAATAACACTTTTAAAAACTAAAAATACTCCTAAACTGAAGTTTAAAACCATACAGTTAAAACAGTTTCAAAGGCCATGCAAAATAATACTATTTTAGTTGCCTGCTGGTAGCTCAGAAGAGATGAAGCCAGCCTAACATTTCTTGGCAGAAAGCTCCACATTTGCAGTGCTGATACAGAGAAAGCCCTGTCATGTGAATGTACCAACCTAGCTTCATGAGGTGTTGGGACACACAACAGGGCCTCCACGGAGGATCTCACGTTTTGGGCAGGCTGTTTCAGAAATCCTAGCTCTGAGCCGTTTAGAGCATTGTGTGTCAAAACCAGCAGCTTGAATTGTGTTTGGGAGCTAATTCGGAGCCTAGATGGCTTCTATGCATGTACATGGCACAGGAAGGGGTACCATCTTACCCTATTTTTCAGGCAGCAATATATCTTGTTCCAGCCCTGGTTATCAGCAATACCCTCAATCTTTAACTCCTCAAGGGCTTTTGTCTACAAGGGGACTCAGTGCCTAGGCTAGAATGGGAGTCTTCTCTTGTTAGGGCTTATCTATATGAGCCCCCCCAAAACAGTTTGCTCTGCAGTAGTTGCAAATCACAGCAGCTGCAAACTGTCTTAATGTTTTTGGGGGGGCCCTTTTTGGACTCTCAAAGCTTCTCATGGCCGCTGGTCAAAATGGCGGCTGTAAGCGATTTTACCTACCTTTTTTTTTGTTGTTGTTGCTGATGCAGAAGTTTTTTTAAAAAACTGGTCAGTATGTACACTAGATCGATAATACAATATTCTGTCATTCCAAAACAAAGAAGAAGAAGAAACCCTTAGTGATCCCTTGCTAGGGCGAAAAAACAACATGGCAGCTCTGGGTGCTTGCCAAGTTAGCAAACCCCACCCCTTTTCTGAATATACCAGCCACAGATGCAGGTGAAACGTCAGGAATAAACTCACAGAAAAAAAACACAGAAAACCTATGGATGCTGGCCGTGAAAGCCTTCGACTTCACCCTGCCCCTATTGCTCATCTAGCCAGTCAGGGTCCTGATTCTTGTACTAGTATGCATTCCCCCCATTGTTTTTGCTGTTTTGCCCCCCCCCCTTCACAAAGCACAACACATCACGGGATGCCATTGGGACAGGTAGGATTTTCCTCGCATTCAACAAGGAGTATTTTCACCATTTAGACAGGCCCTTAGAACAGTTGCTACACATTTAGATAGAAAAGTACACGCAGTGACATGGATTTACAAAATGAGTGTCATTAAACCTCAAGTAGCTTATGTATTATAAGAATTTGTTGTAACTTGAAAGCTAAACAAAGCCATCTTGGTAGAAATATAACCAAATTGGGCCCTTTGACAACTTCCTTCCTAGCTCCTCATCTTTCTCCATGACTGCAACAGATCCAAGTTTAAACATACAGCTGGAAACAGAGCAGTAACTATGGAGCCAAACAAGGCAAGAGAGTTCATAAATACATTTTAAGTACTGTACCTTTTTGTTTCCCAAAAGATCTTAAACAGTCTTTCTGTGTCCTAATATATCTAATACTTCTTAAGGACTTTTCTTAGTGTTCCCTCTCACTCACCATTCCACAATCAATAAACGGCCTGGCCAATTCAAATTCATACTATTGTATTTGAGCAGAAAATCTTCACATGGCTGGATTTCCACACTATAACATGGGTCTACAGGAATCAAGGAGAATCAGATGACAGTTATGATATGAATGCAGCATGCAGTGGCATCTGGTGGCTCTGATGCCAGTGGGTCAGTGAATTTCTTTGGAGTTTAAGGACTTTATCAGACCAGGCAAATATGGTGTCATAACAACAGTAGATTAATGCAAAAGTGTGCACATATCAAATGGTGTCGTCCTTTCGCGTTAATGTCCTGTCCAAAACCTGTTCCTTTTTATTGATGAGCCAAGCCATCAATAGATTGGCCGTGGTGCTTTTCTGCTGGCGTTGTCAGCATTTGAAATCTCATGCCATTGTGCTCAGTGAATATAGCGTAAATTGTCAGAATACTTCCGGGTGAGATTGGGACAGCCAGATAGGGAATGCTCTCTTTTTTTACCTCCTTGGTATACTTGGGACTTTGTGAGTGTGTTTCTGTGCTTGTGTGTACTTGTGTGCTTGTTTGGGGGGGGGGGTTGATGTATTTTTGAACTTGCCACACTAGTGTCTTCTTGTGAGAATTGGCAAGGTTTGGAACCCAGAAGTAAATGGAGCTCCATTTGAGCTCCACTACTGCTGGAGCTGCCTTTCTGATGCGATTCAAGGTAAGTTTGGAGGGAGGGTCTTTTGACGGCATAAAAACATTTCAAAATATGCTGGCAAAAGAACGTTTCTTGGGGGGGGGTGATGTGATAAAGTCCTTAGTGTGACCTTTAATGGAGCTATCACAAGTTGATGAATCCTAAGAAAACTGACAGGAGGAAATTCAAGAGATTTGAACTGTGGTGTGGGAGGAGAGTTCTGTGGATACCATGGACTGCTAAAAAAGATGAATGCAAATCAGGCCTTAACTCTCATTAGAAGCTAAGATGATTACACTGAGGACATTTTCAGACAGTGCTTAATAGTGCTTACCGCGGGATTAGGTCCCGGGAGAGGAACGGCACTCTTGTGCGGCAGGGGGTCATTTTCGGACGCCACCGTCCCTCTTCCGGGATCCTTCGTGGCATGTCCGTGAAGCTTTGGAAGCGGCCGCACCATATTTTAAGCACGGGCAACTTCTGTGCTTAAAGTATGGCACGGCCGCTTCCAAAGCTTCATGGAAGTGCCACGAAGGATCCCGGAAGAGGGACGGTGACATCCGAAAATGACCCCACACTGCACAAGAGCGCCGTTCCTCTCCCGGGACCTAATCCCGCGGTAAGCACTGTTAAGCACTGTCTGAAAATGTCCCCAGTCTCTCATACTTTGGACATATCATGAAATGACATGACTCCCTGGAAAATACTATAATGCTCAGCAAAGTGGAACGCAGCAGGAAAAGAAGGGAGATTCAATCAAAGAAATCACAGCTCTGAGTTTGCAAGACCTGAGCAAAACAGTTGATGACCAGGGATCTCAGTGGCTTCTCATTCATAGTCACCATAAGAGCAGGTTGACTTTTCACGTGCTAGCCACGTGAAAAGCAACCATAGTAAAGCATGGAAGCATTGCCAGCATCTGGACTGACCTTTCTTTTTTAGCATTCCAAGGAGGAATCTGAGGAGGTTTTTCCCCCTGAAAATCTTGGGGTTCCCCTACATATGCTGATACCCTTCATTTGCTTCTCAATGGCCCTGTTTGCACTATAATCATGTTGATAGTCACCTGCTGAGTTTGCTTTCAGAAGCAGTGTTGAGAAAGTGGAAAATCTAATGAGATAATCTTTGAACTACAAGAAGTATGTATAGGAGTCTAACGATGTAACAGATGGGGAATCAGTATTGGATCACTCCACACAAAAACAATTAAAGTGAACCATGCTGGAAAATATTTTAAATGACAAATATTTACTAATTAAAGACAATAATAATTTGTCAAGGTTCAATGATCTCTAAGTTACATTTCCTGTTGATTTTCTTGTTGCCAGAATATTCTGGCTCCCATTTTACTGTTTACTGACTACTGTCTCACTGTTATGTTCCACATCTTTTGTTTCACTAATAATCTCTCAACAGCGAAGATAGCCTGTTCTTCAACATGTCATATCAGCTGGCTGTCCTCACTTTCTTCATCCAACAGGTTATCCAATGTGTGAAACAGATGTTGAACGAGGTAATTGGCCTGATCCAGCAGGGATCTTAGGTTCTCAGATTCAGAAGTTTGGTCCAAGAATCTAAAGTGTCAATGCGTGTTAAGAAAAGACCGTGTTAAACTATAGAGGTTATAGGGTTATCTGACTGGCTTAATAGGCCTCTATTGTCAAGGAGCACATGCATGCTATGATCATGTCATGAGTTGTCCATGTGTTGGAAAGGAAAACAGGATTAAACTAAGTGGGCATTACATGTAGAATCCTGTATTATAACTACACAAGCACATCAACTGAGAAAAAAAATCATCATGGGTCTTGGTGAAAATAATCCAAATGGCAATTGCATGGAAGGCAATCTGTCAAAACAGACATTCACATCAATATGTCTCATTCAGAAGGTGGGTAGCCAAATCCACCAAAAAGCTCTGAAGGAAAGCCTTCGGAGCTTTTCCCTGAGTTTTTAAAAAGCTCCATAGGGTATGCGAATGTGTGATCATTAGGATAGCCACATTCACATTGCTGCAACAAGGCAGTGAAAGCTGATTGGCCGGATGAGCATGGGGGTGGGGCTAGCAAACAGGGAAAGTGCCTACTGCTGCCATGTTGGATTTTCAGCTAAGTGAGAGATTGGTAAGGAGATAAAATGGAGATCTTTCTCTCTTCTTATTTTTTTCTTTTGTAAATATGAAGTATTGCTTGTGCGCACCATGGTAAACAGGTTTTTTTTTTTTTTGGTGGTGGTGGCAGATTTAAAATAGAGTAAATCACTCACGGCTGCCATCTTGGCTCAGGGGCATGTGAAGTTTGGGGGTGTTCATTAAGACAGGTCGCAGTGCTGCAAATTGCTGTTTCTTCAGAGGAGATCATATTTTTCCCCTCATGTAGATGGGACCCATGGTAGCTTTGTGCATTATAGACTGGGCAATTTCTTGCTCCACAGCAGTTAACTGATGTCTGGAGGAATCAGTTCAGCTTGTGACAAGAATCAGGGGTAAAGAAAATCAAGGCATGAGAGAAGTTATCAGCACCAGGATCAGCAAGTTAAAACAAACATTCTGTTGGGTAGAGAAAAATAAAAAATTCTCCTCTATCGGATAGAGAGTAGCTTCATTTTGGAGGGGAGAACTCCTTTGTGGGGAAAAACCAGCATGTTTTAAAAAAGAAGGAAATTAACATCCCACGGAGGGCCACAGAAAGAAGCTCTGTCTTGTTACTTCAGCCTTTGACAGAGGTTCTGAATGGATGATGCAATGGAAAGCATAATGCGGGTCAGGGCTGGTGCTTGGGAACCACTGACAGAGAATTAATTCCACTGATTGATGCTTTCTGGCACAACTATGGGATGCCACAGAAGAAGCTGCTTATAAAAGGGTCAGAATTTTCTGACACTGCAGGAGATTGAACTATAAGCATGTTGTTTGTTGTTGAGTGTCTTAATTTATTGCTTATGAATTATTGCTTATGAAAATGGAGGTGTTAAAATAATTTTACCAAAAACTTGAGAAGTGGATTTGTCACATGGCATATCAAATGATAAAGATGAGAAAATACTGGTATTTATACATTTAGCAGTTTTGTATGTGTGTGTATGCAAACATATTTGAATGTCATTTGATTCATAGATTTTTGGACGCCTCTTTCAGCCTCTTGCTGTGCAAGCAGCCTCCAGTGTAGTAACGGACAACTTCCATGAGTGAAAAACAGCATGGCCGCCTCCAATGCTAGCCGCAACAGTCACAGACAATGCCGAGAGAGAAATGGCATCGTCCGAAATGGACCCCTTGCCACACGGCAGCCTCGTGACTGCACCGGTGGCTGCTTGCACTGCAAGAGGCTGAAAGAGGCGTCCAAAAATCTCCTTATTTTTCTAAAGTTTCTGATACTTACAATATTTGTTTTAAAGATAAATGCATCATTATTTTGATGTCAAACCCCTTGTCGATTACTTTTTGTCCTTTCCCCCAAATCTTTAACATTTGTCACGTTTATAGGGGTGAAGGAAAGTATACCAATTAAAAATGCATTCACAATGAGGATGCTAGCCACAGATGCAGGTGAAACATCAGAAAGAAACTATTCCAAAACATGGCCTCACAGCCCGGGGAAAAAACCCAAGGAAAATCTAATGTGTGATATAAATATTATGTCATTAAATGTAAATGGTTTAAGCACCCCATTAAAAAGATATAGATTGAACAGAACTTTAAAGAAAAAAATAGTATAGTAATGCTTCAGGAAACACATAAAAAGCAGGATAAATAATTACTCTTTAACTATAAGAAATGGAGTATGCAATTTGAGTCAAGGGGAACAAATAAAGCAAGAGGTGTGGCAATATTAATGAAAGATGATATTAATTTTCAAGTAAATAAAATATTGAGAGGTGGGAGGTATATTTTTGTTAAAGGTAAATTACTGAATTTGAAAGTTACTTTTGCTTCTATCTATGCACCAAACAAAAATCAAAGTAGTTTTATAGACAAGGTATTAACAAGACTAGATAATTTTTATGAAGGAGATATATTTGTGGGCGGGGATTTCAACTTAGAAATAGCAAAAATTAATTTAATTGGAAACAAGAAAAGAAAGCAAAGAAAAGGAAATTTTAAAATTAATTTGTCAAAATGGAATATGATAGAGGGATATGAAAGTGTGGGAAATAATAACTATGATAATACACATTATTCTTCCAGACATAAGAAATATAGTCGCATAGACTATTTCTTAGTTAAAAAGGATAATTTCATTCAAATAAATAAAATAAGTACAGAGGGTATCTGGCTATCTGATCATGCACCTCTCTCTATAACAATCAAAATATCAGGTACTAAAAAATTGATTTTTGACCCAGTAGTCATTTTGAAAGAGGAGAATAGAAAAGCAATAATTAAAGAAATTAATTTCTACTTTGAAATGAATGATACAGGCAATATAAAAAAGCAGATTGTATGGGATGCTTTCAAAGCAGTGATAAGAGGGAAATGTTTAAATATGAAAATTGGTATAAAGAAGAAGAAATATCAGTATAGGCAAACTTTTATAAAAAAGGTGAAGTTACAAAATGAATTTCAAAAACACAAGAATAAGACGTTAAAGGCAGAATGGGAAAAGATAAAAAAAGAACTTGAAGATCTAGATAACAAAATAAATACCAACTATATATAAGGAATGAATTTCAAGCATGGGACACAAAAAGTATTAAGAGCTGGGCCAGATATTTTAAAAAATGAAGAAGAAAAAAAGGTATAAATAAAATTATGGGAGAAAATGAAGATGGAAAAATAAGGGAAGTAATGGCCAAATTTTATGAGAATTTATATAATGTAGGAGAGGTGGAAGATCAAAATACAAATATATTAAAAAATTAACTGAAATTCAGAGAGCTCAATTAAATTCCCCTATAACAATTGAAGAATTAGAAAAAGTGATAGAGGGTTTTCAAGGGGTTAAATCCCCTGGCCAAGATGGGCTCACGACTATTTTTACAGAACATTAAAAAAGGAATTAAGTATTCATATGGTAAGAATATTCAATGAAATATTAGAGGCAAAAGAAATGCCTAAAACATGGAAATTGTCAGAAATTAATTTAATATTAAAACCCAATAAAGAATCAACAAATCCAGAATCCTATTGCCCCATAACATTATGTAACCAGGATTATAAATTTTTTACAAAAATCTTGGCTAATAGATTAGAAAAGTTCCTACCAAATTCAATAGATGAAGATCAATACGGATTCATAAGAGGAAGGGGTATAGAGGAACCCATTAGAAATGTAATAAATGTGTTACATCATGCAAAACACAATAAAAGCTAAGTAGCATTTATCAAATTAGACGTGTATAAGGCTTTTGATTCAGTTAATCATAAATAATTATATAAGATATGTAAGGCATATGGGTTAGGATCCCATTTCAGTGAAACAGTTAAAGAATTATATAAAGACAATGAGGCATAAATGATAGTAAGTGGGAAAAAATCGAGAAATATTAAAGTAAATAATGGAATTAAGCAGGGTGCCCATTATCTCCTTTATTATTTAAATTGGCAATTTTGCCAGTAGCTAACCATATTAGAGATGAAAAAGAAATAATAGGATATAAATTGGGGAAAGAAGAGTTGAAAGTAAATCTTTTTGCCGATGATGCCTTAATAACAACACAAGAACCTTACCAAACTATCAGTAAATTAACAGAAATATTACCAAGATTTCAAAGGAATTCAGGACTTACATTTAACATGCATAAAACAGAAATAATGTTTTTGAATACAAAATGGGAAGAACAAAAAAGAATTCAAAGTATCTCAAACATGAAATTAGGAGTTAAAAATATGAGATATTTGGGAATAAATTTAAAGACTAATATAAATAATATTATACAAGGGAATTATAATCAAGTATGGAAAAAAATAAAAAATCAAATTTCTAAATAGTCTAGTAAGCAATGGAGTATGTTAACAAGAATTAGAATGTTCAAAATGATGCTGCTACCTAAATTATTATACTTATTTCAAACAATTCCTAAAATAATACCAATAAAATTGATAAGAAGTTGGGACAGGTCAATTAAAAGATGGATCTCAGGGGGGAAAAATTGAGAATTCCTAATGGGCTATTCTATGGAAATCAGGGAATAGGAGGATGGGGGGCTCCCTCTCTTCAAATATACTTTGAAGCAATACAATTGTTAAGAATATAAGATCTTGAATACGATCACACACAAAAAATAGGTAAGGATAGAAAAGCAAATTAATAATATGGAATATAGATCTACATTTCAAACTAAGACAATTGGGCAAAAAATTAAAGAGAGAATAATTGGTCCTATGTGTGTAAATCTTCAGATTTGGGATAAATGGTGTAAGAGTTTATTAATAGAAAATTGGAAATGGCTCCCAATTGAATGTGTAAATAGAAATAATATTGAAGAAATAGAGAAAACATTTAAAAGAATAAAAGAAAAAGGTTATAAAAAATAGGAGATGTATATGATGGAACTGGGAAACCTATAGAGGAGAATGAGTTAACTTATTTAATTGGTACTCAATATTGGATGCAGATAAGAGGAATTTAAAAATTTGCAAAAATTAAGATTAACTGTTAAGGAACCATTAGAGGGAATAATGAAAAGAAAATTAAACCAGGAAAAAGGCTTAATTGGCAAAATATATAGGGCTATGTTAGAGACTAAATTTAATATTGAAGAGGGTTTGATAGCCTGCTGGGACAAAGACTTAATAATAACTAGAGATGAAATTAAAGTATGGACTCAAGAAATAATAAAGAATAAAAGCACAAAAGTAAAAGAACAACAAATGAAACTAATGGGATGGTGGTATAGAACACCACATCAGTTATCCTTTATAAATGGTAATTGTTCATCAAACTGTTGGCATGGCAGTGGTATAAAATGATCCTATATTCATATGTGGTGTGGTTGTCCCTTCATTCAGAAATTTTGAAGTGAAGTAAATAAAGAAATAAATGGGATACTAGTGAAAGATATACAGCTCAGTAAAGAAAACAGTATTATGCTTAATCTGAGTAAAATAGGCCTGAATAAGAATAAAGAGTATGTGACAAAGCAATTATTAAAAGCAGCACATGCAGTTATTGCCCTGGGTTGGAAAGAAAAATCCAAGTGGTATAAATCAAATCTCAAAAAATATATAGCAGAATTTCTATTATTTGACTTTTATAGAGAAAGAATACTGAAATATATAGGACAGATAAAGGAAGAAACCTGGAACGATAAATGGAAAATGGTGATTCAAAAAGTTAATGAACAAGGGGCGAGTAGCGCAATAACCAATGTGAATACAACTGTTACCCATATCGTGGAAAATGCATCATGAAGACTTAAACAGATACATCCTCTGCAAAGCCATTGAAGAGAGTGGGAGGGAAGGAAGGGAGCAAACGAAAAATGTGATTATGTAATGTGTTGTAAAATATTTAATAAAAAATATTTTTTTAAAAAAGTATGACCACCAAAACAGAAATCATAAAAAAGTGGAACCCCATGAAAGAAAGAAAAAAATATCCCTGGATGCATTTGGAAGAAGGCTTCTAGTGGTCTATAGAAGGTTCAAAATATTTTTGTTTACTTGTGCAAGGCTTACTTGACCTGGTTGTTTCATTTCACGTATGCATACTGTTAGTTCTGAATAAAAACTCTAGTGCAACATGTTGAACTACTCTCCTTTTTTATGGCGTGTGAACCTATCCCCATTCTTTCCATGTTATCTCTGCCTCTCGTACCAAATTTGCTGTTAAGGAAGTAATATCCAGGAACACATTTACTTTGTTAATGGAGGTATACCTGTATTGGTGGGATGGGTAGTCTGTTGACCCTGGAAGACTGGGTTGAGTTTTCATTACAATTTACTGGTTTTGCAATCAGTGCACTCGTATGAACCAACATTGCATGACCATTCAAAGTTATCCAGTTGCACAGAACTTTTCTGCAATATAGTGGAAAATGAATTTTTTTCTAAAGGCTTTCACTTTTCATTTTAAAGAAACCTATTAATGCTTGAGGAAAGAGATAGTCCCTTGAAGAAGAGCAGAAAATTACCCCGGGGGGGGGATGTGAATCAATTTCAAACTGAATAAATTTAAAAGAGAAAGAATTAGCCATGTCAGAAGAATGTTAGGGTAAATAGTGTATATGCCTAATGAGGGTCGTGAAATGGAGGGCACATTTTCACTTGTCATATGGTGGGATAAATTGTGTTCCTATTATGTTGTGGATTTCCTCTTTATCCTCATGAATATGACTTCTTATAATCTCAACAGACTTTGAAGAAATACTGACACAAGAAAAAGAGTACAGCCCCACCTACCATATCTGAAGGGGATCTGTTCCCGGATTTACCATGGATACATGAAACCACAGATAATATCAAACCCCATTAGTTTCAATAGGATGAACAACAGAGATACTGAAGGGAGGGTATATCTTGTACAGGAGGACCTAAAACATGGCAGAAATTAACAATCTAAGTGAAAGAAGTAAGCCCCTCATGCACTTGAAAAACATGAGAGAATGTTTGAGAACTGAGCCCCATTTCTAGCATTCTCCATTCCCTTTCATTTTAAATTAAATGCAGCATGGGAGTTTTGATTGTGCAAGGAGGAGAGACTGGACCAAGAGTGAGACACCCTGGCCACACCCACCCTGGTGTGGCTCCCCTGTCCTGACTCTTCCACGCACAGAAGGTCATGGGCCACCCACCAGCTCACACATGCACAAAAGCAGCAAGTGTGTGTATGGAGGGGGAATTTTCAAACAGGGATGGCACAGCAAGCGGCTCCTCCCAGGCCATCCTCTCACTCTCGCCATCACATTGGCTGCTCCACTTTGCTGGAGCTGCTGCCTCTCTTGTGGTCCCTGCCAGCACAGCTCCCTGCATCACATGAGGGCATGGGCTGCCTGCCAGCTTGTGCAGTGAGGGAAGAGATGTGGAAGGGATTTTCAACCCCGGGTAATTGAAACCATAGGTACCATAAATGGGGGGATGGCCTGTATATATAATTCAAAAGCAACCGTCTCCTGTCTTACAGAAAATGGTGAAGACTGCTAATGGCAGCAATCACCTAATTAAAGGCTAATGATACACCACCTCCCTAATCTAGAATGGCAAGGGGTAAACTGAGAGGGCAATCCATCTGTTCACAACCACTAGGGTAGACATTGCAGGATGATGAGTACAACAGTAGTGCATAAAGATAGAGAAGAAATCCAATTGTAGTTGGCCTTCTAGCACTGTCAGTGGTGGAGATAAACAGAAAATACTACCATGAAGAACAGAACGTGGACCCTTAGTTCTCAGAAAGAAGTGGTGGAGGAGCAGTGCTATCAAAATAATGTGCATTAGTGAATGGAAGAAGGAATAGAAAAGAGGTAGAACTAACACAACCAAGCCAGCTGTTGTCTTCCAGACTATACACAGCCTAGTGTTTTCTACTGATGAGTAATTACATTTGCCTGCTGATACTTCATTTGTTGTTAACTGCCTCCAAGTCGACCCCACTCATGGCAACCCTGTGAATGAGACACCTCAAAGACACCCTATCCTCAACAGCTCTGCTCAGGTCCTGCAGATGCAGGGCTCTGGCCTCCTTGATAGAGTCTATCCATCTGGAATGCGATCTTCCTCTCTTCCTATTGCCTTCTACCTTTCCAAGCATTAATCTCTTTTCTGGTGACTCATGCCTTCTCATGATGTGGCTGAAGGACAATAGCCTCAATTTAATCATCTTGGCTTCTAGGGAGAGTTCAGGCTTGATTTGTTCTAGGACCCATTTGTTTGTCGTTCTAGCCATCCATGGGCACAAACATTAAAAAGTGATAGAAAGTTTTATATAACTGTCCTCTTGTCCCAAAATATCAAACTTCTTCAAGTTCTCAGCCTACAGAGTGGTAGATGAATGTGCCGGAATTCAATTATGATTGGTTGTCACTTAGAATTTTATCAGACGAGCCTCAAAAAATGTTTCTTTCCCACCATATTTTAAAGCGTAAGTGTCCCGGCAAAATAACCCTTTTTATCAAATGTTGCCATAATAGCATGAAAAAGCAGCCCCGTATATCCATATTGGTGAGTGTGCATGATCTCAGCGGTTCTCGCGAGAAGACATGGGTGTGCTTAAAAGTCTTTAAAACACCTAAATTAACAAACAAAACAAACACATAAGCACTGAAACACACTTAAAACCTTGCTGGCAAAATAGGGAGGTTCATAAAAAGAGCGTCCTGTACCTAGTTTTTGCATTTTTTCCCGGACATGTTCTGGCAGGGACTGCCCATTGAAGGGCTTGGCCCATCAATAAAAAAGAACACATTTTTACAGCAGGAGAACACCATAGCACGACGTTGTGCAAAATGTGTGCCCTTTAGCGTTCTTTGGGCATCATTCTGACACCATATTTGCCATGTCTGATAAAGTCCACAATCAACTCTGTTTGGTCTTTTGAACTCTGCAAGTTATCATGAAATCAGAACTTAAAAGGAAACATTAGAATACAGCAGAAACAGTCCTGGGTCAAAAGAAGTTCACTGTTAGCCCCATATGGCCAAAGGCTTGTAAATACCAGAGACATTTTGGGTCACATATTAGCTAAGAGACTGAGCTCCTAATGAAGGAATTGCTGATAGATTAAACTCACAGGGCTAAGCAGGCTGCAGGCTTAGAGAATCTGTTTTGTATACAAAGTGGAGGATAGATTCCATTTGAATGTTTACAAATGGGCATTTTTGTGAAAAATTACAGATTTTTATTTTTATTTTATTCTTAGTTTTATTTCTTGGATCATCTACAGTATGCACAATCTGGAGATGTTTCTGATTTTGCTCGTTGTTATCCTTCTGGCACAGGCATCTATTACACAGAGACTTGGTATTTCAGTAGCTTGATATTTAAAACCAGTCAAGACCTTGTTCTGTTTAATCGTAACATGATTCATTTCATAGATGTGAGGCCATGTAGTGTGAAACCTCCTTTGCAACATGTTTATTCAACATATACGTTAAGATATTGTATTGCCTTTGCTACTGCTGCTAACTCACTGATGGGTAGCATTTTTATCTCATTTCTTGCCCAAAAAAGGACTCAGAGGGGCTTAAATATACAGTAATCCCATTTTTTTAAAAGGCAAAAGTGTAAACTCTTAAAGGCAAAGCACAAATGAATAAAGGAATGGAGGAAAGAGAAAAAAATGAAGTTGTTTTTTAGCAGGAGTAGTAAATGTCCTCACTCACCCTCTCATCTCACATTTCTGTGATCTGCCAGAATGGCTGCTGGTCAAAGATCCATGTGTCTTTTTTCAAACCACCAAGGGTTCTATCAGATATGTGACTGTTTACTAAACACAAGCTTACCCACTTATCTGGGGGAAAGGGTCAGAAGGTCTAATTTTTAATACCAAATGGAAAGTATGGGACAGGGATGGAAACAAGACCCTTTCCCTTACCTTTTTTTTTTTTTTTTTAAGTTTTAAGTCATTTTTACCCACAGTGGCTGGGCTTGGGAGAAAAATATAGCCAAATGCAGAGAAGCCAGTCAGGAAGAAAGACAGGTTTTGCTTGCCTCCACCCCACCCATTTGGCTATAAAGCCATTTACATACTATAGCTAAATATGTGAGTGCATATTTAACAAAAAAAGAAAAGTGTGGTGAGTCTTGTAATTTCACCACTAGGTATGCAGCATCTGTTTTCCCCATTATAATGCAGATTATATGATTTTATTTCTGGAAATTATGCACCACCCGCTGTGATTCAGACACATGCCTGTTCTACAGTTGGATTGAAGGCGTGGTTGTTCCAGACATATTGGTAAAACCACCCAAAGAGTTCTCTGGATTTATGCACACAAATGATTTGGATGTAGTCTAGCAGTGGCTTAACTTATTGTAGGATGCTAGATTCTTGAACCCATGGAATCTCAAGTCTTGTGAAGACTGTGGTGCGGGCAGAAGAGGTCTTAATTCATGGCTAGGATAATGCCTCAGATGCCCAGCTTAACATTCCTTGCGTTTTGAGGAGAGCTTTCTTCCTGTCTCAGGTTGTGTTTCAGAAAGCAGATATCTTTTTCTCTCCTGTGCCTGAAATCCCAGGGGCTGTTTACACAGTAAAATAAATCCTCTAAGAATTCGCAAAGAGTCCTAATAGTTCCCACATCTTTTGGATCAAAGTCGCCATATTCAGAAGGAGGGGGGCAAAAAACCCATAAGTCACACAGTATCAGCTTTCGCTATTTTCCCCGTCTTTTTTGAAAAGTAGCGCAAGTTAGCGCACTTTCGATTGGGTGAATGACCATTTCACTTACGACAGAGGGAACTACCAGGTCTTTCCGAACAGTCCCAACAGAGCTTAGCCGTGATTGGTTGGACTGAGGGGGTGGACTTGCAAGAGGTGAGGCTCGAAAAGATCCAGCCAGCTGGCTTGCTTTCTAGCATAATTACTGTTCCCCTCTCCCTCCCTCCCTCCCTCCCTCCCTCCCTCCCTCCCTCCCTCCCTCTCTCTCTCTCTATCTCTCGTGTATGAGAGAGAGAGAGAGAGAGAGAGAGAGAGAGAGAGAGAGAGAGAGAGAGAGAGAGAGTGATCTGCTCCACTGGCTAATCGCTCGATCATTCGTGTGTGTGTGTGTGCGAGAGATGGGCAAGATGGGCAAAATGGAACCCAAATGCAGATGGCTCAATAAGCATAGCTGTTTCAGTTTTCTTTTTGGACTACCACAAGCCACCTTTTTTTTTCTCCAGCCAGTATTCCCAACTCTTTCTGGCATGACCATCCTTGTTTTTGTGCAGAAAATTATGGCTGTGACCATCACTACCAGTGAAACACTCCTGCACAGTCCTGGGTAGATGCAAGGAAGGGCCTCAATCCAACATGATGTCAGCTGATAGTCAAGGGTTGTTACCACTTATGCACTGAAGTGTACCTGTAGAGTGCTGTTGTTTTTTTCAGTGCATAAGTGGTAGTGCTTGTTCTTATAATTCATGGTCAATTGAAAATTGCATCACTTTCCACCAGCATAGTCTGACATAAGGTAGCCACAAACACAACATTATTTGCACTCTTGAAATGACATCATTGGATACTGGCCATAATCTGAACCCAAACTTTCTATTTAGCCAATTATTAATTTGCTTACAATGCTAAAATTTGCTATTACCTAACTTCTATGAACTTAATCTAAGTTTATAATGTTTCTCTTCATTTTCTTCATCTCACTTTCAGCTTCTTGGTGATTAGCAACCTTTTCAGCTTGGCAATTATACTGAAGAAGCCTTTGCAGAATCTTGTTAAGCAATGCTGTACCATATGCTCTTATCTTTGTTGTTCCCAGTAGTTCATTGATTCATTTGCTTACAAAACTGGAAGTCAAACAAGTCTTTCTTTAAAATGCTTTCAAAAAATATTGGAGGATTAATTATCACTTAGGAACATGCAAAGTGATATTTCTGCCAAGACAGGATGAAAAATGAAGTATGCTTTAATTCAAACAAGTAATCTCTGGAAAGGTTAGATCTCTGGATGAGTGATTCATTTGAATTAGGTCCCCCTTGCCTGTTACAATACCAGCATGGGCAGCATTTTTCCATGGTTTCACCCCATAAAGTGTGTTTTACATAAATAACCACATCTAGTTCTTTTTCATGGAATCTGCATCATAAGAACAATCTTGTTCGCACAGATGTATACCTTTAAATGTAACACAGTGCCATGGGACGAGACCAGCTGTCTTCCACACCATCCATGTAAACACTGACAAGGCACCAGAAAGAACATGGGATTTAAACCCTGCAAGGACAGGGGCGCAGGAAACATCCTGTCTCAGCAGCTCCTTCTCTTGTCGGCCAAACAGCTAGATTTAGGGTGCTCTGTACCATAGACTTTTTATCTTAAAGGTCCTCTCATCACAGTAGAGGAAAAAACCTTGGGCTAAGACCTCAATTCAGCCTACAGCAAGCTTCCTATCTGGATGCAAAGCATCTTCTATCCTTCCCTTCTGATGGAGGGATGGAGATTAGGAGCTATTTAAAGACTGGGAAAATTTTGCAGTGAAATGTGCCGTGTTTTAACAGTCGTGAGAAGTTTTACATGGAGCAAGAGTTCTTTGCAGATTTTGCATGCCTGGATGCTGTTACACTGAGGCAAATTCATAAGACTTACATCCGGATCCTCCCCTTGCCCTTACTCCTGGCCACTGCTGGAAGGCAGCCCCTGAGACCACACCTAAACTGGAAAGGTTCTGCACCCTCACTGTCATGATGGAGTTCCCATTATCCTGCTGCAGAAAGTGGTGGAGATCCCATCATGCTGTGAAGGCTACATTTTCCATTATCTGCAAACAGTAATTCTCTGATCAGCATGAACAAGTAAACAAGGGGTTAAGAGAAGTGGGAGGTGGTCATCCCCTGGGATAGCATCATCATGACATCCCATCACCACACTGGACTGGCCAATTAGATTTTGGCAATAGTGATTTGAACAGGTTTTGTGCTTTGTTCTGAGCATGTTAGGCAAAGGAAGCTCTCTGAGAGGATACGGATCTCAGGGAGCCATGCTCTGGGTGGACCTATGGCTTGGGCCTGGCTTAGGATGAGCATGTGGCCTACCCAACCCTTGGACACCAGATTTAATCTTCATAACTTCCATGCTGTAAGTAGTTTCTTTTGTGTGTAGGGACCAGTTGTAGATTGAGTCAGGGTTACTTTCTATTTGTTTTCCTTGACTGAATTATAATCCACTATATTTATGTAACTTAAAGCTGAACCTGGAGAAAAAAGCATTTTTGTCATGAAATGATTACCTCTTAAACTTGTTTTTAAAACTTGCTTGAATAAATATAAGCCTTTCTATTTTTCCTATCTAAGTCAAGCTTCACGCGCCTTATTTTGGGTCATAGCTACCTTGCTAGTCTCCTGTTTCTGGGTAGAAGGGAGGGGGTTGGTAAAACCTCAGCAGTGGCTGAAAGGCCCTAGGTACCCCCATGATCTCCTCTTGGATCGTATAAAAAGGGGGATATTCAAATCAAGAGGTGGCAGCGGAAAGAGAGACATAGTTCTGGGATTTCCAGGCCAAGAAACTCTAAGATTGTGTCCAGAGGAATCTAGCTTGAGAGTTCTGAGGATTCCTGAACGGGATCACAAAAGTAGCTTTGCTTCTCAGCCATGTGTGTGCGCACAAACAGAAGCCAAAGCTATTTCACACCCACTCTACAATAATACAATAATAACATTAAAATACTTCAACACATGCTAGAAAGTGAGATTCTCATACATCCTGACATAGTGGACTGGATATATAGCAGTACTTGAGACATAAAGGAATGATTCAAATTCTTTATTTTTATATATATATATATTAAGTATACAGGAGTTTGTTGTACTTTTATTCATACATTTTCAATTATTTTCACTTTCTCACTCAATCTGGAAAAAAAGTCTATTTGCATAAATATTGTTGGCATGGAATATAACAGTTTTCTTCATGTTTAACAAGTTTTAATGTGTTCCAAAGAATCCCAGGGTTACAGGTTAAGTACAATTTCTTCACTTGAGCTGCTTTTGCTTGGTAGTTTCAGAAAATGCTACATAAATCATTATACTTTACCACAGTGGCAGGGCCACTAATATTAGCAATTAATGTTGCTAAGAGACTTACTGGTCACCTTCATAAACTTTATCATCCATTGTCTTTATGTTCTGGAAGCAATTCTTCAAAGACACTCAGTCTCATAATATTTATATTTATTACAAGTATATACAGCACATACAAATCAGTGCAATGCTTACTTCCACACCTTGACAATACCATCACGTGATGCAGTAACTATAAACCCTTGAGTTGTCTGGAAAGTAGCTATGTCTGTGATAATGTCATGGTGTCCAACTGGTAAGGATTCTGGGCCCCTTCGAGGGGTTTCGTCTGAAGGACCCACCTTCTGCTTGTTTTGAATTTCCTGTTCAAGAGGGAAAAACATGAAGTATGCACTGTCAAGAACCGTGCCGCTCTAGTTTCCAGGTGGTTTTGATTTCTGAATCCAACATATACAGAAGATACAAATCTGTTTTGGAATTAGGAAATTGCTAGTGTATTCATTGCTGTTTGGTTTGCTATGTGGAAGAAGAATATACTTACATTGTAGCAATATTCAAAGATATTGCTATGCTACTGTGTTTTAGCATAAAAAGAAATAAAGGAATCCAGCAGCAACTCTGAGACTAACTGGGAAAAAGACATTCCTGGTATAAGCTTTTGAGAACTAGAATTCACTTCATCAGGTGCAAGTGCAAGATTCATCTGATGAAGGTAAACATAGTTAGTAAAAACTTTTGCTAGAAATGTCTTTTTGCCAGTTAGTCTGATATGTGCTCATCAGCCATGATATCATTAGTAACAGTGACACAATTACCATTTGATGTGACTACTTCCTCTTATGAACTTAAATACATATTTTAGGAAACAGAACCTTCTTAAATACTTTACCAAAATGCTGCAACAATAAACTACTTTTATAACATTTCTATATTGCTGTAAGCCACTTCCGGTCCCATGTTGGGAGAAAGGTGAAAGATGAAATAAATAAATAAAATACAGTGGTATCCGCTGGGGTTTGGTTCCAGGACCTCTGTGGATACCAAAATCCGTGGATGCTCAAGACCCATTATATACAATGGTGTAGTAGAATGGTGTCCCTTATATAAAATGACAAAAATCAAGGTTTGCTTTTTGTATATTTATTTATTTATTTATTGGAGTATTTTCAAGCAGTGAATGGTTGAATGCGTGTATACGGAGGACCGACTGTAGACCCTCCCCTCCCCTCCAGCAGTTCACAGCATCTTTCATACCATTTTGTCATCACAACAAGCCTGGTACTCTGTTGTTGTAGTAGTGGAAGCTTTGCATTCTTACCTTGCTGATGGTGCAATTTATCACTGAACCAGAACACAGATTACCATGAATATTTTGCAAGATATTTTGATCAGCACTGTTTTGGAGTAGGAAACCTGAGTTGCTTGTAGTTTGGATTTGAGAGGTAGGCACACATGTAATTTATGAGCATACTGCAAAGGTCACGCTGCAATCCTGTATGGTCCAGCACAGCACAGTAGTTCTGCATGTGGAACTATGCTACAGCTGGCCATTCACCGCCCCCCAGATCTACTGTAGAGTCACAGCAGCCTCCCTGTCCCACCACAGTCATTCTGTGACTGATGAGAGCAGCATGGGATAAGAGAAGCATCCCCACAGCCAGTTACATAATGATTACATCCTCAGCTTGGGTCATCCAGAGGTGTCGGTAGATGATGCGATCATTTAGTGTGTGTCTATCGGGGCATAGCTCCTTCACATCCCCCCAGTCCGCTCTCATCAAGCATATAATGACCAGGGAGTTGGGGGCTGCAGTGACTTGATGATAGGTCTTGGGAAGCATTGATCACTGTGGAGGCAGGGAGGGAATACCAAACTCCACATTGACCAAAAGAGGCATAAGCATCACTTGCTTCTATGCCACTGAACAGGATGCTAGCCTCAGGGTTTTTTTTTTTTAAGTTCTGTCCCTGAGTTCTGTCCCAGACAAATTAGCCTATAAGAATTCTAAAATTATAAAGGGGGTACAACTAAATACAAGGTTATGTAGAAATTATTTAGACTTAAGTGAATATATGAAGCAATATACCTGAACTACTTCTGTGCCTTCAATGATCTTTCGATAATAAGATACGGATGGGGAGCCAGAACTTCCAGCAACAATGTAGGACCTCTCAGGGTATGCTAAATCCCAGAATCTGCAAAAGAATAAAGCTAACAACTAAATGACTAATATCTTCAGATACAATTCTTTTAGAGTTTAAAACTACTATCATAAGAACAGTAATACAGATCACAATACATATCTGTCTAGTCTGGAATCTATGCTCATTCATGGTTAGATTTCTTCTAGAAAAAAAATTAAGTCTGAACAGCACTTATAATGTTCTCTGCTTCCAAGCCTTGAAGCTTGACCCCAAACATGTTTACGTAGAAGCAAGCTGCACAAAGTCACAATTGTACAAGAGGGTAATTTACAATGTATGGTACACAATTTCTCCCATTACCATATAATTCACAAAATTAGTTAAACTAAGAAACTTCAGTTTGGATTAGCATTTTGATCAAGTATAAAACTTCCAATACGCATACATAGTTTCATTTAGATAGAACATTTTAGACCTCATACAATAAAGCTTGAAGAGTGCCTACATCTGGGTCCTACCTACAAAGTGGCTGGACACAGGTTTTCTGTGGTTTTTTTCTGGGCTGTGAGGCTGTGTTCTGGAAGAGTTTATTTCTGATGTTTTGCCTGCATCTATGGCTGGCATCTTCAGAGAATGGTTGAGTAGGAGTGTGTGTGGGATTTATATACTGTGAGCCCCTGTTGGAGAGACTATGTAAATTTGTGTATTTGAATGGCTAGTTTCTGGGTGGAGATATGCAAGGAGGATTAGTGTTTGTTTGGCTAATGGTCCATTGTCTACTGGAAAACCATTAGCCAAACAGACACTAATCCTCCTTGCATATCTCCACCCAGAAACTAGCCATTCAAATACACAAATTTACATATCCTCTCCAACAGGGGCTCACAGTATATAAATCCCACACACACTCCTACCCAACCATTCTCTGAAGATGCCAGCTACAGATGCAAGTGAAACGTCAGAAATAAACTCTTCCAGAACATTCCAACTCTATGATTCTATGATTCTATGGCTTCACAGCCTGGAAAAAAACCATGGAAAACCTATGGATGCTGGCTGTGAAAGCCTTCAACTTCACATGGCTGAACACGTTCTCTCTTAGTACTCTGGGGAAGTAGAAGGGTCAATTTTTTCTTGCACTTCATGAGAGGAGCTATGCTATGGGATTTATGGGAACTATGGGGATTTATGCATACAAGACTATAACCTGTAAAGTTATGAGATAAAATTATAAATCCTTATTGAATGGTTACCTTATCTTCATGTCTGATCCTGCAGTTAATAATATAGGATTTCCATCTGCTGGGCTGCAATATATTCCATGAACACTGTGAGGTGAAGGCTAATGGGTAGAAAAGCATATATTTTAAACACATCTTGGTGCTAACATATTTAAATGTTTTAAGAAAGTGAATTATCAATTAGCAAATGTGTTTTAAGGTACTAAAAATGAAGATACACACACAACAGCATCATCTAAAGAAATAAGCAGGACTGTAAAAGGGCTGTTACTCTATACAACTGTGGGTTCTTAAATACAATCGTCCCTTCACATTCGCTGGGGTTTGGTTCCAGGACCCCCAGTGAATACCCAAATTCGTGAATACCCAAATCGTGAATACTCAAGTCCCATTATATGCAATGGCACAGCAAAACAGTGTCCCTTATATAAGATGGCAAAGTCAAGGTTTGCTTTTTGGATTATTATTTTTTAAAGAATATTTTCAAGCCATGAATACTTAAATCCGTGAATGACAAACTGGTGAATATGGAGGGATAACTGTACATTCAGATTTTAAAATGCTGTACCCAAACACTTAAATTATTCAATATATCTAGATTCTGCCTCATTAAGAAAAAAATACAGCTTACAAGTTAATAACCCCCATACATTAAAGCATGAAGAACATCAAAGCAAAAGAGTAAAAACAGCAGCTAAGCATCAAAGCAAAATTAAGAGTCAAAAAACAGTAGCAGATAAGCATCAAGTTTACAATGCTATCCATATTTTCTTGAGCATAAGCTCCATTGAGCAGAGTGGTATTAATGTCTAAGGAAGCATGCACAGAAGCATGCTATAAATCTCCGGACACAGTGGCCCACAAAAAAATCCTGGAAAAATAAAATTGCTTATACCAAATGCCTAAAACAGGAGGTTCCAAGCATCTGGACTTAGAACACTCCAGAGGCAGGGTGCTATCACATAGAAGGCCTGACCCCTATTATCCATCTGCCTGAACTTGGCAGGGTGACGCACCTTCCCAACATTTCAAATAACCTTTTAAAAGAGTAGAGCAGGCAGTTGTTGAGACATCCTTAGTCCAATCATGGAGGACTTCACACATTAACACCAGCACTTTGAATGGTACCCGGAAAGGCACAGGAATACAGTGAAACTTTTCAGAAGCACTGTTAGATATGCAGAACATCTCTGTTCCAATGAAAACATAAACTTTGGCAGTACAGTCAGTCCTCAATTTTTGTGGGAGTTAGGGGCACAGCAGCCCCACAAAAGTGGAAAAAACATGAATATAGTCCTGCTATTTTTTTCAAAAAAAATTATCTGTGAGAATACTTATCTGGGCATTTATAGGTCATCCAGCACAATTCTATGGTCCACCAGAAGCTGACCATAGAATCACACTGGAAGACCTACAAATGCCTAGAGAGAACATATTAATCAAATCTGCAAATGCTTAGCCCACACATGTAGAGCGATGACTGTATATACATTTAATTACAGTTTTAAAAAACTACACAGGAAAACAATATGCTGCCCAAAATCAAGAACTGCAAACCCAAACCTGCATTTCTGAAAGAGGAGGAGCACTGCTTGCCCACAGAGTGAAGCGTCTGTCACCTGTTTCCATATCCCACATGGAGACTTCATTATTGCTTTGGACAGCTACAAAGAAGCCATTGACAAAAATTATGAACTAAAATTGCACTATAGGAATTACATATACATTTTTGGATTTCCTCTTCCATTCTGTTCTATCAGGCAAAGATGATGAAAGCAGGAGGAGCTGGCTTAGCTGCTTACAGCATTTATTAATATCTGCTCTTGTGAATATTGTCTCAATAACCCTTGAAGTGTTGGGTTTTTAAAAATATTCTACATTCTTATTCTAGCCACAAACTACAAAGGGGTGGGAGGGAGATTATAGCACTCACCTAGGTCCTTCTTCTTATGACAGAAAATTTGTTGCTAGCAGTTATCAGGAAACCTGACAAATGCTCCCAACTGCCCTCAGGTCTAACGCAAGAAGTTTTGGAACCTGATGCAAAGAACAAGATGGAAGTCCCTCCCCAGTCCACACTGAGAAGCTGACTGGACTGAAGTTGAACCTTGCTTCAATACTGATGATGGGACAGCATCCTTTCCTTTACCTTAGACAGAAACCAGGGTAAGGGTGGCGAGAATTGGTTGTGTGGCATGTACAGCTCTGTCTTCCAACAGAGGGAGATGGATGCACAGTTTATGAAGAACAGCTGGAAGACTGCCACTGCTGTCCCCACTCTTGAGGAGGCTCCTTCACTTCTTCCAATTGTATGTCTTGCCCTGTTCCTTACAGACCTTCACAGGCTACTCTCCTCAACTTTTGATCCCAAGCCACAACCATGGTTCTTAAAATGAAATATGCACCTGCCAAGAACCAATGCTTCTAAAGTAGAGGCCCATAAAATGCTAAAGACTATTTTGAAGCCAAGGTAAAAAGCTCATGAAAACAGAAGTCCCTTTCTGCCTTTTCTGGAAGGCCAAAAGGAGAATGGAGGGGCTGTTTTCAGTTCTTCCAGTTGGCAGAAAGAGACGGGAGCTGGTGAGGAGCAGCAATGTTAGGCCAGCAGGCACAGTCCTACTTCTTCCTCCATGCATGTGGTAGAAAAGATTTAACAACCATTTCATAGAATCACAGAGTTGGAAGAGACCACAAGGGCAATATAGTCCAACCCTCTGCCCTGCAGGAATACCCAATCAAAGCACTCTGAACGGATGCCCATCCAGCCTCTGTTTAAAAACCTCCAAAGAAGGAGACTCCATCACACTCCAAGGCAGTGCATTCCACTGCCGAATAATCTTGCCATCAGGAAGTTCTTTCTAATGTTTAGTTGGAATCTCTTTTCCTGTAAGCTTGAGTCCATTTTATGAAAGTCTTAAATTCTACAAGGAAAGAGTGTTAGTTGTACCTGCAATCACCCATGATTGGGAAAGGGGATGCATCAGTAGCCGTCTGATCCGTGCCCTAGAAGGATGGGAGTGGCTGGAAATGGGTAACTGGAACCTCATGTCCCAGCATGCCATGGTTCCACTACTTGTACCTTGTGAAGAAAAATGAAATCACTATCTACAATTTAATGTAATGGCTTTTTAAAGCTTCAGCAACCCTAGATATGCATACATCAATAAGTCTAATGCCCACAGACATCACTCTTCTCCTACATTTATCTATATGTTAATACAATTCATAAAGAATTTTAGTAGCAATGTGTAGGAAATCATGGTTAATTCCCATCTTACAAATGGGAAAGCATGGTTGAAAAAACATGATCTGCACACATTAAGTCCATGTTATATGTGGGAGTTGAACCCAGCTCTGTTCAGCTCTCTAGGAATTAGACTACACTGGCTCTCCTGAAAGCAAGCGTGTGTGTTATAATTCCCACTTGATATCTGTGCAATTCTAAATACATATCACTATTTAAAAACAACAATATATATCTTACCAATGCAGAGCCAGCACTGATGTATATCAACAGCAAATGAGGTTATAAGTCCCAATCGTAAATCATGCTTTAATGTCCAGGCATTATTAGAGGATCTCAGGTCCCATCCCACTAAAGAACCATTCACAGTCGCATACGCCAACACTGATTGGGCTCCTGAATTAAAATGATGCATGTCAACCACACAGCCATCAACCTTTTGATCCAAACATCTGGATGGAGTAAAGCAAAGACAATGTCAAAATATCATTTGCTGACATTTTGTTTGACCTTAACTCTTGATGAGATTTCTGTTTTCTACAGCCTTCCATTATTTTTATCCCATTGTTTTGATGGTAGTTTGCTGAAACTACTAATTCTGGATCAACACATATAAAGGTGTAGCAAACTGCTATGGCTCATTGTCCATACATATAGGAGAATGAGCAGCAGAACGTTGAGGTGATCAATTAGAGTGTGTGAATTCAAACAGCAGGTAGGTCACTTTGGAATGCCCCCAATGTTAAACATAAAAAAAAAAATCAAATGAAGAGTACTGCTACATCAAAGGGAAACCTGATAACCCAGTATATACCCAACAGCATATACTGTCCCCATCTCTTCTTTTCTTTTTACTGCCCCAACAGTCACACAAATACTTCCTGGCTAAAATGCATTTAAGAAACAAAATCTTCTTTTATGTTTCTTGAGTCTTGCCTTTTGGTTTTTTTTACATCAAATTCACTGGATGTTTTTAGTCCCTTCTCCTTTAGCTTTCTATTTTGCAAGAAGCATTTCTGTTTGGTTTTAACAGAAAGAATCACAAAACATATGTCCCTGAAGTCAGAAATAATGTGGCTCATTCCAGCACTTCAGGATTCCAACAACTGGTTCTGTCAGCAGTATTTACCAGATCTGTGTCTTCACTAACGATGCTAATGAGGATGTAGCATATACAGACAAAGGAGAAATGCACACCTATTTTGAATTGGGTGAATCTTAGGAGACTTGGGTAGTTTTGAAGCTTCAATTCCAAGAAGTTGGATGGCTCCATTATCTGAAGCTATAGCCAAGTAGTGAGAACCCTGGCAAAAAGTAAGAGTTGTCACACGGCCTCCAATTCGAGAGTATGTCAAAATTGACCTGTTGTAAGAAACAAAAAGAGACATTTCAAAAGGCATTTCTAACCATTATAAAAACCCACTTAAATAAAAAGAAAAAATCCAATACAAACCCTTGCAAATCCTTCATTTATTTTAGCCTCTTATATAGGGATCTGCCATCTTGTGAACCACAGAATCATAGAACTGTAGAGTTGGAAGAGACCACAAGGGCCATCCAGTCCAACCCCCTGCCATGCAGGAAATCATGGTCAAAGCATCCCTGACAGATGGCCATCCAGCCTCTGTTTAAAGACCTCCAAGAAAGGAGACCCCACCATGCTCTGAGGGAATGTGTTCCACTGCCAAACAGCTCTTACTGTCAAAAAGTTCCTCCTAATGTTGAGGTAGAATCTCTGTTCCTGGAGTTTGCATCCATTGCTCCATGTTCTAGTCTCTGGAGCAGCAGAAAACAAGTTTGCTCCATCCTCAATGTGACACCCCTTCAAATACTTAAACAGGGCTATCATACAATAATAATAATAATAATAATAATAACAACAACAACATTTATTTGTATCCTGCCCCTCTACAAAATGCAATCGTCTTTTTGCCAGGCTAAACATACCCAGCTCCCTAAGTCTTTACTCATAAGGCATGGTTTCCAGATGTTTTACCATTTTAGTCGCCCTCCTCTGGACACGCTCCAATTTGTCATGTGAAGATACACATTTTCTTTTCATTCAGACTCTTATCCAAACCATTTAATTGCCTTAGATTATTAGACTGTACAGGACAGGCCTATTATTTTTTAGAAAATGGCTGTAATCCACTTGAAGACCATTGGATATAACAGGATATAATAATAAAATAAAGATATAGGAATGAAATATTGTAAAATGATGAACTGGAGTTGTACATTTGCAATGAAAGCAGCCTAAGATCTCTAATATACTACCATATACTCATTTCAGTCAGACACAATTGCTGGTGCAGAAGGGATATTGTTCATTACCTAGTGGTAGTAGTTTTGCCCTCCATTTTCTGACTGTTCCAGATTTTCACTGTTCCATCATTTGAGCATGTAGCAAAAATTGAATGCTCATCAGAGACTCGAATGCGGTTCACTGCAGATTTATGTTCATGAAGGTGAGCAACAAGAAGCCCTTTGGGATGCCACCCTAAAGAAAGTAGCAAAAGAAGTGTTTTTTCCCTATATCTGGCAAAATCACAAAAGCTTTTTCCCCAACCTAAGAAAATTCACAAAGTCAACAATACACACCAAAGGCACCAGGCACAATTCATACCAATGTATTGTATATAGATGTCCATTAAGGTGAACTGAATCATGAGTGGAGGAAGCTGTCTGAAAGCTTATTCTCCGGTTCTTTTTTTTAACACATAGAATCATAGAATCATAATATTTATAAATGTTAATTTAGTGCACTCATATCGACCTGCTAAATGGCAGCTAAAAACAACTATTTCCTTGGACATTTGATAATTTTGCTCTCTGCTGCAGACAAATGGTTTGCTTTAACTTGAATTTTATTGTGGATTATTTCAGTTTTTCAAAGCTACTTAAACATTTCTTTACAATTAATTGTGAGATATAAAAATTCTAAACAAATTACATAATAACAAACTGTGCACAAAAGAATAATGTATGCAGAATAATTCTGAACTAGTCACACAAGCAGATATTTTAACTATGATGTGCTAGAAAGCCTTCTAAAACATACATCAGGACAAATAATGTATGTATGCATGTACCTATGTATTTATGTATTTATTTATGTATTTAATGTTATTAGGTTATTTAACATGTTCTTATTTAAACAGGATTATAACTCCACAAAGAAAAACAACTGGCCCTCACTTTTAGCAGACTGCACTCCTTGCTTGGCTTTGGCTAGTAGAACACATTAAAGTGAGATTATCTTGTCTGAGATATTAGTCCTAAATCGTCCCTAAAATTCATATTCTAACCTAAAAGAACCAATTCCCATCTGGTCTTGGAAGATAAGCAGGGTCAGCCCTGGTTAGTATTTAGAATGACTACCAAGTGCTATAGGCTATATTTCAGAGAAAGGGACTGGCAAAACCACCTCTCAGTATTCCTTGCCTAAGAAAATCCTGTGAATTCATAAGGTCGCCATAAGTTGACAAGATGACTTGAAGGTGTGCAAGCATGTACACACACGCACACACTTTATTTCTCTCTAGTTTGCTTCACCTAGCTGCTTAAGTGCCCTCTCCCCACCCATACACACACTCCTTGCTCATAATCACCCCACTCAGCTCTCAAGCTGGCAATATTTATAGTGCAGTCCATTGCTTTCACATATCTTACTATTCTGTCTAAAGTAATAACCTCATGGACATGTTACAGAAAATTCAAAGAAATGCTAACTTAGAAATATTACAGGTTTTTTCATTTACTTTGCAGGCAATCATATGACTTCTAACAAAGTTACGCAATCATGTGTCATCCGACTACTCTCATATTGCTTCGTACTAATGATATGGCAATGCTCTGGCACAGGGCTGAGGATTGTGTGGCCCTCCAGATGTTGCTGGACTGCAAGTTCTAGCAGCCCTAGCCAGCATAGCCAATAGTGAGGAATGCTGGGAGTTGGAGGCCAAAAATTCCTAGAGGGCTACACAGTTCCCATGCTCTGTACTATTTCACAGTAGGAGGATGCCATAAACAGTATTCCCTCCTACCTGTCCACTCCAGATTTTTATGCCACCAGACCTTGGTAGCTACAGGGCTAAGACAAGAGCTTGGAATGAGTTACCTATAACATGTTATATTTTTGTACAGTCTACAAGTACATTTAAAAAACAACCAAGAACAACACTGACTTTTTTTGTATAACGAGTAACATTTTCTAGCTATTTTTAAAGAACATTTTTAGAAGTAGTTTGAATGACTTATGAGTCATTAGGTGTTTTATTTTAAAGAAATAGCCAATAGTAATTACTCATTGGGTGGAAGACGGATGTTGTAACAAGTTACATAACAAATTAATTTTCAAAAATGATTTTACAAGGTCTGACAGAAATGACATTTTGGTATTACTCTTGATAGCACCATTGCCTTTTGTTAAGAATATGCCAAGTGTCACCTGGAGGTGGTGGCTTGCTCTCCCATTCTGCATTCTCCATCATCTGCTTAGCAAGTCTTTCTGCATTGCACTGTTCCCGCTTCTGCTGGATCAGCTGTTGAAGTTCTGTTTTACAAGTAGTGATACGCAGCTGATATGTAGAGGGTGAAGCTATACTGCTTAAGACTTGTATGGTTGGTTTTCTGGCTTGGACAACTGTTCCATCTGCTCCCTAAAATCAATAGATCATTTTAAATAATCATGTTTAGAAGTTATGTGGATGGCATATTGCATTTCAAAAATAAGGAGGATGTTATTTTTTGTAATGAATACTTGCATCAGAACATCCACTTACATCACTCTTCCACTTTGCTAATCAACAAGTAATTAAGTAAATGTGGAAGAGCTACTGACATTTTGATGCATACTATACCTCATAAATATTCATGATGGTCACAGGAGAAAGTAAAAACATAGTGTTAACTCTGTTAACACAGCCCAAGCAATATGACAAATTGTCATTTTCTCTAAACGGAAAGCAACTGAAAAACTTATAAACATATAACTGTCATTAAAAACAGCAGATAAAACTACCAAAAATCCATTAAAATGAAATTAAGCACAGTAATTACATATCTACTAGTCAAGTACTATTCAAAATGGTGGTCCCTGTACTGGTGCTGATCTGTGAACCAATGGCTGCTAGTCCACAGAAAACCTCCAGGAAAGAAAGGAACAGCTGTAACCAATGGGCATAAATATGGGGGGGGGTGAGAATTGCCTCCCCCGCACATCAGATAGAATGTGGGCTAGACAAGTTAACTGTTCAATGGATTTGTAATTGGTTGACCGGCCGAACCCAAAGGGTGCTCAGCAGTGGCTCCTCTTCGTCTTGGAAAGATGTGACCAGTGGGGTGCCACAGGGTTCTGTCCTGGGCCCAGTGCTATTCAACCTCTTTATCAGTGACTTGGGTAAGGGGATAGAGGGCATGCTTATCAAATTTGCAGATGACACCAAATTGGGAGGAGTAGCTAATACCCTGGAGGACAGGATCAAAATTCAGAATGACCTGGATAGACTGGAGAGCTGGGCCAAAGCTAACAAAATGAAATTCAATACGGAGAAATGTAAAGTACTGCATTTAGGGCGGAAAAATGAAATGCATAAATATAGGATGGGAGAGACCTGGCTGAATGAGACTATGTGCGAAAGGGATCTAGGAGTCCTAGTAGATCACAAGTTGAACATGAGCCAACAGTGTGATGCGGCAGCTAAAAAGGCCAATGCAATTTTGGGCTGTATCAATAGAAGTATAGTGTCTAGATCAAGGGAAGTAATAGTGCCACTCTATTCTGCCTTGGTCAGACCTCACTTAGAATACTGTGTCCAGTTCTGGGCACCACAATTCAGAAAGGATATTGACAAATTGGAGCGTGTCCAGAGAAGGGCAACTAAAATGGTGAAAGGTCTGGAAACAATGCCTTATGAGGAGAGACTTAGGGAGCTGGGTATGTTTAGCCTGGAAAAAAGACGGTTTAGAGGCGATATGATAGCCCTGTTTAAGTATTTGAAGGGATGTCACGCTGAGGATGGAGCAGGTTTGTTTTCTGCTGCTCCAGAGACTGGAACACGGAGCAATGGGTGCAAGCTCCAGGAACAGAGATTCCACCTCAACATGAGGAGGAACTTTTTGACAGTCAGAGCTGTTCGGCAGTGGAACACACTCCCTCGGAGCGTGGTGGGGTCTCCTTCCTTGGAGGTCTTTAAACAGAGGCTGGATGGCCATCTGTCGGGGATGCTTTGATTGTGATTTCCTGCGTGGCAGGGGGTTGGACTGGATGGCCCTCGTGGTCTCTTCCAACTCTGCAATTCTATGATTCTATGATTCTATGATTCTATAGCCTAAGAAGCACTGCACTAGCCAATATACTGAACCAAACCAAAACAGACAACAGCAATAGCACTTACATTTCTATACCACTTTATAGTACTAAGCACTCTTTAAATGGTTTACAATGTGTTAGCTAATTGACCCCAACAAACACATTTCACCAACCTATGGAAGGATGAGAATAACTCTCAATATTGTTGGAGAGGTTGTCAAGAAATAGGTACATATATGCATATGTGCTGGAATTGTAAATATGTACAGCAGTTTTGGGAAATGGTCTTTACAGAAATAGAGAACATTTTGAATATAAATATAGAAAGGAAACCAAGCATAGCATTGATGTCAATTTATAATGGAGAAAATGGGGATCAAGTAGAAAAGGATTTAATAACAAATTTATTAATGGCAGCAAGATTAATTATAGCAAGGTACTGGCAAATTCAAATAAATGTACAAGTGGAAGGAGTGGTATAAAGAAGTTTGGAAAATGGCAATAAATAATAAGTTAACATGTAGAATTAAAGTAAGAAGAGGAATATGAAAAGAAAGTGATTTTGATAAAATTTGGAAAGTATTTGTTTAAAAAGTACAGTTGCCCCTCCACATTTGCGAATTTAGCATTAGTGGTTTTGAGTATTCGAGGTTTTGGGAGGGCCTACCCCCCGCCCTCCCAAAAGCAGTGACAGGGCTTCAGAAGCCCTGTGGCTGCTTCGGGGGGGGGGGAGAAGCAGGCCGGGGTGGTGGTGGAGGTGGGGAGGGGACCTTCCGAGACCCCCTCGCCACCTTAGGAGGCCAGGCGGGGGGTGGGAGAAGCGGCAAGGGAGGCTTCCGAGGCCCTCTTGCCACTTTAGGAGGCCAGGCCGGAGGTGGAAGAGGTGGCGAGGGGGCCTTGGGAGGGAGTGGGGAGGCCTTGGGAGGGAGGGGGGAGGCCTGAGGAGGCAACTACGCGGCCTCCAGAGGGCCTCCAGAGGCCTCGTGAAGGCCTTGGGAGGGAGGGAGAAGCCTGGGGAGGCGACCATGGGGCCTCTAGAGGACCCGTGAAGGCCTTGGGAGGGAAGGGGGAGGCCTGGGGAGGTGACCACAGGGCCTCCGGAGGGCCACCGGAGGCCCCATGGTGGCCTGGGGAGGGAGGGGAGAGGCCTGGGGAGGCGACTACAGGGCCTCCGGAGGGCCTCCGGAGGCCCCGTGGTGGCCTGAAGAGGGAGGGGGAGGCCTGGGGAGGTGACCACGGGGCCTCCAGAGGCCCCATGAAGGCCTTGGGAGGGAAGGGGAGGCCTAGAGAGGCAACCACAGGGCCTCCGGGGCCCCATGAAGGTCTTGGGAGGGAGGGAAAGGCCTGGAGAGGCGACTATGTGGCCTCCGGAGGCCCCATGAAGGTCTTGGGAGGGAGGGAAAGGCCTGGGGAGGCGACCATGTGGCCTCCGGAGACCCCATGAAGGCCTTGGGAGGGAGGGGGAGGCCTGGGGAGGCGACCACGGGGCCTCCGGAGGCCCCGTGGTCACTTTGGCGGGGGAGGGCAGTCATTATTCACGGAATTTTCACATTCGCTGGGGTCTGTGGAACCTAACCCCCATGAATGTGAAGGGATGACTGCATTACAAACAAAGGATGGGAGGTTACCTCCACAAGAAGAAATGAGTTTCTGGAAAGATTAGGTAGGGGATAATGGCTCCAGTGAAGGGGAGCACTGGGGGGAGGCAGGGGAATTAATATTGTTGAAAAGAATTATAGTAAAGAACTTACATTAACTTTTGAAATTAGTTAATAGAAATATTGCTATGTTATGTTTATGGTAATATTATGTACTTTAGTAAATAAGTATTGATTGGATATTATAATGTCTCTCTCTCTGGCTTTTCTTCGCAAATGAAGATTCAGGAAGGACTCATCCCGCGCTTTCTGCAACCGCGCTGAAAAAAATTTATAATGTATGATTACAAAATTAAGTTAAAAAATTAAAAAAGGATGGAGGATGAGTCAACCTGAAGCTCTGCAGGATCAAACTCACAACACTGTGACTTGCAGTACTGGCATTTAACCACTGCACCACCAGGGCTCCTAAACATGGTGGGAGAAAATGCAACTAATTAACCAACCCCCCCAAACCCAGATAAACAAGACAGACTTTAGCAAATGCCAAAAGAACAGCAAAATTAACACCAGGCATTTCTTCTTTTCCTAGAGCCAGAATCCAGAAGGTGAGGGCACACAGGAAAAGGCTTCCAGTGTGGATCATGGCTCCCAGACTGGTTAGAAATTTAAAAGATCAAAACCAGCATCTTCAATTATTTACCCTGATACAGGTTCATTTACCCTGATAAAGATGAATCAAAAAGGCTGGATCTTGCCAGTGGTTGCTAGCCCTTCAATTTCTTTCTCCATCCAATCTGTATCACAGCAACCAGTTTTGAATCTAACCCTAATTCAGGGGCTGTACTTTCAGGACAATTACTCATGTAAAAAACAAATAGACTTCAAGCCTTGTTGTACCCAAACCTTACACACACACACACACACTTTTGTTATAAAGTAAAACCTCATAAGTGACTGAGTGCTCAGTGAGAAAAATTTATAGACACTGCAAGCTAGCAGCAGCTCTTCCAGTTCTGAAGATCTTGTAAAATGCTAATAAAGAATCCAAAAATACCTGTGGAGATGATGACAAAGGCACAGAAATGCCAGCTGAAGACTCAGATCGAAGAGGTTTCCCAGTCTGGATGGCTTCTTGATCTGTAGCTTGGCTGTGCCCTTTGCTAATTGGCTGAGATATGTTAGATGGTTCCAAGGAGCCAAACATACTCTTCCATTCTTCATTCACATTTGAATCTTGTTTGACATGTTTCCTAGCTGAAATTAACAAGCCCCGGGAAGACAATTATCAAAGAACTTGACAACATTTATGGTAAATGACAGGACTCTAGCAGTATATGCAGATACTAAACATAATATCCTGGTTTGTTTTGGCTATATGTTAGATGGAAAAGGCTGGGTCTGGTGAAAGTTTCAAACCATCATCAGATTAAATCATCTTGGAATAGTCAACAAAATCCAAAATCCACAAAACAATACCCTTATTGGCTAACCAAAAGGCACAAAATACATCACACAAGCTTTCTAAGCTTCGCTGGCTTCTTCATCAGGCAAAGCTGAAGGGCTACAATTTGTTTCAGGTATTATTTCTGTTGTCAGTTAAGATGGTCTGGAGAAATCTCAGTGTAGGCAGAGGACATGCAGAGGGCTTTCTTGACCACGTGGGGACTTGGGACAAAGGGCCTATAAGACAGATAATAACATTTCATTAGCAATAGAAAAGTAACTTCCCTTGAGATCCATGCTGTCCCATCATCATTTTTCTTCTCCTGCATGATTTTTAACATCTTTGTCTGATGAAGAAGCCAGTGAAATTTCGAAAGCTTGCATAAAGTATTTTGTGCATTTTGGCTGGCTAATAAAGTTATCATTGTTTTGTGGATTTGGGGTTTTGTTATATTTTCCTGTAAGGACAACACAGCTACCTCTGAATATGTTTCTTGGAATATTCAGTTTAATTTCCGAAGAAGGCTCACATTTTCTAAAGCGGTCAAACCACAAAGAAGTATTTATACAGAGATGTGAATAAACAGTATTTGTATTCTGGATAAAGCCAGTCTCAGCATTAAAGAAGAATTCATTATATAATGTAACAAACTCAAGATATGTAATACAAGACACATGTTAGGTCTGCTCCATTCAGACCTGCAGGACCATGTAGCATCACACAAAAGACTGCATCTCTTCAAAACTCCATTAGCTAAATCTCATTGGCTCTTCATTGCCCAATCTGATTAGTTCTCCAGTCAGGTGATGTGATGTCATGCTTAGCAAATGAGGACCCACCTTCCACTCTCAGAACCCTGTTGTTTTTACCTTTGTCTGACAACCAGGAAGTGGTAATTACAGATACTGGGAAATGTAGTTCGGGCAGATGTAGTTCTGGCTCCATGATGAGAGTTGCAGTCACTCCACCATGACAGATGCCATATATGATTATATCCCCAACAAGAAGGCAAAGCATCAGCTTCATGCTCAAAATTGCCAATATTTGGGGGGTGGGTGGGTGGGTGGATTATTTTACAGATTCTTTTCAGGTCATTTAAAGAGACATATCTAAATGTTAAAATATAGAGATGGGCTAAGAACAAGATTTAGACCTGCGTAACTGAACTAGATAATGGACTTTCCTATCTTCACCCCAAAGCAGCCCCTTCCTCCCCTTGAACTACAATGCTACAAAGAAGGTTGAGAGAATCTTCTGAACAGAGCAGGCTGTGGTGCAGAGGAAAGACAGAAGCAGAACAGGGGATCTCCCCAGACAACTTTTGTGTGTAGAACTCTGCTTGTGAAACATAACGTTTCCTGGTTCTCAAGGAGCCATGCTTCAATTTGCAGTTTTCCATACTAAGCCGTAACAATTGATTCCATGCATAGTATTTTTCATGGGCCAGAAAATACACTCTACAAGCCCAACTGTATAGTCTAAATCTGGTTCCAGCCCACAGCATGGTGGTGAGATCTAGGCATATTTTGCTAGGCTAATAATAATAATAATAATAATAATAATAGTAATGTTTATTTATATCCCACCTCTCCCATGAAGATCAGGGCAGCAAACATCATTTAAAACATTAATCCATAATTTACAAACATTAAAGATTTAACATTTAACATCATTAAAACAACAATACAATGGTAATTAATTCAAAGTTTACCTATAAAAACACTATTAAAATAAGAAAAGGCATAAAATAATTTTTAAAAATGGCACAGTAGTAAACCAGAAAGTGACAGCTGGGCATCCAATCTAATCTGGAAAGGCCTGCCAGAAGAGATCCTTCTTAATAGCCCTCTTAAACATCCCCAGATTGTCAATGTGTCAAATCTCCTCCAGCAGGCCATTCCACAGTCTGGGAGTGGTAGCGGAAAAGGTCCTCTGGGTGACTGTGGCCAGCCTAGTTTTAGTCACCTGAAGTAAGTTTTTCCCAGAGGACCTAAGGGCACAGGGTGGATTGTACGGGAGAAGGCGATCCCGTAGCTAGCATGACCCTAAACCATAAAGGGCTTTAAAGGTAATGACCAACAGTTTACACCTTGCCCAGAAACTAACTGACAGCCAGTGAAGAGATTTTAATATTGGTGTGATATGGTCACCCCTGGTTGTTCCTGTGACCAGCCTGGCTGCCATATTTTGAACCTGTTGGAGTTTCCGGAGCAGGTGTAAAGGTAGCCACATGTAGAGTGCATTACAGAAGTCAAGCCTTGAAGCTCCCAGCGCATGTACTACCATCTTTAATTCTTCCAACTCCAGGAAGGGGCGCAGCCGGCATATCAGCTGAAGCTGATAATAAGCACTCCTGGCCTGTCATCTGGAGGCTGTGCTGTCATTTGGAGTGACGGATCAAGGCCTGTCCTGTCGTCTGGAGGCTGTGCTGTCATCTGGAGCAACGGATCCAGGAGCACTCCCAAACTTCGAATGCAGTCTTTCAGGGGGAGTGTAACCCCATCCAGAACTGGTTGACACACCTCCAGACCCAGTTTGGGAGACTTAATAATAAGTACCTCTGTCTTGTCTGGATTCAGCTTCAGTTTGTTCTTCCTCATCCAGCCCATTGCCGCTCCAAGGCATGCATCCAGTGGAAACACACCATCCTTAGTTGCAGCAGTTGCCGGAGGCATAGAGAAATATATTTGGGTATCATCAGCATACTGATAACACCTTGCCCCATGTCTCCGGATGATCTCTCCCAGCAGTTTCATGTAAATATCAAACAGCATTGAGGATAGCACAGTGCCTTGTGGGATGCTGCAGTTAAGCTCCTTCCTCGAGGAGCAGCTATCCCCAAGCATCACCATCTGGCCTCTACCTGAAAGATAGGACCAGAACCACTAAAGCACAGTGCCCCCGATACCCAACTCCCTCAGGCGTTTCAGAAGGATACTATGGTCAATGGTATCGAAAGCCGCTGAGAGGTCCAAGAGTACCAACAGGGACACATTCCCCCTGTCGATACTCAGGCGAAGATCATCCACTAAGGTGACCATAGCAGTCTCCACTCCATACCCTGCCCTGAAGCCAGTTTGAAATGGGTCTAGATAATCAGTATCATCCAATACTGCCTGGAGTTGGAATGCAACTGCCCTCTCGATCACCTGCTCCAGAATGAAAGGTTAGAGACTGGTCTATAATTCGCAAAGTCCAGGGGATCCAGGGAGGGCTTTTTTAGATCTAGGCATATTTTCCCTTCTAGGTATATTTTAAATCTTACAATTTAAGTTATTAAACAAAAAACAGGTTTGAGTCATGAGGCTATACTAACCACGCTTGTCATCAGACTCCTGTTTAGTTTTGATAAGATCAACTTGTCTCCCAATTATGCCCAATGCTGCCAAGTCAATCACTCCTTTCTGGGTGCTGTCATGAAGATGGCTCTGGTCCACTATATTGGCTTTGGCTTTGTTGGATTTTAACATGAAGTCTCTTAAGGCTAGCAGCTTGTCTTCTTCTTCTTCAGTCATTCCCTATCCAAAAATAAAGCAAAACAGTGGACCGTTAAACTTGCACTTTTCTCAAAGCAGGGAAGACCTGAATGAGCACTTCAGATTTCACATGACATGTGACAACTGGGATCAAAATACATTGGGGTGTAAAATGTTGTATTCACACAATTACTCAGGAACTGTTTCAGTATGACTAAAGCAGATAATCAGCACACCATTATAAAAATGATCACATTGGGATAGCCTGTTGTGAATCATCCAAAAATGCACATCTTTGAGATATCAAGCTGATTTGAATTCTATGTTGAAAGAGTTCTTACTAAATGTGAAACTATAATAAGGGTTGTGACAGTAACTTTTCAGAATAATATGGGCCCAGCAATGAGTCAGCTTCAAATCCCCATGCAGCCATTTCATGCACTACATAGCTCATACTTGCACATCACAGTCTTGTGGATTCTCTACTCCACTCAGAGGGCTTTGGGGAGGATGAACAGATAATGAAATAAGGAAGGCAAAAACGTAGGTATTGCATACAGCAGCAAGCAGTGAAATAATCATATACCTGATTTGTAGTAGCTGGACATTAATGCAGTTTATTTATCTGCAAATGGGAAGTTCACACAACTGTTCTGGTGATTATGTTAATTTAGATCGGGGAGGAAATTGAGCAGCTTAAAATGGAAATTGTGTAGGGCTTCCCACTGACATAAGTTACAACCTTCTACTGAAACACACCTCTTGGGACAAAGTCCAGTGAGAAAACATGGCAGGCCACCACAAAACAATTTTAAAACACACAAAATAATGATCAGAAGTGACTGGAATGTTAGTTCTGGTTTCAACAGCAGCCTTCACAATGGCCCCTCCAACCATGCATGCTTGCACACCCTTGGTTAAGATCACTTCCTAATATTTAAATATGTGGTGGCCAAATGTGAGCCTCTTTTTTTGGATGGTAAGTCCCATCACTGCTTACCATTAGCTAGGCTGACAGGGGCTGATATGAATTATAGATCAAGACCACTGGGAGGAAGGGGACCCAAAGCTGCCACCGCAGCTTAAATTGAAGAAAGCAACTGATTCTTATTAATGAGAAATATCAAAATGTGGATGCACAGACATACTGGATTCTGTGTTCTTTGAAAAAGCCACGTATCTTTGCAGGTATCATCCCTTTACCATATAGAATAATACATTTCTAAAATGGAAAACTGCCATTTTACTCTACATCTGCATCTGATGGTGGCAAAATCATTTTTATCACTTGGCAGGATGATACATATACTCAAACTATGCTGGAGCAAGACAGCTCACATCACATCAAGTTGTGCCATTCTGGATGGCTTCTCCCTTTGCTGCAGATCTAGCTCAAGAACAATTCCTTGGCACATAAAATAATAATAATAGTAACAACGATGATGATGTAGTACTGCATGAAAACTGCATTATTAATCACACAGCAATGGACAGAAAATGCGACAAATATTCAGAGACTGTAATAATAAAACTATATGATGAAGTGCCATTTTATAAAGTGTTATTTTTAATAATTCATACATTGAATGACTATGTTTTTTCAAGTAGTTTTGCTATTTTACAGCACTGTAAATGCCAGGGTTCTTCACCAATGAAAATCAGTTTAGAAATATTATAAATCATTACATTCGTCTGTTTGATTATCATGGACTCAATCCACTTGAAGTTCTCCAGCATAAGACCCACAATAAAAGTACAATGGAGAACTTTTACTCCCTTAGATTTATGTTAATAGGGCTTGTGAAAGAAGAGAAACCCATGCCATGGCTATACTACCACAATACTTTTTTCCTACTTGATCATGAATCTTCAGTACTATTATTGTACTGGGAATTAATTACTTGGGAAAGCAGTTTCTTCAGCAGCTGTGCAATGGCTGGATCTTCAGGGGGTGGGCAGTCAGGAAGAGTCCCATTCCTTTTTTTCTGACGAAGCTGCAGTGTTCTGAAGAGGCTTCCTATGTCCTTTGATCGTAGGGCATAATCAAATATAGAACGGCTTACAGGCTCTTTAAGGACACTCAATAGGACTATTTCTTTATCTATCTGCAATTCATGAAGGGGAACAAGGAACCATTCAGATCATCACAGAAACACAATTATTCAGGAATCTTAAGGGAAAATCAGATAATCTCAATCATAGCTGTCTAGCTGTTGACCTTAGTATTAGGTTTTGAAAGAGGAAGGTTTTGAATTGAAGAGAAGGGAAACAAAAGGGGAGAGCCAATAAAAATTTGCCTAAGACCACTTGAACACTCTGGACTGTTTTACTAAAATGGTCGTCAAACTAAAGTTCAGACTAAAAAATGGTCTGAGAAGGAATTATTTGTTTCTGCTACCAGCTTGATATATGGCAGAACCCATATAAGATGGCCTGTAAACAAGATCACTGGTCCGTCAAAGAGCTGGGTTGCAAAGCACATATGGCCACAGAGAGCAACACAGAAAGCAACACTCCTGTGGCAAGGCTGCCCCCTCTCTCTGTAGTAACATCCAAGAACAGTTACCATGCACTACATACTCTAAATTATGTATTATGATTCAAGTTTTCCCACCACCACCAGCAGCCAATGACATGGAACAGGGACAGGGAAATTCATAAGATGATGCTGCTGCATTACATAATAAGCACTGCTAGTCAATAAAGCAATGATGATGGGGATTCAACCCCTAGATGCTGGTTCTGGCAGCACCTTCTTCGCTCATTTAGCTTGTAATTCTGTTTTCACAATTAAGGCACGAAGATGTTAAGCTAAATCATTTTAAGTCCCCTTAAGTCCTGCAATTCTAAATTATTATCTACACATGCAGCTGATTCATTACCTGTATTATCGGTTGAGTGATAAAAGGATGCAAATAAGGCATAAGTTTACAATAAACATCAGCAATATTCAAATGCTGAGCTACAACAGTTATAAATCCTACTGCTCCATAGCATATCCAGAGGTTAGGATGGCAGAGAAATGGTGCTGGGGGAAAGAACACATAAAAAGAGAAGCAAATATCAAGTAGAAATTCAGCCGTTTCAAATTCGAGAAAGGGTCAATATACACACATAAACACAAATTTCAGACCAAACTCAAAATAGAGGATCATGGTTAATACAGTATTTTATTCTTCTGTCTAGGATCCCTTTGCATTATGATCTTGCCCTATAACTACTAAGGATGTTTGATCAATTTTACTCTGCATTTCTATTGGTTGTGCTCTTGCATCCATAACAACTCAGACAAACCATCCTTGCAAATATATATTGAAAGGACAGTCACTGGTCCTTCTTGCCTAAGCCTTCTTTCTTGCCTCCTTTCTGGCTGCTGGTGATACTGCCCCACATATTTGAGTGATCATTTTCTCTCTCTTTTCCATCCAAAAAAGAGAGACAAGGTTCCATCAGCAGCTGGATATTTCTGCTTGTTTTGCTCAATACAGGAAATACAGTGAGGCTTTCTGGCTGTTGGTGTTTTTATTTCCTCTCAAAAGTAGAAAGGGAGGAAGAAACAAAGACAGCAAGTACCTTTTTGGCTAAAGTTACAGTTCTAAGCATAGTTACTACAAAACAATTCCTATTATCTCCAAACAGTCACAGAACAGGGCCATTTTAATCAGTCCTTCATTAATGGGTACCACTATATATCTAGTTAAACCATTCTGAATATGATCTAGTCGCTAAATGATGTCATATGCTAGCTGTCTGTAATGATAGTGAAACTACATGCCATACAAAGAGATTAAATCAGATAACTGTTTCCAAGAAGGATGGCTTACCAATATCACAGGCAAATTCATATATATGTGGTTTCTGCAGAAGCCCTAATTGGCACATACAGGTAAGGGCATTGAGGGCCTTATAGATGACAAATTCTTCAGCATCACTGAGCCCTTGCTGAAGCAGAGGTTTCAAGATTGAGGAGCTTTGCCAGCCAACATAAGCAGCAACACCTGCAATCCAGGCAGAACAAAAACATAAATTAGTATTCCCCCCAAAAAAATTCTCAAAGAGAAGCACTTAATCTGAGCTATGTCTCAGTTCCATGCCAGAAGAAAGGCAAGAATTTTTCAATGCTAGCACTCATTTTATATAGGTACCACATAATTAAGTTGTGGAATTCACTGTGATTGGATAACAGGATAGCCCACAGCACAGATGGCTTTAAGATTACCATGGTTCATGGAAGATAAGTATTAGCTGCTATAAAGGGTGAGGAAAAGTATTGTAATGGTGCTCTAACTACCACAGGCTGGAGACAACCAAGAGATGTTTTATGATCATATAATGTGGATGGGCAACGGTGGTGTTCTTCTTGTATTTTCTGCCTACAGCTCCCATCAGTCCTAACCAAAAGAGCCTATGGTGAAGGATTATGGAATTTGCATTAAAAACAGTGGGGAGGGGGGGAGAACACTCCTGTCCAACCCAATGGATGCCTACATTATCATCCTTTGCTTGTAGCATCTGTCTGACCATTGCGTTGTACCACTGGTCAGTTCCGTAAGGACAATTCTTATGTATTTAATATTGTCACTAGAGATGTTTCCAGGGGACCCTAATGTTAAGAATTAAAAGGCACCATGCAGCTATTCCATTTTTTTCCTTGACAATATTCCTTGAGAAGAGAAAAGAATGTATAAGAAACAAAAAAGATAGTATGCCTACAAACTGAAGATAACAGTGTCTCAGCTTTCTGCAAAATCCTAGCCTAAGTCTAGCCTAGCAAATGACATGTTTAAATCTAAGTTGTTTCATCTGCTGTCACAACAGCTTTAAAAAACAGGAACAGTCTGGCGAATCAAATTTAGAGAATTAGTCATACATATAGATTAAACCTCTCAATTCCCCAATTTAAAAACGTATCAACCAGCACACTTTTGACACAGACAGAAAGGTGTTCTTTGTGTCAGCCACATACCCACTATACTGTCAAAAAAAGCTCCTCGTAGATGCCAATCATTCTTATCATTAAGGAAGGTGATCATATGGGATAGGAGAACATCGTTGGCTTTCTGACGTCCAAAAAAGACACACAAGCGAGTGATTCCATTTTCCATCAAGGTCTGTTTCACAATGTTTTCTGGATCACTCAGCAATGTGACAACTTTCTGCTGGACCATTTCATGCAAGGCTTGAAGCTCTGCAAGAAGACCATAGAAAGGGAGTCAGGGAACCCTGTATGTGTATCCATGACTGGGGAAAGTCTTCCACTCAACATATTATTTACACTCAGCAATCTTCTTTCGTTTGTCATTGTTTCTGAATTCGGTAACATTCATAACACTTTCACAAAAATACATTTTGAAATTCACTATTGCAGGTAATCCTCTGTGGCATAACTATATAGCACAGGTATTACAAGCAACATTTTCAACTGGAACATGCAGCGGGCCTCAACAGGAGTATTTATTTATCACAGGTCAGTGTACAACTAAAATCAAAGTAAACAATTTAATATTCAAAACAAACAATGATTCAAGGAAACTAAAAGCCTATTAAACAATGTAACGGTTTAAAACCATGTACATGGATAGATCTGGACAAATTCATTAGGCCTTACAGGCTTTAATAAATAGCCATTTTCTAACTTGGTGCCAGAATGAAGGCAAAGTCAGTGCCTGCCAAAGGAGGCAAGGAGCCAAAAAGAAAAAAGAAAAAAAAGCTTAGCATTGAAAAATTGTGAGGGAGGGATTACATACTAATAAACAACTCTGACTAGAAGTTTGAACATAGAACTTCAAACAGTGGAGCCACACTGGGGCATGCATTTAAGAAAACCAAACAGGATTACCTTCAGATATGGTTTTGTTTTCTTAGATTAACAACTAAATTTCTTGAAGAACTATAAAGATAACCCTACTTGATTATGTCACTGAGACTTTTGTCCTTTGTGATTCACGTCTTATGTTAAGTAGCTGGAGATTATCCTTTTGTTCATTGCCAGATAATGGAAATTCTCAACATTCTTCTGGAATCTAAACTATCATGGCTTGTAAAAAAGAGAAAACAGCAGTCCAATTCTATGTATTTTATTTATTTATACCCCTGCTCTTCAGCCACAAGGCTATCAGAGCAGCTTACAAACTGTTTTAAGCAATAGCAATTTACACATCTACACTGCATTAAGCAGTTTCCAATATGTGTTAGCTAATCCTGCCATTATATCTTAGGGGGCTTACAAATAAGTGTACATAGACCACGATCATAGTAATTAAAAAAGTAAGAGGTACATCACCAGTGTCGTAATTTTCACTAGGGTGGGTTGCATCATCTGTTTCCTCACTGTTTGGATCATTTTCCATGTTCAGATTTTTCAGTTGGACTAGTTCCAAGAATCTCAAAGCAGTTTCAGCTAATAGTGCTATGTTCTCTACAAAAGATTAAAACAATTTTCAAAACAAGCTTAAATCTTTTGAAAAGTAGCTTAAAACTAGCTTATGGACAGGCTGTAGCTAAGAATAGTGAAGAAGTTCTGAAAATGTGAACTCTAACAGAATAAATATATACTATGCTAGCTTAATATAAGCCACAACACCCACACCAAAGTCTTGCAATTATTCCAGGCTTGGAATTTCTAGAATTCTTTCCTTTAGACAGGTATTTGTGTATGTGTGTGTGCCTCTTTACAAGACTGTGCCATATGACCCAGTCACCACCATCATATCTGGCATCTGAGCTCCAAAATGCACTTTGGTGACCACTAGAAGAAACAGAATGCTGGACTAAATAGGTTTCATTGAGCTACAGCTCCATCATCATACTTTGGTCTGACAATGGCACCCCCAAAAAAACTGCCTTTGCAGCCAGACAGTGCCTCAACCAAAGAGTTTCTGAGGCACTGCAGATCAAGGAGCTCAAGACTGACATCTGCAGTGCTCTCCCAGTTGTGGGTACATCATGAGCAGGCAACTGGTGAGACCACTCAAGGTCTGCCAGAACTGCTTGTTCCAAGGCACCCTGCAACCAGGAGAGAGTTGTAGATATCATTTTCCCAGCACCCCAATCTCCAGAGCCTCAGAAATGCTTCAGTCAGGGCTCTGCAAGGCTGCAAAAGTAGGTTTTGGGAGTCATGCTTGGTCAGTCACAACCATGAATGTGGATCCCCAGCAGTTACAAGATCATAAGTCCATCTTATACTCTCATGACTGCTGAACAGGATTCCAGCCTATGTTTTTTATGCCACAAATGTAAGTAGCAGTGAACACGTACACTGTTGTTTTAGACAGCAATGCGACATAGGGAAAGGTGCAACAGAGATTCCAAACATGTTCTTGCTGTTGAAATTCTGTCCAAATTATTAAATTTATTGTTATTATTATTTTAAAAAATACAAATTCTAACATGAGGAAAACAAAATTTACCACCTAATAAAAGTCTAGATTTGTGCACATTCCACTGATATCTTTCATTGTTAAATAGTTTCCGAACAGGAATATCATAGACATTCAAATGATTCTCCCTCTTCTCTCTACCACCCTCACTTCTTACCAGCATACGCCAGTCGGACTATCGTAGCTTCATCTTGGGCCAAGTGTGCAATACCAGGCAAGATGTACTCTGGGTAGATATTGATATCATTACGTGGCACCTCTTTGACAAGAGCAAGAACTTTAGTGAGTGTCCTAACAGCTTCTGCCCTCACTCTGGGCACAGTATCATTGCTGAAATGCAGCAGATAGGGTGTGATACGATCCAGCAGGATTTCCACACTTAACCTGGGTGCCAGCTGGAGAATCAGCTCCAAAGCAGCTAGCTTTGAATCACAGTACTTGAGAGTCTGTAGGCAGGAAGTTATTACAGACACCAAAATGACCAGCCCATTTTCCTTTGTTTCTCCCTCGGCTTTTTCTGTTTGGTCATGGCCACAAAGATTATGAATGATATTGTCCAGATCTTTACGTATAACAAGGATGCGCTCATCTGCAGACACAAATGTTTCCTTGGCAAACTGTGCCATGTAAGGCTGGAGAAAAGTGTAAAATATTTCAGGAAATGCATTGTTACGTTGTTGTTTCAAGTAGTCTTCAGCTGCTAAACGTTTTTCTGGATCACACTGGATCATTTGAGTAACCTTCAGATAGAAAAGGACAAGAAGAACAGAGCAAAGGAGGAAGGGAAGAAAAGAATGATACATGGTTGTTGTTATGCAGGTACAGAAAACACAATAAGCTACTATTTTAAAAATGCAGAATTATTTACCAGTTCTCTTATACTTCGGTCTTCAATCTTATTCAGGACTTGCTCAGGGGCAAAGAGGCCGTTTCTGTATGCCAAAAGCTGTGACAAGTCAAAGAGAGGAACACCTTCTGTAAAGAGCTCAGCTATCACACAGCCTGGAAGATACAAGACAAGTACCTGAGAACTATGAATCATATTAATTGCAGACCTGAAGAAGGTTCTTATCTGCATTTATGCACACACAAATGTGAAACACTGTTAACACACAATCACACAGAAAATTTTTTGGTAATACGGGGAAATGTTAAAACACCTAACTGCAAGGAATACATTTCACCATGTTAATCTCTGTTCTTGTGAACCTGGTTCTTGGGAGTGCCACCTTCTGACATTCTACACATTCTTCCGAAAGCTTCAGAGAGATGGTCTTTCCCATAGACATAATTCAGCCTCAAGACTCCAGTAGCCCAGCTACTCACAAAGAACCAAAACTGGCTGACAAGAGATCTGGGGCTTAACACAGTAGACATACTTTTCCTTAATTCTGTAGCTTTAAAAAGAAATGGAAATACTATGCAGAGGTGGCAAGGTGTGAGGAAAGGTCTATGTTAGATACATCCTTTCTTCTTTGGTATCTTAACAGTCTTAGCAACTATCACTTCAAGCGAACCTCAAGAAATATATGCAAGAAATCTGATCCAAGGGTCCAAGATGTGCATTCTACATACATACAGCTCAAGAGATAACCAGCATCTCACCACAGTTTAACCAGTAACTTGCACACAGAATCCCAGTTTGCAGACTGAACAGTTCAGCCTGGAGGAAAGGTGTACATAACATCTGTTAGTGTCTTCTTCTATCATATGGGTACAAGAGTATTTAAAATGTCAGTAAGAGGAAGAAACTGGGAATAGGGATCCAGCCAGTGCTAGATGGGGTTACACTCCCCCTGAAAGCACAGGTGCACAGTTTTCAAGTATTCTTGGTTTCAGCTCTGAGCCTGGAGGCCCAGATCTCAGCAGTGACCAGGACTGCTTCGGCACAGTTAAAGTTTGTGCACCAACTGCGCCCATTCCTAGAGAAGTCAAATCTGGCCATGGTGGTACATGCCTTGGCTACAGCCCGTTTGGATTACTATAATGCGCTCTATGTGGGGCTGCCTTTGAAAAGTGCTCAGAATCATCAGTTGACCCGAAGAGCAGCAGCCACGTTGTTACAGGGAGCACACAACTCCCTTGTTGCAACAGCTCCATTGGCTGCTGGTTCATTTCTGGGCACAGTTCAAAGTGCTGGTTTTGACATATAAAGCCCTATACAGCTTGAGTCCAGGTTATTTGAAGGACCTTATCTCCCTTTAGGAGCCCATTAGAGCCCTTAGATCATCTGGAAAGGCCCTTCTCTCTGTCCCACCACCATCTCAGGCTCGTTTGGTGGAAATGCGGGAGAAGGCCTTCTCGGTGGCTGCTCCTAGGCTTTGGAACTCCCTCCCTAAAGAGCTCAGGATGGCACCATCTCTGCTCTCCTTTTGGAAACAAGTAAAAACATTCTTGTGTCATCAGGCATTCTGGATTTGATGGGAGCTGGGCTTGTACGTGCTATGTAGTTTTGTTTTTAAGTTTTGTTTTTAAGCATATAGTTTTATTGTATTTTAATAGTTTAACATTTTTAAATGTTTTAACATTCTAAATTGTTTAATTTGATTTTTAAATTTAATATTTATATTTTTAATGTTTATGTATTGTTTTAAATTTCATTGTTAGCTGCCTTGCGTCCCTATATTGGGAGAAAGGCAGGATATAAATAAATATAATAAATAAATAAATAAATAAATAATAAACTGGCAAGACCACCTCTGAATATTCCTTGCCTAAGAAAACTTTATAAAACTAGCTGTACCCAGCGTAACATACACCATTATAATAGATTTGAAATGTACACATGGTTCAGCTACATGCTGACTGTATTTTCCACCGGGGACTACTGTTATGATTTATCATCTTTTTAAATTTCTAAAATAATGCATTGTTTTACATGTGGGTGGTGGGTGGCTGAGGGAGTGAGAGGAGGGAGGGGCCCTTGTGAGACTGGGGGTTCAGATTGAGTGGATTGTGAGGTGGAGAGGGAATTTGCATGTGCATGGTGATTGGCTGAGGGAGTGAGGGGGTTGGCTGGGTAAGTGGCCAATCAGCACACTGGGAGAGGAAACATACCCAAGATATATATATATATATATATGGGGTCACTGTAAGTCAACAGGTGACTGCAAGGTACAAACACACATAAGCTTGCTTTAAATTAATTGTCAGCTGACAACAGAGCACAGGATGAAACAATTCACTGCTAAATGAAGAAAAATGTGCCAATATATCATCATGAAAAGGAAGTAATTAAATAAAACTGCTCTTAAGGTATGCTTGCAGAATCTGTTTCTTTATCCTTGTGTTAGTTGAAGGATATTTCAGCTACAACAAGTGCTGCTGATGACTGATACAGAAGCAACCAAAGACTACAGTAGTAAGTCAGGTCTCTGTCATCAGGCAGATGGGTTTTGGAGTCCTTGTTAGAACCATGATTAAGCATTAAAAGTTGTTTAGAGAGAGGGATAATTTTTATTAGTGACTTTATTAGATACTTTATTGCCATTACTTTGGCAGTTTGAGGATGGGAAAAGATATAAAGACTGGAGGAGTAAAAATTTCTCCTTCAGGAGCCTACTTGTACAGTTCTCATAGCTGGGTGGGTTAGGGTGGCATGGAGAGAAGAGCACTTTCGTATTCTTTGTTTACTTCTACACTGGTAAGCCACCTTCCATCAGCCTCACTTAGAGCAGTGCAGCCCAGTCCCCCATTTAGTCAGCCATAGAGACTTGGACTGTTAGCCAGAGACAAAAATTAGTTGTTTAGAGTCCCACATCTATCACTGGCTGTAAGGGGAGGCTAGACTCCATCAACGAAAAGGCAAGAATGCTTCTCTGCTGTATACCATCTGCTGAATCATTTACAACCATTAAAGCTTATCGTATAGCAGTAACATATTTGGGTGTTCTTTACCAAATGAAATCTTGGAGAGGTCCAGAACTACAGCCAGTTCCAGAACAGAACACCTACCCAGTAAACAATACTATCTGGACCATGTGGTTTATGTAATACTATAATTTAACCCCAAGTCTGAAAACAGATACTGTAAACAGAATTGCAGAAATACAAATAGACCCCACAGTCTCCTTAGGAAACTGTTTTAGCTCTAACAAGATTAACAGTAAGAAAAGCTATAACCTCAGCAAAAAGCTTTCATGGACCAAAGGTAACTGCATGCTACTAACAACTTTTAATTCTACTGCTTATAATGTGGATCTGTATTAGCCATGCTTAGAACAGAACCATTGGAATTAATGCAACAGACAAGTCATCATTAGAATCAGTAGGACTATCATAAGTCCCATTGTCTTCAGTGGATCTAACCCAAGGTTGATTCACATGACAAATCATCCCACTGTGGCCTGTGAACAACAACAACAACCTACTACCGCTGCTCTTATCTGTGAACTAAATGTGTAAAAGACCCCACTGGAAGATCAACGACCTATATGGAGCCAAACAAACTGTGTGAAGTCACCTCTGAGACTGACAGAAATTATGAATAACTATTAAAATAAATAAATAAATATGTTACCCTTATGCAACATATTTCATAATTCTAGATTAACAACATTTTCAGAACTATCAAAATACACTTCCTAGAAGAGTACTATTTAAAAAATACATATGGTAGAAATGTTATATAATTTGGTGGTTCCCCTATATAAAGAACTGCCTATAAGCTGAATACTAAGAATATAAGGATTCTTAGTGTTCCGCATACAGGCAGTTCTTTATATAGGGGAACCACCAAACTTACATTTCTACCATATGTATTTTTAAATAGTACTCTTCTAGGAAAAAATGAGGCCATAGTAAATTCTTACTTGCTAGCTATCTATGTTAAAGGATTTGTAATTTTTATGCATGTACTGTATTTATTTAGTACAGGCTGATGCCCCCCCCCCCCGATACAGGGGTGATATATTCCAAAACACACACACACGGATACCTGAAACCATGGATAATAGGGAACCCTATTATTTTCAATGAGATGAATGCTAGAAGTTGACCACAGAATCATACTGGAGGACCTAGAAATGCCTAGAAAAAACATATTTTTTTCGGATGTGGATAAGTGAAACTGTGGATACTGAATCCGTGGATACAGAGGTAAACCTGCATATAGGAACTTTCAGAGACACATTGCTCCAGTGACATTCTGAAGTTGTACAGCTCCAGAGAGATGTGATCTATTTCATTCCAAGGCATTTCATTATGGATTTCACCCAGATGTTGATGAGAACTCACTCAAAATTTTAACATGGGATGACAATCCTATGACCCAAAAGTTCTATGAACTCCTTTATCATGATACTTGTTGGGCCTTCCATACATTCCTCCCCCACTAACAAATGTTTTCTTCTTTTAAAATGGGGATTGGAGTTCCTGGAAGCTTCCAGGAGTGACAATTCTCCTTAAAAACAGGGTGTCTTGTTTTGTATTTCCTCTTCCCACAAGGGCTTTTACAAAATGGCAAGTGGACATCAAATCACTCTACATTTTGAATTTGAGAACTTCTGTGGCATATGGCAGGTTTCCCAGAGAGAACAACTGACACATATCCCCTACCTTGCCCAGCCCTGATCCCAAGATTTAGCTGCATCAGTGTACCTCTCTCTTTCTCTCATTCTCTCTCTCTGCAACCATAAACTAGGGTGTACCACCCATTTCCCATGAAAGTACAGCAAAAATCATGCAGGATCTTTATTTTATCACTTCAAAGTACCTGCAGAAAAGATATCCATTGCACGTTTCAACTCCCCCCTGCTTCGTTGATTACTGTTAGTCAGGTCCACTAGAGGAGTGGATGGATCTCTTATATTCTCCAGTTCTGTGGCAAACATGCTGCCATCAACAAAGCGCTCTGGTGCAATGTAACACGTCCTCCTTCGTGAGGTATCAAAGAAATAATTAAAATCTGCAGGGTTGTCTTCTGGGAGGTAGGTTGGTTTAAAACTGGCAAAATCTGTTAGAAGAACCCAGTTCCAGCTGGTCACCATGACATTCTCCGTTTTGATATCCCCATGACGGACCCCAGATCTGTGTGCCTGGTCCACTGCAGTCAAGATCTGGAAGGCTATCCATCTTTTCTCAATGTTGTTTAGGAATGGCCGAGTACTAATACGGTCATAGAGGTTGTCTCGAACATACTGCCTGAAGAGCATGGCTGCTTTTTCAGACAACGTGGCCTTCTGGAAGGGAAGACAGTTTTGTGCAGAGTGCAGCCTTATTTTCAGTTCCTCCAGCTCCTGTTTATAACTAGTTAAGGGCAACGTTGGATCTTGAATGGCAAACACCTTGACAACCACCAGACCTTCACGATGCTTGGCTCGGGCAACTTTAAAAAAACGTGTACTACCCAAGCTTCTGTCATATTCAAAGTCATGGATGTCTGAAAAATAGCTGTCAACAGAAAGGATCTGAGAAGGGGCAATACCAGCCAGCTGGTTTCCCATGGCAGCACCTTTCCTTCAATGTCACAATTCTACCTAAAGAAGAAAACAAGTTATATGTACATCTTGGTTGCAGTGTTCCCTTCAAAATATCTAAGTGTTGTTTACAAGGAATACACAGTTTAGACATTTTATTCTGAAAAAATAACTTTTGTAAGTGGCTGCATTTTAAATAATTCATGAAAGTTTAATCTATTGATTAATTCTTTCTTGTTTTATTAATATTGGTGTAGTGGTTTGAGCACTGGACTGTGACTCACGAGACCAGGGTCTGAATCCCCAACAGGCCATGAAAACTCACTGGGTCACCGTGGGCAAGTCACACTCTCTCAACCTCAGAGAAGGGCAATGGCAAACCCCCTCTGAACAAGAAATGCCCATGATAGGTTCACCTTAGGGTCATCGTAAGTCGTAAATGACTTGAAAGCACACTACTACAAAAACCCATATTTGTAATGTGATTTAAAAGTAACAGAACAGGAGCAGAATTTTGCCCTAAGGGAAGACAATAAAGAGACTGGTGGTTCTATGTTGCACACACACAAAAAGTACACTTCTGGCTGGGGCCCGCTGCATTAGTCTCTAGGAAGGAGTGGGTAACTTGTAGCCCTAAAGAGGTTACTGAACTACAACTACCATTATCAGTCTTGCTGCTCAGGACTAATGGGAATATAAGTCCAAGAACTAAATTCTGCCCAATCCCTGCTCTAGCACTCATTCATAACACCTATGAACCACACACCAATGGTCAGGATACAAGAAGTCTACCTTTAAGAAAGAACCTGATCCAAGTGTATTTGTTTTATATCCAATTAAGTGGATTCTACCTTGACCGTTCAATGTTAAAAAAAAAAAAGCAGCATGCAAAAGTTTGTAAAAGTTACAAAATCATCCATAAATTAATGGAAGAGCTCTGCCATAAGCCTTCAGGTTTCTTTATCTGTGGCATCCTTCCCCACCAAAAAAAACATTGTTATTCTATACACTGAATGGTTGCCTGCCCTAAAATCAAACCCTGTAGTAGTTAGATGCATCTGATATAAAAAGTGTATTATCCCTAATAACTGAACAGCTCAAATTATCACTATTCCCACTATTTTTTTCATTTCCACTTGTGCAATCAATTATCAGCAGGGCTTTGTACAACAAATGTGTTTACAGAGCCAAAGCTCATGAATGCTGCAATCAAAATACCATTCACATTGCAAGACAAAGGGAATCATAGGTCCCATCTATACATGGGGGAGAAAATACAATCTTCTCCAAAGCAGCAGCCACTCGCAGCGCTGAAACCTGCCTTAATGGTCAAAAGAGTCCACTAAACTTCACATGATCCCTAGCCATAGGTGATTTACTCACACTTTTAAATCTGCCGCTGCCAGTTTTTTTTAAAAAAAGTTTACCATGGTGCGCACATGCAATATTTCATATTTATAAAAAGGGGAAAAAGAGAGTAAAATATCACTGTTTTATCTCCTTGGCGATCTCTTGCTTAGCCGAAAATCCAACATGGCAGCAGCACGCACTTTCCTCATTTGCTAACCCCGCCCCCCATACTCGCCCAGCCAATCAGATTATGCTGCCTGGTCGCAGCAACGGAAATGCAACTGTCTTAACGACCACACGTTTGTTTGCATGCCCTACAGAGTGTTTTAAAAACTCTGAGAAAAGTTCCAAAGGCTTCACTGAAGCAGTTTAAGGTGGATTTGGCTGCCCCCACTTCTGAATGAGATGTATTTATGCAAATGTTTGTTTGGACAGATCACCTTCCATGAAATTGCCATTTGGATTATTTTAATCATATAGACAACCCCACAGAATCATAGAACTGGAGAAGATCACAAGGACCATCTCTTCCAAACCCTGCTAGGGGGGAGAAGGATCCTCTGAACAACTGTCTCATAAAACCATCCTTCAGGCACTGAAATGCTTCCATCACTTTAAGAGAGCAAAACAATTATCTGAATTCTCACCCAACAGCTTTCAAAGATTCTCCCAGTCTATGATCAGTAGGCTACAAGTTGGGAATGCCAGAGCTGAAGCAGCAGTGGCTATAGATCTTGGCAGAGGGCCATTTCCACTATATATATTGACCATAGTTGCTCCAAACTTCAGCATTTAAAGTTGACACAAAGAAAGTTGGGATGGTCCTCAGCCAAGCAAAAAGCTCTTTTTAGTAATCGGGACTTGGGACATTTCACGTTTCAAAGGCTGATGAGAGAGGCCCTTCTTCAACCTCCATTAACTTAAGGCTGCTACAGCATTCCTTTCTTTAAGTATTTGCTGATTATGTATATTAATTAACAATTCATTACAAAATATCAAGTTTAAATGAACGTATAACAAACAACATTAAAAGAATAAATTATGGAACTATTAATTAGTTTCTGAACATAGAGTTTGAGGAGGTTGGTAAAGAAGATGAAAGTTATCCCCAGTGTGTCTTTCCATAGGTTGTAGGAGGGCTGTCTACTTTGTTTAGTACAGCTTATCAATGAAAAGAGCATCCCTTTTTGAAGTAGTATTACCACAAACACTGTATGCCTGTCTTTCAACCTTACTGCCTTCTTGGCCAATTTCCACCATACAACAAAATTGCACAGCTGTTCCCAATTTCTTTCCAGGTTTTATTTATCCATATACATCAGACACATTCTTTTTCTAGCAGCAGCATTCTTCTACCTTCAAGAGTTCTGCACCAGGCCAAAATCCAAACACTCCAGCTGCTGCACCACCTTGTTGGGGAGGGGGATTCTACCAACCTGGGCATGTAACCATTAAAGGCACAGGAACCTTACTGGAAAAGATAAGGGAAGAAAGTGGCACACAGTCAGTTGCAAAATGTCTCCCTCCCCCCCCCCCCGTCCTTCTCAAACACACTTCTCGGCTCTGACATCTGTATGATGAAAGAAAATAACGATTATTTATTGCTATTTAATCGACAATAACTCTACAGAATCTAGCATAATGTATTTTTGTATTTATTTGTTTTTAATTGTGTAGAAAATAATAAAATAACAGGGGGAAGAAATTAAGGAGCTTGGTTTAAGAGTCTATAATAGGGGGCATCCACACTAGAGAAATAATCCAGGTTGAAACTGGATTATTTGCATGGCTCCTTCCTATGGAATCCTTGGATTGGTAGTTTATATATATACAATATATATATGAGGAGAAAGGCTGGTATAATGTACAGGAGATGAATGGCATGCAAGTGTTAGATTATACGGTAACATTGTTAGATTTGTAGTTTGGACTGTATGTAATTTTTTTCTTTTTTTAATTGGTTCACTAAAAGGCTTAATATATATATGTGTGTGTTATTAAGAAAGATTTTGGAGATAAGTGGAGCAAGTTTCTAGAATTTATATTAATAAAGGGGAGAGGGAACAAACCAGCATTGGAGACAATGGCATTTTGGAAGGAAGGATAAATGCAAAGTTGAGGCCCCAGGGTGGAGAGAATCACTTATATGTTAACAATTATTAATTGTTGTATTGGTTATGTTTATAATTTGTATGTTTAAGTAAAAATAAAAATTATTTACAACATATATATATATATATATATTAGATTTATACCCCACCTTTCTCCCAAGAAGGAACTCAAGACGGCTTACAACAATTTAAAAATCCAGCTAAAATCACCATTTACAAAAATTTTAAAAAGCATTAATTTCTTCAGAAAAACCTTACACCCGCAGCTTGGAGAATTTCAAAAAAAGCCATCAAAACAGATCTCTTCCAGCAGGCCTTCCTTGAATAGAACAGACCATTTTTAATGGCTGCTTCTCCCTCTTTTTATGTTTTTATGTCTTTATGTTTTGATATTACAGTTTTAAAGTCTTAGAGTAGTTATTTTATGCCACTGGTGAATTTGCCAGTTATTTTAAATATATGTACTATTATATGTAATTTAAAGGGGGGTAGATTGTTTTAAGTTATTACTGTTGTTATGGATCTGTTTGTTTTATATCCAATTTTTTTTATATATCCAGTTGTTGTGAGACGCCTTGATTGCCTAATAGGCAAAAGGCGGGGTACAAAAATAAAGTTGTTGTTATTATTATTATATTTCTCCAACAGCTACTGATATAGCAAAAGTCAAATTAGGTACAGCTATATCTGGAGATTAAGGAGAACAGGGTAGGAATAAATAGCGAGGCTCATATTATTATTATTATTATTATTATATTTCTCCAACAGCTACTGATACAGCAAAAGTCAAATTAGGTACAGCTATATCTGGAGATTAAGGAGAACAGGGTAGAAATGAATAGGGAGGCTCTTATTATTATTATTATTATTATATTTCTCCAACAGCTACTGATATAGCAAAAGTTAAATTAGGTACAGCTATATCTGGAGATTAAGGAGAACAGGGTAGGAATGAATAGCGAGGCTCATATTATTATTATTATTATTATTATTATTATTATTATATTTCTCCAACACCTACTGATATAGCAAAAGTTAAATTAGGTACAGCTATATCTGGAGATTAAGGAGAACAGGGTAGGAATGAATAGGGAGGCTCATATCTGCAGGGTCCTCCTGGAACAAGGCACAACCCCTTCTTCCAAGAAAGGGCGGCGAAAAGCCCTCCATGAGGAGCCGCTTCCGCAGCCTCTTAACCCATGCACACACAAGCCCACCACCAGCCAGCCTCCTCTCGCCCACCGGGGGGCTACAGGGCCAGCCAGGCCTCCTCACCACCCCCAGCCCCAGCTGGCTGGAGCGACTCACCACCGGCTCTCTCGTCTCCTCCTCAGCCCGAGGAAACCCAGCCTGGGGCCGTGAGGGGGAAGAAGCCAAGCCAGGGAAAAATGCCTCAGGAACCTCGGCGAATGACTACACGGAACCGGTAAGCCTTGCACAAGAGGGAGGGAGGGAGGGAGGGAGGGAGGCGCCGTCGTCGTGAGCTCACATCCTGGTAGGGCTGGGCGGGGAGAAGGGAAACAAGCCGGGGAAGAGAGAGAAAGAGAGGTCAGCTGGCCGGAGGAGCCGAGCCGCCAGTCTCACCCGCCTGGACGGACTCCCCCTCCCTGTTTCAGACGGAGACGCTTCCCCTCCAGCAGCCAAAGGGCTTCCTTTTCTCTCAGGCGGCAGAGAAACAGGCGGGAGGCATCCCAATCAGTGCTTCTTAACCTGGGGTCCGAAGACACCCCCACCAAGGGTCCATAATGTCCTCACAAAAGGTCAGCGAAGGCTTGGAAGCTGCTCAGCCCACCTCCTCCCTGCAGTGGAGTGGCCATGTGACAGGAGCCGAGGCAAAGGCTGGCTTGGCCTGCGCATTGCCATGCAATCCACTCCGGCCGCAAACTTGCAGGAAGAAATTGGGAGAAAAGTCTTCCCTCCCACTCCAGTGCCTCTGAGAGAAGGCTTCATGGATGGTGCTATTATTAGTATTATTATTCTGAGGGAAGGCTTCATGGATGGTGCAATTATGTTATTATTATTCTGAGGGAAGGCTCCACTGATGGTGCAGTTATATTATTATTACTGTATTATTATTATTATTCTGAGGGAAGACTCCTTGGATGGTGCAATCATATTACTGTATTATTCTGAGAGAAGGCTCCATGGATGGTGCAAATATTAGTATCATTATTGTGAGGGAAGGTTCCATGGATGGTGCAATTATATTATTCTTATTTCAGAGGGAAGGCTTCATGGATTGTGCAGTTATTATTATTATGACGATAGGACCTCCATATCCACTGATTGATTATCCACTGATTTGGTTATCCACAGGACTCAAAACAGCACACCTACCATTTTCTAGCACATCCTAGAAAATGTGTCCTCTCTAGCCATTTTCTAGTCCTCCAAGGCTACTCTGTGGTATTTTAAACTGGAAGTCCTATTATTTTAATGGTATTTGCTATTATCCACCGTGTTCTGTATCCATGCCCCTCCCAGAACCAATCCCCAGCAGATGAGATCCTACTGTATTATTATTATGAGGGAAGGCTTAATGGATGGTGCAATTATATTATTATTCTGAGGGAAGGCTTCATGGATGGTACAATTATATTATTGTTGTTGTTCTGAGGGAAGGCTTCATAGATAATCCAATTATATTGTTGTTGTTTTAAATCTTGAGCTAAGTCTTGGGGGTCCGCAGCAACAAAAAAATATTTAAAGGGATCCCTGGTAAAGAAAAGGTTAAGAACCACTGGTTGAAATCATTTTGAAAACAGAAAGGGGGAAAAAGATGCATGGGGAAAGGGGTTTGAGGTGACGGAAGTGGCTGTACTTGCTGCGATCATGACCTTTCAAGTTATGTTTAAATCCTATTCTTCCCCCTACCCCTCTTTTTATCCTCACAGATACCCTGTAAAGTAGATCAGCCTGAGATGCCATGACTAGTTTAGTGCATTTTGTGGCTATTTGAGAGTCAAATTTATCACCTCTGTACTGTTATTATTCCCCATAATAATCAACCCATTGAATCAATCGGATTTACCTATGTGTGGATTCACCATTGAATGATTGAGTCTAATCAAGAGCATCCAACAGGATTCCAGCCTAAATCTCTTTGGTTTTTAGTCCAGCGGAACCTCAGCTCCAGACTACACTGGCTCCCCCATTAGCATTGCACCAAACAGTCCTGTAGCATATTAAAAACTGACAAACAGGAACTTCCATGGACTCTCACCTACTTCATCAGTTCCATAGCACTTCAGATATAGTATTTCAGGCATATGTACACTGCACATCCTTGGAAGTGCAGGTGGGGATAGTGAGGTCAGATGGAAGTTAAGTGCAGAAAGGGGGAGCAGTTCACACACATCTTTGCACCTACTCCAAGGACTCACCAATTTTGCATAACCATTAACTTCAGAAGAAGATAAAGCTGGCTACAGCTGCTGCCACACTGAAGAAATAATGCAGTTTGACACTGCTTTAACTATGATGGCTCCATCCTATGGAATCCTGGGATTTGTAGTTTGTTGTGGCACCAGAGCACTCTGACAGAAGGCTATATATGTCCCAAAACTACAAATCCCAGATATCCATAACACTGAGCCATGGCAGTTAAAGCAGTGTCAAACTACATTATAGTTGTTGCTTCACATTCACTGGGGTTTGGTTCCAGGACCCCCTGTGAATACCCAAATCCATGAATACTCAAGTCCCATCATATGCAATGGCATAGCAAAATGGAGTCCCTTATATAAATGGCATAATCAAGGTTTGCTTTTGGGATTATTATTTTTTAAAGAATATTTTCAAGCCGTGAATACTTAAATCCGTGAATGCCAAATCCATGAGTGTGGAGGGATAACTGTATTTCTATAGTGTGGCAGCAGCCCACTATAGTGATACTGCCACACTGTGTAACTTTAACTATTCAACCCCTTAATTATCACACTAAACCTAGGAATATTTCGATACAGTTTCATGAAAACAGCATTAGTGTAGGTATTTTCACTTTGCAGCAACATTTCAGCCTAATTCTTAAGGCGATAGCCAAAGATGGAAGTTGGCATGAGAAAAAAAATCTGTTTTGCTTCAGCTGTCTTGCCTACCTTCATACAGGCTGTAATATATAATCTCCTGATCAGTGTAGTAATATGAGAGAGGACCCTGTCTTCATGCACTTCATGTTGTAGACTAGTCCAGAGAAGGTTATACCATAATAAATCTGTTCATCATTAATGCACTTCATGGTTTTTCTGTCTTCATATGTCAGAAAGGAACTGGTAAGTCCAAAGCTGTGACCTTCCAAGTGTGGAACTTCATTTCCAATGAGTCTGAGTCAATAGCAGACAATGTTGAGATTTGTTTATTTATTTTATTTCTATGCTGCCTTTCTCCCAGAATGGAAGCCAAGGCAGCTCACAACATATAAAAACAAGTAAAAGTAAGACAATTAAAAGTTAAAAACAATTAAAATGTAACAATTTAAAATTATATTAAAAGCATATGCAAGTTAAAAGAATAAAAAACAATAAAAAGACACCCCAATAAAAGCCTCTGTGCCTGCAGCTACAAATTAAAAGCTTGCTGAAATAAAAACATTTTTACCTGATTGCAAAAAGGAAAGGACAGAGGGGGCTAGCCTCATGAGGAAGGGTGTTCCAGAGGGTGGGAGCAGCTCTCTCTTGTGTGAGGCTCTCTCTTGTGTCCTCACAAAGTGAGCCTGAGATAATGGCAGGACCAAGAAAAAGCCTTCCCCTGATGAACTTAAAATTCTGGCAGGTTCATATTGGGAGTCTTTCAAATAGTTTGGACCCAAGCCATATAGGGCTTTATAGGTCATGACCAGCACTTTGAATTGTGCTTGGAAATTAGCTAACACACATTGGAAACTGTTTAATGCAGTGTAGATGTGTAAATAGCTATTGCTTAAAAATTTGTAAGCCGCTCTGATAGCCTTGTGGCTGAAGAGCGGGGTATAAATAACTAAATAAGGATAAGGATAACTGGTAGCCAGTGAAGCTGTTTTAACAAGGGAGTTATATGTTCCCTATAGCTAGATCCGGTCAGCATTCTGGACTTGCTGAAGTTTCCAAACAGTTTCCAAAGGCAGCCCCACATACAGTGTGTTACACTAGTCCAAACAGGATGTAATCAAGGTATGTGTCACCATGGCCAGATCTGACATCTCAAGGAACAGGAGCAACTAGAGTACTAGTTTTAACTGTGCACAGCTGAGACCTGGGCATCCAGGCTCAGAGTCCAGAACACCCAGTCTGCGAGCCTGAGATTTCAGAGGGTGTGTGACCCCATCCAGCACAGACTGAGTCCATATTCCCTGATCTGCCTTTCAACTGACTAGGAGCACCTTTGTCTTGTCTGGATTGAGCTTTAGTTTCTTTGCCCCCATCCAGTCCATTACTGACAACAGACATTGGTTCAGTACTGAGACAGCTTCCTTGGAATCAGATGGAAAGGAGAGAGCTGGGTGTCATCAGCATACTAGTGACATCGCACCCCAAAACTCCGGATGACCTCTCCCAGCAGTCTCATGTAGATGTTAAACAGCATGGGGGACAAACAGAACCCTGAGGAACCTCACAGGCCAACAGTCAGGGCATTAAACAGGAATCCCCCAGCACCACCTTCTGAGATCACCCCTCCAAGGAGGACCAGAACCAGTGCATAACAATGCCCCCATGTCCCATCCCACAGGGATGGCTCAGAAGGATACCATGGTTGGTGGTATTGAAAGCCACTGAGAGATCCAGCAGACCCAACAGGAACACACTCCCCCTGTCCAATTCCTGTGTAGGTCATCCACCGAGGCAACCAAAGCTGTCTCTGTCCCATAGCCAGGCCTGAAGCCAGATTGAAATGGATCTAGATAATCTGTTTCATCCAGAAACCCCTGGAGCTGGGAGGCTACCACATGTTCCAGGACCTTGTTCAAAAATGGTATATTAGAGACTGGCCAATAATTATTCAGAATAGTGGGATCCAGGAAGGCCTTTTTAGTAACAGCCTCGCCACAACCTCTTAAATTTGCTGGGAGTTTTTCAGGTCAACAACTTTCATTACACAATTATAGCATAATATTTCACTTCAATTGGTAGGACTGCATGCTGTGGAGTCCTGAGGTTGGTAGTTTGGTGAAACGTTTGAGTTTTCTGGCTGAGACTTCTAAATGACCCTCCCTAAACTGCAAATCCCACGATTCCATAGGATGTTGCCACATCAGTTAAAGTGGAATTAAAATGCTATAACTGTATAATATGCAAGAGTCGCTGCTGTTAGTATACCATGCACACTTGATGGAGAGAAATTATACTACTTTAGTTCTTTAGCAAACTGACAAGTTTCACAAACAGTGAAGGACTGGCCTCACCGAACTAGTACCTGGATTGACCAGCCTTTGACCTGAAGCTGTGCATCACCCATCCTCCATTAGAGCAGGAATGGAAATCATGCAACCCTCCAGTGCAACTCCCAGCACTGGTAAGCAGCATAGCCAATAATTACAAATGCTGGGTGTTGCAGTTCAACAATATCTGGAGAGGCACACATTTCCAGCAACAAGTGTCTTAGTCGATTCCAGATTTTTTTTTTTTTGTGACAGAATCCTGTCACAGCATGTCAATGCATGTTGTTTTAATTTTGGCCACAAGATGGCCCTATTTTTCTAAATGGCAAAACCAGAAAGTATTGGGCTTGTATAATAATAGGGTGAGGTGCTGTTAACCTGTTCAGTGATATTGTGCAGACATACTTAGCAAAGTGTTTAGGGTCAGTCATATCTAAAATCAAAACAAATTTATTACTGTGTCCAAATACTATAATCCATATTTCAACACCAGGGTGGAAAATGGCTGGCACTATGTGTGTACAGTACAGTTTTATGTAGGTGACTCAATGACTGAAGAAAAAATTATCTAACCTGGGCATCTAAACCAAGTACAATTAAGGTTCCAGGAAAACACAGTTCCATACATATACAGAAAGAGGGAGAGAGCATAATATATCTTTTGTTGTGTTTGGTGTGCTAGATTCTATATCCTGTGTATGTATAGAAGAAAGAAGGCAATATATGATGATGCTAAAATAGCTAAATGCCTAGCTCTGTACTCACAGCCAACTGCCCTGAGGTAAATAAAATCTTCAAATTTATTCTATAACTTAGACAAAAGCTAGTAAGAGACATCAATACTAGCTAGGGAAGAAAGGAATGGTAAGTTGAAGGTTAAAATGATAGAAAGGAATAGTCTCTCTCTCTCTCTCTCTCTCTGGCTTTTCTTCGCAAACGAAGATTCAGGAAGGACTCATCCCGCGCTTTCTGCAAGCGTGCTGATGACTAAAAAGGCCAACCCGAGATAAACAAGTCCGGTTGCAGAAAGCACAACAGAAGGTCTCCTTGGGTGATGATTCCAGGTTGTGATTCTTTCTGTGTTGTCATTTCTCTTCAAGACTTGTTAGGCGTGAGTTCTCAAATAAGGCTGCAGCATTGTGGATAGTGCGTCTCCATGCTTTCTGATGTGAGGCCAGGGTGGGCCATTGTTGGTGATCAATTTGGCCGAGCCTGAGATGTTGTTTCAGGGAGTCCTTGTATTGCTTTTTTGGAGCATCCCTCTTACGCTGACCCATGGCGAGTTCACTGTAGAGTACTATTTTTGGGAGGCGATGGTCCTCCATCCTAGAAAAGTGCCCTGCCCAGTGCAGCTGTGTTCTCAATATCATGGCCTCAATGCTGGTGATCCCTGCTTGCTCAAGGACAGCAACATTCATCACATAGTCAGTCCAGTGTATATTTAGGATTGTGCGTATATATTGCTGATAAAAGCATTCGAGGAGCCGTAGGTGGTGGCGATAGGTGACCCATGTTTCAGATCCATAAAGGAGAATAGACAGTACAATGGCTCTATACACACTGATTTTTGTGCTTTGCCTCAGGTGTTTATTACTCCAGACTCTTTTGTAAAGTCTTCCAAATGCGCTATATGCCTTTGCTAATCTGTGATCAATCTCTTTGTCAATCCTGGCATCTGAGGAGATGATACTTCCCAGGTAGGTGAACTGCTGAATGGACTTAAGCATAGATTTGCCGACGGCAATGTGGGGATGGTGGTGTTTGTCCTGTGGTGCAGGCTGGTAAAGAACTTCCGTTTCTTCAGAAAGGACTAGTAGGAAGGGGCTAAAAGGGGTAGAGAAGATCAAGACCATCCAAATCACAATATAAAATGGCTAAGGGGAGCAAGGCCAGAGAGAGGAAATCTGCTAGAGACAACACATCAGATTTGACATAGTGAGTCAGGTCTAATCAGTGCCTCACAGATCTGTACAAAAAGAACAACACAAGAGATTTTCAAACGGGGCCAAATGCCCTGTTCCTGCTCCGCAAGCCCCTCTCCTGTTCCTGTTGCGGAATAAAGGTAAGATGTTCAAACACTTACCTTAATCCCGTGCCAGGAATGTTCGCCCCCTCCCCTTGGCTTCACTGCTGTAAATGCAGCTGCCGTAAAGCTGCTTTTACAGCAGTGAAGCCAAATCCTGCTCATTCTGGCGAGAGAACAAGCGGAAGGGAAATTAAAACCACCCCAGCTGTCAAAAAAGAAAAGGAGGCAAAAAATTAAAAAAATACAAGTAACCCGGGGGGGGGAGGGTCCAACTTACCTGGACCTCCCTCCCATGGCTGTCATCGCGAGAGAAGAACAGGACACCTTTTGGACCACCTGTGATTCTGTGACAGAAATGGAACAGGTGGTCCAAAAACGATGTTTCCATGTGATGAAATATCATGGGGAAATCTGGAATAGGGATAGGGGAGACATGGAAAAGGGTCAACGTCTTCTGAAAAGAAGACTTTTTTCCGACCCTGTTCCGTGTCTCTCACGGATTTAAATGCGGGTCTGCAAATCTCCACAGTTACAATTACAAACCTAAGGTAACAGAACATACAACAGAATGATCACCTGGAGGAGAAAAATACTTGTTTATACACAGGCTGAGTTCTCCCTTACCTGGAATTCCAAAATCAAAACTATTCCAAAATCCAAAATTGTTCATATAAGCGGCTGAGATAGTGATATTTTTACTTTCTGATGGTTCAATGTACACAAACTTTGTTTCATGCACAAAATTGTTAAAAATTTTTGTGTATAAAATTACTTCCAGGCTATTGTATAAGGTGTATATGAAACATAAATTAATTTCATGTTCAGACTTAGGTCCCATCTCCAAGATCTCATTATGTATATGCAAGTATACCAAAATCCCAAATACCTCTGGTCCCAAGCATTTTAGGTAAGGAAAACTCAACCTGTAGATAATATATGATACATAGCATATCCTAACTCATACTAGTGTGGGAGTTTTCAATGGCTGTGTTGTTATAATTTATCTCCTGACAGGGAAAAAAAAACCCTTTTGATTTCTAATTTCTTTACCATCTCAGAATATATGGTCACACTGGTTGCTTCTGCATTCAGTATTGTATCTTCGTTCATGAAGAATCCAGTAAGTATCCTGGCCAAATTGTTATATCCCCTTGTCTTCCCACATTGGCCTAGTAACCCGTTTGTTTTTTTAGTTGCACTGTCTTTACATGCCTTGCAATACTTTCCCCCTATTATTTTTCACCAGCTGAATACATTTAGTTCTTTATTATGCAAATAACAGCAGTAAAAAGGTTTTACTTTCATTTCTGTTTTTGAACTACATCCACCAGGCTCAAGCTGCTTGCAATACTCTTCCTGAACCACCTACTTTGGCAGTGGAAGATCCAGTGCTCCCAAGGTTACCTTCTAATTACACTCATCCATAGTTCTGGGTTTGATGCCAATGCAACTGGCTCCAATCCAAGGACAGTCACAGCAACTGTGTGAGGGAAACTGTATCTGGGATTCCATATTTTCAGCTGTCTTGAAAATTAAAGTAGGTGGTGTGGTAGTGTCAGCCTGGCATATTCCCTTTGCAGTTGGGGCCCATCCTACTAGCTGTAGTACATTCTCCTTCTCTCTCCACAGCTGCACTCTTCCACAAATCTTTTGCCATCATTTAATCTTCTTAAGCTTTTATTCTGTATATAGTTTTAAACATGATTTCTTGTTTTGTGTAACTGTGTTAATAAAATGTTTTTTTTTAAGTAAAAGGAACAGGGATTTGAGTTCTGAAAACAAATACTAATTCACATAATTCATAGAGAAACAGGAGAAAACCTGTTAAAGGAATTAATCAGGAAACAACTGCAATAATGCAATGAGCAGCAGGAACTGTTTTAAACCAAAACATTGAACAGGATTTCTTAATAAGCATAGCATCTTGTATCTTGCTGTACAGCTGCAGCACCAGGTTAAAACGCACCATCAACATTTAGTTTTGCTATAAGGATTGACACTGTAGTACTATAATAGGGAATATAGTGCTATATTGTACTGTATCACACCACACTTTGACTCAAGTGGTCTCATCAGCACCAAAGGGCCCTATTATTGAAAGGACTGTCTTGAAATTATTCTTGTTCCATGAAACTGAGGCTGTATGTTGTGGCTGCAATCTGGAGGAACATGTTGGTTACAGCCATACTTTCTATTGCAATACTATGCATTTGCACTCAGAAGTAATCCCCACTCATTTCTGTGGCGTCTATCCCCAATCCCAGATAAACTGAACTTGGCAGTAGAGAAGTGCAGTCTTAATGAGTAATCTGACAGAGAAAGTTAGTAGGCATTAGGTGTCATTGAAAATGAGCCCATGTGAAAACCTTACCTGCCCAAGTTCCTTAGACTTATACTTGTGCCACAGAGGCCATTGCCTCCATGGGAAAGGATGGAACACACACCCTTCAGCTTGCATGCCCTTTCAATCAACCTAGAGCCACTCACATAGGGAGATGAGTCTTTATGTTAAGTCCAGAGACTCCTCAGATAGGCAATTAGATAGTGCACTAGCTGTAGGATAAGCATCTTGGTAGGGCACTGGTAGGTACAGTAGGACCCCGTATCCACTGATTCATTATCCAGTGATTCACTTATCCATGGAACACAAAACAGCACACCTACCATAGAGTCTTCCTAGAAAATGTGTCCTCTCTAGCCATTTTCTAGGTCCTCCAAGGCAACTCTATGGTATTTGAAACCAGAACTCCCATTATTTTCAATGGTGTTCACTATTATCCATGGTTTTTAGTATCCACAGGCCCCCCTGAACCAATCTCCAGCAGATAAGGGGGTCCTACTGTAGTTGCAGAATAAGGAGCCTAGCAGAGGGGATAGATTTACAGTCCCAAAAAGCAAGCAGAACGCAAACCAATAAAGAGAAGGTGTCTGAGAGAATGTGACAGGGCACTTCATATCAACCACTCCTTCCCTCTTTACCTGGACAACTTGCCTGGTTATGCCTTTGTAGAAGGACTCATATCTTAGCTCCCTTTAAATATCTCTGGAGAGCCAGCATGGTGTAGTGGTATGAGCATTGGATGACACAAGACAAGTATTTGAATCCCTGATCAGCCCTGGAAACCCACTGGATGACATTGGACAAGTCACACTCTCTCAGCCTCAGAGGAAAGCAAGGGCAACCCCCTCTGAACAGATCTTGCCAAGAAACCTCAAGTCTGCAATAAGTCAGAAATGACTTGAAAGCACATGACAGCAACAAAATGTTTCTGAGATTATAGCTCTATCAGATATAGTATATGCCCCCAGCTCTGGCAGCCCAGCCCAGAAAGTCCTCAGACATGCTGTTACACATGTCCTGAGTGATATCCTTCATTCCCTTGCAAGTCAGGTTCAAAGGAGTAGCCTACAAACCTTTTGTTATCTTGCCATATCTTTCTCAGAGCCAGCCAGAGGTCATTTATTGGCTTTTTGGCTCCTCCCCCTCCCTCCATCCATCCCTCTGTAACTAAGGCCAGCAGCTAGCTCTCATTTGCTCCTGAGGGAGAGAGCTGGGACCAGATAGTCTGACTCTTCCACAACCTCATGTGTGGTGTATCTGTATATCAATAACATTCTTTAAAAAAAACAAAACAAATGCAAGATGAAGATGATTTTCAAAAAGCTAACAATATTAAAATCTAGTATACAAGAATAAGTATCAGCACAAATAAGAATCAGTTGATCATATGTAAGAATTAATATCAGTTCTTCAAAGATTAAAACTGTTAGCAACAGCTGCTGATAATAAAATGTTAATATCATGCTTTAAAAAACCCTTGGGGAATAAAAATATTAGCCTGGCATGGAAAGTATATTAGGGTTAACACCATGTACATGTTTATCAAGAAATCAGTCTAGAAATGGTTGAAAAATCTTAACCACTTTCTGAATGTTTAGACTCCAGAGACCTTTGTGTTGGAAAATATAGTTTGCAGTCCAATGGGGCTGGTTTTAGTGTATGGGAGGAGAAACATTCCTAAGTAAAGTCCCATTTTTTCTAATACTAGTTTTAACTGAAATGCAGGTTATTTTGTTTTACTCCTGGTATCTTTAATCTGACAGCAAGCAGTCTTTTCAAATGAACATTTGCATGCTTTCCTACATAGTCAAATCTTATCACCTACCTTTCTAGTAATGAATAAAACAGTAGCTGTCATGGCTACTGAAGCAACACAAACAAGGAATGGCACTTCTGACTTTCAAAGAGTGTCTCAAGGTAGATATTGATCAACATTTCTTTCTCAAACACACAAATCACAGACTCCAGCAAAAGAATACCATTGTTGTAGTGGTTTGAGTGTTGGACTACAACTCTGGAGACCAGGGTTCAAATCCCTGCTTGAACCATGAAAACACATTGGGTGACCTTGGGCAAGTCACACACTCTCAGCCTCAGAAAACCCCATGATAGGTTTGCCTTAGGGTTGCCATAAGTAGGAAACAACCTGAAGGCACACAACAACTCCTAATTGTGAATTTAAGCACTGACACCAGGAGGAAGTGGTTGTAGTCTGTAACTGTTCCTAAATTTCTAACAGCACCTGGATTCTCTAGAGCTAGGGTGAAGAACCTGTTGCCCTGTAGTTATTGTTGGATTCAAACTCATCTCAGCCTCAGTGGTCAGTAGTGATGGGGGCCAGAGCTACCCCATACAGTAAGTGGGATCCAGAGTAAGACATATGCAATTAAGTACATGGAAGTTTTCTTTCTAGCCAGCTGTAGAGTCCAGTCCTGCCACAATATTACTGTATAACCAAAAATAAACATGAATTCAGAGATTAGACCTTATATGTAGAGCTATGTTAATAAAAGGAAAGCTATTTTACAAAGTTAGTTTCTATTTCTTGAACAGGAAACAGGCGTTACTCTAATTATTACACCTCTTCTTTACTTCTACAAAAGGAAATTGTAAAATAAATAATGAGACCATAGCTCCATTTTGCCTCCAGATTGTGGCTGATATGTCTGTTCTGATTGTCTCAGATTTCTGGATAGGCATTTCTTGTTTGTAAAATACCATAAATAACTGAATTAGGTAATTTGTGGAAGTCATGTGACTTCCATCAAAAGGACAGCACTGTGTTTCCATGTCTATTTTTCCTTTGCTGGTGTGTCATAAAAGCTTCACAACTTTCCTTGCCTTAATAAGTAGTAGGTAATGAAGTGGCCCAAGACAGGAAAACAGAACGTAATGATATGTTATTTTTTATATTAGTAAAAAAATGCAATGTTTTAATTGGCCCAACACATTTTGAAATATAATTTTGTTTCAGGATCATTACAAATAAAAATAAGGAACAGTTTACATATTATATAACATAAAGAGTCAAAGTAATATTACTAGAATATTACTGATACATGCATTTTATAAGTCTCCTAAATACCCCTAAGGTACAAAATCCCATCTGATTTTGAAATTTAAGCAGGTTATGGTAAGGTAAGACGTCAATTGATATTACTGATATTTGATAATAACCCTAACCCTTATCTTAATCCTAATAAATCCAAAAACCCTTAAAACCAAATGGTTTTGCAAGACAATCCCAACCAAACAGAAATAGTTTTACTGCATTTTTTTGACAAAATTATCAATTGATACACAAGCAGAACCGTGTCACACTGAACTGGCACATCAAAATGTCCTAGACTCATTTCTATCTTTGGGTTACAAGAAGAGTCTTCCCCTCCCCTTAAAAAAGTTACAGGTGGGAGATCCAGGGAGTTACAGTCCAAAAGGTAAGCTCTGCTTGAAAGCTGCAGAGAAGTAAGAAGTACTTTGGTTAAGTACTTATTGCAGTCAGACTGTTGGTCTGTAAGTGACTTTCCACACAGAAGCTGCCATACTTACATGTATATAGTAGAGGATTTCTGAGTTGCAAACACCTCCTTCCAGTTAGTCAGTGTGCTAATATTCAAACATAGGGACAGGTGTTGTTACAAGCCATCATTTGACAATGGTATGCATGCCTACTTCCTAAAGCTAGATGGGCAGACCAACCTACCTTGTAATTAGTGCATACAAATTTCAACACTTGCTTAAAACCTATTTCCTTCTAGCTTTAATGATAATAAAAAAATTGATATCAGACACTTTTGTAATGGTGACTAATTTTTAAATTTCCCACATCTATACATGAGTTCATTCTAATGAAGAATGGTTCACAGCAGTATCAGTTATCTGATATGGGAAACTATCAAGGTATTACCATCAGTTGTGGTAATATTAATTAAAACTCCTTATGAAGCTAGATGCAGCTTACTAAGAGGAAGCACAGTTGAATCTTTACTACAGTATGAACTTATTATAAAATGTTACAGGCATGCAAAACCTCAAGTTAAGTAAAGCTTCCTTTCTTAGTGACATGTTGCCAGGTTTTATTTTTGCCCCAAGCTTTTGATCAAATGTGTTGATTACCTTGAAAAAAAAGTGGAGGTGGCAGTGCACCATATATACATTTGTTTACATATACACTTACCAAAAAGTCAGAAATATGTGAAAAACTGTTGCCAAAAAAGATCCATTCATGGTGCTAGGAGGAAGGAATATTGACTTAATTATCTATTTAACAGTTGAAATAATTTAAAATGATAAAAATAATTTAATCAGACTGTGATGTCCAGCCAGGACTGTTTGAACCTCCCCTGCATTTTCCTTTGTTTTAGTTCAGGCCTTAGTATGTCTGAGCATAGGAATGTTTCATTGTATTAGAGTTGTGTGAGGAGCTGAAGAATTCCCCTGCATTTTTCCAGGTTTGGTTTGTCCCTTCCCAGCAAGCTCTATTTTAGCTAGAAGTTCTTTAGTTTTTTGCTCAGTCTTTGCTGTGAGCTTGCAGGGGGCTGTTTTATTGGTGGCAAACAGGCCCAGACAGCTAGGAAGGGCATTTCTTACACCATTTAGCCAAATTAGTTACCAACAACAAATAAGTCAAAGGAATCAGGAGCTGAAAGACCCTGCACCAGCTCCATTGAGTGAGGAGATCAAACCAAGATCAAACCCAGAGAAATGACACCCTGAAGATTGCTGAAACTCAAACAGTAAAGTACCTTTTATTTCAAGCTTTTTTAGAGCTGGGGAGGAGAAAGCCCTTTACTTTTGTTCTTTAAAATAAACCTCCTCCTTTTTTGAACTTTATATTCAGCATCAGAGCCTTTTTGGGTAAAAGACTTTGATCTCACCGGGGTACTGGCGTTGCACACCCAACCTGCCACCACCTTTAGTTGGGTGTGTCTTCACACAGACTAAATATATAGTAAACAATTCAGAGATAAAACAGTTTAAAACAATGTGCATTTACATTTGGGAAGAAATCAATTAGATCTCAAGGGCTGCCATGTTTTAACTTGGCACTGGAATGAAGCCAATGTCATTGCTAATTGGGCTTCCAAGTGGAGAACATTTAATTTGAGATGCCACAATAAGAGAAGGCCATCTTTCATGTCCTCCTACATTACATTGCTCCCACTGATGGGAGAGAGAAGGAAGCCCCTCCCAGCAGATGTCAAGGCTTAGGGAGAGGTACTCCTTTAAGTATTGGGGTCCCAAGCTCTTTAGGATATATGCCTTCCTCTAAACCTGAAGCAACTTAACACAGATCAGATCTATGCAGAATAACTAAGAGCTTCTTACTTCAAAAACAGAGCATGGGTTTTTCCACATCTGTTTAGTCAGATTTTAGCATAGTGCTAAAACATAATGCTAACACAGGAAAAATCTGAACTGGAATTGGAGGGAATATTTCTAGTAGGTTGTGGTATATTTCAGCTCAGTAGGCCACATGCAGTGCACAAAAGAGACACAAACTGGAGAGCACCCAATGGTATCCATAGTGGGAAAACAGAGACATGTCTCAGTGAGCTCAATAGATAGCTGCTTTATTCTAGGGCTTGTCTATACGAGGAAAAAAAAATGTGGATCTGCAGTTTGCAGTGCAGTGACTTGTCTTAATCTTTTTTTTGGCAGGCATAAGTTTTGCATGCCTGCAAGTCAAGATGACTGCTGCGAGTCATTTTCCCCGGCACTTTTTACCTACCTTAATTTGTCGCCACCAAACTTTTTTAAAAAAAACTATTTTCAGTGTGCATTGGGGCGACATTTTGCCTTTACCAAACAAAGAAAAAAACCCACTGTTTTCTCACCTTAGTGCTCGCTCACTAAGGTGAAAATCTAACATGGTGGCACTGGGTACTTGCCCCATTAGCTAGCCCCACCCACACACTCATCCGGCCAATCATCTTTGCGTTTCCTCTCATATGGGAAAGCAATTCATATCGTATCACTCGTCCCAATGAGGGGGAATGTGCACTCCTTCCGCTATTTTTTAAAAGCTCCAGGAACAGCCACAAAGGCTTTTCCTGGGTACCGTAGTTTTTCGTATTTTGCCCCCCCCCCTTCACAATACAGCAGAATGACAGGGAGTGCCATTAAGACACGTAAGATTCTCCTCACATTCTGTGAGGAGTATTTTTCCCGTTTAGACAACTCCCCTGTTTCTGAACAGATCCTATGCAACTTGCACTGAACAGATATTAATAATTCAAAGAATTATTTGAAAACAATGTTCCATGTCTGTCAGATTGCCTCTTAATGGTCCTTAATTACTTTTAATTTGATTGTCTACCATCTCATGGTGACAGCAAGCTTAATTGCTTATGCATATAAGAGGAAAGTGGAGGGCAGGTGCCATTTTTACCCAGATATGTTGAATTATCACTTCTGGAGGGAGGAGATAATTTCATTTCCATTTTTAATTTCATTGGCAGGATGTGATCCTTCGTATTATTCAAGATAAAAGATAGATAAATTATCTTTTCTTGTTTTTACTTTCAGCCTGCTTCACACCTAAGACTAATCAGTATGGTGTAGAAAAACATGCAGTTTAATTGTAAAAGAAGTTTGTAGCATCTGAAAACTAACAAATCAATTGTGGCATAAATGGCTAAGAATTACAGGCCACTTCACTTGATGCATGGTGTTATGCTGTAACCTGTTGTTCATGGAACCTTTTCCCATAATACAGCTGTTAGTTTTTAAGGCATGGGTGGACTAGCTCTTATCATTGGTCCAATTTTCTGTTCCCAATCTTCTATGGACTGTGCTTCCATCTGAAAAAAAAATACCAACCCCCCCCCCAAAATTACCAGAAGTTCAGTTCCAGTTTTGTAAAACTCTTTTAAAGGATAATGTCACTCTTGGATGCATCCAGGAGCAGTAAGCACTCCTTTTTTGGTTGAAAAAAAATTCAACAGGTGGGCTGGAAAGTGCCCATGACCTGCAAAAATGGGTTGCGGTTGCATGCAGTCCATGTATATCCTCTTCTACTCTTTCATGCCCTCCAACTGTCTCTACTTAGCAGGGACAGTCCCGACTGATCCTCTGTTGTCCCAGTTTTCCAGCTCATTTTAAAACGTTCTGGTTTCCCCGCCCTGCTTTCCCCCTTAGTCCTCAGATTTCTTCAATTGTTGCAAATTGAGTTCAAAGTGCAAAAGTAGTTTACACTCAATTAACTCAGAGGGGAGAGAGGATGAGGGGGCAGAAACTTGCCCCACCCTGAGAGTATATTCTTTATGTTGTAAGAGATTAACCGAGCTACATTGGAGAAAATTAAGTACCAACTTATAATCAAATTGAATAAAATGGCCTGAATCCATATTTTAAGGTCACAATCCCAGTTAACTAGGAAAAAGCCCTCCTGCACTGCTGTGTACTCAATGGCACGTCTGACTTCTTAACCTTTATTCCTCAGGTTTTTTAAAATACTTCTCTTGACCTGGAGGCTCCCATCCAAAATCAATTTGCTTTTGAAACTTCTGTGTGATGGACAGAAGTAGGAATGGTTTTGACTATAATAAAATTTTATAGCAGACATTTCTCCAATGGCGTCAGTTTTTGAATTTCCAAGATTTGCAAATCAAATTTATATACATCTCCCTCAGAATGTTAATTCCATGTAATATGGTACTTTATCACCTTCAGTTTCTGTCAGGATCTGCCTCTCCTCATAGGACTTGGCCCCTGGCTGCAGAAGCAGGTGCAGTCTTTCTTTGCAGAACCAGGCCCTAGCTGTGGGAGTCTTGTTGTCAAGGGCCAAGTTGCCATTTATGCAGCACACCTGGAGCAGCCAGGGGAACTGCTATTTAAGAGCAGCATTCTCCACTCAGCATTTGCTATAGCAACACAGTCTTCTGTGCTGTATGTAGCTAGCTCCCTTATGCTCTTTGGACCTTGATCCCTTGTCTTGACCTGCTATTGATTTATTGTGTTTGGACCCTTGCTTGCTCCTTGAACCTGCCTTTGCTTCTGTCCCTGCTCCTCTGGATTCCTGGTATGTGTTCTGACCTTGGCTTATATTTGGATTCTGTCTCCTGTGATTCTGACCCAGAACTCCCTTCCTGGACCTGCCTTTGCTTCTGGCCCTCTGGACTCCTATATGTGTTTTGACCTTGGCTTGTTTTTGGAACTTTGGTTTGTCTCAACCCTACCTGGACTTTGGACTCTGTCCCTTGTGTTTCTGACCCAGCACCCACTTTCTGGACCTGCCTTGCCTCTGACCCTTGGGGTTCTGGTCCCCTGCCTCCCGGCTGGTCCCAGTGTCCCTGTTCCAAGACCTTGCCCACACCCTGGACCCTGACAGTTTCTCAATAATACCAGTTTATGTGGGAGTCTCAAGCTGTTGGTATCATTTAGAAAAAATATTGTTTTTCATTAGGCTAGACTACTTCAAAAGATACATATTTGGTCATTTGAGCATAAAAACCTGCTTAAAATCCCACTGGGTATGTGGAACATGTAGTTATTTGAATTTTGGTCACATTGCCTAAAATGTCATTCCCATTTAAAAGCTTAACCCTGGCCATCAAAAGCTGACTCACATAACAAGGTTTGACATTTCTTCTGAAAAAGACTAGAGGACCATTCTTACTCAAATGATTTTTTCTTGATGTCTGAACCTTGGCCCATAAGTGGAATATTGTTTTTTTTTTTCCTCCAAAAGGATGTTTTCTGAAGATCCCATAGTCAAAGGCAAAGCACAAGTACAGGAATGTCACAGTTCAGAATGCAGATGTGGGTAACCCACATGCCTGAGAACTCCCCCAAATCAGCAGCTCTCTACTTGTGAAAAGGCAGTATACATGGGGAAAGGGTTCTGTCCAAGATTTCTTCTTAATATGCTAGATTGCACATTAGCTCTCAATTTCTTTTTCTCCTACTCACTATCTCTCTTGAGGTCATTGTTTATCTGCATGTGTGTATACTCCATGTCACCTGTTGACTTATGGCAATGGCTTTTCTCTTAGGTTGTTCTTAGGCAAAAAAATTCTCACAGGTTGTTTGCCATTGCCTTCCTCTGAAATGGTCCAGAGCACTTGCTATTCCTTGGTGCTTCCCCATCTAGCTACTAACCAGGCCTGATCCTGCTTAGCTTCTAAGATCAGATGGGATCTGGTACTTTCAGAGTATTTAGGCTTTGCTTCTCCACTACTAACAGCTGAGAAATGTTATTTATATGAATATGTTGGCGGGAGGTTAAAATCTTAAAACCACTAACGATTGCCACAGTTTGCCATTTTCCTATCATTGCTACTAGCTTAGTTCTGCACTGATTGACAACAGCTTTCTTGATGGGACTTTTCCAGCTTTATTTTTAACTGGAAATTACTGAACCTGGAATCGTCTACACGAAAAGGGCATGCTCTGCTGTTGAACTACAGCCCCATCCCAGGCTGTTGGGTTGCATTTTGACTGGTAGCTCACAGGTTGCGCTTATTTTTCATTCACTTAGTTTACATCCTGCCTTTCTCCTGGGATGCACATACCATGACAGGTTATAAGTTAAGAAGTTAACATTGGCCCCTTGCTCAGTGTGCCATGATTGTGTGAATTTTGAGTCTCCTATGACCTTCCTTGATGCTGTGTGTAATGTCTAACACCTGCCCAGTAAGTGACAGGAGAAATTTGGTACAATCTCATTTGCTTCCCTGTTATATGTCCCCCACAACAGCCCTGTGTTAGCTAAGTAGATACCAGAACAAAATAATGTAGTAATCTGCCATGTACAGTTAATTTTGGTTATCACACTCCTCCAAGGCTGACAAAACAGGCCAGCTCTGCTGAAGATGCACTGAAGTAACTGCTAGGTTGCATCTGGGTTTGGGCACTCCCCATCCCTACAATAACACTCCTATGAGAAGACAACATTTTGGTTGGTCCCAATGAAGGTGTTGTCCTGCTGTAGATTGTGGGTCTGTTTTCTGCTCTCCCTCCACCACGGTTCAGCATGGCTCCCCACAGCCCCATATTATCTATCAGCTTTAAAAACAAAGTCAGATCGCCATGATTGCTGTATTCTTCAGAATTCTGGCAAGTCTAGACTATCATATAGACTTGACAAAAAAAAAGTTGCATCTTTCCAAAATTAGAGTACAGTAACACTGAATTGCACAAGCTGGTGCTATGGAAACTGCACTCTGAGTTCTCTCTGTCTTCTGCAGACAGAATTGTAGGATATATGTAGAGCTGAGCAAGGCATGAATGGCATCATGTATCCATGCTGGGGGCCTATTTTGCCAGTTTTAGGTAACATATTGAGTAACCTATTTCCATTTAAATGGGAAATTGCGGGGGTGGGGGTTAGCTGGCAACTCTATAGTAGTCTGATCATTATGGAGTGGAGTATTTAGTGTATCCTCAAAATCAGTTGTGCTTCACATAGGCTTCACTAGTGCCTCTGTAACAGAGTAATCCACAATCCAGGAAAGAAAGAATTGGTTTTGCTGAGCCCAAAAATAGTTTATCACAATAGTAATATTGACTGGCCCCAAACAGAATGTATCATGATCACATATAGTTAAATTGCATAATGTCTTCCCTGAGATGGGAAAAGCAAAAGGCACCAGCATCCTTGCCATATGCTCTGCTTGCACTGCCCAACAAAGTGTAAGTGATATGGGATGTACATTTCTGTGATACCACAGTACTGTACTTACTGTCAGGTAGCATGTTGGGAGCATAAATGACAGACTGGTTATGCTTGGAAAGAATTAACAGCCATAAATGGAACTGAAGGCCTTTATTTGTGCAGATAAATCATCAGGACTGTGTTGCAGCACACCCATGGGGAGTTCATAAAACAGCACTGGCAGAAAATAATATAATGTGCTTTATTTTAAAAGTCAGTCTGAAGGTTATTTAAAGGGAAAGAAATATGACTTCACCTCCCTTGAGAGAGTAAATGAAAAATTGCATTGAGATAGCAAGAGCGAGATGCTAGTTTGAAGGCATTCTGCCAGGACAAGATACAGGACAGAAGGAAGAAAAGCAGCAAAATGAGGTAATGTAAACAAAAGATATTTAGTGAAGTACTTAGGAAATTTGAAAGTAGAAAGTAAAACTTAGTGCTATTTAAAATGTACAGTGTTGTAAAACTACAGAACTGCTCCTAAGGAAGGTCTCAGTTGGAGGACTAAAATATGGCCATTTCCCAACCTTTTTTAGATATCAAATAATAAAATAACCTGCTTCTAGTGGTTGACCAATGTTATATTGGTCAAGCAGGAACACCCTACATTTGTTTTTCCCCCCCAAAGACTGGAAGTTACAAGTGGCAAACAACTAATCATTTACAGGCAACTCCTTTTTCCAATACTTGAGCTATAACTATCTTGTATTATAATTGCAATATCGTAAGTGATAACTGTACTCCTCTTTTGGTAAATATAGCTTTTTACTTACTTTTATAGTTATGGAAAGTGATCTTTAAATTGAGAAAGAGGGCTAGTTAAAATACTGCCTGGTGCTATGCCCTGTTGGGGGCTTTAAGGCAAACCCAGGATATGGAAGGAGAGGGTGCTTTGTACCTTAAGTAATACCAAAAAAGGGAAATATTATACTCTAATTTGATACATTAAAAACACACTTTCATATTTAACTAAAACTATAAGTAACTACTTTGACAGTCTTGTAACTATCATTGTAACTGACAACTTTTTAAAAGTAACATCCAGTCTTTGCTTTTCTCAATACTGTCTGCAAAGAGGATACTCAAATATGAAAGCATTGTCTTGAACTTCCCTTCCACCTGCAATTGGTCCTCACTTAACCCTTCCACCTTTCCTCAACAAATTAGTAGCAATATTTCCCATGCAAAGAATACAGGCTGAGTAAGCCCTTTTGTTGTTAACTGCTGTCAAGCCAACTTTGACTAGGGTGACCCTATGAAAGAGAGGCCTCCAAGTCATCCTATCATCAACCACCCTTGTCAGGTCTTGCAGACTCAGAGCTGTGGCTTACTTGGTTGAGTCTATCCAACTGGAATGTGGTCTTCCTCTTTTCCTGCTGCCTTCTACCTTACCAAGCACTATTGTTTTTTTCTGGTGAGTCATGTCTTCTCATGAAATAGCTAAAGTACAAAAGCCTCAGCTTAGTCATCTTGGCTTCTAGGAAGAGTTGAGGTTTGATTTGCTCTAGGACCTATTGATTTGTCTGTTTAGCAGTCCACAGTATCCAAAGAACTCTTCTCTTGCACCATATGTCAAATGAGTTGATTTTCTACAATCCTTTAGTATTCAATGATATATCGTCATACTTCAGGGTCTTGTCTAGTTCCTTCATAGTTGCCCTTCCAAGTCTTAGTCATCTTCTGGGTTGCATTTACACGGGCAGATATTCCCCTAAATATACCGCTAAGATTGCTCATTGTTCCAACGGGTCGCGCCACAGTATCGCCTCATTCAGAAGGGGGGAAGGTAAAAAACCCAAATATAGCGTCTCGGGATGTCGCTGCTTTTGCCGCACATTATTGCTAGTGTAAACAACCATTTCGCTAAGGGCTGTGTGAATTACCAGCAATCTTCCCAATACATTTGCAGCAGAGCTGCACTGTGATTGGTTCTTATGATGAAGGGGTGGGCTGGCAAGATGTGGAGTCAGGAGGGAGACTCAGTAGCGATCGGGAAATTAAAAATCCTTTGTCGATCAGCTGTTAAGCAGATAGAAAAAAACATCTGTCTGGAGTATGGGGTGGGGGGAGGCAATGGGTGATATTCTTTGACGATCAGCTGTTAAGCAAGGAGAAAAAACCTTAGGTCTGGAGTGGGGGCGGGAACATTCTGTCTGGAGTTCGATTTGGGGCTAGGGAGGCAGACGGCAGACATTCCTATTGCATTCCTTTGCCTTCTCTCCAATGCTTGGCCACGCCCCCACCATTTGCGAGTGTGAACGACAAAGCGGGGGGGGGGGAAAGAGCAACAAAATACAACTGTTTCCTCTATAGACCGTGTAAACTACCCACCACTGGTGCGAAAAAGCACTAAAGCACAATTTATGGCCATAAAACCTGCCATGTAATTGCAGCCCTGGTTTTTGTTTTTTTACTGCAATCTCCATTCTGATTAATGGCTATAGAAAATCTTGAACTATTACAATGTCTTCATTGTCTACTTTCAAGTTGTATAAATCATCTGTGGTCATTATTTTTGTTTTTTTAATGTTCAACTGTAAACCTGCATTTGACTTTTTTCTGTAATCATTCCAAGTCTTTTCTATTTTCTGCTAATACTGTAGTATAGTATCATCTGCATGTCTTCCTTCCTCCAATTTTCATACCACCTTCCTCCAAATCTAATGCTGCTTCAAGTATATGTTCAGAATACCAGTTAAACAGATACGGTGATAAAATGCAGCCTTGCCTGACCCCCTTCACAATTAGAAACAATTCTACCATAAATCCACAGTTGTACTCCTATAACTATAGTGTAACAATGTGTGTGTTTGGGAAAAGGCATACAAACATACTTCAGTCAATGGGAGAAATGATTTTTTTGAAAAAGCACACAAAAATGCATAACTTTATAAAATGCACATTGATTAGGTTTTGTTTTCCATATGAGGGGACAATCCCACAAACCAATATAGATCTGAATTGAAACACACTTCAAAAATATTAACAGGCTCTGTTATTTCCCGTTTCTTGGATTCCTTCTACACCACTATTAAAAGCATATAAACCCTATCTTTTCTTTTTACCAGACCACCCTAACTCCTAATAAGCACCACATCAGGAGACCCATCACTGTCCTTTTTGTCTATAGGCAACCAAGCAGTCCTTCAATCAGGTAGCAAAGAGTGACACCCACCATTCCTAGTGCCATAGGATTTTATCTGCTAGCACTGCCAGTGACATATAATCAGTTGCTCTTCTATGAGCTTCATCTTCCCAGAGCTTTTTCCCAGTGTCTTTCAAGGGGCCATGACAAAAAGAAATGTCAAAAGGACAGAGTGCCCAGTATGGCAAGGCTAGGAATGATTTGACCTTCTGAATGTTGTTGGACTGCAACTCCCAGCATTCATCACTATTGGCTCTGCTTGCTAAGGCTGCTGGAAGTCGCAATCCAACAACATATTATAGAGGGCCACATGATTCCCACACCTGTAAGTATGGAGATATGGTAATGAGGAAAGCTGCAGCTGTTGCTGCTCTGTCTGCCACTTAGCTTTCATATATGGATGGAGGCCCTCCCAAAAAAGGCAACTCTATTCCTCTGCAGTGCTGCTAGACCTGCACCCTGCAGAAATGTCAACAAAACCTATGGATGCTTTTCCAGATGTGTCTCTGACCTTGTGATGGTTAGAAGACTCCACCCCATGCCCCATATTATCTCAAACATCTTAATGATGGGGAATGCATTACAGGAGGTAAGTCAATGGCTTCTCTATTAGAGGTCATGTCAATATCCCACCCCATAGCCTTGCTGCTGGGTCATTTGCAAAGTTTCTACAAGACTTTGAAAAGTGGCTTTTATCCCTTATTTAGAAGTTACCTTATTTTGTTACAAATTCTAATGTAATTAGATGTATCTTGTTGGAACAAGGGGATTAAATACAAATAACTTGTTGTTTGCCACTAGTTACAAAGTACTGATTTCATTTTCATGTCACTTTTCTCTAAGGATATCAGTGTAGCCCAGTGGTTCCTAACCTGTGGTCCAGAAACCCCCAGGGAGCTGTGGTGTCCTCATGGGGTCTGTGAAAGCTGCTCGGCCCACCTCCTGCCTGCTGTGGAGTGGCCACGTGACAGAAGCCAAGGCAAAGGCTGGCTGGCTTGGCCTGCACATTGCCATTCAATCCATTCCAGCCACAAACTTGCAGGAAGAAGCAGGGGAAAAGTCTTCCCCTCTAGTGCCCCTGAGGGAAGGTTTAATGGATGGTGTAACTGTATTATTATTATTAGTTATTATCAGGTATTATTATTAGGGTTTTAAATCTTGAGTTAAGTCTTGGGGGTCTGCAGCAACAAAAGATATTTAAAGGGGGTCTTTGGTTAAAAAAAAAAAAAAAGTTTAAGAGCCACTACTGTAGCCTATCTGGTTTATATTCACAACAGTCCTGTGAGGTTAGGATGAAAGACAGTAGCTGGCACAAAGGCATTCATGCTGCAGTCTATTGTACACTTACCTGAGAATAAACCCCAATTAATACCCTACAGGTTATTTATGAGCAAACATGCATATATAATTGCATTACCTATGAACTTTATGGCTCAGCAAGCCATGTGAATGCAACTCCTCCAATCTAAATGCAACATACTATCAGCTACCCCACAGAGCCACTGATTCTTTAGTTGCTGTTATATGGCTACACGCTGCTCAGCAGAATATATGAGACTTTCACAAAGAAAAAGCAGCTCTTAACAACATTCTGCTCCTAGAATAACTTCTCTAAATGACGAACAGAGCAGACTGAACAGATTGCTACATGAATAGAAATAAATGGGGCTTGCAGGTAGGAAAGTGATCTTTTGACTCAGAAAAAAAAATTCAAGATGGAACAGCAAGCTTTGTACAGAAACACCAAAGTATCCATTTCACAGTAAGATTTTAAAACATCTTTTTGCTTTAATAAAAAATGTATTTTTTAAAAGAATCAATACTTTCAGATCTAGTGAAAGACTGTCTCCAAAGCTTTTATTCTTCTTGTTATCATTGGTGATGGCACTGGTTTCTGTTCAAAATCTCCTGTGGATTATCACCTTTTTTGTTTGCAAGTTGCCCTGTGCTGTAATTCAGTTGGTGCAGCAATGGGAGTTAACTAGTTAAATTAAGTTATCAAATGCATTAGAAATTTTCTAACAAAAGGGAGCAACTACATTTTTTTAAAAAACGTAATTGATAGACTCACCTCAGCATTAACTTAATACCAGAATTAAGTTACTAATTAGTTAAATGAGAATTAAATAAATGTTGCCCATTTGGTTCTTTAACAAATGCAAATGGCTGCAAGAGGTTTTGCTTATTTGTTTTCCAATATTACAGTATGATCATTATTTCCAAGGTCAAAAGATTTTAAACCAAGAAGTGTTAAGGGCAGCTTGGAAGTAGGTGGTCTTCTTTGCATCCATGTGTGCAATGATTGGACATGGTGACTAAAAAGGTTTGACTTTTTTTAGTTTTCTTCCTGGATATGTGTGTGTGTTTTAATATTTCTAAGCACTGTTTAGTCAATGTTTATTGAAAAACTGGGAAACCTCTTTCAGACTAAGGGATAAATGCAAAATCTTGGAGATGTTCTAGGTCCTAGAACGTAGGAGGTATAATGGACACCAAAAGCTTAATATTATAGTGGTGCCAAATGCAAAAGATAGTTTCGCCTCCTCTGACTTAGGGCTTGTCTATACGAGGCAATAAAATGTGGATTGATGCACACTAATGCCAATTCGAAGCAGCTTTCATTTTTCTTAACAATTTTTTGGCAAGATCGCAGGCATGCAAAGCTATAAAGATGGTGGGTATAGGTGAATTACTCATGTTTTTATTGTCACCAGTTGCTGCTGCCAAACAGTATTTTTTTAAAAAGCATATCCAGGATGCAGATGTCCTATATTCTGCTTAATTAAGTAGAAAAAAGGTTTTAAAAGCTGTTTTGTCACCTGAGCACACAGTTGATACGGTGAAAATCCAACATGGTAGTTTGGAGTGCTTACCTTGTTAGCAAGCTCTGTCCCCTGCACACATTCAACCAACCAGCTTTCTACTTCTGCTCTTATCAGGAATACGCACCAAAGTGAATTGGTTGTCCCAATGAGTGGGAATGTGCATTCCCTGCGGAGCTTTTTTAAAAATACAGGAAAAACCGCAAAGGCTTTTTCTGTGAAGTTCTTAGAATTTTTGCTCCACCCTCTTCTGATGGATTGGTGCGGGATCTCATTAAGACAAATTGTATTCTCCTCAAATTGTATGACGAGTTTTAGCACCATATAGACAACCCCTTATGACAAAACAAAGCACAAATTAGTAAATGGGGCTTAAAGATGGTGCATGGACTCACTGTTGGATTGCTGGAGGTGATGCAAAGCTTCCCTGGAGTCTACTCTTGGGAGAAGCTAGAAATTGTTTATATAGCAAGATTATTTATTTTCTGCTGCATATTAATAATCTAGCTGTCCAGTGTGAGGAGTTTCTATTAAACCTTCTATATCAAACTGCAGGACTCTACCAGTTTGAAATAATTGCAAAAATAACTGCAAAAAAATAATAATATAGCACTCTTAAACCACTTCATATTCCATGAATTCTTTGGCAATTATGGGTCAGTTGTTTTGTGGCATTTGCTCCCCCGCTCCACTTCACTTCAAAAAAACAACACACATTTAACTTACTAAGCTAACAGGCCCAATTTATCCCTACTGAAATGAATAGAAAAGTAAAATAAGCATGTGGAAGTGTGGAAATCACACGCGCTAAGTTACTGTTTTCCTAGTGATTTCTCTAACTCACCAGATTTCCTAATTAACTCTCTAGTTGCAAATGTGCTTTAGTGAATTGAGACATTCATTTATCAGGGTACATACCTAAGGCAGCTTTGTTACATTCAGGGAAACAGGAAGGTCTGCGGTCTAAGAAGAAATATTAGAACTGGAAGAAATGCATCATATGGCTCTGTTTTTAGGTAGGCTAATCTATGTTATTTCTTTGGGAAGATAGCAGGGAGGGGGAGGAAGCACATGAAAAGAACTTTCTGGAGCTTAGGTTAGACCAGAAGAGCTGGCTTTGGGGAAGAAAAAAAGATGAATCTTGGAATGAAATGAGGGGTAGGAGGAGTGATTAACTTGCTTCCTCAAACAGCCAGAGGCCTTTCAGAATGTCAAGTCTTTTAGGTCTGAAAGGCACATCCCCCTTCTGGCATGAACTTGTATGCAAGAAAGGTTTGGAATCTTTTCTGGGAGCAGGGGTGCATTATAACTCTTTTTAATAACATCTCCTCTATTAATTATAGTCTCAACTTATTTATATTCTATATTGTTGTATATAATAGAAAATATTGAATATTGTACTAATATACAATATTGTATATTATACAATAGAATACACAGTATTGTATAATATCATTTGGGGTAAATCCCACTGTCATTTTGCTCATACAAACTTGGCTAACTAAGTAAAAAACGTTCTTCATCCCCCATTTCCCTCTTAGCATCCTTCCTCTATCATTCCACCTCTCCCATTTTGCTTTTTATTCCCTTTTTTTGGTTTTTAGCCATCCCCCTTCTAATTATCCAAAGAAGGTAGCATTAAGGTACAGAAAATAGTGGCCCTTTTAGATACCAGATAATTTAAACTGAAGGTGGCACAGACTGAATCTGAGATCCCTGACTCCTGCATGTAAAACATGTGTTCCGCTGCTGATCTTTTCAGACCACACTTCTTGAGTGGGAACATGGAGGTGGAAAGGCTGTGGTGATTTAGTTGTGCAGGAAAATGTTCAAATATTCAGAGGTTCCCAATTTCTAATGCATAACTTTATCAAATCAATTTTTGAACTTAACATTCCAAGCTCTTAGTGAAACTACTAAGCTCCTAAGGCATTAGGGCCTATGCTAACACTGGATCTGTTCTGTCACCAGAACTTTTTGAGAAGAGGAAAAGGAAATTTTAAAAATGCTGTGTTTTGCCAGTATAATAAAACTCACTTTTAATATAGTTATATCAGTACAACAGCACTGAAGATTTTTTGTTTTTAAAACATAATTGCCGTACATTCCTTTTTGTCTATAGGCAACCAAGCAGTATGTACAAAATAATAATGACGGTGATCATTGCAAACCACTGAAAGAGTCTATGGATGCCAAGAATAAATTTTATCTTATAGGATTAGGATTAGTTCTGCTCCAAGTTGCTTTTATCTTGAGTGTGGCATTAACACTTCTGCAGCGCATGTGTGCAACATTGATTTCCATTTGCCGTGTTGTTTTGGGGAAAAAACCCTTCAAAGGTATGTGTATGTGCCTTCAAGTTACCTCTCAACATATGACAACCCCATGAATTTCATAGGCCTTTCTTGGGAGAAGGTATATTCAGAGGTAGTTTGTCGTTGCCTCTAAAATATAGCCTAGATCATCTGGTATTCCTTGGCAGTTTCCCATCCAAGTATTGACCAAGGCTGACACAGCTTAGTTTCCAAGATCAGATGGGAGCTGGTGCTTTCAGGCTAACTATTCCCTTTTCTGTTAGATTATGTTTTTAGGATATGGTACTAATAAAACTATGCTTTCCATAGTAAACTTAGAATTATTTTTAGATTATTATTTTTTTAAGCTAGGACTTTAAAGAAGACTGGCAAATTCCGAACACAGAGTGTTTAGTGTATGTGTTGGGGTATTTTCAAAAAGATGGTTCTTAGCACTAATCCAAAGACATTGTGTAGCTATCCTGAGCATTCCTCCTTCATAGATCTTGTGTGGCAAGAATAAAAAGACAGAAGAAGTGATTGGAAAATACTGTATGAGGGTTACAAATGAAAGATTATGTCATTTGGACCCTGTAAAATTTGGTGAATGAGGAAAGGCAATCACACAATGGAAATCTCATGTGGTATTGCCCCATGTTATTAGTACATCTTCTTTTCATTTGCTGGAGGTTGCCCTGAACTTAAGGTGGGATAAAAAAAAAATTAAATAAGCAAATATGTCTTGAGCGACAGCTCCAAGTACTGGGAGCTTTTCTGGGCAAAATCACTTGGAAGATAACAGTGGTACATCCAAAACAAGGGTGGGAATGATGCAGTCCTCCCATGTTGCTGGATTGCAAACCCCATCAACTCCATAGGCAATGGTAAGGAATGCTGGGTGCTGCAGTCCAACTTCTGGAGGGCTACATAATTCCCACCCCTTATCTAAAGAGATGGGTTTGCAAGGATGTTTACTGGGTTTGTGTCACATGCAAAGATACTAATCAAGTTGTCAGTCAGAACCTGAACAGTTACATTTTAAAAGTAGTTAAAGTTCCAATTCCCCTCTCCCAGATTATTCCTAGTAAACCTTAGTTTCCACTACAGTCACAATTTTAGAAGCCACTCTTTGCAATCTTGTTTCTCAAAAGTAACTGCATGGGATGTTTGTAATATCCCTCCTGCTACAGGGAGAAGTGAGAGCCATCATGGTATAGTAGTTTGAGTGAGGGACTGAGATTCTGGGAGACCAGGCTTCAAATCCCCACTCAGCCATGGAAACCCACTGAGTGACCGTGGGCAAGTCACACACTCTCAGGTTTAGAGAAAGGCAATGGCAAACCACTTCTGAATAAATCTCTCAAAGAAAACCCCTGAAAGGGTGGCCTTCTCTCTCTCTCTCTCTGGCTTTTCTTTGCAAACAAAGATTCAGGAAAGACTCATCCCGTGTCTTCTGCAAGCGCGCTGATGACTAAAAAGGCCAATCCGACATAAACAGGTCTGGTTGCAAAAAGCACAGCAGAAGGTCTCCTCGGGTGATGTTTCCGGGTTGTGATTCTTTCTGCGTTGCCGTTTCTCTTCAAGACTTGTTTGACGTGAGTTCTCAAATAAGGCTGCAGCATTGTGGATAGTGCATCTCCATGCGTCCCGATGTGAGGCCAGGGTGGACCATTGTTGTTGATCAATTTGGCCGAGCCTGAGATGTTGTTTCAGGGAGTCCTTGTATTGCTTTTTTGGAGCACCCCTCTTACGCTGACCCTCTTACGAGTTCACCATAGAGTACTATTTTGGGGAGGCAATGGTTCTCCATCCTAGATATATGCCCTGCCCAGCGCAGCTGTGTTCTCAATATCATGGCCTCAATGCTGGTGATCCCTGCTTGCTCAAGGACAGCAACATTCGTCACATAGTCAGTCCAGTGTATATTTAGGATTGTGCGTAAACAGCGCTGGTGGTGGCCTTAGGGTTGCCATAAATGGGAGTTGAGTTGAAGGCACATAACAACAACAAGGAGGATTGTATGATTCCAAACTGTGATTCTTTAGTAATCTGACAAGCTTTTCATGTTTAAAACCCACTTTCTAGAGAGGAATAATGCTGAATTGGTAGAGCACTTCATCTACTTGGTAGATGATACATATATGCAGATTACATTAATTACAGGCAACTTGAATATGCAGATTAGTTGCTCCGCTAAATGTGGCTCTCAGTGTTGAACAAGTTGCCTACCTCTTTGTTAGCATATTTAGAAATCCTTGTGTATAGTGCAGCTCCTTGGAATAGGAAATACTGTATTACTAGATGTTAACTAGGCTGCTAGATTTAAATTCCAGAACTGAGGAATACTCCAGACAATATGCTCCAGATAAAGGCTGTCTGTTCTCCCTATGATTTGAAACAGGGAGAAAAAGATATATCTTAAGAGTCCTTGTTAGTGTGATCCTGAAGCATAAAATCCTGTAGGTGTCTAGAGAGATGGGTACTGGGAATTGCTATACCAATTGCTGAAAACCTTAATTAGCTTTTCCATTAAATAGTTTGGGGGATGTAAATGCACAGAGCCAAGCGTTGAATAGATGTGTTGAAAGTTAGAGGGTGATTGATTCAAAGCCTGTAGCCCAAGAGTCTTATTTAAATAGGGCAAGATTTTAATTTAGATAAAATGATAAAAATTGAAGCATGTCTCTTGGAAGTGTCAAGTTAATTTCTGGATCAGAGTTTAATTTGAGATAGGGTGATCAAACTGTCAATATTGTATAATTCTTAAAGCCAAACCAACACAACAACTGGTTTTTGAATGCAGTAGATTTGTTAAAAGATCACAGTGCCTGGATCTGCCATATGGATCTGCATAGCCGTGATAGCTCATATTTAGCCCAGGGAAATCATTTTTTATTAAGGCCTGGTTAAATAAAAAATTGTTGATAGTAAAAAATAGATGTGTGCCTAAACAAAGAGAGTTCAACAAGTTCTTGCTGCTTATTGATACTTGTACTAGAAAAGATAAGTAATGCTTTTGACAGTGTAGTGCTGAGGAAAATACCTTGATTTTTTGGCTATGCTTCTCTTGATCTTTTTACAGTAGGTAGGTAGATATATAGACATCCTGCATCTGCATGTTGTGGTTATTTGGGCATCAGTGATTGTCTTAATCTTTTCCAACAAAATATTCCTTTTTTGTGTGTAAAGTCTCTGGACTTTATCAGACCATGCAAATATGGCATCATAAGGACACCTAATGATCACAAAAGGGTGCACGTACCAGATGACGTTACCCTTTTGCGATCATGCCCAGTCCAAAACCTGTCCTATTTTATTGATAGCCCAAGCTGTCAATTGATCCCCCATGGTGTTTTTGTGCTGGCATTTGAAGCTGTGCGCCATTGTACTCACATGAATGCAGTGTGAATGGCCAGTCCGGGTAGGTGACACACTTTTTATGACTCTGCCCAGTTTACTTGGGACTTATGTGCTTTTGTGAACTTTTACTTTGTTCTTTTTTTCTTTCTTTTTTTTTTCTTTTTTAATTTCCCACGCTATGCATTCTCATGAGAATCGATGGGATTTCAATAGAGGAAGTGAATGGACCACTGTTCACTACTCATTCATTGCCAGGGAGGCCTTTTCACCTGGATAGGAGGTAAGTGTGGCATGGGGAGTTCTTTTGCCAGCATAAAAACTGCAGACGTTATGCCGACAAAAGAACGGGTTTAGGAGGGTGGTCTGATAAAGTCCTCTGTGTTAACTGACTGTTTCATATGCTATAAATTATCTGCTTTGGTTTTCTTTATGGGTGCGCAGCTGGAGGTAGCTAAAGCATGATTCAACTGTGATGGAAGGGTAGCATTTTTTTTTTTAAAGAGGGAGTATAATAAAATGCTGTAGTGTCTGAGATCTCTTCTGTAGAAATATGACATTCATGGGTGTTGTGCTGTGTGGCTGAAATACAGATGCCAGGAATGGTGAACAAGAGTGCTGAGTGTCCATGGGTGTATCTACACTGTGCATTTAAAGCACTTTGATACCAGTTTAGCCACCATGGTTCCATTATATAGAGTAGTGGGCCTTCCCAGAAGGCTTAGGCAAAAGCAAACTGCTGCAGCCTCTTCTAGTTTGTGTGTTCTTGGTCAATAATAGCTTTTGCCACAATGACCACACCCTGATGTTGCTTGGCCACACGTATCCCAGTTTGCATCTGTGAAATGTTGGAGGGTATGGTACCATAGAGAATCACTGTAGTTGCCACCACATTTCAGTGGCAAAAGTGGTATCAAGATTAAATTACACTAAAAATAACAGTGGTGTCAGAAATAAAGACTCTCTCTCTTTCTGTTTACTGAGCAAGAGCCTAGAAGTTGTTCTTGCATAATGTCTGTAACATGGGCTTTGTTTGACCTCAGCTTCCATCTCAATGTATGTATTCTCATCTTAATTAACTATTCAAGGATGTTTGTAATCATAGTTGTACAATGCAAAAAAAATTGCAAGCATCAATAAAATGAGTAAGTGATATCCTGGGGTTTGAACGTTTCCCCTGAATCAGCTCATGAGTAGATCAGAAATCACTGGAAGAGCTGTTGCTTCCTGTTGTCTATCTGTCTTTCTGGTGCAGCTAAGCTACTGGCATGAGTGCATAGGAAGGTGTGACTGAATGGATGTGCTCTATGCCAAAGAGAGGACAAATTGCTTCTCTCTGGCTGATGATCTGTCTCCACTGATGCTAGGATCACCTTGCAAAGGTGGCAGATTGCCATGTAGGCAGATGGGCTGAAGGATATACAGCCAAGCTGTCACTTAGGAACATAAAGTGCATTGATGAAGGGCAGGAGTCCAGGTGTTAATGACCAGAATGGCTTCTAACACAGAGGGTTTTGTGGATTTTTTTATCTCTTCTCTGAAAGAAGCAGAGTACAGGATTAATTTTGAAAGCCAAACACAGTTTAAGCATTTAAAAAAAAAGAAAGAAAAGAAAAATGGGCTAGTAGATAAGCATGCAACCTAGTAAAATGGGACAACTCTTTCAAGATAGGCTTTAGGAACACAAAAATACAGTGCCATGGGGTCATAATTTGTTCTTCGGAATACCCTGAGGCTATAGTCAATGAGGAACAGGGAAACGGTGAAGATAGAGGAAAACAGGGTGAGGCACCTGGGAACCAACCTTGCAGTTCAAGTAGACTAACATATTTCAAATTGATGCTTACCTGTAAACAAGCCAATGCTTCTCATGCAGAAGCTCTGGGACTAGAGGAAAATTCCATAGGAGGGCAAAATTCTTATAAGTCCTAATTCTTCCTCCCCCTGCATAATAGTTACACCCCTGAGGAAGTTCCATCCTGAAAATGTTTAGGTAAGGCTGGGAAAGACTCATGTCTGAAACCCTAGAGAGCTACTGACAGTCAGTCTTGGCACAAGTGAAGTAAATGGACACATGGTTTCAACTAGTACTGTATAAGGTAGATTCCTGTGTTTTTCCTTTTCACTTAGACCAGAGGTCACCAGTCTCAGGGCTAGTGAGCATATTCGCAGCATTGAGAAGATGTAGTGGGTGCTCTACTCTTGTAAGGTCATTGTCATGCAGTGAGCTTGCCTGTTAACAAAATGACTACAGCTTTGGCTGGACAAAACCATACTCTCCAATTGTCTTGATTTGGCAGGGACAGTCTCAATTAATTATCTATTTACTTTTTCAGCTGCTTTTAAAACATCCCAGTTTCTCTCCCTTCTCTCCCTTTTCCCCTTTATCCTCAGCTTACTTCAGTTGAGGCAAACCGAGTCCAGTGTGCAAGCTTTAACTCAGTACTTCATTAACTCAGCAGAGGGGAGTGGAGTAGATGGGTGGAATCTTGCCTTTCCCTGTTGTCTCAGGCAAAAGCAAACTGCCACAGCCTCTTCTAGCTTGTGGAGAGTTTCTTCCTTACAGAGACAGAGGAGATTATCAGATGGGAACAAAAAAAAGTGTTCCTGTCCCACAATCTCCTTTCCTGCCCCTGTCCCGGCACAAGAACAAAAAAAATCCCACTTACCTGAATCATGCTTGTGCTGGGCAGACCAGGAAATGAAAGGAGCTCTAGAGTTCCTTTCACTTCCTGGTTTGTAATCCTAGCTGCTGCTCTTGTGAGAAGAGGTGAGCCGGGGACTTAAAGGGACAGGCTGGGAGCGATCAGGGGGGCAATGGAGGGATGATGGGGGGTGGTCAAGGGGCTATGGGGGGGGTGATCGGGCAGCAATGGGAGATTGGGGGTGATTGGGCAGGGATGAGATGGGATGATGGGGTGTGTGTGATCCCGGTGGCAGCAGAGGCCTGTTAAGCTTAAGGGAAGCACCCAGAAGTGTTTTGACACTCTGGACCTCCCACTAATGCTGGCATTGCACCAGCATAATGGGCACGTTTTCACACTCCAGTCGTTCTGTTTCAGAAATGGAACGACGGACCTATTAATGGCTTAAAATGAAAATGTTGGTGCAACAGACCACAGAGTAGCACAGCTGAAGTGGGTTTGATCACATCTGTGGCTAGGCAGAGGGCTAACTGTCAAACACTCCTATGTAGCTAAAGCATAAGATGCATTGTGTGTGGGTTGATGTTGTGAGGAGAGTTAGTAGATGTTGGAGAAATTGCTGTTGAGTTCATTAACAAGGTTTGCTGTGTATATACTGTGTTGGTTTATACTGAAACTGAAAATAAAGTCCTCCAGCTATCTTGGATGGACCTTGCTGCCTGTAAGACTTTTTTTGTGTGAAAGTGGGTCAGAGCAGTGAAACGGCTGCCAGCTGAAGCCCTTGTTCTTGTGCCCTTTCTGCTGTGCAGTTCTACTGTTTGGCTAATCCTGGATTGGTTCATCCCTAGGCTGTGCCAGGTGCCTCTCAGTGAGCCTATCATGTGATATGTTAGGAAATTAGTGCCTCTGAGCACATTCGGAATGCATTTTCATTCCTGGTTGAGCTGATACAATCCTATGTTTAAGAGGCAGGATTTACAGAGAATGAATTCTGCGAAGGGCTGGGCCTCTAACCTACTTTGTTAGAAGTGTCCTACAGCTGGGTATGGACTAAAAGGGAGGGAATGGTTTGCAAGGCAAGTTGACTGAAATTTCCGTCCAAGCATTATGCGTATAATGTAAGTGTCTTTCAGTGTAAACTGCTCAGAGTAGCTCTTCCACCTGTGACTTATGTAAGAGTTGCACTTTGTCTTTCTTATTCAAGTATGTGTAAGCACATTCGTTTACGTTGCAGGATTGCTGGTTGCCAACACACTTTAGAGAGCTGTTTACTAATTATGATCCCCAGTACAATTTTGCACTTCACAGGAAAAGATAGTTTTGCTTCGATATGTATTGAGGATGGCAGGAAGAGGGCCTTTCAGATCTTTACATATTTTTGTTCTGAGCTATTATATTTTCAATATTTGTGTATATACAACAGTTGTAGCACTTACCAATTAAAGATGTGGATTTCATGCACTTTTTGCTTTTTTTTTTTTTTTGGCCTGGGCTCCAGTTCAGTTGGCTACCTCTTTGTATGGTCCCTGTATATTGGATAATAAATTCCTCCTTGGCTTATTAGCTACCTAGCTTTGCCAACATCCCATTGTTAAACTGCCTAGCAGCTCTGCATAATAATGAAGTCATCTCTTTGGCTCAGATCCACATAACCTAATTTCTCTGGTGAAAAGCAGTGTGTGACATCTAACCTTTTCCGTGGGTGAAAATGCATTCTGCAAGGTGAACTTCTCAACTTTTTTGCTGGGGCTCACACAAGTTTAAGAAGTGTGAGGATTTCACCTTCATATATCTGAAGGGTGTGAAGTGAAAAAGAACTGTGCAAAAGTAACAAGTTGTTCATGTCTTCATACTGAAGGGTGAAAAAAAATGGGCTGCTTGATCATGCAGGCAAGAAAAATGACTTGGCACTACTCAGACATGCCCCTAGAATAAAATTTTAAATGGGCATTTATTGTAGTTCTGTGCTTGGACATCTGGCTTTCTGCATCAGTAATGCAGAAAATATTTCTTTGTAGCAGCCATCCTTAAATTGACACCCTGCTGATGTTTTGGACTACAACTCCCATCATAGGAGTCATAGTCCAACACATCTGGGGACCACTGAGTTACTGAGGGCTGGTACATGTTAACTTTCAGCGTATCTTTAGAGTAAAGGGAGAAAGAAACAGCCATTCAATCCATTATAATTTTTTTCTTGGGTGTGCTACTTTTTAATGCTGTAGTATTAATGAGAACTTGTTTAATCCGTTTACAGAATATGGCTCTTACATTATATCAATCTTTTGACTCTTTTATAAAGCATCAACTTGAATAACAGAAGAACTTAAACATGGGCGTACACATACTGGCACACAAATATACACAAACACAAGGATAAGCCATTGGTCATAATTGAACCTGGTGTGTTCAAGGAAGATAGAGATGTTAGTATGCAAAGCTAAGCAATTCCTGTGAAGTGGCCTAGCTTCTAGAGACTTCTGAGAGCTCTGAAATTGTTCTTTTTCTGAGGAAACCAGTCTCTTTGAGATGACAGTTCCCTTTGATCATGCGCTGAATGCTCTCATGCTGTATGATGCAGCTCATTGTGCATTCTTGCAGACAGAACCACAGCCAGTCCTGCTCTGCTAAGCATTCTCCCCTGATGAAACACACACACACACACACACACACACACACACACACAGATGAACTGTAAAGGTGCTCTGTTTTGATCAAAGGAACAGACTTTTTGGACATCTTTGAAACAGTGGGTACTTTTCATTTAGCTGAAACAAGAATATGAATTGCAGGGATACACTTTTCAATTTTAAAAAGTGAGTGCATTTTATGTTGAGGTGTATTAAATATATCTATTTAATATCTGGATTAATGTGCAACATTTCTTCATTTATATGCATGAACACAAGTTTTATTTATGCTTGAGCCAATTCCCAATATTATGATATACTGTGTAAATGACGTGAGAAATTCCAAGATGGAGCCATGAAGAACTTTGATATGTCTCCAGTCCATTTTTCTGGGCCAGTCCAATAGATACATTTGCAGTGGAGTCATGTTATGATGACTAAAGTCTTATGCTTCGATCTGAATTCTGTTCTAGTAAGAACTGAAATGGTTGTGAAAGCTGGACAGTGAAACAACTGATAAGATAATCACATAATTTGAAATGTGGTGCTGGAGGCATTACCATGAGTGACTGAAAAGACAAATAAATAGGTCCTATTGATAGGGTTGCCATAAGTTGGAAACAACTTGAAGGCACACAACAATAAATAAGAGATCAAGTCTGAACTCTTCTTAGAAACCAGAATGACTAATCTGTGACTATTGTACTTTGGCCGTATCATGAGATGACATGATTCGTTAGAAAAGTCAATAATGCTTGGTAAAGTGGGAAGCAGCAGGAAAAGAGGAAGACCACATTCCAGATGGATAGACTCAATCAAGGAAGCCACAGCCCTGAGTCTGCAAGACCTGAGCAGGGCTGTTGATGATAGGATGACTTGGAGGTCTCCTATTCATAGGGTTGCCATATGTTGAAATTGACTTAGCAGTTAACAATAAGGGACTGAATATTCTTCTGACACTCAGACATTGGAAATGGATATCTGCTTGACAAGTAACATTTTGGAGATATTAAAGCAGGGCCAGCCCAGGACATTTTGCTGCCTGCATTACAAGTGGGGTCTGTTTTTTTCCACTGACAATAGAGTTTTGGTGTATAGGACAGGCTGTGTGTTACACATAACTCTGTCCCCCAGGAATGGATGATTTTGTCCAGAAGAATGGCATTCATCCATTCATGCTTTATTTATGGTCACAGACCAAAATATTTAAAAATGTATAAAATACATAAATCTACATACAAATACAGCTCAAATGTTAAAAAAAAAAACCTACACAGAAGAGTGAATACTGACAGTTTCTGTATAATACACAAAAGTTAGAAACTGAGGAAACAGAAGAATGGCTTTTGGGGAGCTGTCATTGCAGGCCTGTGGAACCTGTTCTCTTGAGGCAATTTCCTCACTGTGTCTAATGGTAGGGCCAGTGCTGTATTAAAGAACCTGGCAACATGAGCTGAGATCGCAATATCACTATTGATATTAAAAGTAGACACTTACTGCCAGCCTGAGTTTTTTTCATGATGACATATTGAACATTGGTTCAATAGTTGTTGTACAATTTTAATAACTGGATTCACAAAATGGGTACTAATGTAAAGGTAAGGTTAGAGAGCTGTTGCTGTTGATAGTCCCTTTTGTTGCAAAAGTATGCAGAGGTCCTCTTTTTATTTCTGGAAGTACATTCCACTTAATTAAGGACCTAAGAATCCATCTTATACCAGTTATTTTATCCCTCTAGTCCACTAATTATTATTATTATTATTATTATTATTATTCTGCCTTTTCCCTAGGTAATCAAGGTGGAGCACAGCATAATTATAACAATAATATTATAACAATAAAAACTCAAAGTTGAAAAACAATCCCATATCCCATCCCTCCCCCCAATCATAAAAACAAAAAAGGACAATAAAATAGAAATTAAACAACAGAATATATTAACATTACAAATACAAATTCAATAAAATTGTGGGTAGATTTTTTTTTAATCTGGTAGGCTAATCTGGAAAGGCCTGCTGGAAGAGATCCGTCTTAACGGCCTTTTTAAAGGTTTCTAGAGTGGTAATATGACAGATCTCATCTGGTAGGTCGTTCCATAGCCTGGGAGCAGCAGATGAAAAGGTTCTCTGGGTCACCACAGCCAATCTGGTCTTCTTTGGCTGCAACAGGTTCTTCCCAGGGGACATAAGTGTGCAGGGTGGATTATATTGAGGAAGGTGCTTCTGCAAGTAGCCTAGACCCAGGCCATGTAGGGCTTTAAAGATTATAACCAACACCTTGTACCTTGCCCAGAAACTAATTGGCAGCCAATGAAGAGATTTTAAGACAGGTGTTATGTGGTCAGCTTTAGATGTACCCGCGACCAACCTAGCTGCCATGTTTTGTACCAACTGAAGTTTCCAAACTTGGCACAAGGGTAGCCCCATGTAGAGCATGTTGCAGAAGTCAAGCCGAGAGGTTACTAGCATGTGTACCACTATTTCTAGGTCACCCTGCTCCAGAAAAGGTCGTAGCTGATGTATCAGCCGAAGCTGATAACAGGCACTCTTGACCGTCATATCTATCTGGACTGTCAGCTGGAGAGACGAGTCAAGGAGCACCCCCAAGCTGCGAACACAGTCCTTCGGGGGAAATGTGACCCATCCAGGACTGGTGGACATATTTCCATTCCCGGGTTAGGGGTCCCAATAGCAAGTACTTCCGTCTTTTCTGGATTCAGCTTGAGCTTGTTTTCCCTCATCCAATCCATTACTGCCTTAAGATAGTCATTCAGAGGAGAGATGCCATCCTTAGTCACTGCAGCAGTCCGAGACATAGAGAAATATATTTGGGTGTCATCAGCATACTGATAATGCCCTGCCCCATGTCTCCGGATGATTTCTCCCACAGGCTTCAGGTAAATGTTGAAAAACATAGGAGACAGAATGGCGTCCTGAGGGACGCCAGATCTTAACTCTCTTTTAGAAGAGAAATTGTCTCCTAGCATCACCATCTGGAATCTGAGAGATAGGAGTAGAACCACTGCAAAGCAGTGCCCGCAATTCCCAGTACTCCCAGGCATTCCAGAAGGATACCGTGGTCAATGGTATCGAAAGCTGCTGAGGGGTCCAAGAGCAGCAGCAGGATCACACTTCCCCAATAGATGCCCAGACAGAGATCATAGGCTAAGGCGACCATGGCGACTCCATATCCTTTCCAAAATCCGGTTTGAAATGGATCTAGAAAATCAGTTTCTTCCAAGACTGCTTCGAGCGGAATGGCGACTGCGCTCTTGATCACCTTGCTTAAGAATGGTAAAAGCGAGACTGGCCTATGATTGTTTTTGTCCAGGGGGTCAAGGGAGGGCTTTTTTAGGAGTGGTTTAACCATTGCCTCTTTTAGGCAAGATGGAAGTCGGCCTTCCCTGAAAGGAGCATTGATTATGTACATCAACAGCACCTTGATCGCATTTCCCCCTTGGGTGGCCAGCCAAGACAGGCAGGGATCGAGAGAGCAGGCCGTCTTCTTCATACTATCAAGGAGCTTGTCCACGTCCTCGGTACTCACAGACTCAAATTGATCCAGTATTTACGGAGATGCTAGATATCGCTCCTATTGCTTCTGCCACAAGGCCAGCATCCAAATCAGCTCTTATCTGAGAGATTTTGTCATGAACTGATTATTTAAAGCATCACAGCAGGCTATAGTTGGCTCTAATAAAGGGTTCTGGATGGAAGGCATTTGTGTTAAATCCCTTACCACCCTGAACAGCTCTGCCGGACAAGACCTCACAGATGCAATACGTGCAGAATAGAAGAACTTCTTAGCTGCATCTATTGCCACTCAATAGGATTTAAGAAATTTCTTATTTCCTGCTGTCGGATATGAGATGAGTTTTTTGCCAGCTGTGCTGTAATCATTGTCCTACCTGCTTTATTCTTCTGAGATCTTCAGTATACCAGGGGTTATGGTTAGAAGCGGGTTGGAAAGGACACTTGGGGGCAATAGTGTCTATAGCCCTGGTAAGATCGTTGTTCCAGGTATTAACCAAGGCTTCGACAGTATTGCCGGCATCACCAACCATTAAACCCACTAGGGCTTAAGCTGTACCATTGGGCTGTTCTCTCCCTTCTAACATAGACAGCATATTGTTTTATGATGGGTTGTAACTGTTCTGGATTTTATGTAGCTGAAAATTAATATCAACACAGTATGCTTTATCTGCACTCTGTGATACTTTCTCTCCCCCCCCCCCTTGATGTAAGTCGTGCTATGCACATAATTTGTCTGATTGGATGGCATGCACACCCCTTGCCCTTTCAAGAAGGGAGTTAAAACCCTGAGTGGTTCTTTACAAAACAAGTTTTTGATGCAGTGGAGTTTCTGCAGCAGATTGCAAGCTCATGTTACTGTTTCTGTCAAAGGATGGTGGGGGGTATTGTACATTTATCTCCTCCATGATACTTCACACATGCCTTAATGACTCTGATTCCTCAGGATTACAGCCCATTGAATACAGATCCCCATGCAGTTCTCATGCTTACGTTTCATTGCAGAAAATGCATTGTGAAGTACATTGGTAAATTTCTGTACTATCCTGCTGGATCATGGCAGCATAGCACACTGATGAGAGTGTCAAACAAGGTTTGAGAACTGTGTTCAGTCCCACAACTATGATGTTCATTGGATAAGCGTAACCTACTTCATAGTTTTGTTGGGATAAAATGGGGGGGGGCAGGGGCAAGAAAAGAACCAAGCATTCTCCCTTGTACTCTTTGGAAGGAAAACAAGATATAAATGTAATAAAGAAAAAAATGTAGGCGTGAACAAGTGGCATCTTCCATGACAGTGAGGCAGTGAATCTGTTCTTGGATTTAGTCTGGATTTTAAAGGCACTATACAAAGGGCTGAACAATATTCTCCAAATAGAACATGGGTACCTTTTTAAAATTCAGGTTAAAAGCCAGGTGGATTCATCACCCTACCAACTTTGAATCAATCATCCACCACTGTTTTGGGGTCTTCCAGGTAGATGATCAATAGTTTCCTACTGTTAATAGCTTCCAACTCCTCATAGTTTAACAACAACAAAAGAGTTTCTCTGCCTGAAGTTGGCTGTTAGCATCTCTGATTCGTAATAACTGGTGCAAGACAATACAACATGAGGCTCATGAGGTGCAGTAGATAATTGGCTCCATGCCTGAGCCACCATTTTGTCCTGCTCACCTATAGCTAATGGACCTCATGGTGCTATGAAAAGCAAAATAGCTTCCCCAAGCCTACAGTCTGTCCACACCTGAAATATGATTCTCTCCAAAAGCATTATAACAACACATTAGACTATCTGCATGAGAATAACATCTCAATAATAACAGAAGACATCCTCATGGGCATGTCCAATGTATGTTGTCTAGTATCTGCCCAAACTTTCCTATAAGTTAGATGAAGCCTCTTTTTCCTCACAGCACTAGCCAAGTACTTGGCATACAAGCTAAGCCTAAAGAGAACAGAGGCAGAACAGGGGATGGCTGTAATTTCCCACAAGGAACAGAACTAAAACATTAACAGAAGCTCTTGTCATACTAATTTTGTGTACTTGTTTTCATAGTAAGCTTACAGGGATGGGTTTAGGAGTTTCTGCCTAAAATATTGCTAAACTTGAAATGTTTGACTGTACCCATGGAATGATTTAATGTAGCTCTGACCATACAAAAATTCTGTCCACAGGACCACAGTGTCCCTTATTAGACAGAAAATGATATTTGTTATAAAAAGGCCAGAATTTAGAAAAGTATAGTTGCTTTGGCCTCAAACCCCAAGAAAAAACATTTTAGAAGGAGAAAAAGTGAAATTTGTTTAAAAACTATCCCTTTAAATTGACAGTTGGGATATGAGAATGGTGTATGTTGATGTGTACAAAACTAGGAGTGCTCTGTTTGGGGATAATAACAATTTTCTTTCTTCAGCATCTTTGGAGGAAACTGTTACAATGTGATAGATGCTGATGTACTCTAAGTCTGCATTTTGTAATGCTGTAGTGACTTCTGATTCTCTAACAGTAAAATACATTTTATTCAATTCTGACCAGAAAGGGACTTTGGGGATGTGGGTTGTATTTGTAATGGGAAATAAATCTTTCTGTAATCTAATGACTTTTACATTGTGGCTAAAATAATTGGAATATTCTGTTGTAGGATGCCTACATGACAGAAAAATGATGACGAAAGTAGTATACCATCTCGAATTATTTTTATCCAAACTACTGCCATTCTTGAAATCTAAAGTAAACAAAAAGCTGTACAGTTGCCCCTCCACATTTGCCGCTTTAAGATTTGTGGTTTTGACTATTCACAGTTTTCGGAGTGCCCCCCCCCCCGCTATCCAAAAAACTGCAACGGGGTCACTGCTCCTGGGGTGGGCGAGAGGGGGTTGGAGGAAACAGCGACGAGGCTTGGGTAGCCCTGTCGCTGCTCCTGGGGGGGGGGGTGGGAGTGGATGGCAGGAAGCAGTGATGAGGCTTGAGTAACCCCGTTGCTGCTCCTGGGGGTGGGAGAGGGTGGGAGGAAACAGAGACGAGCGCTCCTGGGGGGAAGAAGTAGCAGGGGTTGCGGGAGGGCAGTGGCGTGACCTAGTTTTTATTCGTGTTTTTTTCACATTCGCGGGGGTCTCACGCCCCTAACCCCCGCGAATGTGGAGGAACAACTGTACTTAAAGGATGGCAGAAGGTGGTGGGGATCATAACATACAATTAAAAACTCAAAATAGTGATAAATGTATGTTGGAGTGGAACACTGGCTCACAATACTCCATGAGAATTGTTTGCTCCTGACACCTGGAAAAATAATCTTAATAATTGCTTTTGGAAGAGGAAAAAAGTGTGACAAACAAACATTAACACCCTTCCACCAAGGGAGCATGCAGCATTGTAATATAAAAAAATTGATTGAAAACATGCCTGTACAAGTAAGTACAGTAGATAATTCTTGGTCACAACTGTATTGAAGAGGGTAAATCTGATTTTTTTAAGCTGTCTAACTTCTCTTTAATATGACATAAATCTATATAAGGTGCAGGTATCATGTTAAGTGTTCTCAGAAGAAATAAACATTGTCAGTTCTCCCCCCCCCCTCAGCTCTAGCTGTTCTACAAGAGATTAAGAGTAATGGACAAGTATTAGTGTGTGTCTAGACTGGCTTTTTTGTTTTGTTTTTCTGTTTTCTGCACTTTGTTTATTTTTGCATGACAGTTGATTGAAGATACTGTAAATGGGGTTGAATTAGTTGTTACCTTTTTAGCAGTCTGCTACAATGCAAAGAAATATTTCAATTTCTTAAAAATCTCTAATACAGGTAAAGATATGGGTCTTATTATTTTTATTCTGTAAAGTGTTATTCCCTTCTAGAAAATGGCACAAAATACATTGTACAAATATCATAGCTGCCATAAGAAAACCACATTTATTTCCTATTGTATCGAAACAATGATCTTATGTAAATACAGCCTTGCAAGCATTCATAACCTTCAAGACTATCGGTGAAGTACTCAGTGGAGGTGTCCTTGATGCTGTTTAATTTCAGCCTGTGTAAAGTGTGGCACTTCATCTCCTTTTAGGGAGGACAAGTCACCAGGAGTGCATTCCATTAGTCCTTCAGGGCTGTTCTGCTTTCTGATCACCATTCATAATGTTGCCTCTGCTCCTTCCCCCCACTCTCTTTCAGTGTCCTCTCTTTGGGCTGGTACACACATATGCAATTCACTTTTCCCTTTTTACCTTTCTAACAGCCTGGGCCTGAGTTTGATAAATTTGTTCTTTTAGATACAGCTCCCCTAAATCCCCCACACCAGTCAGTATGGGTAGCAGTCACACCTTTGGGGGTGGGTGGGTTATGGGAGATGTAGCCTCCAAAATGTAACATTTTAAAGCACAGGCTTGAATAGTAAGTTATGTGGGGAAACAGAATGTTTGAACAACCAGAATGATTCTATAATTAGGCAGAATGAGACAGCTGCCTTAGGTAGCAGATGTTCATTAAGGGGATTATCAGAAGCATTAAAAATGGTGTTACACGAATGCCAGGAGAGTGCAAAAGGGCTCCCTTTTCAGACGACCTGGTTCCCCCCTCGTTATGCACCCGTTCTTCTGCCATTCCTCCCGCACTGCTTTTTATTGATGGGATAAGCCGTCAATAAATCTCCCATTCTGTTTCTGTCACGGATGTTCCTGCGAGCAAAAAGGTGCCCTATTATGCTGGCGAGATCCCAGCATCAAAGTGAGGTCCCTGCCAGAACACTTCCGGGTGAGATCGGGACATCCAGGTAAAAGACACACTTTTTATGACCCTCTCTGGATTACTTCTACCTTTTAAAGTGTGTTGTTGTGCTTGATGTCATTTTTTTTGTTCTTTTTCTTTTTTAATTTCCTGCGCTCACATCTTCTCACAAAAATCTGCGGGATTTTGATCAAGGAAGTGAATGGAGCTCTGTTAGAGCTCTGTTCACTCTTGGGCTGCCGGAATGATGGGAGAGGAAATAAGTACAGTGGGGAAGGTGATTGTGGTGTGACAGAGACAGAACAGGAGTTGAGATTCTGGGACAGGAACACTCTTTTCATTCCTGTCTGAAAATCTCCATAGTGTCAAGGAGCAGCATTGGCAATCCCATGGCTAGTCTCCTTTGTTGGAAGGAAGAGCTATGTGTTCCAGGCAATTTGTCATGTGCCTGCTAAATTAGCCTCCCAGTGAGACAGAGCAGTGCTATTCAAAGTGATGGTCTGTGGACTAGTACTGGTCCACGAGCTATTGGTTGCCAGTCTGCGACGAGTTTCAAGGAACAAAGGAACTAATAATTGATGGGTACAAATATGATGCCTGTTCTGGCAAATGGGGGAAAAAAAACCTGGCAGCCTACCACAACAGATATCTTAAGAAGCACTGAGGTAGAAGATGTTGTTCTATTGTCGATGTTGTGTGGGGGAGGGATTTAATGGAGGATGTGGGTTAAATGTATGTTTGTGTGCATTTGTGTTCTTCACCACACATAACAAAAAGTCTTGTGCTGGCTCTGCTGAGAAACACCTACAAAGTTTCATTGCTGCAATCATAGCTGCATTTTTGCAAGTATCATGAGCATTAAATTGCAATAGGTTATATATAGTTCATGACACTGATTTGCATATTATATTCCCCCACATATTATTTTGGATGAAAACTCCCAGAATCCCCTAGCCAACATAGATAGTAGCCATGTAGCTGGGGGGGATTCTGGGAATTTTAGTTCAAAAAGTAACTTTTCCAAGTTCTGTCAGTACAGTAATATGGTGTGTGTGTGCCTTCAAGTTGCCTGTCGCGCCACCTCATGAATTTCATAGGGTTTTCTTTGGCAAGGAATACTCAGAGGTGGTTTTGCCAGTTCCCTCCTTTGTTAAAGTAGAATAATAGCACTATAACAGTGTATTGTGATAATTTCCAATGGAGATTATGGACTTTATCAGACACTCAAAAAAAGTGTCACCCTTTCACAGTTAAAAGCAGCTCCAAACCCATACCTTTTAATTGATGGCTTAAGCCTCAAATGGATCCCCCCTGCTGCTTTTGTGTTTGCATTGCTGGCATGTGAAACCTCAGGCCATGTAACTCTCCTGATTGCAGTGTCAGTGGCCAGTCCAGTACAAACACTTCCAGGTGAGATCAGGACATCCAGGTAAGTTTTTCTCTTTCTATGACCCTCCCTGGGTTACTTGGGACTTTTAAAGTGTGTGTGTGTGCTTTTTAAAGCTTTTAGTGCTTTATTTGTGTTTTTATTTTTGAATTTCCCGCACGATGAAGTCTCATGGGATTTCGAGCAAGGAAGTGAACGGGGCTCTGTTCACTTCCTCTTTATTGCTGTAGCTGCCTTTGCAGGGAGAGGAAGGTAAGTACGGGGGGGGGAGTGTTCTTTTGCTGGTATAAAAATGGGTTTTTTATGCCAGCAAAAGAATGTTTTCATAGGCTAGTCTGAAAGTCCTGTCACACTACACTATTATAGTGCTATTATTCCACTTTAACTGCTATGGCTGCCTCCTTTGGAACCCTGGGATTTATAGTTTAGGGACGGGCATTTAGAATTCTTAGCCAGAGTGTTCTTAGGCCTCACTAAACTACAAACCCCAGAATTCCACAGGAGGCAGCCATGGCAGTTAAAGTGGAATAATAGCACTATAACGTTGTAGTGTGACAGTCCTAATATAGCCTATAGCACTTGGTATTTCTTGGTAGTCTCCCATCCCAATATTAACCAGGGCTGACTCTACTTAGCTTCCAAGATCATACTTAGCTCTGTGTTTAATTGCAATCTGTCCTTTGTTGACTTTACCTGAACCTAGGCTGCCTCATCCTTAACCAAGTATGGGGGAAAAAAAATCCCCCATCATTAAGTATCCCCAAGCTATTTAGAGAAACTTAATTAAACAAATTAAACAAACAATACATACTTGACCCAGGTCATTAAAAAGTGCCTCCACCATTACTTTGGGCTCCAATAAGCTTTCTAAATCCACAATCTTCCAATGCATATTTTGTGTAGATATTTGCTACCAAGGTCTTGTTTCTTCTAATACTTCTCTTCAAAAATCAGTTTTTCCATTCATGTTCTCTTGTGTGATACCATTGTATTTGTTTCCCAAGATAAAATAAATTTAATTCATATTGGAAAAACGCGTGACTCTCAGAACTTAGTATATACTCCAGTGAAAACTACCTGTAATCTCTTTTTCTTGATGTTATTCCATTAATTCTAATGAAATGCTTGAAATCACATTAAAGATGCAAGGTGATTTCTTCATGCTATACTGATACACATGTGCAGATACTGAAAATGTACTTTTTTGGTAAAATGTTAAGACTGTGCTTGCTTATTAAAAGGATTCTGCAGGTCCCATTGGCATTTAGACATTCCTCACAGAGCTTCTTTGAAATGAAAAGCTACAGAGAATCTGAAAGACTTACTATGGACTCTTTCATATGCCAATTAGGACTTAATCAACTCACATTCTTATTTTAGTTATTCTATTGGGAAATGAAAATTGGACATTTATTTGCTTTTTGTGGTACATTATTTAAAAAACACATTAAAGATTAAAGTAAGGCTCCTATCAACTTTTGTTACAATCTGCAAAAGAAAAATTTGGAAAGTATGTGTAAGCCTTTTCAGTACATCAAGAGAGACATCTGTAGATCAATCCATTCATATTTTCTGAAACTGATTGATTCAATCAAGGTTAAATATATGCCCAGATTACAGTAGGGTTCAGAACTACCCAGTTTCTAGAAATCACCATAGGCCAGCAGTTCTTAACCTGTGATTACTGGAAACCTCCCCCCCAGGGACACAATGTCCTCACAGGAATCTGTGAACGCTTAAAGACATGTTATGAACTTTTACAGTTTAATAAGAAAGAAAGAAAAAGAAAGAAAGAGAGAGAGAGAGAGAGAGAGACGGACGGACGGACAGACAGTCATACATCGATCTTAAAGAGTTGGAGTCTTTTGCCAGTGATAGACACCATTTATATAAAGTTTCATCACAACTGTTCAAAAGTTATAAAAATAAGTGTTTGATAGTAAAAAGTACTATATTCTCAGCACTTGCTACTTCTGCACATGGTGAGAACGTGCAGGTGAATGACGCTGAGTGAAAGCACATTACATTTCTTACTACTGCACATATAACCTTTGTAGCTGCACTGAACTCTCATGTTGTCCACATTGTGCCACAACATTCTTCAAACATCTATTGCTTCCTAGAATTCCATAGCTGTGTTGAGAATGTTCTAAAAAAACAAAATTACTGTATAAAAGGAAGATTATGTTTGTGGTCAGTGTGAGTGAGTGTTTGGACAAAATTCAGAATTGATAGCTGTGGATTATTGAAATTGATTGTGTTTCTTCTTCAATTTCTATGAATAAAAGTGTTTGGTTATTGTTGGGTAACATGACTTTTTGATGTTGTTGTGGTGAATGTTGTAACAATACATTTTGGCTCAGCCTCATGATGGATCACTGGCTGAATTTGAAATGTAAAAGTACTGATGATGATAAGGGTGCATCCTGTTCAAAACAAAATGAAGGTTTTTTAGTAATCTTTAAAAGTGTTGCTGTTACAGCAAGGAATATCTGTTGATTGGCTTCATGTGTACAGGATCAGAAGACAAGCAACTACCACAGTATGTATTATGTTCCAACGAGGCCATGAAACCATCAAAACTCTGAAAACATCTCAATATTAAACATAAAGAACATGCCACAAAGAGCATCAATTTTTTTTTTCAAGAGTTAAGTTGCTGGTGCAATGGGAAAGAAAATGATAAAAAAGACTGCAACTGTTTGTAACAATGAAAATGCAGTCAGGGCCCCATTTGAGGTTTTTCAGCTAACAGCAAAAACCAGAAAATTGCACACAATAACTGACGAACTTATATTGCCTGCTGCAAAAATCATGGTTTCTGCAATGATCAATTAGTAAGCTGCCAAAGATCTTTCCCTTAATACCTTTGTCAAATGACACTGTTAAAAAGTAGATCGACAGTTTGTCAGCCAATATCAAGGAACAGTTACAGTGGACCCTTCGTATCCATTGGGGGTTGGTTCCAGCCCCCCCCCCATACCAAAATCTGTTGATGCTCAAGTCCCATTATATGTAATGGTATAGAAAAATGGTGTCCCTTATATAAAATGGCAAAATAAAGGTTTGCTTTTTGGATTGTTTAGGGGGAGGGGATATTTTCAAGCTGTATATGGTGGAATCGATGCATATAGAATCCATAGCTACCAAGGGCCCACTTTATTAAAAAGAATTCAAATGTCTCCCTATTTTGCTCTGCAACTGGATGAAAGCACAGGCCTTACTGTGCTTGTGCTATGTTATGGTATGAGCGTGAAAGAAACATTTTCAAAGACTTACTGTTCATCTCTTCATTGGTAGACACTATAGCTGAAGAAGTATTTAACAACTTAAATGAGCTTATAACATCTCATGACATGTATTGGTTGAAATGTGTTGGAATTAGCACAGATGGGGCACAAGCAATGTCTGGAAAGCCTACTAGACTTGTAGCATGGATTAAGGAAATCATACTGTCGGTGACTTGGTACCATTGCTGCATACATTGGGAAGCTCTAGTTACTAAGAAGATAGCAGAAAAACTAAAACAGACCTTAAATGAATCAGTCAAAATTGCCAATTCTATAAAATGCAAATCATTGAATTCAAGATTTTTGAGCAGCTTTGCACAGATATAGACAATGAACTCCAACTTGTTACACTGTGAAGTTCATTGGCTGTCACAATGTAAAGTTTTGTCTTGTTTTGAGGAATTGGGAGATGAGATAAGATTATTCCTTGTGGAGCAGCAATTTCACTGCAGCAATTGTTGGACAGATTTTTCCTGGTTAGTAAAATTAGCTGCTTCTTCATGGCCCTGTGACTCAAACAAACGGGTTGTCCTTCACCTGTGCAGTGCATCTTTTGAACCTTCTAGAGTGTTACATAAGCGTTATGGAGGTAGCCCTGCTCACTCCCAGTGCCACCATATAGGGGCCTTCCCGTTGAAACCACCAGTTCCTTTTAATCTTTTGCTGCAGCAGCATAAATAGGAACCATGCTCTTCAGTTTCGTCTTTCAGTTTCATTTCATTTCAAGCTAGCCATTTTGGCTTCTCCTTTCCAGGACTGTTTCTGGTGCTTCAATGATTGCTGGATTGTGCTAGCAGTCAAGCCTGTGCTCACCCTTTGGGACTGTTGTCCCACTGGCATTCATTAAGAAATCTGTCTCATGACACTAAGATCTCAGAGAAGGAGGGGCACTTGAAGTGCTTTCTCTGCCTTTGAGAAGTTCACAAATCAAGTGAGATGTAACACAGTTGTGCTTGAAAGTACTCTTGTAAGAACAGTCTCTGAGGCCTCAAATGCCATCCCTTCAGCATTCTACTTCTGTCAGGATGTACCCATCTGATAGAGCTTCTTCCTCAAAGTCCATACCAGCCTTGGGCTCCTCAAAGTCAATACCAATATTGGATTTGTCTTCTTTGAAGTCTGTACTGGCCTTGATCTCTGCCCATCCTCCAAACATTCCTTGGTCGGGTCGGCTTCTATCCCTTTGAAGGTGTAGAAGGCTTGTTCACTACCTGAATCCAACACTCCTTCTTCCTGTCAGTGTCCCCCTACTCCTGGCTGGTCCCTAGAGGTTGAGATACAGTTGATCACCCAGCAGTGCAAACATAAGAAAAAGTGCACTAAGGAGAAGGAAAGACCCCTCCCTGAGGTGTCTATTGTACAAGTGGTTCCTGATATTGCATCTTGGTCTTTACCAGACTTCCCAGTCAGTCTCAGCTTCTGAGCTGGCAACGTCCCCTGAGAAGTGCCTCATCTTTCTTCTGAGGATGTAGAGGTGACTTCACTTACACAGCAACCCCAGATCGTTTCAGATAATTTTTTCTGAAGGTGAAATCCTGGAGTCTTCACAAATTGTGAGAGTGTCTCTTTCACCCCTCCCTGCACAACTATCTACCTCAGGGCTTCTTGCCTCAAGACCTCTTCCTCCCACTCCTTCTGCTCTGCAGACTTCACTGTTCTTCAAAGTTTAGGTGAATTACTAAAGTAACTGTTTAAAAGCAGGAAATGGTGCTTGCTTCTCTCTATATAGTTGGAAGTATCCAGGTTAAAGTGCATTGTGCTGCTGTTAGTCTGTAAAGTGTAGCATAGTGTCTAAGCAGAATCTCATACCTGGAAATCTCTGAATCTGAGCAACTTGCTCAGCCTCTAGCCCACATCTATGATTGGCCCTACATTACAAAATACTTTAAGGTTTCTAGCTGTATAGTATATGTGAAACTTCTAACACTCTATTATTCTTATGTTAGATCTGAGTACAGATATCTGTCTTTCCCCCGTTTCTGTGTATTTGTTAAATGTGACCCCCTGAAATGTTGCAAATACAGAGTAAAAGACAATTTAACATCCACACTACACAAATACTCCAGTTTGAAACTGGATTATTTGCATGGCTCCTTCCTATGGAATCCTGGGATTTGTAGCTTTACAAAGTCTTTAGCTTTTTCTGGCAAAGAGTGCTGGTGCTTCACCAAGCTACAAATCCCAGGATTCCATAGAAAGGGGCCATGCAAATAATCCATTTTCAACCTGGATTATTTCTCTAATGTGGGTGCTCCCTTACAGGGTACTGTGGGAAAGTTGGGAAGAGAAGCCAGTGACAGTGGTAGTTCACATTAATAGACATAGAAAGCTCTCGTCTTTTCATCTAAAAGATATGAAACAGGACAAGGTATACCCAATACATACAAGGCATCATGTAGGAGGATATATTAGGTGGTGATGTGAGCTAGTTGAACAAGGGACAGGTTTTTCTTGTGTACCTGCAACTTGTAATTGTCTAAGGAAACGCCTCTCAATGGCTGCCTGCAAAACTGGCTCTTCAGGACCTCGTAAGTACAAATGTCCATATTCGCTAGGGTTTGGTTCCAGGACTCCCCGTGGATTCCAAAATCCCTGAATACTCAATTCCCATTATATGCAATGGCATAGCAAAATAGTGTCCTTTATATAAGATGGCAAAATCTAGGTTTGCTTTTTGGATTATTATTTTTTAAAGAATATTTTCAAGCCATGAATACTTAAATCTGTAGATACCAAATCCGTGGATATGGAGGGACAACTGTATTCCAGACACTTTAGAAGGAGCACCCATGGTGTTTTAAGGCAGGGCGCCAAACGCTTATATAAGCGAAAAGCACCCTTCTTTTCCTTTCTGGCCTTCTGGCAACCCGCTTTCCCTCCCTATTCTTTCCTACAGTTTTCAGTCTACTGTAGTGTTGTATTTTTTAAACTGATTTTCTGTTTTTAATTATGTGCTTTTAACTATTTTTTAATAATGGAAATTTAATTTCATTCTTTTTAACTTTTGTAAGGGGTGAGGTTTAAGTTGATTTTTTAAATGTATTGTAAGCCGCCTTGAATCCCATCTTGGGAGAAAGGTGGGCTATAAATCCAAATAAATAAATGAGTAAATAAAAATAGCAGCTGCAGGGCTGCATGTGGAACCTGTATGTGTCCAAGGGGCAGGAATTTTATTATTTATTTATTTATACCCCGCTCTTCAGCCACAAGGCTATCAGAGTGGCTTATAAATTGTTTTTAAGCAATAGCAATGTACACATCTACACTGCATTAAGCAGCTTCCAATGTGTGTTAGCTAATTGCCCCCACAAGTTGGCTACTCATTTTACCCACCTAGGAAAGGATGGAAGGCTGAGTGAAGGTGGGTTCATTTCTCAGCCCCCCCTCTAAGTGTACAGTTGTCACTTCATATTTGCTGAGGTTTGGTTCCAGGATCCCCATGGATACCAAAATCCCTCCACATTCACGGATTTGGCATTCACGGTTTTAAGTATTCACAGCTTGAAAATATTCTTTATAAAATCCAAAAAGCAAACCTTGATTTTGCCATCTTATATAAAGGACACACCATTTTGCTATGCCATTGCACATAATGGGACTTGAGTATTCACGGATTTGGGTATCCACACGGGGGTCCTGGAACCAAACCCCAGCGAACATGAAGGGACAACTGTACTCAAGTCCCATTATATGCAATGGCATAGCAAAATGGTGCGTCCGTTATATAAGATGGCAAAATCAAGGTTTGCTTTTTGGATTATTATTTTTTAAAATTTCAAACCTATGGATACTTAAATCCGTGAATACCAAATGCGCGGATACGGAGGGACAATTTGGTACTTGGGAAGCAAGTCCTATTCATGTCAGTGGGTGCCCAACCCCATCTTTAAAGAGCTGCCCAAATAATAACCCGGGGCTCTCCTCAGTCTTTGTTGTGCAAGCACCCTCCCGTCTCTCCCTCCCAGCCCTTCACCCACCCACCCACACAGACAGGCGAGGCTGGCAGGGCGTGAGGAGACGACTGAGGCGAGGGAAGCGCCAGCACCACTCGCCAGGGGCGGGGCGGGGCGGGGTTAGGGTTGCTGGCTGCTCTCCTGCACTTCACCGGCGCATGCGCACCTCCGGGCTTGCTTTGGTTTGTGCACCGCGCTCCCTCTCCCTCGCTTTTCCTCCCTGCTCTGGGCCCTTCCGCTCCGTGCCCGCTGTTGGCAGCGGAAGTGAACCGGGGAGGTGGTTGTGTGGTGTCTGAGGGAGAGAGAGAAAGAGAGAAAGCGAGAAGGAAGCCGGAGACGGCACAGCAGCAGAGAGAGCGAGGGAAAGCGAGGATGCGCCTGGGCCGCCCCGGCTTCTGCCTCTGCGGGGAGGAACCCGAGGGCTGAGGAGGGTGGCGGGGGAAAGGGAAGGACGGAGAGGGAAGGAGCTGCCGCCGCCGGAGACGGTGCCTTTCGGGGGCGCCTCGCTTGGTAAGCCGCCTCCGGGGTGGTGGGGTGGGGACATGCCTCGGGAGGAGCCGAAAGGTCCTGGGCTCCGCGGCGACGGTGGGGGGGGGGCGGGAGGAAGGGCCGAGCGAGAGTGTGAAGGGCGCCTCTTGCAAGGCGCCGCCGCCGCCGCTTTTGGCGAAATGGAACCGGGGATGCCGAGCAGCGCTGTTTGGCTCCCCTTTATTTATTTTGGAATCCCCCCCTTGCCCAAACAGTCTTGTCTCCCTCCTCACTAAGGGGGGGGGGTCTTATTTAGGAATATCCCCCACCCTAAACAGGCTTTTCTTCCTCCTCACTCAGGGGGTCTTATTTAGGAATCCCCCCACCCCAAACACTCTTCTTTCCCTCCTCACTAAGGGGGGGGGTCTTATTTAGTAATTCCCCCCGACCCAAACAGGCTTCTGTTCCTCCTCACTAAAGGGGTCTTATTTAGGAATCCCCCCCCCAAACACTCTTTTTTCCCTCCTCACTAAGGGGGGGTCTTATTTAGGAATCCCCCCCAACACTCTTCTTTCCCTCCTCACTAAGGGGGGTCTTATTTAGGAATGCCCCCCTGCCCCAAACACTCTTCTTTCCCTCCTCACTAAAGGGGCTCTTATTTAGGAATTCCCCCCCCCGTCCCAAACAGGCTTCTCCCTCCTCACTAAAGGGGTCTTATTTAGGAATTCCCCCCACCCCAAACAGTCTTGTCTCCTTCCTCACTGAGGGGGTCTTATTTAGGAATCCCCCCCTGCCCCAAACACTCCCCTTTCCCTCCTCACTAGGGGGATCTTATTTAGGAATCCCCCCCCCGCCCAAACAGTCTTGTCTCCCTCCTCACTAAGGGGGGGGGTCTTATTTAGGAACCCCGCCAAACAGTCTTGTCTCCCTCCTCACTGAGGGGGTCTTATTTAGGAATCTCTCCCCACCCCACTCTTCTTTCCCTCCTCACTGAGGGGGTCTTATTTAGGAATCCCCCCACCCCAAACACTCTTCTTTCCCTCCTCACTAAGGGGGCTCTTATTTAGGATTCCCTCCCCCCCCCCGACCCAAACAGGCTTCTGTTCCTCCTCACTAAAGGGGTCTTATTTAGGAATCCTCCCCCCAAACAGTCTTGTCTCCCTCCTCACTGAGGGGGTCTTATTTAGGAATTCCCCCGCCCCAAACAGTCTTCTCTCCCTCCTCACTGAGGGAGTCTTATTTAGGAATCCTAATACCCTTATCTCCCTCCTAAGGGGGTTTCTGCTGGACCACGTCTCTCCCCACCCCCTTTACCTCCCTTAGCTTTCCCTACTGTTGAGATTTAATTATCACCCCCCTCCCGTTTTTGTGTATCTGGGGTGTGCCATAGCAACAGGCATGGGATGTGGAGGGGGAGGGAAGGTGGCAGGGGATGGATGAGGCTTGCTTGAGGGAAGAACTGACAGGTGTCAAGACAAGATAGGGAGTAATTAGGAGCCTTCTGGGAAAGGAGGGGGGATTGTGGAGAGTCTCTCCATAATCTAAAGGAGCAAGCAAAACACCCCTGCTGGTGACTGTTTGGTCGGATTTCTCTTTTATCCCCCACCCTCCCCAGGTTCTGTTTATGGAGCTGCTGTGTTATATATAAATTGTGTTTTCTTTTGGATGGGGGTGTGGTGTGGTGGGGAGGGTGGCTTTCAGCCAGCATCTTCTAGCAAAGGTTTTTTGCTGGTGAGATAGAGGGGCCTGAAATGGTGGCGTTGTTTTTGTGTGTGTGTATGTGTGTCCTATTCCTTTCTCTTTTCTTTTTCTTGCTAGCCTACACCATTTCCCCTTCTCTCCGATGTTGCTGTGTTTGAGGCCCATGAGGACAAAGCAACAGTCTGGAATATAGGGATTTCTCTGCACTTTACTTCTCAGTCCCAGGACTGCTGTTGCTGTCACTAAAGTCTCTGTAGCCATCAACCCAAGTGTGGTTTCGATGGAAAAATGAAGGTAAATATCTTGATAAAATAGTTGCTTTTGAGATTTGTGTGAGGCATGGGGATTGTGGTGTTTTTTTTAAGAAGCACACATTTTGTTGATCAACTTAAAGGCATACATGAATTTCTTTTATATATTCTAGAGACCTTACATATTGTGTTCATTTAGCTTATTTCAATGCATCAGCTGCACCTCAAATTTCCTAAATTATTTTGCTTTCTCTAAAGCTAGTTGATCCAGTGGTGTTCCTTTGCTTCCTTCAAGAATGAGGAACACCACATTCTATTGAAAATCAAAACAGATGACTGTAATTGGTAATGATTTTTAAAACTTCTGTTAGTCATACCTTTTCTTGTTCAAGCAGGTGTTGAACAAAGGTGTTGACTCATTAAGGTAGCGGTGGGAGATGTGTGGCCCTCTGATGCCCCCCAAAAGGTTCTGATGTTAGGGAGCTGTGGTCCAAGAGCATCATTCCACCCTTGCTTTAAGGGCATATTGATTAAAATCTGACTGTCATTGAAATGTATGAATAGTGTCTGAATTTTAAGGAATTTTGGTGACAAACATGGTTGACTTCTCTTCTAGATTACTAGACATTGTATGCTCTAACTTAGTTCAAGCTCTTGGGTTCTATTCTGAACCAGGTGGTGGACTAACCCTAGGTGAAATTTCTAGTAAAAGCAGTTTGTGTTCATCTGAAAATTACAAAAATAAGATGAACTGTGCTAATTATAAATATAGTTGTCCCTTCATATTCACTGGGGTTTGGTTCCAGGACCCCCCGTGGATACCCAAATCCGTGAATACTCAAGTCCCACTATATGCAATGACATAGCAAAATGGTGTCCCTTATAGAAGATGGCAAAATCAAGGTTAGCTTTTAAGAATATTTTCAAGCCGTGAATACTTAAATACGTGGATACGGAGGGACAACTGTAGTCATATGGGACTAATTCTTCATAAATTGCAAAGCAATTTCTTCACACTTCTATCACAGCTGATATTGTGTGCTAATTGATTTTATTACTGTGAGGCTTCAGAAATGCAAAAAAATTGTCCTGTGTATCAGTTTTCAGTGTGCTATTGATACTGCAAGTAAATGCTCCATAACTGTATTTTATTTTAAACTTCAGTAGATTCCAGGGTTTTTGTTATTTTACCCCTTCAAAAGACCAACAGTAGCTGGGGTGGGGTCAATTTTAGTTGGGGAATGGTGTGAGGAGAAGGAGAAACTTACTCTTTTTCAACACCACTGTACAATAATATTGACATCCCTGTAGCTGTACAGTTGCCCCTCCACATTCGCGACTTTCACATTTGCGGTTTTGATCATTCACGGAAAGCTGCCTGCGTCCCCCCCCCCTGCTCAACACCCCACTCCCTTCCCAAGGCAGCCAGGGGCTTCTTAGGAAGCTCCTCGCTGCCTTGGGAAAGGGGGGGGGAAGACCCAGCTGGCGCGCTCACACTACACCCCACTCCCTTCCCAAGGCAGCTAGGGGCTTCTCAGGAAGCTCCTCGCTGCCTTGGGAAGGGACTGGGGTGGAAAACCGCTCGCCGGCAGGCTCATTTCTTATTCACAGGTTTTCTGTGTGATCTAATATTCCCCAGAGTTAAGCTGACAAATTTAATTAATTACAGTATTGAATGTGGTCATTTAGTTCAGATGTTGTATCCATAAACTACATAATAAAGCTGTATTGCATTATCCCTTCACTATAAAGTACACTTCTCTAACTCGGCACCCTCCAGATGTTTTAGACTGCAACTCTCATAATCCCTGATCATTGGCCATGCTTTCTGGGGCTGATGACAGTTTTGGGATGGCTGCGGTAAAGCATCAGACGGAAAGCTACTGTTTCCCCCTACATCTTTAGGTTTTCTCTCACATCTAAAGCAGGGGAGGCCAGCACATAGCTTATGGATCACATGTGGCTCTGACCATTTGTACAGCCCCACAGCCATTGTTGCTAACTTAGAGACTCAGTGGCAACTGTGACATATTATGAAACAAATCTTATGGGGAACATTTGTCTTGATTTAAGGTGTACTGCATTCTCTGAAGCCTTTGGGAAGGATTCAGGTGTCCTTTTTGTTCTTGGTTTTAGCATGGAAATGCTGCTTAGAAATCAGAAGTGCTCTGTGTTTTCAATTTCCACTTGCTGCTGCACCACTCAAGTGGAATCCAAAGTGCTAAAATTGGCCACTGGATCTAATAAGAGTTGCCCATCCAGGTTATCAAGTGTCTCAAGCTAACCAGTATTTTTCTCTTTGGACTGATGTTGAGAAGGCTGAGTAACAGTGTAGAGTACTTAATTTATTTTTAAATACAACTGTATTATCTCAGGTAGGCTTAGCAAGTCTTTTGTTTAAATATTATCAGTGAACACAGACTAATTTCAATACATTTGATACCTTCAATATTATTGGCATTATGCAGGTGCCAAGACTGATGCAAGTTGTTTACATTGTAGCTTCTCTGTATTATTTTGCTTTGAATTCTTTTAGTTTTACCAAATATAAAATGTTCAGATTATAGTCTATCAACAGAGATCCACGTATACAGACTTAATTGTATGCTGTTGATATAGATGAGAAGTACATCTGCCCCATAGTGCTTATCTTGGTTCAACTGAAATAGCTGGAGATACCTATTGATATGGATGGGAATACTGTACATATCACTATCTAGGGATGCCATGTGAAAACTTATTTGTTACAAAAAGTAGCAGTTCAGTTTTTTCTTTGTATGCAGTACTGATTTCTGGTAGATTAAACTGCCATATTGTTACAGATTCATTTGAAATCTGTCTTGATACAGTTGTGAAAATAGTGGACAAAACTAAGAAATAACTTTAGAAGACTGTATAGCTATTATTATTATTATTATTAGTTATTTACTAGGCTATTTATTACAAGGCTATCAGAGCAGCTTACAAATTGTTTTAAGCAATAGCAATTTACACATCTACACTGCAGTAAGCAGTTTCCAATGTGTGTTAGCTAACAGAAGTTGGCTATTTTAAGGGGGATTCTGATACTTTTCAGAGTGTAACTACTGATACGCAAGTTTGTTGTGTGAAAGATTTTGACAGAGTAATAATGACAGATCTTTTTAATCCTGTAAGGGCAGTAATTGCTGTGGAGATAAATATGTTTTCTGGTCAGGTTATCTTGTGATGGTGTAACCTTTCAAAATGTTGTGATTATTTCATGTCTAATATGTTCTGCCGATCCATTTCAATCAGATTTTTATAATTGTTTTTTATGTTTGCATTCTGCATGAATCTGTCAACCCTGTGGGTTAGATTGTTGAAAGATAGGACCGCCCAATGAGCTCCTTCATAGTCATTCTACTGTAGATAGCTATACGTGTTTTAAATAAAATGTACTTTTAATGGCAGATACATATATAATTCAGCTTCCTCAAACAAGATCTCCATCTATTCTGTGTAATACATTAATTTCCACCAGAATGCATAATTTTTCTTGCAAACATTTGTGGCCACCACTTTGGATGATATTTAATCATCTGTCTTGAGACAATATCTCTTCTTGGACTAAGCCTTTCTCTTGTGTGGCTCTAAGTCATGGGTGGAAATCATGCAGCCCTCCATATGTTATTGGACTGCAGCTCTCAGCATTTGTCACCATTGGCTGTGCTGTCTAGCGTTGCTGGGACTTACAGTTAAACAACATCTGGATGGTCACACTTTCTCTTTCTCTGTGCTAGACAGAAATGAGTTTTCTCTGTGTTGGCACTGCACTGAAAGAAGCCGTCTAAACCAGTCTACCTGGACTAGCCCCTTCCCTTTTTAATTTTCTGGAAATTCATTAAGGTTGTAGTCCTACAAACATTTAGGAGTAAGTCCCATTAAAATCAATGTAACTTATTTCTGAGCAGACATGGTATAGGATTTCAGTGTAAGACTTATTATTCCAACAATCATTTATTAGTTGTTCTTTTCGCTGAGAGTTCTTGCTGCTGCTTTCTTGCCTCTAATGATTTTATGGATTTATAACTTCAGAATAATTGTGGGTTTGTTGCTTTTTATATTTTGTGCATTGCTTTTATGATGTGTTTGTCCCAAACTAATGGGTAGCACAATGAATAAGACTATAGAGCTTTTGGTTTAGTATTTCTTTCCGTGCAATTGGAGCATTGAGGGATGGTGCTGAGTAACAGTATCCAGAAATATGGTATTACAGTGAAGAACTCTGCTGGATAAACATTAATAGAAGCATGATGGGCAATAGCCTTAACAGAACTGAGGCTTCCACTAGTCTGGGTTTGCATGAATACTGAAAGCTGATAGCTAGACAGAAGTAATACTACCGTACCTTCTCACACCCTATTTCAAAGGTAGTGGTGCACAACCATGAACTTTCAGATGTTTTTTGGCCTGCAATTCACATCAGACCTACCTAGCATAGCCAGTGATGAGAGATTATGGGAGCTGCATTTCCAACAATACCTAGAAAGTCACAGTTGTTCTAGGATCTTTTGACCCCATATTGTTTCCAGGTGTAGTCAGTGAGTGGTGGCACTAAGATAAACTGGTGAGGGAAATGGCTCATGATAAAAAAAAATTATAAGACTAGACATGAAATGCACAAAATTAATAAATATTCAGCCCCCCCTTTCCTATAGTAGTAGAACTTGAACTAATTCAGTGGAATTAATTGGCAGTAGATTCAGAGTACAAAAAGAAAAATGTGTCTTTACATGAGATCCAACTGATATATGGAAACCACCACTACAGGGTGGCAGTGATGGCTACTTGCTCGGCTGGCTGAGTTATTTACTACATTTTATGTATCACCCAATCAAGTTTTGCTGGGCAATTTGCCGTAACAATTTGCTATTGTTAATTGAAGTCAAGCTAGCTTTAACTTATGGTGACCCTATGAATGAGAGACGTCCAAAATGCACTGTCATCACCAGCGCTGTTCAGTTCCTGCAGACTTAGAGCTGTGGCTTCCTAGATTGAGTGTTCTTCTTTTCCTGCTATTTCCCACTTTACCAAGGTTATTGACTTTTCAAATGAGTCAGGTTGTCTCATGATATGGCCAAAGTGTCTCCGTTTGATAATTCTGGCTTATAGGTAGAATTCAGCTTGATTTGCTTTATGTGTGTGTGCCTTGAAGTCTCCTGTTGATTTATGATGATTCCATGAATATCATAGGGTTTTCTTAGGCAAGGAATAGTCAGAGGTGGCTTCTCCAGTTCCTTCCTCTGAAATATAGCCTACAGCACCTGGAATCCCTTGGTGGTCTCCCTTCCAACTACTAACCAGGGCTGACCCTGCATAGCTTCCAAGAACAGACAGGATCTGGTGTCTTTAGGATATTGGACCCATTTTTGTCTTTTTGGCAGTTCATGGTATCTGGAGAACTCTCGTTCAGCACCACATTTCAAATGAGTTGATTATTTTCCTGTCAGCTTTCTTAACTGTTCAGCTTTTGCTACCATGCACAAAAATTGGAAATATGATGACATGGACAATCCTGGTTTTGGTTAGCAATGATATACTTGAGGATTTTGCCTAGCTCCTTCTTAGCTGCCCTTTCAAGTGCTAGTGTTCCTTTGATTTAGTAGAGTCTCTATAATAATGGCCTTAACAATAGCAGTTTTATAGATTTTCCTTGTTTTTTTTCCGGGCTGTGAGGCCGTGTTCTGGAAGAGTTTACTTCTGACATTTCGCCTGCATCTGTGGCTGGCATCTTCAGAGAATGGTTGGGTAGGAGTGTGTGTGGAGTTTATATACTGTGAACACCTTTGGGGGAGTATATATTTGTGTATTTGAATGGTTAGTTTCTAGGTATGGAAATGCAAGGAGGATTAGTGTCTGTTTGGCAAGTGGTTGGTTGATGGCCCATTGTCTGCTGGAAATCTCCCTGTCCCTGGGTGGAATTCCTTTGTAAGTGTTGAGTTTTGATTCTATTATTTTTCAAAACTGGGAGCCAGATTTTGTTTACTTTTAGGGTTTCTTCTTTCCTGTTGAATTTGTCCAGGTGTTTGTGGATTTCAGTAGCTTCTCTGTGCATTCTGACATGATAGTTGTTGGCCTGGTCCAGAATTTCTGTGTTTTTAAATAACATTTTGTGTCCAGGTTGGTTTATAACATGTACTGCTACTGCTGATTTTTCTGGCTGGCCCAGTTTGCAGTGTCTTTGATGTTCCTTGATTGGTGTTTGCACACTGCGTTTAGTGGTCCCTATGTAAACTTGTCCACAGCTGCATGGTATGCGGTAAACTCCTGCAGCTTTGAGAAGGTCTCTTTTGTCCTTCGCTGAGCATAGCATTTTTTGGATTTTCTTGGTTGGTCTGTAGATTGTTTGGAGGTTGTGTTTCCTTTGATGTATGGTAATAATAGCTTCCTTTTTGGCTAATGGTTACTCCAGACCAGACATCACAAGAGCACCAGACCCAGAAAAAAAACACAGGAATGAAGAAAAACAACCACCCAGATGAAATTCATTGGGTCTCCATAAGTCAACAGGTGACTTGAAGTCACATGCACACACAGAGCCTTAGTTAGTGTGACAGAAATATTTAATACTGTACAAAAACGTGTGTGTGTGTGTGTGTGTGTGTGCTTTCAAGTTGCCTGCTGACGTATGGCGACCCCACGAATTTCATAGGGTTTTCTTAGACAAGGAATTCTCTGAGCTTTCACAATAAGTAGACATGAGAAATAAAATGAAATGAGAGCTGGAATAGCAATATTTGCCTATTATGCTGTACACATCCACATGTTTGACCACAGAGGCACCAAACTTGATATGTTAGCTAATGGGACCAAAACAAAGACTGTAATAATGTTTTGGACCTGCTCCCATCAACAACATCAAGTACCATATATTCCTGCATACAAGACTACTTTTTAACAATTGAAAATCTCCTCAAAAGTGTGTGTGGGGGTCTTATACCCCAGTAGACCTTTTCCCCTGCTGTGAGAATGATTGAAGTGTAAAATGGCCTGGGCAGTTTTCCTAGCAGATCCTTCCTCCTGCTGTGAGAATGACTGCTTTGCATTTAAAGAGTTAAATGGCCCTCTATTTAGCTCAGGAGAGTCAAAATGATGTTTCTTTTCAGGACAAGTTAGCCTAAAATTAGAATTTCTGGATTCAACTTCTCATTTTGCATCAAGTTTTGTCTATGGTGAAATTCTCTTGTTTGCTAATGTGGCTCTAAAACCATTAATGTGCTCATTCATTAATGTGCTCATTCAAAAATTTGGGATTGGATAGCTTCATATTAACCAACTTACAGTATTAATGCAACCTTACTTTCCAAAGATTGAATACCACAGAGATTTTTCAAAGTATCTCATGCTTTTTTAGCTGTTCTCAGTCCTTTAATTTCACAGACTATTCCATCATCTACAGCCACTGAGCTGGCTGGCTGGTGGCTGGCTGGGGGGGGGGCAAACTCTATATTTTAACTTAAAAATTGGGGGTCATCTTATGCGCCCAGTCATCTTATACACCGGAATATACGGTACCTTCTGAACAAACACATCAGATTTTTGTTTGTTTTGCTCTAGAATGTGTATTAAAGAGCTGAGTTTGACTAAATTTGATATTTAAACTTAGGTTGACATCCCAAACATTTTTGTGGAAGCTTGTAACTGATAGGCAAACTCTGGCTGCTGCTGGTTGTTGTTGTTGTTGTTGTTGTTCTTCTTCTTCTTCTTCTTCCAAAATGGCTGATTTGAGCATTTTGCATGGAACTTGGTGTAAAACAATATTTAATGATTGTAGATATAGTTGGCTGTCCGTACCACAGATTCTGCACCCATGGATGCAACCAACCATGGCTTGAAAATATTTTTGCAGGGGGGGGGGTTTCCAAAAAGCAAACCTTGCTGTTTGCCATTTTATATAAGGTCATTTACTACACCATTGTATATAATGGGACTTGAACAGTTTTTGGTATCCATGGGTGGGGGTGGGTGGGCCCTGAAACCAAACCCCAGCAGATACCAAGGGCCCACTGTACTCATATTCAAACTTTTGTTTCTTTCGGATAATGAGTTAAAATATAAATCTTTACTTGAATAATGCCAGGTAAATTTTCTGATAGTTCCTAAGAGACTGAGTTAAGCACTTCCCGGGCCTCATTCTTGCTTTTGTCATAAACTTAGACTTTTGATAAGCTGCCATATCTTTGCATCTCACTGTGTTCTGTAAAGTACAAATCTTCCTTCTTAAAGGAAGTTATGCAATAAGAATTTATCTTGCCTGATAACCTCATATTATTCTGAAACTACTGTACAGTTGTCCCTCCATATCCACAGATTTGCTATCCACGGATTTAAGTTTTCACGGCTTGAAAATATTCTTAAATAATAATCCAAAAAGCAAACCTTGATTTTGCTATCTTATATAAGAGACACCATTTTGCTATGCCATTGCATATAATGGGACTAGAATATTCACGGATTTTGGTATCCACAGGGGGTTCTGGAACCAAACCCCAGCGAATATGAAGGGACAACTGTATATTAAGTGACTTGTTTCTGTTTATACAAAGACTTTATTTCCTTTTATATTTCCTAATTTAAAATTCTGTTTATGTGTAAGCCTGCAAAAGGACAGAGTGACAGAAGCAGGGAATAACAGTGTAGAAAGAAAAAGAAATCAGCTTATTGTTTTGAATGCTTTCCCTTGTTTAACTGTTAAAGATAATGAACAAAAGGACTATGTATGCGTATAATTATTAGGCTCTGTTAACTGAGATATCTACTTCTTTTTATTGATGTAGGAATGACTAACTAGAATTTTAAGTTTAATTCATTACGTAATAACTTTTTAAAAAAATGGAATGTGTATTCTGATAAATCACACAATTTCTATGTGGGATAATTTTTATTATCCTGGAGAAATGGCTCAGACTATTGGCACTTACTCAAAGGTGAACATAAATGGCAGTAGCTTTTATCTTGTGTGGGGTTTTTTTAATGGTTGGTTTTGGGGAGAATGTGAACTCCAGTAATCTATATAGCTCCTTGGTTTTTAGGTTGCACGTTTTCAACAATTGCCTAATGATGACAATGAAATAATGATTCCTGTCCTGACTTCAAAAAAAGCAAGTGAACTTCCAGTCAATGAAGTTGCAAGCATTCTTCAGGTGAGTGATAACTGTGGATGTTTAAATAAAGCATTTCCTTAACATTCTTAAGCATTTGTTTAATCTTAAAGCCTGTCCAATAAATAATTTATTATTACTAACCAACCTGGGTTTTTTACTACAATTATTACCAATGTGCTCTTACTTGATGGAAGTTATGCTGAGTAACTTCATTTTATATTGCATTGATCAGTGATGATGATGAAGTAGTGCATTTAAATGAAACATTTGCATGGTATGTACAGTAAATATTACAAACAGTTTGAGGTTCTGTGGAAAAGGCTTCTGTTCTTCCCAAAGGAACTATAATGGCTTTCTCTTACAGACTCACCTGATATTAGCTTTTAAATTTAACAGTCTGGAATAAGAGTATAGAACAATAGAATGGAATACAGACTTGTTCAAGTACTTGTCTTGTCTGAGTACAGCTTTGGTCCAGATTGTTTTGAAGGACTGTATCTTTCTTTATGAGCCCATCAGAGCTCTAAGATGGCCTGAAGAGGCCTTTCTCCCTGTCCCACCACCTTTCCAGGCTCCTTTGGTGGGAGCAAGGGAGAGGACCTTCTTGATGGCTGCTCCTAGATTTGTCCCATTTGTCCCAGCATGATTCCCATTATTGGGATAAAGGTGGGATGTAAATAAATAATTGTTAATTTAATTAATTAGGTATTTAAAATAATAATTTAATATAATAATCATAAATACTTTCTCTCTGGCTTTTCTTCGCAAACGAAGATTCAGGAAGGACTCATCCCGCGTTTTCTGCAAGCGCGCTGATGACTAAAAAGGCCAATCCGAGATAAACAAGTCCGGTTGCAAAAAGCACAGCAGAAGGTCTCCTTGGGTGATGTTTTTGGGTTGTGATTCTTTCTGCGTTGTCGTTTCTCTTCAAGACTTGTTCGTCGTGAGTTCTCAAATAAGGCTGCAGCATTGTGGATAGTGCGTCTCCATGCCTCCCGATGTGAGGCCAGCTTTTAAAAAATTGTGCATTTTTCTTTGTCACTAAAATATTTGTCGGGTTTTTTTTATCATAATAGTGCTTCTTAGAGGCATACATAATTAAATATTAAGGAATGTTCAAATGACTATATAATGTATTCTGTAGTTTACAACATTCCATTGTGGTGGGTTTTTTTGAGGGGGGGAATTATCGCCTGTTCCTCTAGTAGCATTTTAAAATAAATTGTTTTGAAATAAAATAAGATAAAATCTGAGGATGTGTTGAACTTAATATCTTCAATTGTGCATGATATAGCAGTTAGTTACCAAATATTGAAGAAAGCTATTTATTTATGACACAATCTTCAGGGCATGTGGGAAAAGACTTCTGAAGATGACCTTATGTATGGGCAGTTTTGTATGGGGAGGATGGCCTTTCAGGTGCATAGGTGCCAAATAGTATGGTACTTTACTTTTCCAGTAGGAGGAGTTATAAGTTTGAATCTTGAAAATTTCAGCAATATAGCCCTCAATTTTTGGCCTGAAGATAGAATTCCTGCTGTGTCATTCAGATTCTTGAAATGTACTGAGTCTAATCTCACAGCTGTAAAAAGCCTTTTAAACCAGAAATAATAGGGAAACATAATGGGTTTGGCTTCTGCAGTCTTTCTTAGAACATGCATCTGATTGGAGTAAAATAAAAATCAATGTTTTTCATATGCAGAATAATAAAAAGCACTTAATTTTTCATATTCCTGCAGGCAGACCTTCAGAATGGCTTGAAAAATTGTGAAGTCTGTCATAGACGGGCTTTTCATGGATGGAATGATTTTGATATTGGTGAGGATGAACCACTGTGGAAAAAATACATTTCTCAGGTAAGTGCCTCTTTTCCCTTTGGAAAGCTTTTTCAGATAAAGCTTTTCAGTCACTGTGATATTACTCTGTCTGCCCTAGGAGCACTCCTGCAATTGGTGCTTTGGTTGGGGATTTAGCTTCGTGTGCTTTCCCCAGTGAGAAAAGACCCACACAGTGCAAACTCAGGTCCCTGAGAGAGGCTGAGAGCTTAATGATGACATCCAGCCCACAAAGGGGTCTGCTGCTTAGAATCTAAAGTTTATAACTGGTCAAAATATGCGGTTTTGGAATAGTGATCTGTATAGAAATCTTGAGCTTTTGATGTCTCTGTAGCTATCTCGTGCAATTATCCTGTTTGATCTTTTTTTTTTTAAAGAATGATTATGGTTACTCTGCCAAGATTATTTAAAGGATTGCATTTCTGCATTTTAAAAATCAAAGGCCCAGTTTTTATCAGGTGGTGTTGCAAGTACTGTATTTCTTAAAATGTTTTAGCTCAGCTATATTAGGATGTTTTTAAACCTCTAGTGTTTGTGAAGAGAATACTTAAATCCCATCATTTGCACTGTAAGCACAGTTTGTACTAGGGATGCAAAAATAGTTGTAAATTTTCTTGTCCTTGATGAGATAATTTCTCAGCACATTGAAACACCGTATATACACACACACTCTCTCTCTCTCTCTCTCACACACACACACACATATAAAATGTCAGTCGCTACATTGTTGTTTTGTTTTGTTTTGTGACTTTATTGTCAAAAAAAAGTTTTGGTCCAGATAATGTTTTTTGCAGAAAACATAAGGCTTTGCTTGTGCAAATGAAATGTTTGCAAAAACATCTTGAAATCTGAAAAATCATTGAAAAATGTGCAAAACTCTTGTTATCTTGCCTAAAAGAGAGAAAGTGTTTGAAATTTTTCAAGACTGCAAGAATGAAACAAATGAAGATTTACATTGTAGCTGATAGTGGCTTTCACTCTTTTAAGACATTAGGGCCTAGTAGCTACAGCTAGGTCCGGAAATACTTGGACATTCATTCAAGTTTTGTTATTTTGGCTGTTTACCAAAATAAATTCAAATTACAGTTAAATAATGAATATGGGCTTAAAGTACAGTCTCTCAGCTTTAATTTGAGGGTAATCACATCCAGATTGGAGGAAGGGTTTAAGAATTATAGTTCTTTAATATGTAACCTCCTCTTTTTCAAGGAACCAAAAGTAATTGGACACTTGACTCAAAAGTTGTTTCACGGATTGGTGTGGGCTATTCCTTTGTTATTTCTTCATCAATTAAGCAGGTTAAAGGTCTGGAGTTGCTTCCAGGTGTGGCATTCACATTTGGAAAAGGAGCTCTCAATGCAAGTGAGGCCATCCTTAAGCTGCAAATAAAATCCACCAGAGGTAGCAGGAACATTAGGAGTGGCCAAATCAACAGTTTGGTACATTCTGAGAGAAAAAGAATGCACTGGTGAGCTCTGCAACACCAAAAGGCCTGGATGTCCATAGAAGACAACAATGGTAGATAATTGTAGCATCCTCACAACATCCAGCTAAGTGAAGAACACTCTCCAGGAGGCAGGCATTATCTAAGTCTACCATAAAGAGAAGACTTCACGAGAGCAAATACAGAGGGTTCACCACAAGGTGCAAACCATTCATAAGCCTCAAGAATAGAGAGTCCAGATTAGACTTTGCAAAACAAAACAAAACAAACAAACAAAGAAAAAACAACCTTAAAAAGCCAGCCCAGTTCTGGAACAGCAGTCTTTGGATAAATGAAACTAAGGTCAACCTGAACATTTTATTTATGATTGTTTTAATTTGTCCAATTACATTTGCCCCTGAAATAAGGGGACTGTGTATGAAAATGATTGCAATTTCTAAACGTTTCATACAATCTTATTGTTCAGCCTCTTGAATTAAAGCTAAAAGCCTGCACTTCAATTGCGTCTCGGTTGTTTAATTTCAAATCCATTGTGGTGGTGTACAGAGCCAAAATTATGAAAATTGTGTCAGTGTCCAATTATTTCCCACCCTAATTGTATATTTCCCAGTATACCTTTCCTCAGAATATAGTGCATGTATTCTTTCTGGTAAAAGGCTTATTGTTATTATATTAATATTATTATTCAAGGAAGTTTTTGAAATCTATTCTTTAATTTGCAGTTTAAAAACCCCCTTATTATGCTTCTCTTGGCTTCTGCAGTCATCAGTGTTATAATGCATCAGTTTGATGATGCCGTCAGTATCACTGTGGTAAGATTATTACATTTCTTTGAACTTAAATAAATCCTTAAGATTAGCATTTCTCTTTACATAAAGTTCCATATTATCTTAGCAACCTTGGGTTACCAGGAAAAGATTAGAAACTGTTTAGTGTCTTATGTGCTTAACTAATGGCAGGGTGATCCCATCTGCTTTCCCGGTTCCTCATTTCCATCAGATGGACGGGAGCCTGGTCACTTCTCTTCCCCAAACCATCTGCATTTCCCACATAATGCCCCCAAATTCTTAAATACCCCTAATGGTATATACTTCTTATAGAAACAATTTTGTTTTTTGGGCTTGGGCTTTAAAGAGCTTCAAATCTTCACTTTATAATCTTCCTGCTTACCTGGGTTACACATATGGCTTTGGTTGGTGCAATATGTTTGATTAATATGAGAGATACTTCTTATTACCGGGTAGAAATTTGAAGGTCCAGGAAAAAAAAACCAGAAAAAAATCATGAAAAATATTTTCCTGCCTGTTTCTTTTTCCTGCAGTCTTTTTTTTTTTTTTTTTTGGTGGGGTGGGGTGATTAAAAGAAATGGATTATGGAATATTTTCTCTTAAATTGAGGATGGAATATTTAAGATAAGGGGCTCATAACTACCCCTACATTATTTCTAAAATCAATGTACAGTTGTCCCTCCATATTCATGGATTTGACATTCACGATTTAAGTATTCACAGCTTGAAAATAGTCTTAAAAAAAATAATCCAAAAAGCAAACCTTGATTTTGCCATCTTATATCAGGGACAGCATTTTGTTATGCCATTGCATATAATGGGACCTGAGTATTCATGAATTTAGGTATTCACAGGGGGTCCTGGAACCAAACCCCAGTGAATGTGAAGGGACAACTGTAATAGTAAGATGCATGTAATTCTATGTATAGTATCAGATCATAGCCATATATTGTCTTAGGTTTCTTTCCTCAGTTCATTTATGAGAATGATTGCTTCTATGACAATATGGCACTATGGAGGCCTAGAAGAAACAAAATTGGTTGCTATCTAATGCTCATTGTTTCTTTTGGGTTATTTTTTTTTTTTTTTGTCTTTCATAAATTGGCAAAACCAGAGAGGTTATTTCTTGTGTCCCTTATAGCTCCATTTATAATGAAAAAATAAATTTTTAAAGAAGTAAACTCTATTTGTAATTACTGTTTGAACAAACTGTTTGTTTAATATTCCAAACATGATAATTTTATGCCAAATTAAATTAAACAAAATTAATTTTTTATTCTTAAAGTAATAGAGTTACCTTCAGTATGTAAAGGATACTAACATTGCATTTTTTCAATTTTTCTGGAAATCTTATTTTTTTTTCTGGGGAAAAATTGATCCTCCCCATAGCTTCTCAGTTTCCAGAAATTTTATATCCCTGCTGCCAAGGCTTTTGACTTGCATCCATAAGACAGACTTCTTTTTTTGCATCTTATGCTAAAGAGAGCTGGTAGATTAGGTATCATAACAATGTACAGCTACTAATTTACAGAGTTTTTGGTTTTGGATAGGATGGACTGCTTGGCTTGAACAAGAGCTTATTTCTGGCAAGAAAGCAGGACATAGTAAATAAATATTGTCAGTCCAGAAAGGTTTATAATCTTTGGATACTTTAAATGTAAAAATAAATGGTTTGATGAGAAAAGTGTAGGTAATTATTTGCCATGCTTCCCCACTGGTAACTTTATTCCTTTTCTCTACACAATGTTGTTTTCAGTATTTTTACTGGGCTGGAGGCCAAGCAACAGTCTGAAAACAATGCCCACATTATTTATTCTCTCCTTTCTTCCAGAAACATAACTGCTTGTCCTGTATAACGCCAAAGTAATTAAGGCACAGTTTAATTACATAGCTTCCAGTTAAATTTGGAAGACTTGTAATAATAGCAGTTTAAACAGAATTTAAAAGAAACCTAGAACTTATGATTAAAACATGTTTGCTTGGTTAGGTTATTGACCAAACTCTGATCCTTGAACCATCGTGCTGGCAGGTACCCATGGTATATCACTCTGGATATGAACTACAGTGGATAAATGCTATGAACTACAAAGAAATGCAGACTAGAAGGCTTTGAATGTCAGATGAGCTGATTTGCACTTGTTTCTAGTGCTAAACATCTGAAGTAGCATTTGAAACCAGCCTTTTTACTGTCTGATTCTAATCCAGGATTATTCAAATACCTTTACAGTGTTAATCTTTTTAAAAGTTATGCCTGGATTGCCTAAGTAAACAACACTTCATACTATTAATCTCCTAGCAGACGTTTGGTTTCTAAATGTTAAGTTTATATTCTTGAGAAGTATAAAGAAAAAATGGAAGTATTATACAAATGAAAACAAAATACAGTTGTCCCTTCCTATTCGTGGGGCTTAGGGTCGGAGCACCCCGTGAAAGTAAAAAAATAAATAAATGAATAAATGAATAAAGTGTAAATTAAAGTAAAAACTGCACCACTGCGCACTCTGCCTCCCCGCCCTCCTCCTCCAATATCCCACAGACACACCTTCACCTCCCCGGGCGAAGAGCCAAGTTCGGGCACCACTACGCACTCTCTCTTGCCTGCCCTCCTTCAACACACACACACACACACCTTCCCCTCCAGGCTGGATGGGAAGCAACGCCTTGTGCCCTTGCCTGCCTGCCCTCCTCCAACATGCACATATACCGTATATTCTGGCGTATAAGACAAATTTTAAGCACTCAAAACTGCCCTCCAAAATTGAGAGTCGTCTTATACGCCAGATATACTTTTGCTTCGCCTGCCGACCTATCTCCTGCCTCTTCGCAAAGGGAGTGAAGAGGCAGGAGATGGGGCAGGGGGGTGAAGCAAAGTGCTTTGCAGTTCATTCGCCCTCTCCTCTGCCTTCTCCCCCTTTGGGGAGCAACGGAAGACAGAGGAGGGGGGCGAACGTTGCGGTTTGCCGTGGCTGCAGCTTGATCGCCTCTGCAGCGGCCGAGGCAAACCGCCCATTTAACTCTGCAGCCCCGATGCCTCCTTCTGGGCTCCCTGGTTAAGGGAGCCCAGAAGGAGGGATCGGGGCTGCAGAGTTAAACCCCTAGATTCGCTCCATGAAGGTGGGGAAAGGGAGCGAAGATGCCCCGTTTAACTCTGCAGCCCCGATGCCTCCTTCTGGGCCCCCTGGCTAAGGGAGTCCAGAAGGAGGGATTGGAGCTGCGGAGTTAAACCCCTAGATTTGCTCCCTTGAAGGTGGGGAGAGGGGGTGAATCCCGGGGTTTGGCTCCACAGCCCTGTGTCCTCCTTCTGGGCTCACTTCGGAAGGGAGCCCAGAAGGAGGCATCGGGGCTGCGGAAGGATTTGCCGCGACCGCCCCTGCTTCGGAAGAGCCAAGGTGGAGGGAAGGGGGCTGCTGAGGCAAACTGGGCATTTTCGCCCCTTTCCTCCACCTTCGAGTCAAGTTTGACTGGAAGGTTGAAGAGAGGGGCGAATGTTGCGGCTGGCTGGCTGGCTGGGAGAGCCCTGCCAGCTGATCCTGTTCGCTTTCCCAACTCACGAGGAGATCCTCCTGAGTTGGGAAACAAAGAGGATCAGCTGGCAAGGCTCCCCAGCCAGTCAGCCAGCCATTGGGGGCGTGGTCTTATATGGCGAATATATGCCTAAGCCTAGATTTTTGGTTGGAAATTAGGGGGGTGGTGGTCTTATACGCCCAGTCACCTTATACGTCGGAATATACGGTACCTTTTCCCTGTGCAGGAGGAGGCTCCGGGTCCCTTTAAGAGCCTGCCCGGGGAAGGGGGAAGAGGAGGGGCCAGGGTGGCTGCTGCGATGTGCCCGGACCTTGCAGAAACTCCCCAAAATAACCAACTTCCTTTCACCAAACTTTCTGGCATTTCAGGGGGGATGGGCAAAGTGGAAGGGAAGGGAAGGGATGATGCGGGGTGAGCCGGGGAGCAGAGTAGCTCAAGATTCCCGATGACTACTGCTGCCGCTGCCATGGTGTTGAGCAGCGAGGTGCCTCTCTCCTTTGCCCCCTTAGCAGTGGTGGCAGGCAGGGTCTGCTAGCCGAGCTAAAGCGGTAGGGGGGAACAACGACAGTGCCAATGCTTATTAACCTGGAGCAGCATCTTGTGAATGGGAAACAAAGGGGAAGCAGCAAGGCCTGCTGTTCCTCCTGTTGTAGCCAACCAGACTGGTGAATGGGGGATTCTCCTGAAGTGGCAGTGCCACCTTAAAGAGCCAGGAGAATCCCAACTTATATGTGAAGATCTCAGGGCCATATACAGTAAAAAAATGAATGATTAAAATAGTGTAAACAATAAGAATGATTTTTCAAGGCTAAAACATATTAAAGAATTTTATAAGTAAAAAAGACAGATCAAAACTGGTTAAAATAGTTTAAAATCATTTAAAGCCATGTACATGTGAAGATTTGTGTAAAACCAATTAGTTCTCATAGCCTTTAGTGACAGCAACATTGATGCTAATTGGGCCGTTCATGGGAGGGTATTCCATAACTGGAGTAAACTTGCATGCTTCATTGAACTACAGGAGATGCTTACTTCTCACTATTGATAGCATGTGAAAAATAAGGACTGAAACATTTTCAAAGCTATTTCGTTCAATTATCACTCATTTTGTTAATTGTGCACAATGATTTTCTTACCTGGTTCTCATTAATGTGTAGTGGTGTAAATATATGTGTATGTACTTTTGTCACCCAGAATCTTAGAAGGAAAAAAAAAGTTGAAAGCCTCTGTATACATTTATGTTCACTTACTGAAAATAATACCTGAATGTTACTTGCATATTTGACTCAACAGTTGATAGGGCAGCTCAGTCTGTGAACACATGTCTTCTTTCTTACAGGCAATACTTATTGTTGTTACAGTTGCCTTTGTTCAGGTAAGAATTTTTCACTCACTTTGCCCAACAGTGAGCTGTTTAGAAAAGTTGTAGTTACCAGTTGTTAACAGTATTTAACATTGTTAAAAAGTTGTCTCAGTCCTCCTCAGGTATTTTAAAGTGGAATGAACCAAGCAGACCTTGTTTTCCTCTTATTGAGATAATCTTGCTATATATATTATAATGTTCTAATGCCATAATTAGTATCCAAATTAATGAAGAAGTTGTCTGTCCATGGCAGAAGTGTGATAGCCAGTTCTCTATATAGTATGAGCTTTTGTAAGAACAACTTATTCATCATATTCATGAACTGGGCTGAAAAAGTGGTAGACAGGTAGCTAGAAAGATTTGGGTATATGAGCATTACACGGGGCAGTGCTTGTGAACTGGTTGTTTATATTCCTGCTTGAAAATACAGAGAATTTCTTAGATTTGAGGATAGACTACTATCATAGAATATGCTAAAATACAGACTTCACTTTCATAATTGAAAACTGGCCTGAATTCTTCACTGGAAAGAATATGAATTTTTTTCCAGTCGGCATGGATTTATTTATTTATTTATTTTTATCATGATGTAGACAATCCACTTGGCTCTTGCATGCTGTGGTTGTCCAGTAGAACTGTTACAGTGATGAAGCATTTCTGCATTCCAGCCCTTTGGAATATGCGGAAAAGGAGAAATGTTGATGAAAAGTATCAGTCAGACAAGCAAGCTCACTTGATCTGATGCAGTAAAGTTAGAGAAATCTTTTCATTCTTTGATTATTATCTTCCTTTTATGCATCTGCAGGAATACCGTTCAGAAAAATCTCTTGAAGAGTTAAGTAAACTTGTACCTCCAGGATGCCACTGGTATGAACTAGCTTATTATTCAGATTTTTTACTTAAGTAATGTGGCTGAAGATGGCTTCTCAGTGACATATTATACCAGATATTTGCACCTGTGTAGGTGCACAGGAGGACTGTGGAAGTATGACTTAAGAAGCCAGGGATCTGTGGGAAACATAGCTTACTGTGGACAAGCTGTATCATGGAGCATCATACTAGATCCCTCCCACTTTTAGCAGAAGAACTGAACAAATTACAGAGCTTTGCCTCATGATTATCCTCTCATGCAAATCTATTTGCGGCTGCTAATGGAACATTTAGATAAATTAACAAATTCATTGAGAAGTAATTCAACAGGAGTCTTTATGGAAACATGGGGCCCATTCAAAGATGATGATGATGATGACTATTATTATTTTTTTGCTTTTTTCTATACAGTATTATGGGTAGGAATGTTGATCAACAGTATGGCAATAGCTAGATTAAATAGGAAGAACTGTAGATAATAGAGGTAGAAATAAATAATCATTAAGAAAGCAATTAGAGTATGTGGGAAGTCTTATTTTATAAGAGGGGAAGGGTTGTTGTATGTTTGGAAGTTGTATGTTTATTGTCTGTCTTATGTTAATGTTTATGTGGTTAATTGTTTAATAAAAATATTTTTTTTAACCAGAAATCTATTTGCAACTGCTAGTCTGGTTTGTTTCTTTGCCAATAAACCAAATATACAACCCACAGTTCATTTTAGATTTGTTTGTGTATTATCCCTTTTGTTTATTGGGAAAACCCACAATTAACTTAGCGTGATATACAAGGCATAGTATAAGGCTTAGTAGTTTGTTCAGCTATCTCCACTGGAAATAGAAAGTGCATGGACTTCATATACCAGCATAGTGCTTGTAACAGATAAGCAAGGTCCTACAGTTCACACATGTTGTGTGAGCTTGGTGCTTAATTAAGTTGTAAAGTAGAATTCCTTAGTCAAAAATCTTTGGTATAGAAACCTTCTAAATAAAAGTGGTTCTGTAATTGTTGGCATCTAAGAATGTGTTCGTAAACCACAAAGGGAATGGTAAGTGCAAAATTGTTAAAATAGCTTGCATTTTTTGGAAAGGGTAACTACTGTGAATATTGAAAAAAATTATATGTATATTTCAAAAAGAGTACAGTATTCAATATTATTTTCATGGTGTACTGCTTTTTTGTTTTTTTAAAAAATATTTCACGTTGCCTTGAATGCCTGTGAGCAGAGAAGTGCATCATAAATACTATATGTATGTATGTATGTATGTGCGTATAAAAATATTGCAGAGACTGTCAAAGGGGAACTAGCCTTTGTAATCACCAATGGCTCCTCTTCATCCTGGAGAGAGGTGACCAGTGGGGTGCCACAGGGTTCTGTCCTGGGTCCAGTGCTATTCAACATCTTTATCAATGACTTGGATGAGGGAACAGAGGGTATGCTTATCAAGTTTGCAGACAGGGCTGGTTTAAGGCACCAGAGGCGTCAGCATCCACAGGGGGGCCCATCATTGTGGGGGGGGGCGTGGTACCCCTCCTCCTGCAAAACATTATTAGTAATAATCTGAATATCCTGTACTATGAATAGCTTAGGTTGAGTCGGGTTACATTGACCTGAGATAAACATATGGGCCAAAATTCCTTCAACCGGTCCTGTTTGCAGATGATACCAAATTAGGAGGGATAGCTAATACCCCAGAGGAAAGGATCAGAATCCAAAATGACCTCAACAGATTAGAAAGCTGGACCAATAGTAACAAAATGAATTTCAACAGGGAGAAATGTAGGATACTACACTGGCAGTAAACATGAAATGCATAGATATAGGATGGGTGATACATGGCTTGAGAACAGTACATGCAAAAAAGATCTAGGAGTCTTAGTGGACCACAAGCTGAACATGAGTCAGCAGTGTGATGCAGCAGCTGAAAAAGCCAGTGCGATTCTAGGCTGCATCAATAGGAGTATAGTGTCTAGATCAAGGGAAGTAATAGTGCCACTGTATTCTGCTTTGGTCAGACCTCACCTGGAGTACTGTGTCCAGTTCTGGGCACCACAATTCCAGAAGGATATGGACAAACTGCAACATGTCCAGAGGAGGGTGACCAGGATGGTGGGAGGTCTGGAGGCCATGCCCTATGAGGAGCGGTTTAGGGAAGTGGGCCATGTTTGGAGAAGCGAAGGTTGAGAGGGGACACGATAGCCATGTATAAATATTTGAAGGGATGTCATACTGAGGATGGAGCAAACCTGTTTTCTGCTGCTTCGGAGACTAGGACACGGAGCAATGGGTTCAAACTACAGGAAAAGAGAATCCGCCTAAACATTAGGAAGAACTTCCTGACAGTAAGAGCTGTTTGGAAGTGGAATACACTGCCTCGTAGTGTGGTGGAATCTTCTTCTTTGGAGGTTTTTAAACAGAGGCTGGATGGCAATCTGTCAGGAATGATTTGATTGTGTATTGCTGCATGGCAGGGTGTTGGAGTGGATGGCCCTTGAGGTCTCTTCCAACTCTATGATTCTATGATCCTTATGTGTAAATAATGTCATAGAAATAAAGATTACTTCTTGGTTCATGAGTATTAATTTACACAAGGTTGGATCCAGACTAAGCTATATTTAGGATAGAGGCATTGAAATCAGTGGGATATCAGGTAGTCATGATTAACAAATACAGTCAGTTTCATTGGATCTACACTACGTGTAAATCCTCAGAACATTATTTTGTAATAAGATACTGTTATAGTAAGTCCTCCCCCAAATGGATTTCATTCCCATAGTGAGTAGCAATAGCAATAGCATTGATATTTATATACCACTTATCAGTGCTGAAGCACTCCCTAAGCCAGTGATGGGCAACCCGTTGAGCTTGGTGTGTCAAACTTCGCCAAAAAACTGAGCATAACTCGGGTGGTGTGTCACCTTGAGAAAAAAAACATTATCTCTGCTGGTGGAAGCGAGGGCAAAGATCCCGGCTTAACCGGAAGTCCCAGAACTAGATGCTCTGGGACTTATGTTGTTTTAGCCTACAGACCTCCGGCACAGAGTGTCTAATAGGGGAGGATGAAACATTTGCGACTACAGTTGTCCCTCCACACTTGTGTGTTTCACATTTGCAGTTCCAGATATTCACAGATTCCCGCTTTGGGGAAGGTGGGAGGGGGGAGGAAAGTGGCGACGGGGGCTTCGAAGCCCCGATCACCACTTTAGGGAGGCGGGGGGTGGTGGTGGAGGAAAGTGGCGACCGGGGCTTCGAAGCCCCAATCGCCACTTTAGGGAGGGTGGTGAGGTGGCGGGGGCGGGGGAGGAGGCCTACGGCTGCATGTCATCAGAAATGGCTACGCGTGTCAGTGCTGACACGCATGTCATAGGTTCGCCATCACTGCCCTAAGCGGTTTACAATGTTTTTTAGCTAATTGCGCCCAACAAGCTGGGTACTCATTTTACTGACCTACAAAAGGATGGAAGGCTGAGTCAATCTTGGAGCCCTCTTGGCTCGAATTCATAACCTTGTGGCTTGAAGTACTGGCATTTAACCACTGCGCCACCAGGGCTCCCTGGATTTAACCCCTAGACTAGATTTAACTCTGAAAATCCTACTGTTAAAAGAAAAATTATGTTGAACTCGCATCATAGGTAAGAAGTGACATTAATGTAGGAAACTGTGTATACTTTAGGCTCAGAATTCAGAATGTAGCTGCTAGGTTAACTAGAATCTCAACCCAGTGAATCAAGCAGATTTTAACCTGTTATATCTGTAGAAGCTATCTGAAGTCTGCAGTTCTTGCTTATATGAACCTCAAGGACTATCTAGTCCAACCCCTGCCATGCAGGAATACACAACTGAAATACTCCTGAGAAATTGTCTTCCAGCCTGTGATTAAAAACCTCCAAAGAAGGAAAGTTCACTACCCTCCAAGACAATCTTTTCCACTGTCAAATAGTTCTTACAGTAAAAAGTCCTGTCTAATGTTTAGGTGGAATCTGTTTTTGTAATCTGAACTCACTGGTTTGTGAAGTAGCAGAAAATAGCTTCACTCCATCCATCTTGTTCTATCTTAGCTATTAAATCTAGAAGTATGTTATTTTTAATTCTCAAAATAAATACCATACCAACAGTTAAAGTATTGTAAGTTATCACTTTTTTACAACATATTTATCCCTCTACAGTGTTCGAGAAGGTAGAGTGGAACATACACTTGCAAGAGATTTGGTTCCAGGTGATACTGTGTGCCTGTCAGTGGGAGACCGAGTTCCTGCAGATTTACGCCTATTTGAGGTACATAATCATAAATTCATATTCATATTAAACCATAGTTCATCTTTTGAATGTAGTGATTTCACAGATAACAGTAATGACTTGAATTAACTTTTTGTGTGTATACGTGCCTTCAAATCACCTGTCGACTTTTGGTGACCCCATGAATTTCATAGGGTTTTCTTAGGTAAGGAATATTCAGAGGTGGTTTTGCCAGTTCCTTCCTCTGAAATATTAACTTTAGACTCTTTAACATTTAAATTCATAAGGTAACTAACTAGCAAATAATATTATTTGACCCTATAAAAGAATTAATTTTGTATAGAACCTCTCATTGTATTTAATCACAAAGTGGTTGCAGTTCTATCAGGCTAACAGCTGAATATTTTGTGACAGGGTTTATCCAATGTATTTCAGCATTAGCTGGCTCACAGAGTCATTATGAGGATAATGTGGGGAAGAGAGCTATGTGTATCACCTTGAAATTGCTGAAGGAAAGGCAGAATATAAATGTTACAAATTTATAGGGGACATGTAATGGTATCCAAATATGCAGTGTATATTTACCGTATTTTCCGGTGTATAAGACGACTTTTTAACCCAGGAAAATCTCAAATGTTGGGAGTCGTCTTATATGCCAGTGGTGTGGCAGGTTGGGGAAGCACAGAGGGGTGGGTGGCTGCTGGCCCCACCTCAGACTCGGGAAGGACGAGAGGTGGCTAGCAAGCTCCCCCCCCCCCCAGCCAGCCACCCCTCCGCATTTCCCGAACCCGAGATGGGACCGAGATGAGGTTCGGGAAAGGTGGAGGGGTGGCGGGGGGGGGAACTTCCTAGCCACCGTCCACCCTTACCGAGTCCGAGATGGGGCTGGTAGCCCCCTCTTGGGTTCGGGAAGGGCGGAGGGGTGGCTGGCTGGGGGGGGGGAAAGCTTGTCAGCCACCAATCACCCGCGCTTCCCGAAGCCATGATGGGGTGGCTGGCTGGACAGGGGGTAGTCTTATACGGCGAGTATATCCCAAACTCTGTATTTTAAGTGGGAAAGTTGGGGGTTGTCTCATACGCCCAGTTTAGATAGTTTTCAACTGTTACAGTTACACAGAGCTTGAAAGAGTTGGTTTTTTGGAGCACAGCTCCCAGAATCTTACACCATGGTGGAAGGATTCCAGGAGCTGTAGTCAAAAAAAAATATTTTTTCCAAGTTTTGTAATTAGGTAATGCAGAAATGCTGAATTCAGAGTATGTCTTTAGATTCAGCTAGTTTGCCCTAACATGCAATTACCCTATATTTAAGAATTCCAAATACAGTGGGGTCTCCCAATCCACAGGCTCCTGATCAGTGGTTTCAACCACCTGCGGATCATCACACGCCATACCTAAAATGGTGGTGATGTGCACATGGGCACACTGATGCTTCCGTGCACCCGTCACTACCACTTAACAGTACAACCATCTGCATTGTTTGCCAGCCACGGGGGATCCTGGACTGATCTTCTTAATTTTAAATAAGCCCATAATCTTAAATGGTTGAATCATAAATGAATTTCATAATGGATTGTGTATCACTACTTAGATAGATCAGTCAATTTAAAAGGTGAGGTTTCTTTCCCTCTGTATGCAGATTTAGTAGCTCTTAATTAAAGAGAGAAAAAATCTTATTAGTCTGATCCCTATCCAACTATTTTATTGTGTTGTTTTAGTATTTATTAAGTATGTTTTAAATGTTTAATTATTTAATTGTATTTTAAGGGGTGGGTAGGATGGAGGGGTTTGTATATACATATTTTAAATGCTGTAAGCCGCCCCGATTGCATTTTGTTGAGGGGCGGGATACAATTTTTTAAAATTTTTTAATTATTATTATTATTAATTTGTGTGGTTTACATTGATGCTAAACATATAATTGATCAGAGAGAAACAACTAAAAGGATTTCACAAGAAATCTATAATATGCTTGTAGTTAGAAATTCAACATGGGCTAATTAAATCCATAGTGCAGTGGCAGTTCTAGAAGACAGAGGCCATAATTAGAGCATCTGTAGGCAGTCCTAATGAATCTGCATTTCCCTATGTTGCTTTGTAAATTCCTTTTGAAATTCCTTTCCATTTTTTCAAAAGCACTTTGCCACATTTGTGCACATTCGTATTATTTTTTCATTGTCTCCTGAAATGAAGGTGGGGACAGTCCACTTTCTGCTTTGGAGAGAATCTCAAGCTACATGTCTACTAATACTTTATAAGGTGACAAATTTAATATAATTACATTATGTTATCTTTTGCTTTCAAAGGCTGTGGATCTTTCTGTTGATGAGTCTAGTTTGACAGGTGAGACAACTCCTTGCTCTAAATGCACTTCACCTCAACCAGCTGCTACCAATGGAGACCTAACTTCAAGAAGCAATATTGCTTTCATGGGGACACTGGTTCGATGTGGGAAGGCAAAGGTATTTTCCATCAAAGAATAATAAAATAATCATAAGGAACCAGGTTAGCTTTAAATCCTTCTGATTGCTGCATTGCAGGATCATAAGGGTTCTGTTGAAATGTAACCTTTAAATATATTTTATGGACAGTCAATGCAAATAATAGTATATTATCCATATACTAGGGATAGCTAAAAGATAGAAAGTGGTCTACAGACCAGTTTTTTTTTTGTATGGTACATAGTAGTTGCTGGGATTCTTATGAGGCTACTGGAATGGGTCAACCTTGATATAATTTAGTAAAATATTTATCATTGGCTTAAACAAGAGTGTCTTCTCAGGCTAATTTAACACAGATTAGTCATTCTGTAACTATTCTGAGAACCCGAATACCCCCTTTTACACATTTACAACTTAAAATATTGGTGGATCATGGCTTTTTAAAGAAAAACTAAAATCAACTCACCCTAAGTTACATTACTTATCAGTGTAAAGGATTAAAATCCCTAAGTAAATCACCTAGTCTACATTTGCTTAAATTTTGAATTGTTTATGTTTTCGTTTTGTAGGGGATTGTTATTGGAACTGGAGAAAACTCTGAGTTTGGGGAAGTTTTCAAAATGATGCAAGCAGAAGAAGTAAGTTGTTTTCATGAAAGAGCAACATAAACTTTACCTCTTCCAAAAGTTAGATGATTTTGCATGCCTTAGTAACGTGAAATAATAATCCATTTTGATACTAAGTTCTTAAGGATACTAAGTCTTTTTCATCATTTGCATATGGAAGCATGATTGAGCTTAAGATAGAAATCTTTCCGGAAATTGTATTGAATTTGAAGGATACACTAATAAGAACTTATATATTTTTAAAAATTAGGCTGAAGATTTTCTTCCCGCCACACCTCAGTAGATGTTCCAGAAAGTATTGGGAGAAAAGGAGACGTAATTGGCAGTGATGAGATAGAGTCCTCCCAAGCATGTGTATAATCTGCTAGCTGAGGAAACTCTCCATGCATGTGGTGAAGTGGACTCGAATCCATGAGAACTTGTGCCAAATAAAAGTTGTCATTAAGATGCCACAAGACTGTTGTTACAGAGGCATATGGTATTCCTCAGGTTGTTGCCAGTTGTCAAGCTTAGTCTGTAGCATTTATAATACAGGTAGCTGTGCTAATCTGTTGCTGAGTACTATGAAAAATAATACAAAATTAATACATCACTAGGATTTGTTGTTGTTGTATGCCTTCAAGTCGTTTCCAGTTTTTGCCTTCCAAGTTGTTTCCAATTTATGGTGACCAAAGACACCTATCATAGGGTTTTCTGTGGGCTGAGAATGTGTGACTTGCCCAAAGTCACCCAGTGGTTTTCATGGCTAAGCAGGGATTTGAACCCTAGTCTCCAAAGTCATAGTCCAACACTCACACCACTGGGAGTATGGGGAGCTACACCATGCTGTGGCATCACTAAGGCTGGTGTCACCCCTTTCTCCAGTGGTGTCTGACACCTGGTGAGGTTTGGCCTCTCTGCCACTGACACCAGGATTAGTAAACCATTATGGCCTTGCATTAATAAAATTGAATAAAAACATTTCTTTTTTCATGTTATCAAGGCTCCAAAGACACCTTTGCAGAGGAGCATGGATCTCCTAGGGAAGCAACTATCTCTGTATTCCTTTGGTATAATTGGTAAGAGAACAGATACTTGACTAAGCTCTAGTATCCTGGGATGATTGTGGGAAGTGTGTGGATGTTTGAACAGGGATTGATTTTTAAATGTTCAATTTACTTTTATTATAGGCATAATTATGTTGGTTGGCTGGCTACAAGGAAAGCATATCCTCGATATGTTTACCATAGGTGTGAGGTGAGATTCCTTTGTATTATAATACATTGTATGACTTAAGAGTGTCACAGATTGAAGAAGCATTGGGTGGATCTTGTCAACGGGGAAAATAAAATAAATTGTCATCTTCTATGTTAACTTCTCACAAAATAGAGTCTGCTAGTAGAGGAGCTGGCTGCCAACATAAATGTTTTTGCAGAGAAGTGGTTTCATCTGCTTAAAAACTGGAAAACAGAGGGATGGTTTACTTGCTAAGATCTTCAACAGGACTGCATACACTGATACAGGAGCAGGGTAGCAGGGATACACTTTCATGCTGTAAAATCTGAAACCAGTTCAAGTATTATCATGTCATTAAGCAGAAAGGTTTTCCTTATGCTGTCATTGTTTCCCTATAAGCATCAAATAATAAGTGTTGGAGTGTAAAATCCCAGCTGTCTAATATTCTAAGGAATGGGCATATTCTTCATTTTTAAAAGTAACAGCTGCTCCAATTTTGACAGACTCACAGGGAAGTCTTAAAAACTTACTTGAATCTCACTGATCCCCGTGACATTTTTATAGTCAAGTTGCATTTGTTTCCAGTTGATGAGACCATGTAAACTATCTTACATGTTCCTTGCTTGTCTTCAAAATGTTGTCTTCATCATGCTGCTCCCCATACACCCAGATATTCGTCAACAGAAGCTGACATATAAATAGGGAGGAACCTTATACCACAATAGGTTAATTTTTAAGGAGCTGTGGAATCTTCTTCTTTAAATTTGCCATATCCAAATTAAGAGTAAAGAGATGATAATCCAGGTCTTTTGAACTGAGATTTACTGTTGACAGCTACAAAGGTTGTGCTACTTAGAATGTGAGCACAGAATCAATTGACTTTTGCACATGCATTCAAATAAAGGTTCACCGTGTTGTCGGCATGTCCATGTACCTTTACTTGACAGAGAAAGGAACTGAAGAACTATACATCTTTTTAAAAAAACAAAAACTTTTGAGTCAGACACCCCAAAGTATTATCAAGCTTTGTTTCTCTTTGGAAATGTTCCATTCTCTGGAAGAATATATTATCTTCTCTTTTTAGTGATAATTTTTGTTAATCATGTTCCTTAAAGCATTTTTCAGTAAAATTTGAACCACTGTATACAGAATCAGAACTGTATACAGAACTGATCTGTATAGCCCATCGTTGCCTATCTAGTCAGTTTGGCAGCTTGAGCACCTTGAGATGTTTTCTGCTGACTATATTGGGTGCTTCCCAGATTTTCCCCCCTTCTATTTAGTTTTGGCAGAAACTCTTATAGATATTCCTAGTTCTGCTGTCTATAATATTCTAAACTGGAGATACCATAGATTATACATGTTGTCCCCTTGAAAATGTATACACCCTTTAACAGCTAACAGTAGCGATTGTGTTTATTTGAACCCTAAGTAAATACATTTATATTGAAGAATAAATGTTATAATACTGATTTAATCAGAGTTAACAAATTGCATCTTAAATCATGATTTTGTGCAAGGTGTTCAAAGTGTTGTCCCTGTGCAGCAATACACTCACTGCCTGCATTGTCGAAGCACAGAGTTGCAAACCTCACTTAAAGTTTCTCTTGTAATTTTGTGACACTTCTCTACTATTGTAATCTTTATACCTGTTATAGATGTATATATTTTTTTATATAAAAATGCATTTTTCCCTAGAATTAAAAGTTTTTAAAGGTGTATACTTTTTTTTGGGAAACACTATATACATGTGGAACTTCTGATGTTCACAGCATGTGTTCCACCTACCAGGCTATGGCCTTTCTTTATCTTATTGGGTATATTCATAGGATGCCTGTACATAAAATCTGGTAATTCTAGTTGGCTTTTGTTTCTAGTTTTGGATTTACTGATAACTAAGACTGTACCAACTATTCACCTCTTCAGTGTGGGGAAGGTTTCAGCACTACTGCTTTTAGCCTTTTTGGATATATAGTAGCTTCATTTCTGTAGCTGGTTCTTTTTGCAGTCTGTATCTTTGGCACAATTCTTTTTTAAAAAAATATATCAGCTGGAACTGCATTTGCAAGCAACCCATCAGAAATCACATAAGTAAAACTCATGCCGTTTTACCAGTCAGTCATGATGATCTTAGAAAAGCATGATAATGAGACCAGTGTTGCTTGCACTCAATCTGAATGAGCCAAATTTTTTTGCTCTGTTTCATAGGAACTCTTTAAAAAAATTCTTTGGGTGCAAAGTTATTTGTGAAATGTGTCTCCTCCTCCATTTTAACTTAGTCCTACAAGTCAGTGGTTTTCAGCATCTTATATCGTGCATCCCACCAGTGTGTATACCGTACTAATACAAACAGAAAGTCCACTTTTTCAAGGACATTGATATTTTTACAGGCATTATTTTACTATGTTTATTGTTTATGAGAAGTTTTAAGGACATACAACTCTCAGTAATTATGCTGAGTGTAAACACCAACAAGCCATTCTAATTCAGTTAGTGTTGAAAATTGTAATAATACTGTTGAGTAGAAATTGCATTGCTACATTACTAGTAAAATACATTATGAAAATATATCATAAAAAAGATAATGGAGGACATGGAGACTGAGGGAGAGTAACTTGTTAGTAATGAAACTCTGTGCTCCACCTGGACAACTCCTCTGAGTTCCACCAATGTTATATGTACCACAGGTTGAGAATCACTGGTACTAATAACACATCTTCTGTGTTTCATATGTACACACAACTTTGAAATGAATAATTTAAAAATTTCATCTTTAAAATTACAGTTTGGCTGTAGCTGCAATCCCTGAAGGCCTGCCTATTGTTGTAACAGTAACATTGGCTCTTGGCGTGATGAGAATGGTCAAGAAACAGGCTATTGTCAAAAAGCTGCCTATTGTTGAAACATTAGGTAAGAATAATCAAAACGTACAGATGTACTGTGATTATCTGTATAACTATATAAACCAAATATCTAACAAAATAGCTTGTTTATAAACAATCTTGCAATAGATTTAAAGTGGTGTTTCATTCAGTACATGCCAGTATCCCAGCATATTTAAAGCGCTTCTACTTAAGGACTAAAGTATTGCAGAACAGTTTTAAAGAGTTGTAACAGGCTTTCTGGTAGTACCTATCTTATACTTTTCTAGGCATGCATTGGGAATGCTTTAATTGGGTACTCCTGCCTGGCAGGGGGTTGGATTAGATGACCCTTGTGGTCTCTTCCAACTCTGTGATTCTATGTGCATAAAAAGGAACTCACCCTTATATGGAATATGCATCTAACTGAAACATCATCTTGAAGTGTGAAATTCATGTTAGTGCAGTTGCCTCTTTATGGAATAGCCAACATGTTGTAGGTGCTGTCAGTGTATATATGTATTGTTGCTGTGTGCCTTCAAATAGTTTCCAACTTGTCATAGTCACTGCATGCTATGCTTTTCAGGCTGCTGCAATGTGATTTGTTCTGATAAGACTGGTACATTAACAAAGAATGAAATGACTGTTACCCATATGTTTACAGCAGATGGACTGCATGCTGAGGTATGTAGTGAATGATATTGAACATTGATGATTCAATGTTTTTTATTTACAAGTGTTTTTTTCTGAGAAGTTCTCCAACTCCTGAGATACAATGCTGCTATAAAAGATTATTCATACACAGTGGTTAGTTGACATATGTCTCTGAGCCATATCTGCACCTTTTATTGTTACCTTTCTCTGACATGCATACCTTAATGATGTGAGGGTGGAGACAGAAGACTAGGATGCATCCATCCTCTTCAGGGGTATTATCCCATCAGCAGAAGATACAGTAGCACCCCCGCATCTTTTATTTATTTATTTATTTATTTATACTCCGCTCTTCAGCCACAAGGCTATCAGAGCGGCTTACAAATTGTTTTAAGCAATAGCTATTTACACATCTACACTGCATTAAGCATTTTCCAATGTGTGTTAGCTAATTGCCCCCCACAAGCTGGGTACTCAATTTACCGACCTACGAAAGGATGGGAGGCTGAGTGAACCTTGGAGCCGGCTGGAATTGAACTTGCGACGTGGTGGCTTGCAGTACTGGCATTTAACCACTTCGCCAACCCTGGATTCAATTATCCACGGTTGGCAATGGTGGGGGGAAAGGGAGGGGGAGGAGGGATATCCTGCTCCTTCCCTTCCCCTGGCAGAGCTCCGGTTGCAGGGGGACGATGGAGAGGGAGGGGAGGAGTGATCTTTTGGAGAGCTCTGTTTGCAGTGGGGGGCAAGGGCAAAGGGAGGGGGGAAGACGGATCTAGCCTGCCCCCTCCCTTACCCCGGGAGGGCTCTCACTGGTGGCAATGGCGACTGGGGGGGGAAGGAAGATGAGGAGGAGTTCTCCTTCCCTTCTCCTTTTGCCCCTGGGTTGGCTCTCAGTGGTGGGAATGGCGACCTCAGTGGTGGGGCCTGGAACCAATCCCCTGTGGATATGGGAGTCCTACTACAGTTCTAGTGGTGAGGGTGGCATAGAAGTTTGAGAATGAAAGGTGCTAGCCAGTAGCAACAGTTGAAGGTGACACTCAGTCTTTTATAGACAACAGCAATGGCACTTCAGCTAACTCTTGTTAATATTGTGCAGAAGAAATCACTGGTAAACCACTTCTAAATGTTGTTTACCTTGAAACCCCTATTATGAGATGATCTAAAACGAAGCAAGATGAATTGTCTGTAATTTGTTAATGAGTTCTTGTGCTGCTGTGGCAAGCAGGCTGGTACTTCCTCATCAGTCTATTTACTTTCCTTACAGAACCCCAAATCTCTTAGTTTCTGAAGATCTTATAACCATTTATTTATTTATTTATTTATTTATAAAAAACGTTTACAATTGTCCCTCTGTAACCACGGATTTGGTATCCAAGGATTTAAGTATTCATGGCTTGAAAATATTCTTTAAAAAATAATAATCCAAAAAGCAAACCTTGATTTTACCATCTTATATAAGGGACAGCATTTTGCTATGCCATTGCATATAATGGGACTTGAGTATTCACGGATTTTGGTATCCACAGGGGGTCCGGGAACCAAACCCCAGTGAATATGAAGGGACAACTGTATTCTCCTCCCTTTAGTCAAAAAGGCTCCCAGAGTGGTTTACCAACAGTGAATTTAACAGTCTCTGCCCTTAGGCTTACAAACTAAACTGTACCCAAGGAAAAAGGGACTGGCGGTTTATGTTTAGCAGCTGCAAACTTTTGGCATATTGAGGCCAGCCTGGATGCTTTTCTTCTGTTTTTGTGGCCTGAACTACACGTCATTTGGAATCTGGAGGGACTTGGGCCCAGATATGATAGAAGTGTGTCTGGATGTTCTTTTTTCCCCCCTCTGTGGCCAAGACAGTGGCTTTTGTGGTAACAAAAAAAGAAGAAGCTTTTTAGGGAGCACTAAGGATTACTGTTTCACAATTAATATCTTCTGATTCCCCCTCTTTAGCTCCATTTGTAAGGTGGCGGCAGGGGGAGCAACACTTAAGTTGCACTGTACAGTTAATTTTGTCTTATTTTGTCCTAGGTTACTGGAGTGGGCTATAACAGGTTTGGAGAAGTCATGGTAGAAGGGGATATTGTTCATGGATTTAATAAACCATCTGTTAGCAGAATCGTGGAGGTAAGATCTTGCATAGAAATTCTGATTTCTTCTGAAATATAGACACCTGTGTATTACTTGAAAATTATTTATTTCTCATCTACAGGCTGGGTGTGTGTGCAATGATGCTGTAATTCGAAACAACACTTTAATGGGAAAACCAACAGAGGGGGCTTTAATTGCACTTGCTATGAAGGTAGGTGGCATGTTAATGTATACAATTCTGAAGTACAACAGAGTCCTTACTGATATATAAAGACATTTTTTCTATATATTCCAAAGGGGTAGGTGGTCTGTTTTATATATACATTATGTTCCGTGAGTGATCTGTTAAAGTAAAAACAAGAATTGTTGGGAACCTTGGACTGGCAAGTGTATTGTAATATAACATTTCATTAGCTAGAGTCAATATAAGTTCTAGCAGTAGAAAAATACAGTAAGAGGTGTGGCATAATATACTGTGTAGAGTACAACTTTATAAGAAATCATTGTCACTCTGACTTGACAACTGCTGTTGGTGAGTACATATAGCAAGATGAATCATATACAGTTGCCCCTCCACATTCGCAAACTCGGCATTCGCGGTTTTGATTATTCGCAGTTTTGGGAGGGCCCCACCTGCCCTCCCAAAACCGCGACACAGGGCCTCCGGAGGCCCCGTGAAGGCCCTGGGAGGGAGGAGGAAGACCGGGGAGGCCTCTGCAGGGCCTTGCGAGGCCCCGCAAAGGCCTTGGGGAGGACCGGAGAGGCCTCCGGGGGACCTTGGGGGGGAGGACCGGGGAGGCCTCCGCGGGGCCTTGCGAGGGCCTTGGGGGGGAGGGGGGAGGGACGGGGAGGTGACCATGGGGCCTCCGGAGACTCTCCAGAAGCCCTGTTGAGGGCTTGGGCGGGAGGGGGGAGGGCTGGGGAGGCATCCATGGGGCCTCGGGAGGGTCTCCAGAGGCCCTGGGAAGGCCTAGGAAGGGAGTGGGGAGGCGGGGGAAAGCGACTATGGGGCCTCTGGAGGCCCCATGATTGCTTTGGCGGGGGAGGGGGGCAATCAATATTCGTGGATTTTTCACATTCGCGGGGGTCTGTGGAACCTAACCCCAACGAATGTGAAGGGACGACTGTAAATAACACTAAAGAATAATATTTATTTTCTGATCTGACTTATAAATTTGTGGAGTTTTCAAGAAATTCCATAGTTTCTAAATGTGCTTAAAGAATTCCAAAATTTGTATGTTGTTTCCTTTTGCTTATAGTGTTCTGAAAGTAGGCTATGTAGTTCTTCATTTATACGTTATCTTAAACTAATAAATCAATTTGGGTGTTGAATAAGTAATAAGACTTTTAGCTTTTGAAATGGTTCCATAGCTAATGTGATTTCTTCAATAATACATTTATATACTTATTTATTAATTATTCTGTAGCTTAGTCACATACTAGACTGTAATAAAGAAAAACATTCTGGATCTGCTGTGGTTCTGTGTGGGGGCAATCTTGGAAACTGTACAGTAGATGGAATGAATGAAATAAGTTGAAAACCTCATGTAGTGTGGTGAATTGGATCTGCATGTGGTTAGGGAAGTGGAGTTCAGAGTGTGTTCAGCCAAAGATGTGGAAGAAACAGGCTGCAGCAAGTGGAATGAAAATCTCTCTTGTTTGTCATTTAGTCTCAGTGAGGTTTTTCATCTGACCCACTTTCAGTTGCATTTCATTGGTAGGAGTTTGCTATAATGAATTGTCAAAACTTGCTGTGTTTAGGATTGAAGACTTACTTGGGAATACAACTGAGCTCATTAATGCTTTTGAATAAGCCTGTGTATGGCTGGCCTGTTTGAATGTTCTTCCTATCTTGCATAATAATAGGTTGTTGTTCATATCTTCTATAATAAAAGCTGCTATGCTGTGTTTTTTTAGAAATTTATGTGTCAAAACTGTTTTCAGTGTTACTGACAGTGTAGTTCTATTTTAATGATTTTTTAAAAAAATATTTGGTTTAATTTGTAAGCTTCCTTGAGTCCTGTTTCTTGGGGAAAGGCAAAATATAAATAATGGCGGCAGTAATGATGATGGTAATAGCAGCAGCAGCAGCAGCTAGATTTACATTTCTGAATCCTTAAAATGGTGTAATACTTTGATTTATAGTTATACACACGTTTTGAGTCTATTTGTGAAATTCTGAAATCCTGTTATAAGAACAGTTGGTAATGTTTGTGTCTCACCCATCCCACTAGAAATTTAAGATAGTAGCCTTCCATTGACATGTTGAGCTGGCACCTCTATACAGAACTACATCAGATCCTTTCAGAGCAACTTCTCTATGCCAGAGGTTAGCAAAGTGTGTCTCTTCAGGTGGTGCTGGATTGTAACTGTGTCCAGCCCTAGGAGATTATCAGACAGGGAGAATTATAGAGTCCCTGTCACACATTCTAATTCCCGCCTCCCTCCTATCCCTGTCACGGTTTTAATTTTTTTCTTCACACACCTACCTTTTTCGTGGAATAAAAAGTCTTCCCCTCCCCTCTGGCAGCCCAGCCAGGTGTGAATGGAGTTCTCAGAGAGCTCCATTCACTTCCTGGATACCAAATCCCGGCCATCCTCATGAGAGGATGATCACGAGGGAAAAATAAAAGTCTAAAAGTTAAAGCAAGCACCTAAACACACTAAAAACAACAACAACAAGTAAACAGGGGAGGATACAAAAAAGACTGTCACTTACATGGATGTCCCGATTGCCACTGGAAGTGTTCTGCACTTACCTTACAGGACCGTACAGGGAAGCTGACATCACATGGGGAATTTAAAAATAAAAATACAACGAAACCTCAAAAAAATTAAAGCAAGCACCTAAGCACACACACACACAAAAAACAGGGGTGGGTACAAAAAAAGGCTGTCACTTATCTGGATGTCCTGATTGCCACCCGAAGTGTTCAGCACGGACCTCCCAGATTGTGCCACAGGAACGGGCACCTTTTGGCTTGCCCGTGATTCTGTTACTGAAACAGAATGGGTGATCTATTGATGGCTTTTGGCCATCAATTAAAAAAAAAAAAAACGGAAGGGAAGGGAAGCAGCACAGGAGCATACCGGGACAGGGACGACATCATCTGAAAGGGAAGCTCTTTCTCGATCTTGTGGCATCCCTGTCCTTGATTGTTAAGCTTGTTTGATAATCTCCCTAGCCAACACAGCAGATGCTGAGGAACACCAAGAGCTGTAGTCTTGCAACATCTGGATAGTCAGATTTTGCCCATCCTTGTGTAGCCTTTGTTAGAATGCACATACCATACCTCTCCATCACAGAGGAACTGTTCTAAGTGGATTGACTCTGTTGTGACACTGGAAGAACATCTAAGATTTGGCAGAAGAGATGCTGTATTGACTGTTACAGTAAGAGTAACTGCAGTTCTAAAGCATGCTAAGAACATTTATGAAAAGGAGATTGTAAACACACTTGAAAGTAAGCTCATTTGAAACAGATCAAGCTTAAATCAGACTAAATATACGGGTTTGCTATGTAAAATGGATGGGTTGTATGTTGCTATAAGGAAATACGGGGATTATATAGATAAATATTCACCTGCGCACTTGGTGGATCTGCTACTGCAGGATCTGTGAATCTGCTCTTGATTTTATTGCCACTCCTGCAGTTGCTCCAACTTGAATGAGAGATCTCCTGGTGCTCAACCCTGTCCCTTCCGAGCACCAGCAAAACTCCTGTTCAACTCTGAGTAGCTGCGGGAGGAGCAGTGCTAAAATGTAGAGTGAAGTCACTTCCCCTATGGCAATGCATTCACTCCCTGCCTGTGCAACTGGGAGAGTTCTATTTTTAATTTAGTACTCTACAATGAAGCAATATCTTCTGTTTACCCAGGGTCCCTATCAGAGTAACTGACACTGACTTGATTGTTGGGTGCCACTAGTATAAAGTAGGAACAAGCAAGTTGAAATGGACTTGTTGACCACTAAAACAAAATGACTTAACATTGACTATAGATACTCTGCCTACGAAAACCATGGGCTGAATCAGCAGGTGTTCTTTGTTCTCACAGATGGGTTTAGATGGAATTCAACAGGACTACATAAGAAAAGCAGAATATCCTTTCAGCTCTGAGCAAAAATGGATGGCTGTTAAGTGTGTACATAGAACACAACAGGTATGCTGTTTTCTGCAATATTACTTCAACAGTTTCCAGTATCCCACTATATCCTACCATTTTAATATGTAGTGACAGAGTTCTGCTTAAGCAGAGATCTATTATAATTTCAAATTGAAGGCAAAAGTGCAAGTATACTTACTTTAAAAGTAAGTACATTACATATATTACAATGCTAGTTAACCACCGCCACCCCCAATCTCCTGAGGGGCACTGTTAGGCAGTTTGTCATGTCTCCTTTCTAGTTCCCAACTAGCATCACACTACATTCCAAAAAACCCTCCACCATTCATATGGTCATCCACCCAATCTGACCTTAGGCAACATCTTTCCTCCTGCCTCTGTCCCTCAATAACCATTGTTAAATTGAAGTTATCACCTCATCACCACACCCAGTTTTGCATTTCTATGGCTATTCTACAGCCTGCTTATAAGGTCTGTTCCTAGGCACTAGGTTCACTTTATGCATCTGAGGAAGTAGACCAAGTATATGAAAGCTTGTGCTACAACTTGTTTCTCTTAGTCTCAAAGGTGTTAGAAGATCCCTTTGCAACTTATTTTAAAAGTATTTGCTCCACTGGATGAATACAGTTTTTCAAGGAAAGAATTGCTTTGACTGATTGGGTCTTAAAAACATGCTGCTAATCAGTGGTTTAGATGCATATATATATATATATATATATATATATATATATGTGTGTATATATATAATTTTTATTGTACACCAAATGACATAAAACAAAAAAATCATTTAAATACTATTATCAGTACATTTCAGTCCAAATATCATTTTCCAAATAAACATACTTCTTGTCATATCTTAGATAACAAGTGTCGATAGCAAAGCACATATATATGCACATATACATATAAAGGTATAAAACATCAATATACAGAAAGAGGAAAGAAAAGGCTAGTACAATTTTGTTGAGCTTCATTATAAAGAATATGATAAAAAAGTAGAAACACCTTAAAAGCAAAATTTACTGAAGTGCAAAAGAAACAAAAATGAAGACAGAAACGTCTAGTAGGTGAAACTATGGAAAGTGCTATAGATGTTTTAAAAGTGCTATATATGCCTTGTTGCAGGCATAGCATGTAGAGTGAATAGCTTTTAAGATTCCATATTGTACCAGCCCATATTCTCAGGCTTTTCAAGTATAGTTCACTAATTGGATGATGGAGCAGTACTTTCACAGACTATATGTATGTATATTTATGTGTATGTGCACTTATATATTCATAGAACAATCAAGGAAATAATATTCAGATTTGTTTTCCCCCTAAGTGGGAATGTAAATAATGTGGAGCATAAGATTGTTTTTGTTATGACATTGAGTTGATCAGAAATTATTATTGGCAAACTAAAAAAAGCTTTCAAGTTATATAATGACAGAGTTGAGGCAAAGGACAGGGCACCATGTACTAACGTGTTTGTTCTTTTAGGACAAACCAGAAATTTGCTTCATGAAAGGTGCTTATGAGGAAGTGATTCGATATTGTACAACATACAATAGCAAAGGGCATAGCTTACCTCTTTGCCAACAACAAAGAGATCTTTATCAGCAAGAGAAGGCATCCATGGGCTCTGCAGGACTTAGAGGTAATACCATATCCCAGTATCATTGCCACAGCAAACACAGTATTTAGAAAACCAATTGCTTACTGTGCTTTGTGTAAGGAGCTCCAGAATAGCTGCAAATAGTTTTTTTTTCATTTGTTCCTATTTCTTTGACTTGTATTGTCTTCTGATTGTGTGGACAGTATTTTTTAAATTTTCATATTTTAAAAAGAGAACATTTCTCCTAACTTCTTCAATGGTAGTATGAAATTTCTAAAATTCCAAAAAGAATGCATTTACTTATTGTCAGACTTCGAGAAATAAATTGATCAATCCATATTAAGGAGACTGGTCCTTCTAACCTGAAAAATAATGGGTTCATAAAAACAAACAAACAGCCAAAGTCAGTTATGTTTAGCTTCCATTGAAATCAGTGTAAAATGTTAGTTATGATTTAAATCCTATTACTTTCAGTAGGAAAAAACCACAAGAAACATTATATATGTATCTACTCAGGCATAAGCCCCATTGACTTCAGTGCAGCTCACTCTGAGAGTAGCAGACAAACATTTGCAGCCTTAATATGGTTCTTACTCAAATATACAGAAAACAAATATGAAATCTCAAAATATGAGGGGGAAAAGAGAGTCTGTACTACTGTACCCTTGCCACCATCCCTGTGTGGGAAAAATACATTGTATTTTCTATATGTCATACAGTCAATTGCATCATGCTCAACTAACTGCATTCTATGAAAGTGGCTTTTATTTATGGAATGCCCTAGCCTTCCTGTATTGTTATATATAGACCTATCTGTGAAGGTTACCATATTGGTGGGGTGGGGTGGGAGGAAGGACTACACTATAGATGCATTTAGGTAAATGGTTATTCCAAAAATTGTCAAGGACTAGCGGTATCATTCTGATGTTTCAAATGTATTGCAGATCTGAAGATAAGCTCTTTCTTTCCCCTTGTTTATTTCAAGTTCTGGCCTTAGCCTCTGGTCCTGAGCTTGGACAGCTGACCTTTCTCGGTTTGGTAGGAATAATTGACCCCCCAAGAACTGGTGTAAAAGAAGCTGTGATGGCACTTATTACTTCAGGAGTGGCAATAAAAATGATTACTGGAGATTCACAGGAGACAGCTGTTGCCATTGGTATGACTGAACTTTTTTCATTCGGTGAAATACTAAGTAATTGCAGTGCTAATAAAGCTATGAAAAATTAGATCTTTCCAGAGATATTTTTTATTTAAATTTTTTAAAAATTTATTAGTTATTTATACCCCACTCTTTAGCCACAAGGCTATCAGAGTGGCTTAGAATTTGTTTTAAGCAATAGCAATTTACACATCTACAGTGCATTAAGCAGTTTCCAATGTGTGTTAGCTAATTGCCCCCACAAGCCGGGTACTCATTTTACTGACCTATGAAAGAGTGGAAGGCTGAGTGAACCTTGGAGGCCTCTGGAATCGAACTTGTGACATGATGACTTGCAGTCAATCTTGTATGGGGAGAAAGAGCCCACAGCACATGGCAAACTGCTTCTAAAACCAAGGACCTATTTTAAAAAGTCTCATATTGTGGGAAATACTCCAAGTATAGCCAGAGATCTCAGTGAGCTAGTATAAGCCCTTTGCATAACCCAGAGTAGTGAATTGGATTTTGTGTGTGTTTTAAAAGGGTTCATTAATGAGTTTAAGAAACAGAATAAAGGTTGTTTCATGCTTCTGGACTGAAACTTTTACAAATACAGTTAATTTGGACTGTTTTTCTTTTTGTCTCCTGCACACTCAGCAGTAATTAGTATAATTTTGCTGTGTCCTCTGGCAATACCTTATCTCTTACTTTACTAAAATAAAATGTTACTTTCTGATTAGAGGGAAGAGGGCATGGGTATGATGGGTGACTCCTCCACAAACACATTGATGGTAGGATTCAAAGAGGCTTATAGTTTCTGCTGTCTTCTCAATATTATCTTGTCTCCACTGAAGCTTCAAGGTCACCACCTGTGGCTCTTACTTTCTCAAACATGGAGGCTTTTCTAGAGAGAGCTTTCATGGCAAGTTAAATCTTCCATTTGCACAATAGTATATGCAGCTTCTGCTCTTTTCTCATGCTTTCTACTAGCATAGAAGAATTATTATATAATACAACTCAATTTGCTGGTGAAACTGCAGAAGAATATTTAAAATTATAAACATATACCCTGAATTTTCCTGTCATATACCATAGGGAGCAACATTGGCAGCTGTATAGTTGCTGTAGCCTTGTGCTGATTTTCATTACACATTTTCATTTGCTATCACAAATAAATAAGAAGTTACCATCTAGAATGTTTAATTACACATGCTCCCATTTGAATGTGCCCCATTGTATTCTTCCACAGAAACGCATAGGCAAAATAAACTGTTCTCTTTTTTTCCCTAGCTAGTCGCTTAGGACTATATTCCAAAAATTCTCAGTCAATCTCTGGTGAAGAAATAGACACACTGGATATACAACAGCTTTCACAAATAGCACCTAAGGTTAGTTATAAATGGAGTGGAAATGGTTATTTTATTTATTCATTCAATTTATATCCTGTGTTTCTCCCAAAATGGGATTCAAGGCGGCTAGCTGGAAAGGTTAGGTGGAAAGAATTGTGGAGTTACTGTATTAAAAAGCTTTAGTTCTTTATAATTACTTCAAGAGATTTATTAAGGTACTATGAATTAACATTAGTAGTATCTAATGCATCTCATTGTGGAACTATATTAATTTGCAATCTCTCTCTCTCTCTCTCTGGCTTTTCTTCGCAAATGAAGATTCAGGAAGGACTCATCGACTAAAAACGCCAATCCAAGATAAACAAGTCCGGTTGCAGAAAGCACAGCAGAGGGTCTCCTTGGGTGATGTTTCCAGGTTGTGATTCTTTCTGCATTGTCGTTTCTCTTCAAGACTTGTTCGGCGTGAGTTCTCAAATAAGGCTGCAGCATTGTGGGTAGTGCATTTCCATGCCTCCCGATGTGAGGCCAGGGCGGACCATTGTTGGTGATCAATTTGGCCAAGCCTGAGATGTTGTTTCAGGGAGTCCTTGTATTGCTTTTTTGGAGCACCCCTCTTATGCTGACCTGTGGCGAGTTCACCATAGAGTACTATTTTGGGGAGGCGATGGTCCTCTTACAAAGAATACTACAGTCTTCTAGTCTGGTTGATACGTCATTTTTGAGAATCATTTTTGAACTTTTATGTGACTTTATCAGAGGTTATAGGACATGTTTTATATCATGGTGAGGAACCCATGGCCTCTACACGCTGGGTTGTAAATCCCATCATTCCCAACCATCACGGAATGGAAACCCAACACTGTCTGAAGCATTCTTGCTTTTGGTTATACTCCGGTAGACCAAACATGCACGGGTTGTGTGTTCTTGTTAAGCTTTAAGCCTCAGTATCGCAACATTACATTTTGTTCAGATGATGGAAAAACTGCATTTGGCAAAACTGTGCTGGTGGGAACAATACATTGTGTTTTTTTTAGAACTGAAGCACCCCATTGGCAGTGCACCCCATGGAAGAAATAGGATGTGTAAGCCAAGCCTCTTTTTGTGCAGACCTTGCCCTTAAGTTTACTAAAAGAAGTGATGTCCATAGCAATATAAGGCCAGTGGGCCTTTAGATTTGGGGGCCTTGGCAAATCTCAGGCCTTGCCATTGGCATCAGTCCTAACTGCTGCAATGTCTAGTAAGAGAAAGGAGATGGGAGAATAGGCAAGCCACGTTCCAATGGTGAGGGAGAATAAAAACAGGAATCCCCCTTACCTCCCTTTCTTCCTGCTGCTGTCAATAAGTAGCAGGAAAAAAAACTAAGATACTTGTAATTAAGAAACACAACTTTGCTGTTTTTAAGTCCCCATGTTTCTGTTTACAGGTAGCAGTGTTCTACAGAGCTAGTCCCAGACATAAGTTGAAGATTGTTAAGGTATGTATGTGTGTTTTTAGAAATAACAAAACAGTGGCTAATTTTTAAATTGTACAAGAATCATTACTGGTAACAACCCAGTATTTTGATTAAATTAATTAGGTTTCTTCAAGAGGAATCTGCCACTAATTCTAAGTGACAAAGTACTTTTAAAATCAAGGGAGCAGCTATATTTGGAGTGGTGCTCTATAGTTTACTCATATAGAACCCCGGAATATATGGTTTAAGCTAGCATGAAGCATTTATACACTTGATTTAAAACAAAGTTAAATGGAGAAGTAAAATTAGAGAAAGAGGAACATCAGTTTTGAACTACAATAGAAAACATGGAGTAGAACCATGAACATTAAAAAACATCCCCAGTTTATCTGAAAAGACTTTTACAGGTGTATTTCTTGTTAGAGAACTCACCCATGAACTCTTTCGTTTCAAGAAGAAAAACAGATGGTGAATTTTATTTAATAAGATATATCATGAGCATTTATTGTAAAATGTTGGAAAGTAATAACTTTTTGTGGTGGCAATTGACAGGTTAACTATCTTCTTTCCCTTTAGTCACTACAAAACAATGGTGCAGTAGTTGCTATGACTGGAGATGGAGTGAATGATGCTGTAGCACTGAAGGCTGCAGATATTGGAGTAGCAATGGGGCAGACTGGCACTGATGTTTGTAAAGAGGCAGCTGATATGATCTTAGTGGATGATGACTTCCAGACAATAATGTAAGTTTGCTTTACATTCCCATTTTGTATGCTGTCTAACAGTTGTATTATCAGTATGATTGCTGTTTTGTTTAGAATATTATCTGACATGTCATTGAATGTTTAGTACCCCACACGTATCTAGAGCTGAACTTCAGTCAGATGAGGAGCTTTATTTTAGTAGATGTATGTCACGAAAATGCTATTTAAAGGTGATGCTCACATTTCTTGTATCAGTTATCTGTAGTGTTTGTTGCTCATAGGATGGAAAAGATAATAGATAATACAAGCTCAAATGTTTTTCCATGAATCAGATCTGAGAAGTTTGTGTTCAGTAATCACTCTTACTTTCTACAGTACAGTAGTATTCAAGATTGGAACCTAGAACACATACAGGCACAGCTTATTTACCAACCAGAGTAATAAAAACCAGATTACCTTATTTATTTAACTCATTGAAATTCTCCCCTAATATTGACTGTGATAGTAACTACTAATATTGAATAAATTGATTTTTCATATTGATTATCCCATTGACTATTCTGCATTTGTTTCTTTCCCCTTTTGACTGTAGTACATTTAGCAGTTAACTGCTGAATTTTAGCTGCACAATGAGATGTTAGCTTTTTTAAAAATAAAAGTCCTGAGAAGTAGGGGTGGGGGGAGTCATTTGCAAGGTGCTCTTTGTCCACCCCTGCTATATTAGATACACTTTCAGAATGTCATCCATCCAAACATTATGCCTTTTTCTCTTTAGGAATTTTCTCTTTATCTTGGTTCTTATGTTTCAGGTCTGCCATTGAAGAGGGTAAAGGAATTTATAATAACATTAAAAATTTCGTCAGATTTCAACTTAGCACGTAAGTTCTGCAGCACAGTATCAGGAACATCCGATTACTGATTCTGCTTGATTGATTAATTGCATCAACATTTGTTTGATTATTTCAAATGCAAATGAACCTGGCAGTTTCTAAATGGCACACTGTTTACCATACAGACACAATTGCACAGGCTTTCTTAGATATATTTCTAGTGATAATACACAAATTAATTGTTACATCTAGCATAGTCATTTCAGAAATGGCATATAACTGGTTGAAGATAACAGAGCAAAGTATCTTACGTATTCTTTACCACATGAAATAATGAAAGTTATTTGATTGTTTCTTGCTACTAAAAGATACAGGATACATGAGAACAGATTAAAATTGTTTTGGCAGCTTTTAGTACAAAAGTTTTCTCTGCCTCTTAAGGCCCCTATTTGCAACCACAGTAACAGAATAGCTGTACAAGAAGCAGATGTCTTGAAATATCATCTCTTTAGTGGTCATGCTATAAAGCAGGGTACGCAGATGTCTGGCTGGCAGGATCTGATTTGGAAACAACAACAACAACCTTGGAACTCTAAATTGTACCAGCCAAAGCTTAGTGCCAAAGGCTTAAGATTTAGAAAAAAACAATTTACACTCCTGAGTTTGTTTTTATGTAACAGAAGTCCTTGGAGCTCACAGCCTGCCACCCCACTCCCCATATCTACTCCTATGTACTTTAAGCTTTTAAGTTGGGAGAGGGGTTAGCTGCTTGATGTTAAAATGAATGGGAGATAGAACTCCTTGCTATTGCCTGCAATCACCCAGAGATCTACCACTAGTTTCAGATTTGTTTTATGCTTATTCTACTACAAGGTACTCTTAATTTGATGTATATAACATAAATGGTTAAACCATGCTATTCTATTGGAAATGTATACTGACACATAATTGAAATTTCTCATTGTTCAGTTAGGGATTTAATACAATCAGATACTTTGACGGTAGTGCACTGACTTCAGGCTACTCTTTTAAAAGTTTAGGGTGGGAGGGTTGAAGCACTTTCTGTGTTTTATTCATTGATGCTAAATGTCATAAAGCTTAATTGATGTGAAATTACTGTTTGCTCAGATACCCAGACTTCAAAATACCTGGGGAAAGCAACACACTTTTTTAGTGCTTCAAAGCACTTTCCTTAAAATAAAAATAAAAATAAAGCATCTGATGAAATAGACTAGTCCAGGACTGTGCCATAGTAAATTTGTTAGTCTGTACAGTATGACAAGATTCTTTTTGGTTGTTGTTGCTTTTGCTGTGACTAAGATAGATACACTTCTGGCAGTTTAATATTCAGGGGTAGTTTGTGCCTTCAAAAAGTGAGAGTGCTACAAGTCCACTCACTGAAAGCCACTCTGACTTGCCTATAGAAGCCTCTTCAACCAGCCATGAAAGCAAAATGGAACCTCCATGTATGAAGGTAGTTTACCACTGAACACCTGATATTAGGGACAAATGAGAAGGCCATTGCCTTCATGCCCTGTGGATTGCAAATTTCCAGAAATATCTAGCTGTTGCTGTTTCTCACCCATTGCATTTGAGTTCCTCCTCTACTGAATTGGTTTTAATACAGAGTTTGTGAGTTGTTCTGGGGTAGTGATGTGGGTTATTATATTTCTGTATCTATACAACCCCCTTTTTTGCATTTTGACAGTAGTGCACTGACTTCAGGTTACTCTTTTAAAAGTTTAGGGTGGGAGGGTTGAAAAAATTCAGGCACATTCATTTTTTAAAGGATTTTTTTTAGCACTTATACTACAGATGAAGCAAATGAGCTTAGTCAACATTTCTGCTATAATAAATGGTGTCTGTAAAAGTGATGAGTGACTACTTCAAACGTGTCTCTTTGGGCAAAACCCACTAAACATTTGGTTAAGTAAATTCAGAATGACAACAGGTGCTAACCATATATATTCTGTCAGAGGCACTTTACGGAGGCCCTGTAACCTAAAGTCATGTGTTGTACTGATTAGATAATACCTCTTACTAGGTAGGGAAAACAGTCACTGATTCATCCTTTCAACAGCAAAGGTTACTGTGAGGTTTGATTTGCTATACTAGACTAAATATTAATCTCTGATTTTATTGTATGGCATAACATCCCCACTAACCTGCATGATCTGTTTAAAATAATTGGACTGCTACAGTGTATGACATTTACCTGCTACTCAGATGGTTGTGTGTCTTACCTTTGCTTGAAATATATATCCACAAATCTCCTAAAAGGAAAAAAAAACCACTGTGCTATGCTGACAGGTATGTAAAACAACTTTTTTTCAACAGGAGTATAGCTGCATTGACATTAATCTCATTGGCTACATTAATGAACTTTCCTAATCCTCTCAATGCCATGCAGATCTTATGGATCAACATTATCATGGATGGGCCTCCAGCTCAAAGGTAACTCTCCCTTTAAAAGCTTGCAACAAGAGGACATGGCTGTTGCCAGCAAAATAAACAATATTCTAGACTAATTGTGTTTTGTTTTGTAGTTAATTCATTTTAGAAGGTAGTTAAAATATGTTGTCAGATACTTAGATTCTTTTTATGCATGCTTTTTTTCTGGACAATATGATTCAACTTAGGCTCTGTTTGTTCATCCTTTATGTGTATAGCCTATAGAAGATGTTTGGGCTTATTTACACAGCACTCCTCTTGAAAGGTGATTTGTAGACCATCTTTACATTTACTGCCACATTCTTGTATCTCTTTGTATGATGGAGCAAGATGGTTCATTACAAATAAATTGCAAAGCATTCCTTCATGTCATTAAATGCTCAGGGGAACAGTTTTTTGAAAGACTGAAATACTATATGTTCCATGTGTCTTCTTATTTGTTCCTAAATGTCTTAATATAGGTATGGGCAACTTCCAGAGGTTCAGGGTTATCACACACACAATGTGCCCCAATGCCCTCTCCACATTTTGTTTATATTAAAAATGCCCCTTATGCTCTCTAGTACATGCAATGTGCAGTTTGACCATATTTTCATCCCTCCCCTATTTTAGGGCAGGGAGACTGAAAACCAGAGCACCTCTGGACATTTTTTTTTTTTTGCAAAAAAGCATCCCTGAACATAAACCAGCTGGGAAGGGGATGATATGGCAAAATTGCCCCCTGTGCCCTCTAGAACAGGGATGGGCAACTGCAGAGAGGGAGGTGCCCCTTCTGGGGGCCACACTGTCACAGCCAATGCAATTAGAACTGATATCACAACATTTCTGGTTTCTTTTTTTGGCTGATTTGGGAGGTCATGTGGAGGGGAGGTTTTTTTTCCTCCCCTCCCCTTTCTTTTTTTGCATGTATGGAGGGGTCTTGGGGAGTTGTGGGAAATCAAATTACTTCATTTTAAAGCCATTTAGGAAGAGGTTAGAGGCAACAAAATTGTCAGAGTTTTAAAATAGGGGGCTTTGGGGGCTGCAAAATAGGGTCATGTGGGACACATTTTCTTTGCCCCATGCTAGAGGATGTGAGGGGACTTTAAGGGTTTAGGAAATGCTATATGGGCTGCCCTCTTAATGTTATACAACAAAAAAGTGGTGATGATATGCCACCAAAAGTGATTGTATCGGTCTTTGAATTTGAATCCAATTATAGCATTTTTAATGGGAATAGGCTGTTACAGTGGCAAGGTTATCCTCAAAAGGTGAATGAGAATTTTAACCTGTGTAGTTGGAAATGTCATGGAAATTTCCCTAGTAGAGTAGGTCAGCATGATAAAGGAGTAATCCCCAGATTTACTTGGGATGCAACTGAAAATACAACTCTTTAATTTTGAATCTGAAATTAATTAGGAGCTTCGGCTACAAGCTTCAAATAAATTAATAAAAGCCCAACAAATAATCAAGAAGTTTCAGTTGGTACAGCTTTCCAGAAATGCTAATAGGATCTTACAGGTCATTCTGCAAAAATATATTTAGTACTTCTGCACAGGGTTTGTCATCTTTGTAGAACTGTGTGTCAAATTACAGTGTAAAAAATTCTTGTTACATTAGATTATTTGAATTTTGTGTGAAAAATGTGGATTGCTTTCCCATCTCATTTTTCCAAAATTTTCTATTCCAGAAGGTCTTAGTCAGGGCCTTAGTCAGGGTCTTGTTAATTTTAAAATGTAAATATGCTAGGTTTTTTGTTCACTTGTCAAGACAGTGTCCAGAAATGATTATATTAAACATTTCTTTGCTTATGTTTGAAGCTTTTTGTATCAATGTTTAGGTTGTACTGGTAAACATAAACATGTATTGAGGATTGTGTCTAACTAGATTTTCAGACAACACTGTTATAGTGTTACTATTCCACTTTATTCGCTATGGCTGCCTCCTGTTGAATGCTGGGATTTGCAGTTTAGGGAGGGGCATTTACAACTCTCAGCCAAAGAGATCTTAGGCCTCACTGAACTACAAACCCCAGAATTCCACAGCAGGAAGCCAGAGCAGTTAAAGTGGAATAGTAACACTATAACAGTGTAGTCTGAAAATCTCCTCAGTCAGTTTTCTGTATTAGTTGATTTTACACTGCATAAATTAATTTAACTTTCCCCAAAATTATTTGCTTCCTCATTTTTAGCCTTGGAGTTGAACCTGTAGATAAAGACGTAATCCGGAAGCCTCCAAGAAATGTCAAGGACAGCATTTTGACCAGAAATCTAATTGTCAAAATACTAGTTTCATCTATAATAATTGTATGTGGAACATTGTTTGTCTTCTGGAGAGAGGTATGACAAATATGCATCCATTTTTATGTGTGTTTCCTTTATATCAGTGGTTGCAAATATAAAACTTCATAACCTGTGACCAGGATCTAATAAATCATGCTACTAATTCAGTGCACCTCAGGGGGCTTAAGACCTGGGATTCCCTAATAGCTTCTACATGCACAGCAGTCTGCTTTTCAAATAGAGAGGCATTTCAAAATCAGTATAAGTGGCTTGGGATCTATTCAAAGAAGAAAGGGTAAAATCCTCCTGAGGATACACATGCCTAGTGTAACACTTTAATATGAGACAAAGCTTAATATGGCTTTCATAAAATTCTGATGGAAAACCAAAATCCTTTCAAGTCACAAAAATAAACTGCCAGCCAATTTTATCAAATGCTTTTTTCAGCATCAAGTGAAATAATGACAGCAGATTCAGGTCTAGTATTTAAAGCTATCAAATTTGTAACTAATCTTAAATCATCAGCTTCTTGCATATGATGAATAAATCCTACCTGAGGTGGGTGAATTAATGTTTTATTTATTGAAGCCTATTAGCCATACTTCACCTACTATTTTGATATCAACATTCAATAAAAAGATTGGTCTATAATTCACATACCTAGAATGATGTTTTCCTGGATTTGGGAATAACAGAAATAAAAGCTTCATAAAGAGAAGTTGGAAAAGAACTTGCCTCAGAAATCTGTTCATTACACATGGAAACCAATATGTTTCATACCATTCAATAGAAAAACCATTTTGTGTCCAGGTTGGTTTGGTCTGTAGATCGTTTGAAGGTTGTGCTTCCTCATCAGTTTCCCTATTCTGTCTGTGACTCCTTTGATATATGGTAAAAATATCTTCCCTTTGGGTGGCTGTTTTTCTTCATTCCTGTGTTTTTTTCTGGGTCTGGCTGCTTTTGTGATGGCTGATCTGGAGTAACCATTAGCTTACAGACCAACCAAGAAAATCCAAGAAATGCTACACTCAGCGGACAAAAGAGACCCTATCACAGCCATAGGAGTTTACCAAATACCATGCAGCTGTGGACAAGTTTACATAGGGACCACTAAACGCAGTGTGCAAACACCAATCAAGGAACATCAGAGATACTGCAGACTGGGCTAGCCAGAAAAATCAGCAGTAGCAGAACATGTTATAAACCAACCTGGACACAAAATGTTACTTAAAAACACCAAAATTCTGGACCAGGCCAACAACTATCATGTCGGAATGCACAGAGAACCTATTGAAATTCAACAAACACCTGGACAACTTCAACAGGAAAGAAGAAACCCTAAAAGTAAACAAAATCTGGCTGCCAGTCCTGAAAAACACTAAAATCAAAACTCAACACGTGCAAATGAACTCCACCCAGGGACAGGGGGATTTACAGCAGTCAATGGACCATTAGCCAAACAGACAGTAATCCTCCTTGCATATCTCCACCCAGAAACTAGCCATCCAAATACACAAATTTACATAACATCTCCAATAGGGGCTCACAGTATATAACACCCCCCACCCACTCCTACCCAACCATTCTCTGAAGATGCCAGCCACAGATGCAGGCAAAACGTCAGAAATAAACTCTTCCAGAACACGGCCTCACAGCCCAGAAAAAAAAAAAACTCACAGAAAACCACTTTTCATCATTATGTAGAGATGCATTCAAACACTAAACCAGCTTGGGGAAATCTGAAAAACTAATACTATACCCTATCAGATTGTGGTCTGAAACAAAGGTCTTATGAATATAAGAAGAGGTCACATACTGAAGCAGATGAATCAGGAAACAATCCAAATGAAAAAAGTTGATACACAGATGAAAGAAAAGCGTACTCTCTCTCTCAGGTGTAAAATGTGCCAGACATTTACCAATCTTAGTTCAGACATATAGTCTTTAATCATAGCATGGAGCACAGAGTTTAGTTTACAGTACAAGCATTCCAGTCTAAAGTTGGATCAAGGATATTGTTAAAATCTCCCCCAATCATCAAATAATTGTAGCTAATGGTGGGCACGTTAATTAAACATTTATTGAAGACAGTGGGAGAATCCAAATTTTGACCAAATAAATTGATGAAAATGATTGACATATTTGGAATTTTAATGTATAATGATAAACATTTATGTCTACAATAGTTTTGAGTTATTGAAAGTAGAGCATTCTTGTGAATAACAATAACAACATCTTTTGCTTTTGTAAGTATCATCACTTATATAAATACCTCTCTACCTAGCGTTTACAAGGTCATCTTTATCAGACCTCAAAAGATGGGTCTCTATAGAAAGATATTACCCACTTACAATTTCTTAATCTTAGCAAGAACCTGTTTTCTTTTGATAAGGGTTTTCAGACCCTTAACATTCCATGTAACGAAACTGATAGGCATACTAAATTACTGAAAAGATCCACAGGAAAGGAAAAGAAAAAAACCTATCCAAAGACATACCTGATAGTACAAATTGAATTGAAAAGGTAAAAAAGAAAATAATATATATGGGGGGGGGGGTAAAGAATATTTTTTTAAAATACTGTGTTTTTCCAGATAAGACAATGGTGTCCTTATTGCATCTCACATTTGACATCTCATTGTCCAGTCAAATCTATCCTAAGCAGAAACCATTGTTTTGCTGAAAGTCTGCAAATGTATCATTTGAACAAAGCAGCATTTCTATGACCAAGATTAGTCACAGGCAACTGAGAGATGAATAATACAGTAATATACAGGATACATATTTATCTTCATTGATTTAAAACACAAGGGCTGCTGAAAGTTATCTTTTGGCTATGAGTCAAATGACCCTATTTGCTTCCTGCGAGAAGCATATGGTTTAAGGGTTTGCTGTGGTTTAAGTTTGTGACTTTGATTGCAAGTTTCTTGGCAGAAGAGTTTTGTTTTGTTTTTACTTTTGTTAAAGGCTCGTATTTGTTCTTTGTTATTTGATGTCAAATCAACTTTGACTTATGGAAACTCTATGAATGAGAGCCCTCTAAGAACCCTAGCCATTAACTGCCCTACTGAGATCTTGAGAACTCAGGGCAGTGGCTTCCTTGATTGAGTCAGTCCACCTCTTATGTGGTCTTCCTTTTTTCCTACTGCCTTCCACTTTGCTGAACCTTATTGTCTTTTAAAACTAGCCACGTCATTACATGATATATCCAGAGTACAACAGCCTCAGTTTAGTTATCTTGGCTAAACACTGGTAAATTTCCTCTTTGCTCAGATCAGAATACTTCTGTGTTTCTGTGTCACACAGTTGTCTAATTGCTTATTCATATTCATTGTTGACTACTCTGTTTACTATTTTAATTCTTCATTACCTGGCAATTAAATCTTGCTAAAAAAAACCCTGAAAGACAGAATGTAAGAGTCAGAAGTTACAGGTACATGTTTTGTGAGGTTCTTCAATGTTAGTACTTTCTTTTTCTTTTTAGTAGGGATATCAATATTGTGGTCGTGCTGGCAATATCAACCCATTGTACTTACCTTACAGGATTAACAGTGTGGATTAGGTACCTCTTGATAGGAGCCAAATCTCCTATTGTGTTGGTATCAGAATACATGGTTTGATTAATCTCTAATATGTCTGGCCTTCAAGGGTCAGAGGAAACTTTGTGGACATGGGCATACATTTCATCTTTAATATTTTATGAGTTTGACCATTTACATTTTTTTAAATTGAAGTATATCTCCCAAGAAGTTAAAAATGATTTCTTGTGATCTTTATGTCCTGTAGTACCAAGCTAGTTTTAAATGCTTTTTCTTTTTGTCCCCAAAGCATTTTGGGGACTAGAGTTCTGCAAAATTTGTTCTCAAATGCCAGAGCCTGTTGAGCCAAAGGTGAAAAAGTCCCTTCAGAGAAGGGGTGAAAGCAGTGTTGGCTTGGCATGTAGATATGCCATCAAGGCTCATGTAGACAATAAGGTTTTGCAAATGCTGTTGAGATGCCTTTGGAAACCATAACAGTCTGAGGAGTATAAAATAGAAATCAATTCATCTACTTGACTATTTGAAATTATGAGGGTATGCTTTCAGGAGGGCAGGAAATAATTTTTAAAAGCACTGAAGAATGAGCTTAGATTCCTAGTTGCCAACATATATTAAATCTTTTGATTTCTCTTGCAGTTGCGAGACAATGTCATAACACCTCGAGATACAACAATGACCTTCACTTGCTTTGTATTTTTTGATATGTTCAATGCTTTGAGTTCCAGATCTCAGGTATGTGACCTGCATTTTAAGCATATGATATATAACTGTGAAAAGTTCAGACATCCTCTGCAAATGTTCAAAGTTGAATAGAAGATGAAATAGTTTTTAAAAGTACCTGATTTGAGTAGTTTCACATAAAGTTCAATAGGAAAATCAATTGTATACTCCAGTATTATAATCTGTTGTTAAGCTCTGATTTGAAATGTTCATTATAATAGCATAGTATTTTTGTAAACTTTCAGACTAAATCTGTGTTTGAGATTGGACTCTGCAGCAACAAAATGTTCTGTTATGCAGTCCTTGGATCTATAATGGGACAACTATTAGTAATCTACTTCCCTCCTCTTCAAAAGGTTTTTCAGACAGAGAGTCTAAGCATATTAGGTAAGGAATATTTTCTTTATTTTAAGCTAGAATTTGATGAATAAATGCTGTTTGGAATTTACATTATTTTATAAGTCTATTGTGTTCATAAAATATCCACAAATAGATGAAATTTATATACTGTACATTTCAAATGTGAAACTATCACTTGCTATTGTGTTCACCTATGTATTGTAAAAATTTCTGGGGAATGGGTCTACAGCAACATACACACACAATAGAGCCTAATGGCTTGTTGAAGACTAGTAGATTACTTTGAGATAAGGTTTGTGGCCCGGACTGCTTTTTTGGGGCAATTGCTTGACATTTCTTCTTTCTCAAATTCCTTTGTTTCAAACCAGAATTTCACAACCATTGTTCCCCATTTGGGAATGTGGGTGGGGATAATTTTGTCTGTCTCACTCATGTTCTCAGTGGGGTAGATCAACAAGCTACTGCTATTTCTGATCTCAGATTCTACCCTGTTCATGTTTCTGTTCAGAAAGGAAAGATGAAAAAAAAGCGCCTCATCTTACTTGGAAGACTACAACAGGAATTTCCTTGCTGGGAATGTCAGCAGGATGGGGATAAAATGCCCTTGTTATCCAGTCTGAATACAGCAGGGGTATTTTTTATTGAGGGAAGGCATGGAACCCCATAACCTACTGCATTAAGAAGGGAGAAATAACATGATAGGGGACAAAGCTGGATGATGTTTTGTGGGGTTGGGGACATATCCCTCCATCCAGCTTGGTCCAGGGTGCAGTTTGGGTCCTTGACCAATCCAGTTAGCCACCCCTGCTACAGATTCTGTTCTGTTCAGCAGTGTTAACCAGTTCCTTATAAGTCTTCAATTCTGGATTGCTTTGAGAACTCAGGAACTCTAGCCACCTTTTATAAAACAGGGATATTATGTAGTGCACCCAAGACACATTAATATAAAAATCAAATTTGCTTGGGAGGCAGTTGGGGTTTTATCAGTATTTGAAACCTGTAAAATACTTGTGTAATCCGCTTAAAATGGTGCAGTTAACTTTTTAAAATAGTTCAGTAAAGGTCAAAACTTTTGTAGGTGAGAAAATATGTAGAACTTTGCAAAAAAAAAAAGACATAGAATTCATTGTTGACAAAATTAGGATTCAACTATGGTCTTACTCCATTCAAAGAAGTCATTGCTTATATTTTTCATATATTTTATATTGCCTTTTTTCATTTTTAGATTTACTGTTTCTTCTGGGCCTCACCTCATCTGTGTGCATAATAGCAGAGATTATAAAGAAGGTGGAAAGAAGCAGGGAGAAGACCCAGAAACATGGCAGATCCTCATCTTTACCATCTTTTCTTGATGTATGATGCACATTGCATTCTTTGTGTTTTCAAAACTAGAAACTACTGTTTATGTAGGAGGAACACGAGAAGATAAAGGGCTTTTGACAAGCTCTCCTTTTCACTGATGGATGATGAACACTGGCAATTTTAAAGACTATTTAATTCTCAACTTCCAGCTGGGAGAGTAATAAACAATATTATGCAACTTTGGTAATATTTTTTCCTCAAAGACAACTTTTACTTTTTCAGACTGAATGGAAATTTCTAAGTGTGAGAGGTCACCTTAAAAATGTCAAAAGTCAGGCCCACCTTTTTGCTCTTGAGATTTGTGTATAGAAACATGTATTAGATAAAATATTTTAGTTTTTATTTTTTAAAAAGCCTTTTATGGTGGCGGGACTTTAATATTAAATATGTGAGGCATTCCAGCTGGTTTAGAATAAGTTGCAAGCAGTGCCATATTTCAGCTTCTATATTTATTTACACTACATTTCCCTGCAATGTGTACCTTGTGCTACCCTTTTTTAATCTTTGCACAGGATGTGACCACTGTCCAATCACTTGTCTTTTCTTTCTTTTTGTGACTGAAAAGCCTATATTGCAATTTTGAAGTAAATGTCTGCTTTTCTTAAAATGTGTGAATGTGTACCTTACTATTCTAAATAAGTTGGCTCACAGATTGCAAAATGATTTCCCTCCCCCCCCCGACTTCAGCAGTGATTCTAGATCTCTTATCCAACATTAACCACCTCCTGCTTTTCTAAACTATAAAGCCTACCTCCCAACAATAACTTTCTCTATAGGTATCAAGCTAAAGAGGGCCATTGTATGTCTTTCTGCATTGAACAGTATGAATTCCAGACAAGCCACATCACGACACAGGAACTCTTCCACAAGTGACTGAGCATTTACATTATCAAAATCTTCAGTATCACACTGTGTTTCCTTTCTTCTGCTTTAATAAGCCTTTGAAAGAGTCAGGATGTCTAAAAGCATCATGAAAATACATGAGAGCGAATGGAACTTCCTTTTAAATGTGTTATTTACCTGAAAGAGCTTCCCATATACTTTTTTTAATGTTATGCAAATGGAAGAACTTACTGGGTGGAGGTGGGGGGAAAACAGATGAAACTTATTCATTGGCATTTGTGATACATCAGATATTTAGTCATTAGTATAAAGGTCAGATTTGTCTTGCAGTTTTTTCTTGCTTGATAGAAGACTAATGTGTGGTGTTCAATGTTCACAGCAGGATTTCTTCCCTCATTTTTGCTCCACATTTCCCCTAGCCCCCCAGAAGAACTGCTTCTGATGACAGGAGGCCTCTCAAGAGAATTAAAAGCAGAATGATCATTTTCAAGAACAAATTTCCATGTGTGCATGTATAGGATTGTGCTTTCTACTCAAGTACAATGGTCTTTGGATCCCAGGCTGTTTCAAGTGTTAAGGGCCTATATTTTTTCATCCTAAATGGTGGCACTTGATTTCTGGTTGCATGAAGAGAGGTGTTTTTGCTAATGTAACATACAGTGAGTTCTGGAGAATGTTAATTGTCTTGCAATCGGTATTTCTAATTAGTATGATAGTTATGGCTGTTTCATTTTGATGACGGCTGGTGCAGGTTTAGATATCCTGTTCAGCTTAAATAAACAACCATTTGGGGACTTTTTCAGATAATAATAATAATTTGTATTCCGGACCTCTACAAAATGCAATCGGGGCGGCTTACAACATTTAAAATATATATGGCTCACAATACCTTCTAATAATAATAATAAAAAAAGTTAACATTAAGAATGGATTTTTATAAAAACTTAATATTCAACAAGCAATGTAGCCCAGAGTGAGGACCTAGCCTTCTAATATGCATCTTCTCCATTTTGGGGGAATAAACTACACAATTTTGACACATCTTACATAATTGTACACTTCTGATTTTATCTTCTGATTCTTGTCAGATATTAGGAAACGTATGGTTGGAATTTCACCTGTAAGGGCAGGTATACCTGAGGCTTTATAGTTGCACCATGTGCCTTTAGTTCTCCACCACCAGTGTTGCAAATCTATTGCTGCTACTGCATGAAGGCAGATTTTTCAACACAGTGCTCTCTCTTTTGTCCAGTACTTGGTCATTAAGGTGCTTGTTCTTTCTCCTATGGTCTTTGGATTTCTTTTTCTGGAAGAAGCCTGATGGTGCTACATCTTTCACTATATGCACCATGTTGCAATAAAGCTGGTACATCTTTGAAGATGCACTGAGCAAATCCTCTGGTGTGGATGCCAACTTAAGTTCATGGTACAGTCTGTGCACTAGGGTCCCATTGTAAAGCCTGCCAAAGATGGGAAGGAAAAAAATTAACTTCCTATACATCCAATAGAATATGATAGCATTGGTAAGGAAAGTCTCATATATATATATGCATGTGTTTGTGGAGATAGTGTAAACCTTACATCACCTTTATTATATTATTGTCACTTCCCTTCCCTTGATTTATGCAGCCCTAGACTTCAGGATAGGAGATAGAAGCTGGCACTTGCACAAGAGTAAGAGAGTCAGATCTGTGCTTGGCAGAGAGGTAAAGCACTTCTCGTTACTGAACAACTTGTGCACACATTCAGACCTCTGAATGTATGTTGGTGCTTCTAGACCTCTCAGTGGCTTTTGATACAATAGATCATAGCATCCTCCTGGATCGCCTGAGTGGGTTAGGAATCGGAGGCACTGCGCTCCAGTGGTTCCGGTTCTTCCTCTCGGGCAGGTCCCAGAGGGTGCTGCTTGGGGACAGCTGCTCCAGCAGAAAGGAGCTTACTTGTGGCATGTCCCCGATGCTGTTTAACATCTATATGAAGCTGCTGGGTGAGATTATTTGGAGTTATGGGGCTGGGTGTTATCAGTACGCTGATAACACCCAGATCTATTTCTCCTTGTCCCGATCATTGGCCTCGAATTCCGATGGCATCTCCTCTTAATGACTGTCTTGAAGCAGTAATGGGCTGGATGAGGAAAAACAGATTGAGATTAAATCCGGACAAAATGGAGGTGCTCACGGTAGCAGCCCCAAAACCAGGAGTTGGGTTGCAACCTCCAGTCCTGGATGGGATCATGCTCTCTGTTAAGGACTGTGTTCGCAGTCTGGGGGTGCTCCTTGATTCATCGCTTCAGATGACGAGTCAGGTGAATGCGACGGTCAGGAGCGCCTGATATCAGCTTCGGCTGATATGCCAGCTGCGCCCTTTCCTGGAAGTAAGGGACCTCGAGACTGTGGTGCACACGCTGATAACCTCTTGTCTAGATTTTTGCAATGCGCTCTACGTGGGGCTACCCTTGTGCTTGGTCCGGAAACTTCAGTTGGTACAAAATATGGCAGCCAGAGTGGTCTCGGGAATATCTCGGAGAGACCATATAATTCCAGTATTAAAATCTCTCCACTGGCTGCCTATCCGTTTCCAGGCCCAGGATAAGGTGTTGGTTATTACCTTTAAAGCCCTAAATAGCTTGGGTCCAACTTATCTTCGGAACCACCTCCTCCCATACAATCCTCCCCGCACACTCCAGTCCTCTGGGAGAAATTTGCTTCAGCTACAAAAACCTAGGCTGTCTGCAACCTCCCAGAGGGCCTTTTCGGTAATCGCCCCCAATTTATGGAATGGCCTGCCGAGCGAGATCCGTCAGATGACGAGCTTAAGTAGCTTTAAAAAAGCACTAACGACAGATCTCTTTCGGCAGGCCTTTCCTGATTAGATCCCAGCCTCAGGAGCTGCATCTCCTGGCCTTTTTTCATCTTCTTTGTATTTGTTTTTTAATGTGATTTTAGTTAGGCGGTTTTAATTTTATACTGTTTAATGTCTTTTTATGGGGGAGGGTGGGTATGGGTGGTGCTTTTAGTCGGCATGGTAGCATTTTAATTGTTTTTAGCAGAGGGGCGGGGTATAAATAATAATAATAATAATAATAATAATAATTATAATTATTATTATTATTACGAACCCAGAAAACACAGAGCTTCCGGGAATGACTTGAAAAGAATGAGAGTTTGCTAGGGAAGCATGACTGCTGGTGCCCTGTGCATGGTTAAGAGGAACTGGGCTCATATCTGGATGGCACGTAGGGAGAGGAGAGGCTACAGGGTCAGCATTCATCATTACTATAGCACTCTGCCTAATCCAGTCACTTCCAGTATTTGCCTCAATCTCTTATTGAAAAGATTTAGCTCCACATATAGCAACTGTTGGCCTCGCCCCTATAGAAATATGCCAAAAGGAACATAATGATGTTAATGGCAGTATGTTCTCTACTCCTTTTCTTAACCGTCTAGCAAGTAGAGTATGAATACATACAGGAAAGCTGCCAAACACATTCCAGAGATTTAGGCATACTTCAGTCCCATTGAAATTGGATTTTGGACTGCATTCTGTCATGCAGACTGATCCTATGTACACTTACTAAGGCATTAAACCCACTGACTTCAGTGGGATTTACTCCTTACTGTGCATGCATCTGTGGGCTTAGGCATTCTTACCGTGTAAGATCTGGCTCAGAGAGAGGACTACAAAGCAGCTGGTTAAGATACAATCCCATCTGAAGACAGCACTGCCACTGGCAAAAAATGTGGGCAGCATCTAACTCCAATGGTTCCTTTTGTGATTTCTTTTCTTTCAATTTCAAGAACTGGTCATACACGATTTTATTGACTTCAACATGTGGAACCTCAGGGTCTACATAAGAATAACAACAAAAAATACCTTTTCTGAATGTTTTAGAACATTTTAAACAATATGTGTGAAAATATTTCTAAATAATTAAGAGCATATCCATGTCTCCCAAACATTAACTACTGCTTACTAACCCTACGAAGGTAATTTCTTATTACCTCATGGGAAGGGAGATAGTGTTCTTTTAAAAAAAAACTGGGAAACTAAGGAGGCATTCAGTATTTTGTTGCTGGTGACCTGTTTTGAGGAATACAGCATTCTGGGCAAACTGAATCTGCTCCCCACTTCCCAATCTCTCACTGGGAACATTGGAATCCAATTTCCTTGGCCAGTAAGCCACCATGCAATAAACATGCTTAATTCAGAAATGCCTATAAAACTGAACCCAAAGCACAGAGCATGAGTGGAGGACATTTGGCTCTTCTGATACTAATGAACTACTGCTCCCATCATGCTTCATCACTGACCAAGCTGATGAGGGCTGATGGAAATTAGAGTTCAGCAGCATCTGGTTCCCCAGCTCTGCTTTAAGACAGAGTAGTACTAGTCAACAAATGAAATGGGGAATCTTTACATGTACATTTAAGTATAGAAACAGAGGAACTGACAAATTCAAGTTTAAAAACAGGGTCAAAATTTACCCTCTGAACCTACCTGAACTATGAACAGTCTTGTCTAATTCACCAAATACTGCTCCAAGGAGTAAAGCCTTCATGTGCTGCAACTTCACTTTGGGTTCTGCATGCCGTATCCAGTAACAGGTTACAGCTACAGGAAGCTGCAGGAGGCATGGAATTGCTTCAAGGCTGCTGCTTGTCACTCCTAATGTCTCCAGCAAAAATTGTAGGCGGTCTGTTAAGGGAACCTGTAAATCAAGATATCACAAAGCCTTTGTAAGGAGGGCTGACTTTAATAGAAATTCAAACTAGATGTTTGAACCATTTTGGACAATGAGACTACAGTATAACCAAAGGAGTCATACTACTTGCATATAAGAAGACCAGTTCTCTCTTCACCACATTCCACTTGGCATGTTTTTTAGAAAAAATCTGATTTTAGACAAGTGAATTTAACTTTTGTTTTCTTTCACCTGCCCATTACTTTAAACATCTTTCTATCAAAAGCCATTTTATGGCATACAATGGTTTATCATCTATGTAACCTCTATAAGCAAATTTAAGTAGTCACTGACATCTCAGGTCTAAAAAAGGGTGGTGGTCCAAAATTGTCCTCCTCTGAACATATCTGGACTTTGCTGAGTCTGAAAACAGCCATGCTGGCTGAGGATTTCTGGAAGAGTTGTTTTTAAAAAGCAACTTTTCTAATCTCTGGTACTTTGCACTAAAGGCCATTATTTACTGCATCTGAAAAAAATGGGTTTATATGCATGAAAGCTCATGCTAAAATAAAAACCAGTTAATCTTAAAGGTGCTGCTACATTCCTTTCCCCCACCCTCCTTTTTATACTCCATATCCTATCAAACTTTCCCCCCTCTGGTATATGTTTCTCTAAGAATCATGAGACATGGGTCTGCAGTCCTATGGGAGATGAGAGGAAAGAAATCTATTCCTAAACCATGAAAAGGTGTGACCTTCCAGATGTTGTTGGATTACAACTCCCATTATCCCTCATCACTGGCTATGCTGGGTAGGGTTATTAGAAATCTATTATTTCAAGAGGCATTCTCTCAATGCATTTTGTGCATTGTAGCTGTAATAGCTGTAATAGCTAGAAACTTGGAATCCTAGGTCCCTAGGAAGGTGTCTCAAGCCAGGGCATCACTAATGAATGGTCTCAAGCCAGGGGCTACAGGATAGAGGGGATATCAAAAGTGGAAGTCATCCAAGAGAGATCTTCAAGGGTGAAGAGAGATTGAGATCTAAGCCCTGATGATTTCTGCCAACATTTGTGGGATTCTCCAAGCCCTTTCCCTCTCTGATGTCAGTAGAGGCAAAACAGCAGTGGAGCAGGAGGTGTCTTGGATTGGGAGAGGCTTTACATCTGTAGAATCCAAAGTCTCCCGTTCTTCAGACATATTCCCAGCATGAGGGGAAATGTAAGGCAGCCCAACAATTCATGCACATAATTCCCCTCCTACTGGCTGAAATGGGAGGGAAAGACTTTAGAACAATAATTAACAGGAGGGGAGGAAAATGCTACTCCTTCCCTTCCTAGCAGAGCACTGAATGTAATGGTTTGTCCATCTTGAGTTTCCTACCTAAAGCAAGTAGGATTGTTCTTTGAAGCAGTCAGATTCTACACCCCTGTCTCATATGCCACCTTTTTTGTACACAAATATAACCACCATCTCATATCCTGCTGAAATATCTGCTTCACACACATCATTCTGACCATTTACCTGATTTAATGTAGTCAAAGAATAATGGTCACCCCCAAATTTTCCAGACAATATTGCTGCTTGAACAAATGATTTCTTGAGTGCCTTTTGAATCCTGTCAAATTCACGGAAAATAGGAGCGGATGAAGTGGACTCTTTGCTTGGGGAAGTACTTAGGGACCCCTCTGAAGCATTCCAAAGTAATCCATAGATAACCTGTCGAATTGGCAGAGCTATAGTATGAGCACTAGGCCTTTGCATATTTTCCACCTGAACATGAAGGATTGTTCTTTTTAACACCAGGGCATCACTAATGAATGGTGCCAAAAGGCCTTTAGCTAAAGCAGTAGAAATCCAATGAGGTAATCCTAATTTCTTTACTTCCTCAGATTCATAAACTCCATTCTGAAAAAAATCTTTGAGATTAACATCAGAGGGTTGATATTCCTCCATGAAAGCAGTAAGAAGCTGTCTTGTTTCCTCTTCTTCATGCTTTTTCAGATGCTTCAGTATATCTTCTATTGCCTCAGCAGGATCAGCAAAACGAGAAAGCCAGTTCAGCAGCCCGTGAATGCGGATATGCTTTCTTCCCTTCTGCCTAGAGCTTCCAACAGGAAGATGTACCTTGCTAAAGAACATTTCTATAGCTGGCAGATTAATGTAATCATTGCCATTCATTACCGCAAAAAGAGGTAGGAGGGTTTTATTCATTTTGCTGAAATTGTTACAAAACCTTTCTAATGAGAAGCACCTTGCTGGGATGTAGCAGTCTTGCAAGCTTTTGCCTCGGCAAAGGTTTTTCCACTGAAAGTAATTCAGAGGACAATAGCCAGCTTTGAGGTCAAATATGCAGAAGTCACTATCTAATGTTAACACCGGGCAATTCAAGTGATTGGCTAATGACGCAATGTCCCTGTCCGCTTCTGAAAAAGACTGGACAAAGGGGACTTGTAATTTAGCCAAGATCTGTTTGAAGACCTCTCTGATGAGCAAAGGCAATACACTTCCACCACCACCACAGGAGAGGGAATGAGCTGCCTGGATCTTCTCCCGAGCTCTTTCCTTTAAAGTCGTAAGCTTTTTGTCAGATGCATCACATCCTCCGTCTAGCACAACATAAGGCTGTACTTTGCACATTGTTAGCGTTTCAAAAAACTGATTCACAGTATCTGTGAAAGAATCATAATCCCCACCGTGCCGGACATCCAGATTTGAATCAAAGTAAAGGCGGTGGTACAGGTTATTTCCATCAATTACTACATCTGTATTCCTAAACTGCAGGTCAACAAAGAACTCCCTGTGTTCCCCTACATAGCTCATAAAGCCCTGGATGCCCATACTGCTGAACCACCTGTTGAACAAAAGGACAAAAATTAGTATTTAAAATGCAATGTGATGCACAAACAACAAACACCATTAAAGGAACAAGAAGCAGAAAATGTGAAACTTTTCTTTTTACTAGTCCATAGTGTGTATTCAGTTCAAATATGTTCAAAGTAATTGCAACTGATACAATTTGCAAAAGGTTGATGAAATAAACATTACAATAGGACCCCCCTACCTGCTGATTCATTATCCACTGATTCAGTTATCCGTGGGACACAAAACGGCACGTCTACCATAGTCTTCATAGAAAATGCCTAGAGAGGTATCCTCTAGATGTTTTCTAGGTCCTCCAAGGCAACTCTGGTATTTTAAACCGGTGGTCCCATTATTTTCAATGGTATTCGCTGTTATCCATGGGGGCCCCTGGAACCAATCCCCCACAGATATGGGGGGGCCCTATTGTATTGTACTGAGGAACTGAGTTATCCTTATCTGATTGGTCAAAATATATTTATTTAAAATGTATTTACTTGGAAAATATCTACTGATACATTTTTTAAAAATTTTATTTTTATAGTGCATACACATAAGTAAATTTTCCTTTTCATAAATCGTACATTCGAATACAAATTTTACCTATTTGTACTTGAACATAGACGATAAATTAAATGTTACAAAAGTTTTAACATACATTCTCTTTATGTCCCTATTTCAAAACAAAGTATCTGAGCAAATAATTATAGATGTACATTATCTATATCTATATATATGCAGATTTTCCTCATAGATATTCGTATTATCTATCTAGTACTAATTTTCATCTGGTACTAATACCATCTGATACTAATTTTCAGTTAATAGTTCTCTCCAAAAGGTTATTGCGAGCTTCCTTTATTAAATTCCTTGAGAAGACATGTTCTTTCCCTGATTTCTCCATTGTAGCCTTTCTTTAGCTTCAATTACATCCTTATATATAACATACCCTATTTCCTTATCTTCCCACTCATTAACCTACCCTCTATACTTTGAAATTTACTATAAAATTTCTAATTTGTTTCATCCATGAAAAACTCTTATTGATATCACTATGTGTAGTTGTGATAGGTGTTCTCTGCTTGTATCATTATTTCTGAACAGTAATTTCTATATTTAATTCTAAATTGCAAGTATATCGTCTGAGACACTATCTTTCTCTCTAGATTTTTCCCAGAAGTCTATCACAAGTTTCCAGTCCTTTTTAATCATTTGACTGCTCGTTTGCCTCAGTCTGTTTGTCAGTTCGTCCATCTCGATTAAATCCCATAATTTGTCTTTCCAGTCTTTAATTGATGGTTCTTCTTTTTTTGCGATGGTCATCCTGGCTGAAGTAATCATATACAATATGTACTTCCAATATTTAGCCTCTTCCGTTTTGTTCAGACCTTTAATTATATTTAATAAGTAGAGTTCTGGTGCAAAGTCTAATTTCATCTTAAAAATATTATTGATCTGGTCATGGACTCTTTGCCAAAAACTTTTAACTTTGGAACAGTTCCACCATAGATGTATCAGGGAACCCTGAGCCTTACCGCATTTCCAGCAGTTTTTATTTACTGTTATTCTCATTTTGTTTAATCGTATTGGTGTAAAATACCATCTGTGGGAAACTTTCAAATAATTTTCTTTTAAAGCTTGGCTTGCTTCAGGGTTCTTCTTCTTGCTGATTCCCAATCCTCTATTAGTATGTTTCGTCCGGTATCCTGAGACCATTTCCACATATAATCCTTAACAGTTTCTTGTTCTAATTTCCTTTCATGTATGAACTTATAGAATTTTGATATTAAATTCTTCGAAGATTCAGCCCAGAATAATTTGTCTAGGTCATTGAATTCTACCTCTATTCCACCCTCCTTTCGATCTTCCTTGTATCTTTCCTTTAGTTGGTGGAAGGAGAACCAGTTAATATTAAATTTCTCAGTTATTTGTTCTTTGTTTTTAAGTGTCCTTATGCCATCTTTGTCAATTTCTGTTATATCATAGTATCTTTGCCAGGGGGTAGAATTTTGCTATCTTGATTGGACAGCCTCTTGCGTTGAGACCCAGGTTGGTATCTTATAATAGAATTTGTCTTTTATTCTCTGCCAAACTTTGAAGAGCCCTTTTCTGACACAATGATTTCCATATTCTCTCTTTCTACATTCAATGTTTTATCATTTCATAGCGTTATCCAATCTGTCAACCAGAGGAGAGCTGCAGCATCGTAGTAGACCCTTATATCAGATAAGCCCCATCCTCCTTTCTTTTGGTCTTCTATCAAATTGAGCCATTTAATTCTTGCCTTCCCCCCCCCCCAATATACTCTTTTAATATCTTCTCCCAGTTATCGAAGATCTTATCGTTGTTAATTATGGGCAAATTTTGGAAGAGATACAGGAGTTTAGGTAGTGCAACTATTTGAATTGAGGCAATTTTCCCTAGTATTGATAAATTTAGTCTCTTCCAAGAAACCAGATCCTTTTTGAGTTCCTCCCACAATTTTTTATAGTTATTGTCATACAGATCACCATTTCTCTTTGTTATGTTAATTCCCAAATATTTTACTTTTTTCGCTATTTCACATCCCATCATATTTTGAAGCTCTTTTTCTTCTATCTTGCTAATATTTTTAGTCAGAATTTTTGTTTTATTTTTATTTATCTTAAGACCTGCATGTTCACCAAATTGTTAGAATTTTCATTAATTCTTCCACCTGAGCTGTTGGGTTTTCCATTATAATGACCAGATCGTCTGCAAAGGCTCTGAGTTTGTAAGTCTGGCCTCTTATTTTAACTCCCGGGATCTTGACATTCGATCGAATACTGTTGTTCAGAACTTCTAATACCATAATAAATAGCAACGGCGAAATGGGGCAGCCTTGCCTTGTTCCTTTTTGAATATTGAAAGGTCCTGATTTTTCTCCATTGACAAGAATCTGCGCTTTCTGCACATTGTATATGTGTTGGATTCTATTTATAAACTCTTTTCCCATGTCCATCTTCTGTAACACTGCCATCATGAAGTCCCACCGCATGTTGTCGAAAGCTTTTTCTGCATCAATAAAGATTAATCCAAGCTCTTTTTTCATTATGTATTTCAAAGTATTCGATTAGGTCCAAAATTAGCGTTGTATTGTTACTGATCCGTCTATTCGGGAGAAATCCATTTTGATCATCTTGTATTATGTTTCCCAGAACTTTTTTTTACCCGTCTTGCCAGGATGGATGTATAAATTTTGTAATCCTGGTTCAAGAGTAAGATTGGTCAGTAACTGGAGACCTCCTTCTCATCTTTCCCTTCCTTCAATATCAATGTGATATTTGCATTAACCCAAGATTCCAGAATCCCATTTCCCCCAATGTCATTAAATGTATTCTGCAGTGGTAGGCTTATTTCATTAATTAATTTTTTGTAGAATATTGCCGTGAAGCCATCTGGGCCTGGGGCTTTGTTTGGTTTTAGACCTTTAATGGTCTCAACAACTTCCATCATGGTAATTGGAGCGTCCAATAATTTCTTTTGGTCTTCATTCACCTTAGATACAGTTTGTTTCTCCAAATAATCTTTGAGATCTCTTTTCTTTTTCTGATGCTTCTTTTTGATCATATAATTGGCAGAAAAATTCTTGAAATGTTCGCATAATGTCTTCTTGTTTCGTTACAAGACTGTCTCTGTGTTTAACTGCCATAATAACTTCCTTTTCCCTCTCTCTCTTCATTTTGTACGCCAACCACTTGCCCACTTTGTTGGCGTGTTCAAAGTTAATTTGTTTCGCTTTTCTCATAGATTTTTCAATAGCTGTCATGGTTTCCCAATTAAGTTGTTTCTGGATTATTTTGATCTGTTCTAATGCCTTCTCATCTTTGGGACTGACCCTTAATTTCTCTTGTCTTATCCTTAACTCTTTATTTAGAAAAGCATGCCTATCTGTCATTTGTTTTTTTCTTTTGGGAACCCATTTTTATAAGTATACCCCTAAAAACCGCTTTACCTGCGTCCCATATTATTTTCATACGGGTGTCTTTAATTTTATTTGTATCAAAATAATATTTAACTTCTTTTTTGAGTTCTTTCAAAAGATTTTCATCTCTCAAGAGGCTTTCATTTAACCTCCAACTGTACCCCTTGTTTATCTCCACATCTAAAAGCATCCTTACCAGGAAATGATCTGAGGTTATCTTAGATCGTATATCCATCTCCTGCAATCATGTGATAAGTTTTTGGAGACCAAATATAAGTCAATTCGGGACATAGATTTATATTGCTCGGAGAAGGTGTATCCTCCCCCCCCCCCGTTTATCGAAGTCCAGACGTCCATTAGCGCTAGTTCTTCTTTTAGATCGAAAAACTTTTCGGAAGTTTGCCTTGATTTTTGGTTCTTGATTTTGCGGATCTATCCTCTAATGGATCTATGACCCCATTGAAGTCCCCCATGATAATTATGTTCTCCTCGCTGTATTTATCCAAAATTTTATGAACTTTTCTATAGAAACTTTCTTGTTTATTATTGGGGGCATAGATCCCTACGATCAACGTTTTTAAATTTCTAAACATAACTTCAACTCCCAAGAGTTGTCCTTCTGCATCTTTGAAGAGTTCTTTTGCTTCATATTTCTGATTCACGTATAGAGCAACTCCCCTTTTTTCTTGTTTAGGTTTACTGTGTAGAATAGGTTACCTAATTTTCTGTTTATCAGAAACCTCACATCCTCTTGCCTTATTTTAGTTTCTTGTAAGCATGTCACATCAGCTTTTTCTTTTCCTAAGTGGAAAACTTATCTCCTCTTATATTCAGAGTTCATTCCTTTGATGTTCCACGTAACAAATTTAACTGACATTTCTTGTTCCAATATTTAAGTCTATCATATTCTTGGCCACTATCTGTTCGTCACCCTCCTGTTCCTCTCCACTTTCTTTTCCACTTTGATCTTCCTCTATCCCTGGGTCCTCCGTCTCTAATTCTTGGTATAGGGGTCTTGATTCTACATCTCCTCCTTTCTCTCCTCCCTCTTTAAGTCTTGAATCCTCATCCAAGGACTTCTTGCCTTCTCTGCCTCCAGTTCCTTTGAAATTTCCCCTCCCTTCTCTCTCTTTCAACCCATTTTCCCTCATCCGATCGCCATTTTCTTGCTGATCTTCCCTCTCAAAATTTTTACAGAACTCCTTAGCCTTCTCTATCATATTTACTCTATGTCTTCTTTGCTTATAGGTAAACATGATTCCTTCTACCCTTTCCCATCTGTAGTTAATATTATTTTTCATAAGTTGAGTGATTTGCTTGTAATCCTGTCTTCTCCTCAGAATCATAGCAGGTATACCTTTATAAATTCGTATCTCCTCATCCTCCACTTTCAGTGTGGTCTCATAGCTCTGTTGTAGTATTTTATCTCTTATTCTGCCTTTATTAAATTGAATTAGGATGTCTCTTGGAAGTTTCTTTTCCTTTGCCACTCTTGAATTCACTCGATATAGTTTTTCAGTCTCTTCCTCAAGATAATCCTCTGGCAAATCTACATAGTTGGCTAGAGACGGGATTAGTCTATCAAAAACTTTTACGTTTATCCTTTCTGACAGGCCTCTCAATCTTAGACACTTCTCTCTATGTCTAAGCTCTTGATTAAGCAGCATTAATTCTCCTTTTTCTTGCTGTTCTTCCAGTTTTGCCGTAATTTCCTGTGTTTTATTAGATTTTTCTTTCAGATTTCCTATCTCGTTTCTCATTGCCTTGAGTTCTTTATTGATCTTATCTATCTTTTTCCCAATTACATCTGCTTCCTTCCTGTAGTCTTGTTTAATTTCTTTCCTAATATCTTTCCATTCTGATCTGATCTCTTGCTTAAAATTTCTAAGCTCCGATTTCAGCTCTTCAAGGATCATATTGTGTAGTTCTGGTATTTTGGGGGCTTCCAATGAACCTCTCCTCCCAGATGTCATTTGTGCCTGTTGTGTCACAGTTGCTGTTGCTTTCCTTGTACTATATGCCATCTTAATATTTTTAAATATAAGTTTCGGCTTATCTCTTCCTGGAGCTGCTTATCAGTCTTATCATTTAATTGTCCACTTACAAATTTTCTTGAATCCCCCTGGTTATGCCCCCTAATAGCTTATTTCACTCTGTATTCACTCTATAATCTCCAATAGTTTCAATGTAGCTGCTATCCCACAATTTATTTTAACATACCATAAATCAGTCTTATTTTAGTAACATATCATATACCAAATATAGAATTCCTGTATTTTATACCACCACCTCTGATAGCCTCTTATTAATTAATCATTCAATATCATTCAATATCAGGTCTTATGATACTTACATATTTTTATATCTGGTCCACAGTACTCGATAATCAATAATGTAAACAATTTAATCCATATAAACATTTAGATTCCCAAACCCTATATATAATTCAAGCAACAGAGAGTTATATATATTCTCCTGCTATTTTCTAACCATGTCAAGTTCAGGGTTACAGATAGATAACTGTAGAAAAATGCCTATGAATGATTTTAATGTTGGCAATTTCCTATCTAACCATTGCAGGCAGGAAAACAGTAACGACAATATCCACAACAATATTAATATTCACATCGATATCAATATCAGTGACCACCACAATTTTCAGTATCAGTATCAAAAAGAAGAAAGAAGAAAAAACAGTATCAGTATCAGCAGTGTTCAGTGGATTTTTTCATATTCAGACTTCCTGTGCTTTGTGTTGAAACAACAGTGTATGGGGTATATGAAATTAACAGTATATACCTTAAATGTTCCTTTAGGTTCTCTAGAAGCTTGTTCTTATATCAAAATCTGTAGTTTCTTAATAGTTGTTATCTTCACCAGTTTCCCCTTTCTTTAACTTGCTGTCTTCTAACTTTCAATTTTCAGTCTCCTTTCAGTCTCCTTCAGAATTTTAGTATTATAGACACTGTAGTCAGCTCCTCCTCCCCCTCCGTCGCTCCTATGCTCCCCACCTGGTCATACACCTCAGCTGCAGTTGTCAAATTGCCTCTCACTCATGGAATGCTCTTAGGAAACTCAGGGTTTACGCACAGTTTACTTTCACAAAACGCTCAAGGAAACACCGCTCCCAATTTCTTTGTAATGCCAAGAACACCAGCTTCACCTCACGCTTCCTCAATCTCTTCCTCAGTCTCTTCAGTCAAAATCCAGCCCCAAATTTTCAGGTTCAAAAAGACAAGTTCACTTATTCCATTATAGAGGTCACTCACTTCCAGGCTATATAGCAAAACAAAGTCCGCTCAAGGATGGTCCCAAACTATTCCCAAAGGTTATTTTTCCATCCCACTGTATAAGTATTAAGTACAGTCATGTATGGGGTTACAGGTTGGGGGGTATTCCCTCCAGCTCACTGCCACAGCGAAGCGTTATCCCCTTCTGCTTTAAGTTCCCTTTCTTCATTCTTTCTTCGTTCTTCCTCGTCGTGTGGCACTCTTTAAGTTGCGCGGTTCAACTAGTGCCCCTCAGGGCTGCTGACGCGGCAGAAGGAGACCCTGCTTGGGCACCTGAGCCAGTGAAGAGGCACCTCCGTGCTTCTCCACTGACTCTAAGGATCCGTTTGCTTCGGGTCACCACCTCCTCGCTCTTCCCAGAGCTGGAGCTCACAGATGGGTTCTCAGAGTTCCTTGCCGCAGTCAGACAACGCTGCACGGAGCAAGCTGCGAGCTCCTCCCTCAGCGTCCGATGCTTCCCCGCCTCAACCGGAAGCCATATCTACTGATACATTTAACTTTGACTTATTCTGAAACAAAGTTGCATCACACTCCTTATGTCAGCGGGAACACAACAAGGTTGAAAAGGAACCCTACTATCCATTTCCTTCCTCCAAAGTTACTGAGGCCATAATTGTTGACAAGGGAAAGCTTCTGACAGCAAATGTAGACTCTCAACCTAGATCGGATAAGAAGAACACACAGCTTTCTAGAAACTGGGAGTCTTATTTCTCCTCACCCCAAACCAGCATTTTTAATTAATGTTAAAAATGCTAGGAGCAGAGTTTGGGAAAACTCCCAGAATCTTACAGATAGGTAGGGCTAAGAATGACAGCTCAACCCAACTGCAAGGTGCCAGGTTGGGAAGGATGTTTTGCATAGTACTTACATCCATTAATGATAAACCTTATGTCCATTAATGGTAAACCTTTAGATGTCATTATCTATACTGTACTTCACTCTTTGGTCAATTGGCAAGTTCTGCTACAGGAAAGTAGGCCTTTGCAAGCTGAGCATATATGTATATGTGTATGTGTATTTATATAGCCAAGTTTGGTTGGAGAGTCTAGGAACTGCAGTCCAAAAAGTAATGTGTATGCTGGGCTCGGAGCTGTAATCCAGTAACATCTATAAAGGCCACAGGTTTGTTATCACTGGGTTACAGGTTCAGCTGCTGCTACAAGCAGGCACAGCAAGTACCAAGGGATGCCAATAAGCTCAGGAACTATAGGCTATGCTTGCTGATATGCTAGGATGCATCAGGCCACAATTGCAACAACCACAAACCTCCTGTATAATATTGCCCTTACAGGTTTGGGAGAAAGAGCACAGACAAAATAGAGGAGTCTCAAAACAGACCTATTTCACATTGACTCATATTCCAGTGGGCTCTAGACCCAAAATGCAGTTGATCCAATAGAGATACCCATAAAAATCCTAAATCTTAAATTTAGTCTATCAAATAATTGATATTTTGAAAGTGTTTAATATCTTGGAAAGTCAACATATGTAGTGAAATTATGCTTTTGGAAATGGGAAATATCTTTGAGACAAAGAAACACAAATATAATCAATATAACCTATGGGTTTGTCAAGTTAAAATCAAAGAAGATAAAAGAAATATGTGCAAGCTGTCCTAATTTTCAATATTTTCCAAGAAGAAACACATTTTTGTTTACAATTCTGCCATGTATTTACACAGAAGTAGTAAGTACCGCTCAGTGATCTTGCTCCTGAGTAAGGATCTATTGATCTGTAATGCTGCCATATTTACTCATGCATTAAGACATTTTATTATCGCATGCTTAGATGAATTGACAGAATGTAATAAAAACGACCGCCTCATAAATCCTAGGCTTTGAAGGAGTTTTTAATATTTATTAGGACCAGTAAGAGTGGTTTCTTGTACTGTATTTTAGACTGTTAAAGTCACTATTGGCAACATAATTCTTTCCCAGCCCTAGCATTAGGCAGAGTGAGGCAGTTGCCTCTGGTGGCAGACATCAGGAGTTGGTGGTAAGACTTTCGAGAGCTGAGTGTCACACACAACCTACACTGTACCCTCTAAACCAGTGATGTCCATCCAACCTGTGGCCCTCCAGGTTTTTTTGGGACTCCAACTCCCAGAAGCCCGAGCCAGCTGGTCCAATGGCCAGGAATTCTGGGATCTGTAATCCAAAACTCTAAACTGCTCTAAACTGGACAGCTGCCTTCAGTAACAGTGGAGGACACTGTCACATCACCAGTGCTAAAGAAACATTGACTGTATAACAGAGGATGCAAAGGGAGGCCACCTTGTTCACTGGCTCAGGCTGCAAAGTATCTTGGGGTGCCTCTGTCAGCCAAAGGCCTGCTTTATGTGGGTTTCTCATTTCAGGAATTAAATACTCTCTCCAGGGAGATGCCCATTTCTTTAGTTATTCATGTCACAAGGGTGTCATTTCAGTCACTCATTCTTTCTTCCTCCTTCCTGCTGACAAACCCCCTGCCACCAGGCAGTGCCTCTCCTTGCTTCTAACAGCTGCAGACCAGACAGAACTCCCATGGCTTTTCTGGCTGAAAGAGGCAGTGAGAGACGATGGTACAGTGGAATCTGCGGTGGAATTGGTTCCAGGCCCCACCGTGGATAACGAAACCCGTGGATAATAGCGAACGTCATTGAAAATAACGGGACTTCCGGTTTCAAATACCAAAGAGTTGCCTTGGAGGACCTAGAAAATGGCTAGAGAGGAGAAATGTTCTAGCAAGACTCCATGGTAGGTGTGCTGTTTTGTGTCCCGTGAATAACTGAAACGGTGGATAATGAATCAGTGGATACGGGGAGCCTACTGTACAAGTGAGACTTCCCGCCTGCTAGGGAGCGCGGAAAAGCTGGGTAAGCCCTACTACCGGCTGCACTCCTACTTTTGGCAGAGGGGGCTTCCTGTAGCGACTGCTAAGCGCTCGAGGAGGAGGAGGAGGAGGAGGAGGAGTGAAAGAAGGCACCTCTTCGCTCTATATTCCGCTTGGCCTCACCTCCGACACCCCAACGTACCTGTAGGAGTCCAGAGCACGCCCGTGACGTCATCCCAAGGCTGGATGGTGAGGGCGGGGCATGACGGCCACGTGGCCGGTGATGTCACACGCGCGCCCGCCTTCTCGCCTCCCTGGCGTGGAAGTGTGCCTTCCCGTCATGCCGAGCGCCGTTTCCTAGCAACGGGAGCCAAACACAGGCCAAGCGAGGCGGGCGGGGGTAGATGGGGCAGCGCGGAGGAAAAGAAGGCAGAGGGAGAAGAAGGAGGAGGAGGGCGGCGGCCGCCCGCAGCCTTTATAGGGGCGACTGGGTGGCTGAGCGCGGCAAACCCCTCTCCCCTTTTTCAGTATTGCACTCTTCTGTTCTTCCTCTTATATAGTGGTCAAGTGGATGGGAAAGGTAAATGAACAGCCTCCCCTTTTTAGGTTCTCCTCCCCATCATTTCCCGCCCCCCCCCCCACGTTCACAGATGTCTGGTCGCTCTTTAAAGCTACATTTCATCAGGACCGGTTTAAGGAATTTTGGGGGGCCCTGCAATGCTTTATATTTGGGGGGGCCCACATGTTTATCTCAGGTCAATGTAACCTCACTCAACCTAAGCCATTCACAGTACAGGATATTCAGATTATTGCTAATACTGTTAGCAGGAGGAGGGTTACTAGGCGGCCACCCCACAATGATGGGGCCCCCTGCGGCTGCAGGTGCTGTTGGGCCCTTAAACCAGCCCTGCATTTCATCTTCTACGGAGCTCTTTTCTTTTTCTACCCCTTCCCCGTCAGCTATTTTCTTTTCAAATGGCCTTATCATTGAGTCCCATGGGTCGGATTCTAAGCCACGTGGGTGTAATGGAAACGAGTGGTGGGTGGCTCTTTCGGATATTTATCTATTTATTTGTATCCTATAGCATGGTGGCTCTTAATCTTTTCTTTACTAAGGACCCCCTTTAAATTGTTGCCGTGGAACCCCAAGACTTAACTCAAGATTTAAAACAACAGCAACAACAACACCTGGTAATAATATCTGATAATTATAATATCTGATAATTAAATAATATCTGATAACTAAACTGTATTATTATACAGTTTCACTGTCCATGAACCCCTTCCCTCAAAGGCACTGGAGGTGGAAGGAAGACTTTTTCCCCCTGTTTCTTCCTGCAAGTTTGTGGCTGGAGCAGATTGAGTGGCAATGTGCAGGCCAAGCCAGCCACCCACCCTTGGCCTTGACTCCTGTGGCCACTCCACTGCAGGCAGGAGGTGGGCCCAGCAACCTTCAAGCCTTTGCGGACCCCCCCCCCATGAGGACATTGTGTTCCCCTGGGGGTCCCCAGACCCCACGTTAAGAACCACTGCTGTAGCATATATAGTGGGCTTGGAGGCCAAAATATCTGGTGGGCTGGAGCTTCCTCACTCCTGACAGAGAAGATTGTGGTCCCGTGTCCTAACTAAACCCCTGGGCAAGTTGCCATCTTATGGAATTAGCAGATAAATCCTGGCATGTTTTAGTAATTTCTGTACAGCTTCACTCCTTGAACATATGCACATTGAATACATCCCATTAGACCAGCTCAATGGACTAACCTATCTGTTTCGGAAAAATAGTACTAGCAGTGTGGGCAGTAATAAGTAAACAAAATGCTGCCCGAGATGTTTTTTAAGCTAACAGTCCCCAACTCTCTTGAGTTCATTCTCCACAGACTTTCTTTACCTTTCCTTTCAGGATCAGGGCCTGTTTTTTGTTTTTGTAAAGTCTGAGATTTGAAGCAGGCACCGAGAGTGTCAGCATGGTGTGGTGGTTTGAGCATTGGATTCTGTAGGGTTTAAATTCCTGCTCAGCCGTGGAAACCCACTGGGTGACCTTGGGCAAGTCACACTCCTCAGCCTCAGAGGAAGGCAAAGGCAACCCCCCCTCTGAACAAATCTTGCCAAGAAAACCCCATAATAGGTTTACCTAAGGGTTGCCATAGGTTGGAAACAACCTGAAGGCACACAAGAACAGCACAGCACTGATGTTGATTATTGATTAATACTGTATCAGTGTAGTTTTAGAATGCCCATTTCATGACAATTTTGTAAGCAAGCTGGACAGTGATGGGCAGAATACATTCTTGCATAAAATTGGCATGCCTTTAATGCTGATAAATCTATGTAGATTAAAAAAATCTGCTCACAACTAATGTTGAGTACATGGTTGCTGCACAGACACACATAGATCAGCCTCACTCTATGTGGCTATAATACCAGATATATTAGTATTGAATAATGAAAGCATTTCACAAACTTTGCAACAACCATGTAAGGTAGTTCAGTAGTATCATTTCCTATGTTTTAGATATCAGTAGTTACATAAAACTTGCCTGTTTTCTTAAATGGAAAATTTATAACAAGGAGATTGAAAGATACCAGCAGATCTTTTTGTTTTGCAGGCTTTTGTATGGCTTTGTGCTTGACTTTATAAGACAGACTGAGAATCATAGAAGCAGGAGTTATCACAGCTGGTAGGCTCAGCATAATATATGTATTTTACCATTGTTTTTGTTATTCTCTGTTCTTGTAGGAGGTCATGGAATTAGAAAGATTCTCATATTCTGCCTCATAAGTGTTTTCTTTTAGAAGCCAAGATTACAGTTCATTTGTTCCATTGTGAACATCACTTTCGGTAATTAGAAGTTTGGCTACATTTCATTAGGAAATCACACTGCCAAGTACAAATCCTTGGCACAGGATGTGTCAGTACCTCAGCAGCTGGGTGTCAGAACACTTTCTCTTACACACACACACACACAGTATTGTCACAAATTACAAATTCATAAGCCTCATTGAAGCTTGGGAACAGTTTGATGAAGAAAACAACTGTTTAAGTAAGCATAGACATTCTTCACTTTAAAATGATACTGGTTTGTTTAAGAAACAATATAATTTTACAAATAATTTCTTCTACAGTTATTGAATAACAACAACAAAGCACAACCAAAATAGCTACAACTTTCAAGTGTGGTTGTTGACCCCCAGAGTGGTAATGCAGTCCTGTATAAATAATGCCTTGGTGTCGTTAGTAAGGTGAATTTCTGTCATTATTGATGCAATTTGTTAAATGCAATGTACAATCCAACAAAATATGTGAGAAAATTCCACAGAAATCAATGAATTCAGTGGGATTTACACAGGTTTAGCTGAACACAGGATTGTAGTCAGAGAGAGAATCAGTCTGTCCCACACAGATGTTAGTGAAATAAAGCTGCCAAGGTGCTGCAAGACAGTTGTGTACCATTGTTGGGATTTTTCATTTTTGTCATCAACACAGATTTTGTGTCTCCTTAGGTAAGGCTCAAATTCATTATTTAAAAGGAAGAATGTGACATATTAGTGAGGAGGATGAAATAAGTCACAATAAGAAATAATCTCTCTCTGGCTTTTCTTTGCAAATGAAGATTCAGGAAGGACTCATCCTGCGCTTTCTGCAAGCGCGCTGGTGACTAAAAAGGCCAATCCGAGATAAACAAGTCCGGTTGCAGAAAGCACAGCAGAAGGTCTCCTTGGGTGATGTTTCCGGGTTGTCATTCTTTCTGCATTGTCGTTTCTCTTCAAGACTTGTTCGGCGTGAGTTCTCAAATAAGGCTGCAGCATTGTGGGTAGTGTGTCTCCATGCCTCCCGATGTGAGGCCAGGGTGGACCATTGTTGGTGACCAATTTGGCCGAGCCTGAGATGTTGTTTCAGGGAGTCCTTGTATCGCATTTTTGGAGCGCCCCTCTTACACTGAACCGTGGCAAGTTCACCGCAGAGTATTATTTTTGGGAAGTGATGGTCCTCCATCCTAGAAATGTGCTCTGCCCAGTGCAGCTGTGTTCTCAATATCGTGGCCTCAATGCTGGTGATCCCTTCTTGCTCAAGGACAGCAACATTCGTCACATAGTCAGTCCACTCCCTCAGAGCATGGTGGGGTCTCCTTCCTTGGAGGTCTTTAAACAGAGGCTGGATGGCCATCTGTCGGGGATGCTTTGATCGTGATTTCCTGCATGGCAGGGTGTTGGACTGGATGGCCCTCGTGGTCTCTTCCAACTCTGCAATTCTATGATTCTATGATATTTAGGATTGTGCGTATACAGCGCTGATGAAAGCGTTCGAGGAGTCGTAAGTGTTGGCGATAGGTGACCCATGTTTCAGACCCATAAAGGAGAATAGACAGTACAATGGCTCTATACACATTGATTTTTGTGCTTCGCCTCAGGTGTTTATTACTCCAGACTCTTTTGTAAAGTCTTCCAAATGCGCTATATGCCTTTGCTAATCTGTGATCGATCTCTTTGTCAGTCTTGGCATCTGAGGAGATGATGCCTCTCCATTGACGCCCCCTTGTTGTGGGAGAGAGGCTTGCGTACCCTAATGATGTTTTGAGCTATGCTGACGGTGGCATAATAGCCACCGGTAGGGTCTCCCATGCCAGATAGGTCAAAACCGAAGGATCTGACAGAGAGCGTCAAAGGCCAGGATGGGCTCTCTAGCCTTATGGCAACCATCCTAGGAGAAGGAAAAATAAAGAATAATAGAAGGAAGCCAAAAGTGGCCAGTTGAGCAAGATACAATCTGCACAGATGTGGCATGCAACAAAATACTAAGTTATGAGTAGAAAAAGAAAACAAAAAAGAGGGAGAAATGATGAGATGGGAAATGTCATGTAAATAGGATTGAAAGGAAGAGTTTATGTATAAGTAAATAAGCTAGGGTGGAGACCACTTGATATGCTGGAGTTGGCGGGTGCAAACTATGTTAAGGAATAATTTAATTGTTTGAATGGAGTAGGATAGAGCATTTTGAGAAATTAAAAAATGAAATATACTGTCTGGTCAGCTACAAGAGAAAGTTAGAAAATGAAAATTGGGTTAATCTTTCTTTTAAAGATTAGAACACACAGTTTAATAACCACATGAACCAGAATGTTCTCCATCTTCCTTTTTATTGTGCCACTTTAACGAATTAGTTCACAAGTGAATTAAGCAAAATAATACTATATACATTGACTATTAAGCAGTCATAGCCCTGCTCGCATCTTTTATGTGATTAGGTCCTGTGCTCCCATTTTAGGTGGGGTACCTTTTTTTTTGTTGGCCTTGTAACATTTTATTAATACCACTAGCAGTACAGTCGTCCCTTCACATTCGCGGGGGTTAGGTTCCCCAGACACCCGTGAATGTGAAAAATACGCGAATGATTGCCCTCCCCCTCCCCCGCCAAAGCGAACATGGGGCCTCCGGAGGCCACATAGTCACTTTCTCTGGACTCCCCAGTCCCTTCCTAGGCCTTCATGGGGCCTCAGGAGACCCTCCCGAGGCCCTGTGAAGGCCTCCCCGGCCCTCCCCCCTCCCACCCAGGGTCTTCACGGAGCCTTCGGAGGCTCCATGAAGGCCTCCCCAGCCCTCCCCCCTCCTTCCCAGGGCCTTCATGGGGCCTCCGGAGGGTCTCCGAAGGCCCCATGGAGGCCTCCCCGGCTCTCTCCCCTCCCTCCCTGGGCCTTCACGGGGCCTCTGGAGGCCCCGTGTCACGGTTTTGGGAGGGCCCTCCCAAAACTGCGAATATCCAAAACCACGAATGCTGAGTTCACAAATGTGGAGGGGCAACTGTACTCGCTGTAACATACACCATGTGTCAAATTATCGTACTCTTGAGAGAGCAACGTATAGTTGCCCATGACTGGTGAGAGTGGCTTAGGGAGTGAGAGGAGGGAGGGGCCCTTGTGAAGCTGGGAGTGTAGATGTAGTTTGAGTGGCAGGAGTGGATTGTGAGGTGGAGAGGGAATTTGCATGTGGGTGGTGATTGGCTGAGAGAGTGAGAGAAGGGAGGGGATTGGTTTGGTATGTTTCCTAGGTGGCCAATCAGCACACTAGGAGTGGAAACATATCCAAGCCTTTTATATATATATATAGAATATAGATGGGGGCAATGTAGGCATGACATGGCACCTGTGCAGCTAATAGGCATATGATTTTAGAGGATATGTTCCAGTCTCCACACTAACATGCTACAAGGTTTCAGTTGTTGTTGTTGCTGCTGCTATTGTTTTTATTACAGATATTTGTAAATAGATATTCTGCCCACTATGGCTCATAGTAGAGTTCAATTTAAAACAACAGTACAATAAATAAAATCACAGCAAAATAAAAGAAACAAATTATGCTTTCCTCCCTCATTTACAGGTGACAGGTTCACATGTTGCTTCAGAACAAAACAGTCCTTAAATCTGCAGACACTGTATAAATACCAATCTAATTTTGCTGTATGAAGCCATGCTGAGATTCCAAGAAGTTAAGCCTCATACTCCTCTAACATCTATTTCTACTGGCTCAAAAACATTGATTGCAGGACGATATGCTATTCAGCAAAAACTTGGATGTGGAAGCTTTGGAACTGTCTACTTGATTTCTGATAAAAAAGCAAAAGGAAGAGAAGAAGAATTGTAAGTATGAATTGACTGCTTTTTTGAAACATGTCTGATGTGTTGGTTTTTAAGTACCTGTATTGTTTTCTTCAAAAATAAATGGGAAACACAAAGGAGTAAAATTTGTCTCCATACAATGTTTGGTGTGTTTTAACCGATAAGTGGGTGGAGACCTAAAACTGATTTAAAACACTGTATCCTTTACAATCAAGCTCTGAAGACATGTCTGCTCAGAAATGAGCCCCAAATAAGTGTACATACAATTGTTTTTTGCCATACGTCCTTGTTGGCCCCTCTCTACTCCCTCACTTTTCGCGTGTACATATGTAATAAGGAATGCAGGCTGATGGAGTCCTTTAAAAAGAGGTATGATGCTTGTACAACAGAAGTGTGCACTAGGTTTTTAATGAAATTGAGAATGGTTACTTTTAATGAAATTGAGAATGGTTACTTTAATGAAATTGAGAATGGTTTGGATATGTATATTTGGATGTGGAAGCACTGAAACTGAACTGTCTACTTTGTTTCTGACAAAAAAGTGCTATGTTTTAATCAAATGCGAGTGATACTTTTTTCAGTGTTAAAAACACATGCATTTTTGTTACGGATGAAAAAAAGTTTGGTTAGTATACTTACCTCTAGTAAACAAGCTAACTGGTACAGGCATCCACAGTTTTTTGATGCTTAACTTTTCAATAACCAGCTCTTTCAACTGTTCTAAATTATTATGCAGTACCATATATTTGATGCGTGGTCTGCTCTTTCCTGGTATTGCATATTTCCTGGTATTGCACTGTACAGCACTGGGAAGAATGTACGATGGCGTGTTTGGATGAGGCAATGAAACTTGTGCTTCCACTAGCAATTGGACAGAATTGGATTTGTGCCTTTCCAAAATTTCTGAGATTTGCCAGTGGAAGTTAACTAATACAAGTTTAGCATCTGCATGTGATACCTTTAATGTAGAGGACAAGCTGACATGTGCTCATTCAAGGTACTCTCAGATTCCTTATGGGTCAGGCAGGTAAACTGATATTCCTTAGGATCTAAGGCATCTACTCCCTGTTGCTCCACATCACTTGTCATCCCCACATAATAATCCTCAATGTCCCCAGGATCTTCATTCTCTTCCTCCTCATCATAGTTTTGATCATAGTCCTCTTCATTGGTGTCAGAGCCCTGGCTGTTCATGTCCACAGACATCTTAGTGTTCTGCCAAACTGCAGAGCCGGGGCACAATGTCTGTTTCTTTTCCCACCACTGTGTTGTTCTTTTTACTTCATTTGACTTTTCTGCCTTCCAGGGAGTGGGTGGGATGGCTGCAGCCACTTCGGTCCCGGGCGAGGGAAGCAGCTCCAACCGTGGCGCTGAATGAAAAGGGAGACACTGGTGAGACAGCAGAGTGGGAGAGAAAAGAAGAAGGAGGGAATCACCTCCCCACAAGAGATTGGTTCCTCCATCTGTAGCTGGGCTACTGTGGCGTCTTTTCCTGGTATTGATGTCAGGCTGACTGGGTGACATTTGCCCTCCTCCAGCATGCTGGGACTTCTCCTGTTCTCCAGGATTTCTCAAAGATTATTGTCAGTGGTTCTGAGATTACTTCTGCCAGTTCTTTTAGTACCCTTGGTTGTAGTTCATCTGGCCCTGGAGACTTGAATTCATTTATACTGTCCAGGTATTCCTGAACAATCTCTTTACCTATTCTATGCTGCATTTTCCCTACTGCATCATCTGCTCCATTTCCCTCAGGTTGGACACTATTTTCCTTCTGGGAGAAGACAGAGTCCAAGAAGGTGTTGAGTAGTTCTTTCTTTTCTCTGTCCGCTATTAGCCTTTCTCCATCTTCTCCATGCAGTGGCCCTACCATTTCCTTGTTCTTCCTTTTGCTACAAACATAACCATAAAAGCCCTTTTTTATTGTTTTGAACCTTTCTAGCAAGCCTGAGTTCATTCTGCACTTTAGCTTTTCTGACTTTCTCCTCACATGTGCTGGTTATTCATTTGAACCTCTCTAGCAAGCCTGAGCTCATTCTGCACTTTAGCTTTTCTGACTTTCTCTTTACATGTTCTGGCTATTCATTTGAGTTCCTCTTTGGTGATTTCCCCCCTTTTCCATTTTTTGTACATGCCCTTTTTTAAGTCTTAGCTCAGCTGAAAGTTCTTTAGACATCCATCCTGGTTTCTTTAGACACCTCTTATTTTTCCTCCTCATTGGAACTGTTTGAAGTTGTACCTTTACTATCTCACTTTTAAGAAACTCCCATCCATCATGAACTCCCTTCTCTTTTAGTATTCCTGACCCCACGATTACCCCCATGTATTTCCCTAAGTTTACTGAAATCAGCATTGATTTCAAAAACAAAAAACTCCCTTCAAAAACAAAAAGAGGAAATTAGCATTGCCAAATAAGGAAGGAGATGGGATTAAGGAATGACAACCTATATGAACTACCAAACGCCTACTTGCAGGGTGAACATGACAGATTCGAGAGATAGAAGTAGCTCAGTCTAGAAAACAAGGTACAGCTATGTGTGTGTATACATGTCCAGGAACAAGGGAGCCCTGGTGGTGCAGTGGTTAACTGCCAGTATTGCAAGCCACCACGTTACAAGTTCGATCCTGGAGGGCTCCAAGGTTCACTCAGCCTTCCATCCTTTCATAGGTCGGTAAAATGAGTACCCGGCTTGTGGGGGCAATTAGCTAACACACATTGGAAACCGCTTAATGCAGTGTAGATGTGTAAATTGCTATTGCTTAAACAATTTGTAAGCTGCTCTGGGAGCCTTTGTGGCTGAAGAGCAGGGGTTAAATACCTAAATAAATAAATAAATAAATAATGTCTTCATGTTGCCTGTTGACTTATGGCACATCATGATTTCACGGGGCTTTCTTAGGCAAGGAATACTCAGAGGTGGTTTTGCCAGTTCCTTCTTCTGAAATATAGCCTACAGTGCTTGGTATTTGTTGGCACTATCCCATCCAAGTACTAAGCTTCTAAGTTCAGTCAGGATCTGGTGCCTTTACCTAATGCAGTGGTGATAAATTTAATACACTGATACTTAATACATTAAATATATATTAATTAAATTTGTTCTTGTTGTTTGTTGCCTTCAAGTAATTTCTGACTTATGGTGACCCTAAAATTGATTTAAATTTGGTTTTCTTGGCAGAACTTCAGATTGGGTTTGACCTTGCCTTCTTTTGAGGCTGAGAGAGTCTGACTTGCCCAAGGTCATCCAGTGGGTTTCCATGGCCGAGCAGTGATTCAAACCCTGGTCTCCCAGTGTCCTAGTCCAACACTCAAACCACTACACCACGCTGGTGCTCATTAAATTAAATATTACCTAACTAAAAGGAAAGGGAACTTAGAGAATGTAACTTCCTGGTTGGTTACAAAAAAAGAACTACAAAAATGATATGGGCACAGACATGATCAAATTTCTCAACATAAATTATTATTATTTTTAGTGGAGCATTAGGTTCAAGCTGCTTAAGCACAATCTTTCATTCTAAATAATCAAGAAACCTCCAACATGATGACTTGGGAGGTTAGAGAAGCTAATTTTTAGACCACATCTCTCAGAATTTGTAAGGGTGTGTTCTGGGAGTTATGTTTCAAAAAGTAGTTATAAGCTTTGACTTTGATATACTGCATCTAAATGTTGTACTCTTTGGAGATTATCAGACAGGAACGCAAAAAGTGATCCCTGTCCCAGAATCTCCAATCCCACCCCGTCCCAGCATAATAACCCTCCCCACTGCACTTACCTTCTCTCCCTTCAACAGGCAGCCCAGGAATGAATGGAGCTCCATTAGAGTCATATTCCCCCAAGGTCTTGTTCATCATGAGAAGATGCAAGCACAGGAAATTTAAAAACAAAAACAAAAATACACCCCCCAAAAAGTTACAAAAGCACATACACACATTTTAAAACTTCCAAGTAAATCAGGGAAGTTTTAAAAGAGTGTGTCACTTACCTGGATGTCCCGATCTCACTCAGAAGTGTTCTGGCAGGACTGCCCATTGACACTGCATTCACGACAATTAAATGGCCTGAGGTTTCACATGCTGGCAATAAATTGCAACGGGGATCTATTGACGGCTCAGCCCATCAATAAAAAGAAACGCCATAATGACGCCAGTGGACTGCAAAAGGACAATGTCATCTGATATTGGCATCCTTTTGCATTCCTCTAGTGTCATTGTGGTGCCCCATTAGCCGTGTCTGATAATCTCCTTAGTGGTAGCTACTATAATAATATAGTGGTGATGGGGAGATCAGTCAAAGATTAAGCTATTCTTAAGAACCTTGAAGCTACCACACTTTTGATTAAAAACAAATTTAAACAGAGAGCCTTAATAAAGACTTATTTTTCCAGTATAATTCAGAAACTGTATATTCACTTAATGGTTTGATAGCACATTCCTAATATCTCAAGTTTACTTTATTGGGAAAATATGAGAAATTTAGTGGATCTCTCTAGCAGAGCAAGTGGTGCACTGGCAGAAGTTAGAAACATTAACCAGCCCACACAGTATCTAGCAGAGAAAGAAATCAATTTTAGTCTTCTTCATAAAGTATATAAAAGTAGTTTTACTCACAATACTTGTACATAATCACACAGGTTCAGCTTCTTGATGAAAGGTAGGAAAAATAGGGAGTTGTATATAGTATCAAAAAGTTGGAGCATCTCACACAGGGAGAGCCCTTCTCATCACATGCCTCATGGAGGCAGGCAGGAAGAGAGAGATAGCAAGCAAGTACATGCAACCCCAGAGATCAAAGGAATGCCTGTGTGACCCAGGAAGAGAGTGGGTGTTAACAAACACAAACAAACAAGAAGTAATAAAGTCATGCTGTGCCTAAAACTTAGAGTGACATGCAATCAATGTGAGTATAGGAATGCAAAGGTTGCTAAACTCCAACACACTTCATGACTTCTCTTGGACCCAGAGCTGACAATTCACCAAGGAGTAACAGATTGCTTTCTTTTTTAACCTTAAAAGAAACTGTGCCCCACCCATTTATATGTTTTTTGTGGCAGAGTGGCACTACCAGAGTTGACTGGGTAAAAGCTCTGGCCTAGGATGCAGGCTGAGTGCCAGAACAGCAGAAAGGCATGTTATGGAAGTGTCACAATGTATAATAATAGCAAAAGCCAATCAGTCTCTGGGTTTCTTCTTAGAGCTGAACCACACTTGTGTGGGGGATGCTCAAGCAAAAAGAATGCTTGAAAAAAACACATGAAGAGTGCTGTTGCTCAGAGAATGGACCTTATATGGGTTGGTAGAAAGAGCACAATAGTGTGGTTTGGGCTGTTGAATAAGAGATTCACAGAAGTTCCTTCTTCCTTGATTAATGTTATGTCCATTTAGCTATTCAAAGTAGTATAGCCCAACATTCAAGGTAAAAGATAATTGTCAAACTTAGCTGGTTTAGCATGAGTTAGTGGTCAAACTTCCTGACCTACTAAGTGGACAGCAAGTCATTTTCCTGGCAGAATTTTTGATGGACCAGAGGACCAGAGCAAAGGTATCCTCATAGATTAGCCAGCTGGAAAATGGCAATTAAGTAGACATTTGCTCAGTGTTCCTAGATTATATGCAAGCACTCTTTTTCATTTAATTAAGATGGAGGTGGATGTACACAGAGGCTCTTCTATGACATTCCAAAGTTTTAGTCATATTTCTGGTAGATATTTAATGTTGAATGAACTCATAGCTCACAGTAAATATGATCAGAAAGCTAGCACATCTAAAATTTCTCTTTAACCATGTAGCCTTAATTGATTCCACTTACTCTTGTCATGATGCTCCTTTCTTCCATAGTTTTCAGTCTGTACAGCTGATTATTCCTGAGGCATTGACAAGTTGCTAGTTCACTGTATTCTAACCTACTCAGCTGTTGTAGAGCTCTTATTGTCCTGCAACAGCTTCTTTAGCCTATAAGGAGAAGGAGAAAACCATTTACTAAAGATTTCAGTGGATAATAACTAAAGCAGAGCTTGGAAATATTACTTTTTGGTTAGGTTAGGAGATCCTGGGATTTATAGTCCAGAAAATTAACATTTCCATGCTGTAGACTTAAGATCCAAGCTGTAGACTAAGATGGAAGTGACTGATGATGAAGATCTTCGGGGAACATGGCTTGCTAACATGTTAATCCAGTGTGCGGAAGCTGTGAAATGGGCAAAGTCTATGCTAGGAATCATTAGGAAAGGGATGTAAATATAATTATTCAATGACATGTTTATACTGTGTTATTCTTGGAATATTGTATATGGCTCTAACTGCCACATCTCAAAAATGAGATTGTGGAGCTGGCAAAGGTGAAGAAAAGGGCCATCAGAATGATCTGCAGCTCCCTCTGAGGAAAGGATAATGTTTGGGGCTGCTTGGTTTAGGGAATAAAAAGAAATACATGCTAGAAGGTTATGCAAATATGCATGTGTTAAGAAAGTGGATAGAGAAGTTCTTCTCCTTTTCTCTCAATGCTAGACCTCTAGAGTTGTCCAGTGAAACTGAATGGCAGAAGATTCAGGAAAGAGTAGAGGAGGTACTTTTTTAGAAAGTGCACAAATAAATGTAGGAATTAATTACCATAGAGTGTGGCAATGGTCACCATCCTATCCTTAAAAAATGACTTGACAGGTTTATGGACGATAAGGCTATCAGTGGCTGCTAGTCCTGGTGGCTATATACCATTTCCAGCATTAGAGAGAGCATGCCTCTGAATACTAGTCACTGGGAGCCAATAGTGAGAAAGGTCTGTTTGCCTTTGTAAAAAAACAAAGGTGAGTATGTCCCTTATACTCTCTTTTGTCCTCAGTCGAGATCCTTGAATCTCTTGCAAGAGTTCTTCATGCTCTTAAGTACTTTGTTTTGCCTTTTTGCTTAGGAAACCTTGCAGTTTAGCAATGTCCCACTTGAGGGAGTCAGTGTATAACTCATACCACAAGAATGCAGTAGGTTTTCCGTAAGCAAATCTCACCAAAAGTGCCATTTAGTCTCAGTTGTACATTTTTACAGCTGATTCTTGAACACTTTTGTGCATTAGAAGAAAATTAAGTCCTGGGAAACAGAAATCTAACTGTGATTTTGGCAGAAGGAACAAAGAGAGAATTTTCTGCATGAATATGACATGCACATGAAAATTTAAGTTTTAAGCCAGTGCTGAGGTGAGCTTGAAACTGTTGTGAACTGCTGAAATTCAATGCTGTTACTACTAAGAGAGACCACTCCAGCTTGTAATCTCTTCCATATAAAACATGCCAGCTGCTGCTTGTAGTATATCTTATCTTTTTATTATCACAACCACCAGAGGCTGGATGGCCATCTGTCGGGAATGATTTGATTGTGTATTCCTGCATGGCAGGGGGTTGGACTGGATGGCCCTTAAGGTCTCTTCCAACTCTATGATTCTATGACACAGAAGCCCAAGTGGCCACCCTACAAATCTCCACCAAAGATGCCACCGTACCCAAAGCCGCGAGGTGGAAACACATTGTGTGTAATGTGAAGTCGAAGGCTTTCACGGCCGGCATCCATAGATTTTCCTTGGTTTTTTTCCAGGCTGTGAGGCCGTGTTCTGGAATAGTTTCTTTGTGTGTAATGTGCTTGAATCTCATCAGGAACTGGAAAAGAACTGTGACCGTAGGCTAATTCAATGCAAAGCCTTAACTAATGGGACAAAGTGGAAGAAGACACCTGCTACCCTTTAGTAGCCTCCTGAAAAGAAACAAAATGGTAATCTGACTTGTGAAAATAATTGGTTCTCTCCAAATACAACTTAAGAGTCTTGCACACATCCAACCTATTCGACTCTTTCTCCTGTGCTGCCCTAAGATCCGGGGGTATTACCTAAAATGCTCCTGGGAAATTCCAAGTAAATACCGAGTTTCTGATATGTTGGGGAAATTAGCAGCAACTCAACTTTAGCAATGCGATAGGGGTACCAAGGGAATCTTGAACCTATGTATACCAGAACTAGGATGGATGAAATACAAACACATGTAAAATTAATTATGGTTTTTATTAAAGAGCTCAAAAATAACACCAGTCACACACACAGTCACACAAGAAGCATTCACACAAGGCTATAGAAAGCAGTAGGAAAAACTTGGAAAGAGGGTAGCAAGAAGATTTTTGGGGGATGATACAACCTGTCCTGGAGTCTAGAATTCATTCGTCAATCCGGCAGAGTGGATGGAGGAATCTGGAGTGGCTAACACAGAGTGACAGGGTTTCCCCTATAACTGTGCACAAATGAGGGAGATTTTTAGGGTCATATTTATATCCCCAAATATGCCTGAGGGGAGTGGATGCTTCATGGGTTGGAACAATAGTGCACAGTGAGTTTCCTGGTCTTGACAATAGGTGTGGAAGAAACTAATGTGTTGCAAACTATCCTTAATGTCCGGTGAGTGGATTTTAAAAGCTTGAGCAACCTCTGTCTTAAGGTTGGGGATTAAGGAGAGGAAATTTTGAAATCAGCCCACAAAGGATTCATCCATCCATTATTATCTTTCAGATGTACAGTGGAGATTGTGTCCTTTTGACCTTTAGCCTTAGTCTTCCCTAGGGTAAAGCATGGCACTCAACTGACCTTTTCTGAAACCATCCTGCTTTTTCCTTGTGGAAAGCCACATTAATGAACCAAATTAATAATATGCCAATTTATTAATACATCAATTTTATTATATGCAAATTTCTGAGGTCTCTGGAAGTGGAACTGTTAGCCTGCGGCGGGGGGGGGGGGGCGAGGAAGAACAATCTCCTGTCAGTGGAAAGTTAAATTCACCTTAGGAATAAAGGAAGGATCTAAACAAAGAACTACTGAATCTTTATGAAAAACACACATCTCTTTACACACTGACAGAGCCCTGAGTTTGGAGACCCTGCAAGTAGACATAATAGCAACTAAAAACAACACCTTTAAGGTAAGAACTTCACCAATCTCAAAAGCTCAAAAGGCACCTTCAGCAAGAAACACCACGTGTCGATTCTAAAAAGGAAAACAATGAATCATCCTCAGGTGAATAAATTAAACTCCTTTCAGCAAACTTTGTACATGAGGATGGTACACAAGTGGCTTGCCCCACTTTCCTTTCCCTATCAGAACACTATCAGAATCACCCCCACCTCCTCCTTTCTTATTTTTTGCAACACCCTAGGAGTATAGTGTCTAGATCAAGGGAAGTAATAGTGCCACTCTATTCTGCTTTGGTCAAACCTCACCTAGAATACTGTGTTCAGTCCTGTGCACCACAATTCAGGAAGGATATTGAGAAGCTGGAATGTGTCCAGAGGAGGGCGACCAAAACGGTGGGAGGTCTGTAAGCCATGCCCTGTGAGTTTTCTGCTGCTCCAGAGACAAGGACATGGAGCAATGGGTTCAAACTACAGGGAAAGTGTGGGGAATGTAACATTCTTCTTGCACCCGTGCTTAGTAGGTTCCTACCCCCCTTGCATGCTTAAGTTCCTACCCCCCCTTCTCATCTCAAGCTGTCTTAGCCATTTGGAGCTATGGGGTGACCATTGAGTCATTCATCCCAGGGCCTCCTAATTTAAATGTTTTATGATTCTTTGTCCCTTCTTGGGGTGTGCAGCTTCTCCACGAGGCTCTTCCTTCCCTTTTCTTCCCTTCCTACCATGCATCTGACCTCCATTCATGAAGAAGAGAGATGAGCTCTCTCTTGCCTACAGTCACCTCTTTTTCTGAGGAAATATGGATGTTACTGCTGTAATACTTAGAAACTTCTGATTTCATTATCCTAACCTGACCCTCCCAAGACTGGGTGAGTTTACTACCCTGAACTGTAATCCTCTTAGTTAGTTAAGGACCTAGACTTGTTTTGAATATGTAGATTGGTATACCTTCAGTAATCATTTTGATAGGCATTTTTAAGCAAACGTCTTTATTGTCCTTAATTTGTCTGCTTGACTTTAATGACTGAGTGATTCAGAACACATACAAATGCAAATTGAGCTTGGTCAGTCTTCCCTAGGCTAAATCTAAAAGAAACTTTTCTTAAGAAGATATTCCTAAAGGGCTTGCTCCCTGGAATCTTTAATACATTTTTAATTTTTATACTCATACACCCCAACAAAAAGAGATTCCACCTAAACATTAGGAAGAACTTCATGATGGTAAGAGCTGTTTAGCAGTGGAATACACTGCCTCGGAGTGTGGTGGAGTCTCCTTCTATGGAGGTTTTTAAACAGGCTGGATGGCCATCTGTCAGGAATGATTTGATTGTGTATTCCTGCATGGCAGGGAGTTGGACTGGATGGTGCTTGTGGTCTCTTCCAACTCTGTGATTCTATGATTCTAAGTGATTGTCAGAGCATCAAAAGCCAATGCCCCATCCATCAAAACCTCAATACAAATTGAAGGAATTTGTGTTTTTTCTGTGATGCAGAGAGGGGGTCGTAAACTTTTGGACCACTCTGTGAAAAACCAGTGAGTTTAGAGCCCACTCTTCCAGGTCCAGACTCTCTCTGCTCAATGGTCTCTTCCAACACTGTGATTCTATGATTCTAAGTGATTGTTAGAGCATCAAAAGCCAATGCCCCATCCATCAAAACCTCAATACAAATTGAAGGAATTTGTGTTTTTTCTGTGATGCAGAGAGGGGGTCGTAAACTTTTGGACCACTCTGTGAAAAACCAGTGAGTTTAGAGCCCACTCTTCCAGGTCCAGACTCTCTCTGCTCAACCAGTTGACCTGAGAATTAAACTGTCACTTGAAATAACCTCCTCTCAAGGGTGAGATTCCCCCCCCCATTGCAACAGGAAGGATGCCTCCACCATCAGGGACAGACAAAAAGTCCCCCCCCGCCTGTTTGCTTATGTGGACTTCAGTGGACATGTTACCTGTCTGGACCAACACGTGAGTGCCCTGAACTTCTAACTACAGACTGAGGAGCACCAGATGTACCACCTGTAGTTCCAGCCAGTTGGTACTGCATAGCCTCTCGCTGGGAAACCACAGACCTTGTACCAACTTACCATTGTGGTATGCCCCCCGTCCCCTCAGACTAGTATTGGTGTGGCCACCACTTTCCACGGCTCCCAGATGGCCATCCCCACCATGAAAACTTTGTACAGTCACCAAGCCAGAGAAGACCTTATTGTTGGTGGAAGCTGATAGGCTTGTCTATACAAGGCAATAAAATGTGGATTGGTATACAGTAATGTCAATTCACAGCAGTGTCCATTTGTCACCACGTGGGTTGTTTTTTTTTTTTTTTTTGCAAGATCACAGGTACAGTATGCAAAGCTATCCATATCCATGATGCCTTTGAATCAAGATGTCAGCCGCGAGTGAATTAATTGCATTTGTATTCTCAAGTTGCTGCCACCAGACAGTATTGGTTTTTTAAGTAGATCCAAGGTGCGGAAGTGCAACCTTCTGCTTAAACAAGCTTTAAAAAAACCAATTTTGTCACCTCAGTGCATGATCATTACTGCAAACATTCAATATGGCAGTTCTAGTCAATTGCTGGCAATCTGCATCCCCTGCACACTTCCGACCGATCAGCAATTGACTTCTGTCCTTGATGAGAATGCGCTGCAATCTGAATTAGTTGTCCTAATGAGCAGGAATGAATCCATCGTGTATATTTGGTGCCAAGCAGCAGGATGTTGTGAGGAGACCTATTTGGTTAGGAGAAAGCCAAAGAGAGGTCTTGAGTGGACAATAGGCAGAGTTTTGCCAAAAGTGAGGTGTTAATGGGAAACAGAATGCAAAAAACAAAACAGTTGAAGTACCTGAGGAAGAAGTGCTATAAAGGTTTAGAGGAAAGAGTAATCCCTGTAAAACGCTGAAAATAGGTGATTACAAAGGAACACAGTAAGTATCCACAAGCTGACAGGAACACTGAACTCATTAAGGTGATTTGTAAGTTAAGAAATGCACAGTAAGAAATTACCAAAATAACAAGGAAACTAGTATAAATAAAGTAAAAAGAAGTAATTTGGTTCACAACAAAAGTATTTCCTGAGGTAAAAGTAGGGAAATATAAGGAATGCCTACATAAGAAAAGTCTTCTTAGATCTTCCCTCATTCAGTGCAGGAAGGCAAACTCTGAACAAAAAAGGAGTACAAGTCCCTCATATCCCATAAAAAGAGACAATTTAACAATAATTCTTGGTCTTTATTGCTAAAGGCATCTCTAAATAGCAACTCAAAATGCTCTGGGAACTTACATCTGGAGCTTTATGCTCCCAAGCCCAAGCCTCCAGTTCTGACATCCCAGGTGAAGTATGGGAAAACCACTTCAGGGAGATTTTTGCAGAGGGTAATGACACTGTAATGGTCTCTGATAAGACAAGAGGAAGAGAGAAAGTAGGTGAGAGGCAGAGGAAGGAGCTAACAGCCAGTATCTTTCTCTATAGCTGAAGTCCCAGTCTCTGGAGCTTGGTGTACAAGAGCTCGGCCAACAGGGTGTTTGGCGTGGGTGTTTAGCGGGGGAGTTTGAGAGGGAGGCACAGAGTTCCGTTCTAGTGCCTACTTCAGAATATTCAGTATGGACAGTGAGGGAACTGTTGCAGTCACCTGCAACAGCTGTGGGATGTTTGTCTTCTTGCCTGCAGATGTGCAGAGCTACACCTGCAGCAAGTGCAAGTTGGTTGTGTTGCTAGAAGAGAAGGTCATAGAATTGTAGAGTTGGAAGAGACCACGAGGGCCATCCAGTCCAACTCCCTGCCACGCAGGAAATTTGATATAGAATCATAGAATTGTAGAGTTGGAAGAGACCATGAGGGCCATCCAGTCCAACTCCCTGCCACTTGAGGCCCAATTAGCCACATTACAACATATTAGGGAGCAGGAGGTTTTCTTAGAGCAAAGCAGAAGGTCCTGGTTTAGGAACATGCAGGGGATGTCACTCTGGAGGAGGTTAGTTCTGATACACAGGAGGTCAATGTTTGGAAGAATGTGACTTGTAGAAGCAGAAGGACTAGGGGCCATTCTATGAGTTTGGCACTACAGAACCAGTTTGAAGCTCTCTCCCTTGTCAGTGATGACAAGGAATGGGAAGGAGAGCAGCAGAGCCAGGCCTCAGAGAATGTGCATGAAACCTTGGATGGTTCAGCACACAGATTGGCCTCTGCCAATCCTCAGAGGGCCATGGGGGGGGGGAGACCTATCTGTGAGGAAACCTATTTGGCTTCCTGGACCATGGGGTGCAGTTTCATGGAGGTGGACTACTGGCAAGGGATGGGTTGCACCTCTCAGCAGTTGGCTGGAATATTTTTGCTAAGAGTCTGAAAGATCTGATCAGGAGGGCTTTAAACTGAGTTGTGTGGGGGAGGGAGACAGTATTCATGAGGATAGGAGTTCACCAGGTGCTGGAGGTAATAGCCCAAATGTTATATGGAAAACAAGGCAAATAGTACAAGAGCCCAACAGTGGGAGGAATAAAACCTTTAAAAAGCAGATAGAAGGAATGGCCCATGGTCTTAGATATCTCTATACTAATGCACAGAGCATGGGAAATAAACAGGATGAACTTGAACTCTTAGCACAGGAAAGCAAATATGATTTAATAGGGATCACTGAAACCTGGTGAGATGAGTCTCATGATTGGAATGTAGTAATAGAGGGGTATAACCTATTTCAGAGAAATAGACCAAACAGGAAGGGTGGTGGAGTAGCATTATATGTTAAGGATGTGTACACCTGTGAACAAATCCATGACTTAAATCCTGGGAGCCAGGTTGAGAGCATCTGGGTAAAAGTCAAGGGGGAGAGAAACAGCAGGGATGTCATTGTAGGGGTCTACTACAGACCTCCAAGCCAAACTGAGGACCTGTATGACACTTTCCTAGACGAGATGACTGCACGTTCATACAGGAGAGGTGTAGTAATAATGGGTTTTTTAAACGATCCTGATATTTGTTGGAAGTAGAACTCTGCCAGAAATTTAAGGTCCAACAAATTCCTCACTTGCCTTGCAGACAATTTTATTGTCCAGAAGGTGGAAGAGGCAACAAGAGAATCAGCTATTTTAGATCTGATCCTAACCAACAGAGATGATCTGGTTAATGGGGTGGAAGTGGTGGGATCCATAGTGGAGATTGGCCATGTTCTCCTGGTGTTTGTTATACAGAGGAAAGGGAAAGCCAAGTGTAGTCAGACATGCCTTCTAGACTTTAAGAAAGATGATTTCAGAAAACTTAGGGAATTACTGGGGGTGATCCCATGATCAGGAATACTAAAAGAGAAAGGAGTACATGATGGATGGGAGTTTCTAAAAAGTGAGATATTGAAGGTACAACTTCAAATAGTTCGAATGAGGAGGAAAAATGGCAGGTGTCTAAAGGAACCAGTATGGATGTCTAAAGAACTTTCAACTGAGCTAAGATTTAAAAGGAACATGTATAAGAAATGGGAAAAGGGAAAAATCACCAAAGAAGAATTCAAACAAATAACAGCTTGTGTAGAGGGAAAATCAGAAAAGTAAAAGCACAGATGGAGCTCAGGCTTGCTGGAGAGGTTCAAAACACTAAAAAGGGCTTTTATGGATCTGTCCACAGCAAAAGAAAGAACAAGGAAGTGAACTGCTAAGGGAGAAGCTGGTGAAATGCTAACAGGGGACAGAGAAAAAGCAGAGCTACTCAACACCTTCTTTGCCTCAGTGTTCTCCCAAAAGGAGAACAGTGCTCAACCTGGAGAAAATGGAGCAGATGATGCAGTAGGGGAAATGCAGCATTGAATAGGTAAAGAGGTTGTTCAGGAATACCTGGCCAATATAAATGAATTCAAGTCTCCTGGTCCAGATGAACTACATCCAAGGGTACTAACAGAACTAGCAGAAGTAATCTCAGAACCACTGATAGTAATCTTTGAGAAATCCTGGAGAACAGAAGTCCCAGCAGACTGGAGGAGGGCAAATGTTGTCCCCATCTTTAAAATGGAGAAAAAAGAAGACCCAAATAATTATTGCCCAGTCAGCCTGACATCGATACTAGGAAAGATTCTAGAGCAGATCATTAAACAGACAGTCTGTAAGCACTTAGAAAGGAATGCCGTGATCACTAAAAGTCAACATGGATTTCTCAAAAACAAGTCATGCCATACTAATCTTATCTCTTTTTTTTATAGAGTTACATACTTGGTAGATGAAGAGAATGCTGTGGATGTAGTATATCTTGATTTCAGTAAGGCCTTTGACAAAGTCCCCCATGATATTCTTGCAAAAAAGTTAGTAACATTTGGGCTAGACAATGCAACTGTTAGGTGGATTTGTAATTGGTTGATGGGCTGACTACAAAGGGTAGTCACCAATGGCTCCTCTTCATCCTGAAGAGAAGTGACCAAGGGGTGCCACAGGGTTCTGTCTTGAGCCCAGTGCTATTCAACATATTTATCAATGACTTGGATGAGGGAATAGAGGGCATGCTTATCAAGTTTGCAGATGACACCAAATTAGGAGGGGTAGCTAATACCCCAGAGGATGGGATCAGAATTCAAAATGACCTTAACAAATTAGAAAGCAAATTAGAAAACAAATTAGAAAGAAAGAAATTAGGATGAGTGACACCTGGCTTGATGGCAATACATGCAAAAAAGATCTAGAAGTCTTAGTGGACCACAAACTGAACATGAGTCAGCAGTGTGATGCAGCAGTTAAAAAAGCCAGTGCGATTCTAGGCTGCATCAATAGGAGTACAGTGTCTAGATCAAGGGAAGTAATATTCCAACTCTATTCTGCTTTAGTCAGACCACGCCTGGAATACTGTGTCCAGTTCTGGGCACCACAATTCCAGAAGGATATGGGCAAGCTGGAACTTGTCCAAAGGAGGGTGATCAAAATGGTGGGAGGCCTGGAAGTCATGCCCTATGAGGAACGGCTTAGGGAGCTGGGTATGTTTAGCCGGGGAAGAGAAGGTTAAGAGGGGACATGATGGCCATGTTTAAATATTTGAAGGGATATCATATTGAGGATGGAGCAAGCTTGTTTTCTGCTGCTCCAGAGACTAGGACACGGAGCAATGGACTCAAACTACAGGAAAAGAGATTACATCTAAACATTAGGAAGAACATCCTGACTGTAAGAGCTGTTTTGCAATGGAATGCACTGCCTTGGAGTGTGGTGGAGTCTCCTTCTTTGGAGGCTTTTAAGCAGAGGCTGGACTGCTATCTGTCGGGAATGCTTTGATTGTGTATTCCTGCATGGCAGGGGGTTGGACTGGATGGCGCTTGTGGTCTCTTCCAACTCTTATGATGTTATGATTGTATGATTATTGATATTTCTAATTTGTTTTCTAATTTGTTAAGGTCATTTTGAATTCTGATCACATCCTCTGGGGTGTTAGCTACCCCTCCTAATTTGGTGTCATCTGCAAACTTGATAAGCATGCCCTCTATTCCCTCATCCAAGTCATTGATAAATATGTTGAATAGCACTGGGCTCAGGACAACCCTGTAAGGTCAATCACCTAAGAGAAGGAAACTAATCAAACCGACGACCTGGGGACCTCATTGCTACCGGTTCATACTTGCAAGGCCACAGCAGATGAACCTTTGGTTTAAAGCGTGAGGCCAGTTTTGTGCACACTGCGCTCCACCAGAAAAATCCATTGCACAGGCTCGAAGGACAAATCCAATCAGGCGGTTCAAGACTTTGGTTGCTTGAGGCTGACCCGGGAGATGACAGTCTTGTTCGGCAGCATCCTGAATGACGAAGCAGCCTTTTTTAAGAAGAGCACTGCTTGCTCCATATGGAGAGGGGCCTAGAAAAGGTGGCCTAATGAAAGCTCATCCCCATCTACCTGGTTGGCTAGCTGTGGCGAACAGGCATCTTCTGGTGCGGTCGAACAAAGACAAAGAAACAAAGGCACATACCACCCCGCAAAGGTGTAAATAAACTGACGCCTGCATGCTGGAACATCAGAACCATGTGAGACTCCGCAGATAGTGGAAAGCCCGAGCGTTGTTCTGCTCTAATAGCCCATGAACTATCACGACTTAATATTGACATCACTGCTCTTAGTGAAGTTCGTCTCCATGAGGAAGGCAGCCTTAAAGAACACGGCGCCGGCTACACACTTTACTGGTCTGGCAAACCTAAAACTGAAAAACATCTTTCAGGAGTAGGCTTTATGATTAAAAGCTCCATTGCCTCCAAACTCAAAACCTTGCCAACAGGACACTCTGATCACATTATTTCCTTACGCCTGCCACATGTTGTTCTCTTCTGTATTTATGCCCCAACTATGCAAACTGACCCTGTCTCTCTCTGGCTTTTCTTCGCAAACAAAGATTCAGGAAGGACTCATCCCGCGCTTTCTGCAAGCGCGCTGATGACCAAAAAGGCCAATCCGAGATAAGCAAGTCCGGTTGCAAAAAGCACAGCAGAAGGTCTCCTTGGGTGATGTTTTTGGGTTGTGATTCTTTCTGCGTTGTCGTTTCTCTTCAAGACTTGTTCGTCGTGAGTTCTCAAATAAGGCTGCAGCATTGTGGATAGTGCGTCTCCATGCCTCCCGATGTGAGGCCAGGGCGGACCACTGTTGGTGATCAATTTGGCCAAGCCTGAGATGTTGTTTCAGGGAGTCTTTGTATCGCTTTTTTGGAGCGCCCCTCTTACGCTGACCCGTGGCGAGTTCACCGTAGAGTAGTATTTTTGGGAGGCGATGGTCCTCCATCCTAGAAACGTGCCCTGCCCAGCGCAGCTGTGTTCTCAATATCATGGCCTCAATGCTGGTGATCCCTGCTTGCTCAAGGACAGCAACATTCGTCACATAGTCAGTCCAGTGTATATTTAGGATTGTGCGTAGACAGCGCTGATGAAAGCGCTCGAGGAGTCGTAGGTGGTGGCGATAGGTGACCCATGTTTCAGATCCATAAAGGAGGATAGACAGTACGATGGCTCTATACACACTGATTTTTGTGGTTTGCCTCGGGTGTTTATTGCTCCAGACTCTTTTGTGAAGTCTTCCAAATGCATTATATGCCTTTGCTAATCTGTGATCAATCTCTTTGTCAATCTTGGCATCTGAGGAGATGATGCTTCCCAGGTAGGTGAACTGCTGAACGGACTTGAGCACTGATTTGCCGACGGCAATGTGGGGATGGTGGTGTTCGTCCTGTGGTGCAGGCTGGTAAAGAACTTCTGTTTTCTTCAGGTTGACTTCTAGCCCAAACAGCTCTGCAGCTGTTACAAAGCAGGATGTTAGGCGCTGCAGAGCTGCTTCTGTGTGGGCAACAAGGGCAACATCATCGGCGAAGAGCAGCTCACGGACTAGATAGTTTAGAGTCTTAGTGTGAGCCCTCAGACGGCTTAAGTTAAACAAGCTACCATCAGTGCGGTAGCGTATATAGATGCCGTCGTCTTCTTCAAGCTCTGCCATAGCCCTTTGGAGCATCGTGCTAAAGAAGATTGTAAATAAAGTTGGTGCAAGAACACAACCTTGCTTCACTCCATTAGTTATTAGAAAGGGCTCTGAAAGAGCATCGCCATATCTGACTTGACCACGCTGTCCCTCGTGTAGCAAGATAATCATTTTAAGGAATTTGGGGGGACATCCTAGTCTTTCCAGGATCTGCCACAGACCTTTTCTACTTACAGTGCCAAAGGCTTTGGTGAGGTCGACAAATGTTACATAGAGACACTTGTTCTGCTCCCTACATTTTTCTTGCAGTTGCCTAAGGGCAAATACCATGTCTGTAGTACTCCTATTGGCTCTGAAGCCACATTGGCTTTCAGGGAGAAGTTCTTCTGCAATAGCAGGAACTAACCTGTTCAGGAGTATCCTTGCAAGGATTTTTCCAGCAATAGAGAGCAGTGTTATGCCTCGATAGTTTGAGCAATCGGATTTTGCTCCTTTTTTCTTGTACAGGGTGATGATGACTGCATCTCGGAGGTCTGATGGCAGTTCCCCTTTTTCCCAGCAATTCACAAGGAATTCGTGGAATTTTTCGTGGAGTGCATGACCTCCGTGTTTCCAAACTTCAGGTGGGATTCCATCAATCCCAGCTGCCTTGCCGTTTTTCATCTGCTGTATGGCCTTAAAGGTCTCTTCCAAAGTGGGAGCTATGTCCAATTCATTTTTCATTGGTTTTTGTATCATATCTTGGATAGCTGAGGCTTGGACTACTCGGTTGGCGCTAAAGAGACTTTGAAAATGTTCAGCCCAACGATTTAGGATGGAGGCTTTATCAGTAATTAATGTTTGACCATCTGTACTGTATAAGGAGCTTTGGACCTGATAAGTAGGTCCAAACACTGCTTTAAGAGCTTCATAAAATCCTCTATGATCACCCAGATCTGCACAGTGTTGTGTCTTTTCTGCTATACTGATCCACCACTTGTTCTGCATGTCTCGGAGTTTTTGTTGTAGTTTGCTACATGTGAGGCGGAAAGCTGCTTTTCTTACATGACAGGTTGGCTGGGCGAGGTATGCCTGGTGAGCAGCTCTCTTCCTTGCCAACAGCTCCTGGATCTCTTGGTTGTTTTCATCAAACCAGTCTTGATTTTTCTTGTGGGAGAAGCCAAGGAATTCTTCTGCAGACTGGAGGATACTGTTTTTGATATGTTGCCAAAGCACTGTAGGAGAAGGATCTGTAGGATGGTCTTCAAGTTTCGTTTGTAGATTTGCCTGGAAGTTGTCTCTCATGGTAGCTTGTTGAAGATTGTTGACTTGGAGTCTCTTCTTTAAGATGCCACCCCTCTTAGGTTTGAACTTAAGATGAAGATTTAGTTTACATCTGACAAGGCGATGATCTGTTTGGCATTCTGCACTGGGCATCACTCGTGTATGATGGACATCACGAATGTCTCTCTGACGGACTAGAACGTAGTCAATGAGGTGCCAATGTTTGGATCGGGGATGCATCCAGGTTGTCTTCAAGCTATCTTTCTGCTGAAAGATTGTGTTTGTAATAGTCAGCTGTTGTTCTGCACAGAACTCTAGCAGGAGGCGTCCGTTATCATTGCAATTTCCAACACCATGCTTGCCTAAGACACCTTTCCAGGCTTCGGAGTTCTTTCCTACTCTGGCATTGAAGTCACCAAGGATAATAATTTTATCTTCTACAGGGACTTTTTGTATGAGTTGGCGTAGGTCTGTGTAGAATTTGTCTTTCTCTACAGGGTCAGCTTGCATAGTTGGGGCATATATACTAAAGAGAACAACATGTGGGAGGCGTAAGGAAATAATGCGATCAGAGTGTCCTGTTGGCAAGGTTTCGAGTTTGGAGGCAATGGAGTTTTTAATCATAAAGCCTACTCCTGACAGATGTTTTTCGGTTTTGGGTTTGCCAGACCAGTAAAGTGTGTAGCCGTCGCCATGTTCTTTAAGGCTGCCTTCCTCATGGAAGCGAACTTCACTAAGAGCAGCGATGTCAAAATTAAGCCGTGATAGTTCAAGGGCTATTAGGGCAGAACGACGCTCAGGCCGTCCACTATCTTCAGAGTCTTGCATGGTTCTGATGTTCCAGCATGCAAGTGTCAGTTTATTTACACCTTTGGAGGCCGGTGTGTGCCTTTGTTTCTTTGCCTTGGTTTGACCGCATCAGAAGATTCCTGTTGGCCGTGGCTAGCCAACCAGGTAGTTGGGGATGAGCTTTCTTTAGGCCACCTTTTCTAGGCCCCTCTCCATATGGAGCAAGCAGTGCTCTCCTTAAAAAAAGGCTGCTTGGTCGTTCAGAATGCTGCCGAACAAGACTGTCATCTCCCGGGTCAGGCTTGAGCGACCAATGTCCTGAACCGCCTGCATGCAGGGTTGGGGCTGCGGCTTCCAGTGCATCTTTACACCTGCCGTTTCGTCCCTCGCCAGTCGCTACAGGGCTTTTTTGGAAATGGATTTGTCCTTCGAGCCTGTGCAATGGATTTTTCTGGTGGAGCACAGCGTGCACAGAACTGGCCTCACCCTTTAAACCAGAGATTCATCTGCCGTGGCCTTGCAAGCATGGACGTGGCAGTGAGGTCCTCGGGCCGTAGGTTTGATTAGAGTTTCCTTCTCTTAGATGGTTGACCTTACAGGGTTGGACGAGCACCATCTGCCCGGGTTTGGGATTGGAGTTTTCCTTCTCCTAGGACGGTTGCCACAAGGCTGGAGAGCCCATCCTGCCCTTTGACGCTCTTTGTCAGACCCTTCGGTTTTGACCTGTCTGGCATGGGAGACCCTACCAGTGGCTATTATGCCACCGCCAGCATAGCTCAAAACATCATTAGGGTACGCAAGCCTCTCTCCCACGACAAGGGGGCGTCAATGGAGAGGTGCAATGGAGAGATGCAAACTGACCCTGTAGAGAAAGACAAATTCTACACAGACCTACACCACCTCATACAAAAAGTCGCTGTAGAAGATAAAATTATTATCCTTGATGATTTCAATGCCAGAGTGGGAAAGAACTCCGAAGCCTGGAAAGGTGTTTTATGCAAGCATGGTGTTGGAAATTGCAATGATAATGGACACCTCTTGCTAGAGTTCTGTGCAGAACAATAGCTGACTATTACAAACACTATCTGTCAGCAGAAAGATAGCTTGAAGACAACTTGGATGCATCCCCGATCCAAACATTGGCACCTCATTGACTATGTTCTAGTCTGCCAGAGAAACATTTGCGATGTCCATCATACTCAACTGATGCCCAGTGCAGAATGCCAAACAGATCATCGCCTCGTAAGATGTAAACTAAATCTTCATCTTAAGTTCAAACCTAAGAGGGGCGGCATGTTAAAGAAGAGACTCCAAGTCAACAATCTTCAACAAGCTACCATGAGAGACAACTTCCAGGCAAATCTGCAAACAAAACTTGAAGACCATCCTCAAGATCCTTCTCCTACAGTGCTTTGGCAACATATCAAAAACAGTATCGTCCAGTCTGTGGAAGAATCCCTCGGGTTCTCCCACAAGAAAAGTCAAGACTGGTTTGATGAAAACAACCAAGAGATCCAGGAGCTGTTGGCAAAGAAGAGAACTGCTCACCAGGCATACCTCACCCAGCCAACTTGCCATGTAAGAAAAGCAGCTTTCCATCTCACATGTAGTAAACTTCAACAAAAACTCTGAGACATGCAGAACAAGTGGTGGATCAATATAGCAGAAAAGACACAACGCTGTGCAGATCTGGGTGATCTTAGAGGATTTTATGAAACTCTTAAAGCAGTGTTTGGACCTACCTATCAGGTCCAAATCGCCTTATACAGCACAGATGGTCAAACACTAATTACTGATAAAGTCTCCATCCTAAATCGATGGGCTGAATATTTTCAAAGTCTTTTCAGTGTCAACTGAGTAGTCCAAGGATCAGCTATTCAATGTATGATACAAAAGCCGATGAAAAATGAATTGGACATAACTCCCACTTTGGAAGAGACCCTTAAGGCCATACAGCAGATGAAAAACGGCAAGGCAGCTGGGATTGATAGAATCCCACCTGAAGTTTGGAAACACAGCAGTCATGCACTCCATGTTAAATTCCATGAACTCCTTGTGAATTGCTGGGAAAAAGGGGAACTGCCATCAGATCTCCGAGATGCAGTCATCCTCACCCTGTACAAGAAAAAAGGAGCAAAACCTGATTGCTCAAATTATCGAGGTATAACACTGCTCTCTATTGCTGGAAAAATCCTTGCAAGGATATTCCTGAACAGATTAGTTCCTGCTATTGCAGAAGAACTTCCTGAAAGCCAATGTGGCTTCAGAGCCAATAGGAGTACTACAGATATGGTATTTGCCCTTAGACAACTGCAAGAGAAATGTAGAGAGCAGAACAAGGGTCTCTATGTAACATTTGTCAACCTCACCAAAGCCTTCGACACTGTAAGTAGAAAAGGTCTGTGGCAGATCCTGGGAAGACTAGGATGTCTCCCCAAATTCCTTAAAATGATTATCTTGCTACATGAGGGCCAGCATGGTCAAGTCAGATATGGCAATGCTCTTTCAGAGCCCTTTCTAATAACTAATAGAGTGAAGCAAGGTTGTGTTCTTGCTCCAACTTTATTTACAATCTTCTTCAACATGATGCTTCAAAGGGCTACGGCAGAGCTTGAAGAAGAAGACAGCATCTGTATACGTTACCGTACTGATGGTAGCTTGTTTAACTTAAGCCGTCTGAGGGCTCACACTAAGACTCTAAACTATCTGGTCCATGAGCTGCTCTTTGCTGATGATGTTGCCCTTGTTGCCCACACAGAAGCAGCTCTGCAGCGCCTAACATCCTGCTTCACGACAGCTGCAGAGCTGTTTGGGCTGGAAGTCAACCTGAAGAAAACGGAAGTTCTCTACCAGCCTGCACCACAGGACGAACACCATCATCCCCACATTGCCGTTGGCAAATCTGTGCTTAAGTCCGTTCAGCAGTTTACCTACCTGGGAAGCATCATCTCCTCAGATGCCAAGATTGTCAAAGAGATCGATCACAGATTAGCAAAGTCATATAGCGCATTTGGAAAACTTTACAAAAGAGTCTGGAGTAATAAACACCTGAGGCGAAGCACAAAAATCAGTGTGTATAGAGCCATTGTACTGTCTATTCTCCTTTATGGGTTTGAAACATGGGTCACCTATCACCAACACTTACAATTCCTCGAATGCTTCCATCAGCGCTATTTACGCAGAATCCTAAATATACACTGGACTGATTATGTGACGAATGTTGCTGTCCTTGAGCAAGCAGGGATCACCAGCATTGAGACCATGATATTGAGAACACAGCTGCGCTGGGCAGGGCACGTTTCTAGGATGGAGGACCATCGCCTCCCAAAAATAGTACTCTACGGTAAACTCGCCACGGGTTAGCGTAAGAGGGGCACTCCAAAAAAGCGATACAAGGACTCCCTGAAACAACATCTCAGGCTCGGCCAAATTGATCACCAACAATGGTCCACCCTGGCCTCACATCGGGAAGCTTGGAGATGCACTATCCACAATGCTGCAGCCTTATTTGAGAGCTCACGCTAAACAAGTCTTGAAGAGAAACAGCAATGCAGAAAGAATCACGACCTGGAATCATCACCCAAGGAGACCTTCTGCTGTGCTTTCTGCAACCAGACATGTTTATTTCGGATTGGCTTTTCCAGTCATCAGCGCGCTTGCAGAAAGCGCGGGATGAGTCCTTCCTGAATCTTCATTTGCGAAGAAAAGCCAGAGAGAGATATACAGCTACAAATGGCCCCAACGTGGGAATCTGCATCTATCAATGAAGTTATTGACTTAATCTCCCATCTCAAAAATGGAAAAGCTCCCAGAATCAATAATATCCCAGATGAACTTATTAAAACCAACAGCCACTGGTGGGCACCTTTATTAGCAGCCTTAGTTACACAAACTCTGGAATGATCCCAAACAGCTGGAATCAAGCAGTTGTATTGCCATCTACAAACCAGGCCTAGTCAAAGATCCTTGGAACTACAGACTGATAAGCTTGCTGTCCATAGTGGGTAAACTCTGTGCTCGCTTTCTTACTTCCAAATTAACCCTCTTCCTAGAGCAAAACAGTATTATCTCCAAGGTTCAAGCAGCCTTTATAGAAAACTATTGGACTAATGATCGTTGTTTAGTATTAGTTCACCTTGCAGGGAAGTATTCAAGACCTATATACGGCAAGCTCTTTGTCTCATTTATGGATCTAAAGGCTGCATTTGATTGTATCCCTACGTATAAGTTATGGGATAAACTGGAATCTACATTGACGGACACTGGACTGCTCACCTTAACTAAGACACTTTATAACAACAGGTAACAACGAGTAAGATACAGTTCTCAGGGATATCTCTCTGAAGCCATACACATACTAAAAGGGGTGAGATGGGGATGTATCCCTGAGCCTGCTTTATTCAGTCTCTGTCTGAATGACCTCGATGAAGAGATGATGAATGTAAATTGTCATTTGCCCAGACTGGGAGACAAGAAATTCCCAGTCTTACTCTATGCTGACAATACAGTGATTCTTCCTTGATCTAAACTAGTGCATAAATGTCTGGTAGGGAAATTTTCAAACTACTGTAGCAGGAATTAACTTAAAATCATAGAATCATAGAGTTGGAAGAGACCGCAAGGGCCATCCAGTTCAACCTCCTGCCATGCAGGAATACACAATCAAATAATTCCTGACAGATAGCTTCTGTTTAAAAACCTCCAAAGAAGGAGACTCCACCACACTCTGAGGCAGTGTATTTCACTTCCAAACAAAGTCTAAAATTTTGGTCTTTGAATGCAAATGCCATCAGTGAAATGGAGCATGAACAATTGCCCTGTGGAACAAGTAAAAAGCTTCAAATACCCTGGCCTTGTATTTCATCATAAAGTCTCATGGAGTTCACATAGATTGCTAGCAATGTGTGGAACGTTGGGCTGTAAAACAGCTGTCTTAAGGTTTTTCCACACAAAAGGGATCAGTTTGCAATAAAGATATTTAACGCAAAGATTATATCCAAACTGCTCTATGCAGCGGCCATTTGGATTGAAGCTATTAATTCTGATCTTGATAATTTTCAAGCAGAATTCCTCAGGGCACTCCTCTATACCCCTAGATGTGTCCTCAACAGAATTTTATTTTTGGAAACTGGAGAAGACCCCCTCTCTACAAGGGCCTGGATGTTAGCATTCAAACTATAGCTTAAAGTGTTTGCCTTTAAGTGTGGTAACAGTTTAGTGGGCCACCTTGCTTTGGATAATTTTGCCAGCAGGTGGCCTAAATACATAGCCCAAAAAGCAGCTTCCGTTGGCCTCTCTGCATCCTTGCTCACTAACTTGGGTCATGAGATGACACTAAAATTTATTAAGCAAAAACTATGGGATATTACCTTCTGTAATCTTTGGGCTAATTCCATCTTGCCTTGTTTGCTCAGTGCTTTAAATACCCAGTTTGTGGGATCCTTCCAACAGGCTACCTATTTAAATAACTCAGCTTTGCCAAACTACCGCATACTATTTACAAAGGGCAGGTGTAATGCCTTTCCTTCAGAATTACTTTTTGGTGGATATGCTTGGTTGCCCACGTATGCAAGACTTTGTCCCGTGGGTTGCAAGAAGTTGAAACAATGTCATACATTCTGTTAATTTGGTGTTCTTCACAGTCAGAATCACAATCATTTTATCTCTCCCCTATTGAGCCATATGCCAGCCCATTCGGAAAAGTTTTATGTCAAAATTTTGTTGGAGGATATTTGTCTGAACATAATCCTGTCAGTTGCCAAACCTGTCATTAGCCATTAAGACCAGAGAGAGAGTAGCATCCAAAATGTGCCAGGGTAACATATCATAAGATCAATTAAATTGCACTGTGTTTACGGGAGAGAGTTTAATGCCTAATTACATTTAATTTAATATTTTAGATTTTATACAATTTCATTATATTTTATGCACCTATGTTTTATTCCCAGTAGGCACATTTTACATATATCTAATAATGTACAACCTTGATGTTTGCTATGTCGGGTCTGTGGACCATAAAGTAAAGTTTGACTTGAACTAAGGAAATACGGATCTTCTGGCTCCCAAAAAAGCAAAACCAAATTAGGAAAGCCCCATTCCAGAAGGATAAGAAGTGAGTGAGGAGAAAATGGGAGACTATAGACACAACCACAACTGAACCCTTAGACAGTGTAGAAATATGGAAAATAAAGAATCAAATTGGCTAGGCTTGAGTTAAGAGAGAAATGCAATGTAATAGAGAATTGAGAAAAAAGAAATGCAACACGAGAGGGAATTAAGAGAAAAAGAACTGCAACACAAGATAAAGAATTAGAAATTTTGAGAATGGGGAAAGAACAAAAGTTAATAGAACAGGAACTGGGTGGGGGGCTCATGAGTTAGAGATGTAGAACAAGGAATTGGAATTACTGGTGTTGACAGCAAGTTTTGACTCCTAAGGGTGCTAACACCTATGGTTCCCCTCACCCTGATATAAACAGGTTTCTGAGATATTTTAAAGGAGACAGCAAGAATTCATTTTTCACTAGTTTTGAGAGAGCTTATGTTGACATGAGGATGAAAGATAAGGAGAGAATGGGATATTTAAGGTCTCAAATTTGTGGAGGTCTGGTAGAAATTCATGGGGAGGTGACACTGGAAGAAGGGAAGGATTGAACTTTTTAAGGGAAGGGTTAAACAAAGATTTGGTTTAACACCAGAACACCATAGAAAAGAGTATAAAGGATTTAAAAAGAAGCCTGAGGAAACATATACACAATTAGGCTCCAGATTGGACAAGCTGTTTGGAAACTGGATTGATGAGTCCAAGGCTGAAACCTAAGGAAGATGTAATTTTGGACTGGAACAGCTTTATAACATCTTGCCTCAAGATTTCAGGTGGCTGGTGCAGGACAAACAGCCCAAAATGGTGGCAAAGGCAGCTGAAGTAATAGATTATCTGGTGTTAGTAAGAGGCAACAGAGAGAAAAGAAATTTTCCTTCAGAAACAGAATCAGAACCTTCTCATAAAAGTCTGTGCAGAAACTGACAGCTTAGTAATGATAGATCACCTGAGGGGAAAGTCTGTGCCAGCAATGAAGAGAGGTTTAGTGCCAGTCCTCAAACCCCATCAAAATTAAATTAAAATTAAAACTTATTTTAAGTGCGGAAATGTGGGGCACACTCAGTATAACTGCCCAGTCACAATTAAAACAAATGTACTTAAGAGTCAAAATCAAGTAAGCCTTGGGAGGAAGATTCAGTCTGTGGGAGAAGACAAAGAGTCAAACACCATTTCTGCTGGAAGGCTTACCACTGAGGTTACCAAGGAAGCAGAGGCACCCAGAGAAATAGCTGACACTATAATTTCAGGAACTTTACAGCATTGTATGTGTGTCACCTCAACTTCAGAGACCAATTCTACTTTTAAAGAAAATTTGTCACTAAATGGTCATGCCATCCGAGCTTTGAGGGATTCTGGGTCTGACTTATGCATTGTCAAACCCCATCTTATAATGAAAGAAAATAAAAACAAGTCATGATTAAAGGCCTAGGAGGAGCAGCTTTTCCAGTACCAGTTACAAGTGTAAACATCACATATAAGGGCTGGCAAGGATCCTGGGACCTGCCTGTTTAGATATTCAGAGGTGGAAGAGCTTAGAAAAACCGCTGAAGAAAGAATGGGCGTTAAAATGGATGGACTTAGCTGAGATGGACAAGTTTACCTGTTTGATTAGAGAAGTCCTTTTTTAATGGATTAGAAACCTTTTATTGACTTTTCGCAAAAAAAGAAAAACGTTTTGATACTAAATGGATTTGATAATCAGTAGGATTTGAATTTCAGGAGAGTGTAAGAAGTAGTGGTTTTAAAGGAGACGTTAAATTAGATATCTGGAGTTATTGCTGATGAGGAAAAAGCTAGAAGTCATATTTTATGTTTATGTTGTCTATGTAATTCTTTATATATATTGTGGGGTTTTTTTTTCTTGTTTTCTTTCTTTTTTCTTATCTGTAGGTTGTTTAGGTACACGTTGAATCTCCCTTATCCGGAATTCTGAAATCTGAAATATTCCAAAATCCAAAATTGCCCATATGGGTGGCTGAGGGCTTGTCTAGACAAGAAGATATATGCAGATTGATGTGTGTGATCCAAATTCACAGCAGCGCTCATTTGAATAATAATAATATTTGTCCCCATGGTCTTTTGGCAAAATCTATTGTATGCAAAGCTACCTACGTTTGAAGTGCACACACAGTCATGCCTGCGAATCAAGATGGTGGCCAAGAATATAGCACGTTATTATTCTCCACATGTGTTCTAGCCACTGCACAGTATTTTATTATTTTTTTGTATTTGTAAATCAAAGATTCGCAAGTGTGACATTCTGCTTATAAAAAGCCCTTTGGTTGCCTCAGTGCAGCAAAAAAGTACACACTTGATAACGTGAAAATAAAAAATGGCACTTCTGACCACTTCCTTGCTGGAAAGCCGCCTCCTGCACACATCTGACCAATCTGCTCTCCACTTCCGCCCTCGCTGAGAATGCACAGTGTCCCAAATTGGATGTCCAGATGTGCAATAATGCACAAGCCCATACATTATTCAGAAAACCTCAGGGAAAACCACAAATGATTTTCCTGCACAGTAGGTAGAGTTTTTGACCCCCTCCTTCTGAATACTGCAAATCTCATTTGCAGCATGTTAGAACAAAAGGTATTCTCTTTGAATTCTGTGAGGAGTATTTTCATTGTCTAGACAACTCCTGAGATGACATCTTTGCTTCCTGATGGTTCAGTGTAGATGAACTTTGTTTTATGCCCAAAATTATTAAAAATATTGTGTATAAAATTACCTTCAAGCTATGTTTATAAGGTGTATGTGAAACATAAATGAATTTTGTGTTTAGACTTGGGTCCCATCTCCAAGATATCTCATTACCTGTATGCAAGTATTCCAAAATCAAAAATACCTTTAATCCCAAGCCTTTTGGATAAGGGAGACTCAACCTGTAGTTGTGATGTATATTCTTTAGTTTATTTTTGTATGATCTTTAAATAAAATGATTTTTTTAAGGATATCCCAGTGCCCCTTTTAACTGGAAACAGTTTGGCCGAACAGGTGGCTGGGGACTATGTAACTACCTGCCATAGAACAAAAGAGGAACAACTTTTAGAAACAACCTTGGAAGAGAATAATGATATACTTGAATCAGGAAATCTGGAGTGGCAGGAACAATCAGTGTTAATTCACTCAGAAGTGAAAGGTTTACCTAGAATTACTACTGAACAACCAACATGTGATAGCCTGAATCAAGTTAAGGAACCAGGTGAAGCAAATGCACTAATAAAAGAGAAGGAGGGAAACGGTGAGTGAACATACAATCTTAACCATAAATGGGCAACCCAGAGGTTGTGTAGACAATGCTGAAGGCAATCTGAAAGCAAATATCTCAACGGAAACACTGCAGGGTGGCCTAGAAAAGCTTGTGCCAGTGATGGGAGAATTCTGCAGGGAGACAGAGCTCCAGATAGCTGACTCTGAGGAGATGATTCACTAAAACACTGATTCTGTAAACATCAGCAATAAAGAAGAGGCAGTTTGTGCATCAACACTTGACTTCAGTGAGAAAGAGGAGAACAATGAAGGCGATAAAAGCAGTGAAGGAAACATGAAAAGGAATGTCTGCAGGATCAGCCAGATAAAGTGGCATCTACATACCAATGGGACAGTCATCGAGTGTAGACCATTGGTCATCAGTGTCCAGAGAGAGGAAACCACTTCCACTGACTGGACAGCTCCTACTTCCTGGGAATTACTAGGGTGTACACCAGAGGGATTGCCATGCAGGTGCTGCTTATATGGACAGATGTTGTGATGATATAGAGGACTTGCTGGAAGTACCACCATGCGGACTGGACTTTGTTAGGTCAATTGCTTGGTTTACAGTATCTGTATAATTCTGTGTGGGTTATACCTGGAAGTTGCACATTTATTAATGGGGGGTTTGGAAAGTGGCAGTGGATAGAATAAGCCATTTCCTAAACCTTTATGGTGAAATGTATATATGTCAGAGTGAGAATACAAGGTTAGAAATGTATGTGTTAACTTGTAAACTATGTTTGACTTTTAAAATGGTAAGTTTTCTATTGACAAGCGTTTCCAGTCTCTAACTTATATAGTTTTAATATTTAACATAATGAACTTGGTAAGTGAATCATAAGTGAATGGTAGCTTGATAAATTTTAGAGAATGTAGCTTAGAAAATGGAAGTGCTTGTATTAAATTATATAAATCATTAATGTGATATATGTTTAAGTGATGTAAAAAGAAATTATATGAAGTGCAGAGTAAAGTGATTATTCAGAGAAGTGAGAATGAGGGAACCAATCCCGAACCAGGAAACTATAATGGGAGGAGTTTCAGAGAGTTTTGAAGGAATGTTTGTCAGTTGTGAGAGTCAGTTACAGTTTAGAGTTACAGTCTGAGTTGAGATTGAGTTTGGAGTCTGTGAAGTCTGTTTGCAGTGGCTGTGAGGTTTGAGAGTGTTGAAGCTGAACGAGACAAAGAGTGAATGAGTCTGGGATCTATTTGGGAGTTACTAGGATATATAAGGATTAATCTGTGAAGGGTTTGTCCCTTCAAAGTGATATTCAGTGACAAAGTGACAAAGTTCTAAACACAATACTGAAGTGTTAATGTTGCAACTGTACATTTAATAAATCAATCCTTTTGGTCGTTCATAAAATCCAGACTCATCTTGATTCATTGTATGCACAGACAGATATTAGGCACGCTTACCAAAGGATACAACACAATCCCATATTCTATCCACAAAAATCCAACCCCAGTCCAAAGAAGGGATAAAGGGAGATACTGAAGCAAGGTGGTAGGAACTGAGAGGGGAAAGTGGCCAGGCTGAATAATTTGGTAAATTTGGGTGGTGTGTTTTGTAGGTGCCCTTATTGTTCACCACAGGGAAGGCTTGGGGACCAGCAGCTCCGGAGGTGTGGTGGAGGTGGCCTGAGAGCAAGGTGGAGATTTTTTTTGCATCAGCAGAATTTGTAGCATGCATATTTGAAGGTGGGAAGTGTTAAATATTCACAGTTTTTTTTCACTTCTGTGGGGATCCTGCACCCCTAATCCCCACAAAGGTTGAGGGCCTACTGTATAGATTTTCAATTTGTCCTGGTAATTTTCCAGCCTCTGCTCTCTATTATTTGTTACTAATTCATCAAGGGCAAGCAAGGACAGACCCTCTATCCATTGATGGCATATTGTTGCTTGCCTTTGAAACCAAAACTATGATTTTTTTAAAAATACAAAATTCTCTTGTCCCAATTACATATAACTCTTGGAAGTCCTTTGCCCCTCCCCCTTTAAAGGCCACTTCTCCAATTAGTTCATATTTGTATTATTTATTAGTTATAGTGGTTGAGTATCCATATGTTATAGACTGTGAAGCCATCGCAGTCATTTCTGGAGAATGGAAGTATCAATCAGTTGCATAAAGAGAAGCTTTGAGTTAAGTCTTACCATTGTATAGCCATGCACGACCAAGCAACAGAAGTACACAGCAGGCTTTAGGGACTTCAACTCTATAAATATTCAAAAGGTGTTAATATGTCCCCTTGGTGGAAGGCACATGCTGAGAAGCACCAAGCACCCAGCCCTGTTCCCGCATGTGGTAATGGTGGGGTGTCAGCACAACTTCTGCCTCTGACTTGCATTATACCATTAATCCTGACTCATGCTAGGATTCCTTGGAAACTGTGCACTTAGCTGAATAATTTATTGCATGTCTCTCAATTATTTATGCCTCCTTATTACAACCAAAATGAAATCTAAAAGGTGGAATGAGCTCTGTAGCTTATGAATATCCAAGAGACAATCAGCAGATTGCCACGTAGTTAAATCCCTGCATTTGCAGCCTGTTTGTTTCTATGAAGGTATTCCAAAGAGAATATTCTGCTGAAACTGAATCGATTAATACAATAACAAATGGCTCCCTGCTGGTTCCACTGCATTTGTTCATCTACTCATGCTGGGTTGCCTTTTCTTCAGCATCACTGAGGTCTGAAAATAAAATTATATATAATGTAGAAAGAGAGAGTAACAAAGCAGGAGAGGAATTGGGAGAGTGAAAGCCCTTTTCAGGTCATAGTGTATTTGTGGCACTCCTGCTAGGTGGTGAGCAACTGAGCCCGTTAGTTAGAAATTTCTTCATAGTTTCAAAATGTGTTGTTTCTCTTGACAGTTTCCTATCTTTCTGGGGTTGAAGGGTTTTTTTTGTGGGGGTGGTATGGACTTGTGTAAGGTTGTTTTGTCATAACTGACAATGAGAGAAAATGGATTGAAGCTGCCCAAGAATAATTGTGATAAAGATGACTTGCATACAATTCATATATTCCATATTTGAGGTGGTGCAATCTGCTAACACTTGCTGTTATCCATTTGACATACCTTTGCTGATGGAAGGCATCTGTCAGTGGAATGGAGAAAGGTGAATTTTGGTGATTCCCTCTCCTCACTGCAACTCTGGACCACTTTCCCCTTTCTTCCAAAACCCCAACCATCATGAGCAGATTTATGGGAAGGGGTGTTTAGGGAACTGTATGTGGGAGTGGCAAATGCCAAAAATTGCCCACCTCCCCATTTCACTAATGGATATAAACACCTGAGGCAAAACACAAAAATCAGTGTGTATAGAGCCATTGTACTGTCTATTCTCCTTTATGGGTCTGAAACATGGGTCACCTATCGCCACCACTTACGACTCCTCGAACGCTTCCATCAGCGCTATTTACGCACAATCCTAAATGTACACTGGACTGACTATGTGACAAATGTTGCTGTCCTTGAGCAAGCAGGGATCACCAGCATTGAGGCCATAATATTGAGAACACAGATGTGCTGGGCAGGGCACGTTTTTAGGATGGAGGACCATCGCCTCCCCAAAATAGTACTCTACGGTGAACTCACCACGGGTCAGCGTAAGAGGGGCGCTCCAAAAAAGCGATACAAGGACTCCCTGAAACAACGTCTGAGGCTCGGCCAAATTGATCACCAACAATGGTCCGCCCTGGCCTCACATCGGGAGGCATGGAGACACACTGTCCACAATGCTGCAGCCTTATTTGAGAACTCATGCCAAACAAGTCTTGAAGAGAAATGACAACGCAGAAAGAATCACAACCTGGAAACATCACCCAAGGAAACCTTCTGCTGTGCTTTCTGCAACCGGACTTGTCTATCTCGGATTGGCCTTTGTAGTCATCAGCGTGCTTGCAGAAAGCGCGGGATCAGTCCTTCCTGAATCTTTGTTTGCGAAGGGAAGCCAGAGAGAGAGAGACCTTGTGTCAGTGGACAGGCATGAACTAGATATTACCCCGGCACTTAATACAGTAGAACATGGTGAAGCATGTTGAACAGAGCAGTATTCATGTGTCTGTCTGCAGTGTTAACTTATCAAAGAATATGTCTCTCTGTGAACGTAAGAGTTTTTGGTGGTTTTTTTTTTTTTTTGCAGAGACACCTCCCAGGTGGCAGTATGATGAAGAAACCCCATCATTTTTATTATTAATATGTTAAATACAAAATCTCAGCTAAAATTATAAATACAAGTAATATCTGGATTAAAGAAAAGTCTTTGTATCTATTCATATCCAGGTTGAATATGTCTTTAATAAAAATTGATAAAAAAGAGAACAAATATTCTAAAATGCTTTGCATACTGAGAGACTGTATATTGTATCTTTGTCTCTTGTTAAATTCAAGTCATTTTCTACATTTTTTTCTTGTTTCTGTCATTTCACTAGTCTTCTTTCAGTATGGGAATAGCAGGTTCATTTGTTCACATACAAGATTTTGGATGTAGCTAGTTGTTTCCAAAGAAACTCTTGACTGATCTACAGTAGTTGATTCTGCCTTTCTTTTAGAACGTTTCTATACTTGTCTATGATGTAGGCTATTTGAGTTCACTCCAAAGCAAATGTGGACAGGATCAAAGGCTGTTATAGAAAACCAATCTGTGCTAATTGTTTTAATTGTTGAAGAGGCCCACCACAGATACAGAAAATCAGCTCTTCTTTGGCTACATCTTCAGTCTTTTTTTTCAGTGTCACTTCTATAAATTCCACCTCATAATTCATTAAAACCATGGTAAGGTTTCTTACAATTTCATTGTAAAGAAGAATGTAAACTCATGGCAAAAATGCAGGGCCTTTTAGACATAGCAATTATCAAACATGTTTAGCAACTTAAATACCCAACTTTTCCCCTCATTTGTATACAGGAAGCCCCCACAAGCTGAGTACCCAGCTTGTGGGGGCAGTTAGCTAACACACATTGGAAACTGTTTAATGCAGTGTAGATGTGTAAATAGCTATTGCTTAAAACAATTTGTAAGCCACTCTGATAGCCTTGTGGCTGAAGAGCGGGGTATAAATAAATAAATAAATAAATAAAAATTTCCGACAGGTTAGGGACTGCAGCAGTGTCAGAAACTGGAATTGGTTGAAAAGCAGAACCCATGTAAGGAACATGAAGGAATTATGTTTGCTGGCATGGAACTGCCTGCACAAGCCCATGGGTGGTTGCACCCACCCACCCACTGTTTGCAAAGTCTGTCAGTCGGCTTGGTGACTTTTTTCCCTCCCAGCTTACTTTGCAAGCAGTGCATGCTTGCATGGTCAGTCCCAAGCAAGCCTCCATAAGCAAGAACTGTTGAAAGAGTGGATTTCTTGTCGAATGAATGGAACTTGCAAGTGTTGAAAGAGTGAGTTGTCAGATAACGAGCCATCAAAAGGCGGGGGCATCCTTTACTGGTTGGCTTTTGAATCTACTAATAGTAGTAGTAACAGGCCTTTTCAGCTCTCAGCTTGGTCATTTTGAGCAATGGCGGGGGGGGGTCCTGAGAGATTTTTTTGCCTGTGTGTTATCCCAAATTCAAGACTCTGCTTCTAGACTCTGACTGCATTTGCACTGCAGAAATAATCCAGTTTGGTACCACTTTAACTGCCATGTCTCAATGCTATGGAATTCTGTAATCTGTAGTTTTGTGAGATATTTAGCCTTCTCTGGTGCTTTGGTGCCACAACAAACTACAAATGTGTGAATTCCATAACATTGAGCCATGGCAGTTTAAGCAGTATCAAACTGGATTATTACTGCATTGCAGATGCAGCCCCTGTCTGTGTGCCTTCAAATTGCCTTACAGCAATCCCATTAGTTTCATAGGATTTTCTTACACAAGATATACTCAGAGATGGTTTGCCCTTGAGAGAAATCAAGGAACCAGCAGGAAAGGAAGTGCTTTTTTTTTTCTTGTCTATACTGACTTCATCTTGTAATCAAGTCAGATATTTATTGAAGTTATTATTTAGTTAATTACTTCCAAGTTCTTTATGCCTATAGATTTTCCTTGGTTTTTTTCTGGGCTGTGAGGTGTGTTCTGGAATAGTTTCTTTCTGACATTTCGCCTGCATCTGCGGCTGGCATCTTCAGAGAATGGTTGGGCTTCCTAACCATTCTCTGAAGATGCCAGCCACAGATGCAGGCGAAACATCAGAAAGAAACTACTGTGTTCCAGAACACGGCCTCACAGCCCGGAAAAAACCCAAGGAAAATCTATGGATGCCTTTGACTTCATGTTGAACATTTTTATGCCTAGTTCATACTTTCAGCATTATATTGTAGTGGCAAACTAGAGGCATTTAGAAACAATGCTTCCTGGAGGGGTAAAAGACATCCTGTTTGTCCTCGCATGAGCTTCTTTCATCTTCTATATCTTGCAGATTAGCTTGTTTTGTCTGGTGATTGGTCATCAGGAAGTAAACAAGGACATAATTTGTAAGTCTGTTTGCAGAGGCACTTATCTCCCAGGAAAACCCATTGTTGGAGTGAAAATGTGCTAACTGCAGAAAATATACTTTTCTCCATAATGTCTAGTTTGACCTGAAGAGACCTAAAAACAGGATGTTCTCTTTGAGTGATAATTTGTGAGAGTCTTTTCATTTGTTTACTTTCAATTTGCAGTCTTTGTGTGTCTACAGAACAATGTCATTTAGCAGTGATTAATACCACTGAAATATAAAAGGGTAGAATATTTTCCCCAAACACTGCTTTCAGTATGAAGGGAGTGTTAAGATTATTCCCATCCCATCCTTTCCAGTGTTCTTCAGTGTTTGTTCTAACTTGTGAACAGAACCTATGGTTATAGAAACTGTACATCCTTAGGTACCACAGCTTAGAAATAACTAGACAATTAACTTGTTGAGTTAATAACTTGCTAGATTTTTCTAATGATGTGAGTTAACTTTTTAGATTTCTTGATTAACACTGGAGTTAATCCTCCCGCTCTTCTCAGTACTGTGCTTTTCATCCACCCCTGATTCAGTGGATCATACATTTTGAGGGAAATTGTGAGATTGGAGCTATTTGTTTGAAATCAAAAGATTCATTTGTCTAAAACCCTTCCCCCCCCCATTATCTACTTCTGATTATCTATCAGAAGTAAATCCCACTGAACCACTTTATAATCCTTTATTTCTCATAGCATGTTGAAGCATGGGTAATTAATTATGTGAAAACTTTTCCTCAACCTCCCCCCATTTCTCTCTTGATGTTCTCCCCATATCTCTGTCACACACACTCTTTCCTCCCCTTCCCCTCTCTCCTACTACTGTATATTTTTCACCCACCCCCTTCTTCAGATGAACACACACATTTTCTTTTTTTTTATTTGAAATTTTTGGTGTTACATTCTCATATAAACTCAATAATACATGATTACCTTTCATGACATCACGTAAACAATGTAACTTTTTACTGGATCATAAAACATAAATAGAATCATTAATCATTAGTCTATATCATTAGATTCAACACAAAATAAAATACAGTTTCTTATTTTACCGGTTACATTATGATCATCTTTTCAAGTTTGTTATTTTGTTATTTTAAAATCCTTTTATCCTTATTCCGGCTTCTCGCCTATTTTCCCTGGTCTTCCTTACTTTGTTCTATCTTAACTTACGTGAGTGCCATTTACTTAAGTTGACCTGATATCTCCTGATCTAACTTATCCTTGATGACAACTTTGACCAACCTTACTAACTAAATTTACTTTGCTTTAAAGTTCTTTTCAAAGGTCCAAGTTGGCCAGATTTCTCCATTTCTTTTTCCGCTCCTCTATCTTGTCTATCAAATTGCCTTTTGACACACATTTTCTAAGGTAGGAGGTGGAGCCTATAGATACAGCTGGTTAAACTGACATCTCTGTTCCCTGGGAGAAAGGTTTTTCTTTAATTCTTTTTTAAAAAATCTACTCAGAAACATGTCTCATTGAATTAAGTGAGCAAAACATGGGCTCTATAACTGATCTTTGCAAGCCACATTTCTTGATAGGAGTAGAAGGTAGATAGCATACAGTGACTGAGTTGTACAGAAAAATGTTCTGCAGGTGCTCAGAGGTACTTAGAACTTTTATAATTAACAATTCTACACCTTTGATTCATTGTATGATCTCTGTAGCCAGCAACTTGTGTCAGTTTTCTCTAGCTGAAATTTAATACCTATTTTTTTCTGTTCTTTAACACAGGGGTGGGAATCATGTGGCCCTCCAGGTGTGCTTGTATTACATCTCCCAGCAGCTCTAGCCAGTATAGCCAATGGCGAGAAAAGTTGGAAATTTTGGTACAACAGCCTCTAGAGGCCTGCATTGTTCCTACCACCCCTTCAACATTACTTATTATTAACCTTTAATAAACAAGGTGTTTGAAGGGGAATTGAATAGTCTACATGTTGGTGAGAGTGGGAGGCAGTTTTTAAAATGGGAGAGATTCAGATTAGTGAGAAAACATAATTGAACAGTTTATAATTTATGATTCCTTGAGGCCGGGAATGAGGTGGGGGTGGCTATAGGAGTTGTGCAGGGGAATGGGAGGTATGGCTGGAACAGAGTGAACAAACGTTACAAAAGAAGACGGGATCGCTGTTTGCAAGCGATCCCACCTTCAGTTCCCTCTGTTTCCCAGAATGGCTTGGAGAGCAGACCAACTATTCCACAGAACCTCACTCTGCTCCTCTGCATTGCCAGGTCGGTCAAACAAGACCCATATCATCCATGATCTCCTCATGGATGAGGCTGCCGACCTGGCTTGCTTCACAGAGACCTGGCTGGGAGAGGATAGCGCAGTTACCTGGGCACAGGCCCTCCCAGCTGGGTACTCTGTCAGTGAGTAGGTGAGGGGAAGTGGGCAGGGGGGCGGAGTTGCTCTGGTTCACAAGAATAGCCTGATCTTGACCAGGATACCTGTCTGGAACACAGTCCATTTCGAGTGTATGCACCTTAGGCTGAGGACCAGGGATAGTTTGGGGTTTATGCTAGTCTACCGACCACCCCGTTGTCTAGCAGACTCCCTGACCGAGCTGACACAACTGGTCTCGGAGTTGCTGTTGGAGTCCCCTAGACTTTTAGTTTTGGGAAACTTCAACATTCCGCTTGAGACCAGTCTAACAGGTGTGGCTTGGGAGTTCATGGAGACCATGACAAACATGGGCCTATCCCAGTTGGTCGTCGGGCCCACACATTGTGCAGGTCATACACTTGATGCGGTCTTCAGTACGGAACAAGAATATCCGTGGGCGGAGGTTGTAAATACCTCCGCATTGTCATGGTCAGATCATTTCCTGGTCAAGGTGGAACTTAGAGTTTGGTATCTGCCCCACCGGGAGTGGTGGACCCATTAGTTTGGTCCCCCCTCGAAGGCTAATGGAGCCAAATGGATTCCAGAAAGCCTTAGAGGGTTTAATGGTTGGGAATGCCAGAGACCCTGTCGATCGCTCCCAAGCATCCTTGTCAATCCGCTTCAAACCGTAAGCCATGATACACACCAGAGTTTAGGAGAATGAAGCGGTTTGGACAACAACTAGAGCACATGTGGCAGAAAACTCGACTCTTATCTGACAGAACTTGCCATAGGAACTTTCTTTGGTCCTATCGGGAGGCAATACGTACAGCGCAGAGATCTTTCTCCTCTGCACGTATTGCGTCTGCAGAGTCTCGTCCAGCAGAGCTGTTTCGGGTGGTGAGGGAGCTAACACAGGTACCCCCTGTGCCGAATTCTTTACTTAACCTGACATCGGCCTGCTGTGATGTGTTTAACAACTTTTTCACAGATAAAATCTCTCAGATAAGAGCCGACTTAGATGCCAATGTTTTAACAGAAACCATAGGAGAGATGTCCACTGACTCTGTCGATGAAGTTATTCTGGATCAGCTCCAATCTGTGAGTACCAAGGACGTGGACAAACTGCTTGGTAGGGTGAGGAAAACAACTTGCCCTCTCGACCCTTGCCCATCATGGCTGGCTGTCCGGGGGGGAGAAGCATTGAGGAGATTCCTCATGGATATCATCAATGCTTCCTTCAGGGAAGGACATGTTCCATCTTGTCTGAAGGAAGTGGCTGTTAGGCCGCTTCTGAAAAAACCTTCCCTGGACCCTCTGGTTATGAGTAACTACAGGCCTGTTTCTTTATTGCCATTTCTGAGCAAGGTGATCGAGAGGGCAGTTGGTCTTCAACTCCAAGCTGTCTTGGATGAAACCGATTATCTAGACCCATTTCAAACTGGCTTTAGGACAGGCTTTGGGGTTGAGACTGCCTTGGTTGCCTTGACTGACGATCTGCATCTGAACATCGACAGGGGTAATGTGACCCTGTTGGTGCTCTTAGACCTCTCAGTGGCTTTTGATATGATAGATCATGGCATCCTCTTGGACCACCTGAAGAGGTTGGGTATCGGAGGCACTCGGGCAGGTCCCAGAGAGTGCTGCTTGGGGAACAGTTGTTCAAGCAAAAGAGAGCTCACCTGGGGAGTTCCACAGAGAGCTATTCTGTCCCCGATGTTATTTAACATCTATATGAAGCCGCTAGGTGAGATTATTCGGTGTTATCAGTATGCTGATGACGCTCAGATCTATTTCTCCGTATCTCGTTTGTCGGTCTCGAATTCCAATGACATCTCTTCTCTCAAGGAATGTCCAGGCGGTAATGGGCTGGATGAGGAAAAACAAATTGAAACTGAATCCAGACAAGACAGAAGTGCTCACGGTATGAGCCCCAAAACCAAGAATTGGGTTGCAACCTCCAGTCCTGGATGGGGTCACACTCTCCTCCAGTGACTGTGTTCGTAGTCTGAGTGTGCTCCTTGACTCATCACTCCTGACGATAAACCAGGTAAATGCAACAGTCAGGAGCTCCTGTTATCAGCTTCGGCTGATACGCCAGCTGCGCCCTTTTCTAGAAGCAAGGGACCTTGAGACCGTCGTTCACGCGCTGGTAACCTCGCGCCTAGACTTCTGTAATGCGCTTTACGTGGGGCTACCCTTGTGCTTGGTTCAGAAACTATAGTTAGTACAAAATATGGCGGCCAGTCTTGTTTCAGGAACATCTAGGAGGGAGCACATCACTCCGGTTTTGAGGTCCCTCCATTGGTTTCCGGGCCCAGTATAAGGTGTTGGTTATCACCTTTAAAGCCCTAAATGGCTTGGGTCCAAGCTATCTCAGGGACCGTCTCCTCCCTTATAATCTCCCCTGCGCACTCCAGTCCTCTGGGAGGAATTTGCTGCAGCCTCAAAAGTCGAGGCTTTCTGCTACCTCCCAGAAGGCTTTTTCTGTTGTCGCCCCCAAACTATGGAACGGCCTGCCGGATGAGATCCGTCAATTAACATCTTTGGACAGCTTCAAAAAGGCTGTCAAGATGGATCTCTTCCGGCAGGCCTTTCCAGAATAGATTATCTTGGCCTCGGGAAACCCCCCTCCTTCAGGAGAGTCCCCACAGTCTCCTTTGTTAACAGAACTGAATATCGCTGGGGACCTACTGTTATTGCCAAATGTAGGTATGTGTTTTTATCAAATGTTTTAATTGTTGTTTTAATTTGTAATTGATTTAATAACTTTTTAAGGGGGGGAAGGGAGTATATTGTTTTACTGTATGGTTTTTTAATGTTGTGAACCGCCCTGGTTGGATTACCAAAGGACAGTATATAAATATTTTTTTAATTATGATGATGATGATGATGATCCCATTGTCTAGGGCAGCCTTTCCAAATCTGACAATTTCCAAACAGGCAGAAGTCCTACCATCCGTAGTCAACAATTGACTAAGGATGGTAGGACTTCCACCTGTTTGGAAATTATCAGATTTTGTCAGAATTGTCATTTGATGGGCTTTGAAGTTTGATGGACTTTGAAGTGCAGGAATTCCAATTTGGGAGAAGGGAACTTTAAAAATGAGAAAAAGACACATTTGAAAGAGCCTTTAATGAAATGTGCCCCAGAGACAATGGTGGCTACTCCATGGCATGCTGTGTAAATCCGTGATCTGTCCCAAAACTAAAAGTTTACATGATAGCAATAGCATTGATATTTATATACTGCTTATTAGTGCCAAAGCACTCCCTAAGCAGTTTACTATTTTTTTTAGCTAATTGCCCCCAACAAACTGGGTATTCATTTGACCTACGGAAGGATGGAAGGCTGAGTCAACTTTGGAGCCCTTTGGGATCAAACTCATAACTTTGTGGCTTGCAGTACTGGCATTTAACCACTTCTCCACCAGGGCTCCTTAACTTAACTAACAATAATTTTAATGACTTAACTAATAGTAACTTAATGTTTGAACAAATTCATTTATTAGTATTGGTATAATGAATTGATTTCTAATGTTTAACATTATTGAATTTCTACACAATTACAGTGCCTGGGTTTTGCATGGTTCCCAATAGCAGGAACAGGGTCTTTGCTGCAAGTATAGTAAGCACTTAGGCTCTGTTCAGTTCTGCTTGTGGGTGGGAGACGAAACTGTTTCGTTATGGGGGGAGCACATTAATCAGCATATAAATGTTATCTAGGTATGGTTGAAATGCTGAATGTTTCAAACTTTCTTGATGCTAAATGCAGGATTGGGAGATCAGGAGTGTATTACAGACTTTTTTGTTTCCTTTGCCCTGCCCTTCCATGATCCCAGTAGCTACAGTTTACACCTAGATATGCATAAGGGTAACCCTGGCTAGCACTAACAGTTTTGCTGGAAATTATGGTTTCATGTTTTGTTTTAAGGCAATTTGTGTTAGTTCCACCCATCATTAGCTTCAGGATGCTTGTGAGCTTGCAGGCTTCAAATTGTTACTGACTTTTGAAAAACTGTATTTATATCTGTATCCCAAAAAGACGTTGTAAACACATTCTTTTGTCCCTGGCACTGAAACCCTAAGAGAAAAGTCTGTTTTCCACTAGTAGTGACTCACATATGTGGTTTAAGCAAAACTATTGAGATTGAACTAGTTTTTAGACAACACAGGTCTGAACAGTAGATGGCAGTAATGCAACATCAAGTGTGACCTCAAGTGGTGTATGTATTCTTTGTTCAGCAGTGTTCCTAATAATTTTCCAAGGCTGCAAGAATTTCTTTAGTTTAATTAAACTATAAATATTTAAGTTTCACTTTAGAGGAGAAAAAGAGCTTTAAAAAGGTAATCAAAGTATTTATAATTTTCCTTGGCAAAAAATACAAATGGGCTTAAGGGATTCTGTTGAGCAGAAATACTTTTTATCTTTATTGCTCATTCTTTTTCATATATTTCAGTGTCAGCTTTTTCCCGTCCCTCTGCATTAAACACTCCTCTATGCTCAGTTCCCCTGTACTCAAAGGAGAACTTCCAGCTTCTTGAAAAGCTTACTGGGGAGGGGGAAGTTCTAAAGTAAAATCACATTTCTTTATGTAGATTTTAAATTGGTAGTGGCTGATAGAGAGCATTGAAAATGTTGCTGAAATATTCCTATTCACATCAGAACATCTTCCCCAGGAAGGTGCTTGGGCTTGAGCTTAGGTGGATCTCCACAGGAAAGAGGGTCTACTGTGGTGAAGTCTGTGGACATGTTCTTTCTGTGTTTGTTTTATTTGAGGGACCTGCTGAAGTAACATTCACAATTCATAGATGAAACCAAGGTAGAACATACAAGAGCAGGCAGCTACAATATGTAGGACCCTAATTTTTAGGACTTTCTGCCAGCACCTTGAATCATACAGGGCAGTTGTAGGAAGCCACTGTAAGCAAAAAATGGAGTCTAGGATTAATGTGCTACCAGCAGAACATTGTATCATTATGTTTTGGATGGATCGTTACATTTTGCACTAATACTTAGTACGTAATGGTATATTTTACACTGATATTTATGGTTAGACTGGTGTTAGGTTTTCCCTTCAAACTAAGTGTGTGTGGATGGACGGATAGACAGACAGGCAGGATGCATTTTATTGGCATATCATATTCTGACAAGTGACTTTGTAGGAACTAAAATTTATTTAACTCTTAGTTACAAAGAATTAAAGTAAAAAACAATTATCATTTTTTTTCTAGGTGCACCTATGGTTGTTTTAAACAAGGGATAGACAGTAGCAACTTTGAAAAATCCAGAGGCCAATTTTGGCCCCCTTATCCTAAAGAAAAATTGTACTTCCCAGAGGCTTCCTAATATTCCTTGTTTTATTGCAGAAATGCAGTTTGATTTGTGTCAAATGTTGATGGCATGAAGGGGCTTTGGGAACTACAAAAACAGTAGGGGCCATGCATACGCCATAGGCTGCCTACCCTTTGTCAAAGCCCATTGCCCTCTTGACAAATGCCTAATAACAGATGCAGAAGCTTCTCCACAAAAAATGTCAATCAGTAAACACCCAATTTATGGATTGTAAAATGGCTTTTTGCATATAATGGTGTTGTTTGTCTAATAGGGTTTTGTGAATGAGTGTAAACAACTTACAATCAGTGCTAAAGTGACAGATTTATGACTACACTGTTGAATTTCTTGCTAAATAAATTACCAACCACCTTCCAACTGTAAACAAGGAGAGAAAATGATGCTTCCCCATGTGACATAATCTTGCAATCGCCCTGAAAAGACAAAGATTTTTAATGTCAGGTCTAATGAATAAAATATATTAATTTTATCATTACTTATTTCAGAAACTTTTCTTCTTGCTTATGTCAATTTTCAGAGCTTTTCTCAAGTATATAACGTGTCTCTCATGAATAATTTTGATCCAGTGACATGTCCTGTCCACTAACTTTTAGTGATATTAATATCCTGTTAAATTTATTTTTGAAAAATCAGTTGATTGCAATAGCTCAAGGGTATAGCCTACATTTCTGGAGACACAAGTACTGCTTAAAGTATGAGAATTAATTGTATATGAAAATGGAACAAATGGTATAAAATTATTACATCTTTTTAAAAATAGAAGTAAGAATTACAATTCTGCAAGGCAGCCTTATGTTGGTTGAAGAATGGAACTTGGGACACCTGTATTCAGAAATCATTGATGTCTGATTATTACAGGTCGGGAAAGGAGGTGGCAACGTTTGTATCTTGAACTCTTTGATGGATTCATTGTGTAGTCCTATAGATGTCCATTTAGTAAGGGCTCAGCTAGACGGGAGAATTAATTGTGAAAAATAGCGCATTAACTCACCACCACAGCAGCGTTCGTTTGTTTCTACGATACATTCGCAAGATTGCTGGTGTGGAAAGTGTTTGAAGTTCACACGGAGCATGCCCTTAAGTAAAGATGGTGGCTTTGAGTGAATTATGTGTGTTATTATTCCCCAAAAGCCCCCTCCATTTCCCTTCCCCGCTTGTTAAATCAGAGCTGTGGAAGAGCAATTGTCTGCTTTTTTAAAAAATGTTTTTTTGCTCTGCCACTCAAAAACAGCACACAATCACTCCTGCAAAAATCAACAATGGCAGATCCAGACACTTGGCCACTGGCAAGCCTGCCCCCATGCATGTCCGACCAATCACATTTTGACTTCTGGGATGTGTCCCAATTCAAATTGGTTGTTCAAATGGGCTGGAATGTTCATTTCCATGTAGTTTTTTTTTAAAAACTTCGAGATAAACAGTGAAGGCTGTTATCACAAAGTACTTGGAGTTTTCAGCCCTTCTCCTTTCGTATATGGCAAATTGCTACAGGAGCTCATCTGGACCTTTCATTCTGAGAGGATTTTTTCCACCATCTAGATAACACTTAAATTTATACTTAGTTCCAGGTATACTTAGTTCCAGTTGCAGACTTGAATGGGCCACTGCTGGAGTGCTGAACATGATCACATCCAGAAAAGACAGTTGATATAATATCCCCAGACAATGAGAGTCATTGTGACTTAGTAAATGTTACTAATTCTTAATTTTTGAATTACAGTGGGCCCTCACTATCAGCTAGGGTTTGGTTCCAGGACCCCTTGTGGATACCAAACTCTGTGGATACTCAAGTCCCATTACATGCAATATTGTAGTAAAATAGCATACCTTATATAAAATAGCAAAGAGCAAGATTTGCTTTTTGTATCTTTTTTTTCTAAATATTTTCAAGCCCTGGTTGGTTGAATGCAGAACCCAAGGATATAGAGAGCTGACTATACATTAATATCTCACATTTCTTCCTTCATGGGACTCAAAGTAAAAAACTCCCAGAATCCTCTAGCTGGCATGTTCACAGTTTTATGCTACTAACTGTGCTGGCTGTGGGAATCTGAGAGCTATAGTTTTAAAGGATAGTTTTTCCAAGTTTTGCTAACAAAGGATTCCCAGGGACTCTCTTGTCTAGACACTATTGCACTGTCTAGAACTACACCTACTTAGTGTCAGCTTCTTGCCTCTTCTCATACCTTCAAGCCATGCTGTAGAGTCAGATCTCTGTGGCCTAGGTTCATATCTCCATATCTCTCTGTGAAGTTGCTAACAACTGTTTGAATATGTCACTGTTTGTTAGCTATATAATTGAAATAATAGAGCATATCTTCTAAAGCATATAACTAGAACCATTTGGAAGAAAATTTGCAAACAGAAGTAGGTATAACTTATTTATGCTGTACTCTTTTCCAGTGCAGTGTGTTATGAGAGTACTCTCACAAACCAACATTCTAACAATTTACAAAATTATCCAACTAGTATGGCCTGCTGTTCTATTTACCACTGACTTCTATAAGACAGATACAGTGTAAGTAGCTATCTCATCTCCTGCTTTTCCAGAGAGTGGTTGCTTGTTTGCTTTCAGGAACTATGATGCTAACTTGATTATTACTCATCCATATAATAGCATCTAGTTTACATTGTCTACCTGAGGAATGGTTCCTGCCTGTAAAAACTTGTGACTGCCACCAAAAAATTCTTACATTGCTCCATTTAATATGCAATATATAATCCTCATCTGTCCTTATGACAGTCCTCTTTGTCATGTATGTATAAACTTATTCATAAAATTCACAAAACTACCTTAGAGTTTCAGGCATATCCTATGGTCTTTTCATGTTGGTGGCTGCTGTGCTACTGCTTTTATCATAGTCTTATGCTGCTCCATTTGCACTAGAAAAGGGGAATTCAGTAAGCAACATTGGTGGCCACTCCCAAAGTGTAACAGGCACCTTCATTTTCACCTGTGATCAGTACTCATTCTTACTGATAATGCCATTACATTATTCATCCTTAAAAATGCAGCAGCCCAAGTGTGACAATGGTAGGTATGCCATGAAAGTGTCATGGATGCCATACTCCCAAAGTGAAAATGCATAAGCACACAACTGCATCCATAAGAGACCAAAGACTCTTCACAGTCCTGTAGGCAGGAGGCCTGAATAGGTGACAGCTTCACACATGCAGAGAAGGGTACCAAACTGACTGCATAATGTTTAGAATACAATATGTATGCAGTGCATATGTATGTATTGATATCTGTGTGAGAGACATGTGGTTTGGGGAAGGAAGCTATATAAGCAAGTTGGATGTACATCACAACAACAGGAACCAACATTATAACCTGGTTGATAACTCAGATGAAAAGAGAAATGCACTTGTTTGATTCTCATTTTGGGAGTTGTAAATGTGGCTGCCACAAAGCAAATCCTACTTTGAGCTGAAGAGAGAAAAGAGAAACATTGAAATAGTGATGAATAATGAGGAGTAGCTGCAACAGATAGCAGTGGTAGCTAGGTGCACTCTGAAGATGTGAGATAAGGGATGATGTTATCCGAATGTTTTGCCATTCCTCATGTTTCAACCCAGCTTTTCACCCTACAAATAATTCCTTTGATGCCTCTCGTTTCAGGGTTCAACAGTTTTAGGAGATTATGTTAACCTAAAAATAATGTCCATCTAATAATATAAGATACTTAACTGCATATGCTGTCTGAAGTTGACATGTGTTCTGCAGTCCCTTCCCTTTGCTTTGACCTTGCCACCAGCGGCAGCTTCTGGCTTCCATCTCAGTGAACCTGCTTTTGGTTTAATCTGAACTTTAAAGGAACTAACCATGATGCCAAACTTATTTTGGGGACAGGGTTCAAGAACCTTGGGACAGCTCCTTTATTATCAGAATGAAGCCTGGAATGGATTCACTACCCCACTGACATGGAAGCCACAAATCACTAGTGCCAGAAAGGAAAGATGAATCAGAGGTATTTGGACAGCACTCCCAATAAACTCTGTTGGTGATGCTGGACATACATTTCTGATTCATCTTTGCTGAACATCAAATATTCCACACCCTCTGTTGAAGTAAGAAGTGGAATATTTTTTATGTTTATCAACAGAAAGAGACTACCTCCATATTGTCTTCCAAAGGACAAGATAAAGTTCATATTGGTTTGGGAGTGTGACCCATCCTGAATACTAACAGCATAACTACCTGTGTCTGCCTGTAGGGTGCACTGCTTATGACCTGTTGGATGAGGGAAGCTTCTTAGGTGAAAACACTTTTCTCATATTATATGGAAAAGGCGAGGTTCCCCTTGGCTATGTCTGAAATGCATAGGATATTTATATGGGTGTGATGTATGATACCAGCCATACTTTCAGGCTTAGTGATGGAGATTTCCCTTGCCTCTTTGCAAGTGGGTGTCTTTTTGTTGCAGCCTTAGTTGCAGTACTGACTTGGACAATCATGTGTGTGGAGATTATCACACCAGGTTCATTCACGCTCCATTCACGCCTGGGCTGCTGGAGGGGAGGGGAGCAGTTTCTGTGCTGCTATCAAGGTAAATGTCTGATTTTTTTTTTAATCTGTTACAGGGATGGGAGCAGGGCGGGAATTAGAAGGCGAGCGAGGGATGCTTTATTTGGTCCTCGTCTGATAATCTCCTGTGTGTGTTGATGTTGGTAGAGTCCTCAAGGGGAAAAAAATGTAAGGTTCTGAATTTACAAATGTATCCATGAATTTACAAATGTATCCATCTGCTTTTACTCTACTGTACTTTGTTCTCCTTGGCTGTTGAATGCCTGGTATCTTTTGCTTCCTTTCACAAAACTTATTGGGTGGCCTTTCCATACATCACTTTGCCCAACCACGGAGAACATTCTCTGAGGATCCCCTGTAGGTTTTCCTGCCCTTGAAGATAAAGTAGTTAGTTACTCACATTGACAGTAAAGACTTTTCATCAGGAGAATCTTGTCTTTTGGAATTATCTTCTCTATCTTTTCTATGCCTACACTGATATTATGTTGGTACATAAAGACCTCTGTAACCTTTTAAGCTGCCATTTTTTTAATCTGCTGTGTTCTCTATATTATGTTTTAGCTGCTCTTTTATGCTGTTTTTCACTGTCACTGCATGGGATTTCTATTTTTTAAAAAAAATATTGTGAGACACCCTGGGAGCCCTTGGGTATTGAAAATAACGGTCATATCTTTGGTACACTGGAGGTGATGATGAGGGTCCTACTTTTAACAATGAATTAAAATGTCATTAGGACCAATTTTCTATTTGTACTGCTGTAGACTTCTGGTTCTCTAGAGACAGGAACTCCACAGTGTATTCCTGTGTTATACGTCTGGACATCTGAGTTGGCTTCCTTGCCCCTGTGTTACTTGTTAGATTCTTATGCTCTGCCATGGGGAGAGATGAGGTTGCAGGTTTATTAACTGGAATCAATGGGAGTAAAACAATACCTGGCAAGAGTAGCATTATGCCTGGTAGAAGTCTGCCCTGACTGATTATAGTATCCTGACCTCCGCCCTGCCACATCTCCAAATGCTTCCCAGTTTCCTTATTCCTTGTACGGCCAATGCCCCACCAATGTAAGGGATTCATGAATGGTAGTTTATTGTCTGTCATTGTGAATGTATTACTTCCAATCATGGTTGTGTTCTACTGTCCGAGAGGGTTTTAATCGTGATCTTATCCTTCCCAGCAAGCTTAGTTCAGTGATTGGATCTCTGTGTAATATAGTGAATTTGCAGCTTGCAGTCATCAAGGTTGCTTAATGCAAAGAAAATATTTTATTTCAACCAAAGCCCTCTCATTTTAATCCCATAAATCTGTTTTCTTTTGAATGAAAAACTAGTCCTTCTCATAATAAGTGGAATTCATCATTCATGTCACTGCTTTCCCCCCTTCTCCATTAATGCATCAGTCTTTTAAATTTACAGCATATGCCCTCCGACACCCTCTGATGATTAAACTCCTTACCCAAGCAAGGCCAACTGCAATCCATTTTCGAATAGACTTTCTGTTCTTACATATTGATTGGCAATCATGTAGCAAATTTACATTTGACTTGGCAGTTAATTTATTATTTCCGCAGCATTCTACTCTTTGGATATCAGAATACTGCCAAGTAATGTTGTCACCGTTACTGGCTTCTGCAATATTACCATAAATCCTTGTCCACTGGTACATTTTTAGCAATGTTTAAAATTGCATTAGTACTCATGCAGTCTCACTGAAGAGTCCCTGTACCAATGTTTATCATCTCCCCACTATGTAAAGTAAAAAGAGTGTGGCTGAAGTAGATCAGAAGTCTATGTCTAGGGTTGGGAATTGTACAACCCTTTAGGTTCTTTTTTTAAAAAAATATTTTTATTAGACCAGTTTTCATATAATAAGAAAAACTGACATAATACAACACATAAGAACACATTACATCTAACATCTAACATCCTACTTTCTTATCTTCAGCCAGTTGTGGTGATAAGTAGATTTACATCATCCCTTCTTAACTCATCTTCAAATTTGGTTATCTGCCTTTTGTACCCTAAATGTAAAAGTTATAATTATGATTCACATTGTGTTTTTCTATTCTTGCAAAGTGCACTTGTTGATTGTCTTCAAACCTTCAAACTTATCACTGCTAGGTTTCCCCATTTATTTTTCCTTTTTTTAATATTTTTTTATTATTTATGTACAAATAAAACCAGAAAAAGAAAGAAAAAAACATACATTGAACAGATAACAATGCACATAAACACATAAATACATAGCCTTTCTATATACAATATAAGACATGCTAAAATGACTTCTCAATTCTATCTGATTAGGATTCATTTTGTAATTCTAATGTACTGTATTCTCTCCTTTTTTATTTTAAGAAATTCCTGTATATAATAATTAATAGTTCTTTATTCATATCTCTGTTATTCTAAAACTCTATTCCTCTAGTTACCTTGTCATCCCAGTTTTCTTTAAAGTATTTTATTAACTTTTTCCATTCTTTCTTGAATTTATCTGTAGATTGGTTTCTGATTAAGCATGTTAATTTGTCTATTTCCATAAATTCATGTAGTTTTAGCAGCCAATCCACTATTCTTGGTATCTTTTCCTCTTTGCATTGTTTTACATATATTATTCTGGCTGCTGTTAGCATGCAAAATAATATTTTGCCACATTTCTTTTCTAAGTCTTCATTTATCATATTCAGTAAGTATATCTTCCGTTCTTTCTGTATTTCACATCCCAGGATTTTTGAAATTATGGATTTTTGTCCAAATTGTACCACTTTTTGCATATACACCACATGTGAATGTGTGTACCTTTCATTTCATGACACTTCCAACACTTGTTGCTTGAGTTCTTATACATTCTTGCTATTTTCTCTGGTATCAAGTACTACCTGAATTGCATCTTGTAGTAATTTTCTCTTAGGTTATAACTCAAAGTGTGTTTTAATTTATTTTTCCATTTCCCCCCATTCTTCTATATTCATGGTACAATTTATATTCTGCATCCATTTGATCACACATTCTTTAACTGTTTCTTGTTCAGTGTCTATTTTCAACAAAAATTTGTATACTTTTATATCAGGTGACTTTTTTTTCTTCTATTAGCATTGTTCCCAACTCTGAATTTGTTGTTTCAATTCCTTGTAGTTTTTCATCCATCTTGTAATCTTTCTTTGAGTTGTCTGTGTAAAAACCAATTACATTTTAAGCCTTCTTCTTTTAATTTCTCTATTGATTTCATCTCATACTTTCCATTTTTTAATATCAGCCAATCATCATAAGTTTCCCATCTATTTTCCACTATTTCTTCTCTTTTATAAAAGGCTTCATTTATAGAGACCCACTTTGGAATGTTATTGCTTATTAAGTGTTTATATTTTGACCAAATTTTAAATAAAGATTTTCTTATAAAATGATTATTAAAGTCTCTGTTTGCCTTTATTTTACCATAATTCAAATAAGTGTGCCACCTGAATTTTTTACCATAATACAAATAAGTGTGCCACCAACTGTAATAATCTTCTGCCTTCCAATCTAATCCAGTCTTTAATCAATTCTAAACAGCAGGCATGATAGTTAAACTTTAAATTTGGTAATCCTAGTTCTCCTCCATTAATATCGTCACTCAGTAATTTCATCGTTATCTGTGATTTTTTGCTGGCCCATATAAGATCTTTGAAAGATCTTTTTGCCACGATCTGAAAGGAGATTCATTTGTTATAATTGGGATCGTTTAAAATAAGAATAAAAGTCTTGGCAGGACATTCATCTTGATTGTAGATATTTTCCCCATCATAGATAATTTTAATTTTGACCATCTTTGTAGATCCACTTTAACTTCATTCCATACTTTTTCATAATTATTTTTATATAAGTTTGTGTTTTTAGTTGTAAAAGTTATTCCCAAATATTTTATTTTATTTTCTGATTTATAATTTGAGATTGTAATTAATTGTTCTTTTTCTTCTGTAGTCATATTCATTGTCAATATTTTAGTTTTGTCTTTGTTCACTTTGAATCCAAATATGTCACCATATTGTTCCAATATTTTCAGTAATGAAAGAATACTTTCAGATGGGTTCGTTAAGTAGATCACCATATCATCTGCATAAGCCCGTAATTTAAATTTAAAATGTTTCAATTTAAACCTTTCACCATTTATATTTCTATAAGGGAACCCTTTAGGTTCTTGAATTGCAGCTGGCAGTATTCATAGCCAGCTTAATCAATGGTGATAGAACTGAACATTAGAGGGAAAAGCAAAACCCAAACCCTGAAGGGCTGTACAGTTTCCATCTAGGATTTATTCCATGAACCTTTCCCCTACAGCTAGATACCTCTAGGAAGCCTGCAGCCCAGCCTGGAGGCAAAAGCTTTCTTGTGTTGTTGTGGATACTAAGAGGCTCTGTCTGTAAACTTGGGGGCTCTATAGACCCATCATTACCAGCAGCCATTTACATCCTTTGTGAATTTCTGAAATCCTCCTTTAATGCTACTTTAAGTTAGTAACTTTATCATTGCATTTTGCCACAGAAATTCCATAACTTAATTATTCATGCCATCGTGTGAAGAAGTACTTCTCTTTTTCTGTCCCTTCTCTAATTCTAAGCAGTTTCACTTGATAAGCCATGTTCTAGTATCAAGAAAGGGAAGACATTTTCTCTGTCCACTTTCTTCCCACCTTGTGTCATGTCCCCATTTCCCCTGCTTATTGCTGCCCTAAAAGGAGCCCAATAATCTGGCTTGTTTTCCTTGTAAGAAGGGTTCTTCAGCCGCCCAATCATTTTGACTGATTAAGAATGCTTCCTCTCAGTTTTTCACTGTATCATTTCCAGCATTACATCTGCCAAGACAAAATGTAATAGAGAAGTTATTCCAAGCAGTTTTTATCAAGAAGTGTTAAACATTCCCCTTGATAAAGAATTTATCAGATGCATGCTGGAAGAGTTTTATGGGTACCATGGATGCCAAAAAGACAAACAAATGTGTCCTAGAGCAAATCAAGCCTGAACTCTCCCTAGAAGCCAAAATGACTAAATTGAGATGATTATACTTTGACCATATAATGAGACAACATGACTCATTGGAAAAGATTATAATGCTTGGTCAAGTGGGAGGAAGTACAAAAAGAAGTGCACATTACAGGTGGATAGACTCCTGAATTTGCAAAATCTTAACAGTGATGTTAATAACCAAGTGTTTGGGAGGTCTCTCATTGATAGCTTCACCATACGTTGAAGATGGCTTGACAGAAGATAACAAGAACAAGTACATCTGGCTCCATTGTGGATTGGGATCATGCATGCATGTGTGTAAGATTTAAACCTTCCTCCTCCCCAATCATCCTCTCCTCATTTGGTAACTATATTGAGCAGAGTCTCCAATGGAGGTTGTTTTTATCTCAATTGTGTGTGTTTGTGTGTCTGAGGGCATCTTTGCCCCACCTGCAGAGCACACAAAGATCCAAAGTATTAATCTTCAGAAGCTGGTATATTGGGCTGTATCGTGTCTTTGCTATTTTGCATTCAGCCTGCAAGCTTCTTAGTCTTCACACCCACATACTTGTGAAAATGACTGTTGCATTGGTTATGGATTGTATAATTCTGTCCTACAATGAAGAAAAAACTTATTGATTTTTTACAATAAAAGGTATTTAAATATGTATGTGGGTGTGGGTGTGGGTGGGTGGATGAATTTTGAAACAAAAGCCCGCTGTGGGGGAAGGTTTGAAGCTCCCCTGAACTACGTGTGATGGTCTCAATCCAGATCAGAGCAATACATGCTTACCTGAATGTAAAACAGAAAGTAATCCTAAAGTGCAAGACTATGTGTTTAATATTGAATGGACTTTAGGCCTGAGAGCTCAAAACCTTCAGCTAATTTGCTCCATGTGGAAGAGTAGCAGCAGTAGCTCTCGGAGTTTTTTTTTTAAAAGCCATTTCTTTCTTGAAAAGAATTGTGAAATCCATGCTTGTTTAAATAAAGCTGAGAAATGGACAGATGTCCTGGGTGATTCCATGAATGGAAGACCCTCAAGGGAGTCCCTTGGTAGAGTTTGCTGCAGAGCAGTAGAAGTTGGCATACACTGTCTCTCTCTGGGATATGAGCATATGCTCTGCACAGCCTTCTAAACTTGAGGCGGGGGCAGATGCAGCCTGCCGCTTGTTTGGGCCATCTGCCATTTATCATAAGGGAGCATTCTGTTGCAGCATTTCATGTGTCTCTTTCTCCTCCACTCCCCTTTCTCTTTATTGCACTAGCAGACCATTACTTCAGGCTACAGAAATGACTGACAGTGATCTACAACATTCTCTTCTTTTATTACCTTGAGTTCATTTCCACTGCTTCAGATAATTCCAAATATCTAGGTAGGGCTATATTGGCAGTATGGTTTTTATTTAGTTGTGCAAAGAACAGCATCAATGGCATAACAGGGGAAATGGAAAGAGATGCAATATTTTCTCCAGAGCTTAGAGAATGTTTAAAATCAATTTCAGGTTGATCTAGATGCAACTAAATCTGGACCTAACACACTTATTTTAAAGAGACTAGAGCACTAGTCTGGATTCAAACAGTTATGTGTAACTGGTTTAGCTAAAGTATAAATGCTTGAGTTTTTATTTAAGCAGTGATTACACATGTAAATACATGTTAAAAGTGAGTTTAGAAGTAACTGTGCCCTAAGACTGCTGCCACACTGCAGAAATAATGTAGTTTGACACCACTTTAACTGCCATAGCTCAATGCTATGAAATTCTGGGATTAGCAGTTTTGTGAGATATTTAGCCTTCTCTGTCAGAAAGCTCTGGTGCCACAACAAATTACAAATCCCAGGATTCCATAGGATGGAGCCATGACAGTTAAAGTGGTGTCAAACTGCATTATTTCTGCAGTGTGGCAGCAGCTTAAGATGGCTAAGTATATTTTAGTTTTTATCAGTCTGGAGACAAGGCCAAGGTAAAAACTTGAAAAAATGTAAACCATCACATGTTGTAAACAAACAGATGATCCTATCGTCTCAGGATTCTTTATGGCTAATATGTCAGAGCTAATACTAGTTTTAACATAGTAGTTGTGAACCATCAGAATCAAAAACACAAAGGTAGCTATAGAAACAGAAGCTCATGTAGCAACACATTTGTAGTGTCCTGGCAACTCCACTTTCAGTCAACAATCACAGTTTTATGCACCCATGATGCATTGCACAATATTTTTTTTGCATAGAAGGCAATAATCAACACATGACAACAGCCAAGCCATTTCATAATGTTACTCAGTACACACCAAGCACAGACAGGCTACCAGAAAGAGACTATGGTGAATGGAATCTTGGCATATCTCTTTGGTGCTTCTGGAAAAACTGCACAAAGAACCCAAAGATGCTAGGGAGGTGGGTGGGTTACAGTACCACTACAGAAACAATGCTTATGAGTATACAGATTCTAAGACACTACATACAACACAATTATATTGTTGCCTCTATAAGAGGCACATGAATAGCACAATAGCTTAGCTGGAAAAGACAGTGTTAGGTGAGTGGGAGATGGAAGGTTGAGTTCTATCTCAGGAATATGTGAATTTGGCCTTTACTGCCTTGGCAGGTATATGTGTATGTGTGTGTGCCTGTCTGCCTGCCTCTTCTTTGTCTGCCTACATGGCAATAGGTAAACACAGAAGTACCAAAATTCAGGTCTCCTTTGAATGGTTAGAAGCAGGATCCACATAAAATGGGTTTATCCAATTACAGACCAGGTCCCTAGGCATAAAATGATTTGCATTCTGCAGAACAGCAAACCACACAGCCACAGGAACAGACAGAAGACCGACCCAGGATGTGGCCTTTATACCAGGGTGGCAAAATGTAAGCAGGGGGGCACATGCAGCCCCCCTCCTCCAAAAATGCTTGTATTCCTCCACCCCTCCAAACCCCATGGACTGCCTTTTTTCCTGGCCAAAGGGCCAGCGAGTCACCTTTTGAACAAGTTGCACCCCCCTCTGGTTGATTTCTCCCCCAAATCACCCAGGCACACTAAAACATTCATCTGTGATAAGAATACCCTCCAACCCCCCCAGACTCCCTTCTCCTTGGCCAAAATAAAAACTGAAAGTGACCATTTTTGCCATGATAATGCTGACAGAGGAGGTCTATTTAAGTTCCAGTACTGGAAAGCAAGCAGCAAAAACCTGGTTGAATATGGAAGAGTTAATGTGAAAGCACAGTTCTTTTGCAGAACAGTTGCTCTTCAAAATGTAGAGCTGATTGACCAGGTTGTGTTTGTCTAACAGAAACTGCCTTTTGGCCTTGAGTAACTCCATTTATCAAAGACTGATTTGTGATAATGTCTGCAAGGTATACTGTATTGAAGTTCTTGATTAACCTTCACGAACTAGGATTGACATACAGTCGGCCCTCTGTATCCAGGGATTCTGCATCCATGGATTCCACCATTAAAGGCTTGAAAATACCACCACCACCACCCAAAAAATCAAAAAGCAAACTTTGATTTTGCCATGCAATATGAGGGACACCATTTTACTACAACATTGTATATAATGGGACTTGAGTATCCATGGATTTGCTATCCATGGGAGGTGGGAACCAAACCCCATTGGACACCAGGGCTCCACTATACTAGCATTTTGTGAGTTGTTCATTTTTGGATCCCAATAACAATTGTAGTGAATTGCTAGTACAGAAATATTCCATATTCAAATGAATGTTTGTGTATGCATATCAAGGATATTTTACTCAAGCACCCAGAGCCAAAAAACACAAACTGGATGGAATGAAAGTAAAATAAAATCAAAACAAAACACGCACTTCTTGAAATTTCAGATATTTCCTGACCTCAGTGAGATCTAGTGTCCCTCCAATGGTAGAAATATAGACAGCTCAATCAGCTGTCTAGATGCCACACTTAATTGTGGATGAACAATGTCAGCATCCCTTTTCTCCATACGTGTGGTACTGTACTTTATCTTTGAATTGGATTTCAAACAGAAGTTGCCTCCAACAGAGGACTGCTCTAAAGTAGCTCTTCAAATAAAGGACAGTCTTCCACAATGTAGATCCCATCAGTGACTAGCAGTTTCTAAGGAACAAAACTGAAAAATTACCTTCCTTCCTTGCTTGTTTGCTTCTCAGAAGCATCTGATTGGCACTTCTGGAAAGCAGGATGTTGATTAGATCCATCTGGTCTGATCCAGCAGGACTGGTGTTTTATTCTTTCTCAATAGTCTAGAGGAGATTTAACACTATAGATAGTATTTTTGTTGTTGTTGACTCAAGCCCAGATAAAAGTTGTGGTGTTGAAGATAATTTGAAAGTTGCTCTCACATTTTGTTATAATCAAGTATGCAGAAATTAAGTTATGTTCTTGCATGTGTAAACCAGCTCTGTCTGTCATCTCCTCTGAATATACATTTAAGACATATGTGATAGTGGGTAATTTTTTGCTCTTATATGATTGTTTTTTTGACAGAAGCCTCAAAAGGTTGGAAGATTTTGGGGCCAATTTAATGCATCTTGAGTGATCTCATTTTTTAAAAAAGAATAAGTTTCAGTGACTTTTTTGTATATCCTCTACTGATATTTTAATAACAGCCCATCCTGATTTTTCTAACATATAATTTTAAAGGAGAGATGAAGCTCCTTTGAAGAACATATGCCTTAAATCCAATTGTTAATCCCAATAGTAAAATAAACCCATTGAATCAAGAGATCTTATGTAAATCTAGACTTACCAAATTCCCATGGATTTAGTAGATCTACTCTAGATGGGATTAACAATTTGGTTCAAATTAATATCTTTTAGTATGCTTTAAAAAGACACACTTCTGTTTATATTGCATGTTTAGAAGTAACAATAATTCTAAAAATGTCACAAATGTTTTCCTGTTAATGGCAATACAAGCTGCCCATTCACTATTGAAGTACCATTGTGTAGCAGCTAGCCAGTGTTTAATTTGTAAGTGTATAGGTTCTTGATTTGCTCTCCAGTAAACAAATTTCTAATACGATAAACATTTCTCATGTTTTTTGACAGGTGATGGCAGCATCAAAATCACAGAGTGAATTAGGTGACAAGCTGTCTTGGTGTATCAGATTTTTACTGCTGTCTTTTGGTGCATAAAGATCTTGTATTAAGTGATATTTAAAGACAACTCATTCTGTTTGACAGTTTAGTGACATGATCTGGGAGCAGGAAGAAATAATGTCATGATGTCAAGTCAAAGATTAGAAGATTGCTATAGATAGTAACCTATTTTTATGGCACTGAGCAAGTCTGCAGAAACTCAGACAAGCAAATTTTATGTTTAATTATAAGATTTTCAGATATATGTTACATGGATTTATGTAGCCTTCCACAAAAGCATACTCTTACTAGGAAACTGATATTGGCGAGAAAATGCCCTAAAGAGGATTTGGGTGTTTTTATTCTCTGAAAACAAGGTATTTACCCAACCTCTGCTAGGATTTTCCCTTTTGTAAATAGCAATACATATGCTCCCATCAACTATTTAAGCTGAGATCTATTTTTTTATGAAAAGGTATAACTTTGCTCTCCTAAAGGCCTGTTAGCATATATTATCCATATGCACAACAAATGCATAGGGTCTGATTAAAATGCTTAGGAAGATCCACTCTTTGATGGAGTATAGCACATACATTTTTAGACAAAATTTCCACTTAACAAAAATCTTTTTAACAGAATCTTGGTTTAACAAAATGTATCTGTACTTCCATTTTTAAAAGCAGTAGTGTTTGTGGAAAGACAACGTCCTTATTTTTAAGTTGCTTTTAGGTTTTACCATTATACTTAGTAGCAATACCATACTTCAATTCTCTCTAATTTCATGCAGTTTCTAAGCACTTCTAACACATTGTATTTCCTAAAATTATTCCCAAGCATTCATGCAAGAAGTATGTCTTTGCAAATGCATGTACCATACAGGTATACTTATTAAGGAGTTTGGGTTCCTAGTAACTCCCACTGAGTATGTTTCAGTTGAAGGAGTGGTTTTGTTTTCTTTTTTCCCCCTTTTGACAGAGGCTTTGTTAATGTGAATGACTTGAAATCAAGGACACAGGATGCCAAAGGGGCTAACTCTTGTATACTGCTCAGAAATATAAAGCAACTCAGAGACTGACATATAATAACCTCCTTCCCTGGAACCAAGATACCAAGGCCATAATTGGAAGAACAACACAAGTAGCTGTATATGTCCATTGGGGCATTACATCTGTAGTGTTTTTTTTAAAACTAGTAGCTTCAAGGCTCTGTGCCAAAGCACTTCTGAAAACTTGGGGCAATTTCAAATGCAGCTTTTGACTCAGCATGGGAGTTTGTTGTTCAAAAGAAAAAGAAAAAGGTCAGAAAACACATCGAATGCCCTTAGGCATTTCTAAAGAAACTCTCCAGATTGTGCCCTATGTCCATGAGGAATAGCCATGGAAGCACACTCAGACAAGGATACATAATTATATTTCTTAAGTCAGGATTCCTCCTGTTGAAAGCCCCAGTGATGAGGAACTCAGCATACTAACACTTGATTAGTTTAGTTATGAAAACTAGTGGGAACAGTCACAGGTATCTTCAATGTTCGGGTGACTTTTCCAGAGTAATGACTACAGTGTTGCCTTTAGCAATGTCCTGTGGTGAAGATAGCTGTAAGAATAAGTAAACCTGCCTGAGGAGAGGCATTTTCCACCTTCCCTTTCCTGATATTCTGTTACCTAAAGACAGAGAGGTAGCATGAAGATGAAGATGCCCTTTCTTTGCTCAAGGCTTGGGGCCCTGGTGAGAGAAGGCTCTTTTTCTGTTTCCAGAGAGTGGGCTTTCTGAAGTAGGAATGCTTGAGAAACTTGATGTTTGTGAATTTTGATGTTAGCTGCCTTGATCCTCACCACCCAAGTAAGAATGCTGATCACAGAACTGAATTTCACACTTGGCTCAAAAAAGGGTATCAAAAATATTTTAAAATGCATGTGTTGTTATCAAATAAATTTTAAAAAATGTGTGCTGAGAGAAGATTCATTAAAATATATTTTTGTTGTGTTCTGTCAAGTAGTTTCCAACTTATGGCGACCCTAAGGCAAATCTTTCGATAGGTTTTCTTGGCAGTATTTGCCCAAAGTCAACCAGTGGAGTTCTGTGGTCAAGTGGGGGTTTGGACCCTATTCTCTTGGAGTCCTAGTCTGACACTCAAACCATTACACCACACTGGCTCTCGTTATACAAACACACACACACACACACAAATGCATATGCAGAATTTTTAAAAATGCATGATTGTAGAAATGGGACAGAATTGGGCACATGTAAAAGTAACACAAATCTGGTGGAGACTTGATTCCTCTATATCTAGCCTGACATCCATTTATGATTCTGATTATGATGTCTTTTGTATACTATTTCACTATTTAAAACTGGGGAGGGGGGTAGGAGAATGAGAGAAAACCTCCCTGCTTCCCCATAGGGATATGAAGTGACAGTAAGGCAATTAGAAGAGGTTGTTCATGGGAAAGGCTGTTTCCCCAGTCCAAGTCAATAAAACAATAATATAGGTAGGGCTTTCAAACAAGAATTTTTAAATTAAAGACACAAGAGCACTGTCTAGCAATTTTGCCAGGGGATACAGTCGCTCGCATTCTATAGCTAAATAGTAACACAAATCAGATTTGAAAAAGTATAGGAGAGGAGAAGATACTAACCTGTGTTACAGAGCATGTAACACTATTAATATTCTCTGTAAAATGTGAGTGAACAAAGACTGGCAGTTGGAGAGAAAAGAGCTAGTGTATAGATAAACCCATTTTTTAAAAAGCACCTTTTTATCAACAGGAAGGTCTTGAAAGAGATCTCTGTGGGGAACCTCAAGCCCAATGAAACCGTTGAAGCAAACTTAGAAGCACAACTTTTGTCCAGGCTAGACCATCCAGCCATTGTCAAGTTTTATACCAGCTTTGTAGAAGGAGAGAGTTTTTGCATCATCACTGAATACTGTGAGGTAAGCCTTGTGTGTTATTTTACAGGAGCAGCTGAATGAATATTCCTTAAAAAGACCTTAAGAAAATCTGCATATTGTATTAAAACACTTATTATTCATTAGTCAACCGTTGAGCTTTGAAAATACGGTTCCTGTGAGGAATCTGTGACAAAATTCAAACGAGCCCTTACAAAGCAACCTAACTGAAAGAGACTGTACACAGAAGATATGGGCGTATCCCCATGGGTCTTGTTTTACTCTCCCTTTGTATTTCAGGTGAAGATAGGGTGCCTCTAACTTAAAACTGTAGAATTATACAAGACAAGTTTGTGTGAGGATGCCTATAGATTTTGAGAACAGGCATTTTCCTGCACAAATGGGCGCACATAAAAGGAGTTTTGACAGAACTTTGGCTGCATGAAGTAAAGACACAGGCCTAAGTTGAATGTTAATCTTGCTTAGAGTAGACCCATTGAAATCAACATGACCTAAATTAGTTGCGATTAAGGGCTTGTCTACACTCTATGGTGAACTCGCCACGGGTCAGCGTAAGAGGGGCGCTCCAAAAAAGCGATACAAGGACTCCCTGAAACAACATCTCAGGCTCAGCCAAATTGATCACCAACAATGGTCTGCCCTGGCCTCACATCGGGAGGCATGGAGACGCACTATCCACAATGCTGCAGCCTTATTTGAGAACTCATGCCGAACAAGTCTTGAAGAGAAATGACAATGCAGAAAGAATCACAACCCAGAAACATCAGCCAAGGAGACCTTCTGCTGTGCTTTCTGCAACCAGACTTGTTTATCTCGGATTGGCCTTTTTAGTCATCAGCGCACTTGTAGAAAGTGTGGGATGAGTCCTTCCTAAATCTTCGTTTGCAAAGAAAAGCCAGAGAGAGAGATACACAGGCCAAATAACCTGGCTTGCCCCCATTCCAGAGCCCTGCAGTCCAAAATGATTTAGAGCATTTACCCCAGTCTGCCCCTGGGCAGTCCATACAACCCCGGGGGAGATACAGAATGGGGGAAAGCCAGAATAGGGAAACCCTTCACTGCATTTTAAGAAAATACCTGGTTTACTCCATTTCTGCCAGATTAGATCCCGTGTGTCTGCAGGAGCCTGTCCCAGAAGGCTGCTCTGCACTGCCGCCCCCAGATCCCTTGCTCTCCCAGAAATTAGCCAGGGGGCCTGCAGCATGTGACTGAGGCTGGTTACATGCAGGGGGCTTGCAGCTACATGTTGTAGGATCCCTGCCTGGCTTCCACATTAGTGAGAAAATGGCAGCAGAAGCTTCAGCAATAGGCTAGCATCCTGTTTGGACTCTGTCCCATTTTCTGCAGGTAATGGGGTTGGGGGGACTGGATAGCTTTGGAAGACAGTACAGTAGGACTCCCGTATCCACTGGGGATTGGTTCTGGGGGCCCCCGTGGATACTGAAAACCATGGATAATAGCCAACGCCACTGAAAATAATGGGACTTACAGTTTAAAATGCTATAGAGTTGCCTTGGAGGACCTAGAAAATGGCTAGAAAGGACACATTTTCTAGGAAGACTCTATGGTAGGTTTGCTATTTTGTGTCCCATGGATAATTGAATCAGTGAGTAATGAATTAGTGGATACGGGAGTCCTACTGTATATGCTGGTGAGGAGCCAGCGTATTCTGCCTGGTGTAGATGAAACCTAAGAAATCCCAAACATTTCAGTGGGTGTGCTCTAAATAGGACTAACACTGATTTTAGCCCATAGAAGAGCAATTCTAGTGATGCAGTTGCTATGAAGCTTGGCTTCCTATTTTTTCAATTAATATTTTCTGTAAATAGGAGCACAGTCCTGTCTTTACTGGGAAGCCAACCAAAGGAGGCTATGTAATCTGAAGGGATATTTTAAATTCTGTTTTTATCCTGTGTTTTTACCTTTATTCTGTATCCGTTTTTACCTGTGCTGGTCTATGACTTTATTAAAGATTCTATTCTATTCTGTCTTTACTGGGAAGCCAACCAAAGGAGGCAACGTAAATACTGTTATGTTGGTGGAGTGGGCTTTTCTAGAAGCAGAGGAAGACTTCTGGCCCCACCCTACCACACCCACATTCCTGGACAGTTGATAGATGGGTTAGGATTTAATTCTAAATTCAACTTATTATGAATCCAGCCCATAGTATTTATGATTGTGTAGTGTATCCATGGTATCAAAACAGCTATATATCTATGTACTGAAATTTACTGACAAAAGATGTATTTTGACCTGTTCAAATCAGTAGGGTCTCTTCCCTCTTCCCATTAACATTCATGGGCTTGAGATGTAGTGCTTTAGTCAGAATGTAAATTCATTCCTTTGTTTCAGGGTGGAGACCTTGACTTTAAAATTCAAGAATACAAAGAAGCTGGCCAAGTATTTCCTGAAAGCCAAATAGCAGAGTGGTTTATACAGTTGTTACTTGGAGTCAGTTACATGCATGACAGGTACAGTAATTTGATTTGATATAGTTCTTGAGCTTGTTTTTCAGTTCTTGAAAACTTCTGCTTATTTTTCACTTCTTAGCTGCCACTTGTAGTGTAAAAATGAAAATTAGCTGACCTTCAATATAAATTCTCTTCAGCCACCTTGATTAGGGTTCTTAATATGTGATCAATTGGAGTCTACCCCCATTTCAGAGAAACTGTTTTCCAAAATGTGGCTGTATGATTATTTCTGCAAAGATGATCCTGATACATCAAATAGAAACAGACTATTGAAGATCCTGGTGAGTTTACTGTAAATCTTTTAAGAAACTGAATGGCCTTTCTGGAGACCATTTTGTTAAATTTTGCTTTTGGCATCTAAAGGTGGGCTAGTATGCTGTTGCTGGTTTTACAATTGTATGCTTTGCCATCACTGGAAATCATTAAGCTCTGAGATATTTTAAAAAAGCTTTGAAATTGGCTATTTACTGAGGTAATCAAGATGTCATCTTGGTCCAGCACTCAACATTTTCCAGGTGGTAGTCTCATTTTAAGAAAAAGAAATGTATCTGTTGCTACCTTATTGAGCTTACTAGTGCTGCCCTATGGAAGGCATTTCCAAGTTTTTGTTTCCAAAGTATGCTTCTGCTTACCTTGAGGGCAGATTTAATAAGGTCCCTGTGGAATGGCGACTTTGTCCTTGTGGACTGAGTCAAGAGGAAGATATTAATCATTATGTTTTACATTGCCCTTTTTATAGCAACATAATGATGCAGAAATCATGGAACAACAGACCCATGGATTGGAAAGTGAATTTTATTACACCGGTGGGCCTGACTGGAATGTCTTCCAAAGAGTCAGAACCCCGAGTCATGACTACAGAAAACCTTTATACAGTTTAATGACCGTATGCAAAAACAATTCCTTCCTCCTTCTCTTTGTTGTCAGCAATTTCCCCTGAGTTTCCCTTGAAACAGTTTGTTGATAGTTCAAAAAGTACAAGGCAAAATAGCTTAGGAACATTTAGGTACAGTTCGACCGCTATTAGAGAAAGAATTTGTTTACCTCAGCTTATCATATGTTTCTGGAACATAGAGTTGATTAGTAAGGAACATTGAAAAGACTTTGCAGACTTCTAGAGTCTCATGGGCTATCTAGTCTGACCCCAAATAGTAATTGTAAGTAACAGCATTCAGCAAATAGACATTAGAATGCAAATGGCTACCACATTCCCCCCTTTAAATTAAATGATTAATTTCAAAGACAATTAATACAGTTCACACAAGTAAATCCCTATTTAAGCCATCAAAGCATATCTAGTATTGATCTGTGTACGATAGCAGGCAGGAAACAAAAGATACATAAGATGAGCATGCATAGCAGAATGACAATGAAACAATGCCAACAAGTATAACATAAACCATCCTTTTAACCATCTTAGGTCTATTAAAATTAATCTCCCTGAATGAAAACAATGAAAAATCCCCCCCTGAACTAGTTGCCAATTGTAACCATATATTTTCTGAAAACCTTTTGTAACAGAGGCCTTCCCTTTTGGTTATAGCATAAGACAATAAAATCAACATTACAGCATGCAGGTTAATTTTGTTTGGGATCTGACCATATGTTCAGCAGCCTGATGGAACTTCTAGTCATCTGGTCAGCTGCAGTTCCGTCTTCTTTCCTCTCCAGTTGCAGGTTTGATTTACATTGAATGAGGAGCTTCCGGAGTCCCCATAGTATAATCAAACCTGAGAGGGATTTCTGAGTCAAATTATAGTAAGATTTTCAGGGTTCGGAGAGGAACATCAACTATTTGCTGGCAGATGCACTCCCGTATGTTAGCTATCAAGTGGCTATTTTTACTTTCTTATCTCTTAAAATTAGAAAGAGAGCTGTGCCAGATATATCTTTGGCCAAATTGCAGCATGTTACCCGAAATGGTGGGGTCTGTGGGGGACCCACTCATGACACTAAAATTACAATATTAATTGGGGGAATTATAATTAGCTCAAATGTATGGCTGCGAGAGGTCAAATGTATGCCTGCGAGAGGACCTTTGCATCCGTGTATACCGATACTAGCTGCAGAGACTCCAAGTTAAATTAAAATAAAATGATTTTTATTGGAAAATAATACAGAAGGATTTACACATTCACTCACACTCAGAAGAACCACAGAAGGTTAACAAAGAGTTAAGGCAGAAAGGTTGGATAGAGGAATAGATTTGGGGAAGTATGGGTGATATTTACCAGTCCTGAAAAGCAAAGTTTCAGGTAGCGAGGAGGACTGTAATCCCCCGTGAGTCTGATGAGGGTATGGAATCAAAGGAGGAGGAGGACATGGCAGGGAACAGCCCTATGGACCCTGGCACAGGTTTATCTACACTTTTGCCAGCAGCGAGCCTGCCAACCTGGAGGCTCAAGCAGAAGAACCTAGGCCTAGTGGATTGGCACCAGTCCTAGCAGAGAGCCCTGCAAATTCAGATAAGGATGAGGAAGAGGAGACGGGCTTACCTCCACCATCATTCAGGCAGCAGCGATCCCAAAAGGAAGCTCGAAGAAGATTGCTGAGGCTTTATCAGAAACACCTGCTCGTCAAGGAGCACCTGACAAAGCCTTGATTACTATATATATGCTTTGGGGAGCTATGGAGGCTTTGTCAGAGATCAACTGATCTTCCTGGAGAAAGCTTCATGTCTGATATCTCTGACTCCATGTTCCTGTTAACCTTGATTTCTGTTGCCTTGACACGTGTTTAGACCTTGGACTGTTCCAACTACACTGCTGCCTGATCCTGTTGATCCACGGACTTGGTTGGACCCACACTGAATTCTGTAAGCCCTGACTCTTTGGATTGTTTTGCTGGACTAATCTTTGCAAGATTGTGTTTCCATTCCTTTGTGCTAATTACCAGTTGGCTACCTTCCCAGATTCTTGCTGTTTGTATATACTTTGCTCGCAACTAGCTGCTCTCTTGGACAAAGACTTAGACATCGAGCTGAGGGCGACACAGCAATCCAGTAGATGGTGTCAGTAGCACTGTGCACACTTGACTATTATTTGGGGATAATATTTGTACCCAATTTCGTATCCTGAAGGGGTGTTTGAGTGTAAAACAATGCTTAGATGGGTTTTTCAGTTAGACAAAGGAAACAGTGACTTTGTTAATTGTTGTGAATGGCTGAGATATTAGAGTTGATGGGTTTAGCTAAACAAAGTAGCTAAACAAAGAAATTTATGCCAGGACATTGTGGTTTATTTTGTACGCAAAAAACCAAGAGATTTAATCCTTCAACAAAATTATGTGCAGAAGTTTCAAGTCGAAGGATCCGATGTACTGTTATACAAAGACATACCAATGTGACTCCTGAAAAAAAGAAAGAACTATAGCACCCTAACCTCTCAGCTAAGACAAATGGGAATACCATACAGATGGGAGAAACTAGAAGGAGTATCCTTCAGGTTCAGACAAAAATTATTCAAAATTGATGCACCTTAAAAAATGGAAGAATTTTTAGAGAAATATAAAAAAGATTTGAAGACTAAACACAATGATAGACAGGATAATCAGGAACAGAGGAGCAAGACTGAAGAGGAAGATGAAGAGACGCAGCTAGGAGGAAAAGAAGAGATAGGGGGAGCCCAGGAGGAAGATCAAGAGAAAGAAAAAGTTGAGGAAGAAGAAGATATATAAATAGAACAACAACAGTTCAATCATGACCTTTAAGATCATAATGTGGAATGTGAAAGGACTCAATTCTCCTGAGAAAAGGAAGAAAATATTTCATCTATTAGGGAAGAAAAAATATGACATAGTCTGCCTCCAAGAAACTCCTATCAGGAGTAGTGATGTAAACCTATTAAGAAACAATAAACTGGGTAAAGAAGTTGTTTCTGCAAATGAAAAGGAAAAAAAGTGTGGTGATTTATATAAATTCTAAATTACAAGCAGAAGAATTGTTCAAAGATTCAAATGGTCATTACATAGGTTTAGAGGTAACTATACAAAATAAGAAAACATTAGTAATCGGACATTACGCCCCATTAAATAACAAAAACAAATATTACGAAGAATTGATGATGAAGATATCAAAGTACAATTTTGATAGAATAATTCTCTTCGGGGATTATAATGGGGTGATCTCACCATCGCTGGACAGGAAATCGAGCAAAAGCATAAAGAAGTCACAAGGGAAACTTCCACAAACTTTTGAAACATTGACAAAAAATCTTATGTTAACTGATGCCTGGAGATTCATGTATGATGATTCTAGGGATTATACCTTTTACTCTGAAAGACAAAAATCTTTCTCAAGAAATGATCTCTACATGATATCTAACAGTATGTGTAACACCATACAGAAAATGGAAATTCTCCCTAGGATTTGGTCCGATCACAATCCTGTAACATTAGAATTAAAAGAAAGGAAAACAGAATTTAACTGGAGATTAAGTGACAATTTACTTCAACACGAAGATGTTATTAAAAAAGCAAAACAAACTCTCGAATGGTATTTTGAGGAAAACTTGAATGAACAAACTGATATTTTTGCAGTTTGAGAAGCATCAAAGGCAGTCATGAGAGGCTTTTTTATACAGCAAGGTGCAGAGCTAAAAAGAAAAAGAAAAAGGAAAACATCGCCAAGCTTAAAGAAAATATAAGAGAGAAAGAGAAAGAACTGCAAGAAGACCTGCTTAATGAAAATCTGCTATTGGAGATAAAAATCCTTCAACAACAGCTTTCAATGATAACAATTGAAGAATTAAAGAAAAAATTACAATACACTAAACAAGCCCACTTTGAAAATTCTAATAAACCAGGTAGATGGCTTGCGATTAGATTAAGGAAGTTAAAAGAGAGGAACCACATCGCCAAAGTCAAAGAGGGAGATTCATTATATACCGATCAGGACAAAATTAAAACAGTTTTAGACACTGCTATACTACTTTATAGAAGAAACAAGGATCTCAAAAAGGTAACTTAGAAGCTTTCCTAGGTAATGAACCCATACCTATATTTACAGAAGAACAGAGGAACAACTTAAACCGACCAAGTGCTACCAGCGAAATTTTGAATGCAATAAAAAGGCTTAAAGTGGGGAAAGCTCCTGGCCCTGATGGCTTTACTCCGAAATACTATCAAATTATGGAAGAATCATTAATTCATCCATTTAAGAAGACATTGGGTAATATAAAAAAGGGGGCTCTCCCAGAATCATGGAAAGAAGCTAATATAATATTAATTCACAAAGAGAATCGAGATCCTCAAGATCCCAAAAATTACCGTCCCATATCATTGTTGAATGTAGATTATAAATTATTCACTGCTATTTTGGCCCATAGATTAACAAAAATATTGATTGATTGGATACAGAAAGATCAAAGGGGATTTCTACCCGGAAGATACTTAAAAGACAACGTACGCCACGTGATTAATTGTTACGAACATCATAACAGTATTACGAACATCATAATGAGAAGAAGCTGGCCTTAATTTTCCTTGATATTGAAAAGGCTTTTGACAGTGTTAATTGGGACATAATGATTGACATTCTAATTAAAATAAACGCGGGAAAAGATTTCATAAATTGGATACAAGCTATTTACAATAAACAAACTGCCAAATTGATCATAAAAGGGAGAAAAATCAAAAGGTATACAAATTGAAAGAGGAACCAGGCAACAATGCCCCCTTTCCCCACTTTTGTTTATATTAGTTATGGAAACATTGAGTAAAAAAATAAGGGAGGAAGACAAAATCAAAGGAGTGAAATTTGGACACTACACATACAAATTAAAACTATATGCCGATGATTTATTAATCTCACTTGGGGATCCACTGGAGGAGATGAAAATAATAACAAAAATTTTAAGAGACTATGAGAAGTTAACAGGTTTGAAATTAAGTACAGAAAAAACAGTAGTTATAACAAAAAACTTGACACGGGAGGAAGAAAATGAACTGATTCATCTATCTAAATATAAAATAGTGAAAAAAGCACACTATTTGGGAATTAATATTATGAACAAAAATACGGAGTTATTTCAAAATAATTAAAAACAACTTTGGATTGAAATTAAAAATTATTTTAAAAATTGGCGAAATCTAAAACTGTCCCTGTTAGGCAGGATTGCGGCAATCAAAATGAGCATTCTACCTAAAATGATATTTCTTTTCCAAATGATCCCTATTATTCACAATGGAAAGATTTTTATCGAATGGCACAGAGATATTTCGAAGTTTATATAGCTTGAGAAAAAAACCCAGGATCAAGATGAAAACATTACAAGCTATAAAGATAAGAGGAGGATTAAGCGTACCCAATCTAAGACTTTACTATGAAGCCTGTGCCTTAATGTGGATAAAAGAGTGGGCGACCTTAAAAGATGAAAGATTATTGAAATTAGAAGGATTTAATAACAGATATGGTTGGCATGCCTATCTATTCTACAATAAAGGTACAATAAATAAAGAATTTAACAACCACCAAATTAGAAAAAGCCTTTTGAAAGTATGGAAAAAATATAGGAAAAGACTATGTCCGAAAATACCTTTATGGTTCTCCCCTCACGAAGCACTTTTTAGCAAGGAAAATATATATGCTCAAAAATGGATAACATATAAAGATATTTTAGAAATAAAAGGGGAGCAACTGACAGTTTAAAGTCAAGAGAAAATGGAGAAGGAAGGACTCTGATGTCATTGGTACCTCTATAAACAAATTACAGAAAGATACAGAATGGATAAGAAATTAGAAGGTATTAGCATAAGCAAAGCAACATGGGAAAAAATAACTCAATCTGGAAATCAAAAATTGATTACAAGATTCTATCAACAATTGTTACAGTGGGACATGGAAGAAGATGTTATTAAAGACAGCATGATTAAGTGGGCCCAAAACGTAGGACACCCAATAGAGTTAGCAAATTGGGAAAAAATATGGACCTTTAGAATAAACTTATCTCTTAGTCAAAATGTACAAGAAAATTGGTATAAAATGTATTTCAGATGGTATCTATCACCAGACAAGTTATCCAAAATGTATAAGGGGGTGAAAAATGAATGTTGGAAATGTAAGCGATCTATAGGTACCTTTTTCCATCTATGGTGGACTTGTGAACATGCCACAAAATACTGGAAGCAAATACAAACAATAATGAATGGAATTTTAGAAAGCAACATTCCTTTAACCCCAGAAGTCTACTTGTTAGGAATGTATGAAGAAAAATTTGATCGAGGGAAAGAGAAGCTAATATTTTATATGCTGCCAGCTGCCAGAATAATCTATGCATCAATGTGAAAAAGTCAAGATATACCGTCAATCGATCAATGGCTAATTAAAGTTTATGACATGGTTGGAATGGATAAACTAACTGTCTTATTAAAAGGTAAATTTGTAGGAGACTATCAGATAGCTTGGGAGAGCCTATCAGACTTTCTAGAAAAAAGATGGGGGAACTTCGCAACAATCCCCTATTGAATAACTCTAATAATGTAAAGAAAGCAAGAGTATAAAACCTATGTATAAGTAACATTATCAAATTCAAATCTATTATTATTAAATTTAAATCTCAGTCCTTTATATTCTGTTGAAGAACTTAAATTGCATATACAAGGAAAATTGAGAAGCAATATGATGCAATCCAGATAAATATGAGAGTGAGAAAAATGGTTGAATAGAGAAATGACAAGTAAGAGATACGTTTATGTGTTGGAACTTACAGGCATACTCACTATATAGTTAAATCAGATATTACAAGTTATTTTTACAATTTAAGCCCTCATGAGAAAGCTGGATAGGAAGTTAGGTCAGTATGTTTGAGCAATATGTGCGATAAGGAAAATGTTATAGAGGATGGTAGATGGGTGAGGATCCTTTTTCTTGTTCTTTTTCTTTTTATGTATGAGATGTATGTTCTGTCTTACCAATAAAAATATTTTTTTAAAAAAGAGTTGATGGGTTTATGGCAACCTCTTTATTGTGGGTTAGGAAAGGTGCAAAGAGATGTATTTAGAGGATAATGGGGGTTCTGGTCACTGTTTGTTTGTGATAGATGACTCATTGCCAGCGCATCTAAGAGAGGATTAGCACATACCTTGGTGATGGTTTTGTTTACTGAGGGGCTCTTCATAGTCCTGTCTTCGGCATGGATGGCAATACTTTTCTATGATGCCTCCCTTAGGTCCTGGTGACCTCCACTTGAACTCACTTATGCTCCTCCCTGACCTACTAGACCTTGTTGAGCATATTAATATTGCTGAATTATGAAATATTATCAGGAGAGGGTGTAAGGCATGGTAACAAGCAGGTATTTTAGATTTTACACATGTGTTGTTTGTTTTAATTATGTGTTGCAAACACCATTTTGTATTTTTAACCTATAATTGACTTTGAACTTGCTGTTTTAATGATTATGTATTTCTAATATTTTATGTTATGACTTGGAGTTACAACACTACATTTACTTACTAAAAGTAGAAGCTACTCCTGTACTTCAAATGAAGAAGAAAACCCTGTCATCTTAAGAAAGCAACACTCATATCACTGGACAGTCCATGTGTAATTTGGGCTTATTTGGACCAGGCCAAGACATTTTGCTTTCTGAGGCATAGTAACAAATAGTGTCCCCTCTGCCCCCAAAAGCAAAGTCCGTGGTTTCCAAAACCAGCCAAGTCACTTTGAAACATAAGGCAGAAAATCCAACAAGCACCTGTCCCATTCCCTGAAAGTTAAAATCCAGTACTAAATAACAGTCTCAGTGACGATTAGCTGCTCTGTTCTAACACTCAAAATCTCCTCCCTGAGTTAGTACTGCTCTGGGGCCCTGTTGAGATTACCATGGGGTTGATTTCTAAAGCCACTATGCTTTCCTGGCTATAACAAGTTGTCCACAACAGCAACAATTCAGAACTAATGTACTTGAAAAAAGCAGCTTCAAAAAGGGTTGCTGGTTACCCAGCAAAATAAAATACCTATCTGCCTCTGGCTTGGTTGTTTTCGTTTGGGACCAGTTCCTAGAAAATCAAGGGACAGAACCATTGCTCCAACCCTGTTTTAGCTGCAAACCAAAGGTCAGGAATGGCCAGCATAAAAGTCAGGGATTGCCCAAGGGAATTTTGACCAGTTCAGCCAATATTGTTATAATGTGTCATGGATGTTAAAATCCCCAAGGAAAATGTAAAAAGACACTGGTTGATAAAATGAACAAGTAGCTTTTCTGTAAAATATGATTTAATTGTTTAGGGACCAACCTAAAAATACATCTTTTTATAGTTTCAAGGGTTACACTGATTTAATACAAGTATTCTAGTCACATGCTACCAACTAGACAATGTTCTTTTTACATATCCATTATTCTTATTGTGTCATCAATTTTTAATTGGGAGCATCTTTAAATATTAATATATACATTTCAGGTCTTAGGGCTTATCTAGATGAGAAGATATATTGCAGACTGATGTGCATGATTGCAAATTCTCAGCAGCGCTCATTTGTCTCCATGGTCTTTTGGCAAAATCTATTGTATGTGAAGCTACCTGCGTTTGAAGTGCACATGCAGCCATGCCTGTGAATCAAGATAGTGGCTGAGAGTACAGTGTGTTATTCTCCCCACCTGTTGTAGCCACTGTACAGTATTCTTTTTGTACTTGTAAATCAAAGGTGCGCAAGTGCGACATTCCACTTATGAAAAGCTCTTTGGTCTCCTTAGCACAGTAAAAAAGCACACACTTGATTACATGAAAATAAAAAATGGCACCTTCAGCCACTTCCTTGCTGGCAAGTCCTCCATGTATGTCCTACCAGTCCACTCTCCACTTCTATTCTTGCTGAGAATGTGCAGTGTCCTGAATTGGATGTCCAGGCATGCAATAAAGAGACAATATCTGCCACACAGTTCTAAGAAGAAAAAGAGAGGAACGGGGTGGGTGGGTGGGAGGAAGAGATCATCAATAGATTGAAACTGATACACATCAGGCTGAAAGCCTGAGGCTGCAATGGGCTGGTAGCTGTTATGTTGAGATTGGCTCAATAAATAATGATAGCTTGATTGTGGAAAGGATTCATCAAATACCTGGGGTAGAACCCTGAGTTTGGGCCTGGGATTGAGCCTCAGACCTGGTTTTAAGCCCAGTCAGAAAATATTCTACTACCACAGCCACTTGGAATTTCTTTAGTATGCCATCCACAAAGACACACAATATAGCTGCATACTTTATTCAATACTTCAGATTTAATTGACTTGTTAGCATTCTTGCTGTGATAAATGGTCTCTTCTGATCACCTATCTCTTTTGTATAGTCAAGAAAAATCATCACCTTATCTGATTTCCACTGTAGCTCTCCCCATTGCCTCACAATTCAAAGTAGACAATCTCTGGTAGAGACATGGAGAAATTGAATAACAGGAGTAGATCCAAATTGTCAATTAGTGTTAGAAGCTCAATATGCTTTCTCACTTTCTAGCTGAAAATCAGAATGCAAAACCAACAATTCACCTAGAAATGCATTCAAAAATTCATTTAGGTGAACACCAGCTTCCAAGTCTCTCAGGCCAATGGTCTGTAGGTTAGCATGTTTGGTGAGAGACTCTAGCTGAGAAATCCAGGCAAGCAAAAGGTTATGTGAAACATAGTCATTTCATGAGCTGCAATCCTGTTTTCTAGGGTCTTGGTCTTCAGTTCAGTGCTCTGTATACAGGTTACCAACATGCCTATTGAATCCTTAATTTCCTTAACAGAAGCAACCAAAGGTTGCATAGATAGCATAAGTGGTTATAGATAGAATAGGGCATAGATAGCATAACTGTATGTGCAGCCATACAGTGTAGCTTGATAAACATCTGGTCGATGTCCATGTCAGTACACTCTTTGGATTCTTCACAGGGGGTGGCATGGGGGGAGTTGGTGGATTGGAGAAATTTGTTCTTTCACTTTTCCTGTTATGTCCAAGAATGGTGTAAAGTACCTCTGAAATTTGACTGAGCAAAACTCCGGAACTAAAGCTAAGCTTCCAGTTTGTTTTAAAAAAAAAAAACATTTAGGGTAACAATTTCTAAAGAGTTTTGTTAGTTAAAAAGCTTCTCCTGTTACATTTGTACAAAACTGCATTCCAATGAGAAAAAGAATTTAAAACCAAGCTGGAAAGAGCTAAGGACTTTATCAGACACACTAAATATGGTGTCATAATGATGCCACATAAATGCAAAAGGGCATGCATATGAGACAATGTCGCCCTTTTGTGCTTATGTCCTGTCAAAATCCCATACCTTTTTATTGATGGCTGAAGTCATCAATAGATCTCCTGTGGTGCTTTAGTGCCGGCATTGCCAACATGCGAAACCTCAGGCCATTTAAATCTCGTCACTGCAGCAAGAATGCCCAGTCCGGCGCAAACACTTCTGGGTAAGATTGGGACATCCCAGTAAGTTTTGTTCTTTTTATGACCCTCCCTGAGTTACTTGGGACTTTTAAATTGTGTTTAGATGCTTAAAAAAACTTTTTAGGCTTTATTTTTATTTTTGATTTTCCCGCATGACAAAGTCTTGTGGGATTTTGAACAAGGAAGTGAACAGGGCTCTGTTCATTTCCTCTTTATTGCTGGGGCTGCCTTTGCCAGGAGAGGAAGGTAAGTGCCAGGGGGAGCATTTTTTTGCCAGCATAAAAAATGTTTTCTTTTGTTATGCCAGTAAAAGAACATTTAAAGGGGCTAGTCTAATAAAGTCCTAAGAGTCAAAACAAAATGAAATAGTAAATGTCTAACTAAGATCTAATTAAACTGAAAAGTTTGTTATTTAAAAGTTTCTCTAATTATGTCAAAAGTTTATACAGAATGCCTCCTGAATCTGATCTCTGGTTGAGTGAACACTAAAAATTGTCTCTTGAATGCAGAAAGAAGGAAAAAAAAAAAAAAAGCAAAGCAGAAACACTGAAGGTGGCACAACAAAACTAAATGAAACAAAAGACAATCCAAATAGCCAATTATCTAATTAGGATGCTAATTTCTGAGGATTTTCTAATTTAAAAAGTGAAAAAAGAGAAAAGATGAGTGACTAATCATGCTGTCATCCCAATCATTTCCTGAACCTAGACCAAATTTTCCTACAATTTTTTATTCTGCTCCGTTTCTTACTTTTGTATTCTAATCACCTATGATTAACAAGAAGTTCTGCTTTGCTGTGTGATCACTTTCCTCCTGAATTCCAGCATAGAATCTTTCCATTTCTTCTTCTTCCACTGTAGTTGGAACATAAGGTTTGATTATGGTTATATTGATAGGTTTTCTCTGACGTTTTATTGACATGATTCGGTCAAACTTTGCATTATATCCTTTGATTGCTTTTGCTACATCTCTCCTCACTATTAATGCCACTCCATTTCTTCTTAGATTATCATTTCCTGAGTAACACACTGTGTAATTATCTGACTGAAAATGTCTCATTCCTGTTCACTTTAGCTTGCTCACCACAAGTATTGCAATGTTTATTCTGTGTGTTCCATTTCTTGTTTTACTATGCCTGTTTCCCCCCTGATTCCTGTTTCTCTCATTCCACGTTCCTATAATATGAGTTGTGCAGCTTTGGACTTTCTTTTCACCTCTGAACATGTCAACATCCTCTCAGCTTGAGTCCAGTTGCTTCATTAGCCACAGTGTTAGTCATGGTTGTTCTCTACTGCACCCCAGTAGCTCATTGAGTGGCATCTGACCAGGGACTGTTATCTTCTGGTGGTATCTCTTGTTTCATTTTAGATTGTCTCATCATAGGGTTTTCATGGTAAAAGGCATTCAAAACAGATTTAGTGTGCCTTCTTCTGCAAGCTACTAGCAACTGTTAGCTGTGGCGTCACTGCCATTGTCTCTGAGAGATCCTCCGCCAGTGTCACCCACACACACACACACTACTGCTGCTGCCCAATAGTCTGGCTCCTCAGCAAAAGTGTATAGCCTCTTGCCTCACAACAGCACCCAGTCCCACCACCACAGAAAGATAGTGCCATGTTGGGCACAGTACTTCCCAACAAATGGACATTTATAAAATCTGAACATTTTTCCTTGAAGGCAGTTCCTAGAACAACAAAGATCTAGGAATAGGGCTTTTGCCATAACAACCAGTGTTCTCATTCAAAACTTCAAAATGAACAGAGATCCAGATATTCAGAGTAGGCTGTAGAAGTTCATATGCCTTCCCTTTTGGAGAAGGAATTCCCCCTCATCCCAGTTCAGTCTGATTTTGATATAACTGGGCAACTGAAAGTCATGCACAATTTGTGGTTGCCCCTTCCCTTCACATAAGTGGAAATGACAAAGAAGAAGCTCACTTAGTGAACTCCTAGCTCTGCAAACTCTGGGCAACTTAATATATTTTCATAGCAACAGATCTTCCCGTAGCAATCAACTTTATTCTGCTTCACTTGCCAGTTTGCCTCAAAGGAGTATTTATTTATTTAGCGTGTGCACACTCTGCTGAAAAAAGGACTCTGAGAATTTTCTGATGGAATAGATAAAGGAGATTATCAGACAGGATGAAAAAAAAAAGTGTTCCTGTCCCACAATTTCCACTCCTGCCCCTGACACATCCCAGTCCCGCCAGAATCACCCTCCCCATTACACTTACCTTGTCTCGTGTTGACAGGGCAGCCCAGGAGTGAAAGGAGATCTAACGGAGTTCCGTTCACTTTCTGAATCGAAGTCCCATGAATTAGCATGAGAAGATGCGAGTGTGAGAAATTCAAAAATAACAAAATAACAAAAAAGTGACAGCAAGCACAAAAACACATTTTAAAATTAAAAAGTAACCCAGGGAGTTACTGTCACTTACCTGGATGTCTTGATCTCACCTGGAAGTGTTCTCTGGATCTCCCATTGACACTGGGATCTTGCCAGCATAATGGGGCACCTTGTCACACGCATGGAAATCTGTGACAGAAATCAAAGAGGGGGCTCTATTGATGGCTTCTCTCATCAATAAAAAGCAGTGCTGGCAGAATGGGAGCAGAATGGGTGCATAACGATCGGGAATGACGTCATCTGATAAGGGAACCCTTTTGCAATCTCCTAGCATTGCTGTAACACCACTTTTGACATGTCTGATAATCTCCTTTGTTGGTAGTTGGTAGTTAGAAGATAATGAGTATATTCTATGCAGCACAGAATAGGTAAAGAGGTAGGTCAGGAATATTTGGCCAGTATAAATGAAGTCTCCAGGGCCAGATGAACTACGTCCAAGGGTATTAAAAGAACTGACATAAGTAATCTCAGAACCTCTGTCAATAATCTTTGAGAATTCCTGGAGAACGGGAGCAATCCCAGCATGCTGGAGGAGGGCAAATGTTGTCCCCATCTTCAAAAAGGGGGAAAAAATAAGACCCAAATAATAACCACCCAGTCAGCCTGACATCAACACCAGGAAAAATTGTAGAGCCGATCATTAAACAGTCTGTAAGCACTTAGAAAGGAATGCCATGGTCAATAGAAGTCAACCTGGGTTTCTCAAAAACAAGTCATGCCAGACTAAACTTATCTCTTTTTTGATAGAGTTACAAACTTGGTAGATGAAGGGAACACTGTGGATGCAGTGTATCTTAGTTTCAGTAAGGCCTTTGACAAGGTCCCCCATGAAATTCTTCAAAAATATTAGTAAGATGTGGGCTAGACAATGCAACTGTTAGGTGGATTTGTTATTGTTTGACTGACTGAACCCAAAGGGTAGTCACTAATGGCTCCTCTTTATCCTGGAGAGAAGTGACCAGTGAGGTGCCACAGGGTTCTGCCCTGGGTCCAGTGCTATTCATCATCTTTAGCAATGACTCGGATGATTGAACAGAGGGCATTCTTATCAAGTTTGCAGATGACACAAAATTAGATGGGGTAGATAATACTCCAGAGGACAGGATCAGAATTCAGATTAGAAAGCTGGGCCACAACTAACCAAATTTCAACAGGGAGAAATGTAGCATACTACACTTGGGCAGTAAAAATGAAACACACAGATATAGGATGGGTGACACCTGGCTTAATGGCAGTATATGCAAAAGGGATCTAGGAATCTTAGTGGACCACAAACTGAACATGAGTCAGCAGTGTGTTGTGGCAGCTAAAAAAGCCAATGCTATCCTAGACTGCATCAATAGGAGTGCAGTGTCTAGATCAAGGAAAGTAACAGTGCCACTCTATTCTGCTTTGGTCAGACCCCACCTGGAACACTGTCCAGTTCTGGGCACCACAATTCAAGAAGGATATTGACAAGCTGGAATGTGTCCAGAAAAGGGTGTCCAAAATGGTGGGAGGTGTAGAAGCCACACCCAATGTGGAGTTGCTTAGGGAGCTGGGTATGTTTAGTATAGAGAAGAGAAGGTTAAGAGGGAACATGACAGCCATGTTCAAATATTTGAAGGGATGTCATACTGAGCTTGTTTTCTGCTGCTCCAGAGACTAGGACACGGAGCAATTGACTCAAATTACAGGAAAAGAGAGTCCACCCAAACCTCCTGACAATAAGAGCTTCCTGACAATAAGAGCTGTTCAGCAGTGGAATGTGCTGCCTCGGAGTGTGATGGAGTCTCCTTCTTTGGAGGTTTTTAAACAGAGGCTAGATGGCTATCGGTTAGGAATGCTTTGACTGTGTATTCTTGCATGGCAGAGGGTTGGCCTAGATGGCCCCTGTGGTCTTTTTTAATTCTATGATTCTATATTCTTAAGTATGGGGATATATGCACATACATGGGTTTGGAGGGGGGCAGCATAAAGTTGAGAGGGCAGTAATGGGGGAGCTTGAAAGAAAAGAGAAAAAGAAGGAGCTGTTAGGAAAGTTATCATTAAAACATAAAAGAAGTGAGTTCTGAAACTTGAAATACCAAGTATAGATCCATGTGTGCATTGATGTTAAATCACTGAATGTCAACTGGGATGAATTTACTAGTATATGTGTTTAGGACTGCAGTCTAAAATTAGTGGTATTCACATCCAAATTAAGTATTTTGGATTTAAAAGAAACTATTTTGGGAAAGAAATAAATTTCATAATAGGAAAGAAATTTAATTTACCAGAATAATTCATTCCTATTAATGTTATTATATCACTAAAGAAAGGTTTCACTTTTCTTTATTTTCAGGCGAATTCTTCATAGGGATTTGAAAGCTAAGAATATTTTTTTGAAAAATAATCTTGTTAAAATTGGTAAGATTCTTTTTATAAGATTCTTTCTATTCCTCTGTTAAAATTACCTTATATAATGCCACAGAATGATGCTACATTGGAGGTGCTCTAGGGCATTGTTGGAAATATAAAAGTCAGTGGCTGCTCCAAGGTCTCCCACTGCTCAATGGGGCATCAGAGGAAGGGGGCCCAGGGTTGGTGTGATTTGGCAGCTGTGCTATTATTGATTGATTGGATTATATCCCACCTTTCTCTCGAGATGCTACGGTCCAGACTACTGCTTGAGAATGCTGGGTGCTGATGCCAGCTCTTTATATACCTGAGGAGCACAGACCTTTGTCCCTCCTCTTATGATTTAATTGTCTGCAGTTCCTTCCACAGGTACTTTTCTCTCAGCCTAGCACATTTCTGATATATAAGCAGCTTGGCTGAAAAGAAAAAGTGTTACAGGTCAGGGCGAGAGTTGAGCTTACCCATGTATCTTGTTCTATTTCAAGAATGGTCTCCATGCACTTTCTTTGTTGAGACATGTCTTTTTAAATAATAGATGTTATTATGATGATGACTCTTATATTCAGATGAGCCTCAAACTTCCTTTCATGCTGCACATAACAAAGAATTACATGTGAGTAATTGGATGTGAGTAATGAGTAATATGAATTTGTTCTCTAGGGTATTGTTTGTATATTCATGTACATGTCTATGCCCTAACAATAGAAATATGTAAAATCAGCCTTTCTCAACCTTTTTACCCTGGAGGAACCCTTGAAATAATTTTCTTGTCTCAGGGAACCCATGCCTAAAAAGTATTATATCTAAAGCTAGAAAAAAATGTTTATTTTTAAAAATCACGATCTCTCGGGGAACCCTAGGGTTCCAGGGAACCCTGGTTGAGAAACACTGTGTAAAAACAATGACCTTTATATATTGCAGGAATTTATATTTTATCTCTGCTCTCATCATGCTAGTGGCCATTACACCATCTTGGAGAACTGCAGCTACTTGGGAGGCAAAACAGAGCTAGATGGGCAAATAGTTGGACTTGGTTTATGGCAGTTTCCTATTCAGAACATATTTTTTTCTTCAATGTAGAGTTGAATTTAAAACACATGTGAAAAAGATCATTAAAAAATTCCTGCCCTCATTTCCCTGCCTCCCAGAACTTCCATTTAAATTTTCATAGTTCTCACACACTTGATCTTAGTCAAAAGGCCAAGAAGCGATATTTCATAGTTCATTTTTAATATCACTGTCAGTTTACATATACTGTTTGATTAAGTGCTTTAAAAAAACAGCCTGAATTTTTTAAAAAACTGAATTTGATAGAGTAACACAAAATAGGGACCTTGGAGGTCCATCCTTAAACGAAAAATAAAGGTTAATTGTAACTCTCAAAATATCCCTTCAAAAGCTATTTTTTTAGATTGTAGTGTCAGGGGATGATAGGACACTCAATCCCCAGCAGAAGCCAAAAAAACTATCTCAGCAGACTTAGTAGCAACCCGTTCCCAAGAATACTCACACACAGAGTATTTGACGTCCAAATAAGCAAGAGGCACCTTTATCTTCAAAGTCAAACAATTGCAATATATATACCGGTACAAATATTTACAATTGAAGGAGAAACTGCTTCACCAGGCATCAGCATTCACATTAACTCCTGACATGTAGTAATTGAAATGCATTCCTTTTTTCAAAATTTAGCTTCTCATCTGGTGTAAGCAGAAGCTGTTTCCCACCCCCCTCAGGAGTCTGCTTGGCCTATTTGTCCAAAACAAAATAGCTGCTATCTAGTTTGATTTCTTTAGTTTTCAGTCAAGTTTCCAAAGTTTTATCTGAAAAAGATGTGTATATTATCCAGGTCTTGAAATACAGTCGTCCCTTCACATTCGCGGGGGTTCCGTTCCGCGGACCCCCGCGAATGTGAAAAATCCGCGAATAACAAACACCCCTCCCCCTCCCTCCCCAGGCCTTCGTGGGGCCTTGCTAGGCCCCGCGGAGGCCTCCCCGGCCCTCCCTCCCTCCCTGCCCAGGCCTCCCTCCCTCCCTCCCCAGGCCTTCGCGGGGCCTTGCTAGGCCCCGCAGAGGCCTCCCCGGCCCTCCCTCCCTTCCTGCCCAGGCCTTTGCGGGGCCTTGCTAGGCCCCGCGGAGGCCTCCCCGGCCCTCCCTCCCTCCCTCCCCAGGCCTTCGCGGGGCCTGGCTAGGCCCCGCGGAGGTCTCCCCGGCCCTCCCTCCCTCCCTGCCCAGGCCTTCGCGGGGCCTTGCTAGGCCCCGCGGAGGTCTCCCCGGCCCTCCCTCCCTCCCCAGGCCTTTGCGGGGCCTCCGGGGGTCCCGCGAAGGCCTCCCCACCCCTCCCCAGGCCTTCACGGGGCCTCCGGAGGGCCTCCGGAGGTCCCGCGAAGGCCTCCCCACCCCTCCCCAGGCCTTCGCGGGGCCTCCGGAGGGCCTCCGGGGGTCCCGCGAAGGCCTCCCCACCCCTCCCCAGGCCTTCGCGGGGCCTCCGGAGGGCCTCCGGGGGTCCCGCGAAGGCCTTCGCACCGCTCCCCAGGCCTTCGCGGGGCCTCCGGAGGGCCTCCGGGGGTCCCGCGAAGTCCTCCCCACCCCTCCCCAGGCCTTCGCGGGGCCTCCGGAGGGCCTTCGGGGGTCCCGCGAAGGCCTTCGCACCGCTGCCCAGGCCTTCGCGGGGCCTCCGGAGGGCCTCCGGGTGTCCCGCGAAGGCCTCCCCACCCCTCCCCAGGCCTTCGCGGGGCCTCCGGAGGGCCTCCGGGGGTCCCGCGAAGGCCTTCGCACCGCTCCCCAGGCCTTCGCGGGGCCTCCGGAGGGCCTCCGGGGGTCCCGCGAAGGCCTCCCCACCCCTCCCCAGGCCTTCGCGGGGCCTCCGGAGCGCCTCCGGGGGTCCCGCGAAGGCCTTCGCACTGCTCCCAGGCCTTCGCGGGGCCTCCGGAGGGCCTCCGGGGGTCCCGCGAAGGCCTCCCCACCCCTCCCCAGGCCTTCGCGGGGCCTCTGGGGGGCCTCCAGGGGTCCTGCGAAGGCCTCCTCACCGCTCCCCAGGCCTTCGCGGGGCCTCCGGAGGGCCTCCGGGGGTCCCACGAAGGCCTCCCCACCCCTCCTCAGGCCTTCGCAGGGACTCCGGAGGGCCTCCGGGGGTCCCGCGAAGGCCTCCCCACCCCTCCCCAGGCCTTCGCGGGGCCTCCGGAGGGCCTCCGGGCGTCCCGCGAAGGCCTCCCCACCCCTCCCCAGGTCTTTCACTGGGCCTCTGGAGGCCCCGTGTCGCGGTTTTGGGGGGGCCCGGGGGGGGCCTCCCAAAACCGCGAATAACCGAAACCGCGAATGTCAAGTTCGCGAATGTGGAGGGACAACTGTATACTGATTGCTTTCATTAACAGTTTTACTGATTGCTTTAATGAATGGAAATAATATCAAGTAAGCTTCATTGTACTCTTCTGTTACAATGCACTTGGTGATCCAGTATTTTGTTGTGAGCCTCAATTTCAGCTGTAGAAATATAGTACTCAGTTCAGAAGAAGAGAGGATTTCTCTGTTCTTTCTAGGATTTGAACCCAATACTAAGAATAGCAGCTTGAACTGACATTTAAAAATAACTTTCACCTGGATAGTTCGATATGCACAATTCCTGCTCATCTTGCTCAGGCCCATAAGGAACATTGTTGTTTCCTTGTGTGTCTCTGTGTGCATGCAAATTTGCAGTTTGCCTGGAATTTTTCCTTTATCCTCTACTCTGTTGAACAAAAACCATTCAACACATGACACTCAATCTCCTTCCAGTTTTCAAAATGGTTAAATCTTTTCACATAAATCACATATTTTCCAATTTAGCACACAATTCCGTTTTAAAAATGAAGTCTACACCACAAGTGCACGTACAGGCATGTAGCAAGTGGTGGGGGGAGATGAGGGTATTGCCCTCCAAATAAGAAGTCTGCCCTCCAGTTAAAAAAAATTCAGTCTCCAAATTTCTAGCATTGCAGTTGAACATTTAGAAATACAGTTTAGGCATCCTTGAAAATAATACGATAGAATCTTGCAAAACGCCAACACTAACACTTCACATATTACTATTACATCATAATAAAGGGAAGCCTTTCCATGCATGTACACTTTGTACCTTGCAGGGTTCACCTCTGGTGCATCTATAGCTGTGTTTAAAAAAGTTATTTTCAGTTTTGACCCATGTGCTGCCACCATAGTACGTAGTGTTCAGTACTTCTTCAGATAAAAGCACATTTTTATTCTTGACTTTTGAAAAAACATATTTCAAGGAATTTCAATTGCCCAATTTCTGCACAAGTTTGCAGAGAAATCACAGCTCATTAGACTTTATTGACAGTAAACATCATTATAGTAGAATGACTTGCACAATATTCATTTACTTCCTTGTCAGTGATATTTAGTTTACAGAACTATTTTGCATGTGGAAAATATTTACTTTAAATTGATTTGCTTTTTTTTTTTAGAAGCTTCATAACATACTTCCCAATTAAAATGCATTAGTTGGGCATTATCTATAAAACCTTTTCGTACAGAAACCTCTTGTATAGTGATCAGTGCCCAAATCCTGCCCCCCATTATTTCTTTCCCCATGTGAAAATTGTCTCGCTACACCCCTGTGTACATAAAACTATCCAGTCAAATAGTTGACATGTATACCTCTTTAGTGTCCCCTGAGTTCTGTATTCTAGTTAGAAACACACTTTTTGAGCGGTGTGCTGTTGTCCTGTTCAAACAATATTGATGTGTTTTGTGTCTTCAAGTCATTTCCAACATATGGCCACCCTAAGGTGAACCTATCACCGGGTTTTCTGAGGCTGACAGTGTGTGACTTGCCCAAGGTCACCTACTGGGTTTTCATGGCCAAGCAGGGATTCAGACCCTGGTGTCCAGAGCCATAGTCCAACACTCAAACTGCTACACCATGCTGGCTCCCTTGTTCAAACAATACTGTGCTCAAATGGGCCATGCAATATTATATTCAAGATATTAAATCTCTGTAAAGGTGCCATTTTCTGCAATGATATTGTGAGGAAACAGCATGGCTATCAAAATCCATGGTGTGGGCAAAACCTTTACTAAATATTGTGTCGCAGAGGTATAGTGGTGGTACACTGGGTGAAAAACTCAACTAAAGCCAAATTGCATTACCTAGTGGGTAGAGGGAATGGAATCATTAGCACAACGTCCTTCTGCATATGGTAGAAAATCTTCTGGAGCTAGATTAAAAGCTTGGCACATTAGGTGTGAAAATTAAATAATGTTAGAAATGGGAAATTTGCCACCAATGATAATAATTGCATAGGATGCATTATTATTAATTAATGTAGCATTTAAAAACTGATCTTCAGCATAGATCAGGGAATAGCAAGGAGGTTGTCATCATTGATCCCGGGAGCACATTTTGTTATTGGCACCTTCAAAAGCTTCCTTTCTCCTCATTTTTAAAGTCTCCTTCTCCCATCCTGGAATTCCTGTACCCATGTAGACTACAAAGCCAATAATCCATTTGTTGACTGCGGATAGTAAGATTTGCACATGTCTGAATATTATCAAGTTTGAAAAGGCTGTCCTAAACAATAGGATTGTTCTTTTACAAGCTGTTCATTTAAGTTTTCTCAGTGATATGTGTCTATCTTTTTTTAACCCTCTTCCACTCTTACCAACATATAGATTGTTCACTTTCCCTTGAAGTGCCTTGTTTGTTAAAGATTAATAAGCAATGATGTTTAAGCTGGGGTACGAATAATGCAGGCCTCTAGAGGTTGTTATATTTCAACTTCCAGCATTCCTCACCACTGGCTGTACAGGCTAGAGCTGCTGGGAGTTGTACTCCAAGTACAACTAAAGGGCTATATGATTCCCACCCCTGTGTTAAAGGACAGTAAGGAATTAGATGTTAATTTCAGCTAGAGGACACTGATCCATGGCAGGTGCAGCAAAATGTGGCTGACTACAAAGATCAGTCAGTGAATTAAAGGAAGAGAATGCTTAATTAGAAAGGCTTTCTGTACTTCTGAGCACATGCAGAACATTTTTTTGTGTACAACTGATGCCATGGCTCAATGCTATGGAATTCTGGGATTTGTAGTTTTGTGAGAAATTGAGCCTTCTCTGTCAGAGAGCTCTGGTACCACACCAAACTACAAATCCCAGGATTCCATAGGATGGAGCCATGACAGTTAAAGCAGTGTCGAACTGCATTAATTCTGCAGTGTGTCAGCAGCTTGAATCACTTCATCTGTCTGGCTCTCTACTCTCTATCATGAAGTGTGATTTGCAAAGATCAGTGAAAGAGCACATGTTTTAATGCGAAGTCGAAGACTTTCATGGCTGGCATCCATAGATTTTCCTTGGGGGTTTTTCTGGGCTGTGAGGCCATGTTCTGGAAGAGTTTATTTCTGATGTTTTGCCTGCATCTGTGGCTGGCATCTTCAGAGAATGGTTGGGTAGGAGTGTGGGTGTTTTTTTTAAATACTCTGAACCCGTGTTGGGGAGGATATGTAAATTTGTGTATTTGAATGGCTAGTTTCTGGATGGAGATATGCAAGGAGGATTAGTGTCTGCTTGGCTAATGGTCCATTGTCTGCTGGACATCCCCCTGTCCCTGGGTAGAGTTCATTTGCAAGTGTTGAGTTCTGATTTTAGTATTTTTCAGGACTGGCAGTCAGATTTTGTTTACTTTTAGGGTTTCTTCTTTCCTGTTGAAGTTGTCCAGGTGTTTGTGGATTTCAATAGCTTCTCTGACATGATAGTTGTTGGCCTGGTCCAGAATTTCTGTGTTTTTAAATAACATTTTGTGTCCAAGTTGGTTTATAACGTGTTCTGCTATTGCTGATTTTTCTGGCTGGCCCAGTCTGCACTGTCTTTCATGTTCCTTAATTCGTGTTTGCACATTGCAAATGAACTACACAGCCTCACAGCCTGGAAAAAACCCAAGGAAAATCTACAGCATATGTTTTTCTCATTTAACTTGCATCGCTTTACTTCCAAATAGGTTTTTTTTATGAGAGACATTTGTCTCATGTATCAGAAGGTGTGAATTTAAACTCTTCTATGTATTCGCTTCAAATTCCAGCATGAGAAAGCCCTTCAGCCTGTGTGATCCTCTGAAGAAAAGGGGGGTTAGGTGAAAAGCAGAATGAGGGAAATGGAGAGAGAGGGGTCAAGAGAGAAGGAAATGTGGAGAAGATTGAGGAAAACTTTCTGCTTCATTATCCATGTGTTCAGCACTCTATACGAAATAAAGGATCTTCTTCGTGGTCTCTGTGAATCACACAGTTGGGTTATTCCTGCGCCTGTGCAGAACTTTCGGAACCTTCTGGCATCGCTAGGCAGAATGTGCATTGATACATTTTTGGCGGTAACTCCGCCCACCCTAATGGTCCCTTTTAAGGCGCTCCCACCTAATTCCCCTCAGTTCCTTTCTTTCCGCTGCATTAGCAGCTTGAAGGAACCTTCGTTCGCTAGTTTTTTCTCTTTCACTTTCGACTTCACTGGATTTTTGACTTGGCTTGGATTTTTGACTACGATTTTCTCTCACTCCTCTGGATTTGGCATTCTCTCTCTGATTTTGGTGCTGACCTAGACTGTCTATCTCTACTCTTCACATTTTCTCCCCTTGGATTTGGCGACTCCATGAGTAAGATGTCTGTGAGAGGGGCCTTTAAAAGATGTGTCGTCTGTCAGGCTAAACTCCCGAGCGTGGATGGCCATTCCTGCTGCCTGACTTGCCTTGGAGAGACCCATAACATTGACTCCTGTGTGCACTGTAGGGCCTTCACACCTCAGGCACGTAAGCATAGGATGTCCCATTTAAAGTCCTTCTTGTACGAGAGGGCTTTAATTCCGGCCTCTACCTCGACTCCAGACTCTACTTCAGCATCCACATCACCTAAATGGGGCCGTTCGCCTTCCCCAAAGACCATGACCCAGAAGCATCATCGGTCCTGTAGCCCGTCCCGATGTTGTTCGGTTGCCTCGGATCTGGAGGCTGCGCATGGTTCGCACAAACATGCTTCCTCCACGGATTCAGCTCGGGATCGAGCTCAGTTGACACCTTCGACATCAGCACGGGACTATGAACCCTCCACTTCGAAGGTTGCCTCTCGGGACCAGGCGCCTTCTGAAACCACCAGTCGGGTTGGTACCTCTGGAGATACTGTGCAGTCCTTAAATAGGAAGAAAAAGGACAAGCACTCCTCTCGGCATGAGGACAGCTCAAAATCTAAGAGCAAGTCCAAGGATACTTCGCAGAAGTCGAAGCCGACGGCCATTCCACCTGCGGTCTCTACTGATAAGGCTGCAAGGCCTATCGTTACCACTGAGCTGCCATCTGCCGTCGAAGCCAAGGCTGTTCCCACCCGACCATCCCTAGCGACAGCTGCTGAGGGAAGCGTGCCATGCTGTGCCCTGACTCCTGCGGGTTCGGTGGAGATCATGACAGTGGAGGTGCCATCAGGTGTCGATACGGATGCGTCCCCCCAACAAAAGGGCCAGTCACCGATCCTGGCGGTTTCGAGAGCCCAACTTCTCAAGTGCTCCTCCTCGGACATCGACATGGAGGTCGTTGAATCTGAGGACGCTACACAAACCCGACCATTCCCATTCAGGATCCATGATGACGAGCCTGCCTACTCGGCATACGACCTTGCACGCTTAGTGTACCGGGCTGACTTCATGTCTCCTATGGATCTCCTCATGTTTTGGCCACCCGAGCCTTTGACCTGAAAGAGATAGGTACTGGTCGGACTGTTTGCCGTTCCCAGCGATGCCTCGGATCTGAGGAATCACAGGCCATACCTACAAAAGATGCAGAGAGCCAGGTATCCCCATGTCAGGAATGTCTGTTGCCACCGACCCCACCTACTCCACTGCTTCACACTACCTCTCTGCTACGAGGAGATCACAGTCCGTCACCCACTGCTTCATCTTCGGCTTCGTCGGATTTGTGGGATCCTTACCAGCCCTACCTACCATCTCCACAGCCTGATTTGGTAGAAGGCGATTCTGTGTCTCCAACTGATGATATACGGGCTTTCTCTGAACAAATGGTCTGTATGTCCCATGCCCTGGATCTCAAGGTGGTCGAGAAAGAATCAGAATCGGTGGATCCAATCTTCCACTGTATTCAATCTAAAGCGCCTCCTGTTGCCACTTTCCTGGTGTTGCCGTCCCTTCTGAAACTCACACAGAGCTCATGGGAAAACCCTTCCTCGATCCAGCCTACTTCAAAAAAGATTGACAGGTTGTATCGGGTTGGAGGTGACCACATTGAATGGCTTCAATCCCATCCCCACCCAAATTCGGTAGTGGTGGAAGCTTCCCAAAACAGGAAACAACGTCACCCGCAATCGACACCACCTGACCCAGAAGGATGGAAACTGGACATAATTGGGAAGAAAATCTACTCTGCTGCTGGCCTGAGTTTCCGTGTATCTAATTACTCTGAGTGTATGGGGGCATACCATCAGGTACTCTGGGAAAGGATGCTGCCTCTCATCCAAGATCTCCCAGACGAGAGACGACGGATGGCTGAAGCAATTCAATCGGAGGCACAATTACTGGCAGGGCAACAAATGAATTCGGCCCGGCATGTTGCGGACTGCGACGCTAAGACAATAGCCAGATCCATCGCTCTGCGCCGTCATGCATGGCTCCGGTCCTTGAGTCTCACCCCTCAAGCCTCGGGTACCATCAAGGATTTGCCATTTGATGAATCAGGCCTGTTCAACAGCTCCACAATGAGAAACTGGAGTTTACCCAGAAGATGAGGACCACCGCCAAGAAATATGGTGGTGAAGAAGAAGAAATACCTCATCTCTTTATCGCTCCAGGAGCCGAACCAACTGGCAGGCCTCTACATCTGGCCATCAGTTTAGGCGAGGGTCTACTGCCCAATCATACAGACGCACCCAATACATGCCATCCCCTTCATCGGCGTTATTGGTGAGGAGCCAGGGGTCAATGTCACGGTACTGACCCCCTGCAAAGCAGAAGTCCAAGGATCAGGCCAGGAGAAAATTTTGAGTTGCCGCCTCATTCTGTCTCTCTCTCTCCCCTTTAGACTCCTCTGTTTGGAGATCGTCTCTCAACTTTCCAAGAAGCCTAGTCTTCAATAACATCAGACTGCTGAGTACTCCAAATCATCCAGAATGGCTGTTGGATCGAATTCGACTCACTACCTCCGACAGGTCGGGTTCGATCAACACTACCGTCCTCTCCTCTCCTCGAGGAGGTGCAGACGCTGCAGACGGGGTCCATTGAACCTGTGGACTCCACACTTCACCACCTCTGCTTCTTCTCGAGGTACTTTCTGGTCACGAAAAAGGATGGCGGGCTCCGTCCTATTCTCGACCTCCATGGAGTGAACTGGTATATAGCACCAAAGAAGTTCAGGATGGTTACTCTGGCTTCCATCCTACCGCTCCTACAGCAAAACAACTGGTTCGCCTCCATAGACCTCAAAGATGCCTACTTCCACATTGGGATCCATCCGGCCCACAGGCGGTTCCTGGTGTTCTAAATCGGGACTGACGTGTTCCAATTCCGGGTACTGCCATTTGGACTTTCGATGGCTCCGAGAGTCTTCACGAAATGCATGGCGGTGGTAGCGGCTTTTCTACGGCAGTGGGGAGTAGTGGTTTTTCCCTAAATCGATGACTGGCTGATTGTGGCGAATTCTCGATGTCAGCTCGAACAAGACATCGACCTCACCTTAGATGTGTTAGACACCCTGGGACTTGTTGTCAACATGGAGAAATCACAACTGCAACCAGCCCAATCCATCCAGTTCATCGGGGCTTGGTTGGATTTGATCACAGCTGCAGCCTACCTACCTTGAGACCAATTCGACACTCTTCGGTCCCTGATCCATGCCTGCCGTCGATCCCAGAGACTATCCGCCCACTCAGTCCAGGTGCTCCTCGGTCACATGGCAGCTACTACTTATGTGACCCACCTCGCCAGGCTCCGGTTCCATCCGCTCCAGCACTGGTTCCTACAGGTGTTCGACCCCCTGCGCGATCCACCAAACAAAATGCTCATGATGCCACGAGCAATTCAACAGTCGCTAGCATGGTGGTTGATCCCGGAGAACGTCTTGGCGGGTATGCCATTCGATCCCCCTCCACCAGACATCTCTCTTACAACAGATGTCTCAATGCTCGGATGGGGAGCCCACCTTGACTCCTACGAAATCAAGGGCACTTGGGATGCCAACAAACGGACTCTCCATATCAATGTCCTAGAACTTCTTGGTGTCCAGAAGGCACTGCGTGCCTTCGAAACCCTGATAAGGGACAAGACAGTCTTGCTGATAACAGACAGCACATCAGTGATGTACTACCTGAACAAGCAAGGAGGGACGAGATCCTCCCAGCTTCTTCAGCTCACGCTGGACATTTGGGATTGGTGCATATGCAGGAACATTTACCTCCAATCCATCCACCTCCCGGGGGAGAATACTCTTGCAGACGGACTCAGCCATTCCAGCTTGTCCATCCACGAATGGATGCTGCACAGGTCAGTAACCTTAGACCTGTTTTGACAATGGGGAACTCCTCAAGTAGATCTCTTTGCGTCACCAGAAAACAGCCAGTGCCACCAGTTCTGCTCGGGACGTCGCGCCCAGGGTTCGAGGGGTGATGCTTTCCTCTTCCAGTGGATGGGACCCCTGCTCTACCTCTTCCCTCTGTTTCCACTGCTGATGAAGCGAAGCTGCATCGAGATCAAGCCGATGCCATCCTCATCACTCCATGGTGGCCCCTCCAGGCTTGGTTTGCGACCCTCCTGCGTCTAGCCAAGCACCGATTCATCTGACTTCCAACCCATCCCGACCTTCTCACCATTCAGAATGGGAAGGTCAGACACCCAGATGTGGAGGCTCTATGACTAACGGCATGGAGACTACGGCCATGAATCCATCCTTAGTACTCAGTCCCACTGTACCTATGGCCTCGAATTCGTCCTCGGTCCCAACGGGCCAGCACTCTCCATCCTTACCTCCAGACGTTCAGGCTGTCATCGACGCTGCCCAGAGACTTGCTACCCATAGGTCGTATCACTACAAGTGGAAGAAATTGGAAGCCTTTCTATCTGACTGAGGGTCGACTGTGGAACCGTTCTCCATCCCAACAGTCCTGGAATTCCTTCTCCACTTGTCTTCCACAGGACTCTCGATTTCGTCAATCCGGTGCTACTTGGTAGCCGTATCTGTCGAATTCCAGGCTAGAGGTAATCTGTTTCCTTTTATGGATACTATGGTCAAGAAGTTCTTGAGAGGCTACGCCAACCTCCATCCTCCAGTACTCAAGCCTACCCCGACGTGGAGCCTTGAACTGGTCCTGTCACAGCTGGTTCGACATCCCTTCGAACCCATGGCATCCACCGACTTGAGACTCCTGTTTTGGAAAACTGTCTTCCCTGTTGCCATCACTTTGGCGCGTCAAGCTGGAGAACTCTGTGCCTTGCTCTTGGACCCGCCATACACTGCCTTTCACAAACATAAGGTGGTGCTTCATCCAGATATCTCTTTCCTCTGGAAGGTGGTATCGAGCTTCCATCTGAATCAGTCTATCACTCTGCCTGCTCTGATGCAGGACCTGAAGGACGAATTCGAGCATACCCTCCACTCCATGGATGTTAGGAGGGCGCTCGCCTTTTACATCCAAAGGACTGCTTCCTTCAGGAAATCACCTAAACTATTTGTTTCCTATGCGGACTCGAGACTTGGGGATCCTCTTTCTCCACAACGTCTCTCTAAGTGGGTGACATTGACCATTTCCCTCTGTTATGAACTGGCCAAGAAGCCACTGCCTTCTCGGATTCGAGGACACTCGACGAGGACTGTTTCCACCTCAACAGCCTTCCTCTCTGGGGTGCCTCTAGAGAATGTTTGCAGAGCAGCAACTTGGTCATCACCTTTGATTTTCATTTCCCATTACAGGCTTGACATTCGTTCTAGGAACGAGGCTACCTTTGGGAAGGCTGTGTTGTTATCTTCCATTCAGTGAGTTCATGTTTGCCAAGTCATAGTTCTATGTGTTTTATCGGTTTTCATAAGAATGTGCTGTCAATACATCCAATTGTTATTTGACTGTGCAGCATGGTCCTAGTGTCAATATGTGTAGGACATACCCTCCTCTGGAGTGAAGCTTGCCAGTCTACCCAACTGTGTGATTCACAGAGACCACAAAGAAGATGGGCAGGTAGCTTACCTGTAACCATAGATCTTCGAGTGGTCTTCTGTGAATTCACACAGACCCGCCCATCCTCCCTTCTATGTTCTATTACATCATATAAACATGCTTAATGTTCCTGATGCTGCTGGTTGTGGCATCATTCAAGGAACTGAGGGGAATTAGGCGGGAGCGCCTTAAAAGGGACTGTTAGGGTGGGTGGAGTTACCGCCCAAAATGTATCAATGCACATTCTGCCTAGCGATGCCAAAAGGTTCCGAACGCTCTGCGCAGGCGCAGGAATAACCCAACTGTGTGAATTCACAGAAGACCACTCGAAGATTTATGGTTACAGGTAAGCAACCTGTCCATTCTAAAGGGGATTCGTGTGATTTACTATGGTGTGAGGATGGTTTTAAACAAATCTTTTGACTCCAACCTCACCATTTCCCTCAAAGTATGTGATTCATTGAATCAGAGGATGGGTGGGAAGCAGAATAGTAAGAATCAAGAAAGAGAAATGAAGCTAGAAGAAGATAAAATGGGGGCGGGCCTAAGGAACACTTTCATTTTGTATATTATACAACAGAAACTAGAATAGAATCGGTAAAAGTTGAGGATTGAAGAGAGATTGAATGTACCTCCAGAAAGACAGACAAGCCAATGTGAGAGGAAGATGGACACAAGCTTTCAGGCCTAAAAGGCCTAACATACTACAAGAACCATGTCTGCTTGAGGGCTCTGCAAACAAAGCTGTCCTCCAACCCATTCTGTTTCATATCAGTACTTATTTTCTTCCTTTCCCTTCTTCTTCAATAGCTTCTCAATCACAATTCTTCAGTTGCTTCTTAACATTTCTGTTGGGTTTTTACAGCCTCATTAATCAAGGCAGCAATGATACAACAAGTAGAGTAGCCTGCTTGGCAGCAAAGCCATGTAATACATTTTCTCCAATCCTAAGCTTTCTTGTCCTTAGGTCTTCCTAGAATCATAGAATTGTAGAGTTGGAAGAGACCACAAGGGCCATCCAGTCCAACCCCCTGCCATGCAGGAATCACGATCAAAGCATCCCTGACAGATGGCCATCCAGCCTCTGTTTAAAGACCTCCAAGGAAGGAGACTCCACCATGCTCTGCGGGAGTGTGTTCCACTGCCAAACAGCTCTTACTGTCAGAAAGTTCCTCCTAATATTGAGGTGGAATCTCTGTTCCTGGAGCTTGCATCCATTGCTCCATGTTCTAGTCTCTGGAGCAGAAGAAAACAAGCTTGCTCCATCCTACTCTGTTCCTGGAGCTTGCATCCATTGCTCCATGTTCTAGTCTCTGGAGCAGAAGAAAACAAGCTTGCTCCATCCTCAATGTGACACCCCTTCAAATACTTAAACAGGGCTATCATATCGCCCCTTAACCATCTATGTTACTGAATCTCTCAGAGGCTGAGCCGCCCACTCTACTGAACTCTTAACACTGTAAGATAAATCAGCTTGTTATGGGATAGGATTAACTTCAGTGTGAATCAGGAAGTCTAGACGATTAACTCAGGTCACTAGAAAATCTAGTGACTTAATAGGTTGGCCCTACACATTTGCGGGGGTTAGGTTAGCAGAGCACCCGTGCAAAAGTGGGAAAACCGTGAATATCATATATTCTTCCCCTCAACTTGAATGCTACAGATTCCTTTCCTGCCAAATGCCCCAGCTCATACTCCCTTTCCCAGCTTGCCACCAGGATCCCTCAGTCTCATTCTCAAGAACTTCCCAGCTGAAATACTGTACCTTCCCACCTCACTCCTTCAGTTCCTCCTTGTCCCCATTATCTCCTGTCCTGCCAAAGCATCCAGCCACTCACTCTGGTTTCCAGCTTTCCACCAGGATCCTTCAACCTCATGCTGAAGGTTTTGCAGGACAGGAAATAGTGGGGAGAAGGTGGAACAGAAGGAGTGGAGCGAGGAGGTTAAGCTACTTAAGGCTACTTAAGCAGCAGCTACAAACTCACGGATAACCAAATCTGTGAAAGAGAAACCTGCAAATGTGGAGGGCCGACTGTAATGCAAAAAGTTAATGAATTAGCTATCTGCAAGATGTGGCTAGATTCTACCTTACATGGCTAAATGTGAGATAATACGATACTGTAAACATAATGACTTTGATCTTAGTTTTTATTTCTTGTTTTATCTTCAAGTAACTCAAATTGCTTAGCTTTTTCTTTGCACTTCAAGTTTTTCTTTCAAGTAATTAACATTCCAAATATTTTTTCAAGGGGATTTTGGAGTTTCTCGGCTCTTGATGGGATCCTGCGATTTAGCAACTACATTTACTGGGACACCTTTCTATATGAGCCCAGAGGCTTTGCAACATCAGGGTTATGACACAAAATCAGACATTTGGTAAGTAGGCAGCATTTTTTTCAATGAATTATTAATTAAACCATAATAATGTATATCTAGAAAAATTAGTTTCTAGATACTTTTCTGTTTGATTTTTATTTGCTTTATATTTCCTTTTTCTGGGAATAAACATGCAACTATTTCAACAGATATGTTGCAATGGTGATGTAATGTTTATCTGCAGGGGTTTGGTTCCCATACTTACCATGAATACTGGAAACCGCAGATAACAGCAGACCCTATTAAAATAAAGGACATATCATAGAGTTGTGTTGGAGGACCTAGACAGTGCCTAGAGAGGACATCTCTCTAGACATTTTCCAGCACAGCTCTGTGGTATGTGTCCCCTATTTTGTGTCCCATGGATAAATGTAACCACAGATATTGGATCCACAGATATGGGGGTCCAACTGTATTAACAAGATCAAACCTACTCAAGGTCATATACTTTACATTCAAGATAATCTGGAATTTCTCTTGATTACCATCATTAATCATTTCTTTAGTGCTAAACATCGCCAGATATCATGATTTTGGGGCAATTAACCATCGTTTGTGGTTTGAGAATAAACAATGTGTGTCCAGAAAGAGTTTGTTAAGTATCCCAAACCTAGATGAGGAGAATTATCTCACAACTGCACCCACCTCCTGGGATATTGGGATGGAGAAGCTGAGCCAGGATCATGGAAGGCTATAGTCTCTACAATCCTTGCTTGGCTCCCCCCTGAACTGCCCCCCCCCCATTGTTGTTTCTTATTACAATGAGTAAAAGTAAAAAACATTGAAAGCACTCACAAGATAAATAATTGAACACTTCTCCTTGTCCTTAAATGTCCTTCCACCCTTCCTTCTTCTTTTTGTCTTCCAGGTCACTAGGATGCATTTTGTATGAGATGTGCTGCTTCGACCATGCATTTACTGGTCGCAATTTTTTATCCATTGTTCTAAAAATTGTAGAGGGTGAGACCCCTTCTCTTCCAGACATTTATCCAAGAGAACTTGATGAAGTGCTACACTGGTGAGTTATTTCTACAGTCCTTTACTGATTTTGCCCGTAGTGGTTTTAGTTAATATTGGAATTGATTTGTTCCATATAATTCATATTTCAGTATGCTGAGCAAGGATCCTTCATTGAGGCCATCAGCTGCTGAGATTTTAAGAATTCCATACATTGCTGATCAGTTACAGGTATTTTGACACAGAAGTATACTTAGTGAAACAGTACACTGAATGACTCCTATAACAGATGAAATGTATATTCCTAAACATGCTTATACAGAAATATCATTTAAATCTATGATACTTTATCTAAGTGACTACACACTGAATTGTTATATAAAATATTTAACAGCGTGGTCTGGTCCAATTTTGTTTTCTAAATATGATGTTAGAATGAGCATGTTATACTTATTTTAAAATTGAGGCATTTCCGATGGGCCCTCTTTTCATATTTCTTGTCAGAACCACATATATATCCTGATTATTAAGAGTAATTTAGTGTAGTTAATTTCCAGGGAAGTGAAATCTTATCTGTAAGAGGTGATCTGCATATTCCATGTGCATAGGCAGGCTGTAGAGGAACTATGATAAAAAATACAACAGTAGGCAAGAGTAGACTTTGAAAAATGTATCTCTGCTCTAGAGGTCATAGATGCATGCAGGGATCACATGAGAGATCCTGTCTTTTCAACACCTTCCCTTTGGGTTCCTTGACTTGAGTCTCATCTCTAGTCCTTATCTCTAATCCCCTGCATGAATACAAGAAACTTGCTAGTGCCAGTTTCTTCCTCTTTCCTCATTCTCATTTGACCTTTTCCTATTTGTCCGTTGCAGTATTGCTGCTTTTGACACTCCTTCTTCCCCTAATGGCCTCTTCTTGACATGGAAATAATTGGTCACCTAGGAATTTATTCCTTATACTGTAATTCTTTAGGAAGGAAGGAAGGAAAGAAGGAAGGAGAAAGGCAAGAAAATCGGTCCCTTCTGGCTAGGAAGTACTATGGGCTTGGTTACACGATGAAAAAAATGTGAAGATTCGCTAAGATTCCTAATTGTTTACACGCGTTGCACCACAAAGTTGCCTCTTTCAGAAGGAGGGGGGCACAAAACCCATTAGTAGTGTAAGCAAGGATTTCGGAAGTTTTCCCAACTTTTTTGGAAAGTAGCATGACTTAGCGCACTTTCGATTGTGTGAACGACCATTTTGCTAAGGACTGTGTGAATTACCAGCAATCTTTCTGATACATTTACAGCAGAACTTTGCTGTGATTGGTTGAACTCACCCATCCCAATCGCCCAGCTGTTTCTTGCTTGGCTGCTCATTCTGTGTGTGTGTGTGTGTGTTCGTTCGTTCATTCATTCATTCCCTCACCCTGCTGAGATCCTGCTTCTCTCTTTCTCTCCCTCCTCAGTATCTTCCTGCTTAGCTGCTGCCAGCTGAAGAATCCCCAGCTAACCTTTTCCAGTCTGTGTGTGTGTGTGTGTGTGTGTTCGTTCGTTCCCTCCCCTGCTGAGATCCCGTTTCTCTCTTTCCCTCCCTCCCTCCTCGGTATCTTCCTGCTTGGCTGCTGCCAGCTGAAGAATCCCCTTCCAGTCTCTCTGTGTGTGTGTTCATTCGTTCCCTCGCCCTGCTGACAGCTTTCTGTGTGTGAGAAGAGAGAGAGAGGGAGAGTGAATGATGGGCTGACACTCCATGCTAAAGGAATAGAAATTAGGCATTCTTCTGGTAATCAGAGGATGTGCTTGGGAGGCCACGCCTCCGCCTCAGGCTGTGTGTGAATTACAAAGCGGAAAAAAGCAGAAAACTAAACCGATAGACCGATTTAGCAATAAATCATGTGAATGATGCTGCACTGGTGTGAAACTGCAATACAGCACAAATTACCACAATAAAACTGTCATGTAACTGAAGCCTATGATCTTCCTGCTGGGCAAGTACTTCAAAAGCCACAGAGGTTCAAATGGTACATTACCCATTTATCTTCATTGTGTCACATCACACAGAAAAAAGGGGCAGAATGAATGATTGCCAAGTTGTTTGGTACACAATACTTCTGTTGTAAATCTGTACCCTATTTTTGCTGTTACTGGTTTTTGGTGTTGTCATGCTGATACTGATCACCACAAAAGGATGCAGCTGCTATTGAATATAGTGGTCATCCTGACTGTAGTAGTTAATCCAGTAGATTAGAATAACAGAGCTGGAGTTCATCTAGTCATAGCTAGCCAAAGAACTTTTACTGCCCGAGACAGAGCAGCAAATGGTTCCTTGCCTCTGACTCACCTGTTCATGTCAAGGTGCATTGTATCCAAAGCTGCTCAAGTTATTTTGGCACATAAAGCAGAAAATGGCATGAATGTCACTCCCCTTCCCACACAGTAGAAAAAAGACAACAGTAACAAATTAAATCGCTGACAATTTACTATTCCTTCATGACACCCCAAATGAAGGGGGTGGCCTCACTGCCAAATTGCAGAGTTAGCCCTGAATGGTTGTGTACTATTCTTCCTTGAGGCTTCCCAGGAAAATGGATTCCAGTCCACAACTCAGACTGCAATAATTGTATTGCTCTTGAAAGTGCTTCAAAACTCTTATGGTATTTTTGCTTCAAAATATCAAAAGCATCTTAGTCCTTCTTTTTACTCTATTGGAAAATCTGTTCTTACCTACCTCATATGGTTGTTGTGAGGGTAAAGTGTGGCAGGGGAAACTCTTCAGCTTTGAGCTGTTTTGAAGAAAGATAGGACATCAATGTAATAAATAGTGAACAAGCTTAAAATTAATTGAAGGGAAAGTCCCATCACATGAAATCCTCTTGAATCAAAATCCTTTGACAGGAAAATTCAGTCTTGTGTGCCTTCCATTTTATCCTTTAAGAGCCTTGAGTGTAAAGCAATATAAGCATATAAGTATATTTAAGTGTACTAGGGTATCTGGACTTCATTCACACAGAGCAGTGTAAAAATAGTTGGGCTACTTCTTGGAAAACTAATGTTTTGTTCATGTAGTCCTAAAAACATTTATTACTAGAAATGCTTTGAAAAGGGCATGTGAAGGCTACCTCATAGTTATGAACAGTGGCGTTTTTTGTTTTTTTTTAAGTATTCCAAAAATGCATAAGTAGCAGAGTGGAAGTATGTAGGATACATCTTATATCTGTCACAGAAGCCTTTGGAAGATCACAGGATTTTTCAGTGGAACCAGAAACTGGTCTGTGAGAGAGAAGGGGGCAAGGCATTAAGATAGACTTTATGTTTTGGATTAGGTGGCCCTTGGGGCCCTTCCAACTCTATAATTCTGTGACATAATGCTACATTACATATGTTACTATGAAGCATGTCTTTTCCTCTGTGTGGCTTCCTGCAGTCTGGAAAAGTATGACTTGCTCCAATGTGTGAGTAGCATATCTGCCATGACACAAGGGAAAGCATCCAAAGATAAAGATCACAATCTTTCTTCCTGCAGGAGTTGAGACAGTAGACTTCTTGTTCCCTGTATCTCAAACTATACATTTGCTTTTCTTTATTGTGGATCAGAGGGCATAGTGAATAATTTGAGGTTGTAGTAATTTAATAACAAAAACCCAAGTGGACACATGATCTGAGAGAGTAGGTTAAGCCCTGCATTCTTTATGTGGGGTTTTCTACTTTGGGAACTGAAACATCAGGATGAAAGTTAGTAACTTTTTAGTCCCAGAAAAGGTATTTTTATTGGTCTAAACGATAATGCTGGAGGCAAATTTCAAATGTTTCCATTGTAAAAAAAAAAAAATCCATTGTAATCTATGAGTTTCCCAGTTTTACCTGAGCAGTCTTAACTCAGGCGCTGTATCTGTAGACTTTTTTGGTACAAAAGGCAGAGGAATTGAGTTGTGTTAATTAAAATTACTGAAAGTGGAAGGTTCTGAGTGATGGTCCAAAGATGGGGTTCCTTTTGGAAATATAACAACTAAAAATATGTTCTAAAACAGTAGCCATATTGGAATGATTAATTTTCCCTCTGATCTCACTGTCTACCATCCGTCCCCCACTGGAAGTAGGAACAGCTCCACCCTACAAGAGCAGGAGGTAGAAAAAGCATCCCCCAGATCCTTCCAATCATAAATGGAAGAGGGGAGGGGGAGGAGAAGACCGTGATGATAATGATGAATGGATTGCTGCTACAGTTGCCGTGGCACCACCAACCTGGCATTCCCTATAGCAAAACAAGGAGGAGGAAGTACAGAGAGGCACCCCACCAGAAGCCAGCTGTACATACAAAAAGTAATCTCTACAATGCCTGGGTTTGATAGGTTCAAGGTGTGATGGCACAGGAGAGTATGATGGAACAGGTGATCCCCCCCAAGCCACTCTTCCCATATTGCTTTAGCTCTGAGGATCCCTCAAAGCCAGGCCTTGAAGATATTTCCAGCTTTGGAGATTTGCCCATAGTGGCAGGACAGCAGAGGATCTTCTGGGGCAGGCAGATGGCAGGGAGGAAGAGGATAGAAAATTTGCCAGTCCTTGCACTCTTCTGCCTGAGTTGACTGCCTCAGTTGAGTGTCATGATACAGTACTGCATCTAGTCCACCCTATGCTTAATGCAGAATATGCAGTGTTCAGTGCTGCTACAACATAGCACTATACTCATTTAGTAAAAATAACAAAGTCAGGAAACTGCTGATTTGATGCAATTGGTGCTGCTTTGTTTTTCTCTTGTAGATTATGAAATGTAAATTCACAAATATGACTATGAAGAAGCAGGTCCCCAGTTCTCCAGAAGAAAGCCATTTTATCATTAATGCTATGTGAGTATGGAATTGTTTTAATATAGAAGGAGCAAAAAAGGAAGAAATGGATGAGATAAAATCACCTTTATGAATCCCACACAATTTGTACATACTGTATTTTTCTTTTGTTTTCAGTGCTCTTCTTAAAATACTACAGACACGGATAATACAATTCATTGTGCTCACCTATCATTTGATATCATTTGATTTGCAATAACTCTAGGGATAATTGTGTGTATTATTTCCTATACCAACATAAAGAACGCATTCTATTTTAAATAGTGCATGTGTTAAGCTGATTTAATATGAACAATACCAAGGCACCATGCTGGAACAATTAACTGACATTTCAGAAGTGGTAATTAAATTCTTATCCTTTTTGGTTTCAATTGGACTGGGCGTTCTGCTTCTCTGCTGTCTCCCCAGTGTGGTTAGTTTAGTTCTACTGTATTAATCAACAGCTGTTGCACTGCACTGCTGGACACATTATTTCCTTTGCTTTTCGCTTCTCTTCTGCAAGCAGACAAAATCTATATACTGTAGATTTCTTATATCTGCCATGTATCTCTGTGTGGCTTGAATGTGGTTAGAAGTCAATCAGGAAGGAAATATCAAACTCACACACCTCAATCTTTATATTATATTGGACTTCAAGGATATGTATTTTCTGGGTTGCCAGATTGGATCCAGGATAGGTTTCATGTAACTGTAATCCTTAACAGATCTTGGAGAAGGATGAGGTACTGTAAAGCTCCATCAAGTGCGGCAAGGTTACCTGTCCTCTCTCAATGTCCAAGCCTCAATTTTCAGCCTCAGCTGTCTTCTCCCAACACAGCTACTGCCTCTGCAGTGGAGGGGTGTGTGCCCAGCTCTGTTCCTGTGCATCTGGAGAGGCAATAGCTGTATTGGGGAAGGACAGGTGCAGCTGAAAGTTGAGGTTTGGAAGGTGAGTGTATATGAAAGGACAGCAAATGGTTGGCTAATAATTTGTTGTTGTTTTTATTGCCAGAAAAGGGAGAAGATTTAATTTGTTGTTTTTACTGCCGGAAAAGGGAGCCAGAAAAGATGCTTGTGGAGTTGCCTGTCTTATGCTCAAAAGTAACTTGCCTGACTTTGGGTAGTATGCTCTTTGACTTGTGTTGCTGTGCCTCAGACAGCAATACATCTTGGACTACCCTGGTTGGAGAGTGAAGAGTTGGAGGCGTGACACCAAATGGCAAATCAGGTGACTCCTGCAGTGGTGTTCCAGCATAGCTGAAGTTCAGGCTATCTGACAGACCATATCTTCCCATACAATCCTACCTGGCCTGAGATCATCAGGAAAGGCCATTCTCTCAGTCCCACCACCTTCACAAGCATAACTGGTAGGGATGTGAGACCATTTTAGTGGCTGCTTCTAGGCTCTGGAACTTTCTTGTTAGGAATGACCCCCTTCTTGCTGTTCTTCCATCAGCAAGCAAAGACTTTATTCCTGAAAGACAAGCGTTCAAGAATGGAATGTTTTTAATGAAAGGACTTTTAACTGGCTGCTCTGTTACTTTTAATCATACTGTACTTAAAAAAAAATAATACTTTGATTGCATGTTTTTGATGGCATCAACAGTTTAAAAGGAGTGGGCTGAACTCCTTAGGATAGACCACCAACATGATCCAAAACAATGAAAGTGGGGAGGAAAGGGATAGGGAAGTCTGGGTTTCTATTCATAGAATCATAGAATCATAGAATCATAGAATTGCAGAGTTGGAAGAGACCACGAGGGCCATCCAGTCCAACCCCCTGCCACGCAGGAAATCACAATCAAAGCATCCCCGACAGATGGCCATCCAGCCTCTGTTTAAAGACCTCCAAGGAAGGAGACCCCACCACGCTCCGAGGGAGTGTGTTCCACTGCCGAACAGCTCTGACTGTCAAAAAGTTCCTCCTCATGTTGAGGTGGAATCTCTGTTCCTGGAGCTTGCACCCATTGCTCCGTGTTCCAGTCTCTGGAGCAGCAGAAAACAAGCCTGCTCCATCCTCAGCGTGACATCCCTTCAAATACTTAAACAGGGCTATCATATCGCCTCTAAACCGTCTTTTTTCCAGGCTAAACATACCCAGCTCCCTAAGTCTCTCCTCATAAGGCATGGTTTCCAGACCTTTCACCATTTTAGTTGCCCTTCTCTGGACACGCTCCAATTTGTCAATATCCTTTTTGAATTGTGGTGCCCAGAACTGGACACAGTATTCTAAGTGAGGTCTGACCAAGGCAGAATAGAGTGGCACTATTACTTCCCTTGATCTAGACACTATACTTCTATTGATACAGCCCAAAATTGCATTGGCCTTTTTAGCTGCCGCATCACACTGTTGGCTCATGTTCAACTTGTGGTCTACTAGGACTCCTAGATCCCTTTCGCACATAGTCTCATTCAGCCAGGTCTCTCCCATCCTATATTTATGCATTTCATTTTTCCGCCCTAAATGCAGTACTTTACATTTCTCCGTATTGAATTTCATTTTGTTAGCTTTGGCCCAGCTCTCCAGTCTATCCAGGTCATTCTGAATTTTGATCCTGTCCTCTAGGGTATTAGCTACTCCTCCCAATTTGGTGTCATCTGCAAATTTGATAAGTATGCCCCTAATTCCCTCATCTAAGTCATTGATAAAGATGTTGAATAGCACTGGGCCCAGGACAGAACCCTGTGGCACCCCACTGGTCACATCTTTCCAAGACGAAGAGGAGCCACTGCTGAGCACCCTTTGGGTTCGGCCGGTCAACCAATTACAAATCCATTGAACAGTTAACTTGTCTAGCCCACATTCTACAAGCTTGTTTGCAAGAATGTCATGGGGAACCTTGTCAAAGGCCTTACTGAAATCAAGGTATGCAATGTCCACAGCATTCCCTTCATCTACCAAGCTGGTAACTTTATCAAAAAAAGAGATCAGATTAGTCTGGCATGACTTGTTTCTCTGAAACCCATGCTGACTTTTTGTGATTATGGCATTGCCTTCTAAATGTTCACAGACTCTCTGTTTAATGATCTGTTCTAGAATCTTCCCTGGTATTGATGTCAGACTAACTGGACGATAGTTGTTGGGATCCTCTTTTTTCCCCTATTCCTTTCACTGGTATGGAAAATGAGATGATGCTGGGTAACAATTCTGTACTGTAATTTTCATTGCATTTTTGTAATTAATTTTACCCTGGTAAATAATGGCCTTTGGCTAATTAATACAGTTTTGGCTTGACATTAACAGAATAATTATATTTTTAATATTAACCTTTCTATGTTTTAATAGCACTGTATTTGTTTTAATTGTAAGCCACAATATATTGTACATAAAAATAATGCTAATATTATTTTACTTACTTTTCCCTCTCATATGTATTTTGCAGAAGAATAACCATTAGCCCTCTATATATTTTTATCCTATAATCCCCATCAATCCCATTCAGCATTGCCAGTTATAGGGACAGTAGGAGTTATAGTGGAAAACATCTGGAGGGTCAATGGTCCCCATATACATTCTACTATGTGATTTTGGATCTTATAAGCAATAGAATTACAGAAAAAGGGCTTCTAGGATAACTATAGCAATCTTGAGCAAGAGACAAAACTGTGTTGAGCTTCTGTTTCTGACAGTGGTTGGAAGTTTGGTTTTATGGTTTGCCTGTGTAACAAAACAGTTTCAACATCTTAAGTAGGAAAAACCTTTATAGATAACCCTAGAAAAATACAGTGTTCAGCTGAAGTAAATCTTCACAGTGTCTAGGTGTTACAAGAATAATGCTGTATCTTTAGAGAAAGCAGGGTATAAATTTAAATTAAATTAAATTAAATCAAATCAAATTTTCTATCTGAAATTCACACCTGACAGAATCATTCCATGGTGTTAGTTGTTCCTGCAAAACAGTTCTAGTCATTTTTTTTTTGTATAGTTTTGTCAATTGGAACAGCTTTCCAACCTCTGCAAAGAAAATATTTGTAAGAACTAGTATTGTTGCCAGATACCAGTTATGCATTGTGGGTTGTAAACTAGCAATTACAGTGGAATGTAAATTTCTTCTGAAAATCAAGCATGTTGACCCTTCTCAATTCAATTAATACCATGCATAGGCTGTGGCTACTTTAATGCCTTATGTCACTTCATAGCCTACCAATTTGTTCATCCTCTTTCCTGGTTTAGTCACATTTATCAACCCTCCAATCAGGGATTAGGTAGTGGGTGGAAATCACACCACAACATAGTTGATGTAGCTATCTACATGATGATGTAACTGAGAAAAATACGGCTGAGGGAAATTTAAGGAAACAGAACATCTTTGTATGGAGTGTTGAAAAATAACAAAAAAAGAGTACTTTTGGCCACTGTTAAAAATGTGCACAAAATAACTGCATAGTTTTTGCTCGGCCATAAGTAACCTTAATGACTGAAATTTTAGAAAGTTAAGATACAGGGCCACATGATTATCAGTTTGGATGTACTACTGGATGCCTAAGTTTGAGTGTTGGCCAGAAGGACTTTTACAGTGCATCACTAAAATTAATGTTCCAACCATACCTGTTCCTAAAGATGGTATATCTTCCCCTAGTCAGATATGTCTTAGTTGCATTTTGTGTTGATAGCTGCACTTAGAATTGCTAGGTCAGGAATATCCCATGTCCTAATATTTCTGATGATATCATGGCAACAGCTCCTGATAATGTTACAGGGGGTGAGTCATGGTGATTTCCTTAAAGATCAGCCCCTGAAGAGTTCTGAAGCAGCCTGTAGCAGCACATAGTAAATATGTTAATTTTTTTCAAGGCAAGACTCTCATCCTGAGATTCCTCTTCTTGGCCTGAGGCCTGGACAGAAGGGCTATGCCCTGAGATCTGGAAACCGTAACTATAGCACACTCTAAAAGGGATTGTATTTGACGAGTGTACAAAGGCTTTAGCTGGCTAGAAAGCTATACCTAAGCTATTGACACAGAGTAGTTATAGGGAACATGGGATTTCCATTTTACTATAGCCTCACGGAGTAATGGTCTCTCTGGACATTATTCAAAAGTGCTGATTATGACCTAAAAAGGCCTGCATCATTTGCGGCTAGAGTATCTGAAGGGCTATATCCTCTTTTATGAGCCTACCAAGGTTTTTAAGTTCCATGTTGACCTTTTATTTGACCTCTTGTCAACATTTGAAGCACATTTGCTGGAAAGTCAAGAAAAGGCCTTCTTGATGGCTGCTTGCAAACTCTGGAACACCCTGTGAAGAGAAGCCCAGCTACCTTTCTCCCTGATCACTCCTTAGCAAGCAAAAATATTTTTTATTAGTCATCCTTAAGCTGATCTGCAAATATGTAATTAATTTTAATTGATTGCTTTTACAAAACTGTATTGATTTTTACCTCCCTTGCTTTTGTGTTGTATAAATGTGTATTGTTGTTGTTCTGCTAACTTGAGCAGATTTTAATTTAATGGGAGTATGGGATAAAAATTAAATAAATAAAATATTGAGGGCAAGAGGACTAAATTATGAATTAGCATAGGTGCCTTTTTACAGGCTGTGAGGCCGTGTTCTGGAAGAGTTTATTTCTGACGTTTCATCTGCATCTGTGGCCGGCATCGTCAGAGAATGGTGGCGTAGGAGTGTTGGGGTTTATATACAGCGAGTCCCTTGCTTTCCCAGCAAAGGCTTCCCCTATGCCACCATTCTCTGAAGATGCCAGCCACAGATGCAGGCAAAACATCAGGAATAAACTCTTCCAGAACACGGCCTCACAGCCGGGGGAAAAAAGCATGAAAAACCTATGGATGCCAGCCATGAAAGCCTTCGGCTTCACATGTAAATTAGCAGTTCTAACTCATTTACCGAGGGTGATGCAGATGCTTTCACTCAAAAACACTATCACTGTTGAGAATATACTGTATTACCCAAGTACTCTGAAGGGTTGGCATTATGTGGTGGGATTCAGTGGATCTGCTGTATTCTTAAAAAGAAGACAGACTGTTTTGTAGTGCTAGGGCTCTTAAAATACAATGGCTTTGCAGTGTAAAGGTTTTAAATTAAAATGACACCTGGCACCTCTAAACGTTAACACTCTCTCTTTCAAGAGAGCAGATTCTCATACCTTCATTATATACTTGAAAGCAATTAATAAAATACAGCAGTGTGTGCTTCATAGTCAATAGTCTTCAAGTTTAAATTGCAAGCTACACTCTGTATTTGTGGTACACTACATAATGAGGTCAGATGAGAATGTCATCAATATGCATTTTCATTTCTAAAGTTATTATTAAAGCACCAAGTGTATCCCTTTGTTCTTTTTGAAGAAATAATTAATATCATTCATGTCAAATGAAGTGAGTTCAAAGGTCTAAGTGCACATAATTTAATTATAAACAAAGCATGGTATTAAAAGTTAATTCAATTAGAGATTTGCCCTATGTTAATGTTCTGTGTTTTTAATGGCATCTTTCCAGCTGTTTCAGTGTTTTTAAAAATCTTTTTAACATTTGAGATTTTCCATTATTTTGTTTGTGATACATTTCAAAATTTACACTATAATTGTAAATAAAAGTATTTTTAAGGTAAACAAAAATTCATATATAATCAAAGTATGCAACAGCTTTATTTTTAAAATTTCAGACCTCAGTAGTTTTATTTTAAAATTTTGCTTTTTACTACCTTAGAAATATTAAGTACTATTTATTAACTTTATGACAATGGGCTTGCTCCCAATTAGGTTCATTGTTTTTGGTTCCTATTGAAATCAATGAGTCTAAAGTGATTACTAATTTGTCCATGCTTAATTGGATCCAACCCAATTACTGTAAGTGAAATGCCTTCAGTACTTTCACAATTTTTTTTTCTCATGAAGTTCCTAAATACAACAGAATTTATAAGAGCTGGGCAGGGGGGAATCTTTACAAAGAGATTATGGGCAGGACCAAAAGCTTTTTAGGAACATGCAGGCTGAAATTCTAAGTAGACACTTACTGAGGAGTAAGGTACTTTTAGGTCAAGGGCACTTACTGTTTAGTTGATATGGATAAGGTTGCTCTGTAAGTGGCCTTTTGCAAGCCCAGTGAAACAGATTACTTCCTGTCCTACATTATATAGCTGATCCTTATTTCCTATCACAAGCTATTTTTGAAATTCTTCTCAGTGTCAATAACAGTTTGCCCTGTAGCATGGAGTAGCTTCTGTTTTTTAAAAAAGCAAAAGCAAAGAGCAACCTCCCCAACCGGGTACCTTCCGTATGTTTGGGACTTCAACTTCTACCTTCTCTAACCACTTGCCATATTGACAGCAGCTAATGAGAACTGTAGTACTGAACACCTGAAAGATATCACATCATGGAAGGCTGCTCTAGAACCTCCTTGGTCTGACAACCAATAACTTTACAGTATTTTGGACCTTGGCCTATAAAGTTAAATTTTTGCAAGCAATACAAGTTTAGATGATTTGCTTAAGAATTCCATGGCACCACTACTGCCAGCTCATCTCCAAGACACACTTTTTTTTTTCATCAGTAACACTTTTCTTCATGTTCAGGCAGAAAAAAGTACATCTACAAACTCTGAGAGCTCTGACAGAAGTACAGAAAATGACACCACGTGAACGAATGAGACTGCGGAAGTTAAATACCGCTGATGAGACAGCAGAAAAGCTGAAGTAAGAAGCAAAGTGTTATTTTAATGTCCAGAAGGAAATTCTCTACTGTCTGCATTCATATGAGAAAACATTGACATTTTAAATGGGAATTGCTACACTCATTCATCATGTCATCCTCACCTACATGGCCAGCACCATACAGAATGGAAGATCTAGGCATAGCTTGAAAAGTAGGATGGGATACAGTCAGACTCCCATATCCACAGAGCCACGGTTTCCATATCCACGGTTTCAGTTGTCTGCAGAATACAAAATAGGGACACATGCCATAGAGATGCAGTAAAAAGTGCCTAGAGAGGTTTCCTCTCTAGGCATCTTCTGGGTCCTCCAATGCAACTCTATAGTATGTTTTATCAGAAGTCCTTTATTTTAATAAGGTCTACTGTTATCTGTGGTTTCCAATATCCCCAGTAAGTCCAGGAATGGAACCCCTGTGAATACAGGGTTCCAACTGTATACTTGTTTTACTTTCTATTTCTAAAGTGAAGAACAGAAGGCAGAAGTGACTAACTTCCTGTCCTTCATTATCTCACACACTTATGTTTGCTACTAATAAAATTAGTAACTTTTATTTATCATGTGAACCCAAGATTGCATTTTAACTTAGTAGTGACTAGTTAAGAACATGAAGACCGTCAATTAGTGGAGGTTTTATACTGCACTAAAATGTCAAACTAAGAAGTCCTATGAGCATGGAGTGTTAACATTTATTTGTCATACCAGTAGTAATTCCAGTGCTTGAATGATAAATGATATAAGATGTTTAAAATTTCATACTCCAATTGCCATTTGTAATGCTGAATACTAGTGCTATTTTTATTTTCAGAAAGTTGGCTGAAGAAAAATACCAAGAAAATTTTAAAAGAATGCAAGAGCTTAGATCCCGTAATTTTCACCAAGCAAAAATAGATGTGCTTCATGTAAGGACAGACATTATCCTATGTTTTTCTTTAAAATCTACAGTCAACTTTGAATGAATACATTTTTAAGACAAAGTTCTTTGTGGTTTCTGTGAGTCACACATATGGAGTTATCTGCGACTGCACAGTACGTGCTTTGGAACCTTCTAGAGCAGCATAGTATGCATTTTGGTGGTAGCCCTGCACATGCTTCCTGTCTAACCCCCCAGTTCCTTTTTGTTCACCACAGCAGCAGTGTCATTAGGAGCCTTCTGAGCTTAGGTCCACTTTTTTTTTTATCTTGGCTTTGATTCGCTTGGATTTATGGCTTAAGGTCTTGTGCGTTTTGGCTTGGATTTTTCAGTTGGACTGTTTACTTGGATAGTGACTCATACTGAATTGCTTACCTCAGTGGTCTCTCGATCAACTTGGCTCTTGCAGATCCACTAAAGCACCCTGCTATTCCTCACAGCTCTTTTTTTGAATTGGTGCATTCCACAAAAAAGTTGGGTCTCAGTGATTCATCTCCTAGGAGAGGAGAACATTTTTGCAGGTACTCCAAGCTGGACATCCATGTTCTGTCACAAGTGGAGACTGCACCCAGACACTTGTTGCAAAATCTTCAGGAAATGGGATGTACCAGCTGTAGATCTGTTTGCAGCACCTCAGAAGGAGCCACTTGACCAGAGTGATGGTGGCATTGGCAGCCTATTTGAGAGGAGTCCCTCTACATGATATATCTAGAGCTGCCACATGGTCCCAGCCTTTGATCTGCATCTCACACTATAGACTGGACACAAGGTCCAAGGCAGAGGCTGTTTTGGTAGGGCTGTGCTCTTTTCCTTTATTGCATGACACTCCCTCCTATGGTTAGTAGCTTGCTAGTCTCCCATTTGTGTGGGTCACAGAGATCACAAAGAAGAAGAAAAGGTTGTTTACCCATAACTGTGGTTCTTTGAGTGGTCATCTATGAACCCACACAATGTCATGCCCCCATGAACCTAATGAGGGTATGGAGTCTGAGGAGGAGGGCATGGCAGAGGGTGGCCGTAGGGATCCTGGCACAGGTTTATCTACACCTGTGCCAGCAGGGAACTCTGCCAACGTAGAGTCCCAAGCAGAGGAAGAACATGGTCCTAGTGGGTTGAGACCAGTCATAGCAGTGAGCCCTGCCAACTCAGATAAGGAGGAGGAAGAGGAAACAGACTTACCTATACCATCCTTCAGCCAACAGAGATCCCATAAGGAAGTCTGGAGGAGATGGATGAGACTTTATCTGAAACACCAGCTCATTAAGGAGCACCTGGGATAGCCCTGATTGCTATATATATGCCTTGGGGGAGCTATGGAGCCTTTGTCAGAGATCAACTGATCATCCCGGTGAAAGATTCATGTTGGTTATCTTTGACTCCGTGTTCCACTGCTTTGATTCCTGGTTAGACCTTGGACTGATTCTGACTACGCTGTTGCCTGATCCTGTTGACATATGGACTTGCTTCTGGGCCTACTATTGTAAGCCTCTGACTTTTTGGACTGTTTACTAGACCATTCTTTGCATTTCCCTGTTTGCTTCTGCCAATTCTTATCCGGACTTTGTTTCAACTGCTTTGCTGTTATTAAGAGTTGGCCACTTTCCCAGACATTGCTTTATCTACTTCTGAGTTGTTCATTGATACTTTTGCTGGCAACTGGCTGCTTTCCCAGACAGACAACTTCATCCCTTTGTCATGTCCTGCTTCTCCTTAGATCCTTGGCTGCTGCTTCAGCATCTAGAGGACTGAGGATTTAGGTGGGAAGCACATTGGTTTGGCGTGCAGGGGTAGGCAGGGCTACTGCCAAAATGCATACTCTGTTGCTCTAGAAGTTTCCGAAGTATATACTGTGCAGGCACAGACTCGAAGAACCAGTTACAGGTAAACAACCTGTTCTCTTTATATACCTACTGCCCCCAAATCATGTCTCAAAAACTACGTAAGAGGAAGACTTTTATGTAAAACTGTACAATATGAGATCATTACAATTCTTGATCTTTGTTTCCTTTTCACAGTTCTTTTTGTAGATGCATCATGTCTCCTTGACACTATGGAGAACTAATAGAGAAAAATCTGTTTTACTAATGTTTTTTGTTTGTTTTTATTGGCTTTTTTTGTTGCTTGTTTCTCATAAACTGGCAAAACCAAAGAGATTCCTTATAATTTAGGTGTCCTTTACTGTTCAGGACTTTGTAACTGCACATGTAACAAAAAATAAAATTTAAAAAAGTAAATTCAATTTGTACTTATTTACTGAATTAACTGTACATTTAATGTATCAAACTTTATGGTTTTTTGTTTATTTATGGAGTGGGAAAGTGGAATATTTTTTTCCATGGCTGCAAAATTTCTGGAAATTTTACATCTCTAGTTAGAACTCATTCATGAACAGCAGTTAGAATTTGGAATTATGACTGGAAATGAATTGTTGTGACTGTCATTCAAACATTGTAGTTTGTATCAAAATCAGCATTCATTCCACATTGTTTCTGGACCATTGCACTGGTGATATTCAACCAAATATACCAGATTGAGTTTATTTGACTTGCCTTATCCATTTGTTAGCAAGACTACCTGAATTTTCTAAGTAGTTTTAGACATTATGTGTTTCTTACTATTTTTATTTTTTATTGAATTTATACCTGACCTTTCCCCTGAGATGGGATTCATTAACATCCCTAGTGAAATATTAATTTGCACTCAACTGTTCTTACCACAAAAAAGAAAAAAAAACTGTTGTTACATTGTGACTATATTAAGAACTAACTGTGTGCTTTTATTGCACCAAATAAGGAATCTGGTGAACAGACTGGAGAGTATCTGGTTAAGTCTCAGACAGACACTGTACTGGATTATCTGTCCATAGGATGCAAGGACCAAAGTGACAGTGGTATAACAGACAGACTCTGTATGTCTGAGCAAAAAGAGCATGGTAAGTGATATTCTTTGTTAGTTTCCTGTCTAGTTAAATCCTGAGGAGGCACAAGAAAATTCCATCTGGAAAAAAATGTTTTCTGTGTTTTAAGAAAATTGAAAACTGTAATTTAAGGTGAGCACGGTCCATTTCCACTTGCTATCTACAATTGTCCATATTGTCTTTGTATCAAATGTATTCGCCCTCTGCATTGTTATGCTGAATTAAATAATGAGTCTATCAGTAGCCAGGAAGTCACAAATGGAATCTTAGATCTCATATCTTCAGAGAGGGTTCCACCTATGAGAATTAATCAGTATGTGATGTATTTAATTCTTGTATGCCAGACTTCACTTCAGTTGGTACAAAATATGGCAGCCAGAGTGGTCTCAGGAACATCTCAGAGAGATCATATAACTCCAGTATTAACATCTCTCCACTGGCTGCTTATCAGTTTCTGGGCCCAGTATAAGGTGTTGGTTATTACCTTGGGTCCAACTTATCTCCGGAACCGCCTCCTCCCATACAATCCTCCCCGCGCACTCCGGTCCTCTGGGAGGAATCTGCTTCAGCCACAAAAATCTAGGCTATCTGCAACCTCCCAGAGGGCCTTTTCGGTAATCACCCCCAAATTATGGAATGACTTGCTGGACGAGATCCGTCAAATGACGAGCTTTAAAAAAGCACTAAATACGGATCTCTTTCGGCAGGCCTTTCCTGATTAGATCCCGGCCTCAGGAGCTCAGTCTCCTGGCTTTTTAAAATTATGTATATATTTGTTTTTAATGTGTTTTTAGTTAGAAGGTTTTAATTTTATAGTGTTTAATGTATTTTTATGGGGGAGGGTGGGTGTGGGTGGTGTTTTTAGTCTTTATTATAATGTTTTAATTGTTGGAAGCCGCCCTGATTGTTTTTAGCAGAGGGGCAGGGTATAAATAAATTTTATTATTATTATTATTATTATTATTCACATTAAGCTATAACTCCTTTGGATGAAGCCAACCTGTTGGAAGCATACTTTAAAGCATATGAGAAACTTGGCATGGCTTAGTCAAGCACATACTCCTGGTTATATGTTGTAACAGTGAGCCAGGAAAAAGTTGGTACGTGTGTCAGCTTCTATAATGTAGTCATGACATCAGTTACATGTATTAAAATGTTCCACATAAACACAGGAGTGGTCTAAGACATTTTGCTGCCTAGGTGGACAAGGTATCTCCTTGAAACACATGTGTTCTCCATCTCATCTCTTTAGACTGAGAAATTGAGGGTTCTTTGTCATCTATCAGGTAATCTGTATCTGTTTGGAGGTCCCTCTTATCACAATCAGGTTTCAACTCATGATCAATGTTAAAGTCCAAACAGGCAGAGTTAGCATCAATATTCCACTTAAGTACTGTTAAGTCTTGGAATCTCAGATTATTTAGTATGGGAGAATGAACAGGCACTCTAATATTTTTTAGGCTATTTTATTATATGCAATCATAGATATACAACTATATATTCCCCTTAAGGAGGAACATAGACTTCAGTGTCTAGGCACATTACATTCATTACATCACATTGTAAGTAGGGCACCATGCATCTTACACACAATTGTGGTGTCCTAGCCCATATACCATCTGTGGAGGGAACCCACAGACATCCAAGGGAGTAATAGTCCCTGTGTATTGCTATACCTGGCAGTATCTGCTATGTGTATATGTATATATATCCATAAGAGGCAACCAATTATATTCTTAATGGGCATTTATTTATGTAGGTAAGAACTACATCTAGCTTATTTGAGAGCAAATATTCTCTGTTGCCAGCATCGTCTGGGTCTGATAAGCTAAGAACAGCGTTATTGACATCAAAGCTGCTGTCTTCATACATGGGAGACTGACACTTGGTTCAGTCTGTCTCTTCTGAACTGATTTTATATCCTTCTCAGCCTCCAATTGTCCATTCAGATCATATTAAGGATTGAAGAGCTATATTGAACCCTCACAAGCCCAATCAGTTTGTTCTCAAGCAGACATCTTGCATGGAAACTTTCTGGTCGATTCTGGAAGGGATGCCAAAGGGAATTTTTTTGTGTCCCTTGACCTCCTGGAGGTGTATTTGCACATCCCAATTCACCCTGCTCACAGGAAGTACCTCAGGTTTGTATCCCTGGAGGGACACTCCCAGTAAGTGCTCTACCTTTTGGTCTGTCAGCTTCCCCTTGGATGTTTACAAAGGTGTTGATGGCTCTGGTGGCTCACCTGAGGTTGCTAGGGGTGCATGTTTACCTGTACCTTGATAATCTGCTAGTTTGTTCATCATCTCTGAACAAAGCCAGGGATGCCACCATAGATTATCCAGAGGTTCATGGGTTTGTAGTCAACAGAGAGAAGAGTCATCTAGATCCAGTTCAGAGGATCCAGCACTTGGGAATCTTCAAAGACACAACACTCCAAAGGGTTTTTCTACCAGACAAAAAGAGGAATAAGCTAGACTCCCTTGTAGGGGTGGTGATGGAAGAATCACCATCAGAACTGATGGTCCTGGCCAGGTTGTTCTGTTTGATGGTAGCATGCCTTAACTCAGTCCCTTGGTCCAGGTTCCTTCTGAGGGAGCTACAGTGGCTTCTCTTGCCCTTTCAGGACAAGGTTACCAGGAAGTGTCAGTTGAGAGTGCAGCTTCCCCCACGAGTGAAGTCATCCCTGCTGTGGTGGCAATCCAAGATGCTCACGGTGGGTATGCCCATCAGAGACTTGAGGAGAGGGAGAGTAGTGATTACCACAGATGCCAGTCTATGGGGATGGAGAGTGCACTGCAATGGGCAGATGACACAGGGCATGTGGTCTCCCAGTGAGAGGATACACAGTGTCAATTGGCTGGAGCAGTGTGTGTGGTGTTCTTAAGTGTACAGTCAGATGTCCAGGGCAAGCATGTATTGATCCAGATGGACAAAATGATGACCAAAGCCCACATAAATGGGCAAGGGGATGTGGTCTTCGTCCTTGATGTGGGAAGCAATGCTTCTATTGCAAGGGGGGATATACACCTTCAGTCATTGAGAGAGGAGTATTTCAAAGATCAGCTGAATCATCAGGCTGATTAGTTAAGCAGAGAGAGTCTGGACCAAAGAGAGTGGGCTCTGAACTCCCTGGTGCTTTACAGAATAGTCCAAGGGTTTGGACATCAGTGGATCTCTTTGCATCACAGGAAAACCTCAAATTCCTGGAATTTGTATTGAGGTTTTAGATGAAGGGGGCATTGGCGTTTGATGTTCTGATGATCACTTGGTCAAGGGTGTTGTGTTACATCTTTCTTCCTATAGTTCTGCTGCCCAAAGCATTGTGGAAAATGAAGTTGAAGAGGGAGGAGGTGATATTGATAGCACCCAGGTGGCCCTGTCAGTCATGGTGTTCAGAGATAGTCAACATACTGGTGGCGCAGTGGTTAAATGCCAGTACTGCAAGTCACCACGTTGCAATTTCAATTCTAGAGGGCTCTAAGGTTCACTCAGCCTTCCATCCTTTTGTAGGTCGGTAAAATGAGTACCCAGCTTGTGGGGGCAATTAGCTAACACACATTGGAAACTGCTTCTTGCAGTGTAGATGTGTAAATTGCTATTGCTTAAAACAATTTGTAAGCCACTCTGATAGCCTTGTGGCTGAAGAGCGGGGTATAAATAACTAAATAAAAAAACATACAGGCTCAAGAGAGTTGTCCTCTACCACGTTGGCCAGATCTGTTAACATCAAAGTGGTCTTCTGCATCCTGCCTCCTGCTGGTTACAGTTACATGCCTGGAGGTTGAGAGGGAAAAGTTAGTGGCTGAAGGGTATGACAAGGATGTTATTCAGACCATTCTTTCAGTTAGGAGACCATCCACTAAGCCCCTGTATGAATCCACTTGGAGGGGCCTTTATAGATGGTATAGAAATAAAGGGGTCTGCCCACAATTTGCTTTAAAGGGTTTGGTTTTAGCCTTTTTTCAGATGGATTTGAATAAGGGTGTTGGTACAAACACCCTTAGAAGACACATGTCGGCCTTGGGTTCTATTCTGAAAGGCAAGCGGAGCAAGCCACTTGTGTCCAGTCCTCATGTGCAGAGTTTTTTGAAGGGTGTTTCTTGCTTCGTCCATCAACAGTCCATCATTTTCCTTTGTGGGACCTATTTGTGGTGCTGTGGTCTTTATTGAAGGCCCATTTTAAATCTTTGAGATTGTTAAAGTTAAAATTCTTTATATTGATTTTTTTTTTGGTTGATATTACATCTGCTTGCAGAGCCTGAGTTGAGGGCTCTGTTGGTACATAAGGAGTTGTGTGTTTTTCATAAGGATTCAGTTGTTCTTTGGTTAGATCCTCATTTTGTTCCTAAAGTGAATTCAACATTCCATTGATCTCAGGAGATTGTTCTCCCTTCCTTTTGCCCAGATCCTAGAGTATCATGAGAACAAGATTGGGTATGCGTAGCACTCTTAAATTTTACATAGAAAAAACTAAGGACTTTCACAAATTGGAGTACTTGTTTGTCTCTTTCCAAGAGAGGACTAAAGGTCTTTGGGTGTCCTCTTCCACCTTGTCTTGTTGGTTGAGGCTTGCATTGAATTGGCTTATGTTGATAGTTCCTTACAAGTACCAGAAGGAATTCAGGCACGTTCCTGAATACGTAGTGCTGCCTCTTCTGACGCCTTGAGTACAGCAATATCTTTGATAGCGATCTGGAGGGCAGCCACTTGGGCTTCACTGTCTCCTTTTGTAAGGCATTATAAGATTGACAAGTTTGCTTCAGCAGACATGTCTTTTGGTAGGCATATTCTGCAGCAGGTTGTGTTTCCGTAGTTAAGATTTGTTGCCTGCCTGTTGGGTGTGGTGACCATCTGTATAAGTCCCAGCATGAAGGATTACCTCCTCACACTGCAGGAAAATGGCAGAGTGGTACTGTTAGGGTAATATTGCTTTAAGGACAAAGGAAAATATTGAAGCAACAGACCACATACTAGCACAGCTGAAGTGGATTTGGTCGCAGCTATGTCTAAGCAGAAGGCTGACAAGCAAACACTCCTATATAGTTGAACCACAAGTTGCACAGTGTGTGGGTTAGTGTCGTAGTGAAGAGGAGCATTGGTGTTTGTTGGAGATATTGCTGTTAAGATGATGAGGTTTGTTGTGTATATACTGCACACTGTTGTTTACACTGCAACTGAAGATAAAGGCCTCCAGATATCTTTGGATGAACCTCACAGCTTGTAAGTCTTTTTCTTGTGTGTGAAAGTGGGTCAGAGCAGTGAAATGCGTGCTAGCTGAAGCCTTTGTTCCCGAGTTACTCTTTTTGCCCATTCTGCTGCACAGTACTGCTGTTTGGGTACACCTGGGTTCATCCCCAGGCTGTGCCAGGTGTCTCTCAGTGGGCCAACAGTGAGTAGACAGGTACTTACTGTGAAGGTTCCTTTTCTGCAATAGTGGGAGGGTGGGGAAATTCTTCCTGCCCTGGTTAATGTGATTTTTTCTTGTTGGGAGCTGCTGGTAGTATTTTGTTATTTGATTGTAGCTTGTAATTTCATCACTGGGGGGGAGGAGCTACCCCTCCCACTTAGGGTCGTTAGATTGGCTGACATTTGAAAGAAGCCTTGCTTCAGAAGTGTGTGGGAGAAGTAAGACCCAGCATGAAGAATTCCCTTCCCACACTGCAGAAAAGGAAACTTCATGGTAAGTATCATGTTTCATTCTGCTTCATACTTTAATACCTTTATATTTTATGCTTTACAAATATGTGAATTACATTGCAATTCAAGTTTCAGTTACTTAAATCTTGCAAAACCTACCCAAATGAGCACCCAGACTATAACACCTATACCTTCCCTTCATTTGGATCAATAGGCTCAAACTACAGGAAAGGAGATTCCACCTAAACATTAGGAAAAACTTCCTGATAGTAAGAGCTGTTCAGCAGTGGAATGTACTGCCTTGGAGTGTGGTGGAGTCTCCTTCTTTGGAGGTTTTTAAAAAGAGGCTACATGGAGTGCTTTGATTGGGTATTCCTGCATGGCAAGGGGTTGGACTAGATGGCTCTTGTGGTCTCTTCCAGCTCTATGATTCTATGAGTCTATGATTCCATTTACAGAAGCAAAGAGGATTAGCAGTTGAATTTTACTTGGAAGTGGGACCATGCCCTCCACTATTCTTGGCTAGCACAGTGGGTGTTGAACATACTGTATAGCCCATAGATCTGTATTGTCTAATAGAAGGTTTGGCTGGAGATCTCAAGAAGAATCATTGGAAGGGTGCCTCTTGCTGCTTCCTAGCATCTGCCACCTGAGGCAGTTGCCTCATTCTGCCTATTGGTAGGGCTGGTCCTACCAGCACAACATCTTTGTGTCAGTTAATGTGTAAAACAGACTACCTGATTGTTAAAGTATACCTGTGTGTCTTTTTCCCTATTGAAGTCTACCTTGTATGTGGCGCAGCCATTTCAGATTACAGATTGACCCCTGTATCCGTGGGGGATACATTCCAAAACACCCTGTGGATACCTGAAATGATGGATAATGGGGAAACCCATTATTTTCGATGAGAAGAATGCCAGTATTGGACCTAGAATCACATTGGAAGACCTAGAAATGCCTAGAGAGAACATATATTTTTGGACATGGATAAGTGAAACCATGGATACCGAATCTGTGAATATGGGTGTCAGCCTGTAGTTCTCTTACATAGAAAGTCTATGACCAATTTCATGTGGCTTTCACACAACTCGCTGCACAGGAAAAATGTAACATTTGAAATAACTCCCAGTATTAAGCTAGAGGGTATTTAAACAAAATGTAGCACTTTACTATTTGAACAGGATTTTAAGGATTAGGATGGCTGATTTAAATTCAGATTCTTCTGTTTATTTCTCTTTATTTGTATTGCAGATGTTTTATTGCTTGCTTTAGTTTGTTTTGAGATGATTAACTGTGATTTTTAATATTGAGTGTATTAGTGTAGTCATGCTTTTATTGATATTTTAACAGAAGCTACCTTCCGTTTCCAGAATATGACTGAACAACTAACAGTATAAATCCCTTTTATTTTGAACCTGTATTTCTTGATCAATCTTGTCATATAAGTCTTTAGCTCCTGTGAAAGCTGACTGTCTGTGTCTTAAGAAGCTAAGCGGCTGTTCCTCAGAAAGCACTGCCATATTAATACAGAAAGCTTATTAGGTTCAGGATTGTGTTTTAATAACCACATTCTTTTTATTTACTATTGCACAATGATCAGTAATACACAGGAAGGCTGTCTTGGAAGATCAGGTAGTTTAACTGAATTTCCATGAGTTGTGGATCCAGTCAAAACCTGTGAAGGAAAACACTCATTGTGATAACTGGATTGCAGTTACATAGTTCATGTAGAAATAAAATGTGTCTTCAATTGATAGTCTGAGTTGCTTTCCCAGGCTGGATGTCTCCCCCTCCCCACTTACCCAAAATAATGACAGACACATTATGTATTTGGAAAGATATATTGGTAATAATGAAGTATATATATTGACAATACAGGCCACAACTTTATTGATAACAGCTGAAATGGTTGACTAGTTTGCATGGGTCGAGATCGAGACATCAACCAACCCGACTGCTGGTCGATACTATCACTGTTGGTTAGCCACCTCCACCACCTCTGAGGAAGGGAGAGGAGTCCTGGCCAGGCTCCACATCATCCTTGACGACCCCTCACCCTCCCCATATTCCCAACCATTGGGGGAAAAGGGGTCTCTGTGAACTTGAACTTGACCTTGACAGAGACTCCTTCCCATTACTGATGACCTCGGATCAGGACCCATGCTAACCACCACAGAAAGTGAATATATGCAACAAAATTATCTACAACCTACCACAAGAAATAAAGGGAGGGAGGGAGGGTGGGCTTCAGTTCCCAAAGAGCCATTGACCAAGCCAGCATGGAGGCCAGGTTATATACCCAACCTCCGTGCTGTAAAGCAGCAGTTGTAAAATTGCGGCAAAACTGCCACAAAATTGTCATAAAACTACTGCAAAAGGCAGCAGTGCCCCATCTCCCTCCGGAGCAACCGATCAGGGTAGAAGTGGCCTGCCCTGATTGCTGCAGGCCAGGAAGGGAAGACCACAATGGCGGCCCCCATGCTGGCCGCCACATGGGCTGCGGGGGCCGCCAGGAGAGGGGAAAGCCAGCCAGGTCGCAACAGAGCCGCCGGGCATAAGGTAAGTCTGGCAGCTCTATTATTGGGGAAAGTGTGAGGAGCCTATCTGTAGAACTAGTATCATTATGGTTCTAAGTGGAGATTAGGCACAGCATTTCCACTTTCCAAATGCCATATTCCTGACAGTTGCTAAGTTTGTGCTGGTTCCTGCCAGACTGTTATTTTGGTGGAGCTCAAGTCAATAAGCTACAAGGAACTTCCTGCCTTTCGGATGGATGCATCCTCTGGGGTTCCCCATTCAGCCTGTAATCATGTCATTGATTACAACAAGAGGAGAGCAGCCATCATTTTTAGAGAAAAATGTTTGCAAAAAAATGTGAATTGAGCAATAGTCAACAACACATTCCATTTGTGGGGTTTTCCATTCAAGGCAATCAGGGAAAGCTATGCATTGTCAGCAAATTCAATGTATTTTGCCAAAGCCATCAGCAAATATCTTGTTAACAACGTTTCACCAGCTGCCAAATCCATGGATGTTGCTGATGAAAGCTGTCCTGAAAAGACTAGTCAGCAGTCCACTCTGCTTCCAAGTATTGCACTGCCTTTATATAGGTGAAGAAGGCAATCACTTTTAAGAGCATAATAACTGGCAGGAGCTACAGTATTAAACAAAACATCGTCTACTGGTCTTGCAATGTTATTTATGTGATTGAGTGCAGAGATGAAGCCATTTAAAGTATGTACGAAAGACAATCACAGACCCATGTACACTTTTCAGGAATTAAAAGCCTGCAATACTTACCAGGAAACTGGAGCAACCAGTAGCTGGGCATTTTAATTTGGAGCATCACAGCCTGGCTGATTTGTCTGGGTTTAGAACTGAAGTGAAATATAATTCATGTACTTTGGAGGAAACAGAAATTTTCTGGATTTACAGACTAAAGAGCTTAACACCTGAACTCTTGAGTGTAATACATACCATCATCATTCATTTTGGCACAATCCATATTCTGCATTCTTAACTGCCACTTTGGATGCAGCTCACTTTTATTTTCAGCAACTGAAGAATGCAAAAGCCAAAACATCTTGCTACAACAGTAAAAAGTTCTGTTTGTTAATCATTTTGATAAATTGTTGTGATTAACTACAGACTTTTATCAGACCACCCTCCTTTTCTGTTCTTTTGCCTGCATAATTTGTGATGTTTTTATGCCAGCACAAGAACCCCCCTTTAACACACTTACCTTCCATCCCATGAAAAGGCAGGCCCAGTAATGACAGAGGAGTGAACGGAGTTCCGTTCACTTCCTTGAATGAAATCCCACGATTTCTCGTGAGAAGATGGGAGCACAGGAAAATTCAAAATAAAAACAAAAATAACACACACACAATACAGCCATTGACACTGTATTCATGAAGAATAAAAGCTGTGAGGTTTCAAGCACCAGCAATGCCAGCAAAAAATTGCCATAGCCAATCTATTAACGGGTTGACCCATCAATAAAATAGAATGTCTTATTGCCAATATATAAACACAAAAGGTCATCGTCTGATATACGCACCGTTTTGCATTTACATGGTATTGTTATGACTCCATATTTAGTGCATCTGTTAAAGTCCTACATATTTCTGGGATCCAAAACAGACTTGTCAGAAGTGCTGTTTGTTCATTTTAAAATCACCAGGTTATATATTTGTAAATAATATAAATATAGGATATATTTAAAAATAATATAAATATAGGATATATTTAAAATTGTTATAAACTGTTCAAATTTGAAGATTTCAAAGTGTTGTACAACAATAATAAAGTGTATGCAATGATTGAAATCAAGAAACAGCATGCACGTTTGTCATAAAATAGATGGTAAGCTAGACTACTCTGGCAAGGTTTGGGAAAATAGGCAAGTCTCCAAGATGCATCAAAAAATTTTTGTTGGAGCATGTCCAATATGAAAGGGAGTAGCAGCACACTTAGTGAGGGCTACAGTGATAATTCCCTCTTCTGACAATCATAGGAGATTTTCAGTTGGGGACTATATATAGCCTCTCCATCTCACTACGTCTCTCCTGCCCCACTCCCGTCCCTGTTGCATTTAATTTTTTTCAGACCTACATTTCTAGTGTGGCAGAAGCTGCTTCTCTCCCCTCTGACAGTCCAGAAAGTGAATGGAACTCTCGCTGAGCCCCATTCACTTCCTTATTTGAAATCCTGGGCTGTTCTCGCGAAAAAAGGAGCATGTGGGGGGAAAAATTTAAAAGGGAAAGAAAGGTTTAAAACTGACAACAAGCACAAAAATAGACAAAAAAAATAAAATTCCAAGTAACCTGGGGAGGAGGGGGAAGGGTGTCACTTACCTGGATGTCCTGATCGCACCTGGAAGTGTTCGGCAGGGAACTCCCACCACGGCTGGCATCGTGCCAGCATAACGAGACACAGTTTCAGACACCCGTGATTCCATGATAGAAATGGAATGGGCGATCTGTTGATGGCTTAAGCCATCAATAAAAAAGAAGGAGGGCGAAATAGAAGGGGTACGGGACGAGGATGACATCATCTGAAAAATTGGCCCTTTGGGAATCTCCCGGCATTCCTGGAACACCATATTAAGGGCTTCTGATAATCTTCTCACTTAGTAATGTGTGGCATCAGCATGAGAGCCTCTCAAAATGATGCCAAGAACTGAATGGGTAACCAAGTCTCAAGGTGTTTGGAGCTTTACATATTGTCATAAAAATGGCAGACATATTCTCCTTTTCCAGACAGATGGCAATACTATTTTGGGGGATGGGTTTTTCTTTGGTCATTTGTAAAGGCATTGAACTCACATATATGCCTGGTCAAATTTTAATTATAATAGTAATAATTGTTGTTGTTGTAGCTCACTAGGGAAAGCAGCATGTCAAGAAAGCACAGCATATTTCTGAAGTTTATTCACATGTGTCTATGGACTTTTTCAGACGCAGCAAATATGGTGTCATAACAACACCTAATTAAAGGGAAAGGGTGCACATATCAAATGACACCATCCTTTTGTGATCTTGTATTGTTAAAAGCCGTTCCTTTTTATTGATGGCCCAAGCCATCAATAGATCTCCCCTGGCACTTTTTTTTGCCAGTATTGCTGGCACTTGAAACCTTGCACCATTATGCTCGTGTGAATACAGCATTGATGACAGAACACTTCCAGATGAGATTGTGACAGACAGGTAGGGAACACTCTTTTTATGAACTTCCCCGGTTTACTTGGGACTTTGTGAGTGTATTTCTGCACTTGTGTGTACTTTTTGTGTGTTTTTTAATATATTTTTTAATTTACCCACACTCACATCTTCTTGAGAGCATTGCCAAGACCTTGAAACAGGAAGTAAACAGAGTTCTGTTTCTGCTACATTAGTGCTTTCATGCTGCTCAGGGTAAGGTCTGGGGTGGGTCTTTTGCTGGCAGAAAAGCACCATAAAACATGCCAGCAAAAGAATGTTTATGGAGGGTAGTCTGATAAAATTCTATGTATCTTTCACTGGTGTCCTATTTATCCTGTCTGTCCAGCTAGCCTTACATGCTTACAAGCACACACACAGTATATAAAGACACTACATGGTAAAGAGAGGGCTGTACAATCTGGTAGATTCATTATCTTAGAATAGTAGAAGAATTTGTGTGACATTTTAAGCCAAGACCCATCAACTTGATCTTTCATTGTCTCAGTTGAGAAGGTCTGTGTGGGAGGAAGTCACTTCCTGGAAAGTGTGGCCAGGAAATAAGAGATGCAATTTGAACATCAGGGCGCAAATATAAAAATGGAATGGAATTTGAGTGGATAGAATCTTAGGGAAGGAGCATGTTAAGGTGAAATAAAAGCAGGCATAGGTAGAATTGTTGCTCTTCTAAATCTGTATTTATCAAATTATCATGTGTAGACATAAGATGAGGTGGGAATCATGTGGCGTTGCGGATGTTGTCAGAAAGAAACTCCCAGTGTTTCTTACCATTCCTCACCATTGGATATCCTTCTTTGGATTGCTAGAATGTGTGGTTCAACTACATCTTGAGCACCACATGATTCCCACTCCTGGTCTAAGAGGTCTCCCTTTCTTATGCTTACCTCCCTTTACCGGTGAAATTTGTTGCATACTCTACAGAGCTGTACACAGAGAACTTAAACATCTCTACTCAGATGTCATGGTGATCCATGCTTAATAGAGAGAGAATTAATAGGCAATTTAGTGGGCTTTGTTTCTACCTTTATCACATTATATTCATGCTTCAAGACATCACTCAGTATCCTTGCTGCTCTCTTGGTCCAAAAAAACTGACTGAATTAGGTAGTTATTATCAAGTACATGCCTTCCATGTACTGTATATATTATTTATTTTCTGATTGTAATATTGATTTTCGTTTTGTCTCTGAAAAATATATAGCTGCCAAGTAAACAGATGAAGCTGTGTAACATATTTGTTGCAAGAAAAGAAAAGAAAAATCCAGAGTTAACTGTAAAGTCTGAAGGAAAAGGAGGGCAGAATTTAACAAATGTGGTACTCCCTGAGAAGCTCCTCCATTTGTAGTAATTTTTAGGGACCAAACAGTGCTTGACATGGTTATGATGGGAAGAGACTTTATATTGGAACAGTGTCAACTAAGCTAATACCTATCTTGTCAGGATAGCAGGGTATGAAACGGCAATGCAGTGTAGCAAGACGGATGCTTAATCTAAATAAGGAGATTGGTGTGTAAGCCAGAAGCAGGCTTCCAGGTGCCCATCATCTAACTGGATCAGGGAACATGTTTAACTCGGATTTGCATCTAAATTAACATCCTAATGTGGCTGCCTTCTATCTGTGTTGCATTGTTCTCAGTAGAATATATAAATGTAGATATTTGTCCTCTCAATGTGAGGAGTGAGGACATGAAAGAATCTATTATGGATGGATACCATGTGCATTTGGAAGCACATCAGGAGAAGAATCCAGTCTGCATCACAGTTGTTGATTCAGTAAATGATAATTGCATGGAACTCTCTGTCATTTTATTTGTTTATTTCTCTAGCTGAATCAAGACACTTCTCTTCCACAACTGTGTTGGCAGCTTCATTGCCACATAGGAAGTGTTGAGCCACTTGCCTAGGTAAGGAGCCAATGTATTCCTTGTACACCACCACTCTTGTCCCTCAAAATTAAAAGTGAGGGCAATAAGACAGCTTTATTTGATCATGGCAATTGCACCAGTAGGCAAATCTGATTGGCCATTTAGTGCTGTGATGTAATTACCTTCATTTATTTTAATTTCTGTATTATTTTATCAATTTATATACCACTAGCCATATCTAAAATAATTATCTCTAAGCAATGGCTGTATATTCTCTGGTTCACAGCAGTCATTGGGGTCTTATCTACATGGGTAATATACCCCATCTTGTCCCTGTCTTAGACGCAGGGCTTTTGCCCCATTCTGCCCCCCAGGCGGTCCTCATGACCTCCATGGCTAAGATGGGGAAGACAAGGTAGGGCCTAATCAACATTTTTTTTAAAAAAATACCTGCTTTAATTCATTCCCACCAGCAAAAAATGGATCCGGCCCTGTGTGACCGAAGGAATCTATTCAGTCATGCTGGCCTGTCACTGCAGCTGCTGGTCTACCATCACTCTTCCACAGCAGGAAGGAGTCCCATATATGACTATGGCTGGTCACACGCAGGGGCCTTTGCCCATATGCTGCAGGCTGGCTTCCTAGCTTCCAGGAGAGCAAGGGAGACTGTGGTGGTGGGGACTGTAGTGGCGGTGGCTGCTGTGATGGGCCGGTGTGCCTATCTGGACTTCTTCCCATTCATAGAGGGAACGGGAGGAATAGGCCTTATCAGTGAGCAGGATACACCGGCAGGGAACCAGTATATCCTGGCGGCCCATGTAGAACAAGCCTGTAGCCAGCAGGAAGATTTTTTAAAGCACCAAAACAGAATGAGGGCTTTACATACAATGGCATACAATGGCCACTTAATCCAGGGCCAGTCCAGAGCATTATGCCCTGGATCGATCACAATGGTGACCACATGCACAGGGCCAAATTTGGTGTGACGGCACGTAGTTGTTCACATGGGCCAGGCAGGCTGACACCACATCAGCCCCGCTGGCCTGTTACCTGTTTTCAGAGCTGCTGCCGCCACCTTACCAGTCAAGCAGCTCCCTGTGAGAGCTTGGCTGGTGGCGTTGGTCTGCTGAGGTCAGAACTGAGTACCCAGACATGTGATCTACCCCCTCCTCATTGATTGCACAGGTTGATCATTGAACCCCTCCCCCCAGAAGGGAGTTCCAGAGTGTGGAACTGATGACCGAAAACATAGCACTCTGTACCTGAAAATGGTGACAAACCCAAGTTTTGCTTCCAAGAATGTTTGTTGTCATTCATCCCCCAATGTGTTTCTCTAATTTCCTATAGAGTGGCAAGTGGCAAGTGTTGAAAGGCAATATGTGACAGGAAGCACAGATAGCAAACCTGCAAAGAGCCAAACTTCCTGCGCCCCACTCCCGCCCCTTCCCCAATGCTGAAGAAAACATTTGTTATACATGTAAATTAATATATGATAATAGAAAAAGTGAATATTCAAAAATGGGAGTAAGTTTATCTTTGGATGACTACATTCCTGACTACACCATCCATATGAGTTATGGAGATTTATTCTTTTCACATGAGACTAAAGAGGACTGCTGAACAATCTGAGGCCCATGAGAGTGAAACTGAGGCAAAGCATGACTGTAGAATCCAACTGTTCTGCTATCTCTTGCTAAGCAAGAGTGCTTTGTGACAGCCAGTTCTCCTTGACATGCTGTCATTTCTTTCTGTTCACTTCAGTAGTTTGGGGCACATATTTTACACAAAGGCAGTATCCTAACTCAAACAAGAATGCAGAGCTCACTTCAAGAGAAGGTGAGAAATGAGCTTTTGGTTTGCAGGAAGCATCTTGACAAATTCAATGACAGATGTGTGGATAAAACTCAGCTCTGAGAAATATAGTTCTTAAGTTAATTGTAATAAAGGATGACTGATGTCATTATAGCAATGACCTCCAAGGAGTGGTCCAGTTTTGGAGGTGCATAAAAACTAAGAGCAACTGCGGCTGAAAATGATTTGGGACTGCAGTTCCTATAATCCTTCACCACTGACTTGCTGGCCTGGGCTGATGGGAGTTGTATGCCAATAACTTTTTTTAATTATTTTTTTAATTTTTTATTTATACCCCACTCTTCAGCCACAAGGCTTATCAGAGTGACTTACAAATTGTTTTAAGCAATAGCTATTTACACATCTACACTGCATTAAACAGTTTCCAATGTGTGTTAGCTAATTGCCCCCTCAAGCCGGGTCCTCATTTTACCGACCTACGAAAGGATGGAAGGCTGAGTGAACCTTGGAGCCCGCTGGAATCGAACTTTCAACATGGTGACTTGCAGTACTGACATTTAACCACTGTGCCACCAGGGCTCCTGAAAGGCCACAGTTGCCCTCAGGCCTAGAGGAAATTAGTTACTAAAAATGCCCACAGTGGGTCTCTACTGAACACTTCACTATTCTCCTTGGGGTACCTGTTTAGTATAAGGAGTATCACCTAAGGCACACGTGATGAAATTCTCATTCTCTAGTTATTTTGGCCTACAGATCCCATCATCTGCACCCAGGTTGGCTAATAGTGATTGTGGAAGCTATAGTCCAAAACATCAGGAGGACCAAAGTTTATCTACATGTGACCTAACGTATACCCCCATGCATGCCATATATTTCCATGCCAAACACTACAAGAATGATGGGAAGACCCCCCCCTCTTTCTAAAGGAAAAGATGTCCATTTGTGACAGTTTACAGAATATTATATTTATGGTATACGTCACTAGAACAGTGTGGACAGGAGAGGGCAGATGTCTCAGTCTCTTTTTTTTCTGTGTGATACTAGGCGGCATTCTGAATTATCTAGGAACTGGTCCATTGAGTTACTTATGAATGCTGGCTTCCCACAGAGAAGCAGGCAATGTCTCTTGTATAGTCTAGGAAGCTATATGAGGAGTTTGTTTCAGTGTTTTTTCCCCACAACTTGATGGTATCTTTCAGGGTGATCTCATCATTCCTTTGTAGAGGCTGGGATACATCTCTTTCTTCAGGTGACTGCAAAGAATAATGTAGTTGATATATTTTGTTCTAGTCAGGCTCATGTCCTTTTTGAGAGCTGTATGATAAACACCAAAGTGTTACCATCTGTCCAGTTTCCACTCTGGGTCTGACTGCACTTCTTATATAGTTGTGTAGTTGTTACATAATCAAAGATACCAAAGCACTCTTGGAACAAAAAAGGTGGTAGTCCCACAGAGGCTTTCTTCTGATCACTACTACTGCTAGAGGCCTTGCTAGATGTTAGCATGACAGCAGGTGGGGATGGAAGACCTCTTTTCTCCTTTAGTGGTTGTTTATGGAGAGATGAGATAAATCTGGATGAGGTGATGACAAGTGAGCAGCAACAGCAATGACATATTGAGCCAGTGATTAGGATTACTAAACGATCAAAAATGGCTGATATCTGTTTCATGTATCCTGCTTCTATTCCTGCACGATAAAATGAGCCCTGAGTCTGGGCCTAAATCCAATTATTAGTCCAATTAGAGTTGACCCACTAAATCAATGGAACATGTATCAGTGTTAATTTACCAAGGTTCCATTGATCTGAGGAGGCTACTTTTGTTAGGACTATTGGATTTAAGGTGTGATGCTTCCAACAGAAATGGCTGCACATCCTGATTCTGGAGTTCCTCACTACTAGCCCTAAGATGGGGAAACGCCTTGGGTCTAGGGGCCAATTTCCCACTCCTGGGACACACCAGGGTCACACAAACCCCTCCAAAAGAAAAAGAAAAAACTGGGTAGGGGGATCCCAATCCAGAAGTGGATTTTGGGAGCAGACTGTAAAAAAATAATAATTCTTAAAGTAAGCAGGAAACATTTGTTTTAATGGAAGAGTTCTCAGTTTGTCGTCCAAATTTGGTGGCAAAGCTTGCCATCCAATTATTGCAGTGATGATTGGGGAGGCTGGGGGCTGCTAAAATACATCCTGCAGACCATGCATTGTTTCCCCCTGTTCTTAGGGATATACAGTACAAGTTTTCCCACTGCAGATGTTCACCCTGAACATGAGAGCAACAAGGACAGGGAGGGTGGGGTGGGTGGATAGAGGTAGTGTGTTCATCTTTGTTTTTCCCCTCACGTATTCAGGGTACGCATTGAATAGAGTGAATGTAGTTGCTTGTGGGGAGTATATTACCATTATACTCTGTGCATAGTTCTCAGCATAAAAAGAAATAAATGTAATCTATAGCATTGTTACTTTTGGACTCATCAAACTGCATCTAATCATTTCAGTTTGCAACAAAATGATTCATCAGTGACAAAACAAATTTTGTGATGAAAATGTAAAACCATGTACCCTTTTATATTTTGCTCGGTGGGTTGCTTTATATTCATATCTATTTCACAGTTGAAAGGATGGTAAGCAAGAGAGGGACAATTCAAAGGATATTTATGAAGCTGTGCATGCAGATGCAGATAGTCGTGTATAATTTCTGTATCAGCAATCTCTATGTGAACTACCTATATGAATAGAATAGAATAGAATAGAATAGAATAGAATAGAATAGAATAGAAAATTTATTACGGTCATAGACCAGCACAGGTAAAAAGGGGGTACAGAATAAAGGTAAAAACACAGGATAAAAACAGGCTAAAAGCAGTATTTAAAATGTTAGCTCCAGTATAACAAGACTAGGTTGATACTATTCTACTGTTGAGGACATTGTCTGTCGAATTTTAACCGCAGCTGCGTAGAATCTGGCAACATTATAAGTTGTTCCTGGGTTGGTGTCTGAAAGCAACAAGTTTATGTAGAATTGTCCAGTGTGCCCTTGATATTTATGCAACAGGGGTGAAATAAGGCTGAGATGTATGTCCCTGTAGTATGAGCACTGGAGTAATACATGCTCTGTTGTTTCTATTTGGCCTGAGTTGCAGGGGCACAGTCTGTCTGAGAAGGGGATCTTCTTGTATCGGCCTTCAAGGACAGCTGAAGGGAGGGCACGACACCGTGCAAGAGTAAAGGCCCTTCGATGTTTAGGTATTTCAAGTATTGCTAAGTATGCCAAAGGAGAGGCCAGATATCTATTGGAGTCACTAGCAATGAAGGTTGGAGTACTGGCTAGATCCAGTTGTCACTCTATATCTGCTACCCGTTGTTTGATAGTAGCTTTCACCCTATCATATCCCAGGCTAAGCAGAAGATCTGGAGAAAGGCCCAGCGTTGAAATGTTAGTCATCACTGTCTGTTTCCAGCTGGATTGTAAATCATCACTTAAGGTTAGTGGAGCAAGGCTAGTGGGAAAGAGGGATAGTCTGAGCCAGTGAACTACCTATATGGGAATCCTTAAGGCAGAGAATCCTATATGGGAAGCCTTAAGGCAACTGTGGTAGGTCCAAGGGTTAATTTTCTAGTGCTTGGATACTCTGGGAGCAACATGGAGTGTCAGTTTTTTTAAAAAACAATCATAGAGGTAGAAACAGAATTAGCTGAAGTGTATTTTTGGATTTAATAAACTGGGGGAGGGTAGTGATAAATAGAGCACTAGAGTCCTAGAATCCATTTAGCTAGTGAGCTGCCACTCCTGGAAGCTTCTTTCAATTTTGGGGAAGGGTAGAAAAAGTTTGGTTCTGGGACTATGAAAGAGTCATGGGTTGCAAACACAACCTTGGGAGCCACATGCAGCCTCAGGGTGGCCTTTTGACCATTCCTTTTTTAAAAATCATGATCCAGTATGACTTGTGTAGCATACAAGTACAGAAATTACAATACTGGTTTAGATCCATAAACCTTCTTGCCAGTGGTGACTAGCACAAGATCAAATGTACAGACTAAGACAACCCGGTTTGCACATGCCTCTGGTAATTCTCAGGTACTAGATGTTGGTTTAAATTACAAGCATTAAACATATCATGAGGTTTTGGCCCTTATTGGAGTGCTGCTTAACTGTAAATTTACAGGTCCTGTCCTACATTGTGGATGGGGAAATGTTCAAGAAATTCTCCCAAACCTGAAGAATCTACATACATCTTATAGATTTATCAGTGAGCAAGGGATTGTTTCATGAGCTTATGGGTATTTTAGTAACCATATTGTTGAAATTGTGAGTTGAGGGAGAGACCCTGTCTCTCTTTTTTGTACCAGTTTATTTTTTAAAAACAAATAAAATTAATTTAATACATTTTTTTAAAAGCTGCAGGCAGATCATGATTTGGCTAAAATGGGGAAGGTTGGTAGCATGGATAGCTCCTAAAGTTTGGACTAAAAGAAACAGTGGATTCATTCTTAGCTCCTTACGTGAGAGACAGATGCCACCATTGATAATCAGTTTTCATTAAAGTTTCTTTTCAGCTTTTAAAGAAGTGGAATTTCTCACCATTGCTAGTCACTAAGCTCCAGTACCTTAAACTCTTAGTAACTTTTCTGTTCTCCTGTTGTTGTATACTCTACTGGTTATAAGACTAAAAATTCATTCCCTTAATAAATGTTTTGCAATATGTTATACTTGACAAGCCACTGAATTTATTATAATACCAAAATAGCAAAGCATATTATAATAATTGCATATATTATTTGCATATTTCCAGTGCTAATTTTGACAGTTACTGATGTTTTGTTCTGAATTTCTGCTAGAAAAAATTCTGATGGATAATATGTGGGAACAGCTTCAGGCAGAGATGAATTATCCTTCCCTTTGCATTTCATTTATAAGGTTGATATGATTTTATCTCCTATCTTTTACCTCCATTAATTACATATACATGTACTCACGTATGCATGCGTGTGTGTGCTGCACATTTTCACCAGGATCTAATGGTATGCTCCTGCTGGATCTCATTGTTACTGCCAGAATCAGTGATAACCCCACCCTCTTGCAGCTTCTATGCACCTTGAAAACCAGCCCAAAGGTCTAGAGAACTCTCTGGAGCAGGCTTTCAGCACTGTAAGAGACAGCAGAGAGAGTGGAAGTAAGTCTGGATTCCACTGGTGTTGGATATAGCTGGATAAAGAAGTTCACCACTAGGTTTTAGCCATGTTATGGATACATTAATCCCAGAAAATGCTACAGTCAAGCCAAACATAGCACAAAGCCTCCAGGTTCAAAAGCCATTTCTCTACAGAATGAGTACTTCAATGCAACTCTAGCAACCATGTGAGCTGGAAATTGTTCAATACACCCTTAATGCAACTTATCATCTTGACAACACAGTAGTCTCCAGAGAATTGCATAGCAGGTAATGCAGTTAGCCTGTGAAGAATGACAAGGCTTTAGCTTTTGTATTAAAAAAAATGCTAAGGATTCTGAGACCATACAACACTACTCCTGATATATTCTTTCTAAGGCATTGTACAGACTGATTGCACTTCATCTCTGACATTGTTGATTAGTAGAACCCATATACATCTCTATTTAAATCTGAGTAGTCAAGCACTATGGTCCTCTTCTGAAATGATATCTGTTTCCATGGCAGTGCTTTTCAAACCATTCTTGTATATGTATTTCATGCATTTTTTGTCTTCTTAATTCCTTTTCCTCTGAGATAGCTAGTTAGCTTGAAGGCATGTTTCTCTTCTACTCTTCAAATATGCCAGTTCTTTTTTCTTTTTCTTTTCCTTTTTGCTTTACAGTAGGACCCCGCATGTGTGGGGGATTGGTTCCAGGACCCACCACAGATGGTGAAATCCACAGATAATAATGAACATTGCCACCACCATGCCCGAACACTCCTCTTGCCCGCCCACTGTGCTGGAATCCCCCCTGCGAGGTCACCTTCTCCCTCCCCTTCCCACACCACTGGAACCCTTCCCCCACCCACCGGAACCCTCTGCCCGCATACCTGCTATGCCAGAACCCCCCAAAGAGAAGGGAGGGGAGAGGTGAGCTCACCTCCTCCCACACTCCCTTGCCCATCAGTTCTTCTGCATCAGAATTCCCCACGGCAAGGTCTCCTCCTTCCTCCATCCCCTGCCCTCCTGCCCACCTGCCCACCACAACCCCCACGAGTTTCCCTTCTCCCATCCACCATGCCAGAACCCTCCTCTCACCCAAACCCTCTGCCTGCCCATCCGCCCCCTGTGCTGGAACCCACCCTCCCACAGAGAAGGGAGGGGAAGGTGAATTCGTCTCCTCCCACCTTCCCCCACCCACCTCACCACAACCCCCCACGAGCTCGCCTCCTCCTGCCCACCCACCCCGCCATCATCATCTGTGGATAATTGAATCCGTGGATGGTGAATCAGCAGATGCAGAGGGTGCTACTGTATTTTTTTTAAGGGTCTTCTAGAGCAGTGAGTGCAACTGTTGGAGGTTAGGGGATCACATCAGAAGAGAAGTCCAATAGCTAAACCCCTTGCAGATCTTTTGCAAACACAACCCACTACAGTGGCACATGATTTTTTTATAATATTCCACTGTGATGCTACTTTGGTTACTTCTCCTTAAGAGACTTTGTGATACTGAAACAAGTAACAGAATGCACACACTATAGATAATAGTGCATATTGTGTTATCATGGATTCTTTATTGGCAATTATGGATCTATTTTGCCAATTCACGGACATATTTGAAGGTTTGTCCCCAAGACTGTGTGACAAATCGCTGGATAAGATGCACCAGCCTGATTTTGTGACTTCATTAATTGCTGGGGGAAACTATGAACTTTCATTTTGTGTTATGATCCAGAATAGTGGTGCTACTGAAATAAATAACCACCAAGTTTGGTTAGAAGTTTGTTTTGTTCTTAATATTCAGCTGTATTATGAACTGAGATTCATTATCCCTCGATGTCCTTCTTTACCTCAGAATACTCCTGCTGTCCATGTGCCAAAGCCAGCCATTTTCTCACAGGCTCAGAATGTTTTTAATGCTTGTCTCTTACTCCTGGAGATTTCAGTTGCTTTGTAGATATTTGCATAGAAATTATTTAATGTGAGCTTTTTACTTTTGTTTAAACTCTTGTTTACTGTAAACTATGTGACTAGTCCACCTGACTGAGCATATCTTCATGGATACTGTACCTTCAAATGTTTACATTGTTGTTATGTAGTTAGATCATTCAGGTGTAAAGCCCCAACTTTATGAGGTTTTTTTTGTACAGGTAGACCTTTGCATCCATGGGGCTGGTTTAACTTATCCACATCTGAAAAAATATGTCCTCTCTAGGCATTTTCTAGGTCCCCAAGTGCAATTCTACTGTATGCTTCCACCAGATGTTGGGCCAGAAGTCATTCATTTTAAAAGGTTCACTATTATTATAAGGTTGTTAACTGGGGCTGGCTACAAGGAGCACACAACACATTTGTTAGAACAGCCCCATTGGCTGCCAGTTTGTTTCTGGGCACAATTGCAGGTGCTCGTTTTGACCTATAAAGCCTTATACTGCTTGGGACCAGGCTATGAGGTCTGTCTATTAAATAACAAGACTGTGTTTCTACCTTTCAGACAAATCAGGGAGAACTGATTCTGAATGCTTGAATTATGACCTTGAACATGTCTGAACCTGCATGATAAACATCAGCACTCTCAGCTATTCAGTTAATTGTCAATCATCATTTAAAGCAGCTATGTTGTCTGTTGTGTGCCGGGAAAATGCTAAGTTTAAAAGTCGAGCAATGTGTCAATTTGAAATTTTTAGTAAAATTGAACAAAACAATTTCCAATGGAATCTTTTCAAATCCTTACTGAGGCCTATGGGGGAGAATGTCTCGTGTATGTGTGTTTGAGTGGCACAAAAGATTCAGAGAAGGATGTGAGAATGTGGAAGATGATGAACACCCTGGATGATTTTCCACTTCAAGAACCAAAGAAATTGTGGGGAAAATTAGCCAGATTATTTGAGAAGACCACCGACTCAGTGTCCAAATGATAGCTGAAGCATGAACATTGACAAAGACACTGTGTGGAAAATTTTACATGATGATCTTAACATGAGAAACGTTTGTGCCAAGATGGTCCCTAGAGTTCTCACACCAGAGCAAAATGAGTGATGCAAGGAAATTTGTGCTGACATTCTGCAGCAACATGAGGTGGACCAAAAACTTTTTCAAAAAATCATCACTTGTGATGAAACCTGGATCTTCCAGTATGATCCTGAGACAAAACAACAGTCAATGCACTGGAAAACACCATCATCAACAAGAATGAAAAAAGCACGTCAAAGCAAGTCCACATTCAAAGCCATGCTCATTGGGGGGTTTTGACATCAAGGGTGTAATTTTGGCAGAATGGGTTCCAGAATGCAGAACAGTGAACTAGCTTTATTATAAGAAAGTTTTGACAAAGCTGAGAGAAAGAGTCGGGGCGGGGGGGAGGCCAGAATTGTGGGGAAATGGTTTCATTCTTCATCAGGACAATGCACCTTCTCACACAGCACTTTCTGTGAAGCAGTTTTTGGCCAATAAACTCATTACTACACTTGAACATCCTCCATATTCATCAGCTTGGCACCATGCAACTTTTTTCTTTCCCCTAAAGTGAAAGCAGTGCTTAAAGAAACACGTTTTGAGTCAATTGATGCAGTATAGAAGAAAGCAACAGATATGTTGAAACAGCTGACAGAAACTGATCTGCTGCACTCCTTTGACCAGTGGAAAACAAGACTGCACTCGTGTGTGAGTGTGAATGGGGAGTATATTGAAGGGGACAAGCATTAAAACTGTAATACATATAAATAAAGATAGGTTATTGTATCAGTCTCATTATTTATTAGAGAGACCTCATATTTGAAGGACTATATCTCCCTGTATGAGCTTAGTAGAGCTTTAAGATCATTTGGAGAAGCCCTTCTCTCTGATCCACCATCTTCTCAGGCTTGTTTGGTGGGAACAAGGGAGAGGGCTTTCTTAGTGGCTGCTCCCAGACTTTGGAACTCCCTCTCCAGAGAGGCCAGGATGGTGCCTGGTAGGGCAGGCACTACCCACCAAGAAAGCTTGCAAATGCCATACTTTTAAATATTGAGGTAGTTCTGAATCATGTCAAGATGAGCTCACTCATCACTATTTTTGAATGTGTATGTATTATATGTAAGTCAACCTATTTAGATCACGAGTCTACTCCAGTGGTGGTGGAGACATTTTTCAGCCCCATTCACATAAGAGGGGTTCTACCACTGCTTTTCATTCCCCCAAATTGTCCAAAAATAGCTCCTGGAAGTGGCCAGCAATCTGTTTCAGTTCTTACATCTGGGTTTCTTTACTTTTCAGGGGGGGAGGGTTTGCGGTATTTTCCAAACAAATCACCACACCCAGTACCTCTTGGGAGCAATTTTGCACCTGATTTTTTTTAAAATAAATAAATAAATAAATCCAACCAACCTGGGAGCAGTTTGGGGGCTTTGGAAGAATGGGGCTTGTGGGCCATAAGAAAGGGTTTGGACCCACATGCAACCTTTGGTCTGCCTTTTAGTGCACCTGCTTTAGACTCTGAGAATAGAAACAGTCATGCACAATTATATTTACAAACCTATGTTTATTCTGTGGCATGTTCTTGGAGCTGCACATAAAATCACAGCAAATAATTTGTTTTGCCCTTTGCTTTAAAAAGTGCTAAGTTTTTAGCTCAGTTTTGTTCTCTTGTGTGTCCACCCCTAGTTTATTGTTTGTTTGTTTGGTGTAAATAAATGAAGTCATTTGTTGCTCTTGAATGCATGTTAAAGTCAGAATGCTGCATTAGTGCACTAATAATGAACTCCTGGGAAGGAGCAAATTAACACTATTTTTCAAAGATTCTGAATTTCCCACAAAGGGAAAACCGCAATAGTCATAAAAGATGGTGCTACCTAAATATTGCAGCTGGTAATTTGGCAAGTACCAGTTTCAACAATTCATGCTTCATTGTTTTCTGCAGAGATTCATGCCATAGGGGTTTCTCTTATAAAATGCTATATACAAGTATTCCTAATAGCTGAGATGGGGAATATTTGGCTCTCCAAATACAGTAGCTCCCATCGCCCTTCACCATTGACTATGCAGGTTAGGCCTCATGTGACCTGTAGTCCTGCAGCACTCCTGCCTTTTATTCTATTTTGTAAATTTCCACTTTATGTTTCTTAATATGAATAATAATCTAATCATTAATGTAATATTAACTTGAAAAGAACTGTGTCTTGGTTCTATTTTTTGGAATTTCCAACAGCACTGGCTCCAAATCAGGGTGAGGTCCCTGCTCTCAGTGCCCACTGGTATCTGTCCCACATGTAGGTTCACTGTTCACTACTAGTTCTAGTGGTTCACAATTTTCTGTGGGTTTAATATCAGGTGGCACCTTGTAGCAGGAAGCTGCAAGCCGTCACTATCCTCCATTTAAAACATCTCATAGTGCTTTATCATACTAATAGCTGACCCAGTGTAACATACGCTGTTATAATAGATTTGAAAGGTTCACGTGGTTCAGCTACACACTATTATTTTAGCCCCCAAACACACTTTGCAGTTGTATACCACCTACATTTTACTATATTTCCCATCTTTCTAAATTTCTAAAATATTGCAGTTTTACATGTGGGTGGTGAGTGGCTGAGGGAGTGAGAGGAGGGAGGGGCACTTGTGAGGCTGGGGGTGCAGATTGAGTGGCAGGAGTGGATTGTGAGGTGGAGAGGGAATTTGCACGTGGGTGGTGATTGGTTGGAGGAGGGAGGGGAGGGGGGGATTGGTTGGGTAAGTGGCCAATCAGCACACTGGGAAAGGAAACCTACCTAAGAGTTTACATATATAGATTGCTCCAGGGTATTGCATGAAACCTAAAATGGTGGTTGGATGCCACCTTTTCCAGGTTGAATTTAAATGTTCAGGTAGATGTTCAGGTGGACTTTTCCAGAATAGGGATAGAAAAGAATTTCACTGGTCAATATTCTGGACAAATGTACCCATTTTGAACCTTCTCAGATAACATGCACTTTGCCTTGCAAATTACAACATTGCAAAGGTTTGTGATGTGTTTTGGAGAATAAAATAAAACCATGCACACATTTTAAAAATGTGAATTGCTAAAATGCATACATTGAAAAACAAGTACAAACATACTTTAGCGAATGGTAACATTCAGAGCTTGGAAAATGTATTTTTCTGGACACAAGTCTCAGAATCTCATAGCTGGCATGCATACAAAGATGTATACATTGGGGAAAATGTTTATGGCAAACACCTACAAATTTTCTATGCAGAAAGAAAAAGAAAAAAGGTCTTGCAACCTGATATGAGCAAAGGAATGGGATGAGAATGTGGGTGGGAATTGGAGAAGTACAGTGAAATTGAAACTGAGTTTTTCCTCCAACAATAAGTTGTCATTTTATCATCTTGCTTGCCTTGATTTAGACTGCTTGCTGTGATCTTAGTGCATGGAATTGATCACTCGATTAAGCTGAATAGCTGCAATGCTGCACTTTCTTGTATATCACCTCTTAATTAGAGTCAGAAATAAATCAAACAAGAAGACATTGATTTGCAAGGAGCACAGGACACACTTTCCTGTGAAACATTTCTCCCCACACAATGATTTCATGATTGTTGTGAGGCAACCACCTGAAACTTTAGTTTTTGGAAGTGTGGTCTTATTTATGTCACTGAAAATGTACAGCCTCAACACATATATTGGAAAAGGCTTCAAATTCAGGCAATGCTGGCAAAAAATTGCCATAGCTGATCTACTGACAGCTTGTCCTGTCAATAAAATAGATCAGCTTATTCACAAGGCATAAACACGAAAGGGCGATGTCGTCTGGTATGTGCGCCCTTTCGCATTTATGTGGAATCGTTATGATGCCATATTTCATGTGTTTGATAAAGTCCTTAGTTTATATGCTGGTCCTGTTTTGTTCCAGAGATCCCAGAAGATCCACTCATTGCAGAAGAATATTATGATGATGCATTTGATTCATGTTCAGAAACAAGTGATGATCAGGAAGAGGAGGTGGAAGTGGAAGAAGAAGAGGCAGAAGATGATGAAGAAGATAGTGATGATGAAGAAGCAAATACATTATTCACTGTGTATACAACAAATCAGCAGGTATACATTAACTCCATTCATTGACTCCAAAAACACTTTTACAACTGAGAAATGCAAACAACATTGGAAATGCAGTAACCTTTTGAAAAAGGTCTGCTGTTCCAGAGACTGGAACACGGAGCAATGGATGCAAACTCCAGAAACAGAGATTCCACCTCAACATTAGGAGGAACTTTTTGACACTAAGAGCTGTTCGGCAGTGAAACACACTCCCTCAGAGTGTGGTTGGGCCCCCTTCTTGGAGGTCTTTAAGCAGAGGCTGGATGGCCATCTGTCAGGGATGATTTGATTGTGTATTCCTATATTGCAGGGGGTTGGACTGGATGGCCTTCATGGTCTCTTCCAACTCTACAATTCTATGATTCTAGCCCACTAATATTATCTTTGTCCTGCTGTTTCATCACCAATGTCACTTTCCTAAGTGCACATTATTTTGCCATGAGTGGGTTCTGCATTCTCTCCCCATGTTGGTAGCTGGATTATAGCACAGTAGTTCAAAAAGATCTTTCCATAAATGTTCTTGTTTTGACAAAAATGATGGTCTCCATATTTGTTTCTATTTAAAACAAAATTATTTTAATGTGTGAAATCCATCTCCCTTCTTCATAACATATAATCTACATGCCAAGAAAAGTTGGGGGCAGGGAAGAACACCAATGCTGTTCGTGTGTGTTTGTGTGCCTTCAGGTCACCTATTAACTTATGCGACCCCATGAATTTCATAAGGTTTTCTTAATCAAGGAATACTCAGAAGTGGTTTGCTAGTTCCTTCCTCTGAAAAATACTGCACAGTGCCTGGTATTCTTACTGGAGAAAAACAGACAGCAATTTGAACATATTAACATATCTGAAATAGTTAAGAGGTAAGAAGCTTGTTGAGCATGAGCAACAGATTTCAAATTCAGTGAAATAGTAACAGTTTCTCCTTGAATGTGCACAAAACAAACAAAAACATGCTGAACTGATATTTGAATCTAGATCTGACTATAGCTTATTATCTGGGTTATTGAATCCTAGTCAAACAAAAGGTGTCAAGTTTGGAATGCTACTGGTACACAGAATGAATAACACCTGGGAAACCATCTGATGTATGCTGTAAATTATATGATTTCTGGCTTTAATAGATACTTATTGTATGTTCCTCCCACCATCTTCCAGATAATTCAGTTTTCTTTAGGTTCCCAAACAGCAGCATATAAGGGAAACTAGTCATTAAATGTGACACTCAGTAGTAATATTCAGTCTTTTACAGGGCATGTGATATAAACAGATTTTTTAACAATGCAGAGTAAACTCAAGAGTGGCAAATTGCTTTGGGCAGCATGATATTTTGTCATTTCTTTGTGATTCATGTTTCTGTGACAAGAAAAAAAAATCAGGGCTGGAGGAAATGGAAGTTGCTTTATTGACACCTTTGTCAGAATTTGATTCCACTATTTGTGCCTGTTTGTGTTCCACCCAGTGCACACACATAAATTTTGTTGTCATTAATGAATGAAGCAGCTATATAATCCAGAGGAGAACATATACTGGCACATTCACAGCAGTATGGCAGTAAAACAAGACAATGGACTTTATCACACCAGTCTGTTGTCTTACAGCAATGTTGTTGCTGAAGCAAATGAGAACATGCTGGTTTGAAAACAATCACTATCACACTTCTCGGCAATCGCACTATGGTGCTGCTTTGGTGATCCATTGTCCCACACCCACTCTTCCACACAGCCGTACTAACCCCACCTTCCTCCCCATGTATCCCTTACCCAATGCATGCATGCCGTTTGATTTTTTAATTTTTTAATTTTTGCTGCAATTGTGCAATTATGGCAAAATGATAACATTAAAAGATTAAAAGAAAAGAAACAGAAAAGGAAAGGCAAACAAAAGAAAAGCAACCCCAACCTGCTTGGGAATAGTAAGCAGGAGAGGAAGAGGGAGAGGGAGGGAGAATGGAGAAGAATCATGCCCACTCATGCCATGTGACTGCCAGAATATTAGAACTGCAGAGGAAGGGATCTATTGCACCAGAAGCAGTCATGAAAAAATGGCGATATTGGAGGCCATTGATGGATTTTTTCCATCAATGAAAAGGTGTGTTCCACCAACAATTGAAATGCAAAGCAGCAACAGAAGAGACACAGCATCGTGTGATAAGTACTGCCCAAAGTTGCTATTATCCTGCTGAAATTGCAATTAAGTAGCCTCGTGTGAAAGTACAGCGTCTTTCCCTTGCCTCACCACCTTCGATCGTGTTTTCCTTCATTCTAATCATCCTCACTGAACTAGCCCTGAGTTTTAGTTTTCTAAATTAAATAAGCAAATAAACTTTGACCCAAAATTTACCATTGCTCAGGAGAAAGTCTAAATGTTTTCAGTATTTTTTTATGCTGGTCTTTTCACAATTGCAGTTTACCTGGGGTGGAGAACATGCTGCCTACTGCAAATATTGTGAAACTGACAGATTAAAAGCCCTTGATCTTCCAAGGATTGACTATCTTTCTTCTGCTCACTTTAGCTTCAGATTTATCCTTCGAACACATAAAAAGTTAGAGGCCATGATGAGTTCAATTCAGTTCACATCATTGTCCAAACAGGCTCTTAGTATATGTTGACCATTGATTTTAACTTTGAATTGAACTGCCAGGTTTGCTTTAACTAAAATGAAAGACATGCTGAGTTGGTGAAAACCAATCCAGCTTTCCTCCCTATGAGATATACACAGAGACTGGGAGTTTCTTAATTTTGTATTATGATTGGGAAGTTTGGAGATGCTTGGGCTTAGTTAACTGATCCTGTTTATCCACAATTCAGCATGATTTAATATTTTTTGGATTGACTAATATCAAAGAGTCAGGGATTGCCAAGTAATAGAAACATCAAAAGATACCAAGCATAAGTTTGTATTATTTTACCCATTTTCAGTAGAAAAGTTAAGGAAATTCTTAAATACCATTCACTGAAATCAATATGATTTCAAACTGCTTTATTTGCTTATTCCTTCTCTACTTATTTAACTATTTAAAAACATTTCTGTCTTGCTTTTCTTCCATTAAGGAAGCTCAGAATGGCTAACAGAAAGAGAACCCTATAATGAAGACAATATCAAATGATGTAGTGAAATATTACAGGAATAGAATTTTGAGTGGGGGCAGGTAGACATTTAGGTCTTTGATATATGTACTATGTAATAAAATGTCACAAGACTCCTTGTTATAACAATTTAATACACTAGCACATTATTAGTTCAGCTTCCCCTGTGTTTGGACTGAGCATGGTGATCCCTGTGTTATTATACTGAATTGAAAGAAATAGTAAGTATCTATGAAATGTGGTTTCTGGTGATTGTAACATTTCTCTCTTGCCTCTGACCCATTACATTGCCACATATACTGTAACAAGTGGCAGTGTTCCCAAAACCATGAGATCTGTTGAAATAGGTGATACACCTTTTCTTTTTCTTCTCTTTGCAGGATAGTGATGTTGAAGCAATGGTCAGATATATGGAGAATATCCTAAGTACCAGCTCTTTAGGTGAGATGTTCTTTCCTTTTCCATGCAAAAACAACAGAGTTTGATATCACTGTTAAAAACTGGTTTCCATTTTCTGTCTTTCTGTGTCCCTGCTGTATCACACCATGAACTTTATTTTGCAATTTGGGAATCCATTTGCCTAGTTATTGTAATCAAAATAATGGTATACATTGTGCAGAATAGTGTCATTCTCCTCAAGAGTAACTCCTTTATGAGCTGTGTACATATAGAAGCAGTTTGGACTCATCTAAGCTGAAAGGGAAGTGATAACAGCAGATAACAAGACTAATATATTCTATATTCTATACCAAGCATAAGTTTGTATTATTTTACCCATTTTCAGTAGAAAAGTTAAGGAAATTCTTAAATACCGTTCACTGAAATCAATATGATTTCAAACTGCTTTATTTGCTTATTCCTTCATCTACTTATTTAACTTTTTAAAAACATTTCTGTCTTGCTTTTCTTCCATTAAGGAAGCTCATAATGACTAACAGAAAGAGATTTATTATTATTAAATTAATAATAATAATAATTTATTTATTTCATGTATATGCCACCTTTCTCCCAAAGTGGTAAAACTCACAAAGTTTTCATACATACTAAACTGAAATTCTGTTGTTGCTTTATTATGCTTTAGTCAGAGAAAAGAAGGCTTTGGCTTAGAAAGCTGCGGAGTAAAAGAAAACCATATTTTAAAGGTTAGAGTATTCAATGGCTTTGTGATATACCATATAATTGACATTTTTCAGGTGGCCACTAACACCACTTTTGATAATCTAGCAGCTAGGCTGTCCCTGTGAGCATTGGTGCAGTCAGTTTCTACTGGGGGAAGCAATGACAGATGAGCTAAAGCATCTAAAGGGAGATGCCTTCATTCAGGGCTGGACAACATGCAACCCATGGACTATGTGTAACCTCCCTCACTATTTCTACAGTGCCCTAAGGGTTGCACTCACACTTGTCACAATTTGCAGTGGCAAAATTTGGTGGGAATGGTCATGAAACCAAGATGAAGTCTCATAGAAGCACTATTTTTATTAGAGACAAGGTGCACAGAGTATAGGCACTTTCTTTCCAAGACTATTAGCTACTATTGTAAGTATGAGTGAAGTATGAGTGAGCTGTGAATCTGATCAGGTTCAGTAGGGTGTTTCTGGTTCAGTAGAGTGTTACCATACTAGGCAGTGAAGAAAGCTGACAGGAAGAAAATCAACTCATTTGAAATGTGATGCTGGAATAGCGTTCTACCATGGACTGCTAAAAAGCCAAATAAATGGGTAGTAGAGGATATCAGGCCTGAACTCTTCCTAGAAGCCAAACTGAGACTGTTGTACTTTGGACATACCATGAGAAGACATGACTCACTAGAAAAAACAATAATGCTTGGTAAGATAGAAGGAAGTAGCAAAAGAAGAAGAGTGCATTCCAGTTGGATACATACTCAATTGAGGAAGTCATGGCCCTGCATCTGCAAGATCTGAGTAGGACTCTTGATGATAGGGTTACCATAAGTTGAAGTCGACTTGATGGTAGTTAATAACAAAGGGTGTTTCTAAGGCTAATGGGGCTACTAGCCTTGGAAACAAAGTGCATGAACTTTGTGTACCTAGTTTCCAGTGATAATAATGCTTTCAGATTTCAGGATTGTTTTTAGGTTTGGAAACAAACCATGTGCATCATGTGCATAACACTTTCACAATTAAGTTTGACACCTGGATCATGCCCATTTCTGTCTTAGCACAATAGTAGAACTTGCCTGCTTATTATTTGGATCATCTGCTAAGAGCTGCCAGAACATGGAGCTGGAAGAGAATTCTAAAATCATAAAAGTATATAGCAAGTCCAAAGCAACAGTAGAAGGCTGAGAGATATGACTAGGTGGACCATTAGTGTGGTGTAGTTTAAGACCACTCCCCAATACCAGCTTCATACTTTCAATATAAGAATTAAAAAATTATATAAAGCCCATGAAAATAAATGGAGCTTGTGCTGTAATTTTTTTTATATACCAGCCCTTAAGTGTCTTACCTTGAAAATAAATCTCATTGATTATAATGGAATGGGCAGAGTGAGGTAGTAGATCCTGTCTCTCTTTTCCAATCTGGCCAACAAGGGTGTGAAGTACTAGGAATTTCTTTAAAAGTTTTTGAGCAAAGTGAATCTCCATTTTTTAAGAGCATAAATCCCCCACTGAAACCACTGTAAAGGGATTAGAATAGTTGAGGGACCCATCTGGAAGCCTTCTCTAGGTAGCAAAGGAAAGCTTGGATCCAGCAGACCAAAAGACCTTCACTGACAACCTAGGATACTGTCTGGAAAACAAATGCCTAAGGAGCTTTTTGTGGATGTTCTCTCCGCCCCCCCCCCCCAATGCTGGTGGACTTTCTTATTTTGGGAGAGGCATTTCCACACCATTCCAAACTGCCTTAGACAGGCATCCAAGAGGGTTAAGATTTGCATTATTATTTCCTAATAAATTTTAATTCTAAAAATTAGGTTTTAAATTTTTAGGGTCTAAAGAATTAATGAAAAGAACAACACTAATCATATTATATATGTGATTTTTTTTAAAAAAATATTAAAATTATTTTTACTTGATTGTAATGAATATGTAAAAGGTTGTACATAGCCTTTCAGTAAAAAGTCCCAGATGGTTCATGACAATGGAGTTTAAAACAGCATGTTTGGGACTAAGGCTGCTGACACACTGCAGAAATAATGCAGCTTGGCAAAGCTTTAGCTATCATGGTTCCATCCTATGGAATCCTGGGATTTGTAGTTTATCATGGCACCAGAGCTATCTGACAGAAAAGGCTAGATATCTCACAAAACTACAAATCCCAGAATTCCATAGCATTGAGCCATGGCAGTTAAAGCAGTGACAAACTGGATTATTTCTGCCGTGTGTCAGCAGCCTTAGGCAGCAATCCTATACATTATAGTATAAAACCCACTTGAGCTCAGTGACACTTAACTGCTGAATAGAAAGTCACAGAATTGCACTGTAAAAGGCATTCTTTATTAACGCATCTATAATAAAAACATTTTTTAAAGTAAATAGAGAAAAATAACTGGAGTCACATGTAGGGAAAGCTTGATTAAAATAACATTGGAGCATTTATCTTTCATCACATTAAGGCCATACTCCATTGACTTTAATGGATATTAGTACATGATGCAATGAAATGACGAGCATTAAAGTTAATTCATTTTGAATTCATTTGGCATTACATATGCTATATCATTTCCTTTTAATTTACTGTATTACTCTCCAGACATATCGGTAATGACTGTAAATTTCAATGTAGAGGACTTAACCTTTAAATTTCTGCCAAAATTTAGCAGCATATGTACTCATATGTGCTGAGCATGACTCAGGCTGCCTAGATATACAGTCGCCCCTCCACATTCGCGAATCTGACATTCGTGGTTTCGATTATTCGCGGTTTTGGGAGGGCCCCCCGGGCCCCCCCAAAACTGCAACACGGGGCCTCCGGAGGCCCCGTGAAAGCCCTGGGAGGGGAACGGGGAGGGCCGGGGAGACCTCCACGGGGCCTTCGGAGACCCTCCGGAGGCCCCACGAAGGCCTTGGAAGGGAGGGGGAGGGCTGGGGAGGCCTCCGCGTGGCCTTCGGAGACCCTCTGGAGGCCCCGCGAAGGCCTTGGGAAGGAGGGGGGAGGGCAGGGGAGGCCTTCACGGGGCCCCCGGAGACGCTCCGGAGGCCCCATAAAGGCCCGGGGAGGGGGTGGGAAGGGCTGGGGAGGCGAACATGGGGCCTCTGGAGACACTCCGGAGGCCCCATGAAGGCCTGGGAGGGAGCGGGGAGGGCCGGGGAGGCCTCCATGGGGCCTCTGGAGACGCTCCGGAGTCCCCACGAAGGCCCGGGGAGGGAGGGGGAGGGCTGGGAGAGGCCCCCGCGGGGCCTTGCTAGGCCCCATGAAGGCCCAGGGAGGGAGGGGGAGGGCCGGGAGAGGCCTCCGCGGGGCCTTGCTAGGCCCCACGAAGGCCCGGGGAGGGCTGGGAGAGGCCTCCGCGGGGCCTCCGGAGACGCTGCTGAGGCCCCATGAAGGCCTGGGGGAGGGCTGGGGAGGCCTCCATGGGGCCTCCAGAGATGCTCCGGAGGCCCCATGAAGGCCCGGGGAGGGGGTGGGGAGGGCCGGGGAAGCCTCCATGGGGCCTCTGGAGACGCTCTGGAGGCCCCATGAAGGCCTGGGAGGGAGAGGGGAGGGCCAGGGAGGCCTCCATAAGGCCTCCGGAGACGCTCCGGAGGCCCCACGAAGGCCTGGGAGGGAGGGGGGGAGAGCCGGGAGAGGCCTCCGCGGGGCCTCCGGAGATGCTCCGGAGGCCCCATGAAGGCCTGGGGGAGGGCTGGGGAGGCATCCATGGGGCCTCCGGAGACGCTCCGGAGGCCCCGTGAAGGCCTGGGAGGGAGCGGGGAGGCCGGGGAGGCCGGGGAGGCCTCCATGGGGCCGCCGGAGACGCTCCGGAGGCCCCACGAAGGCCCAGGGAGGGAGGGGGGAGTGCCGGGAGAGGCCTCCGTGGGGCCTCCGGAGACGCTCCGGAGGCCCCATGAAGGCCTGGGAAGGAGTGGGGAGGGCGGGGGAGGCCTCTATGGGGCCTCCGGAGACGCTCCGGAGGCCCCACGAAGGCCCAGGGAGGGGGGAGGGCCGGGAGAGGCCTCCGCGGGGCCCTGCGAAGGCCTTGAGGGGAGTGGGGAGGGCCGGGGAGGCCTCCGCGGGGCCTCCGGAAACTCTCCGGAGGCCCCGTTGAGGGCTTGGGCGGGAGGGGGGAGGGCTGGGGAGGCATCCACGGGGCCTCGGGAGGGTCTCCGGAGGTCCCGGGAAGGCCTAGGAAGGGAGTGGGGAGGCTGGGGAAAGCGACTATGGGGCCTCCGGAGGCCCCATGGTCGCTATGATGGGGGAGGGGGAGGGCAGTCGTTATTCGCGGATTTTTCACATTCGCGGGGGTCCGTGGAACGTAACCCCCGCGAATGTGAAGGGACGACTGTACTAGCAATTACATTTTTTTTATTTTTTTCACATACATGGAGCCTTCTGCTCTAATCCACTCACGCTCTCAAGACTTTACCAGACGCGGCAAAAACTGTGCCATTAAGATGTGACGATACCACAAACAGCAGAAATTATCAGATGACATCATCTCTTACCCATTCCAGCTGTATCGTGCTGGTGTGAATGAGGCATCACTTTTTATTGATGGCTTAGCCCATCAATAAAAAATGATGCCTCATTCACACCAGTACAATGCAACAAGAACGGGTAAGAGAGGATAACATCTAATAATTTTGCCTTTTTTGCTATCGTCATGTCATAAATGATGCGGGTTTTCCCTGCTATTTGCTTCGTCCGATAAAGTCCTCAGTCTCAACTGAACTCACTCACTATGTCTCAAGCCTCACTTCAAATACACAGAAACCCCTCCCATTACATTCTCATTCTCTGGGATTGGTTCTTTTCATGCTCTCAACCCGTTTGCTCACCTTTCTGTCCATCACATACCTCCCCACTTTGAAAACATTGCGAAATTGAGACGTCTCCAGGATTCAGTTACAGTAATTACATTTTAACAGTGCAGTCCTAGATCTATCTATATGATGTAAGACCCATTGAGTTCGGCAGGATTTATAGAACTGTTGCTGTGGTTGTTGTCAACTGCCTTTGAGTTAATTTTGACTTATGGCAACCCCATGAATGAGAGACCTCCAAGTCACCCTATCATCAACAGCTCTGCTTGGGTCTTGCAGACTCAGGGTCATGGCTTCCTTGATTGAGTCTATCCCTCTGGAATGATGTCTTCCCTGCTGCTTTCTACCTCAAACATTATTGTCTCTTCTAATGACTCGTGTCTTCTTATGATATGGCAAAGGTATGACAGTCTTGGTTTAGTTATTTTGGCTTCTAGGGAGAGTTCAGGCTGATTTGTTCTAACTGTTGTGTTTTTTTTAAAGCTGTCCAGGGTATCCGTAGAACTTTTCTCCAGCACCACATTTCAGATGAGTTGATTTTCTTCCTTTCAGCTTTCTTCACTGTCTAGCTTTCACAACCATACATAGAAGTGGGAAATACAATGGCAGGGACAATCTTAACTTTAGTATTAAATTATATTTCATGACACACCAGAGCCTTGTCTAGTTCTTTCAGAGCTGTCCTTCCAAGGCCTAGTCTTCTTCAGATTTCTTGACTTCAGTCTCCATTCTGATTAATGACTGAGCCAAGGTGTGGAAAATCTTGAACTATTTCAGTGTTTTCATTGTCTGCTTTAAGTTACATAAATCATCTGTGGCCATTATTTTTGTTTTCTTAATGTTCAATTGTAAACCTGTCTTTGGAATTTCTTCCTTGACTTTCTTTGTTAATTATTCCAAATGTTTGCTATCTTCTGTTGATGTTCCTTTCTCCCATTTTTGTGCCTCCTTCCTCGGGACAATCAAATGTTGTGGCACACCCATTTCTTTAAGAGCAATCCATAGTTTTTCATGATCTACACAATCAAAAGTTTTGCTGTAAGGCTGATTTTCTTTTGGATTTTTTTGGTGCGCTCCATTATCCAACATATGTTTGCAATATGATCTCTAGTGCCTCTTCCTTTCTTGAACCCATCTTGGACATCTGGCATTTCTTACTCCATATATGGTAAAAGTCTTTGTAGAATTTTGAGCATCACTTTGCTTGCATGGGAAATTAATGCACTGGTCCTGCGGTTACTGCAATCCTTGATGCCCCCTTTCTTGGTGATTGGATATTGAGTGTTTCCAATCTACTTTAGCATTTCCAGAAGTAAAGTAGATTCTGTCTCAGTAGCTTGAAACAGCCCTATTGGAATGCCATCTGTTCCTGGTGATTTATTTCTCCTAAGTCCCTGAGTGCAGCTTCAACTTCATTTTCTATATAGAACTGCAGTCTGAATTAAAGATGATTCAGCTGTTACTGTGGTTTGAGCAGAACTTGGAAATAATCCTTGTTTGGACTACAGCTCCAAGAATCCCCCTAGCTAGCAGGGGCTGTGCTGAGAATATGGTGAGCTATGGTTCCCCCAAAAAATTTTTTTTTAAAAAAACCTCTAGTACTTATGGAAGTGGTGGCACTCCCAAAATAGGTGGGGGCATGGAAGAGAATGTCTTTCTGGGAAGGCAATCTCACATCAGTGGCAAACTGCAACATCAATTTGAAAAGGATAAATGAGGGGGGCTACAAAAATGGGCTTATGGTATGCATATAGCTCCTGGGCAGTCTGGAGAAGAGAAGGTTAAGAAGTGATGCGTTCAATTCATGGCTTGACATTGGACTTTTTCGGATGAAGAAAAATAACGCAAGCAGCCTCTCCAGCTTGCGAGGCTGCTGTGCTGCAAAGCACCCCTTTCGTATGACGCTCGCCCCTGCCGGTACTGTTGCGGTACCGCAGGGAGAGCTGAGCGTCATATTTCGTTGATTTTTTCTCACGATCAACTTTCGTGAGTAAAAAATCAACGAAATATGATGCTCAGCTCTCCCTGCGGTACCGCAACAGTACCGCTAGAGGGCAGTGTCATCCAAAACTGACACTTTGCAGCGCAGCAGCCTCGCAATAGTGTAATAGTGTAACAGACACTAACAAGCCTTGCATTTCTATACCCAGAAACTAAACATTCAATTACACAAATTTACATATACTCCCCAACAGAGATTCACAGCATATAAACTCCACATACACTCCTATCCAACCATTCTCTGAAGATGCCAGCCACAGATGCAGGCGAAACGTCAGAAAGAAACTATTCCAGAACGCGGCCTCACAGCCCGGAAAAAAACCAAGGAAAATCTAGACATTACAAGTTTTTAGCCCTAAAAAATGCAGACATTTTGTTATTAGGAGCCAAGTACTTGGAAAGCAGTGTACAGTTCTAGTCAACACATGTCACAGGATATTACAGAAAAGGAAAAGATGCAGAAAAGGTGAAGCATGTCCCCTGTGGGGATGTTTATAATGTGTAGAGCTTTTTAGCTTAGAAAAAAAAGGGTGAGGGGGGATTTTATATAGAGGTGTATAAAATCATATAAGGTATGGAAAAAGTGAATGCAAAGTTCTTCTCTCATTCTCAAAGTACTAGAATTTGGAGATCATCCAATGAAGCTGACTGGTAGAGGGTAAGGACAGATAGAAGGAAGTACTTTATACAATACATTAGACTATGGAATGTGCTACCATGGTAGTTTGCAATGTGAACAACTTTCAAAGGGGATTCCACAAATTCTTGAAGGATTCCAGTTAACATTCACTCCTGGAAAAAATGGGAGAGCAAGCAAGATGATCTAAGATCTGGAAACCAAGCCCTATGTTTTAGGGAGCTGTGTATGTCTCATTTAGAGAAGCGAAGGCTGAGAGGTGACATTATGGCTGTGTTGAAATATCATATGGATATCATGTTGAAGATGGAACAAGCTTGTTTTCTGCTACTCCAGAGATTAGAACTTGAAGCAGTGGCTTCATATTACAAGAAAAGAGTTTCCATCCTAAACATTAGGAATAACTTTTTTACTATAAGAGCTGTTCAACAGCAGAATAGACTGCCTTGGATGGCTATGGACCCTTTCTTTGGAGGTCTTTAAACAGAGATTGGATGGACATCTCTCAGGAGTGTTTGTTTGTTTGTATGCTTCATACTCTGCCTTTCTCATAGCAAGGGATTCAAAGCAGTTGACAAAAAATGTAAAATGAAGTCCAGCTAGTTGTGCCTTCCTGCACAACAAGGGCTAGACAGTCGTTGCAGTCCCTTCCAGTTCTTTAACTCTACGATTGTTATTCCAGTTATTAGGGAACATGAGGTGGAAGAAGCTGTTGCATCCTTGTTCTGCTTGCAGGCTTTCCATAGCCTCTGGTTGGCCACTGTGGAAACAGAATGCTAGATTAGATACACCTTGGGTCTGATTTATCAGGGCTGTTTTTATGGTTTTTATATTCTTTAACAAAGAAACAGAGTAACACTAAAGGGCGGCAGTTGAAAACAGGTTCAAGAAATGCTTGAAAGCACATAATTGCAATACTACATGTTTTTATACTTGGCATTTATTTTATGTTTTCTTGTAATGTTCTTTGTAGTTCTCATCTTGTAATTACTTTTACTTTGTGTTATTTTTGTTCAAACTGTATACAACATATTGATTTTCCCACTTTTTTGTGTGGACATCCCCTTTATTGATTTAGTATTGCAGTTGTTTGTTTTCAAGTACTTTGGGGACATTAAACAAAGAAAACCATGTGATAACACAAGTATCATTTATTGGCATTCTCATCTTAAATATTTCTTCTTCTTCAATACTTAAACATTGCCAGTATATGTTGCTGAGTACCTAATTAGCATCTGGTTAGAGAGATGGGAAGACACAGGTTCAAATCCTTGCTCAGCCATGAAGCTGACTGAGTAAATTTGGGCTAGTCACTAATTGCTTAGCCTAAGGACTTTAACAGACCACCCTCCTCAAATGTTCTTTTGCCGGCATATTTTAAACCGTTTTTATGCTAGCAAAATAATCCTCTTTACCAGACCTACCTTTGTTATGTGTGAAAGGGCAGCCCCAGCATTGACGGAGAGTGAACAGAGCTCCATTCACTTCCTGGTTCGAGATCTCACTGATTCTCATGAGAAGATGCAAGTGTGGTAAATTTGAAAAATAAATCAAAATAAACACACAAAATGACGACACAAGCACAGGAACACACTTTAAAAAATTCAAGTAAACCGGGGGGGGGGGAGGTCATAAAAACTGCGTCCCTTACCTGGCTGTCACAATCTCACCCAGAAGTGTTCTGCCAATTGATGCTGTATTCACTGAGCACAGTGGTGCAAAGTTTCAAATGCTGACAATGCCGACAAAAAAGCACCACCGGAGATCAATTGACGGCTTGCCCATCAATAAAAAGGAACAGGTTTTGGACATGACAATTATTGCGAAAGGATGACATCATTTGATACGTGCAACATTTCATGTTAATTAGGCATTGTTATGACACCATATTTGCATGGTCTGATAAAATCCTAAGTGTTGTGACAATCAAACATGGGGTGATGAAAGAGGACTTTGTATGTCATCTGAGTTCATTGAAGGAATGGTGATACATGAATACATAAATAAATCAGAACATTAGTACTTAGCGTGAAGGCTCCTTCTCTGCAGTAGTGGGGAGGGAGTCCTTAGGCTGGGTCTTGTTCCTCCCATACACTTCCGAGGCAGGGCCTCTACAAAATGTCAACCGCACCATCCTAGCCCCTCCCATCCAGTGATGGAATAATAAGCTCCAAACAGACATAAAAATACCACCAGCAGCTTATCAAACCAAAAACCCTCCATTACTGCAGAGAAGGAAGCTTTGCGGTAAATACCTGATGTTCTATTCTCCTGCAGTGTATAGAGGAAATCCCTGTGCTGGGACCTATGCAAGTGGTCCTTCCCATTGGGTGGGCAAAAACTACAAAGACAGTGTAGCCCTCCAGTCCTTGTTTCTCTTTGGGATCAAGGAGAGCACTGAGTAGTATCCCAAAAATCTCTGTTGAAGAAGCACTGGCTCTGTAGCCCTTATTTGGACCAGATGTTCTATGGCCTGAAGCATCTGGTGGTGCTTCTCCTGAGACATAGGTGTGTGGGACTGAACAAAGAAATCCAGGGTTTTCTGCACAATGTCTATAGTGTAACCATCCCTCACAGTCCTGCATACCCAGGTATTGGGAGCTGTTCGATCCCAGCGATGGGCAAAATATTGAAGATGTGTCCCAACTGGGAGCTGCCACAAGTCAGAAAGACTGGTTGGATCTCCTACTCTGTTGACTGTTTGTAAATACATGCATTGGCAGGGGAATCAACTAGATGACCTTTGGGGTATCTTCCATTTGTACAGTTCTGTGATTCTCTCAGTCTGTGACCAGTGAAAAAGAAAAAAAAATGAGAAGGAAAGGCAATAATGGAAAGAGCAGAGGAAAGAAGGAAGGTCATGAGGAGGAAGGTATAACCAAGCCATTTCTAACCCTTACAGAGCTGCCTACATCTGCTGTTCTTGAGGAATTTCTAGAATCTACACACTTGCAAGCACTATTCCAGATACTTTCTTTGTAGTAATATCGCTGTATGGTGGTGGTTGTTGTTGTTGTTGCTGCTGCTGCTGCTGCATTCACAGAGCTCACCCACCACTCACAGCTGGAAAACTTCTTAAAATCAAATAAGCTGACCAGTCACTTAACTTCTTAAACTGTCCAGCATAATCTCAAATCCTTCACTCTGCAAAGCAATTTCTGCAAGATCATATTTACTGAAAAGGGACCTAATGCTGCATTTGAGAATAAGTGTGTGTGTGTGTGTGTGTGCGTATGTGTGTGTGTGTTTATAGCAAAGAAAGCAAAACAAGATAAAAATGTTATTTAGCCTGAGGCTTCAAAAAAAGGTGAGAAAGATGTCTTTAATAAAACAATTTCAGATTAACGCAAACTGAAGCATTAGAAAAGTGAAAACATTTGGGATGTTGCTCAAATAAGGGCATGCAAACCACATACACACAAAGGAAGGCAGATATAACTATCTAGAGAAAGATAGGGCAAGTACAAGGTCTTTCTATTAAATAATGAGACTGATACAATAACCCATCTTTATTTATATGTATTACAATTGTAATGCTTGTCCATTCAATATACTCCCTGTTCACACTCACACACCATTGCAGTCTTGTTTTCCACTGGCCGAAGGCATGGAGCAGATCAGTTTCTGTAGCTGTGTCAACACATCTGCCATTTTCTTCTCTACTGCATCAATTGACTCAAAACATGTTCCTTTAAGCACCCATTTCACTTTAGGGAAAAGAAAAAAGTCGCACGGTGCCAAATCTGGTGACTACGGAGGATGTTCAAGTGTAGTAATGCATTTATCGGCCAAAAACGGCTTCACAGAGTTTTGCCACCCTCTCCCTCTGAATGACTCGTCTGTGTTCAAACGGCTGTCTGTACAGATCATCCATCTTTCAAATGCCATTCGGAATTTTTCTGCAGTATAGACAGGGCTACACTCTACATGCAGCTGTCTTGATGAAGAATGAAACCATTTTTCCACAGTTCTGGCTTTTTTTCCCCTGACTCTTTCTCTCAGCTTTGTCAATCTTCCTTATAATAATGCTAGTTCACTGCTCTGCCTTCTGGAACCCATTCTGGCAAAATTACGCCCTTGATGTAAAAAAACCCAACAACAATAAACATGGCTTTGAATGTGGACTTGCTTTGACATGCTTTTTTTATTCTTGGTGATGATGGTGTTTTCCAGTGCATTGACTGGCATTTTGTATCAGGATCATACTGGAAGATTCAGGTTTCATCACAAGTGATGATTTTTTGAAAAAGTTTTGGGTCTACCTCAAGTTGCTGCAGAATGTCAAGTTGCTCGACTTTTAAACTTAGCATTTTTCCAGCACACAACAGACAGCACAGCTGCTTTAAATGATGACTGGCAATTAACTGTACAGCCGAGAGTGTTGATGTTTGTCATGCAGGTTCAGACATGTTCAAGGTCACCACTTAAATGTTCATGATCAATTCTCCCTGATTTGTCTGAAAGATGGAAACACAGTCTCATCATTTAATAGACAGACCTTGTACATAAAAATACTGACAATAATCCCACTTTACCCTTGGTGGATTAAAAGAAATAGGGTTTCCAGCACTGTTGCAGACCTGCTCTAGAGGACCCCCTTTTGATATTGTGGATGCGGACTTGGTAATTGGCTTAGGGTGGTATCTTAAATAGGTGGTCACTTGGTAGGTAGAGGGGGAGATTTGGTAGGTTGGTGAGCACTTATAGCACCTCTTCTTTTGGAGGACAAGGGGAGATCTGAAACTGCCCCTTTAGTTCCTGCGAACTGAGGGGTGGGGAAAGTGACCTCCTTTGGGGCTGGGCTGAGGGATAAATCCTCTCTTTAAGTCTTCTGCCTTGAGGGAGGGACTTTGGGGTCGGCCTTCCAATTTAATTTGTCCTGATCCCGATACAGCCACTGTTTATTGTTTATTGTTATTTTTAGTATTTGTTAAGTATGTTTAATTTTTTTGGATTATTTAATTGTATTTTAAGGGGTGGGTGGGATGGAGGGTTTTAAATGTATATGTATAAATGTTGTAAGCCGTCCTGATTGCATTTTGTAGAGGGGTGGGATATAAATAAATATTATCATTATTATCATTATTATTATTATTATTATTATTATTAATAGGGAGGCCTGGTGGCACAGTGGTTAAATGCCAGTACTGCAGCCACAATGTTGCAAGTTCAATCCCAAGGGCTCCAAAGTTGACTCAGCCTTCCATCCTTTTGTAGGTCGGTAAAACGAGTACCCGGCTTGTGGGGGCAATTAGCTAACACACATTGGAAACCACTTAGTGCCTAGTGTGCTATAAAGCGCTCTCTCTCTCTCTCTCTCTCTCTCTCTCTCTCTCTCTCTCTGGCTTTTCTTCGCAAACGAAGATTCAGGAAAGACTCATCCTGTGTTTTCTGCAAGCGCGCTGATGACTAAAAAGACCAATCCGAGATAGACAAGTCCGGTTGCAGAAGGCACAGCAGAAGGTCTCCTTGGGTGATGTTTCCGGGTTGTGATTCTTTCTGCGTTGTCGTTTCTATATAAAGCTGTATAGATGTGTAAAATGCTATATACATATAAAGCTGTATAGATGTGTAAAATGCTGTTGCTTAACAATTTGTAAGCCACTCTAAGAGCCTTTGTAGCTGAAGAGTGAGGTATAAATACCTCAATTAATAAATTAATAATATTTCTTCAGTTATGTTCTTAAAATAATTAGAGGATTACAGTATCTCAAACTGTGGGCCACAATTTTGGAGCTATAAAAGCATGAAAACAATGGTCACAAATGATTTCTCTTTATCTATATTCTCCTGGTACATATCTACTAGGCCCCAGACTGTATCCATTCATCATATATTTCCTTCTGGTGGTTTTGAAAGCTTGAACAAAAGTTTTTGTGTCTTTTTGGGTTGGGCTGATAAAAAGTATTATCACAACATGGACTTTGGGATTTGTCATATGATCAACATGGCTACCCCAGCATTTGTACTTATGGAAAAAATTAGTTGCTATGTAACAGCAGTGTCGAACTGCATGAATTGCTGGAAATATCTTATTGAACTTGAACAAGACCCATAGGTTTCACATTAGCTGCTCTTGTAGAGTAATGAATTTGATTACAATACTTTTCTTCTTTTTTCTTAAAAAAAGAAAGAAAATCATGGCATCAGTACAGTCAAATGGATATCACTGATTTCAATGGAATAAATGCATGAGGTACAGGACTGTGGCCAACAACAGACATGCAATTTATCACTATTCCAATTTCATATGAGATCTGCTCACAACAGCAGAATGTGAAACACAGTTCATGTCTTTTCCCTGTCAGCTCTTTGCCTCATATATCATCTTACTTTCATTTACAGAATCTTTGTTCTAAACAACAGTGTTGGTCAGCCATTTCCCCAGAATTCTGAGATGTCTCTCACTGTGTATTCTGTCAAGATTGAAAGTAATACTAGACATTACTTTTATTGTGGGGTTAGCAACCAACCTGGCTTTTTAAAAACATGGTATATAAAGCAGGATTGGCAATTTTTGTTACGCCTCCAAGTGGGGAAGGGGAGGTTTTAACTGAAATTACTCCCCTCTTGGCACAGCAGTCAGAATTAAAGCTCACATTGATACCACTGCTAATTGTTGGGTGCAATGTACAGTTTTCATCTTTATGATAACTCAGGATAGAACTTCCATGTAGTCTGAAGTCCATATGAAAATGAGCAGGGTGGGACATGCCTAGTATAATGTGGAAATATTGTCCACTATACTCAAAATTTAATATCAGTTTACATTCTAGCAGTTTTAGTATGTGCTTCTAACCAAAAAAGAAAGAAAGAAAGAAAGAAAGAAAGAAAGAGTTGTGCCATGGGGGAAAAAAAAACATCTTGTTCCTGTTAATAGGATAGGGTGGAGGGAGGCAGAGACAGAGCAGATATTCAAAAGTGTTTCTTTTAACAGTTTTTCACTACCATGGTAGTGGTAGTTTGTCCTTTACATAACACTGTGATATTTCAGTATGCACTATTGAATGGAAAATGGGTATTGTGCTTTTCTGCCCACTCAAGCAATTTCCCCTAATGTGTATTTAATAAGCCAATTTGTCTTTAATTAATGCAGCATTTTCCTGTGACAAAGGTGAATGCTCCCCCTTTCTTGATTGCCCTTGAGGACACAGGATTAGATCTGTAGGAATGCGAGGAGCGCAAGGTGAATGAGCATGTGCATCTGTGCATTGATTTGTAGGTACTGGAACTGCCACCAGCATGACTCCACTGGGACCCAAGGGATCAAGAGCTCTCAACAACACCATGGCAGCAACCAAGCTGAGACGTATGAGGGAGTAAGTCACCTTTTAAAATGTTAGCTGTAGACAGGAATGTTGCTTTGTGCATAAAATTAGAACAAAAGTAACTTTGGTCACAGCCATATTCATTTACATCCTAATACTTTTCTACAGCAATTAATACTCCATGGTTATCTAGTGCCTCAGAATCATTCTCCTGTGCTTTGAACAGTGTCTTTCATTTCTTTCAAAGCAAGATTACAGTTTCTGCTTGTCTCAAAACTGGTCATTCTTCACTTCTCTGTTATATGGATGGAGCTCCTGCCTATTTAAATATTCAGTCAGAACTGTGCTTTTTTCTTGCCTGCTGTTTTTGGAGGTTACTGTCATCACTGGCTAGTAGTTAGGATGGCTGCATCATCTCTACTACCAGAGGAGTGTGTTTCTCTACATCAGTTGTTGGGGGATGCAACATGGAGCCTTCCTGGTGGGTTTCCCATAGGCAACTGGTTGACCACTGTGAAAGAGAATGCTGGATAGGCCTTTTGTCTAATGCAGCAGGGATCTTCCTGTGTTCTTATTTTATACCTCATGATGCACAAATTTGAACAAGAATTCCCTTGTGCTTTGTTTCAAAGCTACCTAAAATTATTATCCACTTTTCTCCAAATTAGTTTAAACTCTCAACCTTCATAGGTCATGTCCATCAGATGAAGGTGGCGAGATCTTCCAAATCAGATCTATGTGTAGTAAGCTGCTTTGGGTCCGATATAGGGGGAAAAAATCAGGATATTAAATAAATAAATAAATAACACAGAGGATTCAGGCAAATAGGAATAAGATCACATGCATTAAAAGATACGAGAATGACCACATTTTATCATGTTCTATGCCCAAGATTTTAGATTAAATTTCATTCTCATAGCCTTCAGCAGCAGAATTTTGTGGGTTTTATCATCATCCAACTAAACTAGTTCTGTATTTTGTCTTGTGTTTTAGTAATGTGAAGCAAGATTGTGGCTTTAAAAAAGCAGCAGGGGTACCAAATAATGTGAAACATTAACTTTTTGCTATCTTATCCAGGATGCTTTTCTAGGGCTTTATCAAACACCCTCCATAAATGTTCTTTTGTGGCATTTTTCTGCTGGCAAAAGAACCCCCTTTATCAGACCTACCTTGAGCAGTGTTAATAAGCAGCCCCAGCACAAACAGAGCATTAACGGAGCTCCGTTTGCTTCCTGGTTTGAGATCTCGGTGATTCTCATGAGAAGACGCGAGCACAGTAAATTTAAAAAATACAAAAAGTCTAAGACAGAAAACATACACACAAGCACAGAAACATACTTTAAAACTTAAAAGTCAACTGGGGAGTTCATAAAAAGAGCATCCCCTACCTGGTTTTCACAATCTCACCCAGGAGAACAGGGAGAAGTGTTCTTGCCATTGATGCCATATTCAGGTGAGCACAATGGCGCAAGGTTTCAAATGCCGACAATACTGGCACAAAAACGTAATGGGAGATCTGTTGACAGCTTGGCCTGTTGATAAAATAGAACTCCTTTTAGACAAGACAAAATTGCGAAAGGACAATGTCATCTGATATGTATGCCCTTTAGCATTAATTTGGTGTCGTTATGACACCATATTTGCTGCATCTGATAAAGTCCCTAGTCATTCAGCAATAATTTCCCATAATGATCCACTTGTGAGTTTTAATCCATCAGTGAGAGAAAGTGCCCTGACAATGCCACAAGCTCAAAACCCCGTCCATGCAGCAATGGACGGGGATGAACGGCATTTTAATGATCGACGCATGGAATAACGAGACAAGACACAGGAAATTGCGTTGAAATGGGCCACTTTATTTATCTCACTTATTTAGTTATTTATTTCTTGGGGTATGAGAACCTACTGGGGGAGACCCAATGCGGGACCGGCTAGCGCGGACGATCATCCCTGACCTGTCCCCCAGCTTCCCTGGGTGAATCACCTGAGCCCCAGGGGGAATCCCAGTGTCAGGGGTGCCCCCCGGGCGCCATCTGCTGGGAGGCCCACATCTGGCCGCAAATCCTCAAGCCGTATAGCTTCTGAAGAGGATTGCAACCTGATGCTGGCCCCAAGGATAGCCTACCTTGCTGCACCCCATCCGTTGTGATGCCGGTTCAGTTCAGTATGGACCATCCTTCCATTCAAATTGAGGTTGCCATAGGTGAATGCCGAGTCCATGTCTCCCCACTCCCTGCCACAGATAAGGGGCAAGTGTCAACTTAGCCCCTATCCCCCACTAGGGAGGCCAAAACAGCCCTCACCCCGGCTCGCATACCCTCAAGAAATAACTGGATCCCCTTGTCTGATAAGTGGACCCCGTCAATCCTGTAGAGATCTGGGAAATGGTATGATATTCTCGGATATTGGATGAAATGGCCCAGGCCATTATCCATAGCCAGGTGAACCGCCCTGTTCACCTTCTTATGGGCAATATCCAGCTGTTTGGTGTCCCCCTCCCCAGGGTAAGTCTGCCGTGGAATGATGTCAGACCAGATCAAGCACACATGTGGCCATGTCACCTTGATATACTGCATGTCAGCAATGCCCTGCCATGGAGCAGGCCCAGATCATTTCCTCCAAGATACAACACCAGAAGATGAGGAGGAGGTCCACGATGCTCCTGAAACAGCAAATTGATTAAACCATTCCACTTCAAACCCCTCTTGCCCAGCCATTCAATAGTAGCGGTCTCGCCGAGACCCAGATGAGGACCCAGGTGGCTGGTTCTGGCATGGCGTGCTGCCCAATACACAAAGCTGTGGCCACATATCAATACCCAGTACCTGAATACATCTGAAAGAAAACACATAGAGGTCAAAAAGAACACATATAGGTCGTGTTAGTAGCAAATTGGTCGAACATATCCCTTATAAGCCTCGGACTTCCATCTGCCTAACTTTTTGATCGCCTCTGGCCACATGCCCATCGCCGCTGCTGTAGATGTGGCCCCAATCCAAAAGGAATGTGTGCAGAAGCATACCCCTCCCAACCCTAGGTGTGCCAATGCGTTATCAGTGAGTGCCCAGAATTGATAACGGGTGAGGGGAGAACCTTCCAAGTGACAAAATAAGGGTCCTGGTTGGGTGGGCCGCAGTTTTAAAAATTCCTTTAGGGCTGTCACTGGGCATAAGGTCCTGTCCTGGCATACCCAGAGCACAATTCTTTCCGCCTTTCCCAATTGATCAGTTTTGGAGCGCCGAATGCGAATTGTGACTTCATTAGAACCCATGTTGAGATCCCCCAAACTAGGGGCCAGGCCAGATTTGTCCCGTTTAGATGATGCAACCAACTCACTGATGTGTAAGGCACCGAAGAAGGCTGTGAGGGCTGCGGCGTGAAGGAGAACAGCCTCAAAGGGTGTCACACAAATGGTGGGCCACACCTCGGACAACCCTCTAAGAACTGTTGGCGATAAGGGTTGCCTATTGTCTGCAGCTTTACCCCGCTCCCTGGCCCAACCCTCCAATGCCTTCCTAATCCTAAAATCTGATGTGGTGTCTGGCAGACCCTGGGCCTTACTCCAGAAGGCCAAGGCTGCCAATCTGGACCATATGGATTGAGGAGCAAGCCCCCTGTCGCTCAGAACAACACAGAAGTGGAGCAGATGGGGGACGGGAATTGGCCACGTGTTGTCAAGGTGCATACTGGTCCGAAACTTAGAAAATTCCAGGATGGCCCTCTTATACACTGCCCATGTGCTGGGAGCGATGGATTGGCTGATGGCCTTAACTATTTTGCACGTCTAAGCTCCCACAAATCCATTGGCATCGGATCCGACATCTCGGTGGCCCCCAGGGCTAACTGCCTGAAGCGCCCCATCTGCATGTGGGAGAGAGCATCAGCGATGCCATTGTCTACCCCCGCAATGTGTTTAGCAGTAAACAAAATATACTTCAAGCAATGCAGTGTGAACGCCCTAACTAGCACCATGACCCACTTTGACTTGGAGGTCAAAGTATTAACAACCTGTACTGTAGCGATGTTGTCGCACCAAAAACGCACCGCAGAATTTGCAGACTCCACCGCCCACAATCTGACTGCAACCAGGATTGGGAATAGCTCTAAAAATGTCAGATCAGACGAGACCGCATAATCCAACCAATCCCGTGGCCAACGTTCAGCGTACCACCGGCCGTCATAGTAGACCCCGCAACCTGTGGAACCAGATACTTCAGATGCCACCTTAAGGGCATCCCGCACCTGCAACTCCTCCCTCCAGAAGGACACACCATTATACTGCTCTAGGAATTTATACCATGTGTCTAAGTCCAATCTAATTTCACGGGTGATTCTAATGCGATGGTGGGGTAACAAAACCCCCACAGTGGCATCACAGAGTCGGCGAAGGAAAGCCCTTTCAGGAGCCACTACTTTACAAGCAAAATTGAGATGGCCAATTAGTTCCTGAAACTCCTTCAGTGTGGCTTTCCTGCGGCCCTGAAAGTACGTCAGTCTGGCCAACAGATCATCTGTCTTGCCCGAGGGAAGTCTACAGATTGATTGACAGTGTCAATTTCGATCCCCAAGAAAGTCAATTGGTGTGAGGGACCCTCCATCTTTTCATGTGCGAGGGGGACTCCGAATTCGTCCGTAAGAGAATGGAACTGCTCCAGGAGAGAGCGACATACTCCTGAGCCAAATTTGTCAATAAAAAGGAAGTCATCTAAGTAATGTACTACCCCCGCGAATCCAGTCCGGTGTTTTAACGCCCATTCCAAAAAAGTACTGAACTTCTCAAAAGCGGAGCACGAGACAGAGCAGCCCATAGGCATAGCCCGGTACATGTAGAAAAATCCATCAAATGAGAAGCCCAGTAATTCAAAATCTTCGGGATGTACTGGGAGAAGGTGGAATGCAGATTTGACATCACACTTCGCCAACTCAGCTCCGGGGCCATGCTTCCTGTCAGTCCTAATGGTTGTATCAAATGAGGCGTAATGGACAGTGCACAATTCTGGTGGGATGAAGTCATTAACAGACTGACCTCTTGGGTAAGATAAATGATGAATTAAGCAGAACACACCAGGAGCTTTTTTAGGGACGATACCCAATGGGGAGACCCTCAGATTAGGAGAGGGTGGATCAAGGAAAGGGCTGACCCTGCCTTCAATCACTTCCTTTTGTATTTTTTGTCTAACAATATGTTCTACCCCTCACACAGATTTTAAATTTGCTGCCCTGTAAGGCTTGTGGCCACCACTGTAAGGGATGTGAAAACCATCTTGAAACCCCTCCCATAAGTAACGTGCTGCTGACTGGTCAGGGTATACACACAGCCATGCAGCAATACTGTCCAATTTAATTGGACTGGGGCCCTTTTCCCTGAGGAGCAGGGTTGTTGGTGCCTCTCCTTCCCCCTTGCTGGTCCCTACCAGACTGACCCTTCCCTTTTGGACATTTCCGGAAGGAATGTCCCCTGCCACAGATGGAGCACTCATGGCGAAAAAGGCAAGGGCGGTGAGAACATGCCCCTTTGGTGCCAAACTCCCAACATAAGAGCCGACACTGCTGATTAGATGTCTGAGACAGCTGTACTGGTTGCCATAAAAAGTTACCAGACTTGGCATTCTGCAATAAATGCCCGCTCTGTGCCCATTCACCAAGTATGGGCAGCTCGGCGACATAACTTGCAACCACAGATGTGAGTTAATAACATCCCACCTCAAGGATGGGTAAGAAGCAGCCATCAATCTAAAGGACTCGTATTGAAGCCAAGCGGGACCAGAAAAATCCACGTAAGCTCTGTAAATGATATCAAGGTACTTAATAAGGGCGTAGGCCTTGTGAGGCTGGCTCTGAGACACTAACCCAGCGTATATCAGAAACCCCGCTAACCAATTAGACCAGGTTCTGTCAACATGTCGCTTCTTAATTTTTTCTTTCTCCCTGTCATCTAATTCCTCTTTTTCTTTCTTATCCAATTCTCTATAAAGCAGTGAGAATATGTCAACATAATCACGCTTCAAGATTTTCTCCTTGGTAGCAGGAGCCAAATGTTCGCCCAAAGTAGGTGCCTGATCAAAACCCAAAGGGTTGTGGGGTGGCACCAAAGGTGCTTGGCCTCCCCCTGGTGTTCCTGGCATCACCGGGGAGCCTAGATGATTGAACGCATATGGGGACATAAATGGCAGTCCCGGTCCTGGGTACCAGCCAAACATGGGAGAGGTTGGGCTACCTGGTGGAGTGTTAGGTACATGAGTGATATTGCCTGGCTCAGGTGGGCCCCATGGCTAGGCATGTGTGTCAGTGTTATCAATGGGTAACTCACTTGGAGCAGGAGGAGGAGTCACCAGGGTCCCACTGGGTCCTTCTCTGGGAGACTCAACCTCATTGAAGTCATCGCGGTTCACCGCTGCATCCTCTTGTTCTTCCAAGGCCTGGATGCAAGCAAGAAATTGATTAGCAACATCATTAGTCAAAGCCCCTTCATTTTCTCTAGCAGGCCACTTTGGCTGTGGCTGACGCGCATCCTCCAGAGCCTGCAAACGTTCTAGTATCTTTTGCAAAACACCCTCATTAACAGTCTCATTGGCTGGAGGAGGGGGTGCAGGTTTAGGAGCAGGCCCTTTACCCTTTGGACCCCCTTTTCCCTTCCTGGGAGCCATATTGGTGGCAAATGGCCACGAACGCGCTTAACAAAAGGCACTTAAAGCACTTATAGCACACACAAGAATGTAAAGCAGAATTAAATTGTAGTGAAGTAAGTAAAATTCCAGAAATAAAGGTAAGAAATTGCAGAAATAAAGGTAAAAAGCATAAATAGGATCAAAATCAATTGAATAATTAAAATTAAATTGTTGAATATGAAATTGCAGTAAAATTAAATTGATGAATATGAAATTACAGTAAAATTAATTGAATGTATTAAAAAATGTAAACCAGATTGTTGAATATGAAATTGCAGGCAAAGTAGATTGATGAATATGAAATTGCAGTAAATTAATTGAGTGTATTAAAGAATGTAAACCAGAAGTAAGAAATTGAAGCAATAAAATCAAATTGCAGAAATAAAATCAAATTCAATTGAATAAATGAATAAATGAAAAAAATTGAATAAATGAATGTAAACCAGAAGTAAGAAATTGCAGCAATAAGATCAAATTGCAGAATTAAAATCAAATTCAATTGAATAAATGAATATTAAATTGCAACGGTAAAGTAATTGAATGTATTAAAGTATGTAAACCAGAATCTATTAAAGAGATAAAGTAAGTAATGAATTAACCTAAATGCTATAAATTTAAAAGCAAATTATAAATTGCTCAACAAAGTGCCCAGAAAATCCACAAAACTCCCATAAATCTAAATTTATTGAAAACAAAAGATAAATCAAAATGCAAAGGGTGCCCAGAAAATCAACAAAAAATTCCCAGAAATCAGAATAAATTGAAACGCAAGATAAATCAATAAATTGAAACTCAAGATAAATCAAAATGCAAAGGGGTGATACATAAAATCAATTAACAAAGGATAAAGTACAAAATAAATTCTAAAGGAACAAAGCCAACCAAGCCACGTGGAGATAAGGGGCTCTGAAACAAAGGCCCACCAGACCCCAACCAAGCCACTCCGCAAAAAAGGGGGGAGGGGCGGGCCATGTGGCAAGAAGCTGCAAGACAAAAACAGGCTCAAAACAAAAGCCCCAAGGAGGCCTACTCCAAGCCATGTGGCACAGCTATGAGGCCGCAAAACAAAGGCCTGAACAGACAGGCCCCCAAACAAATAAGGGGCTTTGCTTTCTGGAGCAGAGAGAAGTGAGGGCCCCAGGAGGTCGTCGCTTGCCCCGCCCCAGAAAGCAAGGCCCCTGAAAGGCGGTGCTCACCAGTAAGAGGCTGAGAAGAAGGGGGGAAGCAGAGAGAAGCGAGCGAAGGGAGCAGAGAGAAGTGAGGAATCCAAAAAACCATGCACACACCACGCACACACGGCTGGGCTGCCTCACAACAAGCACGAGTAATTGCAGCCCATTCAAACTCAATCAATCCCAAAGGTCCAGCGCAGATCCACGATCCTACTCCATCCGCTTCAGGGGGGAAAAGAGGAGGAGGCCAGGGGCGGCAAAGGGGTAAATCGCCTGACTGAACTCTGCCCCTGCCTCCTCCCTGCCAGGGTGTGCCTACGCCCTGGCCACTCCCTGTTCTCGTCTCCCTGCCCATCATTAAAACACCTCCCCCGGATCTACCATTCTTGCAGATCTGGGGGGGGTGTCTGTTACTCCTACAATGTTGCATCTTCTTCCCTGGCTCCCTTGCATAATTTTGTGGGTCTGGGAAGAGTCAGCCAATCACTGGCCGCTTCCCAGCCCAGTTAGGATATGTCCCACTCAGGGCATGCCCCACTCAACAAGGCATTCCACCTTGGGCTGCCTTCCCCACCCACCCACTATATAGTTTCAAGTTAGTTGATCACTGATGTTTGTCAATTTACTTGTTCTATGTCATACATTGTCACAATTTTTGGTGGCGTGGTATGTGGCACAGAGTTTGGCCTCAAACCTGTTTTCCCCACAGGAGGGGTCTCCTTTTGGGATATCATGGGGAAGGCATACTAGTAAACCAAGCTTGAGGGTCATGAACTGCCTCACCCCAGGTAGCAACAGAACCACACAGTGCCAGTACATCGCAGTGGTTTCCCTGTTGTTTCATTTCCAATCCAGTTGTTTGTGGAGTCATTTGCTGTTGTCCTTGGCTCCTTCATTCTTGCACCAAAGTGGCAACTAATGGACATTGTTCTAGTGTTGAGAGAGTTTGAAAGCAAGCAGTTAATCTATAACATTATGTACTGAATATCTTTCAAATATTTGATTTTATTTGGATTCAAATTGTTTGTAACGTATTTGCTTGGCAATGGCTGTTCCCTTCATTGCAATTTTTTTTAATGTGTGTGTATGTTGTCTGCTGCCACTGGGATATGCTGGGATGAAAGGACTGAATGAGCAGGATGTTTTCTGGTCCTTCCAGATTGCCCTATTTTTAAACAAGTTTAATCTAACAGTTTTGCTCTGAGTTCTCTTAGGACTTCAGGGAGCGGGAGAGCTGCAAATGTACAAAAGGAGCAGGACTTAAGGATAAGCATGACTCTAATTCTTAGTGATATCTTGTAATATCAGATGTGTGAAATGATATTAGCACATATTATTAGTACGTATAACCCTGTTCAAACATGTTGAGTTTTCTGTATCTTAATGTCACACAAACTGGAGACTGATATTACAAAGTGCAGACTGTAACTGTACATTTTATTGTTTTTAACAGTACCACTCTTTTGTTATTCTTGAAAATCCTGTAAATAGTCAGAGTTAAATACTATTAGTAAATATTAATATTTACAAATATTAATAAACATTAATAATTACATATAAATGTTTTATAAACATTTATCTTTACAAATTAATAAGTAAATATTAATCTGCAAATCAAAGACAAAGAAGCACAGTATAAAGAAAACAAATTGTTTCAATGAAAAGCTTATATTCCCTGACTGGGAATTACAGGTTGAGTATCCTTTGTCTGGAAGTCCAGAATGCTCCAAAATTGTCCACCTGAGGTGGCTGAAATAGTGACACCTTTGCTTTCTGGTGGTTCAGTGCACACACACTTTGTTTAATGCACAAAATTATTAAAAATATTACATATAAAATTACCTTCAGCCTATGGTATAAGGTGTATATGAAACATTAATGAATTTTGTGTTTAGATTGGGGCCCCACCTCCAAGATAGTATGCAAATATTCCAAATTCCAAAACACTTCTGGTCCCAAGCATAAGGGATACTCAACCTGTATTTCATTTCAGTTTTACAGTATTATAGGTATAGGGTGATATTCTCTAGCAATTCTCTTACAATCTTAGTAAATGTATCCCACGTTTCTGAAAGAGGGCTTAAGTTCTGGCACCCTTTCAGACTATACAATAATAGCACTATGGTTCCATTTTAACTACCATAACTGCATTCTATGGTATTCTGGAGTTTATAGTTGTAGGCGCTATAACTTTTTAGCTGAGTATTCTAAAAACCTCTCCCTAAACTGTAAATCCCAGGTTTCCATTTGATGGAACCATGACTGTTAAAGTGGAATATGGTGTTATAATTGTGTAGTGTGAAAGGACTTCCAATTGATAATGGGTGATACCATCTTCAGGGGTCCCTTAAATTACCTGGGAGTGACCCAGGGAGAAGACTTCCTTTCTTACATTTCCCCTTCCCCAGAAGCCCCAGTACTGGGCCAAGTCAGCCTTGCTAACTGACCTTGAGTTTCTTTCAATTTACTGCCCAACATCCTAGGACTACTGGCTGTCCTATGGGTAGGAAAAACAGCTGTCCCACATAAGGTTTATACTGGGCAGCCAGTGAGCAGGATCCTGGACTTTCTGGAAGGGGGAATAAAACTCTGAAACTTCAGTAGATGTATATACCTCAATTACATTTTGAAGCATTCCAAAAGCTCTTGGCACAATCAATACTCAGATATGAAATGTTCCTGGACTTGCAAGTTGTGCTAGCAATCTCATTGTTGATGAATAGGGATTTGTATTTGATTTTCTGAAGCTCCCACCATTTTTTACAAGCTGCCTTTATTCTCAGGAGTCTTTCGCAGTCTTACAGTTTGGCCCTTCATGTATGTCTGACTACAGAATAACAGGAGATATACATAATAGGCTTAGCATTTTTATCTTTCTCCTTTCAATGATGGAATCAAAAGAAAGAAAAGCACAAAAAGGAAAAAATGACTCTAAATACATAATATTTCATGTGCCTTTACAAAGAAATCAAAGAATACATACAATAAGTCAGAGTTTAATGTCAATGAACTTTACAGTACAGTCTTAAAAATTCAAGAAAAATGTGGATGGGCAAAATGGAAAAGCTTTCATGGACCAGCATTTAAGTAAATTAAAAGCTTGCAGCACAGCAGTGAATGCTTCTCAGCCAGCCTCCAGTGTCTTCTACTCAGCAGCATGCCAGGATCTGGCAGAAGGCCCCGGCATTACCTGCTGAGTGTAAGTAAAACTGTCTTTCAGAAACTGCAGAAGACATTTGGTGGGTTGCTTTTTTGACATTTTTTTTTCCTGCTCTGCAATGAGTGGCCATACCTCTCCTGCTTAAAACTCCTAAGGGTTGTGTCTACAAGATTCTAATGCATATGCTGTTGGCATCAAATGTATTATTTGTTTTTAAAATTCAGAAGGAAAGGTCATATTAGAGTAATTGATTGAGCACTGCGTGATCTTTAAGGTTAGCTGACAACCAAGTGAAGAAAAACTTTGAAATTTTGTCATGAGGGGGTGCATAGTCCATGTGAAGGAAAGCTATACACACTGATCCCAAAATAAAGTTCCATTGAACTCACTGAGACTTGCTTCTAAGTAGACACAAGTAGGACTGTACTGGGGGGGATTCTCTCTGGCTTTTCTTTGCAAACAAAGATTCAGGAAGGACTTATCCCGCACTTTCTGCAAGCACGCTGATGACTAAAAAGGCCAATCCGAGATGAACAAGTCCGGTTGCAGAAAGCACAGCAGAAGATCTCCTTGAGTGATGTTTCCAGGTTATGATTCTTTCTGCATTGTTGTTTCTCTTCAAGACTTGTTCGGTGTGAGTTCTCAGATAAGGCTGCTGCATTGTGGATAGTGCGTGTCCATGCCTCCCGATGTGAGGCCAGGGTGGACCATTGTTGGTGATCAATTTGGCCGAGCCTGAGATGTTGTTTCAGGGAGTCCTTGTATCGCTTTTATGGCGTGCCCCTCTTACGCTGACCCGTGGCAAGTTCACCATAGAGTACTATTTTTGGGAAGCGATGGTCCTCCATCCTAGAAATTTGCCCCGCCCAACGCAGCTGTGTTCTCAATATCACGGCCTCAATGCTGGTGATCCCTGCTTGCTCAAGGACAACAACATTCGTCACATTGTCAGTCCAGTGTATATTTAGGATTGTGCGTATACAACACTGATGAAAGCATTCGAGGAGTCGTAAGTGTTGGTGATAGGTGACCCATGTTTCAGACCCGTAAAGGAGAATAGACAGTACAATGGCTCTATACACACTGATTTTTGTACTCCGCCTCAGGTGTTGTTACTCCAGACTGTTTTGGGGGAGGGGATTAGGACTTTCCAAATAGTACCACTGAAGCAGGTTTTTGCTCCTGTTATCCCACCTGTTTCAATGGGAACTCCAGCCATTTCTTTTTAAAGGTAACCTAAAAAGCTCCTACATTACAACTGTGAGACTTGCTGTGACAGGCCTGCCACGTCCCTTCAGAGCATGCACACACACGCACACCTTCCCCCTCCGCCCAAGAGAGAGGAAAACGGCAGTGAATTTGCTGAAACTACAAAAACCACAGACTTTCTAGAGCCAGAAAAAAACTGTTTTCTTCTGCAAACCTGACCACGTTGGTTTGAAAACCAGCTGCCACCATGTGAAGCTGGAAGTCCTCCTTCTCCTTCACCAATTCCCCTTTGCTATCCCAGGGGAATCCAGATAGCTAGCCCAAGCTAGGCACGTACACGTGATTAATAGGAAAACAGAAAAAGCTTTATTTCTAGTTCCAGTGATTAAGCAGTTAGCATTGAGGGAAATCTATCCTCTCCAGGTTCTCAACTTAACACAATTACATAGGATGCATTCAGTCAGAGGACTAAAATAAATCACAAAAACTAACACACTTCTAGCTATACACATTTTCCCTATGCTAAAAAAATGCTAACTTACACTTATGAAGTCCATGTATCAGTCTGTGTCCCAATTGGGATAGGCTAGGCTCATGCTTATAAAAGTCAGCCTAATGAAGTCTCTGATGATGGAATTCAGAGTCATTTGAGAGTCTCTCCCCAGACTCCATGATATCCCTTGTGGCCTTTGGTGTTCCTAAGCCATGTGGCAGGTCTGCTCTTTAGACCTCAGTAAAACCACATGTCTCTTTGCTGGTCTCAAGCCATGTGTCTCCAGACAAAGGAATTCAGAAACTCAACACTCCATTAGCCACATCTGATTGGCTCTCCAGTCAGGTGATGTGATGTAATGTTTAGGAAATGAGGGGCCACCCTCTACCTTACCTGATGCTGTGGAAATTTACAGATGATGATGTCATGCAGCTCCACGATGGAGTTGGAGAAGGCACTCCATCATGACACTTGCATTGGGCTGATCACAGATACATAGACCTGAAACCTATTGGTAGTGCCAGCTGGAGTAGACCCATTGATTGGTGAGTCAACAGTTATGTAAATCCCATTGATTAAATTATTTATTACAAATGTCATCTTGTATGGATGGGGACATTATGGCCGGCAGGCCACATGTTGCCCCAGGACAGTTTTTGCAACCTACCCAGCCCTGCAATTCTCTGGAAGGCTAAAGGAGCAATCCACTACCATTGGGTTATTCCCTCATGCCAGCTGATCCCCTCATTGGGTTATTCCCTCATGCCAGCTTTAGCAGCTGAGGAAGATGCTGCTAAAATCACTCAGATACCTGCAGGCACACAGGTTACAGAGCATGGAAATGTAAACAAATGTGCTACTGCTGTTCAGTTGGGCATTGAGAGGTGTACTTCTGAATAGGCTACAGAGTCAATATTAAGAAAAAAAATTATGGCGTCAAGTGAAAGCAACATGGAGGGAAGGTCCCCTCATCATCATTCTGATATGAAAGTGGCAACAGTGAAACCTAAAGCACTGGGGTCTAAGAAAGTTGAAAAGGACAGAATTAAAGATAAAAGGAAGTCAAAGGCTTACCGGTTTGGTCTCCTCAGAGGGAGAAAGGGAACTCGCTGGAAGTTAGTGCAATTGCACCTTCTGGGAACCATCTTGAATTGGAAGGTTCTAAATATTTACCGGTATGTGACAATTTTTGAATGGAGTTATAGCAGGTTTAAGAGATTTGTATAAGTAAGTGATGGCAAGTTTTTAACTTTAGAGTTAAGATGTTAAAGATAAGATTATGTACTAGGAATTACTTATTATCAATGAATAACCAAAATAATACATTTAGATAAGGTTCACTTACTAAGGGGATTTTAAGTGATTGCTTTATAGGCATTTAGCTGTAGGTTAGAACCTATAGCCCCAACTTTATGTCTATCTTTAAAAAAAAATATTTTAGTGCTTGTTCTGTTTTTTAAGGATAGTTTTGGGGGGTTAGTTTAGGAGGAGCTTTTTGGTATGTGTTTTTGATATTGTGTTTTTCTTTATATGTTGTTTTTAGACTAGAAAATTAAGTGTTTTAATAAAAAGATTTAATTAAAAAAAGAATTGGAAGGTTCTAGTCAGAAATGAGGGGTTGGAGCAAGGAAAGCTTCCAGCCAGAAGCTGGAAGGCAGCATTTTCAAGCATGCTGGCCTGTATGTTGCTAGACAACCAGGCAAACATTGCTGAAGTCTGAAGAAGAAAAAAAATAGCTTTTTAAATCAAGGCCTTGCAGCTGGAACTCAGGAGAGATTTTTGGATTACCTGAACACAGTGCTAGTGTAGACTCAGCTTCAAGTACAGGCATGGGGGACTGAATCTGCAGCATCAGTAAAGTCCAGTGCTTCTAGTCAGTTTCAGGATTTTTATGTACAGTATTTGGAGACATAATTAAAGAATTAATTAGCATGGAAATAGACTTAAAAGATGCAAAGCAGTATTTTTAACCAAACTTTTCCAAATGCAATGGACTTGAATACTATCTAATAAAATTACTAAATCAGAGTAATATGACAGCAAGGAATTTGAACAACAATGACAATTTAGGTTTAATGAATTCAAAATGTTTATTAAGTGGAGAAGAAACTCCAGGAGAGCTAAGACATTCTCAAAGTCAGAAGGAAGTGTTACAGATGCAAGGTTTGAGTCAAAGAGGTTTGGAAAGGCCAAGGAAGTGTGCTGAGAAGACAAAGCATGCTTCTCTTAAGAACAATGCAAGTTATAGAAATTGTTCAAATATAATGGATGATTTATCAGATGCAGACTCAGAGAGGTCACTAGAGGGAGGGGGGCTAGCACATGAAGAAAAGGGTTCAGAATTGGAGGATTGGAATTCTTCAGATAAAGACTGTGTAGTGGAACCAGTAAATCTAGATTCTTTGTGATGGATAAGTTTAAAGTTCAACCTAAGAAAGTATTAGTCACTTTGGGTCTGGAAGATCCAGATCAAAGTGGGAGTGCAGAAAAGAGGAAGGATACTAGTGTGGTATCAGTGTTACAGAAGATGACTTCAAACTCCTTGGAGATTCCTGTGCCAGAGCTATTTACTGAGTTAATTGAATCAGAATTGGAACCAGTTCTCAATTCTAAAAGGTTGTTAGGTTATAGAAAAAACTTGTATTCCTTTGGTAAGAATACTATGAATCAATTGGCTGTCCCATTGGTCATTATGTGGATGAAAAACGAATTGATTCAGCTTTGAGAATGTCTCATGAAGCTTCAGCTTTGTCAATTAGAGCATTAATTCTATGTTTCCAAGGGCAACTATATTATGGGTTCAGGAGATTCTAGAATCAGAAGATGTAAGTACTCAGTACAAAGAGGATTATTTAAGTGGGAACAGGTTCTGCAGTATGTGACTGATGCAAGATACGATGCTGCAACCTTTGCAGCATGGGCAGTTGCTGCTACTATAATTGGTCATAGATTTCTGTGGTTGAAGCATTGAGGCTGACCAAAAATCAAGAGCAATGTTGGTAAAAACTCCCTTCAAAGGAAAATTGTTATTTGGAGAAAAAACTCTGGATAAGTTTTCAGTGGAAGGAAAGGACAAGAAACAGGTGTGTTCCATAGCATAAAGAAGAATGTTAGACAAGTTAGACAAGACAGGGAGAAAACTACTCCTTTCGAAGAGGAAGAGGTTTTCAAAATCAAAGAAAGTTCAGAAACTATAGACAGCAATGGAATAGAAGTAGGTCCCAGTTTAGAAAACAGGGGACAACAACAGCCAAGGACATGAGCAGGTTGCTCCAACAGAGGTGGCAGACAACGGTACTGACTTGGAAGACCTACCGGGGGGAGGAAGACTGCTTCATTTCAGGCATCTGTGGGAAGACATAACTACAGGCAAATGGGTACTCTGAGTACTTCAAGAAGGTTACAAAATAATTTTCTCAAGAAGACCAAAGAGAAGGTATCTTCCATTGCCAGTACCAAAAGGCAGAATCAAGAGGGAGATAGTCCAACAAGAAATCCAGCATTTAATTCAAATAAGGGCAATAGAACAAGTCCCATCCAATCAGAAATTCAAAGGGATTTACTCGATTTTACTCAAAATTCAAAGGGATTTACTCGAAAACCCCTACCCCAGCTCTAGGTTAGTGTAGGTGAGGGGCCCAATCCTCAAGGAACATAGGCCCAGTAGATCCAAGACCACTCCCACTCCATGCCAGAACACCTTGTTTTCTAACGTAGGAGATTATCACACAGGTCCAAAAAAAAAAAAAGTCTCTATCTCGTGTCTCGCCTTCTAATTCCTGGCCCACTCCCATCCCTGTCATGATTTTTTTAAAAAAAAATCAGAAACTTACCTTTAAAGTGGGACAGAAACTGCTCCCTCCCCTCCAGCAGCCCAGGCATGAATGGAGCCCTCACACAGAGCTCCATTCACTTCCTGGAAAGCAAATCCAGGAAGGACTATTGCACAGTAATAAATAAATAAATAAATAAAATCAAACGGAAAAAAAACAAACAAACAAGTAAACAGGGGAGGGTATAAAAAAGGCTGTCACTTACCTGGATGTCAGGATCACCACCAGAACTGTTGTCTACTTACCTTCCAGGATGTCACAGAGGCAGGCAGCCAGCAGAAAATTTAAAAATAAAAATACAAGCAACGTCAAAGGCTTAAACTAAGCACCAAAACACACTTAAAACTTTACAAACAACATGGGGAGGGTACAAAAAATGCTGTCACTTACCTGGATGTCCTGGTCGTAGCCGGAGGCATTTGGCACAGACCCTCCAGATCGTGCCAGCATAACGGGGCACTGGTTCGCACACCCGTGATTCCATGACAGAAACAGAATGGGTGGTCTATTCTATTAACGGCTTAAGCTGTTAATAGAAAACCCCGAAGACTGAACAGAGCCAGAACAAGACAGGTATGATGTTGTCTGAAAGAGAAAACCTTTAGTGATCCTGTGGTGTCCGCGTCCCGGATTATAAGGCTCGTTTGACAATGTCCCTAGAGCCAGCAGAAACATCCAGCAGTGGCTGATCTTGCTCACTGAATTTTTGTAGACCTACTCAAGGTTGCCTTATATAACTAAGGAGATTATCAGACGAGCCTCTAAAAAGTTTCTGTCCCACTGTATTTTAAAGCATAAGTGTCCCGGCACAATAACCCTTTTTATCAGACATTGCCACAATAACGATAAAGAGCAGCCCTGGAATTATGGGAGCATGACCACCAATGCTGTTTACTTCCACGGTTGCCAGTGCACATGATCTCGGTGGTTCTCGCAAGAAGATGCAAACACCCTTAAACATCTAAAAACAGTTAAATTAACAAACTAAACGAACACACAAGCACTGAAACATACTTAAAAATTTGCCAGCAAAACAAGGAGGTTCATAAAAAGGGCGCCCCGTACCTAGTTTTCGCATTCTCACCCAGAAGTGTTCTGGCAGGGACTGCCAATTGACGCTATATTCACAGCGCACAGTTTCAAACGCAATTCCATAACAAAAATGCCACAGCAGATCAATTCACTGCTTTGGACCGTTGATAAAAAAGGAACGCCTTATTAACAATTGCATAATGCCAAAGGATGGCGTTGTACAAAATGGGCGCCTTTTAGCATTCTTTTGGCGTCATTATCACACCATATTTGCCGCATCTGATAATCTCCCACCTCCACTATACTGTCGCAACAACAACATTTACAGTTGGTTAAATAATAAATATATATATTGCTCCCTTTTAAAATAGTTTCTACCATTAAATGGCAATTCTGGCAATTATTACCTGATATGTCCCCATGAACTAAAATCTGAAGTGATTTCCAAATGTTAGCTTACAGTCAAAGACACAAACTCTCTTTTTCTAGTGAAAGAACATTTTTTAAAAATTCAGCAACTCTGAATTGCATTGGCTGTTTTGTTGCCTAGCTATGTAATTTTGCAATATCCTTCTTCACTAACTTGAACTTTGCTACTGTCATTTTGTTTATGTTCATCTCACTGTGCAGTATTGAATTTTCCAGTTCAGTAATAATGTTAAGTTACATCAATCTGTAGCAGAAAATTCTGGTGTTTTCTGAGCCACATGGTTTGCCTAGGTGTTCACCAGTGCCGACACAGCAATTCAGTGCTCTGGCAGCAATGCTAATCCATTTACAGGTATATCATTTTATAGTGGTCTGTATGATGACAAGCTAGATGGAGACTTACCGGTATGTTCCTTAGGAAAAATCTACTGCAAAGAATCCCTCCAAGATGCAGTATAGGAACAGTAGAGTTCTCCCCTGAAGTCAAAAATAGAAGACTGTTTTTTTGATCCAGAGGATCTAGCTTGTGGCCATCACATGCTTAAATGAAACTAAGGACTAAATTGCACATAATGTTATGTGGAACTCTAGTGTGTGGGAGGAGGAATGTTCAATTCTTTCCTCCTAACTGAAGTCATGGTGAAAATCTCTGCCCACCTTCCAGTTGCTAACAGACAGGGAAGGAAGCTATATGCAGTGCCTATATGCAGTGCCATATATAATGTTTTAGCAGCACACATAGTCTGGCCTGTCTAGGGGAGTCAATATATTGATTAATTAGTGAGCTAGCTGAATCTGTATAAATCTTCATATGAGTAAAACAGCAGTGGGGCTATGTAACTACCCACCACCGGACAAAAGAGAAACAACTTTTAGCAGTGGTGGCACCGGGGGTGCTGGTGAAGGGAGACTAGACCGCACCAGGTGACACCTAGTACTAGTACTAGAAGTACTGCTGAACAGCCAAGAGATGACAGCCTGAATCAAGTCAAGGAACCAGATGAAAGAAATTCTTTAGTATAAAAGAAAAGGCGGGAACTGTGAAAGAGTGGACAACCCTGGCTGTAAATAGGTAACCCAGAGGTCGTGTGGATTATCCTGAAAGTGAATATCCTAGTGGAAATACTGAAGAGGGGCCTGGAAAAGGTGGTGCCAGTAATGAGAGAACTCTGCAAATTAGGAGGAGTAGCTAATACCCTAGAGGACAGGATCAAAATTCAAAATGACCTGGATAGACTGGAGAGCTGGGCCAAAGCTAACAAAATGAAATTCAATATGGAGAAATGTAAGGTGCTGCACTTGGGGCGGAAAAACGAAATGCATAGATACAGGATGGGGGAGACCTGGCTGAATGAGACTACATGAAAAAGGGATCTAGGAGTGAGCAGACCACAAGTTGAACATGAGTCAACAGTGTGATGCGACAGCTAAAAAGGCCAATGCGATTTTGGGCTGCATCAATAGAAGTATAGTGTCTAGATCAAGGGAAGTAATAGTGCCACTCTATTCTGCCTTGGTCAGGCCTCACCTAGAATACTGTGTCCAGTTCTGGGCACCACAATTCAAAAAGGATATTAAATTGAAGCATGTCCAGAGGAGGGTGACTAAAATGGTGAAAGGTCTGGAAACCATGCCTTATGAGGAAAGACTTAGGGAGCTGGGTATGTTTAGCCTGGAAAAAAGACGGTTAAGGGGTGATATGATAGCCCTGTTTAAGTATTTGAAGGGATGTCACATTGAGGATGGAGCAAGCTTGTTTTCTGCTGCTCCACAGACTAGAACACGGAGCAATGGATGCAAGCTCCAGGAACAGAGATTCCACCTCAACATTAGGAGGAACTTTCTGACAGTAAGAGCTGTTCAGCAGTTGAGCACACTCCCTCGGAGGGTGGTGGGGGCTCCTTCCTTGGAGGTCTTTAAACAGAGGCTGGATGGCCATCTGTCAGGGATGCTTTGATCGTGATTTCCTGTGTGGCAGGGGGTTGGACTGGATGGCCCTTGTGGTCTCTTTCAGCTCTACAATTCTATGATTCTATGATTAACCAAAATGCCAGTTCTGCAAACATCAGAGATAAAGGAGAGAGAGTTTGTACATCAACATTTCACTCCAAGGAGAAAGTGGAGAACAACAATGAAGGAAAGGAAAGCAGTGAAAGCAAAAGCAAGGAGGCTTGCCGTTTGCTGACGGGCCTTTTTGCAGCCCCACCAGCACCCCCCACAGAGCCCTCCACCCCCCTACCCTGCTGGGTGTGGGGGAGTGGAGACCGCATAGTCCTCCTGGCGGCTGCCATCTTGCCCCGTCTTCTTCCCAGCTGACTTTGCGGCCAGAAGGGGTGGGGAGGGAGTGGCAGCCAACCAGGACGGGCCTGTTCGCCCCTGATTGGCTGCGGCCACCAGGGCGGGGAGGGACATCCGGCCAGCTTCTGATGCGGCCGGATGACGAAAAGGCAGGCCGACGGAGCTGATAAATTGCAGCTCCATCGGTCCTCCGCCCTCTTTAGGCGGCGGCAGGCGTTTCCCAAGGGGAAAGCCTGGGTGATGGATGTCATGGGTCGTGATAAGGCATGAGGTCAAGGGGTCTCCGTCAAGTGCAAGTTCAAGCACTAGCTCAAGTTCAAGGGAGACCACACCTCTGGATGTTAATCATTTGTTTGCAGGGGAGGGGAGAGAGTCGAGCGGATGGCTCAGCCAGCATCTCTCCCCTCCAGGAAGTCGGTATGGACCACCCATGGTCTTGACCCACATGGGTGGTCTCAAGGAGCAAATCACAACCCATGCATTGCCGCCAACCATTTAGCTTGCAAGTTGCAGCCATTTATTGCCAAGAAACATGTATTTTACTAACCTGTATTTAACCCATGTTTTCTGAAGATGTAACCATATACAATTTTAATTATCTAACAATGTGTATGAGTATTATTTAGGAGGGTGGAGGGGCTATACAGTCTGGGTCTGCAAAAGGAATGCCTGCAGGAGTCAGCCAGATAGTGGCATCCTCATACTATCAGTATCCAAAGAGAGGAGATCACCTCCGTAGACTGAATGGCTCCTACTCACTGAGAATGATTAGACTGTTACACCAGGGGGACTAGCAGGCAGGAGCCGCTTATATGAACAGAAGTTGGTGATGATAGAGAAGACTTGCTGGAAGTACCTCCAAGCATATTGGATTTTGTTATATCAATTGGTCTGTTTGCAATACCTGTATAATTCTATGCGTGGGTTGTACCTGGGAGTTGCAATTTTATTTATGAGGATTGTGGAAAATGGCAGTGGATTGAATTAGCCATTTCTAAGCCTTTATAATGAAATGTATATGTCAAATCAAAAATACAAGATTGGAAGGTTACATATGTTAATTTGAAACTACCTTTGACTTTTGAAAGGATAAGTGTTCTAATGACAAGTGATTGTGATGTTTGACTTATATAGCTTTAACATTTAACACAAGGAGCATTAAAATCATATATGAATGGTAGATTGATAATCAAATAAATTTTAGTGAATAGGGTTAGAAAATGGAAATGTTTGTATTTAATGGTATGAATTATTAATGTGATGTATGCTTAGGTGTTGTAAGAGGAAATGATATTAAAAGTATGAAATACAATCCTCTGTAAGTATGTTAATGTAAGTTAATGTAAGATGAAGGACAACTGTCATGTTTAAGATTTATTGTTATGAAATGTAACATATAGTATAAGACTATAAAATTATTGCTAAGTATTGTGATAGGCTTAACGTTCTGTTTATAGCAAGGTGCTAGATCTCATTGCTCTTAACTGAGACCTATGGGGGCCTCAATAGAGCAATGACTTCTGAAGAAGGGGCAGGTGAACGAGGAGATGGACAAGCCTGAGTAAAGGCAGCCAATCACTGCTCAGGGAATGCTGTGAAGGCAGGGCTATAGGAAAGAAATGTTACAAAACAGAGGTTTGTCTCTGTCAGCAGGCAGATAAGAACAAGTTGAAACAGAGAGAGACACAGACACATAGGAGATTATCACACAGACGTTATAAACCAGAATAGGAATGCAATAGGATCATTAAAGAATTTTTCTTTCAGACAACGTTGTCGTCCCTCTCCCACTCTGGCCCCATGCTGAGCCCGTTTGGTTTCCATTTTTTTTTAATTAACGGCTTAAGCCATTAATAGATCACCTGTTCTGTTTCTTAGTTCTGAGTTAAATGCTCAACTAAGACCCTGTCTAAATGGCAATTTACATAAAGTACGTAGGCAATAAAACCCCTGCACATTGATTTTTTCTTTGAAGTGCCCACTACAACAATACATTTGCAGATCGAGTATCTGGAAATTCTCACACCCGGTCAAAATGTGCCAAATTTCAGAGCTTGCATTCAAGCTATAGAAACACTTGCATTCAAGCTATTGAACCTGCTAATTCTCACTTGTTTAATGAATAGCATTGAACTTCCATCCCTGTTCTGCAGTACTGATGAGTGGGGCATTGAAGTATGTGTCAGGATGCTGGGACATGCACTCACTGAGAATGCACTCACTGGTATTAAGTGCTACCGCCAGCAGGGGCCAGTAGTGAGCTAGCTACATGCAGCTGGTGAGCACAGGAAGCTACTGTTTATATTAGCCATGATGGGAATGGAAGCAGAGGAGTTATCTGGGAACAAACTGAGTAAACCATGTGTATGGGAATGAGGAACTATATAGCCCATGAATGTAATATATTTGTATTTGTATAACCAGATGTTCCCACCCTCATTAAGCACTTTGATTTTTGCTCTTAGACTGTGCACTTGTACTGTGCAGTCTATGCTATGCAGTACTGGACAATGCTGCTATGACTGCTGAGTTATGTAGTCTATGTTTCTGGAGTCTCAGGTTTATTGTATATATTTCTTTAATATGCACAAGTAAAGAACATTAGTTTAGGCATGATCTCTGTGTCTGTGTGCTCATTTCATCTGCCTGATGTCTGCTGTTTTTACTACAAGACCTATTTGCCGCCTGGTCCTCTTGACTTGCTCAGAGGTACTAGTGTGCAACTGTGACAGAATGAAGTGTCCAAAACCTCTCCCCAGTGTGCCATGGTAGAAGAAGCAGAAGCAGGGACCCCTGCAGACCTCAAGGCTTCTGGGGCTCACTGGTAGGAGGGGGCTTGATGTGTCATCCTTTATTACCCCACTCATCAGTGCTGCAGAATTCTGTCCCTTGGTATGGCTGGCTCAATTTTAAGATTGGTTTCGGGGGCATCTATGATTGTATCAATGCCCACAATCATAGATGTTAATAAGGAAACAATTACAAGGTTGTAAATCTAACTTAAAACATTGTAACTGACTAACAGGATGCCTGCCGTATACTTTTTGTATTGTGAGACATTTCCTGACCCCAGTGAATTCTAGTGTCCCTCCAGTGCAAGAAATTCCCTTTTTTTCCTTTAATGGGCCCAGCCTACTGACAACCAGAGTATGTCTCATCTGCTTCAGTGTATTATAGTTTGACAAAAATTGACATGGGACACTTTTTTTTGTCCCAGTATCTTCCATTAGCTGGGATTTTAAAAAGTACCCTAATGTTGAAAATAAACAGATTTGTTGGGCCTTTTTTTGTCTTAGCTGTACATGGCAAATAGATGAAATTTGGAGAAGTGGTTTGCAACTGTTCAGCTGACAATGTTGCATAATGCCTACACATGTAGGTCTAATTCTGTGAGGATTCTGTAACAACAGCAAAATGAGCCTCGAGGGACTAAAATGCCCCACTGTAGTGTAGGAGAGTTAAAGTACAGTAGTGCTCTAGTGGTGGATTTCATAGCAGAAGGTGGTTTACAATGGTTTACAATACAACCGTGAATCATCAATGAGTAATGTCAGTGAGCTCCTAAAGTGTACACTAATCTTCCAGTCATGGCAAGAAAAGATGATTTGATGATATTTCCTGTTTCTCAGCGTTATGTTTGTGTCTAATGTTTGTAGAGATTTCATATAAGCCTTCTGAACAAATTTACTCCTGTAACTGCAAAGTAATCCACAATTTATTTCAACACACTGGCTAATGTTCTTTCTGATGGTGCAGATGAAAGGTTATCATGGCTGTCTATCAAACACACAAGCACACTTTCATCCTCACCTTATTATTCTAGTGCTTCGTATTGTTATTCCACTGTGATACATAATTGATTCAACAGCTATAGCAGAATCTTTTTATCCCTAGTAGCAAATTAAAGTATACTTTTGAAAGGTTTTTTTCCCCTCCCCAGGAATGGGTGGGGGGGTTAGGGGCCATCCTTCCAATGAAGAAACATATTAAGCAAATATTCTTAAAAAGCAAAAGGACTACTGCAGGAGAGGGGGATACTTTCACATTCTTCTTATATGTCTCTATATGTGTTCATGCATTAGAACATAAAAGTGCTCTTCCTAAAAGGTATTTGAAAAGCAAATAATTTGCATTCACCATGAATCCTTTGGTGTTTAGATGTCAAGACTCTGATTGAGTAATGGGTGGATATGGAGAGTCTTCTAAAAACACCTGTGGGACTATTTCCTGTACCTAGTCAGCATTTTGATAGGTTTTTGCCAAAGTTGTTGTTGTTGCTATGTACATTCAAGTCGACTTCGACTTACAGTGAGCCTATCTTGGGTTTTCTTGGCAAGATTTATTCAGGGAGATTTTCCATTGCCTTTTTTTTAGCCTAAGAGAGAGTGAGAGTTGTCCAAGGTTACCAAGTGGATTTCCACAACTGAGCAGGCATTCAAATCTGGACCTCTCCGTTTCCTAGTCCAACACTCAAACCACTATGCCATGCTGTCTCTATTTCCATAGAGTAGGTTAAAACTGAGTCCCAAAACAGCTCCCACAATGATTTGGTTGTTTATAAACATCCCAATATAACCAAAATTTAGGAATATCTTCAAGACATACATGCACAAATATTACCACCCCATGATGCCAATGAACATTAGGAAAAGCATGGAACTAGAGAAAATATAGATTTATTTCCATCAGGCTGAACCCACCTTTTGATTACAAATAACACATGATTACTGCTTAGACCTGGCATTCAACTCTTAATGAAAGCAATTGTGAAATATATTGAGTTCACTTGCACAACCTAAGAATGTGAATGTTAAGCTAGAGTTTCTCCAGCTCAAATCTTGCTTCAGAGGTTGGGAAATCCTGGGGCATGGAAATGTTACTTTTCTGGACTACAGCTTCTAGAATCCTCCCAGCCAGTGTGGCTACTAGTATTCTGAAAGTTGTGGTCTAAAAGATAAGGTTTCAAGTTCTGAGCAAAACATTGTTCTTTCAGCCTCACCACTTATCTACCATATGACTTTCTTTCTGGGACCTATGCACCATTTTGAATACTTGAAATGTGTTATGAATATTATTTTATATTATAATTGCATTGCCATTGGCAAATACAGCCTTTGGTTTTTTTGGGGGGGGGATCTGGGCAAGGAGTTTTCTAGCAGCCTCCACCACTTGTGAGCTTGTGAGCTTACCCTTTCTATAAGCTTAGGCCCCATCCTTAGTGAGTTTATGAGACACCAGCATGGACCAACAGTGTTGTGTCCGGTGAGAGAAGCAGCAGCAACTTCTAGTGTTTAGAAGAGAATCATAATGCCATGTGGCTGGAGCTGCCTCCATTCTGCCATACCATGGCATGGAGCCTCAGTGGTGTTACAGCAGCATGATATTAAGTTGGGGATAAGGCCAAGAGGATTCTGGAATGAAATAAAATGACAGTAATCTCCAGAAGTGCCAGCATAGTGTAGTGGCTTGAACATTGGACTGCAACTCTGGAGATCATGGTCTAATCCCTGCTCAGCCATGGAAACCCACTGTCAGGCTCACCCCTGAATTCAGGGGTTTAGAGTGGAATTCATGGAAGACCCTGACATAAGGCTGCCTCTGGCCTGTTTCCCTTGACTAAGCCCCTGGGGCTTTGGGAAAGATGCCAGCCCGCCTTGTTGGCCTGGGAATGCTGCTTTCCACAACGGCTCAAGGTCAACACTCCAGGTGCAGGCCGGGCTGTTCCTCCTCCCTAGATGCCTTTCTCACACTGTGGGGGTTTATCAGGGGTGTGTGTGCTAGCCTGTATTCAGTTTCGGCTTTGTTCTATGTTCCTGACACACATTTCCTTACCAATAAAGAATTTCTATTGAGTGAATGCGAGCGTGTATTCTTCGTATATCACAGTAAGCCAAAACTGAGCGAGCGTGTGTTCTTGGTATATCACACCCACTGGGTGACCTTAGGCAAGTCACACTCTCTCAGCCTCAGAGGAAGGCCATGGCAAACCCCCTCTGAACAAACCTTGCCAAGAAACCCCCCTTAGGGTCGCCATAAGTCGGAAACAACTTGAAGGCACACCACAACAACAAAATCTCCAGAAACATGATGTGCTGCTCTTCTCAGGCCTGTGCCACAGCCCTCCCCCATTTATACATTAATTTATGATTGCTAGTGTTAAACATGGTGGGCCTTCTTAGGTGCTTGGGCCTGAAGGCACAGTGTGGTGACACCAAGCTCTGCCATCGAAATGATCCTCTTGCCCTATCCATCTACAACTCAGGGGCATACCAGCACTTGTATAAATCCAGCTCTCTTCAGCTAGAACCTTCTCTTAAACAAATATGAGGTGATCATAGATATACAGTACTTTTAATTAAGGAAGCATATAGAATTCTTAAATGAAGGGAACTTCTTGTACTATCTGAAAACAAATGCATTTTATTCTATTTTGTTGTGAACTACAGCCTTGCTCTTATTTGATGAGTGTCTGAAGAATGATTTATGAAGCATGACTGTTCTTCCTTCTTATTCCAGGAAACTTGTTTAATGTAATTTTTTTGTTGTTGTTGCTAAAAACTAGAGGTTGTAAATATGCATGTATAAACTGGTTTGTGATAAAGTATCTTCCAGAATTAGATGTCAGAATTCTGCCTCCATTTATTTCATATGCATCTGAAGATACATACATATGATTCCTGTAATATCAGGGAACCATTTTGTTGAAGCGCTACAGAAAGTTGCCAGATATCTCTTCAATTACAGTAAGTGATGGGCTCTTATACATTATTTATAATCTAGCCTTGACATTTGCTTCTTGTTGGCAGGTCAGCTATTCAGAAATTGGGATCAGAAATCTTTGAAAATGTTTACAAGTTCCTCCGCCAAGCAAGGCAGGAAAATGCAAGTGAAGATGAAATCAGAGAATACCTGGAAAAAATGGTGTCTCGGGCAAGTGACTGTTTTGAAGTTGATCAGCTCATCTATTTTGAAGACCAGCTACAGGACTCAGAAGATATTGGAGTGTGATGTGCATCTGAGAATGGATTTACTTGGATTCTCTGAAACCAGTGAACTCGGCAAGTTTTCAACTGAGAACAAGCAAGCATCCTGTGATATGCTTAGGGTGATGAGTAGAACAGAGATAGTGTTGGCCATTTTGCAGCCTGGTTATATGAGATTAAGAACACTCTTCTTCTTCTCTAAATGAATAATAATAATAATAATAATTTTTTATTTTTAACCCGCCCCTCTGCTCGGCAACGGAGCGGCTTACAGCAAGATTAAAACAACATCAAGTTAAAACAGTCCTTCCCCATCCTACCCTCCCACCCCTTAAAACTAAATTCAACAAATAGAGAGTTAAAACAAAGATAAAATACAATAAATAAATAAATAAATAAATAAATAAAAGCAACGACGGCAAGGGGGTGGGTAGCAATCAGTCCACTTGAACCGGGAAGTTATTCCGGGAAGGCCTGCCGGAAGAGATCCGTCTTTAGCGCTTTCTATGAAGTCAATCAGAGCTTTTCAGTTGATCCGTACAGAAGCAGTATTGGCACATAGAACTCAACCATCTTTTCCTTGAAAAGTGCTGGAGGATGGTTATCGATCAGATGTATATATGCCTAACGACTTCATTCAGAGAAATGGTGGTGCTCAGTAGCCTGCACTCCATCCATGTTTCAAAACAATATACAAGGATAAGTGTGATATAGGAGGTTGAAGAACAATACAGGAGCAAGGGAAACCAGTTTATTTTGGTTTATCATGTCAATGTAGAAATGGAGTGGGGAGTGCAATTGATTTAGGACTCTTTTGATTGTAACTGTTTGGGATGAATTCTCCAGGGTACTCTAGCCAGCATTTTTACTGTGGGTGGGAGTGACCATTTCCTCCCACCACAAAGTTTACCTCTCTTTTTTGCTCTTTACATCTCTAATTAATTCCTTTTTTGATGACTTTTATGTTTTGAAAATGAATCTTCTTCCTAGAACAGTCGTCCCTTCACATTCGCGGGGGTTCCGTTCCGCGGACCCCTGCGAATGTGAAAAATCCGCGAATAATGACTCCCCTCCCCCCTCCCTCCCCAGGCCTTCGCGGGGCCCCAGCCCTCCCTCCCTCCCTCTCCAGGCCTTCGCGGGGCCTTCCTAGGCCCCGCGGAGGTCTCCCCAGCCCTCCCTCCCTCCCCAGGCCTTCGCGGGGCCTTCCTAGGCCCCGTGGAGGTCTCCCCGGCCCACCCTCCCTCCCCCCCTCCCCAGGCCTTCGCGGGGCCTTCCTAGGCCCCGCGGAGGTCTCCCCAGCCCTCCCTCCCTCCCTCTCCAGGCCTTCGCGGGGCCTTGCTAGGCCCCGCGGAGGTCTCCCCAGCCCTCCCTCCCCCCCTCCCCAGGCCTTCGCGGGGCCTTGCTAGGCCCCGCGGAGGTCTCCCCAGCCCTCCCTCCCTCCCTCTCCAGGCCTTCGCGGGGCCTTCCTAGGCCCCGCGGAGGTCTCCCCAGCCCTCCCTCCCTCCCTCTCCAGGCCTTCGCGGGGCCTTCCTAGGCCCCGCGGAGGTCTCCCCGGCCCTCCCTCCCCCCCTCCCCAGGCCTTTGCGGGGCCTTCCTAGGCCCCGCGGAGGTCTCCCCAGCCCTCCCTCCCTCCCTCTCCAGGCCTTCGCGGGGCCTTCCTAGGCCCCGCGGAGATCTCCCCAGCCCTCCAGCCCTCCCTCTCCAGGCCTTTGCGGGGCCTTCCTAGGCCCCGCGGAGGTCTCCCCAGCCCTCCCTCCCCCCCTCCCCAGGCCTTCGCGGGGCCTTCCTAGGCCCCGCGGAGGTCTCCCCGGCCCTCCCTCCCTCCCTCTCCAGGCCTTTGCGGGGCCTCCGGAGGGCCTCCGGGGGACCCGCGAAGGCCTCCCCACTCTTCCCCAGGCCTTCGCGGCGCCTCCGGAGGGCCTCCGGGGGACCCGCGAAGGCCTCCCCACTCTTCCCCAGGCCTTCGCGGCGCCTCCGGAGGGCCTCCGGGCGTCCCGCGAAGGCCTCCCCACCCCTCCCCAGGCCTTCATGGGGCCTACGGATCGCCTCCGGGGGCCCCGTGGAGGCCTCCACGGGCCTCCCCGCTCCCTCCAGGTCTTTTCACGGGGCCTCTGGAGGCCCCGTGTCACGGTTTTGGGGGGGGCCGGGGGGACCCTCCCAAAACCGCGAATATCCAAAACCGCGAATGTCAAGTTCGCGAATGTGGCGGGACAACTGTATATTACTATCCTCACACAACAGAGCAAATTTGGCTATGTTATGACATCACTGATGATAAAGAAATCTGGTTTAGAGTAAAGGCAGTACTTTATGAAGAGGTGTTTTCCACATTCAGAACTAGCTTTGCTTGCTCTCAGAAATGTCACAGAACCATGTACAGTTGTCCCTTCACATTCGCTGGGGTTTGGTTCGAGGACACCCCCCCCCTGTGAATACCCAAATCCGTGAATACTCAAGTCCCATTATATGCAATGGCATAGCAAAATGGTGTCCCTTATATAAGATGGCAAAATCAAGGTTTGCTTTTTGGATTATTATTTTTTAAGGAATATTTTCAAGGCGTGAATACTTAAATCTGTGAATGCCAAATCCGTGAGTGTGGAGGGACAACTGTATTCCTTACGTAAGGAATTATTATGTATTCCTTACGTAATAACATCACCCAGGTGTGTATCTGGGGAGAGGAAAAATAAGGGCACTGCCCCTCCAAATGAAATATTTCTTCAGTTCTCAAATTTCTAGCAATGTAGTAACTTAAAATTTCAGTTGAGCAATTAGAGTTTAGGCCCTGAAAGAGTAAATGGAATAAAGAAAAGGGGTGGACAAAGTTACCAAGGAAATGGGAACAGAGCAAATGTTAGAGTTCTAGGTGTGAATGGCTTTCAATGTCTCACTCTGTAATGCTAGAAATGTTAAGGCTAAAGGAAAATTTTGGGAGGAGCAAGAATTCTTACTTGAGGTGTAACACCCTCACTTTGCCCCCCCCCAACCTCTATATTCCCAACATTGTTGTTAATAGGAACAAGAAGCTGTTTTCCAACAGAAGGTGTACTAAAGTTAGGACTGTTTAGAGGCAGGCTCATAATGAAGCATTGCTGCTGTTCTGCCTGATACCAGTTGTGATCACTATCTATGCATCAGGGATGGGGGAGGATGGGGCAGGGAGAGAAGGTTGCCTGATTGTGTGTCAGGAGTGGAGCACTTTCCCTCTGCATCAGTTCCATGAAAAAATAGGTCTTCCAAATGGTCTCCAAAAAGACAGCTAGAAAACATTTGCAAGGACGCCTCTCCACTATGGCTCAGCCCTATTAAAAAAGGTATTGCTTTTCAAATACATGTCATGTGAAGATCATGTACATTTCTTTCTTATGATGTATGGCCATGCTACAAGTCCTAGAAGCATTTTTATTGGCATTTTGTAAAGCACATCCTTGCATCGCTACATATTAAATGAACAGTAAAAACACTGTGCTTCAGTTTGTTTCAATTATATTCACAGTCAGCATTGTTCCCCTTAGGTTTCCTTTGTTCTGAGAGGCCAAACAATGTTGCCTCCTGTGCTGAGCAAGCTGGTAATAGTCCATTATGGTTCCAAGCATCAACTAGTTAGATCATTTTTAAAGGATTGTCTGAAATCACAGTATTAGAGTCATCAGCCCCTGTGGCTTTGGTAATATGAAGTCAAAAAGAACAACCTGTGGGTGAATTAGACTACCTGGGGGTGTCAGCCACTCTGATATTCATTAAGAGTAACCTTATCAGTCTGGAAGTCATGTTCTAGCTACCCACACTATCTTCAGGGAAACACTGTTAGGGGTCTTCTTTTTTTAACGTATTCAAGAGAGAGAGAGAGTTCCAGGTAAACTTAAAAGCCACTTCAACTACTTTTCTTTTTATATATCCATTATTCAAGGCAGACTAAGCTCTGAAAAATTCTGTTTCACTTTCAGCATCATTAAATCCCCAAAATCTTTCCCTAATACAGACTGCACATGACGCTTAATATGAAACAATCCTCCATCATATTTGACATCAGCAGGCCAGGTTCAGAGGTCTGGTATGTGTGGCATACATAGCTCTGACCCCCAAGAAATGGGAATAGCCAGAAATCTCAGGAGAAACTGCTCTCCCCAAGCATCTGCTGCCTGAGGAAGTTGCCTTAATCCCTAGTGATGGGGCCAGCTCTGGTTACTGACTTTCCCATTCACTTTGATTGAAGGTCATCTCCATGGCCAGCAAAAGTGGCCATTTGTCCTGTTAGCTAGTCAAAACTGCTGACAATGACTGTCTGAAAATGGGAAATTCCAGTTGCTAATACTGGGTGGCTCTGGACATGGTGATGTCTTGGCTAGAACCATATAAGCACACAATTATGAAGGGATAGTTTCTACAGTTCAGGCACAGGTTGCTGACATCTGCATTGCAGGGACAGCAATCATTTCATCTAGTGAACCAGCATGATCTCAATGCATCTGATATGGCAACCTTGCTGAAACTAAGTGGGTGTAAGGTCTGGTCAATGCCTGGGATGTCCTGTCTTGAGTGCCATGGAAGAAATAATATCTCTCTCTCTCTCTCTCTCTCTCTCTCACACACACACACACACACACACACACACACCTTCTTACCCTATATATATATATTAAGAAAACCAGCATGATGTAGTGGTCTGAGCATTGGACTGCAACTCAGAATCAGTGTTCGAATCCCTGCTCAGACATGGAAGCCCACAGGCCTTGGGCAAATCACACTATCTCATCCTCAGAGAAAGACAAAGGCAAGCTCCCTCTGAACACAACCCTGTCAAGAAAATCTTGTGACCAGTTCACCTCAGGGTTGCTGTAAGTCAGGGTTGCCGTAAGGTAGTGTCTGCATTTGAAAGCACACAACATGTATATGCTGCTTTTTAAAGTGAAAAGTGGGGTGGGAGTGGCAGGTGAGGATGACAGATGAAGGTTCTCAGTAAGGTAGCAGAGGATAAAAGGAGGACTTTTAAAATAGCATGGTTGGCTTACAGGTGGCCTAGAAATAGTGGCATTCTGAGAGTGGCAGCACCTTGTCAAAGTGCTTCCGGTCTCCAGTGCCTACCACTGTTGCTTGTTTCAGTAATAAAGGCTTGAAAAATGCCCAGTTTGGTGATGCTATGCCATGGATATGTCTTCCAAAACCAGGGTGGGTAAAGTGTGGCCTATAGGCCTTATTTACCCCCAGAGTTTAAAAATATTTCAAGACTGTTTTCCACAACTGCCCTCTAGGAGACATGCAGTGAACAATTTTTGACACTTCCAGGCCATTTTAGGCCCATAGGATGCCTTCTTTAAAACAGTAAGTGAAACAGAATTTACTTCAGGATCACTTTATTTTATAAACAAGGGTCTCTCCTGGGTCTAAAACAGCTTGGGAGGCAAAAACATGGCAAAAATACCTCCTACAATTCCTCAGAGCTTTCAGGGGAAAACATCTCTTATTTTTTTGGCTGTAGTATAGCTGGGGAGTGTAGTCCTTCAAGACCTGCTTCAGGGCCAATGGGGTCCACCTACCCATGAAAGCTGTCCAACCTTGTCCTAAACTTAAGAGGAGAAGTGGAAGAATTGGCCCAGCCTCTTATTTCGACTGGGCAGCCTACTTTGATTCTCATGTCTTAGCAAGTATTTTTTTCCATGGAGGTTTTAGGTACAGAGGTTCCACATACTGTAACTGTACTGGCAGTGTCTGCATTTGTAACTAGAATGGATCCCAAGTTGCATTTATCCAAGTACTATAACTGTACAGTATAAAAGAGACCCAAGCCAAATTTACATAATCTGCATTGGTTGGAATCAACAGATACAGCTGTTCTCAGCATTAAGAGGACCACAGTATACCTGGTTTCCATAAACAGTTAAAGATGCAAAAAGCTATCCAAAAAAGAGATGGCAGGCTTAATGCAGCACACAAACATGGCTGAATATAGAGATGCAAAACAATACTTTTAAAAGCTAAGTATTCAAAGCCCTCTGCCTAGATGGATGATCAGCCAATTTTGTTTTCTCCCACAATCACATATTTAAATCTTAAGTTCCCTCCATCTTATTTATGAAGGACTCCACAAGGCCTAGAAGCGAAGTGACCTCTGCCTGCATTGAGATTCCTCAATACTATCTTAACAGAGTAACATCTTGAGACACAATGTAGGCCTGTGACTCTAATGTCTTCACCATTTTTTTCCTGTGTGATTTTTAACATGTTTGCCTGATGAAGAATCCAGTGATTCTGCATTTTGGCTGGCCAAGAAAGGTATCACTCTTTAGGATTTTGTATTTTGTTGTATTCTCCAAATGTTTGTTTGGAATCTTTTTTTCTTGTGATTTGAATCTGTTCGTTTGTGTGCTAATCTCTGGAGCAGCAGCAAACAGAATTAATTGTTCCATCTTCTACAAGACATACGTTCAAATGTTTAAAGCCATGTCATTGTTTTCTTGTGAGAAGTCAACAGTATGCCCCCTTGCCTGAATTTTTTTACTCTGCTATAGAATAGAAATGGGCTTTCTGGAAATGACTTTAAAGAAGATCCACCAGACATGGAAAAAGCCCTGCCAACACCACTGGAGCCTACTGGGCATCCTCTTAGGATAGATATGTACAATTGAGCAACATCCAAACAGCTCATTTTGAAAGAATGAAAATACAGTAGGACTCCCATATCCATGGGGAACTGGTTCCGGGGTGGGTGCGTGGGTACTGAAAACCACAGATAACAGCGAACACCATTGAAAATAATGGGACTTCCCATTATTCATTTTTTTAAAAAATGAGAGAGAGAGAGAGAGAGAAGGATGGTGGTGATGATGATGATGATGAAAATTCTGAGCCAAATTCAACAGGATTATGTAATGCCTACCTGCAATGCAGCTGTTTTATGACACACTGTTTGGCAATTGCCATATGAACTTAAAGGGCTTGGCAGATTTCTGCAGCAAGTGCTATTGTCAATCATGCCATAAATGGCCAGATTAGTACTGTTGGATCTTTGCTTCTTGCGTTCTTTTGCCACTAAGTACAAACCCTGTGTATGAACAGACACTCTGGTGTATAGGAGAGTCGCAAGGATCAGAAACAGTCCCCATTTGTAAACTGATAGTTGAAATCAGTGGTAGCTTGTGGTCGAAGCAGGTGGGGAAAGGAGCTTCACTCTGAAATTTGCGGGGGGGGACCCTTCCTGCTTAAGTAACAAGGTACCTGTTGTTAAAATGCTACTGCCTGATTGTTTCCATGAGAATGGCAGACAGGGGTGGAGGACAATGCACATCTGTGGCTGTATCACCTTTGTCACACAATGACTGCCCAAGACTTATTGGTGCCTGAAGAAGAAAATCTAAATGGCACTTAGACATTCTAGGTCTGCCTGATTTATTTACGTATACAGGGGTGAGTTCTGGTCTGCATGAAATAACACACCAACACTCATTATATCATAGGGTGAAAGAATAGGCCACAAATTTTAGTAGTTACAGCTGTGGGTATGGTTGGCGCACACATGGGTCAGGATCCAGGCATCAAACAACCCACCTGTTGATCATTGAGCCCAATCCTTCAGCCTACTGCCGGAAACTTCGGGATGACAGGAAAGGTCTCCCTGCCACCAGGGGGTGCCAGAACAGTCTACCACCACGCTGGGCAAGACCAGATCTGCCCCACACCTCCCAAACCCCTAAGGAGACCCCGACATGTTACCAATGCCAGGAAGACACTGGTACTCAATATTCCAGATCCAGGACCCATGCCAACCATCCCTCAAAGTTGTGACAATAACATAGATGGCAACATGCCCCACAGTCTCTCTCTGGCTTTTCTTCGCAAACGAAGATTCAGGAAGGACTCATCCCGCGCCTTCTGCAAGCACGCTGATGACTAAAAAGGCCAATCCGAGATAAACAAGTCCGGTTGCAAAAAGTGCAGCAGAAGGTCTCCTTGGGTGATGTTTTTGGGTTGTGATTCTTTCTGCGTTGTCGTTTCTCTTCAAGACTTGTTCGTCGTGAGTTCTCAAATAAGGCTGCAGCATTGTGGATAGTGCGTCTCCATGCCTCCCGATGTGAGGCCAGGGCGGACCACCGTTGGTGATCAATCTGGCCAAGCCTGAGATGTTGTTTCAGGGAGTCCTTGTATCGCTTTTTTGGAGCGCCCCTCCCACGCTGACCCGTGGCGAGTTCACCGTAGAGTAGTATTTTTGGGAGGCGATGGTCCTCCATCCTAGAAACGTGCCCTGCCCAGCGCAGCTGTGTTCTCAATATCATGGCCTCAATGCTGGTGATCCCTGCTTGTTCAAGGACAGCAACATTCGTCACATAGTCAGTCCAGTGTATATTTAGGATTGTGCGTAGACAGCGCTGATGAAAGCGCTCGAGGAGTCGTAGGTGGTGGCGATAGGTAACCCATGTTTCAGATCCATAAAGGAGGATAGACAGTACGATGGCTCTATACACACTGATTTTTGTGCTTTGCCTCAGGTGTTTATTGCTCCAGACTCTTTTGTGGAGTCTTCCAAATGCACTATATGCCTTTGCTAATCTGTGATCGATCTCTTTGTCAATCTTGGCATCTGAGGAGATGATGCTTCCCAGGTAGGTGAACTGCTGAACGGACTTGAGCACTGATTTGCCGACGGCAATGTGGGGATGGTGGTGTTCGTCCTGTGGTGCAGGCTGGTAAAGAACTTCTGTTTTCTTCAGGTTGACTTCTAGCCCAAACAGCTCTGCAGCTGTTGCAAAGCAGGACGTTAGGCGCTGCAGAGCTGCTTCTGTGTGGGCAACAAGGGCAGCATCATCGGCGAAGAGCAGCTCACGGACTAGATAGTTTAGAGTCTTAGTGTGAGCCCTCAGACGGCTTAAGTTAAACAAGCTACCATCAGTACGGTAGCGTATATAGATGCCGTCGTCTTCTTCAAGCTCTGCCATAGCCCTTTGGAGCATCATGCTGAAGAAGATTGTAAATAAAGTTGGTGCAAGAACACAACCTTGCTTCACTCCATTAGTTATTAGAAAGGGCTCTGAAAGAGCATCGCCATATCTGACTTGACCACGCTGGCCCTCGTGTAGCAAGATAATCATTTTAAGGAATTTGGGGGGACATCCTAGTTTTTCCAGGATCTGCCACAGACCTTTTCTACTTACAGTGTCAAAAGCTTTGGTGAGGTCGACAAATGTTACATAGAGACCCTTGTTCTGCTCCCTACATTTTTCTTGCAGTTGCCTAAGGGCAAATACCATGTCTGTAGTACTCCTATTGGCTCTGAAGCCACATTGGCTTTCAGGGAGAAGTTCTTCTGCAATAGCAGGAACTAATCTGTTCAGGAGTATCCTTGCAAGGATTTTTCCAGCAATAGAGAGCAGTGTTATGCCTCGATCGTTTGAGCAGTCGGATTTTGCTCCTTTTTTCTTGTACAGGGTGATGATGACTGCATCTCGGAGGTCTGATGGCAGTTCCCCTTTTTCCCAGCAATTCACAAGGAATTCGTGGAATTTTTCGTGGAGTGCATGACCTCCGTGTTTCCAAACTTCAGGTGGGATTCCATCAATCCCAGCTGCCTTGCCGTTTTTCATCTGCTGTATGGTCTTAAGGGTCTCTTCCAAAGTGGGAGCTATGTCCAATTCATTTTTCATTGGTTTTTGTATCATATATTGGATAGCTGAGGCTTGGACTACTCGGTTGGCGCTAAAGAGACTTTGAAAATGTTCAGCCCAACGATTTAGGATGGAGGCTTTATCAGTAATTAATGTTTGACCATCTGTACTGTATAAGGAGCTTTGGACCTGATAAGTAGGTCCAAACACTGCTTTAAGAGCTTCATAAAATCCTCTATGATCACCCAGATCTGCACAGCGTTGTGTCTTTTCTGCTAAATTGATCCACCACTTGTTCTGCATGTCTCGGAGTTTTTGTTGTAGTTTGCTACATGTGAGGCGGAAAGCTGCTTTTCTTACATGACAGGTTGGCTGGGCGAGGTATGCCTGGTGAGCAGCTCTCTTCCTTGCCAACAGCTCCTGGATCTCTTGGTTGTTTTCATCAAACCAGTCTTGATTTTTCTTGTGGGAGAACCCGAGGGATTCTTCTGCAGACTGGAGGATACTGTTTTTGATATGTTGCCAAAGCACTGTAGGAGAAGGATCTGTAGGATGGTCTTCAAGTTTCGTTTGTAGGTTTGCCTGGAAGTTGTCTCTCATGGTAGCTTGTTGAAGATTGTTGACTTGGAGCCTCTTCTTTAAGATGCCACCCCTCTTAGGTTTGAACTTAAGATGAAGATTTAGTTTACATCTGACGAGGCGATGATCTGTTTGGCATTCTGCACTGGGCATCACTCGGGTATGACGGACATCACGAATGTCTCTCTGACGGACTAGAACGTAGTCAATGAGGTGCCAATGTTTGGATCGGGGATGCATCCAGGTTGTCTTCAAGCTATCTTTCTGCTGAAAGATTGTGTTTGTAATAGTCAGCTGTTGTTCTGCACAGAACTCTAGCAGGAGGCGTCCGTTATCATTGCAATTTCCAACACCATGCTTGCCTAAGACACCTTTCCAGGCTTCGGAATTCTTTCCTACTCTGGCATTGAAGTCACCAAGTATAATAATTTTATCTTCTACAGGGACTTTTTGTATGAGTTGGCGTAGGTCTGTGTAGAATTTGTCTTTCTCTACAGGGTCGGCTTGCATAGTTGGGGCATATACACTAAAGAGAACAACATGTGGGAGGCGTAAGGAAATAATGCGATCAGAGTGTCCTGTTGGCAAGGTTTCGAGTTTGGAGGCAATGGAGTTTTTAATCATGAAGCCTACTCCTGAAAGATGTTTTTCGGTTTTGGGTTTGCCAGACCAGTAAAGTGTGTAGCCGGCGCCATGTTCTTTAAGGCTGCCTTCCTCATGGAAGCGAACTTCACTAAGAGCAGCGATGTCAATATTAAGCCGTGATAGTTCAAGGGCTATTAGGGCAGAACGACGCTCAGGCCGTCCACTATCTTTAGAGTCTTGCATGGTTCTGATGTTCCAGCATGCAAGTGTCAGTTTATTTACACCTTTGGAGGCCGGTGTGTGCCTTTGTTTCTTTGCCTTGGTTTGACCGCATCAGAAGATTCCCGTTGGCCGCGGCTAGCCAACCAGGTAGTTGGGGATGAGCTTTCTTTAGGCCACCTTTTCTAGGCCCCTCTCCATATGGAGCAAGCAGTGCTCTCCTTAAAAAAGGCTGCTTGGTCGTTCAGAATGCTGCCGAACAAGACTGTCATCTCCCGGGTCAGGCTTGAGCGACCAATGTCCTGAACCGCCTGCATGCAGGGTTGGGGCTGCGGCTTCCAGTGCATCTTTACACCTGCCGGTTTCGTCCCTCGCCAGTCGCTACAGGGCTTTTTTGGAAATGGATTTGTCCTTCGAGCCTGTGCAATGGATTTTTCTGGTGGAGCGCAGCGTGCACAGAACTGGCCTCACCCTTTAAACCAGAGATTCATCTGCCGTGGTCTTGCAAGCATGGACGTGGCAGCGAGGTCCTCGGGCCGTAGGTTTGATTAGAGTTTCCTTCTCTTAGATGGTTGACCTTACAGGGTTGGACGAGCACCATCTGCCCGGGTTTGGGATTAGAGTTTTCCTTCTCCTAGGACGGTTGCCATAAGGCTAGAGAGCCCATCCTGCCCTTTGACGCTCTTTGTCAGACCCTTCGGTTTTGACCTGTCTGGCATGGGAGACCCTACCGGTGGCTATTATGCCACCGCCAGCATAGCTCAAAACGTCATTAGGGTACGCAAGCCTCTCTCCCACGACAAGGGGGCGTCAATGGAGAGGCTGCCCCACAGTACCACATATATAATAAGATTGTCAAATAAAACAGGGAGGGAGGGTGGGACAACACGCAACGAAACACTGCTGGGTGTGAGCAGGCTGGAGCTTAAATATCCACCTGACCTGAGTAAAAACTGCAAGCAGCTCACTCTGGCCATGCCTACCAGCCAATGAATTCAAACCATGATTTAAATTGATTGGCTGGTAGTTCCTGCCTCTCCCCAGGGCTGTGCCAAGTCTCGCAGAACCCTGAGAAAAAGAAGACCAGCAGACACCATGCTGGGAGGCTCCTCAGTGCTCTGCTTCCACCCTGGGCTGCAACAATGCCAACTAGTAAGTAAGGCAACCCATTTATTTGATTTATATTCTGCCTGTTTTCATATATGCCCCTCCAAGAGGCTTACAATGTAAGCTGAAACAAAACAGCTAAAAGAGGATGTGGTACAAAAGTTAGAAAACTGTTAATCCAATTAAAACATTAATTTAGAAACAATTAAAACACATTAAATACATATTACATTATTTAATGCAATATATATATATATATATATATATATATATATATATGGAGGACCATCGCCTCCCAAAAATAGTACTCTACGGTGAACTCGCCACGGGTCAGCGTAAGAGGGGTGCTCCAAATAAACGATACATGGACTCCCTGAAACAACATCTCAGGCTCGGCCAAATTGATCACCAACAATGGTTCGCCCTGGCCTCACATCAGGAGGCATGGAGACGCACTATCCACATTGCTGCAGCCTTATTTGAGAACTCACGACAAACAAGTCTTGAAGAGAAACAACAACGCAGAAAGAATCACAACCCAGAAACATCACCCAAGGAGACTTTCTGCTGTGCTTTCTGCAACCAGACTTGTTTATCTTGGATTGGCCTTTTCAGTCACCAGCACGCTTGCAGAAAGCGCAGGATGAGTCCTTCCGGAATCTTCGTTTGCGAAGAAAAGCCATATATATATATATATATATATATATATATATATATATTTTAAACAGCACACCCATTACACAGCCTTCTATCCAAACCTGTTAAAGGCTGTTTTGTTCTTTGAAGTCCTATTGTTCTATTGTTATACGTATATGTTGTATTATGCCTAATAAAGGTTGTGTATGTGTGTATGTGTGTTAAAGGCTGAAGGACTGATTAAATGGGAAAATCTTTGCCTGTCAGTGAAAAAGGAGAAGAGAAGGAGCCAATCCAGCCTCTCTTGGAAGTTTCATCCTAGGAGCTGCTACTGAGAAGGTTGTTTCCCATGGCCTCACCAGATAAGCCTGTGAGGTAGTGGGACAGAGAGAATGCCCTCACCCAAATATGATAAGATTTGGGCAGGTTCACTCATATGAAGACATAATAGGACATAATAGGCTTTTGGATAGTCTGGACCTGAGCCTGATGGTTATTCACCCCAGTAGCCAGGTTCTTATCAAACATAAACAATGCATGTTCAGAGAAGTGTGTCAGTGGTTCTGAACCTGTGGTCCATAGACCCCCAGGGATCTGCAATGTCCTCACAGCGGGTCCATGAAATCTTGAAGGATGTTCAGCCCACCTTCTCTCTGCAGTGGAGTGGCCACCTGACAGGAGCTAAGGCAAAGGCTGGCAGGCTGGCTTGTGCACTGCCATTCAATCTGCTCCAGCCACAACCTTGCAGGAAGAAGCAGGAAAAAAGTTTTTCCTCCCCTCTAGTGCCTCTGAGGGAAAGTTTAATGGATGGTGTAATTGTCTTATTATTATCAGCTATTATTATTATCAGCTATTATTGTTATTGTTTTAAATCTTGAGTTAAGTCTTGGGGGCCCACATCAACAAAATATATTTAAAGGGGGTTCTTGGTAAAGTAAAGGTTAAGAGCCACTGAACTATGTCATTTCCATGATACTAGAAAATGAACTTCAGCGTGGGACCTAATTCTATACATATAACAGGGAGAAAAATTGTAAGTCAGATGAACCTATCTTTATGGAACCAAATCCATGATAGTCTATTCCATTTGTTGCCATGGACATGGAAGGAATTACATTCAGTAATGGTTGCCTAAATATTAGGGATATAATTCTTGATAGATGCATTTACTACTCTTATCACTGGGCCATAATAGATTTTCAGTACAAATAAGAAAGCAGCTGCTTGCAAACTAATGAAGATTTGCTGAGCAACATTCCTAATCCTTCATATGCTCCTAACCACAATACAAAGAAAGAGAATGAACAAGCAATGTTTGATATTATAAGGAGGGCACCCATACCATTATGTACTATATTTTGTTAGCCTTTATTTCCTCTTTTGCTCATAAACAGGTCAATAGGGGACAGAGAGCATGCAGAGATCTTAGCAATCCTAACATATTTCTCAAACTAAATGGAAATAAAAAATTGCTCAAATCCATCATTGTACCAGATGCAGATTCATGAGAAGCGTGAAGGTAAAAGTCATACTTCATACTTTAAAGTCGCTTCTCTTGAATGGTAGCTTCTGGAAAAAACAGCTCTTCAAATCTGCAGTATCATTTGGCATGGTGGGGAAAGGTGTGTGTAAGAATAGCAAGCGAACACCATTTCCTCCCTCTCAGTATAGGGAAATGGACTTATATTGGATCTCAGTGCCATAATAACTTCACCAATGCCCTACAGCCAGTTAAGCCTGGCTGCACAGTTTGCTGAAAATCATGTACAGCAGAACACCCATATCCACTGATTTATTATCCACTGATTCAGTTATCTGCGGGACAAAAAACAACACACCTACCATAGAATCTTTCTACAAATGCCTAGAGAGGCATCCTCTCTAGACATTTTCTAGGTCATCCAAGGCAACTCTATGGTATTTTAAACCGGAAGTCCCATTATTTTCAATGGCGTTCGCTGTTATGTGTTGTTTTCAGTACCTACAGCACCCCCCCCCCGAACCAATTCCCCATGGATACGGGGGTCCTACTGTATTTCCATTCTTTCAAATGAGCTGTTTGGATGTTGCTCAATCGTATATATCCATCCTAAGAGGATGCCCAGTAGGCTCCAGTGGTGTTGGCAGGGCTTTTTCCATGTCTGGTGGATCTTCTTTAAAGTCATTTCCAGAAAGCCCATTTCTTTTCTATAGCAGAGTAAAAAAAATTCAGGCAAGGGGGCATACTTTTGACTTCTCGCAAGAAAACAGTAACATAATTTTAAACATTTGAAAGTACGTCATGTAGAAGATGGAACAATTAATTCTGTTTGCCGCTACTCCAGAGATTAACACACAAACGAACAGATTCAAATCACAAGAAAAAAAAGAACCCACCTAAACAAGATAGCTTGTTTTTTTTTTTCATGTTTTCATGTTTTTGTCATCATGTTGTTTTTGACATTATCCTAGTTTTAGCCTTGTTGTAAGCTGCCTTGAGCCCCATGTCAGGAGAAAGGAAGAAAATAAATAAGTAAATAAGGAAGAACTTTCACATGGTAAGTGCTGTTGAACAATGGAGAACACTGCATTGAAGAGCAGTGGACTCTTCTTCTCTAGAGCTCTTTAAACAGGAGTTAGATGACCATCTCCCAGGTGTGCTTTAGCAATGTATTCCTGCATGGCAGGGGATTGGACTAGATGGCCCTTGCAGTGCCTTTCAGCCCTAGGAGTCTATGACAACTGGCTGAGGAGATGGTTTGAAATAGATTCATCATTATGGTTTCTGTGCAATCCCACATATGGGGTCTCATCTCCCCCTCCCCCACCAACATTTTCAGATGAAAACTGGGACATATGTCACCAAGCAACTTGGTGTTGTATGGTCAAGATGGCAAATGTTATTAATCAGGAAGAACACACACACTAGGAGAAGCTGCAGCAGTTTGCTTTTGCCTGAGCCTACAGGGAAGGAAAAGATTCTGTCCCCTTCTTTCCCTCCTGCTGAGTTAATTGAGTGCAAACTACTTTGAACTCAAGTTTGCAGCAATTCAAATAAGCTGAGGACAAAGGGGAAAGTGTGAGAAGGAGAGAGAAACTGGGACATTTTAAAAGCAATTGGGAGAGTGGAATGATAGAGGAGTCATTGGGACTGTCCCTGCCAAATGCCAAACCAGAACAGTTGGAGGGTAGAGGTTCTTTATCTGACAAGAATCTATTTAAGAGAACTCTGTAGCAGAGATGGGTAAGCTTTGGTGCTCCGGATGTATTGGGCTACAATCTTCACAGTCTTTTACCATTGGTCATGCACAGTAATGAATATTTTTCTAAAGGAGATAATTTTATCCGTAATGGTGAGGGGACATGTTCATAAGAGAAGTATTTAGTCAAATGTCAGGGGGAGATTATGTGAAAAACTTTTGTTGGCAGCATGAAATAAGAAAGGAGTATGAAGGTGTGAGCAAGCTGAAGACACTTTGGTGGTCCAGGGCCTCTCTCTGAGAACGGAAGTGTGATTGAAGCTTTGCAGCATTTTTGGAGTACTTTTTTGACGTCACATATGCTCTGCTTAATATGTGTAAATAAAGCTAACATTATAAAAGTACTATAATTGCATTCTCCCATACTCTTTCATGCAAAGTAAACCAAATCCAAACACAATTGACCCTGTTAGAGCTCATCTCTTGTGGACTATTTTGCTTTAGGAAAGTCTAAAATGTACTGTGGTGTACTTAAATGTCTTTCAGTATTGGAATAGTTTGGTTTCCATTTCAATATTTGCCTGCTAGGGCAGAGTGCCCAGGTGTTGGCTAAGACATTTAGCTTTAGGAGGTGAAGGACAAAATGGCACTCCTCCCCACCCCATTCCACACATATGATAGCTGACTGGACTGGCAGTAGACTGTGTCCTTACTGCACTGGTGATGAGACAACATCTTGTATCACACAGGCTAGCTTAGAGGGTGTTGAGTGAGCTGCCTCAAACCTACGTTTCTGCCTTGCAGGCTTCCATTGTTGGCACCAGCACCACACCACTGCCTCACTCTGCCATGTTGCTGTATGATGGTCCTACAAAAAGGAAGATGTTTATCAGCCTACCTCTTCCTACTGAGAAATGGCCTGAGAGCCAAATGTATTGAGACATGGAGGTCTGAGTAAGTTTTCCACCCCTGGAACCCACAGCCAAACAGGAAATGCTGTGTACACATTTCAGAACACTTCTGTTTCTGTGTCTTCAACCGCCTTTGGACAAACACAAATTTAACAGCTGATGTCACGTGTGTAGTGGTTAGAACACTGGACAGGGGCCAGGGAGATGCTGGCTCAAGTCTCCACTGGGTGGCATTGGGTCAATCACTCCCTCTCTTAAACTGGCCTGCTTCAGAGGGTTGTTGTGAGGGTACAGTGGGGACAGAAGAGCCATGTATGCTGCTTGAGCTCATTGGAGGATAAACAGGCTATCATTGTAAACACTGTAATAAAAATAAATATCAAAAGGGCGAGAAACCTTTATTTGCTACATTCTGTGTGCCAATGACTGCTGGTAAAGGCATAGGGACAGGGACCAATTTAGAAAGGAAAAAAGAGGGGAAAAGAGACATGATGACAATTCTGACAGCTAAGGCCAAAAATGACAATCAAAGATGACTACTTAGAAGGTGGCATTTCCCACCGGAGTTCATTTACTTCATCTCTGTGGGGACTGAATTCCTTCAAAAAGCTCCAGGCTCTCTTTGCCTTGCTGTCCTACCGTTTATTGCTTCCATTTTCCCCCATCCCCTGAAGATGAACTTTTAAAACAGATCTTCATCAACGCTGCACTGTGAATTGCCATAAGCCCCAGTCAGCAATAACCTGAATTAATTTTTGTTCACTCACTAATACACTCCAGAAGAACACTCTCCCTTCTCAAACAAAAAAAGAGAGAGAAGACACACAATCAAAGTTTGAATCTTTTCTATGGGACTGTGTTGTTTATTGTCTCATATACCATAGAGCCAGTCATTATTACCAGAGAGAAATTGCATTTTTCTAACCTGCATAGAAATGCTTAAACACACACGCACACCAAAGCTGAGAGCTTCATTTGTAAACTTATACCATAAAATACTCAGCAATGCAGCAGACTGGCAACGAGAAGATGGAAGGTAGGGCTGCACATGTCACATGGCCTGCCCTTCATCCCTTAAGCCCACCAACAGTTCTCATGTTTGGAAGAAGATACTGTTCCATCTCCAGTGCTGAACTAGAACTGGAGTCCAGTAGGCTTCTGTGCTTGGAGTATGTAAGGGGTGTATGGTATCATTGCCATAACTCACACTGTGGTATCTGAGGAATCTGACAGAGAGGAGTTAGACAAGGAAGGGCCCACAGCTCCAGAAGACACACACACAAACACACACCAGAGTCTGGACAATCAAGAGTTGTTCCAGGCTGTGCAGACTTTCTGGATGATGGGCCTCCACATCAGCCACAGCAGGTGGATGCTGAGGAGCAACCTCTTTCCTTCATGAAATAAAGGCAAGCCAGTCAAGCAGAAGTGGAACCAATGCCTCATACACTCATAAATATCAGATGCCTCATAAATATCAGATGCCAAGCAATTAGCCACCTGGCTGTCAGAGTTAGGCAGCTATAAATCTCTCAGCAGCAGAGGAGAGTCTTCATTGCAGACAACTATTCAGCAACCCTTGGGTGCTTGGCTTTCTTGAACTCCTGACACTTTGAGTTGGCTATAAGGTATACAGCTTGTCTTTTTAATTTTTCAGCATTGTTCTTCTTGGCTGCCTGTTTCCTGTGAGCAACTTTACAATGGCTGAGACCTTGTTATCACACTTCTTATCTTGACTGCTCTTGCTTTACCAGAGCCTGACTTCACTGGAAACTGGTGATTTTAAGCACAGGACAATCATATCCTCACATCAGGCAGCAAATTGCCTAGGGTCAGTCCTGGCTGAAGATGCAATGGGCATGCCTGGGTCAGGGAAATTTGACATTTTCATGGCCATGCAGGAACTATGAAGTGGGGTGTGTTTTTCATTAAAGTGGATTCCAGGAGCACACCAGGGATTGTTGTATTCCTGCGGTTCCTCACATTTTCCAGGCAGACTCCATAAAAGCACAGATTCCAGTCATAGAGATAAAAATGTTCATTCTGTTGCTTGCTTCTCTCCTCAACCACAGTCCAGAGAATGAGCTCTGTGGTTGCACTGGTGGCAAAGGTGGATCCTTACAAGTTAATTATTGGGGAGATGAGAGCCCTCAATCTCACAGAAGACCATCAGCAGCAATATGCTCTAGCAGGTATTTCTGTCAAAGTTTCAAATTAATATGCAAATCATATTTCCCAGCTTGCATTCAAGCAAGTTAGTTGCAGGAGATATTCACCAAGAGAGAAGGAAAAACACGAAGTAGGAGGTATGTCTCTTGACTGTCTAATGATGACTTAATGAGACCATAAACACTGTGCCATTATTGAATTTTAATTGACTTCTTTGTGGGTTTGTACTATAAAAGAGGTAGAAAACTACATAAAATGAACTATTGCACTTGGTATAATGAAGGGAGAAAATGTACCTAAGAGACCCTAATAATGTTATAACAAAAAGGCTACCTTGGGATATGCAAAAAGGAAGTAAGAGCATTCCAGTATTCAATACAGTTGGATTTTTTGCAGTGGAACTTTGCCATTGCTATTGGAGGCAAAAACATATTTGTTGAAATCTTAGAAGACAAGGACGTCTCAAGAGTGGAGGTATCTTTCTGTGTTGTTCTTCTTGGGCTTGTTAACTAAGAAGAAAATCCCATTTTTCAATGGGCTTCCTTCCTGATATGAACCTCAATGAATCTGCCAATTCGTTTTTCTCGGTTTCTAATTTTTCCAGTCATAATTTTGTCCTGTTCCATTTCCACATCAATTTGCCTTTTCACACACACTGAGATACCTGCTTCTACTAATATACTCATTTGTGCCTGCCACTTTTGCTTAATAGACACATTTTTGCCAGCAGTTCCCCTTAGGGCGATGTATTTTTGTACGCATATTTTAATCAGAGAATTGCATCATAATATTCACAGAAGTCAAAATACAGAAGGATAACTATGACTTACTAAATGTGCTGGTTTGTGATGTGTGAATTAGGGAGGCTCTCATGTGAACTGAACCATTTCCTCCCATATCCTTACTCAGAGCCTTAGCTTCTGAAATTACACATCATGAGAAAAAGGAAGACTGGGACTTAAAGACTGGTACATTCATGTGACTTCCTTTGCCAGCTTCAGTTAATTTAATTATGCAAAGATAAGCACCATTTTGACATCTATGGATCACTAATATAGTTTGTACAGGGCTACGTTGCCAGAATAGAACTAGCGTATCATATCATTCAAGCTGTTGAAAAATTTAACCCATGGAAACTAGGGTTGTCAATTTAGGATCATCCCAGGCCCTGAGGTTTCCAGGTCAAAACCTGAGACCCTTGGTGATGCCATGGGACAGGGCCTGGTGGTGTCATTACACATTATGCACTGAGTAGTACACAGAATGTCTTTGAAACACACAAACAGACAGAAGTCTTACTTAAAGGGGCTGTTTCCACATCAAGGTGAAATGAAAGAATGATTCCTTCTCACTTTCTTAGGGAGATGGCATAAAGAACACTTTATCTATGGCCATGGCCATAACACTTTATGTAGCTAGAAGGTGGAGGCAGAGCAGAGGGTGAGTCCTGGTACCACAACAACTGAGAAGGAAGACCTAAGCTAAAAAAATACATAGACCCTCTGGAGAGTCTTTGCAAGTTTCAGCAACAAATCCATCCAGCTTTGCAAATTGTAGCAAGCTGTTGCTCTACTAGCTGAGCTGGAAATTTGCGCATAGTCATTTGTCTTGCTCATGGCTTAGCCCATGAAAACTGGAGAATTTGCACCCTTGTCTCCTACTCCCACAAAAACTGGAGACTCAGGGTCAGGGCCTGGGATCTGGCAACCCTAACAAAACCTACGTGATCATAAATGTGTTAGCCCTTCAATGATCCAACCAAAGGTAGAAATGTATAACTCCCTTGATTTCAATAGAAGAAATAGGCTTAATTCTTCCACTGAAATCTCCAGGGCTGTATAAATTGTTTAATTTTGGCTGGATTAGATGCAGCACCTTGTAAACCCCACATTTACTGTAACACTATAGAGTAAAGCAGGAGTGTAGAGCCCTTGACACTCCAGTGGGTTGCATTTACACAGCAGATTTATTGCGGCAAATTGCGCTTTAGTTCTTTTCCGCAGCTGTGCCATTCATTTACTTTTGTTTACTATTTTGCTTTATGGGTCAGACTGGCAAAGGTGCAGGGATGTGGCCTCCCAAGCAGAGACCAAACAGAGGATGGCTTGATGGGGAGGGGGATAGATTTTCCGTGACTGAAAGGATTGGAATCCTGCATTTTCTTACCAAATAAACAGACTGCCAAAAGAGCAGGGGGACAGATCAGAGAAAAGTCTCTCTCTCTCTCTCTCTCTCTCTCTCTCTCTCCCTCCCTCCCTCCCCCAAGCAGAGACAGGGATCACAGCTGAGGAGAAGGAGGAGCTTTATGGTGGGGAGGATAGATTCTCCGTGGATGAAAGGATTGGAATCCTGCATTTTCTAGCCAAATAAAGAATCACAGACTGCCAAAATAGCAGGGGGAAAGATCAGAGAAAACTCTTTCTCTCTCTCTCCCTCCCTCCCTCCCCCAAGCAGAGACAGGGATCACAGCTGAGGAGAAGGAGGAGGGGCTTGATGGGGGGAATAGATCTTCCCTGACTGAAAGGACTTGGGAATCCTTTTTCTTGGCAAACTGGATTCACACAGACTTGCAAAATAGCAGAGAGGATTTTTCAAAATTTCCTAATTGCTACTGAATCTCCCTCCCTCCCTCCACCTCTTTTAAGCCCACCCCTTCATCATAACAACCAATCACAGTGCAGCTCTGCTGCAGCCCTTAGTGAAATGGTCGTTTATATTAGCAATAATGCGCTACTTTGCAAATAACTCAGCAAAAATAGCGGCATCCCCTGTCACGCTATATTTGGGTGTTTTACCTTCCCCCCTTCTGAATGAGGCGATGCTGTGGTGCAATCCGTGGGAACAATGAGCTATCTTTGCAATATATTTAGGGGAATATTTGCCCATGTAAACGCAGATGTTTTAGTTTGAACTCCAATTCCCACATTGTCTCACCATTAGCTTTACTGGATAAGGTTGATGGAAGATGTAGATTTAGCACCTGGATGGGAGTAGCTGCCCACCTCTGGATGAAACAGTGCTTATGGATGGCCTGTTTTTCTCCCTGTTGAACTTCACTGTTAGGCATGTCAGTGCATTAAGTGTTTACTCTCAATCACTAACATTTTCTCCTTGGAAGCATGCAAAACATGGGAGGGGGGCTGTGGGGAGATTATTTTTGCAGGTAAGTTTCCTAAAATCAATTTTCAAAACCAATTGAAAATTGGTAAGGCCTCCTTCTTCTGTCCACAGAAGTGTTTTCCTTTTGTGCTGCTGCCACAAGTGAAACTGAAAATGGCTGTCCTGTTTCCATTCAGAAGTGCTGGCTCTTTTGAATTTAAATGCCAGCCCTGTCATGAAATTACCCAATTAAAATTAAGTGGCCCAGACCCTCAAAGTGATTGTGAAACCCTCAAGTGCAAAAAATGGAGCAGGTCTCTTGCCAGTACCCATTATAGGAAATAGGGATTAGGTGTCTTCTACACAGCCAGACCTGGGAAAGGTTTTGATCAAGGCAGTGCTAGAGGAAAAACTAGGAAAGCACAGTCACTCTTTCCTCATCAGTTGTTAACAGGGTTTTTGGGGGGGGGGGGGAGTTACTACACACACAAAAATCCCCTCTCTCCCCCTTCCCCCCAGCCAACATGGCAGAAACATGCACAGTCTTGGAAAGAGCTGAATCGATCTATTAATGCCTAGTCAAGGAGCCTGGAGGAGAAATGTCAGGGGGAAGTAGGTCAGATATTAAATCAGCCCAAAGGAGCCTGTCAAGGCTGGGAAGGAAGCCAGCTTATTGAGTATGCAGTTGTGGGAGGCAAAATGGGGGACACAGACAGGGAAAACATTGAAGGAAAATCAAGGTTACTTCCATCTTCAATAATGTCCCTGCTCACCAGCAGCCAGTGTCTGAGGGTTACCTGGAGTATATCTGACATTTTGCAGCAGTGAAATAAAAGGTCCAAAAGGCTTACAGTATATGAAAAAAGATGGGTTTATTTTATTTATTTATTTATTTTTAGGAAGGAAGCTTGCCTACTAGTTGCAAGGTAAGTGCTTTCAGACTCCCTGGAGGAATCATTAGAAGCTTTTTCGGCCTTGGTGTAAGGTTTTGGAAAGACACAAGACTTGGCAAAGTTTGCTTGCAGTGTGTGTGTGAGAGAGAGAGTAATAGAGAGAGAGCAAAAGAGTATGCACAAACAAGCAAGCAGGGGGAAACGGTATATCTGGGAGAGGGACAAAAATGAGGACATTGTCTTAGAAATAAGAATTCTACAGTTTAGGCATCCAAAGAAAAAGGGAAGGCAAAGTTATCAAGGGGGTGCAAATACAGCAACTCTAAGAGTTCTAGGTGTGTGATGCTAGAAATTTGGGGACTGGAGGAAAATTTCATGAGAGGGGGCAGAATTCCTACTGGGGTCAATGTCTCCATTTCACACACACCCCACTTCCAGGGCCGGTTTAAGGAATTTTGGGGCCCCCTGCAATGCTTTACTTTGGGGGCCCCACATGTTTATCTCAGATCAATGTAACCTAACCTATTCACCATACAGGATGTTCAGATTATAGCAGGACCCCTGTATCCATGGATTCATTATCCATGGGACACAAAACAGCACACCTACCATAGAGTCTTCCTAGAAAATGTGTCTTCCCTAGCCCTTTTCTAGGCCCTCCAAGGCAACGCTATGGCATTTTAAATCAAAGTCCCATTATTTTCAATGGCGTTCACTATTATTCATGGTTTTCAGAATCCATGCCCCCCCGCGAACCAATCCCTAGTGGATAAGAGGGGCCTACTATATTACATAATTTGCCACCAATAATTTAGTTTAAAAACTATATTATAGGCACTAACATAATATTTTTTGTTTATTAGCAATTAATGTAATGGTGTAGATTTCCTCAAAGAAAATAAAGAGTAGACTACAAGCTAAACATGAGTTAGCAGTGTGATGCAGCAGCTAAAAATGCCAATGCGATTCTAGGCTGCATTAATAGGAGTAGTGTCTAGATCAAGGGAAGTAATAGTATCACTCCATTCTGCTTTGGTCAGACCTCACCTGGAATACCGTTTCCAATTCTGGGCACAACAATTCAAGAAAGATACTGAGAAGGATGGTGTGAGGTCTGGAAGCCATTATGCCCTATGAGGAATGGCTTAAGGAGCTGGGTATGCTTAGCCTGGAGAAGAGAAGGTTGAGAGGGGTATGTTTAAGTATTTGAAGGGATGTCATACTGAGGATGGAGCAACCTTGTTTTCTGCTGCTCCAGAGACAAGGACATGGAACAATCAACTCAGACTACAGGAAAAGAGAATCCACCTAAACATTAGGAAGAACTTCCTGACATAAGAGCTGTTCGGAAGTGGAATACACTGCCTTGGAGTGTGGTGGAGTCTCCTTCTTTGGGGTTTTTTAAACATAGGTTGGATGGCCATCTGTCAGGAATGCTTGGATTGTGTGTTCCTGCAGGGCAGAAGCCGATTGGATGGGGTGGCTGTTGGGATCCCTTCCAGCCCTATGATTCTATGATTCTATGATTCTAGGCTGCATTTAGAGCCTGGGAAAGTTACTCTTGGATTACACCTCCCAGAATCCCCCTGCCAGCACCCTTCTCAAGGTCTGGTTGCATTGTTCCTTTTCCAGCATTCTCTAGCCTAGTGGTTCTTAACTTGGGGTCCGCAATGTCCTCACAAGGGGTCCACAGAGGCTTGAAGTCTGCTTGGCCCACCTCCTCCCTGTAGTGGAGCAGCCATGTGACAGGAACGAAGGCAAAGGCTGGCTGGCTTGGCCTGCACATTGCCATTCAATCCACTCCAGCCACAAACTTGCAGAAAGAAGCAAGAGTGTCTTTGAGGGAAAGTTTAATGGATGGTGTAATTGTACTGTTGTTGTTGTTAGCTATTATTATTAGCTATTATTATTAGGGTTTTAAATCTTGAGTTAAGTCTTGGGGCAACAAAAGATATTTAAAGGGGGTCCCTGGTAAAGAAAAGGTTAAGAACCACTGCTCCAGGCCAATGCCTCTCACATAACACTAAGGCGATACTGGTGTTTTAGTGACAACAATAAAACCATTGTTCACAGTAATATTACTCCAGATTTTAATTTCTATTCTTTATATTCTTCTGGTAAAAGAACTAGAGTGTTGTAGAAGTTTCAGCATTGCCCTATGACTATGGAGACCAGGGTTTGAATCCTTACTCAGCCATGAATACCCACTGGCTGACCTTGGGCAAGTCACACTCTCTCAGCCTCAAAGGAAGTCAAAGGCAGACCCCCTTTGAACAAACCTTCCCTAGAAAACCCCATGGTAGGTTGGCCTTATTCAGAAATGATCTTGAAGGCACATGGGCAAACACACACACATTTCTTTTGCAGGCTGAACTCAGTTGGCAGCAAGGGGAGGAAGCTGAAGAAGACCAAGGGGGAAAGGGAGGGGAGAGGAACCAAGACATGTTAAAGCAGCTGGAAAGATGGGCTGGAGGGGATCTGTGTGCAAGGAAGGAAAGGAAAGGAAAGGAACCCTTTCTGAGGGAGACAACCCTCAAATTCCCTCTCTCTCACACACACACACACTCACCCTCTCCAACGTGCCTCTCCCTCCAGCTTCTGCCACGGAGGGCTGCTGTTTCTTTCTCTTTCTCTTTCTCTTTCTCTTTAGTTTTGGAGAGGCTGTGTTTTTTTTAAAAAGCCAGCAGGAGGAGGTTTTTGGAGGAGGAGGGTAAGAGGGGGCTCCTCCCGGCTGTCTCCTTTGTCAGATTAAGGAGGCCAACACGGGGCCCTCTCTTGACCTCGGGGCCCCCTCTTGACCTCGGGGTCCCCTGCCAATGCTGATTTGGCAGACAGGTTAAACCGGCCCTGCCCACTTCCATAGCTATATTCTTGATTGGACCTAGCGTTAGGCATAGGAGATTATCAGACACCCTTAATATGGCATGACAAAGACTCCAGGAGATCACAAAAGGGCTTGAATTTCCGACGACATTGTTCTCTTCTTGTTATGCTCCTGTGCTGGTCCCGTTCCACCAGTGGTTTTTTTTTATTGACAGGCTAAGCTGTGAATAGATCACTCATTCCGTTTCTATGATGGCATGATGGGGGAGTGAAAAGGTGCCCCATTATGCTGGCATGATGCCAGCGTCAATGGGAGGTCTGTGCCAAATACTTCCGGGTGCAATCGGGACAACAAGGTAAGTGACAGACTTTTTTGTACCCTCCCCTGGTTACTTGTATTTTTTAAAAGTGTGTTTAGGTGCTTGGTTTTACTTTTGTGTGTATATTTTTCTTTTTAACTTTGAATTTACCACACGCTCATCCTCTCATGAGAACAGCCCAGGATTTCAATCAGGAAGTGAGTGCAGCTCTGTACAAGCTTCATTCACTCCTGGGCTGCTGAGGGAAGGGGGCAGATGTGGAAAACTGTTAATGTGCTGGTATGGGATCGGGAGAAGAGATAGTGAGACGGGGACACTATTTTTGTCCCCATCTGGTAATCTCCATAGTGGGTCAGGGATCAGGTCAGGATTCATTTTGGGTACCCTAAAAGGGCAGCAGGTTGTTGGTTATTTACAACTTCTTTTTTTACTAAATTTTTTATTGCTAGGGGTTGGGTGAAGTGCTTAGAAGATTTATGTAGCAAAATACCTTGGCTGGTTTTGAATACTATGCATCTTGAACTGGGTAGATGGCAGGTGCCTCAGGCATCAAAAGGGGGGCTGGTTTGCATGTTATTGGTAGTGACTGGTGTGTCCAAATGGTCTCAACATTTAAAGGCACATTCACAGGCAGGTTGCCTTGCGAGGTAATTACCTCACAAATATGTTTCTTGGAGTAACTAATCCCCTTTCAGCATATATTCACTGGTGGGGAATCTGAGGCTGAGCCTTAAAACCTTCTGAGTCCCTCTTCTTCGTATCTTAGAAAATAGGTTTGTAAGAAATGGATGCAGCAGTCCTATATCCGCTTACCAGGAAGTAAGTTTCACTGAATTCAATGGGACTTACATCTGAGGCTGGCATGAATTAGGAAGGTCATGGGTTTAGCTAAGTGAACCACTTGGCTCCAGCCTTACACCTCAAAGAGTGGGATCCACTGAAACAGGATGGATGTGGGTGTGGAGAATTGAAAGCACAATTAGAAGGAATAAAGGAGGTGGAGAAGCCAAGAGAGGAGTAAGTGGTGCGGCAGGGGAGGGAAACTTTAGTTTATCCAGAAGTCCAGCACTGTGTGCATAATAAACACGTTGAAGGAGTACCAAGGGGTTTATTGCACCTCACCTCAAATAATAATATACAAAACCATAAAAGGAAATCAATAAAAATGAGAAGAGGTTTGAAAAGATTTACAACACCAGCCAGAAAAAATCCAATAACTTCCATACAGAGAAATAGGTAGGGAAGTACCAGCCTTCAACCCTAAATGGCCTGACATTCTTCACAAGAAATGCCTTCTGAGCTAAGAAATCAAATCCACAAGGTAGCAGGTGTATTGGATCGACAAACTAGCCACGACAGAGCCATAGGATGTACAGTATTTCCACTAATCTTATAATCTGCCTTTGCTGGGGCCCTCCTGTTTTACTGAAATTGGCAGAGAGAGTGAACTGCACCTCTCTCTCTCTCTCTCTCTCTCTTTCTCTCTGGCTTTTCTTTGCAAACGAAGATTCAGGAAGGACTCATCCTGCGCTTTCTGCAAGCGCGCTGATGACTAAAAAGGCCAATCCAAGATAAACAAGTCCAGTTGCAGAAAACACAGCAGAGGATCTCCTTGGGTGAAGTTTCCAGGTGTGATTCTTTCTGCATTATCGTTTCTCTTCAAGACTTGTTCTGCATGAGTTCTCAAATAAGGCTGCAGCATTGTGGATAGTGCATCTCCATGCCTCCCGATGTGAGGCCATGGTGGACCATTGTTGGTGATCAATTTGGCCAAGCCTGAGATGTTTCAGGGAGTCCTTGTATCGCTTTTTTGGAGTGCCCCTCTTACGCTACCATCTAATTAATTATAATTACCTAAAATAATGTATTCATTAAAGTGTTAGTTAGGAGACCTGTGGAGTTCAAACACATTTAGGGAAATCTAAAAAGTTAACAATTTAATTAACCATTTTCCTCAAGCTCTGAAAGTTTCCCTGCCATGTTTAGCCCCAAATCCCATAAACCCTTTGGGTAACCCTGTGGAAAAGCCTTTTAGGATATGAAGCACACCTAGAATTGAAGGATTTTTGATGGGAAAATTAGTTTCCCTAGAAATTTTAAGCATCATGGGCAGATATTTGAGCTCTCATCATTAGCAAAACAGACATTCAATCAAGGGAAGTGGAGATTTTTTGAAACCTGCTTTGTCTGCATGCACTCCCTATCAAATGCCATTTATTTATTTTATTGTTAAAGCTACCTTATGGTCTCAGACTGGAGTTCATAAATATTGATAAAACACAGAAAACAAGTTTAAATACAAAGCATTGCAATATGCAGAAAACACACTTTCATATTGCATCCACTTCTAAAGTGAGATAAAGGGGTGTATTAAAAAAATTGTCAATGAAACAAATTCAGCAAAGTCACTTAAGGTCTCTTTCACACTACACATTTATAACATTTTAATACCACTTTAATTGCCATGACTCTGTTCTGCGGATTTGTAATTTCATTAAGTGTTTACAATTCTCTGCCTGAGACAGCCGTGAAACTTTGTCTTAGAGCCATACCCTTCAAGTATGGTAAGGGTCTACTTAGCCGCCTTGCAATGGACACTTATGAAAGCAGATGGTCCAGGTATATTGCCCAAAAAGCAACCACCATTGGCTTTCACCATCCCTCCTTCTAAATATGGGTTATGACACAGCCTTGAAAACAGTTAAACAAAGACTTCATGACATTACCTTTTGCAATTTGCAGGCTAATTCCTTTCTGTCGTGCTCACCTAGTGCATTGCATATACCATATTCACGTACATTTGCTCTGGCTGATTACATAAAGAGGTTGTCTATGCCAATCTATCGCATATTATTTACAAAGGCCAGATGTAATATTTTTGCCTTCAGCAATGCTGTATGGTAGATATGTGGGGCTGCCATTTTCATCAAAGCTCTGTCCATGTGGGTCACAGGAGGTGAAAACCATGTCTCATATCCTACTATCCTGTGTCCTTCATTCTCAGAGTCGTAAACAACTGATTTCTCCATTGTTATGTCATCTACCTGGACGTTCGGAGAGGTTGTATGTCAAATGCTTATTAGAGGATAATTGTCCTAATATTACCTTGTCAGTTGCTAAGTTCTTATCTGTGGTCATTAAGACCAGTGAGAGAGAAGTTAATAGGTGAATAAGTTGGGTGAGCTCCAAAAAGTCTATGAATAAGTATCTTAATTTTATTGGTTTTGTATTATGGTTTTATGTATTAATGTACATCTTGTTTGTTGTTTGATGTGTCTATGGACTGTATGAATTAATAAATTGAATTGAAAAATTCTCTGCCTGACAAATTTAGTGCCTCACCAAACTACAAATCCCAGGATTTCATAGGATGCATCCATAACAGTTAAAGTGGGATCAAAGTGTTATAACTCTGTAGTGTGAAAGAAGGGGGAGGAAATGCCACAGAATAGAGCTGCTTAGTTAGAATGCCCTTTTATGAACTGCCATCCCACAAATCTCCAAGGTGGTATTTATAACAAGGTTTCTCTGCTGGTTTTAACATCTAGGGTGGTCTATACAGGAGGAGATAGTTGGGACCCCAGTCACTCAGTCATCTATTTCATCAACACCTTGATTTAGGATTGGAAGCAATGACCTGGAAAGGCTGTTCTTTAAGCCCTATAGCCAAACATACTAATATCACTTCTATCAGTGATGGAAAACATTCCTTCAGCTTCTGTTCAAAGAGACAACTGAACAGGAATCTCTGTAGCTCTTGCTTATGGAGCCTGAGGTATTGTGACTAGAAGCTCTGGAGCAGTGATCACTTACACATTACCAACAGAGAAGAGTTGCATAGGATTTACATATGGCACTTCATCTCTATCAGTGCAAATTTGGAAACAATTTATTGCATTTCAATGGAAATACAATAAATCTCACCATAATGGACAGGATGGTGATCAGGTGTTCTGTTTGTCTGCTCAGTCAACTCTCTAGGCACTGATGGGTAACATTAAGGCCCAAACACCACATTCCTGGTGGGTTTTTTTAGTATGTAAACTGGATTTGGAATGGAAAGCCCTTCGAATAGAGTATAAATTCAAACAGAGATCTGTCCACCAATAGATTTCCAACTGAGGGCTGTCCTTTGTAAAGGAGGCTACATGGCCACCCCCATCTGCTGTCCAAGTGAAACCTGTGGCTGGGCAGATTCAAAGAACATTATCAGACTAGTGTCTAAAAATGCTGTAATTCTGCAAATAAAGATACCGGGAACATTGTATTATAACACTATCGCATGTAGCTGTAATCACGCAAAAGAAACACCATGAAACTATTACATGGTGACCACTAGTGCTTCAAGAACAGGAATTTACTTCCATGATTTGGCATGGAAGAGATTTTGGTGTTTCTTGTGAGAAGATGCGAGCGCACTTATAACTCCACAAACCCCTTAATTAACAAAGTACATAAATGAACATACAAGCACTGAAACAAACCTAAAAATGTGCAAACTAAAGGGGACAGTTCATAAAAAGTGTGTCCTGTGCTTCGTTTTCACATTCTCACCCAGAGGTTTTCTTGCTGAGGGCCACCCATTCACACTGTAATCTCACTATTACAACAGGACATGGTTTCGCACGCAGTGAATACTGCAAAAAAAGTGAAATTGACAATGTATTGACAGCTTGTCCCATGAATTGGAAATAATGCCTTTTTTTTGCTGCTGGAGCATGGAGTAAGAACATGAAGGTGGTGGTGATGTGCAATAGTAGGGCCCATTCAAGCTACCCTGATGTTGTAATCCTGCAATTTTTGCAGTGCCTGATAATGTCCAAAGCCTCTGCTCTCCTTTCTTGGAATTCTTTAACATAAAATCAGACACAGACTAGGCAGTTCTTCAACTATGGGGTCTCTTGAAATCAGGTGGGCAAACTCTGGCATCTCTCTACAACTGTGGGCTGTATCTCCCCATGTGAAGATTTAACTATTTTATTCAAATTTGGAAATGATGAGGAGTTTACTTCCAGTATTGAAAAGAAACCGAAAATCCCCTCTCCTGCTAGCACAATAATTTGCATATTGCTGTAAAGGAGAATCACTGCTCCCAGAGGTTTCCAGGAGCACCAGTTCTCCTTTGGTGGGATTTTGTCTGAGCAGGAATGGCCTGGGGTAGCACAACAATGTCCTAACCGCTCTAAGAAGCTGCATATAGGCACGGGCTATGTGATTCTCATCTAGAGATGTGAAAGCCCGGGGAAAAAAATGGGAAAATTCAGAAAAAAAAAGTTTCCCCCCATTTTTTCCCTGAAGCCTTTTTGGTTTTCTTCCAAAAAAATTGGAAAAAAAAGGGAAGAAAATCAATCACAGAATGTTTTATTTTAGCATGATGAATAAAATCTTTAATATACCAATTGTGATGATTTCATGCCAAATCAAATTGTACATAGTCGTATTTTATGTTCTTAAAGTAACAGAGTGACTTTTAATCTGTAAAAGGTGTTAATGTTGCATTTTTTCAATTTTTCCAAAATTTCCATTTTTTCTGGAAAAAACATGCTTTTCCCCATGACTTCAAAATTTCCAGATATTTTACATCTCTATTCTCACCTAGGGTTGCCAGATCTCAGGGCACCAGCTTGAGTCCCCAGTTTTCATGGGTCACCTCCAGGCAACAGGTGGGAGTTCAAATTCTTCAGTTTTTGTGGGGTCATTTCTGGGTGAGAAACAAGAAATCACCAGTCAGACAGGAGCTTTCTAGCTGACTGAGCACTTTGCTGCATTTGCAAAGATTAATTGGTTTAAATCAAGCTTTGCAGTTTGCAAAGACACTTGATTCCCCACCAGGAAACCATGTTCTGTCTATGTGTGTCTGTCTTTGAATGACAAGCTGTGAGTAACTGTGGTTGCTGTTTAGTGCATAATGTCTAATGATACCACTGGGCCCTGTCCCATGACATCACCAAGGGGCATCCCTAGGTCTCAGATTTTGGCCCAGAGAGCTCAAGGCCTGCGATGATCCTGATCTGGCAACCCTATCCCCACCCCTACTTTACTAAGGTTTTGTTTTTACTATACTGTGGCAGCATAAAGTCCACATGGGAGGAAGAGTAGCATTGGGTTGTGAGGATGCACAGTTTAATCTCTCTGGTTTAGGTCCATCTATTTAAGTGGGTGAACTTTTCTAATTTGTCCTCCTCTCTGTGAAACAGCAGCATTTCATTTCTTGGGTCCTTCTGCTGTCCCAGAGTTGTCGAAAATCCCTTGGGAAATTTGAAGATGCTATTTTTGTATAATCTCATTCTTTTTCTGCTCTTCAGTTCTTCTGTTTATCTCATCTCCATCTGCTCCTCCACGTAATACTATCATCAAAAATATTAGGTGCAGCATGATGCCAATACTAAAAGAATAGTGGCAATTAGCCATCCCTACCACCTACTCACGAGCCTCTAATTATAGACCAGGAGCAGAAGGAGGCCTGACAGTTGTGCTATGAATCTATTTTATTAATGAGGCAAAGATATTATACTCTTAACATATCCGGAACCAAGATATTTGTAGTCAGATATACAGTAGAAGGAAATGAGGTTCCTTTGGATTTGGAGTAAGGGATGCAGAACCCAAGTTGACTATCTCAGTATAGCCGTTGACTCAATGACCATAGATAACAAATCATGATAGCTCTCTGTATTGGCATCAGTAACGTGCAAAACCACTTTTGAGTATTCCTTGCCTAAGAAAACCCTATGAAATTCATGGGGTCACCATAAGCCAATAGGCGGCTTGAAGGCATATGCACTCACACAGAATGATCCATATTCTTAGATTGCATGTTATGTTGGTAATCCTGGCATGTTATATGGAACTCTATGCTCAGAGATCAATCCGGATGATATATTTTGCTACAACTCTTTATCTGTGCTTTTCCACCCATTTGGGAACTTATGGGTCATCGAAACATAAGAAACTCCCTTATACCATATCAAGCCATTAGACCTTTTGGCTCACTATTGTTTAGATTTACTAGCAGTGGCATTCTGGGGTTTCAGAACAGTTTTTTTCTGAGGATGTTATCAGATGTGGCAAAAATCACAGCATTATGACATCAGGGTATCATGAATGAGTGTGGCTATTGTGTGATGCTGTCTTCTTTGCGTGGTTACTCCATGCCCTAGCCACGGATAAGGTGTTGCTTTTAATTGATGGGACAAGCCTTCAATAGATTGTCAATCTCACTTTTTTTGCAGAATTGAGGGCACATCAAAACACATCCTGTTGTAATTGCGAGATTACAGTGTGAATGGGCAGTCCTTAGCGAGAAAACCTCCAGGTGAGAACATGAAAATGAAGCACAGGACACTCTTTTTATGAACTGTCCCATTTAGTTTCAATGTTTTTAAGTTTGTTTCAGTGTTTGTGTGTTCATTTAGTTTGTTAACCAAGGTGTTTTTGGAGTTTTAAGCATGCTCGCGTCTTCTCGCGAGAACCGCCAAAATTTCACCCATGCAAAACCGTTGAAGTAAACTCCCATTTTTAAAGTGCTAGTGGTCATTGTACAATAATTCCATGGCATTTCTTTCACATGATTACAGCAATGTGCAATAGTAAGTGTAATAATGCCACAATGTTTCCACTTTCCTCACTCGCGGAATTACAGCGTTTTCACACGCTATTCTTATAATGACCTGAGTCTTTCCTGGAAATTCCAGGGAATCTGCACACAGAGCATTTGTTCTGCGACTAGAGAAACTGGAAACTTTTTTATCCAATTAAATATTGTTCTATCTTACAAAGCCATCCTATGACAACAGGGTGCTCCATTTATTGTGGTACTCAGGTCAGCTCACTGAATCTGTATAAAGTGCGAAGGCAGAGTTGTACCACTATTTACCCCATATTTAAACAATTTACAGTACATGCACTTGGGCTTCATTCTCCATCCTCTCCAATAAAACAAGAACTCTGGGACACTTCATTCAAGCACTCACTGCTTGAGCAGGTGCAACCTGTTCACCTTTTCCTTAGAAATCCCTTGTGGAATCCCTTTTCACTTCCACCTCCTCCCCCTTCCCCTCTGCTGTTTTGGAAAACATGAAAGTTATTTGCAATTTCATTTCATGGCTAGTGTGATCCATAGAGAGCTAAAATATGGAAAGACTATCTCTGTATCATTTGGGATGGAGAGGTTAAAGGCTTCAAAAATAAACAAATCAAGGTATAACTTGGCATTTTTATTTTATCCTGAGATGTCTCTAGTCTAACATCCAGAAAGTCTTCAGCCTTCAATAGAGGATGCTGCTTGAGTGAGAGGTTGATCAGGGATTAATGAATCAATAGTAGTAATGCAGAGGGACAGGGCAGTTAGTAAATATTCATGAAGGAGCAGTTACAGCAAGTTTAAGGGTTTTGATGCAGAAAAAAGTATTTAACAAAAGAGAGAGGATGACAACTTGATGATTAGAAGAAAGGAGTTAATCTGACCAGGCACAGGATGTAACAAAAGGTCTGAGGATGGGGGTGTATAAAAGAATAAAGGGGACAGATTCTGGAGAAAGCAAGTCAATAAGAGATAAATCTAATCTACTGGCTTTTAAACCAATGCTTTAGGTCTAGATTTCATCATCCTTAGAATAGACCCATTGAAATAAATAGGACTTAAATTAGGTTAATTAAAAACCTAACTTACGAATGACTAAATTTGGATCCAGATTTTCTATAGAAAACAGAAGCAACAAATGGTGAGAGATGGAGGTTGGAAAAATAAGAGATAACTCTGTTGGCTGCAATCAAGCTGTGAGTTTATAATCTTTTCGTCCCAGGATGTGCACCTGATATAACCGTTGAGTTCAGTGGAAACAAGATGAGCATTGCAAGAGTGGAATTAAGATTTCCAATTAGCTAAAAAAAGGTGGGGTGGGGATCTAAGTGAATACAGGAAATAGAGTTTATTGCCGTATTATTCAGTGAGTACAATCTACTTCAAGCTGAAATGGCTCTTCATAAAGGAAGTATCAATTTGATCAAAGCATTTCTTTTACATGCTTCAAGGATCTGTATGCACCTGTTTCTTCCAGAAAGTTCTGCCTACTAAAAACCAAGGGGCACATTCACTGATCCTTTATCAAGTGTACTGAGAGACACCTGGACTATTTGCAAAGCCAATGTTTTAATGGGTGTTGTAGGGCACACCTCACAGAACTGATGAACTGCCTTCACTGTACATTAAATGAATGAATACATTTTCATCTCTTAAATGTCCTGTCTTATTTCATCTCTCATATTTCCCCTTTTGCATTTTACTCCTGTCTTGCCTCTGACGGATAGTCACCAAACATCTGACAGCAAGTTTGGTGACTATTATGTCTGCGTTTTGGCAAATGTGATATTATTTATCCCCAATGTCCCAATTTAAAGTTAGTCAGGTTTTCTGCAGAGCAATTCTGGATGTGTAAGACAGGCATATATATGTATATGTATATGTGTGTATGTATGTGTGTGTGTGTGACTGCTTCAAGTCTCATGAGAGTTGGTGGACCTCAGGGCTCTTGCAAAATATCAGATCTCTTGAGAACCAACAAAAAAAGCCCATGCAAAACTTACAATGGCAGGCCTGCCATCTCAAGATGAGAACTTTACTCCTTGGCTCAGTGTGTGTCTGGCTGGCTGGCTGGAGAGGGAGACAAGTGGCACCATGCCAGCCATGATTCCAGTAAATTGATCCCCAGCATTTTGTACATAAGGCTGAATTGCTGCATACATACCAAAAGTGCAGCAGGTGAAGCATGGCTGGCACCCATACAAGATTTGGAGGCATCCTGCATCATCCCAATATGGCACTGGGCTTTAGGACCTGAAATAAAGGGTGTCTCATATAAAATGAGATGCCTGGGAAGCCCACCCTGCTGGGGAATTTCAGATAAACTGTTTGTTTGCTTGTTTAATTTACATTCTGACGTTCTCCTGCCATGATAGAACCCATGGTGGATTACAACTAGAGCTAGCCTAAGATATTTTGCTGTTTGAGGTGAAGAAGCAGATTCCCCCTTCCCCACTCCCAAATCAAGAAGCTTAATATTAATAACTAGTCACACTATTTTGGTATCCAAAGTGGAAAATCTCACAGGGTTTTTTTGCTCCTTTTTGCTACCAAAAGCATATATTCATTCATTAAGCTAAATAAATAACAGCTTTCTGCTCTTTTGTGACACTTAGCATGCTTCTAGCTGAGGCTTTTATTGTATGGAAGCATCCCTGAAACCAGATCCCTTAGGTGGCCTTTTCATTCTGCCTAATGGTAGGGCCAGCCCTGGAATAGGAACGTTGTTAGAGAGATGGAGGGTGGGATCTGAATTAAAATATCATATTAAAAGTACTCTGAGATATGACTAGCAGCTGATTCCCATGGAAGTTTAATACCGCTAACAAATTAAGTCCTTGCTTTTGTTAGGGAAAAATGACATCTTTGCTGAGGGCTTTCTCTGCAAAAAAAGATGATCCATTAGGTTTCACAGCTACTTTATTTGGCTAAGTTCCCAGAATCTGAATACCTAGAGTCCATGCAATTGTAACAATGAGATCTTTTTTAATGAAATGATTGTGCTCTGCTTTGCCTGAGCTGTTCTTGGATCTATAATAATAATTTTTACCACGCCAGCAGAGAGTACGAGTTTGCTTGTCAGAAAAAGATCTGAAAACTGTGATGAAAGGTGTGAAGTTCAGTTACACATTCCAGTCTTCAGAGAAGGTGAGCGAAACTGCAGACACTGAATTTGTAAAGATGCAGGAATTTGAAGAGGTGAGATTTACTGGCTGGTTAATGGTGTTTCAGGAGTAAATGTTACCGTTTGCAAAGGCACGGCCTGTGCTAAGCTGTGGCGGGGGGGGGGAGTGGCATAGATTTGTAGCACATTGAAAACTGCCATATTTTATTGTATCTATCAGTGTGACATCAAGATGAAATGGGCATTGTGTTGTCTGTGCACTCAAGAGCAGGTGAAGTGAAACCTATGGGGTGCAAGCGGCCCCTCAGGGCCCCAGTCAATCCATCCCACATCCTACAAATATTTGGAAAAGGATACCAAAAAACCCACTGCTGCCCTTTCAAGGGGACATGGGGAGCAATTTTGACAGGTTCCCCTTCAGTTGTTTAAGGCTGAAGGATGGCATTTTTCTAATATTGGAAATGATTTATGGTCACTTCCTGGGCTGCTCTAGATGGGACAAATGCTCTAGGTTACAATACTTGCTATTGTAGTTCTTGGGTTTTAAAAAAGACTATTTTTGGCACTTCCTGGGACCAGCTGCATTCCCACCCCTGAGTCCATTACTTTATAATTCCAAGACCTATTATAACAATGTGTTCCCTTCTCTTCTGCTCCTTCATTTAAAAAAAAAATTTAAAGAGGTACTGCACTATAGTGCATCAGTGAATTGGCACTTCTGCAACGTATGTCCAAATGTTGGAAAATATTTATCCTTCAAACCATGGGACCACCTCAACAAACCACACTCTGGTTTAAAAAAAAAAAAAGCTTTCGTAGAGCACTAGTGCAGATCCAAGAAAGTGCTATAAACAGCCTCCCAAAAGAATGTGACAAATGGATATGGAGGTGACGACAGCCAGAAAAACCCAAGGAGCTATATCACAAGAACTCATGCTACTCTGGACCAACCTGGAAGAGCCCTCTGTTTGGGGAAGAAAAAAGGCCTCTTGAGGTCAGCTTCACTCTGACCAGTTGGAATTTCCTTCCACATCTCTTAGAGGGCTCAGCTGTCTTTTTCAGTTCCAAAGTTTAAAAATGGTCAAGCTCCTGAATTCAGAGACATATGAGGCCTGTCTATTAAATAATGAGACTGAGGAGATTATCAGATGCAATAAAAAGTACCTTAGGATAATGCCAGGATGAAATTCCTGTCCCGCAAATGGGACCTGCTTTCACACATCCTCGTGCTCATTGGGTTCTGCTCCAGTGCTTCTGCAGTTAGTAAGGCGGTGCTTTTCATTGACCCCCATCAATGAAAAGTGCCGCCTTACTAACTGCAGAAGCACTGGAGCAGAACCCAATGAGCATGGTGTCATGTGAAACTGGATCCCATTTGCGGGACAGGAACGTTGTCCTGGCATTCTCTTAATGTATTTTTACTGTGTCTGATAATCTCCTGATATAATAACCCATCTTTATTTATATGTATTACAATTCTAATGCTTGTCCCTTTCAATATACTCCCCATTCACACTCACACACCAATGCAGTCTTGTTTTCCACTGGTTGAAGGTGTGGAGTAGATCAGTTTCTGTCAGCTGTTTCAACACATTTGCCATGTTCTTCTTTATTGCACCAATTGATTCAAAATGTGTTCCTTTAAACACCGATTTCACTTTAGGGAAAATAAAAAAGTTGCATGGTGCTAAATCTGGCGACTATGAGGATGTTCAAGTGTAGTAATACGTTTATTGCTCAAAAACTGCTTCACAGAAAGTGCTGTGTGAGGAGGAGCATTGTCTTGATGAAGAATGAAACCATTTTTCCACAGTTCTAGCCTTTTTTAAAAAACTCTTTCTCTCAGCTTCATCAAAACTTCCTTATAATAATGCTGGTTCACTGTTCTGCCTTCTGGAACTAAAATTATGCCCTTGATGTAAAAAGCAAACAATGAACATGGCTTTGAATGTGGACTTGCTTTGATGTGCTTTTTTCATTCTTGGTGATGATGTTTCCCAGTGCATTGACTGCTGTTTTGTCTCAGGATCATACTGGAAGATCCAGGTTTCATCACAAGTGAAGATTTTTTGAAAAATGTTTGGGTGTGTCTCAAGTTGCTGCAGAATGTCAGCACACATTTCCTTGTGGCACTCTTTTTGCTCTGGCATGAGAACCCTTGAGGCCATCTTGGCACAAACTTTTCTCATGTTGAAATCCTCATGCAAAATTTTCCATGCAGTGCCTTTGTCAATGTTCACGGCTTCAGCTATCATTCAGACACTGAATCGGTGGTCTCCTTGAACAATCCGGCTGATTTTTTCCACAATTTCTTTGGTTCTTGGAGTGGAAGGTCATCCAGGGTGTTCATCATATTCCACATTCTCACATCCTTCTCTGAACCTTTTAGCCATTTAAACACAGGTGCACGAGACATGCAGCCTTCCCCATAGGCCTCAGTAAGCATTTGAAAACATTCCATTGGTGTTTTGTTCAATTTTACTAAAAATTTCAAATTGACACATTGCTTGAGTTTTCCACTTAGCATTTTTCCAGCACACAACAGACAACACAGCTGCTTTAATTGATGACTGACAATTAATGGAATGGCCAAGAGTGCTTATGTTTGTCATGCAGGTTCAGACATGTTCAAGGTCACTACACAAACATTCCCAATCAGTTCTCCATGATTTGTCTGAAAGGTAGAAACACAGTATCATTATTTAATAGACAGACCTTGTATTGTAAAGTTCCACAAAGGCAGAACTATGCTGTGTCTCCTCTTCAGCCCTGTCAGGCTAGTCTGGCGGCTCTTGGCTTGGAACCCTCAGAGTTAGTTTCCCTGTAAAGGCAACCCTGAGCGGCCTCACTCAAGAGTGCCCCCTAGAGGCCAAAATGCTGCCACCACCCACTGAGATATTTATGACCAGCCCAGTGGGAGACTGGATAACCAGTGGGACTACTTGCCACTGTAGAACCAACCAACTCCTCCCTCGTATCTCCAGAGAGAGGGAAATGTAGCAATGACCAAGAAAAAAGGTACGTGCAGCATCAGTGGATAGGAAAATTAGAAAAAGCTTATTTTATTCAAGCAAGTTCAAGTCATGAAAATCTCTCATGAAGGCAGGCACCTTCTATGCCCCCAGGTACACTTTAGAGGTACAGAAATAGCAAAAGTATGGAATTACATTAAGCTGCATTCAGCCAAAGTTTAAGAAATCAAATAGAAATGCCCTGACGCAACACCTAAACAGTCCCTAAAGCTTCTACTTAGAATCTCAAGTTCATATCCGTCTGGAATCAGGGGAGCTGTGAGCTAGGCCAGCCTGCCCTGCTCTAACAGCTATCCCTGGCCTCTCTTTGCTCTAAAACATGCTTTTCGTTTCAGAGCCTCCTTTGTCTGTCTCAAACCTCTTGGTCTGATCCAATCCATGTGCTCACCCAAAGCAGTTATACCTTATTTGGAATTCCCACTCTGGCATTCTTGATTGGTCAAGCCTGCCTCAGGTGACCTGATGTCATTGATGATGCTATCTCAGGAGATTCTGTGGAGGTGGCGTTTTAGACCCCACCTCCAGTTAACCCTTTCCTTACCTGATGCCATGCTGACAAGACAATCACTGCAGATAATGGGAAATGAAGTCTTTGCAGAATGATAGGAGTGGCATCACCCTGCAGGAAGGATGATGGGAACTCCATCATGACAAGCCCCCAACCCACCTTTTAAGCTGCTGCAGACCTGATCATACAGCAACTTACTGGGTGATAGAGAGCTGTAGAGAGCTGTAGCAACTTACTGGGTGGTAGAGAGGGGCTGTGTTGGAGGGCCAGAATCTAGCTGTGTTCCTGTAGCCAGACTTATAGTGACTTAGAGAGCCCTCTAAGAACTCTCAGGGGTCCTGAGAGGAAGGTGTCATTGTTGTGCTCATAGTCCAGGGGCAAGGAGCAGAAATGCCCCCTATCCCTCCCATTCCTGCTTTCATCTTGGGAGGGTGCACTTTTTAAAAAAAGAGCCGACAATGTGACTGCGCTTCACTGGCAGTGCCCACCCATGAATGCACACACATGTGCTCACACACAACTCTGCATCCTCTTATTAGCCATGGAAGGAAGAGAAGCGGAAGGTAGCTGTGGTGGCAAATCTAACTCTTCCGCATCTCTTACCTGTTCTCTCTCAGTGTGTGATGACTGTGACATCTGTCACTGCCACGAGTGGCCACAGAAGTGGGCCACGTGGAACAAGGCACCAGGACCCTGAAGCACAGAAGAGCTCAGTCAGCCATTGCTGCTACCACTGCTACCATCGCCCCTTGCTCCCCCTCCTGATCCCCTCCTCATCCTCCTTCCTCCTCCTTCTCTTCTTCCTCTTCTGCTGCTCCCAGCACTGCATTTTTGCAAGATTTAGCTTTGCTTTGATCTGCAGTATCTATCTCTATCTATCTATCTATCTATCACCCCTGTTGAAACAGCTCCACTGGCTACCAGTCTGTTTCTGGGCACAATTCAAAGTGCTGGTTATGACCTACAAAGCCCTATATGGCTCAGGTCCAGGCTATCTGACAGACCATATCTCCCTCTATGAACCAGCCCAGGCCTCGAGATCTTCAGGAGAGGTCCTTCTCTCAGTCCAACCACCATCTCAAGTACAGTTGGTGAGGACACAAGAGAGGGCCTTTTCAGTGGCTGCCTCTAGACTCTGGAACTCCCTCCCCAGGGAGGCCAGATTGGCCCCCTTCCTGTTGTCCTTCTAGTGGCAGACCAAAACCATTTCATTTAGGCAGGCTTTTAAAACTGACAGTTTTTTAGAGAACAGGCTAGGGGGTGCTCTATGGTTTTATTGAATTTTTAAAAGCTTTTAATCTTTTTTTAAAGTTTCTAATACTTTTAAGTATGTTTTATTCTTTTAAATATTTTGTTTTCATAATGTGATCAGTTTAATTCTGTTTTAATGTACAATTTTTGTATGTTTTAATTGTGTGTTTTTTAAATGCATGAGCTGCTTTGGGTCCCAGCCTTGGGGAAAAAGCAGGTTATATACAAATATAATAATAATTATCTATCTATCTACTTTGCACCTTCATAGTGTTGAGCTTCTTGTGTACATCAATTAAATCCATTTCCATTCCAGGTTGTAACACAACAACATATGGAAAAGTCAAAAGGAGTGAATATTGCTGCAAAGTACTGTACTGTAGACGATTCCTTCCCCTTCCTATTTTATCCTCAAAACAGCCTTGTGGTGTTTGGTAGGCTGAGACAAAGTGGTCCAAGGTCACCTCATGCATTTCATGGCTCAGTGGGGTCTAGAAAGTAGATCTCCCAAGTCAGGTCCAAGACTCTACTACCCCATGCTGGTTCTAGGCTATGAATATATCTGAGGTAGCAGAGTGAACTGCAGGCAGAGACAATTTTTAAAATGGTTTTTGCATGTATTTTCAACAATGAATTCCACCACCCCCTACACACATACCAAAAAAACTAATTCAAGGAGTGTCTCTTTTCCAGTTGATTCCCTGCTATGCTATTTTTCTGACTGCAGAGTCAATGGCATGTTGTCTTTAATGCAAGCTAACATTCACCTCAGAATTTTGTACCTCATCACTGTATCAGTTTGCTGCTTGGGTAGACAAAGCCTCAAGGTGAGTCATAGCAGGTACAGTACTGATGTTGTTGACAAGATTTCATTTTTATGAGACTGAGGAGAGTATATATATATATATATATATATATATATATACATATATATATATATATGTATCCTATCTCACAAACAAAACTTAATCACAACATTAAAAGAGCGACACAAAGAACAGGAGAAAGAACAAGAAGTCCCACGTTGCACTTTGGAGAGAAAAGGTGCTCCCAAATCAGAACAACTTGATGATCAGTGATCCTGAAGGAACAGTTTAATTAAAGGTGGCCAGTGTGGGCTCACAAAATAAAAATCACATCACATCAATTCCACAGCATCTCATTGTTCCTGTTGACAGGTTGGCTGTGTGGGTGTAATTTACCTGGCCTTCACATAAACCTTCAGTGTGGCATGAGTGAATACATTAAATTAGCATTTATATGGTTGGCTTTTCATCCCCAGATTACAGCAAGGAGTTTTGCAAACATTGCTTGAACCATTGCAGGAAAGATGTGTTCATGAGAAGTGCAAGCAAATAGATTATAGAGGCTGAGCGGCTTGAACAGAGCATGGGTCTGTTGATAAGGGATGTAACAGCTTGCTGAGAGCAGACTCTTAACATGGCCCTTCCTGCTTGATTGTTGTTGTAGTTCAATTTCAAACTGGAACATATGATGAGAAAAATCTTTGGGTCACATCCTTTCATTCTAGCATGAAAGGATGCATTTAAGGAACCATTTCCAAAGCAGTAACTGTGTTAGTCTGTTGTAGTAAAGACAACAAAGAGTCCTGTGGCACCTTAAAAACTATCAAATGTATTACAGTCTTTCTTAGTGTATATAGCTAGCTTCAGATTTAAGGGATTGTACTGCATCACTAAAAATGTCTCTAAAGCTTCAAGTCAGCTTGAATTCTACACCATTATCTGTAACATGCATATGAATGTATGTGAGCCTTCTTCAACCTGGTAAATTCCAGACAGCTTGGACTACAACTCCTATCATGACTGAGGATGATGGAGTTTCCAGCCCAGTGTATCAGGAAGAAAAGAGTTGGGAGAGAGGTCTTATGTTGTAGGACCATAAGTGGGAAATGCCTTTAGATGTTATTATCCATATCTCAACAAAAATGGAAACAAAATCAAATAAATACATAAACAATGTTGAAAAAGAAATAGTAGGATGTAATGGAATGTAACAATATTTTTTAAAAAATAATAGCTATAATGTCACAAATACATTGTATACACCAAGAAGATAAATATACAACATCACATAAGTCAGCTCAGAATGAATGAATACATAGCCCTCTATACCATTATCTGCGTTCTACCTTTTCATTGTTAGTAGAGAGTAGGCTTGTACAAGTTGGGTATGTGTATTTATATAAGATACACAGAGAATGCATTTTAGAATTTGTATCCCACCTTTCTGCAATATGAGACTACCCAACATAATAGACAATACAAATAGATAAAATATTTAAAACTAATCAAGCATAAAAGCAAAGGGTCAATATTCCTCTGGTGGCATTATCAATATGTAATTGTGTTGCTTGAGTGAGGCTTTCATTAACTTGGGTATAAGCATTATTATACATAAAGCTGCAACAAATACTTTTTCATTTCTATTTTGGGGTCAAAACAATACCTTTTTTTCTTTTTTCACAGCAGAGAAATGTTTCTTTGGTAACTGGTTGATGGGCTGAATCCAAAGGGTAGTCACCAATGGCTCCTCTTCATTCTGGAGAGAAGTGACTAGTGAAGTGCCACAGGGTTCTGTCCTGGGCCCAGTGCTATTCAACATCTTTATCAGTGACTTGGATGAAGGAATAGAGGGCATGCTTATCAAGTTTGCAGATGACACCAAATTAAGAGGGATACCTAATACCCCAGAGGACAGGATCAGAATCCAAAATGACCTGAACAGCTTAGAAAGCCAGGCCCAAACTAACAAAATGAATTTCAACAAGGAGAAATGTAGGATACTACACTTGGGCAGTAAAAATGAAATACACAGATATATAGGATGGGTGACACCTGACTTGATGGCAGTACATGCGAAAGGGATATAGGAGTCTTAGAGGAACACGAGTCAGCAGTGTGACACAGCACCTAAAAAAGCCAATGCAATTCTAGGCTGCATCAATATAGTGTCTGCATCAATATAAAAGTATAGCTCACGGGAAGTAATAGTGTCACTCTATTAGTCAGACCTCACCTGGAATATTGTTTCCAGTTCTGGGCACCACAATTCCAGAAGGATATGGACAAGCTGGAAAGTGTCCAGAGGAGGGTGACCAAAATGGTGGGAGGTCTGGAAGCCATGCCTTATGAGGGGCGGCTTAGGGAGCTGGGTATGTTTAGCCTGGGGAAGAGAAGGTTAAGCCACATTTAAATATTTGAAGGGTTGACATACTGAGGATGGAGCAAGCTTGTTTTCTGCTGCTCCAGAGACTAGAGAGATTTGCACACTGGGAAATTATTCCCCGGGGAGATTGGGAGAGAAATGGGGCTGTTCCGGGAGCAGCGCCCTGTTTTGCACGCCCCTTCCTTCTCACGATCTCCCGTCGTCTTCCCTCCGTGCTGCTTCCATTTCTCTCCAAGTATGTTCCATGATTTTTTTACTAATAAACATACCGGGAGAGAAATGGAAGCAGCATGGAGGGGAAAAGACAGGAGATCGCGAGAAGGAAGGGTGTGTGTGAAATGGGGTGCTGCTACCAGAACAGCCTCGTTTCTCTCCCAATCTCCCCGGGGAATAATTTTCCCATGTAAAAATCTTCTAGAACATGGAGGAATGGACTCAAACTACAGGAAAAGATATTCCAACTAAACGTTAAGAAGAACTTCTTGACAGTCAGAGCTGTTTGGAAGTGGAATACACTGCCTGGGAGTGTGATGGAATCTCCTTTTTTGGAGTTTTTTAAACAGGGGCTGAATAGCCATTTGTCAGGAATGATTTGATTGTATATTCCTGCATGGTAGGGGGTTGGACTAGATGGCTCTTGTGGTCTCTTTCAACTGTTTCTATGATTCTTTTAAAAAGTTTAGTTGTGAGTGTTTTGCTTCCATCCTGTTTACCATCATTTCCCTTCTCTTCTCTTGTTTCTGTGCCATCCCCTGCCCCTGTGTCCCCAGTTACTGCTGCTTTTGCTTCCTGGCTATATTGTATCAATGGTTCTAGCTAACCAGAGGCACCAGTGAGTGGGACAGTGCCATGATGTTATCTATGTGATTGAGAGAGTACAAAATCACTTGAGGGGAAGAGAATGTTTCTTAGACTTCTCAAGTGAACAGTTCCAGCAAATCAGGGATCACTTCATGAAAGGAATGGGGCATAATGCTGTGTAACCATTTATATTGTCTACAGGACAATGTGTTTTTATTATTGCTGTGGTTGCCTTAAATAAATAATCATTTAAAAAAATAATACTTCTCCCAACATACCACACACCTGGTGAATTTCTAGAGCTGCCATGGTACCTCTTTTTTTTTTAAAGTCTCCATTATAAATCTATTTAATAATTTGTTTCTGCTGCTTGTGTTTGAATGAACCCTTTAATAAACTGCATGGCTAACAAGACCTCACTTGTTTGAGCCATCAGAAGATTTCAGGGAAAGAGTTACCTTATACATATATCTGGTGAAAAAATGAGCATTATGCTGAGAAAAAGAACTGTTTGAACAAATATCGTATGGATGGCATGTCAATAGATATTTTACATAGTATGCAAATATTTGCATAATATGCAGTGACAATGCCCTCTGCTTTGACATTTGAAGTGCAGAAAGGTTTTCTATTTCATAAGTTCCCTGGTTTCTGGAAAAATAAAATAGATGGGGATGCTTTCAGGTGATCTGCTCATCTCAGGAGTTGGTATTTGTTCCTATTCTAAATTTAGACTTAATTGTTTAAAAATGCCTGGTTTTAAGAAGTTTTCTGTAAATCAAAATGGGGAGAATGTCTTGTAGAGCTGGTGTGTATGTGTGCACAGTAGACAATCCACTAAAAGTAAAAAAAGAAAAAAAAGAAACCAAAATCTATTTGAGTAAAGGGTGGTGGGGCTGATATTATGTACAATATTTGGAAACTGAGACCATTAATTAACATGCAGAAACAAGACTGTTGTGTGAATAAGGATGGAAATGCGTGAGCAAACTGTTAAGCCAGCAAGAACAGAGTAAACCCTCTCCTTCTATACTTGATAAAGGGAAGTAATGACAAAGCATTGCAACAGTGTATTATGGGTTATCTAATTACTTCACTTGACAAGCTTGGAGAAACTGAATAGCTCAAAACTCTCCACAACCAGCTTTAGTGCTGTATATTAGAACATGAAGAAAATAAATGTCCTTACATTTCCTTCACAAAGGACTTTATCAGACACACAATATAAGACATCATAACGATGCCACATAACTGTGAAAGGGCGCACAGATCAGACGACGTCACCCTTTCGTGGTTAAAATCAGCCCCAAACCTGTACCTTTTTAATTGACGTCTGGAGCCGTCAATAGATCCCCTGTGGCACTTTAGTGCCAGCATTGCCAGGGTGAAAAACCTCAGGCCATTTAACTCTCATGACTTCAGCAAAAATGGCCAGTCCAGAATGTCCAGGTGAGATTGGGACATCCAGGTAAGTTTTGCTCTTTTTATGACCCTCCCTGGGTTACTTGGGACTTTTAAAGTGTGTGTGTGTGTGTGTGCTTTTTAAAAACTTTTCATGCTTTATTTTTGTTCTTGTTTTTAAGTTTTCCATGTGACAAAGTCTTGCGGGATTTCGAATGAGGAAGTGAACTGGTCTCCATTCACTTTCTCTTCATTGTTGGGGCTGCCTTTGCTGGGAAAAGAAGATAAGTGCCGGGGGGGGGGCATTCTTTTGCCAGCATAAAAATGGTTTTTTTTAATACCAGTAAAAGAATGTTTTAAGGTGCTAATCTGATAATGTCCAAAGTGTTGATTGTGAGAATCAGCATGGTGTAGCTGTTTGCGTGTTGGACCAGAACTCCAGACCAGGGTTTGAATCCCCACTCATGCTTTATGATAGAGTCTGACTAAAGGCACACAACAAGAACAACAAGAAGAATGAGGTAGGGGGTTTCTGAGTAGTAGAATTCAGTGTATCGCTTTAGACTGCATGTGGCAGAAACTTATTTTTAACTCTCTCAGAAATCGCTTCCTGCAAGAAGAAAACTAACAGCATAGTCAGTGAGCTGATCCAGACTTTTTTTAATGTGAGAAATACTGAAGTGTTAATTGCTTCAGGAATCTACCACTTTGTAATTCTCTTTATGTGCAGACCATGCCTAACAGAGCAAGGAGCAGCAGAAACAGCTCAATTTGTGTGAGGAAAGCCTGCAGCAAGCCCTGAAGGCATCAAATCCAGATCTCCTGCAGACTGGACAGATTCAATGGTAGAAGACTTCCTACGTCCAGATTGAAAATCCAGTTTTGAAAGTGTACATGTCCATTTCTGGATCTTATAAAACACAAGTCTTTAGTACCCCCACCCCACCCTCCATGACCTTGTAAACCTAGTCCTGAAACACTCTTGAATAAAATCAGGAATATTATAAACACACAAACCCAGAGGCAACTATCAGAGTGCAAAGTGAGTCATGTGAAATAACACCATCTTTCAAAGCCAGTGAGACTTCCTTATAAGAAGTGAAACAGAAAGAAAAAAACATTTCATCCATGCCTGTGAAGCAGACAAGCTGTTCCCTAAACTATTGTTCAAATGAGTCTCCCAATTCACTGCATTGAAAAGGAATATATTCATAAGTCATCTTTAATTTTCTGTGACTTTACTCTTCCTTTCATCAGCCATCATTTATCTTCTTTGCTCACTGTTGGCTTTCCACATGTGTATAACCATGGTTTCTAAGTGAGGGATTTTTCAAGGACAAATATTCATTTGTCCTCACTTCCTCCAGTTAACGGTGGTAACGTATACATTGTTCCAATTTTGTCACCTAACAATTTTCAGTTTAGGGCACATAGGAGGCAATTAGATGCAGGTGAGAAATACAATGTGTTTGTATACATGCTGGGGCTGGGTTCTAGGACCCCCTGTGAATACCAAAATCCATGGATGCACAAGCCCTATTATATACAATGGCATAGTAAAATGGTGTCCTTTATATAAAATGGCAAACAGCAAGGTTTGCTTTTTTGAATTTCTTTTTTTTGGGGGGGGGGTATTTTCAAGCCGTGGATGGTGAAATCTGTGGATATCAAATCTGTGGGTACAGAGGGCCGATTGTATTAAGTTGTGCAGCACAGTCCAATCACACAGCTCACAAACTGATGGAAGGTAGTATGCACGAATGAGGCTATGCATGAATTAAAAACATATACATAAAGGTATATAAAGGTCATGGAGGAGAGAGGGCCACTTCAGTAGCTTTACTTCATGCATGCATTAGATATTCTTACTGTTCTCTTTACAAGTCTTTAAGTGAATATATAGTCAACACTGTGTAGCTTAAAGACAACGTTGACTTAGGACAACCTTATCATAGGATTTTCTTGTTAAGTAGCATTCAGAAGAGGCTTTTCCATTGCCTTCCTCTAAGGCTGAAAAAGTGTGACATGCCCAAAGTCATCCAGTGGGTTTTCTGTGGCAGAATGAGGATCTGAACCCTTGTTTTCCTGAGTCCTTCTAGCTGAACACTCAAACCACTTACCATGCTGGCTCTCCTACTTCATTCTGCTCTGTATTCAAGACTGGAATATATCCACAGTATGTAGTCGTAGTACTTTGATACCACTTTAACTGCCATGGCTCCATCCTATGGAACTTTAGGATCTGTAGTTTTGGTAAAATATTTAGAATGTTCTGTCAGAGAGCCCTAATGCTGTAGGATCAAGGGAATGCACTAAATTGCTGCTTCTCAATCTTTGCTCCTCCAGATGTTTTGGACTTCCAGCTCTCAGAAATACCAGCAAGCATGGCCAGTGGTCAGGAATTTTGGTAGCTAAAGTCCCAAACATCAGGAGGACCAAAAGTTAAGAACCACCATACCAGATAAATATGAAAAGAGATCTTATAGCTCTTTTGAGACTAAATGAAAGAAATAATTTGGTCGCATAAGCTTTTGGAGGCTAAAGTTTACTTCATCATGCATGGAGTGAAGTTCTAAAGAACAGACCTTTATAGCTATGAATGAACAGGTTGTATGTGTGAACAGCAAAAGAAATTCAAAATGCGTGGATCCAGACTAACACAGCTATATCTTTGAACCATACCAGATAATGTTTGAGAACTCCTGCATTAAACCTCTCCAAACCACAAATCCCAGAGAGTCATGGCAGTTAAAGTGGTATCAAACTGCTACATAGTGTATAGTGTTGATACACACCAGGCCTTAGAGAGTAGAGGTATTGGGCCAAGTTCTATTCTCTGCCAAGAAAGGTTTCAATAAGCAGAGAAACTGTGGTCACAACCATACCTGCAGTCTCATTTTATCTCCTGTAGTACAGAAACCAATCTGTCCTTCTCATTATGTGCTTATTCCCGAGAAGCCCAGTATAAGAGAAAGAGATTTTTATAGAACAACAACAAAGAATGAAAGCAGCTCTTTGGACTCTAAATAGTGTCTCAAATGCTTAAAACACTTCAAGACAGAGGAGGGGGGGTCATTTCTGGACTACAATTTCCAGAACCCTCCAGCCAATGTGGCATTGGCCATGCTGGGCAGAGGATTATGGAAGCTTCAATAAGAAGGAGCTTCACCATCCTCCCTAGCAAGTTTGTTGGTTGCTTTTGTAGGATGAGGGGTGAGGAGGATAAACCCTGATGACCTGAAGCAAGATTATACTGGCCAGGCCTTGCCCAAGAAATTCTGGTCCTGTGGAGATAGGAGTATCTACCACATCATGGACCATTGTATCACATCATGGACCATTGTATCAAGGCCGGCCAGGTTATTCTGGCACTCCAAAACAGCTATCTAGGGGCTTCACTCCACGGATGGGAAACCCTACACCTACCTCATAGCTGTGGCGGATTTCTTCAATCTGCAGCAGCCCCATAAATGCCAGAGTGTAGATTGGGGTGTCCTGCCACACCGTTAGTTGGGTTGGAGTAAAAGGGCAGGCCTACACTGACCACAGGTCCTATACAACAAGATATTTCCGGCCACATGGTCAGGGCTGCTCCAGTGTTTGTTTGTTTTCTGTTTGCTTGTGCATGCAAATAAATGCATATACAGTTGCCCCTCCACATCCGCGACTTTCACATTCGCGGTTTTGATTATTTACGGAAAGCCGCCTGCCCCCCCCCTCCACCCCGTCCCTTCCCAAGGCAGCGAAGGGTTTCTCATGAAGGCCGTCACTGCCTTGGGAAGGGAGGATGGAAACCCTCCCTCCCTCTCTCCACCACAGTTCCTTCCCAAGGTAGCGAGGGCCCCCCTTTGCCACCTTGGAACAGGCAGGGGGGGGAGTGAGTGGTGATGGGGGCTCCAGAAGCCCCCGTCGCCACTTTGGGAAGGGCGGGGAGGGTGGGAGTGAGTGGCGACGGGGTGGGTTGTTGCAGGCAGGTGGAGGAAGGACTATTATTATTCATGGTTTCTTCACATTCACGGGGGTCTTCCGCCCCTAACCCCTGTGAATGTAAAGGAATGACTGTACATGGTCCCAGAGTACTGTATTACTGGATAAGTAGAGATAACGCCTATCCAGATATGCACACAATAAAAATATTTTGGGAAAAAAGGGACAAAACGGAGTCCCATCCACTGGAAGTCCTGCCTTGGCTTTGCTCCAAAGCCAATCCTCAGCCGCCACATGGCCAAAAATCTGGGGCTGCATTTACACGGGCAAATATTCCCCTAAATATACTGCTAAGATTGCTCATTGTTCCCATGGATCGAGCCACAGTATTGCCTCATTCAGAAGGGGGGGAAGTCAAAATACCCAAATGTAGTGTGACAAGGGATGTCGCTACTTTTGCCGGTTTATTTGAAAAGTAGCTCGACTTAGCACATTATTGCTAGTGTGAACAGCAAGTCTGTGTGAATTACCAGCAATCTTCCTGATACAGTTGCAGCAGAGCTGCACTGTGACTGGTTCTTATGATGAAGGGGTGGGCTGGCTAGATGTGGAGCCAGGAGGGAGACTCAAAGGGAACTCTTAAAATCCTTTGTGTCTACTGCTTGCTTTAAACATCCAGCCAACCGGCTTGCTTTTACCATGGGAAAAGCACTGCAGAGCAAAGGAATCCTAGCCAGCTGCTTGTGTGTGTGTGTGTGTCTGCTTTCCTTCCCACTTAATTATTCATCTCCTCCATGGTCTCCCTCCTTTTTTGTTGATTTGTATGCAGACGAAGTTACCTCCCTCTGCCTTCTGCTGGCTTTAATGATAATGATAGAGCTTCCTGGCCATCTCCCCCCTTTGTCTGCCGAAACTCATCCAAATTAGCCATAAATCTTAAGAACTATTCACCCCTGTTCCAAAAGGAGGGAAATCCAGAATTTCGCTCACTTTATTCTGTCCTGTACCTGGCCCCTTTGTCAATCAGCTGTTAAGCAAGGAGAAAAAACCTTCCATTTGGAGTTTGATTTGTGGGCAGGGAGCTGGGGGGAAATGACATTCTTTGCCTCTAAGCTGTTAAGCATACAGAGTTGGGGCCAGGGCAGACATTCCTATGGCATTCCTTTGTCTTCTCTCCAATGCTTAGCCACGCCCCCACCACATTTGGCTGTGTGAATCTCAAAGCGAGAAAAACCAAAGTGCAACAAAATACAGCTGTTTCCTCCATAGACCGTGTAAGCTACCCACCACTGATGCAGAAAAGCACTAAAGCACAATTTATCGTAATAAAACCTGCCGTGTAAATGCAGCCTGAGGTTTCCCCTCAAATCTGGAGTGAACTGTGAATCTTACAGATCTCAGGTTTCCTGCAGAAACCTTGGTGAAAATGCGCATCCTGGAAAATGGCGTACTTTAAAACTTTAAAATAATAACTTTGTCTTGAACTGAGCTCTGAAAGAGATCAATAATTTGTGAATATCTTATGATAAGAACCACATGCTCCAGAAAGCCAGCTTCTGTCAGAATTTTAGAAACTGCAAATGTAGAAGGGTTTGAGTTCAGCTAGGTTTTGGTGCTGGCTGACATTTCTATTTTCAGAGACAGCTCCACATAGATTACTGCTGAGTAAACTTAGTTTTTTGGATTGCAGCTTCTAGAATCTGATGGCCAGCATGATGTTCAAAAAAGTAACATCCCAACTACGGTTGCCAATGAAAATGGTTGAGAACTCCTATACCTTTAATGGTTTTGTAGCCAAGAGAAATTCAGCAGATCAACACCTGCTGAAATTCCCTCTTCTATACAGCATTAAAGTTACAGGAGCCAGCTCTAGGTTTCACTCTGGCAATTCTGCCAAGCTCTGATATAGCAGTTAGTCAGCCCCCCCCTGATGTAACTGAGATATACGTGAAACCATGAATAAGTCCACGTTTTCCAGTCAGCATGTACAATACTCCACATAATTCAACAGGTCTGATCAAATTGACTTGAGCCTGGTCAGAGAATGTGCTCAAGTGAGCTCTAATTTTTTAAAAATCTAATATTTTAAATATTAGATTAAAATTTAATATTTTAAAGATATTTTGGAATGTTCTTAGAAAAGCTGGGAGTATTTGTTTGATCCATTTTGCTGTTATTATTTTGTGCCTTCAAGTCATTTCCAATTTATGGCAACCCTAAAGCAAACCTATCATGGGGTTTTCTTGTCAAGATTTGTTCAGAGTGGGTTTCCCTTTGCCTTCCTCTAAGGCTGAGAGAATGTGATTTGCCCAAAGTGGGCTGAGGATGGAGGCTGAGGATGGAGCAGGCTTGTTTTCTGCTGCTCCAGAGACTGGAACACGGAGCAATGGGTGCAAGCTCCAGGAACAGAGATTCCACCTCAACATTAGGAGGAACTTTTTGACAGTAAGAGCTGTTCGGCAGTGGAACGCACTCCCTCGGAGTGTGGTGGGGTCTCCTTCCTTGGAGGTCTTTAAACAGAGGCTGGATGGCCATCTGTCGGGGATGCTTTGATCGTGATTTCCTGCATGGCAGGGGGTTGGACTGGATGGCCCTCGTGGTCTCTTCCAACTCTGCAATTCTATGATTCTATTATTCAAAGTCACCCAGTGGGTTTTCATGGCTGAGCAGGGATTTGAACCCTGGTCTCCAGAGTCATAGTCCGACGCTGAAACCACAAAACCATGCTGGATCTCCATGCTGATCCAGTTTACAGCATATTAAAGATGATCATGAGCACTTAAAAGTGCTTCCTTTTAAAAGCTATGAGCCAACCACTAGAGGGAGCCATAAGCACAAAAACAGACTATGTCTACTAGGCATTGCGGCACAAGAGTTTCAAAGTATCTGCCTTCTTGCTTGAATTTTTGATTTAGAGAGCTAAACTTTTTTTAAACTTTTCATTCACAACAACATATATAAAGACATGGGAGGTATAAAAGAATTATTGTATTGAAGACATCTGGTCGTTACAGTCTTAGTAAATGGTATTGCAGTTTTATTATTGTTTCAAGATTCTGTTAAACTCTCCATTTGGTCAAACCTATAATTATAATAGCTGGTTTTTAAAATGTTCGTTCTGGATAACAATGGATAAGGTCAAAAATATTTTTTCCCATGTTTGGATGCTAGAAAAGGACTGAGATTGAGGCGTGGAAATGTGGTTATTTTTAAATAGTTGCATCTGGGAATTTAAATTAAGCCCAGGTGCACTTAGCATCCCCTCCTGTGTTATGTGTGTTTTGCCAAAGAACAGAACCTTGAAGAACAAGTGGGCCAACTCCCCTTTCTGAAAAACCCTTCACATTTCAGATGTGATTGCAGAAAGCCGGTGGAAAGTTATTATCATTACCTTGATTATGCGCCTACGCACACTCAAGAATGTCAGTGAGGTTTTTGTTGGGTTTTTTTGCATTCGGTAATGGGCTTGCATTATAATCTCATTTTTGTTTCCCAGATGGATTTCCCCTTCTCCTTTCCACTTGCCCTCAGCTGTATTCCCAGTGTTTTGATCCATCTGGTCCACGTAATGGAAAAGAGGTCATACCAAATTTTATTTCGCTATCTGTACAGTATAATTTAGAATGGTCAAAAGAGTGGGTCATTGAATAGTGAGTCGTTGAAAAATGGGGGATGCCTGTACTGGAAATGGAGGAAGAAAATAGAGGCTTTGAGGAACCAAGCAGAAGTCTGAAGGTTTCTAGATAATTGTTAATCCTCATTAAAGTAAGCCTGCTAGAGGAACAGGAATGTGCTAAGTGGACAGTATTCATGCAAGTTTGTTGATTCTATCAGCTTACTCTGTTATTTTAGGTACAAAAATCAGGGGGAAAAATCTGACAGTAGAGCTGGCACCACTGTTCAAAGGAAAAGGCAGCTGCAAGTGTTAATTATTTCTATAAGGCCATTGGCATGCGGAATATGAAATGGAAAGATCCCTTTTCCAAGAAGCTTACAACATGAAATTCATCATGCAGGAGATGATGGAAGGAAGGAGAAAGGGAAGGATAAATAGGGGAAGAATGTGTGGCTGTTTCAGGCTGTGGTTGTTAGCTCAAGGAGCTAGGTGTCAGCTTAACTGAACTCAGTGGAACTTAATTACTGTGCATGCATATATATGATTGTGTTGGAAGTTGCATGCATGTGGGCCAGGAATAAGAATCTGTGCCCCTGAAGATGTTGGTGCATCCAAGGTTTTATCAGGGGTCAATAGTCAGAGGGGTTGTCTAAATGGCGAAAATACTCCTCACGGAATGCGAGGAGAATACGATATGTCTAAGTGGGATCCCGCATCTTTTTGCCGTATTCAAAAGGAGGGGGGCTAAAACTGCCATATACTCTGCAGGAAAAGCCTTCACCACTTTTCCCAGAGTCTTTTTTTAAAAAAACAGCAGAAGCTGAAAGCTGATTGGCCGGACAAGCACGGGGGGCAGGGATTGCTAACAAGGCAAGCACCCAGAACTGCCATGTTTGATTTTTGCCTCGGTGAGCAAGTGCTAAGGTGATAAAACAGGTTTTTTTGTATGTGTGTGTGTGTTTTGTTAAGGCAAAATATTGTTCTATTGTACCTTGGGTATAGTTTTTAAAAAAATACTGTTTGGTGGTAGCAAATTGGTAAGTTAAAATGCAAGTAATTCACTCATGGCCACCATCTTGATTCTCAGGCATGCCCGTTTGCACAGCAAACACAGATACTTTTGCATGCCTGCAATCTGCCCCAAAAACTGTTTAGACAAAAAGCAAATTTGTCTAATTTGCTGCAAATTGCCATTACTGTGGAGCAATCTGTTTTGTTTTTCCTTGTATAGACAAGGCCAGAGGTGATGAAGGCTGGAGTCCAACATTTTGGAGGACTGGACATTCCCACCTCTTAGTTAACAAGGCTTAACTACAGTAGAACAAGGCCCTCTAGATGTGGTGACCTTCATCCTCAACCACTGACTTGCTCACGATGGTGATGAGTATTGTAATTCAATATTGTTTGGGGGGGGCAACATCTGTCCCTGCATCCAAGCTTCTATCAGTGGTCGATAGTCAGAGACGATGGGGGCTGGAGTCCAATAGCTGGACGCTGCAAGACAGTATGAGAAATAGGGAGTTATAAAAGGGAATAGATTTGAAGGAACTAAGAGAGATGGCATTACACAAGTCTCTGAGAGGGAGTTTCCAAGGATGCAGAGCAACAGAGAGAAAGGATGGGTTTTTAATTTATGGATTTATTTCTATCCCACCTTCTGTTGTGAGATCTCAGAGTGGCATACCATTCAAACTATATAATCAATTTAAAATCAACAATTGATTTTGAATAGTTTCAAAATACATCAGTTGTGTGAAGAGTCACTAGTGTTGAAAATCTTGTTGTTTATGAGACCTGATTCACACGTCATCTTGAGATGCATTCATGGGATTTTTCTGTGCATCTGCTGTGTTTTCCAAATTTTAGAACGTGAAGTAAAAGATGCACTCAAAGCAATAAGGGAGAATAAATCACCAGGAAGAGATACCAGTAGAACTGCTACAATTTACAGAATCAGAATCAACTTTAGTTCTAACTAAAATCTGCCAATAAATATGGAAAACAAAGGAATGGCCCACAGGTTGGAAATTATCAATATACATTCCCATCCCCCAAAAAGAAGACACAAAAAATATCTGTGACTACAGGATCATTACATTAATTTCCCATGCAAACAAAATCATGCTCAAAATTCTGCAGCAAAGACTCCTACCATATATGGAGTGAGAAATTCCAGAGATGCAAGCAGGGTTTGGGAAGGGAAGAGGCACTAGGAATCACATTGCAAATATATGCTAGATAATGGAGAGCACCGGAGAATTCCAGAATAAAAAACATGTGCTTTATAGACTACAGCAAAGCTTTTGACTGCATAGATCACAAAAAGCTATCAATTGCTCTTAAAGAAATGGGTGTATTATTACATTTGATTGTCCTGCTGTGTAACCTCTACTCAGGACAGGAGGGTACCATTCGAACAGAATCCAGGGAAACAGAATGGTTCCCAATTGAAAAGGGAGTCAGACAAGGCTGAACTCGATCACCCTACTTATTCAACTTGTTTGTAGAAAATATCATACACGCAGCAAGTTTAGACTTGGAGGAAGGAGGAGTGAAGATAGGAGGAAGGAATATCAACACTCTAAGATATACAGAAGACACCACACTACTAGCAGAAAACAACAAAGACTTGTAACAATTACTAAAGATAGTCAAAGAAGAAAGTGCTATGGGAGGCTTACTGTTGAACATTAAGAAAACAAAAATAATGACCACAGAGGCCACAGATCTACGTAAGTTCTTTATAGATGGTGAGGAAATTGAAATAGTTAAAGATTTCCCATACTTTGGATCAATCATTGATCAGAACAGAGATTTCAGTCAAGAAATCAGAAGAAGACTAAGAATGGGAAGGGCAGCTATGGAAGAACTAGACAAAAACCTCAAGTGCAAAGATATATGTTGGAAAAATCCAGCATTCTTCCGGCACCCCCCCCCCCACACACACTTACTGGCTATTAGAGCAAGCAAGTCTCAGGGAAGTTTCAGGGAACTCTTGCATGTCAAAGAGTTCCTCCCCTTCTCCTCACCCTATCCTTAGTGGGCTTGGTTTATAGTCAGAGACACAGCCAAGCTGTGTTCATGTGACCCAGGTCTACTGACCTCGTGGGTCCAAGGGTTTTATGATTCTTTGTTCTAACTCTGAAGAAGAAAGATGCATTCCTGCTTGCTTTTGTAGGAATGTCTGCCTTTCCTATTTTTCCCCAGTCTCAGTGGATGGTGAGCCAAGACATCTGTCCTAACCTAAATCCTTTAGTCAGTTAGAATGTAGCTTCCTATGCATATGTAGATTGAAAAGCCATTAGTAAATGCTTAAGTATTTCTTTCAAGAAGTTGTTTGTTTTTCTTTTGTTCTTAGCAGCTTAGGGTCCAAATACTTTACTAATCGAACCCCATTTTCAGTCTTTGCCATTCTGCTATACTAGAAGTTAATTCCTGACAGTTTTAACTTTGAATAAAACTTTCGCAAAGGGCTTACACCTTGGGACCTTTAATGAATTTTTGATTTTTAAGTTTTTGTCACCCCCACAACATAAAACTGAACACTAAAGTTAGGATTGTCCAAGCCATCATATTTCCCATAACCATGTACGGAATTGATAGCTGGACAGTGAAGAAAGCTGAAAGAAAGAAAATCAACTAATTTGAGATGTGGTGCTGGAGAAGAGTGCTATGGATACAGCAGACTGCCAAAAAAACCTAATAAATGGGTCTTAGAACAAATCAATCCTGAGAAGTCCCTGGTGCCAAGATGACTAAACTGAGACTGTCATACTTCGGCCATATAATGAGAAGGCATGACTCACTAGAAAAGACAATAATGCTAGGAATGGAGTGTAATGGAAGGCAGTAGAAAGAGAGGAAGGCCACATACTAGATGGATAGACTCAGTCAAGGAGTCCATTGCCCTGAACTGCAGGACCTGAACAGAGCAGTTGAGGACAGGGCGTCTTGGCGGTGTCTCATCCATAGAGTTGCCATGAGTCGACTGGAGGGCAGTTAATAACAACTGCTTAGATTTTGGTGGTCTAAAATCAAAATAATTTGGTGGATTTCTTGGACTCACTCACAGCACATTTTGTTCACTGTACCTTTGGGAGTCTTGTAGATCAGGGAAGTTCCTTCCATTGTGATTTGTGAACTTTCAGCTCACAGGTCATACCTTAATAGGAGTCTAAATGGGCTATGTTGCTTTGTTGCTGTGTGTCTTCAAGTCATTTCAGACTAAGGTGAACCTATCACAGGGTTTTCTTGGCAAGATTTGTTCAGAGGTAGTATTTTCCACCAAAATCTAAGGGTCAAGGTATATGAGCTTGCTGAAGATGCCAATTTGTTGAGCAGCTTTAACAACAAACAAAAGTAAAGGCTTGAATGCTGGATACTATTAAGAAAAGGAGGACTGAAAATGTAAAATGGTTGGTATCATAAATGACTTTTTGGTGCAACTTTAGTGTGAAATGCAGCCTATCTCATTGCCTGATCTTATTAAGGACTGGGAAAAGTACAGAAGTACAGAAAGGAGCAGCTAAAATGTTCAGGAGGAGGGAGAAGGATGTCTGATCTTCCCTACAATAGAAGATTAGAGTTCTTGGGGCTTTGTAGTTTAGGAAAAAATAAAACTGTTAGATGTCTGTAACAATGTGAATGGTCTGTAAAAGGGAGATAGTCTTCTCCTTGCAGAGTACTAGAATTGGAGTTACCCTATGAAACTTATCATAAGAGATGCACTTTCAGAATGGACAAAATGAAATACTGCTTCACACAAAACATAATTAGGTGATGGATGCTGTTCCCACAGGGTGCGATGATCAGGAATGGGTGAGATTTTTTTCCAGTGCATTTTTTTTATAAGAGTTTACCAACATCTGCATTTTTCTATATCTAAGTTGAAAAAAGAGAGATAAAAAACAGAACGTGTGACAAGGTAAAACCAACTGATTAATTCAGGCAAAGGATTTTAAGTGATCAATTTTTCAAAGTCTGGGTTTGAATCCTTGTATATTTAACCATGTTAGTGGTGAATTAACGTTGCCATCCATATTTTTCCAAAGAGGTGCCTAATTTTTAACATGGATCTGGTGGGCAAGCTCTTCATACTGGGAATGGCTGTGTTTATTCAGGGCTCATAAGAAGGGGCAGAGAGGGCAAAATCTCTTGGACCAGCTTTCTGGAGGGCCTAAACCTCTGGGGGCCTGAACAGTGACTTTTTTTTTTTTTTTTGCAAAATACATTTAATATCTCTTTGGTTAATTAGGGGGTCATACCTATAGGGCATTATTGGTATTTATATTAAGCAGAGTGCAGTCTTTCTCTCTCTCTGGCTTTTCTTTACAAACGATTCAGGAAGGACTCATCCTGCACTTTCTGCAAGTGTGCTGATGACTAAAAAGGCCAATCCGAGATAAACAAGTCCAGTTGCAGAAAGCACAGCAGAAGGTCTCCTTGGGTGATGTTTCCGGGTTGTGATTCTGTCTGCATTGTCGTTTCTCTTCAAGACTTGTTCGGCGTGAGTTCTCAAATAAGGCTGCAGCATTGTGGATAGTGTGTCTCCATCCCTCCCGATGTGAGGCCAGGGCAGACCATTGTTGGTGATCAATTTGGCCAAGCCTGAGATGTTTCAGGGAGTCCTTGTATCGCTTTTTTGGAGCGCCCCTCTTACGCTGACCCGTGGCGAGTTCACCGTAGCCCCAGTACAATATGAGCTTCTGGTATAAAACAGAATAGAAACATGGAGGATGCTCCAGTAAGGTTAAAAAGCAAAACATATGTTTATTGTGGCAGAAAATACATCTGAGATCATAAAAACAGATAGATAGATAGATAGAGAGATAGATAGATAGAGAGATAGATAGATAGATGGATGAGAGTTATCTAACTTGGGTAGAAGAGTCCCTAAAGCTGACCCTCATGAGTGCATGTAAGGCATCTTGAGGCAAATCTGCCTCCTGTCTGCTGGTTTCTAGGCTTCTGGGTTCTGAGACAAAGAGCTGTAAAACACTAAAACTTCTTGGAGCAAGGGAGATTAAAGTGACCTCTGCATGCAAGTAGGAAGTAAAACCTTGAAAACCACAGATACACACACTGATCAGACAAAGGGATAGGCATGCAACTTTAGACTCTCCCTCTGTCCCCAACTGCTGTAAACAAGCATTGATGCTTTTTCACTTCCAACAAAAACACTTCCAGCATCAGGTATAGCCAGTGGCTTGGTTACACCAGCATCAGGTATACAGCATCAGTAGTGATCTTTGGTTTTAATGGCAGCTTCTTCCTTAGGCCCTTCAGATGTTAGCATCAGATTCAGGTGTTATGGGGACTATTGAACCTATGTTGAACTTGTGTGGGGAATTGGATTCAGCACCTGGATAGCTCCTGTGACCACCAGGGAACCTGCAGATGAAGCTGCCATTAAAACCAAGGTTGGAATCACTGCTTCACAATAACAGAGCCACTGACCATATCTGGCCAGTGTAACCCAAGGACAGGATTCCAGCCTCAGCACTGGAATAGGAATTTTCTTTATTTCGTAAGAGCTTGAATAAAACAGATGTATACCTTTGGATTTTGAGGGGGAACAGTGTAGAGTGAGGATTACTCCTGCTCTCGTTAGGAAACATGCATTGTTCTGATAGCAAGGAAGGATGATCTTATTAATCTCTTGCACAAGTCACTGTAAAAACAGCCCTGTCTTTGTTACCAGCTTCTGTACTATAATTGGGCCAGGGTACTGGAAGATGAACCAGGCTCTTGAACAGAAAAGCTATACATCTAAAGCGACAGTTCTGGGCGTGGGTGCAGCAAGAGAAAGACATCCAGGGCTTCCAGTCACATCACCACAATCACTCAGAGACCAACAGGTGACAGGGCCAGTCTCAGCCAGTGAAGTCACACTAGGCCTACTAATGATGATCATAGCAGTACTCTTTTACTTATTTTTATTTATAAAGCCAGTTTGTGATTTGGAGGCAACCAGCAGGGTATGTATATTCTCATTTTATTATTATTATTTTGTTACTTGTAATACATGCTGTCCTGTTCTACATTAAAACAGTTCACAGTCCCAAACTAAAATGCATGTGTATGTGTCTTCAAGTTGCCTGTCGACCCCATGAATTTCACAGGGTTTTCTTAGGCAAGGAATATGCAGAGGTAGTTTTGTCAGTTCCTTCCTCTGAAATACTGTTACAGCATCTTGGTCTTCATTGGCAGTCTCCCATCCAAGTACTAACCAGGGCTAACCCTGCTTAGCTTCCAAGATCAGATAGGATCTATTGCCTTTAGGATATTTAGGCCCCCAGATTAAAATACTGAGTATCAAAGCAGCAGAATCAGGCTCCATTTAAATCCTGTAGTCATGATGGTACTATGATTTTAGAGAGCTTGAAATGTGAAACTGTACATGCTAGTTTTTCTTAAAATCCTATTGAGCTCACTGGGGTAACCATGCATAAGAGGGCACCTTGATTCCATATTGATAGACGGTTGTGTTTACTCAGAGGTGAAGTAAGAACAAAGGTGCACATATCCAGCAGTAATCTGTTGCCTGTATTTTCCTATTAGGAACAATCCAGTTTGCATACTACCCTGAGATCTTTGGATATAGGCTGGGATATAAACATTTTTTAAAATATCTATACCATTTTTTTGAACAAGCATGATCTTTCTCCAAATGGCTGCTCTTCAATGGTATAGTGCAAGAGTAGGCAACTGTGGAAAGCAAGGGAGCACATTAACCTTCCAGGAGACCTTGGAGTTCTGCACCACCTGTAAACAACAACAACAACAACAAATGTGTTGATGTCTGAGGGGCCCTGCTGGCCACAAAATGGCCCATGGGTGCATGTGGCCCAGGGGGTCCTAAATAATCTGCCCATACAGTCAGGTACTCTGTGGGACATTTACTTCAGTCAGCCAGGACTAGGCTAGGAACTGTCACCCAGAGGACTTTTTCTTCAGCCATCCCTAGATTGTGGAATGACCTGCCAGAGGAGATTCGACAATTGAATACACAGTCTGGATTTAACATGGCATTAAAGACCAGTCTCTTCCAGCAGGCCTATCCAGATGGTTTTTAAACGATGAATTTTAAGTTGTTTTAATATGTACTGGTTTTATTTATTCTTTTAAATTGATATTATGTGTTTTAATGGGTCAATATATTTTGACTGATACATATTTTAACTGATATTAGTTATGTGTAAATCTGTTGTTCCCTGCCTCGATCCATAGGGAGAGGCAGATGCTGCTGATGATGATGTTCAGGCACTCATCATGACAGTCCCCATAGGCACATCCACAAGGAGAGTCCATCATTGCAGGCCACAGTACTGATTCACAAAACAAACCACCTCTACCAAGAGCCAGTCTTTTGTAAAGTCAATGGATCTTAAATGCACATGAGTCACCCTCTGATACTTTACAAAATTAGTTCCCAAAAATGTAGTGCTATTGGGAAAACCCATTCTTCTCCCAGATATTGTGAGGATTGCAGCTACCTCTGAGAGGACAGAGTATCTCAGTGGAGTGGCAGACAATATAATTGTTCCTGATAATCAAACATTCTGGCACATAGACCCTTTGAGCCAGGCTCCACTGATGCTTTCCCGTTGAGTCATGAAAAGTCGTCACCCAGTCAGGCAGAAGTTGGCCTGTCTTTCTTCCCCTTTAAATTTAAGTACAAAATGCATGCCTGGCCCTCCTCATCTAGGAGACTCTGATGTGCATCAAGTTTGCAGTAGCTTTTCTTGGTTCCCAGTTCTGGCTGGAGATCAAAATCAATTCCACAATGTCTTTTGCAGTTTACTAATTTCTCTCCTCCCAGCAAAAGTTGCATACAACAAAAAGAATGATGGAGAAGCATTGCAGAATGAGTCAAGCTGAATTGGGAAAGAGGGAGATGGTCCGGAGAGGTAGCAAGAAAGAGGAAGAGAATCACAATAAAAATGGAAAAGTCAGACCTTTACTTATTAGCTTTTCTCAAACTGACAGCCACACTTCTCATCAGAAAACTCACAAAGAGGAGATACCATGTAAATGTTCAGGCTAGGGCTACCTGGGGGTTGTCTAGATGATTAAAAAATTCTAAAAGAATGCCTTTTGTCCGGATGAGCCCTGCCAGAATTCACCATGTTTGGAAGAAGGGGGCTGAAAACTCCAAGTAGTTTGTGATAACAGCTTTAGCTTTTTCCTGTCTCTTTCTTATTTCACCTCAGGCAGACCTTCATTGGAAGACCAACAGTTCAGGAAACTTACATTTTTTGTGTTGGTTAAGCCATGGCTGTGTTAGAAGCCATGGCTTCTTTGAAAATTCTCACCTCCCTAGTTCACCATCTTTGGTAAATGAATAAAAATGAAGAGCCAGTGGTAGAAGAGGAAGAGGAGCCTCTGCTGAGCACCCTTTGGGTTCAACTGGTCAACCAGTTACAAATCCATTTAAGTTAACTTGTCTAGCCCACATTTTACAAGCTTGTTTGCAAGAATGTCATGGGGAACCTTATCAAAGGCCTTACTGAAATCAAGGTATGCGATATCCACAGCGTTCCCTTCATCTACCAAGCTGGTAATTTTATCAAAAAAAGAGATCAGATTAGTCTGGCATGACTTGTTTTTCTGAAACCCATGTTGACTTTTTGTGATTATGGCATTGCCTTCTAAATGTTCACAGACTCTCTGTTTAATGATGTGCTCTAGAATCTTCCCTGGTATTGATGTCAGACTAACTGGACGATAATTGTTGGGATCCTCTCCCCCCCCCCCCCGCTTTTTGAAGATGGGGACAACATTTGCCCTCCTCCAGTTTGCTGGGACTTCTCCTGTTCTCCAGGACTTCTCAAAAATTATTGCCAATGGCTCTGAGATTACATTTGCCAGCTCTTTTAATACCCTTGGATGTAGTTCATCTGGTCCTGGAGATTTAAATTCATTTAGATTAAGAAGGTATTCCTGTACTACCTCTTTGCTTATTTTGTGCTGGATTTCCCCTAATGTGTCCTCTGTTCCATTATCCTCAGGTTGGTCACCCTTTTCCTTTTCTGAAAGCTGATTGGCTGGATGAGTATGGGGGGCGTGGCTAGCAGACAGGGAAAGCGCCTGCTGCTGCCATGTTCGATTTTTGGCTATGCAAGAGGTTGGCAAGTTGATAAACTGTTGATCTTTTACTCTCTTTTCTTCTTTTTTCTTTTGTAAATATGGAGTATTGCTTGTGTGCACCATGGTAAACTGTGTGTTAAAAAACATTTCAGTGGCAGCAGATTTAAAACCGCAAATAATTTACTCATGGCTGCCATCTTGGCTATGGGGTATGCAATGTTTAGGGGGTTTCTATTAACCATTAAGATAGGCCAAAGTGCTGTGAATTGCTACTTCTTTGGAGGAGATTGTACCCCCCCCATATAGATGGGATTTTAGTGGGAGAAATTAGAATGGTAGCTAATGGAAGTGGGCCTTCTAAAGGAATGCCGCTTGGGCTGATAAACCACCCACCCACTCACACAAACACACACACCGGGACATCAGTGTTTGACCTATTTCTTTCAGATAGAATTGCCATAGTCTCAAGGCATATCCTTTTGGCCTAGCTGGCTGAATGATAGAAATGCTGTAACACTGTGGTTATAGTTCTCTTGGCTTTTTTTCTTTCTTTTACTCCTAAGAGACTTACTGCACTGCTATAGACTATTATTCCACTTTAACTGCTATTCTTACCATAAGAGGTGGGGTGTGCTTTAGAGACCCATCCATGATCGTATTATTATTAGCTGGGAAATTATTAGCTCAAACAGATGCCTGCAAGAGGAGGGTAACTATGGGGGTCTTTTCACCTATCTATACCAGTGCTAACTGCAGAGAACTCCAGTTTAAAATAAAGTACAGTAGGACCCTTGTATCTGCTGGGCATTGGTTTGGGGTGTGTGTGGATACCAAAACCATGGACAATAGTGAACGCTATTGAAAATAATGGGACTTCCAGTTTCAAATACCACAGAGTCACCTTGGAGGACCAAGAAAATGGCTAGAGAGGATGTATTTTCTAGGAAGACTCTATGGTAGGTGTGCTGTTTTGTGTCCTGTGGCTAACTGAATCAGTGGATAATGAATCAGTGAATACAGGGGTCCTACTGTATTTTTATTGGAGTTAACACAAATTGCATTCAAATACATGAAACACATTCCTAAGAAACATATAAGGCTATTGAGGAGTAAGGCAAAGAAATTGGATAGAAGTAGAGATTCGGGAAATAAGGAAATAGTTACCGGTCTTGAAGAAGGTAGAAGGTACTCAGACACAAGTCTGAGGGTGGCACAGGAGGTTCTGATCCAGAGGCATGCCGAGAAAGAGAGTGGCTGGGTTCATCCACTGTAGCACACCTTTCTATTGTTGGAGGACTAATATTTATACCCTGCTTCATGTCCTGAAGGGCTAGGGTCTCCTGACTAGGACAAAGCCTAGATGGTTTCCCCATTGGGTAAACGAAGGAAACCGAAACTTAATTGATTGCATTAATGGCTGGGTGATAGGAATTGATGGGTTTATGACAACCCCACAATGCTGGACAGGAGGGGGGGTCTGAGGTGATATTTCCTTAGGAGTGAGGTTGGGAAAGGCCATTTAATTGTTTGGTTGAATGACTCATAGTTGAGGTGCCCAAGAAGGAATTAGCACACATGTCCTTAACAACTTGGTTTACTAAGGGGCTTCCATACAATCCTAATACGAGATTATTTGCCAAAATATTTCTGAGACACATCTCAGGTCATTGTGACCTCCACCCTGACCTCTTTTTGTTTCACCCTGGCCAACTTGACCCCGAAAAGTGTCCAATATTTCCAATTATGAGCTATCATAGGGAGGAGGTAGTAGGAGATTGCTAACACTATGGCTACCTTCTGTGGAATTCTGGGGATTGTGGTTTAATGAGGCCTAAGAGCTCTCTGGCTGAGGGTTCTAAATGTCCCTCCCTAAACTGCAAATCCCAGGATTCCATGGGAGGCAGCCATAGCAGTTAAAGTGGAATAATAGTGCTATAACAGTGTGGTGTGATATAAGTGTTTTCACTTAAGCCATTTTTTATAAATGCAAACCAAGTACACAAGGTAGAGTTCTGGATGAGCCATTCTTCAGGCTTTTGGGTCATTTTATATAGATGGTGAGACTGAATATAAGCAGCAAAGGGGGAAGTGGAATCAATGATAAAGCAGGGAGGAGGGTAGTATTGGCAGTTTGGCCTCTAGCCAAGTAACATTGCTGTTCAGCCTTTTCTGTTGATACTAGATGCTTTCCAAGATCATAAAAAAGTAATTTAAGAACAACCACATAGAGATTTGAAAATGTTTTTCTGACTGAAAAAAGTCGTGCAAAGTTACAAGCATAACTCCATATAAATTGGAGGAAGGATTACAACTTTTGGTCAAGGTAAAGCAGGTAACTGTCTACAACTCTTTCCTTAGCCAATGTACTTGCTGCGTCTGTACGCAACGTGAAATTTACACCACCAGTGGCAGAGAAAAGCAAAGGGATCTGCCATCAAAGAAATGGCCTCCTGAATGTTTTCTGATTGGATAAAAGAAAGAAATGTAACAATCTCCAGGTGTACCAATCTGGACGTGAAATGGGATAATTAACTGCTGCAGTGCACAGGAAAGTGATGATTTCTAATGTTCGCTTCACCTTTTCTGTGGTGAATGGAAATGTAAAAAACATGTTCTTCCTGGCTGTTGATTTTAGGCTATGTAATCATTTTCCTTTCATCACAGCAATGGCTGCTATTTTTTTCTGTAGGAAGAGACCCAGGGTGCAGCAGGAGGATGTAGAGATGGAAGGAAAAATACATTCCTGATTTGTCTTTAAAAGCTTGTGCTAGTTAATACCCACAAGTATTAACTAACATATGCAGGAGCCCTTGGGAGCCAAGATGGGGTAGGTATTTTATATAGTCACTGTGCGTGAAAGCTAGCCTAAAAATAGGCCATTTAAAAAGTCCTGTAGAAAATATTAATGTAGTTACTCAAAATTAATATGTGGGCTCCTTTCACTACCTGTAGCCTCTCTTAATATAAAAGGTGGAAGTGGAAAATAGAAGTATGGGTTGTTATTGTTGGTGGGATGTTGCATTATTGAAGGCTAGGAATCATGCAGCCCTCCAAATGTTGCTGGACTACAACTCCCAGCAAGCATTCTGCTCTATTGGTCATGCTGGCTAGGTGTCCTGAAAGTTCTAGTCCAACAATATCTGGAGCAGGGTTCCCAGATCTCAGGGCCTGGGGAAGAGGGAGGAATTTTAGAGAGAAAGCATTGCCTTGAAAAGTGTATGTATATAATCAGACCCCCATATCCACAGGGGTTTGGTTCCCAGACTTACTGTGGATCCCAGAAACTGTGAATGACAGTGAACCCTATTAAAATAAAGGACTTCTGGAAAAAATATATCATAGAGTTGCATTGCAGGGCCTAGATGATGGCTAGAAAAGATGCCTCTCTAGGCATTTTCCATTGTGACTCTATGGTATGTGTCCCTATTTTGTGTCCTGTGGATAACTGAAACCATGGATATTGGTTTCACAGATATGGGGGCCCAAGCTGATTACTTAAGCTTGGTGTTTTTTATTTGGATAGCACATGCTATGCAAATGCAGGTGATGTTGCTTCATGGCATCACCACAGGCAGCAATTTGTAGCATCATCCTTGTCAAATCACCAGGACCTGCCCTCTATGACATTACAAGGGGTCATCCCTAGATCACAGGCTCTCGGGGCCTGGGATAGTTAGTCCTGACTTGACAACCCTAATCTGGAGGGCCACATATTTCCCACCACTGCACTGAAGAGAGTTCTTCATGTGGATCCTCTCACAGAGTCAATGGACACCTAAGAGGGAGCATAACTATGCCCCCTGGATGTCTCCCTACTGCTCGTGCCTCTTAGTGTGGGTTCCCACATTCAGTATTAGAGAAGTCTTAGAGGATAGCTGTCTCTTCCATTGGGCAGCTGAAGTGATGGCATCTTCTGGATGTCTGGCTATTCCTCATTCTCCTCCCGCCCATCCTCCCCTGGCCATTGAATGGCTGGGGGGGCATTCAGGCAGGAAAAAGATAAATGGTTTGGGGAGGAAGTCATAGGGGAATGTGTGTGTGTGTGTGTATCTAAACAGTGAATTCGAGGAGAATACCTTTTGTCTAAACGGGATCCCGTGGAGATTCTCCATATTGAGAAGGAGGGCCCCCAAAAATGCCATATACTGCATGGGAAAATCCTTCACAGCTTTCCCTGAAGTTTTTTTTTAAAAAAAAAAAACTGCAAGGGGAATGTGCATTCCTGCTTGTTGTGACAGCCAATTCAGATTGCAGCACATTCTCAGTGAGGACGGAAGTGGATTGCTGATTGGTTGGATGTGTGCAGGGGGCAGAGCTTGCTGACAACAAAGTGGCTGGAACCACCATGTTGAATGTTCATGGTGGCAATCATGTGCTGAGGCGATGAAAAGGGAGATTTTTAAAAACTTGTTTCAGTGGAAGGTCACCCTTTTGCACCTTGGATTTACTTTTTTAAAAAAATACTGTTTGTCAGCAGCAACTTGGGGAGAATAAAAACCTAAGTAATTCATTGTGTCCACCATCTTGATTCACAGGCATGCCATGTGAACATCAAACACAAGTAGCTTTTCATACCTGCAGTCTTGCAAAACAAACAACAAAACAAACAAAAAAACCCCCAAATGGATGCCACTGCAAACTGGCATTACTGTGCACCAATCCACATTTTATTGAATTGTATAGACAAGCCTGGGGTTGAATTAGTCCATCTGCCATGACCGGGCAAGTGACATTTATGGGTATGACTTTCTGTTACCCCTGCGTATGTCACCAACAAGATGCCATTTGTTATTATATCTTTCACTTTCTCCCAAGGGAGACGATTGCATCTACATAATTAGAAACACCAGCCATAAAAATAAGTTAGCAACATAACACAACACAGAGCATATTAAAGCAGTAAATTTCCATGGGTAGATTACATTTGCTCATTATCTTAGCAGTAGATTTGGTCGTATGGTGAGTCTGTAGTGGCACCCTGATAGTATTTCCCTTCTTGAAGATGTGCTGTTGGCCTCCATTTTCTTGAGCTGCAGACAGCAACTAAAAATATCGTCATTTACACCTAGGCATAAATCCTATTGTTAGTCTTAACTAGAGTTGGCCCATTGCACTAATAGGATTTACCTGAGTGTTGATTGAAGTAAATGGGTCTTCTCTAGTTGGTCCTGTTACTAGGCCCTGTTGCTGTTGTTATTTTAATGTAACCTGGCCCTGGGCTCTCACTGCTTTAAGAATGTGTGTCATCCTATCTATTTTAGTTTTATTACTGCCATTTCTAATTGTGTATAACTGATATGCTTCCTGGGGAAGAGGACTGCTATATGAATAATATACCATCCTCTTCTTCTTCATCATCCTATATTTGGACATTTACTTCCAGAGACAGAAACCTGCTCTGCAACTATCGTGTCCAAATCAAGAGAAGAAATAGTACTGCTCTTTTCTGTTTTAGTCAGACTTTACCTGAGAGGTGATATGGTAGCTATGTTCAAATATCTAAAGGGCTGTCAGGTGGGTGATGGCGGTAGCTTGTTTTCTGGTGCTCCTGAGGTTAGTATCTGAAGCAGTGAATTGAAATTACAAGGAAAGAGATTCTGACTAAACATTAGGAAGAACCTCCTGACAGTAAAAGCTGTTCTATAGGGGAATAGACCACCTGGAAAGGTGGGGGTCTCAGGGATTATATGGCTGTCACTCAGGGGTACTTTAGCACTGGATTCCTGCATGCCAGGGGATTGTACTAGATGGCTCTTGCTGTTCCTTCCAGCAATATGATTCTTCCTTCATATGTTATACCAAAAGTGAGAAACTGAGTCAGTTATATATGTGCATGGCTCTGTTTCCATAAAATATTGGGAAGGATTGTTATCACAAACATTTGTTGTTCTGCTATAATTAGAAACTGGAAAGGTGACCATCTCTTTAAAGATGCATGTAAATGACTTTACATTTCCCCCTTGGATTCCTCATCACATCACATACGCAGAAACCCCTGTAGTAGCCTACAAAAAAAGGGAAGACATAGTAGGTTATTTCTAAATCTTAATACTATTGCCTTAAAAGAGCATACAGGGCATACAGCTGGGCTCCCCTAAAGGACAATGTCCCAATCTCACCCAGAAGTGTTCTGGCACGGACCTCCCATTGAAGCATCATGCCATGGAAGTGGACACCTTTTCACTTGCAGGACATTCCGTGACAGAAACGGAATGGAGGATCGATTCACAGCTTATCCCATGAATAAAAAGAAGCGCCGGCGTAATGGCAGAGGGACAGGAGCATGATGACACAGGGATAACGTCTGAAAGGGAAGCCCTTTAGTGATCTCCTGGTGTCAATATCACACCATATTTAGCCCGTCTGAAAATCTCCTGAAAGTAGGTTTGTATTAGCTTTGTTTGTTTTTTAGAGTCCATTTTCCTTTATTCACACTATCAAAGAACCTGGACTTTTTAAAAATGCATTTCAAGAAATTTATTTCATTTAATTTCATGTTGATATTCCCCAACATTCCAATTTCTCTGTGTGGTCCACCAAAGAAAGCTTAATGTAAACAATAGCATAATATTTTTTTAAAAAACCTTTAAACGGTTTAATCAGCAACAGAATAAAAACATTTTAAAATAGCAACAGAGGTCTAACAGCTGATCAAACACAGACATGGCATGACAAAAAAGTTCACATACGTTGTTGTTAATTCCATGAAAGCTTAACATTCAAGTAAAATCTTCATGCCTATTCACAGTATTGGTATTTTCTATGGCTTCCCTCCTCCAGTTTTGTTTTAAAACCTGAAGCCACTGACAAAACATATCACACGTTTCAAGACTCATCAATTTGACTGAAAATAGAAGGATGTGGATACAAGGAGGATGCTGACAGATTGTCTTTAGGCATCTTCTTAGTGGCTTAATTGGGTGACGGAAGGAGAAGCACTCAAGTATTTCTGTGTTTATTGCTTGTGTTTATTGCCACCGAGTACTGCAGTTGCTGTGTTAAAGTCATCCAATTGCTGTGATACAAATCTCATGGCACTCCTCCTACACAGGTAGCATTGACAGATTGCCTTGAGTGCTCAGCTTGGTGTAACAATGATTCATCCGAATAAACAAAACAAATAAACAAAAACCCACCTGGGGGTGTGGGGAATGAGGCAGCAGTAGTCCCTCAGAAAATAAACTAGTTAATCAGATTTTTTTAAAAAAATCTTGCTGTACCATACCATAGCAGATTAGAAACTGGCTAAATGAACAGGACTGTCCCTTGAGCCTTGTACTCTCAGTGTAATGTTCATCTGGTTCTAGAATCTGTATAGATTGTTCAGAGGTTGTTTTTTTTAATGTATCTCAACAGCAGCAAAATGTGCTGAATTGATGATGGTGGTGGTGGTGATGAGATGAGTAGAAGTATTAGGAATAAGAATTAAACACAACAGCACTCACCCTAGGAATAGCTGAAAAGACATAGAAAAACTAAGGTAGACTTTCAAACAGGATGGTGAATACAGATTCCAAATAGAAACAAGATGCTAGTTAGATCAAGCTTGGGAAAATGGAGGTGGTGTTACAGGCTAGATGATACAGTTGCCAACTTTGAGGCTTAGTCAAATACTTATAAAGGCCATAATTAAGCTAGTATAGCCTATAGAGTGTAGATATAGAGAATAATAACTAACTGAGGCAATTAAGTCTGTGTGAGTGTGTGCCTTCTTTCTTTGATGTATCATTAAGAAACCAGCTTCAGCCTCAGTTTGGGAAAAATGCCAATTACTCTTTGACATGTAAGTAAAGATATGAAGTAAGAACACCAAGCATTTGTGTGAGCAGCAGATGACTCATAATAATCTGGGCAGATGTCTAATAAAGTTAACCACAAATAACCCGCCAAGCCAGGGCCCGGATAAATAATAAGCAACCAAAAGTCTCCAGTGTGCACAGGGTGGAGTCCTAAGATGAAGTGCAATGTTTTGATTGGATAGAGAGAAGCCAGAGACACTGAGACCTTTGTCTTGCTTGGACAACTGATTAGCTGAGTGGGCTAAGAACAAAATAAAAGGAGTTAAAGTAGAGCTCAAGTCAGACCACTTTCCAGCATGTATCTAGTGATGAAAAATGTTGTCTATGACAACCATGCTATTCCTGACAAACGAATAGACCGATATCTGACCCAACATGCTGCTTAACATGCGGATATATTGGTACTGGTAAGGCTATGCTAAGCTAGCTATAAAACAGAGATATATGTCCCATTATGCTTGTAATGGATGCCTGTTAGCATGTTTATAGTAACAGAGGCTGTTAAGATATTAACAATGCTCAAGGAGATTAATGCTTGAATGGCCGTGTATTCACAGAAGCCTGTGAGAAAAGTATAGTTCCTCAACACATAAGAATGTATACCTGAATGAGTAAGTGGCCAAGCTGTATTGTTAACAAGGTTATGGATATGATACCAGGGACAGAATTCTGTATGTGTGAAAACCTTTATGAAAATGTCTGTATAATGCCTTAGCAGACTCTATGGGAAATTATGGAAAAAACATGATGATGCTGAGGGAAAAAAGGGCTATGTTAAATGCTTTAGAAGGGTCATGTTCTTACATGTGTAACTACTACTAAGACTGGTTTGATGAAAACAACCAAGAGATCCAGGAGCTGTTGGCAAAGAAGAGAACTGCTCATCAGGCATACCTCGCCCAGCCAACCTGCCATGTAAGAAAAGCAGCTTTCTGCCTCACATGTAGTAAACTTCAACAAAAACTCCGAGGCATGCAGAACAAATGGTGGATCAATATAGCAAAAAAGACACAACGCTGTGCAGATCTGGGTGATCATAGAGGATTTGATGAAGCTCTTAAAGCAGTGTTTGGACCTACTTATCAGGTCCAAAGCTCCTTATACAGTACAGATGGTCAAACATTAATTACTGATAAAGCCTTCATCTAGAATCGATGGGCTGAACATTTTCAAAGTCTCTTTAGTGTCAACCGAGTAGTCCAAGGCTCAGCTATTCAACATATGATACAAAAACCGATGAAAAATGAATTGGACATAGCTCCCAATTTGGAAGAGACCCTTAAGGCCATAAAGCAGATGAAAAACGGCAAGGCAGCTGGGATTGATGGAATCCCACCTGAAGTTTGGAAACATGGAGGTCATGCACTCCACATTAAATTCCACGAATTCCTTGTGAATTGCTGGGGAAAAGGGGAACTACCATCAGATCTCTGAGATGCAGTCATCATCACCCTGTACAAGAAAAAGGAGCAAAATCCAATTGCTCAAACTATCGAGGCATAACACTGCTCTCTATTGCTGGAAAAATCCTTGCAAGGATACTCCTGAACAGATTAGTTCCTGCTATTGCAGAAGAACTTCTCCCTGAAAGCCAATGTGGCTTCAGAACCAATAGGAGTACTACCGATATGGTATTTGCCCTTAGACAACTGCAGGGAAAATGTAGAGAGCAGAACAAGGGTCTGTATGTAACATTTGTCACCAAAGCCTTCGACACTGTGAGTAGAAAAGGTCTGTGGCAGATCCTGGAAAGACTAGGATGTCCCCCCAAATTCCTTAAAATGATTATCTTGCTATACGAGGACCAGCATGGTCAAGTCAGATATGGCGATGCTCTTTCAGAGCCCTTTCTAATAACTAATGGAGTGAAGCAAGGTTGTGTTCTTGCACCAACTTTATTTACAATCTTCTTCAGCATGATGCTCTAAAGGGCTATGGCAGAGCTTGAAGAAGATGACGACATCTATATACGCTACCGTACTGATGGTAGCTTGTTTAACTTAAGCCGTCTGAAGGCTCACACTAGGACTCTAAACTATCTAGTCTGTGAGCTGCTCTTCGCTGATGATGCTACCCCTGTTGCCCACACAGAAGCAGCTCTGCAGTGCCTAACATCCTGCTTTGCAACAGCTGCAGAGCTGTTTGGGCTGGAAGTCAACCTGAAGAAAACAGAAGTTCTTTTCCAGCCTGCACCACAGGACGAACACCACCACCCCCACATTGCCATCAGCAAATCTGTACTCAAGTCCGTTCAGCAGTTCACCTACCTGGGAAGCATCATCTCCTCAGATGCCAAGATTGACAAAGAGATCGATCACAGATTAGCAAAGGCATATAGTGCATTTGGAAGACTTCACAAAAGAGTCTGGAGCAATAAACACCTGAGGCAAGCAAAGGCATATAGTGCATTTGGAAGACTTCACAAAAGAGTCTGGAGCAATAAACACCTGAGGCAAAGCACAAAAATCAGTGTGTATAGAGCCATTGTACTGTCTATTTTCCTTTATGGATCTGAAACATGGGTCACCTATTGCCACCACCTACGACTTCTCGAACGCTTTCATCAGCGCTGTCTACGCACACTCCTAAATATACACTGGACTATGTGATGAATGTTGCTGTACTTGAGCAAGCAGGGATCACCAGCATTGAGGCCATGATATTGAGAACACAGCTGCGCTGGGCAGGGCACATTTCTAGGATGGAGGACCATTGCCTCCCCAAAATAGTACTCTATGGTGAACTCGCCACGGGTCAGCGTAAGAGGGGTGCTCCAAAAAAGTGATACAAAGATTCCCTGAAATAACATCTCAGGCTCAGCCAAATTGATTACCAACAGTGGTCCGCCCTGGCCTCACATCGGGAGGCATGGAGACACACTATCCACAATACTGCAGCCTTATTTGAGAACTCATGCCAAACAAGTGTTGAAGAGAAACGACAACGCAGAAAGAATCACACCCCAAAAAATCACCCAAGGAGAACTTCTGATGTGTTTTCTGCAACCGGACTTGTTTATCTCAGATTGGCCTTTTTAGTCATCAGCGCACTTGCAGAAAGTGAGGGATGAGTCCTTCCTGAATCTTCGTTTGCGAAGAAAAGCCAGAGAGGAGACTACTAAGCCCACTAAAGCACTGAATAGAGAAATAAAGTCCCTATGAAATGTCCTGATGGAAAGTTGATATCGATGGCCATATAATGTGATGTGATATAATGTAAGATGCCTTACATGCCATCCAATGTAATATAATGAAGCTATGCACCCACACATTGACACGTCTGTGTTTTCCCTAAGAGGAATGTATATGTTTGTATATCTATGAATGCATATAATAAACAGCCTAAAATAGTACCAAAGCGCCTGCTCATTTCCCATATAAATATCCTGAAATTCCAATACTTGAGAATGCTTAGGTGGAGTGTTGATGGTAACTCTGACAATCTGGTTTAACTGCTATCACAAGTTGGGCACTCAGGTGGCCAGGCGGCGATGGCAAGTGATCCCAGACAGAATCCAACATTAGCCTATAAGTGGCAAGGACCTTCAATCCCTCAGTTTTAAGAAACAGGGGTGGGGGAACAAACCTATTTCAGTGGGCAACATGTGGCCCTCCAGATTTATTGGGAGGGGGACTTCATCTGTCAACATCCCTAGCCAGTGGTGAGGGATGCTAGGAATTGTGGTCCAGCAACATATGGAAAATCACTGTTAAAACGCTTCATTCAGATTATGACAGATTTCAGGGAGTGGCTTATATTCACAAAACTTCTCATCATCTCTTGGAACAAGACAATGCTGTTCCATACTTCTGTTTCTCTTTGCTTTGGCAATAGAGACATTAGCTCAATGCACCAGACATGCTCAGATATTAAAGGTGTGATAACTAGAAACGGGAGAAAGAGAAAGAGAAATAAAATCAGACTGTATACAGATGAGACTCTTCTCTTTCTATCTGATATAGAAAGATATTTCTATATAAGATACAGCTATTTATAATGAAATTTTAGTAGAATTTCAGAAACATATATGTTTAAGAATTATAATAAAGCAAAATGATGTTGTATCAACATTCCAATAGAAGAACAAAAGGGAATGAAATATCTTTCTACCTACTCCTCAGTTACTGCAGCATTACGTATTGCTGAAAAAGGACCTCACGCAGCTCATTCTTAGAAACTATAAACGATTGCCCTTGTGCAACAAAAGTGAAAAGATTGGTCTCTCCTTCATTTATCATTGTTGGACAGATTAGGTCTTGTCAACACACATATTTGACCAAATTGTATGTTTTTATTTCAAGTCATCTCTCTTAATTTAGAGTTAAAATGGTTTACAGACTGACAGATAGTTTTGGAATTATTTCTTGCTGTGGGGGAAAGAGTAAGATTTCTTAATGGTGTAAAATACAAGTCTACAATAATTAGCAATCTTGCTATTATAAGCAATCTGGAAAAATACTATCAGGCATTCCAATTAGAGCAATTCATCAAATCCTTACAAACCTATGAGAAAATAGGGTAGATTGAAATTGAAAGAGATTATAAACCTGGAAATATTGATTCTCTGGTTTTTCTTTCAACATTTAGAAAGAAATTGAAGGAAGGGAGACAAACATCCTTTCATCAAAGTGAAGCCATTAAGATTCAGTATAAATCTTATTTATTAAGATTCTTTTATTTATTAAAGTATTAAGATTCTTGCCACATCCACTTATGTCCTTATCTTAGCCATCCAGAATTCTAACAAGGAGATAAATGCCAACAATGTGCTAATTGGAGAAGTAAGGGACCCTACAGGTTTAAATTAATAGCAGACCAGTTACAGTGTTTATTAATAGCAGACCAGTTACAAACAAGCAGTTGAGGACCCAGTTTGGAGGCTTTTGCTTAAATGGTGACAGAGACCACAGAATACAGCAATTGCATTTAAATGGGCCACCTCAATCTCTTACTATTATTGAGGTTGCTTTTCAGATAACTCTAACATGTTTAAAGGGTTTATGTCCAAAAAAATCAACGAATAAATAATTGAAAAGGCATATAGTTCAAATAAGGGTTTTAAAGTGGTGTGGGAATCTGATTTGGCAAAGTAGTGTAGAGGAGGAATTGGAACTAAAATGTGGAGATCCCTGTATTTTATTGGGGTGTATTTTTGTTTTTATTTTGTTTATTTTTATCTTTTATCTTTTATATGTTTTATGTAATTTTAGGTTTTTATATTGTGATGTTCTTAATTGTTTTAAATTGTATTTTATGTGACATTTTGTGAGCTGCCATGGGTCCCATTCTGGGAGAAAGGTGACATATAAATAAATAAATAAATAAACAAATAAATAATAGTCATCCACAAAAGGGGCTGTGCTCAAGGTGGTGCATCTATGGCATTTATTTCCTTCGCAGATTTAGTATTCCTTATCCGAAGTGCTTTGGACCAGAACTGTTTCAGATTCCAGCTTTGGGGGGGTATTTTGGAATACAAGTTGAATACTATACACTGTATTTGTGAGGCTGAAGAGAGATTGAGAATCTGTTAAATGGTGGGACTCAAATTGTAATGTAGGGCAAATCCACACTTCTTGTCCACTCAGTATAGGCTCACTGAGAGGCATCTGGCACAGCCTGGGGACAAACTAACCCAAGAGTAGCCAAACAGCAGAACAGCCAGCAGAAGAGGCACAAAAGCAAAGGCTCCAGCTAGCATCCATTTCACTTCTCTGACCCACTTTCACACACAAAAGACAGGCAGCGAGGTTCATCCAAAGATATCTGGAGGCCTTTATCTTCAGTTGCAGTATAAATAAACACAGTATACACACAGCAAACCTCGTTAACAAACTCAACAGCAATTTCTCCAACATCCACCAACACTCCTCTTTTTTTTACGACACCAACCCCCACACAATGCATCTTGTGCTTCAACTATATAAGAGTGTTTGATTGTCAGTCCTCTGCCTAGTCACAGCTATGCTAGTGTGTGGTCTGTTGCTCCCACAGTTTTCCTTTTGCACTTTAAGCAATATTACCCTGACACTTCCTGCCATTTCACGAGTCCTCACCTCTCTCCAGCCTCACATTTCTCTCCAGTCTCACATCTCTCTCCAGCCTGGCATCTTTGTACATCTCCAGGGAGCCTGCCAGCCTCCCACTTTCATCTTGCGAAGGAACAAGCAGGAGTACCACAGACACCACCTTGAAGGTGAAAGTGGGTAGCTGGCAGAGGCAGAGGAGCCTGAAGAATGTGCACCTGATGGCCAGGCTTGCTGACACCTCTGATCCTGCCCTATACCATTTTATAAATTTCAGATGTTGAAGCATTTTGCATTTCTGGATTAGGGATGCTCAACCTGTACTACATACTACAGTGGGCCCTCAGTATCCACTGGATTTGGGTTCCAGGACCAGGATACCAAAATTCATGGATTCTCAGGTCCCATTATATACAATGGTGCAATAAAATGGCATCCCTTATATAAAATGGTAAAATTACAATTTGCTTTTTTGATTTTTTAAACAATACTGTATTTTCAAGCAGTGGTTGGTTGAATCAATTGATGCAGAATCTGTGGATAAGACAGGCCAACTGTATCAATAAAAATATATTGGAAAAATGCTGGAGAGCGTGTAAGATAGTAGGAACGCTTGATCACATGTGGCTTTTTTTTATTATGCGCCTTCAAGTCAGATTTGATTTTTGGTGATCCTATCATGAAGAGTGGGATGAGCAAGGTTTATTCAGATGAGGTTTGCTGTTCCCTTCTTCTAAGGCGGAAGACTATGTGTTTTACCCAGGATCAACCAGTGGATATCCAATGGTGAACAAGAACTTGAGCCTTGACCTTCCAAAGACCTAATTCAACCCTCAGAGTACTATACCACACTTCCTATATTGTCATAAAATAATCAAATTTTGGAAAGAAATTATTGAATTCTAAACAAAATGACTAACCAAATGATCCAACTTAACTGAAACTGTCAGTGTTTGAAGATACAGATGCAAATTTTAACTAGGGATGTAAGTCCTTCACTATTTCATCTTTATGTGCAAGGAAAAATAAGTACTGCAGTTTTCTGTGGGAATTATTCATCCTTGCATACAAGCACATATGTCACTAACAGGATGTCAGCCTATATTTGTACAATAACAGTGGTTAATTATTGTATACAAAGTTAATTTTAAAAATCTGGAAAAACACGAATTACCCACCCTCATCTACCGTAGGCCATAATTCCATGTAATTTACTTGAAAGTAAGACCTACTAAATTGAAAAGGATATGCTCCTGAGTAAGGGACTTTATCAGACCACCCTCTATTATTTTTCTTTTGCCAGCATGTTTTGTGCTGTTTCTTTGCCAGCAAAAGAACCCACCCACCCGCACAAGACCTTACCTTCCATAGCATGAAAAAGCAGCTAATGGAAAGTGAATGGAGCTCTGTTCACTTCCACGCTCGTGATCTCCACAAATCTTGTAAGAAGATGTGAGCATGGAAAATTTAAAAATAAAAATAAAATAAAGACATAAAACGTTCGCACAAGCAAAAAAAAACACACTAAAAAAATTACAGGTAAATCAGGGAGGTAGAGAAAAAAAAAGAGCATCCTCTACCTGGCTGTCCTGATCTCACCTGGAAGTGTTCTGGCATTCACACTGCATTCACATGAGCACAATGGCGCAAAGTTTCAAATGCCGGTATTGCCAGCACAAAAGCAGAATGGGAGATCCATTGATGGCTTGGCCTGTCAATAAAATAGAATGGCTTTTTTAAAAAGTAATTTTTATTTTCTTCTTCTTAAACAACACTGTTTTAGGAACATCATTCCAAACTCATACAATAAAATAAAATGGCTTTTTGACAATATATTATCACAAAAGGATGACGTTGTCTGTATGCACACCCTTCACGATCATTAGGTGTCCTTATGATGCCATATTTGCTGCATCAAATAAAGTCTTAAATCTGCATACACTTATGTACCATATCACTACATCATCTTCACTGGGTCTTGCCCAATTTTGATCCATAAACCCCTTTCCTAACTTGGAGCCATTTGTGTTTGAAAAATCACTACTTCTCATGCATTTTGACCTGAATTCTGATGTCCTCATCTGTGGTGCTGCTCCAACCATGAATGCTGATGGATGATGGATGATTGTCTGGGAGTTGGCCTTTTCCAGTAATAGCTCCTCAATGATGGAACAGCTTCCCCAGAGAGATCCACTGGGCATCTGCCTTATTCTCTTTCTAGCACCAAGTAAAGCAATTTTTGTTCTCTTGAGCTTTTTTTTTTTTTTTTTAAATGTCAGTAGATTTCTGCTGCTGCGGTTACTTGAAATGCTTGGATCCATTGGGACCTTCTAAAATACTGATATTAATTTGGGGAATTAATATACTCAACTTGGTAATGCGAGAGGGGGTAATGAGCAGGACCTTGAGAGCTATGTATCCCCATATTACGAAGGAGACTATCACACTAGATGGTACAATTGAATGATTTTTATTGGAAAATAATAATAACATTTTATGCAAACATTCAGGCTTTGAGCACTCACACAAGATTAGCAAATAAAGTAGGAAGCATTGGGATAGAGGGATAGAGTACGGGGTGTTTTCAAGTGATATGACACCTGTCCTGTGGAGCACAGAGTCCTGCAGCAATGGAGTCTAAGAGTTGTGCTCTGAAGGTCTAGCAGCAAACTGGCAGCATGGATGTACAAGGAGGAGCTGTAGACAATTTGGTGTTGTTTTGAAGGAGTTTTTATACCTAATATTTCTCTTCAGGGGGTGGGATTTAGAGTGTGAGACAATGCCTCTTGTAGGTTTCAAGTTAAGACAATGAACACTATATGTTAACAACCCTTAATGTGTTAGCAATTTGAAATTGAATGAGGCAAGCAGCCCTCTTTGGTTGCGGTGAGGGGAGAGGGGAAACGACTCTTTACAAACCATGAGTACCTCAGCTATGCTTGATTGAATTAGCTAGATTTCAGGCTAGAAGTTGCCTTTCATGTTACTTTTCTTTGGAATTTGTAATGGCCCCTCCCTAGAGTGTGTATGTGACTTAGTCTCAGCACTAGTCCTTGGGATTCCTGGTTTTTGGGAGTTCCCAGTTTATTTGCCACACTCGTGGAAGGCCACAGTTGGCCAAGTGATTAAATATTGCCAATTATTATATACCATGGGACTGGGGACTGTCAGGGCCAGTAACAATGCTTTGTTCCAAATAGTTTCAATGCTGTGATATTCTATATTCCCATGCTATGTGTTGCCTGTAAATCCTGTTGGCTCTGCTGGTTTTAAACTGATTGTTGTAGTGTGATGCCTTTTAATATTGTAGTATGATGCCTTTTATTTTTTATTTTTTATTTTATGCAAGTGGATCCTTGGCTTTGTATTCTAGGGTATGTCATCCTGAGAACAATCTGTCATAGTGCAATAAGCAAACAAGCAAAAAGCATATAGATATTTCTCAGTGTGACTTTGAATTTTGCTTACCTAGATTTGGGGGCAGCAGGCTGCTCACAATAATGCTAATTGGTTAAATTATGGGAGGTCTGTTACTGTGGAGAGGCAATGGAGAGACCTCTTAGGCATAGCCTCCAGCATTTCACAGATGAAAAGTGGAACACAGATGGAAACAGGTGGCCAAGCAACATCAGAGTGTGGTGAAGGTGGAAAATATTATTAATGTGGAAGAACATACAAGCTAGGAGAGGCTACAGCAGTTTGCTTTTCCCTGAGCCTACAGGGAAAAGCAAGATTCTACCCTCCTCTCCTCTCCCCCCGAAAATTGAGTAGAAACTACTTTTGCACTCTGAACTCAGTTTGCAGCAATTGAAGTAAGGGGAGGCTTTGAATGTGGACTTGTTTTGATGTGCTTTTTTCATTCTTAGTGATGATAATGTTTTCCAGTGCATTGACTCTCATTTTGTCTCAGGATCATACTGGAAGATCCAGGTTTCATCGCAAATTATGATTTTTTTTTTTAAAGGTTTGGGTCTGCCTCCAGGTGCTGCAGAATATCAGTGCAAATTTCTTTGCAGCACTCTTTTTGCTCTGGTGTGAGAACCCTAGGGACCATCATGGCACAAACTTTTCTCATGTTGAGATCCTCATGCAAAATTTTCCACCCAGTGTCTTTGTCAATGTTCATGGCTTCAGCTATCATTCGGACACTGAATCACCGGTGTCCTCGAACAATCTGGATAATTTTTTCCACAATTTCTTTGGCTCCTGAAATGGAAGGTCATCCAGGGCATTCATCATCTTCCACATTCTCACATCCTCTGAATCTTTTGTGCCACTCAAACACATGCACACAAGACATGCAGTCTTCCCTGTGGGCCTTAGTAAACATTTGAAAAGGTTCCATTGGTATTTGTTCAATTTTATTAAAAATTTCAAATTGGCATATTGCTAGACTTTTAAATTGAGCATTTTTCCAGCAAACAACGCAGCTGCTTAAAGAATTAACTGAACAATCAAGAGTGTTGATGTTCATCATGCAGGTTCAGACATGTTGAAGGTCACCACTCAAGCATTCACAATCAGTTCTCCCTGATTTGTCTGTAAGGTAGAAACACAGTCTCATTATTTAATAGACAGATCTCTTAAATGGAATATTGCTCTGCAAAAAAAAAAAAAAAAAAAAAATTCAGAGTGAGTAGACAGTAAATTTCTCCCAACACAGGACCTCTATAACTTACAAGTTCCTAGAGCCATGGCATGTGCTTGCAAATGCATATATGTGCACACATACAAGATTTGTAAATTTGAAGGAAGGATGTAGAGAGAGGAAAAAACAGTAAAATTAAGCCTTAAAGAGTAAGTTTCACTCACATCTCAAAACTGAAGAGCTCTACAGACAGAACGGAAGGGGGAGGATATTTCTAAATCAATAAATGCTTCTCTGCAACATTGATTCTATTTTATACAGATGGAGAGGGAACCTAAAATCCGTTAAAGGGGAAAATCTGTATGTCTGGGTTTGAGGGAGAGCCCAGTGCACAGTTCTGTGTGTGTTGTAGTTCAAAGGGGATCCATTCAAAGAAAGCCCCTAATAGTAGGTTACTGTGTGTATTCTTTTTGCTGTTTAGATGGGGTTAGTACGTTACTGCCAAGCTGCAGAAAAACATGGGAAGATATTTTTGAAAAAATAATTGGTTACAGTTATAGAGCCATGATCCCCAAAAGTAATTAGTTATCATTATATTTAGTATTTCGTTACTGTTATAGTTACAGGTTTTTTAAAGTAGCTTTTTGCTTTCTTCTTTCACAAATATAATCAAAATTGATGTTTTTAGTTTGGAAAATAGAAACAGCGGAATGCTGTAAGGTGCTGGCCTGCAGTACAGAACACAATCTTCTCCTATCTTCCTTGTCTGGTACTTCCGAATCCAGCCCTTGAATTATGCTATATTCTTCCTCAACTATTTAGTGAGGTCACATCCCTATAGCTATGGGAGCAGATTTTCAGACTACAATGTTATAGTGTTACTATTCCACTTTATTTGCTATGGCTGCCTCCTCTAGAATCCTGGGATTTGCAGTTTATGGAGGGATATTTAGAACTCTCAGCCAGAGAGCTCTTAGGCCTCACTAAACTACAAACCACAGAATTCCATAGGAGGAAGCCAGAGCAGTTAAAGTGGAATAGTAACACTATAACAGTGTAGTGTGAAAATCTCCTAAAAATTAGAGTTACACCAAAAATGGAGTGAGATTAACTATGTGCAACTTAGTTATACCTTTCTAAAGGGGAAAAGGAAGTGAATTTCAAGTAACTAGTTACTTCTGGGCTTGGAGACACAGTAAGATGTACCATCTCAAATAATAAAGAGTTCCTGAAAACAATGGAAGGAAGTTGTTGCGTCTCCTTCCAAAAAGACGACCAGCTATGAAGACCATCAGAACCCAGTTAGCAGATGCAACAGTTCAATGAGAGCATGGCTGAGATCCTGCGTGGGACATGTAGGTATGATGCTTCCATCTCCCAATCCAACCCTCTAAACCCCATCTTAAAACCCAGGTGGTTGTACCAAGCAAATAAGTTCTGTGGCTCTAGTGAGTGGTGTTCTGAAGGATGACACCTTCATGACTTCCAGCATTCTCCCACCTGCGATCCATGGTGCAATAAGCAGAAGCAGGGACCATTCCTTGTTGCACCACACTTTGCTGGAGAGACGGGGCTGTAGATATCATCCTCTAGCACCCCACTTCCAAGTGCTACAGAACTCCTTTGCTCAGTATGGCTGCTTGCTATCAAGGTGGGTTTGAGGGCCATTTGTGGTCACGGCAATGGTACCACCATTACAAATGTGAATATGAAAACAGTTACAAGGTCATACATCTAGCTACCAGGGTGGTATTGGTGGTTTTTGACACTGAAGGAAAAATTTAAAAAACAAATAGATCAGGTGTCTCTGGCTTTCATTAGATGGGACTGGAAATTATGTTTTGGGGGAATATGAAAATCTCTATCAGCACAATTGGATCAAGCTCCTTTCTGAAACTGGTGGAGTCTGCCTGCCTGATGGAGGACAGCTGCCAGCCAGGTGACCTTTCTGGCCCCTCACAGCCAATCAGTGGCTGTTTAGCTTTGCGGACAAAACTGCATCACTTTTCAGCTGGAGAAATAATGTTGTGGAAGGAGGCCCTGCGTACCTCCCTGCACAACATCTAAAAGGTAGGTCACCAAGAAGATTGTAGCCCTTCCCCCATACACCTCAGGTTTATTGCTTCTTTAGCACACTGCCCTGGTAAATTTTAAGTACAAGTCAACCCCCTCCCCCACTCATATATCCACAGATTTGGTATCCATGGTTTCATTTATCCATGTCCAAAAAATATGTTCTCTCTAGGCATTTGTAGGTCTTCCAATGTGATTCTATGATAAACTTCCAGTGTTTACCTCATTGAAAAATAATAGGGTTCCCTATTATCCATGGTTTCAGATATCCACGAGCGGTGTGTATCTTGAAACATAGCCCCTGTGGGTACGGGGGTTGACCTGTATAGTTTTGGCAATAGCAATTCCTTTGTGCATTCTCCAACAGAGATTTCTTTTAGATATGAGACCAGCTGGTCTCCTTGCACTCTCCTTTTTCCTCCTCTTCTGTGCACACACACATTTTTCTTGGTTGCCTGAGCAGCTACCATGTTTGTTATTTCCCTCTCTTGCTCAGTTCCTTTGGGTTTACCTTTCGGCCTGTCACAAGTGCTTTCTACTGTATCTGCGAGCAGCTTTCTACTTGATTTTTGTAAAATGTGTTCTGTTGTGTTCTCAGCCTGTTGGTCATACAGTTCAGTTTCCCTCCCCTGTTCTCCCCGTTCCCGTCACTGCCCCTGCATTTGGGAATCACACCTGTCTGCTTCAGTTTGTTCTGCACAACTGACTCTCAGCTTTGATTCAAACCCTTAGGGTCAAGTTTATTCTATCATTTACACTGACATATATCTGGTGAAACACTTGGGGCAGGGGGGACAGGCAAGGAGATTTCTGACTTGAGCCCAAGTTAAACGAGTGTTGTGAGCAAGAGAGGAGAGAATCAGACCTGCATGTAAATGACCAGTTCACTGCTGCCCAGCACAATCAATGGAACTAACAGAGAAAGCATACTGAAGAAAGAGCCTGAATTTCAGGAGAGTGATGTGCTATTGTAATGTGGACCAATCTTGTACTGTTTATATAGAGGTCTAGATCAGAGGTGGGCAGCTCTTGGGGACACCATTGGTCTCCCAGGAGACTTCAGAAGGCTGCAACTCCCACTGCAATCCTGGGAGGGGGGGATTCAAATTCTTCATCCAAATGCCGTCTGTGGGGAATGTGGCAATTATGCCAAGTTTTAGGGACCTCCCTGAACTGTTTTAGGCCCAGGAAATGCATCTGGTTTTACAATAGGAAATGGCCTGGAAGTCGAGTCCCCATGTACTTCATTAGATGTTTTTTAGACCCTTGGAAACCCATGTCTCTCTCTCTGTGTGTGTGTGTGTGTGCATGTGTGCAAGTAGCTCAAAAACTGCACATTCCCCACCCCTGCTCTGGATGGAACTGCTGAATCTATTAACTTCTGCATACAATTCAAGATGTGGGATTTGCCACATACCTAAAACACTGCCTTCTTCTTTGTGTTCTGTGACCAAGAGCCTACAGTAGGACCCCTGTAACCATTGATTCATTATCCACTGATTCAATTATCCACAGGACACAAAACAGCACACCTACCATAGAGTCTTCCTAGGAAATATGTCTTATCTAGCTATTATCTAGGTCCTCCAAGGCAACTCTATGGTATTTTAAACCAGAAGCCCCAATTATTTTCAATGGTTCGCTATTATCCATGGCTTTTGGTATCCGGGGGGGGGGAGGGCTGAACCAATCCCCAGTGGATATGGGAGTCCTACTATATATAGTTTTGTTTCAATATATGCCAGCATAGTTATGCTGGATCTCAATTGCACAACTGACTGGCCAATGGATTCCAGGGCCTCGAGCGCACCCACTATGCAATGGTCAAATAGCTCTGCACTTATGAAGGGGAAAATGTGTGAGAAAGGGCAGGGTGCATGCTCTCAGAATGACTGACTGCACTAGGGACCACAATTATGTATCCTCAGAGAAAGTCCAACTGCTTGCACAACTACGGACATTATCAGACGCATCAAATACGTCATCATAATGATGCCACATAAATGCAAAAGGGCATGTGTACTGGACAACATCACCCTTTCACATTTATGTACTGGCCAAACCCCATTGTATTTTATTGATGGCTCAAGCTGTCAATAGATTCCCCATTACGATTTGGCACCAGCTTTGCTGGCATATGAAACCTTGCATCATAGTACTCACGTGAAGGCAGCATCAATGGCTGGTCCAGCCAGTACACTTCCGGGTGATATCACAACATCTAGGTAGGTGATGCACTTTTTATGACCCTCCCCAGTTTATATGGGACTTTTCTAGTGTATTTAGATGCTTTTTAAAACTTTTTGTGTGTTTATTTATTTATTAGTTTCCCACACGAGTGTCTTCTCGCGAGATTAGGTGAGATCTTAAACCAGGAAGTGAACAGCTCTGTTCACTCCCTCTTAGTGCCAGAGAAGCTTTTTTCTGGGAAAGAAGGTAATTGTGGCATGGGGAGGTCTTTTGCTAGCATAAAAACGGCAAAGTTATGCCAACAAAAGAACGAGGTTTAGAGGGGTGGTCTGATAAAGTCCTACATTTGTAGCTGTATAGTGTCCTAACAAGTTTTTAGCCAATACACTTCAAGTCTGGCCATAAGGCACACCCTTAGACACACCTGCGAACTGCCCCAATTTGGCACGGACAGTCCCAATTAGTCCTATATCATCCCATATTTTCAGATGCTTTAGAAATGTCCCAGGTTTCTCTTACCTCCTCACACTTTCCGTCCTTTGTCCTAGGCTTGCTTTAGTTGCTGTAAACTGAGTTCAAAGTGCCAGGACTTTATCACATGAAGCCTTTTAAAGCAGAACTAAAGTTGGATAATAACACCTTTGCCTCCAAATCATTGCTGCTGTGCCTCCAAAGCATGGTTAGGGAACACCTGTCAATAAGCTTCCAATCACACTACTGTGCCACGAATCTTCAGGTGTGATAAATTTCTCCAGTTGTAACTGAAGATAAAGGCCTCCAGATATCTTTGGATGACCCTTGCTGTCTGTAAGTTTTTGTGTGTGAAGGTGGGTCAGGGCAGTGAAATGGCAGCTAGCTGAAGCCTTTGTATTTGTGCCCTTTCTGCTGCACAGTTCTGCTGTTTGGTTACTCCTGGCTTAGTTCATCCCCAGGCTGTGCCAAGTGCCTCTCAGTGAGCCTATACTGAGTGGACAGCATTGTCACAATTGCCAAATTTCATTACAACTAAAAATTTAAAAAAAAAGGCATACTTTCCGTGAAACCATGAAAACCACTTGTAGAACATTTTTTAGAAGCCAGAGACACTCCTGAGTCCTTAAATATTTTTGTGATAGAAAAAATAGAGCACAAACCGGGGCTAGGAAGTTCTTTTCAAAACAAACTTCTGCAAAGAGAATCATATTATATTTATAGGTTAAAAACATATGCTCCATTTGGTTTGAATGAACAACTAGACCTTTCAGTATTTTTATAATTAACCCTGGATGTACTGAGTTTTTGTGTTGAAGGTTGCTCTTAGGCAACTCTCTGGTAGCACACTAGGATAAAATACACCTGGAGGATCATTCAGTTAGAAAATAAAAAGTAGGTTAGAACCACAGGCAATCACTGCATCGTTGGAAAAAAGACCAAGGCAGTGAGTGGTAAGTTACCAATTGTTTTTCTATAGTATACTAAAAGATAGCATTATAAGATAAGCAATATTTCCAAATTATTTTTTAGAAATTTACAAAGAAAATTTGGATTTGGAAATTACATTGAAGATAAAAACACAGGGATGAGTTCACAGTATAAATAATTCTGGAAAGAAATGTATAAAAATAATACACACACACACGCACATATATACACCAATAATTTGGACAATATATTTTTATTTCAGTATATAATAACAGTGATAATCACCTGATACAAGTTAAGCAATTGCTATAATTGAGGTAAGCAATAAAAAATATTATAGTTTAAACAGCAAAATAAAAAGCTTGTGATATTAATATAGTCATAAATGTTGTAGATACACACTGATGAAGAGATAAAACAGCGCAGAGATTCTCTAGAGCCAGTTGTTTGTGTATCAAGAACAGAAACAAGACACATCATTTCAGATTGACTCACCAAGAATCTGTGTGTATATTGAGAAGACAAAAAAGACACATTATTCTTTGTGTACTTACCAAGAATTGTATATTGTTGATTGATATTTTAAGGGTATGTCCTAAAAAAACTATTATAAAAAATATTTCATTGTTGTTAAATTGGAAGTTATTCATTGTATTTTTGTGGTTTGTAAGTAATGTATGTTTATAGCAAATTGTAAATACATTTTGCATGTAATTACTTCAAAATATTGTTTATATGTTGTGAGTATATCATTGGTGAGTGATAGTAGTGTGCTTGCCTGCAACAAGAGTGTGCTAGCTACCAGTTAAGTGTATAATATTATAGCAGTTTGCTTGTAACAACCAGACATCCTGCTCTAATAATTGTGGATAGAGCAACAGGGCAGGGAAGAGGAGTTAAGGAAGAGGCCGGAAGATTGCCGAGGGACCATCAGCGGCTGAAACTGCCGCAGGCATGCTATTGAAGGGACATTCTATACTGAGGGCTGCCAGACTGGTTTCTATCTATTCACTTTTGCAAATTTGATTGCAGTGACAATGGCACTTGTGTGATAATGTCCCCAAACTAGTTTGTACTCAGGGGAAGAGGAGGGGACAGAAACTTGCCCCTCCTTATTGGCTCAGGCAAAAGCAAACTGCTACAGCACCCTCTAATTTGTATGTTCTTTCTCATTAATGACTTTTGACATTTTAACTACACTCTGATGTTGCTTGACCACAAGTATCCAGGTGTTTCATCTGTGAAATGTGGGAGCGTATGGTGTGTGTGTGTGTGATTTTACTGATGTTTTTACTGATGTGGGTACTAAGGATTCTAGGGTTGTTTTTAAACTGCTGTTAGGAGTTTTTACAAAGTATTTTAATGTGTTCTTGAAATGTTTCTATCTTTATATTGTTTTAAGTGGTTTTCATTTGTTCATTGCCTCGGGAGCCCCTGTGGGCTGGGAGAAAATACAGAAATACAATAAATAAGTAAGTAAATAAATAAATAAGCTTTAAAATGTAGTGGCATTTTAACATTACTAGCTGGACCTGGCATACCATACACCGTTAAAAAACTCCCCCCCCCAAATGCCCAGTAGACCTCATGACAACCCTGTAATGTAGGCTGGCTGTCGAACTCACCCCCCCACCGCTTGCTCACCCGCCTCCAAAGTCGCCCCTCCCGCCCCTCACCCCCGCCACCACTGCTCACCCCCATCGCCGCTCACCCGCCCACCCCATCTCTGCTTATCCTCCTACCTCCAAAGCCATGCCCCATTGCTGCTTACTTCCCCCGTCGCCGCTTGTCCTCCTGCCTCCAAATTTGCCCCCCATCGCTGCTTGTTCCCCAATCGCCGCTTGCCCTCCTGCCTCCAAAGTCATCCTTCCTGCCTCCAAAGTCGCCCCCTGTTGCCGCTCGCTCCCCCATCGCCGCTTGCAGTCCCACCTCCAAAGTCACCCCCGTTGCCACTTGCTCCCCCGTCGTGGCTTGCCCTTCCACCTCCAAAGTCACCCCTCCCACCTCCAAAGTGGCCCCCATCACTGCTCGCTCCCCCATCGCTGCTTGCCCTTCTGCCTCCAAAGTCGCTCCCATCACTACTCGCTCCCCCATTGCCACTTGCCCTCCTGCCTCCAAAGTCACCCCCAATCGCCACTCGCTCCCCCCATTGCCGCTTGCCCTCCTGCCTCTAAACTCACCCATTGCCGCTTGTTCCCTTTGCTGCTTGCCCTCCTGCCTCAAAAGTAGCCCCCATTGCCGCTTGCTCCCCCAATCACCACTTGTCCTCCTGCCTCCAAAGTCACCCCCGTAGCTGCTCATACCCCCGTCGCCACTTGCCCTCCCACCTACAAACTCGCCCCTCTCACCTCCAAACCGGCCCCCCATCACCACTTGCCCCCCGCCTCCAAAATTACCCCTCCTACCTCCAAACTTGCCCCCGTCGCCGCTTGCTCCCCTGTCACCACTCACCCTCCCACCTCCAAACTCGCCCCTCCCACTGCCAAATTATCCCCCCACCTCCAAACTCGGCCCCCACACCGTCCCCTGCGCTCAGGCAGATACCATGATACACACGCACATGTCACATCCCCCCATGCTACTCACACTCCATCTGCAGGCGCCATGTTTACAAAGGATTTCAACTTCCACATGGTCCCACCCCCAGTGTGCTGATTGGCTGCCAAACAGAGCTTTGATTGGTTTGTCAGTTCCCTAAGCAGCCAATCAGCATGCTGGAAATGGCAACATACCTAAGAGCAAGATAGATAGATAGATAGATAGATAGATAGATAGATTAGATAATTGCTATCTGTACCATTTTTTAATCTTGTGAGCCAACTCGAGACTTGGGGCTTGTCTAGATGGGTCAAATGCAATGGCCTCTCCCCAATCCTGTGCCCAACAGTCTGGACAACGCAGGGGTTTTGCCCTGATCCTAGTCCAAACTTCCCAACAATGTCCAGATAGTTCTGGCAAGACCTTGGGACAAATACCCCTTAAAATGGGGTGGAAACATGTTAAAAACTCACAGCTTGCTCCAGTTCTTCTGGAGAAAATGGTGAGTTCTGGTCACAACAGTATGTGTGTGTCCACACATACGGCCTGCATGGTGCCTGGTGCAGCCATTTCCCTGGCCAGGTCATGTGCATTGCATCTGCTGAGATCAATGCAAAGCACCCAACCATGTGACCACAGCTGGGAACCTTGTTCCTTGCCTCAGAAAATGCGACCAGCATGGGGAAGAGAAGCACTGATTCACATCCAATGGAAGGGTGGGTAATCTGGGGCTGGAAGGAGGAAACACCATGGACCTGGGGCTAGAATACTCTGGCCAGAATATGGATTATTCTAGCTTGTGTAGACAAGCCCCTTGTTTGGGTGAAAGCTGGAGTACAAAACAGATAAATGATAACAAAGCTTTACTGTGTGCCCCAGAACTCCACAGGCCTGCCTGCAGATAAACAGGAGTTTCTGGATAAGGCTTTTTAGAGAGCTGTTGGGAGATTTTTCTTTCCTTTGTGGTTTCCCTGTTTTTCTGGGCCTGAATTATGACTTCTTCCTTCCCTCCTGCAACCCTTAGATTTCCTTTCTATCAGTTCCACAATGGCTCTCTCTTTTTTTCAGGGCATCATGAGCTGGTGAAAAACCCAGGAGTCCTTCTGAATCTTTCCTTTTGCTTTTTAAATTGCCACTGTATTCTGATGAAGGACGGATGGTCTGTTCATCCAGCAAGCCAAACAGGGGTGCTGAGCCACACAGCTCAATCCAGCAAATGCAGCTGTCTTTCTGTTATTTATTCTTTTTGAAAACCTCCTGCAACCTCATCCCTGATGCTCATTAGCATGCTGTTAATTCGCCTAAAAACAAACAAACAAACAGATATGGATTAAGGGCTTTTAAATAATTCACAGCTTTCTGATATATCTCAGATGGAACTGGGAGCACACAAATCACTTACAATTCAGGCAACCCCCCCCCCCCGCAGAATACATGAAATAGGTTAAGAATTTGGTGCTGGAAACAATGAATTTGTCACTCAGACACTTGGGGCCCTTTCAACTCTGCAATCATAGCCCCATGATTCCAGTTTTAACTGCCATGGCTACATCCTATGGAATCCTAGGCATTAAAGCTCTCTGAGAATTCTAGATACTGCAAAACTAAACTGCAAATCCCAGGATTCCATAGGATAGAACCATAGATGTTCAAGTAGAATTGAACAATTTTCTAGAACAGTGTAGTGTGAAAGGCTCCCTTTGGTATTAGGTATGAGTGCAGGAATGGGCAACTGTGGGGAGGGGTAGAAGGGAGTCTGGGGTGCCAATTTTATGCTCCCTGAACTCTTTGAGGGAACTCTTTGAGTGGAGAGCTAACATGATTGTAAAAAATAAAAATGGAAATGGCCGGAAGACCCATTTTTGGTTTTGCAAAACAGGATACCCTCCAATATTTCACAGAGGAAATATGGACGTATTTGGCCAAGCAACATCAGAGTGTTGTCCAGATGGCAGAGGTTATTAATGAGGAAGAACACACAAGCTAGGAGAGGCTTCAGCAATTTGCTTTTGCCTGAGCCTACTGGGAAGCGCAAGAATATGCCCTCTCCTCCCTGCTGAGTTAATTGAGTACAAACTACTTTTGCACTTTGAGCTCAGTTTGCAGCAATTGAAGTAAGCTGAGAAGGAAGGGAAAAAGTGAGAGAGAAGAAACTGGAACATTTTAAAAGAAGCTGGGAAAGTGGGATAACAGAGGTTTAGTCAGGACATATCAGGGCAGGTGGGGTATAAAACAAGGTATGGTAATACTGAACTGTGCGTTTGTGGGTGGAGGGACTTATTCGCCTATTTTAAAAGTGAATTGCCACTCCTGGGTGCTCTCCTTTACTTCCATTCAGGACTGTGACTCATTTATCAAAATGTAGCAAAAAAAGTATAAATAAATACATGGAGCAGACAAATACAGAAGCGTGGTGTGTGTGTGTTAGAGAGAGAGAGACAGACAGACAGAAAGAAAGACAGACAGACACAGACACACTTAGGACTTTATCAGATGTGGGGAAATGTGGCACGAAACTGCGTCCCAAACCGTGTCAGAAGAACAAGACGATAACAGAAAGGGCAATATTATCAGATGCTCATATCCTCAGCTGTTCCTGGGACGTAGCACTGGTGCAGATGAGGCTTCCCTTTTTTATTGATGGGGCTAAGCCATCAATAAAAAGGGATGCCTTATTCACGCCCACACAACACCCCTGGATCACTGAAGCACGACATCATCTGATAATGTTGCCTGTTTCTGTTATCGCATTCTCCTGATGCAGTTTTTGACACGTCTGATAATCTCCAGAGAGAGAGAGATTGAAAGAGATGAGAGAAATGCTTGCTATCACATTCTCGTAAATAGTGGCCAATCTTTCAAAATGCAGTACGGTCTCCAGCATTTTCAGAAGCCAGTCGGATTGTTTTGGAATTCCTTTTGGACCTCAACTGTTGCATTGTGCACACAGGATCTTGGCAATAACTTATTTGAAATCAGTATGCTACAGCAGCTGCACAGAGGAGAATTGGATTGCCCCCACTGACCCGAGGGCTTGTGTGCCTGACCTTTCTAACTTTATTAATAATATATATCAGCACATTTTCCCTTTACAGCTAGTAGATGTTTTACTGCTGCCTAAGCATATTGAAATGCCAACTACCCAACCATTGGGCTGAATTTAATATAGTTCATCATTTTGTAATTGATTTGTCAAAGGTAGCAGAAAGAATTATTTAAGGAAAGGCTCTAGAAGGCAGAGGGGCTTTTAACTGGTTTTCCTTCTACACCCAGGGGTCTATATCAATGATTGATGTTCATTTTGATGTTTTTACTGCAGATATGTTGAGTGAACACATAGGCAGGGGAGTGTTTATTAAATGGCTGCAGACTCCACATTTGACATACATACATTGGACAACATCTTGTTAGGACTTTATCAGATGCACTAAATACGGCATCATAATGACGCCACATAAATGCGAAAGGATGCGCGTACCACATGATGTCACCTTTTCGCATTTATGTCCCTGCCAAAACTTGTACTTTTTAATTGATGGCTGAAGCCATCAATTGATCCCCAGTGGTACTTTAGTGATGGCATTGCTGGCATGTGAAACCTCATGCCATTGTACTTACATGACTGCAGCATGAATGACCGGTCTGGCGCGAACACTTCCGGGTGAGATCGTGACATCCAGGTAAGTGACACACTTTTTACAGGTTACTTGGATGTTTTAAACTGTATGTGCTTTGTGTAACTTTTTGTGTGTTCTTTTGGTTTTGTTTTTTTAATTTCCCACCTGATTAAGTCTCACGAGAATCCATGGGATTCTGAACAAGGAAGTAAATGGAGCTCTGTTCACTTCCTCTTTCATTGCCAGGGAAGACTTTGCCAGGAGAGAAGGTAAGTGTGTGTGGGGGCGTTCTTTTGCTGGCATAAAAATGGATTTTTTATGCCAGCATCTTCGTTTTAAGGGGCTCGTCTGATAAACTTCTTACTGACATAGACCTGCATAAATGTGGCTTTTTGTGTGGCTATCCTCTAGCCCCTTGCACCCTCTCCAAAACCTTGCACCCAGCAGCTTTCAAGAACCAGGAGGACCCATTGCTACTGCTACTTATCAGTGTGGAGGCAATACAGGTGATGGAGATATGACTGTTCTGGGGTCTGAGGGGAAGGAAAAGGAGGGTGCATTCAATCTGTGACTGCATCCTTTCCTGCCCCCTTTGAGCCATGACCAGCTGCTTCATCACCACCATCATCTTCCTCCCCTCCTCTGCTGACCAATAAGTAGCAGGAGCAGTGGCTTCTCCTGGGTATTGACAGCTGTGAGGGGAGGACATGGAAATTAGTGGGCAAAGTATTAAGCTCTGGCTGCTCAGGCTTGTAATCTTAAAATAACACCATGCACACAGACTGTAGGTGATTGTTTTTACTTCAGGACATTTTGAAGTGAAACCTTTTAAGTTTGCCTTGGGGGATTCTGTTGGAGACTGTGCACATCTTTACCAGTATGAAGCAGCAACTCCACTGTGCTTATTTGGTGCATCTAGTTCAAAGCCTAGAAGGCACAAGTCTGTTTGCAACCAGATTGTCAACATCCCTGTCTGCTTTTCTTCCATTCCTTTTGTGGCATGTAATTAAAACCTGAGTACATGGCTGCCAGTTAGGGCCAAGGAATCAACAGGGCTCTTTTGATCATTTCTTTTTGAAACTACTATTCCTAACCATTACCAGTTTTTGGGATTTTTGCCTACCAACAAAATGCCTGGAAATGTGAAGAGCACACGCTTGGGGCTTGTCGATATGAGGGGGGAAATGTGGATTGATGTGAAATAATGCAATTTGAAGCAGTTTCTTTCTTTCTTTCTTTTTTTGCAAGATTGCAGGCATGCAAAGCTATTTGCTTTCGCTGTTCAAACAGGCATGCCTGTGAACCAAGATGGTGGGTGCGAGCGAATTACTCATGTTTTTATTTACCTTGAGTTGCCAACACTGAATAGTATTTTTAAAGCCTGTCTAAGGTGCAAAAGTGTGATATTCCACCTAAATAAATAGAAAAAAGCGGGGGAGGCTGTTTCATCACCTTAACACACAATCGCTAAGGCAAAAATCCAACATGGTGGTTCTGGGTACTTGCCTTATTAGCAAGCTCTGCCACTTGTGCAAGTCCAACCAATCAGCTTTCTACTTCTGCTCTTATCAGGAATATCCAGCAAATGAATCAGGATGTCCGAACGAGCGGGAATGCACATTCCCTGCGGAGCTTTTTAAAAACTTCGGGAAAAGCTGCAGAGGCAGAATTTTTGGTGGATTTGGCCCCCTTCTTCTGAATACGGCGGATTGATGTGGGGTGGCATTTAAACAAATGGTATTCTCCTTGAATTGTATGAGGAGTATTTTTGCCATTTAGATAACCCCTTGTTCTAAGACCCATCATGTGAGGATTGAGAGATAACCTGGCAAGGTTTTATGAGGGGTGTTAAGATGCTTGATGCAGACTACAAGATGAGACCAGAGGGGAGACAAATGATGGAACCGAGGTGGCTAGGGAGAATATCAGGTCTGTCCAGCCAGGGTCTTCTCTTCACCTGTTCTCAGATTTTGGAACTCCTTCCCTAGGAAGGCTAGGATAGCTTCCTCCTTGCTGTCCTTCCTTCAGCAAGGGAAAATGTCTTTATTCTGTTTTAGGAAATAACTGCAAAGGCTTTTGATAGTGTATTGTGTTAATGACTTTCATCTTTTGTCTTTTTAATTGATTTGTTTAAGACATTTTAATACTATGGATCAGTAGCTCTAAACCTTATCTTTACCAGGGATCCCCTTTAAATATCTTTTGTTGCCAAGACCCCCTAAGACTTAACTCAAGATTTACAACAACAACAATCATAATAATGACTGATGATGATGATGATGATAATCATAATAATACAATTACACCATTCATTAAGCCTTCCCTCAGAGTCAGCAGAGGGAGAGGGAAGACTTTTCTCCTGCAAGTTTGTGGCTGGAGTGGATTGAACAGCAGTGCTCAGGCCAAGCCAAACTTTGCCTTGGCTCCTGTCATGTGGCTGCTCCGCTGTGGGGAGGAAGTGGGCTGAGCAGCCTTCAAACCTTCATGGACCCCCTGTAAGGACATTGCAGCCCCCTGGGACCACAGGGTAATTGCATTTTAACAAATAGGTATAGGCATACTTTTTGAATGAATCAGCATGGTGTAGTTATTTGAATGTCACACTAGGAGACTGGGAGACCTGGGTACGAATTCTCACTTGGACCTGGAAACCCACTGGGTGACCTTGGGCAAGTTACACACTCTCAGCCTCAGAGGAAGGCAAAGGCAAACCCTCTCTGAATAAATGCTTCCAAGACAATCCCATGATATAGCCTCAGGGTTGCTATAAGTCAGAAATGAAGACACACATGACACACCAACAATAGGCATACTTTTAGGTATCTTGGTGTTTGCTTTTATTGCTTTAAAGTTTGCTAGCTGCCTTTAGAGCCAGTTTTGGGGGGAAAGTGGGGTATACATGAATGCATAATCATAATATAATCATATTCTCAAAGATCATATAGAACTAGATCATGGAAAAAATGAGTTACAAACAGTGAGCTGCTTGCAATTAGTACCTTCCCCAATAAAGAAGACATAACTAATGAGATTATCAGATGATCTAAATATGGCATGACATGGATGCCAGGAGATCGCGAAAGGACTTCCCTTTCAGACGACATTGTTCTGCAGTCGTCATGCTCCCGTGCTACTTCCATTTTGCCCTCATTGCTTTTTATTCATGGCTTAAGCTGTGAATAGATCACCCATTTTGTTCCTGTCACAGAATGATGAGAGAGTGAAAAGGTGCCCCGTTATGCTGGCACAATGCCATTGTTAGTGCAAGGTCCATGCCGAACTCTTCTGGGTGTGATCAGGATAATGAGATAAGTGACACACTTTTTTGTACCCTCCCCAGGTTACTTGCATTTTTAAAGTGTGTTTTTGTGCTTTGTTTTACTTTTTGACTTTTATTTCTCTTTTTATTTTTGAATTTTCCATGCGATTGTCCTCTTGCAAGAGCGGCCCAGATTTGCATTCCAGGAAGTGAATGCAGCTCTGTGACAGCTCCATTCATTCCTGGGCTACTGAGGGGAAAGGGTGGATGCAATATAAGGTAAGTGTGAATATTTTTGTTACTGTGCAGGGATGGGAGGGGAGCAGGAAAGGAGATAGTGAGATGGGGACACTATTTGCTATTTTTGTCCCCATCTGATAATCTCCTACATTATATTACAATTACAACTTAATGAGGGATATTTTACACCTTTTACAATGTAACAATCATCTCTTTAGTTACTTCTATCATGATGTGGCCTTCCCAAATAGTAAAGGAGAATTATCACATGGCTCAGAGGCTATACCTCATGCTGTCACATTGCAATTTTTAAAAAAGAAAATGAAGTAACAATTTAGTTACTTCTGAGAAATAAGGGAAGACCTTCTTTTAAAAAAACACAAAGAATCATTACTATAGTGGTAACCAGTTACTTTTGGGACAGGCTTGGAACTGGAACTAATTACTTTTTTAAAAGCTCTGGCCAGAAGGGCTAGGAAATTAATCAACTGGTTAAATGCCAGGATGGGTTGGGAGTGGGCATGTTACTTTGTTGTAATAAAATATTTTTTTTATTGGCATAAGCTTTTGTATACTGCAGCTCACATCATCCAGTGAAGCGGGATGTAGTACCCATCAACTGATGGCAGCAAATACCAATTCTCAGAATAATTTTTAATACCAACTTTCTTTTCTCCTCCTGACTGTCATGAACAGAGTTTCAGTAGTTCAGAAATTCAGGGTTTCAGGGTGAATTCAGCAAAGTTTTATTGCAAAAACTGCAGCAAACATCATCCACTGACTTCCATTATCAGGACTGACCAATCCTCACTAGTATAGTACAATTAAAGCACAACAACTTCAACCTTTTTGGTGGGCTGAAACCTAATTTGTTAATTAAGCAAAACATACTACTTTCTCAGGCCAACAGTTTCCATACACTGTTCTTCCACCAAACTGACCTTGAGCATTCCAGCACCTTTTCCCTCCCCACTGCTAGATAATCAAATGGGAATGCAATAATAAGCAGGCTGGAAACATGTTCCCCATAACAAGCTAAACTACTACACATCCCATCACTACTACACCATACAATCTCATGGCAGGCAAGCTGAATGTGTCAACATCTGACACAGATCTTTGTACTCTGGATCCAAGGAGTCAACCCAGAATCCTCTTTTACATCCACATTTGTCCCTTCTTTCTACTGCCTTTTCTGTTTTCCTTCAGTAGCAGGGACAGTACACCTTTGTCTATCAGTGGTTGTGGAGTATAGCAAGATGTTGGTGTTCTCATGTTCTGGTTATAGGCTCCTCATGGGCATCTGGTTGGTCATGGTAGGAGCAGAATATTAGATTAGATTGGGTTTTGCTCTAACCCACCATGGTTTTTCTTATTTCGGGACAAAATTGGCCTGAAGTAACTACATCTGGAATCCTGTATCGCTATCTATCTAATGTAACTTTATGTATACAGAAGAACCCCCATATTTGTGGAACCAACACCTGTGGTTTCAGTTATCCATGGGACACAAAATAGGGGACACATACCATAGTCATGCTGGAAAATGCCTAGAGAGGCATCCTCTCTAGACATCATCTAGGTCCTCCAACACAACTCTATGGTATGTTTTTACCAAAGGTCCTTTATTTTAATAGGGTTCACTGTTATCTGTGTTTTATGTTATCCACCGAAACTCTAGGAACCAAACCCCTGCAAATACAGGGGCCTGACTATACTGAGATACATAGCAGGGGCATAAGAACCCCTGTTAGTGAATTGTGGAGATGCATATAGGGACACCAGCAGGTATGCACAATGTATATTGGGCATTGATGCCGAATGTGCTTTGGTCCCATTATGCCACAGTCATTTTGCTGGCTCTGCTACGTAGTAACATAACAGCAGTCCTCTACTGGATACGGATGTTACAAAACAGCCCAATTCTAATTAATTCCCGCATACATAAGTCTACTTATGCCGATATAACTTCCATACAGGATTCTACCCTACATTTTTAAAAACTCTCCAAACCTGAGAAATGGAGACAGCAAGGAGTCAAGAGAGTAGAGCAGGTCAGTGGAGGAAGGGGGTATATACAGTCACCAGAAAGTGAGGAAATGCACATCATGTCAATAGGCACAGCTGGCCCTCTGTATCCATCGATTTGGAATCCCCAGATTCCATCATCCACAGCTTGAAAATATTCCAATAAATAAATACATTCCAAGAAGCAAACCTTGATTTTGCCATTTTATATAAGGGACACCATTTTACTATGCCATTGTATATAATGGGACTTGAGCACCCATGGATTTTGGAATCCACAGGGGCTCCTGGAACCAAATCCCAGTGGATACCGAAGGCCCACTGTACAGACCCAATATAAATATATACCGGAGAAGAAAATATTGAGTGCCACATCACACTGGACTCCTACTTTTAAAAGCCACTATCCCTTTGTGCCTAATCTTATTGCTGTCTGGAAAGCAACAATTTATATAATCAAATTATGAATATCATGGAGGTGTTTAAGTGATGATATCTCCTCAGAGGAACCATCTGGAAATTAGCACATTTCTAAAAGGATTCTGAAAAGTTAAGCAAATGTGTTTACATTTGTGTGGGGGCTTGCAATTATGTGACATGGTAACAAAGTGCCTTGTAAATTAACATGAATGTAACAATGAAATCAAATGATATGGGGGTTTCTTAACTCCAGATTGATATGTTAGGTATAGAGTTTCAAAACATCATTTATATTTTATATACAGGGTTTAAAATGGAATTATTTTTTTAATTAAAAAATCATTATGCCTGTAAATAAGCAATTGTTTTTAATAAGATAAAGCACCTCCTGTGACATGATTAGTTAGGAATTCATATTTAAAATATTAGCCGTGTTAAGAATTAGTAAGTGTGACCAACAATGCATTATATTTCAGTCAAAGGGGACAATATTCATCCAGATCAAATCAGACAGTTTGAACATTTATTAAGGCGATGGATTTTGAGTTAAAGATGAGCCGTGATGAAGAACAATTCTTTCTCTCTTAAGTGCTTTTTTTTGGGGGGGGGGAAAGATAATTGAGGGAAAAGCGAGGACTCCCATTGAACTGTAAACAGGACAACTTGAAAATGCATTTTCGAAATAATTCTGTTCTCATTCTTGTTGCTAGGGGAACTAAAAAGGGAGAAATGGACTTAACTGCTCATAAGCTTGTGGTAGTGCTTGAAAATGCAGAAAAGCCTATATAAGTGTTTATCAGGCCCAGGAGAAATTGGAAAGAATTTCTATTTTATGTACTATCCTCCTGATTCGGCTGATGCTGGATACTTTGAGGTAGGGGGAATCTTTGGACTTGTTATAGATGCAACTGATTCTACAGAGACCTCTGCAGGTCTGCCTTCAGCAGCTCCCCACAGTCAATTCGGAAACTAACAAGAAAGTGGCTTGTTTTGTTGACGGTCAGATTTCCACTGTAGCAAAAGTGGCCAAGGAGGCCACCAGGTGGCTTCCTTTCATGTGTGCAGATGTTTCTTGAACAGAGCAGTCTGTTGGAATCATTTGAACCGTTACACACGCAGGGAGTTCTGTTTCAGAAGATAAATTTTTCTCATCTTCATTTTGCATTTCATTGCAGGTAAGGAACAGCAAGAAAAAACTGAACCAGCTTCTCAAAGCAGAAACAGCACTTCCTGAGTTCTCCTCTTTACAGAAAATTTAATACTGTTATGAAGCTGTGTTCTGGAGAACCTTAGGATTGCTTGCATGTTTATTTACTCCTCAAGTGGTACTAATTTTGTGGGTGTCAATTCCCAGTGGATAGGCTGGTTAAGGGATTGTGGGAGTTATAGCCCTAAGAGATAATGTCTGAGATCCTACATCACAGACATAGGAGATTATCAGACGGGGAAAAAATTAGCGTCCCTATCTTGCCATCTCCTTTCCTGCCCCCCTCCCGGCATAGTAGAAAAAACATTCATATTTACCTTATAGTGTGTCCGCCCCCTCCCCTCGGCAGCCCAGGAGTGAATGGAGCTCTCACGGAGCTGTATTCACTTCCTGGAATGCAAATCTTGGCTGTTCTTGCGAGAGGATGATCGTGCGGGAAATTCAAAAAGAAAAAGAATAAGAAAGGTTTAAAAGTAAAACAAAGCACAAAAACACACTTTAAAAATACAAGCAACCCGGGGAGGGTACAAAAAAGCGTGTCACTTCGTTGTCCCAATCGCACCCGGAAGTGTTTGGCACGGACCTCCCACTGATGCTGGCATCACGCCAGCATAATGGGTCACCTTTTCACTTGCCCATCGTTCTGTGACAGGAACAGAAAAGGCAATCTATTCATGGCTTAGGCTATGAATAAAAAAAGAACAATGGCAGAACGGAAGGGGCACGGGAGCATGGCAACTACAGAACGTTGTCTAAAAGGGAAGCCCTTTCACGATCACCTGGCATCCTTGTCACGCCATATTTAAGTCATCTGATAATCTCCTTAGTTATGAATGCAATCTCCTGACTAGAGATGTGAAGACTGGGGGTGGGGGACTGGAAAAAGATCAGAAAAAACAATTTCCCCCATTTTTTCCCCTGAAGCCTTCTTTTTTTTCTGAAAAATTAAAAAAAAGGAAGAAAATCAGTTATGGAATGTCCAATTCATGTTGCTGCAAATCTGTTGGATCCAAGATTCAGAGGTGGAAATATAAGTAATGATAGCATTGCTACAAAACAAGCATCTCACTTAGGACTTGATGTTGGGAAGGTACTTTCAAATGCTGCAGAATATAGAACATCTTCAGGGACTTGGTCCAGGAATGCAGTCTGGGATTCTGCCAAACATACCCCTCCTGCAACATGGTGGCAAGGTTTTTGCACAACACAGCCTCTGACTCCTCTTGCTTCTTACCTTCTTCAGATTCCTCCATCTTCTACAGCATGTGAAAGAATCTGGTCTATTTTTCGAAACACACTAAATCAAGAAATAAACTGACATGTGAAAAGGTAGAGAAGCTTGTTTCAATCTGAGAAAACCTTCGGTTTTTAGAAGTCCATGATAACTGTGATGATGACTAACATAACAAAGCAGAAGCAGAGACTGAAACTGATGCTGATAACTATAGCTCAGAAAAATGAGTCTAATTAAATTTCATGCCTATTCATTGAATCATAGTCCCTCCCTCCTCCCTTCCATACACACACCAATTCTTTTTATGGGAATGGGTGCTTTATGTCTATTTGATACTGTGGAGAGGAAATATAAATAATTTTCTTTGTTACTAATGTTGATGGTTTCTTCTTTTTTTTTTCTTTTTTTTTTGGTGGCTGCTTCACATAAACTAGCAAAACCAATGAGGTTCCGCACAGTTCAGGAGATTGTTGTTCCATTCGTTACAAATATTTTTGTTTTAAAAAAAATAAAAGTAAGTTCCATTTGTAATAATTGTTTGAATACACTGTATTTTTAATATACCAACTGTAATAATTTTATGCCAAATCAAATTGTACATAGTCATATTTTGTGTTCCTAAAGTAACAGTGAATTTCAATCTGTAAAAAGTGCTAATGTTGCATTTTTCCATTTTTCTGAATATTTCCATTTTTCTGAAACTCCCCCAGGTAAAACGTTTTTTCCCCATGACTTCAAAATTTTTGGAAATTTTACATCTTCACTCCTGACCTAGCTCCCCAAACCTACCTTAACAGCCAGGAGCTACAGGAATGATGATCTATTTATTCTGTTGGTGATCAGGACACAGCAAATGATGTTTCTAGACCCCTCCCGCCAGCAATCTGTAGTGTGACAAAAAGTTGCAACAGGAGTCCTGTGTCTGATTGTTGTACCACAGATCACTTGCGGGGTGGGTGGGGCTTGAAACACCATCGTACTGAGCCCCAATCACCAGCAGAACAGAGCTCAATTGCTCGTTGTGGCTGCTGACTTTTAAAGTATGTTGGGGAGGGCATTGTGGCAATAAGGCCATGATTGTAAACAGAAATATTGAATGCTTATGAATGTGTAAGTTGAGCTTGCACATTTGTAACTGCCCAGCAGGATGCCAGTTAATATTTCTGGAGCTATCCTCCATGGCTGTGTCTTTTGATGGCCTTTTAATAATAATAATAATAAAATTTATTTATATCCCACCCCTTTGTGAACAATCGGGCAGGCTTACAACAATAAAATAATACATAATATAAAACAACTCAAAATCCCTTCCCCCCCTTAAAACATTATTAAATCAATACAAATTAAAATCAACATATAATACAATTATTATTAAAAAAAATTATTATTTTAAGACCATATCCACATCTTGTGGATGTTTCAGATTCCTCTATGATCTTCATAGGTTTTGTCACTAACATGGAAGGATTCTTTAGCTGAGAGATTAGGGGAAAGGTAGGAAGTCTGAAAAAAAACACAGTGTTAAGTGAACTTTCCCATACACAACCCATAATATAGGGTCCATACCTTTCATATAGAAAAAGAAGATATGAGTCCTATGTGTGGGCTGTTTCAGAATGATGACAATTATTCCAAAGCTGTTTCATATTGAATTTAGTTGTTTTGGTTTGCCAGAATTTTGTTTTGTTTTGCTTTTACTAAGTGTATCTTCCATGAACCAAAAGATTTTTCATTTGAAAGCAGATCCAAAACATTAAATGAGACCTCACGGCAGATATTTTCTGTTTACTCCCTAGGGCGATTAATAGTGCTATCTGATCAGGTTTAGTGAGACTTATTCACATGTGAACCTGCTGATGAACTAGTAAAATGAAAAAGAATAACACTGGGGAGCTATGTCTGATAAAACTTTTTCTTCTTTAATTACTAGGTCAACTTCACATTTTTTTGGCCAAATTCCAGTTTCTTGCCATTCTAATTTATACTGAACAGAAATTTAAATCATAAGATGATTTTGGATAATGTGAGTTTGGGAGAGAGCAAATTCCTATTGGTTCACACTACAGAGAACTATACTTCTATGCCACTGAACAGTGGCCGTTTTTTAAAAAAAGTATTAGACATTTCTGCATTATCAGATGACAAAGTGAACAACTATTCAACAGTTTTATTAATAATAATCTTTTTTATTAAGTAAATAATGGTCAACATTGCTTTAAGGAGGGGAAAAGAAAACAAACAGAAGTGCCCTTCTGTTTTATAGTTTGATTGAAGCAAGCAGTTTCAGTGTTATAGACACAGCAACATTCTCAGTTTGAGATGTTCTGACATTTTAAAAAACCTCTAAAAAGGTTGTGGTTTCTTTGCTCATCTTTCTTCAGACTCTTCAAATTTTACAACAAATTTACAAATTTTAAGTTTTAGAATCTGCTATTATGAAGAACATGCTTGACAAAGTCACCAGTTGTCTAAGGTTATGAGGGGAAGTTGATGTCAAGAGCCCACCTCTCCAAGGACTTCCTGCTTTGTTGCTTCAAATTGACATTCATGATGGGAAACCTTCAGGATGCCGGAAGCTAACTGAACGCAATAGAAGGCTCAGTGAACTGGAAAACTTCCTCATCATATAGTTCATCAGGCAGCTGCTCCTCACCATCAGCAAAAAATGTTGGGAATGGGAAGTTCTTACAGTCATCTTTGTAAGCTGGTAAGAATGAATCACTGACCTAGAACATAACAGCGACAGAGTTTTGATGGGAGTGGGGGAAGAGGTTGGGAGAAACACAAAGAACAGAAAGCACAAAATTATTGCTAGAATTGGCAGTTGCTGAAGTAAGTGGCATCTGAATCTTTTGTGTTTTACTTTGTTCTATAAGTGACTCTTAATGAAGAAAGCTAATGCTATTTTAAATTACACATGTATTGATTTATTATTAACACTTGTTATGGGCCTCAACATTAAGATCCCTAGCCGGAGTTTAAAATTAATTAAAACACTGAAAATCAAATGAAACCTTTGCAATTTGAAGACATTACTAACAAGGACTGTTGCTGTACAAGACAGGGTTGGGGGAGGGTACACTGGGCCCCCATGGAAACGTGAAGGGCCACAGCCTATCTACTGCACCCCCACTTTTTTACCCCCCCCCTATTTTTGCCACCAGAGGATGTGGAGAGCAATTTTGCCACATTTTTGACCCCCACTGGGCTATTTTAGGCCCAGAAGCAGTCTTTAAAAAAAAAGAGAAAAAAAGCAGGTCAATTTACTTCAGTTTAGATTTCCTATTTACAGGACGTTGGCACTCTAGGGGTGGTAAAGGCAAAGGAGACAAGCCCTCTTGTCCATAATTGCAAAGTTTGTGGTTGTTTCCTGACTGGGACTCTTGTCATGTGGCTTGCAACACCAGCAGAGTGCTCTTGGCTTTTCCTTTCTCTGGGTGAGGAAAGCCACATTCTCAGCTGGGCTCAGACCCTGCTGTGGCACTTGAAAGCCTAGCTGAGTTCCCTTTATGATCACTTTTCTTCCCACCTAACTTCACAATCCCCTCCCCCCAAAATCTCATGTTTCCAATGGTGTACATGAACTGGTTGTGCAATTCTGGAAGGGACAGGGGGAAGAGAGAAGCTGGGCAAACTTGGTTAGAGCCAGCCAATCGCAGCCTTTGGAAGGCTATGAAGGGGGGGCATGGGAGAAAGGAGAGGACCCAGAATCTTGTAGGGTGAAGATCAGTTAGGAAGAGAGGAATTGTAAGATCTGAAGAGGGTTTGAAGAGCCAGGAAAGCGGAAAGGGTTGTTGGCATTCATTATTGCCTTAATAGTTATATAATAAATCTTTACTGATTTTATTTTCTACAATTATGTCTGCTAACTGTTTTCACTGAAAAAGTGAAAGGAAGAAGTGGTCACGCTTTACCACGTTGAACCCACTGATCAACACAGCTACTTGTCCAGTTGAGCAGTCACCTCGAGACCCAAGTACCAGCAGCAGGAAGGGACCTTGAGGGTAAAAGGGCAAGGCTGGAACTGTATGGGGTTGGAATGGTATGGCCACCCTGAATAAGGGTTCCATCACAGGTAAGACTTCAAAAAGATAGGAAAGTGTCTCCCATGGGCAACTCACAAGCTGCACTTAGATCTGCAGGCCAGAGGGGTTTTTTCTTCCCCAGCTTAAGCACTGCAGTGCAGAAGACTAAGTTAACAGCAGAGCCAAACACAAGGTCACTCACTATATATCCCTCTCCCCCAAGGGTCCCCTTTTATTTCCATGTCTTTTATACAGGATAGTCTCCAACGTACCATGAAATCATACATAACATCTAGATAAAGCCCTATGGTGACAGAACTGTATAAGTCACACCTCTTGCATTTCCCAGTGTTCCCATGTTATAAAAACATGAATTAGTGACATGGCTCCTCATACAGTTTTAAGCAGTGTGTATTTGAAATTGAGCTACCAGGATCCAAAAAATACTACTAGGTTTTGCAGAAAAGTAAATTAGTGTACTATGGACACTTAAACAAACATACATAAAAGACTTTGTGATATTGTTAGCACAGCTGTCAAGTCAGAACAACTATAGTTTGGCAGAACAGAATCAGCTAAAGTCTCTTGAGCAAGTGGCAAGCTGGATACTCAGGAATAAGCTGATGTCACAACTCACTTTGAAGTTCACTAGAGCTCCAGGTTGTATTGGTAGTTTTGTACTATTTATAGCAAGCAGCAAGGTACTCACATAGCAGGAACAAAGGGTGCAGGACTGGAATCTTTTTGCTTCAGTAAAAATCTTTTGGATAATCAGAGAGCTATGGAGGTCATATACTGAATATGTTTCTGCAGGACTTCATTGTTCTCAATTGTTCCTCCAACAATGGTTACTGGGTATAGCACAGCCTGCTAGAGAGAAGCAGCTCTCCCAGATGACTTTCATGTATCATCTGGACTCATCATTTCCCAATCCTGCTGCTCTTGTTAATTTAACAACAACTTTCTGAGCAGCGATTCACTGGGCTTCAGAGATTTAAAAAGGGGAAGGAGAAAAAAAAGATAATGCCCCAGTTACATTCTGAGGAAACCCAGCATCATATGCACTATGGTTTCCTGTCCAATTAGATTCCAATAGCCCAAGGCATGACGCTCCACAATAACTGAAGCATTTCTAAAGCTTATTTCCTGTAAGATGGGCTCAGGTGGAATTCCTACAAACCCACAGATAAATGAGAAATTTCAGCCCTCGGTGATAATGACCATGAAAGAACAAACCATAGGGCCAGCACAAGAAGGCACACATGTACATTGAATATTTTTATTTTGCTCAGCCTGGCTTGAGCTAGGAATCAAAAGTATAAGTAAAATCAGAAGTACAAACTATGTTATTAAAATGGTATTAATTTTTGCAAATGCCTTTAAGTTACTCTTGTGCAGAATCTGTGAGTCTATTATTCATAATTTTGAAGGGGGGAGAAATAAACACAAATGTCTCTTAACTTGCCTTTGGATGAGCTTTCCTGCTTAAGAGAAAACACTAGGTGACATGCTGTATGTCTGAGTGCAAAAACACACTCTAATTAAACCAGAAATATATCAGTGTTCACTTTGGAGATACTTGGAAATGTTAGGGTTATATCTTAATACCGTAATACCATTCATTTATGTGATTTCAAGCCTACTGGGAAACATGTTTTCTATAAATGTACATCTGCCAAGGTGCACAAAGGCTGAATGGTTGCCAAGCAACCAATGAAGAGGGCAGCTGTGCTTTTGTATGCAGACCAGACAGCAGCAATATTTTTTAAACTTTTATGGCAAATTTATTTTGTTCAAAACTGAGTGAAATGTCTTAACAAAAGAAAAACCCACAAAAAGTTCTAGTCCAGGGTAGTCATCTAAATTTTATAGTTCTCTGGTTCACACAGAAAGACAAATTAACTACCATGGACAACTGACCCAAAAGTGGGAGTATAAATCAACTGTTTTACTGGGGAAAAAACATCAAGCCCCTGGATTTTGCTAATTAAAATTTCTAATAACATCTTGTGGTGGGGTGAGAAATGTGTTACCCTCCCAATGTGTGGACTGCAACTCCAATCACCTGTCACCACTGACTATGCTGCCTAGGGCTCAGAAATGGGACTCATTTTCTAAGAACATTAGAACATGAGAAGAGCTACGCTGGATCTAACCAAAGGCTTATTTTGTCTAATGTTCTGCTTATATTGTAGCCAACCTGTTGGCTAAGGGAAGTCCACCAGAAGAGCAGGAATATAACTGCAGCTGCCATTCTGTATTCTTGAATGTATTAATGAGGAAAAGACCGAGCAAAGCCTGGACTTCCTATTAAATCAAGAGACTTTGGTAAACGAACACAACGCAGTGCCGCTGAGTGGGATATGAGAGGCTGGAATGAGGATGACAGATAAGAGATGGGATGAGAAGAGTCCCGTACTTCTTTTGGAAGTAATGAGAAAGATCTGAAGGTAACACAACACTTGCCTTATTCTGCATTGGAAAGACCCCCTAGTTAAAAACATAGGCTGGCATCCTGTTGGAGAAGTTAACACCATTGTAAACCTAGTTACAACTGCATACAGTACTGTTTGTATTCTCAAGAGGGGAGGGGAGGTGTAACTATACCACTGGGCCATTATGCAAGTGAAGCCAGCAGTATGGCCATTGTGCAATGGTCCAGATGTACAACAGGAGCCCCTGGTGTGCTATGGGACATGTTGCACGGTGCCCCATTGTGCATCATCACAAATCACTAGTGCTGGTTGTACCAGCAACGTAAGAGCTTCTGTCTTACCTGTTCCTCTTAGGCAATACAATAATACATATCTAACACAAGACCTGAAATTCTCTTCCTAAATAGCAGCATTTATGGGAGGTACTGTAAACATGTGGCTACAGGAAAAATGCAGCATGGTTGACTATATGAACTTCACGGGCACTCTAAGGACTTTGTAATATTTCAGTTAGAGGAACTGGTCAAGTTCAAATGGTTAAACAAAGGCATTATAGTAGCCAAGATTATGGATTCTGTGATACTATTGGTACCATTAGGACAGATAATCTACACAGAAAAAAAGCACCCAGTTGTTTTCTCAAAGGCATAATGTTCAGAGCTATTGCATTTGTAGTAATTGGATTAATAGACAGGGCATTTTACTGTCAGTAAGTTTGGTTATGGAGAAAGCTATAATGTAATGGGAGGGTATAATGTAATGGGAGAGTGTTCAAACTGCCTGACAGGACTTGAAGAAATTCTGCATAAAAAGGATAGGAGAAGTCTTGTGGCACCTTTAAGACTGATTTCTTTTACCACAAGGCTTTCATGCATTTCTTCAGAAGTATTAGTGGAATGCTCTCTCTCTCTCTCTGGCTTTTCTTCGCAAACGAAGATTCAGGAAGGACTCATCCCACGCTTTCTGCAAGCGTGCTGATAACTGAAAAGGCCAATCCGCGATAAACAAGTCCAGTTGCAGAAAGCACAGCAGAAGGTCTCCTTGGGTGATGTTTCTGGGTTGTGATTCTTTCTGCATTATCGTTTCTCTTCAAGACTTGTTCGGCATGAGTTCTCAAATAAGGCTGCAGCATTGTGGATAGTGTGTCTCCATGCCTCCCGATGTGAGGCTAGGGTGGACCGTTGTTGGTGATCAATTTGGCCAAGCCTGAGATGTTGTTTCAGGGAGTCCTTGTATCGCTTTTTTTGGAGCGCCCCTCTTACGCTGACCCATGGTGAGTTCACCATAGAGTACTATTTTTGGGAGGCGATGGTCCTCCATCTTAGAAATGTGCCCTGCCCAGCGCAGCTGTGTTCTCACCAGCCTCAATGCTGGTGATCCCTGCTTGCTCAAGGACAGCAACATTCGTCACAATCCTAAATATACACTAGTGGAATGCAGTATCAGAAGAAATGGACTGAAACTGACAAAAGCTCATGCTAAAATAAACTTATGAGATGTGGAACACAATAAGATGCAATTTGTGCCCACAACAATCGCAGTAGAATATACACAGTTGAAAGGAAGGCTGCAAAAATTATGAAGACAAGTATGTGCCCTAATGCTTAGTATTATAATAAGTTGGGTCCAAATGTTTCCTTCCACACCTAGAGATCTACAATTGGATCCAAACCACCAACACAGTTGACATTATTCTTGATTGTAGACTGTGCATGTCATAGGATAATAAAACAATAATCCCCTACTACATGGAGAATTTTATCAATTTGTACCTATGTACATAGACAAGTAGGCATTGTCTGCATGATTTGTCTATGACAAAAAAGTTACTGAATTATACAGTTGGAATTTTTATGCAGACAGGCCCTGGTTCATACAGTGAGAGCAGCCAAGTACAATGTCTCTTGCCATGTAAACTTCCTACACATGGCACCATGTGAATCAGACTGAACCCATCATTGTGTAAAAATATGAAGAAAATGCAGTGTTACAACTCACAGGGTATAGCTGACCGTACTGAAACAGATAATGTAACAAGCTGACATTGACCTCTATGGCATTGAAAGAAATGCCTATGACAGCTGCATTCAAAGAGGTCTTGTTCAATACTTTTCATCCAGTCAGATTTTACTAGCTGCACAACAAGGCTTGTTGGCTCAGCATTTTTTTCAGTTTCCCATGTTTGTAGTTTTGCTGACTGAAGCAGTGTTGTATCAAGGACTCCTCAAACTTTGTGGTCCAATTTCCCTACCAGAGACCTTCTAGAACAAAGCAGGACTGGAAACAGCATGCAGCCTAATTGAAAGCGACAGCTTGGTAGAGAGAATACAAAAGAACAAGAGCTAAACCTAAGGAACAGCTTCATGTGTCCTTTGCTCTCTACAATACAAAGAGAACCAAGAGAGCTGGTGGAAGTCTCTGGTCGTACATATATCAACACTTATTTACAATAGTTGCCCTGTCCTATTACAACAGCAAGGAGAAAGTCACTCTGGCCTCTTCTCACCAGTCCAAGGAATCAAGGGCCACTTGGGAGTCAGTACTTCTGGCTCCCAGGGAAACAACCTATAGCAAATGGAAGACCAGTCTGCCTCCCACAAAATAATCCCTATTTTGTTTTACAGTTAATTCTCTGGGTTTGCGGGAAGGAAATAAACCAGAGTGAGTTCCCTGCCCGGATATCTCAGCCTGATAAACCACAGACCACAGCGCACCCTCCTCCCCGCCCACACGCTGCCTTCCCCAGCCTTTCTCAGTGGGGTCCAGGGCTTTGGAGCCCCGGAGCCTGCTGAGAAAGGCCGAGGAGAGGCAGTGCAGCCTCCTCCCCACGCACATGCTGCCTTCCCCGGCCTTCCTCAGCGGGCTCCGGGGCTTCTAAGGCCTGGAGTCCCCTCAGAAAGGCCGCGGAGAGGCCAGCCAGGCTGGCCAGACACCCTCCCGCTGCCTCCCTCCCTCTGGGGGGTGGGGGTGGCCGCGGGAGCCGCATCTGTTATTCGTGGTTTTTCCACATTCGCGGGGGTCTCAAGAACCTAACCCCCACGAATGTGGAGGGACAACTGTACTGCTATTTGAGGAGTGAGGCATGACATTTGAGAGAAGGAATATAAACAGTTTAAGATACGCAGATTACACCATATTACTAGCTAAGACTTGGAATCACTATTGATGAAAGTTATGGAACAATGTGCAAAAGAAGGGTTACAGTTGAATATTACGAAGACAAACATAATGGCCACAGACATTTTATATAACTTTAAAGTGGATTATGAATACACAAACAGTTAGAAGATCTGCTGTATCTTGGCTCAGTCATTAGTCAAAATGAAAACTGCAATCAAGAAATCAAAAGAGGACTAAGAAGTGGAAGGGCAGTTTTGAGGGGAGTAAATAAAATCTTCAAGTGTAAAGATATTTTATAATTAAATACCAAAGTCAAAGTCATGTCATAGTATTTCTAATATCTATTTATGGTTGTGAAAGCTGGACAGTGAAGAAAGCTAACAGGAAGAAAATTATTTAGTTGATTTACTACTTACATTTAGCATATTCATGTTTACTTTTGTTAGTTAATTGGTAGAGGATATATTCCTCGCTTTCCAAACAATTAATAATAATAATAATAATAATAATAATAATAATAATAATATTTATTTATACCCCACCCCTCTGTTAAAACAATCGGGGCGGCTTACAAAAATTAAAATACAATACAGATAAAAATCCCTAAACACCCCCCACCCCCACCCTCCCCCACAAAAAAATATTAAACAAATGTAAATTAAAAGCAACAGTCTAAAATCACCTTTAAAAACAATAAATACAATAAATAGCCAGCGGACTAAAAGAAGCCAGGATCCCCTGAGGCCGGGATCTACTTTGGAAAGGCCTACCGAAAGAGATCCATCTTTAGTGCTTTTTTAAAGCTACTCAGGCTTGTCATCTGACGGATCTCGTTCGGCAGGTCACTCCACAATTTGGGGGCAATTACCGAAAAGGCCCTCTGGGAGGTTGCAGACAGCCTAGATTTTTGTTTTATTTATCTACTTATGTTTATTATATTCATTTTTTGTTTCATTAGTTAATTGCTAGAGTATATATTCCTCACTTTCCAAACAGGAAGAAAATTTAGTTCATTTGAAACATGGAGCTGGAGAAGAGTTCTACAGATACCACGGACCACTAAAAAGACAAATGAATGGGTCCTAGAGCAAATTGGGCATGAACTCTCATTAGAAACCATAATAACTAAACTGGGGCTTTAGTACTTTGGACATAACATGAGATGGCATGACCCATTGGGAAAGATGATAATGCTCAGCAAAATGGAAAGCAGTAGGAAAAGAGGAAGACTGTGTTATAGGTGTGTTGATTCAATCAAGGAACCCACAGCCCTAACTTTACAAGACCTGAGCAGGACAACTGATGACCAAGGCTCTTGGAGGTCTCATTCCTAGATTGCCTTAAATCAAAGTTAATTTGATGGCAAATAATAACAACTGCTAATCACACTCATTCTAAGCAGCAGTTTGTGAATGTCATCTCAAAAGAAGATATTGAAAGGTTGCTGGAATCCCTAAGACAGCTCTTCCTAAATACATTCTCCACTGGCTGTGGAGAATGGTAAAAAGAGAGGGGAAGGCTGATTTGAAGTTGACATGATGACATTAACATGACGAGAGTCTTGAGATGATAATGTAAGTAATAGTTTTATCTTTCCTCTTGGTTAGAAAATAATCACACTTACACACCACTTTTTCTTCCAGAAAACCAGCGTACATCGGTTGTCAACCAGTTTTTCAAAGAGTGATCCACTGACGCATGGTTAGTGTTAACAATTTAACAAAGTCATATTGTGTTAGGCCATCCTCCAGATCCTAGGTCACATGTACTTCAACTCATAGATATTTGGCACTACCATACTGATAAAGCAATGCTGAGAAATTTTATCTCTGATGAATTTATAAAAACTCAAAAGGTTTTCCACTTGATGTCATTCATGCTTTAGTACTAAATTAAAAACAAGGTACTCATTGTGTTCTTTAATTTTTTAAAAAAGATACTTGATTGCTCCTTTGTTAACAATTCTTTGCAAAGTTCTTGCTTGGCCAATATATGATCAAATCACAGCATATAATTTTTGAAACAGCTTTTAGTGTCTGTTACTGTCTGACAAATATCCAGTGAGAATTTTTTCCTTTACTATATTGGTGGAAACAAAGCATGAGACACTGTTACGGGGGCTTCTATATAACATCAATGAGTCAAGATACTCAGCACTGTGAAAAGTATACACTGTTCCTATTACATCAACACATTATGCAAAAATTCAAGAATCTAGCTTACCTTTACTAAACAATTTTTATGACCAGGAACACAACCGTGTACATATATGATATTGAACTTTGTACTGACCCGCCACACCTGAAAAATTGAAATTACTACATTGAAATCAAAATATTTTTAGATAAACATTCTAAAAATGTATTAAACAAGAGAAGTATTTCAAACAGTTAAAAAACCCCAGTACATGTTCAAGTTGAATAAACTAGACTCCAAAGATTTTAATAAAAAACTATGTTTTGACATAGTGCCAAAATAAAGCCAATGTCATCACCAAGAGGACCTCTGAAGAGAGGACACCCTATAACTGGGGCACCACAATACAGAAAGCACTCTCCTGTCTCCTCATACGATATAATGGTCCTACTGATGGGAAAGAGAGGAGGACTCCTCTAGAAGACCTCAGTCCCTTTACAGGTGTGTACAGGGAGAAATGTTGTTTCAAGTATTAAGATCCCAAGCCAATTAGGGCTTATAATATTGTCATGTAGGTCCTTGGGTTCACAGAGGAAACTTACTGTGGTAGCCAGTGCTATTTCTTTAAGACCAGTGTCATATGGTTCCTAAAGAATGTTCTGGTCAGCAATCTAGCTGATGTGTTTTGCACTAGTTGCAGCTTCCAAGCCATTTTCAAAAGCAGTCTCATGCCCAGCATGTTGCACTAGTCTTACTGGGAAGTTACCAGTGCATGAACTACTGTGATGTCTCCTATTACATGAAGATAATTCTACATTCGGAGTTGACTTTATTAAATGAGGCCATGTATCACACACATCCCTACAGAGCCTTCCCTTCTGCCCACACACATAAGCCTCACCTTTAGTCCTTTAGTTGTCCTGAACCAGTTACCCAACTGTCCTGGCATTTTCTTTCCCTTGAAGACTTTGGCAACCTTCTGTCTCAAAAATAATAAACAAGAGTTTAAATGTACACCATGGAACTGCACGTACACAGAGTATTTTCAAAGGTAAAAATAAGAATCAAATCACATATCATATAACATACGAGGAAAAATCATACTATACTATACTGGCTTACTCAGAAGTAAGCCTCATTCTGTTTAAAAGGAGCTTACTTCTTGGTAAGCAGCACTTTGTGAATGTCATCCCCAAAAAAATGTATTGAAATGTTGCTGGAATTCACAAGACAACTCTTCCTAAATAATAGCATACTATTGTTGGAAAATGGGAAGAAGAGAGGGAAAGGCTGATTTGATGTTGAAGTTAAATGAGGACAAGCCTCTATGCTGCAGCAATTACTTACTGTCCCAATAGATTCCTTCATTTAAGGAGCTCTGGTTTGGATTCAATGGGTCTGGATATAGCCTTAGTCATTTTCAGAGCAGACCCACAAAACAAAAGAGAATCACTGAAAAATATAAACATAGCTAAAAAATACTTACGCTATTGGAAATTGCTCCAGGTCGCCTGTGTGTTTTAGTCTGACCATGGCTTGCAGGCTGGCCTTTAAATCCCCATCTTTTCATGACTCCTTGGAAGCCTTTGCCAATTCTGAAAGCAAAGAAAGCCAAATTAAACCCATTTTGAAAGGGCCATCTGGAAAAAAGGCTTTTACCAAGTGTTTCTAGAAGTATTGAGATAGCCAATACAGGCTGCATGTTAAACATAAGAGACAAGATCAGTGATATCTGCTGGCAGAACAGTAGAATCAGTGGAATTGCTCCCCACTGCAGCCTCCCAAGACAGCCCTCTGGGGCCTGTTTTTGGGTAGTGTTGAGGCTGCTGCAGCAAGGGAAGGTTAAAGAAGTTCCAAAACGTCCAGCATAGGCTGGGGCCTCCATGGAATGCTGCTCAAAAATGTGTTTGAGTGGCTCAATCATGGAAGGTGCACTTCTGTTACAGTATGTACACATCCCTCAGTTGCATACAGTGGGACTTACTTTTGAGTAAACATGCACCAGGTTGCATATTGGCTGCATCTTGCTCTCTAAAAAGCTGGGTTCTCTTTGCATTGGAACCATCCTCATGTAATGTCTTATCCAGGACAATAATCTAAGGAAACTGCTTCAACTTCCACAAAAAGGTAAAGAACTCAATTGTCCTGCAAAATTCCCTTTACCTTGCTAATTGCTAATCTGAATTTGTATTGCAATTGCTTTTGTTTTACTTAGTTGCTCCACATATTTAGCATTCTAATTCATTTTGGATTTTCTTCTGTGATGAACTCTGTCAATACCTAAAATGCTTTATGGTCTCAGGAATTAGATGTGCACAGTAACAGTTCATTGACAGATCTAAAGTCCTGCTGCCAAAGGCCCATCGTTAATACATTCCTTAGGTTTCAGTCCCTCCCACATCCACCACCTGGCTAATTGGTACTATCAACCCCATGCTTCACTCCTTAAACTTTCCCAAGAAAAATAGCCTTGACACACTGTACAGGCTTCCACCAGCACATACCAATCTCCCCCACTTTCCATAATGCTCCCGGCTCATGTCAGGTCTCTGGTGCAACTACTAGCAGGCCCAACAATGCTAACCAGCTACCTAATACAGCAAATACGACTCCCTAAATATCTCTATGGCACCAGGGACATGACATCGCCCTAATTACATTCATACATTTAAAATACAACTATTATGGTTCCTTAGAAAGTAGTTTTATTTTTTTAAAATAACTAGTGTAGGTGTTCAGAGGCTAAGCTAAGTGGGATGGAGTCACAACTTCTACCATGAAATGTTTACATAATTGAGAACACTATGCATATGGCAAATAAGTAAATATAGGAAAAGAATACACTTCATGATTTCTATCTTGGAATACTCAGAAACAGAGAAACAAAGGAGAAATAACAAATCTTTAAGTCTGAGTTCTAGCAGAAGGATGTTTAGTCTGCCAGTAAAGCCCCAAACATTTCCTATCCCTTAGAAATTCCTGTGTGTTGTCATTCATCAGAAAAGATTCAACCTGTGAAGTCGAAAGCTTTCACGCCCGGTGTCCATAGATTTTCCTTGGATTTTTTCCAGGCTGTGAGGCCGTGTTCTTGAAGAGTTTACCTCCAGTGTTTCACCTGCATCTGTGGCTGGCATCTTCAGAGAAACGTCAGAAATAAAATCTTCCAGAACACGGCCTCACAGCCTGGAAAAAACCCAAGAAACCTAAAGATTTAACCTGCTTTTCCGTAAAACATTCTCAACACAAGGAATGACAATTGGTCAATAAAACATCATAAATTCAACCACCAAGAAACAGTAAAGATAATCAAATAATTCCAGCAAGTCCTAACTGGCATATTCATCGGCTGAATAAAAACATTTTAAAAACACTTAAACCAAGGTCCTGGATTTGCAGATCTCTTGAAGCAGATAGTTTCATAATCTTGGGGGCATGGCAGAAAACAGTCTGTTTAGCTGCCAATGCTACTTTTACAGTGGCTGGCACATGAGTAAATTGTAGCTACTAGATCTCAAAATACAGGGGACATATATGGGAGCAGATGTTCCCCCTAGATATCTCAAATTGCTTTGGGGTTAGGAGGCAGGGTGCCACCACTCCTATCTTTGCTAAAACACAATTCCATAATATTTTTTAAAAGTAAGCTGCTATTTACATGGTGGCATTCTTTGAATATTTAACTGCAGCCAAAGAGCAGATAGCCAATGGTTCATAGCTTGGGTGTACTCCTGGACTCAGCCCTGATCCTGGATGCCTAGGTTTCAGCAAAGGCTAGGAGTGCATCTGCACAGCTAAAACTAGTGTGCCAGCTGCACCCATTCCTGGCGACATCAGATCTAGATACAGTGACACATGCCTTGATGACATCCCACTTGGATTATTGTAACACACGCTATTTGTGGCTATCTTTAAAAACTGTTTGGAAACTTCAGCATGTCCAAATTGCTGTGGCCAGAATTCTGACTGGGACTGGTTATAAGGAACATATACTGTAGCTACTTTGTTGAAACACCTTCATTGGCTTCCAGTTTTTTTTTCAGACCGTCTGCTGATGACATGTGAGACGACCTTCTTGGTAGCTGCATCCAGCCTGTGGAAGTCTTTTCCACAGTGTTCCTGCTGCTGGTAAGTAAAGACCTTTATTTAAACAGGTATTTGGTGATCAGTTAGTTGGGCAGGACAGTCTTTTAAATTTGTGTGTGTGCTGTACTTTTAACCTCACTGTTATACAGTCAGACCCCTGTATCAACAGGGGTTTGGTTCTTGGACTTATTGCGGATACCGGAAACTGCAGATAACAGTGAACACCATTGAAAATAATGCGACTTCTGATTTAAAATACAATAGAGTTGCCTTGGAGGACATAGAAAAATGTCAAGAGAGGATGACTCTCTAGGCATTTTCTAGGCAGACTGTATGGTATGTGTTCCTCTTTTTGTGTCTCACAGATAACTGAAACCACGGATATTGGTTCCGCGGATATGGGGGTCCGACTGTATTTTTAAAATGCTCTTTTTTTAAACTGTTTTCCATTAGTGGTGCCAGTTTAATGTAATAGCTTATTTAATTGCTTTTAAACTTTTTACTATCAGGTTTTTAGCAGTCCCTTGTTTTAATTTCTGTTGTAAGCTGCCTCGGGCCCCGTGTCAGGAGAATGGTGGGATATAAATTAAAGACAGATGAACAGACAGACATATAGACATGCCAGCCCTACTTTATCCTTATCTTTAGCTGACCCCATGCAGCTGATCCATGTAGATGCTAAGCCACATAAGAACATTTGAGTCCTGCATGACACCACAACGAAATTCTCAACAGGGAGAAGAGGAAGTCTTCTAGCATGGTATCAGGAAACCTCCCGGTAAGTCAGGAGAAGAAACACTGCAAAACAACCCCACGTGTCAGTCCAAAGGGATATAGCTGATGATTGTGAAAATTACCAGGGAGTTTTATGAAGATCAGTAGGTGTACACTGCTCAGTATCTCCCAGCAAATGTCATCAACCACAGGGATTGAAGCAGTTCTTGAGTTCAACAACTGAAACCCAACCAAGAAATATCCAAAGATCTAGACACCTTCATTCTCAACTAGTTCAAAAATGTCCTAAATCCAAGTGGTAGTCCCAACCAGAATAGACCCAATGAATCAATGGAATGTACTACATTCAGATTTGATTCAAAAGGTCTATTCCTGCTTGGACTAACACTTGAATTTCAGCCAGTAGATTTAACATCAGGAAGTATGCTGGCAACTTAGAAGTATTTAGTAAAAATGCTACAGTAGGCCACTGAGAATTCTAAACCTTTCACTGAAACCAGCAGGATATTAAAGCTTTTTAACTATGAAAACCATAGTTAAGCTTTTTCAGTTGGAACCACACTATGTCAGTTATGTTTTAGCCTCATGACATTAACTGGACAAGTTAGACAAGACTAATTTAAGTCATGATGACTTCAACAGGACTAAAGTGTGACCAACTTAGTCTGGATCCTCCCCTACAAAGGGCACCCAAATACTGTAAATTTTATAGCCAACTAGAGCAATATTTTTTTGAATCTAAAACAATTTGTTTTAAAAATATACGAAATACTCATCAAATAGAAAAGCAGGCAAATTCCCTATAAAGTATGATAATTTCTTCAGCAGTCAGCATAATTATTTTTCATTACAAGGATATCTTATGGACATCTTTCAGCAACATTTGTTTAAGCAAATGAGAACAGGATAAACATGTTTATTTAACCTCTAATTTCCAAAAAGCTACTCAGCAACCTATTAAGTATGCATTTGATTTCTGTTTAAAAATTGAACAGCAACGGCTTCCAATAACCCTTCAAGTTAGGGGAGATTTATAGTGGTTCTTAAGCTTGGAGAGATATGTGGTGGCAGTCTCTGATGTTAGTCTTGACTAGAGTAAACTCACTAAATCAACTGGATTTACCTATGTGTTGACTCACCATTCAAGAAGTGAATGAATGTGTCTGTTCTGGCAGGAACTAACCAAAAGGATGCCAGCTTTAATGAGTTTCTTGAACTGAAGCTTTAAAGGGACTTACAGCACAATGCCATGCAGATTTATTCAAAAGTTAATCCCACTGTTTTCAGTTAAACTTGCTTGCAGGTAATTACACAGGATTACAGAATCACAGAGTTGGAAGAGACCACAAGAGGCCACCCAGTCCAACCCCCTGCCATACAAGAATTCACAATCAGAGCACACCTGACAGATGGCCATCCAACCTGTTTAACAACCTCCAAAAGACGACTTTACCACACTCCGAGGCAGCGTATTCCACCGCTGAAAAGCTCTTACCATCAGGAAGTTCATCCTAATGTTTAAGTGGAATCTTTTTCCCTGTAGCTTGAATCCACTGCTCTGTGTCCTAGTCTCTGGAGCAGCAGAAAATAAGCTCCATCGTCAATATGACATTCTTTCAAATAGTTAAACATGACTATAACGTCAACCTTCTCTTCTCCAGGCTTAACATAGCTTCCTAAACCACTCCTCACAGGGCATTGGTTTCCAGACCTTTTACCATTTTCATCGCTCCCCTCTGAACACATTCCAACTTGTCAATATCCTTCTTGAATTGTGGTGCCCAGAGCTGGACACAGTATTCCAGGTGAGGTATGACCAAAGCAGAATAGAGTAGTACTATTACTTCCCTTGAACTAATAGCCTGGGATCGCATTGGCCTTTTGAGCTGCTGCATTACACTGCTGACTCATGTTCAGCTTGTGGTCTATTTAGACTTCTAGATCCCTTTCACATGTATTGTTGTCAAGCCAGATGTCACCCATCCTATATCTCTGCATTTCATTTTTCTGCCTAAATGTTGTACTTTACATTTCTCCCTGTTGAAATTCATTCTGTTAGTTTTGGCCCAGCTTTCTAATCTGTTAAAGTCATTTTGAATTCTGATCCTGTCCTCTGGGATTATTAGCTTCCCCTCCTAATTTGGTGTCATCTGCAAATTTGATAAACATGCCCTCTATTCCATCATCCAAGTCATTTATAAAGATGTTAAATAGCATTGGAGACCAGGTGGCACCCCACTAGTCACTTCTCTCCAGAATGAACGAGAGCCCTTGGTGAGCACCCCTGGATTTGACTGGATTTGGTCAGTCAACCAATTACAAATCCTCCTAATAGTCGCATTGTATAGCCCACATTTTACTAGCTTGTTTGCAAGAATATCATGGGGGACCTTGTCAAAGGCTTTACTGAAAGCAAGATATACTAATGGGTGCAAGCTCCAGGAACAGAGATTCCACCTCAACATGAGGAGGAACTTTTTGACAGTAAGAGCTGTTCGGCAGTGGAACACACTCCCTCGGAGCGTGGTGGGGTCTCCTTCCTTGGAGGTCTTTAAACAGAGGCTGGATGGCCATCTGTCGGGGATGCTTTGATCAAGATTTCCTGCGTGGCAGGGGGGTTGGACTTGATGGCCCTCGTGGTCTCTTCCAACTCTGCAATTCTATGATTCTATAATCCACAGCATTCCATTCATCTAACAAGTTTGTAACTCTCTCTATAAAAACCTGCATGATTTGTTTTTGAGAAACCCATGTTGACTATTAGTGACCATGGCATTCCTAAGTGCTTACAGACTGTTTAATGATCTGCTCTAGAATCTTTTCTGCTATTGTCAGGCTGACTGGGTGGTAATTATTTGGGTCTTCTTTCCCCCATCCCCCAATTTAAAGATGGGGACAACACTTGCCCTCTTCTAGTCTGCTGGGACCTCTGCTTTTCTCCAGGAATTCACAAAAATTGACAGTGGATCTGAGATTACTTCTGCCAGTTCTTTTTAAACCTTTGGATGTAGCTCATCTGGCCATGGGGACTTGAACTCATTTAGGGTAGCCAGGTATTCCTGTACTACCTCTTTATCTATTCTGTGCTGCATTTCCCCTACTCCATCATCTCTTTCATTTTCCCCAGGTTGAGCACTGTTTCCCTTTTGGGATAAGACCAAGGCAAAGAAGGTCTTCTGCCTTTTCTCTGTCCCCTGTTAGCAAGCATTTCACCATCTTCTCCACACAGTGGTCCTACTATTTCCTTGTTCTTCTTTTTGCTACTAACATAACAAAAAGCCCTTTCTATTGCTTTTAACCTCTCTAGCAAGCCTGAGCTCATTCTGTGCTTTAGCTTTTCTGACTTTCTCTCTACACGTTCTAGCTATTTATCTGAATTCCACTTTGGTGATTCCCCAATTTTTTCCATTTCTTGTACATGTCCCTTTTAAATCTTAGCTCAGTTGAAAGTTCTTTAGACACCCATCCTGGTTTCTTTAGACACCTTTCATTCTTTTTCCTCATTATGCCCTAGGGCTGCAGTCCTATGTACACTTACCCAAGAGTAAGCATGATTAACTACGGTGGGGCTTTAGTTCTCCATATGCATATCCAGGATTGTACTATATGACGATAAAATCTTCCATTTATTTTTTTACATTTTCTGTGTCATGTAAAGAGTCAGTGACAATAAAACTGTATAATAATTGACTGAAATTACAGGTTTCATTCAGAAAAAAGCAGTCTGTACTGCACAAATATGTAGTGTTTCTGAAGCTAGTATTTTAGAGCAATTTGATATTCAATACAAACACTACTTAAGATCTGCTCCAGCTCAATACCATGAAGCAAACAAATATTAAAGCCCTCCTAAAGTATGGAAGCAAGAGAATGGCACATAAACAGGAATTCTAATAGCCATTATCCGTCTTATACAAGTAATGTGGTTATTACAATACCTCTAAAACACAATGAGTATAATCCAGTCAAAGTTAACTTCTTTTTGAAACCACACACATATAATTTATAACAATGGGAGTAAAGCAGGCTTCTCCGGCCACAATGTTTGACAGCTAACCATTTGAATTGTAATGGTTTTCTCAAAAAGTTGCCAAATACAGCATAACATTGGTTAGCACAATGCTGAAAATCAATCACTCAATGCCAGAACTAAGCTAATGAAACAACAACATAAAAGCACAAATTAGAACTACACTGAAGTGTAATGTGCTCCAGTGCAGGACACAAGGAAGAAAAACAGGTGGCAAAGAAGACAAACTATAAATCTTCAGCACCTTTAACCTATGCTGCCTGGGACATGACAGAGCTTGAAATATATTGAGATGACATAAAACACAATTGGGGAATAACAATAAAGCATCAACATTTTGTCAATGCGCTGCATTTATGGACTACATTTACATTACGTTATACCCAAATACATGGTTCTACTTAGAACAAAAACTATTTGTATAGCACACAATCATTCCTTGCTTACATTTCCCTCTTTCTTTGTTGCTTCTTCATTTTAAATCCACTGCTAGTCTTACTGGCTTAAATCCACTGAAATGTATGGGACCTGCTAGTCTCAACAAATTTAAGTTCCACTGTTTACAATGGGTCTACTTTAGGTAAAGGTACTGAAAGGCCCTCCCTCCTTCCCTACTGCCACTGTCCTGGCCTTGGAGGGAGAGAAGAAGAGGCAGGCACAGCTCCACCATGCCTAGGCCCAGAAGCAGAGGAAAGGCCCTCCCTCTTTCCCAACTGCCATTGCCCTGGCCTCGGAGGGAGAGAAGAAGAGACAGTATCTGCTGGACCTAACCCCCTCCCGCACTACCATCCCCTTTTCCTTGTCTCATGACTTAATTAGATTGTAAGCCTGAGGGCAGGGAACTGTTTTGTTGGTTTTTTACTTGTAAGAGCACCATGTACCATGATGGCATTCTCACATAAATAAATGATGATGACGACAACGACGATAACATAAATCACAATGTTTGATTTAGCCCCTTGTATCTATTTGATAATGTAAGCCCCTTCTGGCAAGGTCATCATACCTGTTCTTTGTAAACTGCTGCTACACAGATGGTACAAAATCACGAGTGGGAACCGTGCAGTCCTCCAGATGCTGTTGGACTACATCTCCCAGCATTCTCCACTATCATGTAGCCTGGCTAGGGAGGATAAGATCCAGTCCAATGAAATCTTGAGAGCTGAACAATTGCTAATGATTGTTACCAATGAGCTAAATAAACCTGTGCATAAACCATATGTAGCAGTGTTTTCCAAACTTTGGTCCTCCAGATGTTTTGGACTTCATCTCCCAGGAGCCCCAGCCAGCTTGGCTAACAATCAGAAATTCTGAGAGATGAAGTCCAAAACATCTGGAAGACCAAAGTTTGAGAACCACTGATAAATAGGGACTCTGCCTTTATTTCTGATTGTACATCGTTTAAAGGGGTGACTCTTATTTCTCCTCTCACATTTTGAAATATAAATGTGAAGTCGAAACAACAAAGTGAAAATGATATAATTCAGTGCAATGAAACTAGATGCACAATTAAATCAGATGCATTTTGATAAAGCTAATTTATCCAACAGCTGCAAATACCAGCAATTTTTACCTTGCAAGGGATTGTTTTGTTTTGTTTTTTAAAGGACATTTAATCAAAAGCTGAAACTTGAGGTAACCAGATCCAGTTTTGGAGCACTGACCACATATGATAGAAATTGGGATGTTATTAATGCATTAAATATAACATGGAATGTGCAGAGTGGGGTGGGGAATGTGGGGAAAGGACCTACAGTGACAATTTATGATTTGAAGGCACCTAACTTCAAAGAAAATATCTCTGTCAATTTTAATCAACCAGTGTAATCCCAGTTGCTGTAAGTCTAAGCACCCACTTCAGCATTTCAGCTTGAGTGCCCTTTTTAAAGGGAAAAGGGGAATTATCCACACCATTATAAATGGAGCTTTTCAAGGGATAAAAATCGAAAGGCAATTTCATTACAACAAATTGTAGATGTGTAAAAAACTGTATCTCTCTACGCAATTTCTCCCTCCATGCCTGCCTTAACTTTTAACAAGATCTAGGTATACTGCAATGTAAAAGTTTCCAAAGTACTATATAATAAAATATAGATTTCTGATCATACTGTGCATGAACTCTGCCTCTTTCTAAATGCATCAAACAGCATAAATTCATAGCTAGTGTTCATGTCACACAGTCTTGAGAATGTAAAAGGAACACCCCATTCCCCAAAAGGAATGTATGTGGAGGCCCCTGGCTCTTTCCAGATGGTATTTCCTACACCCATCACCTACAAACAAGCTGTTATGAGTAGGAGTAAATCTTGGCCTTGTGTGCTTCCACCTCTCCCATTATCACCACAGAAGGTAATGCTCAAACTTAGTCATCCCACATTTATTTGCATGTGGAGTCTGACCCTGTGATAGATAAGATAAAGCCAGGTCTACTCTAAAAATTAGTTCAACTGTATTAATATTTGAATGGCATTCTGCCTCAGTTACCTTCATAACATCAATCCCAAAATGCATCAAAACAAAGTATGACTTTTGCTGGTAAAACTAGGGAATCTGAAGGATTTCTTTAACTAAAATGGTGTTGACTATATTAGATGGACTAAAGTCAAGACCACAGCATAAATTTGCTGTTAACTGCTGTCAAGTAGACTTCAACTTTTGGTCACCTGATGAGAGGCCTCCAAGTCACCCTATCCTCAACAGACCTACTCAGGTCTTACAGACTCAGGACCATGGCTTCTTTGATTGGGGTATAGCTGTAATGTAGTCTTCCTCCATTCCTATTTCTCCTGATGTGTCCAAAGTACAATAGTCTCAGTTTAGTTATCTTGGCTTCTAGGGAGAGTTCAGGTTTGATTTACTCTAGGACCCATTTATTTGTCTTTTTAGTAGTTCACGGTATCTGTAGAACTCTTCTCCAGCACATCTCAAATGAGCTAATTTTCTTCCTGCCAGCTTTCTTCACTGTCTAGATTTCACAGGCATACATAGAAATTCGAAAAACAATGTAATGTGTTCCCCTGCTGGTCGTAGAGCATCTCCATCCTTTGTTTAAATTTCCCTTTGATTTATCAGATCTTGTGGAAGACGTCTCTTGTTTTCCCTTTTTTGTTACCTTCTACTCCTTTGAACTGACTATTAGAGTAGCTCTCCTTGTCCCTGAACACGTCACTGAACAGTTGTATTCAGGGTTCTGACTCTATTTCTGCCACCTTTTACTTTTTCTTCTCGTTTGTCCTTAATTGTTTGAAGAGCTTCATCTGTCATCCACTGAGCCTCCTCTTTCTTTCTGGCTGCTGATAATGTCTTTTTGCATTCCTCTCTGGCTTCATTCAGTCCAGTGTACTTCTGGCTCCTGGCAAATTAGGCTTAATAGTGCAAAGCTTATATATATATATATATATATATATATATATATATATGTTTTAAACTCTACAGGGATGTTCTTCATTTGTATTTTGGCATGATGGTTGGTTTAGTGTTATTTTTTTTAGCTTTACTCTCTATTTTTGATATTAGCAGTTCATGGTCTGTGTCTCAATCTGCTCCTGGTCTTGTTTTTGTAGAGGGAATGGAGCTTCTCCATCTTCTGCTTCCAATTATGTAATCTATTTGATTTCTATATTGGCCATCAAGTGATACCTATGTATACAGTTGCCTCATTGTTTGTTTGAATGTGTTTCTGGTGAATAAACTGTTGCCCTTGCAAAATTCAATCAATTGCTCCTGTGCTTCACTTTTCCTACAATCTTTTACCTACTTTTGCATTCTAAATACCAAATACTTTTGCATTCCAAATACCTACAATTAACAAGAACGCAGTCGGGATGACCGGAGGTCCCAGAGGTGGGACCTGCTGCGGAGTGTACCATACGGTGGGATGCGGCAGTCCCGCCTAGAGTTGGAGGTAGATGTGGAACAGATGCAAGGTATCCAGATCAGCCTAGGAGAAATACTGTGCTTGCTGCCATGGCAAACACCACCGGCAGATGTTCCTCCACCAGCCGGAAGTGGGCCACAGGTTGTGGCGGTGGCAGGCCAAGTGCCGGCGGGAGTCCCTGGCGATGGGAGGGGCAGGAGCCCCAGTTCCAGTTCAAGTGGACGGGGGGGGCAGCCCAGCTGGCTCCCGGAGTATCCGCACGACCAGAGGGGTCCAGTTGAGCCATGGAGGGGGCCCTGCTGGTTCACACACTGAGGCCTGAACGCAATCTTTGATGGGGGAGCCATGAAGTTACCCTACTTCATGAACCGCTGGGAAGGAGGAGTTCCAGACTGAAGAGGAGAAGGTCCAGTATGTCTCTGGCCAGTTGGAGGGAAAGGCAGCAGTGTGGCTGGTGGGCCTGTACAACATGGAGGCCCCTGAGTTGGGCAGCCTCACAGAGTTTATGATAGCGCTACAGGTGCAGTTCAAGGATCCATTCTGGAGGGAATGGGCCTGCACGGAGCTGCAACAACTGCACCAGGGAACCCAGCCAGTGGCCGAGTATCCCACAGAGTTTCGGTGGCTGGCGAGTTAAGTCCCCAACTGGACCAAGGTAACAAAAGTGCAACAAAAGTACTTCAAAGGTGACCTCGACACTGACATCCTAGAGCGGTCTGTGATACAGGGCAACCCTGAGACCTTGCTTGGGTGGGTATGACTAGCCAGAGAGGTGGAGGCACTGTGGCAGAGTGTGAAGCTGGTGAAGCAGTGGCAAGGGTGTGCCAGTAAGCTGGGCAGTGGAGCGGCCAAGAAGGCGAAGTCAGTCCTGTCTGCAACCACCCTGACGGAGACAGAGCAAGACTGGAGAATGCAGATGAGCCTGTGTCTACGCTGTGGCAAGAATGGACATCAGATCGCAGAGTGCCTGGACAAGCAGACCAGTGGCGAAAAGAAGGAACCAGCCAAGCAACCCGAGGGGAAGCCTTCACCGTGGAAAACACTGGCAAAAGCCAAGCCCAAAGTAGTAGAGTCCATGGTGAGTGGGGTAAAATCCCCATTTTTTGTTAAGGCCAAGATTGGAGCAAGTGGGAATCCCCCCCCCCCGGTAGAGTAATGATCATGGTGGACTGTGGCTGCACCCAGGTGCTGATCCACCTGTCCTTAGTCACAGAGCTGGGACTGGACACTAAAAAGCTCCACCACCCCATCTGGCTGTCCCAGGTGGACAGTGGCCTGATGAAGAGGGGACCCCCAGGCGATTAACCAAACCCATAAAGTTAAAGATGAGAGGCCATGGGGAAGAACTCAGATTTGTGATTGTCCTTGGGCTGATACCGGCGGCCGTGGTGGGACTAAAATGGCTTAAATACCACAACCTGTCTATATACTGGATCAAAGAGATTATAACCTCTACCTACCTGATTTGCATACAAGAACACTGTCAGAAGGGGAGCAGGGAAAGAACAATAGCCTCAGACCTGGGTGATCCACCCAACCTGGTAGCCCTTGAGGACACCAAAGACCTCTGTGCAGTAACCATGGTCATGGGGGAGGTGAAAGATTTGCCAGTGGAACACAGGCAGTGGTGGAGGGTATTTGAGGAGAAAGAATGTGACAATCTTTCCCCATACCAACCAACCCTCTGACTGTGCTACTGATACGGAGCTCCCGAAATCAAAGTTGTACTCCATGACCCCGACCGAGATGGAGTCTCTGAGGAAATATAAAGATTAAAAACCTGGCCCGGGGATTCATTAGACCTACCACATCAGCTCTGGGTCCCCCAGCTTTGTTCCAATGCAAGAAAGACTCTTCTCTCCGTTTATGTATTGATTACTGCAGCTTGAACGCAGTAAGCATGCCAAATCAATATCCCCGCCTGCTAATGAAGGATATGTTGGCCCATTTCTGCCTGCTGATGAAGGAGATGTTGGCCCATTTGGCCAAGGGCAAGATTTTCACCAAATTAAACTTGCAGGAGGCATACTAGAGAGTTTGGATTAAGGAGGGAGACGAGTGGAAGACTGCTTTTAGTTGCCAGTTGGGGTCCTTTGAATTCCTGGTAATGCCATTTGGCTTATCAGGGGTCCAGGGGAGTTTCATGAACTTGATAAACAATGTCCTTAGTCTATATGGTCGATTTAGACAATGTACTGATTTATTCTGAGAACTACACATCCCATGTTAAGTTGGTCCAGAAGGTACTGAGTAAACTAGCAGAGAATCATTTGTACGCCAAGCTGTCAAAATGTGAATTTCACCAGACCAGGTTGGACTATTTGGGGTACCACATTTCCAGCAAGGGGATTGAGATGGATCCCGAGAAGGTCAAGGCAGTCCTGGCATGGGAGACACCAAAAAATTGCAAACACTTGCAAAGTTTCTTGGGGTTTGCTAATTTCTACAGAACTTTCATTCCAGACTTTGCAGAAGTGGTGCTGCCTCTGACAGATTTGCTGAAAACCAAGGGGAAGGGAGGTACACACAAAGGGGGCCCCAGCGGGAAGCAGGAGAACCCGCCTCAGAAAATAGTGTGAACTGAATAGTGCCAGAGGGCTTTTGACAAACTGAAAAAACTGTTCACTTCTGAGCCCATCTTCAAGCACCTTGACCCATAGGAACCCTTTGTGGTCTAGATCGATGCCTATGACGTGGCCATGGGGGGTGTCCTACAGCAATGAGATGAGACAGGAGAGTTAAGATCTTGGGCCTACCTGTCTAGGAAATTTAATGAAACCAAGCACAACTGGCCTGTCTGGGAGAAAGAGGCTAGGGCCCTCAAGGTGGTTCTGGAGACCTGGCGCCATCTGTTAGAAGGGTTGTCCAAACCTTTTGAGGTATGTACGGACCATAAGAAGATGCCCAGCCACAGATGCAGGTGAAACATCAGAAATAAATCCTTCCAGAACACAGCCTCACAGCTCGGAAAAAAACCATGGAAAACCTATGGAACATAAGAACCTGGAGGCCCTGTGAACGCCTTAGAATTGGATCCCAAATAAATCTGATGGGCTGATTTTTTCTATAGGTTCAATTTTACCCTGAAGTTCCTAGGAAAAAGGAATTTCTTAGCAGACACCTTATCAAGGCTCCCGCAACATGACAGCAAATGCAAAGAAGTGATTGATACAGTGTTTGCCCCCTCGCAGTTAGGGATGGCTGTTATCACAAGAAGCCGAGCCCGGAAACCCATTGTGGACACAACCCCTGCCCAGACTCAGTCTGTTCCCAAGAGTACCTCTCTCCCTCATGTGCCAGAAGGAGTACCGCTGCAAGCAGACAAAGACGGCGGGGCAGTGGGTTGGAAGGCTCAGCTAGCAGACACATTCCAGCAGGATCCCTGGTTCCAAGCCCACCAAGCTGAAGTGGACTTGAAAGAGGGGGTGGCTTGGAAAGGGGAGAAAATGTATGTGCCTGCAGCAATGAGGGATCAGATCAGATCCTCAAACAATGCCACAATGTAAAAAGTGTGGGACACTTTGGGTATGTGAAAATGCTGCATCTGGCAAGGGGACAATTTTGGTGGCCAAAGATGCATAACGAGGTTGAGGACTATGTCAAAGGGTGTCACACTTGTGCTATGGCAAAAAAGGGAGCGGGGAAGCCAAAGGGACTGTTGTAACCTTTACCCACTCCAACCAAATCCTGGGGAGTCATCAGTATGGATTTTATTGAGGATCTTCCTGAGAGTAAGCAAAAGACAGTCATTTGGGTGGCAGCCGACTTGTTTTCTAAACACGCTAATTTTACTGCCTGTAAAAATATCCCGACTGTCCAGCAGCTTGCAAAATTGTTTATCCAGTATATCTGCAGACTACACAGGGTCCCCGCCAAAATAATCTTTGACAGAGGTGCCCAATTTATCTCCCAGTCTTGGAGGGCATCTACTAAACTGTTGGGAATTGAACCCGGGCTGAGCAGTTCCCATCATCCACAAATGGATGGACAACCGGAACTTATAAATGGGACAATGGAACAGTGCCTATGGTGCTATATTAATTTTCAGCAGTCAGGCTGGGTGGGCTTACTGCGATTTGCTGAGGTGGCGTATAACAATGCTGTGCATCAGAGTACTGGACTGTCCCCTTTTATGGTTGTCTATAGACGGGAGTTCGATCCCCTACCTTTAGGGGAAGTGAGTAGCAAAGACCCTGTTCCCTTAGTACAGTGGAGCACCCAGGTCAAGGCAGCCTGGTCTAAAGTGGTATCAGCACTGGACTTTGCCAAGGGACAATACAAAAAGCATGCTGACAAAAGGCAGGACCCCAACCCAGACTATGTTGCGGGGGATATGGTCTATCTCTCCACGAGGTTTCTGAAGAGCCCTCATCCCTCAAAGAAACTGGGACCTAAATATATTGGACCGTTTTCTATTGTTCGTAGATTCAACCCTGTTGCCTTTGAATTGTCTTTACCTAAGCTGTATCGTAATGTACATCCTGTCTTTTTCATTCTAGCCTATTGAAACCCACACTACCCTCGAGTTCTTTGTGCCCTGCTCCAGAGGAGCCAGCTCCAATCATAGTTGACAAACATCAGCATTTTGAAATTTCAGAGGTCCTTGACTCTCGGTGGTGCAAGGGGGTGCTTTAGTATTTGGTTAAGCGGAAGCACTTGCCCATTGTGCATGCCAAGTGGGTCAATGCTGAGAATGTTCAGACACCCCACCTGCTTGCCAAGTTTCATACTTGTTTTCCAGATAAACTGGGGTGAACTGTTTCTGGGTGTGTGTGTTCGGGTGTGATGGTTTTCTGATTGCTTTTGAGTCTGTTTTCTCATGTTGTTTTTGCTTGCCTGTTTGGGGGGGGGATGGTTGACTTTGGGGTGGCAGTATGTCATGACTCTGGCATGGGCACTGTATAGTTAGCTAGCTTGAATGTGTTTTGCTGGTTAGGCCTAGCTAGCATGCCAGAGCCTGACATGAGCAGAAGGCATGTTAGGATTAGATGTAGTTCTCTCTCTCTGGGAATTCACTTAGGCTAGGAAGCTGCTTTGACCGTGCTAACAGTTACTAGGCCTTCAAGGTTGTGGAGACAATTATGTTTTGAGAAGCTGCTATGGGAAGCAAGGAATGGAATGCTCCCTCGTTAGCCACTGAAGGTGTGCGTGTCATGTAACCGAAACCTAAGATTCCTATTATCCCCTGTATTCTTAACTCTGAGTTCAGAACTGTCTTTGATCTTGATCCTGCATGTTTCAGTTCCTGCTGCAGTAAACCATTCTTGATCAGTGTGTGAGCATTGACAGAGTCATCACACCTGTTTCAGTGTGAGACGAATTTCCTCCTGGATTCGAGCATGGAATCTTTCAATTTCTTCATCTTCAGCCTGAACTCTTCTGGTTGGAATGGTGGAACAAAGACAGCCCCAGAGGCAATAGCACCAAAAGGGAATGTCGCCATGAGCAGATAATGCTGGCCCAGCAACACTGGGACCAGCAGAATTTGTCCCCTAGGCAAAGGGGACTCAGAGGCTGCTCATGAGGGTCCAGTTCCCACCCCTGGTGTGCCACTGTGAGAAATCTAGGTGGACACAGCGGGGAGGAGGGGGACGTGAGCAAGATCCTGATTCTGTCCGCTTCAACACCAAGCTCTGAATTCTGTTTTTTAAACTTTAAAAAATAAGAAGCAACAAAAGAAACCTCAACTGAAGGTGTCAATTAACTGTGTCCGACTGAAGACTTCTACTAGTGTCTGAATGGCCTAAACATTTGTTACTTCTGAGAAAACTATAGACAAGCTCTGCGTTGAAGTCACTCTGAGAGCGACTTAAGTACTTTTTAAAAAGGACACACTGAACAAGAAAGAACCCCTTTAAATAACATCAAGGGGAGAAAGAAGGAAAAAGATCTTTGTTTTGCTTTAATCTGGTATGCTTAAAGCAGAGAGAAATGTGCCTTGAGGACACTAAAAGAGTTAAAGGGAAGAAGAAATTTTGTTTACCTGGGAAGCTGATAGGCCCAAAGATCTTCAAACGCACAACAGAATAACAGGAAGGGAATCTTTAAGTGACTTTCCAGCTATAGATTCCAGGAAGAACAGTAGAGAAGGGAATGAAGCGGAAAGAGAAACCATAACGAAATCTTGTGGAAGAGTGGAGAAATTACAAGGATTTTTTTTTAAAGGATTACTTTGACAGCTGTCAAATAAAGAGTTTTATATTGGGGAATGCAAACACGAACTAGGGCACTTCAAAGAAAAGAGCCAAGAAGGGAATCAGTGGATCATGCTGCTATGATGTCTGATGCTACCCTGCAAATGCTTGAAGAAATAAGACAGCTAAGGAAAGACTTTAATTCTGAATTTAAGGAAATAAAACACTCATTAGGAAAAATATCCATGGAACTGACTCAAGTGAATCAGAAGTTGGAACACTTGGGATGACTTAGATGTATTAGATCTTTTAGATCTAAAAGCAAGAGAGAGAAATCTGTAAGAGTGCATGGCATACCTGAGCAACAGAATTAAGATTTCTATGAAAGAATGGTAGATGCTCTTTTGGAATTTTTGGAGAAACCCAAACAAGATTTCGTGTGGATAGCATTTTCAGACTGGATTCGTGGGTGGTCAGAGAGAGAAAATTACCCAGAGATATTATTTTGTGAGAAGGCAGAGAAAAGAAATGGTTTTACAGGTACATTATCAGACTAAATTAGTAATTGTGGGTCAAGAATTGATGATTTATAAAGATATTCCGCCCAGAATACTGAGAAAGAGGGGAAAAAAACATGTCTTTCTGAACAAGAAAACTGAAACAGTATGAGATACCATTCAGATGGGAGAAATCAGAAGGAGTCTTAGATTCCAACAATGTAGATTCAGAATGAATGCAATATCAAAAGCTAAACATTTTCTGAAGAAATATGGAACTCTAATTTATTTCATGACATGGACAAAATGAAATTGTCATTATTAGAAAGGATTTCTATGGTTAAAATGAATGTTTTGCCCAAAATGTTGTTCTTCTTTCAAACCCTACTGATTTTGCTAAACAACATAACATTCAAACAGTGGCAAAAAGATACCTTGGCCTTTATTTGGCAAAGTAAAAAGCTGAGAGCTAGGATTAAAATAGTACAAGATGCAAGGCAAAGAGGAGATCTGGGTCCACCAGACTTGAAATTGTACTATTATGCCTACTGTTTGGTATGGTTGGAAAGATTGGATTACATTGAAAAATGAAAGTTTATTGCAATTGGAGAGTTTTGATTTGAAAGTTGGCTGGCATGGGTATTGATGGTATAATAAAGTTGATAGAGCATTTAATAACCACTATGTGAAGAGATCATTGTTAAGGGTCTGGAACAAATATAAGGTTTGATTTCATTTTAAATTGTCATTATGGATTTCACCATGTGAAGCTTTATATAGAAGAGATTTTTTTGAGGTTTAAGATGGATTAAAAGTTGTAAAAGTTTTGAAGAAGGAAAATCAAAATTCGAGATTCAGCTTTGCTCAGCTGATGAGCACTTGATTGAGAAAATGTATAAAATGTTGAGTATGGAAACAGGAGATGAACAAGTAAAGGAATGTATGATAAAGTGGGCACAGAATATTGATATTCAAATACACATGGAACAATGGGAAAGAGTCTGGATAAAATCTTTGAAATTTACTTTGAGTTATGATTTGACAGAAAACGTTTACAAAATGATGTATAGATGGTATTTGATCCCAGAAAGATTATCTAAGATGTATTAAAATGTCACAAATAAATGTTGGAAATGTGATCAGAAGGACAAGAAATTTTATCACATGTGGTGGTTATGTGAATTAGCTCTGAAGTTTTAGACTCAGATTCATCAATTAATAGAGGATTTTCTAAAAATAAAATTACAGAAGAAGCCTGAACTCTATTTATTGGGAATGCTGGATAAGCAATTTGAGAGGAAACATGGTAAAGTTCTTCAGTATATGACTACAGTGGATAGACTTCTCTGTGCTCAAAGATGGAAGAGTAAATATATTCCTACAAGAGAAGACTGGGTACTGAAGATGCAAGAATTTGCAGAAATGGATAAATTGACAATGTTGTTCAAGGAAAAATCCTTGGTAAAATTTAAGAGGAATTGGGATATGTTTATAAGTTTTTTGAAACAATGGGGAAATGTATTGATACTGGGTTTTTTTAAAATACTCGCTACATTTATTGTAGAAGGATTGATGGTACAGCATCTACAAGAAGTAAAAGTAGTGCTCTTTTTAATTTTAACCCTCAATTAAGGGGTGAAGTAATGTAGTGGGAAGGTTTCATTAGTCATTTAGTTGTAATTTAGTTCTGGTTGTTCTAATTTTTTTTGTATATATTTTTTTGGTATGGTCTTTTATATATATAAAATTTGTGTGTTTAATAAAACTAATTTTAATTTTTTCTTCTTCTTCTGCCTCTGTACTTGGAGCATAAACATGGATTATGATTATATTGATGGGTATTCCCTGAAGTTTTATTGATATTAATCAGTCAGACTTTGCATTATATCCTTTGACTGCTTTTGCTACATCACTCCTCACTATTAATGTCACCCCACTTCTTAGATTATCATTTCCTGAGTAAAATGCTGTATAATTATCTGATTCAAAAGGTCCCATTCCTGTCTATTTTGATTTGCTCACCCCTGGTATTGTAATGTTTATATGTTCCATTTCTTGTTCTACAATGTTGAAGTTCCTTTGATTCATGCTTCTTCCATTCCATGTTCCCATAATACGAGCTGTGCATCTTTGGACTTTCCTTTCACCTCTGAGCACGTCAACAGCTGAACATCCTTTCAGCTTGAGTCCAGTTGCATCATTAGCCACAGTGCTACTCGTAGTTGTCTTCTGCTGTACCCCAGTAGTTCATTGAGTGCCATCTGACCAGGGAATCTCATCTTCTGGTACTATCTCTTGTTTCATTTTGGATTATCTCATCATAGGATTTTCATTGTAGAAGGCATTTCAAAGGGGTTTACCATGCCTCTTTCTGCGAAGTGCTAGCAACTGTTAGCTATGGTGTCACTGCCATTGTTTCTGAGAGATCCTCTGCCAGTGTCACACACACACACACACCACTACTGCTGCCGCCCAGTAATTGGCACATTTAATGTGGCTCGTCAGCAAAAGCCTGTCTGACATAGGAGACCCTATCAGCAGCACTGCTACCATCAACATATTCTCTTGCCTCATAAAAGCATGCAATCCCACCACCATGGTAGTGCTATTGGTGGCATAAAAAGCTACAAATTATTGCTTTCTTCCTGATAAAATATAAAAAATATTAAGAAAAACCATAAAAGGAGAATAGGAGAATTTAGATTAACAAGTGACACATCTTAACAAATCTAAGTAATTCATAGACTAAATTGTCACAAGTGCCAAAATTATACCATGGCAGATGAAAACTGGGGGAACACATGATTAATTTTCTTCCATATTAAAAAAAATGCAAAAACAAACAAAACTCCTATACATATTAAAACTAATGTGCTCTGGGAAAGCTAAGTTTGAGTTATTCTCCCTCTGGTTTCTGTGCAGACAGAATCCTTTACTGATAAGCATTCAGCCACATGTCTGAAATGGTAAACTAGATTTAATTGCATGAAGAGGACAAAGAATTTAATCACAAAGGGTTTGAGGGAGGTGGGATCTGAAGAGAAAGGTGCATGACCAAAGTTCAGGGAAAAATGGCAGAAAGGCAGAGCTGCTAGAACACACACAGTGTAATCTATCTATCTATCTATCTATCTATCTATCTATGCTTTCCCCCCCCCAAATTAGGGTATGTATGTCTCTCTGAGCCATAGCTCCCAGATCATGAAAACCCAGACAGCTAAAACGTATGTGTATATAGCAAGGAAATCCTAGAAATTATTTGGTTTTCATAATGTATTAATCAATTTAATTTAATTTAATTTAAATGTGCCTGAAGCACCTAAGGGTACACCAGGCATAGCAGTGGCCATGCATATTCTGCCTGAAAGACTTTGTGTAAGAGATGAAGGGTCATTTCAACCACCGAAATGCTGGGAACTTTAAACTGTTTTAAAGTAACAGCAATTCAGAATAGGATCTATCGTACATTCAAGAGACAGGCAGATGCAGTAGAAAACTGTATAAATAGCTATCGGTTTTCCTTCACTGTAGAAGCCAAGAGAACTGAGTGGATGAGTTGTGTTTTAAAACCCAAACTGCTACTTTCCAGCTGAGCAGTGGGAAGTGCTGCAGTTTGAATATGGAAATATCTTATCCCATAAATCTCTTACATAGACACTGACTTTTATCTTTGATGCTAAAGAGAAAATCGCAACTCTTTCTTGGCAAGATCAAAGGATTTTCCCCCAAGGGACAGTTTCATCTGTTCCTCCTCTTGCCCCCAAAGGAGAAGAGAGCCAGCTTTTTAAAAATCTTTCTGTCCTGCAGCTTTACTATTTTATTTGTACTATTTATTAATGCTTCCCCCCCGCCCATCTTCCAGTATATAAATATGAGAAGTTGGATTAGAAGGCCTTAAACAAACCAAAGTACCAGAAAACATGTAACACACACTACTGATTGTTCTGTGGTTAAAACAACATTTGAATAAGTAAAAAGCTGTAGGGTACAACTTACGTTTTTGCAGTGACATCCACGTACTGTCCAGGGCGAAAGTGAGCTGCATAAAGGGGAGTACCTTAAAACAAATTGGGGTGAGTGAAGAAAGTAATTAAATTAAGCAAACTGCAACCAATTAGCACCAGTGACTACTAAGCAGGAGGATACATGAAAATCAAGTGAACAGCTCCCAAGTTTCTTGAAAATGCTGGCTAGCATTCTGTTCAGTATTAAAGACGACATAAGCAAGACTTGTAAATTTTGCTGTTCACATGATCATGGCACCATTGCCACAATCACAAATGCCCCCTAGAACCCACCTTAAAAGTCAGGTACCTGCACCCACCAAAGGAGTTCTGCAGGATTATGCATCCAGCCCCTTCACAGCAATGTGACAAGCAATTATGACAGGACCTCACAGGAGTTTTAAGGGATCAGATGAGGAGACAAATCATAGCTACATCATTGTAGCGACATCTTCCATTCAGGATCTCAGCTATTATTTGCATTACATATGTACACTGTACGTAGCCAAGGCAGGGTTTTTTTAACCTGTAGTCTATGGACTTCAGGGGGGCGGGCTTCAGGAGTCCATAAACCATTTATGTGCAAAATAATAATAATAAAAAAAATCCTTCTTCTTACTTTGAAAACTGTGAAAAATATGTGTTATTTTGCATTTATATTATATTACATTGCATTTTCTTATAGCTGCTTTTATTTGCTGTTGCACAACTCTTCTTGAAACTTCAAAATTGATTGGATGTCAAAGATAACATCATTTTGCCATGTGAATGATCACTTGACAATTTCAATATCTTATTGGAGGCAAACAGCAGCATATTTCTTGTAGAAATTTTCTTTATTTCTGAGCAGCATTTTCTTATATTTGCACAATTTGGATTTATTTTGCCTTGAGCCCCAATTTTGGAGGAAAAGGCAAGGCATAAAGATGGTGACTAGAATAATCCAGCTTTTATCAGGAAGTAAAGGAAAGTGTATAAACTACTATAACTGTAAAAAGGAAAGTGTACAAACTAAGAGCAACTGCCAGTTCCACAGTAACTAGAAAGATAAGTGGGCAGTATGAACTTATTTCTATGACGTGAGAGTTAAACAATGGCCATTTTGACTGATCATGATAAGCCATGGTTTCCTCTGATAGACAAAAATTAAAGCAAGGCTTGGGCTTTCCTGTTTAAAACTTTAAAACTAACCACAGTTAGTGTTAACCACAGTTTCTAATCTGGAAGAGATGTCATAGTTAACTAAAAATGAAAGTGAAAGCTTCCAAACACCTTTTCTTGGCCATGTGGAAAGTGAAGGAGCACTACAACACAGAGCTTGCTGCACCTCATGGCAATTTTAACCCCATGTTGAATATGACTATTATTTTCACATGAGATGTAACTACCATAAACAGCTTAGTAATGAATCATCTCTCACAATCAAAGTTGGGGGAGGGAAAGACAGAAAGAAAGACACCACATTCTAAAAATGAACAATTAATTCTTCATGTTAGACCTTTTTTCCTTTAGTCTTGTCTCTCCAGCACATAAATGGCACAAAAGGTTTAATTTACTTTAACTGTGTCTAAAGGTCATTTATAAAAAACCAATAAGAGAACTAAATGTATTTGAAATTATTATTCATGAGCAGGAAACTTCTGATACACGTTCTCACCCACATCCAAAATACACATTTTATAATGAATTGCAGACTCTGATCCAGTCATACTGTTTTCATTTAGAATACTGGCTAATATGGTAAGAATGCACTACAGTTGTCCCTTCACATTCGCTGGGGTTTGGTTCCAGGACCCCCGTGAATACCCAAATCCGTGAATACTCAAGTCCCATTATATGCAATGGCATAGGAAAATGGTGTCCCTTATATGAGATGGCAAAAACAAGGTTTGCTATTAGGATTATTATTTTTTAAAGAATATTTTCAAGCCGTGAATACTCAAATCCGTGAATGTCAAATCCGTGAATGTGGAGGGACAACTGTACAGCTTTCTAATTTGATACAATTCTTGAAAAAAGGAAATGCACATACCAGATAAATACACAAAAAACTATTATCAGATGATACTAAGTTGCAAATGTACATTTTCAAACTACAAGAGGAGATTAAAGCTGGACAACAACGCTCAAAAATAATGACATTTCTATAAGTGTCACATTAAAAAAAGGAATGATTTCTTATAATGTTCTGCAGTTTGGCCACTCTATCTTTTTTAATGAATCACATCTCAAAATATGCACCCTTAAAAAAAAAAAGGTTAACAGACACGTTGGAGGACAATAACAGTAATTTTATCCTTCTATGAAAGACAAGTGGTTTTAATTTCAACCTTTCACATACGTGAGATTTGGTCTCCCCACCGCCACAGGATATCTAAACATATCAGCCTGCTTTTACACCTGTGTACAATAGCTTTGCTCTAACAGGAGAGAAAATTATCCAAAATTATATTTGATGTCCTTCATTTTGCAAAAATTACCTGGCTTAATGATAGCATTCTCTGACACTCGAAATGTTGACATTTTCTGCTTTGGAGGGAGGCCAACTGCTCTGTACATCTCCATTGCAGACTCTGCTTTCTGGAAGAAACACAGCCAATTATTAAAAATATGACATTTTAGAAATTTAGATCTTGACAACGAGGAGGCTTAAGCACTTTTTACAATACTTTATAATAAAGGCGGGACTTCTGGGGGGAGGGAAAATGGCAGGCTGACATCTTTGTTGTGAATTCTGCAGACAAAGAAAGCTGAAATGGTCAGAATTCCAACTAGAGACAAGATCCAATTGGCAAATCTTTCTCCAGATAAGGAGAGCAGCATGAGATTGTCCACTCATGTGTCACAAACACTGCTCCTCAATGGAAAATTGCACAATTGTCAGCTCTAAGGAAAGCAAATCTGAGCAGCAGGAGAGGGGTCTCAGGAACACCAGCAAGCTCGGACTGTTTCTAGAAGCCTTTTTAATGGTCACTGGACCTGTGGACAATCCTAGAATCCAGATTCTAGGATTGTCCACTTTCTTAATCATTTATCTTTCTAACTACTTAATCTACATTTGAAGAGATGTTCCATTTCAGTGGTGAAAGTGAAGCCTCAGTGAATGTGCCTTCTTTCACTGACTAAGAACTGAGAAAACAAAGCTTATTTATGCATAACAGTTTGATTTCAAAGCCAAAATCTGAATAGTAAAGATGATTTAGCAAAGATTTCAAATGGATAAAGGGAATAGTGATTTCAAAAGACTCCCAACCCAAGGAAGTTAGACTGGCCCCATCTCTTTTAAGCTTTTGGTAGGCAGCCAAAACAGTGCTCTCCCTCATGACATTCAATGTCTGAAATTGCTCTTTCAAAACTGGATTCTAGGATTGTTTTAGAGTACTTTTAGGAGGTTTTAAAGAGTATTTTAATGGGTTTTTTAAAAATATTTTCATCTTTGTATTATTTTAATTGGTTTTTATTTGTTCATCACCTCAACAGCCCTTGTGCATTGAGAGGTGATAGAAAAATACTTTAAATAAATAAATGCAATGCATACTCCAAACTGAAATACTCCAAACTGAATACTGGATTATTAGGTATAGCCTCTCTCCAAGGGAGATGATTCACACAGGGATCTCTGACAGTAGCCTATAGACACATATGTTAAGTTTTCTTGGTTTCTAAGTTTATCCTGGGGGTTGTCCAAATGGTGAAAAATTCCTCACAGAATGCAAGGAGAATCCTATTTGTATTAATGGCATTCCACCTCATTTCACCACAATGTGAAGGAGGGAGGCCAAAACCAGCAAAATCCTCATCAGAAAACCCTTGGCGGCTTTCCCCGTCTTTTTTTAAAACAACAACAACAACAACACAAGGGTGCACATTTCTGCTCATTAGGACAAGCTAATTGATCCGACTAGTTTGCCCAAACAAGAGGAAGCGCAAACCTGACTGGCCAGAGAAGCACAGGGGGTGGGGCTGGGTTACAGGGCTGCTGCAACGTTGGATTTTTGCCTTAGCGAGTGATTGCTAAGGTGATAAAACGGGGGATTTGTATTAATTTTCTCTCTTTTTTCAGAAAGGTGAAACATCGCTTGTACGCATCACAGAAACACCAGTAGGTTTTTTTTAAAAAAAGTTTGGCAGCAGCAGATTTAAAAACGTGAGTAATCCACTTGTGGCCACCATCTCAGCTACAGGCATGTGAAGTTTATGGGGGGCATAAAACCATTAAGACAGATTGCAGCTACTGTGACTTGCTAATACTGTGGGGCAATCCATTTTTCCCCCTCCATGTAGACAAGCCCCTGGCTTTGTGTGAAAGTGCTATTCTCTGTGCATATGGATAAAACCAACCAGAAAGGACTAACTTCTGAAGACATCAAAAACCAGACTTTTGGTTTGTTACTACACAACAAGGCAAGTTTAAAAGAAACCAAAACGCAGAGTTCGCTCTTGGTTTATGAATGGTGGCTTGTATATGGGCGATAAACTAGAATTCTGAAGTCAGACATTACAATACCATGTTGCTTCATGGATTATTTTGCCAGCACTCTGCTCAGAGTAAGTCAGAAATCTTGGTTTAATGTGAATTCTCAGCACCTTCCCCGAGTTATGCTTACCATGACCCATCAAGAGAAATAGTTTTATGCACATGAAACTGGTACTGTTAGCTTCTGCTTTCTGTGTACAGATAAACTTTGATTCCCTATTTAGAAATCTGACAGTCAAAGAGAGAGACTACTTAAGATGAATTCCATTTCTATCAAACGTGAATTACTAGATCCGACTACCAGATAAACATAATTCTATTTAAAAATCTTTTCTATCCTGGAATTCATCCAAGGAGTTCATACATGGTCTCTGTTTTTTTATCCACTTCACCCACACAACAGCCACATAATTAGATTAGTTGGAGCCCAGATTCAATGATTCAAAATTACCCAATGAGCTTCAAAACTGAGTGGGATTTCAATCCAGGTTTCTGTGGTTGCTGTCCAAACCCTGTCCAGTACATGACAGTGAACACTGCCTCACTCTGATGTAATGCTAAATCATAATTACAGTGGTCCCTCCATATCCATGGATTTAAGTATTCACGGCTTGAAAATATTCTTAAAAAGAATAATAATCCAAAAAGCAAACCTTGATTTTGCCATCTTATATAAGGGACACCATTTTGCTATGCCACTGCATATAATGGGACTTGAGTATTTATGGATTTTGGTATCCATGGGGGGTCCTGAAACCAAACTCCAGTGAATATGAAGGGACAACTGTACAAGAATGGAGACGTATGAGCCTCCCCCATCCAATCCGGCCAAGGGAGGAATTTGGAAGCTTTTTGATCTATTTTTAAAACTAAACGAAGCTAAGTATAACATCTAAATCGTAGAATTCCAAGACATAGCTGTGTTAGTCTGGAAAAGCAAGGGGATCTTATAGCAACTTTGAGACTGAGAGAAAGAAGTTATGGCATAAGCTTTCATAGACTTGGTCTATTTCTTCAGATGCATATAACTTCCTTCTCTCAGTCTCAAAGGTGCTACAAGATCTAAACCTGCACAAAGTGTAGTTTTACTATCGTTTGTTACTGTTTTCAAAGCAGACATAATTTAGTAAAACATGGTTAACAATGTTTTTGGGATTCATATGTAGTAATAAAAAAATAGAAGCTAAAACTTATAGCCTCTAGCAGATCATGGCTAGACCATGACTGAAGAAAGAATGCATGTCTGAATGCATAGACATGCATTCATAAGCTTGTTGTTATAACTTTAAATCACAGATATATGTGAACACAGCACAGTGTGATTTATTTACATTATAAAATGGATGTATGATATATCAAATATTTCTGAAAGACTTAATTTTGTTTAAAAAAGGCTTGCTGGCTTTTAAGTAGGCTCTAAAGATCTTTTCACTCCAGGCAGTTTTTGAATTATTTATTTATACAGCATCACCAATGTACTATACACACTGCTGGGGTGATATGATCATTTCCTCTGCTGCCATTATTTGAATGTTGCTTTTATTTGCTCGTTTTTATTTTTTGTGATCTGATTTATGTGCTCATTGTTTCTTTGTTATTATGTTCTCTTTTACAATATTTTAATGTTGTTTTTGTATACTCTTCTTATGTTATTTTATGGATTATTTTAACCAATGTTGGAGGATAATCTCTCCTGAACAATGGTTTAAAAAGCCACGAGAGTATTATACACAAGCAGAACTCATAACACTTGGGAGAAATAAATCAACAGGAACAGATGTCATTACCAACAGAGCTGCTCCAAACCACAGAGACAGAATCTACTCAGTTCTAATGAAAATCTGCCAACAAATATGGGGAAAACAACAACAACAATGGCCCACAGACTGGAAACACTTAATATACATTCCAATCCCCAAGACACCAGGGATCACAGTAACCACAGGACCATCTATATATATAATTCTCTTGGGTAAGTTGTCTTCCCCAGTGTGCTGATTGGCTGTTCAGGAAACATACCCAACCAATCACCACCTACATGCATATTCCCTCCCCACTTCACAATCCACTCCTGCCACTCAGTCTGTGGCCCGGATTGGGACCCAGACAGTTAACTGGCAGCAGCAGAACACGGCTACGGCTACTGCCACTGCGAAGGGACCCAGGCATTCAACTGGTGGTGGTGGCGGCAGCAGGGGAACAGAGCAAGTCACCCTCAGCTATTCTGGGAAAAGTATGGAACACTGAGAATGGGGAGGAGGAATTTAAAAATCCACCAGCCTACCTTACATGGCTTTCGTGAGGTCTACCAGGCAGTTTTGGAGGAGCTTTTCAATGGCGTATGGTATGCTGGGTCCAGCTTAGTTGCATTAATTTCCCATGCGAGCAAAGTGATGCTCAATATTCTACAACAAAGACTTTTACTATATATGCAATGAGAAATGCCAGATATCCAAGCAGAGTTCAGGAAAAGAAAAGGTACTACGGACCATATTGCAAACGTATGTTGGATTAATGGAGCACACCAAAGAATTTCAAAAGAAAATCAGCTTGCGCTTTATAGATTATAGCAAAGTCTTTGATTGCACAGACAATGAAAAACTATGGATTGTTCTTAAAGAAATTAGTGTGCCACAACATTTGATTTAATTGTCCTGATATACAACCCATACTCAGGACAAGAATATGGAGAAATGGAATGGTTTCCAATTGGCAATGGAGTCAGGCAAGGCTGCATTTTATCACACTATCTGTTTAACTTATATACTGAACATATCATACGTAAAGCAGGATTAGATCTGGAAGGAGGAGACATAAGGAACATCAACAATTTAAGCTATGCAGATGACACGATACTACTAGCAGAAACTAGCAAAGACTTGGAATAATTACTGAAAAAATTGCAAAGGCAGGTTTACCGTTGAACATTAAGAAACAAAAAGAATGACCACAGAAGGTTTACCGAACTTTAAAGCAGATGATGAAGACATGGAAATAGTACAAGATTTTCCACATCGGCTCAGTCACTAATCAGAATGGAGCCTGCAGTCAAGAAATCAGAAGACTAGACTTGGAAGGGCAGCTATCAGGAAACTAGACATCATCAACATAGTTTATTTATTAGTTGCTCGACCATTTCAAAGTTATTAAGTTCCAACATTATATAAAATTGTAAAAGACCAACGAGCAGAAATACACTATTAAAACCTTTAAAAGGCAGAAACGAGACAAAATCCTGAAGTGTAAAGATATATCATTGAATACTAAAGTTAAGATTATCCAAGCTATCATATTTCCCATTTCTATGCATGATTGTTAATGGACAGTGAAGAAAGCTGACAGGAAGCAAATCAGATCATTTGAAATATGGTGCTGGAAAAGAGTTCTACAGATAGCATGGACTGCTAAAAAGACGACTCAACGGGACCTAGAGCAAATCAAGCCTGAACTCTCCTCAATAGCCAAGATGACTAAACTGAGACTGTTGTACTTTGGCCATATCACGAGAAAAGACAATAATGCTTGGTAAGGTGGAGGGAAGTAGGAAAAGAGGAAGACTGCATTCCAGATAGACAGACTCAATCAGGGAAGCCACAACCTTGAGATTGCAAGACCTGAGCAAGGCTGTTGATGTTGGGGTGACTTGGAGGTCTCTCACTCATAAGGTCACCTTAAGTTGAAGTTGACTTTACAGCACTTAACAACAATTATATAAAAGTAAAATAATGCAAAATCAAAATATGAGGAGTATATAATGAGGAGTATATAAAAATCAAAATATGAGGAGTATAAGTAGAGGGCCAAAGTTCCTACCTTAGAAGAATTCCAATAAGCTTTTGATTCATATGTCAATACTAGTACGTATTTTAAAATTCATTAGTGTGAAAAGTCTGAGTTCCAAGAATGTACAAACAACTCCAAAGTCAGAACAAAATCCTGAAAGTACTTGATTCTTTCATTTTCTTAATTTAATTGAACATACCAGGACACCATAATCCTTAACAAAAGGTGCTTTTATCATTAACCAAATACAGAGAAAAAGTTTGTAAGTGGATTAATTGAGAAATTGTCCTTGAGTTTCCCTCTCAATATATTAACTAAATGGAAGCTAAATGAATGAAAACTGAAAACAGAAGAAGCTGTATAGCTGAATTTTGTGCCGTAAATGGATCCGGCGAGAAAGCAATTTATGTGACTGACAGCAGCGACACACTTGGCTAATCACCATCTGTAAGGTGGTTGGTGTTGCAGAAGGCATCTAAGATTTTCCTTTTTCCAAAGAAAATGTCCACTTGAATATTTGGATCAATTCATGGGGACAAGTTTAAGGTTATATAGCATCACACAAAATTTTGCACTAATGACTTTGTACATAAATTGAACAGCACTAGGTAATGCTCACAATTCTGTGTGAAGAGACATAGGCTAAAATTGCTTTTAACTGGCATATTTTAAAGATTCTTATACTCTTAGAAATCAGTAGTATGAAATAAATAATAAATATCCAACCCTAACTACACTTTCTTAGAACAAGCTCCAATACGATCAATAGAATGTACCTTCAAAAACACATAGATGATAAAGGCTAAGCTTATATCTAATGGGGATTATTAATGTTACCCCTGTGCTATACGGGGAAACTTTTAAAATTGGCGCCAATGAACAGTTGGAGTTAATCCCCTTTGAAAGCACACTTAGCAGAGTTTCTTTTTAAAAGATACACGTGCAGGAAAAATGTACTGATTCTAAACACACAGGTTTTAAATAGCCATTCACCCAGTTCGCCCCCCAACACACTTTCCACACTCTAGCTTAAAAGAATCAAAGTAGCCAAATGTAGCTTATAAAACATAGAAAAATACTTTACTCATGAGCTTCATATGCATCTCAAGTTACAAGAGTAATAACTTGAAAGTTGATTAGAATAACAAAATATATCTTGAAAGCTACATTTCTAAAAACAAAATATGCAGGAGCTATGTCCTGGAGCTCCTGCCCCTTAGGACATCTTCATGGCATCTTTTCCCTCATGGTGTATCCCGGAACAAAGAGATACCTAAGACACACCTCTTCTCCTGGAAGGCACTCACATTACAACAGAAGTTATCTCATCAATTCTGTTTACATTTACCATTTAACCCTTTCAGCAGTTAAAAAAGTCAGCATATTGGATTGCAACTATATATCCCAACAATATCAAGAGTGATGAACAACGGCCATCTATTCACTGAAAAAAAAATGAACGGGTACAATAGACTGGGAATCTAATTTACTGTAGTCATCTTGAGGGGCAATGGCTCAATGGACGCATTTGAAAAAGAGCAGATGGTACTGGCTGAAACTCAACAAATCTACACCTTCAAAGCTCTCCTCAAGCTGTGAAGTTGAAGGCTTTCACATCCGGCATCCATATTTTCCTATTTTTTCCGGGCTGTGAGGCCGTGTTCTGGAATAGTTTCTTTCTGACGTTTTGCCTGCATCTGTGGCTGGCATCTTCAGAGAATGGTTGGGTAGGAGTGTGTCTGGGGTTTATATGCTGTGAACCCCTGTAGGGGACTATATGTAAATTTGTGCAATTGAATGGTTAGTTTCTGGGTATAGAAATGCAAGGCTCATTAGTGTCTGTTTGGCTGATGGTTGGTTGATGGACCATTATCTGCTGGGAATCCCCATGTCCCTGGGTGGAATTCCTTTGTAAGTGTTGAGTTGTAATTCTATTGTATTTCCTCAAGCAATCACCACAACCTTCCCTCTACCACCCCATCCTCATAGACTAGATTATACTAAAGTGTGCATTGAACATATTCTAAGAATATCTATTTGATGACCATCCTGTCAAAATGTAATTACAGGCCATTTCAATTTAAGGCAAATTTTGGCAAAATTACCTATTGGACTACAACTCCACCAGTGTTAACTCTGAGTTAAGAACATCTGAATACTTCACAATCATAAATTTCTCCAGCAGGATAGGATCTATCTCTTTACACTACAGATTCTGTCACACTTAGTACATGGTAAGGGTGAGTTGTTGTCACCCTTAAATTCTCTGGCTGTTGTCAATAGGCTCCAGGTATTAAACACAGATCTCAACTAGCAAGACAGCTATTAGCAGCTACTTAAAGCGCACATATTTTCAGCTAAATCTCATGCACATGCAGGCATTACCAGCAGCTGTGACAGCTGAATAGTTAACCTTCCATGCCTAAAATAATGTATCTGATTATTATCTTTAAAAACAACAAGAACCTGTAGAATTGTTCCAGCCTTCAAAAAGTTTCCAGGATGACTATGACAAACTGCTAATGTCTGCAGATCATGTTGCACTGGGGCAAGAGCTAAAATTATGTAATATGTCACTTATGGCCACCTATTATGATAGCCCTGTTTAAGTATTTGAAGGGGTGTCACGTTGAGGAGGGAGCAGGCTTGTTTTCTGTTGCTCCAGAGACTAGAACACGGAGCAATGGATGCAAGCTCCAGGAACAGAGATTCCACCTCAACATTAGGAGGAACTTTTTGACAGTAAGAGCTGTTCGGCAATGGAACACACTCCCTCGGAGAGTGGTGGGGTCTCCTTCCTTGGGGGTCTTTAAACAGAGGCTGGATGGCCATCTGTCGGGGATGCTTTGATCGAGATTTCCTGTGTGGCAGGGGATTGGACTGGATGGCCCTCGTGGTCTCTTCCAACTCTACAATCCTATGATTCTATGATAACAACCTCAAGCTAATCCCTCCTCCCAATTGTTGGGGAAATGTTGATACTATCATTAATTTTGAGACCAAAGCTAACTATTAAAACTAAAGCATCCTTACATCTGAAAAGCTAAGGATTTTTTCCATACATAATTTCAAAATATGTAACGAACAGTAAAGAGATAAACATTTTCATGTTGATGAAACTGATGGAGATTCAGTTTGTAAATAAGAACATATGGAAGAATCTAGGTAAAATAGTCTATTTAGAATTAACAAAGTGTTGTACATTAACTCACTGATGAACCACTTTCTCACGTTCCAGCTAATGCAAGTTTTGTCCAAAGCATAATGTAACAAATTATATAACTGCACAGTACTGAGAAACCTGGTTACAACTATACTTTCCTTGCTCCTTGAGGGATGTGAGAATAATCAAGAGTCTGGAGTTTCAAGCCAATGTAATTTATTTATTAAGCCCATTTGTACATTATCGGTACATTTCCTCCCAAGAACTTAGAAGGACTTGTTCTCTGCTGCCCCCAAGGGTAGAACAAGGTCTAATGGTTTTAAGTTACAGGAGCATGGATTTCAAATGAGCATTAGAAAGAACTTCTTGACAGTAAGAATGGTTTGGCAATGGAACCAATTACCTAGAGAAATGGTGGGGTCTCCTTCTCTGGACATTTTAAAAAAGAGGCTGGATCACTACCTACTGAGATGCTTTAGCTGGAGATCCTGCATTCAGCAGAGGATTAGATGGCCCATGAGGCCTCTTCCAACTCTATGATTCTATAATCATATGGAGTTATCCCATTTTATAAAGAAAAACTCAGTTAAGTAGACACAAACTGCAATTCACGGCTAGATGGGGATTTGTATCCACTTATCCTCTAAATACCTTGAAGGTATCAGATCCTGTCTGATCTCAGAAGTGAAGCCAGGTCAGATCTAGTTAGTACTTGGATGGGAAACCACCAAGGAATACCACTAGGTGCTGTGGGCTATATTTCAGAGGAAGGCAGTAGTAAATTCATGAGGTTGCCATAAATCAACAAGTGACTTGTAGGCACATACTTTATTTTATCCTCAGTCTATGCCCCAACATCTTGTCCACTACCTGCTATCAACTAACCAACACTACAGAACGAGGGGTCAGAATGTGATACCATGTTACATGTTTTATAATTTTTTGAACCAAGAAAAAAAGATAGTCTGGCTGAAAAGAGCCCAAAAATGCTCTGTAAAAGTAGTGTCTTTGGAAGGACCAGGATTGAACAAAAACCCTAAGAAATAGACTGGCACCAGCTCTTTCATCCAACTGAGACACAACCAGGAGACTCCCATAGCTTACAGCACATTCCTGGACACTAATGCAACAAGGAAGAAAACCCTGCACCTTCTGATCCTTGAGCCCCAGGCCAAGATCAATAAACAGTATTCAGTAGCAACAGAATACTTTCTAATAGTACCCACACACTATAAAGAGATAGGTTTATTTACAAAGGTAAGGAATCAGGAAAGAACATACAAGGAATGATTCAGGAATACTGTACAGTATATATATCTGGCAACAATAAAGATGCTCACTACTCTAAATACATATTAAAAGCACAGACAATGGCAGAACCTTGAAAGTGTAAAGACTTGCAGTAAAAGTGTAAGTCACAATAAAAAGGAGATGTGAAGACAATAATGTAAAGAAACTAAACCTAATTTGACAGCAAACTCAACAGCATGCAAATCAAGACCCATAGAAATCAAAACATTCTATTATACATACTGGTTCCTACCAGAACTTAGATTAAGTTTTACTTTTCTCTAATAAGAAGGCCTTTAAATAAACTTGAAGAACGCAAAACAAGAGGCAGCACTGGTGCTTTGACAACTCTATGTGATCTCTGGCTGTTGTAAAACATAGCCCATAGGAGGATACAGAGAAAAAACATGGTGCTTTCTTATTACCCCACTCAGGTCCTCCATCATCTGGTATACAGAGATATACTGCCTTGACTATTGAAGGTAATATATAGCTACTGTGACTAGTAGCCACAGGTGGCTTTATTTTTCAGGACATTGTCTAAGTTTCTTTCAAAACTATCCAAACTTGTAACTACATTTTGTAATTTCAAAAATAATAATCATAATTTAGCTATGTGTTGTGTGAAGTACTCCTTTGTAGGTGTCCTGAATCTTTTGACTTGCAGCTTTAGACATTCACCTTCATTAGATGATGCTATCTGGGCTCTAGTGAGAGAGAGGAAGAAATACTTCTCCTTATCCACTTTCTCCACACCATGCTATTTAAACAGAAGCAGCACTAGAACTAATTTATTTAATAGCATCTGTAACATTTGTTTAATAGTATGTGTAACATTTTAGAGCCCAAGCCTCTGGTTATTTTCTGTGAAGAGTTTAATCAGATCCAGAGAATAATCAGATCACCACCTGAATAGGAGGCATACATTTAAAAAAAACCCTCTGCAAATGGAAGAACAGTGTGCCATGGGAAAGTGTGTAAGAAACACTGTTCTTTTACAAGGCAGTAGAAGTTCCATACACAAACTAATGTGGCTGAATATGCAGACAGATGAAAGCACAGCTTAATATGTGGCACACTAAATATGTAATTTGATAAAAAGAAACATAATACTGTAGATGTTGAAACAGAAATATTAGATGCAGAACATCAATAGCTTCACATCAGAAGTTCTACTGAATAAACATTAATAAAAGCAGCAGAGATGTGTGTGTGCAGGGAGAGATCAATTTTAAGAAATTATAGCAAACGGGCAAAGTAATTTCCTTTTTTAAAGACAGGCGTTTTAAAATTAACAGAGGCACCTCACCTTAACCTTCTGATGAATGCACTATAGAGAAGTATTTAATAAAAAAAAACAATACTCCCCCATTTAAAAAGCAACGTAATCAACTTACATAAAATTGAGACACATTTTTCCCTCCAACAACTAAAGCAGGCCATTTCCCATCATATTCTTCCTTTGGTATGTGTCGTATCACATGGCAGTCTTGAACCTTCAAAAGATTAATCAGAATGGTAAACCAGTTCTCATACACCATATAGTTTGGTCAAGGAGAGGTCACAGTCAAGCAGCCTTCAAGATGTTTTGACTTTGATAGTTAAAGAGCTGTTTGAGCCAGACCAGGCATGGCCAATGGTCAAGAATGCTGGGAGATCTAGTTCAAACATTAGAAGGGCAGGCACTAAATTGGGAAGGGCTAACATAGGAATTCTCATGATGCAACCTTTAGCCATTTATAATCTGATGACAAATTAAAAGCTACCACTCATTTAAGGAACTCACACTCCAACTTTTGCCATGAATGGATAGTTTACAATACAATAAAATGCAATTCTTAACAAATGAAAACAAACCACTGTAAGATTTTCAAACATCAGTAACCACAAAAAAAACTCCATCCCACCAACCACATGCAAAACTTCAGAAAGTAAAGGAAATTTGTTTGGGGGGGGGGTGTCTGAAGACAATCTTCATTGGCAGATAAATGTATCAAGAAGATCCCGCCCTGCCATCCCCACAAAATCAGAAAAAAACCCCACATCTTTGCTATTACTGGCCTTGTACTAGTCACTTTTCTCTATGTTCCTCATCTGTAAGATGTGAAGATTAATTGGCTGTTTTCCCTTCACCTTTGTGTAAGTTTTTTACTAGAATCACTGATCTACAGTAACTACTGTATGATGTAGATTTATATGTATACATTCAGGCAATGCCAGCATACTTCTTATTGGGGGCAGGAGATCTTCCCTTTAGCCACCATTTTGTTCCCCTCCCCCCATGTCTCTGTTTTCCATGTGGTTCTGTTTGCTAGACTAATGCTAGCTAAAAACAACAATAAAGAAGATTCCACAATCCTGATGCCTGCCCAGATCTGTTAGGTACTGTATTGCCCATAATGGCTCTAGTGAATAGCCACTTATCTATGGCAAATCATAATCTCTTTCAAGAGAAGTTTTTACAAAATGAAAAAGCTTTTCTTCCTTTTAGACTGTTTGTCACAAATGAGTGGAACAGGCGTACGTTGAGAGACATAGCAATGATTTCTGTAGTGTGGAAACTTTTCAGTCCTTGTTCATAGCACTGCACTGATCCCTGCTATGCAGTTCTGGAAGACTGCTCAAGACGACACTGTAGATCATAGGGTTGTATCAAAACCCAAATTAATTCCTGTCTCTCCAAATTCATCTCAAGACTAATCACAAAGTGGCTACAGTTTAAGAACACTGTTGGCTGGAACAGCATTTATTCAATTACTGGGTTTACTCTTAAGTTAGCTTGAGCTTTGTTCAGTGAAAGGCAGTGTAAGAACACTATAAAGCAATAAACAGCTGGAAGATAAAGGACACCAACTTGGATCTAGAAAACAGAATGTTTGTACTTGGCTCCAACGTTCTGTTTTTCAAGTTTAGAATGTGATCTGCCTTACCTGAAGCATTGTGACAGGCAATTTTTCACCCTTCTTGGTCCACAATGGCATCATTCCTAATTTTACTGCAACAACGCCAACTCTTCTGGAACCTATGTGTAACAATAAAAGGAGAACATGACATCATCATTCCCATGTATCTAAATGTCTAGCCTCTACATACCAATAATGAGAGGCACTTTAAAAAATACCGCACTGTACCAATCCTCTGTAGGTGCAGAAAGATAGCTAAATGGGAATACAGAGTTCTGATCCCCACCTCCTTTGTGCTATGCTATGCTACACAGGCATCGTGCCAAGCTTTTAGAAGGAAACAGCTTTGGGTACACCTCATATATTTCCAAACAGCCCTTCAAACAGCATTTGTGAGTTTGGAGCTAGTGTCCTTTGACTGGATTAGACTGATGGTGGTGAAGAAAAAGGTAGGCGGAACACAGGAGTTGTGTACAGGCTTACTTACCATCTCTCATAGCGAGATGTTCAACTAGAAAGTGGTAGATCCAGGTTCCAGTCTCTTGCTGAGCCATGTAACTCACTTGGTAATCTCTGAACAGTAACTTCACTTGGAGTCTAAAATGGTGCTGGCCTCTGTACAACATTAGCTATAGGCTACAGCCAGGGTACTGTGGACCAGGGGTGGGCAACCATGGATCCTAGCGGGCCTTTGGGGTACATTTTAAAGCATTTTTTTTTACCCCTGAGGGATGACTTTGCTCACTCCTGCTATAGAATGTTGGGCTGGGCCTTGGAACATCCAGATTCTAGTCTCCATTTAGACATGAAATTCACTATGTCAGCCTGAGCCAGTCACTGTCTCTCTGACTCACCTATCTCACAAGTTTGTTGTCAGGGTAAAGTAAGGTATGAAAAAAACATGAGCTCACTGGAGGAAAGGAAGAAGATAAATGTAACTAACCAACAAACGTTAGTTGCCTAGCATGCTGAATGGTCATGCACATGTCGGGGTGGATTTTGGAGAGTGAGTGGGTGCTAAATGGAGCAGAATTTGTTCTGTCTTGTGTAAGCTGGACCCACAATAGACATACAATGTCCTGGGCCAAACTCACACATAATAAACAAACAAACAAACACAAACACACAAATAATGAATAAAAAATTAAAATACAACATCAACTACTGTTCCACACATACATTTGTTTTAGCTTCTGATTCCAGTATATACAAACCTGGCTGCCATGGGTGCAAAGGCCAAGGTTCATCCTTCAATGGACAAAGTTTACTGGCTGTTTGAGCTTTGTATTCTTCAGTTACAAGTTTCTTAAGGAACTGGGAATTCTCTTCTGAAAGGTGCTCATCCCACCATGTGACATTGTTATTAATGTGCCTCACTATGACCCAGCATTGGCTCCTATGACATAGAAAAGAAGAATTGTTGAGAAAACAAGATACACCACCACATTTCTAAAGTCTTTGGGTTTCCCCATAAATCAGTTTCAGGGAGCAAAATAGATAAATGTGGAGTTTGAAACATGCTTATTATTTTGAGAACAGACTTATGCAGACATGTACCTTCAGGAATATGGTCTGAGTTTTCTGCTATGCATGTGTATCTTTAAAAGACACCCCCCATCATATCTGCATGGAGCACTTTATACACGTTTGCTCCCCTGACCAATTAAAAAAAAAAGAGGGATGTGGGGAGGAGGCAGAGATTAATTCCTGTAATATCAGGATCTGGAAGTGGTTCAGGGGGGCAGCATGAGAAACAGTGAAGGGTTGAGGAACCACTATTGTTTTTAAAAGCCTCTCTAGCCTGAAATGGAAAAGCAGAATACACCAACTTAGTCTAGGGTACCCCCAAGCAGAAACAGCATTCTATGAGAATTCAAACAGCTTGCATAGACCTCCACTTCGGTTCTCCACGCTAGCTTTGGGCCCATATATACGAGGCAAAAAAAACCCCAGTGCGCCTCATAATAACGGCATTTTGCAGCAGCAGTGACTTGTCTTAACAGTCTTTTTGGTCCCATAAGCTTCACGTGCACGATGGCAGCCACAAGTGATTTACTCACGTTTGTACTTACCTCAATTTGCCACTGCTGAACATTTTTTTTTTAAAAAAAAAAGATGACTACGGTGTGCTAGAACGATTTTTCAATTTAACAAGAAAGCAAAAAAACCATCACTAAGGCGAAAATCCAACATGGTGGTAGCGGGCACTTGCCCTGTTAGCAAGCCCCGCCCCTCACACTCACCTGGCCAATCAACTTTGCACTTCCCATCCTATGGGATAGCAATTCATATTGAATTGTTTGTCCCAGCGAGCAGGAATACACATCCCCCTCACTGTTTTTTTTAAAAAACTATCGGAAAAGCCGCAAAGGCTTTTCCTGCAGCGTTTTTGCCATTTTGGGCCCCCCTCCTTCCAAATACAGTGGATTGATGCAGGATCCCATTTAGACAGGTCGGATTCCCAGTGAATTCCATGAGGGGTATTTTGACTGGTTTAGACAACTCCTTTTGTCACATTTTGTCACATTTATAGATAGTAAATACAGGCAGGAATGCCACCAACAACAGCCAGGGCCGGTTTAAGGCACCAGCGGTGTCAGCATCAGCAGGGGAGGCATGATTGTGGGGGGTGGGGTAGTACAAAAATATTATTAGTAATAATCTGAATATCCTGTACCATGAATAGCTTAGGTTGAGTTAGGTTACATTGACCTGAGATAAACATATGGGCCCCCCAAAATAAAGCACTGAAGCCCCCCCCCCCAAATTTCTTAAACCTGTCCTGGACCTGAGATAAACATATGGGCCTCCCGAAATAAAGCATTGCAGCCCCCCCCCCAATTCTTTAAACCGGTCCTGGACCTGAGATAAACATATGGGGCCCCAAAATAAAGCATTGCAGGGGCCCCCAAAATTCCTTAAACCGGTCCTGACAACAGCCAGGTGGTGGTGAGGAGACAGTCGTCACGTACTGACCACTCGCCTTTTTTTTTTCCGCCGACAAAAAAAAGAGGAGCCCTAAAACCGGGATGGTGAGAGAGAGACAACAACCCTGAGTCTAACATACGAGGGAGGAAAGAGGCAGGACCGGCCTACACCGAGCGCCGGACAGAAATACAAGCCGTACCCGCTCCTAAGCCCTGCCTCTGCGGCCTCATGAACTGAAGCGAGGGACCCTCTGGACAGCAGGCGCGATCCCAGGCGACCCAACAGCCCGACGGCCGCCATCTCCCCCCCCGAGAGCAGCACTCTCTCGTTCCGGAAGGAGATTGTCCGTCTGGAAAAGCCTTCCCTCATAACTCCTGAACTAAAGTTCCGGGCGTACTTCGTTCCTACCAGCCCTGTTAGCAGCCAGAGAAGAGGCACTTTTAAAGGGGGGGGGGGGTTCCTTCGCAAATCTCCCCGCCCGGTAAGAGAGGCTTATCCCTGTGCCTCCCTCCCCCTTCTCATGAGCCATAGAGCAAAAGTCACGGGCCCAAAAAAGAGGGTGGGATGGTGGCTTCTCCAAAGGAACAGCTGTGACTGTGTGGGTATTTAATAAACAGGGAAAGCAAAAGGGCACTTTTGAAGCTGGTCTGTTTTAGTATGAACTCTATGGAGTATTGACAACTGCAGAGCCTGTGGGCGTTTGGGAATTTTAGGATTTTTTTTTTTATTGGAATAAGACCATTCTGAAAAATACACCTGACCACAAAAGGCCGTAACAATAATGCAAAAAAAAAAAAAAGTTTTCCTCTTTTCTTACTAATACAAAAATAAAACTATCTATCCTAACATTAATACATTTTTCCTCTTAATCTAAATACATTATAATCACTCTTTTTTTCTTTCCCAATGAACAGTGTATTTAAACATTACAATTATACATATTTGGAAAAGAAAAATAATAATAAAAGATTAATAAAAATAATAATGCAAAATAATACAAAAATACAATAATAGTAATAAAATATTTATTTAAAGATATCCTGGGGTTGTCTCATTAAACCAGGGCCAAAACTTCCAACAATGGTTTGGCAATTTCTCTTTTTCACTCAGAGCTAAATTTTCAATTATGTTCTTAACATAATAAGCAGTGCCTTTTATATCCTGCAGATTTTTGACTCTTTACCTCCCTTTTTCTTTGGAAAAATAATCCCAGCATCACATAAAGGTTTACTAGGCACACCGTGGACCAGGTGGACCTGTGGGCGTTTGGAGGTAGTGTTTTTTTGCATAGAGGTCTGTCTGGTCCAGCATCTTGTTTCCCCACCCCAGTACCCAAAGGGTAGTCACTGGTCTTCATCCTGGAGAGAAGAGACTAGTGGGGTTCAACATATTTATCAATGTGAAGTCGAAGGCTTTCACAGCCAGCATTCATAGATTTTCCTTGGGTTTTTTTTTGGGGGGGGGGACTGTGAGGCTGTGTTCTGGAAGAGTTTACTTCTGACGTTTCATCTGCATCTGTGCAAATGTCAGAAATAAATTCTTCCAGAACATGGCCTCACAGCCCGAAAAAAAACCCCAAGGAAAATCTTTATCAATTATTTGGATGATGGTGTAGATGGCATACTCTGTGTGTGTGTGTGTGTGTGTGTGTGTGTGTCTTTCTGTACAATTTTGTACAACTGAAGGAATGCACACACCCATTGCTGTTGAGCTGCAGTTCCCTAAAGATGGAATGTAATCAAATTATAAATAAATGGCTATGTGATAAGTCAGAAATATCTCTATATATGTATTTTTTATTTGCTTCTCCTCACCCATCCTGTCTTTCTGTCTGATTTTTTAATTGCTTGAAAGCATTCCATTCAATTTGGGAAACTTTTTGCACCCAGAGTGCAATATATATATATATATATATATATATATATACACAGTATATCTCCAGATATATACATATTACACTCTGGGTAGATATATATCTTACACTCTGGGTGCAAAAAGTTTCCCAAATTGAATGGAATGCTTTCAAGCAATTAAAAAATCAGACAGAGAGATGGGATGGGTGAGGAGAAGCAAATAAAAGATTATAGTATGTAATTTGATTATTTAACACTCTCATGTGTTTTCTGAAGTAGAAAAACTGACAAAAAGAAGCTGTAACTTTTTCACACACTGCTACTAATTTAATACGTTTTTTCCCAACAGAAAAGGCATTTGCTTTCAGCTAATTAAGTTTGGAGGAGTTCCAAACTGTTTCTTAAAAGCAAGACAGGGGAAGCATGGAAAGAAGCATTTAAAAAATGGGTAGAAAAGATAGGCTGACCAAAGTTTGCTCTGGGTGGGATTTATACTAGAAGGAGCTGTTACTTGTTTGCTCAAAGTAACTTTGTGTGGGACCGTCTCACTGTTTTATTTTTTTTATGTGCTCTGGTTTAATTGAATGAAAATGAAAATAGTCCTGCACTGGTGTCTGTTCTTTCCGTGATAAACAAGCCCCCCTCCACAAATCAGTGATAGTGGTGTGTAGTGGTCACTTCTTACATGGCTTCTGTCTCATAGAGCAGACTTCAATTACCTGTTTGCTGGGTTTATTCATTGCCTCTTCTGTCAAATCTGGATCTTTACCTATGAATTCAGCCTGGCTAATAAATTCTGAATTGGATTTGAAAGTGTTGGCACAGCAGAGAAGTAACAGAAGTTGGAGATTTGCTTTCCTTTGTAAAGACATTCCCTAATAGAGGACTTAGAATCATAGAATCTTAAAATTGTAGAGTTGGAAGAGACCACAAAGGCCATCCAGTCCAACCCCTTGCCACACAGGAAATCACAATCAAAGCATCCCTGACAGATCACCATCCAGCCTCTGTTTAAAGACCTCCAAGGAAGCAGACCCCAACATGCTCTGAGGGAGTGTGTTCCACTGCCAAACAGCTCTTACTGTCAGAAAGAGGTGGAATCTCTGTTCCTGGAGCTTGCACCCATTGCTCCGTGTTCTAGTCTCTGGAGCAGCAGAAAACAAGGTTGCTCCATCCTCAATGTGACACCCTTTCAAATACTTAAACAGGGCTATCATATCATCCCTTAACCATCTTTTTTCTAGGCTAAACATACCCAGCTCCCTAAGTCTTTCCTCATAAGGCATGGTTTCCAGGCCTGGGGAAAAAACAACTCATCAGAAATATGAGTTAGAATCATAGAATTGCAGAGGTGGAAGAGACCACGAGGGCCATCCAGTCCAACCCCCTGCCATGCAGGAAATCACAATCAAAGCATCCCTGACAGATGGCAATCCAACCTCTGTTTGAAGACCTCCAAGGAAGGAGACCCCACCACGCTCTGAGGGAGTGTGTTCCACTGCCAAACAGCTCTTACTGTCAGAAAGTTCCTCCTAATGTTGAGGTGGAATCGCCTCTTAACCGTCTTTTTTCCAGGCTAAACATACCCAGCTCCCTAAGTCTCTCCTCATAAGGCATCGTTTCCAGACCTTTCACCATTTTAGTTGCCCTTCTCTGGACACGCTCCAATTTGTCAATATCCTTTTTGAATTGTGGTGCCCAGAACTGGACACAGTATTCCAGGTGAGGTCTGACCAAGGCAGAATAGAGCAGCACTATTACTTCCCTTGATCTAGACACCATACTTCTATTGATACAGCCCAAAATCGCATTGGCTTTTTTAGCTGCCGCATCACACTGTTGACTCATATTCAACTTGTGGTCTACTAGGACTCCTAGATCCCTTTCACATGTAGTCTTGTTCAGCCAGGTCTCCCCCATCCTGTATCTATGCGTTTTGTTTTTCCGCCCTAAGCGCAGTACCTTACATTTCTCCATATTGAATTTCATTTTGTTAGCTTTGGCCCAGCTCTCCAGTCTATCCAGGTCATTTTGAATTTTGCTCCTGTCCTCTAGGATATTAGCTACTCCTCCTAATTTGGTGTCACCTGCAAATTTGATAAGTATACCCCTAAGTCCCTCATCCAAGTCATTGATAAAGATGTTGAATAGCACTGGGCCCAGGACAGAACCCTGTGGCACCCCACTGGTCACATCTTTCCAAGATGAAGAGGAGCCACTGCTGAGCACCCTTTGGGTTCAGCCGGTCAACCAATTACAAATCCATTGAACAGTTAACTTGTCTAGCCCACATTTTACAAGCTTGTTTGCAAGAATGTCAAAGGCCTTACTGAAATCAAGGTATGTGATATTCACAGCGTTCCCTTCATCTACCAAGCTGGTAATTTTATGAAAAAAAGAGATCAGATTAGTCTGGCATGACTTGTTTCTCTGAAACCCATGTTGACTTTTTGTGATTATGGCATTGCCTTTTAAATGTTCACAGACTCTCTGTTTAATGATCTGCTCTAGAATCTTCCCTGGTATTGATGTCAGACTAACTGGACGATACCGTAATTGTTGGGATGCTCTTTTTTCCCCTTTTTGAAGATGGGGACGTTTGCCCTCCTCCAGTCTGCTGGGACTTCTCCTGTTCTCCAGGAGTTCTCAAAGATTATTGCCAATGGCTCTGAGACTTACATTTGCCAGCTCTTTTAATACCCTTGGATGTAATTCATCTGGTCCTGGAGATTTAAATTCATTTAGATTAAGAAGGCATTCCTGTACTACCTCTTTACCTATTCTGTGCTGGATTTCCCCTATTATGTCCTCTGTTCCATTATCCTCAGGTTGATCACCCTTTTCCTTTTCTGAAAACACTGAGGCAAAGAAGGTGTTGAGTAATTCTGCCTTTTCTCTGTCCCCTGTTAGCATTTTGCCATCTTCTCCGCATAGTGGCCCTACCATTTCCTTCTTTCTCCTTTTGCTGCAGACATACCCAGAAAAACCCTTTTTATTGTTCTTAACCTTTCTAGCAAGCCTGAGCTCATTCCGCGCTTTAGCTTTTCTGACTTTACTCCTACACGTGTTCACTATCTGTTTGAATTCTTTGGTGATTTCTCCCTTTTTCCATTTCCTATACATGTTCCATTTAAAACTTAGCTCCATTGAAAGTTCTTTAGTCATCCATCCTGGTTTCTTGAGACACTTCCCATTTTTATTCCTCATTGGTACTGTTTGAAATTGTGCCTTCAGTATCTCCCTTTTGAGAAAGTCCCATCCGTCTTGAGGTCTCTTCTCTTTTAATATTCCTGACCATGGGATCACCCCCAGTATTTCCCTGAGTTTATTGAAATCAGCTCTCCTAAAGTCAGGAATTGCATGTCTGACTATGCCTAGCTTCTCCTTTCCATTGTATAACAAACTCCAGGAGAACATGATCACTCTCACCTAAGGTTCCCACCCCTTGCACCCCATTAACCAGGTCATCCCTGTTGGTTAGGATCAGATCTAAAATAGCTGACCCCCTGTTGCCTCTTCTACCTTTTAGACAATGAAATTGTATTCCAGGCAAGTAAGGAATTTGCTAGACCTTGAAGTTTTGGTTGAGTTTGATTTCCAGCAAATATCAGGATAGTTGAAGTCACCCATCACTACTACATCTCTCCTTTCTGCGTGTGTGGTCATCTGTTCTAGAAAGGCATCATCTAATTCCTCCGTCTGACTTGGGGGTCTGTAGTAGAGTCCCACAATAACATCCCTGTTGTTTCCCTCCCCTTTAACTCCCTCCAGATGCTCTCCACCTGGCTTCCAGTATTGATTTCATGGATCTCTTCACTGGTATAAATATCCCTGATATATAATGCTGTTCCTCAGTCTTCAGTCTTACAATAGTCTATTTATGTTGAGGGCTATTTACCTTGAAAAGTATTGTGGGATCTGATCTGGCCAGCCTTATATTAGAGCAACCTTAGGTGGAAAAGAAATCTAGAAAGAGAAATATCAGGAGGGGTGGGGGGAAACATCTTTCCTTTACGACTTCTGTCTCTATTTAACAATTCATCTCACACAAACCTTTAATATGTCTCTGAATTGAGTCATTTCATCTAGTACAATGAATTTCAAATCTGACTTTAAAACCCTGCGTGTCACAGTCCATTAAGCTTTGAACACACTGTCTCACATCACCTCATATATTACTTACATCCAGTTACGCCATTGTCTTTTATGTTAAAATCTTGACTCTAGCAATATGCAGTGGGTGATTGCTGTGCTGCATGTGAAAGTCTTTGCTTTAACTTCTGTCTCACTCAGAAAGTCCTTGTACATCAAAAGCTATCATACACCAATCAAACCACTGATCCCCTGAACTTGGTATTGTCTACTTTGATTGGCAACACCTCTACAGGTTTCAGACTGAAAACTTCCCTGGACCTACCAAGGTCTACCTAAAGATAGGGATTCAAACTAGAGGGGGTTGTTTGTTTGCTTGCTTGCTTGCATGCGAGACATATGCTGTACTCTGACCTGTAGCCCTTCCATAAAGAAGGAACAAACCAGTATCTGCTGTCTTCTTATTCAGATGCTGAAGACAATAATTCAGTTGTGAGAAGACAGGGCTTCTATTTTGGGTTGTCTTCTGTGGACAAAAGCCTATGCCATGTTTGACTTTCACATAATGATAATTGCATATGCATTGCAAGTTAAGTCTGCTCAGATACTGTAAGCCATTCAGATCCACAGGGGTTCAGTTCTGGGACCCCGCCCAAATAAGAAAAACTGATGATCACATCCCATATTACTAAATGGTGGTAATGTGCATGTGGATGCTCCAGCACGTGCACATCACTGCCATTTTATGTATGGGATATGATGATCCACAGTCAGTCAAATGGATTTGGAGCCTGTGGTAAGGAGGGACCACTGTTTATATTCTCTCTCTCTCTGGACTTTATCAGATGCACTAAATATGGCACCATAACGATGCCACATAAACACAAAAGGGTACACATATCAGATAACATTGCCCTTTCGCATTTATGTCCCTGCCAAAACCCATCCTATTTTATTGACGGCTGAAGCCATCAATTGATCCCTTGTGGTGCTTATGTGCCAGCATTGCTGGCATGTGAAATTTTGCACCATTGTACTCACGTGAATACAGCATGAATGGCTAGTCTAGCGCAAACATGTCCAGGTGAAATTGCAACATCCAGGTAAGTGACACACTTTTTATGACCCTTCCCAGGTTACTTGTAAGTATTTAAGTGTGTATATGTGCTTTTAAAAACTTTTTCTGTGTTGTTTTTGTGGGTTTTTAAAAATTTCCTGCATTAGCGTCTTCTCAGGAGAATCTGCGGGATTTTGAACGAGGAAGTGAATGGAGCTCCATTCACTTCCTCTTTCATTGCCGGGAAGCCTTTGCTGGGAAAGCAAGGTAGGTGCAGCATGGGGAGTTCTTTTGCCAGCATAAAACCAGCAAAGTTATGACGGCAAAAGAATGGACTATTTGGGGGTAGTCTGATAAAATCCACTGTCTCTCTGTGTGTGTGTACTTTTTAATGAACCAAACTACCTACAGATAGTTTTTCTTTGTGGGGGATTTTCCTACATATACCTATCCTAATCATTTCTGGCATCATCATCATCATCATTCTCACCCACCTCTCCCTGTGGATCAAGGTGGGGAACAACACATCAACACATAAACATAATATTAGTTAAAAACACGTATCAATTAAAACTTATCAATTTAAAAAACAAGTATGACCGACATTTTAAACCAATCAGTACACAGTTTAAAATTCTCAATTTAAAATAATCTGAATAGCTTGCCAGACACTGGTCTTTAGTGCTACTTTGAATTCCAACAGTGTATTCAGCTGTTGTATCTCTTCTGGCAGGCTGTTCCAGAGTCTAAAGGCAGCTGAAGAAAATGTCCTCTGCGTGACAGTTGCCAACCTAGTCCTAGCTGGCTAGAGCAAATGTCCCCCAGAGGACCTAAGTGTACATGGTGGATTATATGGGAGAAGGCGATCTCATGGGTAACCTGGACCCAAACCATGTAAGGCTTTAAAGGTAATAACCAACACTTTGGGGTCGTTTACACGGCAAAAATAATCCTCAAAGAATTCGCCAAGAATTCTTATAGTTCCCACGTGTTCTGCATCTGCATCACTCTTTTCGGAAGGAGGGGGTCTAAAACACCCGTAAGTGGCGCACTTAATGACACCGCTGATTTTCCACCTTTTTTTAAAAAGTGCCACAAGTTTGCGCATTATCACATTTGGGAACTGTCCGTCATTTTAAAATTCACAATGTTTAAAATTAGGGATGTGGGAGGTTTTCTATAGTGACGCCACATAAACCCGCCTACACATCCAGCTTTCCTATCAGCTTTGAAGCTTCCCTGTAAACATCTATCATTTTCCTAATGGAGTCAGTTCAGAGAACAAAGAAGGGGGGCAGGGGAATAGCTTGGAGTCATGCCAAAACTCTTGATTTACTGGATCTTTGGGGGGGAAGAGAAAGTACAGGAGCAGCTACGTCTATGTCACCGAAATATCGATGTCTTCGAAAAAATAGCCGCAGAAATGCACTGTGTAATAACGTTGCCTGCATGCAAGGCAGCTGATTAAGGACGTTGAATGTGGTGATAATATTCTTCTTAAACACAGAACACATACCCAAGTACTCTGTCAAATATATTTGTTCTTTACGGAGTCTTTTGATTTTTCTAATTAGGATTCTTCTTTGGTAAGAACGACACTTCTCAGAGAATGAAACCATTGTAGAAAGCACTCTAATAGCCAAATACAAGCAGGAAATGAGCGTAGCTAAAACCTCCATGGCTGCAACAATGTACTTGCCACTATTGAAGAGAATAAAGACCATAATAGATGACGAGATGCCCAATCAGAAGCCCAAGAGGGGGGAAGTGGATGACCAATGGGAGTATGGGTGGCGGGAATTCCTGAAGGAAGTACGTCTAGAACGAATGACTTTCTTCGTTGATTGACAGGTAGTGTTGTCAAAATATGCGGAATATCGACGTTGTGGGAACTGAAATATTCCGATGTGTAGAAATTCACACATTAATATAATCCACATTATAAGCACATCGGAACTACATCGCAGAATTAAACAGGATCCGAAATTTAGCCGTGGGAACTCTGCAATGCAAAATCGAAAGTGCGCTAATGCGATACTTTGCGCATCAAAAGTTGCCGTGGAACTGACCCCTTTGTACCTTGCCCAGAAACTAATTGGCAACCAAATGGAGTGATTTTAATATCGGTGATATGATCACTCCTGGATGTACCAGTGACTAATCTGGCTGCCATGTTTTGAACCAACTGAAGTTTCCGAACTTGGTACAGAGGTAGCCTCATGTACAGCACATTGCAAAAGTCCAGCCTTGAGGTTACCAGTGCGTGCACTACCATCTTTAGGTCTCCCAACTAAGAAGGGGCACAGCTGGTGTAACAGCTGAAACTGGTAGTAAGCACTCCTGGCTGTTGCATCTATCTGAGCTGTCATTTGGAGCGATGGATCCAGAAGCACTCCCAGGCCTCGAACACAGTCTTTCAGGGGGAGTGTAACCACATCTAAGACTGGTCGACACACCTCCAAACCCAGGTTAGGACCCTTGACAGTAAGCACCTCTGTCTTGTCTGGATTCAGCTTCCATTTGTTTTTCCTCCTCCAGGTCATTACCTCCTCCAGGCATTCATTCAGAGGAGACGCACTCTCCTTAGCTGAGGCTGTTTTTGAAATATATTTGGGTGTCATCAGCGTACTGATAGCATCCGTCCTATGCCTTCGGATGATTTCTCCCAGCGGTTTCATGTATATATTGAATAGCATTGGGGATAGAATGGCACCTTGTGGTATGCCATATAACAGGTACTTTTTTGAGGAACAGCTATCCTCAAGCACCACCATCTGGAACCTGCCTTGAGAGACAGGACTGGAACCACTGAAGCATAGTGCCTCTGATTCCTAAATCCCCCAGGTCTTCCAGAATGCCACTGAGAGGTCCAAAACCACCAGCAGGGACATACTTCCCCATCAGTGCTCAGATGAAGATCATCAACTCCATATCCTGCTCTGAAGCTGGTTTGAAGTGGGTCTAGGTAACTTGTATCATCCAAGACTGCCTGGAGTTGGGAGGCAACTGCCCTCTCAATCATCTTGCCCAGAAAAGGGAGATTTAATACTGGTCTTATAGTTGTTTAGGTCCAGGAAGTCTGCGGGGGGGGGGACTTTTTTTTTTTTTAGAAGCAACTGTACCACTGCTTCTTTTAGACAAGATGGAAAACTTCCCTCTCTAAGAGATGCATTGATAATATATTGTAACTTTCTGGACCTGGCGTACCATATGCCATTAAACCCCCCCCCAAATGCCCAGGAGACCTCATGAAAATCCTTTGAGGTAGGCTGGGGGGTTTAAGTCTGTCCCCCCAGTGCTGGTTCTGCCCCCCCTGCTGCTCATTCTAGCCCCCGCTCATTCTGCCCCCCCACCCCTGTACTCCGGAACACACGCACACACCAGATCCACCCCTATGGTACTCCCTCTCCCGCCGCCATGTTTGAGATCTACATGGTCCCGCCCCCAGTGTGCCGATTGGCTGCCCAACAAACCTGTGACTGGTTGGTAATTTCCCTAAGCAGCCAATCATCACACATGAAATGGCAACATACCCAAGAGAATTATATATATAGATTGGGATCTAATTGCATCTCTTCCCTGAACGACCAGCCAAGAAGGACATGGATCAAGAGGACAAGTTGTCTTCCTTACTTGGTCCAGTAGTTTGTCCACATTTGTGGTAGTCACCAACTGAAACTGATCCAGTATAATCCTACTCACAGTGTTGTTGGTCACCCATTGTCAACTTCTGCTATAATAATGTCTAACTTGGCTTTTATCCAAGAGATTTTATCTGTGAAATGATCATTAAAAGCATCACAGTGAACTTTTGAAGGCTCTAGAACTGGACTCAGTGGAGAAGGTGCCTGAGTTAAACCTCTAACCATGCTGAATAGTCGGGCTGAATGCAACTCTGCAGACATAATATGTGCAGAGAAGAAGGCTTTCTTCATGTATTGCTACCTTGTAGGAAAAAAGATGTTCTCTACATTGTGTCTTGTCGGATATAAGTCGAGTTTTCCACCATTTGCACTACAGTCATCATCCTTCTGTTTCAGCTCCTTGAGGTGCCCTGTTTACCAAACAGCCTGATTGATAATGTGTCGGAGAGAACATTTGAGAGCGATCATGTCAATAGCCATAGTCAGATCTTGATCTCATCTATTGTGTCCGGGGCCTCAACAGAATTGTCAGTGGTACCAGCCATAAAACCCTCTAAGGTTTTCTGGAATCCTAAAGGTTCCATTAGCCGTTGAGGGTGGACCATCTTAATCGGTCCACCACCCCTGCAGGGACAGATCGTAGCTGTGATGCTAACTCTGGCCAGAAAATGATCTGTCCATGACAACTTGGAGGTATTAATAATCTCCGCCCACAGATCCATATGCTCAGAGCAGAAAACAGCATCATGGATGTGATATGCTGAATGAATGGGCCCTGAGACCAGTTGGGATAGGCCCATGTTTGTCATGGATGCCATGAACCCCCAGGCTGCACTTGACAGACTGCTCTCAAATGAGATGTTGAAATTGCCAAAGATCAAAAGTCTGGGTGACTCCAACACCAGTTCCAAGACCAGTTCTGTGAGCTTGGCCATGGTGTCTGTTAGGCAGCGGGGTAGAAGGTACATTGAAAGAATCCCCAATCTATTCCTGGTATTCAGGCTCAGGTATACATACTCAATATGGTTCAGCTCCTTAAAAAATAATCTAGTTAGGTTAAGAAGGTCTTTATAAACCACAGCTACTCCATCCCCCCTTTCCCTCACCTTCTCACTAACACAGTACCCTGCTGGGGGAGCCTGTACCCTTGTTGGGCTGCTATCATCTCCCAGCCAAGTTTCTGTAAAGCATGCCAGGTCAGCCTCCTCATCAGCTTAAATGGAAAAGAACTTCAATCTTCTTTGCTTGTTCACCTGGAGTAAAAAAAATTTAAAGCCTTGGAGACCCTCAGTGATGACATGACTCATTAGAAAAGACCGTCATGCTTGCTAAGGAAGAAGGCAGTAGGAAAAGAGGAAGATTGTATCGTAAGTGGATAGACTCAATCAAGGAAACTGGCCCAGAGTTTGCAAGACTCAAGGTCTGTTGATAACAGGGTGACTTGGAGATCTCTCATTCATAAGGTCACTATAAAGAATGTATTTGTTGGGAATCTTCCTCCTGCCCATTGTAGGCCACTTGGTATTGGTGAGTGTGGTGAAAACTGGCAGTAGGAACAGCTTGATTCAAAAGCAGGTGGGGCCAATACCCTCCTCTTGCTTTCCTTTCTTAACCAGTGGGACAGATCAATCTTACTACAAACATTTGCAAGAAGAGTGGGTTTTTCCACCCTATAACTTTATTGCTCTTTATGTTTACTTTGGGCTTGTCTACACAAAGGAAAAAAAATGGCCTGCTCCACAGTAATAACTGACACAACTTGTCTCAGATTTGCTGTTGGAGTCACCCAGACTGTTAGTTCTGGGCGACTTCAACATCCCACTTGAGACAAGCTTGTTAAATCCATCAGGTGAGGCTCGGGAGTTCATGGAGTCCATGACAAACATGGGCCTATCCCAATTGTTCAACGGGTCCACTCATTGTGCGGGTCATACCCTCAATGCGGTCTTTAGTACGGAACAGGAATATCCGTGGGCAGAGGTAACTAAAACCACTGCATTGTCATGGACGGATCACTTCCTGATCAAGGCCAAATTCAGAACCACTGTCCACCCTGTCGGGCATGGAGGACCTATTAGAATGGTCCGCCCTCGAAGGCTAATGGAACCAATTGGATTCCAGAAAGCCTTAGAGGGTTTATTGGTTGGTAACGCCGGTGATTCTGTCGAAGCCTTGGTCAATACTTGGAACACCAACCTTACCAAGGCTATTGACATGATTGCTCCCAAGAGTCCTCTCCAACCCACTTCAGATCACCATCCATGGTATCCTGAAGAACTTAGGAAGCTGAAGTGGGTTGGACAACGACTAGAGTGCATCTGGTGAAAAACTTGGCTCTTGTCTGACAAGACTCGTCATAGGAAATTTCTTCATTCCTATAGAGAGGCAATACGTGCAGCGAGGAAATCCTTCTCTTCTGCACGTATTGTATCTGCAGAGTCTCACCTAGCAGAGCTGTTTAGGGTGGTGAGGGAACTGACACAGGTTCCACCTGTGCAGAACTCATTACTAAACCTGACAACAGTCTGCTGTGATGCATTTAACAACTTCTTTGCAGATAAAATCTCTCAGATAAGAGCCAATTTGGACGCTGGGCTTGGAGCAGATTCAATTGACGAGGTGTCCAGTAACAACGTTGAAGAGGTTATACTGGATCAGTTTTCAATCTGTAAGTACTGATGACGTGGACAAGCTCCTTGGGAGAGTGAGGAAGACTACCTGCCCTCTTGACCCTTGCCCTTCATGTCTGGCTGTCCAGGGGGGTGATGCCTTGAGGATCTTCCCCAGGGACATCATCAATGCATCCCTTAGGGAAGGTCACATTCCATCTTGCTTGAAGAAAGCAGTGTTTAGACTGCTCCTAAAAAGACCTTCTCTTGACCCTTTGGATATGAAGAACTACAGGCCAGTCTCCTTATTACCTTTTTTGAGGAAGGTGATTGAGAGGGCAATTGCTCTTCAACTCCAAGCTATTTTGGAAGAAACCGATTATCTAGATCGATTTCAAACTGGCTTTAGGATGGGATTTGGAGTTGAGACAGCCATGGTTGCCTTAGCTGACAACCTCCGCCTGAACATTGACAGAGGTAATGTGTCAATGGTATTACTGTTGGTATTACTGGATCTCTCAGCAGCTTTTGATACAATAGATCACAACATCCTCAAGGAAAGAACTTAATTGTGGCGTCCCACAAGGCGCCATCCTGTCCCTGATGCTATTTAACATATATATGAAGCCGCTGGGAGAGATCATCCAAAAACATGGGGCAGGATGTTATCAGTATGCTGATGACACCCAGATATATTTCTCCATGTCTCAGTCTTCAGCTCTGACTTCAGATGGTGTCTCTTCTCTCAAGTACCCAGCTTGTGGGGGGCAATTAGCTAACACACATTGGAAGCTGTTTAATGCAGTTAGATGTGTAAATAGCTATTGCTTAAAACAATTTGTAAGCCGCTCTGATAGCCTTGTGGCTGAAGAGCGGGGTATAAATAACTAACTTTTTTTTTTTTCAATGATTGTCGTAGGGCAGCAATGGACTGGATGAGGAAAAACGAAGCTGAATCCAGACAAAACGGAGGTTCTCACAGTAGCAGCCCCGAACCCAGGTACTAGGATACAACCTCCAGTCCTGGATGGAGTCACACTCTTCTCCAAGGACTGTGTTCGCAGTTTGGGGGTACTCCTGGACTCGTCGCTCCAGATGACAAATCAGGTAAATGCGATGATCAGGAGTGCCTGTTATCAGCTTAAACTGATCTGCCAGTTGGCGCCCTTTCCTGGAAGTCAGGGACCTTGAGACTGTGGTACATACTCTGGTAACCTGTGTTTTGATTTCTGTAATGCACTCTATATGGGGCTACCCTTGTGCTTGGTCTGGAAACTTCAACTAGTACAGAATATGGCAGCCAGGTTGGTCTCAGGTACATCTAGAAGAGACTGTATAACACCGATTTTAAGATCACTTCATTGGCTGTCCATTAGTTTCCGGGCCCAGTAAAAGGTGTTGGTTATCACCTTTAAAGCCCTAAATGGCTTGGGTCCAACCTATCTTTGGGACCGCCTCCTTCCATATAATTCTCCCCGTGCGCTCAGGTCCTCTGGGAGGAATCTGTTGCAACCTTTAAAAACTAGGCTCTCGTCGACCTCCCAGAGGACCTTTTTGGCTATTGCTCCCAGATTATGGAACGGCCTGCTGGATGAGATCCATCACATTACCATCTTAAATAGCTTTAAAAACCTCTTAAGATGGATCTCTTCCGGCAGGCCTTTCCTGAATAGATACCCGGCCATCTTAATTAGTCCAATCCCACCCAGCTTTTTATTTTATTGTGTTGTTTTTAGTATTTTTAGTATTTATTGTGTTTTAAATGTTTAATTATTTAATTGTATTTTAAGGGGTGGGTGGGATGGAGGGGTTGTATGTAGATTTTAATGTTGTAAGCCACCCCGATTGCATTTCGTAGAGGGGCAGGATATAAATATTATTATTGTTGTTGTTGCTGTTGCTGTTGTTAATAGCTGAGACAGTGGCTGCAAGTGGATTACTCATTTTAAAATCTGCCGCCAGTGAATTTAAAAAGCAAAAACTATTTCTATGGTGCACACAAGTGATATTCTACCTTTTCAAAAAAAAAAAAAAAGAAAAAAGAAAAAGAAAAGAAAAAGAAAAGAAAGAGAGATAGAATAATAGCACAAACCCATTTTATCACCTCAGTGATCACTCGCTAAGGTGAAAATCCAACATGACAGCAGCGGGTGCTTGCCCTGTAACCCAGCCTTGCCCCCTGCGCTAGTCCAGCCAATCAGGTTTGCACTTTGTCTTGTATGGGGAAGCGATTCATGTTGAATCCCTTGTCTTAACGAGCAAAAACACGCATATCACTGGAGCTTTTTTTAAAAATTGAGGAAAGACACAAATGCTTTTCTCACACAGCTTTTCCTCTTTTTTTGGCCCCCCTCCTTCACAATATGAGACAATAAGGGATCCCATTAAGACAGCTCGTATTCCCAGTGAATTCTGTGAGGAGTATTTTCACCGTATAGACAACCCCTGTGCCTTGGGTTCATGGAATCTCATTGACGTATAAAGAATTCTAAAATTAATCCTGGGATTTCTGCAAGTCTAGTTCACTTCCATCTTTCCTCCCTCCAATCCACGTTGCTAGTGTGAGAAGGTGCACTGATAAAACACAGCAAATAAAGGTAATTTTGATATGACTTCTGTGCATGATTTTGTCATAATTCTTTTTTGTGCAGAATGACTGGCAGCTCTGCAGTACATAGAAATTGGAAGACTGAAAATGGATGATTACTAATGTACTGCTTCAAAAATTCAGATGAGAATTTTGAAGCAATTCCTACTATTTATCAGGGTTTGGAAAAGTTACTTTTGAAGACTACACATTCCAAACACACCCCAGCCAAGATGATCATGACTGTTGTCCACAATGATGGACACAATAACATCCTGTTATCTATGGGAAGAAGAAGACTGGAAAACTAGGAAGCATTGTGGTGTTTTTGTTTTTTTAAAAACCCACCCTCCTGGCAGAAACAAAAAGACTCAGGAAAATGTGTGTGGGTGGAGGGGGTTTGAAATGCCCTGGAATTATCAAAATGTTGTTTGGTTCTCTAAAACAGAAGTAATAACTACAGGAGTAAAAACTGTGATCTTCTTATGTATTTGGCTAATTTGGCTGAGCTCTGTGAGTCTGCTTGGTACACTAATAATGCCTTAGGTAACAATTCTAAACAATAATTTATTTATTTGTTTAAGTATTTATTTGCACTAAATACTTTTGCACTGCTTTTCAGGGCAAAGCACTATACCTGTTGATCAGAGCCGCAAGCAAGAGGATGCTACTGCACTCAGGTTCACCTAATACTTCATACCCAAGGTAGAAATACAATACTGTACTAAATTTCCATTATCCCTTTTAACCCATATGTCTACTGGGAAAAGCTAAAAAGGAAAAAAGGGGGCAGCAAGCAGAGAGAGTTGGAAAGCCATTGAATGATAAATTTTGATTGACATACATTGCCAGAACTGATGCTTCAGGAAATTGTTTTTCAAAAATAACATTGACGGCCTGTGCTTCATTGTTAGACAGAAACAGGTGACTCACACCTTGAGTGACAGTCAACCATTACATTAAAAAATGGGCTTAACAGTTAACAGCTGGGGCATCTGTTCACAATGTACACCTATGACCATGTAAAATTGCTACTAGTTACCTCTGTTAGCACGATTTGTATTAGACAGTACAAGTAGAAAAACAATTATCAGATTTCGACACAGCGAATGGTTTCTGATCACAAATTATTTTCATGCTACAGTATACCAGATAATGAGGATGAGTTAGGTTTCTAGGGAAATCCTGTCACTACATGGCTTGATTTGATAAACACTGAGATGCTTTGCTGTTGTGTGCCTTCAAGTCATTTCCGTCTTATGGCGACCCTCAGGCAAACCTATCAGGGTTTTCTGAAGATGAGAGCGTGTGACTTCCCCAGTGGGTTTTCATGGCCAAGCAGGGATTCTCCAGAGTGGTAGTCCAACATTCAAGCCACTACACCACACTGGCTCTACCAAGATATTAGTCCTTGTTCTATTTAACTAACCCCCCAGCACTTAAACTTTGTTTGAACAACAGAATAGTAATAATGTTAGATAAACAAATATACTGTGTCTGTTACAGTGGCTGAGATCCAGAGAAAGGTGATTCCCAAGTCTTGTTGAAACTGGCAGGGTAGATTGTCTGTGATGAATTTAAGCCCTACTGATGTCAACAAAAATTGCAGTTCAGAAGAAAAACTCGCCTAGTTCAACGGAACTTATTTCCAGGTAAGAATGCATAGCATTGAAGCCTTATATGCATATCTACTTTGAAATAAGTTCCATTAATTTCAGTGGAGCTTACTCCCAGGTAAGTAGATGCAAAATTGTAGGCTTTACTGGCTTTTAATGGAGAATCCTGTTTTATAGCTGTTTTCTTTAATCTAATGGTTTTATAGCTCTTTAACTATGTTTTATTGATCAGTTAAAATCTATTGCTGCATATTTCAGTTGTACTGTATATCCCCATGTAGGAAAGACAGAAAGATGACTGATATTTTAAAAGTAAATCACATTCTCTGAATTAGTAAATCCAGGCTTTAAAACCATTCTAAAACATTGCAATTTAATTATAAGTTTCCCCCTAATTATTCCCCTAACTTTTCACCTAATGAAAAGCATGGTAAAATTGACTGCACAGTAAATTTCTGCCTGTGGCACACCACTGGTGTGGATTGGTGTATGTCTGCACAATGAATAACTTCAGGTGTGGACAAAGTTACTGTAAAGAAGTAAGTTAACTAACTTATATCCCAGTTCTAGGAGAAAATGGGAGGGTACAAGTCAAATCAAATAAAATCAATCAAATAGGGGGAAATTCTCATTCAGAGTGCTTCCAGATGGACAATTCTAAGTGCTACCAATCAAAAAGGATAGTACATTTATTCCCTGAAGAAGACTAAAGGAAGAAGAGCTATGAAACAAAGATGAAAGTACACCATTGGGAATTCTTGGATATTTTAAAAATCAACTTTTGAAGAAATCTTTTCTCTGCACCCACTGGTTTTGCCTTTTTTGTAAGCTTTCTGCTATGTGGTGCAATTCGCCTTCTCATTTTGATACTTCAGAACCACAGGATCTGAAAGATGTAAACAGCCTGTGTGACTGTGACTTGCTGTGTCAGATAAAGCCATGCACGATGCTTCCCCCAGTTTCCACCAAAAAACTTGACACTGAGAATGAAATTAAAGGAACATAGAAAATGTCACTGTTAGAAAAATGATGAGATGAGTCCAAAATATGACCACCAAATGTAACAGCTACTCATGACTATATAAAATGGCATGTAGTCCTACTGATTAATACCTTTACATTACGGTAGGTATTCCAACAGCTACAATTTCCGGCTGTTACAGAAATTACGTGAACTCTACAGAGTCTCCAAATAATCTTTTTAGGCATATCTCTTAAAAACTGCATGCTTGTTAGATATACATCATAAATTCATGCTCTGGGAGTGTAATGTCCTAAAAATGGTTTGATTTTGTGTGGGTGTAAATTTAACTTATTATTTGAAGAATGGAATTGTAGATGGAATTTTCAAGCAGGCACTTTTGTGGCAAGAAATAAACACAACAACTGCAAAACTGTTGTTTTTATTTTGGAACATGCAAAATACAGTCCATGCATCTGCCATTTTGAAAAATCTTTTCATTTCATAGCAGATAAACCCAAAGATGTTTTGACTATCAACTTCCAATAAATGTTTCAAAATGCTTTACAGTGTAAAGATTATAAGAAATTTAGCAAAATTTCAACAAACCTGTATAAAAAACAGATACAGATAACTTTTCATTTCAAGGCGACATGCTGTAATGTAAAGAGTTATAATTTTGTTTTTCTCATAAAAAGTCTTCAACAGTACAATTGCTTAACCTTTACCTGCAAGCCATTAGGCTACACATGCAAAAAAATTATTTGAGTTAAAAATCACCAAAACGTGCTATTTTCATTTAAATACAGTAGTTGTAAGTTATAGCATTTCTGAACTCTTTATAAGTGTCCAGGGAAGTTCATGGAGCTAGTGTCCTGGAAGACTCATACTCTGACATACATTTTGGTTTAATCGCTTTCCCATTGTAATAGTCCACCACTTGGTTTGGAACTTCAGCCAAAACACTTTTTGCTAATGCAGCTGGGGATGCCTGCAGGAAATGGTAGAAAACAGTATTTGTTAACTCACTTCTAGCATCACATGCCAACTTTTTCATAATCAACAATGTAAAGATCATCACAACTATGTTGTGCTGTCAGATGACATTGGGTTCTCCACCTCAATCTAGACAAGCATCTGTGGGTAGGCTAAATATTGCAACTAGACTTTGAGATTGCCCAGTTTATTATACAGATATTAATAACTGGCATGCTCTGTAATGCCATCACATTCTATGAAGCAAGTGGCTCTTATCATTCATTTTGTCACTCACACTACAATGGTATAACTTCAGTTAAGTACACAGTTATCTTATATCCAGCCGATCAGTTGTCTAGAGACAAAGACATTTCTAATATCATTACCATTATAATCACTATTCATGGAAAACCTCTACAGATCTATAAAGGTCTTTGTGTGCTCTATTTATTGATTTTCACCACTCTTTTGCAGGTTTCAGCTTTCCAGATTGTCCCTGGTAGCTGTGAATCCTATGATTCTCCATAAAATACACAATTCTATAACTAAATTCACTCCATTTGTTATATTGTGAATCATGTGCTTATAGGAGAATCATGAAATACATTCTGTAGTCTTACCTTTAATATTTTATTATTAATACACTTGCATTTCATAACTCTGTTGAAATGTATTGCACTCTGTTTAGGTTGAACTCAGTACTCAGTTACATTGAACTCAAGGGGTCTTACTTCGGGATAGTGACATATAAGAATGTAGTGTTAATGTCCTATCAATGTACTCATTTGGGTTTACTTGTTCCAGAATTCTGCATGATAACAAAATGCTCAATATGTATGTTTTTAAAATGACTCAGCTGTTTTACTTCCCCTTGTCACAACTTTTATACATCATCCAAATTCTTAGCCATTAACTTTATATTGTAATGGTAGGCACATGTAGGCAGTCCCATGCGAGCCACAGTAATTCCCTCATGGCTTCTGCTTTTCGACCAATTCTGGTGTTTGACACTGCTACAGTCCCTAACCTGTCGGATAAGTGGGGGCTTCCTGTACTGAATCCTATTATTATTCCTAATTAGAGTAGACTCATTGCATCAGTGGAAATTATGTAAGTGTACACTCACCATTTAACAAATGATCCAATAGGCCTACTCTAGTTGGGACTAACTAGATTCTGGTCATTACCTGTGAATGTGGCAAACATTATGCACAAAAATAGTGTACTTCCCAGGGAGTCGGGACTGGCTGACTCAGTGATAAACTGGGTATGCTTACTCTGTATCATCATATGTAGCACGGAATCATCCTTTCTTAAGGTGTTTTCAAACATTGTACTTAAAATCATATTTGAGCCTCTCTCTATTTGTAAAATGTTTGGATGTTCTTAATACAGAAAATATGAGAATAGGGTAGGAAATTTCACACCCCAGTGCCAAAACTGGCCTGGGGAACCCAGAAGGCTTCACCTCATCCTTCATGACATGATCGTTGGGTGTTCCCCAGCTTTTGTACAGCGTTTTCGTATTCTAAAATGGTGAATGCTTCTCCTAAGCCTTACCTACTGGCTGTAAGAGCTTTCAGCCAAATTATTCTGGCCTTTCTGGCCTTTCCTTTCTGCCTTTGGCCCCATCTGACATTGAACTGCAGCATCTGGAGAACTTCTCAGAAATTGAATTTGCCCCCATAGCAGAAAAATGTTCCCTACCCTTGTATGTGAGGTTTTTAAAGAAAGAAATTACATGTACACACAATATGTCTCTTCCTCATTTTTCTCTTTTAACATTTAGTGACAGAAAATGCATGACATGATGGCATTCTGTTGAGAGACTGCCTATCCATACTCTGGTTATTTAGGGCACTTTGCAAATGTACACAAATTCATGATATTATGATGCATGCTGTACATTTTGCATGATCAGCATCAGCTATAACATATTTCAGTTGCAATCTAGTAATTTCTTTGGGCTTGTCTAGGCAATACACCCTGTCTTGCCCACCTCTCAGAGATCTGAAATCCATATGATGCAGGGCCTCCCTGTTATGCCTCCGGGCAGTCCTCGCCCCACCCCTGGGACAGATATGGGGCTGAGATGAGGGAAGGTGGAGTAGGGCCCATTATAGCTTTATAAAATAATACCTGTTTAAATCTGTTTCTTCCAGGAGGAAACTGATCGGATTCTGCATGTCTGCAGGAGCCCATCCTGGCAGGTTGGCCCTTTCTGAAGCTGCTAGTCTGCCTTGCTCTCCCTGAAGACAGGATGGAGTCCTGCTGCATGTGTCTCAGGTTGGTCACGTGCAGAGGGCCTTGGTCACAGGTTGTGGGTTGGTTTCCTGCCTTCCGAGGCAGCAAGGGAAATGGTGGTGGCAGCAGCTGCAGCGACAGGCCAGCATGCCGATCAGGATTTCTTCCCATTCCATGGAGGGAATGGAAGAAAAATGGGCCTGACTCATGGCCAGGATACACCAGTGGAGAGCCAGCATATCCTAGCTTGTGTATATGAGCACTTTGGCAGTGTGGAGCACACATGAATACTGTAAGTTAATTATTCTAAAGAAAACTCACAAGTGAAACCCCTCGCCACACCATTAGTTTCTTAACTTAAGAAAATTTTGTTATGGTTTTGTTCTAAAAAACCTGAATTAATCTACTCAGATGTATCAATTCACTGAAATCAATAGTACTTAGCAATTCATAACAAAAGCTCTTTAGTGCCATTAGACATGGGCCATGTCATCCCTATTTCATTTTATATAATACAACACAGTCCAAACTGAATACTGCATACTAGGATCTGGATTATTGTGTGAACTCAGGAAATCTTGGTACAGTAATAGTAAATAAATTTAAGACAGAAAACAGACATATACCGAGTCCCAGAACATAGAATAAAAATATATTTAGTGTACTATGATGATTTTCTGCCTCTTGTTTGGGGAATACCTTAAACTGCAATCCTGTGCATGTCCACTCAAAAGTAAGCCCCACTCAAGTGAAAAGAACTTGTTCCTAGGTAAGTGAGTATAGGATTGCAGCCACAATTCATTTTTAATGGCTAAAGCATTCAAATCTATATGTGGAAAATACAATACAAAAGAGACAACTTAACACAATGAACATTCGGTTTGCTTTTTCATTATTTTATTGGTAAAAATGCATAATCACACTTCTGTTTCAAATAATCCTTCTGAATTTACTTTTGATTAAATGTGATTGACAGTATCACCTAGAAATCTGGCGGTCTTTAATATGTAAATTCTTCATGTTGATAAAAGGTGACAGTGATTTTCTGTCTGGGATGAAAGTTGCTCAGTGCCAAAACTGCAGAGGCAGGAGATTAGGGCTTAAAGAGCTATAAAATTTAGTGTGTGTGTGTTTTCTTTGAAGTGGCATATCACAGGAGCAGGCATATTTGCTTACTTTATTTTCACATGTAAACATGACAAATTTCAAACATTTTTTTTTCTGGTGGACAAGATTACAAGAGTTTTAAAATGTATTTTCCAATTATTATGTTTTGCACTTAGTGAAAAATTCAGTGGAAGAAAAAAACTTGTGCAAAATACATGCTGATTGTAGAGAAATGTTATTAATTATTACATATAGGGATTAGTTTTATATTTTTCAACCAGTTCGATGGTCCTCTGATTTGATGACTTTCAGGGCTAAAAGTTTTTGCTTCCTTAATCAAACGCAACTCTCTTCAGGATACATTACTACTTTTTTAAATTGAAAAATATTTTCAAGTACTGCTACCAGCACAATCCTGTGGATGTCTATTAAGTTTCGTGGAGCTTACACCTTGGTGGAGCTTACACTTTGGTAAATTGTGTATAGGATTACAAATGAGTATTTCCCAATCAAAGCAAATATTAGCTTCAGAACAGTCACTTTCCTTAGGACAAAAGAAGCAGAAACTGGTGAGCACCCAAATAAATCCACAGAAGAAATGTCTCAAGATGCTCAAGAGACGTTTGTTATATTGGTCAAAAACCAAGATGCCTTTTACCCTATGTATACACTTGAGACCGTCTTCTGGACAAGTGAATGGTTTAAGATCTCCTGGCTCAGAAATTCCTGAATCTCTGATTCTAAATAGTTGCTGAAGAAGGTTTTAAGGGTATACACTGGCAGAAACACACCTTGAGAAGCATCTCCAATTTCTTCTGTGGATTTTCCTCAGGACCCCAGCAGGGAAGAAATACATTAAATTTCCCCCCACTGCTGTTCTAATCTTATTAATTACCAGCCACTCACAGGCGATGCAATTTTCATTTTTTAAAAAAAACAAATCAACCTTGTTGCTTAGATAATATATGCATATTAGCCATGAAAACTTTAGCTCTTAACCATGAAAGTTAGAATCCCTGGCCAAAGAAATAGCAACTTCCCAAAGAGAACACAGTGAAAATTAATCTTACATGTTTGAAGTTTCTGAATGGCACAAACTGAACAATGTCACGAAGCACAGGCTCCCCCTTGGGAGACCTCAGGATCCCGTCATCCCCATCTAGCATCTGCATGTCACTGAAATCGGCATTTCCAACTCCAACGATGATGACCGACATGGGGAGGTGGGAGGCATGAACAATAGCTTCGCGGGTGTCTGCCATGTCTGTGATGACACCATCCGTCAGAATCAGCAAGATGAAATATTGCTAAAGGGTTTTAAAAGGAAAATCAAAACTTCATTTCTAGCAACCACTCACCTAAATAAATGCTTCAGAGATTCCCTGGTAACCCCCCCCCCCGACAGCTGTGATTATTCTTGATGTGCTATTAATGAAAGTGGCAGGGAAAATTACATTTTTTTAAAAAAAAGGTGAAATACAACACAAGCCAATACTTCTTCCTAACCAGACAAGGATATTGTTAAGACAGTGTGTGTGTGCGTATACAGTAGTTAGCTATTCTGATTAAGGAGCATTGACACCAATGGCTATAGAAAACAAACTAAAGTTTTATTATAGGAATGCCATTAGAGATAGGAAAGCTTTCTAAAGGTGCTAAACAAAGCTAAGCTTGAACATGAGGAATAGGATAGGACTAAGATGCATAACACCATGCTGTTATATAGTAATAGCAGTGGTCTGGTCTTTTGTCTCAGCCTCATCGCACAATGTCATGGTTCTCCTTGTGCTAGACAGTCTTTGGGAATATGATTTTTTTTTCCATGCTGAAAATAATCCATTAATGACCTCCTTTCCACCATGATTCAGTAGCCAGTTTGAGTGTGGATTCTATTGTGAGAATAATCAATGTGTGGGAATGGTCTGGCTGTCCCTCCTTTGGGGCGTCCCAAGGGAATCTTCAGTAGGGAAACCCCAGACTACTTTTGGTTCTTTCACAGAAAGGACAAAACTTTTGAAGAGAATAGCTGTGTTTCCTATGGTCTATGCTCTTGAAACCTTTTTCAGATGCTTTTCTTTTTTTATATACAAAATCTTTCCTGTTGTAATGCAATATTATTATTATCCTGACAACCATTTAAAGTTGCTATTCAGTTGCCTTTACTGTATGGGGGTGTTTTCCAAAGATTTCTTCACGTTTTCCTGTGGTACCACATACCACAGTGTTGCCACCACAGCATTAAAAAAAATTTTTTTTAAGGTAATGATGTAATAATGGTATTATAGCATAACATCATTGGATTTTTATCTCAAAAACCTTCAGGACACCCTGAAACAACTCATTAGCATGATAAACACTTGTTTTTCACAGGAGAAAGATATTCAAAATTTGGGGGGATGGTGTGGTCTGTTTCTCTTCCTGTCTCACCTCTCACAATACAAGATCTGGGCAATGGTGGGTGCATTGCAGTAATGTTGTACTGTAATACTGTTATTACAGCTTAATGAATGTAAGTGAGACAGTTTTGAACAGGACTGCCTGAAATAACTGACTAGTGTGATAAGCAATACTCTTTTTCATAGGAGAAAGACATAAAAAATGGCAGGGGTGTGTGGTCTGTTTCTCTTCCTGTGCTACCTTGAGAGATTTGGGCAGTGACAGGTGTACCATAATGGTGTTGTGCTGTAATAATGTTATTAAATACTGTACACACACACACACACACACAGTATATATATATATATATATATATATATATATATATATATATGCAAACTAAACATGAAGCACAAGGCAGGGCAAATGGGGTGGCGATAACTGCATTAGTGCAGATTAAAAAAACTGTACAAGTTATGCTATTATAGTGCAAATGTGGCAAGGATGAGATCCACTTCCATCAACAATCAGCTATCATTGCCAGTACAGCTGAAGTGGTTTTTGAATGGTGTAACCCAGCATAACCGCATGGTGTGATAAGACCTACATTTTACTTTCGGCGCAGTGAGAGAGCAAAAAAGAGAGGGAAATAAGAGGAGGAGTAACCCCTAAGAATACCAGCCTATATCTCAGAAAGTAGGATAAGTGGATAACACATGAGGTTTTATGTCACTGAAACACTATTTAACCCTATCACTGCTGCTATATCTAAGGGTATATCCATGGCAGTTTGACGCCTCTTTAACTATCATGGCTCCATCCTATGGAATCCTGGGATTTATAGTTTGTTGTTGCACCAGCACTTTCTGGCAGAGACGGCTAAATATCTCTGAGAACTACAAATCCCAGAATTCCATAACATTGAGCCGTGGCAGTTAAAGTGGTGCCAAACTGCTATAATTCTGCAGTGTGGATATACCCTAAGACACATATAACCCTTTAAATTGCTGAAGGTTGCTGCAGTTCCATCAATTGCAGTAGCCTACATTTGGCTTACTTAGGAAGGGTTCTCCTCCCAGAACCTTTGCTGTTATAGGTTAATGGTGCCCTCCACCAAGAATTCAAAAAGCATAGTACCCTAGACCACCAAATTATTTTAGCTCCTGAGACAGAAAATTTCACAGGTACTCTAGCAGTAAAACTAAAACAACTAATGGAAGCTGGTGGCTTCTCTGTCAGTAGGGGAGTGCTGACATGCCTGTTTGTAGTCCAGACAATAAAGAAGATATTCAAGGTACTGAGTCCCATCCCCTCCGTAGGTTTGGTTATCTTGGACAGCTACATTAAAGTTCAGACTAAACCCCGGTGCAGATTCTCTGCCCCCTGGAATGGAAGCCACAGCAAACACAACTAATTATAAAATGAAAATTCATAACTAATGATTTTTTTTTTGCTTTTCTATGATATCAAAAATCAGCTGCCTGAGGCAGCCACTGAATGATACAGCTGACTACTCCAGGGGTGCCACTATGGGTCAGGGTGGGGGGGGGAATCAGGAACAGCCTGATGCAACAAAGCTTAATAATTCCCTAACCTACTCATGAGGAGTGCAGTCCAGATGCACTGCATATTCATGGGGGCGGGAAATCTGTCCTTTCGGCTCTGCCTCTACCATGTATCCCCTTAGCTGGGACAAGAGTCCCCCTGGCTCAGGTCTCTCTGTGTTCTTTTTCTTTCTTCTCTCTGCCAGGTGGCCCCTGAGGCAGTATTTATCACCTTTTCACAGAAGCATCTCTAAGATCCTTCCAGGTGATCAGGTCATCTCATTGGTCAGTTATCTCCTGATGCTGACCCCATAAACTGTAACTTAACCCGATGCATTCTTAACTTTTTGTTTACCTGCTTGGCTGTGTTGCCTAGATAATGGGAGAGCCTATTATCACAGACCCCAATAAGAATTCTTCCCCCAATGAAATTTTCCTTCAGTCTCTTTAAGTACTGCAGAGAATGAGACACTGAATATAATTTGGACCTAGAACTCTTCACATTCCCTTAGTGTTCACATTCCCTCAGTAACGTTGCCTGCCTATTTTCTTTGGATGCCTAAACTGCATTTCTAAATGCTTGACTGAGGTCTTAAGATACTACAATGCTAGAAATTTGGAGCTGGAAGTAAAATTTCATGGGGGGAAGGTGCAGAATTCTTATTTGGGGAGCAATGCAAGGAAGTATTTGAAAAGAAAAGAATCACAGGATCATAGAATCAGAGTTGGAAGAGACCTCAAGGGCCATCCAGTCCAAACCCCTGCCCTGCAGAAATATACAATCAAATAATTCCTGACAGATGGCCATCCAAGCTCTGTTGAAGAACATCCAAAGAAGGGGACTCCACCATACTCCGAGGCAGTGCATTCCACTTCCGAACAGCTCTTACTTTCAGAAGGGAAAAGAGCTCAAAAGGTTTCTCTTTGAGATTTTTTCCCCCAAAATGACAGAGATTCAGGATGGCAGCAAATAATTTGAAAGACAATTGTGAATGTGCACAAGGAACTGTAGTACTATTCATGGCACCCTTGCTCCATATATTAGAATGGCCAATCTAATTGTTAATTGAGATTGTACACGTGGTTGTTAAGGAGACAGAAATTATGAATTATGACCAAGATATATCTAAACAATCATGGCTAAATGCCACTGAAAGCAAAGGGTCTGATAAGGAGAGTGATTTCAACAAGACTTTATCCCAGGTCAGTGGGGATAGAATTGCCACACTACAACTATTTGAAGAGACTATTTGGGGGAAAAAATCTTATCTCCCTATATGAGCCTGCCAAAACTCTAAGATCTGCAGGGGAAGGCTTTCTCTTGGTCCCACCACCATCCCAGACATGTCTAGGGAGGACACAAGAGAGAGGCCTCTCAGTGACTGCTCCCAGGTTATGAAACTCCCTTCCTTGGGAGACCTGGTTGTCCCCCTCTTTGCTATCTTTCTCCTGGCAGGTAAAGGCCTTTTTATTACAGGAGGCATTTGGTTTTTAGTGTATGTGGTGGATAAAGCTTTTAATGGGGTGTGTGTGTAGTGTTTTTGTTTTATTATGTTATTAAATATCTTTTAATGCTGTTTTTAACTTGCGTTTTTTAAACAGAAATTTAGTTTGTGTTTTAACTTTTGTATCAACAGTTTTTTTTAACTGTACTGTGCTTTAAAAATGTTGTATGCCACCTTGGATCCCATATTGGGAGAAAGACAGGACATAAATTAAACAAACAATACAGCTACAGAGGGACAGAACCTGGAATTGTGATTATATAAATACTAAAAAACAATATAGTACTGATAGAATCAAGAAGCACTATTTTGGCCTTACATGCAGATAATCACACTCTTGCATAGCCACTTAACTGTGGATATGTCACACATACCACCCTTCTCCTGTTTCCTTACTGAATATCACAAGAAGAATACACATACAGAGTGTTCACTGAAAGACTGGAAGGGAACCCATCCTTTTACGTAGAGTGTGTAGGGGAGGTTAGAAAATGCTAGTAAGTAAGTAATGTGTGCAGTTGTGTATGAGGCAGTTGATACCCCTCCCTCTCTAAAAGGTCTAGTTTTGTTTGCAGTCTGCTCCTATTCTCACCGATGCCTCCTTAGTGTTGATTTCTTCTGATGCTGATTTAGCCACCTTCTGAATGATGGGAGCAATGTTTGTAGGTCCATAAAGTTGAAGCTTAGGGAGGCAATTCTGATATGCTTCAACTACTCCTTGGATCCCTTGGGTAATGGGAAGAAAGAAAGAATAAGAAGCAAATAGTGTTAAAGGTAGTCAGTAAACAAAATGGTAAAAATTCACAGTAAGAGACAAGGTCTTATCCAAGACATTTCCTTGTGTGAGAAGAAAAGCACAAAGATGGTGCCTGTCCATTCCACATACAGATTCTGAGCAGACTGGCTACTGATCTTTTCTATGCTTTTATCACTGTCTTCAAGTATCTGAAGGGCTATCACATGGAAGGCAAAGCAGACCTATTCTCTGTTGCTCCAGAGGGATGGGCTAGAAACCATGACTGGAAGCAACAAGTAAGCAGGTTTTGGCAGATTCATTCAATTGGTCCAGGTGGGCAACTGTGGCAAGACCAGGGGATCATTTTCTACCCTGGACTATCGGGGGGCTATATATATAACAAAAACACAAAAGTCAGTCAAAGCAAAGCAAAGCAAAGCAAAGCAAAGCAAAGCAAAGCAAAGCAAAGCAAAGCAAAGCAAAGCAAACAAACCAACCCCAAAGTCACCAGAAGTTCATTTCTGGGTTTGCAAAATGATATTCTGGGATGTTAAAGAGTGCAAGGGATGCATTTTTGAAAGGTGAGTTGCATAATACTTTGAAGAGAGTCAATTCACCTTTTTTATGGCCAGAAAGTTGGCAGTCTTGGGGAGTTTGGAGGGGGGAAAGGGATAAAAAAAAACACCTTTGGGAAGATGCATGGTCCTTCCCTTCTTGCTACTTGTAGTCCTGGCTAGAGTAAATCCATTGAATCAGTTTTTGAATGATGAATCAACCAAATCCCATTGCTCTAGTTGGGACTACTACAAGGATTCAGGCCTTTGATTAACCATTCACAGAAAGTATCTAATGACAGCTGCAAAGACTGCTAGAACAAGGCAGTAGGTTTTTTCTTTTCTGGAGGTATTTAAATGGAGACTGGACAGCCAGACATCAAAGACACTGTAGTTGCATCAAATCACATGCCAAACACTGGTGATGGAGCAGCATCTTTTCCTCCACCTGGAGACAACAGGTCAATTTAGGGGCACCAGAGCAGGGCTTTTGAGATGCAACACACTGTCTTATGCCTTATTACAGCTTCTTACTCTTCAGCATCTCTTGCCTTAAGTGGCTGCCTTAATGTTAGGGTCAGCTTTGTCAAGACCAGAGTTCCCTCTGAAAATTTTTAAAAAGTGATTCCTGCAATTTCTTTCTCACACAAGTGATCTACTCTCTTGCCAATTTATTCTGCACAACTGTGACTCTGGAGGATTTGTTCAAAGCAGCTCTCCCCTGCTGACCTGACCTCTTTTAGATGTTATGCCATATATAATTCATGAGCCATGCTTTCCTTCTCACCAGCAGCATTTAACTGTGCACACTGCAGATATTAAGCACACTGTGTGATATTAGCACACTTTGCAAATGCATTCCATTTTTATAGTCAGTAGAAGATTTCAGTAATAATTTGGGCATCAGAAAACCTCAATAGATTGAGGCCTATAGATTTTAATTATTAGATGGTGATATCTTGGTAGCATTTTTTCTCTTGCTGCTCCTAATCAAATATTAGTTTATAGTGAAGTAAAGGAGTTAGTAAAAATTGCATTTTCTAAAGATTTTTTTCCTAAAAGAACCATACTTATCAAGGTATCTGGGGTATCTGAAAAATAAAATTCCTTGAATTTTATGGAATTATTTGCCCACAGTAACTGGCATTTGCTCAGTTTAACTGACGTTCAAGACAATTAAAATAACATTTCTATAAGCATCTTAGTTGCACTAAATCCAAATCATTGGTCCACGTATTCAGTATTATCCACTGAAGGTAGAAGTATTGTTTACAAAAGCAGGAGAAGCCCAAAGGGTAGGGAAATATTTGGCCCTCCAGATTTTGGGGACAACTCCCATAATGTCTTATGGGTCATGCTGGCTGCGGATTAGAGAACTGAAAATCAAATATGCTGTCTACAGATCCCCAACCCTTGTATACAGTGATGGGCAGTGGCTTTTTTTCCAGCCCTGCCCCTTATGTCAAGCACTGGCCCTGGGACTGCCTGTGTGCAGGACTCCATGCTTAACAGTTATCAGTCAGTTTGTTACTTGAGTTAGCCAAAGGTCCTTTTGACCTAACTGACCAGCTGACTGAAACAACAATTTATAGCATAATCCTACACATGACTTTTGAAAAATTAATTCCTCTGAGTTCAAAAGGATCAATAGGCCAATACAAGATTATAATATAATAGAATATGATTTATAATAAATATAATATTATAATAGAAGATTAGAGTCCAAATAATGAGAGCAGATAACACCTATTCATTTGTCCTTCATTAGGAAGGTGTCTAAAATCTGTGATTTTGGGTGGATAATCCTGCTGACAGCTGGAATAGTGGAATACTATACTAGCTTTACTCTGTGGGATTGTGGAATGAGTGGACACATTCAGACTAGTGGGGTGGGAGAAGCTGTGCCTGCATGTCGTTCCAGAAGCACTGTGGACTGTTGTGCAAACCAGGTAAATTCTTACATAAAGGAAGTCTCCTTACACACACTGGTAAAAAATCCAGCATTCCAGCCTGTGTTTCAGTCTGTCCCATACCTTATACAAGTGGTTCCCAATCTGTGGGTCTGCAAAAGTTGATGAATCACAACTTTCAGAATCCTTCACAATCGTCCATGCTGGTTGGTGCTTCTGCCAGTTGAAGTCCAACAACATCTGAGGATCCAAGCTTGGGAACCACTGCCTTCTACATTATTTCAAGGAAATCTAACAAGTACCAGACACAATAAATTCCATGTAGGGAAAATCATGCTAGAGCTGTTGAGGTAGCTTGTTTTCCATAACAGTATCATTACCTGCACATTCCGGGTTGTCTTCATTAAAGTTGATTGCAAAATCATGAGAGACCTGTGAACCAACCAACACCCCCACCCCCAAATAAAGTTTTAGTTCAGAAAAGTGACTCAGTTTATCCTCTAGTAGCAGATGGAGAGATGGCTATCTCTATCTAGTCACTAGAAATATTTCCTTTAGAGTGTATGTTTATTTCTTTGCTTCCCACTTGTCGAATTTGTATCCTGTATCAGCAGGATGTATTTGCCCAGAGCTGAGTCACTGGCATTTATCTTCACTGATAAGAAGAGAGTTCAGAATTAATGGCCAATATCATCGCTATGCTTACTGCATTCCCATTTTGAGGCAAGCTAATTCCACTGTGTGTGTGCACAGCGAGTGTGCACCTTGAAGTCACCTGTTGATTTATGGCAAACCCATGAATTTCATAGTTTTCTTAGGCAAGGAATACTCAGAGGTGGCTTTGCCAATTCCTTCCTCTGAAATATAGACCAGAGCACCTGGTATTCATTGGCAGTTTCCCATCCAAGTACTAACCAGGGCCAACCCTGCTTAGCTTCCAAGATCAGCCAGGATCTGGTGCCTTTTGGGTATTATGTAATCTTAACTTAAACTGACCAGGCTTAAATGTTCAGTAAATGCTCCTGGGCTAAACATCTTGTCTTACAATTAAGCACTTAGTAGTACTGAGGAAATATATACCTTTCCAGCTACATGTCTACCAAGAGGAAAATAAGCAGAATTTAATATTCAAGAGACCATTTTCCCAGTTTTTTCAGAACTATGTATGATATCATGTTTGCCTTATGTCTTGTCATTTATTTCAATTTATCATAAGAAACACATTTCCTCCTAAAACTGGCTGTTTCCTTGGACATGTATGGTCATTATATATCATAATTATGCTTGGAAGGGGTATTACAAATAGTGTAATTGATCCTGTGTTGTCCCCCTCCCCATGCCATTAAGATGATAATTTACACAACATCTGTTTGTGGGTAAGGCCAATGCTCTTATCTTACATATGAGTTGCAAAGAGGGTGGTCCCCCCTATTTTTTTTTTATAATTAAAAAACATTCCAGTACAAACAACACTGCAAGACCCTGTTGCTACCTCCAATGCATTTCTCCAGTGAGACTCTACATTCCAAGAAATGCTGGGTCACACTGGAGGAAATGTCAGAGGAAACAACAGGGACACAACCAAATAAGCAACACAGTCCTGTAGATCTCAGTATGCAGGACCCTTCTTTAAAAATTCAAAAATGAGGAAAAAACACTCTCTGGCCAACCTGTGTGTAAGGCAAGCTAACACTCCCGCAACAACTTAATGACTAAAGGAGCATCTTAGCAGTGAGTAACAAAGCAAGTTACTTTCTCCAACCCCCTGGTAACACAAAATGCATAGCAGGGGAAGAAGATGAAGCTTGTTAATATTAATGCATTAATGTGCAAAGTAACTTTCCCAAGCTCTGGTCTAAAGCTGAAACCATCTTATGGTTTACTGATGAGTCAGTCAACCAATCAAGTAAATAATGTACATGCCAAATAAGAGCACAGTTCAAGACACAAACTACAGCAGGGAGCTTTTCCAAAAACACCAGCTCCAAGGTTTTTGTGGGCTCTTTTGCAAGACATCCCTAAAGGGACTCTCTGCCTTAATGAGTCTATTTGCTAATAATGGCCGTTCCTCTTCTTCCTGCTCCTCATTGCCAGCACCTGTTTGCTTGCTTAGCAGAAAGCCAGGCAGCAAACAGGAAATGCCATCTACTGCTAAGGACTCACTACAGGAAGTGACACTGATTTCTCACTGCCACCACTATCTGAGCCAGAATGAGAAATGGATGTATAAGCAGGTTTCCATGGTGAAGGGAAGCAGGAGGTCCATGGGGATCTTCTCAGGGGTTCCTAATGGGGCAAGGGTCCTTGGCAAACATCCTATCTTGCTGACCCTTATGCCAACCCTATTTTCTAGTGTAGTAGTCATAAACCTACCTTATACTGTTCAGTCAATACATTAAAATGTATGTGCATTTCCCTTCCCCCCCTATCAGTTTATACAACCCCAAAATTTAGCCAATGTCTGGCCACTCCTTTTAACCCATCTATGAATCACAAAGCATAGTTGCTTCACTTCAAATGCATTCACTAAAAAGGACTCCCCCCCTCCCATCTATTATATTAATGCCATCTGTTTGATATTTAGGCTGGGTGTCCATGCTTCAAAAATACTGTTTTCTAAAAATAAAATTTGTCACAATAGGAGGGGAAATTGAGTGGCATGGGAACTCTGAAATATGCCAATTTTATGTGAAGAGCCAAAGGCTTTCAAATTATTTTCACTGGAGTAACATTGGTTTGGAGCTCATAACTATGCATACAGTGATGTCATTTAAGCAGAGAGCCTCTGAGTCTCCAGCATCTCAGGTGATTTGAAAATTGCTTCTGCCACTCATCTCTCTCTCCTGCTGAGTTCTGCTACTCTCTTACCAGCTCCCCCACAGCCTTCCATGTCCTGTTCTCACTCATGAGTTATCTGTGCAGCAGCAACCTACACACTGTGGTATGTACACCAAGAGAATGAGGAAGATTCACCTGTACACCTACTTTATAGTCCGGAGGTATCCTGGCTCCAAAACCATAGACCGGGAACATTTTATCACTGAAATGAAAACAAATACAGGGGAGTTTATTGGGGGGCCTCCAAAATGATGTGTTGTTACATAGACACATTAAGGATCCTTTCACATTGCACAATTAGAGGACTATGGTTCTGTTTAATTGCCATGGCTGCATCCTGGAATTTGCAGATTGGAGACTCATGAGACCTCTCTGGAAAAAAAATATCTAAATATCCCTCTCTAAACTGTAAACTGCAGGATTCCATAGGGTGTTGCTATGGCAGTTCAAGTGAAATCATAGCACAGTATAATTATGCAGTGTAAATGGGCCCTAAGCCAGCTTCAGAATCACATACACACACCAGACAGCAGAAGGTTTGTAACATAGAGTATGCCATTTGTTCATTGTTCTTTAATTATTATTATTATTATTATTATTACCCCGCCCCTCTGTTAAAAACAATCAGGGCGGCTTACAACAGTTAAAATACAACAATACAGATTAAAATCCCTAAGCCCCACCCAACCCCACCCTCCCCCATAAAAAGATATTAAACTAGTATCAAATTAAAATCCACCTAAACTTAAAATCACATAAAGGGATCTGTTCCTTTCTCTCCATGTTTGTTTTCTTATTTACACTTTTAAAGGATAGGATTCCAACAGATTTCCATGTCTCTTCTCTGAGTTCTTGAAGTTAATATACATTTCCTCTTCTGATTATTCCTTACCATTTGGCAAGCCTGTTTTCATATACAATTAAGCACTGATTTTGTAATATTTTACATTCCCAATCTAACTATGGAGGGAGGTTTTCTTGTAATAAACAGAACTGTAAGTTATGCTCAAACAATGTGTTCAAGTTACTTAAGCCTTCTCTACTTCTCTAATGCTGCCACTCAAGAGAGAGGACTAGAGAATTCAAAGTCTCTTACCAGACTATATATCGCAGGATTTCAATAGAGTGGAGCCAAGACAATTCAAATGGAATCAAAGCACTGTAACTGTGCAGTGGGCAAAAAACTGTCTGCGTGTCCAGGCAGGATGTGCCCCCCTCCCCGCATCCACAATGAAAGTCAGACACAAAATTATTATAGAAAAAACATCTCCGCAATAATGGACACAAGTTTATTGATGACAGCTGCAATTGGTTGGCTCAAACACATGGGTTCGGATCCATACATCGACCAACCCGACCGCTGGTTGATGAAACTGTTGTCGGCCCACTTGCCGACACGTACCAACCTAGGAAATGGGGAGGAATCTGGGCAGGCAACTGGATGCTTGCTAACCACCTCATTCTCCCCCTTTCACCACTAAAGAAAAGGTGGGGGCATCTGGTAATCACATATCCTCAGTTGGCATGCCCTTCTGGCTCATGCTAACCGCACCCTTCTTCCCTGGGTCTCTGTGACCCTGACCTGAACTTGATGGAGACCCCCGATAATGATGACCTTAGATTGGAACCCATGCCAACCCTCCCCCAAAGTTGTGACAATGAGCAAATATATATATAGATATACCCCTGGGAACATACATAACTGAGGGTGGCAAATGCCGAAATAGAACAATTGCTGGTGTAACCAAGAGTTACACTGGGGTAATGTCCTAACAGAATTCCTGCTGAAAACTTCTAGAACTGGGTTGCTGATATGGATTAACTGTCTCCTTTTTTATTTCATTTCATTTGCACAACTCTTATGCACTCAACAGAAATGCAGTGTTTCCTACACAATAATTTTCTTCACAAATAATAATGCAGCGCTTTGCCCTGCAATGCTATAGCATATTGATTATCTGTCTTGTAAATAAGAACTAGCCATCTTTCACAGGGGGTGTCAGAAACAAAGTGGGTGGTGCAACCTTAATTTTGTGCTAATTGCCTGCTGATTGCCTTGTCTTTGAGTAAGTGCTGATACAAGCAGGGAAACCTTGTTTAATCATCAAAACTTAGCATGCAAATTGTTCAAGAGGCTAAAAACTTGGAACAAAAAGAAAAGCATCAAAAGGAATGAAAACTCTAGTCTGTGAAAAAGGAATCTACATAAATGGGATTTAGACACCCCCTTTTTAACAGAAGGAAACAGAAGGATTCAAGATACTATATATTTCACAACTACACATACAGCTATATGTGTGGAGCTGGCAGCGCATCTGACTGCAACTGTGATATAATAAAACAGGCAGGTAACAGCAACTCCTGCTATTTTGTTAAACTATAGCAAGATATGCTTATTGTCTGTTTCCTATTATCTCACAATTTCCTTTAATTTATAATCAAATTTGGTCAACAGCAACCAATCCTAGTCTTGTAGCTGATGTATCTTAAGGCACAGTGGGTGAAAATATCCTTGATCATCTAATTATTTCTTTTATTGAAAAAGCTGTCATGAACATACACCAGCAAGAGTTTCAGCTATTGGTCAATACAATGCTATTGCTATAAGATGCTCATGTATTCATTTATTAGTTACATTTATATCTTGCTTTTCTTCCAGTATACTCAAAGGGGATTACATTACTTTCTTCTTTTCCTAGTACTATTACTGCTACTGCTACTACTAAGGTTTAATGGCATAACAAGGCCAAAAAGCCCCAATACTGCCTCCTACTGGCATCTAAAAGAATCAGAAAGGGATAAAATGGGGAGGGGGAACTCTATGACCAGTAATCTCCAATTCCCACTGTCTTTGCCATCCCTTAAACATCTCTCTTTGGATGCAACACTTAATTTCCTTCAGTGCCAAAGGTAAAGAAATGTTAAAATGTTCCTGCGAAGCAGTTTTTTTGGTAAATGAACCCACCACCTCATTCTCTGATATTCTGAATGAGTAGGTATCCAACAAATCTCAAGATAGTTCCTGATCAAACCAACTTCAGTATTTGCTGACAAAATTTTATTAATTATACTTGTCCTACAGGGGTGCAATCTTGAAAGGGAATGTGATAGAATCAGTACAGTATCAGATCTAACACACCATGCCCTCACAAATCCCAATCAGATGACCTTCATTATTGATTGGTCAACCTAAAACCTTTACAAACTCAGAACCTAGGGATATAGTAAACAGCACTTATTTTACCATCTACAGAATCCAAGGAACCATTTGTATGCTTCTCTGAGTAAAAATGTACTTATAAACAAAATCTTTCAAACCCAAGGCATCAGTCTATTGACATCCCAGCACACTGGTGGCTGTACATTTTAGTGTGCTGGGATGTCAATGAATGCCTTGGGTTTGAAGGATTTTGTTTATGAGTATATTTTTACTCAGAGGTGTATTTTGTTACTTAGAGGAGTATCCACCTTTGGTTGGTGTACATTTTAAAGAGGGAATCCCACAGCCAGCCCTAAGAAACAGATATAAATTTCCTGGGTGCAATAGTAGAAGACAGATTATAGTTGTCCAACAAGTGTCAAGCTCAAACCACACGAGGAGTACAATGTTTACATTTTTCAGAGCCACCAAATTCCCAGAAATTATCATATAGATTATATAATGGACCTTCTAAAAAAAATTTGCGATTTGCTCCACCACAAAAGATCCAGGAAATCACTGAAAAATTGTAAACTACATGTCTTACATGACCTTCCCCTCCCTACTTTTCTTCTCACACCAAACCTGTAAGTTAACCTGTAAGTTAAATTAGGTTAAAAGAGAATAATCAGCCACAGGTCACCCAGTGAGAGTCCTGGCCAAGTGTGAAACTTGAATCCAATCTCTCCAATATTCTAATCTCTTACTACACATGGGAAAATTAGACTCCCAAAGGCAAGGGTAAGGATGATGAGTTTCTCTCAAATGCAAACTTTTTTTTGCCCCTGACTCACATTCACAGTGAAAATTGCAGGTGGAGACATTTCACTGGCATAAGCTAGCTACCTGAGGCCAACAATGGTGTCCAATTCATGCAGATACGACTATTTCACACTCTCTTTCACACACTATATTAGGCAAGTGCAACTCATGATGGCCAGGCCAAGCTCATTTATGTACTGTGGCCTGAGAGGTGTTCAATGTCCTCCCACATGGTTTTGTATTTGCAAGTGATGGGGCTGGTGGCGCTAGTACTGAACCTGCTCCAGGTTCTTGTGTACTTTGTCCAAGGCGTTGAACCTGTTTGGGGAATAAGGTTTGGCACATAGCTCCTTTAAAGTTCCAACTAAAACCTGGAGTGGATTCACTGCCCCACTGATATTGGCACCACCAGTCTCCACTGCTTGCAAAAAGGCAGCACAAATGGACTGTCCATGATGCAGATTGTTTGGACTGCATTTAGCATGTTCTGTTAGATCTGATTGAGGTAATCGTGACAAAGAGTTTCATATATGGATAATAGCTGGATGATTGCAGAGCTTGGAAAAATAACTTTTTGGACAACAGCCCTTAGAATGCTCAAACCAGCATGGTTGTAGTCCAAAAATAACTTTTTGGACAACAGCCCTTAGAATGCTCAAACCAGCATGGTTGTAGTCCAAAAATGTCACACTTGCAAGCTTTGGATATTTGGATGACACAGAAAGGCAGCCTGGCCCCTCAAAATTTGCCACTTATGGCCAACCCTACCTCTGCCCATATGAAGCTTTTTTACTTCTGTGTGCTTGTCTTCTCTTTAGAACAAGGATGGGCAACCTTTTTACACAAGTATTTCTTTTTGCCTTTTTGCCATAGTTACCAAGCATGATGGCCTGCAGTTGGAATAACCAATAGCCACATGGGGCATGCACACTGCAGCTTTCCGTGATTCTGCTTTGGGAAGTCAAAACACAAGCAACTCACCACAGACCTTAACAGTACAGTTCAAGGAGCTGCCCTTGTGATGCACAATAGCTTTTTTAGTGCATAGATAGATTGTCATTCTTACCTATTTAAATTACCCCTGTGAGCTTTGCAAAAACACACTGAGATAGTGGCTGTGGAGTGAATATTCTTTCACAAGAACATAAGAGAAATGTTCTTTTTTTGGGGAAAATTAAAATATATGCACCCACTTTAATTACTGCTCTATCAGTTTTACTTAAAAAACAACAACAAATTGCTCTGGAGGTGCCTTGGGGGAAGTAGTATCTGCTGACTATGAAGAAATATGTGTCTATAATTGTGCTTTAAATGTATGAAGATAGAAAGTGCAAGTCTGCTACCTACAGGAGGAATAATTAATGAATATGGGGAATACACATACCCCAAAGCTAACTTCTGAAAGGCATCCACTAATTAATTAACTAACAACGCTGGATCAAAATACTATCTCCATAAATTTTACAGATTAGCACTAAAGAAGCTGGTCTGGCAAAAGCAAAATAAAAACCAATCCACTCTTCCACGATTCTACTAAATGAATTCTTAAACATGTAGGGTAACCACAAAGATGCAGTAAGTGGAAGATGATAAACCAACCAGGAATTGACAGCTTGGTATATTTCCAAACTCAGGCTCCTGGCTTGTTATGTGCTTATAGATCAGAACTGCAAAGCAGGATTTGTTCTTGGTTTATGATTCCTGGCTTGTTTGAGAGTGTGAAACCATAAAGTTTAGTTCCTAACCCTTTCATGCCTTTTTAGTCCAAAACCCTTTGAACAAAGTGGAACTCATTTTGGAGTAGACTCACAGCAATTCTTTTAATATATCCCCCCACCCTCAAAAAAAAAAAAAAGAATTCAGTGTTCTGTACTGAAGTGTGGGGGGTTGTCGAGACAGTGAAAATAATTCTTATAGAATTAGCTGAGAATACCTTTTGCCCAGATGACCTGTGCAGGAGATTCATGGTATTCAGAAGGAGAGGGGCAAAAAATGCCATATACTGCATGACAAGAGACTTCACAGTTTTCCGCAAAGTTTTTAAAATACTGCGGGGTGTGTGTGTGCATTACTGGTCATTTGAACAACCGATTCACAGCACGTGCACTCTCAGCAAAGGTGGAAGGTGACAGCTGATTGGTCCATCATGCAAGCGAGGGTGGGCTTTCCAGCAATGGACTCTGGAAGTGCCATAAGATCTCCCTTCTGCCTGTTTACAATAAAAGTTTTTTAAAAAGCTGTCCAGTGTTGATAACATTGGGGGGAAAAATAGCACCCAGTACTCGCGGTTGCCATCTTGATTTGCAGCATGACTCCATCTGAACCTCAACATGAATAGCTTCTCAGACAGTTTTTGGTGCCAGAAAATTGTGGAGACAAAAGAGAGCTACTGCGAATTGCCGGTAATGCACACCCCATGCAGTATTTCCTCCCATCTAGATCCATCCGAGTTTTAAAAATATTTCTTTTGCTGTGTTTGATTCTATATGTATACTGTTTTATACAATTGATATTATTTTAATTGTTGCTGGCATAATCTTTTTTATTGTTGTTTTGTTGTGTGCAATACTGTTACAATGAATGCTGAGAGTTTAATATCCCATGAGCTGGAATGGTTAATCCTCAAATATAAATGTTGAAGGTCAGGCAGGTAGGCAGACTTGAATTAAAATACAATGAAAATTTCCCCTATACACACACTAATACCATATGCAAAGCAACTTTTTAATACACCTCGGTGAGAGTCCGTCCACACCGCCATTGCCAGCCAGACCAGATACTAATACTTCTATCCCAGAAGGAAGTATAAAAATGAGTAAAAAAAACTTTCTAAGTCATGCCAAAGCAGGTACAACCATCTAGAATAAGGCACTGCCTTAAGCAGGACCTAAACAAATCATTACCATGCTGCAAAATTATAACTCATTGTCACAGAGACACATGTTAACACGCAATATTCATTAATGTTTTCTTTAAATGTAAATTTCAATTTGTGCAGACTCAGGATGAAGAATGGATTATTGGAGAGGTGAGATCCACCACATGTGTATTAGACTCTTGCCCTTCCTGGCTAATTAAACAAGCCAGAGGAGGAGTGGCTGAGTGGGTGAAGGGAGTAGTCAGTGCCTCCTTGCAACAAGGCAGGGTCCCAACACATCTGAACAAGGCGGTGGTAAGACCCCTTCTGAAAAAAACTTCCCTGGATGCCACAATACTGGATAACGATAAGCCAGTCTTCAACTTTCAGTTTTTAGGCAAGTTACTAAAGTATGTGGTGGCTTCTCAACTCCAGGGGTCCTAGATGAGGTGAATTATCTAGATCCATTTCAGTCTGGCTTCAGGCCTGGCTGTGGAACAGAGACAGCTTGGGTTGCCTTGGTGGATGATTTATGCAGGGAACTGGACAAGTGGAATGTGTCCCTGTTGCTTCTGCTGGACCTCTCAGTGACTTTCAATACCATCTTCCATAGTATCCTTCTGAGTCACCTCTCTGGGATGGGGTTTGGAGGTACCGTTCTACAATGGCTCCACTCTTTTCTGGAGGGTTGGTCTCAGAGAGTGGTGTTGGGGGATTTCCACAACCTGTGGAGTCCCTCAGGGTGCAGTCTTATTCCCTTTGCTATTAAACATCTACATGAAACCATTAGGAGAGGTTGTCCGGAGTTTTGGAGTCAGGTGTCACCAGTATGTTGATGATACCCAGCTCTATTACTCCTTCTACCTAATTCCAAGGAAGCTGTTCCTGTGCTAAACCAGCTCCTGGTAGCTGTAATGGACTGGATGAGGGCAAACAAATTGAAGCTTAATCAAGACAAGACAGAGGTGCTCCTGGTCAATTGAAAGACAGATCTGGGAATAGGGATTCAGCCTATTTAGATGGGGTTACACTACCCCTGAAAATGCAGGTTTGTAGTTTTGGGGGGACTCCTGGATTCAGCTCTGAGCCTGGAGGCCCAGGTGTCAGCAATAACCAGGAGTGCTTTTGCACAACTAAAGCTAGAATGGCAACTGTGCCTCTTTCTTGGAAAGCTTGATTTGGCTATGGTGGTACATGACTTGGTAACATCCTGTTTGGATTACTATAATGTGTTCTATCTGCTGCATTTGAAAAGTGCTGAGAAACTTCAGTTGGTCTAAAAAGCTGCAGCCAGGTTGTTAATTAGGGCTGACTACAGGAAGCACACAACTCCCTTGTTACAACAGCTCCATTGTTTGCTGGTCTGTTTCCAATTCAAAGTGCTGGTTTTGACCTATAAACCACTATAGGGCTTGGGTCCAGATTATTTGAAGGGCTATATTTTCCTGTATGAGCCCAATAGAGCTCTAAGAGCATCTGGAGAAGCCCTTCTCTCTGTCCCCACCACCTTGTCAGGCTCGCTTGGTGGAAACAAGGGAGAGGGCCTTCTCGGTGGCTGCTCCCAGACTTTGGAACTCTCTCCAAGAGAGGCCATGATGGTCCTGTCCTTTGGGCAGCAGGTTAACACATGTTTGTGCCACCAGAATTTTATAAATTGACATGGGCTAGGCTTCTAAGGTGGTGTAGTGCTGTTTTAAAGATTTTTAAAGCTCTTTAAATAGTTTTTTAAAATGCATTTTAATATTTGTAAAGCTTTAACTGATAAATGGTTTAATTGTTTATATTTATACTGCTTTTTATTTTGTATTGTTTTTACCTTGTATTATTTTAAATATGTTGTTAGCCAACTTGAGTCCTATTATCAGGAGAAAGGTGGGATATAAAAGAATAAATAATAAATCTTCATGTACAGATTTGCTACATTGAGAACACTGATTAAGGTTGTAAGCTTAGGCGCCCATATCTGAAAGTAAGGAGATTCTCAGATGGGCTCAATATTCCGTGGTAGGCATGGAACAGGGGCAAGAAAGGATCTCCCTTTTGGACGACGTCATCCCATTCCTTCCTGCTCCTGTCCTGCCCCCATGCTATTCCCAGAATATTCTATTCATGATGAAACATCGTGAACAGACCACCCGTTCCGTATCTGTCATGGAATCAGGGGTGTGGGAAAAGGAGCCCTGTTCCTGTTGTGAGATGACAGTCCCGGAGGGGGGGGGGAGGTCTGTTGCCAGTACTTCCAGGCACGATCGGGACATACAGGTAAGTGGCACTCTTTTTTCCCTCCTCCCTGGGTTACTTGTATTTTTTTCTGTGTTTTTGTGCTTTGTTTTCAGTTTTGACATTTGGGTTTTTTTTTATTTTGAAATTTGCTGCACGCCCGTTCTCTTGCAAGAACCGGCGGGATTTCATTTGTCGGTTGTAAATGCAGCCTTATGATGGCTGCATTTAAGACCGGCCAGAGAGGGGAGGGGGAGAACGTTCCTGCTGCAGAATGAAGGTAAGTGTGTAAACATTTTTCTTCTATTCCGTGGCAGGAATGGGAATGGAGGTGGGGGGCAGGAACGGGGTATTTGACCCCGTCTGAAAATGTCCTAAGTCCCAATGAACTAGTAGACCTACACAGGTTTTATTTAGTAATTATTTTAATTCATCCATTTTATTCACACACACACACACACACACACACACAGAGCCTCATACACATGACATATCAATACTGCTGCTAATGAGAAATATTCATGGATGATATTCTTATCTATAAATTAAAAGAAGCAGACTGTGGGGGTAAGCAGCAACTCAAAACACAAGACTACAAAACTCATGTTGTAAAGAAAGAGAAGCACAGTCGTTCCTCGGAAAATGTCATGAGAGTAATTTACCCAGGATGCACTGTGTTTTCTTTCCCTTTGGAACCATTCTTTATTTCATGACTTATGAGCTAGAGAACCTTTCTACCAGCTGAAAATGCAGTTCCCACAACTATAATGAGAAACATTGCCATATGATTTTGTGGACAAAGGATGGAGGAAGGCACTCAATAGTACTGTAATCAGTTTTTATCCAAGCCTTTTACTGGTTCACACTTAATGGTACTTTCTCTGGGGATTTCATTCCAATTTGCAGAAGTTCCATTTACGCTACTGTAGCAGTGTTCCACTCAAATGCCTTTACTTGTCTTTGAAAGCAGGTTTCATTACCATGCAAATAGCTATCCTTTGCAGCAGGCTAATTACTGCACCCTGTAGTGTAATACATGGAAGTCAGCAGTAAACTCCTCAAGAATGATCTAGAAGCATAGTTAGCATCAGACTGACAAGGTACTCATTGTCAATTTGATAGAGATATTTCTGTCTGGTAAGTATAACAGATAGCACCACACACATGGGAAATCACAATTCTTCACAACAGAGAGACACACAGATACAAACTAGGATACTGGCACTCAGAAAGACCTAAGTACGGTAATAGCAGGTCAAACAGGGCTGTGGAAAAAAAAACATCTCATTGCTGAGATTTTGGTTGAGACAGGTTGTCCAACATGGTCAGACAGTCAGTCAAGGATTCTCCAACTCCCATGTAAGATCTTTACTCTAGTGCAGGGTCAAAGATCAGATTCCAGCCCCCCTCAATCATGTTTTCTGCATTTTTGCAAAATGGCTGTCTACAATACTAGCACCTTTTCCCACTATGTGAAGCTAACCACAAACACTGTGAGCACAAAAGGAAGGCTGGTTTAATAAACAATTGATCAAATGCTGTTACTGTTACTAGTCTTTGCGACAGGGCGATAATTATTGCATTTTTCAGGGTTGTGCAGTTTATAGATATGCACAAAAATAGTCTCAAAAACATGCAAAATCCTTCTGATATTGCCCCTCCCAAATCTCACCATCTTGTGTCAAGAGGAAATGGGGTGGTGGTGGCCCCATTTACAGTACAAGGATAAACAAAAACAGGACTAAACATCCATAATTCCTCAGCCAACATGGCCATTAACCTCGCTGGCTCTGAGAAATTCTGGGAACTGTAATTTAAAAAGTTATCTTTTCCTAGTGCTGCTGATGAATAGTGGCTGGTTGGAACCATGAGCTTAAACCCACTTGAAACTGCCAACTGGAATAGACCCAGTGAATCAGGGGAATTTGGTATGTCAGCACCAGCAGAGCCCTGGTGGCGCAGTGGTTAAATGCTGGTACTGCAGCCACAACATTGCAAGTTCAATCCCAAGGGCTCCAAGGTTAACTCAGCCTCACATCCTTTTGCAGGTCAGTAAAATGAGGATCTGGCTTCTGGGAGCAATTAGCTAACACACATTGGAAACCGCTTGGAGAGTGACTAGGACTCTATAAAAGTAGTGCAGATGTGTAAGTGCTATTGCTTAACAATCTGTATGGCCATCTGTTGGGAGTGCTTTGATTGGGTATTCCTGCAGAGCAGAGGGTTGGACTAGATGGCCCTTGTGGTCTCTTCCAACTCTTATTCTATGACTTCTAATTTGTAAGATGCTCTGAGAGTCTTTGTTGCTGAATAGTGGGGAATAAATACCTAAAATAAATAAATTTATATATATATATATATATATATATATATATATGTTCCATTGAGTCAATACGTTAACTCTAATTGGGATTAACAACTGGATTAAGCCCATGACTACGCTAGGGATTTCAGAGCAATGGTTGATACTGGGGTGATTAAAATCTGAATTTCTGAACACCATTTGTTGGAAGGGTCTAAGAATTTTCTGTCAAGGCTTCAGGAGGCCCTACTTAGGCTTATCTGGCTGTTGCTGAACGTTCTGTATACCACTCATTTATGCTATAGCTCATGGAGATTTTCAGCACTGCAGGCTCTATTGTATGACAGCTATCAGGATCTAACCACCAGCTTTATCATATTACTTGAATGTCATCTAGAAACTACTCTGAAACAAATGCAGTTATATTTCACCTGTCATAGTCTTGGCAAATCTCCCCGACAGCTACCAGAGCCTTCAAGTATTCATTTGGCTGATAGGGGTGGATGTAGTGGAGTGAACAGCTATTCCGGGGATCACCATTTGAGGCTGTAAAATCTATAGCTACCTAGAAAAGAAAGGAGAGGAGAATAAGTTATGCTATGTACCTTTTCTGTTATATACCTCTGTCTTCCTTTGTCACAGGAATGGCAACAGGTACTGGAAACTAAGGCTGTGAAGAGAAAGAGCTGGTTGCACAATGCAGGCACTTGCAAGTCCCAAACCAACTGGGTGTCTTATAGGCCTGTGCTGCACATAAGATGGGTGTCTTATAGGCCTGTGCTGCACATGGGTCATGCAATATATATGAAAAGTTTGTATCTCTTATTATGTAGACATATACCTGTGCAAAATGCATTGCGACTGATGTTTTATTATCCTTTATTACACATATTATTTCATATATAAATCACAAGTTACAGTTCAATAGAATATTTTTTTTAAAAAAACCAACTAAGGCTAAGTTACAAATCAATAAAAAAACTTTTTTAAACCAACAGGAATAAAAACTGAGAAGTGACATTTTAGTCATATATGTAGTAATCACCTGTACCCACTTTTTCCATTAGAAGTGTCTAAGACAATTGAGATAGAGGAGAGCAGGAAATAACCCAATTCAACCTAATACCCAAATCCACCAAAAACAGTAAACCACAACAAAATAATAAACAAGTAAAAGTGGTAGCATCTAAAAGTACAGCAAATGGAGATAACGTAGAGCATCAGTGGGTCAAAGGCCTATTGAAAGAGCAAGATCTTAATCACCATGCTGCCTTTATTTAATGTGAATGGACTTCATCCACCATTCATCTTTACTGGAGTTCTCTCAAGCAGCTCACTATGTCCTCTGAAGGAGAACTCCAGCAGAAAACTGAGGTTCAAAGATGGCAGTTTGGCCAGAGATCTCTGCCTATGCAATATTATAGTCTGGATTCTGCAGATTGGTCAATTGAGAAGGGAGAAATGGGCTCAAGGACCTTGCCCTTCTAAAATCCTTTCCATACATCCAATACCACAGTGGCCAAGGGGAAGATATGAACTCAGGCCTGCCTGCAAAAGAGGGCTATGTGTGATTGCAATATTGGCAGGCTGTGCCACTAGGCAAATTTAGTCAGCTGCCTCAGACAACAGATTCAGAGAAGTGGTGGCACGGTACTGGAGGACAGAGCTTTGTGTGCCATGCACCCTGCCCTGCACTCTGAGCTAGGCAGTCCTCAGAAGTAATGGATGCCACTGTTTTACTGACAATATTAAGACTCAACTGCTAGCCCAGGTTCTGAAGGTGGAGTGAGGGGGGGTGGAGGAGCAGGGTTCCATTGTTACCTGCCCTGATGCCTCCTCTCTTTCAATAACTCATCAACTGACTATATTTCATAAATTGGCTTATTTGTTGGCCTTCCACATGGTTGGTAGTAGACCAGGGCCTCCCAAATGGAGGAAGAGGATGAGGATGAGGATGGGGTCTTGGAGCTTGAGCTAGTTGAGCACCAGCTACAAACGGCAAATAATCAAAACCATAAATGTGAAAAATGTGAATTTGGAGGGCTGACTGTATTACATAAATTGGCTTATTTAGTGGCCTTCCACATGGTTGGCAGTAGAACAGGACCTCCCAAATGCACAGATTCAAGGTGTGCTCAGAAGATCTAAGGAAGGGGTCATCTCAAATTCGTAAAAGACAGCCTGGGTAGTAATTATGTAGAACCCCCTTGGACTGGTAGTTAGGATGGAAATGGGCTAATTCTCCTGGACATACATGGAAGTGAATCATTCACTAATTTAATCAAAGTGGCTGGACACTCTTTGCCTTGCAAAACTGGTTTTCCCTCACACCTTTCCTCAAAACAATAGAAGGTTGCCTGATGGCCATCAGTTTTAATGTCTCAGCCATTAGTGATCTTTAACACAACTGGAGCTTCCATTGTCTAACTATGGGAAACTCCGGCAAACATTGTGTTCTGCTCGTAACACCCCTTCAGGGGGAATATTGAGTATAAATATCACCCCAAAACACAAAATGTGCATAGCTTCCTTCATCTCATCATTCTGTGTCACTAGGCTTGCAGTTTCTCCCACCTCATTACTCTGTCGGTTTGCTGCATGACCCTCAAAACTGCATTCTGAGTACCTTCTGCTACATGAATCTCTGCTCATGGGACAGGCATAGCATAGCCCATCATCCCAAACTCTGTTCCTCTATCCCAATATTTCCTACTCTTTTTGCTAGCCTTGTGTGATTGCTTGAAGCCTGGGTGTATGTTCCTGAGATTATTTTTCAATAAAAACCATTTTTATTTTATTTCCTGACTGTGGAGATTTTCACACAGGGCCAAAATGCCCCATTACTGCCCCGCCACCTCCTCTCCAGTTCCTGCCATGGAATAATGTAAATCTTTCACACACTTACCTTAATTCTGTGGCAGGAATGGGCTCCTCCTCCCCTCGTTGGCCAGCCATAAATGCAGCCGTTGTAAGGCTGCTTTTACAACTGGCTGTCTGAAACATTATCACGTTATTGTGTGATAACAGCCAGGTGGTAAATTTAAAAAAATAAAACTCCCCCAAACATAAAATCAGTTCACCAAGCACAAAAACACACTTTAAATCACACAATCAAAACAGGGAGAGTAAAATAAAGGGTGCCACTTACCTGGATGTCCAGATCGTACCAGGAAGTGCTCAGAATGGACCTCCCCTCCACGGCTGTCATTTCGGAACAAGAATGGGGCTCCTGTTCACACACCCGTGATTGCGTGATAGCAATGGAATGGGAGGTCTATTCACGATGAAAAATCGTGATTACATTGTTCCGGAACAGTCACAGGAGCAGGATGGATGCAGGACAGAATGGGGTCAACGTCGTCCGAAAGGGAAAACCTTTCCTGACCCTGTTTTGTTCCTGCCACGGGATATATAGCCTGTGTGAAAATCTCCTGTGAGTCTCATCAATGAGTACCAGTATACACAGGTCAAAGGATTCCGCAGTTACCTGACCTCTCGCTGCCATATTGAGCTAATTAATATCTGGACATGAGTGGGTTCTTCATGGACCTCACGCAATTCAGGTAACACCATCTTGCCCTTCTTGTCAGGTAATATTATTTCTCAATCTGCTCCTGGATACTGCACTGTTTCCAAATTTCTAAATCCAGTACTTGAACGATGGGGAAATGGGTGGGCATGGGGTGTTAACAAAATTAACAAGAGCCACCTCTAATGCCTCCCAATGCCCCCTCCCCATTTTGCCTTGTAAAAACAGTAGCTAAGGGGGCCTTCAGAAAAGTTAACAAGTGCAAGCACTCCATAGGTAGAGAACTGGAAATTAAACAAGCATCTTGATTAAACAAAGCAATCCAGGCCTGTTGATCAAGCTGCCCCCTCTGCCAAGCAGGTAGCCATTGAGAGACGTGAAAAGAACAGGAAAAGGAATCATTGTGAGAGGGGAATATCCTGTCTCAACCCCCCACCCCCAAACTGTAACTAAGGATGACCACCAACCCAAAAGTTTAGGGGAAGCACTTCGACTCCATAGTAATTCAAACACTGACTAAAGCATTACTTCATATTTTGGGATAATTGTCAAAGCAAATTGCAAATACCGTCCAAATCTCAATACATGAGAATAAGAAGTAATTATGAGAGGGGATATTTCTGCCTCACCACTCTAAAACAGTAGCTTAAGGATGACTGTCCAACCCACAAGTTTAGAGTAAGCACTGACTAAATTCAAGCACTGTCTAAAATGTGGTATTTTGAGATAATTGTCAAAGCAAATTGCAAATGCCACCAAATCTCAATACACAAGAATAAAATTAAATTTCTGTGTTTTGTTTCCACAAAGCTTAGCACAATAAAATAAATGAAGCACACTGTCTCTTCCAATTATATTACAATGTTCATTTGTCTAATTATAAGTTCTAAGCAATCAGAGCTTAATTTAACACACCCACACTCATACCCAGGTGCTTTTGAGTTCATACATCTGTCTAGCATAAAATCATGGCAAAACTAAAATGGTGCACACTGTATATATAAATGTAAACTCCAGGTGGTGTTGGATGCCTACATTCATTTCATGCTTAAGTGTTTCTGCTTAAGTGTTATTATGATTGCTGCAAAACTAATAATGAGTATTGCAGTTTCCATACCCAAATAATTCTATAAGCCATTTAACTGTTCCTCACTTCTTTCTTACAGATGAGAGAGAACTGGAAGCTGAGCTAGGAGGCAAAACTCAAGTTTGAGCTTTGAACAGGTTTTGGTACACCATGCCCTCTTTTTTCTTTTTCTTTGTTTTTTAAACCAATGGGAAGCATCTGGCAGCAAAAAAGAAAAGTTACACTGAACCCTTTAAAACTCATAGTTTCTCTTTTTGGAAAGTTCTTAGTGGATTTTGGATCACTGAAAACTGGATTGTGTCATCAGGGGCTTGTTTATACGAAGCAACTCCCCTGCCAAACCTGGAGTGCCTCAAAGTAATGGCATTTTGCAGCAGCTGCAACTTGTCTTAATGCTGTTTTTGCTCCCTTAAGCTTTGCATGCAAGACGGTGGCTGCGAGTGATTTGCTCGCGTTTGTACTTTCTCAATTTGCCACCACCAAACTTTTTTTTTTTAAAAAAAGATGTCCAAGATGCAATAGAGCAATTTTTCAATGTAACAGAAAAGCAAAAGAAAAACAAAGACAAAAACCCAACCCTGTTTTTTCACCTTAGCGCTCACTCGCTAAGGTAGAAATCTAACATGGTGGCAGCGGGTGCTTGCCTTGTTAGCAAGCCCCACCCCTGTGCTCACCCAGTCAATCAGCTTTGCACTTCCTCTCCTATGAAAAAGCGATTCATATTGAATCACTTGTCTCAATGAGCAGGAATGAGCAATCCCCCTCACTGTTTTTAAAAAGCTCAGGGGAAAGCTGCAAAGGCTGTTCCTGTGGAGTTTTTGAGATTTTGGGGCCTCCTCCTTCCCAATTCGGTGAAACGATGTGGAATGCCATTAAGACAGGTAGGATTCTCTTCGCATTCCATGAGGACTACTTTCACCATTTAAACAACCCCCACGTATACTTCTCAGTGATTCCAGACAAAAGGAAAGATAAATGGGAGGACATGAACTGAAGTTATAAAACGTGGAACGGAATTCAACAGCATGAAGAGGAAAGTCATGCAGTTGTGAACTAAGAGTGAATGAATTTACCAGCCACTGATAACAAGATAACCTGATGGAAAATTACAGAAGAAAGAGCCAATGAGATGCAGTGGTTGGAGTGTTGTACTGTGATTTGGGACCCTCCAAAGTCCCCACTGAGCCTTGAATTCTGCTGGGAGATTTTGGGCCAGAGACTTGACCATGTCTTTAATAGAACTGGCCCAAGAAATTTTAATGCCTGAGGCCAAAAATTTATTTATTTTATTTATTTAGGTATTTATACCCTACTCTTCAGCCACAAAGGCTCTCAGAGCAGCTTACAAATTGTTAAGCAACAGCATTTTACACATCTATACTGCTTTATAGCACACTAGGCACTATGTGGTTTCCAATGTGTTAGCTAATTGCCCCCACAAGCCGGGTACTCACTTTACCGACCCATGAAAGGCTGGAAGGCTGAGTGAACCTTGGAGCCCTTGGGATCAAACTTGCAATGTTATGGCTGCAGTACTGGCATTTACCCATAAGATATACCCTGCCCAATTCCAGTTACAGAATCCAAGTGGAAAAGCAGTTGAATCTTACTTTGATACTGGTGATGGGATAGCATTTGCCATAGCACGTCAGGGCAGCAGCCAGGGGGTGCATTTATGGGGGGGGGACAGGAATGAGGGCAGTGTCCCCCTTAAATAAGAATTTGCCACCCCATGAGATTTTTCTTCAGTCCCCACATTTCTAACATTGCAGAGAGTGACACAATGAAAATCATCCATACTTGAAACTCTAATATTTGTTGTGTTTGCATTCCCTTGATAATTCTGCCTGCCCTTTTTGCTTGGATGCCCCAACTGTTTTTCTAAATGCTCAGCTGAAGTTTTAAGCTACAGCAATGCTAGAAATGTGGGGACCAAAGAGAAAATTGCACTGAGGGAGCAAAATTCTTTTTTGGGGAAACACCTTCACCTTGCCTCCCCCCCCCCCACCCATTGCTACATTCCTGGCAGCAGTCAAGTTGTAGGAGCAAAGCAGGTCCCTGGAATACAAAGCAGCACCACAGATACGATCTGAAAGGGGCTGCCATTGCTGCCTGATCAACTCAACCCATTATTTACACTATCTGAGGCAACCATTTTACTATGTTCAATGTAGAGCAGATCTGGGCCTTTGAAATGCAATAATGTGGACACTAGGTATTGTAAGGGAAAGTGCTGTGCCATATAAACCCCATGGATCCTGCTTTCTTCAGGCAAGGGCTTGCCTAGGGTCCTTTTGGTTTCTCCGTGGTGCCTCCTTTCTGAGGAATTCCCTCCCTATATCATGTTGACAAGTCAGTTCTGTGTGATGCCTCTGGAAAACTAGTAATAACATCCCCTTTTTGCAGGGGGGAACTGGCAGGACTGATGTAATTATATTTTCAATTCTGCCAACAACTATATCCTCTCTCTGTTTTTATTACATTGTGTATTTTTCATGTATGTGTCTTATTGCAATTATATTATTGTTGTTTTTTAAATGGTTTCATATTGTGCAGTACTTTGAGGGCCTTGGTGGGCAGGATGGCAGACTACGAAAAGAATAAAACTCTTTTGAGGAGGTATAGAAAAGGATGCAGGCTATTATGACATTCATTTGTCCCTTCCATCTAAAATATCAATTCCGTCCTCAGTGAAACAATTAAAAATAACACCAGGATATTAAATTGTTGACAGCCTTACATTTGAAATACTTTTCAGTAGTTTTGTCTATCTATGTGCTATTAGGTAAATGTTGCTTTTCCTGTGACTGGAATGGATGAAGCAGCAGCAAAACCACAATCTCCCTCACCTGCTATTAAAGTCACCTCTCATAAGGCCAAGCAATGGTGACTTGACTTCAAACTGTATTTTCCAGTCTTTGGCCATATTCACTTCAGCACAGAATTATCAAGATCACCCCCCCCACACACACACGTATTATATTACATTGAGGACAGCAGTGTCAAAATCTGACATACAAATTCCATACCATTAGAAGCAGGTTGAGGTGTGAGATCATTTTTCCTTACCTATTAATACCAATACAATATCCCACCATGGCCCTGCTCAGTCTAGAACCTGTTTAGACTCTCTCATGTTTGATTTCATAGCACTCTGCCCATAAAGGGTTCATAGGTTTAGTAAAAATCAATCTGAAAGAACCAAATGCTTGTTTTTATTTGTCTGATTTTCTAAACAAAAATGATGTGCTTCCAAAGGATGTGCACAACATCTTCAGTATACACAGTGTGATATTACAAAAGCTCTCATTAGCACTTCAAATTAGCAGGTAGGTACCTCACACCATAGCTTTTTGTTCACAAACCCATGCTTAGTATCTAGCTCCCTCCTCTACCAAGTGGCCTTTCAGATCACAGCTGCATTTTATTGTCTAAACCCTGCTTCAACTCCATAGGAACATAATTAATTTGAAAATAACAAGAGAGTGGGCTGACTTATAAATTACTTCAGAACTCTGCACCTGTTTTTGGAGAAATCTTGTCAGTACAAAAGTTGGTCCTTAATATCTGTATCGAGCCCTCCTAGCTGTGGTGCCTATTGCCTTTTGTGGATGTTATCAGAAATCTTGCAGTAAAATATACTAACTGTAGTGCTCTCTCGCTCTCTCTAAGGAAAAAAAAAAAGAAAAAAAAAGAAAAAAAAAAGGTCACTAGTCTCCCCCCACCCCGTGTGTGTTTAGCCTGTGCAAAATAATGGCTCAATTTAGCCAAAGTTAATTCAGACTGTTACTTATGAAGCAATGGGATTTACTTTCAGGAACGTCTTTCCCTATACCAGAATGATTTAAAAAAAAAAATTATTTTTTGCTCCAAAATGAGTTCTAGGGGTTGTGGAGGACATTCCCATCACATCTGAAGGCTCCCCTGGAGCCCCTAGGGGGTCAAAACAAATTTCTGCAAAACTTTTTAAAAATTCCCAATATTTTTTGCCTCAAAATGCCTCCTAGGGACCTAGGAAGATCCAAAAATACAGGAGAATGCCCCCATGTCCCCTAAAGGCATTTGGGGGCACCTGGGGGCAAAAATAATTTGTTTGGGGGAGCAGGTACCGTGGGGTGTGTGACCCTCCAAAGTCTCCTGGAAGACTAATGTGGCCCCTTAGTCTTCCACAGTTGCCCACCCCACCCTTTACCAACACATCAGGACACTTTGATCTTCAGGAGAATATCTATAGCGTATGCCACAGCCTGTGGATTTCTATTTGCAAGCAACACAGAGATGGACTGTATCTGGGATGGTGCCCACTCTGTGGTATTATCTCATCTCCTTGGAATTTCAGGCTTCAATGCTGGCATCTTTTGGGCTGTGGTTGCCCAAAGTGCATCCTTCCAAGACTTTTTATGTAACCCGTATCCTCCCAAAATTCCCAATGCTGTTTTTTTTTCTTTAAAGCAAAAATGATAATTTGGTACTCCTGCAGGCCTGCAGAAATAGTAGATCTGTAATTGCATTAGTTGGGTAGGGGAGGCTGACACACATCCACCCACCCACCCACTGAAAGTGGAAATGATTGTCCAATTACTTCTGTTTCCCCCCCTATTTCACTCAACCCCCATTTTCAGGTCTGGTGCAGCTTGCAGCTGATGTTAGGTATAAAAGAATTATCCCTCAGTGCTGCCAAAGATGCCTACCCTAGTTGTTGGTGCTTATTGAAAATTTTGTTTTCCACAGTCATTAGTTGGTTTGAACTCTCAACTGTTTAATAGACTGCCTTGGAGGGTGGTAGACTCTCCTTCTTTGGAGATCTTTAACCAGAGGTTGGATGGCCATCTTTTGGGAGTGCTTTACTTGTGTATTCCTGCATGGCAGGAGGTTTGACTACATGGCCCTTGAAGTCTCTTCATAGAATTTTATGATTCTAATATTGTATTTCCATTGTTTTCCTTTGTACGTGTACTCAGATGTAAGCTCCAATGAGTTCAATGGGACTTAATTGCAGTAAGTATGCATGGGACTGCAGTAAGTATGCATGGGACTGCAGCCTACAGTTATTTGTGACCAACTTGTTCCATTTGTTTCAGTGAGATTTACAGCTAGTTCTAAGCACGTTTACTTGTAAGTACAGTAAGTAACAGAGTTCAGTGAGATGTCCTCCCAAGTAAGTGTGCACAAGATTTTACATTCTGGTTTAACTAAAGCTCACATGATTAGGAGTCACCATGTACTATATATCTTGTGCTATTTGCTCAGATGGTTGTTTGCCTCTTACATTGCTAGGCTTGATGTTACATATTTTGGAATATCACTTCCAGCCAATACCGTCAATGTAGTTTCTGGTATGATGGAACAGAAGTACGCCTTGCAGAATTATTAGTATGCCCTACTATATCTTCCCCATTGGACATTTCTCAGGGTCAGGTTGGCTGGGGTAAACCTAAGGTCAGTTGGAGGTCACAGTGACGTGGGATGTGTCTAGAAATATAATGGTAAGAAAGCCCAAGTTAGAATTATGTGGAAAGCCCCTTAGTAAACATAGTTGTCAAGGAGTTATGTGCTAATCCTTTCCTCCAGCCCTGGCCATTTCAGCAATGATTCAATCAAGCAATTAAGTGACCATTCCATAATCTGTTTCTACGGAAACGTCTCCTATATCCCCTCCTGTCCAACCCTGAGAGGTTGTTGCAAACCAATCAATTTCTGTCTCCCAGCAATTAGAGCAATCAGTTGAGTTTCGGTTTCCTTTGTCTATCCAGCAGGAAAGCCATCCAGGCTTTGTCATAAACAAATACCCTTTCGGGATATGAAACAAGTTATAAATATTAGTCCCCTAACAATAGTAAAGTATGCCACAGACAGACACTGACACTCTGCTGGGTTCTTTGTGCCACCCTCAGACAAGTCCAAGCATCTTTGCTGCATGGAACTCTTCTCTTCAAGATTGGTAACTATAACCCTATCTTCCCAGACCTCTCTCTATCCAACCTCCCCACCTTTCTTTCCAATAGCCTTGTATGGTTCTTAAGAGTTCTTAAGAGTGTATGTTTTGTATGCTAGCGTATCCTCTGTGTTACTCCCAATAAAAATACTTTTATTTCACTTTAACTGGCGTGCTCTCTACAGTTAGTACTGGTATACATAAGTTAAAAGATCTCCGAAGTTACCCTCCTCTTGCAGGCTTCTGTTTTTCTGCTAATAACACCCCCCCCCAGATAATAATAGAGCTTTTTGCATCACGAGTAGGTCTCTAAAGCACCCCCACCTTTTAGGATAACAGAATCACCCATACAACAAATTCAGATGTGACCACTGTTGGTTTGGGTTTTTTTTTGCAGGGGAGGGGGGGTTGATGATGGACTGCTGCTAGTCCCCGAATGGAAATTCACCCTGGACCCCTGGAGCTTGCCTATCCCTGTTGTATATGTACACCAATGAGTAATTATACATACACAGACTGAAAAAATAATACCATTTATTTTTGTATATGACTTCACTGGGTGTACCACCTGGTTGTTGTCTATAATAAAGTCAGTGGTTTATAGCCAAACTTATTTTTTATTTGCTATCAGATTTTAGATACACACACACAAAGAAACCCCAATTCATACAAGTTCTAATAGGTAAAACATGCCTTGTGAATAAAAGATGATAGAGCTACAGATCTTTTTTCACTTCCTATTTCTTATACAAATACAGTATATGATGTATGAAAAATGGCACCTAGTATTTATTAAGATGCATATACATATAATAAATATTCATCATTGCAAATGGTTTCCTTCTGTCCCTGAAAAATAATTTAAAAACCACTTACTGTGAACTGTATTTGGCAACCACCCATGATGTAGTCCAAGAATGAATGCATCTTGTGAATCTGGAAGTAACAGATCCAGACATTCCAATCAGAATGGCATATTAATAATTTTACTTACTGCATGAGGAAGTTCGTTTTCTCTCTCGAAAGAATGGATCACTGAGAGCAAGGCTCAGAAGAAATAAAGAACAATACCCTCCACCTCCACTCCTAACCTTTTGTACTTGAGAACAGAAGAGAACAGAATTCCCTATGTCATCCCTGAAAATAATGGAAGTGATTTGAAAAAGGGATGAAGTATGATATAATAATATGAGCTGCTGTGAGGCAACAATAGCTTGTAGATGGAACATGCTATGGATTTCCAAAGCTGACGGGGGTGGGGCAGCAGAGAGAGAGCATGATCCCTTGTTAGGATTTACAAGTGAAATAAGAGACAAGGCTCCTGTCCCTTAGTTGTGTAGAAGAGGGAATTTCAGCAGGTGTCACTTGTGTGACAAGAACAAATAACACACTTAGACACACAGTGTGAGAAAGGAAAAGGGAAAGTAAATATTGGTGTTCAGCTATTCCCACTGAAATTAGTTCCATTCACTCCTAGCCATAGAATAGGTGGATGGGTGGATGAAACCCTCAAGATATGCCCCCACCCTGAAACATGCTCAAATGGTAAGAAAGTAGAGCAAAAGGAAGAGAAGGAAGAAGAGAGAGCAGCTAGAAGGCAAAGGTTGGAAGTATGCAGGAATTACATCCATCCCAGTTAATTGTAAAAATGAGCAAGGGAGGAAGGAGGGTAAACAGGCCCAGAACTGGTCCAAGTGCATGTGCCCACTGGGTTTTGCTCCCCACTGCCCTTCTATTACTCCTGACTTCTGGATAGAAGATACTGTGCAAATGCAATACATATCCAGACACTTTCATGCTGAGCCAGTGAGTTATGGTGCCAATGGGGAGTAGGGAGGAGATAGTTGATAAGGGTCTAAACAGGAGGGGACAATTGCAGAGGGGATGAGGGCAATTTCACTCCCCCTTGCCCACCTGGTGGGCCAGACCAATGCATTTCATCATGCTAAAAGTGACTTCTGGCTGCCATTTTGGATTATTTTGGCCTTTTTTTTTCATTTTAGGGAGCTCTAAGGAGGTGAGAGAAATGGATAGTTTTGTGTATTTTTGGCCAATTTTTGGGAGAAACACTAACCCAAAAATCAACTAATTTTTTTTGGGGGGGGATGAGGGACTTGGGCAGGGACTTCTGGAGCTGCTCAGAGGGCCCCATGGACCACACTTTGGCCACCCCTTCTCTAAACCCCATACAATATAATCTGATCAGAACCATGTATGCACTGCTTGTCAGAGATTTCTCTGCCTTCCTGAAGACCTACAGAACCACAGGAATATGCCAAGATTTTCAGATGGTGCCCTGAGACTTGATTAGCCTAAGTATAGGGCTTATTTCTAATGGGAATTAATAGGTCCTCCAATTCTGTGGTTGAGATTCTGCATTGCTTAGCGTAGTGTGAGAGTTCTGCAGGCAGGACTTTACTACAGCTCCCTGCTCGGCACCTCCAGGTTCTGCTGGGATAGTGCCCCTAAGTGGCCATTCCATAGCTGGTGGAAACCAGGGTGTGGAGAAGCATCTGGCTATTTTCCACAGCTGGATGCAACCTGATGGTATCTTTTTGCTGAGATCTGCCAGGATCTTGGCAGATGATGTCATTGATTTGTGTCTAGCTATGGGACACAGCCAAATGTTTCTGCCACTCTCTCATTCTCTCTGCCACTCACAGAATGGCCATTCAGTAGGGCTATCACAGCAAAAATATGACTCTTGGGCAGGCTTTGGTGGAAGAGAATAACAACCTAAACAACAGCCAAAAAAGAAAAAAGAAAAATTAATGTGCTATACTGTTTGTATTTGTTGGTCTTCTTTTTAATGGCTATGCTTTTAACTGATTTTAATTTTACTGATAGCTTAATTATATTTTTAGTGTGATGTTACCTTTTTTTAGCTGTATCTCTTTTAACTTTTGTAAGCTGTAAGGCAAGATACAAAAGAAGAGGAGGAGGAAGAGGTAGTTGTAGTAGTAATAGTAATAGTAGTAACAGCAGTAATAGTAGTTATGCAGGTGTAAGGTGGACATGCTTGCATAAGTCACTAATAGGATGCCAGCCAGAGTCTGATGGGGAAAGTGGGGAGATAGGGTGAATCCCCAAGGGAGGGAGTTTTGAAAGAAGAGCAGGATTTGGGGAGGGGAAAAAGTCTCATCTGGACCCTTCCCAGGATTGATTGGGACCACTTGCAGGTCAAATTAGGCTTGCAGGTAATGATTCCCCTCCCTGGTATAGAGACTGGTGCACTCACTCCCTTATTTGAGTTTTCTGTGGTCGCTTTCACCACATCTTCAGGATAGGTAGTATTAAACACCCCCCCCCGCCAATAACCAAAAATTCATGCCTTGAATTTATGCTCTTGGTGGCTGTTATGTTAACCACAGAACATTATGAACAATAAAATGATGTGTGTATTACAGAATCCACTTCACCATCTGGTTAGCTTCTATACACATTTGCTTCAGTGATACGAATTAAGAAAGCCAGTAACGCACTGAGCAAATATGCCTTTGGATACACCCTGGGAACAGAATGGATCTGTAAGGGTCAGCAACCACATTTCTGAGCAGCAACTGTCATCCCGTGAAAACACTGATCCACCTTGACTTAGCAACATCTGTTATGCTACCTTTGGGAGTCCCTCTCTATAATGAATTTCTATGACATATTCCAGTGGTTTTTTTGGGACGGGGGAGCAGAGGGAGGCAAGTTTAAACATAGAAAATCCAAATAAATGTAGAGCGTTAAATATGATTCTTCTTTCCTAATCTGGCTTTTAATTTGGATTTTAAAAAGCGATGTTCAGTTTTAATGATTGAAATGCTGTTTAAATGACAGTACCTTACACAGATTAAGAATAACGATGCCAGAATTCTTGTAATTCTTCTTCTTTACTTTGTACTTGGGGTTTATGCACTCCCATTGTACCTGTGAAAACACAAGTCAGAGCATGAAAGCCATTTCATGTAAGAAAGTGAATAATTTATTCTGGTTGCGTAATGTATGCTCTGAAGATGAAAAACAAAAACCACACAAAGTAGTCCAAAGCTAAAGACACCTAAACATCAGACGATCTGGGAAGAATTAGGGCCTGGTGGAAATATCGATTATGCAAAAATTAGTTATCTAACTTGGCAGACATGTTTGGAAATATTGATTTGCTATATGCATTTGCAAAATATTCTTAGATATGTGAATATTTTTTCAGTCTTTCTGGAGAAGGCAAATAGGCCATCTAGTGGAGAGGTGGGAACTAACAGGCATTCTGTGGGGCATATGGGCCCTTCCTGCCCCAACTACATTTTAGTGCCAGGATGAAGAAAGTATAGCTTGTGGGCCTTATCTGGCCCAAGCCTAATTTTTGTGACTCCCAAGCTCCTGATTTCCCCCCCACAACCTGAAAGCCCCACAAACTGCCTGGAATCTGCTTCCCCGCAAGTTAGCTGTTACTCTTGGAGGCCTCCAGGAGAGTCAGATTTACTGAAAACAACCATCCCCACCAAACATCCCAACAAACCCAGAAGTCACAACTGGAAGTGACTCCTGGTTGGGATTTTTAGCCAAAACGGGCAGTGTGATCTGTCAAAGGCATGCAGGGATGAAAAACTTCCCTCTGCCACAGTTGCCCACCCCTCTTTAGCTGTTATCCTTCCATTTCCAACAATAGCCTGCATGTGAGAAGCCCACAAATAAGACACTGTGGCAATGGCCATAATCCAGGGTGCCCCTCCCCAGTTTTCCCTGGGCCTGATTTTGTCAGTGGGCATTGCCACACCCTGACATCAGGGCATGCCCATTCCCACTGACAGCACCCTGGTGCTTTGGTGAGGAATCCAGCTGTACTCTTCCTTCTTCCAATTCCTATCTTGGGAAAGAGGCAGAAGGAGAAGTAAAGCATTGCCCAGCATTTCCGGGGGCTAGCTGAGTGCTAACTGAACCCAACCAACTCCTGAAAGTGCCAGCTGAAAACCTGAAAAGTAATCTCCACAGTATCAGATCACTGCTCCAAGATAGCAGGGATTCTTCTCCCTAATAGCTAAGAGAGGGTGTGTGTCTTGTCTTGTCTGTTATGGTGGCGCCATGAATTTCATAGGGTCCTTCTTAGGCAAAGAATACTCAAGAGGTGGTTTTGCCAGTTCCTTCCTCTGAAATACAGCCTACAGCACCTGGTATTCATTGGTAGTCTTCCATCCAAGTACTGACCAGGGCTGACCCTGTTCAGCTTTCAAGATAGGATCTGGTGCTTTGATGAGGATGGTAGTATTTACTTTGCAGGCTGGACAATGGACCCTGAACAGGCCAAATGAAGCACATAGGCTGCAATTCCATCCTCTCCCACAAGCTGTTGTTGTTTCCACTATCTGGAAATTAGAGAGACTTGCTTCCCCAAATTGAGAAAAAGTCTGTTCCTTCCACAGTTTTCAACCAAGAAGCCTGACAACAGCAATATTAGGGATGCATGAGAATTTCAATTCAGTTTGGTTTTGATAAGAATTTGCCAGAATTCAAAACTTCTTCATACTAGCTGTACCCGACATAACATAGGCTGGTGGTCCATTGAGGGTGAGTTGGCTGCGTGGGTTCTTTCACAGTGGCAGCAGTGGCATCCAGCTGCTGCCGCCAGTTGACTGCATAGGACCCTTCACAGAGGCAACAGCAGCGACAGGGCGATGATGTGACTGAGGAGGTGCTGCTGAGAAATGCCCTCTAGTTGCTGACTGGCCAGCCAAGGAACACTAGGTAGGTTTGGTATGTTTTCTAAGTGGCCTGTCAGCACACTGGGAATGGCAACATACCAAAGAGAAATAGTATATCTATATCTACTGATAGATTCAGGATAGAAAAACTTGAGATTAAAAATATTAGAAATCTGAAATGATAGATGTGCTCATACAGGACCAGGGCTTTGAGGGACTAATTGGCTATGTGCATTCAACAGGTATTAATGAATTCAACAGTGTTTCCAGCCATGCTTACAATGTTGAATTAGGACTGACACCTTTCTTATCCAAAGAGGCTCTGAATCTTTAATGCCTATGTGGCAGATACATGTAACACAATATGTTGTTCTTGATGCTGGGTATAGGGTGGGGATTTTATTTCAGTTCATTTTTTGGAAGAATTTAATGAAATATGCAAATATATTCATATTTAGCATGGAAAGAACAAGGCTTTCAAAAGTCAAATATGGGAAAAAGCAAAACTAACAGATTTGCCCAATCCTAGTCAATATTAATATTCCAGGGTCCAACTAGCCTAGTAGAGTGCTTGGAAAAGTTACAGCTCCTAAAAATCCCCCAGCTAAAAGGACCACAGGCTACATTGGCTGCCGCACTCTCAGAACTATATTCCAAAAATCTAATTTTTTCAGCCTCTGGTCCACCATCTTGTTCCCAAGAGTGCCCGGTACAGATGCCTGTAGGAAAACTATAAGCTGAGTATGAAACTATAAATGGTCTCCCACTATGTGCCTGAAAGCAACTGTTACACAGAGATACACTGTCTTTGTATCTGGCAGTTCCATCTAGCCATCATGGCTAATTGACCTATCCCCCATAAATCTGTCAATCCTAGTGAATGGCCTCTTATGGCAGCAAGTCCTGCAAGTTAATTTTGTCTTGTGTGAAACTGTACTTTGTCCTGATGTTGCTTTGATTGACTGAAGCTAGTCATGATTAGAGCTTGGAAAAGTAACCTGTTGGGACTACATCTCCCAGAATCCCAGAGCCATGCTGGGGGGGTGGGCTCTGGGAGCTGAAATCCAATGTATAATTTTTGTAGGAAGTGGCCATAATTTGATGCTTCATAGGTCCATGTGATAACCTTTTGCTCCAAATCATTCCTTGAGAACTATGAAGCATATTACATGCAGTACTGTATTTCCATCTGACCTTCAGCACTGGTGGTAGTACCCAAATGCCAGCCAGGAGACTAGGCCAGCAACATCCACTTCTAGAAAACTATGGCACAGAACTAGTAGCACATTGCCATCTGGTTTCCTAGATCAAGACCCTTTCCATTTTACAGCTTAGTTTCATTGCCCAAATTGCTTTAGCAACATTACTGAACACTAACAAATACAGAAGCCATTAATTATTTTTTTTGATGTGTCCATATCACTTTTACATATACAAGTTAATCTCTGAGAAATACATTTACATTGATTTGATTTCTCATGTTTGGATACATTTTTCAAAATGTACTTATCATTATTTAAGCTGTTATTCACTGGTAATGACAGTACTTTAGGATTCACTGCCCAAACCATGCAAGCCAGAATATTTATTTTATCAACACTGCCTCATTTAAGTCAGCATGAAGATATATCTATCTATCATCTATGAGAAAGAGAGAGAGAAAGAGAGATAGAATGTCCATTTCACTTGATGTGCTCTCACTTCAGTGCTTATAGTCCATTAGTGCTCTTGTTTGCTTTTGCAAGCCATTTATCTGTGTTATGCTGTTTAATAGGTTTGACAATATTCCTTGGAGGGTAAATAATCAACCATTTACACTTGGGTAAATTGTTGGTGCTGAAGTCACAAATTGCTTAAAATGACACTTTACACTCACAGTACAATCCAACATGCACTCAGAAGCAAGCCTTGCGAAGTTCATCTGGGCTAACTCTCAGGCAATTGGCTAATCTTATGTCCACTGACATGGGAGTAAGCCCATTGAACTCAATTAGACTGAATTCTGAGTATATTATAGAGAATTGCGCTGTTAATCAGTTTATTTACACTTCGGGAATGAAACTTGTTGCATGCAGGCACATACATTTGGATTGCTTTGTAGATGAAAGCTGAAGACAGCACTACTGTGAAGACTTTATAAATCATCCTCTTAGTGCCACACTGGCTCTTTGAATCGTTTTCCCATGCTACTGCCAATTCTCCTGCCAGTTCTGGAAAAATGATTTGATTCTTCTGAGTGTGGTCATGTTTCCCAGCAGAAAGGAAGCTATTTTTCTGGCAGGAGTTGTAGTGGAAGCAGTAGCATGGACTCAGCGAGAGCTACCGGTTGCTCACCTCTGTTTGTGGGAGGCAATATAATATTATTTAATATGAATGAAATGATTAAATGAAAGCATGTAATATGGCTCTAATCCTGTGTCTAGCAATGAATGGAAAAATAATGTTGTTGGACTGCAACTCGCAATGCTCAGGCTATGTTGGGTAGGACTAATGGAACCTACATTCCAACAACATCCAGAAGGCTACATGATTCTTGCCTCTGATTAAAGGGCATTCTTTATTTTTAAATTGAATTTGCTCATTTTAAAAACTCTCCTCATTACTTTAACGCAGGGGTAGGCAACTGTGCTGTGGGTAAAGGCCATCTTTCACCTCTGTGCTGCCTGGGTGGATTGCAGCAACACATTCCCAGTGACCAGAAGGTTTTTTTTGACTGAAAAATGGCTGTTCTTGTTACCTACCCTGATACCTCCTGCCCCATATCTGTAATAATTGGCCATATATAATAATTTGGACAAATGTGGCCTTTCCAGAGTGTGGTCAGTAACCCAGGGATTCCCAAGAACCAGGAATCCCAAAAGACTAGCACTGAGACTCAGTCAGGTATGCATTAAGGAGGGGCCAGCCCAAATTCCAACAAAAGGTAACCACAGGGCAACTTCTTGCCTGAACATCTGGCTAATCTCATCAGCCTAAACTGAGATACTCAAGTTTGTAAAGAGCTATCTTATCTCTACCTTCCCCCAAACACTTGCTTCCTCTATTCAATTCCAAAGTGTCCAGACATTAACGGTTGTTAACATATCCCGAGTGTCTATTGTATTATCTTGAGAACCTCCGAGAAGCATTGTGTTTCACTCTAAATCTCATCCTGTGAAGGGAATTGGGTGTAAGAACCCCTTCAAAACCTCACTCAAGTGTGTGCAGTTCATCTTCCTATCGACTCCACTAGTCAGACTGTGTAGCCATTACGGCATCGGGGCCCCCACTCTGCTGGTTTCCTCTGCGACCTCAACTCCTCTGATCATTACAATATCATCCCAAAACAACCCTGCTTCTCTATTCCTCTATCCCAATCCTTCCTACTTTATTTGCTAGCCTTGCATGTATGCCTGAAGCCTGAGTGTGTGTGTGAACATTATTATTATTGCTTTCTCAAGTAGAGATGAATTAATTGTACTATCTAGCCTAACATCTTCTCTTGAGTACAGGTATACATAGGTTAAAAGAGTCTGCTCTGTTGCCCCCTCTCGTATTGCCATATCAATATTTGGAGGGTCCTTAAGACCCCCCAAGTGTTTAGGGTAACATTCTGTTTTGTTTTGTTTTTACTCATGGTTTTGAGGTTGTGGTTGTAGTGGGAGACAGTGACCCAAGCTACCCAATTGGGCAATATTCTGCCATTTGGAGGGCCATTTTCTAAAGAACTCAGAAGGGTAGCTATGAAGGAACTAGACAAGATTCTCATGTGTAAAGATATATAATGGAATACCAAAGTTAGCACTGTCCATGCCGTAGTATTGGCTGTTTCTATGTATGGTTGTGAAAGCTGGACAGTGAAGAAAGCTGATAAGAAAACTAATTTGAAATGTGATGCTGGGGAAGAGTTCTAAAGATACCATGGACTGCTAAAAAGACTACCCAATGGGTTCTAGAGCAAATCAGACCTGTACTATCCCCAGAAGTCATGATGACTAAACATAGAGCATCATACTTTGGACATATCATGTGAAGGTGTGACTCACTAGAAAAGACAATAATGCCTGGAAAGACAGAGGGCAAAAGGAAAAGAGGAAGACTGCATTCCAGATGGATTGACTCAATCAGGGAAGCCACAACCCTGAATCTGCAAGTCCTGAGCAGGGCTGTTGATGATGACAGGGTGACTTGGGAGGTCTCTCATTCACAGGGTCACCATAAGTCGAAGTTGACTTGACATCAGAAAACAACAGATTATTCTGCTTTTCTCAAGAAAGACCCCCCCCCCAAAACCCTTATAGTAAGTAGCATATGTTGTCTTTTTATGAACTCTTGAAAAGCAGCAGCAAGGGTGATAAAACTGTTTCTAGACTTTATTGTAAAGGTATACAGGTGACCAGAATGTGGTGGTACACGTAACAAAATATGTCAAACAAATATTCCCACTACATCAAAAACTACATGGCAAGGAGAAAGTAAGGCTAGAGCCTGTTCTACCTGAAACATTATTTTTCTATACACAAGACTTTTAAAAAAACCTTTGGTATGATGGATTCATTTGTTTATCCATACATGTAGTTTGAACATGGTTACTATTGAGACAAGGTTTTTGCTATTATCTCTGAAGTCTGTGAGTACAAGGAAACAAGATAAAGGCATTTTCACTGCAAGTGAGTATGTGAAGCATTTCATATTCTTCTGCTGACACTATTTACATCTTCCCAGGATAATTCATCCTTCCACTGACTGCTATACAACACATTTGCTGCTGCTTGAATGCTTGCCACCCCCCAGCAGAAAATGTGTTCTCCAAGCAGAACTTTCAACTCTGTCATCTTGGAATCTGGCAATGGTACTGATAACGAGACAGATCTAACAAGAAAATACTTCCTAATTGTGTGCAGCCCAGACTGCTGAACACTCTCCAGAATGCCCTACAGCTCAATTATTCATCTTGTGATTTTTTTTTCCAGTCGATGTAACAGACAGAAATGGGACCACATGTGCCTGGGAAATTTCCCAGCATTTCCTTCCCCCCTATTCTCTTGCACGCTTGTTCAAATTGACAGTCTGCCTCTGGTCCAAATCCTGACAGAGAAATAATGGCTTTCCAGAATGTAGTTAGGGAAACAAAACTGACAGATATAACTTCACAACTCAAATTTGGTCTTGTGCAAGACATAATATGAGCTGCCCCTTTTCCCAAAGGTCCCATCCTGAACCTGACTTCAATGCAGCAACTTAACATTAAAAAAATGTTCTATATGTAGTGCTATCTCATGCTAAAAAATGAACTATAGTCTCCCAAAAATTGTCAAGGTTTTTCCCCCAACACCGGTACACTTGTTCTTGAAACATAAACTGGACTATAAAGTGATACACAGAGCATGGGAAGTTACTTTTTAAAATAACTAGTTAAGTTATAGTTCCAATGAAACAACCTCCCCAACTAAGCAAGTCACTGTTATAGTTACAATTTTTCTGACTACTAACCATAGTGTCTAAATAGATCTCTGAATGTGTCTACTATGTCCTCTGGCATCTTATTTTGTTTCCAACCCTCATTCAGATAGATGGGGCATTTTTGTCTCCCAGAGTCAGGTTTTGTTGATGAACTCAAACAGAACTAGATCTTTAAGACAGGCATTTTATGCCAGTTACATGTAAAAAGTTGTAAAGAATGTTCTCATCTACCTGTTTTAGCTACTTGCTAATGTTTCAGCTACCTGCTAAATACTTGCTTAACAGAGAAAAAATGGTTGGGAAAAATTGCCCAACAAACTAATATTTTTGATAATATTTTGCAAACAAGGAGGGCTGACTTCAGGGCTGGTTTAACCAGTCTGCCAAATCAGCATTGGCGCCCCCCCCCCCAGGTCAAGAGAGCCCCCTGCTGGCCTCCTTATCTGACAAAGCTTATTTGACAAAGCTGCTGCTTTGTAGCCCCTACCCTCCTCCTCCAAAAACCTCCTGCTGGCTTAAAAAAAAAAAAGTGTCTCCCAAACTAAAGAGAAAGAGAAAGAGAAAGAAGCAGCAGCCCTCCATGGCAGAAGCTGGAGGGAGTTTGCTGCTGCAAATTGCAAACCAGCCAGGCACGGAGAGGGGTGAGTGCATGTGTGTGTGTGTGTGAGAGAGAGACAGGGAATTTGAGGGTTGTCTATTTCCCTCGGAAAGGGCTTCTTTCTTTCTCCCTTCCCTTCCCTTCCCTTCCCTCCACATAGATCTCCTCCTGCCCATCTTTCCAGCTGCTTTTAACCTGTCTTGGTTCCTCTCCCCTCCCTTTCCCCCTTGGTCTTTTTCAGCTTCCTCCCCTTGCTGCCAACTGAGTTCAGCCTGCAAAAGAAATTTGTGTGTGTTTGCCTATGTGCCTTCAAGTCGTTTCTGACTAAGGCGAACCTACCATGGGGTTTTCTAGGCAAGGTTTGTTCAAAGGGGGTGTGCCTTTGCCTTCCTTTGAGGCTGAGAGAGTGTGACTTGCCCAAGGTCACCTAGTGGGCATTCATGGCTGAGTAAGAATTCAAACCCTGGTCTCCATAGTCATAGGGCAATGCTGAAACTTCTACAACACTCTAGTTTTTTTACCAGAAGAATATAAAGAATATAAATTAAAATTTGGAGTAATATTACTGTGAACAATGGTTTTATTGTTGTCACTAAAACACCAGTATCCCATTAGTGTTATGTGAAAGGCATTGGCCTAGAGCAGTGGTTCTTAACCTTTTCTTTACCAGGGACCCCCATTAAATATCTTTTGTTGCCCCAAGACTTAACTCAAGATTTAAAACCCTAATAATAATAGCTAATAATAATAGCTAACAACAACAACAATACAATTACACCATCCATTAAACTTTCCCTCAGAAGCACTCTTGCTTCTTCCTGCAAGTTTGTGGCTGGAGTGGATTGAATGGCAATGTGCACGCCAAGCCAGCCAACCTTTGCCTTGGTTCCTGTCATGTGGCTACTCCACTACAGGGAGGAGGTGGGCTAAGCAGCCTTCAAACCTTTGTGGACCCCCTGTGAGGACATTGTGGACCCCAGGTTAAGAACCACTGGGCTGGAGAATGCTGGAAAAGGAACAATGCAACCAGACCTTGAGAAGGGTGCTGGCAGGGGGATTCTGGGAGGTGTAATCCAAGAGTAACTTTCTCAGGCTCTGAATGCAGCCTAGAATCATAGAATCATAGGGCTGGAAGGGAAAAAATAAATAAAAAAGACCCCAACAGCCATCCCATCCGATCGGCTTCTGCCCTACAGGAACACACAATCCAAGCATTCCTGACAGATGGCCATACAACCTATGTTTAAAAAAACCCAAAGAACGATACTCCAACACACTCCAAGGCAGTGTATTCCACTTCCAAACAGCTCTTACTGTCAGGAAGTTCTTCCTAATATTCAGGTGGAATCTCTTTTCCTGTAGTTTGAACCCATGGCTCCGTGTCCTAGTCTCTGGAGCAGCAGAAAACAAGCTTGCTCCTTCCTCAGTATGGCATCCCTTCAAATATTTAAACATGGCTATCATGTCACCTCTCAACCTTCTCTTCTCTAGGCTAAGCATACCCAGCTCCCTAAGCCGTTCCTCATAGGGCGTAATGGCTTCCAGATCTCCCACCATCCTTCTCAGTATCTTTCTTGAATTGTTATGCCCAGAACTGGAAACAGTATTCCAGGTGAGGTCTGACCAAAGCAGAATGGAATGATACTATTACTTCCCTTGATCTAGACACTACTCCTATTAATGCAGCCTAGAATCGCATTGGGATTTTTTGCGGCTACATCACACTGATAACTCATGTTCAGCTTGTAGTTCACTCTTTCTTTTCTTTGAGGAAATCTACACCATTACGTTAATTGCTAATAAACAAAAAATATTGTGTTAGTGCCTATAATATAGTTTTTAAACTAAATTACTGGTGGCAAATTATGTATGTAATACAGTAGGCCCCTCTTATCCATTGGGGACTGGTTCGGGGGGGGGCGTGGATTCTGAAAACCATGAATAATAGTGAACGCCATTGAAAATAATGGGACTTCTGGTTTAAAATACCATAGAGTTGCCTTGGAGAGCCTAGAAAACAGCTAGGGAGGATACATTTTCTAGGAAGACTCTATGGTAGGTGTGCTGTTTTGTGTCCCATGGATAATGAATCCGTGGATATGGGGGTCCTACTGTAATCTGAACATCTTGTAAGGTGAATAGGTTAGGTTACATTGACCTGAGATAAACATATGGGGGCCCCAAAATTCCTTAAACCGGCTCTGGCTGACTTGCTACTTAAAACATATATTCCATCTCATATGATTGTATGTTTTCTGTCTGTGGCTGTTCAAGTATTGTGGAAAATTCTTGATTCTATCCCCACAAACACTTCTGTGGACATGAGGCATGAGTATACCATAAAATACACAAAAATTCTCAGTGGGGTCAGAAAGTATTCCAGGTTGAGACATTCATCTGCCTGGATGAAGATTAAGATTGTTTAAAGGATTTTTTTCAACCTAGTCACAATGTAACATAAAAGGCAATTTTACATTTGCATTGTATACCACAAAGCAATAAAAATATGATCCTCAAATACAGGGAATTTAGCAAATATACTAATTTCAATGTGGCTAGATCCCATAGATAAGATATGAATAGAATGGTAAATAGTACCCACTTCAATATATTCAATATAGTTAACAGGATTTAGTTCTGATTGTATAAAATGTTTTGCCATACCTTAGGTTGGATCTGGACCAAAATGTTACACCTTAGTCCTATCACTGAAATCACTGGTACATAATCAGTTACGGTAAATGTAACGCACTGATTTCAGTGAGACTGAAGTTTGAGTAGCTTAGGCTGCACCAAATCCCTTATCTATAAATTACCAGAGATCAGACAGTGTTCATGTGCGTATGTTGTAATATACAAATTATGAAAGAAGCCAAGTTAAATCACATTACCATGTAGAAATTTCCATAGAGATTGCACATATAAGAGGGTTTCTAAACATTCATTTAACTATTTGTTGCTATAATAGAAACAGATTTTTTGTTACATAATATTCCCATTGCTAATTGTCCAGGTGCATCTTCATTTGAAGGTTATTTTTAAATCCCTCTAGTTTGCTTTAGCTGAGCAGAGGAATTTCCTTGGCACTCCTGATTGGCTTGATCAACATTTATTACCAAAATTTTATAAGTTGTGTATGTAGGTGCCTTGCTTTGTCAAAACCTGAAGGAGGAATCAATTTAATTTGATTTGGTGATGTGAAAAGTCAGCTTTCATACGGCACAAGATCGAGTTTTCCTTTGCCAACAAGGAAAGCTGAACTGCAGCAAATGTCTCTGTGTGTAATCTTTCCTTCTTTCTTTCTTGAGTAAAAATGTCACAGAGACCAAATTCAAAAAGTTATTCCTCTTCAAATGCACAAAGTGAATAGAGCGTTTGACTTTGACCAAGGGAATATGGGTTCAGATCTGCAGTCTGGCATGAAATTCACTACTAGTGATGGGCAAATTAATTGCCTTTGTTTAATTGCCCAGGGAGCACATGAATGAGACTTGGAACACATGGGCTTTCTCTCTCTTCCCCTCCCCTTGCAGTAAATTACAGACTGATACAATGACACTCTATGGCTTGTGCCTTCCCCTAAACCAAAACTGGAAGCCATAGTCAACCACAGAAGTTTCTTTTAGAGATTTCTAGTACATTCCCTCAAACTACAGACCTATATCTGACTGGCTTTGAAGTACTTCATCACACTACAAATCCCAGTACTCCAAAGCCTTCTTTAGGGCTTTGCCTGATTACTGGTAGGGCTAAAACTAGAGATGGTGTGCACACATTAGCCCAGCCACCCAACTGTGTTCATGCACCTGGAAGTAAGTTAGTCCTTTGCATACTGAACATGAAAGTCTGGATAGATCTGTAGATGTGTTTGTTTCAATGTGGTTCCAGTGCTCCTATGACTAGGAACCTTGATAAGATTGGGTTCCTGATCATAGGAACTCTGTGATTAAATGTGGTTATAGAGCCTTCTTTAAACTTGCATGTCAATGAGTGAATATCAAAATTACAGATGAAAATAAAAAAGTGTACAAACTTAATAGATGTGTTCAATAGCATACAACTGATATTCTGTGTACACTTCCTTTAATGATCCAAATATTTGTGCACATTTCAGAAAGCAAGATAGATCTGCCTGTTTCTATATCCAGAAATAGATATTCATGCAGATATTTAGGCATGCAGTTCTGCTTGAGAAGAAACTGATGAAATAAGTGCACATAACTTTGTGGCTCTGTGAACACATCAAATTTGAACAAAAGATCTCACAAACATAAAAATTATGTTACATAACAAGAGATTCAATCTAGTGTAGTTTATTTGGGCAGTGGAGAATGAGCAGAAATAATTTGATCTCAATAATATGACCAGTAGACTTATTCGTCTTCAGGCATGGGACCTATTGGAGGAGAATAGGGCTGTATTGGAGGAGAATAAAAATGCGGGCACCCCCTGTTAAGATTTCTGTCCTCCAAAATGAGTTGTTACTTCAGTCCCCAAATTTCCAGCAGTGCAGTAATTTAAAACTTCAGCTGATCATTTAAGAAATACAATTTAGGCATCCAAAGAAAAGGATGAGCAAAGTTACCAAGGACATGAGAACACAAGAAATATAAGAGTGATGCAGAAATCGTAGAAAGCGTTGGTGGTATAGTGGTGAGCATAGCTGCCTTCCAAGCAGTTGACCCGGGTTTCCCTTGAGACAGTTTGTTGATAGTTGAATGCAAGATAGCTTAGGAACATTTAGGTACAGTTCGACCGTTATTAGAGAAAGAATTTGTTTACCTCATATGTTTATGGAACATAGGGTTGATTAGTAAGAACATTGACTAGGCCTGAGAGTTAAAGGAAAAAGACTTTGCAGACTTCCAGAGTTTCATGGGCTATCTAGTCTGACCCCAAATAGTAATTGTAAGTAACAGCATTCAGCAAATAGACATTAGAGTCTACATGGCCACTACAAGAGTTCTAGATGTTAATGGTTTTCAGTGTATCATTCTTTCAAATGCTAGAAATTTGGAGACTGAAGGAAAATGTCATGGAGGCAGAATTCTTGTTTTGGGAGGGCAATGCCTTCATTTTGCCACCTGTCCCTCAGCTATATCTCTAGACTCACCTTCACCTGAAATACACACATTGTGTCCGCTACTAGTGCTACTTCTACTACTATATATTGGCATGGCGGCAATCTTGCTAAAGCAAACCCAGTAGTATTGTTGTCCTAAAGAATATTAACATAGCCTGATTTAACACCTTTCACACATTTTTTTCTTCTAGGGAAATGGGGGGAAAAACTGAGTGAGTGGAGGAAAGGAGAGGCACTCTTCTTATCCATAAAGCATTAGTATCACTGAATAATAGAACATACTATAAATAGCCTAAAGGGGCCTAAATACTCTAAAGGCACCAGATCATTTCTGATCTTGGAAGCTAAGCAGGGTCAGCCTGCTTAGACCGCCAATAAATACCAGGTGCTGTATGCTACATTTCAGAGGAAGGAATTGGCAAAACCACCTCTGAATAGTCCTTGCCTAAGAAAACCCCATGAAATTTATGGGGTTGCCATAAGTTGGCAGGTGACTTGAAGGAACATATACACACACATACCACAATAGGATCAGAAGTATTAATATCTGTTCCAAAAGCAAACAGACAGCATCCTGGATCCCAAGGTTGCTAATAGGTTGACCCTACCAAGTGGAAAGTGTAAGAAGCTTGCTTAGAAATTCCAATTAAAATCCAGCTCAGCCCCAGTTTCTACTGAAATCACTCATGACATTTTAACACAGCATAGATACCAAACAAAAGAGGGATGTGTGGGTGGGCGGCAAGAACAGCTGTACACATTCTACAGAAAAACAAATCTAAAAATATAATAATGCTTTTACCATTTGTTGAGATATTTACTATCCACCAAAATAGATGTGATGTATGAAGTCCTATGTCTATATTCCAGATGCTCCCCACAGCATATGAATACAGCAACCATGTAGTGGTAACGTCAGACTTGTTGCCAATAACATGTGTCTTTGTTATATCATATTTGGATAACATTAAAACCTTATGGAGACACTTCAAGAAAGTGCTTGGAAATTTCAGCAGGTTAAATTTGCTGTAGCCAAGACTGTTGACTGGGGTCAATTACAGGGAGCAGACAAGTTCCTTGTTACAACAGATTCATTTGCTAGTCTGTTTACGGATATAGTTCAAAGTCCTGGTTATGGTCAATGAAGTCCTCCATTACCAAATCCAGTTTATCTGAAGGATCGTATTTTCTAATATGAGTCCACCTGGGTTTTTAATTTTTTAGAAGAGAACATCTCTCAGTTCTGTCACCCGCACAGGTACCTTTGGTGAAAACACCAGTCTGTCACCCTCACAGTATCTTTCTGATCACTGCTCCTGCTTTGTGGAACTCTTTCTGAGGGAGGCTAGGCTAACCCTCTCCCTGTTGTGCTTTCACCTGCAGGCCAAGATGCCTTTTCTTCTAAGGTGGTCTTTTGGAGCCCTTTCATATAACACAATTATAGTACTATGATTCCACTTGAACAGCTATGGTTCTATCCCATGGAATCTTGGGGTTGTAACCTGGTGAGGTGCTAGAGCTCTCTGGCAGAGAATCCATGCCCCTCTCTAAATTGTGAATGCCAGGATTCCACAGGATGTAGCCATGGCAGTTAAAGGCATGGCACTTGTGTGGTGTAAAAGGGCTCATGTTATGTAACTAACTGGCTGTAGAGGAAGGGGCTTTTAATGTGAGGGAGGAAGACTTTTTGAAACTTTGAAACTTTTTGAAACTGGTGTGCTATGGCTATGAGTGGCTCATTCGTGCATATTGCTAATGGTACAGTCACTGGTCACTAATAAGTATAAAGGATTAGTGGAACAGTTCACTGTGGTGTCCTTCCCCAGTAGGGGAATGTTAAACCCACTCTTGCTCTTGGTCATGAGCCTACACAAGTTCTATGGTTCAAGTGGTGTTATTGGTTAATTCAGTCAGGGTTTTCTTTCCCCAGGTTTACATGGTTCTCTCCAAGGAGGGCCTCTCCAAAAGATGGTTCGCTCCAAGGAGATGGTTCTCTCCAAGGAGGGCTCTCCAAAGGAACTTTTCTATCAAGGCCTTTTGTAAGTCTCTGGCCTTTTCCTCTTTAAGGCAAAGAATGCCTGCGGTAAACCTTCCTTTGGAGCTTTAAAGTTCCTGATCTCAAAGATATAGCTCCCCTTGGTGGCTGACCAACCCTGTTACTTCTGGATTCATGGGGTACAAACATGACTCCTGGGAGTTCTCTATTGGTTGGGCAATCTGTCAAGCTACTTACAGCTGTGTCTGGCATGGTACTCACAAGAAGAGTTGCTGGGCTTAGGATCACCTGGCCAGTTTATTTGTAAAGCCAAGCCGGTTCCTTACCTGATTCTTTCCCCCTCCTTTTTAACTAATAAACCTGACCAGCTCTTCCAAGGTAGCCTACTACAACCAAACCCTTTCCTAGCTATTGCAGACTACCCTGCTCTGGACGACAGGCAGGTGAGTTGCTTCTTTCTACTTCAGCATTGCTGGCTCCACTGTTTCTTCCTGACTGGCATATCCTTCTTACACTACGTAATACTGTTATAGCACTATATCCTACTTTTGATTGTCATGGCAATATCCTGTAGAATTCTGGGGTTTGTAGTTTAATGAGGCCCAAGAATGCTCTGGCCAAGAATTCTAAATGCCCCTCCCTAAACTGCAAATCCCAGGATTCCACAGGATGTTGCCATGGCAGTTAAAGTGGAATACAGTGCTGTAACAGTTGTTTGTGATATGCAACATAGGTTTTCTTACGTATCCCTTGGATGCATCAGAAAGTTCTACCCTGGTGAGTCCCCCAGCTTCTTACATTCACAGAGTAAATTAGTTTGTGGTATCTTATTGTGCAACAGGATGTGTCTGAGATATTTTTGTTCTCAACCACATGTAGAAATATTTTGCTGCATTATTGTTACTTCCAGTTCGACGATGATCACAATGGTTTTGAAATGGCAAATCGTTAAGAAGTCTAGACTTTCTTTCAATAACTAGCTTTCTGTTACAGGCCAGGCTTGGTTAGGTTGCCGACTTTGAGGACTGGGAATATATGTATAGAGTCAGCTCTACACGGTTTGTTTATATGATTTCCAAAAAGACCTGGGATGACAGAATATTTAAGATCTCCATTTTGACTAGATAACATAAACAAGGCACTGTCAATGTCTTTGTTTAGATAGCACATCTGATAGCTGGATGAAGGCTAGGGTGAGAATAAAAGAAGTCAAGAAGAGGATGAAATCAAACTGCTTTGGCAATCTGAAAGGTGCTGTTCTGAGTTGATATTTTGATAAACTGCCCAGACATGCTGATGCTAGTAAGAACCAGTTAGGCTATGCTAAAAGAGATAGATGGATGTATATAATTATGTACCAGAAATGTATAGATATAACAGTGCTCAAGGATATTAAACCCTTGGAGGCCTGTTTAGAGATATGTACTGAGATTGCATTCCTTGATGAGACTGTATTCATTGATGTATAGATGGTTATGGATACGATACAAGGGACAGAATCAGTATAAGTTAAAGCTTTTATGAAATGTCTGTATAATGCTTTAACAGACACTACGGAAAGTATGAAAGAACCTGATGATGCAATAAGATGTGTGATATCCTATATGCCATGTTATGTAAAATAATGCAATCAATGTGCCCAGATACCAACATCTCCAGATTTCTCCCTAAAGGGAACATATATGTTTGCATATCTATGACTCCATATAAAGAACAACCTAAAAGATTTCCAAACAAACTATTCATTTCCCCATATAAATATCCATCAATTCCAAGACTTAAGAATGCTTAAATGAAATGTTGATGTAAACTCTGCCTGTCTGGTTTTCACTACCATCACAGATTGGACGCCTAAGTGATAACAGGACCCCAGACAGAATCCAGATTAGCTGACAAATGGCAAAGAACTCTCAATCCCTCAGTCTAAAGAGATGGGGTGGGGAACCATACCTGTTTCATTTCTCTTCAAACAAACAATATACAAGTCTAGACATTTGGGTGCACATCCCACTTTGTCCAAGCTATTTTTATGAAATTTTCTTAAATACTTGGAGGCCATTCACACTACTAGAATTATAGTGTTGTTAAACCACTTTAAGTGCTTATAGTTCCACCCTATGGAATCCTGGGGTATATAACTTGGTCAGGCACTGGAGTGCTCTGGCTGAGAATTATAAATGACCCTCACTAAACTGCAACTCCCAGGATTCCATATGACAGAACCATGACAGTTAAAGCGGAATAATAGCACGATAACTGTGTAGTGTGAACGGGTCCCTGGTGAAAAGTTGCCTTGAATGTTTAGTTCACATCCTTAGAGATTACTGACTGGCAAGACAGTACACACATTTTATATTAAAACCTGCTGACTACAGCTAGAAGGTGTTACTATTTTCACACTTCAGTGCCTTTTGAATGGCATGCAAGAAGAACCTGAACCTTACCTGTCTTCCTTCCATTGCTCCCCGCATTTCCTTGAATGTTGAACTAAACTCTCCAATGAAGTCATGCTTTCCATTGGAATCCCAGTCCCAAACTATGCACTGAAAGACAAAAAGAAGAAAATGTTACTTTCTTCAGAAAAAGGTCTCAGGTGACTTCATGAAAAATCATCCATAAAATCAAAGAGTACAAAAAGAACTTCTAATTGAATTTCCCCATGATCACTTGCACGGCCCTCCCCGCACCCTGTGCCGCCCTGTGCCACCCTCCCCGCATTCGCACCGCCCTCCCTGCGCCCCGTGATGCCCTGTGCCGCCCTCCCCGCACTCGCGCCACCCTCCCCACACCCTGTGCCACCATGTGCCTCACTCGCTCCATCCTCCCCGCACCCCATGTCGCCCTCCCTGCACTCACACTGCCCCCCTGCACCCTGTGCCACCCTCCCCGTACTCGCACTGCCCTCACCGCACCCCATGCCACCCTCCCCGCACTCGCAAAGCCCTCGCCGTACCCTGTGATGCCATGTGCCACCCTCCCTGTACTCACACCGCTCTCCCTGCACCATGTGTCACCCTGTGCTGCCCTCCCCGCACTCGCACCACCCTCCCTGCACCGCCTTCCCTGCACTCGAACCGCCCCCCTCGCACTGCCCTGTGCTGCCCTCCCTGCACTCGCACTGCCCTCCCCACACCTCATGCCAGCCTGTGCCGCCCTCCCCATACTAACACCGCCCCCTGCACCCTGTGCTGCCCTCCCCACACTCGCACCGCCCTCCCCACACCCTATGCCACCTTTCCCCCACTTGCACCACCCTCCCCACACCCCGAGCCACCATGTGCTACCCTACCCACACCTGTGCCGCCCTCCCCACACTCGCACCGCCCTCCCTGCACCCTGTGCTGCCTTCCCCACACTCACACCACCCTCCCCGCACCCTGTGCCACCATGTGCCACCCTCTCTGCATTCACACCACCCTCCCCGCACCCCATGCCACCATGTGCCGCCCTCCCCACATTTGCACCACCCTCCCTGCACCCTGTGCTGCCCTCCACACACTCACACTGCCCTCCCCGCACCCCGTACACGCTGCACACACACATGCCATTCCACATCCTTCCATGCTACTCACACCCCCTCTGCCTCCGCCATGTTTAGAAAGGAATTGAAACATCCACATGGTCCCGCCCCCAATGAGCTGATTGGCTGCCCAACAGAGCTTTGATTGGTTGGTCAGTTTCCTAAGCAGCCAATTAGCACACTTGAAATGGCAACATACCTAAGAGCAATATAATAATAATAATAATAATAATAATAATAATAATATAGATAGATAGTTCTTCTCCAGTTTCTGTTCCCCAAACTGAGACTCTAATCCATAATTTGGCTCTCAGATGGGGAAAATGGACAAAATTCATCTCTGCAAAAGTGCTAGGAAGAGGAGTGGGCAGCAGCTTTCAGGAAAACAGAATAAAATGTATGAGCAATTTCCATTTACATTCCATATGCAGTAATGCTGTGATAATACGATCACGATGGTAAACATGATCTAACAGGACATAATAAGCTTAAGTGATACTTTTCCTTCTACACAGAATTAATGTCTAGTATGCAGGTCTCAAAGGCATCACACATTTTCTATTTGTTATCTCTCAAAGCCACATCCTACAAATCTGCTTTATCTGCAGTTGGTACAACTATGCCACTGTAGCTAAATATCATCTCACAGCTGAGATAAGGAACAGATATATACAAACATTGTTTCGCCACTGAAATCTGAACAATGTCTAGGTCTTGAATATCCATGGTAGATAAAAGCTACACAAATATTTGCATCTCCAATGGGGCCATAACTGATGCATAACTATGCTGGTCTGGGGTGGAGGCAAGACTCTTGGGCCACCAGGCATCCAGGGTCACTGGACAGTGCCTACTGTGCTCCCCCAGTCCCTGCCATGCAAGAAGAAAACAGTGATTGCACAGCTCTGTCAACCCTCATACATGGAAGGAGAAGGACTTCTCTCTCTTCTCTCTCTCAGTGGTGTGTGAGAGCCATTACAACTGCTCCCACTGCTTCCGCTCTCTTCTCCACCTCCTTCTCCCATGGCAGGGAGACTGCGGAGGTGGTTGGCTGTGCTCCTGCATAAGCACTGAAGAGCAGTACTGAAGAGCTGCAGTGAACAAGAGCAGGATCTCCTGAGATGGGGTAAGATGCCCATTCTGCTTCCTGCTTCTGGGCTACTGGGTCCCAAGCTATGTCCCTGGGCTAGAAGAATCTAGAATACTGAACTCAGAGATGTAGTTTTGGGCAGGGGGTAAAATGAGGTCATTGTTCCCCCCCATAAAAGTTTTGCCCTCAATTAAATTTTCCATCAGTCTTCACATTTCAAGCTTTTCAGAGAATGAGAAACTGAACATCATTAACACTCAGAACAGTACTATTTGCTGTGTTTGAATTCCCTTGATAACTTTGCCTAACCCTTTTCTTTGGATGCCTAAACTGTATTTCTAAACATCTGGCTGAATGTTTAAGTTACTGCAATGCTAGGCATTTGGGGACAGAAGGAAACCTTTTTTGGGGGGGAATCCTTATTTGGGGGCAATGCTCTCATTTCCCCCCCTCCCATAGCTATACCCCTGACTTTGCTCTTGTCATCTCTGCTTCACATTAATCCCACACAGTTGTTGTCGTGTGCCTTCAAGTCATTTCTGACTTATCACAACCTTAAAGCAAACCTATCACAGGGTTTTCTTGGCAGAATTTGTTTGGCTGGGGGGGTGGGTTGCCCTTGCCTTCCTGTAAAGCTGAGAGAGTATGACTTGCCCAAGATCATACAGTAGGTTTCCATGGGTGAATGGGGATTCAAACCCTGGTAGTACAACACTCAAACTACTACACCACACTGGCTCTACAGTCCCACACAGAAGATCTGTTTAATGAGTGAAATGTACCTGACTTGAACAGTACTGGGATCCATTTATTACTGTATTGTGACTCAAAGCTTTTGCTGTAACTTAAAGAAGATGGCTTCTTATTATTGACAAATTGGAGTGTGTCCACAGGAGGGCAACTAAAATGGTGAAAGGTCTGGAAACCATGCCTTATGAGGAAAGACTTAGGGAGCTGGGTATGTTTAGCCTGGAAAAAAGACGGTTAAGGGGCGATATGATAGCCCTGTTTAAGTATTTGAAAGGGTGTCACATTGAGGATGGAGCAAGCCTGTTTTCTGCTGCTCCAGAGACTAGAATACGGAACAATGGATGCAAGCTCCAGGAACAGAAATTCCACTTCAACATTAGGAGGACCTTTCTGACAGTAAGAGCTGTTTGGCAGTGGAACACACTCCCTTGGAGCGAGGAGGGGTCTCCTTCCTTGGAGGTCTTTAAACAGAGGCTGGATGGCCATTTGTCAGGGATGCTTTGATCGTGATTTCCTGTGTAGCAGGAGGTTGGACTGGATGGCCCTTGCGGTCTCTTCCAACTCTACAATTCTATGATTCTAACATAATACATACTTGCCTGATATTTATATTCTTTGAGGCTGTAGTCCTATACACACTCACCCCTGAGTAAAGCCCAATGAGCAGAGAGAAATATACTTCAGAGTAAATCTACATAAGACTGCACTGTATGTGTTGCAGATAATTTCAGCCATTTCTTTATGAAACCTCTATGGTAGGGTTTGTCATTTCTCAAATATGTGAATTTGAAAAGTTTCTTCAAAGGACAGGAATTGATTTGGGACACATTTTATTCCGTTCATGATTTCTTGGGCATACTACCTTTGACTGTTGGAGACTGCGCTTGAAAAAAACTGTTCACCATCACCACAATTTTATTAGAATTGTTTCTGAGCAAAGAACATGCTCAAGCATACCAGGCTAGTGAAGGCTCCTCAAAGTATGTTCAACACTTTAAAAGAAAAATCCATCCACTTTTCCACTTCCTACTTGCTATCTTGGAAAAAAAAAAGCACATTCATCACCCTCTCCCCCAAAAGGTAAATCTTAGAAAAGACAAGATATAAATGCACACATGTCACACTGCAAACAAGAATTGCCAATCAGGCCTCTTCCATTGCTCCAATAGTTTCACCACCAACCACCCATACTATCCAACTCCATTTCCTGGTGGAATTAGCCTGCAGGCTCAAAAAGCAGTTTACAAGCCAATTATTTGGCCAGACCATGTTTCATGCTTTGTGTGTGGAGCTAAGTGGATGAGCACCACCTCCACAGCCTGGAACTTCTGATTCTTTGGTGAGATGGGGCAGATTTTGTATGTGACCTCATCTTCTCCTACTGGGACATATTCTCCCTCAGTGTCAGAAACATGGATGAATATGTCCTCTGTGCCATTCTCCGGGGTGATGAAACCATGGCCCTGGAAGCATGAAAACTGCTTACATACACCCTCATAGACAGGGCCAGCAGAGGCACGAGCTATCACAGAGTATGTCCTGGTTCTTTTTGTGGGAAGGGGGCTTGGTAAACCTCAAAGCAGGTGACTACCCCTCTCACAGATCCAGCTTCCTTCCCTGTTAAAAGGGAAAATGGGCCACACAGGTGACTTTGTAGAGTGCAGAGGCAGCACGGTGGACTGAGACGTCTGGTCAGATGACATGGTGTGGGTATCTTTTTGTGGGGGCTCAACACTTTAGAGATGTGAAGGCCTGGAAAATGTTGGGAAATGTGGGGAACATTTTTTCCTCCCCCCGCCATAGCCAGCTCTTTTCCCTGCAAGTATCAGTAAAAAATGGATTATGGAATATAGGTTGACCTCCATATCCATAGATTTAGTATCCACAGTTTCATTATCCATGTCCAAGAAAAAAAAAGTTCTCTAGGAATTTCTAGATTATCCATGTGATTCTATGGTCAATTTCTGCTGTTTGTGAAAATAATAGGGTTCCCTATTGTCCATGGTTTCAGGTATCCACAGGTGTGTGTGTGTGTGTGTGTGTGTCTTGGAGCGCATCCCCCACAGATAAGGGGGTCAACCTGCATTTTCTTTTAGAATGATAAACACAATCTTTAAGACAAGATGTTAATATATCAGTTACACCAATATCATTTCTAAAAGGAGGAGGTTTATATAAGACTATGTACACTTGCAGATCATAATGGTCTTGGTTTCCTTTTCTCAGTCTTCTTTTTGTGGAAATGAGTGCATCATGTCTGCTTGACAGTATGGAGAACTAGTGAAGACAAAAGAATATTATCTGATCCCAAAGAGTTCCACAATTTTGGCAATTTTACGTCTCTACTTTGGACAGCTCCTTTAAAATTTGGGCTAAAACCTGGAGCAGGTTCCTTACCCGACTGAGGTTGGAGGCAACGGCTACTACTGTTCACGTGTTCCTTCTATGTGTGGGAAGAGGTTTGTGTGAATCTCCCTACTAATAAACAGTCATTTACACAGACATGTGCAGCGCAGGGGAAGAGAGAGAATGAGAAGAAAGATTCTGAGGATATCCTAGCGGCTTTTCCGGCTCAAGAAATTCTTCACCAATCACTCGAGGAGGGAAGAAGAACATATTGTTAGAGTACTCTGTCATATTTCTACACTCAAGTTTATACTTCAACCTTTAGATCCCAAAGGAATGGAATACATTTGAGCCAACCATAAGATGTGTATTTCTCCCAGCAAAGCACAGTTGTCTGGTGACAGGTTTGATAGAAATAGAAGAGATGTGCCCTACGTATATCTATTTAGAGATACTAAATAAACAAAGAGATTCCTATGGAACTGCTCCTCTCCCCTGCAAATTATTATCAAGATTGTCTTAAGTACAGGATGAAAATCACTGTGCATGTGCTATCTTTTTATATATACCCTCCTCTGCTCATCACACTATGGCAGAAAAAGCCACTTGGGGAAAAACATTTTTAGCTGAAAACAGACCAGAGCAGGGAAAGCTCTTCCCCTGCTGGCTTCTTCTATTTAGACCTAGAAACCTTCCACAGTTACAATGGTCATGTCTATATGAGGGGCAAATAATATGAACACATCCAAAAAGGCAGGCGTTCACAAGGATGCGAACAGCCTACATGGCTAAAACTCCCCCCAAACTCTGCATGACCCCCCTAGCCAGCTCATTGCCACAAGTGATCTACTGGCAATTTTAAATCTCCCGCCACCTATATATATATATATATATATATATATATATAAACCTTCCTGTGGGGTGCACAGGTGTCATTTCGTCTTTACAACATAAAAAAAGGGGGAAAGAGTAAAAATCACTGTTTCACGGACTTACCAGACCCTTGCTTAGCCGTAAATCCAACATGGCAGCCACTGACAATTCCCCTCTTTGCTATCCCCACCCCCTCTGCTCGTCAGGCCAATCAGATCCCCCTGCTTGTGCGTATCTGTGTGAACATGAGTGGTCAAACTATCACACATTCAAACGTTGTATGGATTTTTTTGAAAAATCCGTACAAAGCTCCGGACGTGCCACAAGCAGATTTTAGGGTGAGTTTTGTCACCCCTTCTGAATAATATGTATTTTTATAAACGGCTGTCTGTTCGGGTTTTTTTTTTCTTCATTTAGACAGGCCTATAGTTATGATTCTTCTTTAACTGCTATGGCAACACCCTATGGAATCCTGGGATTTGCAGTTTAGGAGGGAGCATTTAGAATTCTCAGGAGAGAATTCTAGCACCTCACCACACTACAAGTCCCAGGATTTTATAGGATTCAGCCATGGCAATTAAAATGGAATCATAGTGCTACAACTGTGTAGTGTGAAAGGGCCCCCAGGCATGACCATTGAGGGAAACAGCAAAAAATAGAATAATAGGACTGAACAGCAGGCTGCCTCATTTAAACTTTTGCTTCATGGTATCAGTGCAAAGTATTAAGAAAGAATTACAAAATTCTAACAAGGGCTACTTTCGACACTGTCAAATGAAGTAAGTTAGTCATTTCCAGTACTCTGGTTTGAAAAGGAACATGCATTTCCCATTCATTATTGCTTAAATGAAGAGATTTATCATTATGTGGGTCAGTATAAAAGTCTGAAAAATTTCTTCACTTTCTCACACTCTGGCAGTTTTTCTGTCAAAAAAAAATCTCTCCTTTAAAGATGTTACTGAACAAAGAGGAAGTTACTGTTGGTGAAACTGCAGGAATGGAGGGAATCCTCACTCCCCACCCACCCATCACCCTTTCCTCTCTCCCTGAAACTTTCAGGAGTAGCTATTAACCTTTTAAATAAGTTGTAGGGGCCATTGTACTGGCCGTTTTTTATATTTTTGGCAGTCCATCTGGTCACAAAAGGGCACAAGAATAGAAAATTAGCCCCGGGACACACTGAAGTTGCTCATGCCTGCTCTAATTTATATCAAATTTAACAGGAAGCCACATCAGACTTCCTAATAAACAGGTATAATTTCAACAGTTAGTAAAACTTGAACTTTAGAGTAGGGGGTGCATTTGGTGACACCCTCATTATCTGAGCATTAAATTGTAGCTTACTTATTTTGTGTGTAAGAACCATCACTGTCACAGGTACACCGGGAGGCACCTGACACCTGGGAGGGTCTTTTTGGTGGCTGCTCCCACACTCTCAGAACTCCCTTCTGCTAGCTCCCTCTCTGCTCTCTTTTTGCTGGTGGGCAAAGATCTTTTTATTTAGACATGCATTTAGCTATTAGTTGGTTGCTATGAAAGGGTCTTTTAGTGGGGGCTGCTATACATTTATCCACATAGTTTTGTTTTAAATGTTTTTAAATGAATGCTGTTTTTTAAAAGTATAATTTGTTTAATGTTTCACAACTTTTTTCCCCCTATTGTGTTTAGTTTTCATTGAATTTTATTTTAATTTATATCGGGTACAAGGTGCAGCTCCCAAAGGCTGTTTTTTTGGGGCCCAGGACTCCCAGGGTTAAAAAAGAAGAAGAAGAAGAAGAAGCTGCCATTTCCCCCCTCAAAATGCCCTCTGGGGGGCATTTCTCCCACATTGTAGCTCTCCTGGGCCAACTGAGGTCTAGGAGTGGCCTCCTTCTAAAACAGTAAAAAAACAGTGACTTACACTGAGTTCCTGTGGTCAAAAAAGGGCTCTGCTGGGCCTAAAATGGCCTGAGGGGGCTAAAGACATAATGAAAATCCCCCTTATGCCCCTAGGGGATATTTGGGGGCAAAATATATTTGATTTTTTTTTTTTTTTGCAGGGGTATGTGGTGGAAGGTGTGACCCTCCAAGGTCTCCTGGGAGACTAATGTGACTGACCCCTTAGCCTTCCACTGTTACCCACACATGATCTATATTCTGAGCTGCCTTGGGTCCCATACTGGGAGAAAGATGGGATAAAAATTAATTAGATAAATGCACACATAAATCAAATGTATCCAGAACTTGTAGCACTCTTATTTTTCAACTCATCAGGATAATGTGAGACAGAGAAGTCCTTGCACAGTCTCTTTCCTACAAGAGCATCAGCTCTGGAAAATGGATCCTCTCATCATAGAGCTTTTGAGGTAAAAGGAGTTCAGGAGTAGTTAACCACTGCCTTCTTTATTACTAACAAGAGTTAGCTAATTATACCATTTACCGCTGTTTCTGAGACATCCTCCAACAGTGGCATTCCACCTCTTCACTATTTCTGCTGCCCAGCAGCTGTTTGGCTCATTTAGTTGGGCTTCTCAGCAAAAGCTTCCCTGACTTGTGAAACCCTATCAGTAGCAATGCTACTATCAACAGAGCCTCTCACCTCACAGGAACCACACAATCCCTCCATCACAGAAATGTAGTGTCAATATATAGTCAGCCCTCCACATCTGCAGGTTTAATTTTTGTGGATTTGATTATTTGTGGATTATTTGCTGCCACCTCCTCTGATGTTCTATGCCATTTTTAATGATGACTGCAAGTCTCACAAGATTGAAAGGGACTGCAAACGTGAGGCAAGGCTTCTAAGTCCTTAATACAAATAGCATAGGGCAGCAGTGGAGGCAGTGGAAAGCTCTGCATCCCACCTGCTTCTGCTATGTGATGGAACCCTGCCGCCTCAAAGGCATATGTGGTAGGTTAAATCCAAAGATCATGTTGTGTTAAATATGGTTTTTTTGGGGGGGGGCTAGAGACATTTGCCATTTTTTCACTTTCATGGCGGTCCTGCACCCCTAACCCAGTTAATGTGGAGGGCCAACTGTACTAGTTCCAGAAACTGGGCATAAATGTGGGGTGGGATGGAGCAGAAGAACTGCAGCAACTCCCACACCACCAGGGTAATGTCAGAAGAGCCTGCTGTTTGGCAGTCAGTTCCACTGAATTAAAAAGAATATACTTCTCAGAAAACTTCTTTTTCCATAGAACTAGTTAGTGATCAGGTCATTCTTCTTGTTTGCCCATTCTTATAATACATTTCAATAGGAACATAGGAATTTCCTTTATTCTAACTTATACCATTGACCTCTGTAACATAGTACAGTCTACACCGACATAGGAATAGTGTGGCAGATGTTGTTGGACGGTAACTCCCAAAATTCTATACCACTGACTGTGCTAACTAGGTTTAATGGGTTTCAGAATCTGAAAGACTTCAGGATTCCCATTCATGGTCTACATCAACTTTTACCAGCAACTCCCAACCAGCATGGCAAACAGTAAGGGACTGTGGGAGTTGCAGTCTGTTCCCCATCTCTTGTATACACAGGGACTATATGCAGTTTTCTAGTGTTTGGGTAGGGAGCTGTTCTAAAGTTCTGGCTATATCCAGAGATCTCAAGAATGGGCCTTGGTATGTTAGGCATGCGAAGCATGTGCTCTGCTACTGATCTATAGCTCTTCCCCACCATTGTTAAAGAGCATCAATAAGTTGTAATATTTCTTGTGCAGGAGCAGAGCCAAGCTTTCCCAGAGATGCTAAATCAAGAGATTCACTGTCTTGCTTTAGTCATTTGGTCAGCTAATAGCTACTATTGTGTGCTTACCTTCTATTCTCTTTATTAAAGAGGAAACATAAGAATACATAGTCTTTAACTAGATATCCATTATTTCTTCATGAACTTATAATCTGCAGTGTACAACCCCTCCTTCTTCACCTCTGTTCCACTTAAAAACAAATACAAACAACAGTCGGGTTGCTGATTAAAGAAAAAGAACAAAGAATCATGATTGCTCTAATGATCCGTTCATTATCTGCAGTTCGTTATAATACTAGAACGTTGTTCAGAAGAAGAAAGGACTGTTTTGGCTTATTTGAGGTTTGAATTTTAATTGGAGATCATTAAAAGTCAAATTACATTTAACAAGGTCAAGGTTAACACAGATCAAGCTGGCTGTTTATTTCATTTAGGTGGACTTCTAACTTTAGCTTTTGGGAAGGAAAACAATTCTTCTTAGTACCAAAGAGTTCATGGAAAAAAGAAACCATTATTATCTCAAAGTTGATTGTATGGCTATAATTAGGGTGAGGGTAACGGTATTTCTATAATTAGGGTGAGGGTAACGGTATGGCCTATTATAGCTGCCTGTTATGCAAGAAATTTACATCTGGCTATAAACAGTGCCACTCGAGAACGTTATGCCACAGACATTGTGTTTCTGAAGAATACTAAACATCAACTAAAATAAACTCTGGCTTCCAAATTTATTCTGTTTTGTTTATAAAACTTGTTATCTTCATATTACAAAAACAATCCCAATGCAGGACACATAACACAATTAAACCAGACAATCTAGAATAAAATGATAAAAGTAGGAGCGAGTCCATATACAGCATCTCAAATTCAGCCAAAATCTTGGTGAATAACTAGGTCTTCATTTGATGGTATCCCTTGATAATTTTGTTTATAGCAACCTTCAAAAATGAAATCTTATAAGCCATGTACAAGTCACCCCTGTATCTGTGGAACAATATGTGTGGTTTCAGTTATCTGAGGGCACACATACCATAAGTTGTGCTGCAAAATGCCTAGAGAGGTGTCCTTTCTAGGAATCACTAGGTATTTCAACACTACTCTATGATATATTTCTTAATCTAAATGAATTTAAATCTCCAGGACCAGATGAACTACATCCAAGAGTATTAAAAGAGCTGGCAAATATAATCTCAGAGCCATTGGCAATAATCTTTGAGAACTCCTGGAGAACAGGAGAAGTCCCAGCAGACTGGAGGAGGGCAAACATTGTTCCCATCTTCAAAAAGGGGAAAAAAGAGGATCCCAACAATTATCGTCCAGTTAGTCTGACATCAGTACCAGGGAAGATTCTAGAGCAGATCATTAAACAGAGAGTCTGTGAACATTTAGAAGGCAATGCCATAATCACAAAAAGTCAACATGGGTTTCAGAGAAACAAGTCATGCCAGACTAATCTGATCTCTTTTTTTGATAAAGTTACCAGCTTGGTAGATGAAGGGAATGCTGTGGACATCGCATACCTTGAGTTCAGTAAGGCCTTTGATAAGGTTCCCCATGACATTCTTGCAAACAAGCTTGTAAAATGTGGGCTAGACAAGTTAACTGTTCAATGGATTTGTAATTGGTTGACCGGCCGAACCCAAAGGGTGCTCAGCAGTGGCTCCTCTTCATCTTGGAAAGATGTGACCAGTGGGGTGCCACAGGGTTCTGTCCTGGGCCCAGTGCTATTCAACATCTTTATCAATGACTTGGATGAGGGACTTAGGGGCATACTTATCAAATTTGCAGATGACACCAAATTAGGAGGAGTAGCTAATACCCTAGAGGACAGGATCAAAATTCAGAATGACCTGGATAGACTGGAGAGCTGGGCCAAAGCTAACAAAATGAAATTCAATACGGAGAAATGTAAGGTACTGCATTTAGGGTGGAAAAATGAAATGCATAAATATAGGATGGGAGAGACCTGGCTGAATGAGACCACATGCGAAAGGGATCTAGGAGTCCTAGTAGACCACAAGTTGAACATGAGCCAACAGTGCGATGTGGCAGCTAAAAAGGCCAATGCGATTTTGGGCTGTATCAATAGAAGTATAGTGTCTAGATCAAGGGAAGTAATAGTGCCACTCTATTCTGCCTTGGTCAGACCTCACTTAGAATACTGTGTCCAGTTCTGGGCACCACAATTAAAAAAGGATATTGACAAATTGGAGCGTGTCCAGAGAAGGGCAACTAAAATGGTGAAAGATCTGGAAACGATGCCTTATGAGGAGAGACTTAGGGAGCTGGGTATGTTTAGCCTGGAAAAAAGACGGTTAAGAGGCGATATGATAGCCCTGTTTAAGTATCTGAAGGGATGTCACGCTGAGGATGGAACAGGCTTGTTTTCTGCTGCTCCAGGGACTGGAACACGGAGCAATGGGTGCAAGCTCCAGGAACAGAGATTCCACCTCAACATTAGGAGGAACTTTTTGACAGTAAGAGCTGTTCGGCAGTGGAACGCACTCCCTCGGAGTGTGGTGGGGTCTCCTTCCTTGGAGGTCTTTAAACAGAGGCTGGATGGCCATCTGTCGGGGATGCTTTGATCGTGATTTCCTGCATGGCAGGTGGTTGGACTGGATGGCCCTCGTGGTCTCTTCCAACTCTGCAATTCTATGATTCTATGATTCTATGATATTTGTACAGGAATTCCTTTATTCTAATAGGGTTTGCTATTATCCATGGTTTGACTTATACACGGTAAGTCAAGGAATGTATCCCCTGCAGATACAAGGAGCAACTTGTACAGTATTGTGAAATAATCATATAGCAATGTATATCAATGTGTGTGTGTATATATATATATATATATCATATGTTATGTATTATATGATATTGATTAGTTAGTGTTGGCTGTACAAATCACCACTGCTTTTGTAAGATTTAAAAGACCATGCCAATTATCAGATAATCCTTAATATTAAATACTGTATGATACACTTGTAAATACGTTGCATTGCTAATCACTGCTAATATTCTTCAGCAATGCTGGTCTCAGGGAAAAGCTGACTGTGTTCTAAGACACACTCTTGAGTTCATAATGGAGTCTGACAAAGACTTTGTTGGGATACCATGCCAGCTGGGGGACTGGGAGTGTTGCAGTCAAAAATATAACTTTCCCATGCTCCGAGTGAGTCCAAAATACTGGACCATAGAAATAATAAATCTTGAAATGTAACTCAAAAACCTTGCAACATGAAGAGATTCTTTGGAGAAATGCATAGATTTCTTGGCAATGTGGAAAGTACTAACTAAATGTAGAAAATGTAACTCTCCTTTTGTACTGTTGTACTCCTTGATGTACTTTTGTGTAGCAACTATCAATCCTAAATTCTACTTTTGTGTAAAAACTATCAGTCTTAAATTCTACAATGCTAAGAACCACTCTATGCCATCTATTGTATATTGCAAAATATCAATGATCTGATTTCAAACACTGATGTCACTGAGCATCAGAGAGAGATATGAAATAAGCCCCCCCCCTATCCACAGAGGATACATTCCCAGACTTACCATTCATAAATGAAACTGCAGATAATTAACGAATCCTACTAAAATAAAAGACTTCTGGTACAAACATAACATAGAGTTACATTGGAGGACCTAGCAATTCATAGATAGGATACCTCTCTAGGCATTATCCAGTGTGACTCCATGTTATGTGTCCCTATTTTTTCAGCTGGAAATAATGAAACTGCGGATATTGGTTCCACGGATACAAGGGGCAACCTGCATTCAAAGCATATCCAAGAATATCTTAAGAATGAGAAGAATAGTTTACAAAGGAGAAATTCAGGGAGATTTGGAAAGCAAATTCATTTCAGTTCTATATAAAAAGAGTGGAGTATTTTTTGATGTCTTTTAAGGTTTCTAGTTTCAACTGACTGATCATCCACAGCTGAACTGATTAACATCCCTGTGAGCTGTTTCGGATGATGCAGTATAAAATCCTTCCCACAAAATGATCCTTCCTTGAAAATCAATTGATTTAAAACTCTCATTTTAAGAAATGAAATTCTACACACTCTTTGGGCATTTTTCCAGCCACTGGTCTGCTCATATAATGCAGAATGTTTTGATCTTACAGTTAACCTAACTCTGCTTTTCAGTAATCTAAGTGCATGATGACTTGACCTAGCTTGGTGAACCCAGTGAAAAAAAATTGGATTTCTTTATTATTTCTTAATTATCTTCTTCCTCCTCTATTTGAAAACTGACAGTAATTCTCTTTCTCGCAATATTTTCTCTGTGTCCTAACCTTGCCTAATTCTATCATATGAGTTTTCTCAAATGCCTGCCTCCTATTATTTCTAATATACATAGGATATTTTTTCCTTTTCTAGAATATTCATAAAGTTTTAAGTACCTCCAAGAAACATAAAAATGTTCTGCATCATTTTACACCCTTTCAGCCCACCTTTAATGCTTCAGTGCTATATATAATTCCATACCAACTATGAGATATTGCAAAGTATTGGGAAATAACGGGCATGTACCCAGGGTCACTTACTATAGGGATTTTATACTAAGACAGGTTTTAAGGAAGTATGAACATCATTAGTTATTAAAATCTGTTTTTTGGAAGAATATGTCTTATTAATTGATTTCTATTTAGAGACAGTTTAATAAATGAAGGACTATATCCCATGTAGGATTCTTTCTCCTCCCTGTCATATTGCTGGGGCTGTGGTCATATTACCTAAACATGGCTTCTTTGGATTTTCACAGCTGGGACACCTATAGTAACACAATGTTCCCTCACCCATAGCAACCATATTTTTAATTGTTTGCAGACAAGGAGGAACAGGGCTAGCCTAAGAAATGTGTCTGCCTGAAGCAGAACAGCAAATGGTACGACTCCCCACTCCAACTACATAATGCTCAAAGCCAGCCAAACTATTTTGGGTACGCAGGGGAGCAAATCTCACAAGCACTTCTTCCCATCACCTTGTATCCCATCTCAAGAGAAATGCAAGATATACAGTGGGCCCTTGGTATCCGCTGAGGTTTGGTTCCAGGACTCCTCATGGATACCAAACTCCATGGATACTCAAGCCCCAGTATACAGTGGCATTCTAAATTGTGTCCCTTATATAAAATGGCAAAATCAAGGTTTGCTTTTTGGATTTTTTTTTAAAAAAATATTTTCAAGCCATGGATGATGGAATCTGTGGATGCAGAATCTGTGGATATGGAGGGCTGACTGTAAATTCAATAAATAAATATATTTAAAACTATTTGCTGTTCTTTCATGACACCCAAAGCCAGCAACCTGTGAGGGCTCCCCCACTCTGCCTAATTGAGATGGCACTGTGGAAGAATGAAAACCTGCAGAATAGGTGGTTGTTGTTTTTTTGGTTGCAGACTGATATCTGCCAAAAAAAAAAAAAAAAGATAGGCAGGAACTGTTGTGTTCTCATTATGTGCCTTCAAGCTATTTATGGTTACCTTTATGGGAACAAAATGATTTCAGGTTTGTTTCTCTGCTCACTCATTCACTGGAAAAGCCAGGGAGCCAGTGATATTGAAGGTCATACCTCCTGACATTATCCAGTCCATGGGAGTAAGGATCTTCCTCCCATTAGTTCTCCACCTCTGCACCTACATTATTAGTTGCTATTACATGCCTTCACGTTGACTCCTATTTATGGCAACCTTAGTGTAGGGTTCTCTTGGCAAGATTTGTTCAGAGGGGGTTTGCCATCACCTTCCTGTGAGACTGAGACCTTAGGCAAGTTACCCAGTGGATTTCCATGGCTGAGTGGTGTTTCAAAACCTGGTCTTGCAGAGTCATAGGCCATATCCACATTACACAAATAATCCAGTTTGAAACTGGATTATTTGCCATGGCTCCTTCCTATAGAATCGTGGGATTCACAGTTTTACAAGGTTTTTAGCTTTCTCTGCTAAAGAGTGCTAGTGCTTCACCAAACCACAAATCCCAGGATTCTGTAGGAAGGAGCCATGGCAAATAATCCAGTTTCAAACTGGATTATTTGTGTAGTGTGGATTTGGCCCTAGTCTGAACACTCAAACCACTATACCACTCTGACTCTCTACATTATTTGTTACCAACACATTTCTAGATCTTTAGCTTCTAAGGCAGAATTGTAAAAACAGTGCTATTAATGCATTATCCTTCTCCTGAATAATACCTGAGCAGATGAGATACAAGAACCTTGTAAGGAATAAAGAAGTACTGGCAACATGCCTTTTCAGAAGCCTGCTGATGCCAGATAATATGTAGCATTATTCTAATTACATCAATTGAGAATCTGGCCCTGTGAATCAATGTTTTGCTATATAGCATTCTGCAAAACAAGCTGCTGTTTTTACAACATAACAAAAGCAACATATGTATGATTGCTACTTTTGCAAATACTGCTTTCAGAGTCTCTCTCACTCAACTGCTAAGGCTGCCAAATCATCTTGTCAATTTCTACAATCATTATTCTGCCTTTAATGCCTGGTTTATCTAACAGAAATAAGATATCACATCCCCTTTGAATATTTCATGGTTTCTTTCATTTTTTTAAAAATCAGGACCTACTTGGTAACCCCAGATGCCTGTTTGGGGTGTAGAAAGACGCGTTGTGTCCACCACGACCACCCGCAGAGTTGTTCCACGTCAACAGGACGCCAAGGAGAAGGTTTCTGAAGAGACTTTTGCAAAAGACTTCAGGCTGAGAAGGAAAAATTCCTTCACCCCCAGCACACTGCCTTGAGCTCTGGCTTGCCAAATAAAGACAGCAACAAGGCCAGCCTTCACTCAACTTGAGGGCTTTAATCTTTGTTTGCAGTATATTTACAATATATATATATATATATATATAGTATAGGACAGCCATCTCTAATACTCATAAATCTCTCTAAAACCAACAAACTGCTTCACCAACCACCATCCACAACAAACCCACACTGGAGATAATTCCCATCTCCTTTTTATAGGCAGTTAAACAATGCCTGTTACATCAGGCATCTCAGGTGTGCATACTCTCAAGTGTTGACTCACACACACACCTGCCACTGGAGCTTAACTACTTTCATTATTATGCTTACAGCTCCATCTTGTGGTCACATCCATGTCATTTCCTGACAGAGATGTCTTGTGCTTGATTCAGCCTAGTGATCCAAACACTAACCTAGAATTTGGAGTCAGAGATGAAGGAATCTGAAGGTCCATGTAGGGACAAATGGGGGAAAGACTCCAGTACAGAAAGCAAACAGTGTCAGAGGAAGAAACAGGTACCAACATCACAGACTGCAAAAATGGGCACTCTGAAATCTCAAAGAAACTGTCCTGCCAATTGGCCAATTGCCTAAATTATGTCCCCCTACCTCAAACAAAGCAGGCTCTCCAGTGGTAGTCACCATGTGAGCAGTGTACCAGTTTCCATGACACAACATTGCCCCTTTAAGAGAAATAGATCATTACTGAGGGACAGAGGCAATCTGGAGAGTAGAGGCATTGTTGGAAAGGGTTCCTACATGGAGAAGACTGTTGGATAAATTGTTTACTGTCCTGCAGAACATTATGGGTGATGATGGTTTCTGAACTCTGTCCCGCATCACAACTGGAGTACCTAATTTAGCCTAAAAAGCCACTCCAAAGGGTACTCAAAGGCAGGGTCTTGTTGGAAAGGAGAACAGAACCCCCCTTTTTCATAGGGAGAAGCCACTCCATGCTATATTGGCTCCTAGGTCAATGTTTGTGGGAAATTACTGCATTCTTCCAAATGGCCAAAGAGCACAGTAGAGATGAGGCAGCAACAACAGTGGAGGTGCTAATGGGCAGTGCAGTGCATCATATGTATCAGGCTTAGGGGTGCAGGAACCCTTTTTTCTGTCAAGGCTGCATTCCTTCAGGGTAATCTGAAGGGGCCACATAATGGCAGTGAGTGGAGCCACAGCCAGCTGGCAGGACCAGAGCAGAACTTGAAAAGTCACTATATAAATTTTAAAAAAGTAATTGTTATAGCTCCAACAGAACCAGTATGGTGTAGTGGTTTAAGTGTTGGACTAGGACTATGGGAGATCTGGGTTTAAATCCCTGCTCAACCATGGAAACCCACTGGGTGATCTTGGACCATCACATTTTCTCAGCCTCAGAGGAAGACAATGGCAAACCTCCTCTAAATTAATTTTGTCAAGGAAACCTACAACAGAGTTATCATGGAGTTGACTTGAAGGCACATAACAGCAACATATCTCCAAGGTTACCCCCACAGTTACCACTACAGCAACTATTTTTAAAAACCATTCTTTACTTTCCCATTCCTAAAGAAGAATTAAAATAGTTACTTTAAAAAACCCTATGAGCTGCTGGATGGTGGTACAAAATACATTCTCCTTCCTGTTCACTTTGTTGTCTCTTCAACACCTGCAACAGGACTTGAGGCAGCACTACTGTCGAACCAGATGATATTCTTTCTGCATGTAATAAGGCCAAATCATGTAACTATAAAAGTCGCACCCAGAAGAGGAAAACCATCCCTCTCAGTTACGCTCGTAATGTAATATATGTCCAATATTGGAAGGGGAGAAATTAATTACAAGCAACTAGTTATTTGTAACTGCTATTTCCAGTTACTACCAAGCTCTGGATCAGAGATACTTGGTTTGTTTATTTCTTTGTTTATTGCATTTCTATATTGCCTCTTACTCTGTTTGAGACATTCTGTCTCTCTCCTCAACTTAGTGGGAACTGATGGCTCACATGTGACTGGGATAGGAAATCTGTTCTGAATTTTAAAAGAGCTATCCAAGGTGTTGATGCTTTTTCAAGGCTGGAGTTCAGCACCTTGGATAGCTCCTTCAAAGTTCAATCTAAAATTCATAGTAGATTCATCTCCCTATTGACATGGAAGTCAGTAGCTACCACTGCCTTGCCCTTTCTCATCACCCAGGCTGCCAAACTCCTCACCCAGGCTGCTCGGAGCAGGAAAGACTGGTCTTGTCCTCCTTTGTTACTGTTTGTCTTCCCTGCAAAATTGCACAGCATTGTCATATATGAATGAAAGTTGCAGAGCAGAGGTGCATGGTGGACTGAGCTCTCTGCAATGAGCTGAAATCACTGTGTTTCATATTCTCTTATGGTTGTGGTTGCTCTCATTCTTTTGGAAGAAAGGAGTAGGTCAAATATATGTGGAAACTACAGTTCAAATAATAACAAAAGACAGCAAAGATAAAGACCCAAATCCAGTTTTGGATAGGAAATCTATCAAGTCCAAGACCAATGTGCTGTCCAACAGACCACACCAATTGCCACTTGTTCCCTGAGTAGGTTTCCCAGACTTCCCAGAAGCAGAGCTGTCACTATCATTTAATTGGTATATAATCTTTTCTAAAAGGTCTGAACAGGCAGAGATTTTAATTTAACTCTTCCTGGGAACTTTTCCCAAATATTAACTGTCATAGCAGATAAGGGAAATTTGGTAGAGAATGTGATTTTGACAAAGCCATTGATAAGAGACTTGTGGAAGATAAATGGTAATTGTTAATAGAACCAAGGGATGGGGAGGTTAATAGGATGTTGGGAGGGAAATTAGCTCAAAGGCTTGGCTATAAAAGGAACACAAACAGATGCAGTCTTAAACTGGATCAGAATTAACTGATTTATTATTAATATGATAAGAGTTTGCCCAAACAAAATGTGGAAGGTTTAGTCATGATGAGTATTCACATGTCTAGTTCATGAATGTTTTACATTCCTAGCTATGGAATGTAAAGTTCCATAAATATGATGCAAAAGAAGAATACTATGAATTCAATTTGTCACCAGGCCTAATGTTCATGATCATCATAGTTAGCTACCAGCCGGGCTCACATCCCAGCTGTAAAGTTCACTGGCTATTGTACTCCTGGGGGACTGTGGGGCTTCAGAGGTTTCTGGATTCCAGTTCCCAGTAGAGCTACACAGCTTGGTCCATTGTGAGAGATGACGGGAGTTGTAGTTCATCAACATCTGGAGGGCCACAGGGTCCCTATCTCTAAGGCTGCTGCCACATTGCAAAAATAATGCAGTTTGATACCACTTTAACTGCCATGGCTCAATGCTATGGAATCCTGGGGTTTGTAGTTACTGAGATATTTAACCTTCTCTGTCAGAGAGCTCTGGTGCCACAACAAACTATAAATCGATAGTATGCAAAGCTCTCCTCTACGGTATTCACACAGCCACGAATCAAGATGGTGGCCATGTCAGTTTTGCGCAGGGGGGAAGAAGGCGAAAGACACCCGGCAGTGCAGCATCTGGAGAGGACGAGGAGAGTAGTCACTGCAAGGAAGAGGAGGAGAGCCACCTGGCCTTCACCACCTATCTTGGTGGCAGTAGCAGCAGCAGCAGTGGCAGCCTCTGATTCTGGCTGCAAAGGGATGGGAGGGTTCTCCTGGGAAGCCTCTGGGAGAAAGAAGAGGAGGGGGATTGTTTGCTGCTTCATCTCACCTTCTACCAAAGTGGTGAAGAATCTCCCTCCTCTTCCTTTTCCCAGTAGGTTGCCAAGTGAATCCTCCCATCCCTTTGCAGCCAGAATCGGAGGCTGCAAAGGGACAGTATGAGCCTCCCGACAAGCTATTGGGAAAAGGAAGAGGAGGGAGGTTATTTGCCATTTAATTTCACCTTCTGCTGGAGTGGTGAAGAGCCGTCCCCCTCTTCCTTCTCTAAGTGGCTGGCCAGGCAGCTCCTCCCATCCCTTTGTAGCTGGAATCAGAGGCCACTGCCACTGGGATGGGTGAAGGCTGGGCAGCTCTCCTCCTCTTCCTTATGGTGGCTGCCCTCCTTGTCATCTTCAGGCGCTGCTGGGTCCCCTTCACCTTCCTTGCTCCCTGCTCCATGCAAAACAACATGGCTGCCATCTTGAATCGCAGCCATGTTTGCTTTAGGCAATACAGTTTTTAAAAATGTTAGAAAAGCACACGATCGCTAATGGTTCTGGGCGCTTGACAGCATGCCTGGCCTGTGCATGTCCAACCAATCAAATGAAGAGTGTCACTTCTCAGTACTTCATAACAAATTGCATCGGTGTTCGAATGAGATGGGATGTGCATTTCCTGTGGAGCTTTTTTTTTTTTTTAAAAAAAGGAGAAAAGCCACCAAGACATTTCTTGCTGAGTATATGGAGTCCCCCCCCCCTTCACAATACATCGAATCAACATGGGATCCCATTGGGAAAAAAGGTATTCTCTCATTCTATGAGGAGTTTTTTCACCATCTAGACAACCCTATTTATTCTCCGCCCTTTCCCCAGCCCTGGGACTCAAGGTGGCTTACAAAAGCTGAAACAAAGTACACATCCGTTAGAAGTTAAAATACAATTCTATCAATAGAATTAAAAGTAATGCCCATTAAAAGTGTGGGGGGGAAAGCAAATATAGACAACACAGCACATTAATAAAGGCTTTTTCCCCATGAGCAATCAATTCTGAAAGGCCTTCCGAAACAAAGACATTCAACCTCATATCTCAGATTCTATAGGTACTGAAGGGGACTCCCCGGGTCATGGACATCATCTGGTCCATGGAGGATCAGAATCCAGCTCACCATGGAAGCACAGTGCCCCCTTTCCCTCCCTGAATCCTCACCCCTGCAGACAGAAGAACTTTCTTTGTTGTTCTTGTTTGAAAGCTGGGGATCTAGATTGCCAACATAGCCTTCCGGTTATTGGACAACTTTCTCTTAATGTATTAGTTAGTCTGGCCATGGGCAATTAGATCCAAAGCATAATTGGCAATTGCTTGAATGAACATTATGTAAAATTGAGGATATTCCAGTTCAATATCTTACAAAATCCTACTCAGTCTTTCTTCTTCTTGAGTAAACCTGGCTATTTTAGTGAATTAAAAGTCTTTAAAAACATACCTATCAAATGGCAAACAGAGGATGCATAATGAAAGTAATATTTAAATACCGTAGGCCTTTTCTGTATTGTTACAACTCTTCACTGCTCTTGAAGTTAATTCAGCCTGTAGAAAATATTAAGACCTACTGAGATTTGAAGCAATAGAGTTCACTGCCTAGGATCTCTCTCTCTCTCTCTCTATCTATCTATCTATCTATCTATCTATATATTAAAACTATAATGTTGATATGATTGCTTATCAGAATAATGTTGTTCTGCTACTGATAATGTGACAGACTGCAGTCTATGGAAAGGGGGGAAATATTGTACATTACTATGCCTAGAATACTGTTCATGTGACACAGCAGTAGCCATGGCACTGGATTCAAAGAGGAGAAACACACCATGGCACCTGCTTTTTGTAAATTGCCTTCTGGGCATTAATTATTTTGGATTATTTCTTTTAAAGAAAAAGAAATGAATTGGTTTCAAGAGAGAAATACAGGGCCAGGTTTTTCAATCACCAGTGTTCAGATTGTACCCTTTAATTACAGTTAAGAGGAAGTAGGTCAGCCTCTTTAGATGTTTAGCCGCTAGTCTTGAATATCTTAACAAGTACCTAGGTTGTCCAAATAGGACTAATTATGCTCAGAATAATTGCAGGTGTGAAATCAAAGGCTTAGTTAAAGCTGGTTTGTAAAGCCAGCGTTTTGTTGCTTAATATGCAGTTTTCTGAGCACTACAATGATAAAAGAAAACACACCTGAATAATACATGCAGAGGAGACATATTGACTGGTACATAAATTTACACTGGAAGTTTCAGTGAGCCAGAAAACTAAATCTAATTCTGATTAGGGATGTAGTTCTTCACTTAGTTTCTTCTCAAAGGTAGCAACAAGTAATTTCAGCGATTTTCTTCTTGCTGCAAGGAAGTCTTCAAAAACCACACCATTTTCAAAAGCTATTCGTAACTTGGGATCCATCTCCACAAAATTTGCACATGGCTGTTCTGCACAGAAAACAGCATTTTCTGCATAGAAAACAATGTTTAACTGCAGAAATATTAATTCCTGTGCAAAAATGCTGTTTTCTGTGCAAAATAACTGAATGTGAATTTTTCACAGAATAAGTCCCTGGCAAGTGGCCAGCCATGCAATCAATTGTGCATCAGGAAGGCAGAGCCTATTGACAATGATGCAGATTTGTGCTTTGGTCAGGTAAGGTACACTTAAATCCATGCCAGAGTAGTCCAAATTTAATCCTGATTTTTACCCCCAGTGTAGACAGGGCCTAAGATACAGAATGGTGCTTGTTTAATGTTATGAGCTGCACAGCACCCCCGTATCCGCTGATTTGCCAACTGCTGATTCAATTATCCATGGTTGGGGATGGTGGGGGGGGAAGGGAGGGGGGATGAAGGATCTTGTCTGCCCCTCCCTTCACTGGGACAGCTCTGGTTGTGGTGGGGGGAGATGGTGAAGGTGGGGGGAAAGGAGGAGGGCTCTTACCTGCCCCTCCCTTCCCCTGGGAGAACTCCGTTCCCAGTGGGGGGCAATGGTGGGGGCAAGGGGGGAAGGGAGGGGAGGAGGGATCTTGCCTCCCCCCCCATTCCTTCAGGAGGGCTACTGTGGTGGGGTGGTGGTGGTGGGTGATGTTCGCTATTGGCCGCAGATTTCACTACCCACAGATACAGGGGTGCTACTATACCTAAACTTTTCATATGCATATGAAAAACCTATGATTCCCCACAGAGGACCCCAAGATCCTCCTCAATCATCATAATTTACTCATTAAATAAAACCTATCAAACATATGTGAGACCTTTGTTGCCGGGAAGGTTATCTAATGCGAGATCAAAACCTTTAGAACTGAGGAGAGGAGGAGATCATTAAATATTGTCTCGATTCTAGAAGACCTAATTCAGTGATGGGCAACCTTTTTAGCTTGGTGTGTCAGACTTCGCCAAAAAACTGAGCATAACTCGGGTAGTGTGTCACTTTGAGGAAAAAACATTATTTCGCAATAATTTTTGTTTAAATAACATAAATGTATACAGTTGCCCTTCCACATTCACAGCTTTCGCTCTCGCGGTTTTGATTATTCGCGGTTTGCTCAGCAAACACCCCATTTAAATCACCTTCTCTCCCTCCCACTCAAAGGAGAGGAGCTGATTTAAATGGAGTACTTGCTGAGCAAGCCAGATGCTCAACTCCCCACTCTCCTGGGGCTTGGCTCCATTGGGGGGGAGCCAAGTCCCGGGAGAGTGGGGAGTTGGCGGGAAAGGCGCTTTTTAGCCGCCCCCGCCCTTCCCAAAGCCGCCATTGAGCCTTCCAAGTCTTGTCGCGTCTTTGGGAGGGTGCGGGGTGGCTGAAAAGCCTCTACGCCATGCTCCCTCCACCCCTCCCACCCTTTCCGAAGAGGCTATATGGGGCTCTCAATCCCCAGAGCCCCTTTGGGAAGCCCGGGGAGAGGCTGGCCAGACTTCCTCTCACCCTCCCGTTGCCTTCTTTGGCCTTCCAGAGGCGGCTCTAGGGTTTCAAAGCCCTGGACCCCCTCAATAAGGCTGGGGAGAGGCTGGGAAGACTCCCTCCCACCGCCTTCTCCGGCCTTCCCGAGGCGGCTCCGGGGTTTCAAAGCCCTGGAGCCCCCTCGGGAAGGCCGGAGAGAGACCGGGCAGATTCCCACCTGCCTGCCGACTTACCCGGCCTTTCCGAGGCCGCTCCAGGGAAGCACGGCAGGCCTCGGGGGGGGGCCAGGTGGGGGAGAGGCTCCACCCCCACGCCTCCCTAAATTGGTGATCGGGGCTTTGTAGCCCCACCCACCACTTTCCTCCACCCTCCCACCCTTCCTAAAGTGGTGACCAATCACTTTAGGGAGGATGGTGAGGTTGCGGGCGGGGGGAGGAGGCCTACAGCCGCGTGTCAGCCCAAATGGCTACGCGTGTCAGTGCTGACACGCATGTCATAGGTTCGCCATCACCGACCTAATTAATAATTTATTAGGTGGCATTCAGAATTGATAAGTCTGTAAACCCAAATGGAGCTCACACCTGAACACTTGCCAATCACATTGTGTAGACATTGAACGAATATTCAGTTGTCCCTTCACATTCGCAGCGGTTACGGGAACAAGACCCCCGCGAAAATGAAAAAAAAAACGCGAATAAAAGCAGCCTTCCTAAACACACACACACACACACGGAAACTGACCCAGCCTCTGAGCATTTAAGGAGGAAAGAAAATCACAGCCCCATGCTGTGAGCACACAAGCAAATTCCCCCCCTTGCCACTCCCCTCTCTGTGTTTTAACAAACTGAATTGCTTCTTTAAAACTCACATTTCTCCCCATGTCTCCTCATGGCCCAAAGAAAGGCACAGCTGCATGCTTGCCACCCCCTCTCTGTGTCTCAACAAACAGAATTTATAACTCAGCTTCCTTAAAACTCACGTTTCAAACCTTTCCTACACACATTCACACACAGGGAAGGTGCGGGTGGCATCTCCCAGCAAGCCTCCTTAAATGCCTCTGTGCATTTAAGGAGGAAAGCTTCCTGCTGGCCGAAAGAAAAGCACAGTCCCATACTGTGAGCACGCAAGCTTTCCTCCTTAAATGCTCAGAGGCTGGGTTGCTGGGAGATCCACCCGCACCTTCCCTGTGTGTGAATGTGTGTAGGAAAAGTTCGGAATGTGAGTTTTAAGGAGCAGAGTTTTAAATTCAGTTTGTTGAGACACAGAGAGGGGGTGGTAAGCATGCGGCTGTGCTTTTTGGGGGGCCATGAGGAGACATGGGGTGAAATGTGAGTTTTAAAGAAGCAATTCAGTTTGTTAAAACACAGAGAGGGGAGTGGCAAGGGGGGACTTTGCTTGTGTGCTCCCAGCATGGGGCTCAGACCCTCAGAGGCTGGTGTGGGGGTTGCTTGCTTGCTGGGATCTTCCCTGTGTGTGTATATGTGCAGGAAGTTTTCCTCCTTAAATGCTCAGAGGCTGTGTTGGGGAGAGCAGGGGGGGGAAGGAATTTCCGTGAATACATAAAACCACGAAAGTCAAATCCGCGAATGTAAAGGGACAACTGTATAAAGTTCTGGGGAAATGTTATAAGGCAGCTTTTCTTAGCTGAAAAAAGTATCAAGAGAGAAGTAGGGAATATTTAGTATAATTTAATAGAGGCATCATACCTTGTGCATTTTTATATATCCTTATTTTATGCACAGAATTTTTATATTTACCAATTTATACTTTATATTACATATACTTTGGATATTTGGAAACTGCCTAGTCATAGTTAGTTGAGTTCCGGCAAAGACAGGAGACTTATCCTTAAAGTGTGCTGAACCTAAACATTTGTCACGGTGTTACTTTTGCTGGTAATGAGGGAATACTACCAGCCCTTTTGCAAAACAACATAACAATTAGTAGCAATGTTGCTTTAATCGGTGTAACACAGCACATGTTCTTGTATTGCTTATTACTTCCACCCCTCTAAATGTGCTTTCTTGATCCCCCTCCCCAATTTTAGGCTATTTTCTTATTTTTTTTCTCATTTCTTATTTATTTATTCATTCTATTTTCTTATTTTTTTTTTCAGATAGATTGTTTTCCCATAAAAGGAACTTAAATAGCAACAAACACGAGTAAGTAATATAAGGAGTTCACGCACACGCACACACACACACACACACACACGTACAGTTGGCCCTCCATATCCATTGCTTCTGCATCTACAGAGTCAACCAACCATGGCTCAACAATATATATATATATATATATATATATATATATATCTTCGCTGCTGCTGCTGCCCTTGTTGCCCACACAGAAGCAGCTCTGCAGTGCCTAACATTCTGCTTTGCAATAGCTGCAGAGCTGTTTGGGCTGGAAGTCAACCTGAAGAAAACAGAAGTTCTTTACCAGCCTGCACCACAGGACGAACACCATCATCCCCACATTGCTGTTGGCAAATCTGTACTTAAGTCCATTCAGCAGTTCACCTACCTGGGAAGCATCATCTCCTCAGATGCCAAGATTGACAAAGAGATCGATCACAGATTAGCAAAAGCATATAGTGCATTTGGAAGACTTTACAAAAGAGTCTGGAGTAACAAACACCTGAGGTGAAGCACAAAAATCAGTGTGTATAGAGCCATTGTACTGTCTATTCTCCTTTATGGATCTGAAACATGGGTCACCTATCGCCAACACTTACGACTCCTCGAATGCTTTCATCAGCGCTGTATATGCACAATCCTAAATATACACTGGACTGACTATGTGATGAATGTTGCTGTCCTTGAGCAAGCAGGGATCACCAGCATTGAGGCCATGATATTGAGAACACTGCTGCGCTGGGCAGGGCACGTTTCTAGGATGGAGGACCATCGCCTCCCAAAAATACTACTCTATGGTGAACTCAGCGTAAGAGGGGCGCTCCAAAAAAGCGATACAAGGACTCCCTGAAACAACATCTCAGGCTCGGCCAAATTGATCACCAACAATGGTCCGTCCTGGCATCACATCGGGAGGCATGGAGACGCACTATCCACAATGCTGCAGCCTCATTTGAGAGCTCACGCTGAACAAGTCTTGAAGAGAAACGACAACGCAGAAAGAATCACAACCCGGAAACATCACCCAAGGAGACCTTCTGCTGTGCTTTCTGCAACCGGACTTGTTTATCTCAGATTAGCCTTTTTAGTCATCAGCGTGCTTGCAGAAAGCGCGGGATGAGTCCTTCCTGAATCTTCGTTTGTGAAGTAAAGCCATATATATATCCAAAAAGCAAACCTTGCTGCTCACCATTTTATATAAGGGAGACTATTTTACTATGCCATTGTATTGTAATGGGACATAAGCATCCATGGATGTCGGTATCCCCGGGGGGGAGGGGGCTGGAACCAAACTCCAGCAGATACTGAGGGCCCACTGTAATAGATATCACACCATTCCACATAACGTAACATAACATAATTATATACAGTGTGCATATGGATGTATATTGAATTACTTAGTGGGTGCTCTTGCAAAAAATTATAGAACAACTCACTTTTAAAAAGTGGATTTCTAGGCTCTGGGAAGGACAGAGAATTCTCCTAGCTCTTACAATTGCTTCAGGGACAGTATGGGAGGATTTGGGCCTCTTCTCTTTTATCTCTCCACTCCCCAAAAGGACTAAGGAGGCTCTAAAGTTTTGGCAAGGAAGAAGAAACAGTACACTCAATCTGCTCTCCTACCCTGCCTTTCCTATCACACTATGCTGTTACAGTGCTATTTATTCCACTTTAAATGCTATGGCTGCCTCCTGCTGAATTTTGGGGTTTGTAGTATAGTGAGGCCTACAAGCTCTCTGGCTGAGAGTTCTGAATGACCTTTCCTAAACTGCAAATCCCAGGACTCCATAGGATTCAGCCATAGCACTTAAAGTGGAATAATAGTGCTATAATAGTGTGGTGTGCTAAAGGAGCAAGGGAGCTGTGGATATCTATAATCTGACACATCTAGTAAGTCTGCTTTGTTCAACTGAAGGTGTTTTGGTTTTTTCTCATCTCTGTTTGAATGGCTGCTTGGTATAGACATATCCTTCCTTCCTACTCTTTAAAACAATATTTTAATATTGATGGTATTTGTGAGAAGGAAAAAGGAAAGAATGTTTTAAAAAGAAATAATCAAAACATTTCAAAAGGTTTGCCACAGACCTAAACTGCACTATGTGTTATTACAATGGCAACCAGCAGCTTCCAGGGTGTGTGTGTGATTCTCCTCAGGACAGTGGCTCCACGGCTGAAGGTTAATGCCAATTTGGTGCCTGATTCTGGTGAATCATCCAATTTGATATTTCTTTCTTCTTTTATTTAAAAAAGAGAGTTGAAATTCTGCCACACTTTCTTATATTGTCTTATTTGAACTAGAGTATCTGATTTCCTGATAAAAGTCCCCAGAAAAATACATTACAGGGCGTGTTTGAGTAAAAGCTAGGAATCTGATTTCATTAAATAACAAAATCATTTAAGTGAGCTACTTTGAAATAATGACACTTCCTATAGTTCTTTCTATTCTTTCTTTAAAGGAGTTGGAATTTGGGTCACCAGTTAAGCCAGTATGGTACTCCAGATGTTGTTGTACTGCAGCCTTTGGCAGCCCTCGTGATAGACTAGGGCTACTGGGAGTTGTGATCCAACAATTTCTGGAGTGCCACAAAGTTTTGTGTGTGTGCGCACCTTTAAGTCGCCTGTTAGCTTATGGTGACCCCATGAATTTAATGAGGTTTTCTTTGGCAAGGAATACTCAGAGGTGGTTTTGCCAGTTCCTTCTTCTGAAATACAGCCTAGAGGAGCTGGTATTTGTTGGTGGTCTTATTACCTCTGAATTAACCAGGGGTATAGCTACAGCTGGAGGCAAAATAAAGATGCTGTTCCCTCCCAAGTAAGACTCCCTCCCCCAAATTCCCTTCAGTCCCCAGATTTCTAGCACTGCACTAATATACATCTTTAGCTGAAATACAGTTCAGACATCCAAAGCAAAAGGGCAGGCAAAGTTACCAAGGGAGCATGAACACAGCAAATATCAGATGTCTAGGTGTGAAGTGCCTAGATTAGAAGTGCTGCTTGAGAGAGACCTACTACAGAAGTGCTGCTTGAGAAAGATCCACTATAAATCTCTCATATTTTCCTAATATAGGGCCCCATTCAACTTGTAGCAGCTGCAATGCTATAAATTGGGAGACTGAACAAAAAATCCATTTTGGAGGTCAGAACTCCTATTTGGGGAGCACTACCCTTGTTTTACTCCCCACCCCCATAAGTACACCCTTGGAATTGAATATAAGATTTTAATAATAGAATGTCTAATTGACAGTTTTGAAGAATGAGGGTAGGCATTCTATGGACTGTTTCAAAGGGGGGGGGGAACCCCAAGGAAGTCGGGAGAAGAATGGGGCAGTCGCACCTACAGTGCCCTGTTACTGCCATGGTTGCTCTGGCTGACGACCTCTGCTTGGGTATTGACAGGGGTAGTGTGACCCTGTTGGTGCTCTTGGACCTTTCAGTGGCCTTTGATACAATAGATCATTCCATCCTCTTGGAATGCTTTGCAGTGGTTCCGTTCCTTCCTCTTGGGCAGATCCCAGACGGTGAGGCTCAGGGACAGTTACTCTACTAGAATAGAGCTTAATTGTGGCATCCCTCAGGGCACCATCCTGTCCCCAATGCTATTTAACATGTATATGAAGCCACTGGGAAAGATTATTCGGAAGCATGGAGTGCAGTGTCATCAGCATCTGATGACACCCAGATATATTTCTCCATGTCTCCGTCGTCAGCTTTGGCTTCAGTTGGCGTCTCTCCACTCAATGATTGTCTTAAAGCAGTAATGGACTGGATGAGGAAAAACAAATTGAGACTGAATCCAGATAAAACGGAGGTACTAACAGTTGCAGGCCCGAAACCAGGTCTGGGAATACAACTTCCAGACCTGGATGGAGTCACACTCTCCTCCAAGGACTATGTTCGCAGTCTGGGGGTGCTCCTGGACCAGTCGCTCCCGATGTCTAATCAGGTAAATGCGATGGTCAGGAGTGCCTGTTATCAACTTCGGCTGATACGCCAGCTGCACCCTTTCCTGAAAATCAGGGACCTCAAAACTGTGGTACATGCGCTGGTAACCTCCCATCTCGACTTCTGTAATGCGCTCTACATGGGGCTACCCTTGTGCTTGACTCAGAAACTTCAACTGGTTCAAAACATGGCAGCCAGGTTGATTTCTGGCGTTTCCAGAAGAGAGCATATAACACCTGTGCTAAAAGCTCTCCACTGGCTGTTTATTAGTTTCCGGGCACAGTACAAGGTGTTGGTTATGACCTTTAAAGCCCTACATGGCTTGGGGCCAACTTACCTCTGGGACTGTCTCCTCCCGTATGATCCTCCCCACACACTTTGGTCCTCTGGGAGGAATCTGTTACAACCTATGAAAACAAGGCTGTCGGTGACCTCCCAGAGGACCTTCTCTGCTGCCGCTCCCAGATTATGGAATGGCCTGCCAGACAAGATCTGTCTTATTACCACCCTAGACAGCTTCAAAAAAGCTGTCAAGATGGATCTTTTTCAGCAGGCCTTTCCTGAATAGCTATCCCGGCCTGAAGATCTGACAGTTCCCCCCAACCCTTTGAGCTGCCATTGAATTATTCTCTGCTGTTGTGATTAGTTGCTGCATGTTTTTTTAAATTATTGTATTTTTTAATCTTTTCTAGTTTAATATTATTTTAAGGGGTGGGTGGGTTAGGGTATTGAGGTAATTATGGAGTTTTTATACTGTAAGCCACCCCGATTGCGTTGCAGAGGGGCGGATAGAAATAAATTATTATTATTATTATTATTATTATTATTTCAGATGGTGCCGTCCTCCTCCCAACCTTCTCCCATGCTTCCTCCGTGCTGCAGGGGCCACTTTTTATTGATGGGTTTTATTTTTCTGTCAATAAAAGCAGTGCGTTTCTCGTGCCCGCAGCACAGAGGAAGCATGGGGGAAGGTCGGGAGGATGGTGTCGTCTGAAATGGGGCGCTGTAAGCACAACAGCCCCATTCTTCTCCCGACCTACTCAGAGGGGGGGTGTTTCCCACTTTTGAGAAAGTTCCATGTACATTCAATGCATATTCCACTTGGTTCTAACCCTTTCAATTCACAACAAGGCTCCAGTATTGGGGTCAGGAGGCTTGCCATTTGCTGTGCAGCACAGCTGTGAGGCACTACAGGTGAGGATTTTAAATTTATTTCCCTCCTTTATTCCACTGCAACACAGAGGTATGCAAGCCTCCATTGACAGCATTACAGTAAACAATGAAACAATGGTCCTCCCAAATCCCAAGTGGTCCCCAATATAGATAGAACACCTCATGTGATAATTCTTGGAGGAGAAAAAATAACCCATTGCCTGGTGTGAATTCTTTTAAACTGTTCCCAATCAAAGGGAGTCCCTGGTGAGACACAAGGAGCATGGTGGACCAAGATAAAACTAGGTTGGTCCCCCTCCTTCACTGCAATGTAGCAACTAGCAAATCTTTTTAAAACAAACTACAATGGAGAAACTGGAAGCCCAGTCTGTGCCACTCTGCCCACCAGGGGAACACTTGTTTTAGGCAGTTAAAGAGAAAGTTCCCACACTCTTTCAGCCACAAACGAAAATGTCCTTTGCAAGACACTGTCATAAACCAAACCAAAAGAAAAATGAATAGAGGATTTTCCATTTTGTTTTATAAGTGAGAAATAGATAAAGACAGATTCCCATGGATTTTAAAAGATACCTTTTTAAAAGCAGGAACTTGTTTTATCATTTCTGTTTCAAGATTATAACAGTGATATCTCAAACAGGAAATAGCAGCTAGCATAGAGACCTTAGGCACAGGCACTGCATGAAAAAGGAGATTTTGTCAGGCATCATCTTTGGATTTTAAAAAAAATGAAAAGGAAGGAATGAGAATAATCTCACATCAAACAGCTGTCATATATATCCATTACTTCCAGAGTAATAAATGTAGTCATCTCTCTTAGTTTAATCTTTTATGAGTAATGACAGATTTAAATTAGTGACGGCCATCCTTTTCTACCAAATGAATAAACAAAGAACAGAAATACACAGTCCTTGGAAAAGTGAGACGTACATTGTTCAGCAAATAGATACCTTCATACAGTATTTGCAATTTTCTTAAGAATCCCTCTGTCTGCCTGCCTTTGTTTCTGTCTTTCACACACCTCTCCCAACGTATCTTCTCCCTTATGAGCTTTCCTCCCTTCTCTCTAAAATTACAGGAAAAGGCAGCCATTGGAACAGTAGGAGCTAAGTTTAAGGAATAGGGTGCTGGAGTTAGCAACCTTTTGCAGGCCTATACTCACTGGTATTTAGATTGCATATCATTCTAGGCACTTAGGCCCACATGTTTATCATAACTTCCTGTTTGTTTGTTTGTTCACACCCACTGTCTTCCTGCATCACATAGGCTTTCCTTTGTTCTCTGGGTCTCACCTGCTCTCACACCTCACATCTCTCTCCCCTGCCTGTTCTCCATAAAGCATGTGGTGAGGAGAGCTCTCCTTGTGTGAGACACTCAAACTGTCCCGTTATTCTTATCCTTTCTTACTTTCCTCAAGAAGATCAACCTGTGTTAATTATGCAGAAGTATTTCATGATTAGAACTACTTTTATATACTTTACAAAGAAGGCTAAGCTTTATTTCTCTCTGCTAGATATTGTGTGTGTGTGTGTGTGTATGCGCGCGTGTGGGCTGGTGGACTGTTCAAACTTCTGCCCAGTGCATTAGAAGCGCTGCTTGAGAGAGATCCATATAAATCTCTAATATTTTCCTAATATAGGGTCCCATTCAACCTGTAGCAGCTGCCAAAGAAGCAACAGTAAAATCAGCAGTGGATTCACCAGTCACCCCTGATTACCACGGTGACCTTATCTAGAAATTGATTACAGTGTTAATAACTGCCATGCTTCCTTCTACCACTGCCTGCAATCACTACAGGTCAACTCCCATATCTGTGGGGGATACATTCCAAGATCCCCCATGGATACCTGAAACTGTGGATAATAGGGAACTCTATTACTTTCAATGAGATGAACACCGGACATTGACCATAGAATTGCACTGGAGGACCTAGAAATGCCTAGAGAGAACATATTTTTTCAGGTGTGGATAAGTGAGATTGTGGATACTGAATCCATGGATACATGGGTCGACCTGTACAGCTACAACAGGTCTGTACTGCAGCCATGTTTATCCACTTCTGGTGGGCAGGGGTGGGTGGGTGGAGCGTGCCTTCCAAAAATGGCCTGGAAGGCACACTTTACTCACCCCAATTAAGTATATCCCACAAAGCCAAGAAGAAATATATCCCATAAAGCCAAGGCGGAAGTATTCTAATTTTTATGTGGGGAATTATCCCAATATACTCACTTTAAAAAATTGGTTTCTTCTTCATGTGTCCAAAGCGTACAAGGTTCAGAAACTACATTTGGAATCCCATGGCCTTTTGAAAGGTTCAGTCTCAAGACATGAGAAGTCCAATGTCAATCATTTTGTTTACTTCCTGTAGTTTCTTCCCATGTACTGCAGTTTCTTCAATGTGCCAAGAGGCTGTTAACTGCCATGTTTTGGAAACACAGTGAGCCTATGGCAGTGAACTGAAGAAAAAGATCCTGTCAGGCTGAAAGTGCATGTTAGCCTGCAAAAGTCATCCAAGCAGGGAGAGAGCGAGAGAGCGCACAAGTGTGATGTCTCAGAATGCCCTCATCCTGCCAGAGGTAGTAGCTATTCATTGCTGCCACTGCCTTCAAACTAACAGTTCTTGAAAACAGAACAGTCCTTGGAGAGCCAAAGAGTTGCGGGTTACTCTGCAGTTATTTTATCTCTTTGATAGAACCTCTCCAGAGAAATCCAAGCTATTAGAACCATTAATAGACACCACTTACACAGTCCTTTCATCTTCAAAGTGTTTTAGATGCATACTAATTGACCCAAATCTATAGTAGTAATTAATCTGACCCATCGTTTACAATGCATACGGTAGTTTTAATAACAATTTTCATGACATTAGGGACAAGGGTTTTTTCCCCCACTGGAACTGATAGAAATTTGGGCCATCACCTGAAGGAAATTTCTACTCACTAGCTTTTCCTCATTATATAGCCCAGAGGTGGGAATCATGGCCTGCCAGATATACTTGGATTGCAATTCCCAGCATTCCTCAACCTTGGCTAAGCTGACTAAGGCTGCTGGGACTTGCCAACTGCCAGCGTCTGGAAGTCTTCATGATTCTCACTTCTGCTCTAGTTTTTGACCCCTTGTTGCTCCTTTCTTTTGTTCATAAATAAAAGCATGGTGGGAAGGTATGGGCGACATAAAGGGGAGAAGGATGTTGGATTCTGGGATCAGATGAAATGAGCTCCATATTTACCAACAACTGAGCTCCATATTTACCAACAACTAATGCGGATGTGAAAAGAATGACAAAGAACCACCCATTTTGGTGTAACTGCTTACCAGGCATAGTTTCTCATATGAATTCTAAAGAACTCAAGTGAAGCAGGGGTGATGTCTCATAATTTGCTGCAAACTGGAGTTCACAGAAGAATTATCTCTGCTTACAACAAAGATTACCTTGTTATGAGAAACCCTCTTCACTCTCTCCAAAGCCAAGAAAGAGAAAGCCATCTCTTCCTGTCGCTGCACTGCATTTTAGAACTGGCAGAATCAACATAAACACTTTCTGCCAGGCCCAAAGCCCAATGAATGGTGACACAGTCTTCAATTCAAAACTGGAGAAGGTTTCTCATGTTGTCCTAGGGATGGAATGAATAATTGAAGAAATGGTGTGGGGGCAGGGAAAATGGAAAAGAGGTTTCTTGAAGATTGGGAAATCCTGACAAAGAAAATCCCCATTAGGCACATAGGCCATCTGGCCCAACTCTTCCTCACTGTGATAAGATACATTAGGCTTCTATTTTAATTATAGGAATTATTCCTAAGGTTGCACATATACACATTCAAATATTAACATTTTATGGAAAGCTGAGGCCATGCCCTATATCTTCTCACCTTCTGAGGTTCAGCTTATGAATACACAAGATAGGGCTTTTTCAGAAGTAGGGACACCATCTGGCCCAGAGCAGGATTTGGTATCCTGTCCCAAAGGTTCCACCCCTGATATGAAGCAAGCAGTTCATTGGTTTGGCATCTCCCCTGCCCACCCCAAATATAGTTAGGCAAGACTTTGCACCTGAAACATAAAATTATGCCATGGCTGTGCATACTACATTTCACGGCTGTTTTCATTTGTAAGAGAGATACTTCAGATTCACAACCAAACAGAACAGCCTTCCCTAAATTAATACCTTCTGGATGTGTTGGACTGCAACTCCCATCACCTCAGCAAGCACAGCAGGGGATGGTAGGACTGATTTAGAACAAACCCAAGCAGCTGAGATGAAGAAAAAGTCTTGGCTGTTGTTTTTAAAAATTTCACCAGGTGGAGAGCTAGAGATGATTGATACATTGGTAAAATATAATACCTAACAGCTCCTTGCTTTTAGTGAGATCAGTTTTCAGCAACCTGTTCACAAATTCTGATCAAAATAGGGAACCTTTTTGTTTTTTTCTGAAATATTTTAATTCTTTTGATTTAGGTGGTGGTGCACAGACCTTTATAATACTTCTGTAGAAACCTTAAGGCAAAACATTGCTGTGTGGATCTTATTTCAGATGGTAAAAGCATAAATAAACCTGCAAGATCATCTGCCTTAAAAAAAACACACCAAAGAAAGTGGTAGTGGTGGTGGGTTGTTGTTGTTGTATTTTTTAAAAATGCATTTTTTAATTTAAGAAGATACTTTGAAATGAAAAAAACCTCATGTTCCATAGTTCACAGAGATCACTAACCTTCAGTCTGCGATCCTGGTCTCCACTGCAGAGTGAATTTACAGACACCTTAAATGACTTCCAGGCTGGGTTTAAGTTATTCATCACCACCTACAGAAGAGCAGAAAGGAACCATACATGCTGATTAACAATAATAATAATGGTATACAAATGAAGCCCTATTATAAAGGTTTTTCACATATGGGAAAGGGAGATCGTATCTTCAGTAATAATATTTATTGTTATTTTTGTTATTATTTTTGTGTGAGTATATGTTCAATAAAGTGATTTAATGTAATTTGAATGTCTCGCCAGCCCTCCACATTTGTGGGTGTAACTTTCTTGGATTTGATTATTCGTAGATTATTTGCTGCTGCCTCCGCTGCTGCCCTATGCCATTTTTAATAGGGAATGCAGGCTTCATGAGACTGAGACTGCAAGCATGCAGCGAGGCTTGTAAGTCTCTAATAAAAATGGCATAGGGCAGCAGTGGAGGCAATGGCAAGCTCTGCCAGCCACCTGCTTTTGTCTTGCAAAGGAACCTTGCCACCTTGAAGGCATCTGTGATGGGTTGAATCCATGAATCGTACTTTTGTGTGTGTTAAATACGGTGTTGGGGGGAGCTAGAGATATTTGAGGTTTTTCCACTTTTGTTGGAGTCCTGCACCCCTAACCCCAGAAAATGTGGAGGACCAACTGTACTTCTTGTTAAGGAACGGCTTTGACATTCTGAACATTTATTTTTGTAATTAGGCTCTTCTCTAAAGCCCATTAGAGTCAGTGGGAGTCTTTTTGCCTAGGGGTTCAATGAGTCCAAAAACAAAGAAAACAACTTGGAATGAGTAAGTAGAGCCTTCTAATCATTCAGGGTAGAGGCTGAAATGACAGTGTCAGCATCCAAAAGAGATTTCTTTCTGGGCAGTAGTAGTAGCAGCTTGTGTCTCTGTGTCAGATTCTGTAGGGAGAAGCTAAGTCCCCCAAACAGCTCATTGAAAATAAAGCATCTGCTATTGTCATGATTTGGAAGAGGGTGTCTGCACTAATTTACCTGGATAGGAAGCTCCTATTCACTCCAGTGGAACCACTTCCCATCCTGCAAAGAGCAGTCATGGTGGAGGCCTTGATCCAGATTAGCCCCACAGTAGAGGGCAAAAGACATCTTCCTGAAGCTGATGTTCACTAGAAAGAACAGCAGCTCAGGCATGTATTGGTGGTGGTGGTGATGGTGGTGTGTGTGTGTGTGTAAGAATGAGGACATTGCTCCCCTAAATAACAAATTTCCTAAATAACAAATAATAAATCATGCCATGAAATTTCCTCCATTCCCCAAATTTCTAGCATTGCAGTAACTTAAAACTTCACACAAGCATTTAGAAATACAGTTTGCAAAGAAAAAGGGGCAGGCAAAGTTATCAAGGGAATGCCAACATAGCAAACATCAGAGTTCTAAGTATGAATGATTTTCAGGATCTCATTCTCGGCAATACCAAAAATTTGAGGAGTGAAGGAACATTTCCTTTGGGGGGTAAAATTCCTATTGGAGGGCATTTTGTTCTCCCTATAGCTATACCCCTGAGGGAGCTCACTCTGCCCTGGACTGCCTATTTGTCCAAGAAACACCTCATACCATAAGGTAAACCATGTACATAATGCCATGAACAGCTTTGCCTTTAGTTCTTTCAAAGATAGGTAATTTCCATATCCAATGGAATGGAAACACTGAAATACATAGTCCTGGATTTCTAAATAGCAGTTAACAGAAGTACTACTGTCTCACTACAGCCAGGTCTTCTACTGTCCAGTACAGCTACCCTGCTTCTGTTAGATGGGGCTTGTCTACACTAGCAAATACCCCAAATCCCGATGCAAATGCCTATGAATCTGCTGCAATCAGGCCAGGTTTCCTCAAATCTGGGGCTATCTGGCCATATGTGGCAGATTCATAGCAATTTGGTGTATATTACTACAATTCACAGTATGTGGGATTTGGGGTTTATGTGGAGTTTTGCCTGTCCCTGCTGCCACTGCCGCCAACACACCGAGCAATTTTAAGGCTCCAAAGGCAGGTCCTGGCTGAAAGGAGAGGTTTTCTCCCTTCCCTCTGGCTTGGGAGTTCCACCTGCTCCCGCTCTCTCACTTGCAGGTTGCTTCCTTGAAGTGTTTCTGTCACGTTATTCAAACTACTCAAGAGTGGGAGGAGGCAGAGCTCATGAGTTGGGGGAAGGGAGAAAACCTCTCCCTTTGGCCGGGACTTGCCTCTGGTTGGTGTGTTGGTGGCAGTGGCAGCAGGTGAAAAACTGCAAGGACAGTGAAGACAAGTCCCTGTGGAGTATAATGTGCAGGGCTTTGAGGGGCATGCAGGCCATACTATCATTAGCAAAGTATTGAAATAAATGTATATCACTTTTTATTATTTCCAGTTAGATCCCAAATCTCTCCCACAGCAGCCAAATTATGATGCTTCTTGATAAAGTGACTACAGCAGTGGTTCTCAGCCTTTGCTCCTCCAAAAGGTTTGGATTTCAAGTCCCCAAATCCCTGACCATTGGCCAAACTGGCTGAGGCCTCTGAGAGTTCAAGTCCAAACTATTTGGATAATCAAATGTTGAGAACCACTGGGCTACAGTAATGAAACATATGGTAAAAGTGTGAATAATAAGAAGTCCTTTTCCATGCCACGGATGTGCCCCAAATTGGTTTATAGCTGACCTCAGTCCTGTGAACAAGCTGTTGGGTGGCATCATCATTCATCCGGAAAATTTCCAGAAATGGGTCAGATTTGCTGAAGAAATCCTGAAATCAAAATAAACAGATCTTCATTCTTGAGGCTTATTAGATTGTAACCATACAATGTCTCTGCTGCTCTTCTACTGTTAGTGTCGCCAGATTTTCAAAATAGCAGTAAGAGACAATCAAAATTCATGACATTCAGGGCTGACAATCAGTAAGTAGCTATGAGCAAGTTGTGCTCTGCCTAAATACTAAATGAAAGTTTTTAATTTCAGTTAACATAGCCACACATTTTCTCTGTAAAAATAATAATAATAACATATTGTCCACATTCATAAATTACATAATACACACACTCCCGTCATAATAAAGGGGTCATGCCTCAAAATACAGGATTTCCTGGCATCTTGTTCAGTCTACATAAAAGTAAAAACTCTCCAACCCTCTAACAGAGGACAGGCCTTATAATAAGAGGCACCTGTCAGTCTGATAATGGAGAATTTTTCCAGACCTCAAAAAAGGGACATCCTTTATAATAAGTGACCTGGCAACCCTGCATACTGTGGGAAAATGAATATTCATTCTGCTTTGTTGTGTAAGCAAATACCTATTCCCCCATCAGTCTGTCCATTCAGGTCACCTGGGGGGTGGGTTGTGTCTTACTTTACAAATAGTAGTCTTCTATTTAAGTGTACTTTCTATTTAAAGAACTGCCTAGTCCAAGTCCAATTTAAAGAAAGAACTCATTAAAAAGGTGCCCATCAACAATAGTTTTGCTCCTTGAGAGTAAATTGAATAGGCACATGGTGGTGAAATGTATTGTACTTCTATTTAAATTCTATAAGTTGTTTTGAAATTTGCACCCGTATATTTAACTGTGCTGGTCTCGTGTACCTTTAAGTCATAATGGGTTTTTCTTAGCAAGGGGTTTCCTTGGTAAGATATGTTCAGAGGGGCTTTGCAATTGCCTTCCTCTGAGGCTGAGATTATGCTCTGGACTGGCCGAGGATTCACCACGATGACGGCCACACACACAGGCCCAATCTGGTGTGGCAGCACATTGTTGTCCACATGGGCCAGCCAGGCTGATACTGTATCAGCCCCACTGGCTCATCCCCTTGTTCCCAGGGCTGCTGCTGCCTTGCCAGCTGAGCAGCTCCCTGTGAGAGCCTGGCCAGTGGCATCGCTTCTGTTGAGGCCAGAAACAGGTCCCCGGATGTGTGATCCACAAGGAGGGGGGTCACTCTACCTCCGCCTTGGTGATTGTATGGGCATACCATTCTGCCCTCAGCAGAAGTGGCCATGGCGGGCAGGCTTTCCATGGCTGCTTGGCTGGTGAGGTGGAGACAGTGGGGGCACAGGGAAGGGGATGGATCTCATTGTAGCCGCTTCCTCCTCACAAGCAGGAGCTCCATGGAAAGCTTGCCCGGCATGCCACAGCCTCTGCTGAGCGCAGAATAGGGTGCCTGTGCGACCCCTTCCTTGTTGATCACATGTCTGGGTGTCTGTTTCTGGTTTCAGCAGAAGCAGCGGCATGCCAGGCAGGCTTTTCAAGGAACTCCTGCTTGTGAGGAGGGGCTGGCAGTGGCTACAAAGGCAGGCCATCCCCTTCCCTGTGCTGCTCAGTGTGGGGAAGGGGGGGATGGCACTGCTCTTGCAATCTGGACAAGTGGATCGGCTGAATTGGACCAGATCCAGCTGTCTGCATGCTAAAAGAACTCAAAGCCACTCCAGGGTTTCCGGAAAAGATCAGACTTCCCCCCGACTTTGCTTAGTGTGGGGCAAAGTTGGCTAAAACATGCATTATCTCCTCAGAAGTAGCCATACAGTAGGACCCCCATATCCATAGGGGATTGGTTCCAGGGGCCCCCATGGATACTGAAAAACATGGAGAACAGTGAATACCATTGAAAATAATGGGACTTCTGGTTTAAAATACCATAGAGTTTGCCTTGGAGGACCTAGAAAACACCTAGAGAAGATGCCTCTCTATACATTTTCTAGGAAGACTCTATGGTAGGTGTGCTGTGTTGTGTCCTGCGGATATCTGAATCAGTGGATAATGGATCAATGGATATGGGGGTCCTACTGTACATCGCAAGGACTGCCGGCACCAGATTTGAGGTGAATACAACAGTTTTGGCCCATGCAGACACGGCCTGAGTCAAATGTTCATCTTAAATACTTAGACTGTGCTATGGGAGAGCACAGCAGAGCATGGAAATAATTAGTTACACTTAACAAAGTTACATGTCAAAATTAGTCCTTGGGAGGTAAAAAAACCCAGCACAACCAAGTTACATTTCAAAAGTTACATAACAAATGGGAACAATGTGGGCTTTTTGGTGTAATGAGTAATGTTTCTCACTTACTTTTTAAACATTTCTATTTTAGGTCATTTCTAATATTTCAAGTTTTATGTCATTGTCTTATCTATCTTAAGAATTTTTTTAAAGAAAAATGAATGAAGCAATGAGAAATATAAGAAGTTAGTAAAACCTTCTTGTAGTGTCAATGCTAATGAATTACTATTTGGGGTCTTGTAATGAATTACATAATAAATTACTTTAAAATGTAACTTCCAAACTCTGGAGGAGGGAATATTAGGACATACAGTTTTAGAGACGCTCTTTAAATGCATAGTGTAAATACTGACATCGGGTATAGCTAGTTGAAATGAAATACAGTTGTCCCTTCATATCCACGGATTTGGGATCCACTGATTTAAGTATTAATGGCTTGAAGATATTCTTTAAAAAATAATAATCCAAAAAGCAAACCTTGATTTTGTCATCTTAGATAAGGGACACCATTTTGCTACAGCACTGCATATAATAGGACTTGAATATTCACAGATTTTGGTATCTACAGGGGGTCCTGGAACCAAACCCCAGTGAATATGAAGGGACAACTGTAAATCATTGTGAAAGTCTGTTGGATCTTATTTCAATATCAATAATGTTTTTTGTGTTTCTATTCAAAGGAAACTTAGGAAAAAGTACATCTTCTGTGATTCAGCATCCATTCAGAATTTGGCATTAGGTACAAAATAAATACACTCCACATCTTGTATTTATGACAAATCATCCCTACTGCTATATATATCCTGTCATGTAGTGACATGCGACGTTGCCCTAGGAAACCATATCTGTTGCCTATTTTGTTGCCATATTGCTAATTTTGACTCAGCCGTATGCACTTGTGGACATCAGCACCAGTGGGAGACACTGCCAGTGCACGTGGACCCCAATGTTCACGCAAGTATACCAAGTGCTGATTGCAAGTGGCACAATGGAAATACAATTTAGTTTGCAGTGAGATGAGGGTTCAACAGAAACCTCAAGACTAGAAGCCATTGTACACAACTATATACTGTATACAACCTGGCACCTGTTAGATGTGTTGAATTACAACTTTCATTGCCTTGTCATGAGACAACATGCTGACAAGGGTTGATGGATGCTGTAGTCCAAACATATCTGAAGGGCACCAGCTTGGAAAAGACTGTTCTAGCCCATCCCTCTTTGTAAACAGAAGAAATATATGTTTTTTCCCCACATGGGATACTGTCAGTCAGCCAATCCTACATGAACAGTCTCTGCTTATACAGACTAATGAGTGGTGCACCAAATGATTGTTTTGAATGGAGAGACTGGCCTGAATGGACCCAATGCATGAATACAGTCTCCTACAAAGCTGCTGATGCACATGCTCCTTGATTTTAGTGCTGCTTGTGTAGAGCTCCTTCCAAAACATAAAGGGGGTGTTAATGAACTTAAAGGCTATAATGATAACTGCGTGCCTGCCAGGGAATAGTTTCTCCCAGATTATGGAGTACATTTGAGGAAACAAAGGAACATCAACTATTGGAGCACCTGCTCCTTTGTATTTAGAGGCGCTTTATTTTGGCATGACCAGAAGACCATAAGCTATAGCTAACAAGTCTACTATAATTTCATGTTGTGTGAGTTTTTTTAAAAAGTGTCCCTAAATTTAGCCACTTATACTCACCCCCAAGAAGTTAAATTGGTTTTTTTTTAAAGGCCAAGAACAAGGAGTTTTCTTCCCAATTCACCTTCCAAATGAGAAACAAAACCAAGGTCCTGAATGTTTTGAGTGATTAAAGATCCCCAACTTAGGGATGCTATTAACCTTTACACCTTAGTTAAATTACAAATCCATTACACTCTGCCAACCTAAATATTTCTGGCAGTTTTAATTAGATTAGCTACTGCTAATCACATACAACCTATGTGAGCAAATGCTGCATGTATTCATAATTCCTCCCATGTGAGCAGAACTCATTTTCCCTCCCAATGTTTCTGGCTTGCACAACTGCCTGCTGTCTATGGCTACAAAGGTACACATTGCTCAAGCTAGTATTACTGAACCTTCAGTCAGTACGGTTCCATTGACTTCAAATGTAAGGCCTGATCTCAGAGCCTGGAAAAGTTACTATTTCAGATTGGGCAGCTGGTGATTGTGGTTGCTGTAATCCAAAAATTAACTTTTCCAAGCACTGCCTGAGCCTATATGCAGTGCACGGGAATGAAGCAGAGACTGTGAAGTTGAAGGCTTTCATGGCTGGCATCCATAGATTTTCCTTGTTTTTTTCCAGGCTGTGAGGCTGTGTTCTGGAATAGTTTCTTTCTGACGTTTCGCCTGCATCTCTGGCTGGCCTCTTCAGAGAATGGTTGGGTAGGAGTGTGTGTGGAGTTTATATATTGTGAACCCCTGTTGGGGAGTATATGTAAATTTGTGTAATTGAATGGTTAGTTTCTGGGTATAGAAATGCAAGGATGATTAGTGTCTGTTTGGCTAATGGTTGGTTGATGGGCCATTATCTGCTGGAATTCTGCTGTCCCTGGGTGGAATTCCTTTGTTAAGTGTTGAGTTTTGACTCTACTGTTTTTCAAAACTGGGAGCCAGATTTTGTTTACTTTTAGGGTTTCTTCTTTCCTGTTGAAGTTGTCCAGGTGTTTGTGGATTTCAATAGCTTCTCTGTGCATTCTGACGTGATAGTTGTTGGCCTGGTCCAGAATGTCTGTGTTTTTAAATAACATTTTGTGTCCAGGTTGGTTTATAACATGTTCTGCTTGATCCGTGTTTGCACACTGCATTTAGTGGTCCCTACGTAAACTATGTAAACAGGCTTAAACCAGGAGTGAGAATACTGTAGCCCTTCAAATGTTGTTGGACTGCTAGTCCCAGCAGCCCTAGCCAGCATAGTCATTGGTGAGAAATGCTGGGAGCTGTAGTCTAAAAATGATCTGGAGGCCTACTTGATTCTGCCCCCTTGTTTAAGCACATGCATCCCACCAATGGCACAATTTCTGCAGCAGGGACCTCTGGGATCACTCCTGGTTTGATGGGGATCTGAGTAAAGTGGCATCTGAGGGTGGTGAGCAATAGCAACAGCAGTGCGCTTCTGCAAGCCACCATTTAAATATTTTGCAATGTTCCCAACATAGCATTGCTCCAGTGATTTATGGGACATTGTAATTCTCACTATATAATCCATTAGGATGGGCAACTGCCAGGTCTGCTCAGAGTGGGTTGGGCCCCGGTAAAACTTTTTTGGGCCCCCTGGAAGTTTGGCCATTTCCCCCAAACTCCTTTCAATCTTTGTGGAGGGGGGCACAGAATTGCTGCCACCCACAACCATCAGCTTTCCTCCAGCCACCTGCCTGACTTCACTCTTCGACCTGCACACAGAGGCTGACCCCCTTCCATGTCACGTGCCTCCTGACAGCCAGCCCAGGCCAGCCAGGAGTTGTTCAGTTCTCAGAGGCAGAGAAGTCAGTGAAGAGTTGAGAGAGGTGTTTGCCTGGGCTGTGAAGGTGGAAGCACTGCTCCTGCTCCTATGGGCAGCTGAGGCCACAGTGGGTTGACCACCTCTGGGTCCCTGGGTTTCCAGCTGCTCCAACTGTTGTCAGAGGTCTTGAGTTTTATCTGTGGCTTGTTCTGATAATGCCCACTCTTCTCATCCCCTTCATTCCATTTGCTGGCACTGCTGCATTGCTTTGTTCACCTGTACATGCCTTTCCCTTACTTGCCCCCCAGTCCTGATCTCTCCTGCAGCAAGGACAGACCAGCTAAAAATCTTTACTATTTTCTAATATAGAGTTTTGTACATCACTTTTCTTTGGAATTTACCAGTTTTATAATGGATATCAAAAACAATCAATGATATAGTGATTCTGCCTAGAAAGGCAAAGGCATACACTGCTGAGAGTGCCAGACCCTGTAATTTTGTACTGGCTCCCCCTCATGACCCCTGACAATCACTATGGGTTACCTCTGGGTCTCTCCAGGAGCTGCACAGATGGCCAAAAATGCAAACAAACCAACAAACCTCTCAAATCCCAAACAGAATGGGAAGGTGAAGGAAGTCCACCTAGTTTTTATAGGTGGCCAGAAATCTACCATTGTTTTTTTTTTTTTTAACATTAAACAGTGTTTAACATTAAGCATTTAAAAGGTGCACTGTCATTCCTGGGGGCTTCTGGGAAAGGCAATACACCATTTTGCCAGAAAAAGGGCGGCCAAGGAAATCTAAAGCAGCTGAGGGCTGGAAAAACAGTCTTGAGAGATGGCTACACTTTGCTCTCCCCTGTAATATGACAGAACCTAGAGGGTCTGGTTTGTGTATATCAAATCCATTTCCCAGAATTCTGTCACACATTAAGCACCACGCTGGCATGACTAAGAATTAGAACCCAGATGGAGATGCAGAGCTAGGCTCATACAATCAGGTTAATTCTCAAAGACTTCTGACTTCTGGAACCACCAAAGCCATGGAGAAGGCTTAGCTGATAAGGTAGAGGAGTCCTCAAGTAGACCCCTCTCCTTTCTTCCGCATATGTTTATGGCCACTGTTCACTCCTATTTGCATCCAGCAGGAACTGGAAGTAAGTTAAGAATTTCACTGGATTTTACAGTCTCAATGAAAGTATGTTTTCCACATCTACTGAGCTTGCTTGGGAGGAAACATACCTCACCTTGAGCAATCACATATTTGTAAGGCTTATAGGGAGTTTTAGAGCAATAAAGTGTGCATAAAAGAATGTACACATTTTAAAATTTGAACAGCTAAATTTTAAAGCTGAAAAATACATGTAAACATGCCTGAGCAAATAAATGGGCAGGGGGAATGTATCAATTAGGCATAATCCATAAAAATGGATACAGAGTTCAATGCAGGAGCAGGGGAAAACCCCACAGTCTTGCAACCCAATATGAAATAAGTCTGGAAAGATAATGTGGGCAGGATTTGAAGAAATGCAATAAACTGAGGTGAAGAGAGTTTCATGTCCCCACATCAAAGGACCAGATGAAATGACACTGGGAGCCACAACAGGTCCATCAGCTGTCAACTGGTCATTGATGGTTTCAGATAAAGTAACCATCTGGTGGAGAGGTATGTTATTCTCCTACCTGGCACTAGGTGGTTCAGACTCCCGTGGCACAGATTGGCTGGCATTCTGTTAGTGACTTATACATGTGTAAATGCAGCTTATGAGCCTATTAAGTCTCCTTTGGGATGATGTGCATTGGACTATTTCCTTGCCTCTTGTTGCATGGCTGCTGTCAAGCCCTGAAAGGAATTCTTGCTACTTTTGCATACTGGTGGGGAGGGAAGTGAAGGGGGAGTGATTCCGAGCAAAAAGACCTGGTTGTTCTGCGCTCCCAGGGGAAGGAAAAGACAGCGTATTCTTAGACTTTCCTTGGTATTTTTCCAGGCTATGAGGCCGTGTTCTGGAATAGTTTCTTTCTGACGTTTTGCCTGCATCTGTGGCTGGCATCTTCAGAGAATGGTTAGGTAGGAGTGTGTCTGGGGTTTATATGCTGTGAACCCCTGTAGGGGATTACAGTATATGTAAATTTGTGTAATTGAATGGTTAGTTTCTGGGTATAGAAATGCAAGGCTCGTTAGTATCTGTTTGGCTGATGTTTGGTTGATGGGCCATTATCTGCTGGGAATCCCCCTCTCCCTGGGTGGAGTTCCTTCGTAAGTGTTGAGTTTTAATTCTATTGTATTTTAAAACTGGGAACCAGATTTTGTTTACTTTTAGGGTTTCTTCTTTCCTGTTGAAATTGTCCAGGTGTTTGTGGATTTCAATAGCTTCTTTGTGCATTCTGACGTGATAGTTGTTGGCTTGGTCCAGAATTTCTGTGTTTTTAAATAACATTTTGTGTCTAGGTTGGTTTATAACATGTTCTGCTACTACTGATTTTTCTGGTTGGCCCAGTCTGTAGTGTCTCTCATGTTCCTTGATTCGTGTTTGCACACTGCGTTTAGTGGTCCCTACGTAAACTTGTCCACAGCTGCATGGTATGCAGTTAACTCCTGCAGCTGTGAGAGAGTCTCTTTTGTCCTTCGCTGAGCGTAGTATTTCTTGGATTTTTCTGGTTGGTCTATAGATTGTTTGGAGGTTGTGTTTCCTCATCAGTTTCCCTATTATGTCTGTGACTCCTTTGATGTATGGTAAAAATACCTTCCCTTTGGGTGGCTGTTTTTCTTCTTCATTCCTATTTTTTTTTTCTGGGTCTAGCTGCTCTTGTGATGTCTGATCTGGTGTAACCATTAGCCATTAAACTGGGGCCTACAGGCTAATCCCTGTAAAAGCCCACAGTGATGTCCATTTGCTAGTATGGTGCAGCTGTCAAACTCCAGAGCAAATAAGAGTGTCCATAGACAGAAGACCTTTTCCTTTATTAGGGTTTGGGGTTAAACGGACAAAACTTTTTTCAAATACACAAAGAGCACCAAATTCTCAGATGCCCTATGTGTTTAATTAGGAAAGCCTCCCAGAAAAAACAACAACAACCCACTCTCAAGACTACTTCCCAAGCATTCTCCAATCTATATTTTAAGAGGCCAACCTTGAATGTTATGTCTTTGATGGCTCGTAAAAGCAGACTGATGTGATTGGTGGCATTTTAAATACATGAGGTCTCAGCATAATTAAATTGTCTTGGTCTTAATTACATTCCTTTGGGACTTTTTTCTAATTGCTATGCAATTTGAGGAAAGCCTCATTATGAGCATTGATCTGAGATTTTAGTTATAGTTAATAACATCACCATTCCCAAAATAGCTGCCGGAGGGGAATGTCTTATTAAATCATACTAAATCACATTTGTTGCATTCTTGTGCCTTTCGATAAAGTTAACGTCAAAATGCTGGCTTACCTTGTCATCTAATTTCCGTGCACTGAAGGAAAGTTCAACATAGTCATCATTGCCAGATAACTCCTCAGCAATCACCTAAGTGAAAAAAAATACCCCACAGTTCTGTTTAAGTGGAGGGAAGAAATGAAATCTGGAAAAGTGCCATTTACTAATGTGCAGGCGCGGAGATGCTGGAATAGGAAGCCATGTCAGGTTGCTGAAATGTGACAGCTCTGTTGCCAGAAACAAAGCACAAATACCAATATAATTTAAAGCAGGGATATCCAATATCTGTACTCTTGGGCGCCACTGTTTCCCAGACAACAGTCTGGCCCAGCAGAAGTTAATTCTGACAGAAATTGATGTCCTCACTGATTCAGGCTCTATAATAAATTTGGCATCCTCTAGCAAATCCTCTGGAAAGGGCTTTACAGTGGTGGGGCACATATCCTCAACTAATGGGGAAGCCAGCCCTGACAGGAAGGTCAACAATGTAGCTCTCCAGATGTTAGCCTGAAGCTCTCATCTTTTGTTACCACTGGCTATGGTGGTTAGATCTGATGGGAGTTGCAGTTCAATATGTGAAAGGCCTCATGTCCCTCAGCCTTGAGATACAATATCCAAACAAGTACTCACATATACAATGTGGAATATTTTTTTACAATTTAGCACTGAAACTGAAGCTATTTTTAAAAATCACACTTTAATTAAAATCTGGAAGGGCTACAAGGAGCCAGATAAAATGGTGATGGAAGCTACACATGGCCCATCAGTTGCCAATTAGCCAACTGGCCATATCATCTGTTTGGCTCAAGGCATATAAATTAGAAATGTGGCCAGCAAGTACATCCGGCTTCCCTTCCATCCATTCAGGGATAATTAAGACTCCTGAAGAATAAAAATTTGTAAGAACATACAAATATAATTTCATACAACTTGGATTTTTATATCCAGAATTTAAAATGCTACTGGCCAGTTCAGCCTTCTGCTCACTCACCCATAAACATAACTGAAAATCTCAAATGCTTAGGAAGTTTAATTTCACTCCTGGTCATCTTCATACAGCATTACAAAGATGTAAATCATGCAACTTACGTGTAGTCCTTGGCCCATCCAGACCTCCACTCCTATCCCATTTGTGTTTTTAAAAAGTCCCTTTTTCACTCCAATATCAGCCTCTGAAGGGTATGTTTTTGGCAGTAAATGTTTTGGGGTCAGGACCTTCCCCCAAGCAACAAGAAGTAAAATAAAGTTCTGGTCACCGTTAAGTTCACTGGTCCACTGAGGGTCAGGAAAGGTGAAAATGGTTGTCCAACCCTTGAGTTCACCCAGCCCTCAAGGGGTTGGACAACCATTTTCACCTTTCACCCTTGAGTTCACCCAGCCCTCTATTCATTATAGAGGCTATTCAGTCTTGGAGAGGCTATTCAGTATTTGTTTTTCCATGCCTGGCCAAAGAAGTGATCCTGAAGAGAAAGCCAACTCAGCTCAGCAGGACACAACTAAAGATCACATCCTTCTTCTTTGGAGCACAGAAATTGTACAAAGTACATTTAAGATGGGTTTGATCAATTTTTTCAAAATTAAAGTTTGCTATTTTCTCATTTGAATATGTATGCTTCCATTTCCTTCAGTTCTACAGTGTCACTTATGTCCATTCATATATTATAGACTAATGTTGCTGATCATTTGACTGCTCTTCCTGGTCTAAATAAAATTGTTTCCCCAGGCTCACAGGCAGCTCATACATGCTAATTCCATTTGCAGTCTGCTTCAAGTCAATGTGCTTCATTTATTTAGGTTATACATCCTTACATATCCCATTACAATTTCTGAGAGTGTTAATATGTTGTATTTTATGGCCACATTATAATATTAAAATACTGATTAGATAATTCCTTCCGTTACTAAAAACTAAAGAAAAAAACACAGTTCTCCTGGATGACAGGTTTGTTAGTAATTTCATGCCAGAACACATAGGTTTCAAAAGCTATGAAATTTACATGAGTAAAATAATATTTCACTAAGAGGATTAAATAGTGAGATTCAAGACAGATTTTCTTCTTTTTTGCTTTTTACTTTTATAGGAACTAATGGTCCCACCTTGACCATAAACCATCTGCTTGGGATGGTTAGTTAGCAATCAGAAAGGGGGCATTTGAATCCAAACTAATTGTGACGGGCTGCTTCCATATTAAAGATTCTGTAACTGGGTCCAGATATACCTATACTTAAAGCAGACACACTGATGAAATCTAAATACATCTGTTCCTTGCCAGTCACTAGTGCCTACCATATGTAGAGACAATTTTCAAAGGGGGAACTCTGTTAGTTTCTTGTAGCAAACAACAATGAGTCATGTTCCCTCTTTAACAGATTTATTATAGCATACACTTTCAGTGACTACAGTCCACTTTATTAGATGCATGTCTTAACAGTCTTGGAGGTTCAAATTGCATCTATTACCTGACCTCTTGACTTCACACTGTAGGAGATATACTTTGAGAATGGCATGCAGGGACACAGTACTTAGTTGTACAAGGAAATTATAGTAGTGTTTTCCAATAAAGTTCTGAACAAAATATTCTTCCTAATGTTTAATATTAATGTTAAGAAAATTTAATTCCTTTCAAAGCAGGGATTATGAACCTCTGGCCCCCAGGGTCAGATGTGGGTCATGTGGATTCCACATCTGTGTGGAAGGTTCTTTTTCTGTTATTTAATTTATTTTTTATTTGTGCCATTTCCATGCCGCCTTTCTCCCAAAGTGGGACCCAAGGCAGCTTACAAACAATTAAAATCAAAATTAAAAGCAATTAAAAACCATTTAAACATACATTATTAAAAAAAAAACCACACCCCAATAAAAGCCACACTTATATGCTAAAGGCCTGCTTAAACAAAAATGTTTTTGCTTACCGGTGGAATGACAACAGGGAGGGGGCCAGCCTAGCTTCCTGTGGGACGGGGTTCCAAAGGGAAGAGCTGCCACTGAGAAGGATCTCTCTTGTGTCCTCATCACACAAGCCTGTGATGGTGGTGGGACCGAGATAATGCCTTCCCCTACAGATATTAAAACCCTTGCAAGTTTGTACAGGGAGATGCGATCTTTCAGATGTTATCTCTTGAATGGAACTGAGCCCAGCTTTGCTATCTGTGCTTTACCATCTGCACTACGCCAATTTCCTACTTGGTAGAAATTGCATATGACCCCCCACCTATGTTGTTTTGGCACCATACCATATCCTTAGACCTACCCACCAGTGAAATGCTCTCCTGAAACCCTTCCCAAATTAGAATCTGGTCTTTGGCCAAATACTCACCCTGGCTTTAACAGTTGGAATGTTTCTCTCTCTCTCACACACACACACATATTCACTGTCAGTTGTTAAAAATGGAACATTGGACTTACTGTGAAGGTTCCTTCTCAGCAGTAGTGGGGAGGAACTCCTTCAGACTGGTTGGCTCCTCCCATGATGCTTGACAGGCAGGGCAAAAAACCAAACAAAAAACAGCAACCCACAACCTTAAGGTAGAGAGCCAGCCCCACCTCCCCAGTGATGGAAAAGCGAACTCCAGTGGAACAATTTTATAAAACGAGATAACAATACCAAATAAAACAGAAGGGTGGAAAGGATTCCCTCTCCACTACTGCTGAGAAGGAACCTTTAAATGTTCTGTTCTTCAGCAGTGTGGGGAGGGACTCCTTCAATCTGGGACCTACACAAGCGGTCTCCAGAAGTGTCAGGGAAATAATTCATTGCTTCACCACCTGCTGTAAGACTCACCTCCCAATGGTGTCTCAGCAGATGCAAACTTGTCTATCCTATAATGTCTCAGGAAGGAAGACACTGAAGCCCATGTAACCACACAGCAAATATCCAACAAGGAAGCTGAGGTGGCAAACACTGCCGAAGTGGCCACACTCCTAGTCAAGTGTGCCAAAGTCCCTTCCAGAACAGGTAAAGAATTATGCATGTACGCCAACTGAATACACAAACAAAGCCACCTAGCCAGAGTAGAAGAAACTTTACGCCCCTTAGACACTTTGGAAAAAGACACAAACTATCTGACCTATGAAAATCCTTTGTCCTTTCCAAATAAACCTTTAGAACAAAATTTTAAAACAAATAAAACATTCAACCTGTGCCACTCCTTTTCCAGACCAGTAGATGGATGTGGACAAAAGGATGGTAAAATTAACTCTTGTGATCTGTGAAAGATAGAAATCATCTTCAGAATAAAAGAAAGATCCAACCTAAGTGAAACAGAATCCTTATGAAAAATGCAAAGTTCATCCCTCACTGACAACGCCCCCAAATAAGAAACCTTTCGAGCTGAGGTAAAGACAACTAAAAACACAACCTTAAAAGTAAGAAATTTCAACTCCACTGACCTCAGTGGCTCAAATGAAAGTTGAATAATCCTGTTCAGAACAATGTTAAGATCCCAGGAGGCAAAACAATGAACCACCTGTGGTCTTAACAGAGAGACCCCTTAAGAAAACTCCTTATATGTGCCGCTAAAGTACCTTTAGTGCCACTTTTCAAAATAGAACCCAAGGCAGATATGTGTTTCTTCAATGTGTTGGTGGACAGGCCTTTCTGAAAACCTGCTTGAAGAAATGCCAGCACAGAACTCAATGGATCCCTTTACGTCGACACAATCTACAGAATGCTCTCCAAGTAGATTCATGCAACCTGATGCTGCACCACTAGAATAGTCTGCATGACCTCCTGCGCATAACCTTTCGCTAACAGCCTTCCCCTTTCAACCTCCAGGCATGCAGTTGTAACCAGCCTGGGTCTGGATGTAATAAACCATTTTGATGCAAGAGATCCACCCAGGGAGGAAGAGGCCAAGCCTCCGCCACCTGTAGGTAGACTATGTTGGGAAATCAAGGTTTGCGGGGCCACTTTGGTGCTATCAGGATCACATCTGCTCTTTCTAGCCTGATTTTGTGTAATACTCTGCACAGGAGTCTCTCTCTCTCTCTCTCTCTCTCTGGCTTTTCTTTGCAAAGGAAAATTCAGGAAGGACTCATCCCACGCTTTCTGCAAGTGCGCTGATGACTGAAAAGGCCAATCCGAGATAAACAAGTCCTGTTGCAGAAAGCACAGCAGAGGGTCTCCTTGGGTGATGTTTCCAGGTGATTCTTTCTGCGTTGTCATTTCTCTTAAAGACTTGTTCAGCATGAGTTCTCAAATAAAGCTGCAGCATTATAGATAGTGCATCTCCGTGCCTCCCAATGTGAAGCCAGGACGGACCACTGCTGGTTATCAATTTGGCCAAGCCTGAGATGTTGTTTCAGGGAATCCTTGTATCGCTTTTTTGGAGTGCCCACCCCTCTTATGCTGACCCGTGGCGAGTTCACCGTAGAGTACTATTTTGGTCCTCCATCCTAGAAATGTGCCCTGCCCAGCGCAACTGTGTTTTCAATATCATGGCCTCAATGCTGGTGATCCCTGCTTGCTCAAGGACAGCAACATTCGTCACATAGTCAGTCCAGTGTATATTTAGGATTGTACGTAGACAGCGCTGATGAAAACGTTCGAGGAGTCGTAAGTGGTGGTGATAGGTGACCCATGTTTCAGATCCATAAAGGAAAATAGACAGTACAATGGCTCTATACACACTGATTTTTGTGCTTTGCCTCAGGTGTTACTCCAGACTCTTTTGTAAAGTCTTCCAAATGTGCTATATGCCTTTGCTAATCTGTGATCGATCTCTTTGTCAATCTTGGCATCTGAGGAGATGATGCTTCCCAGGTAGGTGAACTGCTGAATGGAATTAATCATAGATTTGCCGATGGCAATGTGGGGATGGTGGTGTTCATCCTGTGGTGCAGGCTGGTAGAGAACTTCTGTTTTCTTCAGGTTGACTTCCAACCCAAACAGCTCTGCAGCTGTTGCGAAGCAGGATGTTAGGTGCTGCAGAGCTACATCTGTGTGGGCAACAAGGGCAGCATCATCAACGAAGAGCAGCTCACGGACTAGATAGTTTAGAGTCTAAGTGTGAGCCCTCAGACGGCTTAAGTTAAACAAGCTACCATCAATACGGTAACATATATAGATGCCGTCTTCTTCTTCGAGCTCTGCCGTAGCCCTTTGGAGCATCATACTGAAGAAGATTGTAAATAAAGTTTGAGCAAGAACACAACCTTGCTTCACTCCATTAGTTATTAGAAAGGGCTCTGAAAGAGCATCTCCATATCTGACTTGACCGTGCTGGCCCTCATATCGCAAGATAATCATTTTAAGGAATTTGGGGGGACATCCTAGTCTTTCCAGGATCTGCCACAGACCTTTTCTACTCACAGTGTCAAAGGCTTTGGTAAGGTCGACAAATGGGCAGGAGTACTAACAGGAGAAAGTCATAGCACAATACCCTCAGCCAAGCTTTCATAAGAGCATCATATGCCAATGCATCTCATGTCTAAAACCTGGGAGACTATCAGATGTGTCAAAAGTGGCATTAAAGCAACACCAGGAGATCACAAAAGGGCTCCCTTTTCAGATGATGTTGTTTCCCCCTCTTTTTACACCCGTTCTGCTGCTGTTCCGCAGACACTGCTTTTTACTGATGCGAGAAGCCATCAATAAATCCTGTTCCATTGTGTTCCAGATTTGCCTGTGTACGACAAGCTGCCCCATTATACTGGTGAGATCCCAGCATCAATGAAAGGTCCCTGCCAGAACACGTCCGGGTGAGATTGGGACATCCAGGTAAGTGACATACTTTTTATGACCCTCCCCGGGTTACTTGTAAATTTCTTAGTGAGTGTATGTGCTTTTCAAAATGTTTTAGTGTGTATTATTGTTTTTACCTTTGACTTTCCCACGCTTACGTCTTCTCGCAAGAATCTGCGGGATTTCGATCCAGGAAGTGAATGGAACTCTGTTAGAGCTCCTTTCACACCTGGGCTGCCCTGTCAACCAGAGAGGAGGTAAGTGCTGTGGGGAGGGTGATTGTGGCCGGATTGGGACGGGACAAGGCAGGAGTGGAAATTGTGGGACAGAAACTCTTTTTTTGTTCCTGTCTGATAATCTCCCTGGACACAAACTGAGGAAACTTGTCTTTTTCCTGAGATGTGAATAGGTCCAGCCATTGACGGCCGAACCATTGTACTATCACCTGGAACATGAGTGAGTTCAGACACCACTCACCCTGATCTACACTCTGCTTGCTCAACCAACTGGCCTGGAGAAGCCTGGAGGTACTCCGCACTTAATAAACAAAAGTGGATCTCCCCCCAGGTAAAGAGATGCGTGGTCTCAGCCATCAGTGAGTGGGAATGAGTCCCCCCTGTCTGTTTATGTGGGCCTTCGTTGATATATTGTCTGCCCGGACCACAACATGATGGCCCTGTAATAAGGAGTGGAAATGGAAAAGTGCCAGCAAAACTGCTTGCAACTCCAACCAATTGATACTGCGATTGGTCTCCTCCAAGACCCAAAGACCCCGAGCCACCTGTCCCCTGCAATGGTCTCCCCACTCCCTCAGACTGGCATCCATTGTGATTAGTCTCCTCCTGGGGTCCCAAATGGGGATACCCTCCTTGAGCACCTCCGTCATCCACCGTGTAAGAGAATCCCTTACTCTCGATGGAATCTTAAGGTGAATGTTGCACTTTGAGGCATTCATTGTTCTTTTTAGGGTTCAGAAATAGATGGGAGTAGACCCCCTAGAACTTCTGCCTAAGGGAAACAGGTTCTACTGCATGAATCTGAATGAGATGCGCAACTGGCTCCCACATAAGCTGCTGCTTCTGAGCTGCACTGAAGGTACACGACTGGTAAAATCTCAGAGGGGCTTCAGATGAAGTCTATCGCATACCCCCTTGAAACAGTTCTGAGCACCCAAGAATCAGAAAGAGATACTCCTGCAGTGATGGGTGAACAGAAGGAGATGTGCCCCCACAGGAGCAGCCCTCCTGTCAAAGAGGATGATTGGACTCCGGCCCCTGTTTGGAAGACTAGTTGGAATTGCTCCTCTGGAAGCCTGCATATGGTGACTTCAGTTGATGTCTGGAAGCCCCCCAGCTAGACCGGAAAGGTCTAAACTCTCTCTGCTTGAACTGAAGTCTAAAACTGCGGAATTGCTAGGAACCTAGAACCCTTCCTTTTCTCCTTCTTAGGCAAGGAAGGAAGGGCCTTCTTTTTATCCTTGTTTTCTACCAGAACCTCTTCCAGAGAATCACCAAACAATTTAGAACCTTTGAAGGGGCAGATAGCCAAATTAGATTTGGATTTAGTATCTGCATTCCAGTTTTTTTTAACCACAGTTGTCGCCTAGCTGCGACCTTTGCTGACAAAGACCTAGAAGCGAATTGCATGGAGTCCAGGCTGGCATCTGCCAGGAATGCAGCAACCCTAGAGATTTTTGTTAAGCCCCTGCTTCACTTTAGGGTCCCCCTTGGGGAGGACAACCAAAATGTCCCTAGACCACCAAATGGTGGCCCTAGCAAATAAGGGTGTGGCTGCATCCACCCTAATGGCCAGTGCAGACGCCTCATGTGCCATTCTCAGAAAATTATCCACCCTTCTGTCTTTAGGACTTTTTAGATTGTCATCGCCATTCTTAGGGAAAAGCAATCCAGAAATCAAACCTGCCACCGGGGCATTGATGGCAGTCAGTTTAAGCCTGTCCATCACCTGGCTGGGTAAGGTGTAAAAATTATTTGCCAGGGCAGGAGCTGTGCGAGCAGATCCCAGGGAAAGCCATTCACCCTCTAAAGTCTCTGAAAAAATCTCAGGAACAGGTATCACAGACTGATCCAATTTTTATTGTATCCTGATCTCAGGGACATCCCCCTCCTTTCCTTCTGAAACCTTGGTAGAGACCTGCAGCCCTAGGGTCTTCTTCACTTTGTTGAGCAATACCTGAAAATACTGCCCATCGAACAGCCTTGGAGATAGCTGTTGGGATAGGGAGACATCCTCGTCTGAGGAAAGCTCTCTGTCTTCCTTGTCATATGTCACAACAATATCCTTGGCCTCTTCCTCCTCCGGGGGAGGGGGGGAGGAATGAGGGCTGTGCTGACTTCTTGCGCACTTTGTGCAGTGGCACCGAGGGGACCTGGGGAGAAGAAAGATCCACCAGCCAGGGAACGTCCTTCACACCACCAAGAAGAGACTTCGACAAACCATGCTTGTATACCTTACATGAGAGGCCTGTGACAGAGCAAGTGTGGGAAGAACCTGAGGCCCTGCCCCCTGCCCTTTGACATGAAAAAACGATGAGCCTAGCAGGAAGGCCCAACGGGCCCGCTATCTCCCCCTCCCCTCCAGAAAAACCTGCCCCACAGCCTGGTGTGCTATCAGCGCAATCCATTCTGCCAGCTGTGGTAGCAACTCATTGCCATCAATGGCCAGCACTCGCCTCAAATCAGAGCCTCCGGAGAGGTTCGAGAGGCCTCAGTCCTCCACACGACCTGAAGGATCATGTGGATTCTTCATCTGAGGAGCACTTGGGGCTATGGTCAGGAGCAACCTCCTGGACCACCATCCTCCTCAAAGTGGGAAAGAAGCCCAGACAAAAAGTGGGAAGCTGCACCCCCCCCAAATAGTCTCACTTCCTTCAGTAACCTAGGCAGGATAGAACTGGAGGTGGGGCTGGCTTTCCTCTTTAAGGCGGTGGGTTGCTGTTTTTCAGTTGGGTTTCAGCCCTGCCTGTCAAACATCATGTGAGGAGCCAACCAGACTGAAGGAGTCCCTCCCCACACTGCTGGAGAAACATGGGGAACAGAAAACATGCAGCACTTGTAATTAAACATGGATGGACAAAGTGTACATTGATGTAGTCTTCTGAGCTAAAAATGAAGAAACAGCACTTCAGATGGACTTACTGTTATGGAAGACTTCCCTGCTGTGTTCCCATGTTTCAGTAAAGATTTGGAAAGTTTTCTCTGTGAAACAATCTGTACAAAAAGATAAATGGAACATCAGAAAATGACAGGGCTTCTAGGCTGAAGGCATCTAAGGAACAGATGTATGTTTCTAAAACAGAGCAGTGGTGACTGGTAGTTCTGATGTCAGTGGGGTGGTGAATCCATCCCAAGTTTCAGTCAGAATGTACCATAGGGGTTGGGTTCAGCAGCTGGGATAGCTCCTTTCCAGTTCAGAGTAAAACCTAGCGTGGATTTCACTGCACCTCAGCAAGCCAGCTCCACTTGGCTCTATAGTTCCTTAGCAGCACACGCTTAACTTCTCAGGTGAGATGAATTTTGTTTCCTTGTAGAAGCTAATGTCAAAGTACACAAACAATTCTTTATTTAGCGCAGAGCACCCTTTTCAGAACAATTTTGTGGGGGGAGATCTGGTGGAAGGATAAGTGATTTCACAAAACTGTCCCCTACTCATCCTTGCCTCCTAATTTTTGTTTCATGCCTTATTTATTATCTATCACAGTGGCTCTTAACCGTTTTTTTTAACCAGGGACCCCCTTTAAATATCTGTTCTTGCCATGGACCCCCAAGACTTAACTCAAGATTTAAAACCCTAATAATATTAGCAACAACAACAACAACAACAATAACAACAACACAATTACATCATCCATTAAACCTTCCCTCAAAGGCCCGGAAGAGGAGGGAAGACTTTTCTTTTGCTTCTTCCTGCACATTTGTGACGGTAGCAGATTGAATGGCAATGAGCAGGCCAAGCCAGCCAGCCTTTGCCTTTGCTCCTATCATGTGGTCACTCCACTGCAGGGAGGATGTGGGCCAAGCAGCCTTCAAGCCTTTGCAGACCTCCTGTGAGGACATCACAGATCCCTGGGGGTCCCTGAAGCCCAGGTTAAGAACCTAGGATCTATCACATTGCTAGAAATTGACATTTTTCCTCCTCAAATCTACAGTATTTATTCTGCAGAAAATAATATTTCTTCCCAGAAAAAAAGTGTTGGGGACTCATTCTATGAATAGAATAGAATCTTTATTACGGTCATAGACCAGCACAGGTAAAAAAGGATACAGAATAAAGGTAAAAACGCAGAATAAAAACAGGCTAAAAGCAGTATTTAAAATGTTAGCTCCAGTATAACAAGACTAGATTGACACTATTCTACTGCTGAGGACATTGTCTGACGAATTTTAACTGCAGCTGCGCAGAATCTGGCAACATTATAAGTTGTTCCTGGGTTGGTGTCTGAAAGCAACAAGTTTATGTAGAATTGTCCAGTGTGCCCTTGATATTTATGCAACAGGGGTGAAATAAGGCTGAGACGTATGTCCCTGTAGTACGAGCACTGGAGTAATACATGCTCTGTTGTTTCTATTTGGCCTGAGTTGCAGGGGCACAGTCTGTCTGAGAAGGGGATCTTCTTGTATCGGCCTTCAAGGACAGCTGAAGGGAGGGCACGACACCGTGCAAGAGTAAAGGCCCTTCGATGTTTAGGTATTTCAAGTGTTGCTAAGTATGCCAAAGGTGAGGCCAGATATCTATTGGAGTCACTAGCAATGAAGGCTGGAGTGCTGGCTAGATCCAGTTGTCGCTCTATATCTGCTACCCATTGTTGGATAGTAGCTTTTGCCCTATCATATCCAAGGCTTAGTAGAAGATCTGGAGAAAGGCCCAGCATTGAGATTTTAGTCATCACTGTCTGTTTACAGCTGGATTGGAAATCATCACTTAAGGTTAGTGGAGCAAGGCCAGTGGGAAAGAGGGATAGTCTGAGCCAGTAGTTGAGTATGGTCACCCACACTCTGGCCTCCATTTTCATAAATCCTGACTCCAGTCTCAGAGCTGCGTTAGAGACACATTTTGGAGTTTGGAAAGCTGATCTTAAGGATTTGGATTGGACAAGTTCTAATGCAGCAGGGTTGGGGAAGGGTCCCAATTGCAATCCATAAAGCAGTTGTGCTACTGGTTTGGCTTCAAAAAGTTTGAGAGCTGCAGGTAAATAGTGGCCTCCTCTTGTCTTAAGAAATTTGAGAATGGTTGTTGTGCTCCTCTGCGCATTGCAAGCAGCATACTCTCCATGCACTTTCCTACTACCAGTGGCTTGAAAAATTACCCCCAGGTATTTGAAGCAAGAGACCTGCTCAATCTTGTGGCCATCTATATTCCAGTTGTAGTTCTTAGGCCTTTTAGCGAATGCCATGATTTTAATTTTTTGATAGTTGAGTTCTAGCTGTTCCACTCTGCAACACTGTGTTAGTGCTCTTAGGGCTCTTTTTAGTCCAATGGGAGTTCTTGAAAGTACTGCTGCATCATCCGCATAAAGCAGCGTTGAAATATGCCTTCCCTTTAATTTTGGGGGGTGGAAGTTAGTGTTGTTGAGGTGATCCACCAAATCATTGATGTAGAAGTTAAACAGGAGTGGAGCTAGAATGCAGCCTTGCTTGACACCCTTCTCAGTGACAATGTCATTGGTGAGACGTCCCTGGGGGGTTACATCTTACTTTTAATGAGGTCCCTTCATGCAGCATACGAATTAGATGGAGTAAACGTCGGTCGATCGAAGAAGCCTCCAGTTTCTCCCACAGTTTGGTTTGGGATATAGAGTCAAAAGCTGCTTTAAAGTCTATGAAGGCAGCATAGAGAGAAACTGTGCTGCAGGTGGAGTATTTTTCAATAAGGTGGTGGAGTACAAGGCACTGATCTATGGTGGAGCGGCCTTCTCTAAAGCCAGCTTGTTCTTCTGCAAGTACATTTTCTTGTTCCAACCAGGTCTGAAATTTCCACTGTAAATGTCTTGCATAGAGTTTGCTGATTGTACTGAGGAGACTAATTGGTCTGTAGTTGACAGGATCATCCTTGTTTCCTTTTTTATATATGGGGACGATGATTGCAAGACCCCAATCCTTGGGTGCTCGACCATATTTGTCGATACAGGTGAAAAGTGAGGCCAGGATAGGGGCCCAAAATTCAAGGTTGTTTTTAATGGCTTCAGCAGGTATTAAGTCTTCTCCTGGAGCCTTCCCCATTCTCAGCTGGGCTACAAGGTTCTTGATCTCTGTCACTGTCACTGGTGGCCACCCTTGGATATTTTCTATATTTTGGCTAGTGCATCCACTTTCAATGTAGTTGTCCTTATAAAGTGCTTGAAAGTGATCCTCCCATATCCCTGGAGGGATGTGACAATCCACTGTAACTGGCCCATTTCTCTGGGAACTTGATGTAATATGCCAGAATAGAGCTGTGTTGTTGGATCTGACTGCCTGGATAAGTTGTGTCCAGTCATTCTTCATGGCTTCTTTTTTCTTGTTCCTCAGCAACTTTTTGTAGTCTCCTTTCTGCTGAAGCAGCATTGGTGCAGCATCTGGAATGTTATTAGATAGGTAACCCTGATAAATATTAATGAGGGCTTTTTTAGCATTAACACATTCCTTGTCAAACCATGGTTTGGAGTGGTGCTGTTGTTGTTTCTGCTGATGTGTGCTATTTTGACAGATTAGATATTGGTGTAGAGCTTGGGTAAGTGTATTGTAATTTTCCAAGATTTCTTCAGGGGACTCAGCTGATATCAGGGCAGTCCTAAGCTGCTGAAGTTGGTCTGAAGCGAATACCTCACTTATTGTTTGGTTTAGTTGGGGGGTCCATTTAGCTCGGCGATAAGTTCTTCCTGATGGTGTCACAGAGAGATGATAGTGCTCCCTGGTGTGTGTCTCCTGAGTGAAGTCGCTAAGTTGTAACCGAATTGGTAAATGATCACTTTCAAATCTGGGCATAACTTCTAAATCCTTGGCATAGGGAAGAAGGTTCCTGGAAATGATTATGTAATCAATGGCACTCATTCTGGACCCAGAGAGATAAGTGAATTCAGCTGGGCAGTCATTTTTCAGGGCACCATTTAGGATTTGAAGGTTCAGCCTGAATGCTGTTTGATCCAAAGTCCTGCAAAATTTGATTTCTTGTCCTTTGAGCATCGGATGAGGTGGGTTCCATCATCTTCAAAATCAGGAGGAGGGCATTTGTGATGGGCATATAGGGTATGATTGTTGGGGCCCAGTCTGGCATTCAAATCACCCCCCAAAATTACAAATGCATTTGGGTTCTGCAACATGAGATTAGCAGTATATGATTCCAATTCAGCCCACAGGCCTCTGATTTGGGATTTCTTCTTCATTGGAGGCATGTAGGCATTTATTATCAGCAAAGTGCAATGGTTAAATTGAATCAGCACTGCCATGGCATGTGTTTTAAAAGTGGAAAGAGGACTTGTTATGGCACGTAGGGTGGTGGAGACCAGGACGCCCAGGACGCCTCTAGCTCTTCCATGCTTTTTCCCTGGCTCTGCCGGAATTGAGAATGAGTGAAAGCCATTTAATAATAGATCCTTATTAGTCCATGTTTCCTGGATCAGTATAATGTCATATTGGGTGAGGAAGTCATTAGGACAGGGATCTCTGTGAGCCGTCTGCCACCCAGCGATGTTCCAGGTCATAAGGGTCACCTTGTGCTGGTCTGTTGGAAGTCAGGCAGTCGCATTGCAGGGCACAGGCTGAATGGGTAATTCATCTGATGGTACTTGGTTAAATGACTGGTTTGACTGTGGCTGTGTCCTCCTCTGTGGATGGAGGGATAGTGAATCATATTCCTGTTCTTCCTGCCCTGCCTGTTCTGGAAGGGAGATTGGAAGAACCAATGCAGCATGGGAAGTGAAATGAGGATCACAAGCAAGCAAGGATCCCATCTCTTTAGTGAGGGGGGTATTCTTTGGCTTAGGAGATGAGGTAGGTGGCAGTGAAGACTGTTTTTCCCTTGAGCTAGGTTTGCATAGGGATGTTTGAGTCCCCTGGGGTTTAATTGTTGATGGGGGTGCATCTGCATTATATTGCATTTGTGAAGGGGTGTTTGCTACAACTCGGGATTTCAAGGCTTCCTTGATTGTAAGTAGAGAGTCATCACTTTCACTTTCACTGTCATAAATATCAGAATAATGCACTGACAGTTTTCTGCGAGGGGGGGCTGATTTCAATGGGGCTGGATTGCTGTTAGATTGACTCAGGATGGTATCTCTCATCAGCTGTATTGTGGGAGTGTGTTCCCAGATTTCTGCAAGTTTTTTTCTCAGTTTAATTACTTCTTGATTTATAGCCTGAGCTTCTTCCTTTAAGGTGTGTTTAGGTTCTCCCTCTTGGTGTGCAGAATTATTGCTTCTTTGTGTTATTGTTGCTGTTTTCCCTGTGATGAGGTCACGGACTATCTCATCCTTGAAAACTCTGTTAATTTCTATATAATGTGCATTCCAGAGGAAATTTCTTTTCCGTAACAGCCTGTTAGGAATATTTGCCTGGCTAAAGGTCAAAAAAATTCGCTTGGTAGCTCTTGAGCTGGGTAAAAAGTGGCAGTCTGTTAAATCAATTGTTCTGCTGTGCATGTTTAAAAGTTGGGAAAGATATCTGACAACAGCCTTCTTTCCGTTCCATCCATTCCACATGTGACTGTTGTGATGTATTTGCAAGAGGAGCTGATTTTTTTTTAACACTCGGCTTTGATTAACTGCATCCTGTGACGTGGCAGGGTACGTCATTTCCTCCAAATCTGCTACATTTTTAACCCCCTGTGTACCATATGGGTTTTGCCTTTGAAAATCTTGTTGGGAAAGCTTATTTGTAATGTTGTTTAATCTTTGCAAAATAAGAATCAATGTCTCTATGGACAGTTTGCAGAAATCATAAAAGAGCTGAGCGCTGTTATTGTAGGGAATGCTGCCAAGCTCCGGGAGTTTGACTTTGTTATCAACTTTGTTTTCAACTTGCTCTGTCCCATAATTTATATTTACACTTTGAGGAATTGGGGAGGCTGTTTTGTTTAGTTCAAGTGTCTGTGATGGCTTAAGGAGTAAAGAAGGAGCGTTGTTACAGATCTGTTACTCACGGGCTGTGTTGTCTCTGCCACTGGGAAGAGTGAGTCAATCCTCATCTGTTTTCCTGCTTTGGAGGGTTCCTGATTGTCATTATTATTACAGGGGCTCGTCCGATTTCTTTTCTTGCCTTTGGTTGGCATTTCGGAGGTATATATAGGTGGTAATGCCAGATGTTAGTGGGTGGACAATTCAGAAGTTGTTAGTCCGTTGCCACCTTGCCCCTCCCCCTCATTCTATGCAAAAATCACATGTTGTTGATTTGTATATCAAACCACATCTTCTGTGCAAGAAACAGCTTTTTCTACATAGAAATAACATTTTTGGGCAGAAATACTGTATTATAATCTACATAGAAAATGTTTCCTGTGTAAAAAAAAAAAAGCTGCTTTCTTTGCAAAACAACCAGGTGTGAATTTTGCACAAAATAAGTCCTGAATTGCAAATAGGCTTCAAAAACTGCAGTTTTCAAAGACTTATCTCAGCAGAAAGAAAATGACTAAAATTACTTATTACTTCCTTCAGAAAGAAAACTAGTGAAGAATTACATCCCTTTACCTTTAATGTTTGTGTAGAAGGGAGAATTTTAGCATGTGTAATTTGTCATGCAACCAAGTAATAAGCAATATCTGCTGATATTCCCTCTTCAACACAATCATTAAAGGTACAGGGACACTCTCCAGTTTTCAGTCTGGCAACCCTAGTCAGTGCCAGAAGACTGGAGAATGAAGAGAAGGGCCCAGTGCATGGGATCAGTAATGCATCCCATCTCCCTGTTTAGCTCTCACATGCTTTTTGGAGAGTTTCTCTCTCACGTCAACCAATACCACAGTTTTGTTGCAAGGATAAACATTTGATGGGACCTAAGATTTTCTTCATAGGAAGGTAGGATAGATACATAATAAAGAATACAGTAAAATATTCATAGTGTGGAATTGGTTAAAACTTTGCAATACAGAGCAGTGAAAGAGCTTTAATGGTATTTTGATCATCACTACCTCTATTCACACAATAGCTATGTTTTCTGAACCAAAGTAAGTGGGATTGTTTTGATGATTCTATTATTCCTTCAGTCTGAAGAAATGCCACTCTCTATGCTGTTAGTGTATGTTTTTGCTACAGCTAACACTTTTCATACAGAAATACTGCTTTTGTACTCTCCTAGACAAACGCTACCAAACAAATGAGAAGTAAAATAGATCTATTTGACAGTTAAATGTCTTCAAGAGTAATTGATAATTAAGCAATGCAAGGCATCATTCATATAATTGAGAGGAAATCAATTTTTACTGGCATTAAACTGCCCTTTGAATATGCATGCTAAGATGTGCCTCTTAACTAGTCACCTTTTGGAAAGTGCCATCAATTATAAATCATGTTTATTGCTTATTTATGGGTGTAAAAATCCCCTACCAAGGAAAATCACCAAGACTGCTGGCTTCCAAGTAAGCAAATTGCAACCAAGCAGAACACACAGATATTAGAAGTAACCGATAGATCAAATATACAGCAAACCTTCAAATATCAACAGTTCAGGGGTCAGGCATCTTGGGAGAACTCTGACACAGCTGAACGGGCAGATTTTTGTTAAAAGCCACCTGAAATTTCTAAGTTTGACACTTCTGCCTGCAGTGTGCAGGAAAAAACTGGTTCTCAGTGGCTCAGATTGCATCTGTCATTTTGATTAGAAGATGGTCTTCAGATTTTGCTCCAATGATCACCAGTAAGATGAGGAAAAACAGCCTGACGAAGGTAATCTTTAATGCACACCTGAAAAGCTAATCAGGCACAGATGAGTTCTTACAACTGGTCAAGATGTCAGGAGTTGTTAGGTTCTATGGGCAGCTACACTATGTAGTGAGTTGGTAGAACCATAGCTCAGACGATACCGAAGACATCTCAGGCTACCCCTACCCAAGCAGACTAGTTGTTGGGGCTCTCTTGGGCAGCAGACTTGTACTTGTTTAGCAGGAATGGGTTTTTCAGTACGGATACATTTCTCTGCAACTCTTGACTCTTCAGTTCCCAGGTAGAGATGTAAATCTTCACTTGTTCTGTTTTTGCATGGAAGAATGAATGATTTCAAAAGTTTTCCCTCTGGGCAAGATTACAAGAATTTCCCCACATTTTAACTTTTTTTTTCACACTTTCAGAGGGTTTTTTGGTCCTTTTTTGCCCCCAACTTTTTTTCATAGAAAGCATGGCATTTTCTGTAAAATATACTGTTTAATGTGTAAAAAATGTTTTACATGCAACAAACCTAAGATTTTGACCAAAAAAAAAAAGTTTTCTGCACAAACAAGTTATTCACAAAAGAGTCCCAAAATGCAACAAAGAAAACAAAACCTCTCAGTGATTGGTCATTTTCTCAGTGGGATGTCTCTTAAGATCTCCTTTCTTTTTGAGAGCAAGAAAATTTGAAAAAAAATCTTTATGTCCCAGATCACCTCTGATGGCTGCTTATCAATTAACCTTGACACAATTATAAAGGATCAAACAAAAATTTTTTAAAAAAAAAATTGCTCCAAACAAAAGTATAGACCGGCACCATGAGCCAGCTATTGTTTCATAGTTTAGTAGGGAAAAAAATAGGAAAACTATAGGACTATATACTTTTGTACCAAAATACTGCAGTGTTTTTGATGGCTCACCTATACGGGCCAGAATAATGTTAAAATGTGGCATGTATTATATATAAGTGGGGCAATATCCCCTGAAAGAATTTCATTATTTTATTTTGGTTGTGGCTCCTTATACTTAGGAGATTTTCGGACCGCGTTTTAGAGTGCCTAGGGCAGGAGGAGCTTTCGGGAGAGGGACGGCGATCTTGCGCAGCAGGGGGGCATTTTCGGACGCCGTTGTCCCTCTCCTGAAACCATCCGTGCCACTTCCGTGAAGCTTTGGAAGCCTCAGCGCCATATTTTAATCATGGGCAACCTCCGTGATTAAAATATGGCTCTGCGGCTAACGAAGCTTCACGGAAGTGACACGGATGGTTTCGGGAGAGGGACAATGGCGTCCGAAACCCCCCCCCTGCTGCGCAAGATCACCGTCCCTCTCCCGAAAGCTCCTCCCGCTCTAGGCACTCTAAAACGTGGTCTGAAAATCTCCCTAGTTTCAATCCTCTCTACTCCGGATAACTTTTAAACTTTTTTAAAAAGAACAAAAAAGAACAGAGCACATGTGATCTTACTCAATTAGGAATCACGTCATGGTTTTAGAACCATCGTACCACATAACCTGTCTGTTTGGGCTATGTGATGTAAATGAGAGCAATGGATGCAAAATCAGGAAATCCATGATGAGCTCTCTCTCCCTTTCTTTCTCTCACCCTGTATTTTGCTTTAGAGTAGGAGTGTTGTTGTTTTCACTGAGGAAGAGCTACCATACAGTTTACTGTGGCCAACAAACAGCTGGTCATTCTAAAAAATAAATCCAACATATTCAGATCTTTATCTCTTACAGATGTCACATGGAGTTTGCTAGAGTTTCCCCTGCTAGTCATGAATTTACCTAATGCAGAAAGAAGAAGAACCCAAGAAGGTCACAATCCCTACCTGCCCAAGAGTACATTCCATGCCACCAAGAAAATCTGCATCTTTCAGCCCATTGTGATTGCTGCTGATGTCGTGGACTTCAAACCGTAGCCGTTGGACTTCTTCAAAATAAAAGTCCACTGTGAAAAGCTTGGAGAAGATAGGATTTATGCAAGTGCGGATCACTTCTGTCCTGTCAACCTGTTAATTAAAAGAGAAATTATGTCAGTGAGTTTTTGATTCAATTGGATTTTATAATGCTCCCACCAAATGAAATAAGGGTAGGGTATAATTGTTTAAAATACAAAACATTTTCTTTAAAAATAAAAAAAAATGACTAGAATAAATTTAAAAATGACCTATTATGCATTTTTTTGAGATTAAATCTAGCTATCTGGTTAGCTATCTAGGTACAGGACGCCTCTGCTTATCCAACAGGATAGGGATTGCACCAAGTGTCAGAAACCAGAATTGGTTGAAAAGCAGACCCATGCAGGGAATTATGGTGGTTCAGTTGGGATTGCCTGTGTCCACCCACGGGTGCCTGTGCAACCCACCAACACGCTGCTTGCAAAACCTCTCAGTTGGCTTGGTGATTTTTCCTCTTTCCCAGCTCACTTTGCAAGCAGTACACATGTGCATGGTCAGTCCCAAGCAAGCCTCTGTAGGCAAGAACTGTTGAAAGAGTGGATTCCTCATCAAATGAATTGAACTTGCCCTTTATTTGCAAACATCAGAAGAGTGAGTTGTCAGCTAATGAGCCATCAAAAGGCATGGGATTCCTGTATAGTGTTCCTCATTGAAAATAGTTTGGAAAGATGTTAAACATTGCTCCCTTCTAGGGATCCAGGCTGAGGCATTAACAGAAGAAGAGAAGTGAAACACAGCCAGTACACAAAGAGAATTCTTCCATTCATAGGCAGTAAATGAGCTGAGTAGATAAAATTTTGCTCTAAAATCATTAATGTGCTCATTCAAAAATTTGGGATTTGATAGCTTCATATTAAGCAACTTCATTATTAATGAAACCTTACTTTCCAAAGATTGAACATCACAGGGATTTTTCAAAGTATCCCATGCTTTTTTAGCTATTCTCAGTCCTTTAATTTCACAGACTATTCCATCATCTACAGCCACTGAGCTGACTGGCTGGCTGGCTGGTGGGGGACAGGCTTTCCAGCCAGGTGGCTGGCTGGACGGGGGCAGGGCAAAGCCTATATTTTAACTTAAAAATTGGGGGCTCGTCTTATGTGCCCAGTCGTTTTATATGCCGGAATATATGGAAGTCATAACTATAGTTCATTAAAAGCCTCTGCAAGGGACGCAATTACAACCAGATAAAAAAAAACCTACTGTTTTTAAAAGGGCTCAGAGTAGAATCAGATGTAATTGGTGATGTAGTGGTAAATTAGAAAGTGAAGGCACCTATTATGTCAATCTCCAGAGATAGTCGAAAAATGCATGCAACAGTCCAGTTCTAGCAGCTTTCATCTTTACTAAAAAGCAGGTCTTTTACAAATCTAATGGGTCTTATTTGTACATTCAAGATCAAGACACATCACATATGCTGTATTAAAACATTGCTAACTACCAACATATGTCTCATGGGAGAATCTGTTTTCTCCTGCACCTACTGTAAGGATTATAGTTAAGCTCAGAGGTAAAACTTCAAATCTGTGAGCCCTGGATCAATGGGATATGATGCAGAACATGGGCCTACTACCCAAAATGGCCACCTAATTTTGAGCTCCTCTTCTTCTCTCCTTTCTCCAGTAACATGTAATACCTGGGAACATACTACATGATGATGTTGTAAGTGATCCAGTGCCTAATTTGTACCTATGGGGGTAAGTTTGTACCTATTGCTATGTGCTACATGTTGCAGGAGAAAAAAGAGGGAATCCAACATGGAACTGCTGTCAGCTCCATGTTCTTAATTAATACCTCAATATTGCTCTCGTTGTGACTGCCTTTCACCAGATTATGCCCATTGGGAAAGGAAGATCACAGAGCCCAAAGGTATCCTGTGGTCAACATTCAGTGATTTACATCTATTATCTTTATTTGTAGCCTGTTTTCCCCTCAAGACTGGGATATCTGCTCAGGCTGCAGAGGTAGAAATATTATAATATCTCTCCATTACCTTAGGCCTCTTAAAAGGCACTGCTCGAAAAAGAAAATGAGCTTGATAAAATTATACATGGATCAAATAAAAATAAAGGTTCAAAATTACCCGTATATTCCGGCGTATAAGACGACTGGGCATATAAAACAACCCCCAATTTTCAACTAAAAATCTAGGGTTTGACATATATTCGCCATATAAGACCACCCCCCAATTTGGCTGGCTGACTGACTGGCTGGGGGAGCCTTGCCAGCTGATCCTCTTTGTTTCCCAACTCACGAGGATCTCCTCGTGAGTTGGGAAAGTGAACAGGATCATCTGGCAGGGCTCTCCCAGCCAGGCAGACAGCCGCAACATTCACCCCTCTCTTCCACCTTAGGTTGCTACCCAAAGGGGGTAAAGGCAAAGGAGGGGATCGAATGAACCTGGTTTGCCTTGACCACTGCCCATTCCCTCCGTCTTGGTTCTCTTCCAAAGGGGCCAAGGCGGGGGAAGCGTGTGCGGCTGTGGCAAACCGCTAGTTTCACCCTTTTCCTCCACCTTCAAGGAAGGTGGAGGAAAGGGGTGAAAATGCCCAGTTTGCCTCAGCAGCCCCCTCCATCTTCGCTCTCTTCCAAAGGGGACCAAGGCGGGGGAAGCGGGGGCGGTTCGGAAGAGAGCCAAGATGGAGGGAAGGGGGCTACTGAGGCAAACTGGGCATTTTCGCCCCTTTCCTCCCCCCTCCCTTCAAGAAAGGTGGAAGAAAGGGGCAAAAATGCCCAGTTTGCCTCAGCCGCTGAACACACAGGCGATCTAGCGGCGGCCATGGCAAACTGCAATGTTCGCCTCCTCCTCTGTCTTTGGTTGCTCCGCAAAGGGGGAGAAGGCAGAGGAGGGGGGGAGAATTAATTGGTAGACACTTTGCCTCACCCCCCACCTGATCTCCTGCCTCTTCGCTCTGTTTGCAAAGGGAACGAAGAGGCAGGAGATCGGATGGCGGGGTGAAGCAAAGTGTATCCGGTGTATAAGACCACCCTCAATTTTGGAGGATATTTTTGAGGGCTCAAATGTCGTCTTATACGCCGGAATATACGGTATATAAACTTCTAAACACAAGAGAACTAGAATGTAAAGAAATCAAAGATTTTATGGTAAAGTGAGTGTAGGACTTCAGCTATAATCTAAAAGTTTCCTGGGAAAATGCCAGGAAGAAAACGTATACATTTTCTGCATGCCAAAACCTTAAAGAAAACTATTTTAAGATGGTACATAGATGGCACTATTCACCAGTTAAATTAGGAAAAACAAAGAATAGAAATTGTTGGAAGTGTCAAGAAAACATAGGCTCACTTTACCACATAAGGTGGAACTGCAAAACTATCAAAAAATTCTGGGTTACAATACATACGACTATAGAAAAAAAACATTTCAATTAAAATTCCCAATGAAACCAGATTTATACCTGTTCAACATGACTCACGTTTTAAAAAAAGAGGATGAAATAAATAGATGGAGATGGAGAATAATATTATTTTATACTTGGTGACACTAGCTCAAAGATGGAAATTAAAAGAGATACCCACAATCGATGACTGGCTGGAAAATGTATTGGATATGACATGCAGGACAAACTTACATATGAATTGAAGGGCACACAAACTCGAGAACTGGAATGGGAATCAGTAATAGAATTTTGTAGATAGAAATGGAAGAAAGAGGGATAAAACATAAAGGAGCAATTAAGAGATGTGAATAGTAATAGAACACTAATAGTAAAATAGTAATATGTATATATGCATATAGATAGATGTGTCTGTGGGGGGGTAGGTGTATTTATATACATATGAGTAAAATTAAATGAGGGAGGAGACAGATAGTGCAAGGACGGGAAAGATATATATTAAATTAAATAATAATACAAAAAGAATAAGAGTCTCAAACAAAGGGTTATAGGAAATTAATTCTGGCTAAGCTACATACAATATAGGAAGTATTAAGAATAGTAATTTCTAGATGTATCCAAGGTCAACTAAAAGGACATTTATTTTTTCTGAGAAGATTGGAAACTATATATAGCGTGAACATGTCCCACCTAAACAACATTTTACTCTGTGCATGATAGGGACAACAGGAGATCGCCAAAGGGCTCTCTTTCAGATGTCGTTGTCCCTGTCTCCTCCTTCTCCTGTGCCCCCTCCGTTCCGTCTGTGTTTATTTTTATTGATGGCTTAAGCCATCAATAGATCACCCGTTCCATCTCTGTGACAGAATCATGGGCTTGTGATCCGGTGCCCTGTTTCTGTGCCACGATGCCAGCCACAATGGGAGGTCCTTGCCAAAGACTTCCGGGTGCGATTGAGACATCAAAGTAAGTGACACCCTTTTTTCCTCTTCCCTGGATTACTTGTATTTTTTAAACTTTTTTTTTGGTGCTTGCTGTCACTTTTCTTTCTTTAACTTTTTTTAAAAAATTTCCCCGTCCTTGTTCTCTTGCAAGAACGGCCCAGGATTTCAAATAAGGAAGTGAATACAGCTCCGCGCAAGCTGTATTCAGTTCCTGGACTGCTGGAAGGATGGGAAGCTGTTTCTGTCTCACTTTTAAGGTAAGTCTGATTTTTTTTTTTAAAAAAAAAGTGTAACAGGGACGGGAGTGGGGTGGGAAATAGCTAACTAGCCATCCAAATACACAAAGGTACATATTTTCTCCAACAGGGACTCACAGTATATATAAACCCCACACACCCCCTATGCCACCATTCTCTGAAGATGCCAGCCACAGATGCAAATGAAACGTCAGGAATAAACTCTTCCAGAACACAGCCTCACAGCCCCCCCGCAAAAAAGCCCACGAAAACCTAAGACGTAGTTTAGCTGGCCTAGGGAATCCTACTCAAAATATCTGTAGCTGCTTACAAGTTTGATCTTTTCCTATTTTCAGATTGCCATGTCTCTATTGTTGCTGTTGTTAATTGTCATCAGGTCGACTTCAATCCATGGTGACCCTATGAATGAGAGACTTTCAAGTCACCTTGTTATACTCAGGTATTGCAAATTCAGGGCTGTGGCTTCCTTGATAGATTCCATTCACCTGTAATAGTAATAGCATTGATATTTATATACCACTTATCAGTGCCAAAGCACTTCCTAAGCACTTTACAATGTCTTTAGCTAGTTGGCCCCAACAAGCTGGGTACTCATTTTACCAACCTACAGAAGGATGGAAGGCCGAGTCAACCTTGGAGCCCTTTGGGATCGAGCTCATAACCTTGTGGCTTGCAGTACTGGCATTTAACCACTGTGCCACCAGGGTCTGTAATGTGGTCTTCCTCTTTTTCTGCTGCCTTCTACCTCACAGAGAGAGAGCCACCACGATGTAGTGATTTGAGTGTTGGACTATGATTCTGGAGACCAAGGCTATATTCCCTGTTCAGCCATAGAAACCCATTGGGTGCCTTTGGGCAAGTCACACTCTCTCACCCTCAGAGGAAGGCAAAAGCAACTTCCTCCTTTAACAAACCTTGCCAAGAAAATCCTATGATAGTTCACCTTTGAGTCGCCATAAGTCAGAAACAACTTGAAGGCATACCGCAACAATCATCTTACCAAGCATTATTGTCTTTTCTAGTGAGTCATGTCTTCTCATGAAATGTCCAAAGTACACCACTCTCACTTTAGTCATCGTGGATTCTAGGGAGAGTTTGGGCTTGATTTGTTCTTGGACTCAAATATTTGTCTTTTTTGGCAGTCCAGGGTATCCACAGAACTCTTCTCCAGCACCACATTTCAAATGAGTTGGTTTTCTTCCTATCAGTTTTCTTCACTGTCCAGCTTTCAAAACCATACATAGAAATTAGAAACACAATGGCATGGACAATCCTAACTTTAGTATTCAGTGACAGATCTTTACATGTGACCATATCTCTATCCAGTTAAATACAGTCGCCCCTTCACTTTTGCAGGGGTTAGGAGCACAAGACCAATGCAAAAGTAAAAAAAAATGAATAAACAATGGTGGGCCTAGGGCAGCACTGCCACTTGGCTCAACCCCCTTTTTTTCTCCGGCCAAGTGGCTCGCCCGTTGGGCCTTTGGCTGCACACCCCACCCAGTTCTCCTCCTTTGAGCAGCGAGAACACTGCTGGGTTTTTTGGCCCAGGAGGCCTTGATCGGCCTGCCTGCTGTGTGCCTTGGGGGCATGGCTTGGGGGGCGGCCAGTCCTTTGTCCACACAACCCCCCTACTACTCTGCTTTAAAACGACAGGGCTACCACTTGTTTTTTCAGTGGTGTGGCCTCCTCGCCATGGGTTCTGGGGGTCTTCAGCTGCACACCCGCCTTCCCCCACTGCCTCCCAGACCCTCAAAATCTGCAGTGAAAAGGCAGTGCCACCGAAAAAACAAGCAGCGGCACTGCCGCTCAAGAGCAGAGAGGTAGGGGGGATTGCACGGCTGAAGGCCTGACCGCCCCCAAGCCATGCGGCCACGCTGATCAAGGCCCCCTGGGCTGAAAAAACCAGCAATGTACTCACTGCTCAAAAGACGAGCGCTAGGTGGGGTGCGTGGCTGACGCCTTCGGGGCCTCCGCTGCTCGTTTCCTCAGTGGGGTGGCCTCCTCACTGTGGGCTCTGGGGTCCTGGGAACCAGAGCACCCCCCGTACTGCCATGCTCCTGAATGGTGAGTATGCCGCTGGGGGGTTTTCAGTGGCACTGCCATGGCTGCACCCCTTTTTTTCTCCAGCTGAGTGGTTTGGCTGTTGGGCCTTTGGCCGTGTAAATGGGGCCAGCAACCAGTGGCACCAAGGGCACAGCACGCGCTGTCTCACACACCCACGTGCGCATACAAAGTCAAGCACACATAGGAGGCAAGTAAACTGAGACACACAAACATAGTCACTCATGCTCAAATGCACATACCTACCCCCTCACACTCAGCCCTGGCTAACACAGCCCCTCCTCACCACCAAACCAAACAACACTGTTAAGTCTGAGTGGGGAGGTGGGCCATCAAAGTGGAGTCCTGGACCCTCCAGGCCAGCCTGGTACTTCAGCCGAGTGGCTCGGGGGGGGTGTGAAAAGCCACAGGACCAATCAGGACGCTAGGCTTCCAGACACTTCAGTGCCCCCCCCTACGGCCACTCGGCCCAAGCACTGGCCAGCCTGGGGGGAGCTGGGAGTCCACGCCATGCGACCAATGGCTGAGTGGGGGGTGGGCTGCCAAAGGCCTCAAGGCCATGTGGCCTCGTGGGAGGGTCCGAGGGAGTTGGGGTACCCAGTGGCCTCCCCAGGACCCTGGAAGTCTGAGGTGGGGGCTCCAAAGTGGTACTCCCCTCCTGCTGCTGCTGCTGCCTTCTGCAACTTCGATGAAATGAGGATGAGGTGAGGGGTGAGGCACCTTAAATAGACCTGCCCCTCCCTCTTCCATCATGACAGCCTCCCATTCCCTTTTCCAACTCCGCGTATAAACAAAACCATGAAAGTCAAGCCACAAATGTGAAGGGATGACTGTATATATTTGGTCTTATAAAATAAGGGATTGTAATAGTTTTAAAGTAGCTTCCCTCAATCAGGTATTACCTTCCAGAAAAGGTGCATGACAACTCCTATCTCTTTGAACACATTTGAGAAAATTTGGTATATAGCAAATTTGCTGTTTGCCATTGTTCTACCCCTTCAAATCATTTCTGACTTATGGCAACCCTTAGGTGAACATATCATGGGGTTTTCTTCATAGAATTTGTTCAGAGGGGGCATGTCCTTGCCTTTCTCTGAGGCTGAGAGAGTGTGAATTGCCTAAGCTCACCCAGTAGATTTCCATAGGCAAGCAGGGATTTGAAGTCTGGTCTCCCAGGGCTTGGTTACACGGTGAAAAAAAAAACTGTGAAGAATTCACCAAGATTCCTAATTGTTTACATGCATTGCGGCACAAAGTCACCTCTTTCAGAAGGAGGGGGGCACAAAAACCCATTAGTAATGCAATAAAGGATTTCGGGACTTTCCCTGACTTTTTTTGAAAAGTAGTGCGTTTTCGATAGTCTGAACAAGCATCACACTATGTGCTGTGTGAATTACCAGCAATCTTTCAGATACATTCACAGCAGAGCTTTGCCATGATTGGTTGAACTCACCAGGGAGGGGTTTGGACAAGGAGGAGATGGAGGAAAGATCCATGTTGTTTCCAGCCACGAAAAAGACTGTGAGTGCTAGCCTTGTGTGTGTGCGTCTTTCCTTCTCTCCCTCCCACCTTGCTACTTTCAGTCTCAGTGTGTGTGAATGATCTAGTCTCCCCTCCTGCGATCGCGTCCCTTCTCTTCTCCTTGTGCTTAGCCACGAAAAAGACCGTGAGTGCTAGCCTTGTGTGTGTGTGTGTGTCTTTCCTTCTCTCCCTTCCGCCTTGCTACTTTCCGTCTCTGTGTGTGTGAATGATCTAGTCTCCTCTCCTGCGATCGCGTCCCTTCCCTTCTCCCTGTCTTGTGCTTAGCCACGAAAAAGACTGGAGTGCTAGCCTTGTGTGTGTGTGTCTTTCCTTCTCTCCCTCCCTCCATGCTATCTTGTGCCCAGCTGCTACGGTCTGAAGAATTAAGCAAGCCTTTTCCAGTCTCTCTTGTGTGTGTGTGTGTGAATGTTCATCTCAGGCATTCCTGTGGTAACCAGAGGATGTGCTTGGGAGGCCACACCCACGCCTCAGTCTGTGTGTGAATATCAAAGTGGAACACAGCTGAAAACTAAACCGATAGATCAATTAAGCAATATATCATCTGAACGATGCACTACAGCTGCGAAACAGCGATAAAGCGCAAATTACCACAATAAAAACTGTCGTGTAATTGAAGCCCCAGTTTCCTAGTCCAATATTCAAACCACTACATCATGCTGGCTCTCATATAGCAAATAAACTTGCACAATTTTTAGAATTCCCATTCCCTACCCCTGCCACCCCCACTCTCTCATACACACACATACTCTAATCTCCGGTCTGTCAGAACACTTTTTTCCTTCTTAAAAAAGCCTTAACTTTCTTTGAACTTTGAACTGCTACTTGAATATAATCATTACATATTCTCAAGAGCAGATCTTTTCAAGTATATTCAAATGTGCTGCTTCAGAGAGGTCCAGAATTCCAGAGGCTCATAGAGCTTCTGCAAGAAGTGTGACTCTTCATTAAAATATGAGATGAAATGAGGACAAAATTTTGAGGTCATGCAGTTGAACGGAGAAGGACAGGTATGAAAACAGATACATGAAAATTTTTGACTTGAACACTTCTCTCTTTTAACTCCTCTTCTTTCAATTAATGGAGTTCTTTTCTTTCAGCACTGATAATACTCCCATATCCTTCACAAAACAGTCATTTCTACTGACTCACTAGGTCTCTTATCAGTACTGAGGATTACTTCTATTTTCTTTACAGATAGTTGAGGACTGCACTTGGGTCCTGATTTTGGGTGGTGGTGGGGAGAGAATATGCTAACCTTATATGGCACACACTCATTTTAACTTCCTCATTAATTTTGGCAGCTAGGAATTGGCAAGTTTGCTGTAAACAGTTTGGAGACCTTGATGGTCTTCTTAAGGCTCAAATTGCACAGTTCTAAAAAGTAAATTCATTTAATTAAATTTTAAACAAATTGTAATCAGAAATATTTAATTTTGATTTATTGTTTTATTTTGATTGTAAGCTCCCTTGAATAAGTTGTTAGCAAAGCATGGGGAATAAATATTGAAAAGAAGTATTTGTTGCTGCATGAGAATGGAAAGAGGAGGACAAATAAAGATGCTCCAATCTGAGAACTAGAGGATTCAAAGCCAAAGGATTCAAAATTCTAGGAATGAATTAACTTAAATGCTGCCACCACCAGACCCAGTTCTGTTATTGTGCTATTATTCCACTTTAACTGGTAACGCTGCCTCCTGTGGCATCCTGGGAATTTCAGTTTAGGGAGGGCCATTTCAGATTCTCAGCCAAAGAGCTCTTAGGCCTCACTAAACTACAAACCCCAGAATTCCACAGGAGGCAGCCAGAACAGTTAAAGTGGAATAATAGCGCTGTAACAGTGTGGTGTGATAAAGTACATATTTAGGGAGTGGAATTCTTTTTGGAAAGGGGAGGTTGTGTTGACTCTAACATGAATCTGGATGTGTTAGGGATGAGTGAGCATTTGATTCTTTTTCTTTTTGTAAGAACCTTCCAAAATTCAGAAATTGTAAATTCAGTAGAAAGAACCTGAGATGTTAAAAGTTCAAATGAGGGAGAAAGCAAAACTGACAGATTCACCAATCTCTAATATGACTGTTCCATGCATGTGAAACCATCTTGGTGGTGGCAAACCAACAGCAGCTGGTGGCTTCATGGTTGAGGGGCACTGAATCTACAGGTTTTAGTCCTATCCAAGGTGGTCAAGGTTATCCCAAACTTGTTCCACCTCTTGCATAGTTCCTTTAAAGTTCACATTACAACCAAGAGCAGATTCATTCTGACACAGAATCATAGAATCATAGAGTTGGAAGAGACCACAAGGGCCATCCAGTCCAACCCCCTTCCATGCAGGAATACACAATCAAATCATTCCCAACAGATGGCCATCCAGCCTCTGCTTAAAAACCTCCAAGGAAGGAGACTCCATCACACTACGAGGCAGTGTATTCCACAACTGAACAGCTCTTACTGTCAGGTAACTAACATGTTACTGACATAGGAACTAAGGACCACTGCTACACTAAACACTGTCACTTGAGGGCATCTAATGTATGGGATGGACATCAAAAGTGGGGTGCAGGTGAAGGAGAGCCTCAGCTGAATGCTTAGATTTTTATCATATTATTTATATCTCGCCATTTTTAAAAAAAATCTTGAAAGTTATTCTATGAGCAAATGTGGCAAGATATGCACCTTCTAAGCCTTCTCATCATGGGTATTCCCTTGGTTACAATGGCACCAGGAAGAGTAATGAGAGCCCTATACAGACACAATATTTATACCACCACCACACAAGTAGCTGCTAATGTTACATGTGCCATTCAGCTCCTCCTCCAGACATCAGTAGCTATGTCCCAAACATCTGCTGAGAGGAGGTCTTCATGAGTAATAGCTGTATACACAGAGGCTACACCACAAGCCAGAGCTCTATGCTATCAATGCTCTTGCTCACATGAAAGCTGCTAAAAGAAAACTTGTTTCTTTACTGCAGACATTCACACTGCCTGTACAGCTGCCCAGGGAAGAGGCTAAATACCACAAAGGATATCAAGGGCTGAACTGCTCAGTGTTTACATGTGAACACAGTAAAATCTGAACCGGGCTAATGTAACCAACAGGCCACTAAGAGGCCCTGCAACTCAATATAATTTGATCCCACTTTACCTGCCATATCGCCATTCTATAGAATGCCAGGACTTGTAGCTTAGTGATGGGTACATGGGGGATGACAGTCAAGATTAAGCAGTAATAGTAAACCAGATTGTTCTGTTCTCTAAGCTCTGTTTTATCCTGGAAATCAAGACAAGATCATTCTAAAAATGCCCATTTTGACAAATGATTTCAGCTTTATTTGGTTGTAGATTATGGCATTTACCATCAAGCTGACAGAAAGAGGTAATTCAAGCAATCCAAACAATAACTGGCAAATCACAGGTGTCTACTATGTGGTTTTGTTACTGATTTTACTGAACTCCACATTTCACTTACGTGCTATAATGATGCAATCCTAAGATCCCTGGAGCAGTTTAGGATCTCTCAGCTTCCCTATCTGATGGTGGAGTTACCTGCTTTTGAACAGGGAAAACTGACCTCGTAAGACCCTCTGAGAGGAGATATTCACAGACAGTGCTGTTTTTGCATAGGAACAATGACATCAAAAGAAGACTAAAAGGAGATATTCTGGATGCATGAGAAGAGAGGTTCTGGATCACTAGAACATACAATCCAACATTTTACAGATAACAACCAGGACCCGTGTGGCTGAGCCACATCAGAATATGGACAGGCAGCAAGATGAAAAAAGTTATTAATAAGGAATAACACACAAAACTACTATGTTAAGCAGAGAATGGCCAATATTTATGTACTGAGTTTAGGAAAAGCAAAACTCTTCCCCTTCCTTTCTTCTCCCCACCCTCTTGCTGTGTTAAGTGGCTGCAAACTACTTTCCCACTTTGAACCCAATTTTCAGCAACTGAAGTAAGCCAAGGATGAAGGGGGAAAATGGAAGAGAGAGAAACCAGAACATTTTAAAAGCAGGTAAGAAAGTGGGACAGCAGAAGATTAACCAGGACTATCTCTAATAAACCAGGGACCTGACTACATGTGGGGCAAAAACTTTGCATGGAATTCTGCCCACATGCCCTGCATTCTCCCCGAAGCTCTGTGCATTATTATTATTCTCTGCAGGGATGTGGGGTGCCTTGTCTTCACTGTCCCTGTGGAATTTCAGCCACTGCCACCACCACCTCGACCATAATTTAAAGCTCAGGATGCAGTTCTCGGCTGAAGGGAGAGGTTTTCTCCCTTTCCCTGGCTTGGCAGCACTGCCTCCGCCTGCTCTCCTGATCACCTGTTGTAGGAAAAGGCACTTGAAGAAAGCGACAGAAGCATTTGAAGGCAGCACTAATGAGCCAGGGGAAGGGAGAAAACCTCTCCCTTTGGCTGGGAACTGCCTCCTGAGCTTTAAAATAGTCACAGTGGCAGTGGTGGCAGCAACAGCAAACGAAAAAGAGGAGAAAAACCCCAGATCATCAAAACTCTGCATCTAGGTAAAATAACCCAGGATTCCCCAAATCTGGGCCATACGATGTGTGACCAGATTGCCCCAAATTCGGGGGGAAAGTCATATATTGTGTGACTTAATCACCACAGATTGAAGGGAATTTGCAGGGGGATTGGGGTTTTTTAATGGTGTAGACAAGCCCCAGGACAGTTGGATGGTATGCTAAAATTGAAAGCCCTCCCATTTCCAGAGAAGTGAGTGTGTGTGAGGGGGGAGGGGGAGACTGACTATGATAGGTCTTCAATTGGCATAGTTTATTTCTCTTCCACTAGAAACAATAGGAGAAAAGCTGCTTTTTAAAAAAAAAAAGGTTGTTGTTTTTAAAGCTCCTGAAACTTGGAAAGAGAAATTTCACCATGACATTCCACTCACTAGTGTGAATCCAGCAAGGCATAAGGAAAAAAAAAAGCCAGTTTTTCCACTTCAGATTCTCTTGCCTTCTACCACATAGGACTGCTCTGCTTGATATCTTTATCATTATGTGTCGAGAAAAGATGGGTAGGAAATCTTCCCAGTTTCACAAAAAAGCATAACAGTCTCAACATGAAATAAGGCTTGATAGACCTCTTTTACTTCCAGAGACTGTCTCTTGGGCCTGACCATGACACCCTGACAGAATGAATTAAGAAAGGGTATGCAAATTCTACTAATTCATGTCAAGTTCTTTAAAATGTATGCAAAGAGTTATGTGGATGCTCCATATTGTCCTATATTTTCAAGGACTCTTCTGTTCTGGGAAGTAAAAGTTATTAGCAAATCTTTAACTGTAGATGTAAATTAAACAAGGGACAGAGGGTATACTCTTTCCTGCACATGAGAGTTTAAAAGTGGGTTATGCATAAAACTTTATATCCACCATAGAGGATTCATGGGGCAACATAAAGCTCTAAAATAATCATCATTACATAATTACAAAAGAAAAAGAATAAAATAAGGAGGAGGAGGAAGAGAAACAGAAACACCAAATTATTTTATAACACAAAAGACCCCAACAACAAACGAAAATATAGCAACAACCAGGACTCGTCTGCAGTTGCCAAGGAAATGCAGATTACAGCTTCAAAGACCATTTTATCAATGGTCTTTAGCCTCACGCACAAACACCACTTTTTGTTTACCGCCTCCATTTATCATAGCTTGTTTCTTAAAATCTTCTGAGTTTAGACAACAGCCTTTCTTAGACTAAAATAGCTACCTATGGCATTTCCGGGAAATAATAAAATATCCCTTGTATTCCATCATGTAATTAAATGTGTTGCATGGTACAAAAAAAATCTTTTTTTTAAGACACAAGGTTGCAGGTTGCGTTCTGTGGAAGAAGGGGCAATCATTGCTGAAGTGCAGGAACTCATAATTACAACCCCCTAACTTCCCCCACCCACCACAGATCTATCTGTTCTCCATGTAGGCATAGCCTCTAACACTTCACAGAGGAAAAACGGGACATGTGTGACCAAGCACATCAGAGCATGGTTAAGATGGCAAATGTTAAGGAGGAAGAACACAAAAGCAAGGAGAGACTGCAGCAATTAGTTTTGGCTGAGCATACTGGGAAGGGCAAGATCCCATCCCTCCCCCATCTCCTCTCCCCCCCTGCTCAGTTCATTGAATGCAAACTACTTTTGCACTTTGAACTCAGTTTTCAGTAAATGAAGTAAGTTGAAGACAAAGGGGGAGGAAGAGGAGGATGAGAAAGAAACCAGGACATTTTAAAAGCAGCTGAAAAAGTGGGATGGCAGAGAATTAATCAGAGCATCCTTACAAAATTGGGACAGTTGAAGGTTTGTTCCTGTCTTTCTATTAGTTATACCATGGGTTGGCATCATGTGCCTTGTCTATGATCCCTAGTTATTTTTGTGAACTTCCCAAGGGTTCACACTGCTGCTATCCCCACTGTTAAATTTGCTACTATGGCATCAGCACCGAAAAGTGTTGCTTTTGTTTAAAATTTTCTGTCATTTTGCAGAAAGTTGGCAGTGCAGCAACAAAACCCTTTACAAGCAGGCACCTCCACTTTAAAGCAAGGTGTACAAGAAGCCCAGGGAAATATATGCCTTGTTTTGAAGCTCATTACTGCTCCTGGAAGCGTTCAAGACACCATCATTGACTTCACAATCAGACATGTATTCCCTCACACAGCTTGTTTTAAATCCACCACTAGACCTGCAGGAAGCATGCTTCTTTGTAAGGTATTTTTGCTACACTGTAATTACAAACCAGACATTATTTGTAATTAATTTTTTTGCATTAACCAAGGAATAACTGGTTTATAGTTGGAGCTTGTAAAAGTTTTTGGTATACTTTGCCACTGAAACGTAATGAAGATTATCTTACATTATTTTTTGGATTTTTTGGTTCTTTCTGTATCTTACATTTGTGACATAACTGTAACTATTTTAGTTATTTTATAAGTACACAACCTGTATTACTCATTACCTAGAATTGGTTTTATAACATAGGTCAGTACCTTCAAGCATTAATTTTTTTTTCCAAAAAAGCAACTAAATTTTTTATCAACCATTTCAGTTACTTTTGAATCATAAGAAAGTAAACAGTTTCAAAACTGTAAGTATAACAGCAATTAACAGACTGGGACTCTAACTATAGTTAATTATTTTTTAAAAAAAACTTTCTGAGCTCTGGTTGGGTCTAAACAAGCAACTGCAACAGAGTGAAAATACAGCATGATGGTAGTCACAGGCTTTCATCTGGAAATAAAGAGCTTTAATTTACATGAATATTGTGATGCTATTATTATGAAGATCTTTATCTTCTATTTAGACATTGGTGGATTAGAAGTGGGGGAATCTCATTACATTGTTCCTTTAATTAGTAGTTTAATGAATTGCTTATAAATAGCAATCCAGTAAGACCACTAAAGATCTCCCGATGCATACACTAGGGTAACCAAAGCATTACTAATATTCATTTTCAGTGATGGGTTTATGAATCATGTCAATTGATACAGATCCAGTGTGGCTGTCAGTTTAAGAAATCTATCTGCTAATGACATGCTCCTAATGAAAGATTTATTAATTCACTTTCAATGGTATAATTCAAGTGGCAAATCAATTATGTCAGTGAGGCATTAAAAATGATAAGGGAGCATTAGAGTGCATCCTTAAGTAACATGTGATGCAATGGACCATGCCTCCTTTCAACTTTCTTTCTGGTAAATGAAAGCATTCAGATGAAGCCCTCAGTTCAGTAGGAAGGGGTTCCCCACAGGACTATAGTCTGAAATGATTTCCCCCTTTCGGCTCCACATTTTAATTATGTATCTCAGGTCCTGTCCTCAACTCAAAATCTCTGACACTACTGCCATCCTTATATCCTTTCTCCTGGCTCCAGCACTGTAGGGGATCATGGATCTGTGATGTCAACCCAACCTAACTACCACCACTAGACATGCAGGAAGCATGCATGACAGCCTGGGTTGACTATGGCTTCTATGTTTGTGTGTGCCTCCAATTCACCTGTCAACGTATGGCAACTATGTAAATTTCATAGGGTTTTCTTAGGCAAGGAATACTCAGAGATGGTTTTCCATTCCCTTTGTCTGAAAAACAGCCTACAGCACCTAGTATTAATTGGTGGTCTCTCATCCAAGTACTAACCCGGGCTGACCCTGCTGAGCTTCCAAGATCAGACAGTGCCTTTGGGGTATTTAGGTTCCTACAGCTTATATAAATACCATTTATTCTAGGCTGGAGTGGGCAAAGTATGGCCCACAGGCTGTGTGAAGCAGATTGCATCCCCTTCTCCAATCCCCCCATCCCAAATTTCTTTGGCATAAAATGGCCAACCATTAGGCCCATGGGGGTGTTTTTTTTTTCTCAAAGCTGGAAGTATCTTTCTGAGGTTGGGGGTAAAAGATATACATGGCTAGAGCAAAGAGAAAATAGTGTGGGAGGGGTTGGAGGGGATGCATCTCTGGGGGTTTCCCACCCCTGTTCTATACCCATATTTAAAGTGGAGTTAAAGTGTAATTGTAGTGCTATAATAGTGTAGTGTGAATGGACTCCGGGGAGCTTTGTCATACCCACAAAAGGATGGGTGAGAGTTTGTTTCTTTTGGATAAAAAATTACCAACATTTTCAAATTGCTTCATATTCAAGATGAAGGGGGGGGATCAGATTTTTTAAAAAATGAATGTGGGATAAACTGAATTTTTTATTTAGTTAGTTAGTTAGTTATACCCTGCTCTTCAACCACAAGGCTATCAGAAATTTAAAGATTCTCCATCGGTACCAAGAGCTTTGAATACTTAACCCCTCCAGCTCTTGGTTTGCATTTCAGTTTGGTACATGTTATAGTGCTGAATTAAGGTTGCCACCTCTTTCTTCTGAGAAGCTCCTCAGTTTAATACCTAAGCAGGTAGGTACAAAACAATCCTCTCTGAGGTAGGAATGGCTGTATGTTGTTGTGTGCCTTCAAGTTGTTTCTGATTTATGGTGGCCCTAAGATGACCCTATCATGGGGTTTTCTAGGCAAGATTTGTTCAGAGGGTTGTTGCCTTTGCCTTCCTTTGATCACGTTTGACCAGGGGCCATTGTCACTACAATAAGAGTATGATTGCACTTTTAAGTGTCATGGGCCATCCTACAGAACACTGAGGGTTGTAGCTTGGTGAGGGCACAAGAGCTTTTTGTCTGGGAATTCTAAATGCCTCCCCCCATAAACTACAAATCCCAGAATTTCATACAATGTTTCCATGGCATTTAAAGTGGAATCACAGAGCTATCATTGTACAGTGTGAAAGGACCCCTGGAACCCCCCCCTTTTTTTTTAACAGCAACCATTTTTTTTTTTTACTATAGCTGGTAATGCTGGATGGGACATTTGGGGAGCTGTAGTCCAAAACATTAACACTCTCAAGTTCTAGAGGGATTTCAAAGTGGTTGCTTTTAAGATTAGACAGGAGTAGGGGGAAGTCTTCATGATGGGCCACAGTGGGAAAAAAGAAGGATGAAGGACTAAGAGGATAATCCCTAAGATTAGTGTGAAAAGGCCTCAGACAGAAGTGAATTTGTTTTAGTTTATTTTAAAAAGAATTTACCACCATTTGCAAATTTTCTCATATTCAAGATGCAAAGAATTTTTTAAAAAAAACCTGGAAGCAAAATAAACCAAAACTGATAATTTTCCCCTTGATACACCTACTTGTTTGGCCTGATGTTATCCCTTGCATTTCATTTCCTTTAGTTACAATACAGGATTTGCTTGCTGCCAGTCCAGGAGGCTTTCTGTTTAACAGCTAAGAGGTTTTAATTACAAGTAGCTTTTAAAGGAATATAGCATGGATATATTGAGAGAAAGTATTCTAACAAATACATTCCTGTTGCACAGGTATTAAAGGAGCACCTTGTGACAGATTGTTCATTCCAAATGATATACACTGAAACTCATAATACGAAGATGGCAGTAGTAGTGCAAGCACGGCGTAGATCCAACCCTACTTGGATTTCCTAATTTGTTTTTATCAATTAATGACTAGCAAACACAAGTAGATACAATTGTCCAAAAAGAAAAAGCAAGAGGAAAAAATTCAAATGTCAGCTACTTATTGTCATTTCTGACAGAACTTCAGCATATATCATTAATTGCTATACAGCATTTGTCTAAAATTACCATTTCCTTCTCCATATATTATTAAAAATATTTTATGCTTTGTATAAAATAGACCTTAAGTGTGCATAAAAACAACACACACACAGGGATGTAGCAATGGGAGGGATGAGGCATTCCCTCCCCATAAGAATTCTGTCCCCTTGTGAAATTTTTCTTCATTCCCCAAATTGCAGTAACTTAAAACTTCAATTGAACTTTTAGAAATAGAGTTTAGGCATCCACAGAAAAGGGGCGGGCAACATAAAAAAAGGAATGGGAATGCATAAATTACTTTCAATATCTCACTCTCTAAAATGCTAAAAAATCTGGTGACTGAAAGAAAATGTCATGGGGGAGGGCAAAATTCCTATTTGGGAGGAGGCAATGCTCTCATTCCCCCCTCCCCAGGTACACCGCTAAACACATGCATATTTTTTTCTTCCTTTCTCATGATACCAAATACAGCTTCACATTTGTATTGCATTCCCTTTGTCATCGCTTTTCAGAAAGAAGGTTGGGAATAGAGTGTAACTTCAAAGGAAATTTAAGGCATTAGACAATCCAAATTCACTTCAGTGAGTGACAGTTTGAACTGGGCTTCTTACAACTAGTTGGCACCACCTAAAACCCTCTGCTCAATACAATCTAGTGATATTTTCAGGAACAGAGTTAGAAGGGTTTATCTTTGAAGAGAAAACTCCTTAATAGCTCAGGTCAAACACTCAGCCTTCAATATCTTGAGAAGTGGTATGGGCCTTAAGAAAGCCAATCCATCAAAGGGAAGAACAACAAAAGCCAAAAATGCAGGCAATTGTGCACAAGAACAGTGAGGACTTTTGGAAACCATGGCCTGAGTTTTTAAAATCTATTCTGCAGAAATTAATCCAATCTTGATTAATAGTTTTCAGTCAGTGATTATTCCACTGAAAATATGTCATTAACACTGTGATTCTGTACATGTTTACTCAGAAGTCAGTCCTCTGTAGAATCTGTTCCAGAGTACTTTTTAACACAGGGGGGAATATCATGTATCATTCCAAATGTTGCTAGACTGCAACTCCCAGCAAGTCCAGTCAGCACAGCCGATCATGAGGAATGCTACATGCTGCAGTTCAACAGTATATGGAGGGCAGCATAATCCCCACACCTTTTAAAGCAAGTCTTTAAATATTATACCTTTGTAATATGGCTGTAAAAAAAAGCTGGTATAATGTACAGCAGACACGGGCTGATCCACCACATGCAACCCTGGGGCTTCCAGTATGGCCCCCAGCACTAGTTTCTCTTTTTTAAAGAAAAACTTTAAATGGTCCCTTGATCCTCCAGGGAAATAGGAAGAAACTTTGTTGCATTTTCATCCCTCCCTGTGTGCTTTTGGCCAAGGACAGGTTTTGTCAAAACCACAAGAAACTGCCAATCACTTCCTGCTTTGAAATGCACACACACACACCAAACCAAAAACATGCTGGAGGGAAGCATGGCAAAATTGGCTGCTGCATTACCCGGAGTATATGAGGGGGTTGTTAAAGTAATTTTATTGAAAGCGGTTATCAGGGAACATGTGTGTGTGGCCCTCCAAGGTCCACCAGGCAATAGGAGTAGCTCCCAAACCTCTGGAAGTTTACCCCCCACCAGATGTACGGGCTAAAAACATACAGTAATGCTGGAAAGTTCATGGTTCCAAACTGGAAGCTAGCAAGAACTGAGAATCATAGAATCATAGAGCTGGAAGAGACCACAAGGGCCATCTAGTCCAAACCCCTGCTCTTCAGGAACACATAATCAAAGATTCCCTACAGATAGCCATCCAGCCTCTGTTTAAAAACCTCCAAAGAAGGGGACTCCACCACCTTCTGAGACAGTGTGTTCCACTTCTGAACACTTCTTACTGTCAGGAAGTTCTTCCTAATGTTTAGGTGGAATCTCTTTTACTGTAGTTTGAGTCCATTGCTCCCTGTTCTAGTCTCTGGAGCAGCAGAAAACAAGCCAGCTCCATCCTCTCAGTATGACATCTCTTCAAATATTTAAACATGGCTATCATGTCACCTCTTCACTTTCTCTTTTCCAGGCTAAACATACCCAGCTCCCTAAACTGCTCCTTGTAGTGCATGGCTTCCAGACCTCCCACCTTGTTCTTAAGAGGAACAGCAGTATAGCTCATATCTCCCATACAGACATCTGTAAAGCATAAGCATAATCAATCCAGGGAAATGGCAACAGGGCTCAATAGCATTCCTGAGAGAGGAAATCTGTGGTTTCAGCCTTGAAGTTCCACAATGCCACTTTAGTGGGAGGAAGAGAGGCTGTAGCAGACCAGCTACACCCAGTCAAGTGATGAATTAGAAGACTGGACCGCTTTCTGCAACAACTATTTTGGGCCTGGCTTCCCAGTCCAACTGATTTGTTAATTAGTGTAGTAATATAATTCCTGCCTTGCCTTGCTCAAATCCTGACCTCCTGTTTGCCTTGCATTACAGTACCTCCCTTGAACCCGGCAGATAAATGGTTGACACAGTCATGATTTGACTGCATGCCTTTCACAGAATCTGCTACCTTACTCTGGCTCCTTCAGTTGCAATCCCTGAGCCATGCCTGTCCGGCACAACACTAGTTGCCTCTGGTCCCTTCATCTGACAAGCTTCAAAATTTAGATTCCAGCATCTCACAGGATCTGAAGTAGCAGGACTAAGAACAATCCTGGTTGGAAGGCCATTGTTACTCAATGCAGATTAGATTTAAGTTGGTTCACCCTCCACATGTGTTGGATTACAGTACCTATCACTACAGTACCAGTTAGCATACCATGATGGCCAAAAGTATGAATAATATAATCCAATACATCTAGAGAGTGCTGATTTGGGGAAGGCTGACACATAGCAATAGACCATTGTATTGATGGACCAAATGATCTGATTCTCTGTAAGGTGGCTTATTTTCAATGACTGAAGGTGCAGGTTCAGCAAAACCACACATGTGCACACACGGGCAAACACAATACAAAAACACAAAATGCTTTTAAAACATCCAGGCATAAAATAGCCAGATATGCATCTAATAACTCTAATAGATTTTCACTCCCATGTTTGTATTCAAGCATGATTCCCAGATGTCAGGGTTAAGTCCCTCCTCTACCAGATTTGGGGGGGGGGGTGAGAGAAGGAATATTAGGTGAGAGTAGTATCTTGAAAAGAAAGGTTTTTTTTTGTTTTTTTGTTTACTGTGTTCTGTTGGCCCCTCACTTCTGAAGACTGCTTCACGGCAGCAGTTGTAGACTCTCCAGGGATCATGTGGCCACTTTCTCTCCTCCTTCCTCTCCCACTCACAATTTCCTATATTACTGTTAACATTCTTGGACCTGTTTCTAGCTTCTTCACCCTAGCATTAATGTTTGAACCTATTAAAAAAACCTTTCTTGCTTTGAACTGTGTGTGGGTCATACCATTGATAATAAAAGGCCTCACATGAATGTCTTTCTTCTTCAATTCTGCTTAAGCACTTGATTCCATCCTCTTTTAACTTTTGATTTCACTTCTCTCTTGTTCTGTTTTCCCCCTTTTTTTCCTTTATCTTTTTCCTCCTTCCTTCACAAGTCCTGGATAAGGACCTCTTTCTAAAATTGCCTTGTCAGGAGCAACCCAGGCCCTGAGGTTTCAGGACCAAAACCTGACACCTGTGACAGATGAGGTCACAGGGGGCAGGGCCTGATGGTGTAAATAAATGTGATACATTAAGCACAAACTAGTATTACTCAGACCATGTCTTTCAGATAAATAGCCTAAGTCTAACAAATGAGACAAAGGAGAGAGGGTAAACTGAGGGGTCTTTGATGACTACAGTAACTGCTCTGAGTAGTCTGGAACAACAAGGACCACAGGTTTGTTTGTTTGTTTTTAATTGTTTTCAGGGCAGTGTTCTTGCCCTAAGACTCCTCCCTGTGCCTTTATATCCAGAGAAAAGGAGTCAGGCCCTGAGATCTGTGAACCCTATCTCCTTCCTTTCTGTCTCTAATCCTTTTTCTCCTCCCCACCACCAACTTCTTCCTACACTCATTTTCTCTCTCATTTCCTCTCTTATCTTTATCTTACTTCACGCATGCACATGCACACACACACACACACATCCACGCACACATGCACACCTTCTTTTCTCTTTATTTCTCATCCCCTTGCCACACAACTCCTGGGTGTAACATGACTGGAGTCTTCCACCTCCCTGTGACATCACCAGAGGTTTCAGCATTTGGTCTTAAAATCTGAGGGCCTGGAATTTTCTTCACTTGGCAACCCTATACCAGTAAGGTACATCTGAAGCACTCCTGTATCTGTGGGTTCTCTGGTGTTGTAGAGGTAGGACTTTTTCGGACACAGAAAAATAACGCAAGCAGCCTCGTCAGCTTGCGAGGCTGCTACGCTGCAAAGCGTCAGTTTCGGATGATGCTCGCCCCTGCCGGAACTGTTGCGGTACCACGGGGAGAGTTGAGCATCATATTTTGTTTATTTTTACTCATGAAAGTTGATCGTGATTAAAAATCAATGAAATATGATGCTCCACTCTCCCCGCGGTACCGCAACAGTACCAGCAGGGGCGAGCATCATCCGAAACTGATGCTTTGCAGCGCAGCAGCCTCGCAAGCTGACGAGGCTGCTTGCATTATTTTTCTGCGTCCGAAAAAGTCCGTAGTGGAGAAGATTTTACAGTAAGTGCTAAAAACAAACAAAAAATATCAGTTGAAGATGAAAACACTATACTTAGCTTTCAGATGAAGATGGAGAGCTTGATACTAAACTTGATATTAAGTTCATAAGAGTGAACAGAAATCTTTCCTTCTAATTAAAAAAAAACCCCTCAGCCGCTTGCTTTTTACTCCCTCCTTCCCACCATATATGTGAAACAGAGTGAATAGACATCTCCCCTGCCTTTTAAAAAGCCCTCAGGTGGTTGATTTTTACTTATTTCCCACCATACATGTGGGAAAAAATATATCCATAAGAAAGGATATGCAATGCAGCACAATCCCCTTGGTCTTTCTTTCAGAAAAGGGCTCATGAAAGGACAATGAAATGAAGGAAAAGGCCTTTATCTCAAAATAGAAAACCACTGAAGCTCTTCTAAGTTCATTTTATCTCAATGGCTTTCTCTTCAATTCAAATCTTGCATAAAAGAGGTAGAAATGAATACACAAAAGCTGTGGTATATAAGATCACTGACTAAAGATGATTGGCGGAGGGGGGGAAGGTGATCAGATCAGTACCACTGCATATGAAGAAGGGGTTTACTCTTATCTATACTGCGAGCCTGATGAAGATCGTCTTTTCTCTCCCTCCACACAAACCTGCTATTACAGTCAGCCCTCTGTATCAACAGGTTTGGCATCCATGGATTTCATCATCCACTGCTTGAAAATATTTTTTTTTAATTGAAGCAAATCTTGATTTTGCCATTTTATATAAGGGACACCATTTTTCTATGCCATTGTATATAATGGGACTTGAGCATCCATGGATTTGGGTATTCATAGGGGGTCCTGGAATCAAACTCCAGTGGATACCAAGGGCCCACTGTACTCCCATGAAGGAAACTTCCATGAATGTCATTGGCAGCTGTTCTGGCAATGCAAGCAGCAAGTTCAGGAGGGTTTCATCATGACTGTGCATTGTGTAATTCTAACTCCCCCTAATGCTGCAATTTGGACTTTAATGGCATTAATGTAATTAAAGTAAACTGTAGTTTGGCCCACAGTTTGTAATTTATGGATCTTAAAACTTTTCCTTTTTGAATTTTTTTTTTATTAACAACAATAACAACTGGTGGCGCAATGGTTAAATGCCAGTACTGCAAACCACCACATTGCAAGTTCGATTCCAGCGGGCTCCAAGGTTCACTCAGCCTTCCATCCTTTCGTAGGTCGGCAAAATGAGTACCCAGCTTGTGGGGGCAATTAGCTAACACACATTGGAAACTGTTTAATGCAGTGTAGATGTGTAAATAGCTATTGCTTAAAAAAAACAATTTGTAAGCCACTGTGATAGCCTTGTGGCTGAAGAGCGGGGTATAAATAACTAAATAAAAAAAATAACTACATAGACAAAACAGACAAAAACTTATCACAGTACCAAACAAACACTACAAATATACAAAACTTCTCTTAATCTAAAACTTCATATAACATCTAATTAACATCCTACCTCCCAGTTGTTGACTGTGATTGTTATTCAATCTAACTTTCTCTCATTATGCTATCTTCTACATTTTTCTACTATTAATGCAATTCTATTAATTTTTGGAACTTAAGACAAACAATTTCTTTGTCTCCACAATTGAGCCATGTAAATTTTCACTTCATTCCAGTCTTTCTTCAAACTCAACACAGATCCATCTTTGGTCAATATCGCCAATTTATCCATTTCAGCAAGTGATCTTAAAACTGTTCCAAGTGAGCTTCATGCCATGAATTGTACCATAGTGCCTTAGGGCCCTTTCACGTTAGCCAGTTATAGCACTATCAATCCACTTTAACAGCTGCATCCTATGGAACCCTGGGGTTTGTAATTTAGGAAGGAGCATTTAAGATTCTCAGCCAGAGAGACCTAGTGCCTTACCCAACTGAAAAGCACAGGATTCCACAGGGTACAGCCATAGCAATTAAAGTGGAATCATAGTGCTACAATTGTATAGTGTAAAAGGACCCTTAGTTGGCTCTAAACATGACTTTAAAGAGCCTCCCCTGGAGCAAAAAAAGGGAAAGAGGGTTAAAATGGGTATGAGACCCAATCTCTGTAGAATGTCCCCATCTGTATGTTCCTATTCATGTGGACAACACAAGGTGCTTCCAGACAGACAGTGCTGTCAATCAAAAGACATTGTGTAACTATTCTGCTTTTCCTCCTACAGTAAATTGGTTTGAGGAAAGCCAAAAGATAAACGAAAGAGTAGGAAAATATGTCTAGGGTTTCAAGTGGATGACAACATCAGGACACAAACATACATGCCACAAATGAGGTTGAGCAACTGCATAGGAAAAGCCATGGTTTGAAGGAGGGAGATCCAGATCTAGGTTCAGCGCCAGCTCTACTATTGGGCAAAGCAAAGCAGTCACCACATGCAGTAGATTTTGGATATCATAAAAGGAAGTTAGTTCCTTAATGCATCCTTATTTCATTTTTACTCCCAGAAATGGTGAGAGGTGCTTTTGATGTCTTCTGTCACATGCACCAAAATACTCAGGCTCACTTGGGGAACTCTGCACCTTGACTTGGATAGGTTTGTGGGGGCAGTAGAGGCAGGTGGCTTCCATGTCAATGGGACAGTGCAGATTTTAAAGGACCTACCCAAGGTGCTGAAATCCATATCCAAAACAGGTTCAGCACCTTGGATGGCTGCTTTAAAACCTGAACAAAAGCCCACAGCGGATTCGCCATCCTATTGACATGGAATCCACCAGTGCCACTGGTAGGAGGTATCACTTCTTGTCCTGCCTTAAGGAGCACAATGCAGTTGGTCATCCCACTACCAAGAAATGTGATTAATGACATTACCTGAAATAAGGGGAACGGAAAAATGTTTTGGCCTGTTGGAAATGAACAAAGGCTCTGGAAGTCTGATAAAAGTGGGTAGAACCTTCTTAGATAGGATATGTGCATCACATTGTTCAGTTCAGTGTCTTATTGCCAGTCATCCTGAATACAACCCTGGGGAATGACAGAATAATTAACATAGACAAAATTGTGCTATCTAGTTTCAAATAGACAGAAGCCTAATGCAGGAGATCCCATCAGAGATATCACATTGCTAATACAGACAGGGGGAAAAATACAATACAAAAAAAAAATGGACTTCAAACAACCCTTTTTATCCACTCCAAATCCAATCCCTTTACACTTGTTATTAATAACAGAGAACCATTGCTTCCAATAGCTTCTTTCTATTATTTTTTTCATAAGATTGTCTTCTTCCCTCATCAGAAGAAATCAGATAAGGCAGCTGAGCAGATTAGGTGAAATGTACTTATCCACCCAAAAGTGAAAAACTAAGATGAACAAAAAGTAAAGTAATTCAGCCATTAATCCTTTGTTACTTTTTGTCAGCTAACATTTTTAAGAATATGATTAGGAAAGATGTATCATCATATCTTTGGCTGAAAATATGGGAGAAACAGTCCAGATTTGAGGTTGGGGCTATGTTATACCATGAGGAAGAATCAAACGTGAACAAATTCAGAACCATTGTCAGGAAATAATGGAGAAAAACTCTGAGAGACACACAGAGATGTTATGGTTTTTAAAGAGATAGCTGTACAGATCTTTTTCAGCATAAAAGGGGCAGGAATGAAGGAATCCAGCAGCATCTTTGAGATTGGTTGGTTTAATTTAGCACAAACTTCCAGATATCAACCCACTTCTTCAGATGCACTGAAGCAGGAATTACAACCACAGGCATATTAGAATTACAGGGTTGTGTGGGTGGTGAGGTCAGGGTATAATGGCATACAGAAAGATGCAAACTGTGACCAAGGTTATAAACTTTCAGGGAACTCTGTAAGATTATAGGGGCTGCTAACATGTTGCAGAAATAATGCAGTTTGACACTGCTTTAGCTGCCATGGCCCAATGCTGTGGAATTCTGGGATTTGCAGTTTTGTGAGATATTTAGCTTTCCCTGTCAAAGAGCTCTGGTGCCCAACAAACTCCAAATCCCAAGATTCCATAGGATGGAAGCCATGATAGCTAAAGCGGAGTCCAACTGGATTATTTCTGCAGTGTATCAGCAGCCTATGGGCTTGTCTACACAAAGGGCGGGGGGAAATAGACTGCTCCACAGTAATAGCAAGTCACGGCAGCTGCGACCTGTCTTACAGCTCCCATAAACTTTGCATGCCTGTAGCTGAGACAGTGGCCGCGAGTGGATTATTTGCATTTTAAAATCTGCTGCCAACGATTTTTAAAAAAATCCTACTTTTATGGTCTGCACAAGTGATATTCCACCGTTCCCAAAAAGAAAGAGAGGAAAAAAGATAGCACAAACCTTCATTTTATCACCTTAGGGATCACTCACTAAAGTGAAAAATCCAACATGGCAACAGTGGGCACTTACCCTTTAACCCAGTACCGCCCCCTGTGCTTGTCCAGCTAATCAGGTTTGCACTGTGTCCTGCACAGGGAAGCGATTCATGTCAAATCACTTTTCTTAACAAGCAAAAACACGCATATCACTGGAGCTTTTCAAAAAAGTCAGAAAAAGCTGCAAATGCTTTTTTTCACATACTTTTTCCTCTTTTTGCCCCCCCCCCTTCACAATATAATGAGACAATGTAGGATCCCATTAAGACAGCTTGTTTTCTGAACGAATTCTGTAAGGAGCATTTTCACCATGTGGACAACCCTTCTGTCTATGAAGCAGCCAATCCCTCAACAGTACTGAGGTATGACATCAGTACTTAGAACAACACTTAAAGCCAGTACTTAATACTAAGGCAGTACTTAAGAGGAACTCAGGAATTACTAAGGCAATACTTAAGCACTATCCAAGGCAATGCCCATGAAAAGTAAGAACATGGATATCCAAGGCAAAGTAAACAATGCATTCGGTATCAGTGGGCCCCTTTGAGAATGGGAAGCTTTTATTACATTTGTCTCCACCCTACTAGGTTTAGGGAAAAAAATCATGGGGCATTTGGGGGAATATGGAATATTCTGGAATATGCCTCAGTTACAAGGCTCATCTGAATCTCTTAAGGCTCATGTTTCTGGCTTCTCTACGCAAACGAAGATTCAGGAAGGACTCATCCGCGCTTTCTGCAAGCACACTGATGACTAAAAAGGCCAATCCGAGATAGACAAGTCCGGTTGCACAAAGCACAGCAGAAGGTTTCCTTGGGTGATGTTTCCGGGTTGTGATTTTTTTCTGCGTTGTCGTTTCTCTTCAAGACTTGTGTGACGAATGTTGACGAATGCTAAGGCTCATGTGATGTGGATAATAATGTGCTGATACTTTAGTTATACCTCAACTTTTAAAATATTTTTACTGATCGGTGTTTTCATTAGCATATGTTTTAATTTTTGTAAGCTGTCTCCAGTCCCAGTGCTGAGAGAAAGCAGATAATAACATTAACACACACACACTTCAGCTGGACCACCGCATGGCCTGCTTAATCCATCAGAGAAAGGCGGTCCAAAAATTTCAATCCTAGCCACATCTTTGCTTTGCAGGTATGGATCCTTACTCTCTTGTTTGAGTTGCATCTGCAAATAAATGCTCCCCCAGAATCTGCTAGAATTTTCCAAATGTTTTTCCAACATGCAAAACACTGGTGAAAAAAATTGTATGTTTGATATTTTCCAAAGAATGACTTGATGGCAGAGCATTTTTCAACATGGGTTGAGAGCTAAGCTCCTGCTCCTAATGCCTTGTTTGTATTTAACTAAAGCATTGTTTTATCTTTCATATTTCAAATTGTACATGGCTTTGGGTATGTTTTTTACAGAATAATTTGCCATTTTTACAAATAAATAAGAATTTTAATTTGTTTTTCACTTGGCACATTGTGAGAGCCAACTGCTGCTTTAAGGGACCCTCAGTATAGTGGTTTCTGGCTGCCCCCATTTTAGGATAGTAGACTGCCAACCATAGACAAACCTGGTGGTGGCAGCTGGGTAAGCTGCCATTTTAAATCTCCTATGATGTCCTTGATGCAGCATCATTGTAGGACATTGTTGGAAATTTTAAATGGCAACTCAGCAACCCAGCTAATAGTGTAAAGATCTTGGGGCAGAAGGCATATGTGCCCTCATTACTTAGGCATGCTATGTACCACAGGCCAGAGGACTATAGCATTCTGTGTTTTTAAGTAACCAGAAGTAACTATTTTAGTTATTTTTATTTTAGTGTCTATTGACACTAGGGGGTTGGACTGGATGGCCCTTGTGGTCTCTTCCTACCCTACAATTCTATGATTCTATGACTAATGAGGTAATAAAGAATTACTTCTAAAATGCAGCCATAATGGTAACTCACTGTTTGGGAAGTAATTACCTTTAAAAAGTAACTTTCCATAAGCTGCGAAATAAAAAAGAGAGCATATGGAGAAAAGAATGGAAACCGATTTTGGAATATTGGCAAAACAAGGGTGAACTACAAGATTGCAAACTGATATAGGTAAAAATCCCCAACAGAACAAGGAATAGAGTCCTAACATATAAGTAAATAACTTAGAAATAGACAAAGTCATTTATGGTTGTGTATGTTTTTTATTATGAGTCTGATAATTGTCAAATGTCAACCAAGTAGGAAGTCATAGAACAATTTCTGAGGTTTAATACAGCAGGAAAAACTGATATCGATATTTGTTATATCACAAGATACATTGTAAGATGATTACTATGTATATATTACACTGATATTCAATAAAAAATAAAATGTAAAAAAAGAAATACTAAACTGTACCTGATTGTAAATTGATAAATAAATTAATAATCTAAATAGCAAAAAAAAAAAAAAGTAACTTTCCAGACAATATCATATACTCTTCTAATATGGCATAAATATGTGGCAACGTAGTTATACTGGATCCCACAACTACTAACTTGCACAATCAATTGTGGGACAGGCACCAAGGCCATGAGGAAAATTGTTGTTCAGTGACTGATTCACTCCCCAGTCATTAGATCAAAAGTAAGAGATCAGGCTATGTTGGCAGAACCATTGGTTGTAGGTGACTAAACTGAGACTGCTGTACCTTGGAAACATCATGAGAAGGCACGATTCACTAGAAAAGGCAATAATGCTTGGTAAGGTAGAAGACAGTAGGAAAAGAGGAAGGCTGCATTAGAGATGGATGGACTCAGTCAAGGAAACCACGTTGTTCAGTCTGCAAGACCTGAGCAACACTATTGATGAAAGGGAGGCTTGGAAGTCTCTCATTCACAGGGCTGCTGTAAGTTGAAGCTGATGTGAAGGCAGTTAATAAAACGAGTAGCATATACAGCTCTTCTATTGGAAATAAAATTGATTACACCTGAAAGAACACTTTTTAAATGATCATTAAGTACATGATCATTTAAAAAGTGTTCTTTCAGGTGTAATCAATTTTATTTCCAATAGAAGAGCTGTATATGCTACTCGCTTTATTAACTGCCTTCACATCAGCTTTATTAACTGCCTTCACACAGAGAAATGTATGTGATATAACATATGTTAACAATTTAACTTTTCTGTTGCTGAGATATAATTGTAGGAACTTCAGCTTCACTCAATTACTCTCTGCATTACTTAACAGTTCCATTTCAAGCTGAGTAAAGAAAACTGACTCAGTACAACTAGTTGAACAATTTATTTCACTAAAGGGTGTATGTGAGTCTTTGGGTATAGGCAATATGTCACATTTTGTTTTGACTGCTTGTAACTGGGAGTGATTGAGAAACAAGAGATTTTGTGAAATAGAAACAAGCTTAGCAGTGCATTCCTTTGTTAATCTATTTTTCTGAGCAAAGGGTTTGTCAATGTATGTCTATTAAGAAGAATAAAACTTAAAATCCTATATTTAACCAATCTAATATAATTAAATGATGTACAACATCCCAGACAACTACAGATAAACACACACAAACATATGATCACATTGAGTCCCACTTTTGAGGAAAAGACAGGATATAAACACAATGATTGACTGACTCACTGATTGGTTAATAGATGTGGGAAATTTTCCACAGAAAGGATACTATATCTGCCTACTTTATATTTTTAAAGCCAGGCAAAGACCTTTTAAATTTGTTGGACCTTCAATGCCTTTGTATATTTCTATTGCTGTGTAGTATTTTTATGTAGTTTTTATTTCTGTGACATATTTATATCTTGTGATCTAAAAGATGGGCCGCTCTAACCTCCGTTGCTTTTAGCTGACGATGTTATTACATTGCCTTTAAAATATTTATTTATATGGTTGGAATTTATTTAGGTATTTATCCCAATAATTATTAGCTGTAGTAGGGGTAAATAAATCTTAGAAATATAAATCCATGCAACAACCGGCTTTTAGAAACAGCAGCAGAAATGTGATTTTAAAAGAAAAATAATTTGACTACAAGGATGACACCATCCAATATTACAGAGAAAATCAGCCAATATTTAGATGAATGTCAACGTTTGCTACACCATCTAATATCCACTGTTAAAGGATATTATATTCTCAGTGTCTCTCCATTACTATTCAAATGGATTCTAAATGCTCTCTAATAGCCCTATCACAAAAAATACTGTACAATCCTCTGGAAGTCTTCAGCCACATAATCCATACCAGGCTAAAGTGTAATGTACCTTCTGGCATGTGGGTTGTTTTATCTACACTTTAAAATCAGTTTAAGGAAGGAGAGAAGCCTTCTGCTAATCCAGTTTGGTATTAGGATAAAAGCCAAATGGTTTATTCCATCAAAAAGCTTTCCAGGAGGATTAACACCACATTAATCAGCATGTGGGATTGTGGTTGCACTAGTTTCAAAACATACTGTGCCAAAAGGAGAACTTTGAAAGATAAAATTCCAGATAAACTAATGAATGAGATTTCCAGTTCTGCTACATTTTACCAGCTAAGAAGTTTGAGTGCTGATGGATAATTACCCTCTACATTTCAATATTTAATTTTACTATGTTCTTAGATGTTAGAAAAAACGATTTCTTGGACTATAAATCCCAAATTGACCCAGCCATCATTCTGGCTGGGAGATTCTGGGAGGTGTAGCCCCCAAAGTAACTTTTTCCAAGCTCTTCATATTACTGTCGTGAATGGGATCTAGAATCTATAGACTCTTACAGGAGCATTATGGCAGGACACAAATTCTAGATTGCAAAAGGATGGACTTTTAATCAACATGGACAATTAAATGCATCATTTAAGCCCTTTATTAAGTAGATTGCATGGTAATAACTCAGAGTAGCCTGCTGAGTCTATTAAACTGCAAATAATTGCTTGGATCTGTCTTTTGATTCCTAGAGATCTTTATTGTATTGCAGAAAGATAGTTTCTGAATCACCTAGCCTTTCCCACCTCTTGGAAGGCAGAACTATGATTATCACACTACATTGTTATAGTGCTATTATTCTACTTTAACTGCTATGGCTGCCTCCTGTGTAATCCTGGGATTTGCAGTTTAGGGAGGGGCATTTAGAACTCTCAGCTAGAGACCTCTTAGGTTTTACTAAACTACAATGGTCCCCCACCCAATACTATGTACTAACTGTAAAAACTGGCAGGTGAACCTTACTTCAACTTTTGTAGTGGAAGAGGGTCCTCCACTGCTAAGGTGAAATATGGTTCAGCTGCCAGTTTTTGCACTTCTGTACATAGTATGGGGGGCACCATTTTGTCCTTGGCCTCAAATAGCAAAATACTTTCAACTAAGCACACTCAGGATATGTCTACACTGGCCACCAAAATCCAGGGCCAGTCTGGAGCATTATGCTTTGGACTGGCCCCAGATCAACCACAATGGCGGCCACAGGCACTGGGCTGAATCCAGTACGATGGACGTCACTGTACACACAGGCTAGTCAGGCAGACACTGCATTGGCCCCGCTCGCCTGCCCTTGTTTTCCGAGTTACTGCTGCTGCTTCCTCAGAATGGGCAACGGGACACATGATCAACAAGGAAGGAGATGCTCTACTCCCTCGTTTATCACACAGGCATCCCATTCTGACCTCAGTATAAGCACCAGTGTGCTGGGCAGGTTTTCCATTGAGCTCCTCCGCTGGCAAGGAAGCGGCAGTGGCAGCTCCGATGGGGATCCATCCCTTTCCCTGTGCTACTCAGCGCAGGGTAAGGGAGATGGCATCATGTTTGCATGTGGATGACTGGACTAGGCTGAATCAGACCTGATGCCAAGACAGCAAAAGACCCTGAGGTCACTCCAGAGTTTCTGGGAAACCCCGGGGTTTTCCATGACTTTGCTTAGTTCGGAGCAAAATTGGGTGAAGGGCAAAAAATGCAGATCCTCCCTGGAAGTAGCTGTATGTCATCTGGATTACCAGCAACCACATTTGGGGTGAGTCCACATTTTTGTGCCAGCGTAAACAAGCCTTCAGAGACCCCTAAAAATCTTGCTGTCTCCTCATCTCATAGATACTAGCCAGCAGTACAGTGGCTAGATTATTCAAGGGCCAGTAAAAATATTCATGTAGCCAGCTGTGAAGAGCAGAGGATCAGTATTTGTGTCAAAATAGTCTGTCCACATGGAAAATAAAATTAACACATCCCACTGCAATTTGCTAGGAGATGACTGTGTTTTGCTTCTGTGGTGAAGAAGCTCCTTCTTCGATTTCTGGCATTTTCTTTGTTTGCTTTAGTTACTTTCCGGTACAGGGTGAGAATCAGGCGGCTCTCTCTAAATGCTGGATTGCAACAATATTATTGGAGCTGCAGTCCAATAATATATGGAGAGCTACATGATTCCAATATCTGCTCTATTCTAAGAGCCACAGGATTCCAACATCAGCCCTATTCATCATTAGACAGATTGCAAGGTAATAGCTCAGAGTGGTCAGCTGATGTCTTCTAAATAGCAAGTACAGTAATTGTTTCAAAAGGGCTGTATCTGTAGCCTCACATTTGCTCTGAATCTAATAAATGGAAACCTCTTGTTTTCAAGCATACCATTCCATAGAATAAAATAAAAGAAGCTAGCATTACATAGTGTGTCTTTCATTTTAAATTTTGATCTGGTTGTCTCATGTATACTTTCAATAGTTAAAGAAATACAGATTATTCACACCAAGTAGGCTAGCTAACATTCATTTTGCATGTGATATGACCTTATGAGCTCAAGGAAACAGGCCAATCAGTATGTATGTCTGGAAGCAGAATATCTTCCCCACTCTCTCAAACTCTGAAGTAGTCTGAACACTCTCCTTTCAACAGCTAACTATCTACCTTCTGTTGTGCATCTGCCACTGGTAGCCTTAACTCTGGCACCTCTATTTTCAACATCACACTTAAAAAAAAATCACATCACACTCCTCAGCCTGTGATATACTATATTAGTCATTCCTCTTTTCTTCAAGACTAATTCCTACTTTATGCAGCAATAAGAGAGAGCAAAGAGCACTTCACATTGACAACAGTTACCTGACTCCTAACTAGGCAGCCACTTGAAGGGACAGCGCATGAGTGCCATCTTCCTAAAAGAGATACACACAGTTCCAAAAGCATGAGTGCATTTAATGATCAGAGACAGTGATCTGCAAAAAGCAAACCACAGAACAGAGATAAGTCAGACAATGATCTACAAGCAAACTGCTAAAATAAGCAACACAATGTGATAAATTCGCCAGCAGTGCTACCTACAAGCAACCCACTAGAATAAGCAATTCAACATGAACCCAGGTTCAGCAAATCTACTACCACCAGAATGTGGAGTGACATCATGCATTTTACTGGCTTTTGTTGTAGTTATTTGCCATCATCAGCTTCAAGTTATGGTAACCCTATGAATCAGAAATCTCCAAGAGTCCCAGTCACCAACAACCCTACCCAGTACTTTCGAACTTGGGGTTGTGGCTTCCTTGATGAAATCAATTCACCTGTTTCCTGGCACTGCCATGCAAATCAAACATTTCTTACAGGATGGAACCAAAATTTTGAAGCAGTGTTCCATTAGCATTGGCCCAGGTGTTATAAACAATTTTACAATTTCTCCTCTCAGGAACTTCCCCCCTTCCATCAAGTGTTTCATTAAGATTCTCCTTTCCCAAGAGATTTGTGTGGAGGTGGTGAGACCCAGAGATAGGTCTCCCCTGAAGACCTCAGAGACCAGAAAAGCTCACACAAGTGTATATGGTCTTTCCATATTCTCCTGGTCCTAAGCCATATAGCATGGGATGTTCGAATCAGCCTTTTTTACTTTCTTTATGTAGGAAGGGAAGGAAGAGGGGAAGGGGCCCTTCAGGGATATCACAACATGTTAAGGTACCTCAGTCCAAACCACTGGCTGAGAGTATATTTGCTTCTCCTTCATCATCAAATAGGAGAGAAAGTCTGGATCTAACCCAACATGTCTATCTAGCCTAGTATCCCTGGACAGCAGCACTTCCAGGGGAAACATGGTAGCAACCTTTTAAAATCTTAGTGCCATGGATGATGACATGTGACTTGCCCTGTCCACTGAGCTACACAGATACGCACAAACATGGCTTTGTATTTGTTTGTATGTTTATACTGTATGTATTGGTGCCATTATCACTGCACACACCAGTTCCTCAGTATGTTAATTGGGTCCTAGTGGGTTTCCATGGCTGAGGGGGATTCAAATCTTGGTCTCCCAGTGTCCTAACCTAACACTCAAACCAATACAGCATGCTGGATCCTTCAAGAACTACATTAGTGAAGAATTCATCCCTAACTCCTAATCATTAAAGGGAAAGTAGATCCTTGAAGTTATCAATCAATAGCACCTAGATGCCTGACTGAGCTGGCACACAGGTCTTTGATCACAGTTTTCCCCACTACAATCAGAAATGTTATATTCCTATTTAAATCAGAGTAATCTTTTCTAAATTTGCATCTGTACATATACATTAACACAACAGATCTGTATTCTGTTTTGTCCTCTTTTCTGGTAATGTGTAAAAGCCAACCTAGAATTCTAGACTATAGTAGAAAATGGTCACAGGTTAGATGGTTTCAAAATGGATTAAGACTTATTTATGGAGTCTATCACACTGTCATAGTCAAGATAGTTTCAGTAGACTTATTCCTCTGAATTCCAGTCACATGTATGTGCATGCACAAGGCAAACAGATGGCTGTTACCTTCATGTCCTACTGAGGGTTCCCGAAAAGTGTATGATGCTGAAGACTGGCCCTAGCATTGGTCAAAATGAGGTAGTCACCTGTGCCAATCAGTTTTGCAGGTCCAGCAGGGCTCTTATGTTTTTGATTCCATATTAGTTGGGATGCATTACTTGACTGGATGACAAAAATCTTTGCTAATAACACATCCTCAGTACTTGTTCTCACACTCCATGTTAATCCTGTTGTAAATTGTCATGTGTATATTCTCAAGAAAGCTTTTCTGCTTAATATTCAGAGTTAGATGTGTGATAGATTCACTTTCCCTCCTCAGAGGGTTTTTTTTTTGACACTTGAAACGTAAAGTCTCTCACACACATATATATAAAAGAAATATTCAGCAACGAATTAAGCATTGCTACATTTTTTTGAAGGCATAAGATGACAAAGGACAAGTCTTGGTCGAAACCAGATGCTACTGACGTTAGACCATGGCTGAGATTCCACATGTGTGCACAGCTTCACATGTGCAATTCCATGTCTTCCCACAGCCTGGAAGCTTTCAAGCCCCAGAGAGACCCCTGCTTCTGGGAGGCAATTTAAACCATGTGAAGCAGCTGATCTGAACTTGAGGAAAAGAAATGAGGGTGCACTCTCAGAGTGTACCTGCTTTTTCCTTCCCTCAAAAATCTAGAGCAGCCAGATCTTCATGGTCTGAAGTGCCTTCCCTATCCCTCCTCTTTCCTCTAGTAAGAAGGAGCGACAGCACTTCCTCCTCAGATGCCTGGTGGTGGGAGGTTTTTGGATGGAGCATGGGCAAAAGAATAGTCCTCTGCACTCATCCTATAAGAGTCTGCACTTAAGCTGCACTTAAGTATGCGTGAGTCACTAAGAAGATGCCAGTGTTCTTGTGGCTGTGTGTATCATTTCAGAGTCAGGCAGCCAAGGCATTTTCTTTCCCACTCAGCTCTCTTTTCTTATCAGAATTGGGTTCAACAATGCAGTTAGGCAATACTTTAGACAACAGATTTAAATCTCTGCTGCAGTATTCCCCCCCCCCCACAATATACTTCAAAATGTGGCAAGACAGCTCTGTTTCATTTGGGGACCCTCCTACTCCTTCCTGAGTGGGTGGGGGGTGCAGTCTTGATATATGTGATGACCAGTCACAAGAAAGGACATGGCTGCTGCACAGAAGAGGGAATTTCAGTAGATGTAGCTTGTGCTATTAAAAATACTACAATCCTGTGGAATTTCCCCCCTCTTCTGGCCATCTAAGAATGTAAACATCCACCTTCAAGTCCTGGCCAGATGGCAGCACTGAGAGAGAAAGGTGCTTCAAGCAACAAACATAACATACCTACTAGAAAGGCAAGGGAATAAGATGGATTCATTCTGCTCCCTCAGGTGTTCTTTTCATTTATTTATTTTTAAATAGACCTCTTTGCCCTCTGGCTGTATGTATGTATATATATTATAAATGGAATAAACACATGGCTCCTTTTTTAGGAACCTCCACAGCACAGTCCTATAAGTAGACATAATCAACTGTTTCTGTCACAGACTGAGCAAGATCCATCTCCTCAGCCTCACTCATTCACTTCAGACAATTAGGAGATTGTTTCCGTCCTGGGCTAAATGACATTTCCTTTGGGACACCATGTAATTTTTTCTTCCTGTATTCAACTTAGAGTGATTTTATACTAGGAGAAGGAATTGTGTGGCCGTCTACATGTTATTGGACTACAAGTCCCATTCACCCCAGCAAGCCATAGCCAATGGTGAGGAATGCTGGGACATGCAGTACAACATCTAGTGGGCTGTATGATTCCCACCCCTATTATATACTGAGAACCTTTTGCAGGACACTTTGCTATAATGTAGGGTAGAAGTATTTCAAGTAAAATAACAACAACAACAACAACTGCTGAATTCAAGGGGGTTTACTCCCAAGCATGAGCAAATATAGTTTTGAAGCTTTTGCTTGTCTCCTAAGGCTACAGTCCTTATCTCATGTACTAAGGAGTAAATTCTGCTAGACCTGGACTTCACCTGAATGTGCTACATTTCTATTCTGTTTATCCACAATGTGTTACATTTTATTGAATTTTGCATTTGGGGAGTTTTTCTTTGTCATTTTATCATGTGAAGAAAATGGCTGTTTTTTTAAAAAAAGGCAGTTTTTTCCTTTCCTCACACAGATCTAACCAGAACAATATTTTCTGCCTGTACAGGAGAAAATTGATTTAGCTTCATTTTAATGATCTCTAGGAAGGAATAATTCTGCCATGAGCTTCCTGGGGTGCTTCCGTTTACTATACAAAAAGCTCAAAATGTCATCACATTTACAAATGAACAGAAAGGCAGCCACTTGGATCAACGGTGAGCCGCAGCCTACTTCCTCTCCAGGCAAATGTTTTAATGATAGAATCATTATGAACAAGTGTATTAATGATATTGGCTCTAATCAGAAATCAAGGGATGTTTACTGGCAAAAGGAGGATTGTAAATAGTACTGGGCCGGAATAAAACTATGCATAAAACATGAACTATGGATCTATACTCAGAGTCACGTTCACACTGGGAGACAGACTGGGAAGACATATTTTCCTCAGTCCTGCTAAGATTCAAGGGTGGAAGGATAAGGGGGGAAAAGTCTCAGAATGCTGCCTTATTCTCTTGTCACAAAGTATAAAAACACATTGAGCATTTTAGTGTGGCTCAATGACTAAAGTCTAAACCTAACTTAGTTGGAACAAGATTAGCCCCATTAAATTAAATGAAACGTATTAAATGTTGATTTACTATGTTCTCATGGACTCAGTGAATTGTCTCTATTTAGGACAAACACAGGGATTTAGCCCTAATTCTTTTTTGATACAGTATTAAGCTGTGGAACTCCCTCCCATAGGAAGGAAAACGTGAGATATTGAAGGCACAACTTCAAACAGTTCCAATGAGGAGGGAAAATGGCAGGTGCTAAGTAGTTTCCTCAGGCAAGCCTATACTCTCAACTCATGCCTAGACCCACCTGGAATACTATGTCCATTTCTAGGCACCACAATTCAAGCTGTACAACATGTCCAGAGTTAGCCCAAGAATCTCTCCCAAGGACTCTCTGAGGCTGGAGAAGTATAATTCACAGCCAGGGCATAAACTGGGGTGGGGGGGAGGCGGGCCTCAAACCCCTCCTGGGATTTCCCAGAATTGGCAAAGCCCCCTCCAGGCAACCAGTTGTTACGTGTTAGAGTAATAGAGTTGGAAGAGATCACAAGGGCAATCTAATCCAACCCCTTGCCATACAGGAATGCCCAATCAAAGCATTCCTGACAGATGGCCATCCAGTCTCTGTTTAAAAACCTCCAAAGAAGGAGACTCCACCACACTCTGATGCAGTGCATTCCACTGCTGAATAGCTCTTACTGTCACAGAAAGTTCTTCCTAATGTTTAGATGGAATCTCTTTTCCTGTAGTTTGAGTCCATTGCTCCATGTCCTAGTTTCTGGAGCAGCAGAAAACAAGCTTGCTCCATCCTCAATATGACACCCCTTCAAATATTCAAACATGGCTATCATGTCACCTCTTCACCTTCTCTTCTCCATGCTAAACATGCCCAGCGTCCTAAGTCGCTCCTCATAGGGCATGACTTCCAGACCTCCCACCATTTTCGTCACCCTCATCTGGACATGCTGTACAGCTTGAATTGTGGTGCCTAGGACTGGACACAGTATTCCAGGTGAGGTCTGATTAAAGCAGAATAGAGTGGCTCTATTACTTCCCTTGATCTAGACACTATACTCCTATTAATGCAGGCTAGAATTGCATTGTCTTTCTTAGCTGCTGCATCACCCTGCTCAGCTTGTTCAGCATGTTCAGCTTGTGGTCCACTAAGACTCCTAGACCCCATTGCATGTACAGTTGTCCCTCCACATTCACAGATTTGGCATTCACAGTTTTAAGTATTCACGGCTTGAAAATATTCTTTAAAAAATAATAATCCAAAAAACAAACCTTGATTTTGCCATCTTATATAAGAGACACCATTTTGCTATGCCATTGCATATAATGGGACTTGAGTATTCACGGATTTGGGTATTCATGGGGGGTCCTGGAACCAAACCCCAGTGAATATGAAGGGACAACTGTACTGCCATCAAGCCAGCTGTCGCCCACCCTATATATGTACATTTCATATTTACTGCCCAAGTGTAGTATTCTATATTTCTCCCTGCTGAAATTCATTTGGTTAGTTTTGGCCCAAGTTTCTAAACTGTTAAGGTCATTTTGAATTCTGATCCTATCTAGTGGGGTATTAGCTACTTTGGTGTCATCTGCAAACTTGATAAGCATGCCCTCTATTCCCTCATCCAAGTCATTGATAAAGATGTTGAACAGCACTGGGCCCAGGACAGAACCCTGTGGCACCCCAATAGTCACTTCTCTCCAGGATGAAGAATGTTAGGGGGGCATCTAAATAACACCCAGGAATCCCTTACAACTCAGTGTCTCTGAGTAAAAGAGATTAAGGATACCCCTCCCCCCACTGTAATTCCTAAATGGGCAAGCTTTTGTACTACAAGGCCTGAGGGGGTAGAAGGAAATGAATCTGGGGACGACTGAACACAAAAGGAGAGTAGATTTTGTCTTGTAAAACCAGATCCGCTGGGCAACTGAAGCGGAACAGCAACAGCAATAGCATTGATATTTATATACCACTTATCAGTGCCAAAGCACTCCTTAAGCGGTTTACAATGTGTTTTTAGCTAATTGCCCCCAACAAGCTGGGTACTCATTTTACCAACCTACGGAAGGCTGGGTCAACCTTGGAGCCTTCTGGGATCAAACTCATAACCTTGTGGCTTGCAATACTGGCATTTAACCACTGTACCATCAGAGCTCCTTTAAAGTCTGTTTGTTTCTTCTTTCCTTCCTATCTTTTTTGGTCATTCATACTAGAAAAAAAGAATCAGGCTAACCTGGCTTTAGTCAATTAAATTAGATTATTAACATTTTTCTAAAAAAATTAAACAGGGAAAATTTCCCTATTGTATCCATTTCAACTCTGCTCATTTCTCCCTCTCTCTCTCTCTCTCTCTCTCTCACACACACACACACATTGATAGCTCAGGATATTTAAAAACCTGCTTTTTCCAACCATGTCCTATGGAACCTCAAAGTTCACATGAAGATTAAAATGGTTCCCTTGGTGAAAGGATCAATAAGGATGGACAATTTTCCCAGAATGATCTCTTAGCCTCTGCTTTGGATATGTTTTATCATACCCCGCTCCATCATCTGCAATTTTCAGGGCTCCTGTGGATACATTGACAAACTGGTGGCTCCAACCAAACTCATGCGTCCATCAGAAGTCGGCAGCTAACAATAGCTTGAACAGCCGTATACATGTGATTAAAAATTCTTTTTGCATTTCCAAGTTGAGAAGTCACAAGAGTCTACTGTCAAGCTGCCTATTCTTTGCCTTTTAAATCAGGCCAGTAATTCTCTGTACATTTCAAGCAAGGCTGACAGTCCAAAGGATGTCATTGCTGCTTAAGCGCCAAAATTGCTTGGCTATTTCTGGCTTAAGGTTTGGTTCTTCTTGTTGTTTTTAGAGGCCTTTGATGGTCTTCTTTGAGGCTGATGAACATCTGCTAAAGGGGCAGTGGATATTTTCAAAATAACATCCCTAATCCAACACCTTGCAGATGTGTTGGATTATATATTCTATTATCCCCTGCTTGACCATGCTGCCTGGTAAAAGGAGTTGCAGTCCAACACATATGGAGGGAACGAGGTTGAAGGAAGCTGCTTTGGCAGCAGGTGGGAGGAAGTGAACAATTCTAGATCTGAGTTTCTAAAACTTCTGGCCACATACACTACCAGAATCTAAGGGTTCATCTACACTGTAGGAGAAAAAGCAGTTTGATACCACTTTTAATAGCCATGGTTCCATCCTACAGAATCCTGGGATTTACAGTTTTATGAGTACTCTTTGAGTACTCTGCCAAGCACTCTTTGGCAGAGAAGACTAAAGACTCTGTAAAACTACAAATCCCAGGATTCCATAGGGTGGAGTTACAGCACTTAAAGTGGTGTCAAAGTGCATTATTTCTACAGAGTAGGTGCACCCTAAGTGCAGGATTATCTGTTCCAACATCTAACCCAGGAGTGTGTGTTGGGGGGAGTTTTCTTCATCAAAAATAGGAATGGAAAGAATATTCAAAAATATTTTTAAAGGGTAAAAAATGTGGTTCTTGAGTGTTGGGAAACCCTTAGGGCCAGTCTAGATGGTGAAATAAATCCTCTTAGAATCCAGGGAGAATCCCATGTGTCCAAATGGGATCCCGCAGTGGTCCACTGTTTTCAGAGGGAGGGGGACCAAAATTCAGAAAAACTATGTGGAAAAAGCCTTCATGGCTTTCCCTGAGTTTTACAAAACTGTGGGAGAAATGTGCACTCCTGCTCATTAGGACAACCAAATCACAGTACAGTGGATTCCTGAAGCAGATAGCTGATTGGTCAGATGTGCGCAGGGGGTAGAGCTTGCTAACAAGGCAGTGCCTGGAACCGCCATGATGGATTTTCACAGAAGCTTTCTTTCCTTTTTTTTTTTTTTAAGGGGAAGATTGCTCTTTGGTACTTTGGATTTAGTTTTGTTTTTAAATACTGTTTGGCGGGGGCAGGTTGGGGAGAATAAAACCATAAGTAATTCACTTGTGCCCAGCATCTTGATTTGCTGGCATGTTTCTGTGTGAACAGCAAACACAGAGATCTTGTCAAAAAACCATGGAGACAAATTAAAGCTGCTGTGAACTGGTGTTACTGTGCACCATTCCACATTTTAATCCCTCATATAGACAGGCCCTCAGGCTACCGCCACACTGCAGAAATAATGCAGCTTGACACAGCTTCAACTGCTATGGAATTCTGAGATTTGTAATTTTGTGAGCTATTTAGCCTTCTCTGTCAGAAAGCTCTGGTGCCACACCAATCCCAGGATTCCACAGGATAAAGCCATGATATTTAAAGCAGTGTCAAACTGCATTATTTCTGCAGTATAGCAACGGCCTTATTCTGTGAAAAATTCACACTTTTTTTGTTTTATTTTGGGTGGGTTTTTGGGTGCAGAAAACAGCTTTTTCTGTGCGGGAAGCAACATTTCATTTTATTTCTTCACAGAAATATTATTTGTTGCCTAGAAAATTCTGTTACACTTGCAGAAAATACTTTTTTCTGTGTAAAAAAAGGATGAATTTTGCACAGAATAAGTTCTGAACAACAAATATTTTTCTAAAACTGTGTAGTTTCTAAAGACTCTTGAAGCAGGAACAACATTGCTAAAATTATTTGATGTTTCCTCAAAAACAATCACATGCTAGTAGCCTGATGGTCTTTCCACTCTTCTTTCCACAGTAAGATTCCCAGGACTGGTCCTCTCATTTAGGAATGCAAATAATGCAGACCAGCTGGATTCCTTTATGTCTTTTTATGTTAAAACAGACTAGCAATATTATGTCTTTTAATACTTTCAAATAAGTAATCTCTCTCTCTCTCTGGCTTTTCTTCGCAAACGAAGATTCAGGAAGGACTCATCCCGCGCTTTCTGCAAGCGCGCTGATGACTAAAAAGGCCAATCCGAGATAAACAAGTCCGGCTGCAGAAAGCACAGCAGAAGGTCTCCTTGGGTGATGTGTTTGGGTTGTGATTCTTTCTGCGTTGTCGTTTCTCTTCAAGACTTGTTCGGCGTGAGTTCTCAAATAAGGCTGCAGCATTGTGGATTGTGCGTCCCCATGCCTCCCGATGTGAGGCCAGGGCGGACCACTGTTGGTGATCAATTTTGCCGAGCCTGAGATGCTGTTTCAGGGAGTCTTTGTATCACCTTTTTGGAGTGCCCTTCTTACGCTTATCCGTGGCGAGTTCACCGTAGAGTACTATTTTTGGGAGACGATGGTCCTCCATCCTAGAAACATGCCCTGCCCAGCGCAGCTGTGTTCTCAATATCATGGCCTCAATGCTGGTGATCCCTGCTTGCTCAAGGACGGCAACATTCGTCACATAGTCAGATATGGCGGTGCTCTTTCAGAGCCCTTTCTAATAACTAAGTAATCTTATATTTGTTATATATTCATGGATTGGTTTATTGTGAACCTTATTAGTCCAATGTGTAAGCGCAAAGACAATTTTTCTATAGCACAGCTGACTGCCTTCTCAGACTCACTACATATAAGCCATGTCCCATATCCTATATATCCATTTTGTCTAAACTGGAGAGATCCCCCAGCCCATTATTAGAAATGGTTACATGTACCATTAACCCTCCATTTTTTATGCCACTATCACCTTTACAGGGCAAAAATGTATAGTCAGCCCTCCATATCCACAGATTCTGCATGGATTTAATCATCTACAGCTTGAAAATATTCCAGGGGGGGAAATCCAAAAAAGCACATCTTGATTTTGCCATTTTATATGAGGGACACCATTTTAATATGCCATTGTATATAATGGGACTTGAGCATCTACAGATTTTGGTATCTACAGGGTTCCTGGAATCAAACCCCAGTCAATACCAAGGGCCTACTGCATTAAAAGCTCCAATGGCAAAACATAAACTATCATATTTTCCATTTCTTCCAAAATGAAAAACCAAAGTTTTCTAACCAATAAGCATAATCACATCTATAAGCATGAGATAAATATCTGCATCTGCTGCCCCACATCTCTGGCAATTATCCATAACTCTTGTGGAAATCTGAATCAACCTTTGTGAAATCATATACAATCTACACTGTAACTTATAAGCAGCTTTCTCTTAAATTCTGGCATAATCCAACTGAACAGATATATACACAGCTGCCCCTCCACGTTCACGGCTTTCACTTTTGCGGTTCCGCCTATGTGCGGTTTGCTCAGCAAGTGCCCCGCTTAAATCAACTTCTCTCCTTTGGGAAGGGCGGGGGTGGTTGAAGAGCCTCCCGCCTCCCCCCGCCCTTCTCAAGCAGCGATGGGGCTTCTCGAGACCCATAGCCGCTTTGGGAAGGGCGGGGTGGTGCTGGCTGAAAAGCCTCCTGCCCACCCGCCACCCCCACCCACCCTTCCCAAAGTGGCTATGGGAAGGGCGGGGGGCATTGAAAAGCCTCCCGGCCACTCAGCAGCCACCCCCACCCTTCCCTTTGGGGTTTTAAAAGGAAGCAAAGGCCAGGGAAGCATGGGGAGTGAGGGAAAACATCTAAAATTGCCGCTCTCCTGGGCCTTTGCTCCCTTTGGGGTGGGAAGCGAAGAGCCAGGAGAGTGGTGATTTTAGCGGTTTTGCTTCACCCGCCTCTGCTTTCCTGGCTCTTTGCTCCATTTGGGGAGGGAAGCTAAGACCCAGGAGAGTGGGGAGGCAGGGTCATGGTGGGGGTGACAGGAAAGTGAAGGTGGGGGTGGCTATGGAGGAGTTCTGGGAGGCCTATTTTTATTCGCATTTTTTCACATTCGTAGGGGTCTTGTGCTCCTAACCCACATGAATGTGAAGGGACAACTTGTATATTTCCAAATCCATTTCCAACTCTCTAAAGTTATATCTTTTTTCATTTTGGATTGCCTGATCATAGGGCTTTCAGCATGAGATTTTCTCATCATAGGTTTTACATAACTTTAAAATGGGTAACAAAAACATAGAAATAATGAAAGCTTTCCTATATCTTGACTCAGTCATTAATCCAAATGGAGACTGTAGTCAAGAAATCAGAAGGAGACTAGGGGCTCATCTACATGAGCCGAATACGCTGTCTTTCCACCAGCATATTCTGGCCCTGGATCAGGCCCGTTGCTCCACCTATTACCTGAATGATATGGGCAGGAGTCCATACGGACACACCAGTCTGTCTCTGCAGGCATCATCGCTTCTGCGTCGCATTCTCTGAAGCCAGGAAGGGGGCCCTCAGGACATGATCAAGGCTCCCTCCATGGAACCAGCTTTGGTCACATGCCGCAGGCCTGCTTCCTGACTTTAGAGAATCTGATGAGGATAGAAGTGGTGGCAGCTGCAAAGATGGGCTGGCATGGCAATATTGCTTCCTGCAGTCCCCAATCCAGTGTATCTTAAAACAGGTGGTTTCCCCAGGTATTTTGCTGAAACTTTTTAACAGGCTTTACCCACCGTCAGCCTGTGAGGACTGCTGGGGGGGGGGCAAAACAGAGCAGGATTCCTGTATTGTTTGGACTGCAGGGCTCCAAGATGGGGGCAAGACATATCATTAAATAAAGTCTGAATCATCCAGACCATGGGTGTGAGAACTGGACATTCAAGAGAACTGACAGGAAGAAAATTAACTCATTTGAAATATGGCACTGGAGGAGAGTTCTACATGGGTTTCTAAAAAGATAAATGAATGGGTATTAGAGCAAATTGATCCTGAGCTTTCATTAGAAGCGAAAATGACTAAACTGAGGCTGTCATACTTTGAATATACTATGAGGCAACGTGATTCATTGGAAAATATGATAATGCTTGGTAAAGTAGAAGGCATAGGAAACAGGTGGAATTGATTCAGTCAAGAAAGCCATTGCCTTGAGTTTGCAAGACGTCAGCAGGGCTGTTGCTAATGGCCAGGATTCCTTGAGGTCTCTCATTGGTAGGGTCATCATAAGTTGAAGCTGACTGGACCGCAAATAAAAATACCAAAGATATATCGTTCTAGAAGTCAGTTTGTCATTTAATCTGCTAATTATTAAGAGTTTCATCCAATTTCCCTAATATAGGTTTTCACCATTCCATCATTGAATATATATTTTAATGTTGTTACTCTTGTTCCCAGAATACCATATTACCTAATTGTCTTTAATGTACTGCTACATTATATTCTGCTACTGTGCAAAGGGTCAAATATGGACTACTTTTATCTCCTTCACTTTTTCTCCTGGCTGATATGAGACAACCGGTCTGGGATGACGTAGTAGAGTGCTAGCCTCTATGTGGGAGACACAAGATCTTCATGTATATAATGAATAATAATAATAATAATAATAATAATAAAATTTATTATTATCTCGCCCCTCTGTGAAAAGGGGTGTGACTTACAACAATTAAAATATACATCTCGAACCCTCAATTTCCCCCCCCTTAAAATACAATTGAATAATTCAGGAATGAAAACATACTTTAAAAAAATACAAAAAACTAAAAGTAAACAATGGACAGTTGCCATAGTGAGGTCAGGACAAGCTAGATTTTCTTTTTTTGATGGCCGGGTATCTATTCAGGAAAGGCCTGCCGGAAGAGATCTATCTTAAGAGCTTCTTAAAAGCTATTTAGGGTGGTGATATGACAGATCTCATCCAGCAATATAATTGGGGGAGGAGTCTCCTTTCTGCCTCTTCCTGGGATCCAGTGACTACTGTACTTTCTGCATGATTTCTGTTTGGGGGAAAGTGTCAACAATTACAAAGCAACTGTGCATATTTGAGAAATGTAGCCATGGCAATGAGATGCTGCAAATGAGTATCAGAACTAATGCTTTTGGCATTTCATTCAACATGGCTCCCCGGAAAATCCATTTTAACAATAAGGTGCAAATCAACAAATTTACAGGAGAGTCTGTTGAAAAGTGCAGGAAGCAACACTTCAGAAGCAAAAGAATTTAACCTTTCCAGTCTCTCAATGTAGGGGACAAGGTAGGGCTAAAGGCATGTTTAAGTTGTTATTACTTTTTATGCAGTAGGAAACTCCCCTTCTCACTCATGCATAAACTTTTCCATAGGTTAGCTGAACATTTCTAAGAACACTGCTGCAGACCACATTACTCTTTCATAAACAGCAGATTAAATATTTATTCCATCTTTTTGTTGAGCATGTTGAATACCCACTGCATGACCTCAGAATCAATGAGACAGTATAGAATAGTTTGTGGTGCTCCTCACAGGAGGAAAATAAATGGTTGCTAGAGAAGAAGGGGGAAAAAACACTCTTGGCAGACAAGTGAAAAATAGCAATATAAAGAAAATGCTGCTCCAAACACCCACCACTTATGTGACATGGTTTCAGGGGTGTAGCAACATGAGGGATGAGGACATTTCCTCCCAATAGGAATTCTGCCACCAGAAATGAAAGTCTCCTTTGGTCCTCAGAATTCTCAGCATTGCAAAGAATGAGACACTGAAAATCATTCACACCTAGAAATCTTATACAGCCGGCCCTCCATAATCACGGGTTATGCATCCACAGATTCAACCGACTACAGCCTGAAAATTCAGGGGGACAAAATCCAAAAAGCAAAGCTTGCTGTTCACTATTTTATATAAGGAATACAATTTTACCACAACATTATATACAGTAGGACTCCCATATCCACTGATTCATTACCCACTGAGCTTCTGCTGTGCTTTTTGCAACCGGATTTGTTTATCTCGGATTGGCCTTTTCAGTCATCATCACACTTGTAGAAATTTGCGAGCTGCGTACTTCCTGAATCTTCGTTTGTAAAGAAAAGCCAGAGAGAGAGAGAGAGAGAGAGAGAGAGAGAGAGAGAAGGACCCCCATCCACTGATTCAATTATCCACGGGACACAAAACAGCACAGCTATCATAGAGTCTTCCTAGAAAATGTGTCATCTCCAGCCATTTTCTAGGTCCTCCAAGGCAACTCTATGGTATTTTAAACCAGAAGTCCCATTATTTTCAATGGCATTCGCTATTATCCACGGTTTTCAGTATCCACACCCCCTCCCAAAACCAATCCCCAGCAGATACGGGAGTCCTACTGTACAATGGGACTTGAGCATCCACAGATTTTGGCATCCATGGGGGGTCCTGGAACCAAACCCCATCAGATACAAAGGGCCCACTGTATTTACTGTATTTGCATTTCCTTGGCACTGCCTTCCTCTTGTCTTTAGATGGCCAAATTGTGTTTATAAATGCTCAACTGAAGTTATAAGTTACTGCAATGCTAGAAATTTGGGGACTAAAGGAAAATTTCATTTGGGGGCAGAATTCTTATGGAGGTTAATGCCCTCGTTTTGCCCCTTCTCCCCCATAGCTATATCCCTGCATGGTTTATATACTGAGAGCATACAGAACAGATCTAGTTAATTGTGTTACTTCATATAGATAGGTAGGTAGTAGATAGACAGACTTCCTCTAGATGTTGGTTATAAGCCAGGGCTGACCCAAGACATTTTGCTTCCTGAGATAGAGCAGCAAATGCCAACCATCCCCCAACCATCCAACTGAACACACACAGTATCAAAAGCTAGCCAAATTATTTTAGGACAAAGGTAACCCTCTCCCAAACCACACAAATGGCCAATTGGCAATAGAAATACTGTATATGCATAAATGAAATAGCTAAAAAAAATGGTTTCTTTGCATGATACCTAGAATCTGCTGCCAAAGGGGGGCTGCCTCACTCTGCCTAATGGTAGGGCCAGCCCTTTCCCCACCAATGCCTGCATTGTGCCCAAGACTACAGGCAAGTGTAGAAGAGTTCTGCTGCACCAAGAATGTGTATACTGGGGAGGGCATCTGTTACCTGCCCTGATATCCCCACCCTTTCAATAATTCATCAATTGGCAATATTTCATAAAATTGGCTTATTTATCGGCTTTCCTCATGGTTGGTAGTAGACCATGACCTCTCAAATGCAAGGACCCAAGGTTTACTCAGAAAGCCTAAGGAAGAAGCCATCCCAAATTCCTGAAAGAGACACCTGGGCAGTAATTATGCAGACCCCCTGCCCTTGGACAGTGAGTTAGGGTTGGAAATGTGCTAATTCTCCTAGATGTACCGGAAGTGAGTCATTCACTAATTCAATCAAGTGGCTGAAAAATTCATTAATCTGCAAACTGGTTTTCCTTCACACCTCTCATCTCAACAATAGAAGGTTGCCTGACAGCCACCAGTTTTAATGTCTCAGCCATTAGTGATCATTAACATAGCTGGAGCTTCCATTGTTTAACTGTGGGAAACTCCATCTAACATTGTATTCCACTCATAATACCCCTTCAGGGGGAATACTGAATATAAATATCACCCAAAAACACAGCCAAAGTGTGCTCAGTTTCCCAGAGGTCATTACTCTGTTGGTTTGCTGGGTCAAACCAACTGCTCTTTGGACAAGTAGGGTATAACCATCATCCTGAACTCTGTTCCTCTATCCCAATGCTTCTTCCTATTCTTCACTAACCTTCTGTGATTGTTTGAAGCCCGAGTGTTAGTGTTAATGCTTCCCAGATTATTTTTCAATAAAAATCATCTTTATTTTTTTCCTGGAAGTGAGTCTTGTCAATTAGTCCTGGTATACATAGGTCAAAAGATCCAGTAGTTACCCAGCCTCTCGCTGCCATATTAAACTAATTAAAATTCCTCATATTAATGGGGGGTTAATATGAGAATGGGGGGTTCTTCACAGACCCCCAGTAATTCAGGTAATACAACTTGGGCAGTTCAGGGGCCAAATTTATACCCTGGAGCCCTTCATTGGCTGTATGAATTAAAACAATAAACATAAAACCTCTTTTATTTTTCTGGATGTCCTCTTCTGGTTTTCAAAAATGGGTATGTCAAATAGTGCAGGGGATGCATGTATGACCTACATTTAAAAGCTGAATCATTGCTTCTGGAGGTTCCTAGGAGAGGCAATTCACTTTTATATTCCCAGAAATTGGGTGGTCTGAAAGACTGAGGTTGTGGTCTCCAAAAACTGACTTTTGGAGGGTCACACTTTACCCACCTCTAATAGACATCAAGATGTCCGGAAGCAACCACAGGAAGAAAAGAAATCAGGGACCTGGACTGATTCTGGATGGCTAGTGCCCCCCCCCAACAACAGGGCCCCCTGCTACTGCAGGTGCTGCAGGGCCCTTAAACCAGCCCTGTGCCTGACCTTTTGTGCTGTAATTACCTTGATCTATGCACATTCAACATAAAATCAACCAGATTCAATCAGTGGAAATTCCTTTATGTGCTAAAAGTGGCATCCTTGGATTCAGTTGTCTTCCTTTACCTGTAATATTTTGTCTAAATCAAGATGTCATGTTGTACACTGTCATGTCCTTGCTCCATATCATTGGTAACTGCCAGATGCAAGAGTGGGGACATTTGCAACATGATTGACATTATGACATAGGATAAGCATTGCCTTGGGTTATAAAAATCTGTTTTGTGGGGCAGCTCTGTGATGCTTATAACTTGGACAGTGCAACAACTATGTGTATAATCTCTGTGACCATATGTTTACAATTCTGTGGCTAGATTTCAAGACACAGATTTGAATCAAAGCACACTGGATGGCTTTGGTCTAGTCACACATCTTGGCCTGATCTCCTTCGTAGCATTGAATTGTGAAGCAGCCTGCAGCACTGAAAAGTGCCATTGAAATTATAATGGATGACAAATCTTTCAATGATGGTTTTATATTACCTCCATAATTATATTATCTCCAAAATCAGAAGCAGTATGTTCCTGACTACTGGTTGCTAGAAAATATGAACAGGTGTGTGCTATTACATACATGTCATGTTTGTGGGTTTACCAGAGGGAACTGGTTGGCAGCTATGGGAACAGAATGTTGGACTATTTAGGCCTTGGTTCAGATCCCTTTTAATCACCCAAAAATTAGGTAAGTGCTACAGAGAGCAAAACAAGGAATAGAGGCCATTACACATTTTTAATGGATGGGAAGGTAAACTGGGAAGAGTAATTTCAGCTGGAATGGTATTATTTCAATTTGTTAAGGTTTTAATCATTTATATATTACTATGTGTTTACAAAGCTTTTATGATTATGCAGATTTTTGTGTTGTGATCTATCTTGTAAAGCTCTGAAATGAAAACGTAAACTATAGAAACAAAACACTACTCTTTCCTAAAGACTCTCAGTCCTTTTACTAACAGTGGAACAGCTCAGAATTTATGCTTCCCTTTAAGCAGATATGAGAATAATTAAGCAAATTCTGATGCAATTTTAATTGCATTAATATGCAACAAAAACCATGTTTTTAACAGCCTGAACTACATAACCACTTATTGGTTTAAATATTAAGTACAACATAGGCTTTCCACATATAATTAAATGCTTTTTTTGTCCCTGAAAGCATTTTGAAAACTAATGACTAGCTTCATTGCAGCTGGCTTCCATACTGTTGAGTACGTTCAAGTGGGATTAAATTTAATGTCTAGCATCACTTTGAAATATTAATCAGAAACAACACTTCTACTATTTAGATGCATTAGAGAGGCTGAAGCAGTATAAAAGAGGGGGCACAACATTACTGGACAAGAATGCTGTATAGCACATTTTATACAACATAACCTAAGCCATCAGATCTATAACAAGAAAGGAGACTCAAAAATGTTAAATAGAGAATAGCAGAGCTTGGAAAGTTGCTTTATGAAGTAGTTGGGGCCAAAAATAATGAGTTCCAAATATTATTTCTAAAAGTAAATCTCTGCTTTCCTGTACCTCAGAAATAATTAAAATAGATACATCAAACAAAAACAACATCCAAATGCTACAACCTACTGTTTTTTATTTTCTCAATACCCACAACAGAGCACAAGGCAGCAGGATGACCAGGCACTTGAACCATGTGACATTTCCCCTCTGTCATTTAGCAAGGCCACTCCCTAGTAACTATAGAAGTAACTAACACTTTCCAGTTCCACTGCAAAAGGATAAGAAAGGAGTAAATCCCACATGATAGTGTGTAAGCACTACCATCCATTTGTTGAACTTAGGAAATGGTGATCCTGAGAGGAAGCACCAGATACAACATTAGGCCAAGTGAAGTGGTTGTCTTAGCCAGCTGATTTTAGATATTATGAAAGGGCAGGAAATCATTATATTATTATCAGGCATTACCACCACCACCCAGTCACTAATGCCTAGTAGACTGTGAAACCAAGATGATGATGATAAAGAGATGGCTTTAAGAGGGTGCTGTATTATTTTAAATTGTACCTTTTAGCTGTTTTTTTATTATTATTTTAAGTGTCAGTTTTAAATTGTTTTAATAGTATTAAAGATTAATATTAACAACATAATATGGTTAGTTTAATCTTATTTTAATGTTGACTTTGTATGTTTTTAACTATAGTGTAAAAATAACTAATGGAGTGAAGCAAGGTTGTGTTCTTGCACCAACTTTATTTACAATCTTCTTTAGCATGATGCTCCAAAGGGCTATGGCAGAGCTTGAAGAAGATGACAGCATCTATATACGTTACTGTACTGAGGGTAGCTTGTTAACTTAAGCCGTCTGAGGACTCACACTAAGACTCTAAACTATCTAGCCCGTGAGCTGCTCTTCGCTGATGATGATGCCCTTGTTGCCCACACAGAAGGAGCTCTGCAGCGCCTAACATCCTGCTTTGCAACAGCTGCAGAGCTGTTTGAGCTGGAAGTCAACCTGAAGAAAACAGAAGTTCTCTACCAGCCTGCACCACAGGACGAACACCACCATCCCCACATTGCCGTCGGCAAATCTGTGCTCAAGTCCATTCAGCAGTTCACCTACCTGGGAAGCATCATCTCCTCAGATGCCAAGATTGACAAAGAGATCGATCACAGATTAGCAAAGGCATATAGTGCATTTGGAAGACTTCACAAAAGAGTTTGGAGCAATAAACACCTGAGGCAAAGCACAAAAATCAGTGTGTATAGAGCCATTGTACTGTCTATCCTCCTTTATGGATCTGAAACATGGGTCACCTATCGCCACCACTTACGACTCCTCGAACGCTTTCATCAGCGCTGTCTACGCACAATCCTAAATATACACTGGACTGACTATGTGATGAATGTTGCTGTCCTTGAGCAAGCAGGGATCACCAGCATTGAGGCCATGATATTGAGAACACAGCTGTGCTGGGCAGGGCACGTTTCTAGGATGGAGGACCATCGCCTCCCAAAAATACTACTCTACGGTGAACTCGCCACGGGTCAGCGTAAGAGGGGCGCTCCAAAAAAGCGATACAAAGACTCCCTGAAACAATATCTCAGGGTCGGCCAAATTGATGACCAACAATGGTCCGCCATGGCCTCACATCGGGAGGCATGGAGACCCACAATCCACAATGCTGCAGCCTTATTTGAGAACTCACGCTGAACAAGTCTTGAAGAGAAATGACAACGCAGAAAGAATCACAACCTGGAATCATCACCCAATGAGACCTTCTGCTGTGCTTTCTGCAACCAGACTTGTTTATCTTGGATTGGCCTTTGTAGTCATCAGCGCGCTTGCCAAAAGCGCGGGATGAGTCCTTCCTGAATCTTCATTTGCGAAGAAAAGCCAGAGAGAGAGAGAGAATCATTTTAATTTGTAAGCTGCCTTGAGTCCCAGTTTTGCAGAGAAGGCAGGGTACAAAGTTTAACAACAACAACAACGATGATGATGTTTATATAGAGGTGCTAGAAGGATGGTGCCAACATAATTTGACTGAAAGGCCTTGGAAACTTGGCGGGGGGGTGTGCTCCTGCTCCTCTTGCAGCAAAATGTCTTTGGCCTGCTATTCTTGGCCAGTATAAGGCCAGAATCCTGTTAATGTCTTATGCTGGTGTAACAAACCATTACACTGTTGTAAGGCATACAGCTGCGTGGGGTGTGTGTGGAAGCAGAAAAAGCCATTTCTATTGCCAGAGAATTCTACCCCTGGTAGCTCCTGGACAGCATGGAAACCAAGGCAGCTTTTACTCTTGACAGTGACAGTTTTCACTGTGATCTCACTATTGTTGCAGCTCCTGCAGCCATTTTACCCTGCTGATATCTGCTTATTACATATCACTTATGCCAATGTTCTTATGCCAGCCAATAGGATCGTGACAGTATCCACATAACCCAGTTACAGTGGCTTAATAGCACTGTAACAGTCATGGCACCAACATCCTGGGAGCGGTAGTTTTGATGGGGAGCTAAGTTACTTCTTTCCTCCTATCTCTGATGTCATTTTGTGCTGGCAGCATAGCCAGCACATGGAGTCTCCATAATGTTTGCCTGAATAGACTTGTAGACATGTAAGCCACTTTTAGGGGCTTCTGTAACCATATCTAGGGACTCTGCACTATTTTGATGGGTTTCCTAAAAATAAAAATATAAGTTATTCATTTTTAATTTATTGCAGGTGTACAGAGTAATTACTCCTGATTTACAGCCATAAACTCACAGCAGTAATCCACTGCACTCTGCTAGCGTAAAGATAAATTATTCATGCAAGTTTAAACAGCCATGCCACTGTGCCCTCTTCTCCAGACTCCTCCTCTGAATTCCTTCTGCACTGGGGTTGGCATTTTCCACCTTGACTTAGAAGTGGAAGGTGGGGTGCTAGAACACTGTACCATGCTCCACCTCAGGCAACAAATGTCTTGGGTCAACTCTGTAAGTATCATTCAAACCACTTGGGCCAAGTAAGAAAAACTATGATGTAAAAGTTTCTGAAGTGCTGGGGGAGTGGGGAAGAGAAGATCTGCAAAAGAAATATGCATTAAAACAAATGAAATAAACACAGTACCAAAAAAAATATAATGTTTTCTTTCTCCCACTGGAATACCAAACACTGTTTTTCATGAATATGTATAATTAGATGTTCTTTGTGAGTGAGAAGTAGTAATTAATTCAGTGTTAAAAATCACAACCTATTACTTGAGCACCATAGCAACTAACATTGCCAAAAGAGAAAATGAAATTTCAAAGTCTGTTTTTAAATTATTACATTTACACATTTCCCCAAAAATTCCAAAGCAGGCTAGAATTATTTTTGGATAAAGACAATAAGAGTTAAGTTGTCAGAATGTAAGGATGCCACCTTCATGAAGGAACAATGATTGACTGTAAAAAGATCTAATGACTTGGTGGTTTCCAAGATACTGAGAGTGTTAAAATGAAAAAGTACAACAAAATGAATGCTTTCACATATATAACTCTTTCAAAAGCAGAATGCAAAACGGAACAGAGATCACCCTGCTAACAGGACTTGAGCAACAATTTAGACAGACAGACAGACAGACAGACAGACAGTGAGGGGTGTGTAGCCCATGTCCCCTGAGCCACATGTAGCCTTCAGCCAATCCCAGTGTGGCCTTCATCTCCCTTTCCCCAGCTAGATGGCAGGAGCAAAACACTGCTCTTTTATCATGACTAGCAGTGATATAGCTGAAACAGAAATTTCAAGCATGACTGTTGGGTGGGTGTTGGGAGAAATGAACGCCTTTCCCAAACAGCTGGGAAAAATTACATGGGAGGATATAGCTCCCTGAATCCCCCAGTACTAAGGCGACTGGTCATACTGGCTGGGTGGTTCTAGGAGCTGTAGTCAAAAGAAATTAACTTTACCAGCTTGTGCTCTAAACCTGAGTGACTGTGCTGCTAAGACTGCTATTTCCCTGTTACCAGTAGCAGCAGAAAAACTGTGATCTCAATGAAGATTAGGCAGGGTGGGGGTGGGGTGATGGAAGAACAGAAATGCAGTGTAGCACACAAGAAAGCTATAATGTAATTTTAATTTTTCTCCAGTGAAGGGCAACTGTGTCCCAAATCTCAAAGGTTTGTTTTCATTATTTGATAATATGATCAAAATAATTTTGAATCTATTGTCTTGAGATTATGAAAGTAATAAACACACATTTCTCCTTATGTAACCCTCCCAAGTCTCTGGATTTATATAGGTCATGTCTTGCCTTATAAGCGCTGTCTACAGAGCATAGTTCCAGGAGCCTTGTGATGGATGGGCCAATGTCTATGCTTAAAACACTTTGCATTTGGTTTGTGGTTGCCCACCAATTGACTGCTTTAGCAAAGCTGCTCTCTATTAAAGCCATTTCTTATTCCTGCTTTCTATTATAATAATCCTGGAAAAAGTTACAGTAAGTTAAACAGTATGAAATACAGTGAGCATATACACTATGCTTAAGGTGCTGCAAAGTGAAGAAAATTACTTTTTTGAACAATATCTCTCTGAACTTCCCAGACAGCAGAGCTAGGGAAGAGATGTAGTCCAATGCCCAAGGAAGGCACTAAGGTATGGCACTCCTGATCCTATGCAAGTTGTCTACCTTGGATTAAAAGCAGGAGTGAGAATAATGTGGCTTCCAGACATTGTTAGACTGTGACTCCCAGACAGCCCTAGCCAGCATACCCAATGGTGATGGATGCTAGGAGTTACATTTCTTCATCTAGAGAGCCAAATAATTCTTACCCTTGGATTAAACAAGTGAAAAATCAGGCACCTGTGGTGGTCCACATCAAAAAGACTGTTCTGGCAATTCTCATCTCTAGCAGGAGCATGTCTTTCATATAGCTAATGGGTCCTGTTTGCCTCTTTAAATCATCCTCAGATACCCTGCATTAGAAAAGGGAAGCTCAGACTTGTTGCTAGTGAAATTCATTTCCTGCAGCTACTGCAAGGGCTGGAACTAATCTCAGAGACAACAGGGAATCTAGAGTGGAGGTAGCAGATGACATCATCACAAGTCCCAGGGCTTGACCCTATGAGCCCCTTAGCTAATGTTGTGATGTGTGAATTCCACATCAAACTGCATCACAGATACAAGTTTATCTCTGTACAATTGAGCAGGTAAGCAAGCAAGTACACATGGCTGTAGAACAAGCTAGCAAGTTACCTCACAGTTTGGTCTTGCATCCAGTCTATAACTTAGGACTTTTTCGGACATTTAAAAAGCAACGCAAGCAGACTCGTCACCTTGCGAGGCTGCTTCGCTGCAAAGTGTCAGTTTCGGATGACGCTGCCCTCTAGCGGTACTGTTGCGGTACCGCAGGGAGAGTTGAACGTCATATTTGCTTGATTTTTACTCATGATCAACTTTCGTGAGTAAAAATCAAGCAAATATGACACTTAACTCTCCCCAAGGTACCGCAACAGTACCGCTAGAGGGCAGCGTCATCCGAAACTGACACTTTGCAGCGAAGCAGCCTCGCAAGCTGACGAGTCTGCTTGTGTTGCTTTTTAAACGTCCGAAAAAGTCCTTAGACAATGCCATGAACCATGACACCAACTACACACTTTAAATTTGTAGCATGACAGAACCTGCTACATTTTCTGAATGTTCAGTACCTCAGACTTTTTCTGAATGAATAAAGGAAAAGAAAAGACAATTTTTCAGACACATCAGTCTCTACAACATATTTTCACAATAAACACAGCTGGATTAAGCTTGTTTATTGCTTCTCCACTCCATTAGTTATTAGAAAGGGCTCTGAAAGAGCATCATCATATCTGACTTGACCGTGCAGGCCCTCATGTAGCAAGATAGCAGTTTAAGGAATTGGGGGAGACATCCTAGTCTTTCCAGGATCTGCCATAGACCTTTTCTACTCACAGTGTTGAAGGCTTTGGTGAGGTCGACAAATGTTACATAGAGTCCCTTGTTCTGCTCTCTACATTTCTCTTGCAGTTGTCTAAGGGCAAATACCATATCTGTAGTACTCCTATTGGCTCTGAAGCCACATTGGCTTTCAGGTTGTGTTCTTGCTCCAACTTTATTTACAATCTTCTTCAACATGATGCTTCAAAGGGCAGAGCTTGAAGAAGAAGACGGCATCTATATACACTATTGTATTGATGGTAGCTTGTTTAAGTTAAGCCATCTGAGGGCTCACACAAAGACTCTAAATTATCTAGTCCGTGAGCTGCTCTTCACTGATGATGCTGCCCTTGTTGCCCACACAGAAGCAGCTCTGCAGCGCCTAACATCCTGCTTCGCAACAGCTGCAGAGCTGTTTGGGCTGGAAGTCAACCTGAAGAAAACGGAAGTTCTTTACCAGCCTGCACCACAGGACAAACACCATCATCCCCACATTGCCATAGGCAAATCTGTGCTTAAGTCTGTTCAGCAGTTCACCTACCTGGGAAGCATCATCTCCTCAGATGCCAAGATTGACAAAGAGATCGATCACAGATTAGCAAAGGCACATAGTGCATTTGGAAGACTTTACAAAAGAGTCTGGAGTAACAAACACCTGAGACGAAACGCAAAAATCAGTGTGTATAGAGCCATTGTACGGTCTATTCTCCTTTATGGGTCTGAAACATGAGTCACCTATCGCCACCACTTACGACTCCTCGAACGCTTTCATCAGCGCTGTTTACGCACAATCCTAAATATACACTGGACTGACTATGTGACGAATGTTGCTGTCCTTGAGCAAGCAGGGATCACCAGCATTGAGGCCATGATATTGAGAACACAGCTGCACTGGGCAGGGCACGTTTCTAGGATGGAGGACCATCGCCTCCCAAAAATACTACTCTACGGTGAACTCGCCATGGGTCAGCGTAAGAAGGGCACTCCAAAAAAGCAACACAAGGACTCCCTGAAACAACATCTCAGGCGCAGCCAAATTGATCACCAACAATGGTCCGCCATGGCCTCACATCAGGAGGCTTGGAGATGCACTATCCACAGTGCTGCAGCCTTACTTGAGAGCTCACGCCGAACAAGTCTTGAAGAGAAACGACAACGCAGAAAGAATCACAACCTGGAATCATCACACAAGGAGACTTTCTGCTGTGCTTTCTGCAACCGGTCATGTTTATCTCGGATTGGCCTTTTCAGTCATCAGCGCGCTTGCAGAAAGCACGGGATGAGTCCTTCCTGAATCTTTGTTTGCGAAGAAAAGCCAGAGAGAGCTACTCCACAGAAATCTCCTAATTGTACACCAGTTTCCAATACTGTATTTGCAAGCATTCACTAGTACTTCACACACACACACACAACTGTTTGCTGTAAGCCATTTATTAATTCCTTCTGTAATCAGAAAATGAAGATATGTCCAGAGATCTGAAAAGGGGGGTACATTGTAGTCAAAACATTCTTATTCATGTCCCCAACCTTATAGATGTTTTTCAAAAGTACCTCTTATAATGGATCTGAATTCATTCTAAATTAATTTAGTATTGGTTTCGGCATCTCTTTTACTCATCAAAAGGCAAACATCTTTAAGAGGAAATGGATTTTAATTCCCTCCAGTACTTCAGATGGTTTCGGAAAGTACATCTGACAGAATAAACATCCTCTGTTGAGAAACAAGAGGTTTCTGAGATGGAAACCAGAATTATGAAGCTGTGGTCTGCCTACAAACACATGCCTTCATTTTGTAGCTCATACACTGAAACATTTCTACAGCCACTATTATTACCAACTGAGCTGAATCCAGTTTTAGACGTAAGCCCCATTGATTTCAATGGGTCTTCTCCAGAGGTGTCAAATTCTGGGTTTTGAGACCCATTGGACCTTCCAGAAATAATCAGGGGCTGAAACACGATTGGAGTTGCCACAGCTAAACTTTGGCAGTGGCCATCACCTTTACTGTTGCCACTGCAGTAGCCTAAAATTCAGCAGCAACTATGTTGGCTTTCTACGGTACATGATGAATTCTTTCTCCACTATCGAGCCCTGTAAGACTGTAGAACAGACTGTCTATTTCCCTTCCTGAAGCCCCACTGACCATGGCACTGAGGCTGCGTCTATATATTACAGCTGGGAGTGGGATAATTTTAGCCTGGAGAGGCCAATGTGGAGAGGATGCCTGTGGGAAGTGTATTGTGGGCTTTGCTGAGTCTTCTGGTCTAGACTAAAAGATCACTAACACCACTATCCTACATCTGCTTATCTGGGGGCAAGGCTCACTGAAGTCAAACGAGACTTATTCTAGAGGAGATGTACTTATGACAAGAACTTGGAAAACTGACCACAAGAAGAATTCCCCAGCCTGCATGCAGATTCTGGATGTCGTAAACCACAAAGTAGATTTTTCCAGACTCTGTAAACAGGGACTAGACACTAGAAGATCACCAAGTCTAGCTCCTTCCTAGCATGATTATTGTGCAAAATTACACACCAATTCTATAGCAAGAAAGTGAATCCTTGACAAGGGATACTCTCCTTATCCTCTTCCCCAGAGCCCAGACCAGACGTTTTTATCACTGGAATGGACTCCCCTCTCCATCCACTCCTACCAGGAAGGAACAGCAGTGGCAACAGCCCCTCCGAGGGCTTGAAACCTGCCAAGTGGGGAGCCTACATGGAACTGCACAGATGAAGTGTTACACTCTGGTTGATGTAGGATCTCAGCCCAAATTTTGTACCATTATTCATGCACTTCCAGAGCTAATGCATCAGAAAAGGCAGGTCAAAGAGAAATACTTAATCAGGAGCAATTAATTGTCTTTTCCTTGCATACTACTTTAGACTAGAAGACATTAATAGGATGTAACTTCTCATCTTCAGTGAGAAAGGATGTCTCAAAACAATGTTGAGTAAATGATCAACTGCCATTAGATTTTCCACTGGAGGATTTTTTTAAAAAACATTGTTCAAAAATAATATTTTTGCACAAGAAATGTATCTTTTGTGTCAAAATCTTCATTTCTGTACAAAACACCATCTTTTGAACAGGTAAACTTCTCACAAAAAATATTCTGGGATGCAAACAAATAGTTTAAAATGTGAAAATCAATTTTAATCTCATCCAATTGGAAGAAAGTGTTGAAAATTCTTCATTTTTTCATGTGAGAAGAAAATAAGCAAAGATTTAGAACCCCAGAAATCAGCCAGGTCCAGATTTTTGAGGGAACCATAGTCTGTCTGTATTTAAATATTTATATTTCACCCTACAACAAAAGCTCTCAGGGTGGCATGCATTAAAATACATTCAAACAGTTCAAAGAAATTTAAAATTTAAAACAGCAAGGATAACAGTTTAATAACATGTTAATTAATATAACAATTTAAAACAAAACAACACCATGTACAAATTAATAAAATCATGATATCCCAAAGGTTTCCATAAATAGCTGTTTTAACTTGGTCCTAGAATGAAGCCAGAGTTGGCCCCTAAGGGAAAAGGTATTCCACAACTGGGGCATCAGTGCAGAGAAGACACTGTCCTACGTGCTCATTTAATGTATTTCCCACACTAATCAGATACAGATGAAGGCTTGTCCAGCATACCTCAGTTCTTAGGCAGGTGTGTAGAAGGAGAGAAGCACCTTCAAGTATCCAGATCCCAGGCCTTTTAGTGCTGAGTATGTAATGACAGTCGGCCCTCTGTATGCACAGATTCTGCATCAACAGGTTCAACCATCCATGACTTGAAATTGTTTTTTTTTTTTTTTTAAATTCCAAAAAGCAAAGTTTGGGCTTGTCTATAGTGGCCAAATACTTCAGCTTGCTCCCATTCCAGAGCCCTGCAATCGAAATAATGCAGGGCATTTACCCCGATCTGCCCCTAGGCAGTCCAAACAACACCTGGGGAAGATAACGGGGCTGGAATGGGGGCAAGCTAGGATAGGGCCTTTTACTGTGTGTTAAGAAAATTCCCAGTTTAACCCATTTCTTCTGGATCGGGCCCTGTGTGTCCACAGGAGCCCATCCCAGAACACTGCTTCCAGCCATGGCCCCCATGGTTCTAGCCTAGAGGGACCAGGGAACCAAGATTAGGTCCCCTGGCCAGGCATGATATTATTGTAAGTTTTTATTACATACACCCACTATATATATATATATATATATATATATGATGTCATTTATTTTTATCCTAAATCCTGTAGAGCATTTCACTGCCCTTAACCTTAGTAGTAGGTAGGGGGCCCACCAAAGATCCAGGCCTGGGGGCCTGCCTCAGGATGTGGGGGCCATGCTGACAGCTCCCTGGCTCTCCCAGAAGCCAGGCAGGGGTCCTGCAGCATGTGACCAAGGCTGGTGACATGCAGGGGGGCTGTAGTCACACGTTGCAGGACCCCTGACTGGCTTCCACATTAGTGAGAAAATGGCAGTGGCAGTGGCTTCAGCGACGGGCCAGCTTCTTGTTTGGACTCTGGCCCATTTTCTGCAGGTAACTGGGGTGGTAGTGGGTGGAACTGGCCAGCTCCAGAGGCAAGATACCCCAGCAGGGAGCCAGCCTATCCTGGCTAGTGTAGATGAGCTCTTAGTTTTGCCATTTTATATAAGGGACACCATTTTATTATGCCACTATATATAATGGGATTTGAGTATCCACAGATTTTAGTATCCATGGGGGGTCCTGGAACCAAACCCTAATGGATAACCATGGCCCACTGTATTAGCACTGCAAATTCAGTTTGGAAGCTTACTGACAGCCCATGTAATTCCTTCAAAACTGGTGTACAGAACACTCTGAAGTAGTTTAATTCTGAAGTTACCAGTACCATTCTAGGTCATCCCTGTCCAGGAAAAGTCATAGTTGGTGGTCCAGTGAAAGCTGGCCCCAGGCACTCTGAGCTACTGAGTCCATCTGGGCCTCCAGGAACAGAGACTGATCTAGGAGTAATCCAAAACTACACTAGTCATAATATTATACCATTATGAGAATGAGCCTTGCTTTACACATCTCCTCCTCTGATGCAGCCACATAATGGAGATTGTAGGCTTCCACTCTGATGTTGGGTTAACTTCACCATGCCATGTGGTAACTATGGTTACTATTAAATACCAGTTAATGAAAGCAACAGGCTTCATAAACTATGGTCTGAAGCAAAGCTTTCAAGGTAAACTTAAATGTAATTAATTACTATTTCAAGGTCGTTATTTACTGTCCACATTGGTAGCCCAGAGTTTGAAAGGGCCCCCTTTTCAGCTCTGACCATAGGCTATTGGTGGAGGTTATAGTTACAGTTTATCAAAAAACCCTTCATTTTCCTTCTTATAACCATCAGATAAATTCAAGAATGTCATAATATTTTAAGCATAGGAGATAACCTTCTCTGCTGCGGCACCTCTATTTGTATGTTAATAATCTATTTCAGTTACTCTGTTTTAAATTGTTCTTAGCTGTTAGAACTGATTCTATTATATGCTGCCCTGAGATCCTTGGATATATATAGGGTGGGTTAAGTATGCTAAAACCTGTTCTCCAGCAAGGATACTTAAAAAAAAACACCTTAAAATATTACATTTAAAATGCTGCTTTTAAAATACACTTCTGTTTTGCCTTGGGAAGACTCATAGAGCTTGTTGCTGAGTGAAATGCACAGGATTGCAAAATAAAACCCCTCAGAGGGCTATTTTATAATCCTGTGCATTTTACTGAAAAGTAAGTCAGTGCCCAGAAAAGACACATCTAGACAAGCATTCCCAAAACAATAGTTTTACATGTCTGCAGCGCTCTCTCTCTCTCTCTCTCTCTCTCTCTCTGTTTAACTTTGTCAGGGGACCTCTGGTCCAAAAGAACCTAGTATTTCTGTATCTCTGCAAAATTCATTTCTATCTATTCAAGTGGCTGATTAGGCTACTTGAAAAAACATAATGCATTAAATGGAGGAACAAGGAAAGGCTGCAAACTGATAAAGAGACAATTACTTTAATATTTGGCATTCATTAAACACCAAGCAGTTTAATTTAAAAAAAAGATAATATGCCAATAAATATTCACAGTTTTAGACAAAGACTAGGTGGAAATTCTTTAGAGACATGTAGCCATTCATTGTTGAAGGCTTGTTCTCCAAGACAAGGGAAGAGTTAACCATGTCTATACTGTCTTTGATACTAAAGCCACACTATAATTTTAGGCAACAGGGTTCTTAGCTGTTTTCTGTGCTCAGGGTTCCCACCACTTTTTTTCTTGCCCTGATCCCATGACTTTAAGAGCAGACCGCACTTGCAAATTCATCTGCATGACTTCCATTGATTTATTGTACTATAAGACGTTTTGACTGCTATTTTTCTGTACATCATATTTGTATTATAAGCACAGGTTTGGGAATATCAATAGACAACTCTGTCCATTTTACTTCTCTGTTTCTTGTTTTTCCACTCTTAAATTTGTTCTTTTCTATTTCTGCATCAGTTTGTAACTTTTTAAAAAGATTGTATTAAAATCTGTATGCATTTCCCCACACACTTCTCTTAACATGCACATTTTGGTGTGCAGTTTGCCTAAAATGCTGGTTTGCAAATGGATTCCTAAAATACTGATTTGCATTTTTGTTTCACTAAAGTACACATTTTTGTACCTCCGTATCCACGGGGGATTGGTTCCGGGGGGGGGGCATGGATACTGAAATCTGTGGTTAACAGTGAACACTGGACCCCACCCACCACCACCACCCTGCCGCCATCTCAGGAGCCCTCCCAGGGGAAGGGAGGTGAGCTCTCTTCCTCCTGTCCCTTCTCTGCTGCCGGTGCTGCTGGGGTGGGGGGAGGTGAAGTGGAGGAAGCGGGAGAGGTGGAGGGCTTTCTCCCAGGCTGAGCCATGCCACTGCTTCCACTGCTGCTGGGCTATGGGTAACCACCAGAACCCTCCCAGGGGAAATGAGAAGGGAGGTGAGATCTCTCCTCTCCCTCTCCCTTCCCCCCAACCCTGCCATCTCCACCACCACCACTGGAGCCCTCCTGGGGGAAGGGAGAAAGGAGGTGATATCTTTCCTCCCCCTCTCTCTTCCCCCTTCGCCCCTGCTGTCACCAACCATGGATAACTGAATCAGCGGATATGGGGGTGCTATTGTATGTATTTGTTGTTAGGAAATCTGCATCACAAAATTCTGAGATATGGAAATATAAAATGGCAACTGTGTTTTCATGTGGCACACTGATCTGCCTTCTGAAATCAAAACTGTGATGACTTCTTTTTCCCCATATGAAATCTGACAACATGCCCACCCTCTTGGGTGGGAATAATCACACTAAGCTTCAGACAATTAAGTTTGAGGTATGTGTGTGTGTGCACGTTCATAAGTCCTGCAGACACAGGGCTGTGGCTTTCTGAATTGAGTCAATCCATCTCTAATGTAGCCTCCCTCTTTTCCTACTGCCTTCTATCTTACCAAGCATTTTTTTCTTTTCTAGTGAATGAGTCATGATATGGCCAAAGAAGATTTTCACACAGGGCCAAAATGCCCCGTTACTGCCCTGTCACCTCCTCTCCCGTTCCTGCCACAGAATAACGTAAATATTTCACACACTTACCTTAATTCCGCGGCAGGAACGGGCTCCCCCTCCCCTGGCTGGACAGCCGTAAATGCAGCCGTCGTAAGGCTGCTTTTACGATCAGCTGTCTGAACCGTTATCATGTTATCACGTGACAATGGCCAGGTGGTAAATTTAAAAAATAAAACTCCCCCAAACATAAAATCAGTTCACCAAGCACAAAAACTTACTTTAAATCACACAATCAAAACAGGGAAGGTAAAATAAAGGGTGCCACTTACCTGGATGTCCAGATCATACCAGGAAGTGCTTGGAATGGACCTCCCCTCCGTGACTGTCATTTCGGAACAGGAACAGGGCTCCTGTTCGCACACCCATGATTGCGTGATAGCGACGGAACGGGAGGTCTATTCACGATGAAAAATCATGATTACATTGTTCTGGAACAGTCACGGGAGCAGAATGGATGCAGGACAGAACGGGGTCAACGTTGTCCGAAAGGGAAAACCTTTCCCGACCCTGTTCTGTTCCTGCCATGGGATATATAGCCCGTGTGAAAATCTCCTAAGTATGATAATCTCAATTAAGTCATCTTGGCTTCTAGGGAGAGTTCAGACTTGATTTGCTCTAGGACCCATTATTTGTCTTTATAGCATTCAACAGTATCTGTAGAACTCTTCTCTAGTACAAAATTCCAAATGAGTTGATTTTCTTCCTATCAACTTTCTTCACTGTCCAGCTTTAACAGCCATAGATAGAAATTTCTGATGGCACTATCTTTCTGCATTGGTGAGACTGCATGCTCCTGAGAGACTATGCTGATGGCACCAATGCAACTGGTAGGGTCAGACAGGCTTTTGCTGAGAAGGTAGACTAAATGTGCCAAACAGCTACTGGGCAGCAGCAGTAGTGGAGAGTGACACTGACAGAGGACCATTCAGCGATAACATCAGTGGCACCATAGCTAACACTTGTTAGTACTGTGCAGAAGGAGGAATGGTAAACCCCTTTTTGGATGTCTTTTACTATGAAAAGCCTGTGATGAGACAATCCAAAATGCATACTACAGCTGTCTTTAAAAGTTGCCTTTAAAAGACGGTAACTATTTTTGTTTTTCATAAGTGCATAAAATACAAAGACATGGTAGGCCAGACTTAGGTCAGCCCAACTTAATTCAGGATTTGATAGGATGCACTGCCTTCATTTCCTTATGAACATCTGAAGTTGCTTCATAGTACACATTTTAGTCTATCAAATTCCCTGCTATCTGAACTCTATCAGAGAGGTGGTCTCGCTGACATCCCCTCCTAAACTTGTGGTTACAAGAGACTCTTATGGTTTGACCCTGTAAGCTGCCCTATAATAGGCCATATTATTTGCCCACCTATCTCAGTGCTTTTTGCTCCATTTGGTAGTATTCATAACGACAGTGTAGACACAGAGTAAGAGCAGGAGTACATCATTGCAGATAAGCTTCATTGGACTTAGTAGTGCTTACTTCTTTCTAACTGCATGGTTTCAACTTGTAAAACACCTTGAGCTTTCACTAAAGACATTCAAGCCAGCTGAAATGTAAAATTTCGCTTTTAATTATTCATACAAAGAATCTTGCAAAGAATTGTTACCATTTAAAGAACCTATGTGAAATATCTAGGTAAGCAAAGGAAAAAAAAAAGGAAAGATGTAAGCCTTCATTTAATCACTTCTTCATTTTTCTACTTCCTATGTGCTAATTTGTCATTTACAACAGAAAAAAATTGATAGCCTTGTTATCACTTCATTCACTGGCCACAGCAAGGATAGTCTATCAATTACTCTCCCATTTGGGCAGAAGACTCTAGTACAATATGACCCCTGTATCCGTAGGACTGGCAACTGCAGTTTCACTTATATGTGTCGGGAAAAGTATGTTCTCTCTAGGCATTTTTTACATCCTCCAGTGCGATTCTATCATATGCATCCGCCAGAAGTTGGCCAAAGAGTCATGCTAAAGGACATAGAAAATGCCTTGAGAGGTATTCTCTCTACGAATCAATCTCTTGGTCCTCCAGAGTATGGTATGCCTGGGCCAGAAGTCATTCATTCCAATAGGGTGGCTATTATTTGCAGTTTCAAGTTTCCATGGTAAGCCTAGGGACATATCTCCCATGGATACTATAGTTGTCCCTCCACATTTGTGGGGGTTAGGGTCTTGAGACCCCCGCGAATGTGGAAAAAACACAAATTAAAAATGCTGCTCCTGTGACCTCCCCCAGAGGGAGGGAGTCAGCAGGAGAGTGTCTGGCCAGCCTGGCTGGCCTCTCTGTGGCCTTCCTGAGGGGACTATGGGCGTTAGAAGCCCCGGAGCCCACGTAGGAAGGCCAGGGAGGGCAGCGGGCGGGCGGGCGGGAGGCTGCCTTGCCTCTCCCCAGCCTTCCTGAGCGGACTCCGGGGCTTAGAAGCCCCAGAGCTGCTTCTGAAAGGCTGGGAAAGGTGCAGGCAGGAGGTTGCCCCACCTCTTGCCAGCCTTCCCGAAGGGGCTCGGGGCTAAACCGCGAATAATCAAAACTGCGAGTGTGAAAGCCTTGAATGTAGAGGGGCAACTGTATATACTTCTGTTGAAATAAGCCTGGGAGAGCAGCCCCCCCCCTTCACCACACCACTTCTCCAGGGCCCCAGACCTAGCACGTTCAAACCTTCTGTTGCCTGATATTTTAGAAAGAACAAACACAACAACAACAACAACAACAACAGGTGTCAGGGATTGAACCTGGTCCCTTCTGCCAGCAAAAACAATATAACAAGCAGTCAGGCAATCAGAAACTATAGAGCATGGAAAAGTTACTTTTTTACTACAACTCCCAAAATCTCCAATCAGTGACTAGGCTAGCTAAGGATTCTGGAGAGTATAGTTCAAAAAGTAACATTTTCATGCTCTAGGGAGCTTATAAGAGACTCACGGTCCCCTCTCTACATGCGCAGTTGCTTCATATCATTCTACTTGTCTCCTCTAGTAGTTAATTTTCCTCCTCCCTCCCTCCCTACTCCTAGGAAAGCTGGATGCTCAGAAAGAGAGATAAGAAGAGAAAAACCATGAAGGAGAAAGGCAGCCAGCAGGTTATCCTTTACCACATGTATAATTTCTATCCAGTCTCTTATGCCTGCTGAGAAATGGTCAGAATTCTCAGTAGGCAGCTATCTCATGTTTGGGTTGCTCACACATGGCAGCTGTAACACATAACCAAGGTCTTTGACATTTAAATAAGAAAGCTTTCTGCAATTCCTATCCATGCACATATATGCTTGAATAGTGGCAAAGAAAGAGGCCGACAAAGACACCTCCCTTTTGATGACTCAGCATATGCCACAAGCAATTTTCTATTATATACTAGTACCCACAGGATGGAAAATGTATCCTTGACTATGAATCCAGCCTGCTAAAAAAAAACCCTCTAAGGTCACCAAAACACAAACAAGACAAAAAATCATGGGCTAGACCTTTTCCTCTGGTCTAGCCCATGATCTTATCTTTAATAATACCTTCTCAGAGTTTGGACTGGGGTTTTCAAACAGTAAAATGCAATAGCGTACAGTAGCCCTTTCTAGGACACAGCCACTTTTATGAATAACTTCTAAAGATCCACAGTCTATAACCTTAGATAAATGATGAAACTGATGTTGGCCTTTCTGGATCAGGTTACAGAAAGTATTTGTTTTAAATAAGAACTGCTTGCAGCAAAATATAATAATCTCATCAAGTAGATTGTAATTAATTTGTCAATTATATAGGAAAAAATGGTATTTCATTAGCTTCCTTCTTCCTCAAACACTGCCTGTGCATGGGATTTATGCTTAAGCATAAATTAGCCCAAGTAGCTCACAATGCACCACAAAAGCAATAACCAACAAAGAGCTCTAGTTTTCGTGTTGCACGTACACTGTGCATGTCTACAAGGAATCCATCTGTACCATGCAAGGGGCTCTGGGTATAACCAACATGGTGCTCTAGGTTCTAAAGGATTTTCCTGTTTTCCCTATTCACTAGCTAACACTAGAGATATTTACAGCCACTATACAAGCAAGTTATTTCTATAGACTACTAAGATAATTAATTTTTAAATTGTCATTGAAAAAAATTAACCAATTAGGAACAATGAATTAATTTTTGATAAGACTGTCTCCATGTGTAGCATTTACCAGTAATGGTAAACACTGAAGGACAGAGTCCCTACAACCATGTCCCTAAGGAGAGTCCAAAAATGCAAGTAACTGTTGATCCACAGAACATAGTTCTATTAGTTTTCACTTCTATCAGGAATAAGTCTTTTTTCAGGCTTCCGGGTCTTAAATTCCCTGTTCAAGATTAATACATTGTAATTGCCTTTTCAACTGCCCATTCTAGACCAATCTACTCTACATTACAACAGGGATAGCTCACAACAATATATTTATATTGAAAAAAATCCATGCCTCCACTACACTCAATACAAATGTATTACAGGGATTGCAGCTAAGCTCAGAGATAATAGGAATAACTGAAGTGGGTAGCAGCTGACATAAACAACCCTGCTAATAAAAAAAAAGTCCAAGTTTTTCAACCCTGTGAACCACTATGGCAACAGCAGATAAGTGAGCCCAGTTCATGATACAAGTATGTTGCAAGCAGCATGTTAGATCGGTGCCTAGATAGAAAACTGCAGGGGTACAGTTTTGTGGATTCTTCTGTTGATTCCATGCAATGTCAGGGATGTAAGGAAGGCTATAAATGCAATAAATATGCAATGTTCTGACATGGCCAATAGTTTTATAGAATACCTGGGGGAAAGGAAGCAGAACTTAGGAGTCCCACGCTGGGTGATTCTTGTGATATATTTTTTTTATAATCTGCAATTCCAATTAGACACTCAATGTAAAGTTTCCAGTCTGGAGGTTGCATTAAAAGGCCTATTTTAAGAAGACGTTTGATTTGACATGGCAGCATCTACCAGCTGTGAGCTAATGGCCAGAAAACCTATTTTCCCAACAAGTGACATTTTCAAAAAAGTAAGGAAGCCCATATTTTCATGTAGCAATTTCTCTTTCTCTCTCTTTTAAAAAAGGAAAAGTATTTTTCTGGTCTATTCAAGAAGCCAACTTGAATTCATAAACTAGAATAATAATTTGTTCAAAGTACATTATTTTGTGCAAATTACTATGACTTATAGGACAAATATGGCAAGTTATTGTGTGCATCAATGTAAGCTAATGCATGGTTAGCGTTGTAAGACAAATGTGAAGAAAGGGATCAAGCTATGTATGAAAATCCATTCCATAGAGTAAGCCCTGTTTTATCTCGCTTTTAGTATAACACACAATCTGTGTGTGCCATCAGGCTGAACTTAGCCCATCAGCAATTTACCATGGTCTGCCAAGCACAAGATATTCAGAGGTCCACATCCCCCCTTCCTTTTCATGTCTATCTAGGCTGTTGCAAAAATACAAGAGACCTACACAACTTTTAATCAAGCATCTGGTAGGCCAAGGAGGTTGCTTGGGGACCGCTTGGCAGTTCAGAAGTTGCGGAGGCCTAGTGTAACAGGAACAGAATATTTGGCAGCAATGTGGAGACATATCATAGTGGAGGCTGATCTGTGTGGTGAGCAAATGCACACAAAATAGCTCACCCAACAAAGAAATGTCAGCAGAGGCAGCATGAATGTGAGGGTGTCCCAGGTACTTTTGTTTGCTAGTTTGCATTTAGACCAGTGGTGAATGAACAGCAAAAGTGGGTTTTCTAAGGCAACTCTTCATTCAGGCCACACTACTAATATACTGAACTTAGAGCCCAGAAAAATTACTTTTTTAATTCTTGGATTACAACCTCCAAAATCCCCTAGTCAGAATGGGGGATTTTGAGAACTTTAGTCAGTGGTGAATTCCATGCCTGTGCAGCAGTGATTTAACTCCAGTTTGTAGCCTGAATTTTTAAAAAGCTATCCTGGGAGTGGAACTCTATCCCCCTAAGAGGTTCAGCACAGTGGACAGTTCCCTTAAAGTTCAGACTAAAACCCAGAGCAAATTCACTGCCCCACTGACAGGGAAGCCACCAGCTGCCACAAGTTCTAATCTTTCCAAGCTGTGATTGAACTTTCCAAGTCTGATTGAACTAGGTGAATACTGTATATACAAGACTGAAAAGCACATTGTCAAGAGTCCAGTTTAAGCACTATAGAGTTCATGTCAGTAGTCTGATAGGGATGGGGGACAGGGAGAAACAAAGGAGCTGAGGCCACCTTCCACCTATGACTGTCAAACAGTTTGATGCAAAGCACTGCGAACATTCAACCAGCTCTCCCTCCTTAACAACAAAGATGGTGACAAGAAATGAAAAAATGCATGTGCTGCCTGCTCAGAGGTAAGTCCTTTAGTTCAATGATACTTACTTCCAGGGGAATGTAAGAGTGCCTGCATATATCCCCTCAAAAACAAAAAAAACGCATCATACAAAGGAAAGATTTTGGATAATATTTGCATATGCTAAGTTATTTAGCATTTAGAAACAATTACTATCATCTAAGTGGAATGTAGTCCATCTCACCATAGTGAGAGGATGCTGACCAGCCGTAAGGTATTATGTAACTTTTCCACCTTTTTGTCCTCTATGGGTATTTGATGGTAAGAAAAAAAATTGGATGACATGGTTGGGAAACCACAGGGAAGTTATGAGCAGATCCCCTGTGAAATTCTGCAGAAGTGACAGGGCACTTGCAGAATAAAAGTCTTTCTTGGAAGCATCTCTCTCTCCCTTTCTCCCTCTCCCTCTCCCTCTCTCTCTCTCTCTCTATTCCCCCCCCCCACAAATGAGTGGTGGAGTCTCCTTCTTTGGAGGTATTTAAACAGAGGCTGGATGGCCATCTCTCGGGAATGCTTTGATTGGTTTATTCCTGCATGACAGAGTGTTGGTCTAGATGGCCCTTGTGGTCTCTTCCAACTCTATGATTCTATGAGTATATTAGGATCAACCAAGTCCAGAGCTCCAGGACTAATTTCCACCACAGACCACATGCACCCTGCAAAAACCATAAAGTGGAACTGACCAGATGTCCACTTTTGAGTTTATAAAAAAAACATTTTTAGGGGCAAAACAAGGCATCTTTGCATTATTTGACAAAGAATTGCCACTCCTCTAGGGTGGCTGTTCTCCTTTACACATATACACACACAGCCACAAAAATCAAGGTGGGCCACATGAAGGAGAGTTCTATGGATCCCACAGACCACCAACCCCCCCCCCACAAATAAATGAATCCAAGGGTAAATTAAGCCATAACTCTCACTAAGAGCCAAAATGACTACACTTAAGTTGTCATAGTTTGCACATATTATGAGACAACATGACTAATTGGCAAAGATGATAATGCCTGCTAAAGTTGAAAGTAGTAGGAAAAGAGGAAGATCACACTACAGATTGATCAATGCAATTAAGAAAGAAAGCTATGGCCCTGAGTTTGCAATACCTGAGGAAGGCTGTTAATAACATGGTCTCTTGGAGGTCTCTCATTCATAGGATTCAAAGGCAGCTTGATGGCAAATAATTACCAACACCACCACATGCAGGCTGCATGTTACAAGCCAAGCGTACATTATCCCAGACAGCAGCACAATAAAGCCCTGTACTGTTTCTGAAAAATCAAGAGAGGAGCCAAAAGAAGCTTCATGAAGTACAGTAATAAGATAGCCTGCATCAACCACTGTCTGGCAGCCAGTCACAGCCGGGACACAGAATCATAATGTTTCCTCCTCCTCCAATGAACTATGATGCCTTTGATGGCCTCGCATCCAAACCATGTGCAGGCATAAAATATCAAATAGGCATCCCAAGTCCTGATACATTTTGCAAAGCAGTTTGACTAATACGAGAAGACATGGCACAGCCATCTGCCAGGGTCATTTGCCTTCTATTCCGAGAGAAGTCAGCCAGTGAACATATCCATAAAACAATATGAATCAGTTCAACTGGCATAGTTAGTTTGCCTCCCATTGATTCCAACTAGAGGGGAAAATTAAAATGAAGTTGTGCTGCGGGGGTACAAGAGGGAAAGAGCAAGAAGAAAACCTACCCCCATCCTTCACCCTTGGCAATGTAAGTTGGAAACTAGTTTATATTCTGTCAGGAATAAACACCACCTACCTAGAATTGTTTTAAAAAACTGTATAAAGGGAAATAGCAACTAACCTGATCTTTCAAAATGTTTGTACCTCCAAGTGGTTGAATTTAATTCTTTTGGATGTGTAACTATTTAAAAACTGAACAGTAGGCATTGATGAATGTCTGTAAGACATATTGTCGATGTCAGAACCACTCTTTCCTGATAAAGGCAAATTTTTACTGGGAAATTTGTTTCTATAATTAATGTGTTTTGAAGTGAGTGACCTTATGTAACAGCAGAAAAAGCTTTAATTATTGTTGGTGATTAATCAGTTTTGTTGGTTTTATTTTTAATCCTGTTATCCTAAAATTATGTTCAACTTAAAGGTCATTTTACACTTTTGTGCTCTCACAGATGGCAATACTGAGCCTTTTTTTCCTGGGGGGGGGGGAAAAAAAGGTAATCTGAACATAAAATACACAGAGTAACAATTCATTGCCTAGTATGATGCAGAGTGGGGAGTGAGGTGGAATTTCTCTCCCTCTCTTATCACCCAATCTGTAATAGAGAAAACACAGATCTTGAGAAATTTAGATACAGCTCCACACAGATCTCTAGATAATTTAAAAAATATTTCTCTTCTTCCCATTAGATGCAATCGATTATGAATCTGAATAGGGTCAGATTATTCCAGTGTTAACATCACCTGGGGTGATATGAAAAAAGGCCCCTGAGTTATGGAAAACCACTTTTCCTTTGAAATTGCTCTCATAGACTAAGATGCTAACTCTTAAATGGTATTAAATGGCTGCCTTCCGTGAACCTCACTAACCTGGGAAAGAGGAACCACCCTCCTAGGGCCAGACCTCCTTGATGAAGAATAAGAATATATGAACATGGAACTCCTGTCCCACTTGTTCCATCTTCAAATTCTGCACCTATAGTTTCAGCATTTGAGAATGTTACTTTTTTTTTGATGTATTAACTCCCAGAATTCCACAACCAGTATGGCCAGGTTCTGTGAACTGTACTCTTTTATGCTTTAGGCTCCTCCTACAGTTTCTGCTACTTGACTGGGAATTGGCATGGCCCCAGCCTTGGGCTTGGGGGAGGACTTGGCCATGACACTGGCTGATCAGCTAGACTAGGCTCTTGATATGGAGACAAAGCCTGGATCCCCACCTGCATTTTCTTCTGAATCTGAGAAGCCATGTGCCTTCTCTACTGTTGTTACACCTTGTTACATCTGCTAAGTGGCACAAGTGGAGAAACATCCATCTCAAAGCCAGCCATTTGATCCTTTGAAACACTCCATTCTTTGAGCAAGGGGTGGGGGTCTTGTGAAGACAGGGTTTTGTAAGGCCTAGGTCTGCCCCGGCTCTTGTCAGAGCAAGTTGTTCACTCAAAGCTATCTTCCTTGCATCATAGGTACCATAGATCAAAGTACAGACACCTATGCTTTATATCACTATATGAGCATTCAGTGCTGACAATGCAAGCCATTTTCCTTGTGAGTACACTGAATCAATATGGGCATGCAGAATGCTGCCTACCACTGCAAGCATATACAGTGGCCCCTCAGTATCCACTGGGGTTTGGTTCTAGGACATTCCCCCCAACCATGGATACCAAAATCCATGGATGCTCAAGTCCCGTTATATACAATGATGTTGTAAAATGGCATCCCTTATATAAAATGGTGAACAGCAAGGTTTGCTTTTTGAACCACCCCCACCCCTGAATATTTTCATGCTGTAGTTGGTTGAATCTGTGGATGCAAATCCCGTGGATACGGAGGGTCGACTGTATTTCTGGACTGGACATCTTGTTTTTCTTTTCTGCAGTTCAAATCACATACTAGTTGCCTCAACCAATTCCTTAACATACTTTCCCTTTATCCTCCCAACCTCCATGACCAGTACTTTCCCAATATTCCCATTGACAAAACTTAAGTCTTCTTTGTGGTCATGTACACAAAATGTTTTTGAACTCCCAAATCTGTTGGGTACTACTGCAGTATGACATCAAATCATAAGAGAGAAGAGGGAGAAATCTTCCAAGATATATTTAACTGTTATCCTACCTCAAACCACTGCCCATGAGACTGCATCTTCAGGATGACACAAGGATCTGGCTTGGAGAGGGCATCTCTGTCTGATATGCCTTTGCATGCGACTCTCAATTCGACCTTCGTCAGGCATGGGCTGCTAAAGATTCCCAGGGTATTTGCCGCTGATTCATAGATGTTGCTCATTTTCTTCATAATCTGTTGGAGAGAACATTCAGTTGTAAAACCATTTTGAAGCAGCAACACTCTATTTTTTTATTTTTCTTGTATTCACACTCATGTGATTTGTTTCTGCAATTAGTGTGCTAGGCAGGGACACATCCTAGGAAACAAACCAATTACCATATGCTGGTTTCCTAACATACAAATCATGTTTACGTGGTGCATGAGAAGTCAGGTACATAATAGGAAACAGGAACTATTTTGTAGTAATAACAGTACCACTGATCATACTGACAAGTACATTTCATGCTTCATATTCATCATATGTAAAATAATGTGTATCATTTAAAAATATCACAAAATGGCTTACAATAAAAGCAAACCGAATAAAACTAATTATTCAGAAATAATAAAATGATGAAACAAAACAACAACAACAATAATAATAAAATAATTCACCATAAAACAATCCATTAAAAACCCAGGGGTTACAGACCATACTAGTAATCGGGTAAGCAATCAAAAAAATGCCTGGGGAAATCAATAGGTCTTTAGGAGCCCACCTAATCTCAATGGGGAAATTATTCCACAGGATGGGTGCCACAACAGAAAAGGCCCTCCTCCACACTGTAAATGAGCCTCCCCAGGCTAGAGTATGACAAGCAGAGCCTCCTCCTCAAAGTGTAAAGATAGCAGGGATCCATATAGGAGACAGTCCTATATAAACTGATCCTGAGTTACATGGGTCTTAAAAGCCAAAAGTAACACCGTGAACATGGCTCATTAGCTAACTGGCAACCAGTGCTGATCTTTCAACACAGGAGTTTTACATGCACAGTTGGAGACACCACTAAGCAACCTAGTCACCCCATTCCATTTATACCCATTGTGGCCTCCATGCCATCCAAGGGTTGCTCCACACCAGAGCACATTACCATAGTCTAGTCATCCAATCCTGATGTTACAAATGCATGGATCACTAGTACAAGCTTCTTGTTTTAACTTCAAAGCCCTCCATAACCTAGCTCCCCCTTTCTTTCAGCTCTTAATTCCAGTTTGCTCAAGATCTGTGTTCTAGGAACTCTAGGCTTCTCACCCAGCCAAGGGTTTCCCCTTCCTTGGCTCAGCTTTGTCCTTTTTCACTGGCTGCTTCATACTCTTGGAATTGTCTCCCTGAATATTTGTGGACTACTCCTTCCCTCATTATTTTTAAATCTCAATTAAAAACTTTCTGCTTTCCAAAACTTTTGGAATTTAACATTGTTCTATAATCTTGTATAGTTTGATTATACATATTTGTCAGGTTGCTTTATATTTTTTGTATTTTATATGAATAATTTGTTTTATAATTATATTGCACAGTTTTATTATTCCTTTCTTCCCTCTGTGCTTGTGTGTGCAACTGCATGTGTCTATATGAGATTTTAGATTGTAAATCTTTGGCAGGACCCACTGCTTTTGGGTGTTTTATTTGTAAAGTGCCATGTAAACTGATGGCACTATATAAATAAATGATAACAGAAACAACTAAAGCGGATGCTTTTTGCCACTGAAGACACATGGACCCCAAGTGACACAGATTAATCTAAGACTATTCCCAGACTATGCACCTGTCCCTCTAGAAAGAGTGCAACCTCATTCAAGACAGATAGATAACCCAACCCCCCAAACCTGAGAAGCACTTACCAGGCTTTATTTTTTCTGGATTTAACTTCAGTCAATAAGACCTCACCCTTTTGAGCACTTAATCCTGGCATCAGTCCAGGCTGTGCATAGCCCCAATGGATTCAGACATAATAGAGGAACAGAGCTACCATCTGTATGACACCCCAGCCAAATCCCCTGATGACCATTCCCACTCTTTTCTATAGATGTTGAAGCATTAGGGACTGGATCATGCCCCATGGCACCCTACAGCACAAGTGCCAAAAGGGCAGAGAGCCCAGTCAGTTTGGAACTAACCCCACAGATAGAAACAGAACCACTGCAGCACAGTGCGTTCTGCTCCAACCTTACAGATCCAATCAAGACAAAACAGTGGCTGATGAAATCATTTTTAAATGATATGTTTAAATCATTGTGTGAGAAGAGCAGCCAAAGTGTTAGTGTTTTAAGGTTTCAAAGTTCCATGATACATGCATGCAACAACCTTGAAAATTTGGTGAGCCACAGGACATGGAGACCTTTGTGCCCATGTTAGATACTGATTGGTTTTCACTAAACTGTTATATCAGCTTCTTGATTGAGTGCCAAAAATAGCATCCAAGTGTGTGAGATTTTAATGTGGTAGCTTTCCCCTCCCTGACTTCTGATCCAGGTGGTAATTCAAATGAAATATTTCATGACTTTTCCCCCTAATGGCATTTCAAAATTGCTTGCTTTGTGGAAGCAGAGTATGATGCATTGTGTTGCTGAGAAGGAACAGGGATTGGCTTCCATAGACCATGAATATGGGGTTTTACCCCCCAATTGGAAGTAGAGCTCTGATTTTGCTTACAGTAACATTTCTTACAATGTGAAAATGTCATGCTTCTGCAAATGGAAGACAGAATTAGATATGGGATTAAATGTTGCAGCAAACTTCAGTTTCAGATTAGAAATGGTCCACTGCCAGGTGATGAGATGTCCTGTTTATTGCTGTCACATATTTATCATCTAAGATATTTTTTTTGAATGCTATAAAGATAAACTGTCAGGAAGTATCTGTCTAGGAAGCATCAAATGAATTTTCCTTCAGTCCCTCAGCAAGCGGGGGGTGGGGTGGGGTGGGATTTTGTGGCCACCCAGACACTACTGGACTGAAACTCCCAGCACCTGTAGCCAGGATAGCTAATGATGAGGAATTCTGGGAACAGGAGTCCAACAACAGCTGGAGGGGCACACAATCATCACCCTGCCATAGATGAAGACTGGATAATACTAGTGGAGGGGAAAAGGTGACAATAGTAGCCTTCTCTCTTTTCTCTACATCTGGGCTTGTGTTCTCTTCTCTCTCTCTCTCTCTCTCTCTCTCTCTCTCTCTCTCTCTCTCTGTCTCTCTGTCTCTCTGTCTCTCTCTCTCTCTCTCCATCCCTCCCTCTCTCCCTCCCTCCGCCCTCCACACTGATCATATCACTTCTCTTAGGCAGCTGCTTCTGTCTCTTCTCCTTCCATGCATTTACACCAGTCTCATCCCTTCCTCTTTCTCCTGAATATGGCCCATCATTTGTCAGTTCTTGTTATCTCTTCAGCATCCTGCGTGTCCCCACAGCAGCACCATTTGCACAATTTAATTTACACAACTTTTGCTCACTCACTAAAATGAGCTTCTGTTGATTATTTTTCAGCTCTGCCCATTTAATTCTTTTACATTTTCAAAAGATATGCACTGTTTTGTGCATACTTTATTTCTCAAGAAATGCTGTATAACCCATGCAAATATGTGATTCTCAAGGTGAGGTGTGCATTTTCTTGCAAAAAAAAAAAAGGTGTGGGGGTGACATCAATAGCTACTCCTTTAAGTCTTGCAGGGCTATTGAAAGGGTTATTGAATTCACAGATAGGACAGCATGCTGAACAAAACTTGTGTTGAGATGCTCTTTGAAACTGGCAGAGCCAATAAGGTTTCATCAGTATAACTGCATACAGGTCCAAGAGGGCAATAGCTGGATGATAGACATAGAGGCAAATTTCCTGGTAACCCCTTACCATGATCAATTAGTGGCCATCTGAGTTAGAGGAAAGAGCTGCACCCATCAGCCACCCATCTATCATTCAGCACCTAAAAACAACCAATGCACAAGGAGGTACTGGATACCTTTTTGTATAACATAGTAAAAAACAAAACAAAACCACCCTCTGGTTACATAAGTATACTGTACAGTACATCACAAAGAGGATTCCACTTTTGGTCTCCAGCAAACCTCAACCATATTCTCAGCCAGATTTGGCAGAACACTTGCTCTTGGCTTTATTTGTAGTTACTTATGTTCCCAAGGATAGCTGTTGATGCCTCCTCCCTCCCACAAGGATACTCCACTCCTCAGGGCCATTTCTGTGGCCCCCAGGGTCCCTCAAGGGTAAAATAAGTTTGCTCCAAAATGCCCCCAAAATGATCTCTAGGGCATTTCCTTGCCTGGAGCCCCATGCAACCCCCGGGAATCTAAATGAAATTTTGCAAAACCTTTATTCTAGTTTTATTCTAGACTTTAAGGGAACTATCCTAAGTGCTGAACAATATCTCCAAATAGGTTCAGCACCTTGAAAAGCTCCTTTAAAATCTAGAAGACTTGAATCATAGAATCATAGAGTTGGAAGAGACCTCGTGGAAGACTAGGAGGCTGTACCTGTTCCCGCGGAAAACAACCACTATTTTTTTTAAATGTCCTGAAATCCCCTCTAGGCGCTCAGGAAGGTCCCAAAACATGCCCCAATATCACATAGAGCATGTCTCCAGGGTCTCCTGGAGGATTAAAGTAGCCCCCTGGTCTTCCATAGTTACCCACTCCTGTTTTAGACTTTAAAGTAGCTTTTCAAGGCACTGAGCCCATAGGTCCTTTAAAATCAAGAATAAAACCCTGAAAAATTCAATGCACCCCTGACACGGAGGCCACTGGATACCACTGCCTTGCGAATGGGTGGGGCTAGTTCAACCACTGAGTGCTGTAGGAGGCAGCCCAGATAGGATATTTGCCTTGGACTAGGTATGTGAAGGCCCAGAAAAAACCCAGGGAAAAAACAGGAAAAGGTTTTTTTCCTTTTTTTTTTATTGAAGCCTTATTTGTTTTTTTCCAAAAAATTGAAAAAAAGGGAAAAAATAAATTATGGAATGTTTTATTTTAGCATGATGAATAAAATCTTTAAGACAAGCTATTCATGTACCCTCCACATAAACTAGCAAAACCAAAGAGGTTCCGTACAGTTCAGGAGATTGTTGCTCCATCTGTAACAAATAAAACCAAATAAAAAAATAAAAAATAAAAGTAAATTCCATTTGTAACAATTGTTTGAATACACTATATTTTTAATATACTAATTGTGACAATGTTATGCCAAATCAAATTGTACATAGTCATATTTTATGTTCCTAAAGTAACAGAGTGACTTTCAATCTGTAAAAAGTGCTAATGTTGCATTTTTCATTTTCCCCTCAAATTTCCATTTTTGAAAAAAACCAGGGGAAAAGCTGGGGGTTTTTTTCCTATGGCTTCAAATTTCCAGAAATTTTACATCTCTACCTTGGACAACTCCACACTCCTGTTAGACCCTCTGCAGATGCTGGGAGGAGGGGCAAGATGGCGACGGACTAACAACTTCTGAATTGTCCTCTCACTAACATCTGGCATTACCACCTACATATACCTCAAAAATGCCATCCAAAGGCAAGAAAAGAAATTGGATGAGCTCCTGTAATAATAATGACAATCAGGAATCCTTCAAAGCAGAAAAACAGATGAGGATTGACTCACTCAATCTGGCAGAGACAACACAGCTCGTGAGTAACAGATCTGTAACAACAGCTCCTTCTTTACTCCCTAAGCCATCACAGACACTTGAACTAAACAAACCAGCCTCCTCAATTCCTCAAAGTGTAAATATAAATTATGGGACAGAGCAAGTTGATAACAAAGTCAAACTCCCAGAGCTTGGCAGCATTCCCTACAATAACAGCGCTCAGCTCTTTTATGATTTCTGCAAACTGTCCATAGAGACATTGATTCTTATTTTGCAAAGACTAAACAACATTACAAATAAGCTTTCCCAACAAGCTTTTCAAAGTCAAAACCCATATGGTACACAGGGGGTTAAAAATGTAGCAGATTTGGAGGAAATGTGTCCTGCCACGTCACAGGATGCAGTTAATCACTGCTGAGTGTTACTGAAAAATCAGCTCCTGCTGTAAATACAACACAAGGGCCATATGTGGAACAGACAGAAGTCAGTTGTGAGATATCTTTCCCAACTTTTAAACATGCACATAACAATTGATTTACTAGACTGCCACTTTTTACCCAGCTCAAGAGCTACTAAGCGTTTTTTTTTCCCCCAGGCAAATATTCCTAACAGGCTGTTACAGAAAAGAAATTTCCTCTGGAATGCACATTATATAGAAATTAACAGAGTTTTTAAGGATGAGATAGTCTGTGACCTCATCACAGGGAAAATAGCAACAATAACACAAAGAAGCAATAATTTTGCACACCAAGAGGGAGAACCTAAACACACCTCAAAGGAAGAAGCTCAGGCTATAAATCAAGATGTAATTAAACTGAGAGAAAAACTAACAGAAACTTGGGAACACACTCCCAAAATACAGCTGATGAGAGATACCATCCCGAGTCAATCTAACAGCAATCCAACCCTTTGAAATCAGCCCCATGTTGCAGAAAACTGTCAGTGCATTTTTCTGATTTTTCTGACAATGAAAGCGAAAGTGATGACTCTACTTACAATCAAGTAAGCCTTGAAATCCTGAGTTGTAGCCAACACCCCTTCAAAAATGCAATATACTGCAGATGCATCCCCCACCTACAATTAAACCCCAGGGGTCTCAAACATCCCTATGCAAATCTAGTTCAAGGGAAAAACATTCTTCACTGCCACCTACCTCATCTCCTAAGCCAAAGAATGCCCCCCTCACTTAAAGAGATGGGATCCTTGCTTGCTTGTGATCCTCATCTCGCTTCCCATTCTGCATTGGTTCTTCCAATTTCCCTTCCAGAACAGGCAGGGCAGGAAGAACAGGAATGTGATTCACTACCCCTCCATCCACAGAGGAGGACACAGCCACAGTCAACCCAGTCATTTAACCAACTGCCATCAGATGAATTACCCATCCAGCCTGTGGCCTGCAATGCGACTGCCTGACTTCCAACAGACCAGCACAAAGTTACCCTTATGACCTGGAACATCGCTGGGTGGCCGACGGCCCACAGAGATCCCTGTCCTAGTGACTTCCTCACCCAATATGACATTATACTGATCCAGGAAACATGGACTAATAAGGATCTGTTATTAAATGGCTTTCACTCATTCTCAATTCTGGCACAGCCAGGGAAAAAGCATGGAAGAGCTAAAGGCTGCCTGAGCATTCTGGTTTCCACCACCCTACGTGCCATAACAAGGCCTCTTTCCAGTTTTAAAACATATGCCATGGCAGTGCTAATTCAATTTAACCTTTGCACTTTGCTGATAATAAATGCCTACAATGCCTACAATGAAGAAGAAATCCCAAATCAGAGGCCTGTGGGCTGAATTGGAATCCTACACTGCTAATCTCATGTTGCAGAACCCAAATGCATTTGTAATTTTTGGGGGGTGATTTGAATGCCAGACTGGGCCCCAACAAACATACCCTATATGCCCAGCATAAATGCCCTCCTCCTGATTTTAAAGATGATGGAACCCACCCCATCCGATGCTTAAAGGACAAGAAATCAAATTTTGCAGGACGTTGTCTGGATCAAACAGCATTCAGGCTGAACCTTCAAATCCTAAATGGTGCCCTGAAAAATGACTGCCCAGCAGAATTCACTTCTCTCTCTGGGTCCAGAATGAGTGCCATTGATTACATAATCATTTCTAGGGACCTTCTTCCCTATGCCAAGGAATTAGAAATTATGCCCAGATTTGAAAGTGATCATTTTCCAATTCGGCTACATCTTAGTGACTTCACTCAGGAGACACACACCAGGGAGCACTATCGTCTCTCTGTGACACCATCAGGAAGGACTTATCGCCGAGCTAAATGGACCCCCCAACTAAACCAAACAATAAGTGAGGTATTGGTTTCAGACCAACTTCAGCATCTTAGGACTGCCCTGATATCAGCTGAGTCTATTGATGAAATATTGGAAAATTACAATACACTTACCCAAGCTCTACACCAATATCTAATCTGTCAAAATAGCATACATTGGTGGAAACAACAACAGCACCACTCCAAACCATGGTTTGACAAGGAATGTGTTAATGCTAAAAAAAAGCCCTCATTGATACTTATTAGGGTTACCTATCTAATAACATCCCAGATGCTGTACCAATGCTACTTCAGCAGAAAAGAGACTACAAAAAGCTGCTGATGAACAAGAAAAAAGAAGCCATGAAGAATGACTGAACACAACCTATCCAGGCAGTCAGATCCAACAACACAGCTCTATTCTGGCATATTACATCAAGTTCCCAGAGAAATGGGCCAGTTACAGTGGATTGTCACATCCCTCCAGGGATATCAGAGGACCACTTTCAAGCACTTTATAAGGACAACTACATTGAAAGTGGATGCACTAGCCAAAATATAGAAAATATCCAAGGGTGGCCACCAGTGACAGCGACAGAGATCAAGAACCTTGTAGCCCAGCTGAGAATGGGGAAGGCTCCAGGGGAAGACTTAATACCTGCAGAAGCCATTAAAAACAACCTTGAATTTTGGGCCCCTATCCTGGCCTCACTTTTCACCTGTATCGACAAATATGGTCGAGCACCCAAGGATTGGGGTCTTGCAATCATCGTCCCCATATATAAAAAAGGAAGCAAGGATGATCCTGTCAACTACAGACCAATTAGTCTCCTCAGTACAATCAGCAAACTCTATGCAAGACACTTACAGTGGAAATTTCAGACCTGGTTGGAACAAGAAAACATACTTGCAGAAGAACAAACTGGCTTCAGGGAAGGCTGCTCCACCATAGATCAGTGCCTTGTACTCCACCACGTTATTGAAAAATACTCCATCTGCAGCACAGTTTCTCTCTATGCTGCCTTCATAGACTTTAAAGCAGCTTTTGACTCTATATCCTGAACCAAACTGTGGAAAAAACTGGAGGCTTCTTCGATCGACCAACGTTTACTCCATCTAATACGTATGCTGCATGAAGGGACCTCATTAAAAGTAAGATGTAACCCCCAGGGACATCTCACCAATGACATTGTCACTGAGAAGGGTGTCAAGCAAGGTTGCATTCTAGCTCCTCTCCTGTTTAACTTCTACATCAATGATTTGGTGGATCACCTCAACAACACTAACTTCCACCCCCCAAAATTAGAGGGAAGGCATATCTCAACGCTGCTTTATGTGGATGATGCAGCAGTACTTTCAAGAACTCACACTGGACTAAAAAGAGCCCTAAGAGCACTGACACAATATTGCAAGTGGAACAGCTAGAACTCAACTATCAAAAAACTAAAATCATGGCATTCGCTAAAAGGCCTAAGAACTACAACTGGAATATACATGGCCACAAGATTGAGCAGGTCTCTTGCTTCAAATACCTGGGGGTAATTTTTCAAGCCACTGGTAGTAGGGAAGCGCATGGGGAGTATGCTGCTTGCAATGCGCAGAGGAGTACAACAGCCATTCTCAAATTTCTTAAGACAAGAGGAGGCCACTATTTACCTGCAGCGCTCAAACTCTTTGAAGCCAAACCAGTAGCACAACTGCTTTATGGATTGCAATTGGGACCCTTCCCCAACCCTGCTCCATTAGAACTTGTCCAATCCAAATTTTTAAGATCAGCTTTCCAAACTCCCAAAATGTGTCTCTAGCGCAGCTCTGAGACTGGAGTCAGGATTTATGAAAGTGGAGGCCAGAGTGTGGGTGACCATACTCAGCTACTGGCTCAGACTATCCCTCTTTCCCACTGGCCTTGCTCCACTAACCTTAAGTGATGATTTCCAATCTAGCTAGAAACAGACAGTGATGACTAAAATTTCAACGCTGGGCCTTTCTCCAGATCTTCTGCTTAGCCTGGGATATGATAGGGCGAAAGCTACTATCCAACAATGGGTAGCAGATATAGAGTGACAACTGGATCTAACCAGCACTCCAGCCTTCATTGCTAGTGACTCCAATAGATATCTGGCCTCTCCTTTGGCATACTTAGCAACACTTGAAATACCTAAACATTGAAGGGCCTTTACTCTTGCACAGTGTCGTGCCCTCCCTTCAGTTGTCCTTGAAGGCCGATACAAGAAGATCCCCTTCTCAGACAGACTGTGCCCCTGCAACTCGGGCCAAATAGAAACAACAGAGCATGTATTACTCCAGTGCTCGTACTACAGGGACATACGTCTCAGCCTTATTTCACCCCTGTTGCATAAATATCAAGGGCACACTGGACAATTCTACATAAACTTGTTGCTTTCAGACACCAACCCAGGAACAACTTATAATGTTGCCAGATTCTGCGCAGCTGTGGTTAAAATTCGACAGACAATGTCCTCAACAGTAGAATAGTATCAACCTAGTCTTGTTATACTGGAGCTAACATTTTAAATACTGCTTTTAGCCTGTTTTTATCCTGTGTTTTTACCTTTATTCTGTATCCCTATTTACCTGTGCTGGTCTATGACTGTAATAAAAATTCTATTCTATTCTATTCTATATGCTGGTTTTGGGTTGTGTTTCATTAGCTAATAAGGTTGGAGCCTTTGTGTCTTAGCTCTTAGTTTCCTTGTGGGTGGGCAAACTGATATTAAATGAAGAATTATTTTCAATAAGTTGTATTTATATCTTGCTTTCAATTTCAACATTAGGGGGTTGGACTGGATGGCCCCTGTGGTCTCTTCCAACTCTGCAATTCTATGATTCTATGATTCTTCTCTCTCTGCCTCAGCTTCATTAGTAATAGATTAGCCCCTTATTCAGTCTTTTACTTATGAGAAGCCAGAATTCCTGAGAGGAAGATGGTGCAGAAAAATGACAGGTTTATGTGGCTGAGGCAACATCCTCTCCAGGTCACACCATAATGCATTTTTCATTCACTGCCACAATGATTCCATTTCCCTTTCTTTTTCAGCAAGGAACAAGTACATTGTGCCACTAAGGGACTTCCTCAGAAAGTCATATTTTCTTAACCAGTGAGAGAAATCATGGCAGGAAACGTAATGAAGAGGCACATCCAAAATAAAATAAAACAAAATAAGAGAAAACAAAACAGAAGATTCTATCATCTAAAATAGCACCCCCAACCTGGCAGACTCAAGGGACTACAAGTTCCATCATCACTAGAAATGTGCTTCTGTAGTTTTCAAATGGGGAACAATCTTACCAGGAGTCTCCTTTGTATCTCCTTTCTCTTTCAATCACAATAAGAACAGTAGGGAGGAATATAGAAGGAACTTAACAACTTGACTGGGGGAAAATGTAGATCCTGCCACATTGGGTGGCTGTCTTAATGTAATTTTAGAGTGATGAGCTGGGCCCCTGGTTCTGAATAGAGTGTCCACAAAGACCCATACCCCCATTCTTGCTCAAAGAGTGTGCTGGAACTCTGGTAACTTTACAAACAGAGAAAATTTTGTAAGTTGCACCAAGTGCTACTTGAACACATGGCATGTATGTGTTTGTGTGTGTGTACAAGAGAGAGAATGAGACTCACACAACAGAGCACATCAAGTTACCCAGAAAACCACAAGGAGAGATGAATCCCTTTTTTAAAACTCCCAAATTTAAAGGCTCACATGAGTACGAGTACACACAGAGACACACAAATGACTCTGTAATTTGGCAGGCTTCTCCTCTTCAAAAAAAGCCTACTCTGTAACCAGAATTTATCACGTTTTCCCAAAAAGATTAAAAAATAAAAAAGCTATGAGGTTTTAATGTTCCCGTTGTAATAAATGGGGATGATATCTGCCATTTCAGAAAGTAAGGTGAGGCCAATTCAGTTCTGAGGTAAAATATGACCTCAGTCTGAGCCTCCAGGCTGAGGTTACCCATCATCTCAACCAATAGGATGAGTTCTGAGAACAATATCTATATTACACATCCAAACAAGTGGAATTTTGCTGTAATAGAGAAATGTACCACTCAGTCTAAAGTTTTGAATAACATACCAATAGCTGAAATAGTTGTTTTTTTTTAATTTGCTGAATATGTCAGTAATAGCTCCAGTAAATTTTGTCCTTCAAAATTACCTGTAAATGTTTGGAATGATGTGCTGTCTTTTTAATTTTGGATCAATCAATAGTTTATGTAGTTTCCTTCTAATTATTTTTGATGTATTGTCCAAGTATAATACAGTTATACTTTGTATGACTGTATTATCTAAATACAAACACTAAAAAAAATGCAAACATTTTTCACAGACAAATATTCATGTGCTTTTAAACAACACAATTATTTGCTGATGGGAAGTGGGGGTTAGGGATGGATCAACCTATCACCTTTGCTTTCTCCTACATTCTTTTTAAATTTAATTTCAAGTTTTCCCCAGGCTATTTATGAAGAGATTTCAGTTGGTCTCACCTAGTGGCGGCACTAAGGGGGTATGGAGAGGCCGAACCGGACCAGGTGACACCATCAGAGAGAGGGGTGACACCAGCCTTAGTAATGCCACAGGTCTCATCAAGAATGAACTGGAAGAAATCCTCAATTTTCAGTGCTGGCCAAATTCAGCAGAAAATTATTTTCAGTATGGTGAGGCTCAATCATGTTGCATCTGTCTGCCATGTAGCTTTCAGGAGCCTGTCAGAAGAAAAAGGTGGCAACCCTAATTTATCACTTCAGAAATGGCACAGAGATTAAAATTTAAGACTTTAAAGTGCTAAGCACTCAGCATTCTGGATGGGTGAATCTGTCACTGTTGCTTTCTCCCACATTCATTTTAAAAAAACAGCTTCTGTCACATTTATGAATAAATCTGTAATTTCCAGAAAGTTCTTATTAGAACACAAAATGAATCAAATTTGCATCCACCCCTACTTGGGAACTTTAAAAATGTACCCTAGAGTCACTACTAGGCTCTACTTGAATATATAGCTGTATGTTCCAGGGTTAATATTTCATCACTATTAGATATTTAGTATATATATATATATATATATATATATATATGGGAATAAGGGTGAATCCACCCTACACAAATAATCCAGTTTGAAACTGGATTGTTTGTCATGGCTCCTTCCAATGGAATCCTGGGATTTGCAGTGTGGTGAGGCAGCAGCACACTTTAACAGAGAAGGCTAAAGACCTTGTAAAACTACAAATCCCAGGATTCTACAGGAAGGAGCCATGGCAAATAATCCAGTTTCAAACTGGATTATTTGTGTAGTGTGGATAGGGTGTGTTAGACAACTCTGAGAAAGCACAACCAATTTTGCAGCTATTTTCATGTTTGTATAGTGCAGCAAAAGAATATCAGTCAATGATTACTCATGACAATATATAGATAAAAACACTAAAATTCTCTCTTGTCTCTCTCTCTCTCTCTCTCTCACACACACACACACACACACATATACACACACAAATACAACTGGACAAGGGCAGCTAGAAAAAAATACAATACAGTAAAACCAAGAATTAAGGGGGAGTATTAGTCTAGCAGAGACAATGCTGTCTGCAACAGCTGTCTGAAGGAGAATAAAGAGGGGTTTAAAAAACTGAAGTGTTACTACAGAAAAAGCCCTGTCATGTGAATCAATCAGTTACAACTTTTGAGAAGGTGGGGCAAATAAATGGGCCTCAGATGATGAATACAAATTTTGGGAAGGTCAATAAAGGAGGGACTTTTCTTTCAGATACTCTAACAATGATGGTGCAATAACTCTGATAACTCTAGCATGCTAGGTATTCATTCTGTGTACCGTTTGATACTGCTGCTTTACTGGTGTACTGAGTTTTTGATAAACATATGCAGCAATGACTTTAGATCATCAGTCAAAAAGAAAAACCACTAAATTTTCATGCATACTAATGACTGAAATCCACTGAAGCAAATGTTCATTTCAATGTTCCCTCTCAATGTAATTATAGCACACAATGATTTGCAAGCAACTACTTTCTGATGATCCCCCAATAGTTTTCCTGTGTTAATTTTTATGGCTTCTCTGTCAACTCATTTTACAGATGGCAAATCACAGAGGTTAAGCAGTTTATTCAAACACCATATAAGAAGAGCTTAAGTTCCCATTTCCCCATATATTTAGAGATTACTTGAGGACATACTAGCTATGAGCTCCAAGGACTTTAAAACATACATATTCACTTTGAGAGTTACTACGGTAATGAAGTGAGGCTTGAACTAATGGCTTGTGGGACTTCAACACAAATGTGTTGGCTGCTTAGCCATTCAGGTTTTTAAAAGCAACTCCAACCTCCGAGAACATCCTCAGCCAGCAGATTCTGTCCCATCAGCTGCATTTCTGTTTGTTGAGCAAAATATAGGAGAGCATCTATTTTACTTGGTTGCAAGACCACATGTGAACTGACTCACTCAAACTGCCACATTGAGTTGAACAGCATTACTACTGGCAATGTGGTGAGGCAGTTTTATTATTGTTTGGGAGTTCTGTTTTGGGTTTTTAAAAGAGTTTTATTCATTTTGGTGAGCACAGTGAGCCTTTATGACAAGTATAAACAACAAGAAATACAATCCATATTTACCTCAATCTAGTGTGGGAAGGCATAGAGTACGGCAGAGAATGCCATAGTGAAAACAATCAGATCACTGATGTAGCACCATGGCTAGCTCCAGTGACTATCTCCTCCACCAACAACACACATTCCACCTGCTTGCTAAATGAAATGAGTGTAGCAAGCAGGGTGTGATGGAGGGGGTGTTTAATTGTTCCTTTGTTTCCCAGTTACCAACCTTCAGTCGCACTTTTTCATTCCCCAGTTAGGATCTGAGAAATGACAATAAACATGTTTGGGGAACATGAGACAAAAGGCTCACAGGAGAAGCATGGCAGATGAGGATAGGGGCTACCACAATTCACATATCTTGTCCAGTCTTTTGTTTGTGCAGTAACTAAAACCATTGATGCAAAATCCACTCATGTTTCCCACTGCTACATCTGCTACTAGATGTAATATATAGTCCTCATGAGTAGTAATTGGGTGGGTTGTGGGTGGGAGAGAAATGAAAGCATCGCCCCCAAATAAAAATTCTGCATCCAAAATGATTTTTTTTCTTTTTGGAAAAAGAGGATGAATTTGCAATTCATCTCCTAAATAGCCATTCTCAACATGGAGTTTGCATTTAAAAAACAAAAAATAGCAGCCACACACTGGGTAAACATTTTAATATCTATTTCAATTACTGTATATTATGTTTTATTGTCTTTGTCTCTGACTGTATGTTTGATGTTCTGCCCTTTTGTGGAAAGGATGTTATAAATGTTATAAATAAATGTTGTTTTATTGTTGCTGCTATTATTGTTATTGTTACTACTATTGGGATTCCAATTGTTCCCAATTGTATTATTGTTATTGTTCCATATTGGGATTCTGTTGTTGTTGTTGTTGTTGTCATTGCCACTTTGTGCATCATTTTACACTTGCTTCCCCATCCCTCCTCCAGAAATTGCCACACCTGCCTTTCCCTTATGCAGCAAACATGGAGCTGGAGATCTGGGTCTCTTGCCCTCAGTTGCATTGAGCCCCTTGACTCCACCTAACTTGAGATGCTGCCTCTTCATTTCCTTCTGGCTCTTTGCTCCTTCTGCTCCAGTCTCAGGGTGGACAACTTGTGGCCCTCCAGATATTGCTGGACTGCAATTCCCATCAGCTCTAGCTGGCACATCCAATGTTGAGAGACTAGCAACATTTGGAACTCCACCAGTCGACCAGGCTCTACTGAATGATCTTATCATGATTTACAGTACAATCCTATCTACGTTGACTCAAAAGGAAGCCACATTAATTTCCATTGTAAATAGTCCTAGGAAACGGCACTTCTACAGAAATGTGTTCTTAATACTGTTCCAGCTTTTATCAATGTATTTTAAAGTACTTTTATAATAGCACTGCCTCTGTCAGATACACCATTTTACAACCATTTAATATCACAGATATCAGCGGACATCTACTGAACGGCAGAAGGTTCTCTGATATCCAGTATTCATGACAACCATATAAAGAGAGCTGAAAATGTTTTTTTTATGGGCCAGCTCTGATCAAACTCTATGATGATAAGGCTACTGTCTATTAAAATTATTTCTGCTAATGAGGACAAACTGTAAATTGTCAGCACTAAATGGAATATATATTATCACTTATCAAGAGAAAGGCAAGAGGTGAGCTGCATTCTTGAAAAGAAAAGGCCAAGACCATGAAAAATTAATTTATCCTGCTCCACTGCTGATGTTTGTGAGGCTCAAGCAACAATCAGGGATGTTTATTTAAAATGACATCTATGGAAAGAGGGAAAGAGCTCATCACAAAATGAGCTGTGTCAATACATTCTACAAGATGACAGCATGAGAAGATTTGCCCATCTGTGAATGCTAGGAGGAGGCTCATATTACAACTAATGCAGCTAGACAGCAAGGTAGAAGGTCTAAGAAAAAGTGCAAACTGTGTAAATGGAAATACACCCAGCTGTGAAAACTCAATAGAGCTGATTACCATATAGCCCATTGTTTGAAATATAAAGTTATAAAGGGGATCCACACTGGAAGAAAATAAAGACATCTCATGTTTAACAAAATAAGGTATATTTAATTCAACTTGACTCAAAGTGAAAAAAGGTAACGGTTGGGTAACTTTTCATGCTGTGGGGAGGACAGGTCTATCAATAGCTTTTAGCCACGATGACTATATATTAGAGCTGTGTAAAGATCTTTTTTTCAGATCCCAAGTCAGCCCTTTAGAAAATGGCTGGCTTCTACTCAGTCCAATTCCACTTTGTCTTGAATCCTAAATGTGAACTGAGATCTGGAAATGTGAATGTTTGTGCATCTCATTGAATATCATGGGAAATAAAAAAAACTGGCTATAACTTTTCTTTGCTTCTTTTAATTGGATAAAATACAAGGACTTAGTAGCCCCATAGGAAGGAATTACATCTGCCAAATTTCAGAGAAATATATGCAGAGGGGTTGTATTAGACTTCTTCAAATTTAGATTTTTTTTAAAGGGAGCTAACAATAACTTTTTAATTTCTTGGCAGCACTAGAAGCTTCTGCCAGGGAATTAGTTAGCTCATCATACATAAATGAAGCAGGCATGAATTTGTATAAAAGTGTGGAATAAGATTAATTCAAAAATACAGCAATTGGCTGCAATAGCAATGAGTTGTGAGCGAGGCTTGAAAGCAAATGCTGTTTGTGCATCTCCACAAAGCCAAATGAACTAAAGTGGGCCAGATTTCTAAACCCAGGAAATAACAGGGATCAGTTTAGGAGAGCTGGGAGAACGAGACATGAAGAAGGGATTAAGAGGTTGCAAAGGAGTTAACTTGAGGCCCTCCACACTACACAATTATAGCACTATTGATCCATTTTAACTGCTGAACCCTATGGAATCATAGGATATATAGTCTGGTGAGGAGCTCTCTGGCTGAGAAATCTGAGTACCATTCCCCCAACTTCAAAACTGAGCAAGCCGCATGATGCACCCATGGCAGTTAAAGTGGATCCCGAGAGTTCTAACTGTATAGTGTGAAAGGGGCCCGGGAAAAAAATCATTTTTTGGACTACAGTCTTTTTGCACTATAGCTGACAATACTGGCTGGGAGATTTGGGGGCTTGTCATTCAAAAAAGTAACTTTATCAAGTTCTGGAAGGATCAGTGGGCCTCTTTATGGGCCATAGTGGCAAAAAAAGAAGATTGAGAAGAGTATCACAAACAGAATACACTCTATTACAAACTCAGGCCTCGAGCACAACCCTAGGTTTTGTTTTGTTTTTTTATTAAATTTCCCTTTGGGTTTGATTTAAACTTGTCCTGTTACCCTCTTCTGGTGAAAGGATCTTGGGAAGCCAAGGTGGAACTAGAAGGAAATGTAAAGGGACAGACATATATTAAAAAAAGGGGGAGCCTTGCTTCAACTTTTCTCACTGGAGTATCAAGGGAAAGACTGCACCAAGTGGCTGAGCTCCCACCCCAAAACTGGTTTAAAAACAGAACCAAGCTTTCCCTATAACGCACACAAACACACATGACTGGAACATGAGTCAATAAAGTTCAGGGCTTGGTAGCTCATTTTATGGAAGATGAAAACCTTCAAATCAGTCTCTGCACAATCTAGGGAAACTACATATAAACTAATTGCAGATGGTATTTAATACCAATGAAAATATCACAAATTTTCCATCATAGTTCAGTATGTTGGACAGTTTGTAATATATCAGGTAACTATTTTCATATCCGGTGCACTTGTCAGAAAGTTTCTGTGTTCTGGAAAGAAGTCTTTCAGATAATAGGTAATATTACTAATCAATAGGTTCAACCTATTCTTAGCTTGGCACTGCTGAACATTTTTTTCTGGTCCAAATGCTAATTTATCTCTCAAAGATCTTATTACACATTTATTATTAGAGGCTTGGCAATTAATAGCTTGCAATTGGAAAACCATTGACAAACTAAATGCTAGCAGATGGTATCCTAAGGTCTGGGATCTTGATGTACTAGAAAAGCTAATATAAGACGTTAAAGAACTAAATGGAAACATAGACATGGACAAGTTTACAGCAATTTGGTTTCCTTTTATTAGCTATATTAATCATAATAGGGATATGTGGAAGCAAACATATTCAACTTATGAAAGCATTTGGAAGAATTTTATTTGGATAAATGATAGTTTTGTATGATAAGTACTACAATATAATCTACACACAGTGAAAGTGATTCTTGTTATTTGTTGCTCATTTTTGTATTTGTACTTCTTGCTTGTTTATTATACGTACATACTGTATTTTTAAAAAGCTCAGAGCTTGGAAGCAAAGAGTTACAAGCAATATAGTCACCTGTAGTACCTTGTGCTTTTTGACCTTATCTTCAAAACATAATGAATGAGTGGCAACCAAGGCCTGAATCCAGTTGCAAGGCCCAATAAGACCCATTGACTCAATGACTGAATGAAGTCCACACGTATTTAAAACTCATGGCTTCAATGGGTATAGGCTATGTGGGACTAACAATTGGACTTTGATCACCATTAATTTATTGGTGTAACAACTAATATTTTCTAGTTCTCTCTCTCTCTCTGGCTTTTCTTCACAAACGAAGATTCAGGAAGGACTCATCCCGCACTTTCTGCAAGTACACTGATGACTAAAAAGGCCAATCCAAGATAAACAGGTCCGTTGCAGAAAGCACAGGAGAAGCTGTCCTTGGGTGATGTTTCCGGGTTGTGATTCTTTCTGCATTGTCGTTTCTCTTCAAGACTTGTTCGGCGTGAGTTCTCAAATAAGGCTGCAGCATTGTGGCTAGTGCGTCTCCATGCCTCCAAATGTGAGGCCAGGGCAGACCATTGTTGGTGATCAATTTTGCCGAGCCTGAGATGTTGCTTCAGGGAGTCCTTGTATCACTTTTTTGGAGTGCCCCTCTTATGCTGACCCGTGGCGAGTTCACCGTAGAGTACTATTTTTGGGAGGCGATGGTCCTCCATCCTAGAATGTGCCCTGCCCAGTGCAGCTGTGTTCTCAATATCATGGCCTCAATGCTGGTGATCCCTGCTTGCTCAAGGACAGCAACATTCGTCACATAGTCAGTCCAGAGTATATTTAGGATTGTGCATATACAGCACTGATGAAAACGTTCGAGGAGTCGTAAGTGTTGGCGATAGATGACCCATGTTTCAGACCCATAAAGGAGAGTAGACAGTACAATGGCTCTATACACACTGATTTTTGTGCTTCGTCTCAGGTGTTTGTTACTCCAGATTCTTTTGTAAAGTCTTCCAAATGCGCTTTATGCCTTTGCTAATCTGTGCTTGATCTCTTTGTCAATCTTGGCATCTGAGGAGATGATGCTTTCCAGGTAGGTGAACTGTTGAACAGACTTAAGCACAGATTTGCCTACGGTAAAACCTGTCAAAAAGCTATCCCCCAAAAGTGTGTGCTAATTCCCTTAGGTGCATTGTGGTTCATAAGTGATGATGATGATGATGATGGTGATGTTCTATTTATATCCCACCTCTCCCATGAGGATCAGGATGGCAAATATCATTTAAAACATTATCTGTAATCTACAAACATTAAAATAACATAGTAATTTAAAACACTATGCAATGGTACATAATTAAAATTTTAGCTATAAAAACTCTATCAAAATAACTTAAAATAAGAAAAGAAAATAAGAAAACAATTTTTTTTAAAAAAAATTACAGAATAATAAAACAGAAAGTGACAGCCGGGCATCTAATCTAATCTGGAAAGGCCTGCCGGAAGAGGTCCATCTTAATAGCCTTTTTAAACATCCTCAGATTGTCAATATATTGGATCTCCTCCAGCAGGCCATTCCACAGTCTGGGAGTGGTAGTGGAAAAGGTCCTCTGGGTGACAGTGGCCTGCCTAGTTTTAGTCACCTGAAGTAAGTTTTTCCCAGAGGACCTAAGGGCACAGGGTGGATTGTACGGGAGAAGGTGATCCTGTAGGTAGCCTGGCCCTAAGCCATGAAGGGCTTTAAAGGTAATGACCAACACTTTAGACCTTGCCCAGAAACTAATTGGCAGCCAATGAAGAGATTTTAATATTGGTGTGATATGGTCACCCCTTCTTGTTCCTGTGACCAGCCTTGCTGCCATATTTTGAACCAGTTGGGAGTTTCCAGAGCAGGCATAAAGGTAGCCCCATGTAGAGCACATTACAGAAGTCAAGCCTTGAAGTTACCAGCGCATGTACTACCATCTTTAAGTCTTCCAACTCCAGGAAGGGGCGCAGCTGGCGTATCAGCTGAAGCTGAAAATAAGCACCCCTGGCTGTCACATCTACCTGTGTTGTCATCTGGAGTGACGGATCCAGGAGCCTTCCAGAACTGGTTGACACACCTCCAGACCCAGTTTGTGAGACTTAATAGTAAGTACCTCTGTTGTGTCTGGATTCAGCTTCAGTTTGTTTTTCCCCATCCAGCCCATTACCACTCCAAGGCACGCATCCAGTGGAGACACACCATCCTTCGTTGCAGCTGTTGCTGGAGGCATAGAGAAATATATTTGGGTATCATCAACATACTAATAAAACCCTGCCCCATGTCTCCAGATGATCTCTCCCAGTGGTTTCATGTAAATATGAAACAGCATTGGGGATAGCATGGCACCTTGTGGGACTCCTTTCGCGAGGAGCAGCTATCCCCAAGCATCACCATCTGGCTTCAACCTGAGAGATAAGACCGGAACCACTGGAGCACAGTTCCCCCAATACCCAACTCCCTCAGGTGTTTCAGAAGGATACCATGGTTGATGATATTGAAAGCTGCTGAGAGGTCCAAGAGTACCAACAGGGACACACTCCCCCTGTCCATACTCAGGTGAAGATCATCCACTAAGGTGACCATAGCAGTCTCCACTCCATATCCTGCCCTGAAGCCAGTTTGAAATGGGTCTAGATAATCAGTATCATCCAAGACTGCCTGGAGTTGGAATGCAACTGCCCTCTCAATCACCTTGCTCAAGAATGAAAGATTAGAGACTAGTCTATAACTCGCAAAGTCCAGGGGATCCAGGGAGGGCTTTTTTAGAAGCAGCTGTATGACTGCCTCTTTTAAACTTGATGGAAAGTTCCCCTCCTTGAGAGATGAATTTATGATATTTTTTAATTTCATTCTAACTGCATCTCCTCCCTGGACGACCAGCCATAAGGGGCAGGGATTGAGGGGGCAAGTCGTCCTCCTAGTGCATCCAAGCAGCTTTTCCACATCCTAGGCACTCACCGACTGAAACTGTTCTAGTGTAATATTACTTGCAGAGTCGCTGGACACTTCACCATTAACCTCAGTTGTAAAAGTGTAAAAGTTTTACTGAGTTGTAAAAGTACAACCTCAGTTGTAAAATAGTCGGCTCTTATCTGAGAGATTTTCTCTGTGAAATAGTTGTTAAAGGCATCACAGCGAACTACAAGTGGTTCTAGCAATGAGTTCTGGGAGGAAGGCACCTGAGTTAGGTTCCTTACCACCCTGAACAGTTCAGCTGGACATGAATTCGCAGACGCGATGCATGCATAGAAGAAAGCTTTCTTTGCTGCATGTATTGCCACACCATAGGAATCAAGATGTTCTCTATAGTGTGCCTTGTCGGATATGAGTCTAGTACAGCCGTCCCTTCACATTTGTGGCGGTTAGGTTCCCCAGACCCCTGCGAATGTGAAAAATCCCCCTCCCCCACCAAAGCAACCATGGGGCCTCCGGAAGCCCCATAGTTGCTTTCCCCCGCCTCCCCCCTCCCTTCCAAGGCCTTCATGGGGCCTCCGGAGACCCTCCCGAGGCCCCATGGAGGCCACCCCGGCCCTCCCCCCTCCCCTCCCCAGGCCTTCATGGAGCCTTCGAAGGCTCCGTGGAGGCTTCCCCGGCCCTCCCCCCTCCCCTCCCTCCCAGGGCCTTCATGGGGCCTCTGGAGGGTCTCCAAAGGGCCCATGGAGGCCTCCCCGCTCCCTCCCAGGGCCTTCACGGGGCCTCCGGAGGCCCTGTGTCGCGAATATCCAAAACTGTGAATGCTGAGTTCACAGTGGATGTGGAGGGGCAACTGTACTTCGCCATCAGCGCTCTAGTCATTGTCCTTCCCACTTCATAACCCTGAGACCATGTGTACACCAGGCTGCCCGGTTAGAAGCAGGTCAGCAAGGACGCTTAGCAGCGATCATGTCGATAGCCCTAGTCAGATCTTGGACTGTTCCCCTGGATAACAGGAAAGTAGCATAAAGGCCTAAATACCCTAAAGACACCAGATCTGGTTAATGTTAATAATAACAATATTTATTTATATCCCACCCCTCTATGAAACACAATTGGGGTGGCTTACAACAATTAAAATATATATCCCGGACTCTCAATCCCACCCCCCCCCCTTAAAATACAATTAAATAAATCAGGAATTAAAACATACTTTAAAACAAAATACAAAAAATAAAAATAAACAACGGACAGTGGCTGTAGCGAGATCAGGATGAGCTAGATTTTCTTTTCTTTTTTAATGGCCAGGTATCTATTCAGGAAAGGCCTGCTGGAAGAGATCCATCTTAAGAGCTTTTTAAAAGCTATTTAGGTTGTTGATATGACAGATCTCATCTGGCAGGCCATTCCATAATCTGGGAGCAATAGCCAAAAAGGCCCTCCAGGATGTCAAAAACAGCCTAGTTTTTAAAGGTTGTAACAAATTCCTCCCAGAGGACCTGAGTGCACGGGGAGAATTATATGGAAGGAAGCGGTTCTGAAGATAGGTTGGACCCAAGCCATTTAGGGCTTTAAAGGTGATAACCAACACCTTGTACTGGGCCCAGAAACTAATGGGCAGCCAGTGGAGTGATCTTAAGATCGGTGTTATATGGTCTCATCTGGATGTACTCAAGACCAATCTGGCTGCCATATTCTGTACTAGTTTAAGTTTCTGGACCAAGCACGAGGGTAGCCCCATATAGAGTGCATTACAGAAATCAAGATGGGAGGTTACCAGAGCATGTACCATGGTCTCAAGGTCCCTGACTTCCAGGAAAGGGCGCAGCTGGTGTATCAGCCGAAGCTGATAACAGGTACTCCTGACCGTTGCATTTACCTGAGTCATCATCTGGAGCAACTAGTCCAGGAGAACCCCCAGACTGCGAACATAATCCTTGGAGGAGAACGTGACCCCATCCAGGAACACTAACAAATACCATGTGCTGTAGACTATATTTCAGAGGAAGGAACTGAAAAAGGAAACCCTATGAAATTCATGAGATCACCATAAATCAACTGGTGTCTTGAAGGTGTCTGCATGCGCGCGAGCACACGCACACACACACACACACGCACACACAGAGCACAGAATTGTGAATAACAGGCAAGTAGCAGTGAGCCAGCTTGGTGTGTTGATCTGAGTGTTGGACTAGGACTCTGAGAGACCAGGGTTCAAATCTCCACTCAGCGATGGAATCTCACTGGGTGACCTTGGGCAAGTCACATTTTCTCAGCCTTAAAGGAAGGCAGGATCAGACCCTCTCTAAACAAATCTTGGCAAGAAAATCCTCTGATAGGTTCATTTTAGGGTTGCCATCACTCAGAAATGACTTGAAGGCACACATCATCATCATCAACAACAACAACAACAGAAGTGTAGCAGTGGAGGAAGGATGCTCAGAACTGAGTTTCTGGAAAGAGTCATCTACACTTATTTTGACAATAAAATAGTCTCAAGAACAGGTAACAGAAAAGAGAATTCTTTGGACTTCCTCTTCCATCACCGCATTCATGGGATTCTCTACAAAAAGATTGTCTCAACTCATGCTTCCTCAGATGTTCTAGGCAACAAGGTCTCCTCATTATCAAGGTTCTTGATTTCCCTCAGATCTTCTAAAGCAAAAAGAAAAAAAGGAGCCTCCAAATCTGGGCTGAGAACCATGATGATTAAGTTCATTGAGTTGGACATGCTTCATATTCACTCACCTTACAAGACTAATGGTGAACCACCCAGATCAGCAGGGTCCTGGTACAGGGCCTTTTCAGTGGTGGACTTGATAATTAACACTATTTGAATATATACGAGAAGATTACCTAAGCCCAGCCATGGAGGCTGTAGAACACATACAGTATGAAGCTAAATTGTGAAATGAAAGATAGTATACATACATCCTGGTTTAGGTGCACTTGCTCCCCCACTTCCTGTGGTGTTGAGTTTTGAAAAAGAGACTGTAGAGCAAAGGTAGGGAACTGCACAAGAGGCAACTCTCTATCCCCACGCACTTCTGGCACACCACACACCACTTCCAGTTTGTGTGACCAGCTGGGGACTCTGGGGGCTGCAAAAGTGGGGTATGGGAGCTGCATGCAGCCTATGGCCCACACCTGCACCACTCTGCCATACAGGAACCTTAACTGCTTTCCTGTTTAATGTGTTCACATAGCTGTATAGCTGCTATCAAACTTTCTTGGTTTACAGCTTCAATAAAATGTTAAAGCACTTTAGTTTATAACATTTTTATATGTCTATTAAAGTGTTGTATAATATTAAAAAAAGAAAAAGAAAAACTATAATTTGGTCCTCAAGTCTTCGTGGCATGTCACTGGCTCGCCTCTGACAGCTACACAAATGACTGCTCAGGCAGAGCTTAGCAAATTGGTCAATTTAACAGCAACACAATACTCGATGGTCAAAGAGCAGAACATGAACATATACACAGAGCAATCCATCCAAGCTAGCTGTAAACTGATTTTGGGCACCAGAAATAAACAGTTCCAAACAGGCAATTTTAAAACAATTAATGACCTAGTAATATAAATTCCTATAATCTGGAGAGAGATCATTTAAGGGGTTGGAATTAAACAACTCCTTTAAAAATCTCTCTCCAGATTATAGGAATTTATATTTTTTCCCCCTCACTGCAAAGGATAAGTAGAACATTAGTTATTTTCATGCTATCTAGCTGCCTTTCACTTCAACAGGCTGGTGTGGTATAGTCTTGAACTGAGCCTTAGGAGATCCATTTTCCAGTGAGCTATAAAACTCATAAAGTGACTTTGGGCCTTTGGAAGTGGCTCTCAATCAACCTGGCCTACATCACAGGGTAATTGTGAGCAAAAAGTGGAGAGGATAGTCACATATAGTCACTGCTTTGAGGTCAGTTGAAGACAAGTGAGACATAAATGAAGTTAATAAATTAAATAATAAATAATGGACTTCATCCTTATTTATAAATTGTGTGAACTTAGAACAGCCATCCTCATGTGAATCCAATACATTTCACACTCTTTCAGAATGGTAATGGGTTACCCAAGCCCTGTAGTGTATAGCTAAACACATTTGGTATGAAAACACCTAACAAGGGCAGCAGAGTGGGAAAGGGGGATAGTAAAAAAGGATAAAAATGAATCTTAAACAACATAAATAAATAAATAAATATTATCTTTGTTTCTGATAAGAAATGAGTGTTGGTTCCCAGGTAGCAAAAATGTCCCCAAAAGCAGATACCAACAGGCTCAAAGAAACCCAAAGTTCTACAAAACTTCCACACAGAAAAACTACCACAGAGGAAGCAGCTGGTCACAGTGGCTCATGCCTTAGCTACCTCTTGATTAGACTACTGTGACACATTCTACGTGGGACTGCCCTTGAAAAGTGTTCAGAAGCTGCAACTAGTGCAAAATGCAGCAACCATAATGGTGTTAGGTGTGCATTTTAGACACTATATAACACTGGTCCTGCAAGAACTACACTGGCTTCCAATTTGCTTCCAAGCTCAATTCAAAGTACTGGTGTTGACCTACAAAGCCAGAAATTACTTGGGGCTAAGACATCTGAAAGAAAGCCTCCCCCATATGAGCCTGCCAGAATTTGAGATCTTCAGAGGAGGCTCTGTTGCGTGTCCCAACACCATGTGAAATTAGGTTGGTGGGTACACGTAACAGGACTTTCTCTGTAGCAGCATTTTGACTGTGGAATTTCCTACCCAAGGAAGTTAGGCTGGCCCCATCTCTTTTAAGGCAGCCAAAACTGCTGTTCTGCATGGCATTCAATGTTTGAAATTAGATCCAAGAATTGGTTTTGGACTGCTTTTAGGAGTTAAAAAAAATGTGTTTTTTTAAATGTTTATCTTTGTATTGTTTTAATTGGTTTTATTTGCTCATCACCTTGGGAGCCCATGTTGAGCTGGGAGGCAATACAGAAATATTTTAAATAAATAAATAAATAAATAAGCAACACTTGCTGGAATTCCCTGTTTTACAGAACCATTGAAGGTAGAGAAGCTGTCTCCAATTTCCTCTCTGGCAATCCTATCAATGAGAGTATTTTGAGATAGCCAAGCTCTGCCAATCTACTCACTTTTTAATGGAGTACATTTCACTAAAGAACATCTGAGAACCTGAGAAATGAATAGTAAGAAACTGAATGAAGGGTTGCCATCATTAAATGACATACCTTTCATTTAAACCAAAAATCTTATATGCTGCTGAAAAGAGTGGCCATCAAAGACATTGCATAACATAAGATGCTCTCACTCCTCTAGATGCAAATCGATTGTACATCAAGGATGTGGAAACTCTTACAAAAGCCTAAGAAACACTCAAGGAGGGTATCACAGGGAAGAGGGTATGACCATATGGGGCACTCCAGAGGGACAGATTGGGACCCCTGGAGGGCCAGATATGCCCCCAGGGTATAAGGACCCACTCCCAGATAATAATAATAATAATAATAATAATAATAATGATTTATACCCCGCCCCTCTGTTAAAAACTAGTCTAAAAGCACATTTAAAAAATAATAAATGCCCAGCAGATTAAAAGAGGCCAGGAGCTCCTGAGGCCGGGATCTAATTAGGAAAGGCCTGCCGAAAGAGATCCATCTTTAGTGCTTTTTAAAAAGCTACTCAAGCTTGTCATCTGATGGATCTCGGATAGAAACTCTTTGAAAAGGTAAAGATTGAACAGATAGAACAACAACAATGGTCTACAATGGGGTGCACTGATGTGATGGGTGTAAGACATACTGAACACAGTGGGATTTTTTTCTGATTTAAAATGCACAGGACTGTGCTGAACATAATACAGGTCTACCCCCGTATCCACGGCGGATACATTCCAAAACCATGGAGACCTGAAACTGTGGATAATAGGGAACCCTATTATTTTCAGTGAGATGAATGCTGGAAGTTGACCATAGAATCACACTGGAGGACCTAGAGAGAACATTTTTTTCCCGAACGTGGATAAGTGAAACCGTAAATACTGAATCTGTGGGTAAGGGGATCGACCTGTATAAATATGTTCATCCCACACCATTGGCTATGCTGTCTAGGCCTGATGGGAGTTGTGTTCCAACAATATCTGCATGATATTGTCAGAAGTTAGAAATGCACTGAAGGTACATAACAGCAACATAATTATCACTATCCATATAATGTAGTACTATAATTTTATTTCAATGTTATGTTAAAATGAATGGTCTAATATTGATAATTATCTGCAGTGTATTATGTATATAATGCATATTAATCCAGATGACTGAAATTTAGAATTTTTGGTGTTAACAAACCCACAGGGTTAGTTCCTTTGATTCTCTCCATAAACATCACATTATTTAAAATACTGTACAGTCTATATTTTGTTGTATCATATCAGTACATAGGCAGCTTCTGCCAAGCCCCAATCAAATGTATATACAAAAATGTAACAATAGCAGAAGTAACAGGATGAAGAAAAAAGGAAATTTTGCCATTTCTTTGAGGTGCACTTATCAGTCAGAGAACTTCAAAGTAATTGAAGAACCTCAAGCCTGTCAAACATTTTTCTTTCACTTAAGACATGTTACATGCCATCAAACATGACTCTAAAAAAAGGTAGGGGACATGGACTTTAAAGCTCTTTGGAGCTATCTATCCTTTATACACTGCCCAATTTTGTTGTTAACCATTAATTTCAGTCTGTCAGTTACAGACAATATTGGAAGGAGTTCACTTTTAATGACAAGGGTGATGTATGAGTTGTCCCTATTTCCAAGGGCTACAATGGAATTTATACATTTTTTTGTTGGCATTTCCCATTACTCACACACATTTCTGCCAGTTTTAGAATTTTCTAGAACTAAATAATGGAGACACCTTCCCAATTTCTCAGTATATTAAACAAGATTTTTAGCAGACAGCCTTAAGTATTAACTAGATAGTAGCTTAATAAAACAAAACAAAAAAAAAACACTAACTTCATGTTGTGTTACATTAAAATTATCAACTTCTCTCACCAATAAATGAATTGTATTGACATACCTTGCATATTGTCTCATCACGATATAGTTATATCACATCTCTCATTCAAGAAAAAAAATCTAAAGATATTAAGAGAAACCATAACTATAAAATGGGATTCAGTCCAAACCTATATAAATTGGGCAGCTGGCAGGAACAGCAAGGCATGTTCAAAATTCATGTACAAAATTCCACTTGCAATTTCATTTTTTCACCCGTATGTAGCAAATGCCAACAGAAAATCAATTTGCTTATTTGAATCACAACCAATTCCATTTGTGTTCTGCAATATTGTTAGTCTTCTGGTCACATAAAAGCCCCAGATGTTTCTAATGTAGGTGTAGTTCACCCAGGAGAATGGTGACAATTTGGTCTGAAATATTTTAAATATTATGAAGAAATAGGTAACTTGCCACAAAAGCAGTGAATGCTTAACACAGACAGAACAAGAATTCATAAATTATTCACAGGCTCAACTAGAGCATGGCTGATTCTGGAATGACTACCAATTTGAGGGTCAGAGTTTTCATCAAGCAAATGGGTGTCCACTGCAGATAATCTATTAAAGCAATGGCATGAGATTGGTGCCAAAAATCTACTTCTGCTTTACAAAAACAAATTGCTACGCAGTATGGAGGATGCCAATGAAATGGAAAATAGGCAAATGTCCCACTGGGTGCATGTAGTTAGTCATGGTGTTCTGGATTAGGGCCTTATAAATGAGATTCCATTTATATGAATCTACCATGAATTTACATGGTGAATTTGTGAGATATGAATTAGCACTCAACTGTTGGTGTCCTTTCTACCAAACATATTCTCACTCTTCCTCTGGACTGACTTCTCATTTCTTAATCTGAGAAATTTAAAATTTAAATCTGATAAAGCTTCTCTCCCAATTCTTTCCTTTATTCTCATTTTTACTTCTGCTAAATGGAAGTTCTTCCACCTCTCAAGCTTGTTACCTCCAAGTTAATCTTTGCTTCTCTTTCCTTCTGCCAGCATATCAATGCATACATCTTCCCATTTTCATCTTTACACTATTAACAAAGTTGATCTTCTCTTTTTTCAGGTGCCACTAAAGCTCTTGTTCACATTTCTGTTATCTCTCACACTGACGACTTTAATACTCTTTTGTTTGGTCATCCTACCTCCTCTCTCAGACCCTTAACTTTTAAATAACTTCATTTTGGTGCCATTTCCTATCCATTTAGTCTTTGCTCCCGCCATGATGCTTTAAGCCAATGACTTCCCACCTCCTACAAAGATGACATCTTCCATTCATTGATTTTTTTCACTTCTTAACATTTATTTGGATCTTTGTGTATTTCAATACTTTTTAAAAAACAATCTTACTTCATCACCCTAGTATATTCTAATCCTGTGGTTCCAAACCTTCAGTCCCCAGGTGTCATTGGATCACAATTCACAATCCTTGATCATTAAGGATCATTAGTACCTCTGGGAACTGCTATCCAATAACATTAAGAAACCCACCACTGTAATTGATCTTAGACATGTAGCTTTTCCCTCCTCTTTTCTTTTCTGCCTTGTTTTAGGAGATTTTCACACGGGGGGTAAGAGCCCCAATTCTGTCCCGCCACCTCCCCTCCCATTCCTGCAATGGAATGGAGGTAAATGCTCACACACTTACCTCCATTCCGGAACAGGAATGGTCCTCCTCCCTCCTTGCCCGGCCGGCCATAAATGCAGTTGTCGTAATGCTGCTTTTACGACCAGCCGGGGGAACTCTCGCTCATTCTCAGAAGAGAACGAATGGGGAGGGAAATTCAAATTAAAAAAAACCCAGCTGTCAAAAGAAAGAATAAAAATTAAAAAAAAAATTACAACCTAGGAAGGAGGGTGGGAAGGGTGGCACTTACCTGGCTGTCCAGATCGTGGCAGGAAGTGCCTGCCACAGAGCTCCTCACCAATCCCTGTCATTCTAGAACAGGGACGGGATCTGATTCGCACACTTGTGATTCCGTAACAGAAACAGAACCAGGTGCCTATTAACGACTTCTCCCCATGATTACTGTATCACGGGGAGAAAACAGAACAGGCACAATGTAGGAACAGAACAGGGTGGACGTCATCCGAAAGGGAAAACCTTTCCCAACCCTGTCCCGGTCCAGACACGGGATATATAGCCTGTGTGTAAATCTCCTAGAGAGATTACAAACTTGAGATAGGGTCTGAGTTTACGGCTTTGTCTAAAACACCTAGACTTTTCAGAAATACTAGAAATATTAAGTAACCAGACATCAGCTTTTGAACCAGAGGAATAGGTAACCAGTGCAGATCTTCAGGGAAATAAATTTTTTACCCCAGAAAATAGGTTTCTACATAGAAGGTAGGTTTCACAAGATGAAAGTTCCCCATCACAGCACTGTCGTGACCAGAACCCTAGACTTTGTAGCATTTCCTCTCCTATCTAGTTGTGAAAAAACTCCAAGAAACTAGCCAAATGGCAATACAAACCCTTGAAAAATGCCTCCTGCAGATATACGATATGCAAACACAGAAGACATGAATTAACCATTAAGAAACACAGACTTCACTTTTCCCCTTTATTTTCCCTTGTTCTTCAGTCCACAGTGAAATAGAGCATGAGGCTCCAGAGGTCTAAATGGAATATTTTCTGCACCATCTGTTATGACGTCTGCCATTGGAACATAAAACTGATGATGTTGCCATTCCAACCAGTGGTGGTTTGGACAGCTGAAGATCAATGACAAGATGGCATTCACATTCTACATGCAGAAGCCAACCAAATTAGCAGCTGAATCAATTCAACACTGGTGATGGGACAGAAATGTCCCCTGTGCTTGAGGGTAATGAGATAAAATACATAACATGGGGCAGGCCACATGTCGTACACTGCTCTATCCAATAAGAACAACAACAACAACAACAACAAATGTATATCTTACTCACTTCTCTCCATGGCTCAAGGCAGGGTAGTACAACATGAATTTAAATACAATATATAATTAAAACATAAAAACATTTAAACAGATAGGTTAAAACACATTTAATGTGTAATGGATTTAAAAAAAATTACACATTAAAATCATCCATAAACTTAAAATATCAATTTAAAATTCATAGTTCAAAATTGACTGGGCAGGCCTGCTGGAAGAGATAGGTCTTTAATACTGTTTTAAATTCAGACACCATTTTTGGCTGTCAAATCTCTTCCAGCAGGTCATTCCACAGTCTAGGGGAAGCCAACAAAAAGGTCCTCTGGATGACAGTTGCCAGTATAGTCCTGGCCAGTTGAAGTTAATGTCCGCCAGAATACCTGAGTGTATGGGGCGGATCGTACAGGAGGAAGCAATTCTGCAGGTAACCTGGACCCAAACCTTGTAGGACTTTAAAGGTAGTAACCAACACTTTGTACTTTGCCTGGAAACTAACTGGCAGCCAGTGGAGTGATTTTAATATTGATATAATGTGCTCACACCTTGATGTACCTATAACCAATCTGAATGCCATATTTTGAATTAATTGGAGTTTCCAAACTTGGTACAGAGGTAGCCCAATGTACAGCACATTGCAGAAGTCCAACCTTGAGGTTACCAGCCCATGCACTACCATCTTTATGTCTTCCAGTTCTAGGAAGGAGCATAGCAGGAGTATCAGCCAAAGCTGATAATAAACATTCCTGACCATTGCATTTATCTGAGTTACATTTGGAGAGATTGATCCAGGAGCACTCCCAAGCTGCGAACACAGTTTTTCAGGGGGAGTATAACCCCGCCCAGAACTGATTGCCACACCTCAAATCCCAAATTAGGACCCTTAATAGTAAGCACCTCTGTCTTGTCTGGATTCAGTTTCAATTTCTTTTTTTTTTTTCATCCAGCCCATTCCTCCTCGAAGCATTCTTTCAAAGGAGACACACTATCCTTAGCTAAGACTGTTTTTGAAGACATGGAGAAATATATTTGGATGTCATCAGCATACTGGTAGCATCCTATCCCATGCCTCAGGATAACCTCTCCCAGCGGTTTCATGTAGATGTTAAAAATCATTGAGGAAAGAATGGACCTTGTGGCATGTGAGAGATTTTAATATTTTTAATGTTTTTAACTCTTTAAATTGTTTAATTTGTTTTTTAAATTTCATATTTATATTTTTAATGTTTGTGTATTGTTTTCATTTGCATTGTTTTAAACTCACTGTTATCCGCCTTGGAAGAAAGGTGGGATATAAATAGATAAAATTAATATTATCATTATCAATATGATTAACAACTGCAAAGTGTTCATTAAAAGCATCACAGCTACTGAAAATTCTAAGATAAGATTTGGGGGAAGGGTACCCGAGCTAAGACCTCTCACCACCCTGAATTGCTCAGCTGGACACGAATTCACAGATGCAATACATGCAGAAAAGAAAGTTTTCTTTGCAGTGTTTATTGCCACCCTATAGGAACAAAAACGTTGTCTATATCTTGTTGCATAGACACTGCCTCTCCCTGACCTCCAGCATCTATTATCTGAAGCAGTGGCTTCACTCTGTGGCCCTGGCCTTGGCATGGATGCATCATTGATGTACAGTTCATTAGTGTCAATCCTAGTCAACTCTAATAAGATGTGGGTGGGTATGCCTTCAAGTTGCCTGTCCATTTATGGCAACTCCATGAATTTTTCACAGGGTTTTCTTAGGCAAGGAAAACTCAAAGGATGTTTGCCAATTCCTTTCTCTAAAATATAGCCTACAGCACCCTGGTATTCATTGGTGGTCCCCCATCCAAGTGCTAACTTGGGCTGACCCTGCTTATACTCCAAGATCAGACAGGATCTGGTGCCTTTAAGGTATTTGGGCCATAATAAGAGGTATACCAGTTCTATATTTATTGAGATATACAGTATATGGAAGACAGGGAACAAGACCAAAGTCGCTTCTGTTTCGGTGGTTCAACAGCAATAGAAGTTTCCCTCATTAACACTGTCACACCTGAGCAATTGCAGTAGCAACTTTCACTGGCCATATAAAGCCCTCTAGTATTGCCATATGGATTCAGCCAACTGTTCATCTCCTACAAGAGCAGGGGTGTTGAATTGTTTGCTGTTGTTGCCCTGCCCAATGTACTGTGAATTAGAAAACAGCAGATAGCCAACATATGCCCATCAGATCACTTCCCCCAAGTGTTAAAAGATATTTTCCAAGGCAGATATTGTCACTATGACAACAACATAGCCAGTGGGGAGATCTCAGAAACACTATCATACAGTGAGGAGACAGGGGGGAGGATCCCTGGTTAACCAGTATGTACTTTCTCTTCCATTGAGTTTAGTTACAAAATTTTATTCTATAGGTAGCTAAACATGAATCCACTAAATGCAGAATATAAATAAGAAAAGGGAATAAACCTTGGAAGCATTTTTCCTGAATATGTGCTTCCATACTATACGTACTAATAGGTTATCAATATAAGGCTTTTTGTTTCTCCTACTGTAACAGAACTTTTTGTATGCCCAGGATTACTACCTTGCAAATTTGTCTTTTGGTGGTGGTACCTCATCAAACAAGTCTTCAACTTCAAAGAGGATTTGGCAAGTGAAGCTTCTCCCGTAGGAGGCAAGGAAAATGCTGCACCAAATGAAGTTCCTGTTACTTGTATGTAAACCTTGCAAAAGTTGTAGCCTCAGAGTAATGCTCAATAGAAAAAGTGGGCAAGCATTGAAAGGACATGCTCTTCATGCCCATTTAGGGACTGTTTTTTTTCAGGTTATGAAATATTCACAGGAACTTGTTTCAAGGCACTTGGAAAGGACACATGGGGTGGGGGGAAGCCAAGTCAGAATGTTTGCAATACTTGTACTGTACTGTCATTTTGACTATGAAATACAGCTGCATGCAACAAAGAGCGTGCATATAGCCCACCAAGGTTTCTATTTTTTCTTTGTTAGGAAATTATCCTTTTCACTTTTTTTCTAGAGTGCTTGCCTACAATGTGGTGGTATAAATAAGAGGAGGGGACAGGACAGGAATGGGATATTGTCAGATTGTCTGATATTGCTCAACATTATACTGGCTAGAGCAAGTGGGAGTTGCTCAACAAACTCTGAAGGGCCACAATTTATTGAAGGGCTTGTCTACACTGGGTGCTTAAATCTGGGGCCTTACCCTGGACTGACCACGATGGCAACCACACATACCAGGCTGAATCCACACAGGCTAGCCAGGCAAACACTGCATTGCCCCCACTGGCACAACCTATTTTTTTGGCCAAGGAGCTCCATGGAAAGCCTGCCCAGTATGCCATTCCTTCTACTGAGGTCAGAACAGGCACCCAGACATGTGATTGTGTCTGCCCCCTCCTCATTAGTCATACGGGTGCCCCATTCCGATCTCAGCAGAAGTGATGGTGCACCAGGCAGGCTTTCTACGGAGCTCCTTGACTAGCAAGGAAGCAGTGACAGTGGTTCCAATGGGGAACCGTCCTCTTCCCTGCTCTGCTCAGTGCAGGGTAAGGGAGATGGTGCCGCATTTGTATGTGGACAACTGCATTGGGCTGAAATGTACCCAATCCAGCTGTCCAAACAGCTGGTTTTTGCCAGCTTTGCTTAGCTCAGAGCAAAGTCAGGTTAAGGGATTAAAAGTATGGTTCCTCCCCAGAAGTAGCCATGCATAATTTAAACTGCCAGCACCAGAATTGGGGTCAGTCCATGTTTTCTTGACAGTGTAGACAAACCCAAACTGTCAAATTTTTATTATTATCATTTACTTATTTGTTTACTTATTCATCTTGCCTTTCGCCCAATATGAGACCCTAGACACTTTATTAGGGTGTGGGGGGGGGGGTTGTTTCATTTATATCCTGCCTTCCTCTCAACACGGAACTCAAATCAGCTTACAGGATAAGTCAAAAATGAAACACAGCTAAAACAATGAACATTACAACCATTTTCAAATGATTTAAAAATTTTAAAGCATTTAAAAGCATATCCAAATGATAAAGATCCAAGTCCAGCACATCATATTAACAAAGATTTCTGCATAACCAATTAAAAGTTGAAGGCCAGTTGAAATAAAAACACCCTTTTCTGCCAGCAAAAAAGAACCTGGACACCTGGTTCAGATCTTCATGATGCTGACTGGGTTTCCTGAGGGCTGTTTTCTCTCTCTCAGTGTAACATACAGCAACAGGGAGAGGGGTGAGTTTTAAATGGGAGTGGGTGGTTAGCAGGCACAGACTAAGATATTTTGCTGCTTGATGCAGAAGAACAAATCCCTTCCTCAACAAATTCAGATGTGTATTCCTCAAAGCTAATCAAGTTGTTTCGGCACCTGGGAAGAAAAATCCTACAAACACCATTCCCTTCTTTATGGCACTGAAAAGACAACTGCAAGTTAAAATTAAGTTTTCCGTGGTTTTTTTTTTCTTTGCTGTGAGGCCGTGTTCTGGAAGAGTTTATTCCTAACGTTTCGTCTGCATCTGTAGCTGGCATCTTCAGAGAATGGTGGGGTAGGGGTGTGTGGGATTTATATACTGCGAGCCCTTGTTGGAGAGGATATGTAAATTTGTGCATTTGAATGGCTAGTTCCTAGGGCAGGAGGATATGCAAGGAGGATTAGTGTCTGCCTGGCTAATGGTGCATTGTCTGCTGGAAATCCCCCTGTCCCTGGGTGAAGTTCATTTGCACATGAATGAAGTCCTGAAAAACACCAAAATCAAAACTCAACACGTGCAAATGAATTTCACCCAGGGACAGGGGGATTTCCAGCAGACAATGCACCATTAGCCAGGCAGACACTAATCCTCATTGCATATCCTCCCACCCTAGGAACTAGCCATTCAAATACAAAAATTTACGTATCCTCTCCAACAGGTGCTCACAGTATATAAACTACACACACCCCTACCCAACCATTCTCTGAAGATGCCAACCACAATGCAGGTGAAACATCAGGAATGAACTCTTCCAGAACATGGCCTCACAGCCCAGAACAAAAAAATAAAAACAAAAACGGAAAACCTATAGATGCTATCTGTGAAAGCCTTCAACTTCACATCAAATTAAAATTGCTAGTCATTTGCTGCCCTTTCATGACACCCAATATCTGCTGCCTCAAGTGGCTGCTCCCTCTCCCTAATAGAAGAGAAGGGGCTGGTGGGGTCAGGAGATTCATATATCACCTTGAGCTCTTTGAAACAAAGGTGGGATATAATCAAAACATATATACATACATAGGATGCTACACCCTTGCTTGGATGCTTGAGCCACGGAAGCTAGGGACACCATGGAAAATGCTTGCATTGGCTGGAATTAGGCTTTGCATGGCCAACTTCTATTTCACATTTTCAGGTACTGAGCTGTGGCACTGAATATAATTTTTCATGGAATAAAAAGTAATCACTTTGAAAACACACCAACAAAGCAAAAGTCACAACTGTATATATAACTTGTGAAAGGTATAAAACAAGCAACAGGTCATGTAATAATGGAGAAGGGCACATGGATGGTCTTTATGTCACAAATGTCACCTTTTCCTAATGGAACTTGACAGCTCAATCAGCAGTTTTCAGTTCTGCTCACACACTTATCCACAGTGAAGCCCTGGGACCATTCAAGTGAGAGCTGAACCATATCACATGGGGCAGTAGAGAAGGAAATTAACTTCATGGCAGACCACCACCTTACCACCATCTTCCCTCTATTTTTCATTGTGTAGAAAACAAAAGACTGATGAAGGCCAGTTCAGGAAGAAATGGAACATTATATAAGAGTTTGAACCAGGATACTAATCAATGGCATTCCCAAAGCCTGGAAGTAACAAAGTACAAATAGGCTAGTTACATGTAATGAGTTCTTTTTTTTTAATGAGGGTATAAAGGAGCCTCATTTTGAAAATAACATAACAAGTAGGAACAAAGTTACTGTACTAGCATAACAAGCCATCTTTTTAACATACTTTTATAGGAATTGTTGAAGGTTTGTTTTGTTTTTGTTTTTGCCATTGTCACCAACTATGTTTTCCCCCAAAGGAACATAAACTATGAAAAAATAATCAAGCTATACAATAAGTCAACCTTTTAACAACAAAAATGAATAATGTCAATTAATTATTCTTCACAGATTACACCAAATAATGGGAATGAAGTACTTTTTAAAAAGTAACTTCCCAAGCTCTGTGCATTTCTGGGAACTTCAAACTTCTTACTTAACAAACTCACACTCAAAATACTTGCAACACTGCAAAAGGCAAAGGCCACCTTGTAATCAACAGTGTTCACTGTACTATTACAAATTGCAACAACGGTAAGAGAAATATGCCTTTCGGCAATGATATATAGAAAGGGGGCATCTCCATGGCTCTGCTTGGGCTTGTGTACACAAGTTTTAATTAGCAACACAGCAAGTGGTAGCTCATCATATAGCAAGCAATTAAGTATCAAGGGGTTTACCTACATGATTCATCTACCAAGAGATGTGCAGTGAGCTAGTGCATTTGTATCCTGAACACACTTTCATCCATAAATGATATTCCCAGGGTGTCTTACTCCTGACTGTGTTGAATAGCCCTGTTGGCTCCCTTCCCTTCACTCTTTTTATTTGCCACATTTGTATAGTCAATGTTGAAGTGAAAATGGGACACCAAGCTGATTATATATTATTTTAGCACCATATTAGCATAACTTCCAACACAAAAAGAAAGGAAAGTAGGTTCACTTATTTTATATGCATCACACAAGGAGAACTGTTATGATGACAAGGTGCAATTTAAATGACAGTCATGCATATGTAAGTCTGGTATCATCCCCTATCAAAGAGTTTTGGAAATAGCAAATTGAAAACATGTATGCCAGACAGCACAACTTTGCAGGCAGCTCTCAAAATTCTGTGCAATTTGATGTACAAGACTTAGTCCAAAATATATCATATTCTCTGAATTTGGTGATTTAAGATTAATATTACTTATGTTATCATCTTAGGTACATGAGCAGCGTGAACATAATCATTCAATAAACATTAGGACAGAGATGACCTGGAAGAGCTTCAGAAAAGTCAAAAATGTGAAGTGCAAAATGCAATGTACAACAAAAATGGAAGTTCTTAATTAATTAATGGTAGCTGTGTTAAAATATAATTGCATGCCACACAGTAGAACTAAGAATACATAACAGCAAACAATGTACATTCTTATGGCCGCCCAAAAGCCACCTAAAGTTTGGATATAATATAATACCCAGTATATAATTCCTTGGATCCCATATTGGGAGAAACACTGGAGATATGTACTTTCCAACCTTTCTCCCAATATGGGCCTCAAAGTGGCTCCCGAGCCATAAGAATGAGCACGGTTTGCTGTAATGCATTCTCAGTTCAAATTTATAGCTTGCAATTTTGAACTTCAGCACAAGCTACTGTAAAAGGGACAGCAGCTTCTGAAATGTGGGTATGTTGCAGGATACTAAAATTTTCTGGATTGCGATAGTGACCAATGGAGAAGCATTAAGGAGAATGTGAAAAACCAGGAAGTGTAGGGAGAAGAACCTCTGGACTGAAATACCATATACTCATAGAATGATTTGGATGGAATGTAATCTTTGTTACCTCTAAGTTTAGCCAGGATGGTGTCCAGTCTCTGGTAGGAGAGTAAGAAGAAGGAGAAGAAAACAGAATGAAGGAGAAGATAATCATTTTAACAGATACTGTTTGTGCACAGGCAGGAGTTAAAAGTACAGTCTTAGCCTGCTGAGGCTGCCTTATGACCATTTCTTGATGTTGTTCTACAGTACTGTATATTTAATATTTTTAGTAAAAGGTTGCTGCTGAAATATACAGTCTTGGAGCAATTGCAAAACATTCAGAAAAACATGTAAAGAATTTGATAAAGAATTTGGTAGGTGCAGAATTGCATTGCAAGCTAGTAATGCTTGCAACATCTGCACCCTTGTAACATCTTGCTGTGCAGTTGTTCTTGCCACTATTCTGTCAGATGGAAGTGATCCTTAGTTATGCATATACAGAAGTTATATCAAACCTATGTAAAGTTTAAACAAGGGAATCTTCAACAGTATAGCACAGTTTGTTCTGACAATTCCTCTTCTTTAATCAGATTTGCAGTTTCACTGCAGAAGTATTTTTTTTCTTCCCATTGACTAAGGAATACATGGATCTGTTCAGTTTTGTTTTGTATGCTTTTTCTTCTTCTCCGACTAGAAATTGCTTTCATATTGTTTATTTTAAAAGCATGCACAAAAATTCATACTCATTTCACACACATCTGTCCTAACACACATATTTTTCTATGTAGTCTCTCCTCAGATACTCATTTCTGTAAGAAATCTTCCCTAACATAATGTGTTTGTGTACATTATTTTCAGTAACAGAGTGTTTTATGATCAATTTCTTGATTAGTTTTTCCTTGTTTGCCTTTAGGGGTTGGAGAATGGTCTTGCAAATTTTGGAAAAGTACAAATATTTATATAACTAAGCTGTATTTTGGATTAATGTCCTCCTCCAGGAAGTGTGAACTGGATAAGTTCGCATTAAAATATGAAGTGAATCAATTTCTTTCCCTTTCTGCTGTTGTCAGATCTTAGTTCTTAATTTGCTGGCACTTTCAGCTCTTTAGTATCAGTGAGTTTAGAGGATGCTGCTACCTTTTCAATAACTTTAAGACTGAGTTAGACCAGATACTGGAAATGTTACTTTTTCGTCTACAACTCATAGAATTCCCTAGACAACATGAGTCTTGGATTCTGGGAGTATAGTCCAAACATAGTAACTTTTCCAAGCTCTGATTTCATGTTACACAAGAGTTCTGGGAATACTGGACACATACTTTGGACTTTATGAAACCATCCAAATATGGCATCATAAGGACATCTAATGAATGCAAAAGGGTATGTGTACCAGATGACATCACCCTTTTATGATCATGTCCAGTTTAAAGCCTGTCCTATTTTATTGACAGTCCACTGTCAATTGATCCCCCGTGGTGCTTTTGTGCCAGCATTGCTGGTATTTGAATCCGTTCACCATTGTACTCACGTGAATGCAGCATCAGTGGCCAGTCTGGTGAGAACACTTCTGGGTGAGATCACGACATCCAGGTAGATGATGCTCTTTTTATGACCCTCCCTGGTGTACTTGTAAGTTTCTAAGTGTGTTTATGTGCTTTCTGAAACTTTTAGAGTATTATTTTTGTTTTGTTTTTTAATTTCCCGTGCTATGTAATCTTGCAAGAATCCATAGGATTTCAATAGAGGAAGTGAACAGAGCTTTGTTTAGCGATGATAGAAGTTAAGTATGGCATGGGGAGTTCTTTTGCCAGCATAAAAAACAGCAGAAGATATCCCAGCAAAAGAATGGGGTTTAGGTGGGTGGTCTGATAAAGTCCTTTATCACACTACACTGTTACAGTGCTGTTATTCCACTTTAACTGCTATGGCTGCCTCCTGTGGAATTCTGGGGTTTGTAGTTTAGGTAGGCCTAAGAGCTCTCTGGCTGAGAATGCTAAATGCCTCTCCCTAAACTACAAATCCCAGGGTTCCACAGGAGGCAGCCATAGCAGTTTAAAGTGAAAATAATAGCACTATAACACTGTAGTGTCTCCCTTATCTGAAATGCTTGGGACCAGAGGTATTTTGGAATATTTCAAATTTTGGAATTTCAAATTTTGCATATACATAATGAGATCTCTTGGAATCTCTTTCAAGTCTAAACATGAAATTCATTTATGTTTCATATACCTTATGCACATAGCCTGAAGGTAATTTTATACACAATATTTTTTAATAATTTTGTGCATGAAACAAAGTTTGTGTACATAGAACCATCAGAAAGCAAAAGTGTGACAATCTCAGCCACCTATGTGGACAATTTTGGATTTTGGAATATTTCAGAACTCTAGATAAGGGAGACTCAACCTATATATGTACATTTCAGAAAGCCAGCATGGTATAGTTGTTAAAGCACTGGATTATGACTCTGGAGACCAGGATTCCAATCACCATTCAGCAATGGAAACCCACTGGGTGATCTTGGGCAAGTCACACTTCCTCAGCTTCAGAGGGAAGCAAAGGCAAACCCTCTTTGAACCAATCTTGCCAAGAAAACCCCATGATAGGTTCGCCAAGGATGCTATAAGTCAGAAATGACTTGAAGGCACATGACAACAATGTACATTCCACAGAGTCAATGTTATATCTCTTTCATTTAATACAGAGGTAGGAATAGTGTGGCCCTCCAGATATTTGTAGAACTATATGTGCCAACATGCTTTGCCATTTGGTATGCTGGCTACAGCTTCAGGGAGTTGTAGTTTAAAAACTGCTAGTGAGCCACACAGTTCCCACTACTGATTTAATATGTGATTGGTCACCTGTGATTCTTCATGGTCTGCTGGCAACAACTCAATTGGATCAGGATAGTTCTGGCTAAGCCTGGAATGAAATTGAGCCAGCATCAACCTATCCCAGTCAGAAGGGCTGATCTCAGAGAAAATGATATATTTATTCTGTTGGGTGCCATGAGCCAATTCACACTCAGCCATCTTGACTAATTTCTTGTCAAATTAGAAAATGTCCAGAAGCAAGGGTGGCCAGAGTGTTGGGCAAGAAAGGCTCTGCTATACACAAAATATTGCCTCCCTGAAGCAAAAAACAAAAAGGAGGGGGAAGGAAAATAAAAATACAGCAGTTTTTTTAAAGTGTTTGCTGCTACTGTGGCTTCCTTCCTGTTTCATCCAGCAATAAGTCTCCACATTAGCTCCACTATAGAATTATTTAGCTTAGAACACTCTGTGCTGACCTCATATAGACCAAGTCTATGTGTTCTATGGGGAAAGCTTGGAGGATTTAAGTATGCCGGAAAATAGATGATTCAGAGGTGATACGATGACTATTGTCATTGTGAAGGGCTGTCACTTAGCTGGGGGGAAGTACATTTGCCTTCTGTTGCTCCAAAGGGTAGGACCCAAACCTGGTTCAAATGGCAAGAGAAAAGGATTTAAACCAACTATCTGTACCTGGCATAACATACGCCATTATCTTATCCTGCTCCTCCAAAATGCTTCATGGGGGGGGTCAAGTTCTGCCATTTCCTCAGGAAAGGAAGCATTTACTCCTGAGTAAACCCACCCAGAATTGTGGTGTGGGCCCCCAAGGCAGCCACAAGAAATCCAGCTGTGGTGGTGTATATGGGGTTTCGCTGAACAGCCTGGAGGAGGGGGGAAGAAACCCTTTACTCATGAGTAAACCCCCGCGGACCTGCCCAATGGCATGCTCAGAACCTGCAGCTAGTAGAAGCATTCCACCTGTTTCCACTCCCAGAGTTCTGATTGGCAGGCCAATGGAGAGCTTTCATTGTTGGGAAGTTTCCTAAGCGGCCAGTCAGCACACTCAAGCAGCAACATACCTAAGAGTTTTATAGATAGATAGATAGATAGATAGATAGATAGATAGATAGATAGATAGATAGATGGAAAGTATAGCCCTCTAGGTGTTGTTGGATTACAATATCTATTACCATAGCCAGCATAATTAGTATCAAAGAACTATGGTAACTGCAGTACAACAACATTTGAAAGCCCGATCTTCCCCATCCCTGGTGAAATTGTTTTAAGCAGTATCTATCAGGTATGCTATAATGGCAACAGATGGACAACATAAATTTTAAAATCCTTTCTGAAGTTATGATTCTGTAAAAACATCCAGCCCCACAATACTGTGAAATTAATACTGTGGGACTAGGTGACTGGAGCATGACCACAGAGAATCACATGTAAACTGCTCTGCATTTTCTAAAGGAAGAAAGGCTATAATAAACAAATTAGCACAATAAATGCTTTATGAATACTTCCCTCCCCACCTGCTGTTTCTCACTCTGTGTGTGTGTATGTATGATATATCATTTTCTGGGTCCCTATCCAGATTAGCAATGAGGAAAAAAACTAACGTGCAATAAATTGAGAAAAGTCTTAAGATGTCAAAGATACATAAAAATTTTCAAATGTTTCCTCTCCCCAATTATTTTGGGGCATATTCTGGTTCAATAATCAGGGTAGTTAATTTTAGAAATCATTTTTTAAAAAACAGGAGGAAGTGCAAGTTAAAAATAGGAGAAATCAGCTGGGAAACAGATGTCTGGGAGAAACTGCACTATATCTATCAAACTACAAACAATCTGTATAAACACCTCAGGAACAGCTTCTGTTAAAAGTGGAGAAAAATGTACTCATGCTTGCAGAATCAACTGTGTGCCTACAGGGGGTGATAGAGGCCTGAAGGACCACAGGTTACCCACTCTTGCTCTGGATGGAAACTTCTGTGAAAATATGACCTGAGGCAATTGAGCCAGCCAACTGTAAAACTTGAAAGGACCTCAGATAATGTTCTCTAATTCCAGTGCCTTGTCCAGAGAAGGTCTTCTAAATACTGTATGTACCCTCAATTATGTGTTGGACAACAACTCCTATAGCTCCTCAGCCAACATTGCCAATGCCAAAGATGATGGGAAAAATAATCCAACACATGTTGATGGCATCAGTTTGGTCAAGACTGGATTCACTCAGGAAGAAAAGAGATGAAGACAACTGACTTAGGAGATAGGTAGGAGGCACCATAACCCTATAGCTCTAGGGTAGGTACCATGTGGTCCTTCAGATCTGGTTGGGGTATAATTCCCAACAGCCCTAGTCAGAATAACCAATGCTGAGGAATGCTAGGAGTTACAGTTCAACAACAATTGAAGGGCTATGTGATTCCTACCCCTGTTGTAAATTAACAACTTGATTGTCATCATGGACAGAGCAGCCCATGAGGCATTGTAGACAATATTGTCATTCCACAAGCATAAACTATCTGGAAAAACCTCATTTTCATCCTTGCCCAAATGTTAAATGCAATACTTTAATTCTGCTTTCACAAGCCATTGCACAAGGTGTTTCACTAGCGGTTGAATAAATTTGCACAAGGCATAGCAGAGCTCACTAGAACTTCATTAGACTAAGGGGTTGTCTAAACAATAAAAATACTCCTCCTCATACAATCTGAGGAGAATACCTTTTGTCTAAATGGGATCCTGCAGCAACTCACTGTCTTTGGAAGCGGGGGGCAAAACACCATCTACTGCATGAGAAAAGCCTTCATGGCTTTCCCTGAAGTTTTAAAAAATGTGCATTCCTGCTTGCTGATACAGTACATTCTCAGTGAGGACAGAAGTGGACTGCTAGTTGGTCAGATGTGTGTGGGGGGGAGTGCAGCTTGTTGGCAACCAAGTGTCTTGAACCATGTGAATGTTCACAGTAGCAATTGTGCACTGAGGCTATGAAACGTTTTTTTAAAGCTTGTTTAAGTCGAAGGTCACACTTCTGCACCTTGGATTTACTTTCTAAAAAATACTGTTCAGCAGCGGCAACTTGGGGAGAATAAAAATGTGAGTAATTCACCCATATCCACCATCTTGATTTGCTGGCATGCCCATGTGAACACCAAACACGGATAACTTTGCATAGCTGCGATCTTGCCAAAAAGCCATGGAGACAAATGGATGCTGCTCCGAATTGGCGTTACTGTGCACCAATCCACATTTTATTGCCTCATATAGACAAGCCCTAAGTTGCTTGTGGTAGTTGTGTCACTTTGCCTGGTGCTTGCAGAAATATCAGTGGAACGATGCTACCTCTCATACTTATTTTATTTATTTATTTATTTATTTATCTATACCCCGCTCTTCAGCCACAAAGGCTATCAGAGTGGCTTACAAATGGTCAATTTAACAGTTCCCTGCCCTCAGGCTTACAATCTAAATAAGACATGACACATAAGGAAAAGGGAATGGCAGTGGGGGTAGGGATAAATCCAGCAGATACTGCCGGTTCTTCTCTCCCTCCAAGGGCAGGGCAGTGACAGTTGGGTTGGAGGGAGGGCCTTTACCTGCTTCTGGGCCCAGGTCCGATGGAGTTCTGCCTGCCTCTTCTTCTCTCACTCCAAGGCAGGGTGGTGGCAGTTGGGCTGAAGGGAGGGTCTTTACCTGCTTCTGGGCCCAGGCCTGATGGAGTTCTGCCTGCCTCTTCTTCTCTCCCTTCAAAGCAGGGTGGTGGCAGTTGGGCTGGAGGGAGGGCCTTTCACTTGCTTCTGGGCACAGGCCTGATGGAGTTCTGCCTGCCTCTTCTTCTCTCCCTCCAAGGCAGACGTGGTGGCAGTTGGGCTGGAGGGAGGGCCTTTCACCTGCTTCTGGGCCCAGACCTGATGGAGTTCTGCCTGCCTCTTCTTCTCTCCCTCCAAGGCAGGGTGGTGGCAGTTGGGCTGGAGGGAGGGCCTCTACCTGCTTCTGGGCACAGGCCTGATGGAGTTCTGCCTGCCTCTTCTTCTCTCCCTCCAAGGCAGGGTGGTGGCAATTGGGCTGGAGGGAGGGCCTTTCACCTGCTTCTGCTTATACTTCTTTTCCAAGTGTAATGTTGGCTTAATACAGAACATTCATTCACCAATTTCAACAAATTCAAAAATCACTACCGGGGCAATACTTTATTGAGTCAATGATCCAAAAATAATTAGCCTCCTTGAAGAAAAATAAGTTTTAAAAGATCACTTGTTCCCCTAATAATTACCTGTGTTTTCCCTCCAAACATACACACACAGAGGTTTCTATACAACTTGAGCAAAACAAGGTTGTTAAGTATACCAACTGTGAAATTCCACTATCCAAAGTTAATCATTCTCTTTGGAAAGCCAATCTCCCAATAATAATACTCCTACTTCAAAGAGCCACTGAGAATACTAATGCAGGTTGTTAATCAAGCTATGCTGTAGATGTCACCTTCCTCCCAGTAGCACCTGATGTCCTATTATGAATTCATAGCTCATGGTGAACTTTCCGTCCACCTCAACATATGGGCCTACTCTTAGGAAGCTTCCAGTGGCTCGGAAAGGAGATACCTAGCTATTGACTGTCATAAACCAGCATAGTAATTTCATTTGAAAAGAACTTAATTGCCTTTGACATGGCTTCCAAGATCAACACAACATGTAGATCTTTAAAGACCTTACCTTGGTTAAGTGACGTTTATTTAGTTGTCATGTGGAAGTCATACTTTCTTGTGGGGGTACCACAAGCAATAATGTCTCTGTTGAGATCAAGTGAGCCATTTCTGCCTTGTTTGTTTGCCTGGGCATTTTCCTGTTCACTAACCTAACTACCCTAGTAATGTTAGTGTTTTATTTTACTGTTTTATCATTGTTTTACTATTTTATTAGTTGGCTTTACTGTATTTCTTTTTATTTACTATTGGGATTACAGTATTTTTTAATGAAAAGTGAGTGTGGCAGATCACACCTACCAGGTTGCTCACCCAGATACCAACCTGGGCTCTTGTAATGCACCTTACCCCTAAATTTTAAAGCACTCCCTATACAGTTGTCCCTTGACATTCGCGGGGGTTAGGTTCCACGGACCCCCGCGAATGTCAAAAAACCGCGAATATTGATTGCCCTCCCCCGACCCTCCCCAGGCCTTCACGGAGCCTTCCAAGGCTCCGTGAAGGCCTCTGCAACCCTCCCCCTCCCTCCCCGGGGCCTTCATGGAGCCTTCCAAGGCTCCGTGAAGGCCTCCACGGCCTCCCCCCACCCTCCCCAGGCCTTCACGGAGCCTTCCAAGGCTCCATGAAGGCCTCCCCCCATCCTCCCCCTCCCTCCCCGGGGCCTTCATGGAGCCTTTGAAGGCTCCGTGAAGGCCCCCGCGGACTCCCCCCACCCTCCCTAGGCCTTCACGGAGCCTTCCAAGGCTCCATGAAGGCTTCCCCCCATCCTCCCCCCTCCCTCCCCGGGGCCTTCACGGAGCCTTCGAAGGCTCCGTGAAGGCCCCCGTGGACTCCCCCCACCCTCCCCAGGCCTTCACAGAGCCTTCCAAGGCTCCATGAAGGCCTCCCCCATCCTCCCCCCTCCCTCCCCAGGGCCTTCACGGAGCCTTCGAAGGCTCCGTGAAGGCCCCCGTGGACTCCCCCCACCCTCCCCAGGCCTTCACAGAGCCTTCCAAGGCTCCATGAAGGCCTCCCTCCACCCTCCACCCTCCCTCCCTGCGGCCTTCACGGAGCCTTTCAAGGCTCCGTGAAGGCCTCCGCGGCCTCCCCCCTCCCTCCCCGGGGCCTTCACGGAGCCTTCGAAGGCTCCGTGAAGGCCTCTGCGGCCTCCCCCCACCTGCCCCAGGCCTTCACGGGGCCTCTGGAGGGTCTCCAAAGGCCCCGTGAACGCCTCCCCGGCCCTCCCCGCTCCTTCCCAGGGCTTTCAAGGGGCCTCCGGAGGCCCCTTTTCACGGTTTTGGGATGTCCGGGGGGGCCCTCCCAAAACCGCGAATAATTAAAACCGCGAATGCTGAGTTCGCGAATGTGGAGGGGCAACTGTATTTAATTATTTAGGGTCACTGTATTCCAGTTGGAAGCAAAAGTCTTCCAGTTTGAGTTTGAGTGCATATATGCCTGACTCATTCCCACCAAAAGCCCTCAATGGAATGACACTCAGGCCCAGAGGTAAACAATAACATTAACAAAGATTTTATTGACTAACATGTAGTTTCAGAACATCAGGCTTATAAGCTGGCTCTGTACTTATTTCAATATAACAGACTATGGAGATTTTCAGACAACACTGTTACAGTGTTACTATTCCACTTTATTTGCTCTGGCTGCCTCCTCTTGAATCCTGGGATTTGCAGTTTAGGGAGGGGCATTTACAACTCTCAGCCAGAGATCTTAGGCCTCACTAAACTACAAACCCCAGAATTCCACAGGAGGAAGCCAGAGCAGTTAAAGTGGAATAGTAACACTAAGGACTTTTTCGGACATTAAAAATACAACGCAAGCAGCCTCGCCACATTGCGAGGCTGCAGCGCTGCAGGGCATCCCTTTCGCATGACACCCGTCCCTGCCGGTACTGCTGCAGTACCGCAGGGACATTTGAGCATTATATTTAGCCGATTTTTACTCACGAAAGTTGATCGTGAGTAAAAATTGCCTAAATATAACGCTCAAATGTCCCTGTGGTACTGCAACAGTACCGGCAGGGACGGGCGCCATGCGAAAGGGACGCCCTGCAGCACTGCAGCCTCACAACGTGGCGAGGCTGCTTGCGTTGTATTTTTAATGTCCGAAAAAGTCCTATAACAGTGTAGTCTGCAAATCTCCTATTTCTGCTCTAAACTTTCCCTGAACTCTCTCCACCTTGCAATATACCAAACACACTAGCTCCCATCTAATGGAAAGACTGACAGTTAAACAGCCTTTTTATAATCTTTCCTCTCAGCCCCCTCACCCACCCCCAGCATTCCAAGAGCTACTACTGGCTGGTTGTACACATGCCTGTCAACCTTCTGCCCTGCTTCCCTTCACAGTGGTATTAAACCGTTGTTCAATAAACAAACATACATACAAGTAGAATAATGAAAAGGAGTTGAAATGACAAACAGCCCAATTTATTAACTTCTTCTTAAAAGAGAAAGAGAAGGGAGGGGAGAGAGCTCAGTACATTATTGCCTCAAGATAGGACTGATATTCTGCTAGTTTTATAACATAAAGCACTTATGTTTCTATTAAATGAGTGCCAAAAGTTATCCCCAATCTGTGCTACAGTAGATACAAACAAATAGTATGTTGTCACACAACTACAGTTTATAACTGCAGGAAAACAACAAACCACTTATACAGAACTGATGGAGGCAACTCCCTATAGCATGATAATGCACATAGAACCTGCATTGCAAGGAACTGCAAGAGATTTAAATGCTGTGTCCTTGAGAATTCTTTGCAGGTTTTTGTTGTCTTCCACACACAATGTACGATTATCCACACTAAATCAGAGCATGTAAAGAGCGGACAATGCTGACTGGGAACAAACTTGCCTTGACTTCCCACACAATCAAGAAAGTGCAAACTGTGATAGAGCAAGCTTCAAAATACTCTTGTGGGATGAAATCTGTGCAGCAAGTAAAAGTACTAGGAAGAGCAGCAAGTAAAAGTACTGGGAGGAAACCTGACACTTGCTAAGAGCCAGTCTCTAGGGGACTTCATTTTAAGATTTTAGTGGCCAATTTGCAAGCACACACTAAGAAACCGTTTTGGGAGTTTGCCATCTACATACTGAAACAATGTAAATTCCATGGGCTTGCTACCAAAAATTATTTGCTTACTGGTAGAGTGGAACACAACATACATTTGTGGCTTTCTAAGAATGTCACATAACATCTTTGAAACCCCCAGAATATTAACGATTACATATTGCTGAAATTTCTACCGGGTCTTTCTATGCACAGTAGCCATCTCACACGGCAATACTTTTTCGTGGTGGTAGAAGTGTCTGCTTTATGGAGGCAAGAGGCTATGATGGTAGCAGTGGCACTCGATAGAGTCCCCTAAGTCAATCAGGCTTTTCCTGAGAAGCCAGACTAAATGTGCCCAACCCCTTAATGGGATGAGAGGAAGATACTGGGCAGCATCGACAGTGGGGGGAGGGGACAGCGTATAGGATCTTTTAGAAGCCATGGCAATGACAGACTAGCTGTTCTTAGTACTGCAGAGGAGGCAGAAATGGAATACCACTTCTAAATGTCTTTTACCTTAAAAAGCCAAGACAATGCAAAATGAAGCAAGAATAGCGCTGTAAGATGAAACCCCTGGGTCAAAGGGCACACAACCAGCTACTGGAGATAAGCAAGGACAAATACAAACAGTGCTGTGTGTAATGGTACAACTGGACTCAAGCTGAAAAGTCATTCACCTATTGACATGTTCAAATGTAAAAGGAAAGTCCAGACCTACACAATACATATAATAGGAGCACATAAATCATAGCAAGCTAGAAACTGTAAAACAAGAAATGGAATGTACAAAGATTGCAATACTTGATGTGAGGAAACTAAAGTGGACAGGAATGAGAGATGTTCAGTTTGACAATCACACAGTGAGGTTTTTTTCTTTCTGGAAACGACAATCCAGGAAGAAATAGGGTGGCATTAACAAGTGACCCAAGATATAGCAAAAATAATCAGGGGATATAATGCAAAGTATAACAGAACAATATCAATATGGCTTCAGAGAAAACTTATCAATATAACTATATTCCAAGTTTGTGCTCCAACTACTGAGGCAAAAGAGGAAGAAATCAAAAGATTCTATGCTGGCATTCAGGAGAAAATTAATCACCAAAAGAAGACATGTTGATAATCAAAGGTGATTGGAATGAAAAAGTAGGAAACAGAGTAGAACCAAACATTATTGGAGAACTTGACCAGGATCAAAAAATGAAGCAAGAGAACAACATATCAAATTTTGTAAAGCTGATAATTTATTCATTGCAAACACATTCTTCTGGAAACGAACCTTATTGTGCATAAGATGTTGTTACTGGATAGCCAATGTAGAAATCAAATATACTACATAATTGAAAGCAAACATGGAGAAGCTCCATTTTCTTTGCAAAAACAAGAAATGAATCATCAAGAGCAGAAGACATACCCAGAGCTGTTTCAAGCTACAGAAACAGAATTCATTCAAATTCTAATAAAAATCTGCCAACAAGTATCAAAAATGAAACAAAGGCCCATTGTCTGGAAATGCTTAAATATACATCCCAACCCCCCAAAAATAGGATACCAGGGATTTTAGTAAACATTGGACTATTGCATTAATCTTCATGCAGGCAAAGTGAAGCACAAGATTTTACAATAAAGACTTTTACCATATTGAAGTGAGAAATGCCAAGCATTTAAGCTGGCTTCAAAAAAGGAACAGGCACTAGAGACCGTATTGCAAACACACATTGACTAATGAAAGACACCAACAAATTTCAGAAGAAAATCACACCACACTTTATAGATAATAGCAAAGACTTTTATTCTACAGATTATGAGAAACTATGATTCACTCTTACAGACATGGGTGTGCCACAACATCAGATTGTTCTGACGCATAAACTATACTCTAGATAAGATGCTACTGTTAGGACTGAATCTGGAGAAGCATAATAGTTTCCAGTCGATAAGGGGGTAGGGTCAGACAAAGCTGTTTTTTATCATCCTATCTGTTTAATTTATTGTGAAGAACATATCATATTGAAAACAGGATTAGACTCAGAGGAAGGAGGTATGAAAAGTGGAGGCTGGAATGCCAGCAATTTAAGATGAGAACATATTGCTTGCAAAGACTTGGAATGACTACTTATGAAAGTTAAGGAGGAAAGTGCAAAAGCGGTCTATAGCTGAATATTAAGAAAACAAGAATAATGACCACAGCCAATGTACATGACTTTAAAGTGGGTAGTGACAACATTGTTGTTGTTGTGTGCCTTCAAGTCATTTCCGACTTATGGTAACCCCAAGGCAAACTTATCATTGTGGTTTTTTTCTGGCAAGGTTTGTTCAGAGGGGATTTGCCATTGCCTTCTTCTTAGGCTGAAAATGAGTGACTTGCCCAAGATCACACAATGGGTTTCCATGGTTGAGCAGGTATTTGAATCCTGGTCCCCAAAGCCACAGTCCAATTCTCAAAGCACTACACCACACTGGCTCCCAGTGAAGACATAGAAATTGTTAAAATATTTTCTATACCTTGGCTCAGTAATCAATCAAAATGGAGACTGTAGTCAAGAAATCAGAAAACTTGGATGGGTACCTATGAAGGAACAAGATGAGATCCTCAAGTGTAAAGATATGTCACCATATACTGATTAGAATTATCCATGTTGCCATATTTCTGATTTCTATGGATGGTTGTGAAAGCTGGACAGTGATAAAGGCTGACAGAAAGAAAATCAATGTATTCAACTTATAGGTCAACCTCCATATCCATGGGGGATGTGTTCCAAGATCACTCTGTGGACGCCTGAAACTGGATAATAGGGAATCCTATTGTTTTCAATGATATGAACACCAGAAGTTGATCAAAGAATCACACTGAAATGCCTAGAAATTCTGAGAGAGAATGTATTTTTCCCCCAGACATGGATAAGTGAAACTGTGGATACCAAAACCATGGATATGCGGGTCAAGCTGTATTCAGAATGTAGTGGAAGAGAGTTCTATGGATACCATGGACTACCAAAATGACAAATAAAGGGGTATGAGAGCAAATCAAGCCTAAACTCTCACTAGAAGCCAAAATGACTGAACTGAGGCTATCAAACTTTAGGCAGAACACGAGACAACATGACTAATTGGAAAAGATAATAATGCTTGATTAAGTGGAGGGTAGCAGGAAAAGAAGAAATGCACATTACAGTTGGGTTGATTTAATAAAGGAAGCCTCAATCCAGAGTTTTCAAGATGTGAGCAAAGGAGTTGAAGACCAGGGCTCTTGGAGGTCTTTCATTCATAGAGTCACCACTAGTCAAAGTTGACTTGATAGCAAATAAAAATAAATGAATTTTCTGTCAGATAGTCAAGGAAAGTGACAGTATTTTTTTTAAAAAAAGAAATAAAGTATATAAATAAAGTATCTATTGCAACAGGACAATCAAACTAACACTCATCTTAAGATTAACACAAGTAGAATCCACACACACATAAAATACGTTGCACTGTTGAGTGCTCTTCTTCAGCATTCTAGCTGTTCTGAGCTGGAACTGGCTGTAATACCAGGTATTCCCCAAGACTTTGTTTAGTACTGAATACTGACACATGTATCTATAATTGACTTTATCAGTGGCAAATGATACAGCAGGTGATCTATAAAAAAACATCCCAGTCCATTAGCTGATAGGTCCAGCATCTCCTTGCAAGTGGCAGAATTGAGTCCCTAAACAACTACAGTATGACCCCCGCATCCACAGCACTGTTAAAAATATGGTCTCTCTAGGCAACTTCTAGGTCTTCCAATGCAGAAGCTGACCATAGAGTCAAACGGGAGGACTAGAAGATGCCTAGAGAGGTGTTCTCTTTAGGCATCTCCCCCCCCCATATTCTATTTATTAACTTTTACCCCAAAAAATCTAGATCTATATCTAAATCCTGTTATGTATGAAATGAAAATAAGTAAGTCAAATTTACATATCTTAATGCAATTTAAAGTGAACCTTCAGTTGCATTTGACTTTCTCTCTAGGCATCTTCTAGGTCCTCTGGCATGACTCTGGTATGATTGGACCAAGTTGTTCATTTTAATAGGGTTCACTATTATCTGCAGTTCCTGCTATCTATGGTAAGCCCAGGAACGTATCTCCTGAGGATACAGGGGTTGTACTGTAATTCTATCCAGACTGTCCCATGGCACTCCACATCCCTCTGGTCAGCTTATTGGTGCAAACTGAGTTCAAAGTATAACAGTAGTTTGCACTCAACTGACTCGGGGGCAGGGAACAGGAGGCAGTAGGATCTTGCCTTTTCCAATAGGCTCAGGCAGGGCAAATTGCTGCAGCCTCTCCTAGCTTGTCTTTTCTTTTTCATCAATAACTCTTGCCATCTTGACCACTATCTGATGTTGCTTAGCCACATGGGCCCTGGTTTTCCAAGCAATATGTACAGTATTACAAGGAATACAATAAAAAAGGACATCAGTCTTCAGTACGTTACCCACTGATTCCAGTTTAAGCCATTACTTCCTAGCTGCATAGTACATTCACATATCTTGTGCCTCTTTCAGTTCACATTCAAGACATAATTGCAGATATTGATATTGCAGATAAGGACAGAGCTTGGTAACATTGCCTTTTGGACTATAACTTCCAGAATCCCCTAGCCACTCTAGCTCTTCTAAGTCCCACTGAGTGAAGAGAAAGCAAATTCTCTCCTTGAAATTAGTGAGGCTTCAGGGAAAGCACCACCAGGATAGAAGATGCTGGCAAAGACTCATTTCCTTTGTGAAGTATGCAAAGAGATCCTGAAGGGCAAGGCAGGCAGCGGTATCTCTATAAATGGCAGCTGTTCTCTCCTTGCTGTTAGTTAATAAAAATAATACAAACTATGCAAAGCAGGGAGGAGGGAAGAAGGGGAGAGAGAAAAAGAAATTAGGTGGGCTAAGCAATGTGAGATGTGGGAAGTGACAGCAGTGTTCTCAGCAGTTGCAAAGCAACTGTTCTAAAATAAAGCATGCAGTGGTTAAATGGGATTTTCCTCCTCTTTCATACAAAATTAAACATCTAGGCATGAAGACTACCTTTCTCTGCCCAGATACCTTTTCTTTTCTGAAGTTTTACTTGGCCTTTTTGGCACTGGTCAAGCAGAGGGGGGTCAAGCAGTTATCTTTCTGAAAGGACATAATAGGTTGATTTCTATCTCAGCAATTCTTAACCTTTTCTTTACCAGGGACCCCCTTTAAATATGTTTGTTGCCATGGACCCCAAAAACATAACTAAATTTAAAACAACAATAATAATAACATTGTAATACCTGAACACTGGACCATTAACAATTACACCACCCATTAAACCTTCCCTCAGAGGCAGCAGAGCGGGAGGGAATGTGCAGGCCAAGCCCCCCAGCCACTCATGTCATGTGGCTGCTCTGTTGTTGCTCAGCTGCTCAGCCCATCTCCTCCCTGAAGCTGTTGCCTTTCAATCTGCTCCAGCTGTAAATTTGTGGGATGAAGAAGGAAAAGTCTTCCCTCCCCCTCTGGGGCCTCTGAGGCTGGAGCAGATTGAACTCTGCTCCCAAGAGTGGTGATCATGAAGCACTGTCCAAAAAGGCATTTGTGCACATTGAAGTCAATAACTGTTCCCTTTGCAGCCTCTTCCAACTCTAAGGAGATTTTCAGAAGGGAACAATAAAAAGCATCCCCGTCCTGCAATCTCTTTTCCCGCCCCTCTCCCTTCCCTGACACACCATGGTAAAAAAAGTTTCAAACCTACCTTGTCTGCATGTCCGTGCCTGCCCAGAAGTGAATGGAGCTCAAGCAGAGCTCCATTCACTTCCTGGTTTGAAATCCTGGCCATACTCACAAGAAGATGAGAGTCCGGGAAATTCAAAAATTAAAAGGCAAATAAAAGGAAAAAAAGTGACAGCAAGCACAAAAACAGACTTAAAAAAACAACAACCAAATAACCTGCGGAGGGTTCAAAAAAGTGTGTCACTTACCTCGATGTCCCGATTGCACCTGGAGGTGTTCTGGCAGGGACCTCCCATTGACACTGGCATTGCGCCAACATAACGGGGCATCTTTTCAGTTGCACATCATTCTGTGACAGAAAAAGAATGGGGGATCCATTGACAGCTTAGCCCATCAATAAAAAGAAGCACCAGCGGAACGACAGCCAAATGGAAGCATGACAACACGAGAATGACGTCATCTGAAATGCAAGCCCTTTAGCGATCTCCTGGTATCCTTATCACACCACATTTAGAGGGTCTGAAAATCTCCTAAGATTCTGTGATTCTATGATTCTATCATGCACCTCAGAATATTTTGATGGGATCTGAAATTAACTGGGAACCTGTAACCTGCCAGATGTTGCATTCCAACTCCCACCAGCTCTGGCCAGGAGAGCCAATGGTCTGGTATGATAGAAGTTGTAGTCCCCCAGGAGACCTTGGAGGGCTGCACTACCCCTGTTGCACCCCCTGCATGAATAAAATAAAATAAAATATTGTCCCTCAAACACTTCCAGGGGGCACTTTTTGCTATGTTTTTGTTTTAGGCCCAGGAGAAGCCTTTTTTTTTTAAGCAAAAATGCATTGGAGGGTATTTGGGAGCAACCAAAAAAAAAAAAAGTTTTGAAAAGAATTGTACTGTGGGGGGAGGCTACATAGGGCCTGCAAGCCACACTTTGCTCACCCTGACCTAGAGGGTTACATTCTAGTCTTGACCTGTAGGCAATATCCCTGTTTTTCCAATCCTGCACTTCAATAAACCATTTATTTTATCACAGTTGATGAAAAACTGACATAACTGAACAGCTATGATGCAACCCAACAGAGCTCTTAGGATTGCTGTACTTCAAATGTAGGTTATAAAATTGTACACCTGAAAAGTACAGTACATAGATTTAGGTGTATTTGGTATTGTGTGTGTGTGTGTGTGTTTAATGGTAAATATGAGCTCTTCTCTCTAGGCATACATCTCTCAAATCATAGCCTGGTGTGCAGACCTTCAGATTCCCGAGAGAAAAGTTTCTAATTAATTAGCAGCAAACTGAAGCCCACAATTCCCCAACCAGCTGATATTACTATTTAATTTCAAGTACTTTATTTGAAGATTTTTCAATTACAAATGAGCAATACATTAACCAACATTTCATTAGCCCCTCTTTTCAAGCATAACCAAAAACATACATACTCTTGTTTCAGAGTTAGCACAGATCAAATTCAAGGAAGGTGTAACATAGAATACACTACAAATGTACATCATTTCCCCCAACATTTAAAGCTCTTCTTTTGAAGTATTTTTCTGTTTGTCAAGTGTCACAACTGACATAATATAAATCTATAATTTATTCTAAATCTATAATTGATATTAATGGGCCTCTTAAAATATCCCCTTTTTATACTCAACATACAGCAGATATGGGAAACACTACCTTAATCACCCTTGAAATTAGAATGCAAAGCAATCCTGATTTGCCCCTATACTGTGTTCATTATAAACAATCTATCCCTTCTTTCTAAAGGGCTAATTAATTCACACTGTTTCCTTGGAATATTCTCATTCACCAAATAATGTAACAAAATCAAATGTGGTTACATGCCATTCTTCTGCCAGAATGAAAAACATTTTAGGCAACTGGTTGCTGAGCTTTTAATGGGTGAGAGCAATATTTTTCTTCATTCCACTTTGTTTAGTTGTCTTCAAACATTATAATTTGTGTGTTTACACAGAACTTTTTAAAGGTAATTGTGTGAGCCACCTTGAGTCCTAGCTTTGGGAGAAAGGCAATATGTATAAATACATAAATAAAATCTGGTAATGGACATTATATACCTAGAGTTCCAAGCAAAGCAAACTATAAGATTTTCTTTGACAGTGTACCCCCAGCATGGTGTTCTCCATCTGCAGATAATAACTCTGCAGAAAAGAAATTGAGGTGGGGGGGGGGGAAACAGCCTGCTTTGGAATAGTGAGGGAGAGGAGGAGAATCATGCCATGTGACTGATGGCATACCGGAACTGCAGTGGAAGGGATCTATCGCACAGAAGGTAATCATTGAAAATATTGGGATATTTGGAGCCATTGACAGTTTTTACCCATCAATGAAAAGGTGCACTCCACTAACAAATGGAACGCAAAGCAGCAGCAGGACAGACTCGCCGATGTGCTATAGGTACCAGCCAAAGACACTATTATCCTGCTGAAATTCCGCTTTGCCATTATTGTGTGGTAAAGTCCTATGACTCAAAATGCCTATAAAATGTTTCGTTTAGGACACAATGTGAACAAAAATGTGTATTTCTAGGGAGAAGTATACATTGACACCAGATTTTTGTGCATTTTTTTTAAAAAAATGGAACTTGATAGTATGGAAACAGGATTGATCAGACTTATGACATGGAACTGACATTGAATGATCCATGCACCTTAACAGCTACTAAGAATTAAAAATCTGAAGGGCTCCTACAAATAAAGGCAATCTGGTTTTCCTTCATGATAACTGCAACTATTGGTACTAGGGAATTGAAACACATTGAAAAGCAGAATGGATACCACTCTCCCTTTTTAAAATACAGTTGTCCCTCCGTATCCATGGATTTGATATCCATGGATTTAAGCATTCATGGCTTGAAAATATTCTTTAAAAAATTATAATCCAAAAAGCAAACCTTGATTGTGCCATTTTATACAGTTGTCTCTTCATATTCACTGGGGTTTGGTTCCAGGACCCCCCGTGGACACCAAAATCCGTAAATACTGAAGTCCCATTATATACAATGACACAGCAAAATGGTGTCCCTTATATAAGATGGCAAAATCAAGGTTTGCTTTTTGGATTATTATTTTTTTAAGAATATTTTCAAGCCGTGAATACTTAAATCCGTGGATACCAAATCCATGGATACGGAGGGACAACTTTATAAAGAACACCATTTTGCTATGCCATTGCATATAATGGGATCTGAGTATTCACGGATTTTGGTATCCCTGGGGGGTCCTGGAACCAAACCCCAGCGAATATGAAGGGACAACTGTAAGAGGTTTTTTTCATCTTTACCTGGGGATGGATAAATCTGTCAAGCTTAATTTAATTTGAGTTTGTCTTCCCCACTGGCAAATGTATTCTATCTCATATTTGCCCTGAGTTTTGGTTTTGTCTGCCCAAAATTCTAAACAGACCTTGACATGCTTTTTCTCTGGAAAAAAAACATACATTTTTGTACAGATTCATAAAATGTTTACAGTTTTGCAAATATACACATTGTCCCAATGGAATTAACTTTTTTGTGTACAGTTTGTAATTTTTGACTGTATCCACCTCCAAACATACACTGTTACAAATGTATGCTGTTTCAAATGTACAGTTGTCCCTTCATATTCGCTGGAGTTTGGTTCCAGGACCCCCTGTGGATACCAAAATCCCTGAATACTCAAGTCCCATTATATGCAATGGCATAGCAAAATGGTGTCCCTTATATAAGATGGCAAAATCAAGGTTTGCTTTTGGGATTATTATTTTTTAAAGAATATTTTCAAGCTATGAATACTTAAATCCGTGGATACCAAATCCGCGGATACGGAGGGACAATTGTACATGTTTTGAAAGCTGTGTATTTATGTATTTATTTCATCTCCAAACATTCTCTCAGTGTGGGACCCAAAGCAGCTCACAACATAGATCAACAGAAAATACAGTAAAAACCCAATCATAATTGCATTTTAAAACCATCAAATAAACTTCTGTTTTTAAAAAGCACAGATTTAAAACAATTTAAAATAACTGAAAACCTAACAATGGTGCTAAAAGTACAGCACCCCGCATTTAAAACCCCTTCAGCAGCATCCAGTTCAATATTTGTCTAAGTGTGAAGTTCTTTGCTTGCCAGCGAAAGGGGAATTGGCCAGTCCTAACTGCCCATGGGAGAGAGTTCCACAATCCAAGAAAAGCCACCAAAAAGGCCTTTTCAGGTTTCTCTACCAAACATGCCAGTGGGGGTGGAGAGAGAGAGAGAGAGAGCTCTCCTGCCACCACCAAGGCAGTAGTGGTGGCATCCGTGGGGAAGTGAATTCACACCAGGCATTAACACAGGCTTTAAGGGAGGTCTCCGTGGTACTAAATCCTATTCCTAAATAGGTTTTAACACATTGGACAGCTCCTATAAAGCTAGCCAAAAGCTGGAATGGGTTCACCACTCCACTGACACAGGAGCCACAAGATGCCACTATCCCAAAGTTCTCCTAAATCAAGCAGGTTCATATAGTGAGATACTGTCTTTCAGATAGTCTGGACACAAAACTTTAAAATGGATTGATTTTGACAGCAAACTACATTCCAGTTTGTCTTTAGGTTTGAGTAGTATGTGTAAGCAGTAATTATTAAACAGTAATTTCTCACCCATTTCAGTCTGTAATAGAGTGAAAGAAAGAGTGGCACCATTTCATTTTTGGCTGCAAAGATCATAAAGATACACATGCAGAAGGACCTGGAGAGTAGCTTATTGAGCTTCATATTGCCTGCATTCTGGAAAGGAAGAAGACTCTGACAATTTTCCAAACTAAGTCAAATGAAATGAAAAACATCTTGCCATGGTTCTGGAACAAGGCATTTTATTTATTCATTTGTATACAAGTGATATCAAACTCTAATCTAGGTTCTCCTGGTTCAATATTTATGGTCTGACTTATGTTTATTGTTTCCTTTAGGGTATATCCTCTAAAGCAGTGCTGCTCAAAGTGATGGTCCCTGGACCACTGCCAGTCCCTGAGCCATTGGCTGTCAAGCCCTGGAAACAAAGAAACAGTTGTATCCAATGGGCACAAATATAGTGCTGGTCCCTGGCTCATTAGAAAAAAATAATAATTGTCAGTCCTCATATCAGAAGGACTGAGAAGTACTGCTCTAGAGTATAACTATAGTACAGGATCTTTCAAACCATGTAATCCAAATTGGTGATTTCAGCTATAACCATTATGAAGCATAATTATGCTGTTGCTTCATAATAAATGATTATGCAGAATAGGCAAAATAAAACCTCTTATTTCCTAATCATCCTTGATGTTTTTAAAAAAAATATTATCCCCTATAAATTTATCAAGTAGTTTCTGCAAGTTCTGTTTCTTTAAGAATCATTATTGGGACTGTTTGTAAATTAAAAAAATATTTTAGGAATAACAATCTTCTTCATTGTTTGCATTGTCAACACCACAACAAATTTAATTTCCCCCCATTTTATCAAAGCCCTTCTAAAATTTGATGCAGTTATTTTTAATAATATTTGAACTATTAATGGTAATGCAAATGTTTCCCTAAAGATTTTCACACTCCCTTCACACATCTATAACCCAATTGGACTTTGGTAATGTCTTGTCAACCGCCTGTTATGTTTACTGGTAAAATCTCCAATTGTGCACCACTGACTTTAAATCTCTCCCTACTGAGCTAATAATTTCTGACTCACTTGGGTAGGAAGATTGAGGTGGGAGGGTTTTATTTATAAAATGGTGTAATCTGCAAATAATATAACGCTACAGCACATCTAACTAGTATGAATCCTTTGGATCCTGGTATCAAGTCTGATGGCTTCACAAGCCATGTGTCCTACTTTACAAAGGAGAGTCCTCAATTTAAAAGGCTATCAGAGGCCAGCCTTTGGTTTGAAGGCATCTTCTACCAAAGGACTCTCCAGTCTAAGTCTTATTCTTTAAAAATAAAAAACTATAAGAAGGGAATCTTTAATTTTAAAACCGTAAGCAGATTCACTGTCCTGCTGACAGGCAAGTCACCAACTGCCACTGGCTGATGCCTTGCTTAGCTCTCTCTCCGTGTGTGTGTGTGTGTGTTTTAGCCTGTCATTCCAAGCAGCACCATTTTACTAGATGAAGTCACATTTTAATTTACCATAATGCCCCTGACCTAGTATCATGCTGATGCATTGTGGGAAATACAATGGGAGGCTATACCAGGTACTGTCCACTAACAGAGATCAGGGATCACCAGAGGACAATTCTGCCAAACAGATTCAGGGACTTGGGATGGCTCACTTAATGTTCAGACTAAATTCCAGAGCAGATTCACCATTCCACAGACATGGAAGCCACCAGCTGCTACTGACATCACCAGTGGGCCCTGGCAGTTGCCAAAGGTGCTGCCTCTGACTCTGCTTACTAGTATCAAGCAGGCCACTCATTCTAGATTATTATCCACATGCCACTCCCGCTTATGCCACTGGTAATTTACATGATAGGAATCTGGAAAGGAGCAAGTCACTGGATATTTATTAGTTGGAGCACCAGAGATGTGGGGCCATCCAGGTGGGGTTGGGTGGGTGACAATATAGCTTTACATGCACCCCTTCTGCACTTTCCTCTTTTTACTTGGGAGATATAATACCTGCTGCGTTTAGTCCAGATAGGAAGCAGGCAGGGAGCCCTTAACACCTTTAACTTATCAACTCATATGTATAAAAATGTATTTGTACTCAAAGGGTAGCATTTTTGGCCTTCAATACACCTTGGAATTATAAACAGTTTAGAATAAACCATCTTTGCCTAGTGGCAGAAAGACATCAAAAGTGGTGCTAGGCAAGCCTCTGTGGGGAGGACATTCCACAAACTGGGTGCCACAATTAAAGAGTCTCTTTCTATGGTCATATTCTCCTAATGGTAAAGGGTGGGATCCACAGGAGAGGATCAGAGATGACAAATGCAGCACAGGTATCCAGGGTTCAGGTCTTATACATAGATACAGAGTATACTAGCACTTTGAGTTGTATTAGTTTAAATCCAAGACTGTTTGGTTGACAAATCTGCCACAATCTCAGTTTATCTCTAAACATTCATTAAATATAATAGCCTTCTCAAATGTATCTTGAATAATTCCAGGATGCAATGTACACAGATTTAATCCATACAAAAACAAAAACAAAAAAAAAACAAAAAAAAAACCCACCCTCATGCACACAACATGTACATTCATGCTTTCTAGACTCTTGTTATTCTCTCTCTCTCTCTCTCTCTCTCACACACACACACACACACACACAACATAACAAGAGTTTGGAAAAGTAATTATCAACAGATCCAACAAGGCACAGCTGTCTGGTTTGATGTTATATCTCCCTAGTTTGAATTAATCTCTGTTACATTAAAATATAGCTACATTTTCATCTCTCTACTTTTTTCTTCTTTTCTTTTTTGTTTATTCTAGCTACACCTGTCCATAGTTGCAAATAAAGATAAACCAAGCCCCAAATATTTAGAGTGACTCATTTTTTAAAAAAAAAGAAAAATTAACTCTGCAATCCTATTACATCTTCTTCTAAGCAAACTCAAATAGAATTATAGCAGGAGAGGGCATGTTCTGGATCCCAGAGAGCCATTCTACCCCATTTTTGTATCATGCAGGCCCCCACTGGACTGGACTGTGACATTATGACCATAATTTTGGGTGTCAGCAAACGATATTACATCACTCCCATAGCATTTAGGGCTGGAAGTGATCTTGATATTTCAAGGTAGGTCCCCCAAAAAACAGCAAGAAGACCACTTTGTCGGTAATTTTCAAATGCTTTTATTGGCCATTTTTTTAAGAGGGTGCTGGGGCCTTTGAGGGACTGGTGGCATCCAAAGGACTCCTTGAAAGGATGCCCACAGGCTGCATAGTTCCCACCTGGGATGGGAGACTAACACTTCCAATCTTAATCCAGCTGTGTGCATTTGCAAGACCTCTGACCACTGGCCTTGCTGACTGGGACTTCTGGGAGTTAAAGTCCAGTAACATCTGGATATCCATGGCTGGGAACCACTGGTGCAAACCTAAGGCCTTAGCAGAAAGCTGGTGATCAAGGACAGTTTGGCTACTTTCAGCACAGGTTTCTAGATGAAGCATCTGTTGTGGTGGTAGAGTTCTCATCTTCATTAGTGGTTGCATATAAAGAAACAAGTAATGTTCATTTTATAATCATATAACCAGGGGAGTGATCTACATACAGATGGGTTCTCAAGTTCTTTCATATTTGGGATTGAAAGACCCTGAGGTTTTTTTGGTGTTTTAAAAAAACAGAATGGAGGAAAAATAGAAACTGGCAGATTCATTCACCCAAATCTTTTGAACAGAGGAAAGTCTGAATGTAAATCCCTGGATATTTAGCCATGTTAGTGCTGAGTTAGAATTGCCATCTTGTTGTTTCTTTCTGAGAGGCTCCTAACTACTCTGAAGGCACCTGATTCTGTCTGATCTCAGACACTAAGCAGCGTCAGACTTGTTTAGTACTTGGAATGGAGGCAACCAAGGAATATCAGACACTGGAGGCTATACTCAGGGAATGCAATGGCACAATTTCTGAATAAAACTTGCTCACCCACCCCCTATGATAGGTTTGCCATAAATCAGAAGGCACATAACAATAACAGTTCATATTTAACAACTATATGGCTGGCAGAAACATCCTCCCTCCCCATGCAGGGTCTGGAAATAGCTGTAGCTATTGAATTTTTGCAGGTGCAAATAGGAGAGAAATTTATTTCCGTTTGTATTGGGAAAATTTGCCAAAAACCACAAATTTCTTCATATTAAGGCAGAAGGTGCTTAAGATTGAAACAATTTTGAAGGTAAGAGAGAGCAAGACAGACAGATTTTCCCACCTCCAGTTTTAAGGAGCACCAGATGCAATTTCCTGACATACTGGAAGACTATGGAAAGGTTACATGCAGCGTTCTCAAAGAGAGGGCAGGGAAGAAAAATGTGTTCAACTATTTCAAAGCAAAAGACACAACACACACACACACACACACACCCCTGGAGCAGAGCTTACACAAGGGGGAAGGGAATTCCCTCTACATTTGCCAAGCATTGTTTCTGCTGGTACTCTAGTGCCCCCTAGTGCCGTCAGGTTCAAACAGCGTCTGCCAGCCTAGTTACACCTCTCACTTAACCACCTGGAAGAGACATGCCTTGATACGCACCCTTCTTTCGTTTTTACAAGGGCTATCTGCAGCACCCTATGCCTGACAATTCTTCCAAAACCAGAAAACTGCAGTTTCATTTCTGTTATTTTTCATCAAAACTACAGTGTCTAAAAAGAAGGTTGTTTCTTCAAAATTCTGTTTCCCCAAAATAGCTACAATTCTTTCCTCTTTTCAGTTATCTACAAATAAATAAATAAACAAAGCTGCTGTTCTGTGGTTCAAAAGACAACACTGTTGCCCACAACACTGTTACCTTGAAACCCATGACAAAGCATGAGGAAGCAAGAATATGAGCCAGCACTTGAACTCTGAGATATTTCTCTTCTGTCATTTAGAGAATCCATACCTCCACAGCTATAAAAGTAATTAACAGGTTACACCACAAAATGTGATGTAACCTTTTATGGTGTAATTGTAACTTTTTAGTCACACAAGTTAAGCTATCCCTTGTAGTCTTGCTGTTGAAATGTAATGTAATCATGCGTGGCCCTGCTGATTAGATTAGAATCTCTGATTAGAGATTCAGAGAACTGTAATCTAAAAAATAAACTTTTTCAAGCTCCTTCTTATTGGAATCAACTATAAGTAACTGTAACTTCCAACACCTGTAAATAAGGAGCCTTTACTACTCTATAGAACACTGTTATCTAAATAATTATCATAGAATGGGTGGATTTTATTGGATTGCGAATTTTGGTGTGAGTTTGTCTCCTGTGCTTCATTCCCTGAAGACAATGCAGTCATAACCCCACAGCTAAGAACTGCTGAGTTCTTCATGTATACTGTACATCATAAACACAGTATACAGGTCTTACTGCTCATCTGAAAGAATTCCAAGGAAGTGTTAGGTCAAGTTTGGTAGTCTTGGTTACAAGACCCATGATTAATTATGCTCCAAAGTGTAATCATAATGGCCATATCATTATGCATATTTATAATTAATAGTCCAATTCCCAAATCAGCCATATAATCTGATCCACCACCCACACACAGAAAGTTAGAAATTGCTTCTTAAAATGTACAGCTTCCTTCACACAGGCAAAAAAAAATAAAAAAAAATGCTGCCATGATGATGACTGGAATGGTTTCTTGTGGTTGCTGTGGACTATGTAGGGTACAATCCATTTCACACAGTTTCATTTTCTCCTTGAGATACCATATGATGGTGCAGGGAAGGCCGTACCATGAGACAGAGGAAGACAGCCACCTCAGAGGAAGACAGTCACCTTCATTATATCCTGATTTTGGATGTAATGAAAAGGCAGCAGAGGGTTAGTTGCTTGGTCTATTATTACTGCATTGTTACTGCCAGGGATGGAGAGAGACCCTTGTGGAATTTTATGCTTCAGGTGTCAAAATAATATGGTTGGTACTGGGTTCTAGTCATCCTGATAGATAGAAGTGGGACAGGTTCTAATTCCTGTCCGCTTCAGGTATCAAAATGCCTTACGCAAGCCTTGCTCTGACAAGATGGCTCGGAGGAGATGGGAGTTGTTTCATATCCATGGACCAGCCCAAACACTGTCATGATTGTTAATCAGGGTTTCCAAAAATTTTGACCACTCACAATGCAATCCTGTTCTTGTTTGCTTAAAAGGTAACACCCATTGATTTTACTCCAGGTAGGTGGGCATAGGATTAGAGGCTTTTACACTGATTTTACATCAGCTAAAACCTTAACATAGGAGATTATCAGACATGGTGGAATGTGGCAAAAAACTGCACTCCAAACCATGTCAGAAGAATGAGAGGAGAACAGAAAGGGCAACTTTACCAGACACCCGCATCCTTCAGCCTTCCAGGAGTGTAGTGCTGCCTTGGATGAGGTTTCCCTTCGTATTGACAGGGACAAGCAACTAATAGAAAGGGATGCCTTACTCATGGTCACGCCAGAAAGGGATGCCTTACTCACGACCCAGGGATGCTGGAGGATGATGTCATCTGATAATCTCACCTCCTCCTTTTCTTCTTGCGATCTTTCTGATGTGTTTTTTGCTACATGTGATAATCTCATTGGATCCTCTTCTATCATCAAAGGCATTCCGTGTGATAAAGAACCCCAATTTTCTAGGGTTCTAAATCACATGGAAACCCACCATAGATGGAGGCAATTCTCCACCACAACAGTTGTCATCTACACAGGGAGTTCAATGAGAATGTTAGAGGGGACAGAGTCGGTATGCTTGTCCCTGCTCCCTCTCCTCCCATGTAGAGACTATATACACTTAAACAAGTTGGTACATCTGGAGTTTGGGAAACCCATGCTCACAGAAGCAGGGAAAAAAGGCCAGGATATTATTTTAACATACAAGATGCATGAGGAAGGTTCACCTAGTTTTCCAGCTGATTAGCACTCCCTGAATCACTAAATACTTTTTACCTCCTTTTTTGTTTCCTTTCTTTGCAATCATTTAAAAAACACACACACACATACACACAATAGAAACTACTTACATTAAAACAATCCTGAGCCCAATGCCAGAACTGAATGGGACTCACAGTCCCTTCACATGTAAATACACTCCTGGCTATCGCAAACTTTCTTAATTTCAGCAATATAATGGGGGGGTGTCATTTCTTATTGCTGCTATTGTGAACCAGTCAAGAATCAGAAATCCTTCCTAATATATAGGTTGAACTCTGTAACCATGGGGGGTACATTCCGACACACACATGTGGATACCTGAAACTGTGGATAATAGGGAACCCTATTACAGTTGTCCCTCCACATTCACGGATTTAAGTATTCATGGCTTGAATATATTCTTTAAAAAATAATAATCCAAAAAGCAAACCTTGATTTTGCCATCTTATATAAGGGACACCATTTTGCTATGCCATTGCATATAATGGGACTTGAGTATTCACGGATTTGGGTATTCAAGGGGCATCCTGGAACCAAACCCCAGTGAATGTGAAGGGACAACTGTATTTTCAATGAGACAATTGCCAGAAGTTGACCACAGAATCACATTGGAGGACCTAGAGATGCCTAGAGAGAACATATTTTTGGGACATGGATGAGTGAAACTGTGGATACTGAATCCATGGATATGGGGGTTGACCTGTACTGAAAATCACCCACATCTATCTTCTCCCCACCCCACCTCACTTTAACCGTAGAAGGGAGAATGTCTAAAGATGATACTTTGTTCCTAGGTAAAAGTAACATTCTTTCTTTTAAATTTCTGTAGACAATTTTTCTGTACTGTTTCATCAAGACATGATAGAAATATTAAAAGTGGTGAAGTCCTAGAACATCTGGCCACCTTTTCAAAGAACAGGACACATTATAGATGCAGTTCCTACCTATGAGTAACCTATGAGTAAGTCCTATTGGATTAAGTGGCACATAGGCATCCAGAAGATTAGTTTCTGCACTGTGTATTTTGAAATGGAAATGTCTAATGACAGATATCAGTTCTTTTGGAAACACTGTTAATACACACTGTGCTTTGCAGAATGTGTATTTCTTTTTTAAAGGAAGCGATCCTACAACTCTTGTTAAATACAGCTCCCATCATTCCCATCCACCAACCATGCTGCATGTGGGTAAAAGGAGCTAGAATCTGACACCCAGAGGCCACAGGTTACCCACCCCAGTTTAAAGAGATGTGCTGAAACTATGTTCTGAAAAATCTGTGGAATTTGGGCTGCAATCTTATGCTTACTATTTTATTGTAGTTGCATCCCCATTGAACTCAAAGGGACTTACAGATATGTCTGAATTAGACATGTATGGGATGACACCCTTAATTTCCAGTAAGTTAATAGAAAACAGTTCTTGTATCCTTTCTTTTTTCCTCAGAATGACCTGCATACCAAAATATTTCTTTGGAAAGTTTGGCATTCCCTCCACAATGTGACATGGGGCAGGGGAATGAAGTGGACAAGAAAACTGATGCCATAAAAAATTAACAGTACCACCCCCATATCCGCTGATTTGCCAACTGCGGATTCAATTATCTGCAGTTGGCAATGGTGGGGGTAAGGAAGGGGGGAGGAGGGATCTTACCTCCCCTGTCCTTTCCCCTGGGATGGCTCCTGTCACCGTGGCAGCAATGCGAGGGCAAAGGGAGGGGGAAAGAGCAAACTGGCCTCGTTCCCTTCCCCTTTTGCCCCTGCGATCACCGCCATGGTGGGGCCATGGCAGGGACGAACGGGGAAGGTGCAGAGGAGAAAACTGGCCTCGTCCTCTTGCCCCCCCCAATCAATCACTGCCATGGTGGGGCCAAGGTGGGGGTGAAAGGGGAAGGGGTCAGAGGAACAAACTGGCCTCATACCCTTCCCTCTTTGCACCCACGATCGCCGCTGCAGCACGGCCATGGGTGAAGAAGGGTTAAGGGGGCGGAGGAGCAAATTGGCCTCACCCTGCGGTGGGCCCATGGTGGGGGCAAAGGGGATGTAGGAGCAAACTCACCCCCCTTTTCCCCAGGATAGTATTTGCTATTATTTGCAGAATTTGTCATCCACAGGCACCTCCCCCAGAACCAATCCCCCATGAATGCAGAGGTGCTACTGTATTAGTCTTCTTTCCTCCCATGGGTTTTGCTACATCATCTTATCCTAGTATCGCACCCTCATATCTGTTTGTGGTTATTTGATAAGTCTGTTCACTACTTCAAAGAGATGGCAAGGTTTTTGCTACATGTATCACTCCAGTTGGTAGATTAAAAAACGTGTATGCCTCCAAATGGTAGAGTGAAAAAGAAATAATTTTTAAAATTAAAATTAAATTTTCTGCAACAACTCAGTAACACATCCTAAAGAAAAGATTCTGATGCAAAATTATGAAATGACATTTATGCTTGGAGCCAACTATATAATAAACAAACACTAATCTTGGGATCCTTAAACAGTCTGTTCCCCCCACTAACTTCAATGTACAATCTGGTTTATAAAGATCAATCTTGTGCCCAGGTAGTGGCAGTTCATCAGTGGAAAAGTAACAGATAGGCTTTGAACCATAATATCAAATCTACACAACCCGAGACATACTTTAATAAGAGCATGTTCAATATTTTCTTTGTTTGTTTAACCTGCATTAATTAAATTGCATGAACTATTATTATTTTTCAGGTAGACATGTAACTTTAAAAAAAAAAAAAGATTTCACAAAACCAAACTTGAGAAAGATTTCACAAAACCAAACCTCTGCCTAGCTGGGTGTTTTACACAGCTAATGTGCACCTAACAATGAACATTCACAGATACAGAAAAATTTATTGTGAAGCTAATATTAGTCTAAAGCACCTTGAGTGTCTAAAAGGAATATATTTTCCTTTAATGTGAGGCTGTAAATATTATTCATTGTGACAACTTCCATCTTATTGCTAACATTTCCAGCTAATGACACTGGAAGATTCAAGAGAGGAAACTAATAATGGGACAAGGTACAGTATTGAAATGTGGAAGACTTAAACAAGTCAGTTCATTGTAGTGATGTATCTGATCAGAAGCTAAAAGTAGCATTACGGGTTTTCTCACCCACACAAAACCCTGGTCTTTAAAGGTTCTGTTTCCCATAAGTTTGCCATTTGTCTAGCTAGTGGACATCCCACATTGGCAAAACATCAGGGCCAAGTTTATTTGGAAGCAAGTCAGGTGTAGGGCAGTTACATGCAGGCATGTAGGGTAGTCACATGGAAAAAGAATGCAGAACTCCTATACTTTTACAAGAGTCAGTATTCATAGGGAATTGGAGGGCAATTTTCAAGTCTTGCTGACTTGGGGCTCATCCAGACAATGAAAATACTCCTCATAGAATTTGCAGAGAATACGATATGTCTGAATGTGATCCAAATGAGATTCACGGTATTCAGAAGAAGGAAGGCTAAAAACTCCACAAACCGCACAGTAAAAGGATTTGCAGTTTTCCCCAAAGTTTCTCAGAAAATGCTCATAGATGTGCATTTTCACATGTGTGGCTGTCCGAATTCACATAGATGCACATTTTTGCTCTATTGCCCTTTATTGGAGTGTGTGGCTGCTCCATTCAAATAGATGCGAACAGATGAGAATAGGCCAAAGAAAGGTGTAGACAAAACGGTTTTGCTGTGAGTGGGCGAAAACGCACACCCCCACACAGTATACCATTGCATCTAGACACCATTGTCACACCACTGTTAATTTCCCAAACTAGATATGACATTCAACTCCATCTGCGGAAAAATTCCTCTTCCACAGAACTATTTAAATGTTCAAGAGGTCTATCCTCTTTTCCATGTGGCCCCACACCATACACATTCAACATGTGACATCTGCAACACCACCAGAAAATATTCACTTGTCAATAGGAAGCCCAAGTGAAATGTTCACTTCATCTCAAATGCAGTGGAGTATTCATACTAACAATAGTATACTTACTACAGACTAGTATGGCATAGGCCTTGTCTGCACGGGCCAAATGAAACAGCCTCCTCCCATTCCCATTCCCAGCTGTCCAGACAATGCAGGTTTTGGCCTGTTTCTAGTCCAAACCGTCCAGACAATGTCTGGGCAGTTCCAACATGAATCCGGGGCCCTTAAAACAGAGCAGACACATGGTTTTAAAAAGTCATCATTCACTGTGATTCTTCTGGAGAAAACAGTGAGTTCCATTATCACAATGGGAGGGGGGTGTCCACACATGCAGCCTGGGCAGTGCCCAGTGCTGTCATTTCCCAGCTGGGTCACAAGTTAGGTGCCCAGCCATGTGACCACAGCCTCTGAAAATGCAACTGGCCTCTGAAAATGCAACTGATGCAGGGAAGAGAAGTGCCAGTTAACGCATGTACTGCAGGTGTGCGGACAGCCCTCTGTTGCTGGAAGGGCAGACATCTGGGGAAGGCACCAGAATCCTGGGACTGGAATACTCCAGCCAGAATGGGGAGTATTCTGGCCAGTGTAGACAAGCTCTTAGTCTTAGTTATAGAAGACCTACTTAACTCAATGGGATGACTCAAAGTAGGACTAAGCTTGGATCCAACCCAATGCTTTCCAATGGAAACAGTTCACGTTTTCAGCTGCCATCATCACAGAAAGAAAGATAAAGTGTTGTATGCCCCCGAGGTGAGTGGCAGTTTCTGTCAATGAAGCAGTTCTGAGCTTTAGTCTGAACTTTACATGAGCTATCCAAGCTCTGAATTTATTTTGGGGTTAGAGTTTGGCACCTTGGATAGTGACCTTATAGTTTGGCTAAAACCCAAAGGAAATCCACTACCCTACTGACATTGATCCACCAGCCACCAGCGGAAAACAATGTATCTTCACACGGAAGCAAATCCAATTAAATGCCACTAAAACTTACTTCCAAGTTTATTTCAACCACAGCTTTGACTTAAGAGTGGGTTTGACTTCTTTTGCACTTGTGTATTGATAAACTCATCTTCTCACCATTATAGTAAAGCTTAGTGCAATATACTCTCAGTGGCTTTGGTTTCAGAATATTCTAGGTTCAAACCATGGCATCTCCAGTGCCTGGATCTCTGAAGAGTTGCTTCTAGTTGCAGTAAAGAGTAGTGTCCTAAATGGACAAATAATGTGTCCTGGAATAAGGCAGCTTCTTACATTCTTCCCTAAAGAAGACAAATGTGAGTAATAGAGGGCAAGAAAGCTAGCATGCTTCCTCCATTAATAATCCAACACAAGATTACCTTCTCCATCTTCTCTCCTTAAATTTATGGAACCAATAGTGCAACTGAGGGTCTCTACCAAGCCTTAAAAGGGAGGGTTCAAGCAGAGAATAAATGCAACCTTATTGACTGCATAGAAAAGTTTATCTGACCCTCAGCCTCATCTCCGATAACAGCCAGAGCAGTGATAGAGCAAGGATTCTCAACTTTGGGTCACCAGATGTCATTGGAATCCAATTGCCAAGTCCCATTCAGCATTGCTAACTAGCTTGATTTGGGGAGCTATCATTCCAAAGTATCTGGTGAACCAAGGCTGGGAACTAATGATGTACAGAATCCTGCTTATCTAGTGGTAGCCATATGCTGAGGACACTTTCCAGATATTGGGATAATTCATATCCTTTATTTCTAGTGGATTGTGCCCTGGCTTCTTCATAAACCAGTACTGATGGAAATAAGCCCCACAGACTTTCCTGTTCCCACAAGAGTGTGTGTAAGACATTACTATCCATGTTTACTTGTGCCCAGAACTAGCAAGCATGTTTGGAATGGCAACCTCTGAATTGCAATTTGAATTACTATTTACCTGCAAGGTCCATAGAAGTGAGTGGGACATACTGCCAAAGAAAATACATTTTAGAATAGTGGTGCTAATGAAAAACGTATCTGAATAGAGATACCCGTTTCCCCACAGTTGTACCTTAAAAGCGCTGATCTCATCCAAAGCCTCATTGAACTCTGGAGGACGTTGGACCAATTTAAGTGTAACAGCAACCAGGTAAGAAAAACTCACCTGCAAAATGTCCAACACAGTTGGCATTTCCCTCCCCCCCACATTTTTTTTAACCAGGACATCAGCTGTCAGTGCTGTCAGTGTTGGCATAACAGCAAGATTTCTACCTGAACCATGGATCTCTGCCATGTTAATGCTGAATGCTTTGGTGTGGCATTCCAGTTTACAGTACAGTATAATCATGCACATGTCTACTTAGAAGGCAGTGCCACTGAATTCCACAGGACTAATGCCCAAGTAAATAGTGACAGGTTGCAGTCATAATCATGGGCTGCCTGTAGTATATGAAATCTTTCAGATATTATTTTTCTTATGCAGTCACCTTCAATCCAAGCCTTACTCCCAAGTAAACATGCATAGGATCAGGTTGCATGCTTGTTTTTGAACCCACTAACATGCTTAGCCGTTTCCACTGCATCTACTGGTAGGTGTCAGCCCTGGGAAGCATTCTCTTTTTGGACTAAAAAATCCCACTAGGGTAATTTGTGAATTACAGTCAAAACAGGTAACCCTTACAAACTCTGGAGTGCCAAAGATCACTGTGTGATACAAAACAGGCCTTCCCTTTTGCAGTAGGCAAGATCGGAAGTCCTGTATCTGTAAAACTTCAAGGGGGAAAAACTAGCAGCAGCCAATGGCATCCATATCAGTGGAGGAGCGAATCCACTTCAGGTTTTAATCTGAGCTTTCAGGAAACTATCCAATGTGCTGAACATATTTGGTGAGGATATGTTTCAGCACATTGGAAAGCTCCTCTAATGATCAGACTAAAACCTAGAGCGGATTTACAGCAACACTGACATCAGAGCCACTACTGGCAAAAAACACTGCTTTACCCAGTTCTGGCATCTGGGCATTCTGATAATGCCCAAAAGCAAGTGGTATTGTCATTAACCTATCATCTTAAGGACACATTTCCACAGAGAGTAAAATCCATGAGCTCCTTTTTGTGCTTTCGTTAATGGAGTCAAAAGTGAGGGCAATTTCAGCACTGAATGTCAGGAGCAACACATGTCCTGCACTGCATTCCTGCCCACACACATTTAGTTCTTTCTTATTTCACCCCATAGTGTTGATTAGAACCCCAGCAGGATGGAGCTGGTGAGCAATGGCTCACCCCACTAACTTTCTGTTGAAAAACAAAAGTCGATATACTTTCCTGATTCCATAACTAAACTTGGAGTTGCACTATGGAGAGTAAACTATGAAATGCCACCTTTCCCCCTTTAAATATGTGGGTAGTAAAATTGCTTCAAGCATTTGTACTAAAGCAAACATCCTACACATGCATATTTGAGAGGAAGTCAGGGACCTACTTCTGAGTAAAAACACATAGTGTCAAATATATTGAGTCACATAGGCACCTTTTATCTGCTTATTGAATTGCACATGAATGGGTTAATGGAAGAGCACAGATGAAAGATAAATCAATGATACATCCTAGCCAATCCAAGTTTTCAAATCAGGAGCCAACTTTTTTTTTTTTTTTTTAAAGATCAAGTCTAACATCCTGCACCCCCTCCCCCCAAAAATGCTATAGCCTATTACCCACATCAAGCCTGAAAGTTATGAATATGAATTTTGTCAGAAAGGTAGATTTGGGTCAACTTGGAGGATTTGTTTTTATTATCCCTATATTTAATTATCATCATCTAACTATTATCTCTACTCTGTACAAAAACTTCTGCTGGTTAAACCTATTGATCCATAAATAATACGCAACAAATACAGTACTTTCTTCTTATGCTTTTTATAATACCATTCTAAATTTTATATTGCTTTGCCACATACTTGCTTTACCTTCCTCTCACATGTAGACTGTCATTTTTCATTTGTATCATCCTATGGCAGCTATTAGGAAAGCACTGTAAGTATTTCAGGTTGTCTGTTACTTATCTATGAATGGCTACACAACAGTATTTGGACATTTCAATAACAGAAGTGGATTAAAACTGCTGCTGAATAAGACAGCACCATGGAGACCTCTTTCAGGAACAGCACCAACATCTTAGGACCAAAGGCAAAAGATTTTGTTCACAAATGTCCCTCCTTGACCCTTGCAGCCTTTTCTAGCCTCAGGTTCCCAGATATTGTTAGACTCCATCTCCCATCATCCACAGACAACATAATAAATTGTCATGGGCTGTGGAAGCTGTAATCCAACATTAAGGAACCTAAGGTTTGGCTTTATGAGCAGAAGCAACTACAGCAAGAGAAAGGATTTTATTGACATCTGTAAACCTTAATGTAAGCAACAGTATCTAAACTCACCCACTACCACACCACTATTTGCAATTTGCAAGTGGAAGATTAGGGCTAAGTGAGAGTAAACTGTACTACTCTGCACAACAGTTTCAAAAAATTGAATTCAGTTCCCACACAAATTCCTGCTCTTAGCAGTACATCTCAAAAATGCCTCATAGCATCAAAATAATCAGATAGTCAAATTCATTTATTCCAATAACTGGTAATATTGGTATCACCGGAGATGAACTGTACATTTCAGTAAATTAACTTTCTATCTGTGTATCTGCCTCTCTTTAGTTTACTAGAATTCCCTAGTCAGTCATCAGAAACCATCACTACAATCCTAGGCATGCTTTCTCAGAAACAAGTCCTCCTGACTTCTATAGCGCTTACTCCCAGGTAAGCACACCTTGGACTGCAGCCTGAGTATTGCTCACCAGATGATCAGCCAATAGCTGCCACTTGAACACAGCTCAACACAAGGGAGTTAAGAAGTATTCACTTCCAGGTACAGTTTGGAAACTACGCAGGTGCATTTTAAGCAAAGTCAGCAGGCTCTATCAGCAAAAGACAGAAAAATAGCTGTTTGCATGAACTAGATACTTGTCAAAGTAACAAGGACCATGGGGATTTTGAAATGGAAAATAAGAAAAGGAGATTTTCTGAGGTTTCCAAACAAACACCCACCAAGCTTTTAGAGTATCTTAGAGCGTGTTCTTCCTGGATCCTTTTATAGTTTCATGTGCTGTTGTAAATCACTTTGGGATTTGTACAAATGAGAGGTGAGTACAGAAACTCTACAGATAAGTAACATACACAGAGATGCATACCTATGCAGAGAGACATATAGAGACACACAAATTTGGTACAGTTTGCAATTACTTTATAAAACCTTATCACCTATGTAGACACCAAAAACTAACACAGATCCCAAGATTCAGTTTCTTAATTTTTTATTTCTTCCCCTCCCTCCGAGTCCAACTTTTCCAAGAAGCTGAGCCAGCAAGGTGTGGTAGTTTTGGAGTGTTGGACTATGACTCTGGAGACCAGGGTTCAAATCCCCACTCAGCCACGGAAACCCACTGGGTGACCGTGGGCAAGTCACACTCTCTCAGCTGAAAAAGAAGGCAAAGGCAAACCGCCCTCTGAAAAAAATCTTGCCAAGAAAACCCCATGATAGAATCACCATAAGTAGGAAATGACTTGAAGGCACACAACAACAAAGTAACTTCTAGCCCCAGAGCAAGTGGAGGGACTCAACTGAAACCCCACATCCATCCACCAGGGATGTAGCTACATGGGGGCAAAACTACCCACCCAAAAGGATTCTGCCCACCCTGTAACAAAATTTCCTTTCAGTCTCCATCCAAATTGCTAGCATTGAAGTAAATTAAAATTTCAGCTGAGCATTTGGAAATACAGTTTAGGTACCCAAAGAAAAGGAGCAAACTTATGAAGGGAAAAGCAAACACAGCAAATATCCGAGTTCCAGGTGCGTTTTCAATGTCTCTCTCTCTCTGCAATGCTATAAATATGGGGGCTGAAAGAAAATGTCCTTTTGGGGTGCAGAATTCTCCTTTTGGGAGGGCGATGCCTTCTGTAGCTACACCTCGACCCTTACTCAAAACATTCCCCGGTACAGACGTGAAAGGAAACCAGGGGCGGATTATGAACGGTAGGGCGCTCGGTACATGCTCAGAGACTAGGCGACCATTTGCCTTCACTACAGCCCAGCTTTGCCCAGCAGACCCGGACGGGTCTCCTCTGAGGTACTGGCAAACTTCCCCCCACGCGAGACCGGGTGGCTTTTCGCCCTTCACCTGTTTAAGTGGGGGCAGGAAACCGACTCCATGAAGCGCTCAAGGAGGGAAGGGATAAAACAAGGAGAGAGAGGCGTCAATGGCTCTCTTCCCCCATTGAAAATGTCTGAGGGAGAAGGAAAAAGTTCGCCAGCAGGCTTCGGGAAGGAGCCGCTGAGCCGCCTTACCTGAGGAACCGAGCGGGAAGGAGTCGCAGGCGGGCTGGGTGGCACCGGACGCCGACGGAGGAGGAGAGGAAGCGCTCTCGGTCCCAGGCACCGGCTCAGGGCGCGCCTCGGTGTCTAACAGAGCGAGGGGGATGTTGGCGGGAAAGGAGGAGTTTCATCCCTCCGGAAAGCCCGGCTCCATCCTCTGCCGCCCTTGAGGGGGAAAGGAGGCGCTCGCCTCAGAGCCTGCTCGCAGCGGGGAGAGAGAAAGAGAGAGCGCGGGAAGCCGAGGAGGGTCGAGGCTGCCCATCCAAGGCAGCGCAGCTCCGCGCACTGAGAGATTCCCACCTTCTGAAGCGCTCCAGAAGAGGCGAGGCTGGGCAGAACGAGGGGGGGTGAGACCCAGCTCTAGTGCGCCCCCTGGAGGTGCCGAGGGAGTACAGCGTCGCCCCTCAAACTCTCTGGCCTCCCCCCAGGGAGTTTATACTCTGCGGTAATAGGATTCTATTGAGGCTTCATAATTTCAGGCGGGAGCCCACAAAGAAGGCGCGAGCAGGCGCGCAGTATTTTATCACACTACACTCTTATGGCGCTATTATTCCACTTTAACTGCTCTAGCTGCCTCTTGTGGAATCCTGAGATTTGCAGTATAGGGAAGGGCATTTAACATTCTCAGCCAGAAAGCTCTTAGGCCTTCCTAAACTACAAACGTCAGAATTCCACAGGAGGAAGCCAGAGCAGTTAAAGTGAAATAATAGCACCAGGGCTTCTTAAACTTTTCCCACTCGTGACCCCTTTTCACCCAAGAAATTTTTACCTGACCCTGGGTATACAAAATAAGTATACAAATCAAATTTACTGTGGCCACATGTTTCGCCACCCCCACATCCAGTTACACAGCCCCCATATGGGGTTGCAGCCCACAGTTTAAGAGCCTTTGGTCTAAATGGAAAAAATTTTCCTCACGGAATGCGAGGAGAAGATGACCTGTCCTAATGGCAGTCCCTGTTGTTTTGCCGTATTGTGAAGGAGGGGGGCAAAAATGGCAAAAACTCTGAGGGAAATGCACACCCCCAACCATTAAGACAACCGCGTGAATTGTTACATGGTCTGGAGGGGGGAGAACGGACCTTCTGATTGGTCAGAGGTGCGCAGGTGTGATCCTGCACTTTATACCCTTATTTTTTGACAAGGCAGAGGGCAGCCATGGGGAGGGGGAAGAGAAGGAACTGACAAAGGGAGGACAGCTCTCTCCTTCTCTACCCCCCCATGCCCTCAGTGCCACTGCCATGGAGATTGGGGAAGGGAGGGTTGTGTTCCCACCCCACAGATGCCCTCCATGCCACCAATGTGAAGCTTATTGGGGCAAAAAAAAAAAAACCCAACAACATTAAGACAAATTGCAGCTGCTGCAATTTGACATTACTGTGGAGGAATCTGGGTGTTTTGGAGGGGCTCATACAGACAGGTCCCAATTAAAGTTCTTCCCAGCATGTCCCCGAGTTAACCTACTTTGTGTCCTAAGAGCTAAGCGGAGCCCGAAAGGTGGCCAGGAAACAAGGGGGCTCTCCAGGGGTACAGCTGGGTAGGGGAAGCAAAATGAGGACATTTCCCCCCCCCCAAATAAAAATTGGTCCTTGGGTGATGTTTCACTTCATGGGATTTCTAGCCTTGCAAAGAGTGAGGTGCTGAAAATTGTTCCCATCCAGATCTTTTACATTTGTTGTGTCTGCTGTGTTCCCTTGGTCACTCTGCCTGCTCCTTTTCTCTGGGTTCTGGGACTGGGTTTCTAAATACTATGTGTTAAATGTTTTTAACTTCATAAATTGTTGAAAATTCTCTTTTAAATCACATATACCTTTATGCTTTTGTTGAAGTGTTTGTATCGTTTTGTTAACCCATATTGTTCTAATCAGCCACCTGGAGTCCTCCCATTATTGGGAGAAAAGGGGGATAGAAATGAATAAAACAAAGAAATAAACTGAAGTTTTAGCTACTGCATTGCAAGAACTTTGGGGACTGACGGAAAAAATTCATGGTGCCCCTGGAATGCTCTCATTTTGTCCTCCCCGCCACACAACCACACACACACACACACCCCTCCAGTTTTGGGGTTTAAGATTCAACTGGGATTTGTGAGTGCCTGTTTTAAAAAAGAAAAAAAAATCATATCCCCCCACCCCTGCCCACAGTTTAGGAAGTTGGGTGTGGAGGGCTACAGCATGCCTGGAGGACTGTCAGAATTCCTTTATAATTCTGTCTCTCTCCTATAGTGGCTGTTTGAGAAAAGGGAAGGCTGTCCTTTGAAGAAAACACAGTACTGTACTGATGACAGAAGAGAAACCAGACTTGTAATGAATTTGCAATTTTACCAGGACCACAAATTCTGTTTAATAGTGTCATCAACTGAAGTGTAGTTGATTAAGCAGTAGAAACCACTTGTAATTGTTGAAGGCAAATTTTAATCCACGCGGTTGCTTGGTAAATGCTGGCTTAATTTTTAAAAGGCTTGACATGTTAGAAAAATATGATCTGAAAGCTGTCCTTCCCCTCTACACTTAGTAATAGTTTTGTTTTGCATCAACTTACATTTATTTGATATCTCGGATGCTATACTGATGATATATTAAAGTCTTAGTCATCTTCAGAATTATTTAACTCCACTTACCAATTCTCTGTCCGAATCCCCCTCCTGAAATTCTTTTTGGAAGCTGTTGGGTTTTGTGACATGTATTACATTAAAGGCACCAGATCCTGTCTGATCTTGGAATAAGTCAACCCTGGTTAGTACTTGGATGGGAGACCACCAATGAATACTAGGTGTTATAGGCTATATTTCAGAGCAAGGAACTGGCAAACCACCTCTGAATATTACTTGCCTAAGAAAACCCATTGAAACTCATGGAGTTGCCATAAGTCAACAGACAACCCGAAGGCATGCATGCACATGCACACCTTTAAAGCTAGCGGAAAGCTGGGGTGGATTCACCACCCCACTGACATGGGAGCCACAAGATACCGCTGTCCCCAAGGTTCTCCTAAATCTTGCCAAGAAAACCCTGTGATAGGTTTACCTTAGGAATGCCATAAGTCTGAAACTACTTGAAGGCACACAACAAAAAAACAACAACAATGACAACTAATTAATTACTTTGTGCAATAGATTTCTTAATTACTTGTCTTACATTTTGTGCTCAAATAGATCTGATTAAGGGGGGGTTGACCAAGGTCACCCATTGACTTTCATGATTCACAAGGAAATGAATCTTCCAAGGTCTCCTCCAGTACTACATCACTCATTAGTTTGATGATGTGAAAGGCAGTTGGATAGCATGATAGTAATTAGTAATTAATTTTCCATCTATTACTGGCAGTGAAGGGTGAAAACAAATCCCTATGAACTGGACAGACCTTTTTTTAATAGGGGTCTTTTGATTTCATAACAATACTAGTTCGTTTATTGTTTTGAAATGTTAATAATATCTATTGCCCAAAGATCAGTTTACAGCTAGCAAGGAGGGATTACTCTATGTCCATATCCATATCGTGCTCTTTGACCAACAAATGTTGTGTTGCTGTCAAATTCACCAATTTGCTAAGCTCCCTCTGAGCAGTCATTTGTGTAGCTGTCAGAGGAAAGCTTTCCACCAGTGGCATGCCAGGAAGTGGGAGCTGAATTATAGGGTGTTTGTTTGCAATACTAATCATACTAATCAACCCTTTAACAGAAATACAAAATGGTTGGAACTAAAATGCTTTAACATTTTGTTGTAGCCGTGTGCTTAGAAAGTTTAATAATGGGCATAATCAGTAACAAGTTTATGATTTATCCATGCCTCTGAAGAAGTAGGCCAAGTCTATGAAATCTTACACTACAACTTTTCTCACAGCTAGTCTCTAAGGTGTTACAAGATCCCTTTGTATACAGTTTTGTGATTGTTTATGTGAACATGCTATATACAGGAATACATTAGTAGTCCAAAAAAGCAACTTCTCTATTATCTACTCCAAAAATCAGGTTCATGTATTCTGTACTGTTCCATACACTATATTAAAGACTCCTTAGGCATTGTTTGAGTGCTCACAAGACAACTGCTCTGTTGAAGCTAATTGGATCTGAGTCTGTCCACACCTGGATGAAAGACCATTTGGAAATCCCATGAACACCATCAGGAATTTCAGGGTGCTTGAGAGGTATAAAAAATGAGTGTTTATTGATGTGTGCCTTCAAATAATTTCTGACTTATGGCAACCCTAAGACAACCTATCACAGGGTTTTCTTGGTAAGATTTGTTTAGTGGAGGTTTGCTATTGCCTTTTTATGAGGCTGAGAGACTGTGACTTGCCAAAGGTTAGGGTTTCCATAGCCAAGTGGGGTTTCAAATCCTGGTCTCCCACAATCCTAGCGCAACACTTAGATCACTATACCACACTGTCTCATTGAAGTAAATATACTTAAAGAGACCAGTACATTAAACAGCTACATGGCATCCCTTAATGGTGCTCAGAATCAGTCACCTGAGTCAGCTACCACAATCTGACTCGTAAAATATGCTGTTTTTCCTGGTTCTTTAGTACAACAGATGTAGGACCTTTTTACACTACACAATTATAGTAGTATGATCCCACCTTAAATAACATAGAAACATCTTATGGAATCCTGAAATTTGCAGTTTAGGGAGGGTATTTAGAATTCTAGACCAGAGAGCTCTAATCCCTAACCAGACTACAAATCCCAAGATCTCATTCAATTTGCCATGGTAAATATAGGGGAATCTAGCACTATAGCTTTCTAGTGTGAATGGGCCCTAGAATTCACCCACCCCAGATACCAGAGGATGTTGCCATGGCAGTTAAAGTGGAATTATACTGCTATAACTGCATAATATGAAAGGGCCCTTAGTCAACCTAGCAGCACCGCATGGCTATCTTTGACCCTCCTGCACAAAGAACGTGTGTGTGAGAGAGAGAGAGATTGGTGAGAGAGAGAGGGAGGGAGGGAGGGAGAGATTCTTCAAGGATAGAAGATACTACTGTAATAATAAATCATTTTTATTCCTTGGGCTTAGTGAAACTAGGTGGTTGAATTGATAAACCCTTATAATAATGGTAGTTGGCATATATAATGAGAGCAGGAAGTGTAGAAAACAATATTCAGTTGTCATAACTCATAGATTCCTTCCACATTAAAAAGGAAAACGTCAGGAACCATCCAGCAACAATAACGTGTAATGGAGAGCTGGCATGCCATGCCAACAAGCATTCACTGTCTAATTAGGAGATATTAACAGCTTCCAAGGTGTTTTCCCCTCTAGAAACATATTAAATATCCAAGGGTTGGATTTTTCTCAGCACAGACAGATACTGCATTTTTTTTAAAAAATGTGTTTTACCTGAGTTGTGTTTACCGGTTTCTTATGTGAGATTGCAAGTGAATTGGAGGATCAGTGTATGATTCTGTAGTATAACTCACTACAGAATCATACACTGATCTTCCAACTCACCTGCAACCTCATATAAGAACAAAAGCCAATCAGCACGTTGTAGTTTGCACACACAAAAATCCTCAACAATGTGATTCTGGGTGAGATTTGCTTCTACCTGTAACATCTCCCCCTAACCACCAGTTTCCTGTGTGTTTTCCATTCACCTCCATCCTATCCTTATATGAAACATCTACAGCAAAGCATCTTAGATATTCAGCCACTCTTGGTCACCAACGGCAGATATAATTTTCACATCTTGGCATAGAATACAGACATAAAGGTCTGTAGGTTAATAGCGTAAGGGACCACAAGCAGCATCACACTGTCCTAGGCAAGACATGTCAGAGGAAAGAAGAACTAAGATATGATGACTACAGAATGGGAAGCAAAGAACTATAGATTTTCTTCAGCAATTTTCAGTACAAACAGATTTGGCCAGTACTCCAAACTACATATATACATCTGTGTTCTTTATTTTCCAGCAGACTATGTGCATTTCAGAGCACTGAATTTAGATTTTTGAAAATCTCAGGACAGGAGTTATTTACAGAATATATTTTTCCCTCATACCAGCATAGCAACCTTCAAAGTTGTGGACAAACCAAGTTGGTGAATGGGGTGATTGTGGTTACCTGGCTAGCATCACCTTCTGAAATAGGGCAGCATATTTTCTGAGTACAAGAATTTAGAAAAGTTACTTTTTTGGACTATAGTCCTTGGAAAATCCTAGTCTGCCACCTTTTCCAAGCTCTGGCTGAGGACATCTATATTCATCAAGTCTAGTATGTTAACATGTGCTCACACTGGCCACATAAGCAGGAAATTCAGAGCTGCTCCATGGTTGTGAAATGTATTGTACAAGCAGCACTGGACATAAAGCTTGTTGTGTTTGTGGGACCAAAGAACTAAATAAGCTTCTTGTTCCTACACAGTTCTGGTCTAAGATTTTCTTAGGTATCTTCTCCTTCTGTGATACAACTCCTTGCAAAAAATTCAGAACTACTACAAAAGCTCATTAGGACTTGTAGCAAATGTATAAGAAATTACACATTAAAGAAGCATGTTTGAATGAAGTGGTGCCACTCCAGATACTGTTAGCATGCCCTACTACCACCTCCCTATAATAACTCATAATTGGTAATAATGGGCACTTCGAAGGGGTCACGTAGACCAGGTTGATCCAAAGTGAGGTCAGATGGAGGTCACAAGGACCTGGGAAGATGTCTGAGAAATATTTTAGTAAGCACACTCAAGCTAGGATTAAGCAGAAGCCCTTAGTAAACAAAACTACTAAGGAGGTATGTGCTAATTCCTTCTTGGGCCCCTTGGAGGTGAGTCATACATCCCAAACAATCAAATGACCTACACAATCCAAATTCCCAGGAAATATCCCTCAGAACCCCTTCCTGTCCTATAATGTGAGGTTGTTAGAAACCCATCAATGTCTATCTCCCAGCCATATAAGTCAATCAGGGGAGTTTCAGTCTCCTTTGTTCCTCCCATGGAAGAACCATTTAGCCATTCTTGTAGCCAAAATGCACCTCCAAGGCATGAAAAGGTTTATAAATACCCCAGCCTAAACCATTGCAAAGTGTGCCACTATGGATGAGACCCTGCAACTCTCTCTGTTAGTGCATCTCCAGATCAGAACTTCCAGTGCCACCCTCAGGCTTCAGTCTAAGTACTTTGCTACTCTTCAAGACAGGTAACTGTCACCCTAGTTCCTCAATCTACTCCACTTACAACCTTCCTGCCTTAACTCTTCAATAGCCTTGTGTGGTTCTTGTGAGTGTGTGTTGCAAGTGTGGTTGCTTTTTGTGATATTTCCAAATAAAAACATTTTTATTTCACTTTAACCTGGAGTTCTCTGCAGTTAGTACTAGTAGACATAGGTGAAAAGGTCCTGAAGTTACCCACCTCTTGCAACATTTCATTTGAGCTAATAATAATTCCCCCAAAAATATTAATATAGTTTTGGTACCACACGTGGGGCTCTAAAGTACCCCCACCTCTTTGGGGTAACAATACAATGGTATTCCTTCCCTCCACTTCCCATATTTCCCGTACTTGTATCCTTTTTGTCCCTTTCAAGCCCATTTATACTTTTATTTCAGACAAATTGGCCACCACCGGGTCCCTAAAACAATCAAAGAGTGTTGTGCTTATTATTTCAGAAAAACACTGAGAAAAGATCATAGGGACAAACACAACAAGTTTTACATTCAGCACTCTTTCTTTATTTGACTATTCCAGCAAGGGTATTTTAAAATTTTGTTCCCTGCCTTTCCTTGTCTTATAAACTAGCCTCAGGGAGGGGATGGGACAGCAGCAGAGCTGCACAGCATGGATGTTATTATGTATATAAGAAGCAGCCTTGAATATCACTCTGTGGTTATTTATATCTCTCTCTGATATGCTTCTCACCATTTCAATGGTTTGTTAGATTTAACTGCTAAGTCTCCATCTAGTGTTGCTGAAGAGAGCAGGTTTCCCCTTCTCTCCAACAGGATGTGAAAGTGTTCAAAGGAAGGAAGGAAGGGGAACCCAAAATACCATGTTCCACCTGTGGGTGGCATAAAAATATCTGTAGTGTACAAAGGGTTTGCTCAGAAAGAAAAACAAAAAATGACTTTACACTTACACTTGTACACACATGCACACATTTGGGAGAGGAAGACTCCAATATGCTCAAAAGTTTTTTTTTCAATTAGCAATTTAAATCAATGCAGTAATTTTAAATAACTGGTACCACAACACAGCCAGCACTGCAATAACATTTAGGCTTGAACTATGCAGACTTTGCCAACACCCTTTGAGGATGCAGATGGCTATAAAAGAAAATTTAGGGAGCACACCTACCCAACCATTATTTTATATATACAGACATACACACACGTTGCTTTGCTACTGTATAATCAGGGCTTCAGAAACGTTATGTTTTTGGACAACACCTTTCAGAATTTTTAGTGCAACCTTGCTTAATAACCATGCAAGCATGATTCAGCCAAATTCCTGAACCTAGAAAGAATTATTGGAACAGCAAGCAGAGGTAGGAAATCACACACACACACACAAAACAAAGTGGCAAGGGTTAAGAGGTTTTCAATGGTTCAACATCTCTGTGTTTTTCGGTGCTGTTAAAAGATCAAGTAAGGCTGCAGTCCCATTGGAGAAAGTGGGACTTGCTTCTCAATAAAGATCACAAGATTGCTGTATACACAGAAGATCAGGGAATGGCAGAAGGAGGCATCAGGGCAATTCTCCAGAAGGCCAGGAAGTACTTGTAATAGCTCCCAAGCCAACATCTCAGTCTCTTCTCAGGCAAAATGGATGAAGTGTTGTGAGTGCTTTTTGTACAGTATGGGCCTGTCTACACTACAGAAATACAGTTGTCCCTCTGTATCCACAGATTTGGTATCCATGGATTTAAGTATTCACAGCTTGAAAATGTTCTTTAAAAAAATAATAATCCAAAAAGCAAACCTTGATTTTGCCATCTTATATGAGGGACACCTTTTTGCTATGCCAGTGTACCAAAGCTTTAATTTTATATCAGAGTGTCCATTACATTAATTTTTAGTTTGACTTCTTAAAAAAAATGTTGTTGGGTATCTGTTCGTTCCACACTGAGTTGCTGGACAGGAGTGCAGTGCAGCAGGATATCTGCATACTGAGGAAGCCATCCATACATAACAACCCTGTCCTATAAACCCAATCTAAATTGATGTGTGGCTGTTAATTTCCTATTCCCTTTAGTTAATTAAAACAAAAGCACCTGTCATATGCTACAACACTCTCTTCTTCCTAGCAGACAAACCATTTAATTTATTGTTATGAATCCACTGACTGGTGTTATGTTATCCCAGTCCCGGGTGGGTGGGAGAAGCTGAGGAATTATTATTTTTTGTCTGCACTGAGAAATCACCTTAATTTTGTATACCATACTTATGTTGTTTTACCAGCTGGCAGTTACAAAAGAAGACAGAGCCAAATGAATGCAAAGGACTACTGAATTATACCCCAGGCAAGGACCCATCCCAATCCTCTCATTAATTTGGCAATAACATCTGTACAAACAGCTCCCAGGAGCTGTTCTGATAGTGCACCCTGGTTTGTGTGTGAGACTTGAAGTCATGGTTTGAATTATAGGCAACAATCCAGAGCAGGAAATATTGGAACAACAGGACTATGACTGCATGTCAAAGTCGCACAGACTAGACATCATTTCAAAGCTGCTCTAATACTTTATGACTTTGCCTGATCCCCATAGTTGAATTAGATCCCTGGCATTCAGCTATAGCCTGCTGTTTGATAGTGGTGTTATTTCCCCTTACACTCACTGGGGAAAAAAATCAAGGTCGTCACAGTAAAAACCATAAAAGAAATTCCACTATGACAAAACGTACTTGGCTTAAGAATCAATGGACTAAAAGGACCCAAATGTCCATCAAATCTGATCAGAGGATGGAAAAATTAGCTTTTGGCAGTATAGTTCCCAGAGTCCCCTGCTATGTCCTCCCCGCTGGAAGGGGGATTCTGGGAACTGTAGCCCAAAAGCTCTAAGCTGGACTACCTAGACAAAATCACAGGACAATTTTCTCATCAAATCTCCCCCACCCCACGATCATCCTATAAAATTCAGGAAGGAAATAGCTACAAGCAGAAAGAGAGAGAGAGAGAGAACAATGAGGAAAAACTGAGAATAAAATAATACAAACAACAGCAACAGCAACAATTTTTTTATTTCCCTGCAGCGTCTAACCATATTTAGCATCTTGTGAAGTAGTAGCAACACTGTCTTCATTTTATGGACTGCAATCTGAGACCTGTTTCAGTACAAAACTAGCTGGGAGGCAAAATGTACATAACTTCTTGGGCAATACAGTATTCAAGCCTCTACCCAACAGCAGGAGTGGAGAAAGCTATTAGTTTCACTCTACCCAGCATCTGAATGTTTTAAACCTCAAATTCTTTGTATCCTGAATGTGAAGAAATTTACAAATTTAAGTAAAATCCTTCCCCCCAAAAAGGAGAACTGAAGTTAACTTCTTCATTTGCGGTACCCAAATTCAATAGATACAGCGGTTCCCAGAATGGAGACCGTGTTGTACCTGCCAGCTGTACAGACGTTAAAGATGAGGTGCTTCTCAGGAAAAAAATATGTTAGCCCCAATTCAGCACTGACAGGATGAAACTGAAAATAATTCAAACCCACCCTTTGAAAACTTAAGAACTCAAAGTTTTGGGTGCTTAAGATGGAATTAATTTAGTAGTTTTGTTCTCTTTCACATTTCATTCCTTTAAAAAAAAAAACAAAAAAACCTCAGGCTCTTTCTGTCCCAAATATGAAGAAATGTATTAATTTTGGTAAATTCTTACAAAAAATTAACTGAAATGAATTTTTCACCCAGCCCTGTGCAAGAGATCACACTGCACCAAACAGAGATAGTAAATGTTCATTGGGGAGCACAATAAAACAAATGTATCACCAAGTATTATGACTGAAACTTGGGAGCTTTTCTGCATTGAGCCTTCTCTAATTTTGGCAGCAGGATTACTTCTTGCATGCATCTGGCTGAGAAACAAACAATTGCTTCTTTGTTCTTCCTGATTTAGGATTCTATCAGACGTGTATTTTGTTATTCCACTATTGAGGAAAGCAGAAACATAGTGGCATGATTACAGTAATTATCACATGTTGCCATAATCACACAACACTACCACCATGAAATTATTGCACAACCATCACTACTGCTTTAAGAACAGGATTGAAGGTTGCACTATAGTTAACACTTGTTTTCACATTGCCTTCTAATAACAGAGTATTAACACTTTGTGCTAGCCCATGCATGTGCCTTTAAGAAAAATTTTCTCTTACTTCCATGATTTTGCATGGACGAGATTTCAGCTGGTCTCGCAAGAAGATGCAACTTTGCTTGAAAACACCCAAAACACATAAATAAGGAAAGAAATTAACAAATAAACACTTAAGCAAACATGAAAATGTAACAAGAAAAGGTGACAGTTCATTAAAAGAGCATCCTTTAGGTCTTTTTCACATTCTCACCTGAAAGTTTAATTATGTGTTCTCATTGGGAAAGGAGAAGGGGGAAAGAGGACTGCCCATTCACAGTGTAATATCACAATTACAGCGGGACATGATATTCTCATGCTCGTCAATACTGCAAATAGAATGATGTTGAGGGCTATTCACAGCTTTTGCCCGTCAATGAAAAGTGATGTGTAATTAGCTGGTGGACCACACACTGCCCATGGGAGGATGACGACATCATGCAATATCGAGAATCAATTTGTGCTACTATTGCATCGTAATTCCACTATTGCAGCCACATCTGATAAAGTGACAGTACCCTCCTTCTTAGAACTTATGTTTAACAGGCACCATTTAAAAAAGTATATGTCTCATCAAATAACAAAGGCTAAGTGGGTGCCTCAGATCTCTGAGAAAAAGCTGTGTGCATATGACCTGACCCTACCCCCTTACTGAACTGGTACATTGTCACCCGTGTCCTGCCACTATGTGTATGTGTGTGCATGCCTTCAAGTTGCCTGTCAATGTATGGTAACCTCATGAATTTTTCATAGGATTTTATTAGGCAAGGCAAGGAAGGCATTTTTGCCAGTTCTTTCCTCTGAAATATAGCCTGCAGCCCCTGTTATTTGTTGGTGGTCCCCCATCCAAGTACTAATCAAGGCTGACACTGCTTAGCTTCCAAGAATGGATGGGATATGGTGGCTTTAGGGTATTTAGGCCCCTGTAACTATAGCTGAGGGTTAGTTGTACAATACAGGTTGCCCCCTGTTTACATGGGATCAGTCCCTGTGGTTTCACTTACCTGCAATCGGAGGGGGAGGTCTCTCTAGGCATCTGGAGGACCATACTGTTGTACTGGAGGTGGTCTCCCTAGGCATTGGGAGGTCCTCCAGTGCTACTCTAATTCCATCAGAAGTTGACCACAGAGGCATGCCAAATTCCTAGAGAGGAGTAAATCTTCCAGTGCAATTCTGTGGTATAATATGGCAGTTTGTTACTATACGTGGTTTCACATATCTGTGGTAAGTCTTGGAACATGTCCCCTGTGTAAACTGGGGGGAGGCTGTATTCTAATATTTGCACACTGTTGCAAAGTCAGTTTTGCAAGAAGTTCCTGGATTTCATAGAATCAGAGAATCACAGAATTGTAGAGTTGGAAGAGACCATGAGGGCCATCCAGTCCAACCCCCTGCCACGCAGGAAATCACGATCAAAGCATCCTTGACAGATGGCCATCCAGCCTCTGTTTAAAGACCTCCAAGGAAGAAGACCCCACCACACTCCGAGGGAGTGTGTTCCACTGCCGAACAGCTCTTACTGTCAAAAAGTTCCTCCTAATGTTGAGGTGGAATCTCTGTTCCTGGAGCTTGCATCCATTGCTCCGTGTTCCAGTCTCTGGAGCAGCAGAAAACGGTCTTGCTCCATCCTCAATGTGACACCCCTTCAAATACTTAAACAGGGCTATCATATCGCCTCTTAACTGTCTTTTTTCTAGGCTAAATATACCCAGCTCCCTAAGTCTTTCCTCATAAGGCATGGTTTCCAGACCTTTCACCATTTTAGTCGTGCTCCTCTGGACATGCCCCAATTTGTCAATATCCTTTTTGAATTGTGGTGCCCAGAACTGGACACAGTATTCTAGGTGAGGCCTGACCAAGGCAGAATAGAGTAGCACTATGACTTCCCTTCATCTAGACATATACTTCTATTGATGCAGCCCAAAATCACATTGGCCTTTTTAGCTGCCGCATCACACTGTTGACTCATATTCATCTTGTCATCTACTAGGACTCCTAGATCCCTTTCACACATAGTCTCATTTAGCCAGGTCTCCCCCATCCTGTATCTATGCATTTTGTTTTTCTGCCCTAAGTGCAGTACCTTACATTTCTCCGTATTGAATTTCATTTTGTTAGCTTTGGCCCAGCTCTCCAGTCTATCCAGGTCATTTTGAATTTTGATCCTGTCCTCTAGAGTATTAGCTACTCCTCCTAATTTGGTGTCATCTGCAAATTTGATAAGTATGCCCCTAATTCCATCATCCAAGTCACTGATAAAGATGCTGACTAGCACTGGGCCCAGGACAGAACCCTGTAGCACCCCACTGGTCACATCTTTCCAAGACAAAGAGGAGCCACTGCTGAGTACCCTTTGGGTTCAGCCGGTCAACCAATTACAAATCCATTAACAGTTAACTTGTCTAGCCCACATTTTACAAGCTTGTTTGCAAGAATGTCATGGGGAATGTTGTCAAAGGCCTTACTGAAATCAAGGTATGCAATATCCACAGCGTTCCCTTCAACTACCAAGCTGGTGATTTTATTTAAAAAACAGATCAGATTAGTCTGGCATGACTTGTTTCTCTGAAACCCATGCTGACTTTTTGTGATTATGGCATTTTGCCTTCTAAATGTTCACAGACTCTCTGTTTAATGATCTGCTCTAGAATCTTCCCTGGTATTGATGTCAGACTAACTGGACAATAATTGTTGGGATCCTCTTTTTCCCCCTTTTTGAAGATGGGGACATAGTTTGCCCTCCTCCATGGTTTCCAGACCTTTCACCATTTTAATTGCCCTCCTCTCCTCTTAGGGCTCATCACAAGTCATTCTGATGCATTTCTATGCAGATTATTCTCTTTTAAACCCTCACACCTCCCTCACACAAATCCATGCCTTTTTGTGTGCGATTTCCAAAATGTGTGCATTTTATAGATGTGTGATATTCCTCCACCGAGAGAAAATCCTGATGTGTATGTTTTCAAATGTGTCCGTATTTGCGTATTTTAATTTTGTTATGCATTCTTTTTTTTCTTTTTATATGGACAGATCTGTGTGATATTCTGAGAAAGTACCAATGTGCAGTTGCAACTGTGTTCTAATTTAGGTTTGAGGGGGTGTTTCATACTGCTGTGGGAGATGAGGATTGGATAAGTGTCTGTATCAAAATACAGACTCAAAAATGATTCTTACCAATAATCAAAATCCTTTTATTCATCTAAGCAATAAACTAGTGTAGTGCTATTTTCTGGAAAGAAAGGCCTCACATGTAGAGGCTTTGCCCCAACTTTTGGTAGCTTTCAATGGCAAGAAGATTGATTTGATATTTCTTGGTCATTTCATTATTCCTCCCCATCGTATATGTATTTATTATTATTTTATATGAAGGCTATCCAACATGTTACAGATTCTGATGCTAATGACAATTCCAGAAGTTCACAACAGTGGTAATGAGAAGAGATGGTTATGCAAACCATGCCAAAGACAAACATATACACTTCCTTGTGCCATTTATAGCCACAATGGAACCAACAGGAGAAACTTAAAAGTAGGGGAGTGTGATATTGTGAAGAACTGATGATTTGCTCAGCGCTAGTAAGTAACTTGTTTTTCTAATGAATTACATTGTGATGAGTAGTTACTTTTTGTAGTAACAAGCCCAAGAGGAGTTACAAGGGTGAAATTCACTACTTTTCAATGGACTGGGAACAGGTTTTCTGCCTATTATTTCTTATGGTGGGGGGAGGGGGCTCAGCCAAGGAATGGAAGAAGAGGAAGAAAAATCACATGGGTGCTGCACCCAGGAAGGATTGCTTTGCAATGTCTTTTGTGTTTTTCCTCAGAATTTCCAAGCTGCAATATCTGAATTGACCACTTGGGGGAAGCAGATAACTTTTTCTGCATTGTCTTATGGCACAATGGTAACATTAACTGTAACCTTTTAGAAATGATTAAGCGAGTAGACATCCTTTTAATAAATTACATTCCAAGTTTTGGTTTTATTGCTGTGTTCTTGCAGCAAATTCAACAGCAGTAAGAGGTCCCTGATGGGGGTTGCAAAAACATCCAAGGGGTGCATGCCACTATGAGACACATATTTGTCACCCCTGTACTGAAGAGGAGACTGCATTTTCCTATCAGAAAACATACATTGTGATTCCTCTTCTATAATTTTCACACAGAAGTAGGACATGATCCAATGGATTCAAATTGCAAGAAGAGAAATTCCATCTAAACTTCAGGAAGAACTTCCTGACAGTAGGAACTGTTTGACAAGTAAAATGGACTGCCTCAAAAGGTGATGGACTCTCCTTTACTGGGGGTCTTTAAACAGAGATTGGATGGTTCTCAGGAATGCTTTAGCTGCATATTCCTGGATGGCAGTTTGTTGGACTAGATGCCCTTAGTAGTTGCTTTCACTTCTATGATTCTATGATTCTAAGTAGAGCCGTTTTGACAGAAGGGCATCTGGCAAGCCTGTAATAAGGTTCTGAATTCTTTTGACACCAATTGTGTGATTAAGATCACAGACTAATCCTTGCTGGGGTGATTATTTCATGGAGTTTAGGCCAGAGAAAATATAAGCTTTGGTTGCTAAGCAACTACAGAATGTCTTCTTCAACCCATCCATCTTCTGTTGAACTTGGAGGTGGCTGAAGAACATGCTCTGCCATTACTTTGTAACTGCTGTGTTACTTGTCTCTTGTCTTATTTGTTTTATTTATAGCCCTTCTTGCTTCTAATATGGGACCCAAGATGTTTTACAACACACATTAAAATAAAATAGTTAAAAACATGATGATGATGATGATGATGATAAACTGTGAAGATAGTTTAAAAACTATAGGATAGTTGAGCTATCTTGCTAAAACAGTACAAATTTAAAATACTTTAAAAGCATTTATAACATAACAATAAGAATAAAAGTACAGTATCCCTCATTAAAAAAAAGAAGCCTTCTGTAGCAAACACTTAATAGTCAAAAGCCTATCTAAATAAAGAGGTCTTTGCCAGCTGGTGGAAAGAGAGTAGAAAGGATGCCTACCTAGCTACTGCTACTGCTATGGCCTCGGAGGGAGAGAAGAGCAGCCAGGCACAGCTCCATTGTGACTTGGTCCCAGCAGCTGGTGAGAGCCTTCCCCCCATACCAAGTACCATTGTTCTGACTTCTGAGGGAGAGAAGAGCAGAAAGACTCAGGATATTATCAGACATTCTAAATGTGGTGTGACAAGGATGCCAGGAGATTGCTTGATTTTTGGACGACGTTATGCTCAGGTCGTCATGCTCCCGTTCTGCAAGTGGTTTTAGTGACGGGCTAAGCCATCAATAGATCACCCATTCCGTTTCTGTAACGGAATCACAGGTGAATGAAAAGGTGCCCCATTATGTTGGTGCAATGCCCACGTCACTGGGAGGTCCATGGCAGAACACTTCTGGGTGTGATTGGGTCAAGGAGGTAAGTGACACACTTTTTTGTACCCTCCCCATGTTACTTGTTTTTTTAATTGTGTTTTTGTGCTTCGTGTAACTTTTAAACCCTTATTTTAATTTTTTTATTTTTTTATTTCCCACGCAATTGTTCTCTCACGAGAACGGCCGGGATTAGTATTCCAAGAAGTGAATGCAGCTCTGTGACAGCTCCGTCCACTCCTGGACTGCCAAGGGAAGGGGATGGATGCGTGAAAGGTAGGCCTGATTTTTTTTTAATTTGTAGCGTTACAGGGATGAAGGGTGTGGATTAGAATGCAGTGAGACAGGAATGCTTTTTCCATTCTGTCTGATAATCTCCACAGTCTCATTGTGCCTTGCTCCCTCTGGCTGGTGAGAGGCCTCCCTCCATTCCAGCTGCCACTGCTGCAGGCTTTGAGGGAGAGAAGAACAGCCAAGCATGATGCCATTGTGCCTTGGACCCAGTGGCTGGTGAAAGGCCTCCCTCTGTTCCAACTGCCACTGTGGTGTCCTCTGAGGGAGAGAAGAGCAGCCAGCATCTTCTGGACTGAATCTCCTCTCCTACTGCTGTCCCCTTTTCATTGTGTTTTGTGTCTTTTTAGATTGTAAGCCTGAGAGCAGGGAATTGTCAAATTAACAATTATAAGCCACTCATGTAAAGCACCATATACGCTGATGACACTATATAAATAAATTATAATAATAACATGGCAGGGAGGTGCACAGCCTGGGAGCAGTAAATCACTTAAAACCCTGTGTCTGGATGGATGAATCTGTCTGTTTTGGTTCCCACCCATCCTTGTCCATATTTTTTAAAATCTCGAGTTCTTTCCAAAAAATGGAAAAATCAGGAAGCACCAACAATAGACCGCTAGATTTGGAAACTGATTGACATGAAGGAATTTGATAAATTGACACACATATTAAATAAATAAAATAATTAAATAAAAAATATACAAAAAAAGTTGAAATGGACTGGTTCCCTATATCAAAATACTGAGAAGAGAAATGGAGAATCAAGCAAGATATTCTGATTTAACATTTATTGATGAATTACATACAACACAGCCATGTCAAACTCTAAATTAACATTGTATAAGACAGTTGGATCTAAAACTAACAAATTTAAACTTAGAAAATTTTTAATAGGGATAAGTACATTAAAGAAATTATTATGATGTAATCGAAATGAAGTTGAAAGATTAAAACTGTAACATGATCCTTATAAGACGATATTACATGAGAATTCATGTAGACTAAAAGTTAACTAGAATTACATGTACATTGATTGAACAATTTTATTCAATTTACCTTCTATTTTGTTTCTCTTCTTTGTTCCTTTGCTTAAATGTACTGTATTGTAAATACTTAAATTTGCTCTAAATATTTTTTAAAAAATCTTAAATTCTTTCCATTTCAAAACAAAATTCCCACTTAATCCTGCCAAGCACTGTTGCTGTGGCATTTTTGCATAGCATTAGTCAATTCCTGTTTCCTGCAAAGAGATATTTTTGATTTTTTCCTAGTCCCAGATTGCTCATTATTTTGTATTATTGCAATTGCGAGATGCAAAATTTTGTTCAATAAAATAAACAATACTAGTGATTGAAAAATATTTGTAATTATTAATTCCCAGGTTGAAAAATAATTCCCAGGTTGGAATTATTCATTCCATTAGGGAAAAGAATAGGCCAGTGAGAATTTTGCACATTTTTCTCCTGGTATTCTTTGTCCTGAGGTGTAACAAAGGAATATATATATATATATATATATATGTTGCATGAAAAAAAAATCTGAGCAGAAAATGCTCTGTGTTTCCTGTAGAGAAAGCACTATGGACAAAAGGGGGGTGAACAACCCCCCCCCATGTATCTTTCTCTGAAGATAATTCCCCCCACAATATTTTAGGACATTAGCCTGTGAGAAGAATATTGTGATGGATCTTTTTCTTCTCCCATATTCAGGAGAAAACTACTGTAATTATTCATCCTCATGAGCGAGGATGAAATAATCCTGTGTTTACATCCCTAACAAATAGTAAAGTTTATCAGCAATAAGGAAACCACCCACTGAAATCTCACTCCCTACAGGGAGCAGGAACTAACTTCATCCAAAGTCTCTGAACAAGAAGCAACTGAAGGCCTAGCTAAATATAACATTAACAGGGTATAAACCATAACTATGCAGGTAGCCATCCTAAGGCATGCATGCAGGACAAGGACATGGTAATCATGCAATCATGATAAAATCGCCTCTCCTAGCTACTATTAGCAATCATGATAAAATCGCCCCTCCTAGGTACTATTAGCTTAAGGGTAGAGGCAGGAGGTTTCCAGTGGCTTTAGTAAAGTCAGAGGATTGGCTTTTGGTTTTTTGTCCAGCTTCTGGGAGGAGTGGTCTTGTGAGGCAATGATTACAACTTTTCCCCATGTTCTGTGGTTCCAGTCCTGGGTGTCTGCCATAAATTATTGTTATGTGTCTTCAAATAGTTTCTGGCTTATGGCAACCCTCTCAAAGGATCTTCTTGGCAAGATTTGTTCAGAGGGGGTTTGCTTTGGCCTTCCTCTGAGGCCAAGAGAGATTGACTTGCCCAAGGTCACCCAGTGGGTAGTCATGGCTGAGTGGGGATTCGAACCCTGGTCTCCAGAGTAAATACTCCTATGTAAATTGTTTATACATAACATCAGTTTGACTCTACTTAGTAATTTATCTTCAAAAAGAAGGGAAGAAGAAGGCTACCAATTAAAGGGGCTTTTCCACAATAACCAGTCATAGGACTTTTTCAAACAGGTAAAAAAAAAAAACCCGAGGAGGGCGGGAGAAGCGCTGTTGCACTTACAGAGCCCCATTTCAGACGCTGCCGTTCTCCTCCGTCCTCCTCCCAACCTCCTCCTGACCTTCCCCTGTGCTGCGGGTGCCACTTTTTATTGATGGGGGTTTTCCGTCAATAAAAAACGGCGCCACAGCACGTGGAAAGGTCAGGAGGAGGTCAGGAGGAGGACAGAGAGAACGGCAGCGTCTGAAATGGGGCTCTGTAAGCGCAACAGCCCCATTCTTCTCCCGACTTCCTCAGGTTTTTTTTTTTTTTACCCCATTTGAAAAAGTCCATAGTGTTATGATTTCACTTTACCTGCCACAGCTGCATCCTATGGAATCCTGGTATTTGCAGTCACTAGACTACAAACTCCAGGATTCCCTAGGAACCAGGCATAGCAGCTAAAGTGGAATCATAGTTTGGTAACTGTATAGTATAAAAGGGCCCATGGGGATGGAAAGCTCTCATCCAGGTGCTCGGATATGCCTGTGAAGGGCCTAAAGGAAGTCCTTTGCCTTCCTCAAGCCCTTTCCCTTCCAATTGTGAATTCCCCACCCCAACCCTCCATTTTGTAGTAATATCATGCTATCTTGCTATTGTTGTAGTATCATGAAAAAATTTTAAAATGAGATTGTCTTTCTGTGTCAGAGTGATTCTGCCTTTGAAGTTTGTATAACTTAATGGCATTTATAATTCAAGTGGTGTCACCTGATTTAGGCATGCAGCTCTATATGGATTTTGTACTTTGAAATGGCCTAAGGCTGGGGTGGGAACTCTGTGGCTCTCCAGATGTTGTTACACGGCAACTCCTGGCATTCCTAACCATTGACCATGCTGGCTAGTGCTACTGTATCACATGTCATCTGTGACTATTGCTTGGCTATGCTGTGGGTATTCCTTTTCTCTCTGTTCACAAATGGGTTGGGGGGAATCTGTAATATTAAAATTTTGGGAGGATCACACACAAGCACACACAGGATGCCATAATGCTTTGCCAGTCTACACTGGACAGACTGATGCTGCAGTAGATCTTAAAGGCTGAGGATGAAATTAAAAATAGATCACCGGAATTCAACTCCCAAAAAGAGAAAAGAAAGCAATGTTAGCTCTGAAATGCATCTTAATTCTAGTCTAAATGGCCAGTGCGGAAGCAGTTGTGGTATTCCATGATTTAGGATGATTGCCTGTCCTTTATAGTAGTAAACTATTTAAAGAAGCCATTTGGAATGCATTCTGTATTATTTCAGCCTCTTTATCACTTGCATTTACTCCCAGTTCCCCTTCCCTGTCCACCCCTTGCTGGTTTTGGCTACCTCTCACTGCCTTCCTTGCTATCCCATTTGTCAAACTGCACCTGATTATGCCATTTTCATGCTATTACCTTGAAGGGGGGGGGGGAATCTGTAAAGCTAGCTTAACAGTGGTGAGCTGTTGCTTTTACTCTTTATTTCTCCTGGCTGAGAAGGAGAAATAAAAAAGCATATTTTATTAAGAGCAATGGCTTGCTTTTAAACACCCAGATCTGTTCTGCTAAAGTTTTCACACACAACAGGGAGCATTTCTGTGTGCCAGACAACCAAAAGCTTTGCTCAACAGGACTAGAGCCCTCATCTTAAAAGAAGCCACTGGCATCAAAATCTTCTAGGTATCAGAGGAACCCTCATTATTTTAACCTTATTATCCAAAATGCCAAGGACACATCCATATTGCTACAATTTAGGAGTTTAGAAACCCTGTTTCAAGGTACACAGCTCCTGCAGTAGAGAGATAGCGGGAGTGCTTCAGAAATACAACTCCATTTCTTGGCCGAGAGGGAAACAACATACCCGCCAACATTTCACAGATGAAAACTGGGACACATGGAGAAGCAACATCAGAGTGTGGTCAAGATAGCAAAAGTTATTAATGAGGAAGAACCCACAAGCTAGGAAAGGCTGCACTTTTTGCAAACTAGTCTACAGGGAAGAAGAAGCTTCCTCCCTCTCCTCTCACCGGCTGAGAACTGAGTGCAAACTACCATTGCACTTTGAACTCATTTTGCAGCAACTGAAGTAAACTGAGGACAAAGAGGGTAAGTGGGGCATTTTAAAGACAATTGGATGACAGAGGATTGAACAGGACTGTACTTTCCAGATTATGACAGCTGCAAAGTACAGAACAATGTTTCCCATTTGACCTACTGGGGACAGATTAGAAGCATTGGATTTAAAACTAGAGGGAGGTAGATTTATTCTAATTAATTGAAGGAAGCTAACTCAGATCCTTGGTGTATAATGGTGTTTTCTGTTAAACCTTGAAATGGGGAGGCCTTTACAGGCCTAAGTGAAGTCCCCAGGAGAGGTTTCAAATGAAAAATGAGGCCCCCAAATATTTAGCCTTGTGAAAGGGTGGTGTATTGTAGTGATTTTGCACGAGTTAGAAGTAATTCTCAACCATGGGTGCCCAGATTATGTCAGATTACAAATCTAGGAATTTGTAGAGCAGCAAATAGCATCTCTAATCCAACTAGTTTGAGATGCATAGTCCTTAAAGCCAGAGGTTGGAAGTAACTGATTACAAATAAGGAGCTACCTGTGATCAATTCTTTTTTTTTCCCAAATAACAATGCCACAACCATATTACATTAGGAATTTAACTTAATGAGGGATAACTTCACTCCTTCTAAGGTGTATCTAACTTTCTAGTTGTTTTTATAGGGTTTGGCTTCACTAAAATGTTAAGGAAGAATATAAGATGTTCAAGTTTTGTGCTCTGTCTTGTGCTGTTGCTTCTTGTTCTACTGTGGATCTTGATGAGGTGACCCTAAAGTGAAGGGGAGAAGAGTGTGTTTTCTAGCACAGGTTAGCATCTTATAGCATTAGTGGGGGAAAGTGAAAAAGTAAATAATCCCTGTTTTACAGTGGGCCCTTGGTATCATTGGGGGTTTGGTTCCAGGACCCCCCATGTATACCAAAATCTATGGAAACTCAAGTCCTATTATATACAATGGCATACAAAAATAGTGTCCCCTATATAAAATGGCAAACAGCAAGGTTTGCTTCTTGGATTTTTCTTTTTTTGGAATATTTTTCAAGCTGTTGAATGGTGGAATACATGGTGGAATCTATGGTTGCAGAATCTGTAGGTACAGAGGGCTGGCTGCAGTTGTAAGAGGACAGTAGTTAGCTATGTTTTAAAGAAATTTGAACAAAAACAGTAATTTTTAACTAGATAGGTGTCCTCTGCTCAGTAGCCAGAATTGATTACTTTGCTTAAAGGTGCAGATATTCTTTTTAATGTGGCCAAGGCAATGTCAAACGGAAGCTTCGGATTTACAATGCTGTCAGGTACCATTTACTTTGATTTTGTACACAGGTGACTGCATGTGGAAGTGTGGGTTGTATAGTTCCCCTGAGATCAAACTGTTAACAAAGATTTGCAGTGATGTGTTAAAATTAAATAGGTGACAAATTTGCAACATCATAAGGACTCATCCTGAGTTTCTACATGAGGGAAGAACATCCTGCCCTATTTCTTGTTTCATGGAGAGACAAAAAATCTTTCAGATTCCCCCCCCCCCCCCAACGTAGCAACAAGGAGAAAATTTATACTAGGGAAGAAATAAAAAAGTCATGACCAAATGCATAAATGTTGGGGCCTTTGACCTGAGACAACAGCCCCCCAAATGTTTTGGGGAAAAATACACCAATTTTGGGGTGACTTTTTTTGTCTGAAAATCAAACAAAATGGCCCCCAACCACCTGCAAATGTGCTCATTCAAATCATCACCCAATCCCAGACCTCAAATTCCTGCCCCTGTCCCTTGCACAGCCAAAAATTAGCCAAATTGGTGACTGGGAGTAACACGATATCACTTCCAGTGCTCCCAAATGTGACAATGCAGTGGAGGGGGGTGACAATGGTGAAAATTGCTGCTGTCCATATATATATATATATATATATATATATATATATTGGTTCTGAAGACTATCGACATAGATTTTTTTCTGGGCTGTGAGGCCATGTTCTGGAAGAGTTTATTTCTGATATTTATTTCTGCACAGATGCAGGTGAAACATCAGAAAGAAACTCTTCTAGAACATGGCCTCACAGCCCAGAAAAACCCCCGAGGAAAATCTATGGATGCCGGCTGTGAAAGCTTCGACTTCGCTATTGACATACTTGTCACTCTGGAGTCTTGAAGGTATCCATGTCTTGCAGACTTTTATCCAATGTTGGACAATGTATGGGACTATTAGATGTCATATAAGAAAACTGTATTATGTACGCACCCATACTGGATATTATATATACTTCTTTTCTGGAAGTTGCTGGCACAAGTTGCCAGTGTGGGGCCTGCAGACTCTAGCTAGAATTTTGTTGGTGACTGTTGGTACTTTATGTTCTATTTTTGAACAAACATAGCCACTAATTGATAATCAGTATCAATACTAATTGGGATGTCACAGAGAGAAGGGTACAAGTTTGTTCTCTGCTGCCCTAGAGGGTAGGACTAGGTCTAATGGTTGTAAGTTACAGGAAAGTATATTTTGATTGAACGTTAGAAGGAACTCCTTGATGGGAAGAGCAGTTCAGCAATGGAACCAATTACCTAGAGAGGTGTGTGTGGGGTGTCTCTTTCTCAGGAGGTCTTCAAAAAGAGGCTGGACATGCTGGTGATGCTCTAGTTCCTGCACTGAGTAACAGGTTGGGCTTGATGACCTATGAGACTCCTTCCAAAGGCTCCAGTCTCTGAAGGGCTCTTGAACCTGGGTCGCCCTAGTTGTGGCTGGTGGTTTAGATCTCTCAAGAGGATGAACCCATTTTGAGTGTTGGTCTGAATTTTAAATTAACTATCTGCTTTTCTTGAAGTGGGGGGAGATTCATTACCATTGGCAGAGCTTTTAACATTTGGATTCAACCCCAGAGTGGATTCACTGCCCCAGAAACATGGAAGCCACTAGATGCCGCTGTTCTTTTACAAGGGAGTTGAAGTCAATGCTTTTGTCACTGTCACAGTGACACCGTCACATTCTGGTGCATATTATCTGACATCCAGATGTCAAGAGACACATTTCCAGAAATGGAATCTGCTCTTCAAATATTTCATGTCACCAAGAAAAAAAAAAAGAAGAAGATGATCCTTTCTTCCTGGAAATCCTTTCTCTTATGCTCCAAGTCACCTCTGTCTGATGCTGCTGAGCTGACATTTTTTTTTTATGCCAGTTTGCTGCATGTAACAAGAACTTCAAGGGTGCTGCAGCATTTTTTCCCTCCCCACCTATTTCTCTAACGATGAAAGACTCTGGATGTGCCCTTTTAAACTTTTCACAAGTGAAGAAAAAAACCATTGCCAATCACATGTGATGAGGGTATTTTATCATTTGCTTGAAAATACCCTTCAAAACAACAACCTCCAGAAGATAAAAATATATTTGCTCATTTCTCAGCATGAAACACCGAGAATGTCAGCTTCTAGTCCTCAAAACAGCAGCTGCACTGCTTGGCAGGGAAAGTCTCTTTTTTAAAAAAACAGAATTGGTTTATTTACTTCTGATCTTTTTGTGTTCACCACAGGTCACCTAACCCTCTGGCTTCACATACTTCTTTCTCTTTTTTCCCTCCCTTTCTCATCTCCCCGCCCCCTTACACTAACCCTTAATATTTCCCCCTTCGCTAACTTGGTTCTATGTGTTTTGTCTTTTGTTCTCACCCACATTCTGAAAGAGTGCACAGCAAAACCCTCCTTTTACACCAGTGGCCTACTTGCTTTAGCAGCCCAAACAATCTAGAATCTTAGGGTGAATTCACCTAGCAATATATGCTCTGTGCCCTTTCAAATTCTCCCATTACAGATGTTGTACCATATAAATCCATATTATGTTATCTTTACTATTCACACTTGTATTTTGTTGAAACAGGCATAGTTTCCCCACCCCATCTCATAGGACATTATCAGACGTGGCAAAAATTGCAAGATTACAACTTCATGCTAGAGTGAATGAGCCCTGCTATCGCATAACATCGTCATCTTCACATGGTTACTCCATGCTCCAGCTGTGATAAAGGCATTATTTCTAATTCATGAGACAAGCTATAAATAGATCATCAATAGTGCTTTTTTTGCTGTATTGATGGCATGCAAAACCATGTCCCATTGTAATTGCGAGATTACAGCTTGAATGGGTAATCCTCAGTGAGAAAACTTCCACGTGAGAACGCAAAAGTGAAGCACAGGATGCTCTTTTTATGAACTGTCCCATTTTGTTCCAATGTTTTTATGTTTGTTTCAGTGCTTGTGTGTTCATTTAGTTTGTTAATTAAGGTGTTTTTGGAGTTTTAAGTGTACTGGCATCTTGTCATGAGAACCACCAAAATTTCACCCATGCTAAATCGTGGAAGTAAATTCCTATTCTTAAAGTGCTAGTGATCATCATGCGATAATTCCACAGCAGTTTTTTCATGTGATTATAGCATTTTTAGATGCTCGTCTGATAATGTCCTTAGACTGAGTGACTGAGGGTCCTTGCCACTTGTCAAGATAATCTGGATTCTGTCTGGGGTCACCTCTATCAATGTCTGATCATCTGAGTACCCAACTCATAAGGGTGATTAAACCAGACAGACCAGGCTATATAATCAATATTCTACTTGAGCATTTTTCATGTATAGGATTTTCAGGATATTTATATGGAAAACGAGCAGTCTGTTGTGGTACTATTGAGCTATTTATGATAAGTATTCATCGAATTAGAAACATATACATTTTACAAGGGAAAGTAGTAGAGCAAACAGGTGACTTCTACATTTACTTCAATTGACTCCTAGCTATTTGTAAAGAATATATTAAGGTCCTTAGAACACTAGAAGTTACCCATGGACACAATACATTGGGTCAATCCCTGTATGGAACTGCAGAGTAGTAAATATAAATTTATTATATATTATTAATTTAAAATTATTATTATTATATACATGGAATATTAATTTTAGTGTTATAGTCGGAGCTCACTGGAAAAAAACTGGGAAAATTCTCACTGAAGAAGACCCATTAATGAGGGTTGAAATGGGGAAGTGTTTAAAACAACCAATTTCCCGGGACTCCCCATCTGAGGCATTAGATACTAATACAGTATGTCAAATCATTGAATATAGATTGTGTCCTTTAAGCCTTGTTCTTGAGTAACCTGTGAGGTCTGTTGGTACTCTTACTGGAAAACACTTTGTTGCCTGTGAACTGATGTATAATGAGTGTTGCTATCTATATATAATGATCAAAACATATGGAAATTGATTATATTCCATTGTGAATTATTATAAGATATACTGGTTAATGCTAATGTTGCTACCTATGTACAACAGTCAGAATATGTGGGAGTTTAAATTATAAATTGTGAGTTGCATATATTGAGAGTCATTAACACTCTAATGGGTGTTCACTATAAGAATTGTTGGAGGTTGCTTATGCAAACCTGTGAGGTACTGTAAGAACACTATTCATTGTGCATTGCTTGTTATTCATTTTGAGTTGCTTGTATTTGAGAGTTGCTTATGCACCTATGTGGAGTGTTTTACAACATTGAGTGCCACTAAACACAAACCATTGAAGCATCATTCAGCAGTGGTATTGTACATATATAACACATACAGTTCCCAGTCATCAACACAGTTAAGTGAGGACCTAGCCTAGTCAGTATTCTATTATTCACACCATTATATTACAGGATGTGACTATTAAAATGTTACACTTTCATAAGGACCTTCACAAGGATTGAAGGTCGTCATCTCTTTAAAGAGGCTTTGTAATAATTAACATCTGTAAGTACACCATCCTTCTAAACCATTTAACCTAATATTTTATCCATCATAAACATCCTCATCAAGTGCTTCCATAATTTCATAGTTTCCTATGGTGTCTGCTAAAGCATTATACAGCCATTTCCTAAAAGCTTTTACATGTACACAATCTTGTCCCTTATATCATAACCATCTCAACATTACAACTTAGCCAATTAGGTATACTTATTTATCTGTTTGAGGAATTATACATCTATAACAGCTTCTCTGAATATTCAGGCATTCAAGGGTTAATCTCCTTGAGCATTGTTAAATCTCCACTACTATGAACATATTAATGGACATTTATTACAAACATCATGGGACATTGTTCTTTGTTGCTGTGTGTCTTCAAGTCATTTCTGACTTATGGCAACCTAAGGCAAACCTATCACTGGGTTTTCTTGACAGCATTTTTTCAGAGGGTAGTTGCCCTTGCCTTCCTCTGAGGCTGAGAGAGTGTGACTTGCCCAAGATCACCCAGTGGGTTTCTGTGGCTGAGCAGGGATTTGAACTGGTCTCCCAGTGTCCAAATCCAAAACTCAAACCACTACACCACGCTGGCTCCCTATAATGGGACATACAATTCTATTTCATGTGTATGTCAGAATAACCTTACCAATACCAACATAACACTGAATCTTAAGGCAGCATGACAGGGGCAAGTGCAGGACTATCAGATCAGCTGCCTGTCAGACAGCAACTTATGTGATGGAGGCATGCAAAGGCAGCCTGATTTGTGGCTCTAGCTTAGTTCTTTTTATTCTCTCCTTATGTCCACTCAACTTATCAAATATCCAGTTAAAACATCGGATTTAACTAGATGTCCAGCAAATACCCTAAATGCACCAGATTCCATCTGATCTTGGAAGCTAATCAGGGTCAGCCCTGGTTACTACTTGGATGGGAGACTGCCAATGAATGCCAGGTGCTGTAGGCTGTATTTCAGAGGAAGGAACTGGCAAAACCACCTCTGAATATTCCTTGCCTAAGAAAACCCTAAGACATTCTTGGGGTCACCATTAGTCAACAAGCAGCTTGAAGGCACATAACATACCACTACACTAGAGGTTTCTGAATACCCTAAAGGCACCAGATCCCATCTGATCTTGGAAGCTAAGTAGGGTCAACCCTGGTTAATACTTGGGTGGGAGACTGACAATGAACACCAGGTGCTGTAGGCTACATTTCAGAAGAAGGCAATTGCAAACCACCTCTGAGTATTCCTTCCCTAAGAAAAACCTATGAAACTCTTGGTGTCACCGTAAAGAGAATTAAAGGCACATGCACATGTGCACACACCACATACACAATGTATATCACTTTATGGTGAGTGTAGAATAATGTTTTCAATACTTCCTTTGTAAACCCTGCCATGAGAAAGGCACCCTCCCACTATGGTGAGCGGGCACATAGTCCCACAGCAACATAGTGGTTGAGGGAGGATTTGGGGGTTACCAGAGCCATGGCTGGCTACAGTTGTGAAGCTAGGCCAAGAAAGGAGACAACACTTTCCCAAACACCCACTTGACTATACACATACTCAGTGGAGATCTCAGAAAATGACATTGCTCCTTATTGCCACCCTGCAAAATGGCAGCTCTTACTATCTCTCACATCCTCCCAGAACTAGCTGTGCTCCTCCCTGCTGGAGGGAACCTTCCTCAGAATGGTGGGGGGACTGTATAGGCGAAGCATTATGCTTTGCCCATGCAGATACAGTTTTCTTTTTGAAGAGATCTGTTGCATAGAGTAGCTTTGCTGCATCAACTGCCCTACCAGTTACAGAAACTGGAGTTATAACCTACTGTGATCTACAGAGGCATCCATTGCAGGAATAGCTGCATTCCCTTTCAGCAGGATGACCAGGGGCCCTTCCTCATTACATAGTTATAGCACTTTGATCCCACTTTAGCTACCCATGGCAACATGTAGTTTAGGGAGGCACTTGAAGTCTCTGGCTAAGAATTTTTTATACTCCTCCCTAAACTGCAAATCCCAAGATTACATGGGAGGTTGCCAAGGCAGTTAACATGGAATCATAATGCTATAACTGTATACAGTGAAAGGGCCCCAGAAGCCATCCAACTAATGCCAGAATTTGGCCAGAGGGAAAGAGGGAAGGAAGGAGTTTTGCAAATGATTACCAGGACATCAGAATGGGTGTGGAGGGAAACAGTGCACATTCACAGTACAGTGAAATACATATAAACAAGAAAGAAACTATAGTCAAGTTGAGGTTAAATTTTTATCTTCACAAAAAGGATAAAGTGCTGACAATGCTAGCAGTGGATTGAAATGGGTACTACTTTGTTCAAATGGATGTGTGTGTTAATGTGAATTGAACATAAGAATGTGGGAACACTATGGACTTTGTCAAACCAGGCAAATGTGGCATCGTAAGGACGCCCAATGATCGCAAAAGGGTGCGCGTACTAGATGACATCACCCTTTAACGATCATGTATTATGAAAAATCCATTCCTTTTTGTTGATGGGCCAAGCCGTCAATTGATCTGTGGTGATTTGTTGCTGGTGTTGCCGGCGTTTGAATCTTCGTGCCATTGTACTCACATGAATACAGACAGCATCAATGGGCAAACACTTCTGTGACAGCCAGATAGGGGGCGCTCTTTTATGTCCCCCCCTCCCTCCTCCCCGTGTACTTGGGGAGTTTTAAAGTGTGTTTTTGTGCTTTTCTGTACTTTTTATGTGTTTATTTTCCTTTAATTTTGAATTCCCCAGGCTAGCATCTTCTCACAAGAATTGATGAGATCTTGAACCAGGAAGTGAACAGAGCTCCGTTCACTCTCCATTAGTGCCTGGGCATGCTACTAAAGGTCAGTCTGATCAAAGGGTTTTTTTTGCTGGCATAAAAACATTTTAAAATATACCGGCAAAGAACATTAACAAGGGGTGGTCTAATAGAGTCCTATATAAGATCAGCCACTACTAGAGTAATATTCAGCCCATCCAGACCTGCCCTCAGTTGGTACTAGAAGACTAGCATCAGCCTCTTTCCTTAGATAGCATCAGCCACAGTGTACTTCTTTAAATAGTTTAAATTGTTTATCAGCAAGGTAATAAGGTCAGAGACAGTGGAGATTTGCTACAATTTATCTTGGGTAGGACTTGGAGGAGGGGAGAGTCATAGTGGGGAATGGTTTTCTCACAAAACTTCATAGGGTGAAAGGGAACTTCAATGGTTCACACATGGCCTATAGGCTGGAAGTTCCTCTCCTGTAACTGAAGTAATACCATGGTACAAAGCTTTAAGGCATTATTATGTCTCATCAATAGACTACTGAAAATCTACTATTACACATTTTAAGCACAAGGTGCTTTAAATCCAGCAGGCAAGAATTCTCCAAGAGGAGTTCCCATTAAATATTAAATGCACCACACACAAACAAATGTAGGAAGGGTTTAAAGTACATCTTCTATACCAAACATTCTGTTCCCAGGGGAGATCTTTTCTCCAAATCCATTTACACATCAATCAGCAGTTCCCACACAAATTACTTTGTGCAGAAATTCCTAGAAGGCTGCTATGGAAGTGGCTGTTTACAAGTCACAACTCAAAATCTACTGCAGTAACAAAAGGAGGCAGGTTTAATTTATGAAAGAAGATTTTTAACATGTAATCTAACAGGTTCTGAGCTGCAGCGTTGGGAAATAGGGATTTAAGCCAGAGCTATCCTAGCACAAATGTTGTATGTTAGGCTGGCATCAAGAGATGGCTCAGTCTGTCATGCTAGTACACTGACATACCCAAATGTTTCTACAGCCTTTCTAACCTGTTGCCTTCCAGATATGTTGGAATGCAAATCCCATTATCTTTAGCTATAGATCAGGTTGGTTGGAGCCAAGCTTGGGAAGACTGGGTTAGGTAGAAGTATTATCACACAAAATTGTTGCAAAACATAGAGGTTGCCATTAACGGTCCACAGTGAAACAAACAACAGAGGCAAGATTCACTTGTTAGCATCCTAAAGTCTCTTCTTATCATGTCCTATCTGGAGAAGGCCTCCTCAAACTGGTAAGGGGAAGAGGGGAGCAAAGATAACAGGCTCCAGTCAAAGACAAAGGAGGTTGACAGTTCTGTTATGACACTGAAAGAAGAAGAGCCCAGGCCATCCTATGCAGCTCCTGCTGATCATGAGGAAGACATGGAAGCACTTCATCCTGTTGTGTTTCATAGATTAAAAGGCCAGTTGCAAAGCACAGGAAACGCCCTGACCCGCTTTAAAAAGAAACACTGAGCTGATCAGGCCAGCTGACCATTCTGCCCAGCCAAGGGACAACATTTTCATGACTGTTGCTACAGTCAATTCCAACACCCCTTTACGATTTTGTCTGATGTCTTTGGTTTTATAGATCTCTGAACTTTAGCATGTACATTGAATTACTCTTTCTGGTGACACTTTTATTGGCTTTGGATGCTGCTCAGGGCTGCTTTTCATGTCTGGACCTCACACTCACTGGACTGCACTTCTGCATCTGCTGACCTCCTGTGTATGTCCTGGGACTGGCCTAGTTTCTCCACTGTCTTCCCCTGAGGCTTGCAAGTGCACTTACATGGGCACTTGTCAGCATTAAAGAGGACATTTCTGGTTATGTTGTTGTAATCCTATAAGACACATTTGACCCATAGTCCCAGAGATCTTTTGTCCCTGCTTTAAGGGGAGACGCTGCTCAGTAAGCCAAATACCGGCCTAAAGACCCTAAAGGTATCTTGGAAGCTAAGCAGGGTCAGCCTTGGTTAGTTAGTACTTGGATGGGGACTGCCAACAAATACCAAGTGTTGTAGGCTATATTTCAGAGGAAGGAACTGGCAAAACCTCCTCTGAGTATTCCTTGCCTAAGGAAATTGTAGTATGTGGAGAAATAATCATTGTAATGTAAAAGCAATCTTGTGTACCTCATTCACAATCTTAGATAAGTCTAGGGTTTTTCCCTGCATGCATTTTGTTCTCCCAAAATTCCCTTCTCTTATTTCACTGGACATCTCCAGCCAACTGGAGTGCTGGGTCATTCTACACATGACCTAATTTGAATTTTATTGCTTTTGTGTAAGCTGCTCTTCTGAATCTGACTCTCCATGAGGATGGATGTGTCTTAGCCATCTTAAGCTTTCTGAAACCATGCCATGATGCATCGGAACCCAGCCACGGCTGTAGGCTGAGTGAGTTTTTAATTACCTAAATACCTTTAGTTAGGGACCTTTTCTTAAGTTTGTTTTAGTATGTAGGTTGAGATTGATATACCTTCAGTAAACTTTGTCTTGCATTTTAAACTGACTCCTTTGTTTTTGTAATGAGTCTAATTTAACTGGGGGATCCCAGACCTCTGATGATAATTGAGCTTAAGTCTGCTTCCTAAGTGCATTCTGCATAAACACGAAGTCAAAAGTGACTGAATGATTTTTAACTCCTTTTAAAGGAAATAATTCTTGTTGTTTTTAAAGGACTAGATCCTGGAATTTTTTTAATACAATTTTATTTTTAGACTCATTACCTTCCCACAGAAATCCTATGAAATACATGGATTGCCGTAAGATGACAAACAGCTTGAAGGCATGCACACACACAAGCCAAGTACCAGGTCACAAACCATGTGCTTTTCCACTGGACTGGGCATGTTGGCTAGGGAGATTCTGTGAACTGTAGTCCATTTTCTAGCTCTGACTATGGGCCCTGTTGAATTAGTCTTGAGTAACTGACTCCTGAGTTATACTTTTTCAAAATTCCACAACTCAAGTATTACATAAAAGGCATATGATTATTTTCACTATCCTATTCAAATATTCAGTTTTTGACAAATCCATCCCATCTGAAGCACAACAGCCCCCAATTGTTGTGGAAAGCACAGGTCACAGAACATGAGTGGCTCCCCTCTGTAGGGATGTGACAAGCCGATTATTTTTCATCACATTATTTCTGCTCTGGGCAGCCTTTAAAAGAGCAGCAGGAGTCCTTTAGTCAAAGTAGCATTTGACAGAAGCACTTTGGGGGACTTTTTACCTCTTCAATGGATTTTGGGGGAAAAAACAACTTTCAATAGAGCCTTACAAATATTAGAGGCTGACCATTGTGACCTTCCCAAAATACATACATGAGTTGTGTGTACCCAAGATTTAGGCCCAGGATAATGCAAAAGCTAAAGTCCTAAAAAACACATTCAAATGTCTATGAAGTTAAACTTTAGGGACAACACAAGACATTTTTCTGCCTGAGGTAGAAGTACCAATGATGTTCCCTTCCTATCTACTTCCAAGACGATAGGCATCCTATTCAAATCCAGCCAGCTTATTTTGGTACGTGGCATGAAATTCCACAAGCACTTCTCCCCATCCCTGTTAGTGAAAATGTAATCGTAGCAAAGCAAATATGTAACAGTTTGATGCCCTTTCCAGACACTGAAAATTGGCTGCCTGAGGCAGCTGCCTCACTCTGCCTAATGGCAGGCTTGTCCCTGTAAAGCCTATGGGAAGAGAGCTCCAGCGTCCAAGCACATTTGATCAGTCTTATCAAGGAAGTAATTATTTTGCTTTGTTTGAAAATCATCAATGTTTTGTTTCTGGAATTCCTCTGGTCCAAGACCAAATGAAGCACGGGGGGGGGAGGGGAGGAAGAGCAGGAGCAGCTGCCACCGCCACAACAGCAACAACAACATTCCACAGTGAAATTATGCACAGCCTACCACAAGCATGTAATGAATGAAAAACCTTATCCTTCCAAACAATGTACCCAAGATCTCTCTGTTTCTCCCAAAGTTCCCCCCACTACTCCAAACCAAAACAATAATCTTTCCACCTTCAGGTAGAACAAAAACAATTTTTTTAGGCCTTTCCCATTTTGTCTTTTAATGCCAAAGATGAGAATCCAGCATCATGGTTATCCCCCTGCTTCTTCATCCACTGCAAGAAAATACAATACAGTAGTGGTCTCTCTAAGTGCTGGATCTAAAGTAGTACTACCTTAAGGTAAAGCATTCAATAAATCGTATAGTCCGTCCGAGCTGAACATTTTCAGCTGCTGTTGCTTTCAGTGTGAAATATAAATATTTTCTTAAATCTCATCTCAGCTTTGAAATCAACAGGATTTGATTTCAGCTTGCTCAGGATTCTGATTTTTCTCTGCCTCTGAAAAGGCTCAGTAAGGTTAACAGGGATGCATATGCTGTCTTCGCTTAAGTATTATGCATGCTCCCCTTAAGGAATTTATTACTGCTTCTGAAAATGCTCAGTAAGATACCAGTGATACATAATTTTTCTTCTCATAAGAATTATGTATGATCCCCTTGAGTAATTTATTTCTTGTTGGTATAAGTTTTAGTTATAATATAACATATTCTTTCCTCTCTCAGCTGGAGGTAAGACAAACTTATATATTTTTAAAACTTTCTTCAAATGCAACTAGATCTCATGATGTTCCTTCTACAGTTTCTTTATTTTTAAATATGTTTAACAATTTCTTTTTAAAAAAGAAAACATTATATTATACAGAAATAGACTAAGGATACAGATGATGTAAGGTCCAACCAGTAACCTCAGATGGAGCCAGTGAAAGCTGATAGCTGTAAAGGTGCTATCCAAGGTGCTGAATGGAAAGCACATTCAGATTTCCTCATCTCAGGTTAGGTCCATAGAATCATACAAACATAGGAGCCTTCTGTCTTGCTTCAATTACATTAGTAAAAGAACATACCGGTCCTACAGCATTCATTATCACACTTCTCTTCCATTCGAGTGTCTGTGTCCATTTGGCAACCCTTGCTGCTGCCCCTGGTGTGATAGTTTTCAGTTCAGTCCCACAATGAGTGCAGTCATATGGCATGAGGGGGTTCTTATTCTTATCTTCTCCCCTTTCCCAATCACTTTTCCAAAGCAGCATGGAGTCAGCCTGCTTTGGAATAGCCAGCAGAAGGGGAAGAGGAGGAAGATCAGGCCTCCTCATGCCACACGCCTGCACTCATCCTGGAACTGAACTAGAAGAGACCTATTGCACTGGATCAGCAGCAGCCATTGACACAATTTCCCCCTCAATGAAAACCTGCGATCCAACAAATTGAATACAAGCTGGCAACAGGACAGAGATGACATCATGCAATAAGGTATGGCCATAAACATTATTATAAAGCTGTAATCACATTGCACAACCCTTGTATGACAATGTCCCCAGAGTTGGAAAAGGCCCTATGGGCCATCAGGTCAAGCCTCCTGCTCATATTCCCAGCAGGTAGCTGTCCAGGGTGGTTCAGCCATGGAACCAATTGCCTAGAGAGGTGGTGGGGTCCCCTTCTCTGGGTGTCATCAAAAAGAGATCCCACTGCCTCTCTAGACAATTGGTTCCACTACTGAACCACTCTCACCATCAAGAAGTTCCTTCTGATATTCAGTTGAAATCTGCTCTCCTGTAACTTAGTTGTACCTTCTGAGGCAGCATAGAACACCCTCCTCTTTGTGGCAGCCCTTGAGATATTTAAAGAGTGTGATCATGTCACTCTTCAACCTTCTCTTTACCAAATTTAAAAATGCCCAGCTCCTCCAACCTATCTTCACATATTTTGTTCTCAATACCTCTTATCATCCTCATTGCCCTTATCTGAACCCACTCCAACTTGTCTACTCGTATACCCTTCTTAAAATGAGGCACCCAGAATTGAACACAGTACTCCAGATGAGGCCTGACCAGCACATGATATAGGGGGACTATTACTTCTCTCAAATTGGAAACTATGCTTCTGTTAATGCAAGCTAAGATAGTATTTGTCTTTGTTGCTGCAGTATCACACTGCTGGCTTTTGTTGAATTTATCATCAAAATAACCCCAAGGTCCTTTTTTTAGATGTAGCATTGCTGAGCCATGTATCCCCCATCCTATACCTGTGCATTTGTTTTTTTTTTGTGCCCAAAATGTAGAATTTTGCATTTGTCTCTGGTGAACTTCGTTTTATTAATTTCATCCCAGTTTTCTAGTTTATCAAGGTCTTTTGAATTCTGTTCTGATCTTCCAATGTGTTCACTAGCCCTCCCAGTTTTGTATCATCTGTAAATCTGATAATGATTCCTGCCACTCCACATCTAAAGCATTGATAAAAAATATTGAAGGTTGTCAGCCCTAGGACAGAACCCTGCAGCACTCCACTTGAGTCATCCTTCCAATCTGAAGCACAACCACTGTTGACAAGTCTTTGAGCACAGTTTTCCATACAATTATGGAACCATCTGATGGTGTGTCCATCTATTCCATATTTAGTCAGTTTGATCATCATTTTATCATGGGGGACCTTATCAAATGCTTTGCTGAAATCTAGATAAATGACATCCACAGCATTCCTACCATCTACTAAACTAGTGACCTGGTTAAAAAAAAAAGATATAGGGTTAGCTTGGCAGGATTTGTTCTTGACAAACCCATGCTGGCTCCTACTAATCACTACATTGTCATCAAGATACTTGCAGACAGACTCCTGTATAATTGATTCTATTGTGTGTGTGTATGGCATTGAAGACTGGCTGATTGGCCTAGAATTTTCTAGATCTTCTTTTTTGCATTTTGGGGGGGGGAGATACGAAAAATGTTTGCTCCTCTGAAGTTCTCTGGCACCTCAGTGTTCTCCAAGATTTCTTTTAAAAAAAAGAAAGATGGCAAGTGATTCTGCAAGTATATCAACAAGTTCCTTCAATATTTTGGGATGCAGTTCATCTGGCCCTGCAGATTTAAACTCATTTAGGTTACCTAGGTGATTCCTAACTAACTCCCTATCAATCTTGATTTGTAATATGGATTCCGTTCCAAGGGAACATGTATAAGAAATGAAAAAAGGGAGAAATCACCAAAGAAGAATTCAAACAAATAGCCAGCTCGTAAAATCAGAAAAGCAAAAACACAAAAGGAGCTCAGGCTTGCTAGAGAGGTTAAAAACAATAAAAAGGACTTTTTGGGATATGTCCGTAGCAAAAGAAAGAACAAAGAACAAAGAAGTGGTAGGACCGCTGTGGAGAGAAGATGGCAAAATGCTAACAGGGGACAGAGAAAAGGCAGAGCTACTCAACACCTTCTTTCCCTCAGTCTTCTCCTAAAAGGAGAACAGTGCTCAACCTAGAGAAAATGGAAAGTAGGGGAAATACAACATAGAATAGGTAAAGAGGTGGTTCAGGAATACCTGGCTGGCATATATGAATTCAAGTCTCCAGAGCAAGATGAACTACATCCAAGGGTACTAAAAGAACTGGCAGAAGTAATCTCAGAACCACTGGCAATAAATCTTTGAGAAATCCTGGAGATCAGGAGAGGTTCCAGCAGACTGGAAGAGGGCAAATGTTGTCCCCATCTTATTTGGGGGAGACCCAAATAATTATCACCCAGTCAGTCTAACATCAATACCAGGAAAGATTCTAGAGCAGATCATTAAACAGACAGTCTTTTGTAATTGGTTGATGGGCTGAACCCGAAGGGTAGTCACCAATGGCTCCTCTTCATTCTGGAGAAAAGTGACCAGTGGGGTGCCACAGGGTTCTGTCCTGGGCCCAGTGCTATTCAACATCTTTATCAATGACTTGGATGAGGGAACAGAGGGCATGCTTATCAAGTTTGCAGATGACACCAAATTAGTAGGGCTAGCTAATTCCCCAGAGGACAGTATCAGAATCCAAAATGACCTCAACAGATTAGAAAGCTGGGCCCAAATTAGCAAAATGAATTTCAACAGGGAGAAATGTAGGATACTACACTTGGGCAGTAAAAATGAAAAGCACAGATATAGGATGGGTAACACCTGACTTGATGGCAGTACATGCGAAAGGGATCTAGGAGTCTTAGCAGACCACAAACTGAACATGAGTCAACAGTGTAACATGGCAGCTAAAAAAGTCAATGAGGTTCTAGGTTGCATCAATAGGAGTATAGTGTCTAGATAGATCAAGGGAAGTAATAGTGCCATCTATTCTGCTTTAGTCAGAGCTCACCTGGAATACTGTGTCTAGTTCTGGGCACCACGATTCCAGAAGGATATTGACAAGCTGAAACATGTCCAGAGGAGGGCAACCAAATTCGTAGGAGCGGCTTAGGGAGCTGGTTATGTTTAGCCTGGGGAAGAGAAGGTTAAGAGGGGACATTATAGCTGTGTTTAAATATTTGAAGGAATGCCATACTGGGGATGGAGCAAGCTTGTTTTCTGCGGCTCCAGAGACTAGGACACATAGCAATGGACTCAAACTATAAACTGAGCAAGATGCAAGACAATAATAAGTTGACTCAAGTGATAAATGGAAAGAAAGTAACGGAGACGAATAAAGAATGGAAGCTGGTAACGGAGTATTTGGGTAAATGGGCAAACATGACAGTTAATTTAGACAGTGCGAGAGATTAATTATGCTGATATACTGGGAGGAAAGAGAAATAAGGTAATCATATAATGACAGAAGACTGGCAAAATTACAACGGGAACTTTAAAGCAGGCAGATAAGTTATAAGAAATTTAGAGTAATGTATATCTAACCACAGACAGGAGGGAAGTAAAAATTTAGTAAATGAGAGAAAAGCTTCATGCTAGTAAACCAGGGGAAGTCAGAGGAAGAAAGAGGGAGGAAAATTTATTATGATTGTAATCAGATATGAGGAAATTTTTGTTTGTTATTCTGTAAGCTTAAATAACTAAATAAACATTTAAAACAAACTATAGGAGAAGAGATTCCATCTAAACATTAGGAAGAACTTCCTGACCGTAAGAGCTGTTTAGCAGTGGAATGTACTGCCTCGGAGTGTGATGGAGTCTCCTTCTTTGGAGGTTTTTAAACAGAGGCTGGATGGCCATCTGTTGGGAATGCTTTGATTGTGTCTTTCTGCAGGGCAGTGGGTTGGACTGGATGGACCTTGTGGTCTCTTCCAACTCTATGATTCTATAATTTTATCCAACTCTTTTGGATTTATTTATTTATTTATTTATTGCAACCAAGGCAAAAAGGGCCACCTTATGTGTTACATAGTCATTGGTATCAGTCAGTAGAAACTGAACCAAATCTACTAGAGAGTTCCCACTTCTCTTTGTCAGCAAGGATCACTATACATGGGACAAGTTAGCATGTAATGAACAATAACATTGAATTTACTCTTGCCCCAAATGCACAGAATGAAATCTACCTCACAGCAGACAGAAAACCAAGGAGATTATCAGACACAGCTAATGTGGTGCCAAAATGATGCCAGCGGTGCAAAAGGATGCCAATATCACATGACATCATCCTTTTGTGTTCCGCTTTGGTTATTCTAACATTTCTTTTTATTGATGGGCCGGAGCTGTCAATGGCCCGCCATCCCGTTTTGGTGCCGGTATTGCCAGCGTCTGAAATCTTGTGCCATTTTTGACTCGTGAATACAAGGATTCCTGTCAGAACACTTCTGGGTGGGATCGTAAGAACCAGGTAGGCTACCCTCTTTTTTTACCCTTCCTGGGCTGCTTGGTATTTTTTAGTATGTGCATGTGCTTTTGTGAACTTTTTTTGTGTGTATTTTTCTTTTTCTTTTTTAATTTCCCGCGCTGGCGTCTTCTCATGAGAATGGGTGGGATTTCAGTCCAGGAAGTTCATTCCTGTTCATTCATTCAGCACTGTTCATTCCTGGGCTGCCTTTGGACAGAAGATAAGGTAAGTCTAATGGGGAGGGTTATTGTGTCGGGACAGGGACAGGTCTGGAGACTGTGGGACAGGAAAGCTTTTTGCATTCCTGCCTGATAATCTCTAATGTCACAGCCAAATAGAATACAGGGCTGTAGGCCTCATCCACTTCTTCCCACCCATTTGTTCCCTCCCTACACAGTTTTGTTTAAAATATCCTCAAATGAGGAACTTTCCCAGAGGCTGCCATGCTGAATGTATCTCTGCTTCCATAACACAGGCTCTGTTTGCTAGTATATAAATTATAGGATTATGAAGCCATGAAGGACGCCACCTGCAATCCTGTAATCATTTATGTGCACAGCAGACATCCCTTTTGTTTCGGAAGTACTTCTGTGTGAGCAACAGCGCACAGCTGTACTTTGCCATTTTGCCACCCAGCTACCTGACCTTAAGTTACAAACTGATGTGATTTAAGTGGGTGTAACTCACTGATCACAAGATTACAGCCTAGTGTTCTACACCAAATAGTAGAAGCTGACAAAATAAGCATGCTTCAGATTGAGACATATTAAAAGAATAAGAAGCTGCAATGCTGCCAAATTAAGAAATAGAACTTGCATCTCCAAAAGAGGCAGACAATGAGGTTTTTGCATTTATTTCATTTTAGTTAATTTACTTAGATTTTTAACCACCTTGTATTGGAGGAGGTATGATTAAAATCAGTTTTTAACCATTCTTTGAGACTTTTGCATTAAATTCAAATTTTTATCAAATTCACCAACAGAACATTCATTGAAGCATTAAAATAATAAAACTTACTATTAATACAGTGCTTTGAAGTTTCCAAAGTGATGAGAGTACATTATATCAGTAACCCCATATCATGGCCATGCAAATTCAGAAATTATTATTGTTATTATCCCTATACCATAGGAGGAGGAGGAGGAGGAGATGGTGAGCTGGTGTCTCACCTCATATTTTCTTCTGACACTTTGTTTTCTTTATTGTGCACAGAAGTTTAGCTATAGGGGAAATGAGGGCATTGTCTGCCAAATAAGAACTCTCTGCCCCCCAAAATGTAATTTTCCTTCAGGCCCCACATTTCTAGCATTGCAGAGAGTGGGGCATTGAAATCATTTGCTCCTAGAATGCTTATATTTGCTGTGTTCACGTTCCCTTGGTAATTTTGCCTGCCCCTTTGATTTGGGTGCCTAAAGTGTATTTCTAAATGCTCAAGTGAAGCTTTAATTTATTGCAATGACTGAACTATGGGGACTGAAGGAACATTTCATTTGGGAGGGCAGGATTTTTATTTGGGTGGAAACATCCTTGTTTTTCCCCCTTCACATAGCTACACCTCCAATTGTACACCATTGTGACAGTTTTTCTAAACATACACCTAAAAATCTTTTTTATTTTTGCACTTAATACCAACCCAAGCTTTCCTGCCACCTGTGCTGAGAAGTGAAGCACCACTACCCATTCATTTCTGACACAGCCCCAACAGTGTTGTGGCCCTCCTCTGTTGCCCCTCTCATCAGTTCTGCCTGGTTTTTGAGACAGAAGCTTTGGTGGTCCCAATGGAGAGCAATGTTAGGTACACAAAATACCCAGTGCTACTCTCCACAGAGGCAGCCTGACCCAAATGCCTGATCGGAGAGGTGCTCTCTCCTCAGAGTGAGAGCCAGCATGGTGTAGTGGTTTGAGCACTGGAGTACGACTGGAGACTAAGGTTTGAATCCCCACTCAGCCATGGAAACCCACGGGGTCAGAGGAAGGCAAAGGCAAAGCCCCTCTGAACAAAATTTGCCAAGAAAACCCTGTGATAGGTTAACCTTAGGGTCATCATAGGTCAGAAAAGAACTTGAAGGCACACAGCAACTTTCCTCAGAGCCAGACTTGTGAAGCGTGGCTAACTCTGGAGAACTGTCTCATTACCATTTTTCTCCTGTACCACTATTCCAGCAGGAAAGTGTTTGGAATAAAAAACTGGAGAGTAGCCAGCCAGCTTCTCAGATTGGCAGTGAGGGCCCTCCTAGTGCAGAGGAGATTACAATGTCCCTCCCTTGCTCTTTACAATGGAGGCAGCCTTCCTTTGCCTAATGCAAGAGCTGTCCCTGCTCATGTTTCATTTATGGCTTTTTGTGTTGCTGTTCAGCATCAATTTCCAGGATGGTTTCCAGATAAAATAATAAAAACCTATAATGAAAAATAAATATAAAGGGCTGGCTCCAGTAAAATGTGCTCTCAGCAGAGTTCCATTGAAGGAAGGTGGGGTAGAGCAGTGGTTTCCTCTGATTCCCTCTTCCCCATGCAGCCTCAAACATTACACCCCACACTGCTCCTCATATCCTGTGAAATCATGTGGGAGGTGGGACTGGGGGTGGTTGTAAGGAGAAAGGAAGAATTTCTTGTGTCACCCACTTTCTCTAACAGGAAACTGAATTCCAGTTCTCTTTGCAAACAGAGGTAGCCCTTCATTTGTCAGAGGAGCATGGACCCAACCCCAGAAAACTACAAAAATAGTTAACAGTAGCATGAAAACTAGACACCAAAGTTAACTTTAAAACACAAGGAACAAGACCCCCATATTTGTGGAAATCCTTCCCTAGGGAGGTAAATACAGTCTGGACTTTGCTAGTTATAAAGCAAATCCTGAAGACATTTTAAAAATATCAGATTAATTTTAGTCGATGCTACCCTGTAATTTTTAAAATGCTGTTTTTTTTAATGTTTGTGGTTTTATTTAGACCCCCCCCATTGATTTTGGATACCTTATGCTGTCTCTCTCTGGCTTTTCTTCGCAAATGAAGATTCAGGAAGGACCCATCCTGCGTTTTCTGCAAGCGTGCTGATGACTAAAAAGGCCCATCCAAGATAGACAAGTCCGGTTGCAGAAAGCACAGCAGAAGGTTTCTTTGGGTGATGTTTCCACGTTGTGATTCTTTCTGAGTTGTTGTTTCTCTTCAAGACTTGTTTGTCGTGAGTTCTCAAATAAGGCTGCAGCATTGTGGATAGTGTGTCTCCATGCCTCCCGATGTGAGGCCAGGGCGGACCACTGTTGGTGATCAATTTGGGCAAGCTTGAGATGTTGTTTCAGGGAGTCCTTTTATCGCTTTTTTGGAGCGCCCCTCTTATGCTGACCTGTGGCTGTACTGTTTGAATATAGGCCACCTTGAGAAGGTCTTGCCTTCAAAAGACCATATAAATCATTGACATAAAGACCAACATTTAACCAGTACCAGTTACTTGGCATACTTTCCACATCATTCATATAACTGTTGGTGTGGGGCTCTTTTCTTCTGCTAATCAGTATGTACTTCAAGGAAATATTATGGTGTTGTTTTTTTAAATGCAATCCAGTTTTACCTCTATAGCTTTCCTTTCCAAAGCCTCCTGCAAGGTATTCAGTATACATTTTCTACCTGTGAGAAAGAAATGTGACTATATGATGATTCCAAAATGATTTCCCCCCCCCTTGCCTCTAGTTGCATAGTGTATGACTCTAGACTCTAGACTACCACAGCAATTGGTGAAGTGTACAACAGAACTACATGACATCAAATAAGTATATTTCATCAGAAGGAGGTAAGGGTACAAAATAAACAGAACTAGCACTGTGCTCAGACTTACTCTGGGTAAACAAAATCAGTGGAAAATTTCCAATTACATTCCATATGAGTGGGACAGTTTCCACATTATGGCTTGTGCTGTTATACGATTGAAAATAAAAGAGCAATAAATTGTTTCTATCACATTGTCCTGGCATCATACCATGGAGGAACCATAATCTGCAAATCTATTTTTTATGAGCTGTATGGAGTGTATGGAGTAGGCATGTAATACAAGCACAAAGGCAGTGGTGTGATTCACCTTATGAATTTTTGTATAAACTAAGCCAGGGAACACATCTATAAGGGCACGTTTGAGTCAGTGTTCTTTACAGGGCTGTACAGTAGAAATGGGTGCAGCAAAGGAACACCATACACAGTATGCCTAAGGAAGAGAACTGACATCTTTTGTTGTTTGCCTCCATGAAACCAAATCACACACACACACACACACACACCTCCGTCACATCACCTGCAATCTTTTCTGAAATTACAAGGAGTTTCTTCACACAATTTTACTTGCAGTTGAGAATACATGGCATTACAAGACAGGAATAAGAGCGGTCATGGGAACATTCCCAGGTTCCTAAACAGGTTGGCCAAATGTAGGAATGGATAGATCTGTCAATGGCAGATACTCAGTGTCTGTACTGGAAGGCTAACCAACATGCAGGCCACCACCCAACTGGCCACTAATAGCTGCCACTAAAATAGGTGGCTCTGGCCTAAGCCTACTGCCAAAATTTGGCAGCACCCATAAAGCCTCCCCCCAATTCCTAGAAATGTTCTGCCCTGCCTGGTGCACTCTCGCTCTTTCTATAGCATGCTATTGCAGTTCCTGCCAAAATTAAATCAAGCAGTTTATTCTTTAAATTTGAAGTGCGTGTAACCTAAGGCCAGATCAATAAAGCCACATGACAAATACTCTATCAATCCAGTTATGGTCTTCCTCTCCAAGGTTTAGATACTGGTGATGTACAGTTATTGGGTGACAGCATATCCTACGCTATCTGGTAAGAGTGTTGTCATAGGAACAGCTCTTCCTTAATCCCTCCCTTCTTAATGAAATCAATGGGAGGAAAAGGCCTTGTGCTAGATCTAGAGCATGGACATAGTCTGAGGATTGCCTATGGCAAAACTAGGCACTTCCACTGTGCCATGCTTGTCCTGCCCACAACTCCATCCTTCCAGTTTATCCACTTCCCATGTATCTCAAGAGATTTGTCAATGTACCTGGTGATCTTACTATCAGTGAAGCAGGGCTGCTGCTGGACCTTATAGCTCCTCAGCTGGTTCAGCTTCAGCATAGGGCTGAGTCATAAATGCTTAATGTAAGGGTGGTGATTTCTGCCTGCAGCTCAAATCCAGGCCAACTCCCCTTTCTCTTTCTCTTTCAGCTCCCCCTAGCCACTGCCCCCATGCTCAGCCCTACAGAAAGGCAGGGTTTCTCTAGTACCAAACAAGGAAAGGCAGCCCATCCCTCCCTACACAGACAAATTGTACCATACCTCTCTTTGCACAGAGTACAAGTCCCATGATCTTAGGGGTGGGAAGAAGGGAGGAGGGGAACAGGAGGAGGGTCACCCCAATATCATCCAGGAGACTATCAGACAGATCAAAAGTGGTGTTACAGAAACACCAGGAGATCACAAAAGGACTCCCTTATCAGACAACGTCATCCTCTCTCGTTATATACCCATTCTGCTACTGTTCCATGGGTGCTGCTTTTTATTGACAGGAGAAGCTGTCAATAGATTCCCCCATTCCATTTCTGTCACAGATTTTCCTGTGTGCAACAAGGTGCCCCGTTTCGCTGGTGAGATCCCAGCGTCACTGGGAGGTCCCTGCCAGAACACTTCCGGGTGAGATCGGACATCAAGATAAGTGACATACTTTTTTATGACCCTCCCTGGGTTACTTGTACTTTATAAAGTGTGTATTTGTACTTGTAACTTTTTTGGTGTTCTTTTTCTTTCTGAATTTCCCACACTCGCATCTTCTCGTGAGAATCCAGGGATTTCAATCCAGGAAGTGAACGAAGCTCCGTTAGAGCTCCGTTCACTCTTGAGCTGCCTGACCGAGGGGAGAGGAGGTAAGCGCGGTGGGGAGGATGATTGTGGTGGGATTGGGATGGGACAGGGACGGGAATGGAGATTGTGGGAGAGGAACACTTTTTGCATTCCTGTCTGATAATATCCCCAGTCTCTGGGAATGCACAGGGAGGAAAGCTGTCCCATGAGCCTAGAACACAAAAGTTCCCTACCTCTAAATATAGCTCTGAGAAATTACTTTTTTGGACTATAATTTCCCAGGGGCCATGCTAGTTAGGGGATTCTGAGAGTTGTAGTCCAGACAAATATTTTTCTAAGCTCTGCCCCTAGCTTAGGGAAGAAGAGCCTGTTAAAACCTCAATGGCTGAACAGCCAACAAGCTTTTAATTAGTGGGTAGTGAAAATAGAATATCTCTGGGACTCTCTCTACCTTTTATCTGACTTTTAAGCAGCTTTTCTGACTCACGTGTATGAGCAACACAGCTGTTGTTCTCTTCTCTTTGCATCTTGCCTGGATCTCTTACCTGCTCAGCAGCCATCTGATTCATGTCTCAGTCTCCCTTTGCAACTCATATTTGCAAAGGTAAAGGGATCATCCAAATCCCCAATGTAATTGCACCCACTCCACTTTCAGTATGCCAAGCCTAAGATTCTAACCCGATTAAAGGGAAAGCAAAAAGGCAACACTTTGACATTTCCCAAAGGCAATGACCTTTTATTACTAATAATAATTGCTCAGACACCTGTGGGCCATGGGCTTTGCTGGGATAAATCTCCTTGCTTCTATTAACTTAAGTGGAATTGTGCCAAATCTGTGACAGGATCTGGAACAAATACCCAGTTTGCTTTCCCGGAGATGAGATCTCAGTTGACTTACCTAAAATTAAAATTTTGCAGTGACTTCACACATTCTGTTTATGCAATCCAAAACATAAATGCAAAAGGGAAAGGGGGGCAAGTGGAGGAGAAAACAGCTCCCCCACACACAGCTGTTGGGGAGGAAAAATCATGGCAGCACATTGTTAATTTGGATGTAATCACGTTTGATAAGCAGAAGTAGGAATAGAAATGTTGTCCTTTTTGACTGAGACTGAGGTTTCCTTGTTGACTTCAGTCTTTGCCCCAACTCATCCCATTTAACCAAGAGCATACAATGAGACTGCAAGATAGGTGCTAGGTTCTTTAATTTAGTTTTGCATTTATGATCAAGCTATCCACTGTTTCTATGACAGTTTGTATTTTGTGCTCAAAGAAGAAGCTTCCAAAAGCACACTGAGGCCTGCTGATGCTAATGGTTGTTCAGACCCCGCATGGAGCCATCATAAAGAGGCTTGTCTGCATAGCTGCTTTCACTGGCAGAACTATCTCAAGATACCTCTTACACACCTGGTTACTACCAGGGCAAAACTTTGAGTATATACAGGTGCATTAAGGTGAAACATGGATCAAAACACTGCATAGTGGGACTCTTCCCACATGTAGTTTTCATGAATTAGTTATTTAATTCAGTTAACCAGGAGTCCCTTCACACTACACAGTTAAAGCACTATGATTCAATTTGAACTGCAATGGCTACATCCTGTGGAATCCTCAGTTTTGCAGTTTAGGAAGGATTATTCAAATGTGGTGCTGGGAGAAGAGTTCTGAGAATACTTTGGATTACTAAAAAGACAAATAAATGGGTCCTAGAACAAATCAGGCCTGAACTCTCCCTAAAAGCCAAGGTGACTAAACTCAGGCTGTCATATTTTGGTCATATCATGAGAAGACACTAGAAAAGACGATAATGCTTAGTAAGTTAGAAGGCAGTAGGAAATGAGGATGACCCCATTCCACATGGATAGACTCAATCAAGGAAGCCACGGCCCTGAGTTTGTAAGACCTGAGCAGGGCTGTTGAGGATTAGATGACTTCAAAGCCTTTCATTCATAGGGTCACCATAAATTGGGATCGACTGGAAGACAGCTAACAACAGTGTAGAATTCTCAGAAAGAGAGATCATGTGCCTCAACGAACTACAAATCCCAGGATTCCGTAGGATTCAGCCATGGAGGTTCAAGGGGAATCAGAGTGCTAAAACTGTGTAGTGTGAAGGTTCTTCTGGCTCTCACTTGATGGAACTGCAGCAGTTATAAATACATTTCTCTGCCCAATCTCAAAATATGCCTGGCCACATGCACTTATTTATTTGGTTTCTATAGCCATTCAACTTCTGCTACATAAAAAAATTTAGGAACTCTGTTGAGATCTGGAGAGGAATCCCAGCCTGAGAGAGTAGGCCTTTATTAAGGGCCAACAAGCTGCCTTTTGCCCATATACCATTTCAAAAACTAGTTTGATTCTATGGACTGTATCCAGCCCAGCAGCAACAAAACAATACCTAACCATGGAGATTATCAGATGTGGCATAATAACAACAATACAATACCACGAAAGGGCTTCCCTGTTTCACAACATCATCTCCTTGCGTTCTCCAAGAGTTCTGTTCCTATGAAAAAGGCATTCTTTGTTATTAATGGGCCAAGCTGTCAATTGATTGCCAATGGTGCTTATTTGTGGTATTGCCAACATCTGAAACCGTGTCCCATTATGCTCTCATGAATACGGCATCAATGGTCGGTCCCCACCAGAACACTTCTGGGTGAGAACCGTGAGAACTAGGTACAGGATGCTCTTTTTATGAACCTCTCCATTTTGCTAGTAAATTTTTAAGTGTGTTTCAGTGCTTGTCTGCTCATCTTTGTTAATTTTTGTGTTTTTAGACCTTTAAGTGTGCTCATGTCTTCTCACGAGAACTGCCGAGATCACGCGCCCTGGTGCACATAGAAGTAAATAGTACTAGAAGTCGTGTTCCAATAATGCTGGGGCTGCTCTTTCTCATTGTTACAGTGACGTATGATAAAAAGGGTTATTATGCCAGGACACTTACACTTTTAAATATAGTGGGACAAAAACATTTTTAGATGCTCGACTTATAATCTCCCACATTTCTACTTGATAAGGGGCTCATCTACATGAGCCATGAGATGCTGGCCCACCACCAGTGTATCCTGGCCACAGATCAGGCCCATCTCTCCCCTGTTACCTCAACAAAATGGGCCAGAGTCCAGACAGGAATGCTGGCCCGTTGTTGCAGCCACCACAATTTTCCTCACCCTTCTGGCATCAAGCCTGCAGACATGCGGGGCCTGCTCCGTTTTTCCCTGGCAGCAGCAGAGTAAACTGGGTATTTCTTATAATGCTGAATCAGGCCCTACCCCACCTTGCCCCCATCTGAGTCCCATTTCTGCCCCAAGGGTCATAAGGACTGCCTGGGGGCATATTGGGGCAAATGCCCTGTGTTGTATGGACTGCAGAGCTCTGAGACAGGGGCAAGCTGGTGTAAATTGCCTGTGTAGATAAGGCCAAGGAGTCTCAGGACTTTATCAGATGCAGCAAATATGGCATCATAACGATGCCTAATGATTGCAAAGGGTGCACATACCAAATGACGACATCCTTTCGTGATCATGACTGTCAAAAAGCCATTTCTTTTTATAGATGGATCAAGCCATCAATAGATCTCCTGTTGCCAGCATTGCCAGCATTTTAATCCTTGCGCCATTGTGCTCAGTGAATACAGCGTGAATCGTCGGAACATTTCTGGGCGAGATCGGGACAGCAAGCTACGGGATGCTCGCTCTTTCTTTCTTTCTTTCTTTCTTTCTTTCTTTCTTTCTTTCTTTCTTTTTTAACCTCCCCTGTCTACTTGTAATTTTTTTAAAAGCGTGCATACATTTTGTGTCTTTGTCTTACTTAATTTTTTGAATTTGCTGTGTTTGTATCTTCTTGCGAGAATTGGTGAGATCTCAACCCCGGAAGTAAACAGAGCTCTGTTTTTGCTCTGCTACTGCCAGGGCTGCCTCACTGATGCTGCTAAAGGTAGGTCTGGTGGGTGTGACAAAATATGCTGGCAAAAGAATGTTAAAGAGGAGAAGTCTGATAAAGTCCTCAGTTGCAGCTACATTACTGCTGGATGTGTGCACTCAACTAGCAATCCAGCTCCAAACTGATGCAGAAATCATGGAACAGCAGACCCACGGATTGGAAAGTGAGTTTTATTACACCGGTGGGCCTGACTGGAATATCTTCCAAAGAGTCAGAACCCCAAGCTGTTGTTACAGAATATTTTTATACTGTATGCAAAAAGCAATTCCCTCCTCCTTCTTTTTGGTGTCAGCAGTTTCCCTTGATACAGTTTGTTGATAGTTCAAGGCAAGATAGCTTAGGAACATTTAGGTACAGTTCGACTGTTATTAGAGAAAGAATTTGTTTACATCAGCACATCATATGTTTATGGAACATAGGGTTGATTAGTAAAGAACATTGACTAGGCCTGAGAGTTAAAGGAAAAAGACTTGCAGACTTCCAGAGTCTCATGGGCTATCTAGTCTGACCCCGAATAGTGATTGTAAGATTATAGCATCCAGCAAATAGACATTAGAGTCTACATGGCCACTACAAAACCATTCCTAAAGCATGAACTGGGAGGAATGCTGCAGGAACAGGTGACATGAGAGCAGCATGGAGACACCTGAGGCCATTCTTTCAGCTCCCACTGCCTCTTATTTCTTGCTGACAATGAAGTATGAACTATGCTACCAAAAATTGGTGGCAGCAGCACTGCAGGAAAAAAAATGAACAAAGCCTCCAATCTTCTTTACCTTTCTTCCAGAAGGGAGGCTCTGCACTGCCTAGTGGCAGCCTCTCCAGTGCAGGCGGATGCTCTGGCATCTTTCTGCAGCAGCAAGAGCTGCTGTGGCTGCTGCCACTTTATAATGATATACTAATGAGACTTATAAGCATGTCCAAAACATCTTCTCCCATCATGGTGTCCCACATGGAAAAAAATATTTCTTTTTCCTTCTGGAATTAAATGCAGTTAATTGAACACAACTTGAAATATCTAAATTTGGAAAAATGTGCAGAAACACAAATGGGGAAAATGTATACAAATATATGTGCATTAAGAAAACAGTGTAAGCCATGTTCATTAGGGAAAACACATAGTCACATGCACACATATTTCCATGTGAAAAATCAAACAAAGTCTCATAACCAAATATGAAATAAGGAAGAGAAGAAAATATAGTTAGGAATTGGTCAAATACAACAAAATTGACACTGACATCTTTAAGTTAATTTTGAGTACAGTTTAAATATCCTTTATCCTAAATGCTTGGGAGCAAAAGTGATTTGGATTTCAGATTTACTTTTTTATGGATTTTGGAATATTTGAATCAATATAATGAGATATCTTGGAGATGGGAACCCAGTCCAAACCCAAAATTCATTTATGTTTCATATATACCTTATACACATAGCCCAAAGGGAATTTTATACACAATGTTTTCAATAATTTTGTGCATGAACCATTTAAGCACCGGACAGCAAAGGTGTCACAGTCTTAGCCACCCATGTGGACAATTTTGGATTTTCCTGCTGGTATTTCTGCTGTCTACTGTAAATACTAATCAGGTCTGACAATACTTACTATAGATTCCAAAATCAGATGAAATCAAGGATCATTTCACACTGGACTATTATAGTGGGCTTATCATTCCGCTTTAACTCCCATAGTTCCATCCTGTGGAAACCTGGGATTTTTACTTTAGGGAGAAGTATTTAGAATTCTCAGCTAGAGAGCAACTCTAGTGCCACACCAAACTGCAAACCCCAGCATTCCACAGGATGTAGCCATGACAATGGAAGTGGAATGATAGTGCTATAACGATGGGGTGTGAAAGGGCCATTCTTCTGGCTTTATTTCATTCCGGTCCTGTGGGGGACTGTGAGCGAAAACTGTGGTTTTTTTGCTAATGGGTTTTTCTGGTTAGCAAAAAGACACGGTTTTACCTCAGTCCCTCATAGGACTGGGATGAAAAAATGACAACACCATGCGGTAAAGCAGCACAGAAGACAGAACATCCCTGCTGCCTTGCTGCTTTTCTTCGGAGTACAGTAAGGCCCTCAGTCAGAAATGAGAGATCATGACAGAGACAATCTGATTCTCCAGAGGTTTTTGAATTTCACTGACATGATCTTTCATCTTTGACCATGCTGAAAAGAGCTGATGGGAGTCAGCATCCAATGATACCTGGAGAACCACATGTTCCCCACCCCTCATTAAATGCACTTAAGTGGGGTAGGGGCAGCATTGCAACAACACCCTCCAAAGTATTGTAGTAAATTAGATTATGTAGAACAACTTAAAAATATGTACAAACATATGTGAGTAGGCTTGCTTCAGAAGTTGAAGCAAACAGGCACAGATTGGCAACAGGGCCCTCCCTGCCACTGCACGGTCATTTGGCCAGCATTACATGTCTGAAAAGGACTTTGCTCACAACAAAGTATGCACAGGATTGTGCCCCACACTGAATCATTCAAGCTGTGTTGGATTCAGCTTCGTTCTGGTAATCAGGCTTAAGCAAAGGGAAGGCTGAGAAATATTGGATAAATCAATTCAAGTAAACAAACCAAAAATCCCACCAGTTCTGTGACGATGGCAATGAGGTTAACACACATGGCAGAAACTTTTCTTTAAATCACACTCTTGGAATCTTCTTGATCCATTTTCTGCCTCAAATAAAATTAGGCTTGTTTCCGTTTAGTTTTAGGAAGTATAAGATTTGTGGTTTGTGGTATCACCAAGGAATTACACTCATGATATTTGGGGACTGCAAATAAACAAATAAGTATGAAGTACTTTCCTCTTAAAGTAAATATGCATTTCACAAGAGACTTAAAAAATAGGCCAGCTGCTTCCATATATTAGTGGCATTGAACCAGATAACATCTATCTAGCTCCATAATAAAAACCTGTGAATGAACTGGAAGCCATGGAAGTAACTAACTCTCTATTGCTCTTTCAGATGGCTGGTGTGTTGCTAACCACAAAAAATGCCTCCTCGGCACACCTAGCCTAGGGGACTCTGTTGTGACAAGCAGGCCAGCATTCAGTCCAAGCTGAGCTTCCTGCTCGGACACACGAGGAGGAATCAGTCTCCAAATGGTTGCACCTGACACTTGATGTGGAGTGGAGATTATCACACAAGGCTATAAGTCCAGAATTACAGCAAGATATCAGTGAATTTACAGACCAACCAAGAAAATCCAAGAAATGCTATGCTCAGCGAAGGACAAAAGAGACCCTCTCACAGCTGCAGGAATTTACCATATACCATGCAGCTGTGGACAAGTTTACATAGGGACCACTAAACGCAGTGTGCAAACACGCATCAAGGAACATGAGAGACACTGCAGACTGGGCCAGCCAGAAAAATCAGCTGTAGCAGAACATGGTATAAACCAACCTGGACACAAAATGCTATTTAAAAACACAGAAATTCTAGACCGGGCCAACAACTATCATGTCAGAATGCACAGAGAAGCTATTGAAATCCACAAACACCTGGACAACTTCAACAGGAAATAAGAAACCTTAAAAGTAAACAAAATCTGGCTCCCAGTTTTGAAGAACAATAGAATCAAAACTCAATACTTACAAAGGATTTCCACGCAGGGACAGGGGGATTTCCAGCAGATAATGGGCCATCAACCAACCATTAGCCAAACAGACACTAATGAGCCTTGCATTTCTATACCCAGAAACTAAACATTCAATTACACAAATTTACATATAATCCCCAACAGGGGTTCACAGCATATAAACTCCACATACACTCCTACCCAACCATTCTCTGAAGATGCCAGCCACAGATGCAGGCAAAACGTCGGAAAGAAACTATTCCAGAACACGGCCGCACAGCCCAGAAAAAAACCAAGGAACATTTGGCCAGTACTTACTGCATGATGTTGTCTCTATCCCATTGCTAATTTTCATTCCAGTTGTTTCTGTATCTCATCTCTTCATTGATGGGGAAAACCCATCAATGGTTCTCAATATTGGTATGCCAGTATTTCCCTTTGTGCAATAGGTCCCTTCCATGGCAGTAGTGATATGATGGAGTCAAGTGGCATGAGGGGGTGCGATCCTCCTCCTCTCCTCTTCTCTCCCCCCTTCCCCTTGCTATTCCTAAGCCAGCCAAGATTGTTTTTTCTCTGTGCCTTTCTTCCCTCCCTCTTTGTTTTTTGTAGCTGTGATTGTGTAATTACAGGGAAACACTAAAATAAAAATAATGTTTTTTATCATTTTCCCATAATTATGGTATAGTGGGGGGCAGAGATAAAAGAAAGACACACAAGTGCTGAAGGCAGGGGTTATGGACCTACAAACATTGCTCCCATCATTCAGAAGGTGGCTAAATCAGTATCAGAAGAAATCAACACTAAGGAGGCATTGGTGAGAATAGGAGCAGACTGCAAACAAAACTAGACCTCCTTTTAGGGAGGGAGGGGTATCACCTGCCTCATAAACAATTGCACACATTACTTACCTATTAGCATATTCTAACCTCCCCTACACACTCTACGGATGGGTAAAAGGATAGGTTCCCCTCCAGTCTTTCAGTGAACACTTTGTATGTGTATTCTTCTTGTGATATTCAGTGAGGAAACAGGAGAAGGGTGGTATGTGTGACATATCCACAGTTAAGTGGCTATGCAAGAGTGTGATTATCTGCATGTAAGGCCAAAATAGTGCTTCTTGATTATATCAGTACTATATTGCTTTTTTAGTATTTATATAATCACAATTCCAGGTTCTGTTCTGTCCCTCTGTAGTTGTATTGTTTGTTTAATTTATGTCCTAGCTTTCTCCCAACATGGGATCCAAGGAGGCATACAACATTTTAAAAGCACAGTACAGTTAAAAAACTGTTGATACAAAAGTTAAAACACAAACTAAATTTCTGTTTAAAAAACGCAAGTTAAAAACAGCATTAAAAGATATTTAATAACATAATAAAACAAAAACACTACACACACACCCCATTAAAAGCTTTATCCACCACATACACTAAAAACCAAATGCCTCCTGTAATAAAAAGGTCTTTACCTGCCAGGAGAAAGATAGCAAAGAGGGGGACAACCAGGTCTCCCAAGGAAGGGAGTTTCATAACCTGGGAGCAGTCACTGAGAGGCCTCTCTCTTGTGTCCTCCCTAGACATGCCTGGGATGGTGGTGGGACCAAGAGAAAGCCTTCCCCTGCAGATCTGAGAGTTTTGGCAGGTTCATACAGGGAGATAAGCTTCCCCCCACCCCAAACAGTCTTTTCAAATAGTTGTAGTGTGGCAATTCTATCCCCACTGACCTGGGATAAAATCTTGTTGAAATCACTCTCCTTATCAGACCCTTTGCTTTCAGTGGCATTTAGCCATGATTGTTTAGCTATATCTTGGTCATAATTCATAATTTCTGTCTCCTTAACAGCCACATGTATAATCTCAATTAACAATTAGATTGGCCATTCTAATATATGGAGCAAGGGTGCCATGAATAGTACTACAGTTCCTTGTGCACATTCACAATTGCCTTTCAAATTATGTGCTGTCATCCTGAATCTCTGTCGTTTTGAGAAAAAAAATCTCAAAGAGAAACCTTTTGAGCTCTTTTCCCTTCTGAAAGTAAGAGCTGTTTGGAAGTGGAATGCACTGCCTTGGAATGTGGTGGAGTCCCCTTCTTTGGATATTCTTAAACAGAGGCTGGATGGCCATCTGTCAGGAATGATTTGATTGTATATTCCTGCATGGCAAGGGGTTGGACTGGATGGCCCTTGAGGTCTCTTCCAACTCTATGATTCTATGATTCTAAGGACAGAAGATAGTCAAAGCAGCACAATTGCAGCACACTCGCATGATTGAAGAGACAGTATGATACTAAATGTTTTCAAACAGGTATCTCCCCATTTGCATCATTAGCACGATTGCTGAGTGAAAAGAGGCAAGGACAGAAGATAGTCAAAGCAGCACAATTGCAGCACACTCGCATGATTGAAGAGACAGTATGATACTAAATGTTTTCAAACAGGTATCTCCCCATTTGCATCATTAGCACGATTGCTGAGTGAAAAGAGGCTGGTGTAATAAAGTTCCAAGTCTTAATGTCCTAGAAGGACCTGTGAAATTTGGGGAAGGCCTCATAAGAAACTTAGTCTTGTGACATCTCCAGGGTATGTTGCCTGCACCTGTGCCTCAGCTTATTTTGTGGCCAACCAAGGCTGGTTGCCTTCAGGGGCTGATGAGGATTTTTTTTCATGTTAGTGTGGCATGTTTTTCACTTCTCCAGGGATTGCCCATAGGATAGGTATGTTGGTGCTGCTGGTTAGATGGCTTGTTGTGTCATTGGAGGTCCATTCTGAACTCAGATATGCTGCTTATGTCACAACTGGGGGGGGGGTTTACTAAATAGGAGAGAGAAGACCAGTAGAATAAATTGGGGGAAAGAATTAGCTAACACACATTGGAAACTGCTTAACGCAGTGTAGATGTGTAAATAGCTATTGCTTAAAAACAATTGGAAGCTGCTCTGATTTTTTTTCATGTTAGTGTGGCATGTTTTTCACTTCTCCAGGGATTGCCCATAGGATAGGTATGTTGGTGCTGCTGGTTAGATGGCTTGTTGTGTCATTGGAGGTCCATTCTGAACTCAGATATGCTGCTTATGTCACAACTGGGGGGGGGGGGTTTACTAAATAGGAGAGAGAAGACCAGTAGAATAAATTGGGGGAAAGAATTAGCTAACACACATTGGAAACTGCTTAACGCAGTGTAGATGTGTAAATAGCTATTGCTTAAAAACAATTTGTAAGCTGCTCTGATAGCCTTGAGGCTGAAGAGCGGGGTATAAATAAATAAATAAATTAAAAAAAAATTAAAAAGAAGAGTTTGGAAAAGGGGGAGGTGGTTGCTGCAGAACACTTTCCAGTTTGGACAACTGAGGGCGGCTGCTTGATGACTTGCCTCCCCATTCTCACAAATGGGCAGCAGCAGGCACTAGATTGAGCCAGGGGCAGGCTGATCCTAGAGACAATTGAATAACATGTGGGGGAAATGGATCAGCAATCCAATGCTGGTTTCCTGCTCTTTATCATAGCTTGTTGTATTATATTGTTAATAAAAATTGTGGCCTGTTTTACTCCAAACATGGGTGGCCAGCTGTTATCCTCAACAAAATGATCACAATTCCTTCAACTCAGATGGTGTTGGAGAATCCTTGGTAAAATATAGTATACACAGAAATGTGATTTTATAAAATTTGATTGTGCACACCATATTTGGTCCTAAATCAGTTTTTTTATTTGTAGTTCAAGGCGCAACCAGGAGCAACCAGGAGCTTCTCTTTGGTAAATGGTACAATTTTAAGGAGGAAATCTATTAGGATATCAGTGAGTTGCTAACTTAATTACAAGAAGTGACAAATCTGTTGGCATACAGTAGAAAAACATTGAATCACTCTGGCTATTCTCATCTCCTTGGCTGTTCTATTTGCTTTTTCTTATGGGACAGAAGCCATGAAGCCACATTAATGAATTTGCCAAGCTGTGTCTGAGTATGCCAGCAACCATTAACAATCCAAAGTGAAGTGATACTCAGTAGTAAGTAAAAAATAATACAATTAGCACATAAAAACAGGTGTCCCTTTCTCAACAGAGCCAGTCCAACAATTTAGCATCGTAAGGTAACCTCCTCAGGGAGCAGATACTGGGGGAAAGCAGTAGAAACCTCCTGCCTGTTCCCCTCTGTTTGAGGACACGGGTGTGTGCGCCACACATTTAGCCTGGGCCTCTTAAGGTTACCTGACACCTCAGGTGTGATGGAAGATGGTTTCTCACTGCCAGGGCTGAAGTAAGATTTAACTTCAGTATACAAACTAAGGACTGGGCATCATCATGTCCTTCACTTCATGCAGTAAAATGTCTCAGGCTGGTCTTCACATCTCAACTGTTACTCACAGCAACTAGAAAAGAGTCCCAGGACTTTATCAGTCAAGGAAAATATGGCATCATCACAACGCCACATAACCATGAAAGGGCACACGGACCAATCATCATCCTTTCATGGTTATAAAGAGCAAAAATCCTGTTGTTTTTAATTGGCAGTTTAAGCCAGCAATAGATCTCCCTGCACTTTTTTGCCAGCATTGCCGGCATGCGATACCTTGGGCCATTTAAATCTCGGACTTACCCCAACAATGGCCACTCCGGCACGAACACTTCTGGGTGAGATGGGGACGTCCAGGTAAGTTTCACTCTTTTTTTTTTACCCTCCTGCCGTGCAGAGTGCAATCAAAGCACTCTGGAGAGATGGCCACCCAGCCTCTGTTTAAAAACCCACAAAGAAGGTGACTCCACCACACTCTGAGGCAGCATATTCCACTGTTGAACAGCTCTTACCATCAGGAAGGTCTTCATAATGTTTATGAAGAATCTCTTTCTCTGTCGCTTGAATCCATTGCTCCTTGTCCTAGTCTCTGGAGCTGCAGAAAACAAGCTTGCTCCATCTTCAATATGCCATCCTTTCAAGTATTCAAACATAGCTATCATGTTACCTGTTAACCTTCTCTTCTCTAGGCTAAACATACCCAGCTCCCTAAGCCACTCCTCATAGGGCATGGCTTCCAGACCTCCCACCATTTTGGTCACCCTCCACTGGACACAGTCCAGCTTGTCAATATTCCTGAATTGTGGTGCTGAGAACTGGGCACAGTGTTCCTGGTGAGGTCTGACAAGATTTTCAGACTGAACCCAAAGAGCGAGCAGTTGTCAATATTTATTTATGGTAATTACTACATTTTTGATGTTTAAAGGCTACCCTATACCAATTTTTTTAAAAAATGTTCTCAGGGTAGCTTGCAGTATAAAAATCAAAGCTTGGGGAGAAACATGACTACTAGGACTACAAACCCCAGAATCCCCTGATAGTTCTGAGAATCATAATCCAAAAAAGTAACTTTCCTAGCTCTGATAGTAACAAACAACTTAAAAGCAAAAAAAAAAAAAAAAGCAACAATAAAAAGAGCAATGCAGTAATTTTTACATGCAGCATGAAAAGAAACGAAAGACCAAGGAAGAAAAGGAAAACAGAATGAGATTTAACCGGATCAATATTTGAATGAAGTATGATTTGACCTTTCCGCGCACTTGCACAATGCCTAGCACAATGGGGTTCTAGGTGCTGCCGGAAAAAACATAATGAATGTTTCATGACAAAGTATTCTTCCTGCCAGATGGCAAAGAAGTAGAGAGAGGGGAAGCATGGGGCAGATTTTCATATCAAGGTCCGGTTTATCATGTTTAATTTCCTAAGCAAATTGGGATTTTACCACATAAGGTTTTTGGGTGGGGAAACCCTTCAGTGTTTTTAATTCAGCCTTGTTTTATATACTGTTCACAACCTTACCTGTATGTTGTTTTTCACATATTTGCTTCCTGCAATTTCTCAGATGTGGCATTTCTAAAGGACATAATCTCAGCAATTGTATTTTGCTCCTCATGAAGCTTCTTCACTTTATCTTTTAAATAATGCTTTGCATTAGTCCCCACTGAAAGGAATGATGTCCATGAACTGAACATTTGCACTTACATTTTCTCATTAATAAAGTGGGAACAGAAATTTCTGGTTAACTACGGTAATTCACACAATTTCCAGCTTTCAAAGGCTCCAGTTTTTCCCTATTCATATTATATTTCTTAGAATGTTGTTGGAAGTGGATTCGAAATAAACAAGATTTCTCTGAATATACAATATGTTTGCATGATGACTCTTAAGGGTTGTGATGGTTTGTAGCACAGCCCTTACCAAACATGAAGGTCTTGTTCGCTTGTAAATAATGGACAGGCTTCCTGTTCCTTTGATCACTGGACAATATCACACTACACTGTTATAGTGCTATTATACCACTTTAACTGCTATAGCTGCTTCCTATGGCATCTTGGGATTTGTAGTTGAAGGAGGGGCATTTAGGATTCTCAGCCAAAGAGGTCTTAGGATTCACTAAACTAAAAACCCCAGAATTCCACAGGAGGCAGCCATAGTAGTTAAAGTGCAATAATAGAACTATAACAGATTAGTGTGATAATGTCCACTGTGTAGATAGAAGAGGGAAGTTCAGCAGGTGTTGCTTGCGTGACAAGGAAAACCTGCTGAAATTTCATCTTTGATACAACCATTAAATGGACAGGAGCCCAGTCCCTTACTTCACTTGGCAACCCTAGTTATAGAACTTCCTGCCCCATTTAATTTCTGGTTAAAATGATGGGATGCGATTCATTTGACCCAGCTTGAACAACTGTGTCCCTACAGATCTTAGCAAAATAATTCAGAAAACACTTTACATCTGTTTTTTTTACTAATTAATAGCCAACCGATGTAGTGTTTCCAAGCAATCCTAGGGGGACTGGAGTAAATCATTTCAACATGGATCTCAATGGACTATCAATCATGGTAAAGGCACACCATATGTCTGCTGTTTCAATTTTTCTTCTCTTCTTAAAAGGGTAAAATCTTGACACCATCAAAGCTTTTTACACTGATCTGATAACATCTGCATCGACTTTGATATCTGTTTATTCAGAGGCAGTGGAATAAGGAAGTTTTAGTATGAATCTGGATTTCTATTTGATACCCAGGACATTATGCCCAATCAGTTCATAGTTCAGACTTATTCTTGTTGTATGTGGGGAAATAATCATTGTAATGTAAAAGCAATCTTGTGTACCTCATTCACAATCTTAGATAAATCTAGGGTTTTTCCCTGCATGCATTTTGTTCTCCCAAAATTCCCTTCTCTTACTTCACTGAGCACTTCTAGCCAACTGGAAGTGCTGAGTGATTCGACACATGACCTAATTTGAATTTTATTGCTTTTGTGTAAGCACCCTTCTGAATCTGTCTCTCCATGAGAATGGATGCATCTTAAGTTTTCCTGTAACCATGCCATGATGCATCGGAACCCAGCCCACAGCTGTAGGCTGGTGAGTTTTTCCTACCCTATTCATAGTCAGTTAAGGACCTTTTCTTAAGTTTGTTTTAGTATGTAGATTGAGACTGATAAACCTTCAGTAAACTTTGTTTTGCATTTCAAACTGACTCCTTTATTTTGTAATGAGTCTAATTTAACTGGGGGATTCCAGATCTCTGAATACACTTTCAAATGATAATTGAGCTTAAGTCTGCTTGCTAACCGCACTCTGCATAAAGCGTGAAGTCAAAGGTGACTGAATGTTTTTAACTCTGTTTTAAAGGAAATAATTCTTGTTGTTTTTAAAAGGACTAGATCCTGGAATTTTTTTAATGCAATTTTATTTTTAGACTCATTACCTTCCTACAATTCTTCATGCTTCTAAAGGGTTTACAATTTATTTTCATGCAAAGGAGACAGGTCTTTGTAAAGGCAGACTATGATAGTAGCTTCCTGTTCCAGAAAAATTAGAACTAAATAATGTAACTGCATGAGAGAGAGAGAGAGAGAGAGAAAGAGAGAAATATTGTTATAGGTAAATGTAGGGATATCAAAACTTTAACTTTCTTTTTTACTTGCATTCCAACTGGCCTGATTTGTCAGGGACAGTCCCAATCAATCTTCTGATGTCCTGGTTTTTTTAGCTGCTTTTAACAATGTTGCAGTTTGCCTCTTTTCTTTCCACATTCCCCCTTTTTGTCCGCAGAGTACTTCAATTGCTGGAAACCAAGTTCAACTTCTAAAACTCATTGAACTAAGCAGTGGAAAAGGAGAGGAGGGGGAGAACTTTGCTCTTCCCAGTAGGCTCAGGCAAAAGGAAACTGCTACAGCCTCTTCTAGTTTGTCTGTTCTTCCTCATTAATACCCATTTCCCATGTTGACCAAATTGTGATGTTACTCGGTCGCATGTTTCCCAGTTTTCATCTATGAAATATTGGAGGATATGATCAAAGATTGAAAATGTTGCCTTTTTTGCTTTTTTTTTTTTTTTTTTTTGGACCACAGCCTCCAGGTTCCTCTAGCCAGCATGGCCACTGAACATTGAATCAGTTGGGTCCAATCCCAAGAATGAAACAATGAAAACATTTTCTCCTCACTGGTCAAGAATTTGAGAGTCAATTTTTATTTTATTTTTTTTGGTATTTCGGTTTTGTTGCACAAAACTTTGTTGTATTTGCACAAATATGGAAAATCTTTTAAACAACTTTTGCAGGAAATAAAATGCCTTTTTTTTTTTACACAAATGAAATTGCAAAATGCAGACAGAGAGAGAGAAAGAGAGAGAGATCATTTTAAAATTTTCAAAAACTTTGCTAACCTGTGAAGAAACCCTTTCTCACCCAGGAAGATGGAATCTGAGGATATTATTTAACTCCTTGCTATGAATAAGCATTTTTCCAAAGACTATCAAAGAAGGTTAAGGCTTAGGGCCACTAGTCATGCCATCTCTGTGGTAACTCCAAGGTCTGAGGGAACATTTATCTCTCTGTAGAGGGCTGTTGCTTTCTTGTCCTGATTGTGGGCCTCACATAGGCATCTTGTTTGGCCACTATAGAAGACCATATCCTGGATTAGATAGGCCTTTTGTCCAAAAAAAAAAAAAAGAAAGAAAGAAAGAAAGAAAGAAAGAAAAGAAAAGAAAAGAAAAGAAAAGAAAAGAAAAGAAAAGAAAAGAAAAGAAAAGAGAAGAGATTCTTCTTAACATTCCTGTGGAAAAAAAATACTTTAAGATATGATCCGGAACAGAAAACAGTGATCACAGAGAATGTTAAGCACACCTCCTGCCATACATTTGCTTCTCAGACCTAAATTCCCTCTCCCCAAGGATATTTTTTTTGTTTAAGAAGGATATTCTTAAACATATTAGCATTGGACATGGTGCTTCCCTGATTCATGGAAGACAGTGGAAAACAAGCAGAAGGTTGATTAGCCAGCAAAATGTTCACAAAACAGTAGTGTTTGGGCTACATAGTCTTCTGGAGGAATATCTTGAGAAAATGTTAAAATCCTTATTCAGATTAAAAAATAAAAATAAAAATAGTAAGATTTTTATAAACCTATGTGTCAGGATATTCTGTGAGCAGCTCCTGTACAGCCTAGAACAAGATTTTAATGACCAAACTGCACGGGTACATGTTGGTCATTGACAAGGACTCAGCAACATCTCTTCCAGGGGGGTGCTAGCTCTGTGCTTAGGGAGCACAAGATGATGGGACCCTGCCCATAGAGGTGGACCAAGTGTTCTTTAGATAGCTTTGAATATTAGGAAAGTGTCTCATATGTAACTATGAGAATGCTCAAAGGGCATTCATCATGTACAAATCAAGATGGAGAATATACTTTTTAAATCTTCCTCATAGAGCTTCTCTCTTCTTATAAGCATTTCCCTGTTCCCTGCAGCCTATTTGTGACCTCAGTGGGTCTCAGCAATTTTCAGCTCTCTTCAGGGGGCCCATCTCAGAAACTGAATATTTGAGAACCCCTGGTTTAGAGTACGGTGTTAATAATACCAAGGTTACAAGTTCAGGCTGTTAGCATGCCCTACTGCCCCCTCCCTATGAGATCTCATAATTGGAAATATTGGACACTTTTCTGGGTCATGTAGGCCGGGGTGAAATAAAAAGAGGTCAGGTGGAGGTCACAATGACCTGGGATGTGTCTTACAAATATTTGGGCAAACAAGCCCATATTATGATTGTGAGGAAGCTTCTTAGTAAACAAAAGTATTTAAGGAAGTTTGTGCTAATGCCTTCTTGGGCACCTCAGCAAGGAAAATCTCACCTCAGATCCCCCCTCCTGTCCAGCATTGTGAGGTTGTCATAAACCCATCAATTTCTATAACCAAGCCATAAATGCAATCAGTTAAGTTTCAATTTGCTTTGTCTACCCAGTGAGAAAACCATTCAGGCCTAGCCAGAGTATCCCTTCAGGATAGGAAACAGAGTATAAATATTAGTCCCCCAACAATAGAAAGGTGTACTACTGTGGATGAACCCAGACACTCTCTTTCTTGGCACACCTCTCGATCAGAAACTCCAGCGCCATCCTCAGACTTCTGTCTGAGTACTTCGCTGCCCCAAACACTGCTCTTCAAGACTGGTAACTATTGCCCTATTTTCCTAAATCTCTCTCTCTCTATCCAATCTTTCTGCTACACTCCTTGATAGCCTTGTGTGGTTCTTAGTAATGTGTGTTGTATGTATGAATGCAATTTGTGTTATTTCCAATAAAAATACTTTGTTTTACTTTAACTGTTACTCTCTACAGTTAGTACTGGTATACATAGGCAAAAAGATCTCCAAAGTTGCCCTCCTCTCACAGGCTTCAGTTTGAGCTAAGAATTTCCCCAAATAATAATAGAGATTTTGGCATCGCGCCTGGGGCTCTAAAGCACCCCTCACCTCTTAGGGTAATATAGTCCCTATTTAGGCCAAAAGTGTTTGATGTTGCCCTTCTCATTTGCCTCAATAGATGAGCTTCAGTTGTCCTTGCCAACTCTACCATTCTACATGGATGGTAGTCATTGTCAATTGGGCACTTGTCATGGAACGGTTGCGTGATACCCTCAGATGCTTTATAGCATCAGTCATATGAACTCACTCTGCCTGTTCCCTCTCTCTGGCTTTTCTTCGCAAATGAAGATTCAGGAAGGACTTATCCCGTGCTTTCTGCAAGCACGCTGATGACTAAAAAGGCCAATCCAAGATAAACAAGTCTGGTTGCAGAAAGCACAGCAGAAGGTCTCCTCAGGTGATGTTTTCGGGTTGTGATTCTTTCTGCATTGTCGTTTCTCTTCAAGACTTGTTTGGCATGAGTTCTCAAATAAGGCTGCAGCATTGTGGGTAGTGTGCCTCTATGCCTTCTGATGTGAGGCCAGGGCGGACCATTGTTGGTGATCAATTTGGCCAAGCCTGAGATGTTGCTTCAGGGAGTCCTTGTATCACTTTTTTGGAGTGCCCCTCTTACACTGACCCATGGCGAGTTCACCATAGAGTACTATTTTTGGGAGGCGATGGTCCTCCATCCTAGAAACGTGTCCTACCCAGTGCAGCTGTGTTCTCAATATCATGGCCTCAGTGCTGGTGATCCTTGCTTGCTCAAAGACAGCAACATTCGTCACATAGTCAGTCCAGTGTATATTAAGGATTGTGCATATACAGTGCTGATGAAAGCGTTCGAGGAGTCGTAAGTGTTGGCGATAGGTGACCCATGTTTCAGACAATCTTGTCATCTGAGGAGATGATGCTTCCCAGGTAGGTAAACTGCTGAATGGACTTAAGCACAGAGTTGCCAACGGCAATGTGGGGATGGTGGTGTTTGTCCTGTGGTGCAGGCTGGTAAAGAACTTCTGTTTTCTTCAGGTTGACTTCCAACCCAAACAGCTCTGCAGCTGTTGCAAAGCAGGATGTTAGGCGCTGCAGAGCTGCTTCTGTGTGGGCAACAAGGGCAGCATCATCAGCGAAGAGCAGCTCATGAACTAGATAGTTTAGAGTCTGAACAATTAAATATAGAATTTAGGTCTGCCAGTGAAAACCATCCAGCTCCGAGGTGCAACTAACCATAGCATGGGATCCCATACCATTGCCTTAATGGCACACTTCTTAAGGGCATTGCCTTTAACAGCTGCAGTTTCATGAGCAAGGGAAAACCCTTAACACAACATGCTAAACTGGAAGTTGTTTAATTGATTGACTAATGGTGTTGCCTTACAATATTGCAGAAAGTTACTGACAGAGCACCACCAAGTGGACGCTGTATGAACAATTTTTTAAAACCACTCCTTGGGGGGAAAAAATCATAGAATCATAGAATCATAGAATTGCAGAGTTGGAAGAGACCACGAGGGCCATCCAGTCCAACCCCCCTGCCACGCAGGAAATCTTGATCAAAGCATCCCCATGATTGAATAGATGTGGTTAAAATGGAACAATTCCAAACCACCCATTTGAAGTCAGGTTTCTTTGCTGTATTTGTTCCCAAATTCTATCAATTAAACAGCACAATAGATCAGGTCATGCTGGAATTTGGAAAATTACTTCAAAGAAGTAATTAGTTGCTGGTTCAGTTGCAAGGTTTACCAAGTAGTTATCTACTCTAATACTAGGGAAGTTTAAAATGTACACTTTTGTTGTCCTGTTTTTCAAGATTAACTGGAATGATTGTTCTCAGTTACTTTTTAAAAAAAAACTATCTAAATGCTACAAGCTGTTGTGGAGGTTGCTATTAGACGCATTACTGCAGGAGTAGTGGGTCTACTCTCTGTTTTTAGGCACCCTTCCTGCAGCTCCTCTGTGTTGTTAGGGAAGTCTCCCAGGGCCAAATCTTTGGCAGAAAGAGTCTAGCACCTACATTGTTCCCTTACAACCCGTAGGAGCTGGAGAAGGAGCATCCATATAACCATGAATGGATATGCAGCCCACACAGTAAGAGATCAATCAGTCATCCTTTGCTGTTGGCCTGTAGTATAAAACATATTGTCTTCCTTTTCCACCTCATTATTGTCTCAGTGTACACGGAGGTCACTCCAAAAAAGCGATACAAGGATTCTCTGAGACAACATCTCAGGCTTGGCCAAATTGATCACCAACAATTGTCTGCCCTGGACTCACATCGGGAGGCATGGAGACGCAGTATCCACAATGCTGCAGCCTTATTTGAGAACTCACACCAAACAAGTCTTGAAGAGAAACAACAATGCAAAAAGAATCACAACCTGGAAACATCACCCAAGGAGATCTTCTGCTGTGCTTTCTGCAACCAGACTTGTTTATCTCAGGTTGGCCTTTTTAGTGATCAGCGCACTTGCAGAAAGTGCAGGATGAGTCCTTCCTGAATCTTCGTTTGCGAAGAAAAGCAAGAGAGAGAGAGAGAGAGAGAGAGAGAGAGAGAGAGAGAGAGAGATTGTCTCAGTGTCCATAACAGAGCAAAATGAAGCACAGAATGAACCAGACAGGGGTGTATCTATGCAAAGATGAAGGCATCCTTCCAATGAGAATTCTGCTCCTCTAAATGAAATTGTCCCCAAATTTCTAGCATTGCAGAGAGTGAGATGTTGAAAACTGTTCACACCTAGAACTCTTATGCTTGCAGTCTTCACATTCCCCCAGTAACTTTGCCTGCCCCTCCTCCTTCTTTGGATGCCTAAATTATACAGTATTTCTAAAAGCTCAACTGAAATTTTAAGTTACCGCATGCTAGAAAGTTGACAGAATTTTTTCATTTCATAGAATCATAGAATCATAGAATTGCAGAGTTGGAAGAGACCACGAGGGCCATCCAGTCCAACCCCCCTGCCACGCAGGAAATCTTGATCAAAGCATCCCCGACAGATGGCCATCCAGCCTCTGTTTAAAGACCTCCAAGGAAGGAGACCCCACCACGCTCTGAGGGAGTGTGTTCCACTGCCGAACAGCTCTTACTGTCAAAAAGTTCCTCCTCATGTTGAGGTGGAATCTCTGTTCCTGGAGCTTGCACCCATTGCTCCGTGTTCCAGTCTCTGGAGCAGCAGAAAACAAGCTTGCTCCATCCTCAGCGTGACATCCCTTCAAATACTTAAACAGGGCTATCATATCGCCTCTTAACCGTCTTTTTTCCAGGCTAAACATACCCAGCTCCCTAAGTGTCTCCTCATAAGGCATCGTTTCCAGACCTTTCACCATTTTAGTTGCCCTTCTCTGGACACGCTCCAATTTGTCAATATCCTTTCTGAATTGTGGTGCCCAGAACTGGACACAGTATTCTAAGTGAGGTCTGACCAAGGCAGAATAGAGTGGCACTATTACTTCCCTTGATCTAGACACTATACTTCTATTGATACAGCCCAAAATCACATTGGCCTTTTTAGCTGCCGCATCACACTGTTGGCTCATGTTCAACTTGTGGTCTACTAGGACTCCTAGATCCCTTTCGCACGTGGTCTTATTCAGCCAGGTCTCTCCCATCCTATATTTATGCATTTCATTTTTCCACCCTAAATGCAGTACTTTACATTTCTCCGTATTGAATTTCATTTTGTTAGCTTTGGCCCAGCTCTCCAGTCTATCCAGGTCATTCTGAATTTTGATCCTGTCCTCTAGGGTCAAAATTCAGAATGACCTGGATAGACTGGGGTGGGGGGAGAATTCTTATGGGGGGGCAATGCCCCCATTCCTCCCCTCTCTCTCCATAGCTATACCCTTGGAGCCAGCACTTCAATCAAGTACTGTTTCTCCTCCCCCATTTATTTAGTCCAGTGCCCTATAACTATAAAGTAACTAAAAGTTACATTTAGAGTGTAAACTGAATCATGTTATCCATTAAGTTGTGATGATCATGTCAAGAAGTTACATCTTTGCTGCTGGGGAAAGGAATTAATTCCTAGCTACTAGTAACCAATGTGTTAGTAAACAGGTAACCCAGTAACAATTAACCAATGTGTTAAGTTCAGAATTGTCTCTCTTTACAGAAGCTGGTTAAAGCCAAATAAAGTTCAAAACATGTATTCTTCTAAAAGTTCAATTGCTAAGAATGCTGTACCCCCCGCAAAAAAGCAAGTATGTATTGTACATTCACAAAACAGAATTCAACTAAAAGAAAGAGAAAAAGGCAAGAGAAACAGTACATAAAACAAAAGTTTACTTCTGATTTGTACAAGAGGGACTTTCAGCAGGGCAAGCTTGTCATGCAAGTGACACCACCTGGAATTATTACGCAGCTATCAAGGGTACAAGGATTTGATCATATTTTCTAGCTGGCCATGCTCTTCTGCACCTAAGGCCAATAAATCCAACAAAATATGTTGTCACCTGGTACAATAACCCTTTATGTTATGGTCAGGATTTTTCAGGCTTTGGATCATGATGTAACAATCAAACAAGTTGATATATAATAATCCCCACACAAAAGCACATATGCTGATAATATATGGTTGGGAATTAAATCTCTAGATACCATGATGTACACAAAGAGCTGCCCTAGAGGCAGGCTTCCCCACAGATCTAATGTCTATATGCACAATTGTGCAAATAACACTTGTACCAGAAGTGGGCCTTGTGGGGGTAAAACTTTACTATACAGGTTGGTTGGCATGGTGTAGTGGGAGCCAACATAGTATAGTGGTCTGAGTATTAGACTTTATCAGACAACCCCTTTTAAGACGTTCTTTTGCTGGTATAGAAAAACCCATTTCTATGCCAGCAAAAGAATGCTCCCTGCCCCCCCCCCGCACTTACCTTCCTCTCCCAGCAAAGGCTCCCTGGCAATAAAGAAGTGAATGGAGCCCCATTCACTTTCTCGCTCGAAATCCCACGAGACTTTGTTGCACAGGAAATTTTAAAATAAAAACAAAATATACACATAAAAAGTTACACTAAGCACCTAGGCACATTTTAAAAGTCCCAAGTAACCTGGGGAGGGTCATAAAAAGAGAAAAACATACCTGGATGTCCCAATCTCACCTGGAAGTGTTCATGCCAAACGAGCCACTCTTGCTGCAGTGATGAGAGTTAAATGGCTTGAGGTTCCACATGCCAGCAATGCTGGCACAAAAGCAGCAGGGAATCTATTGACAGCTTAAGATGTCAATTAAAAACTACGGGATTTTGACAGGGCATAACCGCGAAAGAGCCACATCATCTGATATGTGTGCCCTTTGCAGTTATGTGGCATTATTATGATAAAGTCCTAAGACTCCAGGAAACCAGGGTTTGACTCCTTGCTCTGCTACAAAAACCCACTTGGTGACCTTGGACAAGTCATACTCTCAGCCTCAGAGGAAAGAATGGCAATCCTACTGTGAAGAAATCTTTCTAAGGAAAGTACATGATACATTCTCCATAAGTCAGAAATGACTTGAAGGCACACCACAATACCAAAACCAACAACATACTTATTACTTGGTAAGCAACTTACACAGGACTGGAGTTCACACATGACTCCTGCTGAACCTCCCCATCTCCCAACCTGAATTTTTTTTGGGGGGGGGGGTTAAGCCGGGGGAGGAACAAAGGCAATTTTCCTATCATCCTCAAGGCATTTATGCCCAAAAGGAAGCCTTTTTTCCCCCCAAAATCAGAAATGACCAGAAATCATTTTCTATTTCAAAAAAAGTTCCGTGGGGGGGGGGGAACCCTGCCTCCCAAGACCTAAAACATTGTAAAATGTACCCCTTGTGCTCTAAGTGACAGAAGAGGGCATTTTTGGTCAAAAAATGGGTGTGGTGGTGCAAGATTAGGGGGGGTCACAAGGACTGCACTGGGGTCTTTTACTTTGCCCCCTGCCCAAGTTTGAGCGAACTCATGGTCCTTTATTTCTCCATAGTATTCTAAAAATTGTCATTAAGGGGGGCTTTCCAAAAGATAAGGAAGCTTTATGTTATGTATTTATTTTTAAAATTACTCCTCCCCCTGCAGCCCCTGTAATTTCTAGCACTGTTGTGCAGACTTGTTTGATGCCATAATCAAAAGCAGTGCTTTCATATTTGGCTAAAGCACCATATGTGTATCCTGCAAAGTCAAAGAACTCCTGGACCAGGCAGTGTCTCTACTCAAAGAATGCATAATGAGGAAATCCATGCAAATCTGAATCTATTCACAAAGCTATCAGGGCAGGAACAGGAGTCTAAATAAATAATGTATTATGCATAGTTGTCCCAGATCTAATTAAAATACCGGGACTCATTCTCTATTGTACTAATGCCCTTTGAAATAATCTTGACAATGTTATACCATTAGAGTGCCCTCGAGTTATAGTTCAGCTACAGAATTGTAGGATATTAAAATAATATAACATAAAAGTGAAGTAAATTAATACCACTTGGTATAATGTTATAGAATATTTAGCCTGATCCTCAACATGGTTATTCAAAAATGCTTCCCAATGAGTTCAGTGGGGATTCCTCCTCCTCCTTATTTATTCCCTGCCTTTCCCCAGGACTGGGGCTGTGTTTGCATGGGCCAAAAATGCCATACTCACCTCGAATCTGATGCTAGCAGTTCTCATGATGTACAGCCACCTTCAGAAAGGTAATGCAGATTTTAGGCCTTAACCTGACTTTGCCCGCTCTAAGTAAGGAACAGGAATGGCTTCAGATTCTGTTGGCTTGCAGAAAGCTGGATTGGGCCTGATACGGCCAATCTAGTTGTCCAAACACAACCTCCTCACAATTAGGAGCTCTGTGGAAAGCGGCCCAGTGTGCTGCCACCTCTGCTGAGGCCAGAAATGGGCACCTGGACAGGTGATTGACAAGGGTGTTACCATCTACACTCAGAGACCCTCAAAATATTGACATTAATTTGAGGAATTAATGTACTTTTCTTGGCTATGCAAAGAGGGGGCAACAGACAGCAGGATCTTGTGACCTTTCTATACTGATAATCAGGAGGAGACGTTAAGCTAGATAGTGTAATAATTTATCTTTATTTGAGAAAAACAATAATAACCACATTCATGTACACATTCAGGCATCAAGCATTCACACAAGACTAGCGAATAAGGTGAAAGAAATTGAGATAGAGGAACAGCAATGGGAGTTTTCAGTGGGTAATACAACACCTATCCCACAGAGATGAGGTGTGGAGGAAACCAGCGGAGTGGGGGTCCCGATCAGGAATGGCTGCACAGTTTGACGTGGTGTTGAGAGGAAGATGAACTGTGTGCACTTGAATGGAATTTTGGAGGGGTTTTTATAGTCAATATTTGCCTTCTGGGGATGAGATTTAGAGTAGAAGACAATGTTTTGTGGTGTTGCTCAGAGAGTGACAAAGACATTCCAGATATGTTAATGGTGTCTTAATGTACAGATGCTTTGCAATTGAAAGGGAGGAATCAACTCCCTTTGTTTAGGGAAAGATGAAGGAATGAGGGTTGTTTACAGGTATGCCTCTCACAGCCTTGGCTGATGGGATTAGCTAGGTGTATATTCCTTCAGCTGCCTTACAAATTAGCATTTCTTTAGAATTTAGGCAGCCCTTCCTTGAGTACAAACCTGACTAAGTCTGCATACTAGTCCTAAAAGAAGGGCCTCTCCTAAGCAGTAGCAGCACTAGGGGTGTGCAGAAAGGTTGAACCACACAGGTGACACCATCGTGGGGGGGATGACACCAGCCGTAGGGGCTTATCACATGAGGGAAGAAAGCAGCAATGCACCCCAATAATAGTACCACCCACCTTGCCTTATTGCATGACATCAGCATGCTTCAGCTGTTCTTCCATTCCAGTCTTGTGGGAGACAGTGGTAAATGCAAGTCTTTTTGCCAACTGGAAAAATCCATTAGCAAAAAGACCCACCTTTACCACCATTTCCCATGAGACTGGAACAGGAGAACAGCTGGAACAAGGCAACATCATGCAATAAGGCAAGGTGGAATGGGCTGCTCTTGGGCTTCCCTTCTGCTTCCCTTCCTTTGTGCAATAAGCCCTTTAGTGATGCCATGGGTCCTGAGGATCTCAGGCTCCAGGCAGATTCATTTAGATGCTTTTAATGATCATTTCACAGATAACGGACTTTTTCGGATGGAAGAAAAGTAATGCAAGCAGCGTCGTCAGGTTGTGACACTGCTGCGCAAGAGGGCGCCAGTTTCGAACGACGCTCTTCCCAGCGGTACTGTTGCAGTACCGCTGGGACATTTGAGTGTGATATTTTTCCTTCCCAGCATCATATTTTACTCGCGATCGCTGATCGCTGCAACAGTACCGCTGGGAAGAGCGTCGTTCGAAACTGGCACCCTCTTGCGCAGCAGCGTCGCAACCTGGCGACACTGCTTGCATTACTTTCCTTCCATCCGAAAAAGTCCAACATCTCTTGGATAAGAGCTGGTTTAAATGCCATCTTTTATATAGAAGTTAGCAATAGATTATGCAGCAACTCTGTGAGTCAGATTACCCTGGATCAGTTCCAGATGGTGAGTACTGCAGATGTGGGCAAACTGCTAGGATAAGTAAGGAAGACAACTTGTCATCTTCATAGCTGTTCTTCTTTGCTATCCAGGGAGGAGATGCAGTTAGATCTTAACTACAATGTACTATTAATGCATTTCTCAGAGAGGGAAATTTTCCATCTTGTTTAAAAGAAATGATGGTACAGCCATTTATAAAAAGCCCTCCTTGGATTCCCTGAACTTTAACAACTATAGACCAGCATAAAATCTTCCTTTTCTGAACAAGATGATCAAGAGGATAGTTGACTTCCAACTCCAAGCAGTCTTGGATGATATAGGTTTTCTAGACCCATTTTATAGTGGCTTTATAGCAGGATACAGAGCTGAGATCACTATGGTTGCCTTAGGGCTTGTCTAGATCAGTGAGAAACCCCCAATCCCCCACCCTGAATCTGGCCCAATAATGCCACACAATATGAATCTGGTGCAATAGTGGCACATGCTGTGCTGCCCTGTTTCTTACCAGACTTGGGGTATACCCCCTTAATCCGGGTTTTAGCAAACTCACAGTTTTCTCCAGGGTTTGCTGGAAACTCCTGAGATAACTCTCATGTGAACAGTCCATCTGCACTGGACTTGGGGGTGGAGAGGAGAAAAAGGACAAGCACTGCCTGAGGTGCTGCAGTTTCCCCCCTCTTAGGCACCACTTCTCATTTCAAAGGTAGCAGTTGCTCTCTCTGAGGTCAGAACCTTTGGCAAGCCTTGCCATCATGAGGCTAGCCACCCATAGAGGGTGACTACCATGGAAGCTATAGTTTTCTGGTGCACAATCACCCCTGTGAACTCAATGAAAAGAAAAGTGTCAGTGGTAGTCACCTTCTCTGTAGCCAGAACAGGTGACTGCCCTGCCTTCATTACTCTAAGCCACTTGTACTACCTTCAGAGAGGGTAACTATTGCTGGGGCTTTGATTTTCCAGTCCACAATCAACCAGGAAAGCCAGAACTGCCTACTATCACCTCTGGCTATTATGTACCCCTTCCTAGAACAGGCAGCTTCTGGTAGCACACACACTGGTACCCTCAAGGCTGGACTTCTGCAATTCACTGTACTTAGGCTACCTTTGTACCAAATTTGGAAACTTCAGTTAGTTCAAAACATGGCAGCCAGATTATTTCCTGGTACATCTAAGAGCGATCATATTACCCCAATATTAAAATCACTCAACTGGCTCCCCATATCTGGGTTGTTGTTGTTGTTGCTGCTGCTGCTGGTGGTGGTAGTGCTGGTGCTGTTGTTGTTTCTTTTTATAGGGGCCAATAACATCACTTACTACATCAGAGGTACATTTACTTGCTCTTGTAATATGTGATATATGCCAGCAATGCCCCACTACACTCTACATTGGACAAACAGGACAGTCTTTACAGAAGTGGATTAAAACCAGTTGCAGAATATTTCAACTTTCCTGGATACATGGCAAGGGATTTACAGGCTGTGGTCCTTGAACAAGGAAATTGCAAAGGAAGACTAGAAAGAGGAATTGCTGAATTGAATTATATTCACACATTCCAATCCATTAGCAGAGGTATGAACAAAGACAATGGCTTCATGGCACACTACATATATTAATACAAGAGTCCTCACTACTCTTAATGCTCTTAATACAAGAGTCCTCACTACTACACATATAACAAAAGGAATCTTCTCATAGAGGGTTTTGAATCTGGGAATACTGACTTTTGGTAAGCAGGTTTATTGCTTTCACATTTCAACACTAACCGACCACTGTAAAGATATGAAATACTTGTATCACCTTACACATTCCTGTGAAAATTTAGGGCAAGGCTCATGATTTGCATCCTTCTGGATCCTATTATATTCTGTTCCATTTCCACAACTATATAAATATATTTTATGCCAGAAGCCTTAATACCACTTGGTACTGCATCTGAAAAAGTGGGTTTATATCCATAAAAGCTCATGTAAAAATAAAAACCAGTTAATCTTAAAGGTGTTGCCATGTTTCTTTTTTCTTTCCCCTTCCTTCCTCCTTTTTATCCTCCATTTCTAAGATCACTTGACCCATGTAGACATGTTGGGTGGGGAATTCCATTGAGAAATGTGAGACACAGTACTGGACTTAGAAGCAGAGTAAAGAAATTGGCAAGGCAGAAGCAGAAAAACAACCAGACCCATGCCCACTCACCCACTGGCTCTATCAGAGAAAATAAACAAACTTAGTCCTCTTTATAAAACATATAAAAGAGCTTCAGTTACTTGTGCATAGTCCAATACATGATGGAGCAGGAGAGAGAAAGAAGAAAAGAATGGATGGCTGCCGGTTAGATTGATGCAGAAAGAGAGTGCTTGTAGAAGAGTAAACAAACAGGACATTACCATAAACATACGCTGCACCTAAACTCCTAGAGAGTAACATGCAAACTAGCAATTAGTATTGGCACATAAAAGTTCCTAATGTTAACTACTCCCAACTAGAGTGGACTCTCTGAATCATTTATTGAATGGTGAGTCAACATATAGGTTAATTCTGTTCATTCAGTGGGGCTAATCTAATTGGAACTAGCAATAGGTTTGAGATCCAGGTGTACTTACCACCTTGAATCCCATTTTGAGAGAAAAGTGGGATATAAATCCAAATCCAATAAATAACAGGCTTAGATTCCACCATCACCACTCCCCATACATATTGAGATTCCACCATCGCCCCATACATACCGATAGGTTGTAAAAAAATGTGGCTCAGCCCTGTTGCCCCAGAATTGTGTGCACAGTGGCCACATACCCTGATACAAGTGCATTTGACAAGTGTGAAAAAGTTCTATATGTGTCCTGATGTGTGTAGAGTTGCACAATCTAAGGACTTTGCTTAAGCTAGTGGAGTACCTCTCTGTGTATACATCAACACACACAACTAGAGCCCCTTCACACATTGGCCAAGCACAGGTGAGAACTGGTGTTAGCCTCCACTAACATGGACCCCCTCATTTATTTTCAGTGTGTGTTGGGGGAGAGGGGGTTGAACTCCCCTAGGGAAAAATAATAATGATGGAATAATGAGATGAAGGCCTTTTAGTGACAATCCTAAATCAGATCCAAGCAGGGACAGTTCTATTGCTGGCAGGCAGGCAGACAGCAAGGTGATAGGTAAGCTGGGGCCACTTGTACTGAATTATATTTAGATTCCCTTTACATTTCATTGTGGCTTCTTTTAAATGTTAACGTTTTTATAAAACTATCCATCCATTTCTCTTTGTGAATAAAATGGGTGAAGTGGAAAGTCCTTCTTGGTGATGGCACCAGCTGTAGTGCAGTCTTCCCAAGAAAACTCACCTCAGATCTACTATGATATTTTAGGAATAGGGATAGACACGATGGAGACATTTTATTTCTCCCAGGCTTTTGAAAAGAGGGTTTTCTTTCCACTTAGCATATTTTATGTTGCCACCTGCTGCTTTATATTTTATTGCTATTTTTTATTAAATAGATTTTATTATTACAGTCAGCCCTCCAGATTTGCAAGTTTAACTTTTGTGGATTTGATTATTCACAGATTATTTGCTGCTGCCTCTGCTGCTGCTCTATGCCGATGATGATGATGATGATGATGATAACAATAATAATAATTTTATTTCTAATACAATATATAACTAAAACATAAAACCATTTAAACACATAGGTTAAAACATATAGGATCAAAACTACCATTACACATTAAAATCTTCCGTAAACTTAAAATACCAATTTAAAATCCACAGTTTAAAATCATCTGGGTAGGCCTGCCCAAAGAGATAGGTCTTTAATACTGTTTTAAATTCAGACACCATGTTTAGCCATCAAATCTCTACCATCAGGTCATTCCACAGTCTGGGGACGGCCAATGAAAAGCTCCTCTGGGTGACAGTTGCCAATCTAGTCCTGGCTAGCTGAAATAAATGTTCCCCAGAGGACCTGAGTGTATGGGGCAGATTGTATAGGAGGCATTCCTGCAGGTAACTCAAATCATGTAGGGCAATAAAGGTAATAACCAACACTTTGTACTTTGCCCAGAAATTAATTGGCAGCCAGTGGAGTGGTTTTAATATTGGTGTAATCTGCTCACTCCCAAATGATACCTGTAATCAATCTGGCTGCTATATTTTTGAAATAACTAGAGTTTCTGAACTTGGTACAGAGGTAGCCCAATGTAGAGTGCATCGCAGAAGTCCAACCTTGAGGTTACCAGCTCATGCACTACCATCTTTAGGTATTCCATTTCTAGGAAGGGGCACAGCTGGAGCATTAGCCAAAGCTAATAATAAGCACTCCTGACCATTACATCTATCTGAGCTGACATTTGGAGAGACAGCTCCAGGAGCACTCCCAAACTGTGAACACAGTTTTTCAGGGGGAGTGTAACCCCATCCAAAACTGGCTGGCACACCTCCAACTCCAGATTAGGTCCCTTAAAAGTAAGCACCTCTGTCTTGTCTGGATTCAGTTTCAATGTGCTTTTCTTTGTCCAGCTCATTACCTCTTCCAAGCATTCATTCAGGGGAGAAACATTATCCTTAGCTAAGACTGTTTTTGAAGGCATAAAGAAATATATTTGGATTTCGTCAGCATACTGACAGCATCCTGCTCCTTATGTTTGGATTATCTCTCCCAGCAGTTTCGTGTAGATGTTAAAAAGCATTGGTGATAGAATGAGACCTTGTAGTAATAGGGACTACAAGCCTCACAAGACTGAGAGAGAGACTGCAAATGTGCAGCAAGGCTTGTAAGTCCCTAATAAAAATGGGTAGCAGCAGAGGGGTTTCTTGCAAAGGAACCCCACCACCTTTAAGGCATTCATGATGAGTTAAACCCACGGATTGTAATTTTTGTGTGTGTTAGATATGGTTGGAGGGCCTAGAGATATTCATGTTTTCTTCTACTTTTGTGGGGGTCCTGCGCCCCTAAACCCAGCAAATGTGGAAGTCCAACTGTATTTTTGTATCATTGTATTTCTGTTTCTATTGTAAGGCTAGCCTATAAAAGTTTCTGTGAAAAGCAGACTACAGTCAATCAATCAATATTTTGTGCCCTTTTCTTTTGAATCTTACCAAAATACAAATTAAAAAAATCTTAAAATTACACACACAGAAACTTTGTTATTAACATTATATTAAATATATGACAGATTTTTGATGTTTTCTCCTTGAAGAATTTAATATTTATTATGGTTGGTTTTTTTTTTAACTGAATTTCTATCCCACCTTTCTCCAAGGAGATTATCAGACAGGAACAAAAAAAGCATTCCTGTCTCACGATCTCCACTCCTGCCCCTGTCCCATCCCAGTCCCGCCACAATCACCCTCCCCATCACACTAACCTTGTCTCACATTGACAGGGCAGCCCAGGAGTGAAAGGAACTCTAATGGAGCTACGTTCATTTCCTGGATTGAATCCCACAAATTCTCGTGAGAAGGCATGAGTGTGGGAAATTCAAAAATAAAAATAAACCAAAAAAGTAACACCAAGCAGAAAAACACCCTGTAAAATGTACAAGTAACCTACGGAGGGTCATAAAAAGGGTTTATTTACCTGGATGTCCCAATCTCACCCGGACGTGTTATGGCATGGACCTCCCATTGACGCTGGGATCTTGCTAGCATAATGGGGCGCCTTGTCACACACTGTCAAATCCATGAAAGAAACAGAACAGGGGATCTATTGATGGCTTCTCCCATCAATAAAAAGCAGCACCGATGGAACGGCTGCAGAATGTGTTTATAACGAGGGGGGAACGATGTTGCCTGATAAGGGAGCCCTTTTGCAATCTCCTGGTGTTGCTGTAATGCCACTTTTGACACGTCTGATAATCTCCCAAAAGGTAGGGCTCACAGCAGAAGAAGATTACAATTAAGAAGTACAGGGAAAACACAAGTTATATTACTTAAATATAATCAAAGTATAATATTATAGCACAATTAGATGAAAACCCATTAAAAACACATCAATAAAATATCATTGCCACTTAGTATTGAGAAATTATAGGATGGTTTGCCATAATTGTTATTGTATTCATTTAAATGTGTGCTAATGATTATGATTTGTATATAGATTGCTGAGATTTATGTTTGTTTTGTATCTAGAAGAATATCTCGTGGCTGTGATCTAGTGGACACTGATTGGCTATCACTGACTTTAGATTTATTGGAATCCTATAGACTTTAAAATCTAAGAATGACATCCAACTCCAGTCAGGTGGACTTCTGATGTCAGCACAGAGATTTCTTCTCCTCTCCCTTCCCTGGCTCAGCACCCTGAAAATCTGCTCCAGAAGTTCCCACAACTCTTAAGAACAGATATTGAGGACAGTGAAAGAACTAAACTGGATTTGTGTTATTTGGCAGGAAAGTAATTAACCAGTGGGGCTTTTGTGGTTTGCAATTATGATCATTCTTAATGACCTTGTACCTTAGGTCTTTGCATGTTATGAATAACTGATTATTTTAATGTTGCTTTGTACTTAAACATACAATTCCATTGGTTGCTGTGTTTGATATTTTTCAGTTTATGGGCTTTTAGTATTTCCACTGCAACATAATCAGACTTGGCAGTAACTAGGATCCATAGGACCTGTAGGTTTTTCACTCTCAAGACTTGCCCATTTTCTTGTCCAGGGCTTGGTTACTTCACACGTGGACTATTGTACTAGCTTACTGGCAGGTTTGCCTTCCTGCTCTCTTATTCTTCTGGCCTTAATCCAGAACAGTGCTGTTTGGGTTGTTTTAAATCTCCCTAAATATTCACATGTCTCTTCCCCTCACAGATCCCTCCACTGCCTACCTGTCTGGGCTAGGACTTATTGCAACCTTTTGTGGACCCAGACCGTACTCCCCACTCCCCTCTCCAAATGAATACGCCGACAACTACAAGTTGTGTTACAAATGTATTGGGTACAATTGGAACATAAAAGATTAGGTACAGGTTAGTATGAAGATAATAATTGAATATGAAGATAATAATTGGCAACAAAGGCTGCAACTTGCTAATGGCTGCAAATGTTTGGCACTATTGCATGGGTCCGGATCCCTTCATTGCCCAAACCCATGTTGGGCAATGGCTCATCGTTGGCTGCTACCGACCCCTCTTGGAGGAGACAGCTCCTGGCTGAGCCGTCCTGCTCGACACGCTCCCCTCCCTTGAAAACAAGTTTTTAACAATGAGTGGGGGGAGGAGTGTCTCTGTGAACTTGAACTTGAACTTGAACTTAAACTTGAACTTGATGGAGAACCCCCCCACATTCCTCACTTACCCGGATTAGGGCCCGTGCCATCCACCACAAAAGGCGATCCCCATGGGATCCGCCTTCCGCCAACCATTACTCAGCCATCAACAGGCAACCCTACACGTCTTGTGTAGGTGTGGGCCACATGGCAAGCAGCCTCTATAGTTGGATGTACGCTGTGACAGCCCCAGAACACCACCTTCCGAACCACATGATGGTCTTAGCAGACAATCCGCCCTTTGCTGCTGTGGTCGCTGCTCCAGTCCAGAAGGAGTGTCTCCCAAAGTCATCTGCTGGCAAGCCGAGCTGCCCAAGCGCCACCTTCATGACACCAATGAATTGGAACCTGGTCAGTGGTGACCCATCCTTGTGCCAGAACAGGGGACCCTGTCCGGCATCCCGCACCTCCAGGAACTTACGCATACTGGCCACTGGACATGGTGCTGAGCCCTCCACTTTTTGGAGCCGCAGCATCACCCCCATTCCCTGCTGATCGCATTTTGAATGCTGTATGTGCAGGCTCAGTGTGTTCCCATCCACTGCCACATCTCACCTCAGCAGCGCTCTCCCAGTCCTGTCCTGTTTGAAGGAGCGCACCACCTCCCCCACTCTCAGAGCCCTGAAGAAGGTGGTGGTATAGCCGATGCCAAACAGCGTGGCCTCATAGTCCTTGTGGCATACAGCAGGCAATATCTCCACCAGGCGTGTCAGCAGCCCACATGACACCGGCCGCCGTGCATTGACGGCTTTCGGGGTGGCCCTCTTCCAACCTTCAACCACTTTCCTGACCATGAAGGTGTTGCATGGGCCACCACACCCCACTGCTTTGCTCAAAAAGGATATACCAGCCACATGGACGGATATTGTCTTAGGCACCAAACCTTTACCCTTCAGGGTCACCAAGTAATGCTGTACCTCATGTTCGGTGGCTGGCCAGGAACCTCCATAGCCCTGCTGCCACCTGAAGGCCAGGAACTGGGCTGCTGCCCGCCTGTAACTTGACTGCGTTGAGGGAGCCAAGGAGTCCACCACCCCTTGAATCATGACCACTCCCAAGGTTCCAAAGTTCTCCCGGGAAGGGGACCACCTCCTCATCGGCATCCGGGGCCAGTGCACGGAACCTCTCGCCCTGAAAATGAAATAATGCATCTGTGATCTCGTTGTCCATGCCCGGAATGTGCTGGGTGTAGAAACTAATGTTGGACTCGAGGCAAACCAGCACAAACTTGCGCACCAGCCGCATCACCCTCTCAGACTTGGAGGACTGCCTGTTGATGATTCAGACCACAGTCTGATTGTCACACCAGAAACATACCTTTTTGTCCTTGAACTCCTCCCTCCAGATGACCACAGCCACTAAGATGGGGAAGAATTCCAGGAAGGTGAGGTCCCTGGCCACCCCTTCTTCCCACCAGCCCTGAGGCCAAGGTTGAGCACACCAGTGGTAGTCATAATAAACCCCAAACCCCAGGTTGCCCACTGCATCGGAATCCCCCTGCAAACCCCCTTCCAGCTCTTTCCGCTCCTTCCACACCATGACTCCGTTGTAACTCTCCAGAAACTCCAGCCATACTTTGACATCCTCGTTCACCGCTTTCATTAGGCAGATATGGTGCTGAAGAGAACGACCCCCCCCCCCCGGTGAGCCATGCCACCCGCGCACAGAATGCCCTCCCTGGGGACACCACCCTGCAGGCAAAATTCAAATGTCCGAGCTGTGACTGCACTTCCTTGAGTGTGGCCTTTTCTTGCCCAAGAAGGCCGCACATCTTTCCCTCAGCACCTCCAACTTGTCCTCAGGCAGGCGTGACACGCCCAGAATGGAGTCCAGATCTATCCCCAAATAAACAAGGGAAGTCTCCGGTCCCACCATCTTGTCCGGTGCCAGCGGAACCCCGATCTCCACTGCCAGTGCCTGGAAGGAGGAAAGAATAAACCCACACTCCAGCCCCTCTGATGGTCCTATCATTACAAAATCATCCAGGTAATGTGTCACAAATGGAGACCCGGCCCTGTACTGTAAAGCCCATTCTAGAAACGTGCTGAATGTCTCAAATGCTGTGCAGCTGATGGAGCAATCCATAGGTGATGCCATGTCATAATACCACATGTCCTGGAATTTAAGACAAAGGATTATTGGTAGTTCCACCAACGCATACAGCGCTATCAAGGCTGCGAGCCTTTCAGGATCTGGCTATGCATTTGTGGAATGGTCTTCCTTTTCACCTCTGGCTGGAGGAGGATCTTATCTACTTTTGTAAAGGGCTAAAGATCTTCCTCTTCAATTCACTGGATTAAGCTGCTGAGTGTGCCTAAGGTGGCCAAGATGAGAATTTTGTTTTTAGTATATTAGTATATTATTTGAGTATTTTATAATGTTGTGTTTTATTGTCCTGTATTTGATTATATATGTTTGATGTTCCACCCTTTGGTGAAAAGGGTATTATAAATAAATGTCATCATCATCATCATCATTGTTTAAAATGAAACCACTTAAAATAACTAAAAAAAACCAACTAGTTACTTGTAATCATTCAGTTCTATTGTTACACAAAGGTATATCGCATGACAATTGCAACTTGACAAGAGATAGCTTGCCTTTTTCTCATTGCAACACTAACTTTCAATTCCATTTATGCATGCAGATGTGTGGTTTCATCAAATGGTGGAGAAAAAATATCACAAGATTCAACTGCAGGTTCACACGGTACCTTGTGGTCTGTGGGCATTGACTCAACAGCCACATGAATGGAAGTGCATTTTGCATTTCAATCTTTTTCTCAGTAACAAAAAGCAACTATTTCAGTTACTTTTCAAAAACGGGAAAGTCAAAGGTTATTTTGGTACCAATCACAGTCACTAACACCTTTTTATGGCCTCTACTAGCTGTAAATAATTATTTTTTTAAAGTAACTTACTAAGTTCTGCATGAGTCCAACAGCAACCAAGCAATGATATCATAGATAAAACAGCCAAAGTTGGGATTCAGCAGTAAGAATTCTTGAGGGAAAGCAGAATTTGTTTATGTCAATAAGCATAGAAAGGGGGGAAAGGTGCTGAAATACTTTCCTTCATTAAAGGAACAATTTCTTCAGCACTGGCTATTCTTAAAGGGCTCAGGAGAACTTGCTGGCATCTCACATTCATCATTCATTTTTGCAGGCTTTGTGTTTTATGTTGTGTTATCTCCACTGGCTAGCGTGTGCTACCTCTCTTCACTCTTCCTACCTCCCACTCCTGAATCTGAATCCCAAATTTACTCAGAGGAAGCTGGTGGCTTTATCTCTGCAGGTTTCTGATTTGGTAGCCGTTACACTGAGACCTAAGTGAGAAAAAGAGATGAATGCTATAACATTTGAGCAAGAATTGAGCAAAGAACAGATCTGCAAAACACTGCAAAATGAATTAAGCCAATAGGCTTATTGCAAACAATGCATCCCACAAGATTTTATTGTAGCTGTAAAAGGAAATGTTCATTTCAATGAGATTATCCTTGTGACAAACACCACATTTTGATGACAAGAAAGCCAAACCTACACTACACAAATAATCCAGTTTGAAGCTGGATTATTTGCCTTGGCTCCTTCCAATGGAATCTTGGGATTTGTACTTTTACAAGGTCTTCAGCCTTCTTTGCCAAAGAGTTCTGGTCCCTCACAAAACTACAAATCCCAGGATTCCATTGGAAGGAGTCATGGCATATAATCCAATTGCAAACTGGATTATTTGTGTAGTGTGGATTTGGCTTGAAGACATATTTAAAGCAAGCATTTTCTGCTTGCTTTGAAAGCTTTTAGTGATTTGTTGTCAAATTTCAGTGGTATCATTTGCCATTAGAAGCATGCTTTTTGCGGGTGCTTGGGGGGCTGAAAATATTATCTTGGGAAGCTGCATGTACCCTGCAATTTATTCACCCCTGCTCTGCAAGATGTGCATTTAAATGATAGTAGATTTGGGTTACCATTAAATTATTGCTGGTTCATTTATCTGAACGATGAAGAACTGTGCCAGTTCTGAACTATAATGCAACTATTTTTCTCAGGACTAGGTAGAACATCCTTTTTGAAGACAAAAACCACATACACACCCTCCACTCTTGTTTATTAAGTGTAAGAAAATTTGCTAGTTCTTCACTCCACCATTATTTTTCTTTAAGTGGAATATGGGATAACCACAACGTCTATCTCAGGAGAGAAATGAAAAACAGAGGATCAGGTGGCAATATTGGACAAAGTATGATTCTCATTAGAACTTTCCTTTTACTAGTGATGAATGATGTTAGTCACTAATAATATTCAGTGATATGCTATAGCTTTGAAAATGGCGATTGTCGAGGATACATGTCTAAAAAATTGTACAAAGGTGATGGAATATAATATCTATATAATCCCTAACATAGGCTGACAATTATTTTTTCTATTAAAATACAACTGAAGGGGATTTTTAACCCTTTAAGATTCATTAATGGAGTCTGGTAGTAGACTGAAAGAGCCAGTGGGGTATAGCGGTTGGAGCACTGGGCTGTGACTCTGAAGACCAGGGGGTCGTTTACACGGCAAAATAAATCCTCAAAGAATGTGACAAGAAGCCTGATAGTTCCCATGCATTTCAAAGCTACAGTGCCCTTTTCAGAAGGAGGGGGTGCAAAAAACCCATAAGTCGCGCAGTATCAGCTTTCGCTAGTTTTCCAGACTTTTTTGATTAAGTTCGCAAAAAAGCGCATAATTTGTCATGGGAACTAACGATTGTTTACCTTTTCGAATTACTGTGAGCAGAGCTGAATCCTGATTGGTTGGAGTTACCTTTCTGCTTTATCCGAATAGAGGGGTAGAGGGGTTGGAGAGAAAAAAAATAACCCTCCTTCTGCTTGCAACCCACTTTGGAAAATTTGCTCTGAGCCCTTCCTGACTGTTTCAAAGGAAGGCTTTTGGGGTTGGGAAAATGATCGGGAGTAGCCTGTGCTTCACTGCTGTGAGTGTGTGTGTGTGTGTGTGCATTCGTGTATGCAGGAGAGACAGACGATCGCATGTTCGTCCTTTTGTTTGTCCTTCCATTCACTTGCCTGCGTTCAAGGCTTCAAACAATCAGGAATGAGGCAAGCTTCTGTGGTGTGTGTGTGTGTGTGTGTGTGCATGAAGGGAAGGAAAGCAGACCGCTCCAGCATGCTTTTGCTTGTTCGTCTTTTCATTCACTCCTTTCTTTATAGAAACCTTTCAGGGCTGGGGAAGGGGGGGTTGACAGATTGCTCTTTCGATTCCTTGTTTGTTTGTCCTTTTTCTTCCCTCTCATTATTTATGGTCTCCATGAACCCCTCCTTGCTCCCTCCCCGCCTCCTGCCTGGCTTTAATGATCTGGAGGCGATCCCCCCCCCTTTGCCTGTGTGAACTATAAGGAAGACAGATTTGCTCATCTTCCGAAAACAAAGGAGTTATGTGATTTATGCTCTTCTGATGCGAAAGAACGGTAATCTGGAATCTTGCGAACTTTTTCCTGTCGTGGAACCGGCCCCCAGGGTTCGAATCCCTGCTTGGCCATGGTAACACACTGGGTAACATTGGACAAGCCACATACTCTCAGCCTCAGAGGCAGGCAAAGGCAAACCCCCTCTGAACGTATCTTACCAAGAATCTTGTTGGGATATGTAGTTTGCAGTCCAATAAATTGATATGTTTAGATTGCTAAAGGGTTAACTGATAGAGGCAACCAGAATGTTAGATGTACCTTCCTACTGAAATGTGATTGGTGTTTCCAGAGGAAGAGGTGTGTCCAAATCCTTCTTCTTTGTCTGGAAGCTACCATGAGGTCTCTGATGCCATGACACTTTTTGAGTAACAGGACATGCATTGCAGTCCTGCACCTATTTTTGCTTGTAATCATGTAGTGTTTAGTTAATTTTTGGTAGTTTAGACTACAAGTTATCATTATGCTGCCGTTCTTCTGTATGAGATGCTCTGAGTATGTAAGTAAAGCAGTTTTTTGTAGTTTTAACTACTTTAAGTATTTCTGAGTCCTTATTAGGCCAGAAGTGTAACCTGGGGAAAATAAAGGGTGTGGTTATCTAAGCTTACATGCTGGAATCATACACGCAACCTCAGCAAAATGTGTTTAAACAGTTAAACTCTGCTAATTTACTGTGTTTCCAAAGGGGGTTAATTACTATCTGTTTCTATAGCAGTCTGTTTTGGAAGGTTCCTCCAGTGAAGCACAGTGGGTGAACATTGTGAAATGTTCTTATATCCCAATAGTTCATAAGTTGAACATGATTTGAATGCACACAACAACAAGCAAATTGAATTCAGCAGTTTATTTTAAGATGCTGTTCCCAGTGAACTCTGGCTTGGAAGCTGAGGATTCCATTCCAAACAAGCAATGAAATCAACTTTATGCAGAATCCTTACACAAACGTGCAGTGGCAGAAATTGAGCAACAAAAGCAATTTCCAGACTATAGACTTTATCAGATGCAGTCCTTTAAATGTTCTTTTGCTGGCATAAAAAAAACCCACATTTTTATGCCGGCAAAAGAATGTCCCCCCACCCACCATGCATTTACTTTGTAATCCTGGCAAAGACAGTTCCATGAATAAAGAGGAAGTGAACAGAAACCCGTTCACTTCCCCATTTGAAATTTTGTGCAATTTCATCGTGCAGGAAATTCAAAGTTAAAAACAAAAACAAAGCATTTAAAGTTACACCAAGCATACACACACTTTAAAAGACCCAAGTAACCCAGAGAAGGTCATAAAAAGAGCAAAATTTATCTAGATGTCCCGATCTGACCAGAAAGTGCTCGTGCCAGACTGACCATTGTTGGGATAAGTACAAGATTTAAATGGCCTGAGGTTTTGCATGCTGGTAATGCTGGCAAAAAAGCAACCATCAATTGCTTAAGAAATCAATTAAAAGATATGGGTTTTGTGTTCTCCTTAACCACAAAAGGGCGACATCACAGGATGTGGTGTCCTTATGATGCCGTATTTTGCATGTCTAATAAAGTCCCATGTGTGTCACACTTGTTCTTTGTATCTTATTCCAGTATTCTAGCCGTTATTTTACCAGCAAAACATGTCAAGATGCTTTGGAAAAGAACATTTGGCACACATTAAATTAACTTGAGATGCCTAGAGTTTACATCATTTTCAATGTCTAAGCGAACTCTTTTCTTCAACATGGCTCTATTTCATTGTGTGTCTAAGGGTGATGCCATACTGCACATAACCATAGACACAATTTACATTGGGAAATAATTGGCCACAACTTTATTGATTATAGCTGTATATAGGTTGGCACACACAAATGGGTCTGGACCAACCTGCCTGTTGGCCGATGAGCCCACGTCTGGCCTGCTGCCAGAATCATGGAAGCAAGGAGGGGTTCCTACTGGGCTGGTGCCCATAGGGCTTCCCCTACCCTACTGGGGGGACCCTGAAGATGTATGCCCACCCAAGTGGCATACTCTTCCTGCACGGTACCCCCGAATCCCACAGGAGGGCCCTCCATCACCTGCCCATGTCCGTGGCACAGGAAACCAATGTCTCGGATCCAAGACCCATGCCAACTGCCCCCCAAAAGTTATGACAGCAGAACCACATACATTACAAGGCATACAACACACAACTGAGCCATGTCCAAGGGGTAGGTCAGATGGGACAACACAGAGAGAGTAACTGAGAGCAGCAGCAAGGTGGCTGGGAATATATACCTGGCCACCAAACCAAACAGAAAACTAGCCCCTCTGCTAAGCCAATTCTCTCAGCCAGTGAGTTTGAAGTGCAAGCTGCCCCCAGAAAGCTTCCTCCCAGCTTGGCCACATTGCCTGACCTTCTGGAAAAAAGACATGCAACATGCCAGCATGCTGGGCATTTGCCAAGATAGCCTGCCCCAGACTGCAAAGAAGCTGCTGGGTAAGTCTGACAGCCTCCTTTAGGCCTTATAGACTGATTTTTCCTTTACAATGTACATTGCTCACTGTGCATGATTATTTATGATTAGCAATCATAAAAATGCAGAAGAGGATAACGGGTGGAAGAGATCTGATGTGAAAAGAGAACTAGGAGCAACATTTTTAGAAGGATCTAGAATCATACAGGTTTCCAAAGACAAATTTCCTTTCCAAAGATGAGAATATCTGCTGGGCTCCCCCTCTTCCTCAGCTTCCTGTCATTCTTTTTATTTCAGGGGTGCAGAGCCATGTTTAAGGAGTAGCGGATTATTTTCCTTTGTGGGCCACATGATGTCAGAGAGCGTGATCTCCAACCAAAGCACTGGGTAGAGCTTTTTGAACTTCAGCCACGCATCTGGCTTTGCTCCTCCTCCTCCACACAGGGAAAGGGGAAGACTAAAACTTTCTGCCAGCATCTGGAGGTGGCAGTGGCCAACTTTGTTCCACCTCCTTCCCCCCCTTTACAAATTACAGTGAAGAATGCTCAGCCAATATCTGCAGGCATCACCTAAGTCCTGTGATCAGAGTTTGCTACAACAGGTTGGGAGGGAAACTTTTCCAGTGGAGAGAAACTTACATTTATTGTCTCAGGAAATCTATTTTAGGATAGGAAAGGGGATAGACAAAAGAATTTAACCTATACTTTGTTAGAAGGGCCCCTTAGAAACTGGTTCTCATGTGTGGGTCTAAGCTAGCAGCAATTATTGGGGTTGGACCCCCATGTATGCTTCCTTCTGAGACAAAGGAAACAAATAGAGTAACTAACTTCTTGAAGAAAGAGTGAGGAAGCAAAAAGCTTGAGTGCACAGACCAATGAAAGATTAAGGACATTATCAGACAAGTGTCTAATAACGTTTTTGTCCCACTATATAAAAAAAGCATTAGTATCCTGGCATAATAACACTTATTACCACATGTTGCTGTAAACACAAGAACCACCATGGAATTATTGCACCATGACCAGTAGCACTGTAAGAATGGGAGTTCACTTCTGAGTTTTCACATGGACGAGACTTTGGCAGTTCTTGCAAGAAGACATGAATGCACTTAAAATCCCCCGAACGCCTAAATTTACAGAGGAAAAGAACACATAAGCACTGAAACAAACTTGCAAACTCGCCAGCAAAGTGGGAAGGTTCATAAAAAGAGCTTCCCATGCTTCATTTTCACATTCTCACTCAGAGGATTTTCTGGCGGGGGACTGCATATTGACACTGTAATTACGTGAGCAGAACAGTACGCTGTATCACATGCCAGTTATACTATGCAAAAAAATGCAATGGAAGATCAATTGATGGCATGTCACATTAAGTCAAAAGAATGCCTTTTTCACAGCAGCAGAACACCGTAAGAACGCAAGGAGTATGATGTCGTGCAATAACGGTGCCCATTCGGAATATCCTGATGTCGTTATCACATGCTTTTTGCAGTGTCTGATAATGTCCATAGTGAAGTGAAACAAAGGGCAGATATTATCTAGACTTCTCTCTCATTAATCACTTTATGCAAGCATTGATGCCTCTTTGCTTCCAATACCTTCCACATGTTATGACTTTTTTTTTAGAGACCAGAGAGCAGCTTTCAAGATTGCTACCTGTTTCAGCCATATTGTAGCAACAGTGCAGCACTGCTTGGTTGAGCATACATTACCAAGTCAAAAGCTGTGACATGTCAGGGAGTGGGATTAGGATCTCCTGTCACTTTGGCAGCCTCTTAGGGTTCATCCACACTACACAAATAATCCAGTTTGAAACTGGATTATTTGCCATCGCCCTTTCTATGGAATCCTGGGATTTGTAGTTTGCACTCTATGCCAGCACTCTATGCCAGAGAAAACTAAAGACATTGCAAAACTACACATCCCAGGATTCAATAGGAAGGAGCCATGGCAAATAATCCAGCTTCAAACTGGATGATTTGTGTAGTGTGGATTTGGCCACAAAAAACAAACAAACCCAAAACCAAACCAAATGCCACAGTTTCCATGGCCCTTTGTCCTTATTTGCTCAGTGAAAGAATGCATTTGATTCAACTCTATCATTATTTGGAAGGTGAAATAGCAAAGTTGAATGGAGTCTTTTTGCTAAACCACAATAACATAAATTCCAAAACCAAATGTTATATAATTGTTAGATAATCATTACATTTCTTAATAATGATTGCAAAATGGGTTTTTGGAGTATGCAGTACTCTCCAGTCCTCAGTGATTTCGCTGAAATTGCTTATCTTCCCCAGTAAAAGGCACAAAAGACAGCACAATCCTTTGAATGGTCATTTAGAAGTAAGTCTCACTGAATTCAGTGGAGCTTATTGCCACATAAGTGTATTCGGGATTTCAGTCTTAGGACTTTTTCATACAAGGGTTACTATGCAAGAAGCCTGCAGAAGAGGTACAGCACTGTTGCAGGGGCAGGGGGTCTGTTTCGGACGACGCCATCCCTCTCTCAGCATCGTCCGTGTCACTTCCGTGTATGATTGAAGGCAGCTGCACTATATTTTACTCACGGAAGTTGTTCATGAGTAAAATATAGCGCGGCTGCCTTCAATCATACACGGAAGTGACACGGACGATGCCAAGAGAGGGCAGGACCCCCTGCCATGCAACAGCGCCGTACCTCTTCCGTAAGCTTCTTGCACGGTAACCCTTGTCTGAAAAGTCCTTAAGCATACAGCACAGAAGCAGCTATTCTGTGGTGGTCCTATTGCAAGAGGACCCTTTACATAACATCTGCTATTTATTTTGCAAACACAGTAACTGTAGGTTGAAATATTTTAGTCCTAAAGTAATGAAATACTGTACAATACATCCCCGTGTTTCTTCAGTGGGGAAAAATCTAGCTATAGACAGAGGGAACTTTCTTCCCGCCTTTTTCTCTTATACTTCTGGTAAATTATACCTTTGTGTAAAGCTTTTTACTTTTTTTCTTTGTTTGGAGAGAGATATTCAACACCGTTTGCAGAGTAAATTGCATTTGAGAGCTGCCAAGGACACAATTGGGACCTCAGGACTAGAGAACAAGAAGGCACACTTGCTTTTGAAAATGTGAAATATGAACAGCTTAATTGCGCATCTGGTAATTAATTTGTAATTTACACAAAAGACAGAAGGAGAACACTAATATTTGCATTGCAGGAAGCACTAGCAGGAAGCAAAGGGTGTTTGTGTTTGGCATTCAGCTAAAGGAAGAAGATGGCCCACAGTTGAGAAACTGCCTTTGTTTCCTCCCACAGACAAACCTAAGGAGATGCCCTTTCGTCCCTCAGAATGACTAAACCAAGGGGAAATGAGCTCTTTTACATATAAAAGATTTCAGAGGCAGAAGCCAAAAAAAAAATCCATTCTTGATTATGGGGCTGCATTTTGTACTTTGCTGCATGATAGTTTTGATAGCAGGTTGGGAATCTGGGGAGATTATCAGACAGGAATGCAAAAAGCATTCGTGTCCGACAGTCTCCAATCCTGCCCTGTCCCAGCCCAATAACCCTCCCCATAACACTTACCTCCTCTCCCATTGACAGGTAGCCCAGAAATGAATGGAGCTCTAATGGAGCTCTGTTCACTTCCTGGACTGAAATCCCGCCTGTTCTTGCAAGAAGACACAGGTGCAGTAAATTCAAAAATAAAGAGTTAAATAACACAAAAAAGTTACACCAAGCACAAAAACATTTTGAAACTTACAAGTAACCCAGAGAGGGTCATAAAAAGTGTGTCACTTACCTGGATGTCGCGATCTCATCCAGAAGTGTTCTGGCAGTACTGCCCATTGATGCTGCATTCACGAGATTCAAATGGCCTGAGGTTTCACACACTGGCAATGCCGGCACCAAATCACAATGTGGGATCTGTTGATGGCTCAGCCTATGAATAAAAATAAACACCATAATGATGCCAGAGGAACACAAAAGGATGATGTCGTCTGATGTTGGCATCCTTTTGTGTTCCTCTGGTGTCATTATGGCGCCACATTAGCTGCATCTGATAATCTCCTGGGTAATGGGACTTCCATGTACATTTACCAGGTGGCAAGCCCCATTAAATGTGATGGTGCCTGCTTGTAAGCAAACCTGTTTCGTACCGATGGTAATGTCACAGAAATAATAAGACACAGATTATTGAAGAACATGCATATTAACCTGATACTTTTGATGCAGAATTGGAATAAAGGATTTAGCTTTCTGTAGAGGAGGCTTTGGCCTAAATCCAGTCTTTAGTCCCATTGGAAATAAATGAACCGAATCAATGAAACTTTCATAAATGCTGACTTACCAATTTCCCTTTGACTCAGTGCATCAGACTCTCTTTGGCACCAACCAGAGATTCAAACCTAGTTGTTAGAATGCCTGTTATTAAAAAAAATCTCTGATGATTACTTTCCCCTTTATTTTCCTATCTCTGGATGAGGGATAAGATTAGTTATTTTATAATGTGGTAAACTGTACTTTACCACATTATATTCCAAGGATGGGGAACATCTTGAGGGCCAGAACATCTTGAGGGCCAGATTTTCCCCATCCTTGGAATATAACATGGTAAACTACAGTTAAAATTCTAGTTAGATTGCAAATATTGACTGGGGTACAAGGGCTTTCTGAAGACTCCTTAATGCAGGATCTAGTTACTATCATTAGCCTCTCAAGACTGACAGCTTTCCTACTTGCCCTGTTGCAGCACACCTTTAATAACAGCCTGACAAGCAGAAATTTAGTGGGTGATGCTTATCTTCATGCCAAGAACTCTAACCTCATAAATCGGGGCTGGACAACTGCAAACAGGGGAGGGGGCATTTTTCTATCTTGCACCCGCCTGGTGGGCCACAGCAGCATGTTTCATCATGCCCAAAGTAATATGATATCTCTTCCAGCCACCATTTTTCAGCCATTTTTTAAAAATCTGTCTTCTGGAGGTTTGGGGACCCAGGGGGTTAGAGGAGCAAACTGTTGCCTTTTTAGGTGGTTTTGGGAGATATGGGGTGTTTTGGAAGCAAAAAACTGTCCCCAGATCAGACAAAAAAAATGTTTTAAAAATTGGGAGGTTGGGGGGCTTCTGGGGGATTGTGGACCACACCTAAGGGTTCCAAGAGCTTTATGTGGCCCTTGGGTGACACATTGCCCACCCCTGTCATAAATCATACATATGTCAGATTAATTTTGAAGACCCAAAGCAATGCCCAGTAAGAAGGAGGGAGAGACAGACAAAGGAAGGAAGGAAGGATGGAAGGAAGGAAGGAGCAATTGTATTACCTATTCATTAGACAGGTGAACTGATTAAGCTGACTGTCATTTCCATATTAATCATGCTTTGCGGAATACTTAGAAAGCTTTCTGTTCCATATTCAACTACAATGTCTTTTAAATAAGCATGATCTTTGTTTCCAAACAGGCATGGAAGAAGAGAAAGGATTGTCAGAATGCACTGGTCTGACATCTTTTCCCTACATCCCCACGAAACCCTCCTCCACCTCCCAAAGTGCTCTCTTGTACTGTCAAATAGTTCTTACTATTGGGCAGTTTCTCCTAAAATTTAGCACAATCGAGTTCCCTGCAGTTTCTACCCTGCAGTTTTACTCATTGCTCTCTCAAGCAAGAGACAACTTTGCTCCCTCTTCTGTATGACTGCCCCTCAAACATTTCAAGACCACTATCATGTCTCCCCTTAACCACCTGTCCTGAAAGACTAAAAACACTGTCAACCATTCGTCACAGGACTTGGTTTCCAGGCACCTTATGCTGCTGCTCACATTTTTCTGGACATGGTCCAGTATGTCAGTGTCCTTCTTAAAATGTGGCACCCAGAATTTGGCAGCAAACAATGTATTGCTACTTCTTGAAGAATGGAAGTTCATGAAGAAGAAGTTATTAAAGCACAAACACAAACAATTACATGGAAGAGGAAAAATGGTAATATCTGAAAAAGTCAATGTGGCAACACAGTAAACTCCAGGAGGAAGTGAAAAGGAAAAGGAGTATGGACACAGAATGGAAGGAAGGACAAATCACCAATAAAGAGTTTAGCTATGTAGCACAAGCTTGCAGTGATACCATAAAGGAAGCTAACGTTCAAAATGAGCGGAAGCTGGTTAGGGAAGCAGGAAGCAATAAAAAGGGTTTTTTAAAAAATATATGTTGGAATGACCAATGATACAGTGGGACCACTACTCAGCAAGGATGGTAAAATGCTATCAGATCACAACTAAAAGATAGAACTGCTATTCAACACCTATTTTACTTTGGCATTTCCTCCAAAAAGAGTATTGTGTGCTTCCATGAATCAGCAGACACCTTGGCAAGAGATCTAGATTGCAAAACAAGATTGATAAGGAGTTAATCAGGAATCACCTAGTTAACCTAAACAAGTTCAAATCTGCAGGGCCAGATGAACTGCATCCCAGAGTATTGAAGGAACTTGCTGGCATACTCTCAGAGCCACTTGCCATCATTCTTGAGAAATCTTGGCAAACAGGTGAGACTGAAGATGAAAAAACATTTTTCTTCTCTTCAAAAAGGGTAAAAAAGAAGATCCAGGGAACTCCAGGCCAGTCAGTTTGACCTCGACACCAGGAAAAATATTAGAACAGATTATAAAGGGGACTGTTTGCAAATATCTTGATGACAGAGCAATGATTAGTAGGAACCAGCATGAGTTTGTCAAATCCTGCTGAATTGATTTTATATCACTTGTTTAGTAGATGGTGAGAATGCTGTAGACATTGTTTATCTAGATGTTAGCAGAGCATTTGATGAAGTCTCCCACAATATTTTGATTAGCAAGCTGCTTCAATATGAAATAGGTGGAAATACTGTCAGATGGATCCATAATTGGTTAGGAAAGCTGTGCTCAAAGTGTTGTCCCCAATAGCTGCACTTCAGATTGGAAGGAGGTCTCAAGTGGAGTGCCACAGGGTTCTGTCTTGGGGCCATTGTTCTTCAATATTTTTATTAATGACTTATAGTTCATCTGCATGAGCTAAGATATGCTGGCTCCCCACTGGTGTATTTTGGCTGTGGACCTGGCCCATTCTGCTCCTGTTACCTCAACAAAATGGCCGGAGTTCAAACAAGGATGCTGTCCCATCACTGCTGTTGCTATTTTCTTTGCTAACTTGGAGGCAGGAAGGGGCCCTGCAACATGTGACTGAAGGCCCCCTGCATGTGGCCAGCCTTGGTCACATGCTGCGGGACTCCTGCCTGGCTTCTGGGAGATCCACAAAGATGATAGCATCAGAGAGGATCAACAGAGAGGGGTGGCATGCTGGATGGGCTCCTGCGAATGTGTGGGGTCTGATCTGGGTTTTGACTGCCTATAATGGAGTAAACTGGGTATCACTCTATAATGCTTTAACAGGCCCTATTCCACCTTCCCTCTGCCTCAGCCCCGTCTCTGCTCCAGGGGTGGTGAGGACTGCTTGGGGACAGAACAGGGCAAATACCCTGAGTCATATGGACTGTAGGACTCTGAAATGGAGACAAGATGGGGTATTTAGCCCATGTAGACAAGCCCTTTGATTATGGGGTAGAAGGAATCATTGTCAAGTTTTTTGATTATACAAAATGAGGAGGCACAGTGAACACATCAGAAGATAGGAACAGAATTCAAAAGGACCTTGATAAATTAGAAAATTGGACAGAAGTTAATAAAATGAAATTCAATAGAGACAAATGCAAAAATTCTACATTTAGACCACAAAGACCAAATGCACAGGTTTAGGATGAGGGAAATTTGTCTTGGCAATACTACAAAGATGATCAAACGAGAACAAAAAAGCATCCCCATCTCGCTATATTATCTTCCCCACCCCTAGCACAATAACTCCATTTTTCAGGCTTACCTTATCCCGCGACTGACCCCTCTCCTCTGCAGCTCAGGATCATGTCAAAATGAATTTCAACAGGGAGAAGTGTAGGATACTACACTTGAGCAGTAAAAATGAAATGCACTGATATAGGATGGGTGACACCTGGCTTGATGGCAGTACATGCGAAAGGGATCTAGGAGTCTTAGTGGACCACAAGCTGAATATGAGTCAGCAATGTGATGCAGCAGCTAAAAAAGCCAATGAGATTCTAGGCTGCATTAATAGGAGTATAGTGTCTAGATCAAGGGAAGTAATAGTGCCACTCTATTCTGCATTGGTCAGACCTCACCAGGAATACTGTGTCCAGTTCTGGGCACCACAATTCAGGAAGGCTATTGAGAAGCTGGAATGTGTCCAGAGGAGGGCGACCAAAATGGGTGGGAGGTCTAGAAGTGATATAGACTATATCATATAGTCTACATATTCAACAGAGCTGCAGTAATATATTCTTGGATTAAGGGCCCTTTCATGCTACAAAGTTAACTGTAACTGCTGTGGCTGGAAGCTGTGGAATCCTGGAGTTTGTGCTTTGGTGAGCCACTAGAGAGAGCATTCTAAATACCTCTCCTTAAACTGCAAACTCCAGGATTCCGTAAGATGTAACCATGAGAGTTAAGGTGGAATCATAGTGCTGTAGTTTTGTAGAGTGAGAGGGCCAAATATCTCAAACGAAAACTCAGTAATAGTACAATCTTATACATCAGGAGTTGATGCACCTTTGGTCCTCCAGATGTTTTGGAGCTACAAGTCCCATAATCTCATACCATTGCCAATTGGGACCCTTCCATTAGAACTTGTCCAATCCAAATTTTTAAGATCAGCTGGAGTCGGGATTTATGAAAGTGGAGCCCAGAGTGTGGGTGACCATACTCAGCTAATGGCTCAGACTATCCCTCTTTCCCACTGGCCTTGCTCCACTAACCTTAAGTGATGATTTCCAAACCAGCTTGAAACAGACAGTGATGACTAAAATTTCAATGCTGGGCCTTTCTCCAGATCTTCTGCTTAGCCTATGATATGATAAGGCGAAAGCTACTATCAAACAACGGGTAGCAGATATAGAGCGACAACTGGATCTAGCCAGCACTCCAACCTTCATTGCTAGTGACTCCAATAGATATCTGGCCTCTCCTTTGGCATACTTAGCAACACTTGAAATACCTAAACATCGAAGGGCCTTTACTCTTGCACGGTGTCGTGCCCTCCCTTCAGCTGTCCTTGAAGGCCGATACAAGAAGATCCCCTTCTCAGACAGACTGTGCCCCTGCAACTCAGGCCAAATAGAAACAACAGAGCATGTATTACTCCAGTGCTCATACTACAGGGACATATGTCTCAGCCTTATTTCACCCCTGTTGCATAAATACCAAGGGCACACTGGACAATTCTACATAAACTTGTTGCTTTCAGACACCAACCCAGGAACAACTTATAATGTTGCCAGATTTTGCGCAGCTGCGGTTAAAATTCGACAGACAATGACCTCCACAGTAGAATTGTATCAACTTAGTCTTGTTATAATGGAGCTATGTAATCTGAAGGAATATTTTAAATACTGCTTTTAGCCTGTTTTTATCCTATGTTTTTACCTTAATTCTGTATCCCTTTTTACCTGTGCTAGTCTATGACCATAATAAAGATTCTATTCTATTCTATTCATACCATTGAGCTGCCTTGCTAGAGCTTCTTAGGAGTTGATCCAAAGCATCTTGAGGACTAAAGATTCCCCACCCCTGTTGTTTGTGTCTACTCAGAAACAAGTCACATTGAGTTCAGTAGGGCCTTATCCCGGGATTACAGCTTCAGCAGGTTTAGGAAAAACCTCAGCATCACCTGTCCATTTATCTATGGATATAGGCATATTGTTCTATTTTGTAAGATTGTTGGAAGGACTACTGAGAAGAAGTAGCAAAGTACTTGGAATATTTTATTACAGTGCTTTGAGTTTGAAAATTTTTGGAATCCCTTTCAGAAATGAGTGTCAGTCATGAAACCTGAGTTCATTGTATCATGCATTAAGGATGACAATTTTCCTTCAAAGTCAATATTTGCCTTACTCCATAAATCCTTTCCAGATAACCAGGGTGTCATTCAGACATATACGAGCACACACACACACACATGGGTTTTTTCCCCCCTCTATCTGTTTTATAACTCTATAACACTTCAGAACCTCCCAGGTTATAAATGTCATTGCTGTATTATATCCCATGGTACAATGGCAAAGTTAGATCTATACTTTTCTAGCATACCTTAATGAAAGTTCAGAGACAGATCAAACAAAGCTAAGCCTGCCATCACATCCGGAAATATTGCTTGCAGGAAATTAAAATGTCTATGCTTTCGCCTGTACCTCCTTACGTGGAGATACTGTATTCTTCTTCAAGTGATAAGAGAAAGAAAAGGTCTTGAAACTAATTACTTTAGTGCACTACTTGGGGTAAAAGGATGAAGAAAGTACAATGAAAGCTGTCTAAGGCAGCCATTCAAGAGACAGGCAAGCATTGGCTGCTTTAAAAAGATTAGTCAAAGAGCCAAGTTACATATGCCATTGTCAGAGAATGTCTGAAGGGAAAAAATACAAATGGCCATCAGAAAAATTTCCATTATTATTCCTATACAACTTTCCTCTGAAGCCTTTAAGTGAAGCAGATTTCACTAGCTGCAATATATTCAGGTTGTCTCATACCATGTATTTAAAATTTCAAATCCATAATTTAATGAAAACTTTCTGCAAAGTTCAGGAAAAGGTTCCATTTTTTCAGAATTTTTTTTGCTTTCAAATCACTCAAAGTATGTACTGTGCACTTGACTGGCAAGTTTTTTCTGGTCACTTACTGAGGCTAGGGAAGAAAGTTATATTTCAATATACATCTTCAGGAGGCTGATGTGGAAGACAGAGCTGTGTGTTTCAGACAGAGCTTGGAAAAATTAATTGTTTAACTATCATTCTCAAAATTCTCCACTACTCATGCTTTCCAAGCAAATTGGCGTGCAGTCCATAAGCCAGGCTGCTGCCCTCAAGTGTGGACGATTCAGTCACAATCAACTCTGAAATAAAATTCAGCAGCAAGTCCTGTGAGGTTCTGTAGACGGAATAGGCCTGGGGTGACCTTTACCTGGGCAGCCAGCCCTGAAAGCTCACTAAAGCTGCAGCCCATTTCAGTAAATGAACAGTCTGCTAAATGAACATATGGGGTAGAGGCAAACTCTGCCCATGATCTGTCTGCATTCATTATAACAAGTGGTGCAGTGTAGAGTGTATCAATTCAGTATTCCAGCTATTCAATTCCCACCAACTTCGCCATTTTCCATGCTTCCCTCCTATGCAATAATTAACATCATGTGGCTGGTGAACCTAGCAGTCTTTACTGGGCTGTTCTGGAGGTTGCCCTCCCCCTTTAAGGGATGATGATGATGGTGACGGTGATGATGGAATTTCTGCTAATCCTGGAGGTTACTTAAACCTGCTGAACTCCCTCAGGCGTGTGTGCCTTTGTAGCTATATAAGCAACAACACACAAAATCTGAGCACTAGAAATAGAGCAGAGATGTATGTTCAGAAAGCCCTTAGTATGTATTTGATCAGGAATCTGGCAAAGCCTGCTTCTGTCACACACATTCAGTGAAAGCACTTTTGAATAACAGGGGGGAAAAGAAAACACCCTATTGCTGAAATGCTTATATTCTGTCCCTATGTGTCACTATAGTGCTGCTAAGAACTTTACAGTAGAAGTACTCAGAGGTAAGTGGTAACCCATAAAAACAGAGAGAAACATTCCAGGTAGGGTTGCCAGGTGAAATCAGGGACAGGGCTCTTGTACTTTTAACAATTATGTAGAATAGGGAATTTCATTTCCAAAAAGTGTTTTGGAATTTACAGTCAGCCCTCCATATCCACTGATTCTTTATTCAACCACCCACAGATTGAAAATATTCCAAAAAAAAAAAATATCAAAAAGTAAGCCTTGCTGTTTGTCATTTTATATAAGGGGCACCCTTTTACTGTGTCATTGTATATAATGGGACTTGAACATCCATGGGTTTTGGTATCTACAGAGGTTCCTGGAACCAACCCCCAGTGGATATGAGGGGGGGGGTCACTGTATCTCCTAGAATCTTCCAGACAGAATGGCCATTTTAGCAATGAAAACAGAGATGGGTGGCATGACAAGGAGGCTAGTTTGGGGGTCTGCCTGCCTTCCCATTCAATGATGTCCAAGGATCTCAGAAAGAATACTTGGCCATAGGGGAAATCTCCTCAGGAACCTGAGGACTTTATCAGATGCATGAAAAAATGTGTCAGAAGAATGCGACAAAAACACAAATGGGGAAAATTATCAGATGATGTCGTCCTTCAGCTATTCTGGGGACCTAGCGTGGGTGTGAATGAGGCATCACTTTTTATTGATGACTTAGCCCATCAATAAAAAAGTGACACCCTGTCTGCACCAGGAATGGCTAAGAATGCAGGCGTCTGATAATGTCGCCCTTTGTGTTCTCGCCCTGTACTTATGACGTGATTTGGGATGCAGTTTTGTGCCGTGTTTCCCCGCATCTGATAAAGTCCCGAGACTCTCTTGAAGTAAGAGCTCTCCTCGAATGTAGGACCCTTCCCCTAGCTACAGATGCCCTTCAATGCTGGAACATCTGCAGCTGAGCTCTGGGGGCTGGTTCGAGCAACCCAACTATAAAAGCTACAGAGTTGACTCAGTTGAGTTGTTGAGAATAATGCTGTTTCTAAAAATGAGGTGGTGGCAGCAGCGACAGCTGAGGTGGATTTTGGTATTGTGTGGCTTATAACATGTGACTGACCTGCTGGTCCCTGGATTGCGATTTGCCTTTGGATCCTGAACATTTGGCTTGTCTGACTGTCTGGAAGGATCCGTAGTGTACCTAGTATATTTGATACCTGGTGATTTTTTTAACACCCCCTTTCTCTTTACAACAGAATTATTTTCAGCAGTAATCATGAATTGAAACAAAGAATAATAATGGCTGGCCAGCCAGCAAGGCCACCACCGTAGTCCACCTCCCACTAAAAGCCTTTGCCGCTGCCACCATACTTACTTCAGATGTGGGCAGGCCCTTATATGCCTGTCTGAAAAATCTCATTTGGGCCAGGGGAGGGAAAGGAACTGCTGCCATGTGGTGGTTCATGCCTGCCTAGAAGGGGTGTTCCCAAATAAGTGGCACCGTGAAGTAAACATGGCGGGGGACTGCCATGACAGTGGTGGTTCCTTTCTCTCCCCTGGGCTGGGTAGAGAAGGGAACCACTGCCGTCGGGACACACACACACACCCTGTCATGCTTACTTGCTGCGCCACATACTTGGGGATCACCCCCTCTATGCAGGCATGAACTGCTGTTGAGGTTTGTGCCATCCTAGAAGGGTTAACCCCTGAGGAAGCAGCACACAGCAAAGTAAGCATGGTGGGGAAACGTGCTAATGCTAGAGAGAGAAAGGAACTGCTGCCGTTATGGCATCCACCCTCCCTACAATGCTTACTCATTGTGCCTCTTACTTGGGGATCACCCCCTGTAGACAGACATGAACCACTGCAGAGGTTCATGCCTGCCTAGAAGGGGTGACACCCGAGTAAGCGGCTCACCGAAGTAAGTGCAGTGGAGGGGCAAGGGTGCTGGTAACACCCCTCTAAAGGTGTCAACCCCTCCCCCCAGTGATGCCCCTGGATAGGATCTCTTGATTCTTTTCAGACTCTGGACAGCCTTTCTCAAACTTTTTACCCTGGAGGAACCCTTGAAATAATTTTCAGGTCTCAGGGAACCCTTACATAAAAATTATACCTACACTCCTTTTTTAAAAAATTACAGAAACAGTGAAAAAAAATAGAGGCTTATTATATTCCACATTGTTAGCAATACATATTTGATACTTGAAAGTAACAGCCCTGAAAGAGCATGCTGGCAGAGAAGTATTTATAGTGTACATTAAAATACTGACAAAATATCCCATGAGAATGCCAAAAAAGGTAACTTATAATAAAAATAAATTAAATGAAAAACAAATATATTTATCATGAAACATTATTAAAACTTGAAAAATGTCCTGTAGTTTGAACCCATTGCTCCGTGTCCTAGTCTGTGGAGCAGCAGAAAACAAGCTTGCTCCATCCTCAATATGACATCCCTTCAAATATTTAAACATGGCTACATCACTGACTCTGACCCAAAGACTGAGCTCTGAGCTAACAGAGCTTGCAAAAAGCAGCAACTAAGCAGCCAGGCTCAGGATGAGAGTAAGGTTGTAGCTTCCTGCCAAGCCAGCGTCATGGTAAACTCATTCCTCCCCTCCTCCCCTTTAATTAGCACATCTAAAACAGAGCAAAAGCTGGGAGGGAGAGCAAGGAGGTGCTGGTGTGAAAACTCATTCCTCCCCGGCTTTCCCTGTTGTGGAGGGGAGAGATAAGCTATTTCAGCTCACCACTTCTCCTTGATTTATCAATTTATTACTGTTTTCTTGAGGAACCCCTGGAGACCTCTGGGCGAACTCTAGGGTTCTACGGAACCCTGTTTGAGAAATGCTGCTCTGGACTATTCTTGGCTGGTCTGTCTTCTGGCTTTGGGTGGACTTACTGGCATTGACTGTAGACTATTAGACCTGGCTGAACAATGGTGAGATACCTCCAAAGTTCCAATTAAGCTCCCTGACTTCTAGTACAATCTTGTCTGAGTATCTTCTTGGTGCAACTGTCCCCAAACTCCTTGCATTTCCACAGATGCTGACTTAACATATTGATGAGTGGAAGAAGGATTGGCTTCATATGTTTCTTGTTGGCTGTTAAGAGCCATTGCTCTAACCTAAAGGGGATCTCCCAGTCTAAACATCAACTGATTTTGGACTTTGGGCTTCCTGTTAACAAAATCTTTTACTATCCAAAAGGTTAATCTGTAAGTGATCCCTGAAAGGTAATTTAGACCATCTCTAAATCTTATGCCAAACTGTATGGTCTGATCCAAAAGTGCTTATTCTCTTGATTTGAAGTCCATGTGCAATAGTAGCCTTGAGGAGAGAGAGATTGTCATGAAACTATGGAGATTTTCAGACGCCTAAAATCAGCTTCTTGCCACGCAAGCAGCCTCCTGAACAGTATCGAGGCTGCTGGGCGGCAAGGGTCCATTTTGGACGACGCCGTTTCTCTCTCGGCGTCATCCGTGACTGTTGCGGCCTGCACTGGAGGCGGACGCGCTATTTTTTACTTACGAAGTTGTCCGTGAGTAAAAAATAGTGCGGCTGCCTCCAGTGCTGGCCGCAACAGTCACGGACGCTGCCGAGAGAGAAACGGCGTTGTCCAAAATGGACCCTTGCCACCCAGCAGCCTCAATACTGTTCCGGGGGCTGCTTGCGTGGCCAGAAGCTGATTTTAGGTGTCTGAAAATGTCCTGACAAACAATTGTGTACACTTGAAGTGGGTTTAATCATAAGGAATCTGAAAGGTTAATCACGAGGAAAAATACGCTTACCTTTTCATGAACCGGATTAGAATTTTTGTCCAGTTGCTAAATTTAACAGTATCCTCTCATTGAACAGCTTCACATCATGACATGGACAAATGTTTCATGTAATGGGCAATTCTATTTAAAGGCTAGAACAGATATTTTGTTTTAAATTCCTCTGCAATTAAAGATTTCTGGGTTCTTTCTTTATTTTGGTTTTATACCAGTTGCACCTTCTTGCAACAGAAGATACATCAGATAGTTTGCTGAAAGATGAAAGAATACATTCCATGCAAACAAAATCTTTTTCTGTTCACACTCCCATCTTTTTCTCCATTTGCAAGAGAGAATGAAAGTTGTAAGCACTGATTAATTCCCTTGATATAACAATGACCTTCTAGTAAAGGCAAGATCAGACAGTAAGAAGGTTTTCTCCCCCTGTGAAGAAAACTGGTAGGGCAGAGGTCAGAAATATGCCAGCAAGACAGAAATAAAACACAAATACTGCTGGAAGGGTGCAGTAACATAAGCCTCATCTTGCTAAGAATCATTCTGAAACTAGGGAACTCTATTTGATATTTTGAGACACTGTGAAAAATGATTAAAAATCATGTGTGTCATAACAGCAATCTCCAAGCATCTATGAGAAACAAAAAAATAATTGAATATGGCTGGCTTTCTCAGGTTTAGTGCAAGAAACCCTTTTCCAGATCTCATTTGTTGTTGTGCTGTGCTTTCAGATCATTTCTGACTTATTGTGACCCTAAAGAGAACCTATCAAGGGGTCTTCTTGGCAAGATTTGTTGCCTTCTTCTAGGGCTGAGAGTATGTGAATTGCCCAAGGTCACCCAGGGCCAGTGGCCATCCATGGCCAAGTGGAGATTTAAATCCTGGTCTCTCAGAGTCATAGTTGAACACTCAAACCACTATACCACACTGCTTCAGAGAGCCAAATGACTTCTATGCTGGATTCAGAAGGTACACCAGAACTATAGGTGTTCTGTGAGTTTTTTCGGGCTGAGGCCGTGTTCTGGAAGAGTTTTATTCCTGATGTTTTGCCTGCCTCTGTGGCTGGCATCTTCAGAGAATGGTTGGGTAGGGGTTTGTGGGGTTTACATACTGTGAGTCCCTGTTGGAGAGGATATGTGATTTTGTGTATTTGAATGGCTAATTATTGTGGGGGGGAGATATGCAGGGAGGATTAGTGTCTGTTTGGCTAATGGTCCATTGTCTGCTGGAAATCCCCTGTCCCTGGGTGAAGTTCATTTGCATGTGTTGAGTTTTGATTTTGGTGTTTTTCAGTTTTGCATATCTCCCCCCAGGAACTAGCCATTCAAATACACAAATTTACATATCCTCTCCAACAGGGACTCACAGTATATAAACCCCACACACCCCTACTCAACCATTCTGTGAAGATACTAGCCACAGATGCAGGCGAAACATCAGGAATAAACTCTTCCAGAGCACAGCCTCACAGCCCAGGGAAAAAAAACATGGAAAACCTATGGATGCTGGCCATGAAAGCCTTTGACTTCACATACACCAGAATTGTAAGTATGATCTATTACTGGTTTGAAGAAATGAGGCTCATCATGCAATTGAGAATTACAAGCAGGGAAAATTCATATTAAAACAGCAGCATCAAGAATCTTCACTCACAATCTGATAGGTAGAGTGGTTGAAGCTGACCAAGCTGATTTTTGGCCAGTTTCCTGGGCTAGTACTTCCTCCCCCATAGGCATAGACTTGTGCTGCAAAACTATTTTGGCATATTGAGCAGAGATCCCCAAGTGCTTCAAGAAGAGAATCTGGGACTGCTGCCAGTTTGTTTTCTTCAAGTGTATTTCTGTCACTTCTCTGTCCATTCATTCTTTCATGCTTCGATTTTGTAGTCCCATGAGCTAGATAACAGCTTTTACGTTAAAGCCAGTCAAAGACATGTTAGTGCCTGAGGCAAGAAGTAGAAATGAGGTAGGAATCTGATCTTTGTGAATTCCAACTTGAACTGACCTGATCCACACTTCCCAGAGTAATGTATGGATCAGAACATACAAATCAAAGCACAACCCTTCTTCTTATTGTCTTTCACCATGGCATGCCACTGGAGATATAGGCGATCTATGTCTGTCTATATCTATATCTATTATAGATATATAGATATATAAATTTAATACACAGCCTAAATTTCATACACAGCTAAAAAGGCAATCAGAAAGAAATCTGAAACGCAAATGTGTCATTTGGTTAAATGCTCTACCATATATGTTAATATGAAGAAACATTTGAAGATCAAAAGTCACTGAGGTGATACCATGAGAGCATCAAACAGAGATTATAATGAACTAGTCGGATCTACAGAGTCTCCTGTAGGATTTGTTTTGGTCCAGATGACTTTTCTTCTCTTTTGTTCAATACAGACTTGTGTGAATGGGAACAGTGTACATATGGCACAGCCACACTTACCCAACAGCTCCGCAGAAAGAGAAAGAGACACATCATCTGGGAAGGTGCCATGGTTCAGTACCATAGCTTCACATGCAGGACGTCTCAGGATTGATCCCTGCAATCTCCAATGAAAATTATTTCCAATAACATGGCCAGGTGTAAAACCCTGTCCAACACAATGGAGGACACCCGTCAGTCAGAATATGTAATACTGAGTAGTCAGGGGCTGCCCTACCATAAGGCAGCATGCAACAAACACACGCTAGGCAGCAAATGCTGTGAGGCAACAGTGCCAGCTGTCCAGCCATTCCTTTTGACCCACCCAGCAGCCAATCCTCTATGTTGAAAGAGAGCTATGTGTGCCCCCACTCTGGCCTGCCTTGCAACCCGTAAACTAGTAGCAGGTGAATATCACATCACTACTGTTGCATTAAAAGCCGACTGCCAGTCCAGTTCATGTTTCTGTGTGAAATGAGAGGGGAAGCCAGTCTTTCCTATGTCTCAGGCTGCAAAACATCATTTTTTACATTCTTCACAAGGTGCTATGATTTTCTAAGCACTGTACAAAGATTTCAAAATGCAGTGCAGCCCCTGCCTATATGCTTTATTAGCTAACTGATATGAAAAGAGGATGGGATGGAAATGGGAAAGTGAAATGACCAAGACACTAATTCTTAGTACAATTGAATGGACTGCAAGAAAAAAGGCCTTTTGTCAAAAATCATACATATGGAAAAAGTTTCATTACCAAATTAACCAATTTGCTCACAGGTGCAATCTAACCAGAGAGAAATTTTCTTCCACAACTAAATATATAATAAACTAGCACCGAAAAAAATATTAAGCTTGACACAGGGATGCTGCCAATAAATGTGCTTTCACAAAAATGTCACCATTCATTGCCCATCCATCTCTCATCCTTCTCCTAGGAGTTGGACCAGTACACATGATTAATGATGAAAACAGTCACCATACCGCTTTGTACCTGTGTTTTTTTTCAAGTTAGCTGCTAACAATAAATTTTAACCCACCAACTCCACTACCTCTGCAAACAGCTGTTTCAGGAGAATTAGAGACAAGAATGCCTCTATGTCCTAGCTGCCCCTGGGATTCCTACAGAAACCATTGTGAGTATAGATCTACTACTGTGTAGGTTTGGGAATCAACTTTGTTTTTTAAATCATCATCATCATCATCATCATCATCTGCCTGAGTTCAAGTGCTATATGTCTCATCCCTTCACCTTTTATTCTTGCTAAAGTCCTACGAAGTCAGACTGAAGGTGAGTGAGTGGCCCAAGGTCACCCAGTAAGTTTCATGGTTCAGTGGGGACTAGAATGGGGATTTCCAACCCAGCCTCTCTAACCATTGCAACACACCTTGCTGTGCCAGCTGTGTACATTCCATGCCTACATATATATCCTCAAGGCTTAATTCAGAAGAAAACAAGCCAGAAAGCAAGTCACACGTCACCCTAATGTATACTGATAGTGAACTCAGATGCATAGCGACAACCACTATGTAGCCAGAGCAGTATTGCTGAGAAATGAAAGCAGTATTGGCAATCCCTGGAGTTTCAGAAGTAAGAAAAAGGAATATTTATTCTTTTTTAATTATTATTTTTTATTAAGTCTTCGTATGTAAAAAACAAAAAAGACTAAACTACAAAAACAATGTACAACATAAAACATCGTACAACAAATACGTACACAACTCACTTACAAACCTAACAAAACTTAACAACATACTTAATCACTACATTACATATAACACACTAAAATGACTTCCAATCTCTATCTGAATATGAATATCATCTTTTAAAAGGTGCAATAGCGTTGCGAGGAGGCTGTGTGCGTGCTTCGCTCTGCAGCCTCGGCTGTGAGTTCGGTAGATTTCGGGGGACTATAGACCCGACATTACCCCTCTGGTACGGGGGGTTAGTGAGCGCTCGTAGGGGGTCCATTCCCAGGGTTGGTTTGCGTAACCTCCACTGAAAAGGAGGTACGTGAATCCAAGACCCTGAAGGGGACCGCAGTAGCGTCTCTCCCAGCTCCAGCTAACTGCCGGGAGCAGTTCCAGCAACGTTCGCACCTTTTTAAAAGAAGCTGCTTATCAATATTAAGCTTAAGCGCTTTCTGAAATAAGGCTGGAGGTTTTGGAGTTCCCACACGAAGCCTCCTGACTGCGTGGGGCGTAAGCTTCTATCGGAGCTAAAGCGAGGACGGAATCTTAGTCCCAGCAGTTACTTAGACCCGCTTGGCGAGTGCGGAAGGTTACAAACTGTGGAAAGCGGAGTCGCGGAGGAGGAGGCCAAGCCGGATCTCTGAATGCAGTGCGGAGTTTGGAGTACGGAGAGAAGCGGAGAATTTGGTACAGCGGGAAAGGAGCAAGAAAGAAAGAGGAGGAGGAGGAGAATTTAACGCGGCGTGGAAAGGTGCAGAAAAGGACAGAAGGAGCGGAGTAGAGGCAGCGAAAAACACAGAGCTGGTGGGGCGCGGCGGTACAGGTTTCGGTCATTGAAGCCAAGAATAAGGAGAAAGGAAACCGGAGAAAGAAGCGCAAGTCGGAATAAAGTGAAGGACCCTAATACAGAGACGTAAGGGAAGAGGGTGAGGGGTGAAACTCGCTCACACCGAGAATTGGGCACAGTGCGGGTTTTCTAGAAGTTGTGCTGTATTGTTATAAGAATGTAACTGTGGTCATGGTCTGAATGTGACACATAGTTATAAGGGGTCTTGGAAATAACTGAAAGATAACCCCTTCCCCTTTTGATGAAGTAAACTGAATGATAAGTAAGAATACACGCAGACAGGGAAGCAGGTTGAATAAGCTGGATATAACAGTAAGGAGGGTAAATAAAGAGCAGGCGAGCTGAGTTTAGGGCCTGGGGGCAGGAAGGGTTGAACAGTTGAACAGTTATATTGTATTCACTGCTCTTCTCTATACTACCGGAAGTATTATATTACTATATTACTATACTACTAAATTACTAAGTATTGTGCTTTAGTTTGAGTAGTAACCTCAGAATAGGGCTATAGGGAGGCTTAAATAATATCTGAATACTGTTTAAATACTGCTTAAATATTGGATTTTGGATGTAATACTATTTGTACAAGGAACATACATATTCACTGTAACAGGCGTGCAGTGATGGTAATTCTATTTAATGGTATTTAGGAAGGTATACAGAAGCTATTGGAACAAATTGATTATTTAAGCAAAATTCTACAATTAACGAATTAATTACAAACTATCAGTATGGCCTCACAAAGAAAGGCAGCTGCAATAGCTCAATCTCAATTAATTACTCAGAGGCGTCCTTCACTTGAGGGTCAATCGAAAACAACTGAGATTACTAGTGCATTATTAGAGGAGATGAGAAGGGAGATGAAAAAGATGCGCCAGGAGATGAGAGATGAGATGAAAGAGATGAGAGCTGAAATTAAATCTGACATTAAGAGGGAACTAAATAATTTTGGGAAAAAAACTGGAGAAACTGGCAGAAGACATGAATAAAATAAAGGAAGAAGTTGAAAGTATTAAAGGGAAATCAAGTGAGATAGAAGCAAAAGCAGGTAGGCTAACAGAAGAGCAGGAGCAGATACAGAAAAACTTAGTACTAAATGAGAGTAGATACCGGGAAAAATGCTTGAAATTAAGAGGTTTAAAGGAACAGATGAATGAAACATTGGAGGACAGAATATTCCCTGCCTTAGCAGAGTTTGCAGATGTGGCCATTGAACAACTAGATGCAGGGGTAGATAAGATCTTTAGAATTAATTCGACAGTAGCGAGGGAGAAAAAAGTTCCCAGAGACATTTTGATAACATTTACAAGAAACAGATTAAAAGATCGTATTCTACAGAGAAGCTACACTGATATACTAAGGATTGAAGGGGAGGAGATAAAAGTATTTAAGGATATCCCACCGCAGATATTGAAAAGGAGACAAGATTATAAATTTTTGGTACAAGAGCTGATGAGAAACAATATTACCTACAGATGGGAGAGATTGGAGGGAGTATCTTTTATATACCAAAAAAAAGATATAAAATCAATACTCTAAGGAAAGCAAAAGATTTTTGTAAAATGCTTCAAAAAGAGGCTAGGAAACGGGAAACACCAGCCGAGGGTAAAGAGGAGGGGCATTTGGAATTACAGGTACCAGGATCGGACACACAATTGGATAAACAAAATGAGGACTTGATGACAGGAGAAGAGCTAGAAATAGAATCAGTGGAACAGAGCGAGGGTGAGGAAGCGGAAGAAAGGTCAGAATCTCCAGACGGAAAATACGAAGAAAGACTTAGGGAAGGAGAGACAGTGGAAGAGTTGTGAAGAGATAGTTGTTAAGTAATAAATATAACAAAATGGAGTGTAAAATCCTCTCATGGAACATAAAAGGAATAAATTCCAAACATAAACGCAATCAGATTTTTCATTACCTAGAAAAATCACATAATGACATTATATGCTTACAGGAAACGCGTATAAAGAGACAAGATAATCATTATTTAAAAAATCCAAAATTGGGTCATAATTTTATATCTTCAAATGAGAAGAAAAAAAAGGGGGTGGTCCTGTATATTAATAGAAGATATGAGGCAAGAGAAAAATTCACAGATATGAAAGGTCATTATGTTGGGGTAGAAGTTAAAATTGGAAGACAGATGATATTACTGATTGGGGTATATGCCCCGCTAGACAATAAAGAAACTTTCTATAGGAATCTGACAAAAGAAATCCAAAAGCAAGAATGCGAAAACATACTGTTATTAGGAGATTGGAACGGGGTCATTAATCCGAGAATGGACAGAAGATCTGAAAAACCAATAAAAGGTAATCAAGGAAGATTACCAAAGACCTTCTTTGATATGTACGCAGATTTTAGCTTGATGGATGTGTGGAGGTGGAAGCATGGTAAGGCGACAGGATTCACCTTCTTTTCCGAGGTACACCATACCTCGTCTAGAATAGACATGTTCTTGGCGTCTAGACATTTACACCGATACATAACAGATATGGATGTTCTCCCAAAGTGGATATCGGACCACAACCCTATTCAACTAAAAATGCAAGTATTTAAAAGGGAGTGGAATTGGTGGTTGAACGATACACTCTTATTGGATGAAAATTTGCTAAAGAAAGCGAAAAACGCATTAAGATTATATTTCTTGGAGAATACAACTCAAGATGTTAGTGTTAATACAATCTGGGAGGCATCCAAATCGGTTATGCGAGGGTTTTTTATAAAGCAAATGGCTGAGAAAAAAAAGGAAGAATCAAAAAAGCTACAGGGGTTGATGGATGAAATAGCAATTAAAGAAAATGAACTGATTGACAAGCCAACAGATACGCAGCTACAACAAGAGTTAAAATTATTAAGGATGCAAGCTCAATCCTTAATGAGCAAAGAAGTAGTGCTGAAACTAAAAAGGGTAAGACAACGTTATTTTGAATGGGCGAATAAAACGGGGAAATGGACGGCTCAAAAATTAAAATCTTTAAAGGAAAAGAAACTCATTACCGAAATCAAATATAGAGGTAAGCTGCAGACAGACCCTAAATTAATTAAGAAAAGTTTCTTTGAATTCTATAAGGAATTGTATGATTCCCCAGCTATAACTACAGAAAGCTTGAATAAAATAAAGACATATCTATCTCAACAAAAGATAAAGAAGCTAACTAAACAACACCAGGATAGTTTAAATGCCGATATTACAATAGCTGAAATTTCACAGGCTATCTCTCAGTTAAAATCGGATAAAGCCCCAGGCCCAGATGGGTTCACCCCATTATACTATAAAAAGATGGAAAATGAATTGATTATGCCATTGTATAGAACCATCAACAAGACTGCAGAACAAGGAATCCCAACGTCATGGAAAGAGGCCCTTATTACCCTCATTTCAAAAGAAGGAAGGGACACAAAAGATCCAAAAAACTAGACCTATATCCCTTCTCAATTGTGACTATAAAATATTTGTAGGTATTTTGGCGCAAAGACTAAAGAAGATCCTTTCTCAGATAATTCACTCAGACCAAAATGGTTTTCTGCCTGGCAGGCAAGCTAGAGGTAACATTAGAACAATTATAAATCTGATTGAATACTATGAACAGCATAATGAAAGACAATTGGCGATGATTTTTTTAGATGCCGAAAAAGCTTTCGACAGGGTAAACTGGGCATTCATGAAGGAAGTCTTGGAAAGAATGGGTATGGGGGGGAAATTTGGAAGATGGATAGACTCAATATATACAGATCAAATGGCCCATCTGTTAGTGAATGGGGAAAAAACCAATAAGATAAACATCAAAAAAGGAACTAGGCAAGGCTGCCCGCTGTCTCCACTGTTGTTTATAGTAACCATGGAGATACTATTAGACATCATAAGAGAAAACGATAAAATCCAGGGTGCAAAAATCAAAGGTTACGAACATAAACTTAAAGCTTATGCCGATGATTTAGTAATTATCTTAGATAACCCACTAGATCAACTAGAAGAGTTAAAGAATGTAATTCAAGCATACTCGGAGGTATCTGGATTTAAAATAAACAAGGATAAGACAATAGTGCTTACGAAGAATCTGAACAAAAATCAAGAAGAACAAATTACGCATAAAACGGGTTTTGTTATAGCGTCTAAATTGAAATACTTAGGAATATGGATCACTAAAAGAAGCACGGAACTTTTCAAAAATAACTACACTAAGGTGTGGGAGGAAATCAAAAAAGACATGTTTAAATGGGCCAAACTAAATCTGTCACTATTGGGAAAAGTCGCAGCCATCAAAATGAATATACTCCCTAGATTTATGTACATATTCCAGAACCTGCCGATTATAACAAATGAAAACTGCTTTAAGACCTGGCAAACAGAAATCTCCAAATTTATTTGGGCCGGGAGAAAACCCCGGCTTAAGTGGAAGTTGTTATTAGAGAAAAAAGAAAGGGGTGGGTGCGCGCTGCCAGATTTTCAACTGTACTACCAAGCTTGCGCAATGACATGGATCGAAGAGTGGATATACTTGACAGATAACAAATTATTATCTTTGGAAGGTGCAGATAACAGATTTGGCTGGCACGCGTACCTATGGTACGGAAAGCTCAAAGAAAACAAAGACTTCAATAATCATTATATAAGAAAAGCACTCTTGAAAGTATGGCTTAGCATAAAGAGAAAATTTTATTTCAAAATTCCACAATGGATATCATCAGAAGAGGCTTTCTTTGGGAAAGTAAGGAATCCAAACAACCCCTGGATAAGGTATAAGGATGTTCTTTTGAAAGACAAAGCAGGTTATAAGATAAAGACTAAAGAAGATCTAGCTCAGGATGGTAACGCCCTTAATTGGTTCCTTTACAGACAAATATACGAACGTTTCAGAATGGATCTCAAACTGGAGAATTTTGAATCTGAGGGTAATCCTTTAGATATGGTAATCTGGGATGAGAAGAAACATCATATATCTAAATACTATAATTTATTGCTAGAAAGGAAACTGGAATCTGATTATGTAAAGGAACCAATGATAAAATGGGCACAGGATATTGGTTACGATATTGGTATTACAAGATGGGAAAAATCATGGAAGGAAACACAGAAATTCACATTGTCCCAAAGCTTAAAGGAAAATTACCTGAAATGTTATGGTAGATGGTATCTGACACCGGTTCTCATTAATAAGATGCATAATACTGCTAGTAATATATGTTGGAAGTGCGATCAAACTAAAGGGAATTTATTCCACATGTGGTGGAACTGCACACATGCAAAATCATTCTGGAAAAAAATTCACAAGGCAATAACTGAAATCCTACAAATGGATTTTAGAATGGATCCGGAGATATACCTGCTTAATATGATAGATAAAATCAAAGAAAAATATCCAAACCTTAATGGGAGAATTATACTTTACATGATAACTGCGGCGAGAATGGTGTATGCCTCAAAATGGAAAATGAAAACACATCCTAGCATAGAGGAATGGTTAATCAAGTTATACGAGATGATAGATATGGATATACTTACCGCTATACTAAAGGATAATAAGATTAATAAAGTAAAAAAGGACTGGGAACCAGTTATAAAATTTCTGAAAATGAAATGTGGAAATATTGATATAGTTGATCTGTAAGGGTATGTACGAGTATTTTAAGGTGGAAAGTTTTATGAAGTGTAGATATTAAATGCTGACTCACGATAGCTAAAGGTAGAAATTATGCATTGAACAGATCCACTGCATGGGAAGTAGTACAATTTTCAATCAGGAGAAAACACAGCAAGGTAAAGGCGGGAAACGGGTACTAAGTTCAGGATTGTAACATACTTCGGCAAGAGGAAAGCAATAAGGGAATAACTTAAGAACCAGAAAAGGGGAAATTAAGATGGAATCATAATAACAGATAGCTTTGGGTTATACATGATTACGTGATAGAAGCTTATTTGTGTTAAAGATGTAACGTTGGAAACTGTTATATTTTTAACTTTGATTTTGTTAAAGCCAATATGTAATATATGAACCTGAAGTACTATGGAGGAGATTTTTGGAAACAATAAAAAATATATATTAAAAAAAAAAAAGGATTTAATAACAAATTTATTAACAGCGGCAAGATTAACTATAGCAAGACATTAGAAAATGCAAATAAATGTACAAGTGGAGGAGTGGTATAAAGAAGTTTGGAAAATGGCAATAAATGATAAGTTAACATGTAGAATTAAAGTAAGAAGAGGAACTTGGAAAGAAAGTGATTTTGATAAAATTTGGAAAGTATTTGTTAAAAAAAGTATTACAGACAAAAGATGGGAGGTTACCTACGCGAGAAGAAACGAGATTCTGGAAAGATTAGGTAAGGGATAATGGCTCCAGTGAAGGGGAGCACTGAGGTGAGAGGGGGTAGGGGAATTAATATTCTTGAAAAGAATTATAGTAAAAAAGTTATGTTAACTTTTGAAATTAGTTAATAGAAAAATTGTGATGTTTATGGTAATATTATGTGTTTTACTAAATAAGTATTGATTGGATATTATAATGTATGATTATAAAATTAATAAAATTAAAATTAAACAAAAAGGATATCATCTTTTATCTCTCTCTCCTTACTTACATAAATTCAATTAACTCTATTGTTTTATTTCGTTTTGCTTTCTCCTTATAATTATGCATTCCTTTGTAATTTTGTATTATTTGCTTGTTGTTAACATATTTTCTAAAACTCTGCACCTTTAATAGCCAGAACACTACAGGTATTTTTGAAATATTCTTAATTAGAAGAGGTACGATGTGGCCAAAACAGCAACCAACACTTCTTTGCTGTGAAAGAAGATATAATATGAACATGATTGAACTGCTGGTCCGTCAGCTTCTCTCTGTTTGGAATAAAATCTGGTGCCATCTTGTCCTTGGCCTAAGGCACCAAAATGTCTTGGTTCAACTCAGAAGGGTGAAGCCAACACAAGTGAGAAAGATAGGCTTCTGTAAACATCACTTTTTCAGCCCTCATTTCTTGCATGGCATACCCCGTCCCCAACACTTCACAGATGGAAATCAGGACACCTGTGGCCAAACCACCTCAGAGTGTAGCCAAGATGGCAAAAGTTATTAATCAGGAAGAACAGACAAGCCAGGAGAGGCTGCAGCACTTTAGCCTTTACCTGAGCCTACTGGGAAGAGCAAGATTCAGAACTTCCTCTCCTCTCTGATGAGTTGAATGCAAACTGCTTTTGTACTTTGAACTAATTTGCACCAGTTGAAGTGATCCAGGACAAAGGGGGAAAGTGAGAGTAGGAGAGAGAAATTGGGACATTTTAAAAGAAGCTGGAACAGTAGGGTGGCAGGGCATTGAAAAGGACTGTCCCTGCCAGATCAGGACAGTTGGAAGATGTAGCATGGGGCTCAACAGGGGACTCAAAAGTCATGATGTTCACATCCTCTGACCTGCCACATTCATATGCCAAGCTGCCTGGTACTGGAAGGCCCAAAGACTCAAAGCATGGAAATGTTATGTTTTCGACTATGGATGTTATCAGACAGGGCAAATAAGGTATCATAAGGATGCCTAATGATTGCGAAAGGGCATGCGTACCACATGATGTCGCCCTTTTGTGATCATGTCCTGTTTAAAAAAATGTACTTTTTTATTAACGGCTCAAGCCATCAATTGATCCCTGTGACACTTTTGTGCTGGCATTGCTGGCATTTGAAACTTCACACCATTGTACTCATGTGAATGTAGTGTCAATGACCAGTCTGGTGAGAACACTTCCAAGTGAGATTGCAACATCCAGGTAGGTGACGCACTTTTTATGACCCTCCCCAGTTTACTTGGGACTTTAAAAATGTATTTATGTGCTTTGTGTAGTGTTTACTGTCTTATTTTTGTTCTTATTTTTGAATTTCTCATGCTATGTATTCTCACGAGAATACGCGGGATTTCAAACGAGGAAGTGAACAGAGCTCCATTCACTTCCTCTTTCGTTGCCGGGAAGCCTTTGGATGGGAGGGAAGGTAAGTGTGGCATGGGGAGTTCTTTTGCCAGCATAAAAATGGCAAAGTTATGCCAGCAAAAGAACAGGGTTTGGGGGAGATGGTCTGATAAAGTCTTATGACTCCTGGAATCCCCCAGCCAACATCCCCATTGATCATGCTGGCTGGGAGAGTCTGCAAAATATAGTCTAAAAATAACATTTCCAGGCTCTGAATCCTCTTAGCTTCAGCCTATGTCCAACTCCATGTGACTCCCTACTTGATTACATTTCAAAATAGTTCTGAATATCTTGTAGGCATTTGGTGTCTTTCTTCACAGGGCCAATGTCAATCACTGTCTACAAAAAGCTGTGCATCCGCCTCATGAACATATGGTTGTGTTTCAGGGTGATATGACTCAAACCGCTTGCTTAGGATATCAAGAGACAAGTACAAAGCAGCTGTGTGTGGACTTGTGCAAATTATTTTGGATAGAAGAAAGAAAAAAAGAAAGAAAGAAAGAAAGAAAGAAAGAGAGAGAGAGAGAGAGAGAGAGAAGAGAAGAAAAGAAACATCCATAGAACTGTTGTGCCTCTGTTTTATGCAATCATTCTATTGTTGTTACAGTTTTATGTACACCACTTTGGGATAGCCTCTGCAATAAAGGAGCAGTATAGGGGAAATAATAATAAATTTTAAGTAATTAAGTCAGCAGTGGGCAGGACCTGAACCAAAAGTGGGTGCTCTGTTTTTCATCACACCATTTTCTCGCTGGGTTTTCTTTTTCATCCATTTTTTCCCCTTTCTTTTCCTCATTCTGCCCTCCCTTTCTCTTCTTCTTTCTTGCTATCCAGCAGTCAGCCCAAACTGATCACTTCCAGAGGGCTTTTGAAATTAGACCAAAGGCCAGTTGCAAGTTTATGACCACAGGTTGCCCATCCTTGCTCTTTGATTGAAGAAATGCTGGATGGAACTCAGTATGGGATTTACATCTACATAAGTGGACTTACCTCTGTGGGAAATAGAATTGAACAGTTTTGCAACATCCGTATTCAGCAAGGGGCTGCAATTACGTTACTATGTATGGGAGCCAGCAAAGTCACTGTTGCACATTGGGATTGATGTCCTATGGAGATTTTCAGAAGGGAGCGAAAAGACCATTGCCATCTCGCAATCTCCTCACCCACCCCTCGCCCTTCCCCATCCCAGCATGAGAATGAAAACTTACACACCTACCTTTGCCATGCTTGCCTGGCAGCCCCAGAGTGAATGGAGCTCCATTCACTTCCTGGTTTGAAATCCCAGCCAGTTCTCGAGAGAGGACGAGCATGCGGGAAATTCGAAAATTAAAAGCAAAATAAAATTTTAAAAAATGACAGCAAGCACAAAAACATACTGAGAACATAACAAGTAACCCAGGGAGGGTCATAAAAACTGTATCACTTACCTTGATATCCCGATCTCACCCGGAAGTGTTCTGGCACGGACCTCCCATTGATGCTGGCATTGTGCCACAGAAACGGGCACCTTTTCACTTGCAGGACATTCCATGACAGTAACAGAATGGGGGATCAATGCACAGCTTAGCCAGTGAATAAAAAGAATCGCTGGCATAATGACAGCTGAACAGGAGCATGATGACATGAAGACAATGTCATCTGAAAGGGAATCTGCTAGCGTTGGTATCACGCCATATTTAGCCCATCTGAATATCTCCTGTATATCCAGGCTGATGCAAAATGGGTTCCTTAGTGCCTCTGCTACATAACTAAGTATGCCTAAAGTTACGCAACGTAGACTGCGGTATATAATTGCAGTCATTGTCTGTTTCAGTCCTGGGCTGATGAAATTCGTTAAGGCAAAAAAGGCTGTTGTGCCAGATTTGTCACTTGCACTTTACAAAATATGTATAAAACATGCTTAAACATCATATCAAGTAAAATATGTTTACCTCTTACATTTACCAGGGACTCCTTGTTTAACACTCATGAGTTTCAAACCACCTAGCTGCCGTTGCCATAACTACTAGGAAGTGGTTCTCATTTGCTTTGAAAATTTCAGATCAGTAAGAGCCGGTTATATCCACTCCACAGTAAGTACATTGGTGTTTATTCCTTGTCAATAAAATCTCTTGTCATGAGAGTGTTTTAAAATAGGCTGGACTTGTCAGAGATTAGACAAGGTTAAATTCTGCCTTTGGGTGGAGAGTTGGCCCTTAGGCAGTATGTGTTGAGACAGGCAGCTGGAAAGATCCCTTGAGGTTCTGCCACAACTGCTTGTCTCAATGAAGCCATCATTTCCCAACATCCTTATCTGCAGCGCCTTAGAAAGGTAAGTATTGGGGAAGATGCTCAGTCATTAACTACTGTAAATGTGAATCTCAAAAGTTATATGATCATAAGTCCACCTTCTGCCCTTGTAAATATTGAACATGATGCCAGCCTACATATTGTAAATAAAAGGCAACTTTCCCTTGCTCCAGATGTGGTAGCACTGCAGGAATAACCCTTGACTGTGTGGGCTCTATGCCACCTAGTTGGACATATGTTTTTAGCTAAAACAATAATTAGAGAGAATAAGCAACTGGCCACATAGAATGAAATACATATACAGGCCGACCCCAGTATCCATGGATTCGATATCCACAGTCTGAAAAAAATATGTCCTCTCTAGGCATTTCTAGGTCCTCCAATGCGATTCTATTGTCAACTTCCAGCAGTTGTCTCCTTGAAAATAATAGAGTACCCTGTTATCCATGGTTTCAGGTATCCATGGGGGTCTTGGAACATATCCCCCACGGATACGCTGGTTGACCTGTATAACCTGTTTCAGTTGAAAATCCATTTGCATTCAACAAGAACAAGAACACTACCTCTGAGTCCAAATTAAAAACAATAGAAATATGACCTGGTGCACAGCCCAATCCAAATCACGTTTATCAAAAAGTAAGTCTAATGCATTTCATGGGAACTTCCAGGAATTGAATACTTGGTACTGCTGCTGGAATGCCATCATGAGCACATTCAGCTGCTTGTGATTATGGACTTTATCAGATGAATCCCTTAAAATGTTCTTTTGCTGGCATAAAAAAAAAAATCCATAACCCCACCACCACCATACTTACCTGGCTTTCCCAGCAAAGGCTCATCATGAAGGAATTTTTTTAAAAAACCAAGAAAGAACAAAGAAAAAGTAACACAAAGCACAGGAACACACTTTAAATGTCCCAAGTAACCCTGGGAGGGTCATAAAAGCGCCTCACTTACCTGCATGTCATGATCTCACCCGGACATGTTCGCACCGGACCAGCCATTCTTGCTGCATTGACATGAGTACAATGGCGCAAGGTTTAACATGCCAGCAATGCCAGCACTAAAGCGCCACACGGGAACAATTGACAACTTCAGCTGTCAATTAAAAAGTACAGGTTTTGGCAGGGACATAAACGTAAAAGAGCAACGTCGTGTGTTACATGCACCCTTTCGTGTTTCTGTGGCATCGTTATGATGCCATGTTTAGTGCATCTGATAAAGTCCTATATTTATACTGCCATTGTTAATGCTGTTTTAATGCCATTTGATGTAGATACATTTAAAGGCATCTTCAAATGGTTTGGGAGAATTCTTGAGTTACACAATTGGATTCCAAGTCTTCACATACTTGGAATGAATAGAACACTCCCTGTTTTTCTCCCTGTTTTCATTTAAAAGGACGAGTGTTGTACACGTCCTCTTAAATCCAGATGAAGATAGCTAAGCTAGAAAGGTGTGTTGGGGGGTTGGCTTTGGGGCTTGTTTGTTTTTTCGGTACAGCTGCCACAATGGGAATAACAAAGTTAGCATGCAAACCCAAGACTCTGGTCTTCTCCTATCTCAATCTCTTCTTTCTTTTGCTTCTTCAAAGTGCCACTGGAAGAGAACTGAAGTGTGCTATTATAGTAAGTATGCAAATGCTTTATTTAATATTCAGCTATGGCAGGCCTACACAACCTCTCCCCCTGCTACCATGAGCTAACCAATGCTCTCCTGTTTCTCAGAGACTGGAAAAGTTATTTTATTGGACTACATCTCCCAGAATTCCCCAGCCAAAATGGTCATTGGCAATGCTGATTGAGGATATCTGGGGGATATAGTCCAAAAAATAACTTTTCCAAGCTCTGCTGTTTGTGAAATCCCAGGCCTTAAGTAATTAACAGGAAGGGTATCAGGCATTAATGGGGCCATTTTATACAACTAATGTGTTGTTGGCTTGGTGAATGACAGATTGTGCAGGTCTAGCACTTGGGGAGACTGAAAGTCCATTTGCAATGAAACTCAACAGGAGAGCATGGGCAGTCATTCTCTCTTAGTTTGACCTACCTCCATGAGTTGTTGTGAACATAAAGTGGGCAGAAGGAGAGCAAAGAACACTGTCCTGAGTTTAATGGAAGAAAGACCAGCTATAATGTAACTTAGTGATTCTTAACCTGTAGTCCAGAACCCCCAGGGATCCCCAATGTCCTCACAGGGGGTTCATGACAGCTTAAAGGCTGCTTGGCCCACCTCTTCCCTGAAGTGGAACAGCCATGTGGCAGGGGCCAAGGCAAAGCCTGGCTGGCTGGCTTGGCCTGCGCATTGCCATTCAATCTGTTACAGGCACAAGCTATAGGAAGAAGCAGGGCAGAAGTCTTCTCCCTGCCTCTAGTGTCTCTGAGGGAAGGTTTAATGGATGGTATAATTGTATTAGTAGCAGCAGCAGTAGTAGTATTGTGGTTTTAAATCTTGAGTTAAGTCTCAGGGGTCCATGGCAACAAAAGATATTTAAAGTGGGTAAAGAAAAGGTTAAGAGCCATTGATGTAACTAATAAATGATAAATTAATCATTTACTGACTTTCCAAAGTGTTCACCATCAGGGCCAGGCTTTGTGGATGGGTCTCCAGAGGATTAGCTATGACAGCTACCAGATACTGGCATAGGTGAAACCTGCCAAACATGCCTGGCTCTGTACACTTCTCACCGCCATACATTTAGAGCTTGGTCAGTTTCAGAGAGCAGGGCTCTCATGAGCAGCAACAGCAACAGAAGCCCTTCTGATGGGAACAGGGAGCAGTACAGTTTGCCCCTCCTCACACTATCCCACTGCCCTGAGATCTTTGGGTATAGGGTGGGATATAAATATTGTAATACATAAATATCCATGGCCACCTCACTCTGCCTGAGCGATGGACTGACATGGACTACAACCTCTATAGCTTGTCCACCACAGTATCCTGAACATAGTGCCATTTCAAAGAAGGGGAGGGGCATGAAATGGCAACTGCCACCAAAGCATGGCTTGAAACTATTTGGAGAAACTTCTGCAAAGTGACCTTATTTTTTATTTTATTTTTTAGAGCATTGGGGAAAGAAAAATCCGAGAGAGTTTTTCTGGCGGCAGCGGGGGTGGGGGGCTGGGTGTTCAGGATACTTTGCCTAAGCAATACCCAAATCTGTGAAGCAAATTATCCCATATTTGTCAGGGACCAATCATCACTTTAACCTTTAAAGTTTAGTACATCACAAAATTGGCCCAGAGGTCACCCACACTGGGATAAGATATGTTTCAGTTGTTCCCATTGACTAGGGACAGTTCCTCTTTGTCAGTGTGTGTCCCTGGTAAAATTAGTTCTTCTGTTAACATGAGCACTTAGAACACATTTGCTTCCCTTCTGTTCCCCTCATCACCATGGTTGCTTCTCTGGCTGGTGAAATGATTGCTAAGGGTGTCTAAGATGCAGCTATTCTATGAGAAAGCCAACCAGATCTTTTGTGAAATTATTCTGGAAAATAGCCCAAAGAGTTTCAAAATCAACATTGGGGGAGTAGGTTGATGGAGGCCCCCCTGCTTCACAAAACAGTACAGAGGGCAAATTATGACAGAATCCAACCAATGCAAGGGAGTACAGGTCCCAAATGGAACTCTGTGGGGGTCAGATCATATTTGGTTGCCATTTTCAGCTAGTTTTTAGGAAAAAGAACCCTTTGGGAAGGAGGGGGAAGGAAGCTAAACTGCAATATTGGTGGGCATTTGAAAAATCTCCCCAAAATCAGGGGACTACAGGGGCTGCAAAAGTGGGTTTTCAGGGGCCATATATGGTCATGGACTGCACTTTCCCCTCCCTGGTGTACACCAAGGGCGGGTAACTACAAAGGGCCTGGGGTCAATTTTCTCTTGTGGACTCCTCCAGTGTTTGTAGGAAGTGCCAAAACCTCTGGGAGGCCATTTCTCATTTTGAAAAAATTGTATTTTTTAAAATGTTAATGGGGAGTGGGGGCTGCAACCTGTTAAAAGGGAGAATTGTTATGCCTGGAAACTTCCCAATTCACCCTCTGTTTTTGGCCAGATAAAGTGCAGTCTTGGGGAGTTTACAAGGTTCAAGGCTACAAAAATAGCCTAGGGGACCCTTTGCCCATCTCTGCTGTATACTGTGGGGGAACCTTCAATCTGCCTTGCAAACTTTTTGTTCAAAATCAAAGATCAGTGTCATAACATTTTAAAAGGATGCAAACAAAAACTATCAGCAGGTCAATATACACAATGCCCTAGAGATTGTACAAAATGTTTTCCTACTTATCTTTCATGTAAGTGACAAGGATACAATTGACAACCACTGAACTTAGTGAGATTCATGTTCAAATAAACATAGGCTTCTACTGTTACATGAAAACCGGTGGAATCTCCAAAGCCCTATTCTTATACATGACTGATTGGATGTCCCACTGGTTTCAGTGGGATTGTTCCTAGTATGTGTGTAGACTGCCACCCTGGGTGTATAAATTTCAATTTGATCATACTCTGGGAGTTGAGGTAATACAATTCAGTTGCAAAATATCCAGCTGTTAAAAAATCCAGGCATAAAATTGTCAACTTACTATATGAAAAATATATTATGGCTGTTGGCTTTCACTGGAACACCAGTATCCTTCACCCCAGGCAAGCACAGAGCTGATAGAGAAACTCTGAATCTATCAGAAAAGGAACAGAGAGCTTTTGATCAAAAGAGTCAGACTCATACCACCCCCCTCAGGCTACACAACAAGAGAGCAAGTGAGGCAAGTTTATTGGATACACACAACCCTTTTATATACTAAGAACTTTATCAGATGTGGCAGATATGGTGTCATAAGGACCCCTAATTATCACAAAAGGGTGCGCATACGAGACAATGACGTCTTTTCGTGATCATATCTTGTCAAAAAGTCGTTCTATTTTATTGACGGGCCAAGCTGTCAATAGATCTCCTCTGGTGCTTTGTTGCCAGCATTACTGGCGTGTGAGACTTCATGCCAGTGTGCTCATGTGAATGCAGCATGAATGACAGAACACTTCCAGGTGAGATTGGGACAGCCAGGTAGGTGACACTCTTTTTTTTTTTTTTTAACCTCCCTGGTTTACTTGTAATTTTTTAGTGTGTTTTTGTGCTTGTGTGAATATTTTGTGTCTTTTTCTTTATTTTTTAAAATTTCCTGCACTTGAGTCTTCTTGTGAGATTTGCAGAGATCATGAGCATGGAAGTGCACAGAACTCCATTCACTCTCTGTTAGTGCCTCGGCTGCCTTTTACCAGGACTGAAGGTAAGGTCTGGTAGGGGAGTTCTTTTGCCAGCATAAAAATAGAACAAAATATGCCAGCAAAAGAATGATGTTAGAGGCTTGACTGAGTCCTAAGTTAAAGACACGACAGGAAGATTTCTTTAAAAACTTTAATGGGCAGGCTTATCTCATACTTGCGTAGCTGAACTAGGCATCCTGAATGTATTGCTTCATGAACCAGTCAAAACCAGTTCAAGCTAGCTTTGTGGCCTCATAGTTGCCTTATCTGGGTTCTGCAGGCAAAGTTTATGGAAGGGACAGGATACAAACAAAATGTCTGTGAGGCACACAGAAACCTTAGTTCCCACTTGAAGCTCACAATGGCCTGCTTCTGTGTCCTAATGTGTGTGTGTGTGTGTGTGTGTGTGTGTCATTTTATTTACTAGGCTCACATTCTGCCCTTCCTCAAGCAACTGAAGGCACAGCTCAGGACTCTCCCACCAAAAAGCAAGAGGGAGGGGTGGTTTTAAGAATAACAGTAAAAAGAATAGAAAGAAGAAATACAGGATGAAAAAAAAAATAAAAAGTAAACCCACCTAAATAAACCCTAAGTAATATATTAAAAAAGGAGATATATACAAAATACTCATAGTATTACCAACAACAACATCGATAGAAATGCTAGCATCTAATATACACCAGGCTGCATAACATTCAAAATGATATCAGTATATGCAACTAAAGATATATATATCATCCTGTTATGTTCCTAATAAGGAGCCCTGGTGGCACAGTGGTTAAATTACAGTACAGCAGCCACAACATTGCAAGTTCAATCCCAAGGGTTCCAAGGTTGACTCAGTCTTCCATTCTTTCGAAGGTTGATAAAATGAGTACCTGGCTTGTGGGGGCCATTAGCTAACACACATTGGAAATCGCTTAGTGCCTAGCACACTATAAAGTGGTGTAGATGTTTAAAATGCTGTTGCTTAACCTTTTGTAAACTGCTCTGAGAGCCTTTGTGGCTGAAGACCAGGGTATAAATACCTAAATAAATAAAATAATAGAACCAGGAAGAGGCAGGTTGTGCAAGAAACTGATCAGTAGGCCAAACTATAGATGATATCAACAAGTACAACAAATCGGTGAAGCTTCTGAGCTGCTGAATAAGTCCAATCGTAAGTGAAGCAACCAACAAACAACCCAACAGATTCCAAAACAATAAGAAGTTTCTAGAACAATAAGCAGAGAGTGGCTACTTCCAGGTACTATAGAACCATTTCAGATCTTCAGCAGAGTCATATCACATTGCAGGTTGCAAGTAAAATATTCTAAGACACAGGCCTTGACCAATGCCCACTGAATGTAGAAAAAAAACAGTTACAACAATACTTTAAATACACACACACTGCTGCCATTTTATTCTCAGAAAAACCCTATGAGCTGTGCTAGGCTTAAAAGTACAGTAGTGACTGCCCCAATGAAATTTATGAGCAAGACAGGATATTCCTAGTCCAATACGATATTCTAATTATTGTGTCATACTATGAAGTATGAACTACAGAAAAGTGCAGATATACATCAGGTCTAATTTCTTCTGAAGAAGCCCTTCCCTCTGTCCCACCACCTTCCCAGGCTCATTTGGTGGGAACAAGGGAGAGGGCCCTCTTGGTAGCTGCTCCCAGATTTTGGGACTTGCTCCCTAGGTTGGTCAGAATGGCTTCATCCTTGGTCAGCTTCCACCTGCAAGTTATATCATTTTTATGCTATCAAGATTTTAGAAAGTGACTGGGATAGGCTTTTAATCCTGTGTGGTACTGTTTTTATGGTTGTATATAGTTTGCTGATGAACTTTAATGCTTTTAGCTTTAGAAACTGTTAATTGTTTTTTTTAAAAAAAATTATATGTATGTTTTATTAATGTTTTGTATTGTTTTAATCTGTATTGCTTTTAAATATGTTGTCAGCTACCTTGTGTCTCATTATTGAGAGAAGGTAGGATATAAATCATATAAATAAACAAATTCATTACATGGAAATAACACTTTTTAGGGCAAATGACTGGTGGTGCAGCTCATCTTAAAAGGGAAAGATTCAGGAAGTGGTTCAAACATTGGCAGCTAAACCTTGGCAACAGGTCAAAAAGGAAACCTGCTAAAAGTTGCACTACTATTCCTCAGAGGCCAGCTACAACTGCCATGGTTGGGACAAACAGGAGACAGAGAAAAGGCAAAATTACTCAATGTCTTCTTTGCCTCAGGGCTTGTCTACATAGGCTATTTAACCCATCTTGACCCTGTCTTTGAGTCCTGTAGTCCAGATGATGCAGGGCATTTGCTCCATTTTGTCCTTGGGCAGTCCGCATGACCCCCAGGGCAAACACGGGGCCAAGACAGGGTAAGGCCTGTTACACTGTTTTAAAATAATACCTGTGAAAAACCACTCCAGCTAGCAAAAAACAGATTGGGCTCTGTGTGGCCACAGGAGCCCATTCTGGCACAATGGCCCATCGCTACAGCTGCCACCTGCCTAAATAAATAAAATAATTTATTTATTGCTCTTCCACAGCCATTGCTCTTCCACAGCCAGGAAGCAGGCCTGTGGTATGTGACCAGGCTGGTCACATGCAGGGGGCCTTGGTAACATGCAGGAGGCCTTGCTCATGTGCTGTGGGCTGGCTTCCTGGCTGCGGAGAGTGGGACATCAGTAGCAAACGCTGTAGTGAGTGGTGGCAGCTGCAGTATGGCAGTCTGGACTTTCTCCTGTTTCATGCCAGCAAAGGGGGAAGAACAGGCCTGAGCTGCAGGGAAAATATTCCAGTAGGAAACTGGCATATTCTGGCCCATGTAGATGAGCCCTCAGTCTTCTCCCAACAGTACTCAACCTGAGGAAAATGGAGCAGATGATTCAATAGGCGAAATGCAGCAGAGAATAGTTAAAGAAATAGTACAGGAATGCTTGGCTACTCTGAATGAATTCAGGTCTCCAGGGTCGGATGAGCTACATCCAAGCGTATTAAGAGAACTAGCAGAAATAATCTCAGAACCACTGGCAATAATCTTTGAGAATTCCTGGAGAACAGGAGTGGTCCCAGCTGACTGGAGGAAGGCAAATGTTCCCATCTTTAAAAAGGGGGGAAAGACCCAAACAATTACTGCCCAGTCTGCCTGACATCTATACCAGGAAAGATTCTATAGCAGATCATTAAACAGACAGTATGTAAGCACTTAGAAAGGAATGCCATGATCACTAAAAGTCAACATGTGTTTCTCAAAAACAAGTCATGCCAGACTAATCTTATCTTTTAAAAAAAAGAGTTACAATCTTGGTGCTGTGGATGCAGCATATCCTTGATTTTAGTAAAGCCTTTGACAAGGTCCTCCATGATATTCTTGCAAACCAGCTAGTTCAATGTGATCTAGATAATGCGACTGTTAAGTCGATTTGTAATTGGTTAAGTGACCAAATCCAAAGGGTGCTCACCAAAAGCTCATCTTCATCCTGGAGAGAAGTGACTAATGGGTTCTGTCCTGTGCTAGTTAACATCTTTATAAATGACTTGGATGAGGGAACAGAGGGCATGCTTATCAAATTTGCAGATGACACCAAATTAGGAGAGGTAGCAAATACCCCAGAGGACAGGATCAGAATTCAAAATTACCTTAACAGATTAGAGAGCTGGGCCAAAACTAACAAAATGAATTTTAGCAGTAAGAAATGTAGGGTACTGCACTTAGGCAGGAAAAAAAATGAAATGCACATATATAGGAGATTATCAGATGCCCTTCATATGGCATAACAATGATGCCAGGAGATCGCAAAAGGGCTTGAATTTCAGACGTTGTTGTTCCCATCTTGTTATGCTCCCGTTCTGGTCCTATTCCACCATCGTTTCTTTTAATTCACGGGCTAAACCATGAATAGATCACCCATTCCATTTCTATGACAGAATGATGGGTGAGTGAAAAGATGCCCCGTTAGGCTGGCGCAATGCCCGTGTCAGTGGGAGGTCCATGCCAAACACTTCCAGGTGCAATTGGGACAACAAGGTATGTGACACACTTTTTTGTACCCTCCCCAGGTTACGTGTATTTTTTAAAGTGTGTTTAGGTGCTTGATTTTACTTTTGTGTGTGTATTTTACATTTTAACTTTGAATTTCCTGCGAGCTTGTCCTCTTGCGAGAATGACCCGTATGAGCTGCATTCACTCCTGGGCTGCTGAGGGGAGGGGCAGACGTGGAAAAGGTAGGTCTGAAAGCTTTTTGTTACTGTGCCAGGATGTAGTCAGGAGGGAGTCAGGAGAGGAGATAGCAAGACAAGGACACTATTTTTGTCCTCGTCTGAAAATCTCCATAGGTTTGGTGACACCTGGCTTCACAACAGTACATGTGAAAGGGAACAAGGAGTCTTAGTGGATCACAGCTGAACCTAAGTCAACAGTGTGATACATCAGCTAAAAAAGGCAATGAGATTATAGGCCGCATCAATAGGAGTATAGAGTCTAGTTGGAGAGAAATAATAGTACCACTCTATTCTGCTTTGGTCAGACCTCATCTGGAATACTGTGTCCAGTTCTGGGCACCACAATTCAAGAAGGATATTGACAAGCTGCAACATAACCAGAGAAGGGTGATCAAAATGGTAAAAGGTCTGGAAACCATGCCCTATAAGGAGTGGCTTAGGGAGCTAGGTATGTTTATCCTAGAGAAGAGAAGGTTAACAAGCGACATGATAGCCATGTTTAAATATTTGAAAGGATGGCATATTGAAGATGGAGCAAGCTTGTTTTCTGCTGCTCCAGAGGATTCAAATTACAGAGAAAGAGATTCTTCATAAACATTAGGAAGACCTTCCTGATAGTATGAGTTGTTCGACAGTGGAATATACTGCCTCAGTGTGGTGGAGTCTCCTTCTTTGGGGTTTTTTAAACAGAGGCTGTGTGGCCATTTGTTGGAAGTGCTTTGATTGTGGATTGCTGCATGGCAGGGGGTTGGACTGGATAGCCCTTGTGGTCGCTTTCAGTTCTATGATTCTAAGATTCTATGAGAAGATTTGAAAGTATTCTTTTGAGGTATATAAATGTGCTCACTTCACCTTTCCCTGAGAGAATATTTACTGCTTTCAAAGGAGATGATGAAAGAATGTGCCAGAACGAGATCCATTTACATCTCCTGTGCAAGCAATAACACAAAATGAAGCCTCAGCAAAGAAATGCAGAATAAATGTTCCTCTTTCTCCCTCTCAGGAACACAATGCATTCTGGATAAGTGCCAGGCTTTTGCCAGATAATTTCCACCTTTGTGCTGAATTGCAATTCTGAAACCATTAGTCTCTGACTGTGCAAAAAGGGATTTTTAAAAAAACCACTCGTTTTGTCAAACCCTTCTCACTTCCTTTTCACTTCTGCTGTCAGAGCTGGTTCTTCCATCAAGTAGCAAACTGTGCCCACCTAGATACGATGGATGAAGTCAAACTTCTTTGACTTTGTACCTTACATATTAGTAGAGATGCATGGAACCACGTCTTCATCTGTCCTTAATTTTTTAAAAAAACAAGCCTAAACTGTACAAAGTAGAGATGTAGGACTTTATAAGACCAAGCCCCTAAACACATTCTTTTGCTGGCATAACTCCTGCCCCATCCTTCACTTACCTTGCATCCCAGCAAAAGACTTCCCCAGCAATGAACAAGGAGTGAACGGAGCTCCATTCACTTCCTCATCTGAAATCCCACAGATTCTCACGAGAATACCTAGTGCGGGAAATTTAAAAATAAAACCAAAAAATAACACAGGAAAAAGTTACACTAAGCACATAAACACACTTTAAAAATTCCAAGTAAACCAGGGAGGGTCATAAAAAGTGTGTCACCTACCTGGATGTCGCAATCTCACCCAGACATGTTCTGGCCGGTCTGGCCATTGACACTGCATTCACATGAGTACAATGGTGCACAGATTCAAATGCCAGCACTGGTGGCACAAAAGCGCCATGGGGGATCAATTGATGGCTTGGGCCATCAATAAAGTAGGAAGGGTTTTGGACTGGACATGATCGCAAAAGGGCGGTGTCATCTGGTAAGTGCGCCCTTTTGCTATCATTAGGCATCCTTATGATGCCACATTTGCATGATCTGATAAAGTCCATAATATTTTCAGAAATTTTGAAGCTATAAGGAGAAGGGGGTGGAGTCAGAAAAAACAGTGTTTTTTTAGAAAAATTGAAAAATACAAAATATTAGCACCATTTACAGGTTGAAACTCATTTTGTTATTTTAGGAATATAAAGTGCATTATATATAACTTGGTTTGGCATGAAATTATCATGTTTGATATATAAAAAGCACACTTTATTCAGAATATAATTATAAAATGTAATTCAGAAGATAATTACAAATTGAACTTCCTTTTTTAAAAAAAATAACATTTGTTACAAATGGAACTGTAAGGAATGTCTGAACTGTAACAAATCTCTTTGGTTTCAGGAGCAGACCAAAAAAAAACACTCATTAGAAGAAACAATCAACACAGAAAATTACCTGGTTGTCCAGTATGAGAGCCAGCATGGTGTAGTGGTTTGAGTGTTGGACTTAAGGACTTTATCAGATGGAAAAAAATACGGCGTCATAATGATTCCATGTAACCATGAAAGGGCACACAGATCAGGCGACATTGAACTTTTGCAATTATGTCCTCTCAAAACCCTGTACCTTTTAATTGACGGATTAAGCCGTCAATAGATCCCATGTGTTGCTTTTGTGCCAGCATGGCTGGTGTGCAAAACCTCTGGCCACTTAACTCTCGTCACTGCAGTGAGAGTGGCCAGTCTGGTGCGAACACTTCTTGGTGAGATCGGGACATCCAAGTAAGTTTCTCTCTTTTTATGACCTTCCCCAGGTTACTTGGGACTTTTAAAATGTGTCTAGGTGCTTGGTGTCACTTTTAAGGCTTTGTTTGTGGTTTTATTTTTAAATTTCCCATGCAACCAAGGCTCGCAGGATCTTGAATGAGGAAGTGAATGGGGCTCCATTCACTTCCTCTTTATTGATGGGGAGCCTTTGCTGGGAGAGGAAGGTAAGTATGGGGAGAACATTCTTTTGCTGGCATAGAAATGGGGGGTTTTTATGCCAGCAAAAGAACATTTTAAAAGGGGTCATCTGTAAAGTCCTATGACTCTGGAGACCAGGGTTCAATTCCTCATGGCCACGGAAAACCACTTGGTGACCTTGGGCAATTCACACACTTTTGGTTAAAGGTGAAGAAGCACCAACACTTGTTTAGCTGGGGACAGAAGGAAAGTCTAGAGTTGCATGCCTATCCTTTTGATTCACCTCTGGATTTCAGTGATCTCAAGGCTTTTACTTCCTATTTGCATGTAGAAGTCACTTCCCCACCCCATTCCTCCTTTTACACCTCTTTTTCCAAGAATCCAGCAACATGAAGCAGCTCAGCCTCTAGATGCCTTACCTGCACATATAAGAGTCAGCTTAAAGGGACTCTGCTACCAAAGTTAGGTAACTCTCCTTTACCGATCTGTTTTCCTATCTCAGATGTATTTGTAAATTTAAGTTTTGTTTTTTAACCTTAGTAGAGCATCCTGCATATTTCTATCCTGTTTATACCACAAGCTCATATTGCACTGGGGTGATGCTTCACTCTGCTTAATATAAATACCAATTATTCCCTACATTCTCAGCCCCAGAAAACCTCAGGGTCACCATAAGTCAGAAACAACTTGAAGGCGCACAAAAACAAGTTGTCCACAGTGTCAAGCAGCCACAACACACTTATTCACATAAAAAAAGGCCTGAGAAAAGGAAACCATGACCACTAATTGTAATGATCTGATACTGTAAACAGTTTTACACAAAAGTCTTATATAGTTTTTAGAAATGATTTGGGGACAGTAAATATGTGAGTGCCATAGCTTAAAACATTGTATTCATAATTTTAAAACAAAATATTGCACAATCCAGTTTCCCCCCCAATTTTTCTAGAAAAAAAAGATTTCAGGGGAAAAAATGAGAAATTTTCCTGGTCTTCCCCCAGGCTTTCACAGCCCACATATAAGGGTTTCAGGTGATTCACAAGTTTTCCCCTGTTGAAAAGGAAGCTCCTTCAGTGCTCCCAAGTGTAAAGAAAGCAACAGTAGCAAATCAGACAGATCTTTTCCCCACTTACAGAGGATGGAAGGCAATTTGGTTCTCATTCTAATAGGAACTTACCTAATTTGCATTTCCTGTAAAGTGTGAATCAAAGTATGAAATTCAAACTGTCCTGAATTTTTCAAGGTAGTTTTCCAGTGGGCGGGGGGAATGCACACAGTAATGCATATTTTGGGGAAAGAGGGCAAAAAAATGCATGCAAGTTTTTGTGTTGGCTTCAAAAAAATCAAATACTGATCCAGAAACTGATGTCTTGAACCTGCCCATCTCAGTAGTTGTCACACAGGTCCTGATTACAATGTAGCTTTTATTTTCATTCAAATTATTGTAATTCTTCCTGGATTTGCATAGATACATATAAGCATATGCGACTTGTATACAAATCAATATCTTCTTTTTTTGTGTGATTCATTTCTTCTTTATGATTCTTGTCCCTCTTCCTCCCTCTCAGTTTCATCCCTCCAAGCCCCCTCTGCCTCTCACCCAACTACCTACCTGCCTGCTCATCTTCCTCAAAAACTTTTGTGGTTGCCACAAAGATGAAAATATTATATATTTAAGCTAATGGAGTCTTTGTACCATTTTACAGATCTTCCGACATGGCGATCGAACTCCCGCTGAAAGCTTCCCAAATGATCCCCATAAAGAAAGTGACTGGCCCCAAGGGTTTGGACAGCTTACTAAGGTATGCAAAAAAGTGATGGCAGGAGAAATGAAACCTCTGACTATGGATATATAGCTGGCCAAATATCAGCATTGAGATGACAGGTTGTATTCCTAAATGAAAAGTAAAACATCTTACCCCGTACAAACAGTCAGCTTTTAGGGTGCAATCCAAAGGAGTAAAGAGTTGGAAAGATGGGAAGAATATTTGAAAATACTGTATATGACAAATGATTGAAAAATGTGTTTCTCTGCAGAAATATTATTTGATGCACAGAGAAAATGCTGTTTCCTAAACAGAAAATTTTGCTTTCTATGGAAATTTTTTTACAGATTTTGCTCAAAATAAGTCCCCAGCTACAGCATTTCTGCAAAGAGAACAGTATTTGCTCCATAGAAAATATAATTTTCTGCACAGAAAAGGCTGTTTCCTGTATGAAAAAAGACATGTACAGATTTTGTGCAGAATAAGCCCCACATTGCAAATAATCTTCAAAAACTGTCTTGCCCCAGGAAGAAAATTGTGAAAATTACTCATTGGTTCTTTCAAGACTAATGTAGCTAAGAATTGCATCCCTAGTAAGGAGACAAAGTGCTCCAGTTTTGGAGAGTGCATTCCATCTAAATTTGCTGACCTCTTGCTGACAGGCCAGAAGTGTAAGTGGAGTGGATCTGGAGATCATTTCCCATTCTTTGTGGTTTATTTCTAACCTTAACTAGGGGGGGAGGGGAGCAGACCTATCTATGGCTGGAGAATTCTGGGAGAAAAACTAACTTACACAAGTTCAGAGTTAGATGCTTTTTGAGACATATCTAAATTTTATATTGCGTTAGGAGTAGAGCCAGGAGCTAAAAGACCTTTGGATCTAGACATTTTCAGAAGACAGAATTCCACCTTGAGAAATGTTGAGTTCTAAGGACCTTCCTCATACTTTTTTCCTGTGGCTGTTTCCTTCTGTCCACCTGAAGGCAAGCAAAGAGTGAAACGTTGTCTACATTTCTATTGTTTTAGTTGCCCTCTAGGTAGTACAAACAATTTCTCTGACATAGACATGTTTGTTCTGGTAAGGTTGAGTAGCTGTACTTTAAAATTCTTTGAAAGAGAATAACACTGATATTCTGAAACCCACTTCAAGATGAAAGAAAATACAACAAAATCCACAGAAAAGTGATACTTTTACTGGTCAACCAAAATGCAAAAGAATCATGATGCAAGCTTTCGAAGCTCTATTGGCTTCTTCATCAGGCAAAAGATATTAAAAAATAAGAAAAGAAAAATGACAGTGTTGGAGTCATTGCCCTACATTTTGTCTTAGATGTTATTTATGTTGCTGTTCAATTAAGTGATCTCATGTAAGTAGGGGTTACCCCCACCTTCTTGGCCATGGAGTGACTGAGACAAAGGGCAGTAAAATTTAACTCCTTTATTAATAAAAAATATTTTTTTAAAAAATTAACTCCTTTAGCAGCAGTAAAGCAACCCCTCTTGGGATCAAGGATTCCCTGTTATTCTCTCTCTCTCTCTCTCTCTCTCTCTCTCACACACACACACACACACATATCTTTGCCTGATGAAGAAGCCAGTCGACCTTCAAAAGCTTGGATTGTTTTTTGCATTTTGGTTGGCCAAGAAAGGTATCACTTTTTGTGGATTTTGTATTTTGTTTTGCTAGATGGCCAACATGGCTACCACAGAATATATTTACACTTCAAGATGCTTCATACCAGTGTCATTACCCTCATACAGATTGGAATACAAGAGCAATATGAGCTTGGACAGTATCTGCGGAGCAGATATGCAAATTTCCTTAGCATCGAATACAAGCGGAAAGAGGCAAGTATTATACATAGTGTTGTTCTTGCTTGAACTGATTTACATAGGCACACTGTAGTGTATCCCCTTCTTGGAGCCTAAACAGCATATATCTGTTCATGTACCTGTGTCACAAGTTTTTTATATATATATATATATATATATATATATATATATATACTGTATGTGGAGCAAAACGGTGCGTTCCAGAAATCTCTGCTTTTTTTAAAAAAAAAAGTCACGTTTCTGATTCTCACAATTGATAAGGAAAACAATATGTAAAATGTGGATGCAGAACCAAAAGGGTCTCAAATCAAGTTATGGTTACACTGCTTGTAGGATTGTACTGAATGGGCAAACATCTTTTCTCAGCCAGTTCAGCCACCTGAAAGCTAACTGTTTTGCTTTGACCATATTTTTGGAGTGGGAGGGCTGAAAGGGTTGGTTTCCCAGAAACACCTGTTTTACTGACTTTTTTTTTAATTTGGGAAAATACAAGTGGATACCATTATTTTTAAAAACCTAGTTATTACTTCTTTTGCCTTTCAGTGGGGGCAGCTATGATAGAGAGTAGGCAGCAGATGAATATACAGAGGAAAAATGCATAAAAAATTATAGAAAAGTGTTTACTGGGGATTGTTTCTCCAGAAGTTTATATTATTTGAAGTGGTGCAATGTTAAATACCTCTCAAAAGAAAAGGCAATTACAGCATGCCGCTCCGCCCGCCCCTCAACTGTCTTGATTTAGCAGGGACAGCCCAGATTCATCCTTTGTCATCTGACTTTTTCAGCTGCCTTTAATGTGCTCCGATTTTTCTCTCTTCCTCCCATTTCCCCCTTTTATCCTCAGAGTACTTCAGCTGTTGCAAAATCAGTTCAAAGTGCAAACAAAGATTAAATTCAATTAACTCGGCAAGATGGAGAGGAGAGGAAGGGTCATAATCTTGTCCTACCCAGTAGACAAAAGCAAACCAGTACAGCCTCTCCTAGCTTGGCTTCTTCCTCATTAGTAACTTTTGCCATCTTGACCATACTCTGATGTTGCTTGGCCACATGTGTCCTGGTTTTCATCTGTGAAATACTGGAGGATATGTAAGAGAAGCAAGCTTTTTAAAAATAAAAAACTTGTAGGCGTAAATGCAGTGTCTGCTTTCTGCTAGAGAAGAAGCAATTGCTCAACGGCAAATCAGCACTTATGTAAAGCCCATTTAGTCAATGGATCTACTTTATTTGGGACTAGTATAGTGGGCCCTTGGTATCCACTGGACTTTCTTTCCCAGAGCCCCCGTGGATGCCAAAATCCATGAATGCTCAAGTCCCTTTATATACAATGGTGTAGTAAAATGGTGTCCCTTATATAAAATGGTGAGCAGCAAGGATTGCTTTTTTGGATTTTTTTTCCTGAATATTTTTGAGTTGTGGTTGGCTCATTCCATGAATGCAGAAGCTGTGAATACAGCGGGTCGACTGTAATGGGCTTTCGGCCATAGCATAACATTCTGTGCAACCCTGTTTTTAAGCCTGTGCTACTGAGAAACACAGTTATTGAACATGTGGCTTGCTGGCTTACCTTCTTTCCTTCTTGCTTACTTACTGGCTTGCCTTTCCACCCTCTTTCCCTTGTTGCAGTTCTTATTCTTTCTAAAATAAGATTGCCTTACACACACACACACACACACACACACACCTGATGCTTTGTTTGAAGATTTACCCCAAGATTTAAAATGAGTTTCATGTTCTTTTGGAGAGAGGGCAAATCAGTGACATTAACACCTGGATGCAATGGTGTCATTCCTTGGATTACTATGGAGATTACCAGATGGACCCTTAGGGTCCATTTCTGTCCCGCTACCCCCCACCTGCCCCACTCCCATTCCTACTGTGGAATAAAGAAAAAAGTTTCAGACACCTATCTTCATTCCATAATAGAAAAGGGCTCCCCCTCCCTTCGCAGCCCAGTTGTAAATGCAGCCGTCATAAGGCTGCTTTTACAACTGGGAACTCAAATCCCAGCCATTCTCGCATGAGAATGGCCGGGTGGGAAATTTAAAAAGAACCCCCTCCCCAGCTGTTAAAAAAATAAAACAAGCACCAAAACACATTTAAATTTTTAAAAAGCTACCTGGGGAGGGGATTTTTTTTTTTAGTTACCTTGTTGTCCCAATCGCACCCAGAAGTGTCCAGCAGGGACCTCCCGGTGACGTCACATCCAGTTGTTGTCCCGGGAGCATAGCGGGGCTCCCGTTCACTCACCGTCATTCCATTATAATAATGGAATGTGCCTCTTATTCATGGACTTTTCCGTGAATAAGAAGAAGTGGGCGAGGAACAGGAGCAGAACAGGAGCATCCCAGCACAGGGACGGCATTGTCTAAAAGATAAGCCTTTTAGCGATCTCCTGTCGTCCCTGTCTTGGGATATTTTTATTGTCTGATAAACATCTGTATTTTGAAAAGTGAAAAAGAAGACACATTTACCAACTACAGTTGTCCCTTCATATTCGCTGGGGTTTGGTACCAGGACCCCCTGTGGATACAAAAATCTGTGAATACTCAAGTCCTATTATATGCAATAGCATAGCAAAATGGTGCCTCTTATATAAGATGGCAAAATCAAGGTTTGCTTTTCAGATTATTATTTTTTAAAGAATATCTTCAAGCTGTGAATACTTAAATCCGTGGATACGAAGGGACAACTGTATTTCAAACCACCAATCACTATATCTCTCACTTTCAATACTCCTACTGTAATAAGCTGTGATAACTCCTAGTAAAACTACTCCTAACCTTCACTGTATTTAAATAACAACAATGTTGCCTTCCCTTTCCCCCTTCCTGACCTTTTCTGATAGCTGCTTCACCCACTCCACCATGCTGCCCTGTTCCATGGTCCCCACACTGCCTCAACTGCCTCATTCACCTTTGTCTCCAGCAGCAGCAGACATTTAAAAAACCCACCCAGACAGAAATTTTAGCTCTGAAAAAAGAAGACATGTCTGGGAAAAGAAGGACACATGGTAACCCTAGTCATTTCACTGATGGAAGCTAGTTGTCTAATCGTTAGCTTTGATTCTATATTAACTTTATTAACTTTATATCATCCTACATACAACTAATTGAAAGTATCTCTGTTTCACAAACATAGGCACACCCCATGTGGTTTGAGACAGTTGTGCAGTTACGCAAACTCAGGACAGAGATCTTACGTACACTATTCTGCTCTTTCTCAGATTGCTTAGAATCTGATAAATGTTACGTGTGATTTTAGCTTATTTAGCTGGAGCACTGGGAATGCAAACTAAGAATTATACCATTAGTTCTCAGAATAAAAATGATGAGCTAGAGGGAGCAAGTCCTGGGTTTAGACAAAACTGTTTATACCAAATCTTGGAAACATTAATTTTGTAGAATAAACTCCCAGAATGTCTCAGCCAGTTTAGACAGTGGCCTTTATGGCTGGAGGATTCGGAAAGTATTAGTGCAAAAAAGTAAAGAAATTAAAGCTCTGATTTATATTTACCACCAATTTTTGGAAATACCAACACATTGGATGGAGTACATACAACTTTAATGTTTCACAAAAGGAGCCAGAACTGCTAAGGGCAACAGCTATCAAATCAGAGCAAAAGTGGAGGGATGTCTATAATTTTTTAATGAATTTTAATGTTTGTCATGTTTAATGTTTTTAATTGTATAAATTGTTCAGTTGTTTTTTTAAAAAGAAAAGAAAAAAGAAAAATTATACCCCTATGGTAAAATATTGTCAATCATCATAAACAGAGAGTCTGTGAACATTTAGAAGGCAATGCCATAATCACAAAAAGTCAACATGGGTTTCAGAGAAACAAGTCATGCCAGACTAATCTGATCTCTTTTTTTTTGATAAAATTACCAGCTTGGTAGATGAAGGGAACGCTGTGGACATCGCATACCTTGATTTCAGTAAGGCCTTTGACAAGGTTCCCCATGACATTCTTGGAAACAAGCTTGTAAAATGTGGGCTAGACAAGTTAACTGTTCAATGGATTTGTAATTGGTTGACCGGCCGAACCCAAAGGGTGCTCAGCAATGGCTCCTCTTCATCTTGGAAAGATGTGACCAGTGGGGTGCTACAGGGTTCTGTCCTGGGCCCAGTGCTATTCAACATCTTTATCAATGACTTGGATGAGAGAATTAGGGCCATACTTACCAAATTTGCAGATGACACCAAATTAGGAGGAGTAGCTAATACCCTGGAGGACAGGATCAAAATTCAAGATGACCTGGATAAACTGGAGAACTGGGCCAAAGCTAATAAAATGAAATTCAATACGGAGAAATGTAAGGTACTGCACTTAGGGCGAAAAAATGAAATGCATAGATATAGGATGTGGGAGACCTGGCTGAATGAGACTACGTGCGAAAGGGATCTAGGAGTCCTAGTAGACCACAAGTTGAACATGAGTCAACAGTGTGATGCGTCAGCTAAAAAGGCCAATGCGATTTTGGGCTGCATCAATAGAAGTATAGTGTCCAGATCAAGGGAAGTAATAGTGCCGCTCTATTCTGCCTTGGTCAGACCTCACCTAGAATACTGTGTCCAGTTCTGGGCACCACAATTCAAAAAGGATATTGACAAATTGGAGCGTGTCCAGAGGAGGGCAACTAAAATGGTGAAAGGTCTGGAAACCATGCCTTATGAGGGAGCTGGGTATGTTTAGCCTGGAAAAAAGATGGTTAAGAGGCGATATGATAGCCTTGTTTAAGTATTTGAAGGGGTGTCACATTGAGGATGGAGCAAGCTTGTTTTCTGCTTCTCCAGAGACTGGAACACAGAGCAATGGGTGCAAGCTCCAGGAATAGAGATTCCACCTCAACATTAGAAGGAACTTTCTGACAGTAAGAGCTGTTTGGCAGTGGAACACACTCCCTCGGAGCATGGTGGGGTCTCCTTCCTTGGAGGTCTTTAAACAGAGGCTGGATGACCATCTGTTGGGGATGCTTTGATTGTGATTTCCTGCATGGCAGGGGGTTGGACTGGATGGCCCTTGAGGTCTCTTCCAACTCTGCAGTTCTATGATTCTATGATCATTTTTATTTGTCATTTCACTTTCAGAATTTTATTGTAAGTTCAGACTTTGACCGGACCATCATGAGTGCCCTGGCCACTCTTGCAGCCCTTTATTTTCCAACTGGCAACCAGATCTGGAATCCCCAAATTCTTTGGCAGCCCATCCCAGTGCATGTGGTTCCTCAGTGTCAAGATTATGTAAGTATCAAACAGAGGTCTATTTTTAAAAATGGGGGAGGAGTTCCCTGATATTAAAACCCTCACCTGTGACCAGAAGGTTTGGGTGAATGGGACTAAGTTCATACTGGAGTAAAAACCATGTCAGAGCAACAAGATCCTAAATTCAGGTAATTACCAAATGTATCTCTTTGAAATGAATTAAATATTAATGCAAGTAAAATCTTATAAAAAGGAAAGATAAGCACCTTGTACCCTGGCATGACTGGACATTCCAATGGGGTTTTCTTTTTAATGAGTGGTGTGGTAGAATGCTCTTTTAGGGCTTGTCTAAATGGGCAATTTACCCTGGCTCCCCCCCCACTCCCTGTGTTGAAGCCCTGCAGTCCAAATGATGCAGGGCTCCTGTCCGAATTCACCTCTGGACAGTCCTGACAACCCATTTAAAATGGTTTTTTAAAAAACAAATACACCCGGGAAAACCCGCATCATGCAAGAAAACCCAAATGGGTCTAGCGTGGAAACACGGGAGTCCATACCTGCATGCCAGGTTGCATCTTTGGCTGCTGACACTGCTAGTGTCACTCTGTCACCAGGAAGGAGGCCCCCAGCATGTTACCAAGGCCTCTGTATGTGACCAGCCTTGATCCCATGCTGAGGGGCTCCTTCACAGCTTCAGAGAGTGTGACATGCAACATCGGCGGAGGAGACCACTGATACAGCCAGGTGTGTGCCTGCGGACCTCTGGCTGTTTTGTCATGGTAACGGTGGGGGTGGGAATCCAGGCCAGCTCCAGGGTCAGAATACACTGGCTGGAAGGCACCCTATTCTGACCAGTGTAGACAAGCTCTCAGAGATATGAGTGTCTCATTTAAATGGGCTTAATCTGTTGATTTTCCACAAAAGCTGGATTTCCAAGAAACAGAAGGGACTATAAACAAAGTCTGGTAATTGGTTTGTCTATCTGCTTTAACTGGCAGCAGTTTCTGAGGTCTTTGGAGGAGGTCTATATCATCACTTGATACTGGATTTTCTTAACAGGAATTGCTATGAAAAGAATGTGGGGCTGTCTACATAGAAAGCATGCACTCTGCCATTGAGTTAGGAGAGGGTCTCAGGATCATGTGAGACAGGAGAGAGTTAGATTCCTCAAATCTCACTTTAGATAGTTCACTAAGGAAAAGATTCAAGAACAATCAGCACTCCATACAACAACACTCCCTTCCCTTCCGTCTCTTCTGACTGCTGGAGTAACGCTGACTTATATGTAGTGTCTGGATCCACTACCCTCTACCAAGAATCAATACTGTTGCAAAAATGCATGTCTGTGCCATTCTGAGATAGTGCGAGCAAGCAGGGATGGGTGGAACATTTATTTCAATTTGGTTTTTAATAAGAATTTATTAAAACTTGTTTTTTTAAATATATTTTTATTAATTTTATAATCATACATTATAATATCCAATCAATACTTATTTAGTATAACACATAAAATTACCATAAACATAACAATTTTTCTATTAACTAATTTCAAAAGTTAACATAGATTCTTTACTATGATTCTTTTCAAAAATATTAATTCCCCTACCCCCCCCCCACACCTCAGTGCTCCCCTTCACCGGAGCCATTATCCCTTACCTAATCTTTCCAGAATCTCATTTCTTCTCATGGAGGTAACCTCCCATCTTTTGTCTGTAATACTTTTTTAACAAATACTTTCCAAATTTATCAAAATTACTTTCTTTCCAAGTTCCTCTTCTTACTTTAATTCTACATGTTAACTTATCATTTATTGCCATTTTCCAAACTTCTTTATACCACTCCTCCACTTGTACATTTATTTGCATTTTCCAATGTCTTCCTATAATTAATCTTGCTGCCATTAATAAATTTGTTATTAAATCCTTTTCTGCTTGGTTCCCATTCTCTCCATTATAAATTGACATCAATGCTATGCTCGGTTTCCTTTCTATATTTCTATTCAGAATAATTAAAAACTTGTTAACAGAATTAAATCATCCATTTTTCTCTACCTCCCACCCAAACAAGTTTTTGCTTGCTTGTTTTTCTTAAGTTTGAAATAAGGACATGTTTGGTAGATGTGCTTCCAATGTTCATCACACAGTCTATAATCATAATATACCCTCCTACTTCCACACCACCCCAGGTTTCAGTAAGAGGCAGACTGACTAGTAAGGACAGGGTTGTTTGATTCTACTTTGTTTTGGGAAAGATGAGGAACAGCGCAGTGTTGAACCTGGAAATACAGGCTGTTTGCTCATATTAACCAAACTTAGCTCTAATAGAGGAATACCAGCTATTACTTTTCTCTTGCAGGGCTTTCATGGCTTTAATACCTGTAGAGCACATTTTTAAAGCAATCAGCAGGTGAATCTTTTCTCTTCATTGTATCCCTTCACCACAAAACAGTATAGATTTAAAAAAAAGTTTTTAAAATAATTGTACAGAAATCCAGAGACAAAATTGGAAAGAAAGTTACTTCACATTCATGACATTTTCAAAGCATCAAACACATTATTCTTTGTTATATGAAAACCAAAAGCAACCTGAGGAGAACTGTCCCTCTGAGCAACGCTTACTTTAAAATTGTTGGGAAATATGAGAGAGAGCAATGGATTTCTCAAGCAGAGTAATCAAACTGGCAAAGCAGAAGCTGAACAAAAATGAGTCCCTTACCCATCCAAAGTGTGCAACAAAGAAAGAAATGAGTGTAGTCTTCTTTCTCTCTCTGGCTTTTCTTCGCAAACGAAGATTCAGGAAGGACACATCCCGTGCTTTCTGCAAGCGCGCTGATGACTAAAAAGGCCAATCCGAGATAAACAAGTCTGGTTGCAAAAAGCACAGCAGAAGATCTCCTTGGGTGATGTTTCCGGGTTGTGATTCTTTCTGCGTTGTCATTTCTCTTCAAGACTTGTTCGTCGTGAGTTCTCAAATAAGGCTGCAGCATTGTGGATAGTGCATCTCCATGCCTCCCGATGTGAGGCCAGGGTGGACCACTGTTGGTGATCAATTTGGCCGAGCCTGAGATGTTGTTTCAGGGAGTTTTGTATCGCTTTTTTGGAGCGCCCCTCCAGCCACCACCAGCATAGCTCAAAACATCATTAGGGTACGCAAGCCTCTCTCCCACGACAAGGGGGCGTCAATGGAGAGGAGTCTTCTTTGTAAAACATATAAAAGTAGCTTACAATGCTTGTCCATAATCAAATACAGGCCACTCCCCCCATATGTGTGGGCGATACATTTCCAGACTTACTGCAAATACTTGAAACCACAAACCCCATAGAATTATACTGTAGGACCCAGGGAATGCCTAGAGAGGCTGCCTATCTAGTCCTCTCCAGCATGACTATATGGGAACCTCCAGCAGAAGTTATCATAGAGTCATGTTAGAGGACCTAGGAAATACCTAGAGAGGCTGTCTCTCTAGTGGGGGGCAATTAGCTAACACACATTGGAAACTGCTTAATGCAGTGTAGATGTGTAAATAGCTATTGCTTAAAACAATTTGTAAGCCGCTCTGATAGCCTTGAGGCTGAAGAGCGGGGAATAAATAAATAAATAAATAAAATAAAAGACATCTCCAGTCAAGTGGCGGTGGTGGCAGCAGGGCAACAGAGTGAGTCACCCCCATCAATTCCCAAAAAAAGTGTGGAACACAGAGAAGGGGGAGAAGGAATTCAAATCCACCAGCCTACCTTACAGGGTTATTGTGAGGTCTACCAGATGTGTTTGGGGGAGTTTCTTGATGGTGTATGGTACACTGGGTCCAGCTAGTGATTTAAAACTCTCCTTGGTGAATTTATATTGTGATTGAAATATAGGTTTAGACTGCCTTGATTTAAATCAATCCAGCTGGCTACAAAAGAGTTCAGCTATCAAGAAGAAAAAAAGGAGCCAGAAGTATTGCAAGAATATGCTGTGATGTTTCAAGAACCTTGACATCCTTGCTTGTTCCTCAAAAGATCACATCATGATCTTTTGAAGGGGAAAAGAAAGAGATGCCAGAATTCTCTCATTTACCTTAGAAGACATTATAGATTCGAGTCCTTCACACCTAGGAAATATTTTCAAGGCAAAAGTTTCAAGCAATTTACAGTCATTAATTTGTTCCTTGCGTTCTGTGCCTGATATGTTTATTCTCAGGGCCAGTCTAAAAGAGAGGAATCATTAGCTCATATAACACAGTGGCTGGCATCCTGTTAATGACATACACAGGTTTAAGTTAACTTTATACCTGTGTGTGTCTATTTTTGCTCACTGCGGAGGTTGGAATTCACTCCCTCCCTCTGCAGCAACTAAACTTTCCACCCCATGGATCCATGAATATTCCATATAGTCCATCAGTCATAAGATTGTTGGGAGGCCAATGTTACAAAAGGTGATAGTTAAGACCTAAATCCACTGACCATATTTCTACTTTTGTTAAATGCCCACATTTTGAAATTAAATTCACAGCCATCTGTTTTATAATTTTGTAAATCTCCCTTCTGCCTTCTTCTTTGCAATTTTGCAAGGGAAATAAATTAAACAGACTTTAATAGGTGCATAAAAGCACATCTCAGTAAATGTTTACTTCGGCTTTGGTAAAGCCTCAAACATTCTTGCATTTGTGGAACTGATTTTAAGTGATTCTGAATGTTTGGGTAGATGAGACTTTCAGATTATGGCCTAAATCCAATGGCTAGTCCCAGCTAAACTAAACCCATTGAATCAATTGAATTAACATAAATTTTTATTTTCTATCCAACAATTGATTCCCTAAGTCTACTTTAACTGGGACTAGGAATTTGATTTCATAGCACTTTGTAAATTATAGGAAAAAGTTATTTGAAGTTGTTTTCTAAAGATATTTGTTTTCTCCTCTTTTTTTGTTTTTTTACTGAATTTTCTAAAATCCTCCAGATTTTATAGATATAAAGAAATATCTGGCTTCAGTAACATGGATCCTTTTATTATTTTTAGTTGCCCCATTTTCATTAGAAAATGCCTAACTGCTTTAATAATGTAAGTAATAAATAATAACTTAATTAAAAGAATTGTGTTAGTTCTGGTCATTAACAGAGAAGCTAGAATGAGCTTTTGTATGAAAAATAATTTATTTTAATTTCCCCCCTCAGATACACCCTCCTATTGCTGGCTGTGCACGATATGACAAAATTCAGAAGGAAACCATGACATCAGAGATATTTCAAAAAATGTTAGAACCCCATATGGTAAGTAAAAATAAAATTGTTTGATGGTTGCATAGAGTATTTGTAAATGGGGTTGAAAACGTTTTTCTCAGAAAAAGAAGAGTATATTGATATCTGTCTGTCTACCTACCAATCTATTCAATGTGTTTATTCATTTGGGGGGGAAATGCCATACAAAAATGCCATATAATTCTGTGACCTTACTGGTGTGATAAACTTTACAAATGTGATGAATAAGCTTTTTATCAGCCATGAAGCCAAAGGCATTAATGTCTTTGTGAAACAGTGGGGTATACACCAATATACACAGATATGGCATTGGCTGAGACTTTTTCCTTTTGCTCTTCTCTTTCAGAAAACCTTACAAAGCTTGGCAAAGTACACAGGTTACGAGATAGCCACACTCAAAAACTTAACCAATGGGAAAGCTATGAATCTCTACAGTTCCCTAATGTGTAAGGTACTGCAAACAACAAAAATGTTGTATCAGTCTGAACAGAAGCACGTGACCTCCTAAACCAGCCTCTTCCGGCTCAGGTCCCCAGATATTGTTGGACTAAAACACCCATCATCCCTTATCATTGATCATTTTGGTTGGGATTATGGAAAGTGAAACTCAACAACCTCTGGGTGCCTCCAAATGAGGAAAGACTGCAATCAGAATGCCCCATTGTATGCATCCCATTCTTTACCCTTCTCTCTAGTAGCTGGAGTCAGTGAGTTATTTTTTGCTGTGTCCTGAATCCACTTTATCTGGGTTACTTTATTTGAATAGCATAGGGATGAAAAGCCTCTAATCTGCAGGGCAGCTTCAGACCATGGGGTATGAGTCCTCATCCACTGGTTATCTCCAACCAGTGATCGGCAATAGCAGATAAGAGCTATGTAAAGCCCCAAAAGTGTACATGGAAATGAGAGATGAACTGGGCTTTGCAGGCCCCAAGGGTGTTGCAGTGGGACTTACTCCTGAGTAGGCATGTGTAGAAGGAGCTGTACTTCTCGTGATGGGGGAACTGCTCAAGCAGGCAAAAACAGCATAAAGTTCCACTCACTTTGCTTTGATCCCATTTTATGAGTTTCACCCATGGCTGTAACACAGCCCCTGAGACTCTTTCCAAGTTGGAATTTTGGTCCTAGACCAAAAGTGTTCTCCCCTCCATTCTAAACCAGGAAAACACAGGAAAAGCTATGCTGGACCTAATCCTAAAACCAATCTAATCCAACATTCAGTTCTGACAGTGGCCAAGCCAATGCCTAGGGGAAGACCAGAAGTAGCCAGGAGTGCCACATGTCCACCTAGCAACTGCTGTTGTCAGGCCTACTGCCCCTGACAACACATGAGTACAAGGCCTGTTTGTTTCCCATGTTGGGAGAAGGGTGAGATATAAATTAAACAAGCAAACCTCTGTCAAGTTTTTTAAAGTGAGATTCAGATAGTAAAGAAATGTCTTTATGTGGCTAAAGAAGTGTCAGCCTGCATTGGTTGCCTACCCCTTTTACTTAACTAGCCTTCTTTTAGCCATAAAGATAAAGTTAGAAAGTGCCTGATGTACAATACATACAGAAAGGTGGGGCTGGATTGCACCTGATGACCCTGTCCTTGGTCCCTCTGCTATTTTCCCAGTTCTGAAAACAGCTTACTGCACATACACGCATAGCCCCTGTGCAGAAACACAATCTAAACACAGAGCAGGAGTGCATCCAACAGGTGCTATCTTCTCTGCATATTGATTTTTCATTGTCTGTAAATGGCTAAGGAGAATCAGTGCAATGAAGCTGTTCAAGTTTAGACTGTCATTTGGGAAGGGTTGTCAGACCCCAGGGCCTGGCTCCGCTTCAATTCTCAGGGGGAGGGGGAGGAATCTTAGGGCAAGAGCACATCCTTGAAAGGGGGTGTATGTATGTGCGTGCATGTGTCATTTAAAAAAACTTAAATGGCATACTCTGTGCAATTGTGTTTGATACTTAATGTATCACACTTGATGGCATCACCAGGGACTGGCCCTTGCAACATCATCCTTGTAATATCAGCAGGGGCCACTTCCTTTGACATCATAAGAAGTTGTCCCTAGCACTCAGGTTTTGGCCCTGAAATTTCAAGGCCTGACATAATCCTGACCTGGAAATCCTAGATTTAGGAGTCTATACTCAAGACCCCACCAAGTTTTGGACCTGTCACTCTCTCTTCCTCTCAGCCAGACTACATCCCCAGTCTATTATAAGGATGAACTGGAGAAGACAAAAACCTCTTCCCAGTGGATGTCTCCAGTGACCTGAGATCACTGAGAAGATAGAGTATACATTAGACAAACCTCATTGAAAAGAAACCCAGGGGTCCTTAAAAGAGCTAACCCCTTTCTCTTTAAATTTGCCATAGATTGTTCATAATTATACCCTACCAAGCTGGGTCACAGAAGAGATATTGGCTGAGCTGGAAAAGCTGTCAGAGTTGGCTCATGAGTCATTTTTTGGAATTTACAAGAAAAAGGAGAAATCACAACTTCAAGGAGGTAAACAGAATGACACCCAACTTCATCTGGGAGACACCTGGAAAAGTCTGCAAGTCCACCTCCAGAGACTAGGAGGCCCTTGGAATTGCACTCTCTGTTGGATCCCACCTCTCCCTAAATGAGTGATCCCACATGACCCTCTATCGGCTTACTTCCTAATGGGACAGAGAGGAGAACAGCAGCACAATAGCAGCACTAAAGTTAGCACCATCCTGGTTTAGAGAGCTGTGTATATCTCATACAGTGCTCCAGGACACCCCTGACATAATGTAACTCCATGGTATTGTAAGGAATCTTAGGTGGAAGCTGAAATGGAAACTTAAATATTGAAACATGGGGGAACACCAGCATAATGCCCAGCTGTCCTGATTTGGCAGAGACGGTCACAATTAACTTTTCATCAACCCATTTTTTCAGCTCCTTTTAAAATGTTCCAGTTTCTCTTTCCTCCTCCCACCTTCCCCATTTACCCTCAGCTTACTGCAATGGCTACGGACTAAGGACTTTATAAGACAGACAAAATACAGTGCCATAATGACACCACATAACCACGAAAGGATGCGCAGATCAATGTTGCCCTTTTGCGGTTATGTCCTGTCAAAATCCCATACCTTTTAATTGACAGCTTAAGCCGTCGATTGATTCCCCTCCCCCTGCCATTTTGGTGCTGGCATTGCCGGCATGTGAAACCTCTGGCCATTTAACTCTCGTCACTGCAGTGAGAGTGTCCGGTCTGTCATGAACACTTCCAGGTGAGATCGGGACATCCAGGTAAGTTTTGCTCTTTTTTATTACCCTCCCCAGGTTACTTGGGACTTTTAAATTGTGCCTAGATGCTTGGTGCAACTTGTAATGTATTAGTTTTGTTTTTATATTAAAATTTCCCATGCAACAAAGTCTCACCGAATTTTGAACAAGGAAGTGAATGGGGCTCCGTTCATTTCCTCTTTATTGCCAGGGAGCCTTTGCCAGAAGAAGAAGGTAAGTGCAGAGGGGAACGTTGTTTTGCTGGCATAGAAATGTTTTTTTTAATGCCGGCAAAAGACTGTTTTAAAAGGGGTCATCTGATAAAGTCCTAAGTTTAAAGTGCAAAATGCAACCCAGCAGGGGAAGAGGAGAGGGGCAAAATCTTGCCCTTCCCAGTAGGCTCAGGCAAAAGCAAACTGCTGCAGGCTTTCCTAGCTTGTCTACTCTTCCTCGTTAATAACTTTTGCCATGTTAACCACACTCTGATGTTGTTTAGCTAAACATGCCCTGGTTTTGATCTGATGATAGTGTGGCCCTATCATCAAAGTGAGCTGCCTGTCTCAATCAGAAGATGTGGGTATCATAAAAGGGCAGAAAAATATTCTACTGTGCTATTATTGTATACAAAGAGGTACTTGTTTGATTTTCTATCTCAGGTCCCAGAATGACTTACCTGTTTTTGGTTACTCTTCTACACCTTGACTTGGATGAATTGGTGGGGGTAGGAGAAATTTTCCTGCCAGAGAGAAGGACAGCAGCTTCTGGACAGCAAGTTTCCTGTTTCCAGGCCAGTTTCCTGCCAGGGAGAAGAAGGAGAGCAGCTTCTAGACAGCCATTCTGACTGGGGAGATTGAATATTTTTTTAAACTGTTGGGAGAGGCTGCTTGTTGCTGACTCAAGCGCCTAACGGCGCGCGAATTTCAGTAACCAAACAAAAATACAGCATACCTAAAAGTACAGCTTAGCATTCTCAGCATTAACTAAGAGTTCTTAGATTACCTAAAAGCTCTCACCATGGACACTGAGGGGACTGCAGCAGTCATTTGCAACACTTGTGCGATGTTTGTCTTCTTGTCTACAGACGTGGAGAACTTCACATGCACCAAGTGCAAGCTGGTAGCCCTCTTGGAGGAGAAAGTACAGCAGCTGGAGACATGGGTAGCTACACTTGATTGGAGTCTCATGATTGGAATGTAGGAATAGAGGGGTATAACCTTTATAGGAGAAACAGGCCAAACAGGAAAGGAGGAGGAATAGCATTATATGTCAGGGATATTTACACCAGTGAAGTGATCCATGACATCAATATTGGAAGCCAGGTGGAGAGCATCTGGATAAAAATTAAAGGGGAGGGAAACAACAGGGATGTTATTGTGGAACTCTACTACAGACCCCCAAAGCAGACGGAGGAATTGGATGATGCCTTTCTAGAACAGATGAACACACATGCAGAAAGGAGAGATGTAGTAGTGATGGGTGACTTCAACTATCCTGATATTTGCTGGCAATCTAACTCAGCCAAAACTTCAAGGTCTAGCAAATTCCTTACTTGCCTGGAAGACAATTTCATGATCCAAAAGGTGGAAGATGCAACAAGGGGGTCAGCTATTTTAGATCTGATCCTAACCAACAGAGATGACCTGGTTAATGGGGTGCAAGTGGTGGGATCCTTAGGTGAGAGTGATCATGTTCTCCTGGAGTTTGTTATACAATGGAAAGGAGAAGCCAGGCATAGTCAGACACGCATTCTTGACTTTAAGAGAGCTGATTTCAATAAACTCAGGGAAATACTGGGGGTGATCCCATGGTCAGGAATACTAAAAGAGAAGAGACCTCAAGACGAATGGGACTTTCTCAAAAGGGAGATACTGAAGGCACAATTTCAAACAGTACCATTGAGGAAGAAAAATGGGAGGTGTCTCAAGAAACCAGGATGGATGACTAATGAACTTTCAATGGAGCTAAGTTTTAAACGGAACATGTATAGGAAATGGAAAAGGGGGGAAATCACCAAAGAAGAATTCAAACAGATAGCGAACATGTGTAGGAGTAAAGTCAGAAAAGCTAAAGCGCAGAATGAGCTCAGGCTTGCTAGGGAGGTTAAGAACAATAAAAAGGTTTTTTGGGGGTATGTCCGCAGCAAAAGGAGGAAGAAGGAAATGATAGGGCCACTACGTGGAGAAGATGGCTAAATGCTAACAGGGGACAGAGAAAAGGCAGCTTTGCCTCAGTGTTTTCAGAAAAGGAAAAGAAGGACCAACCTGAGGATAATGGAACAGAGGACACAATAGGGGAAATCCAGCTCAAAATAAGTAAAGAGGTAGTACAGGAATACCTTCTTAATCTAAATGAATTTAAATCTCCAGGACCAGATGAACTACATCCAAGAGTATTAAAAGAGCTGGCAAATATAATCTCAGAGCCATTGGCAATAATCTTTGAGAACTCCTGGAGAACAGGAGAAGTCCCAGCAGACTGGAGGAGGGCAAATATTGTTCCCATCTTCAAAAAGGGGAAAAAAGAGGATCTCAACAATTATCGTCCAGTTAGTCTGACATCAATACCAGGGAAGATTCTAGAGCAGATCATTAAACAGAGAGTCTGTGAACATTTAGAAGGCAATGCCATAATCACAAAAAGTCAACATGGGTTTCAGAGAAACAAGTCATGCCAGACTAATCTGATCTCTTTTTTTGATAAAGTTACCAGCTTGGTAGATGAAGGGAATGCTGTGGACATTGCATACCTTGATTTCAGTAAGGCCTTTGACAAGGTTCCCCATGACATTCTTGCAAACAAGCTTGTAAAATGTGGGCTAGACAAGTTAACTGTTCAATGGATTTGTAATTGGTTGACCGGCCGAACCCAAAGGGTGCTCAGCAGTGGCTCCTCTTCGTCTTGGAAAGATGTGACCAGTGGGGTGCCACAGGGTTCTGTCCTGGGCCCAGTGCTATTCAACATCTTTATCAATGACTTGGATGAGGGAATTAGGGGCATACTTATCAAATTTGCAGATGACACCAAATTAGGAGGAGTAGCTAATACCCTAGAGGACAGGATCAAAATTCAGAATGACCTGGATAGACTGGAGAGCTGGGCCAAAGTTAACAAAATGAAATTCAATACGGAGAAATGTAAAGTACTGCATTTAGGGCGGAAAAATGAAATGCATAAATATAGGATGGGAGAGACCTGGCTGAATGAGACTACGTGCGAAAGGGATCTAGGAGTCCTAGTAGACCACAAGTTGAACATGAGCCAACAGTGCGATGCGGCAGCTAAAAAGGCCAATGCGATTTGGGCTGCATCAATAGAAGTATAGTGTCTAGATCAAGGGAAGTAGTGGTGCCGCTCTATTCTGCCTTGGTCAGCCCTCACCTGGAGTACTGTGTCCAGTTCTGGGCACCACAATTCAAAAAGGATATTGACAAATTGGAGCGTGTCCAGAGAAGGGCAACTAAAATGGTGAAAGGTCTGGAAATGATGCCTTATGAGGAGAGACTTAGGGAGCTGGGTATGTTTAGCCTGGAAAAAGACGGTTAAGAGGCGATATGATAGCCCTGTTTAAGTATTTGAAGGGATGTCACGCTGAGGATGGAGCAGGCTTGTTTTCTGCTGCTCCAGAGACTGGAACATGGAGCAATGGGTGCAAGCTCCAGGAACAGAGATTCCACCTCAACATGAGGAGGAACTTTTTGACAGTAAGAGCTGTTCGGCAGTGGAACGCACTCCCTCGGAGTGTAGTGGGGTCTCCTTCCTTAGAGGTCTTTAAACAGAGGCTGGATGGCCATCTGTCGGGGATGCTTTGATCGTGATTTCCTGCATGGCAGGGGGTTGGACTGGATGGCCCTCGTGGTCTCTTCCAACTCTGCAATTCTATGATTGTATGATTCTATGATTCTATGAAATTCCTTTGCTGTTCCTTCACAGGAAGCAACATATCTCATGCCAGCACCAGCTGGAGCTCCAACAGATGCCATATTGTGATGCCACCCCTAAAATTTCAATATTTTTATTTACTCAAAGTCACTTTTTACTGGAATAACAACATCAATTTTATTTCATGCAAGGACACAACATGGCATTTTGCAAACTGCATATGATGAGACTACATTGACCATATAAGGAACTGTTTTATCATTTCATGTTTGACATGGTGCATGTGGCTTGACACACATGAACAAACTGGAATGGTGACTTCTTGAAAGCCATTGACTTGAAAGATGCTTTCTATGTTGACAACAAACCATACCGTGCATAGCTCACTGTTTTTCTTGTGAGATTGAGCTGATTCTTTCTTGTGGCTTGAGTCTGTAGCAGCAGAGCAAAAGCAACTCTGTCCTCCAGGCAAACCACTTCCTGTCAGTGATGGTCAATGATAGTTGATAGCTCTGATGTGATAGTGAATCCAATCCAGATTTTAGTATGAACTTTAGTGGCACTATCCAATATGCTGACCTTATTTGGGGGATAGGGTTTAACACAGTGATTCCCAAAGTGGGCGCTACTGCCCCCTGGTGGGCGCTGCAACAATCCAGGTGTGATGGCCACAGGTGCATTTGGGGCGATGAATAACTAACTGTAAGGGGGCGGTGAAACCAAAAAAGAAAGAAGAGAATATTTAGAAAAATTGATTTATGTATTCCGCTCATAACGCTTAATTTTTCTTTGAACAACGTACTGGATGTTTGCTCGGTTCCTGCATACTCCGTCACTTGCATTGAGGTATGTGCAATCGCACACTGCTACTGTTCATGTGGTGCCACTGAATTGCCGTTCCAAAATACATAAGCACTACGAGCATTGTTGCAGGCAACTGCCACTCGTGTGATTGGTTGATTGCAAGGCCAAAGTCTGGAACGGCAGCAGCAGTACTGGCTACTGGCAATACTACCAGCAGATTTTGGAGCACGCTATGAATCAGGAGATTTCCTGTAATTATTACGGGAAAATTAGGGCATAATATAACTCTGAGGACTTTTTCAGATGGAGAAATACACCGCAAGAAGGGTCATCGCTCTTGCAACACTGCTACATGGCAGGGGGGATGTTTTGTATGACGCCATCCCCCTGCCGATTCTGTTCCAGTACAGATTGCAGCTCCAGCATCATATTTGGCCGTTTCTTAATCATGGAAGTTGACCGTGATTAAGAAACGGCCAAATATGATGCTGGAGCTGCGATCTGTACTGGAACAGAATCGGCAGGGGGATGGCGTCATACAAAACATCCCCCCTACCACGCAGCAGCATCGCAAGAGGGATGACCCTTCTTGCGGTGTATTTCTCCATCCGAAAAATGTCCTAAGTTAGATTGTTGTGATATTGTGACAAGTTAAAGTTAACTAATAAATAGTGCGACTATAATTGGTGAGTATTAGTTATTTATTTTGTAATAATTATATGCGCTTTACAATTAATAATATCATGTTTATTTATTTCATTAGTATTTATTTTAGTTTGTTTTTTACAAAAATATTTCAAAAAAATACAAAAAATAATTTAAAATACCTCCATAAAAATTTAATTTTTTTCTACAGATAATAATGACTCAACCAAAGAAAAATGTAGACAATATTATATCGAATATTTGAAATATGGCTTTATTGAGTCGCCTGTAAACAATACATTACAATGTGCCTGATTTGCCAGAAAGTTTTATCAAATGAAGCTATGAAGCCTTCCAGACTACAAGAATATTTGACTAAAATTCATGGTGATAAAAAAGATAAGGATTTGTTATTTTCGAACACTAAAAGAAAAATTTATCAAACAACCGACACTGGCAAAACTCTTTTCAACCGCAATCACACAAGATCGCGATGGCTTGCTTGCTTCTTACAATATTTCTTTAATGATTGCCAAATCGGGAAAACCTCATACTATTGGTGAAGAACTAATTATACCGGCTATGCCAAGCCTGAGGGATCATGGGAACTGTAGTCCAACAACACTCAGAGGGCCATCTCTATTCTATGTGAACCAGCTTACATGTGGCCACATTTCAAAGGACCATTCCAGAGTTCATTTGCTGGGTGGGGTAGGGTTACCAGAATTGTGTGGGATCCGTGGAGATCGACTTGTGACACTCAAATTATGATATTAAATTGGGGATTTTTAATTAGCTCAAAGGTACGGCTGTGAGAGGCTGGATAGTTATGGGACCTTTGCAGCTGTGTATACCAGTACTCACTGATGAGACTACAAGCCAAAGTAAAATAAAAATGGTTTTTATTGGAATATAATCATGGAGGAATTCACACATGCACACATGCTCGCAAGCGATCACACAAGGCTAATGAATAATTAGGAGGAAGTATTTGGATACAGGAATAAATTTGGGGAATGGACTGTAATTACCTGTCTGGGGAGCAGAGATTTGTGTGTGAAGAAAGACTCAGACTTGGAGCTGAGGTTCACACACCAGACGGAAAGAGTAATGGTGTGTGGAAATTGTGTGTGCTTTGGCTAAGATTTGGGGTAATATTTATACCCAATATTGTACCCTTAAGGGGTGTTTTGAGAGTAAGATAATGCTTGGGTGAATTGCCCAGAGTTAAACAATGCCAGCTCTGGCTTCATTGATTGCCGCTAATGGTTGAAACATTAAGGTTGATGGGTTTATGGCCTCCTGTATATTGTGGATGGGGGAAAGGTGTGAGGAAAAGACATTTACCAGGATGAGTGGGGATAATAGATGTTCCGGTAACTGCTTTTGGAGAATAACTCATGACCAGGTGTGTCCAGGAGAGACTAGAACATTCCTCCCTAATGACTGTCTAAGGGGGGGGGGGCTTCACTTAATCACACCCTGTGTGTGTTTGATTTTGGGGAATTTCCAATGACACCTTCATTGACCCTAGTGACCTCCGCTAGCCCCTATGTTTAGGTTGCCCTGGTCTACTTGAAACCATGTGAAGTGTCTAATAAGAACAATTATGATTTTTTTGGAGGGAGGGGGCTGTAAGGCCAGGTAAGAGGGGGAAGGGGTCATCTTGAGTAGGCTTAAGTAAGAGCAGTTTTTTACAGAAGTTGCAAATAGATTAGCCAAGTTTATGCTGAGTACAACACCTCAGTCTAATCAATTAGCAATGGTTTAATTGTATTTTCCAAAAAGTAAATAGTAACACAGAGATAGACCATTTGGATCAGAACAATCATGTGAGTCTTGAACTGCTTTTCTCCCCTCAGCTCCATAATCCTAGTCTGGCCCAGCCCTTCCAATCATGGCTGAAATTTGCATTTTTCCAAAAGGCAACCTTGCAAGGATTTATTATTGCATGATTAGTGCCTCATCAAATCTGGTCCACAGTCATTTATTGTGGAATGATCCTCCTCATTTAAAAACCTGACTTTTTAAAACGTGGGTTTTAACTGACTCTTATTTCCATTCTTTCCATATTTGTGCAGGTGTGCTTGTGAAAGCTATTCTAAAAGACCTCATAGGTGCTACAGCCAGTGGGAATAAGCGAAAATTAGTGGCCTATTCTGGAGTAAGTGTTTGATAATTTTTCTTCAATATTTGAGAGGGCATATGAGAGAGATGAAAGGGGCTTCAACTGATGCTGTTTCTGGGAGCTTCCATTTCTGGGGGCTTATCTATACAAGGCAAAAACATGTAGATTGCTCCAGAGTAATGGCAATTTGCAGCAGCTGCTATTTGTCTTAATGGTTTTTTAAGCAGATAGCAAGCATGCAAAGCTATCTGCATTTGCTGTGCAAATGGGCATGCTTGTGAATCAAGATTGTGACCATGAGTGAATTACTCGTGTTTTTACTTATTTCAAATTGCCACAGTCAGACAGTATTTTCTTTTTTTAAAAAGACCCTATCCACGATGTGAAAGAGCAACCTTTCACTTTAACAATAACAAAAAAACAAGTTTATTGCCTTAGTGCTTGTTCACTAAGGCGAAAATCCAATGGCAGCTCCAGGCGCTTGCCTTGTTAGCAAGCTCTGCCCCCTGCACATGTCTGACCAATCAGCATTCAATTTCCACTTGTATGAGAAAAGCGAATCATTTCAGTTGCTTTTCCCAACAAGCAGGAATGCACATTCTCCCCGCTGTTTTTTTAAAACAGGAAAAGTTGCAAAGGCTTTTCCAGCATACTTTTTGGCATTTTGGCCCCCTCCTTCCAAATATGGCAGAGTGATGCAGAATCCCATTAAGACAGATGGTATTATCCTCACATTCTATAAGGAGTATTTTTGCCATTTAGACAACCCCTAGGCACAATTCAAAGTGCTGGTTAAGACCTATAAAAATATATATGGCTTAGATCCAGATTATCAAAAAGACTGTACAGTAGCATCCCTGCATCCGCTGATTCACCATCTGCAGATTCAATTGTCCACAGATGGAAACGGCAGAGTGGGAGGGAGGGAGGGAGGAGGCAAGCTTGTGAGGGTTTGGTGGGTTCCAGTGTGGCTGCCAGTTGGAAGGAGGGTTCTGGCAGGATGGAGCTGGTGGGTGGGGGAGGGAGGGAGGGAGGGAGGGAGGAGGCAAGCTCACCTTTTCCTCCTTTGCAGGGGGGGTTCTGGCAAGGTGGGCGGGAGGACGGTTCCTGTGGGATGGAGCTAGTGGGAGGGAGAGGAAGGGGGAAGGCAAGCTTGCGGGGCTGGGTGGGTGGGTTCCAGTCCAGCGGGCAGGTGGGTGGGTAGACAGGAGGAGGGTTCCAGTATAACGAAGCTGGTGGGTGGGGGAGGGAGGGAGGAGGTAAGCTCATGGGAGGGGTGGATTCCAACATGGCAGGCAGGAGGAAGGGAGGAGGGAGGAGCCCCTCCCTTCTCCACAGGTGTGGGTCAGTTCTGGAGCAGCAGGTGGGAGGGAGGAGGGTTCCGGCACAGCAGAGCTTGTGGGCAGGGGAGGGAGGGAGGGAGGGAGGGAGGGAGGGAGGAGGTGAGTTCACCTCCCCCTCCCTTCCATGGGAGGGTTCCAGTGGTGGCAGTGTTCGCTATTGTCCACAGATTTACCATCCACAGTGGGGCCTGGAATCAATCCCCCATGGATATGGGGGTCCTACTGTATCTTTCTCTATGAGCCTACCAAAGCCTTAACATCAGCAGGGAAGGGCTTTCTCATGGTCCCACCATCCTCACATGACCATCTGATGAGGACACGTAAGATGGCTTCCTGAGGGGTTGTTCTCACACTGTGGATATTCCCTCTCATGGGAGATTTTCAGATGGGGGAAATAACCCCCGTGGAGATCAGGAGAGAAACAGGGCTATTCCACTGCCAGTGCCCCATTTCGCACACCCCTGTCCTTCTCCCGATCTCCATTTGTTCTCCCTCCATCCTGCTTTCATTTTCCTTTGTGATTTTTTACTAATGGAAATTCTTCGTTCCTAAAAAATAGCAGAAAATAGTGGAAGGAAAATGAAAGCAGGTCAGAGGGAGAACAAATGGAGGTCGGGAGAAGGATGGAGGTGTGCGAAATGGAGTGTTGGCAGCGGAACAGCCCTGTTTCTCTCCCGATCTCCACGGGGGTTATTTTCCCCATCTGAATATCTCCATGGAAGGCTAGATTTTCCCCCTCTCTGCTCTCTTTTTTCCAGTCAGTAAAAAACTATTTATTTTAAAGCCATTCGATGACCAATGGACTGAAGTGTTGCTACAAAGGAGGGGACAAAATGAGGGCATTACCCACCCACCCCCAACAGGAATTGTATCCCTCTGAAGAAATTGTCTTTTACTTCCCAGATTTCTAGCATTGCAGTAACTTAAAGCTTCAGTTGTGCATTCAGAGTTTAGGCTTCCTAAGAAAAGGGGGGAAGTTACCAATGAAATAAGAGCACAGCAAATATAAGAATTCTAGGTATGAATGATTTTCAGTTTATCACTCTCTACAATGATAGAAAGTTAGTGACTGAGGGAAAATTTCATTGAGAGGAGCAGAATTCTCATTTGGAGGGGCAATGCCCTACTTTTGCCTCCCCCTCCCAGCTATGACCTGTTAATGGGTCAAGCAAATGAGCTTTTAATAACATTTATATGCTACGTTTTTATCTTTAAGGTTATGCCCTTTAGATGATTCTACAGTGTTTAAATTATGGGGGATTTGACAGGGTAGATAATATAATTGTCTATCATCATGGCTTGTTGTTGTATCTTGTTTTAACCTTGTTGTAAACTACCTTTGGTTTCTTATTTGGAGAAAGGTGGATATACAGTCAGGCCCCAATATCCACAGATTCTGCATCCATGGATTCAACCATCCACAGCTTGACAATATTCCCCAAAAATAAATTTTAAAAAGCAAAGCTTGATTTTGTCATTTTATACAAGGGGCACCATTTTACTACACAACTGTAAATAATGGGACTTGAACATCCAAGGATTTTGGTATTTGGGTGAGGGGACTGGAATCAAACCCCAGTGGATACCGAGGGCCCACTGTAAATTACACAAGCAAACAACCAAATAAATATAATGTCCACCAGCACGGCATGGTGGTTTGAATGTGGGACTACAACTCTGAAGATCAGGGTTTGAATCCCTGCTCAGCCATGAAAACCCAATGGGTGAACACTCCAATTCACCTTCCTTTGGCCATACCCACATTACACAAATAATCCCATTTTAAACTAGATTATTTGCCATGGCTCCTTCCTATTGAATCCTAGGATTTGTAGTTTTACAAGGTCTTTAGCCTTCTCTGCCAAAGCGTGCTGGTGCCTCACGAAACTATATATCCCAGGATTCCATAGGAAGGACCCATGGCATATAATCCAGTTCCAAAATGGATCATTTGTGTAGTATGGATTTGGCCTTTGGCTGGATTGAGCTTGGGGGATATTGTGTTTGTGTACATCCCTATATCTATGTATCTATAGTATGGTATATTCTATATTCTCTGTCTGCTGTAATTCATTTTCACAGCATTCACTCACCATCGCAGCCATCCAGATGGCACTCAATATTTACAGTGGAAAAGTGCCACCCTATAGTTCTTGCCATTTTGTGGAATTGTATGAAGATCACAAGGGGTATGTATCTGTTCACAATTGTAAGAAATCCAAGGAACTTTGCTTTGAATGAGATATCACAAACAAATCCTGAGTTAAAGAAGTCAATGGAGTGGAACCAAGATGAGAGTGCTTTTCTTCCCTAATTCCCACAGCAACCACATTTGCTCCAATATGCTGTGTTTCTTTTCTGGGAGGGAGAAGGAAGAAGAACCTTAGTACAGTAGATACATGGATGGAAATAATTCATCTGGTTCATACTTCTATGAATCATGGAACTAGTCCCAGCTATTAGTCTATCTAAGGTCTTGTCTATATGGTCAAAATAATCGAACGGCATATGAACAGAAGTTGATTCGTTCATACAGACATTTGCACAAATACATGTCATTAGGAAAGGGGGCAGCCAAATCCACTGCAAAGTCTGTGTGTGTCACATCCAGGGCGTCATGCGGATTTTTGAAAAAGCTCCATACGACATGCAAATGTGTGATCATTCGAACACATGCATTCACACAAATATGAACAAGCAGCATAATCTGACTGGCTGGATAAGGATGAGGGTGGGGCTAGCAAACAGGGAAAACACCTGCAGCCACTATGATGGATTTTCAGCTAAATGAGGGTGCAGTCAGTCGATCAAATGGTGATCTTATACTCTTTTTTTCCTTTTTTTTTTTTGTGCGCACCATGGGAAACTATTTGGGGGGGGTTGGTGGTGGCAGATTTAAAATCTCGAGGAAATCACTTGTGGCCGCCATCTTGACTAGGGGTCATACAGAGTTGGGGAGGGCTCTTTTGACAGTGAAGACAAGTCACATCATCGTGAATGCCTGCTTTTTTAGACGTGTTTGTATTTTCCCCCTCTCATATAGACAAGACCTAAATTTTACATTGGGGAAAAAAAAACTACTCTAAAAGGACGGGAAGCCTTCGGGAGACAGTATTAAGATGACACAGTGAGCTTCTGTGGGGTAGACAGAAGGATGTCCCGTTGCATTAGCAGAAGGTTGGATTTAGCCCCTTCTATTTGTTTTTATTTCATTACTTCTTATTTGATAGTGAGTCAGCATGGCATAGTGTTGAGTGTTGGACTAGGACTCTGCAATACCAAAATCCAAATGCTTACTCAACCACAGAAACCCACTGGGTGACGTTGGAAAAGTCTCACTGGGTTTGCTTTGATTAATTGCTCATTAGGGTTGGAGTATCTGTTCAAATAGTCCTTGCTATGCCTAGAGTCTGATTCCTGACTCTAATGTAGCTTAGAGTCAAATTTGAAAGGAATCTTTCAAATAATATAATTGATCTATCTGTTTTTCTGCTCTGTCTTGGGATCTTAATGAAGACAATACACTGTGGAGATGTTCTTCCGAAACGACACGTCAAGGGACCCATATCAGCTCATGATTCCTGGCTGTGCACTTTCATGTCCTTTAGGCAGGTTTGCTCAACTGGTTTCTCCAGTCATAGTGGAAGACTGGGAAAAAGAATGTAAAGAATAGAAGAAAACTCAAAGGTAACGCAGAAACTTTTCTGGTATAGTAATCTTCTAAGTGCAGTTGAAGACTTTCACAGCCGGCATCCATAGATTTTCCTTGGTTTTTTTTCCGGACTGTGAAGCCATGTTCTGGTAGAGTTTATTTCTGATGTTCGCCTGCATCTCTGGCTGGCATCTTCAGAGAATGGTTGGGTAGGAGTGTGTGTGGAGTTTATTGTGAACCCCTGTTGGGGAGTATATGTAAATTTGTGTAACTGAATGGTTAGTTTCTGGGTATTGAAATGCAAGGATGATTAGTGTCTGTTTGGCTAATGGTTGGTTGATGGCCCATTATCTGCTGGGAATCCCCTTGTCCCTGGGTGGAATTCCTTTGTATGTGTTGAGTTTTTATTCTATTGTTTTCTATTCTGTTCTATTCTATTGTTTCTATTCTATTCTATTGCTTCTCACAGCTGCAGGAGTTTACCGCATACCATGCAGCTGTAGACAAGTTTACATAGGGACCACTAAACACAGTGTACAAACACAAATCAAGGAACATGAGAGACACTGCAGACTGGGCCAGCCAGAAAAATCAGCAGTAGCAGAACATGTTATAAACCAACCTGGACACAAAATGTTATTTAAAAACACAGAAATTCTGGACCAGGCCAACAACTATCATGTCGGAATGCACAGAGAAGCTATTGGAATCCACAAACACCTAGACAACTTCAACAGGAAAGAAGAAACCTTAAAAGTAAACAAAATCTGGTTCCCAGTTTTGAAAAACAATAAAATAAAAACTCAACACTTACAAAGGAATTCCACCCAGGGACAAGGGGATTTTCAGCAGATAATGGCCCATCAACCAACTATTAACCAAACAGACACTAATCATCCTTGCATTTCTATACCCAGAAACTAACCATTTAATTACACAAATTTACATATACTCCCCTACAGGGGTTTCCAGCATATAAACACCAGACACACTCGTACCCAACCATTCTCTGAAGATGCCAGCCACAGATGCAGGCAAAACGTCAGAAAGAAACTCTTCCAGAACACGGCCTCACAGCCCAGAATAAAACCCAAGGAAAATCTATAATCTTCTAAGTATTTCTGCAGGGAAGCTGGAAATCTTCGCCTGAGTTAATGCACCAGATTGGTTTTCCTCCACTAGGGAAACAAAGCTTTTTTAAAAACTAAATCTTTGAGAAAACTCCCACCACCGGCCATGCTGGTTGAAGATTTCTGGGAGCTGTTGTCCAAGAAAAAAGAATTTTTCCAAACTCTCATCCATCTCGTATTGACTCTGTCCCCAATTCCTGAAGCCACTTCAGTTTGCTTTATGACAATGGCTTTGAAGATTCACACGTAATGAGTTACTGAATCATCCTTATTTCCATCTATTCTTCTCTAGTTCTATATAATGTGTTTCACTTTTTTACCCTTTCTGATAGATTTATGCATTGATTTTGCAGTGTAACAAAGCTGAAGACACTGAAGGCAGCCTATACATGTTTTCACTAAAAGAAAATCAAACTGGAAAAATAAAGGGAAGCTTCCATGAAAATGAAGATGCTTGTTTCTTAATACTTTTTGAATGGCCTTACAAACAACTGTTTTAATCTTGTGTGGATTTCTCAGGTCAAATAATTCAGTAAAGTATATTGTAGAAGGGATGTCATGATCATTCCAAGCATGGGGTCCTTGGTCCACACTTTCATAAAGTTTGCATAATTGCTCCATTTCTATCACAAAGAGATATGAACATTCACATCATGTATGTGTTTGTATATGCGTTCAAGTCACCTGTTGACTTATAACAACCCCATGAATTTCAAAGGATTTTCTTAGGCAAGGAATACTCAGAGGTGGTTTGCCATAAAGCCACAATAAAGGCAGTGTGCACTATCTTTTTTTTTTTTTCCTTACAGCTTGGGAACATTTTTCTTTCCTTCAGGAGTGAAAATTTGGCAGAGGGGACAAAAGTTTCCTTCAGAATTTTTAGGGAGTTTTATTCAGCTTGTAGGCTCCAAGGTAGTCACTGACAGAGAGCTTGGTAAAGTTATTGTGTTGACTGTAATTCCCAGAATCCCCATGGCCAGGCTGGCTGGGGAATTCCAGAAAGCATTGTCAAAAAGTAATTTTTCTGAGTTCTGCTTACCACCAATTTCCAGCAAATAACTCTTTAATTCTGAAGGGTGCTGGAGAAATGATGTTACACCTGAAAATAGACATAAGTGATATATATAAAGATGAATAGTTGTAACATTCCCACTTGCTTGTATTTTTATCATGTTTTACTGTGCTCTTTTTTCAGTCATGAGTATTTCAGTCTAAGAACAGACAACATTCATACATTCAGGATACTGAAAATTCCATTCAGCAACCAAAGCTGTAATTTGCAGTTGCAAGTGATAGATCATCTTGTCTAACAGAGATGATATTAGGGCCTCAGGGAGGTCGGGGAGGCAATCCACAAACACAAAAGTTTTCTCCAGTGTGTGGCAACATCTTTATGATTGTGTCTCCATCATTGTCACAGTGATGAATGAAAGCAGGAGAGAAACATCTCTGCTAATAGAGATGTGAAAATCTCGCCATCTCAATTTCATTGCATTTCTCTGAATGCCTCCTGTATGTTCTTTCTCCTTTTTCGCCAAGACTTTGCTTTTCCTTCCTCAAGAAAATTCACATGTATTTGGGTACACATTTTTCCTAATGCGCATACTTTTAAATACATGGACTGGCATCCTGTTCAGTACTTATGAGATGGTATGCTGGATTTACAATCTCATGTTTGGGGTTCATGTTTTTGGTCATTAATGACCAAAAATAACCCCAAAAACCTACCTCTTAAATCAGACAGCACCCCAGCTGGAGGGTTTCTGAGGTGCTGCAAATCAAATTGATGGGAAATTATGACTGCAGCACTCTCCCAGTTGCACGATGTGCTGAGACAAGCAGCTGTGGCAGAACCCCAAGAGATTTCTCCATCTGCCTGTCTTAGCATGCCCTGCAACTGATAGAGGGCTGCATTAATCATTTCCTAGTGCCTCAATCGGAAACACTTCAGGAACACTTCAATTGGAGCATTGCTTGGTCAGAGATATTTTTGGGGAGTAGCATCAGCAGAAGTAGCTACTCCAGTGGAGGTCTGTCATTGTAGCTACATCATATGATGCAGAATCTCAGTCTCCCCCTCTCCTTATTGTCCACATTTGCCCACATTTTTCTCATTGATTAAAATTGTTTTTGTGCATTCTTCAGTGATAGCTACTTCAACTTGTGCACATTTATTTGCACAGAATTCTAAAATGATTTTTTTAAAAAATAAACTTGATGCAAGACTTCTTTCCTTCCACTGAGGGAAAACTAAAAGATATGCATGTGCTTTCCTTAATGGTCTACAAATATAATAAATTCATTTTAAAACTGGTTAATGCAAAATTATTTTTCATCCCTACCTGGGAAGGAGTCTTGCTTGTAAATCAAACACAAAGGGGTCCTCAACTTCCTAAGGAAGAGGAGATAGGCTGTAAGTGTGTAACATCCCAGAAAATGATGCTGTGTAGAAAAAGAATAGCCACTAGAGGTCACTCTCTTCCTTCATGTGTGCTAGATTAATGTGAGACAGCAAAATAGAATGCTTTGCAATAGATTTGTCTGGTCTTTGACTCCAAGTGTGTATCAGTGAAAAATTAACTTTTTTTTCTGGCAAGATCAGGAGTTCCAAACATGAGTTTAGCCTTCTCCAAAAGTAATGATAATAAACAAGACTCCAAAGTGTGTGAAAAGTGTGAAAAACATTGAACAGTGTGGTTACTAAGCTCTCTGTTAAGACTCAGCTTAATAAATATATTTAGCTTCATTTATAAGAATGTTTGTGCATAGGTTTTTTTTAAAAAAATGTGAAAATGGGATGGAACAAACTTAAGCAAAGAAAAATGAAAAACAAAGCCAGATTGGGCAGAATCATTCGTCCTATGCCAAAGCTTAACACCATTTTCCCATATGTGCTTGGATTTTTTAAAATTTAATAATTTAATTCTTTTTAATGGACATGTTTAAAAATGATGCCTTCAACCTGGAGCCTGCAGTCTACTCTGCCATCTCAAGACTGTACCCACCTTATTCTATTGCAATGTAGTCAACAAGACCATTAGTTCCATGAGGGAGGGAAATTAAAAGTGGAATGGTTTTACATCTGCTTGTACAAGAGCAGGACTGCCATGACACTAGAAATGCTCCACACAGCAGGGGTGGCTAGCTGCAGAGGGGACTGGGCCACATGTACCCTTTCCCCATATACCCCAGACTCCCATGGGTCATCCCTCCTTTTTTCCAAAATTGTAAGTAATTGAATGATCACTTATGGTTTTGAAGAAGGTGTGGGGCTCCAAAATAGCCATGAATAGCTCCAAAATAGCTTCATATGGTATTTGGCTCCCAAATAGCCTTAAAGGCATATATATTCCCCTAGAGGCTTCTGGGAGGGTGTCTCCATTTGGGGGGATTTTTGTTTGCTTTTGCAATGGAAGTGCTAAGGGGTATTGGTGACTATACACCGGGAGGGGGGTTCAATGGTCTGCAAGCTGCTTAATTCTTACCTATGACACAGAGGAAAAAAGAGTCACCATTTCACTTCTTGAGGAAGATATATTAAATAGCGCTCATTTGATCATGAATTTATCTTCCTCAAAGATGTAAGAACCTCAGATCATTTGGGCCTTTGAAGAATGCTGCAGCTATCTGAAGCTTTGCAACTTTGAATGCTGTATCATTGTAACTCACCTTTTTGCTGCATCTCAAATGTGCTTGAAGCCTGTAATGAGGACTTGAGACAGGCCTGTTCGTCTTTGATACTGATGTCCTCTGGGGAATCTCTTGGTGCGAGAAGACAGAATGGCAGCAGAAGGAAGGAGACCATCAGCCGAAAGCTGACAGTTGTCAGTGTGTGAAAGAAAGTTCCAAGCAACTTGTTAATCCAACTGAACTCTCCAGAAGCACATTAGAAGTTCGACAGCTGTTCTCTTCAAAAGCAGCCTTTGAAGATTTGGAGCTGCTGCTGTTGTTACTGCTTTTATTTAGTTAAAAAACTTAGTTCATATATTTTATGTGTATAATAGAGTTTCAAGCATTTCAGGCATCAAAACCCACCAAGGATTATTTGGGATATAGGAGACATTTCATGGGGAAGCAGTCATGATAAAATCGAGTTAATGGGAAGAGATTTTTCAAAGTGTAAAGAAACCAAATGCTACTCTGCACCCTACTTTCCCACTCTCTCTTTATGAGACATAAAAGCACAAACTTTATAGCCCAAGATATTTTGTAGCCTGAGCAGATTGCAACTTCAGTAGAAAAGGTTTAATATATTTCCTTAATGTTTAAAGAGCTCAAAAATCTCATCTGTTCACATTAATATTGAGTAGGAAAATTTTTACAGCGGTGGCTTCATGGTTGGCAAAGTGGTTTTAATCTGAACTTTAAAGGAATATCCAAAGTGCTGACCTGTTATGCCCTGCTATTCCGACTCTGAAGATGAACTAGAGGAGGAAAGAGCTTTACAGCAGGATTTACAACAGGGAGTAGATTTAGCACCAGAGATTCCTGACCCCTCTGGGGCAGAGTTATCAGCACCCACCCCAGCAGAGCTTCCTGGACCCCCAAAGATAGCAGAGAGGGACAGAGCAGATAACCTAGACCCAGCAGAGTCTTACCAACTTTTCAAGAATGCAGACACCAAAAGGAGGAGGGGTGAAGGTCACAGCCTATTTATGAGAAAGACAGAGCTATCAAGGAATAGCTGTGTAAACACTGAGGAGCTATGAATCAGGGACAGCTGCTCTGCCAACTTGTTGGAGATTATCTGACTACTTCAGTGATAAACCTCTGCTCCTGAAGACTCTCATTGCCTTGCTTGGATCTCTGGACTGTAATGGACACCCTGCTAACTGTGATCCTTGACTTTTGGACTGGTAAATTGGATTACTCTTTTGCTTGTGTGAACTGGTTTTGCTGCCTAGATATTCTACCCTGTCCTGGTTCTTTCTGTGTAGCTGTGAGTTCTTGAAAAACTGCCACTCAGCTATTTGTGGGCTGCATTTCACCTCGGCTGGTTTCCTGGACACGTCCCCTATCTCCCAAATAGGGTCTGCATTTTAGACGTCTTCTTTAAAGTCTGGACTAAAACCCAGAGTCTGCATTTTAGACGTCTTCTTTAAAGTCTGGACTAAAATCCACACCATTGTTATCCATGCCACAAGTAGCTGCTGAATTTGTAACACGTTAAATTGTCATTATGTTAAACTAGAACTAGAAAGTGAAACAGTCATGGAAGCGATGGTGAAATGGGCTGCTGATGTAGGAAGTAACACAGATTTAGAAGAATGGGATAATGCTTTGGTGGGGGGGGAACCAATACTTTCACTGCATGTCAAGAATTGAAAGAAAATTATTTTAAAGTGACAAATAGATGGTATTTTACACCATTAAGAATTAGCAAAATATATGGACTGAAAAATAACAAATGTTGGGAATATGGAAAGGAATTAGGATCAATGATGCACATGTGGTGGAACTGTCCTATTATTAAAAGGTACTGGACAAAAATATATGAAATAATACAGAAAATCTTTAAAATCCAGTTTGCTATGGACCCTAAACTTTGTCTATTAAATATGACCTCAACCTTAAGAAGTGACGATGAAAGAACATATTGGAGGATACTACTAAAGCTAGTAACAGCAGCAAGAATAAACTTAGCAGCTAACTGGAAGAAAAAGGAAGCACCACAAATCGATGATTGGTTAAGGAGACTGAATGACATGAAAGAAAATGACAGATTAACTCATATTTTGAATAAGAAATCTACTAAACAATTAGAGCCAGAAAGGTCACCAATAAAGAGATATTGGAGAACTAAGTGGAATACCAAACAAGATTTATTATGTGATGAATAAATTCATTACTATTATCCTGGTTTTGTAGAAAAAGATTATTAGAGAAAGCTGGGAGGTGGAGGTGAAGATGCTCTAATATTAATTTACAATAAACTACATATTTTAAAAATAAATAATAAAAGGTATATGAAGTCAAATTTCGAATAAGGTATTTAGATTCCTAAAGGTTAGGATAACATAAGAAGTCAATTGAGAAAAATTGATGTAATTAAGTGGTTGGTTGTTATGTATTACTTTTTTGTTGTTGTTTTGATGATGTTAAAATTAAGAGATGATTTGTGAACAAGATTATGTGATATAACTTGTTTCAAAAATAAATTTAAAAATTTGTCATTACAGTAAACACTGAAGTTACTATCAGAAACTATAGGATTGACAGGAAAAGAGGTATCTAATATTTTGGCTGATGCCTATTGGCTCTATCAAAAGTGCTCATTTCAGGAGTCTAAGCTGCCATTCTCAACCTGGCACTTTCTAGACACATAGATCCCACAATCTGACTGACAGCTGGGATCTATGTGTCTTGTATTTCATTAGCATATCTGGAAAGTACCAGGTTGGGAAGGGCTTTCCTTAAAATATGGCATCTAGCAAGCCATGCAACTGAGGTTGGCCACTAATCTGCTGCATCCCTTCCCTTCTTTCCACCCCCACCTGGCCCTGTCAAGTCACTTTTCAAACACTATGGATTGTGTGGAAGAGAATAGCTTATTATAGGGGGAAACTCATTCATCATACCTCTAAAAATACCCTGTAAAAATAACAAATTTAAAATAATGGAATAGATTACATTACTTCAAAACTGCTAACAGACTTACCATAGCTTACTTTTGATCTGCTACTCTCTTGTGCTGTCATTATGCATGCAGAAAGAATTAATGATGCAGTGCAGATAACAGCATTATCTAAATAATGATTCCCTATCTTTACCTGAGATGCATCAGCAAATAAAGCTTTCTGCCACCCACATCAGGGGTATACAATACTCAAAGCCAGGGAATTAATTTTACCACTTGAAAATACCACCAACATAGCTCAACAACAAACAAACAAATTCCTGCCCTTTCAGGATTGCAAAAATCTGCTGCCTTGGGTGATTAACTGATGGGAAGGGTGTAAAACACCTGTGCAGTGTAAGGAAACTCCTTGGGAACAACATGGCATGAGAGCGCATGCTCCAAACCACAGCGCTAGACCAAGGGCCCTTCACACTACAGAATTATAGCAGTATAATTCCACTTTAACTGCTATGTCTGCATCCTATGGAATCTGCAGTTTGTATTTTGGTGAGGCACTAGAATTCTTTGGCTGAGAATTGTCGGTATCCCTGCCTTAAAATGCACATCCCATGATTCCACAGGATAGCATCATGTCAGCTAAAGTGGAGCCTTAGCACTATAATTGTGAAAGGGCCCTGAATATCTGCTTACAATCACTAATAGTGGATTCCCCTTCCTTGTCTTAAAAAATCTCAAGATTGTTACCTTCTCTACCAGCAATGAAACTCTGAGATGACATGAACCCCAGCAACTGAAGTCATAAGGAAAATAAAATAAATAGACTGTATCTTAAGCTATGAGGCAAAGAAGGAGATTCCAAAGATGAAGAATCATTGCAAGCTTTTAGATAAGAATCAGAGTAGATGTTTAATCAAATCAGGCCTCTGCATTCTGAATCATCATCTTGAAAGTCTGTTGCAATATCTTGTGAAAGAAAAAGAAATCCCTTTGTGCTATTTCCTCTTCCCGGGTGAATTATATGACAAGGCTTGATTGTGTCCTAAACTTTCTTGCTTCTTAATACAACCATTCTTTGTTTGTTAGTGTGGGCAAATTAGAGTTGCCCTGTGTTGGGAACTCTAAAAGTTAAATTCTTTTAACTTCCCTCCAGCAGAGTGTCAATTTAGATTTAGAGGTGTGACTCATATACACATTGCTTTTCCCTGAACTATATATGACCAAAAAGAGACATGCAGCTTTATATTAAATAACTCAATACTTAATAGGGTGAAGGAGAGAAGAGTCATTTATGACTCACCAGCTTACAAAAGGAGAAAAAGATGGCTGTCCAAGAAAAAGAGGATGGGACAGACAGAAGCATGTTAACTACAGGTGAGAATAGACAAACAAGACCAACAAAGGTGGCACTAAAGACAGAGGGTGTGGGGAAAAGAGAATGTTACTTTCTTTTCCAACAGTTAGGAATAGGATAGCCATAGAAGAACAATACAGGAGTTTGGCTGTCATCATTTTAATTGGGCAAAGGTCACTACAAGAGACCATGAACAGATTTCTATACAATACCATTGAGTAATTATCTTAAATTCATTTTTTCCTGAAAATCCCAAGAGGAAAGACAAGAGCCCTATTTAAGTGTTATGAAAATTGTTGTTATTCTTAACTGCCCTCAAGATGACCTCAACTCATGGCAACCCTATGAATGATGTGTCATGGATGTTGGGACATGCAGTTAAATAGGTTTATGCTGTAAAGAGCTGAAGTGTAATATAATTGCCTGCAGGGTGCAACCATGAGTGCAAAAAGTAGACTGCTGGAGTTAGCTTGTAAAGTGAGATTAATGACCTGACAGGCACCAGCCTTGAAGCCTAGTCTGGAGAGTCTTATCTGTGTTAGAAAAAGAATGTTTGTGTTTTTCTATAAAGGACTTTTTCGGATGAAGAAAAATAACGCAAGCAGCCTCTCCAGTTTGCGAGGCTGCTGCGCTGCAAAGTGTCAGTTTCGGATGACGCTGCCCTCTAGCGGTACTGTTGCAGTACCGCAGGGAGAGCTGAGCATCATATTTTGTTGATTTTTTACTCACGAAAGTTGACGCTCAGCTCTCCCTGCGGTACCGCAACAGTACCGGCAGGGGCGAGCGTCATACGAAAGGGGCGCTTTACAGCGCAGCAGCCTCGCAAGCTGGAGAGGCTGCTTGCGTTATTTTTCTTCATCTGAAAAAGTCCAAAGACAGGCTAAGTAATCAGCTATCCTATGTGGCTGTGCCTGTGTTTTTCAGTTCTGTTTGGATCTCTGTATTGAGAAGACGTTTTTCTGCTGAATGCTGTAGCATTATAAATATCTTTATTATGCTCTAGTAAAAAGAAGTACAGTTGTCCCTCCACATTCATGGATTTGGCATTCATGGATTTAAGTATTCACAGCTTGAAAATATTCTTAAAAAAATAATAATCCATAAAGCAAACCTTGATTTTGCCATCTTATATAAGGGACACCATTTTGCTATGACATTGCATATAATGGGACTTAAGTATTCATAGATTTGGGTATTCAGGGGGGGCGGGGTTGTTCCTGGAACCAAACCCCAGAGAATGTGAAGGGACAACTGTAGTTTGTAGGCACAAACCTGTGTCTGTTTATTCTTCTGCCTGGTGGAACAAAACTCTGCTACAAACTTTTGCTGCCTGACCCTCTTGATATGCTCAGAGGTTCAGTGCACTAACCTGACATGAGGCACCTCCAAGAAATCCTTTCCTCAACTGCCCTGCTCAGTTCCTGCAGAATTGAGGCTGCGTCCTCTTTTATTGGGTCTATCCATCTGGTATGCTGCCTTCCTCTCTTCCTACTGCCTTCTACCTTTCCAAGCATTATTGTCTTTTCTAGTGAGGCATGTCTTCTCATGATGTGACAGAAGTACAACAGTCTGTTTAGTCATCTTGACTTCTAGGGAGAATTCAGGCTTGATTTGCTCTAGGACCCTTTTATTTGCCTTTTTAGCAGTCCATGGTATCCACAGAACTGTCATCCAGCACCATAACTCAAATGAGTTGATTTTCTTCCTATCAGCTTTCTTCACTGTCCATGGGAAATATGATGGCCTGGACAATCCTGACTTTATTGTTCAATTATATATCTTTGCACTCCAGAAAATAGTGAAAATAAATTTGCAAGGAGGTGAGCATGCTAGTCCCACCATCCTTCTGTCATTCTCCTCAAGTGAAAAGCAATGGTCTGAAGAGATGAGCCTCTGCTATGCATGGAGTCCCTCTCCACAGAATCTGGCATACTGATATTACAGGATTCAGGATCATGTGGAGAACCCCCAGGAATAAAGGAGGCTCTTCTCTTCAGAAAATCACTCTTCGTGCTTATTTTTACAATTTTAATAATGCCTGAATAGGATTAAGCAGTCAGTGGTTTAATAATACGGAAATCATATCTATATATGTATGTTATGTGATTATGTGCGTGTATGTTTTTGCTTTGGTTGTTATAAATAAATAAAGAATAAACATTAAAAAAACATTAATCTTACACATCCTTCTAGTATGCATTATTATATTGACCTCCTATATTGACTTCTAGTTGGTCATAGTATAATCTTGTTCTTAAAATAAAATAGACTTCTGATAATATAAGGAAAGAATATTCATCAAGATTTTATACCTATATATTCAATGTGAAAATTATAATAGTAATAAAAACAAGTAATAATAAAAAAAGAAATCATACCTATTCCTCTATCCATTATTACTCCACTTTCTCTGACTTCTTTACCTGTATTTTTTGTGAGTTTACTGTCTCTTTTCCTTTTACCACAATAGATTTTCATTGTAATAAATATCGCCTCTCTTCTTCCAATAATTTATTACTAGTATCCAATCCAATCTAAATCTACTCCTTGTTTTATTTCGTAGCTTGTATGTCATATAATCTAGTTCTAGCATATCTATTAATTTAGATAGCCATTCATCTATAGTTGGTGTTTCCATCACTTTCCATTTCTTAGCAATTATCAGTCTGGCTGAGGTTACCATGTAAAGCAATATCCTCCAATATTTCTTTTGTTCTTCACCTTTTATAACATTCATCATATTCAAAAGGTATAATTCCAGAACACACTCAAATTCAATCTGCAGAATTCCCTTAATTATGGTATGCACCTTTCTCCAGAAATTTCTCCAGAAATTGCAGAAGTCTTTAAGACCTGCTTAAAATGCTGAAGCTAAGGGACCAAATTAAGTTTTTTGGGGGGAGGCAGCTGCAAGAATGTATTGGCACCACTAACAAAAGCCTGTGCCTAAGTTGTACCCATTTGGTTGTTCTTAGAGTGGAACCAAAGATCAAGGCCTGAGGCTGAGCTAAAGATCTGAGTAGACTCATCAGACTTTGAGAGGGCTTTGAGGGCCATCTGTCTAATTTCCTGTTCATGCATGGCATGTGCTTCTACAGCATTCTTAATAGATGGTCTTCCAATCACTGGTTAAAAATAAACGAGGATGCCCTCCAATAACCTAACCCCAAACCTATAAGGCAGGAGTAGGCACACATTAGCAGTTGATGGGCCAATTGCAGCTTTTCCAGACCCCCAGCAGGACACTCCTGCCAGTGACTGGAACTCACTTCCAATGTTTATTAATTACTTTATTTGTTTATTTACCTACTTACTTACTTATGTTTCAGGGGTTGTGGTTTGCCAATAACAGCACTCTCCCCCATAAAATTATTTTTAAACAATTTCTTTTATTGGGCGAGGGACTGTGGGGTTCAGGGGCCAAGGACTGCACAGCATCCATGCACAGGTAGCACTGTTTTAAGGGCTTTATAGTATAATCCTATAAATGTATAGTCAATAAATTCAACTGTGCCGAAGCTCAACTGAGTCCAAGGGGTCATCTATATGAGAAAAAATAATGCACACACCTGCACAATATAAGCAATTTGCAGCAGCTTTCTTTGGTCTCAACAGCGTTTTGGCAAAATTGAGTGCATGCAAAACTCTCCAAATTGATGTTCACATGGCTGCAAATCAAGGTGGTGGATGTATTATTTGTGCAGAGGAGGGTGGGGCCTGTGGCAGTGCCCAAAGACAACATAGAGAGCGGCCATAATGAGAAGGAAGAGGAGGAGCGAGCCATCTGCCCTTCATCCATCCCGGCAGTGGCAGAATCCAGCCTTACAGAGGGCAACTACGGCAAGGAGGAAGAGGAGGAGAGAACTGTCCACCCTTCACCCATCCTGGCAGTGGCTCTCAGAGGCTGCAGTCCAAAGGGATGGGAAGAGCTACCTGGCCAGCTGCCAGGAGAAGGAAGAGGAGGGCCATTCCCCACCACTCTGGCTTCATCTTGCCTTCCAGGGCTGAGCTGTGTTTCAGCTGCCTCCCTTAACTCTCCAGAGGAAAATGTGAGGTAGAGCTGCAATGCCATACATCTGTTGGTGATACTTCATGACAAACCTCGCACTAGGACACCAGGTAAGTGGAATTTCCAAATTTTGTTAGTTGTCATAATTTTCTTCTAATAAGAAACTAAATATTTATGGAAGTGAAGAGTCTCCAGAGAGTCCGTATTCAGCAATGTATTTTTTTCTGTACAGGAAACCAGCAGTTGTTGTTTTTACAGAAAACAAGGGGTTTGCGCATGCATGCACACACACACACACACACACACAAACCACCAAACTCAAGTGTTTTTGTTTAGAAATATTTCCTCTGTAGCACTTCAGGATGTTCATATATATAATATTTCTTTTCTCATTGCAGGGGCAGGGAGAAAACTACCAGTTATGCATCCTTGCATCTGAGGACAAAATAGCTGAAGATTTACATTGCTACTTGGAACCAATAAGCCTTTACAGTCCTTCCAGGTTGAGAGGCATTAATGATAGCCTGACTGGAAGGGGTGAATATGGAGAATAGGAACTGAATAGTAAGTATCCTGATCTTATGCTCTCTGGATGGGTCAGCATTACACAGATCAGTGGACTGTTTATGTTTACAGCTATATAACAGTGCTAATATTTCCAAGTTTTGTTAGTTGTCTTCATTATCTTCTAATAACAAAGTAGTATTGACTAGTGCTAGTCAAACTGGTGATCTAGGGTATGGTGCTGGTCCACAAGCCATTGGCTTCCAGTTCACAGAAAAGAAAAGAAAAGAGAAAAGAAAAGAGTTGTATGCAATAGGCAAAAATGTGTTACCAGTCCCTGGCCCATTTTTTTGGTGAGGGGGGATTACTGGTCCCCCATATCAGATAGCCTGAGCAGCAGCACCACAGACTGCACAGAGCATAGAAACTAAGAGGCAAGGCACATGATTTGAAGCTGAATAAGGGTCACAGCTTTATTATTAAAAGGCTATGGAACAGATAAAAGGATATAAAAGTATAACATGATGGGAGATCCTGCATCATCAGAGCTCCATCATTATAGTTATATCTGATAATGCCACTCCTCCCAACCCCAAAACTACCATTTCAGCCTGGCAGAGCCTCAACCACGGGGCTTCCAAGGTGCTACAGACTGGGGCAATGGTAAATGATTCTGCAGTGCACTTCTATTTCCAGTGTATGTTGAGAACAGGCATCTGGAGAGACCCCTTGGGGTCCTGCCTCAACTGCTTGTCTCAAAGTATCCCAGGACTAGGAGATTACTGCAGACATCATTCCCAGTACCTTGATCTGCAGCATTTTGGAAGCCCTTCAGCTGAGATGCTCCCAGGCTGAAATGGTATGTTTTGGGGATCACAGTGGATAATTAACAACAATGAACATTAATCTCCAGCAGTTATGAGATGATAAGTCCAGCTTATCATCTCATCACTACTGAACACGATGCCAAACAATACAAATAAATTAATAATAAATGAGAGAGAGAGAGAGAGACAGACAGACAGAGAGACAGACAGACAGACTGACTCTGTTTGGCTGGAAATAAATTAAGAAATGGTCTATTTGACTATCTACTTCATGAGTGAGCTACATGTGATTCCCAAGGCTATTTTGTAGTCTCTTGTCACCCTCACTCCATTTTTAATAAAAGGCAGTGCCACCACAGTAGCCAACAAAGCCGCACCACCAAAACTGAACAGGAATGTCACTGCAAAAACCCCTTTTTTAAAAAAGTATTGTCTTCCAGGAATGAATAAGACATTCTACCCTGCAAGCTAGCAGAACTTTATGACCTGGCCATTTCAATAGGAAAGATGGTTGAGGTGAAAGCCTTGGTGCCATGCAGCCCCTGGTAGGTTTGAAGAATCCCTACTGCTCTGTTTCCTGACCCCTGGAAATTGTCTGCTCCAGGTCTATTTTTATTCCCCTGAGGCCTCACTAGGATAACGAAAGCACTACTTGACAAAAGAGAAGCAGTGCCCTTATGAATTTGTGTGAAATAATACAGATATGCTGGCAGCTAACAAAAAAAGATGGGGAGGAGGAAAGTACTGCAGTTCAGTGGCCTGTAGCTGAAAAGACTTTTCATAGCAGATGCTGATGGGCCTAAATTAGCTTGAACTTTCAGCATTGCACTGACTTCCCATGCAGAATGTGGAGGAAAGTAGGAGAAAGAGAATATGCTGTACACGTGCAGAGAGAGCCAGAGGGGGTGGCAAAGAGGAACATTCACTCCAGACAGCTTGGGGTGCCCTTAAAAGGATAGGTATCATTGGTGCAATGATCTTTGCCCCGTGTTATATGGAACCTTCTGCTTTTAACACAGACATTTATTCAGGTAACAAACACAGCATTTAAACCACCTAATAATAAAAAATGTGCATACTCTCATGCCTGTTTGCTAAATGGGGGGGGTGAGAGAGGCATGGGTAGCTGCAGGTTGTATCTCACAAAACCATAAGTCCCAGGGTTTGTGATTTAAGTACCTCACAAAATCACAAACTCCAGGATAGAAGTATTGTACTTAAAGTGGTCTCAAACTGCTATAATGGTGCTGTGTGGATATACCCATAGACTTGTACTATTTCCCTTTGGTTGTCTGCATTTCTTTTTCTGATTACATAGTCTGGTTAACCTGGATGTTAACTTAGTTTCAGTCTGGCCATTCCAATCCCTAGAACAAAGCTTTGTTTCCACATTTGCAAATTTGCAGCTTTGTTTTCACATGGGATGGATCCCATCCTGGCTCAAATCCCAGACTCAAGTGCAAGAGCCACTCTATTTTCCTCACAGCCCACTCATTCAGTTCTGTGCCACTGGCAGTCCTCCAATGCCAATTAGTTTTCAGTGACCAATACAGTGTGTTGTTTAAAGCTTTGCAAATCCTGGAAATAAAAATCTGCATTCATATCAGCATACTGGTGCAGTGTGGAACAGACTTAGGAAATCCAGATTCTATTCCCCACTGAGCCATGAACCTCATTGATCGCTGGTGACCTTGGACCAATCTCTCTTCACCTGACCTACCTCAGAGTGTTGATGTGAGGATAAAGTTGGCAGGAGAACCAAGAGCCTTGAGCTCATTGGAGGAAAGGTGGGATTTAAATATAAAAAATGAAGCCAGGCTCAGAAAATGTAGAGTTTACAGTATTTTGTAGTTGAATAGAGTTACAGGACAACTGTCCTTGCCATTCTAACATGAACCCAAGATAATCTGAAAATGTAGCCTGGATCAAGACTTCAAGGTACCAGCTGAAATCTCATGGAATTGCTATGCTTCTCCAGGGGGTCAGCTAGACAGGAGAATTTGTCATGGAAAATAGCGACTTACCCCCCTATTGCTGCAGAGTCCATTTGTGTGCACAACTCATCCAAACGTTTGCTGAAAAGGAAAAGCAGTGGTTTTGCAGTTCCTACGGAGCTGTGTGGAAAAAATGGTGGCTGCAAGTGAGTTGACTCCAGACCCCCCCCCTTTAAAAAAAACGGTTGTGGAAGAGCTATTTTCCACTTAAAAAATACCTTTGTTCTTTTGCTCTGCCACTTGAACGATCGTGCTGGCCAAAACAAACAAACAATGGCAGCTCCGGAATTGAAAGCCCTCTCTTGTAAGCTTGTCCCCTCCAAGGTCCGACCAATCAGGTTTCAGGCCTGCTGTGTACTGTGTGCCCCTTTTTCAAATTGGTTGATTACACAACTAATTATGCATGTTTTCACACACTTTTTAAAAAAAGATCTCTAAAAGCAGAGAAGGCTGTTATCATGATCATTTTGGAGTTTTCATCACCCCTCCTTCTGAATAGGCCAAATCTGGCCTTTGTACCATGAGGACTACTAGCATTCTCCTCAAATTGTTTGAGGATTTTTTTTTTATTTTTTTTTTATTGTCATGTAGTTAACTCACTGGTCTCCAGGTAAGAAAGAAATCTCAGGACAAGTGACATTGGCAGAGGAAAACATTTCAATTTCAAATGTGAGGTGGCTTTCAAGTCTGAGCACACATCTCCGCACATTCCCAGCTGATGGCCGAGCTCTCTGGTTCAGCACAAAAGGGTCCATATGTGTGTTGTACTTGTATAATCTCAATGCATCAAAAAGACAGGCATCAGGGGATGGAGATGGATGTATACAATTAGACCCATTATACCATTCTGAAAAGGCAAGGAATGCAACACTAGCACTGTGATTGGTCAATCTTCATGTTATGAAGCACAGACTCTAGGAGAAAAATTCCCTTAGGGCTGGCTCTCTACAAGTTCTACAAGCATGACAGAGCCTGGAATAATATCCCAAATGTCTTGTATGCTACATGGGATACAGATAATTTTGCCACCTCTCCAAAAGTGCTTCCTCCCAGTTTCTCTGATTTACCATGTTATTTAATTAGCTGAGTTTTACCCAAATTCTGTGCCCATATACCTGGATTACCCTCATGCTCATTTTCACAATCAGATTAAGAAGCACTCTCCCATTTCCTAGGTTTCCTGTCACAACCACTCAAAGGAAACAGGACTTAGAAAGAAATCTGTGGGCACCTAATAACTACTTCCTATTAAAAATCCCCATGAAGTATCCACCCTCTGAGCCCGTTTAAATGTGTGTGTCCTAGTGACAAAGTTTTTGCATATCTGCTGCCAGGATGGGAGGAACAAGTCTATCAAGAAGCTCCAAGAAGCTCTACAAATCCCTGCTGAGTCTTTTTTTCCTCCTCCAATTTGCCTCTGGACGGGAGCTGAAGTTTGTGCTCTTAGTAAGTAAAGGAACAGGGAAGGTCTCGTTAATGATTTTGCTTTGTGGGTTCTTCCACATTTTTTTTATGTACAGTGGTAAAATCCTGATTTCATGCATAAACCAGGTTCAGAGAATGAGGATTTTACCACTGTTTTCTTTCCCATAAAACTATGGAAACTGTTTATTTCTTCAGTGTTTCGAATGTTAACACCATGATTTTGTACTGCACATTATGAAATAGAAAGGAGACTCCTATCATGATCCCAGGGCTCCTTGAATTCTTGTATTTTTACATGATCTTGAATTACAGGGAATCTGTTCTTCTTTAATGAAGATCACACAGTTTATTTAAGAGCCTTTTAGAAGTACAGTATGCAACTGTGCCAAAATGTAGAGAATTGAAGAACATAGACATGGCAGTGAAATGCTTCATGGCTTTCCTGTGTGTTGGTTTATCTATAATTTATTTTATTGATGTCCCATCTTTCTCAAGGTGGCTTGTGAAAATGGCTACATGTAGTAATATGAAGAAAATCCAGGAAAGTAGTGATGTTTCTTACAGTTGTAAAGTCAAATAATTTGCTCTATTGGATGCATAAGAGGGGCCGAGAAAGTGGGAAGGCATTGGGTTCTTTTACCTACACATCAGCAGGTGTACAGGGGAGCACAAAGACATACCACAGACTATGTGATGTATTATTCCTTGAAGGGAACCGTAGGAAACGTTCACTGTAAAAGTAAAATTAGCTTCCCATTTCAGGACCAAGCAGTTCTGGTCTCAAGGTCTAATTTCAGGAGTTAGTCCCAACTGGAGTAGACCCACTGAAACAATGGGACACATGTAAATTTTTACTTTCCTTTTTTAAAAATTATTTTAAATCTTTCACAACACATAAACAAACATACATATTCCAACAGAAAACATAAATTCTCCACACACCCTACCTCCTATACATCTCCAAACAATCTAAAATTGTCTTACCATCTTCCAAACCAAATACATAGAAATATGTGCATATAATGAACTTCTTCAATTTTACTTAATATCAGTTTGCACTTCTGCCTAATAAAATAATTTTAATTCCACTCAGTAATGAAATCCTGCAAGCGTGTTTATTGCTTCCTTCTTTAAAAATGCAATAAATAGCTTCCACTCTTTACAAAAACTATCCAGTCTCTTTTCTTTCCTCAATGTAGACAGCTTGTCCATTCCAGCCATTTCTAAAGTCTTCAATATCCAATTGTCCTTAGATGGAATCTCCTTATTTCCCCCCCCCTTTTTTTTTTGCATACATCACTCTAGCTGCCAAAATCATATAATAGCAGACTCTATCATTCAAATTTTTAACCTGCTTGTTGGGTAGTTCCAACTTTCCAAATGTCCAACATACTGTTCTGAACACACCTGATCTGATTTTTGAAACTAAGTAGGATTGCCCTTATTAGTGTCAGGAAGGGAGACCATTGGAGAAAACCAGGGATCTTCTGGTAGGACTACTTGGGGGGAGGGGGATTGCCAGCCCGAATACTGATCTGGATGGATCAATAGTCTATGGGACTAACAATTGGATTTAAGCCAGAGAGTATGTTGAGTTTTACTATGTGTGGACCACCTTAACCAGTTTTGATGTATACTGAAGACCTGGGTGCTTCTGAACTGCTCTTTTATCATACTTCATGGGATTTAGATGGTGGCGGCTTCAGTTTGCATGCATCTCACATTTCCCCTTCCTTTGTTCAGTCTTTTTTTTTCTCACAAGAGAAAATATGTTAAGGAACAAAGAATGGCTGCACAAAGCCTTTCAGTTGTGATCAGCAGCAGGAGTTATCTGTCTAGAAGCCCCCTTGGATAGGCTGAGATAGTTCTTTTGCCCTCCAGATGTTTTAGTCAGTGATAGCTGGTGCCTTCCATGTTAGCAAGGTGGTGAATCCACTTCAGGTTTTAGAATAAATTTTAAGGGAACTATCCAAGGTGCTGGGTCTGTTTGGGGGGCAGGATTCAGTACCGTGGATAGCTTTTTCAAAGCCTGAAGTAAAATCCAGAGTGGATTTATTACCCCATTGACAGAGAAACCATGAGCTACCAGATGTTTAAGCCCACAACTCTCATCAGCCCCACCCAGCATAGCTAATAGCAGTGGCTCTTGGGAGTTACAGTCCCAAACATCTGGGAGGTCTATGGTTTCTCACCCCTGCTATAAATGATCATGTATACATTTATTGTTAAAACTTAATTTGTTTTACAAACAGCTTTCAGACATTTATCCTGGCTAGAAACAGAGGAAAACTCATACTTCAGTACTGGGACAAATAATTTGCATGTATAAGTTACCTTGTAGTTCCAGTTTTAAATTAGAAGCTCATGGGTCATAATGGGTGTTAGCCAGAGCAAGCAATGTCAACAAGTAATTATGAGCCCAGTCTTACACACTGCTGTTCAGAAGTCCCACTAAGTTCAAGTGAGACTTTCTTGGGTAAACATATGATGCACAAATGTCCAAATAAGTATAAAATAAGAAAAATACAACAAATCCCAGCCTTCTTAAAGATAGTTATTTAATTAGATATTTATACTTCCCACTTTCCTACATGCAAGTTGAAGCAGCTCCCAAAAGTTTCAAGCTTCTGTACAATACAAACCATAATTTATTTATTTTTTATTTTATTTATTTATACCCCGCTCTTCAGCCTCAAGGCTATCAGAGCGGCTTACAAATTGTTTTAAGCAATAGCTATTTACACATCTACACTGCATTAAGCAGTTTCCAATGTGTGTTAGCTAATTGCCCCCCACAAGCTGGGTACTCAGTTTACCGACCTACGAAAGGATAGAAGGCTGAGTCTACCTCGGAGCCTGCTGGAATTGAACTTGCAACATGGTGACTTGCAGGACTGGCATTTAACCACTGCGCCACCAGGGCTCAGTGGTAAACTGCTAAAAGATTTAGTGGTAAACTGCTAAAAAAAAAGGGTAATGCCAAAGGCATTTTTTTAAAAATCTAAACCAGTACAGTTCAGCATTCCATGCAATTGTCTTCTTCTTCATAAGAAGTTATACAAGAAAGGAAGCCCATGCAGTTCTATTAAAAGATCCCATGAAGACCCATTTGCCATTATCTAATAATAAATCTTCTAGACTTGCAGCTCCTAAAGTTGATCCTCCAGATGTTGCTGGACTGCAACTCTCAGAATCCATGACTAGTAGTCATGCTGGATGGGGCTTCGAGAGACGAAGTTCAACAATATCTGGGAACTCAACTTTGGGTCTGACCTAGACTGTGATCAAGCACATAGTGTGCACTCATCAGTCCAAACATCTTTGATTCCTCATGGTTCCCAGTCTTTTCTGAACCCTGGAAGATGGAATGAAAAATCAGAAACATAACCCCTTGATTCACCCGTAAAAATGACCAGTTTATATGCCATATTTTGCTGCAGGATTCTTCTTCAGTATAAAGCACTCCACTGAAGATTAGGCCATCCCAAACAGATTAAAACAATGATGAAGAGAGAGGAGAAGGAAAAACTGGTTATGAGACTTCATTGCAGTTCTAGTTGTACCACATTCTTTGGTAATACAGGAAGGACAACATTATAAAGCAAGTTTGACACACAGATTTAGGGAGGCATTTTGTGCCAGCAGCCAAACCCACTCCATCCTTGATTAAGCATATTCATTGTGAACTCTGGTTTGGGGGAATTTACTAACAATAAATAGGATAGGTGCCAGGGTATGAGAGCAGCTTCTCAGAGGACTTCTCGAACTTTGCTAGGGATGAAGGCGTATCAACTAGTAGACAGGTCTTACTTGGTCAGTGCATGGTTGGGAGGCTAATGGCAAACCCTATGCATACTGTCTGGTTTGAAAGAACAGCAGGGTACAAATGGAATCAGTAGAAATTTGTTGATTCTTTGTTGAATTTGTTAAAATTTGTTGATGTTGGTTTTTTCAAATCATTCTTTACTTATGAGAACACTAAGGTGACCCTTTCATGGGGTTTTCTTGACAACATTTGGGGGGGGGGGTGCCTTTGCTTTCCTCTGAGGCTGAGAGTGTGAGTAAGGAGATTTTCAGACCTGCCAAAATGCCGGTTTGCCGCGCGAGCAGCCTCCCGAGACTGCTGCGTGGCAAGGGTCTACTTCGGACAATGCTGTGCCTCTCGCGAAACCGTCCGTGTCACTTCCGTGAAGCTTCGGACAGCTCAGCGCCATATTTCAATCACGGAGGTTGCCCGTGATTGAAATATGGCACTGAGTCGTCCGAAGCTTCACGGAAGTGACACGGACGGTTTCGCGAGAGGCACATCGTCGTCTGAAGTAGACCCTTGCCGCGCAGCAGTCTCGGAAGGCTGCTCGCGCGGCAAACAGGCATTTTGGCAGGTCTGAAAATCTCCTTACTCAAGATTACCCAGTGGGATTCCATGACCAAACAGAGATTTGAACCCTGGCCTCCCAGTGTCCTAGTCCAACACTCAAACCACTAAACCATGCTAGTAATACTGACCTCACTCGCTGACAATCATCACTCAAAATGATATTCCAGAAAAAAATCTAAAATATGTTCCTTATCTCTTTAGTTTTCTTTCCCTCTTTCCTCTTGATTCCAGTAACTGCCTGAACACATCTCCCTGGTGCTACAAAGGAGCTGATGGGCCTCCAAACTGAATTGCGAATGCAGTGTTGGGCAAAATATGGCCCTGGGGCTGCAAGTGGCACTTCAAGATTGTGCTGGGGGGGGGGGGTTGACCCTTGGCACTTTCAGAATACCCAGAGTGACTTTTTCTAGCCAAATTTTTAAAAATTGCAAATTGCTGTTCCCCAAAACCCTTTGAGTGCAACAATTTACCTTTTAAATAGGTTGCAAGGCCTCCCTTTACTATTTAACGACCAAAAACAGCATTTGTTAAAAAAAAAAACAGCAGTGAATTTCCAGCCACTTTGGGGTTTTTGGTTTATTTGTTTTATTTGTCTGTAGTACATGTTGCCCCCAGAGGGTCCCAGGCATAAAAGGGGCCCCTGGATCTGCCGCAATTGCCTACCCCTGTTTCAATGTTTCTTCCCACCAAATTCACTGCAACACTGTCTATGTGATGCTGGGATGTGTCCATCTATGAAGTTTGCATTGGTGGATATTCCCCTTTCTCCATCAATTTGTGAAGTCCATATTCAGATTTTTAATGTAACAAGAATCCATTGTTTATTTATTTATTTTTTCAAAATGTGTGCCTGTTTGTGTGCATTCTTTAAAGTGTACCCTTTTCTTGAACACAGTCCTCTCATTGAGTAAAGTACATTTCAGCAATGTTTTGGCATTTATTTGAAATGTGCATTTTTTCATGTACCCTTAGCTTTCTCTCAATGTGGGGAGTCTTGAGCACAAACTAAATCCACTCTGTGAACAATCAAGGAAGTCCATGTGGAATCTTGAGCTGAAAACCAATTTGCCACTTATGATGGTCACCTGAGAGATTATGTGACTGCAGTCCCAGGCTATGATGCTATTTGACACCATTAATGCATAAGTATCTGTCAACATATTTATGCAGGCACTCTGGGAAGGCAATGGCTACCAGCTGGTCAATAGTACAAGGTGACGCTCATTGTTTACCCCTCTCAGCCAGTCAGAGGTGGGGCTACACTATCCAGCAGCTCTTGCACAGACTTGGAAAAAACATTGCACAAGGTGGTACTGGATACTTCCTTGTGCAGTGCTGGAAAGAGTAGTTAGGTTAGCATTAATCCCAGTTACCATAGTGTCAGTTACTAAGAGAATTCTAGCCTCCAACATTTATGGAGAAGGACATTTCATTTCTTGTATGTAAGAAATGCTTGCACAAACAGCTGAAGTTTGTGCATGTCACAAGAAGAGTTTAATAGGTACACCTTTTCTCTGTTGCCACACAGACATATCAGATATAAAGCTATTTCTGTTGAAATTTCACCTGTCACACAACCCTTTGAACTACAACAAAATCTGCCCTTGCCTCAGAGGGAGAGAAGAAGCTCCACCATGCCTAACCCAGAAGTGGATGAAGAGCCCTCCCTCCATCCATCCCAACTGCCACTGCTCTGGCCTTGGAGGGAGAGAAGAAGAGGCAGGCAGAAGTCCATCAGGCCTAGGTCCAGAAGCAGAGGAAAGGTTCTCCCTCCATCACAATTGCCACAGCCTAGCCTCAGAGGGAGAAAAGAAGAGGCAGGTACAGTTCCACTAAGCCTAGCCCCAGAAGAGGATGAAAGACCCCCCTCCATCCCAATAGCCACAGCCTAGCCTCAGAGGGAGAAAAGAAGAGGCAGGTACAGCTCCACCATATCTAGGCCCAGAAGCAGAGGAAAGGCCCTCCATCCATCCCAATTGCCACCGCCCTGCCCTTGGAGAGAGAGAAGAAGAGGCAGGGACAGCTTCACCATGCCTACACCCAGAAGCAGATGAAAGGCCCTTCCTCCATTCCAACTGTCACCACCCTGGCCTCAGAGGGCGAGAAGAGGCAGTATCTGCTGAAGTTAATCCCCTCCAGCACTGCCATCACCTTTTCCTTTTGTCTCATGTATTAATTAGATTGTAAGCTTGAGGGCAGGGAACTGTTTTGATGTTCTTTTACTTGTAAAGTGCCATGTACAGTGATGACACTAATTAATGGATTAATTAATTAATTAATTAAATTTGGAGAGATCTAAACAGAAGCAAATACTCACATATAAAGCCCCTTGGTGAGTGAGTTTGTAGGGCCCATTATCACCCTAAAAGTGATGGCTGAGTTACAATACTGGAATGAAGATGGTTGAACTGATGCTGCTTGGGGAGCACAAGAACTGAGAGAATGGAAAATTGTATTCCACAATAGGAGATTGCGCTATATTAGAAGTGAGAATCATGCAGATCTACAGATGCACATCTCAACAGCCCTAGCTGGCATAGGTAACCATGAGGAATGCCTGCAATTGCTGTTCAACAACACCTGGAGGGCCACATGTTTCCAACCCCTGCACTAGATGGCTTTCTGGAGATTTCTAGTCCAATCCCCTGCCCCTGCAGTCATTCACTCCTATTAAATGATACTCCTCTAGACTGTCTGCCACAGTGACCAACCAGATGTCCCTGGGAAGCCCACAAATAGGCCATGAGAGGAATTACCCTCTCTTGCTGTAACTGGTAGTTTGAAGCATGTTGTCTTTAATCCTGATGGCACTTGGTGACCTGTAGCTATAGATAACTTCATTCTCCATGAATTTGTCTACTCTAGTTTTAAACTGATGTATAATGTCATCTCCCTATTGAATTCCGTAGTTTAACCATGAACAGGGTGGAAAGGTATCCTTCTGTCTCTCCTGAAATTGCCAACATTCTGTTTTACTGAATAATAAATTCCCTCTATTCATTTTATCCATAACAGATAGAATTTTTATAAACTTCCATCATATTGCTCCAGTTTGAGCTCCTTCATCAATTGGATGCCCTTTTCTGAACCTGTTCTTTAAAAATGTCTTTCAGGGATACAGTGAGCAGGGGCCCTTTCACACCACACAGTTATAGCATTATGATTCCCCTTTAACTTCCATGGCTACATCTTAAGGAATCCTGGGTTTGGAGTTTAGTGAAGCATTCAAGCTCTCTGGCTGGGAATTTTAAATACCCCTCCCTAAAATGCAGGGCCCAAAATTCCATAGGATGGAACCATGGCAGATAAAGCAGAATCATAGCACTATAAATGTGCAATGTGAAAGGGCCCATAACTGTACACAGTAGTCCAAGTATGGTTGCACCACATATCATTTCTGTAATGACATACAGTGCAGCCTCCTGAGCTGACTTCACAGCTTGGACAAGCCCATAAAGGAGTTGACAGTCTTTAGTATGATTACTATCACAAGGGAAGAGATAAGTCATTGACTCCAAGTTAGAAAACTCTAAAACTGGGTTGCTCAGTGCACTTGATCAAACTATCTCAAAGCCACTCAGTCATTTTTATTGCTGTTTCCCCCCTATCTTTCTGCTGATATAACATATGGCTTATGTCTAGTGAAGAGGTGAGATGTTACTTCTATGTTTGCAGAGACGGTTTTCATATTTGTTAAAATGCCATTATTAAAATATCTTACTCAAAACAGAACCAAATTGGTATTGCAAGGCTTGTAGCAAACATAAAAGAAAGAAAGTGGACTAATATTGTCTTCAAATCACAGGTTTACAGACATGGTGACAGAAGCCCCATTGAAACATACCCTACCTGCCTACACAGCGAAAGCGACTGGCCACAAGGATTTGGACAACTGACTAAGGTTTGTTGTGACTTTTCATAAAAATCAAAGTATTAGCCAATCAACATAGAAAAATGTGTCTGGCCTAAAAGCAATATCTAAGCATTGGTAACTAACAATGAAGCATTCATTTTTTTGGCTGTAGTTTCATAGCAGGGGTGGGTTTCATGCAGCACTCCTGATGGATGTTTGTTTAGAGGAGTGGTTCTCAAACATTGGTCTTCCAGGGTTTTTTGGGCGTTGTCTCCAAGAAGCTACAGCCAGCTTGACCAACAGTAAGGAATTCTGGGAGTTAAAGTCCAAAACATCTGCAAGACCAAAGTTTGGAAACCACTTCTTTAGAGTTTTTATACACCACTCTTCAGCCCTAAAAGGCTCCATAGCAGCTTACAAATCATTTATTTGACAGTACAGTTCCCTGCCCTCAGGCTTACAATTTAATTAAGGCAGAACACAGTAGGAAAAGGGAATGGCAGTGAGGGAGAGGATTAAGTCCACACCAGATGCTGGCTGCTCTTCTCTCCCTCAGCAGCCAGAGCAATGGCAGCTGGAATCTGGAGGGGGGCTCTCACCAGCCGTTGGGGCCAGGGCACAATGAAGCTGTGCCTGGCTGCTTATGAGGTTGGACTGCAACTCCCAGCAGTTCTAACTAGTATAACCAATTGTCAGGAATGCTGGGAATTATAGCCAAATATCTTCCAGAGGGATCCATGTTTCCTATCCCTGATTTCTAGCTTACAATTGTGTAAGGTCACCAATAAATTCCTCTCATCAAAGTAGTGCTCAGACCTTAAAGTAATGTTGGAAACCTGTGGACTTCCAGATACTGATTTTCCCAACCATTCCTTAAGGTTCAGAGTTTTTTAAGGCTTAAACAAAAATAGCATTCCCCTGTTACTGGCCAAATCCAACATCTGAATTTTGAATGTTTGCCAAATCTCTGCTCCAGTTTTGTAGGACTTTTGTCCTAAATTAGTGGGAAAGACTTGAATTTCTTAATAAGCTTTTTATCACACTATGCTGTTATAGTGCTATTATTCCACTTTAACTGCTATGGCTGCCTCCTGTGAAATTCTGGGGTTTGTAGTTTAGTGAGGCCTAAGAGCTCTCTGGCTGAGAGTTCTAAATGCCCCTCCCTAAACTGCAAATCCCAGGATTCAACAGGAGGCAGCCATAGGAGTTAAAGTGGAATAATAGCACTATAACAGTATAGTGTGATAATCTCTGAAGGAAATAAGTGGGCAGAATCGTGTCCTTAGTATGGTACAAGGCTTTTAACTATGAACAAATACCCTCAAACTAATACAAATCCTTTTGTTTTCCAACATATGGCTGAAAAACATGTTTAAAATCTGCATAGACAATATAGCACTGATAATAAAAGGGCTGATTCTCTGGTATTTTTAATACTAAGGGCAAATACATGGAGAAAGAAATAATATTGGCTGGAATCCTGTTGGGCAGTTACCAATACGTAACCTAGAGTTATGCACTCATGACTGTTTTATATTTACAATTCCTACATATCCCCTCATTTAGGGAATACATAGGGACCATGAAGGTCTCTCAGTCCCCATTTACCAGGCAGCAGCTGCTGAGATCGACAGGAGTCTGTTCCCCTGTCATTTAGGAAGCAACTGGCTGACAGTCCCACCCACCAGTTGCATGAGCGATCTCTGGCACAATGTGGAATTGTAATAGGGGTTCTGCTTCTGCCCGTCATACTGAAGATTGCTCATGAGACGGGGTAAGAACGTCATCCAGCTGCTTCCCGATCAAGGGGAACAAACCCCCATCAATCAGGATGCATTTCACTGTGTACCACTGTAACTATGGTGCTTATGCATTCATAACTTTCCAACAGGATTCCAACAGGATTCCAACAGGATTCTGGTCAATAATCATATAAAACTGGTTTCTTTTCAAGAAAAGAAAGAAGATCACTTACCATTTACAAGTGAAAAACATACAACACGGCAGTCCTAGCTATAGAGAAAACTCACCATCTTTAAGATCTGGCCATATTGACTACCTTTCCTGCTATTGTACTCTTGCTATTTACAATAGTCAGAAAACATCTTTATATATAATCCTCTTGGGTATGTTGCCATTTCCAGTGTGCTGATTGGCCGCTTAGGAAACTTACCAACCAATCAAAGCTCTCCCTTGGGCAGCCAATCAGCACACTGGGGGTGGGAACACGTGAAAGTGTGAGTCCTTTCTAAACATGGCGGTAGCAGAGGGGCTTTCCATTGTTGCATGGTGGGTGTGAGTAGCATGGGGGGGGATGTAGCGTGGTGTGTGTGTGTGTGTGGCATGTGTGTGTAGCATGCTGTGTGCATGCGGCATGTGCGGGCGGCGTGTGTCTCTGGCGCAGGGGGAGCAGTGTATACCTGATGGATGTGGGGGCATCAGGGGGGGCAATGTGTGCCTACGGGGCGTAGGGGTGGTACAGGGGGTGACGTGTGCCTGCAGGGCACACGGCAGCATGGTGGGCGGTGTGTGCCTGCAGGGTGTGGGGGGGCAGGGGGGGCGGCACATGCCTGCAGGGCACAGGGGGCCAGCATGTGCCTGTGGAACATGGAGGCGCAGGGGGGTTGTATAGCAGGGGGGTATACCACTGGGGGTGTATACCCAGTGTATGTTACACTGGGTATAGTTAGTATATGAATGAGTTTCTGGTCAAAGTTAGTTATATTTTTTCCCCATAGCTTGGAATACAGCAGCAGTATGAGCTTGGACAATACATAAAGAAGAGATACTCAAACTTCTTGAGCAACACCTACAAACGAAAAGAGGTGTGCACTGGAACATCTCTCTCTCTCTCTCTCTCTCTCTCTCTCTCTCTCTCTCTCTCTCTGCCCCCAACATGGGAACCAAGGATACTCAAGGCATAATTTGTTTTTAACAAAGTAGAGCTAAAACACAATTATTCCAATAAAAAGTTTTTAAAAAATTAAACGACCTTATATATCAACCTCTAATTTAAATCAATTTAAAAGCATTGAAAATATAATTTATGAGAAAGAGCTATCTCCAGCTATGGACAGGCATTTGGCAGCTAGGTGGGCAACTGGGAGCTGTCCAGATGTTCTGATACATCTGCCATAGCAGCCATAACCTTCCTAGCCAACGGTGAGGAATGGTGGAAGCTACAGTCCAATAACAACTGTCCTGCCTCGTCAGTACACCCTCACAGACCAAGGAAGGAATTTGCTAGGAGTTAAAGATAGCTCAAGCAGGTGTAAAAAATCAAGAGAGTGCAGAAAGCATCTTTGCCTGAGAAACTCCATTTGAGAAAAAGCATCCTCAAAGCCAGTCCAGGTTTGGGCAAACAAGCAGATGAGTCAGCCAGTCCAAGGTGGAGAATCTAGTAAGTGGTATCCGAAAGTCAGAGGTATAAGAAAGCAGATAAGGCTTTCAGCAACTAGACCCAGGCAGAGTTGGCTCTCAAATTGGTTGGTGCCAGTTGGCTGTAATCAAAGCCACTTGGCAAGGAGCCTCGTTGAGCATCTTTGTTCTGCTCTCCATTTGCTGCATCGCATTCAAGGATTTGGGGCCAGTGCTGTCTCCCCCAGCTGTGTCCTCTGCGACATCAGCTGCAGGTGCCTCCTGGCTTTGTTCCTCCCCTAGCTGGGGCTTTCTTCCTCTCCTGGAAGAACTGTCTGCATTAGTTCCTCAGCCTCCTCTTCGGACTGAACACCTAGGTCCAGATCCCAGGTCCAAATCATGGCCCATGACAACAACTGGAAGCACACAAGTTGCCTGTTTCAAATGAAGATCTGAGATAGGAATTAAAGGAGCCAGTCAAAATCACATGGATAAATCAATAAGGTTTTGTCCTTTCGAAATCCACTAAAATTACATCTCCCTCGATCCTTCACTATAATAATTGTACAACTTCTTCATTCCTTCTTTTCAATCCTTGATACCACTCTTATACATCTACAGTATTTTAGATTTTAAAAATTTGTGACTCTCCATTGCAAGAGAAAAATGAAATGAAATGAAATGAAGAAGTTGACAATATGCTCCTATCGCTTGCATGCCTTCCATGATTCAAGCCAGCTTCCCCCACCTGCTTTTCATAGCCATTTTGCCTCTGGATGATCAGGCAGGTTCTTAGTCCAGTAAATCACCTCTGGCAATGGTTGAACCTCAAAGGAAAAAAATCCTTCCCTCATCTCAGTTCCTCACCTTGCTTTCTTTTTCTACTCCAACCACCTTGTTTAACCTCTCCCCTCTCAGCCTTGTATTCCTTCTAGCCAGAGCATGGCAATGTCACCTTGTTGGATTCCAGCAGGCTCCAAGGTTCACTTAGCCTTCCATCCTTTCGTAGGTCGGTAATTTGAGTACCCAGCTTGTGGGGGCAATTAGCTAACACACATTGGAATCTGTTTAATGCAGTGTAGATGTGTAAATAGCTATTGCTTAAAACAATTTGTAAGCCGCTCTGATAGCCTTGTGGCTGAAGAGCGGGGTATAAATAACTAAATAAATAAAATAAATAAAAAGACTACAGTGTGTAGAATCCCCAAGCTAGCACAGCCACTGGCCATGCCAGCTGGAATATTCAGCAAGTTGTAGTCCAAAAATGCGATGCTCTCCAGCTCTGCTCCTGCCAACTGTACCCAGCACCTCTTGCCTTTAAATTTCCTTTTCCTAACAAGCCATTTTCCTTGCCACTGTTACCTGATACTAATGACTCTAAATACATCTTGTGCTACTTATGTTTCATAACACCCAGTTCTGAGAATTCAGATACCTCAGGGAGCATTCACGTGACTCAACATGTACTCCAGTGACACTCATATATCTCTGGAAGTAGTTGTTGTTGCCACCACTGGGACTAGCATTGTGGTAAAGATGGAACCAAATGTGATTTGTGGCAAACAATTCACAGATCCTGGGGACTTTTCTTCTTCCTCACTGATGGAAGGTCCAACAAAGACCACCATCAGTGAGGAGGAAAAAATCCCCAGGATATATGACATGTCCTTTGTTTCTTTTTTAGATTTTGATCCAGAGCTCAGACGTTGATCGAACCATTATGAGTGCCCAAGCAAATCTTGCTGGTCTATTCCCCGCTACTGGTGATCAAATCTGGAATCCAGAACTCCTTTGGCAACCCATTCCAGTACATGTTGTATCCAAGGAACATAATCCAGTGAGTAGCAGTAATAAAACAATCTTGCATACTGTTTATGAAGTAGTAGAGTGTGGCTTTCAAATCAGCAGTGCTCCAAGTATTAGGACATTATCAGACGTGGCAAAAAATCACAGAATTACAACATCAGGGAAGCACAAATGGGCCCCACTATCATACAATCTCATCATTTTCATGTGGGTACTCCATTTTCCAGCTGTGAAAAAGGCATTATTTGTATTTCATGGGACAAGCCATCAATAGATCATCAACAGCACTTTTTTCACATTATTGATGGCATGTGAAACAATGTCCCATTGTAATTGCAAGATTATAGCATGAATGAGCGGTCCTCAGCAAGAAAACTTCCAGATGAGAACACAAAAATGAAGAACAGGACACTCTTTTTAGGAACTGTCCCATTTAGTTTGCACATTTCAAGGTTTGCTTCATTGCTTGTGTGTTCATTTACTTTGTTTTTGGAGGGGTTTTGTAGTTTTAATCACACTTGCATCTTCTTGTGAGAACCACTGAAATCTCACCCATGCCAAATCATGGAAGTAAACTCCCATTCTTAAAGTGGTAGTGGTGGTTGTTTTGGGGGCAATGCTGTCTCCCCCAGCTGCGTCCTCTGCCACATCTGCTGCAGGTGCCTCCTGGCTTTGTTCCTCCCCTGGCTAGGGCTTTCTTCCTTCTCTGGAAGAAATGTCATGGCATTTCTTTCATGTGATTACAGTGATGTGCAATAATAAGTGTTATAATGCCATGATGCCTCTCCATTGATGCCCCCTTGTCGTGGGAGAGAGGCCAGCATACCCTAATGATGTTTTGAGCTATGCTGGCAGTGGCATAATAGCCACTGGTAGGGTCTCCCATGCCAGACAGGTCAAAACCGAAGGGTCTGACAAAGAGCGTCAAAGGGCAGGATGGGCTCTCTAGCCTTATGGCAACCATCCTAGGAGAAGGAAAACTAATCCCAAACTCGGGCAGATGGTGCTCGTCCAACCCTGTAAGGACAACCATCTAAGAGAAGGAAACTCTAATCAAACCTACAACCCGAGGACCTCGCTGCTACCGTCCATGCTTGCAAGGCCACAGCAGATAAACCTTTGGTTTAAAGGGTGAGGCCAGTTCTGTGCACGCTGCGCTCCACCAGAAAAATCCATTGCACAGGCGCGAAGGACAAATCCAGTTCCAAAAAAACCCTGTAGCGATAGGCAAGGGACGAAACGGCAGGTGTAAAGATGCACTGGAAGTCGCAGACCCAACCCTGCATGCAGGCGGTTCAGGACTTTGGTCCCAGGGTGACCTGGGAGTTGACAGTCTTGTTCGGCAGCATCCTGAACAACCAAGCAGCCTTTTTTAAGGAGAGCACTGCTTGCTCCATATGGAGAGGGGCCTAGAAAAGGTGGCCTAACGAAAGCTCATCCCTATCTACCTGGTTGGCTAGCTGTGGCCGACAGGCATCTTCTGATGCAGTCAAACCAAGGCAAAGAAACAAAGGTACACACCGGCCTCCAAAGGTGTAAATAAACTGACACTTGCATGCTGGAACATCAGAACCATGCAAGAATCTGCAGATAGTGGATGGCCTGAGCGTCGTTCTGCCCTAATAGCCCATGAACTATCATGACTTAATATTGACATCGCCATTGCCTCCATCACCAAACTCCATTGCCTCCAAACTCGAAACCTTGCCAACAGGACACTCTGATTGCATTATTTCCTTACGCCTCCCACATGTTGTTCTCTTTAGTATATATGCCCCAACTATGCAAGCCGACCCTGTAGAGAAAGACAAATTCTACACAGACCTACACCAACTCATACAAAAAGTCCCTGTAGAACATAAAATTATTATCTTTGGTGACTTCAATGCCAGAGTAGGAAAGAATTCCAAAGCCTGGAAAGGTGTCTTAGGCAAGCATGGTGTTGGAAATTGCAATGATAATGGATGCCTCCTGCTAGAGTTCTGTGCAGAACAACAGCTGACTATTACAAACACTATCTTTCAGCAGAAAGATAGCTTGAAGACAACCTGGATGCATCCCCGATCCAAACATTGGCACCTCATTGACTATGTTCTAGTCTGCCAGAGAAACATTCACAATGTCCATCATACCAGAGTGATGCCCAGTGCAAAATGCCCAACAGATCATCGCCTCGTCAGATGTAAACTAAATCTTCATCTTAAGTTCAAACCTAAGAGGGGTGGCATCTTAAAGAGAAGACTGCAAGTCAAAAATCTTCAACAAGCTACCATGAGAGACAACTTCCAGGCAAATCTGCAAACAAAACTTGAAGACCATCCTACAGATCCTTCTCCTACAGTGCTTTGGCAACATATCAAAAACAGTATCCTCCAGTCTGCAGAAGAATCCCTCAGGTTCTCCGACAAGAAAAATCAAGACTGGTTTGATGAAAACAACCAAGAGATCCAGGAGCTGTTGGCAAAGAAGAGAACTGCTCACCAGGCATACCTTGCCCAGCCAACTTGCCATGTAAGAAAAGCAGCTTTCCGCCTCACATGTAGCAAACTTCAACAAAAACTCCGAGACATGCAGAACAAGTGGTGGATCAATATAGCAGAAAAGACATAACACTGTGCAGATCTGGGTGATCACTGCTCTTAAAGCAGTGTTTGGACCTACTTATCAGGTCCAAAGCTCCTTATACAGTACAGATGGCCAAACATTAATTACTGATAAAGCCTCCATCCTGAATCGATGGGCTGAACATTTTCAAAGTCTCTTTAGTGCCAACCGAGTAGTCCAAGGCTCAGCTATCCAACATATGATACAAAAACCGATAAAAAATGAATTGGACATAGCTCCCACTTTGGAAGAGATCCTTAAGGCCATGCAGCAGATGAAAAACAGCAAGGCAGCTGGGATTGATGGAATCCCACCTGAAGTTTGGAAACACGGAGGTCATGCACTCCACGATAAATTCCACAAACTCCTTGTGAATTGCTGGGGAAAGGGGAAACTGCCATCAGTTCTCCGAGATGCAGTCATCATCACCCTGTACAAGAAAAAAGGAGCAAAATCCGATTGCTCAAACTATCGAGGCATAACACTGCTCTCTATTGCTGGAAAAATCCTTGCAAGGATACTCCTGAACAGAATAGTTCCTGCTATTGCAGAAGAACTTCTCCCTGAAAGCCAATCTGTTTTCAGAGCCAATAGGAGTACTACAGATATGGTATCTGCCCTTAGACAACTGCAGGAAAAATGTAGGGAGCAGAACAAGGGTCTCTATGTAACATTTGTTGACCTCACCAAAGCTTTCGACACTGTGAGTAGAAAAGGTCTGTGGCAGATCCTAGAAAGATTAGGATGTCCCTCCAAATTCCTTAAAATGATTATCTTGCTACATGAGGGCCAGCACGGTCAAGTCAGATATGATGATGCTCTTTCAGAGCCCTTTCTAATAACTAATGGAGTTAAGCAAGGTTGTGTTCTTGCGCAAACTTTATTTACAATCTTCTTCAGCATGATGCTCCAAAGGGCTATGGCAGAGTATGAAGAAGACGACAGCATCTATATACGTTACCGTATTGATGGTAGCTTGTTTAAATTAAGCCATCTGAGGGCTCACACTAAGACTCTAAACTATCTAGTCCGTGAGCTGCCCTTCGCTGATGCTGCTGCCCTTGTTGCCCACACAGAAGCAGCTCTGCAGCACCTAACATCCTGCTTTGCAACAGCTGCAGAGCTGTTTAGGCTGGAAGCCAACCTGAAGAAAATGGAAGTTCTTTACCTGCCTGCACTACAGGATGAACACCACCATCCCCACATTGCCATCGGCAAATCTGTGCTCAAGTCAATTCAGCAGTTCACCTACCTGGGAAGCATCATCTCCTCAGATGCCAAGATTGACAAAGAGATCAATCACAGATTAGCAAAGGGATATAGTGCATTTGGAAGACTTTACAAAAGAGTCTGGAGTAAGAAACACCTGAGGCGAAGCACAAAAATCAGTGTATATAGAGCCATTGTACTGTCTATTTTCCTTTATGGATCTGAAACATGGGTCACCTATCGCCACCACTTACGACTCCTTGAACGCTTTCATCAGTGCTGTATACACACAATCCTAAATATACACTGAACTGACTATGTGACGAATGTTGCTGTCATTGAGCAAGCAGGGATCACCAGCATTGAGGCCATGATATTGAGAACACAGCTGCGCTGGGCAGGGCACATTTCTAGGATGGAGGACCATCGCCTCCCAAAAATAGTACTCTACGGTGAACTTGCTGTGGGTCAGCGTAAGAGGGGCGCTCCAAAAAAGCGATACAAGGACTCCCTGAAACAACATCTCAGGCTCGGCCAAATTCATCACCAACAGTGGTCCGCCCTGGCCTTACATCGGGAGGCATGGAGACGCACTATCCACAATGCTGCAGCCTTATTTGAGAACTCACACCGAACAAGTCTTGAAGACAAACGACAACGCAGAAAGAACCACAACCCAGAAACATCACCCAAGGAGACCTTCTGCTGTGCTTTCTGCAACTGGACTTGTTTATCTCGGATTGGCCTTTTTAGTCATCAGCGTGCTTGCAGAAAGTGCGGGATGAGTCCTTCCTGAATCTTCATTTGCAAATAAAAGCCAGAGAGAGAGAGGAGAGAGAATGCCATGATGTTTCTGCTATCTTCATTCATGGAATTACAGCATTTTTAGATGTTAGTCTGATAATATCCTTAGTCTATGCTTTATAGGAGCTATTCAAGGTGCTGATTTATAATCCCAAAATAAGTCTATCATCTTGGATAGCTCCTCAAACGTTCAGATTCACCATATCATTGAGATGGAAGCCACCAGATGCCCCTGTTTTTAGGTGTCTTTTCAGAAACCTAATATTCTGACAACAAAAGGTGTATATTTTCCCATTCAAAGAAATTCATATCTTTAATCAGATATTTATAAACCCCCCAAAGACTTTCCAGGCAATAGAAAGGAACATGGTTCAGTTCTAGCTCTGTTATGCTGTCTGGTCCCCAGCTGTATTAGAACAGAGAAATGGGATACTGGACTCCCTGTGCCAACAAAAGAATATAAGCTTAGATTAGTTCTTCCCAGCTTTGCTTCTCACTATACACTGCTGGTAGAATCATGGGAAGGACTAAAATTTTGTGAGTCATTCACAAGAGATCATGTTTCAATGTTATCTTGCTGGTGCTGAAGCTAAGCTAGCTACGAAGAAGCAGTTTCAGAGCACCTGGAAGTCAGGTTTCAATGCTAATAAGTATATGAACCACTTCTTGGATACGTGTGTGTGTGTGTGTGTGTTTACTATATTTGTTAGGGGGTTCTGGAAATTAGAAATACAAAAAGTAACTTTTCCAACTTCTTCAATAAATAAGGTCCAAGACTAATAAGAGGTAGTGAGTTTTCAACTCAATAAATTCAGAGCTGCCCAAAAGTTTGCAATGGGTATTCCTAGTTCATGTATGCTTCACTACTCTGCTGTGTCAGCTCTATCCTAGGAATTGAAAGAATTTAAAAAAAAAAAAAAACATTGGAAACATAGTAAAAAAAAACAGGTTTCTCAAATGTTGGCAGACACTGGTGAGGAGAATCCTAGACAGGTTAAAATTTTCACAGTTTAAGATTTAAACTGTGATTCTACACACACACAGGCTTTTTTGCACAGAAAATAGCATTTTTGCACAGAAAATAACATTTCTCTGCAGAAAACTAATTTTTCCCACAGAAAACAGATTTCTGCACAAAAGATGCTATTTTCTGTGCAAGAAACTGCTCTTGTGTGCAGAAATGTTGCTATTTGCTGTGCTGAATAAACATGCATGTATAACTTAATAATATATAATGATCTTGGATATGTTGCTATTTCAAGTGTGCTGATTGGCTGCTTCGGAAACCAACCAATCAAAGCTCTCTGTTGGGCAGACAATCAGCACACTGCGGGTGGAAACATGTGGAAGTTTAAGTCCTTGCTAAACATGGCAGCGGCAGAAGGGTTCTCTGTTGTTGCAGACATTGTTGGCAGGTGTGGATGTGAGTAGCATGGGCGCGGGGGCCACACCTGTGGCAGCATGGGGGGTGCACATGTGGTGGCATGGGGGAAACCACTGCCACTGATCTCTAGCCTTCTGAGGCCGAACAGGGTGGGGAGATCAGGGCCTGGCTGCCGCTGCCACCAAATTCTGGTCTTCCAAGGCTGAAGGGGGGATCAGGGCCTTGCCGACACTGTTCCGAGGTCTGGCATTCCGAGGCTGAACAGGACAGGGAGATCAGGCCCTCCTCCTCCTCCTCCCCAGTCCCAGCAACAGCAGCAGCAGCAGTAGGATCTGTGAGGGGCAAAGGAGGAGAGACCCACCCTCCCCCTCTCCAGTCCCACCAGCAGCAGTAGGAAGGGATCTGTGGGGAGGAAGGGAGGAGAGACCCATCCTCCCAGGTTCCAACAACAATGAAGGTAGCAGTGAGAAAGGATCTATGTGGGGGGAGGAGAGAGAGACCTATCCCCCCCTCCCTGGCCTCAGCAGCATCCAATTTCAGGCCAAAATCTGTGGGTATCGTGAAGCCAACTCAATAGCTGATAAGGAGCCTGGCTCGGCAACAACCCAGTTGAAAAGCACAGTACCTTGTGTTGTCAGTAGCACTCCTACAGGGTCAGAAGTACACAGAGAGAGAGAGTGCAGAACGAAGAGGCAGTCCAAGGTCAAAAGGGTTCCGGCAGGTGGGTCAACGAAGGCAGTCCAAGGTCAAGATATCCAAAGTCTCAAAATAGCAAGGTTCCAGAAGAGTCACAGGCAGAGGCTTCCTCCAGGTAACGCAGACTGCTTGAAACAAGGAACTCAGCCTCCCCCAGCTGCTTATGTTGGCTCAGCTCCCACTCCCAGCTGTGGGGTGATTGATGAGCTTCTGTCTCTTAATCTCTGGGAACGACGAAGCCACGCCTTCTCTGCTCTCCTTTGGCTAAATGTAGGTACCTGCTATTCTACCTCTTGCTCTTGCTCTACTATGTCTCCCAGGCTTGGACCCTGAGCTGGGGGAGGGCTAGGCTGCTGAGCCCTGGGTTCTTCAGGGCTAGACTCAGCCAGCTCTTCTGCAACTGGCTCAGCCTCCTCGCCTTCTGAGTCCTCAGAGTCCTGACTGACCATGACAGTGGGGGGGAGGAGAGACCTATTCTCCCCCTCCCCACTCCTGGTGGCAGGAGTAGGAAAGGATCTGTGTGGGGGAAAGGGAGGAGAGACCCATCCTCCCCTTCCCCAGTCCACAGGCAGCAGCAGGAAGGGATCTCGGGTGGGGGGCAGGAGAGACCCATCCTTCTCCTACCCTATCCCAGCAGCAACACTGAAAAGGGATCCATGGGGGGAAGAAGGGAAGAGACAGCCATCCATGCAGTGAGTAACATTAAATTTATAACTTTTACAATCTCCTATAACGGCATATGTATGATATGCCGGGTACAGCTAATATAATGGCAACTACATAGGGGCAACTACATAGTTTACAGAACACAGCTACACCAAACTACACAATTATTTGTTCTTGCTTGCAAGAATGACTTTTACGAAGATTTACATCCCTACTTTTGCTTAAGAACTTTTCCCCATAAAAAAATATAACCATCCTGAGAAGCATGCTGTTGTTCCACATGAAGAATGACAGGCTTTGAGTCATCTCAAGCAACAGAAATAGAATGTGACCTCTCAGTTCCATATTCTCACCAGCAAAGTTTGCTTCAAGCTGTTCAATAGTTGGAGGATCAAAAACAGTCAACATAACTTCTTGAGGTCAGTGGAAATGAAGCCACTTCTCAAAGTAATACAAATGCTGAAAGATGTCATTCTAGCAATTGGTTAGGCCATTAACAGCACACTCTTGTACATTTTTATGTTCGAGGCAGTCATATTCTGTTCAATTGGACTTACATAAGTAAGTACATATAGCAGTGATGAGGTGGATATGTAGCCCTCTAGATCTTGTTTAAGCACAATTCCCATGAGTCTTCCTCACTGGGTATGCTGGCATGGGGTGATGGGATTTGTAGTCTAGCTGGAGCTGAAAGCCAAATATTACCCACCCCTAATCTATAAGATTGTAGACTTATGTTTTACTTTTTGTCTAACATGGAATTCAAGATGGCATACCAAAGCTTTCAAAGAGGTCTCTTACCAAGGAACAGACCTTCATAGGTTTCTCAGAGTGATTGTACCACGTGGATTCTCACCAATTCATTTTGCCCTGCAGATGGACAACTGAAGCATCACTATAGACATTGTCAGTCTGCATAAAGGTCATAGAATCATAGAATAATAGAGTTGGAAGAGATCTCAAAGGTCATCTAGTCCAACCCCCTGCCATGCAGGAATGCACAATCAAATCACTCCTGACAGGTGGCCATCCAGCCTCTGTTTAAAAACCTCCAAAGAAGGAGACTCCACCACACTATGAGGCAGTGTATTCCACTTCCAAACAGCTCTTACTGTCAGGACGTTCTTCCTAATGTTTAGATGGAATCTCTTTTCCTGTAGTTTGAACCCATTGCTCCATGTTCTAGTCTCTGAAGCTACAGAAAACAAGCCTGCTCCATCCTCAGTATGACATTCCTTCAAATATTTAAACATGGCTATCATGTCCCCTCTCAACCTTCTCTTCTCCAGACTAAACATACCCAGCTCCGTAAGCCACTGCTCATAGGGCATGGCCTCCAGACCACCCACCATCCTGGTCGCCCTCCTCTGGACATGTTCCAGCTTCTCAATATCCTTCCTGAATTGTGGTACTCAGAACTGGACACTGTATTCCAGGTGAGGTCTGACCAAAGCAGAATAGAGTGGCACTATTACTTCCCTTGATCTAGACACTATATTTCTATTGATTCAGCCTAGAATCGCATTGGCTTTTTTGCTGCTGCATCACACTTCTGACTCATGTTCAGCTTGTGGTCTACTAAGACTCCTAGATCCTTTTTGCATGTACTGCCCTCAAGCCATGTGTCACCCAGCCTATATTTGTGCATTTCATTTTTACTGCCCAAGTGTAGTATCCTACATTTCTCCCTGTTGAAATTCATTTTGTTAATATTGGCCCAGCTTTCTACTCTGATCCTGTCCTCTGGGGTATTAGCTACCCCTCCTAATTTGGTGTCATCTGCAAACTTGATAAGCATACCCTCTATTCCCTCATCCAAGTCATTGATAAAGATGTTGAACAGCACTGGGCCCAGGACAGAACCCTGTGGCACCCCACTGGTCACTTCTCTCCAGGATGAAGAGGAGCCATTGGTGACTACCCTTTGGGTTTGGTCAGTCATCCAATTACAAATCCACCTAACAGTTGCATTGTCTAGCCCACAGGTTACTAACTTTTTTGCAAGAATATCATGGGGGCCTTGTCAAAAGCCTTACTGAAATCAAGATACACTACATCCACTGTGTTCCCTTCATCTATCAAAAAAAAAAAGAGATGAGATTAGTCTGGCATGACTTGTTTTTGAGAAATCCATGTTGACTTTTTGTGATCACAGCATTCCCTTCTAAGTTGTTACAGACTGTTTAACAATCTGCTCTAGAATCTTTTCTAGTATCAGGACTGGTTTAAGGAATTTGGGGGGGGGGCTGCAATGCTTTATTTTGGGGGGGCCATATGTTTATCTCAGGTCATTGCAACCTAACTCAACCTAAGCTATTCACAGTACAGGATATTCAAATTGTTACTAATAATGTTTTTGCAGGAGCCCCCACACACACAATGATGGGGCCCTCTGCAGATGCTGATGCTGCTGGTGCCTTAAACCAGCCCTGCCTAGTATTGATGTCAGGCTGACTGGGTCTAATATAAAAGCCTTGCCAGTGAAATTTGAAGTGAGACAAAAGCTGGTTACAGTCTTATTTGGTTTCAGAAATTACGCTATCCAATGTTTAACTGTCCACGTTATCTGGAGCTTCTGAAGGAAACGATAACCTCAAGTGAATTCCAGGCCAAAATCCAGCCATATCGGGTAATAAAAATGGGCAAGGATACTGATGAGGGAGAAAGGTTACACCTACATTGTACTTGAAATGTCTGCTTCTATCTCAAGATTATACATTCTTACAGGGTTTTCTTACAGAAACAGTGTCACAATATAGGACAGTCTATCTGTTGCTGTCCATTATTCAGGGAGCTGTTATTTTATTTGCATGGTCTCCACTTTACAGATCCATTCTCCAGCATTCCCAGGACTAAGGCTGCTGCCACACTGCAGAAATAATGCAATTTGACACTACTTTAACTATCATGCCACCATCCTATGGAATCCTGGGATTTGTAGTTTGTTGTGGCATCAGAACTCTCTGGCAGAGAAGGCTAAATATCTCACAAAACTACAAATCCTAGAATTCCATAGCATTGAACCATGGCAGTTAAAATGGTGTCAAACTGCATTATCTCCACAGTGTGGCAGCAGCCTAAGTGCAGGGTTCCCAGTCTCTCTCTCTCTCCTCTCTGGCTTTTCTTTGCAAACGAAGATTCAGGAAGGACTCATCCCGCGCTTTCTGCAAGCACGCTGATGACTAAAAAGGCCAATCCGAGATAAACAAGTCTGGTTGCAGAATGCACAGCAGATGGTCTCCTTGGGTGATGTTTCTGGGTTGTGGTTCTTTCTGCGTTGTCGTTTCTCTTCAAGACTTGTTTGGTGTGAGTTCTTAAATAAGGCTGCAGCATTGTGAATAGTGCGTCCCCATGCCTCCCGATGTGAGGCCAGGGCGGACCATTGTTGGTGACCAATTTGGCCGAGCCTGAGATGTTGTTTCAGGGAGTCCTTGTACCGCTTTTTTGGAGTGCCCCTCTTACGCTGACCCATGGCGAGTTCACCGTAGAGTACTATTTTTGGGAGGCGATGGTCCTCCATCCTAGAAACGTGCCCTGCCCAGCGCAGCTGTGTTCTCAATATCATGGCCTCAATGCTGGTGATCCCTGCTTGCTCAATGACAGCAACATTCGTCACATAGTCAGTCCAGTGTTTGGCACTGATAAGCAGTATAGAAATATCAATGCTATTGCTATTTCTACCACCAGAGGGAACACCAAGTATGGAAACAGCATCACTTTAGCTCTTGGCCATCACATGTAAAACAGGTTGATTAGACTGAGCTGCAGGCACACTTTCACTTTACTATGTGGACTTATCTACATAGGCCAGAATACACCTGTTCCCTGACAATGTATTCTGGCTGTAGATCTGGTCCATTCCTCACCCATTACCTGAACAAAAATGGAATGGAGTACCTATCTTTAGGCTTTATTCTGTCTTCCCCAAAGTCTTAAGCCTATCTTTGCCCCAGGGGTCGTGAAGACTGCATGAGTGCAAAACAGGTCAAAAGCCCTGTGTCATTTTGACTGCAGGGCTCTAAGATGGGGCAAGACAGGATAAATAGCCTATCTAGACAAGGCCTATGGCACACAAAGCAGAATCTCAACGTGTATATGATCTCAAAGCTAACTGATAACTCCTTTTATTAAACCAAGATCTAGAACCAAACTATAGTGTTAGGTTATGATACACTATGGTTGCAATCTGACCTGTATATAATTAGATTGCTTTAAGTCCCATTTATTTTAATATGATTTGAGCAACCTACTGCAGTTTCTGAAAATTGAAGTTGCAACTAATTACATTCCTGTAACTTATCCATACTTAATGGTGTGTAGAATCACAGCTCATGTGACAGGTACCTTGATGTATTGATTTGTATATGAAGACTTTTTTTCTTATCTCTTTTTAGGAATTTATAAAAACAATATCTTTATATTCAGGATATAACCCTGGCACTCTGAAATATTTGGACAATTTCAAACTCTGGTACATACAGGATACTTTATTCTGTGAGGTATTTTTCTCTGTTATTATTTAATCTTTAAAGTTGTATAATTGGCTAGCTCTTCTAGAAAGGGGGGAAAACTTACATTGAATGATTTAATGGCAGCTAAAATGTAAATTTGGAAGTTGATATATCCCCTTCCAAGTTCCATGTGTTCTCTTCTTTAAATAAATTACATGAACAGAAAACATTGTTTCTTTTTTATTGCAGTCTATTCACAATTATACACTACCTGAATGGGCAACCAAAGATGTAAGGACCAAACTGGGTGAACTAACAGAGATATCTTTGTCAGTGCTATTTGGTATTTACAAAAGAGAAGAGAAGGCACGGCTGCAGGGAGGTAAACAAGAAACATTAACTGAGACATGGTGATGACTGACACATCTTTCCGAACCATATACTTCCTAACTAAAATAAAAACTGCAGTGTATTCAGGCTATAAGTTCTAACTGCTTTAATTAAGTTATTGATTAATAAAAGCTTCAGCTGTTTAATCAGTGAAGGCCAATTTTAATCAACAAGGGAAGCCTAGTTAAGGGAATCTTTGCTTATTACACACACACACACACACACACACACACACATACACATATATACACATGTGCTATTTTGGTTCTGCTATTGTGGTTTGGTAGTAGATGTGAGGTTTGCAGCTTTCTCCCCAACAATCCCAGTTGAAGGATGCAGGTTCCAGAAGATCTGTTATCCCAACCTCACAGAGTTCCAAATACTTCATGGAAACAGGTAAACAGGCAAAGAGCACATGGTTGAAGAGAATGAAGGGAGTACTTCAACTGTAGTCAACTGAAGAACAAAGATTAGATTTCCAGTGTGAGACTTTAGACCAAAGAACTAAAAAGATAAAGATTTTTTTAAAAGGGAATAGTGTAGCAATTTGGAGTGTTAGCTCATACAGCTTACTCTACAATACCTTGTCTTACTCTAACAAAAAGAAAAAGGCAGGGTCAGGAATGCAGTGGGAATCTATGTCCGGCATCCTGTTAGTGACAGACACAAGCTTAAGTCCTGCTTACTCCTGTGTATGTCTTCTTTAGTTGTTGTCGAACTTAGTATTCTTTTCCATCCTTGACAACAACCAAAGCATCCTCCAGGATTCATGGTTTTTCTGTGATAGCCCTCCTGAATGGCTATGCCATGGCTAGTGGAGAGCACAGGGGATCAGAGAAGTGTCTGGCTATGCACCATAACCAGACAAAGGCAGATGGCATCATCTCCTGAGTCCCTGGTGGATCTTAGCAAAAGATGTAACAGTCTGTTTCTGGCTACAGGGCACAGCATTAAGCTTCTCTGATTCCTCCCCCTCACCCATTCTCCACCAGCCACAGAATGGCTGTTCAGGGAGCTTTCACAGTAAAACCGTGAGTCCTGGGGGTGGTAAGTGGTGAGGCGTAGTGGAGTTCCACCTGGGCAATGTAATCTATAAAGCACAGGCTGATTTTCATCTGAAATTCTTTGGTGCACTCCATTCTCCAATGTATGTTTGCAATATGACTCCTAGTGCCTCTTCCTTTCTTGAATCCAGCTTGGACATTTGGCATTTCTTACTCCATATATGGTAAAGTCTTTGCTGTAGAATTTTGAGCATCACTTTAGTTGCATAGGAAATTAATGCAATGGCCCTGTGGTTACTGCAATCCCTGGTGTCCCTTTTCTTGTGAACTGGAATGTATATTGATTGTTTCCAATCTGTGGGCCATTCTTTTGTTTTCCATATTTGTTAACAGGCTTTAGTTACAACTTTAGATTATGTCTCTGTAGATTGAAGCAGCTTGTTTGAGGTACCATCTATTCCTGCTGATTTATTTCTCCCAAGCACCCTGAGTGCAGCTTCCACATCACTTTCTAAAACTGTGGACTCATATTCCTTGAATGAATCCATCATCCTTTCATCTCTTTTATATCGTTTCATGTATTGTTTCCATCATCTTTTATTTGTACTTGGTCATAAAATCTGTTCGCCTGCTGGTTGTAGAGCAGCCCCACTCTTGGTTTAAACTCCCTGTTGATTTCTCAGATCTTGTAGAAAAGGTCACTCTTCTACTTCTCTGCATTGATTATTATAGTTGTTCTCCTTGTCCACGCACACAAGTCACTGAACAGTAGGGTTCTGACCCTATTTCTATCATCTTTTAGTTTTGCTTCTCATCTGTTATTAACTGCTTGAAGAGTTTTATCTGTCATCCCTTGAGGCTTCTCTTTCTTTTTGATTGCAGATAGTATCTTTTTGCACTCCTCCCTGACAATGTCCCTGGCTTCAGTCCAGAATTCTTCTGACTATCAGTCAATCAGGCTTAATAGTGCAAACGTAATTCTACAGGGATGGTCTTCAGATTGTATTTTGGCACTATGGTTGGTTTAGTTTTCTTCTTTAGCTTAACTCTCATTTTTTATATTAGCTGTTCATGGTCTGTGGCCTTGTTTTTGCAGAGAGAATGGAACTTCTCGATTTTATGCTTCCAATAATGTAGTCTGTTTGATTTCTGTATGGGCCATTAGGTGATTCCATGTATACAATCACCTCTTCGGTAGTTCGAAGAATGTGTTTGCAATGAACAAACTGTTGGCCTTGCAAATTTTAGTCGGTCTCCTGCTTAATTTTTTGATCCTAGGGCAAATTTTCTTACAATTTTTGATTCTGCTCTATTTCCTACTTTTGCATTCCTATCACCTGTGATTAACAAGAATTCCTGTTTTGGTGTGTGGTCTATTTCTTCCTATACTCCAGCACAGAATATTTCAGTTTTTTTCTTCTTCTTCCTCTGTAGCTGGAGCATAAACTTGGATTATATTTATATTGATGAGTTTTCTTTGAAGTCTTATTGGTATATGGCCAGACTTTGCATTATGTCCTTTGACTGCTTTTGCTACATCTCTCCTCACTATTAATGCCACCCCATTTCTTCTTAGATTTTCATTTCCTGAGTAAAACACTGTGTAATTGTGTCAAAATGTCCCATTCCTGCTTATTTTACCTCACTCACCCCAAGTACTACAATATTCTACTTCTTGTTTTACTGTCTATCTTCCCCTGATTCATGCTTCTCACTTTCCCTGTTCCTATAATATGTGTTGTGTAGCTTCAGACTTTGCTTTCACCTCCAAGCACATCAACAGCTGAATGTCCTTTCAGACTTAGTCCAGTTGCATCATTGCCAGAGCATAACTGTAGTTGTTGTACAATTACAACAACTCTGCTGTACTCCAGTAACATATTGAGTGCCATCCAACCTGGTACTCTCATCTTCTGGCACTCTCTCTTATTTCATTTTGGGTTGTCTCATCATAGGATTTTTGTGGTAAAAGATATTCAAAAGGGGTTTACTGTGCCTCCTTCTGTGTAGTACTAACAAGTGTTAGCTATAATGCCACTGCCATTGTCTCTGAGAGATCATCCATTAGTACCAACCCCAATATTGCTGTTGCCAGTAGTTTGGCACATTTAGTCTGGCCCCTCAGCAAAAGCTTGTCTGACATGGGAGAACCTAGTAGTAGCAGTGCTGCCATCAGCATAGCCTCTTGCCTCACAGGAGCACTCAGTCCCACCATCACAGAAAGATAGTGCCATTGGTGGACAAGGCATTGTACTGGTATATAATATGATGTGGGGAGACTCTTGCTGTACTTTCTCCTTTATAGCTGGCTCTCCCATTCTCCTTCTTACTTTGTGTGAGGTGTTCTGCTTTTGGCATTTCCCACTGTAGTAAAAGAGGGCTGGGAGTATTGCTGTTCAACATTTGTGTCTGCATTAGGCATGTATATGCTGTCAGAGTTTGTCCTCAGACAGTAAATGGGAAGAAACCTCCAAAACTAAACCCACCTTGCTGCAAGATGGCTTTTTCTCCCCCTCTTTTTTTTTCCAGTCTTGAAGAGATTTTGCACACATTTGAAAGTGTTTTTGCACATTTTTGTAAGATCTGGTTGCATGGACTGGTAAACCTAGGACCACTGGTGGTTGTGTTTGTGTGATAAATCAGCCAGGCCTTTTGAGCTTGCTGTGAGTGTGTGTGGTGTGGGTGGGGAAGCACTACTTTCGTGCAGTAACATTTGGCACAAAATGCAGAAAACACAACAGAAAAAAAACCTCACTTGGTGTTTTTGTTTATTGCTGGAGTTGAGATGCTACAATGGAGTTAACTACCTGTCTTAGCATGAAAAGATGGACTGTCAGAAGTGCAACTTCAGCAATTGTGGGGGGGAAATTCACACAGATTGAAGTTGAAATTCAAAATAATTTTGAACATGTATCTTCTTCTCAAGTGCCCTGTTTGTTCTGAAGGCTGGCTGTTTCTCTATCTTTCCTACCACCAACATTTTCCTTCTTCTGTGTGTACTAATTGGGTATGACTTGTGGCAGAGAAATACAACCACATCCCTCTTGCCTTTCTATCTGAGCTACAGCCTTTCTGTGTGGAGTTTCTTAAGTGGTAATAGGGTGCTGTGACTGGGTGTTGGTTTGTGCCATAACCTCTACTCCATCATGGTGGTATGTGTGGAGAGGGAGGTAGTGGAGATACACTAATTTTGTTTGTTTCCCTGTCCTTTGAGAATGCAGGAACATTTATTTACACCACTTCCATGATTGGTGCAAATTTCTGCTCTTCCTTGGAGTCTGTTGAGAGCAGTGGCAGCTAGTGGTTTCCATGTCAGTAGGGCTGTGAATTCCCTCTGGGCTTTAGTCTGAATTTTAAAGGCATTATCCAAGGTGCTGAACCTGCCCCGCAAAATAGGTTCAGCATCTTGGACATTTCCCTTAAAGTTCAGGCTAAAACTTACAGTTTCCTGCCAGGAAGAAGGAGAGCAGCCTCTCAGCAGCTATTTTGAGTGGAGGGTTTCTTGCTTAGAGGAAGTGAAGCAGTAACTTGCCTTCAGAATGAGCTTGCAGCCAGGAGATCTCTATAAAGTTATATTGCCAGTAGATTGAGCTCACTGGTAGAGATTGGTAAATACTGGAGGATTTTTTGAGGAGAAAGCTCACAGTCCTGTTTCACTGATTACTTAAGACTTCTCAGCATGGACACAGAGGGAACTGCTGCAGTCACTTGCAACACTTGTGGGATGTTTGTCTTCTTGTCTACAGAGGTGGGGAACTTCACATGCACCAAGTGCAAGTTGGTAGCCCTCTTGGAGGAGCAAGTCCAGCAGCTGGAGACCCGGGTAGTTACACTTCTCCATATCCATGAGCAAGAGGTTTTTCTGGACAGAACAGAACAAACAGTCTTGGATGGGGACCACACAGAGGAAGTTGCTGGGGAGGAGAGGGTCACTTCACATACACAGGAGGAAGACAGCTGGAGGAATGTCACAGACAGTAGAAAAAACAGGGATTATTCTGGCAGCTTGCAGCTACAGAATTGATTTGAAGCTCTCTCCCTTATCAAGGACAACGAAAAAGAACAGCATGGACAGACTTCAGGGGCAGAACAGGGGACCCTGAGAGTATCACCGCAAGGAACAGCTGCTGCTAAGCCTCGATGGAGGTGTGTGGTGGGGGTGAGGGACTCCTTGCTGAGGGGTACAGAAGCAGTGATTTGTGGGCCTGACAAGATGTCTCGGGAGGTGTGTTGTCTCCCTGGGGCAAAGATCCGTGATGTGACAGAGAGGCTGACAAGACTCGTCATTACCCCTTCCTTTTGGTCCATGTGGGAACCAACGATACTGCAAGGCACAGCTTTCCAAAGATCAGAAGAGATTATGAGGCGCTGGGGAGGAAGCTGAAAGAAATGGATGCACAGGTTGTCATCTCGTCTCTTCTGCCAGTTGAAGGGCATGCTCCAGGAAGGCAGAGGAAAATAGCCAATGTAAACAACTGGCTCCATAGATGGTGTCATCAAGAACTATTTGGATTCTTGGATCATGGGCTGCGGTTGCATGGGGGGGACTTCTGGCAAGGGATGGGGTGCATCTCACACCAATTGGCAGAAATGTTTTTGCCAACAGTCTCAAGAATTTGTTCAGGATTACAGAATTACATCCTCCTGGGCTGATATTTTTATTCTATTTTAGGCTGTACCAATCTTTGTAGAAGCTGCATCATTCGATCAGAAATAGCAATGTTCATCTGAGCAGCTTGCTGATCCAGGGAGGGCCTCCTCCAGAACAGTGCAGAGCATTTGAGTCAAACTGTTAGAAGCTCAAAAGCAGTGGTCTCATAGATCACTCAAAAATTCTGGGTGACTAGCTGGCTGTGCATATGTACATTGAAATACATTGTGTACATTGAAATAGATAACTCTAGGACTGGGGGTAGGGGAAGTGCATCCATTACCCTTTCCTGTGGACACCCATGAAAAGATTCAGGATGCATTCAGGGTCCCAAAGCATCTCGGATATCTGTTCCTTGTCCTGCCTACATTTCTGTCAATGCTTCTCTTCCACTTTGGCAGCTGCAATGATGGAATTGAGCTGGCTGCATATCAGATATACCAAACCAGCTTTGGACCAACTCATCCACACATGGTGATGGTATAATTCACAGTAACACAGAGGGGCTATCACCATATCATATAGCCCAAGGATGGGGAATTTGGCCCTTTCCAGATGTTGTTGGACTACAACTCATATCCACTCTCACATGCATAGCTAATGATCAGGAATGCTGGGAGCCATAGTCCAACAACATCTGGAAAATCACACATTTCCGATCCCTGCTATAGACAATCATTTGGATAACTGAATTATAGGCTTGTATCGTAAAGGATTGCAATTTCTTCCATTGAAAGAAATGGGAGGTTTTGAGCAGTATTGTGCCACAAAACTTTGTTAGTATTGTGTCTCCTATTTTTAGTTTTCTCGTGGCAAGTTACATTATGTTCTCTTAGAAATTTATATTATTTGTATTTACACAACATCATATTATGTCTATTATTCACATTTGTAATAATGCTGTAGGTATACTTATAACTGCCTAATTATAAACAGTTGTTACACCCAAATCTCTTGTTGGCTCAGGTAATATAAAAATGTTTATAGTAATGAAAACTAAACAATCTGTAATGGTTTATATTTGATCTGTAATTCTTTTCAAAGTGTGGAAAATTAATAAAGTTTATGATACACCTTATGAAACTTACAATGCCAAATGGGTTATAGGCAGATGGGGCAACGTGAGTGGTATGGAGTCCCTTTGCTGATACACAGAATTCTTGTGATGAAAACCAAGGCAAATACAGTAGATGTATTTTCTGCAAACAATAAGTATCTGTAACTTGTACTAATACCATCTTTTTAAGTAGTACATCACAGAGCATTCCTCACTGTATGTTATCAATGGTTTCCAATTATATTTAGTATTGAAATAGCCTTAATCTTTCTTTATAGCATGTCTTGAATGATCTGTCATGGTGGTTGTTGTTTGTAATTATGCCATCAGGAAGGATATAGTTGACACTCTTCCAGGTTTTAGTGAGAAGGATCACAGACAATACACAAGACTAGGAAATCTGTAGTACTTTTGATGTTGATGAACTACATCATCTACATTGTATCTGTCCATGGGTCATGATGGTAGCTGGCATCCAACAACATCTGGTTTAACAAATCTGTTACAGTAACTTCCAAGTCCCATTTTCACCAGTAAGAAATGTAATCATGTGCTTAACTTTCCCATATTTAATGTTGCTCAGGGAGATGGTTTCCCTCTTAACTGGTGGAGGAAAGGTCATTATTGCATATTCTTGCTATCTATTATTATTTTAAACTGATTCCATTCTCATTTCTGCGGTATTCTATATGAAAATGACAGCTTTTCATATTTTGCATCCTAAGCTTTAATAATACTGACAATACAGTCCTATACATAAACAATCCTATACATACTCAGACTAACCCATCCCACTGAATTCAGTGGGGCTTACTTGCCTTATTCTGGGAAACTGGATATAAGTTTGGAACATTGTTCATACTGTAATATTCCTCCTCATGAATATTAATACATTTTTCCATCTTTTTGAAGGTCTCCTTGTGAAAGCTATTTTAGAAAATATTTCAAATGCTGCTAAATATCCAGAGAAGAGAAAAATGCTGGTCTATTCTGCGGTGAGTATTTTTTTTAAAAAAAAAAAAATTAAAAAATCTTTGATTGCAGATGTGTGCATTGTTTGGTTCCAAAAGCTAATTGGGATTTAGGTTCTTTAAATCTGTAGAGGATTCCAGCCTTCATCAAAGCAATTCTACAAGTCTATAACCCCAAGATGCCACTCACTTTTTGGTACAGATAGGATTGCCAGGTTAGGACAATCCCAGGCTCACAAATTTCACCACATGACACATAGGGACAACCTCTTGTATTGTTACAGAAGACAGGTTCTGGTGATGTCATTAAGCAACATACATTACTCATCAAACACAATATTAAATTCAGATTTTAAAAGCCATAGATATGCATACACTTTTCAAGAAAAAATTCCAGGCCCTAATACTCAGGCCCAGGCCTTGAGACCCTGGGAACCCTGGATGTAGATGAGAATACCCAAGGCAATCAAAATTGTCAAGGCACAGAAACTCTCTGCTTCTGATTTGTACCAAAAGCTTGTTGTCTTAGGAGATTTTCACATGGGGGAAATAACCCCTGGGGAGATTGGGAGAGAAACTGGGCTATTCCGGTAGCAGCACTCTGTTTCGCATGCCCCCTTCCTTTTCCCAATCTCCTGTTGTCCTCTCTCTGGGCTGCTTCCATTTCCCTCCCGCTATTTTTTACTAAAGAAAGTTCTTCGTTAGTAAAAAAAAAAAAAGTAGCTGAACATACCAGAAGGGAAATGGAAGCAGCACGGAGGGAGGACGATGGGAGATTGGGAAAAGGAAGGGGCCATGCGAAACGGAGCACTGCTACCAGAACAGCCCCTTTCTCTCCCAATCTCCCTGGGGTTTATTTCCCCCGGGTGAAAATCTCCCAAGAATTAAACATGTCTTACATGTGTGGTTAAGTTTTGGATAGCCAGAGGGTCTTGCACTTTAGTTATTCCATAACATCTAACATTTCACATATAAACAGAGCACATGTGACCAAACAACATCAGCGTGTGGTTGAGACAGCAAAAATTATTAATGAGGAAGAATAGACAAGCTAGGAGAGGGGTGCAGCAGTTTGCTTTTGCCTAAGCCTACAAGGACTACTTTTGTACTTTGAACTCAGTTTGCATCACACGAAGGAGGAAAGTGGGAGGAAGAGAGGGAAACTGGAACATTTTAAAAGCAGCTGAGAGAAAATGGAAAGACGGAGGGTTACTCAGGACTGTCCCTGCAAAATTGGAACAGTTGGCATATTATTTGTTATGCTTATTGTTGCTAGGGTGAGAGGTAAGTACTATGCCTGGAGGCCACAGAACAGCCCTGGGGCCACATGCAGCCCACAAGCTGCATTTGCCCACCCCTGGCTTCTTTATTTTATTACTTTATGCCATGACTGGAACCCCAACCAGATACACAGATCTAGTAAGAAGAGAAGCTAGTAAGACAACTCTAGAAGGGATAGACAGGAGAAGTTATAGCTACCCTCTTCTGTCTTGGGAGATTTCAAAGTATATGTTTGTTCTCCAGCTACCAGTATAGAAAACCAAATTTCAAGGCTGTACTTTGTCCTTCTTCTCAAGAACTCATGGAATCAGGTTAACTTCACAACAACTTGTGAGGAAGACCACATGAAGTAAACATCATAGTCTGAATCCTATTGTTAGTCCTGAGCAGAGTAGACCTGTTCAACCAATGCATACCCCCACCCACTGTTCCAATTTGGCAGTGACAGTCCTGATAAATCCTCAGTTGTTGAACTTTTCCAGCTGCTGTTAAAATGTCCCATTTTCTTTCTCCTCTTCCTACTTGTCCCCTTTCTCCTCTGTTCACTTCAATTGCTGTAAACAGACTACAAAGTACAGGAGTTTGCACTTATTTAACTTTTCAGGGAGGAGACGAGAGGGGAGCGGGAAATCTTACCTTCCCTGTAGACTCAGGTACAAGCAAGCTGCAGCAACCTCTCCTAGCTTGTGTATTCCTCATTAATAACTTTTGCCATTTTGACTACCCTCTCATGTTGCTCAGCTTGGTGAGGACACAAGAGAGAGCCTTCTCAGTGGCTGCTCCCACCCTCTTGAACGCCCTTCCTCCGGAGGCTATGCTGGCCCCCTCCTTGCTTTCCTTTTGCCAGCAGGCAAAAATGTTTCTATTTCAGCAAGCTTTTAATTTGAAGTTGCGAGCACAGAGGCTTTTATGGGAGTGTGTTTTTATTTTTTTTATTTTTTTTACATACAGTATATGGTTTAAAAATAATTTTAATTGTTACTTTTTAATGTTTTGATTGTTTTATGTTTACATGTTTTTAGGTTGTAAACCACATAGGGAGAGCCTTGGCACTGATAAGCAGTATAGAAATGTAGAAAATAAATAAATATAAATAAATAAATGTGAGTCCTGGTTTTCAACTGTGAAATGTTGGAGGGTATACCAATGGTAGACTCTCCATTCAACAACTGATTATTTGTGTCTACTATAATTGTTCTTGGACCATTGTATATGTTCTACATGACCTTTTCTTGAGGTTTCAGATATCATTTGTCCAATCTGGCATCTACTTTTCTCTTAAAGGTCCCAGAAACTCACTAGGCATGTGAGAATGAAAGGTATGCCAATAAGGAAATTTGGCTAGGAGGAACATTCTAAAGTTCCAGGCACAGACTGACATTTGTGGCATACTTCAAATGAGCCTTCTACCTTGTGATATACAGGTCGAACCCATATCCACCAGGGATAGCTTCCCAGACTTACCATTTATAAATGAAACTGTGGATAATAGTGAACCCTATCAAAATAATGGATGTCCGGTACAAACATATCACAGAGTTCCATTGGAAACCTAGCAATTCCTAGAGAGGACACCTCTCTAGGTATTTTCCAGTGTGACTCTATGGTACGTGTCCCTATTTTTTTTCAGCCATGGATAACTGAAACCGCAGATATGGGTTCCATGGATATTGGGGGTGAGTTGTACTTCAAATAATCCACTACAACTTTTATATGTTTTGATATCAGTCTTATCATCAAATCCTCTTACTGACCAGCCTTGTTCTTTATTATTACTTTGTGAAGAGAAAGAACAGAAAAGAGCTGAGCTCTAATATGGAATTGGACTTTTAGGCTTCCAGCATCTGCTTTTTTTTTGTTGTTGGAAAGCACTTGTACTTTTAACAGTTTCATGATGAACAGAAATTTAAGAGAGGCAGGTTTCCCTGGAATGGAGATCTGGGAATACATAAAGCATCATCTATTGGATAGACACTTGTAGGCATGTACTGAAGACTTGTTGCCCTGCTAGAACTATGTGGCAGCTGACACAGGGATGGGAAGATCTTTGTTCTATTGGATGTTGAGGGCCTAAATTGTTGTCCTATCTAGAGTAGACCCATTAAATAAAGGGACATGCACATGTGTTGATTTTACACAAACTCCAATTGATACAATTAGTATGCTCTGGCCCCTACTAACAGCTGGATTTATCCTTAACCTACAATTCACATCAGCCCCACTAGCACAGGCAAGGTGGCCAAATGTCTACAGGAACATTCACCCTCCTGGTGTAGGGTGGTGGTGTAAGGTGTATGGGGCTTTTTTTTCCCTGCAGAGGAAGATGGGTGAAGAAAGGAGAATATGCACTATGTATTATCTGTTTTGCTTAACAGTTTTATTCATATGGCCAAAAATAATACGGGTATCACTAATACCTGCTTTTAGAGTCAATACTTAGGATTTAGTGATATTGCCACTTAGAAGCTTTCCCCTCCATTCACAATGCTTGCAGATTTGTCAAATACAATGTGCAATATCTGTATTTGTTTTTGGTTTTTTTGCAGCATGATACAACACTTGGAGCCCTGCAGATGGCACTCAATGTTTACAATGAAATATTGCCACCATATGCTGCTTGTCAGTTTTTTGAATTGTATCAAGAAAGTAACGGGCAAGTATTTTATTGTGCTGACAACAATCACCATTCCTTTGTTACCAAATGTCAATCTCCATTCACTTACACTTCGCTTTGTTTCAGTGAGAATAGTGTCTTCTGCAGTGGATTTCTATTTTTATACATAGACCCACTCAATGTAATAATATGACAAAGCGATTAAGTCCTAATTAGGACATTCCCAGCCACTGTTTATTATTGTATAAAGGAATACTTGGGTACAAATATGTCCTTTGTTGGTAGAACATGGATCAAAGAACTGCTTTCCTTCTTACTCAGTGAAATGTAAGAGAAGCTAGCTCTATTTAGATGTCACGGATTAGGGTAGAGTGAACACTCAGAGCCACAGAAAAATGTATCTATGGATGTTTCATGCAAGAAAAAAATAATGTTGGTACCTACTCCCTCTGTTTTAAGGATGTGTTCTTTATATTTGATATCAGTTAGTCATCTAATTGATTCAAACTACACACTGACTTCATAATGTTTTTTGTAGTTGTTGACATGTTTCCTAGGGGTTGTCTAAATGGTGAAAATACTCCTCACAAAATACGAGGAGAATCCTACCTGCGTTAATGGTATTCTTCATCATTTCACCATATTGGAAAGGAGGGGGACCAAAAATATCGAAAACTCCAAAGTAAAAGTCTCTGTGGCTTTTCCCAGAGTTTTTTTTAAAAAAAAAACAGCAAGGGAAATGCACATTCCTGCTTGTTGGGACAAGTGATTCAATATGAATCGCTTTCCCATAGGAGAGGAAGTGCAAAGTGATTGGCCGGGCAAGCATGGGGGACAGGGCTTGCTAACAGGGCAAGCGCCCACAGCCACTATGTTGGATTTTCACCTTAGTGAACGAGCACTAAGGCGAGAAAACAGGGTGGGTTTTTTTGTTTGTTTGTTTTACTTTTCTGTTAAATCGAAAAATCACTCAATCACACCTTTGACATAAGTTTTTTTTAAATGTTCAGCAGCAGCAAATTGAGGTAAGTACAAATACAAGTAAATCACTCACGGCTGCCATCTTGCATATGAAGCTTATGGGGGCAGAAACACCATTAAAACAAGTCACAGCTGCTGCAAAATGCCATTACTGCAAGGTGCATCGGGTTTTTTTGCCTCATATAGACAAACCCCTGAAGTGGTGAAAGGCGTCTGTTTGTTATAGCACATTTTTTTCCTTTCCTTCGCATCTTGAATTCAGTGTGTTTTGTTTTATAATTGGTCACTGGAATGTAAACATGGGCTTGATTTGCAAAGCAGATTGCTGAGACACATATCTGTAAAGAAATCCCATTGTGAGAGGAAAAACAGGTTAAGCAATAGCAATAGCAATAGCACTCCCTAAGCGTTTTACAATGTGTTAGCTAATTGCCCCCAACAAGCTGGGTACTGACCTGTGGAAGGATGGAAGGCTGAGTCAACCTTGGACCCCTCTGGGATTGAAATCATAACGTTGTGGCTTGCAGTACCAGCATTTAACCACTGTGCCACCAGGGCCCCTTGTAGGGAATATGCATTCTCTTGATGTCTAACCTGACCCTTCAATTCAACCTTATATTTTGTCCTAACTGCAATTTCTAAACAACATGTAGACTGAAACAAGACAGTGCAAATCACAATGTAAAAAAATAATGTTACTCTCAAAGAAAAATAGGGATTTCCACCATGATACTGGTTACCAATAATGGTTTAATTCTAATTAAGTTCTTTTTGCAATACCAAGGCACAGCTAAGTTACGTTAATGCAAGAATAACTTCACTCCTTTTCTGTTGTTTTTTGTTTGTTTGTTTGTTACTTTTGCAGTTAAGTGAGCATGCAGTTTCACCATTAGGTATGTTTTATACCACAGGCTAGGGGCTTGTAAGAGCCAGCATTGTGTAATGGTGAAAACCCACTGGGTGACCTTGAGCAAGTCATACACTCTCAGCCTCAGAAAACCCAGAGACAGGTTTGCCTTAGGGTCACCATAAGTCAGAAACAGCTTGAAATCACACAACAACAAGAACAAGAAAAAGAAACAGCAACAGGGTCCTATAGCATTCTGATGTTTACTAAAAAGCAACTAAAGGACAACTATTTTAGTTACTTTTGAATAACAAGAAAAGAGTGAGTCACTTTTTAAAATTGTAACTACTGTACTGTATTACCGTTTGAGGGGACTTAGAAATGTAACTACAAGCAAATTCTTTTTAAAGGTGATTCTCTATGCTCTAGCCTTGTATACATAAATGAAACTAACTGTGCTTAAGACCTTGTAAAGCTCTGCATTAGAATCTCTGAGGCTGCTGCCACACTGCAGAAATAATGCAGTTTGATGCTGCTTTAACTATCATGGCTCCATCCTATGGAATCCTGGGATTTGTAGGTTGTTATGGCACCAGAGCTCTCTGAAAGAGAAGACTAAGGAGATTATCAAACAAGTGCCTTACAATGTGATTATGGCACTATATTTTAAAGTGTTCATGCTCTGACACAATGACACATGTTTTTGCACACTGCTGTAATAACGATACAGAACCACCCCAAGAATCTGGCAATATGAGCACTCTCACTGCTTCCTTCTGCGTTTTTCTGTGATCATGATTTTGGCATGTCTCGCAAGAAGATGCGAGCATGCTAAAAAGCCCCAAAACACCAAAATTAAAAAAGAAAACATTCAGAAAAGCACAGATAATGTTCAGAAATTTTCAAGCATGACAGGGAGGTTCGTAAAAAGAGTGTACGGTACCCAGTTTTCCCATTCGTACCTGGAAGTGAGACCGCCTATTGATGCTGGAATTGCGCCAGCAGAACGGGGTGCCTTGTTGCACAGACAGAAATCTGGAACACAAATGCTATGGTAGATCAATTCTCAATTTCTCCCTGTCATAAAAAAGAACTCCCTCATAACAGGAGCATAATGCTTGCATAACCCTGGGGCACAACGTCATCTGATAAGGAAGCCTTTTTGCGATCTCATGACATCGTTATAATGCCATTTTTGACATGTCTGATAATCTCCTAACTATCTCACAAAATGACAAATCCCAGAATTCCATAGCATTGAGCCATGGCAGTTAAGGTGGTGCCGAACTGCACTATTTCCACAGTGTGGCAGCAGCCTGAGTTGTTCTAGGTCAGGGATAGGCTCCCTGACACCCTCCACATGCTTTGGACTACAATTCTCATCAGCCTCAGACAACATGGCCCATAGCCAGGAATTACAGTCCCCAAAGATCTTGAGGGCACCAGGGACCCTTTCACACTACACACATAGCACCATGATTCCACTTTAACTACCATGGCTGCATCCTATGAAATCCTTGGGGTTTGTAGCTTGGTGATGCACTAGAGTTCTCTGGCTGAGAATTTTAAATGCACCTCCCTAAACTGCAAATCCCAGGATTCCATAGGATGTAAGCCTGGCAGTTAATAATTGTGTGGTCCCAGGTCACCTATCCCATTGTTACTATCTAGGCCTCTGGAGTTTAGTACTGTATTTTGAAGAGACTTCCTAAAAATTTGGTAATCTGACTTTCCCCCCTCTTTTTCCATCTTGCCTTTTCTTTTTCTGGCTTCTGCAAATCAGAGAGTACACAATTGAAATGTATTTTCGGAATGACACTACAAAAGACCCCTATCTACTTACTCTGCCTGGCTGCTCATCTGCATGTCCGCTATCACAATTTGCGGAACTAGTTTCTCCCATCTTAGTAGAAGACTGGGCTGGTGAATGCAAGAAGACAGAAGAAAAGAAAAGTAGCATAATAGCTTGAGTCAGCCACATGAGACCATAAAAATGTGTACCTGAAAAATATTGTAATATTCATATATTTTAATATTTTAACATATTAAACAGCAACTTGCAATTCAATAGTTTCCTATTGTTTCCTAGTTGATTTTCACAGTGCCACCAAGTGATTCTTCAACCAAAGGGGGGGGGTATATTAGGCTGTCAAGCAGCTTTCCAATATCTAGATGCTTATCAAATGTTTTGTACTACAGTTCCCATCAACCCCAGTCAACAAGACAGATGGCCAGAGATGAAGGCATGTATTTTTTAATATCTGGAGGGGATTAGGTAGGGAGGAACTGCCACAGAGAACCAGTGTCATATTCCATAAATTATATCTTTTTTCCCCTTGCTATCTTCCAGATTATCCTACTATTAGACAGAATGAAGCGACTGTCTCAGGTAGCAGGCAGTGATCAAGATCCAGTAATCATGTGGAGGAGTTCAAATCTCCACCAGAAAACTGATATCAGGGGGGGGGGAATATTGGTCCTTAGTCCCAGTTCCTCTGCCAGTGTAGCTAACGTGTAGGGCTATGCATCCTGTGCATTGTGACTGTCCTTGAATACCCAAGGAAGAAGGAACAGCCTTTGTCCCCAGAGTGACAAAGTCCCCTGGGTGTCCAGTGACAACTAGAACCTGCCCGGGTGTGGCCAAAAGGGTGGAGTTACACCTGCAAACTGCCAGCTGCTGTTTGCACCTGGGGTGAGGAGAATTGTGCTAGGAGGTACTGAATCTCTCCTCCACGGCATTAAAAACAATGTTTGCAGGTATTGTTGGGAATTACCCCTTGTATCATTAGGTTTAGAAAAATATATTCTAAAGCAAGCTTATCTCTTCTTGTTGTTAAGGGATAAATATGGTTGGCCTGCCTATAAGATCAGTTTATTGAGTGCTAGGGCCCAAGGCCCTTTTAGTAGTGGCCACTGCACATGCTGGTTAGATTAGGATTTTATGAGCTGTAGTTTAGAAATAGTCCAAAAAAGTAACTTTTTCAAGTTCAGCCCCTACCTTATGGAACTCCCAGGAGATTTGTGGTTGCTCAGTTCAGCAACTTTTAAAAAAGCTTTGAAAACCACCTTTCTTTGGAAAACTTTTAACCAATTTATTAGACATTTTAGTATTATTTTTCAGTGTTTCACTGGTGTGACTTTTTACTGTGACAGAAGTAACATGTCTTTCATGGCGATATTTCTGAGCACAATTGCAACATCAGGCTACAAGGTGCATCAGGGTACATTTCACCAACTCGGGAGATATCCTGCTGCCATTTAGATGACTTCTCTGAATTAAATAGGTGACTCAAGAGTGGCACCCTGCTGAAATTCAAAAACCTATGGTTGGAAAGATGTTGTGCAGAAACACTGATTTTTAATTATCTTTGTCATAATTATGTCCCACAGACAGTGACTTGGATATTAATACAGAAGTTGAAAGACCAGTAGTACCAATGAAAGAGATATTAGGCCTGAGTGCCACCAGTGAACCATATATCTCCAACCCTAAAATGACTGGCACTCCCAAACCAGACATCCCCAAGCTCAAACCAGACATTGCATTCCCTAAGTTCAACAAGAGGCCACAGTCCACTGAGCTAGTGCATCAGCATAGGGGATGTGCTTGGCAAGAGTTCTTGGAAAGAGAAAGGAGTGCTCAGCTGCAGGCCAAAGATCTGCCCTTTAAGGCCTTTCACATATCACAGAGGGGGTGGAGCCAGAGAAAGGTATGGTTCTGGGTGTCAGAGCAAAAAAGGCACCCGTCTGGTCTAAAAACTTACTAGAGTAAGTGACTCACCAGGCCTTGTCCTGCCTGCCCTGCCCTGCCCTGCCCTGCCCTGCCCTGCCCAATGGATTCCTCTTGAGAACAAGAACAGAACACAAGCATGCTGATGTCCAAACAATGCCCAGGCAATCAACCAAAGGCTCATTACTACACAACTGATAAGCAAAGGCACAGCACAGTCAGACTAATTATCAGGCACAGTAATCAAGGCAGTGTTGAGCCAGACACATACTTTACTAGCAAGCAAAAACACAAGTCCAGAAGCAAAGTCCAATGAACAAAGTCCAGGTCCAGCACAGAGATCAGGAACACAACTGAGTAATCAGGTAGGTCAGATAATCTCCAACAACCCCTGGAGGACAGTGCTGCGTATTTATAGATCAGCAGCTAACACAGCTGCTGCTTAACTAATTGCTGTTTTCTATAAATACACTAAGACTGCCTCAAGCTCTCCTTTTGTTGTCAAAGTACTGTGAAGGTAGGTACAGGTAAGTTGTCCTTTGTATCTGAATGGACAAGATTCTCTACCAGAGCTGATACTGATAAACCTGACTATTATCCTGTATCTGAGGCCTGTGGCTCTGGAACATCCTGCTGTTCGGGTTCATCATATCCTGACATGTCAGCGGCTTCAGTCTCTGAGTCAGAGTCTACTTCCCAGTTCTGGAAGCAGGGCATGACAGCTGACAGCATTTTGTGTCTCCTCTAACAATATGGAATTTGTGCAGAAAGAGAGATGCCACAAAGGTACCTGACTGACAAGAAACAAGCTGGTAAAGAAAAGTGAGGTTCAGGAACACCTTGGTGTCTGATTTTACATTTATGCTACCCTATGTGCTGAATGATTTCTGGCATAGTACCTCTTGAAAATTCATTGGATGAATTTTAAAAAAATCTCTCACAAGATAACACACATTGGCAATAAAATCTGTTTTAAAGTTAAGATTAGTGTACTTGTTTGCAAATTAAACTTTAGAATTTATTAATTCTAGAGGTATCAAACGTTTTAGCCATAGGATTCATTCTCCAATATGCTTTTACGTCTGTCTCTGTCTCTCTGTCTGTCTGTCTGTCTGTCTGTCTGTCTCTCTCTCTCTCTCTCTCTCTGTGCGTGTTTTAGTTTGATCCACATTCACCCATGATTGGAGTATACCCAATGAAATTAAAGACTGTTAAGCTGACAAATTTATTTATTTATTTATTAGATTTATACCTTGCCTTTTTCCCAAGACGGGACTCAAGGTGGCTTACAATAATTTAAAAATACAGCTAAAATATCACAATTTACAAAAATTAAAAATAAATAAATTACCACATAAATAAAAACACAACATCGATTTAAAACATAAATAAAAATACAACATTAAGACATTAAAAGCAGCACACCAATTAAAATTCACTTCTCAGATGCCTGCCTAAATAAAAATATCTTCAACTGCTGATGAAAAGAGAGCAGGGAGGGGGCCATCTGGACCTTCTGTGGAAGGAAGTTCTACAGTTCTATAGTCCTCAACAACTGCACCTGTGAAAGTGGTGGGACTGAGAGAAAGCACTCCCCTGCCGATATAACACTCAGGCCTGCTTGCATAGGAAGATACAGCCTTTCAGATAGTCAGGATCTAAGCCATTTAGGGCTTTAAAAGTCAAAAACAGCACTTTGAATTCTGCCCGGAAATGGACTGGTAGACAAACTTCAGTCCAGTTGATTCCAGTGGATTTTTCCTAAATATGACCAAATCTAAATCCAACGTTCTGAGTATATATCTGGGACTGGGACTAGTGGTTATAAGCAATGCTGGTAAATGTTGATCACCTCTGTAATTGCTGTGTTCGCTCTTCTGCAAAGTGCTTGGTGTAACCAGCATTGCAAGATGGTTGTGTGTATCATGCATTTAATTCCTGTAATGTTCACTTTTCAATGAATACAGTATGCTCATTCTATTGACCTAATGGTGCTGTATTGTATGGTTGTCCTCTTTGAATGACCATGCTGTGGATCATTGAGTTTTGTAATTGCTCTAAGCCATTCAGTCGTATGCAAGTATGTCAACTCTGTGGAAGTCTATATCTGCATTGCATATCTTGCAAGTAAAAAACTTAAATCTCTGTATCCAGCAGACCCTGGAAAAAGGACTTTTTGAGTGCAACCCCTCGGAATCTCCAAGGTAGCATGGACAGTGAGAATAGTAGTAAAAAAAAAAAAAAAGCAAGTTTTCCAAATTCTGATAACCATCCACCTGTTACATAAGGCATTTTATTTTTGAGCTTGGCTGGGAGGGCATTCTTCAGGGGCAGGCAGTGATAAAGGTACACACTCCTACCCAACCATTCTCTGAAGATGCCAGCCACAGATGCAGGTGAAACGTCAGAAACAAACTCTTCCAGAACACGACCTCATAGCCTGGAAAAAAACCCAAGGAAAATCTATGTACAATGAATAGGTGCCCAGAGACAGGCCTTTTCATCTAAGGCACCCAGAATTTGGAAAGATGTCCCATAAAAATTACTTTTAGACGCAGGGAATGTACAGCTAGCAGTTCACTGCAGGCTAACCAGGGCCTCCAAGAGCCCCTGTGGAAAAACAATTTTTGTCATGAAAATGCCAATCAAAACCTCCAGGAGGCATAATTGGCTATTTCAGGTTTTTTAAAAGACAATTTGGAGTCTAAAAATGGAAAGGGGCTAAAATCACATTTAAAATGGGTATTTATGTCCCTTAGAGGCTTCTGGGGAATCAACTGCCCATTTTCATGGCAGATAAAAAAAATATTGGGCATGGGGTCAGGGGAACTGTGTGTATCAAGTTGGTTTCTAAGGACTGAAATGCTCCCAGAACTGACCAAGTATCCCACCCTGCAGTAAATATACCCTGAAGGTGCTCTTATTTTGGCAAACTATTATAGGTCTGCATATTTAATGAAGGGTATATTGCTACTTTTCACTTTCTTTCTTTCTTTCTTTTCTTTTTCTTTTTTTTTGGGGGGGGGACATCTGCTGCTCTAATTTTTCATGTTGTTTGTATTTTGTGGAAGACACTGGGAGAGAATGAAAAGATTGCCCACCACATTGTGTACCTCTGTTGTGTTTGTTGTTTCTTCAGTTCTGCTGTAAGCTGCCTTAGGACTTTTTCAGATGAATGAAATATACCGCAAGCAGCCTCGTCGCATTGTGAGGCTGCTGCGCTGCAGAGCATCTGTTTCGTATGACGCTCGCCCCTGGCGGTACTGTTGCGGTACTGCGGGGAGAGTTGAGCATCATATTTCCTCGATTTTTAAGAACGAAAGTTGATCGTTCTTAAAAATCGAGGAAATATGACGCTCAACTCTCCCCGCAGTACCGCAACAGTACCGCCAGGGGTGAGCGTCATACGAAACGGATGCACTGCAGCGCAGCAGCCTCGCAACACGACGAGGCTGCTTGCGGTATATTTCATGCATCCGAAAAAGTCCTTATACACCTTGGCAGAAAGACCAGGGAGAAATACATAAATAATGACATAAACATATTTCAGAGTTCTACAACTCATCCTATTTAGGACGGTCTCTGTGACAACCTTTGCCACCATATGGTAGAATCAAAGAACAAATATCAAAAGGTAACCCCACAAACACCAGCACTCCAGCCATAAACTTTAAGCACAAAACTCAACATTTCTGATGATATAATCTGAAGTAAAACTCCCTTCAAACTCCCTATATTTGGTATATGTGTTTTAAGAGAAAATGTCTCTTCAGATGTAAATACAGGAAGAACCAGTGAGATATAGTGGCATGCGTGTTAGATTAGGACTCAAGGAGGCCAGAGCTTAAAATCTACTCAGGTTTGGAAACTCGTTGGGTGTCTTAGACAGATCATTCTCTCTCAGCCTGAGAAAAAAGTAATGGCAAATCTTTGAATAAATTTAACCAAGAAAATCCAGCCACATACACTAACATTAAAATAATAACAACAACATAGGAACATGGCTAGCTGACTTTTAATGAGGCCAACCATCACCCAGACCATTGGTCTATCTAGCTAGCATTGTCAATTCTGACCAGGAATTGCTCTCCAAACTTTTAGACAGAAGTGTTTCTTAGCCTGACTTGGTGTTGTCCTGCCATGTACTAGACAGGACTAGCCTTGCTTAACTTCCAAAATCACAAAATTGGGTGTGTTTAGACTAGTGTGGTGATTAACAAGCCTAAATAACACTGGAAAAGTTATTTTTTAAAAAATAAAACTCCAAGCATGCTAAAAGCCAAATTAACTATGGAAATTATCAGATGTGGGGAAATGCGGCAAAAAAACACATCCCAAACTGCATCAGAAGAATGCAATGACAACAGAAAGGGTGACATTATCAGATGCCCATGTCCTCATTCCCGAGACATAGCACGTGTGCAGACAAGCCTTCACTTTTTCATTGATGGGGTTCAGCCACCGTCACACCCATGCTACACCCCCGGAACACTGAAGGACAACATGGTCTGGTAATGTCACCTGTTTTTATTCTCGTTTCATTCTTCTGACACAGTTTTTGCTATGCCTGATAATCTATACTCCTAAGTACCTTCAGTAAGTCCAATTGAATACAGTGCAGAACAGAAATAATAGTGTTACTGCACAGTAGTAACAATAGGTTCACCACCTAGCTCAAAGGCCTTGTGAAACAAGACCTTCAGTCTCCTTAAAAGCCTGAAGAAATAATGGCTGTGATGCCTTCACCAAGAAGGGAGTGCCATCAGAGCAGCAATGATACCAAAATTGCGCAGCAGCCTGCATCATGGGACTTACTTCGTGTGGTTGTTCATCTTGTAGGGTGGTTGGAGGAAATAAGAAAAGCCTTGTTGGGTTAGACCAAAGGTCCATTTCATCTAGAATCCTATTTCAGAACATAAGAAGATCCCTGCTGGGTTGGACCAAAGGACTATCTTGTTATCTGTCACTGCTCATAGCACCATACTCTGTCATTCTATAAACCTTTATCAAATCCCATCTTAGTCATCTTTCTCTAAACTAAAAAGCCCTGGCGAAGTTCACTTTTACAATAGGAAAGCCTCTTCATCACTTTGGTTGCTCTTTCTTGACCTTTTGCAATTCTCCAATATCCTGTCAAGATGAGATAACCAAAAGGTTACCCAGTGTTTCACCTGTGGACCAAACTACGGGCTTTTTAAAGGCATTCTGGAATTGGCTGTCTTGTTTTCAATCTCTTCAATCTAATATCTCCTGGTGGAAGTGTATGTGTGTTTTCACTCAACAATCTGAAGGTCTTTCTTTCTTTCTTTCTTTTCCTGAACACAACAACTGTAAATTCTCTTTCCCGGTTATTCACTGTGCTTCAGATCCTACCAGTGAATATATGAAGTTAGGATTTATTCTTTTTTTCCCCCCAAATGTGTATATTCTTATACTTATTTAGATTGAACAGCTTTTGCTATTTTATTGCCTGCTCATCTAACTTTAAGAAATTCATCTGAATCGTTGTTTGTCTGCCTTGTTGTCTGCTGAGATTTACCATATAATCTGGTATACAGGTGAATGAAACAATCTCTTTCTGGTTTGTGTCTTTTGCATTTGTGTATTCCAGAGGCTGGAGAAGTTCTTTGTACTTTGTAATATAACCCACAGAATCCCTCAGCAGTATGACCAATGGCTGGCTGGAGGATTCTGGGAGCTCTAGTTTAAAAAGTAACTTTTCCTGGAAAACACCCCACAACTCACAGGTGCAGTTTCATGTATCCTAGGATATAAGAGTTAAAATCTTGAACTTAGGAAGAGCCTGTGTGCCCAGGTAAATCAGTTTTGAGCTGTTTCCAAAGAATGGCAATGGGTTCAGTTGTTTCAGAGCAAGACCAAACAAATTAGATCAGATGAGGAGCAAATTGGTCAATAGAGAACTCATGGCTTCTGTGTCAATGAGGCACTGAATCCACTCTGGGTTTCAGTCTGAACTTTAAAGATGCTGTCCAAAATGGCCCAAATGGCCCTATCCACAAAATAGGTTCAGTGCCTTGGACAGTTCTGTTAATTTTGGAATCAAACTCACAATCCCACTAACATGGAATCCACCAGCCTACAATTCCACGTGTTACAAGAGCATCAAGTAGTTGTCTGTCTTTCTTCCTTAACATCCATCTGCAAAGTTGTCACAGCTAGCACTGAAAATGACAACAGGTGCTATCCTTCTATTTATCTGAATTAATTATTAAATTTATTTTTGTCCTGCCCGATATCACAAGATCTCAGGACAGTAGACAAGTGAAATGTATTTAACCAGATGAAAGCAATTTGAAACAATTAAAATTATTTAAACAAATTTAAAGCATATTAAACAAGCAACCATTTCATTAATTTCCCAGGCAAGCAAAGTGATACTCAAAATTCTACAACAAAGACTTTTATCATATATGGAGCAAGAGATGCCAGATGTCCAAACTAAGTCTAGGAAAGGGGGGCTTCCGGTCTGAGCGGAGCGGGCAAAAGACGAGCGGAGAGGAGCTCAGCCTCCCGATCTTCTCATCGCTGCAGCTGCAGCTAATTTAAAAGCAAATCTCTAGCTGTCAAAGCTTCCCCAGGTACGGGGGAGCGGAAAGGGGGCCACAGAAGCAATATCACAGTCGGGAGGTCCGCAATAGAAGGAAAGAAGGAGTGTTGGCGGACACGACGGGTGGCAGTGGATCCCAGCCGCCATTAGAGAAGAAGTGGGACAGATAAACCCGCAACACACCGAAAGCCGCCAGACAACACGGAGAAAGAGAAAAAGGGAGAGAAAGTAAGAACCGTGTAGCCTGTTTCTGGATTGCTATAAAATTGCCTCTGATTAATAGTGCAACTCTCTCAGGGGTTTATAAAAATAGAGGCGCCATTTGCCTGCAATTTTCTTTTTTTTTTTCTTTAATGATTTTTTTCTCTTTCTTATTTTTGATATTACCTTGATATTATTATTATGTTTTTGCTTTTTTTCTCTCTTTTTTCTTTTTTGAGTTTTTTATATATGTATGTATATATTTTTTGAGCCTTTTATTATCAGTGTATTTTTTAGTGTTTTTTTTCCAGTTTCTTTCAGAAAACCTTTTTGGATATATTTTTTCTGTTAGAACCTGTGGCTTTTTAAACTTTCTTTTGACTTTTTTTCCTTTTTCTTTTCATTTTTTTCTTTGTTATTTATTATTACATCATTGTTGACTATTTGAATTCTACTTGAACTTTGAATGTTTTGCTTTTTGTATTTTTTCTTTTTTTGTTTCCTTTTTTTCTTTTGAAGGTTGCAGGCAATTGATTAAAAAAAAGAGGGCTAGTGGTTGTGAGGCAACTATAAGCTTTGTAACAAGATACGATTGTATATTGCAAATGTAAAATGGCTGATAAAGAGAATCCAAAGGTCTGACCTTGAAAAAGCTGAGGCACACGCAGGCCAGCTGTGACAAGAGATTAGAACTTTGAACAATTGTATGGTTGGTCTGATACCAAGACAGCTAGGTCTCTGACGAGGAAGAGAAGACTGACTGTTTTAAAGGTGTGGAAACAGATGTATGATTAAACAGCTTACGGTCCATCAAACTATTTTTGAATCCCCATATCTGTTTTTGTAAGCTTGTGGCTTGGCTTTTTTCTTTTTGTGGCTCCTTTCCCTCTTTTTTCCCCCTCTTTTCCTTGTTCCCCCTTTGAGATACCTGGATATATATATATATATATATATTTCCCCCCCCTTTTTTCCCTCTTTTTTCTATTATATTATAGGTATCTTTCTGGGGAATAGACACACACACACACACACACACACATATATATATACACACATATTTATTTTTGTCTTGCTTGTTCAATTTTTTCTTTTTTTTCTTTTTCCTTTTTCCTTTTTTGCTTTTTCTTTTTTTTCTCTATTCTTTTTTTTTAAGATATTGTTTCTCAATTTTTTTCTACTTTTTTTGCTTGTTTTGTTGATACCACTCTTATACCTTTGATTAGAGTTTGGTCTTTTTGGATATATATATATATATATATATATATATATGATTTTTTGTTTTGATTTTTCTTTTTTTCCTATTCTTTTTCTTTTTTTATGTGGTTTTTTTTCTCCTGTCCCCCCCCCTAATTTGAGGGAAGATCTGATTTTTTTTCTGTCCCCTCCCCCCTACCCCTTGAGAACAAACAATTATATTTGCTGAAATAAGTTAGGAAGAAGAAAGGGAAGAGCTTAAGATAAGAAGGAAGAGAGGAAGGGAGGAGAATAGAAAGGGGAAGGGGAAGTGATAGAGGAAGATAGAAAAGGATTGAAGAAGAGGAACTAGAAGAAAGTTAAAGAGAATATAATTAATGATAAAGGACTGGTGTAAATAGGAAAAGGAAGTTTGAGTAAGTCTGAGTAAGTTGGAAAGGGAGACGTGAGGAAGTAGACCAAAGGAGGCGATTAAAAGTAGAAACAGTAAGACAATTATTAGATAGAAGTAGAAAGTAGAAAGAAAGATGGAAGAAGGGAGGAGAGAAGGGATAGGTAACTGAGAAAGAAAGGGAAGAGACGGAAGAGGGGAGGGGAATAGGAGGGTAGAAGAAAGATAGAAGAAGGAGAATAGGAAAGGGTGAAAGGAGGGGACAGAGGAAGGGAAGGTGAGAATTTAAATTATATTTCAAGAAGAAACCATGGCATCTGGTATAAGGATTAGAACGAAGGCCAGCGACCCTTTGAATGCACAAGGAAGAAGAGGATCTGTAGAAGAAGACACACCGCAATATATGATAATGTTTATGGATGAAATTCGAGATTTTAGGAAGGATGTGACGGTCCAGTTAAGTGATATTAACACCAAATTTAATGCTCTTCTTACAATATTGTCTCAAACAAAAAATGAAGTAAAGGAAAACAAGGAAGGTATTCAATTACTAAAAAGAAAATGTAGAGCTGCACATGGAACTTGAAAAAGTACAAGACGAACTGGCGTTAGCAGAAGTGAGAGAAAAAGAATCGTGGATTAGATTGAGAGGACTGAAAGAACTTCCAAATGAACATACGAAAAGACTGATAATAGACCTTTTGGTGCAGAACTTAGAGTGGAGTGAAGAACAAATAAGCAGAGAACTGGACTGTGTATATAGAGTTAAATCATCATTTGCGGTTAAACGAAACTTGCCTAGAGATATTATCATACAGTGTGTAAGAAAAGTGGTAAAGGACTTTATTTTAGAAGTACATTTCAATAGGGGTATTAGTTATGAGGGCAAAACTCTTATCCTGATGAAAGAAATTCCAACTAGAATTCTGCAAAAGCAAAAGGAATACCATTTCCTGGTTGAAACATTGAAGACAGAGAAAATTCCATTCAGTTGGGATAAGTTAGATGGAGTACTGTTTACCTATAAGAACGAAAAATTTAAAATTGACACAGTAAAAAAAGCACAGGACTTTATCAGGAGAAACAAAAAAGACTTTGATATCCATCGGAGAAGTCAAGAGAAACATAGACAAAGTGAAGAAAAGGGGAACCCAGATCTTACTCAAAAAAGCAAAAGCCCAAAGGAAAGAGAGAAGAAAGAGGGAGAAGAAGATATGGGTAATCAAAAAGAAAAGGTGAATATAAGTTTGCTAGACTTAGATTACCTGGAATAAGAACACCTGCGAAAGAGTTATTAAATTTGTGATAAGCAATTGTCAAGATATTAACTAAATATCTGGGCCAACATCCCAGAAGTAGATTAGTGTTTGTCTCTGCTTTGAATAAATAAAGATTGTATATTTTGTTAAAGTTAATGTCAACAATTAAGTTTTTGACGTTGAATGTGACGGGATTAAATGGAAAGAAAAAGAGGAGATTACTTTTCCAATATCTCAAAAAAACAAAGTAGACGTTATTTGCCTACAGGAAACTAAGATAAAAAAGAATCATGAATATGTGTTGAAACAAAAAAATTTAGGGTTAGAATATGTTTCGTCGGGGATGAGGAAAAAAAGGGAGTGGTTCTATATATAAAACCACAGTTAAATCCAAATTTAATCTTAGCAGATAAAAATGGAAGATATGTGATGGTGGAAGTAACATTAGAGGGGACCACAATGTTGATAGTCAGTATTTATGCCCCAATTGAAGAAAAATACACATTTTTTAAAGAATTAAAAAACAAAATGGGACAAATGGATTATACTAATTGGTGTTTATTAGGAGATTTTAATGGGGTGGTTGAACCTTATATGGATAGATATTCAAGTAAAAAGAGTAAAAAGAAATTGATAAAAAAGAAACAAGGTAAACTACCAAAAGATTTCTTTGAAATAATAGAGGAATTCCAGTTAGTGGATACATGGAGATTTAAAGAAGGGAACTCTAAAGGTTATACCTTCTTTTCTGATAGGCATAAATCAAATTCTAGAATCAATATGATTTGGATCAGTATCAATTGGGTAAATATGATTAAAGAAGTGAATATTCTACCAAAACTTTTATCAGACCATAATCCAGTTAAGATGATAATAAAAAGCAGGAAGAAATTATGTAACTGGAGAATAAACAAATCATTACTGCTTAGGGAAGAAGTGGTTGAAGATTGTAAGAGGAAGATGAAAAAAATATTTCGAACTTAATTTAGATAATGAGGTAGGAAATAGTGTTGTTTGGGATGCTGGAAAAGCTGTGATTAGGGGAGTTCTAAAAAATTGGAGTGTAATAATAAATAGGAGAAAGTTAGAAGGAAGGAAGCTAGTACTGGAAGAATTAAAACAAAAAGAACAAGAATTAATAAAAACTCCAAATAACAAAAAAATTAAGTCCAAATTAAAAGCTTCCAGGAACAGTTAACAATGATAGTGACAGAGGAAATGAGGAAAAAAATAGAGTTCATAAAACAAAAGGAATTTGAACTTGGTAATAAACTGGGTAGATGGCTTGCCTATAGGTTAAAAAAAGAAAGAGCAAACCGTATGATATCAAAAATAATAATGGGGAAAAGGGAAGTGACAGATGAAACTCAGATTTAAAAAATATTTTATAATTACTTCAAATCAATATATAAGAAAAAAAGAAATGTCCTTATTGCAATAAATAACTGTATTAATAAGCGTGGAACTCCTAAACTTACTGAGAATCAAAGAAAGGAATTGAATAAGGAAATAACAGCAGATGAAATTATAAGTACAATAGAGAAATTGAAAATAAAGAAAGCTCCAGGACCAGATGGGCTTTCTGCAGAATATTATGAAGTATTCTCTGGAGAATTAATAAAACCTTTCACAAGAGTGATAAAAGATATTTTAGGAAAAAATCAAATTCCCAATAGTTGGAAGGAAGCCAATATAGTATTAATCCCGAAAGAAGGGAGAGATCAACTTCAAATAAAAAAATATAAGCCCATTTCATTATTAAATACGGATTATAAAATATTTACTACTATACTTTCTAATAGACTCAAAGTAATATTACAAGACTTTATACATAGGGATCAAAATGGGGTTTTGCCTGGAAGACAGATAAAAGATAATATAAGATCAGTAGTTAATGTGTTGGAATATTTACACTTTCACAATGAAATTAAGGGGGCATTGTTTTTCTTAGATGCTGAAAAAGTGTTTGATAATTTAAATTGGTCCTTTATGATAAAAATTTTGGAAGAATTGGACTTCGGGGATAAATTTAATAATTGGATTCAAATATTATATCAGGAGCAAAAAGCAAAATTAATTATAAATGGGGAATCAATGGAAGAATTTAATGTAGAAAAAGGTACAACACAGGGTTGCCCATTATCACCGTTATTGTTTATATTAGTATTAGAAATTTTATATAATGAAATAAGAGGAGATAAGGAGGTTAAAGGGCTTAAACTTAAAAAAGAGGAGTATAAACTGAAGGTTTTCGCTGATGATTTAGTTATCATATTCGAAGACCCCTTAGTAGGAGTGGAACGATTAATGCATAAAATTGAAGATTTTGGAAATTTGGCAGGTCTTAAGATTAATAAAGATAAAACCAAGATTTTAACTATAAATTTAGATAAAAAAGAAAAGGAAGAGTTAGTAAAAGTTTCAAATTGTGAAATTGTGAAAAAAGTGAGATATTTGGGAGTAAATTTAACAACTAATAACCAACAATTATTTCATAATAATTACGAGAAAGTATGGAATGATATTAAATTGGATTTTAAAAGATGGAAGGATTTAAGTTTATCATTACTAGGTAGGATATCCAATATTAAAATGAGCGTTCTGCCCAAATTAATGTTTCTATATCAAACTATCCCCATAAATATTCCCAATGAAGTATTTAGAAAATGGCAATCAGAATTGACTAAATTTATATGGGCAGGGAGGAAACCAAGAATCAAATGGAAGTTATTAATTAATGAGAGAGACAGAGGAGGGTTGGGACTTCCAGATACTAGAATTTATTACGAAGCGGTATGTCTATCATGGATAAAACAATGGATATTATTAGAAAACAGAAGGGACCTGGAGTTAGAGGGATTTGATTTAAAAGAAGGGTGGCATGGGTATCTAGGTTATGATAAAATTAAAATACACAAGGATTTTAAAAATCATGTAATAAGGAAAGCTTTGATAAGAATCTAGGAGAAATATAAAAAGACGATATGTCCGGACATTCCGGGATGGTTATCTCCCCAAGAAGCCTTTTGTAGAAACAAATTGAGAGACTAGATGGTTAACATGTAGGGATTTAATGGTGAAGAAAGGGGGGAAATGGAAGATTAAAGAATGGCAAGATCTGACGGCTGAAGGAATTCAAATTCAATGGCTAACCTACTACCAGTTGAGGGCGAGAATTAAAGATGACCTGAAGGAAAGGAAGTATGAAGATGAGAGATCTGAATTGGAAAAATTAATGAGTGCAGATAATAAACACTTAATTAGCAGATTATATAAGTTGTTATTAAAAATAAATACAGAAGATGAACAAATTAAACATTGTATGGTCAAATGGGCATGTGATATAGGATATAATATACAATTGGAGCAATGGGAGGACTTTTGGAAAAGGGGATTAAAGTTTACATATTGCTATAATTTGAAAGAAAACTTTTTTAAAATTAATGTATAGATGGTACATAACTCCGCTTAAATGATCGAAAATGAAAAAGGGAAATTCAGCAAATTGCTGGAGATGTAAGAATCGATGTGGGTCATTTTATCACATGTGGTGGGAATGTAATAAGACAAAGAAATTTTGGATTAAAATTAATGAAGAAATTGAAAAAATAATGGGATTTGAAATAGGTTTAAAGCCTGAACTATATCTATTAAATATATTATTGATAGGAAATGAAAAAGAAAAAGAACATAGGTCCCTATTATATTATTTAATTACAGCGCCACAGATGGTGATAGCTAAAAAATGGAAATTGGAAGAACCCCTGACGAAACGTGATTGGTTAGAAAAGGTTATGGAGTTGGCGTGAATAGATAAACTTACAAATTGGGTAAAAAGAAAAGCAACAAAGGAACATGTAAGAGTATGGAACCTATTTATAGAATATAGAAAACAAAAAGAAGGAGATATTAGTGTAATTGGGTTTTCTTATTAGGCAAATGAAGGATCTATATACTTTTCTGTATAAGGTTTTCTTTGCCACTTCGTAGGCAAAGAATCTGGAGATAGGAAAAGGAGAGAGGAGCAGATAATTTGAGTTTTGGATAAGACAGAGTTTTAAAAGTGATAAATAATCATTAGAGGATGATTGTTATAGTACAATTTGGAGCATGAAGAAAGTAGGTGGGAAGTCTTTTTAATTTAGTTAGTAATGTACAGGTTTATATGTTTATGTGTTAATGGCTGTTAAATGGGCCATTTTAAAATGTTTAAGATAAGGATCTTTGTCTGTCTAGTTTTGTTTGTATTGTATGTGTACATTGTATATATTGTGTGTATGTGTATTTGGAAAGGTGTGTAAATGTGTTTAAATGTACCTGTTTAAGCGTTTAATAAAGGTCTAATAATTTTTTTTTTAAAAAAAACTAAGTCCAGGAAAGGAAGAAGCACTAGGGATCATATTGCAAGCATACGTTGAATAATGCAACGCACCAAAGAATTTAAAAAAAAAATCAGCCTGTGCTTTATAGATGATAGTAAAGCCTTTGATTGCATAGATCATGAAAAACTATGGATCATTTTTAAAGAAATAGGTATGCCACAACATTTGATTGTCCTGATGTGTAACTTGTACTGAGGACAAGAAGCTATTAGTAGGACGAAATACAGAGAAACAGAATGGTTTCCAATTGGTAAGGGGGACAAGCAAGGCTGCATTTTGTTACCCTATCTGTTTAACTTGTATGCCAAAAATATATATGTAAAGCAGGATTAGATTCAGAGGAAGGAGGCGTGAAAATTGGAGGGAGGAACATCAACAATTTAAGATATGCAGATGACACGATACTGCTAGCAGAAAATAGCAAAGACTTGGAACAATTACTGAAGAAAGTCAAGGAAGAAAGTGCAAAGGCAGGTTTACAATTGAACATTAAGAAAACAAAATTAATGACCATAACTTTAAAGTAGGTGATGAAAACATTGCAATTGTTCGAGATTTTTCATACCTTGGCTCAGTCATTAATTAAAATGGAGACTACAGTAAAGAAATCAGAAAACTAGGACTTGGAAGCGCAGCTATAAAAGAACTAGACAAGATCTTGAATTGTAAAAATATATTGCTGAACAGTAAAGTTAGGATTGTCCATGTCATTTTATTTCCAATTTCTAAGCATGGTTGTGAAAGCTGGACAGTGAAGACTGATTAGGAGAAAATCAACTAAATTGAAATGTCGTGGAAAAGATTACTATGGATATCATGGACTGAGAAAAAGACAAGTAAATGTCTTTTTACAGCAAATCAAGCCTGAAGTCTCCCTAAATCTAAGATAACTAAACCGAGGCTGTCACACTTTGGCAATATCATAAGAAGACATGGATCACTAGAAAAGACAATAATGCTTGGTAAGGTAGAAGGCAGTCAGAAAAGAGGAAGACTGTATTCCAGATGGATAGACTTAATCAAGTTAAACCATGGCCCTGAATCTGCAAGACCTGAGCTGGACTGTTGATGATAGGGTGACTTGAAGGGCTCTCATTCATGAGGTCACCATCAGTCAGTCAACTTGATGAAAGTTAACAACTACAGTTCCCAGAATCCCCCAGTGGCCATGCTAGTAAGAGATTCTGGGAACTGTCATCCAAGAGTAACTTTTCCAACCTCTAATTGCAGTGTGCAAAAATGTCCAGCATCCTAAACAATGAAACATGTTTAACTCCCTTAGTTGCTTTGTATTAACTAAGGACTTTACCACATGAGGCCAAAATTGCTGAATTACAGTGAAATAGTAGCACAAGTAGCTTCCCATTATCACACGACGTTGTCGTCCTTCTGTGGTCTGTGTGTGCTCCAATCATTAACTACACATAACTTTTCATTCACGGGCCAGAGCACTCTTTTTGCGGTATTGACAAGCATGCGATAATTCCGTCCCACTGTAGTTCCAATATTACCACGTAAACGGGTGTTCCTCCCTTTTTTCCCTCTCCCCATTCCCAACATACAATTAAACTTCCAGGGGAGAGCATGAAGAGGACCTCCAGGATGCTCTTTTAATGAACTGTCACCATTTTTCAGAACAGATTTTTTGTTTGTTTAATTGTTAAGTTCTGAATTTGTTAATGTCTTGGTGTGTTTAATCAAAGTGGTGTCTTCTCACAAGAACATCTGAAATCTGCAAAATCGTGGAAGTAGGAGAATTTTTTTTAGAGGTGCATGTGCTGCCCATCTCAAAGCATTAATACACCATCATTACAGTGCAATGGAAAAACAAGTGTTACTGTAATGTGAGCTTCAATCCCGTTCTTAAAATGCTAGTAGGTGGTTGTGCAATCTTCTGTTAGTGGTAATGTTGCGTGATTATGGTGATGTGCAATAATTACTATAATCATGCCACTATGTTTCTGCTTTCCTCAATTGTGGAATTACAGTGTTTTTAGACACTCATGTGATAAAGTTCTAAGAGACATGACCCGTGGAGGGTGCCTGTGCCCCTTGCAATCATGCTTAGTGTAGGTCCCTTTAAATTGATTTAAACTGATGGGACTTAAGTCATGAATAGAATAGAATCTTTATTACGGTCATAGACCAGCACAGGTAAAAAGGGATACAGAATAAAGGTAAAAACACAGGATAAAAACAGGATAAAAGTAAGTCATGACTAAGAAGTCCCACTGATTTCAGTGGACCTACTCTAAATATAACTAAGTTTGGTTCCAACCCTGACTGTGCAACTAATGCAATGTCAGACCTCCAGCTTTGAAATATCTGTTTAATGTTTGCTGAAGGTTAATGTAAGTAATGGTGCACCACTTGTTTCTCATCTTGCAATATCATGTACCCAACCCTTTTAATGTTCCCTGTTGTTATGACCACAGAATACATAATCTTTTGAGCTAATGGTATTGTACTGTACTTATGTCCTCCTTGACTGATTGTTCTCCATGACTAATTCCAACCTTGATGTCCATGGTTATTTGCCCACGCAAGTATTTCAGATATCAAAAAACAGTCTGTGTCTGCTCTCCAGAGAGTATCTTACACTAAAGGTCAATATCTTTGCCCCATGTTTAACCCCAACACAATTACTTGCATTCCACCTGATGCTCTATTATTCTTGTCAACAAAATAATAAAGTCATTCTTTCATATATATATATATTTTAAAAATTTGTAAGTACATTCAAAAAGGCTCTCATTTACATACAATAATGTTCCAGTATAACAAAAGCATGAAAATAAAAATACAAAAGGAGAACAAATAACCTGTTGTTTGGAGATCTCTCAGTCATAGGGTCACCATAAGGCAAAGTTGACTAGGTGGCAATTACAACAAATAGATCATAATCCTCAACCTTCTCCTATGTCTTCCTTAAATTTAGGGTTGGGTTGCAAACATCTCTCAGTCTCACTTTTACTAAGTTTCTCTCAGTACTACCTGCATTTCTCCCATCTTTTTTTCATATTAGTTCAAGAGAATTTGTGTTTTATCCCATAACTGAAATGTGTATAATTTTCAAAATGTATTTTTCCTAATGCACACATTCATTTGTGCCATTTACCTAATTTGTGCAACTCTTTCCTTGGGATTCAAGCAAATTTCTGTGCATATATATATATATATATATATATATATATATATATATTCAATTATGGGCCATTTGCATTATATTTGCATTCAATTTGAGTCATTTGCATTATAAAATGAGTGTATGGTTTTATGCACTTGTTATTAATCTAGAAATGTAGGGCATTTTTAAAACTTGGAAATTTTATCTTTTTTGCACTGTAACTTCCAGAATCTCCCAGCATGGCCCAATGGCTTTGCTGGATTGGAAATTCTAGGAGCCAAAAAAGTAACTTTTTGAACCCATTGTGTGTTAATGGGGCAAATCCCAGTCCTTTCCACATGCAAATTCAACAGGGGCAGCAACATGACAGACCCCAAGTGGGAGCCCAAAGCCATTGTTATAGCAAATTCCTCAGATGGTGTTTCCGGTAGTAATGTATACAGTAGTCTAGATGCTCCTTACCCAGAGTTTGGAAACTGGCATGCTTGCTCAGAGATTCTAGGAGCTCTAGTCCAATAAACTATCTCTTCCAAGTTCTGGTCTTCTGAGGGTGTCTGTAAATATGAAACAGGAGGAGAAGTTGAACCAGAAGGAGGAGAAACCGGTCCACAAAGGTTCTTTCTTTCTTTCTTATAGAACTATCATATCATCACTACTCTGTAACAGGTATGTCAGACAAAACACTTGTGAACCATGTCAGGTCCTCAAAACTGTCCAAACTATACAGTCTGCCATTATATAGAGGTGCTGCCATTTTTACTTTGCCTCCTGGGATGACTGGATAGGACCAGTTCTTCTGTGGTTGAGAAGGATACAATAGGCTTTTAGAGATGTTACATTTGAAAGTAGAGTTCCTTGTGGAGGACTAAAGCTGAGGCATAGAGTTCTTAGGCCAGAATGTCCTCACAGAAGAATCTCTGATGGTCAAGAGTATGCAGTCAGAAGGTTGGTGATTATCTGTGTTCTAGATCCTTGTCTCTCCTGGCTCATTTAAACAAGGCACAGAGGGGCTGACTGAGTATGTAATGGGAGTGGTTAATGCCTCCCTATGGCAAGGCAAGGCCCCAACAAGTCTGAAGTAGGCATTTGTAAGACTCCTCTGAAAAAGTCTTCCCTGAATTCCATCATATTGGATAATTATCAGCCAGTATCCAATACTTTGTTTTGGGACAAGGTACTGGACCTTTTGTTGCCACTTCCCAGCTGCAAAAGTTACTGGATGAGATGGAATATCTAGTTCCATTTCAGTCTGGCCTCAGGTCTGGTTATGGCATGGAGATCGCTTGGTCACCTTGGTGGATGATCTACACTGGGAACTGGACAAGGAGAGTGTGTCCCTGTTGATTCTGTTGGACCTCTCGAGGATTTTGATAATACCGACTATGGTATCTTTCTGGTTTGTCTCTCCAGAATGGAACTTGGAGGCCCTGGTTTGCTGTGACTCTGGTCCTTCTTGGATGGCAAGCTCAGAAGGTGGTATTGGGGGATTCCTATTTGAATCCTTGTCCCTTGGCTTGTAGTCCCTCAGAATTCTGTTTTGTCCCCTGTGCATTTAACATATACAGTAAGACCCTCGTATCCACTGGGGATTGGTTCTGGTGGAGGGGGCATGGATACTGAAAACCATGGATAATAACTAACACCATTGAAAATAATGGGACTTTGAGTTTAAAATACCATAGAGTTGCCTTGGTGGACCTAGAAAATGGCTAGAGGGGACACATTTTCTACAAAGACTCTATGGCAGGTATGCTGTTTTTGTGTCCTGTGGATAATTGAATCAGTGGATATGTGGGTCCTACTGTACATGGAATTTCTGGGAAATGGTGTCTGGAGTTCTATTTCTATTTGTATTTCTGCTTTTCACCTAACTCCAAAGAAGCTGTTTCCATTCTAGACTGGTGTCTGTCATCAGTAATGGATTAGATGAAGGCAAATAAATTGGAGGTGAATCTAGACAAAGCAGAGCTGCTACTGGTCAGTTGAAAGGAAAATCAGGGAGTAGAGCTTCAGCTGCACTGGATGGGGTTACACTCCCCCTGAAGACATAGGTTTGCATTTTAGGTACACTCCTGGATTCAGCTCTGAACTGGTTTCTGCAATGACCAGGAATACATTTGCACAGTTAAAGTGAATGTGACAGCAGCCCCCATTCCTGAAAATGTCTGGTCTGGTCACTGGAGATTATCAGATGGGCCCTTAAAACCCATCCCTGTAATAGTTTAAAGAAAAATGTTCAAACACTTACCTTTATCCCGACATAAGAACTGCTCCTCCTCTCCTCAGCAGGCCAGGAGTGAATGCAGCTGTCGCAAAGCTGCATTCACGTCCCATAAAGCAAATCCCACCCATTCTCATGAGAGAACAATTGCGCAGGGAATTTAAAAATAAAAACCCAGCCAAACATCAAATCAAAAAACCAAGCTCCAAAACACAGTTTAAAAATAACAAGTAACCCGGGGAGGGGGGGAGGGTGTTACTTACCTCCTCATCCCAATCGCACCCAGAAGTGTTTGGGAGGGACCTCCCACTGCATCTGTCATTGTGCCAGCATAACGGGGCTCCTTTTCAGATGTGTGTGATTCCGTCACAGAGATGGAACGGGTGACTTAGTAACGATTTAAATCATTAATAAGAGGAAGCGGGGGGGGGGGGCACAGGAGCAGAATGGGAGCATACCAAGACAGGGACAACGTCATCTGAAAAGGGATCCTTTTAGTGATCTCTAGTCATCCCTGTCCTGGGATACTTGGCATGTGTTATAATCTCCACTGTGGCATATGCCTTAGTTACATCCCCTTTGGACTACTTTACCATGGTCTATGGAGATTATCAGACATGGCAAATATGGTGTGATAACAAAAGGGCTCCCTTACCACACAACATTGTCGTGTCACATTCTGCTGCTGTCAAAAATGTGTTCTTTTTTATTAGTGGGCCAAAGCTGCCAGTTGATCTCCCATGGCATTTTTTTCCTCAGTATTGCTTATGTGTGAAACCACATCCCATCCTGCTGATGTGATTTCAGCGTCAATGAGCAGTTCCCACCAGAACACTTCCAGGTGAGAACATGAAAACTAGGTATAGGACACTCTTTTTATGAACCTCCCCATTTTGCTGGCAAGTTTTTAGGTGTGTTTCAGTGCTTGCGTGTTCATTTTGTTTGTTAATTTAAGTATTTTAGACTTTTAAGCATGCCTGCGTCTTCTCGCAAGAACTGCCAAAGTCTCACCCATGCAAAAATGTGGAAGTAAACAGTGCAAGCACTCATGTTGCCCAAATTCTGGGATGGCTCTTTCTCAAGATTACAGCAACATGTGATAAGAAGTGTTATTATGTCAGGATACTTACACTTTAAAATATAGGGGGGGGGTGTTTTTAGAAGCTCATCTGATAATCTCCTACATGGACTGCCTTTGAAAATAGCTCAGAAACTTCAGTTGGTGCACAAAGCTGCAATCAGATTGTTAACTAATGCTGGTTACAAGGAGTGTACAACTCCCTTGTTGCAATAGCTCCACTAGATGCAGGTCAATTTCCAGACAGAGAAAATAATCAGAACAATTCAAAGTTCTGATTATGACCTATAAAACCCATAAGACTCAGGACATTTTCAGACATGGCTTACCATACTAGAAGCTTTCGGGAGAGCTTTGGCACTACCACGTGGCAGAAACTCCATTTCGGACAATGACATCCCTCTGGCGAAATCGTCCATGTCACTTCCGTGTAGGACTGGAGGCGGCCACACCATATTTCGCCAGATTTTATTCACGAAGGTTGTCCGTGAATAAAATATGGCGCAGCCACCTCCAATCCTACACTGAAGTGACACGGATGATTTCGCCAGAAGGACAGTGTTGTCCAAACTGGAGTCCCTGCTGTGTGGCAGAGCTGAAGCTCTCCGAAAGCTTCTAGCACGGTAAGACGTGTCTGAAAATGTTCTCAGTTAGATTCGGTCAAAGGTATCTGAAGGGCTGTATCTTCCTATATGGACCTGCTTGGACTCTATGATCTTCAGAGGCTGGCCTTCTATTGACCGAACCACTTTCATGGGCGTGTCTGGAGGCCTTCTTGGTGGCTACTCCCACGCTTTGGAATTCTCTCCCTGTGGCTCCCTCCTGGCTGCCCTTTGATCATGAAGTGAAAACTTTTAAATTTCAAGAGGCTTTTAGAAACTGACTTAAAGTCAGTATATAGCTTTACTGAGTTTTCTATATTTTCTTTTATGGGCTTGTTTAAAATGGATTCAATTCTAAAGATAGTTTAATTACCTTTTGACAATAATTTTGTATGTTTTTACGTACATCCTTGTAAGTGCTTTTCACTGTATTTGTTTTAATTCTTGCAAACTGTCTTGAATCCCAGACAATTCATTTCTGGAGGAAAGGCAGGATATAAATGAATTCTTCAGCAGCATCAACATCAACATAATCTGTGAATGGTAACAGTACCTTCTCAAGAATGGTGGCTTCCAAAGGTCTCTTTCAAAGGATAGGGCTTTGACTGCTGGATGGGAAAGGAAGGTAAGTGAGCTTAACTTACAAACACAGCCTTCAGCAGAATATATAAAAGAAAATAACTTGTCCCAACTATCTCCCACCGTGATGATACATGCATTTAAAAGGCCATTAAAGGCCATAAGGAGCCTGAGAGGGCACCATTATAAGCTCTTTCATAGCAATATGGGATGGCCAAGATATCAGCAAGCTAGAAACAACCTACAAAGAAGCAGTAGGAATGGGGCAGAGCTTGGAAAGTTACTTTCTGAATGATGCAGCATGTGGCATGGCACAAGTTGGCACTTAAACCATATGATACTCCTCCTCCACTAGGTAAGTGAGGTCACATCCCATACTTTTAAAAGTAATTTTATAAGTTGTTGCTGCATTTCAAAGGGGGATTATCCCTCACTAGGTTATAATATTAATATAATGTATTATATCCTTGTTACTGATTTTCAGACTACACTGTTGTAGTGTTACTATTCCACGTTAATTGCTCTGGCTTCCTGCTGTGGAATTCTGGGGTTTGTAGTTTAGTGAGGCCTAAGAGTTCTCTGGCTGAGAGTTGCAAATGCCCCTCCCTAAACTGCAAATCCCAGGATTCAACAGGAGGCAGCCATAGCAAATAAAGTGGAATAGTAACATTATAACAGTGTTGTCTGAAAATCTAGCGAATTAATTACTGGTGTCAGGAAAGGCAGGGAGCAAATTTAACCATAACAGAATCCAGCCTTCTATTGTCTTCCCATATAAGCAAACAGCTGCTATTCATTTCCATGAAGAAAAGCAACACTTTTGGGCATTAGATGGCCTGGTATTTGCTAATAGGTTTCCTCCAGGGTCTCCCCCTAAGTACACACTACTCATCATGAAATGGGCATTTAAGAGGCTCACTGCATGCCCAAGTAAAGCAGCAATGCAGCCGGAAGGTTCTATCTTTCATGCTGCCTTACTGCATGACATTGTCATTCTTCTGTTCTGGTCCCATGCGAGACAGAGGTAAAACCACATCTTTTGCTAACTGGAAAAATCCATTAGCAAAAAGACACGGTTTTACCTCCATCTCCCACGTTACTGGAACAACAGAAGAACAATGATGTCAGGTGGAAAGGCAGCACAGAAGATGGAAACTTCCAGCTGCACTGCCACTTTACTTCGGCATGTGATAAGCCTCTAACTAATGGATATAAGGCTTAGTATTTATATTTCATTCTTTTCATTGCTGCATGTACCAAGTACTTTATCATCATTGTCAATATTGTGGGGATTCAGAACAGGAAAGAGGTGATACTACTTCACACATCACGCAGTTCAAGTATGGAATTCACCTCTGTTATCACATCACCAGTACTGAGTTAAGATTAACTAGGCAACCCAGGCAGCTTCTGCATGTAGAACAGGGAGAGGAAGCCATCTTGTCTTTTGCCTTAGGCAGCACAATGTCTTGGACTGGTCCCCAAAAGAGAGGCAGTACACTGAACATAAACATGAACAAGAGAGTACACCTTCATAGTGTATACACTTAGCCAGTATGTTCCATCAGTGCTTGATCGTTTGCTAATAGTTTTGGAGGAGGAAAAAAATATTGGTACAGCCTCCGAGCATCTACTGTGATCACCCAGTCCCACTGTACCCAGCTAAATGACAAAGAAATAGATCAGTAGACATAATATTCAAATTAAAATCCAAGATGAAACATACAGGGAAAAGAGAAAGAGTCTCCACCCCTCTGTTTGTTCTGTATAAAGCACAGCTTTTCCCTCATGGACTATTTTCCACTAAAAAGCTTCTTCATGCTGCTGTCAGGATGGACATGTCAGCGGTGTGTCTGATGCACGGTTTCACTCGTTTTGGCTTCGTTTTCCTTTGCCTCTCCTTTGGTCTGCTTCTCCAGAGTACCACAGGAAGGGACTTAAAGTTCGTGGTTGCAGTAAGTACAAGGCTTCTTTTCACTGTTGCCAGTGACTTTTGCAGTTATTATCTGCAACTCCTTTTCTGTAGCATGCTTCCCTCACTAATGTAAGCTTGTACATTTTTCTTTGGCTGAAAAGATGTACTGTATTTCCTTTTCTTATACCATCTTTTTGCAAGATAATGAAGCAACACCCCAAACAAAGAACCGGCATCCAAACAATGTTAGAATGAGAGGCGGAATTACAATAAAAAGCAGTTATAACTTCTTTCTTTCTTTCTTTTTTAATGGACTTTGTCCCTGACTTAGCTTTGATGCCTACCTTCCTCTGTCACAGCTTCACCACACTGCTTCATGAAGATGTGTGGCCGATTTTATTGTCTCTCCTGCAGACACTGTGTTCTGATTATTTTTTCTCTAAGCTCTAATATTTTTTCTGTCCATAATTATGCTCTGTTCTACAGTATATATTTTTGAAACACTATTGACACATTTTAAAACATTCATAAATAAATGATTTTTTTAAATGGAATGGTTTACATGACGTAGCATGAAGTTTAGAAAGTGAAATATTTCTTGCTGAGTAAAAAAGAGTTTGGGAAATCTTCCAGTGTTTAATTTCAGTGTGCCAGGCTTCAGTAAAAGAGTCAGGTGGAGTGAGAGAAGTTTTTTTTAAAAAGACATTGGCAAACCTATACAGAATAATAATCAGTACCTCCAAATTGTGATTCTCTGGATTTGAAGAAAGACTGTGATTTGTTTCTGTCACTACAAACAATTCCTTACTGCCACTTGATTGTACTTCTCTTCCTGTTTAGTGCTACTGTTAACCATAAATTTGTTTCATGCCCTGACAAATGTTTGGATTGTATTTGTGCTAAGCACTGCAACCATTTGGACACATGTTGATATTCCCATTACAGTTAGTTCTTGTTAACATTGGCTTTTCTTCCAGTACACTTTACATAAAATATAATGTACTTTGTACCACATTTCACACCAAGCTTCTCAGGTCTGATGTTATAGGCTGTAGCATAAAAAAAAATCTAAGCGGTTTAGGTCTCTGTTGTCACAGAACTTTTTGACTATGGTCCATGGATACAGTTGTGTACAATGATGTGTGCCTTTTCACTTGTAAATGAGTCTGCTTTGGATGAGAAAGTGCAGTGTGAGCAAAATTACTGCTTCATCTGTACCATATAGTATTCATGGTGGCTACTTCAGATAGATCAGGGCTAATCAGAGTGTGATCCCTGGACTGGTAGCCACCCCAGAACCATTGGCTGCTGGTTCTTGGTGAGTTTCCATGGAGAGAAAAAAAAAGAAACAATTGAAGCAATGGGAACAAATGTGGTACCAATTCCTGGCACATTATGGGGGGAAATTCCCAGTTCCGTATATCAGATAACATAAGAAGCACTAAGACAGATTGGCCGCCTAATGTGTACTGCATTGGACAGTTCCTGTTCTAGCAAGTGGACAGTTCCTGTTCCAGTGCCCACGCTGGTTGGGGAATTTTGGGAGTTGTAGTCTAAAAACTAACTTTTCCAAGCTCGGGAGAATATACCTGCAAAATCAGCTGTCATGTGCAGTGTTCCTTTTCTGGTTCATCTTTTTAGAACAGGAGTGTGCTAAAACAATCAGGAGATTTGGATTTAGAGCATCCTCTGTCCATTAGAAACTGTTCAATGAAATTCATTCGTTTTAATAATTTTTAAAGTGTATCTGATGGATTCAACACACTGTAATTTACCAATAAAAACAATGGGGCTTACTTCAGAGTAAAGCCACTATTGCAAAGTGCAAGAGCACCAGTGTTTTCAATACCATTTGTTTGTCTAACTTTATCTGGAATGTTCTCTACCCATATTTGATTTACACCTTAAGGCTAAACAGGCACGCTGCCCTATCTATTCTCCAAGCTATAATAAATAAATTCCTGTAATGTTCATGGGACAGTATGATTAACAGCAGTGCACTCATGTAGCAATAGGTCCTTCCCATCTCAAACAAGCTGAGCAGGTTTTTCAGGGCCAGTTCTACCATTAGGCAGAGTGCAGTGGAAGCCTCAGGCAGTAGATTTTGGGTGTCATTGAAGAGCAGGAGGTGGCTATTTAATTCGCCATTATTATGTTTTAACTGCTAACATGGGTCACCTATCACCACCACTTACGACTCCTCAAACGCTTTCATCAGCGCTGTATATGCACAATCCTAAATATACACTGGACTGACTATGTGACGAATGTTGCTATCCTTGAGCAAGCAGGGATCACCAGCATTGAGGCCATGATATTGAGAACACAGCTTCGCTGGGCAGGGTACATTTCTAGGATGGAGGACCATCGCCTCCCAAAAATAGTACTCTATGGTGATCTCGCCACAGGTCAGCGTAAGAGGGACACTCCAAAAAAGCGATACAAGGACTCCCTGAAACAACATCTCAGGCTCGGCCAAATTGATCACCAACAATGGTCCGCCCTAGCCTCACATTGGGAGGTATGGAGATGCACTATCCACAATGCTGCAGCCTTATTTGAGAACTCACACCAAACAAGTCTTGAAGAGAAATGACAACGCAGAAAGAATCACAACCCGGAAACATCACCCAAGGAGACCTTTTGCTGTGCTTTCTGCAACTGGACTTGTTTATCTCAGATTGGCCTTTTTTAGTCATCAGTGCACTTGCAGAAAGTGTGGAACGAGTCCTTCCTGAATCTTTGTTTGCGAAGAAAAGCCAGAAAGAGAGGGGCTATGTATAGAGAGAGGTGCTTTGGGGGATTTTCTTCCTCGTGTGCCAGAATAACGTGCTGTATTTTTGCTATTATTCCCCTTGGCTTGGATCAATAGGGGACACCATTTATGCTCTGCCTTGGGCAGCAAAATGTTTTGGGCTACCCTGCCTCTTTGTAGCATGTGAAACACCTCTCTCCTACATAAATATTAAATATGCAAAATATAGAGCTGCACAAATAAACACACATAAGCCTTTCAGGCATTTACCATAGTGGTGTTGGTGTTGCTGCTACTGCACACCTTCAAGTCATTTTTGACTTATGGTGACACTATCATGGTGTTTTCTTTATTCAGAGGAGGTTTGCCCTTGCCTTCCTCTGAACCAGAGAGAGTGTGACTCGTCCAAGATCACCCAGTAGGTTTCCCTGGCCAAGTGGGGATTTTTAACCCTGGTTTCTCCATGCCCCAGTGCAACATTTAGACCATTACATCACACTGGCTCCTTTGACACTGTATAAAAGCTGCTTCACCTACTATGCTGTTTGTCTGTGGAGATAATCTTTTTGCAGGGAAAACATGTAGGTTATCATGTAATGGCAAGATTTATTTCACTCTATGTGTGTTCTTTATCTCCAGGTAGGGGGAAATGGCATTGTTGAAACAAGCTTTCAACACAACTGGCAAGAGTGGGTTGTTGTTTTTCCTCCCTGGAGTTATTAAGCCACTTTCCCAGATCCTGATATTTCTGTCTGACTGAGTTTGAATGGAAATGTGCTGAGTTATGAAACTCCCTAATTAGTTCCAACATTCCAATGTCAAATGCTGCAGGGGCTAAAGAATTGCAAGAAGACTGTTTTATTGCTCAGACCTTTTGGACCTCCTGAGCTTATAGACACTGTTTTAACCTAGAATTTGCATGTCTGTCTGTCTGTCTGTCTGTGTACATGTGCTGACATTTTAATGTGATTTTGATGGCAGTTTGCTGGTTCTTTTAGCATTTATTTATATATTTAAAAAATAATTATTTATTGTCCACCTTTCCCACAATTTAAACAGACCCAGCTAAAAATCCACCCAATATGGGAACTGAAAATCTGATGAAACTGGAAAACATTAGAGAATGTATCAATACATAATTGGATAAACAGAATATGGGCCATACCTTTGTCAGAGAAATTAATAAACAAATTAGACTTGCAAGAGGACAGATAAAAGAAGACTTATTTGACAATATATGGAAGCCATTTCTAAGTTTTATATGTCAAAGAAATACTAGATTTTAAACCTCCTAACAAACAAGTGAAATTTTGTTTAATAACTGGTGAATGTCATAAAGGGCATTAGTAATAATGTATGTTGGTACAGAAAATGATAAGGGTAAGAGGATTGACAGGAAAGCAAGTTTTTTTTCTGAACTGTAGTTTGGGAAGGGGAGGGGAGGAAGAGTGGTTTAGAATGAAGTATGGATTTGGAATGTAATATTGATAAATTGTATGTTTTATTTAAAAATAAAAATATATAATTTTAAAAATCTGATTAAACTATCTAAAAATTAAAACCTTTTTAAAAACCATTAAAAACCATTAAAAGGAAAACAGCAAACAGAAAATCCAGCACATTATGTAAGGCCCTTTCCCCTTAAGCAATCTGTCCCCAAAGGCCTGCTAAAACAAATAGGTCTTCACCTTCCTGTGGAAAGGTAGTCTAACCACTCTGGGAAATCTGGGAGCAGCCACCAAGAAGGCCCTCCCATAGGTGTATCTGTGAGAATAGTGGGACAGAGAGAAGGGCCTCTCCAGGAGGTCTCAAAACATGGTCAGATTAGTATGGGAGAATGCAGTTCTTCAAACAACATGGACTTGAACTGTATAGGGCTTTATAGGTCATAACCAGCACTTTGAATAATGCCTGGAAATGGACTGGCAGCCAATGGACCTTTTGTAACGAGAGAGGCATATGTTCCCTTTCACCAACCTGAGTTAATAATCTGGCTGCAGCTCTTTGGACCAAGTGAAGTTTCCTAACACTCTTCAAAGGCAGCCTCACACAGAGCGTATTACAGTAATCCAAATGGGATGTAATTAAGGCATGTGTCACCGTGGTTGGTTTGACATCTCAATTTTATGCCACCCTCAATTTAAAACAACAACCCCTCCCAAAAAAATGTTCTTTAAAAAGGTCAGTGAAAGCCAATATAACCATAAAGACACAAGAAACAAACAATAAGTAAAGGCAACAACTAAAATGACCAAAGCCTAATAAAGTTACTTTTTGGTTTGTATTATTTACATTTAAAAAAAAAAAAGGTTCAGTGTAGTTTTCAGGCAATTTTTAATAAGTAAACAATAAGTAAAGGCAACGTCTAAGATGACCAAAGCCTGATAAAGTTAAATGTGAAGTCAAAGGCTTTCATGGCTGGCATCCATAGGTTTTCTGTGGGGGGGTTTCTGGGCTATGAGGCTGTGTTCTGGAAGAGTTTATTCCTGACATTCCACCTGCATCTGTGGCTGGCATCTTCACAGAATGATTGGGTAGGGGTGAAAGACACTGCAGACTGGGCCAGCCAGAAAAATCAGCAGTAGCAGAACACATTATAAACCAATCTGGACACAAAATGTTATTTAAAAACACAGAAATTCTGGACCAGGCCAACAACTATCATGTCAGAATGCACAGAGAAGCTACTGAAATCCACAAACACCTGGACAACTTCAACAGGAAAGAAGAAACCCTAAAAGTAAACAAAGTTTGGCTACCTGTCCTGAAAAACACCAAAATTGAAACTCAACACATGCAAACAGAGGGATTTCTAGCAGACAATGGACCATTAGCCAAACATACACTAATCCTCCTTGCATATCTCCACCCAGAAAGTAGCCATCAGGGCCGGTTTAATGCACCGGTGACATCAGCATCCGCAGGGGCCCCCATCATTGTTGGGGGGCCCATAGTAACCCTCCTCCTGCAAAAACATTATTAGTAATAATCTGAATATCCTGTACTGTGAATAGTTTGGGTTGAGTTAGGTTACATTGACCTGAGATAAACATATGGGGCCCACAAAAGAAAGCATTGCAGGGGGGCCCAAAATTCCTTAAACCGGTCCTGGTAGCCATTCAAATACACAAATTTACATATCCTCTCTAACAGGGACTCACAGTATATAAACCCCACACACACTCCTACCCAACCATTTGTCAGGAGTTAGAGACTGAACTCCATTATAAAATGGCCAAACAACTGCAGAGTCATGCTGAGTCATAATGGCTGACACCATGAACTGCCTAATCGTGCCACAGCTACAGAAGGAGGGTTCTTGTTGGTGTGTAAGATCATTTGATTGAATAAGCCAATGCTCTGTAACTGTGTATATAAGAGAGCTCAGAACAGAGCTCACTTCTCTTCTTCTTGTCAATGCTGATGGCTGGTGAAGCAGTTTGTCCTTCAATTGTAAATATTTGTACATATTGTTAACTTTTTGACTTTGAAGGTAAAAGTGCCTCCTGCTTATTTGGACATCAAACACTCTGTGTGTGAGTATTCTTGGGAAAGGGTTGCTACTAAGTCTGCTGAGGTAGTTTTTTGGCTTCTGCCAGGGATTGAGTGTCCTATCATCTCCTGACACCATTCTCTGAAAATGTACAAATATTTACAGATGCAGGCAAAACATCAGGAATAAACTCTTCCAGAACACAGCCTCACAGCCTGGAAAAAACCTACAGAACACCTGATAAGTTACTTTTTGGTTTGTATTGTCTACATCTAGGACTTTTTCGGATGGAAGAAAAGTAACGCTAGCAGCGTCGCCAGGTGGCGACGCTGCTAGCGTTACTTTTCTTCCATCCGAAAAAGTCCTTAAAATAAAGGTTCAGTGCAGTTTTCAAGCAATTTTTGCCCCAAAACTACAAAGAAAGCTGCACAAACATTCTAAAACGTGTGGATTTGTGTCCACCCCAGAAGTATTCCAAAGCCTCTTACTAGCACCCAAATACCTCCATTTTCCTCTACAGTCCCTCTCAAAATGGCTACAGGCTGTGACACAACATCACTTCCTATCACCATTTTGAGAGGGATTTCACAGGATGTATTTGGGCTTCTGTGTGAGGAGGTGGCTTATATGGGAAGGCTGGGTGAGGAAATTGGCTCCTAGCCACCATGCTGTTGTCCATTCTGGTCTAGAAAATCCAGACTCTAAATAACAAAGATGCTTATGAATAACTGCATTATGTATACCATATGAATCATAATGTGTGTGTGTGTGTGTGTGTGTAGCAAAAAAAAATAATGTAGTGTTCTCAATGGCAATTTATATCCATATCAACAAATGAGCCCTTTCCTTTCTTATTTAAAAAAAAAATCTCCTCAATGAGCAAAGAAAAGATTAGGCCCCATAGTAATCACTTAAGGTGCATGCCACAAACAGCATATCTTATCTTGTGTTGTGAACAGCAGACATTTCCAGAATCCACAAAACAGTGATACATTTATTGGTCAACCAAATTGCAAAAAACATGATGCAAGCTTTCAAAATTATACTGGCTTCTTCATCAGGCAAAGGATGTTAAAAAAGAAAAGTGACAATGTTGGAGTCATGGGCCTACACATTGTTTCAGATGTTCCTTGTATTGTTGTTCAGGTGAGGAATCTCATGCAGGCAGAGGCCACTCCTTCCTGGCCATCTGGGGTGAGACTGTTCAAGCTTTGTTCAGCTCAGTAATGCACGTCAGCAGAATACCATGGGAATCTGGATATTTCAGATTGAACCTTTTTAAAGTTCTTCCATTAGTGCTGAGTTGTGGCCTGGATGTGTTTGATTTGGGTCAGTGACGCAATAGATGTCTGATAGATGTCCACAGATTCCATAGATGTCTGAAATTATTTTTGGAACATTTTTGCTTAAGGGGTTTCTTCTCTTAAAAATAATAATGGATGAAGCAGTTTACAGTAGGACCCCCATATCCACTGATTCATTATCCACTGATTCAGTTATCCGTGGGACGCAAAACAGCACAGATACCATAGTCTTCCTAGAAAATGTGTCCTCTCTAGCCATTTTCTAGGTCCTCCAAGGGACCTCTATGGTACTTTAAACCAGAAGTCCCATCATTCTCAATGGTGTTTGCTATTATCCACAGTTTTCAGTATCCACAGGCCCCCCAGAACCAATCCCCAGCAGATATGGGGGTCCCACTGTATTTCCGATCCATGTTACTTCTCTTGTGTTCACATAGTTCATTTCCATCCAGTTTCCATATTAATCCATGAGTCTAACAACAACAACAAAATGCATCAGAATTTGCCTTTAAAGACAGATTTGCTCTCAAAACATGCATTTCAAAATGCATTATCTCATGAACCACACTTTATAAACATGCTTTGATACAAATTTTGATTACGAACTGTGTCAGAATATTCAAGAAGTGTGAAATTAAATAACAACAAAGTTCTGATTGATAAATTATTCCAGGAGGTAATGGATCAGTTCATATGAGAACTGGTAAAGATCAAATTCATCCTAATATAAAAGAATGTGATTATACCACCCCATTGCATCATATAGAACAAGGCTGTACTGTACTATAAGGGAGGAGATGGCATAAAATACACACATTAAAGAAGTACTAGCAAGCAAACCTATAAGTTAATGACCTTAACTAGGCACAGTCATCATTATTTGGCCCTCTGTCTGCCGATTTACTTATGGCAACATATTGCATCTTATAGACAAGATGCTTTTGCAGTTATATATGTACATATACTACCACCTCAACTCAAAATTCCAAATAAATAAACCATAATCTGGTTATAGTAGCCCGATTCCTGTTGGCTAAACCCATCTAGAATAGATCCACTGAATCAATCATGGAATGGTGGGTCAACATGAAGGTAAATACAAATGATTTAATGGGTGTATTTTAATTGAGACTAACAATAGGATTCAAGTAATTATGAATAACATAAAAGACATTTTAAATAAATACCTTTTCTGACTTTCTTTTGGCCTTTAAGTCTCAGAGGGCATAGCCAATGATAAAGGAGCTGTGGGTATTATAGTCCAAGATATGTGGGCAGGGTTGCAAAAAGTCCCTACTCTTGCTCTAACGTAACTGATGAAAAAAAATAGATTTTCCTTGTTTTTTTTCCAGGCTGTGAGGCCGTGTTCTGGAATAGTTTCTTTCTGATGTTTTGCCTGCATCATTCTCTGAAGATGCCAGTCACAGGTGCAGGCAAAACATCAGAAAAAAACTATTCCAGAACACAGCCTCACAGCCTGGAAAAAAAACCAAGGAAAATCTATGGGTGCTGGCTGTGGAAGCCTTTGATGAAAAAAAAAAACTGGAGATACATCACGAGATGCTCAAAAGATGACTGTTTTGTTAATTAGCCTAATTAAAAAGCCTTGGGCTTTTTTACTATTTTAAAAAACCATCTTTTGAGTTGTTTCTCCAGTGTCTTCTGTAGATTCTGTTGGATGTTTCCTAGGGCTCGTTTACATGGCAGGTTTTATTGTGTTAAGTTGCGCTTTAGCGTTTTCCCGCATCAGTGGTGGGTAGTTTACACGGTATATGTTTACACAGCTATATTTTGTGGCTCTTTGATTTTTTCCACTTTGAGATTCACACAGCCAAATGTGATGGGGGCATGGCCAAGCATTGGAGAGGAGACAAAGGAATGCCATAGGAATGTCTGCCCAGGCCCCAACTCCGTGTGCTTAACAGCGTAGAGGCAGTCACTCTTTGCCTCTTCCCCACCCCAGCTCCCTGCCCATAAATCAAACGGAAGGTTTTTTCTCCTTGCTTAACAGCATTTTCTAGCCAAATAAACAGACTGTCAAAATAGCAGTGCAGCTCTGCTGCAGCCCTTAGTGAAATGGTTTCTCTCCCTCCCCCCAGCACAGGATCACAGCTGACAAACGGAGCTTTACCTACTTGCAAAACAGCAGAGAGGAGGAGAAGGAATGCTCCCTGTCTGAAAATTGTTGGGAATCCTTTTTGTTTGCAAACTGGCTTGCAAAATAGCAGAGAGGATTTTTCAAAGTTTCCTCTAACTGCTGCTGACTCTCCCTCCCTCACTCCCCCTCTTTTAAACCCACCCCTGCATCATAGCAACCAATCACAGTGCAGCTCTGCTGTAGCCCTTAGCGGAATGGTTGTTTACACTGCCAATAATGCACTACATTGCAAATATACCGGCAAAAGTAGCGACATCCCTTGCCACGCTATATTTGGGTGTTTTACCTTCCCCCCTTCTGAATGAGGTGATGCTGTGCCTCGACCCGTGTGAACTATGAGCTATCTTTGTGGTATATTTAGAGGAATATTTGCCCTTGTAAATGCATCCATAGTTTCTGCTTCTTTCCTAAACATATGTAAAGGCATGTGAAGCATAATCCTGTGGATGTCTACTCACAAACAAGCCCTACTAAATTCCAAAGGACGTGCTCTCATGTAAATATGGATAGGATTGCTGCTTTAGTTTACATCAGGACATCTCAGGCTCAGCTCATGTTTGTGCGGATACCATGGCTCTTTCACATTTACCGTACTCAGAATATACAACGAAAGAGGGAGCTGCTCTGAGTATGTATTACTGTACAGTATGTGGACTGCCTTTCCATTTTCCTTCCTGCATTCATTGCATTGCCGCACATTAAAATGGTACACAAATACTTGTTTCCATTTGCATAATACTGTTCCTGGGTCAGACAATTTGGTATGGTTTTGTAAATCTCATCTCATTAAAGCATCAATATTCCTTCCATAGGAGGCTAGGCTAGCCCCCTTCCTGCTCTCCTTTTGCTGACAGAAAAGATTTTTTGTTCAAGCAGGCTTTCAATGTATAATTGATCACAGGGAGGCTTCTTTATTTTTTAATTTTTGTATGCTTTTTGATGGTCTTAAACTGTTTATAATATATTATTTTAATGTGATGGTTTTAATTGTGTTTAAAATTTTATTGTTTTTAGCTGATTCTTTTTGTGACATGCTTGAGTCCCACCAAGGAGAAAGGTGGCAAATATGTAAATTAAACAAACAAACAAATAAAATGTCCCTACTAAAGATTCTGAAATATCTGACCATAACTAAAAGAATCATAACTAACAATGCCTTGTTTAATTTACACGTTTTCTGTAATCTGATAGCTTTAAAAATTTCTACCATGCATTGTGTTCTGCTCTCAAAATGACAGACGCATACACACCCCTACACCTCAACCATTGAGGCATACTAGTAAAACCCCACCAAAGAATTGCCACAACCCATACTCTTATTATAGAGGGAAAGCTTGTTTGGGGACTTTCTGGCAAGTTTTCCTTGGCACCATGCTTTGTCTTGCTAGGCAACGGCTTAGGCTCAGTCCTATACCCACTGACTTGGGAACAATCCCCATTAAACTCAGTTGGGTTTATCAGGGGTGGTTAGAGGCTTTCATGACAGTGGAGTGGTGAATCCACTCCCAGATTTTAACCAAAAATTTAAAGGGTCTGTCCAAGGTGCTGAAGCTATTTTAGGGACAAGATCCATAACCTCAGATAGCTCCGTTAAAGTCTGGAATGAACCCAGACGAGATTCAACTTACACCTGACATGGAAACTTCCAGTCACCCTGACCAGCTTATTTCTGTGTAGACTTACATAGAATTAGACTGTTAAATGAAATTTGCACACTCCAGATTTAGGGGTAAGTTGCTAAAATTTAATTCAGTTAAAGTACTTTAAATCATACTGGCTTCTCTGAAAGTTAACACAGTCTTTCAATTATTTCACTAGGTTTACCGACATGGTGACCGAAGCCCAATTTCAACTTTTCCTACTAATACAATCAAGGAAGATGTCTGGCCACAAGGATATGGACAGCTCACCAAGGTTTGATAAGCTGCTTTTAGAAATGAAAACACAATCATTAAACAACATATATTATGATATGATTATTTTAGGCTCCATGCATTTTCATGTCAGTTTGGTATGATGGCCTAAAGACAGCATGTGCAATTCAAATCTCAGTTTGCATGCCCAAGAATCCATTTCAACATTCCTACTTGTTTTAAAGAATTGCTCCCTCTGTCTCAAGACCTAATAAAGATCCTCTTCTACACAACCATTCACGATACAGGAGCTATCTCCAGTGTTCATTCTGGCAACCCTATCCAAAAGTAATCACCTAAATTGGATCCCCATTTTCTTACCCTAGAGATGGAGCTGTAAAAATAGGAGGGCTTGCTTCACTGAGTTCTTGAATAATGCCAATAAAGTCAGTGTTATCATCAGATATTTTGCTATCAAGGACACTCCCATAATATACAGGAGATTGTGCCCTGTTTCTTTTTGAACTAGTCTTGGAGATGTAGGTATTAATGTTATACATATACAGTAGATGCCATTAAGATATGAAGTCATTAAGTCATAATTCAGAATTCATTTCTTTCCTTGTATAATAACCTTTCCAGTTGTAGTCAACATTGTTAGGATAAAAGGCAAGTGTCCTTTGAACTAGCTAGCACAGAGATAGCTCAAAGAGGCAGTGATATATACTATGATTTTTATGTACATATATTGTTGTTCCTGCAGATTGGAATACAGCAACACTATGAGCTTGGGCAATTCATAAGAAAGAGATATTCAAACTTATTAAGTAAGGAATACAAGCGAAAGGAGGCAAGTACTGGAATTAACATGACATCTTTCCCTGTTCGTTTAACAGTAGCACCAACACTAATATAATGGTGAAAGTAGTTGTGATCAGGGCCTTTGGTTTCAGACAAGCAAATTTGGGACAAGCAGTTCATGCAATCCATTCACTCCTCTCTTCAAGTGAGTGGGTAAACAATTTACAATAAGACACAGTGTTTACATGAAGACACAGCATCGCTTTATGTCCCAAGACCATGGTCAATTGCTCCCAAACAATCCAGAATTTGTAAACCAGCCTCAAACCCTGGTTTAAACATCTCTTCCCATCCTACCTTGTCATTGTCAGATGTAATGAAAAAGTATGTTGCTTTGAGGCTTCCTGGTCTGTTTACCACACATCTGGAGAAGCATATGCACATGATGGTTTCATAATAAAGATTTATAGTCTTCTGTGATGTGCAAACACAGCTGTTGTGTGTACTGTTGTGATAAAGAAGGCTGCAGAATCAAGATGGCAGCTAAGGTATTCATTCTTGTTTCTTTTCTTTTCTAGATTTATGTGCAAAGTACAGATTATGATCGAACCATTATGAGTGCTCAAGCCAATCTGGCTGGTCTCTTCCCTCCTGTAGGCAGCCAGGTCTGGAATCCTGAAATCCGTTGGCAACCTATACCAGTCCACACAGTACCTCATTCACAGGAAAAGGCAAGTAAAACTGTGATGCTTTTAACCTACTATCATATGAAAGAACCTTCCCAGGCTTCAGAGTTCTTTCCTACTCTGGCATTGAAGTCACCAAGTATAATAATTTTATCTTCTACAGGGACTTTTTGTATGAGTTGGCGTAGGTCTGTGTAGAATTTGTCTTTCTCTACAGGGTCGGCTTTCATAGTTGGGGCATATATACTAAAGAGAACAACATGTGGGAGGCGTAAGGAAATAATGCGATCAGAGTGTCCTGTTGGCAAGGTTTCGAGTTTGGAGGCAATGGAGTTTTTAATCATAAAGCCTACTCCTGAAAGATGTTTTTCGGTTTTGGGTTTGCCAGACCAGTAAAGTGTGTAGCCGGTGCCATGTTCTTTAAGGCTGCCTTCCTCATGGAAGCAAATTTCACTAAGAGCAGCGATGTGTATAGAGCCATCGTACTGTCTATCCTCCTTTATGGATCTGAAACATGGGTCACCTATCGCCACCACCTACGACTCCTCGAGCACTTTCATCAGCGCTGTCTACGCACAATCCTAAATATACACTGGACTGACTATGTGACAAATGTTGCTGTCCTTGAGCAAGCAGGGATCACCAGCATTGAGGCCATGATATTGAGAACACAGCTGCGCTGGGCAGGACACGTTTCTAGGATGGAGGACCATCGCCTCCCAAAAATACTACTCTACGGTGAACTCGCCACGGGTCAGCGTAAGAGGGGCGCTCCAAAAAAGCGATACAAAGACTCCCTGAAACAACATCTCAGGCTTGGCCAAATTGATCACCAACAGTGGTCCGCCCTGGCCTCACATCGGGAGGCATGGAGACGCACTATCCACAATGCTGCAGCCTTATTTGAAAGCTCACGCCGAACAAGTCTTGAAGAGAAACGACAACGCAGAAAGAATCACAACCCAAAAACATCACCCAAGGAGACCTTCTGCTGTGCTTTTTGCAACCGGACTTGTTTATCTCGGATTGGCCTTTTTAGTCATCAGCGCGCTTGCAGAAAGCGCGGGATGAGTCCTTCCTGAATCTTCGTTTGCGAAGAAAAGCCAGAGAGATATGAAAGAAACTTGGCATTGTGATACAGAAATCACCTTTCTGCCTGGAAAAGGTGAAGGTCACAACAGTAGATGAAGGGCTAGAGCAATGGTTAAGCAGAAGAAGTACAAAGACAACACAAAAACAAGGGTACAAGAATGAGAGTCATGTTTACCCATTAATACGTTACTCATGCAAGAGGTAGAAGTAAATATGGACATATAAGGCCATGGAAAGAAGGTAGAAGGGATGAAGATCAGTATAATATGCTATTAGCTAATCTACAGATTCAAAAATATATGGTACAGCCCTTTGTTGATGTTGTTATGTGCCTTCAGGTTGACTCCAACTTACAGCAGTCCAATGCTAAGGATTTTTTTGGACATTATTTACCGGTATTCAGAGGAAGTTTGTTATTTCCCTCCTCTTAGGCTGAGAGAGTGTGACTTTCTCAAGGTCACCCAGTGGGTTTCCATGACTGAGCAGGGATTCATAACCTGGTCACCTGAAGTTCTAGTCCCACACTCAAACCACTGCACCACACTGGTTGCAGCAATGATAAACTGTTCCACTTCAAAATGCAGACAAGGGAGTGAAACATTCAATGTTCCCACTCATGGAAAGCTAGCATGGTGGGAAGAAGGACATGACTCTGGTGTTACAGTGTTAAACTTTTATAGTTTCTTATTTCTGGAGCTATATCACATAGTAGTTACTAAGTATATTGTAAAGGAACCAGATCTTAGAAGCTAAACAGGGTCAGTATTTGAAAGGGAGACTGCAAATGAAAGCAGGTGATATATGCTATATTTCAGAGGAAGGAAATGGTAAAGCCACCTCTGAGTATTCCTTGCCTAAGAAACCCTATGAAATTCATGCGGCTGCCACAAGTCAACACACAACATAAAGGCACATGTACACACAAATAGTGAGAGCTAGAACTGGGGACTACTGAACACATTTCAATTTTTTTTTAATCATTCATTTTTTAAAAAAGATAGTCTCTGGCCCCGCTAGAAGCTGAGTTATGGGACAAAATATAGAGCTACTATTTTGATCAAACTTTTGTAAACAATGTGGTGCCTAATTGCAAAGTCTGAGCAGCTGCCTGCCTTTCCTCTACCCATCCCTCCCATCACTTCACAGCTGTTGCCACGGGGAAGGAGTATGTGTTGCAAAGCACCAAAAAGAACATATAGGAGGATAGGGAAGAAATGGATGGTAAATATGTAAACCACTAGCTATACCCATTGTAACATACACCGTTCCCCCCATGTGCTACACCCCGCCACGGTACATAAACAACTCCCCCATGCCACCCTCCATGTGCCCGGGCCTCCCTCCCTGTGCTGCCTTGTGCCACCCTCTCCCACCCATTCCTCCCTCCCCGTGCCGCCCCATGCTGCCCTCCCCACACCCGCACCTCCCTCCCCATGCCACCTTGTGCTGCCCTCCCTGTGCTTGCACCCCGTACATGCCGCACACACACATCCCCCCTTGTAACCCACACCTCCTCTGCCTCCGTCATGTTTACAAAGGATTTCAACTTCCACATGGTCCCGCCCCCCAGTGTGCTGATTGGCTACCCAACAGAGCTTTGATTGGTTGGTCAGTTCCCTAAGCAGCCAATCAGCACACTGGCAATGGCAACATACCTAAGAGCAGTATATAGAGAGATGGTTCTAGCAAAGCAGCTGCAGCAAAAGCAGGCACAGTCAGGAAGCTTCACAGAACATTGGAACAGTTGAGAAGTGTAGGGCTTAGCCAGTTCCCTGTTGCAGTGGTGCCTGAAACATAGTGAGAGACACAGGAAGAAGAACTGTTTTTCAACTTGGCTGCCTGTGAAACTGCTATTTAAGATGGGAACTGGGAAGGGAACATGATTTAGGGAAGTCTGGCAATGGAGCAGCTGCAAAGTGTGATGTCAATTGCTGCTGTTGATACTGATCTGGAGCCTGTTTGGGCAACTTTTGTCCCAGCCTGTCCTGGTTGAAAGAGTGTACACATGTGTTTAGGCTCTCTATGCAAATCTAGACAAACTTGGGGCTTGTCTAGATGGGCAATTTACCCTGGCTTCCCCCTGTCTTGGAGCCCTGCAGTCCAAACAACGCAGAGCTCTTGCACCAATTTGCCTCTGGACAGTCTTGCCAATGTCCCAGGCAAAGCCGGGTGGGGGGAGCCAGGGTAAACCCATTTGAAACATTTTAAAATAACTCCAGGAAAACCTACATTATGCAGAAAAACCTGGATGGGTCCAGCATGGGAACGTAGGGTCTGTACCTGCACACAGGCCTGTATTGTCAGCTGCCACTGCTGCTGGTTTTGCTCTGCAGCTGGAAAGGAGATAACCAGCTTTGATCATATGCTGAGGGCCTCCTTCCTGACTTCAGAGTGTGGGACACACAACAGCTGGGGAGGCACCCACCAATACAGGCTGGCATGTGTGTGTGGATTTTTTCTCATTTCATTGTGGTAACAGTGGGGGGGGGGATCCAGGCCAGCCCCAGGGTCAGAATAATCTGGCTGGAAGGCAGAGCATTCTGGCTAGTTTACACAAGCCCTTGGAAAATGTCTCGTTAGGATGACAGCATAGCAGTGTTGCAGTCATGGTGCACAGTAGGAAAACTTGCACATTAGGCAAATGTTCACAATATGCAAATTTGAGGAACTAGAATATGGCAATCCTAGGCACAGCTCCCATAGTTCCTTGCAGCCAGGACAGGATGACAGCATGGGAGCAAGGAGGGAAAACCTTCTCCTTCCTGTTTTGCTGTTCATTTCTATTGCTTTTGTGCACTGTTACAGATTTAAGGAAGGAGGAGGGGTATGTGTGTTTGTGGGTGGTGATGTGGAAATGACCTTGTGGTGTAAACTGACAACAGAAATTGGCAGCGGGGGATACCTATATAGATCAGAAGGGAAGTTATTCCTTACTTGACTTTTGACCTGAGCTAGACATGTAAAAATAAGCCACCACCCCTTCTAGACAAGTCATCCAGGCCCTTTGGATTTTTAGAAGGAGCTTGGAGAACGTTGCAAATGGGTGGAACCTAGCATGGGCCAAACACTGGGACAAGATGCATCAAAATATTGAGTTGGTTGCATATTTAAGTTTGGGTGACAGGGCTGGGAAAAGATTTCCCCATCTCCTCTTCACAACTATGGACCCTCTTGCCTCCTTAAAAATACTGCACAGAGGACTGGAGGATCCTGCTGAATGGGATACGCTGGACTGAAGGGGGAGGTGGACTTACTGAAATTGGGTGGGGGGACCTTCTGTTTGCAAACAGCCCTTCGCTTTACAGATGGCCGATCCTGGATCCATTACACTGGGTACACATTGTGTGTGTGTGGGAGTGGAGAATGGCTACATATAACTATTCCATAACTGTACCGTACAGAGAACTGACTCTTGAATGCCACCAGAGAAACCTTTGGCATCACCCATGGGTTTGTTACTGGGAAGGCATGCCTTTGTGAGACATTACCCATCAAAGATAAAACAAAATAACATTTAAAAAAAAAAAGCTATTTCACCTACTGTAAATATTCCCTTTCCTTTCAAGACTTCCCTGCCTAATGGGTTTATTCCTGGTAAGTGGATGATGAAAGGGTTTCTACCTCCCCTGGTAATAATCTTCCCGGCAGTGACCAGAATGTTTTGAAACTGTGGAGAAACTCTTCCTCTCTGCTTGGCTCTATAGCAGATTTGCCCAAGAAGGCCCTGTTGTGATTAAATTAGGTCAAGGTTTTGAAAACATCAAGCATGGGTGGAAGAGAATTCATGCCTATTATCTTCCCACACAATATTTTAAGTAAATGGAGAGCAAACAACTTTTAGTTAAGAAACAGTGTTGTGCCACACCACACCTGTCTTTGCCTTACGTTTATTTGTTAATATTCTCATATATACTGTATATTCATATACACTGTACTTTGAGCATACTTACACTGTCCCTAAATGCCTAATATGTGAAGAACATCTCAAACCTGGATTAATAATCAATCCAGTTATAATGGACTATGGACAATTAACAGACGGTACCAGGAAAGTTTTTATTATTAGTTAATACCATTTTTATTTGTATTTTAGTTGTTATCATATCCTACTCGCACCTGTAAACGTTTTCATGTACTTCTAAAAGAAACCATGGCAGCAAAACAAGTCCTGGGTCAAGTGCAGTCATACATGGTAAGAAACTGAGAGAAAACACAGGGAAATGTATCTGGAAGTGGTGGTATTTGTTGCTGGGCTTACAGTTTCGTAACTGCTGGGAATTCAGGTTTACTGTCATTGCAACTAAATGTGACACCAAATACCTACTGCTTCAGCCTGGCAGCACCTCAGCCAAAGGGCTTTCAAAGTGTTGCAGATTGGGTTGCTGGGAAATGATGTCCACAGCACTCTCCCATTTCAGGATGCCTTAAAAGAAGGAGTTGTAATATTCTCAACGTGCTCCATGACAATGGGAGAGTTTCTGATATCATTTCTCAGCGCCCTGATCTCCAGCTCCTCAGAAACCCTTCAGCTGAAGCACTCCCATGCTGAAACAGTAGGTTTGGGAGGCAGGGGGTGGTATCATCAGACATCACTACAATGACAGAGCTCTGCCATTTTAGTTACATCTGACAATGCAGGATCTCAGCTAACACAGGTTGATTTTCCCTCCTTTTCTATTATATTCCAAATATGGTTATTTCCTACCTGAAAGGTGAGGGTCTTTTAAAAAATATCAATGCATTTTCTCATCATGAGAATTGTGATAAACGAGGAGATGTATCAAGTCCCTCATCCCTACATATATTTTCCATCTTTTCCCCATTTCCCTTCTAAATCCCCACTTGCCCACAATGGCTGTTCTTAATTTCTAAACTCTCTTGAGCCTTAGCAATAAAGCAGTAGGTTCATGTGGTATATAACACATGGTCCTCCCCTCCACCTCAATGTTACCTCCACCTGGGTGGGTCCCATGTAACTGGGGCCATGAATCTGCTCTGGACTTGAGTTCAGACTTTAAAGGAACTATCCAAGATGCTGAACCAGATTTCTAAAAATAAGTTCAGAACCACCTTGTATAACTCCTTTAAAGTTCAGACTAAAACTCAGAGTGGAACTAACATGGAAGCCTTCTCCACCACTGGTCTCAACACCTACAACAGAGCATGAAGTGAAGCCATAAATGAACTTAAAATAATGTTGAAAGTTAGCATTACACCAGCAAAGTTGTGAGATTACCCCTCAGTAAGTTATGATCATTAAGTAATGTAGTTCATTATGGAGGGAAAGAATTACTGTAATTATATAAAAGTGGTTATTTGTAACCAGTTACTTCCATGTTATAAATTGCTTATCCTTTCATTAAGTTCGATTGTACAGTCCTCCCTCAACATTCATGGCCTCCACACTCACGGTTTCGCATATTCGTGGTTTGCTGCGAGGGGAAGCCGAGAAAAGTAGTGATGGGGCCTCTGGGGCCCCATTGCCACTTTCAGGAGAGAGTGGGGAGGCGTGGGGAGGTGACCTTGTGGTTGCCTAGGGAGGGAGTGGGGAGCTGTGGAGAGGCAGCCTCGGGGCCTCCAGAGGGCCTCCGGAGGCCCCATGGTCGCCTGGGGAGGGAGTGGGGAGGTGGCCTCCAGAGTGTTCACTTCGAGAGGGAGGGGGAGGGCAGTCTTTATTCGTGGAATTTTCACATTCATGGCGGTCTGTGGAACCTAACCCCTGTGAATGTGAAGGGAGGACTGTATTGGCTTTGTATTCCATTTATTCATTCAGTTATTCTACTTTTTCCTTGCCTTTTGAATCCAGCACTGACTCCATGTTTACAATTTTTCAGAGAAGAGCCCCGTAATTACAGAATGGGGCCCAAAATCTGTGCACATTGATGTGCTTGGACAAACTATTGACTCTTCTTTGTTTTATCTTTCAGAAATTTTTAAGTAAAATGGCAAGTAACATGGGATATGATGTAAAGAGTCTTCTCGATTTTACTAATCAAAAATTGTGGAATACCTACGATGCTTTATTAGTTCAGGTACTTGTAATAAACTATTATGTCACATTAAGTTCCAGCTACAAGAAAATGCCATTCAGGACAACAGTGCTGCTAGTTGAGGCTTTTATTATTCTGTCACCTACCCCAAATTTTGTTTTTGTGGGAGCCTAGAGGTCATCATTTTCCTTTTGCAGTCCTCCTGGATTTCCCTAGTACTTCTGCCATTTTTTTCCCCAGAATCCATTAAGAAGGTAAAGATGGAATTGTTGCACAATGCCTCTCAACCGAAAATGTCAAGAACATCCTATGTCATGTGAAAAGAAAACCCCATAAGGCCAATGACAATTGCTCATGTGGAAAAGTGATTGCCTAGTTGCTCTGTTCCTTGGTCAGGTTATCTCATAATGCAAGGGAGAAGAACTGTCCAAGCATCATAGGGCTTCCAACTAACATGTGAAGCCAACCAACATGGCCATTTCTCAGGGATGAAGAGAATCGAATAATATCTGGAGGATCACAGATTTCTTACCTCTGCCACAACAAAAGGATGGACTTCATTGCTAGGTGGATATGCTGATGGACAAGATGCATTTGATGGACTCCTTTAAAAAATATAGGGAAGGCCCTATACCCACAAAGCAGCACACGGAGTCTGAATAGATGACAGTTGCTGCTACTCTTCTTCCTCCTTACCATTTCAGCTTGTGTCTTGATTGAACACGGCTCTGAAAAGACAGACTCTAGCTCAGTGGTCCTCAACCAATGGGGCTACAGATGTTTTTGGCATTCACTTCCCAGATTGTCTCACCAGGCCACACTGATGAGCTTCTAGGAGTTAATGTCCAACAACTGGAGTTCTTCCCCAGCTGAGAATCTCTGCTCAAGTTTCTTCCTACTTGAGTAATCTGTTCTGACAGCAAGTGTATACTCTCTAATTGCCCTGAATTGGCATGGACAGTCCTAATTAATCCTCGGTTGTTCTTCATTTTCAGCTGCTTTTAAAATGTCCCAGTTCTTCTCCATTCCTTCCACTTTTCCTCTTTGTCCTCAGCTTACTTCAATTCCTACAAACCAAGTTCAAAGTGCAAAAGTAGTTTGCATTCAATTAACTCGGGGGAAAGAGGAGAGGAGGGGACAGAATCTTGCCCTTCTCAGTAGACTCAGATAAAGAAAACTGCTGCAGCCTCTCCTTTCTTTTGTATTTGTCCTCATGAATACAGGTAACTTTTGCCATCATAACCACATGTTGCTTTGCTACCCATGTCCCAGTTTTCATCTGCAAAGTGTTAGAGGGTGTGAAGCTGTTAGTCTTTTTTTATTGCTTTTTTACCATTCACATACATGTAAACATACAAAGACATATAGACACACAAATATCTTCACACACTTAGCTTCCATCATCTTTAACAACTTAAATCTGGTATGCTATAATCCATCTAATATCTGACCTCTGTTTATTCTAGTAAGTTGATCAAAAACCAACAATTATCTTTACAAGACAATTTTCCTGTTTGATCTAACTTAACCAGCCTACATTTACTGTTTTATCTTGTTCTCTTAACTTGCTTTATATGCCGGGATTTATCTTTGTATTCTGATTTAATCAGCTCCTTTAAAAGGCAGATATAGCTCCTTTCCCCCATTTTTCTTCCCAAACTGGCAAGATACAATTCCATTCCTCTCTGAACTTGTTTTCAGTTTTGTCATTCAGTAGGAGTGTAAGTTTATCCAACACTGCAATTTCATATAATTTTACTAACCATTCTTCTAGTGATGGAATCTCTGGGTTTTTCCAACATTTAGCATATATCAACCTAGCAGTAGTTACCATACGTAATAATACCCTCCCGTATTTTTCCTCTGTTTGCTTATCCAGTCCAGCCAACATGTTTAAAAGATATAATTCTGGTCTCATTGGTGATATTATTTTTGATACCATTATATGAATTTTCTCCAAATATTTTCTAGCTTTGGGGCATTGCCACCACATGTGGAAAAATGTACCTACCTCCACTCCACATTTCCAACACTTATCATTTTTAATTTTATACATTTTGGCAATTTTATGTGGTATCAAGTGCCACCTATAAAGCATCTTATAATAATTCTCATTTAGATAGAAACTTTTGGTAAATTTTAGATTTTTATTCCAGGATTTGTCCCATTGTTCCAATGTTGGTGAAAATACCATATTTGGGGCCCATTTAACCATGAGGTATGCGGTTGTTAGTCTGAGCTCTGTGCTTCAAGGGCACCATCAATGCTGAAATACCAGCCTACAATATCTGAATATTATTCATTTTTTCCCACAGATAAGGGATGAAACTATGGTTGGAAGGGGGATGGAGATGATCTTATCTTTCCAGCTTGCATTCCACCCCATGGCCCTGTTCACCACGTAGCACATATGGTTATTATGAGCATTTTAAAAATTGGCTCTGAATTTAACTCAGTGGCCTACACCCAATTTTGCACTAGAACACATGATAGAAATGTCTTCTGCATTGCAGTTCTTTATACTGTGCCATACAAACATTGGCTGTGTGTGGTTTCCTAGCCCTCTACAGCAAGCTTTGGGGCATCGTGTACTGCTCTGGAGAGGGAAAGGGCCTTCCTCTCCCAGTTCCACTAATGGAAGTAATTCCATCACAGAATTACCCAGTTGTATCTTAGGAGCTTACCGCACTCCAAAGAAAAGTGGCAGTGCAGCAGGAACGTTCCGTCTTCCATGCTGTCTTACCGCATGATGTCGTTGTTCTTTCATTCTGGTCCCATGAGGGACTGAGTATAACCACATTTTTTTTGCTAACCAGAAAAAGGTTAGCAAAAAGATGCAGTTTTACCTCAATCCCACACAGGACCAGAACAAAAGAACGCTGGAAGAACAACTCCAGCATGTGGTAAGGCAGCACAGAAGATGGAATCTTCCTGCTTACACTGCTGCTTTTCTATGGTGTGTGGTAAGCCCCTTAGTATTTGTTTCTTTTATTTAAAAAAAAAGTTCTCTCCATATTGTATCCATAAGCTGTGGCTGTCAGCCAGCTTTTGGCTCCTTTACAAGCCCAAAAAGTGGTGTAGAAGAGTTTTAAAATATATATGATATATAAATAAGAAGGGCTATAAAACAACAGAGCAAGTGGGAATGAGAAGGAGAAGGACAGGCCTCAGAGAAACCTCTCTTTTTCTTTATTGTAGAAAATTCATAAACAACCTGTACCATCCTGGGCCGGTTCCCATGCCATGCAAAATATGAAAAAGCTGTTGGGGTTTGCTGTAAGTGCCATGTTTGGAGTACACAAAAGAGAAGAGAAATCACGACTGCAAGGAGGTAAGCGCAAAACCAAAAAACATCTTCCACTGTGAAATGTATGCTGCAACCCAGACTTCATGCCCTGATTTCTCTTAATCCATTTTCAGATGTTCTAAAGCAAGCAGCAATATATACCTATCTGGTATTACTTTTTAATTGGAACATTACTTTTTAAGTGAAATCATTATGGTTGCTTATCACTCAGTTCTTCCTGTCACTCATTGCATTAGTTTTTACTGTTTCACTCCTTCTTTTTTCCTTTTTAATGGGGGGTGGGATAGAAATGTAAGAAAATTTCCTAAAGCTTGAGAAACAACCCCCTTGATATCTCCCTAAAACATTTTTTCTTCATTAGAGAAAAAGCAATATGTAAACTTTATTCATTTACATGAAAGCAATAATGACATTATCAGTTGTTGTATTGCTTTGCCAAAGGAAACATTATCAGTTGTTGTATTGCTTTGTCAAAGGAGCACAGTTATGCTCTCATTATGCTCCAAAGTAACCTTATAGGTAACATTATGACTTGTAATGTTTTACTTCCATGTTTTGCCAATGTATGATTTAAAAAAAAAAACTTTGAACATAGAAATTCTCCAGGGTTCCCAGATGTATATAGAGAGACCTGCACTAAACATGCATGATTTGAGGGTGAAGACTTTGAATTCACTGACTCACCATACAGACTTTCATATTCATTGTATACATTGATAATATCTGAAAAGGGATCTAGATTCTTGTGATGGACAGCATCATAAATATGAAATATATTGTTATGCTCTCCTAAGGGTGTGAGACTCAAAACTGGAGAGAGCTCCTGTTCTTTTAATGATTCTATGGAAGAAGAAATGTCAGCAGGTGTTGCTTGTCACACAACCAGAGAACTAGCAAGACCTGCCAAAATTCCTTCTTGTACTGAGCTGTTAAAGGCACAGGTGCCCTCTCCAATTTTCACTCTGGCAACCCTTATGCACCCCCAACCCCCAGATGGTGAGAAGTTCCAGGGACAACACTTAACTGGATTTAGTTTGCTTTTGAAGAGAGATCACTTGAGATCTAAGGCAGGTATGTATTATTTGTGTGTGCATGTAAGCAAATCTGCCACATGGCATCAATGCCACAGAGAGGGGAACCTCTTCAAACTTAGATCCTTCTGGCTAACAGCTTCTAGGTCAGAGCTCCTCTCCTCATCTTGTTCTCAAAATTGCCATTTATATGCCCTTCCACATTATCCAAGTACAGCATTATGATTCCACTTCAACTACCATGGCTACATCCCATGGAATCCTGAGGTTTGTACTTTGATGAGGCACTAAAATTCTGGTTGAGAATTCTAAATGTTTCTCCCTGAACAGTAAATCCCTGGATTCCATAGGACGCAGTCATGGCAACTGATGGAATCGTAGTGCTATAACTGTATAATGTGAAATATACAGCACTGTCCTACTGTTGATCTGAAATGTCTGACAGAGACCTGAAGTTTGCCACATTTGTATCACTGAAAACTGGGGGAAGATGCAAATGGTCTGCTGGTGGAGTTGACAGTTCAGGGGGTAAGGAGAACATGCAGTTTAAATAATGAGGTGATCCTATAGTTTCCTGATGCCCCTCCTCTCCTTTCCTATCCTTTGAAAAGGGTAGAGCCAAGCTGAACCAACATTTTTAAAGGAAGAAAAACATTCATAAGCCCGCAGGCCACCTTGTTTTTCTAAACACCACTGTGCCCTCCCCACACCCAAAGTCTTCATAAGTGATAAATAGCAGCAGTATGTTTTAAAATGCCTCTTGGTTCCTTTAGTAGCTAGATTTTCTTTTTTCATACATAAGGTGCACTTGTCAAAGCTGTTCTGGGTGACATCACAAAAGCTGCTGAGGCTGCTACTGATCTAAAAATGAAAATGTATTCAGGAGTAAGTATTAACATTTCAGATTGACCATATATAACATAGCTCCTGTCTGCTTGCTAGTCCACTTTAAAATGTCAGTGCTGGTTTGGATCCCTATGCTGCTGTTTTTCTACAAAACAGAAACAGTAGGATTAACACACTTTTTAAAATCCTGATTAAGGTAACATTTACTTTGGACCTACTACCTAATAATAGGATTTGTTTTTAATCTATTTTATTTGCTATTTGTATATCCCACCTTTCCTCCAAGGAACTCAAGGTCCTCCTTCTCCATTTCTATCCTGTGAGGTAAGACAGGCATCAATAAGACCAAGGGCACTCTTAGAACTTCAATAGCCAAGCCGGGATTTGAACCTGGATCTCCCCAGTCCTAATCCAGCATCCTAATCACTACGGACTTTTTCGGACAAAGTAAAAATAACGCTAGCAGCCTCGCCAGATTGCGAGGCTGCAGCACTAGAGGGCATCAGTTTCGTTGATCGTTGATCGTGAGTAAAAATCTTCCAAATATGACAGTCAACTGACGGTCAAATCTCCCAGCGGTACTGCAACAGTACCGCTGGGAAGAGGCGTCATGCAAAACTGATGCCCTCTAGCGCTGCAGCCTCACAACCTGGCGAGGCTGCTAGCGTTATTTTTACTTTGTCCGAAAAAGTCTTACACCACACTGGCTTGCAGCATCTTTTAAGTTTTTTTTTTTTTTTAATAGAAAATTGAAAATTGAAAGATTTGTAGCAGCTCTGAGTGAAACCACCAACAGTGGTGTGGGAATGAATGTGTTCTGCCCCATGCAATCTCTGAAGTGGGCTACAGCATCTGTAATGGACTTGGCAACCTATTTCCAGCACACGAAGAGAAGGGTTTCAATTTCTAACCATAACTGTGCATGCTCTCGGGACAGAATGGGTAAAGTGAAGCCCATGGACTGCATGTGGCTCCTCAGCCCCTGCCACCCCATGCCCACATATTGTAGTCTACTGTTAAAAAATATTTCCCTCAGATTAAAAAAATAGTTTGGGGAATGAAAATGGACAAACATCTCCCAGAAGCCTCCAGGCAGGAATGCTTATACCCTCCAACTGTTCCAATTTTGCCAGGGACAATCCCAATCAATCCTCTGTTGTCCCACTTTTAAAATGTCCCAGATTCCCTCTATTCACCCTAAGTTCCCCCTTTGTCTTCAGCTTACTTCCATTGCTGCAAACTGAGTTGAAAGTGCAAAAGTAGTTTGCTCTCAATTAAGTAGAGGGGAGAAAATGGAGGAATTGTGCCCTTCCCAGTAGGCTCAGGCAAAAGATAACTGCATCAGCCTCTCCAAGCTTGTGTGTCCTTCTTCACTGATAACTTTTGCAATCTTGGCTACACTCTGATGTTGCTTGGCCACACATGTCCTGGTTTTCATCTGTGAAATATTGGTGGGTATGCATGAGTGGCCATTTACAGGAAACTCTCACTGATCTGACAGGTTAGGGACTGCAGCCGTGTCAGAAACCAGAATTGGTCAAAAAGCAGAGCCCATGTAGGGAACATGAGGGAATTACGGTGGTTTGCTTGGGACTGCACGCTGTTTGCAAAGTCTCTCAGTCAGCTTGGTGCCTCCCCACCCCTCCTCTCAGCTCGCTTTGTGAGTAGCACAACCGGTCCTGAGCAAGCCTCTGTAGGTACCGTATATTCCGGCGTATAAGACGACCCGGCGTATAAGACGACCCCCCCCCAATTTTTAAGGAAAAATGTAGAGTTTGTGATATATTCGCCCTATAAGACGACCCCCCTCTTCCAACACATAGCCCCCGCATGCCCCTCCTGCGCTCCCTTCCAGGAGGGAGTGCAGGAGGAGGATGCGGAGGCTGTCCGCCCAAAAGGGGCACGTTCGCCCCTTCTCCCCACCTTCCAGGAAGGTGGGGAGAAGGGGCGAATTGCGGGTTTGGCCGCGCAGCCTCCGCATGCCCCTCCTGCGCTCCCTTCCAGGAGGGAGCGCAGGAGGGGGATCCGGAGGCTGTACAGCCAAACCGGGCAAGTTCGCCCCTTCTCCCCACCTTCCAGGAAGGTGGGGAGAGGGGGCGAATCGCGGGTTTGGCCGCGCAGCCTCTGCATGCCCCTCCTGCGCTCCCTTCCAGGAGAGAGCGCAGGAGGAGGATCCGGAGGCTGTACGGCCAAACCGGGCACGTTCGCCCCTTCTCCCCACCTTCCAGGAAGGTGGGGAGAGGGGGCCAAACGCGGGTTTGGCCGCGCAGCCTCTGCATGCCCCTCCTGCGCTCCCTTCCAGGAGGGAGCGCAGGAGGGGGATCCGGAGGCTGTACAGCCAAACCGGGTAAGTTTGCCCCTTCTCCCCACCTTCCAGGAAGGTGGGGAGAGGGGGCGAATCGCGGGTTTGGCCGCGCAGCCTCTGCATGCTCCTCCTGCGCTCCCTTCCAGGAGAGAGCGCAGGAGGGGGATCCGGAGGCTGTACGGCCAAACCGGGCACGTTTGCCCCTTCTCCCCACCTTCCAGGAAGGCGGGGAGAAGAGGCAAATCGCGGGTTTGGCCGCGCAGCCTCTGCATGCCCCTCCTGCGCTCCCTTCCAGGAGAGAGCACAGGAGGGGGATCCGGAGGCTGTACGGCCAAACCGGGCACGTTCGCCCCTTCTCCCCACCTTCCAGGAAGGTGGGGAGAATTGGCGAATCGCGGGTTTGGCCGCGCAGCCTCTGCATGCCCCTCCTGCGCTCCCTTCCAGGAGGGAGCGCAGGAGGGGGATCTGCAGACTGTGCGGCCAAACGGGGCACGTTCGCCCCTTCTCCCCACCTTCCAGGAAGGTGGGGAGAGGGGGCGAATCGCGGGTTTGCCTCAGCCGCTGCAGAAGCGCTGGAGCGGCGGCTGCGGCAAACCGCAATGTTCGCCCCCCCCTCCTCTTTCTTCCGTTGCTCCCCAAAGGGGGAGAAGGCAGAGGAGGGGGGCGAATGATCTTCAAAACATTTTGCTTCACCCCCCTGCCCCATCTCCTGCCTCTTCGCTCCATTTGCGAAGAGGCAGGAGATAGGCAGGTGGGCGAAGCAAAGTGTATCCGGCGTATAGGACGACTGTCAATTTTGGAGGGCACTTTTGAGTGCTCAAAAGTCGTCTTATACGCCGGAATATACGGTAAGAAGAACTGATGAAAGAGCAGGCCCCTTGTCAAATGAATGGAATTTTCTTGAATTTGCAGGCATCAAAAGAGTGAGTTGTTAGATAACGGGGCATCAAAAGGCAGGGGCTTCTTGTAAATGCCATCTTCCCCACTACCAAGGATGTTTTAAAGACTCTAGATAGGTCTTTATGTAAAAGGTGGGAATGACTAACTTCCTCTTTTCTCTTTCTTTCTTTCTTTCTTTCTTTCTTTCTTTCTTTCTTTCTTTCCTTCCTTTTTAAAAAAGAACTATTTGGGGCCTTTAAAATGTCCACAAAATATCCTATATGGCCAGTCATGTTCTCCAGAACATTCTGAAGATGCAATTGGCCATTTCCATTCCTTCGTTTGTATGTTCATTCTGTCTTTTGGCTTTCAGGGGGCAGGAGTGAGGTGCAGTGAGATGTAACCTACAGAAGTGCAATGGAAAGTGAAAATGGGCCTTAGACCCAGCAAATTTGCCCACTCTTGCTGTAAGGTGTCAGACTATACAAGGAAACACTAGAATCTCCTCTGGAGCATATCTGAGCCAAGCAATTCTTTACTTTATGTACAGTAGGACCCCCATATCCACTGAGGATTGGTTCTGGGGGGGCGTGGATATTGAAAACCGTGGATAATAGCAAACATCATTGAAAATAATGGGACTTCTGGTTTAAAATACCATAGAGTTGCCTTGGAGGACCTAGAAAATGGCTAGAGATGACACATTTTCTAGGAAGACTCTATGGTAGGTGTGTTGTTTTGTATCCCGTGGATAACTGAATCAGTGGATACGTGGGTTCTACTGGATTCCAAAGCCTCAACCATGCTAATAGCATGGCAACATCAAGACCACGTAGTGGTAGAACTTGGAAAGTTAGTAGTAAGACAGTGGGATGGCTTTGGCATGCCTTTGTGTTAATTTTTCTTAAAAGTAATTTGCTCAGCTGAGAATTTTGCAATTTGCTTTTCTGCTTAACTTGTCAAAATGCATCTTAAAATTGTATTTTGAGTTAAATACATTCAGAAATGTATATTTTGTGGGAATACATGTTCAAATATACATATTTAAATATTTTTAAAATGAATGCTCATGCAAGGTTTTTTTTTTGTTTTTGTTTTAGAAAAAGAAAAATCTTAGTTTAACACAGAAACAGGGAAAAAATGGATTGAGCATGTGGCACAAGGGGGAAACAAACAGACTCACCTATTTGGAAAACAAACTGATTTTGCCACCCTTGTTTTTATTGTAGCTCTGCAGGTTTCAGTCTAGGATTTTTCCTGGTCATATCAAAATACATGGGGATTTGAACTAGGGATATTTCATGTGCCACTGAGCTACATCTCTTCACCAGTTTAGCAACACCACTTTACACAAAACTTTTAATGGATAAATATTTGAATAAAAATGGATGCTGCTCATAAAGCCTATCCAGTCTTTTTATGGCAAATGGAGTGGGGTGTTTTTTGTGCACATAGCATATGCAAAAGCATGACTGACAACCATTACATTTTTTCAAGGGGTTGTACAAAGAATGAACTTCAAATGTGCAACCATTTACATGTTAACTGTTGAATGACAGAACTGCCTGAAGTATCTTGAAGTCGCATGATTGTACACTTCTTTCTCTTTAAACTCCATCAGAGAATCTCAGAAGAATCATCCCAATTCACCTCACAAAGCAATCTGGGTTGTAATTCTATGCCCACTTTGCCAGGAAGAAGTGCCATTTATCTCAATGGTGTGTAGACTAGGGATGGTAAAAGTGAGGCCCATGAGGGCCCCCAGCACCTCCCATAATAATTTTACAATTTTTTTTCCAAAAACAAATTCACCAAAAAAAATGAACAGGGAGTGCCACCACCCCAGGTAAAATGTTTTGGGGTCTATATGGGAAGCATGGGGGGAGGGGGATTTGCCCTGTCTTTGGGTCTCTTTGGGCTGTTTCAAATGCAAGAGGGGCTTTGGAGGTAAAGGACAGGTTGCTTACCTGTAACCATAGATCTGAAATCTGATTTCTGGTTTACTTCATTGTTACAGAATAGGCCTCTCCTTGGCCTAAAATGACCCAGGGAGGCCTAAGATGTGGGGAAATTGCTCCCATGGCTTCCTTTTAGTTTATTGTTGTGGGCCTTGAAGTTGTCTGCAACTTATTATGACCCTAGGGTGAACCTATCACAGGGTTTTCTTGGCAAGATTTGTTCAGAGGGTGTTTGCCTTTGCCTTCCCAGTGGGTTTCCATAGCCTAGAGGGGATTGAACCCTGAACTCAAGACTCATAGTCCAACACTCAACTACTACACCATTCTGGCTAGGAGGCCTTTTTTTGGTGGGATGGGATAAAAAATGCTTTAAGAAATCAGAGGGGTGTTGTGGGGAGCACCACCAACAGTCGCCCTGCCTTCGTGTCAGCAAACAGGATTGCAGTGTAAACCTCTTGCAACACTTGAGATAAAAAAGAGTCTCTGTCACAAACTTCCATTCACTAATGTGTTTTCTATTCTGGGAGTTTTACAGTTTTCTTTTATTTCTTTGTATAGCATGATATGACAATAGCTGCCCTCCAGGTAGCCCTCGATGTTTTTGATGCACAACTACCTCCCTACGCTGCTTGCCACTTTTTTGAACTATATAAAGAAGACAATGGGCAAGTATTATTAACTCATAGGTAAAATCATCAACAATGATTTTACTGAGTGAACGTTTACAAAATCTACTCATTTTTTGAACACGCTACTTCTTCCTAGAATTTGTGAGAAATGTTCAGAGAAAATGTGGAGACAATCGATTGTATTTCCTCTGTGCTTGAAATGAAGCCCAGCTGTTCAAAATGCTATTGAAAATTGTTTTCCTAGATGAGTGGCTTCACATCTACTTAGAAAGGACAAAAGGAGACTAAAGGCTTGTCCGCATGGGCAGTTTATCCCGTCTTGTTCCCATCTTAAAGCCCTGCAGGAATGATGCAGGGCTTTTGTCCCATTTTGCCTCCAGGCAGTCCTCATGGCCCCCAGGACAAAAACAGAGCTAAGATGGTGGGCGGGGAAGACAGGGTAAGGTCTGTTACAGCATTTTTTTTAATGCCCAAGAAAAAACACTCCCGCCAGCAGAATACAGACCAGGCCCTGCATGACCACAGGAGCCTGTTCCAGCAGGCCAGCCCATCACTTCAGCTGCCCTCTGCCATTGCTCTTCCTCAGCAGGAAGCAGGCCCACAGCATGTGACCGAGGCTGGTCATATGCAGGGGGCCTTGGTCACATGTTGTGGACCAACTTCCTGGCTTCAGAGAGAGCGAGGGAGGCAGTGCTGGCGGTGGCTGCAGTGACAGAACGGTGTGCCCATCTGGACTTCCTTTCGTTCTGTGCAGGTAATGGGGGAGGAATGGGCTTGATCATTTATGTTGTATGTAGATAGTAACCTCAGATATAAGTTTAGCATACACACCTGGATTGTTAGATGGATGTGGGGATATGCATGCCCATTTGCAAGGTGCATGGGAATATGTATCCACAGGTCATGACATAGAGGGGCATCAGGGTGGATTTTTTTTTATCCATCTACGCATATCCATTTGTATCCAGTTGGCATGCAGTCATAACCAATTTGACTTAGTCATGCAGCTCCTGATCTAACAAGGAAACTCCACATGGAACCTTAGTAACATTTGGCCATTTTAGCCCTTGGAACTTAAATATGGGTAATTTTAACTTGATTGTGCCAGCATCTGAAAACACACTGTGCACCTCTTTCATAATTATGTAGAGGTATGCCTGGGGGGTTCTGGCAGTTGTAATCCAGAAACTAACTTTTCTGAACTCCATAGTGCCCTGTGAAATATTACCCCTTTCCTCCTGTAATAGTCCTCTATTACTTAAAACTTTTCTGGCATTACTCTTCGCCTTCAAACAATAAAATAAAAATCTACAGTAACTAAAATGTCAAACACTTTATCAAACACATATGCTGGATATACTTTCACAAAATGAGCAGGTTGGCTTGCTTTTGATCACTCTGCTTGCATTGTTTTGTGAGCCACTTTTGAGTATTTCAGGTACTTGTTTGGATTTCAGTTCTTCCATTATTGAAACAACCCTGGGTTTGAATAGCCAGTGAATCCACTTAGCTGCACTAATACCCAAAGCAACAATGACATCTCTTGGTGAAGTTAAGATTTACTCACACTTAACTGAGAGTAAACCTTGTTGCACATTGTTAGACAAATACGGTAATATATGCACCAGGCTACAGTCCTATGTCCTACCATTAGACTCAGTGAGGGAACTGCCTTGAGTGGCAGATGCTGAGAGGTAGCAATGCAGACTTCATGACCATTTTATCTGAACCCCTTAATCATTCTTTTCTATTGGAGGTCAGATCTGTGTGGCTGCACTCCCTAAACTAGCCTGCTGTCTTTAAGTGCACTGTAGAATATTGTTCCATTGCTAGTGCCAAAGTAAAATTGCATTTCCAGTTCATTGTATGGCATGGCAGGAGCAGCGATAAAGGTGACCCTGCCTATCATCCCTTGTTTGAAGACACCAGAGGTTGCAAAGGCTGAGTTGTAACCAGTGGCAGCTGGTGGTCCCCATGTCAGTTGAAGGTTTTAATGCATGATTTTGAAGAGCTCTCCAAAGTGTTGAACACTGTTCCTGACTAGGTTCAACACTGTGGATAGCTCCTGTAAAGCTAGCCAAAACCTGGAATGGATTTACAGACCCACTGACATGGCTGCTACCATCCACCACTGGTTCACAATTCAGTTGTTTGCATGCTTACCTCAATAAAATCAACCTAACTTCCAAATAAATGTGCATTAGATCAGTGGCAGTTGGTCGCTTCCTTGTCAGTGGGATGGCAAATCCATTCCAGGTTTTAACCTGAACTTTAAAGGTGCTGAACCTGCTTTGGATGGGAGAATCCAGCACCTTTACTTGGATTAAAATCCAGAGTAGATTCACCACCCCACTAACATGGGAGCCACCAGAACATAAGATAAGTCTACACAACCTCTCAGTGTATGACAAAGCATTTGATGTTTGTGTGTAAAGTAAAGGCCATCCATCGGTGAAATCCCCCCCAAGATTATTTTTGTTCAGCCAAGAAAGCCAGAAAGGCACCTTCTGCCTTACTTTATTAGCAGCAGAGAACTGCACACAAGGGTTTTCAAAGCATTTGTTTTACAATAAATATTTGCTAATGAGTCTGTGAGGTCTGCATTTATGAAAAGATAGAAAGCTCAAATAAGACAATAGCCTTAACTTTCTTCTTCTTCTTTTGGGCACCACTAAATCAGTGACCACACTATTGAGATGTATTATCGGACTGATCCCCGTGCTGAACCTCGTCCACTCACTTTACCAGGCTGTTCAAAGTCATGTCCACTGACAAAGTTTAAACAGCTGGTTTCTCCTATCATAGCAAATAATGTGGAAGAAGAATGTAACAAAGTCTAGGACAGAGTCATGAATGACAGGTAAGGCATTTGTGTTGCACCTTTCAGAGCTTCAACAAGTTACCTTTTTGGGCAGCTACTCCCATAATTTCCTGGCCAGCATTACTATACTGGCTGAAGATTATGGATATTTAATCTGAAAAGAGTAATTTCATACTCCTGTTTTATTTGCTATATCAACCGGTATGATGGTAGTAGAGGTGGGAATAATATTTTTTAAAATCTATAAAACTGATTTCGTTTTCTTTAGAATCCCAGATTGATCTCTTCTTTGAAAACAGTATTAATTAGTGAATTGGGACTGCTGCTTCTGATATTTTGGACTTTATAGGAGTATACCTTTTCACATAGCTTTATCTGGAATCCTGTGAAGGCTTTGTGTGTCTGTGTCTGTATCTGTGTCTGTATGTGTATGCCTTCAAATCGCATATCCACTTATGGCAACTCCATAGGGGTTTTCTTAGGCAGGGAATACTCAGAGGTGATTATGCTAGTTCCTTCCTATGAAATATAGCCGACAGCACCTGGTATTCAATGGCAGTCTCCCATCCAAGTACTAATGAGAGCAGATCCTACTTAAATTCCAAGATCAGACAGGATCTGGTGCCTTTAGAGTATTTAGGTTTTACACAGGCATAAATGCTGGCATGCAAGCAGTTGTACTGTCATAGAGGTTGCGCAATGGTGGTATCCTATCCAGGATTAACAAACCCGATTACTCCATAGTAAACCATTATTCAAGTAGTGGGGTTGTCCAGAACATGGTTCCATTAGGATGGTCCTTAGCATTAGGTGGAGAGCTGAAGAGACTGTTGCACTATGGAAATATGCATGACTGTACTACCTATTAACACAATCAGTTGCACAATGGTGTGATACAATAACACTAGTGTAACTACATTGGTGTAATGTTATACTGCACAACCAGTGAATAGGGTCTTGGCCTTTGTCCTACCCTCAACACTTTGGAGCTCTGTTATAATTTAGGCTTCAGGAAGATGAGGGAAGAGCACTGGCAAGAACAGGCTGCCTCTCCAGCATCTCACATTTGTTTATTCACAAATCTTCTTATTTATTTTTTCTCTCTCTCCACCATCCAAAGGCTGGGAAAGTTCCTTTTTTTGGTCTACAACTCCCAGAATCCTCCAGCCAGCGTGAACAGGGTGACTGGTAGATTTGGGGATTTCTATAGTCCCCAAAGGCAAGTTTTCCACACTCTGCTTCCATAGGCAACCCTCTCCTTCTCATGGGTTGCATTCTGCTAACAGGAAAATGGGAATTTGTCAGGGAGCAAGTTCTTGTACTGTGTGTGTTGGTGGGGCAGTGTTGGCTCTGAGATACACGGTTTTGGTCTGTTCCCACACCTATAGAATATTCTCCTCCATGAGGATAATAATCCATGAGATTATTATCTTTTAGGTGCCATATTAAAACATTTCTCTGCCCTTGAGCATTGATGGGACAATGCTGGACAATTTTTAAATACCAGCTTTAGGCCAGTTGATTTTCCCTATAGTTGTTCTGGGGGGAAGGTATACCATATGTTGTTTTTATAGTTTTTTGTTTCTAACTTGTCTATATAATAATAATAATAATAATAATAATAATAATAGTAATAATTTATTTATATCCCACCCCTCTGCAATGCAATCGGGGCGGCTTACAATATAAAAACTCCATAATCACAATACCCTAGCCCACCCACCCCTTAAAATAACATTAAATTATGATGGATTAAATCAGACAATAATTAAAAATATATATAAATTAGAAGAAAAAATTACAACATACAATCACAGCCTATAAAGGACAGCTGAGTCTTGGGCCGGGATAATTATTCAGGAAAGGCCTGCCAGAAAAGATCCGTCTTGACAGCTTTTTTAAAGCTGTCTAAGGTGGTAATAAGACGGATCTCGTCCGGCAGGCCATTCCATAATCTGGGAGCAGCAGCAGAGAAGGCCCTCTGGGAGGTCACCGACAGCCTTGTTTTCATAGGCTGTAACAGATTCCTCCCAGAGGACCGAAGTGTGCGGGGAGGGTTGTACGGAAGGAGGCGGTCCCAGAGGTAAGTTGGACCCAAGCCATGTAGGGCTTTAAAAGGTCATAACCAACACCTTGTACTGTGCTCGGAAACTAATAGGCAGCCAGTGGAGAGCTTTTAGCACAGGTGTTATATGCTCTCTTCTGGAAACGCCAGAAATTTCAGAATGCCTGTATTGGCATTTACATGTACATATATGCCTCCCACCATTTCACAGATCTTCAGTCTCTCTCCAGCTTCGCATCTCATTCATTTGCTACTTGTGTTGTATATGAGACATGAGGCTGGAGAGAGACAGAGAATCTGTGAACTGGAGGGAAAACTTTTTTTGTTTTGTTTTGTTTTTTTGCCACCCACTTCTACATTCAAGGTGGTGGTTCTGGCATTCCTGCTCATTTGGCTCTCAGATCTTATTTGTGTTGTGTATGAGACATAAAGCTGGAGAGAGACTGCAGATCTGAGCAGGGCCAGTTTAAGGACCTTGCAACACCTGCAGCCGCTGGGGGGGGCATCATTGTGGGGGGGCATCATAACCCTCCTCCTGCAAAAACATTACTAGTAGGAAGGTTTCTGACCCTCACTACATATTACCGGTGACAAATTATGTAATAATCTGAATATCATGATATAAACATATGGGGGCCCCAAAATAAAGCATTGCAAGGGGCCCCAAAATTCCTTAAACCAGCCCTGTATCTGAGAAATGAATGAGCATGAGGACTGCAGCTGCTGCCTTGAAGGCGGAAGCGGGCAGCTGGTGGCAAAACATTTTGGGTTTTGGAGGATTTTAGAATTCTAGATTAGGGATGTTCAGCCTGTGTTAATAATAATAGGAATGATATCTAAAATGCTTGAAAATATTTGTGTGTGTGTGTGTGTGTGTGTGTAATGTGAAATAAGTGTATTTGTATTTTCCAGATATATTTTCCTTACTGTTGACAGTGCTGTTGCCCTTTTGCCCTATTGCTATTGTGTCTCATTCTCTGTCAGAAGGAAGTCAAAGGAAGGGCAAAGCAGCAAATCATCATCTCAAGTGGAAGGAAGCAGGATGGCAAACAAGTCATAAACCATCAGGAACCCTACATGATGCTTTCATGTGGTCGGACCTCATCAGCATGATTGTCCTTTTCCCTACGATTAGTCCTAATCAAATAAAAATATATAAAAAATCAAGGGGGAAGGGAACAATAAATTAGCCTGAAAAACTACCAGCTGTCGCATAATTTTCAGGTTAATGTTTGCCTGTTCTACAATGTCCGTATGGAAAAAGCCTGTGAACAGAGATTCATTTTGCAGTCTTCTTGACAATAATGAAGATTCAGATTTTAAAGAGATCTACTCCAGAGTGCTGTAGAATATCATAATCTTTGTCAGAGCCCCATTTCAGCAAAATGGTTAAGATATTCTATGTGTCAACCCCAGATTCTCCAACTACCACTTTTATTTATCCAAGGATGTGAGAGTTAGGAAGGACGCCCACAACCAAATGAGACACAGTGAAAGTCACAGCAGGGTACATGCAGACTATGGATACCTTGGGTGGGGGGCAGGAATCAGGCAACTTTCCATCTATATATGTAATTCTCTTGGGTATGTTGCCATTTCCAGTGTGCTGATTGGCTGCTTTAGGGAACTGACCAACCAATCAAAGCTCTGTTGCGCAGCCAATCAGCACACTGGGGGCAGGACCATGTGGAAGTTAGAGGGAGTGTGAGTAGCATGGGGGTGGATGTGATGTGTGTGTGTAGCATGGCATGTGCAGCAGTGCAGGGGGCGATGTTGGGGGCTGAGATTGGAGGTGGGGGCAAGTTTGGTGGCCGGGGTTGAGTTCAGCAGCAGGAGGGGTGAGTTTGGTGGCCAGCCTACCTTACAGGGTTGTCATGAGGTCTACTGGCCATTTTGGGGGGAGAGTTTTTCAACGGCATATGGTACACCAGGTCCAGCTAGTAAATATTAAGGTCAGAGTGGGCAACTTATAAGCCTCCAGATGTTCTTGAACTAAAACTCCTATCAGCCCTAGACAACATAGCCAATAGTGAGAAGTGATGGGAGCTGCTGTTTGAGAACATCTGGAGGGCAGCAACACCTTTTCCCACTCTTGTTTTAAAGGAAGAACATGAGAAAGGTGGGCTCAATGCTATCATCATACCATGAAATGCCCAACATCATCATCTCAGAGGCATCAGTATGGCACTGCTCAGTTCATATAGCTTCTGTTCTATTGACAGGCAATCTAAGAGTAATCCTGTTCCCCTACACAGTCCATAAAATGTGGTAGCCTTCTCCTTGGCTATTTTGCATGCAATGTATTCATGTTATATGACAAATGAGCTATCATGTTTGAGTTAACTATGTCATTTTGCATTCAAATAAAGGTTTAAAACATTCCAAATTATGATTGTTTAAAGGCTGAGTGCAGTAGCACCTTGGAAACTACCCCCTTTTAATACCGCATAAGTAGTTAGGTTTAAGATTATTCTTAATTTAGTTTTATTTTAAAGTTAGAGATAATATAATTTAATTTTAGGTGTTTCCATGTGGGGCTTTCATCATGTGATTAACCTGCCTCATACTGTATATGCAAATTTATAGGGAGGAAAAACTGGATAGTTGCACTATTTTTTGTTTGATGGCACGAGCAGCTATCTACCTGGAAGCATAAATAAGTATATTTATCTGGCTCTTTATAGGACAGTTTCTAAACTTGTCACAGCACTTTGGTGATATGTATAATTTACTGCAAAGTTAATTAATTTTTTGTCACCCTGCTTCCCCAACCAGATTGCTCTCACATGACTCAGACTTAATTAACTTTAATTAATTAATTTTAGTTAATTCTTCATTTTTATTACCGTATATTCCTGCATATAAGACTGCTTTTTAACACTTGAAAATCTCCTCAAAAGTGGGGGGGGGTGTCTTGTACCCCAGTAGATCTTTTCTCCTGCTGTGAGAATGATTGAAGTGTAAATGGCCTGGGCAGTTTTCCCAGCAGATCCTTCCTCCTGCTGTGAGAATGACTGCTTTGCAGTGTTAAATGAACTTTGAAGTGTTAAATGGCCATCCATTTAGCTCAGGAGAGTCAAAATGATGTTTCTTTTCAAGACAAGTTAGCCTAAAATTAGAATTTCTGGATTCAGATTTATCATTTTGCATCAAGTTTTGTCTATGGTGAAATTCTCTTGTCTGCCAATGTGGCTCTAAAATCATTAATGTGCTCATTCATTAATGTGCTCATTCAAAAATTTGGGATTTGATAGCTTCATATTAACCAACTTATTAATGCAACCTTACTTTCCAAAGATTGAATACCACAGAGATTTTTCAAAGTATCCCATGCTTTTTTAGCTGTTCTGTCCTTTAATTTCACAGACTATTCCATCATCTACAGCCACTGAGCTGGCTGGCTGGTGGGGAACAGGCTTTCCAGCCAGGTGGCTGGCTGGCTGGGGGGGGGGTGCGGGCAAACTCTATATTTTAACTTAAAAATTGGGGGGTCATCTTACGCGCCCAGTCATCTTATACGCCGGAATATACGGTAATTAAATACATTTCAACTTCTGAGATCATTCAAAATAATGAAGAAAATGGTGCATCCACACCAGATTTCACTAATTAAATCTCTTCTCATGAGCTTTTAATGAAATCAGTAATTATATTGGTTTGTTTGGGAAAAGTCAAAAGCTTTAAAGGCAAATGAAAATTTGTCCTTTGATTACGGGTGGAGCTGACAATATTCATAGACTAATGAGGCTAATAGGGATTGATGTGGTTAACCCACCAAAAACTTTGCCAATGTATTCTCCGCTGAACTGAAGGGGAGAGCTTGCACAATATACACTGGGGCTTGGTTATACAGAATAACTGTGCCAGTGTCCTTTGCTCCAGTCAGCAAGTGTCCCAGGAATCAGGTGGTTAGAACTCAAGAGCTGCTGAGTAGTTAATTCAGTCCAAGTCATTCACAGGGTATCCAGCAGGATGAAGTGAGAAACAAGAGTGTGGTCATCAGCTGGTCCAGGAGTCATTCAGCAAGTCAGTAGTCCAGATATACAAAGCCAGAAAGAAGTAAAAGAGTCCTAAATCATAGCTCGTCTGGGGTCAGAAAAACACTAAAGCCAAAGAGTACTGCTAGTCATCAAGGAGGAGGGATGAAAGCAACAAAGCTGCCAGGACATGGCTAAGAGGTTTATGGACAGCTTTTTCAAGACACCAAGGTGCCTAATCAGGTTAGCGTCTCTCACTTAACAACTGCTGGAAAGACACAACATCTCTTTGTCGCGTCATCACTCAATGAAGGATAGCAATGAATCCCATCTTGGGAGAAAGGTGGGATATAAATCCAAAAAATAAAATAAATAAATAAATTCAGCATCTGAAACCTCCTGCTGGGGAACAGGACTCCCTTCTGCCTCAACCCCTGGCTCCTCTGCCTCAGAGAGACCACCAGTTTCAGGAGCTGTATATTCCTGGCAATCTGCCTCTTCCTCTTCATTTGAATCTTCCAACTCCAGAGGGTGAGGTATGACAGCCATGATATTTGGATTCTCACCCGTATTGCTTTGTCAATGGCTGTCACTTAATAAGAGAATTGTCATTGTCTACACATTCTGCATTTCATTGCCCTTTGACCTTACCATTTATAATCCTCACCAACACAAAGCATAAGGGGGCATTTGTCACAGCAAATACATCTCCAGAGGATGCATGAGGCCTGATTCCTTATCTGGCCTCACCCACAGTACCTATTACTACTGGGATCCTGAGCAGTGGCGCTCCTGCAGCTGCCTTGCTTGCTTGTCAACTTAGTCAATGCTGGTGGCCCATTGCAGCTCCACCACTGCCAAGTAAACCTTTTTGTGAGCTGTGTAAGAGGGAGGAGGCTGACAGCTGATCTACTCCCTCCCCACATCAGTGAGCCCTCTTACCTGTCAGAAGCATCTATTAGAGAGCTGGCACTAATGGATGAGCCTGTTCACAATCAACAGCACTACCAGTAGAGGTGAGGCAGCTACTAGACTCCTTTTCACACACTTGCAAGCTTACCAGTGATGGACTACTGCAAATCTGTGCTTAAGTCCGTTCAGCAGTTCACCTACCTGGGAAGCATCATCTCCTCAGATGCCAAGATTGACAAAGAGATCGATCACAGATTAGCAAAAGCATATAGTGCATTTGGGAGACTTTACAAAAGAGTCTGGAGTAATAAACACCTGAGGCAAAGCACAAAAATCAATATGTATAGAGCCATTGTACTGTCTATTCTCTTTTACGGGTCTGAAACATGGGTCACCTATCGCCACCACTTACAACTCCTCGAATGCTTTCATCAGCGCTGTATACGCAGAATCCTAAATATACACTGGACTGACTATGTGATGAATGTTTCTGTTCTTGAGCAAGCAGGGATCACCAGCATTTGAGGCCATGATATTGGGAACACAGCTGCGCTGGGCAGAGCATGTTTCTAGGATGGAGGACCATCGCTTCCCAAAAATAGTACTCTACGGTGAACTCACAACGGGTCAGCGTAATAGGGGCGCTCCAAAAAAGCGATACAAGGACTCCCTGAAACAACATCTCAGGCTTGGCCAAATTGATCACCAACAATGGTCCGCCCTGGCCTCACATCGGGAGGCATGGAGACGCACTATCCACAATGCTGCAGCCTTATTTGAGAACTCACGCCGAACAAGTCTTGAAGAGAAATGACAACGTAGAAAGAATCACAACCCAGAAACATCACCCAAGGAGACCTTCTGCTGTGCTTTTTGCAACCGGACTTGTTTCTCTCGGATTGGCCTTTTTAGTCATTAGCGCGCTTGCAGAAAGCGCAGGATGAGTCCTTCCTAATCTTCGTTTATGAAGAAAAGCAAGAGAGAGGAGAGAGGAGTGTTGTTGTAATTTTTCGATTACCTATAGCTGGGAATGCTACTTTTTAAAAGGAATTACTAATTACTATGATCACTGGTCATTACTTTTTACCATTACTACAGCCCAGAAAGGTAACTCTTGTTAGCAAAAAGTTATCACTACCTTTAGTATTGTACCATTGAAAAATTCAGGAAAATGTTCTCTGATTCCTCCAAGTGGCCAACTCAGATATTACAGCTTAGGAAGTCTGAGGAAAATGCAGAAGGCACTACAAAGCAATTCTTCCTGATTGGCGCATGAGGAAGCCGCCCATGTGACACTTCCTCCTCATCCCATTGCTCATAGTCAGCAGAGACACTCAGTAATGAGTAAACAGGCAGACAACCCATTCCTGTTCTACTGAAAACTAGTTAATTGCAGGCATGGCCATTACAGCAAAGAAAGCATCACTATTCCAGCTTATTACTACAAAACATAACCAGTTATCAAAGCAATCTGTTAGAAAAACAAGTTACTTCCTAGCTCTGGCATCTCTATATACAGTCTAAAATCTATAAATAATCTGGAAGCCTAATACTCCATGCATCTGATGAAATGCCAAAGCCTATGCCTTGATAAATTTGCTAAATCCTATGGTATCCCACGGTTCCTTATTGGTAATAGTGTAACAAAATAACATGGTGCTCCTCTGGAAATTTCCATGTTATTTTATTATCTGGCAGTTAAAATGTTGCCTGTCACACAGGCTGTATAGGTTTTCCAGTTCCTTGCTTCTTGGGCCAAATATCATGAAACGGAGAGCAATCACTGGTTTACTCTGCCTATTATTTGCCTTCCAAGCTTTCAGCCCAATTGAAACTGTGTTCAGTTAAGTATGAATGTGTCTTTAAACTCATGTATTACTGACAGCTTGATAATGAAGCAACTACTGTATTAAAGAGTCTTTTTCCTTCTAATACTGCCTGATAGTTATTGTTTATACAGTTGATATCTCACTGTCTCACATTATGTTTCTTACACAGGAACATGCATAGAGTTTTTGCAATACATACAAGGTATTTCAATTTAGTAACTGAAAATGATCATTAATCATTGAAAATTTTCAGTTAGTTGGCAACCCCCATTAATCATATAGCATGCTATACATAATATCTTTTTGAAGCTGTAGTATTGGTGTTATTGATAGAAGAGAATTTTTTTGGTTTACATTCTGAAGTAAATTTAGACAATTTTGCAGTTTTGAACAAATACACAAAGCAAAAGAGTTATCCTGCACTCACATTTCTCTGTCTTTTGCAATGGCCTATATATTACAGAATTGTGTATATTAGGGAAATTGCATATATTAGGGAAAGTTTAAAGAAAAATGTGTATAATAAAAATAACATCAAAATGCATTACTATAGAGAACTGCTTGCAAAAAAAAAAACCCTATATATTCAATAAAATGTCATACAAAAATACATGTATTAGGAAAAGTGCACACAGAACATGTACATACTTTTAACAAATTCCCAAAGGTCTGGGCAAAAGCCAGAATGAACTGGAAAAATTCTCAAGTTTGGGATAGTTTGATTTCAAGATTAGAATAATTAGAACTCAAAGTTGACAGCCCTATGCATCCATATATATATATATATATATATATATATATATATATATATCATCAAAAACATTAAGTAGTTGTTGTTCCCATGATGCATTCTGCAATGAATGTTTATATGTAATTCTGGATTCATGCACAATGCCGTGAATGCCAAAGACCTAGAAGTGTGCCCTATCAAAAGGAACAGTTTCAGTTCATATTAGGCCCATGGCTTCTTTTTGTTATTTGCTGTCAAGTTGACTTCAACTAATGGTGAGAGACTTGCAAGATCACCAGTCATCAACTGCCATGCTCAGGCCTTGCAAACACAGGACTGTGGCTTCCTTGATTGAATAGTCGACCAATCTGGACCTCCTCTTTTTCTACTGCCTTCCACTTTGCCAAGCATTATCATCTTTTCCAGTGAGTCGGGGCGTCTTATGATATGTCCAAAGTACAACTGCTTCAGCTTAGTCATCTAGTGAGAATTCAGGCTTGATTTGCTCGAAGACCCATTTGTTTGTCTTTTTGGCACCCCATGGTATCCATGCCCATGGCTACTTCATGAATAATCTGAATATACTATACCAAACAAAGAGTAACAGAGATCTATCAGCCACAGTAAACATTTCCCCATATGCACTATTTATGTTTTACATGTTAACGTGTTCCCCATCTTGGTGTTCACCAGATAAATTGGATTACAACATCCATCATACCTAGCCTGTACAATCTTGAGAATTTCAACACAACTCACTATTAAATGATGCAAGGCTTGGGAAGGCTATTGTGCACTAGGAAGTGAGTATTCAAAAATATCCTGAATTCATTAGACTGATTGCAGAAAAACAGTGTAATCACTAGAGGTCACTCTGCTCCTTCAAAATCTCTTATGATTAATTTAACTGGAGTTCTTCCACAGTGTGCATTTACTTTAGAATGTCCATTCTTTGTTCATTAACTTTTTAGAGGGTGGCTACACAATTCTGCCATCACCAAATGACATCATCTTCACCACCACATCCTCATCAAATCGTTCTTAGTGGTCTGTGGAGGGGGAGTCAATCCCTCCAAACATAATGTAAGAAATCCCCCTCTCCTGAGCATTCTCTGACTCAACCAGCTGTCTGAAGAGCAGCAAGAGATCATGTGGCAAGGAAGAAGGAGGACATGTACAATTCTGAGTATCCTGTGGTTGCTACTTCTTTTACTTCCTAAAGGCAGGGTTGCTCAAATCTGCTCTGCTGTCTCTTGCGCAGACTGAAGTATCAGGAAGGTGGGAGGACTTGTGCCTTAGAATCTTACCCTGACATCAATATTGCTCTCCATGAGATATCTTACAATATAGGTGATACCAAGCCACCTTAGTATATAGGTGATACCACAATGAGCACTCGCTTTACTACCATTGGCAGTGGAAGATGTGCCTATTTCTCCAAGAGGCTTACAGAGATGGAATCCCTATCAGATTAAAATCCCAGGCAGTTGCCTAGTCTTCTTCTACGGTTGGGTCAGCCCTGAGTGTAGTAATCCTTGTGTTTGTTCTAGGTGTGTGCCTTCAGTCATTTTCAACCTGTGGCAACCCCAACAGGAAGCAATCATAGGGATTTCTTGGCAAGATTTGTTCAAAAGGGGTTCGCCTTTGCCTTTCTTTGAGGCTGAGAGAGTGCAATTTGCATAAGGTCACCCAGTGGGTTTCCATGCTGAGCCGGGATTCAAACCCTGGTAGTACAACACTCAAACCACTACACCACACTGGCTAAATCCTTCTGCTGCTCATTTCAAATCTATATACTTCTAAGTGTCTGGAGGGCCACTCTTCACTCCCTGCCCTACAGGAAGTATATATCTCTTATGCCAAATCTATAGGCATTCCTGTAGGGCAGGGAGCCAAGAATAGCCCTGCAGACACTAGTGGGCTGCAGCTCCCAGTATCCTTAACCAGTGGTGAGAAGAACTAGAAATTGTAGTCTTACAACATTGGACAAGCCTCCCCCCCCCCTTGCCAGTAAGGCTAATATGCTTGCAACTAGATCAGTGATGGGACAAAATGTGTTTTTTCAGATGCTGTGGGACTCTAATCAGCCCTAGCCAGCATGTTTAGTGATGAGAGATAATGGGAACTAGACTCTAACTATATCTGGAGACCACATGTGTTATGAGAGCTGTGGAGTCCAGCTGTAGAGAGCTGTGTTACAGGAAAGTACGACTTGGGCACCTTTGATTCTGTCCCTGATTCTTTAAGAGCATCTAGATAGAGAAAAGTGTTTTTTTTTTTAAATTCCCTATGAAGCATACTTGCTTGGAGATGGATACAGCTATCCGTCATCCACTGTCGGTGAATTCTAAATGTGAGGGCTTTTAAATAGCTAGAAGTCCTATAAAACTTAATTATGCTATCAAGCCAGAAAATCAAAGTGTTAACACATCTGTCTTATGCTGCCTTTCTTAAAGTTGAATCTCCTAGGATAGAAGTTGAAGGTTGACTTTGTGAGTAGATATCAATTTATCCTCAAGATAGATGAAGAACTAAGATTCTGGATTCCAATTTAACCAGAAAAATCAAATGGTAGAATTAGAATAATAGAATCATAGAATTGTAGAGTTGGAAGAGACCACAAGGGCCATCCAGTTCAACCCCCTGCCACTTAGGAAATCACGATCAAAGCATCCCTGACAGATGGCCATCCAGCCTCTGTTTAAAGTCTTCCAAGGAAGGAGAGCCCACCAAGCTCCAAATAACTTTCTGCAAGAGAATCTATATGAACAACCGTAACTAGTCAGAGTGGTAATCTGAAGTGTAACTATATATCTGATCACTCAGCTGCCACTTGCCTCTGTCTTCAGCCTGACTGGAACAAAGGCAATAGAAAACAATAGAATCAAAACTCAACACGTGCAAATGAATTCACCCGAGACAGGGGGATTTCCAGCAGATAATGGGCCATCAACCAACCATTAGCCAAACAGACACTAATCAACCTTGCACATCTAAACCCAGAAACTAACCATTCAAATACACAAATTTACATATACTCCCCAACAGGGGTTCACAGTATATAAACTCCACATACACTCCTACCCAACCATTCTCTGAAGATGCCAGCCACAGATGCAGGCAAAACGTCAGAAGTAAACTCTTCCAGAACACAGCCTCACAGGCCGGAAAAAAACCAAGGAAATTCTGCAAGGGGCTATCCCCTATGTTTTAATGTAATGTATACTCTAATGTATACTCCATGAACAGGGAAATTCTGACTCCCTCAGTTAAGGGAGTTAAAAGAAAGCCTTGAAAGAAGATGTGTCAAGATTTTTTTTTCTCTCCCCTCCCCCGTCTTTTTTTTTTTTTTTGGTCCGCTTAATATATAGCCAGTGTGACGTAGTGGCTTGAGTGCTGGACTAGAACTCTGAATATCAGTGTTTGAATCCCTGCCTGGCCATGGAAAACCACTGAGTGACCTTGGGCAAGTCACACACTCTCGGTCCCAGAGGAAGCTACTGGCAAACCCCCTCTGAACAAACCTTGTCAAGAAAACCCTATGACAGGGTCACCATGAGTCATAAATGACTTGAGGGCATATAACAACAGCTGCTTAATATGTGGCTCTTGCACAAATGGCTGAGATCCTTAGTTGCAAGCCTTAATAGGAAAATGAAGATACTCTCACAAAAGAAACTAATATCTTGTACAGTGCTGTTATATCTTACAGAGATTAAAACTGTGACACATGTGGCCAAGCAACATCAGAGTGTGTGGTCAAGATGGCAAAAGTTATTAAGCAGGAAAAACATGCAAGCAGCATGGTATAGCGGTTGGAGTGTTGGACTAGAACACTGGGAGCCCAGGGTTCGAATCCCTGCTTCGCCATAATAACCCACTAGGTGACTTTGGGCATGTCACAATCTTTCAGACTCAAGGGAAGGCAAGGGCAAACCCCTCTGAACAAATTTTGCCAAGAAAACCCCAATATAGATTCGCTTTAGGGTTGCTGCACACAATGATAACAGATGAGACTGCGACAATCTGCTTTTGCCTAAGTCTACTGGAAAGAGCAAGAAATTCCTTCCTTTCCTCTCCCCTCTGCTGAGTTAATTTAGCGCTAACTACTTTGCATTTTGAACTCAATTTGCAACAATGGAAGTAAGCTGAGGACAAAGGAGGAAAGTTGGAAGGGAAGCAATAAACTCAGGGGAATCCATATGACATAAATAATCCAGTTTGAAACTGGATTATTTGCATAGCCCCTTCCTCTTGAATCCTGGGATTTGTAGTTTACAAGGTCTTTAGCCTTCTCTGTCAAAGAGTGCTGGTGCCTCACCAAACTACAAATCCCAGGAAGGAGCCATGCAAATAATCCAGTTTCAACTTGGATTATTTCTCTAGTGTGGATGCCCCCTAAAAGCAGCTGGGGAAAAAATGGACAACAGAGGATTAATTGGGGCTGTGTCTGCAAAATCAGGACATTTAGAGCATTTAGGACCTAACTGATTTTATCCAAATCTGCACATGGGCATTATTACAAATTGTCTTAAACTTGTCTTGACTTGGCTTGTTTTAACTTGTCAAATTGTTTAATATGCTTTTAGCCTGTTTAAATAAACCTTACTGTTTTAAACTGTTTCAGACTGTTTACATTTATTTTATTCTACACTGCCTCAAGAGCTATAGATACTGTATAAGGCAGGACATAAATATTTTAATACATATCTAAAATAGACTGGGATGGGGAATCATGCAGTCTTTTAGATGTTGTTGAACTACAATTCCCAGCAGTTTTCACTATACGCTGTGCTAGCTAGGGCTGTTGGAAACTGCAGTCCAGCAACATCTAGAGAGTCACATAGTTCCTACCTGTGCTGTAGATGGACAGCACAGGTAGCAAATGACCTGAAGGAGCCACAATGCTGGCTATGCATATATTCATGCTAAACTGGAAATCCAAGGCCACCTCAAGTACTGACAGTTGGATTAATGAACTCCTAACAACAGCAATCTAGAAAGACATTACTGTACATTGCAAAAAGAGGATAAATTTCAAATAATTGGCCATAGCTTTCTTGAACAATATGAGGAATAAAAAATGTGTACTAATATCACTGCTCGGTCAACACCACATTGGCCAGGGGTGGGAAACATGTGGCTCTCCAGATGCTTTAGACTGCAACTCCCTTAGTCTGAGCCAGCAGAGCCAATGTTGAAAGAGGACAAGTGCTGCAATCCAATAATATCTGGAACCTACACATTGTCCATTTCTGACACAAATTAATCAACAACTACTTTGTCTCTCTTTCCTGCTTTCTTTTCCCTATTCCATTTCTTTACCTCCAGCACTTCTCTGCATCTCTTCTGTCTTTCTGTGTTCCACAACAAGTGGAACAATTTGCACTAAGTTAAATATGTAGCACAACACTGAATTTGCACTAAGTTAAATATGTAGCACAACACTGTGTGAGAGTGAAGTGGGGTGGGGTGGGGGGTAAGGAGAAAATGGGATTTTTTTTTTTATTTTCAAAACCCTGGCCAGGGGGGTGGGTGGTTGGGTAAGAAAATCCACTAACATGAGAAAAATAATACTTAATAGTATTTACAGCTATTTAAATAAGCATGTTCAGTATTCTATATATATAATTCTCTTGGGTATGTTGACATTTCCAGTGTGCTGATTGGCTGCTTAGGGAACTGACCAGCCAATCACAAGTTTGTTGGGCAGCCAATCAGCACACTGGGGGCAGGACCGTGTAGATCTCTAACATGGCCGCTGGAGAGGAAGAGGGAGTACCATGGGGGTGGATGTGGTGTGTGCTGGAGTGCAGGGGGTGGGGTGGGAGGGGCAGAACAAGTGGGGGAGGGGCAGAACGAGTGGTGGGGGCAACAGGGGGCAGAACGAGCAGTGGGAGGGTGGCAGGGAGCAGAACGAGCGGTGGGGCAGAAGGGGCAGAACGAGCGGCAGGGGGACGGCAGGGGGCAGAACGAGCGGTGGGGTGGAAGGGGCAGAACAAGTGGTAGGGGGTGGCAGGGGGCAGAACGAGCGGTGAGGGGGCGGCAGGGGGAAGAACGAATGATGGGTGGGTGAGTTAAACCCACTAGCCTACCTCAAAGGGTTATCATGAGGTCTCCTGGGCATTTTGGGGGGAGTTTTTTTTAATGGCATATGGTACGCCGGCTCCAGCTAGTTATATGTAAACTGCTTATGGCTTATGGTTGAGAGCATGCCAGCTTCTGAAAGTTATGTAGCTGGTACAAGCTGTAAGCTAATAGCTATGAAGAGATGCAAGCCGAAATTTCTGATGCATTGGTTGCTTGGATATCAAAGGAAAGAGTAATTACACATGTGATCATTTCATCTGAACTTGGAACTTTTGGCAAGCTCTGGTTTCAGTTTGTTTTGTATCTAATCTTTTGCTATTGTACACTAGCTGTTCAGAAGAATCTGGCATCTATCTGCTGAGTCAACATTTGGAGCCTCTGTCACATCCTGCATTCATGGCTTTGTACCGCTGTTTTGAACAGAAGAAAAACCTACAGAAACAGTTAGGAGTGACTGCAAAATGGGAGGGGTGGGGTATAGAAAAAATTGCCCAATACCAGCTTAAAGCTTTACTTTAACTTTACATCTTTATTTATTTGATTTATATCCTACCTTTCTCTTCCAAATGGGACCCAAGTAACCATGAATTATTATCCTAATGCACTTAAAAAATATTAAATGTATAAAGAATAAAATAAACCTAGAACACCATATAAAAACTTCACTAAAAGGAAAGTTAAAAGTATTTTATTCTGCAATTAAGGTCATAATCTTATTTGAATGAAAGTTCAGTTCCCATAGGGAAACTCAAGCTTTAAATGGTTGTTGAATCAAACAATTAAATATTAACCTGACGTTAACTCATGGTCATTATTTATTTATTTATTTATTTATTTTATATTCTGCCTTCTCCCAAGATGGGATTCAAGGTGGCTTACAATAATTTTATCATTGTAGGTCTTGTTACGTGCACTACCACCTATAGGATAGCTTGACAAATGCTCAATACGGCTTTTCCAAAACAGTGGCCCCCATTCCCCCCACGCCCCAACTGTAGGCAAAAGACTTTCCTATTGTATGAGCCCTTTAATGTTTTGTCACTCCTTAAATTATCACTAATCAGTCTTATTGTATAGTCTGGTTCTCATGTTTTATGTAAAATAATAATTTTATTGTAGATTGCCACAAGTGCTTTCTACATATAGTGTATGCTTTTTATATACCTAATAAAAATACAGAATCTAAAAATCTGATTGAAGATTCAGAATATAACATATACAGAATATAAAAAGATCTCACATCTTAGAATTGTCTTTAAAAACTGTAGTCAAGTACCATTCTGTTTTGATCATTTTTTTTCACAAATGTCCTATGATTATCACACATAATGGCTTCTTTTGTTACAGCATTATATAACTCAGTTCTCTCTTACAGTAGACCTAAACCTTCTATCAGTCTTCTCCAACATTGGGCTGTCTAATTATGTTGGATTATAACAGCCACCATCCCCAGCCAGTCTGGCCACAATGATCAGGAATGGTAGTGATAGTAGTTTTAACATATTCGAAAGGTGCCAGCTTGGGGGGAATGCTGCCTTATGCCATATGTGTTATGCCCCTACCAAGGCTTGATATACTCTTTAAACCTACTTTTTGCTTAAGAAGAGTTTATTGTCACTGTGCTAAGAATTCTGATTGCTTATAGGAAAGGCAGTCAAAATGCAGCCCTTCAGATGTTGTTGGACTGTAGCTTAGGAGATAGGCCATTCCTCTCAATTGGCTATATTGCCTAGGGTTGATGGGAGCTGCAGTCCAACCATTTCCAGAGGGCCACATTGTGCATCCTCTCTTTAGGAACAAACTTCACCTCACTTCATCCCTGGCTTTCAGGATGTACAGGAAGGAAGGAAGAAAGGAAATAAATCCCTGTCCAAAATAGGTGAAGCCCATCATTAATTGCACTTGCTGACTGACTGCATGTTCTTATGTAGGGAGAAACGTGGCCCTCTAGATATCCCATTAGCCCCAACCAGCATAGTTGATGGTAAGAAAGGCAGGGAATTGCAGTCCAGAAACATTTGAAGGACTGTGTGACCTTCACCCTGTCTCATATTATAGCCTCTTTCTGCTCTTTCACCAGCATTTATTCCTCACTCCCTTCCTGTTTACTGTAGCAGAAATTTCTTTTCCACTTAGTGCTTTATCTATTACAAAAGGCTGAGTATACGGGAACTGTGCACCATTCAGGAAACAGAAACAAAACTGTATGCATTCTCTCAATCTGTGCAGATTGGAGTTTAGTAATACAGGTCTTCTTGGGACTGGGGCATACACCACATGTATAGGCAATATATTCCCAGCCCCAAGGGCAATGTTCCAGGGTCTGACCTATTCTCCCCTCTCCCTGCTCTTTTATTGTTTGTTTCCCTTGTCTTTGTTTGTCTTTGCTTTATTGCAAACTACAAAACTGATCTTTTTGTATTCATGAGGGAAGGCAGCTGGAACTTCACATCTCTATATTTTCCTCCTCAAAAGCTGACCAACTTTGATCTTCCTGTCAGTGGCTATTATCTCCACCCTGGGTTCAAACTTGAGGCAAAACAGAGGAAGCTGTCTTATACTGAGACAGACTCAGAATTTAAAGCTTTTTTGGACTACAACACCCAGAACTGCCCAATCAACAGAGCTAGTGTGGAAAATTCCAGTCTCAACAAGTAACCTTTCTGAGCTCTGCTTACAGCACATCAGTTTACTTGTCCATTCTAGCCCACAGTTGTGTACTCTGGCTGGCAACTGCACTCTTGCCTCTTGGGATCAAACTCACACCCTCCAATATTTCACAGATGAAAACCGGGACACATGTGGCCAAGCAACGTTATACGGGGGGTGGTGGTCAAAAGTGTGGTCAGGAAACAAGACAGCAACATTGTCAATGAGGGAGAACACATAAAACTATCATCATCATCCACATCTATATTTATATCTGAACTCCCCACCACCCAATTAGGACTCAAAACTGCTTGTAATTTAAAACAAGTACAATATAGCTTAAAACATTCAAGGGTCAACATTAAAATAGCATTAAACTATTCATGATATTAAAACGATTAAAAGCATGTACCTAAAAAAGAAAAGTAGTTAAAAACCAGGACAATAAAAACAATACGGCATCCTATTAAAAGCCCTTTTAAAAACCTTCCATTCTAAAAGTTTGTTTGAAGTTTTTTTTCTTTGTCTGCCACTGGAAAAACAGCAAACAGGACTATCCTGGGAGAGGAGTTCCAGAGCCTAAGGGCAATCATTGAGTAGGCCTTGCCTGGGAACATTGTGGGACTGGGAGAAAGATCTCTCCTGACAAGACAACAGTACATGCAGGGTGTGCAAACACACATGATGAAAACACTTGACTTGGAATGTATGAAATGTCTTTTTGAAACTGTAACTAGTTGCCGCCTTCCACTGGAAGGAAGACTGCTGTGCCTTTCCTTTCCCTTCCTTAGCATCAGTCCTAATGAAGATGGCTCTGTTTGACTGTGTGAGGAATTTTTTTAGAATAAATCACTCCTGCCCAACTATGATACAGTCCTGAAATCAGCTCTCCTGCCCAACACACACTATGATATAGGTAGCACTTGTGATTTACAGTTAACAAAGATTAGAGGTAACTGCAAGTGTTTTGTTCAACATGATGTGCAGTTTGGCCCTTATGTCAAATTCAGAGTTTTCTATGTGGAAAGTCTGTGCTTTACTAACAAGCGAAAGTATTTACCCCACAAATTTGGATGCATAACATATTCTGCTGAAACAGTTAACATTCAAGGTAGCCAGCAAAAAACTCTCTGTACCCTTGTTGGTAGAGGACAGAATGTGCCTCTCTCTCAAGAAAAGCTGCAGTTCAGCTTTCAAAAGCAGATTTTAATGCATTGCCTACAGCACTGTAAACTGTAACACAATAAGGCAACACTGCCACAGCACAGCCTGATTTATTGTACACAACAGCTTGCCCAAGCAACAGCCTTCTTCACCAGTAGCACAAAGTGAACTCACAGGAAGGTACAGAAACAGCTGGCAAACATGTTAACAAGGTAAGAGCTACCAGAATATCCCCTTGCTTACTATAGCATTGAACACCTGGTTGCAGTCCCCCCACAAAAGGAGACAGTTTCCTTTTTGCACTGAATAACTGCTAAGCCTTAATCAAGAATTCTTCCCTTATTCAGAATTGTAACAGGATTTCTGGAAACTATAAATGAATCACCTCCTCTTTTGTGACAAGCAGTCCAGTAAAAAGTCATGATTAAAATAAGCAAAGGCCAATCTTACTGCACTAGCTGACTATTCCATTTTTTCAGAAAACAATTAAGTTGGCCAATTTTAAATGCTTCTATCAACCGAGAGATCCGACTGCAGAGAAACCATGCTGCCGAAAAGGAAGCAAGATATTAACACTATCTCGAGTCCAATTTAGAATGCATTAATTGCTTTTCTTATTGCAAACCAATAGGAGACACGCTGAAGAATCCCATCTTCAACTGAGAACATCACGGGAAGAAGGAACATGGAAGAGGCACAGTTGGATTTGAAGCTTTGTGCTGTTATTCTATCTGTACTCATCTACTGTTAATTGATGAAATAAAGAGTTTAGCAACAAAGCAGGGATAAATGAGATTAGGTTAGCACTGGAAGCCACTTTTCCTTTTACAAATCTAAATTATGCTTATATTTCAAGCTATAAAGTTCTACACCAAGAGTACAAGTAAATGGGAGGGAGAGTGCTACAGTGATTATTCAAACCTATGTTGTTTCCAGAATACAAGGAGCGGCTAACTTTTAGAAATTACTTCTCTGCATTCATGCAAACACAATTGCATACTCACTGGCCCAGAGCCTTGCTTTATGTGTGTTTTGAAATAATTAAAAATTATATATTAAAGGGGAAGGAGACAAAATTTTAAAACATTATTTTTAAATTCAAAGTGCCTTATGACAGAAATGAAGAACAATTATTATTCTAAGTTGTAAGAATTATAACTTCTGAATAGCCCCATAGCCTTCTCCATGTGTGTACAAGGAAAAAATAAACAAAAGGTATCCCTTTTTAAATAACAGGTTAGAGCAGGGATGAGGAGCCTCTGACCCTCTAGATAAGTATTTCCCAAACTGTGCTCTTCCAAGTGTTTTGGACTTCAGCTCCCAGAACCTCTGCTCACCAACCAAGGTGGCTGAGGCTTCTGGGAGTCAAAATCCAAACCACGGGTTAGAGTTTGGGAATCACTGCTCTAGATGTTGAATGAACTACTGTTATCATCATCCTTTACCATTGGCCAGCAGGGATGGATTGGAAAAAAATAAAAGTTCATAATGGTCTAGTCACTGTCTCATTCAGCTCTGCCTCACTATTAAGAGGATAAAGTGGGAATGAAAACAGCCATGTATGCTATTTTGAGTTCACTGGAGATGGGATATAAATCTATCTAATAAACAAATAGCAAATTGGTTTTCCGTGGATTTTTTTCCAGGCTGTGAGGCTGTGTTTTGGAAGAGTTTATTTCTGACATTTTGCCTGCATCTGTGGCTGGCATCTTCAGAGAATGGTTCGGTAGGAGTGTGTGTGGAGTTTATATACTGTGAACCCCTTTGGGGAGTATATGTAAATTTGTGTATTTGAATGGTTAGTTTCTGGGTTTATATATGCAAGGTTGATTAGTGTCTGTTTGGCTAATGATTGGTTGATAGCGCATTACTTGCTGGAAATCCCCCTGTCCCGGGAGCATAGTATTTCTTGGATTTTCTTGGCTGGTCTGCAGATTGTTTGGAGGTTGTGTTTCCTCATCAGTTTCCCTATTCTGTCTGTGACTCCTTCACTGTATGGTAAAAATACCTTCCCTTCGGGTGCTTGTTTTTCTTCATTCCTGTGGTTTTTTTCTGGGTCTGGCTGCTCTTGTGATGTCTGATCTGGAGTAAACATCAGCCTGTAGAGCCCAGTTTAGGTGCTTCAGTTTCCTCTACAGGATAATGTAGAGGATGGGCTCAGCAAAGGACAAAAGAGACCCTCTCACAGCTGCAGGAGTTTACCGCATACCATGCAGCTATGGACAAGTTTACATAGGGACCACTAAATGCAGTGTGCAAACAGGAATCAAGGAACATGAGAGACATTGCAGACTTGGTTAGCCAGAAAAATCAGCAGTAGTAGAACATGTTATAAACCAACCTGGACACAAAATGTTATTTAAAAACACAGAAATTCTGGACCAGGCCAACAACTATCATGTCAGAATGCACAGAGAAGCTATTGAAATCCACAAACACCTGAACAACTTCAACAGGAAAGAAGAAACCCTAAAAGTAAATAAAATCTGGCTACCAGTCTTGAAAAACACTGAAATCAAAACTCAACACATGCAAATGAACTCCACCCAGGGACAGGGGTATTTCAACCAGATAATGGACCATTAGCCAAACAGACACTAATCCTCCTTGAATATCTCACCCAGAAACTAACCATTCAAATACATATCCTCTCCAACAGGGGTTTAGAATATATAATCCCCTCACATACTCCTAGCCAACCATTCTCTGAAGATGCCAGCCACAGATGCAGGCAAAACATCAGAAATAAACTCTTCCAGAACACAGCTTCACAGCCCAGAAAAGAACCATTGAAAACCTATGGATGCTGGCCATGAAAGCCTTCGACTTCACAAATAGCAAATTACAATGGATGTACCATAATATGCTCCCAACGTAAGATTTCTGAGAGGGCTTCTGAGTAATCATTTCAAAGGAAGTCTCTATGTGGTAATTTGTCACCCACTGACTAACAAGCATTCATTTTCAGAAATATGTTACAAGTTTTGTCCACACAATATGCTCTTGCCCTGCTGGCTGTATAAATGAGCAACAAGAAATGTTTGAAGTAATATAGGGGCAGACAGGGTGGGAGGAGAGTCATATTTCTGGAGTTGCTGCTTTAAGATGTCCTGTGTGTTCAGTTGAGGGGTGGAGAACATATTCCCCCCCCCCAAAATGTTTCAGGACTGATGTTTGGCTATGCTGGCTGGGGCTGATGGGTACTGGTGTCTGAAAACATATGAAAGGGCACAGGTTACCCACCCTCACTTTACCATTTCTTGGTTTGCTGTTTGATATAGCAGAGTTCTACGTAAGCACTGGCCCAGCCAGCATGTGGCTTGCTGGTTATGCTCAGTAGGGATCAGCTGAGTCATAACATCTGGACTGCATTGTAAGTTTTCTCCCATCTTTGAAAGCTCAACTTAAAGACTCCAACTTAAATTTAATATTTTAGATTTTTATTCCATGAAATTCTTCAGGGAGGCTTTGCATAGAGCATGCTGTCTAGAAATATTTTTAATAAACAAACTATATGCATGAGAACAACTAAAAACGATAATATTCAGAACAACATGGCGAAAAATCAGTGATGTCTCAATACAGGAGTAATTTCCTAAGTGATAATTCCAGTCCTTACAAGGAACTCTGAGCTGATGTGCTAATTTTCTGCATTCAGAAAAAAATATCTATAGCACTTTTGAGATTCATTTGGAAGAAGTAATTTCTAGCATTTTCAGGCGGAGCTATGTTGGCCATGCAGCAAAATACAACAAAATACAAAATCCACAAAACAGTGATGCCTTTATTGGGCCAACTAAAAAGCACAAAATACATTATGTAAGCTTTCAAAGCTCCACTGGCTTCGTCATCAGGCAAAGATGTTAAAAACAATACAGGACAAGAAAAGTGACGATATTAGAGTCACAGACCTATGGTACATTTTGTCTTAGATGTTACTTCTGTTTTCAGTTAAGATGGTCTAGAGGATTATCAAAGCAGGCAGAGGCCATGACCCTTCTTGGCCATGTGAGAACCAGGGACAGGGCAGTACAACACAGGCAGTAATATTTCACATCCATTAGCAGCTTCCATTGAGATCCAGGCAATTCTGTCCCATGTGAGGCTAACTGCCCCTTTCTTAGGCAGAGAACATTGAATTTCTAAAGAAGTCTCTGTTCTGTTATATCTGGGTGCCAGTTAGACGGTAGTGTTTGTCGCGGGGTGTACCGGGACTTCTTGATCCTGTATTCATCCCGTACTGTTTAAACTATTTTTGTCCCTCTTAAGTAAATTCCGGAAGATCCCGGGATTCATATTTACACAACATCAAGTCCTGTTTTTTTTTCTTTTATCCCACACTCTTATATTCCCTGCTTTTACTGTTTACACATGAGTAGCGTACTGGGATTTTTTTTTTTTTTGGACTGTCAATCAAGGATGTGATTACTCGTTTTTTCACATTTTGAACTACGTGTTTCCGGTTGAGCTTCCCACCACAGATGCAGCAATTGGCTACTTTTTGAACAAAGAAGGACATCATCATGTGGTTTTAAAGTACTTTTACTCCCCATCAAGCCATTTCTGGAAACATGGAGGTGGGCACTGCTACAGCTCTGGCTACCGCTGCCTGCTTGAGGGGATCTCTTGCCGCTCTGAAAAGATGAGTTCTCATCAGACACAGAAGAAGGATGCTTCTTATTTATCAGATCCTTTTTCATTCACAATTGCTTTCATTGACTTACTTTCATCCAGAGTGTATGCACTTTGCAGCCATCGATCCCCCCGAGGTACGAATGCATCTTCGCCCACATTGCCGGTTGTGGCAGTGGTGGGTGTACCCGACAACGAAGGAGTGGTCAGAGAAATTTGTGATGAACATCTGGTTGGACGAACGATGGGTACTGTACTTCAGGATGCCGCGGTACCTTTTCATGTGTCTTGTGGAAATACTCCATCCAGAGATTGCAAAGTCGGACACCAACATGAGGAAAGCCATCCCAGTGGAGAAGAGATTCACAATAGCCGTTTTCCTTCTCGCCCACTGTTGCTCCTACGGGGCTGTATCTCAGTTATTTGGTGTCGGAAGAGCCACGGTGTGTAAGATTTTTGTGGAGGTTGTCCTCGCAAAAGTTCAAAAGTTACTTCTGAAGCGGATAGTTTTCCTTGGAGACCATAGAAAGGTAATTTTTTTTACTGTTTTAGTGTGTGAAAATACGGGTAGTTGCATCTCTTTGTCAAAGTTTACTTCAAAAAACCTTGAATGTAATGTCAATGTAATAAAATCTAAACCTCAACACATAGTATGTGATTGAAAACTAATAGCGTGTATACACAGCATTTGAAACTCTCATCATGTAGTGATGTGTATAATCGAATACTCGTGTTTGCATGATCTGACATCTACCTTTTTGGATTTTATTTCCTTTTGTTAACCTACAGGTGATGGATGGATTTGCGGCCATGGGTTACCCACAAGTGATCGCTTGTTTAGGTGGGTGCCATGTTAATATAATCCTCCCCGTTTGTCAGGGAGACAAATTTATCAACAGGAAGAATAGGTACAGTGTTCTTCTGCAAGGTACTTGTGATCACAGGGGAATTTTTATTGATGCAGAGATCGGTTGGAGCAGCAATAATCACGATGCTCAAATGTTAAGGAACCCTGTTTTTTTTCGAGACTATGGAGGCAGGGATCTTTGTGCCAGGAAATCCCACCACAACAATTATGGGTCAGCAGATTGTTCCACTCACACTGGTAGATAGTGCATATCCAATTAGGAATTGGCTGCTGACACCTTATAGAGGGACAAAAAATGCTAAACAGAGACTGTACAATAGGTACCATAACAGAATTCATTCAACGGTGGAGAGGTGCTTCGGTCGCTTGAAATCTCACTGGAGGGCATTAAGATATTGTATTGAAGTTGCAGAGGAAAATGTATGTTCGGTGATATGTGCATGTGTTATTCTCCACAATATCTGTGAAACCAAAGGTACTATCCTTGATGATCCAAACCGGCGTGTTCAGAGATTCGTCCTTGACACACTGGGAGCTACAATGGTTAATAACGATGCTGCAGAGAAAGCCCGGGGGGAGGCTGTGCGCAACACTTGAAAAGAATATTTCTGGCGAGTACATCACCAGGAGGGGGGATAACATTGGTATCTATACTTTTTAAATAATTTCATTATATTGATCCTTGTTTGTATAACAAAAGCCACTTATTTTCCCTTGGCGTAATGCAGTTCCTGTGTCCTTTTTTTACCGTAACACAAACTGTCCCAGCCCCATTTTCAAATTCAACTTGTCCATAATAAAATCAATGTATCAAGTAATCTGTAGGGCCAATTGGTATGTTTTCTCCACAGTAGGATAAAATGGTTACAAATCTAATTTAAAACAAACAGCAACATCCGATACTATGTTGCGGTTTTGGCAGTTGAAGGAATTGCCGGGCTCTTCCCAGGGATTATGCTTTCTGGTAAAGGTTCCAGACACCGCCGAATTCCTAAAGATAGGTGCCTCCGCTACTTAACCAATAGATTATGGTACTCAATTTAAAAGTTTGAAAATCAAGGGTATTCAAAGCTTCATAGGTTTGTTTTAAAAGAAAACGGTCAACTCAAAAACTTATAAACTCGAGTTTCCGCATCCCACCACGTGTCAGGCCGGGTCGGCGCATCGCCTACTTGGGCACCAGGGAGACCAACCTCATGTTGGAATCCCTGGCCCAGCAGGCAGGTGTGCCGGAACAGCTGATGCAGTCCTCTAACCAGAGGAACTGCAACTTCTAATTAGAAGCAGCTCGGTTCCTCCAGTCAAGGGGCTACGTTCGTACTGGCCTCCAATGCCGCTCCAAGTTTAAGAACCTTAAAGGGAAGTTCTTCACAGCATTGCAGGCCAGTAACGGCAGTCCCCCCCGAAGGTGGCCACCTTTTTATGCCGTCCTGCACGACCTGTGGATCCGTGCAGGGTGGCCAAGCTGGAGAGACCGGCTGCCAAGAGGTAAGTTATGCCACTGCTTTGTACGGCTCTTTGCTAGTGAGTCACTGTGTGTGTGTGTGTGTGTGTGTGTGCATGGGGCAGACTGATCTAAACTATTTCGTTGTTTCTATTATAGCAGTTCAGAGCCAGAGACGGGCGGCAGGCCAGCCCATCTCTGAGTCCTCTGAGGACAGTGATGCTGAAGAGGCCAGCCTGGCTCCAGCAGCACCACAGCCAGGTTTATTTTTTTATTCAATTACTGCCCTAATCCTAACATAATAAGTAATTGTTAGAATTAAATGTTTTATTAAAGTTCTCCCTATGCATTACTGTTTTTAAAGGTCCAGAAGCTGCCCAGGAGGCTGCAGCCCAGCTTACAGGGCTTAACATTATTGCAATGATAGAGAAGCTTGGTAAATTAATATTATAGTCATTTATATAATGTGCCAAATTATGTTCTTTATATGTAAGTATGTTGGTGAATTTTCATTGTAATGTATTCTTTCCTTTGCTTGTGTTTGTTTATTGGTGTATTTTTTTGCTACATATGAATATACAGAACTTTTTTACATACCTTTATTTATTCATGTTGTATATATGTACATATGTGAATAAAAAAGAACTATTTTGTAAATAAAACGAAAATGTTATTTAATGAAGAAATTGTCCTTGCTTATTTTCTCTTTGTTCATTAGAAAGTGTAAATCTGTTTAAAAAATTATATTTACACTTGAAATATCATTCTTTTTACTAGTACATACATAAAATGCCCTTCAAGTAGTAGTATTACAAAATACAGTTAAATTTCTTAATCATAAAAAAAGAGGAATGTTTTTGTTTCTCCAATTAGCTATAATGTGAGGGGAACACATTTTTTTACTGTTCTAGTTGGCCTACTGGCAACAACATTACCAGTACCAGAACTAGTGGATGGTATAAATTGTTGTGATTCCTGGGAGTTTTCTTAATCTGCTTCCCTAGAATTGTTTGGCTTGGACACTCTTTTAACCACAACACATTTCTTTGCATTATTCAAAGAGTTAATGTGTGTCACAAGGTCTCCAAAAAGATCATTTTGCCTTTTTATTTCTTTGAGCATTTCCTGAGATTCTTCTACTGAATGCTCATAGAATTTTTCAAGATACCCCTGTAAAGCTATGGCCCTTTGATCCTGCCTGTCAGCTATTTTTGTCATATTCGACACAAACAGCTCTGCTATGGATCTGGAGTCATTAATTCAATAATATCAGAAGAACATTTTTTTCTGCGAAACATGGCCAACCTCTCAGCAGGAGATAATGTGGCAGTCGGGTTGCTCAAGGAGGCCACTGAAAATGAAAGAAAGGAATTTCGTGTTATGATACTTATTAATTAAAATTAGAAGCAGTTAAGTCAATAAAAATGTGCATAACATCGCGGGATCAATACCATTGCGAGCTGGAGTTATTGCCCACACAGTATCAATTTCTGTGACAACAACTGAAGTGTTTTCTTCAGCATTGTTGAGTGCCAAGCTTCCTCCGGTTTCGTCTGTTAAGGTTAAGGTATTTATTTTTATTATTTATTTATTTATACCCCGCTCTTCAGCCACAAGGCTACCAGAGTGGCTTACAAATTGTTTTAAGCAATAGCACATTTACACATCTACACTGCATTAAGCAGTTTCCAATGTGTGTTAGCTAATTGCCCCCACAAGCTGGGTGCTCATTTTACTGACCTACGAAAGGATGGAAGGCTGAGTGAACCTTGGAGCCCGAAACATCTGGGGGGGAAAATTACATAAGGATAGAACCCTTAATGGTGAAACAGAGATGTGAAATACACAGCCATTTCATTCACTTCTAAAACAGATCACAGTGCTGTGGGCAGAGGTTTATAGACGACTGCAGCATCTCCTGGGATGACAGGGGCAAACCCACGTCTTCTTTGAGGAGGGGAGCGTGATGGGGAGTCACTGACCCACGCGGAACACAAACAATGTTGGTTGTGTTCCCCAGCCGCTTTGGGTGGTAGTTGGCATCGCCGCTGAGAATTGGGTGGAGTTCTTTATAGAAGGGCATCGTGGCTGCATCGTTGCTACTTTTGGAGTTGTGGTCATTGACCTGGCAATAATTCTTACGCATCAGTTTCGTCTTTGTCCTGCACTCTTCAGCGGTCCACTCATGCCCTTTGCTTCTCATTTTGGCAGCAATTTTTTCGAAGAGGTCAATATTTCTATGGGACCCCTTCAGCTGTTCCTGCACCTTTTCCTCGCCCCATATCGCCAAAAGGTCTAGGGTCTCATTGTAGGACCAGGAGATCCCACGGCCGCCTTTCCTGGGGTGAGGAGCGGTTTTGGCATCCATCTCTGTAACTGCACAGGTGAAGGGCAGGAGAACAATGGAGATTTGCATCTAAAATTTGGGATGTTGAAAGAAAGGGGCAGGTAGACCTCCCACTTACTGGCCAGTGCCCGCCTATGGACAAGAAAATTTCCGGTCATCTCCTGGAACCGTGGTATATTATCCCAGGCTGTTTACATTTCCGATTTTCCGAATCCTCCTGTGACTTTTTTAAAAACCAGCACAAACCGCGGGACTGAAAGTCCCGTGGATCAAGGGATAAATGGTGGCCCCCCTTCCGAAAAACACATGTCCGACACAAGGTACGTGTAAATAACCGGGGTTCGACATGAATTCATCCCACTACATTTTCATTGTGTAAACAGCACCCTGGAAAAAACTTTTATGAGCTGTAAGGGCTTTGAGGTTTGTACATCCAAGAACAGTAAAACTCTTTCATTTGGACTACAATTGGTAAGTTTTACCTATACAGCACCTGAAAGTTTTTCCAGCTGTTACAATGCAGAGACAGTTACACCTGAGACAAAATGTAGGCCTGTGACTCTAACATTGTCACTTTTCTTCTCTTGTATGACTGTTAACATCTTTGCCTGAAGAAGCCAGTGAAGCAGTGAAAGCTTGCATGATGTATTTTGTCCTTTTTAGTTGGTCCAATAAAGGGAGCACTGTTTTGTGGATGTTGATGTATTTAGAATCAGAACTGTGAGTGATGCATTTGATGAAGTGGACCGTGTCCGTGAAAGCTTGTGCTAGAAATTTCTTTCTCTCAGTTGCAGTTTCAAAGGTGCTACTGGATTTAACATGGCTTGCTTTTTTGAATTCATCCAGAAAACCAGTTGCCATTTTTTAGTGGGTGAGAATCTTTGTCACCATTGTCTCACACTTCAGCTCACATTTCTAGCACCTTTCAGTCTTGATAAAAGATTTCACTCAGGAGCTCATTAGTTGTTCATATGACAAGGGGCCCTTTCACACCACACAATTATAGGACTACCATTCCACTTTAACTGGCATGGCAACATCCCATGGAATCTTATGAGTTCGTTTAGGGAGTTTTGCAATCCGCAGCCAAAGCACCGTAGGAACCATTAGATTGTAAGCTTGAGGGCAGTGAACTGTTTTGTTCTTTTTCTTGTAAAATGCCATGTACATTGATGGTGCTATAGAAGATAATAATAATAATAATAATAATTCCATAGGACTGACACCACTACAGTGTTATAGTTCTATTACAGTTGTTCCCACATATTTGCTGGGGTTTGGTTCCAGGACCCCCATGGATACCAAAATCCATGAATATTCAAGTTCCATTATATGCAATGGCATAGGTGTCCCTTATGTAAGATGGCAAAATCAAGGTTTGCTTTTTGGATTGTTATTTTTTAAAGAATATTTTCAAACCGTGAAGACTTAAATCCGTGTATACCAAATATGTGGATATGGAGGAACAACTGTATTCCACTTTTACTGCTTTGACTGCCTCCTGTGTAATCCTGGGATTTCCAGTTCAGGAAGGAACATTTAGAACTCTCAGACAGAGCTCTTGGTCCTCACTCAACTACAAAGCCCAGAATTCCAAAGGAGGCAGTTAGAGCAATTAAAGAGGAATAATAGCACTATAACAGTGTAGTGTGATAGTTAAACCCCATAAAGCTATAACTGTGTAGTGTGAAAGTGCTCAAGATTTTTGGTTCAAATTTTAATTTGGTGTTATAGTATGTATCCAAAAAGAGCTGCCCCCAAACTGCCCCAGAGACTTGAGATAATCAACCTTTTCTCCACCACCGTTTTACCTCACAACTCCCCCCCTCCCTCGCGCCTTTAAAAAGAACGTGAGCGCTCCCACCCGCCTTTTCTTCTTAGGCAGCCCTCGGACTCCGCCTTCCTCCGGCTCTTCGTTCTGCGCATGCCCGCGCCTTTTGAGCCAGGAGAAGAAGGCTTCCGAACTCCAGGCAACCGAGGGAAGGCACCATCAGCCAGAGAGCAGATCAGCTGAACGCGTCCCGTGACACGCCGGGCAGTGGTGACTGCGACTGCGCGCGGGAGGGCGGCTTCCCTGCCCGAGCGAAAATGGCGGCCTCCAGAGCTAGGCTCTGAGGGGGAGGTAGGAGAGCTTTAGGCGTCGCGGCTGCAGCTCAGCCGGGGAAGGAGAGAGAGTTTTCTCCCCCTCGGCAGCGGCGGTCAAGACGACGACAAGTGAAGCAGCTTCGTGTGTTGCTGGGTCGTAGTGTTTCTTTGCACTGGAAGGCTTGGAGAGGCTGGGCAGCGCTGCTCCCTGCCCAGGTAAATAGCTGGGATTTACCTCAGGGAAAAGCTGAGGAAAAACGCCCTGGCTTGGCCAGCCGTGAGGGTGGGAAGGGATAGGTGTTTCTTATTGTAGGCTTGAGCCGGATATCCCCCCCCCTCCGTTGACTGAGTGCCCTCCCCCATTAAAATAATAATAATAATAATAAATAATTGCATCTTCCCTCGTGGAGGTAATAAGTTGAGAAAAAAGAAGGTTTTTCCACACTTGACAAGGGTGGCTGTAGCTTCCAAAACTACTCTGCCAAAGCGACAGGGAGAAGTACTGTAAGATGTTAACTGTTATATTCCAAGCATTAAAAATGGTTCATGCTCCGTGTTCATTGCCTCTCTAAATAAATGTGTTTAGAATTGTGTCTAGTTCTGGGAGTTCCTGTTCTGACCCTTTCTTGGAAAGTTTGGTTCTAACCTTTCCTGCAACCTTTCTGGTCCCTGTAGGTTGTAACTCTTAAGACATTTCCTTCACCATCTTTTCTGTTCTTAATAAATTCTACCTCATATATGTATGCCCTAATCAGTATTTTTTAAAAGAAACTACAATAATTGTTAAAGAAATGGCATTGTCATTTTAAATCTTTTATTTCCAAATATAGTAGAATTTGCTTTAGAAGTATGCTGAGATAGCTGAATTGTTCTGTACTGTGCATGTTTCTCAGAGATGGTGAGTGGATAGTAGTTAGTTCTTGACCGATATGTATTTTGGGTCTTGGGTTTTTGGTAGGTTTATGGGAAGAAATATTATTTTATATAATTTACCACAAAACTAGGGTTTTTTCTTCTGTGAAACAGGACTGTACTTACATTTGTGCAAGGTGTAGCTTTTGAGAAGAGAATTTTCTTAGGGGTTGCTGTTCTCACACAGAAAGTTAAGATAGGAAAAGAAACAAATCAATATATACAACAGATTTTAAACAAGATGTTAATCTGTTTTTACAATCTCCTCCCTGCCAGAGACAGGCTAAGAACCCTCAAGCAGTTCTGAAATGCTTTGTCTTGGTCTTGTGAATAATTTGAATTTGCTTGTTCACATGCCCAGTGACCTGAGTAAATGCTTTCCCACCTATCATCATTTAATAATTAACACCTTAGCATGCACTACCTTTTGTTTTTAGGCCTTGTAACTCTGTATCAGTAACTTGCACATTTTTATAAAATGCATTGGTAACTTCTCTGATGGTGGTGGCAGTTGAGGATAGGGAGCCCTGGTGGCGCAGTGGTTAAATACCAGTATTGCAAACCACCACGTTGCAAGTTCGATTCCAGCGGGCTCCAAGGTTCACTCAGCCTTCCATCCTTTCGTAGGTCGGTAAATTGAGTACCCAGCTTGTGGGGGGCAATTAGCTTACACACATTGGAAACTGTTTAATGCAGTGTAGATGTGTAAATAGCTATTGCTTAAAACAATTTGTAAGCCGCTCTGATAGCCTTGTGGCTGAAGAGCGGGGTATAAATAACTAACTAAATAAAATAAATAAAATAAATAAATAGGATGTTCTCTATAGAAGTAAAGCTTTCTGACAAGGGGGGGCATGGCTTGTAGTTTGATACACAATTTTAGTGAAGCAAACTGAGGAAAACTACATGTTTGTTATCTAGGAATGTATGTATTTTGCCTGTAAGATACATAATCCAAAGGACATGCAGTTCTGGACACTGGATATAGATAAATTTGATCTTCTTTTTTAGGCATGTCTGTGCTCTGTTTTGAAGTTATCAGCTAGAAGTAAATTGCTGTGGATTAACAGTTTTGTCATGATGATGTTGAATTCAAGGACAGGGGATTAGATGAAACTCAATGAAAATACTAACATCTTTACCATTAACTATATTTCTTGACACCGGTAGTGGTACATTCTGAATTTTTTCCTTTGTTCAATGTGGTTTTGGAAGATTTTGAAGGCCCAGGCTGCAGTGCACAGTTTCATACAGGTTTGCTTAAAAGCTGAGTTCACTGGGACATGTGTGTGTGCCTTCAAGTCATCTGTAGATTTATCGCAACCCCATGAACTTCGTAGGGTTTTCTTAGGCAAGGAATATTCAGAGGTGGTTTTGTTAATTCCCTCCTCTGAAATATAGCCCACAGCACCCGGACTGGCAGTCTCCCATCCAAATAAATGTGTGTCTGATTGTATCCTTGAATGGTTCTTCCTTTATAAGTAGTGTTTGAACAGATTTGATAAGAAGAGTTTCATAATTCATCTCAAGACTTTTTTCATGACTTTGGATTCAGTGTTGTGTTTTTACTTTGATAGATGTATGCTACACTTTATGAATAGCAAGGATTCTTGATTGATTTTCAAATGGACTAAATCAATAGAAATGGCGTTCATCAGCACATAATCTTTGTGGTTCTTTCTATTTCAATCCTCTTCCTTCCAGTTTTTTTGTTACAATATTTGTGAGGCTATTTGTGTGGCAAATAATGTGTTTTGCATGATATTTCTGACTTTGTCATGAATGAATTCTCCATTCATTCATTCTCCATAGATGGTAATGTAAATGCTTTTAATCAGTGGCTCTTAACCTTTTCTTTACCAGGGACCCCCTTTAAATATCTTTTGTTGTCATGGACCCCAAGACTAAACTCAAAATTTAAAATAATAATAATACCTGATCATCATAATAATAATACCTGATAATCATAATAATTACAATCAAACCATCCATTAAACCTTCCCTTAGAGGCACTGGAGGGGGATGGAAAACTTTTTTCCTGCTTCTTCCTGCAAATTTGTGGTTGGAGCAGATTAAATGGCAATGTGCAGGCCAAGTCACCCAGCCTTTGTCTTGGCTCCTATTAAGTGGCCACTGTACTGCAGGCAGGAGGTGGACCGAGCAGCTTTCAATCCTTCGTGGATCCCCTGTGAGGACATCACAGCTCCTGGGGATCCCCAGATCACAGGTTAAGAACCACTGCTTTAATTTTTTGTCAGTCAAAGCTGAACTTGACTACTTTCAAAGTTTTTCACAATGCAATATATAGAATGAAGTCTGAAGACAATTCAGGTTTCTTTTGAATTAAAATATTTAAAACATTCATATTTGTTCTTCTGTAGAACTTCCAAGTTGGTTTGCAAAAAAGATAAAATGCAACAATAACATTAAGGTGGGTGCACCTAAGGGAACAGTCCTTTCCATGTCTACTCATACATGAGAACTATTAAGGTTAGTGGGATTTACTTCCTGAAAAGTGGGTATAGGAATGTACCTACAGTCTTGTTAGTAAAATCTGAGCTTGAAGTGAATTGCGTAAAGGGGTCTATTTAAATATTATTTAAAGCTGAAGTCCTTTTGGTCACACCCACTAGATTTCCTTTCTCTCTGTTTCTTGGCTTATAAGAGAAACCTGAAAAAAAACATTACACATCTGCAGATTAGTAAAGTTGACTGTCAAAAACATGTAGTCTGTCATTTAGATTATAACTGCACTACAGATTAGTAAAGGTGTCTGTCAAAAGCATGTGGCCTGTCACTTAGATTATAACTGTACTGCCTGAGGTCTAATAAAAGGCTTGGTTAAATTCTGTGTTGCTTTGAATTCATTTTAAAAAAATGTATAAACATTGAAGGATGTGTTAAAGTCTCATAATGGAACTTAATGTAAGCATGGTACCTTTTTTTTCCCCTGGGAGAGAAATAAGATCTAGAATCTTGTGACTCAAGTTGTGATTAGAGTTACAAATCAGTACCGTATATTTATGCTGATTTGGTAGGTCTTCTGTAGGCCTTACAGAATTATGAGAAATGATATCTAGATGATTCCATATTGGCAGCCCTTGATAGATACACCTGATGGTAGATGGGTATATGACCCCTCTCACTTCCAGTCAAACAATGAAGTCAGAGGGAAATTAAACATTGAAAATAGACTGATGGCTGTCTTATAGGCGGGTGTTCAAAAAATGGTGATAACACAGGCATATTGCATTAGTGATCAGATTTAACAGATACAGTGTGCTAATTAACTTTTATTCCTGTTTAAGCCATGGTTCTGGGATTTCGGACCTCTCAAATGTTCCGCTATTTTGCATTGAAACCTTTTTCTGTTCAAGAAATTAAGGAGGAAATGTCATGTTAGGGAGGGTGCCATTAAGCTTTTCAAAGCAGGAATGCAACAATTTTATCTTCAATGTGTCTGCTATGAACGATGAAATTGCATGAACTGGAGCATAATTGCTCCATGAACTGGAGCATAATTGAGTAGCCCAGGATTAGTTTTGCATCCAAACTTCCTAGTGAGAAGCTGTACAGCATAATAGAATGTCAGGATATACACAAATGCTTTCTTTCTTAATATGAGCTGTGTGCAGTTACAGCTTTGGTTTTCTGAACCTTCAGCTAACAGCAACCCACTTCCTCCCCCCCCCTCCACACCTAGTGTGGAATAGGAATATAGTTTCATAAATCACTGCATTACTTCTTTTTATTTGTTTATGTGAAACAAGATTAGAAACAGTGCAGCAGAAATTATGCTTCACTTCCATATTATAAAGTTGGAAAAGCAAATAGGCAAAGCTTGAGGAATTATTGCTTAGGTTAACTTTTCATCTTGAAGAAACACTGGATTGTAATTGGAGCTATTTTTTTCTTGCTCCTATTGACTTGTCTTTTGCCTTTGGTTTCTCTGCCATCTTGAGGTACTATGAGTCTCTCTCTCTCTCTCTCTCTCTCTCTGGCTTTTCTTCGCAAACGAAGATTCAGGAAGGACTCATCCCGCTTTTTCTGCAAGTGTGCTGATGACTAAAAAGGCCAATCCGAGATAAACAAGTCCGGTTGCAGAAAGCACAGCAGAAGGTCTCCTTGGGTGATGTTTCTGGGTTGTGAGTCTTTGTGCGTTGTCATTTCTCTTCAAGACTTGTTCGGTGTGAGTTCTCAAATAAGGCTGCAGCATTGTGATAGTGTGTCTCCATGCCTCCCGATGTGAGGCCAGGGCGGACCACTGTTGGTGATCAATTTGGCCAAGCCTGAGATGTTGTTTCAGGGAGTCCTTGTATCGCCTTTTTGGAGCGCCCCTATTACGCTGACCCGTGGCGAGTTCACCATAGAGTACTATTTTTGGGAGGTGACGGTCCTCCATCCTAGAAACATACCCTGCCCAGCACAGCTGTGTTCTCAATATCATGGCCTTTCAGGGTATACCACCTTAATCTGGGTTTTAAAAACTCAGAGTTTTCTCTGGCATTTGCTAGAAAACTTAGTGTGAACAAAGGATCCACCCTGGATTTGGGGTGGGGGGGCAGGATAAGTGCTGCCTAACAAGAGCTACCATTCCCCCCCCCCTCCTCGGCACTCCTGCCACTGTTTTGCAGTCGTTCACTCTGAGGTCAGAATGAACAGCCAGCCACATGATCTTATGGCCGGTTGCCTTGTTCTGACTTCAGAATGAGAGACTGTGCACCAGGAAGGCGAGCCCTGGGCAGTCACTTCTTCCAAGATCAGAATGAGTGGCCAGCCATGCATGGCTGGTTGCCTTGTTATGACCTCAGAGCGAGTGACTGCATGCCAGTAGTGGCAGCAGTGTGGAGGTCCCTGGCTAGGCAGTGGTGGTGGAGTTGATAGGTTATCTATACTGGGGGTAAAACTCCAGATGAATAACATGTGCAGACAAGCCTAGCAATGAGTGATGTAGATTTCGGCTTTGGCCAGATAAGCTGTGGATCTTAACTCTGGACCAGAGTAGTCTGACTTTCATGTGGTGCAGCTCTGGCCAGAATAGTCCGAATTGTGGATAGTGTGTCTCCATGCCTCCCGATGTGAGGCCAGGGCGGACCATTGTTGGTGATCAATTTGGCCGAGCCTGAGATGTTGTTTCAGGGAGTCCTTGTATCGCTTTTTTGGAGCACCCCTCTTACTCTGACCCGTGGCGAGTTCACCTTAGAGTACTATTTTGGGGAGGTGATGGTCCTCCATCCTAGACACATGCCCTGCCCAGCGCAGCTGTGTTCTCAATATCATGGCCTCAATGCTGGTGATCCCTGCTTGCTCAACGACAGCAACATTCGTCACATAGTCAGTCCAGTGTATATTTAGGATTGTACGTAAACAGCACTGGTGGAAGCGTTTGAGGAGTCGTAAGTGGTGGCGATAGGTGACCCATGTTTACAATGGCTCTATACACACTGATTTTTTGTGTTTCGTCTCAGGTGTTTATTACTCCAGACTCTTTTGTAAAGTCTTCCAAATGTGCTGTGTGCCTTTGCTAATCTGTGATCGATCTCTTTGTCAATCTTGGCATCTGAGGAGATGATGCTTCCCAGGTAGGTGAACTGCTGAACGGACTTAAGCACAGAATTGCTGACGGCAATGTGGGGATGGTGGTGCTCGTCCTGTGGTGCAGGCTGGTAAAGAACTTCTGTTTTCTTCAGGTTGACTTTAGTTACTGAGGAAAGGGCCTATTGATTGATGGTGCCCTGGCTTTGGAATGTTCTCCTGGTATTTATTTTGTTGTCTTTCCATCATCAAGCAAAGCCCTTGTTTTCCCATTAAAAAAAACCCCTTTTGATAATGTGGCTCCTATATTACTTTTACACAGCTTTTAAAGATTTGTTTATTTGTAGATTTATAGTTTATTTGAATGTGCTAACATTCTTACGGTGTTTAATGTTTTATTGTAAGATATAGTGAAGTTATGACTGAAGGTGGTGGTAATTTCAATAAAAATATTTCCTTTTCCACTAAAGAGGGTAGCAATTTAAAAAAAGGCATAGTTCATCAACCCAGTCTCTTAGTTGAGGGGATGAAGGTTTGTTGCCTTAATGCTTTTCAATCTCCATCTAGCTGGAGTTCTTTGAGTTTACCATTTTGGCCTCCTAAGCTTCCAAGATTGTAACAGTATGGAGATTATTACACTACACTGTTATAGCACTATTATTCCACTTTAACTGCTCTGGTTGCCTCCTGTGGATTCCTGGGATTTGCAGTTTAGGGAAGAGTATTTAGAACTCTCAGCCAGAGAACTCTTAGGCCTCACTAAACTGCAAACCCCAGAATTCCACATGAGGCAGCCAGAGCAGTTAAAGTGGAATAATAGCAATATGACAGTATAGTGTGATAAAGCTCTAGTAGGCAGATCAGCACCAACATTTCGACTGAGAATTTCTTAAGCTTTGAACTTTGAGGAAATATATATGACAGCAGAATGAATATGCGGCTTTATATCTTTTGTGTATTTATTGAGTAAAAAAAATCAACCTGTGAAGTTACATACTTCTTATCACAACATCATCATATATCATAGACATTTTCATACAGCCAATTTGTCTAGCTTTTCATACAGCCAATTTGTCCAGTTACAGGCACGGAACAGGGGTGCTGAAAGATTTTTCTTTCAGGCGACATTCACCTTGTTCCGTACCCTAAGTGTTACTGTTCTGTTTTCTCCCCATGATATATTACTCATGGGGAGAGGTCATTATTAAACACCCAATGGTTCCATTTCTGTAACGGATCACAGATGTGCAAACAGGAGACCCGTTCCTGTTCTGGAATGACAAGGATGGGGGAGGAGGTCTGTACTGAGCACTTCCGGCCACGAATGGGAATCAAGGTAAGTGCCACCTTCCCACCCACCCCCAGGTTTCTTTAAAAAAATTATTTTGGCATTTTGACAGCTGGGGGGAGTTATCTTTGAATTTCCCTCCCACTCATTCTCTTGTGAGAACAAGTGGGATTTCAGCCCGCTGGTTGTAAAGGCAGCCTTATGACGGCTGCATTTACGGCCAGCCAGCAAGGAAGAAGGGAAGCCGTTCCTGCATCGGAATGGAGGTAAGTGTGCGAACATTTACCTCAATTCCGTTGCAGGAATGGGAGAGGGGCTTGCGTGACAGAAACGGGGCTTTTGGCACCGGTGTGAAAATCTCCATTTTCAGTCTAGGTACATTTTCTTTCATAGACATTTCATAATCTAGGCACATTATCTTCATACAAAGAATAGTTGTATTATGAGGTGCAGTAATGCCTATCTGTTGAGGAAAGTACACAAATCAGACAGGCATTATTATATATTAATGTATATTTCAGAATTTGGTAGGGTTTCATCATTTCTAGTACTGTATATTGTATTACATGTAAGGCATGTAGTTCATCATTTCTAGTACTGTACATTGCATTACATATAAGGCACCTAGCTTTTTGTACAGTACAGTTCAGACACTTTTAACTTAGTTCATATCGTGTATTGTATATACAGATACGTATATACATTGCGCTAATTCAGCAAAGTTGTTACAGAGTATAAACCTCTCTCTGTTAGAGTGGCATTTCATTGTAAATAAATATTCTCACCCATCCTGGGGGTTAAAGTCAGCCAGCAGCTTCTTCTGACACAAATGCTTATAAGCAAATTGGCCTTGAACAGAAGAACTCAGTCTGGTTATATAGAGGTTGCAAGCAGATTGTTTACATTTCCCGAATCTACTCACAGACAAGTTTCAGTGCTTCTCCTTCCAGCTTGGTTCCAGAGGGCAAGAACTTTCAGTTTGTCTCTGCCTGCAGCTTCCTGCTCTTCGTATAGTTGTTTCTCTTGGAGCAGTTAATATTGCCTGTACTGTATTTGTCTTTTTCTTTTTTTTTTACAGAAGCTGTGATTGTTTCACTATATCACATTCTGTGAGGCTGGCTAGCTCAGTTGTTGGGAGTTAAAACTTAAACTTGTTCTTTCAATATATCTCAGTCTCTATAAGCAGATGGTACCTTTGAAACTTATAATTTTTAACGTGCAGTTCAGGAGATGGCAAATCTGATATAATTCCTATTACACAATGCACTAGCTTTATTTATGTGTTTGCTTAAATACCATCTGTATAGCAATATTCAAACAAGAATGCTTAAAGTCCAAGGATGATTTTAGTAATTGAATTGCTTGTCTGGAACAGAAAAAAAATAGAAGGCATTTTTCTTGTTGAAAATATGTAGGCATGCATTGACTTACCCCTTTAATGATACAAGTTGTAAACAGCATTCTGGAGATTCACTTGAGGTTATGCTTTTATGTTTACCTGATAAATGTGCTATTTAAGGTTAGTCTGTTTACTGGTAGAGCTGCTTTTTTTTCTTTAAATCTTACTACATTAGGATCCCTGTATCCACTGATTTATTATCCACTGCTTCAATTATCCACAGGACAAAACAGCATGCCTACCATAGAGTCTTCCTAGAAAATGTGTTCTCTATCCATTTTCTAGGTCCTCCAAGGCAATTCTATGGCATTTTAAACCGGAAGTCCCATTATTTTCAATGACTTTCAATATTATCCACAGTTTTCTGTATCAACGCCCCCCCCCCAGAACCAATCCCCAGCGGATACAGGGGTCCTACTGTATGTTGGTGCATCCTGCCTACAGTGCATGATTTTTTCTGTGCACTGTTGGCAACAATAGAAATAATTTCTGCATGGCCTTATGTGTGTAGAATTCTGCAACAGAACACTTGTTCATTTATAAGTTTATAAATTTTTGATGTTCTCTAGACTTCCCTTCCAAATGAAAAAAAAACCCAGCTAATTGTTCAGCTGAAATAATGTTCACAAATGACCCAAACCACCATAAAGATGTGATAGCTTGGCTCTCCTAGTCCCTTCATTTCACCTTCCCCCAATCTTGAAAAATGAAACCCATAAAAAATTGCTGTTCTTAGGATGAATCACAGAACTGGATGTGACATGTGACCCTTTAAAATTGTGCTAGGAATGATGGCGCAGATGAGGAGGTACAGTGGGGAAATTGCCTCTCCTTTGCAATTGCGCATTCCTTGTTCATAGTACCAGAATCAGAAAATTTTATTGCATCATAGCATCCAACCATTGTGCAAAAACCAGAGAAAAAAGTAAAACGTATAATGATCAACAGTAATCAACAATTGATAAATCACTTTCCATACCCCCCTTGATCTTTGTGGCACGCAAATGTAAGCCCCGACAAGAAATTTGGATGTTCTAAAAAACACATATTGCTCGGTATAAGACAACAAAAAACAAACCTTCGCAGAGGAATAATTTCCCTTAAAAGACTTCAGTAGGGGAAAAATATACTTATTCCTGAGATTGTTGTAAACAGAGCATTCAAGCAGAAGATGAATTAAATCTTCTATTGAAGCAGTTACACATGCATATTCTGTCTTTCATGGGGTCTTTTTTATATCTGCCCATTCGAATTGCCAATGGAAGGACGTTCAGTCTAGCATGCAGAAGAGCTAACTTCATTTTAAGGGTTGGAAGATCAACCAAATAGTGAGGAAGTGGTGAATTCAGTGGAATAAAGGAAACAAAAAAAAAAGTATTAGATTGGCAGGACTTAATCTCAGCCATCTGGGATTGCATCGTAATATCCTTAAGTCTTTGGAGAATTAGTACTTTTGCTTTATCATATCCCTTGTGTCAGAAAAAAAGGAACAGAAAACCCCAAGTTCATGACAGCCAATTGCATTTTGTGCATCCATGAACTTGGGCCTGGCTCATCAAGAGACATCAAAAGGAACACAGATACCTGCTTAAAGATAACTTTTAGCCAGAAGAGAAGGGCTAATCTAAGAGCCTCTGCTTTGATTAGCATTAAACCTAGCTCTGCATGAAGCTGTGCTGATTTAGTGGAAGTGGGGACTGCCACAAGTCTGTGCAAAAATTTATTTTGTGTCCTCTCTAATGTGTCTAGATTGGCCAGGGCCCACAGTGGTGCTCCATACAGCAGTTTTGGCCGGACTCTAAGCCTATAAAGTTCTAAAGTGGACTGGATCATATTGCCCCCTTTTGTGCAAAAGAATCTTAGTAGGCCATTTAGAGTTTTTTCAGCTAACAGGGTACTCGAAAGAACCTATGAAGACCAGTTACCCGTCCAGTGAGACTATCCCAATATATTTAAAATAAAAGAACTTGTTCCAGTTTATTCCCATCGAGTAGCCAGTTAAGGGTTTTTTTTAATTTCCCAAATACCATACCTTTGGTTTTTTGATAATTGATGGAAAGACGTTCATTCTTACAATATGCACTAAACTGATTCAACAGTCTACAGAGGCCTACTTGAGTGTAAGTTCATAGTACAGTAGGACCCCCGTATCCGCTGATTAATTATCCACTGATTCAGTTACCCACAGCACACAAAACAGCACACCTACCATAGAGTCCTAGAAAATGCCTAGAGAGGCATCATCTCTAGAAGTTTTCTAGGTCCGCCAAGGCAACTCTATGGTATTTTGAACTGGAAGTCCCATTATTTTCAATGGTGTTTGCTGTTATCCTCGATTTTTGGTATCCACCCCCCCCCCCGAAACCAATTCCCCACAGATACAGGGGTCCTACTGTGTAATAAGATCATTACAATGTAACACATTGAAGATACTGGAATACGTGTTCAGATGTCTCCTCTCTGTTATGTTTCTTTCTTTACATTTTTCAGTAGTTTTGCTTTTTATTTTTTACTTAGTTTATTGAATTCATATATTTTTCTTACCATTGTGAAACCAACACTTTTATATGTGCTGGCTACCAGGATTTTAGATTGTGGATATGTATACAAGAAAAGGAAATTATGTATGGATCAGTTTTGAAAATTTAAATAGGGAAATTTGGGAAATTTAAATAGTATGCTTTCCAATATACTAGAATTGCACTGGCCTTTGGGCCTCTTAGGCCTTATCACTGGTTTTTGAGGTGAGAAAATCTAGCACTTTTGTGGATCTACAGATTTCTGGGAAAGACTGGAAATGAAAGACAGGATTTTTTTAAAAGGAATTTTGTAAATTGTGTTTATGTTAAGAAAAGCAGATTTTCAGCCTATATTGGTGTTAACTGGAATGCAGTTTGAAAACTCCTGTTTTTATTGCATTAGTCTGCAACTGGTAGATTGTAGAATGGAGTAGGGCCTAAGGCACCAGATCCTGTCTTGTTTTGGAGGCTAAGCAGGAACAACCCTAGTTAGTACTTTGATGGGAGATTACCAATGAACACTGGATGCTCTAGGCTATGTTTTAGAGGAAGGAACTGGCAAAACCACCTCTGAGTGTTCGTTGCCAAGAAAACCCTATGAAATTCATAGAGTTGCCATAAATTAACAGGCGACTTGAAGACACATACACACGGACACAGAACATGGTAGAAAGCATTCAGTAAGATAACTTTACCTTTGTGGGGAAGATGTAAAACTGAAAACATATGTAATCATGTAAATACCATACTTGAGAATGTGCTGATTGATAAGTGATATGATTTCTAGTTGCTCCTTATTGGCATTGTACAGCTTTGTAAAGGACCCTGGAAATACTTGATGAATGGTAAAATAAATTATAAAACAGGTGGCATTGCAATGCAGTTTTTTTGAAGTTGCTCAGATTTGTTGGTCTCTTTTGTTTTCTATGACTGTCATTTTGGCACACGCTCCCAGATGTTGGTATTTGCCACATATACAAAAATCTAGTATGCCTATCTACCAACAGTGAATTCATGTTAAATATGTGTGGGAGCTAAAACAGAAAAGAATTACAGTCGTCCCTTCACATTCGCGGGGGTTCCGTTCCGCGGACCCCCGCGAATGTGAAAAATCCGCGAATAACTACACCCCTCCCCCTCCCTCCCCAGGCCTTCGCGGGGCCTTCTTAGGCCCCGCGGAGGCCTCACCGGCCCTCCCTCCCACCCTCCCCGGGCCTTCGCGGGGCCTTCCTAGGCCCCGCGGAGGCCTCACCGGCCCTCCCTCCCCGGGCCTTCGCGGAGCCTTCCTAGGCCCAGCGGAGGCCTCACCGGCACTCCCTCCCCCTCCCTCCCCAGGCCTTCGCGGGGCCTTCTTAGGCCCCGCGGAGGCCTCACCGGCACTCCCTCCCACCCTCCCCGGGCCTTCGCGGGGCCTTCCTAGGCCCCGCGGAGGCCTCACCAGCACTCCCTCCCACCCTCCCCGGGCCTTCGCGGGGCCTTCCTAGGCCCCACGGAGGCCTCACTGGCACTCCCTCCCACCCTCCCCGGGCCTTCGCGGGGCCTTCCTAGGCCCCGCGGAGGCCTCACCGGCACTCCCTCCCACCCTCCCCGGGCCTTCGCGGGGCCTTCCTAGGCCCCGCGGAGGCCTCACCGGCACTCCCTCCCACCCTCCCCGGGCCTTCGCGGAGCCTTCTTAGGCCCCGCGGAGGCCTCACCGGCACTCCCTCCCACCCTCCCCGGGCCTTCGCGGAGCCTTCTTAGGCCCCGCGGAGGCCTCACCGGCCCTCCCTCCCACCCTCCCCGGGCCTTCGCGGGGCCTTCCTAGGCCCCGCGGAGGCCCCACCGGCCCTCCCTCCCACCCTCCCCGGGCCTTCGCGGGGCCTTCTTAGGCCCCGCGGAGGCCCCACCGGCTCTCCCTCCCACCCTCCCCGGGCCTTCGCGGGGCCTTCCTAGGCCCCGCGGAGGCCTCCCCGGGCCTCCCTCCCACCCTCCCCGGGCCTTCGCGGAGCCTTCTTAGGCCCCGCGGAGGCCTCACCGGCCCTCCCTCCCACCCTCCCCGGGCCTTCGCGGGGCCTTCCTAGGCCCCGCGGAGGCCTCACCGGCCCTCCCTCCCCGGGCCTTCGCGGAGCCTTCCTAGGCCCAGCGGAGGCCTCACCGGCACTCCCTCCCACCCTCTCCGGGCCTTCGCGGGGCCTTCCTAGGCCCCACGGAGGCCTCACCGGCACTCCCTCCCACCCTCCCCGGGCCTTCGCGGAGCCTTCTTAGGCCCCGCGGAGGCCTCACCGGCCCTCCCTCCCACCCTCCCCGGGCCTTCGCGGGGCCTTCCTAGGCCCCGCGGAGGCCCCACCGGCCCTCCCTCCCACCCTCCCCGGGCCTTCGCGGGGCCTTCCTAGGCCCCGCGGAGGCCCCACCGGCCCTCCCTCCCACCCTCCCCGGGCCTTCGCGGAGCCTTCTTAGGCCCCGCGGAGGCCTCACCGGGCCTCCCTCCCACCCTCCCCGGGCCTTCGCGGGGCCTTCCTAGGCCCCGCGGAGGCCTCACCGGCACTCCCTCCCACCCTCTCCGGGCCTTCGCGGGGCCTTCCTAGGCCCCGCGGAGGCCTCACCGGCACTCCCTCCCACCCTCCCCGGGCCTTCGCGGAGCCTTCTTAGGCCCCGCGGAGGCCTCACCGGCCCTCCCTCCCACCCTCCCCGGGCCTCCCTCCCACCCTCCCCAGGCCTTCGCGGGGCCTTCCTAGGCCCCGCGGAGGCCTCACCGGCCCTCCCTCCCTCCCTCCCCAGGCCTTCGCGGGGCCTCCGGAGGGCCTCCGGGCGTCCCGCGAAGGCCTCCCCACCCCTCCCCAGGTCTTTCACGGGGCCTCTGGAGGCCCCGTGTCGCGGTTTTGGGGGGGCCCGGGGGGGGCCCTCCCAAAACCGCGAATAACCGAAACCGCGAATGTCAAGTTCGCGAATGTGGAGGGACAACTGTAAATATCTCACCTTTTCATATTGAGACATGACAGCTGATTTCCTATTGTTACATGTTTCAGAAATCATCAAAAGGAAAATGAGTAGCAATGACCCTTATGGATACAGAATATTTAGCCTGAAAATGTGATACAAATAATGATAAGCAGTAACAAGAGAGAACAGTAAAATGAGAGATACAGTATTTAACAAAAATAATTTTCGGATAGATATGTGGCAGTAGCTATATTCTAGTTCTAACAACTTAGAAAGGAAGTTGATTGAAAATTCTGTTACTGTTTTTTCTTGAATGAGGCCTTGGCTTAATGATCTTTATCAATGACTTGGATGAGGGAATTAGGGGCATACTTATCAAATTTGCAGATGACACCAAATTAGGAGGAGTAGCTAATACCCTAGAGGACAGGATCAAAATTCAAAATGACCTGAATAGACTAGAAAGCTGGGCCAAAGCTAACAAAATGAAACTCAATACGGAGAAATGTAAAGTACTGCACTTAGGGTGGAAAAATGAAATGCACAGATATAGGATGGGAGAGACCTGGCTGAATGAGACTACGTGCGAAAGGGATCTAGGAGTCCTAGTAGACCACAAGTTAAACATGAGTCAACAGTGTGATGCAGCAGCTAAAAAGGCCAATACGATTTTGGGCTGTATCAATAGAAGTATAGTGTCTAGATCAAGGGAAGTAATAGTGCCGCTCTATTCTGCCTTGGTCAGACCTCACCTAGAATATTGTGTCCAGTTCTGGGCACCCCAATTCAAAAAGGATATTGACAAATTTGAGCATGTCCAGAGAAGGGCAACTAAAATGGTGAAAGGTCTGGAAACCATGCCTTATGAGGAAAGACTTGGGGAGCTGGGTATGTTTAGCCTGGAAAAAAGACGGTTAAGGGGGACAATATGATAGCCCTGTTTAAGTATTTGAAGGGATGTCACGCTGAGGATGGAGCAGGCTTGTTTTCTGCTGCTCCAGAGACTGGAACATGGAGCAATGGATGCAGGCTCCAGGAACAGAGATTTCCACCTCAACATTAGGAGGAACTTTTTGACAGTAAGAGCTGTTCGGCAGTAGAACACACTCCCTCGGAGCATGGTGGGGTCTCCTTCCTTGGAGGTCTTTAAACAGAGACTGGATTGCCATCTCTCGGGGATGCTTTGATCGTGATTTCCTGCGAGGCAGGGGATTGGACTGGATGGTCCTCGTGGTCTCTTCCAACTCTACAATTCTATGATTCTATGAAGATCTGTCAAGTTGTTTAAAAATAATGGAAGGCCATTATAGTCTATGTACTTGATTATGTTTATAATATTTCAAAGCTTGATTGGCTGTTGACAAATGATATTATCTGAACAATTTAATGTAAACAGTGGAAAATAAACATTTTATAATTCTTCATGTAGTTTGCCTGGTTTAAGAGGAGAGGTTATGGAAAAGTTGAAATGTATCTGTGGGTGCAAAAGAAGATGTTGTGCATGTTTCCATAAGTAACCTAATGACTTATTCATATATGAAATATATTCCTAAAGCCTTTGTTTCCATAGACAGTATTCTTGTTTAACTCCTTTCCTGCCTTCCACTCTCTTTTGTACGCTTTATGTTCTTGCACAATTAGTACCTTACGTTTAAATTTACACTTGATGTGACTGCCCAAGAATCAGAACAAATGTACACACGCTTTTAGATTTATGATTCTATGGGAGTTAAGTCTGTAAATAGGATCTTAAATGTGCAAAGCTTGAACAATACTCTTACTTTTGACACTTTTTGGAACTAAGGCCTATCTATATCCAATGCTAATTCCAACTACTCTAGACCCACTTAAAGCTTTGTTAAACACTAAGCCAGTGCTATGTAGCTACTGTTGATTTATTGTGCCTGATCCAGACAGGACTGGCAATTTAGTTTACACCTGAAATTTCATTTTTCCTGCAGGGAATGAAAAATTGACACTTTATGAATGTACAAAGTAATTATTGTAATGATATGTATAGTTTGCATAATCAGCAGAAAGAGATTATAGAACAGAGCAAGCCAGTTTAGACTGCAGATAAAAGAATTGGTTTTGAATGCTTCCCTATATTAAATACCTGAAGACAGAAAACTAGTACAGGAGAGAAAAAGCTGTATTTTTCTCCTCATCTGTTCATTCTGTTTGTAAGGACTTTTTTTAAAGAAGGAAGATAGTTAAAACTGCTGGGTTCAGTACAAAGCAGGGTAGTCCCTTTTAATAGTTTATTCCTGGAAATGTTGACCCAGTTGTAGCTGCTTATTAAATTAAATGCATATGAGAACAGTCTTGAAACATTGCTGGAAAGTTAGCTTCTCACTAGTACTTTGAAACATTTTGAATGATAATCAGCCCCTTCAGCAAGCTGCATAGCCTGTTTTAAATACAGAATGCATTAATGTTTAGTAGTAGAATTTGTTAAAGCTAATACATCTTATTAATACAGAACTTATTTTGTTACAGGTCCTGACACAAAATGAATATAATTAGGGAAAATAAAGATTTGGCCTGTTTCTACACAACAAAGCATTCATGGAGGGGGAAGTAAGTAGTCTGCCTTACTTTATTCTTCAGTTTGGTGGTAATTATATTATATTATAGCCTACTTCTGATATCCAGCATTGAGTTCTCAAACTGCTCTATTCAAAATTTCTTTGGATTTGAATACAGTATTCAGCCTACTGTCTCCATTTGATTTTTCATAATTCATAAATATAGCTACTGAATTATCTACACAGGGTGTTCTAATGTAAATTGTGTTTCAACTGGTTCCTTGGTCTGCCAATGGTATCCTGAATTTATGTTGATGAGCTGTCAGTTTGAGTTCTTCCTATATATTAGAGAAGCGAGATCCTATATACAATAGGATTCTTGTGTTGCCAAAATGATACCATCCAGATAGAACAAACTTGTCCCTATTGTATTAAAAAAAAATAAGTGAAGGAAACAGACAAATAAACCCAGTGTGGACTGAGAATAATGATTGGTGGGTATGGATTGCTGGTTGACTTTTCAGGTAGGTAGGTGGAATAGAAATTGAGGGTACAGAAATGGTATACAGGTTGGGTATCCCTTATCTGGAATTCTGAAATGCAAAATGCTCCAAAATCCAAAACTTTTGGAGCTACAACATGTACATACCTGTACTGTATTGCAAGGCTGGAGAGAGACACGGCTAGAGAGAGATGCAAGGATCTGTACTGGGAATCCATGCCACTTCCCATTTCACAGATCCTTGCATCTCTCTCCAGCTGAATGAATGGCAATGCTAGCACTGCCACTGCCGCTGTCGGAATTGACTGTTGTCAGAATTGGCTAGGTTCCTATCCACAGAAGACTTAAGTATAAAAGGCACTGACTGGGATCTGGTCTTTGGTGGTGGAAGCAGGGCGGGGGGAAGAGGCTGGTTTTTTAGCATGGGGCTCTCCTTTGGGCCAAGGCTGGAGATGGTTGCCTGCAGCTGCCACTGCCATGTCATGCTTTAGACCTCACTTCTGCTGGGTTGTGGTGGTGGAGGAACAGCAGCCACCACTTGTGCAAAGTTTGGCTGCAAACTCGCCCGCGCAATCTCTCTCTCTCCTGCTCCTCTTCTCCCCTTGGAGGTGGGAGAGCCCAAAGAATGGCAAACTGGCAGCCAGGGCTTACTACTTCATTGCTACCCTACACCATTTTATATGAAGGTACCTGAACTGTTCCAAAATCTGAAACTCTGATCCCAAGTATAGAAAAAGTACATAGATGGATGGAAACCTGAACAAGAGTATTCCACACTAGAGTATTTTGTTTCAGGATACCCTAGCAAATTCTTGCATCAAGGGTGAAATACTTCAGCAGCTGAAGCACTTAAGTTCTCTGCTTGAAACCAGATGTCATTCTGATTCTGACTTACAGATTTGTTGTGTCTGGGAGGCTTTGTGGGTTGGCAATGATTTTAACTAATCCAGAGCTCCTGGAGCCTCCAGAATGGGCAGTAGATCAGTTTTTGAGTATTTTCCCCCCCAGGGGAAAAAGATGGCTTGGGGGGCAGAGGGCATGGGAGCTGCTAAAAGGATTTTTCTACCCTTGTCCTGCATAATTGTTCTGATGCATCTACCTATAATGCCTGTGTAATCTGAGTTGTCATGTTTAAGTTTCATGATGAATACATAATTTGTATCTTTTAGAAGGCTTAAATACATGGAAAGCATCAGACCCCATCTGATCTTGAAAGCTAAACTGGGTCAGGCCTGGTAACTACTTGGGTGGGAGACTGCCGAGTAACGCCAGGTGCTGTAGGCTATACAGTCGTACCTTCACATTCGCGGGTTCAGAAGACCCCCGCGAATGTGAAAAATCTGCGAATAATAACAGCCCCCCCCTCCCAAAAGTGGCGATGGGGCTTCAGAGGCCCTGCTTCCCCCCACCTCCCCCTGCCCTCCCGAAAGTGGCGACAGGGCCTCTGAAGGCCCCGTTACTACTTTCCCTTCATCCCACCTGCCCTCCTGAAAGTGTCAACAGGGCCTCTGAAGGCCCTGTTGCCACTTTCCCCCCACCTCCCCCACCCTCCCTTCAGAGGCCCCGTTGCCACTTCCCCCCCTCCCCAGAGCAGCAAACCACGAATGTGCGGAACTGCGAATGTGGAGGGAAGACTGTAGTTCAGAGGAAGGAACTGGCAAAACCGCCTCTGAGTATTCCTTGCCTAAGAAAATCCTATGAAATTAATGGAATCCTCATAAATCAAAAGGAGCTTGGCACATCTTATAGAAACATGCACATTTGGGTGGGGGAAGGGTATACTTTGCATCACTTCAAGGCCCACGTTAAGGCCCACGTTGGCAATATGGAAGAAATTATATGAGAAATCATGGCTTACTTTGTACAAAACAAGTACCGTTTCATCTAAGTACTAGCTTATTACTTCTGACTTCATGTCATTGGTCTGATCAGAATAGCAAGTTCCCATACGTTCTAAAACTGTTCTTTTATTTGATATAGAATCAATACTGATTTTTTGATCTCTAAGACAATGCTTGTAGTATATGAGATTGGCAGTATTTTCATGATTTACTACACAATTTAACATTACATGTGCAAAGGAAAGGAATCTGCACTTCCTTTCATACACTTCTACCATCATGGGAAGAAATATGCCAGAGTTCAGTTTTACTTTAGCATACAGTTGCCCCTCCACATTCGCGAACTTGACATTCGCGGTTTTGATTATTTGCGGTTTTGGGAGGGGCCCCCCAAACTGCAACACGGGGCCTCCAGAGGCCCCGTGAAAGCCCTGGGAGGGAGTGGGGAGGACCAGGGAGGCGATCATGGGGCCTCCGGAGTGTCTCCGGAGGCCCCATGAAGGCCTGGGGAAGGGCTGGGGAGGGCTGGGGAGGCCTTCACGGGGCCTCCGGAGATGCTCCGGAGGCCCCATGAAGGCCGGGGGAGGCAGGGGAAAGCGACTATAGGGCCTCCAGAGGCCCTGTGGTTGCTTTGGCGGTTGTTCTGCAGCACCATATTGTTCTGCAGCACCATATTTCAAATGAGTTGATTTTCTTCCTATCAGCTTTCTTCACTGACCAGCTTTCACAACCATACATAGGCATTGGACATACAAAGGCATGGACAATCCTAACTTTAGTATTCAATGATATATCTTTATACTTGAAGATCTTGTCTAGTTCCTTCATAGCTGCCTTTCAATGTCCTAGTCATCATTTGATTTCTTGACTGCAGTTTCCATTCTGGTTAACAATTGATCCAAGGTATGGAAAATCTTGAACGATTTCAATATCCTCATCATCTACCTTAAAATTATGTAAGTCATCTGTAGTCATCCCTACACCAATGTTTCACCTGTAAACCTGCTTTTGCACTTTCTTCCTTGACTTTCTTCAGTAATCATTCTAAGTCTTTCCTATTTTCTTCCGGTAGTATGGTATTATCTGCATATCTTAAATTACTGGTGTCCCTTCCTTCAGATTTCATGCCTCCTTCCTCTGGGTTTAATCCTGCTTTATGTATGATACATTCAGTGCACAAGTTAAACAGGTAGGGTGATCAAATGCAACCTTGCCTGACCCCTTTGCCAATTGGAAACCATTCTGTTTCTCCAGTAGCCTCATGTCCTGAGTACTGGTTACACATTAGGACAAATGTTGTAGCACATCTGTTTCTTTAGGAGTAAACCATAGTTTTTCATGATCTACACAAAAGCTTCTATATAGTCTATAAAGCACAGGCTGATTTTCTTCTAACATTCTTTGGTGTGCACCATTATCTAATGGTTGTTTGTAATATGATCCTTAGTGCCTCTTTGTTTCCTGAACCCAGTTTTGACATTGGCATTTCTTGCCCCGTATATGGTAAAGGCTTTGTTGCAGAATGTTGAGCATTACTTTGCTTGCAGGGAGGTTAATATAATGGTCTAGTAGTTACTGCAATCCCTGGTATGCCCTTTTTGGGGGATTGGAATGTATATTGAGCATTTCCAGTCTGTGCGCCATCCATATTTGTTGCCAGCTTCAGACTTTCCTTCCACCTCTGAGCATGTCAACAGCTTAACATCCTTTCAGCTTGAGTCCAGTTGTGTCATTAGCCACAGCACTACTCTCAGTTGTCCTCTGCTCTACCCTGGTAGCTCATTGAGTGCCATCCAACGTGTGAGTGTCATCATCTGGCACTATCTCTTGTTTCATTTTGGATCGTCTCATCGTAGGGTTTTTGTGGTAAAAGACATTCAAAAGGGGTATACCGTGTGTATGTCTGCTCAGTACTAACAAGTGTTAGCTGTGGTACCACTGCTGTTGTCTCTGAGAGATCCTCTGCCAGTGTCGTCCCCTGCCCCACACTACTGCTGCTGCCCAGTAGCTGTTTGGCATATTTAGTCTGGCTCCTCAGCAAAAGCCTGTCTGACATGGAAGACCATACCCGTAGCACTGCTATTGTCATGGTATCCCCTTGCATCACAGGAACATGCAGTCTCACCACTATGGAAAGGTGGTGGGTCCATATATATGTTCTTATGTAATCCTGTTCAGATACCTCAGCATTAAATTTTCCACTCCATCTTCTTTCCATGTTGGTAGGATCTACCTTTTCAGGCAATGTGGTAGAGCTACAGTAGTTAGGAGTGCTAAACATTATCTTATGTTCACCAGAATAAAAATATTAAGTGTTACCAAGTGTCTTCAAATGAATACAGAAAGCGTAAGTGTTACTTGTGTGTATATACACAGTCCAGTAAATATAATAGACCAAAACATGTGCTATCATTTGTTTTCATTAGGACCTGGGGCAAGCACTCTACCTAAAATCCTTGTTTTTTATTTTTGTAGGTATAAACGAGTCTTCTCAGTTGGAACTCATGCTGTCACAACATATAACCCTAACACACTAGAGGTTACAAATCAGGTAATGGTGTTTAGACTGTGGTTTTCTTGGCATGTACTATCTACAAAATGGGAAGTAAGTTGGCTTTTGGTAGGTACTCTTAGAGCAAATGAATGCTGAGAGGACTAATGTTAGTTGCATCACTTAATGAAAAACTAATGATCTGAGTAATTTGTCACATGATTTATATTTAGGTTACATGCCCAAGAAATATTGTGCAACTGCACTGTCAGATGCACAGATTTATAGAAGGGTTTATTTTCCCATCTTTATAGTAAACATTTTTAAGTAAAAAAGATTTATATCTTTATTAGTAAATATTGAATTAGGGAGTTCTTTGTATCATTATGGAATAGAGGAGTACATGGCTTTTTGCTTTTTTGTTCTGGTGGGGGTATTGGTAGGATTAGATAATGACAAAAAATGTTGGCAGAAGTTTAATTGTTCCTTGTATTGGACTAAATTCAGTTGTTAATCACAGCTAGAGTAGATCAACTGAATTAACGGGAACTTTGTAAATCAATACGTATGTAATTCATTGATTCGTTGGGTCTCTTCTGGTTAAGACTAGCAATTGAATTTAGGCCAGTGAGCATTTTAGGTTTTTATATTCTCTGGTTACATACAGAACAAATGTCTAATATGGAATACCTTGGTCCATTGATACCAAGAGGCATAATATATTTATTTGGGATCTGGCAATATATCTTGTTTATCAATATAGTTAGATTTAATGAACATATATTAGTCATTAACTATCTATAGATATTGCAGTAACTGGTGCTAGAATATATATTGGAAGCGTTACTTTGCTTGTTTCTGTGTGTCCCATGATTTCAAGGTTTGTGAAGGGATAACAACAATAAACTTCAGAATTGGCATGTTTGTGTTGTGTGGGTAGATGGGACAGAGTAGAATTATGTTAGTGGATTTCCCCAGTCCTCTGACAAATGATCTGTTCACCTTGGCTTCTGGAGAGTTCATCATTGAGGTCTGCCAGCAGCATACTCACAAGCAGCAGTACTCTCCTGTTTTTTGTCTTGTAAAACTAGTAGCCTAATGTTTTTTATTGACTGTATATAAGATAGTAATTTTAAAATATGGTACAGAAATCATTGTGGAAGTTAATGTTATAGGAATTAACGGGCAGAATCTAATAGTGGGATTTGCTGGTGGAATATAGCTGAATAGGGAGAGAGTACCCACCTCACTTCAGCTTCCATAACTGGATCTGGAGGACTGGGAAAACCTCCAGAGTCAATTTTTGGGTGGCACAGAAGTTGTAGGAAACAAAAAAAGGAAAGAAAGTGTCAAAAGTTTCACAAACTGTTGGATTTAACTACATGTTTTCATGATAGTGAACATGAAATGTTCTCAGAATGATCTTTCTATTTAGTGGCCTTATGGAGATATCTGTAGCATTAGCCCTGTTGGAAAAGGACAGGGAACAGAATTCAATCTTACATTTCGTAAGGGAAGTGGGAAGAAGTCTGAAACGCTGAAGTTTTCTACAGAACACAGAACAGAACTCCTTACAGAAGCACTGGTAAGGAACCTGTTGCCTTGCCCTTTCTGTTCCCTTTGACTTTCTGCTGCTAACTATATTAAATGTGAAATGATTGTTTTCTTCTGAATCTTACATATATGCTGCATTAAAATTATGCACACATACCAATTTTAATTACAATTTTAATTACAGTCATCCCTTCCTATTTGTGGCTTTCCCTTTCACATTTTTTTGTATTTGTGGAAAGCCGCCGAGGGTTTCCTCGTCCTTCAGCTTCCCACCCACAGATAACGCACAGCTTTGCGGCGAGCGCTGGGGGTTTCCTCGGCCCTTGTTCCTTGGAGGGATAAGCTGAAGGCCAAGCAAACCCCCATGCTGGCCACAAAGCCACCGAGGGTGTGCTCAGGCTCCCCCCCCCCCGGTAACATGCAGCTTTGTGGCAAGCACTGGGGTTTTTGAGCCTTCATTCCCTGTTGGGGGAGGGGACCTGAAGGCCGAGCAAATCCCCGTGCGGCTGCAAAGCTGCCGAGGGTTTGCTTGGGCTTTGGCACCGAGGAAACCCCTGACACTTGCCACAAAGCTGTGCATTCCCTGGGGGGGGGGGCTTAATTTATTCATGTTTTTTTCAGTTTCACAGTGGTGCTCCGTCCCTAAACCCGCAAATGGGAAGGGACGACTGTACAGATAACTTCAGCAACAGAAGTTATGTCCCCACTGACTTTGGTTTGAATGCAGATTCTGCAGAGAGCTCGTTCTTTGAGTGTTGGACTAAACAACCGAAAATGAAACTGTACATTGATACTACAGAAAATTACTATTACAGTACTGTTTGAATTCTGAAGTGTTTGCCAAACAGTTCTGTAGTACTATTTCTGTTTATGCAACCTTGTGCACAGAATCCTTTGGATTTAGTTTGACTTTCCTCAAGCAGTGTTACTGTTTAGTGTGTAAGGACTTTATCAGACTAGCATCTAAAAATGCTGTTAATTCCGCAAATGAAAATAGTGGGAACATTGTGGCGTTATAACACTTATTATCACATGTAGCTGTAATCATGTGAAAGAAACGCCACAGAATTATCGCACAATGACCACTAGTGCTTTAAGAATGGGAGTTTACTTCTGCGATTTGGCATAGGCGACATTTTGGCTATTCTCGCAAGACGACATGAGCATGCTTAAACTCCAACCCCCCCCACAAAAAAATTTATTAAAGTTAATGAACACACAAGCACTGAAACAAACCTAAAAATGTGCAAGCTAGATTGGACAGTTCATAAAAAGAGCATCCTGTGCTTCATTTTTGCATTCTCACCTGGAAGTTTGCTTGCTGAGAACGGCCCCTGCATGCTGTAATCTCATGATTACAACAAGATGTGTTTTTGCATGTCCTCAGTACTGTGAAAAAAGCGATATTGGTGATCTATTGATGGCTTATCCTGTCAATTAAAAGCGACACCTTATTCACGGCTGGGGCATGGGTTAACCACAAGATGATGACAATGTCATGCAATGGCCACAGCCATTCGCGCTACCATTACATCATAATTCCATGATTTTGCCATGTCTGGTAAAGTTCTTAATTAGTTTGCTTTGAATGGGAGGTTACTTCCATGAAAAAAGGTGCCTTGGAAACCAAGCCAGTATGCTAAAATTCAAGGAACCATACAACAGTTTGAATAACCTAACATAACTGCAACTGCCATTGTTTCTTTTTTTTACTCTTTTTTTACTCCTTTCCACTCCAGAGATTCAGAACTGATTTTGCTGAAGGAAAAATCACAGGAAGGGTAAGTATCTTTCATCTCACTACATAAATAAACTTTATTAGAAGTTTAGTTTCTGCTCCATGCTGAGGAGCTCATTTGTTTAGAGCTTGGAAAGATTTTTGCCATACTCAAATTGGGTACCAGATTTACCTGATGAGTCTTTTTGTTTTCATTTCATTTCCTGTATGCTAAGCATAATTCAATTGCCCTGGGACTGCAGTAGTGAGGGAAAGGTTATTCTGGTCATAGTCACCAGTGAGAAAAGTAAGCGAATTAGATAATTTCATATTGTTTCAGTGTTTTTAAAGTGCATTGAGATTCCTTTAATTGAAAGATGGGTGGGCTATAAAATTAAAATATCTTGTGTGAACCATAGGTATTCATGAGGCATATTGTTTACCTTCCAGGCATATGGATTTGTTTTGTTTTGTTTCCTTGAACTATATTCAGGATAAACGGGATGAATCTGCTAAAGTTGTTAGCAGCAAAGGTTCCTGCCACAGCATAGGAAGTTACATTGGGCTGGAATCCTTCCTGCCTTGCATCTTGAGAAGTTGAAGTACAGTTGTCAGAGAATGGAATAAAATGTTAATGCTCATGTCTAACTAAACTAAATTAAATATAAACAAAAACATAATCCACAAAATTTGTAGCCAATGGTACCACACTTAGTTTACATGCTAGAATACTGTGTTATCTTTCATAATATTGCTTTCATAAGAGATGCCCAAGACTTGAGTTCAGAAATATTTCATGTCCTTCATGATGGTTGTCTGGGGATATGGGTATCTATGTAGGGAGAAAACAGGAACAATTTAACCCTGGATTTTCAGATTGCTTAGGTGGTGGTAGGGAATGTAAGCTTCTAGTCCTTGTAGAACCAATGAAACAAAGCAAAATGTGCAGGCACTGTTTTGCCCATTTGTGAAAAAACACACTCCCCACTTTCACTGTGTTTAGCCAATGAATGAGGGTCATACACAATAACTAACATAGTGATTACTTCAAGAAACTAATTCCTGCTTTAGTACAAGCCTTTTTGTTCATTTTTCTAGTAAATTGATCCTTACCCCAAAGAAAACATTTTGGAAATGAAAGATTTTAGTGTAGCTGTAACTGGAAAGCACAGTATATATTCATGTATAAGTTGAGAAATTTTAATCAAGAAGTTGATCGAAAAAACCTGGTTCAATTCAACCCTGGGTTAATGTAAGTACTATACCTTAATTCTTATAAAAAAAAAGGAACCATCCCCTCCCCCGAGTAAAGTGGTGAAAGACAAGAGAAAGATGAGAAAAAGAAATTCTATTTGGATGCCTACTGACATGGGGGTGCAGCCTCCACTTGGGGTGTCAGGAGAGTCTTCCTTGCACATAAGCTTGGGTATAGGATTGGGGCCGTGCTGCATGCCGCACCTCCCAACAAGGAAGAGGGAATGGAAGCAAAGCCTAGAGCAAGCCTTGTTCAGCTGGGCCTGGCAAGGCCACAAAAGTGCGGCTGTAGATCTCCAGGTTGGACGGGTGTCGGAATTGGTGATGGAAGGAGATGAGGCAGAGCTGAGGACGAGGTCTGGCCAGGGAACTGTCATGGGGCTGCTCAGCTTCACCCAGGAGCCAGTGCTGGACGCACTCCCCACTGACATGCATTAGCTTAACCTGCTGTGCCAACCTAGGTGCCAACACTGCTGCCGTTGTGTCCCCACTGCTCCTCTCAGTGCTCCTTTGAAGGCAAGTGCCAAAGAGCTGCTACCATTTTCCTGCCCAGGCTATCAAAAAGACCAGAAGCAATGCATTGGCAGAGAGAGTAGAGGGGGTCAGTGTATCTTTAGGGAAGCGGGGCAGACTAAGCTCCAACCTTTTACACTTCTCAGAGTGGTAAAAGGCAAGAGCTTAGTCCATCTTGGGAGAACCTCCAACCCCCTTTACTCTCTCCTCCATGGCGCCACTTCTGGCTTTGTTGAATGCCCGGATGGAAAAATGGTGGTGGCAGCAGCTCCTTGGTGCTTCCCCTCAAAGTAGTAGCAAGAGGCGAAGGGAGCAGTGGGGATGTGGTGACGGAGGCACGGGCACCCTTGACTTATCCATGGGTCATACCAAAATCCATAATTTTGGCCTGAAAACCTGCTCTCAACTTATACATGAGGTTGACTTATATATGATAGTTTTTCTACTGAAAACTACTCAGTATTGATATAATTTATGATCATTCTCGGTAAGTAAAATGTCTCATTTTTTTCTTAGAGAACAATTATGTAGGATTGAATCTGAAATTCATGTAAGATTGTTTCTTATTAGCTGGGACACATATGGTATTTCACAGCTTATATGTTTTCTTGGAAAGCACTATTGGTGCTGGTTTTCCAGCATCTACGCAGTGCAAAATGATTAATTAGAACAGCACTTCCAAGTAGATGTGGTCTACTTGTAGGGTAAATTGCTGCATATTGAGAAACCTTAACATACTTGTTCAATTTAAAAGGATTTAAACAGTGTTGAACTGTGTCAGCAAAATATTCTTAGGGTTTGATTCCATGTTAAAAAAAAACTTGTTCTGCTAAAGTATGGATCTGTACAAATTAATTTCTGCATCCTTTTTATAGAGATACAACTGTTACAAGCATCATTGGAGTGATACAAGAAAACCTGTAATTCTAGAAGTGACTCCTGGAGGCTTTGACCAAATTAATCCTGCAACAAATAAAGTACTGTGTTCTTACGATTACCGCAATATTGAAGGATTTGTTGATCTATCAGATTATCCAGGAGGTTTTTGTATACTTTATGGAGGATTTAGCAGACTAGTAAGTACTAGAACGAAATGCAATCTAAATGTTAATCTAGACTTAGATGGTTGGTTTGGTAAACTTGGAATGCTATCTAGCACTTATAGGTTGAATCCAACATTAATCCCAATTAGAATAGATTGAATGAAAGTAATAGACCTTGTTAGTCAACATCAAATATGTCCTATATTTCAATTAGTCTACTCTAGTTGGGACTCAAATTGCATTTATTACTGTATATTTTTTGTGTCTTAACTACCAAAAAGGGCATTTGAACTAAGATATATATCTGAACTTTACTAAGCTATGATCATGTATTTTTTTTTTCTTGTTTAAATGGAAAACATGACTGCTGTAGCTAATTAGATAAATACAATTTCCCTGGTGATTGCTCTTGGATATTTTGATTCTTTGTTGCTGTTTCTGCAGTTGAGAAATAATTCGAAGCCTGAGTCATTGAATTCTTATTGACTGATGATATTCATTGTTCAGTTTTAGAAATGTCATTGCCTTTAACGTTTTGAATTGTGAAGTTTCCAGTTTATCAGTATTCTTAATACGTTCATACCGATACATTTATTGAAGTCTCTTAAAATTTGCAGCATTTATTTGCTTCTGAGCAAAGGGAAGACATTATCAAAAGTGCAATAGAACATGCTGGCAATTATGTTGGCATCTCCTTGAGGATAAGAAAAGAACCTTTAGAATTTGACCAGTATTTGAGTCTTCGCTTTGGAAAATACAGCAATGATGAGTCAATTACCTCTTTAGCAGAATTTGTGGTCCAAAAGATATCTCCTAGGCATTCGGTAAGGCCTAATGATTTTAAATGCATTGCTTGTGTCTTTATGTTGGCAAACTCCCTTTCTTATGTGCAGCTGCATCTCTATGGGCCCTTCCCTGGCCCTGCTCAGTTTTTTGCTACTTGAATTATAGGTTCCTCTTAATGCAATTATACTTTTTATAAAGAGGGGTCACACTCCTAACTTCTAATCTTTTGCCATACATAAAAATCCTTTTTTAGAAAATATTTTGACAGATCTTTTAAATACAAGGTGCGTAGTAACTAGAGAACAAAAACTATTTCTGTGAGGCCATGGGTGTGATAATGTTGTTATATTGAATGGTGGCCATCCATATTGCACAACATTTTGAGAATGCTGTCATATATTGAAGAAATCAGCAGTTTAAAGGAGGAATAGTCAAAGTTACACTGGGCAAATCATATTATTTTATGAGCAGCATCAGTACTTGGATCATGGTCTCATTTTTAAAAATATCAGTACAGTCCAATATAAGGTCAGCAGAAAAACATGGTATGAAGATGTATTTAATTGCTATGCAGTAATAGCCTTGCCTGATTTATTTGGAGATACAGGTTACCCACCCACCCCCATATCTGTGGGGAATATGTTCCCAGACTTAGCACAGATATGTGAAACCACATATCAAACTGCTATAGAATGTCATAGAATCACACTGGAGGACCTAGAAAATGCCAAGAGAGGATGCCTCTAGGTATCTGGTGCTACTGTATGGTCAACTTCTGGTGGAAGTTGACCATAGATTCACACTGGAGGACCTCCTGAAGCCTAGAGAGACCAGCTCCATCGTGACTCTGTAGTCCTCCAGATGCTTAGAGATACCTTCACCCCCCCCAACCCTGAAACTATGGGTACCGATCCATGTAAACTGGGTGGGTGGTGAGCTATATTTAAATTTGGAAAAACCAATCCAGAGTTATAATTAAAATGTGAACAAAATATAAGTTTTGCTCATTATGATTCCTGATGAAGTTTTCTTCCATGCCATAGGAATCTACAGTTTGCTTCTACAAAAGGGGGGAAATTAAGATTGCTTGATTATTTTGTTACACTTGGTTAGTATTAACCTACTAGTATGTACTTTGTAGGTCCATATACTCAACATTTTTGGCTCATTTTTTGTGGAATTTTATGCCTACTGTTCCATAAAAACATAGAAACAATAAAATTAGTGCCACTAGCTATCTCTGCTGTAACCAAAATGTATTAGTGTTGCTACTAGAAATGTTACAGTAAAATTTTCTTTTGAATTCTATAATTCCAGCAATTACAATTTAATGGCTCTCTCTCTTCCCCCCCGCCCCCAAGGAACCAGTGAAAAGAATATTGGCTCTTACAGAAACTTGCTTAGTGGAACGTGACCCAGCCACGTACAATATTGCAACACTGAAACCCTTAGGAGAGGTAAGGGAAAAGCTTGTGTAAGGGTTTGGATCTGGAAAAAATATTATAGTTTAGTGATAATGATAGAATTTTAAAAACCCTGTTCAAATTTCCCATCAGTTTTCAAAGCCATTGCAGTCAAGATTTGAGTTCATAGACAACAACAGAATTTAGAAGGAAAAAAGCAAGAGTATATTTGTTATGCTAAAAGTTTTAACCTGTCATTTAAATATACACTGAACAAAATTAGTATGCATTCCTGTTTGATGTACTCTTTCTTTAAAGGTGTTTGCACTAGTGTGTGATTCTGAAAACCCACAGCTTTTTACCATTGAGTTTATCAAGGGACAAATCCGAAAATATTCTTCAACAGAGAGGTATTTTTAAATGTTCTTAAACTATCAATTACTTTAGTAAGGTGTCAGTTTATATAGTAATCTTATGTAGATCAGGTAGCACTTACATACATAATTTCACTGCTGTAACTAGGTCAGAGTGCCAGTCTTTACATTTAATTCATTTTGCAGAGATCTTAAGCCCATGCCACCTCTGGAAAGGGAATGCAGTAGATTCTTGAACTTGATATCATGTCCTGCAAAAACTAGTGAAAACTCAAATAGGACTCTGAAAATAAGGTTCCCTATGGGTTGATAGTTAGAAGGGTAGCAAATAGTCTTTCATAAGAATGCAATAGGGCTATCCTAGAAGGAAAAGTAGCCATCAATCAACACATATATTAGAGGACAGTCTTTTTTCCCCACCCCACTTCATATTATTCTGTGCTACACATTTATAGGGTGAATCAAGTTGAAACATTGTATTATGAAGCATTCTGTATTTACAGCCATTTTCAGAAATGCTTAGTCTGCATAGAATGCAGAATGCAATCTACATACTGAAATGAGCATATTCTTGGCTGCTTATGAGCATATTTAGTTCAGTTGGCTGAAAAACTAACTTTCTGAACAATTTCCTTAGGGATTCATTGTTAGCCAGTTTGCTGGATGGCGTAAGAGCCTCTGGCAATAGAGATGTCTGTGTGAAAATGACACCTACAGACAAAGGCCAGCGCTGGGGCTTGTTGAGTATGCCAGTGGATGAGGAAGTTGAAAGCCTTCATCTCAGGTTCTTGGCAGCACCTCCAAGTAAGATTTCTGTTTTGAGCTTATAGCCTTTGAATTTTGAGTGCTTTGTGAGACCTCTGCAAGAGTGATCAATCCATGCTGTGCTGATATCCTGTAAAACTCCATCTGAAATTTTTATCCATGCTTGCTTGTTCTGTTGCAGATGGCAACTTTGCAGATGCTGTCTTTAGGTTCAATTCAAACATTTCATACAGTGGAGTTCTACATGCAGTGACACAAGATGTAAGTTAAAAAGACCATCTTTGTTCATTTTAAAAAATATGCTGTTAACTGACAAAAAGCCAGAGTGAACATCTTTCCTTTCTAGGGTCTGTTTTCAGAAAACAAAGAGAAGCTAATAAATAATGCTATAACAGCATTACTCTCACAAGAGGGTGACCTTACAGCATCAACTGCTGAGCTTGAAAGCCAATTTCAAGCTGTTAGAAGATTAGTTGCCTCTAAAGCCGGATTCCTTGCTTTCACTCAGCTTCCAAAGTAAGTACTTGACTTTCCACCACAGCCTAATAGTATTCTATAAAATTTTATTTCTGACCCTTAATAAGTTTAGGGCTTCAATAATGACTTCTGCAAAATGACACTGATGCTTTAGTGACTGTTATAATCCCTGCTTTACTGATGACAATTATTAAGTGTTGCTAGTGGCACATAACTTTCAATGTTATTTATGTAGACAGTACTGGATTATTTAATTACAGTTAAACAGAATGGCATCCTGGAAATAGTCTTCAGGTTTTCATTCCCTTTGTACTTGCTGTTTATTTTGGTATGATATAATAAAGATCTGTGCTTGGCATATGATTTATGCAGAAGGCAGTGAAAACATTATTTTCTGTTGTGATGATTCAAATGCAGATTGCTTAGATGCTGAAGTGGTTTGTACCACAAAAATGAATGTAGCAAAACCAAGAGTGTTCAGAATGCTACCTGAGTTGTAGCTGTGGCAATTCTTATGACGATCTTAGATTAAAGTTACATATCAGTGCTGACAAGCATTTGATTCATTGTTTACATCTGTAAAGAAGCATTCAGTCTGGTGAGAAATCTTATGTCCTTTCTTGGTTGTTTAGGCATTAATAGTCACTGGATCCAACCAAAAAAATTGAGAGCAAGATATACCTCAAGTTAAGTTTTCAGTGTGTGGTAGTAATGCTGGTTTTTAAAAACTGCTATGTTTTCCTTTTGTTTAGAGGCAACTTTTATTTTTGGACCATCTGAGGACTTTAACAGACCTTTATTCAGTAACCCGTTTCTGAGATTAGACTGGATTAGTTTGAGCCGATGAGTACCGATTACGTGGACTAGATTCTTGGAAAAGTGAGGAAGACGACTTGCCCTCTCGACCCTTGCCCATCATGGCTGGTCGTTCAGGGGGTGATGCATTGATGGCCTTTCTGAAGGAGACCATCAGTGCGTCCCTTAGGGAGGGAGTTATGCTATCTTGTTTAAAGGAAGTGGTTGTGAGACCGCTCCTAAAGAAACCTTCCCTGGACCCCCTGGACTTGAAAAATTATAGACCAGTTTCCCATCTGCCATTTTTGAGCAAGGTGATTGAGCGGGCCGTTGCTTCTCAACTCCAAGTAATCTTGGATGAAACCGATTTTCTAGATCCATTTCAAACCAGCTTCAGACCTGGATTTGGGGTGGAGACTGCCATGGTTGCTCTGGTAGATGACCTTTGCCCAAACATTGACAGGGGAAGCGTGACCCAGTTGGTGCTTTTGGATCTCTCAGTGGCTTTTGATACGATAGATCACAGCATCCTCTTGGAACACCTGGAAGAGTTGGGGATTGGAGGCACTATACTTCAGTGCTTCCATTCCTTCCTCTCAGGTAGATTTCAGAGGGTGATGCTCAGGGACAGTTGCTCATCAAAGATAGAGCTTAACTGTGGCGTCCCTCAGGGCGCCATCCTGTCCCCGATGCTTTTTAATATGTATATGAAGCCACTGGGAGAAATCATCCGGAGACATGGGGCAGGGTGTTATCAGTACGCTGATGACACCCAAATATATTTCTCCATGTCTCAGTCATCAGCCATGATGACAGATGGTATTTCTCCCCTCAGTCACTGTCTTCTAGCGGTAATGGATTTGATGAGGAAAAATCAACTCAAACTGAATCCAGAGAAAACGGAGATGCTTATAGTGGGGGCCCTAAACCTGGTATTAGGTTGCAACCGCCAGTTCTGGGCGGGGTCACACTCTCTGCTAAGGACTGTGTTCGCAGTTTGGGGGTGCTCCTAGACCCGTCGCTTCACATGACTACTCAGGTGAACGTGACAGTCAAGAGCGCCTGTTATCAGCTTCGACAGATACGCCAACTGCGCCTTTACCTTGAGACAAAGGACTTAGTAACTGTAGTGCATGCACTAGTAACCTCACAACTTGATTTCTGCAATGCTCTCTACATGGGGCTACCCTTATACCTAGTTAGGAAACTACAACTGGTGCAAAATATGGCAGCCAGGTTAGTCACCGTGAAATCGAGAAGGGAGCATATCACTCCAATCTTGAAATCCCTTCACTGGTTGCCTATCAGTTTTCGAGCACAGCATAAGGTGTTGGTAATGACCTATAAAGCCCTACATGGCCTAGGTCCAACCTACACAAGGGATCATCTCCTCCCATATAATCCACCCTGCACCCTTAGATCTTCTGGGAGGGGTTTATTGCAACCAACGAGATCTAGATTAACAACAATCTCCCAGAGCTCTTTTTCTATCGCTGCTCCCAGACTATGGAATGCCCTGCTGGAGGAGATCTATCAAGCAACCAGCTTGGAGAATTTCAAAAAAGCCATCAAAACGGATCTCTTCTGGCAGGCCTTCCTTGAATAGAACAGACCATTTTTAATGGATGCTTCTCCCTTTTTTAAATGTTTTTATGTATATGTTTTTATGTCTTTATGTTTTGATATTAGTTTTAAAGTCTTAGGGTAGTTATTTTATGCCACTGGTGAATTTGCTAGTTATTTTAAATATATGTACTATTATATGTAATTTTTAAGGGGGGTAAATTGTTTTAAGTTATTACTGTTGTTATGGATCTGTTTGTTTTATATCCAATTGTTGTGTGCTGCTTTGATTGCCTAATAGGCAAAAGGCGGGGTACAAAAATAAAGTTATTACTATTTTTTTATTATTATTATTTATGTAGTTCTTGCATAATTTTAATCTGAATGTCACATTTTATGGTGTCTCCTACGGTTCTTCTTTTTGTAACATTTTAATGTTTTTATCAGAGATCACCCTGGGCACCTGGTAGGTAGACAGTGCAATTTATTATATGTATATTGTTCTTATATAAAACTAACTAGTGATTTCCTGGAATCACTGACCAAGGCTGCATATACTCAAGAGTCAGAGATGCTGCAGCTTCTGTTTTCCCTGGCTATCCAATGAGCTGTACCTTTAGTAGTACTTAAACTTCAAATACAGTTTGGCAACTCAAGATCCCATCACCATTATTTTTTCCTAACTATTTTTGGTAATAAATCTTTTGCTTCAGCTTATTAAGCAAATAAGCTTTTCATTTTGCTTACAATATACTGTCTATAGTTTGTTGTTTTTGTATTCCTTCAAGTTGTTTCTGACTTGTGAATACCTTAAGGTGAATCTGTCATGGCAAAATTTGTTCAGTGTGTGTGTGTGTGTGCCTTTGCCTTCCTCTGAGGCTGAGAGAATGTGACATGCCAAAGGTCATCCAGTGGGTTTCCATGGCTGAGTGGAGATTCAAAACGTGATCTCCAGAGTCATAGTCCATTGCTGAAACTATTACACCATGATGGTTCACAGTTACAACTCCATATTATAGAGCTACCATTATTAACTTTGAAATCTATACATAAAAAGTAATATATTGAACATAATTAAAAATCAGTGTCATCTCTGTTGTGTGCCTTCAAGTCATTTCCAACATATGGCAACCCTAAGGTGAACCTATCACAGGGTTTTCTTGGCAGGATTTTATTCAGAGGCGGTTTGCTATTGTCGTTCCATTAAGCTGAGATAATGTGACTTGCCCAAGGTTACCTAGTGGGTTTCCATGGCTGAGCTGGGGTTTGAACTCTGGTTTTCCCAGAGTCTCAGTCCAGCACTCAAACTACTATGTCACACTGGTTCTCAAGATATCAACTTTATTTATTCATTTAGAGCATTTATACCCTGCCCTTCAGCCAAGGTTCTATTCTCATTCTCCTAAAATATGCTCATGTTAGATCTGTTCATTTAACATCCTGATTGGTCTACATCTCAAACTGGAACACCAGTTTTAATTTGGACTTGCACTGTTAGCCATGGATATTTCTGCTGTTTAGGTATTTGCAGTAATTTATTTCTGTGTTTTGAAAGATTTCGAGAACGCCTGGGTGTGAAGGTAGTGAAGGCTCTTAAAAGGAACAATGATGGAGTAACTCATGCTTCCATTGATATGCTTTGTGCCCTCATGTGTGTAAGTACTTTAACCCTAATATGCTAGAACGGAAGAAATAAAATATTTTGCATAGTAATATGTAAGAATGTTAATCCCTTGAGTGTTGTGTATTAGTTACTTTTTTAATCTCACCTTCCCTTCAGTGAGCTCAAGGCAGTATACATAGGCCTTCTCTTCCCTGCTTTATTCTCAAAACAATCCCGTGAATTAGGTCAGGCTAAGAGACTGAGACTGACCCTAAGCCACCCACCAGTCTATTTCATAGCTCAGTAGAGTCATGAACATGGATCTTCCAAGTCTCTGCAATCTTGACCACTACACCACACTGGCTATTTAGTTTTGTATAGTGATTCCTGCAGAGAAATGCCTCCTTGTGGTAATGCAGAACTGCATTGCTAGAGGAGTTGATTTGCTTTGTCTGACTATTTCAATACATGTTTTGACTGATCCAGCAGAGGCTGTCTTGTGAGCCCTCCCCAAATGGCTGTGTGTTATTTGTCTTAATGGTAAGAGCAGAGTTAGAAAAAGATTTTTGCTCTCCAGTATTCCTTAATGGTGGAGGAGGAAGGGTGGAGGTGGGAAAGCATTAGTTACACCCTCTAGAGGCTTTGACCTCTTAACTGTACCTTTGGGGGGGGGGAGGAATTGCAATGTGTTTGCTTTGTAAAATGCATGGCTCTCTATGTGACATCCCAAGTAGGCAGCCAGTCTCCATTATCTTGAAACAAGCTATGACCTTGAATCCTTTACTTTTAATCATGGGTTTCCTGCTCTCAGTTGATGCAACTGTAGCCTTAAAGCATAAAGAGTTCTCAAAGGAGGCTCCTTAAGTTGTTTGAGGATTTGAAACATAGTTCTGATGAAACATTGCCTTTATCTCTAGCCTATGCATGATGACTATGACTTGAGGCAAGAGCAGCTAAACAAAGCATCCCTTCTTTCTTCAAAGAAGTTCTTGGAAAATTTATTAGAGAAATTTAATTCCCACGTGGTAAGTCTCCTACATCTGTGGAATACTAAAGGGTTCTGTGTTGAAGGTGCAAGAGGGGGAAAGGGTAATTCAGCTTTGATAATTAAGAAATTTACAAGGATTTTCAGTTTTATCTCTGCATGGCTTTTATTAGATGTATGATATGGATTTGATCATATGGCTCTGTAGAATATTGCATTAGATGTATAATTGTAATTGAAAGCATGAGCCATGTAAATTTTTCTACAAGGCATTCTAAACAAATCTAATGCTATAATTAAAATTGTCAAATGTTTTTAATTTTAGGAATATGGAACGGGTGCCCTAGTTATTAGTTCACTTCTGGACTTCCTCACTTTTGCCCTCTGTGCCCCATATAGTGAGACAACAGAGGGACAACAGTTTGATATGTTACTGGAGATGGTTGCATCTAATGGAAGAACCCTCTTTAAGCTCTTTCAGGTGAGCTTAAGGTCAAGAAATAATAAGATTTGCAAAGATGGTTTTACTTTGTTCTTGTGAAATGCATTTTTAGAAAAATATAGAGTGACTATGAAAAATAAAGCCTATCAACTGAGGGCCATAATGACAGCTACTGTTCTAGATCAGCCTGCTTACCCTGTGGTTTTGTCGTAAATTATTTCTCCTCAAAGAGGTCAGTTAGTGCCAGTCCGGGAAATACTGATATCCTGCTTTCTTACAATTGGTTTTCACAGCATCCTTCCATGGCTATTGTGAAGGGGGCTGGATTGGTTATGAAGGCAATAATAGAGGTAAGACTTGGGTAACACCTTTGTAATACTTTATTTTCTTTTATAAAGAATCGTTGACTTTGATAGCAACATCTTCTATAAAACAAGCATCTAGGAAAGCTTGTTTGGGGAAGAAGAATATTTTTGTATTTATTTATTTTGCATAGGTTGTGTGGAATGTAATCAGGCCTGCCAGCTAGAATTGACTTCTGTGTAGCTGGCCAGATCTTCATAGTTAAAGATTGATTTTCAAAACACTTTCTTGGAGAGGTGTTCCATTTGAAATAAGTGCAATAAATGTGTTCTAACATTGGGTATCCCTCTTTTGAAGGGCTGCTGTTTGCAGTTTGTAAAAATCCAAAGCAGAGGAGCAACATGCAGTGATTAGGCCCAATTAAAAATCATAGAGTAGTGACTTAGCTTTCTGGCTTCATGAAACCCCTCCTTAGCATAGGTGCTAAAAAGAAAGTGGGGGTGGTAGGGAGTTCCACTAGATGTCATGGTATAAGCATACCTTTAGTTGTTTGTTTGTCTTAAAATGATATTCCAGAACAGTGGTTCTTAACCTGTGGTCTGCAGACCCCCCAGAGGGCTGCAACATCCTCACAGGGGGTCCACAAAGGCTTGAAGGCTGCTTAGCCCACATGACAGGAGCCAAGGCAAAGTCTGGTTGGCTTGGCCTGTGCATTGCTGTTCAGTCTGCCTCGGTCACAAATCTGCAGGAAGAAGCAAGAGAAAATTCCCCTCCCCTTTGCCTCTGAGGGAAGGTTTCATGGTGTTATTGTGTTGTTGTTGTTGTTAGTATTTTAAATCTTGAGTTAAGTCAAGGAGTCTGCAGCAATAAAAGATATTTAAAGGAGGTCCCTGGTAAAGAAAAGGTTAAGAGCCACTGTTCTAGAAGATTCTTCACTGATTAATTTGGTTACTTTGGGAGAAATGTTCAGTTGTTACATTTTGAAAATGTAAGAGCCAGTTTGTATTGTTAATCAGCACTCACAGGTTGCTTGCTAAATCAGAGGGCAGAAAAAAAGAAAGCATTATTTGGTGAAGTACCTTGATTTCAGTATTAAGCACAAACTGTGCTATAAGTACAACTTATCTCCAGTTCTAGCACTTCAGCATTTAATACTGTAAGCTAAGTTAGAGTTTAAAAAGGCCTAAATACCCTAAAGGCACCAGATCTGTCTGATCTTGGAAGCTAAGCAAAGTCAGCCCTGGTTAGTACTTGGATGGGTGACCACCAATGAATACTAGGTGCTGTAGGCTACATTTCAGAAGGAACTGGCAAAACTACCTCTGAGTATTCCTTGTTTTAAAAACCCTATGAAATTCATGGGGCATCATAAGTCAACAAGTGACTTGAAGGTGCACACACACACGTGCGCACACGTGCACACATGCACAAGTTAAGAGTAAATTAACTTCTTTCACAATTATCTTATTTCCCTGTTTCTGAAGGAGGGAGATAAAGAAATAGCAACCAAAATGCAGGACCTTGCCCTCAGTGAAGGTGCCTTACCTCGTCACTTACACACTGCTATGTTTACAATAAGCACAGATCAAAGGATGCTTACAAATAGGTAAGTCTAGAATGATACCACTTGCTATCATCCCTCATGTAGTATCATCTTCGTTGTATAAGCTTCTCCTCTTAAAAGTGATCACAGCAGAGCAAAATCTGTAGCCATTAAAGATTCTTCCTTATCTTACCTTTTCCACCCTGTGATGGGTCACCTGAATTAAAACTGGCAAACAGAGATAAAATGGGAGAATTTTAGTACTGGTTGTGTTTTAAGATCAATATGGTTGCTTTATCTTGAGACCTTGAAGTAGCAAATATTTAAATTGGGAGTTAGCTTGCAGAAACTGGGCAATAGTAGTTCTATAAAATAGTGACATACTTTATAGGCTGATCTTTAAGAAAAAAATCTAAACAGTAATACAATTATTAATCTGTTCTCAGACAGCTGAGTAGACATCTTGTGGGCCTCTGGACAGCTGAGAATGTAACTGCATTGAACTTGTTGAAACGTATTTTGGTAAGTGAAAGTCTGCCTTACAAGAACACTTAGGCAAGTATATGCACATCTGCACAAACAGTAGAATTTCAAACTGGAACTCCTTGCAGCTGTCAGAGGCCCCTCTGAGTGTCTCTTGTGTTTCAGCAGAGGCTTGTTGGGTGAAGCTGAGGATTACTTTTGTTATGAGGGATATTTGCCGCTGCTCAGAGGGGAAGAACAAAACCAACATTCTCAGCCAACAAAGAAGGACCCATCCAAGAATGGGTTAACGCCTGTCGCCATCCAGGCTAGGCAAAATATTGCATTATTTAAAAAGAACCTCTATTGATCCTCATCTCCTTCTGCTTCAGTTCTCCTTGCTTCTCCCAGGAAAGGTTGTATGTGCATCTTCTCTGCTCTCTCTGACCATAGGTCTATTTAAATTTTTCTTTTTTCATCTTTCTCCTCCCTCAATCCTATACTATTTTTAAAAAGACCTTAGCCTTTTGTTTCTCACATTAGTTTCCCCCCTCCTTTTCCATCACTTTCTCTCTCCTTTGAACCTCTTCCTCAAATGCGTCCTTGGGATGCGGAAAGATAAAGCCAAGTTTGTCAAACCAAACTCCACTTCTTGGAGCTCTCCTGCCACAAGACATATCAGTTTAATCCAGGATGTGTGTGAACTCTTTGCTGTTTCCCCCAGGAGCCATAATGATGCGCCCGCAACAGCACCCCCATTCCTGTGGCAATGGCATCTCTTCCAGAGGTTCCTATGCTAACAAAACTGTTATATCAGCTTGTATTGAAGTGGATCCTCCTTGTGCCTCCAATTGTGTGGCAATGGCTGAGGCACTGGAGTCAGTTTCTGTTCAGCAGCAATTAGAAATAGAGGATTTAGCCTCTGATGGGGCTGCTGCTGATGAATATTCAGAGGTGGCTATAGAAGAGGAGACAGGACCCAACCCTAATAAGGCTGCTTTCCTTCCAACTCCACCAATCCTTGCCTCAGCAGCTGCAGCACCAGTTTCTTCTGCAAAGCCTCAAGCCTAAGAGACCTCATGCATGTGCTGTGACCTGTTGCAGCAGCCTTTTTGAAGCCCGCGTTATAGACATCAGCCGGTTTGAGCAAGACAGTACCATGCCTGGTGCAGTGCCTGTGCCTTTCCCTGTGCCCATGCCCTTGTTTGATCAGAGTACATGGCTTCAGTGGATTTCCTCTATGGTGGCAAAGGAGCTGAAAGGAATGAACCAACCTCCTCCCACTAGTTATGCTTCTCAAAGCCTTGGGGATCTTATCACACTACACTGTTACAGCGCTATTATTCCACTTTAACTGCTGTAGCTGCCTCCTTTGGAATCCTGGGATTTGCAGTTTAGGGAGGGGCATTTAGAACTCTCAGCCAGAGAACTCTTAGGCCTCACTAAACTACAAACCCTAGAATTCCACAGGAGGCAGCCATAGCAGTTAAAGTGGAATAATAGTGCTATAATAGTGTAGTGCAATAAGGCTCTCAGACATGATCCAGTCCCTCCACTCCCCCCATGTGGAAAAATGGCTAGCAAGCAGGCTGAACAGCCTGCACTGCTAGTACAGTCTTTGATAGCTGAGAACTCACCTGATGAGGACTATACCTCTACCTGGCTAGCACTCAATACTTCTGTATTATTCGGGACTCAAATGTTGCTTCTGTCTGTAAAACATCCCTGAGAAACTCCCTGAAAGGAGGAACGGTCAGACACTGGGGAACAAGAGGGACATTTCAGTTTAGATTATTTTGTTCCTCTTATTCTAAAGTAGTCAAAGCCTTTGGGTTGCATGAGGCTGAGACTGATTCTACCTCCGACATTAGTCCTGTGCCTGCTGATAACACCTCATGGGGTAAGACTGTTTCCTAAAGCTAAAATTTCTGCATTTATCCTGATTTAAAAGATCTCATTAAATTGTAATGAGATTCACCTATGCAGAAGAGGAAAGTGGGGAATATACGTAGCTGAAAAATTATACACCCTGAATTCTGAGGCCACAGATTTCCTTAAGTCCCCTCTTACGGATGGCCTGTTTTGGCTGTCCTCATGGGTGTTCTTGTGCCCAAACAAGATCTTTCTCTTAAGTATCCAAATGAAAAGAGGGCAATTGCAGTGCTTAAGTGCTCCCATGAGGCATCAGGCTTCACTGTCTGGGCCTCCTTTACAGTCTTCCTGATATCTAGAGCAGCCATACTCTGGGTTCAGGATATTTTCACCAACCAAAGTTTAGATGCAAAATCCTTGCACAGGTCACTTCTAAAGTTCTATAAATCCTTAGCCTTCATAACAGATGCCACTAGAGACTCATTATTATTCTCAGTTCTCTCTCCATCTCTGCCCCCACAGTAGTGAGAAGATCAGTTTGGCTCAAGCACTGGATTGTTGACATGCAATCCAGAGCAAATCTAGCCTCAGTCCTTTTCATTCGTAATTTGTTTTGGGGGGAAATGCTGTTAAAGACAACCTTATAGAAACCAAAGATAAGGCTATGCCTTCTCTGCAAATGAAGGAAGCAAAACAACAGTTTAAACAGCCTTCTCAATCATTTCACGCCTTCTCCCACCCTAGAGGCGTTAGAAGCTTTAAGCCTGCATGGGCAAATTGAGGTTCTCACTCTGTCCACTCTGCTCCTTACAATTTCAAACATCAAAGTCTTACACAAAGGACCTGGCTATTCAGGAGGCCATATCACCTCTCTCAGAACTTGGAACTGTGGGACTACTACCTCCTAATAAGTGCTTTACTATAATATTTATATTCTAACCTTTTTAATAATATCCAAAAAGAAGGCAGAATCCACCCGGTCCTAGATCTCAAGTACATAAACAGATTCATAAAATACAGGAAGTTCTGGGTGGAAAATCTCTAGACCAGCCAGAAGCACCTCTTCCCAGGGTTTTTTCTATTCTCTGCAGACCTTTCATGTGCTTATTTCCATGTCCTTATCCATATTTCCTCAGGAAAGCACCTTTGTTTCTGTTATTGCAACACCCACTACCAATTCAAAGCATTTTCCTTTGGCCTAGCCTCAGCACCCAGGGTATTTACAAAACTTATGAAAGCACCTGTAGCAGCGTTGTGTCTAAAGGTAATAAATATTTCCCTGTACCTCGGCTATCTCCTTGTAAATTCAACCTCCCTTCAAAAAGCCAAGCAAACATTGTCCACCACCCTGTCCATGCTATATCAGCATGGCTTCATAATCAACAAGTGGAAGAGTAATCTTTTTCCATCTCAGTGACTTGTTCACTTGAGAGCTGCCATAGACATCAAGAAGACTCAGCTCTCCTTCTCCAGATCTAACAGGAAGCTCTTATTTCTGCCAAATCAAAATAAACAGATCTCATGGCACTGTCACACCTCCTGGAGCTGATGATTTCTTGTATCCACATGGTAACATGGGCAAAGTTCCATTCTTGACCTCTTCAGTGGCTACGTAGACCATTTCAAGCATTTATCACCATACAGAAGCACACTTGAATACATCCTCCTATGGTGGATGAACGCAGTGGTTAAATGCCAGTACTGCAAGCCACCACGTCACAAGTTTGATTCCAGCCGGCTCCAAGGTTCACTCAGCCTTCCATCCTTTCGTAGGTCCGTAAATTGAGTACCCAGCTTGTGGGGGGCAATTAGCTAACACACATTTGAAACTGTTTAATGCAGCGTAGATGTGTAAATAGCTACTGCTTAAAACAATTTGTAAGCCGCTCTGATAGCCTTGTGGCTGAAGAGCGGGGTATAAATAAATAAATAAATAAATACATGACCCTCCCAGACTAGTTCTCACAACAGATGCAAACCTCACTGGATAGTGTGGAGGGGGGATGACACATGCCAGGATCTTTCAGTCCAGGGAGTATGGAATGCAACAGAGCAATCTCACGGCATCAGCAGCTGGAACTAAGCCATCAGACTAGCCCTCATTCAACTACAACAAGTGCTCAGAAACTCACATCCTAGTCTGTACAGACAACCAAACAGCCAAATCCTACATCCTGAAGCAGGGACGTTCCCACTCCTACTCAATTCACAGGAAGGCTCACCTTCTCTTGTCGTTTGAAGAGAAGAACACCCTCTCAATCTCAGCCTAATACATTCGGGAAACCCTGAAAAGTGAAAAGGGAGGCAGGCTTTCTCAGCTGCCACAATCTGGACCGTGGGGAATGGAGTCTGGACTTACATATTTTCAACCAACTGCAGGCATGCTTCAGTCACTTTCAGGTGGTTTGCCTCAGATGCAAATCACAAACTCCCCAGGTATTTTCCAGGTTTTACTCCCCAGAAGTAGAAGCCCAGGTTAACCTGCAGACTCCCTGGCCTCAAGGACAGCTGTACACATTCCTTCTGACCGCCTCCCCCCCATAGCCAGAGGGCTGAGGAGGATCGGGGGGGGGGAGATAGGCGTCAGTAGTCCTAGTGGCCCTGCATTAGCTGAGGAGACTGTGGTTCTCTCATCTTTTAGCTCTATTCACTGGCATCACTAATGCTTCTAGCACTTCTGCATCTTCTCAGCCAAGGTCCAGACTTTCATCCAGATTCATAGTGGCTCCATTTAGCTGCCTGGTAATTTAGAGGAGACCATACTTAAAACAAGGCTATTCCCACAGGATGGTAAACACTCTCTTATTATCTAGGCAAAAGTCCACGCTTCAGATCTATGAGACAAAATGGAAGGATTTTCTGCAGTGGTCTCATAGAAAATCTATTTCTCCCCAAACAGCAAAGATTAAGGATGTTCTAGAATTCCTACAATCAGATTTTGACATGGGACTTAAACCAAACACTCTTTACCATCAAACAGTGACCCTAGCATCCATTTTATCCTCATCTACCATGTTTTCTCTTTCATCTCACTTCTCACATTAGGAGACTTCTCAGAGGGGCAACGTTCCTCAACCCCCCTGTGATTCACAGATTTCCCTCCTGGGATGTTCACAAAGTGCTCAGATCCCTATTTAAGACTCCCTTTGAACCACTTGAATCCATTCAACTCAGGAGACTTTCTAACAGGACTCTGTTTCTGTTGGCAATCTCTTCAGCCAGAAGGCTTTCAGAATTTGCTACCGTATCCATTGCCCCATCTACCTGCAGATTTGATGCTGATACAATGTCTCTATGGCTGGACCCAGGTTTTCTTCCCAAGGTAAACTCTGTATATCATCTCTTCCAGCCTGTAGTATTTCCTTCATTCTGTCCTCGCCCAACACACACCTTGGAAAAGCAGTGGCACAAGCTAGACGTAAGAAGAGCACAACAACTGTGTATCAGGCGTATGGAGGCATTTAGAAAATCAGAAGCCCTTTTTGAATCTTTCCTCCTTGGAAATGAAGGTATCTTCTGTTACACTAACCAGATGGATCTTTTTGGCTTATGATGCCTCAGGTCTTCCAAAACCACAGAATGTAACACGCTCATCTAGATCAGCATCCATGACTGCTACCCTTTTCTACTAATGCACCGCTAGAGGAAAACTGCCAGACAGCCACATGGTCAGCTCCATCCATGTTCACTAAACACTATAAACTACAGTCATCCCTTCACACTTGCAGCTTTGACTTTCGCAGTTTAGTTTATTTGTGGAAAGCCGATGAGGCTTTCAAGGCCTTCGCCTCTGCCTCCCCCGGGAACACAAAGCGGCAAGTGCAGGAGTTTGCTTAGCTTTCATTCCCTGAAGGTGGGAGCTGAAGACCAAGCAAACCCTGGCCGGAAAGCCAAAGAGGGTGGGTTACTTGGACTCCTCTGGCTTTTTGCTCCACAGGGAACAATCCCTGTGAAGCGAAAAACCAGAGGAGACTGATCAAACCCTGGCCAGAAAGCTGAAGGGGGAGTGGTTTACTTGGTCTCCTCCAGCTTTTCATCCCACAGGGATGAAGCCAGAGGAGATGGAGCAAAGCCTGGCCGGAAAGCCAAAGGGGGTGGGTGGGTGGGTGGGTGGGTGGGTGGTTTACTCGGTCTCCTCCGGCTTTTCGCCTCACAAGGAAAGATCCCTTGGGACGAAAAGCCAGAGGAGACTGAGCAAAGCCTGGCTGGAAAGCCAAAGGGGTGGTGGTGGTTTACTTGGTCTCCTCCAGCTTTTCTTTGCTGAGCTGCAAAGCCTCCAAGTGCTTGGTGGCAGGAGAATGGTGGTGGGGGTGGTAGAAGCCCTGGAGGTATGGTGGCAGTGGCATGGTGGGGGTGGCGACAGCAGTGACTGCATGGTGGTGGTCACGGGGCGAGCGAAGGTGTGGGTGGTGGTGGCGGCGGAGGCCTGGGAGGCCTATTTTATTCTTGTTTTTTTTCCCACTTTCACGGGAGTCTTGAGCCCCTAACCCCCACAAAAGTGAAGGGACAGCTGTATACCAATTTGCCTCAGCCAGAGCCTCCTTTGTTAAAGTAGTACCACACCGTAGCACAAGTAGTACCACACTGAAACACCTTATTGCCTTTATTTATTTATTTATACCCCGCTCTTCAGCCACAAGGCTACCAGGGTGGCTTACAAATTGTTTTAAGTAATAGCTATTTACACATCTGCACTGCATTAAACAGTTTCCAATGTGTGTTAGCTAATTCTCCTGCCCTAATGCATATGTCTGCTTGGGAGATCTCATTCATGGATGCCTCCTTCTCTGCTGGCTGAGAATGGCACATTGGAAAACTTACTGTGAAGGTCCATTCTTGCCAAGGAGAAAGAACCATCTGGCCGCACCCTGGATGGCAAGACCTAAATTCTTTACTGGACACAGGGAGTCTTTTCTATTCTTTCTTGTGTCTCAGCTCATCAAGGAACTTAATCAGGAGGAGATAAAGATCAATAGAAGTTCTTTTTAAATAACACAATATTAACCCATTCATGGATAGCTCCTCCTTCACAAGAATGCAGCTCCACAGAAAGTCTTCCAATATGCCAGTCTACTTGGTATTGCCACACCTTGAGTGTAACTTAATGTAATGTACCTGTTTTGAATTCAATGATAAATAAAAAAATAACACTTGTTATTAGGAGCATACTTATCAAATTTGCCGATGACACCAAATTAGGAGGAGTAGCTAGCTAATACCCTAGAGGACAGGATCAAAATTCAAAATGACCTGAATAGACTAGAAAGCTGGGCCATAGCTAACAAAATGAAATTCAACATGGAGAAATATAAGGTACTGAACTTAGGGCGGAAAAACGAAATGCATAGATATAGGATGGGGGAGACCTGGCTGGACGAGACTACATGTCAAAAGGGATCTAGGAGTCCTAGTAGACCACAAGTTGAACATGAGTCAACAGTGTGATGCGGCAGCTAAAAAGGCCAATGCTATTTTGGGCTGCATCAATAGAAGTACAGTGTTTAGATCAAGGGAAGTAATAGTGCCACTCTATTCTGCCTTGGTCAGATCTTGCCTAGAATACTGTGTCCAGTTCTGGGCACCACAATTCAAAAAGGATATTGACAAATTGGAGCGTGTCCAGAGGAGGGCAACTAAAATGGTGAAAGGTCTGGAAACCATGCCGTATGAGGAAAGACTTAGGGAGCTGGGTATGTTTAGCCTGGAAAAAAGATGGTTAAGGGGCGATATGATAGCCCTGTTTAAGTATTTGAAGTTTAAGTACTTGTCACATTGAGGATGGAGCAAGCTTGATTCTGCTGCTCCAGAGACTAGAACATGGAGCAATGGATGCAAACTCCAGGAACAGAGATTCCACCTCAACATTAGGAGGAACTTTCTGACAGTAAGAACTGTTTGGCAGTGGAACACACTCCCTCGGAGCATGGTGGGGTCTCATTCCTTGGAGGTCTTTAAACAGAGGCTGGATGGCCATCTTTCAGGGATGCTTTGTTCATGATTTCCTGTAGGGTAGGAGGTTGGACTGGATGGCCCTTGTGGTCTCTTCCAACTCTACAATTCTATGATTCTATGCTGAATTATACAGAGCATGCAAAGAAAATGTGAGAGCAACTTTACACATGACAGCTTCTATATACATGGTCACTTTTTAAAGAAGGCATGTGTATTAAAGCCACTCTGCAATACAGGGTTGGGAATGTGCAGTGGGTCCAGAGGGAAGTTTTCTGTCCCTGGGACCTTCCAAGGGCTGCATGGACTACAGCAGAATAGACGGAATACAGATGTGACTGGTATTTTTTATAATAAATATGCAGCAGTCCCTGCAAATCTTTTTTGACACTTCCAGCTATAGTGAATGTTGAATGAATACAGTGTCTTTTACTTGCATGTACTGGGGAAAACCAAGGCTGGATAGAAGTCCCTTAAAGTGTGATAAAAATAGCTACAGTCCATTGAGGAGGGGCTACCAGTATGCTTGATTCATTTGAGATCAACTCACAACTTTCACAAGTTAATTTTTCAACTGTATTCTAGATTGCTTTTGAATTTTGTTTTTTAAAACCTTATGTTTTCTTTTTTGTGGCTTTAGCCATCAGGCTTACTCTCATACTTGGACAGTAATGAACCTGTTCCTGAAAAGGATTCTGATCGGATGCATATTAGGGATAATTTAAAAATTGCAAATGTAAGTATGGTTTCCCCCTATCTTTAAATGAGTTTTGAATTATCTTACTATCCATTGTTGCTGCTTAGTACATGTTACATAATATTAGGACAAGGCACTCCTCAGTCTAATAATGGAAGCATCTTTCAAAGTTGTATTTCATTTTCCCATAAAATGAATTTTTATTAAAGATAAGCTTTGTTCTACAGGATCAGTATGGAAAGTTCAATAAAGTGCCAGAGTGGCAGAGACTTGCAGGAAAAGCTGCTAAAGAAGTTGAAAAATTTGCCAAAGAGAAGGTAGATTTGGTTTTGATGCACTGGAGAGACAAAATGGGAATAGCACAGAAAGAGGTAAGAATTCTTTGTGGTTTTGGTACTAATACAATTTTATGAGTTTACTTGGCCTGATTGTGTTAATGTCTTTCTTTGTCTGATTTACCTTTATGTTTTTATGCAATGAGAAATTGCAACAAATTTCTCCTTGATAAGTCTAGTTATCACTTTTTAACACCTGTATTATCTGCAGAATCAAAATGGGAAGCCACACTGTGTATATCAGCGTTTCTCAACCAGGGTTCCACGGAAACCTAGGGTTCCCCCAGAGATTGCCAGGGGTTCTGCGAAAAATAGAAATAAATTAATAAATCATGGAGAAGTGGTAAGCTGAAAGAGCTTATCTCTCCCCTCCACAACAGAGAAAGCTGGGGAGGAAGGGGCCTCTTATGGGGGTAGGGAGAAGGAAGTTAAGTGCCAAATACCTTGCTCTCCCTCCCAGCTTTTGCTCTGCCTTAGATGTGCTAATCAAAAGGGAAGAGGGGAGGAATATGTTTTCACACCAACTGAGCACATAGTCAGGGACCCTTATCATTTGCCAGAACTGAGGACAAAAGAGGAGCCTGGTTTGCATAAAACTGATCTAAAGGTACAAATGCAAAATGAACAATGGAAAGAGAATTGCAATACTGTACAGCTCTTACCCAAGTGGAAGAAACTGACCAAGTAATCGCCTGGTCTACCCAGCTATCCAGGTGCCAGCTGCGGATGGGAGAACTCTGATAAAAATGTCTTAGGGCTTTTTCTTTTTAAACCAGATTTGGAGAGGGCAAAGCCATTACAGTAAAGGAGTCATCATAGAGGAAAGGTTCTTAAACTGTGGGTCTGGTAACTGAATGTGGGAGTCACGAATAGACTGACCAACTCCTATATTATTGAAAAAAGCCTTTCATTTACCATGACACTGGCTTGGCAGGAAGCTACAGCCTCCCTCTGATCCTGATCCTGGCTGCTTAGTTGCTGCTTTTTGTAATCTCTGTTAGCTCAGAGCTCAATCTTTGGGTCAGAGTCAGTGATGTAGCCATGTCTAAATATTTGAAGGGAATGTCATACTGAGGATGGAGCAAGCTTGTTTTCTGCTGCTTCAGAGACTAGGACACTGAGCAATGGGTTCAAACTACAGGACATTTTTTAGGTTATAGTAATGTTTGACGATAAATATATTTGTTTTTCATTTAATTTATTTTTATTATAGATTACCTTTTTCGGCATTTTCATAGGATAGTTTGTCAGTATTTTAATATACACTATAAACACTTCTCTACCAGTATGCTCTTTCAGGCCTGTTACTTTCAGGTATCAAATATGTATTGCCAGCAATGTGGTATATAATAAGCATCTATTTTTTTCACTGTTTCTGCAATTTTTTTTTTTTTAAAAAGGGAGCTGTAGGTATAATTTTTATGTAGGGGTTCCCTGAGACCTGAAAATTATTTCAAGGGTTCCTCCAGGGTAAAAAGGTTGAGAAAGGCTGGTGTATATTGTGTGGCACCCCTGTCTTGTCTCCTCCTTCAATACAGGTTCCACAGGAGGAGGAATTTGAACTAAGACTTCTTCCCAAATATTCTCAGTAATATTAGACCAAGGGTATTGCTGCTGTCCATTGTTTCTTTTTTTAAAAATCCTCAGCTTTAATGTAGTTGAGAAGTTAGCCTCTTTACCCTATATGTGGGTATAAAATTTATTGTTTCTTATTTTTTCCTAAATGCCAAGCAATCAGATTTTAGTCTTCTTTATTGATAAATGTTTAGATAGGTGGGAATGAGTGACAGTCATATTTTTCACTGTAGAAATATTCAGGTGTGTGATCTTGTGTCTTGTCATTTGGTTCACCTTTCTTACTCCTGCTTATGATTTTTTGTTGGCATTCTGTACTCTGGTATACTTAAGTTAAAAGCAAAATGTTGTTTGCTAAATATGCTGCCCTTTAGTGTTAGAGAAGTTGCTGCTTGCTGTTGACTTGGCAACCAGAAAGGAAGATGGATTTATTTACTCTACTAAATCCCTGTTGTTCAACATATGTGGTATTAATGAAGAAACTGTATGTGAAAGAGCCCAAGCCATTTTTAGTTTTATATTGTATTGTAGAATGTGATAACATCAAGGTTTTAGGACTTTTTCTGAGATAGGCAAAATTAGCAGCAGGGGCAGTGTTTTATGTTATAAATGTGTGACCTTTGTATGTGGCATATGTCATGGGGACAATAGTTAAAGGGTTGAATCCAACACTTATTTTATCTTTAAAAAAACTAGTTGAAATGAATAACAGTTCCCATTAATTTCAATCAGTCTTCTCTAATGGGAATAATATTGGATTTAGCTCATATTTTTCAGACTGGCATACCTTACAACAGTGTATCATTAGTGTACCCCAGAACCTGTCTGTGCTGAAGAGACTGAAGTTGTGGTTTGTGTTTCTGCCTTTGCAAGTAGTGATGCTGTTAATTTGGAAGGCTGATTGTAGTAGACCATTCTTGCTATTCAAACATTTGAGAGGTATTCCTGTTAAATGTTCAATTTTATTTTTCTTTCTACTCCCCAAATGCAACCAGGACAGAAACAATATGGTGAGTTTGAATCCTTATCCCTTTCTGTAGATTGTGTTGAATTGTGCCCAGCATGTAGTGACTTGCCCATCAGTATACATTAGATTAGAAATACTGGTTGGCCACCTTGGCTTGATGCTTAGTGTCTCAGCTCTGCAAGAAAGTAATACTCTCCACTTTCTGACGTATACTTTTCAGTCCTTTTATGTGTCCTCCATTCCTGATTAACATATGTGATTGTTTTGTACTTCTCAGTCTCTGTTACTGTAAAGATGCAGTTAAGTATGTTTATCTGTAACATGGTATGATTTACTATATTGCTCCCTCCCTGATTGATCAACAAATTGGACTCACTGGTAGTGAAATGGTACCAATTCTATGTAAAAGAGTCTCAGCATGGATAAATAAATTTTATTAGCTTAGCTTCTGTAAAATTGATTCATGTTGATATTTGATCCATTCTAACTCAGTCTAACCTCCTTTTACTGCTTTCATTGGTGGAAGAATGCACTCTCAATTTAGAGATACTTATCTTTGAAAGAAGAATATATATTCAGATTTAGGGTTTTGTTCTATTTCCATTTACCACTGTTTTATAACCATGTGTATAATCTCATTTCATACTGTTGGTACTATTCTGAACTCAAATCTGACATTTTCTTTGCAGAATATTAATCAAAAGCCAGTAATATTGAGGAAACGACGGCAACGGATAAAGATACAAGCAAACTGGGATCTCTTCTATTACAGGTAAATGTTGAGGGGTGAAGAGTTTTTGGGACTTTAGCCATTTTATTGATTGGAATGGTTAATTGGAGCTGTCTGTCAGTTAAAACTGAGTACAAGTTTCTGAATTGTCAGTGGTAAACTACTGTGTAAAAACTGTTCCCCATGTTTTTTGTACAGATTTCTCCAAGATCATGCTAGATCCAATTTGATTTGGAATTTCAAAACACGGGAAGAATTGAGAGATACTTTGGAGTCTGAAATGCGGGCATTTCAGATTGACAGAGAACTTGGCAGTGCTAATGTCATTTCCTGGAATCACCATGAATTTGAGGTATGTCTTTAACAAAATGTTTCTTACACACAGAGTTCTGTTAATTTTTTTAAACATGCCTTTGTTATCACCTGAATTCATATAGGTTACTTACGGAGCTAATACCAAAAAATAAGCTTCTATTTGAAATAGATTGTGTAGTTGCAGTTGTAGTTCAGTGTCCAATGTATTCTTTAACTGTGTAGTTCCTATTAGCATTCCTAATTATTAGGACTATCACTTGATTAAAGAAATCAAGTCAGTTCATCCTTTGAGTTCTGCTGTGTAATTGTTCAAGTGAGTACTGTATTTATCTCTGCTCTGAGTTGAGCCCTGTTCAGTTCAGTGGGATTTACTTCAAATAATATTCATAGAGTTACTGCCTTGGCAGACAATTAATAGTTGGATTAAATTACACAAGAATAATAATTCTAGGGAAAAGATTTTTTTGTTGTTATTAGGTGATATGGCTGTATATCATAGTGAGCATCATCCTATTATAGTGCACCCTTTCTTCTTTTACATAGGAAGAAATGTTACTCCTAAGTTGGTACTTGTCACCTGCAACATTTTAAAAGAAATTTCTTTATTCAGAAACCTTAATCATCATATGGTGTATGTTGTTTTCTTTTAGCAATGATACCAGAAACTTCTCTGGCAGGTCACTGGGAGGCATCTGAGAGAGGGGGTTGTTTCTTCTCATTGCCCTGGATAGGCAAGACCACAAGTTGTTAATAGAAGAAATGGTTGAGACCTCCAGCTCCTCACCGAGGAATCATAGAATCATAGAGTTGGAAGAGACCACAAGGGCCATCCAGTCCAACCTCCTGCCCTGCAGGAAATCATGATCAAAGCATCCCTGACAGATGGCCATCCAGCCTCTGTTTAAAGACCTCCAAGGCAGGAGAACTCACTATGCTCTGAGGGAGTGTGCCAAACAGCTCTTACTGTCAGAAAGTTCCTCCTAATGTTGAGGTGGAATCTCTGTTCCTGGAGCTTGCATCCATTGCTCCATGTTCTAGTCTCTGGAGCAGCAGAAAACAAGCTTGCTCCATCCTCAGTGTGACACCCCTTCAAATACTTAAACAGGGCTATCATATCGCCCCTTAACCATCTTTTTTCCAGGCTAAACATACCCAGCTCCCTAAGTCTTTCCTCATATGGCATGCTTTCCAGACCTTTCACCATTTTCGTTGCCCTCCTCTGGACACGCTCCAATTTGTCAATATCCTTTTTGAATCGTGGTGCCCAGAACTGGACACAGTATTCTAGGCGAGGTCTGACCAAGGCAGAATAGAGTGGCACTATTACTTCCCTTGATCTAGACACTGTACTTCTATTGATGCAGCCCAAAATCACATTGGCCTTTTTAGCTGCCGCATCACACTTTGTGGTCGTCTAGGACTCCTAGATTCCTTTTGACACGTAGTCTCGTCCAGCCAGGTCTCCCCCATCCTATATCTATGCATTTTGTTTTTCCGCCCTAAGTTCAGTACCTTACATTTCTCCATGTTGAATTTCATTTTGTTAGCTTTGGCCCAGCTTTCTAGTCTATCCAGGTCATTTTGAATTTTGATCCTGTCCTCTAGGGTATTAGCTGCTACTCCTAATTTGGTGTCATCGGCAAATTTGATAAGTATGCTCCTAATAACAAGTGTTATTTTTTATTTATTGTTGAATTCCAAACAGGTACATTACATTAAGTTACACTCAAGGTGTGGCAATACCAAGTAGACTAGCATATTGGAAGACTTTCTGTGGAGCTGCAGAACATCTATTTCTGAGCTCTTGCTCCTCTCAGTTACGTCTTTTTCTATACTTAATATATTTGTCTCCCCAAGTCTCCTCTCTCACTGCACATTTCACTTAAGTTCATTTCCTACCCAGTCCTTCCCCAGGAAAGAACCTTCTTCTATTGTCGCCTTCTCATCTTCTTCATGTCCTTCTCCTGATGGTGCCTGGCAAAAGCAACCAAAACAAAACATCAGACCCACAGCTTTATACCCCACCCTGCCCAGTGGCACCCTCTATTGTTCCTGCAGACCAAGAAAAATATTCATTCTGTAGGGTGAGATGGGCAGGAAGAATCCGTAAGCATTGGGAACTTAGGACCGCCCAGAGAAGCAGGAAGTTGACCATTGATCTTATAGAGTTTAAATCCCTTTGTTCTCCTCCAAGAGGCCAGTTCAACTTCCTGCTTCACCCAGGGAAGATCAGGATCTCGCTCCTCCACCTTTCCACTTTCTTCTACCTCACCCCCCCACCTCATTCTTTCTGCCTTAGTCTTAGATCTCTTTCTATCTGTAATTCCTTAAAAAAAACCAAAACCCCCCCAAAAAAACCTTCCTCCTTTTTTGCCTGCTCCGCTTCTCCCCCAGCTTCCTTCTAGATATCTCTCTTACCTTACTCCCCCCCCCCCATCGCCTCCCCGCATTGTGGGATCCTCGAAGGGGACGGATTGAACCAAGCAGCAGGCTGCGAACGAGCAGAAAACGGCAGCCTCTGTTCCCCAGAGCCCCCACCATGGCGGCTCGGAGGGAACCACGCGGGCCAGCTCCTCCTCTTCCAGCCACCCGGCACTCCCGGTGGCTCAGAGGAAAACCGCCAGAATTGCGGAACAGGCCCTGACCGGAGGTGGCTTGCAAAGCGCGCCAAAAACAAGCCGCGCCAGCAGCCCCAAAGGAACCAGCAGCCCCGGTCGAAGGAGCAGCGTTCCGATCCCTCCAGGAAGGAGACGGACGGACGCTCGACAACCAGAGGAGAAGAGGCTGATGTCGGAAACCGCCTGGATGACGACCAGGAGGCGGGAGCCTCTGAACAAGTAAGAGGGTCCCATTTGGGGGAGGAGATGCGAGCGGCAACCCAGGATCCCCTCCCAAAGCAGGCAAAACCTCGTCCCCCAGCAGCGCTCGAGCTCTCACCCAGCGTGGAGGAGGAGTGGGGGGGGACGAGTTAGACGCCACCCAGGGGGAGGGGGAAGAGGAACCCTGACTCTTGGATGATTCGGGGACTCTGATGATAAGCATGGGGGAATAGTGCCCCATCCAAAGGGGAGGCTTTTCCGATTGGCGCCCCAAGTGTTGTTGAATGCCCCCCCTTTCCAACAAGGAGGGCTCGGCATTCCTCAAAATAAGGGGCACAGGCAGGAGGCAGCCCTCAGCCAGTAGATCTAGGGATCAAGGGCCTCCAGAAATTGGTAAAGGCCCTCTAGGCCCTGGAAGGGGAGACCACAGGCTGACGCTCAGCTGTCCACCTCCAGTGGGGGGGGTGCCACTTTACCCAATAGGCCCCCAGGAAAGAAATACTCCCCCACCAGATACTCCTCTGAGGAATTGGGGGAAGTATCTGAGGGGGAGGGCCTGGTGCCAATGTGGACACACAAGATAAAGAGGATGGGGAATTCCCTGCTTCAGAAACCTCGGAACCAGAGATTTGGAGAGAATTTTCCAAGGGGACAAATTCTCCTACCTACGTAACAAGGCCCTTTTGGTCTCCAGAGCCCTGTAACACCCAGACCACTATGCCTCACTGACCCCACTACTGTTTTCACAGTACATATATTCTATTAGCTGACACACATTGGAAACTGCTTGATGCAGTGTGGATGTGTGGATGGCTATTGCTTGGAACAATTTGTGGGCCGCTCTGATAGCCTTGTGGCTGAAGAGCGGGGTATAAATAAATAAATAAATAAATGCGTGACACTACCCTGGTCTCCAGAGCCCTGTAACACCCAGACCACTATGCCTCACTGACCCCACTACTGTTTTCACAGTACATATATTCTATTAGCTGACACACATTGGAAACTGCTTAATGCAGTGTGGATGTGTAGATGGCTATTGCTTGGAACAATTTGTGGGCCGCTCTGATAGCCTTGTGGCTAAAGAGCGGGGTATAAATAAATAAATAAATAAATATATTATTATTATAAGATGATTCCATGCTGTCTTCTACACAGAAGTAAACTCCTCCTAAAGGAGGACATATTAATAAACACAGTCACAATAAGACAGTCTTCTCCAATCTAGTGCTCCTCAAATGGACCGAAGCCCCCATCATCTTCAACTGTTATCCTCAACCAATTGGGATTATGGGAGTCGGAGTACAGCATATCAGGCTGGTGACTCCATATATCTCTATGTCTTTTGCAAGGGATGGCCATGTAAGAGCTGATATGGCACAGTTTGGAGGTAACCAGACTTGCAAATACTTATCTGTAGTCTGTGAACTTCCTCGACAACAGTACATTATCAATCTGGGCAACCATTTGTTTTCTTAAAAATGTATGAAGACTCTTGCTGCCTCAAAGCAACTGTCCATCTAGTCCAGTACCTGGGTGCCCAGTGCCTTGACTAACTGAAAGCCTCCAGGAAGACTGCAACAGCAGCAGGGGCCCCCACCCTGGCATGCTGATCCATCTGGATCAGACATTGGGATGCTGACACACAGTCTAGAAACGCCCTTATTATACCAGCCTTCAAAGGAACCAAGTTGTTCGATGATGATGCTTGAAGGATATTCTGGTGGAAACAAATAAGAAACAAGCGATGCCTTCAGCAAGCCCAAGTAGGACAGGAAAACTGGGAAGCGACCCTCTCAGCAGCCTTTCAGTACCCTGGCTCCGTTCGACATCCAAGGGCAATGGTAGATGGGGAGACTTTCGTTCCTCTAGACCAGCCTGGTCCAAAACCAATTATGTTACTTAACACGCACCATTCTCCAACCCAAACGCAAGTCACAGAGGGGGATCCCAATCCCAAAGAGGGTCCTCAAGGCAACAGTCCTGACTCGGACAGCGGGAGGAAGGCTGCCCAGGTTCCCAGACTCATGGGTAAACCCCACCTAGGTCAGTTGGCCCCTGAACACCATAAAACAGGGATACAAGGTCACCAATTTTCTTACCGGCACCAATCCCATCAAACCCAAGGAAGGCATTAGACCTCAGGACAGCCATCAACCACCTACTGGGAATAGAAGCCATAGAGGAGGTACCAGCATCCCAGCGTTCTTCTCTGGGATATACGCATACTTCCCCACAGTACCAGAAAGGACGGAAACCGCGGGTCGGTATTAGACCCGGAGTACACAACCTCATACGCTGCTTACAAACTTGTCTGGATGGAAACGCTCTCGTCGATATGGCGAGGCATACAGGAAAGAGACTTCCTGGCATCACTGGTCCTGTCGGAAGCCTACTTTCACATCATGATTCATTCAGGCAGCAGACACTTCCTCAGGTTTGCGTCCGGGGAGGAACATTTCCAATTCAAGGCTCTCCTTTCAGTCTCTTGACAGACCCCAAGGGTTCACGAAGGTGCTGGTGGTTCTAACAGCACACCCGAGGACCAAAGGGATACACCTGCATCCATACCAGGGCGACGCCCGCCTCTCCGAACACCGTCGAAAGCAAGATCAGAACGGGACTTGAGATACACAATCAACTTCCTACAACACCATGGCCTCCTTGCGAACTTCAAGGAAACCATTCTGGCCCCTTCAAAGCTAGGAGTGCAATTAGACAAGGTAAATTACCATGTTGCCCTCCCGGGAGAAAGTCAGCCTGTACTAAGGCGGGAGGCCGGACTGATTCGAGCTCGGAACCATAAACCCTCTAGCATGCCTCTTTGGTCATCAATCTAGGTGGTTCAGTGGTCCAGGTTCCACCCCAGTCCTCTACAGGCATCCTTCCTTCCATGTCAGGAGCAGATAGCTCGAATATGGAGCCCTCTCCATATTCGTCCCGATCTCTGTAAAGGACATGCTCCTAGGGTGCCAAGCCCCCCCCCCCCCGCTGACCATCAATCACCAGGCAGTTGCAAGTTGCAATTACCTCGGACGCAGTCTCTGAGGGGGGCGGCCACTGTCTGGATCACGCGGCTCATAGGACCTGGTCAAGACAGAACAGCTCCACAGCATAAATCGGCTGGAACTGAGAGCACTAGCCCATTTTTCTCACATCCTGGAGGATCAACACGTCCTGCTACGGACAGACAAAAACACAGCCTGCCCCTACATAGCGAGACAAGGAGGTTCCAAATAAAGATCTCTACTCCGGGAAGCGGAGGCTCTCCTCAGGTGGCCAGAGTCAACGGTCCAGTCCCTCTCGGCATGGTACCCCCAAGGAGAGGAGAACCTACATGCAATCTACCTGAGGAGACTCACATTTCTCCCAGAGGAGTGGTAGCTGAATCAGGAAGTCTTCCTTCAGGTACAAAGGAGGTTCGGGGTCTTGCAGGTAGACCTCTCCTTAATGTCATGAAACACCAAAATTTCCACACTCCTTGGCCAAATCCAAATAACCTATTTCCCCCAAGACCAGCAGGGCTTCTACACCTCTTCCCCCCCCCCTCCACCCGATAGGGAAAGTGTACAGGAAAACACGGGAGGAGGGAGCGCAGGTGGTCCTCCTGGCCTCCTGCTGGCCACGCTGGCCGGGGTTCTCAGATCCGAGACAGATGGCGGTGGAACCACCAATGAAGCTCCTGTCACACCTAGATCTGCCTCTCCAGGGCCCAGCCTAACACCCCAGTGTGGCAGGGCTACAGCTGACAGCCTAGAGATTGAATGCCAGGCCTCAAAGGACCGCAGCTACGTTGCCCAGGTCACAGCCTCACTACGGACATTCAGAAGACCACGAATGAGGAGAATCAACCAAGGTTGCATGGTAAATTTTCTCGCAATGGTGCCCTTCAGAAAGAGTGAGACCCATGGAGGTCTTAACCAAGCACGGCCGGGCCTTCCTTTCAAGAGGTCTAGACAAGGGTCCCAGGATCAACACAATGAAGAGACAGGCAGCTGCTTTGGCAGCCCCCATCCAATGCCCCCAAGGGGGTCGAATCTCAGCACACCCAAACGTGAGGAGATTCCTAACAGGGGCAACTCTGATCTCACCCCCCAGTTCACCACAGGCCTCACACATGGAGCCTCCCGTGGATGTGGAGACAACTAACATGTCTCCCCTGTGAGCCACTCAGTAAGACCCCAATTCGAAGGCTAACTCTCAAAGCAGCCCCCTGGGGGCCACCACCTCCGCCAGGAGAGTTTAGGAATTATCAGCTCTCTCGGTAGAGAACACCTGTGCTCAGTCGGAGAGGACTTTGTGCCTCTGCGTACCAACCCGTCCTTCCATCCCAAGGTCTTATCCAAATTTCGCATTGCACAACAACTTACCCTTCCATTCTTCTGTCCCAATCCATCCCAGCCCACTGAGATATTATGACTCAAGATGGCATTCAGGAGGGCACTGAAAGTATACATTAAGCACACGGCTTCCTTCAGGAGACGCGAATCACTCCGTATCCTTCAACCCGGCCTTGATGGGGACACGGGTATTGAGGCAAACGATTGCAAAATGGATCAAGGAATGCATTTTTGAGGCCTATGGCTCAGCCAAAGTTTCCTGTCCCCGAGGGGGTTGCGCTCACTCAACCCACTCAGTGGCTACAGAAGTCTGTCGGGCCGTGACCCGGAGCACTTCGTCCATCTCCATCCGACATTACTAGGCGGACACGTATAGATTTGTGGGAGCCACCTTCAAAAGAAGTGTGCTTCATGTCGTTGTATGCACCTAGTTCCTCCTATCACACGCAGTCACACCCTCCCTAGGTGATTCTTAGGCTTGGTTATGTCCCAATGCTTACGGATTCTTCCTGCCCATCTCACCCTACAGAATGTTACATTGGGTACTTACCGTGAAGGTACTTTCTGTAGGGTAGATGGCAGGAAGAATCCATCCCACCCTGTGACTGCAAAGGAGGGTCCATACGGGTTCATAATTGTTTTCTTTCTATGCTTCTAATATGCATGTTTGTCTTAAAGGAAAGAAGCTACCTCACTGATCACCGGGCTTTGCTAGTCAGAGAACTGGCCTCTTGGAGGAGAACAAAGGGATTTAAACTCTATAAGATCAATGGTCAACTTCCTGCTTCTCTGGGCGGTCCTAAGTTCCCAATGCTTACGGATTCTTCCTGCCATCTACCCTACAGAAAGTACCTTCACGGTAAGTACCCAATGTAACAATCTTGTAAGTAGGTGTGGAGAACCTAGCAGCTCCCCAGATAGCATTTTCTGTTCCCAAGAGATTGACTTGTCCATCTCACAGGCCTAAGCCCTTTTCCAGTAGAGCTCTAAGGGCAAGTGCTTGGAGGAGGGCATGTCTTTAGATATTTCAGCTTTTCAGCAGGCAGCAGTCCAAACAGGTTTGGGCAGCCATTTTCCCTTTGCAGCTACCTTCACTTTTGATTTTCCCCCTCTTACCCTCAAACCAACACCTGAAATCTTGACATGACTACACCCAGAAACAGAGACTCAGTCTAGCTTCCATAACCTTGACTGGTTGTGCCTTCAGCCTCCAGGGTTCCCCTGCTGATTCCAATAGCTTCTGTGCCTTTTAGTGAGGACACATTTTTGCAGAATATTAATTATCTGATAGAGAAGAAAATTACTCAGCTTTTAAAAGGTTCTACCCGCACTACCCCGAAACCTGCTAAAATGCAACATACAGTTGGCCCTACGTATCCATGTCTTTTGCATCCAGTGATTCAGCCAACTACAGGTTGAAAATATTCGGGGAGCGAGGAAAATTCCAGAAAGCAAATGTTGCTATTCGCCATTTTATGTAAGGCACACCGTGTGTTGTATATAATGGGACTTGAGCATCCATGGATTTTGGTACCTGCAGGAAGTCCTGGAACCAAACCCCTGCGAATACCAAGGGCCCACTGTACATATATTTATCACAATTTTTTTAAAAAGATATCCTTCATTCTTTGTCTGAAACCACCAGGAGACCTCTAGAGACACTCATCCTCCTAAATCACACCTACCTGTTACTTCTGATCTCATTTACTTAGATGAATCCATGAATACATTCTCATTTCCTCTGGAACCCTCTTGAAACAAACTTTGGCTTGATCTATCTGTTATAAATGAGAGTAGTCTCCTCTCTCTGCTGTAGAAGACAAGGGGAAAGGGGAGAATGGTCGGTGGCAGACTCATCAAAAGGCAGGCTGTTTAATGCTGTTGATTCTTTGCTCTTTTAGTCAAAGGCACTAGCTTTGGTAGGGATTAATACAGATGTGTCAAATGCTCCAACAGCCTGAAACTGAACACAGAGCCTTCCTAAAGCAAGGATGCTTTAACAGACACCCTTCTAGTATCTAGGAAGTCATCCAGGAAGCCATCTGCACAATTATCTATAAGGTAACTTGGAAGAGTTTTCTGTGCTGGACCCAGTGTAAGTCTATTTCCAAAAACAACACATGCCTGAAAGAGTTTCTTTCATTTTTTCAGGCAGTATTGGACATATGGCTCAAACCATTGAACTTATATGACAGACTTCATATCTTGACATTTAAAGCAGCCTCCCTGATTATCTCCACCAGAAGTATCAGAACCAAAAGCCCTCTTTGGCTAAAACCATCTCTTCTAATTCAGCACAAATTCAGCTAATCATCTCCTTGATCCCTCTTTTAGATCACAAATCAACACATTTTTCTGTAAGACAGAGAAGCTGGGTCTCGCCTACTTCTGCCCAAAGCGTCTTATCATACAGAAGAAATTTGATATACTTTGGGCATGTGCTTGGTTCTGAAAGTATACATCAGATGCATAGAACATGCCAGGAGACATCACTCTTTATTTTCTTTCACCCCACTTCTTTGGGAAAAACCATCTAGACCAGGGAATAAAAGCCTGCATAACCTAAGTTATGACTCCTTGCAAACTCTTTGATAGAAGAGCTTAACAGCCCATTCCATAAGAGCAGCATCTGTATCTGCAGTTTTCTCAACCTAACATTCTTGTGGAAATATGCAGCATAGCAACATGGGCCCACCATTCAACTGCCATTACCATGTGGATTTCTGCTTCTCAGTAGAGGCAGCCTTTGGCAAGTGTGTCCATCAGGCTGTTGTTGGTAGACCTTAGTTTTTGTCTAGAGTCATGGAACCTGCCTTAAGAGGGATGTGGCTTAGATATCTCCCCTTCTTGTGGAAGCCCCCTAAGGACTTCCCAAGATAGTTGTTATTGGCACTTAGTGTGGAGGTAGCATCTGGAGAGATAACTACCCCACCCTGTCTTAAGGGTGCATAGGGGACCCATTGGTCCATTTTCATGGTGGATGAAACAGCCCAGAGTAGTAACACAGCATATGCTAATACGCCAGAGGGCTACCATGCTTCCTTCCCCATCTACCACCTATTCTTGGACCTAAAAATTAATTGCTTCTTAAGATGTGAGCTGAGATCAGCAGTAGTAAAAAAAGGGGGGGTGGAGCCAGAGAATGTGACCTCTTCTTCAGTTAATAACATGTGACTTCAGCTCTTCTGGATGGTGAAGGAAATACAGCCCACTTTCTTGGATGCCTATATTCAGGCTTCCTAAGAAGGAGACCTTCATGGTAAATGCCGATCACATTTTCTTGTTTTACCTTCCTTTTAAGGTGAAATATGAGTGCCTGTCAGAGGAAATAAAAATAGGCGATTATTACTTGAGGTTGCTCTTGGAAGAAGATGAAAGTGAAGAAAGCGGAAAGATTAAAAAATCGTGAGTTGCTTTTATCAAGATGCCCTCTTATGCTTTAAATCTAATGTTGTATGCCATAACCCTTTGTTCTACTCTTTCTTGCCACAGATATGAATTTTTCAATGAACTGTACCACCGTTTCCTGCTCACCCCTAAAATAAATATGAAATGCCTGTGCTTGCAAGCCCTGGCCATTGTTTATGGGAGATGCTATGAAGAGATAGGCCCGTTTGGTGATACTAGATATATCATAGGGATGTTGGAAAGGGTGAGTGGGTTTTTTGATTAGTACACACAATTTGGGAAGAATAGGGTTGGCAAGCATCACTTACTGAAGCTCAGCTGGAACTTTTCTAGCAGCTTCTAGTGACACATGATCTGTTATTTTCATGTTTTACTCTAACAAAGCATTTAATTATGTTTATCTTGAACTTAGTTTGGCTGCTCTGTATCTGGACTTCCTTTAGTGTGGGTATTACTAAATCACACTGCTGTAGTGTTTGTTTCCGCAGCTGTGGAGCACCATATCTGAGCATTGCAACTTGTGAAGATGCTTATATCAATTGTAACAGTATAAAATGTCACATATGTCTAAGCTGAAACTTTCACTATTAAAATTACTGTTAACTTGTCCTGGTCAAGACTGCTCTGTTCTCTCTCCCCTCCCAACACTACCACATTTATCAAGTAACATATCCATGTTGAGTAATTTTTTGAGAAGAAAGTATACTTGTAGCTAGCATGTAAGACTTGTAAGAAGGAAAATAAGGAGACAAAAATGGAGCTTATTATGCAGCTTTTATCATTGTTTCAGCAATCTGAATTCTGCTCTAGATCAATTTTTTTTCTAGAGCCAGAATCATAAGATGCATTGTTCTTGGGTTGACTGTTACAATAAATCAGTGCTCACTTTACTATCTTTGCATACAAATAGTGCACACAACATTGGGGAATTCAAGGATAATATTGTTTAAATATGATTGTTGCCATGTTGTTACTAAACAAAATAAAAAGCTGCATATATAGTGAATATATCTCAGGCTTTTATTTCCTATTAAAAATATCTCTTCATGTTTTTCTCTAGTGTACTGATAGACTTGAGCGGGATCGGCTGATACTATTCCTTAACAAACTGATCCTTAACAAGGTAAGCACTGCAAGGCTGTTAGAGTTGTCAAGTTTTGAAGTTTTAAGAAAGCACCAGCCATTATGGCAGTCTGAGATGGTCATGAATACATCTTTTACCTGAACAGCTCTTTAATAACATTGTTTATACCTAGAGGTATAAAATAGAAGATGATGTTACATTTTGGATTAATAATGGTATTAGATGGAATACAGAAACCATTTGGAAATAATCCCACAATGTGTGTAATGTTCCAGTTGAGAAGAATCTCAGGCAAACTAAAATGTGAAGTTTGTCACCCTTTGAATTCCTAGTATTGAACAACAACAAAAAAGGATATTGTTGATATTAACCCTAGTTGAATAGAAAGTAAATGGGTTTAGAGCCCAGACAAGAGAGGTAGATGGTGTTTCTTTGTTGCCAAATTGACCACTGCACCACTGAATTTTAGCACAATAACAAAACCGTGGTTTTAAATAGGCAAAGTAGACAAGGAATTTGTGTCTACTTTAAACCTGAATCACGCTTCTGAAAAGAAGCACAACTGTGCTTTAAAATATAGGTTGGTTCTCCCAGTATACTTTGAGTTCATCTGCACTTTAGAAATAATGTAGTTTGACAAGACTTTAATTGATACAGCTTCATCCTACAGAATTTTGGGATTTGTAGTTTGGTCAGGCACCAGCACTCTTTGACAGAGAGGGGGTAAAGACTTATAAAACTACAAATCCCAGTATTCCATAGGATGGAGCAACAACACTTAAAGTTGTGTCAAACTGTATTATTTCTACAGTGTAGATGCACCCTTTGATTCCAAAGAGCATTGTGGCTTTTGTTTTTATTGTTGTTGTTGCTACACTGCCAAAACTTAATGGGAGGGCCCTGTCTACAACCCACAGGCCATGTTTACCCACACCTTCTCTTGCTGATATTCTTTAATGGTTTTGAATATATACATTTCTTTGTAGGTTGTTCAGGATGCATGATTTATTTTTTTACTGTTGCCCAGTGCATCCGATATCTAAGTTTAAGAATCATTTATAGTAGAAACACACACACACCCCTCTCTCTCTGGCTTTTCTTCGCAAACGAAGATTCAGGAAGGACTCATCCAGCGCTTTCTGCAAGCACGCTGATGACTAAAAAGGCCAATCCGAAATAAACAAGTCCAGTTGCAGAAAGCACAGCAGAAGGTCTCCGTGGGTGATGTTTCTGGGTTGTGATTCTTTCTGCGTTGTCATTTGTCTTCAAGACTTGTTCGGCGTGAGTTCTCAAATAAGGCTGCAGCATTGTGGATAGTGCGTCTCCATGCCTCCCGATGTGAGGCCAGGGCGGACCACTGTTGGTGATCAATTTGGCCGAGCTTGAGAAGTTGTTTCAGGAAGTCCTTGTATCCCTTTTTTGGAGCGCCCCTCTTACTCTGACCCGTAGCGAGTTCACCGTAGAATACTATTTTTGGGAGGTGATGGTCCTCCATCCTAGAAACGTGCCCTGCCCAGCGCAGCTGTGTTCTCAATATCATGGCCTCAATGCTGGTGATCCCTACTTGCTCAAGGACAGCAACATTTGTCACATAGTCCAGTGTATATTTAGGATTGTGCGTATACAACGCTGATGAAAGCGTTCAAGGAGTCGTAAGTGTTGGTGATAAGTGACCCATGTCTCAGACCCATAAAGAAGAATAGACAGTAGAAACAAATATCATAGAGAAACCGTGGCCATAGGTTTTACAATCTATATATATAAAGCTCTTGGGTATGTTGCCTTTCCCAGTGTGCTGCTGGGCTGCTCAGGACACACCCAGCCAATCACCACCCACATGCAAATTCCCTCTCCACCTCACAATCCTTTCCTGCCACTCAATCTGCATCTATACCCCCAGCCTCACAAGGACCCCTCCCTCCTCTCACTCCCTCAGCCACTCACCAGTCACAGGCTGCGACAGGACCCAGCCAGCTGGGTCCTCCAGCCAGCTGGCCCTCCAGCCAGCTGGCCATCCTGCTTTCCCCAACCCACAAGGAGGCTGGGCAGCCTCCTTATGGGTTGGGGAATAGAGGGAGGAGGGAGAAACCCCCCCCCAGCCAGCTGGCCATTCCTCATTCCCGAACCCAGGAGGAGGCTGGGCCGCCTCCTCGTGGGTTGGGGAATAGAGGGAGGAGGGAGAACCCCCCCCCAGCCAGCTGGCCATTCCTCATTCCCCAACCAGGAGGAGGCTGGGCCGCCTCCTCATGGGTTGGGGAATAGAGGGAGGAGGGAGAAACCCCCCCCCCAGCCAGCTGGCCATTCCTCATTCCCCAACCAGGAGGAGGCTGGGCCACCTCCTCATGGGTTGGGGAATAGAGGGAGTAGGGAGAAACCCCCCCAGCCAGCTGGCCATTCCTCATTCCCCAACCAGGAGGAGGCTGGGCCGCCTCCTCGTGGGTTTGGAAATAGAGGGAGGAGGGAGAACCCCTGCCCAGCCAGCTGGCCATCCTGCATTCCCCAACCCACGAGGAGGCTCGGCAGCCTCCTGTGGGTTGGGGAATCGCGGGAGGAGGGAACCCAGAAGGAGGGATAGGGGCTGTGCAGCCAAACGGGGCATCGTCACCCCTTCTCCCCACCTTCCTTGAAGTTGGGGAGAACGAGCGAAGATGCCCCGTTTAACTCCGCAGCCCCGATGCCTTCTTCTGGGCTCCCTTGCAAAGGGAGCCCAGAAGGAGGCATCAGGGCTGCGGAGTTAAACCCCTAGATTCGCACCCTCTTCCTTGACGGTGGAGAGAGGGGACGAATCCCGGGGTTTGGCTCCACGGCCCCGCGTCCTTCGGAAGGGAGCCCAGAAGGAGGGATTGGGGCCGCGGAGCCAAATGGGGCATTTTCGCCCCTTCTCCCCACCTTCAAGGAAGGTGGGGGAAAGGGGCGAACCTAGCAGTTTGCCGCAGCCGCCCCCGCTTCCCCTGCCTTGGTCCTCTTCGGAAGAGCCAAGACGGAGGGAAGGGGGCTGCTGAGGCAAACTGGGCATTTTCGCCCCTTTCCTCCACCTTCGAATCAAGTTTGACTGGAAGGTTGAAGAGAGGGGCAAATGTTGCGGCTGGCTGGCTGGGGGAGCCCTGCCAGCGGATCCTGTTCACTTTCCTAACTCTCGAGGGGATCCTCGTGAGTTGGGAAACAAAGAGGATCAGCTGGCACGGCTACCCCAGCCAGCCAGCCAGCCAAATTGGGGGCGTGGTCTTATATTGCGAATATATGCCTAAGCCTAGATTTTTGGCTGGAAATTGGAGGGGGTCTTATACGCCAGAATATACGGTATTGGGAAAGCCTACCACTGCCTAGATGAAAGCAGGAAGTTGCATCATGTTCTCTTGGAAATTCAAACTTTCTTTGCTCTCCTTCCTCTGGTATCCACGAGGGCAGTTCAGCTTCCTATTTTTGCCCAGATCAGACAGAGATTCCTCCTCCAGTTTTTTCCTTTTTCTTGACAGCCTAAATTTTCTAACCTTTGCTAGTTGGTTGTTATTAATGTTACATATAGTTTAATTATATTTAACCTCTTGGATGTTTTTATCTAAGTTGGTTTTTTTATATTAACCTGTTTTTATTTTGTCTGTCATGAGACCTAGTTCTGGAGAAGAAGGCAGGATATAAATTAAATAAATAAATACACTTGTGTAATCGGAAATCTTTATTTCTAGTTTTGCACTAGTATTTTAGCCTGATATAAAGCAAGTGAATCTGATTTACTGTGGAGACTTTCAGCTGTAAAGTGAAAATTGTTTTGTCTTATAAGTTACAAACTGTAATAGAGTTTGCAAAAGCGATGTATTGTGAGTTTTTTCTTTTACTTCACTTGCAGAAAAATGTCAAGGAGCTTATGGATTCAAATGGTATTAGAATCCTTGTAGACCTTCTCACTCTGGCCCATCTTCACACAAGCAGAGCAACAGTCCCATTGCAAGTATGGCATCTTTGTCAGTTCCTAGCAAGCAAATTTGCTTAATATTTAAATGAAAAAATGTTTTTGCTTGTTTAAAATAATGATCAGGTTTTGTTGTGTTCCTTTTAGAGCAATGTAATTGAAGCTTCACCTGATATGAAGAGAGAGAGTGAAAAAGAATGGTATTTTGGTAATGCAGACAAGGAAAGGAGTGGTCCTTACAGTTTTCATGAGGTAACTTGCAAGGATTTGTAGATTTTAATTTGAAGACAGTTTACATGAAAGCTCAGTATCATGGAACATGTCCATGTAAGATTTATTTTGAAGAAAGGAAGTGTTTGTAGAGTGTATCTGATTTCACCTTCTGCATTCCTAGGATCTACAGCTTGTTCATTGACTGGATTAATCTCAAGACCAGCACATGCTGTTCAATTTGTATTACTGGGTTTCTGTTGCTTTGGTGCTGGCATACTTGCAGATATGATCCTGGCAGGTGTATTTCCCCCTTATTCCTGTAATCCTTCACAGCATGACTGACAAGGAGTTGTGTCTCATCTGATTGCTTTTAGGCTGATGAGTTACTGTGCTACGGGGCAGCTCAGTTGCTTGAGTTATCTAATGCTGTTGCACCTCAACCTTCTTGTGACACACTATTTGTGAGAGCTGTGGGCTGCTTGATTGGTCCTATTCATTTGATTAGAGGCCCTTATGTTTTCACTAATTTTGTTAATTGCTTCATACTTTCTAGGATAAATTATTCTTAAATGTGCAGCTATGTCAGTATTTACATGGAATGAAAATGTTTTAAAGTGTGTGGGCCTTCAGCACAACTTATGAAACTAAAAAAAAAAAGGTTTTGTTTACTGAGGTAATCAATTTCTAACTTAGATGCAGGAGCTGTGGAACAAAGGGACAGTCACCTCAAAAACACGCTGCTGGGCCCAGGGCATGGATGGATGGCGTCCACTGCAGGTTATCCCTCAGCTAAAGTGGTGTCTGCTTGCCACTGGACAGGCTGTGCTGAATGAGACAGATCTTGCTACACTTATTCTCAACATGTTGGTCACAATGTGTAGCTATTTCCCCAGTAGGTAAGAAATCTAGATTCCTATACATGAATAAAATGACTTCATGCACAAATAATGACTTGGATCTAGATGAAAATTGATCCAGTTGTAGATAGAACTGGATCCAGCCACCTTGAAGCAGGATTTTAATTATAAATAAATAAGAACAAGGTGTGTGTGTATACGTGCCTTAAAGTTTCCTGTTGACTTACAGTGAACCTATGAATTTCATAGGGTTTTCTTAGGCAAGGAATACTCAGAGGTGGTTTTGCCAGGTCCTTCCTCTGAAATATAGCCTACAGCACCTGGTATCTGTTGGTGATCTCCCATCCAAGTACTAACCATGGTTGACTCTGCTTAGCTGCCAAGATCAAATGGGATCTGTTGCCTTTAGGGTATTTAGGTGACCCATCCATAGAACCACTTTGAAAGAATACAGCCAATTTCTCAAAAATAAAAGGTGTGTATGTGTGTTATCAGAATCCAAAGCAAGAGGGATAGTAACTTGAATGGTGCCCTAAATTAACAGTTTAAACCAGTGGTTTTTAACCTGTGGTCCATGGACCCCCAGGAGGCCGTGATGTCCTTACAGGGGGTATGCAAAGGCTTGAAGGCTGCTCAGCCCACATGACAGGAGCCAAGGCAAAGGCTGGCTGGCTTGGCCTGTGCATTGCTGTTCAATTCGCTCCAGCCACAAATTTGCAGGAAGAAGCAAGAGAACTTTTTTTCCTCCCCTCAGTGCCTCTGAGGGAAGGGTTAATGTATGGTGTAATTGTATTGTTATCAGGTATTGTTATTGTTAGGATTTTAAATCTTGAATTAAGTCTTGGGGTCTACAGCAACAAAAAATATTTAAAGGGGGTTTCTGGCAAAGAAAAGGTTAAGAGCTACTGGTTTAAACCATTACAAAAGTTGTTGTTGTTAATTGCTGTCAAGTTGATTTTGACTTTTGTTAATCCTAAAAATTGACCCTAGAATAAAACTATACTAAGTATTTTGAATTTTGATTACTATAAAACAGTTTTTTCACTTATATAAAATCCATTGGATAGCTAGTAGAGTAAAATTAATTTGTAAATCCAATTTAGGAAAACATTCTTTTTTTCATTTTAGAGATCAAGATAATGCCATTATAAGACCCTTACCCAGAGTGAAGAGGCTTCTTTCAGACAGCACCTGCCTTCCCCATATTATTCAGGTAAATTGGTCTGCCAGCTGATCTTTTAGAACTAGACTGCTGGCTCTTCAGTGTGCATTCTGCTGTATTCAGTGTGTATTCTCTGCAGTTAAATCATGTTTTAATGGCAGGAGAGCAATAACTTAATTTCCAGTGCATGGTTCAAGCAACTTTTAATTTTTGTTTTTTGCACTGCAGCTCTTGCTGACATTTGATCCCATTCTTGTTGAGAAAGTGGCCATATTGCTTTTCTACATCATGCAAGATAACCCACAATTACCTCGTCTTTACCTCAGTGGAGTATTCTTTTTCATTATGATGTACACTGGTTCCAACGTACTTCCTGTTGCAAGGTGAGAACAAAAGGATTGTTCAGCACCTTTAATTTACTTATTTACTTACTGACATACTTACTTATTGACATAATATTATTGTTGTTGTTGTTGTTAACTACCATCAATTTAACTTCAGCTTATGGCAACCCTATGAATGAGACACCTCCAAATCACTCTTATCACCAACAGCCCTGCTCAGGTCTTGCGGACTCAGAACTGTAGCTTCCTTGATTGAGTATGTCCATCTGTAATGCGGTCTTACTCTTTTCCTGCTGTCTTCTTCCACCAAGCATGATTGTCTTTTCTAGTGAGTCATATCTTCTTATGATATGCCCAAAGTATGATGGTCTCAGTTTAGTCATCTTGCCTTGTAGGGAGAATTCAGACTTGATTTGCTATAAGACCCACTTGTTTGTGTTTTTAGCAGTCCGTGGTATCTGTAAAACTTCTGCAGCCCCACATTTTACATGAGTTGATTTTCTTCCTGTCAGCTTTCTTTATTGTCCAGCTTTCACACCCATACATAGAAATGGGAAATGCAATGGCATGGACAATCCTAAGTTCAGTATTCAATGATATATCTTTACATGTGAGGATCTTCTCTAGTTCTTTCATAGCTGCTCTTCCCTGTCCTAGTCTTGTTCTGATTTCTTGACTGCAGTCTCTATTCTGATTGATGCTTGAGTCAGGTTTTGGAAAATCTTGAACTACAGTTGTCCCTCCACATTCGCGAACTTGACATTCGCGGTTTTGGTTATTCGCGGTTTTGGGAGGGCCCCCCGGGCCCCCCCAAAACCGCGAAACGGGGCCTCCAGAGGCCCCGTGAAAAGACCTGGAGGGAGCGGGGAGGCCCGGGGAGGCCTCCACGGGGCCCCCGAAGGCGCTCCATAGGACCCATGAAGGCCTGGGGAGGGGTGGGGCGGCCTTCGCGGGTCCCCCGGAGGCCCTCCGGAGGCCCCGCGAAGGCTTGGGGAGGCCTTCGCGGGATGCCCGGAGGCCCTCCGGAGGCCCCGCGAAGGCCTGAGGAGGGGTGGGGAAGCCTTCGCGGGTCCCCCGGAGGCCCTCCGGAGGCCCCGCGAAGGCTTGGGGAGGGGTGGGGAGGCCTTCGAGGGACCCCCGGAGGCCCTCCGGAGGCCCCGCGAAGGCCTGGGGAGGGAGGGAGGGAGGGCCGGGGAGACCTCCGCGGGGCCTAGCAAGGCCCTGCGAAGGCCTGGAGAGGGAGGGAGGGCCGGGGAGACCTCCGCGGGACCTAGCAAGGCCCTGCGAAGGCCTGGAGAGGGAGGGAGGGCCGGGGAGACCTCCGCGGGACCTAGCAAGGCCCTGCGAAGGCCTGGAGAGGGAGGGGTAAGGGCCGGGGAAACCTCCGCGGGGCCTAGCAAGGCCCCGCAAAGGCCTAGGGAGGGAGGGAGGGAGGGCCGGGGAGACCTCCGCGGGGCCTAGCAAGGCCCCGCGAAGGTCTGGAGAGGGAGGGGTAAGGGCCGGGGAGACCTCCGCGGGGCCTAGCAAGGCCCCGCGAAGGCCTGGAGAGGGAGGGCCAGGGAGACCTCCGCGGGGCCTAGCAAGGCCCCGCGAAGGCCTGGGGAGCGGGGAGGGAGGGCCGGGGAGACCTCCGCGGGGCCTAGCAAGGCCCCGCGAAGGCCTGGGGAGGGAGGAAGGGCCGGGGAGACCTCCGCGGGGCCTAGCAAGGCCCCGCGAAGGCCTGGAGAGGGAGGGAGGGCCGGGGAAACCTCCGCGGGGCCTAGCAAGGCCCCACGAAGGCCTGGGGAAGGGGGGAGGGAGGGCCGGGGAGACCTCCGCAGGGCCTAGGAAGGCCCCGCGAAGGCCTGGAGAGGGAGGGAGGGAGGGCCGGGGAGACCTCCGCGGGGCCTAGCAAGGCCCCGCGAAGGCCTGGAGAGGGAGGGAGGGCCGGGGAAACCTCCGCGGGGCCTAGCAAGGCCCCGCGAAGGCCTGGGGAAGGGGGGAGGGAGGGCCGGGGAGACCTCCGCAGGGCCTAGGAAGGCCCCGCGAAGGCCTGGAGAGGGAGGGAGGGAGGGCCGGGGAGACCTCCGCGGGGCCTAGCAAGGCCCCGCGAAGGCCGGGAGAGGGAGGGAGGGAGGGAGGGCCGGGGAGATCTCCGCGGGGCCTAGGAAGGCCCCGCGAAGGCCTGGAGAGGGAGGGAGGGAGGGAGGGCCGGGGAGACCTCCGCGGGGCCTAGCAAGGCCCCGCGAAGGCCTGGGGAGGGGGGAGGGAGGGCCGGGGAGACCTCCGCGGGGCCTAGGAAGGCCCCGCGAAGGCCTGGAGAGGGAGGGAGGGAGGGAGGGCCGGGGAGACCTCCGCGGGGCCTAGCAAGGCCCCGCGAAGGCCTGGAGAGGGAGGGAGGGAGGGCCAGGGAGACATCCGCGGGGCCTAGCAAGGCCCCGCGAAGGCCTGGAGAGGGAGGGAGGGAGGGCCGGGGAGACCTCCGTGGGGCCTAGCAAGGCCCCGCGAAGGTCTGGAGAGGGAGGGGTAAGGGCCGGGGAGATCTCCGCGGGGCCTAGCAAGGCCCCGCGAAGGCCTGGGGAGGGGGGGAGGGAGGGCCGGGGAGACCTCCGCGGGGCCTAGGAAGGCCCCGCGAAGGCCTGGGGAAGGGGGGAGGGAGGGCCGGGGAGACCTCCGCAGGGCCTAGGAAGGCCCCGCGAAGGCCTGGAGAGGGAGGGAGGGAGGGCCGGGGAGACCTCCGCGGGGCCTAGCAAGGCCCCGCAAAGGCCTGGAGAGGGAGGGAGGGAGGGAGGGCCGGGGAGACCTCCGCGGGGCCTAGCAAGGCCCCGCGAAGGCCTGGAGAGGGAGGGAGGGAGGGCCGGGGAGATCTCCGCGGGGCCTAGCAAGGCCCCGCGAAGGCCTGGGGAGGGGGGAGGGAGGGCCGGGGAGACCTCCGCGGGGCCTAGGAAGGCCCCGCGAAAGCCTGGAGAGGGAAGGAGGGAGGGCCAGGGAGACCTCCGCGGGGCCTAGGAAGGCCCCGCGAAGGCCTGGAGAGGGAGGGAGGGAGGGAGGGCCGGGGAGACATCCGCGGGGCCTAGCAAGGCCCCGCGAAGGCCTGGAGAGGGAGGGAGGGAGGGCCGGGGAGACCTCCGTGGGGCCTAGCAAGGCCCCGCGAAGGTCTGGAGAGGGAGGGGTAAGGGCCGGGGAGATCTCCGCGGGGCCTAGCAAGGCCCCGCGAAGGCCTGGGGAGGGGGGAGGGAGAGCCGGGGAGACCTCCGCGGGGCCTAGCAAGGCCCCGCGAAGGCCTGGGGAGCGGGGAGGGAGGGCCGGGGAGACCTCCGCGGGGCCTAGCAAGGCCCCGCGAAGGCCTGGAGAGGGAGGGAGGGCCGGGGAAACCTCCGCGGGGCCTAGCAAGGCCCTGCGAAGGCCTGGGGAAGGGGGGAGGGAGGGCCGGGGAGACCTCCGCGGGGCCTAGGAAGGCCCCGCGAAGGCCTGGGGAAGGGGGAGGGAGGGCCGGGGAGACCTCCGCAGGGCCTAGCAAGGCCCCGCGAAGGCCTGGAGAGGGAGGGAGGGAGGGCCGGGGAGACCTCCGCGGGGCCTAGCAAGGCCCCGCGAAGGCCTGGAGAGGGAGGGAGGGAGGGCCGGGGAGACCTCCGCGGGGCCTAGCAAGGCCCCGCGAAGGCCTGGGGAGGGGGGAGGGAGGGCCAGGGAGACCTCCGCGGGGCCTAGGAAGGCCCCGCGAAGGCCTGGGGAGGGAGGGAGGGAGGGCCGGGGAGACCTCCGCGGGGCCTAGCAAGGCCCCGCGAAGGCCTGGGGAGGGAGGGCTGGGGAGACCTCCGCAGGGCCTAGCAAGGCCCCGCGAAGGCCTGGGGACGGAGGGAGGGAGGACTGGGGAGACCTCCGCGGGGCCTAGCAAGGCCCCGCGAAGGCCTGGGGAGGGGGGAGGGAGGGCCAGGGAGACCTCCGCGGGGCCTAGCAAGGCCCCGGGAAGGCCTGGAGAGGGAGGGAGGGAGGGAGGGCCGGGGAGACCTCCGCGGGGCCTAGCAAGGCCCCGCGAAGGCCTGGAGAGGGAGGGAGGGAGGGCTGGGGAGACCTCCGCGGGGCCTAGCAAGGCCCCGCGAAGGCCTGGGGACGGAGGGAGGGAGGGCTGGGGAGACCTCCGCGGGGCCTAGCAAGGCCCCGCGAAGGCCTGGGGAGGGGGGAGGGAGGGCCGGGGAGACCTCCGCGGGGCCTAGCAAGGCCCCGCGAAGGCCTGGAGAGGGAGGGAGGGAGGGAGGGCCGGGGAGACCTCCGCGGGGCCTAGCAAGGCCCCGTGAAGGCCTGGGGAGGGGGGAGGGAGGGCCAGGGAGACCTCCGCGGGGCCTAGCAAGGCCCCGCGAAGGCCTGGGGAGGGGGGAGGGAGGGCCGGGGAGACCTCCGCGGGGCCTAGGAAGGCCCCGCGAATGCCTGGAGAGGGAGGGAGGGAGGGCCGGCCAGGGAGACCTCCGCGGGGCCTAGGAAGGCCCCGCGAAGGCCTGGGGAGGGAGGGCTGGGGAGACCTCCGCGGGGCCTAGCAAGGCCCCGCGAAGGCCTAGGGAGGGAGGGAGGGAGGGAGGGAGGGCTGGGGAGACCTCCGCGGGGCCTAGCAAGGCCCCGCAAAGGCCTGGGGAGGGGGGAGGGAGGGCCAGGGAGACCTCCGCGGGGCCTAGCAAGGCCCCGCAAAGGCCTGGAGAGGGAGGGAGGGAGGGCCGGGGAGACCTCCGCCGGGCCTAGCAAGGCCCCGCGAAGGCCTGGGGAGGGAGGGGGGAGGGGAGTCCTTATTCGCAGATTTTTCACATTCGCGGGGGTCCGCGGAACGGAACCCCCGCGAATGTGAAGGGACGACTGTATTTCAATGTATTCATCATCTGCTTGAAAGTTATATAAATCATCTGTGGTAATTTTTATGTTCTCAGTATTCAATCATAAACCTGCCTTTGCAGGTTCTTTGTTGACTTTCCTCAGTAATTGTTCCAAGTCTTTGCTATTTTCTGCTAGTATTATGGTGTCATCTGTGTATCTGAAATTGTTTATATTTTTTTTCCAATTTTTATGCCTCCTTCCTCTGAGTCTAATCCTGTTTTATGCATGATATAATTCAGCATACAAGTTAAACAGGATGACAAAATGTAGCTTTGCCTGTTGTCCTTACCAACTAGAAACCATTTCATTTCTCCATATTCTGTCCTGACAGTAGCCTCTTGTCCTGAGTACAGGATATGCATCAGAACAATCAAATAATGTAACAAACGCATTCCTTTAAGTATAATCCATAGTTTTTCATGATCTACACAATCGAAGGCTTTGTTTTAATCTCTAAAGCACAGGCTGATTTTCTTCTGAAATTCTTGGGTGTACTCTATTTCCCAACATATGTTTGCAATGTGATCCCCAGTGCTTCTTCCTTTCCTGAACCCAGCTTGCACATCAGACATTTCTTGCTCTGTATATGGTAAAGGTCTTTGTTCAAGAATTTTGAACATCACTTTGCTTGCATGGGGGATTAATGCAATGGTCCAATGGTTACTGTAATTCCTTGTGTCCCTTTCTCAGGGATTGGATATATGTTGAGTGTTTACAATCCATGGGCCATTCTTTTGTTTTCTATCTCTGTTGACAGATTTTAATTAGAGCTAGAGTAGATTCTGTCTCCATAGCTTGAAGCAGCTCTATTGTTATACCATCTGTCCCTGATGATTTATTCCTCCCAAGTGCTCTGAGTGTAGCTTCCGTTTCACTTTCTAAAATTGTAGGTTGATTTTCAAATGGTTCTTCCTTGAATTAATCTCTGATCCTTTCATCCCTTTTACAGTCGTCCCTTCACATTCGCGGGGGTTAGGTTCCACAGACCCCCGCGAATGTGAAAATTCTGCAAATAACAACTGCCCTCCCCCTCCCCCACCAAAGTGACCACGGGGCCTCTGTTGGCCTGGCAAGATTCAGTCAGTCGTCATCCTGCTTCATTTCTTGATCCTAGGCCAAATTTTCCTACAGTCTTTGATTCTGCTCTTTTTCCAACTTTTGCGCTCCAATCACCTACGCTTAACAATAAGTCCTGTTTTGGTGTGTGATTAATTTCCTTGTGAACTACAGCATAGAATCATTCTTCTTTTTCAGCCTCTGTAGTTTGAACATAAACTTGGATTATGGTTATATTGATGGGCTCTTCCTGAAGCATTATTGAGATTCAGTCTGACTTTGCATTATATCCTTCGGCTGCTTTTGCTACATCTTTCCTCACTGTTAATGCAACCCCATTTCTTCTTAGATTTTTGTTTCCTGAGTAAAACACTCTGTAATAATCTGACTCAAAATGTCCCCATTCCTGTCCACTTTAGATTGCTCACTCCAGTGCAATGCTCATACTTCCATTTCTTGTTTTACTATGTCTGGCTTCCCCTGATTTCATGCTTCTAACATTTCATGTTCCCAAAATATGTGTTGTGCAGCTTTTCCTTTCACCTGTGAGCAGATCAACAGCTGAACGTCCTTTTGGCTTGAGTCCAGTTGCATCATTAGCCATAGCACTACTCATAGTCATCTTCTGCTCTACTCCACTAGCTCATTGAGTGCGATCTGACTTGGGAGTCTCATTTTCTGGCACTGTTTTTTGTTTTATTTTGGATTGTCTCATCATAGAGTTTTTGTAGTGAAAGATATTCAAAACGGGTGAGAGACTGCTTGAAGTATACATCAACCTGTATGCAAATGCTTAAGCCTTGAAACTTCAAATATCTTTCTTAAATTTTAATTTATCTTCTAGGTTTCTGAAGTATACACATGCAAAACAGGCTTTCAAATCTGAGGAGGTAAATGGCAATTATTAGAACAAAGTTTGTCATATTCCTGCTAATGAGCAAGTTCTGCTGAATTATTAAACACTTACTATATGAAATTTTAGTTCAGTCCTGTTCACTAGAATTGTCGTGTATATCAACCTCTGAAGTAGTTTTCCCCCCAAACATTTCTAGTTCCTTGGAAGTTAGTTTGATAAAAAATACGATTTAGTTGTACTTGCAGGAAATGCATCAAAATTAATAGAACTTACTGTTTATACCCATGTATAAGTTGACCTCATGTATAAATCAAGGGCAGGTTTTGATGCCAAAACTATGGATTTTGATTTGACCATGGATAAGTTGAGGTCATAACAAAAACCTCTCTCTCCGCTGCAGCAGGGAAGTGCCAAAGAACCACCATTGTTGCCATTTTTCCACCCAGACATTCCAAAAGAAGAGAGTAGAGGGGGCTGGTGTTTTCAGAATGCCTGTGTGGAAAAATGGTGACAGCAGTGACTCTTCGGTGCTTCCCTGCCATGGTAGAGAGAGTAGAGGGGGTTAGTGCTTCTTTTAGAGTCTTTCAGAGCTTAGTCTGTCCATGGAGAACCTAAAAGAAGCACTGGCTCCCTCTGTTATCTCCAGGTGCCTTTTGGAATGCCTGGGTGGGAAGGCGGTGACAGCTCTTTAGCCCTTCCCCACCATAGTGGAGTAGTTGCTCCTTGTTTTGGGGGTGGTGGTTAGGAAGTGAATATCATGCCAGGAAAAACTGAAGGAAGCAATGGCCCTTTCTGCTCTCTCTCCAGTGGCTCTTTTGGGGTTTCCTCAGCATGGTGGAGAGAGCAGACAGAGTGGATGCTTCTTTGACACTCTCCCAGCATAGACTAAACTCTGCCACTGCCATTGTTGCTATATTTCATTGCATTACTCTGTGGTGGTGCTTAGTCCATCCTGGGAGAACAGCAGCAGCAAAAATTACGACTGCCTGCCAATTGCCCACTGAAGCAGCGTAGGCTCTGATGGCCAAACAGGGCAGGAATGGTAGGCGGCGCCTCAGCATTTCAGCATACCCTCCTTTCTCTTTCTCCCTTTCTTCTAGCCAAGCTCCAGTCAAGCTCCTGCCTCCACAAAGCCTGCGCTGCTTTCATCCTTGGAAACCACCATGGCATACATGCTCAGTTGTGTGTGGATCCAAACCCACCCCTTAGCAGCCCTTGACACCGGGCTTTAAAGCATGGGTCCCAACAATTGGCTTGTGGGCCACCAGCCACTGTCTTGCACGGTGCCTTTCTCTCTCTTTGGTCTTTCTTTTCTTCTGCTTTCTCTCAGCAAATTCCCAAGGAGGAGAAGGAGGAGGCACCTTCCTAAACTTCCATTTGCCTGGGACAGGAGGAAATGCTTCCCACTCCATCTCTTCTCAGCCTGGTTTTCCGTTCCAAAGAGGAACTACTCTGGCATGCTGGGGAAGCCCCAAAAGAGTCACTGAAGAGAGAGAAGGGGCTATTGCTTCCTTCAGGCTCTCCTAGCACAGACTAAGCTCTTGGACTCTTGGCACTTAGGGTCCACGTTGAGACAACCTGAAAAAAGTACCCACCCCTCTGCTCTCTCCACTGTGGTATCCCCAAAAGAGCCGCTGCTGCTGCCATTTTTTGGAGCAGCATTACAAGGGGCCAGAAGCAGCCCTGCAGCAGAGGTACTGCATTGACCCATCTATAAGTTGACTTGGGTTTGGGAGGGATGTCAGTTTTTTGTCAAAAAAAATTCAACTTACACATGAGTATATATGTGATAACCATGACAAAAGACCCACAGACTTCATTGAATTTGCTCTTAAGATAACTGATCTTGTCCAGCATTTAGCAAGAACTTTGCTTTCCAGTCACATATAAATGAAAAAATAGTAGCTAATGTTAGTACTGTCAGAAAACCTTGATGGGTTTGAAACATTAAAATGTCATGTTGTTTTGTACAGTCGGCCCTCCATATCTTTTTAAAACTATGTTTATTAAACAATTATTTTCTAAACTAAAAGCAACATGTAAGGGAAAAGGCCCTCTATATCAACACATTCTGAACCCACAGATTCAACCATACAGGGATTGAAAATATTAAAAAAATCCAAAAAGCAAACCTTGATTTTGCCACTACGTAAGGGACACCATGTTGCTACACCACTGTATATAATGGGACTTGAGCATCCATGGATTTTGGTGTCCTGGAACCAAACCCCAGCATTTACCAAGTGCCCATTACTGTTGCTTTTGGAAAGACTGCTTCCTCCTCTCCACCCTTCCCTGCCCCCTTTTGTGTCATCTTTTAGTTGTTATTGGTTGCATGTAAGCCACTCCAGGCTTAACGGCCTTTTTTGGATAAGGAGCAGAACAAAAATGCTTTAAATAAATCGCAAGAGACTGTGGTTGTAATCCTGTATACACCTACCCTTGAGTAAGTCCCATCGAGCCCAGTGGGACCGTCTAAGTTCTGTGTGGTAATAGTTTCTTGGAAAAATTAATACCCCAATTATTATTTTTTTAAAAAAGCAACCCATTAATGCAAGAGTTGACAACTTCAGCAATTTGGGGTGGAGGGGGCATTTTTCTCTCCCTGCCGTCTTCCAGAGGCTATCAGAAATACAATAAACTACAATGCAAAAAAAAAAAAAAAGGTTAAAAAAGGGGGGGAACCCCAGAAATAGCCAAAACTTCACTTTTGTTTTTGAGAAATGACTAGGTTTTATTGTGTTAAACAGAGTAGGAGGGCCATGTAACATATTTAAGAGGTGAAACACTGTTCTTGGAGAAGCAGTTCATGTTTTGGCCTGAAAAAGATGATCTTGGAGTCTGGGGTGGGGGTTCAGGTGTGAAGGTTCAAATATAGTCTTGCGGGGGTGCATGTGAACCCAGAGCCATAGTTTTCCAACCTCTGCCTTAATATGTACATAAACATGGTATTTTAATTTGCAGATATATATGGGTCCATTGGTTCCTTTTTTTTCTTTTTTTTTAGACAAAGGGACAAGATATAGTTCAGAGAAGTATCCTTGGACATATCCTACCAGAAGCTATGGTGTGTTACTTAGAAAATTACGAGCCAGAAAAGTTCTCTGAAATTTTTTTGGGTGAATTTGACACTCCAGAAGCTATTTGGAGCAATGAAATGAGGTGATTAATGTATATGTTTTATGTAAAATAAATGATGGGAGGCAAACTTGACCTTGCTGTGATTAAATTAGTCAAATGTCTTTGTCTTGTTACAAATAACTGTATTGAATTATCTGATGACAGAATCCGTATCTGATTTTGAAAATCTGTGTTTGTTTGCTTAAAGAGGCCTTTTGTAATTCACAGGCGCCTTATGATTGAGAAGATAGCTGCTCACCTTGCTGATTTCACTCCTCGTCTTCAGAGTAATACAAGAGCACTTTACCAGTACTGTCCCATACCAGTCATCAACTACCCACAGCTGGAGAATGAGCTGTTTTGTAACATTTATTACCTCAGACATCTTTGTGATAAGCTTCGGTTTCCTGATTGGCCAATTAAAGATCCTGTAAGTCATACTTCTTGTACTCTTCCCAGTTGGTAAGACAGAAGAATGAGAAATAAAAGGAAAAAAAGCTATTTGTCATTTCTTTGAATTTCCTCAGTATAAGAAACTCACGTGTTCTGATATGAGTTGCTAGATGTCTGAGTAATAGCAGCACACTTTTCTCCTGGAAGAGCCAAAACGGCACTTTAGAATAAGAATCAGAATTGTTTGGCCCACCCGATTTTGTTGAGCTGCAACTACAGTAGCTAGGGTGGCTGTTTTAACAACATTGAGAGGTCCTCAAGTTTCCATCCCTGATCTAAAAGAACTCATTAGGGATTTCTTTCACTTAGGTTAAACTTTTGAAAGATACCCTAGAAGCTTGGAAGAAGGAGGTGGAGAAGAAGGCACCTACAATGTCAATAGATGATGCTTACGAAGTCCTCCATCTCCCAAAGGGGCAAGGACAGTAAGTTTTTCATAACAAATGAACATGAAATTTTAATGTGAAAGAATCTTGTTTGCTCCCAAAGGTGGAAGAATGATTGTCATGATATCTCTGGAAAGTATTATGTGGTAGCAATATTTTAGTAGTTCAGCATAGAGAGCACATCTTTTTGAGAACATCTGCACCTATTGTTTTGGCTCTGTACCACATAGCAAGAGTGCTAGTAGTGTGTATAACTATAACTATAACATATTCAGCTTGTTCTCCTGTAGTGGGAAGGAGCAAGGTATTTTATTTCCAGTAACATGAATTGCTATAACTAGTTCACTGTACTGAATAGCATTGGCCCTCCTGCAATGGCAGAATGGCTAGAGGTCTACCATGTTCTGAGTGTTAGTGATATATTTTCTGGTAGATGGGCTCAGAACATCCTGAGCCCTTGGATTGGCTCCTCCCATCACAGTAAGGCAGGAAATGGAAATGAAGAAAGGTCTTCTGGACAGCCCCAAGAAGGGAGGAGCCAGCCCAGCCTTTTCGGTTCAATTTCCTGCCTTTGCTCCAGGAGGATGTCTTGCCAAGAACTCCACTCTTGGCCACGTGGTGACTCCAGACCTTACTTTCTCCGTTTCTCTCTCATTCTCTCTCCTACCTCCGATTCTTGCTTCCTCTTCTCCAACCCCTCCTTCTGGCTTGGAACTCGTTCCTCGAGGTCATGCCCAGGAAGCAGCCCCAGACAAAGAACATCAGCAGGTGATCTAATCTCCCCCCAGCTTCGCTCCCCTCGCCTGGCACAGGATCAAACCTGGCCGCCGGAGCAACACGCCACCCCTGTGGAGGGGGTGCCTGGGTTCGGGGAGGTGGGAGCCAACTCCCTCCCAGACCATGGCCCTGGGATCCCATGCCAACCTGACCCAATGGGTCATGGGGGTGCAGAGGAAGTGCAGATCCCAACCTCTCCACAAGAGCAGGAGCAAGCCTGGCTGCCAAAGCAGCACAGGTTATCCCCACAGAGGGGATTCCTGAGTCCAGGGAGGTAGAGTCGAACTCCTTCCCAGGCTACAGCCTTATTGTCCAGCGTCACCCCAACCTGCTGGGGCCTGGGAGTGTGGGCCAGACACCATGAGCAGATGGCAGAGACATGAGTGACCCTGGAGCTCCAGTGCAAATTTTTGGCGGGGGGTGGGTGGGGAAGCTGCCTTGGACCTCTCTGCTTTGATCCAAGAGCTTGTAGCCTATGAAACCGCAGCAGTTGTGGCCACAGCTACCACGAACCTTGAATACAAGGAGCAAAAACAGAGGGGGGAGGTTCAAGGTGCGCTTCCTCTCCCAAGTGACAGGCCCTCAAGAAGGCTAGCAATGCCACCTCCAAGTCATCTCTTGGCCTGGCTCTGGGAACAGGTGGCCAGGGAGACTGCAGCAGGCCCTCTCTCAGAGGAATGCTGCTCCTAAGCCAGGTGATCTCTCTCCCACCTCTATGGCACAGGGGACCCCTATGGGTGGGGGAGACTGTTTCATGGCCTGGGAAATTAACGATGGTGTCCCCCTGGGACCATGTTACATCACTCTTGAATTCACATGCCACGACCACATGGGAAGAGGTGGAGGCCTCTTCCTCTAACATGGATGGCTGCCATCTTGGCCACATGACATCATGCCTCCACCAGAGAGCCATTGCCTCTTCTGTCCACTCCTCTGAGTAGGAGTATGAGACAAAGCCTCCTGCACCACCTCCTTGGAGGTGGGTGAAGGAGATGGCTCATTGGAAGAGGGAGAGGTTTTTCCCCACCCCCAATTCCTTAGCCTGTCCAAAACTGAAGAATTTCCTGGTGCTTTTGAGGAAAGTGGGTAGGGCCCATGGCTTTCCCCCTTCCTTCAGAGCGGCCCTCCGTAGCACACAGCCCTGCCTCTGGCGGGTGGGGATCTCTCTTCTACTCCCTGGAAGTGTGCTTCTTAGCTCACTTATGAAGGTAGGAGTGGAGCAAGCCAATCTTTAATAGGCTAGCCCTGATGCAGCCAAGGAGTTACATAGCCTGGTTAAGAACGTAAACTTCAAACCGCTAGCTTTGAAGTCCCACATCAGTTTTTAAAAGTTTTATGTTCTTCCTAAGAATGTCTAATAATTATTGTAATTCCATGAACTGGGGTCTGCACTACAGTTTTTTCCCCCTCATGGACGCCCTGTCTCTGCTCACCTCTCCCCTGTTCATGCCAGGACAGCGGAGATGCAAGGATAAGCACACAGTGCAGCCTCCTCTCTTGTGACTGTTGTCAGCCTTAAATCTTCTCAGTTTCAGTACTAGAGCAGGCTACAGCAACACAGATTTGTTTTTAAGTTTAATTGAGCAAGGAAACTCAGGCTAGACCCAAGCAAGAAGGGAAATATTCCCTCCATCCAGTGGTGACTCAGTGGATCTGCAGTGCTTACAGACAATCATCCCTAACTGGGTCAGATTTGCACCACTGCATAATGGGTTAATGGTTTCAGTCCAGTCCCTCTTCAGGGGAGGAAGGGGCAGCCAAGTTCCAAGTAGGGAACACTGGAGCTCCAGTCCCCTAAGTCTTAGGAGACATCCACCCCACCTCCTTCCTTGCCTCAGAGGATTGCTGCTTGTCTAGTGGGGAGACTAAGAAAGACAGAGCCTTTCTGTTAAGGAGAGGTTCTGCTCAGAATTTGAAGTGGTTATGAAATTTCTAATCAGGGGCAAAGAGTCCCCTTCAGCCAGGAAGATCCTTTACCCCCCCCCTTCCATAGTTCACTAAAATTATAAGAATGGTTTATTCTGTTCAGGAGTTGTACCCACACCCACCCTGAGAAGCCTTGAGGGGGGTCTAACTCACGGTGAACAAGTCTTGAAGAGAAATGACAATGCAGAAAGAATCACAACCCGGAAACATCACTCAAGGAGACCCTTCTGCTGTGCTTTCTGCAACTGGACTTGTTTATCTTGGATTGGCCTTTTCAGTCATCAGCGTGCTTGCAGAAAGCACAGGATGAGTCCTTCCTGAATCTTCGTTTGAAAAGCCAGAGAGAGACTTGTTAATTAGGCTAAATAGCTACATTTTAAATAAGAATACCCTCTGATGGGCTCACCATTCAGCTGACTCTAGACTTGGCACTTTCAGTACTCTTGGTAAAGTTCAGCCCTAAGCCAAAGGGGGCTTGACTGTTTGATCACCCTATTGTTATAAGATTAGTCAGTGTGTGGGTGTGGCCATGTGCCTTCCACTAGGCTCTCTTGGTAAGATTGTTCAGAGAGTAACCTTTTTCCCCACTTTCCCCCCCAAAGAGTGCAATTTACTGGGGATGCCAGTGGCTGCCCCTTGCCTTCTGCTAGCACACACACTCAACTTTAATATATTGTCCAGCTCCTTTTTTACAGAGCTACTAATTTAAATTGTGGCCCATAGATTTGTTTGACTGTTTTTTCTCTTTGACATGTATTTCTTGGAGGACTTCCTTCTGTTGATTCTCCTACCAAGTCCTTCTATTAGTTTCAAGAATCCTTAGTCAACAATCATTCAATATGGTATGTCCTCAGGCATCTAATAGGATAATGATAATGTTGACATGGAGTTAGAGGGTTCTTTAAGTAGCTAAAAAGGTGCTTTTTCAGATGTAATCAATAAAATTCTGGAAGCAGTTCTGTTAACACAGGGCGCATCCATGCATTCTTATGGATTCAACAGTGCCTACTGGGAGTACGTTAACTAATCTCCCCATGACCTAACTATGGCAATAATCTTATTTTATACAGGTGTACAGATGACCCAGTGAGCAACTGCTCACCGTGCGGGCTGAAATATTGGTTGACTGTCAGGTATTCATAGCCTTCTTCCAAAATGGTGAAGCCACAAACAGGTAGAAATCCCAGGGGCTTAGCTTGAAATCCCTGTCCTCCCCATTGGGGTCTATAGCCTCGAGTCTCTAGACTGGAAGGAAGGGATGAAAAGGGGAGCTAGGCACATGGAACAAAAGGTGCCTCCCAATCCACAGGTCCCAGCATAGTTCCTTGTCTAATGTGCCAGATAGCCCTCTAAATTTCTATAGCAGGGCTAGTCGAAGCAGCAGTCCCTAGATCAGGGCTGCTGCCCCCTGGTGAACTTTTATAGGACACAAAAGGGACAAGGGATAATTGCTGAGCCCTGGTGGTTAAATGCCAGTACTGCAGCACAGCATTGTGGGTTCGACCCTACAGGGCTTTGGTTGACTGGGCCTTCCATCATTCTGTGGTTCGGTGGGATGGGTGCCTAACTTGTTGGGGGGCAATTAGCTGGCGCATTGTGAACCACTTGGGGAGTGCTTTGCACTGATGAGTGGTATAGAAAGATAAATGCTATGCTATTGCTATGCTGATTCCCCAGATCAAGTGGACTGGAAGCACTGCTTTGTAGCAGTGCTCTGGTAATCAGTCTGGGTGGGTTGTAGATCTTCCGGAAAACTTCAGTCCACCCCTTTTCAGAATTCTTCCAGGGCAGCCTTGGCTGGGGACTTAGACCAACATGAATTCCATCACCCTGACACACACAGTGTCAGAGCCAGGGGGCCCTTCACCATACAATAGGTCATCAGACCTGACTCCAGGGTGATTCGACTGGTCCTGACCTTCACGTTTGGGGAACTCTGCCCTCCTCAAAATACTGAGCCCCTAAGCCTTCACCCCCAAGGCTAATTCATTCTTCCACAGGGCGCCGGTGGTCTTATTACCCCTTTTCTGCCCAGGTCCCTCAACTGAGCTTGAGAAATTTGGCATACTCGGAACATTCAGAGGGTGGTTCACATCTGCCTGAAGAGAATGAGACTTTTCCATGCATTGGAGGCCCTGTTTGTGTTCTTCCATCTGCAACCCATGGGAAAGAAAGTGCCATCATCTACCCTGAGCAGATGAATTAGGGCTTGCACCATGGCCTGTTATTACAGGCTAGGGAATCTACAGCCACCAGGCAGCATCACAGCACACTCCACCACAAGTGCTGCAACTATAGTAGCATAGGCCACCAGTGCTTCCTTGGAGGGATCTGTAGGGCAACTACCTTGGAGGTTGGCCTCGACCTTCGTAAGACACTGTAATCCAGACTAGTTTCAATTTGCAGAAGCCGCCTTCAGCAGAAAGGTTTCTGCAGCAGATCATATGGCACTGGGTTTGGGATTCACCAGCACACCCACCCAGAATAGGGAGGCTTTGGCATGTCCCAAGTGCTCAGGATGTTCTGAGCCCATCTACTAGAAAAAGGAATGTTGGTCTTACCTGTGATACGTCCATTTTCAGTAGATGGGCGAGGAACATCCTCCCCACCCAGAGAGCGCTGGCACAGTTTCCAGTTATTCAGTTCTTTAGTTGTTGACAGTTGGTGGATAGCCTTGCCTACATGGCACTCTGCACCTAGCCCACTGGCTAGGGATAGTGGTTGTGGTTTTCTCCTCATCCTTGCTTCTGTTCTCTTCTGGTCTGGAGTTGATATGTATGATGTTGGCTTTATAATTAACTGACAAGGTGGGGCTGGCTCCTCCCTTCTTGGGGCCATCCAGAAGACCTTTCTTCATTTCCACTTCCTGCCTTCCTGGAGTGATGGAAGGAGCCAGCCCAAGTGCTCAGGATGTTCCTTGCCCACCTACCAAAAATGGACATATCACAGGTAAGATCAATGTTTCTTTCCCCTGGAAGGAGTTGTAAGTCTAACATTACTGCCATTGCTGGTATAGATAGACCCCCATATCTGCAGTGTCCATATCTGAGGATTCACTTACCCGCATCTGAAAAATATGGTCTCTAGGCATTTTCTAGGTTCTCCAGTTTGACTCTTTATGGTATGCTTTCGTCAGAAGCTGACCATACAGTTGTACTGGAGAACCTAGAAGATGCCTAGAGAAGTGTTTTTCCTTGGCATCTTCTAAGTCCTCCAGAGTGACTCTGTGGTATGGTTGGGCCAGAAGTCATTCATTTTGATAGGATTCACTATTATCCATGGTTTCCAGTATCCATAGCAATTCCGGGAACCTATCCCCCGCAGATATGGGGGTCTATCTGTGTTCAACAGCAAGCTGCAGACTGGGATTTATGTGTGCCTGTAGCAGTTGAAAAATGCCTGGGACAGCAGGCTGAAATCTGCAACTCAAGCCAGAGTACAGTTGAAAATAATTTATCAGTTAATATTCTGTGTCCAAAAGCTAAATTATTTTTGTCAGACCTAATGGTCAGATATTGAATCCTAGATGATCAATAATTTTTCTTTACCTCTTAGGCATGATGAAAGCAAGATCAGGAAAGCTTATTTTAGATTGGCCCAGAAATATCACCCTGACAAGAATCCAGAAGGTCGAGTAAGTGCTATATATTAAATATGCATTATGCCTGTAAGATGTGTTTCATCTTGGTCTGTTGATTATGACCATAAGACCTCCAGTGCATATCTGTAGCTGCCCCATTTATTTCAGGGAGGATGCCTGGCTTTGCATTTGATCTCATATTCCACCCACTTTCTTCACTTAATGTGCTTGTGGCAGCTCATGTAACAGAAATTTCATTGTAATATAAATGCAACTCTGTTTTGTATACTTCCTGTGTCTTTATATTAGGTTATTCATTGGAATACTAAACACAGTGTTGTTCTGAATAGGTTATACATATTTTGGCATTGATTTTGTACACTCTGGGCTTGGGGTGGGGGTGGGATGAATGTGTTTCAGGACTTTCCAGAGAAAAATCTTTGATGAAAGTTGGAAATCTCAGAAATGGGCAAGTGTCTCTGAAAACGATGTAGTAAAACACAGCTTTTCTCTGAAATGTGTGTTTACAGTTTGTGATTTTCGTTTGTTTTTGGTAACAATAGCAAATGTGTTTTGAAATGAGATTCATCTGTTCCTTTATATGCATATATTTGTAGGATATGTTTGAAAAAGTGAATAAAGCATATGAATTTCTTTGCACAAAATCGGCCAAAATGGTAGATGGTCCAGATCCTGAGAACATAATTTTGATTTTGAAAGCTCAAAGCATCCTTTTCAACAGACACAAAGAAGGTAACTTTGCTTAGCATGTGGATATATAAATTCTGCTCTTAGATTGACCATTATCAAAACAAGCATATAAGTAAAATTATAGTTAACTGACAGTACTCCATTTTATGTCCTATAGTAGAGTCATTTTGAAGTCGCAGGTGCATTGACACTGCACCATTCTGAATTGACTTTTAAAGTTTAAAATGTTCAGTGAATAAGGTTGATGCCTACAGATCCTTATGGTTCCTTAATATCAGAATATCATTTTGTTGTAACTTATTCTTTAGAAAACATTTGAATAGCTCAGAACATGCCACGGGGTCAGTATAACTAAATGACAAACTCTACAATGAAAATAGTTTTAAGATCCCTTTTTTCAAAAGCTGTTCACTTGAATCAAGCACTTCCTCAGAACTGCCCAGAATTTCTGAGACTTTTTAAGTGCTGCCTGGTTTCAGGATATAGTGGAGGTGTAGGGCACGACAGCATACCAAAGCAGGTCCTTTTGTTTAAGAGTTTTGCTAGATTGTGCTTTGCAGAGCAGCCATTACCTTGTGGCTTCTTTTGATGACGGCCTTTTTTCTTATTTTCTGATAGAGATGGTCTAAACCTGCGGGATTGATCTAATTAACTCTTCCTTTTGTTTGTTTCAAAACTTTTAATACATGAAGCCCATTCATTTGTCTTTTCAGACTAAGGGAATCGTCCCGTCCCCCCGACGGTGTTGACCTTTTGAAGCAATAATCTGTGAAATAACATTACTTACATGATACAGAATAAGACTATAAGTGTGTCCTTTGGTATACTGGGCAGCCAAGTTTCAGAGATCGGAGGACTGCATGTGTATCTTCCAGGACCTGAGTGGGCTCCTCAGAAGGGGCTGCAAGGGCAGTTTTACTATCTCCCCCCCCCCAGCTGCTTTGGGCTCAGAGGAGGCTTGTTATGAAAGTGGAAATGACTTTGGGCACTTCCAGTTTTGAAAAAAGCCCTCACTCTCCAGACATAAACAACTGGGAGAGCAAAAATATGTGAAATTGCTTCCACATCCATAGGAAAATGCTAGGGGGGTCTTCTTAAGCAAAATACAAAAAAGTTGGGGATGGGGTGTCAAATGTAGCTTTGCCAATCCTGTGGTATAACTAAAGTGATTCAACTGTGTGAATGTTGATTTCTGGCATTCTTTCCTTTTCAAGATTTGAAGCCCTATAAATATGCAGGCTATCCTATGTTGATCAAAACAATCACAATAGAAACTTCAGATGACCTCTTGTTCTCCAAAGAGTCTCCCTTGTTGCCTGCTGCTACTGAGCTGGCTTTCTACACTGTCAACTGTTCAGCACTTAATGCAGAAGAACTAAGAAGAGAAAATGGAATAGAGGTAGAATCTGTTGGAGTAGTGCTAAGATGTTGTTTTGCTGAGAGAAATAGTTTTATTTCTATCTTTCTGTTGAACTTTTATTTGCAAAATTATTTTAGATAACTTTCTTATTAGCATGGCAAGACATTCTCTTGAAAGTATGCTATTGCTCAGGGCTGTGATGATGTCTCAGAACTTTTGTTGTTGGCTAGTCAGTACACTTGCATAAACAACAGTAAATATTTTATATATTGTACTTAATTAGCCAAAAAAAAAAAGCAAGTTGCTTGCTGTAAACCACTGCCATTCTGCATGAATTAATTTTAAAATACTGTATTTATCTTCTGGTAGAAAGAGTTAGAAATGGTAACTTTGTTTCTCAGAAATGTTATACTAACAGTTTCTGTAGTCTGGCTTCGAATACTGCTTGTACAGAATATGTTAATTTTATATCATAGCTCTAAAATAGTATCAGAGGATTGCAGAGAGAAACATTTGCTATATGATACAGGTTTTGATAGCTTTCCTAGCAATCTACAGAATTTTTTTTTTATCCCCACAGATCTTGCAGGAGGCTTTTAATCGTTGTGTTGCAGTCCTGACTCGCTCTAGTAAGCCAGACGATATGTCAGTTCAGGTAAGTTTTAATCCTGTAATGGAGGATTTGACCTGTGTGGCTACTTGAGCTCAAATGTAGATGGTTAGGCAATCAAGTTCATGGGAACAGTGAAGTTGGCTTAAGCTGAGTGTGACCATTGGTTTGTATGGTTCAGTATTAGCTATTAACTGAATGTCAGCAGCTCTGCAGAGTTTCACACAAGAGTTTTGCTCATTTTTACCTGTAGAAAGCAGGAACTGTATTTTCGATCTTCTGAATGCAAAACAAGGGTTCTTTTCTCACTTGACCACAAAACTGCTGAATGACATTGGACAGATTGCTGTTTCTGACTCTCTGTTCGATATCAAGTAGAAATTAAATCTTCCATGTAGCCTTTGTTATACAGTCTTACTATTTTGCACCTTAGGAAAATCTTTCTATTTATAGGTATGTGGACATATAAGTAAATGTTATAGCGTGGCAGCCCAGTTTGAAGAATGCAGAGAGAAAATAACTGAAATGCCAAATATCATCAAGGACCTTTGTAGAGTGCTGTATCATGGCAAGGTAGGCTTGTATATCGTTACTGTGTTATGACTTCCTCTGTCCTTTTATGGAATACAGTTGCCCCTTCACATTCGCGGCTTTCACACTCACGGTTTTGATTATTCGTGGTTTAGCCCCAGCCACTTAGAGAAGGCTGGCGAGAGGCAGGGCAACCTCCTGCCTGCGCCTTCTCCGGCCTTCCAGAGGTGGCTCCTGGGCTTCAAAGTCCCGGACTCCGCTGAGGAAGGTGGGGGTGGGGTGGGGCGGGCAGCCTCTCTCCCTCCCTCCCTCCGCCTTCCCCAGCCTTCCTGAGGGGACTACGGGGCTTCTAAGACCCGGAGTCCCCTCAGGAAGGCTGGGGAGAGGCAAGGCACCTTCCCTCCCCGCCCACACGCTGCCTTCCCCGGCCTTTCTCAGCGGGGTCCGGGACTCCAAAGCCCCGGAGTCTGCTGAGAAAGGCTGGGGAGAGGCAGCGCAGCCTCCTCCCCGCCCACACGCTGCCTTCCTCAGCATTTCTCAGTGGGGTCCGGGGCTCCAAAGCTTTGGAGCCCCGGAGTCCGCTGAGAAAGGCCAGGGAGAGGCAGCGCAGCCTCCTCCCCACCCACACGCTGCCTTCCCCAGCCTTTCTCAGCGAGGTCCGGGGCTCCAAAGCCCCGGAGTCCGCTGAGAAAGGCCGGGGAGAGGCAGCGCAGCCTCCTTCCCGCCCACACGCTGCCTTCCCCGGCCTTTCTCAGTGGGGTCCAGGGCTCCAAAGCCCCAGAGTCCGCTGAGAAAGGCCAGGGAGAGGCAGCGCAGCCTCCTCCCCACCCACACGCCGCCTTCTCCGGCGGGCTCCGAGGCTTCTAAGGCCTGGAGTCCCCTCAGAAAGGCCGCGGAGAGGCCAGCCAGGCTGGCCAGACACCCTCCCGCTGCCTCCCTCCCTCTGGGGGGTGGGCGCGGGAGCAGCATCTGTTATTCGCAGTTTTTCCACATTCGCGGGGGTCTCAAGAACCTAACCCCCGCGAATGTGGAGGGACAACTGTAGTTCCTGTGTATGCTGAGAAAAATGAGTACATCAGGGACATCCATTAAAAAGATGGAACACAAAAAGATGGACTGCAACTTCCATGATCTGACTAGCTTAGACACTACTGAGAGATCCGTGGTGTTGAGGTCCAACAACATTTAAAGGACCTCAGCTGCCCACCCCTCCTTAACAAGGAGGGTTAATTTCATTTATATGCCCCCTTTCTCCTGGAGTGGAACCCAAGGTGACTCAGAGAAGAATTTTTTAAAAAACCAACAGTAAATTTTTAAAAACAATTAAAATCATCATTTCAAACCAGTATAAAAATTGTTTTAAAAGGCATACAAAAGTTAAAAAATAAAGCACACATCTGTATAAGTACCCTCTCTGGAAGCAATTACACATTAAAAGCCTACTTAAACTAAAAGAGCTTTGCCTGCTTATGAAAGGATTGCAGGGAGGGGGCCAGCCTGGCCTCATGTGGAAGGGAATTCCAGAGGGCAGGAATTCCAGAGGATGGGAGCAACCACCAAGAAGGCTGTCTCTCCTGTCCTCATTTAGTGAGCCTGTGATGGTGGCTGGACTGAGAAAGCCCTCCCTGTAGAACTTAAGATTCTGATGGTTCGTATAACTTTATAACATAACATTAAACAAGCAAAAAGCAAAACATGTATATTAAGAAGAATATTGCTGTGATGTTTTGCATCAGTATATATCCCTTGTGTTATTCCAGCTGGGCTGCAACATGTATTACTCATAATCCAAAGCAAATAAGTGTGTTTAAATTTTTTTAGAACATTGCACGTGTGGCTTCCCTGGGTGTAGAATGTGTCAGCTCATTTGCTGTGGATTATTGGCTACAAACACATCTGTTTCAAGCTGGAGTTCTGTGGTATTTACTGGGCTACCTTTTCAACTATGATTACACACTAGAAGAGAGTGGTATTCAAAAGAGTGAAGACTCCAACCAGCAGGTAATCATAAGAGTGCTAAATTCTGAATATATTCTGAACAACATGTCTAAAATGGTTTGGGAACTTGCACTAATTGGTTTAAATTCAAGTTAATTGTTTAATGTGCTGTACTTTCAGGTGCAGTGGGCAATTTTGCGGATTTGAGGGTTGAATCGATATCCTCTGAGCTGACAAGGGGGCATTCCATCCCCCACCACTGCTACATTTTCTGCCAGAGTAGCAGAAAAGCAGTGCTTTTAAACTTACCATGTGCCTTGTTTACAAGTGAATCTGGGCTTCTGGGAGTAGAACCTGTTAGTAAATTAGGCATGTGTGGAGTATGACCTTTTTAAAAAGAAAACATGCTTCTTTTAATGATAAAATGCTGCTTTTTGTAATAGCAACTTCAACAGTAATAGCAACAGAAGATATTGAGGAACTGGGAGGATGGAAAATGGATTGGGAGATGCAGACTCTCTGTGAGCCATATGTTTCCCACTTGTATTAGTAAAGCCTTGTGTGTTTTTGTGACTTCTGCTTACATAGTGCAAGAGGTTTCCTCTGGTGGAAAACAGTCTCTTAGGACTTTTTCGGACGTTTAAAAAGCAACGCAAGCAGCCTTGTCAGCTTGCGAGGCTGCTGTGCTGCAAAGTGTCAGTTTCAGATGATGCTGCCCCCTGGCGGTACTGTTACGGTACCGTGGGGAGAGTTGAGCGCCATATTTGCTTGATTTTTATTCACGAAAGTTGATCATGAGTAAATATCAAGCAAATATGACGCTCAGCTCTCCCCACGGTATCGCAACAGTACCGCCAGGGGGGAGCGTCATCCAAAACTGATGCTTTGCAGCACAGCAGCCTTGCAAGCTGACGAGGTTGCTTGCGTTACTTTTTAAACGTCGAAAAAGTCCTTAGTTATCTCTCATATTAACTCAAGAGGCAGGGAGTATGCTAATGGAATCTTATTTCACATTTACTTCATTACCTAGCTCAAAAGTCAGGCAAAATTTTCTCTTTCCCTGATAAAAGTCTTGGCCTATTATTTGGTCCTCCAGTAAACATATTCACACAAGACTACAAGTTAGATATGGAAACTATCCAACACCAACAGAGAAAATAATATTGACTATTACTATGAAGGTGTCTTGTTGGTGTACAGTCACCAGGTCCCACCCATAATTGTGTTTTGTGGCTGCTCCTCTCTTAACATGACCTCATCTCCATGCTTATTCTCCATCATCATAATAAACAGTTGCCAGACATTCCACAAGGAGTCATTCTCCCTAAATTTCTGTCTCTGAATTTTGGTTTTCTGATCTTAACCTATTCTGCCATAATTATGTCCATATTTGAGACCTAGGCAAGATTTCTTCTGAAAAGGCAAAAAAAAAAAATCTCATTAGCATATGTCCTTCCCCTTGAACTAAAAGGAAGAGTAAAGTCTGGAGACCTTCCATTCCTCATAAAGGAAAATTCCTGATCGTGCCAATTTTTCTTTCCTTAAGATCAGTCCTCTTGTTTATTTATATGATGGTTTGGATCTCAGTTGAGTTTTTCAAAAGAGCCTTGCCTCTCCCCACAATGCCATCTGAAAATCCTCCTGATTTTTAGGGTAGAGGGGGCACAGGAAGTTATAGTGAGAAGATCCAATTGCCCCATGTTGGGCAAGAGTACATTCCAGAGCTGATGCCTGTTTTTCTCCACTGTATCCCTTATGGAAGAGGGAGTTTCTCCCTAGTTTCTTCCTTTACTCAGGTTAGTTAAGTGTATGATTGATATTATTTTCTCTTAACAGGAAGTAGCTAATACACTTGCCAAGCTGAGCCTCCTTGCTTTGAGTCGCCTTGGTGGCTATCTTCCTGGAGAACATGCTACACCTGAAAACCCAACGATCAGGAAAAGTCTTGCAGGCATGCTGACCCCTTATATTGCAAGAAAACTTGCAGTGGTTAATCCTACTGAGGTATGAGAGCACTGTAACATCAATATTAATGCTTTTCACTTTACTTTGAAATGATCCAAGAACAGATTACTTAGGAGTGTATATAAGATGAAAGGGTGGTAAGGAAGAAAAATTATTCTGCTATTAGTGTATTGGAAAATAAGTTTTACAATCTAATTCTTAGCCAATGGAGAAAGAGCCATCAATGCATAGGCTAACACCTGTCACTGCTTAGGTGAGCAAGGCATCCCATGTTTTTAAACAAAATCTTTCTGTTGGACCCCTGTCCCCTGATGCTTCAGTTCTTTCTCTTGCCTTGCCCAGGAAACGTATCTCTCTCTCCTCTGCTTTTTCTATCTATACCTTTCTTCATATTTTCTTTCCTCTTTCGCCTTCCTGACATTAATAAATCCTTAACTTTTGTGGCAGTTGCCACCAGAGACTCATTGCTATTTTCTCCTTGCTGAATACTGCCTCCACAGTTGTTGAGAAGATTCATCTCACTGAAATATTGGATTGCAGACACTTAGTCCAGATCCAGTCTATCTACATTTCCCTTTGTAGGAAACCTCGTTTGTGAGGGTGCTTTGACTTCATTTCAGTGACATTGTCATTGAGATGACAGATAAAGAGAAGTCCATACTTTCCATAAAAAAGAAAGAGGCAGACTAAAGAGTTCTCTCAGTCCTTACTTTCATTTCATACCTTTCATACTTTCTCAGTGAGTTTCAGGCCCTTCAAGCCTGCCTGGGCAATGTTACCCAGTTTCCATTCCACACCCAGGGAAGCCACCCTTCAGAGTCAACCTCCTAGTAACAAAACTACCTTGCGACTATCCTCCTTCCCAAATAGGATGGAGATGGTCTTACTTCCTCTTTGCCTGGGAACTCTCCACATCAGATCAATGGCTGTTGGCAACAATAAACAAAGAATACTGCATAGAATTCCACCAAAAGCCAAGATACCACTTCTTGCAGTCTCTAGCCTCAAATTCGTATTCAATAGTCGTAGCAGTTCAGCAAGCCATATCTCATCTCCTAAACCTGGGAGCCATAGAACCTATTCCACCCAACAAATGTTTCATTAAGGTGTATTCAGTTTTCTTCATCATGTCCAAAAAGGAGGCTACAGTTTTGAACCTCAAATTCTTAAATTTATCAAGTACAGAAAACCTTAGATGGAAAGCCTCCAGGAACATTTGTTCCAGGGAGACTACTGCTGCAGACCTTTTCTCTGTAGACCTTTTGGAAGTTTACTTGAACATACCTACACATGTTTCCTCTAGCAAGTACTTTCATTTTTGTTACTGCAACATATATGATCAATTCAAAGCTCTCTATTTCATATTGGCTTTGGCCCCCTTGGTTTCCATCAAACTGATGATAACCTCTGTAGCCTCTCTGAGACTTCAGTACATACATCTTTTCCCATTCCTGAACAATCTTGTTGTGAAGTTTTCCTCTCTCCAAAGGGCTAAACGACAATTAACTGCCACTTTTCACACTTAAAAAGCAACAACTTCATGGTCAAGTGCCTTGTTCCTAGTGCCTTGTTCACTTAGGAACTCTAATAGACACCAGGAAGGAATGTATCACCCCTTCTCCAGAAAGATACCAAAAATAAGACAGGAATCTCTTCTATTTGCCCAGTCCAAGACAGAAGACCTTATAGCCCTAGCCCACTTTCTAAGCCTTATGATTCTCTGGGGTTGGGGAGAGGAGGAATCGAAAGACAGATGGGAAAGTCCTATCACCGCCCAGAGGAAGCAGGAAGTTGCATCATGGCCTTATGCAAATTTCAAATCTTCTTTGTCTTGTACTCCTGTGAGTTACCACAAGTCCAGTTCAATTTCCTGCTTCGCCCAGAGTGGAGCTAGGCCATAGCCAAGATTCCACTGCAGACCATTTCAATAGCTACTCAGACCATTCACTCATATCAGTTTGGTATGATATGTACAGTAGGACCACAATATCCTCATCACATCCTTGTTCAGATCAGAAACTCCCTGGTGGACGGACCAGCATAATCTGTCCCAGGGTATTACCCTGCAAGATCCTTCCAGGATAGGCCTCACAATGGGTGCCAGTCTCCTGGGCTGGAGAGCTCACTGCTGAGACTTTTCAGCCTAGGGAACCTAGAGTCCCTCAGAACAGTCTTACAATATCGCTTGGCTGGAACTCTGACCTGTCAGATTGGCTCTGATTCACTTCTAGCTGCACTTCGAAGGGACTCATATCCTGGTCTGTACAGATAAGATAGCCAAATCATACCTGCTCAGAGAAGGAGGGTACTAATTATCCTCTCTACACAAAGAAGCACACCAGCTACTATTGTGGACAAATATGAATATTCTCTCAATCTCCACCCAGCACATTCAAGGTGTTCTGAACAAAGAGGCTGATTTCTTCAGATGCCACACCTTGAATCCAAGGGAGTGGAGCCTCAGCCTAGCCAGTCATCTGCAATCCCACTTTGGTGAGCTTCAGCTCAGCCTCTTTGCCTCAGCTTCAAACCCCATGTTCTTCACCTGATGTCACTCCTGCAGACCTGAATTAGGATTTATGTCAGACTCCCTGTACACCTTTCCCCCAGTCTCTCTTATTTCCAGGGTTTGTTGTTGTTTACTACTTAAGGCAAACCAGAGGCCTAAATACCCCACAGGTATCCTGATCTTTCAAGCTAAGCAGAGTCAGCCCTGGTTAGTTCATGGATGGGAGACTGCCAATGAATGCCAGGTGCTGTAGGCTATATTTCAGAGGGAGGAACTGGCAAAACCACCTCTGTATTTTCCTTGCCTAAGAAAACTGTATGAAAAATTCATGGGGCCATCATAAGTCAACGGGTGACTTGAAGGGGCATACACACACAAGGCAAAGCTATCACAGGGTCTGCTTGGTAAGATTTGTTCAGGGGAGGTTTACCATTGCCTTCCTCTGAGACTAAGAGAGTGTGATTTGCCCAAGGTCACCCAGTGGGTTTCCATGGCCAAGTGTGGTCTCCAGAGTCATTGTCCAAATCACTACACTGTACTAGCTCGCTCTATATTTCCAGGGTGATGAGGAATATCAGGAGATAATAAGTTTTAGTGGTCCTCGTGACACCCCACATTGGCTAAGGAGACCTTGTCCAGGAACCTTTGATGCTTCCAATCCTGCCTTACCTTCTCAGTCAGGACTCAGTCTGTTGCCCAGATCCAGGAGGCTCCACTTAGCTGCGTGGCATCTGAGCCAAGAATGCGTGTCTGAGCAGGATACTCACAAAGAGTGGTAAACACGTCTTTGTCTTCATGACACCAATTCACCCTTAAACTCTGTGTAACCACCTGGAAAACTTTCATTATATGGTTTTGTTGAAAATCCCATCTCCCCAGAAAAAGCAAGCGTCAGGGAGATTCTGGAGTTTTTGCTGTCAGGCCAAGATATAGGCCTTTACCCTAACATTTTCTACCATCATACAGCAGCGCTAGCATCCATCTTATCAACATTAAGTAAACATCTTACTTGTTTTCATTCACTTATCAAGAGATTTTTGAGGGAAGCCACTTTACTTAATGTGAAGTCAAGGGTTTTCACAGCTGGCATCCATAGATTTTCCTTGTTTTTGTTTTTTTGGGGGGTGCTGTGAGGCCGTGTTCTGGAATAGTTTCTTTCTGACGTTTCGCCTGCATCTGTGGGCTGGCATCCTCAGAGTCATAGTCATTTACATAGTCATTCTCTGAGGATACCAGCCACAGATGCAGGCGAAGCGCCAGAAAGAAACTATTCCAGAACACGGCCTCACAGCCCGGAAAAAAAACCCCAAGGAAAATCCACTTTACTTAGTCAACTTACCACTTCCCCTCTTGGTATCTCCATGAAGTGCTTAAAGTCCTGTATAGGCCTCCCTTTGAACTATTGTGAATAGTCCCACTTCAGTTCCTTTCCATCAAGGTCTTCATTCTGGTAGCAATCACCTCTGCAAGGCAGCGCCCCCTCCATATCCCCATATCCCTGCATGTTTGGCACAAGCTCCATATCCCTTTGGCTCAATCCAGGCTTTACTCATGTTAAACTCACCATTCCACAACTGACAACCCATAATACTTCTATCCTTCTGTCACTTCTCAATGCCCCTGCTGGAAAGACAATGGCACAATTTAGATGCCAGAAGAGCTCTGAAACTGCATCAAACATACCCAGCCCTTCAGGAGATCAGAAGCTCTTTTTGCCTCTTTCCTTCCCACTTCCTTGGAGGGAAATGTCTCTCCTTCCACCTTAAACAGGTGGATTAAGACATGCATCTTCTTGGCCTACGAACCCCTAGGCCTGCCTAAACCTCAATATGTAATGGCCTACCCAGCTTGGTCTGCAGCCACACCTGCTGCCTTCTCCACCAACAGACCACTAGAAGACCACTGTTGAGCAGTCTCATGGGCTGCCCCCTTCACATTCACAAAACACTGTAAGCTTAATAAGTTTGCCTCAGTCAGGGAGCCCTTCGGTAGGAGGGTCCTGCAACAAGTTTTACCACCTTAAAGTCTTACTCTTGCCACCTTACCACCCAGGTCTAGTTTTCAGCTTGGGTAGCTCCCATGCATGGATTGTTCACTCTCCACCAGCTGAGAATGACAAATTGAGGACCTACCATGGAACTCAATTCTTGCCATGGAGAAGGAGCCATCCAGATTGACCCTAGGTGGCAAGACCTTTCTTTTCCTTTCCTTCTTTATATTGGGGAGTCTTGATATAGCAAGTGATGGGTTTTTGCACAGATATATTGCACTGTTGTCAGGTAGACCCTACCTCTCAGAAGGATACTATAAAGTTGATTTAATACATTTTATACAAAGCGCTAAAGATTTCAGGTTCTGCCTTCCTAGGTGATATCTGATGGTGGTGTGTGTGTATACAGTATTTGTATAAGCTAGAAATAAGGGGTGCTTTGCAGAGTCATGTGAAAAGTGTTTGAAATAATTTGGAGTGTTGCCTGCAATTCATTGGTAATCCATTAGGTATATTAGAGATTGAGCCTCTGTATGTACCCGAACCAGTATTCTCTGAGAGGGGGAGCGAACAGGAATTCTGATATTGGGTAAGCCTACTACTGTCCAGGCGGAAGCAGGAAGTTGAGGCATGGTCACATGGGCTTTTCAAAGGTTTCTTTGTTCTCCTCCTCGACCATGCTCCCAGTTCAACTTCCTGCTTTTGCCCAGTTCAAACGCATTGATTCTCCTCCTGGAATTCCTCTTCGCTTCTATACTTCTTTATTTCCTATCTCTTTTTCTTAAGTCTCTGAGCCTCCCTTTTATTTCCCCCCCCCCTTTTTCTACCTTTCCTTTCCCTCTCTGACTGCCATGGCGAAGGACAATGGCAAGAGGAAGACGTCTGGTAAAGCAGGACAGAAGAGGATGGATCTGGAGGCCCCTGAAGAGCTCGATGGCTACTCTTGGAGCAGGCCTCAGCTCTTAGCCCCAGCCCAGGCCACTCGCAGTTCAGCAAGCCGCTCTTCAAGTGCACTAAGCCCGCTGCGGCAGAAAATGGCTGGGAAGTCTACCCAAGGCCGCTCAGCGAGTAAGCAGAGGGCATCCACCAATGACCACTCGAGCCCCAAGTCGGAGCTCATTGGGCTGGAGTTGATCGTGGCGAAGGCCCAAACCCAAGCCGCAGATGGTGTGGCGACGAGGGACGAACTGAGCGGGGGCACACGGCTCCCAGAGGTACCCACCAGGCTGCAAAGGGGGGATCGGCCGTTCTTTTCGCCAGCTGCCGACCGGGGCTCCTTTCCCCCCCACCCCCCTCACAAGGCCTAGCCCCACAGAGTTCCAACTGTCGAGCAACTGGCTTCTCACCTGCGCCTCACTGGTAGCGGTTTTGGGCAATGGGGAGGCTTCCCACAGCCATGCCGCAGCTGGGCACCATATTGGGTGCTGCGGCTTCTCCACAGCGGACTGGCCTGGGCAGGGAAGAGATTTTGAGGGTGGCCCTTCACTGTCCTCAGCCTTGCTTCCCAGGGACGCGATGTTGGGGACACCCAAGGGGAGCCCTAGACCCGGAACGTCTGGGGGCGGCAGCAATAGCGTCGGAGCAGGGATCGTCCCACCCACACGCTACCCGGACACTCCAGGGGACGCAGCCCGTAATGGGCAGAGCGTCCATTCCTGTTACGACCTCCATTGATGCCGTATCGGAGGGCATGCAAACAGAGCCGCCTTTGTCTCTGCCGGATTCCTTCCCTGCCACTTCAGGAACGCAGCAGGGACACAGGGATCTCCCTGCTAGCTCGGTCCAGGGGGCGTGCGATCACACCATGACCCAGGGGAGCACCTCAGGGAGGAATGGGGGGGCCTGTCATGCGTCGTCCGGGGCAGACAGAGCAAGCCGTTCAGGCCCACGATGTGGCAGCCCAGGCAGGGCCCTCAGGCCTAGCGCCACAACCAGGATCTTCCGCCTCCCTATCCCACGCGGCCAAGGCTCGCCAGAAGAGAAAAGCATCCTCCCTTCTCCATTCTTCGGAGGAGTCTGGGGATGAGGAGGAGGAGGATGCCCAGCTTCTGCATATCCTCAAGGGGGATCAGTCTGTTACGGATTCTGATCCAAATGACAAGGAAGACAAGGAGGAAGGGGAATGTTCAGATGAGGAACGGCCTAGACCTGATGTGTCGGATAGGCTCTTCCAAGGCAAGGCATATGACAGCCTCCTAAAGAAAATGATTGCCGCCATAGAGCTCACTTCTACCAAGAAGCAGACAAGCACCGTACAGGCAACAACACAAAAGAGAAGTGAGAAAGTGCAAGCGGTTCTCAGGTCTCCAACAGTCCAAAAGACAGACCTCCCCTTCCCAGCCACTTTTCACCACAACCTCCAGGAGGAATGGGATAAACCAGTGCTGGGAAAATGGGGCACTCTCATGGCGCAAAAGTTTTATGCACCAAGTAAACAAGTCTTGAAGAAGCTGAAGGTGCCAGTCATCAATAAGTCGGTGGCCTCACTGGTCTCCAACTTTCTGGTTCCTAAGGAAGGTGAAGCACTCCTCAAGTACCCAGATGAGAAGAGGGCTGACGGGGCTCTGAAGAAGGTACACGAGGCCTCTGCCTTGGGAGTTAGGGCATTGGCAACTGCCTCCCATCTTCTTCGTGGTCTCTGTGAATCACACAGTTGGGGTTTATTCCTGCGCAGTGCCTACGGAACCTTCTAGCATCGCTAGGCAGAATGTGCATTGATACATTTTTGGCGGTAACTCCGCCTACCATAACGGTCCCTTAAATAGCTCTCCCGCCTAAATCCCCTCAGTTCCTTTTTTTCCGCCGCGCTAGCAGCTTGAAAGGAACCTTCGCATTGCTCGCTTTCGTTTTCTCATACTGACTCGGACTGGCTTTTGGATTTCTCTCTTCGCTTTGTGTTTTGTGCTATCGGTGATTTCTGGCTTGACTTGGATTCCCTGACAACGGCTCTGACTCTCCCCCGGATTTGGCTACGGACTCTGATTTCAGGTTTGACCGCTTACTCTTGACGACGCCTATATCTTCTTCGTGGTCTCTGTGAATCACACAGTTGGGTTATTCCTGCGCCTGCGCAGTGCTTACGGAACCTTCTAGCATCGCTAGGCAGAATGTGCATTGATACATTTTTGGCGGTAACTCCGCCTACCATAACGGTCCCTTAAAAGGCTCTCCCGCCTAAATCCCCTCAGTTCCTTTTTTTCCGCCGCGCTAGCAGCTTGAAAGGAACCTTCGCATTGCTCGCTTTCATTTTTCTCATACTGACTCGGACTGGTTTTTGGATTTTTCTCTTCGCTTTGTGGTTTGTGCTATTGGTGATTTCTGGCTTGACTTGGATTCCCTGACTACGGCTTTGACTCTCCCCCGGATTTGGCTACGGACTCTGATTTCAGGTTTGACCGCTTTCTCTTGACGACGCCTATTTCTTGCCCCTAATATGGCTGCGAAAACCGGCTTTAAGCGCTGCGTTGTGTGCCAAGCTAAGCTCCCCAGCTCCGACGGCCACTCTCGGTGCCTCATCTGCCTGGGAGAAACGCACAACGTGGATGCGTGCGTGCATTGTAAGGCCTTCACGCCTCAGGCCAGGAAACATCGCTCCTCGAGGCTAAAGTCTTTCTTGTATGAGAAGGCCCTCATCCCGTCGACTTCTTCGACGCCGGCGGTATTTACTGGGGTTCCGCAACGGGGAAGATCACCCGCCCCAAAGTCCCCCCAGTCACCACCTTCCAAGCGCCGACGCTCCCGAAGCCCATCTCGGAGACAATCTGTTGCTTCGGACCCGGAGGCGGTTCTCCACTCCCATAAACATGCCTTGCATTCGACCTCTGGCACTCGAGCCGCCTCGGGTTCAGTCGCTGAGAGCGCTACAGACCGTCCTCGGGACCGTGCGGAATCTCGGGATGGAGACCGCACCCGAGAGCCTTCGGACCGCTCTAAGCCTAAGGTCCATAAGAAAAAGAAGGCCAAGCGTCCTCTGCGTGAGGAACATGAGAAGGGGCGCTCTCGGGCCCGAGAAGCTGTGCCGTCTGCGGCCGCACCTGCACCTGCTTCGGAGGCCCAACCTTCCCCGCAACGTCAGACGCCTTCCCGGGATCGAGACGTGGGGACCGAAACCCGTCCTAAATCACCGACTCCGACTCCTTCCCTTGAGGTCGTTGAAGTAGAGGTGGGCTCGGCTGATGAATCTACCGGAGTCGAGCATGCCCATGGGCTTTCCCCCACTCTCTGCGTCTCCAGGTCGGAGCTGCTCCGAGACTCCTCCACCAGTCGAGGGGATTCTGACGAGCCGCATCTTCTGGATGAACCCAGGCCTTCAACCTCCAGGGCTCGGGGAGACGAGCATGCCTACAGCGCCTATGAAATGGCGAAGTCAGCCTTTGCTACTCCGTTTCCCTTGCCTCACACCTCGCTCTCTGCAGGGGACCGAGTGTTTCATCTCACTTCGGAGGCTGCTGTCTTGCATTCTGTGGCTTCATCCCCACCTCGCCTATCCTTCCATGGGGGTGATAAAGGTACTGTCTTTGCAAAAGAACCGACTAGACCTTTGCTCAAAGACACTAGCTGCCAAGTGTCCCCCTTCCGGCCCTTGCCCCCGCTACCTCCATCTCCACCACCACGCACGACATCGCTCCAGGACCCACGCCGCTCTCCGCATCCGACGTCCGACTCTTCGGTTTCTTCTGAGTCTTCGGAGGAATACCAGCCATATGTACCGTCCCCCCAACCCGATCTCCTGGATGAGGACTCCTCGTCTCCTACCGACGACGTCCGTTCCTTTGCGGAACAAGTCATCAGGATGTCCCACGCCCTTGAGCTGAAGGTCACGGAGAAGGAGACAGAGCCGGTGGATCCGATTTATCAAAGGATCAAATCAAAGGCACCTCCAACTGCCAGCATCCCGGTCCTGCCGTCCCTCTCAAAACTGACGCAGAACTCCTGGGAGAACCCGTCCTCTATCCCTTCAACCTCGAAGCGGATTGACAGGCTCTATCGTGTCTCCGGAGACGGTATTGATTGGCTCAGGGAACACCCTAAGCCCAACTCGGTCGTCGTAGAGGCAGCCCAGCTGCGGAGGCAACGTCGTCCCCAGTCCACCCCTCCTGACACCGAGGGCAGAAAGCTGGACATCATCGGGAAAAAGTTGTACTCTGCCGCTGGACTGAGCTTTCGTATTGCCAACTATGCGGCCTGTATGGGGGCTTATCAACAGGTGTTGTGGGAGAGGATGTTGCCCCTCATCCAGGACCTGCCTGATGAAAGAAAGCGACTAGCAGAGGCTATCCAATCTGAAGCCCAGCTTCTGGCTGGCCAGCAGATGAATTCTGCGAGGCACGTCGCTGACTGCGCAGCTAAGACGGTGACGGGCTCCATTGCTTTGAGGCGTCACGCGTGGCTCCGATCGTCGGGACTCTCACCCCAGGCGGCTGCCACCATTGAAGATATGCCATTTGATACCACAGGCCTTTTCAATGCGTCGACAGACGAAAAACTTGAATTTACGCAGAAGATGAGGACGACTGCCAGAAAATATGGTATGCCATCAGCCTCGTCTTCTGCGTATCGCCCTAGACACCGCTCGGGTTGGAGCACCTACTCCTTTAGCCAACCATACCGGAGAGATACTACCCCGCAGACCTCCAGGCGCTCTCGGTTTCATCAACCGACCTCCTCTGCTTCCTCGGTGAGGAGTCAGGGTTCCACATCCCGGTACCGAGTGCCGTCCAAACACAGGCCCAAGGACCAGGGCAGAAAACGGTTTTAATTGCAAAGCCTTATTTTGATGTTTACATTTTCTTTCAGAACCCCCTGTTCGGATGACCACTCTTGCCCTCATCCTTCCTCTCCTCCAGCACGGGGATTGGTTTGCGTCCATCGATCTCAAGGATGCCTACTTTCACATAGGTATTCACCCTGCACACAGGAGGTTCTTGGCGTTCCAGATTGGGACCGATACCTACCAATTCCGTGTCCTGCCCTTCGGTCTCTCCACGGCACCGAGGGTCTTCACCAAATGCATGGCACCAGTGGCGGCCTTTCTTCGTCAGCACGGAGTCGTTGTCTTCCCGTACATCGACGATTGGCTTTTAGTGGCGAACTCGAGGCCCCAACTGGTCAGACACATAGACTTTACCCTGAATGTATTGCACACCCTCGGACTTGTTGTCAACATGGAAAAATCTCAGTTAACCCCATCACAAACGCTCCAATTCATAGGTGCCCGCTTGGATTCAATTTCCACGGCGGCCTATCTGCCAGAGGACCGCTTCAACACCCTACGATCCCTGATTCATGTTTGTCGTCGATCTCGTCGGGTCCGAGCACGCGACATCCAAGTCCTCTTAGGCCACATGGCAGCCACTACATCTGTCATCACTCTGGCCAGGCTTCGGTTTCGTCCTCTTCAGCAGTGGTTCCTCAATGCATTCGATCACCTCAACGACCCACCGAACATGTTTCTCACCATGCCTCGCTACGTCCAACGGTCCCTGAACTGGTGGTTGGACCCGAACAATGTCCTCTCAGGCCTCCCATTCGAGCCCCCTCAGCCGAGCGTCTCCATCGCGATGGATGCCTCGCTACAGGGATGGGGTGCCCACCTCGGATCCCACATGATTCAGGATGTTTGGTCCGACAACGAGAAACTGCTACACATCAATGTTCTCGAACTTCTGGCGGTCCAGAAAGCTCTTCGCTCCTTCAAGGTCATGGTGAGGAACAGGACGGTCCTTCTTCTCACAGACAACACGTCCGTGATGTATTATTTGAACAAGCAAGGGGGTACCAGGTCCCCTCAGCTCCTTCAACTCACACTACAAATTTGGGATTGGTGTGTGGAAAGGAACGTCTTCCTGCAGTGCATCCATCTTCCAGGGGACGAGAACACTCTTGCAGACGGACTGAGCCGTTCCAGTTCCAACGTCCACGAGTGGATGCTTCATCGACACGTAGTGTCCGACCTTTTCCTTCGTTGGGGGACCCCTCTGATAGATGTGTTCGCAACTGCACAGAACAAACAGTGCAACCAGTTCTGCTCCAGAGTGCAACACAGGGATTCGAGGGGAGATGCGTTCCTGTACCGATGGAACGGCCCGCTCCTGTATCTCTTCCCCCCGATCCCGGTTCTGACACGGGTCATCGCCAAGCTTCGCCGAGACCGAGCGGACGCGATTCTCATCACGCCTTGGTGGCCTCGACAACCGTGGTTTGCTCCACTGCTTCTACTCTCCGGCAGGCACTACCTCCACCTCCCAAAACGGCCGGATCTGTTGACCACCCACCAAGGCAGGGTGAGACATCCAGACCTCGACTCTCTTCACCTGACGGCATGGAGAATCCGTCCGTGACCGCCGTCCTTCCTCAGTCTGTTCCTCCGTCTCTACTCCCTCCTGAGGTGCAGGCAATTATTGATGCAGCGAGAAAACCTTCCACTCGGAAGGCCTACTTCTACAAGTTGAATCGATTCCAGCGGTTCCTTGCGGACAAAGGTCTAACCATTGAGTCCTGCTCGGTGCCGACGGTCCTCCAATTCCTCTTAGAACTTTCGAAAGCCGGGCTTTCGATTTCGTCTCTTCGTGTCTATTTGGCAGCTATCTCCGTTGAGTTTCAGGCTAGGAACCGACCATCTCCTTTCCAGGATCCGACAGTGAAAAGGTTACTGAAGGGGTACATGAACCTCCATCCTCCCGTACTCGACCCCGTGCCATCGTGGAGCCTTGAACTCGTCCTCTCTCAGCTGGTAAGACGCCCCTTCGAGCCTATGGCTTCGACCGACCTTCGCCTGCTAACCTGGAAGACGGCCTTCCTGGTAGCCATCACCTCCGCTCGTCGGGCTGGGGAACTTTGCGCCCTCCGATCGGATCATCCATATCTCTGCTTCCATAAGCATAAGGTGGTTCTGAGACCTGACATCTCCTTTCTTCCTAAAGTAGTCTCCAGTTTTCATCTTAACCAGCCAATCGTTCTGCCTGCTTTGATGCAGGATCCGAAGGACGAATTCGAGCGTACCCTCCACTCGATGGATGTGCGGAGGGCGCTTGCTTTCTACATACAGCGGACTGCTCCGTTTCGACAATCACCCCAACTCATTGTCTCTTACTCTGACTCTAAGCGGGGTGCTCCGATCTCGCCGCAGCGTCTCTCGAAGTGGATTACTTCGACCATCGCGCTCTGCTATGAACTGGCCAAGAAGCCGCTGCCTCCACGGATTCGTGGGCACTCTACGAGAGCTGTCTCTGCTTCAACTGCGTTCCTCTCGGGGGTGCCCCTAGAGGACGTCTGCCGTGCTGCAACCTGGTCTTCACCATTGACATTTATTTCACACTACAGACTGGACTCTCGTTCTAGGAACGAAGCTGCCTTTGGGAGGGCTGTGCTTTTGTCTTCCATTCAATAAGTGAGTGTAATAATTGTAGTCATGTTTCCCATATCCATTGCTGTTAGAATTTGGGTGAGAATGAGTCAGTGTTGTGGAATGTGCAAAAAAAAAAAACTTGTGGGGAATCCCTTTCACGGCTAATGTAAGGGGTCCTCGTCTACTTATATACAGGACATACCCTCCTCCATTGGGGAAGCTTGCTAATCTACCCAACTGTGTGATTCACAGAGACCACGAAGAAGATGGACAGGTTGCTTACCTGTAACCATAGATCTTCGAGTGGTCTTCTGTGAATTCACACAGACCCGCCCTTCCTCCCCTCTATGTCCTACTAATGCACGATTGCTTAATGTTCCTGATGCTGCTAATTGCGGCGTCATTCAAGGAACTGAGGGGATTTAGGCGGGAGAGCCTTTTAAGGGACCGTTATGGTAGGCGGAGTTACCGCCAAAAATGTATCAATGCACATTCTGCCTAGCGATGCTAGAAGGTTCCGTAAGCACTGCGCAGGCGCAGGAATAACTCAACTGTGTGAATTCACAGAAGACCACTCGAAGATCTATGGTTACAGGTAAGCAACCTGTCCTTCTTACCCCTAATATGGCTGCGAAAACCGGCTTTAAGCGCTGCGTTGTGTGCCAAGCTAAGCTCCCCAGCTCCGATGGCCACTCTCGGTGCCTCATCTGCCTGGGAGAAACGCACAACGTGGATGCGTGTGTGCATTGTAAGGCCTTCACGCCTCAGGCCAGGAAACACCATTCCTCGAAGCTAAAGTCTTTCTTATATGAGAAGGCCCTCATCCCATCGACTTCTTCGACGCCGGCGGTATTTACTGGGGTTCCGCAACGGGGAAGATCCCCCGCCCCAAAGTCCCCCCAGTCACCACCTGCCAAGCGCCGACGCTCCCGAAGCCCATCTCGGAGACAATCTGTTGCTTCGGACCCGGAGGCTGTTCTCCACTCCCATAAACATGCCTTGCACTCAACCTCTGGCACTCGAGCCGCCTCGGGTTCAGTCGCTGAGAGCGCTGGGGACCGTCCTCGGGACCGTGCGGGATCTCGGGATGGAGACCGCACCCGAGAGCCTTCGGACCGCTCTAAGCCTAAGGTCCATAAGAAAAAGAAGGCCAAGCGTCCTCTGCGTGAGGAACATGAGAAGGAGTGCTCTCGGGCCCGAGAATCTTTGCCATCTACAGCCGCAACTGCATCTGCCTCGGAGGCCCAACCTCCCTCGCAACGTCAGACGCCCCCCGGGATCGGGACGTGGGGACCGAACCCCGTCCTAAATCACCGACTCCGACTCCTTCTCTTGAGGTCGTTGAAGTAGAGGTGGGCTCGGCTGATGAATCTACCGGAGTCGAGCATGCCCACGGGCTTTCTCCCACTCTCTGCGTCTCCAGGTCGGAGCTGCTCCGAGACTCCTCCACCAGTCGGGGGGATTCTGACGAACCGCATCATTTGGATGAACCCAGGCCTTCAACCTCCAGGGCTCGAGGAGACGAGCATGCCTACAGCGCCTATGAAATGGCGAAGTCAGCTTTTGCTACTCCGTTTTCCTTACCTCAGACCTCGATCTCTGCAGGGGACCGAGTGTTTCATCTCACATCGGAGGCTGCTGTTTTGCATTCTGTGGCTTCATCCCCACGTCGCCTATCCTTCCATGGGGGAGATAAAGGTACCATCTTTGGAAAAGAACCAACTAGACCTTTGCTCAAAGACACTAGCTGCCAAGTGTCCCCCTTCCGGCCCTTGCCTCCGCTACCTCCATCTCCACCACCACGCACGACATCGCTTCAGGACCCACGCCGCTCTCCGCCTCCGACGTCCGACTCTTCGGTTTCTTCTGAGTCTTCTGAGGAATATCAGCCATATGTACCGTCCCCCCAACCCGATCTCCTGGATGAGGACTCCTCGTCTCCTACCGACGACGTCCGTTCCTTTGCGGAACAAGTCATCAGGATGTCCCACGCCCTTGAGCTAAAGGTCACGGAGAAGGAGACAGAGCCGGTGGATCCGATTTATCAAAGGATCAAATCAAAGGCACCTCCAACTGCCAGTATCCCGGTCCTGCCGTCCCTCTCAAAACTGACTCAGAACTCCTGGGACAACCCGTCCTCTATCCCTTCAACCTCGAAGCGGATTGACAGGCTCTATCGCGTCTCCGGAGACGGTATTGATTGGCTCAGGGAACACCCTAAGCCCTACTCGGTCGTCGTAGAGGCAGCCCAGCCTCGGAGGCAACGTCGTCCCCAGTCCACCCCTCCTGACACCGAGGGCAGAAAGCTGGACATCATTGGGAAAAAGTTGTACTCTGCCGCTGGGCTGAGCTTTCGTATTGCCAACTACGCGGCCTGCATGGGGGCTTATCAACAGGTGTTGTGGGAGAGGATGCTGCCCCTCATCCAAGACCTGCCTGAGGAAAGAAAATGACTAGCAGAGGCTATCCAATCTGAAGCCCAGCTTCTGGCCGGCCAGCAGATGAATTCTGCGAGACATGTCGCTGACTGCGCAGCAAAGACGGTGGCGGGCTCCATTGCCTTGAGGCGTCACGCGTGGCTCCGATCGTCGGGACTCTCACCCCAGGCGGCTGCCACCATTGAAGATATGCCATTTGATACCACAGGCCTTTTCAATGTGTCGACAGACGAAAAACTTGAATTTACGCAGAAGATGAGGACTACTGCCAGAAAATATGGTATGCCATCAGCCTTGTCTTCTGCGTATCGCCCTAGACACCGCTCGGGTTGGAGCACCTACTCCCTTAGCCAACCATACCGGAGAGATAGTACCCCGCAGACCTCCAGGCGCTCTCGGTTTCATCAACCGACCTCCTCTGCTTCCTCGGTGAGGAGTCAGGGTTCCACATCCCGGTACCAGGTGCCGTCCAAACACAGGCCCAAGGACCAGGGCAGAAAACGGTTTTAATTGCAAAGCCTTATTTTGATGTTTGCATTTTCTTTCAGAACCCCCAGTTCGGAAGCCTCCTGTCACTGTTCCAGGAAGCCTGGTCCTCCATAAGATCGGACCGCTGGGTACTGCAAATAGTACGACAGGGCTACTGGATCGAGTTCGACGAACTGCCTCCGACAGGCCGGACATACTCCACGCCCCCTCCCCTCCCCTGATCGAGGAGTTACAAACCCTTCTCCAGAAAGGAGCCATCGAACCCGTGCCTCCCGAGCATCTTCACCGCTGCTTCTTCTCCAGGTACTTCCTGGTACCGAAGAAGGACGGAGGCCTCCGTCCTATCCTCGACCTCAGGGGAGTGAACTGGTACATCACCCCGAAGAAATTTCGGATGACCACTCTTGCCCTCATCCTCCCTCTCCTCCAGCACGGGGATTGGTTTGCATCCATCGATCTCAAGGATGCCTACTTTCACATAGGTATTCACCCTCCACATAGGAGGTTCTTGGCGTTCCAGATTGGGACCGATACCTACCAATTCCGTGTCCTGCCCTTCGGACTCTCCACGGCACCGAGGGTCTTCACCAAATGCATGGCACCAGTGGCGGCCTTTCTTCGTCAGCACGGAGTCGTTGTCTTCCCGTACATCGACGATTGGCTTTTAGTGGCGAACTCAAGGCCCCAACTGGTCAGACACATAGACTTTACCCTGAATGTGTTGCACACCCTCGGACTTGTTGTCAACATGGAAAAATCTCAGTTAACCCCATCACAAACGCTCCAATTCATAGGTGCCCGCTTGGATTCAATTTCCACGGCGGCCTATCTGCCAGAGGACCGCTTCAACACCCTACGATCCCTGGTTCATGCTTGTCGTCGATCTCGTCGGATCCGAGCACGCGACATCCAAGTCCTCCTAGGCCACATGGCAGCCACCACATCTGTCATTACTCTGGCCAGGCTTCGGTTTCGTCCTCTTCAGCAGTGGTTCCTCAATGCATTCGATCACCTCAACGACCCACCGGACATGTTTCTCACCATGCCTCGCTACGTCCAACGGTCCCTGAACTGGTGGTTGGACCCGAACAATGTCCTCTCAGGCCTCCCATTCGAGCCCCCTCAGCCGAGCGTCTCCATCGCGACGGATGCCTCGTTACAGGGATGGGGTGCCCACCTCGGATCCCACACGATTCAGGATGTTTGGTCCGACAACGAGAAACTGCTACACATCAATGTTCTCGAACTTCTGGCGGTCCAGAAAGCTCTTCGCTCCTTCGAGGTCATGGTGAGGAACAGGACGGTCCTTCTTCTCACAGACAACACATCCGTGATGTATTATTTGAACAAGCAAGGGGGCACCGGGTCCCCTCAGCTCCTTCAACTCACACTACAAATTTGGGATTGGTGTGTGGAAAGGAACGTCTTTCTGCAGTGCATCCATCTTCCAGGGGACGAGAACACTCTTGCAGACGGACTGAGCCGTTCCAGTTCCAACGTCCACGAGTGGATGCTTCATCGACACGTAGCGTCCGACCTTTTCCTTCGTTGGGGGACCCCTCTGATAGATGTGTTCGCGACTGCACAGAACAAACAGTGCAACCAATTCTGCTCCAGAGTGCAACACAAGGATTCGAGGGGAGATGCGTTCCTATACCGATGGAACAGCCCTCTCCTGTATCTCTTCCCCCCGATCCCGCTTCTGACAAGGGTCATTGCCAAGCTTCGCCGGGACCGAGCGGATGCGATTCTCATCACGCCTTGGTGGCCTCGACAACCGTGGTTTGCCCCACTGCTTCTACTCTCCGACAGGTACTACCTCCACCTCCCGAGACGGCCGGACCTATTGACCATCCACCAAGGCAGGGTGAGACATCCAGACCTCGACTCTCTTCGCCTGACGGCATGGAGAATCCGCCCGTGACCGCCGTCCTTCCTCAGTCTACTCCTCGGTCCCTACTCCCTCCTGAGGTTCAGGCAGTTATTGATGCGGCGAGAAAACCTTCCACTCGGAAGGCCTACCTCTACAAGTTGAATCGATTCCAACGGTTCCTCGCGGACAAAGGGCTAACCGTTGAATCCTGTTCGGTGTCGACGGTCCTCCAATTCCTCTTAGAACTCTCGAAAGCCGGGCTTTTGATTTCGTCTCTTCGGGTCTATTTGGCAGCTATCTCCGTGGAGTTTCAGGCTAGGAACCGACCGTCTCCTTTCCAGGATCCGACAGTGAAAAGGTTCCTGAAGGGATACATGAACCTCCATCCTCCCGTACTCGATCCCGTGCCATCGTGGAGCCTTGAACTCGTCCTTTCTCAGCTGGTAAGACACCCCTTCGAACCTATGGCTTCGACCGACCTTCGCCTGCTAACCTGGAAGACGGCCTTCCTGGTAGCCATCACCTCCGCTCGTCGGGCTGGAGAACTTTGCGCCCTTCGATCGGATCATCCATATCTATGCTTCCATAAACATAAGGTGGTTCTGAGACCTGACATTTCCTTTCTTCCTAAAGTAGTCTCCAGTTTTCATCTTAACCAGCCCATCGTTCTGCCTGCTTTAATGCAGGATCCGAAGGACGAATTCGAGCGTACCCTCCACTCGATGGATGTGCGGAGGGCGCTTGCTTTCTACATACAACGAACTGCTCCGTTTCGACAATCACCCCAACTCATTGTCTCTTACTCTGACTCTAAGCGGGGTGCTCCGATCTCGCCGCAGCGTCTCTCGAAGTGGGTGACTTCGACCATCGCGCTCTGCTACGAACTGGCCAAGAAGCCGCTGCCTCCACGGATTCGTGGGCACTCTACGAGAGCTGTCTCTGCTTCGACTGCGTTCCTCTCTGGGGTGCCCCTAGATGACGTCTGCCGTGCTGCAACCTGGTCCTCACCATTGACATTTATCTCACACTACAGACTGGACTCTCGTTCTAGGAACGAAGCTGCCTTTGGGAGGGCTGTGCTTTTGTCTTCCATTCAATAAGTGAGTGTAATGATTGTAGTCATGTTGAACATATCCATTGCTGTTAGAATTTTGGTGAGAATGAGTCAGTGTTGTGGAATGTGCAAAAAAAAAAACTTGTGGGGAATCCCTTTCAAGGCTTATGCAAGGGGTCCTCGTCTACTGACATACAGGACATACCCTCCTCCATTGGGGAAGCTTGCTAATCTACCCAACTGTGTGATTCACAGAGACCACGAAGAAGATGGACAGGTTGCTTACCTGTAACCATAGATCTTCGAGTGGTCTTCTGTGAATTCACACAGACCCCGCCCTTCCTCCCCTCTATGTCCTACTAATGCACGATTGCTTAATGTTCCTGATGCTGCTAATTGCGGCGTCATTCAAGGAACTGAGGGGATTTAGGCGGGAGAGCTATTTAAGGGACCGTTATGGTAGGCGGAGTTACCGCCAAAAATATATCAATGCACATTCTGCCTAGCAATGCTAGAAGGTTCCGTAGGCACTGCGCAGGCGCAGGAATAAACCCCAACTGTGTGAATTCACAGAAGACCACTCGAAGATCTATGGTTACAGGTAAGCAACCTGTCCTTTTCATTAGAGCAGCAATCTTATGGATAAACGAATTTTTTCAGGTGTCCCACTTGGACACCAGAACCCTACATAGAGCCCTCTCCAGGGTCCAGAACACCCTTCACCTGGTAGCAGACGCTTCTCTGGACAGCCTTTCTTTCTCAGCCAGGTCAACCGGCACCGCTGCCCTAGCCAGGAGATCCATCTGGCTGAGGCACTGGAATGCGGACGCTCACTCTAGGGCGATGCTCTGCACTGCCCCCTTCAAGGGATCTAAGCTCTTTGGTGAAGACGCACTGAAGGATATACTTGTCGAGACTAAGGAAAAGAAACAGGCTATGCCGACCGCCACAAAACATTCAGAATCAGACAGATTCCAAGTGTGCCTTCCAGCAAACTTATTCCTTTCATCCCTCCACAGGATTCGGTAGGCAGAGAGATTACCGCCCCTTTAACACCCAAAGAGGAGGATCCCAGAACCAGAAAGGATCCTCCAGACAACAGTTCTGACTCACCAGGCCCTCCAATGGGAGGGCGTCTGAGCCAGTTCCTTGAGGTCTGGTCTAGCTCCACAATGGACAAATGGGTACTGCAGACAATTCAGTACGGTTACAGACTGGAGTTCGACATCAGACTGAGGGACAGGTTCATTCCTGCCCCAGTCCCCAAAAACCCGCAGAAGGCCGCTGAGTTACACAGGGCCATCCAGCAGCTGTTGGAAATCAGGGCAATAGAAGAGGTCCCAACCTCCCAAAGATTCCCGAGGGTCTACTTCTTTACAGTACCCAAGAAGGGAGGAGACCTTAAGTACACAAACTCTTTTCTCTCATACAAGTGATTCCGAATGGAAACTAACACATCCATTCGGGAGGCTCTACAGAGGAGAGGCTATCTAGTCTCTCTGGACTTGTCAGAAGCTTATCTTCACATCCAGATCCACGAAGAAAGCAGTCAGTTTTTTCGTTTCGCCTTTGGGGACAGGCACTTTCAATTCAGGGCCCTCCTGTTTGGGCTCACGTCGGCCCCCTGAGTGATCACCAAGATCCTAGTTATTCTGATCGCGCACCTGCGCAGCAGGGGGATTCATCTGTATCCCTACCTCGACAACATCCTTCTATGGGCATCATCTCTGCAAAAGGCTCAGGAAGACACTCAGGAAACGATTCGGAGCCTACAACACCGTGGATTCTTGGTGAACTTCAGGAAAAGCGTCCTAGCTCAGACACAGTCAATCACTCATCTGGGGACCCAGTTGGACATGGTGAGGTTCGAGATCACACTATCTCAGGAGAGGCAACAGGTGATCAGATGGGAAGTCCGGCTTCTCAGATCCCTTCTGTCTGTTCCCCTACCTTACCTGGCCAGACTTCTAGGCTTGATGGTATCAGCCATTCAGGTAGTGCTGTGGGCGAGATTTCATTCCTGCCCTATCCAGAACCTCTTGATGTCATATCAACGTCAGATATCCCTGAAACAGAACATACTTCTTGGGGTGCCTCAGCAGGTGGGGGACTCCTTGAGTTGGTGGACACGGGGACCAACATAGCAAGAGGACTCCCCCATCACCATTTCACACCAGGTAGTGGTAACCACCAATGCAAGTCTCAGAGGATGGGGGACCCACTGTCAGGGTGGATTGGCCCAGGGGCTCTGGACCCAAGAAGAGAGGAACCACAGCATCAACTGGCTGTAGCTTCAGACCGCTCACCTCGCCCTTCTCTACTTCTCTCAGGAGATCAGAGGGAACCATGTCTTGGTGTTGACAGACAACACCACAGCATGCTCTTACATAGCTAGACAAGGGGGTTCCAAGTCCAGGTATCTTTAGGGAGAGGCGGAACTCCTCTTCAGTTGGGCAGAGCATCAGGTGCTCTCCATCACAGTGCAGTATCTCCAAGGCTCCATCAATCACCAGGCAGATTATCTCAGCAGACACTCCATCTCCCCAGCAGAGTGGGAACTGGGTCACGAAACCTTCCAGCACATCCAGGACGTTTTCGGGAAATTGGAGGTGGACCTCTTCACCTCTCTGGTCAACAGAAAGCTACGCCGGTTCTTCTCCAGATTCCTAAGCCCACAAGAGAAGGGCACGGACACTTTCAGGTCTTCCTGGCCGAAGGGCCTCCTCTACCTGTTTCTGCCGTTACCGCTATTAGGGAAGGTATGCAGGAAAATACGTCAGGAGCAGGCTCAAGTAGTACTGGTGGCCCCCCACTGGCCACGTCGCCCGTGGTTCTCCGAGATCATGGACATGCTGATCGAGGACCCATGGCAGCTTCCTCTGAAGAACAGTCTCCTATATCAGGGCCCAATACTTCATCCCAACATCTCATGGCTTCAACTAACCACCTGGAGATTGAGTGGAACACCCTAAGGGAATTTGGTTACGGGGAAGCAATAGTAAATACCCTTCTCTCATTGCAAAGACAAATGACCAACAGAATTTACGAAGCAACTTGGCAGGCCTTCAGGAGATGCTTCCCGTCTTGGAACTTGCCTCTAGTCCTTCGTCAGCTAATGAACCCGTCTTTCAAGCCCCTGAGAAAGGTTTCCCTTCGGGTCCTGACCTTGAAAGTGGCCTTTCTCGTGGCCATCACATCCACAAGACGAGTCTCCAAACTGGAGGCTCTTTCAATAAAGAACATCTCTGTACGTTCACAGAAGATTTTGTCACCTTGAGACTGGACCCTTCCTTTCACCCCAAGGTGTTGTCAGATTTTCATGTGGCTCAGGAGTTGGTACTTCCCTAATTTTGTCCAAGTCCCACTCACCCGAGGGAGCTCTTATGGCAGAATCTCGACATAAGGAGAGCCCATTAGGATCTGCATTAAGACAACTAGTTCCTTTAGGCGCTGTGACGTGCTCTTCGTCTCCTTTAATCCAGCTTCAATGGGGCTGAAGGCCTCGAGGTGGACTATTGCTACCTGGATTAAGGCATGTATCCTGATGGCCTATGATGTGTCCAGGACGCCAAGGCCCACCACTGTAATGGCACATTCCATGAGGTCAGCAGCCACGACGGCAGTATTTTCCACCAATGCTCCCATAGTGGAAATCTGCAAGGCAGCGACATGGAGTATGCCATTCATGTTTATCAGGCACTACAAAGTGGATAAGTTCAGATCCACAGAAGCCACCTTTGGCAGGAGAGTCCTGCAGGAAGTGTTAAGAGCCTGAATTCCATACAGTGCAGACACTCCCACCCGAGCAGTGGGTATAGCTTGGGCACATCCCAACATCAGAATTCCTGTTCGCTCCCCCTCTCAGAGAGTGCCACATTGGTTCACTTACCGTGAATGTGCATTCTTGAGAGATGGGAGCGAACAGGAATTCCCCACCCGTATCTGCAACCTTCCTGTTTATCTGTATGTGTTTTATGTTTTGCGTCAGTGTACACATTTTTCCTTATGTTTTATCACAGGTCTTCTAGGCTTTGCTAGTCAGTGAACTGGCAGCATGGTCAAGGAGGAGAACAAAGAAACCTTTGAAAAGTCCAGTGACCATGGCTCAACTTCCTGCATCCAGCTGGGCAGTAGTAGGCTTACCCAACATCAGAATTCCTGTTCACTCCTGTCTCTCAAGAATGCACATTCATGGTAAGTGAACCAATGTAGCATTCTTACTTTATTGCTTGGAAGTGCGGGAAAAACAAAAACAACATCTAGGAAGTTGATCTCTGTGGCAAGGTGGTACTTACCACACACATCCCTCTATCTGCATGCAACAGCTATAAAATGGAGGTTGTTTCAGCTGGCTTCTGGAACACTCCTGTAGAACATAGGGCCAAATTGTTTAGAACTATATTTGTTAAGTGAAGACAGACTACAAATATAGATGTGTTAAAGACAAAGCAAGAGAGAGTAGCTTGGAGTATAAAAGAACTAGAAGGCCGACAGTGACCCTGAAAGTATTGTTGTGGAAATCATAAGTTGATCAAAGGTATGACAAAAAATATATTAATGTCATGAGAAATGTGTTTTGCTATGTTCATTTCTTACCTAGATTTTGAAAATGCTGAATAGCAACACAGAGAACCCTTACCTGATTTGGAACAATCGGACAAGAGCTGAACTCCTTGAGTTTTTGGAATCTCAGCAGGAAAGCATGATTAAAAGAGTAAGACACTTTTTCAAAATTTTCAGGCTGGCTGATGGGTAGAGACTGAAACAGGCAATATAAGAGAGACAAATAGGGTCTCATGGGTACATTTTTCACAGTCTGTAAGTCAAGGAGTGCATAGGCAGTGAGGTTAATTTCTAGAGCTTTGTTTTCATATTCTGTCCTACTAAAGTATAATGATCTTCCATGACTGTAGAAGTGATTATAGATTTCTTTAATTTGAAAATTCCCTCTAGCTTCTTCTTTATGGGCCTATAATCATCATTTGGGAACATCTTGAATCCATTGAAGATGTCCATTGTATCCACTGGATTTGGCCTATGTGTCATTTACTATAAACCATATCACTTCATAACAGCACATGTTATAAAAACTAGTTGACGTCAGAAATTGTCGGAAATTTTGTTTTTCCTTCAAATATTTGCCCTCAAGAGATACTCAAGATTATAGTCTTATTCTCAGTAGTACAAACATAGTGCTGTTGTAGCTTTTTACATTTTTCATTTTTTGTCTCTTCGCCCTGCACATGTGCAATATTATTAACCTATATCATAATAATTGGAATAACAATTGCAGAAATTCTGTTCAAATTGGCCAAATTTGATTTTTAGTTGCAGGATTCCTTTTTCAGCAATGCTTGTGGATTGTAAGAGTATGAAGGCTGAAGGTGAGACCTGGGGAAGTAGTAGCAACTAAAAGCCACAGGAAAGGACAGAACTAATATTTACTATATGTACTGGCTAGATTTCCTTCTACCCTTATACTTACACTTTCAGCCTTTAAAATTTAAAATAAGAGAACTGAAATACTTACATTGTCTTGACTTCCATGTTCCAAATTCTAAATGTTTAGAATACAACATAATATTGTGGATAGTGCCACTTTGTTTTTAAGTCAGTTAATGTTGTAGGAAGCAGTAAATTAATCATTTCAGAATATAATTTACTGTGTGCAGATAACAAATCAAAATTTTCTTTCAAAGGGCGACTGTGATAAAAGCTATGGATCAGAATTTGTCTTCAGTGATCATGCAAAAGAACTTATTGTAGGAGAGATTTTTGTCAGAGTTTACAATGAAGTCCCCACATTCCAATTAGAGGTGAGACTCTATTTTTGCTATATATGAGGATCTTTAGTTTTACATTGGTTAGCTAATTTTGTGCATATTGGCATGAAATAAATTAGGACAGATTCTTCTCTAGTTTTCCATTTTAAAAATACAGTACGACCCCTGTATCCACAGGACCAGTAACCGTGTATTCACTTATCTGTGTCAGAAAAAAATGTGACCTCTCAAGTCATCTTGTAGGTCCTCCAGTGTGATTCTGTGGTATGCTTCCATTGGAAGCTGACCATAGAGTCACTCTGACACACCTAGAAGATGTTCTCTCTAGGCTTCTTCTAGATCCTCTGGTGCGACTCTGTAGTATGATTGGGCAGAAGTCATTCATTCTCTGGATGGATTAGGAGGAGCAGTCCACTGTACCAATGGGTCATTCCCCCTTGCACCAGCTGGGTAGGCAAGAGTTTAAATTCTTTTCAGTTACAACCATTGACTCCCTTCCCTAGCTCACCAGTTTTCTAATTCCTGCCTTGCTAGCTGGATGCTAATCACCTTAGCTCACCTAAAAGGCAAATTAAAAGGAAGAAAATAGGAAGAAATAAGTTACAGAATGGAGGGTAATAAAAAAAAGAGAAAGGCAGTAGATGAGGCAGCAGGAGACGCGGCTGCGGCTCCAGATAAAAAGAAAAAACAGAATGGGTCAAGTACAAATACAGAGGCAGCCTCACAAACCACTAAACAGCAGGTCATGAGTAATGAAAAAGTAAAAGAAAAAAAAACCTCAGATGCCCACTGCCCAGCGTGGCTCTGAGAAATTTATTTAATTTAATTTATTTATTTATACCCCGCTCTTCAGCCACAAGGCTATCAGAGCAGCTTACAAATTGTTTTAAGCAATAGCAGTTTACACATCTACACTGCATTAAACAGTTTCCAATGTGTGTTAGCTAATTGCCCCCACATGCTGGATACTCACTCTCACATGAGAAACATGCCCAGATGCCTGCTGCCCAGAGTGGCTCTGAGAAACATGCCCAGATGCCCACTAGCCAGCATGGCTCTGAGGAGAAAATGGCTTTACTAAAAAAGATATTTATTTCCTCAAGTGAGAGTGAGGGGGAGGGTGGCCATGCCTCCCCTCCTACATTAAAAAAGATTTTTGAAATGCCTAAGACAGACATGATGGCTAATACTGATGGTAAAAAGCCAAATCCTAATAGAGAATTAAGAAAATCTAACATTACTGGAATGGAGATGACGGGAACCTTGGCTTCAGAAACGGACAAACATACATTGGTCATTTCAAGTCGCCATCTTAAAAACAGGTTCTAAGCAAGGGGGCGGAGCTAGTGGTAGCAAGCAGACAGCCCTGATTTTCTGTTAACTAGCTTCAGATGCAACCTCTGTGCAAGCGCACAAGTTAATTGACATAACAGAGGAGAGTGAGCTACAGGGAATGGAATGTTGGCAACTCCAGCCTTCCCTGCTGACGTACTTAAAGACGCTGTTAGATAACAAACAATGTACAGCAGGTCAGAAGCTGCAGTGCATAGTGAAATCAGTAGTAGGGCAATGGAAGACAAACACAGTGTGTGCCCAGCAAAGCAGACATCAGTCTCTCATGTTGTATATGCAGGTAATGCTGAGGCTGACGAAACTCAGGATCGCCCAGCAGATACACAGACTTTAATTTCAGAGGCAGTAAACAGATAATTAAATGTAAGACTGAAGGCTAACAATGATTTCTCAACTAGAAATACAGCACAGGCATCTACATCTACATCAGTTGATTGTTAATTACTGAATTACTTATTACAACTGAATTAAAAAAAACATGATTCAGCATATTAATTTAGAATCCATAAGTTCATTAGGTAATACACAAATTAATTTAAATAACTGCAGTAACAGAGAAGATGCACAAACCATTGTTATAAAGCAAGGACACAGAAATAGTACATTGAATGAGGTTCAGTTCATTGATATACCTGAGGAAGATATAGAAGGACAACATAGAAAAGGAAAAAAAAGAGCGTTAGGAAAACAAAACATTTCGATTATGAGGAAGGATCATCAGAGAAGGCATAGACACAGGAGAACATTCATATAGGCTATTTATGGTAGATCAGCTTAGACATTTGTTCAAAAGAGTATTAAAAACTTTAGGATTGCAATGGAATCAAAACACTAATTCAAATGAACAGAAAATGAGGTTACAGACAGGAGAGGGTGTTGAGCAAACCTTTTCCAAGGTCATTAGAATGCCACGAATGTTTAAGGAAGCCATACAACTGGAATGAAAACTAGCTTATCTGCTAAGAGACTGTTAAGTTATCCCAAAAGCTATATTTGTTTGGGAAAAAACAGATTTAGATTTCCTTAAAGTGCCCCTTGTGGTTAATTTCGGGAGTTGTAGTTTCTAAAGAGGGAAATACAGCTCTCAAAGAGGTTGACGAGAAAAGGGCGGAATCAGCATTGAAAAAAGCATATGAAGCTGCAGCCTTAGTAATTAGAAGTCCAACAGCAGCATCAATGGTGGCTAGGACTCCTGTTCTCTGGGTTCAAGATAATAATAATAACAACAACAACAACTTTATTTTTGTACCCCACCTTTTGCCTATTAGGCAATCAAGGCGGCTCACAACAATTTAGACTCATTAGAAGGACAGAGTAACAAGGAAACAAACAAGGCTTTAAATAGGGTGCAAAGAGCTTTACAATTCATTGCAGACACAATTCATGATTCTGTAGCATTTGCATCTAGGAAAATAACAGCAACTACAGTGGCATGCAGATCTCTATGGTTATGCCACTGGCAGGTTGATCAAAAAGCTAGGAATAATGTAGCATACATGCCATTTAAAGGAGGGTTGCTTTTGGAGAAAAAAGCATTAGAAAAGGTTTTAATAGAAAACAAGGACAAAAAACAAGTAATGCCTACAACTCAGAGAAAAAGAACAGACAAAAAGCCTTTTTGTATAAGCTATCCTTTTCTTCCTTTCGAGGAGGAAGAAGTTATGGTAGATCCAATTATTATAACATGGGAAGAGGCCAGTGGAATAGAAGTAGAGGCCTGTTCAGAAACCAAGGTTTTCAACAATAGCAAAGATGTGGTGCAAAGCATGCACCTAGAAGAAGAAGACCATGAGAGATATTCTAGTAGGGGGAAGATTAATACATTTCAATTGAACTTGGGAGGAAATGACAACAGATCACTGGGTGATTCAGATAGTCACTCAGGATTACAAAATTTCGTTCCTTCAAAGACTAGCCAACCAATATCTTCCCTCACCGATACCAAGATCTATATACAGTTGCCCCTCCACATTTGCGAACTTAGCATTCGCGGTTTTGATTATTCACGGTTTTGGGAGGGCCCCCCCCACCCTCCCAAAACCGCGACAAGGGGCCTCCTGGAGTGGGAGGCCCGGGGTGGGAGGGGGGAGGCCTGGGGAGGCCTTCTGGGAGCCTTAGAAGGCTCCTTGAAGGCCCGGGGTGGGAGGGGGGAGGCCCGGGGAGGCCTCCACGGGGCCTCCGGAAACTCTCTGGAGGCCCCATGAAGGCCTTGGGAGGGAGGAGGAGGGCTGGGGAGGCATCCACGGGGCCTCGGGAGGGTCTCTGGAGGCCCCACGAAGGCCTTGGAAGGGAGTGGGGAGTCTGGGGAAAGTGACTATGGGGCCTCCAGAGGCCCCATGGTCGCTTTGGCGGGGGAGGGGGAGGGCAGTCATTATTCGCGGAATTTTCACATTCGCGGGCATCTGGGGAACCTAACCCCCGCGAACGTGAAGGGACAACTGTATAATTCTCTTGGGTATGTTGCCATTCCCAGTGTGCTGATTGGCCACTTAGGAAACATACCCAACCAACTGTAGTGCTCCATTAGCTGGCCAATCAGCAGCTTGAGTGCCTTTTTCAGCACCACCTTCTTGGCCTACAGCAACATCTTTGCCTGTTGAGCTGCAGTAACTAAATACTCAGCCAGCTCCCCTTGCTGTCTTAATATGCATGCATGGGGGAAAATGTTGCTTTCTATGCATCCCCCATCTTCTTTTTCCTCCTATCCTACCTTGCAGGGTAGGTTTTATCTCCTTCCTCTGCTCTTCACCTCTTCTGCACCCAAAAACTTGAGCCCTTCCCCCCCTCCTTCTGTCAGGGTAATATTGCTTTAAGTGCAAAAGGAAAAATGTTGGAGCAACAGATCACAGAATAGTACAGCTGAAGTGGGTTTGTTTACAGCTATGGCTAGGCAGAGGGATGACTAGGAAACACTCCTATGTAGCCAAAGCACACAATTCATTGTGTGTGGGTTGGTGTTGTGGAGAAAGAGGAGTGTTGCTGTTGAGTTTGTTAATGAGGTTTGCTGTGTATATACTTTGTTTGTTTATACTGCAACTCAAGATAAATATCTCCAGATATTTTTGGATGAGCCTCAGTGGCTGTAAGTTATTTTGTGTGTGAAAGTGGATCAAAGCTATGGAACAGCTGCTAGCTGAAGCCTTTGTTTTTGTGCCCTTTCTGCTGCACAGTTCTGCTGTTTTGGCTACTCCTGGGTTAGTTTGTCCCCAGGCTGTGCCAGGTGCCTCTCAGTGAGCCTATACTGAGTGGACACCTTCTGCCCCAAGGGATTTACAGGCTGAAAAAACTGGGAAGGAGGTGGGAGGCTGCCCTGGGGTTCCAGGCCCTCTTTTTCCTCCTTAGGGGACCCCTTGGGGTCCTCTGGCTGCCCCTGCTCTGCTTCCCATGGGGAGAAAGGCTTTCTTTGCAAATGCTGCATCAGACGGGCTTCTACCTGCTAAAAAAAAACTGGTCAGTGGGTGGAGCCAAAGCTGGCGAAGGGAGGGGGAATAGAATGGAGCAAAGTGGGCTCTCATTGGCTGCTATCTTTCCCCCAATGGGAATCTGGCAAGCTGCCCTTGAAGGGCAGCTAGTGTCGGAGCAGAAGGCTTAGGCTCTGCAGTCTGTGGGTGGGGCAAAGGTGGCCCAAAGATTCACGAAAAACTTAGAGGTGAACATTCCACCCCTTGCTAGAGAGACTCCTTTGCTCCCTTTTCTATTCATTTCTGTTTTAACAAGTGGTAGACAAGGGTCCCTGGACCACCTCTTCTTTAAATGAGGCAGAGCTTTTGCATGCTACTTTCACCAAGAATCTAGACCAGTGGTTCTTAACCTGGGGCCTGGGGACCCCCAGGGGTCCTCAGTGTCCTCACAGGGGGTCCACAAAGGCTTGAAGGCTGCTCAGACCACTTCCTGCTTGCAGTGGAGTGGCCATGTGACAGGAGCCAAGGCAAAGGCTGGCTGGCTGGCTGGCTTGGCCTGCGCATTGCCATTCAACCCACTCCAGCCACAAACTTTGTTGTTGTTATTGTTTTAAATCTAAAGTCTTGGGGCCCATGGGAACAAAATATATTTATAAAGTATGTCCCTGGTAAAGAAAAGGTTCAGCGCCACTGGCATAATTTTATTAATATTAGTATAGGTGTGCTCGGTGTAATATGTACTGTTATGTGCCCTCCTGGGGTTTCAAGTGGTGATTACAGCATGGAGCTTGGAGTGGCAGTGTCCCTTTCACACGGTCCAGCTGCATCGTATTATTTTAGGGAGAAAGGATTGCATTTTTTTTTACATATGGGTGGTGATTGGCTGAGGGAGGGAGGGGCCCTTGTAAGGCTGGGGGTATAGATGCAGATTGAGTGGCAGGAGTGGATTGTGAGGTGGACAGGGAATTTGCATGTGGGCAGTGATTGCTGAGGGAGTGAGGGGATTGGTTGGGTATGTTTCCTAAGCCACCAATCAGCACACACTGGGAAAGGAAACATACCCAAACCATAGAGAGAGGGGAGGAGTTTATTTTGTAAGAATTGAGTTAGTGAAGATGGATCTCCCAACTAATTAATTGGGTTTTTGGAATACTAGATATTATTTACTCTGTTACAGAACTAGACCAACTTTTGATATGGGTTTTGATATTGTCCAGGGGGGTCACATCATCGATCTGCTGCCACTGTGATGAGAACCAGGCAGTCAACTGGCAGCAGCGGAGTCAGGGCAATAGAGCAACTCACCCTTAAAAGGAGCAACTTTGACAGCTGCACCAACAGTTCATAGGTTTCCGCCATGGGATCTCAATTCCACACGATCCATGGCAACTACTACTGTATATGCAGCTTCAGCTTCAATAAGGGATGTTTGTGAGGCTGTAGGGTGAAGGAGTCTTCCAGCTTCATTAGACATTATAAAATAGACAAGTATAATGCAGCACAGGCGGCATTTGGCCTGGTAGTGCTGCAGTCAGTGAGATAGTACAAAGCAGCCAATCCCTGCTCTATTAGCAGAGGCTTGGGTATTTCCCATCGGTATTGTGGATTGTTCCTCCGAATCCATCTAGAAAATGACGAGTTGGTACTTACTAATTGGCCGCTTGGGGGGGAGGGGCGGAAGTTTTTAGATAAGTAGGTTACGTTTTAGTAGGTTTTAGTTATAGGTATTCCTATAACTATAGGTATATAGTTTAGCAAGGCTATAGAAAGAAACTGGTGAGCTAGGGAAAGGAGTCAGCTGTTGTAACTGAAAAGAATTTAGAACTTCTGCCTATCCAGCTGGTGTGAGGGGGAATGACCCATTGGTATAGTGGAATGCTCCTTCTACTATCCAAGAATGATCATTCACGATAAGTACCAACTGTTCATTTTAATAGGGTTTGCTATTATCCACGATTTCCAGTATCTGTGGCAAATCTAGGAATGTATCCACTGTCTATACAGGGTTCATACTGTAGGTTGTTTCAGTTTGAGCTCAGTGATCAGCATAGTACATATCTTCAAGAAGTTGATACACATTTTCTTGCCTTTTTGTCTGTTTGCTCGTCTCTTCTTTTGTTAACAATTCAATAATTGGCAGAGTAGTCTTCAGAATGAGATAATTACCTAGGCTGCCATATGGTAAGGAAAATTTGTTTAGTAAAGTTGGGCAATCTGCCCTGATACAAGGTTTGATATTTTTGTTCCCCAACTGTAAATATTCTCTTACTTGTTGGTGGATTACAGTTCTTGAAAACGGCTTCCTTCATATTTACCATATTGAATGTTTCTTCCAACTAGTATATTCATTGATCTACAGGTTCCAAAAGCATTTGCTGCAAATCTTTTGGATTACATAGGCTCACAAGCACAGTACCTTCATACATTAATGGCTATGACTCATACAGGAAAAGTTGAGTCTAACCAACATGGAGAAAGACTCAGAAGAGTTGAAATGTCTTTGGAGGCTCTGAGAAATGTAATAAAACACAACCCAGGTAAGTTAAGCATATTGGGTGTCTTAAAACACTCATGCTAAAAAGGGTTTAACTTTAGATTTTCAGTGCTTACATAAAAGATATAAGTTGTACAGTTTTATACCATGTTCTTGCAAGAGCATGACTATTTTTTAAAGTTAAAAAAATATTTGAAGTACTGTTTCCTTTGCTTAAAATTAAGTGTCCAGCTTTAGTTCATCTTTATACTTTAACTGTAGTAGTTCTGTTTTCTGCATTTAGGTTCAGAATGTGAATGCATAGGTCACTTTAAGTTAATATTCTCCCTGCTGCGTGTCCATGGAGCTGGTCTAGTGCAACAGTTGGCCCTGGAGGTAAAATAATAAATGTTTTCAAACATGGCTTGTCATAGCAAAAATGTTATTTGGTGTATTGTGTGTAGATGAATAATGGTGGTATTCACTTTCTCATAATATGTAATAGACTTAAGTAGATTGTTTCACTCCGAGCCAACTATTTTTCTGATTTTGGATTTTATAGCTTGAAGATGAAGTGCTAGATACCAAATACTGCAGATTATTTTAACCTCTGATTGTTGATTTATAGGCTGTGTGAGTAGGGTTGTAAGGAGCACCCTTATGGAAGGCAAGGGAGGATTCAGCATAGGAAGCTGCTCTGTGTCAAGTTAGTCCTTCACATGTGGCTAAATACTGTTCCTCCTCTTCCCTACACAAAGATTTCAAAGAGTTACTATGGAGCCTTTTGCATGCAGAGAGTGATCTACTACTGAGTTATGGTCCCTCACCTCAATACCCCTCAGAACATTTTGGCTAGTCCCCTCCCCCCCCCCCAAGAAAAAATGGCCATTTCATTGCTCACTTGAGCATCAAAGCTTCGATATTAACCACTGGGCTAATTTTCCCACATTTATTGAGAATAAGATCAATGCAGCAAATTCACTTGCCCTTAATGTTGTAAACTGAGAGTGGACAGCTGGAGTGGTAAAAAATGTTGATCAGTGTAGGGGTCCTGCGACCTATTTAAAGGGTGAACTGCCTCTCCTGGAGGTTTCTAGGAGAAGCAATTTACCTTTTTTTGGCCAGAAAAATGGTAGTCTAAGTTGAGGCCTGGAAAGGTTGAGATCTGTAAAATAGCCCAGTCCAATATGGTGAAATGTCTGGAGTCCAGTCCAGATGTACTCGCAACTCCCTTCAGTTCTGCCAACCTGGTCAGTGGTGAATGATAATGGCTGTAATAGATAGGGACAGCCATTGGTTTCCTACTGCTGTCCTGGTCTGAAGGTACTGTCTTGATATGAAAACTAGCTGCTCCTAAAAAGTTTTGCTGATTTAGTAGTTTTAATGATTTTCTTTTCTCTAATAGGTGGTTAACATTGTAACAAGTAACCAAGAATGTGTAAATAATATTGCAGAAGCCATGGTTCTTTCCAACTTACTAGCCCTCCTGCATTCACTACCTTCAAGTACGTAGAGTATGTTTTAACTTACTAAATGATAAAAGGACCAACAAGCAATAATTAGGAAATATTTTAGACAGCAAAACCAAGATGAAAAGTCAAAATGCCTTCATTTCCTCAAACAGCAGCCCTTACTCCTACTGCCTAATCTTTATCATGTTTATTCAAGTATAAGCCCAACAGAGTTCAGTGAGACTTATTCCTATGTAGCTGAGAGGGATGTTTGTGGCTCAAGACCGGTTTAAGAAAGAAACTCTCTAACATGTAGACCTTGCCTCTAAATTTGAAATGTGTTGGGGAAGTAGTGGTTGCTGACTGTTGAAGTAGAACCACCCTCCATATGTTCAGTTGTAGCCATTTGTTACTTTTTAGTCCTGGCAATCAAAATGAATTTAGAACAGGTATTGGCAAAGTGTGGCCCATGACAATTTTTGTCGCCTCCACGGTCCCGAAGGTGGGAGCAAAACTATTTGCAAACAATGCCCTCAAAAGCCCTCTAGATGATGTGGAGGGTATTTCCACCACATTTGAGGAGCCCCCAAAGGTCAAACAACATTTTTACTTTTTACATTTTCCCCATTTTTTCCCCTTCTACAGGGTATCAGGTGCCATTTTCACTGGGTTTGGGGCCCATCCTGGGCTAGTTTAGGCACAAGATAGGCCACTTTCAAAACAGGAAGTGATTTCTACTCACTTCCTGGAGTTTTTTTAAGGCCATGCCTTGGCCTAAAATGGCCCGGAAGGCCAGAAAACATTGTGAAAATGCACCCCTTCTCCCCCTAATGGGCATTTGGGATAAACAAAAAAGTTTATTTTATCTTTTGCAGGAGCAGGTGTGGTGCAGGGGGGGTATGGCTCCCCAAATGTCCTGGGAGGCTAATACAGTCCCCTACTCTTCCACAGTTGCTTACCCCTGATTTAGAGCCTAAACCTTAGTGAGCCATCAGTCATAGTATGTTATGGTCTTAACTTGGATTTAAGATAAGGTAGTGAAAGTAATAGTAGCAGAAATCTTCTAGCCATCACAGATAGTTAAAAAATTTTTTAAGAGGGAACTACAGTATTTACCAGTGCCCACCCCCCACCAAATATTAATTGATAGGATTTTAGCTTAATTTATGAAATTTTCGCTAGCTGTGTATCACTACTAAAGAAAAGCTCCTGGGTTTTTTGGATAGGTAGGGAGGCCAGTAATGTAGCATTATGAATTACCTTTCTTCATATAAACCATACATTCAGGTACAGAAGATAGATCAGTGATAGTAAAACTACAAAATGTAAGACTTAATTGTAGTTAACCAGAAATGTATGTCTTTGGAACTAAATCTACAGATTATTTTTCTTCTGTCTCTTAAATCCCTCTTTTCTAATGGACCAAATAATTGGAGCAACCTTGCAACTCCTAACGTAAAAGGGATTATCTTTAAGCCTGTTATGTCTTTGTTTGGTGTCATATAAGTAGATATAAAAGCTATGTTTCACTCACAATCATTAATCTTGGCAGGTCGGCAACTTGTTCTTGAAACTCTATATGCTTTGACTTCCAGTACCAAAATAGTTAAGGAGGCCATGGCAAAAGGTATGTTTTGTTTCTGTTGAATTTATTTCATTGCAACATTCCAAAGTTAATGGCTTCAGAATTGTTGTGATTAAAAGCACCAACAATTCTGTCCTTCCCTAGGTGCTTTAATCTACTTACTTGATATGTTTTGCAATTCAACACATCCACAAGTTCGGTCTCAGACAGCAGAGCTTTTTGCTAAGATGACAGCAGACAAGCTGGTTGGCCCAAAGGTAAGAAAAGCATTTGGAAGTATTTGAAAGGAACTTTTAAAAACATGTTTTGGTAGGAGATCCGTGTGTGTCTTATAGTGTGTACTAAAGTGGCACTGTCTCATGCTTGGACCTGACTTGAGACATCCTCATCAAAATTGCTGTCTTCCATTGTGCTAGGAGCTGGCATGATTACTCTATGTGGTTACAAATTACCCTGCCTGGCTACACTTTTTTCTAGCCTTGCATTGTGTTGAAGTCTCTGCTTGTCTGCAGTGATCTGCCACTTAAACAAACCAGTTTTCACAGTGATACCCCTCCCTACTCCAGTTTAGCTCATCTGAGATCATATGATAACTCTAGGACTTTTCCAGCACATTGGTTATCTCTGTGGAGATAGGTTTCCACATAGAATTTATTAAGAAGGCACATTTCTTTCAAAAATTATTTTAGTCCTTTTTTCAGCTCAGTATAACTCTGAGAAATACTCTGATGGACTCTATAATCTGTGCATTGTTCTTTTCTAGGTTAAAATTATCCTAATGAAGTTTCTGCCTGGTGTCTTTATGGATGCCATGAGAGATAATCCTGAAGCTGCTGTTCACATTTTTGAAGGAACACATGAAAATCCAGAGCTAATATGGAATGACAACTCCAGAGAGAGAGTGTCCACAACTGTTCGTGAAATGATGCTAGAGTATGTCACAGAAGTAGAGAATAACTGCCATACTTGTGTAACCAAATGTGTAGTAAAACCTAGGAGAAGCTAAACAAACCAGTCTTAGATTCATGCTGGAGTTCTCTGGGATTGTTGTAAACAGTCTGTTCAAGGGGTATAATGCAAAAGTATAGCCAAATATTATCTATTGAAATGCTTTGAGCAACTAGAACACTTATGAATCCTAAAAGGCTATTGTGATCTGAGTCACAGCTGAGCAGAAAGAAAGTTCATTCATTTTTTTCTGTTTATTAGTAAAATAATTGATTAACACTTTTTTCCCTCTTTCTTAAAAGGCACTTTAAACTACAGAGGGACAACCCTGACATTAACTGGAAGGTAAACAAAAAAGTTTATATTAGCAGGAAGAGTTGAGACAGAACCCAAGCATATTTTTTTCTTTCTTGTTCATGTGTTCTTTTTACATTTTGTTGGTTGCAGATATTTCCTTTATCAATGCACAATCTTTTCTTGTTGTTTGCCATGACTGTAATAAGCTGGAACAACATTGCAGAATATTCTAAAATGACATGCATCCTTGCAGTAGCAATTGGATTTACATCTTTACATAATTAGCTCCCTTTGTTTCTTAATGAATTATCCTAATGGATGAATAGAATAACATTTTCCCCTTTCTGATTGATCCAGTTGCCAGAGGACTTTGCTGTGGTGTACGGTGAAGCAGAAGGCGAACTATCTGTAGGGGGTGTCTTCCTAAGAATCTTTATTGCCCAGCCGGCCTGGGTCTTACGAAAACCTAGAGAATTTCTCATTGCACTGTTAGAAAAATTCACTGAACTACTGGAGAAAAACAACCCCCATGTAAGTGGAACTTCTGCATTTTTTGTAACAGTTTAAATTTTTTAAACAGGCACCAAGTCATTGAAGTACTTAAGAATGAAGAATGTTCAGATTCTTTATAATTCAGTACAGTAAGTCCACCTTCTAATAGCAAGATTCACTAAAACTGCAGTCTAGTGCAGATTTCAGTAGGAATATGTCTAACTGATATTGTAACCTGCTTCTGAATAACACCCGTATAGGACTGTACTGTTAGATTCTTTAAGCAGTAGTTCCTTAGTCTGTAGTAAAACGTTTAACATATACTGTAATACTAATAGACTGATGCTAGCTGAAGACAATAAGGAGAATAACACTGTCTATTAGTACAGTTCAAATAACAATGAAGACCATCAAAAGACTATGTCCTTTATACAAGCAATAGAGCTTGTTTGGGTATGTATATGATCAATTAACTGGATAAAACAGGATACACAAATATGCCAGGTTCTTTGGATATAATTTAGATGGTTTAGGATACTTGCTGAAGAAAACTGAACAGTTCAGTACAGTAGCACCCCTGCATCCACAGATTCGCCATCCACAGTTTCAGTTTCAGCAGAGGTACCATAGAGTCTTCTTAGAAAATGTGTCCTCTCTAGCCATTTTCTAGGTCCTCCAAGGCAGCTCTATGGTATTTTAAACCAGAAGTCCCATTATTTTCAGTGGCGTTCGCTATTATCCATGGTTTTCGTTATCTGCAATGAGGCTTGGAACCAATCCCCCTTGGATACGGAGGTCCTACTGTATGCTGAAGAGGCTGTTGAGACTGGGCCCTTTGTTTGTCTTAATAGGATAAGCCTGTGTTGTAGTCAGATACTTTTACATGTGCCAATCATATGCTTCCTGAGTGTTGCTAAGTATTCTCATATGAATGTGGCTATTCATTGATTGACTTTAAATGGATTTACTCTTTTAGATTTGAAAATAACATTCAGTTGCTCTACATTTTGTTTTGAAACAGGGGGAAACGTTAGAAACTGTAACAACAGCAACTGTGTGCCTCTTTAGTGCTCAGCCTCAGCTAGCAGACCAAGTCCCCCCACTTGGCCATCTTCCTAAGATTCTCCAGGCCATGAACCACAAGAACAATGCCATTCCTAAAAGTGCCATGCGTGTCATACACATCCTGTCAGATAATGAGGTATGCTAGACTCAGCAATTTTGTCTTCGCAAGGAATAGGCTTTTTCCAGAATGTTTACTGTTTGGCTGCAGAATTGTCATCTCCTGCTCCTAGTGCATGTCTGATTTATAGCCTGGATAGTCTATGACAAGTTTTAAAATATCAGTCTTGGCAAACCTGATTAGATTTAGTAAAAACCAGTATTCTCTTAATGCTCTCCATCTTAACACACACTTGCCTGTAGCTGTGGGGTAAAGTAAGTAAAACTGTCAGCCTGGCCATTATTTTAAGAACCGATCCATATGTGCCCTGACCCATATTCATTGCAAGCTGACATTTGATTCTAGTCATTCACTAAGGTGCAAACAAGTCACCATCTCCTCTGCCAAATACACTTTCTCCAGGGAGCACCAAAGGACAGAGCATTCAAAGAAATCCTAATGTGATTGTATAAAATATACTGCAGACTTGTTTACTCAGACCCATTTGAACTCTCTCACTGAATAACTGGAATAAATCCTGACTATGGACAATTAGCTGCCATTAGCTTTAAGTAACATTATCTTTTGAATCACAACTTGTACTGTATATTGTTATGACCATTGAGGCCATGATATTGAGAACACAGCTGTGCTGGGCAGGGCAGGTTTCTAGGATGGAGGACCATCGCCTCCCAAAAATAGTACTCTACGGTGAACTCGCCACAGTTCAGTGTAAGAGGGGCTCTCCAAAAAAGCGATACAAGGACTCCCTGAAACAATATCTCAGGCTCAGCCAAATTGATCACCAACAATGGTCCGCCATGGCCTCACATCAGGAGGCTTGGAGACGCACTATCCACAATGCTGCAGCCTTATTTGAAAGCTCATGCCAAACAAGTCATGAAAAGAAACGACAATGCAGAAAGAATCTCAACCCGGAAACATCACCCAAGGAGACTTTCTGCTGTGCTTTCTGCAACTGAACATGTTTATCTCAGATTGGCCTTTTCAGTCATCAGTGCGCTTGCAGAAAGCGCGAGATGAGTCCTTCCTGAATCTTCGTTTGCGAAGAAAAGCCAGAGAGAGAGAGAGAGATTTTGTCGTATCTTTGGTTCATATCTATGTGACTTTGTTTCTTACATGTGGATCTTTGACAGATGAAACAAAGCTGTTTTTTCTTTCTTTTTCACAGCTTTGTGTTCGTTCAATGGCAGCACTAGAGACCATAGGACCCGTAATGAATGCAATGAAGAAGCGGCCAGACACTGTTGGTGTGGCCTGTGAAGCACTTAATCGGATGTTTCAAAAAGAACAAAATGATCTAGTAGTCCAAGTAAGCAGATTCTGTGACTTTACTTGAGCATTGTGTTTCACTTTGCAGTCATTTAGTTGTATACCAGTATATGCGGGTTTGCTTTTTAGTAGTAGTGGGGAGAAATGCATATTTTGTAGAGGTGGAGGTGGAGTGATCTTATATGCATGATAGAACTATAATCCTGTTTTCACCATAATACTATGTGGAATTATTATCTTCAGTGCTGGTGAGGTGGTAGTGAATTCATCTTGCATTTTAACTGTATTTCAAGGTTTCCTGTTGTAAGCAATCACTTCAAGGATATACTTAGTCTACACAAGTTACTTGAAATATTTTGCTATTAACGTGGGCTGAAAATTTATGTATTTTCATTTTTCCAATTCTCATGTAGGTATGTGATAACACTGGGTAAGAGGCAAAGTGTCATCAGTCTTGACATGGGCCATTGCCCCCTTTATAGTTGTTTTCCTTACATTGAGATAAGAGAGGTTCTTGTTCACACAGACAAGAATTCAAGAATCCCTTGAATGAGAACCCTGAAAACCAGTGATCTTGCTTATATGGAAAACTTCCCTGTGAGGTTCTCTTCTGCAGACATGTCACTTTCACATGAGGAAAGTGAAAACCAAGGTGTGGGGGGTGGGGTCTGGATGTTCCGTGCCCCTTTGTTGAAGAAAGTGTGAGTTATGTTTGAACAGTTCTGTTAAATATCCCATAATCATGTTTTTCAGGCTTTGAAAGCAGATTTGGTCCCCTATCTCCTAAAATTGCTTGAAGGTGTTGGCCTTGAGAATATGGAAAGCCCTTCAGCTACAAAAGCGCAGATTGTTAAAGCCTTGAAATCAATGACTCGCAGTCTACAGTATGGGGAGCAGGTAAACATCCCATACATTTTGTGAATTCCTTTGTAAATCACTTTAGTAGTATGTTGCAGTTAGATTAGACAGCAAGACCAATACTTCATAATTGTGCCATTCAAAAAACCTGCAGCTGAAAGAGGCCACACTTCACTGACTGATTTTGATTGATTGAATTTATATCCTGCCTTTCTCCCCCCAACATAGGGCTCAGGGCAGTTCATAGTAAAATTGAATAAAATATACAATTAAAACATAAACCAAATTCAAATGTAGAATATGTACAGAACATCTTAAAACATATCAGTAAAAGAAAATTCAGCATTCATCTGATTAAAAATTAAGGTCAGTCTGCCTGAATCAAAAGTCCTTTGCCTGCCAGGAGAAAGACAACAGGGAGGGTCCAGCCTAGCATCCCCTGGTGGAGAGTTCCTCAGTCTTGGAACAGCCACCAAGAAAGACCAAAGAAAACAAGAGAATTGCAGTGTTTCCTTTCTAATTGGTTGTTATATCATCCTTGGACTTCCTTGCTTTTTCAGGTAAATGAAATTCTGTCTCGTTCCTCTATATGGAGTGCCTTCAAAGATCAGAAACACGACTTGTTCATTTCTGAGACACAAACAGCGGGGTACCTCACAGGTTGGTGAATATCCCAATTTCTGGCCTTTGCTTGTTTTGTGCCTCATGTGATTTGTTTATTCTGGGAAATACTTTTAATTCACTTACTATCTCTTATTTGTTTGTGTGCTCAAAGCTTTTAAATGAAAGGATTAAATGGGTATAAGCGGGCTAAAGCAACTTTTGGCAAAAATGGGTTTCTGTTCTGTTTCACCACTAAAGAGGTGCATGTGCAAAAATAACTACCAGTTGATGGTGGATACAGGAAATGGATGAAATGAACGTCCCACCTTTTAATTCTGCATTTGTAAAGCACAGCTAGTCTTCCTAGAACTGTAGAGGGTGCTGTGTTGGTTACTGGTTATGTGTCAAAACAACAAGCTTACTCAAGACCTAGTGAAGTTGTGCTTCACTTTTGCTTCAAAATGCTTTGCTCTCTGTACTCCCCTTGCTTCTGGTTTCTTTCTCCCTCAGGTATCTCCTCTCCTTCCCTTCTATCTGGTAGCAGTCCCCTTCATCTCAGAAGTGGGCTTTAGATCTCCTTTCGCAGGCAGCTTGCTAAACTTCTTTCTAGCACTCTCTAAAGCAGGTAGATATCTTTTTGCTCAGTGCATGTTGCATCTGCAATGTTCTTAGACTAAATACTTACTAGATGCATGGCATATTGTTACGGCAAACATTTGGTATTTGTAGAATGCTACAGAATCCTATAGTTGGCATGTTTTGCTTTTTGCAACAGTGACTTCATGTTTCAAGGTCGCTGTCTCAATAAGGCTATATATGTTTTTGTGGTTGTCTCTTTGCAGTTGAGGTAAAACACATATCCTAAATAATGTGCTTGTATAGTGAACAATGGGAAAGTAGAAGTCTGATACTCAGTAGCAGATAGCATCCAGAGAAAATTTGAAATGTGCACTATTGACATGCCATAGATTGATTAGCAAATCATTAGATTGGATGGAACTGAAATTTCTACGATTTGACATGCACTCAACTGCTTATTAAGCTTTTTAAAAATTATCCCTCATTTCCTTCATCCCTGAAACAGGTCCTGGAGTTGCTGGTTACCTGACTGCAGGGAGGACTTCTTCTGTTATGCCCAGTGTTCCACCTCCAGTAGACCACGAAGCTGGAGATACTGGCTAAAGAACATGAAATGCCTGTTGAAGAGCCTCCGAGGCAGACTGGCCAGTGATAAGGAAAGCCCCATTCATTGGTTTAAACCTTTGGAACAAAATCTGCCTGCCTTTCCAGTTTCATGACAGTGTTACTCCTTTTTCTATGAATATATTTTTTTTAGAAAAAAGTTCACGATTCTATCACATTGTAACATAAGAAGAAAGTACTTTGTGGATCAGCCTAAAAGGGTGCACAAGAATTTTTTTCTTGCTGTACATAAGCACATTTTGTTCCTTTATATTTTTGTTTACAAAACTGTGAATCAAAACAATTTTCCTAATTTTTTTGTATTGTATGAACTAGCATGACTGAAGTTGAACTGCAGTCTCAAAGAATTGGGCTAAATCACTTGATCCTCCCAATCTCACTAGAATATGATTTTCTTCAGTTGTCCTTCCAGGTTGGACCTGATCATCCTCCCAGAACTTGACAGACTTAGTGTTTGCCTATGTCCTCAATCATTAACATTACCTTTACAAGATCTAATGAGATATTTGTATGTATAACTGGCTTTACCAAATTGAAAAATTAAAATGCAGCAAAAAAAACTATTTAAAAATGATGTTAACATGTTATATAAAATATAGTGTAATTGTGATATGTTCTATACATTATCCAGTATAAAAACTTTCTATATTGAATGTACATTATACAGATCATTCATATGTACATAAAATTTTAAAAAATAAAGGGAATTGAAAGCCTTGTTGATGAGACAGACACACACTCTCATACTGTTCTATCCCATTGTAAACCTGGGAAGAGGATTCCTTTTCTCCTTCTTCTGAAAATGAATAATGTGTCCTTGCCCCAGCAGTTCTGTCTGTATTGTGGTAAAGTACCTGAAATAGTATTTCAGCACATTTTCTAGATGACTGAAGGAGCAGGTGGTTTGCTCTTTCAGTCATCCAAGAATGACTACTGACAGTAAGTCAAACCTCTCATTTTCCTGCATAACATAACTGCATCTTAGATTCTTGGAGGCCTAACCAGACATCTGCACCTCCATATGTTATAAGGAAAATGTGATGCAAAATTTATGTTTTACTAGCCCATACCTAAGAGTCACATGGGAAAGGTGCGTCAACAGTAAAGTCTTCCTAGTAGTGTCCACAGAAAAACTAGATTGGAGAGATTTTCTGTAGGTGTTCTAACAGTGCTGTTTTGAGTTTTCTCTATGCTAAGCACAAATTGGGCCTTTTTCTGACTGCATTAGACCTTTTGTTTCCTTTTTGTGAGTGGCGTGGGGAGGGAATTGGCTCTGTTCAGTGAAACATCTGGCCAGTAGAAACCAAAAAAACTACAGAGAATTGGGTCCATTAAGTTCCCTTGTTTCCTACTATCATTAGCAGTTAAGTAACTGCTAGAAAACAGTTTTACTTTCCATGTTGAAGCAATCAAAACAGGGCTCTAGCTAGTCAAATAAAAGAGAAAGCAGAGTATAAATATATTTGCTTGAATCATTTTCTTGGAATATTTTACAATTTTCTTCACTTACTGGAAAAAGGATGACATCAGCAGTAGTCAGAAAAACAAGTCAAATAAGTGAAACATAGAATTTATTAATTAAATAGGAAATTCAGTTAAAATGCATTGAAAACAAGCCATTTTGATATTTACACATGAGTTTGTATTCTAGTTTGACTAGATAACTGCATTGCTGGTAGATTAAGAAGAAGTATCAATAAAAGTGTTCTTAAAACAGACCTTTTCTAACAAAACATCAGCTTTCCAGTAATAACATGCTTCACCAGCTTTTTCTCACCCTAATCTAAATAGACTTTCACTGTTTATAAATCACTTTTCTGTTTTAAGGTAGTATACAAACTAGGACGTGAACTTCACAAAATACGTCTTTCCAATAATATGACTCAACTATTTGCATGTCCCACAGAACGTGAAGTCATCCCATGCAAGTTTCTTCACCATTACAGAATTATAGTTGTAAGTGTGATGTCCCTATGAACTGGGTCATTTATTTGATAAGTTTCAAATGAAATTAAACTTTTTGATGCTATGGAGCAGCATCTGTACCTTTAGTTCCAGAAGGTGGTTAAATGTTACCTTTATACAGGAGTATACTGTTTACATGTACTAATTTTAAACAACTGACTTTATGAAAAACCAGTTGTGAAAGTAAGTAGAAATATTTGTATATCAGGAATGTTTCACAATTTGAACCCCTAGGAAGGAGATAAAATTCCAGTTGATTGAAGGGTTGGTATTATTGTGAAGTATCATTCTTGGATGGATCAGAGGAACAGTCCACATGATTGCGCTAATCCCCACGTGCCCGCCATACAGCAAGAATTATCAGCTCCACATTCTTTATACGTTAAATAAACCATCATTCTTGCACCATCCCCTTCAGTTATCTTCCAAAGCTCTTCACTGCTTCAATTCTCCTCTGACTTTTTCCTCTTCACCTACTTCCTTATTATCTATAACTAGTCTATTGTCAACCCTAAACTGTACATGTGAACTCCACATGTAACTAATTCCTGCCGAACTATTAAATGCAAAATAAGGAATAGCTACTAACTAAACTTCACATTATGTTAAATTATGTTGAATGCAATTTGAAATATTTTTATTGTGTTAAAGACTGCGTAATTATCTTCGAAGTTTATAAAATTCTTGTTCTTTACTTTCCTTCAAATTTAGTTTTTCCAATATTCTGAAATTAGCTTCTCTAATACTTCCACCTGGGCATGGTGGACTGTTCCTTCAGGCCATCCAAGAATGATACTTTACAGTAAGTATCAACCCATATATATTTTAACAGCTCGCTTAATATCAAGTGTATGCCATTTTCTTTCCAAATCCAATTTTTGGTTTTGGACAAAAGTTAGGCAGATTTATAGTTTGAAACAAACCCTTACTCAAAACAGCATTTTGGCATGAAAGTTGGATCTCATGTGAGACACAATTTTATCCTGATCCTGTTTGCATAGGACTGGATTAATGGGTAAAGCTGTTAGCTCCCAACACTCTCTTTGCCGATGTTATCGCAATAAGAGAAATACCTCTTTAAACACCAACAATCTCATCGCAGTTTCTCTTAACGGTTCAGCTGGTGATTCCATCAGTTCATTTAGCACCCAATACAAATTCCAGGTAGGAAATCTGTGCAATGTAGGAGGTGCTCTTAATGTTGCACCCCTAAGAAACTGCTTTACACCTTCATTTGCTGACAAATGGGTGCCCTCTAGTTTATAAATTGTTAACAATGCTGCTACCCATCTCTGAAGGATATTTGATCACAATCCCATATCTGTGCCTTGTAGAAATCTCAAAATGTCTTTTAATTTGCACTGATTGAGGATCTATTTGTTGCATTTCACACCAATTAATAATTTTTTTCCAAGTTCTGTTATATATATTATTAATAGATTCCCTTCGAGATGCTAATATAGTATCTATCGCTGTGTCCATATATCCCATTTATGTCAAAGTTTGCCTTTCAACTTCCACACAATTGGAGCCATTCCGGATTTTGATGTAGTATTGGCCCTTGATAAATCAAGTCTCGTCTGACTGGTAGTCTCCAGTATTTTTCCACTGACAGATGTACTAGCCATGGGAACCAAGGCCGCCTTGACCAATACGGAGCTACCAATATTACTGTAGCTCCTTCTCTTATCTTTGTTATTGCTCTCTGTATTATAGGAATCGGGGGAAAGGCATATAATGCACCTATTGGCCATGACGCCATCAACAGACCGTGCTGCTTGGCACCTCTTTCTCCAGCTACAGAAAAATACCTTTTTAGCTTGAAATTGTTTGCAGAAGCAGACAAAATCCATTTGCAAAGGACTACATCTCTTGTTTATCTGATGGAAAACATTGCCATTCAGAGATCACTCTCCCGGATGTATGTCGTTTCTGCTCAAAAAATCTGCTTCTGTATTCAAAGATCCTTTCAAGTAAGTTGCTGTTTATGACCTTACTGTCCTCTCTGCCCATTGTAGTATTCCATTGGATTCTATGGCCAGGAGCAGATATTTGGATCGCCCTTGTTTACCAATGTAACATTTTACTGATGCATTGTCCATTGTTATCTATATGTCCTGTCCTTTCACTAACAACATGAATGCTAGCAATGCTAATCTCACTGCCTTGAGTTCCAGATAATTTATGTTTTTCTGTAAGTCCTTTCCAGTCCATTGGCCCTGGGCAGTCTTTCCCTGGCAATGTGCTCCCCATCTGGATAAACTTGCATTTGTCGTTACAGTCACTTTCTCTTGGGGTAGAATGATACTGCCCTGTTGAGATGATCATGTACCTTTCACCATCTCAGATCGTTCTTTAATGATGTCGAAGGAGTTACTGGATAACGTAAAGTCGTTCCGATGGACAATTGATGAGGAGCTAGAATGTTCTGCAGTCATCTTGCATGAAGTTTTGCCCATGGCACTAGTTGCATAGTCAAAATTAATCCCAGTACTCTTGCCAGAACTGATTTTTTGACTAACAGAAAACTCAGCTCTGTCCTTCTGTTTTCTTTCTTCTGACAGAAGCATTTGGCCTACTGTTGTATTTATCCTGGGCCCTAGGTGTGTTATTTCCTGTTTTGGTACTAACAGACTTCCCCCCCCCCAATTTATTATGAAACCATACTGTTGAAGAGTTCCTCTTGTGCATTTTCACATCCGTCTGTGCTTTTTTCCTGCACTCCGACTTTAGAATAATATCGTCCAAATATGGAAAAATCTATATTCCTAGTTCCCTGAGATATGCTATTAACAGAACTAGGACCTTTGAAAAAACTCTTGGTGCAGATGCAAGGCTGAAAGGAAGAGCCCCGAATTGATAGTCTTTATGATGGAACTGAAACCTCAAATATTTCTGCAGCTTGGATACATCAGGATGCGAAGATATCCTTCCCTGAGATCTACTGATGCCAACCAGTTGTTCATTCCTAAGTTGTCTTTGATCACTTGTAGTATCTTCATCTTGAACTGTTGATATTGTTCAAAACCATTCAAATATTTTAAGTCTAATACAGGCCTGTATGAACCATTTGATTTTGGAACAATGAACAGGATAGAATATACTCCTTTGAACCATTGGAACTGTGGTACTTCCTCTGTTGCCCCTATTTTTAATAAATGTTAAATTTGATCTTGTATTATCTTTCTTTTCTCTTTTATTTTTGGTACTGGAAACGGAAGATATCTGCATCTTGGTGTGTTTTGGAATTTATCTACAACACCCACTGGTCTGTGGTTACTTCTTTTCAAGTCACACCAAAATGCAGTAGTCTTCCCCATACCTGATATTCTTGTTTGTCAATATTGGCATTGGCCTCCCCTATTGGGTTGACCTCTTCCTCTTCTATTTTGTTGGAATCCTTGTCTTCTTTGATTATAGTCAGATCTATTCCATTGTGGTCTTCCAAATCTGTATTCAGTTTGTCTTCCTGAAAATCTGCCTCCACAAAAGGAATAGTTAGAATTTAAAAAAAAAATTCTTGTCTACTATCCTCCTCTGTAAGGAAGGCATAATTTGCTTCTTATTATTTTCTACCAGCACTTTTTGTAACGTCTTTTCTCCAAAGAGTAATTCTCCTGAAAAAGGCATGTGTACTACTAAATTTGTTCTCGGTGTATGGTCCACATCCCAATGCCTTAACCACAGTGAGTGCCTTGCTATGGCTGTTGCTGTTATACCTCTTGCTGCATGTGCTGCAGCATCATGACTAACATCAGCCATAAACTGTAGTGATCTTTGAATTCTTTCTATCCCTTTCATCAGTGTGTGCACACTTAAATCTGGATCTTCCCAAATTTCTTGAGTCCAAAAAACTGCCCTCGAACAAACACTGATGTAGCTACTGATGCCCTAATTGACAATGCTGCATTCTCATGTGATTTTTTGAGGGCCAACTCAATTTTACGGTCATCCATATCCTTTGACGCGGTATTGCTTTCTCTAGGAACTACAGCTTGTGAAATTAAAGTTGAAACAGGACCATCAATAAGGGGAATATTTCCATATCCTGTTTTTTAAACATGCAAAGCTTTTGTGCATATGCCTGATCTTTTGGTATTCAGAGGTGATTCCCACTCTACTTGAATTAATTCTTTAAATATTTCTGGTAATGGAATTGCTGCTGTCCTGGATGAAGATTTTTAACATCCTTTTAAAATGTTTCATTTTAAATAATCTGTTGATATGTATTTCTTCATTGTCTTCAGTTTCTGTCATTAACTCTTTTTCATTATCATACCTGTCTTCATCCCTATCCAATTAGCAGCCTCTTTCTTTGTCTATATCTGATTCTGCTGCCTCTATGTGTAAATGTTTTTTTTCTTCTTAGAATTGCATTTTCTTCTTTTTTGTTTCCTTCATACTGTATTTCTTGGTCCTCATTACTAGTATTGCATCCCGTCTTGGAATTCTCAATTACATTTGAGGCATGTGCCTTATTTTTATTTAGCATCTGTGTGTTTTTTATTAAATTTTGGAGATAATTTAAAGTTGAAAAAATCATGTTTTGTAATAAATTCATCAGATTGAATTGATTGTACAAACTTAACAACTGATTTATATTTAAATTCATTGGTAAAAATGAATGTGCTGTCTGAGTTGTAATTGCTTTTTTTATTTCACTTGCAATTGATTCCTTAATCTCTTGTATATTTAATGCAGTGTTATATGGTGAGCATAAATCATTATCATTAGTGAGAGCTCTTAGTAAAGGTTGAAATAAGCCTTCGTTTTGAACTGAGGCTTCATTTCTAGTGCTCTTTAAAAGATAGCTGTATTACTGCTAAAGCAGTTGTCTGTCAAGCTAGATGCTGCTGCGTCACATAACTCTGCTTGATAAGGCCTGCACCTTGCTGAGGAATTGCTGCTCCCAACATGGCAGCCTGCCACAGCCACAGGTTTCTTGTCTGGAGAGGACAAAGGACTTAAATGGGCTCCTTGTCTCTCCTGTTGGCTAGCAACAACCGTTCCTTGCGCCTTATGGTGATTGGCAACTTCGTGGGCATATTTTCTGGAGATGGAGACAGAGTGGTAGGTAGCTCGTTTTCTTTTTATTTTGATGCCATTTTAGCCTTTCCCCCCATCTCTGTTGTCAATGTATCATGCTCTGCTGCTCTCTTTTTCCCAGTTTTAACTTTATATTTGTCTGAACAACTGTGAACTGTGCTCTCTAGAGTCACTGTCAGTAGTCGTTTGGAAAATGGCTCTTAATATCTTTCTGGCTGTTTCATCAGAGCGCTATTGTTCGACAGCCATCTGTGGCTGTTGTTTAATTTTGTCAGTCGCGATCTGTAGGTGGGAAGTCAGTGATGCAAATTCCATCCCTCCATTGTCCATACCTTGTTTTTTATATGACATATTTTCGGCTGCGATCTGTGGGTAAGCAGTCAGTGGCGCCTAAGTTACATTTCTGCTCTCTATACCTTTCCTACTTTTCTTTCCTGACGTCTGCTGTGGATCTGCTGAAATGCTTTCTCCTTCTATTGGCTTTTTTCTCTTTACAGCCACCACCATCATCATCATCATTATTTTCTACTGTGTCTATCTAACCAGGGATGGCAGTAACACGTGTAGCTGGCGAAGCAGAAATTTTAAAAACTGAAAGGGATGGTGCAGGAGTGACTATTTAACATATAAAGAATGTTGAGCTGAGAATTCTTGCTGCGCAACTGGCATGCGGGGACTAACCCAGTCATGTTCCTTTGGGCCATCCAGACAATGAGTCATCAACAAGTCCCATGGATTCTCCTCCTCACTACCATGAAGCCACACAATAATGACACTAACTGAGATGGTAATTTGAATATTACATCATGAAAGAATCAGTAGGATTAGTAAAACTTAAGTTTATTCAAAATATCCAGAGATGGAGAACATCAAAGTAAGAATTTTTAAAATTCAGTTAGCTTTGCCATCTTACACCCTAGGTTTCCTGTTTAATTTTCAGGAAAAGTCTGGTTCAGAACTACAAATCCTGGTGATTCCATAACAATTAAATAGTGAAGTAATATTAAAGGTGGGCATTCAGTTGCTTGGCTTGGTCAAGAAGTTCTAGTTTTGCAATTGCTGAGAGGTGAACTTCATCAGGCCCATCAGCTACACGTAATGTTCGAATATAGGCAAACCTGTGTAAGAGATGAGAGATCACTTTGTGGTGGTCTTTCTATTTGACTACCATAAAAGATTCTAGGCATTTCCTAAATTATATTTCTCTCAATTTCTCTAACAACAACACTTGTTTAAGATGATGCAGTCAGAAATAATCAATGGTCAGCATTTTTAAGCCGCGTTGAACTCAATGGGACTTCTATAAATGCAGAACTTTGATACTGATCAGTATCCTGTAATGCTCAGTGTAATATAAACATTCTACAGGTAGAACTGGAATGAGAGAAGTGGCTGGGTATGTCCCCATAGCCAGATGCAGGCTGATGACATCTAAGATCCATTGGGGTCCTTCATAGACTGGTGGATTATGTCATTGGTCATGATCTGGTTATGGAGACAGCCAGATTCCTCCAGCTCTCTATCAGCCACTGAATGTTGGGGTAAGGGCTTTCATTGTTGTGGAGGGAGGAAAAATTGGCAACTTCCACAATGACCAAAAAATATGTTATTTTTCCAAGTATCTGCTGAGTACAGTATATGGATTTCTGGAAGGGACAATGTTTTCAGACTTAAAGTCAAATAACTTTAAAACTATTACCTCAAAATAACATCCTAGAATTTTAGATTAAAAATTGACCAATGTAGACTAATTTCATTTAGTGCAAAGTGTGATATCACAAAGTTAACAACTGGATGAAATAATGGAAACTGAAATGCTTTCTCTAACAATATTGTGCAAGGATTGCATCGGCTGCAACATTACTCCAGGGACTTTGTGCATAATTAAGCTGTCCACTACAGGCATCCCCTGCTTTTCAACACATTCCACTATTTCAACAGATCTAAATTAGAGTCATGTACTGCTCTTTTGACCCTGCACTGCCTCCCCCGCTCAGTCTACTTGGCACCTTCTAGTGTTCAGTTGCATTTGCAAGCTAAAATAACCCTGGCTTCCAATTTTCAACCATTTCCACTTTTTGATAGTGCCCTGGTCTCTAGTGTCAAATGAGTGAGGAATACCTGTACTACCAAGAGCAGTAGGGAAGCTGCTAGCAAGAGCTGATACTGTCAGCGTTCCAGACAGAAACTTATGCTAGCTTGCTTGTGATCTTCCAAACCAAATGCATTTCAGCAATTATATGTTATGGCCTGCCATGCGAACAACAAAAATAAGAGACTTGAGCCAGAATCGTCTTGGGGCTTTATACCAATCTAACTCCTGGTTCTGCTATCAGTGGTCCTATTAAAACATTTGTATGAGAAGGTATACCAAACCCCCTTATGCAAGCCATTTGCCTTCAGTGGGAACCAGATCTGCAACCAGAATGGCTGGGAAGCTACCAGCCACACCACCATCCGTGTATGTATACCAGCAGAACTTTACGCTAGCATTACAACAGGATCTCCATCTTGAGCTCCTGGGATCTGCCACCCATTACTGTTAAGAAAGTGTTTGGATTTGTGCATCAGTCTGCACTAATGTCTTTCACTTACATTTGAGCCAATGGGAAGTCATCAGAAAATCCAGCACCCCCACATGCTTGAATAGCACAGTCAATTACTTTAAGGACTGCCCGGGGCGCTGCCACCTTGATCATAGCAACCTGTAAAGAGAAGTGAGAAATTGTTTAGATTTCTGCAGGAACAAAAGCAGAATTCTAATGCAGAACAGATAGAAAACACTTAAGTGTCTTTGCTTTTGTTGTTTGTAACCTGCCTATGCTAGATGGTCCCTGGATATTAAAAAAAAAAAAGCAGACTAATCTTCAGATAATAGTGTCCAAAAATTTATCTTTACAATTTCAGTTCTATATAAATTAAAATTGTAAAGATAAATATTTCGACACCTTGTATATATGTCTTGTCCTGAGGTGTTGAGAGTTGGATGATCTAGTGTCTAACTTTGCCAAACAAAAGCTTGCTTGCATTTTTTTTAAAAAGCAACAACAATAATAAAATCTATCATGTATCTAATCAAACCTGGTCATTGAGAACCAGCCCAAACAAGAGATGGCCTCAATACTGACCAAGTACAAAAACTGATTGTTAGGAAGTCTCCAAGAGATCCCTAGCTAAAAACAGCTGTGAAGAACTCTTATGGGGTTGGGTAGTGATTGGTTAGCGCAATGCTTCTCAACCTTTGGTCCTCCAGCACCAGCCAGTGGTAAGGGATTCTGGGAGTTGAAATACAAAATATCTGGAGGACCAAAAGTTAAGAACCACAGGATTTAGAATGTCAGATGAGACCAAGAAGGATAAGGTCCCAAGCTGTGCTCAACCACAAAGCTCAGTGGGTGCCACTGGGCCAGTCACTGTCTCTCAGACTATTAACTAATGAGGAGAAAAACCACCTCTGTTGTCTTGAGCTTGATCAACAGATAGTCACCCTGCCTCCTTGTTCAAATTTTATTTACCTCCTTGAATGCTGAAAAAGTGCTGCTTTGGAAGTGATTTATTTATTTATTTTATTCATTTATACCCTGTCTTTCTCCCAATAATGAGACTCAAGGCGGCTAATATATTTAAAACAATGCAAATTTTAACAATACAAAAGCATAAATACAAGATTTTAAAAAACAATTTATAAATTTAAAACGTTAAACATTTAAAATATTAAAATTCAATAGAAGACTACATGTGCGCCTTCAAGTTGTATCTGGCTTATGGTGACCCTAAGACGGGCCAATCACAGGTTTTCTTGGCAAGATTTATTCAGAGGGGGTTTGCCTTTGCTTTCCTCTGAGGCTGAGAGAGTGTGACTTGCCCAAGGTCACCAGTGGGTTTCCACAGCTGAGCAGGGATTCGAACCCTGGTCTCCCAGTGTCCTAGTCCAACAGTCAAGCCACTACACCACACTGGTTCCTAAATACAAACTTTACAACCCTATATACAAACCTTAAAGACAGCACTGCACAGCACTAGTCAGTTTGTAAAGCCTGACAGCACAAAAATATTTTGACCTGCCAACAGAAGAAGAGCAAGGATGGGGCTATCCTGGCCTCTCTAGGGAGGGAGTTCCAAAATCTGGGAGCAGTCACCGAGAAGACCATCTCCCCTTGTTCCCACCAAACGAGCCAGAGAAGGTGGTGGGACAGAGAGAAGGGCTTCTCTAGACCATCTTAGAGCTCTAATGGGCTCATATGCTCCTTTAAATAATCTGGACCCATCATAATTATTTACTATTTTTTTAAAAAAAATATGAAAGTTTAGGGACTTGGTATCAGATTTATAGGTCCAACCTGTGGTGGCCTGAACCCTATTATTATGTAGTCCCAGCCAGAGCCAGCCCATTGAATCAACAGAAACTGCATATGTGTTGACTCACCATTCAACAATTGATTCAGCAGGTCTACTCTAGTCAGGATTAACCAATAGGATTTAGGCCTGTCTTGATTAAAATACACACAGGTGGTTAGGAAACCCATCAAGCCTTTTAGTTCTCAACTCAGACAATGCAATTCCCGCCCCCCCCCCCGCCTACTCCCCCTGAACTCAGAGACTAATTCTGTTACCTCTTTTCTGGCCGCTTTGTTGCCCAGGGTGTCTATTTTGCTGGCTGCTTTCAACGTAAGCAGCCTTGCCTGTTCAATAGAAATGCGGCATTCAGCAATCCAGTGAGCAACAACTTCCTGCAGGAACATAAAGAGAAGAAAATAAGAAAGGAAAAGAAAATGTAAACCACCCTGCTATGGCAACATAGTAATGGATCTAAATAAGGACCTGAATCCTTCATTACTGCTATACTCTGCTTTGAAAAAATCAGGTCCATACATTAATGTGTAATAAAAGGAGCACCTTTACTTTTGCTAAAGGCAACAGAGGTTTTGCCTTGTTTTTTTTCCAGGCTGTGAGGCTGTGTTCTGGAATAGTTCCAGAATACGGCCTCACAGCCCGAAAAAAAAACAAGGAAAATCTATGGATGCTGGCCGTGAAAGCCTTTGACTTCACATCAAAGGGTTGGAAGAGGTGTTGAGAGTGCAAACTGCAGCTCCTGTGGGACTCCAGGTCCAAGGATCCATCATTTTCAGCACTTTAAAGACTATTTTAAGGTAATTTTGGCCCCAAGAAATTGGGGGGGAGGGCTTGGAGGTCTAAGGCAAGAAAAAGCCCCCAGGAAACTGCATACAGCATGTGGACCACACTTTCCTACCCACAAGACAAATATAGATAAGGGGCAGATAGAGCTTCCCATCACTGAAAGTTTACCATCTAATATATAAACAAAACAATTTGTATTGCAGTACTAAAGCCTAAGTGTTCCTCTTCCTTCCAGAATCTGACCTTAATTGCATAAAAAATCGCAGAGCCTGTACACTCACATGATGGTACAGTTTCTTCCCAAATGTCATCCTCTGGGCTGCACGTTCACATAGGATCCTGAGTGCAGTTTCAGCTGCCCCTATTGACCTCATACAATGGTGGATGCGGCCCGGTCCAAGTCTTCCTTGAGCGATTTCAAATCCTCTTCCTTCTCCTGTGTAACAAAAAGTGAAATGGGGGATATTTTCAGATTTGCCATTTGCCTTTCTGGAAAGTAATCTAACTGACTGGAGCTAATAACCTCAGACATCTGATGCAGGACCTTGGATAGAGCATGTGAATTTCACTGGGGAAACATACAAAAAAGGTGCTTTATACAGCAGGCCTGGACAGTTTGTCTCCCTAGCCCAATGTTGTGTTTTTTGGACTGGCAGCCCTTTTCTAGGATTTCAGGCAGAAAGTCCTTCCCATCTCTTGCTACTTGTTTCTTTTTGATGGACAAGTGAGGCATTGAACCAAGAGGTTTGGCTTCAGACCATGTGCTCTGCTACTAAGAGGGAAGGTTTGAGGTAAATGCACCTTGCTCTCTGCAGGGTAACTGTGATAGATAATGAGTTAATTAAGGAATTCTGGATTGGTGAAATGGTTCTTAATGGAGCCTCCAGCCACTCCTAATTTCCCCCCACATTTTCCTCCTTTCAATGCTATAATTCATGCTGATATACTATAAAGCAAGCAGAGTTCTACTGCTAGATCCAGATCTACCCTCTGACCCATGGTCTTACATAAATTATGACCATCTGACTGGAACATCATATGGAAACCATATACCACTAGTTTTAAAGGAATTGCACACTGACTTCCATATGCTTCCAGTCCAAATGTAAGGTGCTGGTGGTAACTTCTAAAGTGTTACATAGTTTCAGACCTTGATACCTGAAGGAATGCCTGCCCAAAGACCGAGGGCTGATGGAAAAGCCCCAATGGCAGCAATACTCTCCATGAGGATGTGGGACAGGGCCTGCTATGTTGCAGCACTCCCAAGTATGGAATGCCCTTCCCTTTGAGGCCTCATTGGCCCTTCTATCAACTTCATTTTGATGCCCAGTTAAAACATGGCTTTTCAAAAAAGCCTTTCAGGTTCTAATGATTTTACCCTGTCTGTACATGGTTTTAACAGCTTTAACTTATTTTAATTGTTAAATACAGTAGCGCCCCCGCATCTGCTGATTCAATTATCTGCAGATGGCGACGGTGGGGGGGAGGGGTGGATGGCAAGGGAGGGGATGTCTCTGGTGGCAGTGGCAGGGCACGTGGAGGTGGCAGAGGCCTGGGAGGCTATGGCTGCCTGGTCGCAGTGGTGGGGTGCATGGCAGTCGAGGAGGCCACTGCGGCCTGATGGCAGCGGCAGGGTGTGTGGTGGCAGCAGAGGAGGAGGAGGAGGAGGAGGTGGTCATGGCAGTAGCGGGGTGTGCAATGGTGGAGGAGGTTGTGGCTGTAGCGGGGCGTGTGGTGGAGGCAGAAGTCATGGCAGTGGTGGGGCACACGGGGGTGACAGCATGGTGGTGGTGGAGGAGGAGGCCTGGGAGTCTGCGGCCTAGGCCGGCTGGGTTGCCGTAGCCTTGGCCATGAGCCTCCCTCCTCCTCCTCCTCCTCCAGGGCGTTCGCTATTATCCATGGATTTCGCCATCCGTGGTAGGGCCTGGAATCAGTCCCCCACAGATGCAGGGGTGCTACTGTAGTTTAATGTTTTTAGCTTGTAAATTATTTTCACTCTTCCGCTTTTAATTTGTTTATACTGATTTTGTTGTACACAACTGTGAGATCTGTGGCTATAGGGCAGGATATAAATATTTTAATTAATAAATAAAAGCTGTCAGTTTCACTTTTGTTGCATTTCCCAGCATTCTGATCCCACCCCAGTACCATACTAGATTGAGGCAGGGGATTATTCCTGTACAGAAATTAGTGCATAGTTTGGTAAGTACTTTTCCTAATGTATATATTTTAAAAATATTTGTGTGTGCATTTTTCAAATATATGCAGATATATACATTTACTCGCAGATAAGGTGGGGGAGCATCTTTCACTCATAGCTTCCTTCTGAAATATGACACTGAAAGGTAGTGTTACCGGTCATGCAGACCTTGAACTAAATAAATTCATTAAAATATATCAGAGAATCCACATTTTCTTTGGACACATCATGAGAAAATATGACTCTGAGGAAAATACAATAATGCTAGGAAAAGTTGAAGGCAGAATGGAAAGAGGAAGACCATGAACTGAGCAAGAGGAAGCCATAACCCTGGGTTTGCAAGACCTGAGCAGGGCAGCTGATAACTGGGGCTCTTGGAACCTCTTGGTCACAGAGTCACCATAAGTTAAGGCTGGCTTGAAAGCTGGCTTGATAACTACACACATTTCTTTTCTGTTGCTACTCAATACCTTTTGTAACTCCCACGAAGTCACAATGTGCAGCAAATATCTGCAGCTATCTGCAAACATCTGTCTCAGAGGCGTAAGAGGAAATAGTCTCAAGCTTAAAAATCCGTTTTGCTTATTATTCAAAACTAAATCATATGTCAGTTTTGTAAGTCACTTGTCATCACTGATACTATCAGCTTGGGAGGGAGGAAGAGGGACCCAGAATTCTGTCTGTTGGACAGAAAAGTTAAGATTTACAATGCAATGCTGTGCATGTCTACTATTTACCTGGAAGTAAGTCCCAGTCTACTCAATTGGGCTTACTTCTGAGTAGAAACATAGATCAGTGGTTCTTAATCTGTGGTCTGGGGATCCCCATGGGTCCACAGTGTCCTCACAGGGGGTCCGTGAAGGCTGCTTGGCCACCTCCTCCCTGCAGTGGAGTGGCCATGTGACAGAAGCCAAGGCAAAGGCTGGCTGGCTGACTTGGCCTGCACATTGCCATTCAATTCACTCCAGCCACAAACTTGCAGGAAGAAGCAGAAGAAAAGTCTTTCCTCCCACTCTAGTGCCTCTGAGAGAAGGTTTAATGGATGGTGTAATATTATTATTATTATTATTATTATTATTAAACAACAGCAACAACAACAACAACATTATTGTTATTACAGTTTTAACTCTTGAGTTAAGTCTTGGGGTCCATGGCAACAAAAGATATTTAAAAGGGGGTCCCTGGTAAAGAAAAGGTTAAGAATTACACAATCATAGATGATTGTGCTGGAAACTTATTTCTTAAGTACCAATTCCACAGACAGAATCACTTTGCCCTTTTACGTCCTTCTACTTAGCAATCTAAATCCATCACCAGAAAGGGTCTCCTTTTCTTTTAAATTGTTTTGTTCATCTTAAAGGGAGAGTGAGGTCCTCAACAAGTGAACTACACAATATGCTGTTACTGAGGAGGTAGCATGTAACACGCTATTAAACTTGTCTTCTGTTTGAATCACAAGTAGGTACACAAGATCCCAATCTATATCCAGCCCACAAATGGCAGGCACTAGGGGGGTGCGAAGAGGCCGAAATGCACCAGGTAACACCATGCCCACTACGCACAAATAAGGGAAGCTTAAACCTTTCTACCAGTGCTCTTTCACCTAAATTAGTCCCTCATACAAAGTGGCAAAAAAGGAGGAAGAAAGGCCATTGGTGCCATTGGGTTTTTTAATCCCCTGGTGTGAGGCTGGATTTAAGGATAGAAATCATCTGGGAGGAAAGATTTAAACCATGTACCCACACAGAATGGGCCCAACAAGGCTAGGGCCCCTAGTTTAACTAATTATTTTGTTGTTGTTCTTGAGTGCCTTCGCATTGTTTCTGACTTATGGTGACCCTAAGGCAAACCTATCACAGGGTTTTCTTGGCAAAATTGGTTCAGAGAGGGTTTGCCATTGCCTTCCTCTGAGGCTGAGGGAGTACGACTTGCCTAAGGCCACCCAGCAGGCTTCCATGGCTGATGGGGATTCAAACCCTAGTCTCCAGAGTTGTAGTCCAACACTCAAACCCCTACACCAGTGAAATTTTGCTGCACACTGGGACGTGCAGTTTAAGCCAAAGTCCTAAAGTGTCCAACAGAACTGAAGATATGAACTTGGCTAAGCTCTTCTTGCCAACAGATGTTCACAAAGCTTCCCAGGTTCTTATCAGGAGGAAAGAAAATACTGAGACTCACCAAGTATCAAGTGGGAGGCAGGCACACAAACATTGTTAAAATGGACCTCAAAATGTCCACCATGAAAATAATCTAGAAAAACAAGAAAATAACAAAGGTGAAGGTTGATGGAGAGCAATTCTGCTAGTGTCAATATTTATTAAAAGTACCATGTCTGTGTCATTCTTTCTGTATACAGAAAGTACAGCAAACAGCCCTTTTAAGGGCAGAGCACCAGTTTTTTAAAAAATAATCTGCTGATTGCCATCTGAAGAGTAAACAAGCAAACCACACAGAAAAAAGCATTATGCACAGATTTTCAGTACAGTTTTTGACCTTATGATAGTGATCAGGACTGATTTCGTCTTCATTTCCTTTCTTTTTCTCTTTCTCCCATCCACATCTGTGGGTCAGCAAAGGAATGCAAATGTGAACTGTGCACTGATTTTTATCATTTCTTGGTGTTAAGCAGCATTAAATTCTTTTCCTCATTTCTTTTCTTGTCCTCCTCTCCCTGTCCAGGCAGCTCAGAGCAGTGCATCACCTAACTGCTCTCAGAGTCTCAGATTCTAACAGCTGTGGTCCAAATATAGTGAGTAATTTTTCCAATCTCAGGGGGTGTTGCAGAGGTAGATCAATTAATCACAGCAAGGAGCTGCTGACTCAACTACATAAAAAGGTTGGGAGGGGAGGGAGGAGATTTTAGCATGAGAGTTCATGGACATCAATCCACTTCTTCAGATGCATTGCTAGAGTTATATTAAAGCTACAGGTTTTTAAGTAGTCATACAGTAATGGGGGGTGAGATAGAATGTAAGAGGGGACAAAAAGATGCAAATTGTGACCCTGGCCATAAGTCTTCAAAGCACTGGGTGAGATCATACATGTCTATCAAGATCCACTTAAAATATAAAAAACGGAAATAATCTCACTCTGTCAGAGCATCTGAAGAAGTGGATTGATAACTATGAAAGCCTGAGCTACAAATAGATCAGCTAGTCTTAAAGGCGCTTCTAGATTCCTCTTCCACCACCACCCCTTTTTCCTCTTTTATGTTGAAACAGACTAACATGGCTCTTCCTTTGATGACTACACTTTGAAAGTGCTCCCTGTACAGCTATATACAAATCTAAGGACCTCTAAGAATCCTAAACTTAAGCAACAGTAAATGCATGAAGACTAATGATTTAAAATAGGCACCAAGAAAGCTGCCCATTTTGACTTAATACACATACATGTACTCCTCTTTCCTCTCAGTCACAGTTCATAGGCAGAACCGGGAATTTTATTTTATTTTATTTTATTTTATTTTATTTTATTTATACCCCACTCTTGGAATGAACCGGAATGGACAGATCAAGGTTAACAACATCAATTTTTTGATAGGCCAGCTATGAAATGTACCAGATTTAGAATTAATTTGCCAGGCTGCACTTTGAACTAGCATATGTTTGGCAACCCTACTTACCAAAGTATCCAAAAACTGAAAGAGGCCGTATGAGCATGACCCCTGGCGTATCCATTGGCACAATTATCATACTGTGCTGTTTGTATCTAATGGAAAGAAAACACAGCTGAATCTCAGCTTTTAAAAAGCTGTATGGAACATGAGGCACAGGAAATAGTTCTCAGGATGTTATGGTGATTTCCAAACTTTTATTAGCACTACCTCTTAATCAAAAGCTACTCAGGCCCTTACATGTGCAAGATAATGACAGTGGTAAGGGGGTGTATTGGCCAAGACTGTGCAGTTCCCCCACTGCTGACTGACCCACGTATAGCCAGTGCGGCTACAGTTGCCAGTGACAGATGGCTGGTTGCACCTGGTATGTCAGCACATGAGAACCTGAACAGTCCAGCAGAACTTGGAAAAGTTAAATTTTTGAACTCTTGTGTAGTTGTGCACCTTCATGTAATTTCTGACCCTAGGGCGAACCGGTCACAGGGTTTTCTTGGCAAGATTTCTTCAGGGGGGCTTGCCATTGCCTTCATCTGAGGCTGAGATAGTGTGCCCAAAGTCACTCATGGGATTTCCATGGCCAAACGGGATTTGAATCCTGGTCTCCTGGAATCCTAGTCCAATACTCACAACACTACACCAGTATGGGGACACACACACATTCCTTTTGGCCACAGTCCAGGACCAGGTTGTGGCACTCATATTCTTTGTCCCATTAGTCAACATATGATGAGGACACTGCCATTTCATACAAGCCACAGACCAATACAATCACCTCCAGGAGCTGGTCATGTAAGACGACCAAGGGATCCTAGGAGTGCTAGTGCAAAAAGGAACTTTGTACAGCTCTGCAATGGACACAATAGAGCCCAGTATTGTAAAAATACTCACACAGGGCTACTGTGAGAATATTACAAAGCCATCCCTCAGTTTCCTTTTCCCCCCATATCATGTAGGACAATGCTGAAAAATTAAATGCATTCAGCCTACCTGCTCCTCTTTGCTTCTCTGGAAATTTGAAGCCCATCACACGATTCTGTCCCCAGTGCACCACAAAGAGTGATGCGCCATTATTTCAAAACTATAATTTGTATCTTACCTAGATCCAGATGTGCTTTTATCTTTGGCCATCACAATAGCAAATTTGCAATTTGGATTTCCAGCTCCTAAAAGACAAACAAGAGATGAGACTTCTCAGTGAAGAGTTTTAGAATGATTGGGCTATAAGGCTTGTTTGGCAATGAATGGGATTCAGAACTTGTTTTCAAGTAAACAAGTGTCTCTGGTACAAAGTCTCTGCTAGGAGGTGGTATGGAAAACTTTCTGCCTGAGATCCTGGAGAAGTACTGCCAGTCAGAGCTGAAAATACTGGGTTAGATGGATGAATATCCCAACATGTTGTGTTTGGAAATGTTACTTCTTTAGGCTACAGTTCCTAGAATAAAAAAAAATACTTTTTCAAGCTCTGTATAAGGCACCAACCTAGGTCTTTAAGTCAGAAATCTGGCTGATCTTTATGCCTAGCACTTATCCACAAACCAACAAAGCTGAAGTATTTATATGACTAGCTTATGCAACTTGTGGATCCATCCATCAGTATACCTGAAACCTGCTACACTTTTAAAATACAGATTTGAATAATACATATGATAGTTTACACAGTCTATTGGAACATTTTTAGAGTGTAACTTGGTGGCTAGCACCTGTGCTCCTAAGATGGGCACTAAAGAATGGAAAGGGGGTATTCTAAATGAGAAGTCAGGTATTTACCCTATGGCAGGGATGGAAAACCTGCAGACTTCAAGATATTGATGAATGACAGCTCTCATCATCCCTCAACATTGGCCACCCTGTCTAGAATTTATGGGAGAGGGCCTCAGTTTCCCAATCTTTGCTCTATGGACTGCATTAATGCCACTGATCACACAATGGCCTTCATCAATCCCTGCAGCTCCATGGAGACCCGGTTCCCTCACCTTTGAGCCATCAGGTTTAAATGCACTGTATCATTACTTCCAGGTAAGGCTTAAATACCCTAAAGGCACCAGATCCTGTCTGATCTTGGAAGCTAAGCAGGGTTGGCCACGTAAGCAGAATACAGCGCCTGGTATTCGCTGGCAGTCTTCCATCCAAGTACTAATACTTGGATGGGAGACTGCCAATGAATACCAGGTGCTGTAGGCGATATTTCAGAGGAAGGAACTGGCAAAACCACCTCTAAGTATACCTTGCCTAAAAAAAACCTATGAAATCCATGGGGTCACCATAAATCTACAGGAAACTTGAAGGCATGTACACACATACATACACACACAATTACTCCCAAGGTAACTTACCCCAAGTACAATCCATAAAATGATTAGCAATATAAAAACAACAAGAATGTAACAACAAGAACAAAATCACTGACAAAACATCATCAGACTGTTCAGATTTGAAATGCCTTATAAAAGCCTGGAAGTAATTAGGGGGAAAGACTGTTGGTTAATTCGAAAGAAAGAAAGAAAGAGGTGCTATGTGAGATTCCTTGTCAAAAGCATTTCAGAAATGAGGAGCCACCACTGAGAAACTCCTCTCTCTGGCTGTTGAAGTCATCTACAGCTTGTCAAGACAACCTCAGATGAACAAGTAAGAGAAATTCTACACAAACAGATCCTTCGCTGTTAATGGGAGAGGATGCAAGTTTTAAATCAAGTGGAATCAGAGTACTGAGAAATCATCTACCTGACCTTCGCCAATAACAGTAATGATAACAAGAATAACGATACGCATGATCCAGCCCAAGCATACTTGATTTCAATGGGATAGTGCCCCTTATGCTGAAGTCTGTACTATTGAAATGAACAGCAATTACGGGGGCTTCTTTCCGTCTATGTTTTGTTTATTTGTTGTTTTTAAGAGTTATACTTTTTTAACTGGTTTTACTTTTATGAATAGCTTTTAATTATATTCTTAACTTTTGTATTTGGTATACTTTTAGCTATGTCTCTTAACTGTCATAAGCCACCTTGAATTCCAAGTGTATACAGTGGGCCCCCTGGATCTGCAGGGGTTCGGTTCTGGATGCCCACAGATGTGAAAACACACACATGACTGTGTCCTATATTATTAGCACATGTCACCACCATTTTAGGTATGGGGTGCAACGATCCACAGTCAATCGAATCCACAGATCCAGAGCCCACGGATCTGGAGGATCCTTTCTTTCTCTCTTTGTGTGTGTGTAATTCTTTATGGTGGAATTCAACACAGTGGCTTAGAGACAAATTTAGGTGTATGCAACTGGACTCGAGGAAGCACACTTCTCTGTCCCTACTTCCCACAACCCATCTAACCTTAGCCAATCTCCTAGAAAGAGCTAAGTGGGATAGGCTGTCATGTGGGGCCTAAAGGAGGAAATCCCTGCATCGTAGATCACAGGAAGATGTCTCTGCTTAGCATTCATGGATCCCTTCTTCCACCACCAACACTACAGCCTACACACCACTCATCAGGGTCCCCAATGCAGCATTTTCAGGGGTTGCAGGACAGGTTGCTGTGGGAAGAAGTTTCCTTCCACGCATCTAGATGTACATGCCTAAATCTACATCTAACCCTTTATCAGGGGTGTAAGAGAACAGTTTTCTAGAAAAAGCTATATCTGTACCTAAACCTCTTCTTCATTCCTTAAGCTTAACACTTGGGAGTCCTGTGCCTCTTGTGAGATTTTTTGCAAAGTTTTGGAGCTCCTGGTTGAAAGCAAATTTGGAGCAGCCAGTTAGGTTCTCTGTAGCTCAGATGTGACTGATGGTTTCCAGGAAATCACAACCCATGCTGACAATAGCAATTCATAAGAAATGATGCACTGGAAATAAAAGGCGGGGAGTGTTGGAAGGGAGACAGAAATCCTGAGACAGAAACAGAAACAGCATTCCACAGGCAAAGATCAAAACAGCATCTCCTTTGACTGAGAAGAAAAAATAGGTTGGTGTTACCTTTTTATTCTGAAATGTAGTAGGCTTACTTGTATTTGAAAATGCTGTAGGAGGGAAATCTGGGAGGGTTCTGTTTATAAATGGTTAGAAGTTTGTCCATCATAACAATAAGAGGAGAGTAGGTGAAGCAACAGAAGTTGTCTGTCTGTTTTCATCTCATTTCCACAGAGGGAAACAGAATAGACTTTCTAGGATTTCCATCACAATAGTCTCGAATAGCTTTGCATTGAGATGCCAGAAACTGAACTCAGGACCTTCTGTATGCAAAGCAGGCACCTTTCCATGTGGGATTCCTGGCTAATGAAGGATAGTTTTTGCTCTCCTTGCTACAGTGTTGACAAGTCTTAAGGCTTTGCTTTTTTCGTATTATCTTTTATCAAAATTAACTGGAATAGGAATGAATATGGAAGAACCATTAATGCTGCCTGGTAGCCCTGGAGACAGTAAGGAGTTTTTTAAAATGCTGGAATAATCCATTTCCAAAGTTTTAAAAAAAAATATTACAGTCCAAGCATGGTATTTACCTTGCTATATTACATTCCTTTTAATATGAAACATACATTTAATATGTACACACTGGTTGTTCCCTCACTTTTTTATTTGAGTGGAGGGAGCGGGATTGTCTGCAAGGGAAAGCTATTTTCTGGGTGAGGACCCTTCTGTTTTCTTTTTTTATTTTGTGGGTTCCACAGGCAAATCTGCCCACAAAGTATCCTCTAGCTTAGAGATGGGAGGAGATGACAAAGCCACTAAAGTCAACGAGTTTCCAGTCGAAAGTTTCACATACTTTCAAAGTTCCAACCAAAGCAAATCAGTGCCAAACATTTTGAAAACACTTTCTAATGTATTGTTACATATAATTTTTAAAAATAATTTATTTGGAAAGGCTCTAGTTTCTCTTTTCTACTTGACTAGTTATTACCAGACTGCTCACAACAGCAGGGTTTGTAATTAATAAGACTGATAGTTCCTAGATGTAATCTGGATCTTGTGGTGAAGGAATTAGGATGGCTGGATTTCATTTCCAGCTTTTCTTCTGCTGGGAATGGAGCATGTACACATTCTGTATTTACCTCCCTCCTGGCAAGATAAATATATCTCTTAGCTGCAACCCAAAAATTGGATAAACTAATAGATTTAAAATGGGATCCTGTTAATTTAAACAATCCCAGGGACAGCTTTTGTTTTGTTTTGTTTGTCTAGCTGGAATGAATACATTTTAAGTTGTGTGTTTTACCAATATGGTCAGCTGTGTTATTTTTAACATGAATGGACATAATCTCGGATGCTTTTCTGATGGCAGGGAATGTGTTATATCAGTCTGAAATAAAATAATGAACAATACAGAGTATTACATACCGGCTTTGAAGTATGTCCTGTTAACTTCAGTGTAAGCAAGCCAGGTCATTATTGGTTACCATCCCAATGACAAAGTCATCTGCCATAAGAATTATTATCAAACATGATACTACAGAGAACCAGCATTTCATCTGGTCTGCTCAATGTACATCCACTTATACGTAATATGTCCTGTAAACTACAGCTCTTTAAAGAAAGGACAAAATAGACGAATGTTACCAAAGGGTTCTTCCAGAGGTTTTGGATTTTAAAACAACAACTAATGCTTGGTTTGCCCAGATGGTCCTATAGAGTAAATTTTGCCCTATCTGATTCTTTTTAAAAAATACAGTTGTCCCTCTGTATCCATGGATTTGGTATCCACGGATTTAAGTATTCACAGCTTGAAAATGTTCTTTAAAAAAAAATTCAAAAAGCATACCTTGATTTTGCCATCTTATATAAGGGACACCATTTTGCTATGCCACTGGATATAATGGGACTTGAGTATTCATGGATTTTGGTATCCATGGGGGGTCCTGGAACCAAACCCCAATGAATATGAAGGGACAACTGTAGTTTCCTTAGAGTTATAGTTATATAGAGAAAGTTATAGTAGTTATAATATATAGTATGGCCCTCATATCTGCGGGACCAGTACTTACAGATACACTTACCTGTGTCTGAAAAAATATGGTCTCTCTATGCATTTTCTAGATCCTCCATCACGATTCTATGGTACGCTTCTGCAGGAAGTTGACCACTGAGTTCTCTGGAGGACCTAGAGATTCCAAGAGAGGTGTTCTATCTAAGAATCTCTATGTCCTCTAGCATAATTCTATAGTATGCTTGGGCCGGATGTTAATTTTAATAGGGTTCACTATTATCTGCAGTAAGTCCTGGAATATATCCCCTATGGATACGGGGGCCATTCTGTATTGGTATAGTGCAGAAGTACCATTTTAGTGGTGCACTTTAGCACTATAATCAATTTTCTTTTAAAAAGGGAGAGAGAGGAAGAAGAAGAGAGAAGACTTTTTTGTCTCAAAATGTCTCAGAATTAAAAAGAAACCCTCTTGGGGGAAAATGTTACAGCTGGTGCCAGAAATGGCTAGAAAATAGTCTGGACAACAGAAACACTGGCTACAATCCTGTCTCCAGTAGCACTGTAGGTTTGTATGCAGACCTACACTAGGCTGAGCCATATACCACCCCTTCTGACTTACTGAACAGCCTCCAAAGCCCCCCACCCCTGCAAGACCACCCCTTGCTTCATGGGGAGCAGGCAGGATTCCGGAAGTGTCCCCATTACAGTAGAAATGATGACAGCTGTGCTGAAACCTCCAGAGGATCCCAGCAGATCTCAGAGCTAATGTCATCACTTTGTGCCTGGCTAAGGTGTAAGGTGCTTCTGTAAACCTCACTGCTCCCCACAAAGCAAGGAATGGCTGTGGTTGCAGGGAGGGGCTTCAAAGACTGTTTGGTAAGGCGGGGTGGTGGTGCTCAGGCTCTAGAGGGAAAAAGAGGAACAGAAAAGGATATACTTGTGCATATGGGAAACTTACACACACACATGTCCCTAACAGGGACCAAACAACACCACCACCACCTCAAGAACTATAGCAACAAATACTGCAACCTCCAGCAATCATCTTGTCAATTTGCCCTGGCTGGAGGAGCCCAAAGTCTCCCTCTTTACAACCATGTAATATTTTCATGGGGGTCAGGGGTAAAGGGGAGGCTGAGAAATCCCCACACGTACCCAGTGTATCAGATACAGATCTTGAGATCCTGGCCTTGGACTTCATAGAAGCTTGGGAATGTTGATACCATTCCTACTGACCAGAATTAGATGCTGGAGCTTCCACATAACATTGAAGCCTTTACGCTGTAATAGCACAGCAGCCTTGAGAAAAGTCTTTTTTGCTACCTGCCCATTTGCAGCCTGGAAATTAAAATATGGGCATACAATATCAAATGTTTATAACCTCATAAGGCCAGCATTTGGACAAATTTATTTTAAAATCTCAGTTAATGGAGATTTCATTTGCACCCCTGCATGTAGCCAGAGGGTTTATGGGTGCTTGCAGAAATATGATGGAAGAACCAGCACTGCCCTGTACAGGGACTCATGTTTGTGTAGGGCTCAGGTCAACCATATGTAGGCTTGGGACAGGGACCAATGCTAGGCAAAGTACCCTTCATGAACTGCCCTCTTATCCCACTTGCCATCCTCTAGGCCACCTTGCATGCAGCTTCTATTTTTGGCAGCAGCTGTGTTCATTATACCACCTTGTTTAGCCTACCATACAGACAAGATACATTAAACCCTATAGTCAAATACATTTGTGTTTAGAGTCTCTGATTCAAATTATCTGAAAGACCTCCTTTTGTAGTTGAAATCATACTCAAATGTTTCAAGGTACAAATGACAATGGCATTTTGTATCATCTGTCAGCTTCTTCCATGGAGTCCTCTACAAACTCTTCCGAACAGTACTACTATTATGATGATGGTGAATCCAATGATACTTATGACTACCCTTTACATGAAATGCTTTGCCTCAAAGAAGAGGTGAGAAGGTTCAACAAGTCATTCCTACCTGCATTTTACTCCACTGTTTTCCTTGTTGGACTTCCTGGGAATTCCCTCGTGATAGCAATCTATGCCTACATCAAGAAACTAAAGACCAGGACCGATGTATACATCATGAACTTGGCAATTGCTGATTTGTTACTGCTTCTTACTCTTCCATTTTGGGCTACAAATGCTGTACATGGATGGGTGTTTGGTGCCCCGTTATGCAAAATCACCACTGCCATCTATACCATGACCTTCAGTGCCAGCATGCAGTTTCTGGCCTGCATCAGTGCAGATAGGTACAATGCCATCGTCAAATCCCCAGGTCAACAAAGAATCACAAAACTATGCAGCAAAACCTGTTTCTTTGTCTGGATGGCTGCCACGTTACTTTGTATTCCTGATCTCATTTTCAACCAAGTCAAGGAGCTCCATGGCACGACTGCATGTATTTCTACATTTCCTGAGAGCTTGGGCAAAATAACTAAAGTAATTATTGAAGTTGGAGAAATAGCACTAAGTTTTGTGTTGCCATTCTTTATCATGCTGACCTGCTATTCAGCTGTGGCCAGAGTTCTCTTCAAGAGTCCCAGTGTGGAAAAGTCCCAGCCTCTGAAAGTTCTTGCGGCAGTTGTTTCTGTCTTTATTGTCACCCAGCTCCCCTACAATGTGATGAAACTTTGGAGAGCCATAGATATTATCTACCCTGTGATCACAGACTGCAAGACAAGCAAAGCCATAGATGTTGCATTCCAAGTAACCAACAGTATTGCTTTGTTTCATAGTTGCTTGAATCCTCTCCTGTACTTTTTTATGGGAGCGTCCCTCAAAATGCATATGGTGAAACTAGCAAAACGTTATGGCTATTGGAGAAGACAACAGAACACACCACCTGAAGAAATTCCTATGGACTATGAAGAGTCAGCAGAACAAACAAGCAGTTTTACTATTTAGAAAATTAATGCAGAGCCTATGGCCCTTCAGCCGCTGCTGGATGTCTCCGCATCTTTGACCACTGGCCACACTGCCTGGTGCTGATGGGATTTGGAGTTCAGCAACATCTGGAGTTTACCAACAACAGGTTCCTCACCCATTTCAGAGAATGTGGAGATGGATGACAGTTAAGCTCTGCCTGTTTTGGCTACTCATTGCATAATAATTTTGGAATTATTCTTTTGTTGTTGTTCTTAACTGCTGTTAATTTGACTTCAATGTATGGCAATCCTATGAATGAAAGACCTCCAAGTCATGCTATCATCAACAGCCCTGCACAGGTCCTGAAGACAGAGCCATGGCTTCCTGCCTTCTACCTTACCAAACATTATTGCCTTTTTCTAGTGAGTCAGGTCTTCTCATGATATGTCCTAAGTATGACAGTCTCAGTTTAGTCATCCTGACTTCTAAGGAGAGTTCAGGCTTGATTTGACTTAGTAGCCATTAATTTGTCTTTTTAGCAGTATTTGGTTTCCTAGACATCTGAAAAGACCTGCTCATTAAAAACTTCATGTTGATTCAATGAGTAGCTCTAAGAAGGTCAAGTTAAAGAGGTAGCTGGAGTAATGTGACCTCTGGACAGTACAGGCATAACATACCTTTTTCCATTCCTACCTTGTAATGCAATATAATAAAAAAATAGAATTTATTTCTGTGGACTTGAACTTCCAGAACACCCGTCAGCAAATTCCTCAGAATCCCCCAGTTAGTTGCCAGCATGGCCACATGGATATTTTGAGAGTTGTGTTCCAAAAAGTATTTTTTCTCACTTTGAATATAATCCAGTTTATACAAGCTGACTTATGAATAGAACAAACACCACTTTATTTCTAGCAAATTGTCATTTCAAATAAACAATACCTGTAGGCAATGATCCTATAACCTTTTGATTCGAAAGAAGCCCCACTGAACTCAGGTGGACTTACTTTTGAGTAGACACATGCAGGATTGTCTCATTAGTGAAAGACACATATAGGAAAGCAAAAGGAGGGCTGTGCTTAAAGCAGGGAAGTGGGTGATCAGAAGCATTCAAAAGCTATTGTTCTTAAGTTGACATGCTTGTCTGGAAGCCTGGATCAGAAAAAAGGATGCAATTTCATCCGTTTCTAGAAAAAGGAAGGAGGACCTGGATTTTCTTCTAAGACAAAAATTTGGCTATAATTGTCCCCTTCCCCCAGGCTCCTTTCTTCCTCTGTATCAGTTGGGAATGTAGAGTTTGTCCTTGGGACTGGAATGTAAAAGGAAGGAGATAAACCAGCCGGCCAGGGCTTATTTAGATCAGAGAACAAGCTACAAAGTCAGATGACTCCCTACACAACTCTGGTGCTTGATGTAACTTTAAAGTTTCAGCCTTCTGATAAAGATACTGAGCAGGGTTAGCCTGCAACTAAAATAAAACATCAGAGAGATTTTTTTAGAAGATTTTTTTTAATCTTACAAAATCTAATTTAGAATCCTATTTTATTTGGAAGTGACTCGGGGAAGAAGTTAGAAACAGGGAGCAATTAAGTGAACAGAAGAGTTGAGGTACTTTGAGAAATAACAGTAATAAGACTTCATGTGACCTCCCCCTCCAAACCAATTGTACTCATGATCTTGACCATTTGATTGTGTGACTATGGAAATGTAATGCAAATATGTATCAGTAAAGGACTGTGGTGGTGCTGGTGGTGATGTCTGCAGCAACATTTTATTGCTGAATAGATCTGAATGTATGCCCTGTGCCTCTTTTCATTGTTTCTTTTGGATCGCAGTAGATATTCAATACGGGCAGTATCCACATTGCACAACTGTTAACAGTTTAATCCTACTTTAAGTACCATGGCTCCATCCTATGGAATCCCTGGGATTTGTAGTTTGGGAGTGTGTTTAGAATTCTCAGCCAGGTAGCTTTAGTATTATATAGCACAAGTACTTCAACAAATTACACATTCCAGAATTCCACAGGAGGGAGCCATAACATTTAAAGTGGTATCAAACTGCTGACAGTTATGCAGTGTGGACACCCCCAAGGGTTGTTTCAGCAATGCTCTATTGATATGCTTCTTCTGCTGCAGGATCTTTCTAGTGCTTCTTTATGTTGCCCCAATCCATGCTTTCCACTCCCCTCCAACAATGAACCAGCATACCACTCCATGTCAACTGAGCATCCTCAGATTGTGTTGGGCTATTTTTAGGATTTCATCTTAGGACTGTTTAAAAAAATTGGTGTGTGTTACTCAAAAGTAAGTTCCACTTTGTTCATGGGGTTTCAAAAATCCCCATTTTGTTTGATTTGGTCAAGTACTATAACTACCATGTGGGTGTACACAGAACTGCAATGCAATGGATTCCATTATGAGCAAACTTTTCTCCTTTTCTTCTTGCCATTTTTCCAAAGTTGAAAGCTCTAGAGCCAAACTCCTTGGGCAAGGAGTAGTATGTCTAACTTTGGTCCAGTATCATATTGGCCTTGCTGGCAGCAGCCTGATAATATAAGCATGATGTCACTACCAGACCCTTTTCCCCATTCTGTGATTTTAAACTCACATTGCTCAGAAAACTCAGATTTCATGGGCACTGGGATCTTAACTGCTGAAAGCACTTTGGTCAAATAGTATATTGGCCTTGCTTGTTACAGGCATTTATATACTCTTGCTCTCACTTGCAACCATTTTTGTCCCTGAGTGGCATTGTGCCTAGTGCTTTTACAGTTGAGTTACACTACAGGAACTTGTAGCCCACTGTCTGAGTGCCCTGACGAGGTTTACAAGGAGGAAATGTGAGGATATGACTGGTGGAACCTCTGGAGACCCTGTCCTCTGTCCCATCCATTCCAATAGACACTAGACACCTCTGTCATTATCCCAATTGAAATCCATAAATGGTAGACTGAGACTCTGTCACTCTACTCCCCATTTAAAGTTTCTTAGCTCCACAATGTTCAGCTCAGTTGATTCATTATACATTCACAGATCTGTCATAAAGTTCCTACACAATGGCTTCCTTAAGGTAAGTGCCAGTTGGAACTACTCTCTCATTAACTTTTGAACACTACCACTTCAGAAGTCAGATTTGTGCCCATTTATTTGTTGGTATAGAAATTAGCCCGTTTGTCCAGTGTGGAAAGCACTACAGTAAACTCAATTGTTAGTCTCAACTGGAATAGACCCACTGAGTCCATGGGACTTAGATCAATCTTGACTTAACACACCTCATTAATTCCATGGGTCTAGTCTAGGAATGGAAAGACTATTCAAAAATATTCAAAAAATTGTCAAAATTTGGGTTTCTCAAGTGTTGGGAAATGCTTATGAGGAGAATGCTAGATGCACAAGAATATTTGCACTTCAAGACTTATTCTGTGCAAAAATGGACATGCCTTTTTACACAGAAAATGGCAAGTTCTGCACCATAAAATGTGCATTTGGGGGCACAGAAGAAGTCCCAAACTGCAAATAGCTTTTGAAAACTGCAATTTTCAGCAACTTTCTTGCAGCAAGGAGAAAATTATTTATTCTTGTCTATGAGACCAAAGCTGGCAAAAATCTATATCCCTAGCTATTCTAATGGGGACTAACTGTTAGCCCAGAAGATAACTTATATCATACTGGAAGATGAGCAATTAAATTAATCTTTTAAACATCATATTCTTCTTGCTTCCTTTAAAGCCACTAGTCTTTTAAGACTTTGATTCAAACACACCTACTTGCACTTACCATTTTTTTATCTGAAGACCCCAGCTGTGCATTTAATTGCCCTTCTCCCAATTTTATTTTTATTAAAATTTTATGTAGCTGAAAAATTGGAATTCAGAATGCTTTAATTAACTGGGAAGGAGAAAGTATAGTGAGCAATTTATGGACTGTTAAGAATGCTTTAAATGCTGTTATAATAATTTTTACATTGCTGCTATTTTGCTGTTTATTTCTGGTTTTAATTGTTGCATTCTGACCATTATTTTATATAATTTTAGTGTTGGTGATGAAACGTAACCCTATGCTGCAATTGTTTTACAACCTTTTTTATTTGCATCATTTATTTTTATATTTTGTTTCCATATTATCACCTAAGTGTTATGTTAGATTTTGGGTAACAAAGTGGTTCTACTGTAGAAAAATGTATTCAATCGCCTAGCAACCTCATATTATGTTTTGTCTTGTCCCTGCAAGCCAAGTAGGTAGAGGAGCAATCTAGAAAATGCAGACAGTGACAGCATCAGAATATGGGATATTATTTAACTTAATATTCTGGGGTGGAAAACATATCATCTTCAAATATTCTTCAAGATTGCTCCTTTCACTGCTCTTGTAAGAGAGCCTAATTATTACCTATATATTAGCATTTCAGCAACAGCATGTTCTTAATTAGAATGTGTTTTGCAGTATTAGAGAATGTTACATTTGTCAAGTAGCTTAAAGAGGGACAACAATTCAGACTGGAGAGGAAGCAACTGAAGATCCTGATGCTATCATTAGCATCACGTTGGATCTCAGCTCTTGTATCTGACTTTACCGAGGGCAGTTGTCTTACTGAAAGAATGCCAAAGAACAACCCTCTGTTTGAAGTCATCCTCCTTTTGAAAGACTTCCAATCCAAGCCCAATTTTAAGACAAATAATTTGTCAAATAATTTAATTTGTAAACAGCAGGAAACTGCATTCTGCCATTTGGGCAGTGTTGACAGGAGGTCATTCTAGATTTTCTATAATAATAATGCAACATATAAATGACTGCAACTGAATTGTGTGTTAATGTGTAATGTTTGAACAAGATTTGTATCTTATGTTTTATACTGTCTTAAATAGTTTTAACTCTATAGATTGTTTATCTGCATTTTTAAAATAACTTTTATATGTTTTTACCACCATTTTTCTATGTAGTTTAATCTGTTTTTGTTTTAAATTTGTAAGCCACCTTGAATCCCAGTGTTGGGGGAAATGTGGGAAATAAATAAATAAATAAATAAAATGCTTTATGAAAATGGTTCAGATTTTGTTTATATTAAGCAGTACAGGATATAAACGCTGTACCTGAATAAAATATTTTTAAAACAGCTGTTGTTATATTTACAAGCATTCTTAAAGAATATGTGTAAAGTATATTCCAACAGTTACTGGATTTATTTACATGCAAGAAACACAGGATATATAGCAGGATTCATAAACCCTTCTCCATTATTTTTAGAACTGTTGGGGTAAACTGGGACTAGGATCCAGCTAAATTAAAAGATTCTATGTTTAAATCACATGTGAGCTAGTCCATGGGGGAAGTAAGCATTTAAATTGGAACTTCTGGCTTGTAAGTGCTGTTCAAGCATAAACATATGCTCCCCAAAGTCCATCTGCCTTGTACTCTGGCAGTGAATACAAAAATAGGAGAGGAATAGATTAAGAGGTAGAATCAGCTTGTGCCTTGCACATTCTGGTATGGGAAATATTTTTACTTACCACTGCTCCACCATTTTTTGCCATTGATTATATAGCTGTCTCCATCTCTTTGAAGGCTGCATTGCATATTGGTGGCATCGCTGGAAGCAACATCAGGTTCTATATCAAACAGAATAACAAAACATTGGAGTTTGCTGCACCTGGAGCTTCTAACTGCTCCAATTACTCCAAGTGTGTGTGGGGGGAAGGTCTTACTCCACCATTTTGGGGTGAAGCATGCCCCTTGCTCAGGTCATGGACACTATGGTCTGAAGCCATACTAAAAAGCATACTTTCATTTTTCCTCAAGTGCAAGCAACAGTGATAATATTAGCATCACAGCTACTAGGCAAGAAGAAGAATGAAGTAAGGATGAGAACCAGCATGGTGCAGTGGCTTGAGTGTTGGAGTAGGACTTCAGCAGACCAGGGTTTAAATTCCCGCTCAGCCATGGAATCCCACTTGAGTAACTCACACACTGTCGGCCATGGAGGAAGGAAAATCTTGCCAAGAAATCCAATGATAGGTTTGCTGTAAGTCAGAAACAACTTGAAGGCACACACAACAGCAACAACAACAACAGGATGTAAATCCTCAATTATTTCATCCCCACATGCAAGGATAAATAATTGCTGTAGTTTTCTCTCTGCTGCAAGAGAAAACAAATATTTTCACAATCTCTCTCTCTCTCTCTCTCTCTCTCTCTGGCTTTTCTTCGCAAACGAAGATTCAGGAAGGACTCATCCCGTGCTTTCTGCAAGCGCGCTGATGACTAAAAAGGCCAATCCGAGATAAACAAGTCCGGTTGCAAAAAGCACAGCAGAAGGTCTCCTTGGGTGATATTTTTGGGTTGTGATTCTTTCTGCGTTGTCGTTTCTCTTCAAGACTTGTTCATCGTGAGTTCTCAAATAAGGCTGCAGCATTGTGGATAGTGCGTCTCCATGCCTCCCGATGTGAGGCCAGGGCGGACCACTGTTGGTGATCAATTTGGCCAAGCCTGAGATGTTGTTTCAGGGAGTCTTTGTATCGCTTTTTTGGAGCGCCCCTCTTACGCTGACCCGTGGCGAGTTCACCGTAGAGTAGTATTTTTGGGAGGCGATGGTCCTCCATCCTAGAAACGTGCCCTGCCCAGCGCAGCTGTGTTCTCAATATCATGGCCTCAATGCTGGTGATCCCTGCTTGCTCAAGGACAGCAACATTCGTCACATAGTCAATCCATATTCTACCCATATTTGAGTATTCCAGTGAGTTATAATTTTTCTGTGCAGAAAAATATGTGGAGATTTTTTGTGTGCACATAGTGCAGAAAAATCTCACTGCTCTATTATTCTTCCTTACTGGACTTCCTAATTGTCAGGAAACCCATTTTCCAACCAGGAAATGAATAATAGAGAATATTCTTTCAATCCCTAGTTCCTTCTCTTCACCATCCTGACACTCTGAGTAGCAGCATGTTAGGATGCCAGCAGTCAGGATACAAACCCTGGGCCTATGCAATTGCAGCATCCTTTGGGACAGTTCTCTTTCCCACAATTCCGCCCCCAGGTTATGCACCCTGACACACTGCTATAAAAATGTGAGGGTGATGGAGAAGGAAGGGCAAAAGGGAAACCAGCTTTCTTCCCCTCTTCTCCCAATATATTGTTGGTGTTGCTCCCACCATCAACTGTGGAAGGAAAGGAGAGAAGGTGTTTGGAGGATAAGAGCAAAGCTTAGAAAAGTTACCTTTTAAAGACTAGAACTTCAGAAACCCCCAGCATAGTGATTGGCCAAACTGGCTGGGGGATTAAGGTAGCTGTAGTCTAAAAAGTAACTTTTCCAAGCTCTAGCTAAGAGCAGAGGTGGAGAAAACTTTGGGATCAGAAGGACTGGAGGGCATTCCCCCACTCAAGCCTTTTTCTGAAATAAGCTTGGGAAAATTAATAGAGGTTTTACCATTACTTTTCTAAGATCTTTAATCATTTCTAAATTTGTATAAGCCTAAAGTGAGCTTGGAAGACCACAACCATCTCTAATATATATTGACATAGACAGACATACCCACTTGTACTAACTACTGTATTCTTTATTACTAGGTTTGAAACACTGACTAGAATTTTTTAATTCAATGGGACACAGAAAAATACAGGATGATAAGGAGGAGAGAGAAGATTTGGGAATGAGTTAATCTATATTTCCTGTTGTAACTGAAGTTGTGCTCGTGGAAAATACAATTTAGAAATACAGGGTTTTTGTTTATTCCCCCATGCTGCATGTGAATAGTTCCAGTTCCAAAAGAAGAAAATCACCTGTCATGCAGAAACAAGAGCTAATTTTCCCTTCAAGGAGAGGCTCCAACCACTGTTTCTTCTGTTCCTCTGTCCCATATAAGTGCAAAACCTCCATGTTTCCTGTGTCTAGGGGACACAAGAAAGGTTGCTATTTAAAGACTGTATCCTAAATGGCACAAAATATAAACTATAAAAATGTTGGCAAGGAAGTTGGAGGTTTACAAAACCTGGTGCATGACAGTTGAACACTTCTGGAGCGAAGTAACACTTCCCAGTCTCTTCTGCAATTAATGCATAGTCCAGCTGGCCAAGACCACTGACTGCCGGCAGAAAAAGATTCCAGAGACCCTCTGCTTTGGCCTTTTCCTGACAAAAGGGGGAAGATGAACTAAGAATATGTTTTTCAAAGTGTGAAAAAATGGTGTGACAGTTTTGTTTTTGTTTTGTTTTTTACCACACCTCCCCAAATCCCCCATCCAGCAAAAAAGATACTGGGGATTCTGGGAGCTGAAATTCAAAAAAGGAACTTTTCCAAGCTGAGGTGCTCAGCAGTAATTGTAACATAACCAAAATCCTAAGCAGACGTCAGTGGGGATTAATTTATACAGAAATCAGTGGGAATCATTTCTATGTAAAAATTGGTTAGGTCTGGGTGATACTGGGTATCTTATTTTACTAGTTCTTCCCTTTTCTCTATGTTCAAGCTAGTGACTTTCACCATTGCTCCTAAGTTCAGACTGGTTTCTCATCATTCCACCCATAGCAGCATTTAAATAATAATATATTGGTGAGGGACCTCTTTAGTTATAGCTACTGCAGATCCAGCTGCCAAAGAGGGAAGTTGAGCTCCAGTTTGCTTCATCAGCTGTGGGAGAGGCAGGGAAGAAAAGTTCTGTGTTCACACCATGACAAGGGAATGGTGTGAATACCTTTTTTTCAATCACAGCCGCCATTCTGAATACTGTATAAGCTTTCCAGTATTATTTTACTGGCAGTCAAAACCATTTGTACAGTATTCCCACGTTTCACTATTAGAGGCTGATTTGTGCACTGATGTAGGTTTTAAACCAGGGATGGACCACCTTTGACCTTCAGGTGTTTCTTAATCCCTTTCAACTGGGGCTGATGGGAGTTGTACTCCAACAACATTTGGAATGTCACATATTGCCCAACCCTATTTTAACTTGTGGGTGCTCTTTCTTGTTGACATCTATGTCTTTCACGATTTGTTTCTATGTTCTAATTATAATTTTGTATTTTATCGTATATTTTATTGTTGCTATCCACCTCAAGCACTATTTTGCAAATAAAGGTGAGATATAATTTAAAAAGTTATCTATCATATGCAACATTCCTATGTGTGATGCCTATTTCTATTGCTCCACACTTTCCTTACATTTTCATTGCTCGTGTGTTCTGCAGCTTCTCGAAAGAAAGGCAAATGCCCTTATTTCCCTTTCTAGAATACCATTCTGGAAAAATTGCCATTGCATGTTATGCTATTGCTTGATGAATGTACATTATCTGCCTTGGGACATCATTGCATGAAACAAGGCAAGACATACATTTTTCAAACACATAAAGGAAATTAAAAAATTAATTAATAGCAAAGATGCTTATAGCATTTTTGGAAGGTCTTCATTATGGATGAAATTCTAATGCCATAGAAAAGCCAGTAATGCTCCCTTAGCAAGCCAGAACTGAGGTCAGTGTTGTCATAAATAACATCAGTTCCATTCATATCCACACCCAACATTTCTCAAACTCTGGTCCCACGCAACCTTAATCTATACATAATAATAAGTCCTACATGCCAGGCATGGGAAAAATATTCACAACTATTCATTTCCTGGCTGAAAAATAGGCTTCATAATAGTCAGGAAGAATTTTTAAAAAGTGCTCAGAATTTTGCAGTTTTCAGCTAGCATTCTCACATCCTGAAGGTTTTGGGGAAATTATTTTACACAGAAATATATGTGCATTCTTGCTGTGGCAGTCATGGTTTTTTATGTAAAAAGGTATGTTCTTTTGCACACGCACACACACACATACACACAAAAACACTATAGGCACAGGCAAGATTGATGTCTGATGAACGCAAAACAGCGATCTTACACACAGATACCCATGTGGCTATTTTTTGTGTCAGATTGTTACATTTTGCACAGAAAAACAGAAACCTTGCACTATAACAAATATGCAAATGTATATAAATGCAAAAATTGCTGAGTTTTCCACACAAAACAGCAATGGTGCACAAAACACACACACACCTGACTATCTGAACATATTTTAATGTAAAAAAAAATCCATGATTCTCATGCAACCCCACCCCGCACAGAATAATTTCCCAAAATACTTGGAGATGTGCAAATACCAGGGTGAGAACTACATAGAAATATCTGTTTTCTCCACAGTGGGGGAAAAAACTGTGGAAATTATTTGTCCTTACTTTCAAGGACAAAACAATTAAATATTTATATCCCTGTCCATGTGTCTTACTCTACAGCAGTGGTTCTTAACCTTTTCTTTACCAGGGACCCCCTTTAAATATCTTTTGTTGCCACAAACCCCCAAGACTTAATTCAAGATTTAAAACCATCATCAACATCAAAAAAACAACAACAATTACACCATCCATTAAACCTTCCCTCAAAGTCACAATACGGAGAGGGAAGACTTTTCTCCTGCTTCTTCCTGCCAGTTTGTAGCTGGAGTGAATTGAACAGCAACACACAGGCCCAGCTAGCCAGCCAGCCTTTGCCTTGGCTCCTGTCATGTGGGGAGGAAGTGGGCTGAGCAGCCTTCAAGCCTTCATGGGGTCCGCGGACCACAGGTTAAGAACCACTGCTCTACGGTGTTACTTTGAAAACAAATTTTCTATTTGGTGAAAAATCAGAACACAGGTACATAAGACTAAAGTTAAGCACTGCAGGCAACATTTTTAATAACACTTTTATGACGGGTTGCCTGATGCATGAGCCAGTGAAACTGGACAGGAACCTGGCCTTATCTGCAGATGAAATCACTGGAACAAATGTCTTTTTAAAATCTTCTGACTAGGCAAATATATTGCACTTTCCTTTTCAAGCTCTATACACTCCTCTAAATGACATAAGATCCACAAAGTACACATCATTCATCAAGACATGTCCACATTATTCTTCAAGTTATATTTGGATAAGTATAAAACTGCATCAAATTTGTCTTGCTATTACACTATACAAAACAGAAATATGAGTACCTTCAGTCTCTCAATCACAGCAGGTTTTTTCCATATGTCAGGTGAATTTTTATTTTTGGTATAATACTCTACCATTTCCTAAGAGAATGAATGGGATCAAGAGAGAATACAGTAAGGTAATATATCTGGATCAGTGCACAATATTTCTATACATACACCTCATTAGATCACCACTATAACTTCATTCTATTTTCCTCAAATGTGGTAAGAAATTATAAGTATAATAACTGAGGGAAAGATCCATAAACATTAGTGATATTTCAATTTAAATATCTTAAGCCCTAAAGAATGGACAAATAACAAAAACAGCATGACCATCAGTTTTTCACTTCACAGAAAAATATTATTAATATTTTGCCTATCAATTAAATAATAAGGAATTGGCTGTGTTATGTACAGTTTTACTGGCTGTTCAAATATCTTGTTATTGTTAACATGGCCCTTTACACATCACCAAACAAAAGAGGAAACAATTGCATAAAATGTGCAAGTACTAATTTAGAAATACAGGTGCAAATTTTAAAAGAAATGCAACACATCGTAAAGAGGAAGACTGTGACCAGGTGACCTTTGTGTCTGCTTCACCTTACTGTCCAGGAGCTGTTTGCGTCAAGATACCTATTTTCTCCTTCTACAGTTCTTTATCTTTATACTAAATTTGGACTAGACAGTTCTGCATATAGAGGGCAGCTTTGAATAGAAGCCTGCCCTCTGACAGCCCTGCAAATGTAGGACTATCCTCTATAAAACAAGACTCATCCTGTTGAATCCTACTGCTACCTTCAATTAGAATATGCCAACTGAATACATGGGATTTACCTATGTGTTAAATCACCACTCAGTGGGTCTACTCTAGACTAACCAATAGGATTCAGGATTCACCCTAGCCCTGTGGCAAATTACAATGGCATACAGCTCTCAGATGCTCAATAGTGATCACAGTACCACTGCTGACTATACACTTAGTGGGATTGAGGGAGCAATGACCAGGTGGTTTCCTATTAAAGGACACTTTACCAACAGCCCAGAGCTGGCCGTTGCCAGGAAAACAACTGAAATCTCCTCATTATATACCATATTAATGATACCGGAATCATGACCTTCTTTACATGTGGTCACTTCTCTCCAGTAAGCATGAAACTATTGAGGGAGAAACTAGACTCTGAGCTACTGAATGGAGCTAAGGGTTATTTATTTATTTATTTATTTGTGCAATTTATATGCCACCTTTCTCCCAAAGCGGGACCCAAGGCAGCTAACAAAACAATTAAAATTACACTTGAAAGCAATTAAAACCAATTTTAAAACATGCAAAGTAAAAAAACAGATAAAACAACATAAAACACACATTGATAAAAGCTGCACAGATACAGTTATACATCAAAGGCCTGCATGAACAAAAAATTGTTTTGCCTGCCGGCGAAACAAAGACAGGGAGAGGGTCAGCCTAGCCTCCCGTGGGAGGGAGTTCCAGAAGGTGGGAGCAGCCACTGAGAAGACTCTCTCTCGTGTCCTTACCAAGCGGACCTGGGATGGTGGCAGGATCTAGAGAAAGCCTTCCGCTGAGGATCTTAAAACCCTTGCAGGTTCGTACAGGGAGATACAATCTTTCAGATAGTCTGGACCTAAGCCATATAGGGCTTTAAAATTTGTATCTTATGTTTGGAATCACAATCCAACACCATATATAGTGGAGATACTTGGTTCATTTCAGTATTCATCTTTATAAAACAGAGGAAAAGCAAGCCACATTCTTGCTCATAAAGTGATGGTAGGATCTCAGTTTGTCTGTTTGCATCAACATCCTTAGTACATCTCACCTTTTCAGCTGGAAAAACGTATTTTTTCATGAACTCCTTCACCTTCTCAAGCACTTCCATGCCCTCCTTAGATTGCTGAAACCCTTCCCCTGTGCTACAACACTGAGTATCAGTGGTAAGAGATGTTCTGAAAGAAAAAAACATAATGAGGCAGGAATAAACCCTCTTCAAAGGATATGTAAACTTTTTTTAAAAAAACAAGCTTTCTCCAATGAAATGGTTGGTAAGAATGGAATCAGTTCCAGGGACAGTTAAGAAAAGAGAGAGAGTTTCTTCTACACGGGACCTGAATATTTCTAACCTTTTAATCAGCTTGCTCAAGAGCTATGGCATTGAAACTGCAATTAGTAAATTTGCAGGACCAGTCACTAGGCAGGAGTAGTATTTCAAGCAAGAAATGCTAAGGGGTGGAAAACAAAGGTGAGGTTTCAGAGGATGGAGCTGTACATGTTGTTCAGCTTGCTCTGTGTTCCCTAAGATAGCCTGCTGCCATCAGGTGCACTAGAGGACACCTTCTCATCACCAGAGTTGAAATAAAATTAAACTACCAAATCAGTAAGCTGCTGCATGTGGCATGGAAGGGCACTATTTTGTACTTTGTCTCAATCAGCAGGATGATTTTAGCCAGCCTTGTAAGCTTGCCATTGGAGTTGCTGACCTGTTGGTTTAGGACTATAGATGTCCTAAAAATTTTGCAAATATGAATTACATCTTTCTCTTGGACTAGAAAGGATTATAATGAATTTTTTCCATGTTAAATGGACTAGGGTGGGGCAGACTTTTACCCTACTTTTCACTAGAACCACAAGATCCAACCACCAGAGGCCACTGCAAAAGACATTTATTTAGAATTTCAACAATTCTTATCCCAGGCATTTGACTACCAAAACTGCATTTGAGAGCACTCTCTCAGCTGCTCTTACACCCACCCCCACCTCAGTCTGCAACCTCAGTTACTTTGGCATGAACTGCATACACGTCTAAAACCTTCCGTATAAACTGTGCTTACTTTCTTGCTAATTGCAATCCAGCTTCTGCCAAAGGTTTTACCTTCTCGCCAAACTCAATGCTACTTTCTGCCGAAGAATTTCCAATAAGATATCTGGCATACACACCCTAAAGAACAAATATAATAAATCTGAGAGATGGAACTGGCAACTCAAATAGATTGACTTGGTTGTGCTTTTTAAAAACTGAAAACATGAAAGAAAAAAATGTAAACAGTGGCTATAGAAAGAACCTCACCCCATCATCACTTCCTCTTGCCACTAGAATCCAGTACATCTAGGTTCCTTCACACTACATAATTACAGCAATATAACTCCACTTTATCCGCTATGGCCTGTAGTTTGGGGAAGCATTAGAGGTTGAGAAATCTAGCTGAAAATTCTAAATGCTCCTCTCTAAACAGCAAATCCCAGGATTCCATAGGGTGTTACCATGGCAGTTAAAGAGGAATCATAGTGCTATAATTGTGTAGTGTGTCATCTGCCCTAGACAGATGAATCTGTCTAAAATGCTAGAATGACGACACATACCTGAATTCTGCTATAGCAGCATACAACTGCTATAGCACAGTACAACCCAAACAAACAAATCTTCCATTGAAATAATTGGTAAAGTATCATTTCTTGGGGCTTGCTGCTAGCGAAAGTAGCTTATAATGATCTTTACTGTTCCTTACAGACTACCTCACTACCATAAACTGAGGAGTAAGGTTCTTATTGTTTCTATCTGAAACATACAAGATGTTCACATATCCATGACAGTGGGTATTACCTGGCTTATTGATGCTAATTTAAAATATGAAAATGCAAGAAAGAAATTCAGGTCAGGCAGAGCAGTGCTGACAGCTCTGCAGCGAGAGTAAACCATGCTCAGTTCTTCAAATGAAGGAATTCCTAGAAAAACCACATAGAATGATGTCAACACTTGGCTTGGGTGTATGATTTATACAGGTCTTTAAAAAAATTATATGCCACTCAGATATACAGGCCCAGAGCTTGGATACTTTTTTGAAGTCTGAATACCCAGACTGCAACTGCCAGAATCCCTCGGCCTGCATGGCCACTGGCGATTCTGGGCACTGCAGCCCACCAAAATGAACTATTCCAAGTTTTGAGTGGGACCTCTTCAAACAGATTGGTACAGTCAATGTAGCATTTATGCAAGGATGTCTGCAAAAAGAGGATGCTGTGCCATGCCACACTATTGCAGCCCAGGCCTTTACTGGAGTCACTTTTTTCTCAGAAAAAGGCTTTGTGGGAGAGTGTGTGATAGCAGTAGCAAGAAGTAATCAGGAAATTCCCCTTTTATCAATGTTCTTGTGAAAGCATCTTTGCACTCACATTTCATTGGATACGACCCAATGTAACTGGGGTTCTTTAAGAGTTAAACTCATTGAAATATGTTTTTTAAAAGCCCTGAGAAATCAACAGTGAAATCATGTACATATACATGTTTACGGAGAAGTAACTACCACTAACATTTTTATTTATAGCATTTAAAACCCAACACTATAGCTAGAAGGCTCTCTGAGTAGCCTGTATGTCATTAAAGAAGAAAAAGAAAAGCCAGACCCTGTGTTCCTAATGTGATGAGATGTTTCAGTCTGATCGACTGGCTGGTGAAAAAGGCAAAAATCTAACTTCAAAGGAGTGATGGTGACCATACTTTTACAGTCACCCTGGGGTTGTCTATACAAGGCCAAAAGAAACAGATTGCTCCACAGTAATAGCAAGTTGTAGCACCTGTAACTTGTCTTAATGGTTTTACACCCACCATAAAGTTTGCATGCCCTCTAGCCCAGATGGTGGCTGTGAGTGAATTACTCATGTTTTCAAATCTACTGCTACCAAGTTTTTTTAAAACCCTATTTCCATGGTGCACACAAGCAATATTTCACCTTTACCAAAAAAAAGGGGGGGGGAGATAACACAAATCCCTGTTTTATCGCCTTAGCGATCGCTCACTAAGGTGAAAATCCAACATGGTAGCAGCAGGTGCTTGCCCTGTTAGCAAACCCCATACCCCCAGGCTCATCCAGCCAATCAGGTTTGCACTTCCTCTTATATGGGAAAGTGATTCATATCAAATAACTTGTCCCAACAAGCGGGAATGTGCATTCCCCACGGAGCTTTTTTAAAACCCCAGGGAAAGCCGCGAAGGCTTTCCCAGCATACTTTTTTGCCCCACTCCTTCTGAATATGGTGCATTGATGCAGGTTCCCATTAAGTAAGCTTGCATTCCCTGCAAATTCTATGAGAATTTTTTTCACCATTTTGACAACCCCCCTTTCTCTCTCTCTCTCTCTCTCTCTCTCTCTCTCTCACACACACACACACACACACAATGATCTTACACCCTAATAAGTGTGTTTAGGACTGCAATGCACTATATGCCTTTACTAATCTGTGATCGATCTCTTTGTCAATCTTGGCATCTGAGGAGATGATGCTTCCCAGGTAGGTGAACTGCTGAACGGATTTAAGCACAGAGTTGCCGACGGCAATGTGGGGATGGTGGTGTTCGTCCTGTGGTGCAGGCTGGTAAAGAACTTCTGTTTTCTTCAGGTTGACTTCCAGCCCAAATAGCTCTGCAGCTGTTGCAAAGCAGGACGTTAGGCGCTGCAGAGCTGCTTCTGTGTGGGCAACAAGGGCAGCATCTTCGGCGAAGAGCAGCTCACGGACTAGATAGTTTAGAGTCTTAGTGTGAGCCCTCAGACGGCTTAAGTTAAACAAGCTACCATTAGTACGGTAAAGTATAAAGGTGCATTTGGAAGACTTCACAAAAGAGTCTAGAGCAATAAACACCTGAGGCAAAGCACAAAAATCAGTGTGTATAGAGCCACTGTACTGTCTATCCTCCTTTATGGATCTGAAACATGGGTCACCTATCGCCACCACCTACAACTCCTCGAGCGCTTGCATCAGCGCTGTCTACGCACAATCCTAAATATACACTGGACTGACTATGTGACACATGTTGCTGTCCTTGAGCAAGCAGGGATCACCAGCATTTGACGCCATGATATTGAGAACGCAGCTGCGCTGGGCAGGGCACATTTCTAGGATGGGGGACCATCACCTCCCAAAAATACTACTCTACGGTGAACTCGCCACGGGTCAGTGGAAGAGGGGCACTCCAAAAAGCGATACAAAGACTCCCTGAAACAACATCTCAGGCTCGGCCAAATTGATCACCAACAGTGGTCCGCCCTGGCCTCACATCGGGAGGCATGGAGACGCACTATCCACAATGCTGCAGCCTTATTTGAGAACTCACGCCGAACAAGTCTTGAAGAGAAATGACAACGCAGAAAGAATCACAACCCAAAAACATCACCCAAGGAGACCTTCTGCTGTGCTTTCTGCAACTGGACTTGTTTATCTTGGATTGGCCTTTTTAGTCATCAGCGCGCTTGCAGAAAGCGCAGGATGAGTCCTTCCTGAATCTTCGTTTGTGAAGAAAAGCCAGAGAGGGAGTGAGGACTGCAACATAAAAGCACCTTCCGAATCTGTTCCTACTTCTGTTTTTATGTTCCCTTCCTTTTGAGGAAAAAATTCTTTTAAGGAAAAATTACACACACATACACGCACACCACATTTAACATATCTAGAAACTGTTCCTACAATAAAATTAGCTAAATTGGTCTGAGAAATTGAGTATGAAAATGGTAAGAAAATGGCAGTCACTGGTTAGTACAAATTATTGCTTAAACAACAGTTTTTAAAAGAAAAAGCACTGGATAGAAAGAAGGATACATACCTGCAACATTTCTTACATTATTGAAAATCTGAGAAACTAAAGGCATGAAAGCTCTGGGGCAAAAGCAGAAAGAAATGGCATAAGCAAAGTCTGCCAAAGGATGCCCCACAGTTGAAAGTTCCCAGTCCAGCACTGCCACAACACGAGCCTAGAAATGGAGAAAGACAGAAATAAGACCTTGAAGAAGTGGCTATCATGAAAGAGACAGATTCACAACCCCGAAACAGTGACTCCAATATGCATGTTGTTTAGATGCATGTCTGTAAAATTTCAAACAGATATATTTGCACATATAGACCTTTACACCCATATTTATTCACACCATCTATAACAAAAGAAAAACAAACAAAAAGGAGCCCCCCCCCTATTTTTAAGATAACTGAAATATGCTGAAGACCCTGAATTGTGTGCTAGCATTGCTTACATTAGTATTAAACAACTGTTGACTCATCTTACAACATGAACCTTAAATCATTCATACTAAAAGTCAACCCTGGCATCTCTACACCCCATGCCACAGAGCCATTCCTGCTGGTCAGAATAGTTTACAGACAAACTGCTTTGGTCCTAGTTCTGTCACTATGTGCTGGTCAGCACACCTTCCCCCAAGCTCTTTTCCCATCACTTTATTTGGACTCGTCGTTTAATTTTCACGTCCTCGTGATTTCACAGAGCACTGTTAAGCTGTGTAAATCACTGCCACAAGATGTAGAAATGGCTACCAACCTGGGTGGATTTGAAAAGGAGTTAAATACATTTATAGAGGTAGGTTCCAAAATGGCCGCCACTAGACATGTTTGCTACATGATCACCTCCAAGGTCAGAGTCAGTGCAGGCATACTTCATTTAACAAAGCCTCTGACAAAGAAGCTTCTTTTTACAACGACTTTTGACATCTGCCCAGTTCCCACCTTTCCCTTTTTATCCGGGAAGTTTTTTAGCACTGGGACGATGGTAAAGGAGGAGGGCTGGGGTAAAATTTTCAGTATCAAGTTGCAGCAGAGTGCCTGCAATAAACTATACAATAAAGTTTGAACTGGGAAAGAATAGGATTTTATTGTAGTTGTGTGGTCCTGCCTACAACTGGCAAGGTGAACAGCAGCTCTCTCCAGAATCCCTTACTAAGTGCATGTGTGAACACCAAAGCTGAGAGAAGAGAGGAAAGCAGATAAGCTTACTTCACCAGCTCCACTCAGAATGTTAAAAAAGCAGAGATCTGTAAGTGTAAGAGATCTATAAGTATCCACCAAAATGAAATCAACTTAAAAGGCACACAATAACAACAATTTATATTCCATCTTTTCCCCAACGTGGGACCCAAACTGGCCTACAATAATGTTCCATGTACCTATAAGACCATTTCACAGATGGGTAAAGTAGCACTTCATTTGCCAGCAATCACCTAGCAGTCAATGCCGTGTTAAATCTAATCAGTGACTGTACCTATTATCAAATAACTAGATTAGCTTTCAGCACCACAACAGAAGTTGTGCCAAATCAGGGTTGTGCAATGCATGAATGAGCCCTGCACTTGCAGACTCACTCTCCCCCCCCCCCCATTTCTTGTCCCCTTAGCACAATCATTTCCTCATTCACTTCCAAATTAGCGGAAAACCACCATATACACTCAAATTAGGATTACAAACTAAGTACAAACTGTATTTATGTTGAAATTAAGCCTCTATGCCAAGGACAGGGAACCTCTGGCCCTCCATTTTGACTACAACTCCCACAGTCCCTAGCTACTGTTAGTAGTTTTGAAAGGCCAGTAGTTCCCCACCTGTACAAACAGGACTGAGAATGCAACTGAAGCCACCTGACACATACCTCTCTTGGATGAAAAATGACATTTTCTAGTCTAAAGTCTCCATGGATTAGCTTTTCTTCATTGTCATTGGGTGGCAGGTTGTTCATTAACCATTCAGCCAACTCATTCATTGCAGGGATGTTGATGTGAGCAGCTGCTTCATACTGTCTTTTCCAAGCAGATACCTAAAAACCAAATCCAAATGGAAACGTCATTTGTATTTCCTGAGCCCACTGAGAATTCCTACACCCAATGGAGTTGGACCATGCCAGTTCTGCTTCATTGCATCATGATTTGCCAACCCTCCAAAAAGCATGGGACATGATTTGTCCTAATAATTATACAATCTGCGGGGAAAATACTCCAATGGAAATAATCAGATCGGGGGGGGGGGTTTCCAGTTTTCCTCTCCTTGTTTGTTTATAGAAAAACTGGACATGGTAAATAACTGAAACTGGAGGACACTGTTTATAACTGTGTAAGTGACAATGTCATAGAATATCAACATTGAAGGTCTACTTCTGTAGGAATTCTGCAAAGAAAGAAATAAGGAAGAAAAGAGAAAAGAACAAGAGAGAGAGACTGCTGAGCTAACGTGTGTTTTAGGGCTTCATATTATCCAGAATGCTAACTTTCTTGTTTAAAAACCACATCATCTGAAACGTAAAATAAATTCATTCTTTCTGCAAGAGTGTTTGCAACCAAAAGACTGCCACAAGAAATCATAGGATAAGGTGGAGAGTTTAGGCACTTACCTGTCTCTTACAGAAGCCAGCTCCTCTTCCATAGCTTTGAAGCCCAAGTGAATTCACATTGAGTGAGTGCAGCTGGGCCAAGGTTTCTATGAGAGCTACATACAAGGCAGACCGCTCCGCTGGGCTTACTTCAGGCAGTGTCATGTCTCGAAAAATGCGACCCTACGGACATTGTGAATCAGGTATTAGAAGACACAGAAACAAGTGGGGAAAATTAGAACTTGACAAAAATGAATCAAATATGGCGGCATTAATTTTGAATGCACTTATTTATTTCTCTGAATATTAAAGCTTCAAATTTGGTTTGCCATCCTGCAAAGCTATTTGGGATATACCAGCAATGACTCACTTTCCACACTGGAACTATATATTTATTTCTAAAATTTATGCCCTCTCTTTCAGTGGTCGACTTGTATTCTCACATAGGCTTGCAAAAGAATTTTTAAAATACAGGTCACCCCCCATATTCGCAGGGGTTTGGTTCCCAGACTTATTGCAGATACCAGAAACCACAATAATAGTGAACTCTATTAAAATAAAGGATTTCTGGTACAAATATGCCATAGCGTTGCACTGGAGAACCTTGTGATTCCTAGAGAGGATACCTCTCTAGGCATTTTCCAGTGTGACTATATGGTATATGTCCCTATTTTTGCAGCTGCAGAAAAATGAAAATGCAGATATTGGTTCAGCAGAAACGGAGGAGGGTGTGACTTGTACAATAAAAATAAGGGAATACCTCAGTTAACAAAGCCTCTGACAAAGAGTATCTTTTTTACAAAGTCTTTTTAAGGCCACCCAAGCCCCCCTTTTCCTCCTATCTAGATGGAGGTTTTTCAGCAGCATCCACATTGGGAGGATGGTGAAGGAGGGCTAAAGAAACACAGACTTTTGGTGCTGGGTTGCAACAACAGGTGTGCAGTACACAAAGCATTAAAAGCCAGAGGTAAGAAAGAGTGAGATTCTAATCTAGCCAATCCTACAGTAGTCATGCATGCTTGCCTACAACAGGGACGATAAATGGCAGCTGACTCTAGAGTCCATAATATGCATAAATAGCAGAGCAGAGAGAAAAGGGGAGAGCAGGTAAGCTGGCCTCACCAGCTAAAACCCAGCATGTTAAAAAAAATGTAGATCGTTATGTTTGGCCTCCAAAATGGATATCATATGTAAAGTGGAGGCTGATGGGAGAAAAAAAGGATATCCCTAAATGTATTTTGGAAGAAAAGCTTCCAGTCATTTCTAGAAGGTTCAAAATGTGTTTGTTTACTTATTCAAGGCTTCCTTGAACTGGATGTTTCATTTCACTTGTGCAAATTGTTATTTTTGAATAAAAAGTCTTCTGAAACCTGTTGAACTGCTTTGTGTGTGTGTGTGTGGTATAGTAACCTATCCCTATCCTTTTCATGTTAATTTTGCCTCTGGGACCAAAGTTTCTGTTAAAGAATTAAGGCCCAGAAATACATCCACTTCATAAACTGAGGCAAATCTGTACATCAGAGGGTAAAAACTGAAATCAACTTAAAAACAACAACAACAACAACAAAGCAAAGCAACTTGAAAGAAATGCAAATACTAAAATGGGGAGGGATAGCTGGGTGAACCTTGTTCCTCCAAGTTGGGGACAACTCCTGTCCTTCCCAGCCATTGGCCATGCTGGCTGGGGCTGACAGGAGCTGAAAGGAACATAAAATCATCCCAGCTGTGCTTTAGATGATATGCTTTAGATGATATTGATGATTTATACTCCACCTTTTCCCCAGTCTGGGGCTCAAAGTGGTTTACAACAACTTTAAAAACACATAACACAAAAGTTAATATGAGATTAAACAATTAAAAAAAATTAAAACCAGATTAAAACATATTATCATCTAATGCATGCACATACATATACACATCCCAGACAGTTAGGAAAATCCAGTGCATCATTTTGGTGAGACAGGCCTTCTACAATCACTCATTAAATGTCTGTCGGAAAAGAAAAATCTTTACTTGTTTGTGAAAAGAAAGTCAGGAGGGTACCAGTTTAACTTCTCTGAGAAGTACCACAGCCTAGGGGCAGCAACTGAGAAGGCCCTTTCCCATGTTCCCACCAGTGTTTGTGTGTGTGTGTGTGTGTGATTACTGGAACTGAAACCAAGATACAATACTAACCTGCACATGTTGCATCACATAAAATTCTGTTCCAATCACAGAAGTATCACTGCAGTATAAGAGGGGCTCAGGAACAGGAAATCCAGCAGCAAGCAAAGCTTTTTGAACCCGATATTCCCTGTCAATCTGAACAGGATACAACAGGAAAGAGAAGGATGTAAAGACATAAATGACTGAAAATATGATCACGGAAAATTAAGTGCCTGACCCTTTCAGATCAGTAGAGCTGAATAACTAAACTACGTGCTTGATTCTTATGGATTACACATGATGTGGGCAATATGTGCCTTGTATGTGCCCTCCCGCGCAGTTATGTGGGCCCCAGACATCCCACCCCTCATCTAGAAAAATAGTTTTAGGATAAAACGAGGAGAGATAATCACCCTCCAGAAATAGTGATTATCCTCTAAAGCAAGGAACTGGGGCTTGCTTTACCAAAAGGGTAAAGTGAGGGATTAAAACTGTAGGTGAACTTCTAGTTCCTTCAAGTTTAGGGTTGGAAGCACCCAAAGCCCACATTTATATTGAGGGTTGGCCCGCAGCAAGTTCTAGGGGGTCAAAATTGGCCTGCGCGCCTCCTGAAGTTGTCCACCCCATTATATATGTTCTACCTAGTTAAATGGAGATTACTCCAAGGTTGGTATGGGACAATTTGCTGCTTATGGCAAATGACAAAATGGCACCCTGTTCCATTTCGTGCAAGAAACCAACTACAGTACATTGACAACAGGGAACCATCTTTCATAACACCTGAAGGAAGCAGACTATTTTGGGAGGACACAGGGCTGGCAGTACTCTAAGAAACCAGGACTGTCAGGCATTCAGGAGGAATGAGACTGCTGCTACCTCCAGTATGTTGTGCCAGAGGCAGCTGCCTTATTCTGCCTAATGGCAGGCTATTCCTACAGACAAAGGGCTTGTCTACAAAAGAGAAAAAACCCATACCTCTCCCTGAATCTGGCAGGATAAGGCCATATGACGTACAGTCTTATCACCGAATCTGGTGTGATACAGTCACATGAAATATAGCCCTATCCATACCAAACTTAACCTGGATTTTAAAAACTTGCCATTTGTTCCAGAGTTTGCCGGAAACTCTGGTGTTTCCTTTAGTCTGAACAACGGATTCACCCTGGATTCGATATGATGGGAGGCAGGAGATCGCTGCCTGGCAGGAACTTCCATTTCCCTCAATGCCTGGGCCAGTTTCCGGCCCAGAACAGTGAAGAAAGGTCTTTCTCTCCTCAGCGCCACCACTGCTGGTGCAGACACTTGGTCTGAGGCAAACAAGGTGCCCAGATCACATGGTCAGACACCTCATTTGCCTCAGAGCAAGCGACTGTGCGCCAGTGGTAGTTGCGCCAAAGAGGGAGAAACCTTTCCATCACCAATCCGGGCCAGGAACTGGCTCAGACATCCAGGGAAATGGCAACACTTGCCAGACAGCAGTCTGTCCTGGCTCTACAAGGGAGCTGTCAGAGGAAGGCAGCAGCAAGGGGACCCAAGCAACATGCAGATGCAGGAAATGCATAGACAATCTATCTGATGTTTCTGTGGAGTGACAGGTAGTGGGGAGGCTCCAGGGCAAAACATTTGGGGAGTCCACTGGGACTTTTTCCCCTAGTGTAGACAAGCCCAAAGTGTGTACTGTATAAAACTACAGTTTTAATGCTGCAATCCCATGCTCAGTTTCCTGGAAGTGAGCCCCATTGAAACAACCGAGATATGGTTATTTTATCTCAAACTTTAGCACCTACCCTGGGGTGGGGAATTTGTGGGTTTTGTGGCCCTCCTGATGTTAAGTGGACTCTATCACACTACTATGTCAGATATGATGGGTGCTGTAGTCCAACAACATCTGGAGGGTGCAAATTCCCTAATCCTAATCTGCCTAAATTATGTATGCTTACTCTAACTGCATCAGTGTTTCCATACGAAATCCACTGCACAATCATACACCCTTAAGGTAGTGTTACAACTAATTTTACCATACCCTGTGGGCTCGAGGGAGAAGAGGACCATGAGGTTTTTTCCGAAGCACATAGGTTCTTGAGCCTTTCTTCAAGTAAAAGGTTGGGTTGGATTGCCCAGAGCTAAGTGAGCAAAAATACAGGTTACTGATAACAGCCATTATGGGCCAGAGAGAATTGCATACATTGTAAGTCCCATTCTGTTTCACTTAGAAACATTTCACAAATATGCCTTATTAAAACATAAATTATGTTAAAACAGTTTAGAACTTCTCTGTAATAATAATAAAGAAATAAAACACCTATTAAAAACTCCTGTTTATTTCAAGCAGTCAGTTACTTGAAGAGTCCTGGCACGCAGGCAGAACAACGATGAAGAGACGAGCTCTTCCTCCAGTACACTGAAGCAAGAAACATCTGTATCTGGTTCTTTGAGGGACTGAGTGACAAAAAAGGTCCCCATTTCATCCCCCTCTGTCCAAGATCCTTATAGGCATTGCTCTTCCCACCGTGGGGATGGATGGGTAACTCAGAATGTCTGGAAACCTGAACAGGCAATTCATCCCAAACAAACTATAGGAATGCACTGTCAGAGGGAGTCACTGAAAGGTAGCACCTGGTGTGATTGTATTACACTGTTTTTAGGTACAGAAAATCATGTAGTGCATATTTATTGACACTTGCTGCTTTCATAAAGCCAAGCAGGTAACATGTAAAAACCTAAAGGCACTAAGAATCCTGATCTATCCCTCAAGTTGTGAAAAGATCCTCTGAAACTCTGGGCAAGTCTGTACATATTTTTCATGCAGCACATTTCCCACAACCAGTGAAACTAGTGAAGATGCGTAGCCCCAGAAGTGTAATAATTCATATACCTCACTATCAGCCTAATAGCCATTGTACTGTCTATTCTCCTTTATGGATCTGAAACATGGGTCACCTATCGCCACCACTTACGACTCCTCAGACACTTTCATCAGCACTGTATACGCACAATCCTAAATATACACTGGACTGACTATGTGACGAATGTCCTTGAGCAAGCAGGGATCACCAGCATTGAGGTCATGATATTGAGAACACAGCTGCACTGGGCAGGGCACATTTCTAGGATGGAGGACCATCACCTCCCAAAAATAGTACCCTACGGTGAACTCGCCACGGGTCAATGTAAGAGGGGGGCACCAAAAAGCGATACAAGGACTCCATGAAACAACATTTCAGGCTTAGCCAAATTGATCACCAACAATGGTCCGCCCTGGCCTCACATCGGGAGGCATGGAGATGCACTATCCACAATGCTGCAGCCTTATTTGAGAGCTCATGCCGAACAAGTCTTGAAGAGAATCAACAACGCAGAAAGAATCACAACCCGGAAACATCAGCCAAGGAGTCCTTCTGCTGTAGCTTTCTGCAACCGGACTTTTTTATCTCCGATTGGCCTTTTTAGTCATCAGCGCGCTTGCAGAAAGCGCGGGATGAGTCCTTCCTAAATCTTCGTTTGTGAAGAAAAGCCAGAGAGAGGGAGAGAGAGACTTCTACAGGACACTGTGTGTGTATGGGGATTTACAGGGTGCCCCCCCCCAATGTATACACCTTTAACAGGTTATAATTCTGGGGGGAAATTTGCAATTTTTTTTCTAAAAAATATATACACCCTTAACAGGATTAAATATTACAATAGTAGAGAAGTCTTGTGAAATTACAAGAGAAACATTAAGTAAGGTTTGCAACTCTGTCCTTCAACAATGTGAGAGTGTGTTGTTGTGCAGGAATGACAATTTTAACTCCTTACATAAAATTGTAATTTAAGATGGAATTTGTAACTCTGATTAAATGCATTTACTTGGCCTTCAGATAATCACCATAGCTACTATTAGCTGTTAAAGCTGGTATAAATGCCCCTCCACTTTCACAGGGGTTGGGGCACAAGACCTCCTCGAAAGTGGAAAAAATGCAGATATAAATAAAAATTGCAAACTAGGTGCTTGCACTGGGGCACCTAGAAATAGAGAGAAGACTTCTCTAGAAATCTCTAGGTCTTCTAGCCCAACTCTATGGTCCACTTACAGCAGAAGTACAAATGTCTAAAGAACTGCTCTCTCTAGGAATATCCAGGCGCTGCAGTAAGATTCTATGGTCCACTTCCAGAGGAATTGTGCTGGAGGACCTAGAGATTCCTAGATAGAACATACTAATCAAATCTGCGAATCATCAACTCCGTGAATGCTTAACCCGTAAATGTGCAGGGATGACTATATATATATATTGTTTATATATATTCTTTTTGGGACACCCTGTATATATGAATGATGTGCTGTAATTAGACATCCCAGCATCCCCACTGCAAAGACCATAATCCTTCACTTTGGTTCACTTCAATTGGAAAAAGTTTGATATCAAATCTGGCTTGAAGGGCCCTCCAAGGGCAACCAGGAAATAAAATGCACTCCATGAGATGTCAGGAGTAAGCTGAGGGCAAGCATGGAATATGTCTGGGAGAGGCCCCCATAAATTCCCCACAAATTCACACCTGGATACAAACATCCTGCATCTTCTCTGAAATGGAAACACCATGTCTGTTGCTACATAGATTAAGCTGACACCCCTGCATCCAAAAGACCAAAGAGGATTGCCTGTCAATCATTAAGTTATCTGATCACCCCAGTCTCCCAGATCGTGTTCCTTATAGAAATCCCTCTGTAAAACACTTGAGAATTGTCTGAAATGAAATGTTTCTTTAATTCAGAGCGCATCTTCAAAAGGGTATTTTCTTATAAAAACCCTGAGAAACCTTAAGTTCTTTCGTTCAGTCCCACTTTCTAACTGAATCCACACCATCCTATCCCTTGATTCCTCCTCTCTCCGTCCTTCCAAATTACCCTCTAACCCTCCCAGACCTTGAGACCCATCTAACTTCAGGCACCCCCCCCAACTCCATTAATCATAACCTTCCCTTTCCCAAGTCTCTTCAACCCCACTTTTGTTGCTGCTACTTGAGAGTAACACTGCTTCTCCATGAAAGCAAGTTGTAAGAGCAGATTTAGTGTACCCTATAGCCTTAACTATTCCCTTCTAACTGTTTCTTACCTTACTCTGACAGTCTCGTTTGTTTGATAAAATGAGTGTGTGTGACATGTGAATGCTTCAGTTCATATCATCCAAGTTTTTGTACATCCAACTCCTGTGTATTTCCTTTGCTCCACCCATATACACAGGGTTTAAAATTCTGGCAAAATTGCACGACCTCTCGCTAGCCATTTGAGGTGTTTCTAATTCTCCACTGAAGCTAAGATATTATGTGGGCTTTCCATGGACACCAGTGATTCACATAACAGTGCTACCTAGACTATAATGCCTTCATGGATCGTGACATGGTCAATGCTTTTTTGCCAGTTAGTTTGAGTTTGCCAAAACACAACATGAAGAACAGCCCCATAAAATTTAAAGTCACTGTAAAAATAGATTTGCACTATTAAGCCTAACTGACTGGGAACCTGAAGAACTCTAGATTGAAGCCAGGGACATTGTCAGGGAAAATGCAAAAAGACATTATCAGCAGCAAAAAAGAAAGAAAAACCTCACTGGATGACAAATGAAACTCTTCAAGCAGTTAAGGACAGATGAGAAACAAAAGTAAAGCAGGACAGAAATAGGGTCAGAACCCTGAACACAACAGTTCAGCAGCTTGTGTGCAGGGACAAAGAGAACTACAGTACTATAACAATCAATGCAGAGAAATAGAAAATGGCAACAAAAAAGATAGAACAAGAGACCTCTTCAACAAATTTGAGAAATCAAAGGGAAATTTAAACCAAGAGTGGAGATGCTATATAACCAGTAGGGGAACACACTATGTGATCAATAAGAAATAATAAGATGATGGAAACAGTACACTGAAGAATTATATAAAAGAAATGAAAGGATGACCATAGGGATGACTCCCTCAATCCATACGGAAAGGCAGGTAAGAAATAAATATGATGATGACGACGATGACAGTTTCATTCAAGGAAGATCCATTTGAAAATTAACTCACAATTTCAGAAAGTGAAGTGGAAGCTGCACTCAAAGCACTTGGGAGAAATAAATCACCAGGAACAGATGGCATATCAATAGAGCTTCTTCAAGCTACTGAGACAGAATCCACTCAAATTCTAACAAAAATCTTCCAACAAATATGGCAAACAAAGCAATGGCCCACAGACTGGAAACACTCAATATACATTCCAGTCCCCAAGAAAAGGGACATCAGGGATTGCAGTAACCACATGACTATTGCTTTAATTTCCCATGCAAGCAAAGTGATGCTCACAATTTTACAACAAAGACGTTTACCATATACGGAGTGAGAAATGCCAGATGTCCAACCTGGATTCAGAAAAGGAAGAGGCATTATGGATCATAATTGCAAACATACATTGGATAACGGAACACAGAATTTCAGAAGAAATTCAGCCTAAGCTTTATCGATTATAGCAAAAGCTTTCACAATATAGATCATGTGAAACTATGGATCAACCTTGATGAAATGGGTGTGCCACCACTTTTGATTATCTTAATGCTTAACCTGTACTCAGGATAAGAGGGCCACCATCAGAATAGAATATGGAGAAAAAGAATGGTTTCCAATTGGCAAGGAGGTCAAGGCAAGGCTGCATTTTATTGCCCTATATGTTTAAATTGTAAGCTGAACAGGTAACTTGAAGTCCTCTCATTCACAGACCTGCCATAAGTCAAAGACATCTTGACAGCAGTTAAAAACAACACAATAATGACTAATATGTTTCACTACATTTTACACACTGTTCTAAAAATGTAACTCCAAATAATCCTTTGAGACAGTATGCACTATCTCTAAAAGCCCATAGCCTTAGTCGCTTACTTCCCATAGACTACTTTACTACCTTGTAGAGGGTTACGACAGTGAACACATTAAAGACCAACCACACCTAAGACATTCTCTAATTAAACTCCTACACAAACATGTTGCTTTGCTGGTAAAACTGACAAACTTTTGGCTTAGATGCCAACTCTGTAACTGATAGCCAAAGCATGTCCCATCATGAATTAATGAGTTTAATCCTGTGAAACCATACAGGAGGGGATTTTTCCCCCTTCCATTCTAAACTGTGAGGGGAAAATAGCTTGAAAGAAAAATATACTGTAGTGCATCTCTGTGTTTTATGGCTTGAGAAATAATTTAGTTCTACAACTCCCTCCCTACAAGCTAACTGGTTCTCAAGAACAAAGAGCATTATTTCCAGAATATTCATTTTTGTTAATACCATTCCAAAGCAAGTTAATTAGTAGCAACTACAGTAGACAACTACAGTAAACAATGTGAGAGCCAACATGGTGTAGTGATTTGAGTGTTGGACTGTGTCACAGAAATCAGAGTTCAAATCCTCAATCAGCCAAAGAAACCCCCTGGGTGACCTTGGGCAAGTCATATTCTCTCAAAAGGAGGCAAAGACAAATCCCCTCTGAATGAAATCTTGCCAAGAAAACCACATGATAGGTCCACCTTAGGGATGCCATAAGCCAGAAACAACTTGAAGGCACACAACAACAACAACAGCAACAGACAATAACCTCTTCTGCTGTACTTTGTCCTCCTCACCCCCTCCTGGATCTGATCAAAATGCAACCAACACAAGCAAGTAATATGAAGCTTGCACAATTTCATATGTATTTGGATTGATCCTAATAAAGCAACTGCTGAACTATGCGAGCCTATTCTCCCATATGGCTTTATGATCTTTCTTGACAGAAAAGTAGTTGAGGGAGATTAATTTGAAATTGTTTAGCACTGTTCTAAAATTGGGAGTTTGGAACGGAAAGAGTTAATAGAGCCAAGACTATTGCTGTAAACTGCCTTATTTGTCCTAGCAAAATTGCCAAATTGATTAGGGAAATCACGTTGCCCCACAATGAGAAAATAACTGGACATTCTTCTGCAAGATGAGAGACAGTCCTTTCTCTCTCATCACCCCCAAATAAATGTGTTTGTTTATTTGTTTGATAGCCTGCCTTTCTCACAATATCAGGACCTAGGGGGCCTCACAACATGACTGAAAACAGATTAAACTAAAAACACAAGTTACAACATTAAAATACAATTAAGGACATCGTATTTTTCTATCAAATTAAAAACAATCTTGTTGTAAATTAGTTGTCTAGAAAGGGAACAATAGACGGTTTGGAGTGAGACTGAAAAAGACACAAACAGCTGATTTGGAGGAGGTTGTAGGCATCTTAAGAGTCGTGTCAGATGTTTCTCTAGACAATGGGGACAATAACTCAGGGGCTGTCTATACAGTGAAAATGCTCCTCATAGAATTCAAGGAGAATACAATTTGTCTTAATGAGATCCTGCATCAATCTGCCATATTTGGAAGGAGGGGGGCCAAAAATGTCAGCTTTTCCTGTTTTTTTTTTTTTTTAAGAAAAACACCAAAGGAAATGTGCATTCCCACTCATTGGGACAACTGATTCGTTTTGCTGTGCATTTCCAATAAGAGCAGAAGTGGAAAGCTGATTGGTTGGACATGCTCACGGGGTGAAGCTTGCTGGCAAGGCAAGTGTCCCAAACCACCATGTTGGATTTTGATCATGCGCTGAGGAGACAAAACAGCCTCCCCACCCTTTTTTTTTTCTATTTATTTAAATGGAATATCGTACTTCCACACCCTGGATGTGCTTTAAAAAAAATACTGTTCAGTGTCAGCAATTGGTGGGAATAAAAGAGCAAGAGATACATCATGAGGACAACTGGGCTGCACAGAGGATTCACCCGTCTGATACTAACAAGTGGAACTGAATCTCCAAACGCAAAAAGAAAAGCCCCACACTCCAAAAGGTCTAACACACATCGGACCACCATCAACCCCATCAACAGCAAAAATCAGAACACAGGACAAGAACACAGTTCTGGGCACCTAAGCACCACAATTCAAAAAGGATATTGACAAATTGGAGCATGTCCAGAGAAGGGCAACTAAAATGGTGAAAGGTCTGGAAACCATGTCTTATGAGGAGAGACTTAGGGAGCTGGGTATGTTTAGCCTGGAAAAAAGACGGTTAAGAGGCGATATGATAGCCCTGTTTAAGTATTTGAAGGGATGTCACGCTGAGGATGGAGCAGGCTTGTTTTCTGCTGCTCCAGAGATTAGAACACAGAATAATGGATGCAAGCTCCAGGAACAGAGATTCCACTTCAACATTAGGAGGAACTTTCTGACAGTAAGAGCTGTTCGGCAGTGGAACACACTCCCTCGGAGTGTGGTGGGGTCTCCTTCCTTGGAGGTCTTTAAACAGAGGCTGGATGGCCATCTGTCAGGGATGCTTTGATCAAGATTTCCTGTGTGGCAGGGGGTTGGACTGGATGGCCCTCGTGATCTCTTCCAACTCTACAATTCTATGATTCTATGAAAATGCAAGTAATTCACTTGTGCCCTCCATCTTGATTTGCTTGGATGCCCACTTGAACAACAAATGTGGATAGCCTGCAATCTCGCCAAAAACATCATTGAGACAAATGAAAGCTGCTGCAAATTGGCACTGTTGCACATCAATCCACATTTTATAGCGTCATATAGACAACCCCTCAGCTGGAACTTTCAGGTGTGCCTCACCATCTATATGGGTATACAATGCAAACATTACAAAAAACCAGTAAGACTTCCTTCTGAAGAAAAACCAACCTGACTAAACATCACCTTTCTCCCCACTCCAAACTTCTTGCGTGAGAACTTGTGTAACGTTGTATTAAAGTTCAATGTAAGCAATGCCAGGGGGTGAAACTCTGAGAAATGCAGGGTTATTATTTGCACCATGAAGGTCATCTGGAGCCATTTTCCTACCTTGCAAGAGTTTTTTTTTGCCTGAGCCTACTGGAAAGGACAAGATTCCACTCCCTCCTCTCCCCCTCATTAAGTCTGCAGCAATTGAAAAAAACTGAGTACAAAGGGGGGGGATAGGAAGAGGAGAGAGAAACCTGGACAGTTTAAAAGCAGCTGGAAAAGTGGAACAACAGAGGATTAACTGGGACTGTCCCTGCCAGTTGGAGAGTAGGGATGTTGCAGGGCTCCAATCCCTATCAGCCCCAGCAGCAAGGAGGCATGACAACTACCAAATCCAGAATCCACAAAAAAAAAAAAGATACCTTTATTGGCCAACCCAAATGCAAAACACATGACAATAGATCAATAGATTTTCCTTGGGTTTTTTTTCCCCCGGCTGTGAGGCCGTGTTCTGGAAGAGCTTATTCCTGATGTTTCACCTGCATCTGTGGCTGGCATCTTCAGAAAATGGTTGGGTAGGAGTGCGTGTGGGCAGGACCGGTTTAAGGAATTTGGGGGGGGGCCTGCAATGCTTTATTTTGGGCCCCATATATTTGTCTCAGGTCAATGTAATCTAACTCAACCTAAGCTATTCACAGTACAGGATATTCAGATTATTACTAATAATGTTTTTGCAGGAGGAAGGTTACTATGGGCCCCCCCACAATGATGGGGCCCCCCGCGGATGCTGATGCCGCCCGTGCCTTAAACTGGCCCTGTGTGTGGGATTTATATACTGTGAACCCCTGTTGGAGAGGATACGTTCACAGTATATAACCCCCCCCCCCCGCACACGCACACTCCTACCCAACCATTGTCTGTAGATGCCAGCCACAGATGCAGGCGAATCATCAGGAATAAACTCTTCCAGAACACGGCCCCAGAGGGGGGGAGGGAACCAAGGAAAATCTATGGATGCCTGCTGTGAAAGCCTTGGACGTCACATGATAACAACTACTGAGACCACCTGGAAAGCCACAGCAATCTGACTCTCTCCCCTCACTCTTATTCCTTAGCCTTACCTGTACTGCCTGACTGTCAGGGCTTGGTGGGGCTGCTGAGGGAAGGCGGGCAGGTGCTGGCACAGGTATCTCTCCAAGGCTCCTGAGTCAAACCGGTGCTGTTCCCTCACTTCGGTGGTATCAGGCTCGCTTGCCATCTTCAGGAGGCTTTCTCTTCAGGGCTTTCTTCTTTATTCACTCACTCGCCTGCCTGCCCAAGCGGACTCTGACCTCAACACCCCAGTAAGCCAAAGGTTGAGGTAACAACGCCAGGGGTCCCCGCCCCCTACGCCAGCAGCGCAAGGCCTCCAGCTTTGGGAAGGGCTACGACAACCTCCTCTTCTCAGCACAAAGAAAAGCTACTTTACGCAAATTGCGTACGGCCATTTGGAAAGAGTTCCCCACCCCCACCCCACCCCAGACTCTCTCTCTCTCTCACACACACACGACACAACAGTTTTGCCTGCAGCTGCGTACAGCCATTTGGAAAGAGTCCACACACACACCAGACACTTTCTCTCTCTCTCTCTCTCTCACACACACACACACACGACACAACAGTTTTGCCTGCAGCTAGCTGCGTACAGCCATTTGGAAAGAGTACACACACACACCAGACTCTCTCTCTCTCTCACACACACACACACACACACACGACACAACAGTTTTGCCTGCAGCTGCGTACAGCCATTTGGAAAGAGTACACACACACACCAGACTCTCTCTCTCACACACAAACACACGACACAACAGTTTTGCCTGCAGCTGCCGAAGCGTGAAGCCCAGTCTTCCCCACGGTGGCGTCCCGGGTGTCTAATTACACCTCCCATCATTCCCAGGTGGTAGAGGATGTTGAGAAGTGTAGTCAAACACACCTGAGGAGACGGCCGGTTGGGAAAGATTGCTGATGAATCTTTTCTTAGGGACCACTTGGAGAATATCCCTTATTTCGAATGCGTTCATTAAAAAAAATACTGTAAAATAAAATCCACCTTTGTACCAGTCCTGCCTGGTGTCGCAGACTTCTTCAGGTTTCTGTTTCTATACACATTTAGTAGTGACTGAAACTCATTGAAAATTGGACGAGTGGGAGGTTTCTTTCGAGGACTCCTGTGTGTGTGTATGTGTGTTGGGACTGTCCCTGTCAAATCGGGACAGTTGGAGAATAGGGATGTTGCAGAGCTCCAGTCCCTATCAACCCAAGCTAGCGTGGCCAATAAGGTGGCATGACAACTACAAAATCCAGAATCCACCCAAAAAGCAATATCGATATACTGTACTGTATTCTGCCACACATGTTGATGCCTCTGAAGAGGACAAAGTTCTATCACAAAGTGTGTGTGCCCTCTAGCAGTCAGCAGTAAAGATGGGGGTAAGGGGGAAGGTATCACAGATTACTAATAAATAGCAGGTGACACAAAGAGAAAGAGGGAGGGAAGGAGCCTGCTTGGATCATTTGTAATTATTTGGGAACTACAAGTTGTCTCTCCGTATTCACGGATTTGGTATCCACGGATTTAAGTATTCAGGCTTGAAAATATTTTTTAAAAAAATAATAATCCAAAAAGCAAACCTTGATTTTGCCATCTTATATAAGGGACACCATTTTGTTATGCCACTGCATATAATAGGACTTGAGTATTCACAGATTTTGGTATCCACGGTGTGTGTGTGTGTGGGGGGGTCCTGGAACCAAACCCCAGCGAATATGAAGGGACAACTTGTATACACACACACACGTGTGTGTATATCTGTAGCGCACCGAAGGAGCCCCCCCCCCCCGGAAGGGCGATACTTTGAAGACACAGCTTTTTTATTGAAACCACACCGTTACACCCACTCGTTCCTTATAGGGACCGTTTGTGGCCGGAACTCTTTTAGCCGGCGTTGGATGACCAGGGATGCTTTTGACTGTTACTCCAGGAAGCGCTGGGTGTGGAGACGTGTCTCTGCCGCGGTTGGAGGCAGGGTGGCTGCTTTGGTCGCCTTAAGGAGAGCAGCAGCTGCCTTTGGGCCTCGGGGTGTGTGTGGGGTGGTGGTTTGCGGACACTGTCTCTGGACTCGCAATCCAGGGAGCCGGCCATGGCTGCCTCGGCGAGCCCGGTGGAGCCGCTGCAGCGCCGCGTCCAAGAGCTGGAGGAAGCGCTGGCCCGGGAGAGGGGAGGCGGCGGGCAGAGCCCCCGAGCCCGGATCGATCAGATGAGCCCCGAGGTGACGGACTCCAACCCGTACAGGTGAGCGGGGGGACCGGGGGGACACGTAGAGCGGAAGGGCAGGACCGGTTTAAGGAATTTGGGGCCCCCTGCAGTGCTTTATTTTGGGGGCCCATATGTTTATCTCAGGTCCAGGACCGGTTTAAGGATTTTTTGGGGGGGCTGCAGTGCTTTATTTTGGGGGCCCATATGTTTATCTCAGGTCCAGGACCGGTTTAAGGAATTTTGGGGGGCCCTGCAGTGCTTTATTTTGGGGGCCCATATGTTTATCTCAGGTCCAGGACCGGTTTAAGGATTTTTGGGGGGGGCTGCAGTGCTTTATTTTGGGGGCCCATATGTTTATCTCAGGTCCAGGACCGGTTTAAGGAATTTTGGGGGGCCCTGCAGTGCTTTATTTTGGGGGCCCATATGTTTACCTCAGGTCCACGACCGGTTTAAGGAATTTTTGGGGCCCCTGCAATGCTTTATTTTGGGGTGCCCATATGTTTATCTCAGGTCCAGGACCGGTTTAAGGAATTTTGGGAGGCCCTGCAATGCTTTATTTTGGGATGGGGGGGTAGGATTTTTTTATTGGAATAAAACCATCCTACTGAAAAACACACCTGACCGCAAAAGGCAGTAACAATAACGGAAAAACAATAATAATTGTTTTCCTCTTTTCTTACTAATACAAAAATAAAACTATCCTAACACTAATACATTTCTCCTCTTAATCTAAACACACTATAATCACTCTTTTTTCTTTTCCAATGAACATTATATTTACACATTACAATTATACCTATTTGGAAAAGAGAAAAATCAATAAAAGATTAATAAAAATAATAATACAAAATAATACAAAAATACAATAATAATAATAATAATAATAATTTATTTGGGGGGGGCATATGTTTATTTCAGGTCAATGTAACCTAACTCACCCTAAGCTATTCACAGTACAGGATATTCAGATTATTACTAATAATGTTTTTGAAGGAGGAGGGTTACTATGGGGCCACAATGATGGGCCCCCCTGTGGATGCTGATGTCTCTGGTGCCTGAAACCGGCCCTGTGGAAGGGGCACTGGTGGGACTGTTTTACCTCTCCTTATTCTTTCCTAGGGTGGGAAGTAAGGTGAGTCCATCCCATCCCAGCGCTGGCATTTACAGGCAGGCTGGGGAAATGTGTGTCACTCCAGATGTTGTTGTACTGTAACTTCCATCAGCCCTAAACAGCATAGTCAAGTTTGGTGGGTGATGGGAGGTGCAGTCCCTGTATACCCCACCCCGATTTACAGACTGGGATATTTATAGGTGTGTGCCATGCGGAAGATTCCAGGTTCAATCCAGGATATACAGTCTAGCCTATATTTAAGTCTATATTGGAGATCCCGGAATGCCTGGTAGGCAGGGCCGGTTTAAGGCACCAGCGGCGTCCGCATTGCAGGTGGCCCCATCATTGCGGGGGTGGTGGCGGCGTAGTAACCCTCCTCCTGCAAAAACATTAGTAATAATCTGAATACCCTGGACTGGGAATAGTTTAGGTGGAGTTAAGTTACATTGACCTGAAATAAACATATGGGGGCCCCAGAATAAAGCGTTGCAGGGCCCCCCAAATTTTTTAAATCTGTCCTGCTGATAGGAAATTCCAGGCTCAATTGACAAATGGGCTGACTGTAAGGCTTGTTTCATTGTATTAGTTTTCTTCTCACATATGGAATCATCTATCCCACGTGCTCCCCCATTTAAAAAAAAAATATTTCTATTTACATTTGACCCAGTATGGTGTGTTAGTAGCATGAAAGTTTAATGGAAATGGCAAAACGACTTAAGTACTACTTTTAATAGAAGTTAATGGAAATGAATGTACAGTATTATAATAGAGTAGATTTAGTGATTTGAATGTCAGGAGCAGTCCAGACACCATGGCTTATTACAGTTCTTGTCAGAGGCTACTGAGTGTTATCTTGCAATATGAGGAATTGAGGCTATTTGCCTTGTACAGGTCACACACACACCGTATCTGTGGGACCAATATCCACTGTTTCAGTTATCTATGGCTGAAAAAATAGGGACACATACCATAGACTCATGCTGGAAAATGCCTCTCTGGGAATCACTTGGTCCTCCAACACAACTCTATGTCATGTTTGTACAGGAAGTCCTTTAGTTCAATAGGGTTTGCTATTGTCTGTGGTTTCATTTATAAGCAGTAAGTCGAGGAGCGTATCCCCTGCGGATTGAGGGGGTGACTTGCAGTAAGGAACTCATAGTCAAGAGATCTGAACATGATTTATACATATCTCAGTCTTTTAGTGATCATGTTCCACCACCATTGGAAGGCCTGATGGGGGAGGGGGGTCTTGACACATGGCACACTTTTTATGGCATTTAAGATTATTCTGTGACAGGGACTGCAGTATTGTCCCTTTTCTTTCTTTAACAGCCCCTGAAGAAGGCAATTAAATATTACTAAGCCAAAATGCATTGGGCTAATTGCAAGAATCAAATAATCTTTTTCAACACACTGAGACACTGTCTCTTCTCAACATCCCTTCCTTGTAAGCAGGACATTGGTCATGCCAGCAGCCTTGTTGAATTTCTGCCACATGCCCTTTCGTTACTATCAGTTTTTATTGGCTTTCAGTGCTTGTTGATAGATACTCATGCCTCAATCTTAGCTGCCATGTTTCTTCATGGCTATTGTTCTTCATAACAATAGTCCCATGTGGTTGCTTAAAGGAATGTGAAGCCTAAAACTACATACTAACTGTGAGAAATTAGTGGTTGTGTAGATATCCCTTAATTACAAAGTCAAGAACCTGACCTGTTCAGCTCTTGAAATGAGCAAATATGAGTTTGGTGATAATGTCATACTTGCTTGTGGATACAGCACAGAAATTCTTGGTGTTTACAAGATCTGCAGCCTTTCAGGAGCTGTAAAGGGGTTCGGTTCTTTTGTTTAGTCTTTTATGTTAAATTGAAAGCTATTAGATGATATTCTAGAATGTCATAATGTCAGTGAACCTGCACTTGTTCAAGGGAGAATTCTAAGCTTTGCTGAAGATGTGGGCAGCAAGTAAAAAAATTGAATTATGGATGCTGTCTCAAGATTCTGTTATGAGGTGCTGAATTGCTGGTTTCAAATTGCTGTTGAAGTAACTATGCCATGTCTTGGAAGAAATTATTGATAAAATGTTTTTGTTTCCTACTCTTTCTCCCTCTAGTCGCCTGATGGCACTGAAAAGAATGGGAATTGTGAAAGATTATGAGGTGAGTTCATGTTTCTTGTAGACAAATGTCTTCAAGGTGTAGCCTCAGGGAACCAAGTACTTATCAGTGTTGGTTTCTTGCCACAGAAAATCCGCTCCTTTGCAGTAGCAGTAGTGGGTGTTGGTGGAGTTGGCAGCGTGACTGCTGAGATGCTGACAAGATGTGGCATTGGTAAGGTAATATATATTTCTTCATTATAACAACTACGCAATCTTGCATAAAATCACTGGCGCTTGGAGAAAGTTCAATATGCATTTGTCATCTGTTTGTATCAACAATGACCAACACAATATGTGAAGAGCAGACACATGTATGAAGACTCATAATGGTTTGGCAAATGTATCTGGCTAAGGCTCCTGTATGTAAGCCTACCATGGACAGGATCCTCTTGGTGGCTTATGCTGTTATAATGGGAGTTGTGGCAGTATGACTACTTTTTCAGGAATGGTACCAGCAGGCATCCAGTACCTCCTCGTGCAGCTTCTTTTTTCTGGCTGTGCAACAGTAGCTGGATGGTGCCATGGTGCACTCTCATGGCCATTCACTGGCCAGGGAACAGTGTTGTACCCCAGTGCTATCCAGCTGCCATTGCACAGTTGGAGAAAAAAGAGCAACTATTGAGCAGGAGAGCATAGGGTACTCCTTCTTTGCCAGTCATGCAACAGCTGCTGGACAATGCTGGGGCACTGCATTGCCCACTTCAGGCCATGGGAGTGTGCCCTGGAATGAACTAATTGGTGTGCTGTTGGAAAAGAAGCAGAAGCTTTCTCTCTCTAAAACTGTAGCACAAATCTGCTGGCAAATCTTTATGCTTCACCAGTTTAAAATAGGACCCCAGCCCATGTGTTTGGGGACATGTATCTCTTCTCGCATATACAAATCATCCTGCTTCACTTCTGCTTCCATGTTTGTATGGATTTATATCCTATGTTTCTCCTTGTACAGGATCCAAGGTGGCTTACAAGCAATTAAAAACAGGGTACAGCTATCTCCTACATCTAAGCGCAACTCTTGACCAGTATCCCACTCTGGCCTTTTTTAATCTGCTGCAGAGACATATGGGAAACAAATAGGAACTTATCCTTCTCCTAGTATGTGGTCCATAGAAGGTTTTTTGAAAAAAAAATTATGGAAAAATGAGCTGCACAACCTTAAAAAAAAGTTTCAGTGCTATAGTGTAGCTATGTGTGGAATTCTTTTATGATTTGTTCTTAAGATAATATTGCTAGTGTATTGGTTATTTCAGAAGTTTTTTATTGGCTAGAGAGATTTGTATTTATTGTTGTTGTGTGCTTTCAAATTATTTCTGACTTAATGACACCCTAAGGTGAGCCTATCACAGGGTTTTCTGAGGCTGAGAGTATGTGACTTGCCCAAGGTCCCCCAGTGGATTTTCATGGATGAGCAGAGATTCTAACCCAGGTATCCAGAGTCATAGTCCAACGGTCAAACCACACTACCCATGCTGTAGCTGTTAAATTCTTATTGAATATTTGCCAGGCCAAGAGGCTTGGCCATATTTAGATATATAACATTCTGGGTCTAAAATGTATGTTTTGTGGGAGCTGTGAAACTGAGGTCTCATTTTGTAGGTAGAGAAAAGATTCTTTCCCCACCTGCCATCTGGGGATTTCTTTTTTTAGCCCCATGTATGTCTTACAAGTGCCCTACAGCTTGTGGTGGCAAGATCTTTGCTTTATTTTAATCCCACCTTTTCTCCTGCAACCAGTACTTGAGGCAGTTTACAAAATTAAAACAAATACAGTACAAATTAAAATATACAGAAGAGTATCATTAAAATGCAGTTAAGCTCACTATAATATTAAAAGCAATTTAAAACATCCATTAAAAATAGAAAAAAGCTAAAAAGCCATTAAAACAAACTGTGCAGCACACTATTAAACTCCTAAAGATCACTATGGCCTTCTGGGAGTTGGGTACTTCTAGATGAGATTTTTACTCAAAATTCATGGAAGTCTGTGGCAGGTCTAAATGATTTCTTCTGGACAGTACCTTTTGATTGTAGGCAGTAGGAGCCCTCCACCTGAAAGCACTGTTGTTTGCCCAATTGCTTTAAATGTAAAGAAGACAGGAGACCTAGATCATAGAATTGTAGAGTTGGAAGAGACCACAAGGGCCATACAGTCTAACCCCTTGCCATGCAGGAAATCACGATCAAAGCATCCCTGACAGATGGCCATCCAGCCTCTGTTTAAAGACCTCTAAGGAAGGAGACCCCACCATGCTCCGAGGGAGTGTGTTCCACTGCTGAACAGCTCTTACTGTCAAAAAGTTCCTCCTAATGTTGAGGTGGAATCTCTGTTCCTGGAGCTGGCATCCATTGCTCCGTGTTCCAGTCTCTGGAGCAGCAGAAAACAAGTTTGCTCCATCCTCAATGTGGCACCCCTTCAAATACTTAAACAGGGCTATCATATCGCCTCTTAGCCGTCTTTTTTCCAGGCTAAACGTACCCAGCTCCCTAAGTCTCTCCTCATAAGGCATGGTTTCCAGACCTTTCACCATTTTAGTTGCCCTTCTCTGGACATGCTCCAATTTGTCAATATCCTTTTTGAATTGTGGTGCCCAGAACTGGACACAATATTCTAGGTGAGGTCTGACCAAGGCAGAATAAAGCGGCACTATTACTTCCCTTGATCTAGACACTATACTTCTATTGATGCAGCCCAAAATCGTATTGGCTTTTTTAGCTGCCGCATCACACTGTTGACTCAAGATTGGTAGTATATCAAGAGAAGACAAGGTTGGTACTAGTCTGCTGCGGAGGTCAATGCTTGATGGATTTTAACTGCCACTGCACAGAATCTGGCAACATTATATGTTATATCAGGGCTGGAATCTGAAAGCAACAGAGAAGTGTAGAATTGTCCAGTGTGCCTTTAGTATTTATGCAATGGGGTGGAATAAGGCTGAGATGGATGTGCCTGTAGTATGATAGATGGAAACATTACTTTGGCCATTCCATCATATGTTTAACTAATCCGTCCCATCAAGACAGCTCAGTGTGACTGAAAGAAGTCAAAATCACATGAATAAATGTGAATAAAAATTATCAAGGCTAAGGGGTTTGGCCATATTTGTTCTAAATAAGAACCAAGCAGAATCTCTTCATGTATTGTTTGTAATCTTTCTTTCAGCTGCTCCTGTTTGATTATGATAAGGTAGAGCTGGCAAATATGAACCGGCTCTTTTTCCAACCCCATCAGGCTGGACTGAGTAAAGTTCAAGCAGCAGAGCACACATTGAGGTATGTGATCAGAGAAATGGATATCCAAGTGTTTGGAGTGTGGGATGCAAACCCAGACTTGCAGGTCTTCTGATTAGTTTGTTCATAAGTGGCTTTAAAAAAAATCTCAGAAGTTTGCCAGTCCAATACTGTGTATTGTTATTAGGAAGTTGGTTCTGTTGAATTTTACAGGACTTACTTTCAAGAATAGAATAGAATCTTTATTATGGTCATAGACTAGCATAGGTAAAAAGGGGATACAGAATAAAAGAAGATAAAAACACAGGTTAAGAACAGCATTTCAGATGGTATAGCTCTAGTATACCAAGACAAGACAAGGTTGGTACTAGTCTGCTATGGAGGTCAATGTCTGATGGATTTTAACCGCCACTGCACAGAATCTGGCAACATTATATGTTATATCAGGGCTGGAGTCTGAAAGCAACAGAGAAGTGTAGAATTGTCCAGTGTGCCTTTAGTATTTATGCAACGGGGTGGAATGAGGCTGAGATGGATGTCCCTGTAGTATGAGCACTGGAGTAGTCCCTGCTCTGTTGTTTCTATTTGGCCAGAGTTACAGGGGCATAGTCTGTCTGAGAAGGGGATCTTCTTGTATTGGCCTTCAAGAACAGCTGAGGGGAGGGTATGACATTGTGCCAAACTAAAAGCCCTCCAGTGCTTAGGTACTTCAAGTTTTGCTAAGTATGCCATAGGTGAGGCCAGATATTTGTTGGAGTCACTAATAATAAAATTTGGAGTGCTGGCCAGATCCAGTTGTTGCTCTATATCTACCACCCATTGTTTGATAGTTGCTTTAGCCCTATCATATCCCAGGCTAAGCAGAAGGTCTGGAGAAAATCCCAGTGTTGAAATTTTAGTCATCACTATTTGTTTCCACCTGGACTGTAAATCATCACTCAAGGTTAGTGGAGCAGGGCCAGTGGGAAAGAGGGATAGTCTGAGTTAATAGCTGAGTATGGTCACCCACACTCTGGCCTTCACTTTCATAAAGCCTGACTCCAATCGCAGAGTTGCATTCGAGGCACAATTTGGAGCCTGGAAAGCTGATCTTAAAAATTTGGATTGCACAATGGTGCAGAGTTGGGGAAGAGTCCAACTGGGATCCATAAAGCAGTTGTGCTACTGCTTTGGCTTTGAAAAGTTTGACTTACTATCAAGAAGGATTGCAGCCTTAGAACTTGTATGGGAAATCCTGTTGGCAGTTTTGACATTAAGTCTTCAGATAACACAACATTTATTTTGTCCTTTAGGAACATCAATCCTGATGTCCAGTTTGAAGTACATAATTACAACATCACTACTGTGGATAACTTTCAACATTTTATGGATAGAATCAGGTAAAATTCATTTTAGAGTTAGCAGCACCTTGTAATTATTTTGTTTCTCTGAACCAGGGGTAAGGAATCTTTTTCAGCCTGTGGGCCAGATTTCAATTTGGGGAGAGTCTTGGCTGCATTCAGGCAGTGGCGGGGGCTAAGGCAAGGCCAAGACCATCAAAATGGGAAAGGGCATATGTGTTCTTAGCATTTAAAACAGTTTTCCACCAAGTATGAAAAACACAGTTTAATTTTAAGCATTTATATTCAGAAGAAAATCCTCAGACAGTGGGTTACATGCATATAAAGCACAGCTCAGTTCTGTGTATCTCTTGCAGAGAAGTCTATGTCTAGTTCTGGAAAAGCTTTGGGATGCTTCTAAGGGAAATGTTACCAAAAAAAAAAAAAACCCTTGAAGAACTACAAGGCAGAGAGGAGCAAAGGAAGAACAAAGAGAGACAGGGGGGCTGAGGTGTGTGCTTCACCCCAGGAATCTAGTTGTAGACTGGGATATGCAGTCTGTGCTCCTAGCTTACCCCATGACATCCCAGATCCAAGGACATATTGCTAGAGAAATGCTTAGTTTCGTTGTGTTAGGGAAATTATGTTCCTTCTAAACTAGGCTAGAATGACTTAGACTGTGCAGCTTTGTAACTCTAAACATGCCTGAAGAGAGGTGCCCCTCACATAAAGAGATGCCCTTTTAATATGTAGATTCCTGCTTAAAATAAAGCTTCCTTTAAAGTTCTCCTTTCTTCTACACACTTGTTCACATGCCTGGCATGGTGTGCATACTCATGTCCCAAGGGAGGGGGGCAGAAAGTGCTAGTTAAAACCTCGGTACTTCCCACTGAGTTACTGGTCATAGGGATTGAAAATCAGTGGGAGGTGGCAGTATAGATAATCTCTGGAGTTCCCATTGTACTCAGCAGAAGGGGACCGCCAACCTTCACATGCCTTCCAGATGCATTGAAGGAAAAGTTATAAAACCTCAGGGTGCCACGTGGCAAGAGAGAGTGAGCAAAGGGTGACAACAGATTGGGTTCTCGCATCCCATCTAAGGGGATGCTGGTAGCAGACTGGGCTCACAACACCCTTGTTCCCGGCCCCCATGGGAATCCAGACTCAGAACTGCATCTCCTTGTGAGAAGAATAGGGAAATGTTTAGTTTAAATGCATGAGGGAAATTATGTTCCTTTTTAAACTTGGCTGGAATGACTTAGATTGTGTAACTTCTAAGAACTACCAGAAGGAAGGTGCCTTCATGTAAAGATATACCCTTTGTTATGCAGTTTGTGGCTTAGAATAAAATTTCCTTTAAAGTTCTCCTTATTCCACACTCTTCATGTGCCTGGCTCACTGTGCATTTAGAGTTCTCTTCTCCCAAGGGAACAGGAGGGAAAATCTGCAGAGACAGAGGTAAAACATGCAAGTCAGTCCTCACTAACTTCTCTCTGAGTTATTGGTCATAGGGGATTTAAAATCAGTGGGTGTTGCCTCCTGAGTCCCTTCCTGCTTCTGCTGAGCAGGACACAGAACTCCTAGAGATCATCTATACTGCCACCACCCACTGATTTTGAAACCCCCCTTAACTAGTAACTCAGTGGGAAGTTACTGGGGGAAACAGGACTTCTGCTTTCCACCTCTGTTTCTGCAAATATTTCCCCTCCCTCTTTGGAGATGAACATGTACACCAAGCCAGACATGAGAAGAGTGTGGAAGAAAGAGAACTTCAAAGCATTTAGACTAAGAAAAAATACCATCTTCTTTAATGTTTAAATGCTTTTAAATACTCTCTTAGCTCCAATCACAGCTTTCTTCACTACTTAGAGAAAGAGAGGCTGAGCAAGAACATCGCAGTTCTCAACTTCAGTCAGATATGATCATAGTGCTGTGGAAAATTGGGGCTGTTGAAGCAGCTTCAAAGTTTTACTTACAAATTACCTTTAAAAGTTTGGGTTTTGTTTTTACTTTTAGCAATGGTGGATTAGAAGAAGGGAAAGCTGTTGATCTGGTATTGAGCTGTGTGGATAACTTTGAAGCTCGTATGGCTATTAACACAGTAAGTATAGCCTCCCAACTGTGTGTTAATGTCTTCTACTTGGTGTCAGGAGTCAGAAACTGAACTCCATAGAAAACAGCCATACAACTGCTAAGTCAGAGCATTCTTTTTCTTGAAATACTTTGATGTCTGGCGAAGCAGTTTGTCTGTCTGCTGTATATATCTGTACCTATTGCAACTGCCTTGAACTTGAAGATAAAGTGCCTCCTGTTTGGAAGAAAAACACTGTATTCTTGGGAATAGATTGTTGCTAAGTTTGCTGAGATATTTTTGGCTTCTGCTGGGGATTGAGTGTCCTATCATCCCCCTACACCTATCTAAATATGGATAGTAAATCTGGGACAAGAGGCTGTGAGTTGCACATAGGACCTAATGCATCAATGTAACACAGTCTCAATTTGTTTCAAAGGAGTCTGGGCTCCTGTCACCCTCCCCTTTTTGAAAATCAGTACAGGGCAGGCCTTATAGCTGTTGCACTTGGAGTATTGCAGTTGTGAATATTTTTATTAAAAGCAGATTTACATTCAGTGAATAAAAAGGGTTCCTGTAACTTTGATATGAATGAGTGGCTTTGACATGTCTCTTTTGATAAGTAAGATTAAGGCATGTGTGACACCTGATACAAACTCAGACAAAGTAAACTATCACTATACTGAGCATTTCAGTATAGTTGATATTGAAGAACTGGAAAATGTGCAGGAAGGGGCAAATAAAATGATCAGGGTAGTTTTCTCCAGTTAGAGCACTTAGGGATTTGGTTTAGAGACGGTAGATACAACTTGCAGCATTTCTTTGGTCTGATCCAGGCTGCTCTTGTGCTACTAGATTCTATAGCAGCTTCTGTGTGTATAAATTGATTGTGTTGTCTTTTTGGTTTTTTGAAGGCCTGCAATGAACTTGGACAAATATGGATGGAATCGGGAGTAAGTGAAAATGCTGTCTCCGGCCATATCCAGCTGATCATACCTGGTGAATCAGCTTGTTTTGCAGTATGTGTTGCTCTGCTCACTGCTTGTTCTTTGGCTGTCCTAGGAGAAAGGAAGTGGGGTTCAGGAAAGCTCTTGAAATTCATAGTCATTGTAGTCACTCTATTGATTCTGTCTCTTTCATGTTCCTTGTTTCTAAAGTTTATTTTCTCTTCCCCCCCCCCCCGACTTTTTGGTCAGTGTGCACCACCGCTTGTTGTTGCAGCAAACATAGATGAGAAAACGTTAAAACGGGAGGGGGTATGTGCAGCCAGTCTGCCCACAACTATGGGAGTGGTCGCTGGCCTCCTTGTGCAAAATGTCCTCAAGTAAGTGACTAAGCCTAAGATGCTTTGATTTATAAAGCTTAGTTGGGCCATCTTAGCATATTGTGAATCCAGGTCTTCATTGTAACATATCCTTCATGTATCCTTCTTACATTTCCTCCAGATATTTATTAAACTTCGGCACTGTGAGCTTTTATCTTGGCTACAATGCAATGCAGGATTTCTTTCCCACCATGACCATGAAGCCCAATCCACAGTGTGGTGACAGAAACTGCAGAAAGCAACAGGAAGAATACAAGGTAAAATTAAAAACTTTATTTAGTAAGTTCTTTAATGGGGCGAGTAACATGTCACTTAGAAAGTATTGTGTGAACTCTTCCATAGATACTTTCCCATCATAAATACTCACATTAAGTCATTTGAAAGTAATTGTTTAATTTTGCTGCTGTTGTCACTCATAGTGCCTTTATACTTCCAGAAAAAAGCAGCAAAAAGCCCTAAACAAGAGGTCTGTGAACAGGAAGAAGAAATAGTACATGAAGAGAATGATTGGGGTGAGCACTGATACTTTTTTAAAAAAAACAGGATTAGGAAGGCCAATGGGGGACTGAAATGGGGCCCTGCCAGGGAGGAGAATGCTAGCAAGTCCCAGAGTCTTCTCTCTGCAACATGTGACATGTCCATCATGGGGGATGGACAGAGGAAATAACTCTTTTTCAGGAAAGTCTTTGAAGAGTCCCAGGCAGAATATATTAATACACACAGATGGAGAAAGACCCAAATAATTTGACCCCACTTCATGCTGTCTCCAAGGTACAGGAGTATAATTGAATGGAGAGAATGAAGTACTGTTGAAGTGGCAGTAACTTAATGCCATATTCAGTGTGTCTGTTGCATAGAACGTTGGCATACTGGTGTTAGGAATCCTAGATGCAGAGTAACACACACATCTAAAAATTACTCCCTGGCATCTGAATTGCTTGAAAGAGCAACATGTTTGGGATGGCCAGAAAAAAACCAAGAACCATAATAACCATTTTCTTTGTGTGTTTTGCTGGATATTCAGGTATAGAATTGGTTTCAGAGGTTTCTGAAGAGGAGCTGAAAGCTGCTTCTGGTCCAGTTCCTGATCTTCCAGAAGGAATCACATTGGCATACACAATACCAGACAAGGTCATTAGAATTTCTCAGTGTTCTGCTCTTTAAAACTAAAATCTTATCTAGCTGTTTTCAATTTTGACTGACATTGTACTGCTGTTTTCAAGCTGTACTTCAGTTTCCTTCATGTGCATATATTTGGCTGTCCACTTCTGCTGCTGCAAAAACTGCAGCATCACAAGCACTGACTAGCAGAGGTATAAAAATTGGCCATTTCTGTGTCTCTGCCAGTGGAAATTTTCTACCACTTGTTTCCAATTGCAGCTAGAATTGAAAACTGTTGGGTCACATATTTTGCTGAACTTTGCCTCACATTTTGGAACTTGTGGCCCTTCAGACTTTATTGGACTGCAACTTCCATCAACCCTAGTCAGCACAGCATAGCAAGGGATTCATGGGAATTCAGTTCAACAGCTTCTAGAGGCCCATACATTTCACCTCTTGGCTTTTCATAAAAGCAAACAGTCTCAAGAAGAGCAAATAAGTTCTCCCCCAGGCCTGTACCGCTGGTTTGTGTGGTACTTAGCTTGTTTGGGTTCTTTGTTTTGGGAAAACAGGCAGAGGATAATGTTGTTAATCCTCTCTTCCATTAACAGGAAGAAAACACTGTAGGTGGGGAAACTGTTGCTGACTCAGAGGAAAGTCTAGAAGAACTTATGGCTAAAATGAAGACTATATAGCACAAAGAATGCTGCAAGGATACACTTTGTATCATATTTCGACTTTCATGGATGATGATTCATTGTATCTTTGTTCTGCTTATTTATGTGACTTAACTGTAAACTCACAGTTTTCAGAACATATGGGGGGTCCAAATTTGTGGTGAAAAGGTAAGCCGGTAATTTTTTTTACAACAATCTGTGAGCTGGAATGCCAGCTGCCTTTAGACCAAGTATTGATGGTAAACAGTTTAGTTCTTAGCATGACAATACAGTACAAGAAAAGTAGACATAAAGTAATTGTACAAAACTCCTACCCTTTTCTAAGCTTTATTATTTAGAAGAATGAAATACTTCAGTAGCTGCTGTAACCTTATTTCCATATTTAAAATGTTACTGGCCCAGTTCACAATGGCCAGTAAACTGTGGCCTTCCCCAACATGGGCAGCTCTGGATGTTTTGGCCTACAACTCACCAGCCCTAGCCACCATGGACAGTGTTGGGAGTTGTAGGATAAAATAAACGGATCCACATTGTGGAAGACTTACTGTATTGTTATGCACACTTACCTCTGCTAGCAAAACTGCAAGCTTGGCCACTCCTCTTGTGCTGTCATATTGCCCATAGGCAGAATACAGTTATTTCTGGCTTGTTATATAGAAATCAGAAATATGGCTTCGAATAACTATGTTGTTAAATTAACCAGATTCATTACCCAGTTGTCTGTTTTGCAATGGACTAGAGTTTAGTTTTATTCAAGATGCATACTTCATATGTAACAATAAGCCAGGAGTTGGGGAAAGTGAAACGACTTTATGGTTATTCCTCCTGTTCCTTCTGGCAGCTGAGGAGGGGAAAGGCTTACAATTTTGCTAGGTTGGCAGAGGCTAGGACATGTTATATCTTATACAGGTTGTGTCTCCCTTATCTGAAATCCAAAATATTCCAAAATGTCAATATGGGTGGCAGAGATAAGTGACACCTTTGCTTTCTGGTGCTTCAGTGTACAAAAACTTAATTTCATGCACAAAATTATTAAAACGATCGTGTATAAAATTACCTTCAGGCTATGTGTATAAGATGTATAAGAAACATACATGAATTTTGTGTTTAGACTTTGTTTCCATCTACAAGATATCTTATGTATATGCAAGTATTTCAAAATCCGAAATACCTCTGGTCCCCAAGCATTTAGGATAAGGGAGACTCAACCTGTATCATAGTTCAGTGTTATATGTGAACTAGATCCATAACACATCACACATGCCTGTTACTTCTGTATACAGTTGTACAGGTATAGTTACTTTATAGCAGCGTATCTCAGTATAAATCATGGGGTCTAAGTGTTCCTTGATTCCAAAATCATGTCTTTTTGTGCCTGTCACCTGTAAGCCGGAAAACTGTACAATGCGGGCAGCATAGTTGAGCAACAACCACCTACACTCATTGGGAGAGAGTAAGACTTCATGATAAAAGCATGACCATTGATTGTACAGCTATTAATAGTGGAGGGGGCATTTTAAAAAGTTAAAAACCAGTATCTGTGATTTAAGTTCATGGGGTAAACTCTTTTAAAAATCCTGATACAACTTAGGTTTCCAAATAAGGAAGCATTCACTATAACCCACAAACTGTAGAGCAGTTGAATGAAAGTTACTTCCAACTGATAGACTCCCAGGCAACTTAAAGGAACTGCAGCTTTTGACAGGGGAGATAATTAGCGTATGTCTATGCTGTTACTTATCTATCAGATTCAAATGTAGATCATCACAGATGTGCAGCAAGTTTTGAGTGATTATAGGCTTGGAGGAGTTACTTATGGACTTTGGAATTTAAATGGCTCTAATAGCGTGTGTACACATCCTCTTAATGATATCAGAGTAGTTAAGCATTGAGCAAAGGTGAATGGGGGCTAGCAAAACCAGTGAAAGTCTGGCAACATCTTTGCAGTACCCTGTACCAACTATTTATAATAATACAAATTTTTAAATAATGGTTACTTATATGCACTACAAATATGTAGTACATATGTGTAAGTTACATTCCAGTTATCTGAATGACCTCTTGAATGAGGAGGCTGCAATCCATAAGAGAAGCATGCCTACAATCGGTGGGCTTCAGTGTAATTTACCTACTGTGACATTTTGAGTGCTCCTTTCAATAACCTACAGCTTTGCTTGCGGGAATAAAACTTACATGGAAGAAAAGTATTTCTAAAACTGTGTGTAGAAATGTGTTTGTACTGAACTCTAAACTGAAATACTTGTTAATACAGACCCTTGTTAATATTTGCAAGGTTTTTCATTCATCTGGAATAAGACATTAGGAGGAAGAATCAAACAGGTTTACACACAAAAAAAGATTTGGAACTTTGACACTTGAAGCAAAGCACAATTAACTGGCTCAGATACACCTTTCCTAAAGTGAACTGTAGATTACTGTTATTTCAGCACATTTTTGCAACAGTATTTTCACCTGCAGAAAGCCAATGTGGTGGTGTGGTCAGAGCATTGGATTAGGACTTTGGAGAACAGGGTTCAAATCCCCGCTTGGCCATGGAAACCCAGTGGGTGACTTTGGGCAAGTCACACACTCTCGGCCTTGGAGGGAGGGAACGGCAAACCTTGCCAAGAAAACCCCTTAGGGTCATTGTAAGTCAGAAACAACTTGAAGGTACACAACAATTCTTACCTGTTCCTTCTGAAAGTTTAAACTGGGCTACCAGTTATGGTAAGAAATAAACTTTACTACTAAAAGGCTTGAGTTGCTTCTGATTATTTATGTATAGTAGTAGTAGTAATGTATAGCCACAGTTCAAAGGGTGGGGGATAAATGAGCCAAAGTCTGATCATGCAACATTCAACCACAGTTTAATGTTTTATGTGATCAGGCTTGGTGTGTTTTTAAAAAACGTTTTCCATTCCACTTTTTCTTTTTTTTTTTACAAAATTATACCAGACTTCATATGACCTTTTGTAAAATATTCCTTCCCAGTTATATACTTCACTTATTACACTCATACAAATTTTTAACAGAATTAAATTTGACTAAAAGAATAATCAAAAGGTATTAATCTCATTGAGATCAAAGCCTCTGAACAATGATCACACATACAAATTGTTCACGAGGATAGAAAAATGTGAAATGTATTATTTATTTATTTTAGGTATTTATCTTCAGCCATGAAGGCTCTCAGAGCAGCTTACAAATTGTTAAGCAATAGCACCTATGCATCTACATCACTTTTATAGTGCACTAGGTGCTCTTCAAGCAGTTTCCAATGCATGTTAGCTAACTGCCCCCACAAGCTGGGCACTCATTTTACCGAGAAGGCTGAGTGAACCTTGGAGCTCTTGGGACTAAACTTGCAACATTGGTTTGCAGTACCTGCATTTAACCACTGCGCCACCAGGGCTCTCTATTGTAACAGTATATACCATTTTATGTACCATTTATCTTTTTAAGTATAAAGACTCTTAAAGGTATTTCCTTTGCTAACTATCAATATACTTTAGAACTACTTCCTATAATATTTCTAAAAGTCCAGTGGCCATCAAATGATTTCCACACATATTTAATTTTGGGGGATAGATGATTATCAAATATGATGTACTTACAAACAGTGCTACTAATTCAACTTACTTCTGAAAGAGGTAGAAGATAACGCCATAGTTGTCTTACAGTGCAAATACATACTAACCTTAATGACACTTTGATAAAGCCACAAAGTTTGAGGCATACGAGTCTGTAAACAAGTACCTAGCAGCTCAATCCTTGAACTCAATGAGACATAAATCCCCCTAATATGTTCAGGATTTGGTTGTCATTATATGTAACACTACTTTTTAAACTGTCTGGATAGATCCACACAGTATTTAGCAATACTGAAAATGGTTTAATGTGTGTCTGTCAGGGGGCCAATAGTGTTCTAGACACATTTTGGCCCACCACCATCCATTTCTTCTTCAATGTGGTGTCCACCTTTTACCACCTATTTTGTCCTTATTACTTTGAAACTTAATTCGTATTTTGAAGACTAATATGTTGCCATACTTTCTAGCCAGGATCCAATGGTGTACTAAGCTGGACTCCACTGCCAGTATTAGTAATCACTCCTTCTCCTTCCATCCCTTATGCACCCTAAAAATGCTGTTGGGAAAGAGGGACTGGGAAGAAGATCCATTGGAGTGTTTTTTTAAAAGTCTCAATTCCGATGGTGTTGGATATACCATTGCTTCTTGGCCTCTGTGCTACTCTGTGTCACCTTCGTGCAGGTTGCAGGAACACATTGGGAGATAAAGCACTTTTCAAACTGAGGGTATCTCCACTTGATGAGTGACGGGAAGCTGCCTTTCCACCCGTCAACAAAGTCTCTGCTTCTTTGATTTCCATGGCTCTCTTATAGAGCTCAGCAGCCTTCTCAAAATCTCCTCCTTCATAGCTTAATGAAAAAGAAATGCAAGTTTAACAAAAAATGTTTTTAAAAGATCGAATCACTACCACTAACAGTGCAAAAAGCATAGTCCCTAAACTAAAATCCACATTGCTACAAGAATAGTATTCAGTTCCTAGTGTACTAAACTTGGTATCTGGAATAATTAACACTGATGTAGGCAGCAGGGGCAGGGGCATTGCAGAAGGAGGGATAACATGACTACAGGTGGAAAGTAAGCTGTCCTGACAGCTGAGTTGCTTGGTTGCCAGCAGAGCAGCTCTCTCTGGCAATGGAGACAGACTTCTCTTCTATCCCCTCCCCACCACCACATATTAACCCAAAATGTGTCACCAAGAGGACTCTGGCTTAAAACTCCCAAGCCAAACCTAGCCTCCTGAAGAGCTAGCCAACAAAGGTCTATGGATGGACTTGGTGATTGCCAGGGAGTTTACTTCAAGGCGTGCCACCAACCGACATGACCATTTTGCAAAATCAGCTGTAGATCAGAAGAATTACTGTGTTTCTTCAAGTGTCTCAGACAGTTCAAGAACTCTTTGCCTGGATCTCACTAAAGTAGTAAATTATGCTGGCTAGAAAGCTAATCAAGCTTGACACCACTTTAACTGCTATGGCTCCATCCTACAGAATCCTGGGATCTATAGTTTTGTGAGGCACCAGCACTTTGGCAGAGAAGGCTAAAGACCTTGTAAAACCACAAATCCCAGGAGTCCATATGATAGAGCTACAGCACTTAAAGTGGTGTCAAACTACATTATTTCTACAGCGTAGATGCATCTCTAGTCTCCCTGTAGTTTTCTCCATGTAGTTTTCTTAACGCAGAACTTTTTCTTCTTTTATCACCTCAGAAAATGTCCATCATTATTTTGTACTACTTGAAACAAATCTCCCTTGAACTCACACTTGTTACATAGATCACACTGTGATCTATGTAACAAGTAATTCTCAGTTAATAAAAAAGCATATTCATGATTGTCATTCTGCAAATGTTCTATAAATGCAGTGACAGAACATGATTTACCCTAACTTATATTGACTTTTGAGGAACTACTTTATAAAGCTTCCTCAAACCAACAAATATATGAAGAATGTCCTCATACCAGTTTATTACATTTTAAAAACCTTGAATGGGGCTTTGTGGTGGGCTGCTGTAAAAACCGGATTGACTCTCTGTGGTCTGACCAGGGATTCATTTTTGTAAATGGGTGCAGGAGTTCTGGTGAAGGCACATTCTACACTGCTGCAAAGCACCTCACTTACTTTAATGGAAATTGTAGACTCACAGGCACAAAGGAATGTGCAATCTCATTTGATCTGTTGGCCAAAGTGAACAGGGCAGCCTAAGAGCATGTTAATGGTTAACCAGCATTTGGGTGAGATAAACAATACATGAAACATTGATCAGTTCCCTAAATAAAAGTTACCTCAGCACAGCCAAATTCTTTAATGTTTCTCCTACACGAGGATGCATACGCCCAAAGCTATCTTCATAAATTTTCAGAGCCCTTTCATAAAGAGGCAAGGCTTCAGAGTGTTTTTTCTAGAGGTGGCGCATAAAAGACAACCAGAAAAAAAAATGCTTGTTGAGTATGTATTGCCTTTTTACCCGCAATTCAAATCCATCTTAAAGATCTAGATATCCTGTTTCTGTGAAATTTTACATTGCATATACTGAATACCTTTAAAGACTCTTAACCTAAGAGAAAAAATTGTAATTATTCCCATGTTTTGGCTACAGTACAATAAAAACCACAGAGCTGCAAAATAGAGACTGCTGCAATTGCCAAACCAAAAGACCAATCTAGAGAACTGGAATAGCTACCTTTGCTGCTACAACTGCTAGTGGGAGCCATTCCTTCCCTCAATCCCCACAGGCCTGTACTTCTCCAAATCAAAACGAGAAATGGTGTGACATCATTTCTGGTTTCATTTTTGTATGATTTATGGCTAGGGTTTTCCCCCCCTTTTCTGGAGGATTTAGCAATCAAAGTCAGAGTGAGCAAAACAGAACTACTTTTTTTTTTTTGACAGTGGTTTTGAACATTTAGAACAAAAAAAGTGCCCAGAAAAAACAGATTTTTAAGGCAGTCTCAGAGCTTAGGGGATATCCTGAGGGCAGCATGGAGGTCACACTTTTCCAGCCCCGACTTACCTAAACTTCAATGGGCAGTATGTAACAAAAGCTGCTTTTTTTAAGTGAGGCCTCTGCCATTTGTCTCTTCTGATAAGAATGTGGGGAAATTTAAATCCCTCTCTTCCCAGCTGTGAACACACATCCTGGATTCCCTCTCCTCTGGAGCATCAATTTTGTTTTAATCCCATTGGTAAACCTCTCTGTCTCCAGTCTGGACTGGCATCCTATGCTTACTTTCAAGTCATAAAAAGCATACAGACATGGCTTCATGCTGGCTATGAAAAGCAGGATGTTCTGCTAAGTTCTGAAGAAGTATTGTACAGTGGAGCCTTGGTATCGCTGAGGTTTGGTTCCAGTACCCCCTGTGGATACCAAAATCCATGGATGCTCAAGCCCCATTATATTCAATGGCATGGTAAAATGATGCCCCTTATATAAAATGGCAAAATCAAGGTTTGTTTCTTTGATTTATACACACACACACACTTAAGCTGTGGATAGTGGAATCCATGGATGCCAAATCCATGGATACAGAGGGCTGACTGTATTGGTCTGAATTTGGACTCAGCCAGGCAGATGTTTACTGGTAAGGCAAGAACACAAATATCCCAGGCTATCTTTCTGGAGTGTTGGATGAAGTCCTGAAAAGCAGCCAGACATAATCCATGAGGCATGACCCACCAGGATGTCTTCTCATGCTGGAAGGGATTCAACAACTAAATATGCTGTCAGAATTTAAAACAGTACTAAAGACCTATCTCTTTGGGCAGTTGATTTTACCCAGTTGATTTTAATCTATGAATTTTAAATTTGTATGGATGATTTTAATGTAATTTTTGTTTTAATCCTATGTGCTTTTACCTGTGTGTTCTCATGATTAATGATTTTAATGTTTTTGTGTTATATATTGTATTTTAATTCATATTGTACCCCACCTCGAGCCTTGGGGAGAGGTGACTAAGAAATAAAAATGTATTATTTATTATATTATTATTACAATTCTATCAGAATAAACAGGCACTGCAGCAAGAACATGAAAGAGTCATGGGATGGAAGGTGTCATTTGGAATTTTTGCCTCAAGCAGTATTATAGCCTAGGCTGATCCTGTGCTATAAACAGAAAAAGCAGCCACAAAAGTGAAGGGCTGCTAACCCAACTCCCAGAGGTAGCATTACAAGAACCAGCAAAGACTTTACTACTGAACATCCACAATCTCTGGTCCTCTGGTACATAGTAGGTTCAGCAGTACACATCCCTTTCCTTGACCTCTCATGTTTTGCAATGTTTGGGAAAGCAAGAAAACAGTGAGAAAAATATCCTGCTGTTTCTTATCTTGGCCAAAGTGCATGTACGAGAAATCTTTCTTTTTGACTGAACCCTCCTAGCATGGGATTATCAGATGCACTGTCTGATAGCATTTCCGTCCCGCTACCCCCCCACTCCCGTCCCTGTTCCAGTTAAAACACTTTTTTTTTCACACACCCATCTTGTTCCGTGATATTAACTGCCCCCCCTCCCCTCGGTCTTCCGGGAGTGAATGCGGATGTCATAAAGCTGCATTCACGTCCCAGAAAGCAAATCCCGCATGTTCTCACGAGAGAACGATGCGCGGGGAATTTAAAAATATAAAGACAACCAAATGTAAAAAAAGGCTACAAAGCCTCCGAACACCCTTTAAATTAAACAAGTAACCCGGGGAGGGGAAAAACAAGGGTGCCACTTACCTCCTCGTCCCGATCACACCCAGATTGTCTTTGGGAGGGGCCTCCCACTGTGGCTGGCACAGAGCCAGCACAACGGGATACCTGTTCACAAGCCCCTTATTCTGTTATGGAAACGGAATGGGTGATCTATTGACAGATTAATCCATCAATTGAGAAAACTGAAACGGAACGGAGCGTGCACGGGAGCAGAACTGGGCGGGGACGATGTCGTGTGTACAGAAAACCCTTTGGCAATCTCCTGTCGTCCCTGTTCCAGCTTAAAAAGGTCGTGTGATAATCTCCATGCTCTAGGGTTTAGGGAAATGGGTTTGGTTGATGGAGAGCACAAAAAGAGACTGGCCAATGAACTAAGCCAGGAATTTGCAACTTGTGGTCTCCCAAGTTGTTGCTGGACTGCAATTCCTATCATTCCCCACCATCAACTATACAGGCTAGGGCTCATGGTAGTTGAACTCCAACAACATCTGAAGGTTCACAAGTTTGTCCACCCTGAGCTAAGACAGTATCAGTGGGTCCAGCTTGTGAGCTCCCTTAAAGATTATGAGATTATGGGATTAAGATTATTAGCTAGAAAGTGAAGGCTGGAGGGTTGAAAAAAAGCAATCAGTAGCCACATCCCTCATGGCTTGGTGTTCCCAAAACTTACCCCTGTATCGTGTTCCACTTCATTTTAAAACAAAAAACATTTCTAGCTCTGTCAATGTTAAAGTCAATGTCTTGGTTTCAGACTTAAGTCATACACCGAGTAGAACCAAGGAAAGCAATGGGACTTAAGGTAGTCATGGTTAACATATCCCACTGATTTCAGTGGATGCACGACTAAGTCTGGATCAAATGCAAAGTTTCATACTTGCCTGCTGGAGCAAGAACCTATTTTCACTTTCATGTATTTCACCTGAACGTACTCTACACTGAACGTGACAGGGGTGGCCAACTGTGGCCTTCCAGATGTTTTTTAGGTTGCAAGTTTCATAACCCTCATTGGCTATGCTTGTTAGGCTTGATAGGGGTTATAGACCAAAAAAAACATCTAGAGAGCACAAAATGTCCCCTTTTTATCAGGCTGGACTGTGGACAGCACACACCCAAGAAACCAAGGGCCTTGTATAAAATGAAGGGAGGGAGTAAACCTACCATTTGACAACAAAGAACTGCCAGGTTTACCAAAGCAGTAGCCACACTTGGGTGCTTTGGACCAAAGGATTTCTGCCTGATTTCAACAGCCAGCTCATACAGGGGCACAGCTTTGTCAAACTTTCCCTAGGGAACAAATAAAACATGTTTGAAACATTTCTGAGCTTTTTTTTTTAAATAGCAGTGCAGAACACTTAATTTGTGCCATCACACACAGTTGGGTTTTTAAAAAAAATATATTCTGGTTTAAGAAAATCTGGACTCTACAACTTGACTAATTCTTTCAAATTAAATACATTTGCATATATTTGACATAAGGTATTATGCTTCTGTTGTTCATGGGGAATGTCAAGGACCTGTCTAATAATAATAATAATAATAATAATAATAATAACAACAACAACAACAACTTTATTTTTGTACCTCGCCTTTTGCCTATTAGGCAATCAAGATGGCTCTATGTTTTGAATGATTTCCTGGTATCCCTCATGTAGAGCACAATGTTCTATTTAGTTTTTGTTATATTCTCTTGCTTTTTGTAATTTCCAAAGAGTTCTTTTGTTATACAGGTTGCCCGCCCCCAAATACATGGGGTCCCTGGACTAACCGTGGATACGTGAAAACACTGATAATAACAAACCCTATTGAAATGAATGATTTCCAGCCCAACTTCTGGCAGAAGCATACCAGAGAATTGCATTGGAAGACCTAGAAAATGCCTAGAGAGAACATATTTTTTCCAACGTAGGTAAGTGAAACTGTGGATACCGGTCTCGTAGATATGGGGGGGGGGTCAACTGTATTCTTTCAGTTTTTGTTATTTCTCCAGAGCTGTTGTTGTTGTCTCATTATTGAGCAAATTAAAAACATAATAAGCAATCAGCTTGGCTAGGTGCATGGAAGCAGAGTTTTAATTTGGCCTTTGTTGTTATTTACTCTGGAACCAGTAATTTGCATTCCTACCGTTATTTCTACCATGGTCTCACAGATCATCCCAAAAGCACCTAGCCAACTATACAGTTTACAGAAAGATGACACTAGAGGAGTTATTCTAACACTTAAAATGCTGAATACAAAATGCACACACACATTGTACCAATTCTTACCAACTTCTTGTACAGCACAGCTAGGTGTTTCACAGTGTAAGCTAAAGAAGGGTGGTCAGGTGCTAATGCTCTCTTCCTGATGTTCAGTGCCCTTTCATACAGCTCCTCTGCCTTGTCATAATTCTTCTTCTCATTGTTCAGTGCTGCTAGGTTGTTCAAAGACTGGGCACAGTCTGGGTGGTCAGGACCAAGGACTCGTTCTCTCATTTCCAGGGAGCGTGTCAGAAAAAGTTCTGCTGTCCTATAAGGAAATTTACCCTATAGTTAGTGCACAGGTGTCCCTTCATATTCGCTGGGGTTTGGTTCCAGGACCCCCCATGGATACTAAAATCCATGAACACTCAAGTCCCATTATATGCAATGGCATAGTAAAATGGTGTCCATTATATAAGATGGCAAAATCAAGGTTTGCTTTTTGGATTATTATATTTTTAAGAATATTTTCAAGCCGTGAATACTTAAATCCGTGGATACGGAGGGACAACTGTACTGATTACACTAAGTTTGATATATACTTGTGCACATGGTCATAGCTGTTCACCAAGATGCACAGAAGTGCCAAACCAATTTTAAAGGAGGCTGCAGTGAAGATAGAAACCCAACACCGAAAAGATTTCAGTCATTCTCTGAAATTTAGGAGGGTAATGGCTGTTTCTTTCAGCAGACAGTTGGATGGTACCTGGGAGCTCCATGAGGAGGTCTCAGAGACCTGCATATGCAAACCAATAAAAAGTCAGCTTCTTGTACAACTGACTAGGTATGTGCTTCTAAAGTCCCAAGTGGATTCCAACTGTTGTTGTGTGCCTTCAAGTCGCTTCCAACTTAATTATGGAAACCGTAAGGCAAACCTATCATGGGGTTTTCTTGATAAGATTGGCTCAGAGATGTTTTGCCTTTCTTTGCTTTCCTCTGAGGCTGAAAAAGTGTGACTTGCCCAAAGTCACCCAGTGGATTTCCATGGCTGAGTGGGGATTTAAACTCTGGCCTCCAGAGTCCAACATTCAAACCACTACCCTACACTGGCTCCCATATTCCAACCTTAGCTGATGTATTTAGATCTCAACTCTAACATGATGTCCAACAAAAGCCAATTTGGATCCCACCTCTGGGGGAAAGGTGGTATAGAGAAAGAAAGAAAAAAATGAAAGGAAGGTAGGTAGGTAGATAGATAAGTAGGTACTGCTGCCATGAATAAAGATTTTTATGGTGTTGCTCATATCTTAACTGGAGGGAATCTATGTAGGTGAACACTAATAACTACTTACTCAAGATTATTTTGCAGGTAGTAGAGAACTCCAAGCTCATTAAGTGTTCGAGCATTATCAGAGGTATCTTTACCCAAAGTCAGCTCCTCCAGCTGTAGGGTTCGTTGGCGAAGAAGTGCAAATCCATACTAAAACAGGACAAAGAGAAACTTACTGCCTTGACATTCTAATATTTAAGAGCTTTAAGGGACAAATTGCACACAACAGAGCACGTTTGCTCAAAACAAGGAGGAACAGTGATTTCTTTGGGGTCAACCTAGACATTACCTTATAAAACTCTAGTTGCCTCTGGGCTGAATCTTCTCATCCAGCCATGAAATCTGTAACAAGAACTGAACATGTTGGGCTTTCAGGTGGCGCAGTGGTTAAATGCCAGTACTGCAGCCACAACATTGCAAGTTCGATACTGCAGGGCTCCAGGTTGACCTCAGCCTTCTATCATTCTGTAGGTCAGTAAAATGAGTACCCAGCTTGTTGGGGACAATTAGCGAACACACTGTAAACTGCTTAGAGAGTGCTTAGCACTATAAAGCAGTATAGAAATAGAAATATAAGTGCTATTGCTATCTTTGCCAAGCGTGTGCTCTACCAGTAGCAACTGCCTCTCTCCAAAAAGATGAAGTATTTTAAAAACAAGGGAATGAAAACCTTATGCCTGGATTGGAAACCAATTAGAGGTTTCTCAAGAAATCTAAAGCTTGAGAAAGCTCCTTTTGGGGTGGAGGTACCATGTGTATGTGCCTTCAAGGCACCTATAGATTTATGGTGACCCCATTAATTTCATAGGACTCTCTTAGGCAAGGAATACTCAGAGGTGGTTTTGCCAGTTCCTTCCTCTGAAATATAGCCTACAGCACCTGGTATTCAGTGGTTGTCTCCTATCAAAGTGCTAACCAGGGCTAACCCTCCTTAGCTTCCAAGATCAGACAGGATCTTTCACAAAATCCCAAAGCCCAAAAAAGTGACTTTCTCAAGCTCTGGAAATGATACCATACAGAAGAAAAAGAAAGAAAGAGAGAGAGAAAGCGAGAGAGAGAGAGACTCTGTGCTGTATAGTCACATTAACTTTAAAAAAACCCCAACTTTTTAAAGCAATTTTTTAAAAAAAAATCTAACAAGAAGAAAGAGAGAAAAATAGGCCAGAAGGAGGACATTGAATTAGTTCCTCAGAATAATTATGGAAATATTTGGACTTCTTTAACAAACTACTAAATTTTCAGAAAAAAATGGGGAGTGCTGTGCTCTGAACAGGGCAAATCAATAATAAATTATAAGATCAGTACCAGTAGACTCCAACTACTATCTTTCAGTAATGAATTGTGTAAAATGAACTCATGAAGACACAACCATGTAGGTTTCACCAGGCTTCCACCTGCCCCAACTGCTTGTACTGTATCTTCTCTGCTTGAACTGAAACCTATTTTAAACTAAACATTCTAACAACTGCAAACTTGCTAAGAACATTAACAAGTGATACTTAAATCAACATAATGTAATTCCTAAATCTATAAATTGACTGAATCTACACTGATTAGAATGATTAAACTATTTGACAACTTTCTTCCATATTCTATACCAAAAGAGACACATCTCAAACTAACTGTTCTTGCTATGGCTTATTAAAATATAGATAAAAGAGTATGGACCACAAAATGAAGTTGTGTGTATTTACCAGGCTGCCTTTCCGTCGTGCAGCTTTTTGCTGAATTTTGAATGATTTTTTCCTTAGATGTTCAGCTTGCTCATATCTAAAACGAATGGAAGCAAACTCAATTAACAACATGACTAGGAGATCAATAGTGCTTTTAACAGGGGAATATAATCTTTCTGTACCACCATGTTGTTGGAAGATTTGGGTTTGGGTGGAGGATGTGTGGGAGAGCATGCCTGTTCACCACTACACAGAAAAATATCACCAATATCCTGAATTCCTTTATATATAGACACATAATTTTTCTAAATGTCTGCTTTTTATTCTGTTCTTATTAGAAACTTGATATAATCCAGATGTGCCCAAATAATATGTGGCTTATTTAGCATCATGGCACAAGAGTGCCATTTCTCCTCATGTAGATATTTATGGAGTGCACAAAGATTTGTTGCTTGGATAGATGCAAGCATCCAAGAAACCAAATAAAAATGATCCCTTGCATGTTTTATTTTAAAACATCCCCTGACCTGACCTACAAAACTAATAGTGCAGGTGACACATAGCTGCTATCAGTTGAACAGTACCCTTTGTTTCATACCAACCTCCTAAATTAATCCTCCTTAATGTTCCCAAAGCATCAGGACATATAAAAAAATATTATAAATACTTCTATCATGTGTTCAAAATATTTTAGACTCCCATGTAAACCCTCCTCTGCTCACTCAATGTACAGAAACTCTACTTCCCTCATCCAGCCCCAAAACTACAAAAATGTTCTACCCAGTCTCGCTTCCCAATGTCTCCAAACCCAATTTTTTTTGCCTCACAGGTTTTCCACTCTGTCATAAAATTCCACCACCAATCCAAAGTAAAATCATTGATAAAGAGGGGTGAGGAGCAGTGTTTCCTTACTTGTTTTGCTTTTGATACAGTGTTGCGAGAGCATCAAGTTCACGAGCAACCCTGAGATGTTCAGTCCCATAAGCACTTTCAGAGATTTCAAGTGCCTGCTTGTACAACTGCTCAGCATTGCCAAACTTCTTCCACTGCATGTAAACACCTGCTAACTGATGGAGTGACTGGGCTACTTTGGGGTGATCTGGATCGAGGGCAGTCTCTCGAATCTCCAGGGAGCGCTGCAGAGGAGCAATAGACTATCAAGAAATAAAAGGTGAGAAATGAGGATCAGAAAGGGTCTATAAATACAGTCCTTCAGCTATCTGGGGCCTTTCCCCACTATACTATTATAGTGTTACAATTCCACTTTAACTGCCATGGCTGCATCCTAAGAAATCCTGGGGTTTGTAGTTTAATGAGTCACTAGAGCTCTCTGGCTGAGAATTCTAAATCCCCCCACCTTGAAGTGCAAATCCCAGGATTACATGGCAGTTAAAATGGAATCATAGCACTATAATTGGGTAGTGTAGAAGCACCCCGATGGGGAGGATAAGTAATTTCCCCCCAATTTACCAGGGACCAGTATTATATTTGTACCCACCGGCTACAACTGCTTCTTTCTTTTAAGAAAATTCTCCATGCACTGGCAGTTGATGGCTGATGGACCAGCACCAATCAATGGACCACCACTTTGACTAGCACTGTATTAATATACATTAGAGATCAGAGTGTGGGAAGAACTTGAAAAGAAGGCATTTGGGCTAGTTGTTGGTTTGACTCCATTTAACACAGGCAGAGAAGTTTTCAGGGCAAATCCTCCTATCTGCAGCCCTCTATTGATTCCTGGCCAAAGCACTGGGCAGGTCTTCTTCATCTATCATTGCAGAACTAGGGTTTTGTTCCTCCACATTTTCCCATACCAGAAATAGGGGTGAAGCTCAATAACCAGTTTCAGGAACCAGCTGACTCCCAACTAGGACCTAGCCAGTCCCTGGAAGCACCCACTGAGGAGAGGGAATCTTCACTATCTCTAATCAGTGATCAGAGATAAGGGGGACTCATTGCCCTCTTTCAATGAATGAGGACAGAGTGGTGGACTTTTGCAAGGCTCAGATGATGACTTGGGCCAGAGGTTCTTCTCCCCACATCAAGTAAGGTAGCTCCTTGCTACAACACCTCCATAACAACAACCTCAATCAAGCCTTTTAAATAACTCGTATAGTCTGGGCCCTTGCATTGTTAAAATCTGTGGCTGCTATGCATTTAGTTTTCTGGTGCTGCATTTACATTGATTCTGTTACGTAGATTCTGTTGATTTTCTGGGTGTCCTGGTGGGACCACTAAAATTATCCAATCCAGAAGGCCCGCAACTGTTCCATTTCAATGGGGCAATCAATCTACTCCGGGCTTTAGTTTAGACTTTAGAGCAGCCTATCCAAGCTTCTGAACCCTTCCTCCCTAAATATGTTGAGCACCTTGGATAGATCCTTTAAAGTTCGCATAGAACACAGAGCAGATTTACCCTCCACTGATACAGAAAGCAACAATCATCACAGTCTGGGTGTACTTCATTCAACATGTATTCTGTTTTCATAGAATCATAGAGTTGGAAGAGACCTCAAGGGCCTTTGTAATCCACTCAGATTACTTTAAGCATACAAACTTTGTTAATAAATGAAAATGTCTCAAGGGAAATGCAAGGAACCAAACACTCTTAAACCTCTGTGTAGATCACACACATGCTTACAAATCAATCTCTACAGCTTGTTTTGCTTCCCAGTGTTAGATACAGACCTGTACACATGCCATGAAGAAGCACTCACCTGACTGAGAAGACCTAGATCTTTAAGAAATCTCCCCAGAGTCTCATAGAGATCAGCCAATGTGATCATGCTTTCCTCTCCCTCATAGCTTTTCTCATAGAGCTTCAGAGAGCTGAAATATTCTGCTGCCATGGAGCTCTTATCTTTGCCAAGAAGCTGCCAGTAGCTCAATAGTTCTGCAAAATGACCCCTGTGTGCAATAAATACAATGGATAGGAAGTTCAAAGGAGCTAATTCTAATGAAGGAAAACAACAGCAAGCATGTTTCCAGGATGGTCCGTCTGCATTGGGGATGGGCTCTGCAATGGGTAGTGCATCACTGCAGTCTTTTAAATAGGTCCACAAACATGATCAGTCTTTACTTTTTTCTTCTTTTCTTTTTCTAGAAGCATGTATTTACTTGCTGAGAGACAGTGTGGTACAGTGGTTTGATTGTTGGACTACAACTCTGGAGACCAGGGTTCTAATCCCCGCTTGGCCATGGAAACCCACTGGGTAATCTTAAGCAAGTCACAGACTCTTGGCTTCAGAGGAAGGCAAAGGCAAACCCCTCTGAACAAATCTTGCCAAGAAAACCCCATGATACTTTAGGGTTACCATAAGTCAGAAAATAACTTAAAGGCACATAACAACAACAAATTTCCTTGCTATCTGTGGACGAAATATAAACCTGTTCTTCTCCAAAGCCAGAATAGGAATGAAGGCTCCCAGCTAGTTGAAAAAGAAACAAACAAAAGCACAGTCTCCCAAGCAGAGGAACAGGCCAGTGCAGTACGTCCTTTGTTCACCAGCTCTCTTGATTTCTACACTAAGCATGGAAGAAGCAACTTTTAACACAGCTTTTAAACAAGAGCTGCATGGAATTCTGGACTAGATAAGAAGCTGGAAGGGGAAACAAGTCACTACCTACAACAGTAATTTAAGCATTCTTAAATTGCTTAAATTAAAGTACACCACAAGGCTCTAAAACAAACCAACAAGCCAGAGTACCCCCACCTCTTCTCCGCCACTGTGAGTATGTGCTAATCTTTTTACAAATCAATTTGAGCTCTTTGGGTTGTTCTTTTCTGCTTAGTTCAACCAGTCCTGAAAACATAAGAACTGTTTCGTAGCCAGAATCCCTTCAGCCAGCCTGGTTGGAGGCATTCTGGGAATTGCAGTTCAAAAAAGCAACTTGAGCAAGCCCTGCATGGACATTAAACCCAGGACTACTCACACCTGTTGGTAGCACCTCTCCAAAGTCTTAGAAGGTCTTCCCCAGTCCTATTACACAACATTTCCTTAAGGGAACGAGCTTGGAATCATCCATGAACTGTTTTATCTATTACATTTATATCCGATCTTTCCTCCAACAACCCCCCCAAACCAAAATATATGGCCCTCCCCCCATTTTATTATCACAATAATACTGTGAGGGACGTTAGGCTGAGAAATGGTGGCTGGTTCAAGGTCGTTCCAGTGCGATTCACCATGACTTGAGTGAGGATTTGAACCTGTGCTTCCTCCAGTTCTAGCCTGACACTAATTGCTACACCACACTTATCTTAACTGATCAATGACTGAAAGACTAGTGACATAAGTTCAACCCACATCATCAATCCTGTGTAACCCTGGACAAAGGCAGTTCCTCTCAACAGCTCTGAGCTCTCAATAGCACAAGACCAATTCCCAAAGTAGGAACCCGAGCTACTCACTCCAAGGGCTGCATGGGGGAATAACATACCTTCAAAAGAAGAATGGTTATTAAAAGTCAATGAAATAATGTTAATGGATAAATTAACAATATTGTTAAAGGCACAAACGATTGACAATTTTGAACAACAATGACTCAAAGTAATAGAGTATTATAGACACTGGAAATAACGACAAGAAATAGAGATAACATAGTATAAGCTTGTAAAAATGAAATGATTACTACAGTGGACTAAATATGATAAGCAACATGGATATGGAAATGTACAGCAAAAATGAGGGTGGCAGGATATATGATATAACGTATAAATGGATAATAATATGCTAAGTCTGGGTCTCTTGGGTTTAAAAAGAAGATAATATGACATGATACAAGACGATAAAGTAACAAAGAGACATATTAGATAAGAGGTATCCTAGATGATAAGGGGTTATAGAAGAGTACTGGGGCTAATCAAATAGAAGGGGAGGTGGAAAGTATACATTTTAATAGTGTTAAATTTAAAATATGTTTGGAATATAGGAAAGCTCTACGATAATAACTAAGATTTCAAGAATATATACGTTATGTATGTTATTTATGAACTTTGGTACATAAATAAAATAAATAAACTTTGATACATAAATAAAATAGGGAGCCCTGGTGGCGCAGTGGTTAAGTGCCAGTACTGCAAGCCACCACGTCACAAGTTCGATTCCAGCAGGCTCCAAGGTTCACTCAGCCTTCCACCCTTTCGTAGGTCAGTAGAATGAGTACCCAGCTTGTGGGAGCAATTAGCTAACACACATTGGAAACTGTTTAATGCAGTGTAGATGTGTAAATAGCTATTGCTTAAAACAATTTGTAAGCCACCCTGATAGCCTTGTGGCTGAAGAGCGGGGTATAAATAAAATAAATAAATAAATAAATAAATAAATTTAAATATCAGGATGAAATTCGGACTATTCTGGCCAGAGCTGCACCACATGAAAGTCAAACTACTCTGGTCCAGAGTTAAGATCCACACCTTATCTGGCCAAAGCCCAAATCTACATCACTCATTGCTAGGCTTGTCTGCACATGTTATTCATCTGGAGTTTTACCCCCAGTATAGATAACCTATCAACTCCACCACCACTGCCTAGCCAGGGACCTCCACGCTGCTGCCACTACTGGCATGCAGTCACTCGCTCTGAGGTCATAACAAGGCAACCAGCCATGCATGGCTGGCCACTCATTCTGATCTTGGAAGAAGTGACTGCCCAGGGCTCGCCTTCCCGGTGCACAGTCTCTCATTCTGAAGTCAGAACAAGGCAACCGGCCATAAGATCATGTGGCTGGCTGTTCATTCTGACCTCAGAGTGAACGACTGCAAAACAGTGGCGGGAGTGCCGAGGAGGGGTGGGGGATGGTAGCTCTTGTTAGGCAGCACTTATCCTGTCTTCCCACACCCCACCCCAAATCCAGGGTGAATCCTTTGTTCACACTAAGTTTTCTAGCAAACGCCAGAGAAAACTCTGAGTTTTTAAAACCCAGATTAAGGTGGTATACCCTGAGAGGCCATGATATTGAGAACACAGCTGTGCTGGGCAGGGTATGTTTCTAGGATGGAGGACCATCACCTCCCCAAAATACTACTCTACGGTGAACTCGCCACGGGTCAGCGTAAGAGGGGCGCTCCAAAAAAGCGATACAAGGACTCCTTGAAACAACATCTCAGGCTTGGCTAAATTGATCACCAACAATGGTCCGCCCTAGCCTCACATCAGAAGGCATGGAGACACACTATCACAATGCTGCAGCCTTATTTGAGAACTCACACCGAACAAGTCTTGAAGAGAAATGACAACGCACAAAGACTCACAACCCAGAAACATCACCCAAGGAGACCTTCTGCTGTGCTTTCTGCAACCGGACTTGTTTATCTCGGATTGGCCTTTTTAGTCATCAGCGCGCTTGCAGAAAGTGCGGGATGAGTCCTTCCTGAATCTTCATTTGAGAAGAAAAGCCAGAGAGGTGCAGATAGTGCCATACATAGTGAGGCCTTATTGCACCAGATTCGGAGATAAGGCCGAACATCGCGTGGCCTCTTTGGCCCAGATTTTGGGGTGTGTGTGTCAGTTTTTTTCACTAGTGGAGATAAGCCCCAAGACACACAGGAGATCTTTGACTCCCCACTCCAGGCTTGGCCTAAGATTGACAAATGTGCTAACAGACCTCTCTCTTCCACCCTCTCTGTGGTACCTTATATGCTAATTCCAGTGCATGAGCCAAAATACAGGGCAAATGAAACTGAACACATGAGTTATATAGACCGAGATGTCAACCTCCAAAATCTCTGTCACTGTCCAGAAGCAGTTTACTCATTTCTTATTGTGAGCACCTGAGGTACATAATTGGATACCTTTGTTCTTTCTTTCTTTAGGTATTTATACCACACTCTTCAGCCACACAGGCTCTCAGAGCGGCTTACAAATTGTTAAGCAATAGCACTTTACACATCTACACCACTTTATAGTGTACTAGGCACTAAGTTGTTTATAGCGTACTAGGCACTAATGTGTGTTAGCTAATTGCCCCTACAAGCCGGGTACTCATTTTACCAACCTACAAAAGGGTGGAAGGCTGAGTGAACCTTGGAGCCCTCTGGGATCAAACTTGCAACATTCTGGCTGCAGTATTGGCATTTAACCAATTAACTACCAGGGCTCCCTTATTCAGTTTTTTGGACTTCTAAAATTGTGTGTTCATTCGGAAAACTAAGGCTTTGGAACAAAAACCTGAAACAAAGGAATTTACCAACTCCTTACCTTTTATACAGGTTTTGAGATACAAAGAGATTCAGCAGGCACTTATGTAGCTTCTGTTTGTCACCTTGTTGCTGGAACAACCAGGGGAGTTCATCTGCACTCCGCCAAGTCACTCTTTCTTCACTGATAAAGGATGCGAGGAGTGGGAAAGCAAAATGCAGGGAGGAAAAAATAATAAAACAATAAATTGCACAGATAAAGTAATGGTACTTCACTTGCAAAAACACTTATTTGCATACTTGCTGTAATAAAAAAAAACTTTTCCAAACTGTTATAAGAAAAGAGCAACCAGGGGCAGAGGAAGAGGTCCCACTAAATATGTGTTGCCCATTGATCGCAAAATCCTGGAGCAGCCCCAAGAGAGTGGTTTGCAAAACACAATCTAGTGCAGGGCTGGGCAAAGTGCAGCCTGCGGGTTTCATGCAGGGCGGGGTTTTTTAGTAGCCTCCAGTGGTGAATTTCCTCTCCAAAATAGCATTTGGGGGTGTCAAGGGCATTTCTACCACATTTCAAGCCCCCCTAGACCCCCGGGGGTCAAAAAACATTTTGTGAATTTTTTTCAAAGAAACGTTTTTCCCAAATGCCCTCTATAGAGTATGGGGGATATGTCCACCATGGTTCAGGGTGGTATGGCGGGGGAAGAGCTGGACCAATTTCAACCCCTTTTTTGAAACAGGAACTGAACAGGAAGTGACTCATTCACTCAATTCCTATTTGTTAAAAAATGGCCTCTTGGTCCTAGAACAGCTTAGGAAGGTCCAAAAACATATACCCTAGAGGGTATAGCCCTCCCAGGTTTCCTTGGGGGACCAATGTAGCTCCCTGGCTTTCCATAGTTGTCCACCCCTGATCTAATGTGATCATGACAGAAGGGAGATGTTAAGAAGGGACCTCTTGGTTTGCAGCTTGGTGCCTTCATCACTATGCTAGAGAAATATCTGTTGACTGCTACAGTTACAGTATTAGCTGCAGTTAATACAGTTACAGTTACAGTATTAGCTAAATTGTTTCATTGTCTTGTACACTGAAAAGCTCACCTTAGTTGCATGCTGAAGTACCCTATCAGTTTTTCTCTGTAAGCAGCCAAAGCTTTCTGATCTTCCATGTATTCCAGCTTCACTGTTTCCAAAGCCTAAAACAGAACATTGCTTGCACTGCGTAAACTGAGCAAATGACATCACAGGAAGCCAAAAGAAAAATCATGCACTGCATAACTTGACATTTTAGATTCATAAAACAAGGAAACAATGAGTTCAGCCCCAAAGTTTTTCAAATTCATTACCAAAAGAAACTCTGGAATATTTCATTTGTTTTTGGGAGGTGTTTTGGCTGTCTATTAAATGTTATAATACTCTTAACATTTTAATACTGGAATTTGTTCTCTTTGTGTTTTGCTTCTTTTACTGTTATTTTGCTGGCTATTTTGGATTTCTATGAATGCAAGGTACCCGAAGACCATTGATTAAGTTGGATGGTATATAAATCTAATTGTTTAAAAGAAATGGCATAAGTCTTAAAAGACTGTGTAGAACATCATACTGTGTTGGTCACTTTATGTTGTCTTATGCTCAATGGTTTTTGAACTTTAAAATTGCTATAAACATGAGCGGCAGATACTAATGCCTTTGGCAAAGCAGTGTGTGTTACCTGTAGATGCCGAAACTTTAACAAGCCACAGCCATAGGTCAAAAAGCACATCTTGTGTAAGCTGTAGACTAAGGAGGCCAACAATTCCCAAGACAGTTCAGGACAGAGTTCCATCAGTTCTGACTCACTGACTCCATTGTGACTGACACTAATAAGGCAGAGAATCTATACAGCAAAGACACAAACAGTTTTAACAGATTTATTCTCATCAACTGCTCACTGAATCTGGTGGACAAATTCTGACTACTATTAATTAATACAGCACCACTAACAAAAACAGAAGCTTAAAGCTGGGATATTGTCAGACAGTGTCTCCCATCATCCCTACCCAAGATGGCCAATTATGATGCATGATGGGTGTTCTGGGTCAACAACATCTGGAGAGCCACAGGTTCTCTAGCCCTTCAACAGATGCCACAGGGCCAAAATACATGATCTCTGGAGCTAATTACATTATTTTCTCCCATAGGCTCTCCTCTGAAGAGAAATTATCTGCAGGGGGTTGGGGTCTTTGAATCTTAGGTGTAAGATTCATCCATTTGGGTTTTAATTCTTTCACTGAAAAGCACCTATCGGAGTTAGGGTTAAACCCGCTATTTTTTTTTTTTTATCTGCTCAAAATTGCTGTTTACCCAGCTATGGAGAAAGGTTACAGATTCATTAGCTGGTTAGCAAATCAATAGTCCTGTTTCACTGTTCAGTCTACTGGGAAAGCTTTTTAAACAGTGGCATATTAAAACAAAACAAAAGGAAAAAAAAACACAGATAAAGTTTCCTGCAACTGAGATATGTTTTGTGGGACACAGAGGGAAAGACAGGAAAGGAGTGAGTTGCCAACAGCTCCATCTATGCTGGCTGGGGGATTCTGGGAACTGTTGTCCAAAAAAGTAATTTTTCCAAGTTCTAGTTTTCACTGTACCAATTTAAAAAATCAAAACATCTATGAAAGATTAAACATATCTCCAAAACAAACAGACAAACACAGACTTGGGTACTTGCCTCTTTCATGAGACCTTTGTCTTTATCACTTTTCAAAGATTCTTCAACTGTTCTCAGAACTAGCTTGTACAGTGACACTGTATCTTGGCACTGGAAACACTTTTGAAGAATTACATCGACATTTTTGGTGCTTCCAGCACTGGAGAAGAGGGGAGGCAGGTAGACAAAAAGGATTTAGAAGGGGAGCACATAATCAATTTGAAGAATTACATCATATGAAGCTTAATAACTATGGATAATGCTTATTGTTATGAATTTCAGCCCTGCTAGGTATATGTATAATTATGTCCCAAATTTCAACATCTGAAAACATCTGCTAATGTATACCAGATTTTGTTTGGGGGGGGGGGAAGGAAAGAGGTAACCACAACCTGTATTCAGGAAAACTGTGAAATATGTTTATTCCAAAGAACCCATGTGATCTTGATATTTAGGCAGCAAAACATCTACTACAGAAAAGCCTTCAGGTTAAAAAGACCCTACAAAATAAAAGCAACAGTTTAAATGAAAAAGAACAAAAACTACTAGTAAAAAAACTGTCCAAAGCAAGGTAAGAATGTATTGTGCTTTAATTGAGCAAGTGCCAATTAAAGTAAAATAAAAAGGACAGTTCATAAACTTTTGTGTGGTGAATGTTTTACAGTGTGGTCCCTATGAGTCTTTTGGTAACTGTTAAGAATTAAAACTGCTGTGCCTTCATCAGGTCACGGCTTGTGAGGTTTTACTGGCACTACTGCCTCACTCGTGAGATAGCTCTGTTAGGTTAATGGTAGCTTTCTCTCTATCACAAGACAGAGCAAAGTGATGTTAAAAAATCTATTCCAGAGTCCATAATCAGGTAGAGTAGAGACTGGGCTAGAAACAAAGAAATACTAGGTTTTTTTTACACACAACATAGTTAATTTTAGACTTAACACTAAACCATAATGGAAATGAGCCTCTGGCTCATGTGCTCTGCCTGCCTCTCCTTCTATGCACAGCAGAGTGGAGAATAATGGAAGCATTTGTTTTAAATTAATTAGTTTACTGTAACATCCAAACTGGGGAAACCTTGGTTTGTTTAAACTATGGCTTGTTAACAAGCCAGAATCACAAACAGATATGAAAAGTGGAATGCAAATTGATGAAGGTATTGATGACTGATTTATTTGTTATCTCCTGCCTTTCTCCAAACGTATAATCCAAGATCACTTATAACAAATTATAGTTTAAACCAGGATTTGATAATCTGTGACCCTTCCTTCATTCTTTACCACTGGCTACTCTGGCTAGGGCTGAAGAGAGTGCAACATCTAGAAGGCCACATGTTGCCCAGATGTGGTTTAAATTAGCCAGGATTACTCTCTAGTTAAGAGGTGATGATAAACCCAAGTTCATTTAAAACAGAAGTCAGACGAGAGGGGACATGCAAATTTGGGGCCTGTTCATGCAAATGCTAAACCACAGTGCAGCATTATGTACAAATCATGTCATGGTGACATCAATTTCCCACTAAAGTTGACACTAAAACTCCTACTGAGTAGGAAATTTCATCAACACACTTTTATTTTTTAAACTGATAATAATTATTTGCTAACAAAGCACATGTAAAACATTACACAGTTGCAGTATTGTTCAACATACCTAGCCATCATTCTGCCCAAAAGTGTTACATATAAGGCATTGCAAGTTGTAGTAGAATGACTGTGTTTCTCAAGCTTCTTCTCCTAGAAGTTTGAACACACACTGTGAAATTGCATTTGCTATGAGAAACTGAAAAATATGCACAAATATACAACTTCAAATAAAGCATTAAAAACACAGCCACCTTTCAAAATTATAATTGGCTTACAGGATGCAATAAAGGCTCTGTTATGGATTAACAGCCACTATTCCAGAAGACATGATGTCAAAGAGTGCCCAGTACTGTGAGGCCTAATATAAATCCTCAAAAAGTAAGTCTCTTGCAAGAGTTCCAGGTTCCCATGAGGTCAGAGATCTTTAGGGCTCTGATGGCAGCCACATCTCATGAGACTTGAGATGGGTTTTATATATGCCTGCCTTACATGTTACTTGGCTCAGTTGCCTGGGCCTATACAGCTGAGGGCAGGAAGAGTGGACACCATCTGAGCTCACAACAGGCAGATGCCCACAGCATTTGGAATATAATTTGAGACCATTTTACTCCATACCAAATACTTGGAGGTCAGTCTGTTGTGAACAAGGCTGGCTCTCACTCTTTGTTTACACTTAGAAAAGAGAGAGAGAAAGAGAGAGAGATTTGGGGCTGCTGTGCTCCAAGACAAAAACATGCAACACAGTTGGCTTCCTCCCCATTGGCCCTAATATCAACTATCACCATGCTCAGCTCTTTTTATAATATGGAGAATGTTCAGTAAGAGTTATATTAAAGTGGTCTTTATTACCTTATCTGTTATTTATAGGCACCTGATGCATCAATTATTTATACTGTATTTGTCATAATTTTCATAGAAATGCTATTCACCCACTACACAGAAAATGTTCTTTTCTGTTTTATTATGGTAGCAATTGGCCTTCATCTTTCAAAACCAAAATGCTTCAATTCAAGCATAATATCACACCATGGTTTACACTAAACACTATTAAAAACCCAAACCATGATTTCAAACATACAGGAAAATCAGGCTCAGAATAGCTTGCCTACTTTGTTTTCCACATTATTAAATATTCCTATTTCTGCATCACTGGGTCCTCCAATTCAGACCTTTCAACAACCATATTTAACACAAATTATTATTGTTAACTCACTTCAAACCACTGTTTCTGATGCCAGTTTTCAAACAATCCAAATCATAGTTAATTTGCCTTTAGTTTAGTAGAGTGCTGAACTGAAGTTGATAATGTTGATAATGAGTCCTTAAGTACTGATAGCTAGATGTGGCTAATGGGTACTCAGACTATCCTTTTTTTCCTCCTCAATTGTTCATCCAGCATTTTGAAAGTTAAAAACCCACAGACACAACCCAGAAGAGAGAAGAATGTGCCAAGTAACAATGAAATCAATATGAAAGCCATGCAGTTAAACACAGATGAATCTCCACTGGGATTTTAGATGTGTTGGATAGTTCTTCTTGAAAGAATTTCGCCTTTGTTGATTTATCCATTATCAGCATACATCATTTTCTTTAATTAAAAGAAAAACAGTTATGTACTGAGAAATCTAAGTTTCCTTTTTGACTTGGAGAGGTATTACTATAACTGAATTTGATAACTACCAGGCTAGAATATTTATGCAGATATAAAACAATAATACCTGTTCTTTAGTCAGCTTCAGGTCTGAACAACTGCACTCTTCATTAATGAGAGATTTCACATCATTAGTGTTTAATGGATCCAGGTGAAGAGTTGGCCACAGCCTTCCAGGGAGAAAGTGGAAAATTACTTTCCTAGTTCATAAAATAGTATATAGTATATAGAAAGCACAATGTATGTAGAGTCAAATGCACAACTTGTATTCTTATTGTTATATTTGTAAAAATGCTTTTTTGCCACTTTAAATTAGTGGTGCATAAATAGTATTGTTTTTTTTTACTTGTATTTCAACTTTTCTACCATCAGGTTTTTAGCTGTACTTTGTTTTAACCTATGCTGCATGCTGATTGGGTCTCATATCTGGAGAAAAGCAGGAAAATAAATAGATACATAGGGAGGTGTTCTCTGAACCTCCAGAATACAGTGGGCCCTTGGTATCTGCTGGGGTTTGGTTCCAGGACCCATCATGAATACTAAAATGATGAACAGCAAGGTTTGCTGTTTGGATTTTTTTTAAAAAAAAACTATTTTCAAGCTATGATTGGTTGACTCCATGGATAAAGAATCTGTGGACAAGGAGGGCCAGGTATATTTGATTCTGCTCAAAAATAAGTCCCTCATTCCTGGAGCATCAGCGATGAAAGCGATGAAATATTGAGAGGGCATTTAAAGAAAACACTCAAAATAAATGAACATGAAATAATTATGTTCAAAGAAATCCCAGAAAGAATCTGAAAAACAACAACCAGATAATATAAAGTTTTGGTGGAGGACCTCAGGAAAAAAGATATATCATTTTGTGGGACAGCCCCAGAGGGTCTGATCGCAGACAATAAATACAAGATAAATTCCACAGCGAGAGTGAAAGATCTGTTCAAAATGTAGAAGGAGGAGACTTCTGAAGGAAAAAGTTAAAAGATTAACTGCTGTTAAAAAGAAATAAGGACTATGCAATAAAATATTTTAACAAAAACACAATGGATTTGAAAATAATTTCATGGAATATAAATGGACTAAAATTGCCCCAGAAACAGAAAAAATCTGGCACTTAAAAAAATAGCCAGGTAAGTATGAAGTTGTTTCCAAAAGACCTATATAAGGAAAAAGGATTGCAAAGTTTTGCAGAACAGAAGTTTGGGACTAGAATTTGTGTCTGCAAATAAGAATTAAAGAAACGGTGTAGTCTTTTTTATACATCAAACATTTCAACCTAAATTGATATCCCAGGATAAACAAGGCAGATATTTTATTGTGCAAATTAACTGTAATGATAAAATAATGCACGTAATGGGTATCTATGCCCCAAGTAATGATGAAGCAACATTTTATGAAAATTTATTAAAAACACATCAGAACTGGACTTAGAGCTAGACTTACAAAATCTGATTTGCACGGGTGAATGGCGTGGCATATCCTAATTTAGATAAATGCTCCAGTAAAGAATTTAAGGAGGATCAAGGGAGATTACCAAGAACTTTCTTTAAATATACAGAGTACTTTAGGTTAATGGCTGGCTGGAAATATCTGCACCCAAATTCTAAAGACTATACCTTTTTTTTTTCCAAACTGGCACGAAACTTTCTCTAGAATAGATATGTTTTGGATTTCTAAGAATATGATCAATTTAATAAAGAGGATGGAAATTTTTACCAAAAACCTTTTTGGAACATAATCTCACCATGATGTCTTTGAAAATGGAGCTTAGATGGAAATTTAATGAGTATCTACTCTTGAAGACTGAAAGATTACAACAATGCAAAAAAAGAGCTGAAGGAGGCTTTTTTGAACTGAATTTAAACAAGGATAGAGATCTTACAGTAGTTTGGGATGCAAGTAAAGTTTACATGAGTGGATTTATACAATTTATACAATATGGCTCCAGACTAAAAAAGAAAGAGAAGCAAAAAAAGTGTAAATTGCTGGATGAGATAACTAATCTAGAGCAAAAACTCAAGGAAAATTCTGATAAAGAGACACAACAAAAGATTAAGCTACCTCAACAGCAGTTCTCGTTGTTTACAGTCCAAGAACTGAATGCAGAATTACTGTATCTTAAACAAAAGAATTTTGAATTTGCAAATAAACCTGGGAAGTGTCTTCCTTATAAACTGAGACAGGAAAGAAACAAGAAATTATTACAAAGATTAAGAAGGGAGACCACTAAGTAATGGACAATATAAAAACATTAAAAACTTTTGATTTGTTTTTTTACAGATTTTTAAAAAGTACAGTAATCCCCCGACAATTGTGGGTTAAGCTTTTACAGATTTGATTCTTCGTGGATTATTTCCCATTGCAGCCACCTTGCCAATTTGATTTCCTCCCAGAGACCAAAGATTTGACCACTAACTAAGCCTGACTTAATTGAACCCAGCTCAAGATGGACACTGGTGTTACTGAATTCCCTATTAAAAATGGCATAGGGCAGCAGTGGAGGAGGCAGCAAATAATCTGCGGATCATACAGGCATTTATTTTTTTGGTATATTAAACACACTTTAGGAGGGCCTAGAGATATTCACGGTTTTCCAACTTTTGCAGGGGTCCTGCACCCCCTAGCCCTTACAAATGTGGAGGGAAACCTATACTTTACAGGCCAACTTTGAGAGTAGAAAGCCTCCCTACTGGTTTCTAGCATATAGAAATGCAAATAATAGATTTCACGGGAGGGGAAAAAAGAAAAAGAGAGGGGGAGAGAGTGAGAAAGCCATACTAAACATTTATAATTAATAAAACTCAGCAGGAACAGAGAAAAAACCAGCCAGCAATATTCAACAGCAAAAGCTAAAGAACACATAATATACATCCAGAAAGCCAGGAAAATCATTTCAGGAGCATATATGGGAGACATTTTTTTTAACATGGCTTAGGTTCAGACTATCTGAAAGACTGTATCTCGTTCTAAGAACCTGCAAGGATTTAAAGATCTGCAGGGGAAGGCTTTCTTTCAGTCCTACCACCATCACAGGCTTACCTGGTGAGGACATGAGAGACTGCCTTCTCTGTGGTTGATCTCACCTTTTGGAACTCCCTCCCGTGGGAGGCTGGGCTGGCCCCCTCCCTGTTGTCATTTTGCAGGCAGGCAAAAACATTCTTGTTTAAACTGGCCTTTGACATATAACTGTGGTTTTTATGGGGGTGTGTTTTTATCTGTTGTTTTTTACCTTTGTATGTTTTAATTGATTTTAATTGTGATTTTAATTGTTCTGTGAGCTGCCTTGGGTCCCACTTTGGGAGAAAGGCAGCATAGAAATTGCACAAATAAATAATAATAAATTATTTTTACATGCGAGCAAATAAATACAAGTTGGAATCTGGAATAGAGTTGGAAAAGTTACTTTTTTGGCTGCTAGCTTCAGCATTCCCCAGCCAGTATGCTAGGTTATGAAAGTTGTGGTCCAGGAAAGTAATTTTTTCAAGTTATAATAGACCTTTTCTGAAGTATACCTGGTCCCTTTTTATGCCCTTTACCTCTCACGCCCTCTCAGCCAGATATAGCACAGCCTTCCTCACACATCAGTCTTTCCCCATCCATTACACTGGAAGAGTTCATTATACTGCAAGCATTACATGAGACTAATTTTACACACTCAATTGCATCTTAAAGCATACCAAATATTTTTATTTCAGATTAAGGGTCACAACATTTTTCTCAACTTGACACCTTCCAGATGTGCCAAATTCCACCATCCCCCACTCGCATGGTGGGTAGGGATTTTGGGAGCTATAGTTTGACAGACCTAGAGGATATAGATTTTTTTTTTATTAAAAGTATATATGTATCACCTCTCAGCTCACCAGAGCCCTGAGACAATGCACAACAGGCAAAAGAATTTCAAACAATACAGGGATGAAAAATTTAAAAACTAATTAAAATATTCCTGAAGGGTTGGGGAAAAGACTGCATTTCCAAAACCAATGTACCTCCATGCTTGTGGACAAGTTTCAACGTTCACAGATACAATAACCCTTACGTTGACTGGCAGAGGATCAATCAGCCACTTCATATGCTTTTCAGCTTGCTAAAAAAACAAGAGTGTAATTAAAAATTGGGAAGTCAGCAGCAGGCGAAAAATGTGAGCATTGTTTCCTAGTGAAATAGCATCTTCATATTTCTAATTTTTCTCTTTCATAAGCCTCCATAAACACATATGCAGGATCTGTAGTCCAAAAAGATAACTTTTTCAACCTTTGCACTGGTGCTGCAGCCAATATCTACAAGAAAATTTCCCAGACAACTTAATGTCATAACCAGTCCCAATCATGTGTCCCTATTTCTCTCTCTATTATTTATTTATTTATTTATTTATTTATTTGGCAGGAGACTAATCTCTCCACCTTGAAAAGGTGGCCATGTAGTTGTAGACCAAAAAAGTAGTATTTCAGTACTCTGGTCCACTGATCACAAGAACAGAATAGCAGGATTTATACATTCAGGTGTTTTTTTCTGTGGAAAATAAGAGAAAACTCATGCATATGTGTTTATGGAGGGGGGAGGGGGGGAAAAACTCAACTGATTTTTAACAGTGCTCAATTGTCTGTCTTACAAAATGGATAACCTTGGACACAACTGCATTATTTAACAGAAATGAAAAGGCTGATTGGTAAAATAACTATGTTAGCAATACATGTGATTCTAAATTCATCTCTCAGTAACATGAGCAACAAGAATATTGCCAAAAATTACCTGGATTCGATCAACAGAGTCAATTATTATTATAACACCACCTTGGTGATAAGCAGAAAGCTTCTCTAACCAACGAGGAAATTCTTCCAATAGCTTAGTGGGATCCAGTGTCAAAGGCGAGACTGACCAGGAATGCTGCATAAGCTACAAAATGGTAATTATGAGAGTGTGTTATCTAAATTTGTACAGTTGTCCCTCCACATTCACGGATTTGACATTCACGGATTTGAGTATTCACGGCTTGAAAAATATTCTTAAAAATTAACAATCCTAATAGCAAACCTTGATTTTGCCATCTTATATAAGGGACACCATTTTGCTCTGCCATTGCATATAATGGGACTTGAGTATTCACGGATTTGGGTATTCACGGGGGGTCCTGGAACCAAACCCCAGCGAATGTGAAGGGACAACTGTATTTAAAAAAAGGAACTGGCACACATACACACCATTAGTTTCAAGCAGAGATCATAAAAATTATTTTTGGAGCAGAACTCCCAGAATCCCCCAGACAACATGGTCATGCTAGCTAGTGGATTCTTGGTAAAGAATACTTTTAACCAAGCTCTGGATTCCAATCAATTCCAATAAACCTTCCTATCAATTTTCCCTTGACATTTCCTGTTAATTTTCACTGTAAAAGGAAGATACAAAAATAGCAATAGCATTTATATTTCAAAAATGAATGAAAACATGATTATGTTAACATTAGAAAATTAAAAACATGTTTTGCATGAAGATGAACAATTCTTGCTGGGGATGTGTGAAAGAAACCTGAATAAAAGAAAACTCTTACAATGTGTCATGGCTGAGAAGGAAAGGCTGATTTTATTACTGACACTGTTCAGTTTTGAGAAATGGACACTGATACATGATTTTAGACAGGCCAGTCCTACAGATGTTATAAAACTGCTTCTTGCACTGTCATAGTTAGTGGTGTCTAAATGCAAATATTCTTAAGAAAAGAAAAGAATGGTTGCACTGGGCAAACCCACTTCTTCCAAATGAGGCTGAAAAGCATAAGGTGAGCAGATGGAGAAGCTGGCCACTGATTTAGGTTTGGGGAAAATGCTCTCTCACATGGACACTCATTATAAGTATTGCACTACCAGGGCCTGCTTTAGGACAGCACGGGTAAAGCAGCTAGCTGCATTAAGCTCATCAGTAGAAATTTCACCATGTACCTTCAAAACCATTCTCTCGTCAAAGAATTAAGGTGTGTGGTTTTTTTTCCTAACGGTTGTATCACATATCTCTAAAACAAGTGAGAAAACCCCAGTGGCAGCGTGGTGTGCTGCCAACTGAAAAAATGTAGACTCAAGTTGCCTAAGGCTATAAGCATAAGAAATGCCACATGTCTTCTCTTCTTTGTCCAGATGTCTGGAAATAGCTACAAAAACATATTACTCACTGTATCTGCTCTCAGTGTGTGTGTGTGTGTGTGTGTATGTACACATACATATGCATAGCCATTAGATTTTTTTTTCTTCATTTTATGGGAATTTGAGACAATATAGGTACTGAACTCAGCCAAAGGGAAATGTAAGATTAATATAATATGCTACTGTTAAGTAGCATTCCCATCTTTTTATTGAAGATAGAGGCATTCAAGTCCTAAAAATGATGCACTGATTCACAGTAAAATGGAAATACCTTTAAAGTGAGACGCTTGAGGATCAGTGCGGGCTCTGAACTGCTCGACATAGGCTTCCCAACAAAATGATATAGAATGAGCGTATTTGATGAATGCTTCTGTTGCAACTGAATCCTATTATGGAAGACAGAGGGAGAAGAGTGTTCATCAAGCCACATTACTTGGAATTGTATTTTGACATCTAAATGGCCCTACAACCCATAATATTGGTTAATAATATACAGTGGACCCGCCTTATCCGTGGGCTCCAGATCTGCAGATTTAAGCAACCATGGACAGAAAATAAATAAATTAAAAAATAAAAACACCCAAGATCTCTTCCAACCAGGGTGAGAAGTGGTCCCAAGGCAGCAGCTGAGGTGGTGGCAAGGACCAGCAGCCAGGAGTGTACTCCTCAAGGCTGTGAGGCAGGTGGCTGGTGGACTCCATGGGGTTGGAGGAGAGAGACGCGGGCAGATGCAAGGCTGTACAGTACCAATATGATATAGGACTTTTAAAATGAAACTGCAGAAGCACCTTAGTGTGGCTGCCCGGCTGTGTAGCCTTTGCCCGGTTGCGTCGCTTCTGATCTCTCATTTCAAAGGTTTCTGCAGATGGCTGGTGTATTCCCTGGAGGGGGAGCACAAAGAATGTGTGTGTGGTGGTTGTGCAAAGGCGCCACAGTTGGACGAAGGCTCACCAGGCAGGCAGGCGGGCAAAGGTGCTTCTGCTCTTTCATTTCAAAGGCCCAACACCATATTAGTACTGTACAGTCTCATGCCCACCAGCATATCTCTTCTCCAACCTTGGGTAGCCCTGAGACTGCTTCGCCAGGCTGCAGAGGTAAGCAGGAGAGTCATTATATATGAAATGGTAAGCAGGCTCAAGTCCTCATACAGTTAGGTCCAGAAATAATTGGACACTGACACAAGTGTGTTATTTCAGCTGTAAACCAAAATAAATTCAAGTTACAGTTAAATAATTAAAAATATGGGCTTAAAGTGCAGTCTCTCTGCTTTAATTTAAGGGTATTCATGCTCAAATTGGAGGAAGGATTTAGAAATTACAGCTCTTTAATATATAGCTCCCTCTTTTTCAAGGGACCAAAATTAATTGGACAATTGTCTCAAAATATTTTCTTTGGTTTTTTTCTGGGCTGTGAGAAAAAAACCAAGGAAAGTCTATGGATGTTGGCCGTGAAAGCCTTCGACTTTACAAATTGACTCAAAAGCTGTTTCATGGAGAGGTGTGGGCTATTCCTTTGTTATTTCTTCATCAATTAAGCAGGTAAACGGTCTGGAGTTGATTCAAGCCAGGTGTGGCATTCACATTTGGAAACTGTTGCTGTGAACCCACAACATGCTGTCAAAGGAGCTCTCAATGAAAGTGAAACAGGCCATCCTTAGGCTGCAAAATCATCACCACCACCATCATCATCATCTATCAGAGAGATAGCAGGAACACTAGGAGTGGCCAAATCAACAGTTTGTACATTTTGAGAAAAACAGAATGCACTGGTGAGCTCTGTAGCACAAGGCCTGGACATCCATGGAAGACAACAGTGGTGGAGGATCATAGCATCCTTTCCATGGTAAAGAAATACCCCTTCACAACATCCACCCAAGCAAATAAAGAGGAGTCACCATAACGCTGCTTCTGTCTTATCATCAACAAACACTAGTGACCCAGTGCCGTTGGAAGCCATGCATGCCCATGCCATCACATTGCCTCCACCGTGTTTTACAGGCGACGTAATATGCTTTGGATCATGAACTGTTCCAAGCCTTCGCCATACTTTTTTCTTCCCATCATTCTGGTACAGGTTGATCTTAGCTTCATCTCTCCAAAGAATGCTGTTCCAGAACTGGGCTGGCTATTTAAGATATTTTTTGGCAAAGTCTAATCTAGCCTTTCTAGTCTTGAAGCTTATGGTTTTCGTGAACCCTCTGTATTAGCTTGCGTGAAGTCTTCTCTTTATGGTAGAGTTAGATAATGATATGCCTACCTCCTGGAGAGTGTTCTTCACTTGGCTGGATGTTGTGAAGGGATTTTTCTTTACCATCGAAAGGATCTTACGATCATCCACCACTGTTGTCTTCCATGGATGTTCAGGCCTTGTTGTGTTGCAGAGCTCACCAGTGCATTCTGTTTTTCTCAGAATGTACCAAACTGTTCATTTGGCCACTCCTAATGTTCCTGCTCTCGCTCTGATGGATTTTTTTTTACATCCTAAGGATGGCCTGTTTCACTTGCATTGAGAGCTCCTTTGACCGCATGTTGTGGGTTCACAGCAATAGCTTTCAAATGCGAATGCCACACCTGGAAGCAACTCCAGACCTTTTACCTGCTTAATTGATAAAGAACTTGACCGTGCTGGCCCTCGTGTAGCAAGATAATCATTTTAAGGAATTTGGGGGGACATCCTAGTCTTTCCAGGATCTGCCACAGACCTTTTCTACTCACAGTGTTGAAGGCTTTGGTGAGGTTGACAGATGTTACATAGAGACCCTTGTTCTGCTCTCTACATTTTCTTGCAGTTGTCTAAGGGCAAATACCATATCTGTAGTACTCCTATTGGCTCTGAAGCCACATTGGCTTTCAGGAAGAAGTTCTTCTGCAATAGCAGGAACTAATCTGTTCAGGAATATCCTTGCAAGGATTTTTCCAGCAATAGAGAGCAGTGTTAAGCCTTGATAGTTTGAGCAATCGGATTTTGCTCCTTTTTTCTTGTACAGAAGGACCATCGCCTCCCAAAAATAGTACTCTATGGTGAACTCGCCATGGGTCAGCATAAAAGGGGCGCTCCAAAAAAGTGATACAAGGACTCCCTGAAGCAACATCTCAGGCTCGGCGAAATTGATCACCAACAATGGTCCACCATGGCCTCACATCGGGAGGCATGGAGACGCACTATCCACAATGCTGCAGCCTTATTTGAGAACTCACACCAAACAAGTCTTGAAGAGAAACGACAACACAGAAAGAATCACGACCCGGAATCATCACCCAAGGAGACCTTCTGCTGTGCTTTCTGCAACAGGACTTGTTTATCTCAGATTGGCCTTTTTAGTCATCAGCGCGCTTGCAGAAAGCGTGGGATGAGTTCTTCCTGAATCTTTGTTTGCGAAGAAAAGCCAGAGAGAGAGAGAGAGAGAGAGAGATGAAGAAATAACAACAGAATAACCCACACCCCTCCATGAAACAGCTTTTGAGTCAACTGTCCAATTACTTTTGTCCCTTGAAAAAGAGGGGGCTACGTATTAAAAAGCTGTAATTCCTAAACCCTTCCTCCAATTTGGACGTAAATACTCTCAAATTAAAGCTGAGAGACTACACTTTAAGCCCATATTCATTACTTAACTGTAACTTGAATTTATTTTGGTAAATAGCCAAAATAACAAAACTTGCATCAGTGTCTAATTATTTCCAGACCTAACTATATATAAAATGGTGGAGAACTTGACCAGCCATATTTTTTGCTATCTGCAGGGTGTCATGGAACCAAACCCCTGCAGATAAGGTGGGCCAACTGTAGTGTTACATATACAGTTTTCTTTAATGTTTTCAGATTGCTTTATTTACTGTATATTGCTGCATACAAGACTACTTTTTAACACTTGAAAATCTCCTCAAAAGTGGGGTGGTGGTCTTATACCCCAGTAATCATACGCCCCTACTGTGAGAATGATTGAAGTGTAAAATGGCCTGGGCAGTTTTCCCAGCAGATCCTTCCTCTTGCTGTCAGAATGACTGCTTTGCCTTTGAAGAGTTAAATGGCCCCCCATTTAGCTCAGGAGAGTCAAAATAATGTTTCTTTTCAGGAGAAGTTAGCCTAAAATGAGAATTTCTGGATTCAGATTTATCATTCTGCATCAAGTTTTGTCTATGGTGAAATTCTCTTGTCTACCACTGTGGCTCTAAAATCATTAATGTGCTCATTCATTAATGTGCTCATTCAAAAATTTGGGATTTAATAGCTTCATATTAACCAACTTACAGTATTAATGCAACCTTACTTTCCAAAGATTGAACACAGAGATTTTTCAAAGTATCCCATGCTTTTTTAGCTGTTCTGTCCTTTAATTTCACAGACTATTCCATCATCTATAGCCACTGAGCTGGCTGGCTGGTGGGGGACAGGCTTTCCAGCCAGGTGGCTGGCTGGGGGGGGGGCAAACTCTATATTTTAACTTAAAAATTGGGGGGGTCGTCTTTTGCGCCCAGTCGTCTTATACGCCGGAATATACGGGTATTTGTTGTTAAAAGAGCAGAAAAGGAAGACGGGGGGAAGATATTATCAGTCAAAAGGCTGGTCCATCAAATTCACTACTCTCTACACAGAATCTCTGCCTTCCATAAATTGGCAGCATTCTTGACCAGTGGCTATCTTGGCTATGGCCAATGGGAATGGAAATGCAACAAAATCTACAGATTCATATGTTTCCCATCTACAGTCTTGTCATGATGGAGTGACTGTAACTCCTATCATGGAGCCAGAATTACATCTGCCAGAACTGCATTTCCCAGTATCTGTGAACACCACTTCTCTTATCTTCAGAAACAGGTAAACAAAGGGGCATGAGAAGTGAGAGGTTGGACTCATCTGATAAAGCTGGCATCATCATGACATCACATCACCTGATTGAAGACCCAATTGGATTTGGCTAATGAGAGCCAATCAGATTTGGCTAATGGCGTTTTGAAGAGTGCTCTTCTTTGTTTGACCCACATGGTCCTGGGGTTTGCGATGAGAGCAGACCCCCTGCATTTTGCTCTTGGCATCCATCATCTCAGAGACTGAGCTAGGCCAGCTTATGATAAGCATGAGGCCTAGCCCCAATTTGAACACAGACTGGATCTTTATGAACTTTCCAAATGAGAGTGGAACTTTTCTTAAAGTTAGGGATAATGTATTAGCTAAATTGCATCAGATTATATGATTTGTTTTATTCCTTTACTGGATGTAATCTTATACTCTACTATATCTTTGTAACTTTAAGATGAACCTGAAGAAAAAGAAAGGAGTTTTCTTCATGATATGATTACATCTGAATGGGTTTGCTTGCTTTTCCTACTAAAGCCTATGTCACATGTGCCTTATTTCAGTCATAGCTATCTTGGGCTCTTCTCTGGGGATAGAGAAAGGGAGTTGGTAATATTTTAACAGAGCAAGTAGTTCCACTGGTTAACCAGAGAACTTTTCCAGTCTCTCACTGGGCTGGTTTTAAATGAGCAGTGAGTGGTAGCAGCCTACCTGAAGAGAGACATAGTTCTAAGGGATTTCTAGGTTAGAGGAACCTCTGAGAGTGTGTCTCAAATTGTACAAACACACAAGCCTTTCCTCTCAACTCTGTGCTTGTGTGGAGGCGCAGAGAGAGAGAGAGGAAGAGCCATGTGACATGGTGGCAGTGTGTTGGGCCACGTGACAGGTCTGCATAGAGTGGGAGTACCTTTCCAAGATCTTAAGCAGTAGTCTTCCTAAGCTCTTCCTGGGGTGGCCACAGAATGAGTTGCATGCCAAACACGTTCCCTATGTCTGAACAAAAATCCTCTTCCAAAGGTCTGAACTGTACAGGTCAACGTACAGGTCAGATAAGAGTGATTTGCTCCTCTTTCCTCTTCTGTACAGAAAGAAAGTTAGTAAAGCTAGTCCTCAGCTGAAGCACTAGCTCACAAAGGGTTGTGTGTGTGTGACAGGGTGTGTGTGTTCATCTTTAGTTGTGCACACCTGTGGTACAACAAAATGAAATGTTGGTGTTAAATTTTCTTGGCTGTACTGTGCAGGGAGAGAAGAGGAAAATGGGAATACTGTTCAAGTCTGGCACAGGTACTTTGCACGATGGTCATACATGTAGTATCCCAAGTTTATGCATGCAATGCTAAACCCTAGTTTAGCAGTATGTATAAACTAAGCCTTAAGTCAGCTGACCTAGCGTTGTGCTTGAACTGACTGTTGAGCCTCAAAAAGGTGATCTGAAAAACCATTAATACTCTTCTTTGTTTCCTCTTCCCTGTTACTTTGGTTGGAGATTTCTATTTGGAAGCAAACAAGAAACTGTAATGGCCAGGAAAAGACTTCTTAAAAGTGGTACCATTTTGAGAGAAGGAGGGATTTCCCAGACCCTGGTCCTCCAGAAACAAGAAGTGGGGGAATTGGTGCTGGGGCTGCCACCAAGTCATTTAGACGTTCGTAATACTGTGGACAGAACAAACAACATAATGAAGAATTCTGGAGCAACTCAAAAATCCAAGTACTGCCACACCTATTTGATCTTAAGGTTCTGTATAATAGAACAAGATATAAACTACTTGTGGACATCCCCAAACCCAGGTACAAATCCTGTTAATTCAGGTCTCACTGATTTTAATTTGCATCTATGTTAGAGTGTTAAAAAATAATTATACTGGCATTCGACCTTAGACAGCCACAGTGCTTAGAAAGTTACTTTCAAGAAGAATGAATGTAATGGCAGGTCAAAGACATTCACAACTGAGCAGTAGTAAGATGATACTCTGGCTCTCAGAGCATCATGCTACCGTTGCTTGGTTACGGATAACTTCAACACACCATTACATCCCTTCATCTTTAAAATAACTTTATAAGTAATAGCCACACAATCACTGACACAAGATCCAGCAGCGATAACACTTCATTCCTCATGCAGGTGTCTTGGAAACTGAAGAGGATGCTTGCTAGCTTCTGATAAAGCTACTAAAAAGATTTAGCAAATTTGGTTGCATGTTCTTCCCCCACCCCACCCCCATTTCAAAGAGTCTGGCATAAGAAAACTTATTTTGAATGACAGAAAATTATTCAAGTGAAGAATAATTTAATCAAACCACTTATGGCAAAATAAGATGTGACAATGGGATGGAGGGCAAGGGGGGGGGGTAACTGATCATACCTCCCAAGTGTTTGAAGTAAAGAGGCATCAATACTTGTATAAAATGTTTATGAGAGAAGGGGCAATGGAAAGCTGGATCATCCCTGCAGTTTTTTCCCCTCTCTTTGACTTCCCTTGGTTATTTATTTTATTTTATTTATATCCCATCTTTCTCCCAGCACAGGATCCAAGGTGACATACATTTACATACTTAAGCCTTTTGCTTCCTCCTATCTATTGAAGTGACTTCCCCCTTCTTTAAGGAGTCAGTATGCTTGTTCCTTTTGTCTGGGAAGGGAGCAGTCATGGGGCTTCAAAACTAATATGGTTGTTACCGGTAGGTTACTCCACACTAAAGAGGCTGCTTTAAGGTCTCTTGTAACCAAGTATAGGTCAATTCCTTTTGTTTCTCTCCTCTCCTATGCCAAAATGGACTATAAAAACAAGTTTCCCTTTTTTTAATCTTACAATAGCATCCTATTACTCCTGTTTCATTGCATGAACTCTGCTGCATTCTGCATAATATAAGTACCAAATATCCCTACACAGCGTTTGTGTGTATGTGTTTGTTCCTTTAACTGAAAAGTGTTGTCACAGGAGTACCACAACTAGGATGGTTTGAATCAAGGTTGGGGCATGAATGGAAGGTAAATTAATCCCTTCCTTTACAGAGTTTTTAAAATCCCAAATTATCCTCCACTCAAAGGACAACTACCAGCTCCAAGAGATAAGCAATTCAGATGAAAAATAATATTATGGATAAGAACTGGTTAACTCTCCTCTCCAGCACTGGAGACCTGTCCTAACCCTGAATTTGCTTTTTCCATTTTAAAAAACATGAACAATCCAGTGATGGGTCTCCTCCATCACATCTTGCTGTGCTTTTATTCTGCCTTGTTTTATTTTTTTAACAGTCTGATGTAACATTTAGAGTCATCCTTCAAGATTCTAGAGGGGAAGTTTATAAACAACCAAACCAAACACACACACACACCCCTAAACCAACAACACCCAGTCTCCTCCTACAGCCAACCTAATCAAATTCAACATGCCCAGTACTGTCCAACATATATTTAAGTAGGCTTGAAAAACACATATTAACATAAACATTAACCACAAAGTACATATTATAAATGACACTTTAAAATTTAGGAATTTTGGCAACATCATTTAAAAAGAAAATTAAGTTTAGAAAGGACCATTTTCATTAGCCATTAATACACTGTGTATTCTGTGGTGCACACACAGCTCTCTTACACATGAGCTTCCCTTTTAAATTAAAGAAAGGGAGCAGATTTGTACGTGAGAAAGAACACATGTGGAGCTGATAACACTGCTGAAATCACAACCGCCTTCTCTAACCTGGTGTTTTTTGAATATATTACACTGTTCTTGTTCAAGAAATTATGAATTGCAGAAATGGGATATATCACAAAGAAATGCAAGCTTATTAAAGTTCCAGGCAAGTCAATGGGACTTCAACCCTTAGATATGGAAGCTGGTCTCCTTCATTTTAACCAAAGCTATCTGCATTTGAGTAAGGAGACAACCTTGGCTTAAATTTACAGAATAATGGGTTCAATGTATTCAGAGGCTTTTGGGCTCACCAATATCTGATTTTCTAGTGTGGATCTTAATCTCACATACTTGAAAATATCCCTGACAGACTGGGTTTTATGCAATACATGTTTTCCCTAACCCCAACTGTGAGTTGCTCATGCAACTCCTACCTGTCCAAAAATCAGACATTGGACTAGTAGGTAAAGGGGCTGGAAAGTGTACTGTATTTGGAAAACCATGGACTTTAAGACATACATATATTTCTTACTACATGCATAGTTGGAGGCATAGACTAAGCTGTAATATTATCAGAACATTTTCTTCTGCAAAGAGAGAAATGAGGACCACATTGACAAAACTTTAATATAGACACTTTTGGCATCTGTCCCAGAATCATGTGTGTCATCTGCCTACACATATGGCCTCCTTCAGCTTAAGGACTGAAAGCCTCCAGGGCTCTTCTCCACTGCTGTTCCTTCTGCACAACAGCAGCTTTCTTACAACAGAAGGGGAAACAGATGCAAACACTTTCTTGGCCTTGAGGAGGGGGGAGAACTTACCTTCTCAAATCCTAGCTCACAAGTGGAATTGGATGCCTGCTGGAAAGCTTCCATCTGTTCTTGCTCATCATGAGCATCCCACAGGACATCCCCAAAAATCTCCTCTTCAGGAACAGAGAAGTCACTATTATCTGTTTTATCTTTCTTTTCTAGCTGTATAATTTCACAGCCTAATATATCCTGTGGGGGGACAAGGAAATCCTATGAAGAAACAGTAAATGACTCCTTGCTAAGAAGTAGCCAGTTTCCAAAAAGCAAAGTACTGTGTTTAGGCTTACCCCTCAAATCCTTCCTTTCTAGTTAGTCTGTGATGCTGAGGGCAGAAGCCAATACTAAAACACTCTCCTTAATTCATATTTTTCTGGCCCAGTTCAGACATAACAGTAAGCCAGAGGTTTTTTTTCTACTATATGAATGAGCCATGGCCTCAGGCTCACACCCACCTCCTCCTCTCCTTCTTTTGCATGGGTGTGTGGGTGAGTGTACACGCACACACGTGCACATGCACACAAGAAGATAACTAGAATTATTTAAAATTCTGATTTTAAACAAAGTATAGATCCCAGTGATAGCCAAACTCAGACTGCTTATTGCAAACAAAGCTCATATTCGGATTCTGACTTGTTCTCACTCACCACAGTTTAAATAAACCACAATGCCTCCAAATTCTCATGTTACTGTGATTAGTTTTAAAATGAAAGCAGGTGCTCTTAATCTAATCTTCTGGCACACAAAAGAGGGCTAAGAATGGAGGAAGAGTGTGGAAGCCTGAGGCTTGCTGCAGCTTGTTCAAATACACAAGGTTTGTGGGAAAGTGTTGATTGTGTTTATCTTTGGTGCTTATATTCAAAGATTGCAATAAAAATTATTTATGGGGTGAAAAAAACCAAATATGCAAGGTTTGCTGCACCTGAACCACGGCACTGAAAAAATACCTAGCGAACCCTGACTCTCTCTTATATAATGTTCTGATTTCTCAAAGACCTTTTAATTAGAAAACAGATAGTAGTTTTGCACAGGGACATTCCCTGTTGAAATTATAGATATACCATTAAAAAGCAAAGTGATCCTTGCTTCATTTTTGCACTGGACGCAAGAACTCTCACAAAGGCTGGTGATTTCTCAGCATGTTGACACAATGTTTGGTCAAAAATGAGAATTTTTGTGAACGTTATTCATATTCCTATACTAGCAGAGAGAGCCCTAATGGTCATCATCTCACACTGTACTCTGGAAGTAGAAAAGACAATTTCAATTTTAATACAGACTCTTCATGTAATGGACAGCATTTGTAACAGCATAAATGATGTCTTTCAATTGTACTAAATGTAATCTCTAGGTAACAAAAGTGTTATGCTGCAAAATCTTTAAAATGACAGCTCCATATAACAGAAGAGAACCTAGATCAGCAATGTTCCTTTCAGATGTTTTTGGTCTGCAAATCATATCATCTCTCACCACTAGGTATGCTGACTGGGGATGATGGGATTTGTAGAGGGCCACACATTCTCCAACTCTGACCTTATGGCTACATCTTGAGTGACATGTAGGTGAACTTCATGAATTTCAGAATACTGGCAATATGACAGAGACCCACTTGCTGTAATGCAACTATTAAAATGGATCTTTTCCATATTAGAGAAAAGCAAGCCTAGGCTTGCTAACAAATGCAGTTGTTCTTCCACATTCATGGGGGTTGGAGTGCAGGATCCTCACAAAAGTGGAAAACTGCAGCTATCTCAAAAAAAGTACAAACCGCAGATTCAATCCACCGCCAATTCAAATGTACAGTACACATTACAGTAGCAGCCCCATATCCGCTGATTCACCAGGGATCTCCTGCCCATTCTCTTCTCCCAGGAGAGCTCTGTTCATGGTGGGGGGCGATGGTGGGGGAAGAAGGGACAGGGCAGGAGGAATCTCCCGCCCCCTCCCTTCTCTCGGGAGAGCTCCGTTCACAGCAGGGGGGCAATGGTAATAGTGGGGAGGAAGGGAGGGGGAAGGAGGGATCTTCTGCCCCCTTTCTTCTCCCAGGAGAGCTCCGTTTGTGGTGGGGGGGCGATAGCGGAAGGGAGGGGGAAGGAGGGATCTCCTGACCCTTCCCTTCCCCCGGGAGGATCCCTGTGGCAGCGACAGGGTGGTGGTGGTGTTTGCTATTATCCATGGATTTAACTATCCATGGGGGTCCCCAGAATCCCCCATGGATACAGGGATGCTACTATACATTCGAATCTGCAGTGGGGAGCATGCCATCTACCTGATTCTGCCTTCAAGGCAGTGGGGTTCCTTCACAAGGCAGAAGCAGGCAGGTGGTAAGGCTTGCCACTGTTTCCACTGCTGTCCTATGCCATTTTTAATAGGGACTTACATTCTCACAAGGCTTGCAGAGAAATTGTAAATGCTAGGCGAGAAGGCAAGACTTATAAGCCTCTTTTAAAAATGGCATAGAGCAACAGTGGATATGGCAGCAAATAATCCACAAATAATCAACCTGCAAAATTTAAATGCACAAAGGTGGAGGGATGACTATATAAGTGTAATTATGCAAATATGACCCTAACTATGGAAAGAGAAATGAGTCTTTTGTTAAATCAGCTGCATTAGTGTATAGATAACACATACCGTATATTCCGGCGTATAAGACGACTTTTGAGCACTCAAAAGTGCCTTCCAAAATTGACAGTCGTCCTATACGCAGGATACACTTTGCTTCGCCCACCTGCCTATCTCCTGCCTCTTCGCAAAGGGAGCGAAGAGGCAGGAGATGGGGCAGGGGGGTGAAGCAAAGTGTTTTGAAGATCATTTGCCCCCCTCCTCTGCCTTCTCCCCCTTTGGGGAGCAACGGAAGACAGAGGAGGGTGGCGAACATTGCGGTTTGCCGCAGCCGCCACTCGATCACTTCTGCAGCGGCCGAGGCAAACCCGCGATTCGCCCCCTCTCCCCACCTTCCTGGAAGGTGGGGAGAAGGGGCGAACGAGCCCCGTTTGGCCGCACAGCCTGCGGATCCCCCTCCTGCGCTCCCTCCTGGAAGGGAGGGCAGGAGGGGCATGCGGAGGCTGCGCGGCCAAACCCGCGATTCGCCCCTTCTCCCCACCTTCCAGGAAGGTGGGGAGAAGGGCCGCACGTGCCCCTTTTGGGCGCACAGCCTCCGCATCCTCCTCCTGCGCTCCCTCCTGGAAGGGAGTGCAGGAGGGGCATGCGGGGGCTATGCGTTGGAAGAGGGGGATCGTCTTATAGGGCGAATATATCACAAACTCTGCATTTTACCTTAAAAATTTGGGGGGTGGTCTTATACGCCCGGTCGTCTTATACGCTGGAATATACGGTACATGCATACATCACAGCATTTACATGTTGCTTTCCAACCATACATATGGCTCATGAACCAGGGACATTTGAGAAAAATACCTGTTTTATGGTCTTTTCTAAATAATTATAGACTTCATATGCTCCTTCCTCTAATCCTCCTGTATGGCTGATAATCTAGAGGAAGGGAGAGAGAGAAATGATTCTGAAAAGATAAGGTCTACCCATATTTGCTGAGATTGAAAAGCTGGTGCTTTTGCAGGCCTTGTGTAAAAACTGTATCCTATTCAGAAAGCATATACACATTTCTGGGATAGTGAAAAACCAATTCAGTACACACAACCCTGCATGCCAAAATAAAAATATAATACAACAGTGTCTGGATTCCATTAAAAGCCAAGAGAGCTGGCCCTGTTTTCCAGGGCATGGAAAAATTAGTATTTTAGACTACAACTCATATAATCTCACAGGGGATTCTGCGAGTTATAGTCCAAAAAAAGTACCGTACAGGATGAAGTACAGTAGTGTACCAGGATGAAGTAACACAGAAGGAGAATAACAGGCAAGGATGACTTGTGGTTTGGGATAAAAAAGTAAAAAATCTTTTTTCTTCCACAACAAATAAGAAAAGGAGCAGCACAGGGCAACCTGCTTGATAGCTGATGCCCCTCTTAGCTGACCTGCTCGGAAAACCAAGTTGGTGTGAAATAATCAGGGGACACTAGCCAATGTCTACTTATGTGTGGCTCCCCACCCCACTTTGCAGGAAAATTGGTATGTCTTCCCCTCAGCTGTGCTGGTACCAATGGGGCTAAAGCCAGGACAGTTAGCAAGACCCTCCTCCCCATTTGGGGGCTGGATAAACCTACCCTTTCTCACTAATGTATCCAGACCTCTGTGCAGAGTACCTCACACTAACTAATAAATGGCTTGCATTAACCAAAATGCACAAACCGAGCATGAGGAGAAGGCCAAAAAAAAGAAGAAAAAGAAAAGGCCAGCAAGCTAATTGTGCTCCCAAGGTAAAAACTGACCCCAGTCCCAATGACTGGCTGGAGCCCCCCAAATATGTTGGATTACAGCTCCCTACAAACTCCTTAGTCAGCATGTAGCAGCCAACTCTATTAGCATGTACAATTTCATTAGCTTCTTAGATACTCCAGTGCACCCTAAGACTTTGGAAGAAAGGGAGAGCAAGCTTCAGGTTCTGAACAAGTGTAACAAGTGATGTGCAACAAACAAGAAGAAAACCAATCACAGTAAAGGTACTAAGGACGGACTGTCTCTTTACCTTTGCTTTGTTTGCGAAACGAACTTGCTCGACTAACTGTTTTACAGAATCTGAACAGATTTGACCCTCTTCCAGCCGGTGGTAAATAAGCTGAGGCTTCCCTTCAGGGTTCTTCAAAAAGGTTTCTTCGCACTCATCCAGGAGACAACTACATTGGAAATCAGCATACTTGTGCTTTACTATTTTGCTGTAGTAAACAGTTCAGTGAACATCAGCCCCCAAGGATGTCTTTTTCTGTAACAACTCCACTGCAAAAGGTCAAGCCTTTTAAAATAAATAATGTGTCTTTAAAAATCAAGAGACAAAGGTCCTTGAGTCAAAGAAATGCTTTAAAATCTATCCCACCCCACTATACATAATTCTATTGAATATAAACTCTGCAACAGAGACTGAGATTTAAGAAAACCTTTGTAAGAAGGAGTAGCTGGTTATGTCTTTTGGCTGAGCCCTTCCCATACACTGAGTGTCCCCAATCTGGTGGAGCAGAAGGGCTCACTGAAAAGTACAGTGCCTGGATATGCCTGGATATCACCTAGGTCCTTTAGACCCAGAGCTTTGAAATACTCATTTTCAAACAACTGGTTATTTGTAATTAATTCCTCTTCCCAGTGTCAAATACATTACATTACATTAACTACATTAAATAACTACATTACATTAGAATTATGATGTAATGAGGAATAACTTCACTCCTTTTGCAGTGTAAGTTATTTTTACTTTAAAGACATGGGGTGTGGCCTCCCTAAATGGAAGAGAAGAAATGTCATATGGCTCAAGTGCTGCTTCATGCTGCTGCCTGGTGCTTTGTTATGATGTGGAGATGACAACAAGGTTGGCAGGAAGACAGTGTGTTTTCCCCCACAGGCCTATGAATTGTAACATTCAGATTTCCCCCCAGAAAAAATGAATTAAAAGTAATTCCATTTCAGAAAAAGGTAATACAAACAGCAACTTTTCACAAATTGCTACTATGATGCTAATGAACTATGGGAGGAAGGTGTATTTTATAACTACTGTGTATTTATTCTTTTAAAATAACATTCCATACTCTAAACCTAGTCAAACATTGCTCACACAATTATAATAATGCAAACGGGACAGCAAAGAATGTGCCCACCACCCCTTGCTCTCTTGCTGGTCATGCCCACCACACACAGTGGGGGTGGAGGAGGTCTAAAGAGAAGGACCTGCTCTATGCACCCAGCCTCCTTATGTGATTTGGGGACTTGCATAGCCCAGCTCTTTCCTTCACCTCTACATGCCATGGCATCTGGAGACAGACAGGTTTCACCTTTAACAGGCAGCTTTGTAATTAGAGTAATGCTAGGTAAACATGGGGGCCAAAATCCCATTGATAGTCTCAACTACAGTGGATCCACTGAACCAGCGTAACTTACATAAGTGATTGCCTAACCACGCCCTTTTGATTCAAATGGTGTACTGTGTTTGGAACTTACAATTTGATTTAGGGCAGGATGATATTTTTAATCACCATTTTTAAGGAAACCTGAAGCATAGAGGAAGGTTCAGCACATTTTTTTAAAAAAATGATTGAAGATACTTTCCACAGTTTTCCACCCAAACAATTTCATAGCATCATTCCATTTTCCTATTGTAATAGCTGTTTCCTAGTTTCCTAAACTGTGAGCTCACCTTGGCAAACTTAGATGTAAGAATAAAATAGCCAAAGAACTCTTCTCAATTTCCCATTTTCTTACGGCTTGGTAGGGACTTTCAGTTTCTACTGCAAAATGGACAACTTGGAAGAAGTATTCCATTGTCTCGCAATATTTCCGTAGTTTTGGTGAGTACTTCTGAAAAGCAAGCAAAAAACATGGTTTGCTATGGGTGCCAAATTAAAAGCTCCATACAGGAGGGTCAGGGAATAAAATCAGTATTTTACTATACATTTGGGATTTTGACCAGGGTTAAAACAATACAACACAGACCTTAATCTCACATTAGTCCCACTGACTCAGTGGACTAGGTGCTATGAAGGTCCATTGCTTTCAATGGGTCTACTTTAGGCATAACTAATGTGGGATACAGGCCATGGTGTGCATTACGCATGAATAAACATTTTTATAAGTATATTAGCAATTATATACAACATCCAATACCCCAAAAACATAACATATAACATTTGCATATTAAGACAGTACAGTTGTCCCTTCATATTCGCTGGGGTTTGGTTCCAGGACTCCCCTGAATACCCAAATCTGTGAATACTCAAGTCCCATTATATGCAATGGCATAGCAAAATGGTGTCCCTTATATAAGATGGCAAAATCAAGGTTTGCACTTTGGATTATTATTTTTTTAAGAATATTTTCAAACCGTGAATACTTAAAACCGTGAATGCCAAATCCGTGAATGTAGAGGAACAACTGTACATAAAAAAAAATCACAAACAATCCATACATAAATAACTTCCTACTTCCCTACAGGAATGGATATTTCTCCTTCTCCTTTTAATTTTTTTCTTTGCTTTGCTTTCCTTATTTCCCTACTTTTTATGACTTCAATAAGCTCTTATTGTCTAAAGTTCTTTAGTTATTTTCAGTCATTCTTAACTCTCAACTGCCTCTTTACCCCAAGTAATCTCTAGAAACTTTATTACCATTTCCCAATCTTTTTTAAATTGGTCAATTGTTGGTCTCTGAGTAGGCATGTAAGTTTATCTGCTTCCATGATTTCATATAATTTCAATTTCCAATCTAGTATGTCTGGTATTTGTTTTTCCTTCCAGTTTCTTGCATAAATTATTCTTACTGCTACAATCATATAGAATAACACTTTTCCATATATATTTTCTAGCATGAATAAACATTAAGGCCTAAAACCAACTGTCAGCTCCTACTCCATAGACCCAATGAATCAATGAAACTTATAATGGCATTGACTTATCAAGTTTTCCATGATTTAACAGATCTACTTGGCTGGGATTAACCACTGGATTTAGGTCTAAGGTTGTGCTTGGCTACAGTCATTCTCAAAAGCTTACTGTTAGAGGAATATAAAGCCTGAGGTGCATGTAACATACCGTATATTACCAACAACCCATTTATACTCTCTCCTGTTAGGATATCTTGATCAGAGCATGAAAATATCACTTTTTCTGAGCTACAGAGCCCAGAATCTACCAGCTAACATGAGGAATTGTGGTGCCATTTTTTTCAAGCAAAACAGTTTTGTTAGCTGTTCCTCATATTCATTTACATACATATTCATTTACATTGCATTATAACCAACTTTTTAATACAGCTGTCTCAGAGCTGAATTGTTTAAAAACTGACAGCCATCTCAACCTCAGTTTTAAAACAATACTGATGTCACAGCCTCAAAAGAATGACAATAAAACGTTATATAAATTACAATAATAGTACCAGACATTAAAATCAAAGCACAGTTTAAAACAAAGGGTTTCTGGTCAGCAGATAATAAGTTCCAAAGTCCTTGGAACAGCTATGATTTCACTGCCCTGTAAAAAGTGGGCAATGAAAGAACCAAGGAGGAGAGTAGTCTGAAGCCTTCATGTGAAAGCCCAAAGGGCCCAACCTCTGTCACTGCGATGGAAGAAGGATTCAGAGTAGAGCTTACAATGTTGATTTCAGCTCTCAGGTAAGTTAAATTGGAGGAGACAGTTCTAATTCAAATGGGTTTTAATTTCCCTTCATCCTTTTCAAGAGGCATGCAAAGCCCAGGTCTTACAAACAGGGTAAGTTAAATGTAACTGTAACATCATGCATCCAAAACCAAGATCTGAAAAAGTTACTATTTGGACATGAGATAGGTGATAACTTCAAATAGAGACATAATAGACACATATTTATCTATCTGTGTATTGCTCAATTTTTTTATATCACTCATTAAAATTTGTAGGGTGGGAAGTCATACGTTCTCTTTGATAACTTTTTTCTTACTCCTTTTGTGTTCAGACTGCTGTTTATTATAATAATTATGATAAATAATATGATTATGGTATAGGAAACTCTACAGCATGTAACACTACACTGTAAGGTTATTTATGAAAATCAATAAACATATTAAATTAAAAATTACTTGTGCAGTGTTCAGAAAAAAATTAAAAGCCTAAATAAAAGCACAGTATTTGGATGAAAGTTATTATATTCTGATCAAAACCCTAAGTTACAACATTACACAACCAGTTGGATAATAAAATATTGTACTGAATCAACAAAATCTGTAGGAAGGCTGTAAAGTCATAGGATTTCCACTGGAGAGATTAACTATGTCACATACTAGTCCATGGATGTGTCACAAATTCAGAAAAACCCACTCCATGGACAGAAAATGCTTATTTTTGAGCAAACTCACATATCTAGCCTTCTGCTATCTTCTCTGGCACACAGCAGCTTTCTCTGAGACTTCAGGAAGGTATTTTGCTCAGCAATGCTGAGACCGTTTTAACGCCAAATACTGAACTTTAAATCTTATAATGTACATACAAAACATATTTTGTTTTGCTGTTGAAACATGGTTCCTCTACTGAACTCTCTAAAACTGGGACAGTTATATGAAGGAAATCGTAGAGCTTCAAAAAGCTACTTTGTTGGCCTATAACTTCCAGAAGCCCTTAGCCAGCTCCAAGAAACCGCATAGTATTACATGAACAGAATGCTGGACAATGAGAAGCAAAATCACTATATCATGCATGTGTCCTTCACACCTGTATGAAAATGTCCACTTCTGGTTGAGTTTCCTCTGTGTTGATAAGATATATCCTTACTGTGTTACTCCACAAAGAGTGGGAAAACAATGGAGTCACCTGCAACAAACTGGCAACAGCTACATCCCAATCATCTGTAAAAAAAACCCCAAGAAGCAACAAAAATGCAAAGACAAAGAACATTTAATTAGGCAGTTTAAGAACAGACAACCACCTTCAAGTCCTGAAACTATAAGTGACGCTTATACTATGCATTTAAAATTAGTTTCAAAAATAACGAAGTGACCATATAACAAGATAGACAGCTATAAAATGCATAGTAAGGTTTCCAAAACCAGCAGAAAAATATTACTTTTTTGATAGTAAGTAGTAACGTGTGTCTACATTCACTTCTGTAAAATATTCATGCAGTATTACAGATATTTTCCCCAAAGGCTTAAGTAGTTGAAATTCTTGGTCACCCCAGGCCTAAGCATGTTTATCTAGAAGTTAGTCCCCTTGGTTTTAGTGGGAGACTCCACAGTGGATTAAAATGTAAGGCTATTAATGCAACAGTTTAGTGAAGGTCAAAATGTTTAATATTTTTGCATGCATGCTTGCTATAGATCAGATATATTAACCAATATAGCAACTGTATGTTGTGCTGAGCTTCAACTGCTCCTTCCAACTAATATTTTTCTTTGTTTCTTTCTCACTTTCTTAAAGAGTCATCAATGTTTGTTCATTTACAATCAAAAATTGGATCATACTATCAATAAAAATGATCAATAGAGCTATAACAGGATGCCCCCCATCAGAGAAGAATAAAGAATTAAAACATCCTGTGCTGTTCACTGTGGGCAAAGCAGTGATGTATTTAACAAGAGGAAGGAAAGGTCTCTTTTAAAACCTCAATACACAAATAGCTTTTAAAGCAGGTGGCCTACCAAAGTTTAAACATGCAGCCTATCAAAATTATTAGACTACAACTCCCAACATTCATCACCAGTGGCTATGAAGCTAGGCCTGATGGGAACTAAAGTCTAACATCAGTCTGGAAGATCAATATTCCCCATAACGATTTAAAGGAGTATTGCTTTGTAAAGATAAAACAAGAAAAACAAAGAGGATCACTACACCTATTTTACATATTAAAAAGCACAGGGAGAGGTTATATCACCAACTTCCGGAGTGTGGATCCCAGGAACTGTAATCCAAAACTGTAACTTTTCCAAGCTCTGCCAATTTCAGCCTCAGCTAATGTTTGTAAATAAGATGACAGCTGTGCTGACTTACAAAGATGACCTGGACCAATATTTAGTGTTTCATCAGTATGAAACACCGATGAAGAGCTGAGTAATTTTGGCAGGCCAGATTTTCATAGCTCTATCCAAATTTCCCCTGCAGTGCACAACTTAAGTGAAATGTTATATCTAGCCACATTTTATCTCTGATCTTTTAAATGTATATATCTATCTATATCTACGTATTATTTTTGTTTCAGAGAAACAATGAAGTTCTTACCCCTGTTGACATTTGCAAATGGCCCTTCCACATCTATGGAACTGTGTGCAAACTCTGGGCCTCTAAAACACTGCTGGAGCTGCATCATGCTGCCCATGGACGGTTCACTTCCCAAAGCTCCACCAGTCCAGTATTCAGTCTGAGCACCAGTGGCTTAAAATAAAAGCAAACAGTTTAAAAGAGCTTAAAAACCATCAAATTACCATTATTTTCTGAGGGCAGATTATTTAAGTTATTGTTGCACTACAGCTCTCAGGAGCCGCAAGCCAGCATGACTAGTAGCTATGCTGGCTGGGCAAGTTTTGGAGCTATAGTCTACAAAAGTAACTTTTTCAGGCTGTTCCCCAAAAAACAGCTGGAGACAAGAGGGGGATATTCAGCAGAAAACTAGTGTGCACTTCTAATTCAGATCAATAATCCTCATCAATAAGTTGTCAGTTTAACTGTTTTTTTCAAACATGTTTTCTGTAATGTGTAGTTAGGCCTTGTGAGCTAGTTAGGTCACTGCTAACTGCTTCACATAGCAGTTAAAATTGTTGGATTGGGACTTAGAATCTCCAAGCTATCTTCCCTACTAAACCATGAAACTCACTTGGGCCAATCACTTTTTCTTAGTCTGACCTACCTCACAAGGCTGTTGTGAGGATGAAGTAGAGGGGAGTAGAGCTACAGTATATCTACTGCCTTGAGCTCACTGGAGGAAAATTTAGCTACAAATGATACTAATAAATAAGCTATAGATACAAAGATGTCAGGTCCAAAGTAGACATGAGATTTCTGCATTTCTTTTCCTCAACAGCTATTTTGGATTTCTCTTAAATGAGGGAAAACTTTGGAAAATTAACTTTCAGGGCAGAAAAGAGGATGGGACTACTTGTTTGTTTATGAAAACACTTATATCTGGCCCTAAATCACAGGATCTCAGGGCAGCATACTAGAACAATTTAAAATAATTTCAATTTTGAAATTATGAGGAAAAATTAAGCAGTCTGAAAACATATTAAACAACTGAACAATTAAAACATTAAACATTTTAACAGTTACAACTGATTAAAATTTTTAAAACCTGTCCAGATTTGGGTAACATTGTTAGACTCCAAGGGTTTTGATAAAAAGCCATGTCTTAACCTGGCACCAGAAATAAGATAGGGTTGACACCAATCGGGACTACAAGAAGAATAAATTCCCCAGCCAGTCTAAAACAACCTAAACATGCAGTTGGCCCTCTGTATCCATGGATTCACCCAAACATGGCTTGAAAATATTCAGGGTGGTGATTCCAAAAAGCAAAGTTTGCTGTTTGCCATTTTATATAAGGGACACCATTTTACTACACTATTGTATACAACAGGACTTGAACTTCCATGAATTTTGGTATCCACAGGGGCAGGGGGGTGTCCTGGAACCACACCCCAGCGGATACTGAGGGGCCCACTGTAATCAAATGACCATTATTCTCCAAAGGTAGTACAGTACTTAGTTCTTTTTCTCTCCTTCTACTTTTCCATTTTAAAAAACCCTCTTCTTCCCTTTGTCACTGACTCTCAGGGTGCATCTACACTGTAGAAATAATACAGTATGACACCACTTTAAGTGCTATAGCTCCAGCCTATGGAATCCTGGGATTTGTAGCTTTACAAGGTCTTTAGGCTGATCTACCAAAGAGTGTTAGTGCCTCATAAAACTACAAATCCCAGGATTCTATAGCATGGAGTTATGGCAGTTAAAGTGGTGTATGTCAAACTGCATTATTTCTATAGTGCAGATGCACCCTCAATCTCACTCATTCACACACACACACACACACAGAAAGGAAGAAAGAGAGAGAGCACTTTCCCATCAAGAAGTCCTAGCAGAATCAAGATACAGAAAAGTTTATTTCACTGAGTATCTGAATAAGGCTATCTGTTTAAATTTTGGCCCTCAAAGATGACATGCCTAATTTGAAATGCCACCCTTACATTTCGAAACAAAGATCAGAAGAAAATCTGTGCTTGAAATGAAGAAGTGGCCGGGAGATAAAAAGGTTACTTGTTTGGAAAAACAAAAGATTTAAGTGGCTTATTTATTTTTTCACTGTGCTGAAATTAAGATTTTTAAAATAAAAATTCACAAGGAACAGTAGCTAATCGCTTTGTGTCAGATTTTATACTGCACAGATTTGTGTAATAGTCTGGCAAAAGCAGTATGTAGAATTCTTACCAGTAATCTCTGTACAGCTGTCATCTGAATCTGACTCTTCAGGATCAAATACCTGGATGCCTTGAGCTTGTAGCCTCTGCAATTTTGCCTCCAGCTCTCGCTTGGCCCTCAGTAAATCCTGAATTTCATTTTCCTTAGTTTCTCTAAAAATCTGTATGTGAATGATATATTAGATATGTGAAAGTTATAACCAGACTTGCAGACATACACACCTCTTTTTAAAGCCCACATATTTAAAGCCCTTTTCATGCTTGTAGTTTGAATGTGTAAGTCTTGTACTTATCAACCTCTTTTACAGTTCAGCATTTTCACCCTAGTGTCTAACAACAGAGCCCTGCAACCTCCCTTATACAAAATGAAAGACAGAGGGAAAATAGATAGACACAACTAGGACCTGAAAAGCAATGTTGCGGTGTAAAGTACTTGTGTTCAGGGAGCCAGTCAGCCTTGCTTTTATCCAGGAAATGCCATTCCTCCTCCCACCACTGCCTGAGTTTTCTGGTCAGCCAGAATTCCATAACCACTGAGACTGCTCAGTTACCCATAGTGGGTTTGGTTTTGGGTTGTATCCCTGTGATGTTTGTTTCTAAAGATTAATTGTACATCTGTGAACTTTGGGGTCCCCCCAAATATGATTATACCTTCCTCTTGTTTCTCAGTGACCCCATTTTTGCTTCATAGCCATTTACATCCAGCATCTGAATTGGCTGTTTGAAGATGCAATTTACCTTGAACTGTCTTTTGACTTTGTCCCGGTCGTGTTCAAATGTAGCAGCTCTCTCCATGGCTTGGTACTTGGCTTCCAGAGCACTTTCTTTCTCTCTGAGTATTTTTTGATATGTTTTCTGGAGTGCCTGAAAAAGACAGATATTACTTTTCTTTCCCTAGAGTGAAAAATTACAATCTGCAAGTGTTTGACTGCTAACATTTTAAGTGTCAGAACATAAAAATGAGCAGCTTGCAGAAAGCATCTCTCTGTGCTTCCCAATTGCAGAGGAAGAGCTATTTTATATTTGGGCTGCAGTCTTACTGGTAGTTATTAAGATCCGCTGAGTTCAATGGGGCTTATTTTTAAATGACATCAGCACGCTTGCAGAAAGCATGGGATGAGTCCTTCCTGAATCTTCGTTTGCGAAGAAAAGCCAGAGAGAGATTTTTAAATGACATGTAAAGGACTATGCTGTTGGTCTTGTAATTTTGTATCTCTCCTTTTTAAAAGAGCTTGAAAATGTTATTTTGGGGAACTACAACTCCCAGAATGTTCCAGTTAACATGACTAGGACCATGATGGCTGGGGTATTTGAGGAGTTGTAGTTCAAAGTGAAAACCTTGCCTAGCTCTGCTCTTTTTGACAGCCCATAATCCTACTAACTTTCCCCATTACCTGCAGCTCTGCCCGTAAGCGCTTGTTCTCCTTGTCCAACTTGGCTTCTTTTTTCATCATCGATGCCACCTCATTGTTCTTGCTGATGCGGAAGATCTCGTACTCTTTTTTCAGACGCTCATACTCTGCCATACACTCTAGTTCTTGTACTGAGGCAGTGGATTTGAAGCTGGCACCGATAAGGCCTCCAGGCCGCGATGTACCTACACGGCGGAAGGAGCTGCGCAGAAGGCGAGCTTTGGGCTTCACCTCCACAGGGATCTCACAGGCTTCACCACCACCACCTTCATAAGTGTCCTCAATCACCTCCCCAACAGTGCCTATTGGGCTTACCAAGGAGGAAGCAGTCCCCATAGCTGTGGAAGTTCCCTCATCAATCCTTCCTCTGGATAGAAGATAACCAGTTTCATAGGCAAAGCTATGAAACACCAGTTTCATAGGCTTGTGACAGAATATGGGTCATTCACGGTTCCTTGTTATTTATACCCACAGCTGTGGCTAAAGATTCAGCACTAGCAGCATGGCTGTGGATTGTCATCCTCTCATCCCACCATCTTAGTTATCTTCTAAAAGGTGATATTCTTCTTGCCCTCTTTCCTCAAGCCAGTTTTTTTTTTTTAGGTTTGCCACATGATCAAGGTTTTAATCTCTGTAGACAGTCCTCAAAGTCTTCAATACTGAAACTATGAAGTTTGCAAGTACTTCAATTTACACATGCAAATGAAGAATAAGCCTTCCCAGAAAAAGTACTTTTTTAAAAAGCTCCCCTGGTCTGTTCTATTATACTACATGGGAAAATGACAGCCACAAACACCACATTTTTAAAAATTTTGAGGGTGGTGGTGTCTAGCCTACCACTAATACAGTCACTCTCACAGACAGTACTGTATTACCTAGTCCACTTATATAAACAAGTACTTTTTTAAAAAAGGAAAGCCAATCATCTATTGGTTTTTATTTCTGTACTGGCTGTCAAAACACTAGGGCTGAAAATCTTATACAGTTCTCCCTCTGTATCCACGGATTTAAGTATTCACGGCTTGAAAATATTATTTAAAAAAAAATCCAAAAAGCAAACCTTGATTTTGCCATCTTAGATAAGGGACACCATTTTGCTATGCCATTGCATATAGTGGGACTTGAGTATTCACAGATTTTGGTATCCACGGGGGTCCTGGAACCAAAGCCCAGCAAATATGAAGGGACAACTGTATAGTCTTACCAAAATCTGCCCCCAGGAAACATGAGTGGGCTTTCTTCTGAGCAGACAGGGATAAGACTGAGTTGCTGAGTTACCCCTGCATCCCAATCCTGCAAATTTACTGCGTAGGGAATCAATCCCAATGAAGTCGGCGGGACGTACTCCTGATGGGCAAAGCTACAACTTCCCTGAGATGCCCTGTCAGTGAACAGCTGTAACCTCCCATCTCCTTTCCAAGAAGAAAAGCCTAGCAGCCTATTTCTCCCTCAGAAAGAATAGTGCCACCTCGGCTGGTCCTTCGTAACAAGTAGAGGGAAAAGTAGGAGGAGGAGGAGGATTCGGCCTCAAGTCTTTGGGGGGGACGCAGCAGGTCTAGCAGGGCGCCCCCCCTTTCTGGAAAAGCCCCCCAGAAGCGTCGAGAGCCAAGTCTGGCCAAGGCAAGGCTCGCTCCGTCTCCACAAGTTTCCCGGAGCCGCGGCCGATGGCACCAGGCGAGGAATAACCAATCAACGGCCCTCTTCTTTTTCGTCCTCCTCTGGCTTTGGGCGCAGGGCCAGCAGCGGGCGGAGGAGGCGGGAAGGAGTGACATGGCCGCCGCGTCCTTCCTTCCCGCCCTCCTTCCTTCTCTCTTGCCTCAGGCGGCGGACCGAAGAGAGGGCGGTCGCTTGGGGACTCTCCCATTCGACGGAAGAGATATTGAAGGGGCGGTTTCAACTTTGCCGTTCCTTCCCTCTTCCCGCCTTTTGGGAGGGCGGGAGTGGCGACGTCGCCACTTTCGGGAGGGCGGGGTGTGTATGGGGGTAAGGCCACTTTTGGGAGGGGGGGCGGAAGGCCACTTTTGGGAGGGTGGTGTGGGGGGGAAAGGCCACTTTTGGGTGGGTGGGGGGGTGAAGGCCACTTTGGGGAGGGTGATGTGGGGGGGAAGGCCACTTTGGGGAGGGTGGTGTGGGAGGGAGGCCACTTTGGGGAGCGGGAAGGCCACTTGCGGGGTGGGGTGGGGGGAAAGGCCACTTTGGGGAGGGCGGTGTGTGTGGGGGGAAGGCCACTTGCGGGGGTGTGGGGGGGAAGGCCACTTATGGGGGGATGGGGGGAAGTGGCGCGGGGCCTCTGAAGGCCCGTCGCCACTTTCGGGAGGCGGGGGGAGGCCACTTTCGGGAGGATTTGTGGGGGGGGGGAATGTAATAGTCATCCAGTATTTTAGCCCCCAGGCCTGGGGAATCTTTGCTTAATCTTGCATAGGTCTTGTACTAAAATTCCCAGATTCCTCACCTTCCATGGCCTATGGTAAGAAATTATTGGAGTTAGGTTTCAAATTCCAGATGTTAAGGGTTCATCTGATCTAGTCCTGGACAAGTTTGAAATCTGCCATATTTTACTGAGGCTTGGCTATTAGAGTTGTGTACAGCAAGTTTTCCTCTGTTGCTGATTGAAGTGGCTTCAAACGCTGGAGGATCCCAGCATTTGGGGCAGGTATAGGATGAGGAATACTGGGTTTGGCAGTCTTACATCTCTCTCTCTCTCTCTGGCTTCTCTTCGCAAACGAAGATTCAGGAAGGACTCATCCCGCGCTTTCTGCAAGCGCGCTGATGACTAAAAAGGCCAATTCGAGATAGACAAGTCCAGTTGCAGAAAGCACAGCAGAAGGTCTCCTTAGGGTGATGTTTCCGGGTTGTGATTTCTTCTGCGTTGGCATTTCTCTTCAAGACTTGTTCGGCTTGAGTTCTCAAATAAGGCTGCAGCATTGTGGATAGTGTGTCTCCATGCCTCCCAATGTGAGGCCAGGGCAGACCATTGTTGGTGATCAATTTGGCCAAGCCTGAGGTGTTGTTTCAGGGAGTCCTTGTATCGCTTTTTTGGAGCGCCCTTCTTACGCTGATCCATATCACACTGACCCATATCAAACAGACATTGTTTATCATAAGTTGAAAATGAGCCAGCAGTTTGATGCTGCAGTAAAAAAGGCAAATCTTATCTTGCCCTCCATAATAGAACATAGTTTCCAAAGCAAAGTAATAGTCCCACTATGTTCTGCTCCAGTTAGGCCTCATCTGGAGTATGGCGTTCAGTTCCCATCTTGCACAGTAGCCACATCCTCTGTGAATGTACCCCATTCCCTTTCTAAACCCTTCCAAGTTGATAATCATAAGACTAGGCTGGGGGAGCTGAGCCCCTCTCTCAAATCGTGTATCAAAATTGGATCCCCAAGACTCCTGTGTAGTTGAACTTCCACAGGCATTATTAATCGTAAGTCTTCTAATTGATCAAATGCTATGAAATATCAAGACAGCTATTCATGGGGTTGCTGTAAGTGGACAGGCAACTTGAAGGCACATACACACATTCTTGTTAAGCCTTCCCAGGAATAATAAAGGCTGCCTGCAATCTATTCTGTGGACACTTACTGGAGAGGAAGCTACACTGAACACAAGGAGGGCACTTCTAAGTATAAATCGTGCTTGTGAGAATCTTAATGGGTGAGGAAAATAATCTGTCCTCTCCCTGCAAGTAGGCAAAATTAATAACCTGCCTGTCAGTTATGAGCTCCCCCACATCTTAAAAACAGTTCTGATGTCTCTGTGTATGACTTCCAGTATCAGAGGCAATATACCTCTAGGTATTAGTTGCTGGGGGATCAATTGGTCACTGTGTAGACAATAGGATTTTTGACTAGGCAGTCCTCCAACATTTCACAGGTGTAAATCAGGATGCATGTGACCAAGCAACATGAGAGTGTAGTAAAGATGGCAAAAGTTATTAACGAGGAAGAACAGACAAGCTAGGAGAGGACGCAGCAGTTTGCTTTTGCTTGAGTCTACAGGGAAGGACAATATTCCACTTCCTCCCTGCTGAATCAATTGAGTGCAAACTAGTTTTGCACTTTGAACTCAGTTTGCAGCAACTGAAGTAAGCTGAGAAGGAAGAGGGGAAATGGGGAAAGGAGAGAAAAACGGGGGCATTTTAAAAGCAGCTGAAAAGTGGGATGATGGAGGATTAGTCAGGACTGTCCCTGGCAAATCAGGACAGTTGGCGAGTATGAGCCTGATCCAACTTGGTTCTTAAGCAAAAGCCACCTCATTCACACACCTGTATGCTCTACCTGAATGGCATGAAGGAGACTGGAGCCAACAATCTCAGTTGTTCACACTGTACTGCGAGAGGATGAGGGAACTCACACCATCGTTTGCTCTCTCCCTACCTCCAGTCTAGCCCACATAGTGAGAGAGGCCTGTTTATGCAGAAACAGTAAAAGGAGTTGCTGGCATGTTCTCTCACTAACCTTTTCTTCATGGAGGACTTGGTCAGCTGGGAAAAATCAGGATCAGGAGATTAAAATCATAGATAGTGCTAATAATAATGTTGTGGCACTATTGCAAAAAAGAAAAGAAAAGTTTGGACTTTATCAGACCAGGCAAATATGGCGTCATAACAACACCTAATTAATGTGAAGGGTGCGCATATCAAATGATGTCATCCTTTCGCGTTAATGTCCTGTCAAAAAGCCATTCCTTTTTATTGATCGGCCAAGCTATCAATAAATTGGATGTGGTGCTTTTTTGCCAGCATTGCTGGCATTTGAGACTTCACGCCATTGTGCTCAGTGAAAACAGCGTCAGTTGTCCGGGTGAGATCAGGACAGCCAGGTAGGAGACTTTTTTTTTTTAACTTTTTTTTTACTTCTGGTTTACTTGTAATTTTTAAAGTGTGTTCCTATGCTTATGTCTACATTTCATGTCTTTAATTTTATTTTTTAATTTGCTGCTCTCGCATCTTCTCATGTGAATTGTGGAAATTTGGAACCTGGAAGTAAATGGAGCTCTGTCCGTGCCCCGTTACTGCCCGGGCTGCCTCTTTAACACTGCTCAAAGTAAGTCTGGTGGGTGGGAGGTCTTTTGCCAGCATAAAATTTCAAAATATGCTGACAAAAGAACAATTATGGGGAATGGTCTGATAAAGTCCTTAGATTGGACCACCCTAAGTAATGTTCCTGTATCTGGATCTAATGTATACATTCTTTAAAAGCACTGAAAATGAGTCATGTTAGGACTCGCTTTTCTTAAATTGATGGCTTTTGCATATTTTTTCCTAATTTAACTTGTAAATTTCAACTAACAAGAATTAGTTATTATATCAGCCTTCAGTATAATTTAGCCAGGCATCCAGCTGTTCATACGTCTGCACAGCTGTTTAAAAAATCCATCCTCAGAGGGTGTGGAGGCAGGGTGGTTTACTTTACAAAGAGCTTTAAATGATCTGAGCAAATGGAAAACTTAGTAACTGGGTGAAGATCCTCTCTCATGAGCCATGTTCCTGGTGTGTGAAGCCTGGGGCATAAGAGTATCTTCATATGATGACAGCTACTTCGTGCTTAGTGGCATATGCCTTGATGACACAAAATTTGTGAAAATCAACTTTCCTCTAATTGGACTTTGTCTGCCAATACCACAGAATCTTTTGCACTGTTTATTTATTATCAATGGGTTAATTTTAGGGCCTACTATGCAGTTATAATGTTATGATTCCACTTTAACTGCTATGGCAACATCCTATGGCATCCTGAGATTTGTGGTTTGCTGAGGCACTAGAGCTCTCTTGATGAGAATTCTAAATACCCCTCTCTAAACTGCAAATCCCATGATTCCATAAGATTGGGTCATGACAATTAAAGTGGAACCATCATTTTATAACTGTGCAGTGTGTAAGGCTGCTGATTCCTGTGTTTCCCCACCACAGCTCTTTCACTCCACCTCCATTGTTGCCAATCCTGTATATTTCCAGCCCCTTTTCCATATTTGGCTTGTTAGTACCCCTAATGAGCCCCACCTCCAGAAATCCCAAAGATTGGCTTATTCATAAATTGGCTTATTAATGTTGTCTTCCAGGGGGGAAGAGCAGTAAAATATCAGGGACTCACTGTAAGGATCCCAAAAGGCACATGTTAAGCCATGTATCGCCCAAGGAAGGACTATTAACAAATTCCAAACTGTGAGGAAACATAATGAGGTCAAAAGGACATTTGCCTGCACACACCGTAAGTGACAGACAATTGATCCCATTATTGGTGGATAGAGTAATCCTTTGTCTGAAGGTATCCCCTTCCCTTAACCACACACCCAGCCATTAAGGAGGCAGCTCAAGCTTTGTGAAACTAATCACCAGAACATTAAGAGTAATTGCAACACATAAACATCATCAGGAAACTCATTGTTCAAAACCAGGAGTTTCTTGAGACCCATTGTTCAATCTCTGAGATACACTTGGGATCCATTGTTTCAACACATGAAATCCAATCACCTGAGGGCACATTTTTTGGTATAAATACTAGTCCAAAAGCATGCCTCATTATGCACAGAGTCTCTTCCTGGGGACACTATGTCTCCCTGTGTTAGCCACTCCTTCATCCATCCATGCTGCTGGTCTTCCTTGAAACTTTGGACTATGAGACAGGTGTCGTATATCCCTCAGAAAACTCCCTATCGATCCCTCTGTTTATCTTTCTTCTTCCATTCATAGTAGTCTTCTGTGAATGCCTTATTGTACGAACATGTGCATGCTTGATGTTATTATTTTAAAGTCTTTAATAAATACCATTTTTCATTTTGCATTTGTGTGCATCAGTTCAGAGTTAGCAGGGGTATATGATTGGCGTAAACATCCCCTTGTTTCCCACTTTTGCATTGCTAAAGTCGAGTTGCTGCTAATTTCCCAAACATATTAGAAACTCAATATTTTCATGGAATTTCCATGAGCACTTTGGGTAACAGGATGTAGCCTGGGAAATTTTGGATTATGTATTGTGGCAATATGACCCTTTAAATTTTTTATTTTATTTTAAATACTAGAAGTATACAATTGTGGCATCACAGCTTTTAAAAAAGCAACCTTTCTGCCATTTCACACATTATAAAGCCAGGGGAATCTTTGTTGTTCAATCTTTGCATCAGTAAATATATAAACATTTTTTCTTCCTTGGCTTAGCCTTGCTTGTGGGTTTTTGTTTTTGTTGAACATTTAGGGCATTTCAATATTTTGAAAAACCACTTTTTAGGGGCAATATAGCAGTCATTTCTCCTGCCACCATAAACATCAAAGACAGATAACACCCAGTAATCCACATGCCAAGATTACACAGTTCTTCCTGTCCTTAAAAACAGGGTGGGGGAATGGAAAAGAGGGTTCACCAGCAGCACAAGTCACTGGGGGATTCAGTTTTGCTACCCCCACCAGAAATGCGAAGGTGTTGTGGTAAGAGTAGGCACACCCAAAGCACACCCACCCTTCCACATATACACCTCTGGTTACATGAAAAAGAAGCAGATATGTAACATGGCCAGGGACCAAGTATGATTTCTGGGGAGAAATAAGTAGATTTTAAAGGGGAGTCAAGCAGGAGAATAATGATGTCATATTTCTCATTCAAGTCGGTGACTTTCTCAGCACTATTTCACTGTAAATGCATCATGTGATTGGTAATCTTTATCATGCACTCTTAGGGTGGAACTCCTTCTTTCTTCAGCAATTAAAATCTGGGCACAGAACATTGATAGGAGAGAATTGACATTGGGGAGGTGTGCCAGACTTTAAGCATCCAGCATAGTGTAGTAGTTAGAGTGCTGGACTAGTACTCAGGGAGACCAGGGTTCAAATTCCTGCTCAGCTATGGAAACCCACTGGGTGACCTGTCACACTCTCTCAGCCTTAAAAGAAGGCAATTGCAAATCTCTGAATAAAGCATGCCAAGAATATCCTACAATATGGTTGCCATAAGTCAGAATTGACTTGAAGACAGATAGCAACAACAAGCCAGAAATTGGTTGGTTTATTCAATTTATATCCCATCTTTTCCCAAGAGTTAGACTCAAGGCAGCTGGAACAGTATTTGCCACAGTTAAAGCTTGTGGGCTAGGAAGATAGGCCTGGCTGTGAGACTAGTGTGGGAATTTTAAAAAATTGGCTAAAAATGCTCTTTTCTTTGATCAATAATTATTTGCGGAGGCACCCAAAACAGTCAAAATCGCTTTGATAAGTGACTGGAAGTCACTAGAATATCACTTCTAGATACTGAAAATGGCAGCAATGTAATCCATGTGAGATAGGAGGTGCCAAAATTGATGCTCTGCCCTTTGGCACATACTCAGCCCTGTCCTAGCATACAATACTAATATTGATTAGGCTAGGTTCAGATAGTAACTGGCCTAAGGTCACCCACTGAATACCATGTCTGATGAGAGATGAGAATTCGCATATACACGTATTCACATGCAGTTGCCTGAATTTTGGACTCTCTGGTTGTAGCTGGGAATTCTTGGGTTCTGGTCATGGGTACCATTGAGGCATCAGATAAAATGAAACATAAAGTGGCACACCAGTGAAACGTGCATTATGTATTATTCATTCATGCAAAATTAAGGTAGATTTAGAGGTTTGGTTGTGCAAATAAAATTGCTACTATCTTTCATGTGTATCCCAGTGCTATTTGTTGCTGTGAAAGCAATACAAGCCCTGAATTAAGCAGATGTTCAGCTTATAAAGCACACCAGTTCAGCAGCTGGCCACATTCGGAGTTCAGCAGAATTTAATATAAAGAGGTATGGAAATTAGCAAAGAAAATAACACTCATCTGAAATTAGCCTTTCAAAGCATGAGCTGCCATGCAATATTTGTGTGGTAGGAATGTATTCTCCACTAAGGTACTGTAGATAAATTATAGCCCTAGGTACATTAAAAGTGTTAAGTAAAACACAAGCATATATAAAATGTTCTTTTTCATCAATTTAATTCAGCTCAGTTCTAAGCACAGTTAATTGTCCTAAGACACACAAAAGCAATGGGAATGTTCTTAGACTGCAAAGCTATATGTACTTACTTGGAAGTAAAGGCCAGTGATTTTAGAGAAATATCTTTATATGAGTGTGCTTGGAATATCTGCCTTGGTTTAGTGTTTCTAGCTTTTTACACCATTATATATTATTCAGTAAAAGCTGAATTATTACAGCTTTACCTCCTCTTTTCATTTATGGCAATAAAACAAAGAACCCATTATAATGTATGTCATGGGCTTTATTTATTAAAACTGCTCCAGAGATGCAAGGGATATTGCAATGTTTTAAAAAGTGTTTTCACTCTTGTATTTAATCTTAACAAACACAGTATATAGATACACACACACACACCTTGAATTTAAAGCTGAGATGCACCAACTTGCGGTATTTGGTAGGCACTGGGCATTCTTGGGAGCAAGTAGGGCAGGACTATTAATACCTTCCTTCCTTTAGTAGCCCTTTAAACAAACACGCACACACACATACATCAGGCCAGCACTCAAAATGGTAACAGATGGTTGGGTCTAGCGAACACTTCCTTTACAGTTTTTTTTTTTAAGCAAAACATTTCTCACTATATGTCCAAACCAGCATTTACCCGGCTTGATCTGCAAATATAAGGAGCAAGTTTTCATTCTTTTTCTAAATATAAGCAATAGGAAACTTGGATCACTTTCAATATTTAAAACAACAAATTGGTCCCAATGTAAGAGTTCATTTCTATGGTGCAGCTGCACTAACAAAAACACATGAGACAACCCATGGCAATCTACATGATAAAGTGTCCTACTCTTTATCATTATTTTCTTTTAAAGAAGACAAATTCTGAAATTCAGACTGTTGCCTCTTGCAATGGTATCAACAAAACTCAAGGAGTGGAAACAGCCTCAGACCATGATCTTAAATATGCCAACTTAGAAGTAAGCTCCACTGAATTCAGTAGAATTTGCTTCAGAATGCAGACTCTTTCTCTTTAAGATGAACAAAGCTGCAAACACCCTGACAGTATATACCACTAGAGGGCAATAAGATGAAGGGAATCAAGGAGGAGTGCTTCATCAGTGTGTCAAGTAGGATTGAGGTCCAAACATTGGGGGTGGGGGGGTAAGGTACAAATTTCGGCATGGGCCCCCCTTTCCATTTCAACGTCAGAAACCCTTATCCCATACATATACAGTTGTTCCTCCTGTCTCTGAAACCCCATCCCAATTTGGAAGGAAAGGAAGTTTTGCTATCTTAGGTCAGAGTTGGATGATTCCCCTGCATTTGCGAGAAAACCCCTGTTGATATCTCTAGTGTTTGATTGAAGATAGCTAGGACTCCTTGTCACACTGTCATCTAGCACTTATAGAAGCCACTGAGTCCCAGTCTGCTGTTGAAAGCAAAAGCTAGATTATTCCACCTTCTTCTTCCACACATGAGAACAGATAGGGAAGCAATCCTGAGCCTCAGCCCAAACTCCCAAGACTGACCTGGGAGAGTAGTCAACTGAAATTACCAGTCCTGCATAGACAAAGAAGGAGGGTCATGAGCTGACTGATCCTCATGCCCTTGGACACCATCTGGCCCATAGAGGGCTTAGGATAGGGAAATCTGGCCCCTGCCCATTCTATTCCTCACCACCATCATAGGCTATGCAAACAGGGAAAGATGAGGAAGCTGCCTTCTTTTGAAACAGCTCATTGGCCCAACTAGCTCATTGGCCCAACTAGCTCACAATCTACCCTGACTATCAATGGGTCTCCAGGGTCTTGAGATGGTGTCCTTCTAGCCTTCCGGCAAATGCCAGTAAAAGAAATGGGAGCTCTTTTGCATTAAAGGCATGTGCTTTGACAGAGCTATGACTTGTACATGTGATCGTTCTGAGGGTCTGACCCTCAATTAAGTCACAAAGGGATGGGTGGAGCCTGTCAGTGTTGCTTTTTTAGACCTCACATTCTTTCCATTTCCATGAAAAAATGTGAATGTTGGCTTATTCTTCAAAAAATGACCTGAAACCAAAATTCTCCATCATCTGCACTAGCCAAGTTCAGGAAGCACAGCTGTTCTGAGCATGAAGAAGACCTTGTACCTGCCTGCTATACAGCTGTTAAAGATGTGGAGTACTGCAGAAAAAAAAAAGGTGGCAACCGTGATATAATGCATAGACAAGGATTTACACCTAGACTTGGATGGACAAATCTGTCAGTTTTGTTTTCTCATACATTCACATTTAAAAAAAACAAATCAAGTTCTTTTTCATATTGAATATAAAGAAATGTATGCTTCTTGATAAGTGAATCAAGCTGAAATTCTCACCCATGTATTCTGGGGTGTGTGTGTGTGAGAATAACAGAGAGCAAAGCCTAATGCTTGATTCTATTGGGAAACCATGCTGCCCTCCAGTATTCATACATTTCCCACTTTCTGCTTTAATCGTACCTGATGTCAAGTAAAAATCATGTTTTGATCTGATCTATCTTAACTCCAGGCACATAATAGGAACTAAGATAATCATTTTGACAGCTATCAAGTGTCAAAGAAGACTTTAAATCTCCACTCCGTCTTGTGATTCAGCAATCTGGCTCACTTTTAGTCTCAGATGTGTTTCTGTGACAGCTTTGTCTTGCTGTCAAGAAAGTTTGACTGTCTGTGAAACAGTGAGTCAGAATCTCAACAGGAGAACCCTCAATTTCAATGTTAATGCATAATGAGGGAGCTGAAAAGGAGAAGAACTTGGGGGGCGGGGACTTTGAAGGAATCCAACTCCCAGAATAGTCCTGTCAGCAAAGCCAGTGGCCACGCTGGCTAAGCAATTTGGGAGCTGTGGTTCAAAAAAATAACTGTTCCAAGCTTTGGAAAAGATAGCTACTGAACCCAGTGTTTGTATCTGCCTTTTCATAAAATCTATACATAGATTTTGTCCTTGTGAACCACTGCAACTGAAAGTCAGGGTTTAGGAAACCACTATGCACAACCACCATGCCTCTGGTCAAGATTAGTCCCATTAATTTGCACTGACAGACTCACTCAGCCATATATTCACAGGCTGACTACATGCAAGATACTACATCTAAGCTTTGGTCCCTGAGCTGCAAGATAGGAAAACCTTACTGCCATGCACTGTTGTAAGGATCGCTATGATATGGGCCTAAAATGTAAAATGGAAAGAAGCCCAACACATTTTGCAACCTAAAATAGAACAGCAAATGGGATCCATCCACTCACATCCAATGTCTTCCAAGTTATTTTGGTACATGCAACACACATACCTCTTTCCCACCCATCCCATCTCCATTTCACAGTAAAAATCCCATAATAATAAATTTTAAAACTTGCTGTGCTAATAGGAAGCACAATTTCCTGTCCTGACATGACACACATAATCTGCTGCCCGAGGCAACTAGAATCAGCACACCTGTGCAGTTCCCCACCCTCAGCAGAGGACATAGCAATTAGGTAATGCCAGGGCACTGAGTCTTGGAGTCACAGCAGGCACTTTGTGTTGAGGCAGTGGTATTGGTTAAGTTCGTAGGAACCTTCCATATTTTAATCAATTAAACTCAGAAGGTGCACTGGCGTTTCTGTCATGGCACACCATCTGAGAGTGACTGTATTTAAATACTGCAGTGCAGCTTTCCCCCATTACTTTACCACATTGTGCCTAATATGTTAAAAACAGGACTTCTACATTTCTGTTAATTAATTAATCAAGTAAATCAGCCTGATTAAATTTTATTTTATTACTAAAATTAAATTTTAATCTAATGAATGATTAATTGAACAAGAAAATGCATCTCTTTCAATACAAGTGTTTAAAAAACCTGGTGGTGGTAAGTAGTATCTTAACAGATAGTACTGGGGAAGGGCCGTAATGTAGTGGCACTACACATGCTTCGTATGTGCAAGATCCCAACTTCTATAACCTCCAGGTAGATTTGAGAAAGATTCAAGTCTGAACCCCTGAAGAGCTGCTATCAGTCAATAGAAACAATGGGCAAATTCACACACAGGACTTTTTCAGACGTCGATTTATGGCGCAAGAAGGCTCGTAACACTCGCGAGGCTGCTGCGTGGCAGGGGGCACGTTTCGTACGACACTGTCCCCCTGCTGTGAGAGATCGGAGGCAGCCGCGCCATATTTGGCTATTTTTTAATCACGGAAGTTGCCTGTGATTAAAAAACGGCTATATATGACGCAGCTGCCTCCGATCTCTCCCGGAACTGAAACTGTTGATTTCGGCAGGGGGACAGCATCATACGAAATGGGCCCCCTGCCACGCAGCAGCCTCGCGAATGTTATGAGCCTTCTTGCGCTGTAAATCAACATCTGAAAAAGTCCATAGGGTGAATGTGATGCTATCTATGCTGGATAGTACAGCGGGCCGTTATCTGCTGGGGTTTGGTTCCATGACTCCCCATGGATACCAAAATCTCTGGATGTTCAAGTCCTATTATATACACTGGTGTAAAGAATCACAACCCAGAAACATCACCCAAGGAGACTTTCTGCTGTGCTTTCTGCAACCGGACTTGTTTATCTCAGATTGGCCTTTTTAGTCATCAGCGCGCTTGCAGAAAGCGTGGGATGAGTCCTTCCTGAATATTCGTTTGCAAAGAAAAGCCAGAGAGTAAAATGATATCCGTGGATACGGAAGGCTGGCTGTATATTGGTGGGCCTGGATATTAATTCTCAGTTCATATCATGCACACTAACATCCGAAAAACATATTCAAGAGGTAGCCATGTTGGCCATGGAGCAAAATACAACAAAGGCCAGAATTAGTTGGTCTGGAGGGATATCAATGCAGGCAGAGACCATGCCCCTTCTTGGCCATGTGGGGACTGCAAAACAAAGAGCATGGATTTTATGGATTTAATCTTAACTGACAACAGAAGTTACATCTGATATAAAACGTAGGCCTGTGACTATGACATCATCATTTTTCTTCTCCTGTATGATTTTTAATATCTCTGCCTGATGAAGGAGCCAGCAGAGCTTCAAAAACTTGCATGGTATATTTTGTGCTTTTTAGTTGGCCCAATAAAGGTTCATCCAAAGTTATCATTAACCATTCCTGTAGTCCCATGCTATGTTTCTTTTTTTTGCAATAAATGTGATAATTTAAATTTGTTCTGATTTAGTTGCTCCTTGAGGTAGTGTGTTTTGTTGTCCTGAGATTCTACACTTCTTTTGTTCCCCTCCTATCTTGGTAATGTTCTGGCTTCGTTAGCAAAGTCCTGCCTCTCTTCATTCCCCAGGCAATGTTTTCAGTCTCATTGTTTGGTAAATATGTGGGTACAGCCCTCCACAAAACCTTTGTGTGGAAGTACAGTAGCAGCACCTACTAGGTCTTCCCACCATAACCACCCCACTCTATTCCCCCTCTCCACCTCCCTGCACTTTTCATCGTGGACAGTTCCAAGCCTGGCATGGTGGTTCCTTGCTGGGAAGGTGGTATGAACTGCTCCTTCCCAGGAGAAGAGGGAAAAGGCACAGAGTTGGAGCTAAGAGTGAGAGAAAGCCCACCATAGAATCACATTGGGGCACCTACAAATGCCTAGAGAAGTGTTCTCTCTAGGAACCTCTAGGTCCTCCAGTGCAACTCTTTCGTAAACATCCAATGGAAGCATGCCATAAAGTCCAGAGGACCTAGAAAATATTTAGTAATCTGTGAATAATCAAATTTGCAAATGTTCAACCTGCAAATTTGGAGGGACGACTGTAATGTGAATTCCTCCAACAGTTTAAAAGTGGGATACAAATTAAATGTAAAAAATAGAAGCATTCACTAGCAAAAGAAGTATAGATCTCTGTGTTTGACAGTTTTCTCTGTTCCCTTTTCTCTTCTATGATGCACATACACATGCATCATATAAGAACAAAGGAAGCAAATGTTTTCCGTCATCAAAATTATTATATCCATACGCAAATATAAGTGAATTCAATTAATACATTAATCTGGGAACTAACGTTCATATGATTAATCAATATCCATTTCTTTATTCAAGTTGCAGCCCTAGTTTAAAATAAGGTTCTCTGAAAATGGTAAAAATAAATGGGAGATGAATCTCTTGGACAAAGTTGCAATTTCTGAAAAACCTTTTTATGAATTTTCTTATAATTTCATAGGTCAGTTTTAAATATCAAATTTATATCTGCCAAGTTAATACTGCAAAATGTGATTTCTCAAGCTACTGTCAACGGATGGCACGCTGCACACTTAATGAGTAACCTAACTTAACTTTGGGACAAAACTCTACAGCATTTTCACACACAATATGTCATCTGTACCATTTTACTTTAACAAGGAGCTTATGCTAAGCAATGTGCACAGAATCTGAAGGATGTGTCTGTCCCTGTAACAGCTGAAATATGTTTTCTTCAGAAATAACTGGCTAGTGCGTATTAAGATACAGTAATATCTGTCCCTCACAAACCATCAAACACCATGGGTATTATCAATAAGTACCCTATTTAATACCTGAATGATTTTTAATATTTGCACTTGATTGTTCAAAAATAATGATTAAATATTTTTTGATGAAACATGGATTGCATATATTAATGCACACTGAACAGCTCTTACCTGGTTTGTATTTTTAGATATTGTATCAGGCAATGGGGAGGGTAAGAAAAGCCAGAGATCTACCTATTTTTCTTTGCTGAAATGAAACACTTGAAGCAGCCCCTTGCATTAAATCTGCTGGGAGAACTTCAGACTGAAAGTGGAAAGGTCTATGATTACATTCAAGACTCCTGCCACAAGACATTTTACTTCAGGATTGTTGTAGCAATGAACTGTGACCAGAGAAAATGGGAAGTCAGGGGAAGGAAAAGTGAGCATGAATTGAAGTAGAGATATCCCCTAAAATGGAATTCAAATGTGGGGGGGGGGGAGATATCCTCCCCCCACAATACTGAAAGGACTATAAACCTTTAACCCTTCAATCCATCCCCTGTACTGTTGAGTAATGTGTGTACCAGACCAAACTGTAAAGATGATTTAATTTTAAACATGATTCACATAACTTTAAAATGGGCAATGAAATGGGTAGAAGGGAAAGCTGGTCACATGATTGTTCCCGCTAAGAAGTAGCAATTCTCAAGAGACTCTAGGAAGTTCAAATATCTCTCATATTCTGTGGGTTGTAAATTGGAACTCAATTCTTTCTGCTTTTGACAGCTTATAATGAATAGATGTTATGTCTACTCAGAAGTAAGTTCCATTAAGTTCTGTTGAACGTACTTCTAGATAAGTATGTATTATCAAGGCAGGCACCAATCCACACCCTGCAAGGTGTATACTCTCTCACCTGGCCTTCAGTTTAGCCTGCCAAGGCACCTTTCCCCTCCTCCACCACACCAACATCCCTCTGTCCTCCAAAGTATGCACAGGCAAGCTACCTAGCTAGCTGCACCCCAAAGTGTGTTTATTGTCAGGCTGCAACGCTCCAAGAAATGGTGCCTCAGCATATAACAATGTAACATACTGCCATGTAACACAACAGTGTTTCCCAGACTAATGCCTTCCAGATGAGCTGGCCTAAAACTCTCACAACTCCTTATGAGGAAGTTATGAAACTTGTAGCCCAAAACCTCTGGAGGACATCAGATATACATATAACACATATACCAATTATATGGGGAAATTTCTGTCAAACATCTATAAAGCACAATGAACATATTAAGATATGGGCAAAACCAATAATGGAGTGCCTGATTTATCTATGGTTCTCCATATCCAAAGCCCAAGGATACAAGCTCACCCCCATCCAATGCATGACCACTTGAGCCACCCAACTCAATATCCTCTGGTTCCCCTTCTGCTGCCTTTAGTATCCTTGCAGTTGCCCAGTTGGGTGTGGGAGCATGGAAACCTTTGCCTCTTTCCCCCATACTTCCACATGGATGTGATCACTCACTGCTGTCAACATAGGGGTGCCCATCGATGCTTTCCGATTCATTTTACTCACCAGTCAGGTCTGCCACATCTTCCTTGACACTGTCTGCCATGCTTTGCTCAGCAAAGGTTACAAACATGGATGTCCCCCCCTCCCCCTGCAAAGGCATGACAGAGGTTTTCTGAATTAGAAGAGATCAAAATAAGACATAGTGGGAATGTTAGCAGAAAGTATTCCTCTCCTCAGCTGTTGCAGAAATGGTGCCTCAGCATGTACGCCAGCTGCCTTGTAACAACCTAGATAAGGTAGCACAACTTTTACAGACTTGAGTGCCAGACATTATTATAATGTGTTTCTGGAAACATTTTGTGTGGTAGGATTTTTTTTTTTAATGAGAAAATGATAAAGAAATGGAATATTACAAATACAGTTACTCTGTAACTTTATATTAACAGTATGCTATTGTGACCAACCACCTGACAGCTATTAATCTATTACACCTGGCCAAAGGGACAAGACAAAGTCTGAAGTGACTTTTGGGAAAATGCAGCAAGCTAGATAAGAAAAGCAAAAGCAAAAATCAACATTGGACTGAAACAGAAATCAGTATCAGTCTTTAGTTTGGCTACCAATGTTATAATATTACCACTTTAATATCATAACATCAATTATAATATTATATTATAATTTATAATATATTAAATGGTTCAGAGCCTAACCTTTTTGCTCTCTGGCTTAAGTAATGATTTTTACAAAATATTTTTTTTAAGGGAGTTTCGCCTACTTAGCAGTTGGCTGTAACCCTAGAGAGATGCCAGCTTATTTAACCCTAAAGAGTTTGGATGAACAACGTACGTTTCCCTCATTAGAGCCCAACTACCAAGAATCCTTAATCCTATCCTATATCTTCAGGCTGCGGGAATGCAAATGTAGGAGGGACTGCATGTCTGAATGGTCCCATTTGCTAAAGAAAAATACTGTGTTAAGAAGTTAGATTGAGCCTTATACTTCCTATGGCAGGCTAGTTTTCTGCATGAAGAGAATGTTAAAGTTGTAAGAGCCAAGTAGAGGAATGTGTGGCCTTATACAAAGCATGTTTTCAAAGCATTTCCTGAAATGATTTTCCTTGGGGTTTTTCCGGGCTGTGAGGCCGTGTTCTGGAATAGTTTCTTTCTGTCATTTTGCCTGCATCTGTGGCTAGCATCTTCAGAAAATGGTTGGGTAGGAGTGTGTGTGGAGTTTATATACTGTGAACCCCTGTTGGGGATTATATGTAAATTTGTGTAATTGAATGTTTAGTTTCTGGGTATAGAAATGCAAGGATGATTAGTGTCTGTTTGGCTAATGGCTGGTTGATGGCCCATTCTATTGGTTCTATTGTTTTTCAAAACTCAACACTTACAAAGGAATTCCACCCAGGTACAGGGGGATTTCCAGCAGATAATGGGCCATCAACCAATCATTAGCCAAACAAGAAACTATTCCAGAACACAGCCTCACAGCCCAGAAAAAAACCCCAAGGAAAATCTATGGATGCCGGTCGTGAAAGCCTTCGACTTCACACTTCCTGAATTACCTAGCTCAGGGGTAGGCAACATGCAGCCTACAACCACTTTCTTCCCACCTGCTTTGTGGTTCCCAATTTCCCTTTTGGTTCTGCCACTGTCACCTTTTGGAGAGGAAGGGAGTGAAAAGGCAAGTGGAAAGGAGACACACATGGAGCCTGGCCTAGAATGAGCTAGAAAGAAAGAGAAAGAAGAAGCATTTTTGTAGTGGTGGCAAGAGAGGTCAAACAGAGAGAAGCCGTGGGAGGGTGGAATCAGCAGAGCTTCTTTGGCCACAGGAACACACCATAGACAGAGAGAACAAATGGGAAGGATTGAGAAAGAGCAGAAGCATTTCTGTGGCCTCGGCAAATCATGTGTTGCGTTTAGCAAGCTGCAACAAGCAATACCAATGTGCCTTGAACTGTGGGGGCTCTGAACTGTGGGGAGGTGTCTCCAGAAGCTTGGGGGTGTGCTAATGGGTCTGAAAGGCTGCACTTTGCCTGCTTTAAAATGAGATGAATAGGGAACATGTACTATGTTTTCCTATTGATTATTGTGCTCCAATGTGCTAATGAACTGGAAAATATAGTATGTATAAAGAAAAACCCTGATTTTTTAAAAAAAGCATAAGCCTCCTATTGCATTGAAAATACATTTGGAACCTCTATCAATTAAAACATAATCATGAGTCATAGGAGCCAAGAGGCTAAAACAGTCCTGCAATATGCAAGGATTGGACCATCTACATTCACCATAGCACTTTGTTGTTGTTGTGTGCCTTCAAGTCCCTGGTGATGCAATGGTTAAATGCCAGTACTGAAAGCAATCACACTAGTTCCTTTAGCTGTCTAAGAAATATTCATGGTGTTAAAGTTCCTTCACCCAGTCTTTGTCCCCATAGGCAACAGATGATGTTCCTATAGCAGAATAATACAAATCTTAATTGGCTTATTTTAAAAGACCACTTTCCTTTTTCTTAACCAAGGACTATTTCATTGTTCACAAATAAGGACAGTAAACAGGGGGGAGGGTTGCATGGGCATTTAGCAGGAAAGGGGAGACTTAGAGAGTTATGTCACTATCTACATAGGATTAAGTTGACATGGATGGTAAGGGAGCTGCTGCAGTGACCTGCAATATCTGTGCCATGTGTCCTGATTCTGCCTGCACCAAATACTGTCTGTACTTCCAATTGCCCTGCTGGAAGAGAAATGCAACAGCTTGAGACCTGTCCATCCACGTTACAGCTCATCAGGAAAGGGAACAAGGTTTTTGATAGAGAAGAACAGATTCTCCTAGAAGAGCGACAGAGGTGGAATCTTTCTAAGGAAGAGAAAATGTATCAAGCAAAAACTTGGAAGAATGTGACACACTGAAATAGACTCTCCTATTGAAAACAATACTAATACAAAACAGTTTTAAAGCATTTTAAAATATAAAAATTAAGATGAAAGTACTATACCCTGGATCATTGAAGGACTCTTCTGTAGCGACCAGTTAATAGCCCAAAGCCTGTCTATACATACAAAGATCTTACCTGCTGGCAGAAGGAGAGCAGAGAGGGGACCAGCTTAGCCTCCAATGGGAAGGAGTTCCACAGCCTGAGATCAGTCACTGAGGAGGCCTGTCACAGGTCTTGACCAAATGTGCCTGTGATGATGGTGGGACAGAAGGAAAGCCCTCTCCAACGATCTCAAAACTCATGCAGGCTCATATATGAAGACATGATCTTTCAGATGGCACCAAGCTATTAGAGCTGTTCAGAAATGGAATGGATTGCCTTGGAATGTGGTGGATTCTCCTCTCATGGATATTTTTTAAAACAAAAGTTGAGTGGCCATCTGTCAGGGATGCCTTCACTGTGGATTCCTGCATTGATAGGGTTTAAACTAGATCACCCTTGCTGGTACCTTCCAAATTAAATTAACAAATTAAAACTCTAAAATTCTATGAGGATTCTATGACTAGGCCCTCCAAGATATGAAAATGCTTCTTTAGTTGAAGATTAACTGCCTACTGTAATCTCACAGAAGCAGTGAGTCTTTACAATAAACTCATTTCTAAGAAGCTAGTTTACCCTTTCCATGAACCTGTGATTTATCATTGAGTAGAAATCCTAAACTGGTTCATGCTTTACCAGAAATGAAGATCAGAGCTTTATAGTTGAATAAATTCCAGTAGCTTGGGAAAGGGGTGAATCTTTTTGCATCCAAAGATCTTCCTGTCTTTAACATTAGATACAACTCAAAATTTTCTCATCTGTCCCAGGAAACTGAATTTTGAAGCTTTTAACCCTGGGACCTATGCATGAAACCATGTGGGAATAGGTAAACTAAAGCATAGAGGAGAATAACAAAATGAGATTATAAGGGAGAGAAAAAGGGAAAGCAAGAGACTTTTTAACATTAACAGTTTAACTAAAGACAAACAGTTTCCCTCTCTTCCATTTTCACTTCCTAATTGTATCCTTCAAAGAAGCACTTTGGACATTATCAGATGAACATCTAATAATGTTTTTGTCCCACTATTTTTAAAAGTGTTAAATATCCTGGCATAATAACACTTGTTATCACACGTTGCTGTAATCATGAGAAAGACGCCTCTGAATTATTGCACCAAGACCACTAGTGCTGTTTACTTCCACGTTTTTGCATGAGCGAGACTTCAGCAGTTCTTGCAAGAAGATGCGAGCGTGATTAAAACTCTAAAAACACCTAAATTTACAAAGAAAATTAACACACAAGCACTGAAACAAACTCAAAAACTTGCCAGCAAAATGAAGAGGTTCACAAAAAGAGCATCCCTTACTTAGCTTTCCCATTCTCACCCAGACGTTTTCTGGCGGGGACCACACATTGACGCTGTAACCATGGGAGCAGAATGGGATGCGGTTTCACACACAAGCAATACCATGAAAAAAAACTGCTATGGGAGATGAATTTACTGCTTGGCCTATTAAAAAGAAAAAAAAAAGCTTTTTTTAAAAAAAGAATGCCTTTTCCACAGCAGCGGAACACTTGAGGAACGCAACGTTGTTGTTGTGTGATAGGGGGGCCTGTTCGTGGTATCCTATTGTCGTTACCATGCCATTTTTGCTGCATCTGATAATGCCCTTTGTCAGCAGTCTGGCATCTGACTTCAGTTCTAGCCAAAAAAATACAGGACAAAGCTGCAGATGGATCTTTGCAGTAACATTCAGAACTTGAAAATGTCACTTTTTTGGACTACAGCTCTCAGAGACCATGTCGGCCAGAAGATTACAGAAGTTGTAGTGAAAGAAGCTTTCTCAAGTTTAGATAAAATTACTAGATGAAAGAGAAACATAAAGAAATATCAGGTGTGTACAACTATAAACTACAGTAGTCAGTGTACTATTTGATTGATAATGTTTATAAGAGATTAAAGATAACCAGGTAGCCTATTTTCCATCTTGCTTTAATTCTAAAGAGGTGTCTCTTTATTTTAACCTGAAATTGTCTGGACAAGCTGGTAGGCTGTTCCTCAGAGTAAGGCATTGTAGGTGAGGGGTGTGTGTATGTGGTTGGATGGTTTTTGGATTTGGTGTCTATGTGTTGTATTATTAAGCAGTTAATCTGGTTTAAGAGAAATGGCAGGAAACTCCAGAGTGCTTCCAGTTCTTTTGGTCTCTGGAGAGCTGGATTGGGTTTGATTTGGCCCAATCCAGTTGTCCACTGGCACCATTTCCTTTACTTTGCGCTGAACCGTGCAGAGAAGGGGACGGGTCCTTTTTGGAGCCACTGCCACCGCTGCCTCACAGCCAAGCAGCTCCCCGTGAGAGCCTGGCGGGTGCTTCTGCTGAGGTCAGAACAAGGCACCCATCTGATCCATGTGGAGTGGTAGAGTGACCTCTTTCTTGTTGATCATATGTCTGGGCATCCCATTCTGACCTCAGCAGAAGCAACAATGCCACCCAGGCTTTTACAGGGAATTGCTTGGCCAGTGAGGCAACAATGGCACCAGGGACAATGGGATGGATCAGTGGAGCTGTTGCGGTGTCAGCCTCACTGGTCCTGGGTACATGTGGCCGCCATTGTGTTGAATCCAGTGCTGGTTCAGGTTCATAATGCTCCGGACTAGTCCCAAATTAAAACATCAGTGTAGACATACCCAGTTAAACAAACTGTAATGTTAAAACACAGGTGAATTAAAAAGCCATTTTAAAACACATTGGTTAAAAAGCATAGGACCAATCCATTAAAAGCTCTGTTAACAGCAGCAAATCAGTTGCCAAAAGTCTTCCTGAATGCAGGGCTTTGCCTGCCAACAGAAGGACAACAGGGAAGAGACCAAACTCACCTTCCTTGGCAGAGTTCCACTGCCTAGGGAACAACCTGGGGAGCAGAGAGAGTGAAGTAGGAACTCCATCAAAGAAATGAAGACCCCTGCTTGATCATGTTCCTCGTTCTCTGATTTCCTCTGTGCCAGGGGTAAGCAGCCTTCAGCCATAGAGCAACAAGTGGCCCTTGGCCTAATTTCAAAAGTCCTCTGCAAGTGATCAGTTCAGGATTCTCTGTAAAAGTGAATACGAGTGTGCCCTCAATCTGTGCCTTGTATGGAGAAAATGATCATGAAAATGAAGCCCTCCCCCACTCCCCAGGATTTACGTTATGAAAAAGATACCAAAGGCTGTGCCCTTTTCTCTTCTCTGTTCTCAAAATGAAAGGCAATACGCCCTAGTTTAGAGATTATATTGTTTGTTGTTTCCAATTTTAGGTGAACCTATCACAAGATTTTCTGAGGCTGAGAGTGTGTGACTTACCCAAGGTCACCCAGTGGGTTTCCATGACCAAGCAGGGATTTGAACCCTGGTTTTTGGAGTTGTAGTCCAACCACTACACCACACTGACTTCAAAAGATTATACACTACACTTTACTGAGAATTTTCTTTTCACTTTTCCTCTATGGACTTTATCAGATACATCAAATACAACATCATAACTACACCAAAACGCAAAAGGGCACGCATACCAGATGACGTCATCCTTTCGTGTTTATGTCTTGTCCAAAAGACATTCTATTTTATTGATGGGACAGCCATCAATAGATCGGCTGTGGTGCTTTTAAGTCAGCATTGCTGGTGTTTGAAACTTCACACCTTTTTTTCATGTTATTCCAGCGTCAGTGGCCAGTCTGACCAGAACACTCCCGGGTGAGATCACAACATCCAGGTAGTTGACACTCTTTATATGAAGCTCCCTGGTTTACTTGGGAATTTTTAAAGTGTGTTTCTGTGCCTTTTAAAACTTTTTGTATGCTATTTTTGTTTTGTTTTTTGAATTTCCCACACTCGCGTCTTCTCGTGAGAATCCACGAGATTTCATTCGAGCTCCTCCATCATTGCCAGGGCTGCCTTTTCACCAGATAGAAGGTAAGTGTGATAAATGGGACTCTTTTGCCAGCATAAAAACATCACATATTATGCCGGCAAAAGAACGCAAAAAGAGGGTGGTATGATAAAGTCCTATGTCAAGAATAAGAAACTGGTAGTTCTTGTTGCACTCCATCCCCAATCAGTCACAGCTGGACAGTAGTCAGGGATTTAGGGCACTGTCAGTCTAACAACAGCTGAAAGGCTATAAGTTCTACATCTGTGCTCCACATTGTGTACCTAGACCAGACGTTCTCCCTCTTCCCTCCTTTTCCTAAATAATGACAGACAAAATGTATATATTTCAGATAAGATGTATTGGTACATGATGATGTGATATATATATTTGCAATATATATAAATATATGCCATAAAGGCCACAACTTTATTGACAACAGCTGTAAATGTTTGGCTCAAATCGCATGGGCCCGGATCCTGCCAGTGACCAACCTGAGTGTTGGTCAATGATACCACTGTTGGTTGCCACCAACACCTCCACTGATGGGGGGGGGGAGTTCTGGCCAAGCTCCACATGCCTGATGACCCCCCTCCCCTAAAGGGGAGTAGGTCTCCGTAACTTGACCTTGACCTTGAACTTGACAGAGACCCCTCCCCCACCAATGACCCTTGATCAGGACCGATGCCAACTGCCACAAAAGGCAGCCCCACTTGGGACCCGCCTTCTGCCAACATCTGGCAGGTGTCACCAACCAGGCCTCAATCTCCTTCAGTCAGTCTGCAGTGGGATTGACAACCCAGGTCATATGTACCCTGCAAAGGCCCCAGAACACCACTTGCCCAATCAATTGATAGTCTCTGTAGGCAGGCCCCCTTGCACCACTGTGGTAGCTGCCCCAACCTGGAAGGAGTGGCCCCCAAACTTCTCAGCTGGCAAGCCCAGCTACCTCAACGTAGCTCGCAGCACACCGATGAACTAGAACTGTGTCAGTGGAGACAAATCCTCGTGGATGAACAGGTGGTCTGACAACCCGGGGTGCTTCTCCAAAAACCTGTGCATGATGTCCAATGAGCATGGCAGCGAATCCACCAGTCTCCACAGCCATAGAGGCACCCCTTTTCCACGCTGGTCACACTTGGAATGCCATACTTGGATACACAGCACATCGGCCCCAAGCGATATGTCGCCCAACTGCATTGCTCTGCCCATTACATCCCTTTTGGAGGAACACACCAGCTCACCAATTCGCATGGCAGCAAAGAAGGCAGTCGTGAAGGCCATGCCAAAGAGCAGAGATTCATACCTGGACCTGCATATGTCGCACAACTTGGTCACCAACTTGACAAGAATGCCACAGGAAAGTGGTCGCTTTGCATCTGCCGTCCGATGGCTCATCCTGTGCCAATCTTCCACAGCCCACTGGATGAGAAAGGTGGCACAAGGGTCACCGAATCCTGCTGCCTTGCTTGAAGAAGGAAATACCGGCCAAGTGTAGAGAAAGGCAACGTGGAGCCAATCCTTGGTTCTTCAAGGATGCAAGGTAATGCAACACCTCTCATTCCGACATTGGCCAGGAGCCCCCGTATCCGTTCCTTCTCCTGAAAGTAAAGAACTGCTCAACTGCCCTTCTGTAGTTCACTTGTGTCAATGGTGCCAAGGAGTTGAGGACTCCCCGAATCACTATTCTCTCCCAAGGCGCCAGAGCTCTGCAGGGAAGGGGGATGGTTCTGGATCCGTGTCTGGGGCTAATGTGTGGAATCGTTTGTCCTGGAATCGAGACAATGCATCTGCAATCTCATTATGTATGCCAGGAATATGACAAGCTGAGAAGCTGTTGTTTGATGTTAAGCAAACTAGCACAGATTTCCGCATAAGCCTCATGGCTCTCTCCAACTTTGAGGACTGCCTGTTGATAATCTGCACCACAGCCTGATTATCGCATCAAAAGCAAACTTTTTTGTTTCTGAATTCCTCCCTTCAGATAACTACTGGCACTAGAATTGGGAAAATTTTTAGATTACTTACAATATCAGTCTCCCTCCACTCCACTGGCCAATGTTGTGCACACCAATGCCTGTTGTAAAAATAACCCCAAACTTGAAGCTCCCCAAAGCATCAGAGTGCACCTGCAACCCCTTGTCCAAAACTTTGCATCCTTGCCACAGGGTGATGCCATTGTAGCCTTCCAGGAACTCCAGCCAGACCCAGAGGTCCTCTTTGACCCCTTTTGTCAGGTGAATGTGATGATGAGGAGACTGGAAACCCTTCATAATACCTGCAACTGGCACAGGAAGCTCTCCCCGGAGCCACCACCCTACAAACAAAATTGAGATGACCCAATAGTGACTGTACTAGGCCTTGAGAGTGGCCTTATTGTGTGACATAAGGCCATGCAGCCATCCTTGAGACCTGCCAACTTGTCAGCTGGCAGGCAAGATAACCCTTCACAGAATCCAAAAGAATCCCCAAGTAAACTAAGGCCACGGCAGGTCCAAATAGCTTTTCTGGCACTAAGGGAACTCCGACATCCTCAGTGAAACCCTGAAATGAAGAAAGCAAAGACCCACACTCTGGCTCCCCAGCCAGACCAATCATTACAAAATCATCCAAGTAATGAGTGATGAAAGGGGACCCCACCCTGTGCTGCAACAGCCATTTGAGGAATGTGCTGAATGTCTCAAATGCAGCACAACCTATGGAGCAACCCATGGATAACATCATGTCGTAGTACCACAATGGCCCTGAAATTTGAAGCCCAATAAGCAGTGGTCCTTGGGATGAATGGGGAGCAACCTGAAGGTGGACTGAATATCACATTTTGCCATGAATACCCCCTGACCACATGTCTGGAACAATTTGATGGCATGATCTAATAAAGCATACTTTACAGAACATAGCTCTGCCGGGATGGCATCACTGACTGAGGACCCCTTGGGGTAGGACAGATGGTGAATGAGTCTGTACTCACCCAGATTCTTCCTAGGTACTACGGCCAATGGTGAAATCCTGAGGTTCTTCATGGGAGGTTCTGCAAAGGGGCCCACCACCCTCCCAGCCTCATGTGCCTTGTTTATTTTCCATACGAGCACGTCAGGCAACTCTGATGCAGACTTCAAGTTGCCTGAGTCTATAGCCATCTGAGGTCCCACAAATGGGATCCAAAAGCCATATGTAAACCCATCAGCTAAGTAGGCAGCTGCCTTTTTGTTGGGGTAGAGGTTGAAAAGAGGGAGCAGGGCAAGTAGTTTGACTGGGGTGAATGCCATGCTCCCTCTTGTCACCCCCAGCTGCTCAGTTCTGTTTGGCAACACCTTGTCCGGCATTGGCTCCGGACCCTGCTTCCCTCTTTGAGCCAGTAGAAGCAGGGCGGCCGTTCCAAAAGTACTGCTGTCCCGATGATGACCACGTGCAATTGATCATTGGGTGTGTGCCAAAGCAGGACTTGCAGCTGTATTCAAACATGCACTTGGCCCTGAAGCACTTACCCAAATTGTACTTCCAGCACACCATGTGGCGCACCTCTCTCCTGCAAGGTTCCTTGGTGACCTCCCCTTTTCCTCTGGCATTTGGCCCCACTGTGACAAACCAAATCTTGTCATTGAGGAGATCCCACCTGTGTCTCATTGCAAGATGCCCGTTTTCAACACTCTTCATTGTACTCAATGGCTGCCACGTCACCAGCCAAAGTTCTGGCCTTCAGCACGCTCAAAAAATGGTTGATCAGGTGCCAACCTCTTTCAGGGAAAACCATAGTCACCACTGCCATGAACACTGCATAACCTGACAACCAGTTGCTGAACAGTGCTCAACAGTGTCTATTTTGCTCTTATCATAGCTTTTCTTGTCGCTCTTGGACACCCTCGCTTCCTCACCTGTCAGTTTGACAAGGGAGAAGACAGCTACATAATACCCATTGAGGATTTTGTCTTACACCTTCTTTTCCAAGTGAATTCCTGGGAGGGGTCCTCTTTGTTCTTGAACACTGTGAGGCCCATATCAGGAGACTCTGCCCCGTTCTTCCCCAAGCGAGAGGATCCTTCTCCCCCCTGCCCTTGTTGTGAGCACAACCTGATCGCCCACTGTGGCATTCCCAGTTTTTTTTGCCCCTGTTCTCCAGTGATTGAATTTACTCAAATCATCTTCTGATGACTCACCTGAAGTTTTGTCCGTATCCAGATCTGTCCCATGCCTGTGACTGGAACAGTGCCGTTGCTTCCTCTTTGTGCACCTTCTCTTCTTGCCACTCTCACGATGTCTCGAATCCCGCTATGCAGAGAAGAGCGATTCGATGTCTCAGAGGGACTACTGTTGTGTGATGGAGAACGCTGTTCTTGCTCCCTTCTGGCTGGTCCTGCTACAGGCTTGCTGGATGCCTCACTGCCCCTAAAAGTCCCTGGTTCGCTGACTTCCATAAAGCTGCATCATGTAGCAGGCCCTCAGGAGCCCCTGGACCACTTCCCCCCATCTTGCCAGTTGTTCTGCTACATACGAGACCACTTCTGTAAGGTCCTCAAAGCTAGGGTCTTTGTCCATGAATGGCTGCAGCGAGCCTCTTGGCTCGGCAGGCTGCCCTGCCTTGCTTGGTTCCCCGTGCAAGGTGGTCCTGCTCTTCGGCATGAGATCTGTCCAGGATCGAGGGGTTCTACCCGCTTGGCCTCTGGTGTGAGGCCTGGACACTGGAGCTGCTTTCTTGGGAGGCATCGACCATCCCTGCAACCTCCACTGACTGGTGATTAGATCCTGGAGAGACTTGCCCTTTGTACCCCAGAAAGCCTTCCCAATCTACTTATGTATAAGCGCTCAGTGGAGGGCTATAGACTGCTGTGGGATGATGGTAGCCGCATGTGCCCAGACCCCAGAGAGCCTCACCAAGCCCTGGTGGCCCAGAGGAAGCCCTGATGATCCAGTGGAGCCCCCGCTGGTCCAGCTGGTCCGTGGTGGCCTAGAAGTGCCCCCCAGTGGGCTAGCAGAATCCCAGGTGGTCTAGAGGTGCCTTCCTGTCGGCCTGGTGGCACCCCCCCTCCCCCGTGGCCTAGAGGAATCCCTGGTGGCCTAGCGGAACCCACGGTGGCCTGTCAGAGCCTCATGGAGTCCCTGCTGGCCTAGTGGACTCGCAGTGGCCTGTCGGAATCCCTGGTGGCTTAATGGAAGCCCTGGTGGTCTAGTGGAAGCCCTGGTGGCCCAGTGGACTCCCAGTGGCCTGTCAGAATCCCCAGTGGCCTCGTGGGATCCCCGGTGGCCTAGATCCTTGGTGGTCTAATGGACCTGCAGTGACCCGTCGGAATCCCCCCAGTGACCTGAGGAATCCCCAGCAGCCTAGTGTTATCCCCAGTGGCCTAGTGGAATCCCCTGGTGGCCAGGTGGAACCCCAGATCCTTTGCAGGACCATGGCTCCACCTCCCGCCCACTTGTGCCTCTGCCTCTTGTCACCCACAGTAATCCCCCAAACACCACTTTTATTCAGCACCAGCCCAAGACCCCCACACACTGATCCTGCATATCGATCACCCCCACTGAAGCCTGCCTTTGCCTGTTGGTCACTGACACCCATGGCCCAACCCCCCCCAGCATGCCAGTACCGATCACCTTGACGTGCCCCAATGCTTGCGCCCCAATGCTCACCACCGCCAATGCCCACCACCACTGATGGCTGCCGCCACTGCCACTGGCCGCCACCGCCGCTGCCCAGCTGGTTGCTCTGATGCCCCCTCCACGGCTCCTTGGCCCCTCGTCTTGGTCCTGCTTCTGCTCTGACAATCTTCACTCTTTGGCTCCTGATGAGCCACTGACCTGCTCAGCACTGAGGCTGGGTTATATACCGAATTCCAGCACCATAAAGCAGCCGCTGCAAAGGGACTGCTGCAAAATCATCATAAAATGATGTAAAACTGCTGCAAAAGGCAGCAGTGTCCCGCCTCCCTCAATATCAACCAATCAGGGTGTGGGTGGCCCACCCTGATTGGTCTGTGGTTTCATTCCCCCTATGCCGACCACTACGTGGGCTGCAGTGGCTGCAAGGAGGCCGGGGGGAAGCCGGACAGGCCACAAAGGAGCCACTGGGCGGTGAGTCCAGCAGCTCAATTATAATAAATCTCTCATACATTCTCAGCCTCATGGCCTGCCGGACAAGATCCGTCTTATTACCATCTTAGACAGTTTTAAAAAAGCTGTCAAGACGGATCTTTTCCGGCAGGCCATGAATAAGTATCCCCGCTCAAGACTCGGCTGTCCTTTCCCTTTGAGCTGCCATTGAGCTGCCATTGGAATTTGTTTTCCTTAAATTATTGTATGTTTTAATTTTTTTCTAATTTAATATATTTTTAATTATTGTATGTTTTTAATCCTTTTTAATTTAATATTATTTTAAGGGGTGGTTGGGCTAGGGTACTGCAATTATGGAGTTTTTATATTGTAAGCCACCCCGATTGCGTGGCAGAGGGGAGGGATAGAAATAAATTATTATTATTATTATTATTATTATTATTATTATTATTGGGAAGCAAAGGCAAATCTCCTAATTCTGCAACAGCATTCCATGAAATGAGAGGGGAATTCCATCCAAACAGGAAATTCAGCAAACCACCCATTTTAGTTTATGCAATTAGTCCTTCTCTCTTTGGATCCTAGCCACCCTTTACAAAACCTGCTATGAACATACTGGCTGAAAATCCATGTTTATCCATGAGGGTGGGGGAGGAAGTCAGCAAAGCTTCGAAGTGTTCCTATTAAAACAAACAAACAAACAAACAAACAAAAACTACAGCAGCCAGAATCCCTGTAGTTAGCATGGCCAAGTGAGTGCAAACAAAGTTACAAATGACACAACATTTTCTAAATACTTTTAAAAGTAACTTTTAAGAGTCTCTTTATGGGCATTTTGAGGGAATTCCCCCAACCAATTATATGCCATTCTTTCATCAATCCTAAAGTGTGTGTGTGTGTTTTTTTTTTAAAAAAACTAGTACATTACCCTTGAAACTTGGTAATCAGCAATATCAATGAATTGTCTTTTCAAACACTGTAATGACCACTGGGATAAAACTACTCCCAGAAAGTAGCTTTCCAAGCTCTGTATTGGTTCTCCAGTCCATTATGTATACACATAAGATCTATTTCTCAACATTTCCCTGCAGCAAGAAACAGAACCCGGATGGAGCCTAATAAATAAAAGAAGACTTCAAAACAAGTGGTTAAGATTTATCTATAATGAAAGGAAAAAAGAAAGGAAGAAATTACCAGTATCCTCTATGTTAGTAGCAGGAGTTTCAGTTTCAGTTTCCATCTCTGCCCTTTGAATGCTGTCTTCATGTTTTCTGATAACATCATGCTTTTTATCTGATTTACTTTGAATTATTTTTCCTAGGCTCTACTTTTCTGAAATTTTGACAACTATCACAGGAAGCCATGTGGACCTTTAGTTGCTGTGCCAGTTTGGATTTCCTTATAGATTTGGTGGTTAGTTCTTTCTATAGAATAAAGGTAGGCAGAAAGGAGACCTGGATCTACTTAGAGAAAACCAGCAAATATTATTGATTCCCACTTCTTTAACAATAGTGTCATTTTAAGGGCTCTGATAGAAGCCACTGTAACTAGATCCCAATAAAATTCAACAGCCAGGTGTCAAAAGTAAAAGAAAATTTATTAGACTGCAGAGAAGGTCTGCAAGGGGCAAACACAAAGCAAAATGGACCCTGTTTGTTTACTGTCAAGCACTTTTCTATCCTTACAAAAACAAATCAGTTCAACCACAAGGCTATTATTTTCCCACAAAGTGAATAACATAAGCTGGATGCATCTGTAAACAGACAGCAATTCATCTATAACGTACAATATACAATAAGATTCTCAGGATGCATCTGATTATACTGTTTCCGCAAACAAATAGCATGATCTATGCACACACGTTATCTCACTTGCTCACACTTCTGAAGGCTGAAACTCTAATCTGTACTCATAATTCCACTATACTGCAAAGCCTTATTAGAAACATGCATAGTTAACTATAGGCGGACTAGGATATCCATGGAATGAGAGGGGCCCTAGTATATTGATCAATTTCAAATGCTAGTTAGTAACAGAATGAATCAAAGTAGACCCATCTTTACTTAGAATGCTAAAACTGTCATAGACCTTGGGGCCATTTACACAGCAAAATAAATCCTCTTAGAATTCGCAGAGTCCTAATAGTTCCCACATCTTTCAGATCAAAGTCACCATATTCAGTAGGAGGGGAGCAAAAAACCCATAAGTCACGCAGTATTAGCTTTCGCTATTTTCCCCGTCTTTTTTGAAAAGGAGTGCAAGTTAGCACACTATCGACTGTGTGAACGACCATTCCGCTTACGGCAGTGGGAACTGTCAGCACTCTTTTCAAAACTGGCACAGCAGAGCTCATCCGTGATTGGTTGAATTGACCAAAAAGGAGGGAGGGGTGGACTTGCAAGAGATGAGGCTTGAAAAGATCCAGCCAGCTGGCTTGCCTTCTAGCATAGTTACTGTTCCTCTCTCCCTCTCTCTGTGTGTATGAGAGAAAGAGAAAGTGATCACTGGATCATTCTTTTGTATGTGTGTGTGTGTGTGCGCGCATGCGTGTGTGCATTGGTGTGAGAGAGGGAGAGGGAGAGAGAGAGAGAGAGAGAGAGAGAGAGAGAGAAGTAGTCTGCTCAGTTGGCAGGGACTGCAGAGGGAATGGAATCTCAGCTGCATTGTTCTTTTGTGTGTGTGTGTGAGAGAGACAGAGACAGAGACAGAGACAGAGACAGAGACACACAGAGAGAAGCAGTCTGCTCAGCTGGCAGGGATCTCGGCTGCTTTCCTTCCCTCCTTCGTCATTATTTCTCTCCTCCTCCATGGTCTCCCTCCTTATTTGTTGCTTTATATACAGACAAAGCTACGAACTTACAGTCTCTTTCCCCCTCACACTGCCCCCCTCCTTGCTTCCTCCCCGTCTCCTGCCTGGCTTTAATGACAGTGATCTGGAGGCCATGCCCCCCCACCTTTGTCAGTGTAACTTAGAAAGGCGAAACTCACCGGATCTTCCAATTTAGCAACAAATCGTGTGAACTATGCACTGCTGGTGCGTAAGGACGGAAATCTGGAATTTCATGCACTTTATTCTGCCATGTAACTGGCCCCCTTGACTGTGTTGGTGAGAGATAGTAACAACTTAGAAACTGCTAGGAGCTGCAGTTCCCAGCAGAGGAATCTATCTTTTTCTGTAACATTAACCAAGCCTACGTTAACATATGAACGGTAAATTGTCTTACTGAAATTTGCTACTTAAACTGGATGAGCTCATGAGAACCTTTCTCTCTAACACATGTACAGACCCAGGAGTGGGGTCTATAAAATCTTCACTTCTACTAATAAAGTTGTTCTTCGCTGCCTGCACCTGACACTGACTGAGTGGGTCTTTGTTCGAAGGTAAGAACCATCTTTGGCCAAAGATAAGCAGATGCCTTTATACAGGGATTCAGGATCTAAGGACTGGTGTTTCGGCAATAGACTCTGAGTCTGGTTAATGGGACTGATATCTCAGTTCTCTCCCCACTGCTAACACTTCCCTGTAAGCTTTCTGTAAATGCTTTGTTTACTGGAAATGGCATTTTCTGTTCCTATTCTTTGGCCTTTTTCGGATGTCTAAAATGCAACGGAAACAGCCTCGCCACGTTGCGAGGCTGCTGCGCTGCAGGGCGTCCCTTTCGGATGACGCCTGTCCCTGCCGGTACTGTTGCGGTACCGCAGGGACATTTGAGTGTTATATTTCGGCGATTTTTACTCACAAAAGTTGATCATGAGTAAAAATCGCCGAAATATAACACTCAAATGTCCCTGCGGTACCGCAACAGTACTGGCAGGGACGGGCATCATCCGAAAGGGACACCCTGCAGCGCAGCAGCCTCGCAACGTGGCAAGGCTGCTTCCATTGCATTTTAGACGTCCGAAAGAGTCCTTTGACTCCTTTTCTCAATAGGAACCTCAAAATGTCTTCCCCTTACCCTAAATTATACTGCTGAAATGAATAAAGCTTCAGGTAAGCGGGAGTTTGTGTGTGTTACTATGTGAAAAGACTGTCAGCTCTGTTCTTCAAAACAAATTCCTGAGGTTTAAAATTCTTTAATTCTAAGTGAATGTCTTTTGCACTGTGCTTTAGTTAGTGGATTTTGAATCCTAGGGCTAGTACCAGTCTTTTATGGTAGAATGCCCCAATCTTATTCTACAGCATTCAGCTGAAAAACTTAGTCATAGAGCCCCAAGGCAAAGTCTAAATTTAGACTGTCTCAAACTCTCTACAACTTTTCCTTATTAGAACAGTCTAAACAACTGCCCAAAATTTTTAACTCTACAGCATCATGCTGCAAGTATATATGTGGGAGGGGCTGCACATTTGCATAAAGAAAAACAACAAACAAACAAACAAAACAAACACACAAGCTCTGAAACACATTTAAAAACTTGCCAGCAAAATGAGGAGGTTCATAAAAAAGAGTGTCCTGTACCTAAGTTTACATGTTCTCACCCGGAAGTGTTCTGGCGGGGACCACCCACTGATGCTGAAATCACACCTGAAGTACAGGGGAGGTTTCACTGTAAACAGTGCAAAATGGTTAAAGAGGAAATATTACTGTGCTACAGACTCTATAGGCTCATTATAGAACTTAGCAATAAAGAATCAATTTTCTATAAAATTATCAGTGTATATTGTGATTCTTAATAAAGTCTGTTTTAGTGCAATGATTGTTATAGCATACATTGTACAAAAGTGTCACATGCAAGTAATAAATAATCAATCAATATTTACATTAATACATACATATGGTTAAGTTATATGTTATAACAATCATTGCACTAAAACAAATTTTATAGAAAATTGATTCTTTATTACTGAGTTCTATAATTAGCCTATAGAGTCTGTAGTACAATAATATTTCCTCTTTAACCATTTTGCGCTGAGAACACACCAGCAGAATGGAACGCGGTTTTGCACACAAGCAATACCATGAAAAAAACACCATGGGAGATTGATTAGCACCTTGGCTAGCTCATAAAAAAGAAAACAATTTTCACAGCAGCAGAATGCAAGGAGGATGACGTCAAGCAGTAGTAGGGGAGCCCTTTCACAGTATCCTGTCGACATTATCACACCATATTTGCCACATCTGATAATCTCCTAACAATGTGCCCTTCCCCTGTTTTGTGGACCTCTTCTCCTGGCACTGTCAGGTTTCAGGGTTTCAACAGCAGCTGATAGCCCTCCAAGGTGAAAATTCAAGAATTAATTCAAAAGTAAATTACCTACAGAAATTTGATGGATATAACAAGAGAGACAGAAAAATTATAAAAATATCTGTAAGTGAGCAAATATGTGAGTCCTTACAACAAAATCATTTCTCAGAAGCTTGTAGTTTATCATTTCCTTGAAATGGAGATATCTTAGCATTGTCTTCACAAGCTGAAACTGAAAGTACAAAAACAACACTGTGTCCTGGAGACTCACAGAGGTATATATTTGGCAACAGAAAAGGAAAGTGATTCAGAGGCAGCTGAGATCCGAAGAAGAGACATCATGGCTCAGGTAACTGTGAGAGTCCTCTAGAAATATAACTCTCGGGAGTATCTGTTTTTTGCATTTGTACTGATAAACTGGGAGGGAACATTGGGTCTATTTGGGCAAGAAATTGTTCTCCTACTCCTTTCTCCAGCTCAATCAGAGAACCTCAGGAAGCTGGTGGTTGTGGTGAGAGTGGGGAAATAAATCTATTCCAGGTGTTCCTCCAGATTTGAGAGGAGCTATCCAAGCTGTTGACCCTATTTGGGGAATAGGATTTTGCCCCTCAGATAACTCTCTTAAAGTTCTCACTGAATCTCAGAGCAGATTCACCACTTTGCTGATATCAGAGGCTGCTGCCACACTGCAGAAATAAAGCAGTTTGATACTGCTGTTTGTGAGATATTTAGTCTTCTTTGTCAGAGAGCTTTGGTGCCTCGCCAAACTACAAATCCCAGGAATCCATAGGAAGGAGCCATGGCAAATAATCCAGTTTCACACTGGATTATTTGTGTAGTGTGGATTTGGCCAGAGTCACTAGTTTCTAGCTGGGAACAGTTCTCCCACCCCAAATTTCCATCAGGCTCTCCTCCTCCCTTCTTCAGTGTCTAATAGCTCTCAGCCAGGTCTTAAAGGAATGAACAAAATTCAGGCAGTCAGATGCCAGGAGAAGCTGAGTGTCAGTCCAAGTGGATCAGGTGTATAGTCAAAATAGCCATGAGTAAAATATCAAGGTGGTTGCATCTTGCCTGTTCTCACAGCCAGGCTAATTAGTCTGTAGTGTCATTAACTGGAATGACACTTTTGCCTATCTCTAGTCCTGGTACGTGTCTCCCAAAATGCATCTAATAGAGGCATTTAATGTATGATTGCCTGGCTTTGTTCATAGAACCTGAAAGAAAATCTGGATAGCATTTGTAACTGTTCATTTTTTTTTTTTTTACTGCTTCTCACAACCTTTTTTAATCAGGAAAAAAATGCTTAATCAGAAAACAGAAAAAAAAGGCAGACTGGGTGTGCAAGGTATTTTGACTAACAACTTTTAAAAAAAGTTTTAAATATTTTTAAGTACATTTTATTTTAAAAAAATATCTTGATGATTTAGTGTTGTAACTGGTTTGATTCAGTTTTAATGTGCACTTTTTGTGTATTTTAATTCTGTGTTTTTTTAAACTGTGAGCTGCTTTGGGTCCCAGCCTTGGGAGAAAAGTGGGTTACAAATAAATATAACAACAACAACTAGTGACATAGGATGATGCCCCATTCTTCAGCATTTTTCAAAGATGACAGAGAAGCTAGTAAGACACTAGCAAGCTCCATTTGTATCCTCGAATGAAATTAATTCAGTCTTAAAGACCATTTTCCATTCTCATGGAAACTGCTACTTTAGAAAACTCATTTGGGGCTCCTTTCTCTGTGACCTGATCTAGCCATGGAATTCTACATGACATTATCTCTGGCCTTATTAAAATCAGCAGTCATGAAATCCTGTTCACATATTTGTCTATATTCACCTTCAGCTGTTTATAAGTGCAGGGGGCTAATGGAAACAAGACTCTAAGGGCCCGTTTACACAGGCAAATATTCCCCTAAATATACCGCAAAGATAGCTCATTGTTCTCACGGATCGCACCACAGCACCACCACATTCAGAAGGGGGGAAGGTAAAACACCCAAATATAGTGTGACAAGGGATGTCGCTACTTTTGCCGAGTTATTTGCAAAGTAGCGCATTATTGCTAGTGTAAACAACCATTCCACTAAGGGCTGCAGCAGAGCTTCACTGTGATTGGTTGTTATGATGAAGGGGTGGGCTTAAAAGAGGTGGAGGGAGGGAGGGAGATTCAGTAGCGATTCAGAAATTTTGAAAAATCCTCTCCTATTTTGCAAGTCTGTGAATCCAGTTTGCCAAGAAAAAGGATTCCCAAGTCCTTTCAGTCAGGGGAAGATCTGTTCTCCCCATAAAGCTACGTCTGGTCAGCTGTGATCCTCTGCTTGGGGGAGGGAGGGAGGGAGGGAGAGCGAGAGAGAGAGAGAGAGAGAGAGAGAGAGAGAGAGAGAGAGAAACCATTTCACTAAGGGCTGCAGCAGAGCTGCACTGTGATTGGGGGAGGGAGAGAGAGAGATATATTTTTCTCTTTCCCACTGCTATTTTGGCAGTCTGTTTATTTGGCAAGAAAATGCTGTTAAGCAAGGAGAAAAAACCTTCCATTTGGAGTTTGATTTGTGGGTGGGGAGAGGCAAAGGGTGACATTCTTTGCCTCTAAGCTGTTAACCACGAAGTTGGGGCCAGGGCAGACATTCCAATGGCATTCCTTTGTCTCCTCTCCAATGCTTGGCCATGCCCCCACCACATTTGGCTGTGTGAATCTCAAAGTGGAAAAAATCAAAGAGCCACAAACTATAGCTGTGTAAACATACACCGTGTAAACTACCCACCACTGATGCGGGAAAGCGCTAAAGCACAATTTATCGTAATAAAACCTGCCGTGTAAATGCAGCCTCTGTGATACAGAATCATTGGACTTAGCTAGACAGAAGAATTAATTGCAAAAAATAGTGCATTACCTCAGTATTCCAGCAATGTTCATTTGTCCCCATGAATGATTCGCAAGATTGCTGGCATAGAAATCTATCCAAGTTCGCAGTTCACACAGAGCATACCTGTGAGAAAAGATAGTGGTCACAAGTAAATTACCTGCCTTATTTTCTCCTGAAAATCTCCCTTCATTCCCCCCTCTTTTTTTGCTGTTAAATGACAGATGCGAAAGAATGATCTTCTGCTTACAAACTTTTTTTTTTTTGGCTCGGACGCTTTAAAATAGCACTCAGTCATGCGCTTGATTATGTTCCTGGAAACAACAATGGTAGCGCTGGCCACTTTGTTGCTGGCAAGCCTGCCCCTGAGCACATCCCACCAATCATGTTTTGACTTTCTGGATGTGCCCCAATTTGAATTGGTTGTTCAGATGGCCTGTTATGCACACTTTCACATACTTAAAAAAAAAAAAATCACGAGAAACAGCAAAGGCTGTTATCGCGAACTACTTGGAGCTTTCAGCCCCTCTCCTTCCCAATATGGCAAATCCTGGCAGGAGCTCATCCAGACAAAAGGTATTCTGCCCACATTCTTTGAGGATTTTTTTCATTGGCTAAATAACTCCATTGTTTTTCCAAATAAAAAGTGTGAATGGTCTTTCCACACATCCATGCTTTGGTGCATGTATGTTTTGCCATGTTCCTTCCACAGTATTTATGCTGCTATTGTTCTTTTTCAATGAACTTTCTTTCCTCCTCTCCCCAATCTGGCATTTTCTGACAGTGATATTGTTTTGAAACATTGTGGAAACACACTGTCTGGCTTTTATTACCATCTGGATCTGCCCATTGGTCCAAAGCAATTTGGATGAGTTTGGACTGATTCAATACAAATTGAGCATTGGCCCAGTTACTAATCCCAGCCATATCCTAAACTCTGCTCTTCCTCATTGCTGCTTCTCTTTGCTTCCTCCTCTACTTTTCTCCACCACCATTGCTTTCCATTGCTTATTCTGTCATCTCACTCTATTACCACTTTGTATTATCCCTACCACCACTCTCCCTCTCTGTGTTTTCCATTTTCTTCTTGACACTTGTTCTGTTTTCTCTCCTCTTCCCCCAAAGCATCTTCTCTGAAAGCCAGAGCTGACTGGATGTGGCTGCCTAGTAATAATGATCTCATACCCTCTGACATTTCAGTTAAAAACTGTGGCTGAGACACATGAGTGTGGGCTAAAGGTTTAGCCAAGCAACAAGAGGGCAGATTAAAAAATATTCAGAACTACTGTATTCAAGAAAGAAATCCTGGAATATATGAACTGAGTTTAGGAAAGCCAGGTTGGGTGGGGGGGAGGCAATTGAAACTAGGAAGGGCCAACCTCTGCCTCCTTCTCTCCTGTCCCTCCTGCTGAGTTAATTGTGTGCTGACTACTTTTGTCCTCTGAACTCAGTTTGCAGTAACTGAAGTAAGCCAAGGACAGAGGAAGAAGGTGGGAGGAGCAGAAAGAAACTGGGACATTTTAAAAACAGCTGAGAAAGCAGGACAGCAGAGGACTAACAGAGACTGTCCCTGCCAAACTAGGACAGTTGATAGCCTTGTGGCTGAAGAGCGGGGTATAAATACCTAAATTTAAAAAAATAATAAAAAAAAATAAAGATAGTGTGCTACCTTAAATATTACACCTTTTGACCAGGAAGTACCATCCCTGCTCCTAGCAGCTTAGCCATTGATTGACCTCATACCTAGGGTAGGAAGAGAGGCTGAGTTTATCATGCTCCTCCAACCAACACCAGCCAAACCATCTAGAAGACAGGAGCCTCCCATTCTTCTTCTTTACCTTCCTCCCTACTGGCCCACAAATGAGGATTCAGGTGAATCTGGCAAACCTCCTGGGCTGCCTAGAAAGTCCCATCCCTGCACTCTGCAGCTTAGCCCCTGATTGACCTGGTACCCAGGGTGCTATGGGGGGCTGGGCCTATGCAGCTCCTCCAAGCAACACCTGCCAAGCCATCAAGACGGCAGGAGCCCCACCATTCTTCTCTTTCACCTTCCTCCCCACAGGACCACAAATGAGGCCAGGTGAGTCTGGGGAACCCACTGCCGCTTTTCACTTTTGTCTCCTTTCCCCTACAGGGTTTAGTCAAAAAGCTATTGATGTTTGGTAGGCTTCTACTGCACACATTTACCCCAGCCCTCTGGAGGCATATTCCCATCTCCTACCGGTAGGTATTTACTAAGGAAACTTAAGTTGTTATCCCAGAAGACAAGCCTCAGTTGTCCGCAGAGTCTTCAGATATATGTGAAGTTGAAGGCTTTCACGGCCGACATCCATAGATTTTCCTTGTTTTTTTTCCAGGCTGTGAGGCCGTGTTCTGGAAGAGTTTACTTCTGACGTTTCTCTGAAGATGCCAGCCACAGATGCAGGTGAAATGTCAGAAGTAAACTCTTCCAGAACATTGCCTCACAGCCCAGAAAAAACCCAAGGAAATTCTTCAGATATAGTTCCTTCATAGACAGCACCTTCAAAGCATAGAGGTCAGTGTCACAGGGCTGCAGTGGAAATAAAACACTGGTGGGGAAGGTGATAAGGTAGCATGACAACTGAGTTTCAGATGCTCACTGCTAGTCTATATGATCTCCTTACAAAAAGCCTAACACACAGAAATATTGCAGAATTACAGCTCTTTAGCTAAGGCTAATGCTATTTTTTGTCTCATTTTCTTTCTGCAGAATCCCAAACCAGGAGACCTGATTGAGATTGACCGACCTCTTTACCAACATTGGGCTGTCTATGTAGGTGATGAATATGTGGTACATCTGGTTTCAGAAGGTAATACTTAATTCTTTGAAAATAGCTCCCCAGTAGCCCAGGTCTACTGAAATGAAGGTCTAGCGCCTAATTTCATGTTATGTCCCCTGTTCCCTATGAATTGTTCTAAACCAAAAGATGGGATTATTTTTTTAATTGTCTTATTGAATCACTTTATTAATAAAATGTAGAGCATTCTGAACTAACAGCTACAGTTTGTGCATTTGTTTATCTTGTTCTTAGGTGTGGGTTCCACAAGTGTGCCCTGTTCTTTGTCTGTTGAATCAAAAAAGGGAGTGGTGAAGAAGCAACTGCTTTCAGAAGTGACAAATGGAAGCAAGTGGAGAGTAAACAATAAGTATGACAATAAATATGACCCAAAACCTGTGTGGAAAATCATTTCAACTGCAATCAAAAGGGTTGGAGAAACGATAGACTACAATGTAGTCAAAATGAACTGTGAACATTTTGCTACCTATCTACGTTATGGGCTGCACATAAGTGACCAGGTGTGTAGGCAATAAATATATTGACATTTTCTATTAATTTTATGTGCTAGGAAAAAATGGAGTAGATAATAAGATACAGTAGCACCCCCACATCCACGGGGGGATTGGTTCCACGGGCGCCTGCGGATGGCGAATTACATGGATAACAGTGAATGCCATCCCAGGGGCCATCCTGGGAGAAAGGGGGGAGAATTCACTCCTCTGCCCCCTTCCCCCTTCGTCCCCGACATGGCCCTGCCGTGGCAGCGATTGTGGGTGCAAAGGGGGAAGGGGATGAGGCCAGCTCACTTCTCTGCTCCCTTTGCCCTTCGCCCATGGCCCTACCACAGCAGCGATCATGGGGGCAAATGGAGAAGGGGACAAGGCCAGTTTTCTTCTCCATCCCTTCGCCCCCACGATGGCCCTGCCACGGCAGCAATTGTGGGGGCAAAGAGGGAAGGGGACAAGGCCAGTTTGCTTCTCCGCCCCTTCGCCCTTCACCCATGGCCCTGCTGTGGCAGCGATCACAGGGGCAAAGGGGGAAGGGGATAAGGCCAGTTTGCTTCTCTGCCCCCTTCGCCCCTGCCATGGCCCCATCGCGGCAGTGATTGTGGGGGTAAAGGGGGAAGGGGATGAAGCCAGTTTGGTTCTTCACCCCTTTTGCTCTTTGCCCATGGCCCCACCATGGTGGTGATTGCAGGGGCATAGGCAGAAAGGGACAAGGGCAATTTGCTTCTCCTCCCCCTTCGTCCATGGCCTCACCAGGGCAGCGATTGTGGGGGCAAAGGGAGAAGGGGACAAGGCCAATTCGCTTCTCCTCCCCATTCACCCATGTCCCTGCTGTGGTGGCGATTGCAGGGCTAAAGGGGGAAGGGGACAAGGCCAGTTTGCTTCTCTCCCCCTTTGCTCTTCACCCATGTCCCCACCATGGTGGCAATCGTGGGGACAAAAGGGGAAAGGGGATGAGGACAGTTCACTCCTCCATCCCTTTTGCCCTTTGCACATGGCTCCACAACAGCGGCGATTGCAGGGGCAAAGGGGGAAGGGGATGAGGCCAGTTCACTTCTCCACCCCTTTGCTCTTTGCCCATGACCCCAATGACAATCGTGGGGGCAAAGAAGGAAGGGGACAAGGTTGCTTCTCTGCCCCCTTCTCCCATGGCCCCGCCACAGCAGCAATTGTGGGGGGAAAGGGGGAAGGGGATGAGGCCAGTTTGCTTCTCTGTCCCCCTTGCCCTTTGCCCCTGCCATGGCCCCGCAACGGCGATGATCATGGGGCCAAAGGGGGAAGAGGATGAGGCTATCAGTTTGCTTCTCCCCCTCCCTTCACCTTCATGGTGACAGGAGCCCTCCCAGGGGAAGGGACGGGGGAGGTGATCCTTCCCCCCTTCCTTCCCCCCCATTGCCAACTGCAGATAATTGAATCCACAGTTGGTGAATCAGCGGATACGGGGGATGCTATTGTACATTCTTTTTGTCTAGTCTAGATTTGAGTTTCTGACTGGCAGTAAAGGAACAAAACTGGACATTTGTGGTTCATACAGTGGGGGCTTGCTAATCAGAAGAGAAACCAAAAGAGACTCAAAAATTTTGAATGATTTGCCTGTCAAGTACATGCATACCTCAGTTGACAAAGCCTTTGAAAGTGAAGCTTTTTTCTTTTACATTCTTTTTATGCTCACCCCGTCCTCTTTTCCTCTTTCTCTCCTGTCTACCTGGAAGTCTTTTAGTAGCATCAGCACAGGGATGGTGACGAAGGAGGGCTGGAGAAACAGAGACTATCCGTGTCAGGCAGCAGCCGTGTGTCTGCAGTAAACAGTGCAATAAAGCTTGACTGGAGGCAGAATGGGATTCTGCCCTAGCTATTCCTACTGTAGCTATGTGTGCCCTGCCTACAACAGGCAGCAGCTGCCTCCAGAATCCCTTACTGAGCATGTGTGAACAGCAAAACAGAGAGAAAAGGGGGGAAAGATAAACTTGCCTCCCCACTACCTCCAGCATGTTAAAAAAGTATAGATCTTTGAAATCTGGTCATCAAAATAAAAAACATAACAAGGTTGGAGGCTGTTGAACGAAAAAGTCATCCCAGGATACATTTTGGAAGAAACCTTCAAGTGGTCTCTAGAAAGTTAAAAATGTTTTTCTTTACTTATGCAAGGGTTACCTGTTGTTTTATTTCACATGTGCATGTTGTTTTCAGTTTAAAAGGTTTACTGAAACATGGTGAACTGCTCTTCTTTTGAGGGGTTCAGGAACCTATCCTTATTCTTTCCATGTTATTTTGGCATCTGGTACCAAATTTTCTTTGTGTGGCCAGCCGTTCTCCCCCTGCCTCTTTTCCCACTGCCTCCCCCTGCCTCTTTTCCCCAAATAATGACAGACACATTATATATTTGGAAACATATAATGGTAAATGATAAGGTATATATATTGGCAATAAAGGCCACAACTTTATTGATAATAGCTACAAGGGTTGGCTCAAATCACATGGGTCCGGATCCAGACATTGACTAACCCGAATGCTGGTTGATGATATCACTGTCTTTAGCCACCGACACCACCACTGCTGAAGGGGAAGAGTCCTGGGCAGACCCCACATGCCTGATGACCCCTCACCCTCCCCTTATTCACCAACCACTGGGAAAGAGGGGCCTCCGTGAACTTGACGGAGACCCCCCCCATTACTGATGACCTCAGATCAGGACCCATGCCAACCGCCACAAAAGGCAGTCCCATCTGGGTCCGCCTTCTGCCAAACCTCAGCAGCTGCTACCAACAACTTAAACTCCAGTCCCTCAGTCCGTCTGCATTGGAACTGATAAATCAGTCCATATGTACCCTGCAAAGACCCCAGAATGCCACCTGCCCAGCCATTTGATGGTCTCTGTAGGCAGGCCCTTTGTACCACTGTGGTAGCTGTCCCAATCCGAGCTCCTCTGCTGGCAAGCCCAGCTGCCTCAACGCAGCCCACAACATCAGCATGAACTGGTACCGTGTCAGTGGAGACGAGTCCTCATGAATGAAAAGGGGGTCTGACACTCTGATGTGCTTCTCCAGAAACCTGTGCATGATGTCTAATGGGCATGGTGATGAATCCACCAGGCTCTGCAACCACAGAGTCGTCCCTTTTCCAAGCTGAAGATACTTGGAACGCTGTACTCAGATACACAGCACATCCACCCTGAGTGACACGTCACTCAGCTGCAACGCTCTGCCAGTTGCATCCCTCTTGGATGAACACATGGACTCCCTAATTCGCAGGGCAGCAAAGAAGGCCACCATGAAGGCCGCGCCAAACAGTAGTGATTCATACCTGGACCAGCATACCTCACGCAGCTTGGCCACCAACTTGCCAAGAATGCTAAATGAAATTGGCCACCTTGCATCCATCCTCCAACGGCTCTTCCTACAGCAACCTTCCACAGCCCTCCAAATGAGAAAGGTGGCACAAGAATTGCCGAATCCTGCTGCCTTGCTGAAGAAGGAAATGCTGGCAAGATGCAATGAAAGGGAATGGGGAGCCAATCCCAGGTCCTTTAAAGAAGCAAGATAATACAACACCTCTCACTCCGATGTTGGCCAGGGCCCCCCGTATCCATTCCTCCTCTTAAAAGCAAAGAACTGGCTAACTGTCCTCCTGTAGCTCACCTGCATCAATGGCACCAAGGAGTTGAGGACTCCCCAAATCACTGCTCCTTCCCAAGATGCCATAGCTCCACAGGAAAGGGTATTGGTAGCGGGTCCGTGTCTGGGACCAATGTGTGGAACCTTGTGTCCTGGAAGCAAGACAAGGCATCCACAATCTTGTTATCCATGCCAGGAATAGGATGTGCACAGAAGCTGATATTCGATGTTAGAAGAGGAGGGAGCTCTTGTTAAGAAGAGGGAGCAGAGCATAAAGCTTAACTGGAGTGAATGCCATGCTCCCTCTTGTCACCCCCAATTGCTCAGTTCTGCTTGGCACTATCCTGACCAGTGTTGGCTCCCAACATTGCTTCCTTTTTTGTGCTTCCATCAGCTGTCCTGATGTGGACCATGTACAATTGATTCAAGGGTGTGTGCCAAAGCAGGAATCGCAACTATGTGCAAACTTGCACCAGGCCCGGAAGCACTACCCAAGTTGTACTCCCAGCACACCAGATGGCATGCTTCCTTCTTGCAAGGTACCTTGGCAACCTCCGCCCTGGTCTTGATGTGTGGCCCCACTGTGAGAAGCCAGATCTTGTCACTGAGGAGATCCCACCTATGCTGTCATTGCGTGACGCACATTTGCGAAACTCTGTGTCATATTCAGTGGCCGCTGCCTCGCCAGCCAAAGCTCTGGCCATGAGCACGCTCCCAAGATTGTTGGCCAAATGCCAGCCCCTGTCAGGGTAAATCATCATCACCACCCCCATGAGCACTGCGTACACCGACAACCATGTGTTGAAGGATCCTCTTTGCTCTTGTCAGAGCTTTTCTTGTCACTCTTGGAAACCCTCCTTTCCTAACCTGCCGGCTTGACGAGGGAGAAGACATCAACATAATAGCCCTTGAAGATTTTATCTCGAACCTTCTTGTCCAGGTGAATCCCTGGGGGGTCCTCATTGTCCTTGAACAAAGTGAGGCCCATGTCAGGAGGAGACTCTTCCCCTTTGCCCCATGTGAGTGTGGGTCCCTTGTCACCCCACCCCTGCTGTGTGCACAACCTGAGCACCCACTGAGGAAGCTCCCGGCTCCATAACCCCTGCGTTCCAATATGTGACTTTGCTCACATCCTCCTCCCCTGAAGTTCTTCAACTATCCAAATCTGTCCCCCGTCTGTGCCTGGAGTGACTCTTCCATTTTCTTTTCTTGCTCCTGTTCTTCCTGCTACTCCCACTGCTCTGTCTCACGTCCCTCTCCACAGAAGAAGAGTGATCCAATGTGCTTGAGGCGCTATTGGTGTGTGACGGTGAACATCGCCCTCGCCCCCATCCAGTGGACCTCTTCAGATGCCTCACTGCTCCCCGAAATCCCCAGCTCACTGATGTCAGTGAAGCTGCATGGTGTAGCGGAATCCCGTGGGCCCCAGGACCCTCGGGCCTGTATCTTTCCCAGTTGTTCCACTACATACATGGCCTCATCTGACAGCTCTTCCAAGCTAGGATCTTGGTCAATGACGGACCATAGCATGCCCCCCAAATTGCCAGGCCACCCATCATCGCTTGCCTCTCTGCGCGAGGCACTCTTCCTCTCTGGGGCAAGGGCTGCCCAGGACGAAGGGTTCTGCCCACCTGAGCTCTGGTGTGAGGTCGGGCCACTGGCGTTGCCCTCTTGGGAGGCATTAGTCCAGACTGGAAACCCTCTGAAGGGTAACTGGGTCCTGAGTAGCCCCCAAAGAACAGGACGTCTGCCTGAGAATGTGGGGGAGTCACCCTTCACACCCTAGAAAGCCTCCCCCTGCTGTACCAGAAGCAACCTCTCATGTACCGATTGTTTCTGATTGGTTGTGTATTTTTTTTGAGAGAGTGAACACCATCTCAACCCCAAGACACAAACTGTCAACCTTGTCTCAGCAATGTGATGCCAGTGCTGCAATGGAGTGGCTAATGGACTACCCAGAAGCACCTGATGTACCCCTCCAGACCAAGCCTATCCAATGGCTTCACTGTGGCACTGTTTGCCACAGTGGGCACCCCTTGCCTGCTGTTTGTTTTCACTGGTGGCCTAGTGAAATCCCTGGTGGTTCTCGTGGAACCTCCTTGGTGGCCTCTCTGGAATTCCTAGTGGCCTTCATGGAACCCCCCAGTGGTCTCCGTGGAACCCCTGGTGCCTTTATGGCACCCTAGTAGGCCTGCTTGGGCTCCGTGGTTGCCTTCGTGGGACCCCTGATGACCTGTGTGGCCTGCCCTGCCAATCCCCCACCTTTTCCTTGGGCACAGCTCCCCTCAGCCAGTCTTGCCAGCCCGTCCCACCAGCACTGGCAAGAGGTCCAGCTGCTGATGCCCAATGCTGGTCTGAATGGGATGCTCAGCCTGCAGCCCCCCCAAATTGCTGTGTTGATGCCCTGCCACCAGTTACCCTGGTCAGCTCTGCCCCAGGTAATGCCCATCACCCGCCGCCTGTTTCTGCTGTTGCCGCTTACTGCCTGCACCCAGAGCGCTGCTCATCTCCATTGAGTGGCCTCCTTGCTCTGGCCCAGCTCCTGGCTCCTGGCTCCCAGCTCCCAGCTCCAAGGTGGCAGGTTCCTCAGTCTTTGGCTCCCAAAGAGCCATTATTCAATCCAGCACAGGGGCTAGGTTATGTACCTAACCTCCAAGCCATAAAACAGCAGTCGCAAAACTGCAGCAAAACTGCTGCAAAAGGCAGCAGTGCCCCACCTCCCTCCAGAGCCTGCCCTGATTGGTGCTCACTTTTGCAGGGCTGGGAAGCAGAAGACAGCAATGGCAGCCCCATGCCGGCCGCCACGTGGGTCACAGAGGCTGCAAGGGGGGGGAGCTGGACCGGGCCGCAAAGGATCCACTGGGTGGGCAGCTAAGTCCAGCAGCTCTATTTAAACAAGTAATTCTCAGGAACACATCTACTTAGTTAACTGAGCTATACCTGTATTACAGTTTAGAAATTCAAAATGTCAGTTGAAGAATCACAGTCTGAACTCCAGATTTCAAAGTAGTCTCTTCAAAGTCTTTTCAAACAGAGCCTTAACATGCTGGTGGAAAATTTGGGGTCTTTTTATCTATGGCACATTTCCAGCCATTAGTCACAATACTCATATACCTTTTACATGGAGTTAATTTTAAAGAGATACTGTATTTCCAAGTTTTGAAACATTTTGTTTTACTTTATTTCATCTAAGAATTACAAATTGCATTTTAAAATATAGATAGCTTTAGCAAAGTTACAGGTAAATATTTCTGAGAGACCATTGCTGTATTTAAAAATCCTCAAATCTCTTCTTTCCTGCAGGCACGCAGAGGAACTGAAGTTTTTGAGGCAACAGAAGTTGGTATTGGGGTCTTTGGAATCTTTGCTGCTTTTGGTGCTGCAATCATGGCATTACTAGCCCGTCAGTAAGATAGATTTTTAGTGTATGAACAATCCAAATGGATGTTTGCTTCTTAATTAAGTCCTGATGTATCACCAGTCTCTTGTATTCTGTTTGATTTTTGTATACTTTTGTCAGAATGCCCTGTTTTGGGGGACCACCTGCACCTGTGTCTGTATTGGGCTGAAGGAATGTAAAATCACTTTCTTTAATTTTATTACTGTCACTGCATCCTTTTCCCATCGGTTTGTAATCATTAAAACTGTAAATCATACCATCCATGTCTCTATTTTACAGAATATTCTTTAAACCTAATTTAAGCAGCACCTAAGTGTATCAGTTCAGATTAATTTTTACACTGTTGCCAGTTTTATGTAATTTAGGAAGTATGGTATCCAGAAAAGAGGTTGAGAAAATTCATGGTATCCCTAAATTTTCTGAATGTAAAATCTTGGAGAGATTTCTCATATATCTCACTCCTGCTTGATGGTTTAGATACACAAATGTGAAGGTTGCCAGGTTTTGTGCCTCTGCTGTTATTACCCCAAGACAAATATTATGAGGGTAAATAAATTGCAGGAATTTTAGATCTGGAATGCTTAAAATGCTTATTAAGGGATTTTAATTATGCTTAGTGTTTAATTATTGGGAATTAGTAATAGTTGTATTAGTCCATTAGTCCATTACCATGTTCTCCTGGAATTTGTTATACTGAGGAAAGGGAAAGCCAAGCATAGTCAGACATGCCTTCTAGACTTTAAGAAAGCTGATTTCAGAAAACTTAGGGAATTACTGGGGGTGATCCCATGGTCAGGAATACTAAAAGAGAAGGAGTACATGATGGATAGGAGTTTCTAAAAAGTGAGATATTGAAGGCACAACTTCATATAGCTCCAATGAGGAGGGAAAATGGCAGGTATCTAAAGGAACCAGTATGGATATCTAAAGAACTTTCAACTGAGCTAAGACTTAAAAGGAATATGTACAAGAAATGGAAAAAGGGAGAAATCACCAAAGAAGAATTCAAATGATTAGCCAGCTCATGTGGGGGGAAATCAGAAAAACAAAAACAAGAGCACAGATGGAGCTCGGGCTTGCTAGAGAGGTTAAAAACAATAAAAAGGGATATATATATATATATATATATATATATATATATATATATGTCCATAGCAAAAGAAAGAACAAGGAGGTGGTAGGACTGCTGCAGGAAGAAGATGGTGAAATGATAACAGGGGACAGAGAAAAGGCAGAGCTACTCAATACCTTCTTTGTCTCGGTCTTCTCCCAAAGGAGAATAATGCTCAATCTGGGGAAAATGGAGCAGATGATGCAGTAGGGGAAATGCAGCATAGAATAGGTAAAGAGGTTGTTCAGGAATATCTGGCCAGCATAAATGAATTTAAGTCTACTGGTCCAGATGAACTACATCCAAGGGTATTAAAAGAACTGGCAGGAGTAATCTCAGAACCACTGTTAATAATCTTTGAGAAATCCTAAAGAACAGAAGAGGTCCCAGCAGACTGGAGGAGGGCCAATGTTGTCCCCATCTTTAAAAAAAGTGGGCGGGAGAAGACCCAAATAATTACTGCCCAGTCAACCTGACATCAATACTAGGAAAGATTCTAGAGCAGATCATTAAACAGACAGTCTGTAAGTATTTAGAAAGGAATGCTGTGATCACTAAAAGTCAACATGGGTGTTTGAAAAACAAGTCATGCCAGATTAATCTTATCTCTTTTTTTGATAGAGTTACATACTTGGTAGATGAAGGGAGTGCTGTGGATATAGTGTATCTTGATTTCAGTAAGGCCTTTGACAAAGTCCCCCATGAGATTCTTGCAAAAAAGTTAGCAACTTGCAGGCTAGACAATGCAACTGTTTGGTGGATTTATAATTGGTTGACTGACCGAATCCAAAGGGTAGTCACCAATGGCTCCTCTTTATCCTGGAGAGAAGTGACCAGCAGGGTGCCACAGGGTTCTGTCTTGGGCCCAGTGCTATTCAACATCTTTATCAATGATTTGGATGAGGGAACAGAAGACATGCTTATCAAGTGTGCAGATGACACCAAATTAGGAGGGGTAGCTAATACCCCAAAGGACAAGATCAGAATTCAAAATGACCTTAACAGATTAGAAAGATGGGCCAAAACTAACAAAATGAATTTCAACAGGGAGAAATGTAGGATACTACACTTGGGTGGTAAAAATGAAATGCACAGATATAGGATGGGTAACACCTGGCTTGATGGCAGTACATGCAAAAGGGATCTAGGAGTCTTAGTGGACCACAAGCTGAACATGAGCCAGCAGTGTGATGCAGCAGCTAAAAAAGCCAATGTAGATTGCATTAATAGAAGTATAGTGTCTAGCTCAAATGGAAGTAATAGTGCCACTCTATTCCACTTTGGTCAGACCTCACCTGGACTACTGTGTCCAGTTCTGGGCACCACAATTCAGAAAGGATATTGAGAAGCTGGAACGTGTCCAGAGGAGAGTGACCAGGATGGTGGGAGGTCTGGAAGTCATGCCCTATGAAGAGCGAGTTAGGTAGCTGGGCATGTTTAGTCTGGAGAAGAGAAGGTTGAGAGGTGACACAATCCTTATCCTGGCTGCTTAGTTGCTGCTTTTTGTAATCTCTGTTAGCTCAAAGCTCAATCTTTGGGTCAGAGTCAGTGATGTAGCCATGTTTAAATATTTGAAGGGATGTCATACTGAGGATGGGGCAAGCTTGTTTTCTGCTGCTCCAGAGACTAGAACACAGAGCAATGGGTTCAAACTACAGGAAAATAGATTCCACCTAAACATTAGGAAGACCTTTCTGACAGTAAGAGGTGTTTGGAAGTGGAATACGCTGCCTCGGAGTGTGGTGGAGTCTCCTTCTTTGGAGGTTTTTAAAACAGAGGCTGGATAGCCATCTGTCAGGAATTAGTTAAAATCTCAAGGAACAAAGCAATATCTAAGTTTAAAAAACCAAAAAATTAATAGAATAGACTCAGGACTGAGGAAATGATGCAGGACCAAACACTTCCTACCATTCATATTATGTATTCCCTTTTGTTCCTCCTGCTGCTACACTGAGGACCTCTGGGACTACTCAACAATTTTAGTTTCCTTTTTCAGCTGTTGCTTTTCTGAACACAGTGTTAGTGTGTGCATTATGTGGATTTTCCTTAGAACCCTTTCCCTTTCCTTAGAAAGGGTTACACATGCCCTCTATTCCTGCTGCAAACCTGATCATCATGATTACACATTACATGCAACGAAAAATTCAATATGCATGTCTGCTTTGTCCCTGTGTCTGTATTCCCAGCCCTGGCTGACACTTTGCCACCTTGTCACCATGCATTAGCCCTATGCACTCTATCATCATGTGTGGAGAGCACTGATGTAAAGAGGCAGTGATGTAGACTCAAGTCAATTGACCTGGACTCAAGTTGGACTCTAGTTGCTTCAAAGACTCGACTACAATAAATGATGCACTGACTTGACTCACAACTTGTATGTTTTTAGTGACCAACTTGCTACCTTGGCTCGGTAACATAACACATTCATTCAGCAATATTACAGAATGGAAAATGGTTTTCCTCCTTTGAACACTTCCATGATCTCACTGCTTTTAACAGTAATGTAATGGAAGTAATAACAGCAAGTGCATTGGGCAATGGGCTTGAGGGGGAAGGATCCTTTTATAAGGCTCCTCCAATGTGCAGCAGGGACAGGTTGCTGAGCAGACCTCAAGCCCATTGCCTAACATGTTTGGTGCCCCTCCCCCCTGAAAAATGTGCACCATGCTCTGGGAGCAAGTCTTTCCTGATGCTCCTAGGAAAAGCTTTAGAAGGCCCCTCTGATGTGCAGTGGGGACAGGCTGCTGTGTAGACCTAAGCCTATGCTTAGTGGAAATGTCTTGCAAGTATTTGAGACTCGACTGGAGACTTGTAAAAAGAAGAAGCTTTTTTGTGCATAGGGACTCTCCACATGACTGGGGATCCCAACTGTGTGAAGAGACTCTCTTCTTTACCACAACTCTCTCCATGTGAGGAAATCAACAGTAGAGAGGGTGGCACTAGTGTGATGAACCCATCAATACCACATTCAGACAGGCAATATTACTAGCATGAGTAGTTTATTGAAGCTAGGTTGGTGTACAGGTATCAGGATCTTTGCCGTGAATGACCAACAGAAAAAATGCATGTCAGTTTAAACTCAAGCCATTGTGGGGTTCCATCCTCCTTTTTTGCCCCCCTTAACCACCATCTACATTCCAACATAACCAGCAGATGCTTAACCTTTTCCGAGGCTAGCACATCCCTTATCACCCTCTGTCTTGCCTAAGAACCTAGTGAGACTAAGGAGATTTTCACACAGGGGAAATAACCCCCGTGGAAATTGGGAGAGAAATGGGGCTGTTCTGGTTCCAGAGCTCCATTTCACACCCACTTCCTTCTCCCAATCGCCCATCATCCTCCCTCCTTCCTGCTTTCATTTTCCTCCCGATATTTTTTACTAACGAAAGTTCTTCGTTAGTAAAAAATAGCAGAACATAGTGGAAGGGAAATGGAAGCAGGATGGAGGAAGGACGACGGGAGATCGGGAGAAGGAAGAGGGTGTGCGAAATGGAGTGCTGGAACCGAAACAGCCCCGTTTCTCTCCCAATCTCCGCAGGGTTATTTCCCCCATGTGAAAATCTCCTAACACATTCTCCCTCCCACTAATATGCAGGGACAGTACAACAACATAGCTGAGAGGCCCAATGAGGAAATCTTCAGGAGGCCCAGCAAGGGAAACTTTTAGGCATGGCAGAGACTAGAGGAGCAGGCCTTTGACTATAGTGTGGTCCTGTCCTCATGTGTCCACATAATTCCCAAATAGGGCTATTCTTCCATAGGAGTGCAATTATGTAATTCTTCCATCTCTTTCTTCCTTCTAGATACTGGCCTTCCTGTCTCTTTAATCCAGTCTTTCGTCCTACCTTCCCCAACCTGGTACCTTCCAAACATGATAGATTTGCAATGTTTTGGTGGTGGTGGTGATCATCATCATCATCATCCCACCCTTTCCACAATAATGGGACTCAAGTCAGCTTACAGTTTATTAAAATCAATACAGACTAAAAACTATACCAAAACATCATTAAATATATACTGTGTGCATGTGTGTGTGCATGCATGTGTGTGTTATTTAAAAACATTTAAACAATCTGTAGAGTTACAGATAAACCAATAAAAATTCATTGGATGACCATAGAAAAATCAACAAATCAGCACAGCACACCTTGAAAAACCTATCACTGTCCATTTCTGAAAACCTAACAGAATAAGTTTTTTATTCTTGCCAGCAGAAGGAGAGCAAGGAAGGAGCCATCGTACCCTTCCTATGGTGGGGACTGCAAATTCTCCAAAGTAACATGTGTTGGGCTGCTATGATAGATGGAGGATTCTGGGAGTTGTAGACCTGGAGGTTACTGAGTTGGGAGCAGTTGCTTTAACATGCAACGTCCTCTAACTCCAAGATTTCCTTCTCTAGCTACTGACCTCTGACTTCAATGCACTGCAGTCGGACCAGGCTGTATTTTCCTTGTGTTTCTAACAATTCACCTTGCTGGGATGCCACTCTTTCTCCAGTGCTGCCTCCTCTTGGTCCTCTGAGGGAAAGCCTGTCTCATCATTAAGATTTGCAAGGCTCTCTCCCATACAGTCTTTTGGGCCTCTACGACCTAAAGTGGAATGGGCAAAGTGCAGCCACAGGCTGAATGGGGTCCTGCATTTTTGCAGCCTCCAAGTATACCTGGGCCCCACTTCCCCATCTTATAAAATATTTTTGGCCCACAAAAATGCCCAAGTGGGGATTGTACCTGGTTAAAAGTACAGATATGCCTTTTCACTCACTTTATTCACAGTATTTACACAATAATGAAATATAAGGAGCCCTTTCTACTTAGCATTTGGATGGAATCCTACAAAGATGCACATTTATTTAACCCAGAAGCACGATGTGGCCACCCACTCACTTTTCCTCATCAGAGCAGTTTACACAACTGCCAAGAATTCTTAACCCTATAGCTTCATGGATGTTATCACAGGAGGCTGAAATCGCACAATTATGATGGGATAGTAGCACAAATGTTGTTGCACAATGTTGTTGTCCTCCCATAGTCTATGTGTGCTCTGCCCATTAATTACGTGTAACTTTTCATTGATGGGCAAAACCTGTGAATTTCCCTCAATATCATTCTTTTTGCAGTATTGACGAGTATACAAAAATCATGTCACATATTTTCAGCATGAATGGGTGGTCCTCTTTTCCCCTTCCCCTTTCCCAACAAGAACAACAACTTCCAGGGGAGAAAATAAAGGGAACCAACAAGACACTGTTTTAATGAACTGTCACTTTTGCTAGGTACATTTTAATGTTTGTTTAAGTGTTTATTTGTGAAGTTCTTTTGTTATGTATTTCTTTTTGGTGTTTTTAACCACAGTCACATCTTCTCACGAGAATAGCCAAAATCTCACCCATGCAAAATCACAGAAGTAAGAGAAAATTTTTCTTTAAAGGTGTATGCGCAGGTCAGCACAAAGTGTTAATACTCTGTTATTAAAAGGCAATGTGAAGAGAAGTGTTACTATAGCACAAGCTGAAATCCTATTCTTAAACTGCTACTGGTAGTCATGCAATAATTCCCTGGCGGCAATATCGCACAATTACAGCAACCTGCGATAATTACTGTGATCATGCCACTGTTTCTGCTTTCCTCAGTAGTGGAATTACAGTGTTTTAGATGCTCATGTGATAAAGTTTGGGGGTGGGGGGGCAGGGTTGCACATTTGCATAAAGAAAAACAGCAAATAAAAGAGAAGGTAGGCTAGTTTACTGCATGGAGAGAAAAGCCAGGAAAGACTAATGGTGTGCCTCCCCTGTTTTGTGGACCTCTTCTCCTGCACTGCCAGATTAGAGGGTTGCAAAAGCAACTGATAGACCTCCAAGGTGAAAATTAGAACATTAATTCAAAATTAATTACCTAGATAAATTTGACAGATATACTGAGAGAGACAGAAAATTTGTAAGCATACTTGTAAGTGAATAAATATCTGAGTCCTTAAAACAAAACATTTCTCAGAAGCTAGTTTATCATTTCCTTGAAATGGAGCCATCTTAACAAGATGAAACTGAAAGTACAAAAACAATACTGTGTCCTGGAGACTCACAGAGCTATAATTTTGGCAACAGAAAAAGAAAGCAATTCAGAGGCAGCTGAGATCCGAAGAGACATCATGGCTCAGACAAACCAGATAATTGTGAGACTCCTCTATAAATACTGTATAACTCTCCAGAGTATCTGTTTTTTTGCATTTGTACTGATGAACTGGGAGGGAACATTGGGTCTATTTGGGCAAGCAATTGTTCTCCTACTCCTTTTTCCAGCTCAGTCTGAGAACCTCAGGAAGCTGGTGGTTGTGGTGAGAGTGGGGAAATAAATCTATTCCAGATGTTCCTCCAGACTTGAGAGGAGCTATCCAGGCTGCTGACCCTGTTTAGGGAGCAGTATTTTGCACCTCAAATAACTCATTTAAAGTTCTAATGGAACCTCTACTTCACTGCTATCAGAGTCATTAGATTCTAGCTGAGAACAGCTCTCCCACCCCAAATTTCCATCAGGTTCTCCTCCTCCCTTCTTCAGTGTCTAATAACTCTCAGCCAGGTCTCCAAAAGGGATGAGCAAAGTTCAGGCAGTCAGGTGCCAGGAGAAGCTGAGTGTCAGTTCAAGTGGATCAGATGTAGAGTCAAAATAGGCATGAGCAAAATATCAAGGTGGTCATATCTTGCTTGTTCTCAAAGTCAAGCTAATTAGTCTGTAGTGTCATAAACTGGAATGACACATTTCCCCATTTCTAGTCCCGTTGGGTTTCTCCCAAATTGCATCTAGTTGAGGCATTTATTGTATGAACTGCCTGGCTTTGTTCATAGAACCTGAAAGAAAATCTGGATAACATTGGTAACTACCCCATTTTAGTCACTGCTTCTCTCACCTTTTTTTAATCTTAAAAAAAATATATGTTTAATCAGAAAATGGGAGAGGGGAGGCAGACTGGGTGTGCAAGGTATTTTGACTAATGGCATAGGAGCTCTTTGTCAAGAAGCACACCCATTCTCCAGCATTTTTCAAAGATGACAGACAGAGCAGATAGCAAGACATCAGCAAGTTCCATTGGTATCCTCGGATGAAATTAATTCAGTCTTAAAGACCATTCTCCTTTCTCATGGAAACTGTTACTTTAGAAACTTGTTTGGGTTTCCTTTCTTTGTGACTTGATGTAGCCATGGAATTCTACTTAACATTATTGCTGGCCTTATTAAAATCAGCAGTCGTGAAATCCTGTTCACATATTTGTCTGTGTTCACCTTCAGCTGTTCATACGTTCATGGGGCTTCTGGACACAAGACTCCAAGTGATACAAAATCATTGTTTTTCCAAATAAAAGCTGTGAATGGTCTTTCCATACATTCATGCTTTTGGGTGAATATATTTGCCATGTTCTTTCCACAGCATATCTGCTACTGTTTTTCTTTTTCAATGCTCTCCCTCTCCCCACTCTGACATTTTCTGACTATGGTATTGTTTTGAAACATTGTAGAAACACACTGTCTGGCTTTTATTACCACCTGGATCCATCCATTGGGCCAAAGCAATTTGGATAATTTTGGACTGATTCAATACAAATTGAGCATTGGCCCAGTTACTGGTCCCAGCCATATCGTAAACTCTGCTCTTCCACATTGCTGCTTCTCTTTGCTTCCTCCTCTACTTTTCTCCACCACTGCTTTTTGTTGCTTATTCTGTCATTTCACTCCATTATCACTTTGTATCATCCCTGCCACCACTCTCTCTCTCTATGTTTTCCATTTTGCGGACCCAGCCCAGACAACCCTGTTCCTCTCCATAGAAATAAAAGACCACACAAAATTATCTTCAGAAAATATATTGAGTACATAAGATAAACATAAGGAATTAAGTATAGGTTAGTATATGATGTTGGCAATAAAAGGCCACAACTGTATAATGGCTGCGAATAGTTGGCACCAATTGCATGGGTCCAGATCCTTTCATTGCCCTACCCTGTGTTGGCCAATGGCACTGACCCCATGTCTGGAGGAGAGAGCCCCCACCAACCCATGCTTGACGTTCTCCCCTCCCCTGTGAAACAAGTTATTAAAATGGGGTGGGTATGAGGTCTCAGTGAAGTTGAAGTTGACCTTGAACTTGACAGAACCTCCCCTGCTTGACTAGATAAGGGCCCATACCATCCACCCACCGAGTTGTGACAGAGGAAAGTACACGACAAAACAAGAAAGGGTGGAAGGGTTGGTCTTCGGCTCCTTGGAGCCAACTGAGCCTTTGACGTTGGGGGTTTGCTTAAATAGCAGCACCCGGCATAAAGGCTGCATTATACAGCCATGCTGGAAGTCGTGGCTGGATGTCCCGCCCTCATGGGCGAATTGGCCAATTGGAGCCAGGGAGGCCGGCTCCAATTGGCCAAGGCCTTTGCGTTCTCTTCCTGGCCCCGGAGCAGGCCAGGAAGAAGATGCCACTAATAGTGATCCCCATGCTGCGCCAGTCGGCCAAGAGGTGCCGGTCGGGCCACAAATGGCCCACGGGAGCAAGTCCAGTAAGCCCCCTTGCAGACCCAGCCTGGACAACCCTGTTCCTCTCCATAGAAATAAAACACCACAAGATCCCTTCATTGCCCCACCCTGTGTTGGCCAATGGCACCTGTTGGTAGCAATGGACACCACATCTGGAAGCGAGAGCCCTGGCCAAGCCATGCTTGATGCTCTCCCTTCCCCTGTGAAACAAGGTTATTAAAAGGGGGTGGGTATGAGGTCTCCGTGAACTTGAACTTGACAGAGACACCCCCCCCCGCTTGACCAGATCAGGGCCCGTGCCATCCGCCACAAAAGGTGATCCCTCAATGGGATCTGCCTTCCACCAACTACCCCATAGCCCCCTTTTTAGTGGCCATCTGTCCAGACTGCATTCAGATGGCCAGTCCCAACCAGATGTAGGCAGCGAAGGCCCCAGAGCACCACCTGCCAAGTCTCTTGATGGTCTCCACCGGCAGGCCTCCTTGCGCGGTCGTGGTTGCCGTGCCTATCTAGAAGGAGTGGCTGTTAAAGTCCTCAGCTGGCAAACCCAACCACCCAAGCACGGCCTTCAGCATGATGACAAACTGGAATCAGGTCATCGGTGTCCCATCCCTGTGCCTGAAAAGAGGGCCTGCTTCAGTGCCACGCTCAGTCAAGAACTCACGCATCAAGGCCACTGGGCATAGTGATGAATTCTCCAGACTCCGCAGCCACATAGTCACCCCCTTTCCGCACTGGTCACACTTGGATCGCTGTAGATGTATCACCAGCGTGTCATTCCGCAGCAATATATCATGATGCTGCAGTGCCCTGCTGGACACATCTCTCTTTGACAAGCACACCACCTTTCTGACCTGCAGAGCTCCAAAGAAGGCAGTCACAATAGGCGGTGGCAAAGAGGAACGCCTCCTGCTTCAAGTTGCACACATGCTTCAGAATTGCCACCAGCTTGGCCAGCACCCCGTATGAAATTGGCCACCTAGAGCCCACCATACGTTGACTCTTACGCTTCCAGCCTTCAACCACCCTGTAAACCAGGAAGGTGCCACAAGGATCACCCCAACCTGCTGTCTTGTTGAAGAAGGAGAAGCCAGCCATGTGTGTGGAGATGGTACGAGGGGCCAGTCCCTCATCCTTCATCGATGCAAGGTAGTGCAGCACCTCCCGTTCTGAAGTCAGTCACACCCTCTTCCTGGCCCTGGAGCAGGCTGGGAAGAAGACTCCACTAATGGTGGCCCCCATGCCACGCCATGCAGCCATGGGGGCCGCCCACTGGACCGGGGGTGCCGGACGGGCCATGAATGGCTCAGTGGAGCGAGTCTGGTAATCCCCCTTCTTCTTGACACTTGTTCTGTTTCCTCTCCTCTTCCCCCAAAGCATCTTCTCTGAAAGCCAGAGTGACTGGATGTTGCTGTCTAATAATGATGATCTCATACCCTCTGACACTTCACAGTTAAAAACTGTGGTTGAGACACATGGGTGTGGTCAAAAGGGTGTAGCCAGGAAAGAAGAGAAGATACCAGAAGTAACAGACTGGATCCCAAAACTTTATGAATACATGCAGATAAATAAACTTACTTGTTGAATCAGAAATTAAACATTAGACAAATATAAGAATGACTGGAAAGACTTAATAGAATATTTAAGAGCCACTTCGGTGATACAGCAATTCTCTGAATGGAATAATTTGAATAAGAAGACTCAAGTTGCAATAATATATAAGAATATACAAATTAAAAGAATAGATTATCAATACTGCTCAAAGCTTATATAGTAGAGATCCAGGAAAATGCAAAATGGATAAAAGAGATGAAAATGTAAGACAAATTATCCACTTTAGATAAAAGCTAGGAATTCTTTTATAGTATGTATATGTTATCTATATTTGGTTTAGGGGTGAATGTGGTGGAATTTAACTTGTCTGTTGATCCCCCCCCCTTATTTTCTTAATTTACTTTTTGTAAATGTTATGTCAACATTTTATGCTTTATATTTTTTTCTGATTATAGTGTATTTCTCATTTTCTCTATTTTTTAATATGTGTTTTACATTCTTATTAAGAACTAATAAGTAGATTTTTTTAACAAGAGGGCAGAAGTTATTAATAGTGAAGAACACTCAAAACTACTGTGTTAAGAAATCCTGGAATGGATCGACTGAGTTTTGGAAAGCTGAGTTTGGGGGCGGCCAAATGAACATACTGGGAAGGGCAAACTTCTGCCTCCTTCTCTCCCTTCCCTCCTGCTGAGTTAATTGAGTGCAGACTATTTTTGTACTTTGAATTCAGTTTGCAGCAACTGAAGTAAGCCAAGGAGAGAGGAGGAAGGTGGGAGGATGAGAGAGAAACTGGGACATTTGAAAAGCAGCTGAGAAAATGGGACAGCAAAGGATTAACTGAGACTGTCCCTGCCAAACTAGGACAGTTCGATGGTATGGTACCTTAACTATTACCCCTTTTGACCAGAGTAAAGCCTCCTGGGTTGCCCAGGAAGTCCCATCCCTGCTCCTAGCAGCTTAGCCCTTGATTGACATGGTACCCAGGGTGCTAAGGGAGGCTGGGCCTATGTGGATCCTCCAAGGAATACCAGCCAAGCTGTCAAGAGGACAGGGAACACCACCATTCTTCTCTCTCCTTTTTTCCCTGACCCACAAATGAATCTAGGTGAGTCTGGGGAACTCACTGCTTACACTTTGCTCTTTTGTCTCCTTTCTCCTACAGGGATTAGTGTAAAGGCCCATTGATGTTTGGTAGGCTTCTGCCACATACATTTCCCCCAATCCTCTTGAGGCACAGTCCCATGTCCTGCCAGTAGGCATTTGCTAAAGAAACTTAAGTTGTTTTCTCAGAAGCCAAACTTCAATTTTCCACACCATCTTCAGAGACAGTACCTTCAAAGTAGAGAGGTCAGTCTCTCAGGGCTGCAGTTGAAATAAGACACTAGTGGGACAGGCAATAAGATAGCAGAATATGACATCTGCTCATTGGTGGTCCACATACCCTCCTTGCAAAAAGCTTAGTGCCCAGAAATATTGCAGAATTACAGGTCCTTAGCCAAGGCAAATGCTATATCTTATCTTATTTTCTTTCTGCAGGAGCCCAAACCAGGAGACCTGATTGAGATTAACCGACCTCTTTACCAACATTGGGCTGTCTATGTAGGAGGTGGATATGTGGTGCATCTGGTTACAGAAGGTAGGATTGGAAAAGTGAATAAAGTTTTTTTCGAAGAAGATATTGTCTAAGAGCCTTTCCAAACAATACCCCAAATGATGTTAGAAGAATAAGGTCTGTACTTTTCATCAAACAAAAAGTGATAGATGGCCCCACCCCCTTTTTTGAGGAGTCTCACCCCCTGGGCTCTGGATATCCCTTAGGGGTGTTTCTTTGTGGGGATCCCCTCCCAATCTCACTAGGCTCTAAGGATTCTGGGGATTCTCTTGGTCCTTCTAGGAGTCTGTGGGGTCCCTTACAAACACCTCCTGAACCCCAAATCCCCCAATAAGATGGCCTTCGTTTTTGTACAAACTTGGTTTTGGGATTAAGGTGTGACCCCTCCCTCTGTGCTCATCCTGGGTTACAGATTTCAAGCCCCCTGGAGCTTCCCTATGAATATGATGGTACTATAAGTGTGACAAGTGGCAGCCATCTTTGCTGCACAAAGATGGTTTTGGGGTGGGGTGTCACATCTCTCTGCACTCACCTGGGGTCCCTGTCTTCCGTGAACAGGTTTTATGCCTGCTGGAGTCTCTTACAGGTTTCCCTACATCTGTCCTCCCTAAAATGTGTGTGTTGACTCACAACTCAGGGGGTACAGGGTGCTGCCCACATTCTCCACCAATACTGTTACCTGAAGGGGGGGTCCGTGGGGACCCAACTGTGATACCAAAGTCTCAGTTGTTAATTGGGGGAATTATTAGCTCAAATGGATGGCTGTGAGAGGTTGGGTAACTTTCAGGATCTTTACACCCGTGTATACAAGTACTAACTGCAGAAGACTCCAGATAAAAGTAAAACAAATGGTGGTTTGTTGGTTGGTTTTTGGAAAATAACACAGACGGGACTCACACACACAAAACACACTCACAAGAACCACACAAGGCTAACAAAGAGTTAAGGCAGAAAGTGTTAGATAGAGGAATAGATTCGGAAGATAGGACTATAGTTACCAGTCTTGAGAGCAGAGAAGGGCTCAGACAAAAGTCTGAGGGTGGCACTGGAAACTTCTATCCAAGGGCATGTCGACAGAGAGATTTGCAGGATGTCGTCCACAGTGGCACACCTTGCTACATTTGGGGACTAATATTTATATTGTATTTCATGTCCAGAAGGGGTATTTGGACTTAGAACAAAGTTTAGATTGGGTTTCCCACGGTTTAGACAAAGGAAACTGAAACTCTGCTGACTGATGTTAATGACTGAGAGACAGGAATTGAAGGGTTTATGACAACCTCGTATTGTAGGACAGGAGGAGGTGATGAGGAATATTTCCTAGGGATAAGTGTTGTTTTGGTCACTTGTTTGTTTGTGATGTGTGACTCATTGCCAAGGGTGCCCAAGAGGGGATTAGCACATCCCACCTTAATGGCTCTGTGTACTAGGGGCTCCACTTAATGCTATCTTGGATGTGTCTGCTAGTATTTTTCCAGGACACCTTCCTGGGTTGTGACTGCCATTTGATCTCACCTATCTGGTCTGCTCTGGTGTACAAGGCCCCATTAAGCATCTCAATATTGCCCATTTATGAGATATTATAGTGAGCGGTTGTAGGGCATGGTAACAAGAGGTTAGCATGATGTAAGGCAGGTAGCTTCAGGTATTATTTTTTTCTATCAACCTGTGCAGTGCTGTTTGTCTTTAAAATTTCAGTCATTGAAGCTAGTTTTAAATTGCTCAGCTTATGCTGCTTATTGAAATCTATGCTGTTTTTGCCCTAGCACTGTTCCCCAAATTGGGGCACTTTCCCATATCACCTAGAAGATCCAAATCCCATATACTTGAAGAAAAGCAGTGAAGAAGAACAAACGTACCTCTGTACTGATAGGTGTTAAATGTGTTTGAGCTTTAATTCCCATTCTTTTATTTTTTTGGTAATATCTTCCATCTTTTTCTTTTTTTCTTTCTTCCATTCATTCGATTTCTTAATTAGAATACCTCTCATATAAGCCTTCGAGGTGTCCCACACCATTTGCACACTGGTTCCTTTATTTAAGTTGTTTACCAAAAAAAATCCTCAATTTCTTTTTTACAGTAAGAAATCACCTTTTCCTGATTCAGCACATACTCGTTCAATTTCCAGTATCTTGTCCCTCCTCTTCTTTCCAATTGAATCTTAACTGGATTGTGATCACTAAAGGATTTGGGCAATATTTCCAAGGACTTAACCATATGTAATAGAGAGTTTGATAACCACACCATGTCTATTCTTGACCATGAATGGTGATACTCGGAAAAGAATGTAAAATCTCTTTCCCCTGGGTGTTGAGCTCTCCACACGTCTTTCAATTGATATTCCTCAATCAGCTGGATACATTCTCTAGAAAGGTTATTCGAACTCTTCTTCTTAATCTCCGGACTTGAATATTTCCTATCTAGATTCTTATCTGCCACTTCATTAAAGTCGCCTAACAAACATATCTTTTCATAGGAGTGTTCAACAAGATCTTTTTTAAAATCCTCATAAAATTTCTTGCTTCCATTGCATGGAACATAGGATCCTATCAAAAGAATGTGCTGATCATTCAAACTGATATCCACTCCTAGAAATCTATCTTCCTTATCTCTGAAAATCATCCTAGGGGACAAATTGGGTTTAATTATAAATATAACCCCCCTTTTTTTTTCTTTGGCTGATGCACAGAATGTTTCTCCCAATTTAGATAATTTTAATATCTTTTCATCCTTTTCTCTAATATGTGATTCTTGCAAACAACAAATATCTGGATTAATTCTCTTTAGCCAATGTTCAATCCTTTTCCTTTTTACCGGGGAGTTCATACCATTTACATTCCAGGAGATCACAGTATACATCATTTTCCTTTATTACTTAAATTTGCCAAATCGTCAATATCCAAATCTAGTAAACTCATATCTGGGTTGAGTCTTTTCCCTTTCTGTTCTCTTGGTTTCCTTTTCTCTTTCCCTTCGTTCATCAATTGTCCTAACATGTCCAAATCCTTTCCTGGCAGATCCTCTCTTTGATCCCTTATAACCTTATCTAATTTAGGAGTTGACTGGCTCTCATTTCTCAGAACTTGCCTGTATCTTGTCATGAAATCCTTTGCCTTTTCAATCGAGTTTAATCTGAATCTTTCTTGTTGAAAATTAAAAATTACACCCTCTAAATGATTCTATCTAAAGGGGATTCGGTTTGCCTTTAATTTTGAAACAAGAAAGTCATATTCTTTTCTTTTCTTCAGAATTCTTATTGGGATTTCCCTCATGATTAATAATTGTTTCCCTTCTACCATAACCTGCGATTTGTTATGTTCTTCCAAAACTCTTTCCTTAACTGATTTCTTTGAAAATTGCACCACCACATCTCTGGGAAATTTATTCCATTTTGCCAAGGCTGATTGTACTCTATACACCACATCAATCTCATTTTCCATCATTTCTCTTTCAGCTTCCACAAAGTCAGCCAAAATAGAAATCATCTTCTCTTTAATATTCTCATCTTTATCCTCCTCCGAACCTCTAATCCTTAACCAAGAATCCATTTGTTTCTGTTCTATTAAAGCTACTCTATCTAATTGTCTATCCATTTCCTCAAAGGATTGATGTGATTTTTTTTCAAATCCAGTATTTCTTTTTTATTAACCTCAATATCTTTTTTATTGGTTTCCACATCCGTCTTGACCTGTTCTAGCGATTCTTTCACCTCTCCCACCTTTAATTTTAGCTCAGTTATATCCTGCTTAATTTCCCTCATAAACATTCTCATTTCCTCCATAAACTTTTTATGGTAATCAGGGGGTTCTTCCCACAAATCTCTTCTTTGTTGAATTAGTGGTTCCATACCTCGTACCTTTCCCATCCTTAATTTTTACATACTTGAACAATAAATTTATTTATCTGTATCCTTAGTCAATATCTCCTTTAATCAGTCCCACCTCTTTAGTACCTTTCTAAGTTGATTTAATACCTCAAAATTATTTAATTCATTGATAACCCAATCAACTACCAAAATTGCTCACTTAGTTATTCAAACTATTTATCCCCTAGTCACCAAATAATTCATCAAACTGCTAAGTCTATTAATCAGTGCAAAATGGTTACAGAGGAAATATTACTGTATTATTTTCGAACTCAATAATGAAGAATTAATTTTCTATGAATCTCCAGTGTATATAGTGATTCTAAATGAAATCAGTTTTAGTGCATATATTATACCAAAGTGTCACATGCAATTAATACATAGGTACATATAAATTTTTACACACACATAATCAAGTCCTTATGTATATGAACATGTGGGATGCAAATTCCAAAGTGTCCACAATGTCCATAAATACTTATTTGCAGGGTTTGGGAATACATTCACTTGTATGCAGTCATTTTCCTTTCATCCTTCCAATTGGACAGGAGAAGTATCTTCCTTCAAACAAGATGTCCAAATATGAGATAGTACAGTGATGGATGGGGTAAGCCACGTACTCCAATTACTCTCCAGAGTGCATTGCAGATGCCAACCTCCAGAGATTAATTCTAGTTGATGTTTAGTTTCCTTTTTCAATGCAATGCTAGGAGTCTCAACTGTACATTTAACAATCACAATGATAATATCCTTCCACTCCCTGTCTGTTAAGCAAATGAATTGGATAATCTTGACTATAAACCCAATTAATACATTCCAATTGATACAATAGGGACAAAATTCATATATGTCTATACTAACAATAATGACCCTGAATTCATTAATATCCTATACCAATTCATTAATTAATCAAAATCCAATTCATATACTCTGAATCTTCTTCTAATATTTATAACCCAATATCCCCAATTTATTTGATCTAAATTATATCACTCAAACAAGATCTGGATAACGAAAGATACGTGAAAGAAATTAAACTATTGCAAAACCAATTGGCATTAATAACGGTAGAAGAAATAGATGCTAAGTTGAAATTTGTTAAAAGAAATCATTTTGAGGGTGCAAACAAGCCGGGGAGATGGTTTGCGTACAAGGTACGCAAGGAAAAGAAAAAATGTATGATCAATGGCTTAATAGAGGGATCAAACATATTGTAAAAAGAAAGGAAATACAAAGAACTCTGCATAATTATTACCAAAAATTGTATGAAATAAAGAAAGGGGAAGATAGAAGTAAGATAGAACAATATATAACATCTAAAAATTTACCATACATAAATGAAGAACATAAAGAAATACTGAACGGTTCAATCACCATAGAAGAAGTTAAAGAAGCAATTGAAAAATTAAAAATAAACAAAGCCCCTGGAATGGATGGATTAACAGCAAAATATTATAAATGTTTTAAGGAACAGCTGTTGAAACTACTACAAGAAACTATGAATACAATTAAAGATACAAACCAGTTACCGGAAAGCTGGAAAGAATCAAATATAGTCTTGATCCCAAAAAGTGAGAAAGAATGCTTGGCAGCAAAAGAATTTCAACCAATTTCACTCCTCAATGAGGACTATAAGACCTTTACCTCCATACTGGTGCAAAGGCTAAAGAAGGTCCTACCCCAATATATAGGAGAAGACCAATCAGGTTTCCTCCCAGGCAGACAGATGAGGGATAATGTCAGAACAACGTTGGATATTATTGAATATCTGGATTTTCATATAGAAAAAGGAGGAACACTGTTGTTTTTAGATGCGGAGAAAGCATTCGACAACGTAAGTTGGGGCTTTCTCGTCATTTTATTAGAAACTATGGGGTTTGGGGAGAACTTCATCACATGGATTAAAGCCATTCATCAAGAACAAAAAGCATACTTAATAGTAAATGAGGAAAGATCTAACAGCTTTCCTATCCAGAAGGGTACAAGACAGGGCTGCCCACTCTCTCTGTTACTATTCGTGTTAATATTGGAGGTACTCTTAAGAGATATTCGATCTAATGATTTAATAAAAGGTGTGAAAATTGGGAAAGCAAAATTTGTTTACAAAGCCTTCGCAGAGGACATTGTGGTATATTTAGAGAATCCATTACAACAAGGAGGCAAATTAATGGAGATCATAAGAGAATTCGGAGAGTGGGCAGGCTTTAAAATTAATAAGGAAAAAAGGAACTTCTTGAGTAAAAATTTTAAAAAAGAGGAGATAGTTAAATTAGAAGAGATGTGGGGGGTGAAAGCAGCAAAAAAGGTGAAATATCTAGGCATAATGATTTTGGTTAATAACAGACAACTTTTCCAGAACAACTACATCCCAATATGGCAACAAGTTAGAGACAAGATGGATATCTGGAAGAAATTGGATATATCTTTAATGGGAAGGATATCTCTAATTAAGATGAGTATTTTGCCTAAGATCCTTTTTCTGTATCAAATGATACCAATTTCAATACCACCAAAATGGTTCAAAGATTGTAATAAAGAACTAAGTAGATTTTTATGGTTGGGAAAAAAACCAAGATTAAAATTTAAATTATTGACAGGCATAAGGAGTAGAGGGGGAATGGGAGTTCCAGATCTGAAGATTTTTTATGAGGCAAGCTGTTTGATGTGGGTGAAACCATGGATTACTTTAGATAATACAAGACTTCTATTACTGGAGGACCACGAGCTTCATTTCGGGTGGCACTCCTTTCTTTGGTACCATAAAGTTAAAGCCCAAAAACAATTTAATAACCATTCTATTAGAAAATCATTATATAAAACCTGGGTGAAATATAAAAGATATTTGTTTCCAAAACTCCCAAGTTGTGTATCACCAGGGGAAGCACTATCAATTAAAAGTTTAAGAAAGGAATCAGAATGGCTGACTTATAAAGAATTAATTGGGGGTACCAAGGAAAATTTTAATCTAAAAAGTAATTTACAGCTAAATCAGGAAGGCAAACATATACAATGGTTCCCATATCTTCAAATAAAAGAGAGATATAAGAGAGATATGGCAGAAGGTGGTATTGAATTGGTTAAATCGAATTTCGAAAAATTTTTGGAGAAAGGGAATGTGCACTTACTATCTAGAATATATCAATTACTGTTGGGGATGAATATGGAAGATGAGACAATCAAAGAATATATGGTGAAATGGTCTGTAGACACTGGTAGAAACATTGATTTTGAAGGATGGGAAGCATCATGGGCTAGAGGAGTTAAAATTACAAGGTCATACAGTTTGCAAGAAAACCTGATAAAAGTAATGCTAAGATGGTATCTCTCCCCCATAAGAATAGCTAGAATGGTAGGAGGAGCCTCCAATAAGTGTTGGAAGTGTCAGGAAGAGAAAGGAACCTTTTTCCATCAATGGTGGGGTTGTAAAAAAGCAAAGAAAATCTGGAATATGATTAGAACAAAAATGCAACAAATTCTTAAAAAGAAAATAGATATGTTGCCAGAAATATTTTTGTTAGGCATTTATGAAAATAATAACTTAGCAAATGAAAATGGGAAAATAAAAAGATTACTCTGGCACGTGTGTACAACAGCTAGAATTGTATATGCTAGGTATTGGAGGAGAGAAGAGATCCCATCAGAAATGGAATGGTTAGAAAAATTGTTAGAGATAGCAAAAATGGACAAACTGACCTATTTGTTAGAGAATAAAACAGATTCGCCCTTTGTTGAATCCTGGAATCCCCTGTGGATATATTTACAGGAAGGAGGAAAAAGGAAAGAGAAGTGAAATTTGAAAGGCCATTGGATGACATAATTTAACAAGAAGAAGGACAAGACTTAAATTTTAGTTGTGGGGGGGGGGTTAAGAGTGAATTGACTTATAAGGAAATGGGATGATAAAAGAAGGAAAGAGAAAAGATCTATATAGAAATTGCCATCACAAGATATTTATGGGTCGCGAAAATGAGAAATGAATGACGTCAAATATGACATAGAAAATGTATTTTTGTGGTTACAATTAACTTTAATACCATTGATTTAGTATAAATAATAAGATATGGATACAGATGTGGAAACTAAGAGAAGGATTGTTATATGTATAGTTGTAAGTGGAGAAATATGAATATGTAATTTGAGATATAGATAATATGCTTACAATATTATTGGGGGGGAAATAAATAAATACAGAGGTGTAATTATGTAAAATTATGAGATTGCAAGGAGAGAGTGTAAAAGAGATTATATTAAACTGGGATTTGACGGATGGGGAGGTCCTAAAACTTTAATATGGTGGATAAGATAAAAGAAATATAGGATAAATGAAGATTTGATTGAATATTGGAAGAAAAACATGAACATGTCATTGTCTGAATGTATTGTGAATGCGTTGAAAATTTATTAATAAAAAGTATGTGGGGGGGGGAAGACAGGTGTTAAATGTGGTAATAGGTAGAATTTGGGGAAAGTCTAGAGTGGTTACAGTGCCCAGAAGAGACTTCTATGTTAAGATATGATTGTTAGCTCATAAACTAAGGTCTATATAAATGGCAAGTTTTTTGTCTTATCAGCAATAAGTAAACAGAGTCACATTCCTGCCATTCACTCTTCATCCATCTCTATAGTAATTCAGTAATGAATGTACTGGATTAGGCTACTGGCACTGAAGTAATGAGAAGATATGGCCTCTTGGCCTTACTAAGGAGTCTCCTGAGTCTTTTATCCCACCATAATACTTCTGGTTCATCTCTTAGGAGATTATCAGATGGACCCCTAGGGTCCATTTCTGTCCCGCTACCCTCCCACCCCCTCCTATTCCTGCCACAGAATAAAGAAAAAAGTTTCACACACTTACCTTTATTCCACAACAGGAACGGGCTCCCCCTCCCTTCCCTGCCCAGTCGTAAATGCAGCCATCACAAGGCTGCTTTTATGACCAGGAACTCAAATCCTGGTGATTCTTGTGAGAGAGCAGCCAGGAGGAAAATTTAAAAAGACCCCCCCCAGCTGTCAAAAACAAAAGCAAGCATGAAAATGTATTTTAAAAAGAAAAAGCTACCTGGGAAGGGGACATTTTTAAAAAACTTATCTTTCTGTTCTGATCTCACCCGGAAATGTCTGGCAGGGACCTCCCAATGATGTCACAGCCCATTGTCATCCCAGGAGCACAACGGGGCTCCTGTTCACTCACCCATCGTTCCGTTATAATAACGAATGGGCCTCTTATTCATGGATTTTTCCATGAATAAGAGGAAACTGGGGAGGAACAGGAGCAGAATGGAATCATTCCAGGACAGGGATGACGTTGTCTAAGGAGATTTTCACACGGGCTATATATCCCGTGGCAGGAACAGAACAGGGTCGGGAAAGGTTTTCCCTTTCGGATGACGTTGACCCCGTTCTGTCCTGCATCCATCCTACTCCCGTGACTGTTCCAGAACAATGTAATCACAATTTTTCATTGTGAATAGAACTCCTGTTCCGTCACTATCACACAATCACGGGTGTGCGAACAGGAGCCCCATTCCTGTTCCGAAATGACAGCTGTGGAGGGGAGGTCCATTCCAAGCACTTCCTGATATGATCTGGACATCCAGGTAAGTGGCACCCTTTATTTTACCCTCCCTGTTTTGATTATGTGATTTAAAGAGTGTTTTTGTGCTTGGTGAACTGATTTTATGTTTGGGGGAGTTTTAATTTTTAAATTTACAATCCAGCGTTATCACGTGATAACGTGATAACGTTTCAGACGACCGGTCATAAAAGCAGCCTTACGACGGCTGCATTTACGGCCAGCCAGCAAGGGGAGGGGGAGCCCATTCCTGCTGCGGAATTAAGGTGAGTGTATGAAAGATTTATGTTATTCCGTGGCAGGAAAGGGAGAGGAGGTAGCAGGGCAGTAACGGGGCATTTTGGCCCCGTGTGAAAATCTCCTAAAAGGTAAGCCTTTTAGCAATCTCCTGTTGTCGCTGTCCTGGGATATTTTACACATCTGATAATCTCCTTAGTTACAGAATCTGTACAGAAAATCTTGTACGGGGTTTGCTCAGATCCTGTTCATTCTGTGATATTCTATAAATGGAGGGAGGAAGTACAAAACCTCCAAAAACTATATGGAAAAAAATGAAAGAACTAAATAGATGTCATCTTGAAATATTTGCATTACATATCTCACTGATCTTACCAAGCATCTCCTTGGGGTTCCTGTGATGCTTGGTTGCTACAATGTTCACATTACTCTTTTTTCATTTTTCTTTCTTTTCTTTTTTTGCAATAAAGTTGTTTACTTGGGGAATTTTCTCAGTGATGGACCCTCAACACTTCAACAGTAGGAACAAAAGAGGTAAAGAATCCCAGCTGGGGTCAAAAGGAGGCAGAGCACACACCTAATTCTTTGAAAATATCTGGGGAGCCCAGGTCTACTCAAGTGAAGGTCCAAGGCCTAATTCTCACTGAGGTGTTCTGTTATCTGTTCTAAACCAAAAGATGGGATGAAGTTGTTGTTTTTTTTAGTGTCTTTTTTATTCATTGTAATAATGAAATGCAGAGCATTTGTGCTAACAACTACAGTTGGTGTGTTTGTTTTTCGTTCTCTTAGGAAAAGACGATGGGGTTCCTGCAAATTCATCCTTTTCTCCGTCTGTCAATACAAAAAAAGCACTGGTGAAGAAACAACTGCTTTCAGAAGTGACAGAGAAAAACAAGTGGAGAATAAACAATAAATATGACAATAAATATGATCCCAAACCTGTGAGGGAAATAGTTGAAGCTGCACTCAAAAGGGTTGGAGAAAAGATAGACTACAATGTTGTCACAATGAACTGTGAACATTTTGCCACCAATCTACGTTATGGGCTGTACCTGTGTGAACAGGTGAGTGCGACTTTGTATTTGCCTGAAGGTATAAATATATTGACATTTTGTATGACTTATATGTGCTAGATTTGATTTTTGGAGTGGCAACCAAAGAACAAAACTGGAAATTTGTGGTTCATACGGTGAGGGATTGCTAACTGGAACAGATATTCTAAAATTTAGAATAATTTGCCTGTCAAATACAAACATATCTTAGTTAACAAGGCCTCTGACAGTGAAGGGTCACACTACTCACTACACACACACACACACACACTATAATTCACCACCAAAGTAGAGAAAAGAACAAAAACAAAAAAGGAAGAGAAAAAGGCAATACATCTATAAAGATACTTATGCATATATGAAAATATATATAAACAGTTGTCCCTTCATATTCACTGGGGTTTGGTTCCAGGACCCCCAGTGGATACCAAAATCCGTGAATACTCACGTCCCATTATATGTAATGGCATAGCAAAATGGTGCCCCTTATATAAGATGGCAAAATCAAGATTTGCTTTTTGGATGATTTTTTTTTTTAAGAATATTTACAAGCCGTGAAAACTTAAATTGGTGGATACCAAATCCGTGGATACAGAGGGAAAACTGTAAAGCTAAAACTCAGTACTAACACACTAAACAGTAGCTAACTAAAACACTAAATGCTAACTAAATAAAATACAAGAGGGCTCTAACCCCCTGTTTTTAACCCAGTCTTCCCTTTACAAAAGACCTCCTGTGATCAGGTGGCTAGTGTTATGTTGGGGAAAAGTCTCTGTTTATATTTATACCATACTTGCAAGAGAGCCTTTTTGGAATAATGGTTTTTTAATTCAGCGTAAACCTTAACTTTATCGGTCCAAAGAAATGCAGTCACCCAAATCTTAAATCATAACCATCAAATTCCAAAAGTCTTTCATCTCTGCGCTGTGTGGAAAGGGGAGAGACTCAGCAGGTGGTGACAGATAGATACTGAAGGGAAACCTAATTCTAAGGGATTTCAAGGCTAGAAGAATCCCTCAGGTTTGGGTCTTCAAAGGGTCTGGGTCTCAGGCAAGAGGACCCCAGGGCCCCGTCACACTTCCATTGCACAAAAGGTATTTCATTTCTTATAATGAGGATCATTTGAAAATAAAATAGAATTCTTGGCAGAACATTTGCTTTTATTTCTGCAGTTTTCCCCATAAGATATAGATTTGGCTTTTCCCATTTTTCTAAATCTCTTTTAAGTTATTTCCAGACTTTTTCATAATTATTTTGAAACAATGAGCTGTTCTTTGTAATTGTAACTTCCAAATATTTAAACCCTTTCTTTCCACTTTAAAGTTAGAAAGAGCAGTTAGTTCTTTTTCCTCTTCTAAATCCTATTTTAGTCAACAATTTTGTTTTATCACACACAGTTTATCACACATTGCATACTGGTTTATGACTGTAATAAAATATCATTCATTTAGTTCACTTTAAACCTGGAACATACCTCAAACTCCTTAATTGTTTGCAAAAGAGCCTTCATTTAATCCAATGGATTTTAGATCATTATCACTAAATCATCCATGTAGGCCCTCGGCTTACACTGTTCTTTGTTACCTTTACTCCATGGATTCTGTCATCTTACCTGATGTCTCTCAATAAAATCTCCAACACCAATATAAAAAGTAAGGTGAAAAGAGACACATTGTCTAGTTCCTTTTTGTATCTCAATCAGTGTTGCAATATTGCCATTTACCAAAATCTGAGCTTTTTGAACTGAATATATTATCCTTATGACCTGAATAAAATTTTCAACAAAGTCCATTCTCTCCAATACCTGAGATAAGTAATTCCAAGAGGTGGTATCAAAGGCTTTCTCTGTATCTGTTGCAAGGTCTGTACTCTCCATAGGAAGAGATTGGTGTCAGGATCAGTTCCTGAAGGTGCCGATTCCTGCCATTTCTATGTGATTCTGTAACCTTGCTATTAATTGTTTTCATTTCTCTGTACTGGCTAACGAGAACTTTGTATTGGGGAGTATATGGTCACTATGGAATGGGAGATAAGTCGGCAGGCAGCTGCAGATGTTGTCTGGGAAAAAGAGGGGGTATGATTGTCTGGGAAGAAAGGATCAGAGGATGATAGGTAACCAATAGCTTTGTAGCCCACCAGATTTCATAGATTGCAGACTGCTTTTAGTATGCTGTCTGCTCTCCTAGTTTCAATTTTGAGCAACAACCTTGTATGATATTCTTTCTGGATTACTGTGCCAATAAAGTTTTCTGTTTAACTCTGAAACTGCTGGTCACTACATCTGGGAATGCAAGTATATGACAGTTTGCTCTGAATTCCTGTATAGTTTCTGTTACCCAAGGCGAACATGTCTGAAGAATAGCAACAAGTGGGTGTTGGCAAAGAAAAGTGCTGGGAAGGGTCTCCTCACCCTAGACCCTTGGTCGGGACAATGCATGGTGAAGGAGACGTGGGCACTGACATAAAGTGGGGTTCCTTGCTAGGAATTCTTCTCCGTAAGATGGCCCTATATTGGATGCTATTCAGTCCTGTGGGCAGAGAGATGCCATGAGTGGAAGAGGTGATGGTGGAACTAAAAGGTGATGGTGAGCCTGATTCTAAGAGATCATGCAGTCCTCGTGAGAGGAGAACCACCAGTTGAGAAATGATTTGGAGGATCTGTGAGCAGATCTACAACAGCTTCTGCTGGAAGGGCAGTCAGAAGCGTGGGAGATTCCTGACAATCAAGAGACCCAGAAGGATCAGAAGGATACCATCCTTGCCACGGCTGGTTTCCCCTGGCAGAGGTACTCAGACAGATCTGACAGGGCTACTTTGATTTGCCTTGAATCCCTCTATTGGGAGAAAGGCAGGATAATAATAATAATAATAATAATAATAATAACAACTACTACTACTACTCAACTGTGGCCACTGGTGAGACCAGTGCAGCAATGGTATCTGGGACAACAGAAGCTGGCGGTGAGCTTTGACAGGGATCTGGAGATGCCACCTTATTTTTGTCTCAAGAGAGAGGGTTCCAAAATGAGGCTACAGCAGTGAGGTGCATTGCAGCCCGACTGAAGGGTGAAGCTGCCAAATGGATGGTTGAGCTTCATGACATGGGGGCTGTGGAGCTGGGAGACTTACAGGCATTCATGGATGGTCTCTGGGATTGGTGTGAGGATCTGTTTTGGCACAGTTTGATCATTAGATCAAACAGTTTGATCATTAGATTTTCCTTGTTTTTTTTTTCCGGCTGTGAGGCCGTGTTCTGGAATAGTTTCTTTCTGAGGGTTCACCTGCATCTGTCACTGTCAGCCACAGATGCAGGTGAAACATCAGCAAGAAACTATTCCAGAACATGGCCTCACAGCCTGGAAAAAAACCAAGGAAAATCTATGGATGCCGGCCATGAAAGCATTCAGCTCCACAGTTTGATCATTTCCCATAGGTCCAAGACAGTCAGAGAGTATGCAAGAGCATGTTGCAGTCTAGCTGTGCAAGTGTGGGGTTGGATGGAGAAGATGAAGGTTCAACAGTTCTGGTATGGTCTGTGGCCTGAGGTATTTGAATGGGCAATGATGCACAGTGGTCCCTGTACATTGAGTGAATGGATAGTGCTTGCCAGCAACATTGAGATGCAACGCTGCAAAATGCAACTAGCCAAACAAATTTGGGGACCTGCGAGTAAGATGGGACCCTGGAAGACCAGAGGGAAATCCAATGCACCAGAGACATAGTGGTGAGATATGTTGGAATGGGATCGGCAGTAAAGAGAAGTGCTGTGACTCTGCTGTGGGAAGAAAGGACATCTGGCAGTGCCCTGTCCAGAGGGAAAGGCTCTACAACGACCTGCAGGAGACAGTGCACTGGGACAGCTGAAGAAGACCATGAGCAAGAGCAAGGCAAAGCAACCATTATTGGTGGTTCAACTTTTGGGGTGGGAATTTGCTTTGTTGGGGGATGCTGCCAGTGAAAGTGAGCTGGTGGGAAACAAGGAGAGCCTGCCCTGAACAGCACTGAGGGACAGGCTAAGGACAGCTGGCACCTGGAAACTGTGGTGAGTGGCAGTGTGAAGCCATTCTTTGTAACAGTCAAACTGAGAAACCCCAATGGGAGGGAGAATGGATTTGGCTGCTGTATTGGACTCAGGATGCACTAGGTCCTTAATGAACCCAGTGATAGCCACAGATTTAGGATTGCAGCATGAGGAGCTACCAGAACCTATTAACTTTGTCCAAACGGATGGCAGTGATATGCAGGGGGGTTGATGTGCCATTACACCTCCTGGGTTTTCCTGGGAGTGGAAGGGCACTGGGAACCCATTAAATTCTTGTTGGCACCCAACAAAGAGTATCCAGTAGTGGTGTGACTAAACTGGCTGTGGTGCCATGACCCAATAGTCAGTTGGACCAAAAGGACGTTGACTTTCCTCTCCCTGAACTGTGCCACACAAGCCAAGGTGGGGTACTGCCCCTAGAGAGATCTTCCCACCAGAGGAAAAGATAATGGCTCCACTGCCCACGATGGCTGTGGGCATAGTGGAAGAGGATCAGGGAGGGACACTGACTGAGGTGACTGCTAAACTAGTAGAAAATCGTATAGACAAGGTGTGCCATAGTAATGGGACCTCCGAGAAGTGTTTTCGGAAACAGAATGTGATTTGTTGCCTCCTCACCACCCGAAAGACTGTGCTATAGAGTTAACAGTGGAAACAACCTTTCCCAGGCCTAAACTGTATGCTACGATGCCCAGGGAGATTGGGATGCTGCACAAGTTCATAGACAAGAACTTGGTACAAGAGTTTATTCAGCCAGCGACATCCTTAATGGGGGCCAGTTGGTTACTGGTAAGATCTTTACCAAGCTTTGGAGTAAGGATCTGGGAAGGGGATGAGTGCAAAACATCATTTAACTGTCCTTTGGGATCCTTTCAGTATCGTGCGATGTCTTTTGGTTTGGGGGATGCCTCAGGCATGTTTATGAATCTTATAAATGAAGTCTTACATGTCTCTGGCTTTTCTTCACAAATGAAGATCCAGGAAGGACTAATCCTGCACTTTCTGCAAGCGCGCTGATGACTGAAAAGGCCAATACAAGATAAACATGTCTGGTTGCAGAAAGCACAGCAGAAGGTCTCCTTGGGTGATGATTCCGGGTTGTGATTCTTTCTGCATTGTCGTTTCTCTTCAAGACTTGTTCAGCGTGCGCTCTCAAATAAGGCTGCAGCATTGTGGATAGTGCGTCTCCAAGCCTCCCAGTGTGAAGCCATGGCGGACAATTGTTGGTGATCAATTTGGCCGAGCCTGAGATGTTGTTTCAGGGAGTCCTTGTATCACTATTTTGGAGCACCTCTCTTATGCTGACCCATGGCAAGTTCACTGTAGAGTACTTTTTTTGGGAGGCAATGGTCCTCCATCCTAGAAACGTGCCCGCGTGTTCTCAATATCATGGCCTCAATGCTGGTGATCCCTGCTTGCTCAAGGACAACAACATTCGTCACATAGTCAGTCCAGTGTATATTTAGGATTGTGTGTATACAGCGCTGATGAAAGCGTTCAAGGAGTCATAAGTGTTGGCGATAGGTGACCCATGTTTCAGACCCATAAAGGAGAATAGACAGTACAATGGCTCTATATGCACTGCTTTTTGTGCTTCGCCTCAGGTGTTTCTTACTCCAGACTCTTTTGTAAAGTTTTCCAAATGCGCTATATCCCTTTGCTAATCTGTGATCGATCTCTTTGTCAATCTTGGCATCTGAGGAGATGATGCTTCCCAGGTAGGTGAACTGCTGAATGGACTTAAGCACAAATTTGCCTATGGCAATGTGGGGATGGTGGTATTCGTCCTGTGGTGCAGACTGGAAGAGAACTTCCATTTTCTTCAGGTTGACTTCCAGCCCAAACAGCTCTGCAGCTGTTGCGAAGCAGGATGTTAGGCGCTGCAGAGCTGCTTCTGTGTGGGCAACAAGGGCAGCATCATCAGTGAAGAGCAGCTCACGGACTAGATAGTTTAGAGTCTTAGTGTGAGCCCTCAGACGGCTTAAGTTAAACAAGCTACCATCCGTACGGTAACGTATATAGATGCCGTCGTCTTCTTCAAGCTCTGCTGTAGCCCTTTGAAGCATCACGCTGAAGAAGGTTGTAAATAAAGTTGGATCAAGAACACAACCTTGCTTCACTCCATTAGTTATTAGAAAGGGCTCTGAAAGAGCATCACCATATCTGACTTGACCGTGCTGGCCCTCATGTAGCAAAACAATCACTTAAAGGAATTTGGGGGGCATCCTAGTCTTTCCAGGATCTGCCACAGACCTTTTGTACTCACAGTGTTAAAGGCTTTGGTGAGGTCGACAAATGTTACATAAAGTCCCTTGTTCTGCTCTCTACATTTCTCTTGCAGTTGTCTAAGGGTAAATACCATATCTGTAGTACTCCTATTGGCTCTGAAGCCACATTGGTTTTCAGGAAGAAGTTCTCCTGCAATAGCAGGAACTAATCTGTACAGGAGTATCCTTGCAAGGATTTTTCCAGCAATAGAGAGCAGTGTTATACCTCGATAATTTGAGCAATCAGATTTTGCTCCTTTTTTCTTGTATAGGGTGATGATGATTGCATCTCAGAGATCTGATGGCAGTTCCCCTTTTTCCCAGCAATTCACAAGGAGTCCTTGGAATTTATCATTAAGTACATGACCTCCATGTTTCCAAACTTCAGGTGGGATTCTATCAATCCCAGCTGCTTTGCCGTTTTTCATCTGCTGTATGGCCTTAAGGGTCTCTTCCAAAGTGGGAGCTATGACCAATTCATTTTTCATAGTTTTTTGTATCATATGTTGGATAGCTGAGCCTTGGACTACTTGGTTGGCACTGAAGAGACTTTGAAAATGTTCAGCCCATCGATTCAGGATGGAGGCTTTCTCAGTAATTAGTGTTTGATCATCTGTACTGTATAAGGAGCTTTGGACCTGATAAGTAGGTCCAAACACTGCTTTAAGAGCTTCATAAAATCCTCTAATATCACCCAGATCTGCACAGCGTTGTGACTTTTCTGCTATATTGATCCACCACTTGTTCTGAATGTCTCAGAGTTTTTGTTAAAGTTTACTACATGTGAGGTGGAAAGCTGCTTTTCTTACATGGCAAGTTGGCTGGGCAAGGTATGCCTGGTGAGCAGTTCTTTTCTTTGCCAACAGCTCCTGAATCTCTTGGTTGTTTTCATAAAACCAGTCTTGATTTTTCTTATGGGAGAACCCGAGGGATTCTTCCGCAGACTGGAGCATACTGTTTTTGATATGTTGCCAAAGCACTGTAGGAGAAGGAACTGTAGGATGGTCTTCAGGTTTTGTTTGCAGATTTGCCTGGAAGTTGTCTCTTGTGGTAGCTTGTTGAAGATTGTTGACTTGGAGTCTCCTCTTTAAGATGCCGCCCCTCTTAGATTTGAGCTTAAGATGAAGATAAAGGAGATTTTCAGACGGCTCAAATCAGCGTCTTGCCGCGCAAGCAGCCTCCTGTGCAGTAACGAGGCTGCTGCGTGGCAAGGGTCCATTTCGGACGATGCTGTTTCTCTCTTGGCGTCGTCCATGACTATTGCGGCTAGAATTGGAGCCGGCTGCGCTGTTTTGTACTCAAGGACAACTTCCTCATTACTGCACCGGAGGCTGCTTGCGCGGCAAGATGCTGAAAGAGGCGTCTGAAAATCTCCTTAGTTTACATCTTACAAGGCGATGATCTGTTTGGCATTCTGCACTTGGCATCACTCGAGTATGACAGACATTGCAAATGTTTCTCTGGCAGAGTAGAACATAGTCATGTTGTCTTCAAGCTATCTTTCTGCTGAAAGATAGTGTTTGTAATAGTCAGCTGTTGTTCTGCACAGAACTCTAGCAAGAGTCATCCGTTATCATTGCAATTTCCAACGCCGTGCTTGCCTAAAACACCTTTCCAGGCTTTGGAGTTCTTTCCCACTCTGGCATTGAAATCACCAAGGATAATAATGTTATCTTCTACAGGGACTTTTTGAATGGGGTGGTGTAGGTCTGTGTAGAATTTGTGTTTCTCAACACGGTCGGCTTGCATAGTTGGGGCATATATACTGAAGAGAACAACATGTGGGGGGGCGTAAGGAAATAATGCAGTCAGAGTGTCCTGTTGGCAAGGTTTCGAGTTTGGAGGCAATGGAGCTTTTAATCATAAAGCCTACTCCTGAAAGATGTTTTTCAGTTTTAGGTTTGCCAGACCAGTAAAGTGTGCAGCCGGCGCTGTGTTCTTTAAGGCTTCCTTCCTCATGGAGATGGACTTCACTAAGAGCAGCGATGTCAGTATTAAGTCGTGATAGTTCATGGGCTATTAGAGCAGAACGACACTCAAGCTGCCCACTATCTGCAGAGTCTTGCATGGTTCTGATGTTCCAGCATGCAACCGTCAGTTTATTTACACCTTTGGAGGCCGGTGTGTGCCTTTGTTTCTTTGCCTTGGTTTGACTGCATCAGAAGATACCTGTTGGCCGCAGTTAGCCAACCAGGTAGATGGGGATGAGCTTTCATTAGGCTACCTTTTCTAGGCCCCTCTCCATATGGAGCAAGCAGTGCTCTCCTTAAAAAAGGCTGCTTGGTCGTTCAGGATGCTGCTGAACAAGACTGTCATCTCCTGGGTCAGCCTCAAGCGACCAAAGTCCTGAACCGCCTGCATGCAGGGTTGGGTCTGTGGCTTCCAGTGCATCTTTACACCTGCTGTTTTGTCTCTCGCCTATTGCTACAAGGCTTTTTCGGAATTGGATTTGTCCTTCGAGCCTGTGCAATGGATTTTTCTGGTGGAGCACAGCGTGCACAGAACTGGCCTCACCCTTTAAACCAAAGGTTCATCTGCTGTGGCCTTGCAAGCATGGATAGTAGCAACGAGGTCCTTGGGTCATTAGCATTTCCTTCTCTTAGATGGTTGACCTTACAGGGTAACGGGCACCATCTGCCCGGGTTTGGAATTAGAGTTTTCCTTCTCCTAGGATGGTTGCCATAAGGCTAGAGAGACCATCCTGCCCTTTGATGCTCTTTGTCAGACCCTTCGGTTTTGACCTGTCTAGCATGGGAGGCCTTATTATGCCACTGCCAGTATAGCTTAAAACTTCATTAGGGTAGGCAAGCCTCTCCCCCACGGCAAGGGGGTGTCAATGGAAAGGAGTGTTACATGAATGTTTGAACAAAGGGGTCTAAGTGCACCTAGATGATGCACTGATTTATTCCCAAGAGCTTGAGTCACATGTAAGACTGGTGAGAAAAGTGCTATCCAGATTGTTGGATAATTACTTGTATGTAAAACTGTTGAAATGTGAATTCCATCACCAGAGCTTAAATTATTTGGATTTCCATGAAAGGCATTGAAATGGCTCCTGTGAAAGTGGAGAGGGTGGTGAAATGGCAAGCCCCACACACATGGAAGCAACTTGAAAGTTTTGGGGGGTTTGCAAACTTTAGAGGTGTTTTATTCCCAGATTTGCACAGGTAGCTTTGTCCCTCACGAATTTGTTGAAAACCAATAAAAAATCCAAAAACCAACAAGCTCCAGCAGAGCAGGTGAAGGCAAAACCCCAGAGCAAAACTGAGTGGGATGAGTGATGTCAAGAGGTGTTTAATCACCTCAAGAGGCTTTTCATCTCTGAAAGGTGTTAAAACACCCAGACCAAGACAAGCATTTGTAATTCAAGTAGACACTAGGGATGTGCTGTTAAGAGCTGTGCTACTGCAAAAAGATGACCAAGGGCAGTTAAGGCCTTGTGCGTATTTGTCAAAGAAGTTCTTAGATATGGAAAGCGCTTGGGCTGTTTGGGAGAAAGAGATGCTGCCATCAAAAAAAGCTTTAGAGATGTGGAGGCATCGATTAGAAGGGGCATCCCACCCATTTGAAATCTGGACAGATCATAAGAATCTAGAGGTTCTACAGACTTACAGGAAACTGAGCCCCAAACAGGTCCAGTGGGCTAAGTTCTTTTATAAGTTTCTTTTCCAATGGAAATTTTTGCCTGGGAAAAAACATTTCCTGGCAGATGCTTTTTCTCACTTTCCTCAGTAGGACAGTCAAAGGTTGGAAACCATAGGCACAGTGCTTATGCCCAAGCAGTTGGGAGTGGATGTGGCCACCCGTAGTCAGATGTAAGCAGACAGGCAGAGTCCCCAGGTAGAACCATCCATTCAACAGGCATTGAAAGAAACCTGTAGCTCAGATGACTGGTTACAAGCTCACAAAAGTGAATTGGATTGTAAAAATAACATTTTGGTGCAAGGGGAAAAGAGATCTTTATGTCCCTGAAAAATTGAAAGGTGAAATGTTGAAACATGTTGAAAATATCCTGGGCATTTTGGGTTTATGAAAATGCTGCATTCAGTGATGAAGCAATACTGGTGGCTGGGTCTTAGAAAAGATGTGGCAGATTATGTTCAGGGGTGCCCTGTTTGTGCTACTGCTAAGCCTCAAGGGGAGAAGCCATGTGGGTTGTTACAGCCACTCCTAACCACCAGTCAGCCATGGGATCACATTAGCAAGGATTTCATAGTAGGGACTTTTTCAGATGGGGCCAAAATACCCCAATCCTGCCTCGCTATCCCCATTCCCATTCCTGCGATGGAATCAAGGAAAATCTTCAGACACTTACCTTGATCCTGCAGCAGGAATGTTCTTCCCCTCCCCTCACTGGCCGGGAGTAAATGCAGCTGTCATAAGGCTTCATTAATGACCCGGAAATGAAATCCCACCCGTTCTCGCGAGAGAATGTTGGTGCGGGAAATTTAAAAAGAAAAGTCAGAATTAAAAACCAAGCCCCAAAACAAATTAAAAAAAAAATAACCTGGGGAGGGGGAGGGAAAGGGTGTCACCTCCTCTCCCAAATCTTTGCCAGAAGTGTCCAGCCCGGACCTTCCCCCCGCAGCTGGCATCACGCCAGCATAACAGGAGAGGAACGGGGCACCTTTCAGGCCACCTGTGATTCCATGACAGACACGGAACAGGTGGTCTATTCATGACTTTTCGTCATGAATAAAATATTACTGGAGCAGCACAGGACTAGCACGGGAGAGGGCAATGTCATCTGAAAGTGAAATCTTTCAGCGACCCTGTTCTGTGCCTGCCACAGAGTATATAGCCAGTCTGAAACAGTCCATTATCTCCCCACAAGTAGTGTTAAAACTGTGATTTGGTAGTGGTGGACTTGTTTATCAAGGAAGCACATTTTGTGACATGTAAAACATTGCCCCCACTCTCAATGATTTTCTGGATGCCATTTTATGAAGTTTTATGATGTGTTATAAAACACTTGGTACTTGCCTTCCAGGATCAGAGAAAAACAATCATTTCTCTCTTTGACCTTTTAGTTGTTTTAAGACTTTATCAGACGACCCCTTTTAGAATGTTCTTTTGCCATCATAGAAAAACCTATTTCTATGCTGGCAAAAGAACGCTCCCCCCTTGTACCTTCATCTCCTGGCAAAGGCTCCCCAGCAATACAGAGGAAGTGAATGGAGCCCCGTTTACTTCCTTGTTCAAAATCCTGTGAGACTAACATATAAAAAGTTGCACCAAGCACCTAGGCACAATTTAAAAGTCCCAAGTAACCTGGGGAGGGTCATAAAAAGAGTGAAACTTACGTGGATAGTCCAATCTCTCCCAGAAGTGTTTGCACTGGACCAGCCACTCTCTCTGCAGTGACAAGAGTTAAATGCCAGAGGTTTTGCATGCTGGCATTGCCGGCACAAAAGCAGCACGGGGGATCTATTGAAGGTTTAAACTGTCAATTAAAAGATACGGGATTTTGACAGGACATAACCGCAAAAGGGCGACATTGTCTGACGTGGTATTGTTATGATGCTGTATTTTGTCCATCTGATAAAGTACTAAGTTTTAAAGATATTGGATTTAATTCTTATTCTCAGTCCAAAATTGCCAAATAATTTAACTTTCAGTTCTTTTAAGCAAAATAATATATAATATGCATCCTTCTCAGAGAAAATTTCAATTTGCACTTGATTTAATAATGGCAGGCAAACTTCAAATATTTACGATGTAGATTATTTGTACTCACTTGACCGTAATAAATCTCCAGGCTGGGGTGGGTGGGGAGGTCCTGCTTCCCTGTTCAGCAGGGATCATCAAAATAATCTATTCATCATGCTGTAAATCCTTGTTTGGACAAAGCATTCCATCTAGCAAAACCAAACTGATTTTTAATAGGTCCTCCAGCTTCACAGTGTGGGATGATGTAGATCCCAGTCACATGTCTCCACCTGAAAGCCTCCAGCAGAACCCAGGGCTATCCAGAAGACTGTGATTATGCCCTTATGGCTTAATTCTATATCTTTATACATGTAAAGATACTAATAAATCTTACAGATCTGATGCAGCTGTGGTCCTACAGATCTGATGCAGCTTTATACACATAAAGATAAGTAATAAATCCTCCTGATTTGATGCAGCTGTGATCATGGGTGCACTGCATCTCCCATTATCTTATAGCTCAGCAATCAGGTAAACAAAGGGTTAACTAGAGGTGGGAGTAAAGCAACACCTCTAGTGGCATCAATGATGTCAGGTCACCAGAGACAGAACTGACCAATTAGGACTGTCAGAGTGGCAATTTTGAAAAGGTAATATATACTGCTTCGGAGCTACAAGGCAGGAGAGAGAGAACAAAGAAGGTCCTGAGATGAGCCCATCACATCTCAGGCAAAGGGGAACCAAGAAAAGGACCCTGAGATGGTGGACTGAACTCATCTCAGTGTGTGAGTAGATTAGGAGAATGTTTAGCTAACTTGCATTAGGGAATTTATGTTTATTTTTCCTCATTTGGCTGAATGCTTTGCTATACTGTAACTTCTAAGAATGTACCTGGAAAAGAGGGAGCTTTTCCATGGGGCATTTGCATGTTTGAACTCTGTTAGAATAAATAAGCTTTCTGATCTTTCTATCAGCTAATACATACACATGCTTTGTTTTGCTCGGATGCTTCTCTTCCCTTCGGGACAGAGGGGAGGGGGTGGTAACATTTCTGCCAGGGAAGTAATGAAGGGAATCCTACAGTCTCCCTTTGGACTGTATGAAAGGGATCAGAAATCAAAGAGTGGTGGCCGCTAGATACCTCTAGGGGGTACAATTTAGGGGAATTCCCAGGCAGAAGAATACCCAAGATTGCATCTCCCAAAGGGGCAGCTTGGGGGTTCTCAGGAAGAAGCAACCCCCCATGTTGATCATATGGTGGCAACAGGGGCCAAAAGAACCCCCGAGCCTCATGACAGCAGCACACAGCTCATGCTTCTAACGGTCAGCCATCTTGGCAAGAGTCCCTAACAGTGAAGCTTCTTTTTACAAAATCTTACAATCCTCACCCAGCCCCTTTTCCTCTTTGTCTTCTCTCTAGCTGGAAGTATTTTCAGCAGCATCAGCAACAGGATGATGATGAAAGAGGGCTAGAGAAACACAGACTTTCACACAACAGTGTGTCTGCAGTAAACAATGCAACAAAGCTTGACCTGGGAAAGAATTGGGTTCTGCCCTAGCCAATCCTGCTGTAGTCATGTGTGCTTGCCTACAACAGGCAGCAGATGCCTCCAAAATCTCTTACTGATCATGTGTGAACAACAAAGAAGAGAGAAAAGGGGGAGAGGAGATATGACTGCCTCGCCAGCTCCCCCCACATGTTTTTTTTTAAAAGGATTTAGATGTTTGGCCACCCAAATGGGAATCATAACAAAGTTGGGGGCTGTTGAAAGAAAAAGTCATCTCAGGATGCATTTTGGAAGAAGCCTTCAAGTGGTCGCTAAAAAGTTCAAAAAGTTTTTCTTTACTTATGCAACACTTACCTGTAGTTTAATTTCACATGTGCATATTGTTAGTTTTGAACTTTAAAAAAATGCTGAATCATGTTGAGCTTCTCTTCTTTTTTCTGGTTCAGGAACCAGATTCTATTCTCTCCATGTTATTTTGGCAAATTTTGTTTTTATTCTCAGGAACACATCTACTTAGTTAACTGAGGTATACCTGTGTTACAGTTTAGAAATTCAAAATGTCAATTCAAGAATCACAGCCTGAACTCCAGATTTCAAAGTTGTTTCTTTAATGTCTTGTCAAACAGAGCCTTAAGATGCTGGTGGAAAATTGTTGGTCCTTTTTTCTATGGCACTTTTCCAACCATTAGTCACAGTACTCAGATATCTTTTACATGGAGTTAATTTTTTAAAAGCTATTTCTACATTTTGAAACACTGAGTTTATTTCACCTTTGAATCTAACAATTACAAATTGTATTTTAAAATATAGACAGCTATAGCTAAGTTACAGATAAATATTTTTGGGAGGCCATTTATTGTGTGTGAAAATCCTCATGTCTCTTCTTTCCTGCAGGTACGCAGAGTAGCTGAGGTTCTTGGGGCAGGAATTGGTAGTATTGGAGCCATTGGAGCCCTTGCTGCTGTTGGTGCTACTACAATCATGAAATCACTTGCCCGTCAATAAGAAAGATTTTCAGTGTATGACGAATATCTGAACAAACCAAATGAATGTTTGCTTCTTAATTAAGACCTGATGTATCACCGCCCTATTGTATTCTGCTTGGTTTTTGTATACTCTGCACAGAGGCCCCAAGACAAGATACAGACATGATAGCACAACTTTAAACAGATATGCAGCTCATGTTCAACTATACCAGTCTTGGCACTGATAAGGTCATTTCCTCCTGAGAATAACAATTGGTTCCCATTCTCACACCTGGCAGGGCAGGGGAGGAGAGTGACTCAAGCCCCACCCAGCCTATGAGCATCATTGTAGCTTCTACAAAACTCACTTCTGTTCAATATATAACCCCACCTTTTGTGGAGGGACTATTTTCTTCCCCCAGTCTCAGGAAGGAGAATGCAGGCATGTTGTCTGATGGCTACAGAGGCCCAGTGGTGCTATCAGGTTGTCTTGTTCTTGGGGACCACCTGCCTCTTTTGGACTGAAGGAAGGGGAGATCACTTCCTTCGATTTTATTGCTGCCACTGCATCCTTTTCCCACTTGTTCATAATCAATAAAACTATAAATTGTATCAGCAGCAGCTCTGTTTTACGGTGTATCCTTTGACCCTACTTTTGTCAGGACCTGAGTGTGTCAGGTCAAATTAATTTTTACACTGTTGCTAATTGGGTAAATAGTTTTTAAATTTTTTTTTAAAGAAGGATGATATCTAGAAAGGAGTTCCCTGAGAGAGCTGCAAATCATAGAATCAAGGAGTTGGAAGAGACCCCAAGGGCCATCTAGTCCAACCTTCTACCATGCAGGAATACCCAATCAAAGCACTCCCAACAGATGGCCATGTTTAAAAACTGTTTAAAAACCTCCCAAGAAGGAGACTCCACCAAACTCCCAGGCAGCACATTCCACTGCCAGACAGCTCTTACTGTCAGGAGGTTCTTCCTAACATTTATCTCTTTTCCTGGAGTTTGAACCCACTGCTCCATGTCCTAGTCTATGGAACAGCAGAAAACAAGCTTGCCCCATCCTCAGTAGGACATCCCTTCAAACATTTAAACATGGCCATCATGTCCCCTCTTCATCTTCTCTTTTCCAGCAAATCAAGAAAATTCATGATACCCCTAAATGTTCTGCATGCACTGTATATTAATACTGTACACTAACTAGACATTTGAAGAATGGGTGTTTTATGGTTGATTTACAAAAATGAAAGAAATGGTAATTTAAGTGTACAGGAAAATTAATTCACAATGATGTGTTCAGTAATATGAAACCAATCTATACTTACCCTGAATAGCTCTAGTGTGTCCCTCTTCTTGTGCTTCTTCTAATGTTTGAGTAGCATACAAGGACCAATTCTGAGTTTCTCCTGCATCAGCATATGCTACTTTTGAAACAAGCCACTCAGGCTGAATAAATTTGCCTGACTCCCCCCCACCCCCGCCAGCTTTTTTGCTTTTTCATCTTCTTGCTTTTTAAAAGCTTTTCTGTGCTCCAGGCTTAAATGTTAACTTCACCTTAAAATAATGCCAAAAGCATGTGTAGACTAGGAATCAGAAGACACAGGAGATTATCAGACAGGACAAAAATAGCATCTCTGTCTCGCAATCTCCTCTCCTGCCCTGTCCCAGCACAATAACTCAAAGTTTCACACTTACCTTCTTTGCATGATCCTCCTCTCTCCTCAGCATCCCAGGAGTGAATGCAGCTTGAACAGAGCTGCATTCACTTCCTGGAATGGAAATCCTGGCTGTTCTCGTGAGAGGACGATCGTGTGGGAAATTCAAAAGCAAAAAGCAAAATACACTTTAAATAGTTAAACAAAGCATCTAAACACACTTTAAAAATTAAAGTATGTTCTTATGCATAATGGAAAATATAATAAAAACAGTTTAAAATAAATAAATAAACACACTTTAAAAATTACAAATAACCCAGGGAAGGTACAAAAAAGTGTGCCACTTACCTTGTTGTCATGATCGCACCCAGAAGTGTTCTGGAACAGACCTCCCACTTACGCTGGCATCATGCCAGCATAGCAGGGCACCTTTTCAGTTGCCCATTGTTCCATGACAGAAATGGAACGGGCAATCTATTCACAGCTTAAGCCGTGAATAAAAAGGAGTGCCATGGGAATGAAAGCAGCATGGGAGCATAATGGGACAGGGACGACGTTGTTTGATATTCAAGCCCTTTTGCAATCTCCTGGTGTTGTTGTCACGCCATATTTAGCCTGTCTGATAATCTTCGTAACTAGTTGTTATGTACCTTCAAGTTGTTTCCAACTTGGGGGACCCTATCATGGGGTTTTCTTGACAAGATTTTTTCATATGAGTTTGCCTTTGTCTTCCTCTGAGGCTGAGAGAGTGTGACTTTCCAAAATCACCCAGTGGGTTTCCATGGCTGAGTAGGAATTCAAACCTTGGTCTCCAGAGTCATAGCCCATCACTCAAACCACTACACCATGTTGGCTCATGTTGAAGACATAACACACTCCCATATATTATCTCTCTGGTAGTCTCTGGCATGCCCTTTTAAGAGGTGGTGGACAACTGTCCAAAGCTAATGGGCTGTATGGGTCTCCCCAGGAGAATTTGGAGGTCTGCACCCACATCACACCCTCATAGCTCAATTTTTAATTTTTTTTTTCTTCCAGTGCCCCAACAGGAGTTGGGAGACAATTTTGCTACTTGTTTGTCCCCTCTTGGTTATTTTAGGTCAGAAGAGGCCTTCTTTCCAAAAGGAAGCAAACTGGAAATCAAATTCTGGGTTACTTCCTGCTGGAAAAAGGCTAAAATGGCACAAGTGAAGAAATGTAGACATATTATTCCTGGGCAATGGGGGCATTTGGGGGTGAAAAACTTAAAATAGAGGGCCCTGGGAAGGTGTGATGAGGACTGCAGCCCTACAGGTTCCCTTGGCATTTGGGGTGTGGAACATTTGGGTTTTTTTCTCTCCTAAACACAGTGAGATTTAACAAAAGTTCTTTGGACAGCTCAAATACAGCCTTAAGTTTTTAAATGGAAGTATTTTATTTTATTAATTTATTTAGGTATTTATACCCTGCTGTTCATTCACAAAGGCTCTCAGAGCAGCTTACAAATTGTTTAAGCAATAGCAATTTACACATCTACATCGCATTAAGCAGTTTCCAATGTGTGTTAGCTAAGTACAATACGTTACTATGTTAATTTGTTTATTTATTTATATCCCACTTTTCTCTCAGAACTAGAGCTCAGCTAGATGGGGAAATTAATAGCGAAATATAGTGCCTTACCTCCCTGTTGCTGCAGTGCTCATTTGTGCCCACGACTTATTCGCAAGATCGCTGGCATGGAAAATTAGCTGAGTTTGCAGTTTACACAGAGCATACCCCAAGAAAAGATGGTAGCCATGAGTGAATTGCCTGCTGAAAACCTCCCTCCACCCCCCCTTTTTGTCCTTAAATAACAGATGCAGAAGAACAATTTTCCAGTTTAAAAAAACTTTTTTCTCTCTCTATTGGTTGAACGATCGTGTGCAAGATCATTCACCCGGGAAAAAAATGGCTCCAGCCACTTCCTCCCTTCTAGGCCTGCCCTCGCTGAGGTCCAACCAATCACGTTTGAGTTCTTCAATGTGCCCCTGTTTGAATTGGTTGTTCAGATGAGCTGTTATGCGCATTTTCACATAATTTTTTTAAAAGATCACGAGAAACAGCGAATACTGTTATCGTGAACTACTTGGAGTTTTCAGCCCCCCTCCTTCCCAAAATGGTGAATCCCAGCAGGAGCTTATCTGAACAAAAGGTATTCTGCCTGCATTCTTTGTGGATTTTTTTCATCATCTAGATAGCCCCTAGGACTCAAAGCATCTCACAAGAAGATTAAAAGTAGGTGTTGATAGATTCCAATACATTTCATTCCTTTTAGCCATGGACAACTGGGGGAAAAACCCAGATAAATACAGAGAGTTATAAAACACAGTTAAATAAATTGCAATATTAAAACACAAGTGAATTAAAAAGCCATTTTAAAACACATTGGTTAAAAAGCGTAGAACCAATCCATTAAGAGTTCTGTTAATCACTTTTATTAACCCAAAGCCTGAATAGCCCAAAGTGTGCCTGAATACAGGGCTTTGCCTGCCAACAGAAGGACAACAGGGAGGGGACCAATCTCACCTTCCTTGGCTGGGAGTTCCACAGCCTGGAGAGCAGACAGAGTGAAGTAGGAACGCCATCAAAGAAATGAAAACCTCTGCTTGATCATGTTCCTCGTTCTCTGATTTCCTCTCAATTCAACAAACAAGTTAATCAAGAAAACGAAGTCCTCCCCCACTCCCTAGGACTTACTTTAGGCAAAAGAATCCAGAGGCTGAGCCTTTTTCTTCTCTCTGCTCTCAAAATGGAAGGCAATGAAGCCTAGTCTAGAGGTTATGTTGTTTGTTTTTGTTGTGCCTTCAAGTCTTTTCCAACTTATGGATTTATTGAGACTCAGAATGTGTGACTTACCCAAGGTGATCCAGTGGGTTTCCATGGCTAAGCAGGGATTCAAACCCTGGTTTCCAGAGTCATAGTCCAACACTCAAACCACTATGCCATGCTGGTTCCAAATGTTTATACAATACACTTTACTGAGAACTTTCTTTTCACTCTTCTTCTACATCAGGAATAAGGAACTGGTAGTTCTTGTTGCACTCCATCCCCCATCAGTCCCAGCTGACCAGTAGTCGGGGATTTGGGGCACTATCAGTCTAACAACAGCTGAAAGGCTATAAGTTCTATGTCTGTGCTCCACATTATCATAAATCTCTCATGCATGTTGTTGTTATTTGCTTTTAAGTCGACCTTGACATATGACAATCCTATGACTGACAGACCTCCAAGACCCCTGGTCACGAACTGCCCTGCTCAGATTTTTCAAATTCAGGGCTGTGGTTTTCTTGAATGAATCAATCTACCCGTAATGCAATCTTCCTCTCTTCTTACTGCCTCCGCTTTAGCAAGCACTATTATCTTTTCAGTGAGTAATGTTGTCTCATGATATGTCCAAAGTACAACAGCATCAATTCAGTCACCTTAGGTCTTGTCTATACAGCAAAAAAATTTCCGAACGGCATTCAAAAGATTGATGATCTGTACAGACGGCCATTTGAACGCAGACAAGTCATTCAGAGAGAGGGTGACAAAACTCACCCTAAAGTCTGCGAGCAGTGGATTTGGGGCTTCAACCAGATCGCTGGGAAAAATCTGTATGATAATCGAACAACTGACTGTTCACACAAATACGAATACCCCTGTTCGCACAAATATGAACAGACAGTGTAATCTGATTGGCTGGCTGAGCAGAGGGGGTGGGGCTAGGAAAGAGGGGAATCGGCAGTGGCTGCCATGTTGATTAAAATCTGTGATTAAAATCTGGAGAAATCTGGCGTGGCCGCTTCCAATCCTTCACGGAAGTGACAATGATTTCGGAAGAGGGACAGCAGCATCCAAAAAGGGCCCCCTGCCGTGCGACAGTGCTATGCCTCTCCCGAGACCTCCTGCATGGTAAGTATCATCTGAAAAAGTCCTTAATCCCCTGTATGGATTTTTTTACACCCTTGTAGACAGGACCTTAGCTTCTAGGGAGAGTTCATACCTGATTTGCTCTAGGAGCCATTTATTTGTTTTTTGGCAGCGTGTGGTATCTTGTGCATGTACACTCTTAGAAACACTCCAGTGAGTTAATGAGACCTTTCAATCGGATCAGGGACTACCTGGAAATAATTACCCCAAAAGCAGTGCACAAAGTGGGTGGGGGGAATGTAAGAGTCTTATCAGAAGACCAAGTCAAAATGGTTGCCTATGATATATATGAATCTGTATTGTTTTAAAATCCACATAAAATGCCAATCTTTGGAATCATTGATGAAAAAACTTTGGTGTAGAAATCTAAGTTCTGTGAATAAAGTTTCAATATTATTGTTGACAAAGAGACTCAAAACTTTCCAGTGGAATGCAAAGCCCTCACATTTGAACTGGATACACTAAGGGAAGCATACACTAGCCCCTGTCTGCTGCTGTCTGCTTGGACTCGAATCAACAATAAATGACACACTGACTTGACTCGACTTGTGACTTGTATGTTTTTAGCAACCGACTTAGTGGCCTTGGTTCAGTAGCATGACGCATTCACCCAAAATGTTATGGAGTGGAAAACGGTTTTCCTCCTTTGAACAATGCTTCCCTGATCTCACTGCTCTTTCCCTACCAGTCACATGATGGAAGCAGTAATAGCAAATGCATTAAGCAATGGGTTTGAGTGGAAGGATCCTTCTATGGCTTTTCAAAAGCTTTAGAAGCTTATCTGATATGCAGCAGGGACAGGCTGCTGAAGAGACCTCAAGCCCTGCCTCAAGCTCATTGCCTAACACATTTGCTGATAAATGTTTTTTACCTAACTTTGTGAACGACTTCTTGATCTTCTAGTTATTGAAACTCCACCTCACCCCCCAATACACATACCCCCACCTCCCTTTTTCTGTTAAAGTTCCCCACACGTGAGACTCAGGACTTTTTCAAACAAGGAGGTTGGGAGAAATATGGGTCTGTCACACTTACAGAGCCCCGTTTCATACAGCCCCATCCTCCTCCCAACCTTCCCTTGTCCTTCTTCCATGCTGCGGGCGCCACTTTTTATTGACAGGATTTTTCCATGAATAAAAGTGGTGGGTTTCTCACACAGGCAGCATGGAGTAAGGATGGGGGAAGGTCGGGAGGAGGATGGGGATGTCTGAAACCGGGCTTTGTAAGCGTGACAGCTCTGTTCTCTTCTCCCAACCTCCTCGGGTGTTTTTTTTTTTTTACCATGTTTGAAAAATTCCTCAATTTTTGACTTGACTTGAAAGTACAGTATCTTGCAAGGACTTGAGACTCGACCTGCTGAAATCACTGCTTAGCCTAGGCTTTGCTCCTTTTAGCTGAAACCTTTAGAATCTGGGATTTGGGCCAGAAAATCTCATGAGGTCATTTTCTTTCTGATAGCCCTTGTTCTGGCATAGAGAACCATGGTTAGCCTGTCCTCCTTGTCTTTGCTCTGTTCCAGCCAGGAGCCAATGTTCCCTACTTTCCTACACTAAAGGTCCAACCAAGGAGAGGCAACTTTTGTCACCTCTGTGGTGTGTGTGTGTGTAGATTAGGGAAAATATGATATTGTTCTTACTTTGAAACTTCTTTCTTTCTCTCACATCTCCTTACTGCTTCATATTGCTTAATTCCAAACCCTTGCAGCCTTGCAAGAGTGCTCATTTTGAATTAGTATATCCCCATCCTAGAGCAACTGTGCTGCATTAGGCATTCATCTATATGTACTGTTTGCTGTTTATGAAGATCTACTGTAATATCAGGAGCCAATATAGTGTAGTGGTTTGAGTGTTCCCTATGAGTCTGGAAACCAGGGTTTAAATTCCCTCTTAGCCATGGAAACCCACTTGGTGACCTTGGGCAAATCACATTCTCGCAGCCTCAGAGGAAGACAAAGGCAAACCTTGAAGGCAAAGGCAAGCCCCCAAGGCAGAAACATAGCAGCCAATGACAGAGCAGATAACTGGAGCCTCCATTGCCTGTGCTGCCACCACTTTCTCTGCCTCAGTATGCAGTCCTGGCATAGATGGCAGCTGGTTTTACTCTTCCACTTCCAGACCTCCTCCACTAGTGGTTCCTTGCATGGGGCCAACCCCACTTGCCTAGGTCTTGTGCTTGGACAAGACTATCACATACTCTCCAATTGTTCCAGTTTGGCAGGGACTGTCTTGGGCAAGTCACGCTTTCTCGGCCTCAGAGGGAAGCAAAGGGAACCTACCTCTGAGCAAATCTTGCCAAGAAAACCACATTATAGGGTCGCCATAAATTGGAATGACTTGAAAGCACACAACAACAACTAGGGCCATATGTGACATTTTTAATGAACTGCTGTTAGCACTCTTTCTTGCCATTCAGAACGGAAGTCCACCAATATGAAAAGCAAAACTAACTCTGCAATAGCATTCCATGACACAAGAGGGGAATTCCATCCAAATAGGAAATTCAGCAAACCACCCATTTTTAGCTGAAGTGATTAGCCCTTCTCTCTTTGGATCATAGCCACACATTACAAAATCTGCTATGAACATACTGGCTGAAAATCTGTTGACATCCATGAGGGTGGGGAGGAAGTCAACAAAGCCTGGAAGTGTTCCTTAAGCCTGGAAGTGTTCCTTAAAAAAAAGAAGAGAGAAAAAACCTACAGCAGCTAGAATCCCCCAGCCAGCATGGCCAAGTGACTGCAAATGAAGTTACTTTATTTGAAGAAATGACACAATGCTTTCTAAATACTTTTAAAAGGTAACTTTTGAAGAGTGTCTTTGGGGGCATTTTGATAGGATATTTTTTTTCAGATTGTATGCCATTTCTTTATCCATCCTAAAATGTATTTTTTTAAGAAACAAAAAGTTATGAATATCACAACAACTTACCTTTTAAACAATGCAGTCAGCAATATCAGTGATTTATCTAAACACTATAATGGCTGCTGAGGACAAACTGCTCTAAGTAACTTTCCATGCTCTAGGTAATCCCTTATGTATACAAAAGCCATTTCTCAACATTTCACAGCTCCAAGAACCAGAACCAGGAATGTGCCCTAATGGATAAAAGCAAGCTTCATGACAAGCGGTTAAGATTTAGCGAAAATAAAATGAAAGAAAGACCTGCATCCTCTTTATAGATAGCAGGAGCTTCAGGTTTGATCTCTGCACTTAGAATGCTATCTTCACAGAAAGACACGGCTTTGTCTCTTTGCTACCATAAGAGCATTTCCTTGAAGTTTGGGGGAATTATAGCTCAAAAAGGAGGCTTGTAAGAGGATGGTAACTTTGGGGATCTTTTCACCTATGTATACCAGTACTAACTGTAGAGAGCACTCCAGTTAAAGTTAAACAAAAGTATTTTATTTGAATTAACACAGGAGATACATAAACATACAAGAACATATACTCTCAAGAACCATATAAGGCTATTGGAAAGTAAGGTGGGAAGGATTGGATAGAGAGAAGTCTGAGGTGGAAGGGTGATAGTTACCAGTCTTGGAAAAAGAGGTTCTCACAGTGGAGAGACTCAGTGTCTGGACCAGACTGGCTGGTCCAGTCTGTGACACATATGGTTAAGTGTGGAAGGGTGATATTTTTATACCCTATTTTGTACCCTGGAGGGGTGCATTAATTATGACAAAACCTGAATGGCTTCCTCACAGATTGGACAAAAAGGTCCAAAATGAGCTGATTTCCTTAGCTCTGGAGTGACAAAGCATTGACAAAATTTGCAACAACCTCATACTCTTTGGACAGGTAGGGTGTATAAGAAAGATTTCTGTAGGGTGTGGTTTGAGGGATGGTCACTGATTGCATGCTTGAAAGGATTAGCATAGACCCATTAATGACTGGGTTCTCTGCATAATCCTGTCTGGGTTTTCCCACCATTATGATTCTGGACATGTCTCAGGTCATCGTGACCTCGACTATCCTCCAGTTAGCTTGACCCCAGTGTCCAGTCAGTGTGACGCTGACAAGTGTCCAATATGTGCAGTCATGAAATCTCATGGGGAGGGGTAGTAGAGTATGCTAACATCTTTTTCATTTTTCATTTTTCCCCAATAAAATCTGCCTTATGTCTGATTTCCTTTGAATTCGTTGGCAATGGTTGTATTTTTCTGAAACTTTGCCAAGTATCATAAGGAAGTCAGCAAACATGATTTATGCTGTTTAACAATAGCAGTATCAAAATGACTCCCACTCCACCCTAAATTATACTGCTGAAATTAATAAAGCTTGGTGCAACCAAGAGTCTGTGTGTGTGTGGCTATGGGGAAAGACTTTGAGCTCTGTTCAGTTCTGTTTTTCAAAACCAAATCCTGAAGCTTAGAATTCTTTAATTCTAAGTGAATGTCTTTTGCACCATGCTTCAGTTGTTGAATCTTCAAATCCTAGAGCAAGCATCTGTCTTCTTTTAAAAAAAATATTTTTTATTAAAAGATTTTCAGCAATAATAAAAAAACAACAAAACCACAATAATACACATTCATTACTTATCATATTATACAAATATAATCACTATCCCATATCATACTCTTCATTCTTACTACAGCTAACATATCGCTCAAACAATCCATATTTGACTTCCTTCCAGCTTGCTCATGGTGCCTTTCTCTTCTTTAAACTCTTTTCTTATCATCTCTCCTTCTATTCTTTTATATCCCATAGTTCCACTATCCTGTTGAATATTTCTCTACTTTCTTGTCTATGTATATATATGATATAGAATTTTGTTCAAATGTCACTGTCTAACTATTTCTATGTCATTCAATGAATTGAGGATTTTTATTTTTATTTGTTTCGAATTGTGATAATCATGCCTTCTAAGGTCTTATTGGCACTGGCCAGACTATTCTGGCCCCAGAGCTTCCCTGGGTACCCCTGCCCATTACCTTGTGTTCCATGATGGAAATGAGCAGATTTTTGCATGCATGCACTGTGCTGTATTGGTGTGCACCTCTGCCACTCATGTCTCACACCACACTCTCTGAGGCCAGAAACAAGGCACCCCGGCCTTGATCACATGCTGGTGGCCTCATTGTGACCTTAGAGAGCGTGGCATGTGACCCCAGCAGCGGAGGTGCCTGCCGATACAGCACAGCATGCACACGCAGACAGTTTTTCCCACAGGATTGGATTTTCCAAGATATTTCTTAACCTGGTTTAAGGGGTTTTTGCCCCAGTTTCTAGTCAGAACTGCCTGGACACTGTCTTGAGAGTTCAGACTATAATCAGGATCAAAACCCTGCCTTGTCTGAACAGCTGTGTACAGGAACCGCGGTGAGAGGGGCCCGTGCAGACAAGGCCTAAATTAGAAACAGCACTTAGCTGAAAAGCATAAGCATAGAAACCCAAGGCATTCACAGTCTAGATTGTTTCAAACTCTGTATAATTTTAGCAAGAGAGACATGATTGGAAATATGTGTCTCCAGATATAGACTGTAAATATTCAGCAACCCAATTATAGCTGCAGCCTAACTACAGACATTTTAATCAATGAATCACCACTTCTGTAATCTATACATTACTGTTTACATGTGTAATTGTATGCTTGATACTAAAGGCAATCTGCCTACTAGAGCAGTGGTTCTCACCCGTTGCCCCTCCAGATGTTTTGGACTCCTACTCCCAGAAATACCAGCCAGCGTGGCTAATGGTCAGGGATTCTGGGATTTGAAGTACTGTACAGCACATCTAGAGGACCAAAGGATAAGAATCACTGTGTTAGAATAGGAAGTGGCCAAACTAATGAGGAAGAGCCAACCCTACCAGTAAGGCAAAATGTACAATTCCATACAAAGGCAACAAATATTTATTTATTTAATTTGTGGTATACCATGCTGGGTCTCTAATTTTATACAAACAGAGAGAAAGAGAGAGAGACAGACAGAGACAGAGACAGAAAGAGACAGAGACAGAGGAGATTTTCAGACCGCGTTTCAGCGTGCCTAGCGCGGGAGGAACTTTCGGGAGAGGGACGGCGATCTTGCGCAGCAGGGGGGCGTTTTCGGACGCTGTTGTCCCTCTCCCGAAACCATCTGTGTCACTTCCGTGAAGCTTCGGAAGCCTCAGTGCCATATTTTAATCACGGGCAACCTCCGTGATTAAAATATGGCTCTGCGGCTTCCGAAGCTTCACGGAAGTGACACGGATGGTTTCGGGAGAGGGACAACGGTGTCCGAAAATGCCCCCCTGCTGCGCAAGATCGCCGTCCCTCTCCTGAAAGCTCCTCCCACGCTAGGCATGCTGAAAACGCGGTCTGAAAATCTCCAGAGACAGAGGAGATTTTCACACGGGGCCAAAATGCCCCGTTACTGCCCCGCTACTTCCTCTCCCGTTCCTGCCACGGAATAACATAAATCTTTCATACACTCACCTTAATTCCACAGCAGGAACGGGCTCCCCCTCCCCTTGCTGGCCGGCCATAAATGCAGCCATTGTAAGGCTGCTTTTACGACCGGCCGTCTGAAACGTTATCACGTTATCACGTGATAATGCCGGACGGTAAATTTAAAAAATAAAACTCCCCCAAACATAAAATCAGTTCACCAAGCACAAAAACACTCTTTAAATCACATAATCAAAACAGGGAGGGTAAACTAAAGGGTGCCACTTACCTGGATGTCCAGATCGTACCAGGAAGTGCTTGGAACGGACCTCCCCTCCACAGCTGTCATTTCGGAACAGGAACGGGGCTCCTGTTCGCACACCTGTGATTCCGTGATAGTGACAGAATGGGAGGTCTATTCACGATGAAAAATTGTGATTACATTGTTCTGGAACAGTCACGGGAGTAGGATGGATGCAGGACAGAACGGGGTCAACGTCATCCGAAAGGGAAAACCTTTCCCAACCCTGTTCTGTTCCTGCCACGGGATAGATAGCCTGTGTGAAAATCTCCAGAGAGACACACACAGAGAGAAGGTGGGCAAACAGGCACGTACATGGTGATGGTTCTCATTAATATTTTTACATTAAATTATATTATTTCCTTCACAAAACAAAATAAAAATCATGCTTACTCCCAAGGGGATAGTTTTCCTTATGCTTTACATTGTCATTTGAATTGCTTTAACCTATAATTTATAATCTAATTGTGTTTTAATATTTGAATTTGTTTATAGTATGTTTTGTCCAAACTTGCTGTGTTCCCTTTGTGGGGAAAAGGCAGGATATAAATCCAATAAATAATTGTGGGGTTTTTTTTCTGGTCAGGACCTGCAAACTGTCTTGCTCTAACATAAAAGGAATGTCAGTGCAGTTCTATAGCAAGGAATGATAGGGGACAGTGATGGGGGGAGAGAACTATTGTGTGGTTTCACACTGAAATAATACATGTGGGATGCATCTGCATTGCTGAAATAATCCAGTTTGACACTGCTTTAACTGCCATGGCTCAATGCTATGGAATCCTGGAATTTGTAGTTTGCTGTGACACTAGAGCTCTCTGACAGAGAAGTCTAACTATCTCACAAAACTACAAATTCCAAAATTCCACAGCATTGAGGCATAGAATTAAAGTGGTGTCAGGAGGGATTATTTCTGCAGTGTAGATGCAGCCATGGTCACGTAAAGAGGATGGAGTACTAGTGACCAGCATAAAGTCCAGGTTCAAAAATAAACTTGATGTTCCAGCATAAAGGAGGAAAGCACAGCCTGTTCCACAGAAAAAATACAAATGATGACAATTAAATATCTGTTCCTGTTTCTAGGTAGAGCCCTAAAATAAAACCTACAAATCAGTACCAATAGTTCTAGGAACATTTGCTGAAAGTAGACCAGAAATGGGACTTGCAAGGATTATGTTTTCCAGGGGTCCATATTCATTGTAATCAAAATACCGATCGGGCATGAGCCCTTGTGTTTTATTACTCAGATTTTAAAAGCCACTTTTCTTGGCTTCAAAGGAAGTCTACTGCCCTCCCGCTCCTTATTTAACATCTGTAGAGAGATGAAATTTCCACTGTATTGTTGAACAAAACATCCCCATTAAAAAAGTAAAGCTTAAATCTGTCAAAACCTATGTGACCTTTAAATCAAAAGGGAAAAAATACACTACACCACCTGTTTCTTGGGAACTTTTAAATCTGACAAGAATAACGTACATGGAATTTAAAATCTTAAAACACAAGAAGATGAGCTTTTATTTGTATGCAAAGCAAATGAAAGATAGGTTTTGAATGATACATAGTTCTTTACTGAGATAAAAGTTTTATTAGTTTAGTGGGAAAGCCATTTGGTTAATGTGGCTTACTTTATTTTATTTTTTTTTAATATATATTTTTATTTAATTGTTTAAGCTTACAAAGTAACAATCGGTTTTTTTCTTCTCATAGCAGATTGCAGTTACAAATTACAATCACAGCAAATTTCTCTTCTTCCTTCTCCCTCTGACTTCCCCTGTTTTACTAGCTTGGAACTTTTCTCATGCTTACTAGACTTTAAATTCCCTCTTTTGTGTACTTAAATGTATGTCCATCTAAATTTCATATGATTTATCTGACGTTTTCAAAATTCCATTGTAATTTTGCCCCTCCCCTGCCTGTTATAATTACCTTATTTCTCTTTTCTCCCAGTGTATCTGCCCAATTAATCTTTTCCACTTTCCAAATTAGCTGTCATATTTCCCCGTTTTCCCAAATATTCCGTTACTAGCTTCCATTCTTTATTCGTCTCCGTTATTTTCCTCCCACATATCACTTGAGGCAGCTTATCATTATCTTGCATCTCTCTCAGTTTATCAAGCCATCCATCAACCTCCGGAGCCTCTTTCTTTTTCCACTGGGCCGCTATTCTAAGTCTAGCTGCCGTTACCACGTACAGCAAGACCCTCCAAACTTCTTTTTCAACTTGTCTCTCTAATCCCGAAGTTATGTTTAAGAGATAAAGCTTTGGGTCCATGCTAAAGTTCACTTTTATCATCTTCTGTATTAGCCTGTGTACTTTTACCCAGAATTTTTTAATAATTGGACACCCCCACCACATATGATATAGTGACCCTATCTCCTTTTCACACCTCCAGCACTTCTTATTTTCTAGTTTATAGATCTTACTTAACCTTGCTGGTGTGAGGTACCACCTATTGGCAATCTTAAAGTAGTTTTCTTTCAGATCTTGGCTTGCCGTAAACCGATTTGTCCTATTCCAAGCATTCTCCCATTCCTCTAGACTGATTACATCGCCAATATCTTTTGCCCATTTTATCATTGAATCTTTTATCAGTTCTTTCTCCAGTTCTCTCAACAACAATATGTTATAAAATTTTGTTATTTTACCCTTATCTGTGGCCCAGACTATTTTATCGATTTCATTCTGTTCTTTCACAAAGCCATATTGGACTTTGTCTTCTTTAAATCTACTCTCTATCTGAAGGTATCTAAACCAGTTCATCCTGATACCTTGTTGTTGTAATTCCTCTTTCGTTAGTAACCTATATTCTTTCTCATTTACCCAGTTTATCAATCCTTTATATTTAACCCATTCCTCTTCTTTTGTCCATCTGACTTGAAATGCCTCGACCGGAGATAGCCACATTGGAATACCGTTATAAAATTTCTGTTTTACATTATCCCAGATCTTCAACAAAGGTCCCCTCACTGTGTGATTTCTAAATTCCTTGTCTATTTTTACTTTCTCATACCACACATATGAATGAATGCCTAATTTAGTGTCACAACATTCCAGATTTAAGAGCCTCGAATTTTCCAATTTAATCCAATCGCAAATCCATTTTAGTCCACAAGCCATATAATACACTCTAAGATTAGGTAAGGCTAACCCCCCCCCCTCTCTTTGGCATCTATTAAGGTTGACCATTTTAGCCTTGGCTTCCGGCCATTCCAAATGAAATTTTTTAGATCCCTATTCCATTCCGCAAAGGGTTTCTCATTGTTCAAAATAACTAAATTTTGATACAGAAAAATCATTCTCGGTAAAATATTCATTTTAATTGTGGCGATCTTCCCAAGTATGGATAACTTAAGTCTCTGCCATCTTTCTAAATCCTCCCTTATTTTTTTTTCCAGGTTCTTCCATAGTTATTTTCATATAATTCCCTGTTTCTTTTACTAATCCAGATACCTAAATATTTTGCTTTCTTTTCAACACTACATCCGGACTTGCATCTTAATTGTTCCTCCTCTTCTTTTGTTAAGTTCAGCGGGATTATAACCGTTTTATCCTTATTGAGTTTGAAGCCTGATAATAAGCCAAACTTATTTATTTTCTCTAGTAGTTTCGTCATGTTGTCTAAGGGTTCTTGAAGTATTAGCAATAAATCATCAGCGTAGGCCAACGTCTTGTACTCGTATCCTTTAAGTTTTAGTCCCGGTATTTTTCTATCTTCTCTAATTTGTTTATTTAGTGCTTCCATTGATATTATAAATAAAAGAGGTGAGAGCGGGCATCCCTGCCGCGTTCCTTTCTGAATGCTTATTTCCGATGATCTCTCTCCATTCACCACTATCTGCGCCTTTTGAGTTTGATATATATGCCTAATGCTTTGTAAAAACTCCTGTCCTACCCCTATCTCTTCCAGTACTGTTCTCATGAATGGCCATCGAAGATTATCGAAAGCTTTCTCTGCGTCTGCTAATATTAATGCAGCTTTCTTATCATTATGTTTCCCAAAATATTCCAAAACATTCAGAGTCAGCCTAATGTTGTATGACATTGTCCTTCCAGGAAGAAAACCGTTCTGGTCCATGTGTATGAATTCAGCAAGTATTCTTTTTAATCTATTTGCAAGAATTGATGCATAAATCTTATAATCAACGTTTAACAGCGATATGGGGCGAAAATTTTTAATCTCTGTTGGGTCTCTTCCTTCTTTCGGGATCAGAACTATTTCTGCTTTTTCCCATGTTTCCGGTATACCTTCTTCTCTTATCTTGTTAAACAACACATATAAATGTGGCACAATATCTTCCTCGAATGCTTTGTAATATTCCGCGGTAAATCCGTCTGGTCCCGGTGACTTCCCATTCTTTAACTTCTTTATGGCCTCTGCTATTTCCAGTTCTGTTACGGGTTTTCCCAGAGTCTTTCTCTGCTCTGCTGAGATAACCCCTATGTTGCACATAGATATATATTCGCTAATCTCTTCTTCGCCCTCAGTTCTGTTGGTTTCCGAATACAGTCTTGAGTAGTACTTACTGAATTCCCCCAAAATCTCTTTTTGTGACGTATATATTACATCATCTTCTTCGCCCTTAATCCTACTTATAATTTTTTTCTCTGTTTCTTTCTTAAGTTTATACGTTAGCCACCTTCCGACTTTATTAGCATTAGCAAAATAATATTGTTTGGCTCTTTTTAATTTGTATCCAATTTCCTCAATTGATTCTTGTTTATTTCAGCTTGTATCTCTTTTATTTCTTTCAAAAGCTTCGTACTTCTGGGCTTTCGTCTTAGCATATTTTCTTTTTCCGTAAGAGCCGTTGTTAACTTTTCTCTTTTTTCTTTTCTTTGTTTCTGTACCTCCGCTCCTCTCTGCAAAAGCCTTCCCCGCATTGTCGCTTTGAATGCACCCCAGATCGTTTTGGTCGGGATGCGCTCTGTATTATTTACCTCAAAGAACATTTTTATCTCATCCTTCATTCTTTGTACAAATCTCTCGTCCTTCAGTAGTTCTTCCTTAAATCTCCAAATAAAGTTTTTCTTCTGGATATATAATGATAATCTTAAAGGGTTATGATCTGACATTATTTTAGGTTGTACCTCAACGTCTTTCACTTTTGTGCAGAGTTCTCTGGCTACCCAAAACATATCTATTCTGGACCAGGTGTGGTGCACCTCTGAGTAAAAAGTGTATCCCTTCTCATTTCCTTTTTTGTATGGTCACACGTCTATTAAGTTATATTCTTCTAAGATTTCATGACAGACTAGTGGCAAATTACCATGATCTCTTTTACCTTTTTCTGCTGCTGATCTGTCTTTCTGTTTAGGTTAATGTGGCTTACTTTAAAGTAAATGAAATGTCAGAATAAACGATGTGTTTTTCTATCAGTGAGAAAAACACCATTCAACTTAACTTACCATCACCTATAAAGAAATAAGTGTTAGATGATTCTGAGGTAGGTTTTCAGCTTTTAAAAAGATGCTGAATTTTTGCACCAAAAGTTAAACCTGAGAAAAACAAGCTAATCATAGTAAAATCTCTATATATTGTGATTATTTATTTTTAAAAAAAATTCCATGCTGCTTTTCAAAGCAAAGCTTCACAACAATAGAGTACAGTTGTCCCTCCACATTCACGGGGGTTAGGTTCTTGAGACCCCCACGAATGTGGAAAAACCACAAATAACAGATGCTGCTCCCGTGCCCCCCCCCGAGGGAGGGAGGCAGTGGGAGGGTGTCTGGCCAGCCTACCTGGCCTCTCCGCAGCCTTTCTGAGGGGACTCCAGCCCTTAGAAGCCCCGGAGCCCGCCAGGGAAGGCAGCATGTGGGTGGGGAGGAGGCTGCGCTGCCTCTCCCCGGCCTTTCTCAGCAGGCTCCGGGGCTCCAAAGCCCTTGACCCCACTGAGAAAGGCCGGGGACAGCAGCGGGTGGGGGGAAGGCAGCGTGTGGGTGGGGAGGAGGCTGCGCTGCCTCTCCCTGGCCTTTCTCACCCCCCCCTCCCTTCCCAAAGTGGCTGCAGGGGCTTCAGAAGCCCCCGCCGCCACTCTCCCTCACCCCCCGCCCTTCCCAGAGTGGCTACGGGAGCTTCTGAAGCCCCCGCCGCCACTCTCCCTCACCCCCCGCCTTTCCCAGAGTGGCTACGGGGGCTTCTGAAGCCCCCGCCGCCACTCTCCCTCACCCCCCGCCCTTCCCAGAGTGGCTACGGGGACTTCAGAAGCCCCCACCACCACTCTCCTTCATCCCCCGCCCTTCCCAGAGTGGCGATGGGGGCTTCTGAAGGCCCCGCCGCCACTCTCCTTCACCCCCCGCCCTTCCCAGAGTGGCTACGGGGGCTTCTGAAGCCCCCGCCGCCACTCTCCTTCACCCCCACCCTCGCCCTTCCCAGAGTGGCGATGAGGGCTTCTGAAGCCTCCGCTGCCACTCTCCTTCACCCCCCACCCTTCCCAGAGTGGCGATGGGGGCTTCTGAAGCCCCCGCTGCCACTCTCCCGCACCCCCCGCCCTTCCCAAAGTGGCATAGGGGGTCCTCGCTGCCTTGGGAAGGGACTGGGGTAGAATGAGGGAGGCTTTCCACCCCCCCTTTCCCAAGGCAGCAAAGGGATTCCTGAGAACACCTTCGCTGCCTTGGGAAGGGACGGAGTGGAGGGGGGGCAGGTGGCTTTCCACGAATAATCAAAACCGTGAATGTGAAAGTCGCGAATGTGGAGGGGCAACTGTATAGTTAGTGAAAACAAGATAAAACATCATTTCTGAGACCATTCAAAGCAAATAAAGCCATACTATGAGTTTAGTCCTAGTAATGGATTGAAAGTCTACTGAAGAATGATAAATTAAATTATCTCTCTGTTGATGGCATGCTAGTCTCATTTTGACATGAGCATTATTCATCAGACATTATATAATCAATAATCTATGGCAGATCTTTTCCATAAAACTCACATTTAAAATCAACGGGACTAAAACTGTTTACTGTATTGTAAGACAGCTTTTAAAAATAGTTCTATAGTAACAATAGTTATCTATTTTTATATAGATGGATGGACAGATAGATAGAGATAGTTGTATCATATATCTGTTTTATAGATAGATATAGATATATACATTGTGCGTGAATGCACCAGAGATGGTCAAAGTTCTGACACTGTGTACTTATCATTTTCAGGTAGTCCCCAATTCTTTCCTATTTTTAATTCAAGGATACCTGTCTCTTCCCTCCCGTTCTCTTCCTTTGTTGTTCTTTGTGTTTTTATTTATCGACACATGGCTTTGGGCCAATCACTATTCAGGTACCCAGATCTCAGCACCTGGCCCCTCTCCCCCAGCCCTCATAGCAGGGGAAGAATCTCAGGGTGAGGGTGCTGCTTGGAAAAGCTTTTTTAAAAAACGGTGTAGGGCAATACTAAGGCATCTCAATATTCACTGAATCTGCTAAAACAGGAGTGCTGTTTTGTGCATTTCCCTGGTTTTTTGCTGTCTTATTTTCCTGCCTTTCATAGTTCTTTTCCCACCTTCTTCACCTTATCCTAAGTGGCTGAAGTCACACTACACCTTTCTTTCTTAGTCTGAGCCATACATGAGTTGCACCATTTGTCAACAAAAAACATGGTACATATGTTTTACCTTCAGCTCTGCTTAGGTACTTCATTCCTTTCTTTGTTAATTCTAGGTTTCAGTTCTCCCTCTTTATCAACCTCTTTCTTCTCTCCGCCACTCTCCAACTATTGGTTAATGGCTTCTGAGCAACTGTTGTTCATGCTTATTGTATCATCCTTAATAACGTATCACCAGGGGCTACCCCTAGACCTCAGATTTGAGCCCTGAAATCTAGGCTCTGGGCAACCATGGGCCTGGCAATCCTAACAATCCACCAACATTATCTACCTCAAAGGACTGTTGTGAGGATAGAAATGGGAAGAGAGAAATGGGAAAAGCCAGGATATAAATTTAACAAAGATAAGAAACAAACAAATATGGATTGCCATTCATTATTTTGTAAGGACCGTTAAGGTCAAATGAGATGGATGAAAACATTAGCCAACAGTACCCATATTTCTCTACCTAGTGTATATTGTGTTCAATTTCCCTTTCTCCTTTCTTAATAATAATGGGTAACTTGTTACTAGCAGAGTAACAAGTTGTATAAAAATGAAACTGTCTTAAAACCGAACAGATGTCAGTCTTAGGAGATTTTCAGATGGGGCCAAAAAGCCCCCGTTGCTGCCCCGCCACCTCCTCTCCAGTTCCTGCAATGGTTTGGCAGGCTTCCTTAAAAATAACCAGATGAGGGCTCCATTCTCTTCTCTTTTTACTACTGGTTTAATTTATGATCATCACTGCACATTTGTAGAGTTGCTCCTCTACTGTGTAATTTCCATTCAAGGCTCATGTCTATTTAGAGGAGCTCACAAAAATGCTATGAGGATAACCACTGACACATTGTCAAAGAAGAGGAAATATATCACCTTCAAGGAAAGTATAACACTGATTTTCATAAAATCTGCATACTCAATCTGTTGAGAGAAGTGTAAATCTTTGCTTCTCTCATTCTCACATATGAGAATGGACAATTGAAACATTTTCTCCCTGTTGCAGAGACTTTAGGGTCTTGTCTAGCCCAGGGCTTCTTAAACTTTTCCCACTTGCGACCCCTTTTCACCTGAGAGATTTTAACGCGACCTCAGGTATATAGGTATATAAAATAGGTTTTATATATATTTGCCAAATTTTTCATGACCCCCCACAATCAGCTACACGGCCCACACTTTTAAAAGCTAATAATAATAATAATAATTATTATTATTTATTTATTTATATCCGGCCCTTTTACAAAATGCAATCGGGGCGGCTTACAACATTTAAAATATATACATATAAAACCCTCCATCCCACCCACCCCTTAAAATACAATTAAATAATTAAACATTTAAAAATACTTAATAAATACTAAAACACACCCACACCCACACACAATAAAATAAAATAACTGGAATAAGGATCAGAGCAATAAGATTTCTTCTTCTTCTGATGGCCGGGTATCTATTCAGGAAAGTCCTGCCGGAAGAGATCCGTCTTAAGAGCTTTTTAAAAGCTATTTAAGGTGGTAATGTGATGGATCTCGTCCAGCAGGCCATTCCATAATCTGGGAGCAATTGTCTAGCTGTTGTCTAGACAAGGTGATATAATGTGGATTGCTGTGCATTAACGCAAATCCTCCATGTTTGTCTCCACTTTTTTTCGTAAGATTGTTGGTATGCAAAATTATCCATGTTTGAAGTTCACACACAGCCATGCCTATCAATCAAGATGGTGGCCAAGAGTGAATTACTCACATTAATATTCTCCACAATCTGCCACTGCTGCACAGTACTTTTTAAACTTTAAATCTAAAGTGCACATGTGCAATCTTATGCTTAAAAAAGCTGTTTGGTCGCCTCAACACAGCAAAAAAGTGCACAATCTCTACTGCAAAAATCCAAAATGGTGTTTCCGGCGACTTCATAGTCAGCAAGCACATCCCCCAGCACATCCAACCAATCAACTTTCCACTTCTGGAATGTGCTTTAACTCAATTGTCCAAACAGGCAGTAATGTGCATTTCTGCGTATTTAAAAAAAAAAAAAAACTCAGGAAAGCTTTGCTTGTGCAGTTTTTGACGTTTTTAGCCCCCTCCTTCTGAAAATGATGAATCACTGTGGGATCTCATTGGGACAAAAGGTTTGCTTTTTGGATCCCCCCCCCCACGGAATATTTTCAAGTTGTGGATGGTTGAATCTATGGATACAGAGGGCCAACTGTTGTTGACCATTATTTTCAGTGTGCGTTCTCATTGCAGCAATATAGTGAGGATGAGAAAGTTTTAGGATATTTTTAACATTTCTTGATTCAATGATTGATTCAGTAGGTCAGTTCTAGGTGGGATTACCAATATGGTTGAAGCCTCAGTCTGCTACTGTCCAAGGACTATCTGTTGACAGGCAGCTTCAAAGTCCCTGCTCCTCCTTCTTTAACCAACCCATGAAACCAACCCAGCACTAGACAGACATATTCTAGATCATTTAAAAATATCCTCATGAGAAAGTGTTACATATCTCAAGCTTCTCAACAATATGTGCTTTCCCAATATACTTAACCACCAAGTATAATGTGCTTTTCTACATTCATTAATTAGTTTGTGTCTTGGCATATTTTGAAAGCAAGCCTTCATCAACCTGACAGTCTGGGGCTGCCTTCCTGTCAGATGTGAATTTTGTTTTCTCTTTTTAAAAGAAAGGCTTCAATTTGTAGTAAAACTCCTGAGTGTTATACTTCACATGATCTGTAAGCTGCCAGGGTTGGGTTTTTTTAAAAAACATTTGAATAAATGTTTGATCTTAGACTGATAACATTTATATAACTCCCTCTGTTAGCAAACTCAGTTCCCCTCTACATTTCAACATGGGAAGAGGCTGCTGCCTTCAGTTTAATAATGGATTGATGATGTCCATTTCCTCTTCTTGTCTAGACTGGCATGATATCAAGATAAACAAAAAGAAGACAAGTATTGAAACATCTGGTGTGCTGAAAGTCCTCTTATTGTGTATTGGAGCCAAACTACATGCTAAGTTAAATAAGCAACATGCAGATAAAGATATTTTAAATAAAAACCAAAAAACCTCTGTAAGTATGTGTAGCCCTAATCTGGATTCTGACAAATGTCCATCAGTGTGGGAGGTTTAAACCTTCCCCATCTGATTTTTTTTTAAATGTGCAGGAGTTACAAACAGCGGGGAGGGCCTGCAGCGGGATCAGTGGCTCTCTAATCCTAACCCTGGCCACTGGGTTCGAGTGATGACTGGTGGCTCCCTTATCAGTGGGATGGTGAGTCCAGGTTTTAATCCAGGCCTTACAGGAGCTCTCCAAGGGTGTGCCCCAGGTTTTGTTTCTGTTCTTTCTGATTTTATACTGGTTTAAAACAAACACACTTTGGGGTTGTCTAAATGGTCAAAATAATCCTCATGGAATTTGCTGGGAATCCTACCTGTCCTAACATCATTCCACATCAGATTACAGTATTCGGAAGGAGGGGGGCCAAATCCACTGTAAACTCCACTGGGAAAGCCTTTGTGGCTTTTCCCGACATTTTTTAAACACTCCATAGAGAATGTGCATTGTCACTCATTTGGACTATTGGATTCACCTTCATTTGCATTCCCAATAAGAGCGGAAATGGAAGCTGATTGGTTGGATGTCGACAGGGGGAGAGCTTGCTAACAAGGCAAGCACCTAGAACTGCCATATTGGATTTTTGCTTTAGCGATCGTGCACTCAGGCAATGAAACAGCCTTTTTCTTTTGTTTTTTATTTATTTATTTAGGTGCAATATCACACTTTCACACCTTAGATAAGTTTTTTTTAAGTACTCTTTGGCGGCAGCAACTGGCAACAATAAATATGTGAGTAATTCACTCATGCCCACCATCTTGATTCGTAGGCATGCCCATTAGGACAGCAAAAGTGGATAGTTTCACATGCTTGCAATTTTGCCACAAAACTGTTAAGACAAATAGAAGCTGCTTTGAATTGGTGTTAGTGCATATCAATCCACATCCCCCTCCCCCTTGTATAGACAAGCCCTTGGGGAACTGGTATAAAAAGTCTCTGATTCTACCAGGAGCTGACAGAAAATATTCTAGGATGAACAGAACATGTGTGGCTCTCCAAAATAAAACCAGAAAGAACAGGAACAAAATCTGGAACTTTCTGGTCTTTTTAAGCAGTCTAGATGCTTAAAGATTAAGCATTAAATTGCTGGTGCTCCTTTAAAGCTAGCCAAAACATGATTGGATATACCACCCCACTGACATGTGAGGTGCTAGCCTCACTACTGGGTTCACCATAATCCATAAATTATTTCTTCTTATGAACCATCCCTGATTTAGAATATGCAAAAGGCTTTGGGGGTTCTGGATAGAGGATAATGGTAGCTGTTGTGCTGGGAGTTAGAATATTTGGTTCTTCATAAAATTACCTAACGGGGATATAATTAAATGACAGGCTATATTTTTATTTCATTTTTAAAATTTGGAGTTTTTCTCCTGAAACTTTTCTTTTTCTTCTTTCCCATAAGGGCATAGCCAGAGAGAGAGAGACCTGGTGCACCTCTTTCTCTACTTTTGCCCGGGCCTCATGGCCTCCCAGCCCATGAGAAGAAGGTATGCCAAAAGCTAGAGGGCAGGGAAACCCCGCTGTCCCCCTCCTCCCTTCTCCCATGCCAGGAGGATATGGCTATTGCCACCACCAGGACTGCAAAAAGGAAAGCTAAGGCCACCACTATCACGTGTGTGACCAGTACTAAATTGAGGCCTGTCCATCGGTGAGGCAGAGCGGGCAGTGCAGGAATGTCCGGCGCTCAACAGTGAGGTGGCTGGCCGGCCAGCTGTGAGGTCACAATGGCAGAAGCAGGTGGCGGTTGAGGTGCGCGAGAGGGGCTGCAGCAGTCAGGCTGAGGGGGGAAGTGGGGGCCCCAAGGAAGGAAGCCTACCGCTTTACACTGTGGGAGCCCAAAACAATCAGAAGGGACCCCAGGGGCCATCCAACCCAACCCCCTCCTGCCATGCAGGGACGCACAACCCAAACCCACCTGAGGGGTGGCCTCCCGGCCTCTTCCTGGTGACCCAGCGGGCTTACCGTGGGACCAAGTGGGGTTTGGGAAAACAACCTCAAGGCCAATGCGATTTTGGGCTGCATCAATAGAAGTATAGTATCTAGATCAAGGGAAGTAATAGTGCCGCTCTATTCTGCCTTGGTCAGACCTCACCTAGAATACTGTGTCCAGTTCTGGGCACCACAATTCAAAAAGGATATTGACAAATTGGAGCATGTCCAGAGAAGGGCGACTAAAATGGTGAAAGGTTTGGAAACCATGCCTTACGAGGAAAGACTTAGGGAGCTGGGTATGTTCAGCCTGGAAAAAAGACGTTTAAGAGGCGATATGATTGCCCTGTTTAAGTATTTGAAGGGGTGTCACATTGAGGATGGAGCAAGCTTGTTTTCTGCTGCTCCAGAGACTGGAACACAGAGCAACGGATGCAAGCTCCAGGAACAGAGATTCCACCTCAACATTAGGAGGAACTTTTTTATAGTAAGAGCTGTTCGGCAGTGGAACACACTCCCTCGGAGTATGGTGGGGTCTCCCTCCTTGGAGGTCTTTAAACAGAGGCTGGATGGCCATCTGTCAGGGATGCTTTGATCATGATTTCCTGCATGGCAGGGGGTTGGACTGGATGGCCCTTGTGGTCTCTTCCAACTCTACGATTCTATGATTCTATGTTCCACAGGAGGAGCATTGGTTACAAAGGGAAAAAACAGAAATGAATCCTTCTTCTTACCAAGCAAAAGTAAAGTATAATGAATTAAGGCAAGAACATGGACAATAAAAGGAAAACATGTGGAAACGGGGCAGAGGGATATTCAAAGAGCTTCAGTGTATGTGGTTGCATCTGGAAAAGAGACTGTAAAAGGCAGACTGAAAAGGGGGTGAAATGCCCATTTTGTTCTTTTTTCCATTCCAGTAGCTTAGAACAGTTTGGTCACACAAGAAAGCCTTCAATTTCAGTTTCATTGTTCCCATCCCTCATGTTTCTGTCTTCTACTGACCAGGTGAAGCAATCTTGCAAAGGTCATGTAGTTATAGGACACCATGTTTGTCTTCTGCTTACTTACATGGTGTAAAAGATAAAAAGAAGAATAGAACGGACTGCAGCCATAAATACTTCTTTAGCTAGGACTTCATACTACGACAATCTGCTTTGTCTTTATACTATCATGCAGTGCTACATTAAATTACAATATGGAGCTTTTGCAGTAATGAGGCTACAAAAATCTTCAGTGAAGAAACTGCATCTGGCAAAGAAAATGATGAAAGGGTCACAGCTTTGCAAGGCAGTCATCTGATTCGTGACAACAAACTTATAAAGTAAAAATGACAAAGCCCAGTTTATTATTATTATTATTATTATTATTATTCTCCCACTTACAAAGTCTAGGATATAAATGGTAATGTCAACTTTAATCTTTATGCAAATTGTGCAACAATTAGATAGTTACTAGCTAGTTGCATTTCTTAATATTACAGACTAAAATTATTTTGTTAATTTAAGTTCACCTATCACTTGGGGTTGCCATAAGTCGCCAGGTGACTTAAGCACACACACACACTAGTTAAAGAAAAGCACACTAGAAAAATATAATGCTGTTAAATCGGCAACAGAAAGATGCATTTTGAAACCTGTGCCTCTGGAAGATGAAAGAGGAGATTATCAGATGTGATGGAAGGTGGGGAAAAACTGTGTCCCAAATCGCACCAAAAACAGGAGGAAAGAAAATGTGATGAAAATGATGATTAGATGGTATCGGCCAGTGGGGCCGATGTGGTGTTGGCCCATTGGCCCGTCTGAACGATGGCACAGGTCCGGAACAGATCCACACTGGTACCTGTAGCCAGCATTGTGTCAATCCAGGACTGGCCTTGGGTTACAGCATTGGTGTAGATGAGCCCAAGGACTCCCAAACCCATCTGCTTGGCAGCCAAGACCCAGCTGTGTGCATGTGACATCAGGCATCATATGATTCCAATGACAGCAATATATAAGCTGGGACTATGTAACACAGGGGTGAGTGAAGCTACTCAGCATCCAACAGCACACAGAAAGGAAAAGAAAAAAAACCCCAGTGATATCGCTGCTTCATGGAGGGTGCTGCTGGCAAGTCTGCAGCTTCATGCTTACATTATTACACTAACCCTCCTGTGTTGTCACAAGATGTCTGCTGGAAAAGTCATGGCCTTCAGACACTGCACAGCAGTGACAGAGCACTCTGGGATGTAAACACTTGCTGTTGCCATCAGCTGTATATATAATTGGCACCAGAAACTCTCCTGCATGACCACAAGTGCTAATTGTAAAATTATCTTGACTTAAATAGTACTGTTTAACTGGCACAAAACAATTCTGGGAAAAAAATATCAGCTTGACGTATTAACAAACATATAATTAAGGGCACCACAGGAGAGGAAGATTGGAACAAACTCTTCATGATAATACCATTTTATTGGTTCAGAGGGATTATCTCAAAGGATCTCATTATAGCTAGCTGTTGATTAGTTTTAATTCTCACTGCATGCTGTTGTCTGAAGTGACATCCGCTGCTCCCTGGAAAATGGTCTGTCCTTCCTCCATAGTTGGAAACTTGAATATTCAACATTTGGCAAGCAAAACAAAACTAAATGTATGTGGGCCCCTTTCACATGTGGCAAAGTGGCTGTTACCAGAATGTGAAAAAATATAGCCATCACATACTGTCATCTGACATGACTTCGCCATTTAGCATACCCCTGAGTTGATATGAACCCACCCCGGCACAATATTGCAGGCTTTGAAAACTAGGGACAGGTGAGACTGAACATTAGTTCAGTTAATTTTTTATAAGAACATCCTAAAAGAGCTTCATACTTTTTTTAACAAGCTAAAAGTGAAAAAAACCTGAAACTTACAGATTCATCTATCTAGACTCAAGCTTTTGAATGTTTCTCTTAAAAGTCTGTTTGAATCCCTGTGTATTATTCATTCATGTAGTAGTGAATTGGAGTCACTGCCTTTTTTTTTTCCTGTCAGACTTCTTATTTTTAATACCTGCACAGCAGGCAGTGGTAACATGGTCCTCTCCATGCTGGGAATATCTGTTCTTCTTCTAGAGTTTGGCAAGTGCAAATGAAATATTTTTTTGTTTCAATTTGTTTTTAAAGAATGTTTCAAAATTTCACATGCTTCTTCATATTTAGGTTTGAAGAAACATGTGATTTAAAAAACATTTTAATGTGGGAGAAATCAAGGCTGATAAATTCACACACCCCTATTGAAAACTATGCAAGTGTTCAAGTTGTTCCTTAGGATATTTCCTTAGATAAGCCAATCAGACTCTTTAAGTGACCATTCCCACTTTTTCAAATTCTGGTAACAGCCACTTTGCCACATGTGAAAGAGGCTCACATACATTTAGCAAGGGGCATTTTGTGGCAGCGTTGGAGAAGGCAGAATGGTGGGCCAGTACACCCATTCTGGATATAGGTGGCCTATTGCCATTGTCAGATTGTGTTAGGTACTGTCTGACAAGCAGCAGCTTTGTACCTATAGAGTACAGACCCAGATACCCCTGGCCTTCAAGGACAGTTGAAAATATTTCCCTGCCTGAAGTAAATGGACCCTTGCCTCCCAAATTCCTGCACGGAAGCTGACACGAATAGTAAATTAGTCTTGCATCAATGAGGCATCCCTGGTAGTAACGGAGCATGAATGGAGCACCATTTAATTCTGGGCTTGAGCTCTCACCAATTCTCGCAAGAAGACACTAGAGAGCAAATTCAAAAATAAAAGCAAAATCAAGACACAAAATGTATACACACGCACAGAAACACTTTAAAAGTCCCAAGTACACTGGGGGAGGGCGTCATAAAAAGAGCGTCTGCTACCTGGCTGTCATGATCTCACCTGGAAGTGTTCTGCCAATTAACACTGTATTCACTGAGCACAATGATGTGAAGTTTCAAATGCCAGCAGTGCCAGCAAAAAAGCACCACAGGAGATCAATTGATGGCTTGGCCCATCAATAAGAAGGAACGAGTTTTGGACAATATATGATCATGAAAGGACGTCATCTGGTATGCGCGCCCTTTCACGTTCAGTAAGCGTCGTTATGATGCCATATTTGCCGTGTTTGATAAGGTCCTACGTGGGCACACATATGCCCCAGTTGCAGTCTTTCTCACTATTGTGAAATGTCCTATACATGCTGCTGGTGCCTCTTGGCTGTGTAAAGATCTGTTATGTTAGCACAAGGGACTTTTGGAGTGGTGCACATTGAGAGTAGGGCAGCACTGAAAGCTGCCTCTGGCATCAGAGAAAGCTACCCTGCCTGTCCCTGAGCAGCTCAGGAGCTGTCCGAGCAGCTCTCCTAAAGAAACAGCTTTTGCTGCCACCATGCCTGTTATCATAGCACCCAAGGTATTTTGACTCTGCTGCCACCCCTATCAGTACCACCTATACCAAGGGAGTTTCACCAGTCAACAGGACTGTAGTCTATGTCTTCCATTATGTCTTAATTAGCATGGATACAGAAAAATCCGTATAGGTAAATTTTATTCAAACCAGTGCCTTCCTCCCATCCCTCCACATTTCCTTTGATTGTATAAATGCAATAAATAAAATGAAATAATTAAGAATAAACAAACAAACCAACAAATAAATAAATGAAATAGTTGTCTACCATACCTAAAGAAACAGCATGATTTTGGGGGGTCCTGGACAGGTTGGGAGGAAAACAGCTGGAGAGAAAAGTTTAGGAGAAAAACAGGGATGTTGCAACTGCTGTCCTCTTCCCTCACCCCCCTACCTAACAAATGCGGCCAAAGGTGATCACCTCAGTCAATCTAATAGTAGAGTCTGCCCAGCTGGACAAGGCACACACACACCCAAGGGCCTTCCTATGGTGACAGCACCATATTGTCTCAGTTACAGCCTGCAGGAAACCTCTTAAGGGCAGTGTGGTTTTTACACTAGTCAATCAGATGTGTCACAGCAGCAAATGTAGTGTCAAAGGAGTGAGTTGCCTAGCGACAGCGGCTTGAAGATTTTGGTGATGAGGAGGAACAGCTGGGCCATTTCCTTTCTGGCTCATAGACAATCCCACAACCTATCAAGAACAAAGATGACATACTGCCTACTGTGTTATTTTTGATCTGGGCAATATTCTTCAATTAAAAGCAGTCTCCCCACACGCCCTCCAGTTCAGACAAACACAGAACACAGCAGTGAGTTGCAGCCACGTTTACTTATACAGTTGTCCCTCCATATCAACGGATTTGGTATCCACGGATTTAAGTATTCACAGCTTGAAAATAGTCTTAAAAAATAACAATCCAAAAATCAAACCTTGATTTTGCCATCTTGTATAAGGGACACCATTTTGCTATGCCATTGCATATCATCTCTCTCTCTGGCATTTCCTCGCAAACAAAGATTCAGGAAGGACTCATCCCGCGCTTTCTGCAAGTGGGCTGAGTATTTTGGTATCTATGGGGTGGGGGGTCCTGGAACCAAACCCCAGTGAATATGAAGGGACAACTGTACTTAGAGCAGACCCATTGAAATCAATAGGACTTCAGCCCTATTCAGGGAAAGCATTCAGGGATATTGGGAGGCAGATCATACATGCAGACTCATATCTCCATCCCCTGTTTTAGCCCATTGTGTATTCAGGAGAATGCCTGAACAGGACTTTTATTTAGTTATACATTTAAAAAAAAAACCCTTAATGCAGTATTGTCCTACCTACCACAGGGTGTCTATTCTAAGAGCATATCTATACTATACTGTCACAGTAGTTTTGTTTCAAAATTTCACATGCTTCTTCATATTTAGGTTTGAAGAAACATGTGATTTCTTCAAACCTAAACACAAAGACTGCATAAATTTATGGCATAAAAGGTTTGCTCATAGAAATGTTGAATGCATAAAGAAATTGGCTAATCAAGAGCTAGCAAGAGACTTTCATTTCAAGAACTGTTGTGTGAATGAAAGGTGTGTGGAATGCATTAAAGTCAAGGCTACTGCACCTTCACACAAGCCTCTCACAGAAAGGCAATCTACCAAACCTCTTGAGTTGATACACTCTGACATCTGTGGGCCATTTAGACAGAAATCATTTGGTGGAAACCTCTATTTCCTCACCTTCAAAGATGATTTCAGCAAACATACCCACTGCTATCTCCTAAAGGAGAAAAGTCAAGCTTTTGAGAAGTTCAAAGAGTACTTTAATTATGTCACTAATAAATTTAATTATAAAATTCAAAATTTGAGGACGGATAATGGGACTGAGTTTGTCAATAATCAATTTGATGAGTTCTTAAAGGAACATGGCATCAAACACCAGACTTCTGGGATTTATAGTCCTCAACAAAACAGTTTATTGGAGAGAATGAACCGAACCTTAAAAGAAATGGCAGTTGCAATGCTGGTGCAAGCTAACATGTCTAAAGCTTATTGGTCTGAGGCAATTCTCACAGCCACATACTTATACAACAGACTTCCAACCAGATCCAGAGATGTTACTCCATTTGAGTTGTGGCATGGTGTGAAACCCAGACTCAACCATCTAAGGGTTTTTGGATCAAAAGCTTATACATACATTCCCAAACAGAAAAGAGACAAACTGGACTGTAGAAGTGAAGAGGGAATTTTTATTGGCTATGCCAAAGGTGCTTACAAAATCCTAAACCCTGATGGACGCACAATGAGAATAACAAGTGCTGTTTATGTTGATGAAAGACCTCAATTTAATTCTAATCCAAACAAAGATTTCTATTCAGATGTGTTTGCAGTGGAAGAAGACCCTGACCCTCAGTGGCAGCCACAGCTTGTGCAGCTCTTTCACCCTCCTGCAAGTGCTTCGCATCCAGAAGGGGCTCCCTTAGCCCAGGACTTACCAGAGGACGGAGGACCGGACGGCGCGCCACGAGCAGAGCCAGGAACTCAAGTCCAGGTGAGACAGTCTGCGAGGGGTAACAGAGGAGTGCCTCCTTTGAGATTCTCCTACCTAGCCACAGGGGAAAGCCTTCTGGAACCCTCTGACTGGCAGAAGATCAAAGGGATGCCAAAGTCTGATTCTGAGAAATGGGTGAAAAGCAGCAATAGAGGAAATGGAGTCCTTATATAAGAATAAAACATGGACTTTGACAGACTTGCCAAAAGGCAAGAAGGCAATTGGCTGCAGATGGGTCTTTACAACAAAGCAAAATGCAGAAGGGGAGATTGAAAGATATAAAGCCAGACTTGTAGCTAAAGGTTACAATCAGCAATTTGGAGAAGATTTTCATGAGACTTTCTCCCCAGTTGTTACACACACAGCTATTTGAACCCTATTGGCTGTTGCAGCTTCCAAGAGAATGCATGTACAACATCTAGATGTGAAAACAGCATTTCTTTATGGAGATCTAGATGAGGAACTGTACATGGAACAGCCTTCGGGATTTGTAGTACCTGGAAAGGAGCATGTAGTATGTAAACTTGAGAAAAGCTTGTATGGATTAAAACAAGCTGCCAAGAAATGGCACGAAAAGCTAAATCTGCTCCTTATCAAAGAAGGATTTACTCCAGGCACTGTTGACCAATGTGTTTACAAAAGATCCAGAAACAATAGATGGACTTACATTGCAAGTTATGTTGATGATTTGATTCTGTGCAGTCAAGACAAAGCAGATAGTCAAGAGATACTCCTGAATCTCCAGAAAGAAATAGATATTAAAAGTTTGGGAGATATCTCACACTATCTTGGAGTACAAATTGAAAGAGACCGTGATGGAAGCTTCTTTCTTAATCAAAAGCAAAAGATTATAGATCTTCTGGACTGTCTTGGTTTAAAAGACACAAAGGATGCTCAAACTCCAATGGAAGTGGGTTTCTTAAAGAGCAATGAGGCATCTGAACCTTTGAGAGACAGTGAAAAGTACAGAACTGCAGTTGGAAAACTTCTGTACATAGCAAATTTCACTAGACCTGATATTGCAAATGCTGTTGGCATCTTATGTAGAATGGTTAATTCTCCTACTCTTCGAGATTTTACTGCAGTGAAGCGAATTGCAAGATATTTAAAAGCGACTGCTGACTTCAAACTGATGCTGCCAGCATGTGACAAGCCACGACTGATTGCCTATGCAGATGCTGATTGGGGCAGTGATTTGGTGGAGAGAAAATCTACCAGTGGAAACATCATCTTCTACGGTGGTGGCGCAGTAAGTTGGACAAGTCGGAAGCAGAGTACAGTGGCGGATAGTTCCACAGGTGCCGAGTGCGTCTCAGCGAAAACAGCTTGTGATGAAATCAAATGGCTGCAGAATTTGCTTCTGGATCTTGGGATAGAGGAACCCAAGCCAACCATTTTGATGCAAGACAATCAAAGCTGTATCAAGATTTCTCAGAATGACAAGCCTCTGAAGAAGAACATTGACATTGCTTTCCACAAGGTGAGAAAAATGTGCCAGAGTCAACTTGTTCAACTGGAGTACTGCAACTCAGAAGAAATGATAGCTGATGTTTTAACAAAGCCTCTCCCTAAGGACAGTTTCCTTAGACTACGAGAAGAAATGAAGATTGTTCCTGACGTACCCTATGATTGAGAAGGGGAATGTTGTATGTGGGGAAATAATCATTGTAATGTAAAAGCAATCTTGTGTACCTCATTCACAATCTTAGATAAATCTAGGGGTTTTTTTTCCCTGCATGCATTTTGTTCTCCCAAAATTCCCTTCTCTTACTTCACTGAGCACTTCTAGCCAACTGGAAGTGCTGGGTCATTCGACACATGACCTAATTTGAATTTTATTGCTTTTGTGTAACTTGCCGCTCTTCTGAATCTGACTCTCCATGAGAATGGATGTGTCTTAAGTTTTCCTGGAACCATGCCATGATGCATTGGAACCCAGCCACGGCTGTAGGCTGAGTGAGTTTTTTATTACCTAAATACCTTCAGTTAAGGACCTTTTCTTAAGTTTGTTTTAGTATGTAGATTGAGATTGAAATACCTTCAGTAAACTTTGTTTTGCATTTTAAAACTGACTCCTTTGTTTTGTAATGAGTCTAATTTAACTGGAGGATCCCAGACCTCTGATGATAATTGAGCTTAAGTCTGCTTCCTAAGCGCATTCTGCATGAACACGAAGTCAAAAGTGACTGAATGATTTTTTAACTCCTTTTTAAAGGAAATAATTCTTGTTGTTTTTAAAGGACTAGATCCTGTATTTTTTTAATACAATTTTATTTTTAGACTCATTACCTTCCTACAAGTTTGATACCACTTTAACATTCATGGCATCATCCTACAGAATCCTGGGATTTGTAGTTTTGGTGAAGCAGTGATAATTGTCTGCAGACAAATGTAGTGCCCTCCTGAGAACTACAGAACAGGAGCTTTCTAGCAGAGAATTCTAAGTACTTCATCAAAATTACTAATCCCAGGATTCCATAGAACAGAGCCATAACAGTCAAAATGATATCACACTGTTATAGCTCTGCAGTAGAGATAAACCATAAGTATGACTGCATCTATATTCAGTCCTCTACAACAAGGGTGACTAAAGTGCAGCCTATGTGCTTTCCATGCCCATTTTTCAGCTCCTCCAGGAATCCTGGGTTGCTTTTTAAAAAATGATATCATGGTTTGCTGCCCAAATTTGTTGGCAAACGTCTAAATCAGGGTAGGGATAGTACAGAGCATGAGTTCTGTGTCGTCTCCCAGCTGTGTTTGAGGCCCCCCAACTGTTTCCCAGTTTTATGCTAAATGTACTAGCCACTGGGAAATAGAACTAAATGTACAACTGTGTAGTCAATGGGATAGGCAATATCATATTATCATATTCAATATCCGAGGCAATCTAGTTTCTTTCAGTCCAATTATCAATGATCAATAGCATAGTCAATATCATATTAATTAGTCAATAAATTCTTCTGCAGTGGATGAGCTTGAAATTCCAGATTGTTTGTTTGTTTGTTTGTTTGTTTAAAAAGCAGCATTAATTTTTGGAAAACTGAGTGCTGCAGTGGCCATTCTTGCTGTTTTATCATTCATAGAAAAATAACATGGTCTACAGAAACACCAAAGATAGCTCCAAGCTAGTTCTTGTAGGTGAACATATTTTTCATTTCCTCCCTCTCTCTTCGTAAAGTAATATTCTCTGTGGTGACCTGGAGCCCTGTGGAGACAAAAATAAGTTCCTAATAACTATTATTTTTGTGTTATCAGGCTATGAGGATAAGCCTGAACTGGTGCGCACATCCATAACAATTAAAAGTTATGGCAACTCTATTTCCTTTTCAGTGAAATCTGGATATATATTTTTAAAATGTTAGCCATTTGCATTATGCCTCTATGTGTTCACAATCCTGAAGGAAGGAGATATTACAAGTAAGAAATGGAAATCAGGGTATTGTCATAGAAAGGTGTATTCAATTTGGACAGAATGTTTGAAGCACAGTCTTTTTATGCATTATGTGATATGGCTTAATTGCTAAATTATGTGATTCTCTTTCATATCTGGTAGGCTCTGCTGCCCACTTTCTTAGGAAGTATGTACATTCTTGGGTGAATGGCATTATTTGGTGAGGGTGGATGTCTCAGATATTTATTTTTTGTTTATTCGTTTTTTTCATTTCTGGCCTTTAATCCCTGTCCTTCTATGAAATATGGCTTACATGGCCTGCTACTTTACTGCAGTCATTAACTATAGCAATAATGCTCAGCACCAAGCAGAGGAGGCAATGACTATGACATTCTTAGTATCTATCTGTTTTGTTATTCTTTAATACGCTTCGTAACACCATGTGTATGCCTTTAAGTTGCTTATCGACTTATAGTGACCCCATGAATTTCACAGGGTTTTCTTAAGCAAGGAGTACTCAGAGGTGGTTTTGCCATTGCCTTCCTTTGAAATATAGCCTACAGCACCTAATATTCATTGGTGGACTCTCATCCAAGTACAGTATTGACAACCAGGGCTGACCCTGCTTAGCTTCTAAGCTCAGACAGCATCTGGTGCCTTTAGAGAATTTAGGCCTTTCTCATAACACCATACATTTATTTTAATGTGCAGTTCAAATGCACAAAAATGTATCTCTTTCCCTTCTATTTCCTTGGAGGAATGTGATTAAGTATTGATTCATAAGAAGGTGGATAAATATAACAACATAAGTACAGCTGTATCTGTTACTACATAGGACCATGCTATCTTTTTTGAGGTGACTATATAAAACTTTTACAAGGCCTCTTATAGCAGCACGTGATAATCTGGCACATATCCTTCAAAAATTTCAAACAAGCTTATTGCATTAGCACAAAGCCATCACAAACAGCAAAAGGTTTTACAGTACAATAAAACCCAATAACATTTCCATAGTTAAGTTAAAAATATATTTTTACAATATATTAAATACAATATATTAAAGCAATATCATTCAAAGACCTGTTTGCAATGACAGTTTTTCTGTTTCTTACCTATCACATGGCTGCAATCATTCTCCCCCCCCCTCTCTTGACCCTGTGTATGCAGAATTTGTGGATACAGGGACTTACTGTAACCCCAAATATATGGAAAAAACACTTTCTCTCTCAATGATATTTGCTTGAGGCCACTTTCCCCATCTCTAATTAAAAAGACTATTTCTCATATTTTGTATTTTCAGTTTTAGTTTCACTTCCACCCTATACCATTCCCATTTGCCTTCAGGTCTCGCCCCAGTGTCTCTGGAGGTTCTAACAGAGTGAAGAACTGGGGATTAGGAAAGATTGCTTCAATTCCCCCATTTCATTAAAGAAGGGGAGGCATTACATTTAGATTCACGGGGACATCTGCCATTTGTTCATTAAATATCGACTGTTAAAAGAGCTTTGAGATTTGAAAAGTGTGCAAGATAAATCCAGACAGCAAGTAATTGCTTCCCAATTAAATGAGTAATAAAGGCTCTGTTACTTAGTAGGTAGCATATTAAAATTGTTTTAAAATACTGGAAGAGTGGCTGAAACAGATGCAATATTGCACAGAACTGACAGTACAGAAAAGGTGGATATGTTTTTTTTACTGGCGTAAGGACTGCACTCTTAGCATTTGGCCCATTTCTGGTTCCAGAAGATAGCTTGCTTGCTTATATTTATTTATAATGTTTTATATTACTATATTTAATGTTTTATATTAATATAATTAATATATTATATTAATTTATAATGTTTCTGTATCATCTCCCAGCCCACAAGGGCTCCTGGAGCAATGAATTTTAAAAAAACCAATTAAAAAAGGTCTCATTCTGCTTCACTGCAATATTTGAGGGCATCGTGGGTGAGGTATGGGTTTGTTTTATTGCTCTTCACTTAAAGATTCCATGGGGATCTCCAACAGGTAAACCCCAGACTATGGGGCTGTCTAAACAGTGAAAATACTCCTCATTGAATTCGAGTAGAAGCCTACCTGTCTTAATGGGAATCTGCCTCGTTATGCCATATTCGGAAGGAGGAGGGCCAAAAATGGCAAGAACTCCAAGGGAAAAGCCTCCACTGCTTTTCCCAGAGTTTTTGAAAAACAGTGAGGAGGTGCACATTCCCCCTCATTAGGACAGCGATTTGATAGAAATCACTGCCTGAGAGAACAGGAAGCACAACCCTGATTGGCTGGACAAGCAGGGGGGGCGTGGCTTGCTAACAGGCAAGTGTCCGCAGCCACCATTCCCCCCCACCTTAGGAAGACAGGAGGGTGGCTGCCATCCTCTTCTGAAGACATTCCTGATGGTAAGAGCTGTTTGGCATTTGAATGCGCTGCCGCTGAGTGTGGTGGAGTCTCTTTCTTTGAAGGTTTTTGAAAAGAGGCTGGTTGGCCATCTGTTGGGCATGCTTTGACTGTGTGTTCTTGCAGGGCAGGGGGTTGGACTGGATGGCCCTTGTGGTCTCTTCCAACTCTATGATTCTATGAAAAGGAGGACCCAGTTATCTTGGAAGCTGCAAGCTGTTAAATAGGTTGCAGCACTCTAGATGGGACTAACAGAAAGGATGCAGGGCATGATGTTTTGTTCCATATTTATTCCTACCAGCAGCATTCAGTGAGCCAGTTTTTACTATTTTCCCCCCTTCCATGGTGGAATTCAAGCCAGGGTTCAGCATAGTTGTTGAATTAGGTGCCTTCAAGCGATCTCTTGCACTTTTGCTGGTGCCATTTTACTTTTCTTTTTTAAAAAAAATCCCGACATATGGAATGAAAGGCAGTCAACATGTCAACTAAAACACGTCATACTGAAAAATCTGGATGTTATTGTCAGACCAGCAGCAGATAAAGGGGGAGGAATTGTTGTATAACTGTGCTAATCTGGGTATGTAGAACTAGTATACAGACCCAAATTAGCTCCCTTTATTTGCATTGATAAAAGACATAGATGTACATGTTGTGTTTCATAACAGAAATTCTTTGACATATAGGGGCAACAGATGCTTCCCAATATTTCTTAAATCAATTTACAGTCCAATTAATATAACTTTTTCATCATTTGATAAACATAATCCAGTGAAGATCTGGAGAAAAAGATAGTGTGTGATTTGTATAATTAAGGCAATTAGAGCAGGATATCCGTTCTCTTAGTGTAATAGAGTAGTTATTGAGTAAATTGTTATATTATTAGCCATAACTTGCAAGGAGTTTTTTGAATGTACCTATGGATGATATCATCTGTTAATTTGTGTACAGAATCTAGAGCTCTTGAGGGAATTCAGAAAATCCACATTTTAGTCTCCGAAGCTTTTATTTTCAGATCTGTATTAGATATAACTGACAGTTGTGTAAAATTGCATGTTACCAGGCAGGTCCCAGTTGACTACAGAGCTACATCTTGGCTCATTGTTTCTATGCACTGTTTTAATTAAGGTTATTTATTTCTTTATTGTGATTATTTTATTTTAATTGCCCACGAAGCACTTGAGTAGTCGAGGTGTAAGTGCTTTATGAATAATTTATTACTGCTTAGAAGCAGAATATATTACGAGATTTTGGAATGTGGGTGAACTGTTTGTTACTTTGACAATATTCCTGCCTTTGTCTGAGATTACCACTGACAGATAAACAAAAATATCTCATTTGGAATTCTATTTCAGCTTCTAAGCATGAGCCTAGGGTTATTCTTTTATCATTTTATGTACTTCCTATTGTGTTCAAAGAGGCCCAACTAGGACATATTGCTAATGAATGCTCTCCTTACATTTTCAGGGAATAATGGTCCACTCTGCATCATCCATCATCATCATCATCATCTCCTCCTCCTCCTCTTGAATTAGAGAAAATTTAGAAGGGAAAAAAAAAAGAAAGCCCCAGTCAACACAGTGGCTGAAATGAACTGAGAATGTACATGAATTTGATGTCATAAGTTATCATACTGAGAAAGCTTAGACAGTTCTACTCAAAAATAAATCCCACTGGGTTCCATAGACTTGTTTCCAGGAAACTAGACATAGGATTGTAGCCTTAATGTTTCAAGATTTAGTTTAGCTCAGAATGGACATAAGTTTGCTTATATATATTTAGCTCAATGCTCACCTATTGCACAAGTGAGATCACTGCAGATCATTACTAGTAGCTGCTGTGTCGGGACTGGAGGATCTGTAGCTCTCTAGATATTATCAGGCTACAGCTCCCATCATCCCTGGCCATAGGTTGTGCTGAGAAGAACTGTGACCCACCAGCAGCTGGAGGGTCAAATGTTCCCCACCCTTATGTTATGTACTCATGTGCAACTCCATGATATTTGTTCCTATTTTTTCAGCCATGGATAACTAGAACCATGGACATTGGATATTGGAGTGGGGGGCAGGGACCTGTTCCCATATGTACAGATTTATAAAATTACTTCAACTTTATCTCCTATGGAAGATAATCTGAAATTTGCTCAAGTAAGTAGACTATCTATTTGCCATTAGTAAACTGTTCAACACCATTGTATTCAATCTATTCAAAACCCAACAATTAATGATGCATTTTCTTTTATGTGTAATGGGTGGGGGACTGCTGACTAGCAAAATAGATACAAACAAAAGAGAAAAATGAGCAAAGGAGAAGAAAAACTAAACAAGAGCACTTCCACCCAATACATAAACATTAAACATTGGAAGCGGAGAACAACCACACCTGCACTAAATGCAAAGGTCAGTAACTGTGAAGAAGGATATTTAGGGTCACCTAAAGAATTCACTTTTTGTCTTGCCCAATCTAATCTGTCTCTTCCTTGCCCACGGACTGATATTCTTAGTGTGATTTCATTTTCTCCCTCTCTCAATCCCATCTCTACCTTCCCTAAGCATGTAGCTAGTAGAGGATCCAAGCATTTCCAGAGCTTGGATTGTTCTCTCTCTATGGCTTTTCTTCGCAAATGAAGATTCAGGAAGGACTCATCCCGTGCTATCTGCAAGCGTGCTGATGACTTAAAAGGCCAATCCGAGATAAACAAGTCCGATTGCAGAAAGCACAGCAGAAGGTCTCCTTGGGTGATGTTTCCAGGTTGTGATTCTTTTTGCGTTGGCATTTCTCTTCAAGACTTGTTCGGCATGAGTTCTCAAATAAGGCTGCAGCACTGTGGATAGTGAGTCTCCATGCATCCCAATGTGAGGCCATGGCCGAGCCTGAGATGTTATTTCAGTGAGTCCTTGTATTGCTTTTTTGGAGCGCCCCCCTTACGCAGACATGTGGCAAGTTCACCATAGAGTACTATTTTGGGGAGGCGATGGTCCTCCATCCTAGAAACGTGCCCTGCCCAGCACAGCTGTGTTCTCAATATCAGGGTCTCAATGCTGGTGATCCCTGCTTGCTCAAAGACAGCAACATTCATCACATAGTCAGTCCAGTGTATATTTAGGATTGTGCATATACAGCGCTGATGAAAGCGTCCAAGGAGTCGCAAGTGGTGGCGATAGGTGACCCATGTTTCAGACCCGTAAAGGAGAATAGACAGTACAATGGCTCTATACACACTGATTTTTGTTACTGTTAAAAAAAAGCAATTTTGAAACTCACTGAATTACTTATTACTGCTGTATTATCATTGCTTTAAAAAAAAACACCTTAGGACTGATAAGAAAATGGAAAGAAATTTGAAAAACTATTTAAAAATGTCTCTTAAAATGCCTTAAAATGTATTGTATTGTACTACTTTATTTATGCCCACCTTTTCTCCAAAGGGTACATAAGTTTAGAGCATCTCAGAATTTTGATTGTAACTATGGTGGTTTCAGATCCACTTGGCAGGGAATGGCGCACATGCCCATTGGAGCCATTGCAGGAATTCCCTTGAGGAACTTTAGGGATGTAGGCAACCAGGATTACATCTAGCTGAGGGCCAGTTGGTCCTGCCTCACTTCAGGTGGCATAGAAAGCACAAAGTGCTTTTGCCCATCTTTAAATCCTATATTTTTAATTCTACGGTTATCCAAAAAGCAGACTGGATGAATCAATTTCCATCAGCTAATTTGGGTCAACCCAATGTCTGGATATGGATCCATGCTTGCAAACTCTCTTCTCCTGCAGCCAATAAAGTAGTGTTGTTAGTATGCTCTACTACCCACTCCCCACGGTATCTCATAGTTGGAAATATTGGATACTTTTTGGGGTCAGCTTGGCTGGAGCAAACCAAAGGTCAGTTGGAGATCACAATGACCTGGGACATATCTGAAAATATAATGGCAAGAAAGCTCACATTAGGATTATGTGGAAAACCTCTTGGTAAACATGGTCATTAAGGAGGTATGTGCTAATCCTTTCCTCCAGCCCTGGGCATCCTGGCAATGATTCAATCAAGCAATTACAGTTGTCCCTCTGTATCCACGGATTTTCACAGCTTGAAAATATTCTTTAAAAAATAATAATCCAAAAAGCAAACTTTGATTTTACTATATTATATAAGGGACACCATTTTGCTATGCGATTGCATATATTGGGACTTGAGTATTCATGGATTTTGGTATCCATGGGGGGTCCTGGAACCAAACCCCAGCGAATAGAAAGGGACAACTGTAAGTGACCATTCCTTAATCTGTCCCTACAGAAACCTCTCCTATACCCCTCCTGTCCAACCTTTTGAGGTTGTCACAAATCTATCAATTCTATCTCCAAGCAATTAAAGCAATTAGTTGAGTTTCGGTTTCCTTTGTCTATCCTGTGGTAAAGCCATCCAGGCTTTGTCATACTAGGATATGAAATAGGGTATAAATATTAGTCTCCCAGCAATAGTAAAGTGTGCCACTCTTTTTCTCAGCACACCCCAGATTGGAACCTCCTGTGCCACCCTTAGCTGCCTGTCTGAATATCTTTGCTGCACGGAACTCTTCTCTTTCTAGACTGGTAATTATCACCTATATTCCTGAATCTCTCTCTCTCTCTACTCCAGTGATGGTGAACCTATGACACGCATATCAGCACTGACACACATAGCCATTTGTGCTGACACGCAGCCGTAGGCCTCTTCCCCCCTGGCCCCTGCCCACAACCTCACCACCCTCCCTAAAGTAGCAATCTGGCTTTCAAAGCCTCACTCTAGGGAGGGGGGAGGAAAGTGGCAGGCAGGGCTATGAAGCCCCAATCACCACTTTAGGGATGGTGGGAGGGTGGAGGAAAGTGGCAGGTGGGGCTATGAATCCCCGGTCGCCACTTTAGGGAGGAGGGGGTGGAGCCTCCCTGCACCTGGCCACCAGCACCCCTGAGGCCTGCCATGCTTCCCCGGAGGCACCTCAGAAAGGCCAGGCAAGGTGGCCGGCGGGCGGGACTGTGATGAGGAAGGTGGCGGGCGAGTGGAAGGGTGGCTGCCCAGCCTCTCCCTGGCCTTCCCAAGGTGGCTCCGAAGCCTTGGATCCGCCTCAGATAGGCCAGGGAAGATGGCGGGTGAGTGGGAGGGTGGCTACCCGGCCTCTCCCCGGCCTTCCCGAGGCGGCTCCAAAGCCTCGGAGCCACCTCGGAAAGGCCGGGGAAGATGACGGACAAGTGGGGGCATGGCTGCCCGGCCTCTCCCCGGCCTTCCCAAGGTGGCTCTGAAGCCTCAGAGCTGCCTCAGAAAGGCCGGGGAAGATGGTGGACAAGTGGGGGCATGGCTGTCCGGCCTCTCCCCAGCCTTCCCAAGGTAGCTCCAAAGCCTCGGAGCCACCTCAGAAGGGCCAGGGAAGATGGCGGGCGAGTGGGAGCGTGGCCACCCAGCCTCTCCCTGGCCTTCCCGAGGTGGCTCCGAAGCCTCAGAGCCACCTTGGAAAGGCCAGGGAAGATAGCGGATGAGTGGGCGGGTGGCCACCCAACCTTCCAGAGGGGGCTCCGTGGCCACGGAGCCGCCTCGGGGAGGCTGGGGAAGGTGGCGGATGGGAGGGAGGGACTCTGCCTGGCCTCTCCCCGGCCTTACTGAGGGGGCTCTGTGGCTTCGAAGCCTCAGAGCCACCAGAAAGGCCGGGGAAGGTGGCAGGCAGGTGGGCCTCTTGTTTGAGCCCAGGGCACCGTGCACAGCTTCTCCAATAGAGCCCTCCTAAATAGCTCCGCACAGGGGAGCTGCCAGAAGAGGGATGGGGGAGAATGCGCGTGTGCGTGTGTGTGTGTGTGCGCGTGTATGGCATTGTGGGGAGGGGGAGCAAGTGCTGTGAAGGGAAGAAGCCGAGGAGCTGCCCGCGTAATTGCTCCTAGACTAGCCGGCAACACATGCTCTGCTCCATAGCTAACTCAGGCTGCCTCCTCGTCTCCAACTCCGCCTTTTTTCCAGACTCGCTACCATGCCCCCCAGCCTTCCTCTACCTCCAGCAGGTAAGTCCACCTCTTTTATATCTTTCCCTGCTTCACTCGTGGGTGAGGTATCCCCCCCCAAAATAAACCCATGGGTCAGAGGGAGGCTGGGGGAGGTGGGGGGAAAGTAGTGACGGGGCCTCCGAAGGCCCCGTCACCACTTTTGGTAGACCGGGGTGGGGGTGGGGGAAAAGTAGCAATGGGACCACTAGAGGCCCCGTCGCCACTTTTGGGAGGCTGGGGGAGGTGGGGGAAAGTAGCAACGGGGCCCCTGAAGGCCCCGTCACCACTTTTGGGAGACCAGGGGGGGGCTGTTATTATTCACAGATTTTTCACATTCACAGGGCGTCTTTGGAACCTAACCCTCATGAATGTGAAGGGACGATTGTACATTTTGATTACTCAGTTGTCACATGAGTTGTGACAACTCATTAATTATTAATAAACAATTAATAATATTGTTGATTAAACAATAAATATCGTGAAATAATGTTTTTTCCTCAAAGTGACACACCACCCAAGTTATGTTCAGTTTTTTGGCGACATTTGACACACCAAGCTCAAAAGGTTGCCATCACTGCTCTACTCTTTCTGCCTTACTCTGCTATAGCTTTATATGAGTCTTAAGATCATGTGTTGTGTATGTTAGTTCACTTTTGTGTTATTCCAATAAAATACTTTATTTCACTTTAACTGGACTGCTCTCTACAGTTAGTACTGGTGTACATAGGTGAAAATATCCCGGAAGTTATCCTCCTCTTGCAGTCTTCCCTTTGAACTAATAATCCCCCCAAATAATAAAGGAGATTTTGGCATCATGGGTGGTACTCTAAAGCACCCGCCACCTCTTAGGGTAACAGTGTGGCCTTTTGACTCCAATAATGTTGTCTGTGTTCATTCCTTGCCAAGCAAAAGCCTCTACCCTTACTACTGGGCCTAAAAGATGTTACTCATTACACCAACAAAATAACTCTGTTCCAAATTCTTACATTGCTTTTTAGGGGTAATTTTGTTATTCCTCATTTCTTATCCAATCTATTTATAGCCAACTGGGGGCTTGTCTGCACAGGCAGTTTACCCCATCTTCCCCCTGTCTTGGAGCCCTGCAGTCCAAATGATGCAGTGCTTTTGCCCTGTTTTTCCCCAGACAGTTCTCGTGACCTCCAGGACAAAAAGGGGGCCGAGACTGGGGAAGATGGGATAGGGCCCAATAACACATTTTTTAAAAATATCCAGGTGCCATTTACACAATGAAAATGTAGTGGGAAGAATTCGTGTCGAACCCTGGTTGTTTACATGTACATTGGGTCAGGCACATGATTTTCGGAAGGGGGGGGCACCTTTTATCCCACAACCTGTGAGACTTCCAGTCCTGCCGTTTGTGCCGGTTTTTAAAAAAGTCACGAGAGGATTCAGAAAATTGGAAATGTAAATAGCCCGGGACAAGCTATCTCAGTACTAGGTGATGACCAGAAATGGTGATCGGGGGCGGGCTCAGAGATCAGCGACCAGAAAAGGAGGGGTCAGTCACCTGTTCAACAGATTCAGCCTCACCAGCTGAAAACAAAGGCATCCCTTCCAGCTGCATGAAGGTTTGTGTGTGTGTGCGTGTACTAAATCACCCTGTTCAATGGATTTCTACACTGCAAACCCTTCAGCTTTAACCTTTTCCTCTCCTGCATGCTGGGTTTAAATTTCAAAGAGAGAGTAAACTATAAAGAGATTGTGGGCAGAGGATCACCCATTCATTCCCTGCCTGGATCCCCTCCCTGGGTCTGAACGGATAATCAAACATTAACCACCCACCCCCAAGGCACAGTAAAAAATGCCAGCGTCTGAGCGAATGATCACACATTCATTCATCCCCCCACAAGGCACAGTAAAAAATGCCAGCGTCTGGGTCTTTCAAAATGCCTTGTGTGTCCTCCTCGCCTGCACTGGCTTGAAACCTCCACTCCACAGCTGCCTCTGCTTAAAGGGTTAACATTTTAAAGAGACAGGACAACTGCAAGCCTCTGACCCCCACACTCGGCTTGTACTGGCTTGGGCTTGTGTGTGTGTGTGTGTGCGTGCACTGCCTTTGCTTAAAGTGTTAACATTTCAAAGAGACAGGACAACCAAAAGCCTCTGCCCCATGCACTCAGCTTGTACTGGCTTGGGCTTGTGTGTGTTTGTGTGTGGTGCGTGCCGGCTTTAAATGGTGATCTTTCATTTCTAAAGGAAAGCACAGGGTTTAGCCACTGATCGCTCCCCCTCATCCCCAATGCAGAAGCCTCAACAAACATTTGAGCCAACCAATAGCATCGCTCGAGGCGCGGAACTCTAAAGGAAGTACGTCACTGAGGTTGTGAAAAAATGAGTAATCGCATCCTTGATTGACAGCTAAAAAAAAATAAATTAATCCCGGTACCGTAAACTCGTGTAAACAAAAAAAAACAAACAAACAAAAAAAAAACAGGACAGTATATAGTGGGAGAAGGTACATATCACGGGACAGGATGCCATGTAAACAATGATCCCGGGATATCCAGTTCAGAGACAAAAATCATGTAAATAGGGAGGGACGAATACGGAATCAAGAAATCCCAGGATGCCCCGCGACAAAAATTGCTGTGTAACTGGCACCCCAGGAAAAAAAAACCTCCTGCCTGGATCTAGAGAGCAGGATGTAGGTGGCATCCCTGTCTGGACTCCAGCCCATTTCATCCAGGTAATGGGAGAGGAATGGGCAAAATCCATGGGCAGGGAGCCAGTGTATCCTCGCCCATGTAACGAGCCCTGGTTAGTTGTGGTACATGGCTCCTAAGTACTATTTGTTTCTCTAGCTCCAGATAAGTTTCCTTATCCTCCTTTAACTTAAAACAGTGTTTTCAACTTATACCAGCTTCCTTTCATATCCAACAATAATAGCAAAATTAATCACTTTTAAATCTCATTGACCTCAAGGGAAGAGATTTAAAAACACATACTTAACTCTTCTGCTGCAGATAATAGAACTCCAGCATGATGAATCCTGAGTATAACTAACAGTAATGTACTTTGTAGTACATTATTAGCATAAGCAATGCAGGCATATCTTGCCAGTACAGCGAGTTAGGGTCAAGACCACTGCTGTAAAGCAAATATCACCTTAAAGAGAATTACAGCATTTTCTCACATGTCAGTGCATATAAAAACTTATTTACATTATCATTTATTAAGTGTGAAATAGCACTAGGCCAAAAATGATGCAAAAGTATAAGAAATACCAGAATACCAACACCCAAACACAAAGTGCACAAATGCTATAAACAGGCTGAGCCCAGATTACAAAATCTCACAGAATTATAGAATCATCGAGTGGGAAGGGGCCTTGTGGGCCATCAAGTCCAACCCACTGTTCAGTGCAGAATCTCCAGCTAAATCATCCACAGCAGGTAGCTGTCCAGCCTTTTTTTGGAAGATGTTCAAAGGAGACTTCTCTAGGCAATTGATTCAATTGCTGAACTGCTCTTACTGTCAAGATGTTCCTTCTAATATTCAATCAAAATCTACCCTTCTATAACTTCAAACCATTAGACCTGGTCCTACCCTCTGGGGCAGCAGAGAACAGCCTGTCCTCCCCTCTGTGACAGCTCTCGAGGGATTTAGAGAGTGCAATTGTGTCACCCCCTCAGTCTGCTCATCACAAAGCAGAACATGTCCCCCTCCTTCAACCATTCCTCCTATGTTTTGTTCTCCATACCTCTTATCATCCTTGTTGCCCTTCTCTCTAAATACTATTTAAATGAAAAGCACTGTTTTAGTGAAGCACCTTAAAGTGAAGCACCTTAAAGTGAGCTATGCCTGTAATAGATTTCATAGCTTCTGGTATACCTGTATCCACTAAATAAACAAAATTTACTCAAAATTACCAAACCCTTATCTCCTCTTCTGTCCTTTCTTTCTTTCTTTTGACCAAATAATATGGCTGCTAGAGTGATACACATATAGACTCTTAAACATCTCTTCCCCATTTCTGAGCAGAGAAATATGGATGTGGGGCAGTTTCATGGAATTTCTCCAGGGGAGAAGGAATTCTCCAACAGTTCTTCAGGGGTGGAGTTCACCACTAGTGACACAACATCTTTCTCCTCTTTTTATTTTTAACCAAAGGTTTTCTTTTTCTCCAGCTGCTACCCATGGAAACAACAGGAACTGTACTGAAACTGTATTAAAAGCCTGAGTGTCCTTTTGCAACTTTCACAATGCTCTGGGCATACAGTAGTGTCATCCCAGGGCATTGTGGGTGGGTGGGTGGAGCAATGACTACCACTGAAAAAGAGAATGGGGGGAAATAATGAAAATAGTGAGAGAAAATTCTGCAGTGTTGCCTGCTATTTCTGGGGGGTGGGGGAGGCTGCTGAGAAAAAGAAATAAAGAATATGGGAACAGTTGTTTGAAAAAAGTATTACGAGAAATTCACAGCTCAGCTCCAAATTCAACTGCCTTTGATAACTCCTAATTGTTTCCTGGAAGGCTATAATTAATTCTGAACACATCAGCACAGATCAGTAGTTTTCCAGTATGTACTGTTTGGCTGCTTTTTTCCTTTGAATTTTTGCCTTTTCATCATAACACTCCATCAGTGTGTTCAAAATATTTCAAAATCCTGAAGAACACTTGCTCCAAGCTCTTCAGTACAATGTTTTCTTTCTCTATCCTCTAGGAATCTCAAATAACCCAGGATAACACCCCAATTGCCTGAAGTGGGGAAAGGAATAACCAGTCAAATATTAAAAGAATAAAATCAGTGGGTTAATGGAGATTAACCCCCTAAAACCAAGTAACAGAAATGTTTTTCAGTACTGCGATTAAATTGTCCTTCATGGACAGTAGTTTGTTGAAAAGTTACTAGCGCCTTTAATGTTTTGAAAGACAGGTTTATAAGAGTAATAGAATCTCAGTCAGTTCATCAATCAACCCATAGAACCTTATCTGTGGCTTGTAATAAAAAAAAAAGGCTATTAAAAAGATAATAAAAGAATTGCCTGCAGTCTGTTTATTAGAGTCCATGGGGATAAAAACAGCAAGCCAGCATATTCCAAAAGTGTTACCCAATAGAACTGGAAAGATTTATATCCTGCCTCATAGTCAGTGTTGTGACTGTCACAAATATTTTACATTTTTGTTTGACAAGTTCTCACATAGGATCTGAAAGCTAAAATACACACTATGTTGTAACTGAGCCTCATTTTCTTTCTTACTCCAAAGTAAGCATGAGAAGGTCTGAGCAGGACTGCTGTGAATATGAAGGCTCTTAACAGCACCCCCCTTTAAATCCTTCCCCATGGGGCTAAAAATAGCACTGGCAACAAAGTGTTATTTCTCAGTTCCTAAAATTGTAGTGAAAGGTAAGGGGAAAACAGCTGGGGAAGGAAGTTTAAGTCTTCCCTACCCACACAGAATTACAGAATCTTAGAGCTGGAAGGGATCACAAGGGCTATCTAGTCCAACCACCTCTCATACAGGAATATACAACTAAATGCTCCTGAAGGATGGTCATCCAACCTCTGTTTAAAGACCTCCACAGAAGAAGAGTCCACCACCTTCCAAGGCAGTCTACTTCACTCTTTTAGGGGGAAAAAAGCCTTCTCCAGGGCCTAAAATGGTGGGGCAGCGGGAGGCAAAAATGCTCTTACCTTTGACAGCCAGCATGATGTACTGGTTTGAGAGCTGAACTATGACTTTGGAGACAAGGGTGTGAATCCCTGCTTAGCCATGGAAACCCACTGGGTGACCTTGGGCAAGTCACACTCTTAGCCTCAGAGGAAAGCAAAGGCCTCTGAACAAATCTTCCAAGAAAACCCCATGATAGGTTCACCATATATAGCCACCATATATTAGAAACAACCTGAAGGCACACAACAGCAATAACAACAACAACAATCCCCTAGAGGGCATTTGGGAGCACTGTGGGATAAAAAAAAAAAATTCTTGGAAAAAAAATCCTTTTCAGAAGCCTGAAGTCCATCTCAAGACTTACGCCAGCAGGGTCCCCATCTCAAGTCAGCCTTGCCTCACAGAGGCCAGCCAGAGCAGATGAACAAAAGGAAGGAGTAGTTCTGTTCCAGTGCAAGGGCTTTGGGAGAAGCCAAATACCCAGATAAGGGCATATTAATCTTCCTTTCCTGATTTCAACACTATGTTTTGATGATCCTGCACATTTCTGTAAGAAACTCAGGAAAGGATGGATAATAACCCCAGAAGGCCCAATCAAGACTCTGCTCCCACTGCTGCCATGAAAAACCCCTGGAGACCCAGAGACATTTGTAATATAGAAAATGTCTTAGTAGGATATTTTAAAACTCTGCCTCACCCCACTTCCCATGGCTCCCGGCGAAGGAAGGAGACTTATTGTGAATCTCTATGACCTCTGGGAGGTTTGGGAAGAGCAAGGAGAGCTCCTTCCAGGAAAAGAGCTTCTCCTTCTTCATGTGGTGATAGAAGAGGGCATCCAGCTCATGCAGGATCCACAGGAAGGAGGCGTCTGTCACAAACATCTCTGGGCAAAGAGAGACAAGGAGGGCCTGCTGCTTCACTAGGTGGACACCACCCCAACCATCAGAAAGGGATATGTATCCAAAAGGGACCAGATCCCAGGGGTCTCTCGAAAGGATGCAGCTAAGGATTTGAAACCTTGAGTTCTGAAAGAAACCCACTCACCATATTCTGTCCCTTTTTATTTACTTACAGGAAGGGTTAGAGCAGGGTTTCTCAGCAAGTTTCCCTGGAACCGTAGGGTTCCATGAGAGGTTGCTAGGGGTTATGTGAGATATTGAGACTGGAAAAAAATAAACTTTTTAAATTATCTGTAGATATAATAATTTTTAGGCAGGGGTTCCCTGAGACCTGAAAATTGTTTCAAGGGTTCCACCAGGGTAAAAAGGTTGAGAAATGCTGGGTTAGAGAGTACTTTCTCTTCCCATGATGGGATGAAAGCCAAGGCAGTTACATCAGCTTAGAAGATGCTGCTGAGGAGTCTGACCCCTGGCTCTGGGGGAAAGGGGGCTGTCCTTTTCTCTCAGATTTTGTTGCAGTGTGATCACAGAGCCCAAGGCATCCACACTCCTCCTTCTCACCTCCCACACTGGCTGCTCCTGCCCTGGGGCAGGAGGCAAGAGAGGACTCCCTCTTCAGACCCACAGGGGAGATTTGCTCACAACTGTCTTTTTTTTAAAAAAATAATTATTGAGTTATTGACAACATGACGTAGTGACACTCATGACTGTCTTGAGGGGGGGAAAACTAGCTTCCACAGAAAGGAGATACAAGAAAGTCTCTCTCAGCCTGAGTGTGGAATTTAACCTCAGCACATTTGGGGTCAGGAGGATATTCACATTCCAGTTGTAGGCAAAACCACAAATACCAGCCAATTCATCACCATACTGTGGCCTCAGGAGAAGCACTTCAGCCTTTCAGAAAAGGGAAGAATCCCCTTTACAAGCCATGAGAACATCCAATGAATTTGTACTTGGAAAGGGGACACATTTGTCTGGGGAAACACCGGGAGCTAAATAGGAATCTCTAAAGAGTTTCGTCTCTGCTGTCCTAAAGAACTGGAAAGTCCCATTTTGCAGCCTTATGATGTGGACTCCCCACCCACCCACTGATGGAGCCACCAAAAGCAGTCCACATCTTCACGCAGGGGCATAAACCTTGCTCACCATTGACGACCTCCTGGCAGTCCACCTCCTGCTGCAGCAGAGAAGCCACGACCATGCGCTACCAGTTCTGCATGCCCAGCTCCAGTTACAGGTCTGAGAGCTGAGTTAGTTCATCCTCCAGATGGTGGGGAAGCAAGATGTCTATGCCAGAGGCCAGGTTAAGGGACTCAATGCCCTGCCTGGGCCCTGAGGCACTTACTTTGAAGGAAGAAGAAGAAGAAGAAGAAGAAGAAGAAGAAGAAGAAGAAGAAGAAGAAGAAGAAGAAGAAACGAGGCACAGCTGCATGCTTTGTATTTAACATAGCATGTCCTTTAGCCCTCAGAAACACAAAGTTGTCATAGATACTGTTTGCTCTCCAGAGCAGCACTTGGAAGCACTATTTTAGGCTACAAAGCAGAGCTTGAAACCATTACTTTTGTACTATGACTCCCCAAATCCCCCAGCCACAAGTGGCTCCATAGCAGCAGCGTACTGATTACAAGCTTTTATTATTCATCATTACTATATAGAGATGCCATGGGGTATAAATAAATTATTGATTAAAGTCAAATCTTTGCCCTGGTGGGGAGGATCCTGAATTGGGGAGATGTTGTTTAAAGGTTCTGCCAGCAGAACTATAGTATGTCTCTACTCTCACTCCCTCTGGGGCTGGCCTTTCAGATGCTAAAGCCCCCATTCTAAAGCCCCATAGGGTCGCCAGTGGAAAGCAGGGGAGCACTGGAGAAGCATCTGGTTATGTCCATATTCCTAGATGCAGAATGCTGACATAATCCACCAAGACCTCCAGAGGACTCTCAAAGTTCTCAGCAGATGATGTCAGAAAATTCCAACCTCCACAATAACAAAACAACCAACCAAACAAAAACAGACAAACGAAGGCATAAATTGGACTTGTAAGTTGCCAGCCAATATCTTCAATATTTGAAGGACTGTGTTTTCACTTACAAATCTGCCTGTGCTGGGGAGACCCTTCTGTCTATCCCATCACTCTCACAGGTACATCTGTTGGGAACACAGGAGAGGGCATTCTCAGTGGCTGTCCCCAGGCTCTGGAACTTCCTTTCCAGAGAGGTTAGACTGGCACACTCCCTATTCTCATTCCACAGACAGGTGAAGACCTTTCTGTTTCAACAGGCCTTTGAGCACTTATTGCACAAGCCCCATCCCACCTAATCAACGTGCTCAATTTTTCTTTGTGCTGGTATATGTGTGTGTGTATTTTAGTGGGGGTCATCTATACAAGGAGATAAAATTCTCATTTCTGCACATTAACTCACAATTGCAGCAGCATTCATTTGTCTCCACATTTTTCTGTCAAGATGGCTAGTATGGGAAGTTATTAGTGTTTGAAGTTCACACAGAGCATGCCTGCAAATAAAGATGGTGGCCAAGAGTGAATTACTCATGTTATTATTCTCCCAAAGTTGCTGTTGTTGCATTGGGGGTTTTTTCTCATTAAATCCAACATGCGGAAGTGCGATCTTCCGCTTAAAAAACTGGTTTTGTCACTTTATCATTCCAAAATTGCTCATAATCACTACATTGAAGATCAATAATGGCGGTTCCAGCCACTTCATCACCAGCAAGCCTGCCCCCCATACACATCTGCCCAATCACGCTTCAACTTCCAGAATGCGCTCTGCTTTGAATTGGTTGTCCAAACGGGTAGGAATGTGCATTTCTCCGTATTTTTTTTTTTTTAGTCATGAAAAAAAACACAAAGGCTTTGATCATACATGGAGTTTTTGGGTCCCCTCCTTCTCAATATGGTGAATCACCACGGGATCTTGTTAGGACAAAGGGCATTCACCTCACATTCCATGAGGAGTTTTTTCACCGTCTAGACAACACCGTAGTTTATGTTTTAATTGGTTTTATTTTTTTATCATCACTTTTTAACTTTATTTTATGAATTTTTAACTATGTGTTTTTAATCTGTTGTAAGCTACTCTGAGTCCCAAACTGGGGAAAAGGTGGGATATAAATATCATCATCACCATCATCTCCAGTTTAAAATAACAATAACAATAATAAAGGATCAGGTAGCAGGTGATCTGACAGATCCCTGTCTTGGACCCTGCATAAATGCCACCAGTCAGCAGAAACAGCACTAGTACTAAGCAAAACAAGGTAGTTGTCTCTGTCAACAGATGTTGGGAGGTGGCAAAAAGATACTGGAGGAGAGAGCTGGATGCCATCCAGTCTGCCTGGAATCCCCTGAGCACGTCTGCCCCCTTGAGGTGGATGAGAAAATGCTTCTCTGCTGCCAACACTGAAGAAAGTTGCAACTGACAGTCTATCCAGCATTTGTACGGCTGATAAAGCCAAAATTGGCTGGTAATGCCAGTCAAGTAAACAGTACAGGGCTACATGGACCGATAGCCTGATGTGATATGGTATAAGGCAGCAGCTTATGTTAAAGATTTGTATCCTATGAACCAACCTTTTTTTGGATTACAGTTCTCACCAGCCACCATGTGGCCATCCTGGCTGCGGGATTCTAAGAACTGTAGTCCAAAAAAGTAATTTTTTCCAACTATGCCTGTTTGCTGTTAATTCAGGAATGTTTTGACTTCACTAGCGGCAAGTTCATTCAGCTCTACATAAGCCTTCCCAGCTTACTATAGGGTCATGCAGATGTTACACTGTGGTTTGTGGACTATTTGGGGTTGAACAGGGTGATACCTATGGCTCCTGTTCTTTGTTTGAAATGCACATCCATATGAGAGAATTTGCATGAGTACAAACCATTAAAAGCAGGAACCCCGATTGCATAGACAGGGCCTTTGCATGTATTTTTGTGTGCACCTGGGTGGCCTGAAACACTTTGCTGTCTGATGCAAAGGTTAAGTGTGTGTCCTCCCAACTCCACATAGAGAAGCAAATTGGGCTGGCAGTTCAATTTTTCTTCAGCACTGGTGAAGCTACCAGGCTAGTTCAGGGATTCAGTACAACCCAAGTGATTCATGCAGCTCTGTTCTTTAACACAAAGGAACAGCCAGATGCTCAGGAAAATGTCCAGATGGCTGCTGCTTCTCCCCAGCATATGCCACCTAGATGATTGCTTCCCTTAGTCTAATGGCAGGGCCAGCTCTGTTTTTCAGACATTATGTAGAATACATGTAAGAGTGGAGTAGGAACATCAGACACTTACCTGATCTTTCCTCTATTCAAATTTAGTAAGCATCTGTATGGTCCTTATGTGAACATGCATTTTTTAAAAAGCTAGGAGACCAGGGTTGAAATCCCCACTCAGACATGGAAACCCAGGGGTGACCTTGGGCAAGTCATGAAGAAGGTAATGGCAAACTTCCTCTGAATAAATCTTGCCAAGAAAATCTTAAGGGAGCAAGGATCGCCATAAGTCAGGCTGCTGACACACTGTAGAAATAATGTAATTTGACACCGTTTTAGCTGCCACAGCTCAATGCTGTGGAATCCTGGGATTTGTAGTCTGTTGTGGTACCAGAGCTCTCTGATAGAGAAGGCTAAATATCTCACAAAACTACAAATCCCATAATTCCATAGCATTGAGCCATGGCAGTTAAAGCGGTGTCAAACTGCATTATTTCTACAGTGTATCAGCAACCGCAGAACTGAGTTGAAGACACATAACAACAACCCCCATTATCAGGTGCAGATAGGGCAAAACCTTTCTAACCTAACATGAATAAGCCATAACCTAGTTCTCAAAAAATATACCATTAAGCTCCTTCCTAAATTTCAGGAATCTGGATTCAGTCTACTTTTTTGGTCTCACAACTATGTACACTTCCAGTTGTTAAAAATCTGCCTCTCATTTCTTACTTAATTCCATTAATGCTTCCAAAAAGGCTTAATGCATAGTACCTGTTGCTTCTTGTTCCACAACATTGTTTATGCTAAGAAGCTTCTCGGCTCATTCTGTATCACCTTTCTTAGCTGTATTTGGGAAACCCAAAATGAGCACAAGTATCCCATGTGAGGTTTCAACAGTTCCTGAATAAGAAACGAACAGCTTCCCCATCCTTTCTGGAAATGTGGCTTCTAATACAGCTGTGAAGTTAATTTGCTCTCTGTGTACCTGTATCAGATTGGTAAGTCAGAGTATTGTTGTACCGTTTCAGAATATGTTACATTGAGATCAAACACAGTGCTTTAAATCACATTACTGACTCTGCACGGCCACTTACCACCAATTTATTTAAACCATGTAAACAGGATTTGCTGCAGCATTCTGTGTGTCACATATCACTATGAAAGTACTGTACAGAAATGTCTCCATCTGGAAGGACCAACCAAAAAGCTATCCATTCAAAAATTCATTAAGCCATTATGAGTCTCTGATGACTGAATCCATTTTTATACATGGGTCTAACTTAGTCAGAGCCGGCCCAAGACATTTTGCTGCCTGAGGCAAAAGGTAAGAGGGCATTCTTTACCCCCTCCAAACTGGCAGCTGCATATTATTTCCATACTGGTGGTGTAGTAACATCCTCCATTTCACCTGAGGCAGCAGTCCACTTTTAAGGGTGCAGGACAGAGTGTATTACATACACAGCTTTTTCCTCCAATGGAAAGAAATGGCTGTGTGCTCAACAGAATGAGCCAGAAGATGGCACTGATGCCTCTTAGCATTTGCTGCCTGAGGCAACTGCCTAAATTTAGGACTAGCCTGTGCAATAACACTCCAAAAATTTGAAAAAGTTACTCTTTTGGCCATGCTGGCTTGAGTATTCTAGGAGCTGTAATCGTAAACGTAAAAATGTAACTTTCAAAAGTCTGAGAATTCATTTCAAAAGGGTTCCTTTTTATTCAAACAGATAGTGGTATATTCAAGGCCTGTTCAGGTGATAATCCTGAATGAGGTACATAAAGAAATACAGTGGGCCCTCAGTATCCACTGAGGTTTGGTTCCAGGACCCTCTGGGGATACCAAAATCTGTGGATACTCAAGTCCCATTATATACAATGTCATACTAAAATGGTGTCCCTTATATAAAATGGTGAACAGCAAGGTATGCTTTTTGTGTTCTGCCCCGTAGCATGGTTGGTTGAATCTGTGGATGCAGAACATACAGATACAGAGGTCCAACTGTATGAGAATCCTGCGGTTGTGTGTATTGGCTCCACCCTCAACATCCTTCTGTTCAGTGGCTGCACATCCTCAGTCTGAAAAAGTGTTAACAATCAGGGATCCTATCTTTTCACATGAACCCCTGTTCAGATCTTGCTGCTCAATGTGACAAGGTCAGAGATGGAAGGGGCAAGACTTTTTGGATTACAACCCTGGAATCTTCCAGCCAGTATGGCCCATGCTAGCTGAAGAAATTCTGTGATCTGACATTCAAAAAAGCAACTTTTCCAAACTCTGGAACACTCAAATGCACTGACAATAGGCAGATGTCTGAATTACTCCATTTTTTTTTTATACTGCCCAGCTTCCTAACCTGTTGTCTATACATTATCTGGGTGTTTTGTTTCATAAAAGAGAGGTGCTAGAGCCCTCATTTGTTAGAATCCACACTGAATGGGGTGTGGGGTGCCATACAGATAGATAGAAAGACAGAGAAGCTGGTTCAGCTGAATTCAGACAATCTGACTCAGAAGAAGAGGAAGATGTACTAAATATTATTCATTGCATATATCACATAAAACAACAAAATCACAGAAGGTAGTTTTTCAGTTCACTTCAGTGGGCCATAAAACCTTTAATGATTGTCTCTTAATCAATTGGTCATAAAATGCATAACAGTCTCAGTTCATCTGAGAACACAAAGCTTCTTTAACTCCACCTCCAAATACCTATATCAGAATTGGCAATTGCAGAATGCCATGTTTTCCCATGCAGTAAGGGCCTAAATGCCCTAGAGACACCAGATCCCATCTGATCTTGGAAGCAAGCAGGGTCAACCCTGGTTAGCACTTGGATGGGAGACTGCCAAGGAATACCAGGTACTGTAGGCTATATTTCACAGGAAGGAACGGGCAAAAACACCTCTGAGTATTCCTTGCCTAAGAAAACCCTGTGAAATTTATGAGGTCACCATAAATTGACAGGTGACTTGTGCAAACAAAAGTGACATCATGTCCCTTCAAACTGACATTTTGGACAATATTTGGCTGTTGTTGTTGGGGTGGTTGGAGACTGGGAGGATGGGGAAAGTATATCACTGCATTTGCAGCCATTTGGGGATTGATTTGGCTGGTTTTCAGGTGAAAAATTGCCCCAAAACCAGCAGGTTTTTTTTTTTAATGGGGAGTCTGGGGTCTTTGCAGAGTTTCAGGGATCATACTTTGGGATCCCAAGGGCCACATACTGCATTTAGCTCACTCCAGTCTAGATCCAGAATTCCTTGAGTGCTATCAAGCAAGTGCTTTTCACTGACTACTCCAGGTTGTAGTGACTTAAGAGTCATGTCGGCAACAGACCAGCTTCATATTACCTCCTTGCAGGCTGATAGTAAAGATAGGCCTATATATTTATTAAGTACTTAGATATTTTCAAAATTGATTTTCTGTCTCCTCAGTACAGTCTGAAATTAAGAGAATATATATATATAATTTTAAAAAAAAACACCAAAGCAATACTCAGAAAACATTAAAAACAACTAAAATTGCAGATAAATAAAAATAAATAAACAGACAATAATTAAAACCCATAGCTTGGAACAGTATTTATTTATTTGGATTACAACTTCCAGGATTCCCCAGCCAGCTGTTTTGGCAGGGAGACTTTGAGCACTGTAGCCAAAAAAACCCAAAAAACTTTCCCATACTCTGCTGAAAATCAGTTCCAGTTTTAAAAGGAAGAAAATACAGAGGACATAAAAGTACTTCAGTGCTAATAAAGGCATGAAAGAACAAGCATTAGTTGGTGCCTAAAATACCAAAATGGAAGAAAAAGGGGGACATGGCTTGCAGGCCCAGTATGGGCAACTAGCATGGTTGGGATATGCCAGGGGTCCCCAGAGATACCAGTTGGCCCAGGTCCTTTGGAAATAACACTGCCATTCCTAGCTTTTCACTTTAAAAGGTCCTTATTTTCTTTCCTTAGCTCTCTGACAAGAAAGAGATAAGCAAAGTGGGTACACCATCTATTACAGACTGTTACCGGCCCTGATACCCCCACCCTTCCAATAATTCATCAATTAGCTATATTTCATCAATTTGTCTTATTTATTGGCCTTCCACGTGGTTGGTAGTAGACCAGGGGCTCCCAAATGCAAGGACTCAAGGTGTGCTCAGAAAACGTAAGGAAAGGCCATCCCAAATTCCTAAAAGATACACCCAGGTAGTAATTATGCGGACCCCCCCTCCTTAAACTGGTAGTTAGGGTGAAAATGAGCTAATTCTCCTAGACGTACATGGAAGTGAGTCATTCACTAATTCAGTCAAAGTGGCCAGGACACTCTTTGCCTTGCAAAACTGGTTTCCCCTCACACTCCTCCTAGAAAAATAGAAAGTCGTCTGGCACCCATCAGTCTTAATGTTTCATCTATTAGCAATCATTAGCACAACTGGAGCTTCCATTGTCGAACTATGGGAAACTCCAATAGACATGGTATTCCACTCAAAACACCCCTTCAGGGAGAATATCAAATATAAATATCACCCCCAAATACAGCAAAGTGTGCTTAGTTTCCCAGAGGCTGTCACTCTGTTGGTTTGCTGGGTCACCCAGAGCACATAGATACTTCTTCTCTACACGAATCTCTGCTCTTCAGAAAGGTGTAGTATAGCCCATATATAACTCTATTCTTCTATCCCAATACTTCCTCCTATTCTTTGCTAGCCTTGTGTGATTGTTTGAAACCTGAGTGTTGGTGTGAATGCTTCTGAGATTATTTTTCAATAAAAACTGTTTTTATTTTATTTCCTAGCTGTGAGTCTCATCAGTTAGTACTGGTATACATAGGTCAAAAGGTCCCATAGTTACCCAGCCTCTGGCTGCCATATTGAGCTAATTAAAGTTCCCCATATTAATATCTGATTTGAGTGGGATTCCCACAAACCCCCACTAATTTGGGTAACAAGACCACTGCTTTTCTTACCCCCAAATATTCTAGGACAACAAACGTGGTAATGGTGGCTTCAGCTACCTTGCTTTAACCCTTCTCTCCTTTACTGGGCACAGTCACCTCAGCGAGTAATCTTACATGGTGGCAAAATGAATACAGCAGTGGCAATGAATTACAATAGGAGCATTCAGTCTAATGTCCGGCAGAGAAGCACTGAACTTACTTTCATTTTCTAAAGGCCCATCAGGGTTGAGCTAAAATGGCTCAGTTTGGCCAGGGCCTTCTTATGCCTGGTACTACCTCAATAGGTGGGAAGAATTTCCACAACTCCAACAGTGCCACCACTGGGGTCGTCTAAATGGTCAAATAATCCTCATGCAATTCACTGGGAATATGATCCATCTTAATGGGAACCCAAATCAATGCATCATATTGGGAAGGGAGCAGCAAAAATCTCCAAAAACTAGTTTTTGCAGTTTTTCCTGGAGTTTTTAAAAAGCTCAGTGGGGAATGCATATTTCCACTCGTTAGGACAAGCAATTTTATTTGAATTGTTTTCCCATATGAGAGGAAGCACAAACGTGATTGGCCAGACAAGTGCGGGGGTGGGGCTTGCTAAAAGGGCAAGTGCCTGCTACGGCCATATTGGATTTTCTCTCAGTGAGCAATTGCTAAGGCAATAAAACTGCGATTTGTATTATCTTTTTCTCTACCTTTTTTTGTTTGTTTATGTGAAATATTGCTTGTGTGCACCACAGAAAAAGTTTTTTTTTTTGTTTTTTTTAATCATCAGCAGCAGATTTTAAAACACAAGTAATTCATTCATGGCTGCCAACTTGGCTAGAGGGCATGCACATTTTATGGGGGCTCTAAAAATGTTAAGACAAGTCACAGCTGCTGCAAATTACTATTACTGCAGAGCAATCCATTTTTTTCAGGCTCATATAGATGAGACCACTGAAAAGGCCCTCCCCTCTAGTAGCCACTTATTCAGTTTCAGAAGATGGTGGCCCCTGGTGAAGATATTCATAGGTTCATATGAGAAGGAGTTCCCTCCCACAACAATTTAGCCCTAGAAGTCAACTGCTGTGGCAGGGAAACCCAATTCACCAATTACAAATGCATACAGTAGGACCCCCCATATCTGCCGATTCATTATCCACTGATTCAGTTATCTGGAGGACACAAAACAGCACATTTGCCATAGAATCTTCCTAGAAAATATGTCCTCTCTAGCCATTTTCTAGGTCCTCCAAGGCAACTCTATGGTATTTTAAACCAGAAGTCCCATTATTTTCAACGGTGTTCATTGTTATCCATGATTTTTGGTATCCATGGCGCCCCCCAGAACATATCCCCAGTGGATATGGGGGTCCTACTGTATTGTTAAGTGTGATATATACAATATTATAACTGGTTATAACTGGTCAGCAGAAAGGAAACAGCAGAGCTTCAAAATTGTGCTTTACTTTATCCGCAGCGTACATGTTTTATTGGGACCAAGCTTGCCATTTAAAACTGAGCCTCGGCTTAAAACTTAATGTACCTTTTAAAAAGAGATCAGAGCATCACCTCTTACAAGGGATAGCTTAGTTCTATATCTGGCAGGCCCCCAGAAGGCTACAGTTTACAAATTCCCAAGAAACCACCTGTTATGTATCTTGTTCTCAGAGAAGGTGCATTACTATTTTGGAGCATGCCTGATGTCCCATGTGATACCCTCACCACACTTAATGAGAATGTGAACCATCTGGAAGCAAACCCTTTGGGAACACAAAATCAGAAGAAGGGAGGAACTGCTGGTTAGCATCAACTGTAGAAGGAGCAGAGCTATTTCCTGTCTTAGTAACAAGAGGGAAAGGGTCACTGGTATTAACTTACAAGAAGCATTCTCTGGTTGTAACAATAAAAAAAGAAAAAACCTTGGACTCTGAGGTCAAATTGAGGCCATTTGGATTATGGTGGCATCCTCTTGACAGCTGCCTCATTAACCTGGATTGGAAAAGAAAGGACAGCTCACAGTTAACAGCACTGCATTCTGTGCAAAGTAAAAAAAAAACCAAGGCTGAGCTAGCATGCTATGTGTGTAGGTAGTAATATCACTGCACCTGCTAATGTAAGTTAGCAAGTGCTTATGTATTTGCCATTGTAGATGGCTTCATGGTGATCAGAATGTGCACAGCAGCAGGATAATGTGTGTCTCATCCCATCCTCGTCATCCTAAGCATAGCATGCCCTGTCTCTCTCTTCAGTGTCATGTTAGACAAAATGGTAGAGGGAAAGGCCAGATCAAGCCACTTGAAGCAAACAAAAAGGATGGTACCCCGTTCTCATTCTAGTCAAAGGTAGTAAGATTGGCTCTGAATTTTACTTTAACACTGCTGCCAAGGCAGCGTTTTCTACTATACAAGGTCTGTCTATTAAATAACGAGACTGTGTTTCTACCTTTCAGACAAATCAGGGAGGAACTGATTGTGAATGCTTGAGTGATGACCTTGAACATGTCTGAACCTGCATGACAGACATCAGCACTCTCAGCCATTCAGTTAATTGTCAGTCATCATTTAAAGCAGCTGCGTTGTCTGTTGTGTGTCGGAAAAATGCTAATTTTAAAAGTCAAGCAATGTCTCAATTTGAAATTTTTAGTAAAATTGAACAAAACACCAATGGAATCTTTTCAAATGCTTACTGAAGCCTACAGGAAAGACTGCATGTCTAGTGTGCGTGTGTTTGAGTGGCGCAAAAGATTCAGAGAAGGATGTCAGAATGTGGAAGGTGGTGAATGTCCAGGACGACCTTCTACTTCAAGAACTGAAAAAAAATGTGGAAAAAATCAGCCAGATTGTTTGAGAAGACTGCTGACTCAGTGTCCAATGATAGCTGAAACCATGAATATTGATAGCTGAAACCATGAATATTGATAGCTGAAATCCAATGAAAGCTGAAACCATGAATATTGACAAAGACACCATGTGGAAAATGTTGCATAAGGATCTCAACATGAGAAAAATTTGTGCCAAGATGGTCCCTAGGGTTCTCACACCAGAACAAAAAGAGTGTCGCAAGTAAATTTGCACTGACATTCTGCAGAAACTTGAGACGGACCCAAACCTTTTTCAAAAAAGTATCATTTGTGATGAAACCTGGATCTTCCAGTATGATCCTGAGATAAAATGACAGTCAATGCACTGGAAAACACCATCATCACCAAGAATGGAAAAAGCATGTCAAAGCAAGTCCACATTCAAAGCCATGCTCATAGTTTGCATAATTTTGGCAGAATGGCTTCCAGAAGACAGAACAGTGAACCATTATAGTGAAGCATTATTATAAGGAAGTTTGGACAAAGCTGAGAGAAAGAGGAGGGAAAAGACCAGAACTGTAAGAAAATGATTTCATTCTTCATCGAGACAATGCACCTGTTCACACAGCACTTTCTGTGAAGACGTTTTTGGCCAATAAACGCATTACTACACTTGAACATCCTCCATATTTGCCAGATTTGGCACCATGCGACTTTTTTCTTTTCGCTGAAGTGAAATGGGTGCTTAAAGGAACATGTTTTGAGTCAGTTGATGCAGTAAAGAAGAAAACGGCAGATGTGTTGAAACAGCTGACAGAAACTGATCTGCTCCATGCCTTCGACCAGTGGAAAACAAGACTCCATTGGTGTGTGAGCATGAATGGGGAGTATATTAAAGGGGACAAGCATTAGAATTGTAATACATATAAATAAAGGTGCGTTATTGTATCAGTCTCGTTATTTAATAGAAAGACCTCAGTGTGGCAGTCCGGGTTAAGGTGCACAGGGCAGGCAATAGTGGGGTGATGGGGTGTGCATGGTGAACAGGATGGAAACGCAGAGGGAGGAAGGGGGTGCATTTCAGATTCCAATTAAGCACAAGTTAAAATATACTTTACATTCTAAAATTAAACTCTCCATGGTTTTCATATATTACATTACTTTGGAAATACATTCTAATGGAGGGTGTGAGGCAAAAATATATACATCTTAGAACTGTGCTGCATCACGCTATTTTCACTACATTTCTGTTTGCATGTTAGAATAGGACAGGCAGCCTGTGGCCATCCAGATTTTATTGAATTATAACTCCCATTAGCCCTAGTTTGTATATCCAATGGGGAGAAGAGGGTAGGAGTTGCAGTCCAACAACATCTGAAGGGTCACAAGTTGCCAATCCCTGGAATATATGGTTTCTGGAAGGAGGAGGAAAGGTGGAGGAGTTTAAACTTAATTCTGGAAAGTTTTGCCACAGCTGTTTGTGGGAATGCCACTCACAACCTGAAAAAACAATAGGATGGGTTCATTAGAGATAAGTAAGTTTGCCTGTGCTTTAAAACTGCCATCATTGTTTCCCCCCTTTCTAATAAGTTGCTGTAAACTGCCTGAACATTTTGAAAGATGGACATTTTAAACACACGGTCCTAGCTGGTACAGTGATAAAGGTCCAGGCCAGGATTCCTTGAGGTGCTGTAATTTCACAGCAGGGGAGGGCAGGCAAGAGAATCTGGCTCCCCACAGAGTGAACTACCCTGATCAATAAGGCTGGCAGAAGCAGAGCCTAGGAAAGGAATGATAGAAAAAGCAGGAGTATTGGAATTAAGGAGGCCGGGATCTGGGAAGGGCGGAGGACAAGCAGAAGAAGAACTGGGAGAGGAGAGTTGGAAGACAAAATAAATCAGAGGAATGAGAAGGAGACCACAGAGAGGAGTCTGAGGACTTTATCACACCACACCGTTATAATGCTATTAGTCCACTTTAACTGCTCTGGCTGCCTCCTGTAGAATTCTGGGGTTTGTAGTTTAGTGAGCTCTCTAGCTGAGAGTTCTAAATGCCCCTCCCTAAACTACAAATCCCAGGATTCCACAGGAGGCAGCCATTACAGTTTAAGTGGAATAATAGCTTTCCAATTAATCCTCTGTCATCCCACTTTTCCAGCTGCTTTTAAAATGTCTCAGTTTCTCTCTCTTCCTTCCACTTCCCCCCTTTCTCATCAGCTTACTTCAACTGCTGAAAACTGAGCTCAACATGCCAAAGTAGTCTGCACTTAATTAAGATAGTAGGAGAAAGAGAATAGGGGTGGGCAGAATCTTGCCTTTCCCAGTTGACTCAGGCAAAAAAACCTGTGGCAATTACTCCTAGTTTGTCTGTTCGTCCTCATTATTAACCTTTACCATCTTGTCCACATACTGAAGTATGGCGTATAATACGACTGGGCATATAAGACAACCCCCTCCCAATTTTGAGTTAAAATATAGAGTTTGGGATATACTCACCATATAAGACTACCCACCACCACCACCCGCCCTCCCCGAAGCCATGATCGGACTCCCGATCATGGCTTCAGGGAGGGCGGGAGGTGGCTGGAAAGCCTCCCCTCTCCAGCCAGTCACCTTTCCACCCTCCCCGAAGCCGCGATCAGGAGCCACATGCTGATTGGGGAATCACGGGAGATGCCTGGCTGGCTGGGGAGATTCCCCAGTCCCATGATTCCCCAGTCTCCCAGCCACCTCCTACACCTCCCCATCCCGCGATGGGCCAGGAAGGATGGGAGCTCGCTAGGAAGCTCACACACACACAGCCAACCACCCCTCTGAGGTGGCTAGGAAGCTTCCTAGCCAGCTCCCGTCATTCCCAACTTGCAAGGAGCCCATCGAAAGTTGGGAAAGTGCAGCCAACCAAACCTCCGTGTTTCCCCTGCTTTGCCAAGGGAAATGCAAGTTTTGGCTGGCTGGCCTCACCCTCCACCTGGTCTCCTGCATCTTCGCTCCCTTTGCGAAGGGAGCAAAGATGCAGGAGATGGGCGGCGTGTGAGGCAAACGGCTACATTCGTCCCTCTCCTCCATCTTCGCTTCCTCCCCAAAGGGGGCGAAGGTGGAGGAGAGGGGCGAATGTACAGGGTTCAGGAAAGGCGGAGGGGTGGCTGGCTGGGGGGGGGGAGAGCTTGCTAGCCACCTTCTTTCCTTCCCGAGTCCGAGATGGGGCTGGCAGCCCCATTGCGGGTTGGTATACCTGGCGTATAAGACAACCCCCAACTTTTGAGGAGATTTTCCTGGGTTAAAAAGTTGTTTTATATGCCAGAATATACGGTAGTTTGGTCACATGTGTGCTATTTTTCATCTGTGAGTTGTTGGAGGTTATGGGAGAATGGTTAGAGAGGAATGTTATATGTGGCCGAGAGCTACAGACATGACGATGGCTGTGCATTCACATAATGGTTTGAAATAACCACCCAAATGTCTGCCTGTGGACAACTAGTTTTATATAAATAGGATACAATGCTTCATCCCCCAAATGTATGTAGTGATTTTTTTTCAAGTGCCATATACCATATTGAGCACATTCCGGCTAAGCTTCCTTTATTGTTTCACAAGGAAACCATTTCAGGGCCATAAATGGGCAGCAATTTGTTCTACCTTACAGAGAAGCCTTTTCCTTTTAGTAGTAAATTATCCCCAAATGTATAGGACTTGAGGTCACAATACCCATATATTTCTTTTTTAAAAATTCAATGACCTGATTGCCTTTACTAGACAGGCAGTACTTGATCCATGATTCACAAGCTGTAACCATTAGTTACTGTTCCCTGAGTAAATGCTCTCTGCATTTCAGTTTTCTGGCTTCTGTGCAACCATGAAATAGAGAGAATGGTGGCAGAAAAAGCCAATTCACATGCCATTTAGAGAATTCATAAAGACACCAATTTCAGGTGTTGGCAGATCAAAACAATTAGATATGTATTCTAGTTTTTCAGCCACTAGAGAAGAGACTGTATGAAGAATAACCACAAGAAAAATAGCAATTGAAAACTCAGGTCTTTCCTTTTTTTAAGCAATGTATTATAAAATTCACCCATTAGCCCCTACTTTTCATTCTCTAAATATTGCAGAATATTCTGTTTTACAACTGTTCAATTTTTCCTGAAAAGGTTTTCTTATGGCTGTTGATCAGACCCAGGTTTTACCTTTAAAGTGACTAATTTTCCTTGGGAAAGAACAGTTTCACTGCATAACTTCATCAAAGGCCTTTCTTAGTCAAGAATTCTACATAACATACACCTATAATAATGGATGGGTCACTGGGTGGGAATGTCACCAGCTTTACAGAATGGTTCATCCCCTCTCAATTTGTCCCTAGCACACAGCAATCAGATATACAGAGTCCAGCAATGGGAGAGAAATGCACTTGGTTTGTTTCTTTAAATGAAGAGGGACCTAATTTCAGATTTGCAAAACAATTTGTTGTTATTGTTACAAGCTTTCAAGTTGACATGGACTTATGACAACCCTCTGATAGCCTTTTCTTGGCATGATTTATTCAGAGGAGGTTTGCCATTTCCTTCTTCTTAGGCTGAGAGTGTGATTTGCCTGATATCATTCAGTGGGTTTCTGTGGCTGAGTGGGGCTCCCTGCCGGCATATCCTGTCCATGGATCTGGCCCATTCCTCCCCTGTTCCTGCCTTCGTTCTAGGGCGGAGTCCAAACAGGCACACTGGCCCATCATTGTAACCACCACTGCTGCCATCTCCCTAACTCTCCCAAAAGTTAGGAAGCCTGCTCACAACATGTGACCAAGGACCCCTGCATGTGACTAGGCTTGGTCACATGCTGCCAGACTCCTTGCTGCTTCAGAGAGAAAGAGGGAGACCAGCAGCTGTAGCAATGGGCTGGCTTGCCAGGACAGGCTTCTGTGGATATATGGGGTCCGATTTGTCCCTTCCCGACACAAACGGATTAAACCATGGTTGGTTTTTTTTAAAACACAGTAATGGGGCCTACCACATCTTAGCCTCATCTGAACCTGTATCTGCCCTGGAGGTGGTGAGGACTATTCATAGGCAGAACAGGGCAAAAACCTTGTGTTGTCAGGACTGCAGGGCTCTAAGATGGGGGCAAGATGGGGTATATTGCCCATATAGACAAGCCTTTTGTTAACTGAGGTATGTCTAGACCCCAAAAGGGAAAATGGCATCTTGGGATTTGCAGTTTAGGGAGGGGTAGTTAGAATTCTCAGCCAGAGGGCTCTAATGCCTCTCCAAACTACAATCTCCAGGATTTGCTAGGATGCAGCCATGGCTGTTAAAGTGGAATCATAGTGCTATGATGGCATAGTGTGAAAAGACCCAAAATTCTCACAAATGTGACACCACAAATACCATTCAAATGTCACATGCAAGTAGGTCAAGTAGTCAAGAAAGCCTGAGTTCTGTGAATGGTGTGTATTACAGTAGATCAACATTTCACATCTGTGTCCCACCAGTCACGCTGTAAAAGAACGTGGCCCCACTATGATAGAAATAAAAACCTCACTTTTTAAAAGAAGGATATTTACAACTTTGCATGTATTAAGTTATTGCACTTAATATTTATGGTATGTAGTAAGAATGCAAAAAAGGCCCCCAGTTTCCAAGCCAGTCTCTTCAATTGACAGGCACCTTGTATTGACCAGGCATTCTTCTTGCTTGTATCAGCCATCACTGATGTGATCTTTTTATACCACATGTTACTAAGAGCTAGTGGATACTGCAAAATGCTCTGGTGTTCGCTGACAACTACCTTACCTGGAGAATCCTCTCTAGGCTCTATTAGCGAATTCTCTCTAGGCTAGATGACAAACTCTTTGATCTCCAGATTCACTGTGTCAGTAACAATGCTGGGTGGGTGTTTTTTTAAGTTCACAACATCTCAGTATTAACCCATAACAAAATCTGTTTGTTTGTGCTGATGCCATTGCAGATTAGTTCTTTCCCTATAAAAGGGGTAAATAAAATGTGACATTACGGTATCAAGAAGCCTTTGGCAAGCTTTAAGGAGTCTTTGTTTAAGCAGAAGAGACAAGCTTTCCCTTTCCCGTCTCTTTCACTACTAGGAATCTATCTTAATCCCTTCCTGTGGGAAATGTAGCACTCTTCTTGCACCCCATGCACATGCTTAGTAAGTTTAGGAAATTCCTTGCATGCTCAAGTTTCCATCCCCCTTCTCTTCTTAGGCTGTTTTAGCCATTTGGAGCTATGGGGTGACCATTGAGTCATTCATCACATGGACTCCTAATTTAAATGTTTTATTATGCTTTGTCTTGGTTCCTTCTTGGGATCTGCAGCTTCTTTATGATGCTGCTTTTCTCCTTTTCCCTCTTTCTTCCATGCTCTCCATGCATCTAACTTCCAAAATCATGAAGAAAAGAGGCAAGCTCTTGCTTACTTGCAAACACCTCTTTTTATCTGAGGAAATATGGATAGATATTACTGCTATAATACTCAGAAACTTCTGATTTGATTATTCTAACCTGAACATCCCAAGATTGGGTGAGTTACAGATCTGTTACTCACGAGCTGTGTTGTCTCTGCTTCCAGGAAGAGTGAGTCAATCCTCATCTGTTTTTCTGCTTTGGAGGATTGAACATCCCAAGATTGGGTGAGTTTTTCTACCCTGAACCCTAATCCTCTTAGTTAGTTAAGGACCTTAGATTTTTTTTTGATAACTCTAGTAAACTTTTGATATGCATTTTTAAGTGAATGCCTTTGTTGTCCTTAATTTGTCTACTTAATGACTGGGTGATTAGACCACACAGAGATGCAAACTGAGCTGGGTCAAAGTCTTCTATGCTAACTCTGCTTACTTTGAAAGAAACTTTTCTTAAGAAGATATTCTTAAAGGGCTTGCTCCCTGGAATCTTTAATAATTTTTTAAAATTTTATATTCATACACCCCTACACTTCCAACCCACCACCCACCAAAACTTTTAATGCAATTTCCTGGACAAATGGAGGAGCAGGAAGCTTCAATCCTTTGCATGTTTACATGGAGGTAAACCCCATTCTCAAACAATGCCATGATGTCAAAAGTGCTGGGCATTTTGGGTATGTCAAAACCTTGCATTTGGCCCGGAGGCAGTTTTGGTGGCCAAAGATCAGGAGGGAGGTGGAGGAGTATGTCAAGGGGTGTTCCACATGTGCAATGGCGAAAAGGGGGACAGGAAAGCAAAAAGGCTTGCTGCAGCCTTTGCCTACCCAGACCAAGCCTTGGGAAGTCATCAGCATGGATTTTATAGTAGAATTGCCAGAAAGTAGGAAGAAGACTGTCATTTGGGTGGTGACTGACATGTTCTTGAAACAAGCGCATTTTGTAGCCTGCAAAAAACTCCCAACTGCCCCCCCCCCCCAGTTAGCCACGATGTTCATTCAACATATTTACAGATTACATGGGATTCCTACTAAAATCGTGTCTGACTGGGGGGCTCAGTTCACTTCCCAGTTCTGGAAGGCATTCACAAACCTTCTGGGAGTTGAATTGGGTCTTAGCAGCTCCCATCATCCCCAGAGTGATAGGCAGAGCGAATGTACTAATCAGGTTCTGGAACAATATTTGAGGTGTTATGTGAACTTCCAGCAATCTGACTGGGTGGACCTCTTGCCTTTTGCGGAGGTCGCCTACAACAATGCCACTCACCAGAGCACCGGTCTCTCCCCATTTAAGATAGTTTCCGGGCAAGACTTCAGTCCTCTACCCCTAGGGGAGGGGAGCCCCAAGGACCCGGTCTCAGTAACCCAGTGGAGTCAAAGAGTTAAAGATGCCTGGCCAAAAGTTGTTTCGGCCTTGGACTTTGCAAAAGCATGTTACAAACATCATGCAGACCAGAAACGGGACCCCACCCCAGAGTACGCTGTAGGGGACTTGGTATTTTTGTCCACCAAGTTTCTTAAAAGCCCCCAACCTTCGAAGAAGTTGGGACCCAAGTATATAGGTCCTTTTCCTGTTACTAAAGTGATAAATCCTGTAGCTTTTGAACTAGAGCTACCCAAACTGTACCGTAATGTTCATCCTGTGTTTCATTCTAGCTTGCTCAAGCCAGCGTGCCCTCCAGACCGTCATCATCCTAACCTGGGACCTATACCCCGTCCTATCCTGGTTGACGACCATCAGCATTTTGAAATTTCTAAAGTTTTGGACTCTCGGGTTCACAGAGGGGCCTTGCAATATTTAGTGAAATGGAAACATTTGCCTTTAGGGCATGCCGAATGGGTCAGTAGCGAACATGTGAGTGCCCCGCGCTTATTGCGAAAGTTCCATGCCCGCTTTCCTGATAAGCTGGGTTGAGAAGGGGGGAATATTCTTCGGGTGGGCGGTATGTCAGGCTCATCCCTGAATTCTGGACTTTGGAGCAGAATTCATGGAGGACCCTGACACGAGGCTGCCTCTGGCTGTTTCCCTTGCCTAGGCCTCTAGAGGTTCTGGAGGGAAGCCAGCCCGCCTTGTTGGCCTGGGAACGCTGCTCTCCACTGTGACTCAAGGTCAGTTCTTCCAGGTGCAAGCGGGGCCGATGTTCCTCCCCAAATGCCTTTCCCACACTGGGGGGGGGGTTATCTGGGGTTTTGTTTCAGTTGTATTCAGTTTTGGCTTTGTTCCATGTTCCTGTCACATGAATCCTTGCCAATAAAGAAATTTATTGATTGAATGTGAGCGTGTGTGCTTGGTACATCACAATCGGAGGGTAGGGATGACAGCAAATCATCGGTGGCTGAAGGATCTCACTCGGTCTCGATCTCACCTGGAAGTGTTCTGGCATGGACCTCCCACTGATGCTGGCATCGCGCCAGCATAACGGGGCACCATTTCATTCCCTGTCAACTCCGTCACAGAAATGGAATGGGGGATCAATTCACAGCTTAGCTGTGAGAATAATAAGAAGCACAGGCAGAATGGCAGCAGCACAGGTGCATGACGAGTCAGGAATGACGTTGTCTGAAAAGGAAGCCCTTTAGTGATCTCCTGGCATCATCATAATGCCATATTTAGCACATCTGATAATTGCCTAAGAATAGGACCCTAGCAATAGGATGATGTATTGAGTTCTACATCTTGATGTGGCAAAAGTTTAGGCACTTTGCCCTGTGCTCTCTCTCTCTGCTGTTTCTTGTTATCCTTTCTCTCTATGCCTTCCTCACATACTCTTAGCTTCTGGGTATATTCCACATCTAACAGACAGATGGTCAGAGGCCCTTTCACACTGCATAATGATAGGACTATGACTCCACTTGAATGTCCATGACTGCATCTTATGGCATTCTGGAATTTACAGTTCAGGGAGGGGCATTTAGAATTCTCAGCCAGGTTGCTCCTCTAGTACCTTACTGAACTGCAAATCACAGGATTCCATAGGATGCAGCCATAACACTTCAACTGGGTGTTGCACAAAGTGCTAGTGTTCATGGAAAATTCCACATGTGTACTTTGGGGAATTAAAATTAGCTCAATTGACATGCAAGAGGTCATGTAACAGCAGGCTCTTTTAGCCAGTGTATACCAGTACTAACTGGGAGGACAACGAGCCAAGGAAAACAATCTTAAAATCATTATTGGACATGATTTAAAACTACATTCAGACCACATTCATTCATCCAGTACACATACCAGACTATCGAAGAAAAGTGGGAAGAATCTAGATAGAGAATTAGATTGAGGCTTATTGAGGTAATACTGTACTGCTCCAAAGCAGTGAATAACACTAGCAATAACACTTCTATTTCTATAAAATTTATCAGTGCCAAAGCACTCCCTAAGTGGTTTACAACATGTTAGCTAACTTTTCATGAGTAGCAAAGCAGAGGTAAATTACTCTTGAGTAGCTTATGACAACAAGCAGCGAATGATTGCATAAAATGAGATGGGAGGTTAGAAGCAGGATGTTACAAAAGCAGGAAGAAACCTTTGTTCAGCAGAGAGAGATTCAGAAGGGAAGAGAGGGAGAGGAGAGGAGAGGGGAAAGAAGTACTGACAGATGTAGAGACAGGAGGAAAGTGGGTTCTGAGCATGCTGAGATGAGATTTTGGGTAATATTTATAGTCAAAATCTTCTTTGAAAGTGCAATGTAGAGAGGAAGACAATTGTTTACTGAAAGAGTTCCACTTTACAGCAAAGAGTCTCCAGATGAGTCAGTGCTGTGGGAAATTGATAGTTTTCAAAACTGATGGATGACAGACAATCCTCTTTGAGGTGTAGATGTATAGATAAGGAAAACAGGCCTCACATAACAATGAGATTTCCAGCTAACTTTTTGACGTGGTCCAGAGGATGCTTCCTCCTGGAGAAGCTCAGGAAAGACATGATGGTACTATTGCAAGCTTCAAAAGAATTCCATTTCACTCCCACCTGGAAGTGAATCTAAGGTGGCCTGTCTTTCAGGCTTCTATGTGCTGGCGAGCATGTTCTAGCCCTGACTTGGAATCTACCATCAGCTTCATGGAGGGCCTGATATTAAATAAGTATCAATTAAACGCATATCAAAAGGCACAGAGTGGGAGCTCTCGTTACATGGCATCATAGCTCTACAAGTATAAAAGGGCACAAAATTCTCACAAAGGTCACCCAAGTATCATCCAAATGTCCCATGCACCCAGATCATGTAGGGTGCAGCTACATGGCTACATCCTACAGAATCTTGGGATTTGTACTTCGGGAGGCACCTGTACTCTTTGGCAGAGAAGGCTAAAGACTTTGTAAAACTACAAATCCCAGGATTCCATAGCACTTAAAATGGTGTCAGGCTGCATTATATCTACAGTGTAGATTCACCTAAAGTCAGGGAAGTGTGAGTGTATGGCACATATGGTTTGTATTACATTACATCATCATTTCATATCTTTTGTCCTGTCAAATACTCTGTAAAGGAATATCGGTCCCACCGTGATAGGAACAAAATGCCCACTTTTTCAAAGAAGGATATTTGCATGTATGCAAGTATTAAGTTATTATACTTTAAGTGTTTATGGTAAGTCTTAAAGAACATAAAAAATGCAGTAGTATTGTCAGTCAATCCTCCTCAAAAGATTTATTACAGTTAATGTAAGTGATATTATTTATACTTAACAGTAACATAGTCTTCACCTACTAATGGAATTACTAACTTTGTTTGTGTTTATTCCAGACAATGCTTGTTGTCATGTGCCTTGAAGTTGTTTCTGACCCTAAGCTGAACCTATTGCAGCATTTTCTTGGCAAGGTTTGTTCAGAGGTTTGCCTTTGCTTTCCTCTGAGGCTGAGAGAGTGTGATTCACCCAAGGTCACTGAGTGCATTTCCATGATTCAGCAGGGATTCGTATTTTGGTCTCTAGAGTCATAGTCCAATGCTCAAACCATTACATCATGCTGGTTCTCAAAGATTCCAGGTGTTTTTGTTTACTCCTGCAATGCTTATCTGACCTGGCTGTTTCATTTCAGATGTGTATATCTTTGAAAAGTCTGCTGAAACATGTCCAAGCTGCATGTGTGCATGTGTGTTGTGGTATAGGAACCTATCCCTATTCTTTCCATATTATTTCTGCCTCTGGTACCAAAGTTTCTGTTAAAGTAATAATGTCCAAGAACACATCTGCTTTGTTAACTGAGGAACACCTGTAATTTATTCTGTTCCTTTTATTTATGGAGAGATCCAACAAGCTATGAAGGTCCCTGAAGTCCCACTTGCTGGCCATAAGAAAACACAATGAGTGCCCTTTCCTTCAGATTTCATAAAATGTTGCTCATTTTGCAACCTATTTTCACAGCCACTGGATGTGTTTTGTCTTGACAGAACCCCATGAGGCCTTAACCACAGAACCATAAGTGGAAACTAAAGAGAAATTATTATATTGTACCTGTAAGATATATTGTAGCTGTAAGATATCAATTTCTTTGGGATTAGTTAAAAAGGGAATAGTACAAAAGCAAACTAGAAATAAGGCCCAGCACAGTTTGGGCTGAAGGACTGTCCCTTGGAGATCATTTCCTCTATTCTTTGTACATATATTGGTACCCTCTTTCCACTCCATGAAGCCTATGAGTGATAATTTTATTGTGTTCAATTATAAGAACATTGCTAGACAACCTTTTAGCCCTACCAGAATATGGTAGAAAATTTAAAGTAGCAACTTTAGTGTTCTTTTAAAATTTATGGATTGTTCAGAATGAGCAGCTGACTTGGAATTTACTTTAATAGTTCAATGCTACAGTACATTGCATTTTTTAAATTAATAGCAGGGTGATAATAAGATGAGAGGTGTTCAGGTCTGTATTAACTTGCCAGTAGGACATTCAACCAATTTTCAGAGGTTATTTCTGTCTCATGATACAGTTTTGTTCTTTTTTTTCACCGGCAAATGTGATAATGTGCCTGTGGGCACTGGATTTAATTCAACATGAGTACTAGCAAGAGCACTCTTAGAGGTGGATATAAAATATTTCTCAACTAGCATGACAGTGAAGAAAATGGAGATTGTCTGTTTTCTTTTTTTTTTAACTGTGCTAGTCCAGATCTGATGGGTTTTCCATGCAAATATTTACTTTTATTGAAATATTTGTACCCCACATTTCATCCCCACAGCAGCGGCTTACAAAAATTCAGTTAAAACAAACACAGCATTGTGAAAACATCCAACAACAATAACAAAAATAATTTTATTTCTTACCCACCTTTTCCCAAGGCTCGAGGCGGGGCACAACATGAATAAAAATATAATATACAATAAATAATGCCCCTCCAAAAACTAAATGTCAGCTCCCAAAATCATAAAATAACAAGCTAGAAATAAGGAACCAAACCCATTGCAAAGCACAGAAAGTGGGAAAATGCACTGGAACACCAATAGATGGACTGCAAATCAGGCCTCCCAGGTTAGGTACCATGACTGAAAAGGCATTGTTCCACATACCTCACAGCCAGATGTCTGGTGGCAATATGACACAAAGCAGAACTTGTGCTGATGAATGAAGTGGCAAAAAGGCTCATGTGGATAAAAACTGTGCTTTCAGTATCTTGGAACCAAGCTGTTTAGGGCTTTAAATACAATAATCGACACATTAAGTTGTGCCTGGAAGCCAATTGTAAACCTTCAATCACCAACTAAGACTGTATTCAGTATCTAGGGGCTAGTCTCTACTTGTAATAAGTTCTTACTCAACCTGGGAAACCTGGGACACCAATATGGATGCCTGGTTTTGCAGTCTTTTCCTCTTTTCTCCTTGCACACAGACACCCAAGATATGGGGAAGCAACAGTATTTGTAGTATAGAAACAACTATGTGTCAACAAGAGTTTGTTAACAAAAACTACAACTTTAGGCACCAAACCTCCCACCTCCTCACAGCAACTATATGTGCCAATAGAGGTCAAAGTTCTTTGACCTTACAGTATTCACAATTAATTCAAAGATACAGCTAATGAGCAGATATCCCTTATATGACCCACAAAGATGTAGACATTTTAAAATATGTTGTGTGTCCTTCTCTAACAGATGTTGTATGTGTGTCTGTGTGTTTGCCCAGTTTAAGCTGCAGGAAATTGGCTGCATTGCAATACTGTACAGTTCTCCTTCCGTATCCAAGATTTGGTATCCACAGATTTATGTATTCATGGCTTGAAAATATTCTTTAAAAAATAATAATCCAAAAAGCTAACCTTGATTTTGCTATCTTATATAAGGGACACCATTTTGCATATAATGGGACTTGAGTATTCATGGATTTTGGCATCCACGGGTGTGGGGGGGTCCTGGAACCAAACCTCAGCCAATATGAAGGGATAACTTGCACATTCCAACAATAGCAAATCAGGTGTGTTGCAATATGGAATCCAAACAGCAGGCGGCAGCAGAAGGGCTTCTGTCCCTTCAAACTACAATAGACTTTGGTAAATCAGATTCAAGTTTCTAGCACAACTCAGAACCTCCTGCTCTAGTTATGATTTCAACCAGGAAACATCAACACACCTATTTGTGATGTGAGGCAATAGGCTTTGAATACAGGGTTCTAGGATTGGATGTTTAGAACAAACCTTAAACAAGCAAGCTTAGTGTAGTAGTTTGAACTTTGGATTCAACTTTTGACCAGGATTCAAATCCTCCCTCAGCCATGGAAACCCACTGGATGACATTGGGCAAGTCACATTCTCTCAGCCTCAGAGGAAGGTAAAAGAAACTGCTCTTTGAACAAATCTTGTCAAGAAAACCCTGTGATAGGTTTGTCTTAGAGTCTCCATCAGCCAGAAATAAGTTGTGAAGGCACACAGCAGCAATTCAACTCTTAAAGACCACAGAGTAACAAAATCTAACCCTCTCTCTTGAACCCACACTCTTCCTTTCCTAACCAGATCTGAACGCCCTATATTCTGAGGAACTAGCACAGACTTTTACTTGCTGGGGGCAGCTGGTGAGAAGGCACACATCTCCGGGAGCCCCACTTTGTTGGAGGGTGGTGGTATTTCCCACACTTTCCAGACACACTGTGGAATGTGCTATCTCCTCTCACTGAAACCAGAAATGACCAGAAGGTCCCTTCCAATTCTTTAAAAAACAAGGTGGGTTCTGGTTTAGTTTTGGTAATAAAAGATGGAAGGAGTATGGCAGTGTTCCCAATTCTCCAATCTGGAACCAAAAATGTTTTTTTTTTTCCAGGTGATACTCTGGAGGCTACAAAAACAGCCCTGAGGCTTGCATTTATCCCATGGGACACATGATCCCCACTCTTGTGTTTGTCCCTTAGTATGTAATTGTATGCATTTTAATATGCATGTTAACCCAAGAAGCAAATAGGCTCCTCACAGTGCTGAATTAGAGGTATTCTTACCAACACAGTACACTATCTGTTTCTGCTGTTTGGAGGCTTACGTAATTTTCTCTGCAGCAAATAGTACTGGAAGTACCGTAAATGTCTGAAACTCTAGTTGTTACAGTACTGTATCTGCTAAAGTTTCCAAACCCATTTTAAAAGCCATGGTAGGGAAAACCCTGGAGGGTTGCAGAGGGAAAATGATGACACCCGGACCCCTTCACACTGCACAACTGCAGTACTGTAATTCCACTTAACTGCCTTAGTGCATCCTATGGAATCCTTTGTGCCTTCAAGTCATTTCTGACTTATGGTGACCCTAAGGGAAACCTATCAGGGTTTTGGGGGGCAAGATTTGTTCAGAGAGGGTTTGCCTTTGCTTTCCTCTGAGGCTGCAAGAATGTGACTTGTCCAAAATCACCCAATGGGTTTCCATGGCTGAGAGGGTATTCAAACCCTGGTCTAGGCTGCATCTGCACTGTCATAGGCTGCATCTGTACCACAGAGTCATAGACTGCATCTGCACAGCAGAAATAATTCAGTTTGACACTGCTTTAACTGCCATGGCTCAATGTTATGGAATCCTGGGATTTGTACTTTGTTGTAGCACCAGAACTCTCTGACAAAGAAGACTAAATATCTCACAATACTATGAATCCCAGAATTCCATAGCACTGAGCCATGGCAGTTAAAGTGGTGTCAAACTGGATTATTTCTGCAGTGCCGATGCAGCCATAATCCAATGCTCAAACCACTACATCACACTGTCTCTCATGGAATCCTAGGATCTGTAATTTGGTGAGTTATTAGAGGCTCTTTGGCTGAGAATTGTAAATACTACTACTTAAACTGCAAATTCCAGGGTTCTATAGAATACGACTGTGGATGGTAAAGTGGAATCATAGTACTGTAATTATTTACTGTTGAAGTTCTTGGACTGTTACAAAGTTCTGTACAGTTGTCCCTTCATATTTGTTGGGGTTTGGTTCCAGGACACCCCGTGGACACCAAAATCCATGAATACTCAAGTCCCATTATATGCAATGGCACAGCAAAATGGTGTCCCTGATATAAGATGGCAAGTTCAAGGTTTGCTGTTTGGATTATTATTTTTTAAAGAATACTTTCAAGCTGTGAATACTTAAATCCGTGGATACCAAATCTGTGGATATGGAGTGACAACTGTACAGTATTTGAGGTGAGGTGATTGCACAATAAAACTCTCATCCGTAATATGCTTTGCTTTGGCAATGTAATTTCCAATATTTAAGACTAAGGCAAATGTCATTGGTTGGATGACCTTGGACAAGTCATAGTCCTTCAGCCGATGAGGGAATCTCGTCTGAATAAATCTTGACAAAACATCTTAGGATAGGTTCACCATCAGTTGAAGCTGACTTGAACACACGTAACAACAAAAACTGTTATTGTATTTTGACTTCTTTGAGCTGAAAACATGTCACAGAGACAACAAATGTTTCTGGAAAATTATTGTAAGAAATACCCTTCTCTGGTCCTGTTTTCTGCTGTCTCCTTCATGATGTTATTCCCTATAATCACCACTGCTTCCTGGATACATCACAAGGGTGTCCCCCACCAGTCAGGTCCCATATGGTGACTGGAATACTAGATAATGAGGGAGATTTGGCTGGTTAATGACATCAGTAGAGTTCGTTATGTTTGAGGAAATGAAGCATGATGTCTTGACATTGAACTAACCAAACTCTGCCATAGATAAATGAATTATTCATGCTTCCTAATAACAAGAAAGAAAGAGGCCACAAACCTCATGTTGTTATTACCAGATATCAGAATAGGCAGAGCTGTGAGGAGAAATCAATGCTTTTGTTGGCAGTCTTGGAGATTATTCTTATGACATTTAAAAGCTCCTGCTTTGTAGCCACTTCTCTTTTGGTGGGAGGATTGGCAAATATGAAATGTTATTACTTAAGTGGTTCCATTTATTCATTTCTTCAGAAAACAATTTCCCTTAGCACCAAAGCTGACGCTTCAGCAGCCCGGTGCTTCCTCAGGGCTGGCAATATATTTTAATTATTTTAAAATATTTATAGCTTAGCTCCTACCTCTCAACTCTCATTAACAGCATTGGGAATCTCTTCCATTACTTGCTGTTATTACATAGGTTTGGGGGGGGGTCATAGTTTGAGCTGCCCACTTGTATTATAAGGCTAAGTTCTCTCTTTCCTTGGCAGAGGCCAGGATTAACAGGAAGGAAGATGATGGTACAAACAGGAGCCCGGAGCAATTGAGGAATATGTGATATAGGAGCACAGGAATGAGCTTCAGGCTGAGCATCATCTGCAAGAGCTCTGGTTGGCTGTGGAAATTCCAACACATTGCTTATATTGTTAGTCTTCAGTGATTAATTTCATTGCCAGCAATGCAGATGAATGAAACAAATGTGTTTTCACTGCAGGAGGGGGAAAATAAAGTACTGGGCAATATTACAATAGGTGCCCATCAGTCAGCTTAGGGCTGGCCCAAGTTATTTTGCTACCTGAGATGAAGAACAAGATGGCAATGCCTGCGCGCATGCACACAGACATGCATGCACACACACCTAAGTACAGAAGCCAACTAGATTAGCAGTGTACTTGCACTTCAACACTGGCAGTAGAATAAAGTCCTCCAGAAGGGGCTTCTGCCCCCCACATGAAATTTCCCTTCCGCCTCTCTCCACATTTCTGGCATTGCAGAGAGCGAAATACTGGAAACTGCTCATACCTAGAACTCTTAAATTTGCTGTGTTCGCATTTTCTTTCTTTTGGATGCCTTAACTGTATTTCTGAATGGTCTGAATGTTATTTATTGCAAAAACAGAATTTGCACAGATTGTCATACAATGCAAGCATCAGAAGTCTTTCAAACTGTGACATAGAAGGATGGGTCACAGGCGCTATAAATGAGCTTTTAAAAGGAAATTTAACTAAAATCTTGCATATGAAAAGTTGCTGTGCTGAAAGGTGTATTTGCTGTGTGAAGGCAAAGGTAATCAGACATTCACTTCCCAAGCAGTGTGTGTGTGTGTGTGTGTGAGAGAGAGAGAGAGAGAGAGAGAGAGAGAGAGAGAGAGAGAGACCTCCCTAGAGTTGATTCACAGTGGTGTTTGTGGTCTTCTGAAAGTACATTCTGTTGGTGGGAACAGATATTTGCTGACATTTATTGATGACTACTGCAGATACACAACCACTTATTTGATCGGAGAAAAGAGCCAAGTTCTTGAGAGGTTACAAGATTATGTGGCAGCAGTGACTACCAAATTTAACCGAAACCCACAAATTCTCAAAACAGATAATGGAGGTGAATTTACAGGAAACTTAATTATTTACTTATTTAATTTATTTGTGCAATTTATATACTGCCTTTCTCCCAAATGTTCTAATGGGAACCAAGGCTAATACAAGGCTTCCTAAGAAAGGAAGGTATTAAATTTAACTGCCCTCTGTTTCCCAGAGCAGAAAGGAGTAGTGGAATGGAAAAATTGTACCTGGATAGAAGTGACAAGATGTGTGCTTCTAGATTCTGGATTGCCAGCAAGAGTTTGGGGGGGGAGCAGTTGCAACAGTGACTTACCTGCAAAACAGGCTGCCAACTAAAGCCAAAGAGGCCACACCTTGTGAACTATAGTATGGTTAGAAACCAAGTGTGGGACATCTGAAAATTCTTGTGTCCAAGGCTTATGCATATATCCCCAAAGACCAACATTGAAAATAAATCAGAAACAGGCATCTTTTTATATGCACCAGGATGCAAAGACTACAGAATCCTACACCCAAATAATGGAAAGATGGTTGTAGCCAAAGCAGTATACTTTGATGAGAGTGAGAGGCCAGGCATGGAAGAAGTCTCTCTCTGGCTTTTCTTCACAAACGAAGATTCAGGAAGGACTCATCCCACGCTTTCTGCAAGCGCGCTGATGACTAAAAAGGCCAATCCGAGATAAACAAGTCCGGTTGCAAAAAGCACAGCAGAAGGTCTCCTTGGGTGATGTTTTTGGGTTGTGATTCTTTCTGTGTTGTCGTTTCTCTTCAAGACTTGTTCGTCGTGAGTTCTCAAATAAGGCTGCAGCATTGTGGATAGTGCGTCTCCATGCCTCCCGATGTGAGGCCAGGGCGGACCACTGTTGGTGATCAATTTGGCCGAGCCTGAGATGTTGTTTCTGTCATAGGAATGTGCAGAGCGCAGTCACTCCCTGTTCATCCGAACAGGAACACATGCAGCAAAAAGCATGTGCTTTGTGAGCAAACAAAATATTCCTTTGGTGCAAAAATAAGTCCATACCAAAATTCTTTAAGGCTTTTATTAATAACAATTAAATAAAAGGAAAAACAATAACAGAAAACATTTAGCCATGTTTTCTATGTGCTCCAAAGATTCTTAGGAGCTAAATAAAAAGATTCTCTCAAAGCAAGAGAGATACACACAAACTTGAAGCTCTCTAACTAGCTCCAGTAACCCCTCCCAGTTATATAGTCTCTAAACACCCAGTCTTTTGGAGAAACGAAAGAAAAAGAACAATTCCAAGTTTCGATTTCTTATTTGCAACCCCAAAGAACAAAATAACAAAAATAGACAGATTTATGAGCTTCTGATAGACAAGCTGACGCCTTATGCTCTGGTGCAGGATTACTCAGGGAGGGAGAGACAAACTTCTAATCACAATATCTATTTTCCCTGACAGTTTCAAGGAGTCTTTGTATCGCTTTTTTGGAGTGCCCCTCTTACGCTGACCCATGGTGAGTTCACCGTAGAGTAGTATTTTTGGGAGGCGATGGTCCTCCATCCTAGAAACGTGCCCTGCCCAGCGCAGCTGCGTTCTCAATATCATGGCCTCAATGTTGGTGATCCCTGCTTGCTCAAGGACAGCAACATTCGTCACATAGTCAGTCCAGTGTATATTTAGGATTCTGCTTAGACAGCGCTGATGAAAGCGCTCGAGGAGTCGTAGGTGGTGGCGATAGGTGACCCATGTTTCAGATCCATAAAGGAGGATAGATAGTACGATGGCTCTATACACACTGATTTTTCATGGAAGAAGTACTGTACTCCAATTCCTGATGATAAACAAGAAGAGGAATCCAGTGTGATATACAGGAAAATCCCTCCTCCAATCCATGATGAACAATAAGAAGAACCCAGTGTGACACTGTGGCTCAAGGCAACTGACCCACAAGGAGAGGATGCAGAGGTGCAACACAGATGCTCAGAGACACGTAATAAAAGAAAGCCTCCCAGACATCTTTCCTACCTTACAAGATTGGAAAAAGTACCAGAGCCATCCACATGGTCTGAATTAGACAAGATGCTAGCACATGAAAGAGACAAATGGAAAAGAGCTGCATCGGAAGAAACTGAGTTTCTACTCAGCTGCATCGGAAGAAACTGAGTTTCTACGCAAGAACAAAACTTGGACACATACAGAACTTCCAAAAGGAAAGAATCTTGTTGGATATAAAGGGGTTTTTAAGATCAAACATGATGAATATGGACAAATTCAGAGATACAAGGCAAGATTAGTTGCCAAAGGATAGAATCATAGAATCATAGAATTGCAGAGTTGGAAGAGACCACGAGGGCCATCCAGTCCAACCCCCCTGCCATGCAGGAAATCCCGATCAAAGCATCCCCGACAGATGGCAATCCAGCCTCTGTTTAAAGACCTCCAAGGAAGGAGACCCCACCACGCTCACAAGAGTTTCAAGAACATTATGATCAGACTTTTGCACCAGTTGAGAAACGCATTACAATAAGAACACAGTTGTCCCATCACATTCGCTGGGGTTCGGTTCCCCAAACTCCAACGAATGTGAAAATTCTGCGAATAACTGCCCTCCCCCTCCCCCGCCAAAGCAACCACGGGGCCTCTGGAGACCCCATAGTCACTTTCCCCCGCCTCCCCCTCTCTCTCAAGGCCTTCATGGGGCCTCCGGAGACCCTCCGGAGGCCCCGTAGATGCCTCCCCAGCCCTCCCCCCTCCCACCCAGGGCTTTCATGAGGCCTCCGGAGTGTCTCCGGAGGCCCCATGGAGGCCTCCCCGGCCCTCTGGCCTCCTGCCCAGGGCCTTCATGGGGTCTCCGGAGCATCTCCGGAGGCCCCATGGAGACCTCCCTGGCCCTCCCTCATTCCGCCCAGGACCTTCATGGGGCCTCCGGAGCGTCTCCGGAGGCCCCATGAAGACCTCCCCAGCCTTCCCCCTCCCTACCCAAGCCTTCATGGGGCCTCCGGAACGTCTCTGGAGGTCCCATTGAGGCCTCCCTGGCCCTCCCCCTCCTGCCCAGGGCCTTCATGGGGCCTCCCCAGCCCTCCCCCCTCCCACCCAAGGCCACCATAGGGCATCCAGAGGCCCCGTATCGCTACTTTTGGGAGGGTGGTGGCCCTCCCAAAACCTGCGAATATTCAAAACCACGAACATTAAGTTCGCGGATGTGGAGGGGCAACTTGTATTAAGCATTGCAGCAGCAAGAAAAATGTATGTTTTATTGGGGGATGACAGGACTCTCAATCCCCGGCAGAAGCCAAAAATATCCCAGCAGACTTAGCAGCAACCCGTTCACAAAATAATACTCACACACAGAGTTTTTCTTCCTATCAATAGGAGGCAGTTTATCTTTAGCTCAACAATAGTTGCAATAGTTACAATACATACATACTGCTATGCCAGGCTTCAGGCTTGGTCAAGAAACCACATCCCTCCATCTGTACATTGGTACATCACTTCTGGTGTCTGGTCTCTAGCTTCTAGATAGTCTCTTCCCAACTCTAGTCAGCTTAACAAGCCTAGCACTGAGCTCTGGGCATAGCCTCCTTTTTATACAGTTTCACAGGTGTCACAGGGCACTGGCTCCTCCAATCACCTAGGACCCTTACTTCTTAGACAAGCCCTTTGCACACCACCCTATATTTTGCACACCTTCCTTTTCTTTGCACTCAACACTAAAACTTGCATAACAACTTATATAAGGATGATGTGTGGTGGCCTCTAGGCTCTATAACCTTGGCCTTGGTCTTAGCTTGCTTGGCAGTGACTTAGCAGTTTTGCAGTTGGGTGGCCTTTTATAAGGAGTTCAGGCCTCTAACTCCTCACATGTTGAACATCTGGAAATAAAAAGTGTTTCTTCTTGGAGATTTACAGATAGACATTTACATGGAACAACCTCCAGGCTTTGAAGACAAAATTACAAACATGTTGTATGCAAACTTCAGAAGAGCATTTATGGATTAAAACAAGCTGTCAGAGCATGGAATGAAAAATTAAACAAGATGCTCCTTGAAAAGGGGTTTATCCAAGAAAAGGCTGACAAATGCCTATACTCACAACACAAGGACAACAAATGGACATTTATTTTGACCTATGTTGATGATCTGATCATTTGTTGTGAGGAAAGAAAAGACAGTGATGAAGTCACAGAACATTTAAGCAAGGAAGTAGAAGTAAAACAACTAGGAGACATCACATATTATCTGACTGAAAGAGAAGAAGATGGAAGCTATTTTCTTAACCAAAAGTAGAAGATAATAGAAATACTGAAGCATCTTGGGCTAACAGAGGCACACTCAGTTAGCACTCCTATGGAGACCAACTACTGAAAGCACACCATGGAAAGTGAAGCTTTACCAAACAACAGCCAGTACAGAGAAACCATCAGGAAGCTTCTGTAAATATGCAAAGTGACAAGAGCAGATATATCAGCAGCTGTTGGGATTTGTGCAGAAGAACCAATTTACCAACAAAATGTGGCTGGAAGAGAATAGCCAAATACTTGCAAGAAACTGCGTCCTGAAACTTTGGTTGCACACAACCAGCAACACTAAACTAACAGGATACGTAGGTTCAGTTTGAGCCAATGATGCCATTAGCTGGAAATAATGGATACCTATTCTTCTATGGAGATGGAATAATTGGTTGGACTACACTGAAGCAGGAGACAGTTGCAGCCTCCTCTACAGAAGCTGAATATGTCTCAGCCTCTGAAGCATGCAAACAACTAAAGTGGCTACACATGTTACTATTAGACTTTGGAATAGAAGAGTTAACCCCCAACAGAGAGATATGATGACAACCAAGAATGTATAAAGATCTCTCAGACAGAGACAATCAGTCCTCAGCTTAAACATGTTGAAACAAATATCACTTCATAAAGGATGCGTACTAACAAGGGCTTATCAAGCTAGAATATTCTCCAACAGAAGACATGATTACAGATTTCCTTACTAAGCCATTACACAGAGACCATTATGAAGATCTATGAGAGAAGATTAATCTTGTGGACTTGTGCACGTGTTGTTAAGAAGGGGTGTTGGAAGTGCAACAGCACTTAGCACTAAAGAGTCAAGAATGCCTCTGAGTGGGCAGTAGTAATAGGGTTAGATTGTTTGAATTACCCAAAGTACCTTCTCTCCTACTTTGCCTATTCTGACCCCTCTGTGATATAAACTGATACTCTTAGGAATATTGCTTCACCTCTTCTTCCTAGAGTTCTCTCAGCAATCCCTAGAGATGTGGCTAGTTTATTTTTTCCACATATTATTATTAGTAGTAGTAATAGTAGTAGTAGTATTACGTATTTCACATAAAGTAGCACCCACACATCCACTGATTCTCCAACCGCAGATTCAATTATCCATGGTCGGCGATGGCAGGGGGAAGGGAGGTGGAGGAGGAATCTCACCTCTCCTGTCCCTTCCCCTGGGAGGGCTCCTGGTCACCACAGTGGCGATCGCAGGGGCAAAGGAGGAGGGAGGGGGAAGGAGCAATCTAGCCTCATCCCCTTCCCCCTTTATCCCTGTGATTGTCGCTGTGGTGGGGCCATGGCAGGGGGGAAGAGGGAGCATCTAGCCCCTTCTCTCTTCGCCCCTGCGATCGCTGCTATGGTGGGGCCATTGTGAGGCAAAGGGAGAAGAGAACGATCTAGCCCCTTCGCCCTTTGCCCCTGTGATCACCGCTGTGGCAGGGCCATGGCAGGGCCAAAGGGGGAGCAATCTAGCCCCTTCCCCCTTCACCCTCGTGATCACCACTGCAGCAGGGCCATGGCTTGGAGCAAAGGGGAAAGGGGAGAGCCATCTTGCCCCCTTCCCTTGGGATGGCTCCTGTCACCACGGCGAGGCCATGGTGAGGGCAAAGGGAGAAGGAGAGGAGGCTAGATGGGCCCCGGGATGGCATTCACTATTATCTGCAGAATTTGCCATCCACGGGGGCCCTTGGAATCAATCTCTCACGGATATAGAACACTCACCTAAATACACATACAAAACATCTTACAATCACATATAAAGATCCACTGACTTCCAGCTTATCAGATTGGAGACATCATCTATCTTTATGTACCATTTTTCTCATATTCATACATAAAATCAGTTAATCTTCCAGCTATATTATCTTATTTAAGATCGTCGGAATTCATAACCCAAGAGATTAGACTTTTCAATATAACTCAGAAATGGTTCCCAATCTTTAAAAAGAAAAATGAAGATTTTTCTTTAATTATTATGGCCAGTTTGTCCATTTCAGCCAGGTTAAGTATTTCAATAACCCACTCATTTATTTCAGGTGAATCTACTTTCTTCCAGTTTCTCACATACATTATACTAGCTGCTAGAATCATGTAGTGCAATGTTCTATAATTTATTCCTTTTAAATCTCCATTTGGGATAGATAGTAGGAAGAGATGTGGCTAGTTTAGATCAGCACCCTGAGTAACTTTCCTATCTTAGAATGGAGTTCCTATAGTTTGTTTCTCTAAAAAGCCATTGGTGTCTTTACTCCTTAAATCAGGATATCTAACTGACCACTGCATGCACTCATACTCTATCACCAATGTGTTAGCTACCCCACCCAGTTTTATATTATCTGAAAATTTTATATGGATTCCCTCCACCCCATCATCTAAACTATTGATAAAAACACTGAAGAGTATTGGTCCAAGCACAGAACCCTGTCATATTCCACTTGAGACCTCCATCCAATCTGAAACACAATCACTGATGACGGCTCTCTGAGCACAGTTTTCCAACCAATTATGGATCTATCTGATGGTGTTTTTATCAATTCCACATTTTGTCAGTTTGCTAATCAAAATATTATGGGGGACCATATCAAATTAACCTTTCATTTGGCTTACGCCTTTTTTATTCTAGAACTAAGAAAAAAACAGACTGGTGGGCACTTTTAATTTAAATATATCTGTCCATTTAGTGACAATTATGAAAAAAATTGTCCCTGAGAGTCATATTCTTCATATTAGTCTTCTACATTTCACTCGTAGACATGGCCAATTACATTTGCACCTAAAAGGAAACACTTTTGATCTGTCAAAAAAAAAAGTATTGGACAATTTTCATCTCATTTTCCTCAAGCTTGACTGTATTAATAATTTATTTTCATTTTATTATTATTATTTCAGTATGTCTCTCTCCTGCTTAATTATACATAAGAAAACAACAGTAAAGAGGCTGACAGGACAGCTTTGATTCTGAGGGGAAATTAGTCTTGTAAGACCAGGGTAATAATTGCTTGAAGTTGGAAAATAGCACAACCAGTGAGATCCTTATTTTCCATAAAATACAGGTACCCATTACATTGTGAAGAACCTTGTACAGGAGAGGGGTAGAAAACTTTTATTTTCTGCCCAGGGCAGATTCCCTCATAGATATTCAGTAAGAGGCTATGTTTTGGCAACGGGAGATGCTAAGATCAGCAGTAGAATGAGTGTCATAACTGGGTGGTCATTAGTTTAGGTTTTCTTTTTTTCTGACACACACGCACCCTTTATTTATGTATATATTTATTTATTTGATTTTATATCCCACCTTTCCCCCACAACTGACACCCAAGGCAGATTACAAGAAGTTTAAAAACCTGGTACAGGTGACCCTACATACCCATGGATTCAACCGTCCACGACTTGAATATATATATATATTTAATTCAAAAAGCAAAGCTTGCTGTTTTGCCATTTTATATAAGGGACACCATTTTACTAAGCCATTGTATATAAAGGGACTTGAGTATCCACAGATTTTGGTATCCACAGGGAGTCCTGGAACCAAACCCCAGGGCCCACTGTACTGCTAAAAAAAAGGTAAAAGCAGGCACAGATACTAAAGAGATTTTCACATGGGGCCAATATGCCCCATTACTGCCCCGCCACCTCCTCTCCCATTCCTGCCACAGAATAACGTAAATCTTTCACACACTTACCTTAATTCCATGGCAGGAACGGGCTCCCCCTCCCCTTGCTGGCCGGCCATAAATGCAACCGTCGTAAGGCTGCTTTTACGACTGGCCGTCTGAAACGTTATCATGTTATCGCGTGATAACAGCCGGGCGGTAAATTTAAAAAATAAAACTCCTCCAAACATAAAATCAGTTCCCCAAGCACAAAAACACACTTTAAATCACACAATCAAAACAGGGAGGATAAAATAAAGGGTGCCACTTACCTGGATGTCCAGATCGTACCAGGAAGTGCTCGGAACAGACCTCCCCTCTGCGGCTGTCATTTCAGAACAGGAACAGGGCTCCTGTTTGCACACTTGCGATTGCGTGATAGTGTCAGAATGGGAGGTCTATTCATGATGAAAAATCGTGATTACATTGTTCCAGAATGGTCACAAGAGCAGGATGGATGCAGGACAGAACGGGGTCAACATCGTCCAAAAGGGAAAACCGTTCCCGACCCTGTTCTGTTCCTGCCATGGGATATATAGCCTGTGTGAAAATCTCCTAGAACACAATTAAATTACAAACAGATTATATTAAAACACAGTTGAACTGAAATTAATCTAAGAGGCTGTCTGCACCAGCAAAATAATTCAGCTGGAATACACAGCATTCTTCCCTGGATTCATCCTGGATTCACCCTGCTACCACCACACCTGCTCCAAATAAATTGGACTCCAACTGTATTGATAGCTACATGTTTCCCATCCCAAATGCAATTTGATTCAAAAGGGCTGCGCTTTCTTTTCTTCCCAGCATGCACAAACCTATCAACCAATAGCCTTTATTATTTACCTGCCAATTGGATGCCCCCCATCCAATCCCTGTTTATCCTTCCTGTCCCAGTGAGTGATCATCAGTAAGGGAGGGAATTTTAAATTCCTACACACACACACACACACACACACACACACACACACAAACAGGAGGGGGAGGGAGGGAGAAAGAATAAATAAAACATTTCTTTCTTCTTTCTGCTTCTCTTCAGGACTGCTGCCATCATGTCCCTAACCAAGCCCAGCCATGAGATCAATGGTGTGGGGCTATTATTTTATGAATAAAATAATCAATATTTAATAAAATGAGGGTCCCAAAAGTGTTTACTGTGTCCACTTTTTTTACTTCAGTGAAAGTATGTATGCATATCTCTGCCCAAGTGAGAGGCTGATGGGGGGGAGCATGCACCCTCCCTCTGTCCAGTCTGTCCCCCTGATCAGTCCCTCACTGACAGGACAAGGGGAAGGAAGGAAGAGGGATAGAGTGTGTTTTTCCCCATCAGCCACTACCCCATTAATTTGTCTGGGAAAGTGATCAGACGGAGGGGGGAAGGAAGAAGGAGGGTGCTCCCCTCCATCAGCCACTCACTCTGGCAGAGATATGCATACCTATATTCCCTAAAAGGAAAAAAAGGTAAACCACTTTGAGACTCTTCCCACCATGATCATTGACCATCTCCTGCCCATATATACACATGCTAGTTCTGAAAGGGAGGCGTCTGTTTCAGAAGCCCTGATAGCCTTTCATCATATACACTGAACATTTAAAAAAAAAATACATGGCAACACACATCAAGCTTGACAGACTGATAGTAACCACCCACCCACCTTCCTAAATAAAAAGGTGTTTCTGTGCCTGTGGAAAGCTATCATGGAAGGAACTTCCCTTAACTTCCCTTGGCAGGGAGTTACAAAGCCTGGGAGCAGCCACCGAAGACCCATTCCTCCCCCCAACACACACACATACTTCTTTCCTATCAAGCAAGATTCCAAGCAAGGGAGCAAGAGGTTGGAATTACTCACTTGGGAGATTATCAGATGCAGCTAATGTGGCATCAGAACAATGACATAGGAACGCAAAAGGACGTCAATATCACACAATGTTGGCCTTTTGCATTCCACTGTCATTGTTCTGATGTTTCTTTTTATCGACAGGCCAAGCCATCAATAGACCGCCTGTCTCATTTTGGTGCTGGCATTGCCAGTGTCTGAAACCTCACACCATTGCCCTGCTGTGAATACAGCATCAATGAGCAGTCCTACCAGAACACTTCCAGGTGGGATCGCGAAAACAAGGTAGGCTACCCTCTTTTTATGAACCTCCCTGGATTACTTGTTTTATTTTATTTCAGTGTGTTTTACTTTTTCTTGTTATTTTACTTTTATTTTTGAATTTCCTGCGCTTGTGTCTTCTCGCAAGAACGGGTGGGATTTCAGTCCAGGAAGTGAATGGAGCTTTGTAAGAGCTCTGTTCATTGCTGGGCTGCCTGCTGATGGAAGAGAAGGTAAGTGTGATGGGGAGGGTTATTGTGCTGAGACAGGGATGGGACTGGAGATTGTGGGACAGGACCGCTTTTTGCATTCCTATCTGATAATCTCCCCTGGAGAGGGCTTTTGAAATTAGGGCTATAGGACCATAGGTAGAAGCCCACAGGTTACCTTTGTCTGGTTTTGACTGAGTGAATTGTAGGTCTACAGAGCATGGATAAGTGGTAGGAAAACAGAAAGAGGAAGCAAAATTCATGAACAAGATGTGCATTATTAATAAGAGTCTTTCTGTTTTATGGCTACCAATATAAAGTAACATAGGCCTAGGCATCACTGAGGCTGGTGTCACCCCTTCCCCCGACAGTGTCACCTGGTGTGGTTCGGCCTCTCTGCATCCCTCTAGGGACTAGAATTTTTTCTTATAAAAGTATCCAATAGAGCAAAGCAGTACCTTGTTTCCTTATATGGCTGGTTCTTGCATCCCTTACTGGAGAAACTTGAGGAGTTTGATCTTTGCAGTTTTTCCATCTGAAATTACATGATGTGCAAATGAGCAAAATTTAACCTTGTTGAGTGTCTCAAATTTCTACTTTGAGGCTCATTGTGATTTGCATCCATATCAGATTGCAAGGGTTATTTTTTTCCCCTTGTATTGAACTGCATGTGTATTACTGAATGTATTTTTCTAAATCTGTATTTTTGGTATGCAATTTTTCACCTATTGACTTAAAGCATGTTTGTGTGCATTTTCCAAAAATACACATTATTTCATGTGCTTTTTTCAAACATATACATGTCATGGGTTTGACACACACTGTTATTGATTAATTTTGCGGGGCTCATGAACTAGACAGCAAGATTTCAAATGTTCTAATTCCTGATTGTTGTTATGTGCCTTCAAGTCAATTGCAATTTATACAACCCCATCAATGAGTTTTCTTGGCAAGGTTTATTCAGGGGAGATTTGCCATTTCCTACCTCTTATGAGAGAGTGTGACTTGCCCAAGGGTTTCCCATTGGGTTTCCATAGTGGAATGAGGATTTGAACTATGGTCTTCCAGAATCCTAATCCCACATTCAAACCATTGCATCATGCTGGCTCTACTTATACCTAGCTTGTTAGTTTTGACATTGAAGCAGAATCCCATGAAATGCGTAACTTTTCTTCCAGGCTAGGAGTTCTGGTCAGTTTTCAGTATTTTGCAAATACAGTTCCGGTTATTACCATCTCAGTAAAAGCCACTCAGTGCCATTCTTTCCTCTACCTCTTTAATAATTCAGAAGGAACAGTACTGGATCCAACAGTGGTCTTTGTATTCTACTTCTGACTTTTCTCCTACTTCTTTTTTAACTACAGCATATCTGTCTGTTAAATAACAAGACTGTGTTTCTACCTTTCAGACAAATCAGGGAGAACTGATTGTGAATGCTTGAGTGATGACCTTGAATATGTCTGAACCTGCATGACAAACATCAACACTCTCGGCCATTCAGTTAATTGTCAGTATTCATTTAAAGTAGCTGCATTGTCTGTTGTGTGCCGGAAAGATGCTAAGTTTAAAAGTCAAGCAACGTCTCAATTTGAAATTTTTAGTAAAATTGAACAAAACACCAATGGAATCTTTTCAAATGCTTACTGAGACCTACGGGGAAGACTACATGTCTCGTGTGCATGTGTTTGAATGGCGCAAAAGATTCAAAGAAGGATGTCAGAATGTGGAAGGCAGTGAATGTCCTCGACAGCCTTCCAGTTCAAGAACCAAAGAAATTGTGGGGAAAATCAGCCAGATTGTTCGTGAAGACTGCCAACTCAGTGTCCAAATGATAGCTGAAGCCGTGAACATTGACAAAGACATGTGTGGAAAATTTTGCATGAGAATCTCAAGATGAGAAAAGTTTCTGCCAAGATGGTCCCTAGGGTTCTCACACCAGAACAAAAAGAGTGACACCACAAGTAAATTTGCACTGACATTCTGCAGAAAATTGAGGTGCACCCAAACCTTTTTCAAAAAAGCATCACTTGTGATGAAACCTGGATCTTTCAGTATGATCCTGAAACAAAACAACAGTCAATGTACTGGAAAACATCACCATCACCAAGAATGAAAAAAGCATGTCAAAGCAAGTCCACATTCAAAGCCATGCTCATTGGGTTTTTTTACATCAAAGGTGTAATTTTGGCAGAATGGGTTCCATAAGGCAGAACAGTGAACCAGCATTATTATAAGGAAGTTTGGACAAAACTGAGAGAAAAAGTCAGGGGAAAAAGGCCAGAACTGTTGAAAAATGGTTTCATTCTTCATCAAGACAAAACACCTGCTCACACAGCACACTCTGTGAAGCAGTTTTTGGCCCATAAATGCATTATTACACTTGAACATCCTCCATATTGGTCAAATTTGGCACCATGTGACTTTTTTCTTTTCCCTAAAATGAAATTGGTGCTTAAAGGAACACATCTCTTGGGGACTCCACTGACTCAGCGGTGTCTTTATTTAACTCCACTCTTTCTTCAATTCTTGATAGTTTTGCCCGTTTCTGTTTGTGTGTCCTCCTCTACAAACAGGCCTCAGCCCTGGCTTATTCCCATAGTTTAGTTCCTCTGGTCGTGCTCTCGAGCGGCTGAACATCTTTGGAAAAAGTTCAGGGAGCGGGCCGATTTTATTCATTATAAGTTTGTTCTTTTATCTTTTATATCCACCTTGTCCATGGGAAAACAGGACTACTTTAAATCATTGATCTGCACTAATGAGAGGCGCCCGCAGTGGCTGTTTTCCTGCTTCAACACCATGCTAAAATGTTCTTCCCCCGTTTCTTCATTATTTTCCCCTACCGACTTTGCTAATTACTTTATCACTAAGATCACTACTATTAGATCTGAAATCTCTCTCTGGCTTTTCTTCGCAAACGAAGATTTAGGAAGGACTCATCCCGCGTTTTCTGCAAGCGCGCTGATGACTGAAAAGGCCAATCCGAGATAGACAAGTCCGGTTGCAGAAGGCACAGCAGAAGGTTTCCTTGGGTGATGTTACCGGGTTGTGATTCTTTCTGCGTTGCCGTTTCTCTTCAAGACTTGTTCGGCGCGAGTTCTCAAATAAGGCTGCAGCATTGTGGATAGTGCGTCTCCATGCCTCCCAATGTGAGGCCAGGGCGGACCATTGTTGATGATCAATTTGGCCAAGCCTGAGATGTTGTTTCAGGGAGTCCTTGTATCGCTTTTGGGGAGCGCCCCTCTGACGCTGAGCCGTGGCAAGTTCACCGTAGAGTACTGTTTTGGGGAGGCGATGGTCCTCCATCCTAGACACATGCCCTGCCCAGTGCAGCTGTGTTCTCAATATCATGGCCTCAATGCTGGTGATCCCTGCTTGCTCAAGGACAGCAAGATTCGTCACATAGTCAGTCCAGTGTATATTTAGGATTGTGCGTAAACAGCGCTGATGGAAGCGTTCGAGGAGTCGTAAGTGGTGGCGATAGGTGACCCATATTTCAGATCCATAAAGGAGAATAGACAGTACAATGGCTCTATACACACTGATTTTTGTGTTTCGCCTCAAGTGTTTATTACTCTAGACTCTTTTGTAAAGTCTTCCAAATGCGGTATGTGCCTTTGCTAATCTGTGATTGATCTCTTTGTCAATCTTGGCATCTGAGGAGATGATGCTTCCCAGGTAGGTGAACTGTTGAACGGATTTAAGCACAGAATTGCCGATGGCAATGTGGAGATGGTGGTGTTCGTCCTGTGGTGCAGGCTGGTAAAGGACTTCTGTTTTCTTCAGGTTAACTTCCAGTCCAAAGAGCTCTGCAGCTGTTGCGAAGCAGGATGTTAGGCACTGCAGAGCTGCTTCTGTGTGGGCAACAAGGGCAGCATCGTCAGCAAAGAGCAGCTCATGAACTAGATAGTTTAGAGTCTTAGTGCGAACTCCTTTAGAATTGCTGGGGAAAAGGTGAACTGCCATCAGATCTCCGAGATGCAGTCATCATCACCCTGTACAAGAAAAAGGAGCAAAATCCTATTGCTCAAACTATCGAGGCATAACACTGCTCTCTATTGCTGGAAAAATCCTTGCAAGGATACTCCTGAACAGATTAGTTGCTGCCATTGCCGAAGAACTTCTTCCTGAAAGCCAATGTGGCTTCAGAGCCATTAGGAGTACTACAGATACGGTGTTTGCCCTTAGACAACTGCAAGAGAAATGTAGAGAGCAGAACAAGGGTCTCTGTAACATTTGTTGACCTCACCAAAACCTTCGACACCGTGAGTAGGAAAGGTCTATGGCAGATCCTGGAAAGACTAGGATGTCCCCCCAAATTCCTTAAAATGATTATTTTGCTACACGAGGGCCAGCGTGGTCAAGTCAAATATGGCGATGCTCTTTCAGAGCCCTTTCTAATAACTAATGGAGTGAAGCAAGGTTGTGTTCTTGTGCCAATTTTATTTACAATCTTCTTCAGCATGATGCTCCAAATGGCTACGGCAGAGCTCGAAGAGGACGACGGCATCTATATATACGTTACCGAACTGATGGTAGCTTGTTTAACTTAAGCCGTCTGAGATCTGAAATAGTTCTTCCTAATTTGCCTTCCCCCATTAATCTTTTGGAACCATCGGCTTTTCTCTGGATGAACTTTCTACCTTGCAGCCCTCTTCCAAACCTACAACTTGTTCTCTTGATCCAATTCCCCCTCGTCTCTTAATCTCTATAGCCCTCTCCTTCCTTCCTTCGCTTCTTTCTATCTTTCATCTTCCTCTTTCTACTGGTTCTTTTCCCTCTGACTTTAAACATGCTCTTGTTTCCCCTATTTTGAAAAAATCTTCTCTTAACCCCTCTTCTTTGTCTAGTTATCGCCCAATTTCTCTTCTCCCTTTTCTTTCTAAGGTTTTGGAATGGGTTGTTTATTCCTGCTGCCTTGAGTTTCTCGAAGCCAACTCCATCTTCGATCCTTTTCAGTCTGGTTTCCGCCCAAGGCACTCCACTGAGATGGCCCTCACAAAGATCTCTAATGATCTTTTATGGGCCAAGGCAAATGGTTTCTGTTCTGTGCTTATCCTCCTCGATAGGCAAAGGGATATTGCAACACCTTTCGAAGACTAAGTCTGCTTCATCTTATGGAAAAATGGGACATTTCAGTGTGGCCAGTTTGGCATGGCATGGTTCTGCTTACGTATCAATTGATAATTGATAATTTTGTCGGAAAATGAAATCAGGATCATTTCTGTTTGGCTGGGATTGTCTTGCAGAACCATTTGGGTAAGGGTTCAGGATAAGGTTCAGGTTATTATCAGTAATATCAATTGATAATTAATAATAGCCCTAACCCTTACCTTAACCCTTGCCTAAATCCTTTTGCGGAACAGTTCCAGCCGAATAGAAATGGTTTTGATTGCATTTTGTTGACAAAATTATCAATTGATACATAAGCAGAACTGTGCCACTCTGAACTGACCACAGTGAAATGTCCTAGACCTTCTCCCTCGGAGCGTGGTGGGGTCTCTTTCCTTGGAGGTCTTTAAACAGAGGCTGGATGGCCATCTGTCAGGGATGCTTTGATTGTGTATTCCTACATGGCAGGGGGTTGGACTAGATGGCCCTCGTGGTCTCTTCCAACTCTACAATTCTATGATTCTATGATTTTGAGTTAATTGATGCAGTAAAGAAGAAAACAGCAGATGTGTTGAAACAGCTGAGAAGAACTGATCTGCTCCACACCTTCAACCAGTGGAAAACAAGACTGCATTAGCTGTGTGAACAGGGAGTATATTGAAGAGGACAAGCATTAGAATTGTAATACATATAAATAATGATGTGGTATTGTATCAGTCTTGTTATTTAATAGATAGACCTTGTAAGTAAAGTTACTTTTTGCTCCTGAGCATTTCTGTATGTTAACCAAAAGGACATTCATACATTACACTTCCTGTGCACCCTTTCAGATGTTGGTAAGAATGTATCTGTCTGCGTTCATTCTGTATTTCTATGCTGGTACAAGAATCTCTGAGAGCCAGCGTGGTGTAGTACAGTAGTTTGCATGTTGGACTAGGGGATCTTACCACACTCTGAAGTAAAGTGGCAGTGCAGCAGGAAGGTTCTATCTTCTGTGCTGCCTTACCACATGACACCATCATTCTTCTAGTGTTCTGCCATTTCAGTCCCATGGGAGTCTGAGGTAAAAGCCACATCTTTTTGCTAACGCGACAATGTCTTGCAGTAAGGCAGTGTGGAAGACCAAACCTTTCTGCTGCACTGACAGTTTACTTTGGAATATGGTAAGCCCCTAGGACACTGGGAGACCAGGGTCTGAATTCCTGCTTAGCCATGGAAACCAACTGGGTAATCTTGGGCAAGTCACACTCTCTCAGCCTCAGAGAAGGGCAAAGACAAATCTCCTCTGAACAAATCTTGCCAAGAAAACCTTGTGATAGGTTTGCCCTAGGGTCACCATAAGTAAGAAATGACTTTAAGGCACCCAACAACAACAACCAAGAATCGTTAAATCCCGGATCAAGTTTTTTTTTTAAAGAAGGTAATTGATAGAACATGTAACAACCAACATCAGATAGGAAGAAAGTTTATACAATTTTTTACTGTTATAATGCAGACATGATATAGAGAAGAGAAGACTTTTGTAATTGTATGATGTCATTTATTAAGTAACTTTTATGTATGCTTTATGTTTGTTTTATAAAAAATAATTAAAAATAAATCCCAGATCAAGAAGACTGCTGTCAAGTTTTATTTCATAAGATGCCTTTGTAAAAATTTTAAATAATAGCAGCTGCTTTTTCAATTCACACATAGTGATTAACCTCAACTGTATTGCCATATAACTGCTAGGATGTTTGTCTTTTATTGAGGTTTGCTATATAAGGTTTTAATTACAGAAGGTTAGAACCAAACTTATTCACGCTTAGGTGGAAGCAACATGGATTTCCCCAGCAACAATATATTGGCCTTATCCACACGACACAAATAATCCAGTTTGAAACTGGATTATTTGCCATGGCTCCTTCCTATTGAATACTGGGGGTTGCAATTTTACAAAGTCTTTAGTCTTCTGTGCCAAAGAGTGCTGGTGCCTCACCAAACTACAAATCCCAGGATTCCATAGGAGCCATTGCAAATAATCCAGTTTCAAACTGGATTATTTGTATAGTGTGGATGTACCCATTGTTGTGAGTTATCACTGTTGTAAGGCAGAGTACCTTTGGGATCTTTTGCTCTTGAATGGAAAATGAATACCCATTCTACTTCTACTTCTACTTAATACCCATCTACTTCTCATGGAAATAAAAAATGTTACAATTGGGTTTTTAGTATAGATCAGCACAGCTGCCTGCATTTTTAGCCTTCCTTGTTTTCTCCATTCTGGGCTTATTCCCAAGAAATCTGTTGTCTGGGGCACTCCATATGTTGTTGGGAACTGTCTTTTCACAAGAGCCCAGAAGAGTTTGCTGGTCAGATGAGATCCAGTCTAATGTGAAGTTTAAAAGTGGGTTGCTATATAATGGCAATACAACAAGAGAGGCTGAAAAGCACAATGTGAAAAATGCAGACCCCTATACACTGATAAATCTCTGACTATTCTTCATGTTGCTTCCCAGGTATGCGAGCAGAGCTATGACTCTGTATGCTTTTAAAAAATGGAAATAATTTGTGCAGTCCTAAGGAAGTCTTTATGCCTCTTCCTGCTCAGTTTTCGAACTAGATAATTGCTTTCTTATGCTATTCTCCAAGCTACTATGACTTAACTATTCAAATAAGGAGCTCATTCAAATAAGGACTTCAAAAAAAAGCAGCATTGGTTTGCTATACAATTTTTTTTTTGCCTCTAAGGATTAGTTGTAATAATAGAAACCTCAGACATTTGCATAGTAAGAGGAAGGTATAAAAGAGGCTAGCTGAACAAATGCTTTTGACCTGCCATAAAAGAGCAAGTAGCCTGTAGAGCAATGAGAATGTTGGTATGTCTCATATCCAGTTTGATATATCCAGCCTGTATTCTTGGACTAGAAGCATTTGTCCTTAACTTCATCCCCCATATCTTCTGGCTAGTTTTTCCTTAGATTCCCTTCTGTATTTTCTGAATTCAGAACATGATCCTAGTGCTCACTTTCCGTATGGATACAATAGGATCATTTCATTCTCTTCCAGGGATCTTCAGCTCCCCCATCCTCCCAGTGCTATGTTTCAGGCTGCTTTTTCCTTACCTTGAGAAAAGCTCTGGCATTTTAAAAAGGAGTTTGACTTGTGACTTGGGGGACTGCAAGAAAAAGCCCTTGATGGATGTATAGTGTGAATTTACTCCACTTGTTGTATAACTCATGGCCATCATCACACATGTATTAAAGCTCTATCAAATGGAAGGTCAACTTGGAGAATTTTATTGAGGTTTGAATTAGATTCTCTTTTTAAAAGATATTTTAGTCAGACTTTTCCTTAATAAAACAACAAAAATTAACATCATAAAACACAAAAAAGGTAAAAAATAAAAATAAAAACTTGGCAACATACATATATAAATACATGACTTTTTAGTCTTATCAAAGTTGTGGTGTCATATTAAGGATAGTTTTACTTCTTTATCACTTATTCTGTTTCTAGTTTATCTACCGTTACCTTGAATTATTTTGGATATTCTAAATAACTTATTTTTTTCCTGTCTCTTACAGATTCTATTCTTATAATTTCCTTATAAAACTTATCTCTAATCTTCATCAAAGCTTATTGCCATTCCCTCCCACTTATTTTTCCATAGGGGTAACATATTTTCCCATTTTTCCTTAAATTTTCCAGAGGTTTAAATTAGGTTCTTTATGGGGATGCAAAACCAATATTTACGGTACCTCCAGTGTCCTTCAGTTTTTCTTCCCCTTTCTTTTCTTGACTGGAAAAGGTATTTTTTGGACTACATCTTCCAGAATCCTCCAGTTAGCATATTTATAGTCAAGAAGTAGTCCGCAAAAGGAATTTCCCCCAAAGTCTGGTATATGCAACATTCATAAGTGAATCTAAACAAGCATGAGACAGTCCCATTGGGCTTTATGGCATCATGTAGGAAAGTATCTTGAGAAACTCACAAGAAAATTTCCAGAGGGGTAAAATGACCTTCCAAGCCAAAAATCTGCTATGCAAATGACAGACAGAGCCGAGGAGAGTCAAAGTATTGTGTTGCTGAACAGAATTAATTTGTTTTTGTGAAGAAATTGTTACAAATATTTACTTATTTCATAGAATCATAGAGTTGGAAGAGACCACAAGGGCCATCTAGTCAAACCCCCCTGCCATGTAAGAACACACAATCAAGCACCCCCAACAGATGACCATCCAGTCTCTGTTTAAACACCTCCAAAGAAGAAGACTCCATCATACTCCAAGGTAGTGTGTTCCACTTTCGAACAGTCAGGAATGTTTGGGTAGAATCTCTTTCCCTGTAGTTTTAACCTGTTGCTCCAGATCCTACTCTCTAGAGCAGCAGAAAACTTAACCTTCTCTTTTTCAGGTAATTACCTTCCAGATAATTCTGACTCCAATTCCAACCACTCCAAGCCAACACAGCCACTGACTTGCTCCTAGGTATTGATGGAAAACGTCCAATAAATCTGAAGGGCACCAGGTTGGGGGAAGGCTGCCCTCTTATATAAAGTAACTGTCAGAGTGGTGGCAACTAGTCTGACTAAAATATCTGGGCATTGTTGCTAGGTTTGCCTTACAAATGACATCAACCAAAGGCCAGACTTGCATTGACAAGTCTAAATCAACTCCCAGGTCCAATATTAGGTAGCAAGAGGTCTAGGGATATTTTAAATCATCAGATTTTCAGGTGAGGTTCACTGCATAAAATAACTTAAAAGCAATTTAGCACAAGCCAAACACTTCATAATCCTTATATTCTGGCTAGTCCTTCCTTAGGTTCCTCCCTGTAAATTCTGAATTTACAACACGATCCTCTTGCTCATATTCCATATGGGGGAGGAAGACAGTACTCTTGAAGGGAGGAGTTCATCGAGTGCTAGAGATAATAGCCCAAATGTTATACAGAGAACAAGGCAAATAACACAACAACCCAACAATGGGAGGAATAAACACTTTAAAAGGCAGATAGGGGAAATGGCATATGGTCTCAGATGTGTCTATACGAATGCACAGAGCATGGGAAATAAACAGGATGAACTTGAACTCTTAGCACACCAAAACAAATATGATATCATAGGCATTATTGAAACCTGGTGGGATGAGTCTCATTATTGGAATGTACTAATAGAGGGGTATGGCCTATTTCAGAAAAATAGGTCAAATAGGAAAGGTGGTGGAGTAGCATTATATGTTAAGGGTGTGCACACCTATGAACAGATCTATGACTTCAATCCTGGGAGCCAGGTTGAGACCATCTGGGTAAAAATTAGGGGAGAGAGAAACAGCAGTGATATCATTCTGGGGGTCTACTACAGGCCTCCAAGCCAAACCGAGGACTTGGGTGATGCCTTCCTGGAACAGATGACAGCACATTCAGAAAGGAGAGATGTAGTAGTAATGGGGGATTTCAACTATCCTGATATTTGTTGGAAGTCCAACTTTGCCAAGAATTTAAGGTCCAACAAATTACTCACTTGCCTTGCAGAAAATTTCATTGTCCAGAAGGTGGAAGAGGCAACAAGGGGATCAGCTATTTTAGATCTGATCCTAACCAATGGGGATGACCTGGTTAATGGTGTGGAAGTGGCAGGATCTCTAGGGGGCAGTGACCATGTTCTCCTGGGATTTGTTATACAGAGGAAAGGGGAAGCCAAGCATAGTCAGACATGCATTCTAGACTTTAAGAAAGCTGATTTCAGAAAACTTAGGGAATTACTGGGGGTGATTGCATGGTCAGAAATACTAAAAGATAATGGAGTTCATGAAGGATGGAAGTTTCTAAAAAGTGAGGTATTGAAGGCACAACTTCAAACAGTTCCAATGAGGAGGGAAAAGGGGAGGTGTCTAAAGAAGCCAGGATGGATGTCAAAAGAACTCTCAACTGAGCTAAAACATAAAAAGGACATGTACAAGAATGGAAAAAGGGGGAAATCATCAAAGAAGAATTCAAACAAATAGCCAGCTCATGTAGGGGGAAAGTTAGAAAAGCTCAACTGGAGCTTAGGCTTGCTAGAGAGGTTAGAAACAATAAGAAGAGCTTTTTTTTGAGGGGGGGGGTATGTCCATAGGAAAAGGAAGAACAAGGAAATGGTACGGCTGCTGCAGGGAGAAGATGGCAAAAGGCTAACAGGGGACAGAGAAAAGGCAGAACTACTTAACACCTTCTTTGCTCCAGTCTTCTCCCAAAGGAGGAACAGTACTCAACCTGGGGAAGATGGAGCAGATGATGCAGTAGGGGAAATACAACACAGAATTTGTAAAGAAGTAGTTCAGGAGTATCTGGCCAGTATAAATGAGTTCAAGTCTCCAGGGCCAGATCAACTTAATCGATCATATTAAAAGAACTGGCAGAAGTAATCTCAGAACCACGGTCAATAATCTTTGAGAATTCCTGGAGAACAGGAGAGGTCCCAGCAGACTGGAGAAGGGCAAACCTTGTCCCCATCTTTAAAAAGGGGGGTGAGAGAAGACCCAAATAATTACTGCTCAGTCAGCCTGACATCAATACTAGGAAACATTCCTAGAGCAGATCATTAAATAGACAGTCTGTAACCACTTAGAAACAAATGCCATGATCACAAAAAGACAACATGGATTTCTCAAAAACAAGTCATGCCAGACTAATTTCATCTCTTTTTTTGACAGAGTTACAAACTTAATAGGTTAAGGGAATGCAGTGGATGTAGTGTATCTTTATTTCAGTAAGGCTTTTGACAAGGTCCCCCATGCAGGGCCGGTTTAACCTGTCTGCCAGATCCGCATTGGCGGGGGGCCCCGGGGGTGAAGGGGGCCCCCTGGTGAGTGTTGCCCTTATCTGATGAAGGAGACAGCCAGGAGACAGCAGCCGGATCCTCCGCTCCTTTGGAGCCCCTTCCCCCTCCCTCCTCAGGCAGGGCATGGCAATAGCACTGAGCTCGTGCGGGAGATAGAGAAAGGGTTTGCTCTTGGGAAGTTGTAATTTGGAGACAGTCCCTGGCTGCATTGCTGTGAAGGAGGAAAGGCAGAGCAGCTGGTCGTGTGAGTGAGTGACTGTCTTCAGGGGGCCACGGGGATCTTGGGGGGGGGGCTGCCATGCACAATGGGGTGGTTATTTTACTTTTTAACTTGTTGCTGGAGTCAAGACAGATGGCTATCCAGCCTCTGTTTAAAAACCTCTAAAGAAGGAGACTCCACCACATTCCCGCCCTCCTCAAAAACCTTCTAGCTTTTTTTTTTTTTAAATGTCTCCAAAACTAAAGAGAAAGTGAAAGAAACAGCAGCCCTCCGTGGCAGAAGCTGGAGGGAGTTTGCTGCTACCGCGGAGACGGTGAGTGTGTGTTTATGAGAGAGACAGGGAATTTGAGCGTTGTCTCGGAAAGGGCTTCTTTCTTTCTTTCTTTCCCTTCCCTTCCCTTCCCTGCCCTTGCCAACTGAGTTCAGCCTGCATTTGTGTGTGTTTGCCTATGTGCCTTCAAGTCATTTCTGACTAAGGCAAACCTACCATGGGGTTTTCTAGGCAAGGTTTGTTCAAAGGGTGTGTGCCTTTGCCTTCCTTTGAGGCTGAGAGAGTGTGACTTGCCCAAGGTCAGCCAGTGGGGTATTCATGGCTGAGTAAGGATTCAAACCCTGGTCTCCATAGTCATAGTGCAATGCTGAAACTTTTACAACACTCTTAACTCTTTTAACAGAAGAATACTGTATAAAGAATATAAATTAAAATTTGGAGTAATATTACTGGGAACAATGGTTTTATTGTCACTAAAACACCAATATCCAGTAGTGTTATGTGAGAGGCATTGGCCTAGAGCAGTGGATCTTAACCTTTTCTTTACCAGGGACCCCCTTTAAATATCTTTTGTTGCCCCAAGACTTAACTCAAGATTTAAAACCCTAATAATAATAGCTAACAACAACAACAATACAATTACACCATCCATTAAACTTTCCCTCAGAGACACTCTTGCTTCTTCCTGCAAGTTTGTGGCTGGAGTGGATTGAATGGCAATGTGCAGGCCAAGCCAGCCAGCCTTTGCCTTGGTTCCTGTCACGTGGCTACTCCACTACAGGGAGGAGGTGGGCCAAGCAGTCTTCAAGCCTTTGTGGACCCCCTGTGAGGACATTGCGGACCCCAAGTTAAGAACCACTGGGCTAGAGAATGCTGGAAAAGGAACAATGCAACCAGATCTTGAGAAGGGTGCTGGCAGGGGGATTCTGGGAGGTGTAATCCAAGAGTAACTTTCCCAGGCTCTGAATGCAGCCTAGAATCATAGGGCTGGAAGGGAACCCAACAGCCATCCCATCCGATTGGCTTCTGCCCTGCAGGAACACACAATCCAAGCATTCCTGACAAATGCCCATCCAGCCTCTCCTTAAAAACCTCCAAAGAAGGTGAGTGCACCACACTCCCAGGCAGCAGAGTATTCCACTGCCTTACAGCTCTTACTGTCAGGAACTTCTTCCTAATGTTTAGGTAGAATCTCTTTTCCTATAGTTTGAGTCCATTGCTCCGTGTCCTAGTCTCTGGAGCAGCAGAAAACAAGCTTGCTCCTTCCTCAGTATGACACCCCTTCAAATATTTAAACATGGCTATCATGTCCCCTCCTAACTTTCTCTTCTCTGGGCTAAACATGCCCAGCTGCCTAAGCCGTTCCTCATAGGGCATAATGGCTTCCAGACCTCCCAACATCCTTCTCGGTATCTTTCTTGAATTGTTGTGCCCAGAACTGGAAACAATATTCCAGGTGAGGTCTGACCAAAGCAGAATGGAGTGATACTATTACTTCCCTTGATCTAGACACTATTAATGCAGCCTAGAATTGCATTAGCATTTTTTGCTGCTGCATCACACTGCTAACTCATGTTCAGCTTGTAGTCCACTCTTTCTTTTCTTTGAGGAAATCTACATCATTACATTAATTGCTAATAAACTAAAAATATTATGTTAGTGCCTATAATATAGTTTTTAAACTAAATTATTGGTGTCAAATTATGTAATACAGTAGGCCCCTCTTATCCACTGGGGATTGGTTCAGGGGGGGGGTGGATTCTGAAAACCATGAATAATAGTGAACACCATTGAAAAAAAATGGTACTTCTGGTTTAAAATACCATAGAGTTACCTTGGAGGGCCTAGAAAACCACTAGGGAGGACACATTTACTAGGAAGACTCTAGGGTAGGTGTGCTGTTCTGTGTCCCATGGATAATGAATCCATGGATACGGGGGCCCTACTGTGATCTGAACATCCTGTACGGTGAATAGGTTAGGTTACATTGACCTGAGATAAACATATGGGGGCCCCAAAATAAAGCACTGCAGGGGGCCCCAAAATTCCTTAAACCGGCCCTGCCCCCATGATATTCTTGCAAAAAAGTTAGTAACCTGTGGGCTAGACAATGCAACTGTTAGGTAGATCTGTAATTGGTTGACTGACCAAACCCAAAGGGTAGTCACCAATGGCTCCCCTTCATCCTGGAGAGAAGAGACCAGTGGGGTGCCACAGGGTTCTGTCCTGGGCCCAGTGCTATTCAACATCTTTATCAATGACTTGGATGAGGGAACAGAGGGCGTGCTTATCAAGTTTGCAGATGACACCAAGTTAGGAGAGGAAGCTAATACCCCAGAGGACAGGATCAGAATCCAAAATGACCTGAACATATTAGAAAGCTGGGCCAATATTAACAAAATGAATTTCAGCAGGGAGAAATGTAGGATACTACACTTGGGCAGTAGGCTTACAAGGTTCCAGATGACTTTCCCCCGGATGTTTAACCTTCAGCTTTCTGGGAGCTGTGTGATAAAACTGATATCTTGACTAATGAAGGTGGTGGAATGCTGCAACTTTAATAACAAACTACAATTCAATGAGCAGTGAATACTCTGTGTTATGCAACAGTTTGCAGAAGGGGAATAAGAGCTGCTACTCTAAAAATTGAAGTAAAACCATTTACAAACTTGGAGGAGTAAAACACCATTAAGGATGCCAAGCCAGAAACGTTGGTAAGGACACTGAGCTGGGAAAAGAACAGAGGTAATTATTTGAACCATCTAATATTAGTGGAGTAATCCTTACCTGGAGTAATCCTTACAATAGGAAAACTCCAGCCTGGTGATTAAGAAGAAGAGAGACTCCTACCAGAGATTCAGCTCTGGAGTTTTATTCAGCTGTATTGATTTATATTGAGTCAGGAATAAACTTTGTTTGGAACTGATCTGGCAGGGCGTAAATTCAGCCCTGGTAAATTCTGGGAGAAAGCAGTTACTTTCACACCATTTGGGACTTCTCAAGCACTTTTTACATAGTAACATTGGTGGTGCTACTTGTTGATAGCCTAATACTGGATTGTTGTTGAATCAACTAGAGCTGGTGTAGACAGACAACATCAGTTATGGTTATTACTCGAGCTCAAACACTTCAGGCCTAGAAAAAAAGAGAACAGGCAAATGAAACCTCCAGAAACTTGACTCAAAAATCAATCCTTGATTATCGTGTTCATTTAGAAATTAGTGCACAGACAGAAAATCACAATATTTCAAACACCCCAGCCTCAAGCACTCCAATGAATGTGGATAATGGGACCATAAATAATGAAGGGGATGATGAGAGTCCTGTGAAATGGGTTCTACAGTCTGAGAACACAATTGGAAACTGGTCTCTGGACCCAGAGTTTTTGGCCAGGGCCTCAGTGGATACTCCCCTTAATCATTCCAACTCAAATTCCATAGCTCTGAATGCCAATGGTAAATTGCTGGAAAAATCTGATGAAAAATCTCACGGGTCATTCAGTGAGCATCTTCAAAATATTTACTTCCAGTTGAGAGATCAATGCTTTCTTTCAGCTCAAGTAAATAAAAAACTGTTTGACGATTTGCATTCTATAAAACAAGAGATATCTGGTTTAAAAGTTATATTGCAATCTATTGCTGCCTTGATAGAGCTGGGAGTTTTAAAAGCAGCCCCTCCATCAAACTCCCCAGACAGAGATTTGGTGGATCAACAGGAAGTGAGCCTAAAATCTATAATAAATGAAAAAAGAAATAACTATTGTCCATTTGTCAATGATTCATGCCCCTCAGGACATCTGGAGGAAATAATGCATGATTGGGCAACAAATTCTGAGAAGACTACAGAGATCCCAGTTGGAGATGGAAATGTGAAAAGTGAGATGGAGGACTTTAATCTAAGTTTTTCAAATCCAAATTTATTACTCCTAGATGAATGGTATGATGATACTCTGAAAGAAGACAATCCTCAGGCCTTATTTTCTTCTGTAGGAACAGCATGTGAAATGGCTTTGCACATGAATGAACATCAGCAACAGATAGTAGATCAAGCAGGCCCTGGCTCCAGGAAGCCAACCCTTGTAGAAGCTCCACCTTCTAACAGTGAGAGCTATGTTACTATTTTCAATTGGCCATTAAGGAGTCCAAATAATGCTTGGCTCACATCTATAGAAGTGTTAAAGGATATTTTGGGTATATTGGGGGATGGGTGGAACAACTCAGTGGATATAACATGCTCATGTATATATCCTACAAGATCTAACAAATCAAGAAGCATGGTGATCCTGACTTTTACAGGTAATAACTATGCCCATTGCTTTTGGAGGCAGCTCTTCAAATTTGAAGGAAGAGAAATTTCGTTCAAGTGGGGCCTACATACGCATCTCTTAAAGACCAATGCTAAATTTTATATGAATCCTTACACACGCATGTTAGTAAATTCAAAAACTGGAAATTATGTTCTAAAAGGTAGAAATGCTTTTCCTGGAAAACTAGCAGCTACAGAGTTCGCTGATGACCCGTGCTCAGAAGGACTGTTTGGAACCCAGGAACAAATAGTATCTGGGATAGCATCCCAACAAGTTGAAGCTCCAAAAGTGCTCATCCCTGAGAAATTGGTCATATTAACATTATGTAATTGTATCACAAGGGACAGAAATGGTTTATTCATAGGTAAGAAAGCCATCTTAGATGACCCAGAATATCAAAATTTACTGGTTTAAATTTTAAATGGGGTGAGGTGGATATTCTTGAAATAATCCCAGAAAAAGGGAATAAGGGTACAGTGGTTTTGGGATTCTCTTCTATCACCCTATGTTCTTATGTCCAAAATTGCCTGAGTAACCAGGAAATTACCACTGTCCCGAGTGGCAATCTTCTTCTCACTAAGACTCCACAATTTTTGTTAATAATGACATCAAGTAAGTGGGAGCAATCTCAAAAGCAGAAGGAGTCAAAGTTTGCTCCTAAGGGTATTAAGGGCAGTAATAATTACCCATCAGACCTTTGCTTATATTTTAGAGGGGAAGCAGTGTGTCCATCTTTTGTAACTTTCCCTAATAATATTCCAGTGAAGACACAAAGGCATCTAGTGAGAAAATCTAATACACTGAGTGTACAGACTGGAGAGCTCTTAGTTTATAGATCACCTTTAGCTGGTGGCAAGCCCCTTAGGAAACATAGTACCCAGAGCAGGCCCATCAGGAAAGGTTATCTGCCTGGCCAAACACAAGTCACCAAGAAGCCCCTGGTAACAAACTTTGATTGGTGTCTGGGTAATAGGTATACTCCTTTGGCTTACCTACAAAAGGACTGACTATTAGATGGTAAGAACCCATTTCAGCCTATAAATATCATTTCCTGGAACATCATAGGCTGGAAGAATAAATTAGCTGGTGAAGATTTTATTCAGTATCTTCAGACCTTTGACATAATCTGCCTTCAAGAGACCTGGCTTACAGAGAATGATTCCATGAGATTACAGGGTTACAGGTCTTGGGAACAGCCTGCTCTTAAATTTTCTAATGCGGGCTGGGGCAGTGGAGGGCTGGCCATTCTTATTTCTACCACCATAGAGGTGGGGGAAATAATAGTTGCTGGGGCAGCTTCAAACTACTGCCAGACCTTGATTATTCAATGGTGTAAACCAGGCCCTCTGATATGCATCAATGTATACCTTCCTCCAAGAGATGCCAGATCTTCATTAGATATTTGGGCCAAGTTGGGGGGCCTATTTGATCATTTGTTTTCAGACTATCCCAATCACTTGGTTCTAATTTGTGGTGATTTTAATGCTAGAATGGGCAGTGACTATTCTGCAATGAAAAAAGCATTAGGGTTTGACTTGGGGGAAGCTTTAACTGTGCCTCGATCCTCACAAGACAAATTAGTTAAGAAGAATGGCCAGTCTCTTTTCTCTTTAATTTGCAAATTTCATCTCATCTGCCTTAACGGTACTTACTTGGACCAATTGAATGGGTATTTTACATATCTAACTGACAAAGGAGCCAGTGTGGTTGATTATATCATAGGATCAGATACTATTATTCCATTTGTGCAGTCTTTTGAAATTGATGATAGAACTGAAAGTGATCACTTTCCTCTAAGGTTGATCCTCAAGCTTCAAGAGACTCATTCTGGGGTTGTCAGATCTTAAAATGTCTGGCCTCTTAGAAGGTGAAAAATGGCTTAAATGGTCTCTTACAATCGATGCCAATATCAGGCAGTTGCTAAGAACGGATAAGCTTCAAGGACTACGATAACATGCCCTTGCGGAGCCGCATAATATCAGGGAAATTTATCAGGATATTATTGGTACAATTAGACCATATGTGGTCACTACCACATCAGGTAAATCTACTGCTGCCCCTCAGACCTGGTTTGATGGGGAATGCAAACTCAAGAAAAAGGAGTTGAGTAAACTAACAAGGCAGGTGAGACATATAGGCACTGATGATGCTATCTTCCTTCTAAAACAACAATGAGGAGAATATAAAACTCTTCTTAGGGAAAAAAAAGAAGGCATATTTTGTTAACAATTGGAAATCATTGGGTCTTGCCCTCATTGAAGGCAATGACATGAAATTTTGGTCTCTGTTGCAGAGAGGTCTCACCCACAAGACATATGAGTCTGCTACCTCAATTTCACCAGAGGCATGGGTTGCCCACTTTAGGCACATTTTCGGAAGCAATTTAATTTTGCAGCATATTACAATTAAGAGCTCTGATAAATGCACTAAATGGCCTCCAGTCACCTCTGCTGAAATAAAAAAATTGATTTCCACTCTTCAGAGTGGTAAGGCCCCTGGAGAAGATATATTCCCCCTGAGGTATTTACAGTAGATATTGACTGGTGGTCACCGATTCTTGCCAGACTATTTACTTATATTAACTCAACTGGCAACTTTCCCTCAGGGTGGCAATCAAGCATCGTAGTGCCAATTTATAAGAAAGGTGACATAAAAGATCCTTCTAACTATAGGCCCATCAATCTTTTAGATGTAGCCTCTAAAATTTATGCACAATATCTTTTAAACAAGCTCTTAGAGTGGGACAGTAATCAATCTATTATCCATGAGGAATAAGCAGGAAAAAGTACTCTGGACCAGGTCTTTACATTACATCATCTTATATGTAAATATACCAGTGGCCTAAATAAGTTTATATATACAGCTTTTGTAGACTTTTCATCAGCTTTTGATCTGATAGACAGGAGACAGTTATGGTACAAATTGGCTAAAACAAACATTGATAAAAGACTGTTGTGGCTTATTCAGCTCCTACATCAGGATAATTTTTTGCAGGTAAGAACGGGCTTAAATGGTGCTTTAACACAACCTATTCCCATCAACCAGGGAGTGAAACAGGGTTGTATCTTGGCATCTTTTCTATTTAATTTTTATATCAATGATTTGATCCCAGAAATGGACTCCCCTTCATTTTTCCCTCCAGCCATTAGTAACCGCAAAATTTCAATCTTGCTTTATGCTGATGATCTGGTGTTGCTATCCTTGCATAAAACTGGCCTCAAAAGGATGTTAGTTAAATTTGGGTGTCTATGTAAAGAAGAGCAGTTGGTTGTTAACTATACTAAAACCAAGATAATGGTTTTTGGGAGGAAAACCCCTAAGTGCATGTGGACACTTGATGGTTGCCATTTAGAGCAGGTGCACTCATTTAAATATCTAAGGCTGCATGTTGATGAGAACCTTTCTTGGAAGCAACAATTGGAAGCCACCAAAATATCATGTGCTAGATCTATTGGACAACTCAAAAGATTTTTCTATTCAAGAGGGGGGCAATTAATAAATCCTGTCTTAAAGGCTTTTACTGCAAAAATAATAGCACAAATGTTATATGGAGCTGAAATTTGGGGAAAAGATGTTAAATATGATTTGGAAATATTGCAAAACAAATTCATGCAACAGATCTTGGGTCTACACCATGGGGTTCCTGTGGCTCACCTTAGGGCAGAGTTAGGTCTCAGCTCAATTGCAGTTAGAATTTATCTGTCTTTTTAAAGATTCTGGTGCAGACTAAATGGTCTTGAGGATCACTCCCTCAGCAAACTTTGCTGGTTGGAGGAACTGAGGACAGGAGGTTGGGCACAATTGTGCCAGGATAAGTTAAAGGTTTACAACCTTGATAGAGAGAAATACTTAAGACTCAGTCCTATTGATCTCAAAAACTGGATTTTTGATCATGATGCTAACCAAGACAGGGCAGCTATAGTTGGAGCACGTTTTTTCTATTTGGTATCCACAGATTCAGATCAATCATGCAAGGCCACAGTACTTTGAAACTCTAACCTTTCATCAGATCAGAAGAGCTTTTACAGAACTTAGATTTCAGCAGATACCTTCTGCATATCTTGAAGGGAGATTTCGAGGTACTCCAGTGCTAAGCAGGAAATGTGTTTTTGGGTGTAACCAGATTGAGGACATAACCCATTATCTGTTGTTTTGCCCCCTTTATGCTACTCCTAGACAAAGATATGTGTCCCCTATTATTCAGCTATACACAGACTGTTCATCTCAGGAAGTAGTTGTGGCATTGCTAGCTGACATAAATCTATTTATCACATACTCAGTAGCCCGTTTTGCATTGGCACCTAAGAAATTACGTGCTCGCTTTATCAAGGAACATATTGTATCATAAAATGGATTTTTGGTCTTTCTGATGTTTTTATAGGAATTGTTGGGATATCTTGACACTATGTATAATATTTTAATATTTATTGTCAATTTTATTCATGTTCTTTTCTTTTGTGTATATTGTGAAGGCCATTGGCTATATACAATAAAGTTTATGACTGACACTTGGGCAGTAAAAATGAAATGCACAGATATAGGATGGGTGACACCTGGCTTGAGGGCAGTACAAGCAAAAAGGACCATAAGCTGAACATGAGTCAGCAGTGTGATGCAGCAACTAAAAAAGCCAATGCGATTCTAGGCTGCATTAATAGGAGAATAGTGTCTAGATCAAGGGAAGTAATAGTGCCACTGTATTCTGCTTTGGTCAGAGCTCACCTGGAATACTGTGTCCAGTTCTGGGCACCACAGTTCAGGAAGGATATTGACAAGCTGGAATGTGCCCAGAGGAGGGTGCCCAGGATGGTGGGTGGTCTGGAAGCCATGCCCTATGAGGAGCAGCGTAGGGAACTGGGCGTGTTTGGTCTGGAGAAGAGAAGGTTGAGAGGGGACATGATAGCCATGTTTAAATATTTGAAGGGATGTCATACTGAGGATGGAGCAGGCTTGTTTTCTGCTGCTGCAGAGACTAGAACACAGAGCAATGGGTTCAAACTACAGGAAAAGAGATTCCACCTAAACATTAGGAAGAACTTCCTGACAGTAAGAGCTGTTTGGAAGTGGAATACACTGCCTCGTAGTGTGGTAGAGTCTCTTTCTTTGTTGATTTTTAAACAGAGGCTGGATGGTCATCTGTTGGGAATTATTTGATTGTGTATTCCTGCTTAGCAGGGGGTTGGACTGGATGGCCCTTGAGGTCTCTTCCAACTCTATGATTCTATGAGGGTCTTTTCTTCTTTCCATATTTCATAGGAATGTAAAGTACTTTTTATAAACATTAATAATGCACACAATGATAGATTGAAAGCCAAGCCATGAAATCATTAGGCCCCAAAGGCTCAGGTGAACATCCAGGCAACAGCTATGGTGCCGCCATCACAAAATGGCAAAAGCAAATAACAGGTTGGTCTGGGCAGGGAAAGAGTGCAGCCAGCATAAAATCTGAGGCTGTAGCATTTCCACTGCCTCACTGCAGTAGCCCTGTCTACAGTGTGGCATGAGACAGTCACATAGTGTACTATGTGCAAGGCTTCTACCAGTGTGTGCCCTTGTTTTTGCTTTTTGGATGGTGCTATAGCAGTGGCTTTTGTGATGTGGCATTGTCAATAATTGAAACCACTCAGCCCCACCCCCACCCCATGTACATCACTTATCCTTTTGTGTGTGGAAAAACTTTGGAAAAGTTCCCTAATATGTCAGGTTATTTGCACTGCTTGGATGAACAAGACACCAAAAGGACAAGTTCAAGGTCTTACTAATGCTATATCCTGTTTCCAAACTGATATGAGATGGTTTGAAATTACCCACTATCCATTACCATAGGAGATGTATTTCAGTAAATTTCCATTTCGACTGAAAGTGTTGGCTTGGAGCCCATTCACACGATACAATTATAGCACTATATTCCACTTTAACTGCCATGGCAACAGTCTATGGAATCCTGGGGTTTGTAATTTAAGGAGGCACTAGAGTCCTCTGCTTGAGAATTTTAAATATACTTCACTAAACAGCAAATACCCGGATTCTATAGGATGGGACTGTGGCGTTTAAAGTGGAATCATAATGGTATAATTGCACTGTGTGAATGGCCCCTTGGTGTCTCATTTCATTAGGAATGCCCTCCTTCTAACACATTCTTCCCTAAATTAACAAGCTAGTTCCAATAGTTAGCCTCAGCCAGATTAGACCCATTGAATCAATGAGACTTATTAAGTCAACATTTAAGTAAATACTGTTGATTTCATAGATCTAGTCTAGTTGGAACTAACCACTGGATTTAACCCAATACCTCTAGCAGAGGTTTTTTTTTGACATGGTTGGGAAAACAGTTTAAGGTTTTCTATTTTGGTAATTATTTCTTTAACCTAACTGTGCTATCATACAGTTGCCAGATACTTCTGAATGTAAGGAAAATTATATATGTGTTTTTGTTTGTTTGTTTGTTTGTTTTAGAATAGGGGTGGGAATCAAGTGTGAATCTTCTGTGCATCCATGCAACCCCTGGGAAACAGACACACATACACATAAACCACTGGACAAAATGGTTTTCCATCAAAAAGGAGAATTTCCACTTCTGGAAGCCTCAAGGTAGAATAAACAAGGTGTACCCCCCCCCCGCAATACCTTGCTTAATTCCTATTTTTTAGATCATCGTCATCACTACAAAACCAGAAATGGGCCTCTAGTTACTTTTCATTTTGTGTTGTGCTGCTGAAGTGGCCCATAGCAGGTTGGGGGGATAGAACTGCCCCCTGTACTCCTGGTGTGTGTGCACCCACTTTAAGAATATTCCAAACTATGACATATCACAGAATATCACCAATTCACTCCATAATTTCAGAGGACATTTCAGAGTGCTATAGCTCCATGCTAAACAATATGGTTATATGGCTATTCAACAGCCTGCTTATAAGGTTTGCTCCTGGGCACCAGTTCACTCCAGCATCTGAGAAAGTAGATTAAGGAGATTTTCAGAAGAAAACAAAAAAAAAAACCCTTCCTGTCTCGCAATCTCCTCTCCCGCCCCTTGCCCGTACCCATCCCAGCACAAGAATGAAAACTTAAACACCTACCTTTACCTTGCTTACCCAGCAGCCCAGGACTGAATGGAGCTCAAACAGAGCCCCATTCACTTCCTGGTTTGAAATCCTGGCCAGTTCTCACAAGAGGACGAGCGCATGGGAAATTCAAAAATAAAAAGGAAAATAAAGTTTTAAAAGTGACAGCAAGCACAAAAACACACTGAATCATAGCAAGTAACCTGGGAAGTGTCATAAAAAGTGTGTCTCTTACTTAGATCTCCCGATCTCACCCGGAAGTGTTCTGACATGGACTTCCCATTGATGCTGGCATAGCGCCGTGGAAACAGGCCCCTTTTCATTTGCAGGACATTCTATTACAGAAACGGAATGGGGGATCCATTCACGCCTTAGCCCATGAATAAAAAGAAGTGCCAGCATAACGACAGCCAAACGGGAGCATGATGACATGGAAACAACATCGTCTGAAAGGGAAGCCATTTAGTGATCTCCTGGCATCATCATAACACCATATTTAGCCCATCTGATAATCTCCTAAATCTACTAAAGTTTATGCTACAATTTTCTCTCTCTCAGTCTCAAAGGTGCTACAAGTTCCCCTTGTTTACTGATATTCCAGACTAACATGGCCATGTCTTTGAAGTCTACCCATGTGTTTATAAAATCTATTTGCCCCACTTCCCCTGCAGGGACTAAACAAAAGCCATTGACACTAACAAAGACAGGGTGCTTAGCACCCATGGATGAATTTAAGAGGAAAAGACAGCTGCAGAGGGAAAACTTAAGCTCCTAAACAATCATGGCTTACCATCAGTTCTTGCTTACTTCCTCTAGAGTAAAAAGAAACTGAGGACTTTATCAGATGCACTAAATACAGTATCATAATGATGCCACATAAACGCAAAAGGGCACAGAGATCAGACAATGTCATCCTTTCGCCTTTGTCCTGTCAAAATCTTGTACCTTTTTATTGATGGCTGCAGCAAGAATGACTGATCCAGCATGAACATTTCTGGGTGAGATCAGAACATTCAGGTAAGTTTAGCTCTTTTTATGATCCTCCCCGGATTACTTGGGACTTCTAAAGCGTGTTTAGGTACTTTTAAAAACTTTTAATGTGTTAGTTTTGTTTTTGTTTTTGAATTTCCCGTGTGATGAAGTCTCGTGGGATTTCAAATAAGGAAGCGAACGGGGCTCCATTCACTTCCTCTTTATTGCCGGGGCTGCCTTTGCTGGGAGATGAAGGTAAGCGCAAGGGGGAGCATTCTTTTGCTGGCAAAAAATTGGTTTATTTTATGCTGGCAAAAGAACGTTTAAAGGGGTTAGTCTGATAAAGTCCTGAGACTCAGATTCACACTGTAATGTATTTCAGCCCAGATCTCACCATTACCATGGACAGTTGCTTTCATGCATATATCTCAGAGCTTGGGAACATTACTTTCTTGGACTTGAAATCCTAAAATTTCTCAGGGAGCATATGGCCACTGGCCACACTGCCTGGGATTCTGGGAGTTGTAGTCAAAAAGATAATTTTCCTTGTAACATGGAATTAAAAACATCAACAACTACACATCATTCCTCACCTCATGTTTATGTGACAAATTATGAGGGAATCCTGGGTAATGCATTGGTCCTTGGAAGCAAAATCAATTAAGCTTGGAAAAACTATTTATAATTAGCAATTATAAAGAAATCAGCAGAGGCCTAATTATAATGGCAGAAGACGGAAAAGAAACAGCTTTTGGACACAGAGAGGAAAGGATCGAAGGGGGAGGAAAAATGTGGAGAGTGTACATTTTGCCTTTTTGGTGATGTTTATCATGATGCCATTTATTGCTACCTTCCCTGTTGTCAGGGTGATGATCTCTAAAGTTTCCCTAGATTTATATTACAATGCTGCCGCACAAGTCTTGACATTATTTATTAAAATCCAGTGGCAGCAGTAAATGCTTCCCTAAGAATGTTTAGCAAAAGAAATTAAAACAGTGAAAGCTGTCTCTATCTTTGTATCTAATTCACATCTATTATTAATTCTCTTTATCTTTGCAAGCCTTTCCTTTTATATTCTGTTACTGAAGATTTACTAGTAGGGTGAACTGTAGCATGTGACTGCCCAATGTTGTTCTCATGGATCCCCCAACTTCCCTGGACTACCTTTCTTCTGGCAAAAAAGATATGATTGTCTCTCCTAAAAGCATCCAGAGTCCCTTCCTCAGTACACAGTTATACTATCATGATTCCACTTTAACTGGTATGGTTCCATCCTATCCTAGAATTTGTAGTTTGGTGAGGTATTAGAGCTTTCTGGTTGAGAAATCTGCAATTCTGGTTGCCCCTGTAGTCTTCCTCAATGAGTAGGGTTGCCATTACAGGAATATCCCAGGAGTTTCAGGGCCCAAAACCTGAAACCTAGGGACAACCCCTCGTGATGTTATGGAGGTGGGTCTTGGTGATGCTGCAAGAGTGATGTTACAATGGACAACTCCCTTGAGGGAGCCCTGGTGGTGCAGTGATTAAATGCCAGTACTGCAAGCCACAACGTTATGAGTTTGATCCCAGAGGGCTCCAAGGCTGATTCAGCTTTCCGTCCTTCCGTAGGTCGATAAAATGAGTACCCATCTTGTTAGGGCAATTAGCTAAAACACACTGTAAACCACTTAGGGAGTGCTTTGGCACTGATAATTTATATATAAATATCAATGCTACTATGATACTAATACTAACCATGCCACACTAAGCACAGTTGCAGAGAGTGTGCAATTCAAATAGTAAACACCAAGCCTAACAAATGAGGAATACATATACACACACATACAGTTTTCAATGCGGTGCTACCACCCTGAGATTCTTCCTCCTCTTTCTGAGAAACAGAGAAAAGGGACCAGGCCCTGAGATCTGGTAACCTTAATTATTCAGCATCTCCTGTATGGTTTCACCTGTGCTCTATATTGATGAAACACATATGTTTTCATTGTGTCTGTTGCTTGAGAATCCTGCCACTGCCAACAGCAATGAGCAGCAGAAGGTTTCAATTTTTCTCTCTTTAATGATTTATGCTTTCCTCATCTGCATAATGCCAGAGTGACTTAAAGAACTGACTGGATTAACCAGTATGCTTTGAATATAACTGTTTAAACCAGGTTGGGAAAAGTGGGACTCATGGGCTCCATATAGCTCAGGTCATTTTTGTGGTCTGTAGGCCCCACTGTCCACTGCATGGGAAACCTTTCTTTAAAAATGCCCCCTTTCCTGAGAGCCTCCAGGAGTGGCAGTTTTGTGTGTAAATAGAGAACAGGGCCCTCAAAGCCCCCTTTTAAAAACAGAATTTCAAAAACAGCAAATTATGGGATTTGTGTATTGTGTGAAAAGTCTTGGAAGTAAAAATTGGCCCCATACTGTCTGAAATTGCCTATACCAATATCTATATTTATAGCTATATCTCAATATATAGATATCTCCCTCTCTCTGGCTTTTCTTCGCAAACGAAGATTCAGGAAGGACTCATCCCGCGCTTTCTGCAAGTGCGCTGATGACTAAAAAGGCCAATCCAAGATAAACAAGTCCGGTTGCAGAAAGCACAGCAGAAGGTCTCCTTGGGTGATGTTTCTGGGTTGTGATTCTTTCTGCGTTGTCGTTTCTCTTCAAGACTTGTTCGGCATGAGTTCTCAAATAAGGCTGCAGCATTGTGGATAGTGCGTCTCCATGCCTTCTGATGTGAGTCCTTGTATCGCTTTTTTGGAGCGCCCCTCTTACGCTGACCCGTGGCGAGTTCACTGTAGAGTACTATTTTTGGGAGGCAATGGTCCTTCATCCTAGAAATGTGCCCTGCCCAGCGCAGCTGTGTTCTCAATATCATGGTCTCAATGCTGGTGATCCCTGCTTGCTCAAGGACAGCAACATTCGTCACATAGTCAGTCTAGTATATATTTAGGATTGTGCATATACAGCGCTGGTGAAAGCATATATAGATATATCCCTCATAATAATTACGAACATGTTTGTGTTTTTATTTTATATTTTAATGAACTTATTCACAGGGGTATGTTCCCGGACTTACTGTGGATACTGGAAACCGCAGATAATAGTGAACAACTTTAGCCCCAAGCATATCATAGATTTGTGATGGAGGATCGAGAGATTCATAGAGAGAACACCTGTCTAGGAATCTCTAGGTCCTTCAGCACAACTCTATGGTCAACTTTTGGTGGAAGCATATCACAGAATTGTGCTGGAGGACCTAGAAAATGCATAGAAAGACCATATTTTTCCAGATGCGGGTAAGCGAATCTGCAGGTGCCAGTCCCACATATAAAGGGGTCATATTAGTTTTTTTTTAAAAAAGTAGGCCACCTCTAGATGTGGGAGAAAGCCTCTGGAAATCCCAGGGTTCTCCCCCCCCCCGAATAGAAACCAATTTTATTTTGGAAATGATGATGTTTTTCTCATCTTGAAGTACTTCCTGGGAACTCCTGGCATTACCAAACACCTTTTATTTCCACTCCCCAGGTTGCTTAAATTGACCCACTACTTTCTGAAAGGAAATGTTTTGCTTACTTGCCTTGTATTTTCTACTGTCTGGACTCAGGACCCATTCACACAACACAATCATCACACTGTTGAAATTATAATACTATTGAAATTCTAAGGTCACACCCCCAAGTAGTTAAAATTTATATAAATGTTTAAAGTAATTGTTCACTGCTTCACTTCTTAAAAGTAACATTGGGGGGGGGGAGGTTAAACATGGATGCTACAAGCATCTGGCCTATGGTAAAATGCACACTGTCCTCCCATCTCGCTTGTCATTGCATCAATATAAACAACACCGCAAGAGGAAACAACATGAGGCAAAGCACTTGGCAGTACTTGGGCCATGTGATATTCCTCCACCGCCATTTAGTGAGGCCAGAAGTAACTAAAAACATTACAGTTCCACTGCTAAAAATGTGAAATGAACCCTTCTTATGATAGAATTGTAATGTTAAAATGCCTTGGTTACTAGAAAAAAGAAATTAACTACAAGTAATTGAGTAATTCCTCAAGGTCCAGATGCATGGGACCACTCCCGTACTCCTTACCATGTTACTCTGGGCAGCTCCCTGTCTGTCTTTTCTTTCCCTCATCTTCCACTCTGCCTTGGTATTTTAATAAAATGCCAACATTCAGTACTGGGAAGGTTAGGTTTCCTCCTGAGGGCCAGAAATATATTGCCAGACAGTATTAAGGGGAAGTATAATTCAGGGGAGAGCCAGCATAGTGTAGTGGTTTGAGCATTGGACTAGGGTTCGAATCCCCACTCAGCCAAGGAAACCCACTGGGTAACCTTGGGCAAGTCACAATTTCTCAGTCTCCCAGGAAGGCAACAGCAAACCTCCTCTGAACAAATATTGCCAAGAAAACCCTGTGATAGGGTCTCCTTATGGTCACCATAAGAAGGAAATGACTTGAAGGCACACAACAACAACAACAACAACAACAACAACATAATCCAGAAAGATGACATTTACAACAGAGTTGAGAAAGTTGAGAATAGACCCAGCAGGCCTTAGGAACTTGCTTCTTATAACTACAAGCCACCATTCCCTGTAAATAAAGATGCCATTCTTGCTACTCACTCTTTGCTGTAGTCCTACGACACACAAGTTGCTGTATGAACTCATATCCATTTCCTTGCAGTTGTTTTGCATTTTCTTCCATGCCATTTCTGAAGTATTAAGGCTGCATTTCTAAGCATATTTCTAAGTAAAATATATAATGGCCTTAGCGAGATTTGCTCAAAGTGAACATAGTTTAAGGAGGGTGAGGAATTATTAGGCTAAAATAATTGCAGTGGCAGAAAGAACCGTGACTCAGTTAAAATGCAGGATGAAAAGAAAAAGGAAATGAGGAACAGGAAAAATACCATCTATTAGAAAAGAAAGGCTATATCAAGAAAACATATATATTACAGTGATTAACATAACAAAATTTACAGTGTTAGTGCAAAATGTTCCAGCTTCTGATTTTGCTTTAAGACTTTAATATTTCTGTAATAGAAGAATCCAAAGTAGGTGTGAGGAGGAAATATTCACTCTTGCATCCCAAGGGCTTGCAGCTTTTGCTGATGTGGCAGAGGTTGGTCTAGTTCTTCTTTACTATACCAGATATAGCATAGTATAGCCGAGTGATGTGAAGAATGGGACCAATACGGGATCCATGGGGTTTGGACTATGCAAAGCCTATGGTACTCACTTTTGAAGTGCAGCATCAGGGTTGACCCAAGATATTTTGCTGCCTAAAGCAAAAGACAAAATGGCTCTCTCACTTCCACTTACGGAAGCCAGCTAGATGGTCAGATGAGCTTTATGTCAGCATTGCTGTTGGGATCACTTAAGAGCAACAGATTATCTTATCTGGAACACATTTCTCTGCCCTCCAAGAGAGGGCAACAGCCAGCCAGCCAGGATTTGTCCCATGTGGTGACTGCCTCATCATGTCTAAGGGTAGGACCTGGTCTGTGGCCTGTTTCTAGGCCATCTGTTGGCTACAGCTGGAAATAGTTTTCCACCTGTGGAGCTTTCCATGGATGAATAGAGCCAAAGAGGTGGGTGGATTGCCCCATCAGAAGAGCCCCTCTCTGCTGGCAGAGACAGGGAGACATTCATCTTTACCCAGTTTCAGGATAGCTCCAGGAGTTAGAACTGAACTCACAACCCATTTAATAAATCATAGAATCATAGTATTTGTCTTTAGCGCAGGGGTAAGGAACAACAGGCTCTGTGGTTAAATCTGGTTGTCACTAGGTTTCCCAAATGGCTGTACCTGTCAGGACCAGGTTGTAAAGCAATGCCTTCCTGTCATTAATCTGGTTGACTGATATTGCTGGGTACTGTATAACTGTTTCTTGTTCTGTATCCCTTTGAAATGGTAACAAATGGTTGAGGGAGGATGGGCTCTGCTAGAGCAAATGGTGGGGAGGATACTGCAGCTACAATGTTAACCAATTATTGAATTGTCTGCCAGAATTGACTGATTGTAAATACTTTATATTATAGGCTTTTCCTTTGTGCTTCATTTGAAGAGTAACAGTGTTGTACTGTTAACTCTTTAGATTTCTGTTGGTAATAAAGCTTACTGTTTAATCCTGAAGCTGTTGTCTGAATTTCAAGAAGGAGATACATGACAGTACCCCTTGAACCATAGTGCCATTGTCCAATGGTTTCCTAGATTTGGGAAATTTCTTTCCTAAAGCTACTTTACTAAAAGAACAGTAGGTGAGATTGCCAGGTTGAAAACTGGAAGTGACTCCTGTGCATTTAAAGTTGTGTAGAAGAAAGAATTTCAGCAGGTACTCTTTGTCATTAAACCAAGTAACAAGCAACACCTGTTGATATTTCCTCTTCTACACAACCATTGAAGGTACAGGAGTTGTCTCCAACTTTAATTCTGGCAACCCTAACTGTGAATTAAAACATGCTGGTATCTTTGGTCCTTTGCCTTTGGTTCTGCCCTCCACTGGAATGTGCACCCTGAAAACATCTCTGTCACTGAATTTGGGCCCTTGGACTGAACAAATTTCCCCATCCTTGCTTTAGTGATTAACGGCATCCTTCTGGGATGCAGAATAGGCTTGTCTAGGGTGTTACTAGAAGCTTTAAAAAGGATCTCTCCCTCTCCCCTCTCTTCCTCACACCCACAGTATCTTATCTGCTTCTAATACTTCACAAATATTTTAACCACTCCTATTAAATGTTAGAAACTAGTTTTTAAAACTAACAGACATTTCTTGTGTAGATAAGGCTGCTTTTAGCATAATGCTGCAATCTTTTTTTATAATATTTCAGTATCATTTATTAGAGTGTTTAATAAGCTCGAGGGATAGACATCAAGTGTGGAGGAGGATAAGAATTAACTACTCTGCAAGAGGCAGAGGAGGAAATAATTAAAGTCTTCTCAGGCAAAGAGATGGGGGCAACAGAGAGCTCTCTGAGCCGGTTTTGTGTGACTTTTAACTATTCATAAAAATGCAAAAGTTGTTTCCAGTGCAATTTTCTCGAGCTAGAATGGAAAAATGTAATAATTCACAATAGTTTTGAAGACTGAGATAGTAACAGTGTAAGAGGCCTTCTGCACAGCAAAAGGGAATCTCATGAGAAGGCACTTCTAACCTTCTCAACAAAAATGTGCAGTCTTGGGTTTGAGGAAGGAAATCTACATTAAGTAGTGGCTTTGCACATGCAGAATTCTTTGCTGGTTTGGGGTTGCAAGTGTACTGCCAAAGTGATGGAGCCAATCACCTGTTTGGATGCAATGGAATAGCACACACTCTTTCCTCACTGCCTCTATAAGGGATAATCAGTATGGTAAAATAAGAGGTAAGCTGAAAGCCTGACCTACAAAGATGTATACTTCTGGCTAATGCATATTATTAACTTGCAGGCGCAGAGACCAGTTATCTTAGTCCCTGCAAATCACATTTTGTTGCCGAATCTACACAGAGGTAGAATGTAGGTATCCTAAGACATTGTCACCTGCACAATTGTAAACAATTTCTCCAAATTTCAGCTGCTTGCCATGCATATTTTTTCCTGCAAACCAAAAGTGGATTTTTTAAAAAAGACCCAATACTTGTTTTAATTTTTGCTGTTGGCAATTTTTTTTTTTTTTTTGTCCTGCCTGGGGCGGGGGTAGGGAGGAGAGGATAAATAAATAAATAAATAAATGTTAATCTCATACCATTTTTTGCCAAGCCATGAGGCAGCAAATTAGAAGTTACATGCTTTGCTCGTCAGTATGTTGGTTCTATTTCAGGAAAATCAAAATTTCCCCCATGGGGAGAGGGGGCATTGGAATTCAATGGGACCAGAAAATAACCCACAACACAAGAGGCATGCATTTTATTTCATTTTATCTCATTTGATTTTATCTCATTTGCAAACCACCTGTTTTCTGCTTTGAGATATTCACAGTTCTGGGGAAAAGGCAGGATATAAATGAATCATCATCATGGCTCTGGATGGTTGGAGGGAAAACACTTTATTCTGCCCATGCAGATACTGTTTTGGAGATGGGGATCTTTAAACCCCACAGCACACTGGAATTCTCATTGAGGTTGGAGAAAAATACTTCACAACTCACACAGTGCATTAAAAAGTCCAGAAGAGTAAAGGAAGTAAGAATTCCATCTCAGATCAAGTTGAAAGTCTACCCAGTCCAAGATTCTGTTTTCAAGAAAGGTCAGTAGATGAGTCTGAATGAGAAACTTCTAGAGTATAAAGGCAAGTCTTGGGAGTCCCATTTAGCTGCTTTCATAGACTGTAGTTCTTGACAGACTTGTCTTTCATGATTTATCTGATCCTGGGGCCTCTCCACATGACATCCATCATTCCTGACCCTTGGTCATGCCTGCTTCCCTGCCCTTCTCCCAAGAGTGTAGCTAAGGAGGGGATGAAAGTATTGCCCCCAAATAAGAAATTCAACCCCCTCCCCATGAAAATTTACTTCAGTCCCCACATTTCTAGCATTGCAGAGAATGACATTGAGAACCATTCACACCTAGAATTCTTATATTGGCTGTGTTTGCATTTCCTTGGTAAGTTTGCATGTCCCTTTTCTTTGAAAGCTTAAACTGTATTTCTAAATGCTCAACTGAAGTTTTAAGTTACAGTACTGCAATGCTAGAAATTTGGGAACTGGAAAAAAAAAATCACAGGAAAGGGAGAATGCTTATGTGGGGGGGGGGGAACGTCCTCATTCCCCCGCCCCCTGTTCTGCTTTTTATTGCAATCAAGCACTCGGCCTTCCTTGAAAACTGGGCAGTATGCCTTTTTAGCCTAAATCCTCATTTACATGGGCAAATATTCCTCTAAATATACTGCTAAGATAGCTCATAGTTCCCACGGATCGCAGCACAGCATCGCCTCATTCAGAAGGGGGGAAGGTAAAACACCCAAATATAGCGTGCCAGGGGATGTCACTACTTTTGCCAGTATATTTGCAATGTAGCGCTTTATTGGCAGTGTAAACTACCATTTCATTAAGGGCTTCCGCAGATCTTTACTGTGATTGGTTGCTATGATGTAAGGGGAGGGCTTAAAAGAGAGGGACTGTGTTCAGTAGCATCAGGAAACTTTGAAAAATCCTTTCGGCTATTTTGCAGAAGGTCTGCCAAGAAAAAGGATTCCCAAGACCATTCAGTCATAAAGTTCCCATCTGTCAGCTCTCCTTGGGGGAGGGAGAGAGAGGGGGGAGGGGGGACTGAGGGAGGGAGAGTCAAAAATCCTCTGCTATTTTGCAAGTCTGTGAACCCTGACTAAACAAATCATGCTGGAAAAACTTGTGATAGGTTCACCTTAGGATCCACAGCATGGCAGCGAGGTCTTTCAGCAGAGAGATTACTGTTCCTCTGCTTCGGGAAGTGAGTTCATTTACAGGCAGATTTAGAGAAGAGACAGAGCCACTTCTTTGATCTTCCCCCCTGCTATTTTGGCAGTCTGTGAGTCTTTAGCTTGGAAATGCAAGGCTTCAAAGGAGGGTCTATGCCCTTCCCCATACAGTCTTTGTCTGCTTGGGAGGCCACACACCCCCACACTTTTTCAAGTCTGAACGAAAAAGCGGCATAATTAGAAAAAAAAACTGACTGGCACAGATGCGGAAAAGAATTAAAGCGCAAGTTGCCGCAATAAATCTGCTGTGTAAACCAGCCCCAATTGTTATACCCAGCTAGAGTAAACCCACTGAATCAATGGGGTTGACATATCATTTGACAACTGATGTAATAGGTCTGTTCCAGTTGGGAGTAGGCAATAGATTTAGTCCCTGCTTTCCAGAACAGAAATTCCACAAGAGAATAGAATCTCTTTAGAATTCTAGTCTTTATCCTGAGAAAATTTGGAACGTCCTTTTTATTTGCCACAAATACTTGCTATTAACCAACCAATAGCACTAGCAATAGTGGTGGTGGGATTGTGTGCTCCAGTGAGGCAAGAGGCTATGCTGCTGGTATGTTCTTCCATGTCAGACAGGCTTTTGCTGAGGAGCTGGACTAAATGTGCCAAATAGCAGCAGTAGTAGAGGTTGACATTGCTGGACGATCTCTCCAAGGCAATGGCAGTGGCACCATAGCTAATGCTTGTTAGTATTGTGCAGAGGAAAGCACGGTATACCTCCTTTTTGAAGATCTTTTACCAGGAAAACTCTATGACGAGACAACCCAAATGAAACAAGAGATAATGCCAGAAGATGAAACTCACAGGTCAGATGGCACTCAATGAGCTACTGGGATACAGCAGAGGACAACTATGAGTGGCGCTGTGGCTAATGATGCAACTGGACTCAAGCTGAAAGGATGTTCAGCTGTTGATATGCTCAGAGCCAAAAGGAAAGTCTGGAGCCACACAACAAATATTACAGGAACATGGAAAGTAAGAAGTAGGAATCAGAGGAAGCTAGACATAGGACTTTACCAGACCACCACCCCTAAACCCCATTCTTTTGGCAGCATAACTTTGCTGTTTTTATGCCTGGAAAAACAAAACAAAAGAATGGCCGACAAACTGGAAACATTCAATATACATTCCAATCCCCAAGAAAGGGGACACCAGGGATTGCAGTAACCACAGGACCATTGCATTAATTTCCCATGCAAGCAAAGTTATGTTCAAAATTCTACAACAAAGACTTTTATCATATATGGAGAGAGAAATGCTGGGTGTCCAAGCTGGGTTCAGAAAAAGAAGAGGCACTAGGGATCATATTGCAAACATATGTTGGATAATGGAGTGCACCAAAGAATGTCAAAAGAAACCCAACATGTGCGTTATAGATTACCGCAAAGCCTTGATTGTATAGATCATGAAAAACTATGGATTGCTCTTAAAGAAATGGGTGTACCACAACATTTGATTGTCCTGTTGTGTAACCTGTACTCAGGACAAGAGGGTACTGTTAGGACAGAATGCCAAGAAACTGAATGATTTCCATTTGGCAAGGGGATCAGGAAGGGTTAGGGTTAGGGTTATCTGTTTAACTTGTAATAATAATAATAATAATAATAATAAATATTTATTTTTAACCCGCCCCTCTGCTCGGCAACCAGGGCGGCTTACAGCAAGATTAAAACAACATCAAGTTAAAACAGTCCTTCCCCATCCTACCCTCCCACCCCTTAAAACTAAATTAAACTAATGGAGAACATATCATAAATAAGGCATAAGGAGGCGTAAAAATTGGAAGAAGGAACATCAATAATTTAAGATATGCAGATGACACCATACTATTAGCTGAAAATAGCAAAGACTTGGAATGATTACTCAAGAAAGTCAAGGGAGAAAGTACCAAGGTAGGTTTACAGCTGAACATTAAGAAAACAAAAATGATGACCACAGAAGGTTTACATAACTTTGATGTACATGATGAAGACATTGAAGTAGTCAAGATTTTCCATTCCTTGGTTCAGTCATTAATCAGAATGGAGACTGCAGCCACGAAATCAGAAGACTTGAACTTGGAAGGGCAGGTATGAAGGAACTAGACAAGATCCTGATATATTGCTGAATACTATAGTTAGGATTGTGCATGCCATCATATTTCCCAGTTTTATATATGGTTGTGAAAGTTGGACAGTGAAGCTAGAAAGCTGTTAGGAAGAAAATCAACTCATTTGAAATGTGGTGCTTTGAAGAGTTCTGCAGATACTGTGGACTACTAAAATGGGTCCCAGAACAAATCAAGCCTAAACTCTCCATACAAGCAAAGATGACTAAATTGAAACTGTTATACTTTGGACCTATCATGAGAAGACATGATTCACTAGAAAAGACAATAATGCTTGATAAGGTAGAAGGCAGTAGGAAAAGAGGAAGACTGCCTTCCAGATGGATAGACTGTTGCCCTGAGTCTGCTGTGGCCCTGAGTCTGCAAGATCTGAGTAGGGCCATTAATGATGGGGTGACTTGCAGGTCTCTCATTCATGGGGTCAAAGTTGACTTGACAGCAGTTAACAACCAAATCTTGGTATTAAACTTGAGTGCATTCTAATCAGAGGACTGCTAGCACTAACCTGTCAAAAGGAGCTGTGGAGCTCTTCTGTCTTTCCCTCTTCAAGGAATGCTTTTCTGGTAAGCAACAAAATGGAATTCGCAGTTTAAAAAAAACATGGGAAGGTAACATCATTTGGACACCATCGAATTCCATGAATGAGAAAAGGTGCTTGTTTACTAAAAGCCTTTTCTGAGAACACCAATTATCTTTACAATTGGTTTTGTGTAGTATCCAAATGTAACTGCTCTGTGAATGAATAGGACTTCCATTCATAGCAGGACAAGAGCTGTGCTTCTGGAAGGCATCCTTCTGTGAGCTTAGCTGTCCCTCTATGAATGGACGGATTACCCTGGATCCAAATCATATGAGCTCCATTAGCTAATGCCCATTCAGAGCTGGCTATGCCTTCTTTCTCAATTTGATCCCCAAGGAGTCTGTAAACTGATTGTAGGATGTCTCAAAGGAAACGCTAATAAACTACCATAAATGGGTTGTGAATTCTCTAAAAAGATTTTGGTGAAACGTAGTTTTCATATATTGGCTATTAAGCCTGTAATAATGTGCTTACAGCAGCTAAGATTTCCCACTGGACAACCATGGGAAACAGCACATGAAAAAAGACTTTACAAAATCAAAGGATTTTTCTTTCAGAAAGTGAATGTGGGTGGGATGGCCATTGAAATGAAGCTGTTCTTCCTTTTTGGCCTATAACAATAGATATTCATAAAACATAATGAGCTAGCTTGAGTTAAAACCAGGAGTGAGCCCATAATGCCCGAGAGAGAGCAAGGAAGTGAAACACACAAAATGTCTTCAAGGTAGAGCTATCTTCCAGAAATAATAAATGGTTAGGGGGGAGCAAAGAAAATGAAATTAAAAGATACACAAAGAAAAGACTTTGGAAGCTTAGGACATTATCAGATTAGTGTCTAAAACCACTGTAATTCCACAAATGAAGATAGCTAGAACATTGCGGCATTATATCACTTATTATCACACACAGATGCAATCATGTGAAAGAAGAAACGCCATGGAAAATGAAGCACAGGATGCACTTTAAGAATGGGAGTTTACTTCCACAATTTGGCATGGGTGAGATTTTGGCGGTTCTCGCAAAAAGGCGTGAGCACGCTTAAAACTCCAAAAACACCTTAATTAACAAAGTAAACGAACACACGAGCACTGAAACAAGCCTAAAAATGTGCAAACTAAATGGGACAGTTCAAAAAAGAGCATCCTGTGCTTCATTTTCACGTTCTCACCCAGAAGTTTTGTTGCGATTACAACAGGGAGGGGGAAAAGAGGACCGCCCATTCATGATGTAAAAGAGGACCGCCCATTCATGATGTAATGATTACGATGGGACATGGTTTCGCACACCATCAATAGTGCAAAAAAACACTATTGGTGATCTATTGATGGCTTGTCCCATGAATTGTAAATGAACCCTTTTTCAAGGCTGGAGAACAGTGTAAGAATACAAAGACAATGATGTTATGCGATAGTGGGGCCCATTCATGCTGCCCTGATGTTATAATCCCACAATTGTTGCTACGTCTGATAATGTCCTTAGGAACTACAGTTCCATTTTCACCAAGTGAAAAAACATTTCCAATGAGATGGTAGGACCAAGGCTGGCCCTACGATAGAGCAGAGTGAGGCAGTTGGCTCAAGCAACAGATATTTGGCATCATGAAAGGGCAACACAATTGTTTGCTATTTAATTTAACTAGCTATACCTGGTGTAACATTCACCTTCAAACTCCCCCTGCCCCCTGTGGCCCCTCCCACCAGGATTGTGCCCTCCTCCCTCTGCCAGGCTCGGGCCCTCTCCCCCCCACCAGGATTGCACCCCCCGCCTCCAGGATCATGCCCCCTCCCCCCACCAGGCTCAGCCCCCCTTCCCCCACCAGGATCATACCCTCTCCCCTGCCAGATTCCCTCCGCCAGGATTGCACCCCCTTCCCCCCACCACCAGAATCGTACCCCTCCCCCCACTAGGATCGCACCCCTCCCCCAGGCTTGCGCCTCCCCCACCCACCCCCACACTCAGGCACATGCCATGCTCCACACACACACACACCATGCCACATCCCCCATTGCTACTCACACCCCCTCTGCCTCTGCCATGTTTAGAAAGGAGGGAAACTTCCACATGGTCCCGCCCCTAGTGTGCTGATTGGCTAACCAACATAGCTTTGATTGGTTGGTCAGTTCCCTAAGCAGCCAATCAGCACACTGGAAATGGCAACATACCTAAGAGCAAGATAGATAGACAGATAGATAGATAGATAGATAGATAGATAGATAGATAGATAGATAGATAGATAGATAGATGTGCTCGTGTTTATTTACTACCAGGAATGGAGCATGGAGAGGGGGAACATGTGCTTGTGGGATTTTCTTTCTCATTAGTCAAAATGATTTGGCTGGCTTTGAGTGCTATATACCTTGACTTAAGTAGTAAGTCAAGTGTGGGGATGGGAGGTGTGTGTGTGCACGCCATTCGCTGTTCAGGCAGCATTTTTTTTAATTTTTATTTTTTGCCCAATTTATACCCACACTTTCTCCTGCCAAGGGAATCAAGGTGGCAAAATAGCTTAGGCTGGCTCTGAGTGGCATGTAAATCTCCTTAGTGGAATTGGGAAACATGCTGAGGGGACAGTAGAGAGAGGCAGAGCTTGCCATCTATTGATCTCATGCATGAGCAATTCAAAACAGTGACATCGCACAGTGGAAGCCCCCTCTCCCCAGCCGCCTGCCCTTATTCCGTAGATTGCTCTATGGCTGGGATGAAATCTGATAAGACTTCAGCACTCATAATGGTTCAGTGTTGCCAGATGTGTGTGGACATGTGGATCAGGAAGTTTTTTTCTTTCTTGTTAAAATATGGAGTTATACAATGAGGCTGAATGTGTGGGAGATTCAGGACACACAGAAAAAGGAAGTACTGATTCACACAGGCAAATTCATGGAGGATACACTATCAATGATTATTAGTCACACTGCCTATATATAGTACCGTGCTCTACCAGAGACAGTATGCCTCTGATTCGCAGTTGCTAAGGAAAATGAGAAGGAGGGTGGTGTTTTGTCCATATTTGACTTGGGAGCTCCCATAGGCATTTGCTTGGCCAGTGTGAGAACAGAATGTAAGAACTCAGGTCAGAACCAACATGTTTTTTTTTTTTTAATGTTACAGCTTGAGTGTCCCTTATCCAGAATTCCAAAATGCTCCAAAGTCTAAACCTTTTGGAGCTACAACATGTACATATCTGTACTATATTTGTGAGGCCGGAGAGGGACACACGGATCTGTGAAATGGAATGAATCCACACCTCCTGTTATTTCACAGATAATCAGGCCTCTCTCCAGCCAAACAAAAGAGCAGGAGTACCACTGCCACCCCAAAGGTGGAAGTGGGCAGCGGCAGCTGGCAGGCCTGCCACTGCCACTGCCGTCTGCCACTGCCACTGCCACAGCCAGCGTTGGCTGCAATTACTGGCTTCCCATCACAGAAAACTTGGATAGAAAAGGCATTGACTTGTGGTGGAAGCGGGGGGGGGGAAGAGGAGGGGGACTGGGTTTTTTTTTTTTTTTTTTTGCACAGGGCTCTCCTTCTTTAGACCTCACTTTGCGAACGGTGGCAGTGGAAGAGCAGCAGCAGCCACCATGGCTGCTGCTTGTACAAAGTTTGGTTTCGAACTCAGCCGTGCCAACTCACTTCCTCCCACTCCTCTCCTCCCCCTGGAGGTAGGGGAGCCCAAAGAATGTGCACCTGGCAGCAGGGGCTTACTGCCACATCTGCTACTGCCCTATGCCATTTTATACACAGGTACCTGTACTGTATTCCAACCCTAACCCCCAAAAGGCTTGGGACACCTCTGGTCCCACGCATTTCAGATAAAGGATATTCAATGTGTATTATGTTTGTAGGGGCAAGTCACTGAGTTCCTCCATAGTTAGTGTGATTGAGTCTGTAGCTAGAGTGATTGGCCAGCCCAAACTGCTATAGAAAGAAGATGCTGAAGAGTAGGACATCTTTCCCTCTAAAACTATGAGCAAGAAGCCTATCCCAATTTGTCACATTTTATTTATTTATTTATCACAGTTATATTCCCTCTTTCTGTTAGGAACTTATGGTGACAGGTATGATACATCCATTTGGTATTATCTTCTCAATAACCCTGCAAAGTAGGACAGGCTGAGAAGAATAAGCTAAAGGTCACCCCATGTGGGCTTTATAATTGAATAGGGATTTGAACCCAAGTTTCCCATGATAGCTGGAGCATCAGGGATAAAAAGTAGGAACTACAGTATTGAGTAGTTCTGTGTGCCAAGAGTGGTTTCATCTTGTTTTCCCCACCAGGCATCAGTGTTACATGCTGCTGAATAAGCCATACTCAGGAGACTCGGCAGAAATCCAGTGGTGCTGCTGACACAGCCTAACAACTTAGAGAGCCTGAATTTATTAATTTGCAGTTTCTCCCAAACAATGGCTCATGGCGTGCTATAGAAAGATAAATTTAAAACAGTGTGTTGCCTTGAAAATGTAAATGACTATGTTTAACTGCAGATTGCTTTGAATTGTGTAATGAACAAGAAACCAGCAGGTAATGAATGCAGTCTGGGCAATTTGAGAGTGGAAGGGAGTGAGCCATTCAAGTAGAAAGGTTTTGAACAGTACAAGGAGGTCAATATGCACAGTGACACGAGAGCACAAAATTCCCAAATAGTGTTTTATTGATTCTTTTTAAAAATTATTTTATATAAAGACCTAAACAAAGGATTACAGCATTAAGAAAAAGAATCAACTCATTACATATAAGTGAGTTCTCAGTCCACATAGATCGACCACAAATGACTAACATAGTAAAAACATTACAGTGAAGAAATCCTTTTTAAAATAATCACCAAAGGAACTTTTCACGTGTTGTATGCGTGTGTGCCTACAAGTTGCCAGTCGACTTATGGTGACCCCATGAATTTCATAGGGTTTTCTTAGGCAGGGAATACTCAGATGTGGTTTTGCCAGTTCCTTCCTCTGAAATATAGCCTACAACACCTGGTATTCATTGATGGTCTCCCATCTAAGTACTAACCAGGGCTGACCCTGCTTAGCTACCAAGATCAGACAGGATCTGGTGCCCTTAGGGTTAGAGAACAGATACTGAATGCTTGCTCTGTGACATTGTGGAGAGAAAAGAGCATCAGGACGCCAGACAAAACATTCTTTCTCCAACAAGAACAGAACAGCAAGAGGAAATACTAGATTGCCTTCCAGAAATAACTAGGTCCAGTGCCACCTAATAACTAAGCTATGTAATGACACAATCTGCACACATTGCCATTGCATTAATTTCACATACAAGCCAAGTGATGCTCAAAATTCTACAACAAAGATTTGTTGAGGGAGTAATGTCAGGTGTCCAAGGTGGGTTCAAGAAAGGGGGAGACACTAGGGATCATATTGCAAACATACATTGGAGAATGGAGTGCGCCAAAGAATTTCAAAAGAAACTCAGCCTGTGCGTCATAGATTATAGCAAAGCCTTTTACTGTTTACATCATGAAAAACTATGGATTGCTCTTAAAGAAATGGGTGTGCCACAACTTTTGATTGTCCTGATGCATAACCTGTACTCAGGACAGAATACAGAGAAACTGAATGATTTCCAATTGGCAAAGGAGTCAGGCAAGGCTGCTTAACTTTAATGTACATGATGAAGATATTGAAATACAGTTGTCCTTCCATATCCACGGATTTGGTATCCATGGATTTAAGTATTCATGACTTGAAAATATTCTTTAAAAAATAATAATCCAAAAAGCAAACCTTGATTTTGCCATCTTATATAAGGGATACCATTTTGCTATGCCATTGCGTATAATGGGACTTGAGTATTCACGGATTTTGGTATCCATGGGCGGTCCTGGAACCAAACCCCAGCGAATATGAAGGGACAACTGTAGTTTAAGATCTATACCTTGGCTCAGTCATTAATCAGAATGGAGACTGTAGTCAAGAAATCTGAAGAAGACTAGGACTTAGAAGGGCAGCTAGGAGGGAACTAAACAAGATCCTGAAGTGTAAAGGTATATAATTGAAAACTAAAGTTAGGATTGTGCATGTCATTGTACAGTATTTCCTATTTCTATGTATGGTTGTGAAGGCTGGACAGTGAAGGTGGAAAGCTGTTAGGAAGAAAACCAATTCATTTGAAATGTGGTGCTTTTAAGAATCCTACAGATATCATGGACTGCTAAAAAGACAAATGAATGGGTCCTAGAGCAAATAAAACTTGACCTCTCCCCAGGTGGGTGTGGGGTGTGTGCACCACACCAGGTAACACCTTTAGAGAGGTGTCACCAGCACACACCCTTCCATGCTTGCTTCACTGTGCCTGCACCACTTCTAGGAAGGCATGAACCTCCACAGTGCTTCATGCCTGCCTGAAGGGGGTAATAGCAGCGCAGCAAGTAAGCATAAGGCAGGGGGGGCACCACAAAAGTTCCTTTCTCTTTCTAGACCAGGGAGAGAAAGGAACTGCTACCATCACGGATGCCTCCCCACCATGCTTACTTCACTGTACTGCTTACTTGGGAGGTCACCCCTTCTTGGCAGGCACGAACCTTCCTGCCTAGTTCATTCCTGCCTAGAAGGGGTGATCCCCAAATTAGCACCATAGAGAAGTAAGCATGGCGGTGGCAAAGGCAATGGTTGCCTTCTCTCCCCTGGGCCGGGGAGAGAAAGGAACTACCACCATGCAGCAGAAGTCTTCAGATGCCAATGACCATCGACTTGGCCTGCCTGCCTGGTCTCATGCAATGCCTTGCAGGATTTTCAGTCCTGCAAGACTTCAGACAAGATCTGGCAGGCAAGCATATGAGGGTCTAACTGCCCACAACCAAAGTAAGCATGGTGGTGGTACGGAAAGCTTTTACTGATGGCAGGTGGATCACAGTGGTATGTTGTAGAGAGAAGGGGGACATTAAAAAAAAAAATCATCCGTACCAAGTGTCATACATACTAGGTCTGCCACTGACTCTCTCTAGAAGCCAAGAGACTATTATACTATGGAAATAACGTGAAAAGATTTGATTCACTAGAAAAGACAATAATGCTTGGTAAGGTGTTAGGCAGTAGGAAAAGAGGAAGGCCACATTCCAGATGGATGGACTCAATCAAGGAAGCCACATCCTGAGTCTGCAAGACCTGAGCAGGTCTGTTGAAGACAGGGTGACTTGGAGGGCTCTCAGGTTTGCTGTAAGTCGAAGTAGACTTGACAGCAGTTAACAACAAACAAAATTCCAGTCCAGTAGGTTACCTCTTTCTTTTGGAAGCAGCAAATAATGTCCATCTGCAGTGAATCTTTTTTTTCTTTAATTAAAAAGGATGTGACAAGGTTACATTAAAAAAATATAATGACTGGGAATGAAACTTCTTTTGGATGTGTATGTGTGTAACAAAACTTTCAAGAATAACTTTTTAAAAAATCCTTTAAAAATTTCCTTTAGAGGACATCTGAAGACATGTTAACAGCATTTTGTACAGAATTATTGAGGTTTTATGACATTCTTTTATTAATTCTAAGTTTTTAAAGTAACACCAAAATAACAAAATTAATGGGTAATGTAACAGGCATTGAAATGCGTTCCTAGTTGTTGTTTTTTTTTGTAACATTAATAGTGTAGATTTTGGGCTTTGTGGCAAGTTATATAATTTTTAAGAAGTAGATTTCCAGCCTGTCCCCTCCAATAGTTGCATTTGCATGGTGAATGTGTTTCCAATCATGTATTCGTTGCATTAATATCTGTTTCATAAAAATGTACATATTAGGAAAAAATCAGCAACAATGGGAAGTATGGGATTAGAATCCCCTCCCCTTTTGTAATCAGCAGCCCTGTGAATTATGTTTTATCATTTTTCCCCATGGTCTTTCCTCCATGTAAATACTCCTACTGCCACCTTACACAAAAACACACTGGAGAAGAAAGATTCACTGATTAAAAGGTAACCGTTCATATTTATTGATTGGATGCTTGACTTTAAAACTTTCAGATATTTGACAGATACTTTAATCTTTGGACAGGATATACATTCTATGTTACCCCACCACTTAGGACATCATACTGCAGCAGGGGCCATTGTCACATGTATTCATCTGCTGTTCTTTTCCAGTCACATCGCTAGCATTATCAGTGTCCTTGCCAGCTAAGCTGTAATTGCTGAGGTTGCATAACTAAGACACTTCTTTTTTTAAAAAAGGAAAAAGAAAATGAATTGTAGCAATGCTAAGTGTTCTTTCAGAACAGGCATTTTGATTCAGTCTCAAAAATTGATTTTACATTCCGTTGCCTACTTATTTGGAGGAATTAAAAGGAACAATGTGGTGTAATGGCTAGAGTGCTAGATATGAACAGATGAAACCTGGGTTCAAATTCTCATCCATGTATGAAATTCACTGAGTGGTTCAGAGTAATCTCTGTCTCTTTCTTAAACTAAGGAGATTTTCGGATGCCTCTTTCAGCCTCTTGCCGTGCAAGCAGCCTCCGGTGCAGTAACGAGGCTGCCGCACGGCAAGGGGCCCATTTTGGATGATGTCGTTTCTCTCTCAGTGGCATCCGTGACTGTTGCGGCTAGCATTGGAGGCAGCCACGCTGTTTTTCACTCACGGAAGTTGTCCGTGAGTAAAAAACAGCGCGGCCGCCTCCAATGCTAGCCACAACAGTCACGGACGATGCCGAGAGAGAAACGGTGTCGTCCAAAATGGGCCCCTTGCCGTGCGGCAGCCTCGTTACTGCACCGGAGGCTGCTTGCGCGGCAAGAGGCTGAAAAAGGCGTCCGAAAATCTCCTAGCTTACCTCATGGGTTTAAATTGTTAAACTGCTGGTCTATGATGCTTGGACAAAACCAAATGTAAAAGTTAAGACATCTGTATTTCAAAAGGTTGTGTTTGTATGAAATGTTCTAAAATGGGCCCACTTTAAGAATGGCTCCATCTTTGAATAACACTCTACATCTGTACACGTGCATACATACATGGGTATCAGGAGACTCCAGTTTGGTTTGCATTTTGAAAGAAATTCATCTGATTCAGTCTCCTAAACTAAAGTGCATACTGGAATGCAGTTTATTCTTCAGCTATTGGGAATGCTGCTAGAACATTCTTAGCTCAAAGAAAAACACACCTCTGAAGAATTAGTATAAAAATATGCATGTGGGGATAAAATAATTTTAGAGTATGTACTTTGATGGCAAATGTGTTGGGGGCTGCAATATTACATATTCTTAAATGGTTGTCAGTCCCGCTTAATTCAATGGTGATTACTCCTGAGTAGACATATAGAGGATTGCATTGTAAGAAAGGTAATGTTTTCCGGGGACGATGACACAGAATTATAGAGTTGGAAGAGACCAAAAGGGCCATCTAGTCCAACCCCCTGCCATATAGGAATAACTAATCAAACTACTCCCAACAGATGGCCATGCAGCCTCTGTTTAAAAACCTCCAAAGAAGGAGACTCCACTACACTCTGAGACAGTGCATTCCACTTCTGAACAGCTCTTACTGTCAGGAAGTTCTTCCTAATGTTTAGGTGAAATCTCTTTTCCTGTAGCTTGAGTCCATTACTCCATGTCCTAGTCTCTGGAGCCACAGAAAACAAGCTTGCTCCATCCTCAGTATGACATCCCTTCAAATATTGAAACATGGTAATCATATCGCCTCTCAGCCTTCTCTTCTCCAGGCTAAACATACCCAGCTCCCTAAGCTGTTCTTCATAGGGCATGGCTTCCAGAACCCCCACCATTTTGGTTGCCCTCCTCTGGACTGTTGGGAGGTATGAGTCTAAAATTAAAAATATATTTTAAAAATTCCAGGGATCTAGCCCTTTTAAAAATAAAAAAAAACTTCTTTAAAAGTAAAAACCTTTTCTTGCAAATTCAAGCAGTGTAAAGCCTCCGAATGCAGACACAGCTCAATTAACATTTAAATGTGTGGTCTGATCACCCTATCAATTAGACTCATTAAAAACAACAAAGAAGTCAGTTTAAAAATGCATATCAAAAGTTTACTGATGGTGTATCAGTCTTAATCTACATATTAAAACAAACTTAAAAGGTTCCTAACTAACTAAGAGGGTTTAGGGTAGGAAAAGACTCACCCAGCCTTTAAGCAGTATGGGCTACATGGTGACTTGAAAGAACACAAAACATGGCCACAGCCACATGATGGAGCCTTAACTTAAAAGGAACTTAAACAAAGTGTAATAATATTTAAATTAGATCATGTGATGAATGACCCATTGCTCCAGTTGGCTGAAATTGCCTACTGAAAAAGAGAAGGGGGAGTTGGGAGAACTGATGCATGCAGGGTAAATACCTAAACTGAATTTAGCATGGGATACACAAGATTGTATTGCATTACAATAATGATTTCCCCACATACTAACTACATGGACACGTTCCAGTTTGTCAATATCCTTCTTGAATTGTTGAGCCCAGAACTGGACGCAGTATTCCAAGTGAGGTCTGACCAAAGCAGAATAGAGTGGCACTATTACTTCCCATGATCTAGACACTATACTCCTATTGATGCAGCCTAGAATCACATTGGCTTTTTAAGCTACTGCATCACACAGCTGACTCATGTTCAACTTGTGGTCTACTAGGACTCCTAGATCCCTTTCTCGTGTACTGTTGTCAAGCCAGGTGTCACCCATCCTATATCTGTGCATTTCATTTTTACTGCCCAAGTGTAGTACCCTAATTTCTCACTGTTGAAATTAATTTTGTTAGTTTTGGCTCAGTTTTTTACTCTATTAAGGTCATTTTGAATTCTGATCCTGTCCTCTGGGGTATTAGCGACCCTCTTAATTTGGTGTCATCTGCAAACTTGATAAGCATGGCCTCTATTCCCTCATCCAAGTCATTGATAAAAATGTTGAACAGTACTGGGCCCAGGACAGAACCCTGTGACACCCCACTAGTCACTTTTCTCCAGGATGAAGAGGAGCCATTGGTGACTACCCTTTGGGTTCGGTTCGTCAACCAATTAGAAATCCATCTAACAGTTCTATTGTCTAGCCCACATTACTAACTTTTTTGCAAGGATTCTAAAGTACCTATTAAACATTCCAAAGTACCTATTAAAATTATACAGCCTTTTTTTTTTTTTTTAAAAAATGCAAATTAATGCATAAATGGGATAAAATGCCTGGATGAATATGTGTAATATTGACACAAACAGTAAAACACTGGGTTAAAAATAGAGATTCTTTTTTAAAAGACCAAGGGCAAGTGTTCAAAACTAATTCCATCACATTGAACTTCATCTCTCTAAGAATTTCAGTTCCTGTGTACCTCTGTGTGTATCTGTACTAAATATTGGTGTTCATGTACTATTATTATCTAATTGCAGGGATGGCTTTCTTGAAAGATGGAATCTCAGAACTTTACTTGTGCAATGAACCTGATCAGAATATGAGCACTTGGACACCATAATGTTGTATACAGAAGCCATGTTGCTCACATTTGAAATGTCTTAATGAGCATGTAAATCTTATTTCTGCATTATCTTTCTTTGCATTTCCAACACTGAAAATCTTGTTCAATAGAACAAACCTCCAGAGACACTCAAACATGCTACATGGCCAATTTAGAAGTTACATTTTGCAACCACAAATCCCTGAATGCCCCAGCCAGTATGAATATAGGCGGATTGTAGGAGTTGCAAAAATACTTTTTGGAAGCTCTGTCAAGACAATCATAATACAGACCTCATAGGCTGCAGCCCTATAGCCAATTACAGTACACAGAAGTAAGCTCCAATAAATTTAATGGGACTCACTTCTGAACAAATACGTGAAGCTACTTTCAAAGGCACGTTTCCCCCCCTCTGTCAAAATGTGCACTTGTGGTGTTCTGTTTTAAAAACGCAGTTCATTGATAGCACCTACATTTCCTAGTGATGTTTCCCTTGGAATTTTTTTAAAAAACGATCCCACCTAAATATGGGGCTTCCCATTTTGGCCCAGCTGTGGCTAATCCAATACAGCTCTTGTAAATCCTGCCTCTAATTTCTATAATAACCTGCCCCTGCTGTTGTAAAGCCCTCATTTCTAATCAGCCTCATCTGCTGTTGGTTCCCCCCAACACCATATATCTTTATTAGCATATGGACATATACATACAAAACATAATAAAAACATAATAAACATAATTTACAACACACACCTCCCACCCTTCTCACTATATCTATCAACATAAGAAAAACAAACTTAGCAACTAAATAACAATTAACAATAATACAACAATACATTGACTAACACATCAGACCTCCCCTGCAGTAAGGAGACAGCTGTAGTTTCTTACATCCATTAATACAGTTGTCCCTTCATATTCGTTGGGGTTTGATTTCAGGACCCCCCTGGATACCAAAATCTGTGAATACTCAAGTCCCATTATATGCAAAGGCATAGCAAAATGGTGTCCCTTATATAAGATGGCAAAAATCAAGGTTTGCTTTTTTGATTATGTTTTAAAGAATACAGTATTTTCAAGTTGTGAATAATTAAATCTATGGATACCAAATCTATGGATACAGAGGGACAATTTACTAATCTTCTGATTGTTTCATAAAGAGGAAACATTATGTATCCTAAATCACAGAGAGCTCAAAAACAACTGTTTATGGATATTTTCATCTACAGTATTATAAACCTTTAATAACCGATGGTTACATGTTATTTGTTACTCAGGTTGTCCAATCCTCTATTGTACATCAAATTTGTTCTGTACATATTCTTGTAGGTATATTTACTGCTTTACAAATGGGCTATTTGTTTTGCCTTCTAGTATAAAGGACAGTTTATCTAATTCTGCAATCTCTATTACTTTGTCAAACCACTCCTCCTCTGAGTGGGTATTTTTTCCCCCAGTACAAGTTGTCCCTCCGTATCTACGGATTTGGTATCCATGGATTTAAGTATTCATGGCTAGAAAATATTCTTTAAAAAATAATAATCCAAAAAGCAAACCTTGATTTTGCCATGTTATGTAAGGGACACCATTTTGCTATGCCATTGCATATAATGGGACTTGAGTATTCACAGATTTTGGTATCCAGGGGGATCCTGAAATCAAACCCCAGCGAATATGAAGGGACAACTGTATTAATGGATGTAAGAAACTACAGCTGTCTCCTTATTGCAGGGGAGGTCTGATGTGTTAGTCAATGTATTGTTGTATTATTGTTATTTAGCAAGCAAAATTCTGGCAGCCCTTATCCCATGCTGTTGATCTTCCAGCTACTCCACAAACTTTATCCCACTGAAAGGACCCCCTAGTGTAAGTGTAAGTGTGTGTGTTGGGTGGGCTGTTGATCTTCCAGCTACTCTACAAACCTTATCCCACTGAAAGGACCCCCTAGTGTAAGTGTAAGTGTGTGTGTTGGGTGGGCTGTTGATCTTCCAGCTACTCCACAAACCTTATCCCACTGAAAGGACCCCCTAGTGTAAGTGTAAGTGTGTGTGTTGGGGTGGGCTCCCTCCTGCCCCTCTTCGTCTATTTCCACAGCTGGGGCTGTTGTACCAGCCTGACCCCCGTTGACCTCACTGTGGGCCCGTCAATAAGTGACAAATATCTAATTCCTCGAGTGAGGCTCTGCCAGGCAAACAAACGGGTCGAGAAAAGGGGGTGCGGGGGAAAGGCCCCCTCTCCTTCCCTCACACTCTAAACACAACAAACTGACCCTGAGGGAGCCGAGCGCGGCATCCCTTAGCAAGCCCGAAGTGAGAACCGCGGAGGGATTGGCCCGCGCCCCTCACGTGACCGATGCTAGGCAACCTGTGCGATCGGCCTCCTGGATGGCAAGGAGGGCTCTCAGCGGGCGCGCGACTGTGGCGACGGAGCCCCCGACGGTTTCTCCACAGCGGGCTGGTGGGCACGGCTGAGGCGGCGCTTCTCCTGAGGTAAGCGAGGAGGAGGAGGAGGAGGAGGAGGAGGGTAACCGCGCCACTTCGTCCTGGCAAATGGCCCTCAAGGTGGGGGGAGGCTGCGATAGGAGCCATGGCAGGGACTCCTGGCTATCAGGAATATATATATATATATATATATATATGTGTGTGTGTGTGTGTGTGTATATATATATATATATATATATATGCCCTCTCCTATTCATTCTTTCATGAAGGGGCGTGTTAACAGCATTCTGAATTCAGTGGGGTCTACAGCGAAGAGACCCCCCTCCCCTCTTAATACTCTTCAGCAACCGTCCTTTCTGAGGAAAGTGATTGCATTTTTATGCTCCTGACGGAATGCATATTCCCCCCCTCTTTTGTGAGAGTCCCAGAGACAGGTTTTCGAGAGCTTTGCCTTGGAGCTCAATGAGTATTTGAAGACATTGGAGTGCATTGGGGATCTTACTTAGATTTTCAGGGTTGGGGAATGTGTAAAGGGTGGTGTATAGCTCTCCTTGCATGAAAGGGGTCCTGTCACTTTTTTCTTTTCTTTTCTTTTGAATATATATATAATAAAATATAATAAAGCATGTAAAATTAATGGCCTCTCATACAGTTTTGTGACATTTTCCCTGAAGGGCAAGAGGAAAGGCTGTTCGGCGTACCCAAATGAATGGGAATGAAATGGATCCTATGTTCTGTACCATGAATTTTAAGCAGAATAGTACTACAGAAGAGCAGGACCGGTTTAAGGAATTTTGGGGGACCCTGCAATTTGTTTGGGGGGGCATATGTTTATCTCAGAACCTAACCTATTCACAGTACCGGATACTCAGATTATTACGAATAATGTTTTTGCAGGAGGAGAGTTACTACAGGCCTCCCCCCACAATGATGGGGGCCCCTGTGGCTGCAGGTGCTGCTGGGCCCTTAAACTGGTCCTTCAGAAGAGAACAGCATTTTTGGGGAAAGGTCTGGAAACAGCCAGTTTTAAAAAGCTGCTTACACAATCCTGATATATAAATATACCACCACCGAGCTAGCCAGTGCACAGAGAGCTTTCATGGCTCTCTTGGAAGCAAGAGAGAGCCAGTGGGTGTTAGGCCAAATATTAAGGGAAATAGCTCTTTGTCAGCCAGACAATACTGTACTGGTGCACAAAATAGAATGAGTGCTTGAAGCTCAGTCAGGAGTAATAACATGACTACAGCAGAAGATTGGGGCGTGTGTGTGTGTGTGGTGGACACACTTTCTCCCAGAATAAATTGACAGTGCAGAAGTACAGAAGACTTTTTAGTCAAGCAAAGAAGGGTTTTTTTCTACCCTTTTTCATATGGTCTGAACACATGAGTGTTGGTGTGGATGTATATACATGCTCACACCTATTTTTATGGGGATTTACTAGTTAATTGGAACATAGAAGGGCTTGCTTCTGAATAAACATAGGACAGCTGAAAATGAGGAAGGCTGTATCAGAGAAAAACCTGAAAAAAAATAATATTTAAAAGTGACTGTCTCAATTTGCCTTAGGTGATAATTCAGCAGCAAGGATGTTTCTTGAACTGGGTGTTTTCAGTTTTCAACTTGTTCCTGCCACTGCCACACCAGCTCCATTTTTTGATTGCTTACCAAAAACCCCCAGAAGACATTAACAAAAGTTTTACTTATTTAGCACTAGTTTCAAGAATCAACTACTCTTGTATGCAAACAGTTTGGATATTTTTAATCAGCAGAATTCTGTAACCTGTCTTAGCTACTATGAACAAGTTGCTTGCTATAGAGTAAAAAAAAAAAGAAGAGGATATTACCTGCTCTTTCACATTTTGTTATCTGCTTGACATTCTGAAGTGAGAAAAATCTATGCATTTAGCAGCATTCCATCTTCCCAGGAATGACCCCCTGTGACAATCCTTGTTTGTACAAGTGTTTTTGTGTAAATGCTTTCAAAGTTATCTTCAATGCACAGGCACTAAGCTAATTATGGTAAACTTATTTCTGGCAGGCCTGATTTTTAGGGATTCTTTAGATGCCAAGGATTCTACAGGAATTTTTCAGGATTCAGCTGCTGAGAAGAATCTATAATCCAGTTAAGAAGCAGAAAGTTTATTTAACACTTGTACATTGATGTTCTTGGTCTGCATGCCAGATATGAATAGGGAGAGAATACGCTGGGGGAGAAGATGGAAAGAAGCAATGAATTTAAAAGCTATAAGCAAAAATGTTAATGAAGATGACAGCTTACTGAATAAACACATGCACAGGGAAATGTAACGCGACATACAAAACTTTAAGTTAATCTTTGGATGCAAAGGCTAAATTTTCCTGGGAAAATACACAATGTATTTAGAGTTGAAAGTGTGAATGTATTCTGACTTTGGCTTAAATTCAGTGTCCTTAAGATTTCACCGCAAGTGCATTTGTCAGAAAGAAAGTCATGATTCAAGGCCTAAATACCATAAAGGCACCAGATCCTGTCTGATCTTGGAAGCTAAGCAGGTTTAGCCCTGGTTAGTACTTGGATGAGAGACCGCCAACAAGTTCCTATAGGCTATATTTCAGAGGAAGGAACTGGCAAAGCCATCTCTGAATATTCCTTGCCTAAGAAAACCTTATGGAATTCATTGGGTCACCATAAGTCAACAGGGCACACGCACGCACACAAAAATCGTGATTCAGCAGGGCTTATATATGACTGAGCAAACATACTTAGTTTCCTGTTGTCTGTCCCATTGAAGTCAATGGCACAGCTGAAGTTAGTTGTATCTAAGTCCCATGCAAAGCACAGCTCATCTTAGAGTCACAGCTAATTTGTTCCATACATTTCAAGGCTTTATTATGCTTAACCTTAGCTTTATTAGGATTCATTTCTTATTTCCCTGAACTATACCCATTACATGGAAATAAGGATGCTAAGGACTTTGCTGGCTGTGGAACAAAGGTCCATCTTGACAGGTATCTTGTTTTACACAGTGGACAACCAGATGCTTCTGGGATGCTTATTAGCAAGATATAAATTGATCCTCCTTCCTTGGAATTGCTGGGGGGTTTTGGGGTGGGGGAGGAGCAGATAACAACCTCTTTAGAATCCCAAGATAAAATGGCCACTTTATTGCTGATCCCATTGTTTTTATCCCTCCACTGGTCTGCATGCCAGATATGAATAGGGAGAGTTTTTAATCCCTTCCCCTCTCATTCCTCTGTTTTCTGGCCTAAATCAAATTGTTAGTTCCAGCTAGAGCAGACCCAGTAAATCAATGGGGACTTAGTATGTAAAGACTTAGAGATAAATTCTATTGTTTCACTGGATCTGCTGAAGTAAGGAACTAAAAGTTGGTTTTAGGCATCTGTTCTTTCAGTCAGTTAACTATCCGTAAGACTGTCTCTTATTCCATAATTCCTAAGTTTGACCAGGAGTCTTTGGTGAGGGAGCCCTGGTGGCGCAGTGGTTAAATGCCAGTACTGCAAGTCACCACATTGCAAGTTCGATTCCAGAGGGCTCCAAGGTTCACTCAGCCTTCCATCCTTTCGTAGGTTGCTAAAATGAGTACCCGGCTTGAGGGGGCAATTAGCTAACACACATTGGAAGCTGCTTAATGCAGTGTAGATGTGTAAATTGCTATTGCTTAAAAAAAACAATTTGTAGGCTGCTCTGATAACCTTGTAGCTGAAGAGTGGAGTATAAATAACTAATATAAATAAATAAATAAATAAATAAATAAATAGGGGCTTTGTTAAAAGCTTTTCAGTAGTCCAAGTAGATCATGTCTGCATGAATGTTTTTCAGATGCCTTTATAAAGCTATCTAAGTTAGTGATCCCCACCATATCTTGTGGTAATGATCTCCATAAACTATTTGGCAATAGCTTATTTTACTTTTTTTGTACACAAACATGTACATGATCTGTAGTGGTATGTGGCATGAGTGTGTGTTTTGTCATGAATAAGGAAACTGAGAGCAGTGGCAGCTTGTTGTATCAATGTCAATGGGACAGAGAATCTACTCTGGGGGCTTGTCTAGACCTATCAGAATATGCTGGCTTCCTGCTGGCATATTCTGGCCCTGGATCTGGCCCCTCCCCCTGCAATTACCTAGATGAAACAGGAGGAAGTCTGGCCCGTACCAGTGGGTAATAACACTGCTGTCATACTTCACTCCCTCTGAAGCTAGGAAAGAGGCCCTCGGGGGCCTTGATCACATGTTAGGGGCCACCTTCTTTGCTGCAGAGAGATTTCGGTGTCAGCGGCGGCTGCCTGTACGGGCCGGCATGCAGGTACGGACCTTGCATTCCTGTGCTGGCCTAATTCAGGTTTTACTGCATGAAGTGGGTTTTCCCGGGTTTTTATTTAAAACCTTTTAAAGGGCTTTACACTGGTCTTCCCCCTGTCTTGGGTGTCATCAGGACTGTCTGGAGGTGAAACAGGGCAAGAGCCCTGTGTTGTTTGGACTGCAGAGTTCCAAGATGGGGCGGGGGCGGGGAAGCCGGGGTGAATACAAGGCCTGGATTTTAGTTTGAACTATCTGAAGTGCTGAGTCCTATTCCCAAAATAGATTCAGCAATTTGGATTGTTCCTTTAAAGCACAGATATTGCAGTCTCCACTGCTTGTGAGTAAGGAATTGCTAGGGAAACGTAACGTGTGATGCTTTTACTCCATTTATTTCCACGGAGCTTTATTTTTTGTATGATATGTCTAAAATCTAAAATAAGGATGTTATACTGCCCAGGAGAAAAGCTATTAAAGGAGAGACAACCCAGACATACAAATCTTGCTTCCAGACTAAGTGTGATCGTTGGAATCAGGAGAAAAAAAATACCTTTCCTCACTGTTTTTTCCCTTGTCTTGTAATACTGCAACCTGGTGTCATCCAGTGAAACCGAATGGTGGGGGGACAGATAAAAAGAAGTAATTTTCTACATGTGTGTATGTGCTTTCAAGTCTCCTGTGTGACTTATTGCAACCGCACAAATTTCATAGGATTTTTTTAAGGCAAGGAATACTCAGATGTGGTTTTGCCACTTCCTTGCTCTGAAATATAGTCTACAGCACCTGGTATTCATTGGTGATCTCCCATTCAAGTACTAACTAGGGGTGCCCCTGCTTAGCTTCCAAGATCAGACATAATCTGGTGCCTTTAGGGTATTTAGGCCCCTAGTTATCTATATAACAGTACATAATTAAACTATGGAATTCACTTCCTCAAGATGTAGTGAAAGCTGTCAGCGTGGATAGTTTTAAAAGAAGAGTCATAGAGGATAAGACTATCAATGGCTATGACTTAAATCAGGAATGAAAATTGTGGGGACCTCTAGGTGCTACTGAACAGCAATTCCAGCATTCCTAGCCAGCATAGCTTCAGTGTGGGCAAAGTGCAGCCCATGGGTTGCATGCACCCCCCCCCCCAGATGTTTTTGTGGCCCTGGGGTATAAAAAATGTTCTTGAAAAAGCTATTTTTGAAAAATAGTTTTTTTTTCTTTCAAAAATTGCCCCCTCAATGCTGTCTGGGTATATGGGGGAATTTTGCCACTTTAAAGCCCCACTGGGCCATTTTAGGCTCAGCAGAGACCTTTTGAGACCCTGGAAAGGACTTTTGAGCCTAAAATGGCCCAGGACACACCACCCCGCCATGCTAAAAATGCTCCTACCCCACCCAGAGGGCATTTGAAGATAAAACAATTTTTTGAATTTTATTTGTGGGGGTGTGGTCCTCCAAAGTGTCGTGGAGGTCTACGTCAGCCCTCTAGCCTCTGGCAGTTGAATCCTCCCCTGCATCACCAGTTTGAAGAGCCACACATCCTACCTGTGGTTAAATCCATTTGCTCACAATTTCCATAGGTCAAGAAGCTAAATTTCACATCCCAGCTCCTTCCCACATGCATCACCAACTTAACTGCCAAATTTTGTTGGCACAATAGTGGCAAAAGGGCCACATTTTTCCATGTAAGAAAAATGTAAACGGGGTATTCTTACCTTGACTTAAAGTACAGTTACATTTTCAGGACAATCCAGGAATACAGTTACATTTTAAAACAGGTTGGGTGCTCCCCATGCACTTAGGAAAATGTGCAGCAGCAATGTAGGGATTTCAGTGGTAGTGACAGTAGACTGATGGCCACAGCATTGGATAGGTGGTGGTGTGTGTGTGTGCGCATGCATGCAGGCCTTTGAGGTCCAGTGTGGTGAGTGGTTTGAGCATTGAACTACAACTCTGGAGATCAGGGTTCAAATGTCCTCTCAGCCGTTGAAACCCACTGGGCAACCTTGGGCAAGTCACACTCAGTCTCAGAGGAAAGCAACGACAAACCCCCTCTAAACAAATCTTGCCAAGAAAACCCTGTCATAGCTTTGCTTTAGGGATGCCATAAGTTGGAAACAATTTGAAGGCACACAACAACAGTATGTGTGCCTTCAAGTCACGTATCGACTTATGGAGACCCCACAGATTTCATAAGGTTTTCTTAGGCAAGGAATATTCAGAGGTGGTTTTGTCAGTTCCGTCCTCTGAAATATAGCCTACAGCATCTGGTATTTGTTGGTAGTCTCCCATCCAAGTACCAACCAGGGCTGACCCTGCTTAGCTTCCAAGATCAGACAGGATCTGGTACCTTTAATATATTAAGGTCTTTGTTGCGTATATAGACCATATGTTTTGTTGTTATTGTTGTTGAGTGCCTTGAAATCAATTCTAGCTCATGGCTATCTCATCATAGGGTTTTCTTGGCAAGATTTATTCAGAAGAGGTTTTCCATTACCTTCTTATACTAAGAGATTGTAACTTGCTGAAGGTAACCCGGTGGGTTTCAATAATAATAATAATAATAATACTTAGTTATTTATTACCCGCCTCTCCCCTCAGGATCAGGGTGGGCTACAACATCACAATATACATTACAATATACAATACAGTGCAACATAATTCAATTGAATACAGTTCAATACATACAATTCAAAGCAAATTACAGACAAGACAAACAATTATACAATGCAGATGCCAGTAGATGGCACTGTTGGCATGTAACCATACTGCAGGAATAACACTGCAGAAAATGCATTGTACTAATAACATTGTACTAAAAATGCATTGTACTAATACTAATAAGCAGAATAATGGCTGCTTCTTCCTCTTTTTGAAACTATGTTAACAGTTTTTTTCACAGCATATCGCCCCAGCTCTTTATTATGCTGGTCCTCATTTTACCGACCTACAGAAGGATGGAAGGCTGAGTCAACCTTGGAGCCCTCTGAGATTGAATTTATAACCTTGTAGTTTGCAGGTACTGGCATTTAACCACTGTGCCACCATGGCTGAGTGAAGATTTGAACTCAGGTCTCATGGACTCATGATCCGAAACTCAAATCACTAAAGCAAACTGGGTCGAGGCATGTGCTGCCAATCCCTATTTTATGAAATAAGGATCCATAAATGCTTAATCTTAAATAATTCTAATTAATTTAAGGAGATTCTCACATTTGAAGGAAAATACATGAAAAAATCCCCCCCCCCATTTCCTCACTGGTGTTTTGCACATCAGATGTAGAAGCCTACCTACTGGTTTTATGTGATTACAGCCATTTCTTTCTATCACATTTGTACAATCGTCTGGAAACCTTTAAGTCTTGGAAATCATTAGAAGACCAGTCTAATAATATTGCCCTTACAGATCTGCTCCCTTCCCCCAGTTCTTTCTATTAGTCAGAATGAAGCAGCTGCCTCAGACAGCAGATCTGGGTTGGTGTGAACTGGAAGCCAGTTGTTAGTCATTTTCTTACTATTGTATTTTTACTGCCAGGTACTTGTGGGATGTTCTGCCTCCATTCCAAAAATAGCTTAGCGGGCTTTGGATACTGTGCACCTTGACTGGAGTGAGTAAGCAGCATTTTCTTGGGCCAGCCCTGCTTGCTCAAGAGAGCTCTGGGTTCTCCCTTTGTGCTGCTGGACTAACAGTTCTCTCTGCCTGTTTTGGTGATCCTTTGCTGATCTCCCTTGCCTGCCTGTTACCTCCCTGTATGCTGGAAGACGCTTATTATTTGGCTGCTGTTAAGAAACAAGCTGCTCAGAGAATCAGTTGGTTAATTAGCATAAGCACTGGTGATAATAAAAAGGTTCATCCAGTCATTGTGAACGCATTCATTTTTGTGCATTACTCTTTCTGTTTTCTTATGTGGGCTATGGTTATAGAGAGCAATAAATAAAGCTAGGATGGACCGCATAAGTTGATTTAGTTCTTTATCCACATGGGCTTGGTTACACAAGGCACTGTTTCTGTTAAATCTATGAATATAGGTTGGAAATCCATCTTTAGTTTTTATTGCTAGATGTTGGAATCAATAGGTGGACATCACTATCTTGTCTCCTTTGATCTTCTTGGGAAAATCAGTGTGACCACAGTCAAAGAGTGCTGGAATAGATAGAACATCGCACTTCTGATGAGGAAAGAGATACTGGTATAGCTCCATTGCTCATTTGAAAGTATACGTTGTTGCCACCAGCAAACGTCCTGCACCTCCACCACATAAATGTCAACCTGCTAAAAATTATCTGCACGTACAGGTAATTTTGAAGACGTGGTGGATGAAACAGGCGATCAACCAGCCTTCTATTATAGTTCTAGTGAATGGGTGATGTAGCAGCCTCTGCTCAAATGAGAGCACAGAGCAGAACTGTGCCTGGTGCTTTAACATCATATGCATTTGGGGAAGGACATATTAAAAAGATAGAATGTTCCTTTCTGATTTGGGTTGTCCAGTTATTACTGTGAAAAGGGTATTGCATAATCATGTGGATGGCAGTTAGAAAAAGTAAAATGAGTTCACAGCTAGACTAGTTTATCACCCTAGTATTTTCTGCCAGGCTCTTCTTCTGTTAAGAGTTATATGGTCATGCAACTTCAAAAACACAAGAACCTTGCAAAAAAAGTGGGAACCCTGTTTTTATTTTCATTTTTGTGCTTTGTTTCTCAGTCAATAACACACCAAAATATTACTCAACACAAAGTAGAGTAAGATTTTTAAAAAAACAGAAAACTCAAGAGGCATCACATCTACTTGGAAGCAAGTCTATTAGTTCTATGACACATACTTCTAGATAAGTGTGTATAGGATTGTAACCATGAGGAACAAGCCAAGTATCGTTGCTGAGATATCAACGGGTGATTAAAGCAGCAAGCAGAAGCTCCACTTGAAGCTATATGGAACAAATAAAAATAGAAGACTTGAACCTTAATGGAGTAGAATATAATGAAGGAAAGTACAGAACAAAGGGGGAAAAGAATAAGCCAAGAAAGTAAATATAAAGCCAGTCATATTTATTTTGTTTATGTATTCAGTTATATTTGTTTAGTTACTTATATTTGTATCCTACTTTTCCTCCAGTGAGCTCAAGGCATTGTGCATGTTTCTTCTGCCTCCTTGCTTTAACCTTACAACAGCCCTGGGACGTAGGTCAGGCTGAGGGAGTAATTCATTCAAGACACCTAATGAGTGTCATGGCTAAGAAGGGACTCAAACCTGCATCTCAGTAAGTCCCAGTCTAATACTTTGACTTCTACACTACACTGGCTTTTGTCTAAAAGGAACTGCTTTGCACTGGGCTAAGAGGAGGATGCCACCTGCAAGCATCTGAATGTCTTTCATGCTGTGAAGTTCTTGTCAGAAGGACAATTACAGGTGGATTTATAGAATAAGAAGCTCCATGTGATAGAAATAGGCAAGCTCATTAGGGGAACAAGGTTGACATAACAAAGAGGTCTCATCTTAGATTCTTAGCAGCGCTGAAATGCCTCCCTGACTGATACCCTTTCACAAAGCAGTGCCATGCCATGTGGCTCAGCTTGAGTAGGGTGGTTGGAGGATTCTTTCTCTGCAACAGCACCAGCGGTGGCAGTAGCTCCTGTCCGGTGATCCGATCAAAGTCATGCGCTCATTATGGCTTCCTCTGTGCGTCATAAATAAGTTGGTTGCAGAGGCTGGCTGCCAGTAATTCTCACAGCAAGCCATGCCCACTGCAGTCAGCTTTTGCCGTTCAAAACAGCATCCAGATTACATCAGACTGTCTCCCACTCTCTGTACACCTTGCCAATTTGAAGCATTACCAAACGAGCAGGCTGCCTCTGTTTCACAAGGCATCACAGGGCTTTGACAAAGCATATGTAACAGCATCATAAAGAATCCTTGTCAAAACATCCTCCTACTGTGTAGGCTGTAGGCAAAATGGTTTGTACTAAGCTATAGTTTGTGTGCAAATTTCAGCAGACCATAGGAAGAATAGTTTTCCTCAGGCACCTTCTAGCACAGTCAGAGCTACAGTGGTAATAATATCCTGGCTAGTGCTCTGTGAGTTTTTACAATGGCACATAGTATGTCTTGAAGATGTCTGGAAATTATGAGATTGACTTAAAATACTGAGTTCTAAAAAATATATTTTAAATTATTGGCCTGCCAGTTGTTACTTAGCCAAGTAGTTACATTTATATCCATGCCTATACTAACCATAGCACTACCTTTCTGTGTTGGTGGGATTACATGCAGCAGTGAGGCAAGAGGCTATGCTGACAGTAACCCTGGTACTGGTTGGGTCTCTCACATCAGGCAGGTTTTTGCTAAGGAGTCAAACGAAATGTGCCAAACGGCTACTGGTCATCAGCAGTGGTTGTGTGTGTGTGTGTGTGTGTGACACTAGCAGATGATCTCTGAGACAATGGCAGTGGTTTTAGCTATTCTTGTTAGTACTGTACAGAAGGCACCGGTAAACCACTTCTGAATGCCTTTTACCACAAAAACCCTATTTTGAGAAAATCTAAAAGGAAAAAAAAGATAATGCTGGAAGATGAGGTTAGAAGGCACTCAGCCACTTAACTGGGGAAGAGCAGAGGACAAATATAAGTAACGTTGTGTCTAATGGTTCAGCTAAACTCAAGCCAAAGGGCCATTCGGCTGTGCATATGCTCAGAGGTGAAAGGAGACGCCAAAGCTGCACAACACATAGGAATGTGGAATGTGAGAAGCATGAGTCAGGAGAAGCTAGATGTTATAAAACAAGAAATGGAATGTATCAACATTGCAATACTTGGGGTAAGCTAATGTGAGCAGGAATGGAACTTTTCAGTCAGATAATTACACAGAATACCAGATAATCATCCAGGAAATGAAAATCTAAGAAGAAACAGGGTTGCATTAATAGTGAGGCTAAAGAGGATATACTACAAAGTCTGATCAAATAATATTAATAAGGCTTCAGGCAAAACTGATCAATGTAACCACAATCCACATTTATGTTCCAACTACAGAGGATGTAATAGAAAGATTCTATATGAGCATCCAGGAAGAAATTTATCACACACCAAAACAAATCATAGGCGACTGAAAGAAAACACAGTAGAACTAAACATTGTAGGAGAAATTTGGCTTAAGATCAAGAAACAAAGCAGGAGAGTGACATATTGAATTTTGTGAGGCCAATAGTTTGTTCATTGCAAACACATTCTTCAAGTGACCAATGGGATGGCTATATATGTGGACGTCACCAGATAGTCAATACAGAAATCAAACAGACTACATAATTGTAAGCAGAAGATGGAGAAGCCCCATTATCTCTGCAAAAACAAGACTGGGAACAGACTGTGGCACAAAATCTGAATGGCTGATATAAAAAAGTACAGTAAAACTAAATAAATATGCTAAATCAATCACTGTGCTGAAATACAACATGAAGAACATCCCTGTAGAATTTAAAGGATAGATTTGCACTATTAAGCCAAATTTACTAGGAGTCAGAAGAACTCTGAACCAAAACCAGGGACATTGTTAGAGAGGAATGCAAAAAGATACTATCTGTAGCCAAACAGAAAAAATCTAATTGGATGGCAGATTAAACTCTTCAGTTAAGGACAGGCAAGAAGCAAAAGTGAAAGGTGACAGAAATAGGATCAAAATCCTGAACTCAACTGTTCAGTGACTTGTGTGAAGGAACAAAGAGAATTATTATACTAATCAATGCAAAGAAGTAGAAGACAACAAAAATGTAGAACAAGAGACCTCTTCTACAAAACCTGAGAAGTCAAAGGGAAATTCAGACCAAGAGTGGGGATGCTGTATGACCAAAAGGGGAGTACACTGTCTGATCAAGAAAAATAAAAAGACAATGGAAACAATACACTGAAGAACTATGTAAAAGAGATGAAAGGATATCAGATGGAAGAATCTTTTGTCAATGAACTCTTTGTTTTGGAAAGGGAAATGGAAGCTGCTCTCAAACCTCTTGGGAGAAATAAATAATGAGGAACAGATGGCACACCAATAGAGCTGTTTCATCCTCCAAATATGGTGAAAGTACAATAGCTTCAGTTTGGTTGTTTTGACTTCTAGGGAGAGTTTAGGCTTGATGTGCGAGCAAAAGGCTATTGTACTTTGGCTATGTCACAAGATGACATGACTCATTAGAAAAGATGATAATGTTTGGTAAAGTACGAGGAAGTAGAAAAACAAGTGGCTAGACTCTATCAAGGAAGCCTCAGCCCTGAGTTTGCAGGATCTGAGCAGGGCTGTTGATGGCAGGGTGTCTTGGAGGTCTTTCATCATAGTGTCACCAAAAGTCAAAGCCCACTTGATGTCAATTAACAATTACACTCCATGTGCTTAAGGCAGACCACATGACTCTTCTCCTTCATTTTATCCTCATAACAACCCTGTGATGTAGGTTAGGGAGTGCCCAGTCCAAAGTCATCCAGTGATTTTCATGGCATTGTTGGAGACAAATGTTCCAATCCAACACACTATATTACGCCACACTAGATTATTAATCATTAGTCATGTTCTCTATTCCCCCCCACCCCACTAAACATTGTGCTCATTTTAAAGACAAGAAACTGTGGTAGGTATATTGTAGATCATTTCGAACACCTTTGCCTGATGAAAAAGCCAGTGGAGCTTCAAAAGCTTGCATGATGTATTTTGTGCATTTTTGGTTGGCCCAATAAAGGTATTGCAATTTTTTTTTTATTTTGGATGTTATTGTATTTCGCTGTATGGCCAAAATGGCTACCCCTGAATATGTTTTCTGGATTTAAGGATACCACATTTTAGCTGCAACAGGAAAATCCTAAAGAAGAGGGAGCCAAGGGACTGGGATTTATATCTTTGAGGTTTCTACCTCCAATAAAGGTAAAACTTTTTTCTTATTGGGACAGTATTTGGCAAGTTTTACCTATCTCTCTGGCTTTTCTTCGCAAACGAAGATTCAGGAAGGACTCATCCCGTGCTTTCTGCAAGTGCGCTGATGACTAAAAAGGCCAATCCGAGATAAACAAGTCCAGTTGCAAAAAGCACAGCAGAAGGTCTCCTTGGGTGATGTTTTTGGGTTGTGATTCTTTCTGCGTTGTCGTTTCTCTTCAAGACTTGTTCAGCGTGAGTTCTCAAATAAGGCTGCAGCATTGTGGATAGTGCGTCTCCATGCCTCCCGATGTGACGCCAGACCTATACAGTACCTGTTATACCCTCCCTTCTGATGAAATTGAACCAGACTGACTTTTGGAGGAGTCAGAACAGATGCCTGATAGCCAGCCAGGTCCTCTTTTGGTTAAGCAGGTCAGTTTTGGTTCAAAGCAGGAAGAGGAGTCCCTGAGAAGGGCTGAGGCTTAGGTGTCTGGCTCAGACCATTCCCTGCAGATGGAATGAAAAGCTACAATCAAGGTGTCAAGAGGAACACTGCTGTGGAATGCTCTCCCTCAATACTGCCTGGAACCAGGCAGTTGGAAGTTACATCCACCAGCTACCTTGCTGAGTACTATTTCAGTCTTTCTTTCAACAGCTTGGCTAGTGCAGGTGTTTCTAAAGGATGTACAACTCTTGGTATTGTTTAACTGCTCATTGGAACTACCACTTCCTGGAAACCTGTCTCTGATTTACAGCTTTCTAGACCTTGGACCGTTTTGACACCAGATACCTCTTGTTTCCATGGCTAGTGATTTGGGAACTCTGAATCTTGTTTGAAGTTCAGAGCAGGATAGCACCTAAAGGTTTCTCCAGATGCAACAGTACAGACGCTTCTTGAGAAATTCATGTTCTCTGCCTAAGAAAGGGGTGGGTAGCCTCACCTAGGACAAAAACAGCTTGGATCTCAAGGGAAGTTATGTTTTCTGTTGCTAATACAGTTTAAATTTTATTGCCTGGATTTTACAAATCTTTGTCTCCCAGAGCCTACATGGCTAAAGAGAGGAGTGGCCTTTGCCTATATGGATATTCCTCCAATTTATCTTAACTGACAACAACAAAAACAACATTGTGCAAAATGCAGGCCTGTGATTTTAACATCATTGTTCTTTTTCTTCTCCTGTATGATTTTTAACACCTTTGCCTGATAAAGAAGCCAGTAGAGCTTCAAAAGCTTGCATGATGTATTTTGTGCATTTTTGGTTGGCACAATGAAGGTACTGTATTGTGATTTTTTTTGATGTTACTGTATTTTGCTGTATGGCCAACATGGCTACCCCTGGATATGTTTTCTGGATTTGAGGATACCACATTTTAGCTGCAACAGGAAAATCCTAAATAAGAGGGAGCCAAGGGACTGGGATTTAGATCTTTGAGGTATTGCTGTATTATGGATTTTGGATGTTATTTTAATGATTAACACATGAAATAATGAGCCAGGACACAAAAGTTGAGTTGAAATATGGGCAACTTTATTGAATATTTGACCTATTTAATTATTTATTTATTGAGGTATGTGAACCAGGGAGGAGACCCAGTGTGGGACAAGCTGGAACCAGTGGTCTCCCCAGACCGATCTCCCAGCTTCCCTGGGCAAAACACCTGAGCCCTGAGGGGGACCCCAGAAACTGGGAAAACCACTGGTGGCCCTAAGGAAAAAAAAAGTGGAGCGGCAAGTGGAGGGGAGCTACTGGCTGGTGAGGGGGCTCTGCTGTTCATGATATCGCAGCTGCTGTGCTCCCTGAGCCACTCTCTCACATCCCCCCCTTATAATCAAAATTATCAGTGGCGATAGGGGCCCTGTAAAGGGGAAAAACAGAGCCAGCAAGCTGAGGGAGTCGGCAAGCTAAGAGCAGCCGCCACCCCAGAGCTGGCAGGCTGATAGGAGCCACCGGCTGGCGAGGGGTGAGTCACGCTCTCTCGTCCCCCCCTCCTTAAAATAAAAGCACCGGGGGCCCTGAGAAAGAAAAGCAGAGCTGGGAGTGGATGGGAGGATGGGCAGGATGATAAATATAAAGGGGGACAAAAAAGGGGGAGAAAAAGGCTCAGAAACCCTAGCGAGCAACGCCATTTGCAATGTAGCCGAACAGCACAGTCACACATGAACAGCACAATCATACACACTTACAAAAGCACTCACACACTCATAAATCACTCACTCCCCCACACCCAGCTGGGCAACGCTCAACTCTTGAACAGGCACACTCCCACACAGACGCTCTACACAAGCTGCCCTGCCAAACCACTTAGCTCTCCCAAATGACGCAGTTGATTAGCGAAGCCAATGAAGCAGGCCGAGCCTTCTAATCTTCTGAGTTGTCAAAAGGAAAGAGGAGGAGGCTAGGGGTGGCAGAACCTTAAATAAGGTGAGCGCCCCTGCCTCCTCCCTGCACACCATGGCCAATGATATGCCTTGCCATCATGTGTGTTCATTAAAATACCTCCCCCCCCCACAACACTGCATAGTACTCAGGGTGGTGGTGGTTGTTATCTAATTTATGGTGACTCAAAGGAGAACCTATCATGCCAAGATTTGTTCAGGGGGGGTTGTCTTCCTCTAAGGCTGAGAGGCTTGTGACATGCCCAAGTTCAGCCAGTGGGTTTCCTTGGCCAAATGGGGAATCCTGGTCTCCCTGAGTCCTACCTAGTTCATCACTCCCAACCACTCTGTCACATTGACTCCTTACACTACACTGGCTTTTTCAAGAAACTGACATTCTCATTATTTTTCCCTATTTGAACACCAAAATAGTGGTCAAATATTGTCCACTGCACTGACATCTAAGCTTTAAAATTTCCTGAATGCTCAGTTTGTGTAAATATTACATTCAGGAAGATCCATAATACTGAATAATTTGAACTGAAATATTGTATCCCATTATGTCATCTGGTGTCTTGAGTGTAGATTGAAAGGATTTTATGTTTTATTGTCATCTGACTGATCTCAACAGTTGAAATGAGTATGTTCTTTCTCAAAGCAATTAATCTTACTGAGCCACTAGGAAAACATATGGCTCTAGCTGGTTTCACACAATCTCTTCTTCCTCTTATTTAACCCCTATGAGATGAGCCTTTTCCTTCCCCCAGCATGCATGTTGTTCCACTGATACAGCTGTGTTCCATTTTGTGGTGTATCTTATAAAAAGCAGAATGCAAATTAGAAAAAGTTTCAGATTTGTTTTTAAAAAATATTTTATAATTGCACAAGTTCCTGAAGCTTAGCTCAGGGGTAATTCTGAACTCATCATTGACCTTGACTGCTTAGGTTTTGGTTGTAGAGAGGAGCAAATTTACCTAGTTTAGATGGATATGATAACTAACCCCAATTCTGGAAACTTCAGATATGGCCAGGATGAAACATGCTTTAGTTACATCGTAGTTAATGCAATGTATTCTACATAGGACTTCTTTTGAAGATGGCTCAGAAAGTATGATTGGTCCAGAATCCTGTGGCCAGTCTGTTAAAAAGAGCTTTGTATAGTGAGTGTGTGATTCCCTTTTTTGAACTAGCTATATTAGGGCTGTATCCAAAGTGAAAAGGACCAAAGTGCTACTAGTCCTTCTCAGGCATTCAAAACCTTGATTTTTCCACTTTTAGGCTTATGTGGACTCATCCATGAGTTTCTGTGCATGCAACAGGCTTTCCTCTCCAGACTTTTCAATGCTAAAAGTTCCAATATAGTGGGGAGGTCTAGCACACACTTCCTTACATTCAGTATGCTTACAGAATGCCTGAACAGGGCAACCCTTTAACCCACTTTGAAATGGGGTGTTTTGATTCAGCATTATTTTGGAAGAGGGGTGACATTATTTTGTTCTCACAAAGCCCTGTTCTGGCTTCTGAGGTTCCATTTGGAACACTGAAAAGGTAGACACAATTAAAAATGGCTACCTCTTTTGCCACTCTCTGGCAATCACCATCTATAACAGAACACACACCTTTATGCACCAGGGTGATCATTCCTCCAGTAGTTCATTTTATTGTAGATTTACAGTGTTAAATACCTCTTCAGGGAAAGAAAAGTGTCACTATTATAGTGTGCTATTCCACAAATCTGTACTTTTAAAATTGGAAATACAATTCAACTTAAACCCCATAAATAAAATCAACCCCATACTTTCTTTAGTGGGCAAAAGGTCAAAAATTAAAAGTGCATTCTGTGCATGTCTAATCAGAAGTAAAAGATGCTGAATTCAGTGGAACTTGCTCACAAGTAAATTCGTTGATTAGTCAATGAAATGATGAAATTGTGGGGGAGAGTATGTCAAGAAACAGTTTTTCTTTGAAATACTGCATCAATTTCTAGAATATTTGAGAGCCAGCATGGTTTGACTATTGGACTAGGACTCTGGAAGAGCAGCATTCAAATCTCTACTCGGCCATAGAAAACTACTGGATGACCTTGAGCAAGTCACACTCTCTCTGCCTCAGAGGAAGGCAATGGCAAACCTTCTCTGAACAAATCTTGCCAAGAAAGCCCTGTGATAAGTACACTACCGGGTCATTATAAGTTGAAAACAACTTGAAGGCACACAACAATAACAAGCTATGTTATATTGACTTCCATTTTGTTTTCAGGCACAAATCAAAATACTAGCAATGCCTATTAAAACCCCTTTATGGTTTGAGGAGCAGGATATTGAAAGAACTACCTTCTATCACTTCAGCCTGCTTGCCTACTGAAGTAATTGGCAGAGGGCCTCATGTGTCCCAGCATTCTTAGAAACCTATCTAATTGGGACTGGGGAGAGGGCCTTTTCAATAGCTGCAGCAGGCTCTATAAACTTCTCCTGAGGGAGGCTTGTCTGGCTATGTCTAATAGACTTTCATAGTCAAAACCTTCCATTTTAGGAATTTTGGACCATAAATGGTTGCTCGTTTTTTGAAATATTTTAATTGCTATTATTAAATCATGTTGACAGCTGTTTTGTTCTTTTTCCCCTTCTGCTGTTTCGAGTTTTGTTCTATGGCTACTTTACAGTATTGTTTCACACTGTTTAATAAAATAGTTACGGTAATTTCTTGTTTGAAATGAAACAATAAGCTTGAGAATTGCTGAAGAAGTCAACTTTAGATCATGAATTAGGAATATGATTTGTTTAAGAAACTAGAGTCTGTTTTAAACCATTATCATAGAATCATAGAATTGTAGAGTTGGAAGAGACCACAAGGGCCATCCAGTCCAACCCCCTGCCACGCAGGAAATCACGATCAAAACATCCCCGACAGATGGCCATCCAGCCTCTGTTTAAAGACCTCCAAGGAAGGAGACCCCACCATGCTCCGAGGGAGTGTGTTCCACTGCTGAACAGCTCTTACTGTCAAAAAGTTCCTCCTAATGTTGAGGTGGAATCTCTGTTCCTGGAGCTTGCATCCATTGCTCCGTGTTCCAGTCTTTGGAGCAGCAGAAAACAAGCCTGCTCCATCCTCAACGTGTCACCCCTTCAAATAGCTAAACAGGGCTATCATATCACCTCTTAACCGTCTTTTTTTCCAGGCTAAACATACCCAGCTCCCTAAGTCTTTCCTCATAAGGCATGGTTTCCAGACCTTTCACCATTTTAGTTGCCCTTCTCTGGACACGCTCCATTTTGTCAATATCCTTTTTGAATTGTGGTGCCCAGAACTGGATACAGTATTCTAGGTGAGGCCTGACCAAGGCAGAATAGAGCGGCACTATTACTTCCCTTGATCTAGACACTATACTTCTATTGATGCTTCTGTTGATTATTCTTGGGTTATGCATGGTGACAAGACAGAAAGTGAGGGAAACAAAATTGAACCCTTTCACAGTTCAAATCACTGTAAAGTCAAGAAAAATTGACTGGTGCACATATCATGATGGTGGTGAGTTTTCATGAATGAGTGGAGTTCAAAGAAAAGGTCGAGAGGTTTTCAAAGTTATTGTCTTATCTAAATATTCTTTGTATGAAATGACACTGTCTCCCCATGTCCCACTGGGGAAAACAATAATGGTACTTAAGGTGGACCAATATTGCTATCTCACCATTGCAAATGGGTAAAGAATAGAGGATGGTGGCTTGCGGAATGGTGGCTTGCGGAAAGATTACTCAGTGAATTCATGTAGTGTGCACAAGTATCTTGATGTAAATATACATTCTTTTAACTTTACAGGTCATCTCGGTAGGTGGTAATTTCAAGAGCAGGACAAAGAGTCGTAAAACCAGCATTAAATGAGACAGAGTAGAACCGATGGATTATGAGAATGAGGATGTGACTGACAGCTTCCATGTACCTCCCTCCAAGGTATTATTTAAGGTCACTATTTTATTTATTTTTTTATTTTTTTATTTTATACCTCTTGTCTGGAGAGTGGGGAAATACAATGAGAGCTTGTGTCTTCTAAAGTAAAAAGTTTGGATGTAGTTAATAATGTTCCTGTTACTATGCCCAGTGTTAGTAAAGCAAATGTTTCTGGCAGTCTTTTCAATGTGTTTTAGTACGTGTCCAACTGAAGTTCTTGGGGTGAATTTGCCCTAAGAACTATGGACTCACCCTCTAATTGTTTATCTAGAAGCAACAGAAGCATGGAGAAATTGGTGTCTTGTGCAGCAGAAGCTATTGACGGACCGATTACAGGAGGTGGTGGCTTGGTTGGTTGGTTATACCTAATCCACTTGGTTGGTTGGTTATACCTAATACCTAATCCACTTCCTGTCACTTGCATCTCAAAGTGGTCCACTGGGGAAATGAATCTGGTCAGGGCTTTTGCCTCTGTCTGGAAGGTTATGAGGCTAACCTTGCAGCTAGTGATGTTTCTAGAACTTGTGTTACTTGGCTTGGAAATATGATCTTTGAGGACTAATTAAATGAAAGGTGAGAATTATGATCACATTTTTTTCACCCTACCTGGGTTTAAATCTGAACCAAATAATTACATTTCTTACCCTTCCCACCCATGGAGCCTGTAAATGTTCCATGCATTATTTCCAAACTTTTCCTTGCTCCCCTATTATTTAAGAGTCCACTCTCCTATTATTTAAATAGGTGTTCATGTCATTGGTAGTTTGACAGCAGGAAGTCATTATTTCCAACTGAAGTTTCTGGCGTACTCCTGCCACCAGAATAAAGATGGAGAAACACTACGAAACCAACAGCCATGTTAGCAAATGGAAAGGAAGGGATTTCATCTTGGAGCAAGTAACCTAATCTACTCTAATACACTCTGTCACCTCTCCAAGCTCTGTTTCAGTAGTTGCTTGGACTGGTGTTTTCCAGAGCACTGAGACCAGAAAAAGTCCAGCCACCCAGTACTATTGTCCTTGCTTTTTACCCCAAGAAGGTTAAAGGCATTGTGGGAGAATATGCAGTTGGCATACCCTTTTTAACACAGGCTAAGAGGGCCCCTAGTGGTGCCCTAGTCCAGTTGCCACCAAATCATGGAATGGCACTGTATAGCTGTCATTGGATTAAGAATGCTCCAAAGTTCCTGGACTTAAAAAAATCAGAATGCATATGAATGGAGATAAATAGCACATAGGTAGAGCATTTACTGTAGGCTAGCACAATGGAGACAATAATAAAGAAAAGTTGCCAGGATAAATATAAAATGCTTTCACTAGCATCTTTTCAGAATTGTCCATTGATTTTGGAAGATTTGCTGCAAGTCTTGAGATAAGTACCGGTACATTACTCTCATGTTCCTTAAGCTGGCATGCACTCCAGTCAAATCGTTGTGTTTTAAATTCAGTTCACTGTGGAATAGATGATGCTGGGCACAAGACAGTTGAGAGTAGCTGTTACTTCATTTCCTGGCTCAAATGCATTTTATGCAATTACTTAACATCTTTGGAGAGCGACTGGAAAAAATAGTGGGATAATCTTGGGTTTTGTTTGGGCTTTTAAAAAACACCCTTTGATGTATTGGGAATTGAGGAATCAGAATGGGGTGTGTTTATTGGTTGATGTGTGATGGTTGCTATTTTTTGAACACATTCATTATTACTCCAAATAGCCTCAGGCAGCAAAATCTCTTGGGCCACCCCTGAGTTGCTCCCAGAGTTTCCTCCTGCTCTATTAAATTTCCCCATACATTTTCCCTTGCTGCTTCTTTGCTCTTGGAATTCAGTCTATGAACAGCAAGGGATAATGGATGAGATAGTTGAATGAAACAGGAAAAGACCTGTGGGGCTGTACTTCTTCTTTTTCTCTTCAGGCTCCAGATCATTACCTGCTTCTGCCATGAAGCTTTTCGTATAGTGCTTTGGTCCTCACTGCAGCTGGAAAAAAAGTTTTAACAAAGCAAGGAAATCCCATTGTATTTATTTACTGATGCTTGCGTTTATGTACCTTTAAGTCAACTGTTGACTTAGGGTGAACCCATGGATTTCATTAATGCTTTAGGATTGCATTCTTAGTACATTCTAATCATACTTGCCCATATATACCAGTTGCTATAGGCAATATTTCAGAGGAATGAACTGGCAAAACCACCACTGAGTATTCCTTGCCTAAGAAAATCCTATGAAATTCATGGGATTGCCATAAATTGATAGATTATTTGAAGGTGTGCACGCACATATATTCATTTCCAGTCTTCTCTCATTCTTCCTTGTGGTCTCTTCCAACTCTACAATTCTATGATTCCTCTGACCCTCTTTGTTTGATCTCCCATCTACCAAAATACAGCTCATGAGCTTTGGGAGCAGTGAGGGACCTGTCTTCATTGTTTGTGCTACTTTTTGTCAGTTGTCATACCTTACAAAAAGCATAGCCATATAGTTAAATATTTAAACAATAAAAAAGAGATAATAATGCTGTTGCCTGTTTGACCAAGAGAGGATAAATTCCAGGGGTAGTGCTAACTAGATGTTGACTTCCTTTTGAAGAGATCCTCAGAGACTAGGGTTGCTAGATGCTGGAAAACTTTTCCTTGTATATAGACTGAACAAATGGCTATGTGTATGTATGTATATATCCTATGTTTTGCGGTGTGGGCCCTGCTTAAAGACAGAAATGTGTGCATCATGTAATTTGTAGATGTGGGCAATGTGTTAATTTTAGAAAGAAATACGTGGCTATGCTAACTGAAATTAATACCGTACTTTCATTTGGCATTTTGTAGAACACCAACTTCATAGCTACTTCCTGATAGTCATCCTGCAATGACAATTTCACCTGTCCCTTGTTGCTATTTTGAAAACCTGGAAACACAGCCAAAAAAACTTTTTTTTGGTAATATCTGAGTTAAATTAAAGGGAGTGCTGGTGGAGCAGTGGTTAAATGCCAATACTTCAAGTTATCACATTGTAAGTTCAATTCCAGAGGGTTCCAAGGTTCACTCAGCCTTCCATCCTTTTGTAGGTCAGTAAAATGAGTACCTGGCTTGTGGGGGCAATTACCTAACACACATTGAAAACTGCTTAGTGGAGTGTAGATGTGTAAATTGCTATTGCGTAAAACAATTTGTAAGCCGCTATGATAACCTTGTGGCTGAAGAGTGGGGTATAAATAAATAAATAAATAAATAAATAAAATAAGTACAAGTTGAGGGTAAACAGAGACCATAGCCATGCTGGTTGGAGGATTTTGAAACTAGTAGTCCTCCCCCGCCCCCACAAAAACCTTTCAAGTTGTCATGGAGAGAATCAGAATAACGCTCTTACCAATAACAAATCCAGTGTTTCACATCAGATTCTTAGAAGCAGTCATATACCTGCCCCTGTGCCCTTTCCCCTTCAGCTCTGTTCTGTGCCCCCTGTCTCTTGTAGTTTGTTTTTACAAATGATCCTATTATGTCCACACACAGATCTTGCTTACGTCATCCTTATCTGACAGTGGATGGGTGAATAAATATGCCACCTATTCCAAATTCTGATGTGTCCTCTCATTTAAGGGCTTCAGAAAGTTCCAGCTGTTCCATGGCCATTGGCTAGAACATTCATAACAATACCAATATTTATTTACAGAATGCATAGTGTTCAAAATGCCAGTTAGATACAGAACATGTTCCTTACTGTGTAGTTTTTCTCGATGTGTGTCTTGCACTGCAAAGGGTTGTTAAATGGGCCTCAAGTGATATTACTGGAAACAGTGTCTCCATAATCTATCTTCTTTAACTGTGGCAGCCAGAGTGTCTTTCTTCCATTTAGCCTTTTTTGTCTCTCCATCCCTAGTGGTAAGTTTGGCCCGTTTTCTTGCAGAACACATTTACAAGCAATGCCTGAAGTGAAATTATTGAGATAGCAAGTAAAATTTTGCACATGCCGTATGTCTATTCTTTCTTTCCTGCTGCACGAGCAACTTAGAAGAAGTAATTAAATCTTCATGAGACAAATGATGAAGGGCTTAGTTTCGGAAGTTAGAACGTTCCCAAAGCAGATGTTACCATGAAGATATATCAACAAAGCATATATGACATGACATGTTTTGTGTTTTAACTTTTCTGTTGCTATCACTAATATGAAGCATCTTGACCTCAAAGTGCTGTTTATGTTCAGAACTGATCAAAGCGAAGGAACTAGAGAGAGAGATCAGAGTCTTCAGAATTAAATCAAAAGATTTTCAGATGTGGATGATCTGTGGGTCACTGCTTGCTCCTTACCTGGGATTTGCTCTGTCTCAACTACTTTATTACTGACTTTCATTTTGGGTCTGGAAGACAAATGCAGGTTTTCTCCTGGGAACTTGGCTGACTGAAGACATTTTGCTGTGAGAGGCAGAATGGCAAATGGCACTCCTCCAAAATCAAAATGCAGAATACTCAAAGCCTACTAAGTTATTTTGGCGTATCAGGTAGAAAATTCCAGTAACTTGAAAAGGTTACATTTTATGGAAATTTCAGTCCAAAAAATAAGGCTGTCAAACTCACCTGGTGGCAATGTTTGCGGTCCCAGCAGGGGGCTTCCAGTCCCCCCCCCCCAAAGCATAGCTACTGGCTGGCCTGGTGTGGTGACCAGAAATTGTATTCCAAAAAAGGTATTTTTCCAAGCTTTGGAAAAAACTTCAAGCATCTTCTCTCACTCCTAGCAATAAAAATACAATATTAATAGATTAAATAATCAAATAACTAACTATTTGTTATCTTTTCAAGTTACCTCAAATCCCTGCCTGAAGCAGTTGCCTCACTTTACCTCGTCCTAGGGCTGGCCTGGAAAAACTAGACTACACTCTTTCATTGTTGAATCTGCCATCCCATAACATACTTACTTGCAAGTACAGTTGTCCCTTCATATTTGCTGGGGTTTGGTTCCAGGACCCCCTGTGGATACCAAAGTCCATGGATACAGAGGGACTGTAATCTCAATTTACCTCAGGGAATTTCCTTGCAAAAAGAACATGTATGGGAAAAGACCATAGGCTAGTTAACATACAGTGATGGTGGAGTGATCAATAAGATGTTCTGCTTGCTTTCAGTATCATATTTGACTGAGTCCTGCACCCAGCTATATTATTGGACAAATAGGGAACTAAATTGTCTTGACAAGCCCAGATTTACCATTAGGCAGAGTGAGGCACTGCATCCGTCTCAGGTGGCAGATACTAAGTGGCAGTAGTGGTGGCCCCAAGATACCTTTTGAGTCCCTTGGTCAACTGCCTGTTCATAGTCCAGTTTCCTCTCTAAGAAATACTGTTCTGTAATCAATACAGTCAATCATATGAGTGCCAGTTATTCCACAATATCCTCATCCCTAAATTTATTACAACTTTTCATTTGTTTCAGTGATTTGGAAATAGAACTGCAGTGACAGAACTAGTTCTTTCTCCTGAAGAAGAAATTCATCCCCAGAAAGAGTACAAAGGAGGATTCTAATTTACATAAGCATTAGTAGATGCTAATCTACATATATACATGAAGATCTGAAATAATTACTGCATCTCAACATAGTGGGGAAACTCCAAAAACATGGTGACCTGTTTGCCTGCTCAGTTTTCTACTCAGTTGCTATCGAGTTCATGGTCCCTCCTTCGTGGCCCCACCTCTTCCTTCTTTGGCCTCTATCCAGTGACATCATTACACTAGCACAGAGCCCTTTTCATTTCATTTATTTATTTATTTATACATACCCCGGTCTTCAGCCACAAAAGCTATCAGAGCAGCTTACAAATGGTCATTTTCAAAATTAACTCAGGGATGTGTATTTTCAGAATTAGTTCAGGGATGCATGACCTCTTGCACAACTACTTGGGCAATGATATAATCCAATACACCTGTGCTAATTGGGATTTTCATTCTGCTAGTGTTGTGTTAGATTTAGCTTTTATCTTTACATCATACGTGGACCAGACAACCCTTCAGATAGAGGATTGTTCTCTGTAAAGTAGGAGACAGCAAAATCCTGTGTGCACTATTCCAATATTATGCCTGCATATGCATGGCAGGCATACTGGTGGTTGAGTTTGGAAGGCTGTTCAAACAGGTGGTCAACCTGTGGTCCTCCATATGCTGTGGGATTCTGCCTTCAATCAGCAATTGTTAGGAATGATGGGACTTGTAGTTCAGCAGCATACGGAGGGCCACTGGTTCCCCATGTCTGTATAATGGTTGAAACAAATCCAGCACATCCTAAAATAACTGTTGTTGTTGTTGTTGTGTGCCTTCAGGTCATTTTAGACTTATGGCAACCCTAAGGCAACCCTATCATGGATTTTCTTGGCAAGATTTGTTCAGAGGGGTTTTTGCCTTTCTCTGAGGCTGAGAGAGTGTGACTTGCCCAAGGTCACTCAGTGGGTTTCCATGGCCAAGTGGAGATCTGGACGCTCGTCTCCAGAGTTGTACTCCAATGTACAGACTGCACCATGCTGGCTCTCACCCTAAAATAACTAGATATTGACTAGTTATTCGATCATGAGTTATAATGTAAATTGTAGGACATTTATATTACTGCTGGTATTCACAGTTGCAGACAATATTGAATGAACCAGGAAAGTGAGAAATAGTTTGCCTTGAGATAAGACATAGATTTGAATCTGCAAGGCATTATGGAAATGAGGGTCTGAGAGAGTGACTATTAGAGTAATGTTCATCTTGTTACAATGGAAAACTCAGGATGAACTTTTCAACTTTTCTATCCGCCTATAAAGGTGAGCTATAGCTAAACAATGACATTGTGTCCTTCTCCTTATTAGTGGTGACACATGCTTTAAATGGATGGTACTAATTGGTGCATGCATGCAATTGTACACAATTCTTTAACTTTATATTGCTAGTAATATAAAGATATTCCATATAATATCTCCAATATTCATCTTCTTCTCTAATCTTTTTGCTCCAAATTATTCTTTTCTGGCCCCGTGATGTGGAATTATTAACCTTTGCCTCCAGTTAGAACTGGATAAAAGCTAACCTTTTATAAGATCTAATAATCATGATGGTAAGGGCACAATCCAAGAAGAGTTAAGCACTTTTTACCCTGGTTGCAATAGAAGAATTGTGCACACACTTAAATCTCTTCAATTAGAATCAGTAGCCATTAAAATGTATTTTTCTTTAACTGGATTTATGCTCTAAGCATTATCCTTGAGAACAAACTTATCTTTGATTGTATGCAAGAAATGTAACTGTTTTTTTAACACATTGTACACGAATAATTATTATTTACAAAAGCATTTTATTAGTATCTACATGTATGAGAAATATTGCCCCAAGCAGCCAGTATTTTTTTGTTTTTCATGATATTTTAAAAAATGCTATCTCGTAATAATGCAAGATTAAGGACAGCAAACGACTTTAGATGAATAAAATAAATTGTAGACATAAGCAACGTAAGTTCTATCTTGGTCAATCTTGATGCGCTCAAACAGGGTTACAGGAAATTAGTAATACTGTAATTAGTATTTCAATAAGGCATATTCTTTTGCTCTTACCCAATCAACTGGTATAACATAGACACTTTAGTACAAACATACAGATCCTCTTCCACAACAGCAGGACCAACTTAAGAAATTTTTCTCGCCTAAAGCAAAGGACAAGACATCATCTTGTCTATTCCAAATATGGACAGTTAATTGTAATTCTATTCCATGTACAAAAACTGACTGGACTGGTAGTTCAACACATCTAATAGAACACTGTTCACCATTACACTTGGAGGCAGCAGGCTATTTTAGAGGTTGTGGGGAAAGCTGCATGGTTAGCCCACAGTCCAAGGTGTCCAGGAGGAACAGGTGAGAAATTACCACTGCTGCTCCACAGCATCTACCAGCTTGGAAATTTGCCTCAGTATGCTTAATGTTAGGACAGGCTGTGCACAGCAGCTTCCCCATTCATTTTTGTGGAGGGGGAGAATTCTGTTTCAAGATGCAAGTTTTTTGACACTTGTGGAGAAGTCTTCCTGTACATGAATCTTCAGCATCTTACAGCATCAGATGATCACACTATAATCTGAAGAGAGTTCCTTTTAACAAGAAAATAAAAGGAAGGGGCAAGTTGCTTTGTGTTTTAAATAACTCTTTGTGCATGGCTAGAGAATGGGGTTGTTTTTTTTTTTAATTGTTCACGTCTTTTTACAAAACAATTTCCTTTAACATGAAATAAATGTACAGTATATATTCCAGTGGATATAAAGAGACACCATTGTCAGTGAAGCAGATAGGGATGTATTTTTCCCTTTCATTTAATACCAGTCAGTTAGTCTATTTTGGTATTATCTTGAGCTTCAAAGGAGCCATTCCTTAACAAAGAGTGATGTCTCTGTTTTCTAGTAACTAGTTAAGACAATCTTAGCAGCAGTTCATAAATGTTTTAAAGGAAGTAGAATTCTAATACTCTGCATATTTAACAATAAAATCAAGCAATCCGAATTAGAAAGAAAAAAGAAAAACAGAATAAGCCTTTAACAAAGATTAACATTTTCAGAAAAAATGCAAGTAACAATCAACAGACTGCATTAATCATATTAGAGTATTTCTCCTATAATTCATAAGTCGATTTTTAATGTAGGTCTTCTGTTGCTGTTGTTCCTGCTGCTGTTGTGTGTCTTCAAGTCATTTCCAACTTAAGGTGACACTATCACAGTGTTTTCTGAGGGCTGAGAGTGTGTGACTTGCCCAAGGTCACTCAGTTTTCATATCCGAGTGGGGATTCGAACCCTGGTCTCCAGAGTCATAACCTAGCATCCAAACCACTATATCATGATGGCTCTCTATAGAAGGTCTTCATTCCAGTTTAATTTTTGAGGTGGGAATACATTGTGGCTTCTGACATTGTAGTATAATACTAACACATTGTTACAAAACAAATTACAGCTGTCCCTCCATATTTGCGGGGCTTAGGGGCGCAAGAACCCTGTGAATGTGAAAAAAGTGAATAAAATACACCCCCCCACCCACGTGCAACCCCCCCCACCCTTCCAAAGTGGTGATGGGGCTTTTGAAGCCTCGTAGCCACTTCTAAGCCTCCACCCCTGCCCTCGCAAAGCTGCTTTCCACTCCAAACAGAGCCAAGCCCAGGGAGATCGGGTCTAAATTGCCCCCCTCCTTGCTCTCTCTGGGCTTGACTCTCCATTTCAAATGGAGGAAAGCCCCAGGAGATTGCCTCTGTTTGAAATGGAGAGCCAAGCCCTGAGAGAGCAAGGAGGGGGGCAGTTTAGACCTGCTCTCCCTGGGCTTGGCTCTATTTGGGAGTGGGGAGCCAACTCCCAAGAGAGCAGGGAGATCAGGTCTAAAGCGCCCCCCTCCTTGCTCTCTCGGGGCTTGGGTCTCCATTTCAAATGGAGGCAAGCCCCAGGAGAGTGGGGAGTGGGTGCTTTAGACCCTGTCTCCCCACTCTCCCTGGGCTTGGCTCTGTTTGGAATGGAGAGTTAAGCCCCCAAACAGCAGGGAGATTGGGTCTAAATCGCCCCCCTCCTTGCTCTCTCAGGGCTTGGCTCTCTGCTCCAAATGGAGGCAAGCCCCAGGAGAGTGGGGAGGGGGGAGCTTTAGACCCCATCACCCCACTCTCCCTGAGCTTGGCTCTGTTTGGAGTGGAGAGTCAAGCCCCAAGAGAGCAGGGAGATCGGGTCTAAAGCGGCCCGGTCCTTGCTCTCTCAGGGCTTGGCTCTCCATTTCAAACTGAGGCAGCAAGCCTCAGGAGAGTGGGGAGGGGGGTGCTTTAGACCCGATCCCCCCACTCTCCCTGGGCTTGGTTCTGTTTGGAGTGGGGAGCCAACCCCTGAGAGAGCAGGAAGATCGGGTCTAAAGCGCCCCCCTCCTTGCTCTCTCGGGGCTTGGCTCCCTATTTCAAACTGAGGCAATCCCCAGGAGAGTGAGGAGGGGGGGCGCTTTAGACCCGATCTCCCCACTCTCCCTGGGCGTGGCTCTATTTGGAGTGGGGGAGCCAACCCCTGAGAGACTAGGGAAACCAGGTCTAATTATTAGAGTTGGAGGTTAAGAGTTGGAAGCTGAACAAAATGTGCAGGTTTCTCAATACTGAAATGCTGTAAATTTTCAGTCCTATATAGGACACAAGGTGGGAAGATTTAAGATCCAGAGTAAAACAGGAGTAGTGGCTACTAAACATACAAGTAAACCTAATTAGTTTGAAAGTTGCATTTTTTTGTCAGTTTAGGAAGGAAAAAAGAAGCATCAAAGGGTAACAAATACTATGATAATGTGAAAAGTTATATAGTGGGATCTATACAGTACTAAAAGAACATAGAAAGAACATGGCTTGTTTTCCTCCAGAGCAATATAAATAAATATAGTTGAATGAGAATAGTTCAGAGAATTTTGGTATCCTCTATAGAAACATAATTTTAGGAATTTATTTCTGAATTCTATGCAATTGCTGCTACTATTGCACTACTGAGAAAAAGAACAAATAAAGAATACTTTATAGCACCACATTGCATGTTGAAGGAGGATTAGCAGCTGGTAGTTTAGATGCAATAACCCCCACCCAAGAAATATAGTTTCTACTTTTATTATTAAATCATTTCCCTCTATATTCTCCCAGTAATTGAACATTTGGATCATATTGTTTACACGAGAATGAATTCTGTCCCTCTGTCATGCACAGGTGTCTGACCCATGGGTCTTCCTTCCTTCCTAAAGGATAATAGATAGAAATTGATTTATTCAAAGAAGAGGAGATGATGATAATGGAAATTTCTTAGGTTTCTTTTCTCTAAGAAAGATTCATCCCTTGGCATATGGTTGATAACTAAAAATTGGCCCATCCTGTTTCAAGGAGTAGAGAAATGTCTTAACCTCTTGCCCCAAAGATGATAATGTTGGGACCAGGCAATCATTATCAGAGAGGGACCACAACCAAAAATGTCCTCTGTCTTGTCACTATCCTCTGTGCTTTTCTCATAGGAGGTATTCAGAAGAAGGCCTCCAACACTGATCTCAGGGTCATTTTCTATCTCTTTTGTGACACGTCTGGTGTTTCAACAAGTATTATGGTCCTAAACCATATAAAGCTTGGTAGAAGTGGTGGGCACACTGCAGGGCTTGGAGGGCCTTTTTTTTACTCCTGTGAGACCAAGAGGGCCACAACATGCTAGTGTAGTCACCATTTTGAATAAGTGGCAGTTCATCACTTGCTTTTGAGGTGAGGGTGAGGTCACTGGTTTTGGATAGGTGCGCCAACATAGCATTTTAAAAATCATTCTTGGTGGTTTTCCCACTGAAAATAGTTTTTGTTTCTGGCCAAAAATATTTTGAGGGTGCTTGGGATTTGGGGGATCTTGGGAGGCCCAATGCATGCTGCTTCTGGGCCACACAGCACCCACCCCTGCTTTATAGGCTAAAGTCAGCACAGTACTTTAGACCCAGAAATGTTTTGGCAGCCAGAGACGCTTGGCCTGAATAGGTGTTATATGATCATACTTTCTGGTCTCCATGATCTATCTGGCAACTGCATTTTGGGCCAGCTGCATTTTCTGAACTATCCTCAGAGGCAATGCCACACAACATATTGCTATAAAATAGGAATCCCTTTCATATCATATTGTTCAGGTTTCTCTCCATTTCTGCATTCTAGGCAGGATTTTGCAGCAGCAGAAGAGCTGCTATAAACGCAGTGCTCTCTGATCTGTAGCAGGTCACCTGGTTTAGGCTTATGCCATCAAGAACCATATCGTTTTTAGCCCCAGATGTAAGTATTTGGATTTACTTAGAATCTATCCATACTGCACAGTTATAGCACTTTGATACCAGTGTTACTCCTTTGCTTCATCCTATAGAATGCTTGGATTTGTAGTGTGCTAAGGTACTTCAAATTCTCTTTTGCCCTCCCCTGAACACTGCATTAGTACTCTCTAAACACCTCAAACCCCAGAATTCCATAAGGTGGGGCCATGGCTGTTAAAGTGATATCAAAGTGATATAACTGTGTAGTGAGGATACACCCTTAGAGTAGGACTTGGAGTGCAGTACTTGAAGTAGAGGAATTAAAATCAAGAGGGCAAGTAAATAATGGCTAACATAAGTCTCATGGATTTTGGTGAGTCCATTAAGTCTGAATTCAAACCCAGAGTTGCCTGCCAGGAATGTAGAAGCTTAATTAAATACTTTTCATACTTTTCATAAAAATGTATCAAAGGTGGTACACTAGTTTGGCCTACATCCAGTTGCTAGCCTCAACAAGAGTACACACATGGACTCAATTGCTGAATAGAAACGCAAACTTATGTAAATCCCTTTGATGTAATGGATATACTTTAGCTGATAACTAGCAATTGGATTTAGGCCTTTGTTTCCAAGGAAAATCATTTATATCCAAAGTATTATAATGGCAAATACAGAGATACTACATAAGAACTCTGCTCAGGCTACTGTTGTGTGTTTCTATTAAGAAAGCCAAGGGACAAAATCAAAGAGGTGAACAGTACAAGGTGACTAAGAGTCACTCTGTAGTTATTTTTAGCTTGGCTTAAAAAACAAAACAAAAGAAAACCCTTTCTATTGGAGACTGACATGATGAAAATGGTGATGACGCAAAACTCTGGACCAGCGCAGTCATGTACATCAGCAATTACAGGCAATAGCAACAACCTCCAAATTTCAAACAAAGCAGTGAATGTGAGAAAGGGGGATGCTAGCTGTGTTAAAGTATGTTTACTAGTATTGTAGTGAATGAATCTCTCTCTCTGGCTTTTCTTCGCAAATGAAGATTCAGGAAGGACTCTTCCTACACTTACTGCAAGCGCGCTGATGACTAAAAAGGCCAATCCGAGATAGACAAGTCCGGTTGCAGAAAGCACAGCAGTAGGTTTCCTTGGGTGATGTTTCCGGGTTGTGATTCTTTCTGCGTTGTCGTTTCTCTTCAAGACTTGTTCGGCATGAGTTCTCAAATAAGGCTGCAGCATTGTGGATAGTGCATCTCCATGCCCCCCGATGTGAGGCCAGGGCAGACCATTGTTGGTGATCAGTTTGGCCGAGTCTGAGGTGTTGTTTCAGGGAGTCCTTGTATTGCTTTTTTGGAGCACCCCTCTTACGCTGACCCGTGGCGAGTTCACCGTAGAGTACTATTTTTGGGAGGCAATGGTCCTCCATCCTAGAAACATGCCCTGCCCAGCGCAGCTGTGTTCTCAATATCATGGCCTCAATGCTGGTGATCCCTGCTTGCTCAAGGACAGCAACATTCGTCACATAGTCAGTCCAGTGTATATTTAGGATTGTGTGTAAACAGCGCTGATGAAAGCGCTCGAGGAGTCGTAAGTGGTGGCGATAGGTGAGCCATGTTTCAGACCCATAAAGGAGAATAAACAGTACAATGGCTCTATACACACTAATTTTTGTGCTTTGACTCGGGTGTTTATTATTCCAGACTCTTTTGTAAAGTCTTCCAAATGCACTATATGCCTTTGCTAATCTGTGATCAATCGCTTTGTCAATCTTGGCATCTGAGGAGATGATGCTTCCCAGGTAGGTGAACTGCTGAACGGACCTAAGCACAGATTTACCAACGGCCATGTGGGGATGGTGGTGTTTGTCCTGTGGTGCAGGCTGGTAAAGAACTTCCGTTTTTTTCAGTTTGACTTCCAGCCCAAACAGCTCTGCAGCTTTTGCGAAGCAGGATGTTAGGCGCTGCAGAGCTGCTTCTGTGTGGGCAACAAGGGCAGCAGCATCAGTGAAGAGCAGCCACGGACTAGATAGTTTAGAGTCTTAGTGTGAGCCCTCAGACGGCTTAACTTAAACAAGCTACCATCAGTACGGTAGCGTATATAGAAGCCGTGTTCTTCTTCAAGCTCAGCCATAGCCCTTCAGAGCATCATGCTGAAAAAGATTGTAAATAAAGTTGGAGCAAGAACACAACCTTGCTCCACTCCATTAGTTATTAGAAAGGGCTCTGAAAGAGCATCGCCATATCTGACTTGACCCTGCTGGCCCTCGTGTAGCATAATCATTTTAAGGAATTTGGGGGGGACATCCTAGTCTTTCTAGGATCTGCCACAGACCTTTTCTACTCACGGTGAATGAAAAGTTACGATTAATAGGTAAGGTCATCTGCATCCCGCATCCCAGAAGCAAGCTGGGAAAAAGAACCCTTGTTACTTGTTACTGTTCCAGTGGCTGGGTGTAGTTAGATGCTCTAGGCCTTCATTGTGTTTCAACAGTAAGTTACTTCCTGAGAGTCTGTGGCTGTTGTCAGTGGAAGAATATCAGTGAATCATTATTACAGCAAATGTTATGTCCCCAAATGTTATTTGCCTCCCAAGAGGCAAATTGGAAGACTATAGTATTAAAATTCTAATTGTTAGTGCTATCTGTAGTAGATATACTCAGTCAATGGAAACTTGCTGAGTCACCATTTATGGAAGTTCCATTGCTTCAGTGGGTGTACTCTAGATGATGGGTAGGAAAAGTGTGGCTCCCCTTAATTGACTTTGCTATAACTGGGAGTTGGCTGCTTTTCCAGACCTTGTTTATCCTGCTGCTGGCATTTTGGGGCTGCTTTCTCAGATAAAAAACAACTGAAACACACAAAAACACCACCCCTAGCCTGGAATCCCACCACCACCCAAAAATATCTTCCTTTTTTTTAATCAGATATCTCTCACAAAGGCAACAAGAAGTGGGGTATCTTGGCACCTTGGGGGGTGAGGGGATTCAGCCTGCAGAATACTGGCCCCTAGCCTGTGTGATTGTCAACTTGGGCTCTAGATAGATCAGACTAACAGATTTCTTTAGGACAGAAGGTATTCTGAAAGAAATGGTAATTTCCACATCTACTTGGCTAGATTAAGTAAGTATGGCAGAAACCATCTTTGGTGGTATAAGAACACCGCCCCCTTTTCACCCCAAATACAGGTAAGAGAAGTGTGACATGATCAACTAGCTGATTAAATCAGTTCTGGTTTTCTCAGGAGAATCATAGAATCATAGAATTGTAGAGTTGGAAGAGATCACAAGGGCCATCCAGTCCAACCCCCTGCCATGCAGGAAATCACGATCAAAGCATATAGAATCATAGAATTGTAGAGTTGTATTGTTATTTTAAAAATAAAATGGTTTAAATGTATGTACCCTGGGGTACCTTTAGTATCCACATCAAATTAAACCAGTGCTAATCTCTGCACTGATGACCCATTATTTAAACTCCACCTTGGTGTGCTTCGGAATAAACCTCAAGGTTTTTGAGGCTCCAGGACAATTGAATGACATTGGAAATAAGACAGTAGCACAAATCATAGCACAAGCCAGCACTTGAATTGTGTAATACTCCTTTCCCATTATTAGTAAGATCACACATTCTCTATATTGACGGCCCCTTGTCATGGGAGAGAGGCTTACGTACCCTAATGATGTTTTGAGCTATGCTGGCGGTGGCATAATAGCCACCGGTAGGGCCTCCCATGCCAGACAGGTCAAAACTGAAGGGTCTGACAAAGAGCGTCAAAGGACAGGATGGGCTCTCTAGCCTTATGGAACCATCCTAGGAGAAGGAAAACTCTAATCCCAAACCCGGGCAGATGGTGCTCATCCAACCCTGTAAGGTCATCCATCTAAGAGAAGGAAACTCTAATCAAACCTACAACCTGAGGACCTCGCTGCTACCGTCCATGCTTGCAAGGCCACGGCAGATGAACCTCTGGTTTAAAGGGTGAGGCCAGTTCTGCGCATGCTGCGCTCCACCAGAAAAATCCATTGCACAGGCTCGAAGGACAAATCCAATTCTGAAAAAGCCCTGTAGCGATAGGCAAGGGACAAAGCGACAGGTGTAAAGACGCACTGGAAGCCGCAGACCCAACCCTGCATGCAGGAGGTTCAGGACTTTGGGTCTCTTGAGGCTGATCTGGGGGATGACCGTCTTGTTTGGCAGCATCCTGAACGACCAAGCAGCCTTTTTTAAGGAGAGCACTTCTTGCTCCATATGGAGAGGGGCCTAGAAAAGGTGGCCTAATGAAAGCTCATGCCCATCTACCTGATTGGCTAGCCGCGGCCAACGGACATCTTCTGATGCGGTCAAACCAAGGCAAAGAAACAAAGGCACACACCGGCCTCCAAAGGTTTAAATAAACTGACGCTTGCATGCTGGAACATCAGAACCATGCAAGACTCTGCAGATAGTGGACAGCCTGAGTGTCGTTCTGCTCTAATAGCCCAAGAACTATCACGACTTAATATTGACATTGCTGCTCTTAATGAAGTTCGTCTCCATGAGGAAGGCAGCCTTAAAGAACACGGCGCCAGCTACACACTTTACTGGTCTGGCAAACCCAAAACCGAAAAACATCTTCCAGGAGTAGGCTTTATGATTAAAAACTTCATTGCCTCCAAACTTGAAACCTTGCCAACAGGACACTGATCGCATTATTTCCTTACGCCCCCCCCACATGTTGTTCTCTTCGGTATATATGCCCCAACTATGCAAGCCAACCCTGTAGAGAAAGACAAATTCTACACAGACCTACGCCAACTCATACAAAAAGTCCCTATAGAAGATAAAATTATTATCCTTGGTGACTTCAATGCCAAAGTAGGAAAGAATTTCGAAGCCTGGAAAGGTGTTTTAGGCAAACATGGTGTTGGAAATTGCAATGATAACAGATGCCTCTTGCTAGAGTTCTGTGCAGAACAACAGCTGACTATTACAAACACTATCTTTCAGCAGAAAGATAGCTTGAAGACAACCTGGATGCATCCCTGATCCAAACATTGGCACCTCATTGACTGTGTTCTAGTCCACCAGAGAAACATTTGTGATATCCGTCATACTCAAGTGATGTCCAGTGCAGAATGCTAAACAGACCATCGCCTCGTAAGATGTAAACTAAATCTTCATCTTAAGTTCAAACCTAAGAGGGGTGGCATCTTAAAGAAGAGACTCCAAGTCAACAATCTTCAACAAGCTACCATGAGAGACAACTTCCAGGCAAATCTGCAAACAAAACTTGAAGAGCATCCTACAGATCCTTCTCCTACAGTGTTTTGGCAATATATCAAAAACAGTATCCTCCAGTCTGCAGAAGAATCCCTCAGGTTCTCCCATAAGAAAAATCAAGACTGGTTTGACGGAAACAATCAAGAGATCCAGGATCTGCTGGCAAAGAAGAGAACTGCTCACCAGGCATACCTCACCCAGCCAACTTGCCATGGAAGAAAAACAGCTTTCCATCTCACATGTAATAAACTTCAACAAAAACTCCGAGAATTGCAGAACAAGTGGTGGATCAATATAGCAGAAAAGACACAATGCTGTACAGATCTGGGTGATCTTAGAGGGTTTTATGAAGCTCTTAAAGCAGTGTTTGGACCTACTTATCAGGTCCATCGCTCCTTATACAGCACAGATGGTCAAACTTTAATTACTGATAAAGCCTCCACCCTGAATCGATGGGCTGAACATTTTCAAAGTCTCTTTAGCGCCAACCGAGTAGTCCAAGGCTCAGCTATCCAATATATGATACAAAAACCAATGAACAATGAATTGGACATAGCTCCCACTTTGGAAGAGACCCTTAAGGCCATACAGCAGATGAAAAACGGCAAGGCAGCTGGGATTGATGGAATCCCACCTGAAGTTTGGATACACAGAGGTCATGTACTCCATGATAAATTCCACAAACTCCTTGTGAATTGCTGGGAAAAAGGGGAACTGCCATCAGATCTCCGAGATGCAGTCATCATCACCCTGTACAAGAAAAAAGGAGCAAAATCTGATTGCTCAAACTATCGAGGCATAACACTGCTCCCTATTGCTGGAAAAATATTTGGCAGAATACTCCTGAATAGATTAATTCCTGCTATTGCAGAAGAACTTCTTCCTGAAAGCCAATGTGGCTTCAGAGCCAATAGGAGTACTACAGATATGGTATTTGCCCTTAGACAACTGCAAGAGAAATGTAGAGAGCAGAACAAGGGTCTCTATTTAACATTTGTTGACCTCACCAAAGCCTTCGACACTGTGAGTAGAAAAGGTCTGTGGCAGATCCTGGAAAGACTAGGATGTCCCCCCAAATTCCTTAAAATGATTATCTTGCTACATGAGGGCCAGCAGGGTCAAGTCAAATATGGCGATGCTCTTTCAGAGCCCTTTCTAATAACTAATGGAGTGAAGCAAGGTTGTGTTCTTGCTCCAACTTTATTTACAGTCTTCTTCAGCATGATGCTCCAAAGGGCTACGGCAAAGCTCGAAGAAGAAGATGGCATCTATATACGTTACCGTACTGATGGTAGCTTGTTTAACTTAAGCCATCTGAGAGCTCACACTAAGACTCTAAACTATCTAGTTCATGAGCTGCTTTTCGCTGATGCTGCTGCCCTTGTTGCCCACACAGAAGCAGCTCTGCAGCGCCTAACATCCTGCTTCGCAAAAGCTGCAGAGCTGTTTGGGCTGGAAGTCAACCTGAAGAAAACGCAAGTTCTTTACCAGCCTGCACCACAGGACGAACACCACCATCCCCACATGGCCGTTGGCAAATCTGTGCTTAAGTCTGTTCAGAAGTTCACCTACCTGAGAAGCATCATCTTCTCAGATGCTAAGATTGACAAAGAGATTGATCACAGATTAGCCAAGGCATATAGCATATTTGGAAGACTTTACAAAAGAGTCTGGAGTAATAAACACCCGAGGCGAAGCACAAAAATTAGTGTGTATAGAGCCATTGTACTGTTATTCTCCTTTATGGATCTGAAACATGGCTCACCTATCGCCACCACTTACGACTCCTCGAGCGCTTTCATCAGTGCTGTATATGCACAATCTTAAATATACACTGGACTGACTATGTGATGAATGTTGCTGTCCTTGAGCAAGCAGGGATCACCAGCATTGAGGTCATGATATTGAGAACACAGCTGTGCTGGGCAGGGCACATTTCTAGAATGGAGGACTATCGCCTCCCAAAAATAGTACTCTACGGTGAACTCGCCATGGGTCAGCGCAAGAGGGGCATTCCAAAAAAGCGATACAAGGACTCCCTGAAACAACATCTCAGGCTCGGCCAAATTGATCACCAACAATGGTCTGCCCTGGCTTCACATCGGGAGGCATGGAGACGCACTATCCACAATGCTGCAGCCTTATTTGAGAACTCATGCCAAACAAGTCTTGAAGAGAAACAACAACGCAGAAGGAATCACAACCCGGAATCATCACCCAAGGAGACCTTCTGCTGTGCTTTCTGCAACTGGACTTGTTTATCTTGGATTGGCCTTTTTAGTCATCAGCGCGCTTGCAGAAAGTGAAGGATGAGTCCTTCCTGAATCTTCTTTTGTGAAGAAAAGCCAGAGAGAGAGAGAGAAGATCACATACCCCTTATTTAAAAGGAATTAAAAGGTAATTACACTGCAAAAGAAGTGAGGTTATCCCTTGTTAATTTACAAATATAAAGTAATGTTGTCCTACCTTCATTACTGGAAAAAACTGATTGCATGTTAGTACAGTTGTCCCTTCACATTCGCTGACTTTGGTTCCAGGACCCCCCATGAATACCCGAATCCGTGAATACTCAAGTCCCATTATATGTAATGGGATAGCAAAATGATGTCCCTTGTATAAGATGGCAATATCAAGGTTTGCTTTTTGGATTGTTATTTTTTAAAGAATATTTTCAAGCCCTGAATACTTAAATCCGTGAATGTCAAATCCGTGAATATGGAGGGACAACTGTACTTCTTTACTTGTTACTAATTACTTCCAGGTTTCAATCCCAGACTTGTTATATGGTAAAAAGCATAATATTTCCAAATGCTTTACAAGAGAGATGCATATGTCTTATCCCCATGAGGGTAAACGAGTTGCTAATGGACACAAGTATTTTCAAGTTCATAAAGGGGGATGAGAGGGCCTTCCTCTTTTGAGCTTCTGTTCACACCACTCGACAGTGTGCTGCTATTGGACATGAAAGCACAATGTAATAGGAATACTCTCCTATAAATAAGAGGAAGCAATATTCTGCTGAGTCTCAAAGGATAGTCACAAACAGAGGATAAACTTGGATGATATTTTCAAAAGTTTGTAAGTAAAAAAAAAAATCAGGTAGGAAACTAAGAGATCATCAAGAAAATGTCCACATTTGTTGCCAAAACTCTCTACAAGTAGAAATATTTCTGTGTACTCTCAGTCCATCCCAGACTGTTCTTGACAATAATACGATAATAAGCCTTCACTTTTTCTGGAAAATATGTTTTAAAATATCCATATATTTATGTACATTGATAGATTGTTAACCTACTCTGCAACCCTCAAGGATTTTCAGAATGCCTAATAGATGTTTACTTAAGAAAAAGGGTGGGAACATTTGGCCACCCCAGATACTGTTTAACTACAATTCCCACCAATCCTAACCAACCTAACCACTGGAGAAGGATGATGGAAGGTGAAGTCCCAACAGCATCTGGAGGACTCCCCATCTCTGTTTGATGGGGCACAGAGAATGTAGGAGGTTGACTGGAAAAGTCTCAGGACCTGTTGGAAACCTGTTAAAGTGATTGTAAATCTTTCAATTAAAACTGAAGGAGGAAGTTAGATATGTTAACATACAACACTGATGTTTACATTCTATTAAGGCCAGACAGACGCCCCTTATGTTCCAGTTATAGACCCAATTTCTTTCCTCAGAAGAAGAAGCAGAAAGACTGGAAGAAAAAGCACTGGTATTTTCAAAGACGGGGTGGGGAGGGGTACCAGGACAAATGGCAGTGTGGCTTTCTGTGTGTGTGTATTCTGTTTTTAAGCTGGATAAGTTTGCTGATACAAGTGGCAACAGAGCAGCAACTAGCAGCACAGTGGACTGTGCCACAACAGCTCTGATTAAATGGTGTTACAGTATGACTTCACAGCATTCCAGAGGCCTTGTTGGAGAGTGGGATAGAGTGGCAGGGCTTGCCACAAAAGTAGGGAGGCATTTTTGATTCAGCACCAATATAGGCATTGAAATCCTTTCAACAGTTGGGGTAAGTGGTTTGGAAAAGAGTTTTTTCCAAATCATTCATCCACATCAAGTGGCATTCATCTCAGGGAGGCATGGTTCAGACCACCGTAGGCACTTTATTGATTTTGTATAAACAGTTGAGCAGAGGGAAGATTCTCTTTTTAAAAACTTTTTTCTAGATACCAAAAAATCTTTCATGGGCATACTGGAATTTGCTGTGCAACAAATGAATAACATCTCATTTTCTTGCTGATTTTGTTACTTGGTTAAGAACAAAACATCTTAGTCTCTAAATCAGAGTGATACTTTAATGAGGTTCACTCAGGCTACTTCAAGTTAAGAATGGGTACATGACAGGAGTGTTCTTTATTCTCGTCTTTAATTGGGGGAATGAAGCCTCAGACTATCAGACACCATTTTATGTACCTGATAAGTACTGAAATAATTGTGCTTAGTGTTTATCACATATACAAATGTGTTTGTGGCTCATGTCTTGAAAACAGGAAGTCTGAAATGATTCCCAGGACAGGATGGACTAGCAATAGAGGTTCATACAAAATTGCAACATTATAGACTTATCATGCCTGCAAGATTCATACTAGCAGCAAATAGACTTAGGTTGCATGTTATTAACAGTCACTGATCACAAAACGGTTACTGGTAATAACACCAATATCTTGCCATTGGTAAGTTTATGAATACAGTTGGTATGATTTTAATATCTATATCTGTGGATGCATGGCTGGATGGACAGACAGACATGTTCATACTTCTCTGTCTCTGTTCCTCCTTATGGTTTCCAAGGCAATGTATAGAAGTACAGTATACATAAAAGTTGTCAGGCTAATATAAATACAGTATAGTAAACCTCTTATCCTGGTTCAAGCTAAACAGCTGAATAGATAGATAGATAATAGATATTTTTGTAATTCTATATCTCTGTTCCTTCAGATGGAATCCAAGGTAGTATATAGAAGCATATATAACATTAGTCAGATTAATATAAACACAGTACTATAAACCCTTTCTCCTGATTCAAACCAAAGGCAATAGAAATGGATTTCTTGAGCTATAATTGTAAAAGATGTTATCCTTCCATCCGAACCCACACAGGTTTTAGGATATTTGGGGGAGGCCCTTCTCTGAGTTGTGTCACCCTCATAGGCACTTCTTATGGGAGCACGAGCAAGAGCTTTCTCAGTGGGTGCTCTCACAGGGTTTGGAATTCCTTTCATAGAAAAGCTAGACTGGCTCCCTAACTGTCCTTCCAGATTTATTGCAACAGGCTATTTTGAACAGAGTCTTTTATAAGGAAAGGTCTTGTATTATTTTCATTACTTGCCTTTTTAATTGATGTATTTTAAATGATTTTAGTTCTATAGAAAATTACATTTAACAACAACTTCCAGGTTTTTTTTTTTTTTAAAAACACCTTGTATCTGTTCTGTAAGCTGCCTTGAGTCCCACTCTGAGGAAAAGGTAAGATATAAATAGGCCAGCAGTAGCTGCTGCTGCTGTTTCAACAAAGGCTCTTTTTAAAATTTATTTGTTCAAGCATGGCCACTTTAATATTAGTTATAGAGCATCCTGGAAGTTTGGATGGTTCTCCCATTGGACTTTTAATATTGCCATTTCAGATATGAGATTTGTTCAGACAAGAGATTGGCCTATTTGTCCTATGCAGAATGCAGAAGGGGACTGGCGCCAGAGAATGGTGGTATGGTAGATTATGGTACAAAAAGATTCAGCTTCGTGCCACTGCCAAGCCCTATGATAGTGCTTAGGGCTTAACCTGGCTTCTTCACAAGCTATTAAACCAAAAGGCTTAACTTTGATATCTGTTTCCTTGACATTATTAGTTTGTATTGTTTGCCTTCAAGTCATTTCCAACTAATGATGACCCTAAGGTGAAGCTATCATGGGGTTTTCGTGGCAAAATTTGTTCAGAGGGGATTTGGAATGGCTTTCCTCTGAGGCTCAGAAAGCGTTTATTTATTTAATTCATTTATATCTTGCCTTTTTCCAATACTGGGACCCAAGGGAGATAACATATTTAAAAATAGCATAGATTAAAACTATACAGAGTCATTAATAGAAGTATAAATATGTATATGTATAAACATGTATAAAGTTATCTCTGTATGTCGTTTTGTGGTGACCTGTAACCACAAAATGGATACGTTCAATGTATTTTACTATTCTTCATAAATAAAATAAATTATGAAAAAAGATGTATAAATAAACAGCACTGCACAGCAGTGCAGTCAGTTTTTTAAAGCCTAATGGCATAAAAATGTTTGACCTGGGGAGCCACCAAGAAGACCCTTTTCCCCACCAAATGAGCCTGGGAAGGTGGTGGGGGAGGAGAGAAGGGCCTCCCCAGATGTTCATAGAACTCATAAAGGAAGATGTAGTCCTTCAAATAACCTCGATCCAAGCTGTATAGGGCTTTATAGGTCAAAAACAGCACTTTGACTTGTGCTTGGAAATGAACTGCCAGTCACTGAAGCTGTTGCAACAAGGAGTTATGTGGTCACTGTAGCCCAAGGTCATGCAGTGGGTTTTCATGCACAGTGGAGATTCAAACACTGGTCTCCTGAAGTCCTAATGGAAGACTTAAACTATACCATACAGACTCAAAGTGCTCTCTTGTTTATAGTTTAGGTATGTTGAGCTAAAATGCAACTTCAGGTTCACATGAAAATTCTGTGGATGAACAGGGATTTCAACCTAGGGTGCCCCCCTCCATCTTCTACAGCCAGATCTTCACCACAGAACTATCTTTCTGATCAATTAAATTGAACTCTTACTCTAATACTAAAATTTCATTAGTATTGATTTGCATTTTGATGTACTCAATCAGAATTTTTCTAGTATGCCCAGCAGAATAATTTTTAATGCTACGTTTACCGTTGTCAACTTGAATAGACTTGATTTCCTATGTGCCAAGAATATTATCATCTGGCCATACCAGATATCCAGGTAACCTTCTCAGAATTTAACAGGCAGATGTCAAACCTTGGAAAAAAGAAGCAGGATGCTGTGCTTCCCCTAGAAACTCCACCTAAATTACAACCTTGGTAGTTTTTCTCTCCTTTAGTAACTGGCCACACAATCTAGTTCTAAAAATCAATGTAATTTGTTCATTAAGTCCCTGCAGCTGCTTTTAGATTTAGATTTGCTAAAAATGAAACTGCAGCCTAATTCAGTTTAATTTGCAGATTGCTTACTTCTTGCCAATGATCAATAAACAGTGCGTGAAAACTGGCAACTCTTGGCCAATTTATTATGGAACATTCTGACTAAATAACCAAGTATGCTTCTGGTGCAGAGAGAATTGAAAAACATCAGCATAAAGAGGAATCAAATTTGTTGCCATTTATTTCTCTTTTGAAATGGTCTCCCTAACTCTTAAAAGCTTTACCTATCTCATACATGGAAGTAGATGGAAGAAGATCACTGACCAGAAGGGGTAGGGCCATTCCTGAGCACAAGACTAGAATAGGTATACTATGTTGAAGGAAGTCTGCTCATGACATTACTGCTGGTCAAATCTGGCAACATAATGAGCATCTTAACTTGAATTGCTGCCTGAAATGAGAGCTTCCAGCTACCTTGAGGGCCCCATAAAGCTGCAGTGACATTTAAGAGGGGGAGATTAAGGAATGGAGTGTTGAGTCCGTTAACAGACCATAAACAAAAGTGGAAGAAAAGAAATAAAATGTTAGGTAAAATGATAATAGGTTGAGTATCCCTTGTCCGAAATGCTTGGGACCTGTTGTGTTTTGGATTTTGGACGTTTTCCAATTTTGGAATATTTGTATATACCATATGTTCCTGTTTATAAGACTGCTTTTTAACACTTGAAAATCTCCTCAAAAGTGGGGGGTCACCTTATACGCCCAGCAGATACTTCCCCCTGCTGTGAGAATGACTGCTTTGCCTTTGAAGTGTTAAATTGCCCTTCATTTAGGGATTGTATTTTGGTAAACTTGCCAGGAAGATTTCCATTTGCATAGTTTTGGGGATTTCCTCTCTAGGAGTTTTCAAGTCTGCCAGTGTGGCTCTAAAATCATTAATGTGCTCATTCAAAAATTTGGGATTTGATAGCTTCATATTAACCAACTTCATTATTAATGAAACCTTACTTTCCAAAGATTGAACACCACAGAGATTTTTCAAACTATCCCATGCTTTTTTAGCTGTTCTCAGTCCTTTAATTTCACAGACTATTCCATCATCTACAGCCACTGAGCTGGCTAGCTGGTGGGGGGGGGCAGGCTTTCCAGCCAGGTGGCTGGCTGGAGGGGGGGGGGAACTCTATATTTTAACTTAAAAATTGGGGGGTCATCTTATGCGCCCAGTCGTTTTATATGCTGGAATATATGGTACATAATGAGATAGCTTGAAATGGGACCCAAGTCTAAACATGAAATTCATTTCTGGTTCATATACACCTGATACACATAGCCTGAAGGTAATTATATACACAATATTTTTAATATTTTTGTGCATGAAACAAAGTTTGTGTATATTGAACCATCAGAAAGCAAAGATGTCGCTATCTCAGCCATGAATGTGAACAATTTTGGATTTTTGGAGTGTTTTGGATTTCCAGATAAGGAATACTCAGCCTGTATTAGCTGAATTCAGCACATTTATAAGAACCCTGCAGAGTTCTGTAAACAAGAATCTATCTTGTTCCATGCTTTCTTTAAGGCTACAGTTCTATGCTAGTAAGAACTTAATACAGTGAAAATTTTCTTGTTATATTCGTACACATTGATTCCAGTTTATGGTAACCCAGTGCTAGGATTTCTTGGCAAGATTTATTCAGAGGAGGGTTCCCTTTGCCTTCTTCTAAGGCTAAGAAAGTGTGGCTTGCCAAAGATCACCCAGTTGGTTTCCATGGCTAAGGGAGGAGTCGAAATCTGGTCTCCTGGAGTCACGGGTTGTCTACATGGTGAAAACAATCCTAATAGAAATTGCAGAGAATGCTTTTTGTCCCAACATGATTCCTATTCTACTATTACCACTGCACTACACTGGCTGTTTATAGTTAAAATTATTTACAAGTAAACATGCATAGGATGAGCCTGCATGTGTATGGCTCCAACTGAATTGGATTAAGGATGCTTCTGTGAAATTTTTATCATACAATTGTCCTGCCCCATTCATAGGATTTTATGTGATGTCCTGATGACACCATCTTCCACTTGTAAAATTCTCAAATGTTTCCATCACTTCTCCTATCACTCTCCCCTCTCATTCCAAAATAATCTGCTAAGGAAAATAATATGGAATAGCTGTGCAGTGTCTTTTAATGAACAGGTATATAGAAGCACCCCTAGTCAGGATTTTTATCAGCACCTTCTGACTTCAGTTGATGACTGATGGCCTTCTCTTTATGTGAGGCAGAGTTTCTTGGAAAGGTACTTTTTGGACTACATCTCCCAGAATTCCCTTACCCACATAATCACTGTCCATGCTGGCTGGGTGGTTTCTGGAAACTGTTGTTTAAAAAAGTAACATTTCCAAGTTATGTCCATTGATGCATGCTACATGTCAGAAGACATATGCCCTGGGGCTGAAAAAAAATGTGTGTGTGTATGTGAGGAGCTTTTCCATCACAACCTGCCCCCTTCACATTACAGTAGTGAAGTAAAGAATGCTGTGATACTGACCCCACATCTAGGGTGCCGTTTACACGATGAAAATGTAGTGGGAAGAATTTGTGTCGAACCCTGGTTGTTTACACATACATCAGGTCGGGCACGTGATTTTCGGAAGGGGGGGCACCTTTATCCCACAACCTGCGGGACTTCCAGTCCCGCGGTTTGTGGCCGTTTTTAAAAAAGTCACTGGAGGATTCGGAAAATCAGAAATGTAAACAGCCCGGGACAAGCTATCTCGGTAATAGGTGATGACTGGAAATGGTGACTGGGGGCAGGCTCAGAAATCAGCAACCAGAAAAGGAGGGGTCAGTCACCCGTTCAACAGATTCAGCCTCACCAGCTGAAAACAAAGGCATCCCTTCCAGCTGCACGAAGGTGTGTGTGTGTGTGTGTGTGTGTATTAAATCACCCTGTTCAATGGATTTCTACACTGCAAACCCTTCAGCTTTAACCTGTTCCTCTACTGCATGCTGGGTTTAAATTTTAAAGAGAGAGTAAATTATAAAGAGATCGTGGGCGGAGGATCGCCCATTCATCCCCTGCCTGGACCCCCTCTCTGGGTCTGAACGGATAATCAAACATTCATCCACACCCCCCAAGGCACAGTAAAAAATGCCAGTGTCTGAGCAGATGATCACACATTCATTCATCCCCCCCACAAGGCACAGTAAAAAATGCCAACGTCTGGGTCTTTCAAAATGCCTTGTGTGTCCTCTCCTTATGATCCCTGCACTGGCTTGAAACATTCACTCCACAGCTGCCTCTGCTTAAAGGGTTAACATTTTAAAGAGACAGGACAACCGCAAGCCTCTGGCCCCCTGCACTCGGCTTCCTGGCTGAAAGCGTACTGGCTTGGGCTTGTGTGTGCGCATGCGTGCCGGGGCTCCAGTCCGCTCAGCTTTTGATCTCTCTCACACTCCCCAGCACTAACTGATCGCTCCCCCCCCCAGTTTAGCTGGCTTTAAATGGTGATCTTTCATTTCTAAAGGAAAGCACAGGGTTTAGCCACTGATCATTCCTTCCTCCCCCTGGATTCCTCCCCTCATCCCCTCAGCACCTCATCCCCAATGCAACACTCATTCATTCCCTCATCCCCAACCAGAAGCCTGAACAAACATTTGAGCCAGCCAATAGCATCGCTCGTGGTGCGGAACTCTAAAGGAAGTACGTCACTGAGGTTGTGAAAAAATGAGTAATTGCATCCTTGATTGACAGCCTAAATAAATAAATAAAATAAAATCCTGGGACCATAAACTCGTGTTAAAAAAAAAAAACCCGGGGTAGTATATAGTGGGAGAAGGTACATATCACGGGACGGGATGCCATGTTAACAATGATCCCAGGATCTCCCGGGATATCCAGTTCAGAGACAAAAATCATGTAAACAGGGAGGGACGAATATGGGATCAAGAAATCCCAGGACGCCCTGTGACAAAAAATAATAATAATAATAATAAAAAAATACTGTCTTAACTGGCACCCTAGTCACTTGTCAACTACAAGTTCTCAAGTAAATGTGCCTTTTTAAAGCGTTCAGGCGGGGGGTCCTGTCCCATTATTTTTGTAAACAGCAATAACCCTGAGCTTCATAATGTTGAAATTAGAACTTCAGGGGCAGCTAGAAGCACAGCGAGGAATATTGTTCCCACTGTTGATCTGCCTTTCTCCATAAGGAACCAAGATGTGCAACAAATCCAATTAGCTGTTCTTACCTGAGTCAACTATGATGTAAGACAGCCCTATCCTAGTGTTTTCTTGGTAAGAGTTATTTAGAGGAGGTTTGCCACTGCCCTCCTCTGAGTCTGAGAGAGTGGACTTGCCCAAGATCTTCCAGTGGGATTCCGTGGCTGAGTACCGATTCAAACCTGGTCTCCCAAAGTCCTAATCCAGAGCTCAAACCACTACATCATACTGATTCTCTAAAATCCCATTGGAAAAAACATATTTTGTTTCTAAGAAAATAAAAGATAACAAATCCAGTAGAAACAATTTTCCAATAGAAACATTTTTTCTCTGTCTTTTAAGAATATTGACATCCTCAAAGAGGACAATGAGTCAGTTTTCCGCAATGTAGGGATTAAGAAGTTACTGTGTTAATTGGCAGATCTGCCAATTAACTCCTATTATTTCATCTAAGCATCAGTCTATCATATTAAGATTAAGTTTATTTTTATCATAATTGACAGAGGAAAATGAGTTTATTTATTTATTTAAAGCATTTATATATCACCTCTCAGCTTGCCAGGTCTGAAATGTCTAGCTCTAGGGATCACACTCAGGCTGGGAAGAACTTCTCCCAGTTTTCTGAATTCCTTCTAAATCCTTAACTAAATAAGATTTGTCTAGATTACTCTTACAATGTTTACTTCCTTTGGCTTCATTGTCGTTGTCATATCTTTGAGAAATTATTTCATATTTGATACATGAGAGCTATTGCACTCATTCAGATGCTTCAGCGCTTTCTTTCATGTAATTTAACAGAGCTGTGCATATGAATGGATGATAAATTATAACCAGCAAAATGTATATTAGCTAGTATGAGTGATTACTCTGGTCTGTAAAATTTACACATCAGTCTTTCAGCCATTTAAGCCATCCGGTATCCCTATTCCTGCAGTCTTGTGAGAAAATGGCTCCTTTGTAGAGACAGTCATCTCCCATGTTTAACAAATACAGCTTCTAAAATGTGAACTTGAAGAGAGAAAATGGAATTAATATTTTACTGTTGATTTCCATCCATTATTTCCATTATTTAAGTGTCCTGACCGAAGCACTTCAATCAATGAATAGAGAGAGAAGAAGTAAATTGGAATCTCTCATCACTACAATTGAGTGCCCTTTGGGCCACTCTCCAAACCCACTGCAGTTAATGAAAAACTTTAATTGACAGTGGCCTGTTGGGTTGTTCAGACAATGGCTAACTACTACACAGATGCTCAAAATCTTGCCATGTGGTGGCTCTAACCACATGGAGAAGCAATTCCTCAATAAATGTGGAGTAGCAGAGACATGCAGTCTGGGATTATTGTATGGACACATGTGGCTAGACCCAACACACTATGAGCATATGTTCAATTAAGTGGTTATATGAATGACTTCAGTAAAATCAGAGTGGTAAGAGCCATAATCTTTGATTTTTGTAAATATGCATGGACTTGAATTTTATATTTGGGAAAATAAACCACCTAATGATTATTGGTATCGTAATTCAAGTTTCACATAGAGCTTTTGCTGCATTGTCTGAGGTTTTTTTTCCCTATGTGATCTTTTTCTCTAGTGCCTGGCGATTTGGAAATTAACATACACATATTAAGAATTGCCTATTCCACTCCCATTGGAATCTGTATAGCTTAGCACTAGATTCAAAGCCATGCCTAATACCATTGGAAAATACATGTGAATGCTTCAGAATGTTGGTTCCTTGTTATAAAGTTTTTGGGTATCCACAAGAGCTGAGCTGACATTTCTTGGAAAAATATTTTTTTCTGACAAAACTCCAGAGAGTATTCTTTTTCTCTGCACCTCTCCAGTTCGAAAATGAATGTCATTTTGTAGAATTTACCTTGCTTATTTTTTGTGGTGGTCACCATTCCCCCACTGCTAGGTCCAGCGTCCAGGGTATCATAGGAAATTCAAAATGGTGGCTAGATGTCAAGACGTATGCTGCTATTGCAGTCTGCAGTTTTTCACTCCTGAAAAACTATTGGAGAACTCCTTTCCTAAGAGATAATTTAGTGAAAGCACACATCTGCACACAAGCACACAGACATGGTTTCTGTGTCTGCACATAGGATGCAGAACTTTGAGGGACTATTTACATACTTCTGGTGTCCAGAATGGTTTCCAAAAATGGATTTTCCAAAATGTCTTTGAGAACACTTTTCAAAAACTGATGCTTAGTTTCAGCAATGGCTAAGATATAAAGACTTAATAGAAATTGATTGTGGAAGGTAGAAATTTAAAGAATTAAATCAGTTAGAAGCAGAGGAATATAATATACAGTGGTTATTATATATCAATTAAGAGAAAGATTTAGGTAAGATAAAAGTAAATTTGAGTTTGGGAAAGAAGAATCAAAATTTGGAAAACTGATACTTAGAGCAGACACTCATTTAACAGCCAAAATATATAAATTGTTATTAAGATTTAAAACAGAAGGTGCACAAATAAAGGAATGTATGGTGAAATGGGCAAGAAATATTGACCAGACAGTACAACTGGAACAGTGGGAGAAGGTATGGGTAAAGGGGCTAAAGTTTACTTGCTGCTACGATTTGAACGGCTTTTTTTTTTAAAGATGTATAGGTAGTACCTGACCTCGATAAATTGGCAAGAATCTATAAAAATGTAAATAATAAATGCTGGAAGTTTTTATAAATATGTAAATAATAAATGCTGGAATTATTTAAAGAAAAAGAAACAAAACAAAACAAAAAAGGACTGGTTAACAATTAATAAGATGATACAAAAGATTTTGAGAATAAAAATATTGTTTAAACCAGAACTATTCCTTTTAAAAATCTTAGATTTGGAAGAGAAAGCTGAAAAACCATTTACACGAGGGGGGGGGAATCCAAAATACAGTACCTCATAGTATTGGCATCTCGCAGCAGCAGCGACATGTCTAATGGTTTTTCTGGCCTTGGAAGCACCCATAAACCTCGCATTCCTGATGGTGGCCATGAGTGATTTACTCACGTTCGTTCTTCACCGCTGCTGGGGTTTTTTTTTGTTTTTTTTTAAGTAATCCCAAGGCATGCTGGTGTGATAGAACAATCTTCCAATTTTATAAGAAAGCAAAACAGAAAATATTGATCCTTTTTATTGCCTTAGCAAGCTAATCGCTGAGGCAAAAATCCAACATGGCGGCAGTGGGTGTTTGCCCTCCTAGCAAGCCCCACCCCTGCTCTCACCCAGCCAATCAGCTTTTTGCTTCCCTTCAAGTTTTTTTATTTTTCTATAGACCAAATGAGCAAAAACGCACACCTGCCTCACGGTTTGTGAAAAAGTACGGGCAAATCTGCGAAGGCTTTTGCCCTGTTGTTTTTGCCATTTTGGGCTCCCCTCCTTCTGAATAGTTTGGATTGGTGCTGGATCCCATTTAGACAGGTAGGATTCCCAGCAAATTCCATGAGGGGTATTTTCACTGTTTAGATGAGCCCAGAATAAAGTCTAATCATGTTATATGATTACAGCAGCAAAGATGAATTATGCAAGATATTGGAAGAGGAATGAAACCCCAAATATTGAAAATTATTGGATTTTGCTGTTTCAGATAAACTAATTAATTGGTTAAAAGGAAACTCGATATAAATTTATTTATATACCTGGCAGCCTTTTATAGAGTATATCAATTAAAGAAAAGGAGCCAATGTAATAATAGGATTTGCTACTTAAGAAGAATTTCGTTTCTGTATTGTAGAAAAGAATATACACTTGTAAAAGGGTGAAAGCTAGAGAGGAGTACTTTTATGTACAAATTAATCATCTGCTGTTAATGATGTGCGGAAAGTCCAGTGGGGAAGGGGGATATCTGATATGTTAGTTGTTTCTGTTATCCTGGAATTTTCTTTGCTATGTCTCAGATGTCATGGTTTTCTTTTTTTCTTTCTATCCCTTTTTTTTCCTGTTGACTTAAAACCTGATGCTTAGTTTATTGTATGTGTTTTGTTTCATTTTTTCTTCCATAAAGCATTATAAAAAATACAGTCTGTTTTGGAAAATCTTAGGCTAAGTTGTGGAGAAAATATCTACAGGTTGTATCCAAAAGTTATCAACCCAGCAACATCTCTTAATATTTACTCATTAGGGTTTTTTCATGGTCATGGACTTGTCTCATTTTTTAATTCTGAAATGCTGTGCATTGCAAGTCAACAATATTTACTAGTACTGTATTGATCCTTTAAAAAGGAAAACACACATCCCTCCCACACACACATTCTCCTTTTTTATTTTGTCCATCCATTTTAATGTTGCCGGAGATGGCAGAACACTTCCAGTAATGGAAACACTTGAACATAAATATCTGAAAATATATAATCCAATGTTTTTGTGACTATGAGTTGCAGAGATTTCTGCAGCAACATTTCAGCGATGAGCCATAGAGAAGCTAACAGATGGTGTGATGAGTAAGCTGAAACAGCATTTTAAAAAAATACAGAAAGCAGTATTTCAGTGCAGAATACTGTCTTGTCTACAAGTATATTGAAAGTACATGAGAGAAAAAGCAGTTGAAGAAGATCACAAAAAAAGTTTAAGATGAAGTTGGTAGAACTATAACTCCCGTAGCAGCTTTCTCCCACAAGAAAACCTGTGTAACTTATGTTTGGTCACAAGTAATTGCTCATGTCAGAGCCAGTGTGGTGGAGTTGCTTGAGTGTTGGACTATGAATTTGGAGACCAGGGTATGAATCCCCACTCAGCCATGGAAACCCTCTGGGTGACCTTGGACAAGTCAAACTCTCTCAGCCTCAGAGGGAGTCAAACCCTCTCTGAACAAATTTTGCTAAGAAAACCCTGTGATCATCTGCCTTAGTCAGAAGTCAGAAACAATTTGAAGGCACACGACAACAACAAATTTCTCATGTCCTGAAAAGGAAAAATGAAGCCAAGCAAAGTACAACCCAACTCCAGTTTCACAGTTAGGAGCAGGTACTGTTCATTCTTGATCAGACCTATAGGAGTAGTTATGCCCCTTCATAATTAGTTCATAGCTTATGTCTTGTAGGTTCATAATTTTTAATCAGTATTTGGAAAAGTTCCTTTTTTTTTGGACTTTACTTCCCAGGATTTCTCAGCCAGCTTTCCCACTGGGCCCTAATAACTGTAGATTGTTAGTCCATATGCAACTGGGCTGATAGAAATGGACTTCTGCTCCTCTGCCTCCCCATGGCTTGAGAGATTCCATGAGTTGTAGTTAAAAAAGTATTTTTTCAAAGCTTTATTTTGAATGTACAGTATAATGACTCCTAATGTTAACATTTTTGTAATTCGAACCAAGATTGATTAGGCTTCTAGGCACAGACAGATCTATCAAGTTCATTATTTCAGATTTCCTTTTTTTTCCTAACTCCAGTTCCGTTTTCTGTCCATTTTCAGGCATTTTTGTTGCTACCTTGTGTTCTGCTTCCAGAGTTTCTGCTTTCTCCTGTGGTTCCATTTTAATCTGTTTTAAACAATTCACATGTGGATAACAGCCAATCAGAAGAGGAATATTTCATGATATATGATAGTGATGCATAGGGAGGGAGAGGCATAGGGAACATATGATGTATGCCATGTTTCTAAGATGCACTTTGTTGAAGCCATGTTTCAGTTGAGTGAATAGTGTTAGATTTGTAACTCCCAAATGATGAATTATGGTAAGGTCAGGTCACCACCATTTACTAATGAGAAGGGCAAATGCTTCATTGTGGTCTTTTCATACTTGTGGTCTTTTGTAATTTTTGAGAATCTGTTTTTAGGGTTACTACAAATAATTACAATGCTAGATGGAAACACCTGAGACTTTTATCAGATGCTCTAAAAAAAAACCCTGTGGAGGTTGGGAGGAGGACACTGCTGTCCTGCTTCCAGCAGTCAATACCACACACCCTGTCTTCCTCCCATCCTTCCATCTTTCCTCCATACTGGAGCAAGGGAAAAGGTGCCATCTTTTATTGACAGAAATTTCCATCAATGAAAAGCGGTGCCTTTTTTGTCCTTCCAGCACGGACAAAGCATGGAGGAAGGATGGAAGAAGGATAGGGCATGCGGTATCAACTGCCAGAAGTGGGACAGTGGCGTCCTCCTCCCAACCTCCATGGGTTTTTTTTTAGAGCATCCGATAAAGTCTCTGGACTGTTCTTACTGTACAGAATGTTTAATCTCATTTATGACCCTGCAGTCCTGTTTCCATATTCATTAACTCCCCTTTTCTGAAAACAAATGGGAATCAAAATATCTGGAAGATTTCCCCCCGAGTGCTATTATGAACTGTTTCTGAATTTGTGAAGTCGAAGGCTTTCACGGCCGGCATCCATAGATTTTCCTTGGTTTTTTTCTGGGCTGTGAGACCGTGTTCTGGAAATTTATTTCTGACGTTTGACCTGCATCTGTGGCTGGCATCTTCAGAGAATGGTTGGGTAGGAGTGTGTGTGTGGGGGTTATCTACTGTGAACTCCTGTTGGAGAAGATATGTAAATTTGTGTATTTGTACACGAAATTTGTGTATTTGTGCATATCTCCACCCAGAAACTAGCCATTCAAATACACAAATTTACATATCCTCTCCAACAGGGGTTCACAGTATACAAACCACCCACACACTCCTACCCAACCATTATCTGAAGATGCCAGCCACAGATGCAGGTGAAATGTCAGAAATAAATTCTTCCAGAACACTGCTTCACAGCCTGAAAAAAACCAAGGAAAATCTATGTTTCTGAATTTCGTGTCTACAAAGATATTAACTATCTGAGCTACCACCACCCATTGATTTTAACCCCCCTTTAACTAGTAACTCAGTGGGAAGTTACTGGGGAACTGGACTTGTGCTTTCCCACCTCTGACTCCACAGAGACTTTCCCTCCTCCCCCCCAATGAGACTGAACAAAGCACTTGAAAGAAAGTGAAAAGGAGGAAGTCTGTAAAGGAGGTTTATTCTAAACAGTGATCTATATCAGAAGAGGTATCTTTCACATCAAGGCACTTCCTTCAGGCACACTTGAGACTTGCAAAGTTATGAAGAACAGCCTAGGTCATTCAGCCAAGGTTGCAAAAGAAACATAAGCCCCTGACACATCTATCTAAAACAACATTTCCTGTTCTTCTCTGGGAGACATGTAGTTCTGAGTCTGGATGTTCATGGGCTGTTCATTGGTTGGTCATCGTAAAGGTACTACCAAATGGTGACTTTTGTTTTACTCATGGACCAGCACACCTACTTTTTTCCATATATGCCTAAATCTGGCACAAACACAGCATGTATTTAAATTGTTTAAAATGCACAGAGACATTAGCAATAGAAATCTGTTTTTAAAATCTCAGAACCAAAGAAAAAAGGCAGATAGATGTGCCACTCATGGAACAACAGCTTTCACTAACAAACTATAGCTATTGGGAATATCTTGCTCACTTAGGATAACTACTACAAACAAACAACTTATCAGATGACTGAGCAAGCATTTGTGTGTGTAGGGAGATTCATATTAACTCATGGAGTGCCAGTCCCTCATTAGATTCTGTTGATGTAGCTGCATATGGAATGCCCTTGATCCTTTTTCAATGTTGTTAACAGGAACAGCTGGATTGGCATATTCAGTGGCCTCAAGGTTGTGAGTTACGATTTGCTGGACATATGCTGTGCGTCTAGGGGCATTTAAAATATTAATTTACAGGAGCCGGACTGGTGAACAGCAACTAGTGATGCTTAGCTGAGACTCATTAGCACACGATCCTCAAGTGTAATATACTGAACTAGTTTGTATCTATTTATTTATCTTTTACACAGTACTTGGGAAGCAGGCGCTGCATCATTATATAATTACATCCAGTGACGATTGACTCTTATTTATTTTTGTGTAAAGGACAAAGCTGTTGTTTTATTTTTGAAGAAATATGACTTGATCTTTTGTGTTGTCCCCACGTCCCCTCTATCTGACATGGGTTTTTTTTTACACATTGGCAAACACTCTTTGGTTTAATTGTCAAATGTAGTAGCTACACAGTATAGCCCTGACAAAGTTTCAATTTTTTCTGCATGCTACGGTGGGTGACGATGTGTCCTACTTTCTTTAATTTTATTGGATTTAAAAATATATAATTACAAAGATTGTGGGGAGAAGAAAGGGGGGAATACACAGGATATAGATGAGGGTATACTGTACATTAATATAGCTGATCATATTTCCAAAAGCATGCTTTCTTGAAGTTGACATCAGTAACATACATGTTCTTTAGCTAAAGCAGTAGGGTCTTCTGACCATTGAACAATAGAATGTAAATCTTTCCAAACTTGGAGGATAATTGGAGGGTAATTTCCAAACTTGGAGGATAAAGCAAACAGGGTCCAGTCATGTTGACAATCAGTAAATTCCATGTTGCAAGGATATAATTTCGAAGAGCACATGCATCAACAAATAACAAAGATTATTTAAACACAAAATCAATATTTTATAACACCTCCAACTAGAAAAGAGTAATCAGTGAACACACCCACACCATTTGCTAGAAAGGAGTATCATCTATATTATATTGCCAACATTTAGTTGAAGTAGATACCTTTTAAAAAAAAACACAGTCCATCAATTTTCGCTGAACTAAACATAGTTTTTAAGTCTTTTTTTTAAGGTATTGAAGGTAGAATAATTTCCATTGATTTGCACAGAACAGTCTCTTTCTTCCACTAAAGTCTAACTTCATTAATATCAAATTTAGTACTTTCTGACAAACATTATATACTATATTTGTTGATTTCAGTTTCTCGTAGAAATTCTTCCAGCAACATGTGTCCTGCTTTACAGAGAACATTTGAAGGGGTGTTCAGCTCGTCCAGTTTAAACATAAAGAACCATTAGAAAAGAGAGCTGCAGTGTCTTTGAAGTTGCACATTGGCAGTTTACTCCTGGACAGAAGGTTGGGCAGATCCACAGGTCCAAATGGTCATAGTCTTCCCTGCTATGGTGCCACTTACTCTATGTCTATTTAACCTATAGTAATTGTAGCTAAGTTTAAATGTATTGACATACGGTACATTAGCAACTGCAAATATTATATCAGTCTGTACCCTCTCTCTTTCATAACAAGGTCTGAGGGTAGCTATGGAAATAATGAGTCAAACCCTCCAATATTCGGAGGTATACAGATGTCCCTCCGTATCCATGGATTTGGTATCCATGGATTTAAGTATTCATGGCTTGAAAATATTCTTTAAAAAATAATAACCCAAAAAGCAAACCTTGATTTTGCCATCTTATATAATGGACACCATTTTTCTATGCCATTGCATATAATGGGACTTGAGTATTCACGGATTTTGGTATCCACGGGGGATCCTGGAACCAAACCACAGCAAATATGAAGGGACAACTGTACTGTATTCAGAATCTATAGCAGAGTGCAGTGAAGCTAGTGCAATATGAGTTTGTGGTAGAAAGTACTCAGGATGCTCTGTAAGGTTAAAAAAAAGGAAAACTTATATATATTGTTTTAAAAACCCATCTTGGGATAGGAAAGGAGACAGGCCAAAGACGTTTACCTACACTTCAATACCAGAATCCTTAAAGGCTGGCTCTTGTGTGTAAGCCATTATGAGGCTAGAGCCTCGTGGACACTCTCTTCCCAGACAAAGGACTAACTGGCTTCTTAGGAGAAGAGGAAGTGGCCTCTGCAGGCAGAAAGGAAGCAAAAAGGTTTGAGTACACAGACTTTAGAGAGAAACAGAGAAGTGAAACAAAAGGGCAAGTATTCAGTCTACATTCCCCTCTCTCACTAATCACTTTGCAAGCATTGATCCCTCCTTGCTTCCAGCAACAGCCAAGATCAGCTGGGACACCCCATTTATTCTTTTGCTTTCTGGGGTTCTCAGTTTGCTTTTAGAAGAGCTTGTTTAGCAGTAGAAGAGCCTGAAAGTTTTGAAGAATTGGAAAGTTATTCTAGTGAAGAACAGGAAAGATGGTTTGATGCAATGGATAATGAGTTTGGTTGCCTGGTAAATAAAGATGTCTTTGAAATTGTTGACAGACCCAAAGACAAGAAAGTATATAAATTAAAGAAAGCGTTGTATGGTTTAAAACAAAGTGCCAGAGCGTGGAATCTGTGCATCAATGATGAGCTAGTTAAGCTAGGTTACAAGAGGAGCGTTGCAGATGCTTGTGTTTATACAAAAGGAGACATAGTATTAGTGATTTATGTAGATGATTTGTGCGTAGCAGCAAAGTCAAAACAGGAAATTGAGTCAGTAAAAAGAGAATTGTCTGAGAAGTTTGTTTTGAAGGACTTAGGTGTATTGAAGTCTTATTTAGGTATTTGCGTTGAATGGACAGAAGAAGGACATTGTTTGTTAAGTCAGAGAAATAAAATTGAAAGATTGATTGAAAAGTGTGGATTACAGAATGCAAAAATAGTAAGAGCTCCAATGACAACTGGTTTTGTGTCTGAGGAAACAACTAGAGTGTTTGAGGACAAGATTCTCTTCAGAAGTATAATAGGATCTTTACAATTCATATCTTGCCACACCAGACCAGACATTTCTTATGCTGTAAATGTATTGTCTAGAAGGGTTAATGATCCAAAAATTGAAGACTGGACAGCGGTAAAACATTTATTGAGATATTTGAAAGGAACCTTAGATAGGAAATTGATTATAAGAAACAGTAGTTCAGATCTAGATTGTTATGTAGACAGTTCATTTGCATCAGAATTAGGAGACAAGAAGTCAGTTACAGGAATGATAATTAAATATAGTGAAAGTCCAATAGTTTGGAGAAGTAGAAAACAAACTAATGTAGTGTTAAGCACAACGGAAGCAGAATTCGCTGCTTTGAATGAGATAGTAAATGAGGTACAGTGGATTAAGCAATTGCTAAATGATTTAAATGAAAGTTACAAGATGCCAGTGGAAATTCTGGAAGATTCACAGTCATGCATAGCGATGGCTGAAACTGAAAGTTTGAAGAACAGAACAAAATATGTTGGTGTAAGATATCAAAATGTGCGAGACATGGTTCAGAAGGGTGAAATAGAATTGAGATATATAGAAACACAACACAACATAGCAGATTTGTTCACAAAAGCATTGACATTAGAAAAACATGAAAGGCTGACACAAATGGTTGGAATGACATTGTAAGACACATACAATATTTTATTTCGGAGGGGATTGTTAAGGAAAATGCAACATGGGACATACAGTGAAAGAAATAAAATATGTATGTGAAAGTCACAATGACTAAGCAAGAGCAATTATGAAGCTACATAGGTGAAACTGCTAATGTAATCTAGAAGTCCTGAGAGCCAAGGACAGAGGTACTGAATGCAGAATGGAAACACCTGAGAATCATTAAGTGTACAAGGTGAAATGTTGAAATACATGGGTTGGTCTTAAGCATGGGTGGAACTACGTGGACCAATCAGAATGGAAGTACACACCCACTGGGTGGAAACTAACTAGTGGGTGGTGATAAACAATGGCTATAAAATTGAAATGTTTGCCAATGTATTGTTGTTGAGTAGAGGTGGAGATATTGTGGAGCAGTGTGTAGAGATTGTGATTTATTGACCATATAGTATATTTATATAGAAGAATAAAGTAGGTTTTATATAAAACTACTGAGTTGCCTGAGTGAATCCTGGAGACGTTTTGGAGACACCTGGAGAAGAGTGAGAAGGCTTGGAGAGTTTGTCAGGATCTTCAGCCTATTCTCTGAAACTCTGCTGATTTGGAGGAAAGCATTAACCACTGATCTAAGCTGGTCGGCTCTGCTGCATAACAAGGTGGTGAGTTTGAGCCAGAGGTGAAGAGTTACAACTCCCATCATCCCTGACAGGCCAGACACTGAAAATTTCTTTTAGCACAGCATAAATATAGTCCATTCTAGTTAGTCAACAGCAATATCATTTGTTGCATAATACAGTTGTCCCTCCGTATCCATGGAGTTGGTATTCACGGATTTAAGTATTCACAACTTGAAAATTATTCTTAAAAAAATAACAATTCAAAAAGCGAACCTTGATTTTGCCATCTTATATAAGGGGCACCATTTTGCTATGCCATCGCATATAATGGGATTTGAGTATTCACGGATTTTGGAATCCATGGGGGGTCCTGGAACCAAACCCCAGCAAATATGAAGGGACAACTGTAGTTAATTATCTTCCCACCAACCAAGTCCAAAGTTCATGAGTGGGTGTGGGGGGGGTATTGGTGTGTGTATGTACTTGTGGAATAGTATGCTGCTCTTGGGATAGCATTTACAGAATCTCTGAGCAAAACAGCTTATGCATCTATTCTTGCACAAGTATAGTGCCCCGATAAGATTCTGGCCATAATCTAGAAATAATTTCCAAAACATAAAGTGAAAATCAATGGTTAGATCCAGACTTTACTATGCTGAGAATGGAATAAATTGGTTTTGGATAAGTTGCAGTAATTTCAGTGGGTCTAATCTAAACCATGACTGAGTCTGGATCCAATCTAGTATCTAACTGTAGTTTTGAGTATAGGATAGTATTTTAAAATATAATTTGGCCTTTTACATAAGATCTGTCTCTTTCTCTCTCCCTCTTTTGCTCTTTACTTCACTATGAGTGTCTTTCCAAGTTGACCTCATGGTTGCTGGAATTAAGTGAGGGTGACTAGGAAGTCTTGGGGGTTGTCTAGATGGTGAAAAAACTCCTCATAGAATTCAAGGAAAATGCCTTTTATCCCAATGAGATCCCATGGTGATTCACCATATTCAGAAGGAGGGGGCCAAAAACTATGTGGGAAAGCCTTTATAGCTCCCCCCCAATTTTTAAATGGGGGGGGAGGGGAATGCGCACTCCTGCTTGTTAGGACAACCGAATCACATCACTGTGCATTTCCAGATAAGAATAGAATTGGAAACTGATTGGTAGGACGTATGCGGGGTGCAGGCTTGTTAGCTACAGAGTGGCCGGAAGCACCATTTTTGAGTTTTTGGTTGTGAGCATGTGCTTTTTCACTGCACTGAGGCAACCAAACAGCTTTTTGCATGGAAGGTTGCACTTGCACACCTTAGATTTACAGTAAAAAAAACTTTTGTGCAGCAGCAGCAACTTTTTGAGAATAATAAATAATGCAAGTGATTCACTCCCAGCCACTATGTTGATTCGCAGGGATGGCTCTTTGTGAACATCAGGCAAGGATAGCATTGCATACCAGCGATTTTGTCAACAGACCTTGGAGACAAATGAACACTGCTGTAAATTTGCGTTAATGCGCAACAATCAGCATTATATCTTCTTGTCTAGACAAGCCCTTTCACATGTTTATTGAGTCAGAGGTTAGTTTCATTGAACTGAACGAGGTTTATTTCCAAGTGAGTGTAGGATTCTTACAAGGCATTCCGAAGGAGATTGGTGAGGGCTGAATAGATCTGTAGTGGAGAAATAGCCATTTCCCATGCCACTGCCTTTTTTCCCATTGTAGTTTTGTCTGGTTTTTTTAAAACTTGCTCCATCAATTAGTTCTGATTGGAGAGGAAATAAATACACCAGCTCTCCGGAGGACTAGTATAGTTTTAGGGGAACAAGCTTTCTTCAGTCTGTCCCTGGCATCCCTTTGGCCCACGCTGCCATTAGATGCAACCATAGTAGTGCAGCCATGATCGTGAAGGTTTCCACCACAAGTCAAACAGAGAGCACCAATTTCAAAGGAAGATCCTTTAAGTGTTCCTTAAACTCAAAACTGGTTATTGCAAACAAAAAAGGACAGTCCATATATGAATTTTAAGGAAATAGGCTTCTGTGTGGAAATCTTCTAGAATTGTCTGAGTGTTGCAACAACATTTGTACATGTTCATCCATGGCTCAATGAGGGCTGAATGGGGATCTGCCAACCAGATTGTCAATTACCAATTGGGAAAGCCATTGTAGTGAGCAGGGAAGATCACAGTTAGGCATTGACCTCCTTGTCTTCTGAAAATTACAGCACCAACCATCTGTTTGGCAGTGAGTTCCTGGCGTGTACCTGCATGTGTGTAGCTGGCTGTTGTGTGGAAGGATCTCTGGATCTACTCCTGACTTTTTTAATTGTGAAAGATTTCATATTTTAGATACGCTCGTCCTTTAATTTTGACTATATTTTAATCTGCGTTATCCAGCAGAACTTTTTAATCGTTTTGCTGTCACTAAAAATACTTTGAAATCAGTTCTTTAAATACCAAATACTACAGTTACCCAGGTTATCTCAGGTGTCTGCTTTTCACAAATTGCACTCCAGAGATTTATCAAAGACCGCATCTGCTTCTTTCTGTGAAGAAGAGGGAGGAGTAACTACAGAAAAAAGGATGATTAAGTAACTACTGAAAGAGCAATTAAGAGTAGTCAATCAAGTAATGAATCACAAAATCAAGAATAGAGTAGCTATCAAGAAGGAGGTACCAAGAAGGAGGGGGCCACGTGGAGGCGCCCTCAGGACGCAACAGGCAGGAGCACAGCGAGGGTGACCCGGGGGAGGTTGGAGGCCGCCAACTGGCCATGGGACAGCGGCAGTAGCAAGCTGCAGGAGGCAGCCGCAGGAGGCTAGCGGCAAAAGCCGCGGTGAGGGCGGGAACCGGGGTCGCTAGGGGCCACAGGAGGCTAGGAGAAGCCGCAGGAGGCTAGCGGCAAGAGCCGAGGCTAGAGCGAGGACGGTGGGGAACTAGCCGCGGCGAGGGCGGGAACCGGGGTCGCTGGAGGTCTCGGAGCTGCAGCAAGGGTGCTGGGGCCGCAGAGCGGCAAGGCCACTGGAATCGGGGCTGCGGTGCGGCTGAGGGGCGACAGTGGGCCCGGGAGGCAAGAGCCGCAAGTCCGGTGGGGGGGTGGAGGCCGCGGCGCCACGGTGCGGCCGAGGGGCGGCAGCGGGCCCGGGAGGCAAGAGCTGCAAGGCCGGGGGGGCGGAGGCCGCGGCGCCGCTAGCAGGCCACGAGGGGGGGCGGCGAGGACCGCGGCAGGCCGTGAGAGTCGGGCGGCGGCAGCGGCAAGCAGGCCGCAGCACCGCAGGCAGGCCGCAGAAGGTGGCAAGGGGGAGGGGGGTGGCGAGGGCCGTGGCAGGCCACTAGCAGGCCACGAGAGGCAGGAAGGCCACGGTGCAGCCGAGGGGCGGCAGCGGGCCCGGGAGGCAAGAGCCGCAAGGCCGGTGGGGGGGCAGGCCGTGGCACCGCAGGCAGGCCGCAGAAGGCCGCAAGGCGTCGAGGGGGGAGGGGGGCGAGGGCCGTGGCAGGCCGCTAGCAGGCCGCAGCACCGCAGGCAGGCCGCGGAAGGTGGCAAGGGGGAGGGGGTGGCGAGGGCCGCGGCAGGCCACTAGCAGGCCACGAGAGGCAGGAAGGCCGCGGTGCAGCCGAGGGGCGGCAGCAGGCCTGGGAGGCAAGAGCCGTAAGGCCGGTGGGGGGGCAGGCCGTGGCACCGCAGGCAGGCCGCGGAAGGCTGCAAGGCGGTGAGGGGGGAGGGGGCGGCGAGGGCCGTGGCAGGCCGCTAGCAGGCCACGAGAGGCAGGCAGGCCGCGGAAGGCTGCGGTGCAGCCGAGGGGTGGCAGCGGGCCCGGGAGGCAAGAGCCGCAAGGCCGGTGGGGAGGGAGGAGGCCGCGGCGCTGCTAGCAGGCCACAAGGGGGGGCGGCGAGGACTGCGGCAAGCCGCGAGAGTCAGGCGGTGGCAGCGGCAAGCAGGCCGCGGCACCGCAGGCAGGCTGCGGAAGGCCACGAGGGGGGAGGGGGCGGCAAGGGCCGCGGCAGGCCGCTAGCAGGCCACGAGAAGCAGGCAGGCTGCGGAAGGCTACAAGGCGACGGGGGGCAGCAACAGCAAGCAGCAAGCAGGCGGCAACGCCGCCGCAAAGAGGCCACGAGGGACAAAAAAGGGGGGGCGCAAACAAAGGCAACTCAAACAAACAAAGGCAACTCAATCAATTTAAACAATTACTCAAGCAAAAAAATTAGTTAATTTTCAGTTAAATCAAATTTAAACAGTTAAACAATCAAACAATCAAATTAATCAAACAATCCCCCAGATAATTAAATCACTTAAGATCAGAAACAAAGAAAGTGGGCCCACGTGGGCCCAGTAGACTTAGCACTCCAGCTGGAGAAGTTCCAGATGTCCTCCCAGTCCGATTCAGAAGAAAAGAGGAGGAGTCTGGGGGCGGCAAAGGGTTAAATAAGCCCAGCCTCAGGCCCGCCCCTGTCTCCTCCTAGCCAGGGCGTAGCCACGCCCTGGCCAACCACTGTGCTCGTCTCCATGCCCATCATTAAAACACCTCCCCCGTATCTACCATTCTTTCAGATCCGTGGGGGTGTCTGTTATCAAAGACCGCATCTGCTTCTCTCTGTGTTTTTTTTTTTTAAAGAAATATAAGTTCAGGCTTTCTTTTAACATCATTTTAAAAAAAGAAATATTTGCTAAATAATTTCAAGCTGTGTTAATTAGTTACTACAGTACTGTAATACACCAATACTACATTAGTTAATTTTTTAATGGGGTCTGAGCCAAAAGAAAGAGAAAATGCTTTTCACAAACTTTTGGGACATCTCAAAGAGCACCCCTCTTTTCAGTTATTTCCTGAAAAGAATGAAAATCCTCTGTTTGGAATTAGGATCATTCTTCTTGAGCTGGCTTAATTTGTCAGCACATTGCCAAATCTGATTGGCCGTGTTGTGATAACATCCAATTTGTGTTTTTTATAACCTTTTCCTTAACTACTTTGTTATATTTGAAGTTATATGTGACATCTCATTTACTTCATGATTTCCAATTGTCAGGAAACACTTATGTGATTGACTCAGTGTGAAGTCACCAAATAGGCAAATCGAACTGGCTACATGGCGTCATGAAATATCTACTTAAATACTTGATCCCTGATTGGGTGAGATCACAGTGTGACTGATGGGGACTGAAGATGTTGCAACAACAAGAAAGAAGCAGGGAAATGGAATTGGGACAGAAGTGTAGGGGTTGAAACAGAAGTAGCAGCAGTAAGCTTTTAAATAACTGATCAGGACTTCAAAATACCGTATTGGATATTGTGTGCAACTTGGAATATGTTAATCTGATAATTTTGGTTTCTCACCATTTCTCCTTTCCTAGTCATTAGTTTATTCCAAAAGACCCCCCCCCCTACACTTCCAAAGAGTACTTATGGAGTTACAGATATCCTTTTGAAGTTAATAGCAGATTCACATTCAGAGTTGTTTCATTTGGACAGTGATGGGGTAAAGAGTTAAACTCGATCCTCTTTAGAAATCATGGTCCTGATACCTCCCCTGTAGCTGCTATGTAAGCAATAAAACTAAGCATGTTAATTGCAATCTTGTAATCAGTATCATGCTATTTAAATTTTTAAAATGAAGCACAGTAATTGCATTCATGCACTCAGTGTCACACAATTTCAGTTTTAAGGATTAAGCATGTTAATTGCATTTGTGAAATCAGCATCACAGCTAGATTGGCCTAGAGTGGCTCTGAAATTAAAAGCATTTCCAGTGGACTCCAAGGCTTCATATGCAGTACACAGTGTACAAGTAGAAACATATGCTTTGCAGTGAGCATTCTTTCTTTGAGGAAGGCTAGAAATCTAACTTTTTAAAATCCATCCGTTCCTTTACTTATACCCCACCCTTCCCCAGACTGAGACTCAAAGTGGCTTACTAAAGATAGAAAATTGCAATGAAAACATATGTAGCTAAAAAATATACAAAAGTTGGAATTGTTTACTGCCTGCATAGTTTTGACCAAGGGATACCCTATAACCAACAGTATAAATTAATCTTTCTATCTCAATACCTTTCATGGGAGATTATCATGCAGGCCCTTTAATAGTGGCCCTGTGGCCCTGGTAAAATACCAAAGAGAAATACATGTTAAAAAAACAAACAAACCACCAAGCCCCGGAACACACTTTAAACTTTTGTGTGTGTGTGTGGAAAGGGTGTCACTTACCTCCTCGTCCCAATCTCAACCTGAAGTGTTCAGAAGGGACCTCCCACCACGGCTGGCATTGCGTCAGCATAACTGGGCTCCATTTCAGATGCCCGTGATTCCGTCACAGAGACGGAGTGGTCGATGTATTAATCATTTAAATCATTAATAAGAGGAGCGGGGGGGGGGAACGGGAGCAGAATGGGACCATGACAGGATGAGGACAACGTCGTCTGAACAGAAAGCCTTTTAGCGATCTCTGGTTGTCTCTGTCCTGGGATATTAAGTGCGTGTGATAATCTTCATGGATCTTAGAACTGTTTTTTAAGGAGGAAGGCTCAACACTGGCAGGCAGGTTGTTCTTAATTTTGCCTATGTACAGGTATTTGCCAGGGGAGGGCAAATTACTTTCCCCATCCATTATCATTGAAACGTCCTTAAATTTGAAGACTCATACAAGTGCAGTATCTACTTATCTGTGCCCTCCATGTGTTCAGTGTACTACTATGTAAGGGTGCATAGGATAGCTTGTAGGCAGCTGTTATTACTTCTGGAAGGGATCAATGACAATAGCTGTCTTAATTTTTTTTTAAAAAATATTCAGGGGTAGCCATGTTGGCCATACAGAAAAATAAAATAATCCACAAAAGATTGTTGGCCAAATGATATGCACAAAACACATCATGCAAGCTTTTGACGCGCCACTAGCTTCTTCATTAGACAAAAGATGTTAAAAAATCATACAGGAGAAAGAAAAAAAAGTGATGATGTTGGAGTCATAGGCCTACATCTTGTATCAGATGTTGCATGTTGTCTTTGGTTGGTGTGGAGGGATCTCAGTGCAGGCAGAGGCCAATCCGTTCTTTGCCATGTTGGGGCCAAGACAAATGACAGTAAAATTTAAATTTGAATAGCAGCAGTAGAGTAACCCTTCTTGGGATCCAGAGTGTCTCTGTCCCTTTGCAAAGCCACATTTAAAATGTTTCTGGTTGACGATTCCTGAGGAAGCTAAAGTATAGAAGAGTCTTGATGATTCAGTTTTACCACATCATCTCAGCGGGGCTCACCTCTCCTGCCTCAGCCTAGTCTTAGGGAAGGCTCAACCCCCCTGCCTCCCCCTGTTCCATTATATCCATCGTGTTTAGTACCTTTCATCCTTTCTGTTATATGGCTGTATACATTCCTCTGACATACTTGCTGTACTGAAACATGTATTCCAAGGTAGTTCAGTACAACACTATTTTGTAATCTATCAGTTGTGCCATAAATTGCCAGTACATGTATGTAGGCTGAGAGTAATCTCTGATAAACTCATTCCTCAGATGTTATCTCTATTGGGTGCTGACCTCTTGGCACCTTTCCTGGAGGAGTAATGATGGTTCTGCCCAGTGAATCAAGCCTCTGATAGAATGTGTAATGTGATGCTTCAAAAAGTTAAAATAGCTATTTGCTTTATGTGCAAGAAGTTTTTCAAATCTGTTTGTTTAATCTTCTTGCTTTCAGACTCAATCCATTGTTCTGAAAACCCTTCTTGCAACTTTTCTGGTTAAAGTTTTATAGAAAACATTGATGAAATAAGAAAACTAACACAAGAATGCTTAGGATATTAGGGAAACATAGGGCTGGCTTACTGTCCTGTCCTGTCTTGTTTTTCTCCTTGCTCACCACATTTTTGTATTTTGTGAACCTTTATTGCTTGTACCTTTGATTCAACCTTCGTGTCATCAGACTGTGAAAAGACAGCACAGTAGGACCCCCATATCCACTGGGGATTGGTTCTGGGGGCCTCCATGGATGCCGAAAACTGTGGATAATAGTGAACACTATTGAAAATAATGGGACGTCTGGTTTAAAATACCATAGAGGTGCCTTGGAGGACTTAGAACATGGCTAGAGAGGACACATTTTCTAGGAATACTCTATGGCAGGTGTACTGTTTTGTGTCCCGTGGATAACTGAATCAATGAATAATGATCCGTGGATTTGGGGGTCCAGCTGTATATTAAAAGGGGGGAAGCAAAGACTGTTCATCATTCTGCACCTTCAGACCTTGGTTGTAAATCATTAGAAATAACAAGCATAATTAGAAGTAACTTGTCACAGATACCAAGTTACTTGTGATAATTCTTCTTTTTTCATAATAACCAAGACATAATTAAACTACATTATGATTATATAGTTACAGATAACAGATAAGATTACTCCTTTTGCAGTTCAACTTTAACTGTTTTAGTTACTTTTATATATGTGGGGTGTGTGGCCTACCTATTAAGCCTCTATTGAGGCTAAATACCTCACATGTTATCATTAATTATGTTTTTCTGAAAGTATGTAAGATATAGTTAGGTCCAGAAATAATTGGACACTGGCACAAGTTTTGTTATTTTGGCTGTATACCAAAATAAATTCAAGTTACAGTTAAATACAGTAGGACCCCCATATCTGCTGGTGATTGGTTCTAGAGGGCCAGTGGATACTGAAAACTGTGGATAATAGCAAACACCATTGAAAATAATGGGACTTCTGACTTAAAGTACCATAGAGTTGCCTTGGAGGACCTAGAAAATGGCTAGAGAGGACACATTTTCTAGGAAGGCTATGGTAAGTGTGCTGTTTTGTGTCCCGTGGATAATTGAATCAGTGCATAATGAATCAGTAGATACGGGATCCTTCTGTAATGAATACGGGCTTAAAGTACAGTCAGCTTTAATTTGACGGTATTCACATCCAAATTGGAGGAAGGGTTTCGGACTTACAGCTCTTTAATATGTAGCCCTCTCTTTTTACCCCCCAATATTTTATTTATCATTAAAAATATACATTCTTCTCTGGTACTTTCTTACAACATATTTTAGTATAAATCAACTTATCTTGTTGTGTACCAATTCAATATTGAGGTTTTTTTTCATTCACTTTGCATCTTCTTTTCATATTACTGACTTCCCCCAAAATACAAACCCAAGGAATTTTTAAGTGTTTAATTAAATATAACTTCTGCTCTTAATTTGTTATTTCCCTTTCTCATTAGCAATCAAATCTATCTTAAAGTGTTCTTTTACTTCTATCCTCTTTTTCCCCATTTAACTGTCTCTAATAGATACCGTATTTGTCTTTCTACTCCTGGGATTGAGCATCTGTTCCCCCCCCCCCACTCAATGTCACTTCTGATATTCCATCTCTTTTTCAAGTAGTCCTTAATTGGTAACCATTCTTCTCTATATTTTTCTAATTTTTTTCTATTCACTATATATGTCAGTTTATCATTGTCTTGTATCTCTGTAAGTTTAATAAGCCATTCTTCTATCACAGGAGGTTCTTTATTTTTCCATTTAGCTGCCACCTTAATTCTCGCTGCTGTGATTATATATAACAATATCCTCCAGTAGGTTTTTTTTCTATTTGTTTTCCTAGTACTGAAGTCATGTTCAGTGGATATAGTTTTGGATCCAGACGGAGGTTGATAGCAAAGATTTTTTGTATAACTTTGTGAATGTTATTCCAGAATTTTTTAATGACTGAACAATTCCACCACATGTGTATCAATTAATCAATCTCTTTCTCGCACCTCCAACATTTCTTGTTACTCAGTTTATAAGTCTTTCTCAATCATGCTGGAGTGAGATACCACCTATTCACTATTTTTAAGTGGTTCTCTTTCAAATCTTGATTTGCCATAAAAGAAGTAGTTTTTCCCCATGCATTTTCCCATTCTTCCAGGTTTATAATTTCATCTATGTCCACTGCCCATTTAAGCATTGAGTCCTTTATTGTTTCTGTTTCCAGCTCTCTAGAGAGGAGGAGTTTGTAAATTTTAGATTTTTTTTTTGTACTTTCCCCCCAGATGATTTTATCTAATCCATTCTCTTCTTTTTCAAATCCAGATTTCAGTGTGTCTTCTTTAAACCTATTGTTTAATTGATAATAAGTGAGCCATTGCATGGGAATCCCTGCATAGCCCCCTCTTTTTTAAGGGGCCAAAAGTAATTGGACAATTGAACACTGTCATAAATAAAATGATACTGCCTTCACATGAATCTACCTGAATAGAATTGTATCTTCATATAATAAGGTGTGTTATCCACAGGAAAGATTCCTTAATAGTATTGATGGGAAAATCACGTTCAGCCACATGGATTTTTTTTTTAAAAAAACACATGTTTTTATCTGAAAGACTTTAGCAAATTCTTCTTCTTCTTCTTCTTCTTCTTCTTCTTCTTCCTCCTCCTCCTCGTCTTCTTTTTAAAGAATCCTTCCCCATTTCCTCTTGCCAAATTCAGTAGGTATGACCTTTTCCAGCATGGAGAAGATTGTGTTCCTCTTTGTGATCTCTATGAATTCACGTAATTGGGTAATTCTGCCCCTGCACAGCATTTGGAACATTCTAGAGCAGTTAGGTAAGGTTTTTGGTGGTAGCTCTACCCACCTCCTCAAGGTATACAAATACTGAACCTGCCAGAATCACCTGAGTTCTTTTTTATCTGCTGCACTAGCAGCAATTGAAGATTCTAATGTGACTCAGCCATTTTTCCTTGGTTTCTTCTGTGAAAATGTTCCCCCCAAAATAAATTTCAAGAAGCAAACTTTGATTTTGCCATTTTATATAAGGGACATTATTTTACTATGCCATTGTATATAATGGGATGAGCATCCATGGATGAGCATCCGGGGTGTGTGTGGGTTTCCTTGAACCAAACCCCTGCGGATATCAAGGGCCCACTGTAAAAGCAAAAAAAATTTTAAAAGTCAATTATCAGTAAGTATATCCACAATAACAATATACAATACAATATGTATATCTTTATTCTATGTAGAATTCAAGAAAACTATGCCAAGCAATTCAAAATTTAGTCTTTTGCTATAACTTTATAGAAAGATCCTCCCCATCAACAGCCGATGTCAAAGGAGCCAGAATCAAGTACTGATATTCAAGGTGTCCCTAAATTTCTATTTATGCAAAATTCTAGGTTTAGTCATTAGTTTAGTCTAGCAAACTACCACCACACTTGAAATTCCAGAATTAGAGATATAGTCCAATAAATTATGTATGCCTTTTATTATCAGTGATTTATCAAGAATCATATTCAGTCTTGACTCTGTCTAAAAAGGGGTAATGCCTTGCCATGATGTAAAAGATGTACCATATTTATAGCCAATTGCTCCAATAGCGCCTTTAAAATTCAGACTAAAACCTAAAGTTGAAACCACCAGCTGCTACTGGCTATAAGGACTGCCATGAAATACTGGCGATAACTGGTATTCCTTCTGCAGTTCATCAAAGGATTTCAAAGCATTTTCTTTAGTTACCGAGGCTCAATTAGTTTGCCTCACAGTGTTGCAAGTTCCCCCTTTTTTCTTTTTAATGAACCTGCGTATTCATGGGTTTGCGTTTGCTTAGTCCTCTCAATTGTTGGGTTTCCTTCCTTTCTTTGTGTTGTTCACATCCAGTCTCATGCAACATTTCAGAAACTGATTTTCATCAGTTTCCATCAAGTCTCCACCCCCCGCCACTTTCAGGGGTTATAGTCAAAAGTGCTAAAGGGCTTTAGCAATATTATACTAGAGAAGCATTAGAATAATTTTGTTATAATGCCAATATTCCTCTCAGTCTTGATTCCTCATTTGATCTCTGTTGAATCTGTGTCTGGAAACATTAGCGTATTTACTTGTTGGCCATCTTTACTGAGTCTGAGACAGGAGAAACACATGGCAGGTGACCAATACATTTCACTTCAGAAAGTACTGGGTTAATTTAAACCAACCTGGGGATTTGGAATAAAACATCTTCAGTACGGTAATACTGGGAGCTCATATGAAATATTTGTGGATGAGGAAAATGTGATATGCATCTCTAAAATAAAGTCATTGTCTACAGGAACAAAACCTGGGACTTCCTATGACTTTTTTTTCTCATGTGGAAGCAAACTGAGTTAAATAAATTAGATCCCTACTTGCCCAGGTTTTCTGTCTTAATGGGTTTATAAATGATGGTAATGTGAGGGTTATCCTAAATAGCAAGATGATTATATGCCAATTGAGTCATTTAAAAGTGATTTCCATGTCTCTCTAGCATCTGTAACTAGGAGAGGTAGGGAAAATACATTTGAACCATGGGTGCTGAACTCTCCAATGACACTACCATAGCTGCTTCTATTTTGAACCATTGTGGGGCTTCATAATCTTGTGGTCCCTCCAACATTTTTTAAAATCTTAAATTCTTTCTAAACCAGATATGAAGAAATTTATGACTTGTGATTCTTCTTTTTAAAAACCCAAAATTAAATTAAGATTCCAACCAAGGGCGACAGGTCTGTTTCAAAAGGCAGGGATTTCTAGTAGTTCCATGCCTTTGTCACAATGCTATTGTCACAATATTAGATAAGTAAAGATTCTGAAGGAAGAGTGCCAACTATTGATTTCGCCACACCATCTCTTGCCTTAGGTACCCACATTTACCATGGAAATCTGCCCTCAGCTGTCATGGTCTATTTATAGTTCTCCTTTGGTTATTGGTACTGACTTGAATAGCATGCCTTCAGGCTAGGTCAGTCACCTTGTAAGCCAGCAAAATCAAAAGCTGGCAAATGGCTTGAACTTGGCTGCATTGACTTTAAATGTAAGTTCAAAGAAGTCTCTTTCTCTGTGCTGGAATGCCAGATGCATTTTTCTTGCACTCATCAGCTTGAATTGGGTGCATATATCTTCTGTACCGCATCACAGAGAAATAAAGGTAAAAGAAGGAACATAACAGGGGCTTCTCATTGGAGGGCTGCATCGAACCTTTAAAGCAATTTTAAATTTTAAAAAATGTAATTCTGCCCACTGTCCCTTCCAGTGCCTTCACTTGAGAGCTGAGTTTAGGCTTGCCTGAGGGAACATGTTAGCATTTGTGTGGTGAGCTGCTGAGAGAGGTGTGTTCGAGTGCTCATTAACATTTGGTTGTCTGAGATTGGGAGGAGGCTTGCTTGGGGGGCTTGTTAGTGTTCCATTGTGTGGTGGTAACCTTTTTGGTTGTGAGAGCTGAGTGTGTATAGGCCCAGGACTTCTATCTGAGCACCCAGTCTCAGGGAGGTGGACCTTCTGCTGAGAGGAAGTGAGTTAGTGACTGCTGAGAGGAAGCAGGACAGAAACAGCGAGGAGCTAGCAGGCCACTAGTTCTTTATATAGCTGCAGCCCCAGTCCTTGGAGTTTGGTGTACAGGAGCAAGGCCAACAGAGGTGTTTGGTGTGGGTGTTTAGCAGGGGAGTTGAGGGGAACATCTGGAGTTCTGGTCTTAGTGCCTGCTTCAGCGTATCCAATGTGGACAGTGAGTGCACTGCTGCAGTCACCTGCAATAGGTATGGCATGTTGGTCTTCTTGCCAGTGGATGTGTGTAGCTATAGCTGTAGCACGTGTAAGTTGATTGTGTTCTTGGAAGAGAAGGTCCAGCAACTTGAGGCCTATTTATCCATTCTCCAGCATATTAGGGAGCAGGAGGTTTTCTTAGACAGAGCAGAGCAGACGGTCCTGGTTGAGGAACATTCTGTGGAGAAGGTTAGTTCTGAGCATTTGGAAGAATGCAACATGCTAAAAAGTAGAAGGAGCAGGGGTCATGCTGTGAGTTTGGCACTACAGAATTGGTTTGACGCTCTCTCCCTTATCAGTGATGATAAAGCATGAGAAAGAGAGCAGCAGAGCCAGTCCTCAGAGAATGTGCATGAGACTTTGCAAAGTTTAGCACACAGATTGGTCTCTGCCAATCTTCGGAGCAAGCATGTGGTAGTGGTAGAGGACTCCCTGTTGAGGGGTACAGAATCAGTAGTTTGTGGGCCTTGATAAGGTGTCTCAAGAGGCATGCTGTCTCCCTGGGGCAAAAATCCACAATGTAATGGAGAGGTTGATGAAACTTGTCAAGCCCACTGACCGTTATCCCTTGCTTTTGGTCCACATGGGAACCAATTATATTGCAAGGCATAGCAGTATCCCACCGGAAGGGAGGTGGAATAAAAATCAAAGGGTGAGGAACAACAGGGATGTTGTTGTGAGGGTCTGCTACAGACTTCCAAGCCAAACTGAGGACTTGGATGAAAAAGGCAGAACTAGTCAACACCTTTCTTGCCTCAGTCTTCTCCCAAAAAGAGAACAGTGCTCAACCTGGGGAAGATGGAACAGATGATTCAGTAGGCAGAATGCAGCACAGAATTGGTAAAGAGGTAGTTCAAGGAATACCTGGTCAGTATAAATGAATGCAAGTCTCCAGGGCCAGATGAACTACATCGAAGTGTATTAAAAGAACTGGCAGAAGTAATCTCAGAACCACTGTCAATAATTTTTGAGAATTCTTGGAGAACAGGATAGGTCCCAGCAGGAGGGCAAATGTTGTCCCCATCTTCAGAAAGGGGAAAAAGGAAGACCCAAATGATTACTGCCCAGTCATCCTGACATCAATATCAGGAAAGATTCTAGAGCAGAGTGTTAACCAGACAGTCTGTAGAAAGGAACACAGTGATCACTAGAAGTCAACATGGGTTTCTCAAAAACAAGTCATGCCAAAGTAGTCTTATCTTTTTTTATAGTGTTACAAACGTGGTAGATGAAGGGAATGCTGTGGATGTAGTGTATCGTGATTTCAGTAAGGCCTTTTACAAGGTCTCCCATGATATTAGTAACATGTGGCCTAGATAATGTGACTGTTAGGTGGATTTGTAATTGGTTGACTAACTGAACCCAAAGGGTAGTTACCAGTGGCTCCTCTTCATCCTGGAGAGAAGTGACTAGTGGAGTGCCACAGGGTTCTGTCCTGGGCCCAGTACTGTTTAACATTTTTATCAATGACTTGGATGAGGGAACAGAGGCCATGCATATCAAGTTTGCAGATGACACCAAATTAAGAGGGGTCGCTAATACCCCAGAGGACAGGATCAGAATTTAAAATGGCCTAAACAGATTAGAAAGCTGGGCCAACACTAACAAAATGAATTTCAACAGGGAGAAATATAGAGTACTACACTTGGGCAGTAAAAATGAAATATGCACAGATACAGGATAGCTGATACCTGGCTTGATGGCAATACATGTGAAAGGTATCTAGGAGTTTTAGTGGATCACAAGCTGACCATGAGTCAGCAGTGTGATGCAGCAGCTAAAAAAGCCAATATGATCCTAGGCTCAATAGGAGTGTAGTGTCTAGATCAAGGGAGTAATAGTGCCACTCTATTTTGCTTTGGTCAGACTTCATCTATAATAATGTCCAGTTCTGGGCACCATAATTCAAGAAGGATATTGACAAGCTGGAATGTGTCCAGAGGAGGGTGACCAAAATAGTGGGAGGTCTAGAAGCCATGCCCTATGAGGAGTGGTTTACGGAGCTGGGTATGTTTAGCCTGGAGAAGAGAAGGCTAAGAGGTGATATGATAGCCATGTTATCATGTTAAATATTTGGAGAGATGTTATAATGAGGATTAAACAGGCTTTTTTCTGCTGCTCCAGAGACTAGGACATGGAGCAGTGGACCAAACTACAGGAAAAGAGATTCCACTTAAATATTACGAAGAACCTCCTGACAGTAAGAGCTGTTTTGACAGTGGAATGCACTGCCTTAGAGTGTGGTGGAGTCTCCTTCTTTGGAGAGTTTTAAACAGAGGCTGGAAGCAATCTTTCGAGAATGCTTTGATTGTGCATTCCTGTAGGGGAGAGGATTGGACTAGATGGCCCTTGTGGTCTCTTCCAGCTCTATGATTATATGATTTTATGATTCTATCTTTCATGTTCTTAAAGGCCTAGGAGACCCGATGGGTAGCAAAGCTGGTAACATTAAACAAAAGTTGGACTAATTTAAGTGGTCACGTGATCTGTACTTGCAATGATCTGTGACATAATGAGGTATTATTCAATAATGTGACATGTTCTAAGTATAGTAGTATCACTTTTTGTAATTGTGGTAGTGTGATCCTATCTATAGCAGTATCATTTACCGTAGATGCTCCCAGATCACCTTTTACTACTGCGCACACCATTTTTTCTTTTCCCAGATGCAGAGTCTTAATTTGTAGATTTTAAGATTTCATAATCTTTTCCATCTCTTTGTCTTTGATTCTGCTGTCCATAGGAATTGTCACTTGTATAACCCAGACTTTCTCTTTCTCACCCATGTCTGGCACATTATATTTTATCTGTTTTCAGTTTGAAGCTTAAAATTCCCTAAGATTTTTGCTTCACCGTTTTGACAACAGTTTCAGGATTAGATTTCCATCAGTTCTTTGCATATTGTAAAGTGTAATTTTAATGTACCATTGGTTTATCTTGAGTTTATTATATTGACTCTGTGGCAGCAAGGTAATCAACAGTTTTATCTTTTTCTTTACACAAATATTTACTATCCTTAGTTATTTTTCCAGCTTTGATGCTATATTTATTTCTTTAAGTTATATTCCACCTTTCTTCTAACAAGGTTTACCCAAGGTAGCTTACAGCAGGGTTAAAATAAGATATAACTAAAAAATAAAATAAAAATGGAAATAACAATAGCTGTAAAATACAAAGCACAGAAAATCATAATCATCACCATTTTAATGCTGTAAAAATATTTAATCAAGACATTTATTTCAGTGGAATTTGGAGTTGACAAATGTGCTACACTATCAAGAAACAGAGGTGAAATTGCTGAATCAGAAGGAATAAAACTCCTTGATGGAAATGTTATTAAATGTCTCAGTAATGATGGAAATATCTGGAAATATTAGAAGCTGAAGATATTTAACATAAAAGGGTGAAATAAATTACTAGTACTGAGTATATAAAAAGAATACACAGTGTTTTAAAATACAAGCTTAATGGTAAATATATAAGTGAAGCCATACATTTCTGGGCAATACCAGTTATCTAATATAGTACTGAAATTAGTGACTGGACTTGAGCAAAATTATATATACACTACTAGATCATGGCCTGTTTCTTCTATAATTTGATTATTCTGTTCATTATTATGAAACAGCCTCTTTGCAACATCCTGCAATAAAGCAATAAACATTTTTTTTAAATGAGGGTGGCTTGGAAAATATATCAGTAAGCTGTGGTTTACTGATCAGCTTTCTTTGTCATGTAATATTGGTGAACATAGATTATTGCAAGTTAAATTATTGAAGAAAATTGCCTTGAGAGCTTACATCAAAGAAAGCAAAGAAAAAAATGTTTAGTAGATGCATCTAAAAAGAATCAATTGAACATCAAAGAACACCTACAGAAAGAAAATTATGAAAAATGGTCTTAGAATCTCACAAAAGAAATAATTTAGTTATGCCTAAGTCTCATAGATTATTATGAGTCTACTCTAAGGAACGACTACTTTGGATCCAACCCATTGTCAGCATTTGACAGTGACCAAGAGCACATATAGGGGTTGTCCAAACAGTGAAAAAACTCCTCACAGAATGTGAGGAGAATCCTACCTGTCTTAATGGCATTCCACGTGATGTTGCCATATTGTGAAGCAGGGGCGGCAGTAAAAACCAGCAAAAACCTCACCAGAAAAGCCTTTGCAGCTTTTCACGTCTTTTTAAAAACAACAATGAGAGGGTGTGCATTTCCGCTCATTGGGACAAGCAAGTCAATCTGATTTGCTTGCTTAAACAAGAGGAAACACAAAGTTGATGGGCTGGATGAGCACAGGGGGTGGGACTTGCTAGCTAGGCAAGCGCCTGCTACCGCCACATTGGATTCTCACCTTAATGGGCAAGTGCTAAGGTGAGAAAACCGGGTATTGGGTTTTTTCTTTCTCCGCTTTAAAGTGAAAAATCGCTCAATCGCACTTGGGTATCATTTTAAAAAAGAGTTGCTATTGGCTGCCATGTTTCCTAGCGGGCGGGCGGAGCTTAAGGGGGCAGAAAAACCATTAGGACAGGTCACAGCTGCTGCAAAGTGTAATTACTATGGGGGATTCTGTTTTTTATGGGTTCGTATAGGCAAGCCCTTTTTCAGGTTTGGAAAATTCACCAATGATACAACTTCTTGAGGGAAAGGGGGACTTTATCACTGTTTTGCATGCCCTGGTAAACTACTGGTAGACTATTAAAGGTGTGCCTTTTAGTGGTGTTTCGAAAAATGATGTGGAAAGGCCACCTTACTCATAAAGTGTAGGCAAAGAGTACTACTTCTGAGAAAGGAAGTTAATACTAGAAATAATGAGCTACTTTTTCTCTTGATATCACTTTTATCATTATACTGCTTGAAATCAGAGAAATTCAGACAGTAACTTGCAGTAGAACAAAGTGGGCCTTGTATGAGGAAAATATAAGCATATCAGATACCTGACATCAAAAGTTAAATATCAGGGACTAGTGGAGGGGGAAGATGTTTTCACAGGTTCAGCAACACTGATTAATGACATGCAAGGCAGGGACATCCCATCCCTGACTATGTTGATTGGGGATGATGGAAATTGTAGTGCAGCAACTTCTAGTAACCTAAGTTTGGGTAAGTCTGCACTATATCATGCTGGCTCTTCAGCATGGCTAAAAATAATGCCCTTTTGTTCAAAATCTCCAAGGAAAGCTTGTAAACTATCACTAAAGGTTATTATTACCTCTGTCTTGAAGTTTCATCACGTCTTTGATCCACAATTGATGTCTATTGTAATAACACTAATCACATACAGTGATTTCAGAGAAGTAAAGGAAACCAGCCCTTTTATCCTCAAATGAGTATTCATTCATCCATTCATTTCTTTAGGGTGTTTTTTTTAATGGTGTTCTTTCAAGCTCTCAGTTGAGGAATTCAGATGTGTTAGGCCTCCAGTTAAAGTTCTTAAATGAAGCTTGAATTGCCTAGGAGCTTTCTCAGGCCTGTTGTTCAGTCCCTCAAACCTGTTGCCAGTTTTATTGCTCAGAGAGACAACAGGAACCTCATTTGGCCCTGGCTACGAAAGCTGTAAGTTGCTGCCTTGAGACATTCAAGTCCTGCTTTCTGCAGGCACCTGCGATTTTTTAAATAATGCCATCAAATTCTTGTTGATGGAAGCAGAGCATGTGTTGAGTTAAAAAAAAAAACTACAAAGAGAAGTTTAATTCCTACCCCCATTATGTCATTCACTTTGCTTGCTTGCATTGAAGCCGTTGGCTTTGGAAGGCTGTAAAACCCCATTGATGCTGTTGTTTGTCTACTTATATATCAGGTGAGTCATCCAAATTTGGCATTGCTAGAGTATGAAAACATGGGGGGGGGCAGAGGGAGAACTGGATAAAAGTGCTTGAATCTTGTTTTCAACTCAGTTTTCTGCTGGACTGTTTTATAAAGATACAGCTGGAGAACATGAATTGGCAGACCTGGAGGGAGATAATAAGGGGTTTATTAAAAGAGCAAACCTGACAAGTAAAGGTAGAAAGATAGATTTGCTGGGCCACCTTCATGCTGACCTGTTTTTTCAAGAAAAACGTCTGCTAAATGGCATTGATGTGAAAATTAAACTTACTCGCAACAAAAATACTTTCTGCTTAATGACTGATGATGCAGGCAAGCACTACAAACTTCAAATTTTATCAGCATCCCTTTTTGTAGAAAAGGTGAGAGTGTCACCAGGTGTCCGTCTTGGACATGCCGAAGCTCTAATGACTTCAAATGCCAAATACCCTGTGGTCGTGTAAGCATGAAAGTATTCAGCTTGCATTACTTTTTCATAGGCCAATCCATTGTTACATTTCTGTTTAGTATTAGCTTCTCTATCTCTATTGCTTTTTGCATTTCTTGTCTCTGGCCAGTCATCCCCTGCTATGAGAATGACTTTCCCTTTGAAGCCTTGAATTGCACTCCATTTGGCTCAGAAGAGGAGGGGCTGGAGTGAGTAGCATTTCATTTAAAATGCTGCTTTTCTTTTTCTGCCAAATTAACTTGCTGTTTAAAATTAGAATTTCTAGATTCAAACTTGTCATTTTGCATCAAATTTTGCCTATGTTGAAATTCTCTTATTTTTATATAGGCTTCTGGTAGAGTTAAATCATTCTTTAATTGCAAGGTATTTATTATGGGATTGTAAAACTTTGGTAAACTTGCCAAAAAAAATCCCGACTTGCATAGACTTTGGGATCTCCTCTCCAGGAGGTTGTAATTCTGCTAATGTAGCTCTAAAATCATTAATGTGCTCATCCAAAAATTTAGGATTCACAACCTTAATGTTTATAAGCTTCATCATCTGGGTCTGCGGCTTCCAGTGCATCTTTACACCTGCCGTTTCGTCCCTCGCCTATCGTTACAGGGCTTTTTTGGAACTAGATTTGTCCTTCGAGCCTGTGCAATGGATTTTTCTGGTGGAGCGCAGCGTGCACAGAACTGGCCTCACCCTTTAAACCAAAGGTTCATCTGCCGTGATCTTGCAAGCATGGACGTAGCAGCGAGGTCCTCGGATTGTAGGTTTGATTAGAGTTTCCTTTTCTTAGATGGTTGACTGTACAGGGTTGGACGAGCACCATCTGCCTGGGTTTGGGATTAGAGTCTTCCTTCTCCTAGGACAGTTGCCACAAGGCTAGAGAGCTCATCCTGCCCTTTGACGCTCTTTGTCAGACCCTTCGATTTTGACCTATCTGGCATGGGAGACCCTACCGGTGGCTTTATGCCACCGCCAGCATAGCTCAAAACATCATTAGGGTACGCAAGCCTCTCTCCCACGACAAGGGGGAAGCTTCATCATCAATGCAACTTTATTTCCCATAGATGGAACATCACAGAGATTTTTCAAAGTGTCTCAAGCAGCTTTTGCTGTTCTCTTATCTTTGATTTCAGAAACTAGTCCATCAACATCCAAAATTATAAAAGCCAAAACCTTTTGGTCATCTCTATCAAAATCATTCCTCTCTCTCCCCTGAGGATGTCTCTGTTTGTGTAAAACATCAATAAGTCCCATGGCTTTTAGGTATGTTTCAAAAGAGAAAGCCCATTTTGTATAGTTTGGTCCATTCAGCTTTTGTAGACTGAGAATAGCATTCAGGGCAGGAGCATTTGCTTCCGCCATAATTGTTTTACAGCCTTTGTTTTCAGCAGAGGTGAGAGAGACGAAAGGGCAGCTGAGGTGATCAGATAAAAAGAAAAACAATACTTTTGCCAAAAACAAAAAACAAAAATTAAATTGAGCTTTTATTTCTTCAAACTGGGAACCATAACCCTTCAATGTAGGGAGGTATGAGTCTAAAATTAAAAATGTATTAAAAATTCCAAGGATCTAGCCCTTTTAAAAAGAAATATAGATATCTTCTTTAAAAAGTAAAAACCTTTTCTTTCAAATTCAGGACAGAGTGACACATTAGGAATGCAGAGACAGCTCAATTAACATTTAAATTTGTGTTCTGATCACCCAATCAATTAGACTCATTAAAAACAAAGAAGTCAGTTTAAAAATGCATATCAAAAGTTTACTGAAGGTATATCAATCTTAATCTACATATTAAAAACAAACTTAAAAAGTTTCCTAACTAACTAAGAGGATTTAGGGTAGAATAGAGGTTCTGTTCTACCCTAAGCGGAGTGGCTACATGCTGACTTGAAAATAACAACATCATGGCAAGAACAACACAGCATGGCTTCAGCCACATGGAGACTTAACTTAAAAGGGAACTTAAACAGAGTCATAATATTTAAATTAGGTCATATGAATGAATGACCCATTGCTCCAGTTGGCTGAAATTGCCTAGTGAAATAAGAGAAGGGGGGAGTTGGAGAACTGAAGCATGCAGGGTAAATGCCTAGACTTAACTTTGCATGGGAATACACAAGATTGTATTACATTACAATGATAATTTCCCCACATACTACAAGATGCTCATCTGCTCTCAATTCAGACAGAATATCTATGGGGAGTTCTGAATTGCCAAGCCAACTGGTTGAGCAGGCAGTCTCTGGATCATGGGGAATTGGGTCTCAATCTGTTGGTTTTTCCAGATGGTGATGAACAGATTCAGCCTTTCGTGGGTGGATCTGTTTGCATCAAAGAAGAATCACAAATTGCCTCACTTCATATCCAGATTCTTGACCAGGGGGGCATTAGCTTTTGATGCTCTCACATTAGCGTGGCCTGAGGTCTTGTACTATGCCTTTCCTCCAATAGTTCTTTTGTCCAGGGTGCTCTGGAAGATCAGTTCAGAAAGGGTAGAGGTGATCCTCATTGCCCCCAGATGGCCTCATCGTCCATGGTTCCCGGACTTGGTAGAATTACAGATAGAGAACAGCTGGCCTCTCCCTCTTTGGGTCAAATTTCTATTTCAACAGGCCCTCATTCATCTGGATCCAGGTTGGTTCAACTTCATGCCTGGCGGTTGAGCAGAAAAGGCTTGTATCAGCTGGTTATGATCAGCTGGTTATTGAAACCATTTTAGCTGCTAGGAGGCCTTCTACTATCCATTTATACAAATGCACTTGGAAGGCTTTTTGTAGGTAGAGTTGTTTTAATTGCTTCGGTGGGTACTGTGTTAGCCTTTTTTACAGTCTGAGCTTCAGAAGGGTCTCAGTGTTAACACTTTGAGACATCATTTTCTGCCTTGGGTTCCATCTTGAAGGGTGTGTGAACTAACTCTTTAGCATCCCAGCCGCATGAGTACCCAGCTTGTGGGGGCAATTAGCTAACACATTGGAAACTGTTTAATGCTGTGTAGATGTGTAAATAGCTATTGCTTAAAACAATTTGTAAGCCGCTCTGATAGCCTTGTGGCTGAAGAGCAGGGTATAAATAACTAAATAAATAAAAATAAAAAAATAAATATTCACAGTTTTTAAAAGGCGTTTTGCTGTTGAAACCACTCACAGTTCATTGTTTTCCCTCTTGGCGGTTGCATGTAGGATAGAATAGAATAGAATAGAATAGAATAGAATAGAATCTTTATTACGGTCATAGACCAGCACAGGTAAAAAGGAATACAGAATAAAGGTAAAAACACAGGATAAAAACAGGCTAAAAGCAGTATTTAAAATGTTAGCTCCAGTATTACAAGACTAGGTTGATACTATTCTACTGTTGAGGACATTGTCTGTCGAATTTTAACCGCAGCTGCGCAGAATCTGGCAACATTATAAGTTGTTCCTGGGTTGATGTCTGAAAGCAACAAGTTTATGTAGAATTGTCCAGTGAGCCCTTGACATTTATGCAACGGGTGAAATAAGGCTGAGACATATGTCCCTGTAATATGAGCACTGGAGTAATACATGCTCTGTTGTTTCTATTTGGCCTGAGTTGCAGGGGCACAGTCTGTCTGAGAAAGGGATCTTCTTGTATCAGCCTTCCAGGACAGCTGAAGGGAGGGCACGACACTGTGCAAGAGTAAAGGCCCTTCGATGTTTAGGTATTTCAAGTGTTGCTAAGTATGCCAAAGGAGAGGCCAAGATATCTATTGGAGTCACTAGCAATGAAGTTTGGAGCTAGATCCAGTTGTCGCTCTATATCTGCTACCCTTTGTTTGATAGTAGCTTTCGCCCTATCATATCCCAGGCTAAGCAGAAGATCTGGAGAAAGGCCCAGCATTGAAATGTTAGTCATCACTGTTTCCAACTGGATTGGAAATCATCACTTAAGGTTAGTGGAGCAAGGCCAGTGGGAAAGAGGGATAGTCTGAGCCAGTAGCTGAGTATGGTCACCCACACTGGCCTCCACTTTCATAAATCCTGACTCCAGTCTCAGAGCTGCGTTAGAGACACTTAATGATTGACGCATGAAATAACGAGACCAGACACAGAAGATTGGGTTGAAATACGGGCCACTTTATTGATATCTTTCCTATTTATTGTATCTTTCTTGGGGTATGCCAATGTATAAACGGGGAGATCCCTTGCGGGGGCATCTGGGCAGTTGGTCGCAAGTGACCTAACTCCCAGTGTCCCTGGGCAACTCACCTGAGCCCCATGGGGATCCCGGTAGTGTCCGGGGTTCCCTTTGGGCGCCATCTGCTGGAGGGCCCTGCCCCAGGATGAAATCCTTAAGCCGAGTAGCTCCTGTGAAAGATCGCAACCCGAAGCCGGCCCTGAGGGTAGCCTACCTTGCTGCACCCCATCCATTGAGATGCCGGTACAGTTCAGTGAGGGCTATCCTTCCACTCAATTCGAGGTTGCCATAGGTGAACGCCATATCATTATCTCCCCACTCCCTGCCACAGATAGGGGCAAGTGTCCACTTAGCCCCTATCCCCCATACAGCAGGCCAAGACCGCCCTCACCCCTTCATGCATACCCTCAAGAAATAGCTGGATCCCCATGTCTGATAAGTGGACCCCGTCAACCCTATAAAGTTCCGGGCGTTTGTATGAAATGCCCAGGTCCTGGATGAAATGGCTGAGGCCTTCATCCATTGCCTTATGCACAGCCTTGTTGTCAGGGATGATGGGAGTTGTAGCTCTTCACCTCTGGCTCAAACTCACCACCTTGTTATGCAGCAGAGCCAACCAGCTTAGATCAGTGGTTAATGCTTTCCTCCAAAGCAGCAGAGTATCAGAGAATAGGCTGAAGATCCTGACAAACTCTCCAAGCCTTCACACTCTTCTCCAGGTGTCTCCAAAACGTCTCCAGGATTCACTCAGGCAACTCAGTAGTTTTATATAAAACCTACTTTATTCTTCTATATAAATATACTATATGGTAAACAAATCACAATCTCTACACACTACTCCACAATATCTCCAAACTACTCCACCTCTACTCGACAACAATACATTGGCAAACATTGCAATTTTATAGCCATTGTTTATCACCACCCACTAGTTAGTTTCCACCCAGTGGGTGTGTACTTCCATTCTGATTGGTCCACGTAGTTCCACCCATACTTAAGACCAACCCATGTATTTCAACATTTCACCTTGTACACTTAATGATTCTCAGGTGTTTCCATTCTGCATTCAGTACCTCTGTCCTTGGCTCTCAGGACTTATAGATTACATTAGCAGTTTCACCTGTGTAGCTTCATAATTGCTCTTGCTTAGTCATTGTGACTTTCACATACATATTTTATTTCTTTCACTGTATGTCCCATGTTGCATTTTCCTTAACACTTGTTTACTTTCTTGCGGGCAATATCCAACAACTTGGGGGCACCTTCACCTGGGTAAGAGAATCTTGGAATGATATCAGACCAAATCAGAAAGACTTGCGGCCACGCCATCTTAATCTGTCGCATGTCAGCAAGAGCCTGTAGCGGCAAAGCTCGGCCTTTCAAAAGGCCCAGATCATTGCCACCAAGATGGATCACCAGGACATGTGGAGGAGGACCGCGATGCTCCTGAAACAGCAGAGATTAGACCATTCCACCTCAAACCCCGTTTGCCAAGCCATTCGACAGAGGCGGTGTCTCCGAGACCCAGCTGCGGACCCAAATGGCTCCTCCTGGCATGTCGTGCCCCCCAATACACAAAGCTGTGGCCACAAATAAGTACCCGGTATCTCATATCTGGAAAAGAAAGCACAGACAATCACAGGACATGACCACATACTTGGTCAATTGCAAATTGGACGGACATAGCCCTTGTAAGCAGCTGACTTCCAGCGCCCCAACCGCTTAATGGCCTCTGGCTTCATGCCCATCGCAGCAGCCATAGAAGCTGCCCCAATTCTAAAAGAATGGGAGCAGAACCGCACGCCGCCCAAACCCAGGCGTGCCAGGGCTTTGTTCGTGATTGTCCAAAACTGATACCTTGTGAGAGGAGACCCATCAGCGTGGCAAAAGAGGGGGCCAGATTTAGAAGGCCGCAACTGCAAATACTCCCTAAGGGCAACCACCGGGCAGAGAGTCCTGTCGTGGCACTTGCGCAATATAATGCTCATGCCCTTGCCCATCTGGTCGGTCTTTGATCGCCTGATCGTTATGGTGACTGACTTGGCACCCATAGTGATGTCACATACACTGAGGGCAAGGCCAGCTGTGTCCTTTTTGGACGCCACCACAAGCTCACTGATGCGTAAGGCGCTGAAAAAGGCCGTCAAGGCAGCCGCGTGGAGCAAGGCCACCTCGAATGGTGTTGTACAGATGCTGGGCCATATCTGGAAAAGGCCCTTAAGAATTGCTGGGGAGAGGGGTTGCCTATCATCCGTTGCCTTGCCTCGCTGCCTGGCCCAACCCTCCAATGCCTTCCTAATCCTCAAATCTGAAGTGTTGTCCTGAAGGCCTTGAGCCTTACTCCAAAAGGCCAAGGCAGCCAACCTGGATCGAATTGATTGGGGGGCAAGGCCTTTCTCCTTAAGGGATACACAGAAATGAAGAAGGTGAGGGACTGGTACCAGCCAGGAGTTAGGTAGATGCACAGAGGTCCAAAATTCACAGAATTCCTGAATAGCTCGCTTATATACCCTTCTGGTGCTGGGGGCGATGGAGAGGCTGATAACCTTAACTATTTCACCAGTCCAAGCTCCCACAAATCCTCCGGCATCAGGTCCGGCATCTCGGCAGCGCCTGGAGCTAATTGCCTGAAGCGATCCATCTGCATACGGGAGAGAGCATCGGCAATGCCGTTGTCCAATCCCGCCACATGGGACGCAGTAAACAGAATGTTATACTTCAAGCACTGGAGTGTAAAAGCTCTAACCACTGTCATGACCCTTTTGGATCTGGAAGTGAGAGAATTAACCACTTGAACACTGGCCATGTTATCGCACCAAAAACGGACTGTGGAATTGGCGAAATCGTGCGGCCACAGTTTGACAGCGACCAGTATAGGGAAGAGCTCCAAAAAGGTAAGGTCAGCAGTGACGCCAGTACCAATCCAGGAGCTTGGCCATCGTTCAGTGCACCATCTTCCGGCAAAGTAAACTCCAAAGCCCAGGGAGCCAGCAGCATCAGAGGACACCTTAAGGGCATCCCCAAAACGTAACTCCTCCGTCCAAAACGAAACACCATAATACTGTTGCAAAAAGCTATACCATACGTCAAAATCCAATTTAATTTCCCGGGTAATCCTGACCCTATGATGTGGTTGAGAAACACCGGCTATGGTGTCACAGAGGCGCTGTAGGAAGGCTCTGCCCGGCGCAATCACTTTGCATGCAAAATTCAAGTGGCCAATAAGTTCCTGAATTCTTTGAGAGTGGCTTTGTTACATTGCAGAAATTTAGTAACCCTGGTCATAAGATCATCTATCTTACCCGAGGGGAGCCTACAAAATTGATCAACTGTGTCAATTTCAATACCCAAAAAGGCCAATTGATGACTTGGGCCCTCAGTCTTTTCCTGAGCAAGGGGAACCCCGAATTCCGCCATAAGGGCTTGGAATTGCTCCATCAAGGAGCGGCAGACCCCAGAGCCGAACTGACCAACAAAAAGAAAGTCATCCAGGTAGTGCACTACCCCTTGATGCCTGTTTGATGCTTAACAGCCCATTCCAAAAAGGTACTTAACTTCTCAAAGGCTGCACAAGAGACAGAGCAGCCCAAGGCATTGCTCGGTCCATGTAAAAGAAGCCCTCGAATGAGAAGCCCAGCAGCTCGAAATCATCGGGGTGAACTGGTAAGAGGCGAAATGCTGATTTGATATCACACTTTGCAAGTTCGTCACCAAGGCCGTGCCGTTTAACCACTTTAATGGCCGCATCGAATGAAGTGTACTGAACAGTGCATAATTCCTGTGGGATTAAGTCATTAACTGAATGGCCCCTCGGGTAGGAGAGATGATGGATTAGTCGAAACTCGCCCGGCATCTTCTTAGGGACTATGCCCAAAGGCAAGACACGTAAGCAAGGGGAAGGCGGGTCAACAAATGGGCCTAAGACCCGACCCTCTGCGACCTCCTTCTGAATTTTCTGCCTGACCACATGTTCCATACCATGCACTGATTTAAGGTTGGGTGCCATGTAAGGCTTGCGCACCCCTTGGTAAGGGATGCGAAAGCCCTCATGAAAACCGTCCCGTAAGTATTGAGCTGCCGACTGGTCCGGGTACACACACAGCCAGGCAGCCATGATGTCCAACCTAATTGGGCTGGGCCCGTTTTCCCTGCAGAGTTGCAGGGTTGTTTGGGCCCTTTCTCCCCCCTTGCTGCTCCTTGCCAAACTGTCCCTTCCCCTTGGGGCAATTGCGGAACGAGTGTCCCGCGCCACATATGGAGCACTCGTGACGAAAAGAGCAGGGGCGGCGAGAACAAGCCCCCCTGTACCCGAACTCCCAGCATAACAGCCGGCGATTAGGCGTCACTGGCTGAGTTGATTGGGAAGATTGGCGTGAAACACTACCAGGTCGGGCGTTCTGCAACAAATGCCTGCTCTGTGCTCTTTCCCCCAGTATGGGGCGGCTTGGGGACATAACCTGTAACCACAGGTGCGAGTTGATGATGTCCCACCTCAAAGTTGGATAAGAAGCTGCCATTTGCCTAAATGACTCGTCATACTGCAGCCAAGCCGGACCCGCAAAATCCACATAGGCCCTGTATATAATATCAAGGTATCTTATGAGGGCATAAGACTTGTGGGGCTGGCTGTGAGAAACTACACCTGCATATATGAGGAAGCCTGCCAACCAGTTGGACCATGTCCTATCGACCCGTCTTCATTTAATCTTTTCCTTCTCGCTATCATCCAATTCCTCTCTCTCCTTCTTGTCCAGTTCACGGAAAAGAAGTGAGAAAATGTCAACATATTCCCCCTTTAAAATTTTGTCCTTAGTGGCCTGGGCCAGATGTTCGCCCAGAGCAGGGGCCTGCTCAAGGCCTATAGGAATGTGAGGAAGCCCCATTGGTTCAATCCGTAAGGGGCCCCCAAAGGCAGTACTGGCCCAACACCCGGGAAACCCGGGTACCAACCGAACATCGCATTGGTTGGGCTGCTTGGGGCATTAGCAAATCCCTGAGTGCTGGGATCTGTGTTGTGATCCGGTTGGCTCCATGGCCAAGCGGGCATATTGGTAGTGTCATTTGGGAACTCACTCTGAGCAAGGGTAGCAGGCTGTTGCATTCCACTGGGTCCTTCGCCAGGAGACTCCTCCTCCTCATGCGCCTCGTGGTTGGCCGCCTCCCCTTGTTCTTCCAATGCCTGGATGCGGGCGAGAAGTTGGTTAGCAACATCACCTGATAGGCCCCCCGCATTGTCCCTTGCCGGACGCTTTGTAGGCCTAGGGAGGCGCACTTCCTCCAAGGCCTGCAAGCGGTTCAAGATTTGTTGTAACACATTCTCAACCGGGTCCTGAGGGCGGGCAGGCTCAGCTGGGCGGGCGGGCTCAGCTGGCTCCTTACCCTTACCGCCTTTCTTGCTCCTTCTGGGGGCCATGGGACTGCAGTAACTAAACACCAACAGTTGTCCACTGAAGTAAGTAATCACAAAGCAGTGAAATCAAAGTAGTAAAACTCAACCCAAAGTAATGAAATGTAAATTCAAAAGAATTTAAAGCAATGACCCTAAGCAACTAAGGTAATTGAACGTAATAATTAAACGCCATGAACCACAACTAAGGTAATTAAATGTAATGAACAGCAACTAAAGCAATCAAACTGGTAAACAACCTAACTCAAAGTAATGAAATACAAAAGTATTTAAAGAAATGAGCCTAAGCAATTAAAATTCAAAGTTAATTAATGAACTCAAAGTAACGAATTAAAACAATGAAACCAAAGTATTTAAAGTACAAAAGTATTCACAAAAGTATTTAAAGAAATGACCCTAAGCAATTAAAATTCAAAGCTAATTAATGAACTCAAAATTCAAAGCTAATTAATGAACTCAAAGTAACGAATTAAAACAATGAAACCAAAGCAAGTAAAAGCAAAAGGCAATAAATCAAGGCAAGTAAATTAAAATTGAATAAAAACCATGAACTCAAAGCAATGAAAGGTATTCAAATTGACTAGACTAACTAAAATAATTAAATGAAATAAAATTAACTAAACTTACTAGAATAACTAAAGTAACCAAAAGTAACCAAAAGTACAAAAATTAACCAAAGGGTTCTGATGGGGGGGTAAGGCCACGTGGCACCAGGGCCACAAGGCACTGATGTTAACTGGTGCGGGGGGGTTAAGCCACGTGGCGCGGAGCCAACAAAGGCGCCCCCGAGTCCAAGGCCCAGATTAGGCCACGGCCACATGCCGTGGAGCCAACAAAGGCGCCCCCGAGTCAAAGGCCCAGATTAGGCTGCGGCGCAGCAGCTGGCGGTGGATCGGGGCCGCAGCGAGGCTGCTAGAGCGGGAAAACGGCCGGATTGGCCGGATCAGGGCAAGGCCATGGTAATGGCGCTGCACTGAGGGCTGGGGGCGGATCGGGGCCGCGGCGATGGGCCAGAGGCCACTGGTGCGGGAGGAGGCCTAACGAGGGGCCAAGAGTTCGAAGGCCTGAGCGGGGAGGTGGCCAGAGTTGAGGCTGCAGCAGCCGTGGCGGGCGCAGTGGGAAGGCTCCGAGAGACCAGCGGCGGGCAGCGAGGCAAGCCATGGAGCACAACGGAGCACTGGGGTGGCGGGCAGCGAGGCTGCGGGCTGCGGAGCGCTGGGGCGAGGCGAGGGCTGGATCCGGGGTGGCCGGGGGAGCTGGCGCGGCCGGGATCGGGCCTGGGGCGCTGGGGTGAACCAGCGGCAGCAGCCGCACAACGGAGCACTGGGGTGGCGGGCAGCGAGGCTGCGGGCCACGGAGCGCTGGGGCGAGGCGAGGGGCCGCGGCACAGCAGGGGATTAGTTAATTTAAAAAAGGGGGACAATTAATTACAATTCATTAAATGCAATTCGTTAAAAAGTTCAATTAATTCCAACAATCAGAGCCCAATGCATTAGGAGGGGAGGGGGGGCTACCACGTGGCAAACCAAAAGAGTGAGAAAATCAATCAATTAACCTGAATAAATTAAAATCAAACTATCCCAAATGCATGCAGATTAACAAGTGAATCAGAAAATGCCAATTAAATTATTAGCCAATCAAAAATGGAATGGAAAGGGGGGGATGGGGAACAAAGGGGGAAAAGAGAACAAAAAACAAAGAAACAGACCACTAAAACACAGTATATCAATTAAAAGAACAGAATCAGCAATCAGCAATCAATCAGCAATCACACAGAAATCAAACAACCACATTGCTGGGCTGCTGCCAATCATAAAACCCCAGAAGCACAGCCCAGCCACTTAGATCTCCCTCGTGGCTGAAGCAAGTTGGAAAGATGGACGTTCCTCCTTCTTCGATCCAGTGGAAAAGAGGAGGAAGCCAGGGGCGGCAAAGGGTAAAATAGGCCCTGCCTCAGCCCTGCCCCTGTCTCCTCCTGACCAGGGCGTATCTACGCCCTGGCCAACCCCTGCACTCTTCTCCATGCCCTTCATTAAAACACCTCCCCTGGATCTACCATTCTTCAAGATCCGGGTGTGTGTGTGTCTGATTTTGGAGTTTGGAAAGCTGATCTTAAAAATTTGGATTGGACAAGTTCTAATGGAGCAGGGTTGGGGAAGGGTCCCAATTGCGATCCATAAAGCAGTTGTGCTACTGGTTTGGCTTCAAAGAGTTTGAGGCTGCAGGTAAATTGTGGCCTCCTCTTGTCTTAAGAAATTTGAGAATGGCTGTTGTACTCCTTTGCAGATTGCAAGCAGCATACTCCCCATGTGCTTTCTTACTACCAGTGGCTTGAAAAATTACCCCCAGGTATTTGAAGCAAGAGACCTGCTCAATCTTGTGGCCATCTATATTCCAGTTGTAGTTCTTAGGCCTTTTAGCGAATGCCATGATTTTAGTTTTTTGATAGTTGAGTTCTAGCTGTTCCACTCTGCAATATTGTGTTAGTGCTCTTAGGGCTCTTTAGTCCAATGGGAGTTCTTGAAAGTACTGCTGCATCATCCACATAAAACAGCGTTGAGATATGCCTTCCCTCTAATTTTGGGGGGTGGAAGTTAGTGTTGTTGAGGTGATCCACCAAATCATTAATGTAGAAGTTAAACAGGAGTGGAGCTAGAATGCAGCCTTGCTTGACACCCTTCTCAGTGACAATGTCATTGGTGAGATGTCCCTGGGGGTTACATCTTACTTTTAATGAGGTCCCTTCATGCAGCATATGTATTAGATGGAGTAAACGTCGGTTGATCGAAGAAGCCTCCAGTTTTTCCACAGTTTGGTTCAGGATATAGAGTCAAAAGCTGCTTTAAAGTCTATGAAGGCAGCATAGAGAGAAACTGTGCTGCAGGTGGAGTATTTTTCAATAAGGTGGTGGAGTACAAGGCACTGATCTATGGTGGAGTGGCCTTCCCTGAAGCCAGCTTGTTCTTCTGCAAGTATATTTTCTTGTTCCAACCAGGTCTGAAATTTCCACTGTAAGTGTCTTGTATAGAGTTTGCTGATTGTACTGAGGAGACTAATTGGTCTGTAGTTGACAGGATCATCTTTGCTTTCTTTTTTATATATGGGGACGATGATTGCAAGACCCCAATCTTTGGGAGCTCGACCATATTTGTCGATACAGGTGAAAAGTGAGGCCAGGATAGGGGGCCAAAATTCAAGGTTGTTTTTAATGGCTTCTGCAGGTATTAAATCTTCCCCTGGAGCCTTCCCATTCTCAGCTGGGCTACAAGGTTCTTGATCTCTGTCGCTATCACTGGTGGCCACCCTTGGATATTTTCTATATTTTGGCTAGTGCATCCACTTTCAATGTAGTTGTCTTTATAAAGTGCTTGAAAGTGATCCTCCCATATCCTTGGAGGGATGTGACAATCCACTGTAGCTGGCCCATTTCTCTGGGAACTTGATGTATTATGCCAGAATAGACCTGTGTTGTTGGATCTGACTGCCTGGATAAGTTGTGTCCAGTCATTCTTCATGGCTTCTTTTTTCTTGTTCATCATCAGCTTTTTGTAGTCTCTTTTCTGCTGAAGCAGCATTGGTACAGCATCTGGGATGTTATTAGATAGGTAACCCTGATAAGTATCAATGAGAGCTTTTTTAGCATTAACACATTCCTTGTCAAACCATGGTTTGGAGTGGTGCTGTTGTTGTTTCCACTGATGTACGCTATTTTGACGGATTAGATATTGGTGTAGAGCTTGGGTAAGTGTATTGTAATTTTCCAAGATTTCATCAGGGGACTCAGCTGATATCAGGGCAGTCCTAAGATGCTGAAGTTGGTCTGAAGCCAATACCACACTTATTGTTTGGTTTAGTTGGGGGGTCCATTTAGCTCGGCGATATGTCCTTCCTGATAGTGTCACAGAGAGGTGATAGAACTCCCTGGTGTGTGTTTTCTGAGTGAAGTCACTAAGATGTCGCTGAATTGGAAAATGATCACTTTCAAATCTGGGCATAACTTCTAATTCCTTGGCATAGGGAAGAAGGTCCCTAGAAATGAATATGTAATCAATGGCACTCATTCTGGACCCAGAGAGATAAGTGAATTCAGCTGGGCAGTCATTTTTCAGGGCACCATTTAGGATTTGAAAGTTCAGCCTGAATGCTGTTTGATCCAGACAAAGTCCTGCAAAATTTGATTTCTTGTCCTTTGAGCATCGGATGGGGTGGGTTCCATCATCTTCAAAATCAGGAGGAGGGCATTTGTGATGGGCATATAGGGTATGATTATTGGGGCCCAGTCTGGCATTCAAATCACCCACCAAAATTACAAATGCATTTGGGTTCTGCAACATGAGATTAGCAGTGTACGATTCCAATTCAGCCCACAGGCCTCTGATTTGGGATTTCTTCTTCATTGGAGGCATGTAGGTATTTATTATCAGCAAAGTGCAATGGTTAAATTGAATTAGCACTGCCATGGCATATGTTTTAAAAGTGGAAAGAGGCCTTGTTATGGCACGTAGGGTGGTGGCAACCAGAACGCCCAGGCTGCCTCTAGCTCTTCCATGCTTTTTCCCTGGCTCTGCCGGAATTGAGAATGAGTGAAAGCCATTTAATAACAGATCCTTATTAGTCCATGTTTCCTGGATCAGTATAATGTCATATTGGGTGAGGAAGTCACTAGGACAAGGATCTCTGTGGGCTGTTGGCCACCCAGCGATGTTCCAGGTCATAAGAGTAACCTCGTGCTGGTCTGTTGGAAGTCAGGCAGTCGCATTGCAGGCCACAGGCTGGATGGATAATTCATCTGATGGCAGTTGGTTAAATGACTGGGTTGACTGTGGCTGTGTCCTCCTCTGTGGATGGAGGGGTAGTGAATCACATTCCTGTTCTTCCTACCCTGCCTGTTCTGGAAGGGAGATTGGAAGAACCAATGCGGCATGGGAAGCGAAATGAGGATCACAAGCAAGCAAGGATCCCATCTCTTTAGTGAGGGGGGCATTCTTTGGCTTAGAAGATGAGGTAGGTGGCAGTGAAGATTGTTTTTCCCTTGAACTAGGTTTGCATAGGGATGTTTGAGACCCCTGGAGTTTAATTGTAGATGGGGGTGTATCTGCCGTACATTGCATTTTTGAAGAGGTGTTGGCTACAACTTGGGATTTCAAGGCTTCCTTGATTGTAAGTAGAGAGTCATCACTTTTGCTTTCATTGTCAGATAAAATCAGAAAAAATGCACTGACAGTTTTCTGCGACAGGGGGCTGATTTCAATGGGGTTGGATTGCTGTTAGATTGACTCAGGATAGTATCTCTCATCGGCTGTATTGTGGGAGTGTTTTCCCAAATTTCTGTGAGTTTTTCTCTCAGTTTAATTACTTCTTGATTTATAGCCTGAGCTTCTTCCTTTGAGGTGTGTTTAGGTTCTCCCTCTTGGTGTGCAGAATTATTGCTTCTTTGTGTTATTGTTGCTGTTTTCCCTGTGACGAGGTCACAGACTATCTCATCCTTAAAAATTCTGTTAATTTCAATGTAATGTGCATTCCAGAGGAAATTTCTTTTCCGTAACAGTCTGTTAGGAATATTTGCCTGGTTAAAGGTAAAAAAAAAATTCGCTTAGTAGCTCTTGAGCTGGGTAAAAAGTGGCAGTCTAGTAAATCAATTGTTCTGCTGTGCATGTTTAAAATTTGGGAAAGGTATCTCACAATTGACTTCTGTCTGTTCCACATATGGCCATTGTGATGTATTTGCAGCAGAAGCTGATTTTTCTGTAACACTCGGCAGTGATTACCTGCATCCTGTAAACGTGGCAGGACACATTTCCTCCAAATCTGCTACATTTTTAACCCCTTGTGTACCATATGGGTTTTGCCTTTGAAAATCTTGTTGGGAAAGCTTGTTTGTAATGTCGTTTAGTCTTTGCAAAATAAGAATCAATGTCTCTATGGACAGTTTGCAGAAATCATAAAAGAGCTGAGCGCTGTTATTATAGGGAATGTTGCCAAGCTCCGGGAGTTTGACTTTGTTATCAACTTGCTCTGGCCCGTAATTTATATTTACATTTTGAGGAATTGAGGAGGCTGGTTTGTTTAGTTCAAGTGTCTGTGATGGCTTAGGGAGTAAAGAAGGAGCTGTTGTTACAGATCTGTTACTCATGAGCTGTGTTGTCTCTGCCGCTGGGAAGAGTGAGTCAATCCTCATCTGTTTTTCTGCTTTAGAGGATTCCTGATTGTCATTATTGTTACAGGGGCTCGTCCAATTTCTTTTCTTGCCTTTGGATGGCATTTTTGAGGTATATGTAGGTGGTAATGCCAGATGTTAGTGGGAGGACAGTTCAGAAGTTGTTAGTCCGTCGCCATCTTGCCCCTCCTCCCTCGGTTGCATGTAGTCTTACAGGCCTTGGTTAAGGCGCAGTTTGAACCTCTGCATTCAGTTGAGTTAAAGTTTCTTTCTCTTAAGGTCGCCATTTTAGTCGTCATTACTTCTGCATGTCGAGTTTCCAAACTAGGAACTTTATCCGTTAGAGAGGAATTATGTGTTTTCCACCAGGATTTGGTGGTTCTTCATTTAGATCTTTCTTATTCTGAAGGGTAATTCCATTTTTCACAGAACTCAGGAGTTAGTTCTTCCTTCTTTTTGCCCCAATCCGTCTGCAGTTCAGAAAAAGAATTGGCACTGGTTGGATGTGCGGAGAGCACTTAAATTTTATTTGGATAGTATGTGAGAGTTCCAGAAGTTGGATTCTTTATTTGTTTCCTTTGCTAAGGCTTCTTTGGGGAGGAAGATTTCTTCTACCATTGCAAGGTGGTTGCACATGTGCATTGAGCCTGCTTATGTTCATAGTTCTCTCCCTATTCCTGGTGGGGTGCAGGCTCATTTGACTTGCAGTGCTGCTACATCTACAGCATTAGGTACTTTAGCTTCTTTAGGGGAGATTTGTAAGGCGGCCACTTGGTCTTCTCCAACTTCCTTTGTCAGACATTACTGGATCAACAAGTATACCTCAGCTGAGGCTGCTTTTGGTTGTTGGGTGTTGCAACAAGTTCTTCCATAGTTTTAGGTGGGTTTCTCGCCCAAGTAGGGACCACTTTGGTAGGTCCTGGTCTAAGGACTCCCTCTCCACACTGCTGGAAAACGGAACACTGGTACTCACCGTGAAGGTTCCTTTTCAGCAGTGGTGGAGAGGGAATCCTTTCACACCTGTGTTTGGTGGCTTTATCTATTGTTGTTTTTTGTCCCTGGAGTTTGCTTTGACATCCCTGGGAAGGTTGGGCTGGCTCTCCTTCCTAGAGTGAGTAAGTTAAATTTGATTGGCTGATAGCCCTACCTGTCTTCTCTGGAGGAGGAGCCAAACCCAGTCTAAGGATTCCCTCCCCACGACTGCTGAAAAGGTATCCTTCATGGTGAGTACCAATGTTCTGATTCAAACAGTTGTTTGATAGTGAGTCAACACACAGAGAAATCCAATTGATTCAATGGCTCTAGTCAGGACTAAGAATAGGACTGAAACCCAGGTATGCTGGGATTTTTCATCTTTGAGAATTCATGCAAAAGAAGAAGAAGAAGATATAATCCACACCTCTTGGACTAATGGGTACATAGAACAAAACCATCTATCAGATTTTTCCCAGTGTTGTGATAATTCTTGACAATAGTATCAAAATTAGGGATGGGAGAAATGTGCATCTTTTGATAAGAATTTTCCAAAATTCACAAATTTCTTCATATTCAAGACAAGCAGAAAATGAAAATAAACAATTAAGAAAACCTGAATGGGGGAGAAACTGAATGTGACAGCTTTCATAAACTCCACGCCCAGGGCTGTGAGTGCTTTATTCTTCAAAATCTGGGTTTGAATCCTTATATATTCAACATTATGAACTTTTGATTAGGATTCCAACCTCTTCTTTCCTCATTTTAGGCTCCTCGTTTTAAAACGTATAAGGTAAGCTGGTAGTAGCAGTGTGCTTTCCATGTTGGGAATAATGGTAGCTATTCAGTTTGGCAAACACACAGGGACATTTAATTTGAGTTCATTTTTGAACATTTTAACAAAATTTACACGTCATAGATCAGAGAACTTGAAGTTTAAAAGATGACCCAAAGGAACTGATTAAGATTACAAGAAGGGAGATTCCAAGTTAAACATTAGGAAGTGCTTCCCTGGTGATAACACCTGTTTGACAGTGGAAAGGACTATATCAGAAGGTGGTTGACTCCTTTATTTATTTATTGTATTTATACCCCACTCTTCAGCCACAGAGGCTATCAGAGCGGCTTACAAATGGTTAATTTAATAGTTCCCTGCCCGCAGGCTTACAATCTAAATAAGGCATGACAAATAAGGAAAAGGGAATGGCAGTGGGGGTAGGGATTAAATCCAGCAGATACTGCTGGTTCTTCTCTCTCTCCAAGGGCAGGGCGGTGGCAGTTGGGTTGGAGGGAGGGCCTTTCACCTGCTTCTGGGCCCAGGCCTGATGGAGTTCTGCCCGCCTCTTCTTCTCTTTCTCCAAGGGCAGGGTGGTGGCAGTTGGGATGCAGGGAGGGCCTTTCACCTGCTTCTGGGCCCAGGCATGATGGAGTTCTGCCTGCCACTTTTTCTCTCCCTCCAAGGGCAGCCTCCTTTGTTGAAGGCTTTTCAACATAGATTGAATGGTCATCTGCCAGGGATACTTTAGCTGTGGATTCATCCCTTGGTAGGGGAGTAAACTAGATGATCCATGGAATACTGTACATATATACCCATGTTATAAGTCGACCTCACATGTAAGTTGAGAGCAGGTTTGGGGCCCATATTATGGATAGGTCGAGGGTAAAACTTTGGGGTTCAACACAGGGCTCCTCAGAGCAGAGAGGTGAAAGTGCCAGTGCCTGTGAAAGTGCCAGGGGGCCATCCACCCCCCCAGCCACTGCCACCATTTTCCCATCCAGGCATTCAAAAAGGCTTTTCACCACTCTGTTGAGAGAAGGGGATGGTTCCTTTTTTGATACACATTAAGATACAGTATTAACTCTTATATAAAAAAAGGATCCACCCCCTTCTCTCAGTAGAATGGTGAAAGGTGAGAGCTTAGTCCATTCCAGGAGAACCCAAAAGAAGCACCAATTCCCTCTTTCTCCACTGCTTCTGGCCTTTTTGAATGCTTGGTCAGGAAAATGGTGGCGGCAACTCTTTAAGTGTGTGCCATGGTCTGGCTCAGTCGGGTTGGGGGTGGGTTCAGAACTTCTTTTAGTTCTCCCCAGATGGACTACGGCAAGAGCTTAGTCTGGGGAGAGCCTACCATAAGAGAAGCACCGACCCCCTCTGCTCTCCCCTCTGTGGCAGGGAATCACCAAAGAGCCGTGGCAGCAAGGAGGGCGGAGGTGGTCAGTGCTTCTTTTAGATTCTCCTGGGACTAAGGTGAGAACTTTATTTATTTATTTATTTATTTATTTATACCCCGCTCTTCAGCCACAAGGCTATCAGAGCGGCTTACAAATTGTTTTTAAGCAATAGCTATTTACACATCTACACTGCATTAAACAGTTTCCAACGTGTGTTAGCTAATTGCCCCCCACAAGCTGGGTACTCAGTTTACCGACCTACGAAAGGATGGAAGGCTGAGTGAACCTTGGAGCCGGCTGGAATCGAACTTGCAACGTGGTGGCTTGCAGTACTGGCATTTAACCACTGCGCCACCAGGGCTTAGTCCATCTAGGGAGAACCTACTGTTAAAAGAAGCACCACCACCCTTTGTTCTCCCCACCATGGCAGGGAAGAAGCAAAGAGCTACCACTGCTGGAATTTTTTGAGCATGCATTACAAAAGGCCAGAAGTGGTGCTACAGCAGACAGAGTTAATGCATTGACCCATGTATGGAAACAATTCCTTCCCCACAGAAACAGCTAGAATTTAAACAATCCCTTCATCGCTCCACAGATGTTTACAATAGGTATAATGCTAGTTAAAAGGCACTATAAACTCCTAAGCTTAACAAGCCTGTATACAAACTATTTCACTTTTTCCCCCGCAGACCCATTCAGATATCCTGCTTCGCTCCTGAGAGCAAAGTTTCAACTGTTAATGTGGCTTATTCATTCACATGTAATAATTACAGTGTTTGCTCCTTGGAGCCATCAGAAGCAGCAGCCCACCATGGAGGAAAGCAGTGACAGTGGCAAACAACAATGCACTGTACAGAATTCTTGCTTTCTTGTTGTATGTAATGAAACATCTGTGCCTTTCATCATGCTGGAGTAAGTTATCACGCTAAAAGCCTTTCTGTATTTCAGTCTGGGCAAGTACAGTGAGGTTGTGCTCAAAGATAGACCTGAACAATGGATGATTTAATTTTGATGTTGTCATGTTGTGAGTATTGTAATCTCAGCAGCAATTTTCCATAACAAAGCCCAGTACAAAATTGGCTAATTTAGTTTTACCTTCCACAGTTGGTAAGAAATAATTTAAGCCTTCTGGTACAAAGATGAGGCAACCTTTTCAGATGATCTTGTTTTTTCTGCGTCAGCTCTGATGTAAACTCACGTTTAACCTTCCACATGGATCAGGAAGACTTATTGTTTGGATACTGCACTCTTTCCAGTTTTTTGTATAATTTCACAAGTTAATAGAGGTGTGACAGATCTGAAAAAGGTTACATACAGAACCAAATGCCATCCAAACCATTTATCTGTGTATCAATTCATGTATTTATTTGTTACATTTATGCACTGTTTTTCCTCCAGGGAGCTACAAAGACCTGCCCATTTTTATCCTCACAACAAACTGTGAGGTATGTTAGGCTGAGAGGTTAGGCTGGTTCATGTTTATCCACTTTGCATCAGAGCCAAGTGAAGATTTGAATCCTTGGTCTACCTGTTGCTAATCCACTGCCTTAAACATCCTGATGCTTCCAAATAATCATTGAAGAGTTGTTGCCAAATGTCTTTCTGTTTAAAGCTCATGCTCAATACTTTCTTCCTTTTCTGTACTGCTATGGCATTGTGTGATATGTTCCCCCTCCCCCTTTCTAACCTTAGCAGCTTGAAATGTACAACATTCACAAGGGCTTCGGTGTGACATACCCCTCCTTCCATTCTCAAGGATTTTATCATTGCTCCTATTTCTTTACTTAGCCTGGCTCATGACCTCTTCATTTGTTGCCCTCTTCAACCTTAGCCTGAATAAGAGAAGAGAATGATGAACAAGAATAAGTGCATTCATAATGGTTGAATGAAGCTTTCTATTATCCCAGTGCTTACTCTAATTAACTAAGTGATTCTCTGAGTAGTTTGTTTTTTAACAGCAGCCTAATAACAGCATCTTCAATTCCCAGTGCGTTCACTTGGAGAGCGGGAGCTATGCTACTTTGCCAGAAAGAATCTTAAGGGAACATATAATCATGCCTGAGCGACTAATATTTTTATAATGATTTTGTTTATGGGCTAGTAAAACTGCTGAAGAAAAGAAACTCTAAGACAATGTTGTGGGGATGCCTGAGAGAGACAGTGTACTTTTTAAAAAACATGGTTCCTATTCCTGGCCTCACGGATTAGACTAAATTCCCTCTTGTAACATAATGAGCATCACCAGATGGTATCCCAGTCCCCCCCCCAACCCCACAATTGTGTCCTATGTCTTGCTGAAGTCCTTAAGTAAGTTGGAAAGAAGTGTGTAGATTGGCCCACATTATAGGGCAGTCTGTGCTCCTGTTCTCCACAAATATTAACCACCAGGTCCTGGATAACTGGTATGTGCTTAAATATCTTTATGACTGAAATAAACTTTGGGATGCTACAAGTCCAAATGGGAATTAAGGGAAGAATACATTGAGACCTGTGAAATTTTACAGGACTTGCTTTTATTTACCAACACACACCAGTGAACACCTATTTGCTTCTGTCCCCATACCTTCCCTAGAAACACCGGAGATCATTCCCCTGCTCTTCCTCAATTGCTTCAAGACTGTGACACACACATCAAACTTCCTGCAATGTGGAGTTTTACTTAAATTGTTGTACCAACTATAGGTGATACTGTGTAAAAAGTGAAGCAGTTAGCTGGACTGCTGTTCTAGACTGTTCTGCCCAATGAAGTTTTTGTTCTGTTAGGTATCCATTTTGGCCTTGCTTCTTTACTGACACAACCAGACACTCCCCATCAGAACAAAAAGGAGAGGGGCTACAAGTGATCAGTGGTAGCACTAGGGGGGAGTGAAAAGGCTGAACTGCACTGGGTGACACTGTCGGGCAGAGGGGTGACACCACAGCAAGTGATAATCTTCTGTAACACAAGTAGAACGTGTGGGTTCTTTGCACTGTCAGTAATTCCCTTCTATTGCTTCATAGGTATTCATCATTCTTTCTCACAGTGAAGCACACAGTTGACCTCTATCATTCTAGCCAGCTTAATTGCAATTGATGAAAGTCTTCATCTCAGAGTCAGTCAATTCATAGCTTCTGTTCCTTTCTGAAGAGCTATAGATGTCCTTCCTGGACTCAGGTGTGTTCTTTTTGGTGTCAGTGTCCATTTGTTTTGTTGATTGTGTTTCTAGTAACTTTTAGTAACTTCTTTTTCTTGTTCTGTCCCAGAAGCTCAGAATGCTGTTATCTCTTTGCAGAACCAGCTGTCTTCCTCAGTCTTTTTCAGTTCCTATAGCTACTGAAGCCATTCCATGAGCTCAGTAGTGTCTGAAGCTAAGTAATGATGCCATGGCATTGGCAAGTCTTGCGTTTTCAGATACAGCTCCCCTGGGGGAAAAAACATGGTTGCGGCAGATTATTTAGATCCATTTCTGTCTGATTTCAGACCTGGTTATGGGACAGAGAGCTTTGGTCACCTTGGTAGGACAGGGAGAGTATGTTCCTGTTACTTCTGCTGGACCCCTTGGCAGGTTTCAATACCATCAACCAAGGTATCCTTCTGAATTGTCTCTTTGGGATGGGGCTTGGAGGTACTGTTCTTCAGTAGCTCCTTTTTTTCCTGAAGGGGTGCTTTCAGGAGGTGGTGTTTGGGAATTTCTGCTTGATTCCTTGGCTATCGGCCTGTGGAGTCCCACAGGGTTCTGTCTTGCCCCTTTGCTATTTAACAAATACCTGAAACTGTTGGAAAAGGGTGTCTGGGGTTTTGGGATCTGGTGTCACCAGTATGCTGATGATACTCAGCTCTCCTTTCCACTTAATTTCAAGAAAGCCGTTCCTGTGCTAAACTGGTACCTGACAGCTGCAATGGACTGGAAGAGGGCAAACAAATTAAGCTTAATCCAGACAAGACAGAGGTGCTCAGTTGAAAGATATAGGAGCAAGTCTTTCATAAGACAGATCTGGGGATAGAGATTCAGCTTGTGTTAGATGGGGTGTTAACTCCTCCTGAATACACAGGTTCACAATTTGGGGGTAGTCCTGGATTCAGCTCTGAGGCTGAAGGCCCAGGTTTCAGCAGTGACCAGGATGACCAGGAGTTCATTTGTACAACTAAAGCTTATACACCAACTACCCCTTTCCTGGAGAAGTCAGATCTGGCCACTATGGTACATGCCTAGATTACATCCCATTTGGATTACTGTAATGTGCTCTACCTGGGACTGCCTTTGAAAAGTGCTCAGAAACCTCACTTGACTGAAAGAACTGCAGCCAGCCTGTTAACAGAGGCTGGCTACTGTGTAGTGCTGTGAAGTCGAAGGCTTTCACAGCCGGCATCCATAGATTTTCCTTGGTTTTTTTTCCGGGCTGTGAGGCCGTGTTCTGGAAGAGTTTGCTTCTGATGTTTCGCCTGCATCTATGGCTGGCATCTTCAGAAAATGGATGGGTAATGACTTTGTATAGTTTTAATCTGTATTGCTGTATGTTGTTAGCTGCCTTGAGTCCCATTACTGGGAGAAAAGTGGAATATAAATGAGCAAAATAAATAAATGAAAGAAAGAAAGTAAGTGTAGGCAGTCTCCATCCCAGTCCTGTTTCTCAATAATGACCCAGGCTTACAGCTTAATCTTTTCCATGTTTGTCCACCTGGAAGCACCTTCCAGTTAGTGGACGGTTAGTAGGTAGATGGGATGTATTTTTGAATGTAAAAATACCACATAAATGTTTTAGATACTCTCTGTTGTTATGTATCTTCATGTCATCTCTGACTTATGGTGACCCTATCACAGTTTTCTTGGCAGGGTTGGTTCTGAGGGGGTTTGACATTGCCTTCCTCTGAGACTGAGAGTCAACAAGTTACCCAATTGGGTTTCAATGGCTGAGTGGGAATTTGGACCCTGGTGTCCTAATCCAACACTCAAACCACAGTATCATGCTGCTATAGATACTGCACCATGGTAAAACAAAGTTCTTCTGTGATAGTTTCAGACATGTAGAAATCCATAGATTGTTTTTCATTTTCAGCCAGCTTTGTCCCAAAGGTTCAAGATGGGTAGCAGCCATACAACAGAACAGACGTTTCCCTCTCCCAAGAGGGTTTTTAAATGTGTGCTCAGAAGCTTACACTTTAATCGAATATAATTATAAAGAGTGCTTTGGGCTTGTTCATTTGGTTTTCATATTAGAGAGGACTCTTGTTGACTTTGCCCTTTGCCCTATAGTCCAGGTTCCAGTAATTTTTTGAATCTTGCTTTGATTTAAATGTTCTCCAGATACTGGTTTTACTCCCAAGGAACACTGAAGGAAGACAGATTGTCTGTTCCATCCCAGATTGGCTATGAGGCTGCTAAGCTGCTAACAGAATCCTTGGTGCAAACTGAAGCTGTTTCATTGCTGCTGTATTTTTCACTTGGCTGCCCCAGGTGGCTCCAAGGGACCATTCCATCAACTAAGAATATCAAGAGGACACACACATTCTCCTTGTTTTTTTCTCTCCAAATGCCTTCCTTTGTGTGTGTGCTGTTTGCAAGAGAAAATGGATGTGGGGGGATATTAGGAAAAATATTCTATTATCAAGCTGAGGTCTGTCTCAGCCTTTCTGTCACATAATCATTTGCCTTGAATGGGAGTTTTAAGTAAAAGTCATTAACATATTGTCATTCTGGTAGCTCCACAGTGTTTAAAGTTATTTTTAAAAGTAGTTAGTTAAAATTCCTTCCATACCTAGTAGATTCAATATGAAGTTTCAGTCCCCCATTATAATTTCAAGAATATCAAAATAGTTGTCAATATATTTATAATTTTAAATGCATCTCTTTATTTTCCCATTTCACAGAAGCAATAAAACGATTACATCTTATTTGATTGTTTTTAAACTGGATGTTACAAGTCACTGGTCTCTACCACCACACCCTCTCTCATTGTCATCATGTCAGTACCCACAACCATAAGACCCCAAATGGGGTACTGTATTAAGTGCTGAATGTCTGGCATTTCTTTATAGGGTTACCTTGTTTTGCAGTAAAGACTGTTAATATTAATACTGTATACAATGCATGTAATCCTAATCATATGTGCAAAGGTGTAAGTGCCATTAGAACTTTCTTCCTAGTTGTATAGGTTTATAAGAATCACCACATCCCCTTTTCAGCTTCCTGTTTTATACATCCTTGTTCAATAAAGGTACAAAAGAATTGTTGGGGTAGTGGTTAGATCCAGACCCAGTTCCCAGTCTTCACTTAGTTATGACATTCAGTGGGTCAGTCATCTTGGCCAGTCCCGATCTCTCAAGCATTATGGGCCCCAGGGCTGATTCTGCCATTAGGCTTAGTGGAGTGGTCACCTCATGTAGTGAGGTGCCAAGAGTGGTCAATTTGCTGCTTTCTCCACCCTGGCAGGGCCCCTGCTGCCCTGCAAAGATGCTGCTGCTTGTTCTTCTGTTTCCTTGTATCACAGAATGCTGCCAGTGTTCCCTCTTCCCAACATCTAACACAAGAAGATGTGGCAGGATTACTTGATCACCAAAGTACCAGTAGAAGGCAGCAGGGCCTGTCCCCTCAACCCCACCTCAAGAAGGAGATGGAGGACATGCCTGCAGCACCAACATGCCCACAGCATGCCAGAGGCGTTAAAGAAGTAGCCAGCCCTGGCTTCTGGCATGTTGGGGTTGGATGGGCGTCACAAGCACATCTTTTACTTCCTTCTTGGGTTGAAGCTCCCCTTTCTTCTTCTCTTGTAGGAAAGGGAAAAGGTAGCAGTGCTTTATCCTTTTCCTGTGGCATGGCAGAAGGCAGACAGTACCAATACATTCTCTTTCTTCGTTGTCAGATTGGGCATAGCCCCACCCCTGCACAATCCCTCCTGCTTTGTATTGAAGGAGGAGATACTGTGACTGCCTTATTTAGATACCCGTGTCTTGTTTTTCACAGGCTTGAGGGATACTGCCCGCCATTTTCTCCTCTTTTTTTTTTAGGGTGGCAACAGTGCCCCTGTGTCTTCCTCCACTTACTCTCGGATGGAACACTGCACAATGTGGAGTGGTGGTACTTTACTTTCTATCTCGGGCAGCAGGAGAGTAGGCTGCCTCAGTTGGGACTAGTTAGCAAAGAATTCTGACTGAAACTCTGGGGAACTGTCCACTGTCCCCTCCTGAGATAGCTGGACTAATGGTTAGACTCAGTATAAGGCATCTTCCTGTATTCTCTTTTGTTTTATGATCTTTCAGTATCTATTTCACATAGTTGTCATGAGAATAAAGTGAGCAGGAGATGAGAGACATGTTTGCTACCTTAATCTCACAGAGGAATGGTGGGGTATGAATTAGCAAAGAACTGAATAAATAAATATATTCAAAATAAAAGTAATTCTTTGTAATTATACTCCAAACCCTAAATTAAAACTCCTTGTTGTCTCAATTTTTCTGGTGAACATATTTATTGTGCTGCCTCTTTTGTTTGTTTCAGCTGTACCCTAATTTTAGTAAAAGGGTCTGTCAAAGGAATATTTGTATTTCTTTCTTCAAAGCTCCACTTGTCATTTCCAGCCACTGACTTGGAAAATAAATCCTTTTAGGCTGTTCTGAGGCATTTTTCCCAACACCAGCTTGTGGCAACCTGTCAATCAAATCAGTTCATATCTGACCTGATGACATTATATGTTTATGTATACACACATACACACCTCTAGCTGTATTTATATAATGTGTGTACATACATACACACTTTATATGTGTTTATGTATGTGTATATGTACATACATACTTCATATGTGTTTATGTTTATGAATAAGTAGACACAGATATTCCTCTCTCTGGCTTTTCTTCACAAATGAAGATTAAGGAAGGACTCATCCCGCGTTTTCTGCAAGCGTGCTGATGACTAAAAAGGCCAATCTGAGATAAACAAGTCCGGTTGCAGAAAGCACAGTAGAAGGTCTCCTTGGGTGATGTTTCTGGGTTGTGATTCTTTCTGCATTGTCGTTTCTCTTCAAGACTTGTTCGGCATGAGTTCTCACACAGATATACATATACAGGTATTTTGTTTGTATGTGTGTGCATGCATACACACACATACACAAATGTTGCAGCAATACAAAAAGCTTACTTTTAGTACGTGTGATCCAAGATTGAAAACATTTTGTCTTATATTGGGTTCCAGATTGATTCTTTGTTAGGGCAGACATTCTGTTATGAGCAAGTAAAATACATTTCAAATTTCACAAACCCATGGAGTAGTAAGCATGTTGTTAAAATAACTTCCATTTTCACCTTGATGCTGAAAAGTGATAAAAATGAGGAAATTGTGGCATGAAATGCTTTTAAAACAGAATTTTCTATGCAAAATGTATACTTCTTTGCCTTTAGCAAAGAATGGCCTAGTTTGTTTTTTTCATTTTCTTCTGTGCCACAACTCAGTACAGCAAATGTTGGTGTTATATATCAGGGCAATCTGGCAACTGCAGCAGCATTTTTTTTAAATGAAGGAAAATTATTTTTGTTTCTTTTGTCAAAAGATGCTGGATCTCTGCTAGATCTTTCAACTCAATCAGTACTGAATTTAATCATTTTAATCATGTAATGGGATACTTCATTTTTAAATAGTAAAGGCCAGTTAATTAATAATAATTTTACAATATATTGTTGTGTAGAAGTAATTTGTACTGTTAGTCAGCAATAAGGCTATAGAAGTGATCCATATCATAGCATGAACAATGGTAAGGGATTCTGGGAGCTGTAGTCCAAAACATCTGGAGAATGACAGGTTTCTCTGGCCTCCCCCTACCGCTGATGTGTGTGTATGTGCCTTCACGTTGCCTGTCGACTTAATGGCAACCCCATGAATCTCATAGTGTTTTCTCAGGCAAGTAATATAAGGAATACTTAGAGGCGGTTTTGCTAGTTCCTCCCAATAATAATAATAATAATAATAATTTCTTTTTACCTGCCTCTCCCTATGGATTGAGGTGAGAAACAACACATTAATATATAAACATATCAGTTAAAAACATACAGTATATTCCGGCATATCAGACGACTTTTTCAGCCTGTAAAATCAGCTGAAAAGTCAGGGGCCATCTTATACGCCAGATACAAGTCCGAGATAGGGCTGTGCCAGCCCCATCTCAGACTCGGAACGATGGACGTGGCTGGCTTGGGGGGAAGCTTGCTAGCCACCTTATCCCGCCCCCACCCAGTGCAGCTTTGCTGGGTGGGAGGGGGCCTTCTCCGTGACACTGAGTCATGGAGAAGATCGCCTCCCAGCCACTGAGGCTGCATGGGGGGAAGCCTTGCTGGGCGGCAGGTGGCTGAGCCTCTCCCTGGCTGGCCAGCCATCCCCTGTGATTCCCAACTCCCGAGGAGGCTGGCCAGCCTCCTTGTGGATTGGGGAATCGTGGGAGGTGGCTGAGCCTCTCCCAGGCTGGCCAGCCATCCCCCGTGTTTCCTCAACTCGCGAGGAGGCTGGCCAGTCTCCTTGTGGGTTGGAGAATCGCGGGAGGTGGCTGAGCCTCTTCCCAGCCAGGCAGCCATCCCCCGCGATTCCTTAGCCAGCTTCGGGAAGGCTTCAGGAAGGGTGGCTGGCTGGAGGAGGGGAAGCTTTCCAGCTACCATCCGCCCTCCCGAAGCCACGAAGGGGAGCCTGATCGCGGCTTCGGGGAGGGCGGGTGATGGGGGGTTGTCTTATATGGCAAGTATACCCTAAAGTCTATATTTTGACTTAAAAATTGGGGGGTCGTCTTATATGACCAGTTGTCTTATACGCCGGAATATATCAATTTAAAAGAACAAGTAAGGCCAAGACATTTTAAAACAATCAATACACAATTTAAAACTCACAATTTAAAATCATCTGGATAGGCCTGCCAGAAAAGACTGGTCTTTAATTAAAATATAGCCTACAGTAATATTTGGCAGTCTCCCATCCAAGTACTAACCAGGAGTAATGCTACTTAGTTTCCAAGATCAGACAGAATGTGGTACCTTTAGGGTATTATGGCCCTTGATACCCATTGATTAATTCTATTTTCCAAGGTCCAATGAAGTTACCACCAGGTATATTATTTTTGCTTACTGATCTGTAAAGGTTATCTCTCTATTTGTTTTATCTTCAAGTGGGCTCCTTAAGGAGACCTGCCCCCTATATGTCCTTCACCTGATAAACAAAGTGAATCTTTCACAGGCTTTACATTCTGGAATGTAGGGCAAAGACATATGAGGAAGGTTTTTTTCTTCTCTCTGCATGAAAATAGACTATTGCCTCATTCTCACATGCAATTTAATCACTTGGCAGCCAGTGTGATGGGACCATTGGGAGTAGTGCAGTGTAGACAGAATTTCTACTCTCAAACCTAACATATTTCAATGGAATCAATTCACATTCAGCTGCCAGACAGCACATACAGAGAAATCAAGTTTCATAGATGCATGTGTGAACCAGGCCTGTGGTGTCAATGTATTTTGTTATAAATGAAAGGGTGTTAGGTGGGAGTACTGATAATTCTATTTAGGGATAAAAGACAATGTAGTTTATAATATACACAAATCTAAACAGATTGAAGTTTGGTGCTTAGTTTCTCCATTTGACATAGAGCTTTTGCCTCATAATAAGCAACATCTTGACTGCTTGCCTGAAAATATAAATGATGGCTCTTCTTTTCCTTGACAAGACAAAGAACAAACTTTAAAGCTACTGGCTGGCCTTTCTGCTTGCTGCCAGGATTTGCACTGCTGCCTTACCTACTGAATTAATAGCAGACTGGTCTATTATGATGCCCTGAATAACCATAGTACCTCATGTCAAAAAGATAACTCCTGATGTTCATGTAAGCAGACTTAGCAGGGAGAGAAATTCCATCATTGTTAATTCGTTAATACTTAAAACTACTTAGTCATGCACAGTTAGATCAAAGCTTTCCTTGAGAAGATTGTGGTTTCAGGATAGAGACCCTGAAGCCAATTTTGATGACTACATTATAGCTGGGCCAGGGATGAAAAAGAAATACCTTTAGGTACATTGTTTTTAGGTTCATATATCCCTTGTTTTCTGTTGGGAGTGTGTGTGTAACTTTGTGTGTATGTGTGTAACTCTGGGAAATACCAAGTTACTTTGTGCTAGAAAGCTAAAGTTCATTTGCCCAATGTTGTCGTTGTGTGCCTTCAATCAAGGTACAAAAAATTAACGTGTAACCAACAATCTTGGTTACAGTAATGTGTTTTCTTCTCCTGCTGTTCACTGGAGCTTATCAACCCCACCACTATACTTCAGGAATGCAATGTATGTCCTGGATTGTGGCTGAACATTATACTGAAGCCCCGCTCTGTTGCTAAGGCATCACAGCAGCTGCAATACAGCATGAGGTCTGGTTTCTATGGATTCTAGCAAACAGATTCTAGTGGGAATTCCCTTTGGCTACACATTACATTAATCTTTCCATCTCACATCAGAATTGTAGTAAATTAATTTATGTTACAATATCACAGCTCGGCTGTGGAGCACTCTGAATGAACAGTTGTAAACACAAATGAAACAAATGGGTCTCCAGTGAGCTTTAGTTGCCATTTTTTTCCTGTTGTCTCAGCAAAGCAATTGTGCAACATTTTGAATTATTTTCAAATTTCCTTGTAAATTTTCTGTTCAAGAATCTAGTCACTTGGCCCCCTTTATTCACACAGCTGCGTCAAAGAAACAAATGTTTTTCACTCTCTGTCTCTTAAGTGGCAAGCACATGCTTGGCTTTTGTGAACGCAGGAATAAAAACAGGCTTAATGTGGACGACGGCAGTGCCAACAGTGTCAGGAAACATATAATATGGATTATAAGACTAGGTTTTTTTTACTGGCTTTTTTGTTTGTGGCTATCAGTATTTGCATTTGAGATGGGAGCTCCACTGTAGCATTCGTAGTATAGAGATGGTTAAAATGTCAGGAGCTGCATGAACTACCAAGTCATTCCTAGTCAGGCCACTAGGGGGCAGTGTCATGTGTGTGTGTGTGTGTGTGTGTGTGTGAGAGAGAGAGAGAGAGAGAGAGAGAGAGAGAGAGAGAGAGAGAGAGATCAGAACAGAGCTCACTTCCTTCTTTTCCTGAGAATGCTGAGGCCTGGTGAAATTTCTCCTTCAATTGTAAATATTTGTACATATTGCAACTGTTTGACCTTGAAGGTAAAAGTGCCTCCTGCTTATTTGGACGTCAAACATTCTGTGTGTGAGCATTCTTGGGAAAGGGTTGCTACTGATTCTGCTGAGATAGTTTGTTTGCTTCTGCTGGGGGTTGAGTGTCCTATCATCCCCTGACAGTGGTTATGGGCCCAGCTGATTGATCTCAGATTTGATAAGGTACACCCAGAAAACTTCCCAGAAACTCTTTTGTTTTGAGTGTTTTTGGCTAGTTGGCTGAGAAACAGTTAAGTTTCAGCCGGGCCCTGTAATATCTTCAAGTAACCTTGAAGTGCTGCCAGCTGCCAGCTGTCTGTGTTTCCTAGCTGGAGAATTGTTGACTCAATCAGCAGAATGTCAGATAATAGTCTAGCCTGTTTTGAAAAGCTGGCTGATGGAAATTATTCAGCATGGAGTTTATACATGGAGGCTTTATTAATTAAGGGCAATTTGTGGCATGTTTTGGAGAAAGAAAGTGTGATCCCAGAGCATTCAGAAGATGAAATGCAGTTGTCCCTTCACATTTGCGGCTTTGCCATTCGCGGTTTTGAGTATTCACGGTTTCCCTCACCCACCCACCCTTCTCCGGGCTCTTTCTTTCCCTTTGTAAAGGGAGCAAAGGTCCAGGCAAGCACGGGGAGGGGGAAGGCAAAGCCTCTGAAATTGCCCCTCTGCTGCTCCTTCACTCCCTTTGCAGGGAGAACAAAAGCACAGCAAAGGAGCGATTTGGGGGTTTGCCTCTCCTTCCGTGCTTCCCTGGGTCTTCATTTCCCTTTGTAAAGGGAGTGAAGGTCCAGGCAAGCGCAGGGGGGAAGGCAAAGCCTCTGAAATCGCCCCTCTGCTGCTCCTTCGCTCCCTTTGCAGGGAGAAGGAAAGCACAGCAGAGGGGTGAGTGTTATTCGCAGTTTTTTTCACATTCACGGGAGTCTGGCGACCCTAAGCCCCGCGAATGTGAAGGGACGACTGTAGCAGCGTTCAGACTAGCAGACCAGAAGGCTAGAGCTGCAATTCTCTTATCCCTCAGCCCCTCCCAGTTAATACATGCAGCCACAACAAAGACAGTCTTTTAGCTTTGGACAGCTTTGAAAACAGTTAATCAGAATTCGTCCTGTCTCTCAAAGATGATATGGACTAAGAGACTTTATAACACAACGCTGTCTACTGGAGGCTGCATGAAAGCCCGTTTGGAGGAAATGAGGCAGCTTTTTCAAGAGGTTGCCAATAGAGGGGTGGACATTCCAGAAACCCATAAGTGTTTTATTTTATTGAGCAGTTTGCCAAAAGAATGGGATTTCCTAATGTACAGTCTACAGACCACCAGGGAGAGTGATTTGTCTGTAGACCTGGTAGCTGGACATATTCTGGAAGAGGCCCAATGCAAGCAATTTGTTTCCCAGATGGAGGGGAATAAACAGCCACAAATTACCAGACGTAATCAGGAGAGCACTGAAACAGAGGCACCTGTGGAGGAAGGAGCCTGCAGCTACATGAAACACTGTTTTATATGTAAAAAGCCTGGACATTTTCAGAAGGACTGTAAGATGCCTGCACCAGATAGGAGGGGTGCATCCTCTCAGGCTGCAAGCCATGCCTTCATAGCACAGCACCATCCTGATGGTACTGAGGAAAGAATTTGATTACTTGATAATGGGGCCACGCACAATATGGTTAACGATTTACAGTTGTTAAGCAGTGTTAAAAATGCTTCAATAACCAATATTACCCTTGCAGATAGTGCTCCCAGCAAGGTGCAGAAAATGGGCACTGCATATGTGCCCTCTTTTAGTAAAGATTTTGAAAATATGTTATGTGTTAACAAACTAGAGAATTGTATATTAAGTGTGTCCCAAATGACTAACTGATGGTTATAAAGTGGTATTTGAGGGGGAACACTGTACAGTAACAGAAAGGCATAACATGAATAATGTCTGTGTAAAAGGGATATTATTATATGGGTTGTATTATATGTTGCCTAAAGGGCAGGTGGCAAATGTGAACCCTGCAGACAATGTGCCCCTACATGATAAGTGTGTTCATTGCTACCACAGGCTAATGGGCCATGCTAATTACAAAGGGTTAAAGGCACTAGCAAAAGTGTGCCCTGCTTTAAGCATGATACACTGCCCAAGGTTCTTAGAATGTGGAGTGTGCAGGAAAGTTAAGGTGAAGGCTTTCCCTATTGCCAAAAAGGCCCAATGTGTTCATGCTGATTTAGCAGGCCCATATAAGCCCGCTGAAGGGGGTAACCTCTATTTATTTGTGATAGTGAACAGACACACTAGGTACACCTACGTATACTTACTGAAGGAGAAAAATCAGGCTGCAGACAGGTTCTGTGAGTGGGTGAATGCGGTGGAATGCGAATTTCCTTCTCACAAGGTTTCCAGTCTAGTGACGGATAGGGGAGGGGAATTCTTATCCAACAGTCTGAAGACCTGGATGCGTAGGAGGGGCATTAGACACAAGACCACAAACCCAGCATCTCCAGGGAAGGATGGGCTCACAGAAAGGAAAATTGGGATGTTGAAGTGCATGGTGGAGTGTATGATGGAAGATGCACAAGCCCCAGCTGAGCTGTGGGAGGAGGCAGTGAAGACTGCTGCTTACCATTTAAATAGACTGTGGACATCTAGCGTCAACCAGACCCCATATTGTCTATTGTATGGTAGAGCATTAAACCTCAAGCACCTGAGGGTTTTTGGACAGTATGCAAATGTACTGATTCACCCGAACCTAAGGAAGCCTGGGGAGCCTAAAACCAGGAGGCTGTGTTTCCTAGGCTATGAGGGTAATATGTATGTGTTTTCTCTCCATCCTGGAAAAGTTGGTGTTCTCCAGGAGTGCAAACTTTGAAATGCACTCAGGGTGGGACAGATTGCATTGTAATCAGGAGGTGTTTGTTCCCTTGGGGACGGATGTGCTAATAACTCCCCAAAGTCCCACAAACGGAGGGGTGGTAATGCCTGATGATGAAGGGGAGGCACAGGAAGAAAAACCGGACACTTCACATGCCACTCCAACACACACCACCACCACAAACAAGCATTGAGTCTGACACAGGGAGAGATAGCAGCAGCAGTGCAAGTGAGGATGAGTCAGGCAGAACTAGGGTGCTCATCCCCAGAAGGTCAACGAGGGTCAGAAAGACTCCTGACAGATTTGTTGTTCAGGAAGCCAGACTATGCATTGTCATGGGAGAAGAGCCTGCAAGTTTTCAGGATCTCCTAAAACTTCCCCAGAAAGAACAGGAGAAGTAGAACTCAGCCATGGATTCTGAGTTCAAGTCACTAGTTGAAAGTGTTCCAGGTAGTAGAGAGGCCCAAAGACCAAAAGGTTGTTGGTTGCAGGTGGGTGTACAAGCTTAAGGACATGCCTGATGGGACACAAAAGTGTAAAGCACACTTGGTTGCAAAAAGCTTTTCACAGGAGTGCTACACCAATTTCGACAAAACCTTTTTGCCCACAGCCAGAAAGTCGTAGGTTATTTTTAGCTATAGCAGCCAAGAGGAAGATGGTTGTGCAACACTTTGACTTTGAAACAGCATACCTGAATGCTGATCTTGAAGAGAGAGTATTCATGGAACAGGCCCCGGGGTATGACAGTGCAGGTGAAAGCAAGATGTACTTGTTATGCAAAGCACTTTACGGCTTGAAACAAAGCGCATGTGACTGGAACAAGTGCATACACCAAGTGTTGGTGTCACTAGGTTACACAAGGAGCATCGCAGACGCCTGTGTGTATACCAAGGGGGCAAGTGATAGTGCTGTCATGCTAGTTATCTATGTGGACGACCTTTGTGTCACAGCAAAGAGTGCCAGTAATGTCAAAAAAGTCCAGGTGGAGTTAGAAAGCCAGTTCAGGTTAAAGGACTTAGGCAGCCTGAGATGTTATCTAGGAGTAGAGGTAGAAAGAACCGGTCTTGGAGAATTTTTCCTAAGTCAGAAGAAGAAAATTTATAGTCTTATGGCCAAGTGTGGGCTTAGTGAGGCTAAAGTGGTCAGGACACCAATGACCACTGATTTTGTGAACTTGGAGGCAGAACAGGAATTTGAGAGGCCACACATGTACCACTCAGTGGTAGGCAGTCTGTTGTTTATTGCAAACAACACAAGGCCTGATATCAGTTTTGCAGTTGGGGTGCTCAGCAGAAGAGTCTCCAAGCCAAGGAGGGCGGATTGAGAAGCCCTGAAGAGGGTAGTTAGATTTCTCAAGGAGACCAGGGACATGTGTTTGAAGCTGGCAGGAAGTCCAGATGACCCTGGAGACCCTAGCTCTTTTGCTGCCGAAATTTCAGACAGGAAGTCAGTGACTGGGTTAGTGTCAGGTATGCAGAGAGCCCCATAGTGTGGAGTTTCAAGAGAGCAGAACTGTGTGGCCATTAGTACCACTGAAGCTGAATTCGCAGCCTTGTCTGAGATGACAAGTGAGGTACAATGGGTAAGGCAGATGCTTGCAGACCTTGGGGAGCCATGCCAAATGCCTGTTGAGGTGCACGAGGACTCACAAGCCTGCATAACTATGGCAGAAGCAGAAAATCTAAAATGCAGGGCCAAGTACATTGCAGTACGCTACTAAAATGTGAGGCAGTTAATACAAGGTGTCTTGTGTCTGAAGTACTGTCCATCTGAAGACAATTTTGCAGACCTGCTTACAAAAGCCCTTCCAGCAGGAAGCCACAAGGAGTTGGCAAAGAGGATGGGCCTTGTCACTAGTGTGCAAAGTGAAAGGTGTCAAAAACAAAGATCAACCGACAGACGATTGATGTCCAAAAATGTATGTTAATGATGTGATAACATGTGTCCTGTGCAGTAGTTTGACCATTTTGGAGGGGACTGTCAGGAGTTAGAGACTGAACTCCATTATAAAATGGCTGAACAACTGCAGAACCATGTTGCATGAACTACCAAGTCATGCCTAGTCAGGGCACTAGAGGACAATGTTCTGAAGATACACACACACACACACATATATATATATATGAGAGCTCAAAACAGAGCTCACTTCCTTCTCTTCCTGAGAATGCTGAGGCCTGGTAAAGCAGTTTCTCCTTCAATTGTAAATATTTGTACATATTGCAACTGTTCGACTTTGAAGATAAAAGCGCCTCCTGCTTATTTGGACATCAAATACTCTCTGTGTGAGTATTCTTGGGAAAGGGTTGCTACTGAGTCTGCTGAGATAATTTTTGGCTTCTGCTGGGGATTGAGTGTCCTATCATCCCCTGACATAAAAAGTTAGAAATGAAGCCATGAAACTGTAAGTGAAACAACAACAGAATGGGCATAGGCAGCCATTTTAACTTCTCACAGTGCCCTGATATAGCAACATTCGGGTGCAAGGTTGGAAGACTGGGGGGCACACACACACATGCATGAACACGCACACACATATGCATATGCATGCATGCACACGCACACAGTCAGTCAGAGCAGTTTAAGAACCAGTTTCTCAATCAATACCTAGTGGCAGTCAACAGAGTTAGAGAGAATCATGATGGGATTTGACCAACTTACATCTAGGGGATCCACAAGTTTGATCAGAAATATGATGAGACCCAGAAGTCCCTCTCTTCCCAATCAAAATTGCAGGCCCCCAACAATCAATCCCCCCCTTTTCTTTGCCTAACAGAAACCATGGCTCCTGCCAAAGTCTCTGTTTGATCTTAAGCCTAGCTGTATGCCTGTAGGCACAGTTCAGACTGATGTCAATCACACTTCCATATACATGTAGGGGTCCCTTCATGGGAATGAAAACTTACATATGTAAGTGTCAGCAAGAGTTTCTGAATGAATCAAAACTGAGACTTGCAAAACGGAGCTAAACGGAGGTAGGAAAATACATAACATGCAAAGACTTAGCCATACAGAAGAAGGAGCAGAATTTAATTCTCATTTACAGGAGGATCAAGGCAGAGGGAAGCTGTTTGAGTCCTGTTATTGCTAGGTAACATCATCCCATGCTTATACTCAGCTGATAAATAGCTGTGTACCTTGAGTGACCTCAGCTAGCACATGAGCTGACTTTTTCTGAACATTTCCTCCTTTCAATGCAGCTTTCCTGGTATGATCTACTGCTATCGCATTTCCAACAGAAGGAACCACTGAGTCTGAAGGCAATCACTCATCACTTTGGAGACTGTTGAGCACATGCTTTAGAGCCTTATGGCATGAGGATCCTATCCTGCGACAATTATGTTGTCTGTAAAAACACAATAGCTCTATTACCTTGTGCACCTCCAGAGCATTGCAGGATTAAAGCCTCCGTTTGTACTAAAATGTTATTACGTACAGCGATGCCCACCACCACCTCCAAAATTATCCTTGCCGCATTTCATTGTCTGGCACCTATGCTGTGCTTCGGAGGTGGAACCATTGAAAAAGTCCCTAGTCTTCCCTTCCCTCTTGCCCCTTGGTTCCAAGATTTTTATGCTTGTCTCTATCCTGTGAGAAAGCTCTGTGCTGTGAAGTTCTGTGGGTCACAACTTGGAAACATTACTTTTGGGGGACAATCACTCCCAGAACTCTCAAAGCAGCAGTCATTGTAAATTAAAAAGTCCCCCACAAAGTAACTTTTCCAAGCTGTGCTGCAGATCAAGCAGGTATTAAGGCAAAGGAGGGCAGGGTTTTGCTTTTCTATCAAGTTTCAAGCTCCTGATCATAAGGCTGGGCTATTCCCTTCATAGTATTTTTGCTGCTTTGTCTCTCTGGACAGCTTTCACAAGTATCTCTACCCCCCGTTCCATTATACATTACATGCCTGGATGAAGAGGCTTGCTTTGGGGGGCCATGTGCTGCTCCGGTGTGTGTGTATGAGAGAGAGAGGGGGGAGAGTTTTATTGCTCTCACACCATTCCATTGTACAGTTGTCCCTCCACATTCATGGTTCCGACACTTGCGGTTCCGCCTATTTGCGGAAACTCGGCTTCTACCCCCCCCCACAGGAAAGTGTTTTTGGGGTGGAGCCAACCCCAAGGAAAGCTGAGTAAGCGCCCCACATTACTCAGCTTTTGCCCTCTCACGAAATAGGCAAAAGCCGAGTGAAGTGAGGCACTCGGCCAGCAAACCGAAGGGGGTTTGGTGAGAGAGTGCCTCGCTTCAGCTGGCTTTTGCCCCTTCCGTGTGAGCGGCAAAAGCCGGTTGAAGCAAGACACTCCCCAAATCGCTGCTGGTTTGCTGGCTGAGCACCCCACTTTACTCGGCTTTCATCCCTCTCACGGAAGGGACGATAGCCAAGTGAAGTGGGGCACCCAGCCAGCAAACCGAAAGGGGTTTGGTGAGTGAGCGAGCGCCTCACTTCAACCGGCTTTCACCCCTTCCATGTGAATGGTGAAAGCCGGTTGAAGCGAGGCACTCACTCATCAAACTGCTCGCGGTTTGCTGCCTGAGCGCCCCACTTTACTCAGCTGTCACCTCTCTCATGGAAGGGAGGAAAGCCAAGTAAAGTGGGTCACTCAGCCAGCAAACCGAAGGGGGTTTGGTGAGTGAGTGCCTTGCTTCAATCGGCTTTTGCCCCTTCCTTGTGAGGATCAAAAGCCTGTTGAAGCGAGGCACTCACTCACCAAACTGTTGCCGGTTTGCTGGCTGAGTGACCCACTTTACTCAGCTTTTGCCCCTCACATAAAAGGGGCAAAAGCCAGTTGAAATGGGGCACTCAGCCTCCCCGCCGCTCACCCGCCACCTCCCCGTCCCTTGCCAAGCAGCAATGGGACTTTTTGAGCCCCATCGCCGCTTTGGGAGGGCAGGGGGGAGTGGCTTAAAAGCCTGCCCGCCACCCCCCTCACCCTTTCCAAAGCGGTGATGGGGCTTTTTGAGCACTGTAGCCACTTTGGAAGAGTGGGCGGGTGGGCTCCAGCGGGCAGGGGAAGGCGTATTTTTATTCGTGGTTTTTCCACATTCGCGGGTGTCTTGCACCCCTAACCCCCGTGGATGTGGAGGAACAACTGTAGTGACAGAGACTCTGGAAAGGGACTGGATCTCCCCTGATCACTACATTTCCACACCCACTGACAACCTCCTGACCACCCAAAATCAGCATAAAAGTGCAATTTCACAGAGGAAATCATAGTGCAACAGAAGCGGTAAAGGAGGCCATTACCAGATTTTTTTTCTGTAAGTAAAAAAAAAATCTTTAAAAATCTAAAATGGACTCCCATGCAACAACACCAGAACAGCAACAACATCATGTTATATGCCCCAACTGTAGGCACTATTTTCCAGATGCAATCATGACTCAGCTGCCTCATGCGATAAAGCTCTTAGTATCTAGGGCATGGAGCTAGTACTTTCTAGATAATTCCATCTTGTATTGAGTTCTAAATGCTTGAATAGGGATCTAGATTAGAGCTTGGAAAAATTGCATTGAGGGACTACAACTCCTAGAATCCTCCAACTGGCATGTACCTGTTGAGGAATTCTGGGAGTTATAGTCCCCAAAAGGAAGATTTCTAAGTTCTGATCTAGATACCACTACAGTCATGCACAACAGCAGCAGCAGTTAGACTGCCAGAAACCATGAGGAAAGTTACTTATGGATTTTAGAGTCCCTAGGTGTTATAATTTGACTTTCTATATGCCCTCTTCCAAGATTTAGCAACACATGGTGAACTGTTTTCCACAAATACGTTTCCCCCAAAAAAGAATTAATAATAATAATCATAATAATAATAATAATACAGTTGCCCCATCACATTCGTGAACTTAGCATTCGTGGTTTTGGGACGGCCCCCCTGCCCTCCCAAAAGCAGTGACGGGGCCTCTGAAGGCCCCGTGAAGGCCTTGGGAGGGAGAGGGAGGGCCGGGGAGGCCTCCATGGGGCCTCCGGAGATGCTCCGAAGGCCCCGTGAAGGCCTGGGGAGGGAGGGGGGAGGGCCGGGGAGGCCTCCACGGGGCCTCCGGAGACACTCCGAAGGCCCTGTGAAGGGCTGGGGAGGGAGGGGGAGGGCCGGGGAGGCGACCACGGGGCCTCTGAAGGCCCCGTGAAGGGCTGGGGAGGGAGGGGGAGGGCTGGGGAAGCAACCATGGGGGCTCTGAAGGCCCCGTGAAGGCCTGGGGAGGGAGGGGGGGCTGGGGAGGCAACCACGGGGCCCCTGAAGGCCCCGTGAGGGCCTGGGGAGGGAGTGGGGAGGCAGGGAAAAGTGACTATGGGGCCTCCGGAGGCCCCATGGTCGCTTTGGCGGGGGAGGGGAGGGCAGTCATTATTCGCAGAATATTCACATTCGTGGGGGTCTGTGGAATCTAACCCCCGCAAATGTGAAGGGATGACTGTAATAATTTATATCCCGCCCCTCTATGAAACGCAGTCGGGGTGGCTTACAACAATTAAGGAAGGAAAGAGTGTGTGTTTTTGGTAACAACCATGCCACCAGTGTAGTATATTAAATATGGCTCACTCATAGCCTCTTTCTCAAACACAGAATGTTTTGTTCAGAATTTGTGTACTACCAGCTATTGAAATATCTTACATTCTTTAAACAGTTAATTGTAATGGCACATGACAGATCCCTTTTAGCCCTATGAGCCCATAAGAATTTCATCCCTATTATACTTGAGTCAGTGATAGAAGGTCATATACATAATAAGAACCAATTAGGAGCATTACGTCTATTGGCATCTCACAGGTATATAGCAAAGGCTAAATGAATAAGGAGGCAGATGAAATAGTGCTTTTTAATTGTATTGCTTTTGTTTATTTGATGCTTAGGCATAATGCAAAATAAAATAATTGGATGGTGAAATTGGTGGAAAGCAGAGACACGTTAATCTTTCTGGGATTACTGCTACTATTTATATGTAGCCTTTCTAACATGCATGACACTTTTCAGATCTGATCGATCATCTTGTTCCTTAATGTCTTTATTGTAACCTCTTGTTTGAGTATCAGTGACTTGACTGAAAAGATCTTTCATCAGTATTTAAGATTAGATATTCTGCATACTTTATGTTTCAGTTTTTTTTCTTCCTTGTTACCATTTCAGGATGATTAGTAGGGTCAGTCTTTGAAGCACAATTATCCTGATAAGATGGGACAGAATAGTATGGGTACCTGAAATAGCATCTCCATAAGTAATACTGCTATAAGTCAGTCTGACACTAAAGGATATGGCAAAGACCATGAAAAGGAAAGGTAATAAATAAGACATTGAGGAATGCTAATTGGGCTCTCTTTGTAAATGTGTATGGGGTCTGCAGGTTTTATTTTTATTGCCACTTGTGTGAGAATCTGGGTTATAGTGCTAAATCAAATTGAATGTTAGAACTGATTTGGGCTGCAATTTATTGGACTCCTTCCTGAGAATAAACTTTGCTGAACTCAGTGGGACACACTTTGGAACAGAGAAGTATAAGAATTCATTGTTGCATTTTATTTCCAAATCTTAAATAGTTGGACAGATACATAGATGAGCATTTACAATAAAGCATTTAAAATAATTTTAATTTGCAATATAGTATTACCTATTACATGTCGAAAGCTTGTCTGGGTGTTTACTTTAAAAATTGCCCTAAAATATATATATTAAAAATATATAAATATAAATAATATATTAAATAAGCTATATGTTAGAGACATAGGAAGTCAATCACATTATGTCAGAATGATCGATACATGCAGATTATTAGTTCTCAGCTGCCCCACCACTGGTGGAGAGGAACTTTGTGGGTGGCTGAAAGGTCACGTATGTCCTGGAAATCTCAGTAATACATAAAGTTGTCACTCACTGGGAGTATCCGGATTGATTGAGAAGTCCTAGATTTTATTCCTGTTCTTTCCAATTTTATACTGGGTTAAAATAAACCAACCTAGGGAGCTGATATAAAAAGTCTCTGATCATGCCAGGAGCTGATAGAAAATATTCTGGGATAAACAAAATGTGTATGGATCTCCAAAATTAAATTAGAAAAAACAGGAACAAAATTGGGGACTTTCTGGTCTTTTAAATCTGGCTGGAGGCACCCACTGTTGATGTTTCTGCCAGTCATAGGCCTCCCCAGATAGAGCATTGTGAAGGTGGGGTGGAAGCGCCTCAGCTGCTTTAGGTAATCCTCCATCTTTGCAGTTAGTTTCAATAGTGGTTAGGAAGCATAGTTGTAGTCCAGAAAGTAACCTTTTCCAAATACTGGGGGGAAGTCCACAGACTAAGTGCCTGCTTGGCTTAAAAGCTGAGTAAAGGTGCCCACTCACAACAGTTATTTTTTGTTGTTGTTTTTAAATGGGCAGTTTTGAATTAGCACATTTGTGGAAAAAGTGGACAATCTATCACTTCCTCCCTCCCCTTTAGGATGGGTCTCTAAGGCCCAGATCCAATTGCTACTTCCAGCTTGAGTTTACCCACTGAATTAATTACTGCATAGTAAATCAACACTTATAAAATCTCATTGATTCTAGTTGGGAGACTAACAGTTGGATTTAGACCTAAGTGAATTTGGCATGCTTTGCAATCTACAGTTTTGTCCCAGTTTCACTTACTTGTAATTCCCACAAAGTATTTTTGTGAGCGAAGAGTGGTTTGTAGAGGCAATCCAGGAAATCCTATGTCTTTAAAATCAGATAATGGAGAACAGCCTTTTATCCCACATCCTGCTAAAGCAGCATTCTCTTCCTAGAATATGTAAAATTAATACAGTACATTCCTTTTATCAAACTTTAGTTGAATGTAAATAATATTAGAGGAGAAATGTGCATTGCTTCCCCCACATATGTTTGTTTTCCCTTTTGCTTGATTTTGGTCTTTTCCCTCCCCTGCCTCTCCATCCAATATTTGCATCCATCCATCTCTTCGCATCTTAGCCCTTGGTTTGCCAAACTTGGCAGCTTGCCTGGCCTTATCTTTCTTCATAAACCCAGTCTTCCGTCCTCTTGATCATGTTTGCCTTTGAGCTTTCTCTCATTTGTCAACAACTTTTCATAATGCAATAAAATGAATCCAATATTTCATAGGCACTTACTCAAAACCCTCCAAATCAAGGGCTGGGATCCAAAGAACTACTTTAAGGACATTGGAGCACTTGGGTGTCTCCATCCAACAGAATGGGGGATTTTCCCCATCCAACTGCCAAGTCCCTGTGCTGTATCATACATTGCTTTTGTATTCCTTGTTGCCAGAGTAATTTCCTCTTCCACATTGGGATTTGCTTTTAGAGAGTTTAAAGAGATGAACACAACCAGTCCCACTAGAAAAGGCACAATTTTCATTTTATTGCATTATAAAGAGATGCATTTTTATTTTAAAATTATCCATTACTTTTGTATCCTGCCTTTTCTCCAATAAGTTTGGGGTGACATACATGGCTCTTCTCTTCCCCACTTCATCCTTTTACAAGAACCCTTTGACGGAGTAAAGTTGAGCAAGAGTGACTGGCCCAAGATTACCCAGGGAGTTTCATGGCTTAGTGGGGAGTAGAACTTGTTTCTCTTATATCAGAGCTCTTTAACCACTGTACCACACTGACATGAAACTAGTTGTAGTGTTTTTTGCATCCCTATGAAGGTCTTGCTGATATTTTGCAGGGCTGGATACTTTTAAGGATGAAGGATGATGCTAGTTGTATTGGTTTGTCCTTGGTTGGGAAGTTTGAACATGGCTTCTCATACTAATGTGGATTTTTCATAAAGTTGCAGGCCGGTCACTAGAATGCTGTTTGATCTCTTAGTGCTGTAAGTGGGGAAAAAAGAGATTAAAAATTCCCTAGATAGGATCAGAGTATGGGATGTGTCCATTAGAAGACAACAGAAAATTCAATAATGTGGCATAGTTTATAGTAGAAAACACATTTGTGACCATGTTCTTTGTAACCTTTCATTTCTTTCTCATTAGCTGTTATACTTGTGCCAAGCAGCTCGGCATTATGGACAATTTTCCTTCTTTCTGTCTATAGATGTTGCTTTGCCTATTGATATTCCTGCCCATGTTACTGACCCAGTAGGACCAGTCCTAGATGTTTGGCTGCCTAGACCAGCAAATGTGAGTCACCCATCCACCAAGTCATGGTGCAAAATACCCAAAGTCAATAATTTTGCTACAGGGGACAGAAAATGTCCTCAAGCACCTCTCGCCATCCCTGGCTGTAAAAATAGCAGCACAAAAAAGTAAACAGCTAACAATGTGCTGCCCTTTCATGATGCTTAAAATCAGCTTCCTGAGTTGGGGTTCTTCACTCTGAATGGTCACCAGGGGTGGGGAACTTTTGGCCTTCTAGATATTTTGTACTTCAGTCATAGCTAGCATGGCCAGTGGTGTGGACTTATGGGAATTGTAGTCCAAAACATCTAGAAAGCCAAAGGTTCCCCACCCTTGGGTTAGACCAACCTTGCTTCTCAGTTATATTGTTATATTAAGTCAACAAACATTTCTGTATGTAGTCTTACAGCTGCATATTCCTCACATAACCAATGGCTAGAGCTATGCATCCAACTCAGCATTTAAATCTTGCCAAGAAAATGTCTTTGTGAATATGAAGTTTGGTAGATTGGTTTTTAATTTGTTTAAAATATATTCAATGATAAAAACAAAACCTCTCCCTCTTTCCACTTCTTGTAGACATACCATATTGCTAATGCAATGAGAGCAGGTGGCTGATACGTATATAATATGGTTGTATCTCCTAATAATCTAATTCATAATCTCTTGAGGAATTAATATCTTGACTCTTTAAGATGATATATTGCTGAAATGTGACAGGCAGCTTGTCAGTTCTTGCCCAAAAGAAATGGCCATGTCTTTTCTGCCAATCTACTTTCTTTCTAATGCTTTTGCTTCTCATCTTATAAAATTTTAACATCATTTGGCTTATGCAGCTCTAGCTAATCAAGATCTTTCAGCAAAAGGCTCATGCAGAATAATTATTATTCTTTTAAGTGAATAAGGCAAACCTTGAATAATGGCCTTTTTAAGGATGATTTGAGGACAGAGCTTAGAAAAATTACTTTTGGACTATAACTCCCAGTATTCTTCAGTGACCATACTGACTGGGGAATACTGGGAGTTGTATTCGAAAAGTAAGTGTTACAAGCTTTGCTTTAGGTTAAATTACTTTAAAATTCTTTAAAACAAATAACATGCTATTAAGGCTGTTACTGTGCTCCTGGTTGTGACAAGTCTCCATTTTCTTTAAGGTCTCCTATCTATTACAGTGAAGAAAAAATATCCTAAAGGCACCAGATCCTATTTGATCTTGGAAGCTAAGCAAGTTCAGCCCTGGTTAGTACTTGAATGGGTGACCACCAATGAATGCCAGGTACTGTAGGCTGTATTTCAGAGGAAGGAACTGGCAAAACCACATCTAAGTATTCCTTGCCTAAGAAAACCCTATTATTGACAACTTTTATTCATGACAACCATATACAGGTTATAGTCATCAAATTACAATCTTACAAAAATTATTAAAACAATTTAAAAACTTTTAGAATCACTGTTGGTTCTATAATATATACATGCATATATAGTGATAGACATTTAATACAAAAATTACAAAAGTGTTTAATATTAACTATGGCTTAGTGTTACATAATCCAATCAAACCAATATATATATATTTATCTTAAGTTCCCACCTGGACCATTATCCCCAAAATCTAATCTGAGTTTAGCTGCTTTCACCGCAAATCTGGCAGTATTCAATATGACAGACTTAGCTGTATTGTATAGCAAATATATTTTTTCCAGATCATTTTGGTTAGCTACTAATTCTAAACTTCTCTTCAGAAACTTATCTCTTGGAGTCTTATATATCCTACAGTGTAGCATATAATGTATGGTGTCTTCAATGTCCCCACTTCCACATATGCAAACATGCTGCTTCCTGGGGATCTTTTTATATTTCCCTTTAATAAAATTGGTTTTCATTGTCTGAAATCGTAGGGCTACAAGAGCCGTGCGAAGGAGAGGTTGAGTAATTTCCAATAGATATTTCTCCTCTCCAAAGCATGAACTGGAAGAGAAACTTTGAAACTCTAATAGCCTCAGTATCGCGCAAAGCATAATATTCTTGCATCCTTTCTTTAATAAGTTTCCTACTATGCTGAATATCACCAGATTTTAGAACTGTAGGGTCCAGGCCAAATTTCTGTAAATTTTCCTCACATTTTAATAGCCATGAATTTTTATAACTAGAACCTCTTTGTTCATCTACAGCGCAAATTACCAATTCGTTAACTGAATATTTCAATTTTATATAATAAAGAAATGACACATATAAGATAAAATAAGATATTGGCATTAATCCAAATTCTGCTTGCATTAATCCAACTTCTGACAGGTACACCTGGTGGAAGACCCAATATCACTCTTAAGAATTTGTTCTGTAAGGTCTCTAATTTATTTGTCTTAGTATTTCCCCATGCCTCTGCTCCATATGTAACTTGTGATATGACCTTTGCCATAAAAACTCTTACAGCTGGAACAACCGCTTTTCTACCTTTCACTCTAGCAGATTTTAAGACAGTTTGCATAGATCTTTGTGCTTTCAAATTTATAGCTGTCAAATGACTGTTCCATGAGCCATTTTTAGAAAAGCAGGCCCCTAAATAATTGAATTGCTTAACCTATTTCAGCTGAAACTCATTCAATAACCATTTCTGTTTGGGGGGGGTGCCAAATACCATAGCTTTGATCTTTGTATAATTAACGCAAAGTTATTCTTTATTTCATACTTCCCTCAAAGCTTTAAGCAGTCTTCTTATACCTATTACATTTTGTGACAAAAGGACCATATCATCTGCATATAGTAAGATATTAATTTTCTGACTCCACAAGGACACAGGAAAGTTAGAATCATTAGCCAATTGAACAATTATATCATTTACATAAATATTAAACCAAAATGGGGCAAGCAAACAACCTTGTCTCATACCCTTTGAAGTTTTGACCTCTTCTGATAATTGTCCATTTTTGCCTACTCTTACTTGAATTTTTGTATCCGAATATAAATTCTTAATTAAAATCAACAAGCACCTATCCATCCCCAGCCTCCATAATTTGTGCCATAACCTCTCCCTATTTATTCTGACAAAGGCTGAAGTTAAGTCTACAAAGAAGGCATATAAATACTTTTTGGTATTATAAGTATTATGTATATTTCTCTCTCAGATGTTCAATATAAAACAATGGTCAGTAGCTGATCTGCCCTGTCAAAAACCAGCCTGTTCCTCATTAATCACATTATTTTGATCTGCCCAGGCTTCACCTTAGACAGAAGATGATGTGCATATAATTTAGAGGTGACGTCCAACAAACTAATAGGGCAATAATTGGCTGGTGAGACTTTATCTCCTTTTTTAAAAATAGGAACCACAGGGGGGGGGGTGTCCGGATGCCTAACATGGTGGATGTGTAGAGTGAGGGCTCCTGAAGGCTTCATAATTTTAACCTGCCCTACAGCAACCGGAGGGGTCCTTCTGAAACACTAAATAAAGAATCACCTTCCTGATGCTTGGCAGCAAGAGATTGTCTGAGAGACTGATCTCTGAATACTGCCAGAAAAAAAGAGGAAGAGAAACCGACTCGGATAACAGCAGTGAGGAGGAGGCCGAGTGGGAAGATAAGATGGAGCCCGCAATAAACAAGTCAGGCAAAGGAGGAAGCGGTAAGGGAGATAACAGCAGAGGGGGAGGAAAGGAAACCTCACCTAAACAAAATAAACAACTGCTGCCAGACCAATTTGAACTGCTCCGTGAGAAAATTATCTCTGACCTTCAAAGAGACTGGTCTGCAGCCCTTGCTCCCCTACAGACCTCCATCAAGGAGCTTACAGGGACCATCTCTGAAGTTGCAGAAACGGCCACTGAGGCACACAAAATGGGGCAAAATCATGAAATCAGATTGCAGCACCTTGAAGAGGCCAATGAATCTCTAACAAATAAGCTGGAGGATTTGGAAAATTGAGGGAGACGGGCTAATATCAGATTTCGCGGTTTTGTAGAGGGCGCTGAGGGAAAAGACATTCTAACCTTTCTAGTAAACTGGATTAATGAGCACTGTCCCAGCGCCACCATTACTGCAACTGATATAGAACGCATTCATAGAGCACTGCCCCCCCCTCTTTAAACAGACCTCCTCGGGATATCATTGCTCGATTTACCCATTTTTCCATAAAAGCCTGCATATTTGACCTCCTCTCAAAACAAACACCAATACTTCACAATGCAACCCAGATAGCAATATATCAAGATCTGGCCCCAGAAACTTTACGCAAAAGAAAACTCTTCAAACCATTGACATCAATTTTGCAAAAAGAGAAGATACGCTATAAGTGGGGCTTCCCAATAAACTTATCATCTCCCACAACAATACAACAATGATCGCTTCCACAAGATCTCAACTCCTGGATATACTACTGGCCAATGATATTCCAGTGCCTACAACGTTGGAGCAAGAGATACGTCATGAGGACAACTGGGCCGCACAGAGGATTCACCCATCTGAAACCAACAAGTGGACTCAGATCTCCAAACGCAACAAGAAAAGTCCCACACTCCAAAAGGTATAACACACATCGGACCACCATCAACCCCATCAACAACAAAAATCAGAACACAGGACAAGAAAAAAGCGAATGACTGTGCTAGACATGGTCAGCCAAGACAAATGTACATTTTCAAGCCAAACCCCCTGAAGATTTTACCAGACCTTCTATCATCACATCTACATTTGTTGCCTTCTTAACTGATGCTTTACCTGATTGATAAGTGTCAACTTGCTATATTTTTATTGACGTGGGTGGGGGTGTCGTGGTCCTGAGCCTGAGTGAAATGCTCAGACCTGAGACAGTGCACCACATAACCCTCTGTAAAAAAAAAAAATCAATGACTAATAGGGCACATTCAACACCCTGATATCAAGAGGCCTTAGTAACCTGCCCTCTGCTCTAGTTTAACCCCCAAAAATGTTTTCCCTGGAAAGGATGGGGATATTACCCCCACCCGAAGTCCCACGCATTCTGTGGGACTTCACACCCAGGTGTTTGAATGTTCAAATGTTAATGTTGATTATGTTGATATTTTTAACTATTATGTTGTACATCTCTTCTTACGATGTTCTGGAAAAATGCTGGAGTTCTACTATATGGTCGCTAAATATCTGTAATTGCACTCTCTCTGGCCCCTTACAACTGACACCTCTAGCCCACCCATGCAGTAACAACTATAATAGCAATTTTCGTTTAAGTAAACATGTCTAGTCTCAAATTTCTCTCCTTTAATGTTCGAGGGTTGGGATCATTGGTCAAGAGAGCCAAGAGTTTGAAACAAATCAGACCACTTCATCCGAATATAATTTTCCTACAAGAGACTCACAACAAATCGTCTTACCCGGTGCTTCCAAAATCCCCATTTAGACAACAATTTGTGGCTGGAGGTAATGGGAAGGCGAGAGGGACTGCAATAATATTTGACAAACATACCCCATTCACTCCACAGAAAACCCATATGGACCCTAAAGGCAGATTTGTGATAGTACAAGGTAATCTTATGAACAGGGAAGTCACTCTAGCCAGTTTCTATGCACCAAACTCAAACCAAACCCAATTCTTGATATCCTTCGTAGAATCTCTAGAACAGATGACAAAAGGTGCATTTATAATCGCAGGAGATGCTAATGCAGTTCTCAACCCATACGTGGACAAATCCTCTTACAAATCATTGAAATCCCACTCAGTACCACAAATTCCCTTGGAAAATGTTAAAAGAATTAACTTGGTTGACCCTTGGCGATTATTAAATAGCACTACTAGAGATTACACCTATTTCTCCAAAGTTCACAATTCTTACTCAAGACTTGACTATTTCTTTGTTGATAAACTAACGATGTTCCACATTGAAAGAGTAACCATCCACCCTGCCCTCTCCACTCAGACCACACTCCACTAACTATGGATTGGTCCCTGACAGAAACAACACATCCCACTAAAATATGGAGATTTAACTCTTATTAAACAATGAACCGTTCAAAATGCAAATACAACAAGTAATAAAACAGTTCTATCAAGAGAATAAAAGAGACAATATCCCAGAATCACTACTCTGGGACACTTTAAAGGCAGTCTTGCGCGGCCTCCTGATTCAAGAAGGAGCTTAAAAAAAAAAAAAAACTAAAAGAGGCGGGCAGACACTTCCTATTGAACGAATTAAACATACTGACCCAAACGTACAAGAAGACTCAAAATAAGCAGATACTAGTTCAAATGACAAAAATAAAATCTGAAATAGAAGAATTAGACCTTAAAAACATTTGTATAGCCACCCAACATACAAAAAAACAGTACTACCAACACGGAAATAAAAATTCAAAATTATTAGCACGCTTAATCAAAAGAAAAGCCGAAAAGAGAATTATCTCAAGAATTAAATCTCTGGATGAAACCACTATAACCAAAACCACAGATATACTTCACAAATTTCGCACGTTTTACAATGATCTATATATCTCAGAATGCCCCCAGTCTTTAGACTTAACTCAATTTTTAAATTCACTCAAAATCCCAAAACTGACTGAACAACACAAGGTAACTTTAAACTCCCCAATCACCATACAGGAAATTGAACTCAAACTGGGACAGTCATTTGGACCCGATGGATTTTCTGCTGAATTTTATAAACATCTTAAAACAGATCTCACCCCACATTTACACAATTTATAAAATGAACTCCTTCACAGCGATCCACGCCCCAATAGCTGGAAAAGACCGCGGATCATTCCGATCCCTAAGACAGAAGATGACGCACCTGTCATCACCTCCTTTAGACCAATCGCTCTAATCAACTCTGACCTCAAAATAATGACCACAATTTTCTCAAAACATTTGAACACTTTCATCACCAAATACATACATTCAAACCAAAAAGGCTTTATGCCTGACAGACGCTTAGCTGATGCTGTCAGAAGAATATTAAACATAATACACTTTTGCAATAACAAATGTATACCCTTGGTGTTGATCTCGCTAGATGCATTAAAAGCCTTTGACAGGTTGGAATGGCCCTACTTATTTGGACTGCTTCAGAAGATGAATATGGGTCACCAATTTGTAACATTCCTCCAAAACTTGTATTCCAATTCCGAAGCAACGATATATGCTAACAAAGTTGACTCCCAAGCATTTGAACTTCATCGTGGAACCAAACAGGGATGCCCACTATCCCCACTATTGTTCGCAATAGCCATAGAATCCCTTGCAGAACAAATCAGAATGTCACATCAAATCGAAGGCCCAATAATCTACCAACAAATGCACAAAATTGGTCTCTTTGCAGATGATATTTTACTCTATATTACAAATATGACCACAGTTTTTCCAGCTCTCTGAAACATCCTGACCAGTTTTGATATATATACAGGTTTTAGGGTAAATATGCAAAAATCCAAACTACTATGTCCAAACACTCCACACACAACACAACAGGAATAGCAGCGGTTGACCAAACTACACCTACAGCCCTCAGGATTTAAATACCTAGGGATATTAGTTACCAAAGATAGGGGACAACTGATGTCACAGAACTATAAACCACTCACAAAATGGATTAAGCAAAAAATAAAACACTGGACCACATTCAACCTTTCCCTCCTGGGAAGGATAGCTATAATAAAAATGTTTGCACTCCCAAAACTTCTATTTTTATTTTTAATACTACCTCTAGAACCGCCTACAACATATTTTAACAACTGGAAAAAAAACTATTCTATACTTTCATCTTCAACAATAAAAAACCAAGTTTCCCAAAAAGTAATTTACATTTAAAACTCCAGTCAGGTGGTCTAGGTGTCCCAAATCTTCCACATTATTTTGCAGCTGCGCAGCTAGCGCATTTGATCCAGATATTCAAGAGAAACCCCCAAACCAACTGGATTGAAGCTGAACTAGACCAAGGCGACCCAAAACACATGGAAACATATTTTTCTAACCTTTCCCACTCTCAGATTAATAAATTGGACAACCCCTTTTTACAAACATCTTTATGAATTTGGAAACAATGGAGCCATAAAATGATGCCACAAGTCTCACCTGTCCGCCCTTTTCTGACACATCCGGAACTTTATGACCCGATCAAATACAAATCCTACTTGGATTGGAACAGAAAGGGGATATATATGATATCTGACCTTTAGAACAAAAATGTTCCTAAAACTAAAGAGGAGCTAATAACAGACCTATACCCTATTCAACCCACCTGGCTACAACATATCCAAATTGCGCATTTCCTGTCTCATATTCAACGTCAGGGATTTGTACCCAGACTTCTAACAAAATTTGAATATTTATGTGTATCCTCTACCAACCAAGTCAAAGGCTACATGGCAACTATATATAACTTCATGATGGAAACTACCATGATTGAAACGTCACGTTTTAAATTATCTTGGGAAGCAGATATTGCACACCCCTTAAACGATTTGGACTGGTCGAACATCTGGAAATCCCCAACATTTCAGAAAAGCCCAGTCATAATACAAGAAAACATACTTAAGGTGGTGTACAAATGGCATCTGACACCCCACAAACTTACTCAAATCACCAAAAACAATAACCCCACCTGTTGGAGAGGATGCAAAGAAAAGGGTACATATCTCCACATGTGGTTTCATTGCCCTGTAGTTCAAAAATTTTGGTCTGAGGTACTCAGACTGATCTCACAAATTACAAAACAAACCATTACCGTGACTCCCAGCCTGGTACTCCTCTCTTGTTTCACTGATCAAAACACCAAAGTCAAACATAGAGACTTGATACGATTTTTATTAGCAATAAGAAGACTGGAAATTGCGCAAAATTGGAAAACAGGCAAATTTACAATGGAAAAATGGTGGAATTGATTTTGGAACATTTGGCTAATGGAAAAACTTAAGGAACAAATTAGAGCATCCCAAGGCAGTCTTGCAAAAACAACCTTCGCAGAAAAATGGTTTCTAATGATTGAATATATAAATCACAACCTGGTTCATTAAATCCCACCCGCCACCCATGGAAAACTGTGGAATGATATTCTGGAGAATTAAGATGTTAACTCCTGTACTGTATCATATAAACGCACTGTACAAAGTTCAGCACAACCAAATTGAATCATATATTAAGAAACTGCATACAAGACATATATAACAACATAATTTTTCCTTTTAATATTTATCCTTGTTTGTTTGTGTTGTTATTTATTTTTTCTTATCACCGTATATGTTGAAAATATTATTGTTACTTGTCATTTTGTGGAGACTGTCAACCACAAAATGGAATTGTTATGTATTTTATTATTATAAACAACAACAACAAAAAAGAAATGATACAAAAAAAAAATAGGAACCACAATACTTTGTCTCCACCCATTGGGAAATTTCCCGGCTGAGTTTATAAAAGTAAAGAGCTTTGCTAATATAGGAGCCCACCAGTATAAATTATCCAAAAATATCTCTGGCAGGAGCATATCCTCTCCAGGTGCCTTCTGTCTATGTAGACTTAAGATTAGGTGCTTCACCTCACTTGCAGTTACTGCTGGCCATATCTCTGTCCCTGTAATATCAGGAAGTTGTAGGACTGGCAAATGTTTATTGCCTAGGTCAGAACCATCATCGAAATTAAAAAATTTGATTGAAATAATTCCCCCATGATTTAGGCATAATCTGTGCATCTAATTCATATTTAAATTCTTTTAATTTACTTGCCACCAGTTGCCAGAAATTTGTTGAGTCATTTGTAGTCGCAGCCAGTTTTATATCTGCCCACAACCGTATGTAATAAGAATTTTGCTTTTGTTTCATCAGTTTCTTATATAAATGGTGCTTCATTGTTAGCTCCCTCAGCAGATAGCCGTGGGCTCTATGATGTATTCACCCACTCCGAGAACAAAGATCTCACCTTGCTAGCCTACATTCCCAGTCAAACCATCCCTCGGGGTGATAACATGCCTTAATAGGCCGTTCAGTTGAACAAAAGTTTCCTACATACTTTACAATGTCACGGTATATGGGTAAAGGATTCTCAGTAGCTGCCCCAAGAAGTTTAGTTCTAATCATCAGCATTTCTTTACTTAATAAAATGTTTTTTAATCTTTAATTGGCAATTAGAATCCCATCTCAGCCTAAGTTTCCCTTGTTGAATATAGGGAAGATCCTGCTGTCTTTCCTTCTTGATGTCCTGATACCCTGATAACTCTAGTAACAAAGGTTGTTGATCACTTGTAGGTTGCTTTCCAGTTGTAAATTTCTTTACATAAGCAGCACTTAAATTGTTTAACAAAAAATAATCTATGCAACTTCCCCCTTTTAGGGCACTATACGTATAGTTCCCCGTTGTTTCATCAGGGCCAGTACAATTGCTTATAATCATCATGAACTTATACACCAACTTAAATAGACTAATTCCAGCTTTGTTTATTAACTTATCATTGGATATCCTGTTTGGCAGATATGCAATGTCCTCCATATTTAAGGCCAGCTTTTGTCTTGCTATCATATATTCATCACCTATTCTTGTATTAAAATCACCCATTATAATAACTGGGCAAGAGGGAAATTGTTGGTTTACTTCTTTCAGTTGAGACTGTAAGATCTCCCATATTTTGGAATCATAATATTTTGAACCTCTTGGGGGAATGTACACACTCATACATATCATCTTAACTCCATTTGAACTGGTCAGTAAAATAACTTGTAAATATGGTGAATTAGATTTGATTATTTGAATTTCAATATTCAAGTTGGTAGACACACCAAAAGCAAGCCCACTTCTGCTTCTTCCTTTCTTTTTATCTTTTTTTGTTGGTATTGAGAATATCTGAAAACCTTCTAATTCAATTTTTTGGGTCCACGTTTCTTGTAGACCAAATATATGAAATTGGGATAAGTATTCTACAAAGCCTAAGTCCCCCATCTTATTCCCTCAACCAGAGATGTTCCATGACATAAATTTAAGAGGTTCAACCAAGTGTTCTATCTGCAACCTTTGATCTATATGTGATGAGGGATTATTGGTCATATGCTCATTTACTCCAAGTCAGTTCCCTAATGGTGTGAATTTCTTTCTAGTATCCAGATTTACCTCAGTAGCAGGAGGAATAATTCCCCTCAGAAGGCTTATAAGCAGTTCACCCTCAAATATAGCAGGATATATGCATTGTTTGTCCTTAGCCATTCTTATTTGTTTCAGCTGGTTGTTGGTTAAAGGGTTTCCATTTCCTATCTCTATATTTCTAATAGATACTGTTTCTCTCCTATATGTGATAGCTTGTCCGTCTAGAGACATTTTATTGATGCTTATGTCAGGATATAATATGTCTAATTTATATCCTGAATCCTCTAATGTGGAGCAATTAGCATTTAAATAATCTTGTTCTTGTTCTGCTGTTGGTTTCAACTGGATTTGTAGCCTTGCTGCAAAGGGAGAAGGTTGATCAAATTCAATTTGACTGTGACTACTTGTTAAATTTGTTGTTGCATCTTGAAAATCATCTTGATCAACCCAGATTTTTTGGTTTGTTTTATCACTTTGCAGACATATGTTTAAAAGAGTAAGTTGCAAAATTTTCAGATTATTAATACTTACTAACTGCTCCTCTTTTGGGAGGGTACCAAAAGATGTCACCAATGCAGCAACTCCTTCAAATTCTTCAAGCTGCTTCTGCAAAGCATGTGTTTCAGTTTCTGTTTGGTTGCAGTTTCTTAAGATGTCTAAGTAGTAAGATTTGTAATGGAAGCACTACTTACTGCTTCCTCAATCTTTTGTAATGTTTCTGCACCAGCTTGTTGCAAAAGAGCTAAAGACATCTCATTGCATATCACCTCCATCTTTTGTGATCCTCTATTTTCCAAATCCTGTAATTGTCCATCTATTGGACTAATTTCTGTGCCTAAGTCAATTAATAAACCCTCTGGGCATTTAGTTGTGTCATTTGGAATGTAATATTTGTATTGGCTGCTTAGTTTTGCATACCACTGACTATTTCCACAGACCCTTGTATTGGGATTGGAACTGGGGGTAGACAATCAGGGGATTTAGCTGCCTAAAATAACGTTTAACTCGAATACCATTTTCACTTCGTTGGGCTCTAGAATTTAGGATCTTATTTACCACTTGTGAATTGATAGCTGTTATTATTGCTCTTGCATTGTAATAGTGATAGAACAGGTATTCCACCATTACAATAACATCATTAACAATAGACTTTACCTTGGCTCGCTTCAGTGTTTCTATCAGATGAGTTTTACGCTCCAACTGACTTAAGAAGCCTTTAGGTTTAGGATAGTTACAGAAAACTACTTGATTCTTCATTAAAGTAAATGAAAATGATTGATTGGCCCAATTCTGCTTTTTCTTAACATCATTTTCATCCTGACTAGATCTCCTTTTCTTTTCCAAAGGAGCCTGTTGAAAAATGAAGTCTCGTATAGCATCTTGAGCACTGGAATCTTCCTGGATGGGTGGCAGAACTGGGAGTTTATATTTGGTATCTCCTTTTTTTGTTATTTGTATTTGCTTTGGGGTTTGATGTTTCTTTATCCTTTACTTTATCCCTTTCTTTAGAATTATCTTTAATGATCTTGTTTTTATTATCCATTAACTTAAATAAACTATTAAAATTAAATTTATTACTTTTCTTTCTCAAGCTGTTACTTTTTCTTTTCTCTTTCTCTTTCTTTAGGGACTTTGTTTTTTTTAGGCTTCATATATTTCCTAGTCTGCTTGTTAGAGTTACTATTTTTAATTTCCATTTTACTAGTTCTTTTATCTAAATTAGAAAAGGAGTCCCCTTTCACACTATTCTCATCTACAATCAAAAGAAAGGGATCCCTCACCTGTAACTTTTGTTTCTTACTGGAATGTAGCTCTTGTACAGTGTGCTCCTCTGCAAGAGTGCATCCTAGATGGGATTTATCTGGAAGGTGAGCCAGCGCCCCTTGCACTGTATGTATTAGTTCTCTAGTCAAACCATAAAAGGATTTTTTAAATCTGCTATTTCGCCAAATAATTTCTCTACCAAACACCCCTGTAAAAAAACATTGTGAGCTAACAAGTTCTAAATTTGAAGAATCTGGCTTTTCGTTATCTTCAAAAATTAAGATTTGATCTCGGCAAGATGTGGCTACAATATCCAAATCATGGACATAATTATCAATAAAGGTTTCTTGTTCATCTAATAATCCTGTAACAGGCTATTCATTATTGGGTTTCTTTTCATTTCGTATGGGTTGAGGCGCCTGACTAAGACTTTTCTTTTTGGTTCGCTTCTTACCTTTAGAGCTAAAATAATTTAACAGCTGGTTTTGATTTGCATTGCTTTGTGTGAGCATCCCTTTTTGCCTCCCCGAAACTACCCCCATATCTTAGAGTATAAAATATAACCCCTTCAATAGGATATCCACAAAATCCTAATATACTCACTGTAAACAAAGAGCCAACAGGTAAAAACAATCCAACAATTAACCCATCATTAAAATTCTCTAACTTCTATTATACAGTTGTCCCTCCACATTCATGGATTTGGCATTCACGAATTTAAGTATTCATTGCTTGAAAATAGTCTTTAAAAAATAATAATCTAAAAAGCAAACCTTGATTTTGCCATCTTATATAAGGAACACCATTTTGCTATGCCATTGCATATAATGGGACTTGAGTATTCACGGATTTGGGTATTCACCGGGGGGGTGGTGGTCCTGGATCCAAACCCCAGCGAATGTGAAGGGACAACTGTCCTTTAGTATACTATTAGCACCATTCACACTCATCCTTCATACAAAACCCACTTCAAAAAGATGTTTATCTCCTGCTAATAAATGCCCTGCTCCCCTCCAACCACTAAAAACAATCGATTTACTACCTCTATACAATTATAAATAGAATAGTTAGTTTAGTCTGTTGGGTGTGATAATAATACTGAGCCACACATAAACTTTCTTTTATACAGCTGGAGGAAATTTATAACAGTTTGGCTAGGAATAGAGTAAGGACCAAGCCAGATCCTACAAGAGCAGAATCCTCTTCTCTAGATCGGTAGTAATTGCAAATTACCTTTTCTGTGGCTGATATTGGAATGGTGTAGCTAAAAAGGTCAAAGGACCAAAGCCTCAGAAATCCAGTCCTCGTCTCTGGGCCACCAAATATCACTTTGCCTGCTGGAGTTTTTAAACAGCAGGATGAGTCTAGGGAGGGCAGGGCTCCATACCTCTCACCTTCACAAATGCTGGAGTTTTCAAACAGCAGGCTGTGTCTGGGGAGGGCAGGGCAGGGCTCAGCACCACTTCTCTCACCTTCACAAATGCTGGAGTTTTTAAACAGCAGGCTGTGTCTAGGCAGGGCAGGGCTCTACTCCTCTCACCTTCACAAATTCTGGAGTTTTCAAACAGCAGGCTTAGTCTGGGCAGGGCAGCGCTCCACTCCTCTCACCTTCACAAATGCTAGAGTTTTCAAACAGCAGGCTGAGTCTGGGCAGAGCAGGACTCCACTCCTTGAAAACCCTATTAAATTCCTATGGTTGTCATAAATTGACAGACTGAAGGCACACACACCTATTACCGTGGAACTCATAGAGAAGAATACTCTTAGATTGTGTCTATTGGAGAGCGTTTGTGTGATTTCTGAAAACATTTTTCCTTTGATAAACATTTTATTAGCCCCAAAATATTCCATTTAAGCTAAGTTGAATAGATCCCATTCAAGGAGCTGTAATTTCATGAAAGGGAAGGAATCTCTAACAGAAATGTAATCAACCTGAAATCAGCTTAATGGAAGCCTGTTCAAATTTAAAGATTTTCAAGGAGGGTGATTTCTCAATCACACTGCCATTGCAGACCCATCTGAAAAAATATATAGTCAGGGGTAGCCGCCATGTAGCACAATACAACAAAATCAAAAATCTAGAAGCACTGATTCCTTTTTTGGGCCAACTCCATAACATAAAATTTATTATGCAAGCTTTTGAAGCTTCACTGGCTTCTTCATCAGGTGAAGATGTTAAAAATCATACAGGAAAAAAAATGGTGATGATGGCCATGGATCTACCATCTGGTGAAGACTCATGAGATAGCATTTTTGACAACTGTTCCAAGATTCCCTCCCATAGGTTGCCTCCCCCCTACTCTCTTTCCATCAAATGCCTTTTTATTTAGACTGGGGTTTGGCTGTTAACAGAAGGGTCTTTTAATGGGGGATCTCTACTTTTATTCTGATCACTATGTTTTAAATGTTTTCAAACTGCTTTAAACTGGTGTTTTTGATAGGATTGCTTATTTAATTCTTCTTAACCTTTGTGTTATAAATTATATTTAGCTGTATTTTTATTTATTTGTTTTTAGCTGTATTTAGCTGTATTTTGTTTTAACCTGTGCTCTGTGTTGTGTGTATACACACACATACACACACACACACACAGAGAGAGAGAGAGAGAGCACAGGTGATCTACAGAGATAAAGCTATAGATATATATAAATGTGCACAAGCTGAGAATTCTTTTGTTATTGAGATGCAGTACTCAGAAAAACATTCCCTGCTCATTTTTATGCCTGTTATATTTTATGGTTTTCATGGATACAGAATTGGTCCTGAAAAAAAGCTAGCAGCATTAAACAAGAGTTGTCCACATTAGTAGGTTTATCACTAACAATTTCCCTCCATCAACCCAGCCTTCTTTTATAGTAGAAGTGAGCAACTGCTGAGAGTCAAGCAGCTGTATTCCCTCCCTTTTAAGCCCTCAGGGCTTGGTGGGCCTCATCCACTTTTTTTTCCTCCAAAAAGTAGAGAACACTTCAGAGTTTGAAATTTTATGAAAGGGAGGGAAGGCAAGGCAAGGCAAGCTTGCAAATAGAAATAGCCCTTAAACAGCTGTCATATCCACTGTATGCTTCTGGGGATGTGATTGGCCATTTTAGGATGACCTTTGGGGTGTGGGATATCTAGGAAGGGTCTGGTGGGGTTCATTAATGCCTTGGTGGTTACATGGGGAGCCCTGACAGGTCACACAGTTCCCACACCAAAGAAGAATTCAAACAGATAGCGAACACGTGCAGAGGTAAAGTCAGAAAAGCTAAAGCGCAGAATGAGCTCAGGCTTGCTAGGGAGGTTAAGAACAATAAAAAGGGTTTTTTTGGGTATGTCCGCAGCAAAAGCCAGCCTACCAGCCAGCGAGCCAGCCAGCCAGAAGACTCTGCAGGGCTGTGAGGAAGCTTCCTTCCCCTTTACACCGGGGTAAGGGCAGCTGAGCAGGGAGTTGGGGTGTGGCCAGGAGTGGCTGGCCTTAAAAGTCACTCCACCACCCCCACCCCAGGAAGACCTACCTACCAGCCAGCCAGCCAGAAGACTCTGCAGGGCTGTGAGGAAGCTTCCTTCCCCTTTACACCAGGGTAAGGGCAGCTGAGCAGGGAGTTGGGGTGTGGTCAGGAGTGGCTGGCCTTAAAAGTCATTCCCCACCCCCCACCCCAGGAACACCTACCAGGGGTCAGGAACGATCTGGGAGCGGGAATTGAGGTTGTGTGGGGGAAGGGAAGGTATGGTGGCAACAGAGTGAAAAATTCTTACAAAAGAAGGCGGGATCGATGTTTAATACCTATCCTGCCTTCAGTTCACTCTGTTTCCCAGAATAAATTGGAGAGCGCACCAACCATTCCACAGACCCTTACTCTGCTCCTTTGCAATGCCAGGTCGGTTAAAAACAAGACACATATTATCCATGACCTTTTATTGGATGAGGCTGCTGACCTGGCATGCTTTACGGAGACCTGGCTGGGAGAGGCCAGTGCTGCGACTTGGGCGCAGGCACTCCCGGCTGGGTACTCAGTTAGTGAGCAGGTAAGGAAAAGTGGGCGGGGGGGGGGCGGAGTGGCTCTGGTTCATAAAAACAATCTAACCTTGACCAGGAAGCCTATCCGGAACACAGTCCACATCGAGTGTATGTACCTAAGCCTGAGGTCCAGGGATAGGTTAGGGATTCTGTTAGTATACCGGCCACCCCATTGTCTAACAGACTCCCTCACCGAGCTAACACAGCTGGTCTCAGAGTTGTTGCTGGAGTCGCCCAGACTTTTAGTTCTTGGCGAATTCAACATCCCACTCGAGACCAGCTTGCTAAATCTAACTGGCACAGCTCGGGAGTTCATGGAATCCATGACAAACATGGGCCTATCCCAATTGGTTGTTGGGCCTACTCACTGTGCAGGTCATACCCTCGATGCGGCCTTTAGTACGGAACAGGAATATCCGTGGGCAGAGGTTATTGAAACCTCCACATTGTCATGGACGGATCATTTCCTGGTCAAGATGGAGCTAAGAGACACTGTCTGCCCCAGCGGGGGTGGTGGACCCATTAGAATGGTCCGCCCTCGAAGGCTAATGGAACCAATTGGATTCCAGAAAGCCTTGGAGGGTTTAATGGTTGGTAACGCCGGTGATTCTGTTGAAGCTTTGGTTAATATTTGGAACACCGACCTCACCAAGGCTATTGACACAATCGCTCCCAAGCGTCCTTTCCAGCCTGCTCCTAACCGTAAGCCCTGGTACTCAGAGGAGCTTAGGAAGATGAAGCAGGCTGGACAACGACTAGAGCGCACCTGGCGGAAGACTCGACTCTTAGCCGACAAGACTCGTCATAGGAATTTCCTTAATTCTTATCGAGAGGCGATACGTACAGCGCAGAAGTCTTTCTCCGCTGCACGTATTGCATCTGCAGAGTCCCGTCCAGCAGAACTGTTTAGGGTGGTGGGGGAGCTGACGCAGATTCCACCTGTGCAGAACCCCTTACTTAACCTGACAACGGCCTGCTGTGATGCATTTAACATCCACTTTGCAGATAAAATCTCTCGGATAAGAGCCGACTTAGATGCCAGTGTTATGACTGAATCTATAGACGAGGTGTCCAGCAACTCCGTTCATGAAATTTTATTGGATCAGCTTCAATCTGTGAGTACCGATGACGTGGACAAGCTCCTTGGTAGAGTGAGGAAAACGACCTGTCCCCTCGATCCCTGTCCATCTTGGCTGGCCACCCAAGGGGGTGACGCATCAAGAGTAATCCTTAGGGATATTATCAATGCGTCCTTCAGAGAGGGGTCCCTTCCACCTTGTCTGAAGGAAGCCGTGGTTAAGCCGCTCCTGAAAAAGCCTTCCCTGGACTCCTTGGACAGGAACAACTATAGGCCAGTCTCTTTGCTGCCTTTTCTAATCAAAGTGATTGAGAGGGCGGTTGCTTCCCAACTCCAAGCTGTCTTGGATGAAACCGATTATCTAGATCCATTTCAAACTGGCTTTAGGACAGGATATGGAGTGGAGACTGCCATGGTTGCTCTGGCTGATGACCTCCACTTGGGGATCGACAGGGGTAGTGTGACCCTGTTGGTGCTCTTGGACCTCTCAGAGGCCTTTGATACAATAGACCATTCCATCCTCTTGGATCGCCTGAGGGAGTTAGGAATCAGAGGCACTGCCTTGCAGTGGTTCTGTTCCTTCCTCTCGGGCAGATCCCAGAGGGTGAGGCTCGGGGACAGTTGCTCTACTAGAATAGAGCTTAACTGTGGCGTTCCTCAGGGTGCCATCCTGTCCCCGATGCTATTTAACATCTATATGAAGCCGCTGGGAGAGTTCATTCGGAGGCATGGAATGCGGTATCATCAGTATGCTGATGACACCCAGATATACTTCTCCATGTCTCAGTCATCAGCTTCGACTTCAGATGGCATCTCTCCTCTCAATGATTGTCTTAAAGCAGTAATGGACTGGATGAGGAAAAACAAATTGAGACTGAATCCAGACAAAATGGAGGTACTAACAGTTACAGGCCCAAAACCAGGTCTGGGAATACAAACTCCAATCCTGGATGGAACTACACTCTCCTCCAAGGATTGTGTTCGCAGTCTGGGGGTGCTCCTGGACCTGTCGCTCCAGATGACTAATCAGGTAAATGCGACGGTCAGGAGTGCCTGTTATCAACTTCGGCTGGTACGCCAGCTGCGCCCTTTCCTGGAAACTAGGGACCTCGAAACTGTGGTACATGCACTGGTAATTTCCCGTCTGGATTTCTGTAATGCGCTCTACATGGGGCTACCCTTGTGCTTGACCCGGAAACTTCAACTAGTCCAGAACATGGCAGCCAGGTTGATTTCTGGCGTTTCCAGAAGAAAGCATATAACACCAGTGCTAAAAGCTCTCCACTGGCTGCCTATTAGTTTCCGGGCACAGTACAAGGTGTTGGTTATGACCTTTAAAGCCCTACATGGCTTGGGTCCAACTTACCTCCAGGACCGCCTCCTTCCGTATGACCCTCCCCGCACACTTCGGTCCTCTGGGAGGAATCTGTTACAGCCTATGAAAACAAGGCTGTCGGTGACCTCCCAGAGGGCCTTCTCTGCTGCTGCTCCCAGATTATGGAATGGCCTGCCGGACGAGATCCGTCTTATTACCACCTTAGACAGCTTTAAAAAAGCTGTCAAGACAGATCTTTTCCGGCAGGCCTTTCCTGAATAATTATCCCAGCCCAAGACTCAGCTGTCCTTTCTAGGCTATGATTGTATGTTTTAATTTAATTTAATTTAATTAATTTAATTTAATTTAATTTTTTTCTTCTAATTTATATATATTTTTAATTATTGCATGTTTTTAATCATTCTTAATTTAATATTATTTTAAGGGGTGGGTGGGCTAGGGTATTGTGATTCTGGAATTTTTATATTGTAAGCCGCCCTGATTGCGTTGCAGAGGGGCGGGATAGAAATAAAATTTTATTATTTATTATTATTATATAAAAGGAGGAAGAAAGAAATGATAGGGCCACTATGCGGAGAAGATGGCAAAATGCTAACAGGGGACAGAGAGAAGGCAGAATTACTCAACACCTTCTTTGCCTCAGTGTTTTCAGAAAAGGAAAAGGGGAACCAACCTGAGGATAAAGGAACAGAGGACACAATAGGGGAAATCCAGCTCAAAATAAGCAAAGAGGTAGTACAGGAATACCTTCTTAATCTAAATGAATTTAAATCTCCAGGACCAGATGAACTACATCCAAGAGTATTAAAAGAGCTGGCAAATGTGATCTCAGAGCCATTGACAATAATCTTTGAGAATTCCTGGAGAACAGGAGAAGTTCCAGCAGACTGGAGGAGGGCAAACGTTGTCCCCATCTTCAAAAAGGGGGAAAAAGAGGATCCCAACAATTATCGTCTAGTAAGTCTGACATCAATACCAGGGAAGATACTAGAGCAGATCATTAAACAGAGAGTCTGTGAACATTTAGAAGGCAATGCCATAATCACAAAAAGTCAACATGGGTTTCAGAGAAACAAGTCATGCCAGACTAATCTGATCTCTTTTTTTTGATAAAGTTACCAGCTTGGTAGATGATGGGAACGCTGTGGACATCGCATACCTTGATTTCAGTAAGGCCTTTGACAAGGTTCCCCATGACATTCTTGCAAACAAGCTTGTAAAATGTGGGCTAGACAAGTTAACTGTTCAATGGATTTGTAATTGGTTGACCAGCCGAACCCAAAGGGTGCTCAGCAGTGGCTCCTCTTCGTCTTGGAAAGATGTGACCAGTGGAGTGCCACAGGGTTCTGTCCTGGGCCCAGTGCTATTCAACATCTTTATCAATGACTTGGATGATGGAATTAGGGGCATACTTATCAAATTTGCAGATGACACCAAATTAGGAGGAGTAGCTAATACCCTAGAAGACAGGAACAAAATTCAGAATGACCTGGATAGACTGGAGAGCTGGGCCAAAGCTAACAAAATGAAATTCAACATGGAGAAATGTAAAGTACTGCACTTAGGGCGGAAAAATGAAATGCATAGATATAGAATGGGAGAGACCTGGCTGAATGAGACTACGTGTGAAAGGGATCTAGGAGTCCTAGTAGACTACAAGTTGAACATGAGCCAACAGTGTGATGTGGCAGCTAAAAAGGCCAATGCAATTTTGGGCTGTATCAATAGAAGTATAGTATCTAGATCAAGGGAAGTAACAGTGCCGTTCTATTCTGCCTTGGTCAGACCTCACCTAGAATACTGTGTCCAGTTCTGGGCACCACAATTCAGAAAGGATATTGACAAATTGGAGCGTGTCCAGAGAAGGGCAACTAAAATGGTGAAAGGTCTGGAAACCATGCCTTATGAGGAGAGACTTAGGGAGCTGGGTATGTTTAGCCTGGAAAAAAGGTTAAGAGGTGATATGATAGCCCTGTTTAAGTATTTGAAGGAGTGTCATGCTGAGGGTGGAGCAGGCTTGTTTTCTGCTGCTCCAGAGACTGGAACACGGAGCAATGGATGCAGGCTCCAGGAACAGAGATTCCACCTCAACATTAGGAAGAACTTTTTGACAGTAAGAGCTGTTCGGCAGTGGAACGCACTCCCTCGGAGCGTAGTGTGGTCTCCTTCCTTGGAGGTCTTTAAAAAGAGGCTGGATTGCCATCTGTCGGGGATGCTTTGATCAAGATTTCCTGCGTGGCAGGGAGTTGGACTGGATGGCCCTCGTGGTCTCTTCCAACTCTACAGTTCTATGATTCTATGATTCTATGATCCAAGGGAGTAAAACAGCCACAAAGAAGATGCCTCAATATATCAACTTAAATTTATAGAAAATGATAATAAGCCTTCCATCATATATAAAATACACAAAATAATGTTTTACTTAGCTTTAAGTCTTTAAATAAACAGTATCAATTTGATAATGATAGTATACTCGTTACACTGGATGTTACATCTTTGTCATGTACTTGCATTTGCAGACACAGCAACCAACAGTTTCAGGGTGATCAGAAAACTTTATTTGCACAGAAATCCAAGAAGCATATCATACAAGGTTGTTTCTGAGAAGTGAAACTAACGGGCTACACCCTATAATAAAAGTGTATTATGATCTGTAAAAATCTGGCGGGCTCTAATACCATTGGTTAACCCTCATCTCCTGATATGACATTCCCTCACTCTGGCCAGTCTCCTTTTCCCAGGCCGAAAAATGCAGCTGCATTCTTGCCTTTAACCATTACTATCTCCCTCCACAGTTGGCAAAGAACATATGTTAGCAAGTACGAAAAAGCAAACACAAGGAATATCAAGGTTACAGAAAAATACAGCTGTTCCTTCATATTTGCTGGGGTTTGGTTCCAGGACCCCCCGTGAATACCCAAATCCGTGAATACTTAAGTCCCATTATATGCAATGGCATAGCAAAATGGTGCCCCTTATATAAGATGGCAAAATCAAGGTTTGCTTTTTGGATTATTATTTTTTTTAAGAATATTTTCAAGCGGTGAATACTTAAATCCGTGAATGCCAAATCCGGATACGGAGGGGCACTGTAATTGAAAATGGCAGGATTAGGCACTGTCAGGGACCGATCCTAACAATCCTTTAGAACAAAATACCGCATACTGATCGGAGCCAAGCTTTGTATGAATTCCTAAACACCAGGATTCAAATGATCCTCCCATAGAGGGAATTTTCACTTAATGACATTAGTCTAAAATGTTTTACATTCAGTGGAGATAACTGTTTACAACTATTGGGTACAACAGTGGCTCACACTGCTTCTTCTTATGCAGATCTGTTCATGGGCAAATGAGAAAATATCATCCTTAAAGGGGAAAGTGACAAACCCTCATATGCTGGTGGTATGTTGATGGCATCTTTATGGGTCGGCTGAAAGGAAAAGAATGCTTACAAAAGTTTGTTTTATGTACCAACTCTTTCAGGAGCCAGCGTGGTGTAGTGGTTTGAGTGTTTGACTGTGACTCTGGATACCAGGGTTCAAATCCCTGTTCAGCCATGAAAACCAACTGGGTGACCTTGTGCAAGTCACACAGTCTCAGCCTTAGAAAACCCCATTGGTTTGCCTTAGGGTCACCAAAAGTCAGAAGTAACTTTAAGATACACAACAACAATAACAAAACCAACTCTTTCATCCAACAATCAAGTTTAGCTCTAGCAACAATTGAATATCCACATTTCCTTTTCCTTGATGTCCTTCTCACCACCGAGAATCCTAAAATTGTCCCTAATCTTCACAACAAACATGCTGATGCTCATACATACCAGAACTGAAAATCCTGCCACCCTAAGCATGTTATAAGTAATACAGTTTCGCTCTAAGTGTCAGATGTATCTGTAACACCAAAATAACTGTAAAAGGACTAACAAACGTAAGCAACAGCTGCTTCAAAGAAGATATCTTATTGATTACAACACCAAAAGAGCAACCATAATTATGAGAGGAGATCTTTTTTGTGAGAAACATGAGTCCAGCAGCAAATAATGCATTCCTTTTGTGGTGGATTTCCATCTGTTGTCTCCCAACTCTCATACAGCAATGATGTAAAACTAATCACTGTTAGCAAATTCTGGGCATCTTGCTAAAACCATCAACAAGTCTCCTGTTATAGCTACCCACCAGTCACCAAATTACTGAAATTGCTAGGAAAAGCTGTCTTGAAAACAGTAAGAAATTCTGTGATTCCAAGTGTTGTATCACCTATATGTATACCTCACTTTTAGGACCACAGTGACTGGTAGGTCCAACTATGTTTTTAAAAATAACTTACTGTTCCTACAGTCTTACTTCTGACACTGAATGGAGACATACAGGATGCCCTCTACAGTATGGGAGGAAAACAACCACAGAACTGCATAGACTTTTCAGGATGCATAATGAGCAGTCCTACCCAGGAACCTTGCACAAACAGTAGCTAGACTTTTTAACTCAGAAGACAACAACCTCTCTAGTTTGTCTGTTTGGAACTAAAATGCCATCCCTTTCAGGTACTTTGGAGATAAAAGAACATATTTGGATTTAGGGCTTTTGCAAAAACTCCGTCCTCCTCCAGACCTTCCCCCACGCTTCTTCCATGCTGTGGGTGCAATAAACATGCCACTTTTATTGATGAAAAACCTCCGTCAATAAAAAGCTGTGCCCGCAGCACAGAAGAAGCACGGTGGAAGGTTGGGAGAAGGACAGTGCCGTCTGAAACAGGGCACTGTGAGCGCAACAGCCCTGTTCTTCACCCAACCTCCTTGGTTTTTTTCCCCCGTTTGAAAAAGTCCTTACAGACTGAAGACCCCAATACTATGGAGTCTCAACCCGAAGGATAATATATTTTGAAACATTCCAAAGAACAAAATTAATTCATCTATAGAGTTAAATATACCACTTAGTTCAGTTAGCATAGATATCAAATTTATTTCAATATGGAGGCATCAACTCAGCTTTCATCTCTAGAATAAATATGAAGTATCAGTTGAGCTATTAAACTTCCTTAGAAGCTCTGCCCTCCTCAGACATAAGGAGCCAACACAGGAATGGAAGATCTTTTGTCCCCTATATATTTTGAATTGCATCTCTCACAGTCCCTCACTATTGACCATGTTAGCTGAAACTTTTAGAATTTGAAGTCCAAAATGTTTGGAGAGCACAGTCCCTCACTATTGGCCATGCTAGCTGAAACTTTTAGAATTTGAAATCCAAAATGTTTGGAGAGCCAAACATTGTCCACCTTTGGGCTAACTTTGACACAGTCATTTTGGCTTAGAAGAAAGAGCATTAAACAACCAGAAGCTGCGTCTCAATAGAGCTCAGACTCCCCCCACCCCGGATGTTACCCAAAGCAGTGTGGCAGTTCTTGTCAATCTTCCTGTCATCCTCTTGCAGTACAACCTTAGTTACAGTGCTTCTGTTCCACAGTTCTTACAAGCCTCTGGACATAATGCATTCTTAAAAGGTAAAACATTTTACTGCACTATATCCAGTGCACTCACTTTTATGCCATGACCAGGTTGTTGGTATACAGTACCTAGCAGAAGCAGATGTGTCTACTTTTCATTCCCGCAAGATGCCTCATAAGCCCTTGGGACTTTGAAGAGCCAATTACTTACTAAATAACAGATGGCATCTTAGATTAGCCCAGATGAGTAAAAGCACAGTTGCACTGCACAAAGAATTGTGATTAGCTAGTTGAATAACAATAAAAGAAATCCAAACAGCTGTTCTAGAAACAAAAGAAAGATCCACACTCCCATCCAGTTCATTATCTTCATTCATGGTCACAATATCATCTTTGTAGTAGGACCACAAATTATACAGGTTTCTTTTCATTTCTTTTAACAAATTACAGTACTTTTTGCAATCCAAGTAATGCATTGATAATTGCTCCCAAAAGGAGCACTAATGTAGGCTTAGTGCAGTCTACCTATAATTGATGCATTTGTTGCAAATGTCTTAGCACACTCACTAAACCTATGTTTTAACTAATTTTAACTAATTTCTTTTATGTAATCTTCCTCTTAAAAGAATATCCCCTTTAGCTTGTCATTCATCTGGCTTGGTATATGCGTGCATGAGGTAAGGACTCTTGTTACAATATCATGTTTTGATGGATGGTGCTTCATAATGAGCTACATTTTTTAAAAGCACATATAAGTAAAAGATAAATAATGAAAAAGACATTAGACACCTGTCCAGTCCAATAAAAACTTTAGTAGAGAGTTTGATTATGTTCATGCGGATAAGTAAAAATTGATGGTTAAAAGAACACAGATTTTAACAAAATGTTTTCATTTTGTGCAATTGTAAATCCTTAGTTTCTTGTAAAGATTAACTAGATTAGTATTAAATAATATGGATACAGACATCTTAGTTGTGCAGTTACTCTCTCACCTAAATCTTTCCCAGATTAAAGTTAAAGGAAGGCTTTTCTATGTAAATGAAAAATCAGTTTGACTATTTCTGAAATATGAAAATTCACAGTCAACCTACTAAACATAAAGCATTGACTTTTCACCTGATGAAAACAAGCAGCTCTAGTTTGCCCAGCAGCCAAGGCTGACAGGGCATAGGATGCTGCAAACCTCCTCCTTGGTTGGAAAGGCTGGCTCACTACTGGAGTTCCCTGCATTTTGCTGGTGGAATGGTCTGCTGACATTGTCATCCCACTGGTACTGGGGCCATGAAAAGGGCATTTGGGGGGCATCTCAGAGACATGTTATGGGCATATGAGGGAGGTCATGAACCCACAGTATCCCATGCCCCCTTGTTCTCGTACTCTAATGTAACAAGTAAAACAGTATAGGTGTGGGATTTTTTTTTAAATGGCTTATATGAATAAATAGAAAAATAACTATGGCTGGAATTGAGATGCCAGTGACTTCCATTATATATCTACAAATGATAGTGAAGAAGTTAAGAGCACCAAGATTGTAAAAGCAAAACAAAACCAATTTAAACAAAATCTGGGAGGGCAGCCATATGGTCTGTTGCATAAAAAAAATCAGAGTCTCTCAAAAATGATTTTTACTTAGAATTGTGTAAGAATGGTGATCATGTAATTTAAAAAGTGAAATCAGAGACAGTAGATGAATCTATAAAAGAGCACATGATAATGTGGCCCCAGCAGTTTGGCATAATGTACAAATGGATGTATGGGGGGAAATGTGGACTATATATATAAAATTTACTTTGTACAGTAATTTAAAAGAAAATATGAACAAGATGATATATAGATGGTATTTAATGCCAAATAAGTTGTCAAAGATGTCTAGGAATGCTTCAAATCAATGTTAAGTTGTCAGGATAAGGAAGGATCTTTTTTTCATGTGTGGTGGACTTGCAAGAAGGTGAAAAGCTGTTAGTCTAATTGGAAACGGATTGATGCACCTGTTACCCAAATTGCTAGTGATGTGGAAATTCCATGCAAGGCCAAATTTTTAATTAGTTGGGGAATTTAGCAGCAATTCAGTTAGTGGTGTGAGAAGGGGCAACGATAGGATCTTTATGCCTGTGTTTACCCCTAGTAGCTGTAAATGGACACACACAAGATGATGAGTTAACAGTGATCTTTATTAAAAGTTCAAAAATAATAACACCAATCATGCACACATCCAAATAAAGCATTCATACAAGGTTAACGAAAGAAAGATGGAAGGTGTTGGATAGAGGGAGTAGAAGAAGATTTTTTGTGGGTTATACAACCTGTCCTGTAGTCTGAAGTTTCAGTGCAGGCTGGCAGCATGGATAGATGAGGCAGGAGTGGCTACACAGGACAGAGTGTCCCCAGGCAAGTTAACTGTGCATGCTGAGGTGAAGTTTCAGGCTACTATTTATACCCAAATATGTTCCACGAGGCAAGAGGATTTTAAGTGAGAACAAAGCATTTCAGGAGATTTTTATGATTGACAGTAGATCTCTGGAGATGTCAAGTGTGCGCTGATGAATGGTTGCTTTGAAATTGAAAGCAGTGACTTTCTATAGCTGGGTCTGGGAACTAGGAAAGAGGTTACCTATAGACAAAGGATATCTCAATTACAGTTGATGGGCTTTATTATCGGCCATCTGGTGAACCCAGAGAATATTTCCTTAGGTCCATCTTGACCTTTTTGTTGTTTTGAAATTTGGAATTTCCCATGGCCCCTCCTCAAAGTGACACGTGACTTCAGCCAAAGTGTCTCCTTGGGATTTTTCAAGGATCCCTGGTACTGCAGCTTCTGTGGAAGGCCACATTAAGGCCAAATTATTAAATGTTACCAATTATTATAATGCATGGGATTGGGGGTATCAGACTTTTGGCTTCAACCAATGACAGAAGAATGGGTTATTAACATTGTGGACTTTGCCCAAGTTGCCAAAGTGATGTGGATTTTAAAAGATAAACCAATCGTGTACATTTGAACCACTAGAAAGCAAAGGTGTTGCTATCTCAGCCACCCATGAGGACAATTTTGGATTTTGGAATATTTCTGATTTTGGAGTACCAATAAGGTAGACTCAGCCTGTAACTTTTAGTCTTTGGCCTAAAACCAATTGCTAAACCCAACTCTTTAGTTATGTTGATTCAGTGGGTCTGGTGTAGTTGAGACTAACAGTTTGATTTCGCTCCCTTTTAAAAAAACACAGATTAAGATCTCAGTGGGTAAAAGTATCAAAAGTGGCAGTGTGGCTCTGTTTCAAGCTCTTGTTAGACTGAAGTATTTACAAGATTTTACTGCTTTCTCTTGCAACTGAACTATTAATATTAATACTTTTACTGAGAAAATATCTTGTTGAAATAAAGCACTTAATTTCCCCCCTTGAGTATTAAAACCCAGGATTGGGCAAACAAATGAGAACTCATTAACTTATTAAAATAAACCGGATGCCTTAACAGAATCCTGCTTGACAACATGGAATGCATCCTAAATGCAGACTTTTTCAAAGTTCTCTTTTCCCTTAACAGGTGATTTCACCCAGCTTTCATCTACTTTTATAGATGACATTGCCTTGACATATTGAAAGCAAACAAAGCCAATAAAAATCAAGCTGTGTTGAATGGTACAGCAATAGGGTAGCAATGGTGGAAGGGAGTCACACAACAATTACAAAGGGGCAGTTATACGGCAGAATAAAGTGCACAAAATTCCGGATTTCCATCCTTTCACACCCACCAGTGGTTCATAGTTCACAAGATTTATTGCTAAATTGGAAGATCCGGTGAATTTCGCCTTTCTAAGTTACACAGACAAAGGTTGGGGGGCATGGCCTCCAGATCACTGTCATTAAAGCCAGGCAGGAGATGGGGAGGAAGCAAGGGGGGGCAGTGTGAGGGGGAAAGAGACTGTAAGTTCGTAGCTTTGTCTGTATATAAAGCAACAAATAAGGAGGGAGACCATGGAGGAGGAGAGAAATAATGACAAAGGAGGGAAGGAAAGCAGCCAAGATCCCTGCCAGCTGCGCAGACTGCTTCTTTCTCTGTCTTGCGTGCGTGCACACACAGACACAAAAGAACAATGCAGCTGAGATTCCGTTTGCTCTGCAATCCCTGACAACTGAGCAGACTGCTTCTCTCTCTCTGTCTCCCTTTTTCATGCTGGCGTGTGTGCGCGCACACACATACACACACACAAAAGAACGATCCAGTGATCACTCTCTCTCTCTCATACACATACAGAGAGAGAGAGAGAGAGAGGAACAGTAATTATGCTAGAAGGCAAGCCAAGTGGCTGGATCTTTTCAAGCCTCATCTCTTGCAAGTCCACCCCTCCCTCCTTTTTGGTCAAGTGAACCAATCACAGATAAGTTCTGCTGTGCCAATTTTGAAAAGACTGCTGACATTTCCCATTGCCATAAGTGAAATGGTTGTTCACACAGTCGATAGTGCGCTAACTTGCGCTACTTTTCAAAAAAGATGGGGAAAATAGCAAAAGCTGATACTGCGTCACTTATGGGGTTTTTTGCCCCCCTCCTTCTGAATATGGCAACTTTAAACTGAAAGATGTGGGAACTATTAGGACTCTGCGAATTCTTAGAGGATTTCTTTTGCCGTGTAAACGGCCCCAAGATTAAAGCCACTGTGCAGCTATACAAGTCTTATTATTTAGAGCTAAATCTTAATTTGCATAACTTCATTGAAATAGTTCCTCGCCTACTTCTCTTCTTCCTCATTTTCTCCCTTTCCAAATATTTGAAATAATTTATCCTGTTGACATAGAGAAGACAGGTATAGTTCAAAGTTGTATAGCAAGTGCATTTATATTGGGTAAACCCCAATATTGGGTAAATCTCAATAAACCTTGGCTTGTGACATTTACATTGCCTTATAGACTGTCCCAATTGATCTGGGAATATCTCCATATATTTTCCAAATGAAATGAAACATTCGAAGTACAATAACCCAGATGTACTGTCAATGTAGAAACTGAAAATGAATCAAGAGCTATGGTTTCTTCCCATTTTTATTGATCTGTACTTCTTTGTGGTGCTGTGAATAGACCCTTCCCCCTCCTTATTTTATTTCTAAGGGATGTAAAATATTGTGCTTTATAAAGGGGAATAATTTATGACCAGGTCACTGGCTTATGAACCCTTGTTCTTTTTGGAGAGGGATTGCTCTCTTTGACATCTAACCCTGGGGCTCAAGGTTAAGAGAAATAAATGGCATCTCTCACACCAGAAGTGGCCATGATAAAGCTTCTTATGAAATGTCATATATATACGCCAGTACAATATCTTCTCTTCCATATATGTTGATCTCAACTTCCAAGGTAGCAAAATCTGTATGCTAGAGTTCACTTTGTTTCCCTCCTTGTGCGATTGTAGGAAAAGCAGTTAAATGCTTTTATTAAAAGGAGTCATAATCAGATAGACAAAGCTTAAAGCATAACTTTAATCTCCATGACACAACGATCTTGTATGTGTGTGTATTCATCTATCCATCCATCTGGCTTGCAATGCCTGTACTCAAAGCACAGGATGTAATAATTTCTTAGGAGGGGGAGGGGAAAAACAGTCTCTTTCCAGAGACTGTTCCTATAATAACCTGCTCCTGCTCTGGAGAAAACAGCGAAGTGGTCTTTTTTAAAAGTAAGGATTAGAGAGGGGAAGCACACAATAAATGTTTTTGACACTCACAGAATGGCAGGAGGAGGATGGTCACAAAAAGGCAATGAAGGAAGGTTCTTCTGAGTTTCCTTATTCTATGTTTTTGTTGCTCAGGGTTCATTTTTCAAGGGTACATTAGTTCTCCTGCATAGGAAAAAACATAAAAACAGGGGTTCTGCTTTCATTTGTAGTCCATCTCAGTAATGTTCATCCTTAAATCCAGTCACCCACTACCCACACTTTTGACAATCATCCAGTAACTTCCAAGCCACATGAAAAAATGAAGAACAAAAGAAAGGGGGGAAATGGATAGCGTGTAAAAATAGCACTCTGGAAAAGACAACTTTATTTTGATATAGAAATCTATTTATGATATATGTAGAGAAGTTAAATGGATCATAGGCATGAATTCAGTAAGACCTTTGTGCCCGATGGTCATCAGTCCTTCATGCTAAGTTTGTTTGACCAAGATTAGCACTTGTTTTGAGACTGTATTTCCTCCTTGTCATTGTTGCTATCACTGTGCCTTCTCTGTAGTTTTATTTCTGATAGCCTACCACACATACTTAGGGTTGTCTAAATGGTCAAAATAATACTCATAGAATTTGCTTAGAAATCGATCTGTCTGAATGGAAATCCACATTGATGCATTGTATTTGGAAGGGGAGCAGCTAAAAACTCCATAAACTGCACCTGGAGAGCTTTCGCAGCTTTTCTCAGAGTTTTCAAAAAGCTCCGTAGAGAATGCCCATGTCTACTTGTTAAGACAGTTGCATTCATATTGCTGCTCTTTTCCAAAGGAGAGGCAGCACAAGCTAATTGGCTGGAAAAGCACAGGGGAAGGGCTTGCAAACAGGGCAAGCGCCCACTTTCTTGGATTTTCAGCTTAGCGAGCAACCGGTAAGGCTATAAAACAGCGATTTCCCCCCTCTCTTTTCTCTTTTGTAAATATGAAGCATCGCTTGTGCTCACCATGGCAAATGTTTTGTTTTGTTTTTAATTGGGCAGCAGCGGATTTTAAAATGCAAGTAAATCACTCATGCCCGCCATCTTGGCTAGGGGGCATGAGAAGTTTAAGGGGACTAAAACCATTAAGACAGTTCACAGCTGCTGTGAATTGGTACTTCTGTGGAACAATTCGTCTCCCCCCATATAGATGAGCCCTTCAAATAACTGAAAATAAATGGTGGAGTATTATCTTTCATTTATTTTTGCCCCCTTCAGGGTGGAGGCGTTCTGGTTTGATTCTTCTTTTCTCTGTGTCAGTTTTTAAAAGTGTATACAAGGAATATCTAGGTCTTAGGGGCTGGGATTTTTATCCTGATGGCAGCTCTCCTCTGTTGGATGTCAAACCCATGGCAAGAGAGGAGAAAGGGCTGATGAAATCCCAAATCTCCTATACTTACCCCCTCCCAAATAAAGTTCTAGTTGCTCCTCAAGTTTTTAGATCTTACTCTAACACTATATGGACTTGGTTAAGAATCACTGGCTTACCTTGTAGAAGACACTACAGGGACCACATAGCATTCAAAGCCTTCTAAAATTCCCCTCTCCTTTCCCCCATTTTTGTTGTTACTTACAAAATGGTGCAGTTCAGGGGACTTTAGTAAGCTACTTGTTACTAATGATTGATTGTGTCATAGATAGGGTATCCATGACATTCAATCAATGGTGTTTCATGAAATATTGCAGTGAAGCAGCAAATAAAGCAACCGTTGGAGGGGAGAGGGGAACTATATTTTCCCAACAATAAATATTGCTGCTTGCATAACAAGGAAATGTGATTTTCCAATTGGTAGAGAACCATTGCAGAGAAGGACATATGCATCCGTCACAGCAGCTGAGTAACAACTACACATCTATCATGCATTAAAATAGTTGTCTAGAAATGCCGTCAATGTCCAAAGAGACTGATGTTCTTTCTAAGAATAAATAGCAGTCATAAAAAGAAGAATTCAAATGAAAACTTTAAAAACCTCTTTTTCAGTTATCGTGGAGAGACAATGTCACTGTTAAGATGGCAAATGAAATACTGATCAGGACTAAAAGTTGTTAATTGTTGTTTTCTTAAAACATTCAGTCTTCTCTAGTTATATTTATTGGTGGTATTACTACATTGTTTTACATTATATTCCAGTTTCCATAGAACAGATGGGGCAGAAAGACAGCAGTGCCATGTGCTCCACCTTGGTCTATGTAAAATCATCCCAGTGTCAGAAATAAACCCAAGTGTAGCAAAGTTCAGGATCAGTGTTGTTAGCTTGATTGAATCTGCTAAGGACCCCGCACTCCAGCAGATGGCCACCCTGCACTTCACTATTTTAACCGCCTTGTTGACTTCTCTCTTGCTCTGGTTCAAGCAATGGTGGTGGTATGATTAAGAGGCAGGATAAACCACTGCTTGCTTGCTCGTCGACTGTTTGCTTAACTGGCAAGCCCATGACAGTAATGATGAGAAGAGGATGAGGAGCAGCAGAAGCTGCCAACTGTCCTGCTCTAATTTAAATGGTGGTCCCATCAGTGCAGAGCCCAGCCAGCTGGAGCCAGGGATAGATAGTAAGCAGAGATCTAAGAAAGCCAGGTCAGTAGGCCAAGAGCAATCCCAGGCCAAGTACCAGGTAATCAGCCAGAATCAGGAGATACAAGGAGTTCAGTAGCAGTTAAAAACATAATCAAGAGACATAGGGCTCATTTACATGAACCAAGATACTCCGGCTTCCTGCTATCCTGGCCGTGTTCACCCATTACCACCTGGACCGGAGCCCAGAGAGGCACACTGGCTTGTTGTTGCAGCCACTGCCATCACTGCCATCTCCCTTGCTGTCTTGAAAGGCAGGAAGCCAGCCCACAGCATATAACCAAGCCCCCCTGCATGTTACCAGCTGTGCTCACATGCCTTCTGGGAGAGTGTGGCAGACTGGCAGCAGCAGTGAGGGCTGGCCTACCAGGACAGGCTCCTGCGCTCTCACGGGGCCCAATCTGTTCCTTCCCAGTGGGATCAGATTAAAAGAAGTATTATTTTAAAATGTTGTATTGGGCCCTATCCCATCTTAGCCCCTTCTGAGGCCCATATCTGTCCTGGGGTGGTGAGGACTGCCCAAGGTGCAGAATGGGGAAAAAGTGCTGCGTTGTCAGGACTCTAAGATAGGGGCAAGATGGGGGTAAATTGCCCATGCAGACAAGTCCATAGACATAATCAGGAGGCAGAGATATAGTAAGAGCTTAGAGGCAGAACAGTGTTGTTTCCAACACTGGTCAACCTGATTATGCTGCTTATAAAGCTGAAGTCTCCTAACCACAGTCAGCTTCCCAGCTGATCTTAGTCAAGGATTTCTTAGATGTTTTCCTTATGAGGAGCCCTTGATTGTTGCTCTGCACTGTGTCTGATGGGAGGATTGAACTAGCTGCTTTTGTCTATCTTTCTCAACCTTTTTATCCTGGAGGAACCCTTGAAATAATTTTCAAGTCTCAGGGAACCCCTGCATAAACATTATTCTATACTGTATACTGCTATTGCTTTCCCCCACAATCACAATTTCTTGAGAAACCCCTAGCAACCTCTTGGGGAACCCTAGGCTTCCAGGGGACCCTGGCTGAAAAACAACACTGGGACTCTATGCTGCTCTCATTCTGTTCTGATCCCAAGCTGTACTGCAGAGCAGGAAAAGGGGCCTGGTTGGGTTTGCCTCTCTGACTGGGCAGCTGCTAGATCTTCTTCATGGTCTCTGTGAATACACACAGTGGGTAATTCCTGCGCCAAGCACTCGGAACCTTCTGGAATCGCTAGGCAGAATATTTTTTGCAACTTTTTGGCGGTAACTCTGCCCATCCCAGCAGTCCCTTTAAAGGTTCTCCCATCTAAATTCCCTCAATTCCTATTGTCCACCGTGCGAGCAGCACGTACGAACAGCTAATTGCTAGAGCTTTTTTTGCTTCTCATTTACCTCAGGATTGACTCAGACTGTTTTTTCTTGACTTCGTTTTTGGAGTTCCCTTTGGCTCTTGCTCTGATTTCTGGCTACTTTCGACCTTGGACTATCTTTCGGCTTTGTCTGTCACGTCACCCCTGACTTCGGCTTTGGACTCTGACTTGGCTTGACCTTGGACTGTTTTGACTCCTCTTTCATCTTCTCCCTAATTAATAATGGCCTCAAAATCCGCCGCCTTCAGACAGTGCTCTGCTTGCCAGGCAAAGCTCCCTGCTTCAGATGGTCATTCAAAGTGCCTCATTTGTCTCGGAGAGGCCCAAATGTGGACACCTGCATGCACTGCCATAATTTCACTCTGCAGGCCTGTTAACAGCGTTCATTGAAGCATAAATCTTTCCTCTATGAAACAACACTGTTTCCATCCACCGCTGCTACCTCGGTGGCTCCGGCTCTATCACCTCCTAAAAGGGGTCGGTCCCCTTCTGTTAGCCCATGGGCTAAGAAGTGGCATCAGCATTCGAGCCCGTCACATCATGAATTCGTGGTGTCAGACCCTGAAACAGTCTACCGGTCGCACAAGCATGTTACCACCTTGAGCTCAAGGAAGGATCATGGGGCTTCTAAACCGTCAACCTCGAGTTGGGACCGTGATTCTTCGACTCTGGACCGTGACTTGAAACCATCAGGGTCCAGCCGAGACCGAGATTCATCTGCGTCCCCCAAGGACAGACCTAAGAAAAAGAAGGTCAAGCACTCCTCCCCTAAACAGAAGGAGTGCTCAGTAACTACCACGGTAGCATCTTTGGTGCAGGAGCCTGAGGAGCAACAGCAAACTAGTGCTACTGCCACGACCGTGTCAGATTCGGCATTACCATCGATACTGGCCATCTCTTCTCAACTGTAGGAGAATCCTATGGGTCACACCCAGGTACAGCAGGTGACCCCGACACCCCGACACTCTTTGGAAATCGTACATGTGGAGGAGGGTGAGATCTCAGAAGAAGAGGTGACGTCTGTTCCAATTCAAGCTCAGTACCCCAGTACTGATATTGTCTACGGATGAACTACCGAGTACCGAGGCTGTTATGGTCGATATGGAATCAACGTCACAGGATGCTCTATGGAAGGTACAGACCCCTTTGCTGAGTCCGTCACACCAGGTCCTGGACATCGAGCATTATTACGGGGCTGACGAAGTGGCTCAGTCAGCCTTTGAGCTACCTTTTGCATCTTCTCCACCCAGAGCCCATGGTCTGACCTCCACACAGTGGCCCCAATTCCATTTCGAGGAGACATCGGTCCGTGGGAGCTACTACTCTCCCCTGCGCCTGTCCTTCCACGAGTTAAACCGTGCCTGTCAGGAAGTGGTCCTTCCTGTCAAAGCTGTGCTGCAGGATGCGGGTAGTCAAGTCTCGCCTGCGAGACAAGATCCTCGACCGCTGCCTCCACTTCCTCCTGTGCCACCAACGCAGTTGACCTCTTTACACCACGGACAGCATAGCCCCTCACCTGGGGGCTGTAATCTTTCCCCTTCCTCCTCTTTGTCTGCCTCATCGGATTTGTTGATATCATACGTACTGAGGGCACCTTCTCCACCACCGGACTTACTTGACGATGATTCCTCATCCCCGACCAACGATGTTCGGGCATTTTCTGAACAAATGGTTCGCATGGCCCACACTTTGGTCTTGAAGCTTACTGAGAGGGAGTCTGATCCCTTGGACCTGATATATCATCAGATCAAGTCAAAGACTCAGCCTACTGCGGATATTCCTGTACTCCCCTCATTGCTTAAGCTCACCCAAGGCTCGTGGGAGAACCCATCATCCATCCCATCGACTTCGAAATGGATCGACCACCAGTACCAAGTGTCTGAAGAGGACATCGACTGGTTAAGGGAGCACTCTTGCCCGAACTCGGTAGTTGTGGAGGCATCCCAGCAGCGACGTCAGCACCGAACCCAGGCCAGCCCAGCAGACCCTGAAGGATGGAAGCTGGATATTATTGACAAAAAGATCTATTCTGCAGCGGGATTAAGTTTCCGGATCACGAACTATTTGGCCTGCATGGGCGCTTACCCGCAGGTGCTATGGGAGCACCTGGGCCCTCTGATTCAAGACCTTCCCGAGGAAAGGCGTTGTATGGCAGAGGCTATTCAGCATGAGGCCCAACTGCTGGCAGGCCAGCAAATTAATTCATCTAGACACATGGCCGACTCAAAAGATGAGGATCACAGCTAGGAAATACGGTATGCTGTCAACTTTGTCTTCTGCATACCGTTCAAAGGGGCGTTTTGGGTGGTAACCCACTTATTCTCAATAATTTCCGAGGGGATGTGCCCAACAGACATCGCGTTGATCTTGATACCAGCAGCCTTCCCCTGCCACCTCTTCAGTGAAGAGCCAGGCCTCTGCCACTCGATAACGTCCTCCAATGAAACAGAGGGCTAAGGACCAAGGCAGAAGGAGGTTCTGATCTGCCTTCAATTTAATCGTATTTATTTTTCTTCCTAGACCCATCTCTTCGGAAGCCACTTGTCTGCATTCCAGGACACCTGGTTCAAGATAACATCGGACCGCTGGGTGCTCCGCATCATCTAGGAGGGCTACTGGATTGAATTCAATATCCTACCGCCAACAGGCCACGTCCGGACGACACCACCTTCCCCTCCCCTCCTCGAAGAGGTGCAAACATTGCTTTAGAAAGGTGCCATCAAGCTGGTGAGTCTGGACCATCAGCACCTCTGCTTCTTTTCGAGGTACTTCCTGGTCACTAAGAGGGGGGTGAACTTCGACCAATCCTTGACCTTTGTGGAGTGAATGAATTCATTGCTCCAAAGAAGTTCAGGATGGTCAGCCTGGGTACGATTCTGCCTCTCCTGCAGTGGGGCGACTGGTTTGCTTCCATCGATCTCAAGGATGCGTACTTTCACATCAGGATCCAACCGTCCCACAGATGCTTCCTAGCCTTCCAGATCAGACATGCTGCCTTCCAGTTCCGTGTCCTACCTTTCAGTCTGTCCATGGCTCCAAGGGTGTTTACAAAATGCATGGCCACCATGGCAGCCTACCTGCGGCAACAAGGGGTCATCGTTTTTCCTTACATTAACAACTGGCTCCTAGTGGCAGAGTCCAGACAGCGGCTTCTCCTCGATATCAGCCTGACACTGGACCTCTTGGATGCCCTTGGCCTGGTTGTCAACTTCGAGAAGTCCCATGTCGAGCCTACTCACTCTCTCCAGTTCATCGGGGCATGCTTAGACTCAATGGCCGCCACCGCCTTCTTGCCTCCAGACTGCTTCGATACGCTCTACAATATCATTCACCGATGCTGTCAATCCCGGAGGGGCTCTGTGCACTCGATACAGATTCTCCTGGGGCACATGTCAGCAGTGACTTTGGTTACCCAATTCGCAAGGCTCCGGCTTCGTCCGCTCCAGTCGTTGTTCCTGCAAGCCTTCGACCCGCTTTGAGACTGTCCACGGAAGCTTCTGACCATGCCGCAGACAGTTCAAAGTTCTTGCAATTTGAACCCCCACAGCCACAAGTTCCCTTGACCATGGATGCGTCCATGCTCGGGTGGGGAGCTCACCTCGACACCTATGTGTTTCGGGGGACGTGGACTGCCAGAGAATGGGAGCTCCATATCAACATCCTCAAGCTCCTTGAGGTTCAGAAGGCACTTTGAGCCTTCGAGACACTGGTGAGAGGCAAGACGGTACTGACCGTGATGAACAACACATTGGTGATGTATTTACCGGAACAAACAAGGTGGTACGAAGTCCCCGTCTCTTCTCTCCCTCACCATAGCAGTCTGGAACTGGTGCATCCAGAAGGATGTTCTCCTCCACACCATCCACCTTCCAGGGGAGGAGAACACTCTTGCTGACGGACTGAGCCATTTGAATTCGTCCGTACACAACTGGATGCTCCATCGCTCAGTTGTCCGCCAGCTATTCCAATGCTGGGGCACTCCACTGGTGGACCTTTTTGCAACCCCGACCAACAAACAGTGTCATCTCTTCTGTGTCAGGTCCAGAGTCCAAGGCTCTTAAGGAGATGCATTCCTGTTCCAATGGACCGGACCCCTCCTGTACCTGTTCCCACTGTTTTCACTGCTGATGCGAGTGGTGGCCAAGTTATGTCGGTACTGATCGGATGCAATCCTCCTCACACCATGGTGGCCTCGGCAACTGTGGTTTGCCCCACTTCTTCGGTTGGCTTGTCGATGGTACCTGCACCTCCCGTACCATCTGGACTTGGTGACCATCCAGAACAGCAAGGTCAGGCACCCAGACCTCGAGACGCTTCGCATGACAGCCTGAAGGATATGACTTTGAATCTCCCCTCGAGTTCGAGACACACTGTGAACCCTCCGATGCCAGCTGATATACAGGCCGTTCTCGATGCTTCTCTATGACCCTCCATGTGTCGCTCCTACACCCACATGTAGAAGCGCTTCGAATCCTACTTGTTGGAGCGTAGTCTTACTGTTGACTCCTCCTCTGTCACTACAATTCTCCAGTTCCTTTTGCACCTGTCCAGTTTGGGATTCTCTGTTTCATCTATCAGATGCTATCTGGCCGTGCTCTCCATCGAGTTTCAGGCACGGGGTCGACCATCGCCTTTCAAAGACCCGGTGGTCAAGAAATTCTTTAAGGGCTACAACAATCTTTATCCACCGGTGGTCAAGCCCACCCCGGTTTGGAGCTTTAAACTCACACTTTCTCAACTTAGCAGGTTGAGAAAGTGGCTACTTTGGATCTGGGACTCCTCTCATGGAAGGCTGCCTTCCTGGTTGCCATCACATCTGCCCATCGAGCCAGTGAACTCTGTGCCCTCAGGTCTGATGCTCTGTACCTGCTGTTTCACAAACACAAGGTGGTCCTAAAACCAGACATGTCCTTTCTTCCTAAGGTGGTTTCGAGCTTTCACATGAACCAGTCCATTGTTCTTCCTGCTCTGATGCAGGTTCCTAAGGATGACTTTGAGCGGACTCTCCACTTCTTGGATGTTCGGAGAGCCCTCGCTTTCTACAAACAATGGACAGCTCCATTTCGGAAGTCTCCAAGACTGTTTGTTTCTTACGCTGCTTCCAAATTGGGCGCTCCTATTTCTCCACAGTGCTTGTCCAAGTGGATGGTTTCGACTATCTCCTTCTGTTACGAACTCGCCCGGAAGTCCTTGCCTTCTCGGGTTCAAGGACACTCCACCAGAGCTTTCTCCACCTCAACTGCCTTCCTCTTTGGGGTGCCTCTAGAAGATGTTTGTCGGGCAGCTACATGGTCAACACTGTTGACTTTTATTTCACATTATAGAGTGGACTCTTGGTCCTGTAATGAAGCAGCCTTTGGAAGGGCAGTGTTACTGTCCTCCATTCAGTGAACGTGTTTCTTTGTTGTTCTATAATGCTTACAAAATGTGTCTATGCAGCTTGTTGCTCTTGGTTTCCATAATGATTAAATTCAATGTTATGGTTAGAGGACTTTCCAATTGTCACCCTTTGTCCTCGTCTAATCCTTTAGCATGACACCCACCACCTACAGGTGAAACTTGCTAATATACCCACTGTGTGTATTCACAGAGACCACGAAGAAGATGGACAGGTTGCTCACCTGTAACCATAGACCTTCGAGTGGTCTTCTGTGAATTCACACAAACCCGCCCATCCTCCCCTCTATGTCCTGCTATGACATATGTGCGTTAATGTTCCTGATGCTGCTATTTGTGACGTCCTTCAAGGAACTGAGGGGATTTAGCCGGGAGTGCCCTTAAAGGGGCTGTTGGGATGGACAAGATTACTGCCAAAATGTTGCAAAAAATATTCTGTCTAGCTATTCCAGAAGGTTCCAAGTGCTCTGTGCAGGCACAGGAATTATCCACTATGTGAATTCACAGAAGACCACTCAAAGATCAATGGTTACAGGTGAGCAACCTGTCCATCTCCTCTATTTCAGGCTGATAGTGTAAGGCTTGTCCCTTATCTGATGAAGAGTCCTGAGGGCAGGCACGGCAGTGTTGTTAAAAAGTTGGATTCATTGAAGAAAGGGTGCCCACTAAAGGTGGTTTGCCCAAGAGCGCTCCAAACCGTGCAACCAACACTAAAAGTGTGTGCACGTAGGGTTCTTTCTGAGCAGTTGTCAGCCCAAGGTTCAGTCTTCAAACATAAAGTGCCTGCAAAGAGCATATGTAATTTTATGTTAAAGACTTTCTGTTCCAGATTATGCATATTGGCAAATTCTTATCAAGATGTCTGAAATAGAACACTTTCAATAAAGTTATTGATGTCTCTGAAAGATGTGCATAATGTTCACTTCTAACCTCCCACAAGGAGTAGGCAACTTGTAGCCCTCATGATTTTGTTGAATTGCAACTTCCAATATCCCTCACCAGCAGCTGTGGCTACTGGGGCCAATAGGAATTACCATCCAACAACATCTTGAGGGCTACAAGTTGCCGACCTCTGCTCTACAACAATACAGTAGCACAATGTGGTATATACTGTATTCTCAGACTGGTTCTGGGCTTAATAATTATTAATGCAATCCTAAACTGGTGTGATTAACAATCTATTCAGAAACACAACTCTCAGTATTGTTTACTGTATCACAAAACCAATCTCTTCTGACCTGTGGAATCACTAATGAATTCTGTGTTTGCACATCTGTGTTTGCACGTAAGTGCTGAATTTATTGAATGTTCCAGCCGTTGTTTTACACCTCCATAAAAAAAGGAATTACACAGCTATAATTTCTTCCCTTCCTGTACTACGTGTTAGTGAGCAAGTCTTAATTAATTCATCTGTAGGCAATCAACATAATATGAGCAAATCTGCTAACTGCTTCTTGGCTTCTTCTAAAGGTCCCGCCAGGGGGCTGGATGAAAGGGAGAAACCTTCAGACACAGTCTGGAATGATTATTTTTCTTTCATTCTGCAAAGGGACAGAAAGACTGGAAGCCTCCACCAAAGGAATGAAAATGTAGAACTGAAGACAATGGAGGATTAGATGTAAACCACGGATCAGATGTATCTCCCACTGGAAATGGGTTCAAAAAGATTTGCTAATGGTGAATAACTAACTGCAAAATAATTAGTATTGTGTAGTGGTTTTGAGTTAGTGAAGAAGACCCTGTGCTAGCAAACATCCAACAATTGTGCTTTTTGTAGTGCAAAAAATAACTTTCCCAATTTCTAGAAGGAGGCTCTGTATACACTTCAGATTTCTCCCTTTTAATCTACCAGAAATTGCTTGGGTCATTTTGAGTGCTGCATATCTTTTTAAAAAAGGTTAGGTCAGGATGCCACTTATGTTTGCTAAGAAGAGAACTGGGAGCATGTTTTGTGTCTGTGGCATTTTAAAGACAAAAAACCTAATAAATATTACAGAACCTTTTCATTTGTAATCCTCTGAAATTCTCTGTTTTCCTCCCTGCTTCAGAGCTTCCTTTTCTGCTTTTTCCACTATTAAACTCCATAAGGAAAACAAAAGGATGGGAGAAGCTGCATCTGCCTTGTCTCTAGTTTCAGTGGTGAAGTTACAAGAAGGGGCAGAATAGTTACAACGAAGAATGAAAAATAAATTCATGTTAACCATGGTTTTTTACAACTTGATCCAAATCCAATTTACATCTTGATCCAATTCTGTGTAAATATTGACAAAAGTTTACCCATATCTTTTGGTTTTCTGTCATCTGGATGAAACCATGAACATCTTTTTTCTTTTCTCAATCGTACAAATGTTTTAAAATTGCACGTTACTAAAAGTGTGTGTTGTATGTGTTTGTGTATGAAAATAAATACTTTAGTAAATGAGGAAATGTGTAAGAAATAGGGGGTAAGGTGTACATTCTGAAAAGATTGTATCAAAGAACAGGCATATTTTATGTGGGGAAGGGAAGAAATGTTTCACAACCTGATAAGGAACTTGGACAGGGATGAGAATCCTAGTGGGAGTCTGAGAAATGCAATAAAAATGAAACTGACAGGTTTCCGCATCCCTAGTTACAGCATGGCAGCTCTAAAGCCCGCCTGGATGTCGCCTGTGTTGTGATTCTTCCCCCTTCCTCTCCTCCCTATCACTTCTTTCACACTAGTGCTTTGCAGCTTAAATCCCCTACATAAAAAGCTGGGATAGGTTTTGAAGTATAAAAGGGAATTATTTACATAGAGGAGACATTTTACATCTGCTGGGTGATACTGTGTGCCTTTAAAGTGAATGTGATGAAAGACTCCTGAGCGCATTTGTCACATCTGAAGTCAGAGCTTTTTATCACACACTAAATAAATTAGATTTAATCTTAGCAAAGGCTTTGAATCTTGTGTTGGGTCATGGGCCAGTTATTTGCAAGGCCAGCTCTTCTGCTTTGTTTACAGTGTAATGGGTCTATATGTGAAAGACTGAGAACCAGAACAAAAAATTGATGTTTGAGCCTGAATCATAGATCACACTATTAGGTATGATAGGCAGTAAATTGTGGGGAAATATTCCTGATTACTGTATTATTTGTCTTAGAACAATGAAAACCTGACATTCTTGTGACATATTCATCCCACAAAAAAACAAAGACTCTCTTTTGAATCACTGTATTATCTATAATAATAAAAATGTGTGGCTGGTGGGTGGGCAGGTAGGCTGCCAGAGCTTGGCATAGATACTAGGGAGATCCTGGGGAGATGCATCTCAGGATTATTTTTTATATCACGAATTAATTTGATTAAAGTCTATCTGTAGTTTGCAATACTATCTCCAGTCACTAGATGGTAGACTTCCCTAACCAACAGTGGGTAAGCAGAAATCAGGCCTGGGCTGTTCATTTCCCTAGAGGGCCTCTAGTCAGCAAAATGTTGTGCTTTACTCTACAGAGCCCCTGAACTCTTCAAACAATTAAATGAGACAGAGGAGGCCAGGACTTAGAAAAGTTACTTTTTGGACAGCAACTCCTAGAATCTTATAGTCAAAATGGCTCAGGAGAACTGGGTGATTCTGGAATTTGCAGTCTGAAGTAACTTTTCCAAAGTCTGTGTTGGAGAGGAGAGAAGGGCGAAAAGAGGGAAAGACTGAACAAAGATAGGTGAAGGGAAATAAACACCAGAGAAAAAGAAAGAGAAGAAAAGAGAAATTGCAGAGAGAAAGAAAAAAGTAATTCAGGGTGTTAAGAGATCACCTTGGTGGCAAAGGGTGGAGCAAAAGGACCTGAATAGTAAGGAGAGAGATGGACAACTTAACTCCATGAGATACAATGTACAGTAGGGTTTAGGGGACAAGAAGTCTGCCTGGATTGGTGGGGTAAGATTGGGAAGAACTGACGTAAATCTTCCTTCTTCGTGGTCTCTGTGTCTCACACAATTGGATTTGCATCTGTGCAGGGTCTGACACCCATGGAAAGTTTCAGAGCTAGTAGTTTTGGTGGGAACCCCACCCCTACTGGCAAACTCTCCACTCCTCATACCAAAGCTACTTTCCCCTCAGTTACTTTTCGTCCATCGTCGAGCACACATCACAGATAGTTTTGTTGGCTTCCTTTTCTACTTCTCTCTCTTTCTCAAACAAACAGACAAACAAATTATTAGCATTGGCATTCTATCCCTTCTATTCTTTTCCTGCTCTTTCCCCCCAGTGATCAAAGATCACTCACCTGTGTACATACTGTACCATCTCTGGGGTCAGATTGAGAAACGGAACAGCAGCAAGCAGATTTTTGGGTGTAGTTACTAAGTCCAGTAAATCCCGCACTAAAAGTGGACCAACAGTGGTGGCAGCTCCTAGGAAGAAGTCCAGGAAGGACGAGGAGAGACCAGCAGAGTAGGAGCCTTTGCCCAACTTACCTGACTATTCTTTTCAGTGTTATCCCAATCTATATTGATGGTCTCACAGGCAGAAAACTTTGCTCAGTCTGATGACCAACCAGTACATGGGGTGCTATCTGTAACACCTACCAATGAGCATCGACAACATAGACCACCAATTGACTGTAACCCAGCTTTGTTTCATGACCACCTAACTCCATGGGACCATAGTTCAGTCTGGGATCACCCAGCCTCCCTTGATCCAAGGACAATTTGTCCTGGAGCATCCTTCACCACCCGAGCCTTCTTTGATCTGAGAATGTTCAGTATGAGAGTACCCTCTTCCAAGTGAGCCTCCCTTGGGCTGAAATCAGCCTCTACCACAGTGTCCTAGAAACAGAGCCATCCCATGACTCCTCCCAATCATTCTTCCATCCTTCACTGACCCCAAGCTCCTCACCCTCTTCAGACACTTGATGCCAACATTGATATTGGGAGGACTGTCTGGGACCAAGGGTTTCTTCTCACTGTCACTACAAACCACCATGGAGGGAGCCACTTTGTGCTTACCTGCTGGTCTCCCCACAGGAGTATTACTACTATCATTCAGACCTTTCCTACAGATGCCATGTACCTACTTACTATCATTACTCACCTCATCATTACCCACTTCATCATTATTCACCTGCTCAATGCTATTCACCTGTGTCTCAGGATCATCACCGATTCTGCTCACCCAGACAGGCTTGTGATCACTGTCAATTGTGTTCTCTACGTCACCCTCCTTCCATCCCTCGCTGTTGTGATAATCGCTGCTCTCACTCTTGTGGGGTTGATCCTCCTGTCCTTCCAGCCACTCCATCGACGCTGCTTGTGACACTTCCCCCAGACAGGTCTGCTCCATCCTCTGACCCAACAGCACCACCTCATACCAGATTTTTGGTTACCTCACAGTCTACTTAACTCATGCCAGCCACAACTACATGGGATCCAAACATTGTACCTCTGGACCATGATGATTCATCAGATGATGAACGAGATGACTCTCATGCTTCCCGGCCTCAGTCTCCATCCATCACCTCTCCTGGAGAAGATGTGGTGGACACCATCCCTGCCTCCCCCTTGGAGGAACTATGACCATATGCAGACCTCATTCTTCACATGGCCAGGTTTCTAGGGCAGGAGTTGAAGGCTCAACAGACTCCCCCTGGACCCAGTTTTTCAATGAATTGACATGCATGGAGCCACTCTGGTCTTGCTCTCTCTTTTGCCCACTTTACTTGACCTGGTGAAGCAAACATGGTCCAAGTTGCCATCCATACCTCTGACTTCCAGAAATGTGGAAACCTTATACAAGTTTAAGGAATATTGCACCAGCCTCTTGTTTATTCACCCAGTTCCAAACTCCATCACAAGTTAAAGCCACAGAGGAATCTCACTCTATTCCTCTGGATAGGGAGGGTTGGCGTCTAGATCTCCTGGGTAGATGTTTTTACTCCTCATCAGATTTTGCAATCTGGGTAGATAACTATCATGCATGCATGATGGACTACCAACAATTTCTGTGGGAGAAGATCCTCTCCTTCATACCCTGCCTCTCAGATAATCAGAGAAATGTTGCTATGCTGTTTCAACAGGAAGCACATAGGGTGACAGCCCAACAAATTCAAGCAGCTAGACACAGGTCAGACTGTGTGGCGAAAGCCATGTCAGTATCAATCTCCTTGTGCTGCTATGCATGGCTCAGGTTGAAGACAGACACACCAGGACTGAAGACCTTCTCTTTGAGTGGGGAGGCCTCTTAAGCTCCAAGACTGATGAGGCAATGGATTCTTTATTTAAGGCCTGTACCACAGCATGAAGGATGGAGTTTGTTAATCAACCCAGACAGTTCCACCAGCAGAGGCTCCTTTGGAGGAAGTCTTACTCTACCTTTACACAATCAAAATCTCCTCCTCAAAAGTCGTATCATTCCTCTAAGTCCTTTTCCATTTAATGCAGGTCATTCTGTCAGTCTAAATACAGTTGGACCCCATATCCACAAGGCACAAAATAGGGGACACATACCATAGAGTCATGCTGGAAAATGCTCTGTTGAAAACAACAGATCATTCCCCAGTTTTGCCATGGGGGTTGGACTGGATGGCCCTTGTGGTCTCTTCCAACTCTACAATTCTATGATTCCCACAACTCTGCTTCACATTCCTGAAAACCTGATCTTGGAGTGACTGACGATCCTGCTTGGCTCTTGGACTGGCTTTGACTTCTCTCCTGTGTGTTCCCTTGCAAGCAAACCCTTCCATGCAAGTTCATCTGCAGTAACACTATTTTATTTACTGCCCTGTCTTATCTGCAAGAGCTTGGAGTAAAGTGCTTCTTCCCTAAACATTGTCTGTGGGAGTACTGAAGCCTGAATCAGGACACCAGCCCTTTGGTCATCCAGCTGCCTTCCTATTCCGGAGTTAGGTGGTGAAGCACTTCCTTTGAGGCCTTTTGCACTGGTGACCTCTTGTAAGAGATCCCATACCTTCTTGGTTCTTGTCTTTGCTGCTGTTGCAGCTATCCTCCAAGCCCTTCAAACTCATGGCCATGACAAACCTCCATCTGCTCACTTTGAAAACAGTATTTCTGGTGGCTATCACATCAGCCTGCAGAGCTAGTGAGCTCAGTGCCTTGAGATATTACCATCTATATCTTATTCTCCATAAGGAATAGGTACCGTTAGTCCTTCACACGGATCCTCTTTTCTTCCTAAAGTTGTTTCATCATTTCACCTTAACCAGGACATTGTTCTAACAGCCTTTTATCAAAAGCCAGTTTCACGAATACAGCACATGCTATACATGCTAATCTATTTGGATATAAGGAGAGTACTAGCCCAGTACTTCCATCAAACTGCCCAAATAAGAAAATTATCCAGGCTCTTCCTCTGTTACGGCACTAGGTTCACCAGTCTCCCTGTCTCCTCATAGAGGCTCTCCCAAGTGGGTGGTAGGGCTCATTAACCTCCTCTACCAGCTCACTAAGAAGCCTCAACCTCTACAGTTGCAGTCTCATTCTACACGGGCTATGTCAACTTCCTCGGCCTGGCTCAAGGATGTATCTTTGCCAGATGTCTGCAAAGTGGCTGTCTGGTTGCAACCTTTCACTTTTATCCAGTGTTATCATCCAGACCAGTGGTTCTTAACCTGTGGCCTGCAGATCCCCAGAGGGCCACAATGTCCTGACAGAGGGTCCACGAAAGCTTGAAGGCTGCTCGGCCCACCTCCTCCCCACATGGAGTGGCCACATGACAGAAGCCAAGGCACAGACTGGCTGGCTGGCTTGGCTTGCTTACTGCTGTTCAATCCACTCTAGTCATAAACTTGCAGGAAAAAGCAGGAGAAAAGTCTTCTCCCCCACCCCTCCAGTGCCTCTGAGGAAAGGTTTAATCGACAGTGTAATTGTATTATTATCAGGTATCATTATTATGATTTTAAATCCTGAATTAAGTCTTGGGGTTCCATGGCAACAAAAGAAATTTAAAGGGGGTCCTTGGTAAAGAAAAGTTTAAGAGCCATTTGTCTAGACTGCTTTGGTAGAGCGGTGCTCTCTTTTGTTCTTCATTGACCTGCCCCACCTCCAGTGGTAAGCTTGTCAGTCACCCAGTTGTGTGAGGCACAGAGACCACAAAGAAGAAGAACAATTTGCTTACTTGTAGCTGTAGTTCTTCAAGTGGACATCTGTGCCTCACACAACCCACCCTCCTGCTCTCTTCTTTTGCAGGTCCTCTATTGCGATGGATTATTGAACTGAGGGGAGAGTACCTTTGGCACAAGGAGTGGAGAGTGCACCAGAAGGTGTGTGGTTCCCACCAAAGTTACTAGCTCTGGAACTTTCTGTTGATGTCAGTCTCTGCACAGGCACAAACCCAATTGTGTTAGGGCACAGATGACTACTCAAAGAACTACAGTTACTGGTAAGCAATATGTGCTTCCTTGTACACTAGAGTGCCAATGACTATCAAGTTTTCATTGTACCTTAGTTTTAGAACCCAAAAACTAAACTGCTAATAACCTTATTAGCAGAACATGTGTTTAAATTCTGAATGCCCCTCTTGATAGGGCCAGAATCCTGTTGGAACACTGTGCTAGCATAAAAGCGTTATGCAAGTGGTTGTACTTTCTCAGAGAGTTCATACCTTCAGCCAGTTATTCTGCCAGCACACAAAGAGCCTGACTTGGTGGGTGGAGAGATAATTGATTGTTCTGCAAGATGTGAGGTTAAGGCCTTGGCACCCATTGCACAATCAGTTGTGTAACTGTGTGTCCTGGCTAAGCTAGCACACACTCGCAGACCTAGCAAAGGAGGAAGCAATTAGCTCAAAGTTCTGAGATAGCTGTGCAAGGGTAGTAAATCAACAGGGCTCAGAAAGTATCCTTGCCTGTGGGAACCCATTTGACAAAAGCGTAGTCAAGGTCGGTCTGAGTTTGGGGAAACAAGCAGTGTTGTCAGGCAGCCCAGAGTCTAAGAATCCATCAAGAGTTGTCAGGCAGTCCAGGGGTCAGAGTCACAAGAGTCACAAATAAGAACTCCAGCCAGAAAGCAGACAAGTTATTTCCAGCAACCAGCCCTAGCCAAAGTTGGCTTTTAAAAGGACTGGTACCAGCTGGCTCTACTAAGGAGCCCCTCCCTTGCTGCTTGGCTCTCTGCTCCACATGCTGGGTCCATGGACTTGGGGGGCTGTGCTGTTTCCCCAGCTATGCCCTCTGCCAAGTTGGCTGCAGATGAGTCCTGGCTCTTTTCTTCCTCAGGCTGAAGCTGCTCTTCAGCTGGGGGAGCTGCATGAGTCTCTTCTTCAGACTGGGAGTTGAGTCTGAATCCTGGCCCATGACACTTTGGGACCCAGCATAGTTACACTGGTGTATATGCTACACAGAAATGATATTGAACCTTGGCTTATAGCTACATTTCTTCCACAGAAGTAGGTATCAAAGTTTATTATCTAATTTTAGACAATAAATTTATTATCTAGTTTGCTGAATGGAAGGAATCTTTGTTTCATTTTGCTTCAGTCTAGGACACTGTTAAGACACAATGAATGACCTAACATTTGGGGACCTGTCAGCTGCTTTGGACTTTTTTGTTTTCTATTCATCATTATAACTTAGTAGTCCTTTTTAATCTTACTGAAGTGCAATGTAGGTTGGAGGTGAAAATTGCTCACTATGGAAGACAATAATTGCCTGTGTATAGAGAGTCTATGCATCTGTTTATCATCATGATATTTTTATCTATAGATTATATTTTTATCTATAGATAACAACAGCTCAGATCAGAAAGAGCATTTAAGGTAATGTTTCCTAAAGTCTGTAAGAGAATTTAGAGATTAATAGCTTATTTATATAGGCAGAAACACTGCTGATTTTTCTGGCTGGCCCAGTCTACAGTGTCTCTCATGTTCCTTGATTCGTGTTTGCACACTGCGTTTAGTGGTCCCTGTGTAAACTTGTCCACAGCTGCATGGTACGTGGTAAACCTCTGCGGCTGTGAAAGGGTCTCTTTTGTCCTTTGCTGAGTGTAGCATTTCTTGCAAAAAAATCAGCAGTAGCGGAACATGTTATAAACCAACCCAGACATAAAATGTTTTTTAAAAACTCCGAAATTCTGGACCAGGCCAACAACTATCATGTCAGAATGCACGGAGAAGCTATTGAAATCCACAAACACCTGGACAACTTCAATAGGAAAGAAGAAACTCTTAAAGTAAACAAAGTTTGGCTACCAGTCCTGAAAAACACCAAAATCAAAACTCCACACATGCAAATGAACTTCACTCACGGACAGGGGGATTTCCAGTAGACAGTGGACCATTAGCCAAACAGATGCTAATCTTCCTTGCATATCCTCCCACCCTAGGAACTAGCCATTCAAATACACAAATTTACATATCCTCTCTAACAGGGACTCACAATATATAAACCCCACACACCCCTACCCCACTTACTCTCTGAAGATGCCAGCCACAGATGCAGGCGAAATGTTGGGAATAAACTCTTCCAGAACACGGCCTCACAGCCCGGGTAGGGGGGAACCATGGAAAACCTTTTTATTGGTGTATTTCCTGCCTTGTAGGCTTTCTTTTTATTTTCCTTCCGTTTTGCTTCCTTTGAAAAAGAAAGTGTTACTTTAAAGAGCTGTCATTTTCACCTTTAACACTATACCTTGAAGGATCCAAGTCTGTCCAAAATGAGCTCAGTGGCTTCACTTGAAATTTATAAGCTATAAAGTCAAGTTCAGATTTGACCCAAAGGACCTCATTCAGTTTATTGTGCAGAATTTTATGTAAGGCTCATGACCATTAAATGATCTTTGTTTTTAAGCCAGCAGCAAAAGAAAGATGAGCATGTATGGACAAAATGTCATATGCTTTTTATTCTTCTATAAGCCTTTTCTTACCTCTGGAGATCAATAAATTGCCTAAATCCATTTAAGTACAATCAAAAGCAGCATGACAACATATCTGTTACTGCATACATCATTGTGCAATTGCTGGTAGACTTTTTAATCCAAGATAACTGTGAACTGGGAAAAGTAAATAAATGCAAATAAATGACAGCAAGCTGGTAAATATAAATGTGATATTCCTACAGCTTATTATAGAATAGTAGCCCTGGTTATTGGTATGTGTTAGAGAACTAATAATTCTGTTAGCAAGAACTAAACAATGTAGATTCTGTGGCAAAAAGCCACAGATTTTTTTAAAAAAGAAATTAGTATATCCCAGCTTGCCCCAGATCTATAGGAAGCCAACACCTATGCATTGACTAGAATGTCTGCATTTCAGACAAAAGAGGAGAAAGCCTGTTTTCCAGTTCATTTTAAAAAAGAATTTACCAAAATCCATACATTTTTCATATTCAGGATAGAAAGAATTTTCAGTTATATTGCAATAAAAAAAATAGATATGGGAAAAAATGAAAGTGACAAATTCATCCACCCCAGCCCATGCCTTTGATTGTTTAACCCTTCAAGATCTGGCTTTGTTTCATTATGTGTTCATCTATGCGAACACTAAATTAGAATTGCCATTTCTTTTTCTCTTTGGCTCCTCCTCTTTAATATGGCAGACAGGTAAAAGGTGATTCTGTTCATACTGTGATTAGCTGTACCTATTGGATTTAGCCAGTGCATATAGGGGAGAAATTGTTTCCCATTTATTTTTGAAGAATTTATCAAAATTGGGGGGGGGGATTCATATTCAGGTTGCGAAGAAAAAATTAGGTGCAGGTGAAAGCAAAGCAGAAGGGGCTGTGTGCTTATACCTCAGTGTGTTGGGGTAAAATGCATTGTCCCTTGTTCAGACGTTCTGGTCAATGCATGGAAGCAAAGCTATAGAGCTTGAAGACAGTCACCATTTTTCTCCTTCCCTGTAGTTCTCTAGACATTTTGATTTTGATTGTCTGTCTTGAAATGTTACCTCCCTTGTTTGTTTAAATAGTTCAACATTTTACAACCACATTAAAAAACACACACTAACGTTCCTATACACAACTACTTGATTCTTACTTAGACATAAGAATCATTGAGTGCAATAGGACTTATTCCAAGGTAAATGAGAATTTCAACCTGTCAAACTAAAAAAAAAAAAAAAAGGGAGGGAGCAGCACAAAAGAAAACCACAATATGCATGGTAGCATGATGATAATAACCAAATTGGGGTGGTGGTTGGGAGATTGCCAAAAGAACAATGAACAGCAAAACAGATGATCAGTGTATGTAAAGTGTGGTCCTGTGCATGTCTACTAAGGGGTTTATCGCATGAGGGAAGGGAAGCAGAATAAAGCCCGAGAGCAGCACATCCCGCTTTGCCTTATCACGCAATGTTGGCATGTTTCATCTTTTCTCCCGTTCTGGTCCTGTGGCAGATGATGGTAAAGGTGAGTCTTTTTGCTAAGGGATTTTTCCAGTTAGCAAAAAAACCCTCACATTTACCACCATCTCCCATGGGACCGGAACGGAAGCACTCAGATGTCGAGCAATATGGCAAGGCGGGACGCGCTATTCTCGGACTTTACTTCCGCTTCCCTTCCCTTGTGCAAGAAGGCTCTGAGAAGCAAGGCTTATGACAAAGTGAACTTATTCCCTGTTACGTATGAGATTAGAGCCTGAACATGCAATCAGTACATGGGCATTATATTTATCTTCATGAACTATATTCTCATATTTAAGATCAATGATAAAAATCAATAGAGGTTAGTTAACTAAAGTGAAAATTATGTTCTCTCTCTAGGAAATATGTAATGTTTCTTACATTCACAGTCTGTTCTAAAATAGAAATGGGGGGTGGGGTGAAAAGCTATATCCAAAGGGGAGTACAGTATTCTGTATCACTCCGTGCATAAATAACTTTAAAGTGATAATGTAAGTGAATGTCTCACGTCTTCTGCTGGCAAATGGAACTAATAAAAGTGGCAATCCTAAGAGACTTCCATCTACAAATCAAATTCAGTCCTCCTGCTTTCATAAACTCCTTGGCATTTAATCAGCAGTGAAGTGCTGTTTATTGGTTTAGCTTAGTTCAGAAGGAATGATAGTGGGGAGCGTTAAAATAGCTTGCAAATGCCTTAAGTTGCTGGCAGAGTTGGTGAGGGAAGAGTTGCTCTCAGAAAGATACGGTATCAAGTGTCTGAAGATTGTTGGTAACTGTTTTCAAGGATTGGCTCTTCAGCCTGAAGTGGTAGACCATACGTCATAAGTCCATAATAGAGGCTGGTGGAGACTTTGTGGATTGATTGTATTTAAGACCAACCTAAGACATTTTGCTGTATGGGGAGGGAATAGCGGATGATGCACCTAAACTATCCCCATTCTAGTCAAGGTGTGTCAAAGACAGCCAAGGTGGAAAATCCTACAAGCACCTCTCCTCAGACCTGGGAGTAAAAAAAAATGTTATACAATAAATAATAAATAACTGATGTTTTGATGTTCTTTCACGACATCCCAGATCTGTTTGCCTCACCCTTTTAAAGACACTTTGTTGCAATGATTCAAAGAGCTACTCAGGACCACACAAGCGGATTTCAGCATCATGGTGGAAATTCTAAGTTTTTGTCTTTTTTATATAGTTGCCCCCCTTCATGCAATTTCACAAACTGATTTTCTTTTTCTTTTTAAAAGATTTTATTTGGATCAATTCAGGAGTCAACATAGAAACAATAATGTCTCACAAGCAAATGATTCAATGACAAACATAGTCAGGATGGGAGAACCTGTATAGTCCAGGGCACAGCAGGTACATGTTTTGTATTTCTTCACTTTCACAGATGAGTCTAAGTAAGAGCAGTCAATGATATTGTGGAAGTTGCAGAGAGAACAGTAGTGTTGTGCAGCACATCCTTCCAGAACAGGAGCTAAGATCCTGGAGGTCTTGGGCATTGGCTTGTATTGTTTACATATTGTATTAAAACAAACCAGAACTCTTCAAAAGTAGTAGCTGGCGTGTTACCATTATATAGCTTGGTCATAAAGGCCAGTTTCTCAGAGAGCCAAGTGGACCAAACCCTTTCCCACCATCCCTGTATTGAAAACAATCCAGTTTTCCAGTGTTTGACTATCTCTGTCCAGGTGGCTGCTAAGAGGAACGCCAATATTTTTCTGTACTTTAAGGTACTGTTTCCACCAGTATAAATTGTCAAGAGCAAAAGAGCAGGATGAAAGTTGATAGATTGTTGTGTGATGGAGGAGACATAATATAACACCTTATTCCAAAAAAATTGTACTGATGGACATTTTACCCACATATGCAAGTAGGAGCTGATTACATTGCAACCTCACCAGCAATTAGGGGAAATGGACTTGGTCATTCTGGAGAGTTGCAGAGGGGTAAGATACCATTTATGAATAATTTTCAGTGTCCCATCTCTAACAGCTGCTGAACGTGATTTGTAAGGGGGAGAGGACCATATATGTGTCCACTCAGATTCTGAAAGCATAGTGTTAAGGTCAGACTGCCAGACCGTTTGCGTGAGATCACCTTCTCCATACTGATGACCAAGTATGGACTTATATATAGTCGCAGCGAAACCTTTGTTTAGGAAGTTAGGGATAGCACAAGCAGCTTTGTAAAAGGTGAGTGATCAGGGGTATTCTCCTTGTGCGACCAAGCAGGATAAAAATGTAGTGGTTTGGTGAAGCTGGAGCCAATTGGGACAAAATGAAGAGAGCGTGGCCAAAATGTCTTGCGTTGATTTAGGTTTTCCACCTTCAAATAGGTCCCTCATGTGATGGATCCCATGCTGTTTCCAGGCCTCATACTGAAGGAATTTATCTGGGGCCATAAAGCTGGGGTGTAGCAAGAAGGGCCATATTGGGGATGGATTCGGGGCCAAGACTGGCATCCACTTTTGCCATATAGAAAGAGAGGTAGCAAGAAAAGGGTGGGCTATTAGTTTAAGTGTACGTGGCGGAACAGAGGAGTATAAATATATGCAGTGTTCAGGTGATAAATCCTTGAGTTCAATTTCAATCCATCTTGTTTGGAAGTTTTCTTTGAGTAATTGAGTGAATTGGGCCATTTGAAAAGCATGGAAGTATAAGGTAAGGTCAGGGATCGCTAGACCGCCCTTCTTGGAGTCCCTGAGCCTCGCAGATTTTGGGAAGCGTGGTCGACAAACTGATTTTCAAACTTGTTGTGGTTTTAAAAACAGTTTGTCTTTTTGAGAATTGTAAATCAAAACCTTCTTGTAACATCATACCATCATACAACTAATGGTATGGTGCTTTGGATTTTGGACCATGAATTTTGAGGCTCTAATTGTGCTTTCCATAACTGCTCAAAAATGTGACTCCGGATTATTAGGACTTGGCTGGATGCATGCTAGGATAGAGAAGAAGGGAGTATAAGAAAGATAAGCAGGGCAACAAAGGATGAAAGGAAGGGACAGGCCCAGGACATTTTGCTGACTAAGCAAAGGGAAAGATGGTGCCCTCTCCTCATCCCTCATACAGAATCCATCTGCAGTAGTCCCTGAAACTTACTTCAGCATTTGTGGGGTGATAGTATCCTCAACAATACCCAAATTTAGAGGGGCCAATAAAGACTATACTCTGTTCTCCAACACAGAATAACAGTCAAGGAGTTCAGGAGAAATAGGTGGGATGCTGCCATATATACCCCTCAGCATCTACTACCTGAGACAATCACTTCACTCTGTCTAATGCAGCCTTTCTCTACCTTTTTGTGCTGGAGGAACCCTTGAAATAATGTTATTATATCTACAGTTTTAAAAAGTTTATTCCCCCCCCCATCACAATCTCTTTTGGAACTCTTGGTGACTTCTCATGGAACCCTAGGGTTCCAGGAAACCCTGGTTGAGAAATCCTGGTCTAATGATTGGTCTGGCACTGTAAAGGAAGGACTTATTGACAATACTAATGATCTGTACTAAATCTAATTTATGTAGATAAGAAAGCCCTCTAGCGTGATACATATAAATAAATTAACCAACATTTTCATGAAACAAAAAGTTCATACGTGTTAAAAGGTTTATTTTGATATAGAGCTCCTTTCTTAAGTACTGTAGCTCCATTTTCAATGGAGTTTGCTTCTGCCCTTTCTCCTTTCATTGCCTTGGATCAAACAAACTGTGACCAGATGTCCACTCACAGAATGGTGTTCCCTTTTCTCTGTGGATACCCCTTGTGCACTACTTCTCCCCCCTTCTTTCTCTTTCTCGCTCTCAAAGAAACAAACAAACAAACAAAAAATCAACCCTGAAGGTTGAGAGGGAGGACTCTTGGCAGTTGGCCCAACCCAATTAGTTTATGAACAGAAGTATCTGCCAGTTATAGTGTTTCCCTTTAATCCAGTCCAGTGGTCCTTAACCTGTGGACCGCGAAGCCCCAGGGGGACACAGTGTCCTCACAAGAGGGTCCATGAAGGCTTGTGGCTTAAAGGTTGCTCAGCCCACCTCCTCCCCACAGCAGAGCAGCCACATGACAGGAATCAAAGCAAAGGCTGGCTGGCTGGCTGGCCCGCTTGCTAGGCCTGCATGTGGCTATTCAATCCACTCCAGCTGCAAACTAACCAGACGAAGTGGGAGAAGCGCCTCTGAAGGAAGGTTTAACGGATAGTATTGTTGTTGTTGTTAACAATCTTGAGTTAAGTCTTGGGGATCTGTGGCAATAAAATATATTTAAAAGGGGTCCTTGGTAAAGAAAAAGTTAAGATCCACTGATCTAGTCCATACTGAGATTAGGAGTTACAGTGGGCCCTTGGTATCTGCCGGATTTTGGTTCCAGACCTCCCGTGGATACCAGAATCTGTGAATGCTCAAGTCCCATTATATACAATGGTATAGTAAAATGTTGTCCCTTGTATAAAATGGCAAAATCAAGGTTTGCTTTTTGGATTTATTTTTTAAGAATATTTTCAAGCCGTGGATGTTGGAATCCATAAATGCAGAATCCATGGATACGGAGAAGATAACTGTACTTATCTTCTCTCTTTTTTCTTTTTTTGTATCATTTCTTTTTATTCGTTTATAATAATAAAATACATAACAATTCCATTTTGTGTTTGATAGTCTCCACAAAATGACAAGTAACAATAATATTTTCAACATATATGGTGATAAAAATAAATAAATAACTACAACAACACAAACAAGGATAAATATTAAAAGGAAAAATTATGCTGTTATATATATCTGGTATGCAGTTTCTTAATATATGATTCAATTTGGTTGTGCTGAACTTTGTACAATGCGTTTATATGATACAGTACAGGAGTTAACATCTTAATTCTCCAGAATATCATTCCACAGTTTTCCATGGGTGGCGGGTGGGGTTTGATGAACCAGGTTGTGATTTATATATTCTATCATTAGGAACCATTTTTCTGCAAAGGTTGTTTTTGCAAGACTGCCTTGGGATGCTCTAATTTGCTCCTTAAGTTTTTCCATTAGCCTAATGTTCCAAAATCGATTCCACCATTTTTCCATTGTAAATTTGCCTGTTTTCCAATTTCGCACAATTTCCAGTCTTGTTATTGCTAATAAAAATCGTATCAAGTCTCTATGTTTGACTGTGGTGTTTTGATCAGTGAAACAAGAGAGGAGCACCAGGCTGGGAGTCACGGTAATGGTTTGTTTCGTAATTTGTGAGATCAGTCTGAGTACCTCAGACCAACATTTTTGAACTACAGGGCAATGAAACCACATGTAACCTTTTCTTTGCATCATCTCCAACAGGTGGGGTTATTGTTTTTGGTGATTTAAGTAAGTTTGTGGGGTGTCAGATACCATTTGTACACCACCTTAAGTATGTTTTCTTGTATTATGACTGGGCTTTTCTGAAATGTTGGGGATTTCCAGATGTTCGACCAGTCCAAATTGCTTAAGGGGTGTGCAATATCTGCTTCCCAAGCTAATTTAACACGTGAAGTTTCAATCATGGTAGTTTCCATCATGAAGTTATATATAGTTGCCATGTAGCCTTTGACTTGGTTGGTAGAGGATACACATAAATATTCAAATTTTGTTAGAGGTCTGGGTACAAATCCCTGACGTTGAATATGAGACAGGAAATGCACAATTTGGATATGTTGTAGCCAAGTGGGTTGAATAGAGTATAGGTCTGTTATTAGCTCCTCTTTAGTTTTAGGAACATTTTTGTTATAAAGGTCAGATATCGTATATATCCCCTTTCTGTTCCAATCCAAGTAGGATTTGTATTTGATCGGGTCATAAAGTTCCGGATGTGTCAGAAAAGGGCAGATAGGTGAGACTTGTGGCATCATTTTATGGCTCCATTGTTTCCAAATTCGTAAAGATGTTTGTAAAAAGGGGTTGTCCAATTTATTAATCTGAGAGTGGGAAAGGTTAGAAAAATATGTTTCCATGTGTTTTGGGTCACCTTGGTCTAGTTCAGCTTCAATCCAGTTGGTTTGGGGGTTTCTCTTGAATATCTGGACCAAATGCGCTAGCTGCGCAGCTGCAAAATAATGTGGAAGATTTGGGACACCTAGACCACCTGACTGGAGTTTTAAATGTAAAATACTTTTTGGGAATCTTGGTTTTTTATTGTTGAAGATGAAAGTATAGAATAGTTTTTTCCAGTTGTTAAAATATGTTGTAGGGGGTTCTAGAGGTAGTGTAAAAAACAAAAATAGAAGTTTTGGGAGTGCAAACATTTTTATTATAGCTATCCTTCCCAGGAGGGAAAGGTTGAATGTGGTCCAGTGTTTTATTTTTTGCTTAATCCATTTTGTGAGTGGTTTATAGTTCCGTGACAGCAGTTGTCCCCTATCTTTGGTAACTAATATCCCTAGGTATTTACATCCTGAGGGCTGTAGGTGTAGTTTGGTCAACCGCTGCCATTCCTGTTGTGTTGCGTGTGGAGTGTTTGGACATAGTAGTTTGGATTTTTGCATATTTACCCTAAAACCTGTATATATATCAAAACTTGTCAGGATGTTTCGGAGAGCTGGAAAAACTGTGGTCATATTTGTAATATAGAGTAAAATATCATGTGCAAAGAGACCAATTTTGTGCATTTGTTGGTAGATTATTGGGCCTTCGATTTGATGTGACATTCTGATTTGTTCTGCAAGGGGTTCTATGGCTATTGCGAACAATAGTGGAGATAGTGGGCATCCCTGTTTGGTTCCGCGGTGAAGTTCAAATGCTTGGGAGTCAACTTTGTTAGCATATATCATTGTTTTGGAATTGGAATACAAGTTTTGGAGGAATGTTACAAATTGGTGACCCATATTCATCTTCTGAAGCAGTCCAAATAAGTAGGGCCATTCCAACCTGTCAAAGGCTTTTAATGCATCTAGCGAGATCAACGCCAAGGGTATACGTTTGTTATTGCAAAAGTGTATTATGTTTAATATTCTTCTGATAGCATCAGCTAAGTGTCTGCCAGGCATAAAGCCTTTTTGGTTTGAATGTATGTATTTGGTGATGAAAGTGTTCAAATGTTTTGAGAAAATTGTGGTCATTATTTTGAGGTCAGAGTTGATTAGAGCGATTGGTCTAAAGGAGGTGATGACAGGTATGTCATCTTCTTTCTTAGGGATCGGAATGATCCGCGATCTTTTCCAGCTATTGGGGCGTGGATCGCTGTGAAGGAGTTCATTTTATAAATTGTGTAAATGTGGGGTGAGATCTGTTTTAAGTTGTTTATAAAATTCAGCAGAAAATCCATCGGGTCCAGGTGACTGTCCCAGTTTGAGTTGACTGATGGTTTGTTCAATTTCCTGTATGGCGATTGGGGAGTTTAAAGTTGTCTTGTGTTGTTCAGTGAGTTTTGGGATTTTAAGTTAATTTAAAAATTGAGTTAAGTCTAAAGACTGGGGGCATTCTGAGGCATATAGATCTTTGTAAAATGTGTGAAATTTGTGAAGTATATCTGTGGTTTTGGTTATAGTGGTTCCATCCAGAGTTTTAATTCTTGAGATAATTCTCTTTTCAGCTTTTCTTTTGATTACGTGTGCTAATAATTTTGAATTTTTATTTCCGTGTTGGTAGTACTGTGCTTTTGTATATTGGGTGGCAATACGAATGTTTTAAAGGTCTAATTCTTCTATTTCAGATTTTATTTTTGTCATTTGAACTAGTATCTGCTTACCTATTTTGAGTCTTCTTGTGCGTTTGGGTCAGTATGTTTAATTTGTTCAATAGGAAGTGTCTGTGCGCCTCTTTAAGTTTTTTTTTTATGTTTAGCTCCTTCTTTAATCAGGAGGCCATGCAAGACTGCCTTTAAAGTGTCCCAGAGTAGTGATTCTGGGATATTGTCTCTTTTATTCTCTTGATAGAATTGTTTTATTACTTGTTGTATTTGCATTTTGAACGGTTCATTGTTTAATAAATAAGAGTTAAATCTCCATATTTTAGTGGGATGTGTTGTTTCTGTCAGGGACCAATCCATAGTTAGTGGAGTGTGGTCCGAGTGGAGGGCAGGGTGGATGGTTACTCTTTCAATGTGGAACATCGTTAGTTTATCAACAAAGAAATAGTCAAGTCTTGAGTAAGAATTGTGAACTTTGGAGAAATAGGTGTAATCTCTAGTAGTGCTATTTAATAATCGCCAAGGGTCAACCAAGTTAATTCTTTTAAGATTTTCCAAGGGAATTTGTGGTACTGAGTGGGATTTCAGTGATTTGTAAGAGGATTTGTCCATGTATGGGTTGAGAACTGCATTAGCATCTCCTGTGATTATAACTGCACCTTTTGTCATCTGTTCTAGAGATTCTACGAAGGATATCAAGAATTGGGTTTGGTTTGAGTTTGGTGCATAGAAACTGGCTAGAGTGACTTCCCTGTTCATAAGATTACCTTGTACTATCACAAATCTGCCTTTAGGGTCCATATGGGTTTTCTGTGGAGTGAATGGGGTATGTTTGTCAAATATTATTGCAGTCCCTCTCGCCTTCCCATTACCTCCAGCCACAAATTGTTGTCTAAATGGGGATTTTGGAAGCACCGGGTAAGACGATTTGTTGTGAGTCTCTTGTAGGAAAATTATATTCGGACGAAGTGGTCTGATTTGTTTCAAAATCTTGGTTCTCTTGACCGATGATCCCAACCCTCGAACATTAAAAGAGAGAAATTTGAGACTAGACGTGTTTAGTTAAATGAAAATTGCTATTATAGTTGTTACTGCATGGGTGTGCTTGAGGTGTCAGTTGTAAGAGGCCAGAGAGAGGTCAAATATGCGGGATTTTATGGAAAAATGGGTAAATCGAGCAACGATATCCCGAGGAGGTCTGTTTAAAGAGGGTGGGGGGCCCAGTGCTCTATGAATGCGTTCTATATCAGTTGCATTAATGGTGGCGCTGGGGCAGTGCTCATTAATCCAGTTTACTAGAAAGGTTAGAATGTCTTTTCCCTCAGCGCCCTCTACAAAACCGCGAAATCTGATATTAGCCCGTCTCCCTCGATTTTCCAAATCCTCCAGCTTATTTGTTAGAGATTCATTGGCCTCTTCAAGGTGCTGCAATCTGATTTCATGATTTTGCCCCATTTTGTGTGCCTCAGTGGCCGTTTCTGCAACTTCAGAGATGGTCCCTGTAAGCTCCTTGATGGAGGTCTGTAGGGGAGCAAGGACTGCAGACCAGTCTCTTTGAAGGTCAGAGATAATTTTCTCACGGATCAGTTCAAATCGGTCTGGCAGCAGTTGTTTATTTTGTTTAGGTGAGGTTTCCTCTCCTCCCCCTCCGCTGTTATCTCCCTTACCGCTTCCTCCTTTGCCTGACTTGTTTATTGCGGGCTCCATCTTATCTTCCTACTCGGCCTCCTCCTCACTGCTGTTATCCGAGTCGGTTTCTCTTCCTCTTTTTTTCTGGCAGTATTCAGAGATCAGTCTCTCAGACAATCTCTTGCTGCCAAGCATCAGGAAGGTGATTCTTTATTTAGTGTTTCAGAAGGACCCCTCCGGTCGCTGTAGGGCAGGTTAAAATTATGAAGCCTTCAGGAGTCCTCGCTCTACACGTCCGCCATCTTAGGTGTTCGGACACACACACCCTACTTATCTTCTCTTCATCTTCCTTTTATTTATTGCTTTAAAGTTGTTGTTTTAAGTACAGCAAAGGTTCCTCTTAATGTCAATGAATAGTTTTTAGTCTGTAAAATAAAGAGAGCCAGTGGGGAAAATACTTACCTATGTGCTTGACATTTTGGTCTGGAAATCACAAACCAATTGTCTTCAAGTGTACTATTTCTCTCTGAATTCATTGTTGGCATCCTGCCTTCTCATGCTTAAGGATTCTGCAACCTGCTGTTTGGTAATCACAGAACCCAATTACAGTTCTCTGTAGTGCTTCTGACTATATGGCCAGAATGGCCAATAAAACAGTGTGGCTTCTTTTTTAAAGTAATTCATACAAGACCCTGGTTTTTGTTTTGTTTTTCATCTCCTAGTCAGAATCATGAATAAACTGCAAGACAACCAGCAGCAGATGATACCATGAAGAGAAGCTTACAGGTCCTCTATTGCCAACTGCTTAGTAAGTAGACACTTATAAAAATTCAGTTTCACCCCTCTTTTGTTCACACTGAGAAAGAAAAAGTATGCATTTGTTGGGTTTTATCTGTACTGCTGTCTCCTGAGAAAATACGCTGTCCTTAGTAGATAGACTGCAGCCCAGATAAAAGATTATAAAATCAACACAACAGCAAAACTAAGATTTAAGTTATGATTTTCTGCAAAGTATGAAGTGTAAATAAACCTAGCAGCAGGATCTGGATGGGTGTTTTCTTCATGATTCTGATGTTTCAATCCAAGATACAAAACACAGCCTTCTTAAAAAAGAAAAAGAAAAAAAGATGTGTGATGTTCCTTACTTATGCATTACTTTCCCCACCAACGTTTGTTTCTAGTAGCCCACTGTATTATTGCACTCCCCCCTCCCCAGCACATCTTTCTAGGACTAAAGATTAAACATTAAATTGTTTTCTTTTGGGATAAATTTAAAGTGGTAGCAAGGCACAACTGGATCTTGCCACTTTCCTAGATGTTCGTTGTCTGACCCTACCACAAAGAAATATTCTAGTCATGTTGTTAAATGCATTGCTTCATAAGGCATAGCTGCCTCTGTAAACTGTCGTTTCACATGTAATTCATCCCCTCCCCTCTGCTTTTATATCTAACAGTGACTGTATCTTTGTCCTGATGTTCAGCTTTTCTCCATTCCTTGTTAGCCAGTGGTGTAGAGAACTTTGTGATGCACGATACAGATAAGTTTTGCTGGACATTTTGATGCAAGAGAAAGAACTAGAGGTTGCACTTTGCAATAGTGACAGCATTCATATGGCAGCATATCTAAATTTAATATGGCTCTGTTTGTTCAATGCTTTGGGTCCTAAGTTCTCAGACAGAATCTATATGGTTAAGAGTAGTTACACATTGTGGCTTTTTATTTGTCTGATGTGTTTATAGACCATTTTACATTCAGAAAAGCACATAGAGTGACTTACAGAGAGTAAAAACAAGAAAGTCTCTCTAAAAGGATAGATACAATACACAAGGAAAACAGATGGGGAAGGGAATGGAAGACAAAAAAACTTATAATGTTTTTTAAATGATTGGCTATAATGCAACTGTAAATGGTGATAATGCATCCTAACAAATATTTGTCTTCTTATCATGACTAGCTAGAATAGAAACTGCACAAATCAAGGAGAAATATGACCTAGCTGTCATATCAGAAAGTTAGTTTCTGACCAGTTTATGTAATCAGGATGAGTTAAAAACTTTTAAAATCATACTAATAACTTTGTTTCTATTACACTTGCTGCCACATGATAATTTAATGGAGTTTCAGCTAATGGAACTAGGATCATACCCATACATCCTGAATCTGAGAGTTTGGTGTTAACTCAAGCTTTGGTGAAACTAATCCAGTCCTGGTGATCTTGGAGGCTTATCTGATTAGACATATTATGTTAAAAATAGAGATAAATAAGATTCCTTATTCTTTTCCACTTAGTCAAACAAAAAACATTGTACAAAAAGGCCATAAATCAAGATACAAATGCAAGAAGAAAAACAGAAAGAAATGTCAGTTGAGTGGTCTCTGCTAAATTTGATCATTCTCACTTTACAATATTGAATGGACTTTTACCAAAGAATTTTGAAAAGCACTACAACAAAATCATTTGATAAATCCATGGAGATTTTATAACACTTCATCAAAAGAGTACAGCTCCCCCCACCCGACACACAGGTGCATAGATCATACTTGCACAAAGATCTGTTTTTCATATCACATCTCCTAATTTAATAACTTAAAAAAGCTCAATTGAAATACAGATGATGGTATATGCATATCTTGCACCCATATATTTGACTTTAATATTATCAGATAGTTGCAATAAACATTGGAGACTGAATAATTATATTATTATTAATTAATTATATTGATTATATACAGGTCACCCCCACTCCATATATGCAGGGGATACATTCCCAGACTTACTGCAAATACTTGAAACCATGGGAGTAGCAAACCTCATAGAATCACACTGGAGGACCTAGGAAATTTCTAGAGAGGCCACCTATGTAGGCATGTCCATTGTGACTCTATGGTAACTTATGGTAGAAATTACCATAGAGTTGTGCTGGAGGACCTAGGAAATGCCTAGAGAGGCCACAGTTTTTTGAAAATGGATAATTGAAACTGTGGGTACCGGTCCCATGCATACGGGGGGGGGGGGGGGGCTGTACTTTCTAAAAAAGAAATAGAAAGAAATAGAGAACATCATATTGTCCTGAAGTTATATGGACAACCATATATGAAATACTTTTAGACCATATGCACAAGTTATTTTAACACACATATACACAGAATCCCCCAACAGAACTTAATTGAAGAACTAGACAGAAAGAAAAGGACCTCATTTTAAAAATCCAAGAAAAACAATAGAAGCAATTCCTAAACACTGAAACTTGGGAAAAACTAGAAACATTAAGAACAAGCTACCAAAACCTTGTTGTTGCTGTCTGCTTTCTTGTCTTTCCCAGCTTATGGCAGCCCAAAGGTAAACATATAATGGGGTTTTCTTGACAAGATTTGTCCAGAGGGGGTTTGCCTTTGCCTTCCTCTGAGGCTGAGAGAGTGCGACTTGCCCAAGGTCACCTTGGGTAGCCAATCAGCACACTGGAGGTGGGAACATGTGGAGTTTTACCTCCAGTGTAAACATGGCTGTCAGCAAGGAGTGAGTAGCAGGGGGTGTGTGTGGCATGGTACGGGGTTCAGGGAGGGCGGCAGGGGGTGGGATGGCTGTGGTGGGAGGAGGGAGGGGTGGGGGAGCTGTGTGTGTGTGTGTGTGTGTGCAGGCAGGCAGGGAGGGGAGCAGGGGGTGGGAAGGCCATGGTGGGGGGAGCAGGTGCCGCGTGGGGGGAGGGAGGCAGCATGGGGTGGGAGCAGTGGGGGGGGGCGGGGCAGGGAGGGTGGCAGGGGGTGGGACAGCCACGGTGGGGGAGGGAGGGAGGGAGGGAGGGGTGGGGGAGAGCAGTATGTGTGTGTGCGTGCGCGGGCGGGGGGTGGCAGGGGACAGGAGGGCTGCAGTGGGGGGGCAGGTGCTCCATGAGGGAAGGGAGGCAGCATGGGAGTGGGCGTAGTGTGTTTATGCACGGAGGTGCGGGGAGGGCGGCGGGGGTGGGACGGCCACAGTGGGGGGAGGGAGGGGGTGGGGGAGAGCAGCATGTGTGTGTGTGCGCATGCGCGGGGAGGGTGGCAGGGGATGGAAGGGCCACAGTGGGGGGCATGGGTGGGAGGGAGGTGGTGTGGGGGGTGGGAGCAGTGTGTGTGTGCACAGGGGGGCAGGGAGGGCAGCAGGGGAAACGGTGAATGCTACACTGGGTATATAGCTAGTTTAAATATAATCTGTTATGAATAAAGAATATGTATGATACTGGATGGCCCTTGTGGTATCTTCCAACTCTATGATTCTATGATACTTTGTAGATATACTGTATAAACATAGGTGTAGCATGAAAGGTATAAAATCCTATGCAAGTGACAGTCAGCAGACATAAATTTTAATAATAAGAACAGTCCATTGACAAACTGTCATGAGTGAAACCAGCCACCCAGTGTGCGCTCACACCCAGCACACACCTGCAAGGCAAGGCTGCCCATGTTGAAATATAGTTCAAGAGTTTTTCTGCCTGAGAACAACTAAAACTGTTCCTTCTGAGACACAATCTTAGGATTCCGCTAGCCTGGGAATCCCTCAGAACTATGTCTCCCTTCAAGTAATGCTGCCACCACCACCTTTGTACACAGTGCAACGGGAAGCTGTGAGGGACCTGTGCTACCCTCTGCAACTGCAGAGTTATTCCCACCCTCTCCCTTCTTGCTCAAAGAGAGAGAGAGAGAGAGAGAGAGAGAGAAGCAACCGAGCAAGAACAGGCACATGAATGTCAGCTTGGGAAAGACAGAAAAGCTAATTTTATTCAAGCAAGACATAATAGGCAAATCTCTTCATGGGGGAAGGCGCCTTCCATTCCCCCAGGTGCATTTTAGAAGTTACAGAAATAGTAAAAGCAAAGCATTCAGCCAAAGTAGGAAAATAACCATAAATTTCCCTAATTGTAAACTGGCTAAAATGTTCCCTAAAATCTACTCACACTCTTGTAGTTAATATGAAGGTTTCAGTCTGTGTTTTCAGAGGGCTGTGAGCCACATGTCTGGTCCCAACCCGGCTCACAGTGTCCTCCATTTTAAGTTCTTTGTTCTCTCATCTCCCCCTGGGACACTCTGTCCTCATCCCAGGGCATTTCTTTGTCTAACTTTGTCTAAAATGGCTCAGAGGTAACATTTATAGTCTTTTTGAAATTACCACTCTGGAAGTTCTCACTGATCAGTTCTGCTTTTGCTGATGTGACATCATAATGACGCTGTTCTGGAGGTGGTACTTTTAGTCCCACCTTGGTTAACCCCTTGTTACCTGATAGCTGTGCTGCAGATACCTGATCACTAAATTGAAGAATAATGGGAGACGCAGTACCTATCCCATTATCATACAACCACTGTAAATCAAGTCAGCCAGATATATTTTGACGTTCGCTATCTTCGTCAGTGGCCTACACTTGTTAGATGCCTTCACCAACTGTAGCTACAGCTTGTACTTCAAGCTTTTGTACTACACGAATAATTTCGGATTGTTTGATTCAGACCTCTTGACAAAACTAAGATTTCATCTAACAATCATAGACCACTGAAGAAGGTGGCAGTGACAATGTGCAGAACACATAGTCAAACAATAACAAATTTGTTAAGGAAGACATGGGAAGTAGCTTTAATGTTTAAATTTATATATTACAAAAGAGAATATAGTTATCAACAGAATACAGTTGTCCTTCCATATCCACGGATTTGGTATCCACAGATTTAAGTATTCATGGCTTGAAAAATAATCTTAAAAAAAAATAATCCAAAAAGCAAACCTTGATTTTGCCATCTTATATAAGGGGCACCATTTTGCTATGCCATTGCATATAATGGGACTTGAGTATTCACGGATTTTGGTATCCACAGGGCGTCCTGGAACCAAACCCCAGTGAATATGAAGGGAAAACTGTAATTGATTTGTTGACAAATTGGTTCATCATGGAATGGAAAAGTTAGTGAAAAAAACGGTCAGCCCTCCTTATCCATGGATTCTGTATCCATGGATTCCAGCATCCATGGCTTGAAAATCGCCCCCCAAAAGATTTCATGATTTTGCCATTTTATATAAGTTACACCATTTTGCTATGCCTCTGTATATAATGGGACTTGAGCATCCACGGGGGGTCCTGGAACCAAACTCCAGTGGATACCAAGGGCCCACTTTATATTTCCTTTTAGTTTATTTAGTTTAGGCTATGTTTGTTTTTCTTGTTTACTTATCACAATTATATCAGTTTAGACTTGAACTTTGGGAAAATGATGCAGTTTATAAAAAGCTATCATGACTTTCTAGCCCTCTTTCATTGATGCTATATACAGGAAGACTGTATTCTGAGCTCCCTCTCCCCGCCCGCCCGCCCCCAAAAAAAAACCAAAAAAGAAAAAGAGAGGAGAAATGGCCCTAACAATTTAATTGTATAATTTATGTCAGCCACTTTTGAACAGAAAAGCAGTTGAGTGATTATGATGATGGAATACAGCTGAGCGAATGATGAGAGAGAATGATGGAGCCAATCCCAGAGCAGGAAACTGTAATGGGAGGGGTTTCAGAGAGCTTGAACTGTGTGGATGTCAGTTGAGAGGGAGAGTTTCTGTCATATAAGTCTGTGTGAAGTTTGATTTGGAGTTTAGTCTGTGCAGCTGAAGAGTATTGTGGCTGAATCGTTGATAGAATGAGTAGAAATTGAGAGTCTGAGACAAAGAGTTGATGAGTCTGTTGTATAATTGGTTATAATATTAGAAGCTCAAAGATTATTATATGTGCTTCTATAGGTAGTTAGTCACCTTTGTCACCACAGGGTGAAACTAAGTGACACTAAATCAAATAACCAAGTTACATGCACAGTACTGAAGCATTGATGTTAGGACCTTAAGGTTAATAAACCAATACTTACATTTTGTTTATAAAGTCCAGACTCATTGTGATTTATTCCACTCACTGACAGATATTAGGCACGCTTACCAACAGAGACCACACATCCACATATCTTATCCACAAAATTCAGGCCCTAGTCCAAAAAAGGGATAAAGGGGGAAATCTGAAAGGAAGGTGGCAGCGGCAGATGGCCAGGCTGAGTAATTGGGTAAATTTGGCTGGTGTGTCCTCCACGGTGATGCTCTTGGGAAAACTATACTGTATTCATATGCTATAAACAATGAGGGTGGCATAACATATAAAAATAAGAATTCTGAAAAATATATATTTCATTACAAATGTAATGAAAAAGGGCACTGCTGTGTATGATCTAGACAATGCAACAAATCCAGTAGATCAATGGTTCTTAACCTGTGGTCCAGGGACCTCCCGGGGTCCTCAGTGTCCTCACAGGGGGTCCATGAAAGCTTGAAGGTTGCTTTTCCCACCTCCTCCCTGTAGTGTAGTGGTCGCAAGACAGGATCCAAGGCAAAGGCTGGCTGACTGGGCCTGCGCATTGCCATTCAACCTGCTCTAGCCACAAACTTGCAGGAAGAAGCAGAAGAAAGGTCTTGCCTCTCACCCACTCTGTTCCTCTGAGGGAAGCTTTAATGGATGGTTTAATTGTAGTATTATTATTTTTTAATAATTTTTATTAAAACATTTAAAAGAAAATGAACAACAACAACAAAAAACCAAAAGTATAAACAAACATATAACACATTACAATCAATCAGCTTAACTACAGATATCCTAATCTATGTCTACTGTCCTTCCCATTAAGACGTCACACTAAAGAAAAATTTAAAATGAATAAAATTAAATCAAATTAATTTAGGTTTAGTTGTCCTCACTATAATCCTTAAATTAAATAAATAACTCTTCATTTAGCTTTGGCAACAACCATTATTACTGTAGCAGAGATCTTTACATAATTTTGTCGCTATTATCAAAACAAAAATCTTGTATCGATCCATTCACCCCAGTGTTTTTTGAAAACAGGTTTTAAACATTTCCAGTCTTTTTCAAATAATATCTCTCCCTTTTCCTTTATTAGTTGAGATAATTTATCTAAATATATAATTTCCGATAATTTAACCAGCCACTCATCTAACATGGGTGTGGTCTCAGATTTCCACCTCCGAGCAAAGCCAATTCTTGCAGCTACTATCATGTAAAATAAAATTTTACCAAATTTTTTACTTCAACTCCTTATCTAACATGTTTAACAGATAAATATCACGTCTCATATAGAAACAAGTCTCTAATATCATTTCGATTTTAATACGTATAATTTCCCGAAAGCATTGAGTTTTAATTGTATTATTATTATCTGGTATTATTGTTATTATTGTTGTTGTTATTGGGGTTTTAAATCTTGAGTTAAGTTTGGGGGTCCATGGCAGCAAAAGAAAAGGTAAAGAGCCACTGCAGTAGATCAAGTGCTGAGAATTCTTTTAATTCTATTATGGTTATTTTTTTATTTGTTCAATTTATACCTTCCCTTTCTCATAGAAACTTAGGACATCTAACAATCATACATAAAAGCACACTTTAAAATTCACAAATTACAACTATGTAGAATCATAAGTTTAAAATCACAAAAAATCACATGTTAAATTAACAAATATTTAAAAATATAAATTACAAATGTGCACTAAAATACAGTAAAAGCAACACAGACAAGTAACTCTGAAAGGCAAGTGAAACAATTGCTTATTCCCTGAAAGCTTGAGTAAAGAGATTTTCTAAAAAGAAAAGTAGAACCTGAAATACAAAAATTTGGTTGTAAATAAATATATACATATGTTACAAGTATTAAGTGGTTGGGAAAGTCAGTACAATCTATTTATTTTGAGTTGTTGTAAAAGTATTTCTCCTATCGTATTCAATTAGGGTATGATCTTCATCAAATTCCAAATAAACCAATTTATAAATGCCTGCTGAACATATATTCTACTTCAGTGGGCTTTTTACAATGGCTTTTCCACATAACACTGTTCCTAAAGTATACGTGCATTTTAGACATGAACAGGGCTGGAAGAATTCTGCTTGGAAATTTTATCTTTAAGCAAGCTGAGATAATGTTGTCCCATGAGCCACATAGAGAAAATTCTTCTAGAAAAAGATAATTCAGCCTGTGGTAGGAATAAACTGAATATTTTATTCAGTTTTCTAATGCAAACAACTTTTTTTAAGCCCAGCTACAAAGACATCCTCTTAGCTCAGGCCATGAGTCTTACTTGCGTTCACTTACTGGGAAATAAGTTTCATTGGAAGCAACATGTAACCTTAAATGGCATCAGACACCATTAAAAATTCTGCCATTATAAGTGGATGAGAAATGTGGGGTTTGCTTTGCCCATCTAGTCAATATATGCTAGTTTCAGGCCAAGTATGGTCACAACACCCATGCATGGAGGATTTCCCTACCTCTTTTTCTTCTTCTCCACTTCCCCTGTGCCTCTATTATTGCTTTTAAGTAAAAAAAATAGGCTTGATTTTTAAATAAATGTATCTTCTTCATGGTCTCTGTGAATACACACAGTAGGTTACTCCTGCTCCTGCGCAGAGCAATCGGAATCTTCTGGAATTGCTAGGCAGAATATTTTTTGATACATTTTGGCTGTAACTCCGCCCATCCTATCGGTATCTGTAAAGGCGCTCCTGCCTAATTCCCCTCAGTTCCTTTTGTCTGCTGTGCAAGCAGCACATAGGAACGTTTTTTTTGCTAGAGCTCTTTCACTTTTGGTTTGCTTGGATTGACTCGGACTGTTCTCGGACTACGATTTTGGATTTTCCTCTGCTCGCTCATGATTTGTTGGCTTTTGACCCAGTCTGTTTTTGACTCCTCTTTGCCTCACCCTTGGCTTCGGCATCAGACTGTTTTGACAACGACTTCGGATTGGTTTGGCTTTTCTCTTGCCCCTTTGCTGATATGGCCTCAAAATCTGCCGCCTTCAAACTGTTTTCCATTTGCCAGGCCAAGATCCCTGTTTCTGATGGCCACTCCAAGTGCCTCATCTGCCTTGGAGAGTCACATAACATGGATGTCTGCGTGCACTGTGTGAATTTCACCCTGCAGGTCTGTAAACAGCGCTCCTTGAGGCTGAAGTCTTTTCTGTACGAAAAGGTACTGCGTCCCTCCACTCTGACTTCAGCTGCTTCGGCCCAGTCATCTCCGAAAAGGGGTTGGTCCCCCTCAGTTAGCCCAGCGAAGAAACAGCACCATCAATCGAGCCCGTCGCACCGTGAATCGGTCACGTCCGACCCCCAAGGCGGTTCAACGGTCCCATAGGCATGTTGCTGCTTTCATATCAAAGACATCTCGTGACTCTTTGAAATCGTCCACTTCTCGGGACCATGAATTTTCGAATAAGGACCGTGACTCCTCCAAACCGTCGGGGTCAAGCAGGGATCAAGCCTCATCTGCCTACTGCAAGGACAGGCTTGCAGGGGTCTTGGGAGAACCCATCGTCCATCCCATCAATGTCAAAGCGAATCGACCGTCTGTATCGAGTCTCTGGGGAGGACATCGATTGGCTGCGAGAACATCCTTGCCCGAACTCGGTTGTTGTGGAGGCATCTCAACAACGCCGTCAGTGTCAGTCTCAGATCAGCCCTGCGGATCCCGAAGGTCAGAAACTGGACATCATTGGAAAGAAGATCTATTTTGCGGCGAGGCTGAGTTTCAGAATCGCAAACTATTCTGCCTGCATGGGCGCTTATCAGCAGGTGTTATGGGAACGCTTGGGGCCTCTGATTCAAGACCTTCCAGAGGAAAGGTGTCAGATGGCGAAGGCTATTCAACATGAAGCTCAACTGCTATCAGGCCAGCAGATGAACTCATCCAGACTTGTGGCTGACTGTGCAGCAAAGACAGTTGCGGGATCTATAGCTCTTTGCCTTCACACTTGACTCCGATCCTCTGGCCTAGCTGTTTCAACTATCGAAGATGTGCCCTTTGATCATTCGGGCTTATTCAATGGGTCAACCAATGAGAAGTTGGAGTTTACTCAAAAAATGAGGACCACCACCAGAAAATACGGTATGCAGTCTGCCGCCGCCTCTGCATACCAGTCTAAGAGTTGGTCTGGTTGACAACTCTCCTACTGCCAGACTTTCAGGAGGGTATATGACCAATAGGCAACTCATCGCTCCCGTTACCAGCAGGCTTCCCCAGCCGCGTCCTCGGTGAGGAGGCAGACCTCTGCCACCTGTTACCATCCCCCACCGAAACAGGGCCAAAGATTAGGGCAGAAGGAGATTCTGATCTGCCCCAATTAAACATTCTCATTTTTCTTCCTAGACCCATCTCTTCAGAAGTCGCCTGTCTGCCTTCCAGAACACCTGGTCCAAGATAACATCAGACCGTTGGGTACTCCGCATCATCCAGGAGTGTTACTGGATCGAATTTGATACCCTACTGCTGACAGCCTGCATCTGGAGAACACCGCCTTACCCTCCCCTCCTTGAGGAGGTGCAGACGTTGCTTCAGAAAGGTGCCATCGAACCACTGCACCTGGACCATCGACACCTCTGATTCTTTTCAAGGTCCTTCCTTGTCACCAAAAGGGGAGGTGGACTTGGGCCCATCCTCAACCTCCGAGGAGTGAATGAGTTCATTGCCCCAAGGATGTTCAGGATGGTCACCCTGGGCACAATCCTTCCCCTCCTACAGTGGTACAATTGGTTCGGTTCCATCAATCTCAAGGAAGCGTACTTTCACATTCGGATCCATCCAGCCCACAGACGCTCCCTGGCCTTCCAGATCGGAGACTCTGCCTTCCAGTTTCGCATCCTGCCTTTCGGCCTCTCCACAGCTACCGAGGGTGTTTACGAAGTGCATGGCGGCAGTGGCAGCCTATCTCCGGCAACAGGGGGTGGTCTTCTTCCCCTACATCGATGACTGGCTCCTGGTGGTGGATTCTCGGCAGCAGCTTCTTCATGACATCAGTTTGACACTGGAATTGTTGGACTCCCTTGGCCTGATTGTCAACTTCAAGAAGTCCCATCTTGATCCTACTCGGTCCCACCAATTCATCGGGGCGTGCTTGGACTCAAGGCATGCCGCCACCTTCCTACCTCAGGCCCATTTTGATACACTCTGCAACCTCAACCGCCAGTGCCGCTGATCCAGGAGGGTGTCAGCCCATTCGGTATAGATTCTTCTCAGGCATATGGCAGCCACATCTGTCACCGAATTTGCAAGGCTTCAGTTTCCTCCTCTCCAGTCGTGGTTCCTGCAGGTCTTCAACCCACTCCTGGACAGTCCACGGAAGCTCCTGACCATGCCGAGGGCAGTACAACACACCTTGGACTAGTGGCTGGACCCAAGCAAAATCCTAATGGGCATGCCATTTGAGCCCCCACAGCCGCAGGTCTCCCTAACCACAGATGCTTCCATGCTTGGTTGAGAAGCTCACCTCAACACCTACGCGGTCCAGGGGATGTGGACTGCAGAACGGATGCTCCATATCAATGTCCTCGAGCTTCTTGCCGTACAGAAGTCACTTCAGACCTTTGAAAAGTTGGTGAGAGGCAAGACAGTACTGATCGTAACAGACAACACATCCGTTATGTACTGCCTGAACAAACAAGGTGGTACAAAGTCCCCGTCCCTTCTCTCCCTCACTGTGGACATCTGGAACTGGTGCATCGAAAGAGGTATCCCCCTCCAATCCATCCACCTTCCAGGGGAAGAGAATACTCTTGCCGACGGACTGAGCCATTCCACTTCGTCTGTCCATGAGTGGACTCTGCACCGTTCAGTAGCACACCAGCTCTTCCAATGCTGGGGCATCACGCTAATTGACCTCTTTGCAACCCCGGCCAACAGTGTCGCCTCTTCTGCACCAGGTCTCGTGTTTGAGGATCAAAAGGAGATGCGTTCCTGTTCCGATGGTCAGGACCTCTTCTGTACCTATTTCCACCATTTCCACTGTTGACGCGAGTGGTGTCCAAGTTACGTCGGGACCGGTCAGATGCAATCCTCCTTATGCCATGATGACCTCGACAACCGTGGTTTGTCCCTCTTCTTTGTCTGCCCCGTCGACGGTACCTACACCTTTCATACTGTCCAGATCTACTGACCGTCCAGAACAGCAAAGTCAGACACCCCAACCTCGAGACACTGTGCATGATGGCCTGGAGGATACGGCTCTCCAATTTGAGGTGTCCTGTGAGCCCTCCACTACCATCTGACATACAGGCAGTTCTCGACACCTCTCTGCACCCCTCTACGTGTCGCTCCTATGCATACAAATGGAAGCATTTCGAATCTTACTTGTCAGGCCGTGGCCTGACCAATAACTTCCCCGTTCAAGTGGACTGATTGCTACCCACCCCCTTGTCATCGCTGCCTTTATTTATTTATTTATTTATTGTATTTTATCTTTGTATTAACTCTCCATTAGTTTAATTTAGTTTTAAGGGGTGGGAGGGTTAGGATGGGGAAGGATTGTTTTAACTTGATGTTGTTTTAATCTTGCTGTACGCCACCCCGGTTCCCGAGCAGAGGGGCAGGTTAAAAATAAAAAAAATTATTATTTATTATTATTGATTCCTCCTCAGTCCTGACGATTCTCCAGTTCCTGTTGTACCTATCCAGTTTGGGACTCTCTGTTTCATCTATATGGTGCTACCTGGCCGCTCTCTCGGTCAAGTTTCAGGCACGGGATGGACCATCGCCATTCAAAGACCCGATGGTCAAGAAGTTTCTCAAGGGATACAACAACTTCATCCACCAGTGGTCGAGCCCACACCAGCCTGGAGCCTCGATCTGGTACTCTCTCAGCTTACCAGGCAGTTCTTCCATCCCATGGCTACTGCAGATCTACGACTCCTCTCGTGGAAGACAGCCATCCTGGTTGCCATCGCGTCTGCCCGCCAGGCAGGTCAGCTCTCGGACGCTCCATACCTGGTATTCCACAAACACAAAATGGTCCTCAAATGAGACATGTCCTTTCTTCCAAAGGTGGTCCAATTGCCACATGAACCAATCCATCGTTCTTCCTGCTCTGATGCGGCAACCCAAGGACGACTTTGAACGAACTCTCCGTTCCCTGGATGCTTGGAGAGCCCTTGCTTTCTACGCACAACGGAAAGCTCCATTTGGAAATCTCTGAAACTGTTTGTGTCATATGCTGATTTGAAATTGGGGTCCCTATTTCTCCACAGCGCTTATCCAAGTGGGTGGTTTCGACCATCTCCCTTTGTTATGAACTCGCCCGGAAGCCCTTGCCTTCTCGGGTTCGAGGACACTCCACGAGGGCTGTCCCAATCTCAGCTGCCTTCCTCTCTGGGGTGCCTCTAGAGGATATCTGTTGAGCAGCCACATGGTCAACACCATTGACTTTTATTTCACATTACAGACTGGATACTAGGTCTCATAATGAGGCCTCTTTTGGTACAGCTGTTTTATTGTCCTCCATTCAATAAGTGAATTTGCTTTGGTTAACTCTGATATTCCTAGTTACTTTTCTGATACATGATGTTGAGAATATAGTTATGGTTTCAAAAGTTTAATGTACCTGGTGTGGTTCAGAGGACATCACTTGTGAACATTGGTCCTCGTCTAATCCTTTAGCATGACACCCTTCTCTTACTGGTGAAGCTTGGTAATCTACCCACTGTGTGTATTCACAGAGACCATGAAGAAGATGGATAGGTTGCTCACCTGTAACCATAGATCTTCGAGTGGTCTTCTGTGAATTCACACAGACCCGCCCATCCTCCCCTCTATGTCCTGCTATGGCATATTATGCTCTAATGTTCCTGGTGCTGCTAATTGCAGCGTACTTCAAGGATCTGAGGGGAATTAGGCAGGAGCGTCTTTATATATACCAATAGGATGGGCGGAGTTACTGCCAAAATGTATCAAAAAATATTCTGCCTAGCAATTCCAGAATGTTCTGAGTGCTCTGCGCAGGCGCAGGAGCAACCCACTGTGTGAATTCATAGAAGACCACTTGAAGATCTATGGTTACAGGTGAGCAATTTGTCCTTCTCAATGATACAGTTGTGAATGCTTGTTTGTACCTGGATGCATGCAGGTACCCCATTGGACCATTGCAAGGAATAGGGCAGGGAAGGGCAACATCCAGGCTTAGGGCCAAATACTGTATGTCGCTGGACCTAATTGGAAAAACCATCAACCTAACTGTGCAAGAAATCAGTTCAGATCTCTGGCAAGAGTGATCTGTTCCTCTCCCAACAGCTTGCTTGGGAGACTGAGAAAAAGGAAGTGGGAATGATGGCAGCAAGACAGAGAAACAATGGAGTGATCAGTCACATTTGGCTCTGGCTCTACCTGTCCTCTATTGGCTTCAACTCCCCCTACAGATTAACACTGAGGGGCACAAAAATGGTCCCCCATTCCTGAAAAAGATGCACATCCACTCACACAATGTTTTGGTTATTCAGGCTCTTGAGGCTACATGTCACTAGCCTAGAAGGGCTAAATGGGGATATGGGTGGACCTATGCAAGCAGGCAGGCAGAAGTCACAGAACTAATGTATATTGAGCATTGTGCTTCTTTGCACATGAGTCTCAGTAAGTTTAGTGATTCTTACCTCTGAGTAAGTGTGCTTACAATAACATTGTATAATGCATTTTTACAGTGTCTCAAGCATAAAGATGTAGGGGGGGTAGGTTTAAAAAAAGAAGAAGCCCAAATACCACGTGTTTACCTTAAAAGAGGTGGTAGTGGACGAACACCTCCATCCCCACATTGCCGTCGGCAAATCTGTGCTCAAGTCCGTTCATCCGTTCACCTACCTGGGAAGCATCATCTCCTCAGCTGCCAAGACTGACAAAGAGATCGATCACAGATTAGCAAAGGCATATAGCGCATTTGGGAGACTTTACAAAAGAGTCTGGAGCAATAAACACCTGAGGCAAAGCACAAAAATCAGTGTGTATAGAGCCATTGTACTGTCTATCCTCCTTTATGGATCTGAAACATGGGTCACCTATCGCCACCACCTACGACTCCTCGAGTGCTTTCATCAGCGCTGTCTACGCACAATCCTAAATATACACTGGACTGACTATGTGACGAATCTTGCTGTCCTTGAGCAAGGGATCACCAGTATTGTGTCAGGGATGATGGGAGTTGTAGCTCTTCACCTCTGGCTCAATCTCACCACCTTGTTATGCAGCAGTGCCGACCAGCTTAGATCAGTGGTTAATGCTTTCTTCCAAAGCAGCAGAGTTTCAGAGAATAGGCTGAAGATCCTGACAAACTCTCCAAGCCTTCTCACTCTTCTCCAGGTGTCTCCAAAACGTCTCCAGGATTCACTCAGGCAACTCAGTAGTTTTATATAAAACCTACTTTATTCTTCTATATAAATATACTATATGGTCAACAAATCACAATCTCTACACACTACTCCACAATATCTCCAAACTACTCCACCTCTACTCAACCACAATACATTGGCAAACATTGCAATTTTATAGCCATTGTTTATCACCACCCACTAATTAGTTTCCACCCAGTGGGTGTGTACTTCCATTCTGATTGGTCCACATAGTTCCACCCATGCCTAAGACCAACCCATGTATTTCAACATTTCACCTTGTACACTTAATGATTCTCAGGTGTTTCCAATCTGCATTCAGTACCTCTGTCCTTGGCTCTCAGGCCTTCTAGATTACATTAGCAGTTTCACCTGTGTAGCCCCATAATTGCTCTTGCTTAGTCATTGTGACTTTCACATACATATTTTATTTCTTTCACTGTATGTCCCATGTTGCATTTTCCTTAACAATCCCCTCCGAAATAAAATATTGTATGTGTCTTACAATGTCATTCCAACCATTTGTGTCAGCCTTTCATGTTTTTCTACTGTCAATGCTTTTGTGAACAAATCTGCTATGTTGTGTTGTGTTTCTATATATCTCAATTCTATTTCACCCTTCTGAACCATGTCTCGCACATTCTGATATCTTACACCAACATATTTTGTTCTGTTCTTCAAACTTTCAGTTTCAGCCATCGCTATACATGACTGTGAATCTTCCAGAATTTCCACTGGTATCTTGTAACTTTCATTTAAATCATTTAGCAATTGCTTAATCCACTGTACCTCATTTACTATCTCATTCAAAGCAGCAAATTCTGCTTCTGTTGTGCTTAACGCTACATTAGTTTGTTTTCTACTTCTCCAAACTATTGGACTTTCACTATATTTAATTATCATACCTGTAACTGACTTCTTGTCTCCTAATTCTGATGCAAATGAACTGTCTACATAACAATCTAGATCTGAACTACTGCTTCTTATAATCAATTTCTTATCTAAGGTTCCTTTCAAATATCTCAATAAATGTTTTACCGCTGTCCAGTCTTCAATTTTTGGATCATTAACCCTTCTAGACAATACATTTACAGCATAAGAAATGTCTGGTCTGGTGTGGCAAGATATGAATTGTAAAGATCCTATTATACTTCTGAAGAAAGTCTTGTCCTCAAACGCTCTAGTTGTTTCCTCAGACACAAAACCAGTTGTCATTGGAGCTCTTACTATTTTTGCATTCTGTAATCCACACTTTTCAATCAATCTTTCAATTTTATTTCTCTGACTTAATAAACAATGTCCTTCTTCTGTCCATTCAACGCAAATACCTAAATAAGACTTCAATACACCTAAGTCCTTCAAAACAAACTTCTTAGACAATTCTCTTTTTACTGACTCAATTTCCTGTTTTGACTTTGCTGCTACGCACAAATCATCTACATAAATCACTAATACTATGTCTCCTTTTGTATAAACACAAGCATCTGCAATGCTCCTCTTGTAACCTAGCTTAACTAGCTCATCATTGATGCACAGATTCCACGCTCTGGCACTTTGTTTTAAACCATACAATGCTTTCTTTAATTTATATACTCTCTGACTACCATTTTCTTCAAAACCTTGTGGCTGTTCCATAAATATTTCCTCATCCAGAACCGCATTCAAGTAAGCTGTTTCAAAATCAAAATGCTCTACAACTAAATTCCTTTTTGCTGCTACAGCTAGAACCATTCTCAGACTTTCTGGCTTTGCAGTTGGAGAATATGTCTTATCATAGTTCTCATACTGCTGTTGTGCAAAACCCTTAGCCACTAACCTAGCTTTATATTTGATACTTCCATCTGGCATTTCTTTCCTTTTGTATACCCATTTACAACCAATTACTTTCTTGTCTTTGGGTCTGTCAACAATTTCAAAAACATCTTTATTTACCAGGCAACCAAACTCATTATCCATTGCATCAAACCATCTTTCCTGTTCTTCACTAGAATAACTTTCCAATTCTTCAAAACTTTCAGGCTCTTCTACTGCTAAACAAGCTCTTGCCTTTGTCACAACAAACCTATCCGGAGGCTTTCTAACTCTATGACTATGCCTGGGAATAAAATCTGCTGTTCTGTCTCTTTCATCCTCACTTTCTCTACTGGGAGTTGTAGTTCTATGACTAAATCTCTTGTCTTCAGTCATTCGAGTAGTAGTAGGCCTAGATGCTATCTCATCATCAGAAGAACTACCACTGCTGCTAGGTGATGCTTCCTGCTTAACTGAAACCCCTCCGTTTCCTGAGGTTGGTTCAGTTTGTGCTTCTGGCTCATTTGAACTCCCTAATCTCAAAAACACTTCTTTATTGGCATGCAGTTTGTCCCAACCAGCATGTCTCTCGAAATTTGCAGACCTGGAATACTGCACTTGTTTTCCTCCCAAATGAAACTTGTAGCTATTTCCAGAATACCCCAAAAACCTAAGCCTTTTGCTTTTGGGTTCTCCTTTCCTCCTGAAACAAGCAGGTGTGTAAACATGAGCAAATTGTCCAAAAACCCTTAAGTACTTGTAATTTGGCATTCTCCCATACAATACCCTGTAGGGAATGTCTTCAATTTCTGAATGATACAATCTGTTACTGATATGTATTGCAGTCAAAGTTGCTTCTGCCCAAAAACTATCTTTCACCCCTGCATCTGCCATCATACAAGCAGTAATTCTTTTTATATCTTGTATTTTCTTTTCTGCTAACCCATCCTCACTAGGACAAGCAGGGTTTGTAGTTTCATGCCTTATTCCCACCTTTTGAAACCAGTTAAACAATTGATTATTTAAAAATTCTCCTCCTCTATCAGTAATGATGGTGCCTACTCTGCTATCAAATTGTCTTTCCACCATTCTTACCCATGCTTTTAAACTTTGCCCAGCGTCAGATTTGTTTTTCATTATTCTCACAAATGCAAACCTTGTATACCTATCAACAACTACTAGGAAATACTTGCTTCCCCCTAAGGACAAGCAATTAGCTTGGGCAACATCTGCATGTACATACTGAAATGGTCTTTGAGCAATTCTTTTTGTTTTCTTAGCTACTGGAAAAGCTCTGACCTTTACCTGTTGACACACTGTACAATCTAAGTGGTTTTTGCATTCAGCAACTTTTAAATCTGGACACATACTGATTAAATTCTTTAAACATTTGAAGCTCGCATGGCCAAATTTTCTGTGAAGCTCATGTATGCAGTCTTTGTGGATTGGAATATTTTCTATGTTATTAGCTTCTTCAACCCTGTAGCTATCAATATTGTCCTCCAAATAATAAAGTTTGTCCTTTTTCAAACCTATGCCACGCAATTCCCCATTCAGTTTTATCTTACACATGTTCTTTTCAAAGATGACTGTGTAGTCTCTTTCTGTTAATCTGCTTACTGATAACAAATTATTTTCTAACTCCTTTACATGTAAGACATCATTAAAATTCTCTTTTAGCCCTGGAATGTACACAGTACCCATTTGTTTTACAGTACTTAGCTCTTTCCCGTCAGCCAAAACTACAGCATTTACATTAGCTGATTTTCTATTACTTATTAAATTTATATCATTACATATCAAAGATGTGGCTCCTGAATCAACTAGCCATTTAGAATTTGCATTTTGTTTTTCCTTAATCATGGTTGCAAACCCCTTTTTATTACCACTGTCCCTCAAAAATGGAGGTCTGGACTGTTTTTGATACTGTCGCGGCTGCCATCTGCTCTCTGCTTGCTTGCGTCTCTCAGCTGCAAAATGTTTACAATGTCTCTGCAGATGACCAATCTTCTTACAATAAAAGCACCTCCGTTGCTCCCTTGTAGAGGCTGCTTCCTCCTGCGTTCGCCAGTCAGGAGTTGTTTGTTGTTTTGGCACAGTCTTTAAGCTTGCTGAGTCACCCTGCTCAGACATTCTTCTCTGGTTCTCTTCCAGTATTCTGGCCACAATTAAGTCTCTATTAAGCTCAGCTTCTGGCAGGTTCTGCAAGCTGTTCGTTATGTTGTCCCACGAAGAGTCTAGCGATTCTACTAAAATGTAGCATTGCTGCTCTTTGCTAATTTGCACTCCCCTCAGTTCAGCTTGCACAAATAAATCTTGCATTATTTTTAAATGTTCTATCACACACTGCCCTTTAGCCATCTTTTGCCTGTATATTCTTTTAGACCATAGCATTTTTGCAAAAGCAGTTGAAGGAGTGTGTAATCTCTGCAAGGTATCCCACACACCCTTGGCAGACGTTTTATCTCTGACGTCATTAATTAAGTCTTCTTCAAGCATGAGATAAAGACAGGCTTTTGCTTTACTATCTCTCTCTTTAGTGGCTTCATGAGCATCAGCTGCCAGCCCTGTTTCAACTGTTGACCACAGACCTTCCTTTACTAGTAGAGATTGGGCATAAATCTTCCAGGTAGAGTAGTTGTTTCTATTCAATTTACTAAACTTTAGAAATTCCATCTTGATTTGTGCAGTGACTCAATTTGACACAGTCCTTCTGAGTATGCACAGCCAACCCGTCTGGGCTTAAGCAAAACACAAAATGATTTACTCACGAGGCTTATCAGTGCAGCACAAACAGCTTGCTCTGATCTGTCGTCCACAAAGCTTTCTTCCACTCTCTGGAAATTTCAGCTTCTGTGGATGCTGGGTGCTCTAGTAACTGGGCCCATAACCCTTGTCAGGGATGATGGGAGTTGTAGCTCTTCACCTCTGGCTCAAACTCACCACCTTGTTATGCAGCAGAGCCGACCAGCTTAGATCAGTGGTTAATGCTTTCTTCCAAAGCAGCAGAGTTTCAGAGAATAGGCTGAAGATCCTGACAAACTCTCCAAGCCTTCTCACTCTTCTCCAGGTGTCTCCAAAACGTCTCCAGGATTCACTCAGGCAACTCAGTAGTTTTATATAAAACCTACTTTATTCTTCTATATAAATATACTATATGGTCAACAAATCACAATCTCTACACACTACTCCACAATATCTCCAAACTACTCCACCTCTACTCAACCACAATACATTGGCAAACATTGCAATTTTATAGCCATTGTTTATCACCACCCACTAATTAGTTTCCACCCAGTGGGTGTGTACTTCCATTCTGATTGGTCCACATAGTTCCACCCATGCCTAAGACCAACCCATGTATTTCAACATTTCACCTTGTACACTTAATGATTCTCAGGTGTTTCCAATCTGCATTCAGTACCTCTGTCCTTGGCTCTCAGGCCTTCTAGATTACATTAGCAGTTTCACCTGTGTAGCCCCATAATTGCTCTTGCTTAGTCATTGTGACTTTCACATACATATTTTATTTCTTTCACTGTATGTCCCATGTTGCATTTTCCTTAACATATTGGGGCCATGATATTGAGAACGCAGCTGCGCTGGGCAGGGCACGTTTCTAGGATGGAAGACCATCGCCTCCCAAAAATAGTACTCTACGGTGAACTCGCCGTGGGTCAGCATAAGAGGGGCGCTCCAAAAAAGCGATACAAAGACTCCCTGAAACAACATCTCAGGCTCGGCCAAATTGATCACCAACAGTGGTCCGCCCTGGCCTCACATCGGAAGGCATGGAGACGCACTATCCACAATGCTGCAGCCTTATTTGAGAACTCACGCCAAACAAGTCTTGAAGAGAAACGACAACGCAGAAAGAATCACAACCCAAAAACATCACCCAAGGAGACCTTTTGCTGTGCTTTCTGCAACCAGACTTGTTTATCTCGGATTGGCCTTTTTAGTCATCAGCGCGCTTGCAGAAAGCGCGGGATGTGTCCTTCCTGAATCTTCGTTTGCAAAGAAAAGCCAGAGAGAGAGGGGTTAAAAAAACAGAATTCAAAATGGGCTCTTTGATTAGTATCTTGAAACCACTACAGGACCTCTGTTGTTAAGTGCCAATTAAAGTGAACATGTGTCCACAGTTTGCTTCCATTTTCTACTAGGCACATATTGAAGATAATATGTGCTGCTTTCTTTGTGATAAATATGCAGTTGGCTTTGGAAGCACAGTTTTTTTTAAAGATGGATCCATAATGTGGTGATTTAAGTCCAGCAGCTTGAACCACAATAACTTGATAGAGATGTTTATTGTGTTTTCTTTCTCAGTGGGTTTCTGCTGAAGCTGAATATATAATAGTGAAAAATCCAGAAAAAGACCTATGAAGTACCTGTAAAGTTAAGCTTTCTGTAAATGGTCTGCTAAATTGTCAATGTGTCTTTGGAGTTAGGTAGAAGGAGACTTCAATGTGGGGTGGAGCCAAACTAACAGCATAATCTGATGCTTGCCTACTCAGAAGTAAACCCCCTAGATATGATTAGATTTATTCTCTGATATAGATTGCAACCTAAATTCATCAGACTTGTATCCCAACAAAATCAGTGGGACAAGTTAGTCATGACTTTCAATGGGGAAATAAGATTTGTGTAAAAGCTACAGTATGGGTATCTCATGTCATTCAGTGTGACAATTGATTCAAACATTTTTAGAGATTGCAGTATATAGTGAATGACAAACATTGACTAGAGACATGCAACTATCTGACCATCATGTTCCTTGGCACGAGGAACATGTAGTACGATGCATTACACAGGACTCCTTGCAAAGAAAAGGACGGGTGACTTTAAAATCATACATTTTAGACAAAAGGGAGCATACACTATCCCAATGACACCTAAGGGTGGCAATCTATCACCAATTATGTATGTACTAATCACACTGACGTTAGTGGAGATTATGAATCTGTTACTATGCACAGAATTGCATAGAGTGTTTTCAAAGAAAGTTGGAAAGTCAGCTGGATTTCTGCTATGAACCATAACAATATCTTAACAACTAATAAGAGTGCTTATGCAGAAGTAGTGCATGCAAACAGTTTTGATGGGGAGCAATTTCAACAATAATCTTTTCTAGGCAGAGCAAGAGATAATCCTGTTTTACAACCTGCACGCTACCAAATCACATAACTAATATTGTACAATATCAAGTACAGTATTGTTCCAATCTAGCTATAGCCGAAGGAGGTCTTTCACATGGAACACAGGATCCTCAGGAGCAGATTGACATTCAAACTAAAGAGGATGGAATAAATCATTATGTATCACCTACAATTATTCTTTTCACAAGCATTATACTTCTCTGTCAACCAAAAACCATAGGACCAATTTTTTTTCACCTGCATCAATCAGAACTATGCACACCATGGATGGCATCATAAATGATAAATATAACAAACAGTACCATGTGCACTAACAAGACTCTTCTGAAAAAGATTTAAAATCTGAGATGTATGTGTGCACTAGGCATGTAAGTCTCCACTTATTTCATCCTCACACACAAAAACAAATAATTGCAAAGGTTTTCTCCCTACTGAGTGAGATTATGGAGATTGGGGGCATTTTCCAGGCCTTTTTCGTGAAAAAAAATCATTTGTGCAAAAGCATTAGTTTTGTCCAAAAAGAAAACTAAAGATTGTGCAAACAAATTTTTCCATGAAAAGTCCTAAAATGTGAAATATCTCACAGCGTGCATACACTTTGCTTATTGCAAAGGAGAAAATGGACACAGGAGAGAATACGCATTCCAGTGCCACCACTGACCACCCCTTTTCCAAACAGATTTTAATGGTTGCAACTGTATATTAAACACTATTCCAAAATCACAGATATATTTCACAAATGCTGGCACAATTCTTGTGACCTGAGTAAAGTATGCACAGATGAAGTTATTAGTACAGGGCAGAGACGATAAATTTACAGCCCATGTTTTAAAACCCTGACAGTGTATTTTGGATTAAAAGCCAATCAGCTCTTACACGACTGCAGTGGCTTGCTCTGTCAGCAACCAGGCAAATCCCCTGCATTTGCCCACAGTGTCTCAGCGTACTTTGATAGTTATCTTGACAGAAGGCATCTTCACTTTTATGCTCATTCTGACACATTTATAAAGAGCCAAAGCAAAGCTCTTTCAAGTTTAATGAGAAACAGTAGCTTTCTATAATTCATATTCTCCATACAATCGCATTCACCATAGCAGATATGGCTTCCTTATGCAAGGAACTAAAGTAGTACCATGAATTTATCTTCTGCTAGACATATAAGTGCAAATTCATTGTCCCAATCTAAGATTTGCATAAGCAGTAGCCCAAGGGTATTTTCATAGATGAAGCTAAAAGTCTCTTTGAACCTCTCTCTCACTGCATGTGTGAATGTATTCAAGTCAAAATAGGAAGTGAATGATGGGTATGTGTTTTCTTTAATTGAATGCACATTCATCCAGTGTGGATTTTGGTCTGTCTATTAAACAACAAAACTGTGTTTCTACCTACCGTATATTCCGGCGTATAAGACGACTTTTGAGCACTCAAAAGTGCCCTCCAAAATTGACAGTCGTCTTATACGCCGGATACACTTTGCTTCACCTGCCTGCCTATCTCCTGCCTCTTCGCAAACGGAGCGAAGAGGCAGGAGATCGGGCAGGGGGTGAAGCAAAGTGCTCCTCCCTGCCACCCGCCCCCCCCCCGCGCTTCCACCCTCCCTCCCGAAAGTCGCGGAACCGCGGCTTTGGGGGGGTGGCTAGGAAGCCCCCTCCTCCCTTCCCCTGCCCACTCCCCGTGCATCCAACCCCCTCCCTGAAAGCAGCGGCACCGCTGCTTTCAGGGAGTGGGGGGGCGGAGAATCCCCCTCCTCCCTTCCCCCCGCCCACCCCCGCTCATCCACCCCCGTCCCTGAAAGCAGCGGAACCGCTGCTTTCAGGGAGTGGGGGGGCGGAGAATCCCCCTCCTCCCTTCCCCCGCCCACCCCCTGCTCATCCACCCCCCCTGAAAGCAGCGGAACCGCTGCTTTCAGGGAGTGGGGGGGGCGGAGAATCCCCCTCCTCCCTTCCCCCCGCCCACCCCCCGTTCATCCACCCCGTCCCTGAAAGCAGCGGAACCGCTGCTTTCAGGGAGTGGGGGGGCGGAGAATCCCCCTCCTCCCTTCCCCCCCCCACCCCCCGTTCATCCACCCCGTCCCTGAAAGCAGCGGAACCGCTGCTTTCAGGGAGTGGGGGGGCGGAGAATCCCCCTCCTCCCTTCCCCCGCCCACCCCCTGCTCATCCACCCCCCTCCCTGAAAGCAGCGGAACCGCTGCTTTCAGGGAGTGGGGGGCAGAGAATCCCCCTCCTCCCTTCCCCCCGCCCACCCCCCGTTCATCCACCCCGTCCCTGAAAGCAGCGGAACCGCTGCTTTCAGGGAGTGGGGGGGCGGAGAATCCCCCTCCTCCCTTCCCCCGCCCACCCCCTGCTCATCCACCCCCCTCCCTGAAAGCAGCGGAACCGCTGCTTTCAGGGAGTGGGGGGCAGAGAATCCCCCTCCTCCCTTCCCCCCGCCCACCCCCCGTTCATCCACCCCGTCCCTGAAAGCAGCGGAACCGCTGCTTTCAGGGAGTGGGGGGGCGGAGAATCCCCCTCCTCCCTTCCCCCCCCCACCCCCCGTTCATCCACCCCGTCCCTGAAAGCAGCGGAACCGCTGCTTTCAGGGAGTGGGGGGGCGGAGAATCCCCCTCCTCCCTTCCCCCCGCCCACCCCCCGTTCATCCACCCCGTCCCTGAAAGCAGCGGAACCGCTGCTTTCAGGGAGTGGGGGGGCGGAGAATCCCCCTCCTCCCTTCCCCCCCCCACCCCCCGTTCATCCACCCCGTCCCTGAAAGCAGCGGAACCGCTGCTTTCAGGGAGTGGGGGGGCGGAGAATCCCCCTCCTCCCTTCCCCCGCCCACCCCCTGCTCATCCACCCCCCTCCCTGAAAGCAGCGGAACCGCTGCTTTCAGGGAGTGGGGGGCAGAGAATCCCCCTCCTCCCTTCCCCCCGCCCACCCCCCGTTCATCCACCCCGTCCCTGAAAGCAGCGGAACCGCTGCTTTCAGGGAGTGGGGGGGCGGAGAATCCCCCTCCTCCCTTCCCCCGCCCACCCCCTGCTCATCCACCCCCCTCCCTGAAAGCAGCGGAACCGCTGCTTTCAGGGAGTGGGGGGCAGAGAATCCCCCTCCTCCCTTCCCCCCGCCCACCCCCCGTTCATCCACCCCGTCCCTGAAAGCAGCGGAACCGCTGCTTTCAGGGAGTGGGGGGGCGGAGAATCCCCCTCCTCCCTTCCCCCCGCCCACCCCCCGTTCATCCACCCCGTCCCTGAAAGCAGCGGAACCGCTGCTTTCAGGGAGTGGGGGGGCGGAGAATCCCCCTCCTCCCTTCCCCCCACCCCCACCCCCGCTCATCCACCCCCGTCCCTGAAAGCAGCGGAACCGCTGCTTTCAGGGAGTGGGGGGGTGGAGAAGCCCCCTCCTCCCTTCCCCCCGCCCACCCCCCGCTCATCCACCCCCGTCCCTGAAAGCAGCGGAACCGCTGCTTTCAGGGAGTGGGGGGGCGGAGAATCCCCCTCCTCCCTTCCCCCCACCCCCACCCCCGCTCATCCACCCCCGTCCCTGAAAGCAGCGGAACCGCTGCTTTCAGGGAGTGGGGGGGTGGAGAAGCCCCCTCCTCCCTTCCCCCCGCCCACCCCCCGCTCATCCACCCCCGTCCCTGAAAGCAGCGGAACCGCTGCTTTCAGGGAGGGGGGGGTGGCGGAGAAGCCCCCTCCTCCCTTCCCCCTGCCCACTCCCCATGCATCCACCCCCCTCCCTGAAAGCCGCAGAAACGCGTTTTCAGGGAGGGGGGGGTGGCGGAGAAGCCCCCTCCTCTCTTCCGGCTGCCCACTCCCCATGCATCCACCCCCCTCCCTGAAAGCCGCAGAAACGCGCTTTCAGGGAGGGGGTGGCGGAGAAGCCCCCTCCTCCCTTCCCCCCACCCATCCCCCGCGCATACACCCCCCTCCCGAAAGGGAGGGGGGCTTGGAAGCCCCCTACTCCCTGCCACCCTCCCACCCTCCGCCCAGCCACCCCCCTTCCCCAAAGGCTCGCTTTGGAGAGGGGGGGTGGCTGCGAAGCCCCTTCCCCCCTGCCACCCTCCGCCCAGCCTCCCCCCTTCCCCAAAGCCCCGTTTGGCCGCACAGCCTGCAGATCCCCCTCCTGCGCTCCCTCCTGGAAGGGAGCGCAGGAGGGGCATGCGGAGGCTGCGTGGCCAAACCGCGATTCGCCCCTTCTTCCCACCTTCCTGGAAGGTGGGGAGAAGGGGCGAACGTGCCCCTTTTGGGCGCACAGCCTCCGCATCCTCCTCCTGCGCTCCCTCCTGGAAGTGAGCCCAGGAGGGGCATGCGGGGGCTATGCGTTGGAAGAAGGGGGTCGTCTTATAGGGCGAATATATCACAAACTCTGCATTTTACTTTAAAAATTGGGGGGGTCGTCTTATACGCCGGGTCGTCTTATACGCCGGAATATACGGTATTAGACAAATCAGGGAGAAACAATTCTGAATGCTTGAGTAGTGACCTTGAACATGTCTGAACCTAGCACTCTCGGTAGTTCAGTTAATTGTCAGTCGTCATTTAAAACAGCTCTGTTGTATGCTGGAAAAATGCTAAGTTTAAAAGTTGAGCAATGTGTGAATTTGAATTTTTTAGTAAAATTGAATAAAACACCAATGGAATCTTTTCAAATGCTTACTGAGGCCTATGAAGAAGACTGAATGTCTCGTGCACATGTGTTTGAGAGGCACAAAAGATTCAGAGAAGGACGTGAGAATGCGGAAGATGATGAATGCCCTGGACAACCTTCCACTTCAAGAACCAAAGAAATTGTGGAAAAAATCAGTCAGATTATTTGAGGAGACTGATGACTCAGTGTCCAAATGATAGCTGGAACATTAACAAAGGGGCCGGTTCCACGGCTATTTTTGTTGCGGTATTTATCGCATTAGCGCAGTTTCGATTTAGTGTTGCAAAGTTCCCACGATATTATTTCGGATCCTACTTAGTTCTGCGATGTAGTTCAGATCATAGAATCATCGAATCATAGAATTGTAGAGTTGGAAGAGACCACGAGGGCCATCCAGTCCAACTCCCTGCCACGCAGGAAATCTTGATCAAAGCATCCCCGACAGATGGCAATCCAGCCTCTGTTTAAAGACTTCCAAGGAAGGAGACCCCACCACGCTCCAAGGGAGTGCGTTCCACTGCCGAACAGCTCTTACTGTCAAAAAGTTCCTCCTAATGTTGAGGTGGAATCTCTGTTCCTGGAGCTTGCATCCATTGCTCCGTGTTCCAGTCTCTGGAGCAGCAGAAAACAAGCCTGCTCCATCCTCAGCGTGACACCCCTAAGATCCAGTAAATCAAGAGTCTCGGCATGGCTCCAAGCTATTCCCCTGCCACCCTTCTTTGTTCTCTGACCTGCCTCCATTAGGAAAACGAAAGATGTTTTAAGAGGATGCTTCAAAGCAGATGTTTACCGGAAAGGTATGATCCTGAGACAAAACAAGTCAGTGAACTAGAAAACACCATCATCACCAAGAATGAAAAAAGCATATCAGAGCAAGTCCACATTCAAAGCCATGCTCATTGTGGATTTTTTTTACAGCAAAGATGTAATTTTGGCAGAATGGGTTCCAGAAGTCAGAACAGTGAACCAGCATTTTATAAGGAAGTTTTGACAAGTTGAGAGAAAGAGACAGGAAAAAAAGCCAGAACTGTTGAAAAATTGTTTCATTCTTCATCAAGACAATGTGCCTGCTTAAATAGCACTTTCTATGAAGCAGTTTTTGGCCGATAAATGCATTACTACACTTGAATATCCTCCATATTGCCCAGATTTGGCATCATGCGATTTTTTTCTTTTCCCTAAAGTGAAATTGGTGCTTAAAGGAACACGTTTTGAGTCAGTTGATGCAGTAAAGAAGAAAATGGCAGATGTGTTAAGACAATTGACAGAAACTGATCTGCTCCATGTCTTCAACCAGTGGAAAACAAGACTGCATCGGTGCGTGAGTGTGAATGGGGAGTATATTGAAGGAGGCAAGCATTAGAATTGTAATACATATAAATAAAGATGGATTATTGTATCAGTGTCATTATTTAATAGACAGACTTCATAAGTTAGAAATAAATGGACGTAAGCACCGATGATGATGTCTACAGCACATTGGTTTTATCAGGTATAAGTAACTAGGAGTATAAAGAATATTCCCTAGTTTTCTTGTCCTTAATAAGAAAGTGTGTTTCAACATGTCACACACTCCATTGAAAAAAATGTCAAGTGCTATAAGATTTTTCATCCTTCAATAAAAGTGAAAAATGTGATGCTTTTTCCATTCCCCCCTCCCTTCAGTGATTTTTATATAGGTGCCGTTTACACGGCAAAATAAATCCTAAAAGAATGCGACAAGAAGCCTGATATTTCCCACGCATTTCAAAGCCACAGTGCCCTTTTCAGAAGGAGGGGGAGCAAAAAACCCATAAGTCGTGCAGTATCAGCTTTTGCTAGTTTTCCTGACTTTTTTGATAAAGTTTGCGAAAATGCGCACAATTGGTCATGTGAACTTAGCACTCGCAAATGTCTGTGTGAACTTGCATCGACCTTTTCAAATTAGTGTGAGTAGAGCTGAATCCTGATTGGTTGGAGTGACCATTGTGCCTTCTCTGAATAGACGGAGGGGTTGGAGAGAGAAATCCACCAAGCCTGCCTTTTGCCCCTTCTTCTGCTTGCAGCCCACTTTGGGAAATCTGCTCTGAGCCCTTCCTGTTTGTTTCAAAGGAAGGCTTTGGGGGCAGGGAAGATGATTGGGAATGGAGCTAGCCCCCGCTTGGGTGGTATGTATGTGTGTGCCTGCTGCAACCGGCCAATCACTCCATCATTCTTTTGTTTGTTTGTGCTTTCCATCACTCCTTTGTGTTTATTTAAGGCTTTGGGGGCAGGGAAGACGATCAGGAACTTGGGTGGTGTGTGTGTGTGTGTGTGTGTGAGCGTGCTCAACAGACAGATCGCTCCATCATTCTTTTGTTTGTTTGTGCTTTTCTTCCCTCTCATTATTTACGGTCTCTTTTCGCCTCAACATGACCCCTCCTTGCTCCCTCCCCGCCTCCTGCCTGGCTTTAATAATCTGGAGGCCATGCCCCCCCTTTGCCTATGTAAACTAATGAAAACCAAAACTGGCTGCATCTTCCAAATAAGCTTGAATTTGTGTGAATTATGCACTGCTGATGCGAAAGAACAGTAATCCGGAATTCTGCAAACTTTATTCTGTCGTGGAACTGGCACCAGAGAATCATTGTATTTTTGCACAGATTACAGTGGGTTGTTTTGTTTTGTTTTTTGGTAGAAATATTTTTGCAGAAAACTCAATGTGTTTGTGAAAAAGTTATGAAATACAAAGCAGATCATTGAAAGATGTGAGTAAACTCCTACAGCCTCACTCATTAAGGAGAAAACCTTTGAAATTGTTCATTTTCATGTGCAAAACCAAAATAAGCCAAAGTAGAAAGTATCTCTGCTGTAACAATAGAATGGGATGTAGGGGAATTAGAGCTGCTTTCCATGTAATGTCAGTGAATGTGTTCTCACAAGCTACTCTACTATAGAAGTATTCAGGACTGGCCCAAGACTTCAGGTCCTGCTGCTTGAAACATGGAACACAATCCCACCATTCCCCCATGCAGAAGCTAACTGGACTGACAGCTGAATCTTGCTTCAGCATTGGATATGGCACTGTAGGGCTTGCTTCTCATCTTCTTTGGATATGGAGGAAAATACTCACTGCATGAAATAACTGGTCTTCCCTAAGGCCAGAGATGAGCAGAAAATAGGATGCTTTCAAATACTTCTTTAATATGTAACATCAAAGACGCTCAGTAGAAACAGAGCAGTTCACACATGATATGCAAACATACTAATGTTTCACAAATAATTTTTGCTGGATCTATGAGGACAATCACATGCATTCACAAAGGAGAGGAAGCTGCTATTACAGTCTAAGCTGCCTCTTAAAGAGGTATATCCTACTTACACTACACCAAGGATAGGCAACTGTGGAGGGCTGGGGGGATGCATTGGCCCTTCAGGAAACCTTGGAGGGCTGCAAACACACCCCACCATACCTGCCCCTGCAAATTCAAAACAAATTTTTGCCCTCAAACCTTCTCCAGAGTCATGGGACACCATGTTTTTGGGTTTTCCTGGGCCATTTTAGATCCAGGAGAGGTACTTTTTAACAACAGAAAGAGAGCAAAAGTAATTTCTTATATCCAAAAAAAGTCTTCTCCTAGGCCTACATTGGCCCAACCTCATCCCCAATGAGGTAGAAATGCCCCCCCACACCTCCTCGAGGGCAATTAGAGGCAAAACGTTTGGGGGGAATCATTTTTTTACCACTAAGTGGCCCAGGAGGCCTCCAGATGGGGTGGAAATACTGTTCAGATACCCTAAGGGGCACTTTGGGACATAATGGAGAGAAAAAAATTATCCCTGGTGACCACATGCAGTCCATGGACCACACTTTGCGCATTTTAGTTCTAGACACCCTTCCACTACAGGTAAGGGAGCAAGTGAACTAAGGAGTGCAAAGCATACCACATAAAACACACAGTCTGTTCTTTTACAGTTTAGAATTGCTCCCTGCTTTCCCGGTGGCATTTGTCACCTGCCAGCTTCCATATCTGCCTAGTGGTAGGGTCAGACCTGCAATAATTTCTATTTATAACTAATCAGAGAAAGACAGAACTAATTATCTGTCGTCCTGTGTTACTTATATCTGTTTTCACCAATGCAGATATCCCATTATTTTTCCTCCAATTAAATATACTCTTTCCATTACTACTGGCCTCCTCCCCAAAAAGGTCCAAAATTTCAGATATTATGTTGATGTAGTAACGTATTTATGTGCATCCTCTGTAAATTAGGGGTGGATAAATCTATCAGTTTCACTTTATCCCACATTCAAATTATGTCCATTTCAATCCCTCAAATCTATGAAGAAATATATGTATTTTAGGAGTTTTTTATAATTAAAAAAGAAAAAGAAACAAAACCAGATTCTCATCCCTAAATTTGTTATTAATTCAATATTGGGACCCGTTTCATGGGATATGAAAAATGCATTTTCCGACTACTTCTGGCTTTAAGCATGTCCTGCAATTACAGGCAAAACTTTGTAACAATCTGCCGTGACAGTTCTTAACAGATAGTTCAAGAGACTTGAATTTCACTACTGCTTTCAGCCTGGAGGTCTCCTGTGCTGCTAACAAGTGTTCTACTGCATTTCTCAGCCTGGAAAGAATATAAAGCTAAACAACATGATATCCAAAGTCAGTTGGAGCTATGAATCATTGCAAAAATGCTTGAGAGAAGCTGAAAATGCACACTCTCCCCAAAGAGTTCATGTCACATCTTATTTGTACTTTCAGAAAGAACTCACATAATATTAGAAGCTGTAGGTATTCAATAAACTGTATGAAACTTGGATAATTTTGAGAAAAGTTTTAAGCCTCTTTGAAATCTTAGACATTTCTGAAACCTGACTCTTCTTGAAGTCAATTTATGAAGCTCTCCTGTGGTTTCCAGTTCATATTCTTTACATTTTTGAAAGTGAAGGAATTCATACCAGAAGCAAAACACCAAATTCGCAGTGTAGTCTATGGTTTTAGAAAGAATGGTGGCCAAGCATGTTCTTTAGTGACTGAGAGTGACAGAAATGAGAGCTTCTAATTGCTGAGGTCACTGATGGCCAGGGACCCCTCTTATTGAAGATGATTTCTGGCATTTTCCAGGACTAGGGATGTGTTCCCCACCCCCCTTGTGGATTTCACCCAGTTCTTGGAGTGCTGACAGACCAAACACAGTTTGTGCCACAGAATCCTCATGCTGATGGACGGATTCAGACATGTCTGGGGAGGGTGTAAAAATGTATATCCGAAAGTATGAAGAATGCAGATGTTTCAGATCTGCACAAAACATTGCTAAACATGAGAATGTGCTCAAGCCAAGTGTACAGATTTTAAAACGTATACAAAAATGCACTCATTTTGGAGAAGAAAATTATATATAAAACTATATATACATGTATAAAAATGGGAACATCTAAAAGTGTATATGACTGAAAAATGCACAAAACATGCTTTAATCAACAGGAAAGATGAGTACAAGAAACAGACATTTTAAAATGTTTACAAAAAGGTGTCTGTTTTAGAAAATGCAAAAATAATTTGCATAAATTTTCTCATGGAGGAGGTGGGAAGCAAAGTCTCATGATTTGAGATGCAAGTCAAGGATGGGTGGGGATTCAGGTGAAATTTGAAGAAATGCAAAGAAATAAAAGGCTGAAAGATTTTCAGATCCCTTGTTGTGTGTAGATAATTTTTTGGCTGCTGAAATCATTGAGTGCTCATCAGAGTATTTGGACCCATCAAACAACTTCAGAAGTCTAATGTTACAGGGTAGAGAATTTACTAGAGTCAGGATTCTTTTCTCTTTTTTATCAGTTATTCTTGTAGGCATTTTGCAGCCATATCCCCTCTCTCCAAAGGTACAGTAGATCTCAGCATCAACAGATGTATTATTAATCTGTCTTCAGAAAGCAATAGCTTTTGCACAGCTTGAACATTTCTCTTGTTTCTGAATTTGAACACTCCAATCATAACTCTAAAATGGCTGTAAATCAGTAGATCTCTTTTTCTGTAATGAAACTTTAATAAATCAGAGGTGACGGGAAGAGTTGTAAAAGGACTTTAAAGCTGGTGAAGTTTCACAACAGCAATCAATCAGCTTTCTCCACAGAGGATACTTGGCAATGCAAGGTGCAAAATCAGAGAATTATCCTTCCCTTGGAAATGTGTGATGTGATTATTATTATTTTTGCGCTGTTTGACACAAATGTTTCACAGTGAAGCCTAACCATCAGAGGCCTATTTGAAAAGAAAAATTGGTGAAAGTTGGTTTCTTTTCTTTTGGGGCAGGGGGTTCTTGAGCTTACCAGGCTCACCTTGAAATAGGACTACAACACACCTTATTGGAAGAACAATTTTGTCTGCATATATTTCTCAGGAACCCTGAGTACATTTACAGTATTTGGAAGTTAGGCCACCATCACAGCCCCATTGGTGAGGTACTAGGGCAGGGACTCATTCCTTGCATATGAAGACCCAGTCAGGCACTAAGTTCTGCTGTGTTAATTATCCAGGCTATTTATTTGCAGTAATAAATGGGATATAACTGTATTGCATGCTGTTTTCCCTAATGTATGCATTTGGAAATGGGCAAATGTGTTTTTTCCTTCGCTCATTCATGGGTAAATCTAGAGCTTGGGTAAGTTACTTTTTGAACTACAACTCCGTGCTGGCTCGGAGATTCTGACAGTAGCATTTTAAAAAAGCAAGTTACCTCAAGAGTCCTGATGATACATAAATGCCATAAATAAATAAATGATAGCTTCCTGTGAATCATATTCTAATATAGCAAATCATAGCACATTTCTCCAGTTCCAGTCCATTCATTGCCTCCAAGGATCCAGTTGCTCCATCCTGTGAAGTGTATTCATGCCTGGTATGGTGGTTAGATCCATAAACCTCCTGCCCAGCAGTTGTACTGGCCAAACACAAGTAGGGATGGATGAATTTCATTGTTGCACTTCCTACAATACGCACTTTTTTCAAGCACAGTTCTATCCTATTTCCACATCAATTTTGAAACACTTTTGAAAAGTGGACATGCATATTCTTATTCTCTCAGAACTCTTCATGAAGCATGGTGGGAGAACTCAAAAGCTCATCACATTTGTGACATTTTATTGATTTAATAAAAGTGTTACTCAGAGTTGAATTTAGTTTCTTACATTTTGGGTTTTTTAAAACTTGCTAATGAATATTTTATGCATTTTCATGTACATTTTCATACACATGGGAATTTGTACATGTTTTGTACATAGGAATTTGTACATGTTTTGTACACCACTTCCCCTAATTTATGTGTTTTTGCCATTCTCTTCCCAACAATATGGCTTTTTATATGTGATTTTCCCTAAAATGTGTACTTGCAGTATGGTATATTTTCGCCTAAATAATACACATCTTTGGTACACATTTAGACATTGTGGTATTCATCCAACAACTACATCACAAAATTCAGAGAAATGTGAAAACAGAAGGATAATTGCCTTCCAGTTTGCATCCAGTGAATTTTAGAAAATATGAATGAACAAACTTTTTTTTTTTTTGCTTCTATCCTTGTGTATGAGGGGGAGGTGACTGAACTGCTAGGATACCACCAGTGGGTTATAATCATTATTACTAAACATCTTACTAAATGTGTACACCATCTTTTACAAAAAATGGACTTTTCCACTCACTGGAGTCATATAGAAACTGCGAATCTCAGCCCTCCTGACTGCACCTACCTTTATTCCCACATCATGCACCATAAACTTAGAACAATATCCCATACATTTCTGGCTAATTCTCTACTCATATGGCAGAAATGGCTCCAGCTACTTGCCCCTGATCCCACCCCTATATGACTCTTCCGCTTACATCTTATCTTTCCATTGACAGACAAATTTCCCCAGTATAAATTGTGGAAACAATTTGGACTTTACTGAGTTTGACACCTTTTTGCTGCTGGGAAACACAAATCTAGGCAAGATATAGCATCTTCCCTCCTTACAATCCACCCTGGAGGGCTTCAGCTACACCAGGTCACTTCCTTCCTCTCTTGCCTTGTTGAAGTGGGCAAGACCCCACTCCCCCTCACCTTTTATGAGAACTTATGCATAACATCTAACACTCAGGAGTGGGGCTTTGCTGCAGTCATCTATAAATCTTTAATTGAGCATCAGTATAGGAGGGGACACCTGATGCACTTGATCTGGCAGTCAGACTTATGAATCACAATTTCAGAGGCTGAGTTGGACCGCATTTGGTTGTCTTCCCCATTCAAGTCCCGATCAGTGTCCACCAAAAAGGGAACTGTAAAATTAGTGAACAAATGGTACTTGACCACTGTGCAGTTATCCAGGATGCTTAAAAATATGTCACCACAATGTTGGAGGGGATATAATGCCAGGGGCTCGTACCTACATATGTAGGTAGAATGTCCAAAAGTGAAGGTTTTCTGGAATAATGTCAGTCTATGTCTCTTCTATTGCTCAGCAGTCTGTTAATTTCTGCCCAGCTCTTTTATTGCTGTTGGTTTATGTTAATGACAACAAGGTTTTAAAGGAAGAGAGGAAGGAAAATTGATTGCATTCCTCCTCGCTGCTGCCAGAAATGAGATAGCTAGACACTGGAAAACTGGGCAGTTCTCGATAGATGGATGGTGGGGGGAAATTGGTCTACCTGGCTATCAGAAAAACTGTCACACTCTATTAAACTTTATAATTGACACACAAAGACATCTACTTTCATTGAAGACTGTTTTATTTTAATAAAATATGTGAACAACAGTAGAAATCAGCTTCAACCGCCCAAAGCTCAAAGGCACTTCTGGATAGACGTCTTCCATTCTGCTTATCTACCCACCATGACCTGTTCCTTGGCAATGTCTGATCCTTCCTGACTGTACCTGTGTGTGGAACATGTAAAAACTGTTACCTGTGTCTATGCTGAATAGTTTTTGTTTTCCCCCTGTTTTAAACATTCTTCCTGTTCTCTTGTTGTAATCCAACATTACTGTGTTTGTAACTAATAAGACAGGAACCCAAATAAACTAAAATTTATAATAAGAAAGAAAGATGAGGAAAGACTTTCTATGATGAGACAGTCCAAAATGAAACAAGAGTGCCAGAAGATGATACTCCGAGGTGGGAAAATACTCAATGAGCTACTGGGGAAGTATGTGTAGTGATGTGGCCAATGGCACAAATGGACTCTGGCTGAGAGGACGTTCAACTGCTGACATACTCAGAAGTGAAAGAAAAGTCTGAAGCTGCACAGTACATATTATAGGAACATGGAATGTGAGAAGCATGAATCAGGGGAATCTAGGCATTGTAAAACAAGAAATGAAATGTATAAATATTGTAATACTTGGGGTGAGTGAGCTAAAGTGAACAGAAATGCAACATTTCCAGTCAGAAGATTATACATTGTTTTACTCAGGAAATGAAACCCTAAAAAGAAATGAGTGGCATTTATAGTGAGGAGAGATGTAGCGAAAGCAGTCAAGTGATATAATGCAAAGTCTTACCAAATAATATCAGGAAGACTTCAGGGGAAATCCATCAATATAACCATAATCTAAGTTTATGCTCCAACTACAGAAGCAGAAGAAGAAGAAATTGAAAGATTCTATTCTGGAGTCCAGGAGGAAGTTGATCAATTGAGTCATTGTAAACAATTTGTTCATTGCAAACACATTCTTCAAGCAACCAAAGAGGCACTGTATACATGGATATCACCTGATGGCCAATATAGAAATCAAATAGACTAACTACATAATTGGAAGCAGAAGATGGAGGAGCTCCATTCTCTCTGCAAAAATAAAACCAGGAACAGATTGTGGCACACACCATGCACAGCTAATATCAAAAATTAGAATAAAGCTAAGATAATATTTTTAAAAATAGATTTGCACTGTTAAGCCTGATTGACTGGGAGCCAGAAGAACTCTGGACTGAAGCCAGGGACATTGACAGGGAAGAATGCAAAAAGACACTATCTAAAGCCAAAAAGAAATAGAAGCCTCATTGGATGACAGATAACACTCTTAAAGCAGTTAAGAACAGATGAGGAGCAAAAGCAAAATGGAATAGGTTTGAACCCTATTCTTTTCTATAGAAGACAACAACAAAAAAGGTAAAACAAAAGACCTCTTCCATAAGATCTAAGACCCCAAAGGGAATTTTAAACCAAGAGTAAGGATATTCTATGACAAGCAGGGGAACACACTGCATGATCAAGAAGAAATAAAAAGCTGATGGAAACAATACATGGAAGAACTCTTCAAAAGAGATTAAAGGATGGTAGATTTATTCAAGAAAGAACCATTTGAAGATGAATCCACAAATTTAGAAAGGGAAATATAAGCTGCATTCAAAGCACTTGGGGGAAATAAATCACCAGGAACAGATGGCATACCAATAGAGCTGTTTCAAGCAACAGAGACACAACTGACACAAATCTGTACTAAAATCTGTCGACAAAAATGGAAAACAAAAAAATGCCCCACAGATTGGAAATGCTCAATTTACATTCCAATCCCCAAGAAAGGGGACACCAGGGATTTCAGTAACCACAGGACCCTTGCATTAATCTTCCACTCAAGCAAAGTGATGCTCAGAATTCTTCAGTGAAGACATTGATCAAATATAGAGTGAGAAATGCCAGATGTCCAAGCTGGGTTCAGAAAAGGAAGAGGTACAAGGGATCATATTACAAACATATGTTGGATTATAAAGTGTACCAAAGAATTTCAGAAGATCAGCCTGTGCTTTATAGATTATAGCAAAGCCTTTGATTGTGTAAACCATGAAAAACTATGGATTGTTCTTAAAGAAATGGGTGTACCACAACATTTGATTATCCTAATGTATAACCTGTACTCAGGAAAGAGGCCACTGTTAGGACAGAATATGGAGAAACAAAATGGTTTCCAGTTGGCAAAGGGGTTAGGCAAGGCTGCATTTTATCATTCCATTTGTTAACTTGCATGTTGAATGTATCATACGCAAAGCTGGATTACACTCTTGAGGAAGAAGGTGTGAAAATTGGAGGAAGAAACATAAAAAGTTTAAGATATGCATATGACACCATACCGCTGGCAGAAAATAGAAAAGACGTAGAATGACTACTGAAGAAAGTCAAGGAAGAAAGTGCAAATGCCAGTTCACAGTTGAACATTAAGAAAACAAAAATAATGTCCACAGATGATATACATAACTTTAAAGTACACAATTTAGACATTGAAATAGTCAAGAGTTCCTATACCTTGGCTCAGTCATTAATAAAAATGAAGGCTGCAGTCAAGAAATCAGAAGAAGACTAGGACTTAGAAGAGCAGCTATGAAGGAACTAGACAAGATTCTGAAGTGTATAGATATATCACTGAATACCAAAGTCAGGATTGCCTGTGCCATTGTATTTCCAGATCTTCTTTGTGGTCTCTGTGAATCACATAGCTGGGTTACTCCTGCGCCTGCGCAGAGCTTCGGAACTTTCTAGAAACACTAGGCAGAATGTGCTTTGATACATTTTTGGCAGTAACTCCGCCCATCCTAACGGTCCCTTATAAGGGCTTCCCACCTAAATCCCCTCAGTTCCTTTCTTTCCGCCGCGTTAGCAGCTTGAAGGAACCTCTGTTCACTAGGTGTTTTTTCTCTCATCGATCTGGGTTGACTTGGCTTTTGCTCTTTGATGACGATTTTTTTCTCTCTCCCACTGGTTTTGGTATTCGGCTTCTGATCACTCTGTTTTTGACCCTTTTCTGGCTTTTGACTACGATTTGACTTACTCCTTCGGCTTTGGCATTACCTCAGATATCGTTACTGACCTCGGACTGGCTTTGACTACGATTCCTCCTTTGTGATTATTATTATTATTATTGTGAGTAAAATGTCTGGCAAGGGAGCCTTTAAGCATTGCGTGATATGTCAAGCAAAACACCCGGCTGCGGATGCTTATTCCCGCTGTTTAATCTGTTTGGGAGAGGCTCACAATGTCAACGCATGCGTCCATTGTAAGACGTTTACACCGCAGGCCCAGAAACATCGGCTCTCCCGCCTGAAGTCTTTCCTTTATGAAAAGGCACTGCTCCCTGGTTCCGCTCCAGCTTCGACTTCTGCTTCGGCTCCTCCTTCCGAGCCTCGAGGCCGTGAGTGATCTCGGTCTCCTCCATCCTCTGGGCAAAAGCGTCATCGGTCCCGGAGCGTCATCGGTACCCAGAGTACAAGGGTACTCTGGTCAGGCATACTGTCGATCACGGTTTGCTCCCTCTACCTCTCCGGCCTCATCGGTGAGGAGCCAGGGCTCGGGTTCGAGATCCAGGGATCAGGGCTGGAAGAAATTTTAAATCCCCCCCTTTGATGTTTTTTCTGTTTCTCCTTAAACACCTTGGGGATCGACTGTCCAACTTCCAAGACACCTGGACTTCTATAACATCAGACCGCTGGGTGCTTCAAATCATCCGAACAGGCTATTGGATAGAGTTCGACATTCTGCCTCCGACAGGACGGGTTCGATCAACACCGCCCTCCCCTCCCCTCCTCGAGGAGGTGCAGACTCTGTTGCAGAAGGGAGCCATCTAACCCATCGACCCCGATCTTCACCACCTCTGCTTCTTCTCGAGGTACTTTCTGGTCACCAAGAAAGACGGCAGTCTGCGCCCGATTCTCGACCTCCATGGAGTAAACAAGTACATAGCCCCGAAGAAGTTCAGAATTGTCACCCTGGCCTCCATCCTTCCACTCCTGAAACGGTATGACTGGTTTGCCTCCGTAGACCTGAAGGACACCTATTTCCACATAGGGATCCATCCAGCTCACAGGCAGTTCCTTGCATTTCAAGTCGGGACCGAAGTCTTCCAGTTCAGGGTGCTTCCCTTCGGCCTCTCCACTGCTCCTCGAGTCTTTATGAAGTGCATGGCAGTGGTGGCGGCGTTCCTGCGGCAATAGGGAGTAGTGGTGTTTCCCTACATAGATGACTGGCTGATTGTGGAGGAGTCTCGCCATCAGCTCGAACTCGATGTTGGTCACACCTTAGATGCGTTAGACTGCCTGGGACTTGTCATCACTGAGAAGTCCCAGCTCCAACCAGCTCAAGTGATCCAATTCATTGGGCTCGGCTGGACTCTCTAACTGCAGCGGCATACCTACCTCAAGACCGCTTCAACACCCTTTGGTCCCTGATCCACGCTTGTTGTCAGTCCCGAAGACTCCCCGCTCACTCAGTCCAAGTGCTTCTCGGTCACATGGCAGCCACGACGTATGTGACCCAACTCGCCAGACTTTGATACCGTCCGCTCCAACAATGGTTCTTGCAGGTTTTCGACCCTCTTCGCGACCCTCCAAGCAAGATGCTCACAATGCCACATGCAGTCCAAAGATCCCTAGATTGGTGGCTGATACCAGACAACGTCCTGTCGGGAATGCCGTTCGACCCTCCTCAGCCAGACGTTTCCTTGACAACAGATGCGTCACTGCAAGGATAGGGAGCCCACCTCGGCTCTTACGAGATTCGAGGGTCTTGGAACACCGAGGAGCAAGCTCTCCATATCAACGTCCTGGAACTTCTCACCGTCCAGAAAGCACTACGAGCCTTCGAGTCCCTGGTAAGAGGCAGGACTGTGATGATACTGACAGACAACACATCTGTCATGTACTACCTAAACAAGCAGGGAGGTACGAGGTCCCCTCAACTTCTGCAACTTATGCTGGATATCTGGAATTGGTGTGTCCTCAGAAAGGTGTTCCTCCAATCCATCCATCTTCCAGGGGAGGAGAACACTCTTGCCGACGGGCTCAGACGTTCCAGTCTCTCCATCCACGAGTGGCACCTACACAGATCGGTCACCTTAGACCTATTCCGGACCTGGGGGTCCCCTCAAATAGATCTCTTTGCGACCCCCGAGAACTCTCACTGTCCCCAGTTCTGTTCCAGGAGACACGTTCCGGGTTCGAGGGGAGATGCTTTCCTGTTCCGATGGTCGGGCCCGCTACTCTATCTGTTCCCTCCATTCCCCCTTCTGACAAGAGCGATCTCCAAGCTCCGTCGGGATCGAGCAAACGCCATTCTCATCACCCCGTGGTGGCCTCGACAGCCGTGGTTTGCAACTCTCCTTCGCATGTCGAAGCGTCGCTTCATCCGTCTACCATCCCGTCCGGATCTGCTCACCATTCATGGAGGCAAGGTCAGACATCCTGACCTGGACACCCTACGTCTAACGGCATGGAGTTTGACTCTATAATTCGACCATCGGGTTCGAGACTCTCGGGTTCGTCCTCTATATCGAGGCAGACTGCATCTCTCCACCCGGATGTCCAAGCTGTCATTGATGCTGCTCGACGGCCGTCCACTCAGAAATCCTATACTTACAAGTGGAAAAAGTATGAAGCCTTTTTGGCCTCCAAGGATCCGATTCCTGACCCGTTCTCCATCCCAACAGTGCTGGAGTTTCTTCTCCAATTGTCTTCTGCGGGTCTGTCTCTTTCATCGATCCGGTGCTACCTGGCGGCCATTTCTGTCGAGTTCCAGGCTAAGGGTCATCCATCTCCCTTTGTTGATCAGCGACAGTGAAGAAGTTTCTAAGAGGCTATGCCAATCTGCACCCTCCAGTGACTGAACCGACCCCGGTGTGGAGCCTCGAACTGGTTCTTTCACAGCTGGTCCGTCGACCATTTGAACCTTTGGCTTCCACCGATCTCTGACTTCTATCTTGGAAGACGGCTTTCCTTGTGGCCATCACTTCGGCACGTCGAGCTGGTGAACTCTGTGCCTTGAGGTCTGACCCTCCTTACACTATTTTCCACAAACATAAAGTGGTCCTCCGTCCCGACATCTCCTTCCTTCCGAAGGTGGTGTCTAACTTCCATCTGAATCACTCTCCCTGCCCTAATGCAGGATCCGAAGGACGATTTTGAACGCACCCTTCATCTTATGGATGTTAGAAGAGCTCTAGCTTTCTACATTCAGCGGACTGCGTCCCACAGAAAGTCACCCAAACTGTTTGTATCTTATGCTGACTCGAAACTCGAAGGGCCCATTTCCTCACAGCGACTATCGAAGTGGGTGACTTCGACCATTGCTCTCTGCTACGAACTGGCAAAGAAGCCTATGCCTTCACGGATTCGAGGACACTCGATGAGAGCTGTCTCCACTTCAACAGCCTTTCTCTCTGAAGTGCCTCTAGAGGACATTTGCAGAGCTGCAACCTGGTCATCACCTTTGACTTTTATTTCTCACTATAGACTTGACTCTCGTTCTAGGAACGAAGCGGCCTTTGGGAAGGCTGTTCTGTTATCGTCTATTCAATGAGTGAGTTTTTCATGTTGCCAAGTCACTATTGTTATATATGCTTAAGAATGTATTCTAGTGTTTCAATCTCAGGTTGTTATACATATGGGGTGTATTTAGTGTAGGACATACCCGCCACCAAGAGTAAAGCTTGCCAGTCTACACCCAGCTGTGTGATTCACAGAGACCACGAAGAAGATGGACAGGTTGCTTACCTGTAACCATAGATCTTCGAGTGGTCTTCTGTGAATTCACACAGACCCGCCCATCCTACCCTCTATGTCCTATTATATCATTTAAACATGCGTAATGTTCCTGATGCTGCAAATTGCGGCGTCATTCAAGGAACTGAGGGGATTTAGGCAGGAAGCCCTTATAAGGGACCGTTAGCATGGGCGGAGTTACCGCCAAAAATGTATCAAAGCACATTCTGCCTAGCATTTCTAGAAGCTTCCGAAGCTCTGTGCAGGCGCAGGAGTAACCCAGCTGTGTGAATTCACAGGAGACCACTCGAAGATCTATGGTTACAGGTAAGCAACCTGTCCTTTCTACATATGGTTGTGAAAGCCAGACAGTGAAGAAAGCTGATAGGAAGAGAATCACTCATTTGAGATGTGGTGCTGAAGGAAAGTTCTATGGCTACTGTGGACTGCAAAAAGGACAAATAAATGGGTCCTGAGCTCTCCCTGGAAGCCAAGAGATTATCGTTGTTTGGCCATATCATGAGAAGAAATAACTCACTAGAAAAGACAATAATATTTAGCAAGGCAGCAGGAAACGAGGAAGACCATATTGCAGACAGGTAGACTAAACCAAGGAAACCAAAGACCTAGAATCATAGAATTGTAGAGTCGGAAGAGACCACAAGGACCATCCAGTCCAACTCCTGCCATGCAGGAAATCACAATCAAAGCATCCCTGACAGATGGCCATCCAGCCTCTGTTTAAAGACCTCCAAGGAAGGAGACCCCACCACGCTCCGAGGGAGTGTGTTCCACTGCCGAACAGCTCTTAGAAAGTTCCTCCTAATGTTGAGGCGGAATCTCTGTTCCTGGAGCTTGCATCCATTGTTCCATGTTCTAGTCTCTGGAGCAGCAGAAAACAAGCTTGCTCCATCCTCAATGTGATACCCCTTCAAATACTTAAACAGGGCTATCATTTCGCTCCTTAACCGTCTTTTTTCCACGCTAAACATACCCAGCTCCCTAAGTCTCTCCTCATAAGGCATGGTTTCCAGACCTTTCACCATTTTAGTCGCCCTCCTCTGGACACGCTCCAATTTGTCAATATCCTTTTTTAATTGTGGTGCCCAGAACTGGACACAGTATTCTAGGAAAGGCCTGACCAAGGCAGAATAGAGTGGCACTGTGACTTCTTTTGATCTAGACACTATACTTCTAATGAGGCAGCCCAAAATCGCATTGGCCTTTTTAGCTGCCGCATCACACTGTTGACTCATGTTCAACTTGTAGTCTACTAGGACTCCTAGATCCCTTTCACACGTAGTCTCGTTCAGCCAGGTCTCCCCCATCATATATTTATGCATTTCGTTTTCCGCCTTAAGTACAGTACCTTACATTTCTCCATATTGAATTTCATTTTGTTAGCTTTGGCCCAGCTTTCTAATCTATTCAGGTCATTTTGAATTTTGATCCTGTCCTCTAGGGTATTAACTACTACTCCTAATTTGGTGTCATCTGCAATAAGTATGCCCTCTATTCCCTCATCCAAGTCATTGGTAAAGATGTTGAATAGCACTGGGCCCAGGACAGAACTTGTGGCACCCCACTGGTCACATCTTTCTAAGATGAAGAGGAGCCACTGCTGAGCACCCTTTGGGTTCAGCCAGTCAACCAATTACAAATCCATTGAACAGTTAACTTCTCTAGCCCACATTTTACAAGCTTGTTTGCAAGAATGTCATGGGGAACCTTGTCAAAGGCCTTACTTGAAATCAAGGTATGCGATCTCCACAGCATTCCCTTCATCTACCAAGCTGGCTATTTTATAAAAAAAAGAGATCAGATTAGTCTGGCATGACTTGTTTCTCTGAAACCCTTGTTGACTTTTTGTGATTATGGCATTGCCTTCTAAATGTTCACAGACTCTCTGTTTAATGATCTGCTCTAGAATCTTCCCTAGTATTGATGTCAGACTAGACTAACTGGATGATCATTATTGGGATCCTCCCCCCCCCTTTTTTTTTTTTGAAGATGGGGACAACGTTTCCCCTCCTCCAGTCTTCTGGGACTTCTCCTGTTCTCCAGGAGTTCTCAAAGATCATTACCAATGGCTCTGAGATTACATTTGCCAGTTCTTTTAATACCCTTGGATGTAGTTCATCTGGTCCTGGAGATTTAAATTCATTTAGATTAAGAAGGTATTCCTGTACTACCTCTTATTCTGTGTTGGATATCCCCTATTGTGTCCTCTGTTCCCTTATCCTCAGGTTGATCACCCTTTTCCTTTTCTGAAAACACTGAGGCAAAGAAGGTGTTGAGTAATTCTGCCTTTTCTCTGTCCCCTGTTAGCATTTTGCCATCTTCTCCACGTAGTAGCCCTACCATTTTCTTCTTCTTCCTTTTGCTGCGGACATACCCAAAAAACCCCTTTTTATTGTTCTTAACCTCTCTAGCGAGCCCGAACTCATTCTGTGCTTTAGCTTTTCTGACTTTACTCCTACATGTGTTCACTATCTGTTTGAATTCTTCTTTGGTGATTTCTCCCTTTTTCCATTTCCTATACATGTTCCGTTTTAAAACTTAGCTCCGTTGAATGTTCTTTAGTCATCCATCCTGAGTGGGGCTGTTGATGATTGAGTGATTTAAAGGCCTCTCATTCATAGGGCTGCCATAAGTCGAAGTTGACTTGATGGCAGTTAACAACAACTTTTGTGCAGGAAGGCAGAAAATTGGCCTATTTTATATACTCATGTATGTCTAGAAATTTATGTCTAGACACACAAAATCTGGTTTGATTCTGGTCAGTGCAAGTACTATACCTTAACTCTTATCAAAAAAAGGAACCTTTCCCTTTTTTGTGTAGAGTGTCTAAAGTCAAGAGTTTAGTCCATCCTGGGAGAACCTAAAAGAAGCACCAACCCCCTCTATTTTCCCTGCCATGCTGCTTTTTTAATGCCTGAGCAGGAAAATAGTTGTGGCAGTGTCTCTTCCGTGCTTCCCCTCAAAGGAGTGCCAAGAGACTAGAAGCCATCGGTGCTTCTTTGGGTTCTTCTGGGATGGACAAAGCTCTCATCTTCTACCACTCTACTCAGAGAAGGAGATGGTTCCTTTTTTGATAAGAATTATTATTGTACCTTTTCTTTTATCAAGAAGGGAATAATCCCCTTCTCTGAGTAGAGTGGCAAAAGGTCTTTTTTACTGTCTGTGATGGAAAATGGCAGTGTCAGGCAGGGGTGGCTTGTCCCCTGAGGCAGTGCTGGTGCTGTCTCCTCTCTGTGGAATGACCCTTGACTTATTCATAAGTCATCTCAAAATCCATAAATTTGGCCCCAAACCTGCCCTCAACTTATACATGAGATTGACTTATATATGAGTATAAATGGTAATTCTGACTGATTTCATGGAGACAATCTTCCAAGACAGCTAGTATGATATAGTTCTTAAAGTGTGGGGACAGGGACTTGTCACATCCTGGTTGAAGCACCTAGTAAGTCATGAAATCTCACTTTATTACCTTGGACCAGTTGCTTTCTCTCAGTTGGACCCACCTGACAGTGTCATTGTGAAGATAAAATGGAGAGAAGAGCCAGCTATACCCCTTGAGTTAATTGGAAGGAAGACAGACTATAAGTGTAACTAACTAATGATTGCTGCTTAAAGCAGTTCCATTTAATTAGCCTTCTTGAATCAAGCAGACCTACTGTTCTATATTTAGCTGTATCCATAACTAACTCTTTTTACTAAAGACTTGTTCCCTGTTGGCAGATGTTGAATGCTGATGGGCTGCCTATAATCTCAGACCTTTCTCCATTTCCCTCTTGCACAGAAAAGCAATCACAACAATTAGTGGGTAGAGGTTTTACCTCTTCATGTTCAGAGCTACAGATGTTAATGTTTCCTTCCATACGGCAAAACAGAAGGAAGCTTTTGTCTTATGTTTTCAAAGGTCAGCCTTGTGTTCTCAAAGATCCATTTTCATTAGAATTTCTATCACCAGCATGTACATTTGCATAAAAAGTTGGCCAGCCCATCATAAAAACAGGCATGTTACTTAAGTAATTACTTAAATACTGTAGTTCTCTAAAACATTATTGTAATCTGCCCTCCAATAATCAATTTTCGCGAGTCTGGTATGCAACTTGCTGCATCTTTCTGTGATTGTATCTTCTGAAAGCATGGTCTTGCAAACTGTTTTGACTGAGGACCAATTCTTCTGGTTCCTGTTTCTCCTACAACTTTACCAGCTTACAACTGGTAAGCTGTGTTTACTACTTCAGACTATAGGTTGGGGGATAACGTGATTGAAAGTTCAGTCATGCAAAATTGTTGTCTCCAGAAAGAAAATTAGCAAGACTTACCACTTGTTCTTCTTTACAGATAATAGTCCAGACTATAAAGTTACTTTTATGAAGAATGAATACAGCTTACTGAGCAGTGGTAGGATGATTTTCCAAGTCCCAAAGCATCATACCAATGCTACCAATGCTCAGTGTTGTATTGCTTCAGTCCATCTTTTTATTCATTCTTCTACAAATTAACTTTGTACATTCTGGAATAATCCTCTATTTAAAGATCTGACAGAGGGGGTATTTAATAACAACATCTCCTTGAAAGGCTGTCTAGTTCGAAGCTAATTTAATGATAAAGAGCAGTAAGAAGAAAACATGGGGACCTTGATGTTGCCCATCAGTAGGTAGAACCTGGACAACAGACAGATCCGGCACATGCATACAGAGGTCCTAATCTTCCTTACTGGGGTGTGATGAATTGTAGTTCTGTTTAAATTATACTAAGGATTCCCAAATTTGCATGCATACATACAAATGTGCATGTGCAAATTTTATGCATATTGGTTCACTTTTTGGTAATGCAAAACTGGCTACACTAACCAAAAGGCTTTCATATACATTTCAGTATGGAGGGACCTCTTAAAAGGAGGAACTTTCAATCATGTGACATAAATAACTGGGAAACGATTATTCAGTTGGCCACAACTCCCCCATTGTGAAATGTTTTTGTAATCTAATACTTAGCCCAACTGTCCAGTATTCATGACACAAATATTTTAACATGCCTATCATGTATGTCTGTCCTTTTCTTATGCAGCAGTGTATATGTCACCTCTACAAATAGCTGAGATAATACAGCATCTACGTCAAGTATTCATATGAACTAATCCATTTTATGGCTACTTTGCTTTTCTGCTCCCTCATGTCCCTTCCTTTCATTTACAGAAAATCTTGACAATAGTTGTTACCATAGTAACATGGCAGGATAGTTCAAATTGTGGGAGGGGCAGGAAATGAAAATGTAAAGAATCAGCCATAACTTGATTGATGTTGCTTTAGCCAAAAGGTATTCCTCAAAGCATAACACTATATTTGAATTGAGGGTAATTAGCTGTGATTGTCAATGAACATTATCAGCAATTATCCTGTATGATTAACCAAAGAGAAATAGAAATATTTTGGGGGAAAGTGGATGTTATGGCAAGACATTTTGGCTTCAGAAAATCCACAAAACAGCAATACCATTATTGGTCCAGCCAAAAATGCACAAAATACTTGATGCACACTTTTGAAGCGCCACTGGCTTCTTCAACAGGCAAAGGTGTTAAAAATTATACAGGAGAATAAGAAAAAAGTGATGATGTTAAGAGTCACAGGCCTACATTTTGCCAATATGTTGTTTTTGTTGTTGGTTAAGATGGTCTGGATGGACATTCATGTAGGCCAAGGCCATTCCTCTCTTTGGCCATGTAAACTCTGGGAGACAAAGAGTTGTAAAGTGCAGGAAATAAAATAGTGTTTCAGTTCCAGTCACAACAAATCAGATTGGCGATGATGTTTTGAAGTGTCTAGGCACTGTTTGTTCTAATTTTCTGGTCAGGATGTCATATGTATGGTTCCTAAGGCATGTACTTAGGTGAGTTGCTGTTTTGCCCTGCACACTGTAAATGTCATCCTGGATATCTGCATGTAGTGACATAATCGCTCGCAGGATGTTTTCTGTTTAATATAGCAGATCCAGCCAGGCACGGCTGTCTTAAAGATGACTGTCTCCCTGAGGTACACACAGGTAGTCTCTCTCTCTCTGGCTTTTCTTCGCAAACGAAGATTCAGGAAGGACACATCCCGCGCTTTCTGCAAGCGCGCTGATGACTAAAAAGACCAATCTGAGATAAACAAGTCCGGTTGCAAAAAGCACAGCAGAAGGTCTCCTTGGGTGATGTTTTTGGGTTGTGATTCTTTCTGCGTTGTCGTTTCTCTTCAAGACTTGTTCGGCGTGAGTTCTCAAATAAGGCTGCAGCATTGTGGATAGTGCGTCTTCATGCCTCCCGATGTGAGGCCAGGGCGGACCACTGTTGGTGATCAATTTGGCCGAGCCTGAGATGTTGTTTCAGGGAGTCTTTGTATCGCTTTTTTGGAGTGCCCCTCTTACGCTCACCCACGGTGAGTTCACCGTAGAGTAGTATTTTGGGGAGGCGATGGTCCTCCATCCTAGAAATGTGCCCTGCCCAGCGCAGCTGCGTTCTCAGTATCATGGCCTCAATACTGGTGATCCCTGCTTGCTCAAGGACAGCAAGATTCGTCACATAGTCAGTCCAGTGTATATTTAGGATTGTGCGTAGGCAGCACTGATGAAAGCGCTCGAGGAGTCGTAGGTGGTGGCGATAGGTGACCCATGTTTCAGATCCATAAAGGAGGATAGACAGTACAATGGCTCTATACACACTGATTTTTGTGCTTTGCCTCAGGTGTTTATTGCTCCAGACTCTTTTGTGAAGTCTTCCAAATGCACTATATGCCTTTGCTAATCTGTGATCGATCTCTTTGTCAATCTTGGCATCTGAGGAGATGATGCTTCCCAGGTAGGTGAACTGCTGAACGGACTTGAGCACAGATTTGCCGACGGCAATGTGGGGATGGAGGTGTTCGTCCTGTGGTGCAGGCTGGTAAAGAACTTCTGTTTTCTTCAGGTTGACTTCCAGCCCAAACAGCTCTGCAGCTGTTGCAAAGCAGGATGTTAGGCGCTGCAGAGCTGCTTCTGTGTGGGCCACAAGTGCAGCATCATCGGCGAAGAGCAGCTCACGGACTAGATAGTTTAGAGTCTTAGTGTGAGCCCTCAGGACACAGATAGTACAATGCTTGGATTCACAAGGATGTGATCCAGGATTGCTCATTGGTAATTTCAGGGTAGCTCTTGCTGGAAATACATTTTTCACTCTTTCTTGACTCATATCTGTCATGGAGACAATTTTCTCAAAGAGATGGTTATTTGCTTGATAGTCAATAATATAAAGACGATACCTGCTGTGAAGCAGGTGTTTCTTAAGTTCACTAGCTCTTTTATTATAAGTTTCCTTTGGTGTTAACAAATGTGTCTGATTCTGAGAGCCAGGCTCAATTAATATTACTTTTTATATCTTTGGCAGGATATCCAACCTCCTAGTTCATGTGAATATCAGTGGGATTATTATAATGATCTGTGGCTATTTGATTGTTCTCATTGGTGAGGAGAACATCAAAGAAAGGAACATGTGGATGTCTATTATTGCTGCTAGGGGTAAACTTAATTGTAGGATGAATTGAATTGATACAGTGTTTAAACTACTCTCCTTACTCTTCATCCAGACCATAAAGATGTCCTCAGTGTATTGCCACCATAGAAGAGGTTGTTTAAAAATATACAGTAGTGTAGTATTTATTTCTACCTTTGTCTATGTATCAGAACTTCACAAGCAAAGCAGTTTCTATAATATGTTATTTTCTTGACAATGTGGGTGAAACAAAGTTACATTCCAAAAAGAATGTAATTAGTGGGGCATGATTTTACTTTACTAGAGCATTTTTAAGCATTTTATAAATTTTTTAGAGGCAATGTAATGGGGTTGGGGAATAGATTCAACTCCTGTCATCCCTACTCAGCATAACAAATGGTGAGATTATGAAGGCAGTTGAGGGCTGCATGTTTCAGTAAAAGATGTCCCCTTATAACTTCATAAAGCTATGTGAATTATTATAGTGTGTTAGCTCCCCTCCCTCCCCTATTATTCGATCTGAAATAAATTTAAGCAGAGAGAATTCTGAAGCAAATTCTTGTAACTCCAATTGCATGGAAAAAACTATACATACATATATATATATATATATATATATGCTGCTAAAATAGCTACCACTCCTTCAAGGCTTGTTTGAAAGGCTGCATTACTCTATTTGACAAATATTCTTTCTGTTCCTGCTACTCTCTCAATCTCTGGCTTTTCTTCGCAAACGAAGATTCAGGAAGGATTCATCCCGCGCTTTCTGCAAGCGTGCTGTTACCCAAAATGCTCCTTGGAAAATTCCAAGAAAATATCCGAGTTTCTAATATGTTGGGGAAATTAGCAGCAACTCGACTTAGCTATGCAAAAGGGGGGGTAACAAGGGAATCTGAAAACCAATTATACCAGTACTCATCTGGATGGAATACATACAGACTTAAAATTAAGTATGGTTTTTTATTAAGGAGTTCAAAAATAACACCAAACATACACACATTCACCCAGAAGAAGCATTCACTCAAGGCTATAGAAAGAAACAGTAGGAAAACTTGGATAGAGGGTTGCAAGAGGATTTTCCTGGGATAATATTACCTGTCCTGTAGTCAATCTGGCAGAGTGGATGGAGGAAACTGCATGTGGCAGCACATAGCAACAGAGTGTCCCCCTGTTACTGGATGTGCGCCCATGAGGCATGCTTTGGAGGGTCTTTTATACCTCCAAATACACCTGAGGGGATTGATTGCTTCATGGGTTGAAACAAGGAATTCCATGAGCCTTCATGGATTGCACAATGAGTTTCCTGGTCTTGACAAAAGGTGAGGAAGATGCTAAATGTGTTTCTTAATGTCCAATGATTGGATTTTAACAACTTTGAGCAACTTTTTAGATTGGGAGCTGAGGAGAGGAAATTTCACAATCAGCAAGCACAAAAGGGTTTCTCCCATCCATTAATCTCCCATTTATGTGGAATGTGTCTCCTTTTGGCTTCTCAGCCTCAGGCCTTCCTTTCCAGGGAAAAACCAGAAATGACCTTTTCTGAGACCATCCTGTCTTTTCCCTTGTACAAGGGCACAGTAATGAACCAAGCCTGGCCAGTTTCTGAGGCCTATAGCCAATGCTAACATTCCAGAAGTGGGGTGCCTTAGAAGTAGGGTGCAAGCTTGGTTACACACTGGCTTATGCAAAGTTAGACCATTAGTGCATATAGCCCAGTAGTGTCAGCTTGGTTACAGTGCTGATGACTGAAAAGGCCAATCTGAGATAAACAAGTCCAGTTGCAGAAAGCATAACAGAAGGTCTCCTTGGGTGATGTTTCTGGATTGTGATTCTTTCTGTGTTGTCGTTTCTCTTCAAGACTTGTTCGGCGTGAGTTCCCAAATAAGGCTGCAGCATTGTGGATAGTGCGTCTCCATGCCTCCCGATGTGAGGCCAGGGTGGACCATTGTTGATGATCAATTTGTGTTTTTTTTGTTTGTTTTTATTCTCTTTAAGACGAAAGACTTTTGTACACAAATACACAAATATACACAAGTATACCCAAATCTACCTGACACAATAGTTCACACAAACACTACATAGACTCAACTTTTAACAATATATACAGTATCATAAAATACATAAATTACACAACCACAAAGACATTATGTTACTTCCTATCTTGCTGGGGCAGAAACTTGCTCATATTCTCTCATTTAACCTTTCTTCAACATCAGGACTTATTTTCCCTTCCTATCTCTGTTTCATTACAGCAAGTATGTAAATACGGCCTTATTTTTAGTTGCAATTCTCACAATCCCATAAAAGAGGCCTGTATCAATTTTTCCAAGGAATTGACACACCCTCTGTCATTCAAAAGTAAGTCTACCAGCAAAAACATGCATATCAGCCTACATAAGCCTATATATTTAATTTTCACCCTCCATATATTTTGATTACCAATTGTATACACTAATCATATTATTATTATTATTATTATTATTATTATTATTAATCAGAGGACCAGACTACGGCATATTCATTCCATTCCAGCTCTAAAAATTTAATCCATCTCTCCCACTCCTTTCTAAATTTGTTTTTTGTTTTATATTTAATCCATAAGGTAAGTTCTTCCATTTTCGCCATTTCCTCCATTTTTAATATCCACTCCTCTATTTCTGTTACTTCCTTTCGTTTCCAGTGTTGGTGATCAATTTGGCCGAGCCTGAGATGTTGTTTCAGGGAGTCCTTGTATCGTTTTTTTTTTTTTTTTTTTTGAGCGCCCTTCTTACGCTGACTCATGGCGAGTTCACCGTAGAGTAGTATTTTGGGGAGGCGATGGTCCTCCATCCTAGAAACGTGCCCTGCCCAGCCCTTAGACAACTGCAAGAAAAATGTAGGGAGCAGAACAAGGGTCTCTATGTAACATTTGTCGACCTCACCAAAGCCTTCGACACGGTGAGTAGAAAAGGTCTGTGGCAGATCGTGGAAAGAGTAGGATGTCCCCCCAAATTCCTTAAAATGATTATCTTGCTATACGAGGACCAGCGCGGTCAAGTCAGATATGGCAATGCTCTTTCAGAGCCCTTTCTAATAACTAATGGAGTAAAGCAAGGTTGTGTTCTTGCTCCAACTTTATTTACAATCTTCTTCAGCATGATGCTCCAAAGGGCTACGGCAGAGCTTGAAGAAGATGATGGCATCTATATACGTTACCGTACTGATGGTAGCTTGTTTAACTTAAGCCGTCTGAGGGCTCACACTAAGACTCTAAACTATCTAATTCATGAGCTGCTGTTCGCTGATGATGCTGCCCTTGTTGCCCACACAGAAGCAGCTCTGCAGCGCCTAACATCCTGTTTCGCAACAGCTGCAGAGCTGTTTGGGCTGGAAGTCAACCTGAAGAAAACAGAAGTTCTTTATCAGCCTGCACCACAGGACGAACACCACCATCCCCACATTGCCGTCGGCAAATCTGTGCTCAAGTCCATTCAGCAGTTCACCTACCTGGGAAGCATCATCTCCTCAGATGCCAAGATTGACAAAGAGATCGATCACAGATTAGCAAAGGCATATAGTGCATTTGGAAGACTTCACAAAAGAGTCTGGAGTAATAAACACCTGAGGCAAAGCACAAAAATCAGTGTGTATAGAGCATTGTACTGTCTATTCTCCTTTATGGATCTGAAACATGGGTCACCTATCGCCACCACCTATGACTCCTCAAACGCTTTCATCAGCGCTGTATAGGCACAATCCTAAATATACACTGGACTGACTATGTGACGAATGTTGCTGTCCTTGAGCAAGCAGGGATCACCAGCATGATCTCTCAATAATGCTTTAATAAAAACCCCTGTTGGTTTGTTTTGGGAAGCCATTCTTCTGTATATTTTGGTAACATTTGGGAATATCATATAACTGAATAAAAACCTTAAAATTTTAGTTTTGGAGGAGTTAAGAGGGAATTGATTTGTTAGGAAATGGAAAGGTAAAAGAAGGAAAGGAAAAAGATTTATATAGAAGTTACCAACACAAGATGATTATGGGTCGCGAAAATGGGAAATTAAAGATGTTAAATATGACATAGATAAGTATTTTTGTGGTTACAAATAATTCTAATACTATCTATCAGAATAAAAATTTAGTATAAACAATAGATATGGAAAACAAGAGAAGGATTACTATATGTATAGTTGTAATTTGAGAAATAGGTAAAGTTGTAATTTGAGAGATATGTTGTTTGCTTGTAATATTACTGGAAAAACATAGAGGAGTAATTATTTAAATTTATGAGATTACAAGGAGAAAGTGATAAAGCGGTTGTACCAAACTGGGATTTGACAGATGGGGCGATCTTAAAATTTTAATGTGGGGAAAAACATAGAAGAAATATAGGATAAATGAAGACTTTGGTTGGATATTGGAAAAAGAATATGGATACGGTTAATGTCTGTGAATGTACTGAAGAAATTATTAATAAAAAGTATTTGGGGAAAGGAAAAAAAAGGTCACACTGCCATGTACACTACAGTTAAGGCACCAGTGGCAAATCAGTTGTTCAGCTTTAATATGTATGATACTCCCAATGGCCCTTAACAGGCAAATGGTTTATTCTCCCCCCGCAGTTTTATTATCTTGCATCAGCACACTGCCCTTAGGCTATTTGTAATTTATGTTCAAATTGTGACAGCTATTGGCACTAGGGAAGTTCCTGAAATTTTTCTCCTTTAATTTGGAATTATGTTCAATAGCTTTGCAAAAGAGGTGTTGAAACTAGGGGTGGGCACATTATGGTTAGTTGTTGGATTGGAACTCCCATCAGACCTAGTCCAGGAAAGGGGATGATGAGAGTTGTCAACAACATTTGGACACTGAATTAAAGGAAATGTACACCCAAATAAATATGTGAACAGGACATTTACACCCTTATTCAAATCCTTCCATTGAGGTTCTAGATATACTGCAACATATGCATCCCTACCCGAAGATCTAGGGGTATGGACCATTTGGGGAGCATTTTGGGGACCCAGGCCCATTTTTTGGACTGACCCACTTTTAAAAAACTCTCTCATTTTGCAAAAAAGGTTTTGTTTTGTTGCTAGAACAGGTTGTGATGGGGCAGGGGTGTGGGAAGTGTTCAGTTTGCTATATAGAAGAATCCTTGCTCCTGGAGACTTCCTGGAGCATCAATTTTCCTTTATTCCCAACATTTGAAGGGGCATGGAAGGGGTGCGGGAGTGGAAAACAGCCCTAAGGCTATTTGTGATCTGTAAGCCACATTATTTCCACCTTTGCCCAACCCACTTTGGTCTCCTCACCACAAAACTGCTAGCTACGAGTACAAGAGTCATTCTCATACTTGCTTTAAAACTAGGACTGATAACCTTGGCTGTGTATTTTGGGTACTAATCTGGAATAAGATTCGTTTGCAGGTTGTACCTCTGCATGGCTGAACTATATCTTTGTAGCTGGCATCATGGAGTAGTAATGGCTTTGTGAGGATAAGCTGCATGCACTTAGATGGTATGAAATTTTTTATTGGGAGAAAGTGTTGGGAAACAAAAACACTTCTAGAAAGTTCCTTAAGAGACTGATTTACCCTCAAAGCCAGCCCTCCCAAATGGCAAGCTTCAGGCAGCACTTGAAGAGGGGCATATGGAGGATCGATGAAGATAGGAATTCATATCAGAATAGTGCAACTGGACTTTCTAAAGTGGTGGCCCTAGCAGAAGGGAGGTGGTTGCTATTTAAGCACCAACATTTCTTGGTCTGACATTAGAAAGCACAAGTTATCCATATAATGGCATTTCTAGAAAATAATACATATAAGTTTTTTACTTCATTTCCTTTTCAAAAAAAATATTTTGGGGGAAAAAGCAACCACAGCAGGACAAAGAAGTTTGATACTATAGGTGATGAGCTGAAGCCCAGAGAAAACTAAATGTGACTAAAGGGATTCAACTACTAGGGAGGCAGAGGTCACTGTCATCTCTGTATAATCAGTAGAAGCCTGTGAGACAGAAAAAGAAGGGTTTGGACTGGTTGTGGGGGAGATATTGTTTAGGTAAATGGATACAAAATAGCTAAAGTCATGTCTTACTGAGCTACTACTGTGACAACAGTGATTTTAAAAAAGCCTTACTAAAATACAGTTGCCCCTCCACATTTGCGAACTCAGCATTCGCAGTTTTGATTATTCACGGTTTTGGGAGGGCCCCCTGGGCCCCCCCAAAACCGCAACAAGGGGCCTCCAGAGGCCCCGTGAAAGCCCTGGGAGGGAGCGGGGAGGGCTGGGGAGGCGAATGTGAAGGGACGACTGTAGATTTACATAGCTGGTGAGTTTGCATAGCCAATGAATTACCCAGCTTTGCTGGGATACACATACACACATGCCTTCTTTCCATTTTGTATGTTGGTGTTTGTCAGTGTTTCTTATGCAGAACTATCTATCTGAACCAGAGGTGTACATTCTGTGTTATATGTATCTATCTACCTAAACCAGAGATGATAATATGTAGCCTTCCAACTGTTGTTGAACTGCATCTCCCATCATCCATGGCCAGCCTGGCCAATTATGGGGAATGATAGAACTTACAGTCCAACATAATCTGGAGGATTACATGATTCCCATCATGTTCCAAAAGATAATACATATCTATCATGACTGTAGCATTTTAGATGTTGTTGGACTGCAGCTCCCATCGTTGGTCTGCAGCTTCCATAGTTCTGGCAAAAGTGGGAAGGAATTAGAGCCCAGCAACATTTGAAGAGCCACAGGCTCCCCAGACCTGTTATATGAAGTCTTTCTTTCCATCATCTCCTTGTTCGACATGCCAAAAAGCAACTGGGTAGGCATAAAAGGGCATGAAAAGTTTGCCCTACTTAAAATCTTTTATTAAACAGTCCCCAGTTGATTTCTCACTGTGACACAAGACTGGGTTGATTCCAAAACATCAGATTTGTAGATGCATGAATGCTGGCAATAAGCAGGGGTGGTGGAATGAGATGAGAAACAGCTTCTTTATATACTTCTTGACTTTAAAAAAAATTTGTTTCTTCCTTGTGGTCTCTGTGAATCACACAGTTGGGTTAATCCTGTGCAGTGCACCTCAGAACCTTCTGGAATAGTTATACAGTATAACACTTTTTGGTGGTAGCTCCACCCACCCTAATGGTTCCTCTCAGGCATTCCCACTCATTTACCTCAGTTCTTTTTTGTCTGCCCTGCTAGCAGCATGTTAGGAACCTTCACTTTGCTGCTATTTGCCTCTTTGCTTTCTCTTTCATTTTCTGACTGTTCTTCTTACTTCTACTCTCTGGTGATTTTGGCTTGGACTGGTTTTTTGACAGTTCTTTGAACTTCTCCTGCTGTCTCCTTATCTCATCCTTCTAAAAGCGAATTTGTAACTGAAAATGACAATACTGCAGTGATACTATTAGCTTGAGTGGTTGTTTGACTAGGCCCTAAAAGGTTAATTCAGATGTTCAGGCAGGTACAACATGTAATCATCTCCTGTTGTCACCTTGGGGAGTTGGTTGTTATAGTCTCCTTGCTTTTGGTGCTATCTTCTTCATGATGTGTGAACTTCCCACCTTTGTGACTTTAATTGGGAAGCATATTGAGCTAAGTGTTTGCATACAGTGAACTGTTTTAATATATAGGTGCGTAGGCCACACACAGCACCTAGAAATTTCTGAGCTTCCAAAGGCTTCACCAAGACCTTCCCAAAGTCCCTTCTCCACATACATAGATTTCCTGGCTGATTTTCCCTTCTTCAGACACCCAAAATCCCAGAAAAACAGCAAACCACTCCTTCCTGTATGCTAGTTTACCCAGCATCTCCATTCACTGTGCCCAAACTTCCCTGAAATAAAAAAATGGATTTACTGGAAACTGAAACCTGGTGCAAATTTGAGCTGATGTAGCCTGCCAAAGGTATGTGGGGGAATGAACATGGATCCTTTCCATTACTGCCATTCCCTACCCTGGCATACAGTGATGCTTCCTTGCCTAAATACTGAATGAACTCTTACATATTTTGAAACTACAGTAGTCCCCCCACCCCGCAATCTGTGATTTCCTTTCTACTGTTTCAGTTACCCACAGTCAACCCAGCTTGAAAATATTACTGGTATAGGGTTTGGTACTATTTCCCATTTCAGGCATTCACTGGGGTACTTGGAACGTATCCTCTGTGAATAAGAGGGGACTACTGTCTCTCTCTGGCTTTTCTTCGCAAACGAAGATTCAGGAAGGACTCATCCTCCGCTTTCTGCAAGCGCGTTGATGACTGAAAAGGCCAATCCGAAATAAACAAGTCCGGTTGTAAAAAGCTACTGTACCACTGCATAAAAAAAGTAAGAAATTATAATTATGTTATACTTATTATTTACGATTAGAATTTGGAAATATTACGTTTTTTGGACTCAGCTCCTCAAATATCCCAACCAGCCTGGCAACAGAAAATGCTGGCAAGAAGCTGTAATCTGGGGACGGGGAAAGTGTTTCCAAACTCTTCTGTACATTTCAGTTCTGTTCTTCTTCCAGTGTGTTCAGAATGGCATACAGTGTCCCAGTATTTTGCTCCTAACAATATCACAGAGTCCCCCTTCCTTTTTTCTTTTTCCCAATGTGAGGGAAGGAAGGAACATGACATTGAGAAAGGGGGAGGGGAAAGGAAATGGCAGAAGATGCTTCCGCTGATGCATGGAACATCACTTGCCACAGGGGAATAATCTCAAGTACTTTCTGGGCAAGTGGGAAGCTGACTTTCCTTAAATTTGAGAGATAGCCACTAGTTTAAAGTCTTTCCCTCCTGGCCTTGGCCTGACTCAGGACAACTTCTCTTCAGCGGAGTTTGTGAGTAACACATCAAGAGTAACATTACTCTTGTTTTTTCTTCCCTTTAGTGTTGAATGCCAACATTGTTACTTTTAAATGTTACAAAAATAAGGCCAACAGTGACGTATTGCAAACCAAGCTACCCTCAGTACTCAGCACTAGCTGCCTGTCACTGCCACCTTATTCCAGGTCCCCCTTCAGATATTCCTTTTCTGGACTGCAGCTGAGTCTCCAGGTGACCCTCTCAGTGGATAGATTTACTTACTAGTGTATATTCTTTTGCTTTGCATGCCCTTTACTATGAGGGAAATAATGCAAGATGAGTCAGCGGAACAGTTAACAAACTTATTTCATTTATGATATCAATGACGTACAAATTCAAACCTGTGTGATAACTCTGCATATAATGAATTGTTCTTTCCTTTAGCTTTCTTTTAGTGTTTCCTTTAGTGACAGACCTATTCATATTTAAACATTCACTTTAGTCTCTCAACTGTTTCACACTCCTTTCTCTCATAACAGTGCACTCTCAATCTCTCTCACACATGTGACTCATCCAACTGCTTTTTCTCAACTCTCTCTCTCATCTGATGTTCTCAACTGACATTCTCTTATCTCACTCTTACAGAGGCCCCTCCCATCACAGCTTCTTGTCCTGAGATTGGCTCCCTCTCATGCATGCTATTAAACCTAGTTTTTCACACCAACATTAGCTATTGCATAATAAATAATGTTTACTTTTTGTTGCTTCTTTACAAGTTATTATAGAGTATAGAGATGTGACTCCTGGACATGAGGGTAAGGCTATGGAAACTTACTGAGTGACCTTGGGCAAATCACACACTTCAACCTTAGAGGAATGTCATAGAAAACCTCCCCTGAAAAAAATCTTGCCAAGAAAACTATAGTAGAGCCACTGTAAGTCAGAGTTGACTTGAAGATATATCACAACAATAAACAAGAATATTACTTGGGGAGATTTTATTGATGGTGGTGGGCATTTTTGCCATGTCTCAGTGTTGGGATGCCCTACTACCCCCCTCCCCACAGTATCTCATAATTGGAAATATTGGGCACATTTCGGGCTCAGGTTTGCTGAGGCAAACCAAAAGTCAGAAATTTAGTGGTAAGAAAGCCCAAGTTAGGATTGTGTGGAAAGCCCCTTAGTAAACACAGTCGTTAAGGATGTATCTGCTAATCCTTTCTTCCAGCCCTGGGCATTTCAGCAATGATTCAAGCATGCAGTTAAGTGACCATTCCTTAATCTATTCCTACGGAAATCTCTCCTATACCCCCTCCTTTCCAACCCTGCAAAGTTGTCACAAACCAGTCAATTTCTATCTCCCAGCAATTAAAGCAATTAGTTGAGTTTTGGTTTCCTTTGTCTATCCCGTGGTAAAGCCATCCAGGCTTTTTAATAACCAGAGTACCCCTTCAGAATATGAAATAGGGTATAAATATTAGTCCACTAACAATAGAAAAGTGGGCTACAGACAGACACCAACACTCTGCTAGATTCTCTGTGCCACCCTAAGACACCAGTCTGAGCATCTTTGCTGCACGTAACTCCCCTCTTCAAGACTGGTAACTATAACTCTGTCTTCTCGGACCTCTCTCTACCAAGCTCCCCGCCTTTTTTCCCAATAGCCTTGTATGTTTCTTAAGAGTGTATATTTTGTATGCTAGCATATCCCCTGTGTTATTTCCAATAAAATACTTTATTTCACTTTAATTGGAGTTTTCTCTACAGTTATTACTGGTATACATAGGTAAGATCCCTGAAGTTGCCCTCTTCTCACAGGCTTCCATTTGAGCTAATAATTTCCCCCAGATAATAATAGAGATTTTGGCATCACACGTGGGGCTCTAAAGTACCCACCACCTCTTAGGATAACATCAGTTAGGGGAATTCCTCCTGAGAGGAATCTGGAATTCCTACTAACTAGTAATACCCAGGATTGAACCATACCATCCTAGTCCATAAGGACTCAGCCTTACAATGATTCAGAATAAAACAAATACTTAGGTCTCTGTGTTTCCTCTTTTCCCATTATCATTTCAAGAATGGTAGAAATCTTGACTAGGGTTTGTCTCAAGAGGAGTTGAAGAATAGCTTTAACACTGTATAAGCATTTTAATGCATTATTTATGGCATTTTCTATTTCATGTAAATTACTATGCTGTTCCTGATCAAGCTGAGTTATGCCACTCAAGACAGTTATTTGCTTAGAGCTCAAGACTGTAGGTGTGAAGTATCTTAAACTCCCCTCACCTCACTCCAGATTTTGGCTTTTGGTCTGCTTTTCAACAGTTTCATGTATAGACATGAAAATGCTAATGGATCTTAGAACAAGAATATTTGTAAAAGGAAATTATAGGAATTGCAAAAGAGCCTTGTTTTGAAACAGGGGGATACCGACTTTCTGACAATGTGAGTAAAGATCATTTCTTTGTATGATTGTGCAGTAGATAAATTGAATTATCACTGGTGAGGAGGAAAACTTACAGTTCTGAAAGACATTGGTTTTCTATTGTTGTAGGACCCCAACAGTTCTGTGATGGTGGATGATAGGGTCATCATTCCCTATATGGCACACTCTTATAAAATCTGTGCTCACACTATTGTTCATACACTTGTAATCATTATACTTATGTGAGTTAAAAAGCAAGCTTCCTGCCAAGCCAATGAAAGACTGGACCAAATGCTTAGTATAGGGAATGGCACTGCTTGGCAACTTCCAATGGGCTAATTTGGATGTAGGAAAAGTTTCATTAGGAAACTAGGTGCAATAAAGGTATGTTATTGCAACTGATACACTGAAATGAGACATCATGAGCCTAGTGATGGGGAGTTGGTGCAAGGCATCAACGTCAACCACACTTAAACATTCGTTTAGAAGTAAAATGGCCATAACTTTATTGTCAGGTTGGCAGGCATGAGGCACAGATCCAATGATCCAAACCAGCAATTGAATAATGTTGAAGCATTCAGTCTGGCCCAGCTTCCTGACCCAAAACAAGAGGCAGCCAAGGAGATGTCACCCATGGAACCCACTCAGGCACACTGTCCCTTAAGGGCCCCCTGGGGGTGGTATGATAAGTTCAAAGCCTAGTTTTTCCCCTAAACTGGATCTTGTCCCATTCTCTACTGCTAAAGTTGTAGCACAAAAATTACATCAAAAAACATGCATTGAACCTTGATACAACAAGACAGTGAGCCAGAGGGTACACAGGAAGAAGGGCAGCCCAAGCTGGAATGCCTTGCTATGCAAATCTCCCTTGCATGTATACTGCCCAAACAGACCTTACTGAAACCTTTAGCTTCAGTGTTGGGCACATGAAAACCACCTCCTTGAAAGGATGCTAATTGGATGCTTCTTTCTGCCCCCACTCCAAAAATGGAATGTGGGGGGTGTTTCATTTCATACAGGATAAGGATCCCATGTATAAATAATGATGTGAAAGGGGTTGCCTGAGTGGATGCAGCTTCTTGTACACCTGCAGCACTCTGATGGCACAGTTGCACGGTGTCCTTGATGTCTGAAGATAAGGATGCCCAAAGCATCTTCTTATTCATTCACAGTCATATTCATAGAAAGAGCCTTGCTGTCTTGGCTCAAAGGCCTATCTGTTCCAGTAAGCCATTTCCCTCAGTGGCCCACCAGATGCTTCTGGGATGCCCACAAGCAGGACAAGAGATTAATAGCACTCCACAGTGACTCATTGTAGTGCATTGTGCTTCTGGAGGATTGGCAAGGAGTACAATTGTTGGGTATCTAATTCCTTCTCTCTCTCTCTCTCTCTCTCTCTCTCTCTCTCTCTCTCTCTGGCTTTTCTTCACAAATGAGGATTCAGGAAGGACTCATCCCATGCTTTCTGCAAGTGTGCTGATGACTGAAAAGTCTGGTTGCAGAAAGCACAGCAGAGGGTCTCCTTGGGTGATGTTTCCAGGTTGTGATTCTTTCTGTGTTGTCGTTTCTCTTCAAGACTTGTTCGGCATGAGTTCTCAAATAAAGCTGCAGCATTGTGGATAGTGTGTCTCCATGCCTCCCGCTATATACTGTACTGTATATGTGTGTATCCTAAGCTGCTTAGACGACTATATAAATTAGTTCAGTAGGCCTCTTATTCTCTGTCCGATTTTCCATTTGTAGGCCCCCCCTGAGATAAGATATGCAAGGTAGAGTTAATATAACCTAAACATCTTTGTAGCTGGTGCTTGACTGTGCCAGCCTCCCTACTGATAAGAATATCCCCCCCCCAAAAAAACAGAAATGTTCCTTTTTCCTGGACCCTGTGATCACAGGGAGGGGTGAACTCTCCTCACAACCTCAGAGCTTTACTGTAACTTCTAGAAAGCAAATTTTCTGGGCTATGTAAATACCACTAGTTGAGGTATTCCTTATCTTGGTATCAGAAGGAGAGTCAGCTGCCAGTCTAGGAGATCTAGTGCCTCAGAAGTGTAAGGTGCCCCATGTATCCTTAGAGACTGGATATGTGTCACTTGTGTCTGCTATCTGCTGAAAGGACAAGAGAAAACTGACTTTGCTTTTATTTATTACATGTATTCACAATCTACTTACTATCAATAAAGCTGTGCTTTGTACCACAAGTGGCTTAATATTACTTCACTGTCTACTTAAATCTAGTCTGACTAGGACCTGGGTAGATTAGGCCCTCCAGAGGATTATATTCAAACTGCCTCTAATCCTGGACGTAGGATATTGTTATCATGACTTTATCCTCCATGAATTTGTCTAATCCCTCTCAAAGCAATCTGAGCTGCTGATGGCCATCATCACAAATGATTGCCAATCAAACCTCCATTATCTGCTAGGAAAGAACCACACACAATGATCCTTTACAGTACAATAGAAATGACCATGACATCTGCAGTAAGGCTGAGTAGCAAGATGGGAAATGTAAAATGAATGGATCACTAGCAGGTGTGCACATGATCAGGTCACACCTAGCAATGCAGACTGTGACAAAGAACCAATGGCCACTCTCCATTTCAGAAGTCATGGACAGCTTTCAAATTTGAGTCAAAGCTAATCAAATCTTTACTCTAGCCAGCAATGTTCTTCAATGGTGGTGGTGGTGACATACTTATTTACTAGATTTGGAGCATCCAAAGTACTTCACATAATATAATGATTATGACGATAATGAAGAGTTATGGATGGAGCTGAACCTAAGAATAAGTAGCTTGCCTAAGAGCACCTAATGACTTGATGGCAAAAGTGATACTAGAAGTGGCTCACCAGATATTAAAAGATTAAACTCGATGTATAAATGTCTGGTACTAATCTGTGTACCACAAGGTAGCTCACAAAACCCTGTTCATTTCATCATCCAAAGAAAGAAAGAAAAGCAGCAGACATTTCCTTCTAAAATCTGTCTAATGCCAGACACATCAAAACCAATTAAATTTCACTCTGCTGGTTAGTTCCTAAGCCAAAGCGTCTGATGGTTTTCTTCTCCAGCAAGCCAGTGCATCACATTAATCAAACCTATCTGAAGCAAGCTCATGTAACAGAGGAAAACTGTAATCTGGCCATTTGGGGTCTGGAACCCAAATGAGCTCCCTTCATATAGGGAAGGCACTCATCTTAAATGATGACATTAGTGATCTGATTAAAAATGTGGTTTACTAGAAAGGTGAGCTTGGATTGGCTGGCGACTAATCCCTCACAGAAATCCTAAATTATCTGTCTGCCTGCTGAGCGTATTAAGATATTGCATAAATCTTTAACTGCTTGTGCTGTTCATGCACTATTCTACATGTTAATTAATCTCATGTAAATCAGACATGACGGACGGTGTGTGTGAGAGAACAGTAAAGACAGGCAAACCCTACTTTTTGGTTTGCAGTTTTATATACACTGCATGATCCCTACAGTGATTTACTGCAATCTTCATTTTGTGTGTGACAGAGCAGGGGTGATGCTCCACATGGTTTGAACTATAGCTCCACAGTCCCTTCCCTTTGGGTCATGGGAGCTGAAATCCAAAATATTTAGAGGGCTGGTGGTCCCCCCTCCCTGGTGTAGAGAGCTTCAGCAGACATATAGTTATATGGTCATATCTATGAGTTCTCCTTTTTGAGTCATCCTTAGCTTTTCTGTTGTTCTTTGTGCTACCCATGATACACTGCAGCTTGGAGTTCATCATGTTGATCTCTTGGAAGCTGAAGGTTATGCATTTATTCCTTTAGTGTAGACAGCTGGGCTAAATGATTGCTGGTGACACTTTACACTGATTTGAGCAATTTCTTAAAAACATTCTCATAAACTATAGGATTTAACATAAACTATACAAAACTATAGGATTTGTAGCACTGATTTGTTCCATTTTACAGAAAACCAATGGACCTACTCTAAGTAAACCCAGATCCAACCCAGTGGTCCTTTGCTCCTGTGTTGGATGAAAAACTCCCACCACTCCACCACCCTGTTTGTCACTGAAGTGGGAGTTTTAGTATTGCCCAGTACTGTATATCTATATTGTGGGGTAGCTTTTCAAAACAATGATCCAGACTTTAATGCTTCAAAATTGTTTGGAAATTTCTAGACCATAAGGAGAGGCAAAGTAAAGTCAGGCAGCCAGTAATTCACTTACCAAACATATCCTAAAGCTCAGTCTTCTACTGACTGAGCTGCAAGTAATGAGATGGAAGCCATTTCAATAGAGTTACAAATACAGTCACTGAAAGATCTTACAGAGTGGGTTTTTTAGTTTAATTTCATTTTGCAGCTGTTTTTTCTGTTGGTGGTATTACTCTCCTGCTGCTGCTGTTGGTAGATCCTTTAAAGGTCAAACTAAAACCTAGTGTGGATTCACCACCCCATCAACATTGGAAGCCACTAGCTACCATTGCTCTTACCTTGTTCCTCAGCTAAACGGGCCCTGTGGTACAGATCCAGTGGTCTCAGTGTTCAGATGTGAACAAAATCTAACATGTAGAACATTATCACACGAGGCTTTATTCCAGAATTACAGTTGTCCCTCCATATCCACGGATTTGGTATTCATGGATTTAAGTATTCACAGCTTGAAAATATTCTTTAAAAAATAATAATCCAAAAAGCAAACCTTGGTTTTTCCATCTTATATAAGGGACACCATTTTGCTATGCCATTGCATATAATGGGTCTTGAGTATTTGCAGATTTTGGTATCCACAGGGTGTCCTGGAACCAAACCCCAGCAAATATGAAGGGACAACTGTACATGAAGGTATTAGCAGGTTTGGCCAGTACTTATTGCACAATGTTGTCTATATCCCGTTGCTGGTTTGCATTCTAGGCATTTCTATAGCAGGCATTTCTTCGCTGACAAGGAAGACCTGTTAATGGCTCTCAATATCACTGCCATGCCAGTATTCCCCTTCATGTGATAAGTCTCTTCTGGGGCAGTAGTGGTATGTAAGAAGTCATGTGGCATGAAGGGGCGTGAACCTTTTCCTCTCCTCTCTTTTGCCTCCCCCTTGCTATTCCTAAGCTGACCAAGATTGTTTTTTCTCCATGCCTGTATTTCTTTTTCTTTTTCTTTTTTTCTGTGATTGTACAGTTACGGGGATACAGTGAATTTTTTATCATTTCCTCATAAATGCATAATTGGTGGGAAATATTTTTTAAAAAAGAAAGGCATGAATGCACTGAAGGTGGGGTTACGGAGCTGTTGCAGAAGGACAGATGATTGGCAAAACACCATAATAGCAGCATATTCACACAATTGAAGACACAGTGTGACAATGAATGATTTCATAGAATCATAGAATTGTAGAGTTGGAAGAGACCACAAGGGCCATCCAGTCCAACCCGCTGCCACACAGGAAATCACGTTCAAAGCATCCCTGATAGATGGCCATCCAGCCTCTGTTTAAAGACCTCCAAGGAAAGAGACCCCATCACGCTCCAAGGGAGTGTGTTCCACTGCCGAACAGCTCTTACTGTCAGAAAGTTCCTCCGAATGTTGAGGCAGAATCTCTGTTCCTGGAGGTTGTCTCCATTGCTACGTGTTCTAGTCTCTGGAGCAGCAGAAAACAAGCTTGCTCCATCCTCAATGTGACACCCCTTCAAATACTTAAACAGGGCTATCATATCACCCCTTAACCATCTTTTTTCCAGGCTAAACATACCCAGCTCCCTAAGTCTTTCCTCATAAGGCATGGTTTCCAGACCTTTCACCATTTTAGTCGCCCTCCTCTGGACACGCTCCAATTTGTCAATATCCTTTTTGAATTGTGGTCCCCAGAACTGGACACAGTATTCTAGGTGAGGCCTGACCAAAGCAGAATAGTGTGGCACTATGACTTCCCTTGATCTAGACACTATACTTCTATTGATGCAGCCCAAAATTGCATTGACCTTTTTAGCTGCCGCATCACACTGTTGACTCATGTTGAAACAGGTATGTTCTCATTTGTTTTGCTAACGTCACTGTGGTGAGAAAGAGGCTGGTGTGATAAACTCCGCAAACAATATTTCAGGGTGTGGAAGGAAGTATAATGTAAAGCAAGCATCTCTTTACCCAAGAAGGGGAATTGGAACGCTGCCAAATACAGAGCATGTAAATAAATAAATTGAAATTATCTCTTAGTTCTTCTGTTTTTCCTAGAGGTAGTTTGCAAAACAACTTATGAATGCATGTATGCATCCATCCTTCCATACCTATATAGTTGACTGTTTCCCTTTGATGTAAGTTCTTCCATATATCGATCAGCTACAAGAAGCGCACTGAATGGGTATATATGCATATATTTATCTTGTGCATGTATAATTTAAAATGTTTGGGTCAATGCAGCTCCTGATGAAGTCCTCTTTGCAGTCTTTTCTGCTTTGAATTTCTTAAGAGATACTAATTAGGAGCAGAGGAAGAAACTTGATCAAGCACTAAAATACCGTATCCCCTTTCCTTTTCTCTTTTGCCCAAGTCCTATTTAGTATTTATAAAAATAAATAAAAGATACACTGGAAGTGAGCCAAATTATAATCATTCAACTCAGTGGACACTTTGTGGCTGAAATAGTTGAACATACTTAGAGCTTTTCCTACAAACTTATCAGGTGGGAGGGTGTTGTACGTTTGCTGCAATTTCATCATCAAAAGTAGAAGCAGAATGTTGCTTTTGTTTGAGCTGACTGATCTCTGCCTATTTGTAGATGATTAATGCTTAGCTCTGATGGCAACATCATTTGACTTTTCAAGTGCAGGGAAGAAAAGATAATTTTCCCTGTATAGCTTTGCCTCAAGCCACTTCTGTAGTTTAGAGAACTATTGGATTACAAAAAGACTGTTGTCAGGTACAATTATTTTAGCAGAACTGGTTGAAAGATCTAAAATGCCAAGGCTACATCTTTGCACTCTTCCTAGAAACTGTGAATACTTAAATCTGTGGATACCAAATCCATGGATATGGAGGGACAACTGTAGATGCAAATGTATAAGTTACTACACATTAAATAGAAATACTGTAAAACTCATAATAGTGGAAAGATATGGAGCTGGCTTGTGCAGCTGAATGTTAATTTCTCTTTTAGGGTCCTTCATGATGATCTCAAACAGAGGATTGTCTTCTCTGCAATAAAAAAAAAAACCATGACTGTCTTGGCCATGAAAATGTAAATAGGACTTTGGCGCTCACTTAAATGTACCTTAGTCATGTAGTGTCCTATATGAAGACAAAATGACAAACTTGCTTTATTAATCCCATTTCTCAGTGTGCAAATAGACAAACCCCTTGTTTAAAAATCGCAAATTGATTTGCCAGCTCCAGCTCTAAAATGAAGTAGAATGTTAATGGGAGATGGATAACACAGTGTGAATAGATCAATGGGAATGTAAAGGAAGACAAATTGTATTTAACTTTCTTTTCTCCCCAGCCAATCAACATTTCCCTCATGTTTAGCCAATAAAGAATAAATTCACATTAATAACAATTAATCAAGAATGTTGAATGCCTCACTTTGCCAACATACCATGATATATTGGGGGTGGGGTAGGAACCTTAGGTTCAGAAGCAGCCGTATCATCAATATTTCTAGAGTGCATAAAAATTAAAGTTTTACACACCAGGTAACTTCTTGCCTACATGGCACAATAACCAAATTGTATGTGCAGATGAGAATGTGAAGTAAGTAACAGAATATGTGGGAAGGATCACAAAACAGAGATTTTAAAGTGAGTGTGTGTGGTAAATGTGGAACAGCAGACTTGAAATTATCTGCACTTAACACAATTTGTGGTTTCACTCAGTGAGACATTCTTGCTCTCCATTTGACTTGTGACCTTTGCTGTCCCCAAGGAATGAAAATCCACAGCTATAAAATGAGAGCAATGATTAAGAGAAATTTAAGACTGTGAATATTTGCTGATGCTAGTTAAAATGGTGTCATAAAAACTGTAGGATGCACATTAATGTATGCTAGATATGGTGAATCTCAAGTCCCCATTACCTTTTTAGAGAAAGTATTACTTCCACTGTCCTCACAACATGAAAATGGCTATAGTTGTTTCTTCTAGTTTTGGTGGTGATTAATTGTAGCAGTTCTCTACAGAATTGATTTGTTATAGATATTGATAATAACCTCCTGTGTTCTTTCAAGACACCCCCTCAGCCCTTTAAAATAAAGCAAAATCCTGGAACAGAATCCTATTGTCCCTGTGTCACAATTCAAATAATAAAAATGAAGAAAACCTATAATAATCAAACTGCCTCTACTCATATGTAGCAGAATGAACAGGTATAAAATGTTGAGATATTAAAATGAACTGCCATACTTTAAACTTTAGGGGATGCGTGTAGATCAGATTTCTGAATACTCTCCCATGTAGTATCTCCCAACAACAAAAGGTCTAACATACTATGTAGCAGGGTTTTAACCCACACCTTTAACAATTGTGTTGTGCAGTTATTGTTTTAAAATTGCAGGGAGTTTTTAGTCTGTAGCAATATTTTTTTTTAAATTATATCCTCCTTACTACACAAAGCTATTGTTTGAAAGGGGGCAGTTAACTTCTGAAAAGGGGCAGTTAAATTCTGAACTTAATCTTCAACCACTTCACTTTGCTACATGTATAAACCAAACCTTTAAAAGTATTAAGAGAAAGGCAAAACCTGAAACAGGTATTAAAAGAATGGAAAGTTATTATGATATGTCCGTTTGGACATATTGTTTTTCTTGTTAAGAAAAGAGGTGCTCATTCGAACTTCTGTTGTTTACAGTTGTCCCTTCACATTCGCTGGGGTTTGGTTCCAGGACCCCCTGTGAATACCCAAATCCGTGAATACTCAAGTCCCATTATATGCAGTGGCATAGTAAACTGGTGTCCCTTATATAAGATGGCAAAATCAAGCTTTGTTTTTTGGATTATTATTTTTTAAAGTATATTTTCAAGCCATGAATACTTAAATCTGTGAATGCTAAATCTGTGACTGTGGAGGGACAGCTGTAGTTTACTAGAACAAGGCACTTGTCCCTTAGGACACGTAAATAGTTGTAGTAATTTTAAAAAATCTGCATGTCTGTGGCAGCTATAACTCATTGTGCTAGATGCCTCAAAATTTGGCAGAATGTTTTTGGTTATTATCTAAGTCGCACCGTCCAGTTTCAAGTCAAAAAGCTAAATTCCAGACATAGGGCTTCCTAGAAACAAAAGGGGAAGAATTGTTATAACTCATCTGGAAATTGTGGTAGAAGCCTTGAAATTTGATGAGTTTGACTGTCCTCTGAATTTCAGTGGCCAGTTTCAGTTTGAAATAGAAGGAATAAAAGAGGTTGGTGATTTTATCACACAAAGCCGAAATTGCAGAATTACACTTGGATAGTAGCAGTAATGACATCCCGTTATTGCATGACATCATCTTTATACCATAGTTGGTGAGCGCTCCAACCATTACTGTGGTGTAGCTTTGCATTCACAGACAAAACCTGTGAATAGCTGTCAATATCGCTACTTTCCTGGTATTGACAAGTGTGTGATAATTCAGTCCCACTGTGGTTCCAATATTACGGTGTGAGTGGGTGTTCCTTTCTCTTTCCCCCTTCCCATTCCCAACAAGAACACATAATTCAACTTCTGGTGGAGAGCGTAAAGAAGACCTCCTTTTAATGAACCATTGCCTTTTCCCAGTATGTTTTTTTGTTTAGTTGTTCATTTGTTATTTTTTTTATTTGTTTGTTTAATTGAAGTGGCATCTTCTAGTGATAATGTCTGAAATCACATTCTTGCAACATCATGGAAGGAGGATAAATTTATTTTAAGGCACATCTTGAAATGGCAATGCACCGCTGTTCCAACACAAAGCAAAAAAAGGGGGGGTTACAATAGCACAAGCCTCAATCCCGTTCTTAAACCACTAGTAGATGGTCATGCGATAATAAGTGGTAGTGTTGTGCAATTGTGACAAAGTGTGAAAATGAATGTAATCATGCTGCTATGTGTCCAGTTTCTTCAGTTGTGGAATTACAGCATTTATACATAATTGTGTGATAATGTCCTAGGAAACAATTTTTTAAAGAGCTAGAAAAGAGGAAAGGGCTCTCGAGGTACCTGCTGTGATGATTCTTGAGGCAGGGAAACAGGAGTGGGGTAAGGCACAACTACGAATGAAAAAAAGGTGGGAAAATTGGAGAGCCCTCTTTAAGATATAGTTCGTAAGATTCCTAAGGTTAAAGATAGAACAGATTGCTGGACAAATTTTCTCTCTGCATATCAACATTAATAACATTTTTGCATGTTTTCCAATTATTTGTTTACATTTCACAATACAATTTTTGTACCAATATTTTATGCAAAAATACATTGTCGTCTTTATGCAAAATAAATCATTTTTGTACAGAAACAATGGCTTTTTAGCAAAGAGCAAATTGACTGCTGTTGACAAGAGAACTAATGATAATTTTACTGTTATGAATGGACAAAAAGAATTCATTGTGCTTGAAAATTCTTTTGACAACAGGTGCCATTCTCACTAATGAGAAAATTCATAAATAGGCTTTATATCCCTGCTGTGGGTGCTTTCTCTGTTAAAGCAGAAGTGGACAACCTGTGGTTCCTCCAGTTATGACCTGACAACTCCCACTTGCACTGACCATTGGCCAAGCTGACTGTAACTGTTGAGACAACATTGAGAAAGCGACAAGTTCTCGACCTGTTCTGTGAATAAGAACTAGGGCTCTCCCATAGCAAAGGGGATTTGGGTCTAATCCATGAGTTTCACTCAATTCATTAATTATGTCATGCTGTTGTCCTGTGCACATTTAGGAGTAAACTCCATGAGACACAGTGAGACATGTTCATTTGAGTAAATACGCAGAGGATTATACTTCGCCTGTAAAACTGTTGCATGGTGGATATCCTGTTTGAAGCTGAGAATGAAGTTCCACCAGCATACCTATGCAGAGGTGTGGGCACCAGAGAGAAAGGATTTATTGTTTTCCCTTTTGAGAGAGGGGATGATAGCAGCTAGCCTGATGATGATACAGCAGAACTTTTCTAGTGCAGTCTCATAACCAAGTAGCAGAGCTTTGGATCAGAGGATTGGAGCTACACTTGGATACTATCCAATAAGTGTTGTAGAGATGAGCAAAATTGTTATGTAAGGAAGTCCTGGATACCTCTTTATGCAATGTCAGAAAAAGTAGATCTACTATGTAACCCTAGGCTGTGTGACCATAAAGGCCTGAGACGGTTCCAGTTCATTGGTAGCAGCTTTTTAATCTGTCAACAGATTTAATAAAATCTACACTTTTATTTATTACATTTTACTCCTGTTCGTCCTCCAAGGAACTCAGTGTGCCTTATGTGGTTCTGCAAAAACACATGTGCATGATTTATTGTACAACATCCTTGCTCTGATGAATCCACAGAATGTTTTAACAGTTATGAGAATAAAGAAATGAATCAGTAGTCAAACCTTCTTACCTAGTTAATTAGCCTAATTATTGGGGCACTATTGTCCAAATATAGTAGGAGAGGAAATTAGGTGGCCCTCCAGATGTTGTTGGATTGCAGCTCCTAAAAGCTTGGCCAGCGGTGAGGAATGCTGGCACTTTCAGTTTAACAACATCTGAAGATATATAATTCCCACCCCTGAAAAATTATAGTTAATGATCAGAGAGAGTCTTCTCAGTGGTAGCTCCCTGGTTGTATATTCCTATGGGGCTCTCTTGGTGCCTTCTTTATAGTCATTACCATCACAATTGCAAACATTCGTTTAAAAAATTATCCCATGCTGTGTACATCTTAAAGTGGGCCCCCAGGCCAGGATCTTTGGCAGGCCCTGTACCTACTGCTAAGGTTAAGGGCAGCAAGATACTCTATAGGATTTAGGATAAATATTAAAATAAGTCACATTAAATGAGGACATCAAAATAATATTTATATTTATTTTTTTAAAAACCTAAATGGATTTACATAATAACTTACAATAATATCAGCTGGGTCCCCCTCCTAATCCTGGATGCCCCTTGTGGGGGCCATGGTGTACAGTCAATCCTTCACATGTCTACCCAAAAGTAAGCCCCAGTGAGTTCAATGGGACTTGTGCTCAAGTAAGTGTGTGCAGCTCACCATGGCACTACCTTTCTGCGGTGCTGTGAAGCAAGAGGCTATGCTAATGGTAACAGCCTTTGGCTGAGGAGCCAGACTAAATGTGATAAATGCCTGCTGGACAGCAGGAGTAGCGGGGGGTGGGGTGGGGTGACACTGGTAGAGCATTTCTCAGAGGCAACACCAGTGGCACCATAGCTAACTAGTACTGTGCAGAGGAGGCAAGGTAAACCACTTTTGACTATCTTTTAATGATTGACGCATGAAATAACGAGACCACACACAGAAGATTGGGTGAAACACCTCCCCTGGATCCACCATTCTTCAAGATCCGGGGGGGTGTCTGTTACCATGAAAACCTTATGATGAGACAATCGAAAATGAAACAACAGATAGTGCCAGAAGATGAGACTCCCAGATCAGAAGGCACTTAGTGAAGTCACTACTGGGGAAGAGCAGAGGGCAAGGACAGTAATTAGGGTGGTGGCTAATGACACAACTGGACTCAAGACAAAAGGATGTTTGTCTGCTGACATGCTCAGAGGTGAAAGAAAAGTCCAGAGCTGCACAACACATATTGTAGGAACACGGAATGTGAGAAGCATGAATTGACATAGTAAAACAAGAAATGGAACACATTGCATGACCAAGTAGAAACAAAAAGGTGATGGAAACAATACAATGAAGAACTCTATAAAAGAGATGAAAGTAAGGGTGCGGCTATACAATCATAAAAAAATCCGTATGGGGTGCAAAAAATACGAACAGCCTGTCGTTCGTATGCATACGAACCAGCTATACGATTTTTAACCCCCCTAAACTCCGTATGACTCCCTCTTCGCGAAGCTGGCTGGAGCGAGCAAGCCAAGCGGCAGTTTTAAATCTCCTGCTGCTTGTTTTTTAAAAAAATAAGGTTCCTGGTTTGCGGACAGTCGGTTTTCTGTATTTACAATATAAAATAAAAATAAATAAACATATAAATTCATGGACTTACTGGACTCTTGCTAGCCAGGAATCCAACATGGCGTCCGCTCCCAATTCCCCTCCGTGCTAGCCCCACCCCCTGTACTCGGCCAGCCAATCAGATTACCCTGCCTGTTCGTATGTGTGCAAACGGACCGTAAAGACCCATCAGCCATCCAAACGGCGTACAGATTTCTCTTCGTGATCCGCTTTCCCTCCCGAACGCCGCATGTGCGTATTTCAGGGTGGAAATCCGGGGGGCCCCTCTTTTGCATTTGTGTGCATCCGAATGGCCGTTTGTACCGAAGCGCGAACTTCCACATGTCATACGTATTATTTAAATCGTGTAGACGGGACCTAAGATTCGTTCAAGGAAGAACCATTTGAAGATGAGCCTACAGTTTTAGAAAGTGAAGGGAAAGCTGTACTCAATGCACTTGGGGAAAATAAACCACCAGGAATAGATAGCATACCAATAGAGCTGTTTCAAGCAACAGAGACAGAATCCACTTGAATTTTTACTAAAATCTGTCAACAAAAGTAGAAAACAAAAGAATGGCCCACAGATTGCTAAATGCTTAAAATTCATTCCAATTCTCAAGAAAGGGAACACCAGGGATTGCAGTAACCACAGGACCATTGCATTACTCTCCCACACAAGCAAAGTGATGCTCGAAATTCTACAACTTTTGCCATATATGGAGAGAGAAATGTAGACTGTCCAAGCTGGGTTCAGGAAAGGAAGAGGCACAAGGTTTCATATTGCAAACATACCTAGGATAATGGACTGTGCCAAAAAATTTCAGAAGATCAGTCTTTGCTTTATAGAATATAGCAAAGCCTTTGAGTGTGTAGATTAGGCTTCTTAAGGGTGACTTGAAGGTCTCTCATTAATGCCATAAGTTGAAGTCAGCATGATGGCAGTTAACAACAAAGTGTGTGTAGATCTAAGAACATGTTTTAACCCCTCCTCATTAATGGTATCATTTGTAAAGCCATGCTGGAAGTTGTTTTATAATATAGCATTTTAACACCATATGTTATTGTCTTTATATTGTAAACCGGCTAGACAGCAGTGTTATTGGGCAGCCTATATAAATGCTACAAATAAATAAATAAATGTTCCTAGCAGATGACACAGCAGCTGAGCAAATGTGATTGCACATGAAATCAAAACAATCCAGCTGATTTCAACAGATGCCCTGGAGCTTTAGAACAGCATGGACGAAGCTTATAAAGCAAATTATACCCAGCCCCCCTGCTGTTCATCCTGCTGTGAATACTCAGTGACCTTAAGGTTGTCCAAACATCAGGTGATCAGGATACTTGTATTGTGTAAAACATCTACCAGTGTTACATGAATCCTCAGAAATCTACCTATACTGTAATCGTAAAATGGTATGTTAGCCAAAGGACAGAGCCACAGCTTACTCCTTCCTGTCTTTACTTCCTTCTTTTGTGCTCATTGGCATGCAGCTGGTGTAAAATCAGGAAGAGATGTCAACACAGTTGGAAGAGGTAACTGGCTGCTTCAAAGAGGAAAAGCCAATAAATGAAGTAGTAGCTGCAGATCTTCTGAGGCTTCTTTGAATGGAGGGGAAACAAAATCTTTTCAGGGCAATTTCCTTGAGTTCCTTGCAAAACCAAACAAAGAGTTTAGATTTGACTAAGGCTGTCATTTACCAGAAAAGATGTCTGACTCAGAGACTTTGGTGTATACCACACAAGGGCTTGTTCCAGCATGATTCCGTCATCTCAGTGGTGGAATCATGTCTGTTTTCTACCACATGTCTCACCTAAATGCCAGAACAGCAGCAGAAGAGCAATGAGTATTGCGCATTCTGCGTACCACATGTGCTGGCTTCGCCCCTCCTCTCAAGTGCTGCGTCAATCACCATCTGGTAATGTCACTTCCTTACTTGATTGTGCGCATGCTTGATTGCTTGAAATTCAGTAAGTTGAGGTTTAGGTTTCACACGATCTCGCGAGAGCATGTTCATGGACGATATTTTATTGTCCCCTTGCGCATGCATTTTTGTTGGATTCGTGCAAAGCTGTGATATAAACATTTCCTTGATGCGTGATATTGACGTCAAGTATATTCTGTTGTTCCCAGGAGAAGGGGAGTGGAGGAAGAAGCAGCAGCAGCAGTTGGTAGTCCTTGCCGTCCCACCCAGCCTGCCTGCCCACCCTGGCCATCCCAGGCAGGGGAAGCCAGCCAGGAGGGAGATAAGGGGAGGTGAAAGTGTCGCTGCCCGGATGGAGGGGGGAACAGAGAAGGAGGAATGAAGGGAGAGGGAAGGAGACCCCCGCAGCAAAGGGAAGGAAGGAAGGAAGGAAGGAAGGAAGGAAGGAAGGGGGTTCCCCTCCCTCTCCCCCCTCTCTTTCTCTCTGGACAACCCCCTCTTCCTCCCCTCATTCTCTCAAAAGAGGATCCTCTCTCTTTCTCCTCTTCCCTCCTGCTCCCTCTCTACCCACTCATTTCTTCCTTCCTTGGTGTATTCTCTTTCTCCCCTTCGCGCACTTGCTTCTGGATGGGGCTTGCTCCCCCTCCCCATATTTCTTTTTAAGGTTGAACTCAGTTGGCAGCAAAAGTGTGTTTGCCTTTGTGCCTTCAAGTCATTTCTGACCAAGGCGAACCTATCCTTAGGTTTTCTAGGCAAGGCTTGTTCAAAGGGGGTGTGCCTTTGCCTTCCTTTGAGGCTGAGAGAGTGTGACTTGCCCAAGGTCACCCAGTGGGTATTCATGGCTGAGTAAGGATTCAAACCCTGGTCTCCACAGTCATAATGCAAGGCTGAAACTTCTACAATACTCTAGCTCTTTTAACAGAAGAATATAAAGAATATAAATAAAAATTTAGAGTAACATTACTGGGAACAATGGTTTTATTGTTGTCACTAAAACACCAGTATCTCATTACTGTTATGTGAGAGCCATTGGGCTAGAGCAGTGGTTCTTTACCTTTTCTTTACCAGGAACCCCCTTTAAATATCATTTGTTGCCCCAAGATGTAACACAAGATTTAAAACCCTAATAATAATAATAATACAATTACACCAGCCATTAAACTTTCCCTCAGAGGTGCCCTTGCTTCTTCCTGCAAGTTTGTGGCTGGAGTGGGTTGAATGGCAATGTGCAGGCCAAGCCAGCCAGCCAAGCCAGCCTTGGTTCCTGTCACATGGTCACTCCACTGCAGGGAAGAAGTGGGCCATCATGGTGGTGAGGACATCATGAACCCCAGGTTAATAACCACTGGGCTATAGAATGCTCCCACTCCAAACTACTACATCACTATCATTCATTTTTAAATGCCCACACAATTCTCCCAATAAACTTATTATTTGTGTTTTCTTTGTAAAGTACTGCACAACAGCACTCTGGTTGAGAATTCTAAATGTTTCACAGTACATAGAAAATACAAGGATAACATGCTTCTTTGTCATGACAGGTAAACTGGATAAAAAGGTTTGCTGTGAAAGGGCCATCGTTTAATGTAAAGGTGTTGCAGGGACAACTTAGGAAAGAGTAATTTCCAATGCATGGATTTCTTTATTGGTCTTGATACACTGCCCACATATATTTATTCCCTTTTTTTGTCCCAGCCACACGTATACTATCTCAAAAAAGGGGTAATTTTATTTGCTAATGTCTCCAAGAGAAGCTGTAATTTAAACTTAAAGCTCTTAATTGCTATGGCTGGTGATTTTGCGCATTTGGATCCTTATGTAGTAATATATGGTACTATGTCTTAATTTACTTGTTGTCTACTGCATGAAAGCTTCATTGTGAAACAGAAATGTCTATGTGGATGGTTTCTCTTTAAGCGTTTTTTGTAAAACATGTAAATATGAAAAAGAAATACAGATATCTGTTTTTTAAAAAATAAAAGTTTCCTGTTTTAATTATTCCTGCAGGGATAAACACACAGTACACATGTAGTACAGGACATGTTACAGAATGGTGATATATGCCTTGACATAACTACAGCTGTGAGAGAAAATACTTATTTTTAGGCAATGTGTAATGCGGAGTCTTGGGCCAGGTGCAAGGGAGACAGACACCAAGAACATTAGAAATAAAAATTAATGAAGGACAGACGGTGAGCATGTGTAGTGTGAGGAGACTAAAAAAAGAACACAAGATATAATATTTATATTTACAGACAGTTCTGCTTCATTTCTTTTAGAGAGACAAAGACTTGAAATAACTGGACACTGCCTACCTTGTGGTGTACAGAGAGGTTGGCATTTTAAGTGAGCCATACACATGGTGACTGTGTAAGAGTACAGGTATTATTTATTATCTGTATGGTTGTTCTACCGATGATGGGCCATCATTACTTAGTGCTCCAGAGACTACTTCACTGACCTCTTTTTAAAAAGTTGAAATTTAGCTATGGGTTGTGGCTTAGGGAGGGGACAACATCCAGTGTTATCAAGAGATGGTTAGTACATGACATATTAGGCCTGATTAGATACTAGAATATCATAGAATCATAGAACTGTAGAGGTGGAAGAGACCACAAGGGCCTGGATCAAAGCATCCCTGACAGATGGCTATCCAGCCTCTGTCTAAAGACCTCCAAGGAAGACCCTATCATGCTCCAATGGAGTGTGTTCCACTGCCGAACAGCTCTTACTGTCAGAAAGTTCCTCCTAATGTTGAGGTGGAATCTCTGTTCCTGGAGCTTGCATCCATTGCTCCATATTGCAGTCTATGGAGCAGCAGAAAACAAGCTTGCTCCATCTTCAATGTGACACCCCTTCAAATACTTAAACAGGGCTATCATATCGCCCCTTAACCGTCTTTTTTCCAGGCTAAACATACCCAGCTCCCTAAGTCTTTCCTCATAAGGCATCATTTCCAGACCTTTCACCATTTTAGTCGCCCTTCTCTGGACACGCTCCAATTTGTCAATATCCTTTTTGAATTGTGGTGCCCAGAACTGGACACGGTATTCTAGGAAAGGCCTGACCAAATCAGAATAGAGTGGCACTATGACTTCCCTTGATCTTGACACTATACTTCTATTGATGCAGCCCAAAATCGCATTGGCCTTTTTAGCTGCTGCATCACACTGTTGACTCATGTTCAACTTGTGGTCTACTAGGACTCCTAGATCCCTTTCGCACATAGTCTCATTCAGCCAGGTCTCCCCCATCCTGTATCTATGAATAAAAGGGAAATAAATAAATATGTAAGGAGGTACCAAATGTCGGCACTGAGAATATGTAATATAGATGCAAGAACATAGAGAAAATTACTCTGTACAGTACAGTCTTTTACATACCCTCTGTAACTAGTTTAATTCACCACCTGCCCAGACTGGTTTTCCTATTCCTCTTTATTACCCTGGAATCCCTCAACTCCTTTTGTTGCTTCCCTAATTTTCGAATGTAAGCTCCTTGGGCCAGGAACTAGTCTCACTGCCAAAGTGCCATACAAAGCTGGAATGGCTCTGTTTAGATAAAATAGCAACTGTGTGCCTAGATGGCCTGGAAACAGATTTAAATCAGTTCATAACAGAAACCAATTCATGCATTACATTGCTGTTAAGGTCTGTCTGTTCGTTGTTTTTGGGACATGCACAACAATTTAATATATCCAAAAATGTGTGTGCAAAATGTTTACATTACACATACAGATAGACTGGATTGGCTACAGAGCTAAGACTGGTCTTAGACTGGTAATTATGGGTTTGCTACAACCTAACATTGCCTTTCCCCACTTAGCACTCTCCCGATCACAGCTGCCACCATCTCTGGTCATCTGGCTGGCGCTGACAGGAGTTGTAATTACAACATCTGGAGGACCCCAAGTGGAGGAAGGCTGACATACATGAAGTTTACCTTGTGGTTGTGCTTGATTCCAATGTCACTCTGGGAGGGTTTGGAGAGAGCTAGAGCCAGGAAGTCCCAGGAATGCTTCAGTGAGGGTTTTCCAACCCAAGTTCTCCACTGTGGTTGGAACTGCACCAGAGGAATGGGGGCCAGAAGCTAGTTAGCAAACAGATGAGTTGTTCTGCTGATTAGGCTGAGCAGACAGCTTCTGGCATAAATATCAGGTATGGCCTATCATACCTGGTATTTATACCAGGAGCTTGTATGGCCTATCAGAGCCAGTGTGGTATAGTGATTTAAGTGTTGGATTACAGCTCTTGAGACCAGGGTTTTAATCCCTGCTCGGCCATGAAAACCCACTGGGTGACTTTCGGCAAGTCACATACTCTCAGCCTCAGAAAATTTTATATTTGTGTGTTAGATAATTTCCCCCACAAGCCAGGCACTCACCCCACCAACCTACGAAAGAATGGAAGGCTGAGTGAACCCTGGGATGGAGCTCACAACGTTGTAGCTGCAGCACCGGCATTTAACCACTGGACCACCAGGGCTCCCTGGTGATAAAAAAAAACCCTGTGATAGGTTTACTTTAGGGTTGCCATAAGTCAGAAACAACTTGAAGGTACACAACAACAAGAATAACAATAAGGCCTATCAACAACATGCTCCAAATTTCCTGCCAATTAATCGCAGGGGTATCAATATGACATATTCCTATTATGCGACTGAGATAGACACTGAGAATCTAGAATCCTGAGAAGGTTGGTATAGTAGCTTTTCCCCTGTTTCATGTATTTGAAATTTGATTTTTTTGAGGACAGAGCAACCTTTTTTGGATTTCGGATGCTAGTACATGGAGCACTGAGTTCAAAGTAGAGGAGAAGCAAAAGGTGGTGGCTTTGAGATATGTATATGTTCACTGTTGTGATAAGAAGGTAGATCTCATGGGAAGACGTTAATAAGAAACTCATGCAACAAGAGCCATGCATGCGTACTGCTTCTGTACTGCCTTTCCCATTTTTCCACGACAGTGCGATCTTGGTATTTCCTTTGTGCCTTTTTTTTTATGTAACCAAATTTCCTGTTAAGGTAATGGTGATATGTAAACAAGAGCAATGTGATCCCTTGCAGGAAATCAGCAAGCATTACTGCTAAAATCACCCTTCATGGTTTCCAGCATGCTCAACAATAACACTTTACAGCCATAGAAACCCCTTCATACACTAGACACTTTCCAGGTGCTGTAGCTGCTGCCGCTGTGCCCAAATAAACACGCAAGAACACACGTGAGAACCCAAGCTTAAATTGCTCGATAATGAGATTCATTGAACCATCACGATAAGTGTGTTTGAGTTCCTGTTACACATGTTTCTCCAGCTGTACTGTTTTCTCTACTAGCGTGCACCAGGCGGCAGCATGTTGCAGTTCCACATCCAAGAGACACTCCTATGGGATTTGAAAAAGAACAGTTAGCATCAGACATGCAGAACATAGCCTTAAAAACGTGGACATAGTAGCAACCCTGTAGTGCTCTATTTCTGGTAATGCAGAGGATTGACCATCCTTCCCCACCCCCCAGAGACTGGTGCACGGAACATTGTGCTCAAAGTTGAGATTTTAAAAAGAGTGTTGTCGTGGAGTGGTGGGCATGATTAGAGGGGTTCAGGGAAAGCAGAAATGTTGCATAGCAGGCAGGAGTTGTCATTCTAAGTTAATTCATGCAGCGGATGGAGCAACCTTTTTTCCCCAGAGACTGGTGCACGGAGCATTGTGCTCAAAGTTGAGAATTTAAAAAGAGTGTTTTCGTGGAGTGGTGAGCATGATTAGAGGGATTCGGGGAAAGCAGAAATGTTGCATAGCAGGCAGAAATTGCTATTCCAAGTTAATTCATGCAGAGAATGGAGCAAGCTTCCTCCCCTCCCAGAGACTAGGGCATGTAGTACTGTGATCAAACTGTAGGAACATGTTTGATCCATGGCCAGGAGCATTGCTGGACTGATTATATCCTAAGGAAAGCAGAAATAAATAAATAAGAAATATTGAAATGTGTAAACTGCAGAAATTTCTGTTACCAAAAGAGTAACAATGAGGTACATACCAGTATGGGGACATTTGTTAAAGCTCCCAGTGCCACAGCAGAACATTGCAGAATCTGTTTTAATGGTCCCTGTGCCTACCTGCAACAGTAAAAGACAAGAACACAGAATGGCATGGAATAGTATCTTCAAAGCACAAGTTAACATGGTACAGCAGTACATGCCTTACCTAATGTGATTTCACGTGAGTAAGGAAAAGAGAAAAAGAGGAAATATGAGCAACAGAACATTTAATGCTAGGGAAAAGCACACAATGCCAGGTCAATTTTCTCACGCACAGCAAAGATAGAAGCATTCAAACCCTGAAGCAGCATTGTTTTTATTTATGGGAGGGAAGATGGCGATGGAGCACATGAGAGGCAGCTGTGGGATAATTAGGGATGAGGAAAGGTTTCATTGTCCACAGCAAACCTGAGCTGAGAAATCATGTTTCATATGAAAGTTAGCTGTAAAATACACTATCAAGCGCTTGTGCAGCATCACGCGAAATTACCAAATATAAATTTGAAGTAAATTTATTAAACCTACCTCACAGGATCTGTTCCAGCTCCTGCACAAAATGGCCACCGGAAATGAAATGTGAAGCTGCAAGGGGGTGGAGTACAGCCAGAATAATGAAGACACGCCCTCAGAGGACCACATGATGACTTAAAGTGGAACAGACACGAAATTTCACACCACACCTCTACTTGTAGAGGGATAATTGCGCAATTAAGCCCCATTGATGGGCAGAAATCGACAATGAGTTGTTGCGTGATAGCAGCCAAACTGAAATGGAGGGTACACTGAATAGCAACGGTGTCGTGCGGGCCGCAGAAATCACAAGCAAAATGAAAGCGCAATAATCACTGAAAAAAACCCTTGTGTGGTGTACCTCTTTGCGTTGTTCCAGTTAAGTCAAAACTAAAACCAGAGCATGGACAAGTTACATATTTGGAGTGTTGTTCCCAGAATCCCCCAGCTGGCATGATCAGTAGCAATGCTAGCTGGGGAATTCTGAGAGTTGTACTCCAAAAAAGTAATTCTTCAAAGCTTTGGCTAAAACTGTGCAAGAAATTCGGGCCTAAATCCAATTGTTATTTTCACCAAAAATGTATAAAGTATAAATATAAGACACTTAAATGCAGAGCACTATAATGTTTTGGTCATAGAATAAAAAAATAAATTACAGCTGATTATTCAAGGCAAAATAAAGGTGGAAAGAAGTGCAGAAAGAAAAACATCTAGGCTTAAATGCCTTAGAGAATGGTTTGGATGCAGTATAGTATCTTTGTTTAGAGTGGCCACATCCAAAGAGGGTTTAGGCAGGATGTTCTCCATCCCCCAGTGGGAAAGAAACAACAAGAGATTCCAAATAGAACATAAATCCAATTGCTAGTTCCAGATAGAGTAGACATATTGAATTAATAAAATTTACATGAGTGTTGGTTTCCAGTTGGCATTTGTTTCAATGGATCCAGTAGGGACCAGCAATTGGATTTAGGCCTCAGTTGTTTTATTTCTGTGACATGCCACTTGATTAGGTTTCTCTGTCAGATTGATTATGACTTTGGCATTTTAAATCACAGGCACTTGGACCTGCATATGTGAATGTATGGCTGGCTTATGCAACACATTAGCCATTTCCTTAGACCATAGTAGGTAATTTGTGGCTCTTCAGGTATTTTTAGACTACAGCTCTCATCATACCTTCCTTTTGGCTGGGCTGGCTATGCACTACTGTAGCTGCATTGTTTTTTCAACCAGTGTGGCCATAGGAATCATTGGGGCTATGTAATGATTCAATGATATTTGGCTTGGCATTTCTCACCTATCTAGTACAAAGCATGCAAGTGCCTTTCAAGGTGAGCTCCTTTCTCCTAAAAATGATCTGTATACAATTTAAGCTGAGGATATTGGAAGCTTCTGGGTTTAATTTTGGATTCAGAGGAAGAGATTTTAACTAGTGTACATTTTGCAGCCCCTGTAAACAAATTCCTTTGATTTGATTCTAAACACAAGGCAATTACAAATAACAGGAACCCAGCTTCAGTAGCAATGTGGACTTTGGACATATGTATAATAGCATTAATTGATTAAACCCTCTCTCTCTGGCTTTTCTTCGCAACCGAAGATTCAGGAAGGACTCATACCACGCTTTCTGCAAGCAAACTGATGACTAAAAAGACCAACCCGAGATAAACATGTCTGGTTGCAGAAAGCACAGCAGAAGGTCTCCTTGGGTGATGTTTCTGGGTTGTGATTCTTTCTGTGTTGTCATTTTTCTTCAAGACTTGTTTGGCGTGAGTTCTCAAATAAGGCTGCAGCATTGTGGATAGTGCTTCTTCATGCCTCCCGATGTGAGGGCAGGGTGGACCATTGTTGGTGATCAATTTGGGTGAGCCTGAGATGTTGTTTCAGGGAGTCCTTGTATCGCTTTTTTGGAGCGCCCCTCTTATGCTGACCCATGGCGAGTTCACCGTAGAGTACTATTTTGGGGAGGTGAGGTCCTCTATCCTAGAAACGCACCCTGCCCAGTGCAGCTGTGTTCTCAATATCATGGCCTCAATGCTGGTGATCCCAGCTTGCTCAAGGACAGCAACATTCGTCCCATAGTCAGTCCAGTGTACATTTAGGATTGTGCATATACAGCGCTGATGAAAGCATTCGAGGAGTTGTAAACCCTACTAATTTAAAAAAAATAAAAATAAATCAGTCACCTAGATCCAAGGATACAATATATTTACCCTATGCACTACGTGGAGAGTGAGTTCATCTTGGATTCCATCTTCTCCAAACAGTGTGAAGAAATGAGATGTTAAAATCCTTTGCAAAGCATATGCTTCTCCAAATATGCAGCACTTGAGATGTTCTTCACCACCAAGACACTTTTAAGACCTTGTCATTTATCTGTTTCATCTGTATATCACATTCAAAGTAGGCTGTTGGAAAGTAACTAAAGTCAGTTACTCTTACTACCTGTCAGATATCAGCTTTGCTAAACTCATAAGAGCACAGATTTCAGAGTCCATCAGGAACTGCACAGTCTGTCCTCAGTTTGTTTCTGGGCTGAGAGTGGAGCAAAGTAGAGTAGCTTCAAACAGGCCCTAAAAGGTTGTTAGTCTCTCTGCTCTAATTGTATGTGAATCCCATCTCATTTTGATGGATTCCATGTTCTCTGTAAAGACTGGGATTCAGGTGTGCCTGGGGAAAGCCACGCCAAGGTCATTCTTTAATTGTTCACTTCCTACAAGGAAGGGAGTAAGAGAGAAGAGACAAAGGTCAACTACTGGCTGTGTTTATCCCCCTCCCCTGTTTGCCTTAACTTCCCTGCCTCAAGAAATGGCTTTCCTTTCTTGCCAGTTGGCCTTGGTTTTGCTGAAGCAGCAGCCACTTCCATCACAGAGAGGCTGCAGTGCAGCTTGTAATCTGTAAATCTATAAAGTGGCGGCACTTTATAAAAGGTTTGACATTGTTAAGTCATTTGTATTTCCATTCAGTCATCGTCACCCACAATTTGGCAAAGGGGACTGGCAGAAGTTGGTGCTCTAACTGCAGCAGGACCTGGAGTTTTGGGAAACAGAATAGGCAGAGTTTGTTACCAGGGTTACCAAGTAATCCATGTTCTGCATCAAGAAAATCTGAATGTTGCAACTTGTACATATTATGCAAATCAAGCTAATTAAATGGTGTATTTTATTTTGATTAATTGCATTTGTAATAACCATCAGGAGGAATGAAGAGTTCCACAGTATGCTGTAACCTTATGTCACGGGCTCAAACCTGAGTTCCCTTCCCAGGAGCTCCAGGTTAGCCCTCCCTGTAGGGTTAGTCCTGAGTATCCTCACCCCAGGATCTTCCTACAGCCCCCAAAACCATCCAATCTGCCACCACCCACTGGGTTAAACTGGGGGGGGTATTTCCCCTTGGGACCCCCCCTTTTCTCACGCACAACGCAGTGGGAAGCTGTGCATAGTCTATATTAATCAGTGGCACTCCTTGCCACTATAGAATCAACTAACTCCCTCCTCCTGACCCCAAAGGAGGTTCACAGTAGCATAGTCAAGAGTAAGGCACGTGGTAAGCATCAGTATAGGAAGATTAATAAGTTTACTTTATTCAAGAGAAGTAGTCATGCAATCTCACATGAGGCAGGATTCTCCCCTACCTCAGGCAGGCAGGCTTAAAGTGGTAGCAATACAGAGTATCAAGATCAAAGCATTACATTACTCAGGTTACATTCAGTTACTAATTTAGCTACATTCAACCAAAGTAAAGAAATTAAAAAGAATTCCATAACGCAACTAAGCAGGCCCTAATCTCTACTAAATACTTGCAGTTTGTTGCCTTGAGATCTTGTCCAGGCAGCTGGGAGCAAAAGCCAGAGATGGAATGGCCATGCTCTGCCAGCATAGCAGTCTTTGTTTTCTCACATCTTCCAAAATCTCTCTCTCCAAATCCCACTCATCTCACTCACTCTGGTCTCAAACAAAAGCAGTTAAATCCTCTCCAGATTTCCCGGGCTTAAAGTTGTAATTGGTCAGTCCAGTCACATGGTGTTATGGTAATGATGTCATCTCATTAGCTCTGTGAAGGTGGTGCTTGAGCCCCTTTCCATTAACCCTTTTCTTACCTGATACTATGCTGGCAAGACAATCTGTTTACAGACAAAGGGAGTTATAGTTCTCTAGCAGAATGATGGGAGTTGCACCTTGTGGCAACATGATGGAACTCCATCATGACACCTTAGTTCTTCAACCATCCTGAACACCAACCCTAACCATACTAAGCATTGTAATACAGTTTCAAGTATATCTCTAGAACTACAAGGCTTTAATATTTGCTTTTAAAATGCATTTTAAATAGTATTCATATTCAAGCAGTACCAACAAACTTTAACCAGTATATCTTCTTCGTGATCTATGTGAATACACACAGTGGGTAATAACTGTGCTTGCTCAGAGCACTCGGAACATTCTGGAATCGCTAGGCAGAATATTTTTGCAACATTTTGGTGGAAACTCCGCCCATCCTAACAGTCCCTTTAAAGGCGCTCCTGCCTAAATCCCCTCAGTTCCTTTTTGTCTGCCGTGCGAGCAGCACGTAGGAACTTCTTTCACTAGAGCTCTTTCACTTTCAGTCTTACTACTCTCGGACTGTTCTTAGACGTTGATTTGGATTTCCCACTGGCTTTGTCACGATTTTTCTGGCTTTTTGACCTTGGACTGTTTTCAGCTCTCTCTCTTTCTCTCCTCGACCCTTTGACTTGGTTTGACTTGGATTTGGCACGACCCGGACTGGTTTGACCCTTCTTCTGTCTCATCCTATTTGTTAATTATGGCATCAAAGTCTGCTGCCTTCAAACGGTGTTCCGTTTGCCAGGCGAAGCTCCTGAGCTCTGAAGGGCACTCAAAGTGTCTCTTCTGCTTGGGTGAGGCTCACAATGTAGATGCTTGTGTTTACTGTCGGGGGCCCTCACCCCTCAAGCTCATAAGCAGCATTCTTCTCATCTCAAGTCCTTTCTATACGAGAAGACGTTGTTTCCAAGAGCTACATCTGCCTCTACTTTGGCTGCCCAAAGTTCTGCTGCCCAGCCTCAAAAGAGGGGTCGCTCCCTGTTAGTAAGTCCGACCACCAAGTGCCAGCATCAGTCTTCGAGTCCGTCCCGGCGTCAGTCGGTGGCTTCAGACCTGGAGGCCATACCTTGGTGTCATAAGCATTCGACCACGTCGGGACCATCAAGGGACCATGGTTCAAGGCCCTCCATGTCTGCCAGGACTGAGACTCATTGAAACGATCAGGCTCCAGTCAGGAGCGGGACTCCTTGGCATCATCCAAACAAGACAAGCTGAAAAAGAAGAAGGACAAACACTCTTCTCCTCATGCAACTGAGTGCCCAAGTCCACTTCGGTGGCTGCCGTAGCATCTGAGTTGTTACACAGCTGCAATCTGCCGAGGTTGTTACAGTACCGGCAGAGTCACTTCCTACACCTGTACCAGCACGAGTGGCAGAGGCGGAGGCCCGTGCTCAAAGCCGTTCCCACTCTCCAGAGATGAGTCCTACTCCCTCCTTGGAGATTGTTCAAGTAGAAATGGGCAACGTCTCTAAAGAAGGACTCTAGACTTGCCCGACTACTCAGACTCAGTCCCCTGTGCTCGTAGTTTCACGGGACAAACTGCTCGGTAAGGACATGATAGAGATTGATGTCGACACCACATCTCAGGACGTGGCTGGAAAGACTCCTGCTCCATCACTTGGTTTCTAGTGCTTCAAACATTCATATGGTGCTTATGATGTGGCCTGTTTGGCATTCAAACTTCCACTGATGTCTCCACTGAGATCCCACGGCCTTACGTTCACCCATTGTTCTCAATTCGCTTCGGGTTCGGAGGCTGGACACGTGCACTACCATTCACTGCCACACATTTCTTTCCATGGGTTGGAGAGAACTCTGTCTGCAGGCTTTTGGCCTGTCAAGCCTCTCATGAAGGATACAGGTAGTCAAGTGTCCCCAGTACAGCCAGAGCCTCGCCCTCTGCCTCCGGTACTGCCAACACTTCCTATACAGACTACCTCACTGCATCATCGACCTTGCAACCCTTCACCATCATCGTCCTCCTCGGTTTCATCGTCTTCTTCCATCTCGTACGTACTGCAGACTCCCTCTCCTCTGCCTGACCTACTGGACGAAGACTCCTCATCTCCCACAGATGATGTTTGTACATTTGCCAAACAAGTCGTGAGAGTGTCCCATGCCCTGGATTTAAATGTCCCTGAGAAGGAGTCCGATCTGGTGGATCCCATCTACCATCGGATCAAATCCAAGGCCTGTCCTGTGACCAATCTTCCTGTGCTTCCTTTGCTGTTGAAGCTTACTCAGGGCTCGTGGGAGAACCTGTCCTTGATCCCGTTGACATCAAAGTGGATCAAGTGCTTGTACTGTATCTCTGGAGATGACATTGACTGGCTACGGGAACACCCTTGCCCGAGTTTGGTTGTGGTGGAGGCATCTCAACGTAGACAACAACGCCAGACACAGATGACTCCAGTGGATCCTGAGGGTAGAAAGTTGGATATCATCGGAAAGAAGATCTACTCGGCCACGGAATTGAGCTTCCGGATCGCTAAGTACTCTGTGTGTACAGGAGCCTATCAACAAGTCCTGTGGGAGTGTATGGGTCCTCTCATTCAGGATTTGCCTGATGAGAGACAGTGAATGGCGGAGACAATACAAACGGAGGCCCAGTTGCTGGTGGGTCAGCAAATGAATTCTGAGAGGCATGTAGCTGATTGTGCTGCTAAGACTGTGGCTGGTTCCATGGCTCTTAGACATCATGCCTGGCTTCGTTCATCGGGACTCACCCTGCAAACCTCTGCTGTCATCGAAGACATGCCTTTCAAACAGTCTGGCCTCTTCAACACCTCCACCAATGAGAAGCTGGAGTTCACACAGAAGATGAGGACCACCGCACAGAAGTACGGTATGTCATTGGCCTCATCTTCTGCATATTAGTCAAGGGGCCACTCCGGTTGGCAGTCTTCTTCCTACACTCAGTCTTTCCATAGGGGTATACGCCTCAACCATCCAGGTGTGGTTGAGATCAGACCTTTCACCATTTTAGTCGCCCTACTCTGGACACGCTCCAATTTGTCAATATCCTTTTTGAATTGTGGTGCCCAGAACTGGACACAGTATTCCAGGTGAGGCCTGACCAGGGCAGAATAGAGCGGCACTATGACTTTCCTTGATCTAGACACTATACTTCTACTGATGCAGCCCAAAATCGCATTGGCCTTTTTAGCTGCTGCATCACACTGTTGACTCATGTTCAACTTGTGGTCTACTAGGACTCCTAGCTCTCTTTCACACATAGTCTCATTCAGCCAGGTCTCCCCCATCCTATATCTATGCATTTCATTTTTCCTCCTTAAGTGCAGTACCTTATATTTCTCTGTATTGACTTTCATTTTGTTAGCTTTGGCTTAGCTCTCCAGTCTATCCAGGTCATTTTGAATTTTGATCCTATCCTCTAGGGTATTAGCTACTCCTTCTAATTTGTTGTCATCTGCAAATTTGATAAGTAAGTCCCTAATTCCATCATCCAAGTCATTGATAAAGATGTTGAATACCACTGGGCCCAGAACAGAACCCTGTGGCACCCCACTGGTCACATCTTTCCAAGAGGAAGAGGAGCCACTGCTGAGCACCCTTTGGGTTCGGCTGGTCAACCAGTTACTAATCCATTGAACAGTTAACTTGTCTAGCCCATATTTTACAAGTGTGTTTGCAAGAATGTCATGGGGAACCTTGTCAAAGGCCTTACTGAAATCAAGGTATGCGATATCCACAGCATTCCCTTCATCTGCCAAGCTGGTTATTTTATCAAAAAAAGATCAGATTAGAATAATAGAATTGTAGGGTTGGAAGAGACCACGAGTGCCATCCAGTCCAACCCCCTGCCATGCAGAAATACACAATCAAAGCATCCCTGACAGATTAGTCTAGCATGACTTGTTTCTCTGAAACCCATGTTGACTTTTTGTGTTTATGGCATTGCCTTCTAAATGTTCACAGACTCTCTGTTTAATGATCTGCTCTAGAATCTTCCCTGGTATTGATGTCAGACTAACTGGACAATAATTGTTGGGATCCTCTTTTTTCCCCTTTTTGAAGATGGGGACAACGTTTACCCTCCACCAGTATACTGGGACTTCTGTTCTCCAGGAGTTCTCAAAGATTATTGCCAATGGCACAGAGGCTTCCAGTTGAGTGCGGGAAGGTGTTGGTTGCAAGGTGCTAGAGCTCTGAGCTAGCTCCGCACCGGTGATGATCGACTGCGGAGATTGTACCCTCGAAGCCAACTGGAGGGCTCAAGCTCTGGGAAGAGTGAGAGCAAGGTACCCGGAGAAGGCGAGGGCTAGCTCAGAATGAGAGGAACAGAGGCTTCCGACCAAACAGAGAGAGCCCAACCGAGAGGTAATCCCACCACTGCAGGAGCACTCTGGAGATGTGAACTGAACCGCGCAACCTAAAGAGGAGAAGAATTAACTTAAGAGCAAAGAAAAAATAATGGAAAGAAAAGGTTACAAGAAGTAAGTTAAAAGTAGTAGAACAGATCCTTCCCAATAGCTAACTGGAAGGAAACTTGTTCACCAAGGAGGTGAACAGGTAGGGAATTTGGAGTCTTGGAACGAACAAGAAAGCAAAAGAAGCAAAAAACTTTAAGAGGTAGGCGAATTTGGTTTGCTTTCTACTCACAATACACATTTGGCTTTTGAAAGGTGCAAAGAGACAATGGAGGGAAGGGGTCTGGTTTGATATCTTGGAGCCAATTTTGGACATTGTATTTTTTTTTTCTTGACATTGGGGGTTCTCTATAAAAGGAGAGTGAACTCTATAAGGGAAGCTCTGAAATAAAGGAGAGGACTCTTTAAAAGCTTAATAGCCAAATCGAAAGAGAAATTAATACACAGGAAAGGAGAAATGAAGGCACATTGTCAACAAGCTAACTTGGGGAGGAAAGAGGAAAAGACAACAAGGAGAATCATAGGAGCTAATGGGGAAACATGCTACGATAAGAACGGAAGCAGAATAAAAGAAAGAAAAACTTAGAGATAAAGGGAAAAGATAACAAGAACTACATAAAATTACATAGAACCCAGCTGATTTAAGCAAGAGAAAGCAAGAGGAACAAAGACTTCAGGAGTGAAACATTAATGAAACACCTGGGGTTACAGAAAGTGAGTGAAACTGTGAAGAGAGAACGAGGTTGAGCAGCAGGGAGACCAGGAAAACAAGGACTGGATAAAGTGGTAGTAATATGGAGTAATACGGAGAGGAAAATAGTGGAGTGGGAAGGAGAAATATGATAAAAGACGGAAAGCCAAATACTGTTTTATTTTATAACATTGTTTCAAAGCGGTAACATTGCTTTCATATTGCTTCAATTGGGAAATGCTAATAATGATGAGCATGTAATGAAAGTAGCACCAATTAGTAGAACTAGAGAGTATACAGGGGTTGGACTATTGTATCTGTAGAAAACAGATACTATATATTGGAGAAACAGGGTAAGAGTAAACATTGCACTTAACAAGGTACTTGTGACAAACAGCACAGGTGACTAAAAGTGGATAAATACCAGGAATATTAAAACCGAACCATTTACAGGTATATACATATAGATAAGTAAATAGCTGGTTATATAAATATACAATTAATTATATGTACATCTATACACACACACACATATATATAAGTACACATATAAATAAATGCATTCTCTTACATATATACATATATATAGATAAGTTTACTTATATGCACTTATACGTACCAACATATATATATATATATATACACATACATACATACATATAAACTATAAAAACACATATCAAGACATATATACAAAACAGATATAAATAGATAAGTTTATTCTCATACTTAGAAATATATACATATTAATACAGATTAATATATACATATATACATACATAGAAATTATATCAGAAATATATAGGGAAACATGCATACATATCTATATCTATAGGAATATAAATAAAGGTTGAAATAATAATAAAAAGATGGCTTATAGTAACCAAAAAGCAACAGCAACACAGCAAGCACAAGCTACCACAACTAGAAGAGGATCACTAGAAACACCGAAACTGCCAGAAATACACAATATAATCCTGGAGGAACTGGGAACAGAGCTTAGAAATTTTAAACAGGAAATAAGGAGTGAACTCAAAGATATAAGGAAAGAGATTAAACAAGATTACAGGAAAGAAGCGGAAGTAATAGGAAGAAAGATAGATAAGATCAACAAGGAGCTAGAAGAAATGAAAATGGAAATAGGAAATTTAAAGGAAAAATCGAACACAACGGAACAGACTACAATGAAGATTAAGGAATAGCAAGAAAAGGGGGAAAAGTTAATCTTGAATCAAGAACTCAGGTATAGAGAAAAGTGTTTAAAGCTAAGTGGACTTTCTGAAAAATTGGATGAAAATTTATATGAGAGAGCGATACCGGCCTTAGCCGACTTTGCAGACCTTCCAGAAGATTATTTAGAGGAGGAGACAGAAAAGATGTTCAGAATTAATTCTGAAATAGCTAGGGAAAGAAAGCTACCTAGGGACATAGTCATCTCCTTCAATAAAGGGAAAATTAGAGATAAGATCTTGCAGTGAAGCTATGATGAAAGTTTGAAAACAAAAGATGAGATAAAAATTTTCAAAGATATATCAATGACGATTTTGGAAAAAAAGACAGGACTATAGAGAAATCACCCAACTCTTAACTAAGAATAGGATCAACTATAAATGGGAAAGGATAGAAGGGATCTCCTTCTCATATAAACAGAAAAGATATAAAATAGACTCGACTGATGAAGCAGATTATTTCTGTAAGAGATTTGAAAAAAGGAAACCTCAGACAGAGAAAGATGGCAGAAAAGAACAGCAAAACGAAAACAAAAGAGATGAGGAGGAAGAAATAAGGGAAAAGAAAGAGGAGGAAGAAAAAAGGAGAAAAAGAGTAAAACGGAAAAAGGTAAAACGAGACTGGAAGAGAGAGAAAACAAAGAAGGGGAAGAAGAGGAAGAAGAACAAGGGATTGAAGCAGCTGAATTGGAGGAAGAGATGCATGGTGAAAAAGAGAGAGAAGGAGAGAGAGAAGGGATTATAGAAGAGAATATAATAGAAAAATAAAATGAACTTTGACTTAATCTCCTGGAATGTAAAAGGGCTAAATTCAGAATGTAAGAGAAAGCAGGTATTTCATTATCTAGGAAAATTGAAGAAAGAGTTTGTTTACAGGAGACAAAAATAAAACTAGAAGATGTAAGGTTTCTGAGAAATAGAAAATTGGAACAATTATTTTGCGCCGCAAATGAAAGGAAGAAAAAGAGAGGAACAGCTCTTTACATTAGGCGTAAATACGAGGCAAGAGAATTGTTCAACGATAAAGAAGGACAGATAATAGAAGTAGAGGTAAATATACAGAATCTGAAGATTATAATAGTCGGGATCTATGCCCCAAACTTGAAGCAAGAAATTTTTTTACAAGAAAATGAAAGAACTCGTGGGGAAATATGAAAAAGGAAATCTAATGTTATTGGGAGATTTTAACGGGGTTATGAATACAAGAGATCTAGCAAGGCTAAGGAGAAAGGGCATGGGAAGCTACCAAGAAGCTTCTTTAATCTGATGGAGGAACTGGTTTTGGAAGACATTTGGAGTTTGAAACATGGGAATGAAATGGGTTATATGTTTCATTCAGAAATATATAAATCCATGTCACATATAGACATGTGCCTGGTCTCCAAAAAATTAATCACCCAGATTCAGGACATAGATATTCTCTCCAAAATTACATCGGACCATTTTTCAATTAGGATAACCATGAAGACAAGGAAGAGAGTCTACAATTGGAGGCTAAATGAAAGCCTCCTGAAAGATGAAAAATACTTAAAAGAGTTAAAAATAGAAGTTAAACAATTTTTTCTCGAAAGTGATACAGGAGATGGCCAGACAAGGATGATCTGTGATGCAGGAAAGGTGGTGTTTAGAGGACTATTAATTAAAAGAGGGGCAGAGATAAAGAGACAGATTTCAGATAGATTTAATTTTTTAAGTAATGAGCTAAAAAAAAGAAGAAGAGCTAAGGAAAAATCCGAGGGATGAAAATACAGTCAGACAAATAAAACTGATTCAAAAACAGATAAATTGGGAGACTATGTCAGAAATAGAAAAGAAATTGAAGAAGATGAGACAATCTATTAGCCAGGGAGGTAGAACAAGGATACATAAAAGATTACATGTGGAAGTGGGCGAGGGACATAGGACACGACACAAATTTAGAAGAATGGGAAACAGCTAGAAATAGAACCATGACATTTACAGCATGTCAGAACCTAAAAGAAAACTACATTAAAATCACTCAAAGGTGGTATTTTACCCCGGCGAGACTAAATAAAATGAATTATACAGTAAATGATAGATGTTGGAAATATGGAAAAGAAGGCGGTACTTTATTCTGTATGTGGTGAAACTGCAGATCAATTAAAAATTTTTGGGAAGAAATACATGATAATATAAAACGGATTTTGAAAGTGAATCTAGAATTTCACTCAGAAACATATTTATTAAATATAATTTAAGGTTTAAACAGAAGAGAAGAAAAATGTTACTGGAAAATTTTACTGTACATGATAACAATTGCAAGATTGGTGATAGCTAAGAAATGGAAAGTGAGGGATTTACCAACATTAGAGGAATTGAAAGATAAGCTGTTAGATATGGTAAAGCTTGATGAACTATCAAACAGGCTGAGAAATAAGGGAAAGAGTCGAACAAGGAAGGAATGATCGACACTACTAAAATTATGGGTTGAAACAAAAGACGTATATAAGGATATAGATACAGTTTATGGAAGTAATTAGAATAAAAGTCTGGTAATCAGAAATATTGTTTATGTTACATACTAACAGAAAAAAATATTACTGGAGAAGTAAATGATAAGAGCTTATGGGAGTGTGCGCATAAATAGATGGAATTAGGAATTTTCCAAAAAGGAAGGCTGTAAGCAAAAATAGAAGAGATGAGAAGTTAAAGGATTAAAGATGGAGTACAAGAAAATAAGAATTTGGAAAAGGGGTATATATCAGCGTAGTGGGTGTATGACAATGTAATTTATAGGGTTAACAAGAAACAATGAAGAAGATGAAAAGAGGGAAATTGACTCTAAGTTGGTTAAAGGAAGTCTTTTATCAAATAGAAGAAGAGGAGGAAAATTCACAGCTCATTGTATAAAATATAGGTTGTTTGTACTGTGAGATTTATGCTATATGTTGTATGTTGAATAAGTTATGGAATATTTATGTGGTAAATTAAGCGAAGAAAATAATAAAGAGAAAATGGGCGGGGGGAAATTATTGCCAATGGCTCTGATATTACATTTGCCAGCTCTTTTAATACTCTTGGATGTAGTTCATCTGGTCCTGGAGATTTAAATTCATTTAGATTAAGAAGGTATTCCTCTACTACCTATTTGCTTATTCTGTGCTGGATTTCCCCTAATGTGTCCTCTGTTCCATCATCCTCAGGTTGATCACCCTTTTCCTTTTCTGAAAAGACTGAGGCAAAGAAGGTGTTGAGTAATTCTGCCTTTTCTCTGTCCCGTTAGCATTTTGCCATCTTCTCCACGTAGTAGCCCTACCATTTCCTTCTTCTTCCTTTTGCTGCGGACATACCCAAAAAAACCCTTTTTATTGTTCTTAACCTTTCTAGCAAGCCTGAACTCATTCTGCGCTTTAGCTTTTCTAACTTTACTCCTACATGTGTTCGCTATCTGTTTGAATTCTTCCTTGGGGATTTCCCCCTTTTTCCATTTCCTATACATGTTCCATTTAAAACTTAGCTCCGTTGAAAGTTCTTTAGTCATCCATCCTGGTTTCTTGAGACACCTCCCATTTTTCTTCCTCAATGGTACTGTTTGAAATTGTGCCTTCAGTGTCTCCTTTTGAGAAAGTCCCATCCATCTTGAAGTATCTTCTCTTTTAGTATTCCTGACCATGGGATCACCCCAGGTATTTCCCTGAGTTTATTGAAATCAGCTCTCCTAAAGTCAAGAATGTGTGTCTGACTATGCCTCGCTTCTCCTTTCCATTGTATAACAACCGCCAGGTGAACTCGATCACTCTCACCTAAGGATCCCACCACTTGCATCCCATTAACCAGGTCATCCCTGTTGGTTAGGATCAGATCTAAAATAGCTGACCCCCTTGTTGCCTCTTCCACCTTTTGGACCATGGAATTGTCTTCCAGACAAGTAAGGAATTTGCTAGACCTTGAAGTTTTGGTTGAGTTAGATTTCCAGCAAATATCTGGAGAGTTGAAGTCACCCATCACTACTACATCTCTCTTTTCTGCGTGCGGGGTCATCTGTTCTAGAAAAGCATTATCCAATTCCTCTGTCTGACTTAGGGGTCTTTAGTAGAGTCCCACAATAACATCCCTGTTGTTTCCCTCCCCTTTAATTTTTATCCAGATGCTTTCCACCTGGCTTCCAGTATTGATGTCATGGATCTCTTCACTGGTATAAATATCCCTGATATATAATGCTATTCCTCCTCCTTTCCTGTTTGGCCTGTTTCTCTTATAAAGGTTATACCCCTCTATTCCTACATTCCAATCATGCGACTCATCCCACCAGGTTTCAGTAATGCCTATTATATCATACTTGCTTTGTAGTGCTAGGAGTTCAAGTTCATCTTGTTTATTTCCCATGCTCTGTGCATTAGTGTAGAGACATCTAAGACTATGTGTTCCCTTTACTTGCTGCCTGTGCAAGTTTTTTTGCCTCCCACTGTTGGGTCCTTGCACTGTTTGCCTTGTTCCCTCTATGACAGTTTGACTATTTTCTCCAGCCCTTTTGCCTTCCAGAATACTGTCTCCCTCCCCCATATGACTCAGTTTAAAGCCCTCCTGATCAAATTCTTGAGACTGTTGGCAAAAATGTTTCTGCGAACTGTCATGAGATGCACCCCATCCCTTGCCTGATGTCCCCCCTCATGGAAGTGCAGCCCATGATCCATTAATCCAAATTGTTCTCGGCGATACCATCTACAGAGCCAGTTGTTTACATCGGCTATTTTCCTCTCCCTTCCTGGACCATGCCCTTCAACTGGCAGAAGAGATGAGATGACAACCTGTGCATCCATTTCTTTCAGCTTCCTCCCCAGAGTCTCCAAAACTTCATAGAATTATAGAGTTGGAAGAGACCACGAGGGCCATCCAGTCCTACCCTCTACCATGCAGGAATACACAATCAAATCATCCCTGACAGATGGCCATCCAGCCTCTGTTTAAAGACCTCCAAGGAAGGAGACGCCACTACGCTCTGTGTTCCACTGCCAAACAGCTCTCACTGTCAAAAAGTTCCTCCTCATGTTGAGGTGGAATCTCTGTTCTTGGAGCTTGCATCCATTGTTCCATGTTCTAGTCTCTGGAGCAGAAGAAAACAAGCTTGCTCCATCCTCAGTGTGACACCACTTCAAATACTTAAACAGGGCTATCATTTTGCCCCTTAACCATCTTTTTTTCAGGCTAAACATACCCAGCTCCCTAAGTCTTTCTTCATAAGGCATGGTTTCCAGACTTTGCACCATTTTATTCGCCCTTCTCTGGACACGCTCCAATTTGTCAACAGCCTTTTTGAATTGTGGTGCCCAGAAGTGGACACAGTATTATAGGTGAGGCCTGACCAAGGCAGAATAGAGTGGCACTATTACTTCCCTTGATCTAGACAGAATACTTCTATTGATGCAGCCCAAAATCGCATTGGCCTTTTTAGCTGCTGCATTACATGTTGACTCGTGTTCAACTTGTGGTCTACTAAGACTCCTAGATCCCTTTCGCACATAGTCTCATTCAGCCAGGTCTCCCCCATCCTATATCTATGCATTTTGTTTTTTCACCCTAAATGTAGTACCTTATATTTCTCCGTATTGAATTTCAGAGGCTGCACTTTGCCCGTCCCTGAGATAGAACATGTTTTTCTAGCTGATGGTTTAGTTCTCCAAATACCCACTTAGGGTGCATGTATACTGTAGAAATAATGCAGTTTGGCACCACTTTAACTGCCATGGCTCCATCCTACAGTATCCTAGGATTTGTAGTTTTGTGAGGCACCAGCACTCTTTGGCAAAAAAGGCTAAAGACCTTGTAAAACTACAAATCCCATTATTTCATTGGATGGAGCTACAGTCCATCGGGGGGGGGCAAAGGGGCTTCTAGTATTCTCTCCTTTCTCCTAGAGGATGCAAGACATTCATTTACAGTGCAACTTCCCTTGTGTGGTCTCTTTCTGTGTAATGGGCTGCTGCTGCTGCTGCTGAAGACTGTAGCAGAAAATTGTAAATTCAGAAGTGTGCTTTGTTTTCTTACTATGTGGGTCTTCTCCACCTCCTGAATGTTCTGGTTTTCATTTGTGATCTTGAAGTTATTTGTCTCCGTTTGCCTTTTATTCTTTCCTTCTGTGCAATAGGTTGTTGGTAGAGCATGGGGGGGGGAATACTTCAGAAGAGTGTTTTATTGTCTTGTGTGTAAATCTCCCTGGCCTGTCTTCCATTAAGATCCTGGAGTTACTTGCTTCAGTTTGTCTTCTATGTGCAAAGGGTTGCTATTGGCAACTGTGTGCATAAAATGTGGTCCCAAAGGAATGCTTTTGCATTTTTTGTATGGGTCAGACCACCCCACTCTATTTTGTACTCATAATCTTCTATTTGCTTTTCCTGTGCTATGAGTTGCTGTTGCATCACACAGTTAAGGGCCCAAAGGACTGTATTTGGGTTGTCTGATGTCTTCTGTATAGTATCTTCTTCGTGGTCTCTGTGAATCACACAGATGGGTTATTCCTGCACCTGCGCAGAGCATTCAGAACCTTCTGGTATCGCTAGGCAGAATGTCCTTTGCAACATTTTGGCAGTAACAGTCTCTCCTAACAGTCCCTTTAAAAGGCTCTCCCGCCTAATTCCCCTCAGTTCCTTTTTTTCCACCACGTTAGCAGCTGAAAGGAACCTTCTGTCGCTTATCCTATTGTTGATTTTCGCTTTCGTTTTTGACTCAGACTGGATTTTTTGACTACGATTTTGCTCATCCCTCGGACTTGTCTGCGCTCTCTGATATTCGATTTGACACAACTTGTTGACAACGTTTTTTCTTGATCCCTTGAACTTGGCTTTGATCTCAGCTCTCTAGGCTAGACCCGGACTGTCTTGTAATACTCTGTGCCCCACTCGAAATGGCCTCAAGGGCTGCTTTCAAAAGGTACTCCGTTTGCCAGGCGAAGCTGCCAAGTTCAGACGGCCACTCCAAATGCCTTATCTGCTTGGGTGACTCGCATAACGTCAATGCTTGCGTCCACTGTAGAGCCTTTACACCTCAGGCTCACAAGCACCGGTCTTCGTGTCTAAAGTCCTTCCTATTTGAAAGGGCCCTTATACCGTCGGGTGCCTCCACTTTGGCGACCGAACAGCCAGCCTGGCCAAAAGAGGGGACGATCAGTTTCACCTTGATCCCCTCAGAAGAAGCGTCATCGGTCAAAGAGTCCTTCCTGCCGTCGATCTGTGGCTTCTGACCCTGAAACGGTACGGCATTGTCATAAACATGTAGCCAAACCGTCCTCGGCTCGGGACCGAGCCAAGTCGGATTAAACTGCTTTGATCTCGAAGGCAGCACCTCAGGACCCAAAGGGGGCGAAGGCGGAGGAGAGGTACGATTTTACACGCTTTGCCTCACCCCCCCACCTGATCTCCTATGTCTTCGCTTCCTTTGCGAAGGGGGTGAAGGCCGAGGAGAGGGTTTGGGAAAGGCGGAGGGGTGGCTGGCTGGGGTGGAAGCTTGCTAGCCACCTCCCATCCTTCCTGAGTTCGAGATAGGGCTGGCAGTCCCATCGTGGGTCTGTATACCTGGCATATAAGACGACCCCCGACTTTTGAGGAGAATATACGGTAACTTGCATGCCTCACTTTGCCTTTTCTCACAAATGAATTGTTGCTGTTAGCAAGAAAATACTTCAAACCTGAGGGATTCTCATTATGATGCTCATGGTTTTAGAGGCAGAAACATTGTGGAAGGATACAGGAACTAGACAATTAGTTTATGAAGTAGATTCCACCTGCTCTGACCCGTGATATCACTGGCCATTAGCTGCCCTGCCCTTTGCCCCACCAGCTCTAGTGGTATGAGCCACCACTGTTCCATCTTTTCCTGAAAAGTCACATTCAACATGAGGACCGAACATGCTGTGCAGTTATAGAACACAGGCAGCCCCCACCTATCTGACGGGTTAGGGATTGGAGGCCTGTCAGAAAGTGCAATTGGTTGAAAAGTGGAACCCAGTTTTTTTAAGCTTAGAAATGCATTTTGGCTACTGAAACATGTAAATAACTATATATCACTTTTGAATGCATGCAAAAGGTAAATTAACACTATATATATATATATATATATATATATATATACACACACACAAATGTGTGTGCGAGTAGTCTCAAGCAAGTCTCGTAGGCAAGAAAAACTGATGAAGGAGTGGTATCCCTCTCAAATTAATGAAACTTGTCTGTGATTTGCAAGCATTGAAAGAGCAAGGCGACAGAAAATGAGGGAAGCCTTGTACCAATTGACTTTGGTGAAGAAGCTATACAACCAATGGGGGGAATGAAATCAAGTGGTTGGAATTTTGTTGCAGGGCTCAAATGTAGTCTGCATCTTCATGCTGTGGATTAAAGTTTTATAGAACAAACTCACTTAAATCATCCCTTTTTGTGGTTAAAAAAAAGTGAGCTGCCTCTCGTGTGAGCCCTCAGTGACTCAACTCAACACACACACAGCTGAACATTTTAAAACACCCATTTTTCAAACCCCAAAAGTGAACTTCCTGCTTCTTCCAGGTTCCAGGCAGTCTTCTCAATGGTACTGTTTGAAATTGTGCCTTCAGTATCTCCCTTTTGAGAAAGTCCCATCCATCTTGAGGTCTCTTCTCTTTTAGTATTCCTGGCCATGGGATCACCCCCAGTGTTTCCCTGAGTTTATTGAAATCAGCTCTCCTAAAGTCGAGAACGTGTGTCTGACTATGCCTGACTTCTCCTTTCCATTGTATAACAAACTCCAGGAGAACATGATCACTCTCACCTAAGGATCCCACCACTTGCACCCCATTAACCAGGTCATCCCTGTTGGTTAGGATGAGAACTAAAATAGCTGACCCCCCCCCTTGTTGCCTCTTCCACCTTTTGGACCATGGAATTGTCTTCCAGGCAAGTAAGGAATTTGCTAGACCTTGAAGTTTTGGTTGAGTTAGATTTCCAGCAAATATCTGGAGAGTTGAAGTCACCCATCACTACTACATCTCTCTTTTTTGCGTATGTGGTCATCTGTTCTAGAAAGGCATCATCCAATTCCTCCGTCTGACTTGGGAGTCTGTAGTAGAGTCCCACAATAACATCCCTGTTGTTTCCCTCCCCTTTAATTTTTATCCAGATGCTCTCCACCTGGCTTCCAGTATTGATGTCATGGATCTCTTCACTGGTATAAATATCCCTGATATATAATGCTATTCCTCCTCCTTTTCTGTTTGGCCTGTTTCTCTTATACCCCTCTATTCCTACATTCCAAGCATGCGACTCATCCCACCAGGTTTCAGTAATGCCTATTATATCATACTTGCTTTGTAGTGCTAGGAGTTCAAGTTCATCTTGTTTATTCCCCAAGCTCTGTGCATTAGTGTAGAGACATCTAAGACCATGTGTTCCCTTTACTTGCTGCCTGTGCAAGTTTTTTTGCCTCCCACTGTTGGATCCTTGTGCTGTTTGCCTTGTTCCCTCTATGACAGTTTGACTATTTTCTCCAGCCCTTTTGCCTTCCAGAATACTGTCTCCCTCCCCCATATGACTCAGTTTAAAGCCCTCCTGATCAAATTCTTGAGACTATAGGCAAAAATGTTTCTGCCAACTGTTGTGAGATGCACCCCATCTCTTGCCAGAAGTCCCCTCTCATGGAAGTGCAGCCCATGATCCATTAATCCAAATTGTTCTTGGTGACACCATCTACGGAGCCAGTTGTTTACGTTGGCTATTTTCCTCTCCCTTCCTGGACCATGCCCTTCAACTGGCAGAAGAGACGAGATGACAACCTGTGCATCCATTTCTTTCAGCTTCCTCCCCAGAACCTCATAATCTCTTCTGATCTTCAGAAAGCTGTGCCTTGCAGTATTGTTGGTTCCCACATGGACCAAAAGGAAGGGGTAATGATCTGTAGGCTTGACGAGTCTTATCAGCCTCTCTGTCAGATCACGGATCTTTGCCCTAGGGAGACAACACACCTCCCGAGACATCTTGTCAGGCCCATAAACCACTGCTTCTGTACCCCGCAGCAAGGAGTCCACCACCACCACACGCCTCCCCTGAGGCTTCGCAGCTGCTGTTCCTTGTGGTGGTACTCTCAAGGTCCCCTGCACTGCCCCTGAAGTCTGTCCATACTGTTCTTCCTCATTGTCTTTGATAAGGGAGAGGGCTTCGAATCGATTCTGTAGCTGCAAGCTGCTCGAAGAATCCTTGGATTTTCTTGTTCTGTGTGTGACATTCCTCCAGCTATCAACCTCCTGTGGAGTGACACTCTCCTCCCTGCCAGTTCCTCTGTGCGGTCCCCGCCCAAGACTGTTTGTTCTGTTCTGTCCAGGAAAACCTCTAGCTCCCGAATATGTTGAAGTATAGCAACCCTTGTCTCCAGCTGCTGGACTTTCTCCTCCAAGAGGGCTACCAAGTTGCACTTGGTGCATGTGAAGTTCCCCACGTCTGTAGACAAGAAGGCAAACATCCCACAAGTTTTGCAGGTGACCGCAGCAGCCCCCTCAGTGTCCATAGTGAGAGCTTTTAGAACTCTTAGTTAATGCTGAGAACTCTAAGCTGTACTTTTAGGAATGCTGTATTTTTGTTTGGTCACTGAAATTCGCGCGCCATTAGGCGTGCGCCTCAGCAACAAGCAGCCTCTCCCAACAGTTTAAAAAAAAATTCAAACTCACCCACTCAAAATGGCTCTCCAGAAGCTGCTCTCCTTCTTCTCCCTGGCAGGAAACTGGCCTGGAAAACCTCTGCAAGGAGTTTATATAGAGCTAGGCTCCCAGCTCCACCCCCTTGTGACTCACAGAAGCTCCACCCACCTCAGCAACAAGCAGCCTCTCCCAAGAGTTTAAAAAAAGTCAAACTCCCAGATAAGCGTCAGTGTCCCAGATAAGACCCAGATAAGAATCAATGAAACTAATACTGATTACTAACCTCAGACTTCTGCAGCATTGATATAAAGAAAAGAATCAGCAAGAGGTTAAGGCTTCTGATTTATACTGTAGATAGTGTGTTTAATAATATTAGTAAGCCTATAGCATTAAAGCCTCATTCTAAATTATTTACCAATCACACCAGGAGTGCCAAGGTAAAAATATGCAGGTTTATATACAGTATGTATATTTATGAAGAAACTAATTCAAGTCCGTGCTGTGGTTCTATAGAAAGATATTTCTGATTATTTTACATCTCAAAAAGACTCCTGATAAAGAGGGAGATTGACTGTGGCATAATAATTCTCATATCTTTAAGACTGATCAAATCTGTTAATCAGGTCAATAACTGTGTAACAATACACAAATGCATTTTGATTAGTGCCATCTGAAGAATGTTTGAAAGAAGCATCTCCTGTATTGATAGAAGCTAATTATAACTTAAGGCACGCAGTAGCTTTAATTAAATTGTCAGTGCAGTGGCAGTGGTGTTTGCAAGATAATTGCATGGTCATTTCTTTTTAATGATGTCCATGTTTCATAATTGGGATAATTCTGGATTTATGTGGATTACAGGAACCATATGCTGGAAAGTAGTTCATGAATGTTTCTGACAAGGAAGAGAAAATGCTATAAAATAAGATACATCAAATGAAATGAGATGCACTTCATGAAGGATAAGGCTACTTAATGGCTACGAATCATGATGACTACATAGCAGAAGTGGACAACTGTGCTGGGGGTGGGGGCTAGTTTGTGCTCTTGAACCCATGCCCAGATGGACAGAAGTCACATGATGTAACTTTTGTTTTCATTTTTGGCCAGCAGCCAGCGTTTTTAAAGAGAGTTTTTCATTCCCTTTGAGGGAGGGTTGGAAAAGAATCCAACCAAACCACAGTGTTTTGAGATACTGTATCTTGCAAATGTTTGAACTGGGAGGCAATTTTTAATGTGAAAAAATACTGATTCTTTTTCTTGCAGTGGTCCAGGTACTTTGGGATGATCTGGATGTTGGGAGATGCCCCCCCCCAAGTGCATATCCTCTAACATTTCACAGATGAAAAGCAGGACACATCTGACCAAGTAACATCAAAGTGTGGTCAATATGGCAAAAGTTATTAATGAGGAAGAGCACACATGCTAGGACAGGCTGTGGCAATTTGCTTTTGCCTGAGCCTACTGGGAAGGGCAAGATTGCACCTTCCTCTCCTCTCCTTTCCTCCCACTGGGTTAATTGAGTGAAGATTCCTTTTTCACTTTAAACTCAGTTTGCAGCAATTGAAATAAGTTGAGGACAAAGTGGTAAAGCGGGAGGAGGAGAGAGAAATTGGGCCATTTTAAAAGCAGCTGGAAAAGTGAGATCAAGAGGATTAATCTGGAGTGTCCCTGCAAATCGAGACATTTGAAGAGTATGAGGGTGTTGCAGGTCATACTTTCCACACCACTTTCTATATTGTACCTCCAAGATCCAAGGCAGTATGTTTCTGAATACCAGTTACTGAGAATCTGGAGGGTGTTAATGCAGTCACAGCCTACTCGTGGGCATCACTTTAGCATCTGGACTAGATAGGCCTTCAATCTGATCCAGTACAGCTCCTCCTATGAACATGGTTCACCCACAAACCTTTCATGTTGACTCCCACACCTGCATTTTTATAACATCTTTAAATTATATACTGAAGGATTTCAATAGCCGTGCCAAAAACAAAAAAAATAAGGAGTTCAAAAGAGGCTCTGGCTTGTCAAACCAGATCTGTAATTTTTTAGGTTTGACTACATTGCAAACCACTGACAAGTGGCCTAAACCTCTGGAAAACAATCTGGCTAACTTTAGCCACTGTTCACACACACATTGGTTTAAATGGAAGAGATGTTCTGAAAGCAATGAGTAATTTAAAATGTGATGAGGCCATTTGAAATACTTGCATAAAACATTTTGCTGTGTGTAAAATGTTGAGAACGATCTATTTAACTTCTCATTCTGTCTAACAGATTTCTGCTACACAATCTCACTAACAGCAAATTATTCAATTGTAGGCTATCAAACTATTTTTAATCTCTCATTATTTATATTGATAGCTTAATGAGAAGACAGTTGCTAACAGCTGTATGCTGGAGGCTGACACAATCTGTCATATTCCCTGTAGCCCACACCGTACAGAATGAAGGATGAACTTGCTCTGTTCACCATACACCAGATCCTTCACCAGATAACAACATGTGCTGTTCTGCATGCAGCTATGAGAGTGAACATGTCTTGTACACTCACTCTTTTAAGGGTGTGCCTTTCATATCTGTAGGACTCCATATGTCAGTCTCTGGGACATAAAATAATAATTGTTTAAGGGTGCAGCTGCACTATCAGTTTGACACCACTTTAACTGCCATGGCTGCATTCTATGGGATTCCTGGGATTTGTAATTTGATGAGGCATTTAGAATTCCATGCTAAAAAATGTCTAGTGGTTGTCTGCAGATAATTCAAAGTATTACCTTAATTTACAAATCCTAGGATTCCATAGGTTGAAGTCATGACAAAGTGATACCAAACTGATTTAACAGTATAATTTAAATGTATATCTTCTGTGGTACAGTGACATCCCCAGTTCAGATCTCACTTCTTTAAATTTCCTAGAGATGGCCTTAGGAAAATCATCTGTCCACAATATGATGTTAATAATGTTCACGTACCTTACAGGGATCATTATGAAACAGAGGTGGGGGATATCTAGCTCACATAATCTAGACTTTAATTCCCAGAAGACCTAGCTAGCATGGCCATTGGTAAGGGTGAGAAATTCACTGAGTTATTAGCTAGATATAGTCATACATTTGGGTAGGGACTTTTTAAAAAAGCAATAAAAAATTAACAATGCATATTCATGTATTTGGGCAAGGAAAAAACACACAAATGACATAGGACAGCAATCAATTGGCCAAATTTCTTTAAGGAGTTTTGAATATTTTCACATTCTGGTGATGGGTTCATTTTATTCACTAGTTAAAACTGGTTTCCTCCTCACAATTCTATGTATACAGTAGGACCCCATATCCACTGATTCAATTATCCATAGGACACAAAACAGCACACCTGCCATAGAGTCTTCCTAAAAAATTTGTCCACTCTATCCATTTTCTAGGTCCTCCTAGGCAACTCTATGGTATTTTAAACCGGAAGTCCCATTATTTTCAATGGCATTCACCATTATCCATGGCTTTCGGTATCCATCCCCCCCAGAACCACTCTCCAGCGGATATGGGGGGTCCTACTGTATATGGAAGAAAACACATTTTTTCGTAGGATCTAGCAAGCACTGGTATATTATTGCACTGGAAGGTCTTTTCTAAAGAGGATTGGAAAGAAAGAAAACAATACCTTTCAGAATCTTCTTTTCCCTCTTGTTGTGCATCCCAGTTCTATTAATATGCAAAGTGTGGGTTGATCTTTGTTTCTGCTTGTTTACTTGTTTGTTTCTTTTAATAATCCTCATTAGTTTCCCTCTTAGCATTCTGGTCTCTTGTGACAGGTCTGCGATTTGGTTAAAAACTTCTAAATGGAAATGACAGATAAAACGATTTCATAAAAATATGCTTATATGCAGAGATATGTTGTATATATGTGTGAGAATATATTAATGATACTAACGTACATTTCTCTATCAGTATACACAAACATGCACTCAAAATATGTATTCTGTATATATACATATATATGCATATGAGAGAGAGAGAGAGAGAGAGAGGGAGGGAATGGGATTATTCATGAAATAACCAAAGTGAGGAAACAGTTTGGCTATATACCAACATAAAGCTAAGTTCATTTGAAATGAACAAGTTAACTTGCTGAACTCAGACTGGAAACATACTTCCTTACTTGGAACTGAGTCCCAATAAAATATATGGATTGCAATCTTGTTGAATAGTATCTTTCATGATTATCTTAGCCTGGGGTGTTGAATGCATGGCTCTTCAGATGGTTTTTTGTGGGGGGGGGATTGCAGCTCCCCTCATCCCTCCCCTTGGCTATGCTGGCTAGGGTTGATGGGAGTTGCAGTCCAACAATATCTGGAGTACCACACTGGAGTCCCTATCCCTGATTTAGGCACATCAGTTTTTTCCCCATTTCATATATAATCCATGCACAAACACTAGTTCAGGACAGAGACTAAGGCTTTGGTTGCTTTGGTATATTCATCATTTCAGATGCTGCTGGCCTGTGACTGCCATCAGCCTTAACCAGCATAGCTTATGGGAGTTGCAGTCCAACATCTGACAGGCCATAGGTTGCCTGACTCTAATACAATGAGTGCAGTTCCAAGGGAGCCACTGATGTGTGAAAGATTAATTGAAATTGGATACCACAAATATATTCTTCCATTATCTCTCAAACACAATACAGTACTTTCCCCATCAGGTCAAACCGTGGAGCTCCGCAGCAGATGCGGCCTCATGGAGGACATAACATTGCAGCTGGTACAACCATGGTTGTTGACAGGCATCACTTGATGGTGACTTGTATGAGGACGCCAGCCCCCTCCTTTTAAACCAGCTTTGTGCAACAGATGCCCTAACAAGTCATTAAAACGTCAGTTATATGCAGGCATGTGTAAGACTGTTGGAAGGAACTTGTTGATTATTGTCCATGGGAGACAACAGGAGTTGAATCTCATTTGACAAGGCATTGAATAAAGGGGAAGTTACATGCTTCAGTCCAGTAGTTAGTCCCGAGAAAAGTAGACCCACTGAATCAACTGATGAATGGTAAGTCAGTACTTTACATAAATCCCATTGATTCAATAGGTCTATTCTAGCAGAAATAAACAGTTGGATTTAGGCCATTGTTATTGGCAGAACTGGCCTTACTATTGGCTAGAGTAAGGCAGTCACCGCAGGAGTTAATTGAGTCCTATGCTTGAATCCTGTGCTGGGAGAAAGGCAGGAGGGAGGGAAGGAGGTAGATGAGGTGGAGAACAGTAGCAAGCTACTGGCGGACAGGGCTGTGGGTATAGCCTGCCTATGCAGCCTGCCTGCATCCACCCCTTAGCTAAAGGTGCAGAGCAGGGATGCTGTCCCATCTCTAATGTTGAACTAAATTTCAGCTGCCAGTATGCTCAACTTCTGTACATGCAAGAGTGTGATGGCAGCACCATCTTGTCTTTGCCTCGGGCAGCTGGTTATAGCAGGCAGACCTGTTCCTATCCATTGTGCTGATGTACAAGCAAGGAAGCTGGGTTTTACTGAAAGAGAGTTCATTTACGGATCTATGAAGCATTCTGATTGAATACTATAGAGTTCCGCATTTGCAATGGACAATTACCAAAGTAATTCTCCAGGGCCCTTTTAATGCCAACCAAAGTTGAGACCAGTCAACCAATAACTCCCTTATCAGCTTTGAGGCCATGATATTGAGAACACAGCTGCGCTGAGCAGCGCATGCTTCTAGGATGGAGGACTATCACCTCCCAAAAATAGTACTCTATGGTGAACTCGCTATGGGTCAGTGTAAGAGGGGTGCTCCAAAAAAGCAATACAAGGACTCCCTGAAACAACATCTCAGGCTCGGCCAAATTGATCACCAAAAACGGCCTGCCCTGGCCTCACATTGGGAGACACACTATCCACAATGCTGCAGCCTTATTTGAGAACTCACGCCGAACAAGTCTTGAAGAGAAACGACAATGCAGAAAGAATCACAACCCAGAAACATCACCCAAGGAGACCGTCAGCTGTGCTTTCTGCAACCGGACTTGTTTATCTTGGATTGGCCTTTTCAGTCATCAGCGCGCTTGCAGAAAGCACGGGATGAGTCCTTCCTGAATCTTCATTTGCGAAGTAAAGCCAGAGACAAGCTTGAACACTGTGGACCACCAGCCTTAGTGTTATTGCAAAAAAAAATATGGCTCCTCCTTTCTAAAAGGTCAAAGGATCATATAAATTCTTTCCAACTAGAGGGAGGCTGCTTTGTTAATCAGTATTAGAAAGAGATATCAGAGCTGTCAGTATATTCCTCCCACACTATTTTATTTCAGGAAGTAGGTGTCAGTTTCTTGTTTTTAGCATGAGAAAGTAATACTGTGAAAAGGCAGCAGTGGGTGCGTGAAGTTATATTTTCATATAGTTCTTCTATGAAAAAAAAATTACAAAATTGTGTATCTAATTAATGAACATATCATGAAGAGAACTATGTGAAATTTTATGTACTAATTCTGCTGCAGGAAGTGTTTAGGTTTTTCGTTTTTTTAATAGACGGGAACATTAAACAATTGACCATATACCCATACTATTGTTGTTTAAAGTGCCATATTCCAGACTTCTACTACCTAAATACCCTAAAGGCAGTAGATCCTATCTGCTCTTGAAAAGAGAGTAGGATCTGCTCTGTTTAGTGCTTAGATGGGAGACGGCCAACGAATACCAGGTGCTGTAGGCTATATTTCAGAGAAAGGAACTGGCAAAATGACCTCTAAGCTTTTCTTGCCTAAGAAAACCCTATGAAATTCATGGGTTCTCCATAAGTCAACGGGTGACTTGAAGGCGCGCACACACACACACACACATTCCAGACTTCTATCACCTCAAAAAGAAACCTAGACACACTGGACTGGTATGATCGTACCCAGCATCTTAATTTAAAAAAAAAAACTTGCTAAAAGTAGCTGCAAATGGATTTGGATTATGGGCATGACAAAGAGGGGAGTTGCCATAATCTGGGGTAGACAACTTGGGCCACACCATGTATTGTTGGATTGAAACTCTGCTCAGCCCTAGTCAGACCCCTAAAGTCATAAATTACAAATAATACAGTTACTTGTAGCTGGTTACTTTAAAAAAAAAAAGGTGTAACAAAGTTACATTTCAAAAATATAGTAGACGTGGGGACAGAATTACATTATTGGTGTCAACTTTGGAGAAACAAAGTGTTATAGTTACTTTTAAAAGTTACCTTTAAATTGCATTTTAAGAGGAATTTGGACTGGATTTTTTTAAGATTACACTAGTTACATTTTTTTAAGGGTATAATGAAGTTACATTTGAAATGTGACATAACAAGTGGAAACAAAGTTACCTCTGATGGAAAGTTTCTAATTTCTTTTAAAAGTTCCCTTTGAAAAATTCTTTTTAAGGTTTTATGCCATTCTGTTATCAAATCTAAGCTTTTATTCCAAAAAAAGACAGCAAAAGGCAGTCAACATGTTAAGGACAACACATCAAGCTGTTTAAAACAACAACAACACTGTAATGAGTAATGGAGGAGAGTGTGTAGTGGTTTGACCAGAACCATAGGAGACCACAGTTCAAATTTCTGCACAGCCATGGAAACCCACTGAGTGACTCTTGACAAGTCACACTTTCTCAGCCTTAGAGGAAGACAGTGGCAAACCTCCTCTGAACAAATTTTGCTACTATGATAGTAGATTATAAGTTGGAGTCAACTTAAAGGCACATAATAACAAAAACAATGAGTAATGACAACAGACCACTTTATAATATAATTAATAAGAGGAATGAATTACTTTTTATAAGTAACATTCTATGTTCTGGCTTTAACCTAACCAATAGTGAGGGATGATGGGTTTTGCAGTGCAATATGGGGGAACATGGACCATGGCTGCCATGCAGGGAAAGAGGTTGTTTCTCTCACATGCAAAGACTGTGGCCCTTGCCCAATGCTGCCTTCCCCTTGCCTGCTTTAGAGAAAGAGAAAAGAGAAAAGATGGAGATGTTCATGTATTTTTGACACGCCACATTTAGTCTGCTGCGTTCTGTATAGTATATTGATAGAGTCTTTGTGTGGAGGTGAATCAGTTTTCTTTTTTATTTACAGAAATATTATAAAATATCACTTTTAGACCATTTTTGCTCCTAGGTAGCATAAGGAATCTGGTTCAAAGAATCATATTCACAGCTTCTCTCAGTTTCAAATAAGAAAAATCGTTAAGCCTGTTTTAAGGAAAACAGCAAAGCATCAGTCTGTCAGTTTTTTGAGATGATAAAAGATTAACCTCTTTGCTGTGATCTATTTATAATGTATCCAGCAGAAGGTTCTTCACAATTTGATCTGTTAGAAAGTTACCTTAATCCTGGGCGAATTACAAGATAAATGGAAAGAACACACTCTTTGTAAAAAGGGTGTTCAAATTACTTTTTATGTCAAGGCAAATGAATGTCCTGAGATTAAATGAAACGGTGTGCATATGCATGGAAGTGAGAATTACTTCAAAGGAATATTAAAGGAGATCAGAAGAACTGGGAATGATAATAACATCCATGAAATCTGGCACTTCCCACCAGTGTCCTCCCAGCTTTCAGATAATGGACGAAATGGCAACAACAGCTTAACTCATAACTAGGGATTAATTAAAGACAAAGAGACATGAAAAGACCCATCATCTTCTCCCATCTTTCCATCCAAAACCTGCACTATTTAAAGGCACCAGAATGAAGGCCAGAGCAAATGTCTGAAGTTTAAAATTCTGACCCTGGACTCTGGCAATGATATGCAGCTAGTGTCTGGGCTTGTATATGTAAAGCAAAAATAAACAAAAACCACTAAATGAAAACCAGAATGCCTCACAGTAATGGCATTTTGCAGCAGCTGCGACTTATCTTAATGGTGTTTTTGCCCCCATAAGCTTCACATGCAAGATGGTGGCTGCAAATAATTTACTCGCACTTGTACTTACCTCAGTTTGCTGCTGCTGAACTTAAAAATGTCCAAGTTGTGATAGAGCAATTTTTTGATTTAACAGAAAAGCAAAAACAACCCCCCACACCAAACCCACCCCATTTTCTTGCCTTAGCACATGGGTCAAAAACCCAACATCTAAGTCAAAAACCCAACATGGTGGCAGTGGGCGCTTGCCTTGTTAGCAAGCCCTGTCGGGATGATAGGACATTCAATCCCTGACGGAAGCCAAAAAACTGTCTCAGCAGACTTGGTAGCAACCCTTTCCCAAGAATACTCACACAGAGAGTGTTTGGCGTCCAAAAACAGGAGGTGCTTTAATCTTCAAAGTAGTTTCAGCTATTCACAATATCTACAGTCAAAGTGCTATGCCAGGCATCACAGAATCAAAGGAAGAGAATGAACACTGGTCTGGCTCACTTATATACACATCAGTTCAGCATTGGCTTATTCAAGCACATGGTTACAATGCATCAGATTTCATCTTACATGGCTTTGCACTCTAGTAACCCTTCTCCTCATGCAGCTGTGGCATGATTAGGCATGATTAAGCAGTTCATGGAGTCAGCCATCATGTTTCAGCATGATTTCTGCAGTTGTTTGGCCATTTTAAAACTGGGGTTCAGTCACCAACTCCTGACAAGCCCTGCCCCCATGCTCACCTGGCCAATCAGCTTTGCACTTCCTCTCCTATGGGAAAGCGATTCATATTTATTTGCTTGCCCCAACTAGCAGGAATGTGCATTCCCATTGCTGTTTTTTAAAAACTCCAGGAAAAGCTGCAAAGGCTTTTCCTGCAGAGTTTTTGACGTTTTGGGCTCCCCTGCTTCCCAATATGGTGAAAGGGGAGCGGAATGCCATTAAAGACAAGTAGGATCTACCTCACATTCCATGAGGAGTATTTTTGCCGTTTAGGCGACTCGCCAGGTGGAAAATACAAAGCTACATTTTCCCCCTTTTGTGTGGAACTAACATGGCAGTAAGACAAATTAAAAGTCTTGGCAAAACTGCATATTTCTGAGGGTCTGATTTTCACATTTCCCCAGTCAAGTTTTTGGGACCACAGCTCCCATCATTTCCAGTCTTTGGCCTTGCTAACTGGGGTTGATGTAGGTGTAGACCTAAGCATCTGGAGGGCATCAGGTCACTTACACCTGGGGAGGTATACAGTTATGTCTTATTATTCTAGCTTTGAAATAATAAGTAATGCATGGAAATATTTTCACTTGTTTTCACAACTTACAGTTTATGCCATATGCCATGATAGCAGGCACCACACTTCAAGTATCTGATTTAGTCATAGTAGGATGCTTTGGGATGTCACAAAGGGCAATAAATTGTCATTTAATTTCTTATTGTTGCATTTTAATGCCAAGGATGGTTAGACACACCTGTGGGACTATCTACCCCCAAGAGCCAGACTACTTGAAGTGGCCTTTGGGACTATGCACCTTGGCAGGCAGGTAGGCAGGAAGGGGTTTGTCATTTGCTGCTTCACCTCAGACAGTAAAATGTTTTGGGACAGCCCTGGTGGTACAGCAGTCTGTAGTCAAGAGTAAAACATTGTATGTTCTGCAGTATTGTGTAGCTTAACTAGAAGGGCCATTAGGGGTTAATCTGAGCCAAATGTTGGGGTGCATGAAGTATTCAGAAAGGATGAAGCCATTGTAGGACAAAAGAACACTCTTCTGACAGCCTTACAATGGTCATATCTTAGATTGATGGTCAGGTCTATTTGTGCAGAGGCAGAAATCCTAAACATATTTACCTGAGAGTAAGCCCACTGAACTCAGTGGGACTTACTTCTAGGTAGGTATTTATTTGACTGTTATATTTGTGTTCTGTTTTTCTTTCAAGCATCTCAGAACAGCATACATTTTTCCTGCTCCGTTCTCATAACAACCTTGTGAAGTAGTCTAGGCTGGCAGAGGGAGTGTGTGTGTGGTTAAAGGTCATTCAGTAAGTTATTAGGCTCAGTGGGGGTCTAAAACCTCAATCTCTCAAGTCTCAGTCCAGCACTCTAGGCACTGTTTCCCAGATCTTCTGGACAGGAAAGAAGGAAGGATAATTAACATTGTTTGGGGAATCTGCAGTTGTTTGCCTGGAAAGAAGTCTTTAGGAGAACCTGTGTGAAAACTGTCTAGTGAAATATCACTGTGTTCTGCTACTTTAAAGAATCATCAGTGCCTTTGTGACATTACCAGCAGTGACCCAATACCTGCTTTATTCTCAGACCAATTTGCATGTATAATAACCAGAAAATCTCATACAAAGAAAAGGAGGCAAGCTGCTATACATTATCTGATCTGTTGATCGTAATAATAAAGAATGAATGAAAAAAAGCTGCCATATGCATCAGCCCCACCATAGTATTGGAGGATCTCCCTGCAACATTCCTGTTTCCAAGATGCTTATGGTATAGTAGTAAATTTTGAAGTGCATGTGCTCATCATGACAATTCTCATAGTTACTCCCCCCAGGGGAGTCCCAAAATGCAGGTTGGGACAGATTTTGTTGTGTGCTTTCAACTCCACTCCAACTTACAGCAATCTTATCATATGGTTTTCTTGGCAAGATTTATTCAAAGGGGTTTATCATTGCCTTCTCTATAGCTGAAAGAATGTGGCTTCCCAAGAACACCTAATGGGTTTCTGTGGCTGAATGAGAATTTGAACCCTAGTCTCCAGAGTCCTAGTCCAACACTCAAACTACTACACCACACTGACTTCTACCAGGAACATGTCTTTTGTAAAGTTAATGAATCTTAACTGCCTATTGAAGAGGAAACCACCCCCAAATACTCAAGGAAAACTAACAATATTATATTGCTTCTGGGGAAAAATCTACGTGGATTGCTCACAAGTAAGCTTAAAAAGAATAGGGAAGCCTGAGGGGGTTGACATATGATGTCACTATCTCTTCTAATCAAAACATCCCAGTACTTCAACAATATGGGTCATGGCTCCAGCATGACTACCATAGCATATTTCTTCTAGTTATCAGATCTGTACTAACAATTTCAGCATTCTGCATAAATCAATTTCATAAGGTTCCCAAAGAAGGGAATTCTGCCAAAAGGGACCCAAATACAACACAGATGGTTGAACAAATGGAAGATTGGAAACAGAATCTTCATGGTGAGCAAGTTGGATAAACAGAAGTTAAATTTCTCCAAAAAGAAGGAATCAAAATATAAAACGTCTTCTGTAGCAATATGCTAATTTTAAACCTCAGGTAACAGAAAGAACTGGCCTGAGTAAAGATGAAAAGTGCCAAATTAGGTTAAAAGCAAAATCAAGTTTAAGTTGGCTTCCATATTTTTAATGTATTATAAATGTAACACATAGCAAAAAAAAAGGAGTCAGACAGAATAAATAAAAGCCATACTAGAAACTATTGAATGTACCGTACCTGCCTCTGAATTGTAAATGGGAACAAAGAAACACACAGTTTTTGTTTGGAGGTCTTTTGTTGACCAGCTTTATTTCTTAGTGAAAACTTTCTAAATCTTCCAAATGTTATGCTCAGTGATGGATATATTACTTATGAGTCTCTTATATTATGACTCATCCAGTTACTCTGCAAGCAAAATGTGTATGAAAACATCAAGGGAAAGAGCATAGAAGCTGGCAAGCAGCTTTGGCTCAGCATCTAATTCTACATTTTATGTGAAAGAAAGATCAAGAGGAAGCTGAGACATTAGCTAAAATTGTAAGATTTATAAGGTTCTCCTGTGTAGCATATTGGGAAAGACCACTGCTGATTGTATAACTTTTTAATGTATTGCAGAGTTGTCTATGGGGTCATCCTTAGATGTGAACGTGCATATTTTACTCTTTTGTATTCTAATTCTGTGGCAGAGAGAAAACAACAAGGATATTTGGTTTGGTCGTTAAAAAGAAACCACAAAGATCTTGTGGTGCCTTAAAGACTACCAAGTTTCATTTGGCACGAATTTCCGTGAAATATAGCCACACTTCACATTTAGAATGATTTGATACTGATTTGATACTGACACTTTTACTGTCATTACTTCATGTTATGGAATCCTGGGATTTGTAGTTAGATGAGGCACTTATAATTCTCTGCTATATAGCTTTAGTGCTATAGTTCAGGGGAGTGAACTAGAGCTCTGTAGCAATTTATTCTGAGTACCTCCCCAACCTACAAAACCCAGGTTTGTAAACATGACAATAAAAATGGTATCAGATAGCTATAAATGTATAATGTAGATACACTCATGGACTTGGACTTCTTTACTTGATGCATGCATGATATGAAGAAGGCTAGAGTTCACAAAAGTTTATGATAAATAAAACTGGGTAGTCTTTCAGGTTTCATAAGACTTCGATGCTTTTGCTGCAATGACCTAACTTGGCTGCCCCATCCCAAATTTAAAAAGATGTCCCTTCTTGAAAGAAAGCCTTGAGTACAAAATAATGTCTCATTAATATGCTGTATTTGAATACACTTTGGACAAGGCCATTAGGCAGAGTAAGATAGCTGCCCAAGATTGCAGATTTCAGTAGTTAGGAAGGGATAGTAAAATCTTAGAGCCGGTCTACACGAGAAGCACATTATTGCAAATGCACAGCAGAGCTCAAGTGTCTTAAAGGTATTTTGGACCACTCATGGTAAATCGGGGTAACCTGCCTTTTTCTTGTCTAAACAGAGTGGGATGTGAATCAAAGTGGGGTCAAAGGGTAAATTACGGGGCTGTGTTTACCATCCCAACAGGGTGTGTGCTTCCTGATATTTTTTTAAAACTGTCAATCAACATTGTGCATGTGTGATCAACTGCCTCTGTTGTTAAGTACTTCCTTGCAGTGCTCTTACCCAGGAATGTAATTCAATGCGATCGGTTGTCCCAACAGGTAGGGACGCACATTTCCATCAGGGATTTTTTAAAAATTAGGGAAAAGCTGCAAAGGCTTTTACTATGTAGTTTTCCCAAATTTTGGTCCCCCTCCCTCCCAAAATGATGGACCATTGTGGGATCCCCATTTGGACACATGGGATTCCCCCCCAGATTCTAAGAGGATTTATTTCACCATCTAGACTGGCCCTTAGTTATTTACTTCACTATTATTGTACTTTTACTGCTGGGGTAGACAGAAATGCTTGCAGAATTTAGTTTGGCTGGTTTGGGGTATTCTTCACCTTGAGTTGGGTGAATTTTGGAGGGAACACACAGTTTGCTGCTCAGACTCAGGGAGCAAAATATCTTGGTTTGGCCTGTTTATTTCAGACATCTTATTGTACAATGCACAGAAACTAATTTTTCTTGGCCTCTCCAGGCACCACACATCAAACCAATTTATGTCAGGCATTTTCCCCCTTCGTAGTTTCCTTCTCCTGAGTGATGACTCCTTGAGTGTTTTCAGTATGGAGAAGGAATCCTGTTTTAACATTGCTAGGTGGGCATATACTTGTGCAATAAGAACTTGCCTTGCACATCTCTGCGAAGAACTGCACTGGGATCTTTTCCCCTGTTATGACACAACCCACAATATGACCTTAGGAAACTATAGTGCAAACCTTTGCTTACCCATGCGGCTAAATGTGTGACTCTGGGGAGTTACTATCTCTTCACATCTTTCTCAAATGCTCCTTAGGCCCTTGGATAAAATGAGATATGTTATAACCTACTCTGACCCTCTGGGATCAGTCAAGCCAAAATTTGAATAAATAGTCCACTGGGATCAACAAATACTCTCTTGCCCAAACCACTGTCTGCCCTCTAAAAACACTCTCTAATCTCTCTCTCTCTGTGTGTGTGTGTGTGTGTGTGTGTGTGTTCATGTTCCAGGGCTTTAAAATGTTACTTTCTTAGGCCTCAGCAACTGGCCATTCTACTGGGAATGTTAGTTTAGAAAGTAACCTTTCTGAGCTTTTTAATATTCATAGATATTTTTGAGTTTGTGGTATTTTCAGGAGAGTATTTGTTTAAATAGATGTACATGTTTGTTTGTTTTTCCATTTTGGTTTTTACAGTTCCATATGCACTCAGGGATAGTCTTATAAAGCAGACTCTGCAAAGCAACCAGTTAACCACTTAAAATAAAACTAGTAGAGTGCCGGGGAATAAGAGGACTTTCTGTACAATTATGCAAAGCCCCTTTCATATGCGTTTTCTGCAAGTGACATTTTAGCAGCAATGGCACAAACATCCCATCCACAATGAAGAAACTTTTAGAAGAGGTAAATGTGGGGAAGGCAGTCTTGATATGTTTGAATCCCCCTTTGAAAAATCTCTCTAATGAGTTGCAAAACTTCCAACCAACTAGAAGTAAATGGACTCTCCTCCCAAACAACAAATATTGAGTAAAGGAGGAAGGGATTTTTTTTTTTTTTTTTTTTTTTTTGGTGATCAGACATTAGCTCACAATCCATGCAGGGCTAGAAAGTATTCCAACCACAGCCTTTTACAACGTGTCACCTTCTAGAAGTTGTCTACGGCAGTTTCAGTTATTCCAAGCCAATATGGCCAACTGCTTGGGGATGATAAGGATTGTACTCCAGACCATTTAGAGGTCACCACCTTGGGGAAGGCTATGCAAGCAGAGGTGGTGGTTTGCATTTCTCCATGGCAAAATATTGTGGTTTGATTGCTCAGAAAAGGCAGCTTCCACTCAACCAAAATGCTGCCTGAAAAATGGTACATACTTCTTAGCATTTGTATCTCACCCCACTCCTTTGCTCATGACTCCATGTGCTTTCTGCCCCACTTCTTGGCCTTCTAAATTCCAGAATTGTTTTGCTTCTTAGTTCCACTCAGGTACACAGGAGGATCAAGCAAGGGAAAGGGCATCAGCTCAGCTAGAAAGGTCAGCTTATTTTCCAAAGTTCAGTTTTGCAGTGCACATTCCTCTTGTCTTTACCTCCAAGTGCAAAATGGCACCAGAAAAGTGACTCAGGCTACAAACCTATACAAATTTATGTGTGAGTAAGTTTCATTGAAGTTTTTGTTTCTAACCACCAAGTAGAGGCATAAAGGATTGTGCTGTAAAGTGGTCTTTAAGGCATGGCCCAATCTGCAATATGCACTGTTGAGAGGAAAAAAATCAAATTAGGAAATTTGTATTTTAAAAAAGGCAAGATTTCCCCCCCTAAGCTTACTTTGCCAGATCATTTTTCCCAAAAGATCATGCTAGCATGGATGGTTAAAGAGTGCTTGATAGTCGTTTTTAGTAAAATATCCAGTCAGCTGACAACATTATTAATCAGTAGCATTGCATAATTTTTCTGTACAGTTTCTATTTTAATCGTAAGTACCACCAATATTAGCTATACATTAAAAATGAACACAGCTGCACATGTATACATTAAGAATAGATAACTGTAAAGTTAATGAGAAATTGTAAGGTTAGACCTAATAAGGAACAATAGATTGGATTATTCCAAACACATACACATGGCAATGTTAATTTGGGGCCTACAATGGACCCTCTTATGTGGCTAGGCTGTACTACCTGATTGGCCAGATGTTACCAGGATTCTAACCATACCATTTGGTGCGTAGTTGGCATAAGATGACAGAAGGAGCAAGAGAGGGAAGAGTAATGGCTTGAGGTGAAGCAATGAGGGGAGGAGGATGGGAGGTACAAGCAATGGAATGCAAGAAGCAAGGAAGGGGCACATGGAAAGCTGCATGGTGGGGCAAGGAAAGAAGAAAGGTGCAGCTGTGGAGTAAAGGAAGGAGACCTTGTGAAGCCATAAAGTGAAGCACGAGAGAAGAAAGGAGGGAAAACAGGGTGAGAAGTGAAGTGGAAGGTGCAAGCAGCAGAGAAGGTAAAGGTGAGGCAAAGTACAAGAGAAGGAAGTATGGTTTGCTGGTTTGTCCTTATTTTCCTCATTTACATGACATTTGCAGTGGTGGGATGTGGGAGCCTTATAGAGTGGGCCCTTGGTATCTGTGGGGGCTTGGTTAAAGAACCCTGCATGGATACCAAAATCCATGGTAGGAGACATAGCTGGGAAAGGCTCCCACATGTGCACAGCAGAAAGACTAGGAGGATGTTGGAAGAGGGAGGAAGTGCAGAAAAAAAGAGAGACAAAGAGGAGGGCACATAAAATGGTACCGACATGTGATGCAAGGTGGGCAAGGACTGAATCTAGTTAGGATCATGGGGGGGTAGGCATGGGAGAAGGAGAGGAGTAGCCATGAGGAGAAAGGAGGAAAGCTGGTCCTCCCTGAGAGGAATTAGGAAAAGGAGGAACTGTGGGATTTTCTGGATTTTTTTTTTCTGAATATGGAGCTGTAGTTGGTTGAATCTGAAGTTCCAGAGCCTGCTAGTAGCAAGAGCTGACCAGGGCCGGTTTAACCTGTCTGCCAAATCAGCATTGGCAGGGGGCCCCGAGGTCAAGAGAGGGCCCCGTGTTGGCCTCCTTAATCTGACGAAGGAGAAAGCCAGGAGACAGCCGGGAGGAGCCCCCTCTTACCCTCCTCCTCCAAAAACCTCCTGCTGGCTTTTTTAAAAAAACAAACAAAACAGCCTCTCCAAAACTAAAGAGAAAGAGAAAGAAACAGCAGCCCTCCGTGGCAGAAGCTGGAGGGAGAGGCACGTCGGAGAGGGTGAGTGTGTGAGAGAGAGACAGGGAATTTGAGGGTTGTCTCCCTCAGAAAGGGCTTCTTTCTTTCTTTCTTCCCTTTCCTTCCTTGCACATAGATCCCCTCCAGCCCATCTTTCCAGCTGCTTTTAACATGTCTTGGTTCCTCTCCCCTTGCTTTCCCCCTTGGTCTTCTTTAGCCATCCAACCTATGTTTAAAAAAAACCAAAGAAGGAGACACCACCACACTCCAAGGCAGTGCATTCCACTTCCGAACAGCTCTTTCTGTCAGGAGGTTCTTTCCAATATTCAGGTGGAATCTCTTTTCCTGTAGTTTGAACCCATGGCTCCGTGCCCTAGTCTCTGGAGCAGCGGAAAACAAGCTTGCTCCTTCCTCAATATGACATCCCTTCAAATATTTAAACATGGCTATCACATCACCTCTCAACCTTCTCTTCTCCAGGCTAAACATACCCAGCTCCCTAAGCCGTTCCTCATAGGGCGTAATGGCTTCCAGACCTCCCACCATCCTTCTCAGTATCTTTCTTGTGCCCAGAATTAGAAACGGTATTCCAGGTGAGGTCTGACCAAAGCAGAATGGAGTGATACTATTACTTCCCTTAATCTAGACACTACTCCTATTAATGCAGCCTAGAATCGCATTGGCATTTTTTTGCTGCTGCATCAGACTGCTAACTCATGTTTAGCTTGTAGTCTACTCTTTATTTTCTTTGAGGAAATCTACACCATTACATTAATTGCTAATAAACAAAAAAATATTATGTTAGTGCCTATAATATAGTTTTAAAACTAAATTATTGGTGGCAAATTATGTAATATAGTAGGCCCCTCTTATCCACTGGGGATTGGTTCAGGGGGGGGGGCGTGGATTCTGAAAACCATGAATAATAGTGAACGCCATTGAAAATAATGGGACTTCTGGTTTAAAATACCATAGAGTTGCCTTGGAGGGCCTAGAAAAGGGCTAGGGAAGACACATTTTCTAGGAAAACTCTATGGTAGGTGTGCTGTTTTGTGTTCCATGGATAATGAATCCATCGATACGGGGGTCCTACTATAATCTGAACATCCTGTACGGTGAATAGGTTAGGTTACATTGATCTGAGATAAACATATGGGGGCCCCAAAGTAAAGCATTGCAGGGGGCCCCAAAATTCCTTAAACCGGCCCTGGAGCTGACTGTACACATCCGAAACAAACCATTACATCCTGTAAGTCAAATATGTCCTTAATATTACATAGTGAACAAACACATGGTGATAATGAGAAGAAGACAGAACAGGTATACTATGGTTAATGAAGTAGATGTGTTCCTGGGCTTTACTTCTTTAATAGAAACTTTGGTACCGAAGGTACAAAATAACATGGAAAGAATAGGGACAGATTCCTAATACCACAAAAAAGAAGAGTAGTTCAACATGTTTCAGCAAACCTTTCATTCAAAAATAACATTATGTGTGTGTGAAACAAAACAACCAGTTCAGATAAGCCTTTCATAAGTAAACAAAAATGATTTTAATCTTCTAGGTACCACTTGTAAGATTCTTCCAATATGCTTCCTGGGATTATTATTTTCTTTCAACAGCTTGTATGATTTCTATTTTGGTGGCAAAATTTATAGATCTTTTTCATAGAATCATAGAGCTGGAAGAGACCACAAGGGCCATCTAGTCCAAACCCCTGCCATGCAGGAATACCAAATCAAAACAGTTCCGACAGATAGTGATCCAGCATCTGTTTAAAAACTTCCAAAGAAGGAGACTCCACCACACTACAAGGTGGTGCATTCCATTGCCAAAGATCTCTTACTGTCAGGAAGTTCTTCCTAATGTTTAGGTGAAATCTCTTTTCCTGTAGTTTGAGTCCATTGCTCCATGTCATAGTCTCTGTAGCAGCAGAAAACAAGCTTGCTTAATCCTCATTATAACATCTCTCCAAATATTTAAACATGGCTATCATATCACTTCTTAACCTTCTCTTCTCCTGGCTGAACACACCCAGCTCCCTAAGCCACTCCTCATAGGGCATGGCTTCCAGACCTCCCACCATTTTGTTTGCCCTCAGCTGGACAAGTTCCAGCTTGTCGATATCCTTCTTGAATTGTGGTACCCAGAGCTGGACGCAGTATTCCAGGTAAAGTCTGACCAAAGCAGAATAGAGTGGCGCTATTGCAGTACTTCCCTTGATCTAGACACTATACTCCTATTGTTGCAGCCTAAAATTGCATTGGCTTTTTTAGCCGCTGTATCACACTGCTGACTCATGTTCAGCTTGTGGTCCATTAAGATACCAAAACTTTTCAACATGCCAGGGTAGCTGGTGAGACAGGATAATCTGTTTCCCCCTTCTCTTTCTGTGTTGTTCTTCACACATGCTCAGTAAGTGATTTTGGAGGCAGCTTTTTACCTTGCCTGTTGTATGTAAGCACATACAGCTACAGAGAGTAGAATCCCATTCTTTTCCAGGTCAAGCTTTATTGCATTGTTTACTGCAGAGACGCCAGCACCAAAAGTCTGTCTTTCTCCAGCCTGCCTTTACTGTGCCAATGCTCCAAAAACAAAACAAAACAAAAAAAAAAAACCCCAAAAACCTCCAGCTAGACAGAAGGCAAGAAAAAGAGGGGGGCTAGGCTGTGCTCCTGTAAAAAGATTTTGCAAAAAGGAGCTTCTTTGTCAGAAGCTTTGTTAACTGAAGTATTCCTGTATATTATTAAGCAATGATGCTTCTAAGCTAGCTCTCTTCCATCCCATTGTATGGATGACTTGATTGCAAAACTGGGAAACATCTGGCCATCCCATTATTGTTGTACTCCCAAGTCCCATCAGCCCTAGCTGGCAGAACTAATAGTGAGTTATGATGAGAGTTGCAGTCCAGTAACCTGTGCAGGAATCCATAAGCCACTATAACTGATTTCCTGCTACTAGTAAATGTGTGAGATAGTTTATAAGGTTGTATATTTAGACTAGAGCCAAGTTCATCAAAAACACTTCCCCAAAAACCTTTTAAACGGTTCATTTTGTCTTGTCTTTTCTGTGGTTAATGGTAATTTCTCAAGATAACTGACTATTTTTCCCCCACCTGCCTCTGCCTGCTCCAGCTGTGAATTCATAATCCTTTGTTTACAATCTCATTTTATGTTGCCAAGGAAATTCTGTGTGATTTGAGAGTTTGCCAGTGAATTAAAAAGAAGAAAGACTGGTAGGTAGCTGAACTTTTATTCAAACAAAAGGAACTGATGCTGGCATTACAGCTGCAAAAATATAATTGGAGAAACTCCAGATTTCTTCCAACAAATGAATGCAGACAGATTGTATTGATTCCTGATAAGGCTGTAAGGCCACTCTAATCCAGTACACACCTGCAGAGGTACCTATAGGGATACAAAAGCATACACAGAGTACAAACCATAAAGCTGTAGAATTTGGGACTGTAGTCCATGTCTAAAAAAAAATTAACACAACTGGGAGAGGCACAGTTTCAGTGAGTAACTTCTTTTTATCTTTGCCCAACTTTGTATAGCAAAATGTGAGAAATCACACCCAGCAGCTCCTTGACAGATTATTTTCTAGATTATTAAGCAGGGTCTGGAGAAGTTACTTTTGAGATACACCATCCAGAACCCTGAGTGGACTTGCTGACTTGGTGGATACTGGGAAGTATGGGCCAAAAAAGATACATTTTTCAAGCTCTGCTAATAAGAGGCAACAGAAATTGCATAGAGTTTATGAAAGGATAAATGTGCCCCCAAATCACAGAATGTTTGGGGACCTGTCTCCCTGCAACAGACTGAACCCTTTAATGAGATTTGAGCTACAGGACAATGGCATCTACTGAGGGCCATGTTGAAAATTCATCATGAGGTGGATAGTCACAGCTCCTTCTCATTATTTATTTATTTATTTATTGGATTTATACCCTGCCTGTCTCCAGGGATGTGATCCAAGGTGACTCTCACAGTCACTCTAATGTTTATTAGTTTTGCACACACTGATCAGTGATATCATAGTTTGGATCCAAACTTAGTCAAAATTAGAGGAGACTCACTTAAATGAGTGGCTCTGAAGTTATTCAAAACTGATTTATATGGAGCTAATAAGTATGGCTTGGTCTGAAACCAGTTCACATTGTCCTTCTTTAGTGAGAACAACATTCCTTCTATTTCCAGTGTTAAGACTATAAGTGTGCCATTACTTGTGTAGCCAAAATAGCACCACACATACAAAGAGCATGGGAAATGCTAACTATGGACTGCATGCCATCCTGAGCCACATTTTTCAGCCTTTTATATGGGAGGGTGTATTTGGGGGTCCAAAAATCCCCAAAAGGGGTAAAAACACTGCAAGCCACAATGGTTTCATTCCCCATCTTCCTCAAACTCCAACACTCCCCCAAATTTTCAAAACTGAAATAAGAAGTGACATCACAGTGCAGGTGCCCCACCCCTGCACAAGAGAAAGGTATCAATAAGCTTGGGGGGGGGCAGAAGTCTTGCAGAAGTACATAAGTTGTTTTAAAAGAGGTGGGGAACAGACAGCAGACCCCTCCTAACATCCCAATAAGGACTTCAGTGGTGTACACAGAAGTCATCAAATGCTGACTCACATTCTGCAAGGAGGACAGAAGACCCAGTGGAATACAAGGGCAGGGGGATAGGAAGGTAGAAAGACAATGAAATGGTGTGTCTGTAATCCTAACAAGGACCATTCTGAATGGCAACATTCTGTTGCACAAGGGCTCATCTACAAATGGGAGGGGGGGACATAGTCACCTCAACCCTGGTGTAATCAGTCCAGATGATGTGTGGCTAGTTCTGCAGCAAAACCGCTTCTTTTAGCCTTTAATTTGACTTAAGAAAACCCATAGAGCTTCAAGGAAACTCCAGTGTGGCTTCAGTGTTTTTGAAGTGTGGACAGCTGGATCAGGTTGGATTCAAGGTGATCCAGTTGTCCACACACCAAACACACCCACAGGGACAGATTGGTGCTGGCAGGTGTTGCCATTTCCTCCTCACTGATCAGCACTGAAAAAGTGTTGGAACCTCCTCGGGGCTACCGCTGAGTCACTGACCAAGCAGCTGCCTGGCAGAGCCTTGCTGGTGATGTCACTTCTAGTGAGGTCAGAACAGGGCACCCGGCCATGTGATCAACAAGGAGGAGGAGACCTATTCCCTCCTTGTTGATCACATAGCTGGGTGAACCGTTCTATGTCGCCAGCAAGGATCTGTCAAGGAGCTGCTTGGTTGGTGAGACAATGGCAGTGCCCCCAAGGAGAGGACAAGGCACCGTTGCTTGGCTGGCGAGACAATGGCAGTGCCCCTGAGGAGAGGACAGGGGACCAGTGCCAATGCATTCTTGGCCTGGACAACCATCTGGACAGCAAGACAGCATCACATCACTTTTGTGCTAGTACATGTGGCACTCATGTGGTGAATCTGGAGTGGCTCCGGGCCAGAATAGTCTGAATTCCACCTGGATTGTTGCCCCTGGTGAGTACCCACCTTGTGGGGGCAATTAGCTAACACACATTGGAAACTGTTTAATGCAGTGTAGATGTGTAAATAGCTATTGCTTAAAACAATTTGTAAGCCGCTCTGATAGCCTTGTGGCTGAAGAGCGGGGTATAAATAACTAAATAGACAAGCCCCAAACATCTTGTTCCTGTCTTTTTTTAGCATGTCTTTTTCAGGAGGCATCTCCTGCTACACTGGGAGACATGACCAATGTTCCTTCAGCAGTCAAGCAAAGCCAAAAATCCAATATTGTGGGACAGCTTAAGAGCATGCTATCATCATAAAAATAATGAATTATATCTGTAAGCATAAAACACTTGGTGATCATTTTATATGCTATCCTGTTTCTTAATGGGCAGCATTAATGCCATTCTGGTTTTTAGGAGTCATGGTGGGGGGACATTTTGGATACAGTATTTTGGAGTGCCTTAGAAATCTCCAAATCACTATAATTATTATGACACTAAATTGAATTATCAAGGACATTAACTTGCATTGAACATATGCAAGGAAAATGTATTATTAAAACCAGGAATGTTCCAATAACTAATACATGCTCCTCTTATTACAGTCATGTTTGGAAAATTTCAGTAAGAGAAAGGGAGCTCCTTGTCTGCTTTTCATTAATCTACAAAATACTCAGCTCTTCTCAGGAGGTGCCAAGTGGGAGGCTAATATTGCGCTTATGTCTGCTTTGTGGGCTTCCTAAGGCATGTGGTTAGCCATGGTGGGAACAAGATGATAGGCTGGATAGGCTTTTGTTCTGATCCTGCATGGCTCTTCTGTCATCAGTCATTTGAACAGTTCCTGTTAGAATCTGTTCAATACTTTTTAATATGAGACCCAAACACTTGCTGTCATACTGTACCTACAGCAGTGTTTTGTGGGCCTGCAGTATTGTACAGAGACAAGGGGGGCAAAGGTAACACGTACTAAAGTAGATTTCTCTTATGTGTACCCTCCAGATACATTGGCCTACACTGGGAGGAATGGGGCCATGCTGTCTGGGGCAATGGGAGTTTCAATCCAACACACATGTTGAGAGAAATGATGCTATAACTTTACAGATCAAATGCCAGCACAAGTATATGTCTACATTTTAAACATATTTGTCCCAGGTTAATGGATACATTTCAGTTTGTGCAGCCTGAGGATGTGGACAGGATCATTGGAGAGGGGAGATGCACCACATGCGCACTGGACCCTTGCCCTTCTTGACTTATAAAAGCTGCCAAAGGAGAAGTGGGTACCCACTGGCTGAGTGGGTAACAGGAGTAGCGAATGCCTCACTGCAGCATGGCAGAGTTCCATCCTACCTAAAAGAAACTGTGGTGAGGTCCATACTAAAAGCAAAATAAAACAAAACACTAACCCCTCCCTGAACCTGACTACACTAGATAACTACTGGCCAGTCTCCAATATTCCCTTTTTGGGCAAAGTTCTGGAGTGTTTGGTGGCCTCCCAGCTCTGGGGGTTCCTGGATGAAACAGATTATTTTGATCAATTTCAGTCTCGTTTCATGCCTGGCTGTGGGACAGAGACAGCTGTGGTTGCCTTGGTGGATGACATATGCAGGGAACTGGATGGGGGAGTGTGTCCCTGTTGGTTCTGCTGGACCTTTCAGCAGCTTTTGATTCCACCAACCATGTTATCTTTCTGAGCTGCCTCTCTGGGATGAGACTTAGGAGCACTGTTATGCAGTGGTTCCAGTCCTTGGTGGGGTGCAAACTCAGAAGGTGGTGCTGGGAGATTCCTGGTTGACCCCATAACCATTAACCTCAGAACTCAGTTTTGGCCCCCATGCAATTTAACAACTATATGAGAATGCTGGAAGAGGTTATCTGGAATTTTTGATCTGGCTGTCACCAGTATGGTGGGGACACTGAAGTCTATCTCTCCTTTCCATCCAGTTCCAAGGAACCTATGAATCTCTGTACTAAACTAATGTCTGTTGTTGGTAATGGCCAGGATGAGGACAAACAAATTGTAACTTAATCCAGACAAGATAGAGGCGCTCATAGTTAGTTGAAAGGCAGATCAGGGAATAGGGGTTCAGTTTGTGTTGAATGGGGTTACACTCCCCCTGACATCTCAGGTTTGCACCTTGGGCGTGCTCCTGAACTCAGATCTGAGGATGGATGGATACCCAGGTTTTAGTGGTCGCTAGGAATGTGTTTGCACAGCTTAAAACTGGTGTGCTAGCTGTGACTATTCCTTGAGACATCATATCAGGCTATGGTGAAATATACTCTGATTACGTCCCATTTTGATTACATCCTGTAACAAATTCTATGTGGGGCTGCCTTTGGGAGCTGTTCAGAAACTTCAGCAGGTCCAAAATGCTGCAGCCATGTTGCTGACTGGGACAAGTTATAGGGATCATACACCCCCTTGCTAATACAACTCCACTGGCTGCTGATCCTTTTCCAGGCAGAATTGCTGGCTATGACCTTTAAAACATTACACAGCTTAGGTCCTGACTATTGGGAAAAAAAGTATCTCTTACCACCTCTATGAATAATTACTGTCCAGTTTCATTGTTAAATATAGATTATATTTTTTTTGCAACAATACTTGCCAACCGTATAAGGACTTATCTGCAACATTATATACATTGTGACGAAACCGGCTTCCTTCCCAAAAGACAGATGAAGCATAATATCAGAGTCATTTTGAGTACAGTATTTTAGAATACTTTGAGGAACATGTAGGCAGAAAAGGCATCCTGATATCCATAGATGCAAAGAAGGCATTTGACAACATCAATTGGCAATTTATAATAAAAGTTATGGAATTTATGAACTTCGGAAAGAACTTTCTGGATTGGATAAACACCATATCTAGAACTCAAACAGCCCGAATTATTGTCAGTGGAGACACAACAACAACAACAAAAAATACAGATCTTGAAAGGAACCCGTCAGGGTTGCCCTCTGTCCCCATTATTGTTTACTCTAGTCCTTGAGGTTCTTTTGAGGAATATAAGAAGAGAAGAGCATCTTACGTTAAAACTGGTAGATTTGAATTTAAAACAAAGCCTTCGCGGATGATGTTGTCATCATTTTGGAAGACCCCATATCAAGTATAGATATGCTAATTGAAATGTTAAAAGTTTTTGGACAAGTGGCTGGATTTCTAGTTAACAAAATGAAAATGAAAATATTGACTAAAAATATGAATACGCTTAATAAAAAACAACTGAAGGAGAAATTTGAAGCTTATATTGTTAACAAGGTGAAATATCTGGACATTGAACTTACATCTAATAATTCACATATCTTCCAAAACAATTACACCAAGAAATGGAAAGAAATAAAGAAGATGAAGTATTGGGGTAAATTAAATCTCTCCCTGTTAGGCAGAATTGCCACAAAAGATGTGTGTACTTTCAAAAATATCAGATAATCCTGGTTAGTATCAACAATACATGGTTTGACCAATGTTTCAAAGATATTTTAAAATTTATATGGGATGGCAAAAAACCTAGAATTAAATATAAATGCCTGATGGATCACAAACATAGGGGGTGGGATGGGCATCCCAGACTTAAAATGTATTATGAGACAGTGTGTCTTTCCTGGATAAGACCCTGGAGATCTAACTTTCGGATGGCATTCGTTTTTGTGGTACAATAAAACAGTTGCCCAAAAAGCCTTCTTTAAACACCCGATTAGACGTACCCTATAGAATATGTGGATAAAATATAAGAATCTTTTATATAATAACATTTCATCATGGACATCACCAATAGAAGCCTTGTGTCTGAAAGCTCTAATACCAATGGGTTGTTGTAAAATGCAGAGTCCATTCTCTCTCTGCCATCCAAGCAGAGATACATGCAGCGAAATAGCGTGGGCTTCTGGGCAAAGTTATGCTTACCTCTGGTGCAAAATAAGGAGGCTGTTGGTTTTCTTTATAGCTTTATTGAAAAGAAATGCAAAGCAAAATAAAAGACAGAAAACATTCATCCATGCTTCTGTATGCTCCAAAGCTTCCCAGGAGCTAAAAAGAAGGGGAAAAGAGCCTCCAAAGGCAAGAGGCTAACTAACTCTAAAATCCCTCCCCAGTTATATGTTTTTCCCCAAAACATTCAATCCTTCTGAGAAGGAGCAGAAACCTGAAGCCCAGTTTCGGTTCTCATCTTCTCACTCTGAAGGACAGAGAAACAAAACAACAAAAGACAGATTTATGAGTTCTGATAGACAAGCTGGCAGTCTCAATGCCTGGTGAGCAAAATTACCCAAAAGGGGGGAGATAAACTTCTGATTACAATATCTATTTTCCCTGACATGGGTAAATGGTTAACATATAAGGATTTGGGATTGTGGTTAAAGGGGAGGAGTATCAGATAAAATCTAGACAAGAACTATTGGAAGAAGGAATACGAATGCAATGGTTTCCACATTTGCAGTTATCTGAAAGATTTAAAGTTGAAAAACAGAAAACAGGTATTGAAATTGGCAAGAGTGAATTTGAAAAATTCTTAATAGAAGGTGAGAAACATCTAATAGCCAAACTGTATAGAATGTTATTGCAGATCAGTCATGAGGATGAAATAGTTAAAAACTGCATGGTGAAACGGGCAAGGGACTTCAGGTACAGTATCAACTTATATTGTTGGGAGAAATTGTGGAAAAATAATAGTTCTTATATGAGATGTTACGCACTCAAAGAGAAGTTTTGAAAGTAACATATCATTGGTACCTTTCACCTGACAAATTAGCAAAGATACACAACAAGTCTAACAATTTGTGTCGGAAGTGTCACAAAGAAATGGGGATTATTTACCACATGTTCTGGAATTGTGACAAAATATAAAAAAATTGGCTTATGGTTAAAAGCAAGATGCAAACATATTAAAGATGAAATTATCACTCAACACAAGAATTTTTCCTACTAGGAGTAATGAAACCTGTTGGGAATAAGGGTAAATGAATGGATAGGATATGCTGGAATATGAATACAGTTGCAAGAATTCTCATAGCTAAAAACTGGAGGGGGGCGATAAAATGCTTCTTCAGAAGCGGAGTGGATAGAGAAAGTGATGGAGGGCAAATCCAAGAACAGATTTGTGAAGGATTGGGATTGTATATGAAAAATAAGTACGATGTTTATGTAACATTGGGACTTAAAGAGTAAGTAACAAAGTTGTATTCTCTGTAGATTACGGTTTATAATAAATGAAATAATTCAAAAAGCGTTGGAGTTTTCTAGAAGTTATTATGGATAAGAATGATCTCCTCTGCATGATGCAATAATAAGAAAAGTATATAAGTTTAAATGGCATTAAAGCTGTTTATTCATTGTTAGGGAAGCATTATATGTAAGAGCAATTATGTAAATGTGTTTTTTGTCGTGGATAGTATATTAGCTATATCTATATGTATCATCGACCAACAGTTATAACTTTGTATTTGTGGTTGTACAATGTACTGTTTAACAACTATTATTTATTTGCAAAAGTGAATTAAAAACATATTTAAAACAGACAAAATGTATCTCTCTATATGAGCCTGCCCATGCTCTAATGTCTGTGTGGAATGGCTTTCTTTTGGTCCAACCACCATCCCAGGCATGTCTGGTGAGGACCTGAGAGAGAAGTTGTCAGTGGCTGCTGCCAAGTTATGGAACTTCCTACCCTGGGAGGTCCAGTTAGCTCCCTCCTTGCCAGCAGGTAAAGATCTTAAATTAAAAAAAAAACAAAAAAAAAGGAGCTTTTGGTTTTTAGTGTGTATGAGGCAGATAAAGCTTTTAACACACACACACGAAAGTGTAATGTTTTTATTTTATGGTGTTTTAAAGCATCTATCTTTTAATGCTGTTTTGTTTTTAATGTGGTTTTAACTTGTGTTTTTTAATAGAAATTGAGTTTAATTGTGTTTTCATTTTTGTATTAAGAGTTTTTTTAAAAAATATATTGTGTTTTTAAAACATTGTGTGCCACCTTGGAACCTGTGTTAAGAGAAAGGTAGGATATAAATTAATAAGGGAATTTGGATTTTTTAAAACATATTTTAAAATGTTGGTTAGGATAGAATATAATTTATAATTATAATATAATATAATTTTCAACCTAATTTGGTTCACTATACACCATGACTCTGCCTGTTTTACTAGTCAAAACTAAAGTGGCCATGTGTCCTACTTTACTGAAAAAGATCCTTTATTGAGAACAATTTTGTATATATAAGCTGTCCAGTCCATGTTCAGTTTAAAGAATAGGAGTAATAGGTAGAGAAACACAGGGAACCTTCAGATAGAGGTATTTGGTGTATAAAGTCAGACATGTCCAATGTAGACCCTGTTATTGTGGCTTCTATGTCATTTTTAAGGCACCCCCATATAGTACATGCTGCAATAATCCAGATATGGCATTTATTATTCAGACAGTGTTGGCCAGTGCTGAATTTTGCTGCTTGAAGCACAACCAAAATATACCCCACTCCCAGAGGTTGGAAATGTTATTATGACTCCCACAATCCCCAGAAGCATGCATTTCCAAGCTTTCTCTCCTCCCTGTACCCCAGCACTTTTCTGCACCTTTCAGACACCCAAGGCATCTTCATCAATTCCCCCCCCCACACACACACACACACCTCATAGTGCCAGCCAAAGCAAGCCACATTGTCTTGCTGCATGGCTAGCCCTGTGCTATCCATTCAGTCTATAAAACAAAATTGTCTGAGAATCAATCACACACATTCAGAATGATATCATGGTACATCTATCCCTGGACTGCTGCATGTGATCCTGTGGATATTTGTAATAATGATACATCTTCTTTCTGAGTTCAAGGAGAATAACCATGTTAATCTGTTGCAAGAAAAACATACCCTCCAACTGTGCGGATTTGGTGGGGAGAGTCTCAGTTAGTCCTCTATCATCCCACGTTTCCAGTTGCTTTGAAAATGTCTGTTTCTCTCTCCTCCTACCTCCTACTTTCGCCCTTTGTCCTCAGCTTACTTCCATTGATACAAACAGAATTCAAGTGCAGAAGTAGTTTGTACAGTGGGCCCTTGGTATCTCTGTATTTTGGTTCCAGGACCGACCGCCCCCCACAGATACCAAAATCCATGGATGCTTAAGTCCCATTGTATACAATGGCATAATACAATGGTGTCCCTTATATAAAATGGCAAACAGCAAGGTTTACTTCTTGGATGTTTAAAAAATGTTTTCAAGATATGGATGGTTGAATCCGTGGATGCCAAATCCGTGGACAGAGGGCCAACTGTACTCATTTGATTCAGCAGGGGAGAGATGAAAGGAAAGGGTGGAATTTTGCCCTTCCCAGTAGGCTCAAACAAAAGCAAACAACTGCAGTTAGTGTATTCCCCCTCATTAATAATTTTTGCCATCGTAACCACACTCTGATTTTCCTTGGCCACATGTGTCAGGACATCTGTGAAATACTGGAGGGCTTGTAAGTATCTCAAGGACTAACAAATACAATTTGGCATAAGCTTTTGTACATGTTCATGAAAGCTTATGCCAACCCCAACTCCCATATCTGTTTATCAGCTTTTAAGGTGCTATAAGATGCTTTTTTCCCCTTTTGCTGACTGTTACTGGTACACTTGCAAGGCTACCCTATGCTTGGATAAGGATATGGAAATGTGTTTTCATATTGTTTTCACTGAATTTCAAGATATGAAAATCTGTCAGTCTGGTTTTCGTTGCATTTCTCAGAATCCTTTATTCTCATCCAATGCCAATTCTGTACAGTATTCTTCTTCAGAATTCAATGCCAATTCAGAATTATTATTATTCTTGCATATTTGTGCATTTAGGAAGGAGTTCTTTTTTAAAATAAATATGCATTTGATACAAATCTTTCCTCATATACACATTAATCTCATTGGCTAAAGCCTCATATGGAGACACCTCCAGAGAAGGGCCTTAAATGACAACCTCAGTCAAGAGGCAAATTAGGATTGGGAAGGCAGACAGGAAAGTGTAGCCTTATTGATATTCTTGAACTGTAATTCCCATTCACCCTAGCCAGCCTAGCCAGTGATGTGATAACATGGTTGTTGCAGCCCAACAATATCTGAAATGCCCTAGATCCTGCATTTTAGTAAAGAGAAAATGTTGTAAATGTTGCCATATTATATTGCACCAACCAGTTACCCAGTTGTGCTGTTATGGGTGTCATGAGTTGGTCTACATATTCCAGAAATTGCCATTGAGTTCATGGCATTGGACAGACAGTCATGATGCTCAGTCCTAAACACAGGATCAGATCATAACAATTTCACCAAGGAGACAGCCTTACAAGATTTTTTTTAAAGTTGCATTCATTCTTGCTCGAAGGTGTGGGAAATGCAATGAAAAATTCCCTCCTTGCACCCACCACCAAATGAAGTGATCAGTTTGAGTTGAGAAGTCACAAGGACTGTTCCTACAGCAATCTGCTCCCATTATCTCTTCCAAATTGAAAACTGATTAATACAATCATCCCATGCATAATGATGTTGGAAACAACATGGGCAGAAATTCTTCCAGCTCAAAAGCAAAGACCTTACTTTAAAAGGTTCAAACAGACATACACTCACACACAAACATTTACATCAGGTAATGTGTTTCTATGTGGATAAAAGGCCTGGAGGCAGCCTATAGATTTATTACCTCTGTCATGTGTAAAATAGCCTTCTTGTACTGCCTATCAGCCACACTTCAAACCAGAAAGCTACTTACTTCTGATGACACATTGCATTACAATCAGCTAATGGCATTGTGTTTTACATTCTGGGTTGGATTTCCCATGTTCATGGGCTGCTTTTGACCTGACTCCTAGCAGATCATTTGAGAAGTTAAGGAGGGCAAAATGTATATTTGTTGTCATTTTCTACATTAAAGGCAAAACAGGCATGATCCTGTGCTAAATTCTCCTCAGGATAGTGTGTCATCCATTATTTGCTAGACACTAAATCATACATCCTGATTAAATGTTTACTTTATTGATCTAATGCCCAGAAAAATGCATTGATGCTGATACCTAATAATAAGGCTGATGCTAAAATGTACTATTCTGCAAATTGCTGGGAATCAGACTACCAATTTCCATGTACATGTGTAGAATTTTTAACTCCAGTCTCTCTCTTCCTTGCATGCCTGACAAATGAATGGCCCCATTCTTTAGGAGCAATCGAGGAGAAACTGAAAAATGTTAACACAAACAGTAGATATTACTATTGTTGTTAAATTAAGTGTTTGGATTGGTTGTTGGATCTGATTTTTAGATCTTATTATTATTATTCAATTCCAGCCTGCATTCAGGTATGGTGAGGAATGACTTCTGGAGCTTGGTATGTTTAGCTATTGGAACAGGACACTGACGGTTTGTCTAAACTGGCCAGAATACTCCACGTTCCAGCCCAACTGTTCCAGCCCTGGGCCCATGGTGTTTTGCTCCCAATACCTGCCCATCCATTGCAGCAACAGAGAGGTGTCCTCACACCCGCAGCCCATGCATGAACCTCAGCAGACACAATGGGCACAACCTGGCCAGGAAATGGCTATGTCAGGCACCGCATGGGCTACATGTGGACACGCCCTGTTGCGGTAATGAAAATCACCATATTCTCTAGAAAAAAATGCAGCAAACAATGAGGTGTTTTTTTTAAAACCATATATCCACTCCATTTTAAGGAGTATTTGCCTTTGATCCTCATTGGAACTGTGCAGACATTGTCTGGACAGTTTGGACTAGAAATGGGTCAAAAACCCTGTGTCTTCCAGACTGCAGAGTGTAGGAAAGGGGGGGATGCCATTTCATTTGGCCCATCTAGATAAGGACTGAGAGGTGATATGGTAGCTATCTTTTAAATTCTGAAGGCTTGTCATGGAGTTGATGCTCCCAGTGAAGGACAAAGTGTACAGCTTGGGATTGCTCCTGGACTTGGCACTAACTGAGGAAATTCAGCTATGTAGCATAATCCGAGGGGCATGGAAAAGGACAATGATAGCCCAGCTTGTCACAGATTGCAGCAGTTCCATGCTGCTTGCAGTGGTTGGGGGCAAAATGGAGGCTGTGGGCTGCATGTAACTGTCACTGCAATTTTTGCAGTTTTGTAGACCCTTCATCCTCCCCGGCTCAATTTTAAAAAAAGGAAAAAAAGCATGATTTTCATTCAGGAAAGGTGCAGGGGTACCCAACCCCCATTCCAAACCCAATGTCCAAACAACAAAATAAGTGGACTTCCAGCCAATTCAGGTTTTGATTTCCCCCCGTGAACTTCCAGGTCAAGAACAATCCACAGTGGGGTGAAACCATGGCCCTTGGTTGTTTGAAGTTGCCCATCTCTCCTTTTAGAATAAGGAAAAAAAATGAAAAGGAATGGCAGCCATGGCTTTGCAGCCATCTCCTGAAGCTGATCGGATTTTTTTTCTCTTGTCCCTCCCTCCATTGCTGAAAATTCCTTCCCTTTTTCACAGTCTGTGAATAGAGCTGGGAAAATAGAAGAGTAATTCCTCATCAAATTCTACATCTTACTATCCCTCAGCTTCCATAGATTTTTGATATGGTGTGCAATCATGGTTGAATTAATCCATACTATGATATGTTACATCTGATTAATAGTGGGGCCTACCAGGAACTCTTTCAGTACAGCATGATACTGTTCAGGATTCCAGACATTCCATTCCCACTGTTGCATAGTTCACCAGCAGTCCATAATCACTGAGCATGCTCAGCCAGTCTTCACTGAGTCTTTGGGGGAGATTAGCCTCTTTAAGATTTTTTTTTGTAAAGTTGTTTTGTTTGTTTGTTTTTACACTTTGGCAAATTCTGTAAGTTTCTCCCATTCTGTTCATGATACTCCTTTTAGTTGATGAATGATGTTGTCCTGGCTGTATAACCAATGACACTCCCTGCTTGCACATCAGAAACAGAATGAATGAAATTCATCATATAACAGCTCTCAGGTTAATCATGGCAAATGACAGAACAGCTACTCTGCCTTCCATGTGATAACATGACTGAAGACAATCCAGATTCAGAATACAGTATTCTTTGATAGAATCATAGAGTGGGACAGGACTGCAAGGACCATCAAGTCCAAGCCCCTGCCATGCAGGATCACACAGCTAAAGCACTCCTGAGAGATGGCTGTTGAACCTCTGTGTGAAAACCTTCCAAAAATGGGGGTCCACCACCCCCTGAAGCAGACTATTCCACTCTAGAACAGGTCTTGCAGTCAAGAAGCTCTTCCTAATGTTTATATGGAATGTATTTAAGACAGAAATACACTTTTTTAAAGCCTAGCTTGTGTACTTAGGTAGGTGATGAACATTACTCAGTCTCTTGTTTTGGAATTCTGCTTATCCAAAATGTTCTCCAAGATAACATGGATCTCTGTGTATGCATAAGAACTGGTAATACCAGTTGAGTTGCATGCAGAAAAAGAATCACATGTCACTTTGTTTCATATAGCATACACATATATAATATACACATATATAATATACACATGCTTGAAGAGTCCATTCTAAAAGAGGTCCTTGTTATTTCTAAAATTGACATGGAGTGGTATGCCTTATCCCTTGGTGATTCTTGAGAGCAACAGCCTAAACATTTGGTGCATGTTTAACAGCACAAGCAGTTGCATGCTTGTGGAGTATCTGCCATTTTTGCAATTAACCTCTAAGGCTGACCCCCTGAGAAGCTGGGTGTGCTTCAGAGGGCACGTCCTAATCAAGACTCCAGCATTTCATGACCACATTTCACCTACACTGACTAATGGGTTTTTAAAAACATTATTAAAAACTTCACTTTCCAACAAAACAGCCATTTAGAGAAAATTCTATTCATCCCTATTCTATTCTAAATACAGTCAGTTCTCACATAAAATTTACTTGCCATTATCACACAGAAAAAAATTCATTTCTTGATGTGTTAGTATACATAGACAATAATATTATCAAAGTATGCAATTTTAGGAAACCTACAGATCGTAACACCTTAATTCATTATACAAGCTGCCACTCAAGGAGACTTAAAAATAATTTACCTTACTCCCAATTTCTCAGGTTCAAAAGAAATGCAACAAATTTATCCCAATACCATGATGCAGCAAACCAATACCAGCAAACATTAATTGACAGACAATATCCACGGAAAGTCATATTAAATGCTAGGCATAAAGCAGATGCAAAAGATCGTTCCTCTCTTTTTACATCAAAAGCACCATTAATAGAAACAAGGATTATATGTCCCATAGATTTCAACCATGCAGCACATAACATCAAACAAATCATACATATCATTGGCATTTGTTTAATTTGATTTGCATTTGATTAATAATATTCCAGGATGCTCAGAACCTCCCCTGGTAGCATTTAGAAGAACTAAAAATATTAAAGACATTCTTGTTCATACAGATTTAATAAGGAGAAAGAGAAAAGCAAATCTGACAGGACATTTCAAATGTGAGCATTGCCTGTGTTGTCACCAGTCACTCAATATAAAAGTATTCATCCATCCACAGACTCAAGAATGGTATACTCTAAAGCAATTTTCAAATTGTAGCACTAAAAATGTGGTTTATGTAATATCTTGCCCATGTAACAAACTTTACGTAGGACAGAGTTTGAGACCTATTCATCAGAGGATTTCTGAACATAAGAGTAGGATTAGAAATAACAATTTAGAAAGCCCCCTAGTAAAACACTTTATAGAGGCAAAACATTCACCAGAATCTCTCAGATTCTTCATTATTGAGGTAGTTGAACCAGTTCAGTATAATTATTATAATATACCGTATATTCCGGCATATAGGACAACTTTTGAGCACTCAAAAGTGCCCTCCAAAATCAACAGTCGTCTTATACGCCGGATATACTTTGCTTCGCCTGCCTGCCTATCTCCTGCCTCTTCGCAAACAGAGCGAAGAGGCAGGAGATGGGGCGGGGGGTGAAGCAAAGTGCTCCTCCCTGCCCCCCCGTCCACCCTCTGCGCATGCACCCCCCCTCCCGAAAGCCTCAGAACTTGACGGTGGGGAGAGGGGGCGAATCCCGGGGTTTGGCTCCACAGCCCCGCATCCTCCCTATGGAGTCCAATGGGGCATGTTCGCCCCTTCTCCCCACCTTCCTTGAAGGTGGGGAGAGGGGGCGAATCTAGGAGTTTGCCGCGGCCGCCCCTGCTTCCCCCGCCTTGGTCCCCTTCAGAAGAGCCAAGACGGAGGGAAGGGGGCTGCTGAGGCAAACTGGGCATTTTCGCCCCTTTCCTCCACCTTCGAGTCCAGTTTGACTGGAAGGTTGAAGAGAGGGGTGAATGTTGCCCTGCCAGCTGATCCTGTTCGCTTTCCCAACTCACGAGGAGATCCTCATGAGTTGGGAAACAAAGAGGATCAGCTGGCAAGGCTCCCCCAGCCAGCCAAATTGGGGGGGTGGTCTTATCTGGCGAATATATGCCTAGGCCTAGATTTTTGGCTGGAAATTGGGCGGGGGGTCTTATACGCCCAGTCGTCTTATACTCCAGAATATACGGTAGCTATGAGATTATTACAAAGAGAATCATTTTGGATTTACAGACTAAAATCATTAAAACCTAATGGGTTAAATGAACAACTGGATTTATCATCTTTTCTTTAAAACCTCTCATCCTACTCACCTGTAGTCCTTTGTTCTACTCATGTGCAATACTAGATAGGTATCATCTTTTCTTTAAAACATTTCATCCTACTCACTTGTAGTCCTCTGTCCTACTCACATGCAGTAACTGGATAGGTAACTAGGTTAAAGGTTGTCCTCATTCACTGAGTCAGATACAGGATAATTCAAATAACAAGGGTTCTAATTAGTAGCCATATATCTACCTGAGTTAGGGTATTACCTACAAGTAGACACTTGATAGATATTTAAGGAATGGAGTTTCCTACTTCACTTATTTAAGTTACCTCACGAACAGTCTCTATAAACAGTGGACTTAAATTCACCTCAAAGTAAAAAAGTCAGCATTTGCAATACGTTTAGAAGTGCACATTAAGGTGAGTTTGTAATGGATTTTCCCATTTGACTTTATAACTTGAGAATTTAAATTATACATTATTTATCACAGTAAAATTGTAAAACTGTAATCTTTTACAGCATAGCAGCATAAAAAGAAAAAGAAGTTGATCCCCATGTTTTCCAGGCTAGATAATTAAAAAAGGTAGGCTAAGAATTCAGTGCTTAAAATCAGTTCTAAGTAGAACAATGATATTTGAAGACATTGTAAAATAGTGTATGCTTTATTTTATATAAAAAACAGCCTCCTATCCATTGAAAAAGGTCTTTGACCGAAACGGGTAAAAACAGGAACTCCGGAGGAGTCGTCTGGATCCCTCTTGACATACAAGTGTTGCAGCCAAAGACTCTGCGGCTGATCCAAAAATTCTTAGCACAGGTTCACATTTGGGACTCAGCTTTGAGATACATATATGTACAAAAGAAAAAATTCCATTTGTGAAGTGATTATAGTGTATGTATCTTTGCAATTGTATAAGTATGATATTCTAATATTAATCATATTTATCATAGAATACTGCTGCTTTGATGTTGTTCAAATTCCTTCTTATTTTGTAAGTGTTTTGTTACTGTTAAAAATTAGCATAATTTCATTGTTTATTTCATTGGATGTTGCATTGTTTATTTCATTGGATGTTGTATACTTGACTATGTTCTATGTGTGTTAATATCTTGTGTATCCTCAAAAAGTATATGGGATAAATTGCTATAACTGAATGGTGTATGATTTGTTAGGACATAGTGTCTACCCCACTTTTCAGCGCTGAGCTTATTGTACTACCCTCCTGTTGTGGTTTTCTTTGGGAGCGATCCTGCACAGCGATCCCAGGGGCAAAGGGAGGAGGGAGAGAGATCTCTCCTCCTCTCCCTTCACCCCTGCATCACCATTTCGGCCCTGGGCAGTGATCCAAGGGGCAAAGGAAGAAGAGAGGCAGATATCTCCTTCCCCCACCTTCACCCCCACGTCACCATTTCAGCCTGGGAACAATCCTAGTGGCAAAGGGAAGAGGGAGGCGAGATCTCTCCTCCTCCCCCATCCACTCCCCTTGCTGTTGCCATCCGCGGATAATTGAATATGTGGGTGGTGAATCAGCAGATGTGGGGTTTTACTGTATTATACTGTATGCCTCATCACCAGAGTGTGACCAGGCAACATGTATACCTTTTCATTTTGCTGTTCAGGTGAGATCTGTTGAGAGCAACACCGGTAGCTCTCACTTCTTGTGGTTCTTAAACCAGACCTATACTAGAAAACCCTTGAGGTAGACTCTACTTTGTAGAGGATGCCTGCTATAGTCTGTAAAATGTGACCCATGGCCACTCCTATCTGGATATCACTTCATCTACTTTTGTTCCTCTTTTTGTTGGTATTCTACACTTGAAGTGTTTATTTTTGTTTTATAATGGGATTATTCCATCTCACCATGTGGGCTACGTTGCCTCAAGCTTTATAAATAATCTTATATTATTTTTTAAATGAAATTGCTGTGCGCTTGCAAAGACCCTGTGGTGCTAAAACTCCTTTTTTTAAAAAAAATTCTCCTCACCTGTCATTACTCTTGTGCTAGCCCTGTTAGCTTAAATGAGAGCTGCTGTGCAACACCTGAGGAACCAGGGGCCCATAAATATGCATGCAATCAGCCATTGTCTAAAATTAAGTGGTGATGTTATAATAGCTCATACTGCTTTTCTGACATTGGGGTTATCCTCGATGACTACTTCAGTAGTTGTGCATCACTGAAGAACATTTTCATGAGAAAGAGCCCCTACCCTCCCTGCAGACAAAACTAGGGTTGCCAGATCAGGAGCATTCCAGACCCTGATATTTCAAGGCCCAAACCAGAAACTTAGGGATATATCAGGTGAGCCTAGCTATCTGTCTCTGCCATTCATGGCCCTAATAGGCAAATAGTCCTTTGTGTAGGTGTGATTGTACTTCATATCCAACAGTGTTGAGGCATGAACATCTTGCAGAAGCCATGCAAGCCTGTCTCTTCAGCAAGTATTGTACTCATCTAAAGCTGGGTCTGTTTGACAGATCCGCTGTGGTAAAATTCTCCAAGTAGGGTTCCGTGTCTAACTAAAACATTATCATCCAACCGCAAAGGGGATGGAAAGAAGGCAGAACCCTAAGATGACAGGACTCTACCTCCCCCCACCCTGTAAGCTCAATGAGGTCTGAGCATGCCCAGTGCATACAGAACGCTGATTGATTGGAGTGGAGAGGTAGAATGGAGAAAATCAGGGTTCCATTAGGTAATGTTAGACCATTCTTTCCCAACCTAGTGCCATTCAGATATGATGGACTACCTTCCACCTGGCTGTCTATAGATGATGGAAGTTTGTCATAGACTCTGGACTTAATGGTCTTCCAGATGCCTTTTCTTTAGATGGTACTGTGTATTTCTTCATTTATTCTAGAATGTGATAAATGAACCCTGCTGCATTTGGGGATTTCTCCCCCATCTGTTTTGCTGAGTGAGGCCTTGGATTGCTGCCCTCGAGTCCTGGTCTAATAGCATCTCTGGATGTGTCCTGAAGGAATGCCTGGCTAGCTGATGGACTAGCTGGAATCCTGAACAGAAGCACAGCACACTGGGACTTCTTGTTGCAGATCCCACTTGTTTTATTTGCTTCACTGAGGTTCAATCTGTTTGCTTTGTCTTAATTGGCCATTAAAATATGTTCTTAATGGATTGCTGGTATTCACCCAGCAAAGCCCTCAGAGTGGAACAAACTGAAAAGCTCTACACACACATACACTTATAAGACATGCCATTTCCCCCACAGAGGAAATACACACACAGTCCAGTTGGGCTTCGAGTAAGATGCCTGTAACATCTTCTCACCTCATCCCCAATTGCCTGGCCTGCAGGCTTCTCCCTGGCCAAGGCATCTGTGCTCTGCTGAAAAATTCATGTTACATAATTATTATAACCCAATGCGACTATTTTGCTCACTCTCAGGCCAAGAGTTTTCCTGTCATCATTTCAGCTGCATTCTGGCCTGTGAGACTGGCTGTGTTAGATAAGAGCTGCAGAGCTGGCAATCGGTTTTGTGTTCATTTGACAAGGGACTCACAACAGTCAGTGCTCGGGGGGGGGGGAGTATAATCCTGGCAAAGGAAAGGCTTACCAAGCCAATGCATTAAGACTTTCTGACAGTGGAGAAAATAAGGTATGGATTCCTTGCAGACAAATAGCACCTGAGCAATTTGTTTCTGCCGAGAACAAAAAAGAAAGCACATAATAATGCCATACTATGATGATCTAAGAACGATCACATTAGAAGGACTCAAATTAGTTATTTCAGGCAACTGTAGTTAGAGCTGGACTGTGACCATGAAGGTTTGGATGCAAAACCCAGCTGAATGGGTGACCCTAGACAAGTGGTTTAGAGTGTATCTGTAGTACACAGTTATAGCAATTTTATTCTACTTTGAATGTTTTAGTTCCATCCTGCAAAATCCTGAGATTTGTGATTTGGTGGGTACGAAGAACTCTAAAGAGCTCCAGTGAGTATCCCCCTGAATTACAGCATTAGACCTCTCTAGCAGAGAAATGTGAGCACCTCATCAAACTATAAATCTCAAGAATCCATGGAGATGACGCTGTGGCAGTTAGCTCTCTGCTTTAAATGTGTGGTATAGATAATTCATCGTCTATGTCATATGATAATTTATTACTATTATTATTATTATTATTATTATTATATTTTCATACAAAATCACAATAACAAAAAATAAAATGAACATTACAGTTCCATTTTTTTGTTATAACAAAAGAGGAAATCAAAATTTTCATATGAAGTTTAAAATTTCAGTTTCATATACTGTACTGTACAATCCTTACATATATTATTCCATATATTAACCACTTTTCTCTGTTCTTCCTTTGCTATAACACTGTAAAGTTTATGTATCTTTACTTCCAATTTACTGCCCAACTTTCACTGGCTTGTACATATTATAAGTAAATTTAAACTGACTTTGACCATTTGTATATAAAATGTTAACGTATCCTTACTATTTATCTTTGTGAATCTTACGTTTCATAAATTTACTTCCACAAATAATAATACTGTATTTTAATGATAAATGACCTAACTGTTGCAGTAATAAAAATTTATAATGAATCATAGAATCATAGAACTGTAGAGTTGGAAGAGACCACAAGGGCCATCCAGTCCAACCCCCTGCCCCGCAGGAAATCACGATCAAAGCATCCCTGACAGATGGCCATCCAGCCTCTGTTTAAAGATCTCCAAGGAAGGAGACCCCACCACCCTCCGAGGGAGTATGTTCCACTGCCAAACATCTCTTAGAAAGTTCTTCCTAATGTTGAGGCGGAATCTCTGTTCCTGGAACTTGCATCCACTGTTCCATGTTCTAGTCTCTGGAGCAGAAGAAAACAAGCTCGCTCCATCCTCAATGTGATACCCCTTCAAATACTTAAACAGGGCTATCATTTTGCCCCTTAACCATCTTTTTTTTCAAGCTAAACATACCCAGCTCCCTAAATCTTTCCTCATAAGGCATGATTTCCAGAGCTTTCACCATTTTAGTCGCCCTCCTCTGGACACGCTCCAATTTGTCAATATCCTTTTTGAAATGTGGTGCCCAGAAGTGGACACAGTATTATAGGTGAGGCCTGACCAAGGCAGAATAGAGTGGCACTATTACTTCCCTTGATCTAGATAGACACTATACTTCTATTGATGTAGCCCAAAATTGCATTGGCCTTTTTAGCTGCCGCATCACACTGTTGACTCATGTTCAACTTGTGGTCTACTAAGACTCCTAGATCTCTTTCGCACGTAGTCTCATTCAGCCAGGTCTCCCCCATCCTGTATTTATGCATTTCGTTTTTCCACCCTAAGTGCAGTACCTTACATTTCTCTGTATTGAATTTCATTTTGTTAGCTTAGACCCAGTGCTCCAGTCTACCAGGTCATTTTGAATTTTGATCCTGTCCTCTAGGGTATTAGCTTCACCTCCTAATTTGGTGTCATCTGCAAATTTGATAAGTATGCCCCTAATTCCATCATCCAAGTCATTGATAAAGATGTTGAATATCACTGGGCCCAGGACAGAACCTGTGGCACCCCACTGGTCACATCTTTCCAAGACGAAGATGAGCCACTGCTGAGTACCCTTTGGGTTCGGCCGGTCAACCAATTACAAATCCATTGATCAGTTAACTTCTCTAGCCCACATTTTATAAGCTTGTTTGCAAGAATGTCATGGGGAACCTTGTCGAAGGCCTTACTGAAATCAAGGTATGCGATCTCCACAGCGTTCCCTTCATCTACCAAGCTGGTAATTTTATATAAAAAAAAGAGATCAGATTAGTCTAACATGACTTGTTTCTCTGAAACCCATGTTGACTTTTTGTGGTTATGGCATTGCCTTCTAAATGTTCACAGACTCTCTGCTTAATGATCTGCTCTAGAATCTTCCCTGGTATTGATGTCAGACTAACTGGACGATCATTATTAGGATCCTCTTTCCCCCCCTTTTTTTGAAGATGGGGACAACGTTTGCCCTCCTCCAGTCTGCTGGGACTTCTCCTGTTCTCTAGGAGTTCTCAAAGATTATTGCCAATGGCTCTGATATTACATTTGCTAGCTCTTTTAATACCCTTGGATGTAGTTCATCTGGTCCTGAAGATTTAAATTCATTTAGATTAAGAAGGTATTCCTGTACTACCTCTTTACTTATTCTGTGCTGGATTCCTCCTATTGTGTTCTCTGTTCAATTATCCTCAGGTTGATCACCCTTTTCCTTTTCTGAAAACACTGAGGCAAAGAAGGTCTTGAATAATTCTGCCCCCTGTTAGCATTTTTCTCTGTCCCCTGTTAGCATTTTGCCATCTTCTCCACGTAGTGGCCCTACCATTTCCTTCTTCTTCCTCTTGCTGCGGACATACCCAAAAAACCCTTTTTATTGTTCTTAACCTCTCTAGTGAGCCTGAGCTCATTCTGCGCTTTAGCTTTTCTGACTTTACTCCTAGACGTGTTCGCTATCTGTTTGAATTCTTCTTTGGGGATTTCCCCCTTTTTTCATTTCCTATACATGTTCCATTTAAAACTTAGCCCAGTTGAAAGTTCTTTAGTCATCCATCTTGGTTTCTTGAGACACCTCCCATTTTTCTTCCGAATTGGTACTGTTTGAAATTGTGCCTTCAGTATCTCCCTTTTGAGAAAGTCCCATCCGTCTTGAAGTCCCTTCTCTTTTAGTATTCCTGACCATGGGATCACCCCCAGTATTTCCCTGAGTTTATTGAAATCAGCTCTCCTAAAGTCAAGAATGTGTCTCTGACTATGACTATGCTTCTCCTTTCCATTGTATAACAAACTCCAGGAGAACATGATCACCCTCACCTAAGGATCCCACCACTTGCACCCCATTAACCAGGTCATCCCTGTTGGTTAGGATCAGATCTAAAATAGTTGATCCCTTTGTTGCCTCTTTCACCTTTTGGACAATGAAGTTGTCTTCCAGGCAAGTAAGGAATTTGCTAGACCTTGAAGTTTTGGTTGAGTTAGATGAACCTGAGATGGTCGTTCCCAGAGGTGATTTCGGAGGAACCGAGATTATGGCCAATGGAGGGGTCGAGGGTTTTAGGGCTTGCTCGTAAAGGAGTGCCTTTAATCTGGATTCTTGGTTCTTTTGTGCTTGGGGAGTAAACACCCTGCAGTGTGTACATGTCCCCATGTTGTGCCTGCCCCTCTCCCAGGCAGAATAGGAACCATGGGTGACCATCGCAGGCAGGCATTTTTACACCACGGGTCAAACACCTCTTAAAAGAGGACACAGTTGAAGAGAGCATGGCAGCCACCATGGAAGGCGAAGTCTGAAGAAAAGCCGAGTGTCTGTTACCATTAGAAGCTCAGATGAAGTCAAATCCAAGGAATATCTGAAAGATTAGTTGAAAAGGCTGGTCCGTGGTAAAGACAAAAGTGAAACAGCTAGAGAGCAAGGGTCCTTAGATGCCGCTGGCATGGCGGACGAAAAGGAACTGAGGCAATAGAGGGATAGACTTATAGGAGGGGTGGGGCTACTAGCAAAAGACTTGCTTTACAGCTATGGTGATGCTCTGCGCAGGCGCTGATAACCCATGTTTGTGTCACAGAGACCACAAAGAAGTACTTCACATCCCCAACATTGGTTTGAAACATTCTGGGACATTTCCGACATCTTATTTGGGGTTAGGTACATCATCTCATACAGGCTTTCTTTTACGTTACTGCACAAAGTAAATTTTACTGTTTATCTTTAGACCACATTTTTTTCCTATACATCTATATGGACATTGTGCCCAAAATATTGCCCCCTCCTTATCATGTATTCTTTTACATGCTCATTTTCTGTCCCTAGTTTCAAAAAAGTCCATTATACACTTTTTAAATTACATGGTCCTCATCTTTACACAACGCGTAATAAAACTAATTTATCTAACCTCTATGGTTGCATTTCTCTTATCTTAGTTAAATCTGTCTTTTAAGTTGTATATAAGCAAACCAAAATCCTTCCTTAGGAATAATCTCTCTTGATTTAAATTTTCAGCTATCTTGTTCAAAATACAAAGGTTTCCTTTAAAAAGGCTTCTTGTGGTGAGGTGGCTAATACTATCTTAGGGGAAAGTCTGTTTATCCTTATACCAAACTTATAAGAGACCCTTTGTAATACAATGATTTTTAAATCCAGCATGTACCTTTACTTTATCATAACAATGATAATCATGCCAACCAAATCTTAAATTATGGTCTTCAGGTTCCAAGAGTGTCACATCTCTAAGCAATATCCATTTCTTCAGACATACAAAACAACTGGCTTTGTAATACAATTTAATATTAGAGACTCCAAAGAAACCTCTTTCCCTAGCATTATACAGTGTTTTAAATTTTATTCTAGGTGTTGTTTTTTGTTTTTGTTTTTTGCCTGCCAGACAAATCTGGAAATCTTTCTGTCATTCCATTTCTTATAATAGGGATCATCTGAAAGAGAAACAAAAGGCTTCATAAACCATTTGCTTTTATTATTTCAATTCTACCCAATAGGAATACATTTAACTTTCCACATTTTTTTAAGTCTCTTAATTTCTTTCCAGACTTTTAAAAACAGTTTTGAAATAATAAACTGTTGTTCTTCGTGATTGTAACTCCCAAATATTTAATCTCTTTTTTTCCACTTTAAAATTTGAAAGAGCAGTTGGTTGTCTTTTTTTGGAGTCATATTTTTAGTCAGCAATTTTTTCACAATTCACTTTAAAACCCAGAGCATGTCCTAAACACCTTTTTTTTTTCCAGAAGAACCTTCATTGAGTCCAATGTCACAATGCTTAAAGTGTATATTTTTTTATGACAAGGTTTTGTTCTCCCAGTAAGCCGTGACAAGTGCCCAGTCTCTATCAACCTGTTCAGTAGTGTTTTGATTTATCAGGGCCATTAATTTATCCAGGTCTTTCATATCTAGTAGTTTATCCATCCATTCTTCTGTTGTTGGTGTATAGCTGGTTTTCCAATACAGTAACACCCCTGCATCTATGGGGGATTGGTTCCAGGGGGTTCCTGCAGATGGTGCGGTATTCCTGCAGATGGTGCGGTATTCCACAGATAATAGCGAACACTCTGGAGGCCCTAGGCTGTGGTCACTCAGGCCTCTGCCGCTGCTACTGCCACACGCTATGCCACCACCATGCCACCGTGGCCTCCTCCACTGCCACCACTGCTGCCACCATCATGCACCCCACCACCATGCCTCCATGACCTCCTCCTCCTCTTCTGCCACTGGCACCTCTGCCACAGTCATGTGCCCCACCACTGCCATTATGTCCCCACAACTTCTGCCACCACCGCATGCCCCACTACTGCCATGTCGCCACAGCCACCTCTGCCACCACCACCATTGTGTGTCTCACCACCACCATTATGCTGCCATGGCCTCCTCCACAGCCACTGCCCACCACCGCATGCCCCGCCACCACCAACCATCATGCCCCTACGACCTCCTGTTCCTCCTCCGCCACTACCACACACCCTGCTGCCTCTGCCGCAACCATTGCCACTGGCGCCACAGTTGTGCACCCTGCCACCATGCCGCTGCAGCCTCCCAGGCCTCCTCCTCTGCCTCCTCTGCCACTGCCACCAGAGCCATCCCCTCCCGCCCTGTCCACACACCCCCGTCACCATCCACAGATAATTGAATCAGTGGATAGCAAATCAACAGATGCGGGGGTCCTACTGTATTTCGCTAAAATTAGTCAGGCCACCGATACCATGTAAATACTATGTCTATGATAGTTTTAAAGATAAAATAGGAAAACCTATGTATGCTACCCTGGATTCCTTGGATGAATGCTGGAATACAAATATGATTGATCAGGGGTGTGCAGAATGTATAACTGCATCTTAGTAAAAGAGCTCTCAGTTATTTGCTGTAATTGGAGTGGAAAACATACAAGGCTTTAAACCAGGTATGTGAGTCAAGCACACTCCCAAATGTTGTTTGACTGCATGTCCGAGCAGTGAAGTGCAGTCCAACATCATCAGAAGGGATGCATGATTCCCACTGCAGCTTTAAAGGCTGAAAACAAGTACTTTATGTTGGGTTCAGTTTGGAAAGACGTAGTAAGGCAGAAGGCAGAACATGGAAAAGCTCATTTTTTGGACAACATCTGTCAGAATCTCTCTCCAGCTGCAAGGGATTCTAAGAGCTGCAGACCAAAAATATTAAACTTTCCCCAGCTCTGCAGTTTCCTCAGTCCTGTTCATTTGGAGTGGAACTGCACAGTCAGCCTTTTGCACTGCTTTTCCTCTGCACAGTTTCTTCTCTACAAAGCAGTGTACAGGGAGCAGTTTGTAGGGGAGAAGTGGGAAGTTAAAAGGGAGGTAGCTTGATACTTTTCCCCATCTGCTGCTTTCTTTGCCCACTTAGCTTCCACACCCACATTGCTCCCCTTTCATAGCTCTCCCTCTCCCCCCACTGCTTTATTTTTGCATGTTTTCCAGCTCTGTGTTTTATTGTACAATTCTATCATAACAGCTGTTACAGTGCGGTCATACTTGTGTCGAATGCACTTTGTCTACTACTAAGTGGACTTCATTTTCTTCTTCCAAAACATTTTAGAAAAAGCTGGATCCAAACAAGCCATGAGATGCAGCACCAACTGGCACTACCTCCTCACATGTGCTTGGTAGGGACTGATCAATTGATGGATGGTAGCCATCCCCACAACACCTAGAAGTCTGGATTTGGATTCCAAACAGGATTCCAAAGTGTTTGAATCCAAGGGCTCAGCTAGATGGGAGAATTAATTGCAGAAAATAGCGCATTAACTCACTATCACAGCAGTGTTCATATGTCTTCATGATGCATTCGCAAGATCACGATCATGGGAAGCTATCCAAGTTTGAAGATCACACAGAGCATGCCCACGAGTAAAGATGGTGGCTGTGAGTGAATTACCAGCATTATTATTCCACCAAAGCTCCCTCCATTTCCCCCACCCCCTTTTTTTGGCCTTGTTAAATGAGAGACACAGAAGAGTGATATTCTACTTTAAAAACATATTTATTTATTTATTTATTGCTCAGCTGCTCAGAAATAGTGCATGGTCGCTTCTGTGAAAGACAGCAATGTTGGCTTCAGCTACTTCATTGCCAGCAAGCCCATCCCTGCGCACGTCGTACCAATCACATTTTGACTTCTGGAATGTGTCCCAATCTGAATTGGTTGTTCAAATAGGCTGTCATGTGCATTTTTGCATTTAAAGGATAACAAGAAACAGCAAAAGCTGTTGTCACAAAATACTTGTTGTTTTTGCCCCTCTCCTTCCGAATATGGCGAATCCCGGTCCGCCCGCATTCCTTGAGGATTTTTTTTCACCATCTAAACAACACCCAAATGCACCTGCCTTCTAAATCATCCTGTCCCTCTAAGTTCAATTTAAATAAATTAGTTTATTTTCAGTGCAATTGTTCTGATTCAGAGTGGTAATACACAGCGTATATATACATAGAGGCTCAAGAGACATTTCCTGGGGGTGGTTTGCTGCATTTTTCATGTGACATTGTAGCAGGGATTCCTTTCATGCACTAAGAATTATGAGCATAGCCCTGGTCAGGTGTGGTAGGAAGTGAATTTAATGCCAGCTGCTACTGAGTGGAAACAGCTGCTACTGGACTGTTATTGGACTGGGCCAAAGCTTGGCAAAAATTCAGACAATACTCATAATCCCCCAGCCAGTCTGCCCCACCGTTGGTTGGGGAATTCTGGATGTTGTAGTCCAGACAGTGATTTTTCCAAACTTTGTTGATACCTTCAGTTTGGAGCCTACATATTTTGCTTTCAAATGGCCCTTGGTGGTTATTAGCATCATATATATTTCCGTTTTATACACTCCTGAAAGGAGCTTTCATTGACAGATTTATCAGAAATGCTCCAGAGACTTTCCTTCTTCCACTGGCCATCCCTCTGAACTGTGCCTTAAGTTGGTGCCTTAATTTCCCAAAATTTCATTTTGTAAGCTGGATTTGTTTTGTTTTATTGTTTCTTGGTTTTCTTGCTTTACTGCAGTATTCACCTTGAGAAGGTCTCACCTTTAAAGAGGTGTCCTAACAATGGTTGTAAAATAAATAAATGAGTAAAAAATAGCAGGCCAGAAATTTAAAATGTTCCACTTCCATATTCAATTATTTAGATCAGTGCTGTCAAAGCAGTGGTCTGTGGACCAGTGCAGGTCCCCAGCCCATCTGCTGCCTGTTCCTCGAAAGCTTCAAGGAAAGAAATAAACAGCAATGAGCACAAATGTGGTACTAGTCCTGGGTATGTTAGAGGAAAAGATTGCTGGTCCCACACATCAAGTTGCTTAAGAAGCATTGGTTTAGGTGACTCAAGACAGCACAACTAGCTGATAACTGATGCCCACAAATTACTGGGGTGAGAAAATTGGCTTGCATGAAGCTGTTTATTTCTTCCCCACCCCTTTTTCTCTTTTACATTTTGTTACCCTTGTTGATAAATATCTTGTGGCTAAGGTCACCTTGAGGAAACAGTCTTAAGGTTCATCTGGGTGCTTCTGGCAGTGTAATTGGCAGTGAGCAAATGTGCATGGACAGCTCCCAGCAGGAACACGTTTGAATAAAGGTGCTGTAAATAGCCTGTAACACCAGAGGCGTATTAGGGAAAAGAGAGCACGTCAGTTTCTGCACACAGTGAAATATGTTCCTCATAGCTTAGCGAACAAACACTACAGTAGTTACAAAATATGCACCTGTCCCTAAACATCCTTATCTCTCCCTTTCCGGCCAAAGATATCATAAGTCTAAAACAATTTTCCCCAATATGTCACTCTCTAGATCTGCTGGACTACACATCATATCATTCCCAACCAACAGGAGTTAGTGGGACTTGTTGCCCAGGAGACAGTACCAAGATGGGGAAGGCTGCTAGAGCACATTTTAGGGAAAAAGATGCATAATGAAAAGAAAGTTTGGCACTATCAGGTGACTTAAAGGCACATGTAACTTTAAATCATCTCACACCATTCCCCTCAAAGATTTGCAACCAAAGGAGAGGGCTGTGCTCCTTGAAACTACTTGGTTCAAGTGATTCAGAAAATAGGGGAAACTCCATCTGCAGTGTTTCATTACAAACGACTCTTTCACACATTTGAGTACATGTGTGAACTCAGCTGGATCTGTAGTCAGAATCAATAGGATATACTGTACTGTATCTGTACTGCATTGATCTTAATGGGATTTAAGCGTGCTTCAAGATTTGGGTCCAGGCATAGGTTCAGACCAAAGTATAGCAAAATGACTTTTGGACTACAACTTCCAGAATCCCTAATCAGTATGGCCATTTGCCCTACCCATGCTGTCTGAGGGTTTCTGTTAGCTTTGATCCAAAGAAGTAATGTTTCCAGGCTCTAGTTCAAATTAACAATGGAGCTGCCTGCCTGGAATACCATCTCTATTGATTTCAGTTCCATACCTGTTCAGAAGGCAACTGTGCATTTTCTTCTCTGCAGGTATTTATGTCTCTGAACATAAATATACCAGGGAAACAATCTGTGTACCAACAATCTCAGGCCTGCATGTGATAAAGCCACATGCATATGCACTCTGAGATAGCAGTGTGAATTGTGATTGATTCAAATTATTTAAGTACAGAGTGTCATTTAGCATTAGCTTTACTCCACTCCATCTTTACAGCTCTTCTTTGCATACTAATATTTCAGTAAGGCCTCTAACAAGGATGGTTACCACAAATCAATATAGAAATAAAATTATTTTTTATTCATTAATTAATGGATGGAACCTCCTTTGCAAATGGAGACATTAGTATCCCATTCAACTGCATCAATAACACTTTTGAAGAATTCTTGATGTTAACAGAGAATGAAGGAGACTTATTTGTAGAGGGGGATCTGAAAACTGTACTAGATATTCTGAAGGACCATATGATACAACCTCCCGGGACTCCATGGATTAGATCCAGACATGCAGTGCAATCTATGCATGTTTACTCAAAATTAAATCCCACCATGTTCTGTAGGGCTTACTCGCAGATATACAATTTATAAAATTGCAATAATAATTAAATTTGGGTTCTGTTGTTCTTTGTAAATTAGTCAGGAGGTGATTTAAATCCCATTGATTTTAGTAGGAATTAAGTGGAACTAACACTGCAACCATATATGTGTCCGGAGTAGACAAGTAAGCACCATTCAGTTCAAAGGGACAGATTCCCAAATACATGTCTATAGGATTGCGCCTTTAACCTGGATCCTACCAGAATTCAGGTGATGGAACCATGTATTTTAATGCTTCCTTGTAGAGCAAAAAAAGGGGGGGCAACAACTTTGGAAAAATCTCTTTCCTGAATGGAGATATCTACAACATAACAGAAAAGATAAGACTGAAAACCACAACCAAGAGTTGTTGATGTAGGTGACACACATTAGATCATGCACTTCCTTAGCTGTCTCTTTAAGTGGAACCATCCTAGAAAACTGCATCATATCATTCTCCTGAGCATATAGCTCAGTTCTGAATTCCCCTGCTTTGTTATTAGAAGACCTTGTCCTCTAATGCCCAATTGGGTGTAGTTATTTTATTTCTGATCTACTGAGGCAGTCTTTCAAAACTAACAGCAGTGGAGTGTTCCAAGTACATGGCTAATGTTTCCAGGATTTCAGTGTAAAATCAATAACATGAAGCAAGGTGGCTGTAAAAATGGAAAGCAGCGAGCAAGGTGGTGGAAATGTGTTATGCAGAACCTTGAGATTGTGTTTGGAGAGCATTCCATCACAGAAAGAGTAGGTGACCAGCATGTTAATTCATTTGTTGGTGATGTTACTTTGCTTTTGAATTGTTTTTAAATAGATTATTGAGCAAGATATTATATGGTATTATAGGTGGTGTGCTGTTGGCATGGGAGAGATAGATTAATACAGTTGTCCCTCTGTATCCACGTATTTAAGTATTCATGGCTTGAAAATATTCTTTAAAAAATAATAATCCAAAAAGCAAACCTTGATTTTGCCATCTTATATAAGAGACACCATTTTGCTGTGCCATTGCATATAATGGGACTTGAGTATTCACAGATTTTGGTATCCACGAGGGGGGGGGGGCTGGAACCAAACCCCAGCGAATATGAAGGGACAACTATAATCCTTTTTAAAGGTTTACTTTATGGATAAAGGTGTACTGGGGATTTAGCTAGGTTGCGCAATCAAACTAGAAAAACTAGCTGATAGTCTTGAATTACAAGAGTAATATGTAGCATTTCCCTGCAGTTCCTTCCCTAAACAGTTGGATAAGCTTTCTTCTTTGTAGTCTGCTATTATACAGACAGCATGGGAACTTAGGTATTTATTCTAATCAATGATGGCTGGTGAACCCCATGTCAGTGGGTCAGTGAATCTGCTCTGGGTTTTAGTCTGAACTTTAAAGGAACTCTCTAAGCTGCTACATATATTTTAGGGATAAGAGTAAACATCTTGAATAGATCTTTTAAAGTCTGGAAAAAAAAATTAGACCAAATTCACCATTCCTCATGGAAGCCACCAGCTGCCACTGCATAGCTCACAACACATTGGGTTGGAGACAGTAGAACCAGAGCCAATGTGTTGTAATGGTTTGAGAATTGGACTAGGACTCTAGGAGACCAGAGGGTTGTCTATACAGTGAAAATACCCCTCACAGAATTCACTGGGAATACGAGCTGTCTTAATGGGATTCCGCATTGTCTTGTCATATTGTGAAGGAGGGGGGCCAAAAAGAGAAAAAACTACATGAGAAAAGCATTAACAGCTTTTCCCAACTTTTTTTTTAAAAGCTCCTGTGATATGCTCAGACAAGCAATTTGACATGAATCACTTCCCCATACAAGGCAAAGCACAAACCTGATTGGCTGGACTGATTGGCAGGGGGTAGGGCTTGGTTACACGGCAACCATGTTGGATGTTCGCCTTAGCGAGTGATTGCTTAGGCGATAAAATGGAGATTTGTGCTATCTCTCTCTCTCTTTTTTTATTTTGGAAAGGTGAAATATCACTTGTGTGCAGCATAGAAATAGGTATTTTTTTAAAAAAAGTTTGGAGGCGGCCACCATCTCAGCTACAGGCATGCAAAGTTTATGGGGGTATAAAACCATTAAGATGGGTCACAGCTGCTGTGAGCAATCCTTCCCCCGCCCCTTTTGTATAGACAAGCCCCAGGTTTCAAATCTCTGCTTGGTCATGGAAACTGACTGAGTGACCTTGGGCAAGTCATACCCTCTCTTAAGAGGAAGCAACAGTAAACCTCATCTAAATAGATCTTGCCTAGGATAAGGTTACCATAAGTTGGAGTCGACTTGAAAGCATGTAACAACAAGAACAACGTACAGTGCAACCTCTGGATGTATCTAAGTTTGAAGGCATCAAGACTGACCAAACATGTTGGTTTTCACTGCTGTATTTACCACTTTTAGAATATTATTTTGGGGAGGCGATGGTTCTCCATCCTAGAAACATGCCCTGCCCAGCGCAGCTGTGTTCTCAATATCATGGCCTCAATGCTGGTGATCCCTGCTTGCTCAAGGACAGCAACATTCGTCACATAGTCAGTCCAGTGTATATTTAGGATTGTGCGTAAACAGTGCTGATGGAAGCATTCGAGGAGTCGTAAGTGGTGGCGATAGGTGACCCATGTTTCAGACCCATAAAGGAGAATAGACAGTACAATGGGCCTATTACACACTGATTTTTGTGTTTCGCTTCAGGGGTTTATTACTCCAGACTCTTTTGTAAAGTCTTCCAAATGCGCTATGTGCCTTTGCTAATCTGTGATCGATCTCTTTGTCAATCTTGGCATCTGAGGAGATGATGCTTCCCAGGTATGTGAACTGCTGAACGGACTTAAGCACAGAGTTGCCGACGGCAATGTGGGGATGGTGGTGTTCGTCCTGGTCAGCGTAAGAGGGGCACTCCAAAAAAGCAATACAAGGACTCCCTGAAACAACATCTCAGGCTCGGCCAAATTGATCACCAACAATGGTCCGCCCTGGCCTCACATCGGGAGGCATGGAGACACACTATCCACAATGCTGCAGCCTTATTTGAGAACTCACGCCGAACAAGTCTTGAAGAGAAACGACAATGCAGAAAGAATCACAACCCGGAAACATCACCCAAGGAAACCTTCTGCTGTGCTTTCTGCAACCAGACTTGTCTATCTCAGATTGGCCTTTTTAGTCATCGGCACGCTTTCAGAAAGCGCGGGATGAGTCCTTCCTGAATCTTGGTTTGCGAAGAGAAGCCAGAGAGAGAGATTTACCACTTTTATTCACAAGATCTGAACAACACTTTTCTTTTTCCAGAGTATTTCCCATCAATTTCCGCAACATTTTATCCCATATCTGAATGCAGCATTTTTTCCTGACCTGGTACATTTCAATGCATTTTCCATTGAACTCTAGCCACTATATTACACTGCCTCCCTTTCCTGTTCTTCCTCCATGCAGCAATTTTATGTGGCTCTCAAAAGTGTGAAAAGAGTTACTGATGAATTAAATCATCTCAAAATAATTTGAAAGAGAATTTCTGTCCAGAAACTCAAATGAGAAGTCTCTCTCTCTGTTTCACACTACATACATACAGCACATTGATGCCATGTTTAACTGCCATGGCTCAATCTGTGGAATCCCTAAATCTGTAGTTATATGAGGTGTTTAGCAGTCTCTGTCAGAGAGCTGTAGGATCTTACCAAACTACAAATTGCACAGGATACAGCCATGGCAGTTAAAGCATAAGTGGTAATTGTGTCATGTGAAAAGGAGCCCTACATTTGTACAAAGGTATTTTTGTACTACTTGCTTTGGTATGGTAGGAACAATTAATATAAAAACTAGGAAGTACCAAAAAATTCATTGAGTTTATTTTTTATTTTATTTTAATCTTTAGTTGTAAACTGTTTTTTAAGCAAGATGTCAAACTGCGTATTCTATATATTCATGTTGCAAGCTAGATAAATTTTTCCACTGCTGTGTAGTATTCATTTGTATCATAATGGTCTTTTTAGGAAAAAACACCCAAATAAAATATAATGTGAAAAAATGGTTAATAAAATACAAAACATCTAAAACACTTTGTGCCTGATCCAGCCAAAGTGAAGCACAGATTTAATTTCATGTGAGTTAAGTGTATGTTTATATTGCATACTGAAGTCTATTAGCATTAATGTTTGGATGTTAGTGGTAGTGCCTTTGTTTGGATGTCCTTAGCATACACCTCATAACTAATATTAACAAAGGGGGCCCTGTTGTATAAAGGAAATGTAGCATATTAGTAAACAGCAGTTAAAAGTAAATTGCAAAAAGAGAATTCAATTTCTCATTGAAAACATAAACCACTTGTCTCGTATATTGCCAAATAAATCACAGCCTTTATTATATTAGATCTCTATTGCACATTGAACTGAAGATTTTTAGTTTATCCACCTCATGGAATCAGCAAAGCAAATGTTTCAGAAGCTGTTTCAGTAGTCTCTCAGCCCCTCACCTCAGCTACCAAATTTAATTAATCAAGTAATGGATCATAAAAGTTCTTTATTAAAATGCCAAGAGCTGTTGCTCTCATTAGCAGAAGCCAGGTCCAGTGTTCTCTAGGAGTTTGCTTAATGTAGAAACACAGAATTTACTGCATCAGGTCCAGCAATCCTTTATTCTGCTTCAGTATCTGACTTCAGAGGAAGGCAAAAATCTATCTGTGCCTTACCAGTTGTGCTACCCTCTCTATCAAGGGGAAAATAAAGATAATCTATGATCATTGTAGTGTTCATCTGACATTCAGAATAATGGGATTTGATCAGCTGTTTATTAGTGACACCTACTATTAGAGGCCAATTTATCCAGTCCTTTTTTTCTCTTCAAATAAAGCTATAGCATGTTGTCTTTGTACCTAGGTTTCTCTATGAATAACTGCTGCAGCAGTCAACCTCTCCCATTAGGTGAATGCCTTTGAAATATTTTTTTAAGCTCAGGAAAAGCCTGAAGAAGCTCACTCAGCAGTTCTGCAATTCTTGTTAGGTAGTTCTGTTCCCTGAAGCTTTAGTTCCTGTTTGCATCCTTGGAAGCTACTTCATGGAGCTTTGATTTGCATCCTGGAAATTGTTGAATGAAACTGAGCTTTGGTTTGCAGTCTAGGAAACTGTTGCATGGAAGTGAGCTCTGGCTTTCACCCTGGGAAGTTGTTGCATGGAAAGTAAGCTTTGATTTGTACCCTAGGGAGCTGTTGCATAGACATGGACTCTGGTTTGCAGACTGAGAAGCTGAGTAGACAAGCAAGAATTGAGTTGTGCTTTGTATATTTAATGGTGAAGTGTCCACATTGGTAAGAATTAGTCCCCAGCCTATGCTTTCACCCTGCCTCATATCCTTGGTCCTGCCCCCACTTGAATGTGGCCACCATGTTGGAACTGAGGCCCAGGCTGAAAAAAGTCCTCTATTTCTGCTTTAAAGAGACTTAGAATTTTGGGATTAAATACAACAGCCTACCTTATTAGATGAACATATGGGAATGATGAGCAGAATAGGGTACTTACAGATGGAGGAATTCTAGCTGTTGTTCTTTTCTCATACACACACAAGTGTCTTTTCCTCCCAAGTGGATTGATTGTGTGTGCGTGTGTAAAGAATAAGGCAGAAGAATTTGTGGGAAAATATGAGAGGGTTAAAGTGTGAGATAACTGTATCTGGACCCATAGGTAAAATTTTGTGAATAAGCTGGTGCAGTGGGTCTTAACTTTCCTTTACCAAGGACCACCTTTAAATATCTTTTTTTTTTGCCACAGACCCCCCAAGACTTAACTCAAGATTGTTGTTTCCCCCCTCGATCCATAGGGAGAGGCAGGTAAGAAAGAAGAAGAAGAAGAAGAAGAAGAAGAAGAAGAAGAAGAAGAAGAAGAAGAAGAAGATATTAAACCCTAATAATAATAATAATGACAACAACAAGAATAACAACAACAAGAATAATAGTGATACCTGAGCACTGAACCATTAACAATTACACACTCTGTTGAACCTTTCCTCAGAGAGAGAGGGAAGACTTGTCTCCCACTTCTGGCTACCTGTAGTTTGCAGTTAGAGTGGATTGAACAGCAACAAATAGGCCCAGCCAGCCAGCCAGCTTTTGCCTTGGCTCCTGTCATGTGGCCATTCTGCTGCTGAGGGGAGGTGGGCTGAGCAGCCTTCAAGACTTTGCAGACCCCTTGTGAGGATTTTGTGGCTCCCTGGGATCCACGGACCACAGATTAAGAACCACTGGGATAGGGCAATTACCCAATAGAAGTTTCATCTTTAAAGCACCCTGGCTGCTGGGTATGAAAAACTATGGAGGAAGTGCAGCAGAATGGAATGGAGTATCCTAGCAAAGAGTATGGCTAGCTGGAACACTGAAGAAAAGCATCACAAACGGCAGCATTTAGGTCTATTTGAATTCTTATAATTGAAATTTCTTACTGTTTTCACATGAAGATAACTTGGGATATGTTTGTTTTATGGGATTTAGTGGTTTCCTCATGAATTTTGGGGTCAGGAAGAGCTAGAGAGCAGAAAAATGACCATGGAGACTACATGCATACTGCATATTGTGTGTTGCTTCCACTGGCGCTGGTGGCTCCCATGTCAGTGAGATGGTAAATCTGTCCCAGAGATTCATTCAGCCTTTAAAGTAGCTATCCATGGTGTCAAACCCTATTCCCAAAATAGGTTCAGCACCTGGATTTCTCTTTTGAACATCTCCAACACTTGGAATGGATTTAGTGCCTCACTGATATGGGAGCCCTCAGCTACTGCTATTGCCCAAACCTGGTTTAATTCTCCTTTTTCCTATACCATTCTCCTTTGCTTAGCATTTGCCCATATTAGATTATCTGTAAACTATCTGAAACAGCTTTCAAAAATAGCAAAGAATCTACTTGAGTCCACTTCCCCACCCCGCACACATTGTGCTGTTACTGTAATTTGCTATCAACCTTTGTGACTGAAGAGAAAATCCCTGATCTGACAAGATCTTGCTTTAGCCATGGTGAAGAGCCATTTACACCACTGTCACACAATTCCTCCCAAGTGCCTTAAAACATTAACAGTGAAACTCTCGGTAGCCAAAGGTCACACAGTCAGGTAAATAGCAATGGCAGGTCTAAGTGCTAGTGAAAGAAAGAAGATGTGGGGGGGGGCAGCTGCACATCTTTCTATCTCCCTTGGCAACAGCACTCTGCCAACAGAAATGTTGCCAAGTAATAGCTGGAAAACAGAATGGGATATAGAGTAGAAAATTAGAAAAGAGAACAAGTTATTTTAACAAAGAAATCTGAGAGTGATTCACATATGGAAGTACATCACTCCATACCCCTTCACTCTCTTTGTGTGTGTCTACATATCTCCAGCAGATATGGATATTATGTACTCCTTATTTAATGGATATCTGCAAAAATGTACAGAAACTCCCATTTTGCCTAATTTCTAATGTTCTATAGCATTGTCATATTTGGCATTAACAGAGTACTTCATGAAGCATGTGTAATCCTTACTACAAGAAGAGGCAGAGTGGTACAATGGTCAGTGTATTGAACTGGGACTTGAGAGATCCAGGTTCTAGTCCCCATTAAGTCATAGAATTCCTTAGAGGACCTTGGCCAGTCACATGCTCTCTTGCTCTCTCTCAACCTAACCTACCCCACTAAGAGGAGAAAAGGAACACTCCTTGAACTCATGGAAGGAATGAGACATAAATGCTGCAAAACACAATGTCTGCAAACACAAAACAACCACAACACTATAAGGCAAGCATAAGTCTCCCCATAACACAGAAGGAAGGGCCCAAAGATGAAATATGATGTCTCGTCTAAGGCCATATAGTATGTTCTTAGTAGAAGCAAGATTTAAACAAAAGACAATCCAATTCACCATTCCTGGTATGTCTTGCTAGTTCTTCCTACAACAGAATTGCATCTCTGTGGGTTCTGCCAGGTAACCTACCTTTTCTATTCTGGTGCCTTCCAGATGTTTTGCACTTCAACTCTCTTCTGCCTCAGCCAGCATAGCCAATGATCAGGAATGCTGGAAGTTGCAGTCCAGAATTTTTTGAGTGCACCACCTTGGGGAAGGTGACATATATCAACAATGCACAGATATAAATTATGGTAGAGACAGGGGACATCCTTGGGACATCCTTTTGTTGTTTTGTTTTGTTCCACTGTTGGATAAAATGAATGTGAGTTGGAACCAGATACATGTGCAAGGAGTGGTGTGCACAAATATAGAGTGGGTGACATATGGCTTCATGGCATTGCATGTGAAAAAATCTAGATGTGCTGTGCTTAGAAGCAGCAAGTGCCAGAGCTGGTCAGGCTCCAATAGGGCTGAGCAGTCACTGAAGGATCAGGTCAGTCTAGGGCTTACATGGGCCGTTTAGGAAATTGTCCAAGAATGAGGGGCAGTATGGTGGCAATGGCTCAACTGTTCCAAAGTCACTCATGGGAACAAGTAATCATGGGGGGGGAGGAGCCAAAGAAGGAGTAAGGCAAGAAATATACTTTATAGCTGGTCCAAGCAGTCAGGAAGTCAAGTAATCCAAAGGCATAGGTGAGTGTTCACTTGGCCATAGATCATTCATCTGCAATGAAGACTCTCCTGCTACTGGGAGATTTATAGCTATCTGACCTTGATAGCCAGATGACTAATTGCTCAGGGTCTGATATTGAAACCTTTGTGTGAGGCATTGGCTCCTCTGCTACTGCTTGGCTCACTGTTGCTGTGCAAAGGAAATAGGCCTCCCTTCAGCATTCCCCTATTCTGGCTGATCGTCTTTTAGAGCTTAGGCTGTTCTTGGTCTAACTGCTCTGAATCAGATCCTCGGATTCCACAGGATGAGTTATGGCACTAAAGCTTACATTCTGTTGGGGACATACAGACATGTAAGTTTTCCTTTTGCATGTTGATGTCCTTTTTTGGGTGCTGTGGGGACTGGTATTCCCTTCTTCCTTCTCCAGCACCCAAAGAAAATTTCTCAGCATCTTTCTCATGGCACATTGGACATGCATTGTTTTGTTATATCACCTCACTTTGCCTATATGAGGCAAATCTTCCAGTAGCACCTCCAATTGGGATGAAAGGATATGTATGCTACTCTAATACTAACAAAATGAGAGAAGTAGCATCATACTTGGTGGCCTCCAAAGCAAGAGAAAAAGCACAATACTGCATGTATCATTATGTATTTATTGACCCCAATCTATCACAGCTTTAAGAAATTAATTGGGTCAAGGTAACTTTATTTAGTGGTGGGTTGTGGCCTTTGCATATGTTAGCTACAGAATCCTGTATATGTCTACTTAGATGTGACTCCCATTGAGTTAAGTTGGGCTTACTCTCAAGTAAGTGAGTAAGACTGCATTCCAGCATGCCCCATTGAAGGCGATGGGATTTATTTTTTTAAAAAAAATTGAAACATAAAACATACATAAGAATCACTTACAAAATAGCATATACAGTAATCATATAGGCCTTCTGTGGTCTATGGGACTTAATTTCTGACTGAGCAGACATACATAAGGTTGTACTGTAAGCTACTGTCCATTTGACCTTTTTTTGCTTATCCAAAGCTCCTTCTACTCCAATTATTCTAGACACATCTGCTTTCAATGTTATTCTATACTATTAATGTTCCATTTAAGCTAACTCTGAATTGTCCACACATTTTAAATCAACACATTAAAATTGTTAAACAGTGCATGATGTTAACTCTTCACACAGTAGAGAGTCTTCATTTCAGAGAAGAAGATAACTAAATGGAGAGAAAAACAGAAAGGAAAAGGCAGGGCGGTTTGTACTAATCTGATAGTTACCTATTTTAAAACATAAACAACAAGCAATAAATTCTTACTTTTCCTCCAAAGAGCTCAAGACAACATGCACAAGTCTCCATGTGTTATACTTAGAACAAATATGTGAGGTAAGCTAGGCTGGCCCATAGTCACCCAGTCAGTTTCAGGAGTGAGGCTAAATAAAAGTTTGAGTCTGTACTGAACTGAAATCTAATGTCAGGGATGGGGTACCTTTGACACCCTCCAGATGTTTTGGACTTTGACTCTCAGCATGGCCAATGGCAAGGGGTTATGGGCATTGTAGACCAAAATATCTGGAGGGGCAAATGTTCCCCAACCTATTCTGATGATGCCACCAGTGAAAACAACACACTCTAAGATGTAGCTGAGGATCCTGCTACCATCCAGATGTTGATGGACTCCAACTCCTTTCAGCCCCAGCTAGTTTGGCCAGTGGTAAAAGATGATGGGACTTGTAGTTGAACAACACCTAGGAGGGCCTCCTGTTCCTCACCCCTGTTGTCTGGCAGTGGTTCTCCACTTTTGGTTCCAGCCACATGGCCAGGGAATCTGAGGTGGGAAGTCCCAAACATCTCCAGAGCTGAAGGCTGAGAGCCTATTGTCTGGAATTAGGGAGATCTCCCTTTTTCAAAACTTGATCTTCACTTTATTAGAGAGCAGCCAGGTACAGGGAACAAAGCTCTCCGCGCATAAAATCCAGCTGCTTGGCGCCAAAACGCCGCCTGTCAAGAGCGGGAACAGCCTGCTTTGAAACTAAGCCATGAGGCAAATCCAGAAGGACGTGCCACTGTGAAGCCAATGCTCCCTTTCCACCCAGGGATCTTCCGTCTATATCTATCTAGGGTGCAGCGTCGCAAACTCCTCAGATGTTTCAGATAGAGATAGATATAAAACGTTTGAGGAGTCTGCGACGCTGCGCCCTCAGCTCCAGTGTACCTTTGGCGAGAAAGGGTGGGCATTCCCACCCACACAGACACACCACCGCCAGGCTGGAGCACAAAGGAGCCCAGCGGGGGAGCAGGGGGGGGAGGAAAGGGCTCTGGAACTACCAAGCCTTCGCAAAAAACTCTCTCGCACAAAGGAGCCGGCTCGGAGCCGCGCATTCCTCCAAGACACGCCTGCGTAGTCGGTGCCTGGTCGCCCGCCTCTCCCTCACACACACTCGCGGCTCCCCAGCCAGAGCGCCCGGCGTTTGCTTGCGAACAGTCTCTCCTGCGCGGGAGTCGCTGGGTTGGCGGGCGCGGGTCCCTTCTTCCCCTCGCCGGACGGCATGGCATAAAGCCCTCCCCGCCCTCGCTCCCAACATGATGTGAGCCGGTGAGAAATGCCTGCTGGCAAGTCCAAATGATAGCTTCAGGTGAGTGCAATATGAAGTCCGTCGGAGCAGAGTCTCCTCACTCCCCCCAATTTTCTCTCCCCCCATCGCCTTTTCCTGACCACCCTTTACAGGGCCATTCCATTTGACGTTCTCATTTTGTGGTAGGGTCGTTATTCAGCTGCCTTTCCTTCGAGACGTGTTTCGAAGGCGAGCCGTTCCTCCCCACAGATTTTCTCTCAGCATGAAGGAGGGGGGGGGGACTGCCTGCGCGCGTTGCCTCTCTTCCCGTTAATGCGCTATTGACCCTCTCCATTGTTCCTTATGGCTCGGCAGACTGACTCGCATTTCTGGATTGATGAACGGATTCTCCTGGAAAATGAGTGGAAATGGCATTAACAACAGGGCTTAGGGGCACCTATAAAGCTTGAAATTGCCCAAAGAGCTTGAGCACAGGGTTCCTTGGTCATCAAGTCACCATTCTGGGTTGATTACCTTCAGGTTTTGGCTTTCTGTTTTCGTCTGAATATATTTTCAGACGAATATATATATATATATATATATATATATTTCTGGAAATACTGTACATTTTATTCCTGTGACTTCTGAGGAAGAAAGACGGTTGTGCTCCTTGTAGCATAAGCTGCTTTCTGGTGTGCCTCCCTTCCCCCAAATCAGCTGTTGTTGTGAGGTGAGCTTTTGTGAGACTTGACCACCCCATGCTTGTTTAGGTTTGCTCCAGAGTTAAGTGGGATTTACTCCCAGGCTTTGACTCAAGGGAAGACTGCTTTCCTAAACTGCAAGCCATGAAATATGATCTGGCAACATTCCAGGCTGAGTCCCACATAGCGGGGAGGAGAGTGTATTTTTCAACAAAAGAAACAAATTGTTGAATGAAGTCTCCCAAGCCCGGTGCAGGGTATTGTGAGGACAACAGCTTACAAAGAAATCAACCTATCTTAGTGCTTTACCAGAAAACAATTAGCTTAATTCTGTCACTGTCTGTATTTTCCCAGCAATCTATCTTTGTGTTTAATTTGAGGCACTTTTATTATATGGCAATAAAGTAACACAAAAACAGTGGGAGCGGGAAATGCTAATGAAAGACATTGTGCATGTTTTTAAAAATTGATGTTCCCCCATATTACTTTTATAATTAACTGATGGTTTGTTCATAGGCTTATTTCTCAGGAGGTGACATCACAATGGATCACTGCATCACATCATGGTCACATGTAGACAGTACCCCTGCCCCCATGAAAACCTCCAAAATCATCTTATGAGGGGGGATGTTATGTTAAACTAATATGATTTGGTGGAGCAAGTTGAAATTCACATGTGGTCCATTTCATAGAAACGGCTTCCCACATGAGCATCCTGTGGTATAGCCATGTCACGTGCACTCAGCTACTTCAGAAACAACCATTTAAATGGGCTCTAAGACTGCCATTAAATGATAATAGGATTAACAGGGGCAAAAGACCATCCTATTATGAATTCTTGCAAGCACCATCTACTTAAAAATAGGTTACATAAGACTGCACTCAGTTCTTTCACAGTGCAATCCTATAAACCGTATGCTTGGATGTAAGTAAGTCCCATTGAATTCAGTCATGCTTACTCCCAATGATGCTGTGTCCCAAGGATATAGCATAGCAACCGCAATATACTTGTGAAGATTATTTTTCATTTGCCTTAAACAGTTGTTGTAAATGTATTGTTGTCCATCATTTCCTGTGAAAGTTTCTCCCAACTTGGCACCCTCCATATGTGTGGCATCCCTCATCATGCATAGCCAGCACAGCTGATGGCATGTGTTATTATAATCTGATGGGGCTCCAGACAAATAGCTGCCTTTCTTAGCCTGGGGCAACTAAATGAAGACAATGGTTGGGTCAATAGGTCTGAGTATGAAAATCAGCTTCTGGCTTCCTATAGCAGCACCATTTTTCAAGCACCACTGATCAAAGGGACAGTGTTTATCCTGCCATCATGTCTGAGACTGGAGGAGGTGGGTGTCACATAGAGAGGTAGAGGAAGGGACTCTTGACTTTGAAATGTTAGACCAAACCCTTTGTACATACTTATTCATTATGAAAAATGCCAATATGAGCAGTTTAAAATACACACACACACCATTGAATCTTGTATAATTAGTATTTAGTTTCAAGCCTATCAAAACTGGTGGGACATATCCACTTCATATGAATGAAATTGGAATGGAATGGAACACTTTGCTAAGCTACCAAAAAAAATCTCTGCTTGGCTAGTCAGCTTGATGTGAACTGAATGGTTAGGTAAACCTCTTGTAAAGTTGATGTAGTGCTGTCCATTTCTAGCACTTACACACACACACACACACACACACACACAAAAGCTGTTACACACATTTATTTCAGTGGGTCACAGGCATTATACAGTACATGAATAAGGAAGACAAATGAACAGCAACCAGTGTTGGTACTACAATATCTAGTTTGGTTTTTGAGCTTCTAAGAATAAAGTGAGAACAAACCCTCTTCAGACATTCCATTTTTGAATTTAATAAACATTTTAGAAGAGGGAGCATACTAGCCCTGACTCCTCACTCCCATTTCAGGTATTCCTTATGAGTGACTTTTTGAACAGGAGAGCCTTATGTATCAGTTGGAGGCTCTCTGAACAATTTTCCAGTGTTCTAAATTGTGTTGAGGGTGTCTGCAGGTAGAGGAGGCTCTCCCCTTCAGAAAGCCACTCTCCACATATAGAGAGTGATGGAAATGGCTATGGAGAGTGTGGCTAGCATGCTTCGCCTCCTCATGTGTTATTAACCCAGAAATGGATTTCCTGAAGAGAGCTACTCTCTTGCATTCATCAGCAGCCTAAGCAGTGCAAATTGAAAGTGTCATTCTGTGGCAGTGACGCCTTCTTTGATGAAGTAAGATCTAGAGTAGCAGCGACTGCCCCAGATATGGTCCAACAGAAGTGGAAAGTTTTCAGTAGTGAAACATTTCAGAAGCTTTGGATTTTGGAAGTATAAGTAGTATGAGTGCCAAAAAAAATGGCATTACCACCTCAATGACTAGGCGACTGTAGCAGAGTATAGTAGTACCTTGCTGCTTCTCATGGCTATTGGCTGGATGGAACTCAGATTTTTAATAAGGGCTGCAATATTCACATACTTATTTGGACTTAAATCTTATCGAAATTGATAAGTTGTATATCTGAGTCACTATAATTAGGTTATGTGAAAAACAGATATTCTTTGTGGTCTCTGTGACTCACAAAAATGGGTTATCAGCACCTGTGCAGTTCATTGCTCGGTTATTTGCACCTGCACAGTGCATCGTTCAGAAACGTCTAGACCTATTATGTAAGTGTTTTGGTGGTAGCCTGTCCTCCACTGGTACATACAATTAGGACATGTGAAAAACAGTTATTTTTCCTGTTTGAGATTTCATATTAGAAACAGAGCTTGATCGCTGAGAAGCTATTACATTCCTTTAGCACCATCTGCAGTCCAAATATGGGTTGGATTCAGATTTAGTCATATATCAAGTAGACCCATTGAAATTAGTATGACATAAGCTTGTCTTGACTCACTTTTGTTCCATTGATTTCAATAGATCTGTTCTGTGCATAAATAAATCTGGATCCAACCTATATATAGATATAGAATTAAATGTTTCCATTAGTAGCAGGAAGCTTTGTTATGTGGAGTATAAGTGTAAAACACTTCTTGGTTAAAAAAAAAAATGGTTGTTTTTACATTTTATTGTTAATATCCCCCCTCAATTGTTGTGTATACCAGGCCTTCTCTTTGAATAATGTGAATGTTCTCCTGAAGCACAAGTTTAAAACTCTTGTGAGATAGGGTTGGACAGCTGCCACTGTTAGCCCTCATAACAGTTGAGGAGCTACTTTGTTGTGATAAACCAGTGGTCTGAAGGGAAATGTGTCCTAAAAAGACCTTGACAGATAATGCTAAATAGCTTTGCAGAACTTCAGAATAGCCTTTCCCAACCTGTCATTCTGCAGATGTAATGCACTGCAACTCCTGTCTCCCCCATGCTGGTAGTCCAACTCATCTGGAGGGTTGCAAAAGGCTGCCCTTAAAGCATCCTGTTTCTTCTGTGGAAAATGGATAACTACAAAGTTGTGGCTTCTTGAGGTCAGGTAGTCAAATATTTTGCTAAGATTTTAGAAGTCTCCTGCCACCTCTCAGTGACCGCAGTGAACGGAGATGCAGTTTTGGTCACTGCGCATGCACTGCACAGCTCAGGAGACTTTCCATTGGAGGAGGCTCAGTAGATGTGGTTTGATTTCATGTTCAGATGATAACCAATTGCTTCACTGTGAAGGAATTTTCTGTCTAGCTTGACCGTATGGTTTGGTCACCTTTTGCCTTCTACTGTCATGCTTGAGCCATCTGGATGTGCTTTAACTAAGAGTATTCCTTGTCCTACATTTACCTGTGGCTTTTCTGTCGCTTATATGCTATAATCTGAGGCAGAGTTTTGAAAAATTACTCTAAATCCCCAACCAGCTTGCCCACTTGGGATTCTGGGAGTTGTTGTCCGGAAAGTAACTTTTTCAAGTGTGAAGTAAAGATAGCTAGCTTTTACACTCTCAGGAGCCATGAACAAAGATGTGTAGTCCAAACATGTGTTTTCATACTTTACAACAAGCAGATTCCTTCCAAGTATTCAGACTTCAAAATAAGCATCAATGCCAGTTTTCAGGACACTCGGTCACACAGCTTAATGGGGCCATTCCAGTGTAAAGCAAATTCAGAGGGCATTCAGAACGAGAGACTACTGTATTACAGTTAATCAGGAGGTTCAGTTGTCTCTCCTGCAGGTTGAATCAGAATAAAATACTTTGTTTTTTTAAAGATCCCACAATCTACTCACTTTGCACCAGACTGTTTATGTTATTAGTAACAAATGTTTGGGAATGGCTACTCTTAATACCATAATTGTCAGAGGAGACCGCAAAAAGCATTTGGCAACATACAAAATATAGCAATATATAGCAATAAGTAATAAATATGCTAATTTTAAGGTGCTGCTAAAAAAAAATTCTAGCAGTATTTTTTTCATAGTTACAGAGACCATGTGCTTAAGTGTAGCAGGTGCATTATTTAAACAATCGAAAAGGGATCTGTAATTATAAAATGTTGAACATATTCTTTGCAGCTATTGCTGTAGTTTTAGTTTGCTCATGTGTGGAAGTGTGGGTTCAGGTGGCTAGGAGTCAGATAAAATAGATACAGATCTTGATCTAGCCTGCAGTTGATAATCAGGTGGCTATCCTGACTTGATTAGTTGAAGTCAATATTTTCCCATATGCAATCCTGTGTGTATTCTGCATGCAGTCCCTGTGTCAAAGTGGATTGAGTGTGAAACTTGTTGCCAGGGAACAAGGGTTCAAATCTCTTATCTGCTCACCAGAAATTCCTGCATACTTAGCCTTGAGCTTATTACTCTCTGTCTCAGACTAATCTACCTCACATATTTGTTGTGTGTATTAAAAAATAGTATCCCCAGGGACATTTTCTAATCTTCTTAATCTTCCTGGAGCAAGAATGAGATGTGTTAGTATGAAATTAATAACATTTTACCCCTACATGTTCACCAACATTAACAATGTGCCTTAGCAAAAATAAATATAAGAAATGGCATGGAAATTTTTGTTATGTAACAGAAAGCGTTGCACCCCCTATGCCTGGCATGAGGAAACCTTGGCCCTCCAGGTTTTTTCCTATAACTCCCATCATCCACATCCACCATTGCCAATGGTAAAGACTGTGATGTTGTAGTCTACACCTGGTTTAGATGTTCCCTTAGTCACTACTAAGCCTCCCCACAGTCTTTTATAGCATTTTAAAATCAAAGCATTTTATAGCATTTTAAATTCATTTTAAAATCAAATTATTCAGCATCAGATGCCTGGACATTGTGTACCATTGTGTACCAGTAATCTGACCATGATGCAGGCAGCTAGTATGTGAGACCGTCACCTCTGTTTTGCCATGTGCCCTGCATTACACAAGATTGACCCTTATTTGAGAAAGGTTAGTATTTGAAGGATTGCCTGCTCCAATTTCAGTTTAAAGATAAAGAATCCTAAGAGGGAGAGCTGAGGCCTTGCTGTTGCTTATCCAGAACTGGGATGTAAATCCTCGTGGATGAGAATATATATGCACAAATTGTTGGTGCTCTATTGCGTGAGTTTTAAAAATTAGAAGTATCAACTGGATTGTTGCAACAGTTTGATCAATCAGCCAGTCCTTTATGCTTTTGCTGGATGTATTTGTGCTGTGCTTCACAAAGAGAAAAAATACTAGTTTTGTACAGAAACATTTTGTACAAATTGTAGAAACCATTTGTGAAAACCTTGATTGCGGAAAAAACATGTCTGGAGGTGCAAAAGGTTGAGGTTAACAAAATCTTTGTAGGCTGTCTTGATGTGTTAAATCAGCCTGTCCTGTTGAGAACAAGTACGGTAACTTAGTGAGACTTCTTCACATCCCTAATCCATAGTTAGCAACTGGAAAATTTTCTTCATTATGGTAAGATATACAGTATTATATTTCTGTTTAAAGCAGGAATGAGCAACTTGTGGCCCTCGCAGATATGATAGGACTTTAATACAAATTAGCACATAGCCAGTAGGTCAGGAATCATGGAAATTACAGTCCAACAACATCTGGAGAGCCACAGTTGCCAACCCCTGGTTTAAAGTACAATATGATGTAAAGTTTTATACCCGCATGCAAACGTGTGTGTGTGTGTATATATATATATATATATATATATATATATGAGAGCCAGTGTGGTGTAGTGGTTTGAGCATTGGACTATGAATCTGGAGACAGGGGTTCGAATACCCCCTTGACCATGGAAACAAACCCACTGGTGACCTTGGGCAAGTCACCCAGCCTCTGAGCAAATCGTGCCAAGAAAACCCCATGATAGATTTGCCTTAGGATTGCCTTAAGTCGGAAATGACTTGAAGGAACATAGCAACACGCACATACACACACATCCATATATATTTCTCTTGTCCTGTTTTTTGGTAATGTATTTCCCCCTTTGTGGAGAATGTCTAACTGGCTATCCTGCCTCTGTTCCAGACCTGCTCTTGAATGTTTTTACAACAATTCTCCATACTTTGCAGTCTTTCACTCCACCCTCTCTTGTCTGTCTTTCTCCAGGTATTCTACTGATCTGGGCACTGACAGAAGAACTAGTGTTTGCTGTTCAGATACTGTCTCCCAGCTTGGCATCATCTCAGGACCTCCTGACAGACAATATCAATATCTCAACAATGGGGACAACTCCTGGATACAAAGGCCATCACACAGCCAAACCTTTACGCACAACAACTCTTGTGAACTTTCATTACACTAGCTCAATGGAGACCTCTGCTTCTCCTGTTGGCCAGAAGAGATCCACCAGCAGCCATCCTGTTGGCAACAAGGAACCTTATCATTTAAACAACCAGAGTGTTGTGTTTTCTGGAAAGACTCGCCCCAAAGGGAAAATGTTTCAGATTATCCATGGCAATTCCACAGAATTTACAGAGCCTTATCTTAAAACAGAACTGCATTCTTCTGCAACCATGAGGAACTGGCCTCCAAATCATCCATTTCTGCCTCAGCCTACAGCTCACAGCAGTCATAATAGCACTGTGCTGGTAAAAACAACAGACTCAGTTGCTTCTTTCCACCATGATATCTTGGAAGGCCTTAGCAAAACAGAGAAGGGGAGTTTGTTCAAACTGGTTACACAGGAAATAGATCACACTGTCCCAGTAACGGGCCCATCAACTGCTCCTGAAATGGTGACAGTGCCTTTCAAAACCCCAAGGTATGGCATATGGGATATTCTGAGCAAAAATAACTCTTGGGTCATCTCAAGCCTGAGTACAAACCAGGTACCCTTTTTGGCTAGTCCTGGAAGTGCTACAGCAGCAGCAACAGCAACAACAACAACAACAACAACATTTGGTCATTCTGGTCAAACTGACATAGATGCCAGTGTTTCCTCATTCTATACAACAGGAAGCCCTAATCATGGGGCATCTATCACACTGCATCCCTCTGGACATAACACCAGCTTGCCAGACAATGCACTGTCCACAGAGCCTTCCACATGGCTGCCAAGTTCTCCTTCCACGGCAACAGGAAACTTCCTAAACAGACTAGTGCCAGCTGGAACCCGGAAGCCTGGTGTGCCTGGAAACATTTCTCATGTCACAGAAGGGGACAAGCCCCAACACAGGACAACCATTTGTCTCAGCAAAGTGGATATAGCATGGATCATCTTGGCCATCAGCGTACCTATATCCTCATGCTGTAAGTTGGATGTCTCCCCCCAATATGTTATGATTTTGCTTGCAGTTCACAAGACATGGTTTGCTTAAATCTGGCGTATTCCCTGTGCTAAGAAGCCACAAACCACCACCTTAACCTGTGGTTTGTTTTTAACTAATTCTGATTTGTTGAAACCATGACTAAAACAGTAACTGCAGCTTGTCCCTGATTTGTTTCCCCCCAGTTGCTCATCCTGAAACAAGAGTTGACAAATGGGGCATGGGAGAAACAGACTTGAAGCAAACCATACATAAAGGAAGGGAAGCCACAGATTCTTTGGTCCTCTGCCATGCAGTTCATGGCTTCAGCAACAAACCATGGTTAACATCAGTCATTGTGCTGTGAGAATGTGTTCCATATCTTAGGTATACAAAATTCAAGGATCAGGGTAACTTTCACTTGAGGAAAATCTAAGGGCTTGATTGAGGAATCTGAACAGCTGGTGCTAACAATTTTATCTCTTTCCCCACTAGCTCTGCTAGCAGTTATCTTGGAGTATTTCCACATTACTGGGCACATTATTTCTAGATTATTGGGTGTGTTGCTGAGCAGTGCTTTCTTTTGCTGCTTTTCTGCCCACCTGACACCATCTGTGCAAATGCTGCCATTGGTGACAAACAGCTATTCCCAACAACAATGAGGCATTTTGAAACGTATAGCAAATTAGCAAATTATAACTGCAAGGCTAGCAAGTGCTGCATTCCCTCATGTTGCTCTGGGAACAGTGGTTGCCTTAGAATCCTTAGCCCCTTATTGGATTGTGTCCATATAACATCATATGCAGATCCAAAGACATAGCCATGTTAGTCTGGATCAGTAGGCTAAAGGATCTTGTAGCACCTTTGAGACTGAGAGAAAGAAGTTGGTAACATAAGTTTTCATTGACTTAAGTCTACTTCATGGAGCGAAATGCCTAGAAACAGACCTATGAAGGCCTTTCATAGCTTTATAGCTATGAAGCTTATAAAGGTCTGTTCCCAGGTACTTCAGTCCACATATTTGATGAAGTAAACTTAAGTCTACAAAAACTTATGCTACCAACTTCTCATTTAGTCTCAAAGGTGCTAAAAGAACCCTTTGCATCACTTGTAGATGTAACTCAGAAGTCTCTTTCCAGGCTTGGTCTGCCATTATGAACATCTGAGATGCTGCTACAGATGGCTAGCACTATTACAGTACATCACTACTCATCTATAGTATTTGGCCTTGAAAAGCCACCAGCAGCCTAGAAAAGTTCTTAGTAGCCTGCAAGAGAACAAAATCTCCTGACCACACTGTCTCTGATTTCCTTCTCCCACCACCTTCTTTATGCCCCTTAGTTCCTATTGCATAGAGTAGTAAAGGGGGGACAGGAAGAGCATTGGTTGGGTTGCTTTTCCTGGTGGTCATGCAAACACTGGTATAATTAATTTTCTCTTCTATTGATGGATATTACTTCACTGGAGTTAATTATAACCAGAGCTAGTCTATCAGGGGAGATTAAGGGATTTGATTGTGGAGAACCTTGGAGTACTGCATTTTAAATCTCCTGAACCAAAATGATTAGCATACTCTACAAAAAAAATGTGTTAATTCTTTCAAAAGGCTACAGGGTTAATTACTGGGGGGGGGGGTGCTACCTCCCTAAAATGGGGAACTGGGACTTCTGTATCCATTGACAATACCTCCTGCAGCTGAGCAGCAATCTAATGTTGCATCTCAGGTTGTAAAATTATGATGTATGCTTCTGGTACCAGGAGTGCAAATTAAGTTTATATGACTTAATTTCTACAACACTGTAATATATTCATGCAAGGGAGAAGGGGCCCATTAATACCAAGAGGCTCTAGATTTGTTGCTGAGCCCATGCTTTGCACATGTAGAAAGGCCCAAATTCAGTTCCTGACATATCCAGGTAGGGCTGAAGAGGACTTGCTTCCAAATACCTGAAGAGTTGTTTCCAGTCATACAATACAGGGCTAAAATACTCTGGTGCACTTTTGTTGTTTCTAAAATGTTGCCTTTAATTTGGGGGTGGGGGGGAGAGAATTACTTGATGGCTTACAAGAAAACTTATCTATATGAATTTATTTTTAGTCTTTTAAAAACGTTAAGTCTGGTCAAATCAGTTTAACTGTACAATAGACCAGCCTATTCTCTCCTCTGGAGGCAGAGCTTGGAAAGTTACTTTTTAAGTAAATGAATACAATAACACACTGAAGCTATGCAAAACAGAGCAGTGGCAGAATGCAGAATTATACACAATGACTGGAATGAAATGTCAGTACAGGTTGTTTTTTTTAAATGTCAGTTTCATGCCTAGTAAGTGAAGACTGAAAAGAGTATTTACCAGAACAGTGCAAAATATGCTTCCCACTTTAAAGGTTGTTCTTTCAGACCAGATAAATGGTCATTTCCAGCAAACTGACCACAGCTTTTGAGCCAAAACAGGAATGGGTATCATGTGGCCTTCCAGATGTTGTTGACCTACAGCTTCCATAGGCCCTAGCCACTATAGTCAATGGTGAGGGGAGGGTGGGAGTTCCAGTCCACTGTTTGGAGGGCCACACATTTCTTTATTTGTGCACTAGATGAGTAACTGAGAAAGCTCTGATATGATTCAAAACTTGTCTAGTGAGGACCAGGGCCCTTAACATTTTTTTCTTTGTTCTTGTGAAAGCACCTACCCTTAGTAGAATGTGATCACAGTTCCACATGCTCCTGGAATGGTTTCTATGCATGCACATAAGAGAGTGGGACAACTGTGTGACTTGCTCATGGATGGTTCCATGAATCATAACAATCTGTAGTTCATCCAGCCTCTTTGTTCATGGGAATTCCTATAAACGAACTGGATGGATGTTAGCCAAACATTTTCAAATGTGCAAGTTCTAGGAGCCATCTTGTGGACAGAAAGCTGTATCAGTACCAGTTCAGATTATTACTTCGTTAACATCATAGGAGTCATTCTTGTATTTGGTAATATAGATGGCCATCCATGAAGCCTGGACGTAGAAGGATATAATTGTAGGTTTCCACAACTTTGTAGAGCTAGAATTCACACATTATTATCAGTTCAGTTGAAATACAGCCTGATTGTGTGTTCTATTATAATATCAGAGCTCTTTCCCTCTCTCCTTCTCATGTGTACACATGTACACAGACACCATCTTTAGACTGGGAAGCTAAGGTCTATCTGTTTTATACTTTCTTTATGATTGACAAAAGTACCTCTTATTTTTTAATGAATGGAATTGATAATGGCAGAAAACTCTGAAGAGGTGTTTTTTTGTTATTATTGTTGTTATACTGAGTAAATGTTATTTGCTGCCTAGAAAAAGTAACAATATTGCCAATTGTTGTGTTACTGTGCATAAGGAACATTGTTATACCCTCTTTACCCTAACATTACAGGTAGCATTGTAACTTCTTTCTTCTAAGCTCTGACCACTGCACCACAATGGCTCTTTGATCCAAGCCCCTGTTCATAGTCATTTCAGGGTTCTGGTGTGCTTCAAAACTTGCACAGGCTTTTGGCCAGAAATCGTAGAGGGACAAAAGAAATGATTGTTTACAACCCAATGCCCAGCAATGCTTTTACAGCACTTCAGTCTTTGAAGCTGTTTTCTGTCTCCTAGAATCATAGAGTTGAAAGGAACTGCAAAGGCCATCCAGTCCAACCCTCTGTCATGCAGAAATGCACAGCTAAAGCAGTGGCTAAATAGTTTTATGCATGGGACATTGCTATGGTACATGACTCAGTTGAACTGCACTGTTACTTGTTATTCTTCTGAAAAGCTTATTCTTTCATAAACTGCATTCTTCTTTCCCAATTCTCATTTAGGGAAACACCTGCATCATAAGTCAGGTGCAGTTCACATCAGAATAATAATAAAGAAACACCATCATCATCGTCATCATCATCACTACTTTCTTTCACTGGCTCTGCTGAATCATTACATGTGGACTATGATACAGATACCCCACTCATACAAGTCACTTTTCTTGCCACTGTAATGTGAGGTAAATAACTCAAGTTATTTATGGACAAACCAGCTGTAGCTCCCTTGTACCATGTTTCCACAGCAGCACTGTTTTGTTTTGTTTTTTCCTGAAGAGACACCTCTCACAAAAAGCTCCAGCTTGCTGTACAGCATAACCAAATCGCTGATACCATTCATCCTAGGTTGCAGCAGACCACTTAATAAACGGGTTACGTAGCAAGGAGGTTGCTGCCATCTACAGGACATAAGGCAAAATACAGACACAACCTGTAGGGTTTTGATGAAGTGGACTGAATCCACAAAAGCTTATGCTAGGAATTTCTTTTTCCCTGTTAGTCCCCAAGGTGCTACTGGATTCCTTCATGTATTTTTAGTGTTTCTATGACACAGTGACTATGTGACTAATTAAAACATACAAAGTAAAAAAAAAAAAAGTAGAAACAGGTAAAAACTATTAAAAACACACCCTGATAAAAGCCCTGTGAGTGCAGTTATATATCAAAGGGCTGCTCGAATAAAAACATTTTTTGCCTGCTAACAAAATGAAAGCAGGGAGGAAGCCAGCCTAGCCTCCCACGGGAGGGAGTTCCAGAGGGTGGGAGCAGCCACAGAAAAGACTCTGTCATGTCCTCACCAACTGAGCCTGTGATGATGGTGGAACCAAGAGAAAACCTTCCCCTGAAGATCTTAAATCCCTTGCATATGGGGAGATACAATCTTTCAGATAGTCTGGCCCTAAGCTGTATAGTGTTTTATAGGTCAAGACCAGTTATCAGCTAAGACTCTTAATTGAGGCATATCCTTATTGTGCTGCAGGTAAAAATGACTTATAGAAGCATTCCAACTTTTTATGAGCACAAGATAAAATGTCCTGGATAATGATTTTGTTTTATTCTCTCCTGAGTCCTACCCCTGATCCATGAATTAATCATTTTATCAATGAGAGGTCCTCTGAATTGTCATAGTTTGGGCTGGATTGATGGTTATGCTAGTGAATCAAGCTTCTGTCATCAGAACTGCAGAGTTTATACGGGTGTTGCTGTGCATATTCTACTCATTATAACTTGAAAGCTCTCAGGGAGAACAATGGTGCCCCTTCCCTAAGCCAGTTACAGGGGCATGGTGGCCCCATTTCCCAAGATGGGAAGTGTCAGTGATTTCCCCATCAGTCTTTATACAGTGGTATGTACAAGGTATAGGCTTAGTAAAACAGTGAAAATATCCTTTTTCTTTCTGTGTGCAGTTTTAGGTAAGTGAAAGAAAACAGCATATTTTGGTCAGTGAGATGTTGGATATCCATTACCATGTTCAGTATGGGTTTCCTATAATCATAAATATAGCAGGAAAAGGAATGATGGTAAAGGGGAGCTACAGTTGTCTCCATGAAGAAGTTTTCTGATTTATGGAAGTTTCTCCAGCATCCAAGCTAATTCATGAAATCAGCTAAATTGTTAAATACCAGATCAAACAATGTACATATTCATCGCCTTGTCAACCTGAACCACTTGGTTTGGTCATCCAGAAAAGAAAGGAATTGTTTCATTGGTTTTGAGGTTTCATAACTTCAAAGAGTTATGAAGTACAAAGAGATCCTGTGACATGTGTTCCCTATTTATGTTGTGAGTGCACTTAACTGTTTAACTGAGAATGAAGTGTCATTCAGTTCTTAACAGCATAATTGGTTGGATGATAAGGTCAGCATTTTTATCATGCCATTCCAGTTAGTTTTATGATGTCCTTTGTGCAACCTTGAATCATTATGTGTGTGTAAGCGAAAGAGAGAGGGAAAGAGAATGAAATTAATCATATGCACCAGAATTGCAAAATGTGTCACAAAATTACTTTAAAATACTTCTCCAATGTTGTGGAATCCAATTCCTTAAAGTCCCAAGAGAGTGGGACATGTTTTTGCAGCTAAAGGATGACATAATCACAGAGGATACAAACCTGTAATTTTTATTCTTGAATGTAAATTAATTTAATTACTTCTGTGGGTGTGAAAGGGAAGTTGGTTTGTAACGTGGCAACACAGAAGCATAGAAGATCATGGTGTGTTCCTTCAAATTCTGTTTTACTGCACATCTTCAGAGCTCCTAAGAATGCTTCCTTTTATTATTAACTCAACCTATAGTAACAAAGGACACAGAGTATGTGTCCATGTTTGTGTGTGTCTGTCTCTACCATGAAATCTAAACTTGGCATATATAGTAAGAGGGTCGTGGGGTATGGAACATAGGGTTATTTGTTTTTTAAAATTGTTAATTTTAAGTAATTAAAATACACCTGTAGATTGAAATACTGGCTGTAGCCACACTGCAGAATTAAAGCAGTTTGACACCTCTTTAACTGCCATGGCTCTATTCTATGGAATCCTATGATTTGTAGTTTGTTGTGGCACCAGAGCTCTGAAAGAGAAGGCTAAATATCTCCCAAAACTACAAATCCCAGAATTCGATAGCATTGAGCCATGGCAGTTAAAGTGGTGTCAAACTGCTTTGATTCTTCAGTGTAGCTACAGCCAACATCTTCATTTACTGACAGACTTTCCTGAACAGTAGAAGTTAAAGTTGCAGTTAAGCCTGGTATGTTCATCCAGCATCATGTTGGCCAGAGGCATGGTAGGAAAAATAGAATATTAGGTGAGAGGGGAGCAGAAAGGAAAAGGAAGAAGGGAAAAAGAAAGTCATTGCAAGAGAAAGATCATCAGCGTGTGTGGGTAAGAGCACATAAGTGGTTATGAAGAGAGAAAGACCCCTTAGTTTTGTGGGACAGTCAGAACACTGGGGTAGATGGATAAGTGAGAGACAGAAATACATCATGGGGGTGGGAATTAAGAATTTAATAACCCATAGGAAGCTGGTTATATCTGTTATTATGTTAATAAATTGTTTGGTTATGATAGGGTTTCAGATTTCCTAGCCCTCCACCCCACTCAACCCTGAACTGATTCATGAGAAGAATCAAGCCCTGTCTTCTTTACAGCCCAAGCACACTGGGGAGATTTTCAGACCGCGTTTCAGCGTGCCTAGGGCGGGAGGAGCTTTTGGGAGAGGGACGGCGATCTTGCGCAGCAGGGGGGCGTTTTCGGACACCGTTGTCCCTCTCCCGAAACCAACCGTGTCACTTCCGTGAAGCTTCGGAAGCCGCAGAGCCATATTTTAATCACGGAGGTTGCCCGTGATTAAAATATGGCGCTGAGGCTTCCGAAGCTTCACGGAAGTGACACGGTTGGTTTCACGAGAGGGACAACAGCGTCCGAAAACGCCCCCCTGCTGCGCAAGATCGCCGTCCCTCTCCCGAAAGTTCCTCCTGCCCTAGGCACGCTGAAACGCGGTCTGAAAATCTCCTGGGATGGGAACAATGTTTTTTTAAAAAAGAAAGAAAATAGTTAAAAAAAAACATGTTCCTCAAGTATTGAAAAAGGATGATAAGACTCCTGAACTGATGAAAATCTTTGCTGTTTGGGACATACTCTGTGCACATTTGCACATGGTTGTTTTGCACAGAAATACTGTTTTCTGCACAGGAAACAATATTATTTTCTGCCTGGAAAATGCTGCATCTTGCAACTAGGGACTTCTTCTGCGTTAAAAAAATTTTTTTCTCCACAGAAATATTAAATGCTGTGTAGAAAGGACTGTTTCCTTTGCAGAAAAGCCTGTTTCCTGAACAAAACAGCCACATGAGAATTTTGTGTAGAACAAATTCCATCTTTCAGTGGGGAAAAAAACTGCTAAAATTGTGTTTTGCTTCCATCGAGAAGAAAATAAGTGAAGAAATACATCCCTACATTTACAAGCCTTGCAAACTGAAGTACAGTTGTCCCTTCATATTCGCTGGGGTTTGGTTCCAAGATCCCCCCGTGGATACTAAAACCTGTGAATACTCAAGTCCCATTATTTGCAATGGCATAGCAAAATGGTGTCCCTTATGTAAGATGGCAAAATGAAGGTTTGCTTTTTAGATTATTATCTTTTAAAAAATATGGTCAAGCCGTGAATACTTAAATCCGTGGATACCAAATCCATGGACGCAGAGGGACAACTGTACTTTTCAGGTCTACAGTGAGACCTATAAGTGAAGATCATTATTAAAACAGGGCTTCTTATTTATTTATTTATTTATTTATCTACCGTATTTATTTATACCCCGATCTTCAGCCACAAGGCTATCTGAGTGGCTTACAAATTGTTTTAAGCAATAGCAAATCTATGCTTTCTCTTGGCCCACTCACACAGCAAGCCTAAGACTGTTAAGTCAGAAGGAGTCCCATTTTGTTCAGTGAATCTTTCTTCTCAGAAAGTCTTCTTAGGATTGCATCTCATTTTCCCCCTGAAGCAAGACAAGTGTGACTTTATTTGGTACTTCTGCTGCTAAGAACGTATTTGGACATGTGTGACTCAGTTTTGGGGGAAAGATTATGCTTATTGGTTACAACACATAGTTGTTTTTTAATATATATTACAAGGTTAGTCAAGCTGTCTTGGTCTGCAGCTTATCACAGTGGAAACCAAATGCTGCTGTTTAGACTGATGTCCTTCTCTGCAACCCACCAATTCTTTCCTGTGGAAATAGCACATGAAAGACTCTGCCATAACAGTTGGCAAAATCCACAGCAATGGAAGAAGTAAGTGTAAACATGTACTGCTGCTGTTTGCCTCTTATTGTGCCACTTATTGTGCCATCTCAACTTAACCAATGGCCTCAGAAACACTGGTGCAAGAAGGCCCTGCACAATTTCATTCGATGGATTCAGTGTGCCAAATGTGTGAATTCCTGGTGTCAGCTCAGTACTTCTTGGGGGCTGTATCATTACACATCATGACAGAATAATGATGCCTCCAGTTTGCATTCTCAGGTCACCAAAGTCAGACAGATTATTTCTAAATTTAACTCCAGGCACATTAGAGACACGGCTGGCTCTACTATTAAGCAGAGTGACACAGCTGTTTCAGGTAGCAGATTCTAGATGTCATGAAAGGGAAGCAAATAGTTATTGAATTTCTTGTTGGTTTGCTTGGGTTGTTTTGCTAGTGATGGACAGAGGTGCTTAAAGGATTCTTTGCTTGCTGTGCCAGAATAGCTTGGCAGGCATTGGGTACTATGCATCTTAGTTTTCAGGAGGGAGGGTGCATTTATTACTCTGCATCAAGCAGCAAAATGTTTTGAGACAGGCTTACTTAGAGAATGAGAAGTATTGACTTGTCTGTGGAATTACGATTTCTAATCGTTAAAGGTACCACCCAGTCCTTTTGATTTAAATAAGGGAGCTGAGCACATACTTGATTGTCCCATTGAAATCAATCAGATTTTGTGCCTTATTTTATTACAGTGTTTCTAAAAACAAAGTAAGAGCTTACGTGATACTTTAAGATACTAAGCAGGATATCTTCATGCTCTGTACTGTACTGTTTGAAAACTGTAAAATAAAGGCTGGCACAATTCTTTACACTAGTGTTCTATATGGGACATGATATGTTCCTTCTAAATTTATTCCTGGATGTTGAAAGTTGTCTTACAGTGAGGTGCTGGACCAGATGAGGACCAATGGTCCATCTCATCCAGCACTATCCTATGACATTCAGCAGCCATCTAGGGTCTCAGCAGTACAGGTGCTTCTCACCTTTCCTACTTGTAATTCTCAGCCACCCTTCCTTGGAGAAGCCAGGAATTACGTTCTTAGGTGTATTAAAGAGGATATACCTGAGCCTTGAAAAGACAGGCATGTACGAAGAAAAGACAGGTGTGCTATAAAAAGGCTCCTGTACTTTTAATACTTGCATAGAAGATAGGACTCTTGCATCTTTAATAGTGTCATTGTAGAGAAAATTTCAGCAGATGTAGTTTGTAAGACAAACTGCACAGACTGAAATTCTCTTTCCTATAACAGAGTTACAGGAGCCCATTCCTTTTTGCATTGGGGCCTCTGTTGGAGTCTGGGCAGAATTTAAAGAGTGTGACAATAATTTTTAGTGCTATTCCACTTGAGTATAAAAATAAAGCAGTCACTGTGGCTTATAGGCAGCGAAACTGTTGTTTCCAGTCCACCAAAGACAAATAGGATATATCTATAATTTGACAAACTATAAACCTAAAATTTTCTAAAGGCTTGCATTGAGATTTAGCTACAGAACTTCCATCCACTCTTTTTAAAACCCTGTAACTAACTATCTAGGCAATATAGCATTATCTGCCTAGGTGAAAGTAATTTTAGATAGCCATTGGTGGGGGCGGGGAGACAGGCCAAAAGAGTTTTTTTGAGAATGGAAACAGAAAGCAGGAAAATTGAATCTGAATTTCTGCTGCTTCATATGATAACACTTCTCTGGCTTTTCTGTAGTGCAAAGACAGCGATTTTCTCCTTAGTTTTTTCTTCTTATGAGAGAATAAGAAAGAAGCCACTATCAACACCATCCATAATTGCTTGTGAATTAATAAATGGCCTAAATACCCAACAGGCACCAGATTATGTTTGAGCTTGGAATCTAAGCAGGGTCAGCCCTGGTTAGTACTTGGATGAGAGACTGCCAATGAATGCCAGGTGCTGTAGGGAATATTGCAGAAAAAGGAACTTGCAAAACCACCTCTGAGTATTCTTTGCTTAAGAAAACCCTATGAAATTCATGGGGTTGCTATAAATTGACAAGTGACTGGGAGGCACATACACACACAAGGAAGAGAGGGCATTAAACATTCAGTCCATTAAGAGCTTTCACCTTTCCTCCAACATTTTTTTAAAAAAATTGCACAATATTCTTGTGATGTTCTGAACTTAGGCAGAAAATGTTGTTGCATTTATTAGATGTATTAAGGTAAACTATAGTTGTGTATGCAAAAAAAGTTGATGTTATAAGGTAAGGATCCATTGGGGGAGTGATTGGTGATTGGTGGAATGTCTGTGGAGATTTTGAAAAGGCTAGTATAGGACAGTTTGTAGGGAGTACAGGTGGAGTCTGTCAGAGTGAGGCTTAATTAGTTGGATTTAGGAGTTTGAGTGGTCAGGAGAATTACTCAGGGTCAGAGACAGGAAACTTAGAGTCCGGGTTAGAGTTGGGATATGAGTAAGAGAGAAAGAGAGATGTGATTTAGATTTATTTTAATAATTAATCTGTGATGTTATAATGTTTCATTTCTGTTTAATAAATCATTATTTTTGTATTATACACTTGAGCCTCCAAGAATGCTACATATCAGAAAGCTTGAGTTCAGACATGCCACCTGTGGTGACAGGTGTTAATACAGGGTGGTAGAGTCTGGTGGGGATATAAATGAATAAAGTCTTGCACAGGAGCCACAAGGACATCTAAAAGGTCCCCACATTTGATGCTATAGTGGTGTGACAGGAAGAGGTCCTCACGTTGGTGCCAGAAGTGGAGATAAGCAGAAGACCCTCACATTTGGTGGCAGAGGTTGGGATTAGTGGAAAACCCTACATTTGGTAGATACAGCAATGAGACAGGAGGAAGTCCACACATTGGTGTCAAAAGGGAGATAAGTGGAAGCCCTCAGATTTAGTCACACAGAAGGATTAATGGAAAACCTCACATTTGCTGGCCATAGCAGAAGGATAGTGGGAGAAAATGCAGTTCTATACAGTCCTCCCTCCACATTCGCGGCCTCCACACTCGCGGTTCCACATATTCGTGGTTTGCCATGAGGGGAGGTGGGGGGAAGCGACAACTGGGCCTCTGAGGCCCCATGGTCACTTCGGGAAGGAGGCGGGGGGAAGCGACAACCGGGCCTCTGAGGCCCCATGGTCACTTCGGGAAGGAGGCGGGGGGAAGCGACAACCGGGCCTCCGGAGGCCCCGTGGTCGCTTCGGGAGGGAAGCAGGAGGCGGGGGAAAGCGATGACCGGGCCTCTGGAGGCCCCATAGTCACCTCGGGAGGGAGGGGGAGGCAGGAGGAAAGTGGCGACGCAGCCTCTGAAGGCCCCATCCCCACTTTTGGGGAGGCAGGGGAGGGCTGTCATTATTCGCGGAATTTTCACATTTGCGGGGGTCTGTGGAACCTAACCTCCGCGAATGTGGAGGGAGGACTGTATTTATTCTTCTTCATGGTCTCTGTGAATTCATACAATAGGTAATTCCTGCGCCTGGGCAGAGCACTTCGGAACCTTCTAGAATAGTGGTTCTCAACCTGTGGGTCCACAGATGTTGTTGCACTACAGTTCCCAGGAGCCCTCTGAGGTCTCACCTTGACAGCCAAGTGTCCTCCCAGTCATTAGTGAGGCTGTAGGATTGAACTCACAACCTCACTAATGACTGGGAGGACCACCTGGCTGTCAAGGTGAGACCTCAGAGGGCTCCTGGGAACTGTAGTCCAACAACATCTGGGGACCCACAGGTTGAGAACCACTGTTCTAGAACTTTATTATACTGATTTTTAGTGGTAGCTCCACCCACCATCCCCTGGCCTATATAAGATACCTTCCCACCTAAACATCTCAGTCCCCCCCCCCGCCACGTTAGCAGCATCTAGGAACTTTGTTGAACCTCAATCTTCTTCTCACGTTTTGACCTCTGGACTGGCTTGACTTTGCTTCGCTTTTCTCCTTACTTTGACCTCAGACTGTCCCTTTGACTACGATTTGTTTAATGCTTGATTTTGACTATGATTTGCTTGATCCTTGTTATTATTGGATTTCTGTGCAGTTTCTTAGCTGTTTCCTGGTGGTTTTGGCTAGAGGTAGGCCCTTTGTGAAATGGCTTCCATGGGGTTCTTTAAGACCTGTTTGGTCTGTTCTGGGAAGATGCCTAAGGCAGATGGCCACTCTAAGTGTTTCCTCTGCTTGGGTGAAAAGCACGACATTCGATCTTGTCACCATTCTAAGGCTTTCATCCTCCAGGCTAGGTGAAATTGGGACAAGCAGCTTAAAGCTATTCTTTATGAGCATGCTTTGTCTGCCACCCCTCTCCCTTTGGCTAAGTCGCCAGGAACAGGTACTGTGACCAAATCCCTCTCATTGCTGGAGATGTTGGTTGCAACTCTGTCTTGTTCCCGGGGCTCTGGGAATTAAGGGTCCGCTTCGGTCCCTCCTCGTTCCGTGATACCACTCGGAAGTCAGTACCCTCCATGATACCACCTGTGATACTGCTCTGGGGTGACTTAGGAGCCTGTGATGTTGGCTAAAGACTACCACAAGGCTGTCCATCTCTCCACTTCTTCTTTAGCTGCTGGAGAGGGCTCTTCCACTACTGCTGGACCAGTCAGCCTCACTGGAGTCCACCTCCAGGGAGCCTCCTCACAAGAAGCCTAAGAAGAAGGGACGTATCCAGAGGAGGGTGAGCAAAATGGTGGGAGGTCTGGAAGCCATGTCCTACAAGGAGCGGCTTAGGGAGCTTGCAATGTTTAGTCTGGAGAAGAGAAGGTTGAGAGGTGAAATGTTAGCCATGTTTAAATATTTGAAGGGATGTCATACTGAGGATGGGGCAAGCTTGTTTTCTGCTGCTCCAGAGACTAGGACACGGAGCAATGGGCTCAAACTACAGGAAAAGAGACTCCACCTAAACATTAGGAAGAACTTCCTGACAGTAAGAGCTATTCTGAAGTGGAATACACTGCCTCAGAGTGTGGTAGAGTCCCCTTCTTTAGAGGTTTTTAAACAGAGGCTGGATGGCTATCTGTTGGGAATGATTTGATTGTGTGTTCCTGCATGGCAAAGGGTTGGACTGGATGCTCTTGTGGTCTCTTCCAACTCTATGATTCTATGACCCTAAGAAAGTGCGAGACTGCTCTCCTTGCCCGGGATGGTCCTGCGAGCGACAGACTGAGCTCTGCCCCTCGACAAAAGTCGGTTTCCCCAAGGTGGGACAGGGTTTCAACGGCTTCTTCTCTTTGGTCCCACAGAAATCCTCTTTCTCATCGGGAGTCTATGAGGCATCATGAATCTCCGTGGGCTGTAGATATTGTTCCTGAAGCTGTGTCTGAAGGGAAAAATCCGTGATTCATCCCCAGATGTGCAGGTTTCACCTGGGAGTGAGATTTGTCCTGCCCCGATGTCGCCCCAGGAAGTGCAGTCCCACTGGGACCTCTGTTCCTGTTACAGGAGAGTCCCATTTGTTCCCTGCCAGAGGGAAGTCATTCACAGTCACAGTCCTGATCAAGGCCTCACTTGTGATCCTGCTCATGGTCCCGCTCCAGGACCCACTCCTGATCTTGCATGGTGACCCACTCACAGTCCCACTCATGGACCCGCTCGCGGTCTTGGGCTCCTCTATGCACCTATTCCCTATTCCTGTCAGAGGTCCAGGTTCTGCTCTCATAGTGCATGTTATTCTCTGTACTCCAACTACTCAAGGTACTTGGAGGATGGTTCTGGGATTGGTACAGAAGGCATGTGTATGATCATCCTCTGAGAATGCGATTTAGAGAAGACTCTCTTCATCGTCATCATCACATTCCCAAGTGGTATTATTGGGATTCTGATGTCTCTCCCCGGTACCACTACTATGATGACTTTGCTCCTCCCCCACACCGCTCTTATAGAGATGACCAGACCTACTACCCTGGTGACCGCTCTGGGACCACCCGCTGCTCCTGTGACAGTTCCCTGGATAGACGAAACTGCTCCCCAAAGGAACAGGACCGCCCACAGGATCACGCTTGTTAAGGTGATGACAGTTCACGCTCGAAGGGATGATGTTCCTGTTCCCCTTTACCATCTGCTTCTCCCCATTGCTCTCCAGCCCATACACAGGGTAAGCATGATCAGGCACACCCTGCAGAACAGCTCCGGTCAGTACCAGCACCTCCTGACCCTTCCGGAATCACTTCTGCCGGGTTTGAACATCCAACTTTGCCTTACCGGGAGCCTCATAGGCGCTCCTTCTTGTGGGCTTCTACAACCTCATAGTCCAGGTCCAGGTCCATTTCTCCTAGGGTGTCCCCAGCCCTGCAAGGTGCTAATCCAGATCCTCCATCCCTGACAGATGATGTTTGGGTGTTTGCCGATCTCATGGCTCACACGGCTGGGGCATTGGGCTTACCTGTCTCCCATGTGGAGACACTGTTGGAAGACCCTATTTTTGGTGATCTGCTAAAGCATGCTCCTTCTTTGCCCATACTTGACTGTATTACCTTATTTGCTCCAGGTCATCAAAGTTGCTTGGTCTAAACCCTCTTCAGTTCCACTGACTTCTTGACATCTCAATCACCTTTACCGGCTGTCAGAGGACTCAGCTCCTTGGCTTGTGTCACATCCCAAACAACTTGTCTGCATCAGCGAGGGTCATTGTTGAAGCTGTACAGCGTCCTTCTACGCGCAGGGCATACACCTATAAGTGGCAAACATTTTGTGCTTTTCTAGACAAGAAGGGTATTGCTCACCACCATGTGACTGTGCCGTTGCTCCTGGACTTTCTTGCCACCCTTTCTGCATGTGGCTTCTCGCTCTCTTCTGTTCACGGTTATGTGGTGGCTGTCTTGTGGCATTTGCAGCGTCTTGGCTTTCCATCTTGCTTTAAGGAGCCCCTCATGCATGGTTTCCTACAAGGGTATGAGAACTGGCACCTTCCTGTGACTGGGCCTACTCCCAGTTGGAGTTTGGAGTTGGTCCTTGCTGCATTATCCAGGCCTCCCTTTGAGCCCATGGCTATGTGTGACTTGCATCTCCTCTCTATCAAGACTGTCTTCTTGGTTGCCATCACATCTGCACGTAGAGTGAGTGAGCTGTGTGCATTAAGGGTTGATCCACCATATACCTGGTTCCATCGTGACAAGGTGGTGCTCCAACCCAATGTTGCCTTCCTGCCTAAGGTGGTGTCTTCTTTTCACCTTAATCAGGATATCATTCTGCCAGCTTTTTTCCAAGCCCCTTCTTCGGAGCTGGAGCTTTCCTTACATTCCTTAGATGTCCGTCGGGCTCTCACCTTTTATGTGGATAGGACTGCACCATTTCAGTGTTCCAGTCAACTGTTTGTCAGTTATGCGGGTCGACGAAAAGGTTCTCCTGTGTCCTCCCAGCATTTTTCAAAATGGGTGGCATCGGCTATTCGCCTCTCCTACCAGCTGATGAATAAACCTGTTCCTGAGACCATGCACAGTCATTCTGCTAGGGTGGCTGCAACTTCTATGGCATTTCTTAGTGGTGTCTCAATACAGGACATTTGTTGGGCAGCTACCTGGGCAACGCCCCTGACTTTTGTTAAGAATTATAAGGTGGACTCTGCATCACATGCTGTTACAGCTCTATCCTATTCTTATGTGTTGCATGATGTGTCCTATTCTCATGTGTTGCATGATGTGTTCTCTGTTGTTGCTTTTCTGACTCAGTACATTATTGTTGGAGTATCTGGCTTGTATCTTTCTTGGTTTTGTCTTGGTTTTGAGTGCATCAGGACATCCCCTCCTCCTTCATACATGAGCGTGCTAATCTACCCATTGTGTGGATTCACAGAGACCACAAAGAAGAAGGACAGGTTGCTTACATGTAACTGTAGTTCTTCGAGTGGTCATCTGTGAATTCACACAAAATCACCCATCCTCCCCTCTAGTGTCCTGCTTTCTCAGTTCTGAGCTGCTGCTGTACGAGGCTATTGGGAACCGAGGTGTTTAGGCAGGAAGGGAGCTTATATAGGTCAGGGGATGGTGGGTGGAGCTACTGCCAAAAACCAGTATAATTAAGTTCTAAAAGGTTCTGATGACGCAGGAATTACCCATTGTGCGAATTCACAGATGACCACTTGAAGAACTACAGTTATAGGTAAGCAACCTGTCCTTTATTTATGAAGTAATAAAAGCAAAAAGGTGTCTCCTAACAAGTGTTGTTTTCATTGGTATTATAGTTTTTAGAGCAGCAGAGGGTGACCTTTAGCCCTGAAATGTTTAGGGCAACAACTCCCATACTCCCTTACCATTGACCATACTGGCTGCCGCTTCTGGGGTTTGACTCAAAATATTTAGAGGTCCAAAAGTCCCCCATCCCTGCATTAGACCCTGAATTAGGAATGTATAGGAAGGGTAGACAAATGGCAGCAAGAATTCTATCTAAGCATTGTGATAGGCATCATAATAGCCAGCAGTTTTGAATTTGATAGAAGTAATAACAATCTTTCTATTAATTCAACAAAGAAATTTCTAGCATGAGCACACATTTTTCTTTGAATAAAGGCAGGCATTGAATAAACCCCATTTGATTAACAGTTTTACCATAGCAGTGTTCTCTGTTGCTTTAAACAGAGCTTTTTTTGATCCCTGCATACCAATAATGTTCATAGCTTGTCTGCTGAGGTGATGGGGGGGGGGGTTGAGTTTAAATCCATGATAACTGTATTTGCTCTTTTTGTCAAAATATCCCCAAGATCTCTGGCCAACTGTATTCCTTCTGTTAACTTGTGCAATCTTTTTCATTCACAAATCTGAGGTAAAAGTATTCTGGTTTTCTGTACAGTAGTTCTTGAATGTTTTTCTCAGCCTAAGCATTTTAGTTATTTTTCCCATAGTGCAAACTATATTGAAAAATAGGTATTCCATGGGGCTTAATTAGTCTGCCACTATAGCTAACAGCCTCACTGTCTGTGTAAATGCTAGAAATAAACCTGTTGAATCAAGAAATTATTTATGAAGATCTAGGCAATGCTTTAAGCATGACACCCACACCAGTCTTCCACTGTCTCTTTTCTCCTCAGGCCATGTGCATCCCCAAATGACTTTTGTGGCCCTCTAGCCATCACTGCCACTGCTGTTTTCAGCAGCAGCACAATACCTAGCAGCCCCCCACACACACATCTTATCCACCAAAAATTATGCCACAAGGATTTGAGGTTCATGCTCCTGAAAGCCTTGTTTTAGAGAAGAGTCACACTCCTGAAAGCTTCCTGGAAACATGCTTCTTCTCCAAAACAAGGCAGAAGGTCTTACATTAGAATTTGCCCACAGGGTTTCTGCAAGCAAAAGTAGAGAGAAAGACTTCTTACATTTTTTCCACAGCAGCATGAGGTGTGTTTAATAAGGTCTGGAGGAAGCCAGAATTGGCCTCTGAACTTCCTCCTTCCCAAATGCCTAACTCTACTTTAGAAAGAGCAAGCATTGCATAGTGTTTGAATGTCAACAAAGGACTGGGGAAACTCAGGTTCAAATCCCCACTTAGCCATGAAATTTACTTCATAACCTTGGGCCTGGCATTCTCTTTTTTCTTCACAGTTGTTGAGGGGAGAAGCATTTGTGCTACTATGAAGGAAAGATGAGCTCTAAAATAAATACTAACAAAATTAATTAAAGGCTTTTCTAGACAGTTGTTGCACAACACAAGAATACGCAGTTGTTAATAGGATTCAAATGTTTCTCAAGATGTCCTCTCAGCATTCAGTTGGCTCCCTCTCTTATTGCTGTGAATGGAGTTATTTTTGGAACTAGGACATTGCAATTTAACTATACAAGTGTTGTGAGAACTCTTGTAGCATCAGTGATTACGAGCACTGCAGTACTCCATTGTCTTAAGTAATAATGATAAAGGGATTTGGGCATTGAAACAAACTAGTCTAGAAGCGAAACACAGAGAAGCTTATTGTCACTTTTACCCAGCTGGAGATAAATCTAGCAAGCTAGCAGCCACAATTGCTGGATGTATCTGCACTAGTATAGTGTGACCTCTTTTCTCAATGTTCTTTCAAAACAGAGCCCTGTTGATCCTGTGCTACAGATATTTCATCCCATTGATACTGGGATCAGGGCAGGCCCACCATCAGGCAGAATGAGATAAATGCCTCAACAAGTGGATGCTGGAGAACAACAGGGGCCGCCTGCTCCCACCACATCTGTTCCTCCTGAGCTCCCTGGCCTTTCTCCTGCCTTGGAGAGCAAAGCTGTGTGTGTCACTTACCCACAAGTGTGGTGGAGGGCCCTGCTCTATTGTTTGTGCTGAAACAAAGTTTAGATGCCAGTGCAGTCAGCTTCTGAATATGGAATGGGGAAGCTGCACTGTCTTGTCCTTTGTCTCAGGCAGCAAAATGTCTTGGGCTGGCCCTGGCTGGGAATTGCTCCTAAACTAGGGATAGGCCACTTTATCACCAAGGAGCCCCTGTAGGCCACACCAGCCCCAAAAACACACAATTGGCAAAAAAAAAAAAACCAAACAAACAAACAAAAAAAATCCCCACAACCAGAAATCCACCTTCAATTTCTGTTTTAGCATTTTAGGGGTTAGGAGGGCTTTAGGGACATTTTGTGAAAAAGTCTAGGAGTCAAAAATGACAATTTCCCCACATACTAAAAATTGTGTGGGAGTCTGAGATAGGGTGCACTGAGGGATAGAAAGACAGGCTTGGGGGCTGGATGCAAGACAGGAGCCATGCTTTGCCCACCCCTGCCCTAAACCTATATGCAGACACAAATGTATCACTGAATAGCAACAAGGGAGAACAAGATAACTCCATGACTCAGACCATTAAAAAAAAGGGGGGGGGAATTTTCATCCTTCATGGTAGGAAGATGTGGGGGGTGCAACGTATGTGAGTAGAAAGGTAAAGCTAAAGTGAAATGGAAGAATTTGCATATGCAGAAGAATTCCCACTTGTAAGTGCAAAAGCATGCATAGGCACTAAAGTGAAGAGCAGTAAATACAGTACAGTATTTATTTTAGGTCACTGTGGCAAATAACTAGGGTTGCCTGAATGAAAACTAGAGAGGACTCTTGTACCTTTAATGACTGTGTAGAAGAAGAAACTTCAGCAGGGTTTGATTGTTACCTGGGTACATGACAAGCAGCACCTGCTGAAATTCCCTCTTCTACACAACCATCAAAGGTATAGGAACCATTTCCAGTTTACATTCTGGAAACCTTTTAAGTAATAGTAAAAATGAGGAACACTGAAATTTGGTGCAAAACTGTCATGCCCTGCTTCCAGAACATGGAAATTGACTCTGACCCAGAGACTGGAGTAGTGGACATGCCAGGACCTGCTGAACCAAAGCAGGAGGATGTTCCAGAGCCACAGGCCTCAGAGACAGACAATAGTGCAATACCAGCTCTGGCAGAAGGTCCTGCCCATTTAGATACAGAGGGCAACTTATCTATACCTACCTTCACAGCACAGAGACAACAAAAGGAGGGCTTGAGGCAGTCTCAGTGTATTTACAGCGAGCAGCAATTAGCCCAGTAGCAGCTGCGTTAGCTGCTGAGCTATAAATATGCAGCCCTGACCTCCAAGCAATGTCAGAGATTATCTGACCTACCCGATGACCCATTGTGTGTCTGCTTGCTGTGTTTGAAACTCTGAACTCTGTTTGCCTGACTTGGATTCTGCTGGACTAATCTGAACTCTGTTTGCTGGACCTACACCTTGTTATTTGGATTTTGTTTATAAACTCGTATTTGCTCGCTAGTAAAGTACTCCATGTTGCCTTAGTTCCTTTGCCTATAATTAGCTTGACTGTGCTGTACCTCTGCTATTAGCTGTGTAACAGTCAGCCTTTGGCTGGTTGCCCAGACAGTGTTTGGACAGAAACATCCAGTCTGCTCACACAAGATGTAAAACTATGATGAGAAAGGAGAATACTCAGAAGCCCTACTCACAGAGATCTCATATGCCCAGCTCGTAAGACCTTTTTACAAATCTCCTCACAAGGTACCCAAGAAGAAGCTTTGTAAGGAGGGAGTGTGCTTTCAGATAAATGCACTTACAAACCACCTTCAGGCTTTCATGCTAAATATATAAAAATCTTAGAGGAGCCCAGGATCATTGTTGATAGGGCTTTCACCTTTCCCCCGCCCACTCCAGTTTTAATCCTGACATGTTCAGTCTTCATGTCTTAGGCACACTACCCAGTTAATACAACTTACAGTGTACTTGGATCTGATAACTAATTTCTGTTTTGTGCAAAGAGAATAATAGGGGCTGGGGGAGTAGACTTTGGATTTTCAGGGCCCACTGCAAAAAAGAGGGATATCACTTGGATTAGGTAGCCTGGGCTTAGAGTTTTATCACTAGGAGTTTGGAGTGGAGTAAACAAGGTGGCTGGCCTTCTTGATCATGGAAGAGGCTGGAGAGTAGCAGGACTGTTAGGCCAAGATCCTACATGCCACTTCAGTGTAGCATAAATATCTGCTGGAGGAGTTACCTTAAGCATTCACTGTACTGAATACCAATGTAGTGCAACATATGTGGATCAGTGGTCAATGAGCATGACTTACAACCCATTGAGCAACTGCAGTGCACAGAGGCAATATGTTGAAATAATGTACATTCACATACTGCTCTTTCTACATAAATGTGCTACCAAATGTGCAGTGCCCCCTGCATGTGCAGCTCTGCCTAAACCACCATCAGCTGGATACAACTGTTATGTGTTGTCAAAAAAAAAAATCACTCCACATGCATAGCACAACTTACACTTGCATAAATCACTAATGGTGCCAGCTGCAGTGTCCCAAGGCACTCCATCCACAATTTCTTGCTCTGAGGGAGAAACCCACCCACCACTACCAGGCATTTGGGGCCTGGCTGGCTATAGTGACTGGGGCACCCTGGATCATAGAATCATAAAGTTAGTTAGAGACCACCAGGGGCATCCAGTCCAACCCCGTGCCATGCAGGAATACACAATCAACGCACTCCCAATAGTTGGCCATCCAGCCTCTATTTAAAAACCTCCAAAGAAGGAGACTCCACCACACTCTCACTCAGTGTATTCCAGTACCAAACAGCTCTTACTGTCAGGAAGTTTTCCTAACGTTTAGGTGAAATCTCTTTTCCTGTAGTTTAAATCCATTGCTCCGTGTCCTAAATCTCTGGAGCAGCAGAAAACAAGTTTGCTCCATCTGCAATTTGACATCCTTTCAAATATTTAAACATGGCTATCATGTCACCTCTTAACCTTCTCTTCTCCGAGCTAAGCCATACCCATCCCTGTAAGCTGCTCCTCATAAGGCAAGGTTTCCAGACCTTTCACCATTTTGGTCGCCCTCCTACGGATGTGTTCCAGCTTGGAGTAAACATCTCTTCCTGAGGGGATGTGTGTGCAGTTGGCCATTCCTGGTGCTCTGCCACCTGAGGCAAGCACCATACTCTGCCTAATGAGAAGAACAGGGCGGAGAACAGAATAGGAAGTAAATCTTGTCTGGCTGAAAGTAATTCCTGTCTGTGTTTAAATATCCACAGACTGAGGTTTGTCTAAGGTCACCCAATGAATTTCCATGGCCGAGCAGGGATTCAAACCCTAGCCTCCAGAGCCGTAGTCCAGTGCTCAAACCACTACATCATGCTGGCTCTCAAAATTACAAAGACACTGAAGCATTTTTCATAGTAATAAGAAGATAAGGCATCTGTTGATCCAAATCAAGACAGATATGATTATGTTCTCACATACTCACTCTTGGAAGTTTTGTTAAGAAGAAAGCATGCTGTGAAATCTGATTATGTTTACCCTATTGGTAAAACCACTTCAATATTAGTCTTTGCTGTGATGTACTATTTGGAGAATTGTAGGTGCTTATCAATAGAGAGCTGAACCTGTACTGTCTAATACTGCAACACAGAGGAATATTTACAACTACAATATTTACAAGAATTCGACAACTCTTAGAAATGCCCATGCAGCAGACACATGTAATAGTCCTGTTAGAAATGTAATAACACTTAGCATTAAAATGTTAAACATGTCTCCAAGAGAACAGCAATGATAGGGCACTTTTAGTGTCCCAAACTCTCCTCATCGCTTGGCCACCTATTCTGACACCCTGAAGGATCTTTCTACCACTTCTGTCCCTGTCCTTTTTTTTCCTCTCTTTCATTTTTTCAAAAGTGTAACTAGTTTAATTCAGTATTAGCCTTGAGAATTTTCCTATTTTAATGTACAGTATTTCCTACAATAAATCTTTTAAGTTTTTTTTCTAATTTAGTCAAGATTTCTGGTGACTGAATGTGCTCTCCATCAAATCTTACAAGCGGGGGAAATCCTAATGAAAAGCAGACATGGGAGAAAAGTGTAAAGAAGGAACTGCTGAAGCCCTTCCCCTCAATTTTCTTCCAGCTACTTTTCAACCAGGAATAGGATGTATGTGTGTACATGCATATATGATTCCTCAAGAGCTGGAAAACCAGATTGGGTGTGTATGTGTCAGAAAAATGGTTAAACAGGAAAAGATTCAGCAGCCTCTTTCCTCTCTTCTTCTTAGATTTACAGTTTTATGTAGTTGCTTTTCTTTAAAAAAAACAACACAGACATCTGATTGTTATATGTATCTGCCATGTAGCTTCTTCATTTGTCCTTCTGCCATGGGAATTTATAGTGAATTTTATCCTTAATTTGTCTAAAACATGACTATTACAATAAATAAAACAACTTTTACCTATTACAATAGGAGCTGGCAATGTTGGTGGACTCTAGATGTTGTTGGACTGCAACTCCCAGCACCCCTTGGTGACAGGTAATGGGAGTCAAAATGGAACAGCATCTGGAGGGTCACAGTTGCTCATCACTCCTGTATTACAAGGTTCTTGGTGTGTTTACTGGAAATAATGGGAGCAGCATGTACTGTTTCCATCGGGTAGTAGGGACACAGTGTTAAGGGTTGGTAGCTGTCTGGTTTATGACACATTGTACTGCTATGGGTGTCTTCAATAAATATTTATTCTTGGATATTATTAGATCTTGATATTATTTGGTGTTTTTAAAGGTACCCTCAAGATTCAAAAGGGGTCAGTGGGCAAGTGATTGCATGTTCCTTCTGTTCTGAATGAGAAAATATGGGCAGTCCTTATAGAGTCTTCATAATTTCATTAACACTGTAATCTCCTACCTTTACTTGCTCAGATATAAGATCGGTCCAGCCAGCAAGGGTTAATGAAAAAAAATAAAACTTAAGTGGTACCAAAGAGCTTTCTTCTCACCATTTTAAACATCTAGATGGGGATGTTGTGATTTGTTTAAATTTAAAAAAATGCCGCAAGTTTTAACTCATCCCTGACTACATATGCTAGTCCAAGTTCATACGAGACAACACACGCTTACCAGAGAATGAAACAAAAGGATCTTAAATTGCACAATAGATATTTAATGCAATATGTAGTTTAACCTTGTATTCAGATGTCTTCTAGGTAAGTGCATATAGGATTGCAGCCTGAATTTCAGAAATCTTCCCGTGGTATAACATGATATCCTCATTCTGTAGACCTGTGCTTATCACCTCAGGCTGAAGATAACTTTATGCTAGATAGCATTCAAAGAGCTAGTAAGTCTGAAAACTTGTGGCTTACCCTATGTGTTTATTCATTCGTTTGTTTTATCTCCCACCTTTCTCCTTACACAGGACAACATGTACAGCAGAAACTAAATGATAAGAACAGTAAAAAGAAATATGCTATCCTATTAAACTGCCACTAATTTGAAATAGCTTTAAAGCATTTTTTAAATATAATTATAATAAAAGTACAGCAAACATGCACTCAATGAGAGAAGGCATAATCAGTTAATCAGCAAGTGCCGGTTTAAATAAAAACAAATCTTTTCTTGCTAGTAAAGGAGAGCAGCAAGGGGGCCATCCCAGCCTTCTATGGAAGAGAATTCCACAGCCTGGGAGCAGCCATTGAGGAGGCCCTCTCATGTGTCCTCATCAGACAAGCATGTGACCATGCTGGGACTGAAAGAGTGCCCTCCCCTGAGAATCTTTAAGATTTTGGCATGCTTATATGTAGAGAAAGGGACTTTCAGATAGTCCGGACTCAAGCCATATAGGGCTGTATAGGTCATACCAGCAGTTTGAATTATGCCTGGAAATGAACCAGTACCCAGTGAAGCTGCTTGAACAAAGGAGTTATATTTTCCCTGTAATCAGTCCCAGTCAGCACTCTGACCACAGCATTTTGGATCATTGAAGTTTCTGAATAGTTTCTAAAGGCAGCCCCATGTAGAATGTGTTATAGTAATCCAACAGGATAGACTGAAGGCATGTGTGACCGTAGCCAGATATGACATCTCCAAGAACGGATGCAGTTTTATCTGTGCAGATGCACTGCCAGCCGCCACTGTAACCTGGGTTTCCGTGCTCAAGGCATTGCTCAGCCATATGCACAAGCTATGAACCTAAGATTTCAGGAGATGTGTAACTTCATCTGGCACAGACTGAACTGCTATTCCCTGACCTGCCTTTCAAGTGGCCAGGAGCAGCTCAGTCTTGTCTGGATTAAGCTTCAGTTTGTTGCCCCTCATCCAGTCCACCACTGGCAGCAGGCACCAGTTTAGTACTGAAACAGTTCCTCAGAGTTAGATGGAAAGGCAAAACAGAGTTGGGTGACAGCAGCCTATGGGCAACACCAAATCCCTGAACTCTCCCCATGGTTTCAAGTAGATGTTAAACAGCATGGTAGAGAGAACCAAATCCTGAGGGATCCCACAGGCCAATAGCCAGAGTGTCAAACAGGAATCCTACAGCACAACCTTGTGAGTTTGCCCCTCCAAGAAGGACCAGAACCACTATAGAACAGTGCCCCTAAGTCCCATCCTAGCGAAGCAGGCTAGAAGGATACCATGTTTGGTATCAAAAGCTGCAAGAAGTCCAGCAAAAGCAGCAGGGAACATTCTATCACTAGCCACTTCCCAGTGTAGGTTATCCACCAAAGTGACCAAAGCTATCTCTGTCCAACAACTGGGCCTGAAACCAGACTGAAATGGATCAAGAAATCCATTATCAAGATAATCCATTTTATCCAGGAATTCCTAGAGTTGGGAGGCAATCACATGCTTTGAAGCTATTTGGATAAATACAAGACAATTTGAAACATGAAACAGTGAGGACTGCTTTTCTGGAAAACTGAATACCTAAATCCATTTGTTCATTCCCAAGTAGAATGTACATGGACTCAGGCCACAACCACAAACTGTAAATAATGAAAAAGCAAGTAGAATTGCAAGCCTCCAAATTTTACACAAGAGATTTGTAGCCACAGACTTTGGCGGGTACATTGTTATAATACAGTTTTTCAGGACTGTATTATAACAGGACCGGACTTCAGATACAACATTTACTTCAGCTGATTGCTTCAGAGAATAAGGGATTATAACATGATTTCTAAGGGTACAGTGGGCCCTTGGTATCCACTGGGGTTTGGTTCCAAGACCCCCTGTGGATCCCAAAATCAGTAGACGTTCAAGTCCCATTATATACAAAGGCATAGTAAAATGGTGTCCCTTATATAAAATGGCAAAATCAAGGTTTGCTACTTGGGGTTTTGTATTGTTTTTTGAATATTTTCAAGCTGTGGATGGTGGAATCTGTGGATGCCAAATCCATGGATACAGAGGGCCAGCTGTATATGTAAACATGTAGACATGGACATATACATGTTGGAATATTGATTTGTAAAAAAAATGAATTATAGTGTTGTTATGGGCCTGAAGGGGCCAAAACTGCCATATCACATGGCAGATTCTCCACACACCAGCTCTCCCCTGCTCCCACATTAAACCATCTCATCACCATTTGTCATGTTTCACAAGTTGGGGGACTGGGGTGACCAGGGTGCCTATGGAATAGCTTGTTCTGCATGACTCCTGTAAGCAACCTTCCCAGTGGTGCATAATTTTCAATATATTTGTATTTGTATTCACAGCGGTCCTACTAACTGTCTGCTGCATGCGGAGAAAGAAGAAGACATCTAATCCAGAAAACAACCTGAGCTATTGGAACAATGCTATCACCATGGACTACTTCAACAGGCATGCTGTAGAATTACCAAGGGAGATACAGTCGCTGGAAACATCTGAGGTAAGGATGGAAGCCAGGGTATTTCCCCTAAGCTCCACCCCTTCCTGTAGATTGGGCAGGCTTAAAGCAGTGGTGTGCAGCCTGTGGCCCTCCAGGTGTTTTGGACTATAGCTCCCAGAATTCCTGACCACTGACCATCTGGCTTAGGCTTCTGGGAATTGGAGTCCAAAACACCTGGAGGGCCACAGGTTGGACACCACTGCCTTTTAAGGGAAAGACCTTTGTTTGAAACCCAGAACTCCTTAGTCTCTTCATAAACTGCTAGTGCTGCTGGCAGGTCGCTAGTGCTAATGCTAGCAGGTTGCTAGTGCTGCTACACCAGCTCCAGGGATGATGGAGTTCTTGGAAGAGTGTGTGCTATCCCAGTGCTGTTGTCATAAAGTCAGGGCCACAGAGACACATATTTTGTCATAGACTCATGAGCACAGAGATCTTAAGCTCAGGGTTGTCAGGTCTCTGAGACAGCTCTGTTTTCAGTGGTTTCGGGCCTGGTGTCTTCTCTGCTGGCACTGCTGGTTCTTCAGCCTTTGGGTCTTAGCCACAGCTGGATCCACAGATCATGACATTATACCCAGCCCCACTTTCTTTGGCCTTTCTATCTTCATGACCCATTCTTTGCCTCAGCATTCTGCTTTTCTAGCCCCTGACCATTCTGTCCCCTTGTCTTTAGTCATCTCCTGATTTACCCACTCTCCCTGCCTTTTCTATTTTCTGCAAATAGCATTGTCTGTAAGATCTTTTCCATAACTCCAGTGGTCTATATCCTTCCTTCCTATCCTTCCTCTTTTTTCCCAGAACTCTATTTCCCAGATCTCTATACACTACCCTTAGGTTCTGATTTTGTGTGTGTGCTTCAGCCACTCTTCTGCCCTTTTGTTTCCCTGTCTCCTGTCTCTCTGTATTCCAGCAGGGCTGATACTCCTTTCTGTTTTGAGGGTTTCCCTGAATTGAGGGTTTATTTTACAGAAGCTGCGCCATTTGGGAACATGCTGTTGTTGAGTGATTAATTTCTCAGCAGCCAGAGCAGAGCTGTTGAGAATAGGGTGTCTTGGAGGTGTCTCATTCAAAGGGTCACTAAGAGTCAGGGTTGACTTGGTAGCAGTTAAAAACAACAGGATATTCATTAAAATCCTATTCCATTATAGTGGGCAGATTGCAGTTGTTCCCATCATTATAGCACTATCATGGGACAGATGCATCTTGCAAGTTTTACCTTTCACTTCTTTATCAAAGATACAAAGAAGCTGGCAGTAGCAATCTGTGGAATTATCACTGATGGAACAAGTTCTCTTGGATAACATAATGTGCTGTCAACCAATGGTTTAATTTGGCCAAAGCTAAGGTATACAATACTGAGCCAAAAGCAGTAAGGTGAAATAAAAACAACCTTGTAACTAACACATATATCAAGTGGCACTTGTTAAACATTTGTGGACTAACTACAATGTTAATCCTCTCCATTGATGCCCCCTTGTCGTGGGAGAGAGGCTTGCATACCCTAATGATGTTTTGAGCTATGCTGGCAGTGGCATAATAGCCACCAGTAGGGTCTTCCATGCCAGACAGGTAAAAACCGAAGGGTCTGACAAAGAGCGTCAAAGGGCAGGATGGGCTCTCTAAGCCTTATGGCAACCGTCCTAGGAGAAGGAAAACTCTAATCCCAAACCCGGGCAGATGGTGCTCATCCAACCCTGTAAGGTCAACCATCTAAGAGAAGGAAACTCTAATCAAACCTATGACCTGAGGACCTCGCTGCTACATCCATGCTTGCAAGGCCACAGCAGATGAACCTTTGGTTTAAAGGGTGAGGCCAGTTCTGTGCACACTGCGCTCCACCAGAAAAATCCATTACACAGGCTCGAAGGACAATGTTTATGTTTAAACTACATCTTAAAATGCTTAATCATATTTCCAAATATGCATAATCATATTTGGAAAGTTAATTAAATAAACTGTTGTTTTATTTTGATATATAGAAAAGGTATTTAAATAAAGGTAAGGCCAAGTTAACTGGTTTTAAGCTCACCAGACTTGGTGATAGTAGTGGTTTTCCTTATAGACTTTTGGTGGTAGGAATGAAAAGAATTGCTTCTTATAATCAGTCTCAACATTAACCAATGAGCAAGTAATTCAAGTGTGTGTGTGTGTGTGTGTGTCATATATATTCTATAATCATATAGATTATACTACCATCTTCTACATTTGTGCATGTACAAGACGTGGCACTGCTTCAGCACTGAAGACCATCAAAGTGTCTTTTGCTCTTTTGTTACTAATTTGAAGAAGAGGAGACCGCACTATCACTCCACAGTAAACTTTGCAAATACATTAATTGTACTCTATAATTTTGGATTATACACAGCAGCCAGGATGCATATAACATCCAAATGGAAAAGTAGTGAACAATTACAGATAGACGAATGGTTGCATAAAGTGATAGACATGAGAGACAACAACTTGTTGACCCACATTCTGAATAGAAAAAATACGGTAAAGGTAGAAGAAGAGTGGCGACCACTACTTAAAGTATGTAAAAGTAGATGGAATATAGAAAAAGCTACTTGAAACATATAGATACAAATAAATACGGGAGAAATCTACAAGATGATAAAATAAGGATAGGAAATGGTATAAGGAATGAAGTTCAGAAATGCCGATGGAAACGGTACATGCTAATGGAAAATACTATTGGGGAGATTTGAGAAATAGATGATTTGTGGTAAATTGTCGTTAGTTAAAGAAAAAGTAGGATATAGGAAGGAACATTAGGAGATGAGAACAATAAAGAAAAACCCTTGAGATGGATTTACGGGGGAAGTTAAATTATGTATTTAAAAAATGTTTGTATAAAATGTTCTTTTACAAGTGTAAATGGGAAACTGTTATAAAATAAATATATATAAAAAATTAATTTTGGATTATAAAATAGATCTAACATTTAGTTCCTGCACAAACCCTTGTAGTTGTCTTTCTTCACCCATGAGATCGCAATGTTGAATTTTACCATACATATCTTTTAAATGTAGTTCAAGAAAGAAAACACCATGACAAATTTTGGAAGGAAAGTTTACAGCTGCTTCATTGTCCAGGTTGTGGTGGATCTATTATTCCTAGCCTCAATTTACTTCGCCCCCCCCCCCGCCCCTGCGAAGCTGTGTACCTTGGGCTAAATCTAATTTCCAGTTCCAACTAGAGTAAGACCCATTGAGTCAATGTATTTTACATAAAGGTTGACTTACCGTTCAGCACTTGATTCAGCGGGGCTCCTCTAGATGGAACTAGCAATTGAATTGTGATAAATATTGAGACTAGGATTGCCAGAATAAAAACTAGAGTGGGCTCCTATACCTTTAATAGTTGTGTAGAAGAAGGAATTTCAATAGACATTGCTTCTCACAGAACTAGATAGCAAGCAATAGTTGCTGAAAGTCCCTTTTTCACACAGCCGTTAAAGGTACAGGAGTATTAGTTCTGTCTCTACCCACCATATTTGAACCATATGAGGCACAATCCATGTAGCCCACTCCAAGGGCCAGCTCGGTCATTAGGCAGACAGTGTGACCACTTCAGAGAGCAGGAACATCATCTTGCTGTACCTCCTGAGTTCCACAACCATTGCCATCTTTGGAAAACAGAGCTGTCCAGGTCACACATTCTGTCTTGTATCCCCATGCTATTCTAACAGAAGGTAGAGGATGTGGTTCCACCACCAGCACTGAAGCAAAATCCATCAGCCACTCCCTTTGGCTTCTATACATAAAAATGGGCATGGGAGGTGCTATCTTGTCCTTTGATTCATGCCTTTATCTCAGCTGGGCCACACCGAGCATTGCCAAGTTTTCAAAATAGCAACAAGGGACAGTATGAACAAGATCTTCTTCGTGGTCTCTGTGAATCACACAGCTGGGTTACTCCTACGCCTGCGCAGAGCTTCGGAAACTTCTAGAATCGCTAGGCAGAACATGCTTGGATACATTTTTGGCGGTAACTCCGCCCACCCTAACGGTCCCTTTTAAGGGCTTCCCGCCTAAAATCCCCCCAGTTCCTTTCTTTCCGCCACATTAGCAGCTTAAGGAACTTCTGTGCACTAGGTGTTTTGGTAATTTTACTGGTTTTGACTTGGCTTTGGCTTTCGACGACGATTCTCGCTACTCTCCACGGTTTTGGTATCTGACTCTGACTTTTTGGCTTTTGACTCACTTCTTCTGGTTTGTTGACTACGATTTCTGCTTGCTTCCTCGGCTTGTCGCTACCTCTGATCTCTGTTACTGACCTTGGACTGGCCCGACGACGATTCTCCATTCCTGACGACGCCTACGGTATTGTGATTTATGATGTCTGCTAAAGGAGCATTTACAATAATAATAATAAAATAATAAAATTTTATTTATATCCCGCCCCTCTGCAACACAATCAGGGCAGCTTACAATATAAAAACTCCATAATCACAATACCCTAGCCCACCCACCCCTTAAAATAATATTAAATTATGATGGATTAAAACAGACAATAATTAAAAATATATATAAATTAGAAGAAAAAATTACAACATACAATCACAGCCTATAAAGGACAGCTGAGTCTTGGGCCGGGATAATTATTCAGGAAAGGCCTGCCGGAAAAGATCCGTCTTGACAGCTTTTTTAAAGCTGTCTAAGGTGGTAATAAGACGGATCTCGTCTGGCAGGCCATTCCATAATCTGGGAGCAGCAGCAGAGAAGGCCCTCTGGGAGGTCACCAACAGCCTTGTTTTCATAGGCTGTAACAGATTCCTCCCAGAGGACCGAAGTATGTGGGGAGGGTTGTACAGAAGGAGGCGGTCCCAGAGGTAAGTTGGACCCAAGCCATGTAGGGCTTTAAAGGTCATAACCAACACCTTGTACTGTGCCTGGAAACTAATAGGCAGCCAGTGGAGAGCTTTTAGCACAGGTGTTATATGCTCTCTTCTGGAAACGCCAGAAATCAACCTGGCTGCCATGTTCTGGACTAGTTGAAGTTTCCGAGTCAAGCACAAGGGTAGCCCCATGTAGAGCGCATTACAGAAATCCAGACGGGAGGTTACCAGTGCATGTACCACAGTTTTGAGGTCCCTAGTTTCCAGGAAAGGGCGCAGCTGGCGTATCAGCCGAAGTTGATAACAGGCACTCCTGACCGTCGCATTAACCTGATTAGTCATCTGGAGCGACGGGTCCAGGAGCACCCCCAGACTGCGAACACAATCCTTGGATTGTATAGAAATAATAATTTCTATTATTATAGAAATCTTTCCTGTATGAAAAGGCCTTGCTCCTGGCTGCACCGCCGACCTCTGTTTCAGCTCCTCCATCGGAGTCTCGAGGCCGTGAACGTTCTCGATCTCCACCGTCCTCTGGACAGAAACGCCGTTGGTCCCGGAGTCCTTCTAGGCATCGCTCCACCGCATTGGATCCCGAGGCTCTACACTCTTCACATCGACGTGTTTCCTCGGATTCGACTCGAGACCATTCGGCGATGGTTCGGGAACCAGTCCCGTCGACCTCCAAGCAGGCTATGGGAGAAAAGGAGCCTCCTTCCACTGAGCCCGTTCCATCCACTGCCGCTGCTGCTTCCTCAGAACCGGCAAAGAAAAAGAAGAAGGAGAAACATCCCTCCAAACACGCTGAGGGCAAAAAGGAGAAAGATAAAAAGGCCAAGCCGGCGGAGCATACTGTTCCACAAGTCCCTCCCCGGGAATCAACGGGGTCTGATGATAAGTTTCTCCATCCTCCACCACCATCCGTCCCAGATGTGGGGACCCGTCATCCATGAACCCCACCTAGTTCTTTGGATGTTGTGACTGTCGAACTCTCCCCTGCCTTGGATGTTGCGAAACCCTCTGCACATGTAGAGTCGTCACTGGCTTTGGTTGTGTCACGGGACCAACTCCTAAGACGCCACTCTTCGGATGTCGAGGTGGAGACTGTCGAACCCGAGGGCTTGTCTCAGAGCCACGTACCCCCCATCAGGGAGTATGTTCCAGCTTATTTGGCTTATGACTTAGCCCGTTCTATTTGTAGGACCCATCTTGGTTCTCCATTGGGGTCACAGATCTTCAATCCCAGCAGAGACCTCATTGAGATGTCCCAACCTTCACTCCCGAGACCTCGTTCCCACTCTCCCGTGATTTTGGATGTTGCTTCACAACGGGATGCTACTGTTCAGGTTTCGCCGCTCAAGCACCGACCTCTGCCACGAACCCCTCCAACTCCACAGCCTTGCTCCCCCACGCCTACAAGGCCTAGAAGCCGCTCGCCAGATGCATCATCATCTTCATCAGCTGCTTTTTGGGATCTCTACAGACCCTATTTGCCTTCTCCGAAGTCTGAACTGATGGACGAAGATTCCATTTCCCCGACCGATGACGTCCGGGCCTTCGGGGAGCAGATGGTGAGGATGTCGCATGCCTTAGATCTGAAGGTGGAAGATCAGCCGACTGACCCTGTAGATCCCATCTTTCAGAGGATCCAGTCCAAGGCACTGCCGTCTGCTACCATCCCAGTGTTACCCTCCTTGTTGATACTGGCACAAGGGTCCTGGGAAAACCCTTCGTCAATCCAACCCACATCCAAAAAGATTGACAGGCTGTACCGAGTTGGGGGAGATCATGTTGATTGGTTACAGAACCACCCGAAACCAAATTCAGTAGTTGTTGAGGTGGCCCAAAATAGGAAGCAACGCTGGCCCCTGTCTTCCCCACTGGACCCGGAGGGTAGGAAGCTCGACATCATCGGCAAAAAGATCTACTCAGCGGCTGGCTTGAGCTTCTGTGTCGCTAATTATTCAGCGTGCATTGGAGCATACCAACAAGTGTTGTGGGAGAGAATGAGCCTCCTGATTAAATACCTTCCTGAAGAGCGGCGTCGAATGGCAGAGGCCATTCAATCTGAAGCACAGTCCCTTGCAGGACTTCAAATGAATTCGGCCAGGCATGTGGTGGACTGCGTGGCAAAAACCATTGCTGGTTCGATAGCCCTACGGAGGCATGCATGGCTATGTTCTTCCGGCCTCACACTCCAAGCGTCAGCCACTATTGAGGATCTTCCTTTTGACGAATCGGGCTTGTTCAACGGTTCTACTGATGACAAGCTCGAATTCATGCAAAAGATGAGGACCACGGCCAAGAAGTATGGTATGGGCTCTAGCTCCACTTACCAATACCGGCCCAGAGGGAGGTATTCCTGGCAGGCTCCATCCTATGGCCAACAATCCCAGCGGGGTACTCTGGCCAAGCTTACTGGCAATCCCGTTACGTTCCCTCCACATCTCCAGCCTCTTCGGTGAGGAGCCAGGGCTTGGGTTCCAGGCACCGACAACTGCCCAGACAAAGACCCAGGGATCAGGGTCGGAAGAAATTCTAATCCCTTCTTGTTTGATGATCTCTCTGTTTCTCCCTAGACTCCTCTCTTCAGGGATCGACTGTCCAACTTCCAAGACGCCTGGTCTTCCATAACGTCAGATCGATGGGTGCTCATCCGAACAGACTATTGGATAGAGTTCGACACTCTGCCTCTGACGGGATGGGTTTGATCAACACCGCCCTCCCCTCCCCTCCCTGAGGAGGTGGAGACTTTGTTGCAGAAAGGGGCCATCGAACCTGTCGACCCCGACCTTCACCACCTCTGCTTCTTCTCGAGGTACTTTCTGGTCACCAAGAAGGATGGCGGTCTGCGCCCGATTCTCGACCTCCGTGGGGTGAACAAGTACATAACCCCCCAAAAGTTCAGGATGGTCACCTTGGCATCGATCCTTCCACTTCTGAGGCAGCACGACTGGTTCGCATCCATAGACCTGAAGGACGCCTATTTTCATATCGGGATCCACCCGGCCCACAGGCGCTTCCTTGCATTTCAAGTCGGGACTGAAGTCTTCCAGTTCAGAGTTCTCCCCTTCGGCCTTTCCACCACTCCCCGTGTCTTCACGAAGTGCATGGCAGTAGTGGCGGCTTTTCTTTGGCAGCAGGGAGTAGAGCTCTTCCCTTACATCGATGACTGGCTGATTGTTGCGCAGACTCGGCATCAGCTCGAACTCGATATTGGCCTCACCTTAGATGTCTTAGACTACCTGGGACTCGTTGTTAACGTCGAGAAGTCTCAACTCCTGCCGGCGCAAGTGATTCAGTTCATTGGGGCTCGTTTGAACTCTTCAACTGCAGCGGCTTACTTGCCTCAGGACCGCTTCGACAACCTGCGATCCCTAATCCATACCTGCCGTCGATCCTGAAGGCTTCTGGCACACTCAATCCAAGTGCTTCTCGGCCACATGGCAGCTACGATGTACGTGACTCGGCTTGCCATCCACTCCAGCACTGGTTCCTGCAAGTATTCGACCCTCTTCATGATTCTCCAAACAAGATGCTCATGATGCTGAGAGCAGTTCAAAGGTCACTGGACTGGTGGCTGGTACCGGACAATGTCTTGTCGGGCATGCCCTTCGACCTCCCTCAACCGGACGTCTCTCTGACAACGGACGCTTCGATGCAGGGATGGGGAGCGCATCTCGGCTCCTACGAAATCTGGGGTTCTTGGAGCACAGAGGAGCAAGCTCTCCATATCAACGTCCTGGAGCTCCTCGCCATCCATAAAGCACTGAGGGCCTTCAAATCCTTGGTGAGAGGCAGGACTGTACTAGTGCTGACGGACAACACGTCGGTCATGTACTACCTAAACAAGCAGGGAGGTACGAGGTCCCCTCAACTTCTCCAACTCGCGTTGGACATATGGGAGTGGTGCGTGGCAAGGAAGGTGTTTCTCCAATCCATTCATCTTCCAGGGGAAGAGAACACTCTTGCTGATGGACTCAGCTGTTCAAGTCTCTCCATCCACGAGTGGCAGCTCCACAGATCGGTCACACTGGACCTGTTTTGAACCTGGGGGTTCCCGCAAGTGAATCTTTTCGTGTCCTCCCGAAAATGCTCAGTGTCCCCAGTTCTGCTCGAGGCAGTGGGCTCCGAGATCGAGGGGAGACGCGTTTCTGTTCCAGTGGTCGGGTCCGCTGCTCTACCTGTTCCCTCCATTCCCACTGCTGACAAGAGTGATCACCAAGCTTCGTTGAGACAGAGCGAATGCCATCCTCATCGCCACATGGTGGCCTCGACAACCGTGGTTTGAGACCCTGCTTCGCTTGTCGGACCAGCGTTTCATCCGCCTTCCATCCCATCCAGATCTGCTCACCATTCACGGGGGCAGAGTCAGACATCCCGACCTGGACACTCTGCGTCTGACAGCCTGGAGGTTGACCCTGTAACTCTTCCTTCGAGTTCAGGACTCTTGGGTTCATCCTCGGTGCTGAGGCAACCTGCATCTCTCCACCCAGACGTCCAGGCCGTCATCGATGCTGCACGGAGGCCTTCCACCTGAAATCGTATCACTATAAGTGGAAAAAATATGAAGCATTTCTGGCATCCCGGGATCCAACCCTTGACCAATTCTCCATCCCAACGGTCCTGGAATTTCTTCTACAACTGTCTTCTGTGGGCCTGTTGCTCTCTTCGATCCGGTGCTACCTGGCGGCCATCTCCACCGAATTCCAGGTGAGAGGTCTTCCTTCTCCCTTCGTGGATGCTACGGTGAAGACATTTTTGAAAGGCTTTGCAAACCTTCACCTCCCCGGTGACTGAACCGACCCTGGCTTGGAGCCTCGAACTGGTCCTCTCACAGCTGGTCCGCCAACCATTTGAACCTATGGCTTCCACCGATCTCTGACTGCTATCCTGGAAAACTGCGTTCCTTGTGGCTATCACTTCGGCACGTCGGGCTGGAGAGCTTTGTGCCTTGAGATCCGATCCTCCCTACACTGCTTTCTACAAGCACAAAGTGGTCCTCCATCCCGACATCTCCTTCCTCCCGAAGGTGGTCTCCAACTTTCATCTCAACCAATCCATCACTCTCCCTGCTCTGATGCAGGACCCGAAGGACGAATTCGAACGCACCCTCCATCTCATGGACGTCAGAAGGGCTCTAGCCTTCTACATTCAACGGACTGCGTCCCACAGAAAGTCACCCAGACTTTGTGTCTTATGCTGACTCGAAGCTCGGAGAGCCCATTTCCTCACAGAGACTATCCAAGTGGGTGACTTCGACCATTGCTCTCTGCTACGAACTGGCAAAGAAGCCTCTGCCGTCTCGGATTCGAGGACACTCTACGAGAGCTGTTTCCACTTCGACAGCCTTTCTCTCTGGAGTGCCTCTGGAGGACATTTGCAGAGCTGCAACCCGGTCATCACCTTTGACTTTTATTTCTCACTATAGACTTGACTCTCGTTCTAGGAACGAGGCTGCCTTTGGAAAGGCTGTATTGTTATCCTCTATTCAATAAGTGAGTTTTCATGTTGCCAAGTCATTGTTGTTATGTTTGCTTTGGTACCTTTGCTTAAGATTGTGTGTTAATGGTTTTGCATAAGGGGTATACTTGGTGTAGGACATACCTGCCTCCATGAGTGAAGCTTGCCAGTCTACACCCAGCTGTGTGATTCACAGAGGCCACGAAGAAAATGGACAGGTTGCTTACCTGTAACCATAGATCTTCGAGTGGTCTTCTGTGAATTCACACAGACCCGCCCATCCTCCCCTCTATGTCCTATTACATCATGTACACATGCTTAATGTTCCTGATGCTGCAGATTGTGGCATCATTCAAGGAACTGAGGGGATTTTAGGTGGGAAGCCCTTATAAGGGACCGTTAGGGTGGGTGGAGTTACCGCCAAAAATGTATCAAAGCATGTTCTGCCTAGTGATTCTAGAAGTTTCCGAAGCTCTGCGCAGGCGCAGGAGTAACCCAGCTGTGTGGATTCACAGAAGACCACTCGAAGATCTATGGTTACAGGTAAGCAACCTGTCCTTTATGCTTTACCTAAATACTAAATGAAAGAATTGATTTCAGTTAACTTAGCCATGTATTTCCCTGGAAAATTAATATATTGTCCACATTCATACATTACATAACACACACATTTCTGTCTGTATGATAGGCCCATACCCCAAGATACTGATTTTTTTGGCATCTTGCTCAGTCTATATCTGAAAGCTTTTGAGCCCTCAATAGGGAACATCCCTCATAATAAGGGACACCTGGCAACCCTGCCCCCACCATTCATATGTAAGGATCACTGAAATGAACCGACCTTGCGAAAGACGGTGCTTAGTGGTTGACACAAAAGCCTACCCACATCATATAACACAACTTTATACTCTCTTTGCATTGCACAGGGGTAACAGAGACACACCATTGTACTGGGGAACATCCCATCTATGTGTGACAGACTTGCTAAAGCTTAATCTTCTTTTTCTCTCTTTCTGTCCCCTCCCTCCTCCCACTTTTCAGGACCACCTGTCTGAGCCGCGCTCCCCAGCCAATGGTGATTACAGGGACACTGGCATGGTCCTTGTTAACCCCTTCTGCCAAGAAACACTGTTTGTAGGACGTGAGCAAGTCTCTGAAATATGACCCTGCCCCTGCTGTAGTACTCGCAGTTGCATAAGTATGGTCTCCAGATTATAAATATATAAATATATATATTATAAATATAATCTTTGTGTAACCCTGAATTATGAGAAACATTTTCAGCTTCCCACCCCCAAGAATTATCAACCTCTTTTTTATAAGTGTGATTAAAAACTTTACAGACCAAACTTCAGCTTTATAAAATAAAAGTTATTTCTAAGCAAAAACAAAAGAGCCTGCTGAGCCAATTTTTTACTGAGTGCTTATACTGTAATTGGTGCATGGCTTGTATGGAACCAAGCCAGGTTTACTTATTTTTTAAAAAACATTTTGTCTATGTCTCCCCTCCCTTTTGCCTGCCTATTTCACAAGACTGGGCAAGCACAGGAGTCTCTGCTGATATATATATTCAGATATAGTCTAGAATTCTTTTGGGCTGAGCCATAGAAAAAAAGACAGTTATCCCTGTTCTGCTAACACAATGTACTGTGACTAAAATGACTGCTGACAGAGCGTTATTTGAGCATTAGGGGATTGGCAAACAAGGCAGGCAAGAATCTGCACCATGCCATATGTGCTAATGGACCACCAGGCTCTGAGAGCACATGGGGCTCTCTAGCTTGCGTGAATGTGACAGCAGGGCCTGATGGAAATGCAAAGATTTTCAAGTTCCAATTTGCCCACTTCTTATCTGGTCCCAGTTTCAACAGGACTTTAAGTTAAATCCTGGTTAAATATCTGTATTATTAATGTCAAGCTAATTTTTGCTGTGTTCTCTGCAGCTTGTCTATTTGAGTGGGGATATAGCTTCTTTCTGTTTGGTAGTCCTAAGCATTACCAGTTCTCTTGCTTTCTTTTGAACAGACTGAATTATTTGTGAGGGTAACATGGCCTGGGAGTTGATAAAGTGAGATTAATATCATATGCTTTATAGTTTCAGGTACTTTAAAGCTAGTGCTTTACAGCCTCTTTTATGTTTAGCCTTGCAACAGCATTATTCTAATGTCACAGAGGGGGAAATGTTATCGAGAGATAGTAAGTAATTCACACATTGAGTCCACAGTTGAACTCAAGTGCCAAGTCCAACTGCTGCCTGTCATTTCACCTCTCATGCCCCATGCATCACTGTGGTCTAGAGAAGCAGATAGCAGATAGAGAAGAAAATACACAATTATTTCCCACATTGGTCCCTGGCAAAATAAGAAACAGCTCACATTTGATGTGCCTGACAGAATTCCTCAGAGCATGAGACACCTAATGAAGGGTTTCCTGCCTTCCCTTGTTCTTTTTTGTCTTCTGGGAGGTCACAGAAGGTACATGGCAGTAGTGTTCACCATGGAAGTGTTAGAGCACTTGATCACAACAGTGAAACAACTTCTCCTGGAAAATGTTAACAATACAGGCAGAGGCCATTTCACTGTCAGTCTGCTGATCAAAACACCATTTTTTCCCTCCATCTGCCAGCTTGGAAAAAAGCCTTTCCTTTAAAACGTATTCTGTTTTCAGTCACTTGACACTGCTTTATTTCTTCACCTATTTCCAGCAAGCTTGCCACCGTTCACTGATGTTTGTGTAGTTTCCAACTACAGAGTCAAAAAACTACACATTCATTTATATGATGGTGAATAAGTAGACTATATATTGCAGGGGCAAGGGAGTGTTGCTGCCCTCTTAACGTCTGTCAGCCCCAGCCAACCTAGCTAATGATCAGGAACAATGGCAGGTGGAGTCCAGTAATATCTGGAGAGCCACGTTTTCCCCACCTGTTACAAAGAAATATTGTGCCTCATGCTTGTGGAGATAAAAAGAGGAACTGAAATTCTATACATGTTTATTCAGAAGCCTACAAAGCAGATTTTTCTTTTGCAGGGTTGAAGGCAGCTTCCTCCCACCTTCATAATATAAATAAGAGATGTATAAATCAGCCAGTTTAGTCCTGGTTACATCATTAGCCCTGGCTCTGCCAGCAAGCTTCAGATGGACTATCAGTCTTGTGTAATGTTTTAACTAACAGATATACATTAGTGTATTTATTTACACATTTACTCATCACCAGCTTCTCTTTTTTAAAAATCTAAAGCACTTGTGAAATTATTCTGGAGAGGTGATGGGGGGGGGGTTCTTGGCATCATCATGCCAGTGAGTTCACACAGTGTCAAGCTGTAAACACACTAACTCCTGTGCTTAAACCTGGAGTAGGAAATGGCTTACTTGAGTTGTGCTCCCTGAGCAGATCCCTTGCTCAAATAATATAACTAGGTGCTTGGAAAGAGGTAAATATTCAGTCTCTGCACTGCCCACAATCTAGTTTCTTTCTGGCCTTGATTCTTCCTTTTAGAAGTGTTCATTCATATGTCACAGGTTAGGAAGTTGTGGGCATGGGTTCACATGGAATGACACAAACAGTTTCATTCATTTAAACAGCTCTTCTTGATATAGGGGGCATCTCTTGCTAGTACATGTGGAAGCCTAGAGAATGCCAGTGTTTTAAATATGTAAAGGACTCTTTCTTTCCCCCTATTATGGTTCTGAACTGCATTGTCTTTTCCATGTGCTGCTCTTGCAGCAGACAGATTCCTCATGAAATAGATTGCTGACTGGGTGAAAGGCCCAAACAATTGTTCCAACAAACATGCCTGGGGTAGGCAGCCAGACACAATGAGAAATGTCCCAGAAGCTCTTGGGACAGAGCACAGATAATGAGCCCCTTTCCAAATCCTGCTTGGCTCTGCAGATCTCAACCAGTGTGTGCAGCAGCAGAGGCAACTCATTTAGTGTAGATATTCTGCAGTTCAACATGCCCTTACCAAGGCGCAGGGCTTCCCTTTTGGGGCAACAACCCTCTACTTCTACAGCAAACAGCTCTGGGGCCACCAGCCGTAGGGTTAGTGTTGGTGGCGGAGGAGGTCTCTCAAGGCCATCAGGTGTTTATGTGGGCACTGTACCAACAGGAGGTGTGAGCAGTCTGGGCACCCGGGTGTCTCGCAGAGCTCTGGGTATAAGCAGTGTCTTCTTACAAGGCCTCCGTAGTTCTTGTTCAGCTATACCATTACCTCAAGGGCTGGAAAAGGGTCGAGGCCTATCCTATGAGAGCCTGAATGAGTCCCTGGTGGACTACATTGAAAAGGTGAGAGCTTTAGAGCAGGTCAACCAGGAGCTTGAGGACCGCATCCGAGTCTACCTGACCAAGAAATCTTCTAGTGCCAGTAACTGGGGAGCCCTGAGAGAGAGCTGGGAGACCATCTGCCACCAAGTGAGTATGAGACCTTTTGGAAAGACAGACGTTAGCTGAAACAAAAAGATTCTGGTGGACGATGATTAAATCCAGCTTCATGGTAATGTACCAACACCTTGCTCAGCACATTTTTAACTTTAATCTTCATGATAATTAGCGTTATAATTTTCCAGTGTGCTGTGGAAGATCCATATTATGTATGAGAATTGCCTAAGGAGGTTCATGCACAGGGGAGATTGAGAGAGACTGAAAAGTTCCCCTTGTTTGGCCTGATTATAATCAGCTATTTTCCCTCATAGCAGCTGTTATGATTAGGAGAAAAAATAGTAAGAGAATTGCTGCCAAAACGGTGTGAGTTTATCCACCCTGGCATCATCTCATTACCAGCCTGATACTGTGTGTAATGAGGAAAGTGAGATTAGTGTGGTATTTCCATCTTTCACTCATCACATTTTCCAGAAGCCAGGCTTACTTTAAAAAAAAAAAAATGGATTGTGGCAAAATGCTTCTACTCTTCCAGTGCAGAGCAGCCTTTTAAAGACAAGGTGAATGTGTATATTCACACTGTGTTTCTAAAAACAAAAACACACCTTTTGCCTGTAAATCGTGAGCATTTTGTTTGTGTATAAAATGAATATATTAATAATAACCTCACCTGCCTTATGAAAATGAAGCAGGAGGGAAGAAGACAAAGTGAAAGCCAGCAACAGACAATCAGGAGCATGTTCAATGAAATACCAGGAAGAAACACTAGCTGGTAGAATAAAGTATCGGTGTGCCAATATTAGCTCAGCCATTGTTGTGCTACTTACTACTTCCGTTGTTACTTTTCTGTGGCATATATACAGGACATGTGGACCTTTTGAGACCCTATCAGGGATGCGTGTACTATAACAGCACAATTTTATACTTGTATGTTGAGTAGCAAATCCTGCTGAGTTCAATGGGATTTATTCCCAAGTAAGCGTGCATAGGAAGAGTCAGTGTAGTGTAGTGGTTTGAGCATCAACTATGACTCTGGAGACCAAAGTTCAAATCCCCACTCGGCCATGGAAGCCCACTGGGTCATGTTGGGCAAGTCACTCTCCTCAGCCTCAGAGGAAGGCAAGGGCAAACCACCTCTGAACATTTTGCTAAGAAAACCCAGTGATAATGTCACCTTAGGGTCGTCATAAATCAGAAACTACTTGAAGGCACACAACAATGACATGGGCATAGAACTGTGCTTTATACAATTTTCTGGAAATGTCTTGGTGGATGGGCAAAAGCAGGGTGGGGAAATTTTAGCCCTTCTAATGTTGGGTAAACTTCAACACTCCTTTACCAACAGCCATGCTGGCCATGGCTTTTGGGAGATGAAGTCTAAAATATCTGAAGGACCAAAGATTTCCACCCTTGAGCTAAGCAGTGGTAGCCATATTTGGACTTAGGAGGAAAGAATCAACCATGAAGATCAACAGAAGGCCACAAGGAACGCAATATGTATCATAGATACTGTGAGGAGAGACAAAACCAAACCAAAACCTATATATATATCCTGAGAAATGTTGCAAATGTAATTACTATGCCTGCTCATACTGAAATCTAATGAACTGCCATGATTATTCAGATTCTTCTCTGGGTCAAATCTGACATCAGTCACGCAGATTTTAATGTCCTCCTTTATGTCAGGAATGGGGAATGCATGGAAGTCCAGATGTAGGTGGATCAGAATTTGCATCATTCGTGACCATTTCCTATAATGGCTATGGCTAATGGGAATTATAGTCCCAACAACATCTGGAGTCTGCATCTTCCCCTGTCCCACTATATCATGTGGCTTGGCTTCCATGTTTTTAGCTTGTGAAAGTATTTGCTTGGTAGACAACTCTGTATATTTTTTCTACTCTCTGACTGAAGCATGCTGTGTTATTTGAAGTACATATGCCACTCAGTAGTGGACTGGTGAATGGAGGGTCCAAACTCAATTAGAGGACCAAGCAAAATTATCTATTTTACTATAATTCTCCAACAAGTTTACAAGTAAGCAGAATCAGTTCCCATCCTTAATGTGAAGATCTCCTCATGGAAATAAACCCTCTTCACCACCCCATAAATTTAACTGAAAAAAACACTACTGAATTGCCCTCTAGGGACCATGAGGTACAATATGATCAGGAAATCCCAGCTCTGCCCCCAAAACTGTTTTAGGCCCACAAGATGCTTTGGGTTGTTTAAACAACATCTGGATAGGGGGTGGGGGGAATTCCAACTCCAGAGTTAAAACAGGTTGTGGGTAGAGACCTGGTGAAATTGCTTCTTATGGCGCCTGTTCGGTCCAAGAACTTTTTTAAAAAAACTTGAAGGGTCCTGGTGGAGGCCTGGTCAAGTAAAGGGATGTAGCTCCTGGATCTCAGGAAGCTGCCAACCACTGCTCTACGTAAATATTGCTTCCATAAAATAATATTCTTTTTTATGCTTCCCATACATATGCTGGTATGTGTAATGAATACACACATTTTTTTCACCACATGTGTAAGGCAGGCCTAAGATATTTTGCTGCCTGAGGCAGAGTAGCAAATGACACCCTCACGGGCCCAAGCCAAGGTACATACAGTACCTGATGCCAGCAAAGCTATTTTGAAAAAATGAAGAAGAAAATCCCACAAGATATAACCACTTCCATACCCACCTACCCCATCCTGGCCAGGCAAAAGCAAGGAGATTTAGACTACATAGCAACTCCAGCTAAATATGTTCGCCTGAACTTTAACCCCAAGTAAAGAGAAGAGGTGTACCTCAGACAAATATTGCGGGGTATTACAATTCATTATCAAACTGCCATTGATAAAGAACTGGAAGAACAGTGATGATTTACTTTTCGGGGGGGGGTATAGCTGACATAGCAAAGTATTTAGCACAAATTTCATTAGTCTTCTGGAATGTATCATGGATCTTCCTTTTTGAAGATGTTTGGGATGAGAAGGGAAGTCATGACTTACTGAAGAGATAGAAAAGTTAGTAGTTAGTGAATTCATTTAGTTATATTAAGATGAAAAAAATCTAATTCAATTGTATTTACTTTAGAAGGGGGAAATATAACAATTACCTTTGTTAAATTACCTTTTAAGGGTGTATCCAAATTGGAGAATTATTATTATTATCTTTTATTTCTATAGCACCATCAATGTATATGGCACTTCAGAAGAAAAAAGAACAACAAAACAATTACAGCTGTTTAATACTGCCATGGGTCCATCCTATGGAATCCTGGGATTTGGAATCTAGTGAGGAACTTAGAATTCTTCAGATTTCTAAACTGCAATGTTCGAGCTCTCTCTTCCATTGAATACTAAGTACCTTGGGAAGCTACAAAACCCTGAATTCCACAGAAGGGACCCATGGCAGTCAAAGTGGTATCAAAGCATTATAATTGTGGGCCATAAATACACACTAAATTTTAACTTAAATGTCTACACACAAAACCTTACCAGAATAAAACTGAAAAATGCCATCCAATTTTATATTCACCTACTGTGGTATCTATTTTGAGCTTGGGAGAGAGTAGAAATGCTCCATGAATTTTTGAAAATCCATTTCTCATGCATGCCACTGAAACCACTTCATTTGCTTCCCTGATAATTTCATGTTCTTGCCACCACCTGTTTCTTCAGTTTACTGATTCCCACATGGATCCTAGCAAATGCTAGGATTAAGTGCTTCAAAATCAAGCTTCACAAGACAGATGAGGAGCCCCTGTCCAGTGTAGAACACCAGAGGACCCTCTGGATGCAAAGAATATCACCACCTTTTATTTGTTCACTTAAAGTCTTAACCTTGGAATTAACTGAACTATCATACTCTAATCAGGAACAAAAATAAGTGGTTTGCATTTTGTGACCTAAACATTTAAATTCTCCAATACAAGAAGTATGTTTGCAAAAAGCAGTAAGTATTCTTGCTAAAAATTCAGGACAACTAGGTTTTGGATAAGTAACCAGCTTGTAAAATTTGTTGGCTGATTAGCACTATTATTTAATTATTTAACAACTTATTTCTGGAACTGAGTTAACATTGAAATGCCAACTTAATCCCTTTAATTAAAAATAAATTTAATAAAGTTGCCTAAATTAGTTGATAAGTCATATGATTCCAACTGGAAATAAAATTAGAAATAAAAAGGAGGCAAATCCCTGTTCACATATCTGCCCTAATCAAGGCAGGGTATGGTGCTGCTTTATTGGATAGAGACCTACCACCGACATGCTTGTGATTTTTAATTTTTTTAAATCAAGTAATAAACCTAAGCCATTAATACCTGATTTTAAAAAATGGAATTAAGCCCCCTGAGGCTGGAAGCATGCCCTCCCCCCCGCAATTGTTATTGGATTGCAAATTCCATCAGCCCTTGCCAGTATAACCAATAATAGGAGTGGCTGGAAACTGCAATCCAACAACATCTGGAGAATTACATATTCCTGCCCTGTCCCAAAACTATTCCACTTCCCTTCCCTAAAGGTACAGTCTCTGCAATTTTGCTTCCATGTTGCTTATACAGTAAATAAGGATGTGATCAAATAAGCATACTAATGTATAATAAGATTGCACAATGCAAACTAACCACTGCAGCAATTTTGTTCATCAGCAGCATATGATTCAAACAGAAGAATGACAAGCTTTCCATTTTCTTATCTTCCCAATATGAGATTATCTAATCAGGAGAAGGTGGGGGGGGGAGCAGGAGGTAAAGTGTGACATCTTTCAAAAGTCACCTAATAGCAAGGACCCTATTTGGTCAAAGAATATTGGAACCCAACCAGGAGGATGTCCCCTCAGCCTTGCCTCAACCTACAAGTGGCCTGCAAAAGGAAACATTCCTTGGCATTTGCTAGAGGAGAACAAGAGGAAGAAGAAGGGGGAAGTTAGACTGAGTTCAAGTGCCTTCTTCCTTGTTTCTGCCCTGCCTACAATCAGGTTTGGTCTAAGAAGATTTTGCTCTCCGCATCTAATTGCTCTTTGAACCCACAAGTACAACAGCAACTACAGGGCCTGTGGATCTCAAGAAGAGGGCAAGAATCTCAGTTAAGCAATGCAAATTGGATTTTTATTTTTATTTTTTAAAATCTTTTTTAAAAAGGCTGTCGACACACTCACTTGTAAAACTTTGTATAAGAATGCATTTTTCACTGACTGTAGTTTGAGACACCACTGGTGTAATTCAAGTTCTGAGAGGTTCATTTTCCTAGTACCAGATCCCATCTGATCATGGAAGCTCTGCAGGGTCAGGTTTGGTTAGTACTTGGAAGGAGGACTGCCAAAGAATCGCAAGTGCTGTAGGCCATATTTCAGAGAGAGGCAATGGCAAACCACCTCTGAATATTCTTTGCTTAAGAGGTTGTCTATACGGTGAAAATACTCCTCATAGAATTTGAGGAAAATATGATTTGTCTTAATGAGATCCCACATCAATCTGCTGTATTCAGAAGGGGGGACCAAAATCTCCAAAAACCATGCAGGAAAAGTCTTTGCTACTTTCCCCATATTTTTTTAAAAAGCTCCATGGGGAATGTGCATTCCTGTTCATTGGGACAACCAATTTGCTTTGGTGCGCATTCCCGAAAAGACCAGAAGCAGAAAGCTGATTGGTTGGACATGCGCAGGGGGCAGAGCTTGCTAACAAGGCACGTGCCTTTAATTGCCATCTTGGATTTTCACTGTAGCGATCATGCATTGAGGTGATGAAACAGCCTTGTTTTCTATTTATTTAAATGGAATGTTGCACTTCTGCACCTTAGATAGGCTTTTTTTTAAAAAAAAATACTGTTTGGCAGTGGCAACAAAACACGAGTAATCCACTCACGCCCACCATCTTGATTCACAGGCATGCCTGTTTGAACAACAAACACGGATAGGTTTGCATGCCTACGATCTTGCAAAAAAATAATAATAATTGAGACAAATGAAAACTGCTGCGAATTGGCATTAGTGCACATCAATCCACATTTAAAGCCCTAAAAAAAACCAATGAAATGAATGAGATTTTCATAAGTCAACAAACAAATTGAAGGCACATACACACACTTCAGCTTTTCCACCCACATGGTCCCTCACTTTCTACTGAAACAGGAGAGATACTTGTTTATCAGAAGTACTGGTGCTAATTTCTTGCTGATTAGACATGGCGTTCTGACTTTAGCAGCCATCACCACCAGAATATCACCACCACCACATCAGTGACAGAGTGCAAATGAGATAATGCATCTGCATATGAACCTATTAACAGAACTGTAAATTGGAAGGAGAAAGGACAATCTCACAGTCTAAATAGAAGGGGAGTCAATTTAATGGGATTCCATTTAATATGATTAATAGGTGATGATGGACCTCTCATGCACAAATTTGTCTAATCTGATTTGATGCATCATCACTGTGTCTTGTGATCATCAAATCTGCAAATTAATTATGCAGCATGAAGTACTTACCCAACCTACTATAAATCAACTTCATTCTGTATTCTAGTATAACAAGAAAGGGAGAGAAAAAAAATCTCCCTTTTCTCCCTGTATCTACCCATCCAAATAATATTGCACAGCAAGTTTGTTTACAAAGACTGGCACACAGCAACCAGAAATGGCCAGTAAAGAGACTATTTTAGCTTCTTCGTTGTGGTAACAATGCAATATGACAAGTAATTTTAATGCAATAACTTACCATGGAGATACAATGATATTTTCCTCCACACTGCCAGAGGGTATGCTTTCAAAAAGTATCCACACAATCATAGGTCTGTTTGATTGCTTTTGTTACTTACGTTTGTATTCTACCTTTTCTCCACTCAAGATTAAGGCAATGAGCATAGCTCTTCTCCTTCCTATTTTATCTTCATAACAACCCCGTGAGGTAGTTCAAGCTGAGAAAGAGTGACTGACCCAAGATCACCTAGTGTATTCCATAGCTGAGTCAAAACCTCAACTTGGATCTCACAAGCTCTAGTCCACTGCTCTAAACACAACATCAAATATACAAAGCTCAAGGCATATGGCTAACCAATATCAGCCACATTGAGTATAGCATCCAACTGCCTAAAGATGTTCAACTTCACTATCTGATCCATTTAAGGATTCAATTCTAAATTCAGATTGTATGCACTCTTTATATTTGACTGACCTCTTCTAGGTTGGGGATGCAGTTCTGGAAAATGCTCGGCTTATGTTACTGACAGAGAATATTCAAGCCTCTGCTGAAGATGTTAAAGACAGGTAACCCTCTAGATACTACTTTTTCTATAGTGATACTGAAGACAGACCCAGCTCAAGACATTTTGCTGCCTGTAAAAGAAGAGTAGTAGTGACCTCCCACTCAAACAATTGAAATGCACAGTTTTCAAAACTGTTGGTGGGGGTGGGGGGGAGAATATGAAGCATAAAGTCCCACAGGCAGTTCTCAGTGATAAAAATACAGTCATGAAGTAAATTGCTATTTGTTACCCTTTAATGATACTCCAAATCTGCTCCCTGAGGTAGCTGTGTGCCTCTGCCTAATGGTAAAATTGGCCTTGATGGAAGAAAACAGTGAAAAAGGTTTACATTGAAAATACATTGGAAAAAGGGACTGGCCTGGTGCTAAAGAAGGGGACTGGCTCATTGGACACACATGGGTAGGACAAAGCTATGGCCAGTAGGTAGGAAAGGTATCCACCAGAAGACTTAAGTTCTGTGCTATATCTTTTTTCTCCACAGATATGAAAATGAACAGCCATTCCGAAAGGCAGTGGAAGATGAAATTAACTCTCTCTATAAAGTGATTGATGATGCTAACTTGACTAAAGTGGACCTGGAGAGTCAAATCGAAAATATGAAAGAAGAACTAACTTTACTGTCAAAGAACCATGAAAAGGTAAAGGAACATATGGCTGAGAAAGAACGTATAGCCAGCATGCATGTATTTACACACAGCACTGACTCACGTATCTGAATAAAGGCAAGTGATGTAAATCTTCCATTTATTTCATGCTTGCATGCAAGAATGAATTTTTTTTCTATTTTTATCCCCACTACATGGGAATACTAAGGTTTCTGTGTAGTTTTTGTAGGCCATAACAGAAGTGTTTGACTAAAGCAGTAGTGGAAGTTATGCAACCCCCCAGACTGCAGTTTCCAGCATCCCTAGCTAGCATAGCCAGTGAAGGATGTTGAAAGATGTTGTCCAGCAACATCTGGAGGGTTGCATAATTCTACCACCTAGCCTAAGAAACAACTACTTGTAAAAAGTAACTTCTCCATTTCCAATCAGAATGGGGATGTTTTACCTTTACATTAAACTAGCTGTCCAAAGAATTTGTAAACATTGCAAGAGGGAGGGAACTCAAAATATTCTTTAGATTATTCAATGTAGAGATAACGTGCGAATGATGCCAACACATTTGAATTAAAGAACAACATCTACTTGGATATAATTTCAAAGGATATCACACTTTTTCTGATGTGAGTCATTTTCAGGATGTCAAGATGCTTTACAAGCAACTGGCTGTCTCCCCGCTGGAAGAATTAGAGGCTCCCATTGGAATTGGCCTGGATGACATCTTGGAGAAAATCCGGATTCACTGGGAAAAGGATATTGAACGGAACCATATTGAGACTGGTGTCTTGCTCCACACTAAGGTAAGCTTAAAACAAACTAAGGGTAACTGAAATGATTACTGTAGTTCCAAAATTCGTATTAGAGCAATGCCTTTCTTAGGCTAATCACAAGGTCACAAAATAGCAAGTTTGAATTCTCCAGAACTCTTCTTATCAGGCTAGATGAGAGCTTGGGAAAGTTACTTTCTGGACTGCAACTCCCAGAATTTGTTATCACTGTTCAGGAGATCCTGAGAGTTTACTCCACAAGGGTTAACTTTTCTAAGCCCAGGACAAGATAAAGAGGGCAGGAAATAAGATATTAAAGGCATCCAGATTATCTTCAGTTCCGTTAAAATGGAAGGTGAAAAGTGGGAAGCCACTATTCCCAATAAGGTTAGACCCACTGAAGCAACTGGATCTACATAAATGCTACTTTACCATTCAGCAACTTATTCCAGGGGTTTACTCTAGTGGGGAGTAGCAATTAAATTTAGGCCATTCTAATTAGGCATTAGGAATCTGGTGTTGTTGTGAACTGCCATCAAGTCAACTTCGACTTATGGCAGCCCTCTGAATGAGAGACCTCCAAGTCACCCAATGATTTTTGGTTGCATCTTGGACTGTCCATAGGCCAGCTGGGATGAAAACAACCAATGTTGGATCCCCATTTTTGGAACTGTAAGATCCAGCTGGTACCTAGTTCTGCCTCCATCCTAAAGTAAAACACATAGACTCTTAGTAGATGGAAGAAAGGAACTTGCTACTTTGGGAGGTGGATGGAAACTAGGCAGCTTCCATATTAATAAGGTTGGAGTTCATTTTAGACAATGTGGTAAACTCAAAATGTAACAGAAGCCAAACTAGATAGTCCTGCCTAGTAGTTGGAAGGTGTGTGCTCTCCAAAAATAAAGTTCTAACCTCAAGTGATATAAAATCATGTAGGATCCCACTGGTAAATTATTAAATTTGTTATTCTTCCACTTATTCCCAAACTAAATTTATAACTTTAGTTGGTCAACACAGAGGTTATAAAATAGCATACACACTTTCAAATTCCCCTACTCTCTTGATTGAAGGGGGGTCAAATATGGTAAGCAAAACAGAGGGGAGTAGAAAGTGAAGACGCAGGTTGTTGTCATACTTCAAGGGGATGACTCATCAAGTCTCTGAAGAAACTATAAATACCCCTTCACTGGGCTGGACTCTGAAAATGTTAATCAGGCTTCAATGGGACTTTTAAAAAATAATGGAACAAAATTCCTTCCCACAGAAAGCCATGGCAGCATGGCCTAGAACTGAGAAGGCTTTGGATACAGCAGATCAATGTCCTCTCCTTTCTTGCCCTCCCCAAACATCCCCTTTGCAACATCCGAGTTCCAGTGAGATGAGGAAAGAACCCTTGCAATCAGCTGCAGACTGGGAGGGGTCAGGATGGGTACTAAGACTGATCAGGCCAAAACCCTGTTGAGGCCTCAGAAAGAGGCCTCTTTTTGGCCCCTGGGTTGCTGTCCATAGGCACCACAGGATTGCCACTTTTGTCTTATTGGAATCTACAGGACAAGTTACAACAAGTCCAACTGACTTCAGAAGGACTAGAATGTGATCAACTTGAATGCAGCCCATTATATATGATAAGATAACTTTCCCTTCCATTTTCTTCAGCAAGGGTCTATCTGTATTACATGGTTGTATTACGTTCGCACCACTTTTAAGTGTCATAACTCCATCCTGTATAATCCTACGATTTGTATTTCCATGAAAATTCTTTGCTAAAAAGGTCATGTTGTAATAATAATAATAATAATAAATAATAAAATTTTATTTATATCCCGCCCCTCTGCAACGCAATCGGGGCGGCTTACAATATAAAAACCCCATACTCACAATACCCTAGCCCACCCACCCCACAAGACACAAGAATGCATTAAAGCTCTCTTAAGCACTTCATGAAACTACAGATCTCAGGACTCCATACCACAGTGCCATGACAGTTAAAACAGTACAGAAATTATATGAATATGTAAAGCAGATAGATAATCCATGTTTACATTTAGAAGCTATATTTATTTACATAAGCAGTGAAGGAAATTACTGATTACCTCAGTAATTTTCTTTCAAATTCCCACCAACCTACTGATATATGACCGCCAAGTGAGAATCAGTGTTCCCCCTCCCACCATTTGTCACTATCATATGTTGTCAGCAACCCACAGAAACAGCACCAACTGTACGAACCCAAGAAGAGGAAATGGCTGAAACCCTGAGGGTAGAATTTCATGAAACAGCTTGCAAAATACAAAGCCTGCAAGCAGAGACTGAATCCTTGAGAACTCTGGTAAGTGAAGAAAGTAAACAGGTATTGATTTAGTTGTGCAAAGCAATCATTGTTTTCCAGGACAGTCATCTGACTGTGTATGGCAGGGATGAGCAACTGTGGCCCTCTAGCTATTTTTTTATCTCAGGCCTAGCCAGCAGCCCATTATGAGGAATGATGGGAGTTGCAGTCCAACAATATCTGGCCACTCCCTGTATTAGTGTATTAGGCCTGATGTTGTGAGAATAACAGTGTAATCCTATGCCTGGTTACTCAGAAGCAAATCCCACTGATTTCATTGGACTTATTCCCAGGTTATTGTGGATTGCATTCTACCTTGAATTTTCAAATGTATTTAATAAGCCATGATATTCAGATTATAATTATGGGCACATAGTTGTTATACAGCAAGAGCTCTTACACAGTAATTAGGGACACTGTGGTTATAGTGATTAATATGCTGGACTGGCTCTTCCTGGGGCCCTTTCAAAATTTTACACAATTTTAGTGCTATGATTCTACTGAAACTTCCATGGCAGCATCCTGTGGGATCCTGGGGTTTGAAGTTTGGTGAGATACTAGAACTCTCTAGCTGAGAATTTTAGACACCCTTCCCCTAAACTTCAAATCCCAGGATTCTGTAGGATGCAGCCATGGGAATTAGTGCTGTAATGCTATAATCGAAAACTGTGAAAGGGCTCCTGAACTGAATGCAGTCCACCATGGAATTATGGCCTAAATCAGATGTTTAGCAACTACAAAGGCCATTTAGATATTTCCCCTCCCCAAAGGAAATGCATCATCCCCACCCCACCCCACCCTGTGCAAAGAATACAAATTGTCATTAAATGTGCATGTGCTAATTAGTATGTATACATATGCATTTAGAAATAACGGTTATAATTTAAAACAGAAATACAGTGTATATCTCACTATATCTCGCTATGATCAGTTGGTCTGTAGACTAAGGGACTCTGTTCTCCTCTTACTGTTGTTATTGTGAGCCTTCAAGTCATTTCTGGCTTATGGCAACCCTAAGACAAACCTATCACGGGAGTTTCGTGGCAGAATTTGTTCAGAGGAACTTTTCCTTACCTTCCTCTGAGGCTGAGAGAGTGTGACATGCCCAGTGGGTTTCCACAGCTAAGCAGGATTAAAACCCTGGTCTCCCAGTGTCCTAGTCCAACACTCAAACCACTACACCACACTGTCTCCTTCTTATAGATATCTTTAAATCAGTCGTGGATCTCATGGACTTTCAAATGGACATCTTTAGATAGAAGACTGTTCTCTGTAAAATGGAACACACGGCCACCCTGCTTACAAGGCACTCCCCTTGTTCCAAAGCCTTATGCATACCCAAACTGCCAGTTTATGGAAACCCTGTGAGGCCAATGGGGCCCTGCTATGTGGCAGCTCAGCTGGATTCAGTGTGGTGAGTCACAAGTTGTGCAGACCTGGAATACACAGAGTTAGAAGGGTCCTTCAATGTCAGGACTTCCACTAGTGCCAGGCAGCCCAGCCCAGCCCAGCCCTCTTCGAGACAGGACCCATGATGCTGGAGGGAGCCATGACATTTTTCATAGATGATCTTCCAAGCTCTGCATAAATACCTCCAGTACAGGAGAGCCCACTACCCCCCTTGAGACAGTCCCTTTGACTTCTCAGCTTTTACCTTTAGGACATTTCTCCTTGTGTTTAACCAACTTCTGCTACCCTGCAATTCCTACCCACTGGTTCTAAGCCTGCCCTCTGGATAAACAAATACATTTAGGGGTTGTCTATGGTCAAAATAATCCTCATGGAATTCAAAGAAAATACAACCTGTCCTAATGGCATTCAGGATCGGATCACAGTATTCCAAAGGAGGGGGGCCAAATCCACTGTAAATTCCATGGGAAAGCCTTCTCAGCTTTCCCTGAAGTTTTAAAAAAGCTCTGTAGAGAATGCACATTGTCGCTTGTTGGGACAACTGATTCACATTCATTCACATTCCCTATGAGTGGAAGTAGAAAGCTGATTGGTTGGACATGGGCGGGGGCAGAGCTTGCTAATGCCATCTTTACTTTTCACCTTAGCGATTGTGTGCTAAGGTGACTAAACAGCCTTTTTTTCTTTTTTAAACATTTATTTAGGCAGAATATCACACTTTCGCACGTTAGATATGCCTTTAAAAAAATACTGTCCAGCAGCAGCAACTCAAGGTAAATAAAAACACAAATAATTCACTTGCAGCCACCATCCTGATTTGCAGGCATGCCTGTTGGGACAGCAGAAGCGGATAGCTTTGCATGCCTGCGATTTTGCCTAAAAACCATTAAGACAAATCGACCCTGCTTCAAATTGGTGTTAGTGCGCATCAATCCACATTTTCCCTCTCATATAGACAGGTCCTTAATGTTTTCTTTATCATATAGTAGGTATTTATAGCAACAGCTGGTGTGAATGCCATCATATCAAATAGTGGGAACTAAAACAAGTATTGGAATTATATTGTGAAGCCTTTGCTGACCACAATGCATCTTACCCTTTTACTGAAAATCTTAGGCACTATCGCTAGCAAAATTTAAATACTCTTGATCAGCTCGTATTCAGATCTCCATAATTATCATCATCATCTGATTTATTTATGACCCACCTCTTCCCCAGCCACAGGACTCAAGGTGGCTTACCAAAGTTACAGCAGATTTAGCTAAAAGTACATATAAACTATCAATAGAATTAAAAGCAATTTGCAAACATATCTATGAAAAAAGAATTACAAATATAGACAATACTGTACAGTGCACATTATGAAAGAAAGGCTTATTTCCCCTGAGCCATGGTCCTCAAAACCCTGCTGAAAGAGAAAAGTGTTCACCTACCAACAGAAGGAAAACAAGGCAAGTGCCAGTCTAGCCACTCTGTAGGGATGGTGTTCCAGCACAAATAATCTCTCATTGGTTATAATTCTTTAATACACACATGGCAGGTGCCCTGCTTCTAAAATATCCCTCTCTTGGGAAAGCCCACACATTAGAGAGAAGACTTCTATGCCAATAAACCAATGTACACGGATCTAAATAAAAACACTCCTGCAAGGACAGCCAGAAATAAGAGCCCTGTCATGCTTCTGTCTTTGCAGAAGAGAGGTTTGGAGAACTCCCTTTATGATGCCAAACACTGGCATGATATAGAGCTTCAGAATTTAGGCTCTGTCATTACCAAGTTGGAAGCAGAAGTTGGAGAAATCCGAGTGGAAACTGAGCAGCAGCAAAGGGATCGTGATGTTCTGCTGACCATTAAAACACAGCTGGAGAAAGACATTGCTGCATATCATTGCCTCCTAGACAAAGAAGAAAGCAGGTATTTCTTCTGATAAATTATTAATCATGCCTTGGACTTGAATTAACATTTTCTCTATGTTGTGGGAGAACCAGAGCAGGGCAATCTGAGTAGATTCCAGAACCAAGCAGGACCTAGCAATCCCAAGCACTGCATTCACACTAAATGATTAAGGCTGAGTTCTGGAGAATCCTGATTTATCATTCATTCATGAGCAAGTATGCTGGTGCATAACACACAACGCTCAGCTTGTGGCAGCAGAGACAGAAGATTCAGTAATAAGCAGTAATAAGAACTAATTAAAATCATTTACATTAGAAATTTTCTATAACGAGAGTGTTAATATATTAAATTAATTTTTAACGTGATTGGCATAAGCTGGACTTTTAGCATTAACATAAACCAGAATTAAGTTAAGTTAATAATTACATAGAGTTGTTGTTGTTTTGTGCACCTTCAAGTCATTTCTGAGTTATAGCAACCCTATAACAAGGTTTTCTTGGCAAGATTTGTCCAGAGGTTTACCATTGCCTTCCTCTGAGGCTGAGAGAATGTGACTTGCCCAAGGTCACCCAGTGGGTTTTCATGTCCACACGGGCATTTGAACCCTGGTCTCCACAGGTGTAGTCCAACGCGTAAACCACTACACCAGAGACTATGGTTAAAAAAGCTAACACATTTTACATTTCCCAGGGTTTTTTTAATAAATGCAAATGGCTATAGGGATCTGTTTTTGTTTATGATTAGAGTATAATAGTTTACTTAATTCCAATGTTTAAAGAGCTTAAACCAATACATAGTAAGGGAAGCTTGGAAAGGGGCTGGTCTTCTTTGCATCTGGGTGTTCTTCCTATGTTCTACACTGGATATTGCAGAGAGGCTCCTAACGTCTCATAGGAAACTGAATTTTATTATTCCTGGGACCATTGCTGGGATTGACGAGGGAATCAGGAAGCTAAAGAAAGAGGAAAGATAAGGAGTTGAGATTATAAGGCAAGGGAAAAAAGGAAGACAAGGGGAGGGTTTTTGATGATGTGGATGAGAAATTGATTTTTCAAAGATTCATGAAGTGTTTACTACTCTCCAGGCTGAAAACAGGGATGCAGGGGAAGGTTTGAGTAAAATGTCTGATGACATTTCTCAGCTTCATTCTGGAGGTGTTTAGTACACACTTTTAATGTAAATGGCAACTAAGCATAAACATTACGAGGTCTGTCTATTAAATAATAAGACTGATACAACAACTCATCTTCATTTATGTGTATAAGAATTCTAATGTTTGCCCCCTTCAGTATACTCCCCATTCACACTCACGCAGTCTCGTTTTCCACTGGTCAGTGTGGAGCAGATCAGTTTCTGTCAGCTGTGTCAACATACCTGCTGTTTGCTTCTTTACTGCCTCAATTGACTCAAAACGTCTTCCTTTAAGCACCGTTTTCACTGGAGAGAAAAGAAAAAAAGTTGCATGGTGCCAAATCTGGCCAATATGGAGGATGTTCATGTGTAGTAATGCGTTTATTGGCCAAAACCTGCTTCATAGAAAGTGCTGTGTGAGCAGATGCATTGTCTTGATGACATTGTCTTGAAGAATGAAACCATTTCCCCACAGTTCTGACTTTTTTTTTCTGACTCTTTCTGTCAGCTTTGTCAAAACTTCTTTATAATAATGCTGCTTCACTGTTCTGCCTTCTAGAACCCATTCTGCCAAAATTACACCCTTGGTGTAAAATATATATATATATGAGCACAGCTTTGAATGTGGACTTGCTTTGACATGGTTTTTTCATTGTTGGTGATGATGGTGTTTTCCAGTGCATTGACTGTCATTTTGTCTTAGGATTGTACTGGAAGATCCAGGTTTCATCACAAGTAATTATTTTTTGAAAAAGGTTTGGGGGTGCCTCAAGTTGCTGTAGAATGTCAGTGCAAATTTCCTTGTCATGTCACTCTTTTTGCTCTGTAGTGAGGACTCTAGTGACCATCTTGGCACAAACGTTTCTCATATTGAGATCCTCACGCCAAATTTTCCATGCAGTATCTTTTTCAATGTTCACAGCTTCAGTTATCATTTGGACACTGAGTCAGCAGTCTTCTCAAACAGTCTGGCTGATTTTTTTCCACAATTTCTTTGGTTCTTGAAGTGAAAGGTCATCCAGGACGTTCATCGTCTTCCACATTCTTTCCTTCTCTGAACCTTTTGTGCCGCTCAAACACACGTGCACAAGACATGCAGTCTTCCCGTAGGCCTCACTAAGCATTTTAGAAGATTCTATTGGTGTTTTGTTCAATTTTACTAAAAAGTTCAAATTCACACATTGCTCGACTTTTATACTTAGCATTTTTCCAGCACACAACAGACAATACAGCTGCTTTAAATGACAACTGACAATTAACTGAAGGGCCAAGAGTGTTGAAGTTTGCCATGCAGGTTCAGACATGTTGAACGTCACCACCCAAGCATTCACAATCAGTTCTCCCTGATTTGTCTGAAAGGTAGAAACACAGTCTCGTTATTTAATAGACAGACCTCATATAGTTAAATTTTCCCCAACTCTTAACATAAATGTAATTGATTTTTTTTCACTTATTAATGATTACATGCATTAATCCTTTTCTGTTCACTTTTCTATCTCTGGTAACCAGAAATTTACCGGGGGAGGGGACCCTTAGTGATATCCAAAGCAAGATTCCTGGCTTGTTGCTACTTTAAGAAACCAGAGTGTGAAACCAAGGTTTAAAGCTAGCTTACCATTCCTGGCTTGTTCAGTAGTGACAAGCTAGAGGATGGGTTTTGGTATATAACTAAGCTTTTTTTTCTGGTGAGTTCCTGTCCCTGAAACCACTTCCATTAATGGGAACAACCAAGGAGGAGAGTTGAAGAGCACACACTAGCACACTTTTTTATAAACAATAAGCCAGATTTTGGCTTGTTTTGTGTGCACGCAGCTTGACATTTCGTGATTTGATAATATATCACCAATAACTACACACTCTTTTGCAACTAATGCTTCAGTTTCAGATTTGGAAATGCAGAGCCTATTTAACTGAGTTAATCATATATCCTACATTAGACAATATTGCTCAGTAAAGTGGAAGGCAGTAGGAGAAGAGAGACTGCACTACAGATGGATGGATTCAGTCAAGAAGGCCACAGTTCTGAGTTTGCAAGACCTGAGCAGGGCAACTGATGACCTGAGCTCTTAGAAGTCTCCCATTCATAACTCATGTATAACTTATTCTAATACTGTCTCTCTTTGGGTCTGTATTTTCAGGGGTGGGGCTTAGTTGCTAGCAGCTGTAAAGCTCCTTATCATCCTCACACTCTTGCATGCCTTGCTCACATAGTGCTATTGTCTCATTGCTGGCCCAGAAGATTACAGACAAAACCACACGAAGTCTCAAGAGTGGCCTGAATAGATACTACAGAATTCACTAGAATGGCAGTCTTCCATACTGCAGACTTGCCTTGTGGCACATTTGCCCCAAAGTTTGAAGATACCAGTGGCGTTTGGAGGCCCTGGCTGATACTAGTTACAAGTCTGACCTATAGTAAAATGGCAGAGTATGCTGTACTCCCATCTTGGTTCCATCCAGCTAGGCATGATCTTCGCCAGGGTTGTATCTACACTGCAAAAGTATACCTGTTTGATACCACTTAACTGCTGTGGCTCTGCCCTATGGAATTCTGAGATTTATAGTTTGGAGGGGTACCTTCCTCTGAACTACAGAAACAGAGCTTTCTGGCACAGAATTCTGAGTACCCCCTTAGCAAACTACAAATTCCAGGATTCCACAGGATGTTGCTACGGCAGTTGAAGCAGTATCAAGGTCTTATAATTGGGCAGTGTGGCTATAACCCAGGACACATGCCATACCATTCTCCCTTGCATCCAAGTTTTTGTTCCTCTCCTTTCATCAGCCAAAAAAATCATTCTACACTACTGAGCATGCTCAGTCTACATTACATATTTCCGCCCCAATAATTTTTTTATCCCTACACATTTTTGTAATTTTGAAAAACTTGGAACAGTTCACTCCAACTTACTATTATCTTTCTCTTGTGTGTGGACAGTGTTCTTTTGACTATATACAAATGAACAGTTGGAGAACAAGTTTGGCATTAGTATATAAGAGAGCTGAGTGATAACAATCCTATTCCAGCAACAATCACCTATTCCAAATTTTTGGAACAGCATATGTGTAAAACATTGTGTGGAGGTGAAATGTTGCATTGCTCACACATATCCATGCATGCAGTTTCCCTGAATTCAGTTTCAACGCTCCATCAAAAGGTAAGACATGTCAGATAGTAAGACTAGAACAAATTCTGCCCTCTGAGACCTTGGAACACTGCTTCCAATCATGTCTGAAAAACTGACATCTTAATAATGTAAGGTAGCATCTCCTCAGATGTTCTTGTTGTAAGATGATTGCAATATAGGGTACTTATTTTTAGTGAAAAACCATCTGCCCTAGCTTCAGCTAAGTTCATGAACTATCTACTATTTATCTGGACAAACATCTCTGCTCTTAGTATTTTTTTTCCTTAATTAGTCACCTTCCATTTTGAAAAGCTAACCATCATATAAGTCAGCAGAAAACAGAGTACAGTTGTCCCTTCATATTCGTTGGGGTTTGGTTCCAGGACCCACCCACCCCGTGGCTACCAAAATCCGTGAATACTCCGTGAATACCCATTATATGCAATGGCATAGCAAAATGGTGTCCCTTATATAAGACGGCAAAATCAAGGTTTGCTTTTTGCAATATTATTTTTAAAGAATATTTTCAAGCCATGGATACTTAAATCCGTGGATAGGGAGGGACAACTGTAATTACATTTCCACATCAAGCAAGATACAACAATGAAAGCCTCAATTGAGAGCTTCAGTTCACACTTAGTTAGTACATGCTGTTCTGCCTAATGTCCAACTAGAAGTGCCGAGAAGACAACTGACTGGAAGTATATAAAGCAATGTGAGGATTTGGCTGCCAAGCAAAGAGAGATCCAGGGATCAGGCTGGGGAGTCTATTCACATATATTTTAGGGTACTATTTCAAACACAAGCATCAAAACAACAGGATTTTCTCTATCAACGCCCCCCCCATCTGTCTTCCATGGCAAACATTATACAAAACATGTTTTGTGGTTGACCCTAAATGGAATTCTCATCCATTTGACTTCACCAAATGCCAAATGCCTTTCTTTTCACTGAAAAGTAAATTTCCAAAAAGGCATATTTCTTGTTTGACAATCGAGTCATAATAACCAGAGTCTGAATTTTTCCTACCAGTCTTGAAACCTTGGCTAAATTTGATCTGTACTTTCTGTTGAGGAAAACCACATTTGCTCCTTCTTTGAATTCAACAGTGGCCATTTCATGCTACACAGCTAGAAGGCTATGATTCCACTTTAATGAATCATGAAATGAAGTCCTAGGGAATCCAGGGGTTTATGGTTTGGTGAGGCATTAGAGATCCCTGACTGAGAATTCTAAATACCTCTCCCTAAGCTGCAAATCCTAGGATTCCATGGGCAGTTGAAGTGGAATCATAGTGCTATAATTGTGTAGTATGAAAGGGACACAGGTTGACAAAACGAGAAAGTTAATTAAAGTTTGGACCTCAACCCAAATCCCTTAGAAATGTTAAAAACAGTGGATTTGCATTAATTAGACCCAACCAATCACAGATGTTTGATTGTTTTTACTGCAATCACAGAGCTAATTTTTCATACAAATGATGAGTTTATGCTATTTGGTTCTTTTATCCTGCCCAGTTTATCTCAACATGCTGTACCATTAATGGATTGCTTCTCCTTTGATAAAATAATAATGTTGCATTATTTTTAACTTTCAGCTGATTTACACATTCTTTGTCTTCAGAAGACAACTGTTGTCATTCAGAGCAAAAGATTATCTCACCGGCAAAAGTATCCATGGAAACAATGGCAGACAACACTTGATTCATCAACGTATGTAGGCCATAGCTTCACCTAGGCACTGCCAGATATGATTGCTTTGCATTTAAGTTTCAATACATCCATCATAATTATAGAATAAAGATTAAGTTTCAATTAGCTGACTCTCTGACTTTAAAATGCTGCTGAAGAATTAGACTAATGCTGTAATATTACACACATTATTTGAGAAAAAATCCCATAGGGATTTATTTATAAGTAAAGAACGATTGGGTGCCAAGACTAATAGCATGTAAGGTCCTATTTTTCCAGAGAGCACTGCCAACTGTTCTACAAATCTGGGACGGTTCACTGGAAGATAACTTGGGTTCAACATACCTGTAGTTACAGTTACTAATCCTGCCACTGATCCACCTAAACATTAGGAAAAACTTCCTGACAGTAAGAACTGTTTGGCAGTGGAATGCACTGCCTCAGAGTGTGGTGGAGTCTTCTTCTTTGGAGGTTTTTAAACAGAGGCTGGATGGCCATCTGTCCAGAGTGCTTTGATTGGGTATTCCTGCATGGCAGGAGGTTGGACTAGATGGCCCTTGTGGTCTCTTCCAGCTCTATGATTCAGGACAACATTATATGTTGTTGTCCCCCGCCCCCCATGCCAGTTTTTACACTCTCACTCATGAGCTCCAGAAGCCTGGCTGGTCATGCTCTGAAGTAAGTCTGTGGTTTAGAGCATTAACCTAGGCATGCCAGACATGACAAAAGTCAATCTTCAACCATTTTTAAAGTTAAAAGGCAGTAGGGCACATAGTATAGACTTGCATTTTCTCTAGTGAAGCAAAAAGCCACTGGGGCAGACAAAGGATTAGCTAGATTTTCAGACAACACTGTTATAGTGTTACTATTCCACTTTATTTGCTATGGCTGCCTCCTGTTGAATCCTGGGATTTGCAGTTTAAGAGAGGGGCATTTACAACTCTCAGCCAGAGTGCTCTTAGGCCTCACTAAACTACAACCCCCAGAATTCCACAGGAGGAAGCCAGAGCAATTAAAATGGAATAGTAACACTATAACAGCGTAGTTTGAAAACCTCCTTAGATAAAGTGTGTGATAGGCAAAAACAAACATTACTTCCTTGTGGCTCCCATTCCAAATCATAAACCTGTACCAGCTTTGGATTTTTTTTTAAAAAAAAGCCCTCCAGACCCATGATCGTAGGCTTCCCAAAACTCACATGGGGTCAGACTAAAGCCGAGGTGAGAACTCTCTTGCCCAAAAACCAGATCTAGCCTGGAAGAGTTCACAGGAAGCACATGAGGGTCTTCCACAGGCCCTGACTGTTCACCGTTAAATAAAAGCTCACGCTACAGCAAAGGTGAGGAAAGTACGGGCCAGATGCGACACCCAGGGCCATTTTCTTTTTATTCCTCAGGGCCCCTTATATTTTTTTTTAATTTTATTTTTTGACAAAGCAATTGTCCCAAAATATCCACTGGGGTTGTGGGGGGGGATTTCTGCTACATTTTGAGTGGGCCCTCTGGGCTGTTTAGGTTTTTTGTTGTTGGGAGACATCAACATGCCTAAAATGTCATAAAGAAGATAAAAAGCACAGCAACCACCACCCCCATACATGCACACCTTGTGAGGCATTGAGGTTCATTTGGAAGAAAAATATTTTCAACATTTCATGGGGTGTGGCCTTTCAAGGTCCCCTGGGGCACCAATGTGGCCCCTACCCCAACTGTTGCCCATCCTGCATGTAAGACAGACAGTTTTCCTTCAGCAAAGTGCAAAATAACCATGCTCTTATCTTTCATTAGAGAGATGAGTGATAAGAGGAGGTGAAAGGCCTTCTTCAAACATTCAAATTTAATGTTTGAATATTTTGTTAATAAAATGCCTTTATATTTTAAAGTATCTTTAAAGCCCTCCAGATGTTGAACTGCAATTCCCAGTAGCCCTACCAAACACAGCCACTGAGGAAGAGCTGCAGTCCAGCAATATTTGGAAGTCCACACAATTCCTATCCCTGCTTTAAAGGCTTTCAGAGTTTTTACGCCAGCCTTGAAGATTTAAACCAGTCCTGTGGAAATGTGTAGAGCTGTGCATGTGTAGAGCTGTGCTGTGCTTTAAGTGGCTGAAAACTGCTGCACTAGGGGTTCCTCTTGAGGAGGCATGCGTAAAAATGATCTTACTTCATGTGCTTTATGGAAAAATGTTCACATTGATATTAATTAAGTCTGTCCCTACTACAGTGTCCCTTGTGTTGCCCCTGCACTCTTAACTCCTTCTACAGGTTGAATAAAGCTCCCCCCTCATTCATTTCCAGATCAAATCCCTAGGGTGAAAGGTTCCCAGCCCCTAGATGAAACTTTAAAGTGGCAGCATTTTTTTTTCTTTTTTACTTGACAGTAAACCCTGGGGACCCAATCTAGATTAGGGTTGTAGGAGTGGGAGAAGCTTTAACCTTTTGCCCCCCACTATGGCCCTGGTCCAAATTCGGCCCCTGTATCTGCATTTTTTATTGGCAAATAAATTACCCATTTGTTCCCACAGTTCCTTTGTGGCAATATACTTGTGGAAACTGCTATATCCACGGGTTCTGCATCCATGGATTCAACCAACCACAGCTCAAAAATATTGGTGGTGGTGGTGGTGGTGGGGAATCCAAAAAGCAAATCTTGCTGTTTGCCATTTTATGTAAGAGATGCCATTTTACAACATCATTGTATATAATGGGACTTCAGCATCCATGGATTTTGGTATCTACAGGGGGTCCTGGAACCAAACCCCAGCAGATACTGAGGGCCCACTGTGAACTGTAGGCAGGTAGAAAATGTCAATCTGAATCATTAAAACAATGAAGAGCAAAGTGTTAAAGCTCTTCTAATCCCCCTGCTTTATCAGGAGAGTCCTAATTCATATTGAATCCTCTGTGTTTATTTTACAGTAAAAGAAAAAAAAGTTACAGCCAGTAGCTACATTTTTCTAGAGAAATGAATGAACTGGGATCATGTTGATAATACGAAAGGAGTCAATTATACTCCCTGTTGCACAAACAATGAAACACAGTACACTAGAAAGTTACAAAACATAATGTCAATGATGTCAAAAGACTGGCTTAACCATCATTTAAGAATGCTTGAAACAATTGTGGAAACACATCATCAAATCCCCACTGTTATGCTTGCTCTGTTTGGCAGCCTCACCTTATGGCTCAGTTTTAGGAACTTCAGTGGAACGTGAGCCATATTGCTGGACCTAAAAACAGTATTTATTATTCTGCAAATTGGGCAGTCCCATCCTTTTAAGGTAGGGATAGTGAATCCTTTCCCCATCAACAATCACATTCCATCCGGGTAATCTAGGTGGGTGGGTGGAGTGAAGCTGATGGTGAACAGAGCCACACCTAAAAGTGGGCAGGATCATCCAGTTCTCACTCTCTTCCCTCAGTCCCTTCTCTCACCCACTCCGTCTACCTAGCCAATCAGCCAGCATCAAGATAGCAGATCATATAGGATTTGTCTATTTACACCACAATCACATGTATTTACGCAGCAAGAAACCACACTAGGGAACCCTGGTGGCACAGTGGCTAAATGCCAGTACTGCAAGCCACCACGTCACAAGATCGATTCCAGCCGGCTCCAGGTTCACTCAGCGTTCCATCCTTTCGTAGGTCGGTAAATTGAGTACCCAGCTTGTGGGGGGCAATTAGCTAACACACATTGGAAACTGTTTAATGCAGTGTAGATGTGTAAATAGCTATTGCTTAAAAACAATTTGTAAGCCGCTCTGATAGCCTTGTGGCTGAAGAGTGGGGTATAAATAAATAAATAAATAAATAATACTTCTGGCCCGTGTTTCAGTGTGCTACTTAGAATCATAGAATCGTACAGTTGGAAGAGACCACAAGGGACATCTAGTCCAACCCTCTGCCTACTGTCAGACTGTAGAGCTGGAATGGTAGCACACATCTGCTTTCAGCCAGGAGACTCAAGGTCCCCAAGAGGCTGCCCCCTCTCCCCCTCTGGTCCCCAAGAACACCATCATGCCACAGGGGAGACCAATCTGGCTCAATCCATTGGCCAGAGAAGGTGCAGCTGCAGAGGTTTTTTTACCTTCCCTGCCAGAAACAACACCACACTCCTACTGCTCATTATCTTAAGCCTGCAAAGCTGAAGAGAGGCACACTCAGCCATCGGGCAGGAGGCCACTGAATGGTTGCACCTCCTGCCTCCCTGGAAGGGCATCATAACAAGAGAAAAAACAACCTGGCTCCCAATGAAGGCGCAGCTCCAGTGTTCCTCTTATTGCCTCAAAGCTTCTTTCCTCTTATATTCCGTCTACAAAACTGTGAGCATATGGATAGGGATTGTCTTTTCTTTTTGTATGCGGGGTGCACTTAGAATCTTGTAAGCACCTTACAAGTGTAAAAAGACTTTTCAACAGAAAATTATAACAAGGTATGGATTTACTGCCTACATCAGGAATAGGCTTATGGGATCTACTTTGGTTTAGTATTTTAAAAAAGAATTCCATATTCCATTAATTAGACCCAGGCACAAAATAGTACTTCACAGAGCATATTACAGCATCTGCTCAGAAAAGCCTTACTCAAAATTTAGGTGCAATGATTTGCTGTCTCTTCAAGGGAACAATGCTCCATGCCTATTTGTCCAGTACTTCTTCTTCATTTAAGAAATCTACAGCCCTGATACAACACTAAAGCGAGAGGCAAGACACAGCAGCAGGTCTGAACGTAATTAAATTAATTTTGTTATTCAAGGCTTCAATCTCCCTTTACCCAAACAAAGCTTACTATACAAAATGGAGGGCTGAGAAAGTATTCTAACTTTTTTTTTCCTTTCAACTCGTTAACAAGATTTACTTGAAAGGTAAGCATATTTTTAACCACTGGGATCAGTTAAAAACACAGTTGCATTTTAGATAAAAAACACCTACAAATTAAAGTGTACTTATAATGTTTGAATTATAAATGTCCAGTACTATAGCAAACATTTTATTATAGTAATATAATCATTTATAATTTCACAGAAATACCTGTGTTTGTCCAGGTAGTCTGGCTTTGTCAGTATGCATCCGATGAAGTGGACTGCAGTTCCTGAAAGCTTATAGCAATAAAAACGTTAGCCTTTTTAGATTCCCCGCTGTGGCCTAAACACCCTAAAGGCACCAGGTCCCATCTGATCTTGGAAACTAAGCAGAGACAGACCTGGTTAGCACCTGGATGGGAGACCACCAACAAATACTATGTGTTGTAGGCTATATTTCACAGGAAGGAGCTGGCAAAAACACCTTTTTGCCTAAGAAAACCCAATGAAATTCATAGGGCCGCCATATATCGAGGTGACTTGAAGACATACAAACACACAGTTTCCCTGTGGTTCTTTATGATTTATGGCAGCTTTTGCCTTTCAGTATATTAACAGCAAAACATTCATCAGCAATACATTTTCCTTGGGTTTTTCCTGGGCTGAGGCCGTGTTCTATTCCAGAACATGGCCTCACAGCCTGGGAAAAAAACCCCAAAGAAAATCTATGGATGCCGGCTGTGAATGCCTTCAACTTCACATTCATCAGCAACATTCCTCTGAATTCGACTGCCATTTGCTGAAGAATGTATGCACGTGAGCGGGGCCTTTTAAGAACAGGCAAAATTCTACAGGTCCCTGTTGACCTTCACAAGGAAAAGACGATCAAAGCTGGGTTGGAGGAAGCCATAACCTTCCAGATGTTCAATGTGAAGCTGAAGGCTTTCACGGCTGGCATCCATAGGTTTTCTGTGGGTTTTTTCTGGGCTGTGAGGCCGTGTTCTGGAAGAGTTTATTCCTGATGTTTCGCCTCAGGCCTCACAGCCCAGAAAAAACCCACAGAAAACCTTCCAGATATTGTTGGGCAGCCCTATCTCCGAGCACCCATCCCACTGGCTGGCTAGGTTGGTTGGGAAATGGGAGTCCAGGGAACATGCCACACGGCACAATTAGCGCACTATGATTCCAGTTCAACTACCATGGCAACATCCTATGGAATCCTGGGAGTGGCAGCTTAAGCGGGAGGGGGGCACTGAGACTCCTCCACCAGAGAGTCCAGTATCCCACCATGCCACAAATCCCTGGAGTCTACTGGGTGTTGCCATGGCAACTGAAATGAAATCATGCCGCTATTAAAACTGTTAAAGGGCCTCAGGCCTAATGTCTGTTAAACAAGAAGAAGCATCCCCAGGATGGGGTATCAAGCTAATGCAGGCTCAACCCTTTCTCCCCAAGGGACAAAAATTAATTACAGGGAGAGAGAAAAGACAGGATGAAATAATGACAAGACTGCATGGCAGCTGTTTATGCCCCTTTCTGTATCCACTTCATCCCCTCCTTCTCTCGAAGGCAAGAACAGAGGAGAAGTTTTGACTCCTTAGTTGCCCCATATTCGCTGAGCTTTGGTTCCTGGACCCTCCATGGATACCAAAATCCGTGAATACTCAAGTCCCATTATATTTTATTGTGTTCCGTGTGTTTTTATTGTTGTAACCCGCCCGGATTCCTTGTGATTGGGCGGGCTATAAATAAATAATTTATCATTATTATTATTATTATTATTATATGCAGTGGCATAGCAAAATGGTGTCCCTGATATAAGAAGGCAAAATCAAGGTTTGCTTTTGGATTATTTTTTTTTTAAAGAATATTTTCAAGCCCTGAATACAGTATTTAAATCCGCAGATACCAAATCCGTGGATACGGAGGGACAACTTGTACTAATTATTCTCTCCCCCCCTCCCATCAGCTCCACGCAACAGAACGCCTTCAGGCGCATGCGTAATACCCTCAAGCCCGCCCATTTCACACCAACGAACCCTCTTGGTCTCGCCTAATTCCCACCCCCTCCGCTCTACATTTAGACCAATCACGAGCCTCGATTCCCCCCCTCCCAATTCTTCTGCCTTCACGCAATTCAGGACGCGCAAGTGCGTATGATCCGCCGTCTCTTCTTATTGGTTCGAAGGGCAGCCTCTTCCTTTCGGCGCCGTTCGCCAAGAGGACAAAAGGCGCATGCGGGCGCCCGCCTACTATTTGCGACAGCCAATCAGGTTCCGGGCAGGACACCACGTGGGTCAAGCTCGCGCTTCTTGGCTCCGCCCTACCTTTGGCTTCCCCCCTCCTTCCCCCCGCCCCCGCCTTTCCTTGGGCTGTGTCAAGTGGCGGCCACCAACGTGGAGGGCGGAAGCCGCTGTTGGCCTCCGAAGGGGCTCCGCCGCCGCCGCCGCGTGAGGTGAAACTGTGAGAGGGAGAATAAGGCCGGCGCTGAGGGAGGAGGAGCGCGCGGGCGACGGTTTACGGCTCTCCGCCTTGAGAGAGAGGGGGGGGACCGGGTTCGAGGCGCACGTGAGGCGGCCGGGTGGAGCCGGAGACGCCGCTGAGGGGAGCCGCTACTCGCCGCCAGAGTTTGGAGCAACGACGACGCCACCGCCGCCGCGGCTGTTACTCTTCCATCCCGGTCGCTGAGGCGCCAAGAAGACGCGTCCGGCCGCTCACCTCGTCAGCCAGAACCGGTTTGAACCGGAGCCGCCATGGCCGAGACTGAGGGGAGAAGCTTGGACGACTTCTTCGCCAAGCGGGACAAGAAGAAGCGGAAAGAGAAGAGCAGCCGGGGAGGCGTCAGCTCGGCCGCGTCGTCGGCGTCTTCCTCCTCCTCCGCCTCTTCCAACGCGGCCGGAGGGTCTGCGGGGAGCCGGCCAGCCGAAGCGGGCTCGGGGGCGGCCTCCAACCACCCCAGCGCTTCTTCGGGCGGGGCGGGTGCCGCCGGCAAGGCCTCCTCGCACAAGGTGAGGCGGGGTGGTTGAGGGGGAAGCGGGACGGGCAAGGTATGGTCGGCGGGCGGGGGAGGAAAGACCCTTCCCGGACCGCTTCCTGTGGGCGTTGTTGGCTTCCTGTCAGCAGAGGGCGTCGCCGCCGCCGCCTCGGGTCAGCCCGGCACTCCTGGCCCGACGGCGGGGCCTCCGAAGTCTCTCACCTGCAGAGGGGGGTCTGGGTGTGTGTGTGTGTCGGGAGGGGCTGCCCTCGAGGGTGGGGGGAGTTTGCCCTGTTGGGGTGTACGAGACACCCCTGGGATGGGGCTCCTGAGACAAAAAAAAGGCCCACCCAGCGAGGGCCGAGCCCTCCCCAGCCGTCCCAACTTTGCTCCAGTTCTCCTACTCTTGTACGGTTCTCCCTCCGTATCCACGGATTTAAGTATTCACGGCTTGAAAATATCTTTTTAAAAAATAATTATCCGAAAAGCAAACCTTGATTTTGCTATTTTATATAAGGGACACCATTTTGTTATGCCATTGCATAGAATGGGACTTGAGTACAGTATTCACGGATTTGGGTATGCACTGGGGGTGGGTGTCCTGGACCCAAACCCCAGCGAATATGAAGGGACAACTTGTATTATTAACACGACCAACTCCTCTCTGTGACCGCCAAGAGCGTTAATAGATCTGTTTTGTGCTGCCCAATGCTGACAGAACTGCCTGACTTCCAGTGAGGTCAGGAAGCATGGCTTCAGCAAGTTAGGCCATACTCCTTACTGCAGCCTCATAACAAAGGGCGTTTTCTGCCTTCTGGAAACTGTGCCACCCAGGCAAAATGAGAGTGGATGTTTGCCCCTCAGCCATAGCAGCAGTATACAGCACATAGAGCAGCAATGTAGTGTTTTCCAGAGCTTTTTATTGTTTTTTTCCTAGTGGTTCTTAAAGAATTTGAGTTGTCTTAGTAATACATTCATCATGGAATATGGGTTAAATAGATCAAGTTTGCATACACCCTTAGTTTGATTTCCACAAGTAGAACAATGCTGGAATGGACTGAAGGCCTATCTGGAGTAGTATTCTGTTCCAAAAATTGCTAATGGAGGCCATCAGGAAGCCCACAAGAAGATTCAAGCACTGTAGCACTTTCAGGTTTATGTTCACCCCCAGCTGAGATATTGAGAGGCATATTGTTTCCAACACTGGAGGGAGTTTACAGCCTTATAATCATGGATAGCCTTGATTTTCAGGAATTTGACTAATCCCCTTTGCTAGCAATCGCCACATCATTTGATATTACATTATGAAGCATGCTGCATGCAGGAGTAGCCCCAGCTGTCTCGCATCGTTTAGTTAATTTGATTGGAATATTTTGGAAAATGGAGATAAAAATACCCTGCTTTCATCTTTCCATGATTATTTGTTGACATCTGTGTCATGATCCTATGCTTTTCTTTCTTTTTTTCAAAGCTGAAAAGCCCCTAGAGGGATTTCTCCAGGTAACACCTATGGTCACTAGCTTTTTAAGATTACACAGCTTTTTCAAGATTCCCACAAACTGCAGGCAAAATCTTGCCAAATATGACACCTTTTGATTCTTAATCATAAAGCAGAACTCAGATTTTGTCATATTTAAGTGTTAGTACGTAATTAACTGCTCCCAAATTTTACAAAGGATGAATGTAAGTGAGGCACTATTCTCCAAGAGCTGCTCAGAAGTATGGAGGAAAATCACTTTCTCCATATTAGTCATCATCTATAGGGAAATAGCTTATTTTTATTTATTAGAGGCAGCTGGGATGTATTACGGTGTGGGTTTTTTTATTGCAAGTGTTGGGGAAACTGTGACTGTAAAGATGTTCAACTTTGGCCCTCAGAAGCCCTAGCCAGCATAACCAGTGATGTGAGATAATGAAAGTTACTGTCCATCATTTGGAGGCCCATACATTCCTTGATTAAGCATTTCAGTGTTACAGAAGTCTTTTTGAGATGTGGGAATATGATAGGCAATAAATCTAAATTAGAAGGATGAATGAAAGATGCATCCATCTGCTGAAAGCTTGTTCATAGAGTTGGAAGAGATCATGAGGGCCATCCAGTCCAACCCTGCCTTGCAGGAAAAGCAGTTTCTTTGTTAATTTGTAAGTTAACTGTCAGTAATGCTGTTAATGTTCCCTCTTTTATGTTTTTTAGGCTGCTAAAGAGTAGATTCCCTAGTAACAAATCCTTTTCCACACAGTGTTTTCTGTTGAACTGTATACATGTGTTGTACCCTAGGTATAGTCAGATTCATTGGCCATAAACAATTGTTTGCTGTTTTAAATTTAATCCATTACTTTTAGATAGGTAAATGGGTAATAACTTTGTTTTTAAAAGGCACCCGCTTGGATTCAAAAATCTAGATTCTATTAAATGGCAAGATTTGTTACCAATTCTCTTTTCTGTCTTCAGCCGTCTTTGTATCAAAATGCTCCAAAAACTTAAGGGCATCCTGTTTTATTCTGCATTTAGCAGAACTGTTGGGTCCTTGAATCCAGGAAGTGTGTGGCATAATGAGAGAAGCAGGTCAAGAAAAAATGCCTGAAACAAAGTATAATATGTTATCTTCATAAGAACCATAGAGGATTTAATATCTTGGAAGGTGTGTTCAAGCATACAGTTATGTGAAGAAGAAAGTACACCCTCTTTGCATTCTATGGCTTTTCATATCAGGACATAATAAGTCACCTGTTCCTTCGCAGTTCTTAGAATTAGGTAAATACAACTTCAGATGAACAACAACACATGACATATTACATTGTTTTATTTATTTATTTATTTATACCCCGCTCTTCAGCCTCAAGGCTATCAGAGCGGCTTACAAATTGTTTTAAGCAATAGCTATTTACACATCTACACTGCATTAAGCAGTTTCCAATGTGTGTTAGCTAATTGCCCCCCACAAGCTGGGTACTCATTTTACCGACCTACGAAAGGATGGAACGCTGAGTGAACCTGGAGCCGGCTGGAATCGAACTTGCAACGTGGTGACTTGCAGTATTGGCATTTAACCACTGCACCACCAGGGCTCCAATTTGTTCCACAAAAATAAAGCCAAAATGAAGAAGCCATGTGTGAAAAACCAAGTACTGTACACCGTTACTGCTATTATGGGAATTAAGATGCTAAGTAGCAAATAGGTGCTGCTAATCAAATGCCCTTCATTAATTGATCATTAGCAAGTGTGACCACTGCTATAAAAGCCAAAGTTTTAGCAGTTTGCTGGTCTGGAGCATTCAGGTGTGTGTTAAAACAATGCCAAGGAGGAAAGCCATAAGCAATGATCTTAGAGAAGCAGTTGTTACTGCCCATCTATCTGGGAAGGGTTATAAGGCCATTTCCAAACAATTTAAAGTCCATCATTCTTCAGTGAGAAAGATTACTCAAAAGTGGAAAACATTCAAGACAGTTGCCAATTTTCCCAGGAGTGGATGGCCCAGCAAATTAACACCAAGGTCAAGCCATGCAAAGCTCAGAGAAACTGTAAAACAAACAAACAAACCAAGAGGTACACATCATACTCTACAGGCCTCAGTTAGCATGGTAAATGTTAAAGTTCATAACAGGTCAATTAGAAAAAGACTGAACATGTATGGTTTGTTTGGAAGGGTTGCCAGGAGAAAGCCTCTTCTCTCTAAAAAGAACATGGCAACAGGGCTTAGGTTTGCAAAATTGCATCTGAACAAACCACAAGACTTCTGGAAGAATGTCCTTTGGACAGATGAGACCAAAGTGGAGTTTGTTCATAATGCACAGCGACACATTTGGTGAAAACCAAACGCAGCATATCAGCACAAACACCTCATACCAGCTGTCAAGCATGGTGATGGAGGGGTGATAATTTGGGCTTATTTTGCAGCCACAGACCTGAGAACCTTGCAGTCATTGAGTCAACCGTGAACAACTCTGTATACCAAAGTATTCTAGAGTCAAATGTGAGGCCACATGTCCAACAACTAAAGCTTGGCCGAAATTGGGTCATGCAGCAGGACAATGATCCCAAGCACACCAGCAAATCTACAACAGAATGGCTAAAAAGAAAAAGAATCAAGGTGTTAACAATGGCCCAGTCAAAGTCCAGAATTCGACCCCATTGAAATGCTGTGGCGAGACCTTAAGAGAACTGTGCATAAACACATGCTTGCAAACCTCAATGAACTGAAGCAACACTGTAAAGAAGAGTGGGCCGAAATTCCTCCACAGTGATGTGAGAGACTGATAAAGTCATACAGAAAACGATTACTTCAAGTTATTGCTGTTAAAGGTGGTTCTACAAGCTATTGAATCATAAGGTGTACTTAGTTTTTCAGATATGGCTTCTCCGTTTTGGCTTTATTTTTGTTAAATAAATCATGACATGGTGTAATGTGGTGTTGTTCATCTGAGGTTGTGTTTACCTAATTTTAAGACATGCTAAGGAACAGATGATTGTTACTGTGTCCTGATATGTAAAGCCATAGAATTCAAAGAGTGTGTACTTCCTTTTTCACACGACTGTAAGTTCAGATTGTAAAGCATTCATTGCACCAGGGTTCTCACACTGTTTCTAGTCTGTTCCAACCTGCTTGGCTAACATCAGAAATTAAGAAAACATATGGGGGGTAGCCATGTTGGCCATGCCAGGAAAATGCAATCCAAAATCCACAAAACTGGTATCTTTATTGGGTCAACCAAAAATGCACAAAATACATCATGCAAGCTTTCGAAGCTCCACTGGCTGCTTCATCAGTCATACATGTTAATAATCATACAGGAGAAGAAAGGTGGGGGGAATGATGTTGTACTCACAGGCATACATTTTGATTGAACTTTTTAAAAAACCAGTATTAAGACTTCAAGATAACTTTGGTCATGGTTTCATTCATATATGAAATTCATAAGTTGCTTCTTACCACTGGAGAAGTCGTGAAGCTGCTTAAAAATGAAAATGTACAAAGAACATGCTTATTATTATAATACATAATTGATCTAAAAAAATTATGTTTATGAATATATAATCACACTTAAAATGCCTTCATCCACAGTTCTAATACACCATCAGCAACCTAGGATGAGCACCATAAGCCAGTAATAACCCTTTCTAGTGCCTGAATACCTGGAACAATAAAATAATGCTTTTGGCTTATGTCAGAAGGGTGACAATACTAGTGCTAGGCAAGCTTCTGTGCGGAAATATTTTGAATGACTGATTTAGAATTGGGGGGGGGCAGTCATTTTAGCCTGAAAATGTCAATTAACAATGAGTTTAGTGACACCTTAAATACTAAAAGTGTTATTTAGTATAATGTAGTTGCATGGACCTGTTCTGGTTTTTTGTTTTTTAAATGAGGGACTCCCTTTAAATATCTTTTGCTGCTGTGGACCTCCACAATTTAACTCAAAATTTAAAATAAAATAATAATACAATCACACCATCCATAAAACCTTCCCTCAGAGGCACTAGAGGGGGGGGGAATTTTTCTCCTGCTTCTTCCTTCAAGTTTGTCGCTTGGGCGGATTGGACGCAATGACTAGGCCAAGCCAACCAGCTTTGCCTTGGCTTTTGTTCACATGGCCATTTCACTCTGGGGAAGAGGTGGGCTGAGCAGCCTTCAAGCCTTCATGGATCCCCTGTGAAGACATTGGGCACCCTGGGTATCCACTGACCACAGGCTAAGAACCAGTGGTATAATGCTTTGTATGTTTTAGCCCATTTGGTTAGATGTACGCTAGAGTTTTAACATTTAAAATCATGCAAAGGCTTTTAACATTGTATGCAATCATTTCCCAACCATTGTGCTATTCACAATTCTAGTGTAGTCATACTCTATTCAATTCTCATCTGAGAATTTGGTTTGCATATTTATTCAGCTGTTCTGCAAGGATAAAGATAGACATTACATGTTAATAAGATATGTATATGAAATACTTTGAACATTTGTAGTGTGCTTTGTGCTTTTGTAGGTGGCATTCTGCTACTGATGCAGCAAAAGAAAAGGAGTATTGAAATAAGGAGAGGGTTTTTGTTTTTTGCTTTGTTACTATTACACAATCATTCCATAGTTTACTGTACTCGTTATCTTGTATTACATAGTGAGGTACTGATAATGAGCCTATATATATGTTCATGTGTTGCAGGAGGAGGATGACTGGAAGGAATTTGAGCAGGAAGAAACAATTGATTACAGTGGCCTCAGAGTTCAGTCCATGCAAATTAGGTACTACTATCTTAAAAGTACACATTTGTGTTTTGTTTTGTTTTGAAGTATACTAGTCCACATTTTGGTTGTACAGGCTGATAGTTACTAACAGGCCACTATTCAGGTCCTCTCTCTAAAACAGACTTGCTATTCATTTCCTTTGCCAGCTTGAAACCTATAGTTTTATAAGACCTTATACTCTAGTTAATGATCTTCTTTTGTTGATATCAGATTTCATCCTTTTGGGTGATGACACTCAGACTTGAACACATTCATAAAAAATGTAGCGTGTTTATGTATGCTGCTATATGTAAGACACAGACACTATAGCATCTTCTATTTTTCTGTCAGTGACAAAGATGATGAAGAAAGTGAAAAAAGAGAAGAACCACGGGATAATAGTGAAGAACCAGGTGGGGGTATGGACAGGTCATCAGGTCCTTGGAATAGATCTGCTCCAACACAAATACCTGTTGCTGAAACTGTTGGTAAGTTTTGCTTTTTCCCTGTTAATTAAGGAATATAAGTTGATTGGTTATATTAGGCTTTCTGTTTTAATGCAAGATTTTTCTTATCAGTAACCAAGATAGTCCAGACATCTCAGTATTTTATAACATGTTCCACACAAATTGGATTGGTTTTCTGTTGAGAAAATAAAACTTGAGGAGAGTGGATTGCACATTATTTTGAAGACAGAATTTTACTATTTACCATTTGGTAAATAGTGACTTAATTTTTTACTATGAGAAATAACATTTGTGAGCACTGGTGAGCAGCTGTCAGAGGGTAGGGGGAAGTATTAGCCCTCATCCTCCAGATACTTCTGGAGGATTGCACCCTTGGAAAAAACAATAAAACAGTTGCTCCAAATGCCCTCTAGGGGAGTGAGGGTATTTTTGCCATGCCTCTCCCCCCCACCCCCAACAAGGCCTGGGAGGGGATCACTTCCTTTCCACTCTCTTGTTTTTTAAAAAAGTCCTTTCATGGGCTTAAAATGGCTAGAGGGATGGGCAAAGTGTTGTAAAAATGTCCCCTAGAGGCCATTTGGGTCCCAAAAATATTTTAAATCTTTTTACCCCTGGGGCCCACAAAAGTAATCCTGTCGGGTAAGAATGACTGCAGTGCCAACCCTGCTCTAAATTATGTTGCCTCTGCCTCCATATTTCTCATACTCGGAGCTGGAAGATTTACAATTCTAGGTATCAGGTTTACCATTTTCATCTCCTTCAACATCTGGTAGAAAAAGAAATTACAAGATTTTAGCAAGCAGGGATAACAGTTTAAGATTGCTGTTCCTTGTTCTCTTTGTAGTATCCGATAGTTGTATTTGCCTGGCAACAGACATGATTATATATTTTGTTCTGTCTTCAAAATAATGTGCAAGATGTTCCTCTTTTTTTTGCTCTACATCTTGGACTACATAGACAAGGTATCTTAAATATAATACAAAAAATGGAAAATGATCTGTCTTAAAAACTCTTCTGGGTGCTGTCTTGGGAGACACTGTGCTTGCATTCGGACTCATACAATTCCCACCTTCACAGTAGTGAAAGAAAATTGGATCTTCTTTAAACAGTTTGGAAGAAGCCACATTTCATGTTGCATCTGATATCCTCGCTTATTGCCTGATTGGTATACAAACTACAGAGACCATTTTGTTCCAACAAAGAGCAAATTAAAGTGTCAGTTTGCATTCCACTGCTTGCAAATGAGAAAACCTGTAGCACATGCCAATTAACATAATCTATGGTTCCTAATTCAGCCTAAATGCAGCTATTGGAAATATTTTGGGGTTTCATAATTAGTTTTGGTAATTGTTCATTAGAGTAATGCTTCTTCTAGTCACGGGGATGTGTTGAGTAAACTGCTGCCCCAAAGGCTTTTTTCAGGCCATCAGTCCTGCCAGATTCCTTCACTATTTGAATAGATTGCAAGGCATTCCTGCATTGTTGTCTTTTAAAAAAGAACAGCTGGTTTTGTAGGGTTTTTTGCTGTTTGGGGTAGTCTGTGCAGCCCCTGGAGATGGCTTGTCACTTGTAGACTAAGTAGCCTTATTCAGCTCAGATATTTAGCGCTCAAATTGAAGTGTGCCAAGATGACCACAAGAGAGATCCTTCCCATCTAATTATGCCTGGATGTTTCTGAAGTTCTCTATATCTCATTTACAGAAAGCCCAGAGCCAGTGCAATCCAGTGGGGTATACAGGCCACCTGGTGCAAGAGAAAGCAGGACACGAAAAGTGCCACAAGGACCCCCTGAAATATATAGTGATACACAGTTTCCATCATTGCAATCCACTGCCAAGCATGTAGATACTAGAAAGTAAGTATGGTAATAGCATTCTGGAGAGTTATCTTAAAATTACTTCCCTTCCCCAAATTCTTTAAAACTTTATAATCCTATCCTTCTTAATAAAGTGGTATATGTGGTGTGATTTGCACTAAAAGCAGCAAGTTGGTTTTAAAGTACAAATATATTGCTTTCAGTAATCTTTGGATTATACTTCAACTAGTTTGATTAAGATGCTTTCTTAAACAGATACTGCTGTTGCAGAAAGATGTACAGAGGGGTTGGATGGTAGAATCTTCATAACCTTAATCTGTTCTGCTCCAAATGTGCCATCACAGCCCTGTATGGGTTGGAAACTCAGTTTGCCATTTGCAGGACTTAAAGAGAATAAACAAGCTTTGCTTTCATTTTGTTTCTCAGAGGTAGCTCGCTTTGATAAATCAGAACTTAAACTTTAATCTAAAGATAGACAAAATCAGAACAAAGTATATTGACAAAGATCACTTTTACGGGAGGTTCTTCACAGTCTCTCACTAGTCCTGAGATTGCACCTGGGATCCTGAGAACTGCTTTGGGTATGCCCAAGACCTTGAATGTGCTCAGTCTAACCTTTTTCATTGAATGCTGCACACCACTCATGCTGTGCCACAAACACCTTGTGAACCCACAATGGATACTTATAGAGCATTAGTGACTTCCACTCAAGAAGCACAAGAACACACATCTTGTGGGTATGCAGAACTAAGTGTGCAGTTCTTCGTACCAAGTCCTCTGTTTTGGAACAGTTGCTGAATATATCATTCAGTAAGGTATTAGCATATTCATATCTGTTAATGTATTATTGCAATACAGGTCATCCCCCCCCCCCCCCGTTTACATGGGATTGATACCCGCAGTTTCACTTACCTGCGATCAAGGGGGGAAGAGCTCTAAGAATCTGGAGGACCACAGAGTCACGCTGAAGTGGTCTCTGGACATCGGGAGGGCCTCCAATGTGACTCTATGGTCAGCTTCTGCTGGAAGTTGACCATAGAGTCATGCTGGATGCCTAGAGAAGCATCCTCTCTAGGCATTGTCGCTCCTTGGAATGATTCTATGGTATAATATGGCAGTTCACTGTTATACGCGGTTTTGTGTATGTGCAGTAAGTCTGGGAACATATCCCCCATGTAAACGGGGGCAGGGGGCAACCTGTATTCAAATTTCTGTGAAATTCTGAATTAGTATGATTGCTTATGTCCATGGTGCAATGAACTGTCCACTAGCTCTTACCAGCATAACTTTGAAATTGTGCATTTGAATAGTAAACCCAAGTTCTGTGACTGACAAGTCAAAAGCAGTTTGTGAAATAGTGCTGGGCACCTTCAAAAAAATCAACTTGCTATCATTCACAAGACTTTGGTTGTACTTAACAGTAGCTCCCTGGATTACGGCCCATAACTTATGCTGTCTGTCACTCCTATCCATGGAACTTCACAACAAATACAAGTGTCCTTGAATTAGTATTACTAAGGGGCAAGTGTGTGTAAGACACTTACTGATTACATTTATTTTCCCTTAGGGATAAAGAAATGGAGAAGAGCTTTGAAGTAGTAAAACACAAAAATAGAGGTAGGGATGAGGTTTCAAAAACCCAGGCAACTAAACTCCAGCTAGACAACCAATATGCTGTGCTTGGGAATCAGTAAAGCTGCACACACATTACAATTAAGGAATGGTTATTTGATACCCTTCCATCTTAAGGTAATTAACCTACATCTATTATGAACATGCCGTCTTATTTCTGCTGGATCTACTGCAACGAGTGCAGACTACTTTGACGTAAGTGATTGGCACTTAATTTGGTACTCCTGACTTTCTTCTTTGGATATGAGGGAATTAAATGTAAAATGGTCAAACAAGAGTCCCCAGTGTTTTGATTACTCTACAGCCAGTGGTTATTTCAAATTTTTTTATGTTCAGATATTGAGCCTTCGTAAGGGTTGACTACCTCAGACTTGCTGCACTCATTGTGGACACCATGTGGATCACAACTTCTGGAAAAGGTTACAACTCTTTAGTGGCCACCTGAAACGTGAAACCAGCTCTACTGGATTCCTCTCAGAAATCTGCGGAAGTCGGCCATCTGGGTTCTGATTTATTATAAATAACAAATTTAAGTGACCTTAAATGAGCAATTTGTCCTGTGCCCCCATTTATTGCATCCTTTCATATGTAGCCATAACTTACAAGGAACCTCTAGTGTATGCCACTTTCAAAAATATGCAGTGTAGTGTTGCTGTAGTTTACTAGATTCAATTTAGGTTATCAGAAAATACACATCCAGATAGAAAATGTAGGGATGCTTGTCTGTTTATATCAACCGGTTTCACCTATGTTTCATTTTAAAAATGCCTCTCCTAGCTTGAGAAAGTGCAGTATAGTCAAGTAGCAGCATGGACTATGCAGGCTGTGCATACTTTTCTTTTTCATTACTGGGTTTCAAGTGACTGCAATATGTGTAGGTTTGCATTCAGTGGCAAATAAATGCTTGTGCTCCACTTGAATCTGGAGCTTACTCTTGGAAAAAATTTATGGCGTATACTTAGCCTTAACAGTGTTTTATGGCAAGTAGCTGTTGGTCACACACACTGTTGTATTTGCAGGATGGATGTAATTACATGTCTAGTGAAAAATAACTGTTGTGGTTTCTCACTAGTTGAAATTTGGAACTATTCTGAGAATAAGGTGTTGTGCTTGGTAGCATTTTTCCTCTGCTGCCTCAAGATTGAGTGACAAGTCTTTTCACCAGCTTACATTATCATTTACTTGGAAAGATACAAATATACTTATATGCGAAGATTTGTCCTATATTGTACTGTGTGATATTGACAGTGAATTATAGTAACGCCAACCCCCCCAAGTGGCTCTTGGAGCATAGAAAGTAATGGTAACTTTTTTTTCAGCTCACCTGAATTGTCCTTTGGCCAGTAGTGGTAGGCGTCTCATAGTCCAGGCACTTTCTGGAGTCTTGAGCAGGAATTGAGATGTCACAAAAGTTGCTTTGTCAAATGGTTGGGTACTTATAAAGTGTGATACCATCACCTTGATGACTGTCACTGATAAGAAATCACTGATTTAATGAAGAGCAAACTTCTCTTCATCGCAATATGACACTGGCTTTATCCATAAAAAGTTTCTTTGACAAAAAAGTTACTAAATACTTGCCTTTTCGGAGATGTAAAGCCAGGCCACTAGATGCCCAAAATATTGGAAGTAAACCTACAGCTGACAGCATTCTGTTGTGTATCTTTCCTGAAAGTGTCTCTTTGCCAACAAAATATTTACGGGATATTGAAGCTAAAGGACTATGATTATGTGAAACTACACATCACTTGAAGACATTGCAGAAACTTGCAATTTTAAACCCCAGCTTTGGCATTTTATTATGGCTGTTGCACATGAATCAAGTTTTAATATACTGGATGATAGGAAGATAACCTGTCCTTTGTATCATCTCTTGGGCATAGTTGGCAGAGCAAGATAAGATTGTAACATTAATAAATATAATAAAAAATTACATGGCTTCTTGAGTCTAATGTAACATGTTGTGATGTCATGCACCATTTAACTAAGCATGGCAAAGGTAATATGTGATCATGATGAAATGTGGTGATTCAGTCTTATGTCCATTACAAGGGAGTAAGTCCTGTTGAGCTCAGTGGGCTTGTTTCTGAGTGCATAGAATTTGACTGTTCACTCTTGCTAAACATAGGTTGTTCTTGGTTAGGTTAGTATGACATACCTGGTCACTGTCTGCCTTCCCCTATATAAACAGTCACTAGCAAAGACCACAGACTAATGTAAAGTGGCAAGTGAACTGATTTCTTGCTCTCTGTGTAGAAGCAACAGTGCTGAGATGGTCAGTTATTTATACCAGGGCAATTCTCACATTCTGATCCCAGTTTGATAACGCTTTAGAAGCCCTAGATTTATCACAGAGAAATTTTCACTTTGAAAAAAACAACACTTTTATGGAAATACTAAGCCACTGAATTGTTTGAGTCACTGAAGTTTTTTATAAACACAAGATACCACTTCTAAAATGCATGATACATTGTTCTTTTTATACTGCTGTACTGTCCTTTAAGGCCCAAGTAGTCCTGTCAGTTTGAACTTACATGCGTATTAGGTGGTGTATGACCTTTAGCATGTCTGAAGTTTCTGAATCTTAAAATATGCCTAACTACTTTGCCAACATGATACATGCCATAGCAAACTGCTTTACAGCTTGTGATCCAGATGCTTGTAGAAAGACGAGGGAGCATAACTTCACCTGGACAGCAACTCAGCAACACAAACAGATTTCATAATTGAAATTTTTATCAGTAATAAAATTAACAAGTGACATTTGGCTGTTAATGTAAAGAAGGCAACTACTTTTTCTAGCAGCTGCTCTTTGGGGTTCAGAAGAGCAATGATAAGATCTCTGCCTCTGAAATCAAGGCTGTATTTCTGGAATCCATTCAGGATTTGTGTTCAGATTAGTTACCTGTTCTGTGAATGGATGTGGAGACTGAAATGCATTTGGCAGTAGCACACACCATATCTTTAACTGGCCATACAGCTCTTTAGCTGTATCAGTGAGCTGAGGCTTTAAAAAAAGTCCATGCCACATTGTCCTTGTTCAAAACAGAAGTAACGGTGGACCTCAGTAAGCACTTGAAAGTCAACTTCAGACAAAGGAATAAAGGCCAGATAAGCCAGGCCTAAATAAAATAATTGAAAATGTTAATACAGTATAACAAGGAATACATGTTGAAGTAGAGCTTGTTTGCTGAACAGCCTTTTTATTCCAGACATAGATGTGTCATTTGTAATGTGCCTCATACTAGGTTATGTGCGACGAGAGCCTGCGTAGTGGATTTCATTCTCAAAATGCAGTGGGGGTGGCTGAGAACCTGTACATCATTTTCAGAGGCTTCTGTACAAATGCAATGATGTTATTGCAGTGCAAGCCCTATGCAAATAATGGCAGTGCCTATATGCAGCAGGGAATCATAATCACTGCACACTACACTGCTGAGGTACATGCTCCATATCTGTATTTTGGGAATGACATTGGGAATAGCAGGCATAAAGCCCAGCCTGCATCGGCCCACTCAGCACATTATCCTAGGGCTTAGGGGAATTGGTATTTACATGCAGAAATGCCTATTCAGTGTTAACTGCATGTGTTGGCTGCAGTTAAGATTGTTTCAGTCCTGACTACCATCACCATTCAGGCTCTACAGTTAAAGCTGTGTCTACATAGACATTGTTGTCTGTATACTCTTTTTATATATACTTCAGTGGGACCGGTATATGGAAATATTTAGTGCTGTGGCCTTAGATTATTGTTATGATCCCTGATATCCATATTATAGTTGAGAGCTTGGAGTGCAGAAAGTAATGTTAGAAGATGGAAATTAAATTTGCATTTTTGTTGGTATACAGTGCCTAAGCCTAGCTAATTAAAGAGGTGGCTGATTTGACAGCTTTCAGAAACTCCTTTTGTGGCAAGGCAGATGAATTGCAAAAGTATACACTATCTTGAATAGGCTTATTATTTTGTATACAGTTCATTTACTGAAGAAGTCAGCACAATGAAAGTTAGTAACAAAAGTTAAATGAAACTGCTACAGGGAATAAGACTTAACGAGGTTCAAGCTTTAAAAAAAATCTAGAAAAAAATGTGGCAATTAATGGGCTTATTCCCCTCTCCAAGGTGGTACTGTAAGAAAGTAGTGATGCAGCTGTAACACTGCATTGTAATTAACATGTCTGAAACAAGAGAGGAGATGAACAGAGGGGAAGTACCAAAAAAATGGTTCACTTATAGGAAGATAAGTGTTTCAGGAAGCAGATATAAGGCTCCTTTGCCCAGCTGTTTACGTTAAACATATAACTCAAATAAGAAGCTATTATACACATCTAATAGAATGAGATAGTAGAATTCTGGACTGGACTCCTTTCAAACTGTTGGTATGGATGGATCTTAAATGCTCCTCAACAGACTTCCTGCATGTAGAAAATCCAATAACAGAGAAGGAAGCACCAAGCCTACTCCACTTCTTAAATGAATAGAGCTCTTTTATAGGATTATATTCCAATGACAATACAAGGTGGTACAGTTTAGAGTGTTGCCATTTCTGCCTTAGCACATCATTCTGTCAGATATGCAGAATAGCTCTAAATTGGGGAGAAGAAATCCTTCAGGATTATATCAAAGCAAATATGAACCTATGTCACCTTTATATGTGATGGTTCAGTAAATGATGTTTCTCAAATGCAGAATCAATTAACTGATAAAATCTGTGAAGTACCTTTAATAACAGTTGTGTGTTTTTTTTGTTTGTTTCATCAAAAATTAAATGCAGTGAACTTTGCTAGCACGCATTACTTAGATCTATTGGAATTTTAAAATTAGTCCAAGAGCAGGTCCCTCTGTATAGATGAAGAAATTGGGAACCACTGCAAGGATGAAAGCACAGTCTGTTCTAAATAATGGTATAGGAAAGAATTGAAGTCTTGCTGTGTGTGCCTCAGTATTTTAGGTTGTAAAGAGAATATTTCCCTACCTCACAGGGGTGTTGTGAGGCTGACTTCATTGTTTGTAAGATGCTTTTGAGTTTTGTTTTTTTTTTTACTGATGGAAGGTGCTATAGAAGTGCAAAACATAAGTAATCAGCTGACATCTAATGGCTGATTCTATCACAATAAAACCGTTCATCTTAGTTTTCATTATAGTATTTTGCTACTACTATAGAAAACGTCTTTATGAAACATAATTTAAATGTATGGATCACGTAACAATGGACTTTACAAGAAGGCATGGTTGAGTTTTCAATCTTTAGGCATCCCTTTATGGTTTTATGTGATTGACTGTGCAGATCTAATTGTATTAACAAGGTTTTGGGGTTTTGCATGGAAAAATAAGATCAACTATCATTTTTGTAAACTCCCTAGATGAAATAAAGTTATGTTCACACTGTTTGCTATCCCTTTTGTGTGAGTACCATGAATGTGTTTTATAAAAGTATTGAGCTATCTCTGTACATATGTCTTAAGTGCTTAATGCCCAGTTTTTCCTTTGAAAAGTAGTTACCAATCTCTCACTTGTGAATACTGTTTAAAATGCTAGTCTTGTTGAGCAGCTCTGTAAGAAGAGGAGTTATATTCAGGCCCTTGTACCCTCCTTCTGCAAATTAGCTGATTCTTGTGTTCTTCCTGTGCATATACGGCAGTGGACTGATCTGAAAGCAAGTCAATCTAAAGCAAGAGGGGAGGCTTAAATCAAGTTTCCATTTGTAGCGAATACATTCTTTATAATTGATAGAACAATTAATCACTGAACAAGTAAATGTTTCCAGAAATATAGTATACTTAGAATTTTAGACAGTAAGTGGGTGGCAGCATTTTGCTCACATCTTGTCTCCTGTTTGGTTAGAATAGCTCACAAATAAGGATTACTTAGACTATACAGGGATCAAATTCCCCAAATCCATGTGTACAGCTGCATGTGCATTCAAGGTAAGCAAGTTCTTTTTTCTGTTGACAGTATTTAAAACTTGTATTTCTCATACATATGCAGTAACAGACATCCTGCAATGGATGATAATCCCAGAATTGTGATTGGGTAGAGTTGGCCTTTAGATATTCCTTCCTCTACAGTAGGTTATATGCAGATAAAGATGGCATACTTAAGTTGCACGTTCAGAATGCTTTCATAAAGGGAAAGAAGTGCTTACATTACTCAGTTAATGTGTGTTACCAGAACAGCAGTGCCCATTGAGTGGCAGCATGACTGAAAATAATGGCAAAAGATGCATACCTCATACATTTGGAGATTTAGGTACATATCACCCCAGTTTGGTGAAAGCTGTAGAGCAATCCTTAAAATGGCTTCCTTTGTTTATTTGAGAGAGAGTTAACTGCTCTTTTATATCCTTTAGTCTGCACCTAGCTTTCCCCACCCACCACCTTGGGGAAAAGAGCAGCCCCATCAATACACCAGGGTGCATCACAAAACAGACAAGTTCAACTGATGCAAAAGACTACAGGTTGGCTTCTGCATTAAACTTGATTCTACACAACCTCAGCTTGAAACACAATTCCATTTGTCACCACGAAAAACAGGAAGGAATATGAGAAAGGCAGACATTACAGGCATGTGTCTACTGAGTTCTGTTGAAGTGAACAGTTTTTAATTATGCCCACTGTATTTTACAGATGCTGAACTGCTCTGAGGACTAAATACTAGAACCCCTATCTGTGTAATAATATTTGGTTTTAGAGGCAAGGACAGGAGAAAACCCGAAAAGCAATGTACACAAAATACTATAAAAGCATTTAATGTCCTTTTTATGTTGAAAGTAAATTATAAATACAAATTGAAAACATATTTAAAATGAGTAGTTGCAATCATCTCAGTGCATTCTGAATCGTTTTACTGTGTGTGTTTCTTCAGGAGCCTTTCGTTTTTGGGATGATCCTATTCTGTGTTCTTTTCCATTCTGAAGACAGGCAGCAGCTTCTGGCAAACAATAATTTTCCATTGGAGGTGGTGGCTCCTTAAAAAAAAAGTTTAAATGTTAGATCCTTCTGCAAGGATTAATATTTAAACTTTAGTAACAAAAGCCAATTTGTGAGAATAGTGGGATATAAATTAAATAAATTTCTGTTGCTCTGATCCTCCTTAAATAATCTACATTATCAACATACACATTATGACTTGGGTATTTATAAATCAATGCTCAGCCTCAGATTCTTTAGCTGACATTTCTGTTTTCACATTTGCTACTCCAATCTTTGTGACAACATACGGCCTCTCTGCGGATTTTGCCACTGCAGGAGCTGTTGTATTAAAAAGGCCATGGAGAAAGCAAGTAATGACTCAGTAACATTTTCATTTTGAAAAATAAAATTTTAAACAATCCAAAACTTAATGAAAGAGTCTTTCTTCAACTATGCACACAGTTTTCCTAAGATCACTGAATGGCAAAGGCCTCACAGACAAAACACCCAGCATACAGCAGCAGCAGCAATAATAATAATAATAAATAATAATATTTATTTATTTATACCCCGCCCCTCTGTTAAAACAATCGGAGCGGCTTACAAAAATTAAAATACAATACAGAAAAATCCCTGAACACCACCCACCCCCACCCTCCCCCATAAAAAATATTAAACAAATATAAGTTAAAAAGCAACTACAGTTGCCCCTCCACATTCGCGATTTTGATTATTTGCAGAAAGCTGCCTGCCCCCCCCTCTCCACTCTGTCCCTTCCCAAGGCAGCGAGGGACCCCCTACGCCACTTTGGGAAGGGCGGGGGGGCCAGGGAGAGTGGTGGCGGGGGCTTCTGAAGCCCCCCGTAGCCACTCTGGGAAGGGCGGGGCGGTGAGAAAGGCCAGGGAGAGGCAGCGCAGCCTCCTCCCCACCCACACGCTGCCTTCCCTGGCCTTTCTCAGCGGGGTCCAGGGCTTTGGAGCCCCGGAGCCTGCTGAGAAAGGCCGGGGAGAGGCAGCGCATCCTCCTCCCCACCCACACGCTGCCTTCCCTGGCCTTTCTCAGCGGGGTCCAGGGCTTTGGAGCCCCGGAGCCTGCTGAGAAAGGCCGCAGAGAGGCAGCGCAGCCTCCTCCCCACCCACACGCTGCCTTCCCCGGCCTTCCTCAGAGGGCTCCGGGGCTTCTAAGGCCTGGAGTCCCCTCAGAAAGGCCGCGGAGAGGCCAGCCAGGCTGGCCAGACACCCTCCCACTGCCTCCCTCCCTTGGGGCGGGGGCGTGGGAGCCGCATCTGTTATTTGTGGTTTTTCCACATTCGCGGGGGTCTCAAGAACCTAACCCCCATGAATGTGGAGGGACAACTGTAATCTAAAATCACATTTAAAAACAATAAATACAATAAATGGCCAGCAGACTAAAAGAGGCCAGGAGCTCCTGAGGCTGGGATCTAATTAGGGAAGACCTGCCGAAAAAGATGTTCCCGAGACCACTCTGGCTGCCATATTATGTACCAACTGAAGTTTCCAGACCAAGCATGAGGGTAGCCCCAAGTAGAGCATACTGCAGAAATCTAGATGAGAGGTTACTAGCGCATGCACCACAGTCTCGAGGTCCCTTACTTCCAGGAAAGGATGCAGCCGGCGTATCAGCCGAAGCTGATAACAGGCACTCCTGACCATCGCATTCACCTGACTAGTCATCTGAAGCGATGAATCAAGGAGCACCCCCAGACTGCGAACACAGTCCTTAACGGAGAGTGTGACCCCGTCCAGGACTGGAGGTTGCAACCCAACTCCTGGTTTTGGGGCCGCTACCGTGAGCACCTCCGTTTTGTCCGGATTTAATCTCAATCTGTTTTTCCTCATCCAGCCCATTACTGCTTTAAGACAATCATTAAGAGGAGAGACGCCATCGGAATTCGAGGCCGACGATCGGGACAAGGAGAAATAGATCTGGGTGTCATCTGCGTACTGATAACACCCAGCCCCATAACTCCGAATAATCTCACCCAGGAGCTTCATATAGATGTTAAACAGCATCGGGGACAGGATGGCGCCCTGCGGAACGCCAGAAGTAAGCTCTTTTCTGCTGGAGCAGCTGTCCCCGAGCAACACCCTCTGGGACCTGCCCGAAAGGAAGGACCGGAACCACTGGAGCGCAGTGCCTCTAATTCCTAACCCACTCAGGCGATCCAAGAGGATGCTATGATCTATCATATCGAAAGCCGCTGAGATGTCTAAAAGCACCAACAGGGTCACACTACCTGTCGATGCTTAGACGCAGGTTGTCGGTTAAGGCAACCATGGCGGTCTCAACTCCAAATCCCGTCCCAAAGCCAGTTTGAAATGGGTCTAGATAATCTGTTTCATCCAAGACCACTTGGAGTTGAAGCGCAACTGCCCTCTCGATCACTTTGCTCAAGAATGGTAACATAGAAACCAGCCTATAGTTGTTTATGTCCAGGGGGGTCCAGGCAAGGTTTTTTCAGAAGCGGCCTAACGGCAGCTTCCTTTAAACAGAATGGCGCACACCCTTCTCTGAGGGATGCATGAATGATGTCCTTAAGGAACACCATCAAGGCATGCCCCCCCCCCGGATGGTCAGCCATGAAGGGCAAGGAGCGAGAGGGCAGGTCGTCTTCCTAACCCTACCAAGTAGCTTGTCCATGTCCTCGGTACTCACGGATTGAAACTGATCCAGTAAACTTACATCAACGGAGTTGCTGGACACCTCATCAATTGTTTCTGTCAAATTACTGGCATCTAAGTCAGCTCTTATCTGAGAGATTTTATCTGCAAAGTTGTTAAATGCGTCACAGCAGACTGTTGTTGGGTTAAGCAACGGGTTCTGCGCAGGAATAACCTGCGTCATCTCCCTTACGACCCTAAACAGCTCTGCTGGACGGGACTCTGCAGATGTAATATGTGCAGAGGAAACGGATCTCTGCGCTGCACGTATTGCCTCTCAATAGGACCAAAGAAAGTTCCTATGATGAGTCCTGTCGGATAAGAGTCAAGTTTTCCGCCAGTTGCGCTCTAGTCGTTGTCCAACCCACTTCATTTTCCTAAGCTCTGCTGTATACCATGGCTTACGGTTTGGAGCGGGTTGAAAAGGACGCTTGGGAGCGATCGTGTCAATAGCCTTGGTAAGGTCGGTGTTCCAGGTATTAACCAAAGCTTTGACAGGGTCACTGGCGTTACCAACCATTAACCCCTCCAAGGCTTTCTGGAATCCTATTGGTTCCATTAGCCTTCGGGGGCGGACCATTCTAATGGGTCCACCACCCCTGGTGGGGTGGGAAGAGACTTAGTTCAGTCTTGACCAGGAAATGATCCATCCATGACAATGCGGTGGTTTTTATAACCTCCGCCCACGGATATTTCTGTTCCATACTGAAGACCGCATCAAGGGTATGACCCACACAATGTGTGGGCCTGACGACCATTTGGGATAGGCCCATGTTCGTCATGGTTTCCGTGAACTCCCAAGCCGCACCAGTCAGATTTGTCAAACTGGTCTCGAGTGGAATGTTGAAATCGCCCAAAACTAAAAGTCTGGGTGACTCCAACAGCAACTCTGAGACCAGCTGTGTCAGCTCGGTTAGGGAGTCTGCTAGACAACGGGGTGGTCGGTATACTAGCAGAATCCCCAAACTATCCCTGGTCCTTGGGCTAAGGTACATACACTCAAAGTGGACTGTGTTTCGGACAGGTATCCTGGTCAAGGTCAGATTGTCCTTATAAACTAGAGACACTCCGCCCCCCCCCCGCCCACTTCCCCTCACCTGCTCACTGACAGAATACCCGGCTGGGAGGGCCTGTGTCCATGTGACAGCGCTATCCTCTTCCAGCCAGGTTTTTGTGAAGCAAGCCAGGTCGGCACTACACACAGCCTTGACATTTCTGGATATGTAAAGAGAGCCAGCAAGGTTTAGTGATTTGAGCATTGTACTGCAACTATGGAGACCAGGGTTCGAATCCCCACTCAGCCTCTGAGGAAGGCAAAGGCAAACCCCTCCTAACAAATCTTGCCAAGAAAACCCCACGATACAGTCACCATAACTCAAAAACAACTTGAAGGCACATAACAGTTCCTCGAATGTGTAACCGAAGTTATCTTCTACCATTGGTATGCAAACCTGTATAAGGTAATCAGCAATGTATTCTGGCTTCAGGCAGTTCACTCCTTGATGAGCTGCTTCTCCAACATCAATTCTTATATCCTCTGGCTTCAGTTTATTAAAATCGGCAAAAAGATGAGTAACTTCTCTAAAAAGAGGAGGAGAATGAGCAAGAAACACCTGCAAATTCAAGCACATATGAGATTTTGGTTTACTCATATATGTAATACATATATTATGTTTAAACTAACTTTGCCGATACATTTTCAGGAAATGAACTACAAGACAGACTGGGGCAGCCTCCAGGATGGGCCTAAAGATGGCATGTACTTTTTGATTACTTTTAAATAATGGAGCATTGCTAATGGTGAGTTGTCAAAATGTCTGTTCCACTGAACAAGTCTGGTCCTCATGGGACCCTCGAGTTCTAATTTGGTGCACCCCCTTGCCCTGCCTACATGTATTTTCTAACTACTAATCTCCATCTATGTATCTTTTCCAACCTGGAAGTTTAAGGAGCCTCTATCATAGAGGTGGGTAAAGTGCAGCCCACAGGCAGCAGGCAGCCCTTCAGGCCCTCCTGGGGTTAAAAAAAAGATTCCCCCCCCCCGAATAATGCCCCTAGGTAATGGATTTTTTTTGCCATGTTTTATAACCCTGCTCAGCCATTTTAGGCCAGAAAAAGCCTTTTTTAAAATTGGAAGTAAACCAGAAGTGATTTCCAGTTTTGAAAAAAGGACTCACCTGGACCTCTAATGGCCCGGAGGGGGGGTGGTTCCTAAAAACATGGCAACAATGCCACCAACAGCTCCTAGAGGACACTGGGAGCCAAAGAAATGGTGTTCAATTTATTTTGCAATAGGTGGTCTGTGGAGACGTGCAGCCCCCTAGCCTCCCACAGTTGCCCACCCGGCAGCATCACATCTGTAGCAACATGCAAATGTTGGCTGTTCTCTTTGTCACATGTTGCCTCAAAGCCATTCTAGACAGTATTCACCATGTTGGCTTTCTCAGACGTCTAAAGCTAATAGCTAAAAAGAAGATTTAAGATGGTAGGGATACATTTCTTCAGACAACTAATAAAGCGAGTGAGCTGCAACAGAGCAATATGCTTACAAGCATAAATATATTCTATTTAGAGAGAGTTAAAATAGCAATCAAGCAGAGGATGAGGGAAGAGAAAATGTAGCTGCCATTCTAGGTTCTGTCAGTATTTGCATGGGCTTTACATAGCATTTAACAGTAAAACAGTTTCTCTTCCCCCACCCCCCCGCTTTTGTTTTCCCAAGGAACAGTAATGGATACTACCAATATTATAACTTAAACAAATAGAAAACAAATTCTGAATATGTTTAATGTCTCTGGATTGCATCCCTAGCTTAAAACATGTGGCAATGAGAAACACTTTGCTTTCTAATCCATCAGTGGTCTAAAGTGGAACCTCAAGACACTATTATTGCATACAACTCAACAGCAGCCCTATGCCTGACTGCGACTGCCCATTATTCCAGTAAAAGAACAGCCAAGCATATACGCACCTTTGCACCTCCTGATTCCAGAAGACGTTTGAAGCCTGCTTCCTTGGCTGGGTCGACATTCAAAATTACTTTCCAACCACTAAATGCTCCCTAGAAAAATTGAGCAATTTTTTAAAAAAAGTACCAAAAATGTAGTCTCCTGATGTATTTATTATGTTTCCCCTATTGAAATACATTTCATTTCTAACCACTGACTCGTATTTCACCTATTGTCAGGATCAGTCTAAATCAGGGTGGATAAAGTTCAGCCCATGTCCCCAAAACAGTCACAAGGCCATCCCCAAGCCCCCCATGTTTTATTCCCAAAATGCCCAATGCACCCGCAATTCCATTGCCCATTTTAATATGGAAACGGTGTGTGTGTGTGTGTGTGAACTCCCCTTATTTTTTCTTCTACCTACCCACACACCAATTCTCTCAATTAAATGGCTTCTGAAACTCCTGCTGGCTGTGGAAAAGGAAATAACATAGGTACAAAAACTGCCTGTATGTTTTTCCTTCCATGACCAACAGCTGTTTTGTGGGCGGGGGGGGGGAACAATCCAATCTCCAGTCTAATCCAAACTGGTCCTCATCTCCCATGGGTACTTTATTGCATTTTATATCTGGCTACATGAGAGAAGCATTTATGTATCTGTTACAATGTACAGTATGGTTCTCAATTTAACACACAAGAAAGGAATAAAAAATAGCAACTCCATCATCATCACATTTTTTTGCATATGTACAGCTACTTTCTAGCTTTTCTCAAGAATTCTTTCAGCAACTTAAGAACAAATTTTCACATCAATGTGAAGCAGATGAACTTAGCAAACACAATTTTACAATGACATCCAGAGATGAATGTGCACAAAATACACATCTATAAGAACTTTCAAAATAATAGATACCAAACTATTGTTAGAGAATGTACAGAGGCTAAACTGCCCCAGAAAAGAAATCAAATTTTTCACTATCTGGAGAAAATGAAATTAAATTTGCTTACAGGGAACACATAAAAGAAGAAAATATATAAAATTTTTGAGAAATTCAAAATTCGGAAACAAATTTGTGGCACCTACTGAGAAGAAAAAAAGAGGAGTGGTGATTTGTTAATCAATGAATAAAAGCAGTTTTCCAGGTTACTATGGATTGAGACTCAAGTAAATAGACTTAAGTGATTGTAGGTGTTTTCGCACCTATGCAAAACAAAACCAACTTTTATAAAAATTGTTGACAAAATGGATAGACTATGATCATGACCAAATTATTCTGATGGGAGACTGGAATTGTGTATTATCACTGACAATAGACAAAGCCTCAGATAAGATAAAAGCTAATCAAGGCAAACTGCCAAAATATTTACAGTTGTCCCTCTGTATCCACGGATTGAAGTATTCAGAGCTTGAAAATATTCTTAAAAAAATAATAATCCAAAAAGCAAACCTTGATTTTGCCATCTTATATAAGGGACATCATTTTGCTACACCATTGCATATAATGGGACTTGAGTATTCATGGATTTTGGTATCCACCGGGAGGTCCAGGAACCAAACCCCAGCGAATATGAAGAGACAACTGTAATTATATTACGGAAAATCTATCACTGATAGACTTGTGGAGATACAAATATGGGGAAGCAAGAAAATATAGCTACTCAGAAGAACATAAATCACACTCCAGAATTGATATTTCCAATCACTTGACTAAAGAAATTAAGAAAATGGAGGTGTTGCCTAGAACTACATCAGATCACAATCCAATTGTACTGACTGATGAACAAGAAGAGAGAATGTAATTGGAGATTAAATGAGTCATTACTACAAGATGTGAAGATATTGGCTAAAGCAAAGCAAACCTTGAAACTATATTTTGAAGAGAATTTGAACAAAGGTATGGATATACAAATAGTCTGGGATGCTAGTAAAGCAGTAACGAGAGGCTTTTTGTATAAGAAAATACAGAGCTTAACATGAAGAAAACATGAAGAAAATATGCAAAGATTTCTAAAGGCAATAAGTCAGTCCCAGCAAGGAGTTAGCAGGGGATGGAGAAACAACAGTGAGGCAGTGAGGGATCTTCCAGTGCTCGGAGCCTGTCCTTTCTCCCTCCCCTGCTAACTCCTTCTTGGAATTGACTTTGATGAGACAAAGGGGGAGAGGTAGTAGGAAGGGATCTCACAGTGCTATAAGCCTGTCCTTTTCCCCTCCACCACTAACTTCTTGCTGGAATTGACTAAAGAGCCAAAATGGAGGGGGTAGGTGGGAAGGAAAGGTGGTAGGAAGGGATCTCACAGTACTAGGAGCCTGTTGTTTCTCCTTTTCCTAATTGCTTGCTGGGATTGACTTTGAGGAGCCAAAGTGGGGAGGGGAGGGATCTCACAGTGCTCAGAGCTTGCAGTTTCTCCCTCCCCTGCTAACTCTTTTTTGCTGGGATTGACTTCCATTAGCCAAGGGGAATGAGAGGCAGCTTCAGCAATGTCTGAGGCCAGGTGCACAAGCTTCCTGAATGCCAAGCACCACTATTGCCGTGGGACCACTTTTCACCCTCGCTGGAATGGATCGCAGGTACAGTACTGTAATTTTAAATATTAAATACCTGTACCAGTACTGATTTGAGCATCTGTGTTTTTTCGTATCTGCATGGGATCCTGGAAACAAACCCCCACAGATACCAAGGACCCACTGTAGATTTAAAGTGCTAAAAGACGCAAAAGAAAGAGGTGATTTGGGCCCTCCAAGCTTGAAACCATATTACCATGCTTGCTGTTTAGTTTGGATAAAAGAGTGGGTAACATTAAAAAATGAAAGACTTGTTGCAATTAGAGGGATCTGATCTGAGATATGGATGGCATAGATATCTTTGTTATGATAAAGTAAAGGTGAATAAGGAATTGAATAATCATTTTGTAAGAAAGTCATTGTTGAGAGTGTAGCTAAAATACAAACCAAGACTCTGCCCAAAGGTGCCTCTTTGGGTTTCAGTTCATGAGGCTTTGTATAATAGTGAGAAAATTATTAAAGGTACAAGAATAACATGGATGTTATACAGAAACTTGTTATCGCAAAATGGTTAAAACAAGACAAAAACAAGGGAGGAATTAGATAAAAGTTGATGGATGTAATTATCAATTTTTTTGTATCGTCAACTTAATGAAAGATTTAAAATGGACAACAAGCTCTGTGGAATAGAAAGATTAAACAGAGATTTGGAGATGTAACTATGTACAGATAACGATCACTCAATAGCTAAAATGTACAAGATGTTACTCAAATGGAGGCAGAACAAGTTAAAGAGTGTATGGTTAAATGGAAGCAAAATGTAGGTCATGCAATACATATGGAGCAATGGAAGAAAATGTGGGGGGAAAGGTGTAAAATTTACATTGAGTTATGATTTAAAAGAACTTTTTAAAAATGATGTATTGATTATTTAACGCCTGATAAACTGTCAAAAATGTATAATGGTTTATCCAACAAATGTTGGAAATAATTAAATAAAACCAGAACCTTCTACCACATGTGGTGGACTTGCAGGGGAAAATTTTAAAGTGAAAAAAAAACAAAGCCTTAGTATTTTCTGCTTGGACTATTTGATGAAAATTTAGAAAAGCAGTTTGGCAGAGTCATTCAATATATGGTGACAACAGCTAGACTACTCTATACATAGAAGTGGAAAGATTTATTGATACCAATGCAAGAAGAATGGTTGATAAAGCTTCACGAGTGAGCAGAGATGGACAAATTGACTATTTTGATAAAAGAAGGATCTAGTCAATTTTAAGAATGATTGGAAAGGTGACAAATTACATGGTTGAAAGATTGAGTAGTTTTATCAGAATTGGGTTTGAAAATTAGGTATTAAACTAAAGTACCTAGCATATATATTTGATGTATACAATTTGATACACATTAAAAGGTGCTTGAAAGTAGATATGATAACCACTAGTACATTTATGGATTAGATATCCAATAAGCTTATGATGATATAATTATACAAGAATTAAGTAAGAGGAAGTCAGAATATTAATCATCTATATGGGTAGGAAGTCTAGTAGAGTATATGTTATTTGTGTTTTTATAAAAGAAGAAATTTATGTATTCATGTAGTGTTAGATACAGTGTCTTATTAAGTGTGGAATGTTGTTGCTATTTGTTTGGTTTTGGGTTTTCTATGTTGTTGTTAAAAAATACTATTAAAAAAAATACACATCTACAAGAAATAGTACTTTAAAGATGCTATTCTGGTCCAGATGCCTGTCAAAAAGCCTTGGCAGCAGAGGAAACAACTGGATGCAACACATTTATAAAACAAATAAATACCTCAGTAAGTCCGCTTTCTGTTTTCCGTCTCTCAATTGTTTTCCGCCACCTCATTGCTGCAACTGCTAATTTCTTCTGGACTACATTGATTCCAGGCAGTACACTGAGTATGGAGTTGCTTCCCCATTCATAATCTTCCTCCTAAAATTGAGGACATACTCTTATTCCTAGTAATTCTGTCAAATTGAGTAAACAAATCCAAAGGCAATCCCTGTAGCAAGCTACTTGAGTGCAGTCATACTCAACATGACAACAGGAATTAACAGAATTCAAAAGATACACATAATTAAACACACCCCTCCGCCAGCATTTACATGCTAATCACACAAGCCAGACAGTTCCTTTGACTACACCCTGAGGAGTCTGTATGGGTCCAAACACTGACTTCCTTTTATGGGACAGACCTTTCCCACCTTGTGTCACATCACAAACTATTCCTGATACTCACAGAAGTTTTAACCTGTAGCATAAAGAGCTGCCCTTGACATAAATAAATAAATAAATTTTCCCAGGGCTTGCTAGTCTCTGGATTGTGACCCACACTTATTACCTAAACTGTAAATAAGGTTACAGTTCACCTCAATGACAGAGCAACATTCCTTTTCAGAAATATATAGCAGTAATGTGCTGCCTGTGTTCATAGTTGGAACAGTACCTTTTAAGAACACAAACTTTTGTGACCTTACTGTTTCTTCAGGCAACTTAGTAACACCTAGTGAAAGTAAATGGGAGCAATCCAGACTTTGCATCCTGTGAACAGAAGAGCCACTTCAGTCCCTGGAAGGGGTCTGACAGAAGAGAGGAATCCCACAGGTTGGGCTTCAAGGGGGAAGAAAGTATTTTAATAAATTCCCCTCTCTACCTGAGCTCCCTTGGCCCAAGAGGAAATCTGCTCTGCTGGGTTGAAGGACCCTCTGGAATTGCTGCTGAAGAGAAATTGCAAAAATCATTTTTATCACTTGCAGAATGCAGAAGCATTCTGAGTGAAATTCCACTAGGAAGACTAGTAGGCCAAAGCAAATTGGATCTGACCCACTGTTAATATTTAGATAAAAGAAAATATTTAGGACTGTAATGTTTAGTATCCACACACAATAGAAACTGCAACAGTATTTAGCATTTTCTACCAGAAACAAGGAGAACTGTTGTAGTGAGTGTTGGACAAGGACTCCAGGAGACCAGAGTTTAAATCCTTGCTCAGTCATGGAAAGCCATTGGGTGAATTTGGAGAAGTCATACTCTCTCATCTCCAGAGGAATGGCAAACCATCTCTGAAGAAATTTTGACAAAACAACATTACAATAGGTTTGCTACAAGCAGGAGTTCATTTGAAGGCACATAACAATAAACCAGAAATCGACCTAATGTACGAATTCATAATAATAAAGTAGATGAAGTCAGATTGTGGTTAAATATTTAAAACTTAAATTACCGTATATTCCGGCGTATAAGACGACCCGGCGTATAAGACGACCCCCCCAATTTTTAAGGTAAAATGCAGAGTTTGTGATATATTCGCCCTATAAGACGACCCCCCTCTTCCAACGCATAGCCCCCGCATGCCCCTCCTGCACTCCCTTCCAGGAGGGAGCGCAGGAGGAGGATGCGGAGGCTGTGCGTCCAAAAGGGGCACGTGCGGCCCTTCTCCCCACCTTCCAGGAAGGTGGGGAGAAGGGGCGAATCGCGGTTTGGCCGCGCAGCCTCTGCATGCCCCTCCTGCGCTCCCTTCCAGGAGGGAGCGCAGGAGGGGGATCCGCAGGCTGTGCGGCCAAACGGGGCTTTGGGGAAGGGGGGAGGCTGGGCGGAGGGTGGCAGGGGGGAGGGGGCTTCGCAGCCACCCCCCTCTCCAAAGCGAGCCTATGGGGAAGGGGGTGGCTGGGCGGAGGGTGGGAGGGTGGCAGGGAGTAGGGGGCTTCCCAGCCCCCCTCCCTTTCAGGAGGGGGGGTGGATGCGCGGGGGGGGAGGGAGGAGGGGGCTTCGACACCACCCCCCTCCCTGAAAGCGCGTTTCTGCGGCTTTCAGGGAGGGGGGGTGGATGCATGGGGAGTGGGCAGGGGGAAGGGAGGAGGGGGCTTCTCCGCCACCAACCCTCCCTGAAAGCGCGTTTCCGTGGCTTTCAGGGAGGGGGGGTGGATGCATGAGGAGTGGGCAGGGGGAAGGGAGGAGGGGGCTTCTCCGCTACCCCCCCTCCCTGAAAGCGCGTTTCTGTGGCTTTCAGGGAGGGGGTGGATGCATGGGGAGTGGGCAGGGGGAAGGGAGGAGGGGGCTTCTCCGCCACCGCCCCTCCCTGAAAGCAGCGGATCCGCTGCTTTCAGGGAGGGGGGTGGATGCGCGGGGGGGTGGGTGGGGGGAAGGGAGGAGGGGGCTTCTCCGCCCCCCCATGAAAGCAGCGGTTCCGCTGCTTTCAGGGAGGGGGGTGGATGAGCGGGGGGTGGGCGGGGGGAAGGGAGGAGGGGGCTTCTCCGCCCCCCCTCCATGAAAGCAGCGGTTCCGCTGCTTTCAGGGAGGGGGGTGGATGAGCGGGGGTGGGCGGGGGGAAGGGAGGAGGGGGCTTCTCCGCCCCCCTCCATGAAAGCAGCGGTTCCGCTGCTTTCAGGGAGGGGGGTGGATAAGCGGGGGGTGGGCGGGGGGAAGGGAGGAGGGGGCTTCTCCGCCCCCCCCTCCATGAAAGCAGCGATTCCGCTGCTTTCAGGGAGGGGGGTGGATGAGCGGGGGGTGGGCGGGGGGAAGGGAGGAGGGGGCTTCTCTGCCACCCCCCTCCCTGAAAGCCGCGGTTCCGCTGCTTTCAGGGAGGGGGGTGGATGCCGGGGGGTGGGCGGGGGGAAGGGAGGAGGGGGCTTCTCCGCCCCCCCTCCATGAAACCAGCGGTTCCGCTGCTTTCAGGGAGGGGGGTGGATGAGCGGGGGGTGGGTGGGGGGAAGGGAGGAGGGGGCTTCTCCGCCCCCCCTCCCTGAAAGCAGCAGTTCCACTGCTTTCAGGGAGGGGGGTGGATGAGCGGGGGGTGGGGGGGGGAAGGGAGGAGGAGGCTTCTCCGCCCCCCCTCCCTGAAAGCAGCGATTCCGCTGCTTTCAGGGAGGGGGGTGGATGCGCGGGGGGTGGGTGGGGGGAAGGGAGGAGGGGGCTTCTCTGCCACCCCCCTCCCTGAAAGCCGCGGTTCCGCTGCTTTCAGGGAGGGGGGTGGATGCCGGGGGGTGGGCGGGGGGAAGGGAGGAGGGGGCTTCTCCGCCACCCCCCTCCCTGAAAGCCACGGTTCCACTGCTTTCAGGGAGGGGGGTGGATGCCGGGGGGTGGGTGGGGGGAAGGGAGGAGGGGGCTTCTCCGCCCCCCCTCCCTGAAAGCAGCGATTCCGCTGCTTTCAGGGAGGGGGGTGGATGAGCGGGGGGTGGGCGGGGGGAAGGGAGGAGGGGGCTTCTCCGCCCCCCCTCCCTGAAAGCAGCGGTTCCGCTGCTTTCAGGGAGGGGGGTGGATGAGCGGGGGGTGGGCGGGGGGAAGGGAGGAGGGGGCTTCTCCGCCCTCCCCTCCCTGAAAGCAGCGATTCCGCTGCTTTCAGGGAGGGGGGTGGATGAGCGGGGGGTGGGTGGGGGGAAGGGAGGAGGGGGCTTCTCCGCCCCCCCTCCCTGAAAGCAGCAGTTCCACTGCTTTCAGGGAGGGGGGTGGATGAGCGGGGGGTGGGTGGGGGGAAGGGAGGAGGAGGCTTCTCCGGCCCCCCTCCCTGAAAGCAGCGATTCCGCTGCTTTCAGGGAGGGGGGTGGATGCGCGGGGGGTGGGTGGGGGGAAGGGAGGAGGGGGCTTCTCTGCCACCCCCCTCCCTGAAAGCCGCGGTTCCGCTGCTTTCAGGGAGGGGGGTGGATGCCGGGGGGTGGGCGGGGGGAAGGGAGGAGGGGGCTTCTCCGCCCCCCCCTGAAAGCAGCGGAACCGCTGCTTTCAGGGAGGGGGGTGGATGAGCGGGGGGTGGGCGGGGGGAAGGGAGGAGGGGGCTTCTCCGCCACCCCCCCTTCCTGAAAGCCGCAGTTCCGCTGCTTTCAGGGAGGGGGTTGGATGCCGGGGGGTGGGCGGGAGGACGGGAGGAGGGGGCTTCTCTCCCACCCCCCCTCCCTGAAAGCCACGGTTCCGCTGCTTTCAGGGACGGGGTGGATGCACGGGGAGTGGGTGGGGGGAGGGGAGGAGGGGGCTTCCTAGCCACCCCCCCAAAGCCGCGGTTCCGCGACTTTCGGGAGGGGGGGTGGAAGCGCGGGGGGTTGGCGGGGGGAAGGGAGGAGGGGGCTTCTCCGCCACCCCCCTCCCTGAAAGCCGCGGTTCCGCTGCTTTCAGGGACGGGGGTGGATGCCGGGGGGTGGGCGGGGGGAAGGGAGGAGGGGGCTTCTCCGCCACCCCCCCTCCCTGAAAGCCGCGGTTCCGCTGCTTTCAGGGAGGGGGGTGGATGCCGGGGGGTGGGCGGGGGGAAGGGAGGAGGGGGCTTCCTAGCCACCCCCCCAAAGCCGCGGTTCCGCGACTTTCGGGAGGGGGGGTGGAAGCGCGGGGGGTGGGCGGGTGGCAGGGAGGAGCACTTTGCTTCACCCCCTGCCCGATCTCCTGCCTCTTCGCTCCGTTTGCGAAGAGGCAGGAGATAGGCATGCAGGTGAAGCAAAGTGCATCCGGCATATAAGACGACTGTCAATTTTGGAGGGCACTTTTGAGTGCTCAAAAGTCGTCTTATACGCCGGAATATACGGTATGCTGTTCTGCTTTCATTATGATCCAAAGCCCCATAAGGTAAATTCATCTCATTTAATGTGGTAATCTTACACATACTCAAAAACCACCCCCACCATGTCCAATGGATTTCCTCCCCAGCAAATGAGTTTAGGATTGCAGCCTGAGTCATTTGGGTGATCCCTCCTTTTCATTCATTATTTATTTTCATGAATTAATGAATACTTCATTCTGATTTTCTTTCAGGGGACTCAAGGCAGCACATACTATAAATATCTCTAATGTGCTGCTCTCCAGATATTTTCCCAACATCTTTTCAATGTGGTCATACTGCTTGCGACTGATGGGAGTTGTTTTTAAGGTTTGTATATAGTCTTTTAATGACTTTTATTATTTTTAATGTCTAGTGTTTTAACTTTATAAATCGTTTAACTGCTTTTAAAATCTTATATTTATACTTTTATTAATGTTCTTGTACAGTTTTTAATTTGCATTGTTTTAAATACGTTGTTAGCCGCCTTGAGTCCCATTATTGGGAGAAAAGGCGGGATATAAATGAAAAGAATCCTCCGCCTCCAAAACAGATGGCAAGCATTCCATTGGGGAAGATGGGTATATAGATGCTCTCCATGCAGTCTACCTAGAGCAGGAGTGTGGAACATGGGGGCTGTACACGCTGCTGCTGCTGCTTCTGCTGCAAAAAAAAGCCACAATTCCCTTCTTGCCATTTTGTTCCTTTCTATGAGGAAAGGACATGCTCTGACCAGCCACTCTATGGTGCTGGACAGTACTCTGGTACCCTCCTATATCACAGAGAGCTACCCTATTTGCTGGTGAATTTTGGTGGGAACCTCACCAGTGATGCAGCTCCTGGTAGGCTGGGAGGGCAGTAAGCCCCACCTACCCGCCATGCCAGGAAGGTGCTCACCCCAATATAGACCCTAGCCAGATCCAGAACAGCCTAGCATGACCAAGGGTGCTGCATTTTGTGTTTGGAATGGACACAACATTGAAGTGGAACAGAGTTATAAACAAATTGCTATGCCCTTAACAGTGTTAGCAATACCTCTACAAAGCACTGTGCTGCTCTGCATGCTTCTAGATAGGAACGATGAAGTACCCACTTTCCAGCTGCCATGGATGCCAAGAATTTCTCGTTGCGAAGAGGGTGTCCCACAATTGTGTGTGTACAGCTGGAGTCAAAACACTGCTTCTCAAGCACCACCCCACCTTAAAAAAATTAATCACAGTCATTTTAAAAACCCTCACTACATAACAGGTACACTTATAAATAGTTGTTTAGTAGTTCATATCACCTCTCCATTGACGCCCCCTTGTCGTGGGAGAGAGGCTTGCGTACCCTAATAATGTTTTGAGCTATGCTGGCGGTGGCATAATAGCCACTGGTAGGGTCTCCCATGCCAGACAGGTCAAAACCGAAGGGTCTGACAAAGAGCATCAAAGGGCAGGATGGGCTCTCTAGCCTTGTGGCAACCGTCCTAGGAGAAGGAAAACTCCAATCCCAAACCCGGGCAGATGGTGCTCGTCCAACCCTGTAAGGTCAACCATCTAAGAGAAGGAAACTCTAATCAAACCTACGGCCCGAGGACCTCACTGCCACGTCCATGCTTGCAAGGCCACGGCAGATGAATCTCTGGTTTAAAGGGTGAGGCCAGTTCTGTGCACGCTGCGCTCCACCAGAAAAATCCATTGCACAGGCTCGAAGGACAAATCCATTTCCAAAAAAGCCCTGTAGCGACTGGCGAGGGACGAAACCGGCAGGTGTAAAGATGCACTGGAAGCCGCAGCCCCAACCCTGCATGCAGGCGGTTCAGGACATTGGTTGCTCAAGCCTGACCCGGGAGATGACAGTCTTGTTCGGCAGCATTCTGAACGACCAAGCAGCCTTTTTTAAGGAGAGCACTGCTTGCTCCATATGGAGAGGGGCCTAGAAAAGGTGGCCTAAAGAAAGCTCATCCCCAACTACCTGGTTGGCTAGCCGCGGCCAACGGGAATCTTCTGATGCGGTCAAACCAAGGCAAAGAAACAAAGGCACACACCGGCCTCCAAAGGTGTAAATAAACTGACACTTGCATGCTGGAACATCAGAACCATGCAAGACTCTGAAGATAGTGGACGGCCTGAGCGTCGTTCTGCCCTAATAGCCCTTGAACTATCACCGCTTAATATTGACATCACTGCTCTTAGTGAAGTTCGCTTCCATGAGGAAAGCAGCCTTAAAGAACATGGCGCCGGCTACACACTTTACTGGTCTGGCAAACCCAAAACCGAAAAACATCTGTCAGGAGTAGGCTTTATGATTAAAAACTCCATTGCCTCCAAACTCGAAACCTTGCCAACAGGACACTCTGATCGTATTATTTCCTTACGCCTCCCACATGTTGTTCTCTTTAGTATATGCCCCAACTATGCAAGCCGACCCTGTAGAGAAAGACAAATTCTACACAGACCTACGCCAACTCATACAAAAAGTCCCTGTAGAAGATAAAATTATTATCCTTGGTGACTTCAATGCCAGAGTAGGAAAGAACTCCGAAGCCTGGAAAGGTGTCTTAGGCAAGCATGGTGTTGGAAATTGCAATGATAACGGACGCCTCCTGCTAGAGTTCTGTGCAGAACAACAGCTGACTATTACAAACACAATCTTTCAGCAGAAAGATAGCTTGAAGACAACCTGGATGCATCCCCGATCCAAACATTGGCACCTCATCGACTACGTTCTAGTCTGTCAGAGAGACATTCGTGATGTCCGTCATACACGAGTGATGCCCAGTGCAGAATGCCAAACAGATCATCGCCTTGTCAGATGTAAACTAAATCTTCATCTTAAGTTCAAACCTAAGAGGGGTGGCATCTTAAAGAAGAGACTCCAAGTCAATCATCTTCAACAAGCTACCATGAGAGACAACTTCCAGGCAAATCTACAAACGAAACTTGAAGACCATCCTACAGATCCTTCTCCTACAGTGCTTTGGCAACATATCAAAAACAGTATCCTCCAGTCTGCAGAAGAATCCCTTGGCTTCTCCCACAAGAAAAATCAAGACTGGTTTGATGAAAACAACCAAGAGATCCAGGAGCTGTTGGCAAGGAAGAGAGCTGCTCACCAGGCATACCTCGCCCAGCCAACCTGTCATGTAAGAAAAGCAGCTTTCCGCCTCACATGTAGCAAACTACAACAAAAACTCCGAGACATGCAGAACAAGTGGTGGATCAATATAGCAGAAAAGACACAATGCTGTGCAGATCTGGGGGATCATAGAGGATTTTATGAAGCTCTTAAAGCAGTGTTTGGACCTACTTATCAGGTCCAAAGCTCCTTATACAGTACAGATGGTCAAACATTAATTACTGATAAAGCCTCCATCCTAAATCGTTGGGCTGAACATTTTCAAAGTCTCTTTAGCGCCAACCGAGTAGTCCAAGCCTCAGCTATCCAATATATGATACAAAAACCAATGAAAAATGAATTGGACATAGCTCCCACTTTGGAAGAGACCCTTAAGGCCATACAGCAGATGAAAAACAGCAAGGCAGCTGGGATTGATGGAATCCCACCTGAAGTTTGGAAACACGGAGGTCATACACTCCACGAAAAATTCCATGAATTCCTTGTGAATTGCTGGGAAAAAGGGGAACTGCCATCAGACCTCCGAGATGCAGTCATCATCACCCTGTACAAGAAAAAAGGAGCAAAATCCGATTGCTCAAACTATCGAGGCATAACACTGCTCTCTATTGCTGGAAAAATCCTTGCAAGGATACTCCTGAACAGGTTAGTTCCTGCTATTGCAGAAGAACTTCTCCCTGAAAGCCAATGTGGCTTCAGAGCCAATAGGAGCACTACAGACATGGTATTTGCCCTTAGGCAACTGCAAGAAAAATGTAGGGAGCAGAACAAGGGTCTCTATGTAACATTTGTCGACCTCACCAAAGCCTTTGACACTGTAAGTAGAAAAGGTCTGTGGCAGATCCTGGAAAGACTAGGATGTCCCCCCAAATTCCTTAAAATGATTATCTTGCTACACGAGGGACAGCGTGGTCAAGTCAGATATGGCGATGCTCTTTCAGAGCCCTTTCTAATAACTAATGGAGTGAAGCAAGGTTGTGTTCTTGCACCAACTTTATTTACAATCTTCTTTAGCACGATGCTCCAAAGGGCTATGGCAGAGCTTGAAGAAGACGACGGCATCTATATACGCTACCGTACTGATGGTAGCTTGTTTAACTTAAGCCGTCTGAGGGCTCACACTAAGACTCTAAACTATCTAGTCCGTGAGCTGCTCTTCGCCGATGATGCTGCCCTTGTTGCCCACACAGAAGCAGCTCTGCAGCGCCTAACATCCTGCTTTGCAACAGCTGCAGAGCTGTTTGGGCTAGAAGTCAACCTGAAGAAAACAGAAGTTCTTTACCAGCCTGCACCACAGGACGAACACCACCATCCCCACATTGCCGTCGGCAAATCAGTGCTCAAGTCCGTTCAGCAGTTCACCTACCTGGGAAGCATCATCTCCTCAGATGCCAAGATTGACAAAGAGATCGATCACAGATTAGCAAAGGCATATAGTGCATTTGGAAGACTTCACAAAAGAGTCTGGAGCAATAAACACCTGAGGCAAAGCACAAAAATCAGTGTGTATAGAGCCATCGTACTGTCTATCCTCCTTTATGGATCTGAAACATGGGTCACCTATTGCCACCACCTACGACTCCTCGAGCGCTTTCATCAGCGCTGTCTATGCACAAACCTAAATATACACTGGACTATGTGACGAATGTTGCTGTCCTTGAGCAAGCAGGGATCACCAGCATTGAGGCCATGATATTGAGAACACAGCTGCGCTGGGCAGGGCACGTTTCTAGGATGGAGGACCATCGCCTCCCAAAAATACTACTCTACGGTGAACTCGCCACGGGTCAGCGTAAGAGGGGCGCTCCAAAAAAGCGATACAAAGACTCCCTGAAACAACATCTCAGGCTTGGCCAAATTGATCACCAACAGTGGTCCGCCCTGGCCTCACATCGGGAGGCATGGAGACGCACTATCCACAATGCTGCAGCCTTATTTGAGAACTCACGACGAACAAGTCTTGAAGAGAAACGACAACGCAGAAAGAATCACAACCCAAAAACATCACCCAAGGAGACCTTCTGCTGTGCTTTTTGCAACCGGAATTGTTTATCTCGGATTGGCCTTTTTAGTCATCAGCGCGCTTGCAGAAAGCGCGGGATGAGTCCTTCCTGAATCTTCGTTTGCGAAGAAAAGCCAGAGAGAGAGAGTTCATATCAGACAGTGGGGCTCACTTGTTCTGAATCACATGCAGTGCAGAACTGGAATCTAGTCACAGAATTTTTCTGCAGAAGCTTTGTGCATCTTACCTAGTTTCTCAATCAGATGGTAATAATCAATTCGTTCCTGAGGGTTAAGGGAAGACAGCTGAAATTTACGCTCTTTTTCTGGTTCTTCAGAGGCCTTTGGGTCTGTTTTAATGACCTGAAGGTGACAGTTTGAGGAGGGGGGGGGGAATAGATAAAGGAATGAATTTGATGCCCAACAAGCTATCTCATCATCCATATTTCTACATAAAATTTAACTCAAACACATATTCAGGTAATATATTTAGAAAGTCCCTGGGAAGAATAAAAGGAGTAACTTTCATATCCATCATGCTTAAGTCCCTTCTAAATAATAAAGTATACAGTAGAAGCCCTCTATTTCAGATGTAAGACCCACCCATATGAAATAGAAAAAACTAGCAAATTTAATGGCACAAACCCAGGATGTTATATTGGATTAAAGTTTGGCTTTAATAAAGCTGCAGACATTTCAACAAATCTGTCAGGCCTTTCAAATCCTAGTTAGTAAAACTAATTGCTGCACTTCTACTCCTCATAATGCAATTATTTTAACTAAATAGACCACAGGTATTTCTCTCTTGCTTCAACATTTCTATTACTCTCATTTTATCCAACCACATTACAGAAGGGATTTAAAGTAATTGCTGCAAAGCTACTAAGATTTTTAAAAATGCTCAATGTCTGTTGTAATTAGTTATCTTTAATTTAACACTAACTTACTAACAAGTTAAAATTCAAGTTCAAACACTACAATATACTGTAAGTTCTTGTCACATAGTACATTAATCAGTACAATGTCATATGACATACATTTTCTTTTGGCTGGGGAGCAACAGGGGGGTTTGCCAATGGAAAGGCAATGGCAGGTGCCAATGGAGTTGGGATCAGATGATCTTCATTTTGCGGGGTTTTTGGACTTCTACACGCTGGCAGCCTTGGGACCTCAACTATCTCTGTTTTCACAGGATCATCAACACCTGTAAAGCAGAAAATCATTATTTGAACAGAGACATAATTTATCTTTCTTAGAATAAGTGAGAATGGCCTTCCTCTTAAGAATGGATTAAGTCTGAATCTTCAAAAGGAGCAGTTTATAAGATTCAGTTTATAAGCAGTTTATAAGACTCCTTAATCCCAAACACATTAATGAGACATCTCCTTATTGATTTGAATTGGATTTCTTTCTGAGTAAGCATAATCAGGAATGCAGGCTAAATTTTGACTGTCTACATAAAATCACAGCTTGCCTGCTAACTTAGTTCCTATACTACTTCAATGCTTCCAAAATTTAATTAAAACATGAGTAATGTGTTAATTACACTACACAAGGTGTTTATTGATGTATCGACCATAACAAGAATGCTTGATTAATTTTTTAAAAAAACACTTCCCATCTCTGATTACATACAGGCTGTATTCCCTCCCTGACTCTCAATTCTCTTCTCCATGCAAATTCCCCCACTCCCTCCTACGCCAAAATCTTAAAGTGAGAAAGAGATTTCAAATATATCAGAAATATAAGAACAGGGGGGAAAAAACTCTGGTTTCCTGAAATGAGTATCCCCCTCTAACACTGAGGAAACATATAGTTAGCCAACAAGAAACTGCTGACACATCAGTGCAGAGACAACAATCACACAAGCTACTATGAAGTAGTCTCTGTAGCTGTAAAGTTCCATAATGGTTTGGCTTTTGGCCCAGTCCATATAAATAACAGCTCATATAGTAAAAATATTCCTAGATTTTACTGCTGTTCCAGCGGAGTGCTCAGATAATTTAGTAGTTCCTCTTTTAAAAAAAAAAGAAAAAGGGGGAAAGAAGAAAGCTAGATGACAGAGAAAGATTCTAGCTAAGCCTTCTTACAAGTATGGTAGTTTCTATGTATGGGGATTTAAACAAAAAATATGCAAGCACTGAAAAACACAGCTACCCATCTGAAGTGAAATAATCCAAGCTGTTTTGAATCATACGACCAGCTATTTTTCCACATCAAATCCCAAGAAACCTCACATGCCAACAAATATTGGCACAAACATTCCTACCTATCTAAATCTATTTCAAACGATTTGACAAAAGCTAAAAAAAAAAAAAAATGGCAAAGGAAACTGAAACCATCACAATCCTTGTCAAATCACAGCTCACTCAACTGATACTCAGATCAAAGGCTACACTGCAACCCAGATATGTTAGTCTCTTCTTACCCATTTGAGCAATTTCTGTATCACTCAAGGATTTTCTAAGTGATTGGTCGCTCATGTTTACTGCATTCCCTTGAATTTGTTCAAAACCTTGTGAAGGGCTATCAGGCCACTGCAGATTGCTGGCAAGCCTCGCCCTCTCTTCCCTTGCAGTGGGATCATCCCAAATAATCTGTTCATTCTGGGATGGCTCCGTATTGACATCAGTCGCTATCTGGCGGGTCTGCCTAAGGAACAAAACAAACAGTAAGATTCTGTAAGGGGTAGAAACTACACATCGTCGGGGGGGGGTTATGCTCCCAGCTGCTTCCTGAATAACTCTTCAAAATGCCCTCCACCAAGAGGAAAACATTGGCCTAACAGCAGGTGGGAGGAAGACCACCATCACCACCCCAGAAAAAGGCCTGCTGCTTGCTGGAGGGGGGTTAATCTCTCCCAGCTTTATCCACTTGGGTTCTCTGTACAGCAGCAGGCAAGGCCTGGGGGTTGGGGGTGGCAGATCAATTGGGATTCCATCTCCCTCAACAGGTGCCCTGTCCAACAGTCTGCTGGATTTGACAGTATGTTTTTGAAGGTGGGTGGTCAGGATAGAATAGGGATTCTGTTGGGGTACCGCCCTCCCCACTGCTCAACAGTCTCCCTGCCTGAGCTGGCTGAGTTGGTCTTGGAGGTTGTGTTGGAGTCCCCTCAGCTAGTTGTGCTGGAGGACCTCAACATCCATGCAGAGACCACTCTGGAGGAGCAGCTCAGGACTTCATGTTTGCCATGACAACCACGGGTCTGTCCCAAGTAATATCTGTTGCCACCTGTGCTGAAGGACACACTCTGGATCTGGTTTTCTCTTCTGGGCAGGATGACAGTGATGTGGGTGTGGAGGAACTTTCTCTAGTTCCGTTGCCATGGACTGGTCACTATGTGGTGGGGTTTAGACTCTCTGGGTCTTGGAGCCTCTGAGGGGTGGGGGACTGATTAAGATGGTCTGTCGCAAGAGGTTGATAGATCCAGATGGATTCCTCATGGCTCTCGGGGAGTTTTCTGTTGCCTTGGCAGGTGATCCCATCAAAGCCCTGACTGACCTCTGGAATAGGGAAATGGCCAGGGTGGTGGACACGATTGCCCTTAAGCATCCCTACCCATGAAGTTACCTTGGTGGATGATTTACATAAGAAACTGGACAAGCAGATTGTATCCCCGTTCGTTCTCCTAGACCTCTTAGCGGCTTTCAATACCATCAACCATGATATCCTTTTGGGCCGCCTCTCTGAGATGGGATTTGGAGCACTGTTATGCAGTGATCCTGGTCCTTCTTGGAAGGGCGAACTCAGAAGTTGGTGCTGGGGGACTCATGTTTGATGCCCTGGTAGTTGGCCTGTGGGGTCCCCTCAGGGTTCTGTTTTGTCCCCCATGCTATTTAACATCTACATGAAACTGCTGGGAAAGGTCATCCAGAGCTTTGGGGTACAGTGTCACCAGTATGCTGATGACACCCAACTGTCTCTCTCCATCTGATTCCAAGGAAGCTGTCTCAGTACTTAGCCAATGCCAGCAGGACTGGATGAGGACAAACAAATTGAAACTTAATCCAGACAAGACAGAGGTGCTTCTGGTCAGTCAAAAGGCAGATCAGGGAATAGGGACTCAGCCTGTGCTGGATGGGGTCACACTCCCCCTGAACTCTCAGGCTCACAGCTTGGGTGGTCCCCTGGACTCAACTCTGAGCCTGGATGCCCAGGTTTCAGCGGGTCCAGAAAGCTGCAGCCATGCCCTTATGATATTGTTTTAAGCTATAAAAGGCTTCTTCTGCCTTCCAGAGGTCCTTAAAAAGGCTTTCCTGACTGTTAGGACCACAAGAAACCATTTTTAGAACCAGAAGTGGTAGGGGCACTGGGGATCCCTTGCCCACCCTTACATTAATGGTAGCCAAAGCAATAATCTTAAATGGATTCCTGTGATTTGCTACCAAAATTTGGGGCAGGGGGTGAGGTGTGGCCTTCCCACATATGGCAGTGGCTGTTTCTGGCCTTTAGGAAATTCTCCTCCCCGCCCCCTTTTAAAAATAGTTTTAAACAATGTTCAACTGAATTGGCAGTGTGGTTTTCGGCCTGGCTTTGACAGTCCCTGCAAAGACAGGCTTGTGGGGCTACATGTAGCCCAACCAATCTCACATTTTTATTTCAAACACACAACCATAGAGTGTTGGGCCTCTGCCACTAAACAGATGGGTTCTAGCAAGGAATGGGCATGTTGCCCAAATGTTAACAGAGGTACAGTTGTATAGAAAATGTTAATTTGTATTAGTGACCTTGTTTGATACTTTTTGGATCAGCTTGGCAGTTTGAGGCTGGAAAAAGCTATGAAGGCTGAGAATGGACTGGGGAAGTGAATTTTCCTCCATTACTAATGTGCTTGGCACAGTTCTTAATTGTGGGATTGGGGGAGATGTGTCACGCTTGCATACTTTGATTTTGTGTTTGCTTCTGTACTATGTAACCCTTGAGAGTCTTTCTTCCATCATCCTGGGGCTACACACCAATCCAGAGACCTCACATAGCCAGTGATGGGGAATTTGATCATCATCAGCTGGGGACACTCTGGGTAGAATTAGTTTGGGGTCCAAATTCTACAATTGGCAGTGTGGGAATGCTGGACCCCCTCAGTGAAAGGGCTGGAATGTTTCTCTGCTGTATACCACCTGCTGCATTGTTTTAACACCAATAAAGCTTCTCTTAAAGCTGTAATTTGCCAATGTTCAGTACCAAGCAAACTCTTGTGAAGGCCTAGAACTACACCCAGTTCAACCTCTTTTCTAATCAAAATCTTATGACTTAGCCATGCAAGCAGCTGTAGCAGAACCTGGCAAAGACAAGCTGTACTTAAATGATCCAAAGATTGTCACTCAATATTCAACATTCTCAATAAACTAGTACCTTAGAGCTTCCAAGACTTTACTGCGGCCATTACGCACAGAACGAGGTCCATCTGGAGTTGATGGAGAACTGTCAAATCCATTCCTAGATAAAGAGGTCCTTTGTCCTTGCAACTTTGGTAGGGATGTTGCAGTCATGATTTCTTGTAGCTGCCTTTGAAAGTTCTCCCTCATTTCCAGTGTCTGCGTTAATACTTGGGTATAAGAAAAATGTCAATAAATTAAATCAAAATTTACTCCATGGTGTTTCATGAAAGCCATGAGTCCTCTTTTCACTAATTTACTGAGCTAGTGAATTTACTGAATATGTTTCATGCATTTCAAGAACTCAAAAAAATTGTAAGAATTGACACAAGAATGTTACCTCCTTTTGATGTATTTTCCTCTTTTTCAATAGCAACTGCCTCTTTTATTTGATCTTCTGTGCCATTGTCATCCAATGAAACATTCTGAAAGAGTTGAGATTCAGGACTCATATATCCCAGAACAAAAAAATAACATGCTCTCTCATTAAATATTGACACAGGGAGAATTATACACAAAGATTTACTCAGACAACCCCTCAAAAATCAAGTCTGTTTCCATGCTGCCAATACGACGTTAAAATAGAAAACTGCTTGTGACCAAGTCATCAGGCATTGATCCATCTGGTTCTGTAGCATCTGGGCTAAATGGCAGCAGCTCTCCAGCATTTCAAAGAGGGCTCTTTCCCAACATGGATATGCATGTGTTTGTGCCTTCAAGTTGCCTGTTGACTTATGGCAGCCCCATTAATTTCATAGGGCTTTCTTAGGCAAGGAATACTCAGAGATTATTTTGCCAGTTTCATCCTCTGAAATATACTGAGTGCTCTGCCTTAAAGTTATGGATCTTCTCTTAAACAGTTTAAGAAGACTACACATCTGTCAAATTATTTATACATTCTGTTTAAACATAACATTCTTGTTACCTTTTGTCCAACTAGAAAGACACACTGGAATATCAGAAAAATCCCTGAAACTTTCATAGCTAGATCTTAGAATTTACATAAGCATTGTGAAAATAATTTAGAAAGCTATTTGCTGATTTCTTATTTATTTTCTAGGTAAAGGTGACTGTAATTAATGAAAGAATTTATACAAAGAAGAAAACAGTGCATCTACTATACCTCATCTTCCTTCCCCATTTTTCCAGTTGAGTCAAGCCTATCTGACAATCTGTCATCTTGGACACCACTAATATTCAAACTCATTTTAGGATTATATGTATGAGGATAAAGAGATTCAGGTAGCCGTTTATATTCTTGTGCACTCTGGAAAATGGGAAAGCAAACAAGGTAAAGAAAAAGAGGAATTAATCCTACAAACTTTGAATGAGGAAGTGAGCAAATAATTTTAGATGCAAGGAAAACATCTCCCTCTCTTCCTAGTGCAATAATAATCATTTTCCTCACTTTGTTGACATCACAAAAGATCTTGGACTTTCAGTGCATTGGATACATAGGAATTTATCCTCTAAGATGAGGAAAAATCTAAATGTCATGAAATGCAAACACAACAATGGATGTCTACCTTCTCAGCATTGTGTTTTGGCTATCATACATGGGACTTGCGAAGCACCATGCACCTTTAAACACTATACAGTCATAGCACCATGATTCTACTTTAACTACCATGGTTCCATCCTACAGAATCCTGGGATTTGTAGTTTCATGGAGTATTTAAAATTCTCTGCCAGACAGTTCTATTGCCTCCCCAAGCTACAAATCCCAGGATTCCATAGGATGCAACCATGGCAGTTAATATGGAATCATAGTGCTATAATTATGTAATGTGAGAGGGTCACATGATTCTAATAGTGCAGAATTGAGAATCAGTGAGTGCAGAATTTATTCTTATGAAATCTCAACATGAGCAGAAGTAGTGTCAGAGGATGTGATACAAATGACATCCTCATACAAATAACATCTGCTCTTTTGTAGCTCTCCCACTTGTGAAGCAAGGCCTTTTATATTTTACTTTTTTTTTTTTGTCACGGACCAGTTATTGGCTTCTCATGTAGTCTGTACTGCTTCCTCTTTCCCTGAGAAGCAATTCGATATTTTAAAAAAATTGGAAGGTCCGCCTGTGGCCCTTGGCCTAATTTCAGACCCCTGGCAAGAATCTGTCTCTTCCCCAGAACTTCTGGGTGGAGAGGAAGAGAGAGTTTTTAAAAAGCAGATGAAAGGAGAAAAACAGATAGAGAGACAGAGGCAGAGAGAGTGTAGCGGGGTGGAGCAGACAAAGACAGCACATGCAAGCAGTGGAATGGCAGAAGGAGTGAGTGTGAGAGAGATGGATAATACAAGCATGAAAGGCATGACACAGAAAGAGGGAAAGAGTCATACAAAGGAGCACTCCAGCCACCTTTTGCTCTGGCTCCACCTAGTGCACCTTTTTGCTCTAGCCCCACCTTTAGAGCCCCCCTCCCACTGCCAGCCCCAACAGACTAGCCCCAATGGTATGTGCCCTTTGCCTTCACTATCTATACTATGAGACCACATTTGTCACTCATGAGCCCATTGTTCTTATCCCCTTGGAGTACAATATTTTACTAGTTGCACTCACACTAAGAGACATGTCTTACTAAAACATCATCATTATTTTGAAAGGCTAAAATGCTGAGTCAGTCCAAGGAGTATGAAGGTTTACGACTGCATAGGTTACTGCCTATTTATTCCAGGCTACATCTGAAACCTATAAAATTCCCTCCCTGTTGAGAAAAAAGAAAGCCTCTGCTTGTTCCAAGAGTCTTCCATTCGTCAAGGAATATCACTGGACAAAACTCCTGTTGTGCAATCTACACTTTCCCCCATTCTAGTATTGGAAAAAAGGTAAAACTGATTCTCCATACCTCCAAAAGCCAATGTTCTGATACTATGTGTATGCCCCTTTCTTTAGCAGATTTGTATTCCCGATTATTATCATTTTGCCTTCCCTGGTAGATGAAATGGGTTACGGTTTCATCAAAACACCACCTAGAATAAACGTTAAGATATCAGTTCCATGCTAAATGACTGGCAATTCCAGGGGGATGGGGGTAATCTATGTATACTGTATCCAAATGCTAACTCAGCATCCCAGACATTCACATATCCCACACTAGAATAATAACAACAATGTAATGATCATCACCACCACTCAAGATCCTGCATGAGAGACAAAGCTACAATGACATAATTGCAACCTGTTCCCCAATCTGACACACCCCAAACCTACCTTAAAAGCCAGGCAGCTGCACCAACCAAAGAAGTTCTGCAGCACTGGTATGCAGGGTGCTGAAGGATGACCCTTTCAGCCTGCTCTTGCCAGTGAGCTGTGGTGTGACAAACAGTGGGAGGGACCCCTGTGGAATCCTGAAACAACTGCTCATCATACCACAGCTCACTGGCAAGAAGGGTTGTAAATCTCCCTCTGTGCAGCTGCCTGGCTTTTAAGGTGGGTTTGGGGAGGGCATTTGCAAGCACAGCAATGGTGCCACGATCATAAATGTGAATAGCAAAATTTATGAGGTAATAAGTCTAGCTTACGACATCATAAACAATGAACAGAATTCCAGACATCATCATCATTATATTTATTTATTCATTTATATGCTGCCTTTGTTCCAGTCTTGGACTCAAGGTAGTTTGCAAAACTTAAAACAGATACAACTAAAAAAAAACTTCACTGTACAAAAGTTAAAAATGTAATTAAATTACCAATAAAACTGAAGCAGTTAAAAACAAACAATTAAAACAAATAGCTCTTCAAAAATATCACATCTACTACTATCTCTTACAGAGGAATTTACATTCCTCATGAGAAAACCCTTAGTTGTTAATGTTTAAGTTATGGCAAATAAAGTCAACAAATATCTGTAAATACAGGGATTTAAAATGTCCTTTCTAACCATATTCTGTTTCTCAGGAATATGAAAATGAATACTAGGTCATTCAAATTTAATACTTACCGTATATTTGTGGAGACAGTTCTAGCATCCTAGCTAAGCAGCTTTTGCATATGTCTGTGTGTGTGTTTAAAGACATATATACTTTTTATTTTATTTTAATACAACTCTTGGATTTCTATGGTTAATTTTATTTCATTTCTGAAAAAAACCTTTTGAAAGCAGGTTACACCTTCTAAGAAATTGCCTAAATTAAACCAATTTAACCAAATCAAAGTGAGCCATCATGTTCGCTTCCCATCCCTTACCCTTTTTGTAAATCTTATAGACTGTTAGTTTGTTAAACAGAATTGTTTTTTAATCTTTGCATAGTACATAACAAGCTTTAGGCACAGTAAATGCTCCTACTATTACCACTAATAACAAGCTCAAGAGCAAGATGTCAAAGCCTTACAAATAAAGAATTTTGTTCACTGCACGTACCTGTAATCTGCTCCAAGGGAAGCAGCAATAGCATTCAATTCACTCTGCTTTTTACTGAGCTTCTTACTCACACATATGACAACATCCACTAGAGGTTTTGACTCTTCCACCTATCCCAGTGGAGTTAGGACAAATATAGTTAAGAACCTTGGCTTAAAGTCAACTGTTAATCCCAAGTAAAGTAGAACCACTGATTTAATGAGATCCTTATGAGTAACTAATTTTTAAAGTTCCTCCAATTTTCAAGGCCCATGTTTTCAGAACTTTCAAGGATTAATTAACAAGTCTGTCCTATTAATATAAAGAATATCTAGTTTCTCCCTATTTCCACCAATAAAAAAAACCCAGCATGTTCTGGTCAAAAATGGGGGCAGTTCTGAGTTTACAGCTGGACTTTATATTTTCAAAAAAGGAGAAATGAACTTTTATTGCAGTACATATATAAAAAAGTAAACACGATAGCATGTACTTCCCTTACACTATGTTGAATCCAAACTTAGTTATACCTAGAGCAGGCCTGCTGCTCAATGAGACTTGATTAATCATAATTAGACCTATGACAGACCTCCTTGCTTTCAATGGATCTAATTTAGATATGACTAAATCTGAATCCAACCCATTATTTTTTAAAAAGGAAAAAGGGCACAGAAAAATTTAGACACACTTAAGTTTACTACACTTCTCAATGCTGTGTGTTTAATGGCTGCCCATTTGATGAATTTTTAGAAATAAGACATTTTCTGTAGTAAAACTGTTTTTAAATTTAGAAAATGTAAATAAAAATTATGGCAGAAAGTTTTCTAGCTCATATTGCTGTTTACAAGCATACAGTTTCACTTCTTCCAGTCAATACAAAATATCAATCACTTTCCATCTCTCCCCACTGAGACATAATCACTTCCAGCTACAGAATTAATGGTGTCGGCCTTCTTCATGAACAAATACATAACAGCCAAAGATATTCAAACAACTGATGCCCTGTTTGCCTAACCAACCTAAAAACCAAAACTCACCACTTGCTGAGGTGCAGCTTTCAACTGAGGACTAGCAGTAAGAGCAGCTGCTTGCCGAGTGCTATTTGCTAAAGCCAGCTTTAGGTTCCTACCTATGACTTCTGAAAGAGGAGTGCTCAATGTTCTGTTCCGTTGGTTAGCACCCTCTGGAGTTTCCAAAGCTGCTAGAGCATCCTGAAAAACAAATAAAATATTTTTTCTCTATTATATAAAAGTTATGCCCTTACCTCTTGGCCATCCAGATGTTTTGGATTGCGGCTGACCACAGGTGATGCTGGCTTGGGCTTCTGAGACTGGAAAACCAAAACGTCTGAAAGCCACTTAAAACATTTTCTGTAAGATTTTTTTACTTACTATTAAGGCAGTTAACTCTTTTCTTCTAGTTAATTAACCAGTCATGTTAAATAAACAGAGTAGCATCTTTCAAAAGGTAAGTTTCAAAACTAGTTAATGAGGAGTAATGTTTCTCTTGGCCAAGTATTGTGTTAGCCTTATTAGTGGTAAAGTAAAATGCCAACAAGCAGTAAAACAGACACTCTTGTAGATTCCCAGAACTAAGGCCTGAGCTCACAATAACCTCTCGAAGATTGAAGATACTCAACTGGCCTCATTCTTGCAGCACACACTGCTGAAAGTGACCTTAGTGAGTGGAATGGGCATGTTCCACCTGCGTATCCCAAGACACTTCCTTGAATTCCAGGTTATGAAGAAAGTCATCCAGAGCAATCATGGGAAACTGGCACTTCAGCTCATTCACATACAAATACAAACCCTCAGTTCAATAAATATTAACTAAATGACGCAAAATCTCACCATAGTCTAACCTGTGGATTGAACTTAGCTGTTATGACAGAAGAACAGCTTTGAAAGTAACACCATATCCACTGGAGATTACATACAGCTGCCCTTTCTGCAATCTATCACACAACATTCCAGAGAACTCTGCTTCTTTAAAAAAAAGAGAGAGAGAGCTAATGAAGAAACAAGCACCATCCTGAGACAAAGGCTCCAAGACAAGTTGAAATATTCACAGAAGGCAACCACAAGGAAGACCTCCTCCTCACTTTTGCCCCACATTCATGGGCTGCTATAAGGAGGCTACAAACCATGGCAATACATCCGTCTTTCAGTGACAGATGCTACATAATCTACAATAGGGCCCTATTCTGTGCAGTTTGTAAAACCATGTCACTGCTGATATGATGCCTTTTATTACCAGCCCAGCATAAAACCATGAAAATATTTGAAACAATCATTGAAGGCTTCTTTGATGGGGGGGGGGAACCCTCTAAAAGCACATGAAAATGAAGTCAAATGCAAAAATGAAAACAGAAAGCTAATAAATTTTAAATGACCACACTTCTCAGAAATTTTTCCTCAACTTTCCCTTAGAAAACTCCAACTTAAATCTGTTTTCTTTATTTAAAAAAGTAAGGCCTTTTCCCTCTCCATTGCTAGAAAATGTGACTATTTATCCCCATGGCTATCCAACACATTTTCTGGTATTTTTATGCCTTCACACAAACCTTCAAAATTTCCCATAAAGTTAGTCTCCAAAACAAGTAATATTCAAAAATAAGTTCAACCATATGACTGATCTGGTTTATGGACACTATTTCTCACGCTGCCATCCTAGATTTCAGAAGCAATACATTGTAAAACACAGCCAGCATTCTTAACAGGAATACGCAACATCTTTGGGTTGCCTAGATCAGAACTGGGCAACTTGTAGCCCTCCAGATATTGCTGGATCACAACTCTCATCACCCCTCATCACCGACTATGCTAATAAGAGTCCAGTGTCTGAAAGGCCACAAGTTCTGTTGTTTTCAATAATTTTACAAGAAAGGAAAATGATGTAACATTAGAACCATATTTAGTCAGTTAGAGCAGACCCATTTAATTCAGTGGGACTTAAGTTAAACAAACAAACTTTATAGTCCCAATGATTCTGATAGGTTTCCTTTAAGGTTAACTAAGTTCCATCCAAATTCACTGACTAAATCTGGATCCAACTTACAGTTACTATATTCAGCAGTACTCTGGAACACATTTAGTATTCCAGGCATATAAGAAGTCTTTTGATAGTGTACAGCTACGATATGTTTACCATTTTTATTACATGTATTATTCAAAAGTGTTTTTGAATCATTTTATAGGTATTATAGCTACCCTATATATTAACAGTGGAACAACACTATAACTGAACACATTTGCATTTCCTTTGACATCAACAGCAAAACTATGAGAGCTAAACAAGATGGTATGCATTGTTACTGACATTTAAGAGCTGCTATAGTTAAATTGTGCCCCCAAATATTCATGACTGCAACAGTTTCCAAGACATTTACCTTAACATCAAAAGAAGGTTTGAAGAGCTTGTCTTTAGATAAAAATTTAGATGGTGTGTCCAGATGCAGAGATGGTTCTTTCTGTAATGGCTTTCCACCTAGTGGAGGGCTTGGCTTTTTACCAATATGGTGTGAGATAACTGTCCGGAAAGCTTTACTCTGAAACCTGTTCATATCCAGAGGTGTTACAGCTGTTCTCTTCCCAGTTTCAAACAGACTGCTAGGTTGATTAGGCATATTTGAGGATGAAGCATCTGCCGCTCCTTCATCTAGCTGGTCTGTGAGATTCTCTTATTTACATTAAAAGTATAAAAAATATCAACAATTAAAAAAAACATTTCTCAGTTGAATACAATCTTTACAATGATGTAGGCTAACATCTCATTTCAAGGTACAGAACAACCTAGTCATCCGCTGCTCTACACTTTGCACTTGGCATGGCTGTACTGGGCCCCTAGACAAAACTTCTTCACCCTTCTTTACTATTTTCTATATACCATTTAACTGTAAGATGGTTACACTAAGTTTTAAAAGGGACACTGTATTACTAAAAATGTCATTACAAGGGAGTCACTTGTTGTAACTGTTCCCAGTGAACAATCAAGCTGCAGCACTCTGGACCAGTTAAAATTTCTGAATATCTTTCTTTTTAAAATATGTTTTTATTAAGTAAAAACTGCATATAGTAAGTGTAACTAAAAATACATCAAACACCACAAAACATAAATAAAAAATAACTATAACTATAAATAACTACAACTACTAACTACCTCTACAAACAAATTACTAAACCAAACACAAAAAAATTAAAATGGTATAAATACAATATTAAAATTTACTTTCTCTAGAAACCTAAACTAGCATAGACTTCTACTTGTAGCTCAGGGGAAAACTAATTTTCAAAAACCACAAATGTTATCGTTTCAAAATTTCTGAGTATCTCTCAAGGCAGCCCTACGTAGAAGACGTTGTTGTGTGTCTTCAAGTCATTTCCGACTTACGACAGGCTTATCGTGGGGTTTTCTTGGCAAGATTTGTTCAGAGAGGGTTTGCCATTGCCTTTCTCCAAGGCTGAGTATGTGACCTGCCCAAAGTCACCGAGTGGATTTCCATGGTTGAGCGGGCATTTGAACCCTGGTCTCCTGAGTCAAAGTCCAATGATCAAACCACTGCACCACACTGGCTCTCATAGAACATGTCACAGTTGTTTAAACAGGGTCTCAATGAAACATGTGTCAGACATCTCCAACAAGGGCAGAATCAGTGCAAATAGCCTTAGGCATGCATGAAAAAGCACCCCTACTCACTGCCAAAATATGGGCATCCAAGTTCAAGGCTAAATCTGGGACTACAATCCAACTGAAAACAAGAGGACTGTAACCCCATTCAGCACAGTTTGAACCCATATTTCATGCTGTCCCTCTGTCTTGGCTAAATTAAGCTTCAGTTAAGCCCCAGTCCATTATTAATACCAGACACTGATTTGCATTGAGATGGAAAAGAGATATAGTCATCAGCAGTCTGGTGGCATCAAACGAAATTCAGGAGAAGCTCTCGCAAAGGGTTACCATAGAGTCTCCGAGCAACATTTTCTGAAACTGCCTTTTTAAGAAGGACCAGAGGCACTGCAAAATATTTTTTTTTTATTTAGTTATTTATACCCCGCTCTTCAGCCACAAGGCTATCAGAGTGGCTTACAAATTGTTTTAAGCAATAGCTATTTACACATCTACACTGCATTAAACAGTTTCCAATGTGTGTTAGCTAATTGCCCCCACAAGCTGGGTACTCAATTTACCGACCTACAAAAGGATGGAAGGCTGAGTGAACCTTGGAGCCCGCTGGAATCGAACTTGCAACGTGGTGGCTTGCAGTACTGGCATTTAACCACTGTGCCACCAGGGCTCTTCTGGTCCCATCCCAGAACAATGACTGAGAAGGATACTAGGCTTGAGGGTACCAAACTTTCCTAAGATGTACAGCAGAACCAACAAGGAAAGAATTCTCCCATCCAGACATTTCTGTATAATAATGAGGCCTGGAGCTTGACTGAAATAAATCAATGTAATCTACCTCATCCGGAAATCCTAAAGCTAAGACACCACCACGTGCTCCAGCACCTTGCCTAAGAATGGATTCAGATGGGTTCTAAATTGCATAAGGACCCTCCACACATAGGAGACACCACCACATTTCAGAGATTTGCTCTTCAATTCATAGAAGATGGCGGTGCACAGGAAAGGGTGGGGCTTACTAGCAAAACCCATTTTTTTCTTGTGCATGTGAAAAAACAGAATGCCTGGAGAGAGCTTATGAACTGGCTCCAATTGTTAACTTCTATCTTATACAATCATACAGTTGAACACACCTACAAAGTTTGAAACTAACCAACCTTCAGTGACTACACTGTCAATTAGGAACTTGCTTTCGTCGGCCTTTTCTCCTGTCCTTGAACACTCCAACAGCCAATCCATACTAACAGCAGGGAGATTCCACTTCTTTGCAGCTTCGTACTTGGAGCCTTCTGGCTCCTTCACCACCAGGTGAGTGCTGACGAGCATTCCTTTTTTTGGGTTGGCTTTTCTTACAAAGAATTCTTGAACTCTAAAATAAAAGTTAGGTGACATTTTGAGAACAAAACACACAAAAAGAGCCATCCTTAAAACAAAATCTGAAATACTGTATCATATAAACTCCTCTTTTTTAAAAAGAAGGAACTGTAGGTTGGCATCCTGTTGGTTAGTCCAAAACAGAGTAGACTCATTCACTGAATTGTTCAATGGTAAGTCAATGCATAGGCAAATCCCATTGATTCAATGGGCCTACTCTACTCAGGATTAACACCACCATTTCAGCCCTAATTTGTTAAGAAAAAAACCAGGTGATTAATCAAAGACTATGGACTGCTAAGAATTTCAACAGTTCAGCTGTAATTTTCATTACTTGTATGCAATACCATTTTGAAAGCATATACAGTGTCTTTGCTCCCTTTAAATATTTAAGAGTTTACAGATATTCAAAAAATCAACAGCAGTAAGTACATATTACATACCTTGCACCAAGGAGATTTGCTAAGTATATTAAAGAATCTCTTTCTGCCCCACTAAATTGGCTGAAAGACAGTACACATTGTTGTAATGGGGTACTTCCTTCTTTCATTGGCACTGGTGTGAAAAGCAGATTTGACTGAGGATCTAGCAAGGACTGCTGCTCTGCACACATCACCTAACAATGAAGAAACACAGAGTGAAACAATTAAAGCAATACAAACATTCTAGAGCAAAAGAAGTATCATTCTATTGCATAGAATCAGAATTATTTGAAGACACCAAGACTTGCTCCAAAGCTCCCTGAATGCCACAAATTTATTTAATCAACTAATTGATTTTTGTGCAACTGCAAGATTAATTGGTGTTCTGATATTTAAACCTACCACTTGTACTTCAAGGAGTAATCTGTGGTATCATGACTGAAGAAAATACAGACCTGTAAAGATTATTGTAGCTGCTTTATTCAAATGTAAATACCAAAAGAGATTCTGGGATGGCATTTATTAACCATATTGCAATGAGATTCTAGGCTATCTCAGGGTGCATTTACACTGTAGAAATAATGCACTTTGACACCACTTTAAGTGCTGTAGCACCACCCTACTGAATCCTGGGATTTGTAGTTTTACAAGGTCTTTAGCCTTCTCTGTCAAAGAGTGCTAGTGCTTCACAAAACTACAAATCCCAAGATTCTATAGGATGGAACCATGGCAGTTAAAGTGGTGTCAAACTGCATTATTTCTACAGTGTAGATGCACCCTCAGTCTGTGAATTCTTACAAGTCAATTATATTGTCTGTTGATACTTCAGTTCAGCAATTAAAACAAGAAGAAATAAAAAACAAGACAACACACATATAAGATTCTAAATCTGGCATGTAGCATTTCTCAGTTTAGATTTAGAATTTGCTTTTTACTTGTACATTCCACATATTTATCCTACAGGTTCTCTTACCAGCCATGTATTTGTAACCACATCTCCTACAGTTGGCTCCACAGTGTATCCTAGGAGGGGAACCACTGCATAGTCAGCAACTGCTTTACTTTGTCGATGCAGAACCTTTCCAGCATTCTCTTCAATCAGAGCCCTCATGCAGGATTCATCTTCTTTACTAAAACCCTGAAGCAGAAACCTTTTCCCACCGAACAAGGCACCTTCAACAACTGTAGACATCTCGCCCAAGGAACTGGGAGTGGCAGTGAACTCTTTTCCTTCTGGAAAGGCAGTGCGATCAGTGTCATTGTAGCCATCAGGATCAACTGGAAGAAAAATAAAAATATAAGGAAGTCCTACTTTTAAAAAAAGTTATATAAAATTCAAAGTGAATTTGTGTTAATAATAGAATGGAAAAATGCTTGCCTAGTTAAAGTTTAGGTCTAAATGATGTAGAAGTGGAGTCCAATCACTTTTTAACATGTCAAATATTTCAAGAGTTACCGTCTTTAACAGTTACAATCCACCAAGTGCTGATTTCATTCAACTCTTCTTCATTTCTATGAATGCTGAACAGAGTTTCTGCATAAGCCCCAATAAAACAGAGCAAGGCTGTGTACCAGCAGGTACGTAATGCCCAATGTTTTGGAAGTGTGCTGTACACATAAAGACATAATTCCATTCAAGGTTTATAAATGAATAATGACTAAAAAGACTGTCTCACCACATCTGCAAGATCATCATTGGCTGAGCTATTCTGAAATCAAAAGAACGCTCACAAACATTTTAACTCGTGATGGTTTCATGCAATATAATTTCTGTGAGGGAACTGAAAACTCTGTGAATTACCTCATGCAACACTTAGAAAAGGGGAGTGCTGTGTAGCACTGGCAAGATGAGGAGGGAAGAAATGGGCACACTTGGCAGGCAGCAGTCTAGAACATGATGTGAGAAAAGATTCCACACGATAGAGGAGGGACTAAGGGTCATACAGTACAAGAGGCAGAACCAATGTTGAAAAAGAGGGCTTTAGAGAACACCACATGAAACTGACAAAAGGCCTAATGAAAACAGAATGAAAAGAAGAGGCCAATTAGACATGCAGTAATTATGAGTGGCATCTTTATTTGTACTGTTTGTTTTTTAATGATATTATATGGTTTTAAAAATTTATTTTAACAAAATAATTGTTTTTCAAACTTTTTACCATCAGGTTTTTAGTTATATATTGTTTTAACCTTGTAAGCCACCTTAAGCCTCATGGCAGGAAAAGGCAGGATAGTAACTAAATACATAAATAAGATTTGAGAAAACATCATCTGGGCTCTGTGAGCTATTAACAGAAATACAAGGGACTTGCAGATGCATCGATATGCTACAAGACAGAAAAATAAGGGGAAAGGGGGAATAGTGGACAGATCTCTTACCTACTGTGGAATCATGAGTTGCATACTGAGATAGCAGATCATCATCTGCTTCTGGAGCCTGCTGAACATTCACAGTTTCTTTCTTCAAGAAGCTGTTTCTTTTGAGGATGATAGGCTGCTCAAAACCTGGACTGTTCACTGGTAGATAGTTTTCAGGGATGTACTGCTCCTCAGGTAGTAAATAACCTTTTTTAAAGCATTCCAAAAGCCATTGTACTGTCACAGCATACGGCCTATTAAGCAAAAATGTACATTACAGTCAACAGGAAAATCTATTCTTCCAAGAGGAATCATCCTTATTTTACATTTCTGCTAAGACAAGAATTCTTGAACAAAGAGAAGAGGCAGACAAATCTGAGATCTCTGTCCAAAACTCATTTATACATATATTTATTTGTATGATTATTTAATTGTTTAAAAGACTTGGATTCCTTCTAAGGAAACAATATGTCTCAATGAGTATAAATACAATCAATATTTCTGTGCCTAGAGGTACCACAGAAATCAAATTTGGGCAGGATTGTTATTACAGAGACTGGAGCCCATAGTTGAATAACTTTCATTTAATACTTTAAAATGCTTTCAACAGTGCATTTGGGGTTTTTTTAAATTATAATTGAGTAATATTCAACACTGTCGACAACATAATGTGCAATGTGGCAAAATACCAAGTTTAACATATTTGTTTGTCAGGAATTGGTTACTGAACCCTAAATTTTAAAATGGCCAAACAACTGCAGAAATCATGCAGAGTCATGATGACTGACTCCATGAACTGCCAGTCATGCTAATCATGCTACAGCTGCATGAGAAAGGTTGCATCAGAAGAGGGTTGCTACAGTACAAAGCCATGAAGGTAGAAATCTGGTGCAATGTGGCCATGTGCATGGCTAAGCCAATGTTGTACTGGTGTGTATAAAAACAAGACAGAACAGAGATCATTCTCTTCCTATGATCCTGAGATGCCTGGCGTAGCACTTTGTCTCTGTACATATTGAAACTACTGAAGATTAAAAGCACCTCCTGTTTTCCGTACGGCAAACACTCTGTATGTGAGTATTCTTGGGAAAGGGTTGCTACCAAGTCTGCTGAGACAGTTTTTTGGCTTCACCTGGGGATTGATTGTTCCATCATCCCCTGACATTATTACCATTCTTTTCATGGAGGAAAATATGCAAGGAGATAAGACGTGTAATTAATCAGTACCTTCGCACTGTCTTCTTCAAGAACTGTTTTAGTTCATTATCATCATCACCCACAATAACATGTGTTACATCTTCATTGAGCTGATTAAAACGAACACCACCTCCAGAGTTGATAAGTCTTCTAATTTTATCTAGTTTCCTGCCACTGAAACCACAAAGGTAAATCTGCAAGAAAAAACATAAGGGGGGGGGGACTCTCTGAAGCAATATGGTAACTTAAAGGCAAGTTAAAATACTTTCACATGCAATCAGAGCATCTCTTGATGTTTGTCTGAAGCACTATTGAAGAAACAAACCACTGTTTAATAATAAGTTACTTACTGCAACCTAGGAGTAAAAATCTTCATTTATTTTGTCCTCGCATGCAAGAATGAATACTATTTGCAGTTTTCTCCCCACTACACAAGAAAACAAAGGATTCTGTGTAGTCCTCAATCACTATTTGCGCTTTGGAATCTTTTGCGAAAAATATTTTATGCAGACATACATGTGAGTTTTCTTTGCAGAAAACAGTGAGGCATTTTGAGCAAAATACATTGCTTTCTGCTCAGGAAAACTACATGCATTTCTGTGCAAATGAACTGTCCCTAAAAATTGTCCCTGAATTGTGAATGATCTTGCAGCTGTTCTCCTCTTCTTCTTTGGCACAATTTCCTAACTCTTGGGAAACCCTTTTCTCATCAAGTATATGAAAAGTAACAAATATTCTTCACAATCCTATTACATCTTATTTTCCAATTGTTTGTTTCTACAACATCATTAAGGAAATGAAGAAAAATATTATTTGCTACAATTTATCCTATTCTAAATAAAACTAAGTAATGAAACAAGATCAACTCAGTGTCTTCTGTCCATCTGCCCTGGCTGCAGGAAAACTGTAGTAACAATATTTGCTTCAAAACGATCACCCATGAGCATAAATCCAATTCTGCCCAACAGTATACACAAAACTACACGATTCTACAAACTCTACATGCCTATTCATAGAAATCAGGGTCATTTCACAATTGTGCATGCACTATTAGACATACTCTGCATCCATCCAGTAAATCTTCAGGTGCTTGCAGAGAACTAATATCCAAGTTGTTCAGTTCATCAGAAGGCTGGTCCAATCTGCTGTTCATAGGAGAACTACATGATGTTTCATTAATGCCTGTTAAATTGATGTTTGAAATGTGGCTGACATCTGAGAGGGTTCGACCTTTGAAAAACATTCAAATAAGGTTAAGAGCTCATTTGGAAAAATGAATAACTGTACCACTATGATCTGACTTTGTAATTTTACTGCAGGAAACAAAATGCTAAAAATGCCACTAGAGACTAATTATTTTCATCTCTTTTAATCTCTTTTAATCAGTTTTGTCTGCATGCGCTTACACTATAATACAGTAAGTGTATAGAGACCAAAATTATCTTCTTCTTTCTGTTGCTTAGACACAATTCCGTCCAAGGAGATGGTATATCAGGTATTCTGATTATGTTTGTTCCTAAATTACAGTTTTCCTTGTGTCTTCTTAGCAACTATACCAAGGAGAGGAGATGACAACTTACATTACCATAATCCTTATTTTTAAACATATTTTTAGGATTTAAACATTTCAAATAAGGCCAAACCTATTCTATACAAATAATCCAGTTTGAAACTGGATTATTTGCCATGGCTCCTTCCTACTGAATGCTGGGATTTGTAGTTTTACAAGGGCTTTAGCCTTCTCTGCCAAAGAGTGCTGGTGCCCCACCAAACTATAAATCCCAGGATTCCACAGGAAGGAGCCATGGCAAATAATTCAGTTTCAAACTGGATTATTTGTGTAGTGTGGATTTGGCCTCAAACAAGCTGCCAGTATTTAAAGGTGGAACAAGTTTTATGTGAAACAATCCTTTTAATTATGAGAAACATTTAAGATTACAATCCCAAATACATTAATTAGTAAGACCCACTAGGAATAGGAAAGAGCTGCAAGACATAACTGTTGACAAATCTATAGGAAACTGCAAAATATAAAATAAAATATTGTGTATGCAATTTATCCTTCACTTATTTATAAGTAAATCCCCTTTCCCACAGAATACAGTGCAATAGTAGATATCATAATCAGTCTACAGTAATAGTAAACTCATTCTCCAAGTATGGATACTTAAGTAGTGAGAATGGCTACCATCCACCCACAACAGAGCAGCATTACCAAGCCCTGTAGACTGATCATACTCAGTGGCTGTGGAATGCTGGCTGATCATTTGAGAGGAAATGGAAAACCAGGGAATCATGGAATGAAATATCCTGAATGAGGCATGATAGCAGCCCTGAACAGGAAGATTCCACATGGCAACATTTTACTGAACGCTCCACACGTCTGCTTGAACATACAATGAATTGATATCAGCCTACAATATTTTCAAAATAAAAACACACTCGTAATAGTACAGATGCCTTGACTACATCCTGTTTGGACTACTGCCACACGCTCTACATGGGACTGCCTTTGGAAACTGTTTGGAAACTTCAGCAGGTCCAGAATGCCAGGAGCCAGTTGCAGGGAACATGTAACTCCTTTGTTAAAACAACTTCACTGGCTACCTGTTCATTTCCAGGCACAATTCAAAGTGCTATTCATGACCTATAAAATCCTATACAGCTTAGGTCCAGACTGAAAGGCTGTATCTCATCATATGAAACTAGAGTTTTAAGATCTAGAGAGGAAGGGTTTGTCTCAGTCCTGCCATCAGAGAAAGCCTTCTCAGTGGCTGCTAGGCTGGCCCCCTCCCTGCTTTCCTTTTACCATCAGGCAAAGACCTTTATGTTTAAGCGAAGTTTTAATGTGTAAGCAGGGAAGCTTCTTTTTCAAACATGTTTTATTTATTTTTTTAACTTTTGTATGTCTTTTAAACGATTTTACACATCATGACTTTTAAATATTTTTATAATTTTATTAAGGTTTAATTGATTCTCTTTGGGGGCAGCCTTGGGTCCCACTCTGGGAGAAAGAAAGCATGAAATGAAATGAAATAAACTGATTAATAATAAGTCCTCCTAATCTTTATTGACCATATGTTCAAAATATTTGTTTTACTATTTATGCATTAGAATTTATAAACTGGCTACATTTACCAATGTCAAAGCAGTATACATAAATCATGAAAATATACAAAATGCCTAATTCATAAAATTAATCTATGATATCTTCATATTTGTAGGAACAGAAAAGAAGGAGATGAGCTACACTGGTAGGGCTTGCAAAAATGCTCAAAAAGAGACATAGTAAAATCTTCTAAGAATAATCTAACCTTTTTGTTTATAGAAACTCAACCACTTTGTGGAACTCATTACAGTACTTACTGTCAGGCTTGCTAGCCTGGCTAGTAGGAGTTGATGTACTTGGTGCATTTTCTTGCTTCGATTTAGGGATTACTGTATACATCGATTCATCCTGGCAAAATCCCTTTTCAATGCTGTCAAAAAACCACTGCATAGATACACAATGGACATTCCACCTTCTTGCACACTCATATTTCTGGCCTTTTAAACATACAGAAAAAGAAAGCACAACTAAAGTTGAATTTTACAAAATTAAATGGTTGCATTGATACACAGAGAAGTGGTGTTTTCTTTGTATGAGCGTAAGTCATCAGCACTATTCAATGCTCAGATGGAAATAAATGACTGTAATTGTGTCAAGTCATGTCTGAATTGTAGGAAGGAGATGCAATGCAAACAGTGCCAATGTTCCAGCAATTTTTTTTATTTAATCTTTATTAAAGATACTCTACAAAGACAAACATATCAACGTGCCACATTATTATTTTGCATGCTTATATTTCTTAATTCTTACAGTTCCAACGTTACAATATTAATATTATTTATCCAACATCTCTATTCCATTGTACAATTTTACCATTTTTTCTCTACCTAAAATCTTGCTTCCAATCTGTTCACCCCCAGTTTTTGGAACTTTTTTTGTACTTTCACAGTCTTCTGCTACTGTTTGTTTTCCTTGACATCACCCCACCTATATATCAGTAATAGTCTTTTCATATTTCTTTGCCCTTCCGCTATCTCAATTACTTCCTCTATCATAGTAACATTAATTCTTTGTCATATACATAACCATTTTCCCCCCAATACCTTATTACAAATAACCAATCCTCTAGCATCTTCTTCCTAGATTGGTTGCGGATTCTATTCATTAAATGTTCCAGCAATTTTTAAAACATAACTTTCCGTTCCTGTTTTTGGTGATATACAGTCACCATTTTAAAATATCCTCATTAGAAGTTCTAAAAAAAGTCTTGCTGTTGAAATACAACAACGTAACTGGACAGGTAATGATACAATTATGTGTTTAATTGAAAAACATATAAGGTGGATCCAGAATTTGCTTTCACTGGTGGTAGAATCATGAGCTAAGAGAAGTGGGAGGAAGCTGATATCACCAACTACTTCTTCCCCTGCAGCCCTCAGCACCACTTTCCACACTGCCTTGGAGGGTTCCATATCCCTCTAGAGAAGACTCTCTGGAGGGTGTCAGGGGTTGCAGGAGGAAGGGGAAACTCTTCCACCAGCAAAATTTCTCTACAGGGTCATAAACTTTGCACAGATAGGTCATTTGTAGGAGGCAACATCTGGATCCACCCCATTGCTAGCAGGGAACAAAACTTTTTAAAAAATATTAAAGGCCCTGTTCCAATTTAGTGGAATCTAATTCTAAGGGAAATGTGCAAATGCAAGAGATTGTGTGTCCTTTCAATATCTGTGCCAATCATAATTTACAGTGGGCTGTTTGGGAGGGGAGGTTGTTCTTCACCATCAACCATACCGTACGAAAAATTCTCAGGCTGCCACTGCAAGCAGCAAGGATCATGCTCTCACATACAGAAGAAAATGAAGATAAAATCACCATTTTCAATCACTGGCTCTGCTGTATAGAACTGGTTGCTTTCTGAAATTCCGGCTCAAAGCCTCAAAGCTAGACCCTATAGGAAGAGTAGGAGTGACTTGGAAAAGGTCCCCTGTTATAATCCTACCCTCCCAATTCCTACTCTAATTGTAGTTGTTCACTGAATGTTGGTGGCAAAATACACTATAGCTAGAATGCACACCCAAATTTTGGTGGAAACATTGTTTTCACTGATGTTGAGGGAATGGAATTGGCAAAAGGAGGACTTGGAGACTGCATTTTGGCAGTGGGCTGTGCTTTGTCCGCTCCTGCACCAAGGATATCTTCTGCACTCAGGATTTAAACCTGAACTACAGTTAAATCCAGTGCCTATGATCTTTAAAATTTAACAAATGTAAGAAGCCTCCTGAGTTCAAGCCAAATAAGACTGGTTTTTTTTCCAAAGGCGTTTACCTTTTGGCTCTTGAACGATAAGGTGGGTACATTCATTCATCTTGAGTTGCCCTGTGTACTGGCCACCGTTTTCATTGGTGAGACGTTGAACCTCTTTTCGATCCATGCTGCTCAAACCAGTTACACACACCGTACAGCCAAGAAACAAAGGGCATAAGAAGTCATCCATATTTATGTCTGTGTATCTAATCATCCTGTTGGAAACAAGAGCAATAAAATGAGTCTTAACATTTTTCATTAGCAGAAAAACTAAGGCTGAGTTCAGTCACATTTAGAGAAGACCCACAGAAATCAATGGGCCTTATGTTAGTTATCCAACTAACTTCAATCTCACTGATTTCAATTAGTAAGTATATCTCCAACCCTATGGAAGCATCTATGTAAAAACACAGAATTCTATGGTTATGCATCAGTGTCAAGGATACAACTTTTTACATTTTTGCCATTCATCCATTACTTCAAGTGAGGATCAATGGCTAAAATTAATTTTTCTTGTTACTGAGATTTACCATTAACAAACGAGTTTAAGCAAGCTTGCTTAATAATGTTAAAATCTTTGTTTAGAACTATTGTAGCTCTGAACTTTTCACCTCACACAATTTTAATACATTCATAAATTGTGGTCTCACCTATGTTGGGATTTATCCCATAGTGCTTGTATCCAAGAGGGAAGCAAAATGGGTTTTTTTAAATTAGCAGCAACTAAGTATTTCTTGCTTCCAACTTCTCCAGCTATAAGATGTGTTACTAACACATTAAGATCTCTGTATACACGGCCACCCATCATCTGCACATACTTATGGATCTCTTCCTATGGAAGAGAAAAAAATAGTAGTACATAAGAACAATGAAATTATACAGATGAGAATAATTTGGAAATCACTATAAAGACAAACAATGCTATACAACTGTAATATTAGTAAAAGTACAGTTCAAAAACAGTGTACTGTACAAGTTTGAACAGCAAAGCACAAGCAACACTGACACACTTGAATTCAGAAGAAAGCACAATATACAGTCGTCCCTTCACATTCGCAGAGGTTAGGTTCCCCAGACCCTGCGAATGTGAAAATTCCACGAATAATGATTGCCCTCCCCCTCCCCCTCCAAAGCAACCATGGGGCCTCCAGAGGCCCGATAGTCGCTTTCCCTCCCTCCTCCTCCCTTCCAAGGCCTTCACGGGGCCTCCAGAGACCCTCTGGAGGCCCCGTGGATGCCTCCCCAGCCCTTCCCCTCCCCCCCAGGGCCTTCACAGAGCCTTTGAAGGCTCCGTGAAGGCCCCGGGTGGGAGGGGGGAGGGCTGGGGAGGCATCCACGGGGCCTCCAGAGGGCCTCCCCGGCCCTCCCCCCTCCCACCCAGGGCCTTCACGGGGCCTCCAGAGGCCCCTTGTTGCGGTTTTGGGAGGGCGGGGGGGGCCCTCCCAAAACCGCGAATAATCAAAACCGCGAATGCTAAGTTCGCGAATGTGGAGGGGCAACTGTATCTATAATGTAAATAGGGTATTTAGATATTTTAGATTACAACTTTAATTATGATATACCATGTACCATCATATACCATTGGACATGCTGGGTGAGAATAATGGGAGTTGTATGGAGGCCAACAGATCCCTATCTCTGATATAAGGAATTGGATAATCTGTAAGTGGACAGTTTTGGCATGATGGTAAAAAAGTAGAGCATAAGGAGGACACATGATATTCTGCAAATTATAAAATAATCAGTCTCTCTTTCCTGCCATAAGAGATGACAAATATCTTTAAATTATGGAAGCACAGATTCAGGTGGCACTTTACTAAAAAATCTTATATGAAAGAGCAGCACAGTTCCCTATAGAAGCTGGACAATCTCTCTAACTAGAGATTTTAAAGAGATCAGACATCAGAAAAGTTTGGACAGAATAAGCTTGAATTCTAGGCTTGTATGGGAAATATATCTATTTAACCAAAATCTTTGGTGACATTTTCAAAAAGGGCTTGGGCTCCTAGCTGCTATGACTATGTGTTTTTACCAATTTTACTGGTAACATTAAAATAATCCAGAAGATAAACCTCACATAATGGCTGGACAATGTATTAAATGATACATTACCCTGGTTTCCTTCTGAAGATTTGTACATGATATCGTTACGTCAGCCATTGTCATATTAAATACTGGATAGTCAGCTCTTGGGACACATCGCTGGTTCTGCATACAATAGATAACAACCTGTGGTCCAACAATCCTACAACCCAGCTGAGAGAATGTAAAGGAAGAAAGTTAATAGAATACTTTCCTCAAAAAAATCCACCCCAAGCCAATATATATCTTGATCAACTAACAAAATCCATATAGACTACATAACCAGGACTGTTGATTCTTTCACAATGGCAGAATGGTAAAATCTATTACTCCATCCTAATAGTGGCCCTACTATCCAGACAATATGATGAAAATGGGACTTGCTTCTACTATTGTTTATTATATTGTCATTAAAATACTCATATTTAGCCACTCTCTGTGGAATAACTATTAACAAAATTGGAATGCAACTACATCCATAGCTCTACCCCATAACATTTACACCAGCATATATACTGATTGAACACATTTCCATTCTTTTGTAGACTTTTCTGACCAAAATGCCACTTATCAAGATACCATATTAGCATAACCAAATACAAAAATAAAATGCAAACCTTTTGAAGGTGATTAAAAACAGTGCCACTGAACGGATCACATATATAAAGGGATTTGTCATTCTCTTGTATTCTCAGTGCAGCTTCATTTTCAATAATCTGTAGATATTCTTCTGACTGAAATTCTTTAATGGACTGTAAAATACACCGAAGCAACAGGTACATATTCTCTGGATTTGCAAATTCTGTTTTTATTTTAAATTCAATTATTTTAAAAGCTTCCAGCAATGCAAAAATATACATAACTGAAGCTAGTTTTATTTAACTTTCCTAATACAGTAAAAATTAAATAAATCAATGCCCTAAAAGAAAAGTAAGAAAAATCAAAATTGTTTCCATTCAGTTTGGTACGCTGTATATTTCATTTCAAAATTGATACGCATGTTCCACTGGAATCAGTGTATCTGTAGTGAAGAGGTTGACCGTAGGGCCAAAATAAGATAGACCCTTGCTAAAGGAAAAATCTTCTGAATCAAAGTGGGAAAAAGCTGTATAGTTATCAAGTTCTTAGGAATCCCAAGAAAAAATAGATTAAGATTAGCAGAGCATTCCAACCCTATCATCAACGCACTGGTTCTTTTTGTTAATAACAATAAGAATCTGAAATGTAAGGAAAAAGCTCAACACGAATAGTTTTTACTTGGTGCTTGCATGTTAGGTTTACATTATGGCTTAATGACTGCTATTTCATGATTGGCTAAAATAGCTTTGCTATCATCCTATGATTTGTTATATGTTGTTGCTATGTGGATTTTCCAACACTGCTATAAACGGTATGGCATATGTTTGCTTTGACGCCAGATTGCTAAAACTAAATGCTTACACATCTCAACCAGCACTGTGCCATTACATAAATTGATGTCTTCCATTCTCTATTCTTGAACCCAAAACTGGGCATGTTTCCCCCTTCAATAGCTAGATGTCAGGCTTCCTACCCCTCAATTAATTTCTGCAGCCCCCAAATTTACCCAACTCTCTGGAAGTTCTAGGCCCACTTTTGCTCTTCATATCACCATTCTGGGGATCACCTTCTTCTCTGCTTCATTTGTGCACAGGGAAAGGCAGAGCCATGCAATCTACCAAGGTCATAAACTCCTTTGACCTCTTGCCTGGCCCACCATTGTCTCTTGCTCTGCCCACCATCAACAGTGGCCCGCAATGGACTTTTCCAGCCCTTTATCTAGTGCCACTAGATAAGAGGCACACTAGATCAGACCAAATGATTACCTAGTCCATCATTCTTTTCACAGTGGCTAACCAAACTGCCCATGGAAGCCCACAAACAGAACATAAGTGCAAATACATCCTGATGCTCCAAACAACTGATATACTGAGGCATATTGCCTCTGATACCAGAATATACCGCTGTCCTGACTAGTAATAATAGATTGTCCCATCCTCCATGAATAAATCCAATCCCCTTTTAGACATCCAAGATGTAGTTATGACAGTTTAACTGCACACTATGTGAAAAAGTACTTTCTTTTATTTTCCCAAATCACTCAAACTCAGTAAATCTTATGACCTTGGATTCTAGCATTAAGAGACTGGGAGAAAAGCCCTTTGTTTAACAGCTAAATAGGCCCAAACAACTCACCGTATATTCCGGCGTATAAGACGACTTTTGAGTACTCAAAAGTGCCCTCCAAAATCGACAGTCGTCTTATACGCCGGATATACTTTGCTTCACCTGCCTGCCTATCTCCTGCCTCTTTGCAAACGGAGCGAAGAGGCAGGAAATGGGGCAGGGGGGTGAAGCAAAGTGCTCCTCCCTGCCCCCCGCCCACCCCCCGCGCATCCACCCCCCCCTGTCGAAAGCCGCGGAATCGCGGCTTTCGGGAGGGGGGGTGGCTGGAAAGCCCTCTCCTTCCTGCCCCCCGCCCACCCCTGCGCATCCACCCCCCCTGCCGAAAGCCGCGGAACCGCGGCTTTTGGGAGGGGGGGTGGCTGGGAAGCCCCCTCCCCCCTGCCCCCACCCACCCCCGCACATCCACCTCCCCTGCTGAAAGCCGCGGAATCGCGGCTTTCAGGAGGGGCGGTGGCTGGAGAGCCCTCTCCTCCCTGCCCCCCGCCCACCCCTGCGCATCCACCCCCCCTGCCGAAAGCCGCAGAACCACGGCTTTTGGGAGGGGGGGTGGCTCGGAAGCCCCCTCCCCCCGCACATCCACCTCCCCTGCTGAAAGCCGCGGAATCGCGGCTTTCGGGAGGGGCGGCGGCTGGAGAGCCCTCTCCTCCCTGCCCCCCGCCCACCCCTGCGCATCCACCCCCCCCCCCTGCCGAAAGCCGCGGAACCGCGGCTTTCGGGAGGGGTGGTGGCTGGGAAGCCCCCTCCTCCCTGCCCCCCGCCCACCCTCCACCCAGCCATCCCCCTTGCCCAAAGCCTTGCTTTGGAGAGGGGGGGTGGCTGCGAAGCCCCCTCCCCCCAGCCACCCTCCACCCAGCCACCCCCCTTCCCCAAAGCTGTGCTTTGGAGAGGGGGGTGGCTGCGAAGCCCCCTCCCCCCAGCCACCCATCCACCCTCCGCCCAGCCACCCCCCTTCCCCAAAGCCACGCTTTGGAGAGGGGGGGTCGCTGCGAAGCCCCCTCCGCCCATCCACCCATTCACCCTCCGCCCAGCCACCCCCCTTCCCCAAAGCTGTGCTTTGGAGAGGGGGGGTGGCTGCGAAGCCCCCTCCACCCAGCCACCCAGCCACTCTCCGCCCAGCCTCCCCCGTTCCCCAAAGCCGCGCTTTGGAGGGGGGGTGGCTGCGAAGCCCCCTCCCCCCAGCCACCCATCCACCCTCCGCCCAGCCACCCCCCTTCCCCAAAGCTGCGCTTTGGAGAGGGGGGGTCGCTGCGAAGCCCCCTCCGCCCATCCACCCATCCACCCTCCGCCTACCCACCCCCCTTCCCCAAAGCTGCGCTTTGGATAGGGGGGTGGCTGCGAAACCCCCTCCCTCCACACCCCCAGCCAGCTGGCCATCCCGCATTCCCCAACCCACCAGGAGACTGGGCAGCCTCCTGTGGGTTGGGGAATCGCGGGAAGAGGGAGCCCAGAAGGAGGGATCGGGGCTGTGGAGTTAAATCCCTAGATTCGCTCCCTCTCCCTTGACAGTGGGGAGAGGGGGCGAATCCCGGGGTTTGGCTCCATGGCCCCGCGTCCTCCCTATGGAGCCAAACGGGGCATGTTCGCCCCTTCTCCCCACCTTCCTTGAAGGTGGGGAGAGGGGGCAAATCTAGGGGTTTGCCGCGGCCGCCCCCGCTTCCCCCGCCTTGGTCTCCTTTGGAAGAGCCAAGACGGAGGGAAGGGGGCTGCTGAGGCAAACTGGGCATTTTTGCCCCTTTCCTCCACCTTCGAGTCCAGTTTGACTGGAAGGTTGAAGAGAGGGGCGAATGTTGCCCTGCCAGCTGATCCTGTTCGCTTTCCCAACTCACGAGGAGATCCTCATGAGTTGGGAAACAAAGAGGATCAGCTGGCAAGGCTCCCCCAGCCAGCCAAATTGGGGGGTGGTGGTGGTCTTATCTGGCGAATATATGCCTAGGCCTAGATTTTTGGCTGGAAGTTGGGGGGGTGGTCTTATACGCCCAGTTGTCTTATATGCCGGAATATACGGTCAGAGCAGTTGCTTCAGTTCGTTGCCCTTTTCTACACCTTTTCCAGCTCTACAATTTCTTTTTTCAGGTGTGGTGACAAGAAGTGGTCACACTATGAATCTGTATGAGAGCAGTATGTCATTGGCGGTTTTATTTAGAGGGTTTTTTCCTTCTAGTAATGCCTAACGTGGAATTTTTTTTAAAAAAAATAGCAACTGCACACTGGACTATTTTCATTAAGCTATCTATCACAATCCTATACCATACTGGCTCTTCAATGTCCTCCTCAGAGGAGTCAATAAGCTTTGGTTTGACTAAAACACAAGCCAATACCCTCCCACTGCTCACTTTCCCCCAGTCCTACAGTAAGAGCATGGGAGGAGCTGAGAAAGAGGAAAGAGGCAGGGAGAACCTCAGAATTTTTCTGCTTTCATTCTGCAACGTCTGCTGAAAGACACAGTATTTTTGTCTTCTGTGAAACAGACAAAAACTCGAACAGGAAAAGTGATCAGGCGTACCATAAATAAGCTTACCTCAAGGGCCTGAAGGAAAAAATCTGAGTTCCCTGTACACTTGATGAACTTCACAAGATATGGTTCCTTGCTATTTTTCATCATTTAACTAATGAGGAAAAAAGAAAAAGCAGATGTAATATTACATAGGCAAAGGAGAAAACTATTAACAAAAAGTCAATGGAGCTATGATGGAAATGTGTTCAAATATAAAGGTACATACCAGTGTGTACCAAGCCAAGTAAAGTTCAAGTATTCAAATCCTACACTAGAAAGGATCTGTTTTTTGATGCTTACAAAAGGAAAAAAAATTAAGAGAAAACTGAAACTCTTTGCTATAAAATGACAAAAAAATTGCAACATTACAAATGGTGGCAAGTCCTATTTCCTGACTAGCTGTCTATGTTTACGCTTCTATCTACTGTCTATATTGGCTACATCCAGCCATTACGCATGAATACCCCTCATCTAAGGAAAAAGTTGATGAAACTCAAATAAATGACCTTGCTGGGATATTAAATAGAAAAAAAAATCTGGAGTGCAATTGTCAGTCTCATGAGACGTTTACAACTACTGTATATATTTTATGCTCAGAATTTAGAGTTGTCTGCAATAAAGTACACGGCAGCAATCATGGTACTCAGGATGACAGTCTTGAGAGATGAGGGATGGTAATATTTCTTCTTACATAATACTATTTTTCTGCCTGGGTAGTGAAAGAGTACAAGCAGTCACACCCCTAAGTAAGAGTATGTTGCTTATTTGCATGGAGAAACTATCAAAGGCAGGTGTGGGATCCTTCAAACGTTGCTGGACTGCACTGTGAATCATTCCTTGCTGTTAGCTATGCTGACTAAGGACAATGAGAGTTATAGTCTCACAACAATTGGAAAATCTCACATTCCCCAATCCAGGAACAACAGGTATGGTCAAGATCAATTACTTCACAAAATGCAGAGGCTCTTTTCTTAGTTTCTGGGTTTTTACCATTTTGCAGCTAAAATTACAACAGATGGGTATTTTTAAAGATATCCATAGAGCCCAAGTGCAGTTGAGAAACAAATGCTTTCTTTCATAATCTCTCGGGATCAAGTACCTCACAGGGTTGTTGTAAGGACAAAAAAAGTAATTCTCATGTATTCCCCTCTGAGCTCTTTGGGAAAAAAACTGAGGTACAAATGTAAAAAATACATACTCATCCTGTTTGTGCTGTGCACTTTTAATTTGCTTTTACACAGTTGACTGATCATGAGGCAAAAAACTCAGAAGCAAGTTTTTGCACTCCCATCAAAGGGAAGTTTCAGCTATTTAGTAACTTACTGTAATTTTATCCCCAGAACAACAGTCTTCCTCAGGCACCAGAATGCCTCAGGCATATCTGACTATGTAATGAAAACACATTAGGAAGTCCAGAAGACATACAGGGCCACACAGTTAGTCCCACCTCTGGCATCACGTAAGTGGCAAGGCTGCATTCACCACAATTACACAGACAGAGCCCCTGTTATGTCAGCAGTTGTTTACATACACCAGGGACCAGAAATGCAACCCCACTCATCAGGGGGTAATAATAATAATAATAATAATAATAATTTATACCCCACCCCTCTGTTAAAAACAATCAGGGCAGTTTACAAAAATTAAAATACAAATACAGATTAAAATCCCTAAACACCACCCACACCCACCCTCCTAATTATGAAAGTTGGCTGGCATGATAGTCAATGCACATGTTAAGATTTGCATATTTCTAAAAGGTTTACCCCTAACAAAACATTCTCTAGCATTGTGGAAATAAAGGCAGGACTGGGACTCAAGAAAAGGGGAAGATGGCATATTGCTATCTTCGCTTCCTTTCAAAGAGGCACAACTGATAGGAACATCCTTGCCTGTACTACTTACTTCTTCCTCAACCACTGTCTTTCAGTACACTGGAATATTGCAATTTGCAGTGCTTGGAAGTGTACACAGCTCCCTGTCCTATGCCATGGATTAAATCATGGATAGGGAACCTGTGGCCCGCCTTAAATTGTTGGGACTCCAGCACCCATCACTCCCATGCAGGGACAAAATGGTCTTCCACATTACCAATTATAGCACTGTCTTTCCACTTTCACAGGCATGACAGCATCTTATAGAATTCTGGGATTTGTGGTTTAGGGAGGGGTATTGGGAATTCTCTGCCAGGCAGATCTGGTGCCTCACCAAACTACAAACCCCAGGATTCCTCAGGATGCAGCCAGTGCTATACAGTTGCCCCTTCATACTTGCTGGGGTTTTGTTCCAGGACCCCCTCGTGGATACCAAAATCTGTGAATACTTGAGTCCCATAATATTCAATGGCGTAGCAAAATGGTGTCCCTTATATAAGATGGCAAAATCAAGGTTTGCTTTTTGGATTGTTTTTTTCTAAGGATACTTTCAAGCCGTGAATACTTAAATCCGTGGATACCAAATCAGTGGATACAGAGTGACAATTGTAATGTGGAAGAAGCCAAAGGGAGTCAGGTAACCTAGTTCCCAGACCATACTTCACAGTAAAGGTGAGCAACTTCTACCTTTCCAGATGTTGTTGGGCTGTCACTCCCATCATCCTTGATCATTAGGTATGCTGGGAACTACACTCCAACAACAGGGGGGGAGCCATACATTTCCCACCCCTCCCTTAAAGGATGTAACACACAAGATGAAACACCATTACAAGTCTAGGAGGAGGGGAGACCCTATCTCAGGAATGAGAGAACCGTTTGCCCTCCATATGTTTTGCACTACAACTCCCTCCCATTAGTCTCGCTGGCTGAGGCTGCTGGGGAGTTGCAGAAATACTAAGTACAGCCCATTGATCTTGCTGGCTGAGGCTGCAGGGGAGTTATAGAAATACTAAGTATGGCTCATTGGTCTCGCTGGCTGAGGCTGCTGGGGAGTTGTAGAAATACTAAGTACGGCCCATTGATCTCGCTGGCTGAGGCTGCTAGGGAGTTATAGAAATACTAAGTACAGCTCATTGGTCTCGCTGGCTGAGGCTGCTAGGGAGTTATAGAAATACTAAGTACGGCTCATTGATCTCGCTGGCTGAGGCTGCAGGGGAGTTATAGAAATACTAAGTACGGCTCATTGATCTGGCTGGCTGAGGCTGCTAGGGAGTTATAGAAATACTAAGTACGGCCCATTGGTCTCGCTGGCTGAGGCTGCTGGGGAGTTGTAGAAATACTAAGTACGGCCCTTTGATGGGAGTTCAAAATCTGCTTCCCCGGGGCCAAAATATCTGAGAGAGAAAGAGAGAAAGACAAAGTTTCCCCTTTCCCTTCCACCCCCTCCCCCGAGGAAAGGTGGGGACCCTCCCACAGGTAACACTAGAGGGGGTTACCTTAGCCAGGAAGCTCCGTGTCTCGTGGAGAGGGAGCCTGAGGCGCCGCTGCCTTCCGCTCTCCCTCAACGCTCCGCTCTGAGGCGCCTCCTCTCCCTCTCTCTCCGCCCCACCGAAGACTCCCCTCTTCCGAAGGCGGGAAAAGCCGGGAAGGCGGAGAGCGCATGCGCAAGGGATGGCCCCAGCTCGGAACCCGGCCCAGCCTCCCTTAAAGGGGCCGCAGAAGCTGAGGAGAGGCGGTTGGCCCGGCACGCGGGGGTGCGCGTGGCCCCTTTAAATGCTGCTGGTGGGGAAGGAAGTAGGTTTGGGATGTTTGCTGCTGTTTTCTTTCGGCGGCTGTGCGGATGGCGGCGTTTAGAAAAGTAACTTTTTCCGGACGGAATATCGGTCGTCTTAGGGGAGAACTCAAAGAAGGAGCCGTGCTAGGCTTTTGCAAGTATAAAAAGGAGGGGAAAAAGAAATGTAGGGAAACCTTTAAGACTGACTGGTTTTTATTTTAGCATCAGCTTCCCAAGATATAAACCTATTTCTTCAGTAGAGGATGGTAATTTTTTCTACTATATCTTTTATTCATATTCATCCAATCCAGCAATTGTACAACATTTACAAAGTTTGTGTTATATTAGAATATATGCATATAAACATATCAACAAGCCTTCATTTTCTCCAATGCAATTACAGTATATCATCTCATCTTAAAATAAATATCCAGTTTCAGTTTATTGACTTCCTTTTTCTTGACTCAACTGAGACGAGGAGTATTCCGTAATATTTCATTTCTCTGACCTCTTCTAACTGAATTTTCCCATCCTAGGCTATACAATTTTATCGTATTTACATACTTTGTGTTTCCCCCCTCTTTGCCAGCCCTATATTCCTTGCTAAAAATAATACATTTCTTCATATTAATAATAATAATGCATTAATAGCAAAACATTATTCATATTAATTGTAAATATTCCATGTCCTCGCCTAGAGAATGGTATTAAGGCCTTGAATACAAGCCGGCTCGTCCCCACAGTGGCACAGCTGAGCCCTCAGGGGAGAGAAGTGCGCTTTGCCAGGCGTGAGGAGGAGTTGGAGGAATCGGCGAGGGATGATGACGCAACGGCGCCTGCGCCACCCTCGGGAGAACGAGGGGCGGGGCCAGAGGCTATTTAAGGCCCTGCCGCCACTCGCGCCTCCCGTCTCCGTTCGCTCTTGTTGGAGACGTTTGAGGGGTTTAGGGCGAAACGGCGGAGGACCTCTTCGGGGGACCGTTGTCGGGCGGAGCGGCTTGGTGCCGGTCATCTCTCGGGTTATCCGGCGGGATTAGGAATTTTTTTTTGTGGTGGTGGGGGAATTAGGATTTTTTTTTATTGGAATAAGACCATTCTACTGAAAATACACCCGACCGCAAAAGGCTGGTGGGGCTTCCGGACACCGGCGGTATTGGCTCCTCCCGTCGGCGCTGCGAGTGAGGCGAAATTGGCCTTGGCGCATAATATCCCGCCGGGGCCCATATTTCCCCCCCCACACCTTTTATTTTTTCGCCTTAGTCGCGGTTGGTTTACCGCACCCCTAACCCCCCTTAATAATAATAATAATAATAAATTTTATTTGTATCGCGTCCCTCTACAAAACGCAATCGGGCCGCTTACAGCATTTAAAATACACATTCGAAACCCTCCATCCCACCCGCCCCTTCTTGGGTAGTAGCCTCGGGGGGGGTTGCTTTCGGCCCCCCGCGGGCCAAATTGGGGCCTGTATTTGCGCTCTTGGCTGACACGGGCGAGGTTGTGCGGCCTGGTTCTTTTTTCGGGCCTGTGAGGGGGGTGGCCTGGGACACGTGTTAGGCCTTGCAGTGAGGCCTGGGACACGTGTTAGGTCTTGCAGTGAGGCCTGGGACAGTGTTAGGCCTTGTAGGGAGACCTGGGACACGTGTTAGGCCTTGCAGGGAGGCCTGGGACACGTGTTAGGCCTGTTTTGGGCCTGGGGTCTGCCTGGGAGGCCTGTGCCCAGTGTTGGGCCTATTTTTCCGGCCTACAATTAGCCCAGATATTTGGGCCTAGGGCTGGGCAACAGGACTCTTAGGCCTGAGTCACACGTGGGGAGTTTGAGCACCTAATTTGCTTTGGGCCGAGCTGCTATATAACTCCTCCAGCACCTGTTCTGTGGGATTGGCCTGAAAAAGGCCCTGGATGGGTCTGAGTTGTGAGGCCTAGTCAATTCCAGTGGCTGAATCAAGGGGTGGATCTTGTAACCTACTACTACTACTAATACTTTTGGTTGTTATAGGTTTTTTGCAGTACTTGCAAGAAGCCAAGTGCTTTTATGATGGCACCCAGAAAAGGTAAGAGTGGGGCTAAAGGTAAAGGGCCAGCCAAGAAGCAGCCACCTAAGCGCCCACCTGTTACTGAGCTTTCCTCATCCAGTGATGAAGGGGAGGAAATCCCTTGGGAGGCTATTTTGGACAGAATCCAAACCCTTGAAAAAGCACAAGGGGTGTCATATCAGGGCCCTGTAGCCATACCTAAAAAACAGGGTAAACGCCGTAAGCTGGCTAACGACATTATTGCACGTCTTGATGCTCTAGAGAGGCATATCCACTCGGATGGGGCCACAGGATCCAGGCCTTCAGAGGATGTTGCGGAGACAGAGGCTCCATCAGCACATATCCAAGGCAGACAGTTGGACTCAATATCTGTTCCACTGAGACAAGATAGAGCACTTCAAAGAATTGACTTCAGAGGCTGCACCCATGGGCAACCAGATGCTGGTAGGCCTGTGGCAAATTGGGAGGCCGAAGTGTTGAGGGCTTTGAGTTTTTCCATAGACCCCAGTACAAGGGAAAGCTATGCTAGGGCGATAAGGGAATTTTTTCAGTTTAGGGAACATGAAGGCTTCAGTCAGGGAATGCCAGTCCCAGTATCTCAACTGTTACAGTTTTGTGTTTTTCTCTATCGCAGGGGTTTAGCACCTCAGTCCATCAAAGCCAAATTGTCTGCAATCGCTTTTTGGGTTAAGGTGCATGGGGCGATTGATAATACTGGTGATTTTCGTATCCAGAAGGTTTTAGAGGGTTGGAGTAGGGAGCGGGGAGCCACAGTGGCTTCCCGCACCCCCGTTTCTCCGGGTATTCTTAGAGGTTTGGGAACAGTCTGGTCAGGGATTTGTGCATCGCCTTACGAGGCAGTGTTATTTCATGTCGCTTCCCTGACTGCCTTTTTTGGAGCATTGAGGGTCAGTGAACTGGTGGTGTTATCAAAGAAAGATAGATCAGGCCGGGCTTTGGAATTGCAGGACCTGCATATGGAAGATACACGGGTTACTTTAAAGTTGCGCTTTTCTAAAACTGACCGGCAGGGGGAGGGGAATTTTTGTATTTTACAGGTTTGCAGTGATCACACCCTGTGTCCAGTTAGGGCTCTACAACGCTATTTGTGTTATCAGGGAGAGACACCAGGCCCTTTGTTTATTCATGCGGATCTGTCCCCACTAACCAAATTTCAGTTTTGCTCTGTGACATCCAAGGCTTTGGATGCATTGGGCCTGCAAGGAGTTCGCTTTGGTACACACTCGTTTAGGGTTGGTGCAGCATCCATGGCTGCATCTTTTGGGATGTAGAACCCAGCAATTAAGAAAATAGGGAGATGGAGTCGTCCTCCTATTGTAAGTATGTCAGAACACTGCTGTATTAACCAGGTTTGCCTCCCCCCCCTTTTTTTGTTTTACAGATTTTAGGTCGTTTCCAGTGAGGTATCGGGTGCTGATCTGCGGCCACAGTACAGTCCTCCCTCAACATTTGCGGCCTCCACACCCACGGTTCAGCATATTCGCGGTTTACCTTGAGGGGAGGCTGAGGAAAGTGACGACTACAAGGCCTCTGAGGCCCCGTTGCCACTTTCAGGAGGGCGGGAGGAGGCGACTATGGGGCCTCCGGAGCCCCCCGTTGTCGCCTGGGGAGGGCAGGGGGAAGCTACTATGGGGCCTCCGGAGGCCCCGTGGTCACTTCGGGAGGGAGGGGGAAGGCAATCTTTATTTGCTGAATTTTTACATTCGTGGGGGTCTGTGGAACCTAATCCCCGCGAATGTGAAGGGACGACTGTACAGTCTACTGGGTGGCGCAGCAGGCCCAGTTGTCTCATTTTGGACCTTACCGGGGTATGGGGGACAAGGGCATTTTGGAATGGCTTGGCAGGAGGGGGCTTCTTTGGCATGGTTTCATGTCGTTGCTATTTGAGGAGCACTGTGGGCCTCTGCTGCTTATCCTTGTCCTCCATTTGAGTGTGAATGACCGGGGTCTTTAAAAGAAAGGTTCTCCTCACCCTGAAATTCTCTTTGAGAGAACCGAGCTCTACCGAGCAAATGGGGTCCATCTCTCCATTACTGGGAATAATATATTTTGGGGGGATCTTCAGCAGGGAGTGCAGTCCCTTTTGGATGGTCTAGTGGGGGATAGGGGCTAAGCAGATGCTTGCCCCTTTCCTGTGGAAGGGAGAGGTGTAGAGTTTGGTGTGCACCTATAGCACCAGTTTTGGTGAAGGGGGGTCTCTGACTGCCACTTTAGGTCCTGTGACTTGGGGGTGGTGAAGGAAATATTACTTGGGGCTGGCTTGAAGGAGAAACCCTCACTTGAAGTCCTGTGACTTGGGTGAGGGACATTTGGATTGGCCTTCCAGGTGTGGGCTGTCCGGTGATCAACCCCAACTTCTGGGTTTCCACTCTGGGGCTCAGGTATTTCGCCCTGGAGAAGCTGGGGAGTAATGTCTTGGAGAGACTTACAGCCTCACCTGCTTCCACACTAGGTTGCTTCCTCACACACACTGAAGATCTATAGAGGGTTAATAAATAGGTATACAGTTGCCCCTCCACTTTTGCAGCGCGGTTTTGACTATTCGCGGTTTGGTCAGGGAGCACTCCATTTAAATCAGCTTCACTCCCTTGCACACAAGGGAGAGGAGCCGATTTAAATGGAGTGCTCTCTGACCAAACCGTGCTGCCCAACTCCCCACTCTCCTGGGGCTTGGCTCCATTTGGGGTGGAGAGCCAAGTCCCAGGAGAGCGGGGAGTTCGGGGCAGAGGTGATTCACACACACACAAACACTGCCCTTCCCAAAGCAGCCATGGGCTTCTCCTGAAGCCCATCCTGCCTTGGGAAGGTGTGTGTGAAGAGCCTCCCTCCCACCCCTCCCTTTCCAAGGAAGATCGCTGTCTTGGGAAGGGGGTGTTAAAAGCCTCCCTCCCACCCCTCCCTTCCCAAGGCAGATTGCTATCTTGGGAAGGGGGGTGAAAACCCTCCAACCCCCAGTTCATTTCTTATTTGTGTTTTTTTCACATTCGCGGGGGTTGGCTGCCCATAACCCCCACGAATGTGAATGGATGACTGTAGTTAATAAAGTTCCATTTATTTCATCCCACAGAAGAATGAGAGACCAGAAACAATTTAAGGCCCTGCTGCCCCTCTCCTCCTCTTTCTCAGCAAATTAACCCACCCTCCCACTGCTAACATAGTGTGATTTTGGTCGCTTCGGGGCCGGGTAGGAATTTTTTACCCCCTTTTTATAGGTTGTTTGTTTGTTTGTTTGTTTTTTTGCCTACCCCATACTATGGCAGGTAGCATTGGGAAATTGGCTAAGGGTGGTGTCCAAAGTAAAAGGTTAAATCCCATAATTTATGGCCAGAGGAAGGGACTTTAGGGTTGGCCTTCCAGATTATGCTAGCTGGTGAGCAACCCCAACTTTTGGGGTTCCTCTCTGGGGCTCAGGTGTTTTGCCCTAGGGAAACTGGGGAATAAGGTCTGGGAGACACCTACTGCCTCAGCTGCTCCCACACTAGGTTTTCTCCCCCCCCCCCGACAATCTATAGAAGGTTAATAAATAGGTATAGTTAATAAAGTTCATTTATTTCATCCCATTTCTTGTGTCTGATCTCTTTATTTTCCAGAATCGACTGGCAAAGCATATTTATACAGTTGTGGAAATGGGATAGGAGGTAATAGGATCCAAGAAGATGCAAATTATATCCCATGGCCTAAATTTTTAAAGGCTGAGATGATCTTTACAGGGGTCAGTGTGGATGTTTGAAAGCAATGCATCTGCTTACCAAGATTTAGTTTCCCTGGGTTCAAAATTCTCTGAGAAAATTCCTTTTGTTATATGTGCAGAAGGGAGGACTGCATTAATATATGTAGTGTGCCATGAAGCCACTGTCTTTGTTCGTACCTGTACTAATTTTGTAAAATACAACTTGAATTTGTAAATATAATTCAATTCAATTTCTCTTTCTAGTTTTCCTTTGTAACATCCTTGTTCAAGGACTGGGACCTGTAAATCTCTTACTATGTGTCCAGGATGATTGAAATGTTCTGACCTGGTTTGGGGGGTCTTGCCATTTCTAAATGTCAGATTTGTGTCCATTTATCTTCATGTATAGATTGTCCAGTGTAGATGGATTTTGCTGGCATAGGATGCCAGCATTAGAGAAAGAACATGTAAATGCACCTCTGATGTTGTGGATAATGTTACTGCGTCTTTAATATTGCTCCCAGAGTAGGGATGTGTTGTTGTTGTGTGCCTTCAAGTCATTTCTGAGTTATGGTGACCCTAAGGCAAACCTGTCATGGGGTTTTCTGAAGCTGAATGTGTGTGATTTGCCCAAGGTCAATCAAATCACTATGCCACGCTGGTAGGGACACCTAAATACATGCCATACACAGTTCATACTTCCATTATTTCCTTGCTGCACAGCCTCTGTACTTGGGATTGGTTCAGGGGGGTGGATACCAAAAACCGTGGATAACAGCAAACACCATTGAAAATAATGGGACTTCCAGTTTAAAATACCATAGAGTTGCCTTGGAGGACCTAGAAAATGGCTAGAGAGGACACATTTTCTAGGAAGACTATCATAAGTGTGCTGTTTTGTGTCCTGTGGATAATTGAATCAGTGGATATGGGGGGGTCCTACTGTATTTTATTGTGAGCACAGCACGCCGTACAGAACCAATAAGATGAGAAGGTTTTGAACCCACAGCAGGTGTGCCTCTGGCAAAACTTGTTTCTTGGAGCAGAAAGCTAGCAAAGGCAGAAAAACAAGGATATGATCCACTCCATATCCATACGTTCTGCATCCATGGAGTCAACCAATCACAACTGAATTTAAAAAAAAAAAATCAAAAAAAGCAAGCCTTGCTGTTTGCCATTTTATATAACAGACACCATTTTACTGTGTCATTGTACATAATGGGACTTGAGCATTCATGGATTTTGGTATCCACAGGGTCCTGGAACCAAATCCCAGCAGATAATGAGGTTCCACTATATTCTGGGGGGTCCCAAGTATGTCTTTGGTGGCATTCACACTACTTAAAAAACTTGAATTCCCCCCCAAATCTGGCCTGATAACACCACCCAATGTTCAGCCTTTTCCCTGAATCTGAAAAGTGAACACAATGTATGGCCTATTCACACCAATCTCTGGGAATACCTCCTTAAGCCAAGGTTTTAGAAACTGCAGTTTTCTCTAGGGTTTGCTGGAAACTCTGGAGAAAGCTGCTGTGTGATCAGTCTATACACTCTGGATTTGGGGGTGTGGGGAGGAGAGGAAGGACAAGCACTGCCTGAGGGTGCCACCATTTCCCCCCTTCTCTGTGCCACTTCTCATTCCAAAGGCAGAGCCTCAGCAGTAGTCGCCTTCTCTGAGGTCAGAACCCCAGCAAGCTCTGCCATCATGAGAATAGCTGCCCCTTCTGGCTTCAAATGGAGTGACTGGCTGGCACTTTGCTTTTCTGGAGCACAATCGCCCCTCTGAGATCTAAGAAAAGCATAGCCCCCACAATAGCTGCTTTCTGTGAAGCCAGAATGGGTGGCTTAGATGATGTCAGACTGGGTAAGTCCTGCTGGTACTTTGCTTTTTCCTGGGTGATTGTGCGCCAGAAAAGCAAAGTGCCAGTGAGACTTGCCCAGTCTGAAGGCAAAATGTACATGCACCCCACCATTGTGAGTAAGCTTGTGTATTAGGGCTTCACAGAGAGCAGCTACAGCTGAGTCTTTACTGTCACGGATCTCAATCGCCCTCCATGAAAACAAAGTGTCAGGAAGACTTGCCAGGTCTGATGGCAGAACGAGAGGCACCTCCCCTCAATGTGAGGCTAGCTGCCCATTCTGGCTTCAGAGAGAGGCTACCACTGGGGCTTTGCTTTTCCGGCACACAATTGCCCCTCTGAGCTCCCTGTGAAGCAAAGCCCCAGCGGTAGCCACTCTTATTTGAAACTGCTGATAGCAAGTGAAAATCTGAATGCAAATTTAGGCTTTGGCTGGAAGTGTGACAGTTAAATCTGGGCCAGAGTAGCCCCAATTTCATGTACCACATCTCCAGGACAAAGTACAGTTGTCCCTCCATATCCATGGGTTTACGTAACCATGGTTTGAAAATATTTTTAAAAAAAAAACCCAAAAAGCAAACCTTGATTTTGCCATTTTATATCAAGGACACTATTTTGCTATGCCATTGCATATAATGGGACTTAAGTATTCAAGGATTTTGGTATCCATGGGGAGTCCTGGAACTAAACTCCAGCGAATATGAAGGGACAACTGTAGTCGAAATTTCATTCTAATCCTAACTTGTTGATTTACTAATTTATGGTATTTAGTATTATAGAGGATGCATAAATATACACAATAGCTCTATACTACAGATGAAAGAATGTACAGTAGGACACCTGTATCCACTGATTCATTATCTGTTGGTTTATTTATCCGTGGGACACAAAACAGCACACCTCTAGCCATTTTCTAGGTTCTCCAAGGCAACCCTATGGTATTTTAAACTGGAAGTCCCATTATTTTCAATGGTGTTCGCTGTTATACATGGTTTTCGGTGACCACTATCCCCCCCCCCCGAAACAATCGCCAGCAGATACAGGTGTCCTACTGTACCTTTGCCAGGATCTGTGTTGTAAGCAAAATCTATTGGGCAGTGTTTTCACATGTCTGTATTCGGTATGAAAGCCATTTATCCATTCATTGTGAGCCAGTAGGTCATGGGCATTTCATTTCTGCATGATACTCACTTGGTTTTCTCTGAGTGAGTCTGGGCCAAGACAGAATGAGGCAACACCAAAAAAGATAAAATAAACTTCCCCACTTTAAAGAGTCCTGATTCTCCTATTTAGCCTCCTAGACTGTCATGACAGCTGATCATAAAAAAAAGATCCTATTTACAAATATTTCATTTTATTCTATAGACAAAAAGGAAACACTTGCAAAATACATGCAAGATTTCACATTGTCAATAAAACAGTGTACATAATGCCTCAAGCACAGATTAATGTTTCAGTGGTTGCCAGAATTGCAGTATTTAAAAAAATATATAAAGTAGCACAAATAGCGAAATTGATTTGAATCAGTTATTTAAATAGGACTTTTTGCTTGTTGATTTAGATCATTTATATTGAACCACTCTGCTTTCAGCACTATGGCCAATGAACTAGCAAAAACTAGCTCTGCTAGATGAAGAGGTCTTGGCCATTCCATGTGTCTCGAGAAAAGAAAAATGCAACAGCACGTAAATATTATTGAAGAGAACTAATTTTATCATTTCAAGAGGACTAACCTTAATCTGATGCAGCAAAACCAACAAACTTTGTGGCACCATTTGTGTCAGGGTTGGAATGATCTAAAGGAGATTCATTTAAACAGACTGCAGGAAACCTGTATAAATAACAACTTTAATGATTTAAATCAGTAGTGAGGAAGGTTCTATTTAATCATAATTTTAGTAGAAGTAAATAATTAATAGAACCTTATCTTAAGAAGTATATAACTCTATATCCATAAATATTCAGAGATGCAGATTTCATTAGAAGGTAGACATATACTAAGCAATTATTTTGAACTGATTTCAGATTAATTTCCTGTTCCTCTCAAAAAAAGGTTCCCTTGCATTTATATGTAGACAACTCTACCTACCTTATTCAGATCTAAATGATATCCTCCAGATTCTCTGTTCACTGACATACTTTGTCTTTGTACTTAGGGAGAGCCAAGGCTTAGAGAGAACGTGAGAGAAAGAGGATGCACTTCATATGTACCAGCTACAGAACACAACTGTTCAGGTTATCTCCATAAACTGGTGTTGACATACTAATAGATTATAATTAGAAGTTTCATAGTATCCATGATAATATCTTTGTCCTAGGCTCTTTAAAAAAATTATTTAAGGGCTTGTCTAAATGGCAAAAATACTCATGGAATTCAAGGAAAATTCCATTTGTCCTAATAAGATCCTGCATTGAATCCCAAAGTGGATAGCTGATTGGTCAGATGTGTGTGGGGGCGGAGCTTGGTAGCAAGGCAGCACTTGGAACTACCATGTTGGATTTTCACCGTAGCATTCATCTGCTGGGGTGACAAAACATACTCTTTTTTGGTTTATTTTGTTTATTTAAGTGATGATCGCAGTTTGGCACCTTGGATTTAGTTTTTTTTTAAAAAAAAATACTGTTTGGCAGTGGCAACTTGGGGAGAATAAAAATGAAAGTTATTCACTTGCACCTACCATCTTGATTCGCCCATTTGAACAGCAAATGTGGATAGCTTCGCATGCCTGTGATCTTGCCAAAAAACCATGAAGACAAATGAAAGCTGCTGTAAATTGGCATTACTGTGCGCCAGTCCACATTTTATTGCCTTGTATAGACAAGGCCTAAGAAGATTTTGAAATCTGTTTTAAATCATTTTAAAAATCCAATTTAAATTTTAAAAAGTCCAACTGCAATTTGCAAAAGTGTCATTTTAAAAAACCTTTGATTTTTATCAACCGTGATTTTTATAGATCAGGTTTGTCCCACATTTGTCATGTCTTAAAACATACATACAAATACATTTTAAAGACTACATAATATTTATGATTACACAATGCATATGACTGGCTTGAATGAAGGCTTCCTTTTCCCTGCTATTTCCAGAACCCCTGAAATTATAATGTCTGCAGTATCATTGCATGTGAGATTTGTTTATTGTACAACTTGTGAAGTTAGAGAAGTCAAAGTCCATTAGAACCAAGTGTTTTCAGACACTAAAGCTGCATTGTCATAGGGGCTCAACCGATTATTGTCCCAGCATAGCCTACATGGCAAGAGGACTGAGAAGCTGTACCCACAGAAGTCAAATTGAGTTCTTTTTGGATATCTTACAATACTGCTGAAATGTCTTGTTCTCCAGTAGAATGTGAGTATGTAGACATACTACGTTCCAAAGACTCTGTGTACACAAACCAGCAGTGTTTTGACAGAGGGAGAGCAATGTGTTTTCGGAAAAAGGTGCAGGTATATTTTCGAAACTTCTCACCAGCAAAAGCGTAGATCACTGGGTTAATGCAACAATGAGCCATTGCTAATGTTTCTGTTACTTGTACCGCAATCCCCAAATTACTAATGCCAACACAGGTGTCAAGGTGAAATGATGTTTGGAAGGTCTGGAGCAGAAGAACAATGTTGTACGGGGCCCAGAAGAGGAAGTAAACAATCATGATGATAAAAATAAGCCTGACTGCTTTGTTCTTTTTATCATTTCTGCATCTCATCAGGGTTACTATGATCTGGGCATAGCAGAAGGTCATCACCATCATGGGAAAGATCAAGCCTATGAGGTTCATTTTCAGTGTCAGAAACTGATTCCATCTGACTTGTGTTTCAGGCGGAAAATGAGGAGTGCATGCTAAGCGGTTGTTTTCTCTTTGTAATTGGTTAAAGACTAACCCTGGTATTGAGGCTAATATTGCCACGCACCATGTGACTACACTTGTGAGGATGCCATAGACCACGGTCCTGGCTTTTAATGCGAACACTGCATGAACTATTGCGAGGTACCGGTCGATGGTCAACATAATGATGAAAAAGCTTCCACTGTAGAAGCCTGCAAGATAGATTCCAGAGAGGATTTTGCACATCTCATTTCCAAACACCCACTCGTGTGCTGCATAATAAGCCCAAAATGGGAGTGAGACAATGAAAAGCAAGTCAGAGATGGCCAGATTGAGCAAGTAGATGTCAGTCATGCTCTTGAGTTTCTTGTATCTGATGAGGATCAGCACAACCAGTGCGTTGCCCAGCAGGCCAAATATGAGCACCAAAGAGTAAAGTGGTGGCAGAACATGGGAGGCAAATGTTTGCACGTTGACATTTTGGCATGGTGTTGGTCCATAGTCAAATTCTGTGGTGACAATGTCAAAATCTCCTGGGTTTGCAGTGGTGTCCATCTTGTTTCCTGTGACTGAATAAGAATCAAGATTATTTACATGAAAATAAATAATGAAGAAATAATAATTCTGTATAACACATTAATAATGAAATTCTGATTTTTATAAATAGCAAGGATGTTATTGAGTTTGGACTACTCAGTAGACATATTAAAATATCCTATTAAATACACATAAACCTGAAACTTGACTTATCTGTCAAGATATTTTTTAATGCTGTTATAAGATCATAAATGTCCCTGAATGTCTTCTGAACAAGATCACCTCCTTCCAAATTTACTTACCTAGTAAGAATAATCTTCAGAGGCCTTTCTGAAATTACATGATTAAATGAGGTTCAAGAGGTGGCTACAAGAGGTGGAAAAAATCTTTCTATTGAAGGCATCTTTGTTGGGGAGTCAAGTTGGTGTCAGGAGAAGATATTCTATTTTCCCCGGGCTCTAATTTTTTTCTTAGTAGTTTTTAAAGGTCAGAGATTTTTTTTACCTGATATTTTAGCACTGAGGGTTTTACTTTATTCAATTATTACTGCAGTGAAGGCTTCAGTTGATTTCATGTTTAGGATATAATGTTGATGATTTAAATTGAAGCCACTTAAAGGAAAATGCTAAATGGGTAATATGTTAATTGTTGAAAACAAATAAATAAAAAATTAGAATGCCATTTCTCACTACACAAATTACTTTAGTGTTATTTAACTTAGTTTAATTTGAAAGTGACAGCAGTTGTGCATGAACACTGGAGTGACATGCTAAATTTCTAGGAGGGTTATAATCAGTGGATTTATACTAAATGTGCCTTTCACTTAGTTCTGCACTTTGTCATTTTCAGCTGAATACATGGACAGCCTCCACTGATGGCAGTATGAAAGCTCTGAAAGCTTTCTCCCAGTCAGCTGCTGGTTCCCCTGAATTGCCCCAAAGCAGCAGCACCTTTGTACCTCTCCCCCTATTTCCCCGTTTAACTGTGGAATATGTACCTATCCCCACACACCAGTCTGAGATGAATACTATACAGTGAGGCATATGTGTGCATTGTCCCAAGCTGGTAAGGAGAAAAAATGGTGCTTCCCACACACACAAAGACGCAAAAACACCAACATCACCTGCTGGTGCAGGATCAAAGCTGAGACTAAACCAGGTGGTCTGTGTGCATGCATACTCCTTCAAGTTGCCTGTTGACTTATGGCAACTCCATGAATTTCATAAGGCTTTCTTAGGCAGGGAATACTTAGAGGTGGTTTGCTATTGTCTTCCTCTGCAATGTAGCCTACAGCACCTGGTATTCCTTGGCAGTCTCCCAACCAAGTACCAACCAGTTGCTGATCCTGTTTAGCTTCCAAGATCAGGTGAGATCTGGTGCCTTCAGGGTATTTAGATGCAGTCCACATGTAAAAAGGACTCCAACTAAAAAAAATGTTAAAGGGAAAGAATCAGACTAAAACAGTCCTTTTAATCCCAAGCCTAACCAGTGAGAGCAGGAAGAAATGGAAGACCTTGCAGATGATAGCACTGTACTTGGAACATAATCCTCGAAGAAAAGTATCTGTTTTTATCTATTTTCAGAAAGAGTTAGTATTATGATATGTTAGAGTAATTTTCTACACCAGTAACAAAATCGTCTCCACTGCAGAAAATGTCCCCCAATAAAGGGAATCATTCTTTGTCCAACCAGCCCTTACAGTCAACCAGAAGGTCACTTGGATTCTGCAATGCTTCTTTGAAACAAATTTCCTGCAGGTCTGCTGGTTTTCTTATCCACTGGCCTACTATAAAAGTACAGTAATGGTGGCAGGAGAAGGGTATGGTTTATTCTGTCAAAGAAGTCCCAAGTATGCTAGCTCTTTGGTTGCAAACCTTTCATTTCTCATCTGGTGAAAAAATTGTCCCTCCACTGCATTTCCTCCAGTGTGGAAGTGTAGTTTGGATAGTGTCACCATACAATAACCAGGCCGGGTATTCCATGGAGTACCAGGCTGCCTGCTCACATAAATGTCCCACACAAGAGGATGTGATGTATTAACATGACAACACCACCACACCTTTATGCCATATTTTCCTGGTTTACTTGGGAAATACTGCTGGAATGTGCATTTGCTTTCGAACTGAACCAGCTGTTCACCAGTGGTTAGATTGCTTCCTGGTATGTATCACATTTACAGGTGCTCAACAACTGTAGTCCACAAGACTGCATGCAGCCAGTGTCTTAGTGGCTCCACACATCTTGTTGCTCTGTTGTTGAATGTCAACCATCTTGTGAGTGGACAAGATTCCTTCAGCCCACTGTTGCTTTGAAATGGCAGCACCTTGGGACTGGGTGCCACAATTCCTCCCGTACTTTTTGTCCATGGTACGCTTTTGGACCAGTAGGCCATTGTATCCTTTACTTTCATGTTAGTGGCTTCTTCCACACTTCAGCTTGGGTAGAGTTCCTCTCATTCCTGCTTGTTAATAATATTGTGCCTCTGTATTTGATGGATTATATGATAAAAGAATGCTTACTGTGGGAGCAATTCAGAGGGTTCAAGCATTGTAGCTTGCATCCTTCTTTGGCCCTGGTGATTCCTGAATGTGTCCTTAGTTGCTCTTCGATGTCACCACCATGCCTTTCTACTTCTGGTTCTCATGCCCTCAATATCTCCACTTGGTCCTTTCTGGAATGGATCAAGGGAGCATGGTCCTGCTGCCTTCCCACCTTTGATCATGGGATGAGCTGTTTTTCATCCAAAAACTCATACTACCTTCTCGTCATCACGCCAGCCATAAAATGGCTTGGGACATTTCTTTTAGCAAAAGCCCACCAAAGTAGAGCAAATGTGTTACTCCAGTGGTGGGTTTCCATGCTGTACTTCTTGCTGCCCCTCCCCCAGATTCAAATTACGTTCTGCTGATTAAAGGCTTTTGAAGCCTCATTTCCTCCCTTTTTTCCTGTCTCTTGATTCCCGTTGAAACTTGACTTTAAAATAAAATTATATCCATACCGAGTTCATGAAGGTGGTTTGCTTTGGTTCATTTGTGGGTTTCTGCAAGTGATGTGGGCTGAAATGTTAGCTGTCAGTATAGTTAATTCCCTTTCCCACTGATGCTTCCTGTTGATTCCATTTATACTTCCAGTTTGGGATCTCTTTCTCCTTCAAAAATTCCTGTCATTTAAATTTTTTTCATAGTGTGATCACTAAGAGGCTTATCACACTCGGAAGTAAAATGGAAGTACAGACAAATTGTTCTATCTTCCATTCTGCCTTACTATATGGCGTCAGTTCTTTAGTTCTGGTCCTGTGGGAGATGGTTGTAAAAGTGAGTTTTTTCTAAGGACATTGTCACACAAGGCTTTTAAACTACAATTAAAGCTGGAGAATAGCATATTTGGCCATACTTATCACAACATTGTCTCTCTCTTGTTGCTGCTTTGCCATCAAAGTGTTGGTAGAGTGCCCCTTTTCATTGGTGGGGGAAAAGGTGTGATATGTTCCTCCTGCTGGAGTCCCAATCTTATGTGGTCACGTGACATCAGTAGGAATGATTCTCCTCCTCTCCCCCTCACTATTCCCAAGCAGGCTATTTTAATTTTTCCCCCCATTTCTTTTCCTTTTTTTTTTTTTTATTAAATCACATTACCATAACTTCACAATTATGTTAAAAATAAAAATAAAAAATGCCCAAAAGGCACAGTGGGTAGGGCATAGGGCAAGATGGTAGGATTAAGGAAGCTGTGCAGAAGAAAATATATGGGACCATAGATTACCAAAGCAGTGCCTTCACACTATTCCAGAGAAACGTGACAATGAATGCTCCCAACCGGTATGTTTCCGTTTCTTTAAATAATGTGATTGTGGTGAGACAGGAGGCTTGTGTTATAATGTATATTTGGAAAAATATGTTAGGAAAAAGACTTGCTTTTACAACCATCTCCCACAGGATCAGAACTGAAGAACTACTGAAGATTACATCATACGGTAAGGCAGAATGGAAGGCAAAATGATGATGCTGCACTCCTGCTTTACTTCATGTGATAAGCCTCTTAAGGACTTTGTCACACGATGCAGTAAACCACAATTGGAGATGGATAATCCCATCATTGGCTAGGGCTTGTCACATGACGTTGTGTCCCTCCTGTTGCATATTTGCATTGGAATCGGTGGAGCGCAGCTTTTCATTGATGGGGAAATCCTATCAATTGCTGCCAATATCAGTGCTATTCCAGCTCTCCTCTCATGTAATAGATCCCTTTTGCTTCAGTTCTGATACTGGCAGTCACATGAGTGGCCATGATTCTCCCCCTCCTCACTGTTCCCAAGAAGGCTGTGGTAACTTGTTTTTTGTGTGTTTTGTTTTGTTTTGTTTTTACTAATCCTTTTAACAATTTTATTGTTTGGCCTGCACCATATATGGGGAGGGAGGTGAGACTAATGAGGCAATGCAGAAGAGTGAGCGTGGGATCGTGGATCACCAAAGGAGAATAATCACAGGATTACAGAGGAAGTGTGATAGGGAGTGTTTTCACACTGGTATGTTCCTGTTTGCTTCCAGAATGTGATTACTCCAATATCACATGCTGGTGTGGTAAAGTCCTAAGACAGAAAGCTGAAACCCTTCCTAGATAGTACAGTAATAATTTGGCTTGTGGTACCAACACTTCTGCCTGTCCCTGCCTCTGCCTCCATTCATACGCATACCCTGAAGTCCCCTCCCTATCGGTCTCCCATTTTTTTTCAAAACCCTCTCTATATTGGTGCCAGCTCAGCTAAGTGAAAGGATGAAACAAGTGAGGGGGCAAAGGAGATGATCTAGCTTGGTGAACCAAGCTGTTGAGGTTTTCTAACAAGCTGGGGGAATCTAGCAGTATTTGGAATGAGAAGCAACACTAAATATCAGAATGGTGCAGATCAAATCACACAATATGAGTCCCTTTGGATGAGCTCTAATTGTGCAGGAATAAATGGTAGCCATGACAAAACACAATAGGTTTCTGAGGGCAATTTTAGTTCTACTTCTTTGAAACTACTACAGTTTCCACGGATTTAAGCAACCACAGTTTGAAAATATTCTTTAAAAAAATAATCCAAAAAGCAAACCTTGATTTTGCCATCTTATATAAGGGACACCATTTTGCTATGCCATTACATATAATGGAACTTGAGTATTCACAGATTTTGGTATCCACGGGGGGTCCTGGAACCAAATCCCAGCAGATACCAAGGGCCCATTGTATAATAAAATGTGATTCAGGAATACCAAAATGTCATGTTTTCTAGGATGAGAGTTAAGTTCATCTGTATATACTTGGAAGGTAATCCATATTGTAACTTCTTTACCCCTTTGCTAGTCAGAAGAGCTCTAGGTACCTTCTTGATATTTGGTAGAAGCGCCAACTTCAGATGTAATGCAGTCTTCCAACACAAGAGGCTTGAGTTTCATCAGAGGTAGGAAGCCAGGCAGGGGTGTATGGGTGTGACATAAGCTTCCTGTGCTATTTTTTGGAGGAAAATGTCTGCTGTGTGGTGCCTACAGTAATTCCAGGGCTACAAGTTAGTTTAAGTCATGTCTCTGCAAAGCAAATTTGGCTGCATCCTATTCGTACTGTCTATCCTCCTTTATGGATCTGAAACATGGGTCACCTATCGCCATCACCTACGACTCCTCGAGTGCTTTCATCAGCGCTGTCTACGCACAATCCTAAATATACACTGGACTGACTATGTGATGAATGTTGCTGTCCTTGAGCAAGCAGGGATCACCAGCATTGAGGCCATGATATTGAGAACGCAGCTGCGCTGGGCAGGGCACGTTTCTAGGATGGAGGACCATCGCCTCCCAAAAATACTATACGGTGAACTCGCCACGGGTCAGCGTAAGAGGGGCGCGCCAAAAAAGCGATACAAAGACTCCCTGAAACAACATCTCAGGCTCGGCCAAATTGATCACCAACAGTGGTCTGCCCTGGCCTCACATCGGGAGGCATGGAGACGCACTATCCACAATGCTGCAGCCTTATTTGAGAACTCACGACGAACAAATCTTGAAGAGAAACGACAATGCAGAAAGAATCACAACCCAAAAACATCACTGTTTTTTGCAACCAGACTTGTTTATCTCGGATTGGCCTTTTTAGTCATCAGCGCGCTTGCAGAAAGCACGGGATGAGTCCTTCCTGAATCTTCGTTTGCGAAGAAAAGCCAGCCATTTACATATAAGCCTGGAGAACATTCACCTCTCTAGCTGTGTGTGTGTGTGTGTGTGTATATATGTGTATATATATATATATATATATATATATATATATATGCATAGTGTGAATGGCCCCTAAAAGTGTGCCTACCATCTCCCTTCTGTTGCCACCCCACACACCAATCTACATATATAAAAAGTTAGTATTGGTACTGTATAGGAAACAATTATTGCAGTTTTCTGTCATCACTTAAATCAAAATATTTAAGGGCTTGTTCGTAAACTCAGCAATTTTATATCTCACTCTAAATGTCTTAATGACTAAGGCTGCATCTGCACTGCAGAAATAATCCAGTTTAGTACCACTTTAACTGTCATGGCTCAATGCTATGGCATCCTAGGATTTGTAGTTTGTTGTGGCACCAGAGCTTTCTGATTGAGAAAGCTAAGTATCTCACAAAACTTCAAATCCTAGAATTCTATAGCATTGATCCATGGCAGTTAAAGGGGTGTCAAACTGGATTATTTCTGCAGTGCAGATGCAGCCTAAAACTGAAATGCTTCTCTGGTGTGTGTTTTTTTAAAATGTGGCTCCTCTTAAGGTCTTGTGATCATTTTTTCTTCTTTACAAATGCATTGCTGATCCATTTGGACTGTGTAAACCCATCTATCTTTCAACATTAAACACGCCATCACTGTTCTGCTCATATTGGTACAGGTTAAAAAAAATAGATGATGTTCAGTGGCAGAGCTTGGTACTTTTTTGGACTATAGATCCTAGAAACCTGTGGCCATGGTGGCCAGTGGACATGGAGAGTTTCTGCAAGCTATAGTTCAAAAAGGTAATATTTCCAAGCTCTGGTGTGAACTTTGATAACTTTCACAGAGGACTCTCAGAGTAGGAATACATTTAACAACCCAGATCATGAATAGTTTATTCTTGTAAAAGCAAAACACCATATCAACAAATCACCATGTCAACAAATTGACAGAATCAGAAAGCATCATTTACTTTCTCATACTGAAAATTCATGGCACAATCCTGTTAAAAGCCAGTGTGGGGACTTTTTTGGGGGTGTCACTCTAGCACTCTTACAAAATATATCTATGAGAAAGATATTCCTGTGATAGGATAGTTTTAGCTGCCTGGATATATTATAGAGGTGCAGTTAACTATTGGCCCTATGTTGAGGCTCTGCTGAATGAACAATACCCTACTATTTTAACTGGGAAGTGTGGTTAAAATCTGCTGTTTATCCACAGAAAATGGCACAATTGTTTAATCTAAAATGAGTGGAAGAGAGAATTGAGAATGTTCTTAGCGATTGGGTACCACTGTAAAATTACATGAGTTATTCTTAAATGATAATGCCAAAGTTACTGCCATTTAGTCATGAATACAGTGTTTTCAGCTCTCTCAATGGGGTCCTGAGGATAAAAAGTCAGAGAATTATTTAGTAAAGAGCTAAAACCAGCATGGGAACAGGTGCAATTCCCATTACAGCTACAGAATATTTTTTAAAAATTCTTCTTGACTCACTCCTTCCCTTTCCATGCTTCTAACTGCAATCTCTCTTCTCCCCTTCTTTCTCATTTCATTTCATTTTTGCTTAAGACTGTTTTTTTTTCTCTGGGTGGGGCTGGGGCAAGGGCAAATGAAGCCAAACAGAGCAATGCCAGAAAGAAAACAAAATTATCCGCTACATACTTTCCTATTTCTTCTATTTTACTTCCTGGTCTATCATGCCATCTATTCACTCCCTACATATGGGAACATTTTGTTTTTATTCTAATATTTTTGTTTTTATTCAGTGCTTTAGTTGCAAATTTACATATTACAGCCGTGGGCAGGTATGCACTACTGCTTAGAAAGTACAGTATATAAAATATTACTAATGGTAAAACTGATTTAATTCAGTGGTTAAAATAAGACCTTTCTTTGCTGATTTAAATAACTGATTTATATTGAACTACTCTGCCTACAGTACAATGGCTCATTGCATGACCTTGCATAAAACACTGCTAGATGAAGCCCAGGTATTCAATGTACTTACTTAGAGAAGAGGAAGGAGGAGCAGCAACATACAAGGATTTTCAGCATGTAAATGTCACTGAAGACAACTGATATTGCAGTTTTCAGAGGACTAGCATTGTTCATCTTATGCAGTAAAAATTTTAAAAAGTGGCACCATTTATATCCAATCAGATTTGAAACATGCTCATCTTTCCTTAAAGCATACATGAAATATGTTTCAGAGACTACAGAGCATCAAGTATATGACTGGCTTGAATGAAAGCTTCCTTTTCCTTGCTGTTTCCAGAACCCCTGAAAATATGTCTGCAGCTTCATTGCATGTAAGATTTGTTTATTGTACAACTTGTGAAATGGGAGTCCATTATATCCAAAGCTCATCTCTGACACTAAAGCCGCATTGCCATAAGAACTTGAACTTTTTTTACAGTCTGTCCAGAACCCAACATGCAAAGGGATCTGACTCCTGCAACCCCAAAAGTCAGATTGACTTTTTCTCTTCAGACATCCTTTATAACACAGCTGAAATATCTTGTTCTCCAGTGGAATGGGAATAGGTAGAACTGCCACGGTCCAGAGGCTCTGTGTACAAAAAGCGGCAATGTTTCGACAGACGGAGAGCAAGGTGCTTTCGGAAAAAGGTGCACGTATATTTTCGAAACTTCTCACCAGCAAAAGCGTAGATCACTGGGTTAATGCAACAATGGGCCATTGCTAATGTTTCTGTTACTTGTACCGCAATCCCCAAATTACTAATGCCAACACAGGTGTCAAGGTGAAATGATGTTTGGAAGGTCTGGAGCAGAAGAACAATGTTGTACGGGGCCCAGAAGAGGAAGTAAACAATCATGATGATAAAAATAAGCCTGACCGCTTTGTTCTTTTTATCATTTCTGCATCTCATCAGGGTTACTATGATCTGGGCATAGCAGAAGGTCATCACCATCATGGGAAAGATCAAGCCTATGAGGTTCATTTTCAGTGTCAGAAACTGATTCCATCTGACTTGTGTTTCAGGCGGAAAATGAGGAGTGCATGCTAAGCGGTTGTTTTCTCTTTGTAATTGGTTAAAGACTAACCCTGGTATTGAGGCTAATATTGCCACGCACCATGTGACTACACTTGTGAGGATGCCATAGACCACGGTCCTGGCTTTTAATGCGAACACTGCATGGACTATTGCGAGGTACCGGTCGATGGTCAACATAATGATGAAAAAGCTTCCACTGTAGAAGCCTGCAAGATAGATTCCAGAGAGGATTTTGCACATCTCATTTCCAAACACCCACTCATGTGCTGCATAATAAGCCCAAAATGGGAGTGAGACAATGAAAAGCAAGTCAGAGATGGCCAGATTGAGCAAGTAGATGTCAGTCATGCTCTTGAGTTTCTTGTATCTGATGAGGATCAGCACAACCAGTGCGTTGCCCAGCAGGCCAAATATGAGCACCAAAGAGTAAAGTGGTGGCAGAACATGGGAGGCAAATTCCTGGACAGCAACACTTTGGCATGGTGTTGGTATGTCACCATAATACAATTCTGTTGTACCATAATCTGTTGTAACTGTAGATCTTTCCATCTTGCTCCCTGTGATTGAAGAAGATATGCTTATTTACTTGTGTTAATAATAAGTAGTATTAGTAAGAAATGATAATATATGGCTATGTGAGAACCGGAATGGTGTAGTGGTTTGAGCATTGGATTAGGACTCTGGAGGACAGGGTTTGAATCCCTGCTTGGCCATGGACACCCAGTGGGTGACCTTGGGCATGTCATATTCTCTAAGCTTCAGAGAAAGGCAAAGGAAAAAACTCTCATCAAATCTTGCCAGGAACAACCCATGATAGGGCTGCCTTAGGGTCGCCATAAATTGGAAACAACTTGAAGGCACACAAGAACAAGAAATGCCTGTGTACCAGAGCTTGGAAATGTTACTTTTTGGACTATAAATTCCAGAATTCCCAGCCAACCAGCCAGTGATAATGCTGGCTGGACATTGAAGGAATGGTGATTCAGAAAAGCTTGCAAATTCTGATCTGGTCTGCAGGCATGGGAACAACAAAATCCTATTCATGGCAGAAAGTCCTGAGCATTTAATTCTAAATGAATAAAACAGAGATATGAATAATACAGAAATTTTCATCTATATAGATGTTATTAGGTTTGGAGTGATCTGTCCCAAAATCCCTAATTGCTGGAACTTTACTAAATGTCCATCTACTAATTCCAATGAAAAATAATACAATTCCATATGATTTGGGGTCAGAATTACAGTACCTCTTTCTTTATTTTCACACCCAGATCCCACTAAAATCACCATTGGAGGCCCTTGTTGGGTTCTTTATCAAACTAGTGCAAGAGTCAGGTACAAGAGAAAGCACCTTTTCTTAGGACTTTATCAGATGCGGCAAAAACTGAGTCATTAGGATGCAATGATAGCACAAAGGGCTGAAATTATCAGATAACGTCATCGTTTATACCCATTTCTGCTGTGTCACACTGGCATGAATGAGGCATCATTTTTTATTGATGGCTTTGCCTGTCAATAAAAAAGTGATGCTTCATTTGTGCCAGCAGGAACGAGTGAATGATGAGGATATCTGATAATTTTGCATTTTGTCCTATCATTATGGCCTAAATGATGTTTGTTTGTTTTGGTGGTATTTGCCTTGTCTGATAAAGTCCTTAGTTACAGAATCAAGCTGTGACTCTTTCAGCCTTCTGTGGAGCTCTGTTTATTCTCATATGTGTTTTTAATTTTTTTAAAGTTCTTTTAAGATTATTTTAAGGACCTATAATGATAATAATTGTTTAATTTTTCTGATGTTGGTATTGCTCTTTTTATTTTATCTATTTAATTTTTATGCAGTGGGGCCTACTTTAAACATACAGTCAGATCCCCATATCCATTGGGGTTCGGTTCCCAGACTTACCACAGATACTGGAAATTGCAGATAGCAAAGAATCATATTAAAATAAAGGACTTCCAGTAAAACCATACCATAGAGATGCATTGGAGGACCTAGAAGATGCCTAGAGAGGATGCCTCTCTAGGCATTTTCCAGTGCAGCTCTATGTTATGTTTCCCTATTTTGTGTCCCACAGATAGCTGAAACCACAGATATTGGTTCCACAGATACGGGGGTCCAACTGTATATTTGAAATTTTGTAAACAACCTGGAAGACTAGGCTAGGTGGGTGATATATAAGTTCTGAAAGTAAACAAAAATAAGAGTGCTGAGTGCTTTAATTGTTATATTGTTATCTAGTTTATATCTGGAAAAGTGACAGGTATTACAGAACGGCACTGGAGTGCCAAGGTACTTTTCTTGAAGGACTGTAATAAGCGGTGATTCTGTAGCCAATGTGCCACTCACTTCTACACTCACTTCTATCATTTTCAGCTGACCTCGTAGGCAGCTAGCTTCCTTTGAAAAGTGCAGTAGTCATGGTAGTCTGAAAGCTCTGACTGTGGCATTTAATAAAAATGGCTGTGGGGGAGGCAGAATGAGGGTAGTGCCCCCCCAAATAAGACTTCTTCTCCCTTGAGTGTATTTTTCATTCACTCTCCAAATTTCTATCAACACAGAGAATGGCATTGAAAAGTCTACATTTCTAAAACTTTTCCATTGCTGTTTGCATTCCCTTGGTAACTTTTTCTTTTCTTCTGATGCCTAAACTGTATTTCAAAATGGTCAACAGGAATTTGAAGTTACTGCAATGCTAGAAATTTGGGGACAAAAGGAAAATTCCATCTGGGGACAGAATTCTTATGGGGGGGGTGAATTCTTATTGCCCCCCCCATTAGTTATGCTCCTGGTGTAATCACAAAGTGAAAATGTACTTCAATATAAAATGCCTCATACATTCCTGTCCTCTCCAGAAATATGGTTGTTTTAAAAGATATTAAGAGCGGGGACTGTTTGGTCATTTGAGATAAGTTTCCTTGTCGTTTCAAGTTCAGCTTCAGATTCTAGGAACAGAATCTGTGGAACAATATTTATTCCTGCCACATGGAGGAGCTGAAGATACATTTTTGAAATATGATTGTCACTGTAAATTAGAGTTCAAACTAAGGAGATTATCAGGTGCGTTAAAAGTGTGGCGTTACAGGAATGCCAGAAGATTGCAAAAGGGATCCCTTTTCAAACGACGCCGTTCCCCCCTTGTTGTGCACCCGTTCTGCTGCCGTTCTGCCAGCGCTGCTTTTTACTGACAGGAGAAGCCGTCGATAGATCCCCCCTTCCGTTCCTGTCATAGATGTTGAAAAATTAAATATTGTATAAAATTTACCTTTGGGCTATGTGTATAAGGTGTATCTAAAACATAAATGAATACCATGTGTAGATGTGGGTCCTGTCTCCAAGATGTCTTATTATGTATATGGAAATAATCCAAAATCCAAAACAATTTTGGTCCCAAATATTTCAGATAATGGATACTCAACCTATATCTCTAGTTATTTAATGCTTGAGAAAGTTCCAAATTTTGCTAATAAACCCAGCATTTCAACATCTCATTCTGAAGTACTTAATGATTCTAAGAATAAAATGCTTTTCAAGTGTTTTTTTTTTAAGACACCAGTTTAAATGTCCCATCACCATATACAGGAAGCCCCCACTTATCTGACAGTTTGGGACTGCAGCCCTGTCAGAAAGTGGAAACAGTTGAAAAGTGGAACCTAGGTTTTTTTTTTTTAGCTTGCAAATGCAAGACTGAACATTAGAGCATTTTGAGCAGACTGAGAGAAAGAAAAAGCAGTATGTCAAGTTGCATGAGATTAAAAGAGTGACCATGGGTCAAAAGTGTGGCACATGACTATAATTTAGACCTGTCGAAACAGTGGAACATCAAAAAACAAGTTGTCAAAAAGTGGGGAATGCCTATAGTCTCTTAGCAGACGTACTAAGGTCGCCAGAGTGAAAACTGAAAATGATTTCTGTACTTTGAATGGCTGTGTAGAAGAAGGAATTTCAGCAGATGTTGCTTATTACCTGGTTGTGTACCATTAAAGGTATAGGAACCCTCACCAGTTTTCAGTCTGGCAACCCTAAGAGGTACTGATGTGTGTGGGTTGGGGGTTAGTCTATGTAAACCCACCCATCTTCCAAGTCCAGTTTAGGGGGTGCATTACATACCAACTCCATTCCAAAAGTGACTGGATGGTTAGAAGGTTTAGGAGGAACAGCTGCAAGGCTGTAATTGCTCCCATCATATACCACTAATGGCAATTGCTTCATTCTGCCTAATAATAAGCCTTAGCATAAATTTTAGAATTGTTGTTATGATAAGGACAATAACATCTTTATTTTTTTTTTTAAAAAAAGCATTCCCCTTGTGCCCCAATTTTACTTAAGAGATGATCAGAAGCAGTCAAAAAGCCCAAAAGGAGCACGCAAGGACGTTACTGTACTGCAAACAGGTCCCAGTTTCAGATGTCATCGTCATCCTCACATGCTCAGTCTATGCTGCAGCCACGAATAAGGCATTTCTTTTAATTGACAGGGAGGTCCTGTCAATGAAAAGCAAGGCTTTACTCATGGCTGCAGCACAGACTAAGTGCGCAAGGATGACAACATCGTTTGAAACTGGGACCCGTTTGCAGTACAGTAATGGCATCCTCACGTGCTCCTCTTGGGCCTTTGCCATGTCTGATCATCTCCTTAGCTTCTAAACGAATCCTGAGATGAGTCTGTAATCTTGGGCAGGGTTGCTAGAATAGCTATGAAATTTTCTCAGTGCCTTTCTTGGCATTGCTGTTGCTTGCCAGTGATAGCCAGGAATAGATATATGCCACCACAGAAATATCTTTTGTCTCAACTTTTTAAAACTAAGAGCAACCCCAGAAGACTTTAGGTTTAAGTTAATGAATGGTTAGGGACAGAGCTGGTTAAACTTCCTCTCAAACTGTTTTGTTTTCCTGCTTAACACCCCTTCCCTACACAGCTTTTCTATTCACAGGTATTTTCCCCTTCAGGGAGAAAAAGTAACAGGGTGAAGATTTTGAGCAAAAGTAAATCATAAAGCGAACCCACTTTGTTCCTTTATTCAAACTATTCATAAATATCAAGAGAAAGACAGTTGTAACTCCATGCTATGCCTAGTTTAGGCCTCGGTTTCAAGAACAGACCACAGGTCACACACACCCTCAGTATCTGCAGAACCAATATCCATGGTTTCAGTTATCCACTGCTGAAAAACTAGGGACACATACCATCAAGTCACACTGCAAAATGCCTAGAGAGGCATCCTCTCTAGGAATCACTAGGTCCTCCAACACAACTCTATGGTATGTTTGTACCAGAAGTCCTTTATTTTAATAGGGTTCACTATTATCTGTGATTTCCAATATCCATGGTAAGTCTATGAACCGAACCCCCTCGGATACAGAAAGTGACCTGTACTATGTTTCACAAGGGGCTCCTATCTGAGCAAATCTATTCTAAAACACACTTGGGCTCACCAAAGTGGTACACATCCAAGTTTACATGCTCCACCATGTGGTGGCTCCTTATAGCACAGAAGTGAGAGTTTTTGACCCTTTGGAAATTTTGGATTTCAACGCCCAGAAGCCCAGCAGCACTGGGTGAAGTTATGGGAGCCATAATCCACCCCTGACATAGCATTTAGTCAAACAGAAGGACATCCGTTTTGGCTAACAATATTATTTCTGAAGTAGCACCCCTCCCCCCCCAAAAAACCTCTTGAAAGGGTGGCAGGGTGACTTGTACCTTAATAACCTCTTGAAAGGACTCTGAATAGGAGTGCAAAACACAGTTCAACAGGTGCATAAAAATGTATTATTGGGAAAATACAGAATGAGTTGACAGAAAGAAGGTGTCACAATAATTTAGTTTCACAAACTGAAGATTTATGTTGCAATCCTAGTTATAACATTCAGTGTGGGAACTTTGCCAGGGAAGTTACTTTAGCATTCTGAAGAAATATATCTCCAAGAAGGACATATTCTGTGGTAGGAATGAATTAACTGAATCCCATGCAAAAAAGAGACAAGGGGCTCATCTACACAAGCCAGGATACGCCAGCTCTCTGCTAGCATATCCTGGCTGTGGATCTGACCCATTATTCCCATATTCCCTGCACAGAACAGGAGAAAGTCCAGACAGACCTGCTAGACTACCACTGCTGCTGCTGCCACCACCATTTTCTTCGCTGTCTCGGAAGGCAGGAAGGGGGTCTGCAACATGTGACCAAGCCCCCCTACATGTGACCTGCCTTGGTCACATGCTGTGGAACTCCTTCCTGCCTTCTAGTAGAGCCAGGGAGACCACAGCAGTGGTGAGGGCTGGTCTGCATGGACGGGCTTCTGTGGACACATGGGGGCCAATCTGTTGTTTGTCACCTATACCGGAGTAAATCAGGTATTATTATAAAACTTTGTATTGGGTCCTAACCTGGCTTGCCCCTGTCTCACTCTGAATCTGCCCTGGGGGTGGTTAGGACTGCCCAGGGGCAGAACGGGGCAAATGCCCTGCATCATATGGACTGTAGGGACTCTGAGATGGGGCAAGATGGAGTATTTAGCCCATGTAGACATGGTCTCAGCATTTTCCATTGGGTTCTATTTGAATGTTGCCAGCTTTGTTTCTTTTCTTGTGTGGCCTGCAGGTCCCTCTTCCTTGAATGATTAGCAAAATACCTGCTGAACAGTGATGATCAGAGATAAGCATGGCTAGCAGGTTTCAAACACAGATTAAAATATTTGAGGACCCTGAGACATTAACTATATTGACAATTGATATGATTTAACTGCAAAGATTTCTTGGAATTGGAACTGAATGAGTTTGCAGATCATCTGGGGGAAGCAACTGACACAAGCCTCACTGAACCTGTTTGCATACAAAAGCTGGAGGAAGATGTGCATGACTGACCAACCAAGCGAAGGCCTGGGGAGGGGTGGGGAGCGGTGCGAAGGCCTTCGCGGGACCCCCGGAGGCCCTCCGGAGGCCCCGCGAAGGCCTGGGGAGGGAGGGGTAAGGGCCGGGGAGACCTCCGCGGGGCCTAGCAAGGCCCCGCGAAGGCCTGGGGAGGGAGGGAGGGAGGGAGGGCCGGGGAGACCTCCGCGGGGCCTAGCAAGGCCCCACGAAGGCCTGGGCAGGGAGGAGGAGGGGTGTTTGTTATTCGCGGCTTTTTCACATTCGCGGGGGTACGCGGAACGGAACCCCCGCGAATGTGAAGGGACGACTGTACATGCACTGTGGTGGAATTTGCAGACTGCATTTAAACACACACACACAAATTAAAAGGTGCAGGGGCCAGCTACTACTAGGCTGTGACTGGTTCAAACAGCTGATTGAGGAGGGGTGTCATGAATGTACAGCAAGCTCTTTGTTATTTAATTAATCAGATTTGAAATGTTACCAAAGACAGGAGAAATTAGTGTCAGCTTTTCCAGATAGCAATAAGGAACAGTCAAAAGTCATGACATGCAGGGTTGACCACCCAGAACTGGCTATTAACAAGGTTGTGTTATACCGAAATACCAAATGAAAGTGGCCTGTTGTGAGATGCCATCTCACTTCTTTTCCAGTAGACAGAAAAGATTTAGTTATACAGTAGCACCCCCGTGTTTGCTGATTCGCCAACCGCTGATTCAATTATCTGCGGTTGGTGAAAGTGGGGTGGTGGTGGATGGGAGGGAGGGGAGGAGGCTTCCGGATGGCTTCCATGCTGGCAATGGTGACAAGAGGGTGAAGGGAGGGGAGGGAAGGTCTCACCTCCCTTCTCCCTTCACCTTCCCATGGTTCCAGTGATGGCTCCGGTGGCAGCAATGGCAACAGGAGGGCAAAGGGAGGGGAGGAGGAGATCTCACCTCCCTTCTCCCTTTGCTCTCCACCCATGGCTCCGGTGGCACCAGTGGCAGCAATGGTGATGGGGTGCAAAGGGAGGGGAGGGGAGGATTCTGTGGCAGCAATGGTGACTGGGGAGGTCTTTGGCTATTTTCTGAGGAATTCATTATTGGCCCTGGAACCAATCCCCCACAGATACAGGGGTGCTACTGTATTTCCTTTTCTTCCTTCCCCCTTTGAGCATTGAGATGAATGGACCGCAGGAGAAATTGATCCATTCTGGCTGCCCTACCAAAGAAAGAAAGAAAGAAAGAAAGAAAGAAAGAAAAAGAAAAGTGGATTTTTTTGAGAAGGGAGCAGTCATGTGGAGAAAGGGCAACTTTCAGCAGAAAACCCATGTGAGGTCACAGCTGGGTCATGAGCATATTTTGCATTGTGACCTCAGTATGCTCTTTCTACAAAATAAAAGTGTTCACATTATGCACCCACAAGTAATTTCACATCTAGCCTTGTCCAGAGAGCAGGGAAGCGACTTTATTGTTGGAAAAAGACTGGGGATTTTTTAAACTGTCAGCTGCTATAGCATCCCAGAAATCTAGAAACCACTGATCCCAGACCACACTTAAGAATGACCCAGAAACCTAGAGGGGCCTGTGAGGTATTTAGCTTTTTCTATCAAAGAATTCTGGTGCCTCACCAAACTACAAATACCAGGATTCCATCAGATAGAACTATGGTGGTGTCAAACTGCTGTATTTCTCCAACGTAGCCAGGCAAGCCATAGTACATACCACCTGGAATCATGGTAAGCATTTTGATATTCCAATAATAATTTCTTACATTCCCATATGTTTCAGAGTTTCAAGACCGTGTCCACACCAGACATTAAAAATATAAGACTTGACTAGTCTTGATACGTATATGCACACTAAACCTCAAGAAGAAACTTCTCAAGCGTGATAAATTTACTACACAGAGGCTATTTTTGTGTCAAAAAAATAGCTTGAACCCCACATGTAGTCTGGTACATATAGCAGTAAGTCATGGCATCCCAGTGTGCATAGATACTACTCTATGCACATTTCTGGGGACAAAGCCCAAGGCGTTTTGCTGCCTGAGGCAAAGAAAAAGACCACCTTCCATCACCATCCTCTTCTATGTAAAGAAGTTGGCAGGACTGGCAGTTTCTACTTACTTCAGTCCTGATGGGGCAGGAAACAATCCTCACCACAATCCTTAGCGAGTAGGTTAGCTTAGAGAGCTCACAGAAAAGAAGGGGCTCTTGCCTGTGGCTGTTCCAGCATCTGGTGCCCCAGGTAGCCATCACATTTAGCCTAAATGTAGGGCTAGAGTTGGTGATTTCTAATATTACACAGAAGTGTTTTCTATGTGAAATGGTTCTCCAGTTCCATGTACAGTACAAGTGATTTCAATAAGATAGTTAATGCTGTTTTTGTCTGTGGGTATACACACAAAAGACATGGATGCACAAATGTTTTGATACATTTGTGATCTAATCAAACAGATTTCTCATCAACAATTTCAACAAATATTTTAAAGGCATCCACAATGCAAAGAAGAAATGAATGTTAGTAGTTAAGGTTAACAAGAGCTTTGTCACCTCCTTTAGACTTGTGAAAAATGATTATCTTTACTCAGGTAAAGACAATTTCTAAAGTGTTGCAAAGCAAGCCACATCTGTAAGTCAATATGGTCCTTTTTTAGCACTGGCTTCTGACATTCTCCTTTTTTAGCAGTCTTTATTTTGCAAAGCTGAATGTCTTAAAATATTTATTCTCTACCTCGTTGAGGTATTTTATTAATAATTTCATTGATTTTAATAAAGGTATGTTAGTAAAAGAAAAATAAGAAAGGGAATTGAAAACATTTCTGCCCAAACTGGGGGATGAAGAGAGTAACTCTCTTTGGAGAATCGGGATTTAACACTTTCAGAAAAAAAGGAATATGTTTAAACTTTCAATATTCTTCAGCCAAGGTTACCAAACAGTATTAACTGATAAGGAAAGGTTTACGTCAAGTTTTGTGCCATTTTTGCATCCCAGTAAAAGTGGAAATCCACCCAATATTCCTAATGTATACTGATTATTATTTTTATACTTGCTGAGGAAACACACACACACACACCCCAACTTCAATTAACTTACCAATTTACAAATGCTTAATCGATGATGCTGAAAGCTTGGATCTTTGCATCAGGTTGTTGTACAGAGGGAACAGATGTACTTCAGCAAAAAGAAAAGGGAAAAAAAAGGAAGAATGAAGGAAGAACCAAGAAAGAAATGTAGCACTTGCCTGTGTAAAAAAAAAGATTTCAAGTTCTACAAATTTCTCATTTCTCCTTTTTAAAAAAAATCAGTTCCCTTCTTCTAAAAATAATCTTTTGACTAGCCAGCACTTCAAATATTTGTTTCCATACCTCTGCAGAATATTTGGACAACTGCACAATTATCTTACTATTCTGTGGACTTTATTGCACCATCTTGGGTTAGCGCTCAAGCTAAAAACACACCCACCCAACCTCAAACATGGTTTTATCTTTAATCTGCACATTTCGCTACTTAGTATCTCCATGAAACCACACATTTTTCACATTGGATATGTGTCCCCTTAAAGATCTCTCCATTTCTGTTGAGTCACAATGATGATGTGAGAAGTTAGTTCACACCTGGTGGTTTAGTTTGCCTGTTCCAAATTGATCACATGCTTTCTTAGAAGGGTTTCCATTCCAAAGCCCCATCAATATCACCTCTGCTGATACTTAGACCCAGCTGCACTGTGGTTTGAGTGCAGAACTACACTAGTGGTTAGCACAGCTTTGGGGAGATTGTAGTAAGAGATTACATACCATCATCAGGTCTTCTTGTACAATAGTACCACTTCCTTACAGCGTAAGGAAGGGCCTCAGAATGTGAACCTAGATACAGTGGTGGCTGGTGGCTTCTTTGTTATTGGAGCAATGAATCCACCCCAGGCATTACTGCAAACTTTAAAGGTGCTAAGCAAAGTGCTGAACTTCAGCCCTCTCACACTACCCTGTTATATTCAATCTTCACACTGCCCAAATATGATTCCACTTTAACTGCCATGGCTCCAACCTATGGAATCTTGGGATTTGCAGTTTAGAAAGGGGTACTTAGAATTCTCGGCTAGAGTGCTGACTAAATTACAAATTCCAGGATTCTACAGTATGTTGCTGGGACAGTTAAAGCTGTATAGAGAGCTATAATTGGAGTGTATGATAGGGCATAGAATTCAGAATTTCGGATAACTCCTTCAAAGTTCAGACTAAACCTCTGAGTGGATTTATTGCCCAGCTGACGATGAAGCCAGCAGCTGCTAACACCCAGATACAAGCTCTGAGGAGGCAATTTAGACCTCATTCACACATTCCTCTGGCAATGTGGGGTACTGTTTACCTTTAGGAAGATCTCATATCACTGCTGAATGTAATGGCAAGTGTAGCCATTTTGATTTTGCCACATTTCTCATTTCCCCAATACAAGTTCATTTTGGCCTGTGTTCACATCAGTTAATGCAATGGTTCTTAACCTGTGGTACAGGGATGTCCTCACTGGGGGGTCCACAAAGGCTTGAAGGCTGCTTGGCCCACCTTCTCCCTGCAGTGGAGTGGCCACGTGACAGGCAAAGGCTGGCTGGGCCTGCACATTGCCATTCAATCCACTCCAGCCAAAAACTTGCAGGAAGAAGCAGGAGAAAATAAAAGTCTTCTCTCCCCTCCAGTGCCTCTGAGAGAAGGTATAATGGATGGTGTAATTGTATTATCGTTGTTGTTGTTTTAAATCTTGAGTTAAGTCTTGGGAGTCCATGGCAACAAAATATATTTAAAGGGAGTCCCTGGTTAAGAACAGCCCCCCCCCCTGGAGTAGTGTGCAGCGTTGTGGTGGGGCAGGTGTTTTAATGACCACACATGACAACGAGCAAGACGATTGGCCATGGCGTGTCACACCATGGCTGGGAGGAGGCAGGGGCAGAGCCTACCTTATTTAGGTTCCTGCTGCCCCTGGCCACCTCCTTTGGTGCTTACCTATAGCACCTCCTTTGCAGGTTAAAGGACAGGCTTATCAAACTGCACCTGTGGATCATGTGGCTTGGGTACAAGGAGATGGACTATCCTTGAGGCTGGCACTAGGATAGAACCCTCGATAGAAGTCATGCGGCTTGAGGAATTACATCCAGGTGCCTCACTTTCCAGTAGACAGTGCCTGGGGGGCATCCCATTTCCTGGGATCCCCCTCAGGGCTCAGGTGTTTCACCCAGGGAAGCTGGGAGATGTGTCTGGGGGGACCGTTGGCTCCAGCTTGTCCCACATTGGGTCTCCCCCTTGGTTTGCATACCTCAATAAATAAATAAATAAATAAATAGGACAGATATTAGATAAAGCGGCCCATATTTCAAGCCAACTTTTGTGTCTTGTCTCGTTATTTCATGTGTTGATCATTAAAAGGTTAAGAGCCACTGAGTTAATGAATACCCAGAAATTTCCTCCCTGGAAAGTGTTTTCACAAACATTTATATGTGCCTCTGTAATAAATGCATCAAGTTATATGCATCACAATTTTTCTAATGTATGTATTTTTTGGAAGCAGTTTCCTCAATGTAATGTGTTTTCTGTACAATTCCCTCCAGTATATATATTTTTCATGCAACTGTGTTCAGTTTTGATTGTAGACTAAGCAGGTCTGAATTTAGTAGGTTCATACCCACATTTTGAGATGGAAGCGGGACAATGGTGTCCTTCTCATTGCCTCCCCAGGAGTTTTTTAGAGCAACTGATAAAGTCCTAAAACAGACTGACCTATTGAGATTCACCTAGCTCAGTCCCAGGACCCATTGTCTGTCTCTCCAGTTGCATATTACTCTGTACATAGGGAGATTTTATGTTTATCTTTGAATAATGTTTCTCATCAATCCATCAGTCCGGTTAATATGGTCTCCTGAAATATAGCAGGCTGGAATGCTTCCCTTTTGTGGGAGGACTTTTTTGGATTCTTAGCTAAATTTGATTTGATTACCCTTTAGGAAACTTGGCTTCTAGAGGGGGATGGGAATGTATTGTCAGGGTATAAAGCCTGGTATGAACCTGCTCGGAAAACTAAAAACAAGGCAAGAGCCTCTGGAGGTTTATTAATTGCAGTCAAACTAGAGTTAGGTCTGGAGGAAAAGTTGGTGTCAAACTTTAATATCCCTCAAAATTGCCTTATAGTTAAGTTGTGTTCCCCAAGAACAATCCTAAATTTGGTTGACATCTATATTATGCCAGCAAATTCTTTGTATTTTACTGCTGATGTGGGGGTGCTCCTCGAACAATTTCTGAAGAATATAAGCATGGAATATCCAAATGCCTTAATTATCCTGATGGACCCAAATTGGTTCCCCACCCAAAAAATTTGCTGATTTGGGCGATCTTCAGGAAGAATTGCAGGATGTGTTCTGTTGTTTCTCCAGAGACAATAAATCAAGCTGGGCAAAAATTAATAGGACTACTGCTCTCACATGATCTTCAGATACTCGGTCCTAGTGACTGTAGATTACCTTATCTTTTTACTTACTTCACCCATAAGGCTGGTAGTGTTATTGATAATATTTGTGTGCCAAAACACAAAAGGCATCTTTTTTGGGCATTTTAGCAAACACCAGAGAGAATACCAACCAATATCCACCAGGTTATTGCTTGAATCTGATTTAAGAAAATCATCTCAGGCAGACAGGCAGGTGATACAACTCCTGGACATCATGCAAGAAAAAAGATAAAGATGGCAGCAAGTGGACATGAGGAAACTCAATTCATTTTATAAGTCAGATGGGTGTGGTGCCTTAGGAAGCATAGTTTGCCCCCCTGAGAAAAATATTACCCATGTCTTGTCCACATATCAGGCTATCAGCTCCCAAATTAAATTGTTATTGATTTCTCAGTTTACAGCTAAGGTTTTTAGGAATAAAAAGCATCCATTATTTGATGTCAAATGTCATAGACTGAGCTCATGCTTGAGGAAGCAAATGAGAAAAGTCCATAACTTTCCAGGCAGTAAGGCATACATTGCTATGCTTATTACCTGGAGGAAATATAAAAAAACTAGTCATGGCAACAAAACAAAACAAAAAAACCCTAGTCATGCTGCTACATGTTGGGCAGACTTGGAACTAGAGGCAATAAAAATTCAGCTCACTTCTCCCAATTAGTTGCCTGAAAACTGGGTGAATTTCATCATGATTTTGGGATCCCTATTCCTGCTTCAGTCTGGTAATATTTCTATTCTGATTTATATAGGGAGCAGGTAAATATGGATAGCTCTTTGTTGGATGAAGAAACTTATGGTAACATAAATGATTTCCCCAAATGGCCCTTGGTTACCAAGCAGGAAATTAAAGCCCTTATCCAGTCATTAAGGAACATCAAAGTGAGGATTTTATGCCATCTGAACTGTTCAAGGAAAGATTATATTGGTGGGCTGCTCTTTTGGCTGGACTGTTCACTCATATAAATAATACAGAGTGCCTGCCTAGTGCATTGAGGCTTGGCATAGTTATTTCACTGTATGAAAAGGGGGATCGAAGGGATCCCAAAAATTACAGGCCAACAAGTCTAATAGATATCGTGGCCAAAAACTATGCAAAATTTGTCCTGCAGAAACTGGAGGATTGGGCAGAACAAAATTCTATTTTAGTTGAAGAACAGGCAGGCTTCAGACAGGGAAGGAGCACTATTGACAATTGTTTCACTCTCCTGCATTTGACATCAAAATATACCTTAGGTGGCAGACAGCTTTTCACTGCATTTATAAATTTAAGTGTGGCCTTTGATTCAATTAACAGAACTCTCTTATGAGAGAAATTTATGAAGACAATTACAGTATTGATAGGAGATTTCTCCTCATAATAAAGGCCCTTTACACAGATACAAGCTTACAAATTAGAACGGGTGTAAATCAGGCTTTAACTAATAAGATTCCCACATTTAAAGGAGTACATCAGGGTTGTATTCTGGCTCCATTTCTTTTTAACTTCTATATGAATGACATGGTTCCAGCTATGTATAGCCCTGATTTCCATATGCCTAAAGTTTTTGATAGACCAGTTAACATGTTTTTGTATGCAGATGATATGATCTTACTCTCAACATCCCTGGTTGACCTGCGTAGACAGCTGAGAAAGGTTAGTACATACTGCCAGCACAATGATTTAGTAATTAACAGCTGTAAATCTAAAGTTGTAATTTTTGGTAAAAAAAGGTTTCATCACAAGTGGTTTATTGATTCCAAGGAAATAGAACGGGTGGGAACATATAATTATTTAGGCATATTTTTTTCATCTTCAGGTTCCTGGTCTCCCCAGTTAAAGAGGAGTGAAATGAAAGCTTCTGTTGGTGTCCATACTCTGAATAAGTTACTTAATTATAAGCACCCTGGTTCACTTTATCAAATCACAAAAGTATATAAGGCAAAGGTGTTGCCAATATTAATCTTTGGGTAAGAAATCCGGGGGTTTGCTATAAATATGAAAACTGAAAGAACTCAGAACAATTTTTTAAGGCTGATACTGGGAGTGTCAAAAAGTTCTCCAGCCCAGGCAGACAGAGCTGAATTTGGAATGGCAGCTGTTTCAGATCTGTACCTTTCTAGATTATTTAATTTTTGGATCAAGTTAACCCAAATGAGTGGGGATAGGATTCCCAAGATCTGTTTAAATGAATAAATGTTAAAAACTACAACAAATTCCTGGTTTTTTTTTTCTTTTTTTCTGAAAGCAATTTTTCAAAAATGCTTTCAAATAAGGGCTTGAGTGTTGAGGCTGTTAGGTTTGTGCAAATCTCATGTTAGAAATATGTTCAAAGAAAGAGTGTTAGGCATTAGAGCACAATTAGATCTAGCTGCTCTGTCTTCCATAAGATCTATGAAATGGCTAGCAAGGTCCAAAACACTTTTCCAGGAAGAAAAACACCTGTTTTTTTTACAATGAAAAAAGATTTATATATGGCCTTCACACGACTCTGCTTTAAGCAAATAGATACAAGGATTTACAAAGACATTATCAGGGCATCCTTGTTCAAGATAGACTTTGTATATGTGGGGCATCCAAAGTTGAAGATCTTGCCCATTACTTATTGCACTATCAGTTATATGCTAATATTAGAGAGCACTACTTTGACTCATTTCAAGATAGTTGGGAGGAGTGGGATGAGAGTCTAAACTGATTTTTCTGTTGGATGGGGTCAGTCCCTTTGTGACACTTAGGGTTGCCCTTTTTGCAGTTAAAGCAGCCAATCAGAGGAAGCAAGAAGTAGAAAAAGAGTCTGCCTAGATGTTTTATGTTAATATGGAAGTTTGTGTTGCTGACAGATTATCTAATCAGTATTAGTGACGTTACCTTTGCATTTTTGTGAGGGTATATTTTTGGCAAGAAAAAATATGAATATACTATTGAAGAGGGAATGACATTAGAAAAGTATTGGTCGGTGCTTGGTTTTTATCCTTCTTTTAAAAACTTTTTTCCTGAATTTATTGATGGTCTTCTGAACTATCCCTTTTGTCTATCTTGTTTTTGAGTGGTGCTATTTTACACCATTGCAAAATTTTTAGAATGTTGTACTGGAACTTGCAAGATCCAGAATCAAATCCTCACGGAGTTGTGAAAAACAAATAAATTAACTTCACTGGTGGGTGGGGAGTCAGTATGTGCTAGATTGACCACTGGTCCAAATGACACTGTTTCAGATGTTGATATATACCTGATACTTATCCATGACACAAGACAGTGCTGACATTATTTAACATCTCAGCCTTCATGGATCAACTGTCGCATCTAATATTGAGAAAGATGCTATCTAGAGCATCTTGACTTTCTACACACACTTGATTCCCAAAGCTAGAGGTTGGTATTTATTTATTAAATCTCAGTTTCATTCCACTGTTTTATGTGAGACATTTTATAACATCTATTACAAATTTTAGAGCTGCTATTCATCAGAGTTTGCCTGACATAGGTCTGTTTCACACTATAGTACAATACAATACGATAGCACTATGATTCCTTTTAATTACCCTGACAGCATCACATGCTATCCTGGGATTTGTAGTTTGGTGAAACACTACAGCTATTTAAATGAGGGGGTATTTTTTTAGTTAGTTTTAATACAGAAAATATACTTCACAACCAAAGTAGAGAAAAGAACAAAAGTGAGAGAGAAGAAGGTGGGGAGGAGGCAAACGATATACATATGTGGAAATTTTATATGTGTGTGTGTACTAAAACTAGAACACAATACTAAAACCCTAAGCTAAAACAATAAATACTAACTAAAACCCAAAAGGGCTCTGACCCCACAATCCTAACTATAATGAAAGAATATAATGCTATCAAATATTGAAGAAGTAGATCATACTTGATATCCAGTTCTTTATTCATAATACTCCCCCCAAATATATTTTTTTGGTGACTTAGCATAATCAACCCTTACATTTTATTGAATCAGCATATATATCATATATATCTTAAATCAATAACTTTTTGCTTTCTTACAAGTCAACCACATATGAAAAAAATGAGCCCTCCTATTGACAACATTCTAGGAGACATTTAACTACTTATTTGGGGTCAAATACCATCTATACATCATTTTATACATGTTTTCTTTTAAGTTTCTACATAAAGTGACTTTTATATCTTTGGCCCACATTTCCCCCCAAACATCCATTTGGACATTATTCCCAAAATTTTGGGCCCACCTTATCATGTAATCTTTTACAGATTCATCTTCTGTGTGTTCTTTCAAAATACATTTACAGTGAGCCCTTCGTATCAACTGGGGCTTGGTTCCAGGGACCCCCATAGGTACCAAAATCCATGGATTCTCAAGTCCCATTATATACAGTGGCATAGTAAAATGGCCTCCCTTAAATAAAATGGTGAACAAACAAGGTTTGCTGTTTAGAATATTTTTAAAAAATATATATTTTCAAGCCGTGGTTGGTTGAATCTGTGGATAAAAAAATTGTGGATAAGGAGGGCCGACTTTATACACTTGTTATTTACACAGTCTTCATCTTTACACAGTTCTAAATAAAACACATTTTCTCCAACCGCTATAGCAAAATCCCTCTTATCTTGATTAAATCTCTTCTTAAGCTTCAAACAACTAAATCAAATCATATTTTCTCTTCCTTAAGAAGCATCTCTTCTGATTTAAAATCCCAACTGTCTTGTTCCAAGTATAGAAGAGCCATCTCCTGTTTTTAACCCATACTTTCCCGAAAAAGGCTTCCTGTGGTGAGGTGGCTAATATTTTCTTAGGGGAAAGTCTCTGTTTATATTTATACCATGCTTGCAAAAGAGCCTTTCTAAAAAAATATTTTAAAATTTAGCATGTGCCTTAACTTTATCAAACCAAAGATAACCATGCCACCCAAATCTTAAATCATGACCTTCAGGTTCCTAAAGTATTGGTCTCTGAGCAAAATGCATTCCTTCAGCCACAGCAAAACAAAAGAACCCCATGATACAATTTAATATTAGGAAATCCCAGACCACCCCTTTCATTGGCATCATGTAATGGAAGTTTCTGTCTGCTATTGAGCAAAGGGTATTCTATTTCTTATAATGGGGATCATTTGAAAATAAAATAAAATAAAATAATTTGCTTTTATTACTGTAATTCTCCTCATAAAAATACATTTAACTAACCCTATTTTTCTAAATCCCTTGATTTCTTTCCATATTTTTCCATAATTATTTTGAAATAATAAACAGCTATTCTTTGTAATTATAACTCCCAAATATTTAACTCCCCTTTTTCCACTTTAACATTGGAAGGAGCAGTTAGTTTGTTTTCCTCTTCTGGAAAAATTGGTCAACAATTTTGTTTTATCACAATTCATCTTAAACCTGCACCATGCCCAAACACCTTATTGTTTTCCAAAAGAACCTTCATTGAGTCCAATGGAATTTGAATAATTATCACTAAATCATCCACATAAGACCTCAGTTTATACTGTTCTTTTTTTACCTCCACAAGTTCTGTCATCTTGTCTGATAGCTCCCAATAAATCTCTCAATGCCAAAATAAAAAGCAAAGATGAAAGAGGATATCCTTGTCTAGTTTCCTTTTGTATCTCAATCAGTGTTGTGGTGTTGCAGTTTATCAAAATCAGGGCTGTTTGAACTTAGTATATTGTCTTTATAGCTAGAATAATATTTTCACAAAAGTCCATTCTCTCCAACACTTAAAATAGGTGATTCCAGGAAATGTTATCAAAGGCTTTCTCCACATCTTAAAAAAAATAAAATCAAAACTGCCTTTTTATCATTATGATATTCCAGATATTTGATGTTGTTCAAAAAAAGTTCTCATGTTACTCTTTAATTAACTTTTTGGCAAAAATCCAGTCTGATCCTCATGGATATTCTGAGAGATACTGATGTTTCCTCAATCTATTTGCTAGAATAGTAGTAAATATCTTATAGTAATTGTTTAGTAATGAAATGGGCCTGTAATTCTTTGTTAATGTCTTGTCTGTATCCTCTTTATGAATCATTGTAATGTAGGCATTTCTCCAAGAGCCTGGCATCTGTCCTTTTCCTAATACTTCATTGCACACTGTCTTAAATGGCTGAAGTAATTAATCTTTAAATTTCTTATAAAATACTGCAAATAATCCATCTGGGCCTTGAGCTCTTCCAACTTTAATCTTTTTGATTGCCTTAACAAACATCATAGTTGTCACAGGCCCATTCTAACTTTGCTTTTGTTCCAGGCACAATGAGAATTCTAAATGCCTCATAAAAGTACAAATCTCAGGATTCTGTAGGATGCAGCCATGGCAGTTTAGATGGTATGAAAATGCTAGAACTGTGTTGTATGAAAGGGACCATGGTCTTCCTATTCTCGTCTACCACAGTACCTCTTAGCAGGAAGCAATGAAGGCTGGTGGCAACAATGCCAGCAATGCAGTTGTAAATAATTCAGTGAAGAATGCAGTTAGCATGAGTGTCCAGAGGTCAAAAGCCAACAAAGTCAGTCCAAGTGAAACAGAGCAGACGGATGGATGCACAGAAGGATAGTCTGAAGAAGCCATTGCCAGCAGTCACAAGAATCAAGGCCAATGTATCAGAGCTGGGAAAGATGTTTTAAATGAGTGCTGCCAACACTGCATCCAGCAATGACCCTGTCCTCTAGCCTGACTTTTCTACACAGGGTGATACTGCAGCAAGAACATCTGGGGCTGTTGGATAGTTCCTTTAAAGTCTGGAATCACCAGTTTCAGGTAAGCCATTCTCTGTCCAGGTAGGAAGAATCATTACAGGAGCTTCCTTCCAAAGTCCATATGCCCACCAAGCACAACATATAGTCTCCTGCTTCCTCTTAGCACTCTGCTATTCCTAGTTACACCAATGAAACTGTACAGCAAGAAAAGGCTCAGATCTATGCTGCTGAAAGGCACTTTACAAACCAGTAGAAATGCCGTGTTCTGTTGTACTTATGTAGGAGGAAGTAGACCGTTCTAATGTAGGACGGTGTTGACCTGGATAGAGCCTGCACAAGTAAGATGCTACATGCTTTTGGAAAAAGACAGAGACGTATTTCCTAAATTTTTCCCCCACAAAGGCATAGATCACAGGATTGAGGCAGCAATGAATCATAGCAATAACTTCTGTCACCTCAATGGCCAGAATGAATTTGCCATCACAATCAGTATCCCCATCACATGAAAAAAATGCATCTTGATAGGTCTGCAGTAAAATAATGATGTTATATGGCATCCACAAGATAAAATAAACAATCATTATGACAAAAATCAGCCTGACAGCCTTCTGCTTTCTTTCATTCTGCCCTTTCATCAAAACCATTATAATCCGAATGTAACAGAACATCATTATGGCCAATGGAACAGCTAGGCCCAAAGTGAACATCATTAAAGTGATAACTTGCTTCCATTCTTTTTCCTTTCCAATAGGATAAAAAAGGTTGCACCTGAAACTCTCAACTTCCTTTTGAACATGGTAAAATATTAATGCAGGCACAGAAGCTAATACTGCTACAACCCATGTGATAGTACTTGAGAGGGTACCATAGAGAATTGTCCTAGCTTTCAATGCAAACACTGCATGAACAATTGCCAGGTACCGGTCCAACGTCAGAAGGATAATGAAGAAGCTTCCACTGTAGAAGCCTGCACGAAAGATTCCAGAGAGGATTTTGCACATCACATTGCCAAATACCCACTCATGTGCTGCATAATAAGCCCAAAATGGGAGCGAGGCAATGAAAAGCAAATCAGAGATGGCCAGATTGAGTAAGTAGATATCAGTCATGCTCTTGAGCTTCTTGTATCTGATGAGGATCAGCACAACCAGTGCATTTCCCAGCAGGCCAAATATGAACACCAAAGAGTAAAGTGCTGGCACAAAATAGGAAGTGAATATGTTGACATCAGTATTATAGATTGGTTCTGGTATATCTTCATCAATGATAGTCATGGTGACCCCATCTGGCATTCCAAGAGAAGTATTCATCTTCTTTCTCCTGGTAATGGAAAATTTTTGGACATAATGTGAAAGATCACAGTAAAATTAAAATATGACAGTATACTAGAATGCATCAATATACAAAGTTCAGTGAAAATAAATGCAAAATATTTAATTTACCAATCGGGATCAGTATATTGCCCAAGTGCCTACATATCAACAACAACAACAACAACAACAACAACAAAATCAGGGCACTGACCAAAAATGAGAAATAAATGAAAATTAACATCATCTTTCTATATAATGGTGTAATAGTCTGTTTGTCCACTACCTTCTTTTCCTCGATGTCTTCATTGATGTAGAACTGGGCGATATATCATTGGATATATGTGAAGGTGTGGAAGTTAATGCAGCAGGTTATGTTTGCATAGTATGATCACCCATGGTTTGCATTAAACTTGGTTTGTTAGTTAAGCCACAAATTGCTACATAGACTATTAAACTGTGGCATCTGATTTGTTGGGAAACAAGCCAGGAATAAGCTGCTGTTGTGGGTTTAGATGTCACAACAAGTTATTGTTTAAAGAAACTATGGGCTTGGGTTGTAGTTTGTGGCTTATAAATAATGATTTATTAGCAGAGGTGGGTTTGCACGTCACAGGAAACCATACCTCAACAAACCAGACTATGGCTTGTGATGTGGAAACATGATCAATGGCAAGTGCAAGGCTTCTATGTCAGTGGGGCAGTGAATATGCTCTGTGTTTTAGTACAGTCTTTGAAGAAGATATCTAAGGTGCTGAACCCTGCCCCCAAAATGTATTCAGCATCTTGGATAACTCATTTAAAGTTTGGACTAAAGTCCATAGTTATTTGCCTGTCTCACTGACCTGGACATCACCAGCCACGGCTGAACCGGATCACTGTGTTGAGGGACCTTCTGTTTGGTGAGTTGATAAACTTAAGGGCAACCCATGATTTCTGTTATATTAAAGCCAACCTATGCTATTTATCCCAATATCTTTCAAGGGGCCGTTTACACGATGAAAATGTCCCGGGAAGAATTCGTGTCAATCCCTGGCAGTTTACACGTACATCGGGTCGGGTATGTGATTTTCGGAAGGGGGGCCACCTTTTATCCCTCAACCTGTGGGACTTCCATTCCCGCGGTTTGTGCCGGTTTTTAAAAAAGTCACTAGAGGATTCGGAAAATCGGAAATGTAAACAGCCTGGGACAAAATGTCTCGGTACTGGGATGACTGGAAATGGTGACTGGGGGCGGGCTTAGAGATCAGCAACCAGAAAAGGAGGGGTCAGTCACCCGTTCAACAGATCCAGCCTCACCAGCTGAAAACAAAAGCATCCCTTCCAGCTGCATGAAGGTTGATGTGTGTGTGTGTGTGCGCACATGTGTACTCAATCACCTTTTTAAATGGATTTCTACACTGCAAACCTTTCAGCTTTACCTTTTCCTCTACTGCATGTTACAAAGAGATCGTAGTTGGCAGAGGGTCGCCCATTCATCCCCTGCCTTGGTCACCTCCCTGGGTCAGAATGGGCACATTAAAATATTCAAGCCTCTGAGCAAATGAACACCCTTTAATTCCCCCTCTCTGTGTCTGTGTCTTTCAAAACGCCTGCCTGTAGCCGGCTTGAAATTTCTGCAGCCTGCTGTAAGGGTTAATATTTTAAAGAGGCAAGGGGAAACCCAAGCGGCTTGATTTCAAAAGGAAAGCACCCAGCTTGATTTCAAAAGGAAAGCCCTGCGTCTGAGCGAAAGATCTGTCTGGATCTTTCAAAATGCATTCTGCCTCTTCTGAAAGGGTTAAAATGTTCAAGAAGCAAGGGGGAATAACAAACCTCTGTCCCCCTCTCCCCCCCCAGCCAGCCAATAGCATCGCTTGTGGCGCGGAACTCTAAAGGAAGTGTGTCACCGAGGTTGTGAAAACACGAGTAATCGCATCTTTGATTGACAGCCAAAAAAAAAACAAAAAAACCCACCCTACAACCTAAAAAAACCCGGAACTTTGGATGTGTAAATATCAGTCACGGGACCACCCGGGATATCCAGATCAGTGACATAAATCGTATAAACAGCGAGGGATGGATTCGTGATCACAAAGTCACGGTAAGCACCGTGACAATTTTTGTCGTGTAACTGGCACCCAAATGTCTTTAAAGGGATAAATTACTTCAGGGATTTATTTAAAACTCATTTTTAAAAAAAGGCTCAGATAAATTTTATGCTACTGATTAGAAAGAGTAAAGCCAGCTACAAGGGCATGGACTTGCTGGGTGAAAACAATGTCATTTACCTTATAATTGGTAAAATCCACTACAGGTAATACGAATTCAAGGACTTCAACAAAACTGATCTTCTAGATCCTGAAACACTAAATATGTCTTCCTTATAATTCAAAAATATCCAAAACCACTGTACCAAATTATTTTCAAAAGTCAAACTGTAAATATCAATAAAGAGTTGAGTAAAAATGTGAGTATGAGTTCTGAAAACTCACTGGAGGCTACCCTTGTAGAGGATCTGTTAGCACTTGGGGGGAAAAAATTGGTGCAAGTAGGAAACTAACTTGTACATGTTATCATGATGACATAATTCCATTACTGGAAGAACTGCATGGGTTGCCATTTGTTTTCTGGGTGGGCTCAGTTCAATATGTGTGTGTGTGTGCGCACACACACATGCAAACGTGCATGCGTATGTTGTTGTTGTTGTGTGTCTTCAAGTCATTTCTGACTTACGTTGACCCTAAGGCGGACCTATCACAGGGTTTTTTTGGCAAGATTTGTTCAGAGGGCATTTGCCCTTGCCTTCTTCTGAGGTTGAGAGAGTGTGACTTGCCCAAGGTCACCCAATGGGTTTCCATGACTGAGCTGGGATTCGAACCCTGGGCTCCAGAGTCACACGCCAATGCTCAGACTACTATGCCGTGATGGCTTCCCGCCATACATACATACATTTGTACATATTACATAGTTCCAGCTGGCTCCGGGGATGAGCTCTCTGCCTTGTTGTGGACCTGCTCGCTTATTGAAAACAGCAAAAGAGGTCTTTTAGTAGACAGCCCTCGCTTTTCCTCCTTGCTTGCTGTTCATTCCAGTCCTTTCCATGTTCAGAAAAGGGGTCAAGAAGACACATCTTTTAAACCTTTTTCCTTTTAGAAGTGCTTGTGATGTTTCTAATGATATTACATTGATTGATCATTTTATTGTTTTTCTGAAGCTGTTAGTTTTCTCCATTGATTTGGATCTGTTGGTGGTTTTTAAAGCATACAAATACTACGAAGTATAGATTTTCCTTGGTTTTTTTCCGGGCTGTGAGGTCATGTTCTGGAAGTTTTTTTCTGACCTGCATCTGTGTCTGGCATCTTCAGAGAATGGTTGGGTAGGAGTGTGTGGGGGGGGTATATACTGTGAATTCCTGTTGGAGAGGATATGTAAATTTGTGTATTTGAATGGCTATTTTCTGGGTGGAGATATGCAAGGAGGATTAGTGTCTGTTTGGGTTGGCCCTAGAGGCTAATAGTTACTCCAGATCAGACATCACAAGAGCAGCCAGACCCAGAGAAAACCACAGGAATAAAGAAAAACAGCAACCCAAAGGGAAGGTATTTTTACCACACATCAAAGGAGTCACAGACCGAATAGGGAAACTAATGAGGAAACACAACCTCCAAACAATCTACAGACCAACCAAGAAAATCCAAGAAATGCTACGCTCAGCGAAGAACAAAAGAGACCCTCTCACAGTTGCAGGAGTTTACTGCATACCATGCAGCTGTGGACAAGTTTGCATAGGGACCACTAAATGTAGTGTGCAAACACAAATCAAGGAACATGAGAGACACTGCAGACTGGGCCAGCCAGAAAAAATCAGCAGTAGCAGAACATGTTATAAACCAACCTGGACACAAAATGTTACGTATTTAAAAATACTGAAATTCTGGACCAGGCCAACAACTATCATGTCAGAATGGACAGAGAAGCTATCCACAAACACTTGGACAACTTCAACAGAAAAGAAGAAACCTTAAAAGTAAACAAAATCTGGTTGCCAGTCCTGAAAGACACTAAAATCAAAACTCAGCACTTGCAAATGAACGCCACCCAGGGACGGGGGGATTTCCAGCAGACAATGGACCATTAGCCATCCATTAGCCAAACAGACACCAATCCTCCTTGCATATCTCCACCCAGAAAGTAGCCATTCAAATATACATATTTACATATCCTCCCCAACAGGGGTTCACATTATATAAACCCCTCACACACTCCTACCCAACCATTCTCTGAAGATGCCAGCCACAGATGCAGGTGAAATGTCAGAAATAAATTCTTCCAGAACATGGCCTCACAGCCCAGAAAAAAAACAAGGAAAATCTATGGATGCTGGCCATGAAAGCCTTCAACTTCACTACAAAGTATTTTTATTTCTTAGTACTGTATTAATAACAGTAATAAAGGTAGATGATTTGATGATCCTTTGTAAGAGCAAAAAATGGATACAAAATTTCAATTCAAATGCTGATGGAAGAAAATAATAATGAACCAAAAAAATAGAAAGAAAGAAAGAAAGGAAGGAAGGAGCTATTTTCGTGAAAAGGGGTAACAGAGGGAGGAATAAAGAGAGAGAAACTATAACTTCCACAACTGTCACACTGATTATATAGGGGTTCTGCAATTTATGATGTGAGCATATTTCCAAGAGGTAACAGGTGGCTTTTTGTGCTACCAGTCAAATTAGATTGTACAGCTGTTCCATCTTTCCCTCCTAAATTGTGGTAAGAAAAGAGTGAGAGGAAGAACTGGTAGGAAAAAAAAAAATTCAAGATGTGACAACAATATCTTGGACCCCAGTAAAATTCTGTGAATGAGGGATGGCGATTGCATATTAAACATGTTCACCTGGATCTGATGAGCTTTCCATTTCCTGGATCTGAATTCTTCTAAAGGAACTTCTGGCTGGACAGCCATGGAACAAAAAACATGCCCCAGCCCCCAAATGCCTTCTGAGTTCCTTTGAGTCCAAGGCTAACACCAAGATATGAATTAATCATGTCAAAAGACACACACAGTGGCAGGACTTGACTGGATTTCTGTAAGTTTCTGCTTTGGTGCTCAAGCTCCAGTGACTCAACATCTGCATCACCTTTATGTCTCAAGTGTACCATATAAGGCCTTGAGTAACAGCTACAGACTTGCTGGGCACCAAGGCAAGGCAAATGTTGCCTTGGTTAGGAGCTGTGTAAATCACATTATAACCACCACATCTCTTTTTTTTTTTCACAAGTTCATTTGTGGTTTTTGAAGTAATCTGAAATGGTAACCTAAGAACCAAGTCAACCAATGTGCATTTGTAGTCACAAAAAGGAAACCTTCTGTATTCTGAAGCCTGCAGTTTTGCCAGCAAAAAAAATCAATACTGGTCATGATGGTGGGGGGATTTGGGGAGCTGTAATCCTAAAAGGGAGCCAGTGTTTTGTTTTGAATGTTGGACTGTGACCCTGGAGACTAGGGTTTGAATCCCCGCTCAACCATGGAAACCCACTGGGTGACCTTGGGCAAGTCACACTCTCTCAGCATCAGAGCAAGGCAAAGGCAAACCCCCTCTGAACAAACCTTGCCAAGAAAATCCTGTGATAGCTTTGCCTTAGGGTCACCATAAGTTACAAACAATTTGAAGGCATACAACAAGAAATCAATTTTTCTTAGCTCTGTCATGATAGAAGTGGAGAAAGAGAGTCTGAGCTCTTCTTCCTGCCATTCACCTTTGTCTTCCCATACTCCTTTGCAAACAAGGAAAACACTTTCCTATTTCTATCTCCCAGTTCAGCATACATCTCCAAATATCTGTTTTAATCAACACCCCAATTCCTGCACTGCTCCCAGCAAAAGTCAAGGCCAGGAGTGGAGAAACTCACTTAACCATGATTTTCAGTTCCGTGCCCTATTTTTTCTCCAGAATAATGTCCAGTATTCTATGTCTCTGGCATTCTCTGAGTCAGAAAGCTCAGACAAAAAGAATATGGGGACTGGTTCTCAAAAGAGGGCTAATGTGCATTTCTGCTATGTTGCTGGACTGTGGTTCTGGCAGCATGAAAGTAATAGAATTTACTTATTAGTACCTGTACTTGTATTTAGGATACTCAGTACTTGGATGTATGCCAGAGCTTGTATGTAATGCATTTAGGACTTTATCAGATGTGGCAAATATGATATCATAACGACACCTAATCAATGCGAAAGGACACACATACTAGATGACATAGTCCTTTTGTGATCACGTCAAGTCCAAAAGCCGTTCTTTTTTCTAGATGGCCCAAGCTGTCAATAAATCTGCCATGGCGCTTTGTTGTTGGCATTGCCACCATTTGAAACTTCGCACCATTGTGCTCACGTGAATACAGCGTCAATGACAGAATACTTCCAGGTAAGATCACGGCAGCTAGGTAGGGGATGCTCTTTTTATGAACCTCCCCAGTTTACTTGTAAGTTGTAAAGTGTGTTTCTGTGCTTGTGTGTACTTTTTGTGTCTTTGTCCTCACCCCCCAAATTTACCACACTTGCATCTTCTTGCGAGAATCGCCGAGATCTGGAACCCAAAAGTAAACAGAGCTCCGTTCGTGCTCCATTACTGTTGGGGCTGCCTTTTTGCATTGTGTAAACTAGGTCTGATAGCGGGGTTCTTTTAGCTTTTAATTGAAACAGGAATGTTAATGGGGGTTAGGTCTGATAAAGTCCACAATCTCACAACATTACTCAAATTATGCTACTTTTCTCTCTCACCAATGAGTGGCTCATATTTTAACATTACTAGCCAGCATTTAAAAAAATCCAGTACAACAAGCAACATTTGCTTGTGATTCTAAATATTGTTGGGGAGGGCATTTAGGGCCACAATTTTTAAAAAATGGATGGGGGCAAAACATCTATACACACCCAACTCACTGCCACCCATAACCAGCCACTACCATCTTGCCACTGCTGAAAAAAATGAACTTGTTTTCCTCTTTTGTTTTTAATCATAAGCAGCCATGCAAGACACACACTGCTTCTTCAGTTGCACTCCAATAAGCCTATTAGTGTTGCAGGATACTTCCTGGAACTGCTAATAGGAATAAGAACAAAAAATTAAACCTTGCTTCCACCATTCACATTGTTTACATTTCTCTTAGTGTGCATCTGCACTGTAGAAATAATGCAGTTTGACACCACTTTAAGTGCAGTAACTCCATCCTATGGAATCTTGGGATTTGTAATTTTGTGAGGCAGCAGCATTTTCTGGCAGAGAAGGCTAAAGACCCTGTAAAACTACAAATCCCAAGACTCCATAGGATGGAGCTACTGCACTTAAAGGGGTGTCAAACTGCATTATTTCTACAGTGCAGATGCACCCTTAGAAAGTCTAGGAGGCATCTCAGAATAGAGGCCTCTTGCAAATTGTCTGGAGAAGCAGCATGCATCCCACACATGGCTGTTTGTCTTTAAAGGAAAGGGGAGAAAGGCCATTAGTGTTTGCTATGACTTTGCCATAGGGGATGGCATGGGGCTTTGCAAGAAGATTAACACCACACTTGTAGATTGTTAACATGCCATAAATTATGAAAAATTATTTGGCAAGGCCTCATAACGACTGATGCAACAACTTACTTTTTAAAAATAGCATTCCAAGCTCCGGTTAATGTGTACAGCAGGGCTGAGGAATGTGTAGTCTTCCAGATGTTGGTAAACTGCAATTCCCATTAGCCCTAGCCAACATAGCCAATGCAAGGGATGATGGGACCTACAGCCCAACAACATCTGGAGGGTCAAACATTTCTTTACCTTACCATTTTATCTCATTCGGATTCCCTCCATGGCTGTAAATAATGATAAACCCAAACTACCTCATTTCAGTGGAACTATATTGGTTTAACATACATGTCATCTGATTGAGGGACTTTATCAAAAAGTTTATTTCCTAGAATCAGAACAGTAAAACCACCCCCAACTCAATGGGACCTCACCGGACATTTTAAAATCCTATGCTCCCTTGTTTAGTTATCAGGGGAGACTGGCAGATTCAGTATCCTGGAGGCAGGGGATCAGCTGTAGGTTTTAGTTCCTTCACCTCCACAGATGCAATGAGCTGAATGGACCAGGGCTGAACTCTGAAAGGCCCACAAACATCAGAGCTCCCACACAACTCATACCAGCAATGAAACCATGAGCAGATGCACTGCCCCTGTGGCAGCAGATCCATGGACCACCCCTCTTAGTTAGGCTGCAAACCTGTGCATACAGATCAACCCCTGTATCCACAGATTTGGTATCCACAGTTTCACTTATCCACATCTGAAAAAATATGTTCTGTCTAGGGATTTCTAGGTCCTCCAATGCGATCTATGGCCAACCTCCAGCGTTCGGCTCATTGAAAATAATAGGGTTCCTTATTATCCATGGAGGGGTCTTGGAACATATTCCCCATGGATACAGGATACTTTCCCAGAAATAAGACGCTATGAACTAAGTGGGGTATAAGGCTTATTGCACAAGGGAAGGGAAGCAGAAGTAAAGCCCAAGAGTAGTGTGTCCTGCCTTGCCTTATTGCACAATGTTGACATGCTTCAGCTGTTCTCCCGTTGCAGTCCCATGGAAGACAGTGGTTCAAGGCGAGTCTTTTTTCTAATGGGTTTTTCCAGTCAGAAAAAAAGGCTCACATTTACCACCACCTCCCATGGAACTGGAATGGGAGAACAGCTTAAGCATGTTGTTAAGACAAGGTGGAACAGAGTATTCTCGGGCTTTACTGCCGCTTCCCTTCCTTCATGTGATAATCTTGAGAAGACATTACAGAGTTTGATTTTAATTTTTGTTTAAAAATAGTATGCTCCAAGAAGTGAAAATGGCACTCAAATTATTTCTTTTCATATTAGACATATCACACATTTCTGTTAAATGATGATGATGATGATGATGATGATTTCTTACCCACCTCTCCCCATGGATCAACAGGTTTAACATCAATTAAATTACATAATTAACATCAACTAAAATACATATTGATTAAAATACATTGGCCCATAAAACACATAATATCAGTTTAAAAACAAATAAAACCAATCCATATTAAAACATTTTAAAATTCATAGTTTAAAAATCATCTGGATAAGTCTGTCAGAAGAGACTGATCTTTAATGCTATTTTAAATTCAGATAGTGTAATGCTCCCTTCTGTAGGTGATGTGGGCTTTATTTCAGAGAAAGGCAATGACAAACTAACTCTGAGTATTCCTTACCTGAGGAAAATCATGGGTCACCATAAGTTGGCAGGTAACTTAAAGGCACATACACAGACAGACAGATTGATTCAAAATCACAGACTGGAAAAAAACCAAGGAAAAGCTATGATTCCAAATCTAATTGTGTGTCTTGCTCATATTCAAATAAGGCTTCATGGGGTGACATCTCCTATATGCTGCCTGTCAAATGGCTACTACGTCTAACACATCATTGATAACACATTACAATACTTTATCTACGCAGCAGTTACAATGAAGGGGGAAACTGAAAGATGAGTACTTACCACTCCAAGTTTCTTGTTGACAAGAAGAAAGTCTCCACTTTTGTGACTAAGCAAAATGCAAGATTCTATGCTCAGTTTACTTTTGAAATAAATCTAGCATTTCCTGCATTAACACAAGCTGTTTTGCAAGAAGTAATAGAAATTCTGAAAATGATCCTTAATGCCCCCCACCTTTGTAAATAATGTTAATCTTGCCAAAGAAAATCCAGTTTCACAAACCCTTTCCATGCCATGGCCTTCTATAACTATGAAGAGTGACCAATTTCACATCCCATGAATACATTTGTCTGCAGAATCACTGTGAGAAAAGGTCTAATTTTAAAGTGGCCATGTAGAAAGCTACATTGATAATGTAGAAATAGCTGGGCAAGGAGATACAGGTAATATACCAAGAGGGAACTCGTTCTTCAAGCGTAGATCGTTTCATGGCCAAATGCCATCACCTGCATTCAAAATTTTCAGAAGTACAAAATCCAAAACAAAACAAGCATCCTTTCAGAGTACACAAAAGGGCAGAGACCACTAATACTCACTGATGACTATGTTCAGTGGCCATGGAATGATGAGTGACTTTTACAGGGTTAAAACAGAAAAGTGGCATAGAGTTTGTATAGTGGTGTAGTAGATTCAGGGATGGTAGATTCTGTGTGTGTGTGTGTGTGTGTGTGTATACGAGAGAGATAGAGAGTCAATGCCCTGGGACTTTTGTATAACTAGAGTCTCTGGAGATTATCAGACACTCTAAAAACGGTGTTGTAACTACGCCAGGAAATCACCAAAGGGCTTCCTTTTCAGATGACGTTGTTTCCTACTTGTTATGCACCCGTTCTGCTGCTGTTCCACTAGCACTGCTTTTCATTGATTGGATAAGCCGTCAATACATCCCCTGTTCCGTTCCTGTCACGGATTTGACAGTGACTGTGACTGAAAAGGTGCCCCGTTTTGCTGGTGAGATCCCAGCGTCAGTGGGAGGTCCCTGCCAGAACACTTCCTGGTGAGATCAGGAAATCAAGGTAAGTGACACACTTTTTAAAAAGCTACTTGGTAGGGTGAGGAAGACGACCTGCCCTCTCGATCCTTGCCCCTCATGGCTGGCCATCCGGGGCGGGGGGGCTGCCTTGATGGTGTTCCTTAAGGACATCATCAATGCATCCCTCAGAGAAGGGTGTGTTCCATCTTGTTTAAAGGAAGCAGCCATTAGGCCGCTCCTGAAAAAATCTTCCCTTGACCCCCTGGACATGAACAACTATAGGCCGGTTTCTATGTTACCATTCTTGAGCAAAGTGATCGAGAGGGCAGTTGTGCTTCAACTCCAAGTGGTCTTGGATGAAACCGATTATCTAGACCCATTTCAAACTGGCTTTAGGACAGGATTTGGAGTTGAGAGTGCCATGGTTGCCTTAACCGACGACCTGCGTCTAAGCATCGACAGGGGTAGTGTGACCCTGTTGGTGCTTTTAGACATCTCAGCGGCTTTTGATATGATAGATCATAGCATCCTCTTGGATCGCCTGGGTGGGTTAGGAATCGGAGGCACTGTGCTCCAGTGGTTCCGGTCCTTCCTCTTGGGCAGATCCCAGAGGGTGTTACTCGGGGACAGCTGCTCCAGCAGAAAGGAGCTTACTTGTGGTGTTCCGCAGGGCACCATCCTGTCCCCGATGCTGTTTAACATCTATATGAAGCCGCTGGGTGAGATTATTCGGAGTTATGGGGCTGGGTGTTATCAGTATGTGGATGACACCCAGATCTATTTCTCCTTGTCCTGATCGTCGGCCTTGAATTCCAATGGCGTCTATCCTCTTAATGACTATCTTAAGGCAGTAATGGGCTGGATGAGGAAAAACAGATTGAGATTAAATCCAGACAAAACGGAGGTGCTCACGGTAGCGGCCCCAAAACCAGGAGTTGGGTTGCAGCCTCCAGTCCTGGATGGGGTCACGCTCTCCGTTAAGGACTGTGTTCACAGTCTGGGGGTGCTCCTTGATTCATCGCTTCAGATGACGAGTCAGGTGAATGCGACAGTCAGGAGCGCCTGTTATCAGCTTTGGCTGATACGCCAGCTGCGCCATTTCCTGGAAGTAAGGGACCTTGAGACTGTGGTGCATGCGCTGGTAACCTCTCGTCTAGATTTCTGCAATGCGCTCTACATGGGGCTGCCCTCATGCTTGCTCTGGAAACTTCAGTTGGTACAAAATATGGCAGCCAGAGTGGTCTCGGGAACATCTCGGAGAGACCATATAACTCCAGTATTAAAATCTCTCCACTGGCTGCCTATCAGTTTCCGGGCCCAATATAAGGTGTTGGTTATTACCATTAAAGCCCTAAATGGCTTGGGTCCAACTTATCTTCGGAACTGCCTCCTCCCATACAATCCTCCCCGCGTACTCTGGTCCTCTGGGAGGAATTTGCTTCAGCCACAAAAATCTAGGCTGTCTGCAACCTCCCAGAGCGCCTTTTCAGTAATCGCCCCCAAATTGTGGAATGACCTGCCGAACGAGATCTGTCAGATGACAAGCCTAAAGACGGATCTCTTTCAGCAGGACTTTCCTAATTAGATCCTGGCCTCAGGGGATCCTGGCCTCTTTTAGTCCGCTGGCTATTTATTGTATTTATTGTATTTATTGTTTTAAATGTGATTTTAAACAGTTTTTTTAATTTATATTTGTTTAATATTTTTTATGGGGGAGGGTGGGGGTAGGGGGTGTTTAGGGATTTTTATCTGTATTGTATTTTAATTTTTGGAAGCTGCCCCGATTGTTTTAACAGAGGGGCGGGGTATAAATTATTATTATTATTATTATTATTATTATTATTATTAAAACTTCCCTGGTTTACTTGGAAGTTTTAAAGTGTGTTTCTGTGCTTGGTGTAACTTTTTCTCTTTTATTTTTCTTTTTAACTTTGAATTTCCCATGCTCTGTTAGAGCTCCATTCACTCTTGGGCTGCTCTATGGACACTAGCAAGGTAGGTCTGAAAAGTTTTGTTTTTCTGCTGGGACAGGGGCGGGAGAGGAGATTGTGGGACAGGAACACTTTTTCATTCCTGTCTGATAATCTCCTATGACATCACCTGCCATCTCTGCAGGCCTCCCTATATTAACCAGGTTTAGGACATTATCAGGTGCAGCAAAAATCAAGGGGTTGTGATGTCATGCTAGTGTGAATGGGCCCCACAATCGCACGTCATCGTCATCTTTGTGTGGTTACAGTGTGCTTCAGCTGTAAAAAAGCCGTTTCTTTTCATTCACGGGACAAGCTGTCAACAGATCATCAATAGTGCTTTTTCTGTGGCATACATGGTACGCGAAATCATGTCTCATTGTAATCACAAGATTACAGCATGAATGGGCGGTCCTCAGTGAGAAAACCTCCAGGTGAGAACACGGAAACAAAGCACAAGATGTTCTTTTTGTGAACTGTCCTGTTAAGTTTCAACATGTTTATGTTTGTTTCAATGCTTGCGTGTTCCTTTACTTTGTTAATTAGGGTCTTTTTGGAGTTTTAAGTGCGCTCGCATCTTCTCGTAAGAACCACCAAAATCTCACTCATGCTAAATCATGGAAGTAAACTCCCATTCTTAAAGCACTAGTGGTCATCATGCAATAATTCTGCAGTGATTCTTTCTTATGATTACAGCAATGTGTGATAATAAGTGTTATAATGCCACAATGTTGCCGCTACCCTCTTTTGCAGAATTACAGCATTTTTAGATGCCTGCCTAATAATGTTCTTAGTTACAATATTTACAGTAGTTAGAAAAGAGATGGGTTTTCCCAGCAATGATTTCCCAAGCAATGTTATGACCTATTCCTGTTATAATCCAAAGTGTTCTGGGGGGCATTTACATGGCAAAATAAATCCTCTAAGAATTCGCAGAGTCCTAATAGTTCCCACATCTTTCAAATCAAAGTCGCCATATTCTGAAGGAGGGGAGCAAAAAACCCCATAAGTCACACAGTATCAGCTTTCGCTATTTTCCCCAACTTTTTTGAAAAATAGCGCAAGTTAGTGCACTATCGATTGTCTGAACTACCATTTCGCATACGGCTGTGGAAACTATCAGCAGTCTTCTCGAAACAGCCGCAGTAGAGCTGAGCCGTGATTGGTTGGATTGACCAAGGAGGGGGTGGACTTGCAAGAGATGAGCGTCAAACGAAAAGATCCAGCCAGCCAGCTTGCTTTCTAGCATAATTACTGTTCCTCTCTCTCTCTCTCCCCCTCTCTCTCTGTGTGTATGAGAGAGATAGAGAAGTAGCGATCTGCTCCACCGGCTGATCGCCCCCTCACCCTGCTGTGATCATGTTCTTTTGTGTGTGTCTGTGTGTGCGCGCGCACATGCGCGCGAAAGAGAAGCAGTCTGCTCAGCTGTCAGGGATGCAGAGTGAAGGGAACTAGCCTGCTTTCCTTCCCTCTTTTGTGTGTGTGTGTGTGTGAGAGAGAGAGAGAGAGAGAGAAGCAGTCTGCTCAGCTGGCACATCACAGTGGGTGAGGGGAAGGGGGGCTTCAGGGAAGCTGCCTCCTTTGTCATTATTCCTCCCCCCCGTGGTCTCCCCCTTTTTTTGGTTGCTTTACCTCCTGTTCTTTGGCTAGAGCTGCTAACAGAGCCTCTTTCGGAGCCCCCTTTCCCCTCGCTGCCCCTCCTCACTCCTTCCCTGCCTCCTGCCTGGCTTTAATGACAGACAGCCTATGATCTGGAGGTCATGCCCCCCACCTTTGTCTGTGTGAACTGCTAAGTTGAAAACTCACTGGATCTTCCAATTTAGCAATAAATCATGCAAACTATGCAGGGCTGGTGCAAAAGGACGGTAATCCGGAATTTTGCCCACTTTGTTCTGCTGTGTAACTGGCCCCTTGCAGTGGCTTTGACTCCATTAGCTTTACAAGAGATGTTTTCTGATGAAGGAGAAAACTGCTAGATGTTGTTTTAGATCAAGACAGCTGCCTGCCTTTTTGGACCATCTGTGGGAATGTTGCTAATGAAACTGTCCTGGGGAAGGCCTGCCTTTCAAAATGTACCACGACATCACTGGTAGATAGGGCTGGAAGGAGTCCTGCCTGTTTGACTGGAACCATTAATGACCCATTAACTTTGTCCAGAAGGACGGCAGTGACATGCAGGCTGGATTGGTGAACACCAGACTTCACAGGTGTTCCTGGGAGCAGGACCAGTTAAAGGAATTTTGGAAGCCCCTGCAATGCTTTATTTTGGAGGCCCCATATGTTTATTTCAGATCAATGTAACCTAACTCAACCTAAGCTATTCACAGTACAGGATATTCAGATTATTACTAATAATGTTTTTGCAGAAGGAGGGTTACTACGGGGACCTCCACAATGATGGGGCCCCCTGCGGATGCTGATGCCACTGGTGCCTTAAACCAGCCCTGCCTGGGAGTAGGGGGCCATTGGAAGCCAATAAAATTTGTGCTTGCACCTACCAAGGACTCCCCCATGGTGTTGGGGTTGAATTGGCGGTGGTTCCATAGAATCATAGAATCATAGAATTGCAGAGTTGGAAGAGACCACGAGGGCCATCCAGTCCAACCCCCCTGCCATGCAGGAATACACAATCAAAGCATCCCCGACAGATGGCCATCCAGCCTCTGTTTAAAGACCTCCAAGGAAGGAGACCCCACCACGCTCCGAGGGAGTGTGTTCCACTGCCGAACAGCTCTTACTGTCAAAAAGTTCCTCCTCATGTTGAGGTGGAATCTCTGTTCCTGGAGCTTGCACCCATTGCTCCGTGTTCCAGTCTCTGGAGCAGCAGAAAACAAGCCTGCTCCATCCTCAGCGTGACATCCCTTCAAATACTTAAACAGGGCTATCATATCACCTCTAAACCGTCTTTTTTCCAGGCTAAACATACCCAGCTCCCTAAGTCTCTCCTCATAAGGCATTGTTTCCAGACCTTTCACCATTTTAGTTGCCCTTCTCTGGACACGCTCCAATTTGTCAATATCCTTTCTGATTTGTCAATATCCAGTCATCAGTTGGTCCAAAAGGACATTGACTTTTCCTGCCCCTGAGTGTAAGGGGGGTGAGATCGCTTCTCTGACCCTTCCCCCTTGGCCCCCACCATGGTCCCACCACGGCAGCAATCACAGGGGCGAAGGGGGAAGGGGAGGAGGCAACCTTGCCTCCTCCCCTTTCCCCTTGGCCCCTGTGATTGCCACCATGGTGACAAGAGCCCTCCCAGGGGAAGGGGCGGGGGAGGTGAGATCACCATCACCAACCATGAATAATTGAATCCACAGTTGGCAAATCAGTGGATGCGGGGATGCTACTATAATATATCTTCACATAATATAAAATAAAGGCCTGAATTTGTAGAATGCAGGTGTCTTGGACATGAATCCTATTGGTAGACCTGACTAGATTAGGCCCATCGAATCAATGGAAAGTCAATATGTAAATCCTATTTCTCAAATGCTGTACTCTCACAAGGACCAACAACAGGATTCAGGCTTTGGATCCCATCCAGTGGGGTCAGAGCATGGCTCAAGTAGATGCCCCTGTGACACTTTCCTCATAACAAGTTGTTTCTGTTTTGTTTTTATATGGAACAGCTGTGTGCTGAGACCTTAGTTTCTTATTCCTGAGTTATTCCTTACATTCATCTGTATATATAGTCTTTGTGTCAAGAAGTGACTTGGAGTTTATTATTCTCAATTCAATAAATTTCACTCACTTTTGTTGACTCTTGGAAATCACTGGGTAGGTATCTGAATGCAACTAGAAATTAGGTCAGCTCAGCAGGAAGCCAAGAAGCCACAGATTCTGTGAGATCTGTGACACTGACCATCTTTTGCAATGTCAATATTTAGGCAGAAAATTATCATTTAAGTTGTTATCATTGCATTTTGCAGCCAGGGACATGAAGAGGTGTTTGTGGGACTTTCTGCCTTTTGTACTGTATGCAAAGAATATGGTGGCTTTGAGTACTTTACTCCTTGACTTGGATAAATGGAGGCACCATTTGCTGGTCTACCTCACACAGCAAAATGTCTTGGACTGGCTCTGACTATACTGGTTAAGTGAGGGGAACCCATGGTCTCATTTTATTTAACTCAGATTTCTCCTCCAAATAAGAATGCCTATTAACCTTTTAACTGTAAACGCAGCAGGGAGAAAAGAGACATCTGGGTGGTGTTTTTCTCTGTAAGAACGCCTGGCCCTTTTCTTAGTACAGTCTTGAAAAGAGGAAGATGAAACTGATGTCATAAATGGCAACCAGCTTCCGTACAGATACACTGATTTGCTGATCAAGGACAGGCCTTCCTGTCCTCCAGGTAGGCCTATGCATTTTCAAAATGATGTTTGACACTAAATCAATTTCCCTGTTCTATCTGTGTTTAACTCCCATAATATATTGATCTGAACTTACCTCCATATGGAATCCTTTCCAGAGAGTTCCAGGGAAAAGAAATGGGCCTAAGACAGCAGACAAATGAGATTGTTTTGATTTATCTTGGAAGTCAGATGATTTTGACACTTCTACTTTTATCTGAGAGTTGCTATTCATGGTCAGAAGAGATTTATTTACATTATTTTACCTCCTAATAAATATCCTGGAGGATTCATACAACTAAACAGCAGGATCAAGCTGTAGACATGTAGGACTTGCCTCTATAAAGAATTCAAAAATTTCAGCTCGTTCATCATGGTACAGTGTTAATTCTGGCTGGTATATAGGGAGGGTATATAGGGAGCATTGTTACTTCTACGTAACAATTTCTCAGGCTCTTGGTTCCTTTCCAAGCACAATGGGTAGTTGTGATCTCTGCAGTCCCAAACAGCTTATGTCTAAACAGAAGATCTCATGGCAAGTTACATTTTCTTGTACAGTATGAGCCTGCCTAGGTTGTAAACAGAGTTTGGACAGGTTGCTTTTTGGACAAAACTCCCAGAACCTCCCAGAAAACATGGCCAACGTTGGAAGGTTGCTTTGATTCACTGGAGATTCGCTGCCCTGGGAAGGTGGGGAGGAAAGCAGCTGGCGTGCTCGCTCTCCACCCCACTTCCTTCCCAAGGCAGCAAGGGCCTTCTCACAAAGCCTGTCGCTGCCTTAGGAAGACGGAGTGGAAAGCCCCTCACACGCTCTCTCTCCACCCCACTCCCTTCCCAAGGCAGCGAGGGCCTTCTCACGAAGCCTGTCGCTGCCTTGGGAAGGCGGAGTGGAAAGCCGCTAGCACACTCGCTCTCCACCCCAGTCGCTTCCCAAGGCAGCGAGGGCCTTCTCACAAAGCCTGTCGCTGCCTTAGGAAGACGGAGTGGAAAGCCCCTCACACGATCTCTCTCCACCCCACTCCCTTTCCAAGGCAGGGAGGGAATTCTCACAAAGCCCGTCACTGCCTTGGGAAGGGACTGGGGTGGAAAGCCGCTCGCCCGCAGGTTCATTTCTTATTCGCGTTTTTTTCACATTTGCAGGGGTTGTCTTCCCCTCACCCCCGTGAATGTGAAGGAATGACTGTACAAATAATTAGTTATTTCTAAGAAATTAAACCCAAGCTTTGGATGCATCTCAAAAACAGGTCTTTGGCTTATTTGGTTGATTTATAATCTCTTCTGCTAATTTTTTTAGTTTTTATGGCCATCATTTATTCTCATTCTGTTTTACCTGTTCCCTGCATGGATTTTCCTTAGTTTTTTTCCTGGCTGTGAGGCTGTGTTCTGGAAGAGTTTATTTCTGATGTTTCACCTGCATCTGTGGCTGGCATCTTCAGATCTGTGAGAATCCCTCTCCTTAGCAAGCAGTCAGTTCCCTGTATGTGTTTTTTTTTTCCTGGAGGGAAAGGTGTTTGCTATATTGACTGCTCTTTACATTACAGTGGGCCCTCCAGATCTATGCAGGTTCGGCTCTGGGGACCCCTCATGGACAACAAAAAATGCAGATGATCACCCCCCCCCCATATTATTAAATGGTGGCGACACATGCGCAGATGCTTCATTGCATCTGCATTCACATCACCGCCACTGCAAGTATAAGATGTGATGATCCATAGTCACTTGAAATTGCAGATCTGGAGCTGTCAGATCGAGAGGATCCACTGTATTTTTTAATAATGTATTCTGTTCTTGTTGGTTGCCTTGACCTGTGTTTGTGAAAGGCTGGGTATAAACTGGAGAACTGAATAAAAACACAGGCAATATATCTTTGAATCCATGAATGTGATCCATGGACATTGACATAACCAAAGTCTATCCAACGAATAATTCTATACCATTGCAGTGTTAACTGGGCTGTAATTGAAATAAACCAATAACTTATCCCCCTCTGGTTCTTCAACCTTTAAATAAAATCTAAATGGGAGTTTAGAAAGAATTGCAACATCCTTTTTCTGCTTTGTTCTTGCACAATGAGGGAGTGGGATAATACCCTACTTCATGCAAAAGGGAAGCGCCTGACACTCAAAGTTGGGCAGTTGGGGTTCTTTTCATCTATAAGCAAAAAACTGTGAGGTAAGCAAGACCAGTACTACCCAAAAATATATTTACGGCTCTTACCACAGAGATCCTATCTCAGCATTACTGAGATTATTTAGGGGTTTTGCAGCACTTGTTTTGAAATCCTTATCAGATCTTCATGAGCCTTGCAAATCTTTTCAACATTTAGTAACAGAAAGAAGCTAACCTATTAATCAAACACTTTACTGGTTTTGTATGATAAAAATAATATTTTAAAAAACAAGAGCCAAACTATTTAACATGCCAGTTTTAAACAATGTAAATAGCATGACCTGGATGTAAAGACTGATGTAAGACTCCTTACTAGGAGAAGCTGATGATGATGGGGACTTAAGCCTTTCTCCCATGCCCACAGTTCTGAGAAAAACCCTTCTTCCATGTTCTATTAAGAGAATTTGCACCAAAAATGAATCACTCCAGAGGAGTGATTTCTCCCAGTACTGAAGAAGGTAAAAGAAGGGCTAAAGTCTACCCCATAGTTGCTGCAGTCTTGATAATTATCACACACCTCATCTTATGGTATTTACCTTTTTTAAAAAAACACCTTGCACACATCACATCTTGTTTCTCCCTAAGACTGCATTTTAAGTACACTGTATTTAGGAGCTTTCCCTGATGAGTGTATTTAGGAATGTTGGTGACATTTTGGATGGATAATGTTAAACATGTTTAAATCTTGATGAACAAAAGTTTTATTTGGAAGCCCCATTGACTTCAGTGGGACTTGCTTCACCTTAATAAGTTTTAAGGACTACAGAATTAAGCTGAGACCAAGTGAAATGGACACAGTGCTGCAGAACCTGCTTTTCATAGGCAGGCAGTGCGCCTTTAGCTTGTCAAACACAAAAGGTCATCATATGTTCAGACTAGGTGTTCCTAGGCTCCATTTTATTGATTGATTTGATTTGATTTTTCCCTGTTTGATTTCTCACCCTCCAAGGTGGTCTTGGGTTTCTTTGGAAAGAGATGATCTGGCAACAATCTTCTTCTTAGGTTTTTGTAGCTTTCAGAGTTGATGACTGTGATACAGACAAGGTAGGTGGATCTGATATCAGTAGAGTGGTGAATCCACTTTGATTTCTGGTCTGAACTTTAAAGGAGCTCTCTGAGGTGCTGAACCTTGTCCACCAAATATATTTAGCACCTTGAAAAGTGCCTTTAAATTCCAGACTGAAAAATCCAGAGTGGATTTGTTACCCTATGTCAGCATCACCTCCCTTTCTGTTGTGGGCTCCTTAACAGACTTGCCCTTGAAGATTGTTTAGAAAGTGTAGCAGTACAAGATGAAGTGAGCTGAGTCTTTGAAGCATAAAAACACTATCTTGTCTGAGCTGAGGTCATTCCGGATTTGCTTCTTTTGAGCACAGCTCAAGGTACTGGTTTCAATGTAAGTAGTACAACTGTAAACAGCCTATTTGTTTAAGAACATCTCTCCATAATGACCCACTGAGCAAAGTCAGGGAGAATGGCTTCCAATTCCTCCTCCTCATACTCCAGGATCCATCTTAGCTTAATGCCTTTTAATATTTTTAATGTTTAATGTTTTTAGCTTATAAATGGTTTTAATTCTTTTAAAAATTTTATATTTATACTGTTATTTTTACTTTTGTATTTTTTAACTAGTGTTGTTTTAAATTTGTTAATATGGTTAACTGCCTTGAGACCCATTGTTGGAAGAAATGCAGGAAATAATGAATTAAATAACAATAGCAGCAGCAGCAGCTAACATCACAAATTTCCTACTGGATCTCTCCTCCATGGAACTCATTCACAAATGAAGCTGAGGAGAGTCTACAGGTATACCACACTCAACCCAAAGTAGATTTGCTCCTATGCATTACTTTTTTAGCAGGAAATTTGATACCAGAAGCAGAAATAACATGGGAAGAATAGGAATAAGTTACTACACCACACACACACATACAAAAAGAATGGTTCAATATGTTTCAGCAAACTTTTAATGCAAAACTAGCATTATGCACATGTGAAATCAAAGAATCATAGAGTTGGGGTGACCACAAGGGCCATCTAGTCCAAACCCCTGCCATGCAGGAATAAACAATCAAAGCATTCCCAACAGATGGCCATCCAGCCTCTGCTTAAAAACTTCCAAAGAAGGAGACTCCACCACACTCCTAGGCAGTGCATTCCACTGCTGTACAGCAATTACTGTCAGGAAGTTCGTCCTAATGTTTAGATGAAATCTCTTTTCCTGTAGTTTGAGTTCATTGCTATATAGCCTAGTCTCTGGAGCTGCAGAAAACAAACTTGCTCCATCCTCAGTATGACATCCCTTCAGATATTTAAACATGGCTATCATATCCCCTCTTAACCTTCTCTTCCCCAGACTAAACATACCCAGCTCCCTAAGCCGCTATTCATAGGTCATGGCTTCCAGATCTCCTATCATTTTGGTCACCCTCCTCTGGACATGTTCCAGCTTGTCCATATCCTTCTTGAATTGTGGTGCCCAGAACTGGACACAGTTTTCCAGGTGAGGTCTGACCAAAGCAGAATAGAGTGGCACTATTACTTCCCTTGATCTAGATACTATACTCCTATTAATGCAGCCTAGAATTGCATTGACTTTTTAGTGGCTGCATCAGCTATTATATACTGCTAGAGTGGAACACACTCAGTATACTCCTATTGATGCAGCCTAGAATCGCATTGGCTTTTATAGCTGCTGCATCACACTGCTGACTCATGTTCAGCTTGTGGTCCACTAAGACTCCTAGATCCTTTTCGCATGTACTGTTGTCAAGCCAGGTGTCACCCATCCTATATCTGTGCATTTCATTTTTTACTGCCCAAATGTAGTATCCTACATTTCTCCCTGTCAGGACCGGTTTAAGGAATTTTGGGGCCCCCTGCAATGCTTTACTTTGGGGCCCCCATATGTTTATCTCAGGTCAATGTAACCTAACCTATTCACCGTACAGGATGTTCAGATTATAGTAGGACCCCCGTATCCCTGGATTCATTATCCATGGGACACAAAACAGCACACCTACCATAGAGTCTTCCTAGAAAATGTGTCTTCCCTAGCCCTTTTCTAGGCCTTCCAAGGCAACTCTATGGTATTTTAAACCAGAAATCCCATTATTTTCATATTAAGGAGGCCAACACGGGGCCCTCTCTTGACCTCGGGGCCCCCTCTTGACCTCGGGGCCCCCTGCCAATGCTGATTTGGCAGACAGGTTAAACCGGCCCTGCTCCCTGTTGAGATTCATGTTGTTAGTTTTGGCCCAGCTTTCTAATCTGTTCAGGTCATTTTGAATTCTGATCCTGTCCTCTGGGGTATTAGCTACCCCTCCTAATTTGGTGTCATCTGCACACTTGATAAGCATGTCTTCTGTTCCCTCATCCAAGTCATTGATAAAGATGTTAAATAGCACTGGGCCCAGGACAGAACCCTGTGGCACCCCACTGGTCACTTCTCTCCAAGATAAAGAAGAGCCATTGGTGACTACCCTTTGGATTCGGCCCATCAACCAATTACAAATCCACCTAATATCTGCATTGTCTAGCCCACGTTACTAACTTTTTTGCAAGGATATCATGGGGGGCTTTGTCAAAGGCCTTACTGCAATCAAGATACGCTACATACAGAGCATTCCCTTCATCTACCAAGTATGTAACTCGATCGAAAAAAGAGATAAAATCAGTCTGGCATGACTTGTTTTTTCAAAACCCCATGTTGACTTTTAGTGATCACGGCATTTGTTTCTAAGTGCTTACAGACTGTCTGTTTAATTATCTGCTCTAGAATCTAGATGTTAGGCTTACTGGGCAATAATTATTTGGGCCTTCTTTTTTCACCTTTTAAAAGATGGGGACAACATTTGCTCTCCTCCAGTCTGCTAGGACCTCTCCTGTTCTCCAGGATTTCTCAAAGATTATTGTCAGTGGTTCTGAGATTACTTCTGCCAGTTCTTTTAGTACCCTTGGATGAAGGTCTTCTGGCCCTGGAGACTTGAATTCATTTATACTGGCCAGGTATTCCTGAATAACTTCTTTGCCTATTCTGTGTTACACTTCTCCTATTGCATTATCTGCTCCATTTTCTCCCCATTGAGCACTGTTCTCCTTTAAATGAAACAATCAGGTCAGGTAAGCCTTGCATAAGTATACAATTAGAAACTTCTGGAGACCACCTAACAGCTGCTTCCAAAACACATCCAGTTTTGACTTTTTCTTAATGCTAGCCCCCAATTTTCTTATGATTACCATTTTGGTGGCCAAATATGTAGATCTGTGCTTTTTTTTTTTTAACATGCTGAGGGGAGCTGGTGAGGAAGGCCCTTTTCTCTTTGTTTTGCATTCATGTTTGCCCAGTAAGGGATTCTGGAGGCTGCTGTTTACCTTATCGATTGTAACTAAGCACACACAACTACAGTAGGATTGGCTAGAGTAGAATCCCACACTTTCCCAGCTCAAGCTTTATTGCACTGTTGCTGTTGCAACCAGACACTGACAGGGCCTGTATACATGGCAGAAATATAGTCATTTGAATAGAATTGTGGTGGATAAAGTGGCGTCAGACTGCTGTATTTATGTAGTATAGACAGGCCCACAGTCTGTGCCTCCAGCCCTGCTTCACCATCTTCCCAGTGATGATGCTACTAAAACACTATGGGGAACAGGCAACCTTCCAGACTAACTCCCATCAATCCTAGCCAGCATGTCCAGGGTCAAGGCATGATGTAACCTTTCCACTCCCACATCCCACCCTCAGAGGACTCTGCTGAACTGGGTAGATTAATGAAAATTGGGCTGAGCTATCTGACCTAAGCGCCACTCTTAGGATGTGCCCCTGCCCAACCTTTAGGATTCACTTTTGCCCAAAGCCACAGCTGTGACAATTGGAACTTAGAGCAGAACTATTGGGGGGAAATACCTCCCAAACATGTGGGGAGCTGTCATACCCACATGGGGAGCTACAATCGCCACAAAATAATTTTTCCAAACTGTGGCTCAAGCCCCACACACCACAGCCTGCATAGCATTTTCAGGGAGCTGGAGGGGATGCCCTGGGGAGGCAGAGGAGTCCACTTCCTTCAGTCTAGTTGTCTGTGGCCTTATTCTGGATCCAATTCTCTTTTTTGAGTAGAGGGGAGACGTCAAAGGATGAGTTTTATTTTGTTTCAGAATAAGGTTAAAGAGGTGAAGCCAAAGGCTTGCACAATGGGCGTTAGAACCACCAAAGGATGACCAAGTGCATTACTCACACTTCACTCTTAGGCTTAAAACTCATATTTGTAAGGATGTATTTCTGCAAAACTGGGTGTGGAGCTCTGTCATTTTTTGCGGAAAATGCGTAATGAAAAGTACAATATGTTTTGTATTTTTTATTCTCTTTTTTGCCTTGTCCTCATTGACCAACATTGCATATATATGTCCTTTAATAAAATTAAGTGAAATTAAATATGCAGACATGTGGAAATTTCTCATTGTGCTATGTATTCATTTAGTATACCAAAACGTTGACGTTACAACTCACATTCATGGTGGGACTTGAATCTCAGTCTACCAAACAACAGTCCCCAAATGAAGAACCAAGCCTAACACTAGGAGAAATGTGTCAATAATATAAATAAACGGATTACAAAAAGCTTAAATATGTCATGTTTATTTTTATGTATATGGTACCTCAAAGTTCATACAATGCAATATCAAAAGGCCAGATATACACCAATGCCTTCTCAAAGAATTACTCACAATGACTAGGTAATACAAACACAACTTGAAGATTCATTATTTCATAGAGGGACCTGAATCTTATTCTTGTCTGGCAGAGACTCTTCCCATAAACCATATAACCCAAGCCAGAAGGGAAATGTCAAGATCAGACTAGAGCTTGGAGAAGTGACTTTTTGGACTACAATTCTCAGAATCCAGTGAGCATGCTCTCTAGGGGATTTTAGAAGTTGTAGTATAAAAATGTTACTTTTCCAAGCTCTGAGTCAAACACATCCTTACTATTTCCCAGGCTCTGGGCAAGAAGATGTTCCCATCCTTAGCACAATGTCCCCATGCAAACCCTTTGGTCGGTGATCACTTATTAAGGACACTACCTCTCTGCTGGTCTTTCCCCTTGGCATTTGGGGATTATTTCCAGCCATGGGATGCTTTGTGGCTCAACACTGGAAGACTCACAATTTTCGATCTGCAATTTTGGATCACTTCTGGGCAGCTTGTTTTGGGCTGAAACTGAGAACCCCTCTTTTTGTGAGAAGCTCCACCCTTGGATGGGCTTTCCCACTTAGTACCTAGTAGCTGAACCATCATTGTAATGGAGTTTACAAAGCTATTCCATCCTATCTTTCTTCACACAAGGAAGTGTCTGATCTCTTGGAACTTACTAGCAACAGTGGGGCTCCCTACACTGTTGTTCCTTCAAAATATAACCAAAGCTTCCTTGGTTTGTGTTGTAAGGGCAACATCTGGGAACAGATCTGTTGAAATAATTCTGTTCAAGTATTGCCTAAGTGTGCAATTGCAAAATTCCCATTAGAGACTGGTGCTGCAAAGTTTGATTTAAGAAGGTAGCAGATGAGAAATAATACAGATATCTCCACATGACATGATATGTATATAACACATGCAAGAGGAAAGAGGCAAAGAGGCACAGGATATAACATAATGAGAAAGGCAATAATCTTTTTTTCCAGCCCTCATCAACCCCTATTTAAAAGACCTAATGTTTATGTATAAAACATCAGCTACATAACATCCTAGTTAGTTTTCTAGTAGCAGGTTGACAAGTTATTCTTGCAGAGTAATTCATTACAGTTATAGTACCAGCCAATCCTCAAATAATTCATTGCCATTATAGCTACAATTTAAAAAGGAACTACTTACTTTTCCATTTCTCTAAAGGAACTAAAATAGTCACTTTTTAAAAATTTGTCTGAATGCTACAAGCTGCTGACCTGTGACACAAAAATCACTCTGGCTTCCATTCACCTCATTGCCCCAACTCAAGACAACAGAGCATAAGGCAGGACTTGAATAACGGGATATTCTTCCACCACTATTTAGTAATCTACTAACCTTTAAATGCTTTAAAAAAACCCTCAAAAGTTACAGTTACCTTGCAAAAGGAGTGACATTATTCCTCATTAAGTCACATAAATAATGAAACTTAATTATGCCCTTGGAACCTCGAAAAGGATTTGATTGCAAGTAACTGCTTGATTGTAACTGATTACAGGTCCCGTTCCCCTGCCCCCCCCCAGTATCTGCGGGGGATACATTCCCAGACTTGTCATGTATAAATGAAACTGCAAACCCTATTAAAATAAAAGACTTCTGATACAAACATACGATAGAGTTGTGTTGGAGGATCTAGTAATTCCTAGAGAGGACACCTCTCTATGCATTTCCCCATGTGACTCAATAGTATGTGTCTCTATTTATTCCACAATGGATAACTTAAACTGCAGATATTGGTTCCACGGATGGGGGGTGGGTGGGAACCTGTACTTCCAAATGCGGACAAAGCCTACAATCTATTTGGTTGGTTAGCTTTCATAAGATTTCAGAAGGCATTTGCACTCTTCAGAAGTATTCCTATTTACTAAAGGTAAATAGCCCATGCTTCAGCCCATGCTCTGTCCAAGGTCCTGCTTGTCCCTGCTTAGTTACTCCAGCACTGTGTCTAGCATTTACAGGCCAAAGCTATTCTCTCCAGTTTCCCGTTTGGCAACTCACTAGTACCTGCCCTTGACAACTAACTATGATTCTAGTGCATTTGCTGATACACTACTAAGTTATTATGGGAGCCCCTGGTGGCGCAGTGATTAAATGCCAGTACTGCAAACCACAATGTTATGAGTTTGATCCCAAAGGGCTCCAAGGTTCACTCAACCTTCCATCCTTCCGTAGGTCAGTAAAATGAGTACCCAGCTTGTTGTGGGCAATTAGATAACTCATTGTAAACCGCTTAGGGAGTGCTTTGGCACTGACAAGCTGTATAGAAATAGGAGTGCTATTGCTATTGCTATTATGTACTGCCAACCATATGCTCTGTCCTCAGAATTTAACTAGGGCTGGACAGAACAAATACTATTTTCTTACGTTTGTTGTGTTTTTCTGGGGGGGGGGCATTTTGTATATTTAATATAATGCTTTCTCTTATAAGCACCTCCCTTTTGTTTAAAAAAAAGCAGGGTATAGGCTTTTTTAAATAAAGAAAGATATATTGATTTTAGGAGGAGAACAAAGTGTAATAAAGACACAAGAAGATCTGAGAAAAGATAATATTGAATATCATTGGTACCTATACAAGCAAATCAAAGAAAGTAAAATGGACATGAAATTATTAGGTATAACAACAATCATATCAGAATGGGAAAACATAATACAGCATGGAAATAAACACATTATATCAAGATTTTACAACTTAATTCTGAAATGGAACATGGAAGAAGAAATAATAAAATCAAATATGATAGCATGGGCTCAGAATATTGGACATACCATAGAATTGGCTAGTTGGGAAAGGATGTGGACCAAACAAATAAAAAAGACGCTATGCCGAAATATTAGAGATAATATTTATAAAATGTTCTTTAGATGGCATTTGTTGCCTCACAAGCTATCTTTAATGTATAAAGGAGTTACAAACACATGCTGGAAATGCGAAGACAATGTAGGAACTTTCTACCACCTGTGGTGGAGCTGTAAAAAATTATAAGAATACTGGAAACAAATTCAACAAATAATTGAGGATATTTTGAAGATTAGCATACCACTAAAACCAGAAACATATTTATTAGGAATGGTGAATGAGAAGTTAGAAAAAGAACATGGGAAAATAATATTTTATATGCTGGTAACAGCAAGAATTACCCTTTGCCCAAATGTGAAAGAATAAGGAATGCCCTACAATGGATCAGTGGTTGGAAAAGCTGTATGAGACTATATAGATGGACAGGTTAACAATGTTAATAAGAGGGAAAACAGTGGAAAAATATATAGCTGATTGGTACAATGTATCTAAATATCTGGAAAACAGATGAAGGGAAGCTGCAGCAATCAACTTTAATTAATTCTGTAAATGGCTATTTAATAGGCTTATACTTTTGCTTCTTTTTCTGTACTTCGATGTTGAATGTTGTTACGCAGAAAAATAATCTGGTAAATGGATTACTAGTTAAGAAAGTAGGATGCAAAAGTGTAACTAAATGTTAGTAGAATATTAAGGAGAGTGTAAAACTGGATATAATAATCATAAAAGCAGAATGAAACCAGAAGATAAAAAATGAAAGATGTACTGCTTAAACAACGAAAGATAGTGGATAGGTCAGATAGGAAGTCAATTAATAGAATTAAAGAATTTAAAAACAGTAAAGGCAAAGAAACAAAATGTATTATTATTAGCTCAATTTATCCTCTTTGTTCTTTATATTTTCATCACTTTTTTAAGATATAAAAAGTATAAAGATTTGGACTTCTAGTGTGACGGCGTTGTGGTCTGGCTGTGAGGAGCGGGAGCTCTTGCAACAGAGCTTGAGAATTGGTCAATTTCGGGGTGAAAAAGAACTCCGACACTCCCCCCTGGTACGGGGGGAAATTGAGGGTTCGCAGGGGGTCGTTGCCAGGTCCAGTGTCCCTTTGTTAAAAGTGGAGACCCAGATGGACCTGAGGGACCGAAGAACCTCTCTCCCAACTCAAGCTTCCCACCAGAGTGGGTTCTAGCGACACCAGCACCACTTTTAAAGAAGCAACAATATAAGCAACATTTTCTTCTTCTTTTTACCTGGAGAACAACGTTCACTCGCTTTTTTTCTTCTAAGAACAGAGAAAGCAGAAAACGACAGATAAGGAGGTAAATTACAAAATACAAAATAGGAGGTGGAAGAATATTAGGTGATAGCTGACCGGAAATTGGATACAAATAGAGATGGAAGCAGCGGAGACATTTGGAGATGGAAAGAGACGGAGACGAAGAACAAGACGAGACAGAGTAAGATAGGCAAGGGGGATTAATGGAGGGAATGTAACAACGGAGGTACTTGGAAAAGGGATGAGCGGGGTGGAACGAGAAAGATTGGTGAATTGGGGCAGAAGGAACAAACAAAGGAGAACCAGAGAGTTGGAGAGTTGGAGAGTCAGAGAGGAGTTTGGGAGGTGACTGAAATCAAAATAGAACCTATTACAGCTGAGATACTTTGAGGAGAGTGGCGGAGTGTGGAGTTGGAGCATGGAGCTGGGGTGTGGTGGAGAGAACTGAAACAGGTCAGCTTGGACTTGGAATATAGGGTGTCACACTGAAATTGTAATAGACATAGACTGAAATTGAAATAGACACTGAAATAGATATTGAAACTGCTGAGGTATTTGGGGAAAAATAAACGGACTGGACTGAGACACTGTAAAACGGAAAGGCGGAACATAACTGAGGAAGCAGAGAAATAACGCCAAGTTTTTGAATACAGGGGGAAATAGAGACTAAAAGAGAAATATTCAGAAAGAACGGAGCAGTTTGAGCTAGAGAGAAAGAGACTAGTAGAACGCGACTGAGAGAGCTGGGAAAGGAGAGTAGGGGCCCCGAATAGCAGAAAGGCAGAAGAAATACACAAAAGTGAAAAGTCAAGAAACCCTTATTTGGAAGGGGACATTTTGACTCAGGATATAAAAATTGAAACGGTGAAAAGTGTTGACAGCAACAGTCTTTAAAAGGAGACATTTTGTGTATCTGTGTATTTTGTGTATTTGTGTATTTCGAAGGGGACATTTTCTGTATTCAAAGGCTATTACACATGTCTATTTTTCTTATTTTTATTTCTCTAAATTGACACTAACTTAGGTTGTTATTACTTGTTACTTAGTAATACTTAGGAATAATTGGGTTCCGTGGAGTGACAATATTTAATTTTAATTCTCCTTAAAAAATACAGTAGGAATACTGGTAAAAATAATCATAATACTACTGGGCATCATAATAAATTAATAACTGGCAACAAGATATCGGGAAGAGAAAAAGGGGAAAAAGGAGGAAAAGATAAACTAGATGGAAGGAGGAGTATAAGACCCTAAGGAGTATAAAACTGACAAACTTCTGACAAAGGGTGGAATAGTCACATTCTGCATTTGGTTATTGTATTACACTTGGTTATTATATTACACTTGGCTATCATATTACACTTGGTTATCATATTTGGTTATCATATTACACTTGGTTACCATATTACACTTGGTCTCCTCTAGAGTCTCCTTAAATTTGAACTTGAAGACTGAAACAACCAAGCCTTAAAACACTGACATAAAACATAAAACAAACTCAAAGATAACATATAAAGGAAAACAAACTATATAATAAAAAAGGGGGGAATATAGAACTCAATATGGCTACAATGCAAAGAAAAGTGGCAATACAAGCACAATCACAAATGACAACTCAAAGACGTCCCTCAATTGAAAGACCAATTAAAGCTACAGATGTTACCACCATATTGCTAGAGGAAATGAGAAGAGAAATGAAAAAGATGAGATTAGAGGTGAGAGAGGAAATGAAAGAAATTAGAGCAGAAATAAAATCAGATTTTAAAAAAGGAACTGAGCAATTTTGGAAAAAAACTTGAAAAGCTTATGGAAGATATGAACAAAATAAAACAAGAGGTGGAAACAATTAAGGGGACATCTAAAGAACTGCAACAAAATACGCAATGCTTAGCAGAAGAACAGGAACTGGTTAAAAAATTCTTGATCACTACTGAATCCAGATATCGGGAGAAATGTTTGAAATTAAGAGGCATACCAGAAGAACTAAATGAAAAACTGGATGAAAAAGTGATTCCAGCACTAGCTAATTACATGCAAATATCAGAACAAAAATTAGATTTAGAGGTGGACAAACTTTTTAGAATTAATTCAGTCGTAGCAAAAGAAAAAAAGATTCCAAGGGACGTAGTGATAACATTTACAAGGAACAGATTAAAAGATCAAATTATACAAAAAAGCTTCATAAGTAAATTTAAAATGGAATAAAATGAGATAAAAATTTATAAAGATATCCCACCACAAATACTGAAAAAAACGACAAGAATACAAATTTCTAACACAGGAGATAACGAGAAGGAACATAAATTACAGGTGGGAGAGGTTGGAAGGAGTATCTTTCACCTACCAACAAAAAAGATACAAAATTAATACAGTGAAGAAAGCGAATGAGTTCTATAAAAGAATTCAAAGAGAGACCAAAAAAGGGAAAACACAGGAGAAGGAATACCAGAAGGAGCGGACATTTACAGCACAGGAAGCCGAGCTAGACTTACAGAGAGAAAATTCAGAGGAAGAAACAGAAGAAACAGAAGTAGAGGAAGGTGAAGAGGAAGATAAAGAAGTAGGTGAGGATGTACATGATACAGAGGAAGAGATGACGCAGGAAAAAGACAAAGAAGAGGAAGAAGAGGAAATTGATGATTAATAAGAAATAAGATATATATCCTTAAAAATTTCATAGACATGAAAATGGATTGTAGAATTTTATCATGGAACGTAAAAGGTATTAACTCCAATTGCAAAAGAAGACAGATATCCCACTATTTAGAGAAGTCAAATAATGATATAATATGCCTTCAAGAGACGCGTATTAAAAACACTGACATTAAATACTTAAAAAACCCAAAACTAGGACAAAATTATATATCATTGACCAGTAAAAAGTAAAAAAGGGTGGTTTTATATATTAGTAAAAAATATCCTTCAAAAGAACAGTTTAAAGATTCTGAAGGTCACTATGTGGGTGTAGAAGCTAAACTAGGGAAAACGAATATACTATTGGTGGGTGTTTATGCCCCATTAGCAAACAAAGACTCCTTTTTTAGAAAATTGGCAACAGATATAGAGAAAGTTAATCAGGAAACTATTTTGCTATTGGGAGATTGGAATGGGGTGATAAATCCAGTACTAGACAGGATGTCCAATAGACAAATTAAAAAGAATCAAGGGAAGCTACCAAAAAAAATTTTTGAGTTATGCTGTGACCTTAACTTGATGGACGTATGGAGATGGAAATATGGCAATGCTAAGAGTTATACATTTTATTCTGATGTTCATCATACACCTTCTAGAATAGATATGTTTTTAGCATCCAAACATTTGATCTTAAATATCAAAGGTGTTGAAGTACTTCCCAAATGGATATCAGACCACAACCCAATTCAATTAAAGATACAAGGAGAACGGAAGGAATAGAGTTGGTGATTGAATGATTCCTTATTGATGGATGATAATATATTTTTAAAAGCAAAAGAAATGATAAAATTATACTTTATGGAAAACACAACAGAAGGTATGAATTCAAAAACTATCTGGGAAGCTAGTAAGCCAGTTATGAGAGGCTTCTTTATAAAACAAATGATAGAAAAGAAAAGACAAGAAAAAAGAAAACTACAAGAATGGCTAGATGACATCACAATTAGAGAAAACAAACTTATAGACACACCAAACGATGAAGAATTGGAAGAGGAGTTGAGCTTATTAAGAAATCAGGTCCAATCACTGATGAGACAAGAGGTAGACCTTAAAATTAGAATATTGAAACAAAAGTATTTTTAGTCAGCCAATAAAACAGGGAAATGGATGGCACAGAAGCTTAAGGAAATTAGAGAGAAAAAAATAATTACAGAAATAAAATACAAAGGCAAACTTGAGACTGACTCAAAACTAATCAAAAAATGTTTTCACGAATACTGTATGAAACTCTATAATCAAATACCTACAACTCAGGCAGAAAAAGAAGAAATAGACCCATATTTGGCAAAACAAAAAAATAATAAGATTAAATAATCAGCAAAAAGAGAGCCTGAATGCTAATATTTCTATGGTGGAGTTATCGTATGCTATCAGTAAATTAAAAACAGGGAAAGCTCCAGGATCTGATGGGTTTACTTCCCTATACTATAAAAAGATGGAAGAAGAATTGCTTATCCCCTTGAAAAAGACTATCGATAAAATAATAGAAGAAGGAATACCAGAGTCTTGAAGAGAGGCCCATATAACACTCATACCAAAAGAAGGAAGAGATTTAAAAGATTCAAAAAAATTATAGACCTATCTCCCTATTAAATTGCGATTACAAAATATTTCCCCTTGTTCTAACACAAAGATTGAAGAAGATCCTCTCTCAAGAAATCCATAAAGATCAAAATGGCTTTTTGACTAACAGACATTCTAAAAACAATATAAGAACCATCTTAAACTTAATTGAACATTACGAAATACATAACGAAAAAAAATTGGCAATGATCTTCCTGGATGCGGAAAAAGCCTTCGATAGGATAAACTGGGGTTTTATGAAAACAGTTTTATCAAAAATGGACGTAGGGGATAAATTTCTACGATGGATTGATCAAATTTATACTAATCAATCGGCACAATTATTAGTGAATGGCAAAAAACAGATAAGATTAACATAAAAAAGGGCACCAGGCAGGGATGTCCACTTTCTCCTCTGTTATTCATAGTCACCATAGAAATATTAATTGATACAATTAGAAGGAATGAAAAAATTAGAGGCACAAGAATAAAGACCTATGAATACAAAATCAAAGCATATGCAGATGACATTGTAGTACAGTCGTCCCTTCACATTCGCGGGGGTTCCGTTCCGCGGACCCCCGCGAATGTGAAAAATCCACGAATAACTACACCCCTCCCCCTCCCTCCCCAGGCCTTCGCGGGGCCTTCCTAGGCCCCGCGGAGGTCTCCCCGGCCCTCCCTCCCTCCCTCCCCAGGCCTTCGCGGGGCCTTGCTAGGCCCCGCGGAGGTCTCCTCGGCCCTCCCTCCCTCCCTCCCCTGGCCTTCGCGGGGCCTTGCTAGGCCCCGCGGAGGTCTCCCTGGGCCTCCCTCCCTCCCTCCCCAGGCCTTCGCGGGGCCTTGCTAGGCCCCGTGGAGGTCTCCCCGGCCCTCCCTCCCTCCCCAGGCCTTCGTGGGGCCTCTGGGGGTCCCTCGAAGGCCTCCCCACCCCTCCCCAGGCCTTCGCGGGGCCTCCGGGGGTCTCGCGAAGGCCTCGCCACCCCTCCCCAAGCCTTCGCGGGGCCTCCGGAGGGCCTCCGGGGGTCCCACGAAGGCCTCCCCACCCCTCCCCAGGCCTTCGCGGGGCCTCCAGAGGGCCTCCGGGGGTCCCGCGAAGGCCTCCCCACCCCTCCCCAGGCCTTCGCGGCGCCTCCGGAGGGCCTCCGGGGGTCCCGCGAAGGCCTCCCCACCCCTCCCCAGGCCTTCGCGGCGCCTCCGGAGGGCCTCCGGGGGTCCCGCGAAGGCCTCCCCACCCCTCCCCAGGCCTTCACGGAGCCTCCGGGGGTCCCGCGAAGGCCTCCCCACCCCTCCCCAGGCCTTCATGGGGCCTCCGGAGCGCCTCCGGGGGCCCCGTGGAGGCCTCCCCGCTCCCTCCAGGTCTTTCACGGGGCCTCTGGAGGCCCCGTGTCGCGGTTTGGGGGCGGCCCGGGGGGGCCCTCCCAAAACCGCGAATAACCAAAACCGCGAATGTCAAGTTCGCGAATGTGGAGGGACAACTGTAATTCTAGATAATCCATTGGAATATTTAGACGATTTGAGAAAGACAATCCAGGATTACGCAGAGGTTTCAGGATTTAAAATAAACAAGGAAAAAACAGTGGTAATTACAAAGAATATGGACAAAAAACAAGAAGAACAGATTTCCAACATAACAGGTTTCACTATTGAGAGAAAAACTAAATATTTAGCTATTTGGTTCACTAAAAGGAATGCAGACCTATTTAAAAATAATTACGAGAAATTATGGAATGAAATAAAAAAAGATATGGTTAAATGGTCAAAAATTAATCTTTCTTTGCTTGGGAAAATCGCATCTGTGAAAATGAATATACTTCCCAGATTTATGTTTTTATTTCAGAATTCGCCCATTATAAACAATGACAAATACTTTAAGATATGGCAATCTGAAATATCAAGATATATCTGGTCAGGTAAAAAACCGCGTATTAGGTAGAAGCTACTTTTAGATAAAAAGAGAAAGGAGGTTGTGCGATGCCAGATCTGCAGTTATATTATCAATCCTGTTCACTTCTATGGTTGGAAGAGTGGATATTTCTTAGAGATACTAAATTGTTAACATTAGAGGGATCGGGTAACAGATACGGGTGGCACTCATACCTATGGTATGGCAAGATAAAGGAGAACAAAGACTTTAACAACCACTACATCAGGAAAGCGCTCATAAAAACATGGCTGAAATTAAAGACAACTTTTTATAGAAAGATTCCACTTTGGATTTCAACAGAGGAAGCCTTTTATGGCAGGACCAAAAATAAAGAAGAAAGCTGGCTAACCTATAAAGATATAGTAACAAAGGATAGATTAGAGATTGGGATAAAGACGAGAGAACAATTAGAAATGGAAGGATATATAATGAATTGGTTTTTGTACAAACAGCTTTATGAACGCTTTAGGATGGATAAAAAATTAGAAACTTTGAGATGGATAAAAACCAATTAGATGAAATTATTTGGGACAATAAAAAATATCATATAAAGAAATATTATAATATTCTATTAGAAAGGAAGCTAGAAATGGATTACATTAAAGAACCAATGGTCAAATGGGCCCAAGACATAGGACATATTATCAATTTAGATAGATGGGAGAAAGCTGAAAGATATGGATATTTGAACTGCCGTAATAAAAGAAAGGACGATTAATGAAGTTAAAAAAGATTGGGAACCGATAAAAGAGTACTGGAGGATGAAATGGAAAAATTTAGAGAAATTTGACTTATAGATTAAAACCTTATTGATCTTATTGGTAAGAGTATTGAATTTAAGTCAAATTCTGTATATATTTAAAGGTTATACTTAGAAGAACAAGAAACATACAAGGAGCGGGAAATATGATTTAACCTTACAGTAATAAATTACTTCGGGGGAGAAGAATGGTCATAGGAAGTAAAACATGGTAAAAATAGAACTAGAAAAAGAAATAGCGTGGATATATGATGTATAATATATAATATAGATTATCCTGATAAGATTTTATTTTAATATTGAAAATCTATGGATTATATTTGTGTAATTTCTGTTGTAACAACCTTATAAAATATTAATTTAAAAAGTATAAAGATTTGTTTTATTGTATAATATGACTTAGTTAGATATTATAATTATGTATTTATATGTCTACTAAGAAGAGTTAATTTTGAAGTAATAAAAATTATATATATATATATATATATATAGAGAGAGAGAGAGAGAGAGAGAGAGAGAGAATGCAATCTATTTAAATGATTATTTTGTATATAGTTTTTGTCATTTATCATTTCAGTCGATGTGGTCATCACATTATTGACCAAACCTTATCTCATGGATATTAACCCTTCTCATGTAAATATTAACCCTCATGCTGGTGCCATGTGTTCCAGAGATCCACTCCACCATTGTCTAGTGCATTGGAGTTTGGTGTGGTGGTGCCCAATATGTAGAGCCTTATTGTACTACGAGTACTATAGCACTATTCTTCCACTTTAACTGCTATGGCTGCCCCCAGTGGAATTCTAAGGTTTGTAATTTAGTGAGGCCTAAGAGTTCTCTGACTGAAAATGCTAAATGCCCTTCTTAAACTATAAATCCCAGGATTCCGCAGGAGGCAGCCATAGCAATTAAAGTGGAATAATAGTGCTGTAACAAAGCAGTGAGATGAGGCTCTTAGATTTTAAATTATAATGCTTATTTTTCAGCACATTTTTTGCAAGTCTTGCCAGTGTAGATATTGTATGTGGTTCAGACCGTGGAAATGTTATCTTTTTCAACTTTTTTGGCCACAAAATTCCACAGTGGGTGAATTCAATAGGTACAATGATTTCCAGCATGGAGAGGACTGTGTTGTACCTGCAGCCATTTAAGCATCAAAGAGGAGGAATGTCAAGAGGTAGCAACTCTAATTAAGCATCACACACATAGCTGAAGACAGAGGAACTCAAACTCAGACTTCAACAAGCTAAGTTTAAAAAAAAAAAAACCTAGACTTTTATCTGTCCATTTTGGTTTTCTTTCATATTTTATTTTTTTTAAAAAATGAATTTGCGCAAATCCTTATAAAAATGAGCTCATCCAGAAATCCTCATTCAGTATCAACTGCTATCTGGGGGAATGCAGTAGCACAATAGAATGACATGAATTAAACATATGCAGCTGCCTTATATGAAGGAGGATCAGTGATCCAATGAGCCAATGGTGGGCAATCATTCCAGGTCCAAGAGCAGCACATGGATCTGGCAGGGTAGCACTTCCCCCTACAGCCACCATTCATTGTTTAAAAAACATACTGGGATAACCCTCTAGGAAATAAGAGAGAATTTCCCCAGTTCTGAGGGCCTCCATAGCCTGTTTTAGGCTGAGGAGAGGCCTTTCCCCCACAAACTTCCAGTTTTGGGGGAAAAGTACAGACATACCTCAGTTAATAAAGCCTCTGGTAAAGAAAATCCTTTTTACAAAGTCTTTTTACAGAAGCCTAGGCCAGCCTCCCTTTTTCCAGTCTTCTTTCTTTTTATAGATTTTATTCATAAATACAACAATGTGTTGAAACATTACATCGTTTGTCCTGTAAAAATGTGTAATTACAATAAACAACATAAAACAACATGAGCAGGATGTGAGTCGTTATTTACATTCAGAGAACACTGATTGCTTTATTCGCTGACATCTGTTCTTATCCCCTGTGAAGCCTCTAGTATATCTTTCCAGAAGTTTTGTTGATATGGAGGAGGACATGGTTGGGACACATCGTTATTAATAAAGTCTATTAAGGGATACCAAATTTCAGCAAATGATTGTTTACCTTTATAGGTGCGTCTGATGTAGTCTGACAGTTTCTCCATGAACCATAAGTCCCATAGTTAAGCCCACCAATTTTTCACTGTGATGTTCCCCATCTTCCAATGTCGGGCAGTCTCAAACCTTGCTACTGCTATCAAAAATGTGCTGGGTTTTCTGTATTTTAAAGATTTGCTCTCATTCGCAAGGAGGGAAAGTAATATTAACATTGGGCAAGGCTGTATTTTTTGCTTTGTAATTTTGGAGATGAGATCTAGAATTGAATTCCAAAATGTGGCTACTATGGGGCATTCTACCCACATATGTAAATAAGTACCCTTGCGACCACAATTTCTCCAACAATTTGAGTTTATATTTTGTGTCATCCTTGCTAATTTTATATGTGTTAAACACCACTTGTAAGTTTATTTATGTGTGTTTTCGTTAATGGCAATGGTTCAAGTTTTGAAAGAGGCCGATGACCATATAATAGCCCAATCTGATTCTGTGATTGTTCAGTGAAGATCCGCTCCCAATCCCTGATGACACTGTGCACCTTTCCCGTTTTTTGTTTTTTATTTTTTTTGTCAAGTAGCCAATTGTAAATCATTGCTGAGTGTCCTGTGTTAAAGGGATTTGGGGAAGAGCATACATTTTCAAATGAGATTAGGCCTCATGGGGTTTCACCTTTTCTTTGAAGGTACATAATAAACTGTGAAATTTGAGATTTGTAACCAATTAGGTTTTATCAGTGCAAATGTATGTATTAATTTGTCGGTTGATTTGGGTCTATGACTAGTAAAAAGGTCTCTTATTTTGTATATCCCCTTTTCTTCTGTCTATCTGGATTATTATTATTTTTGTATTTGTTCCTACCCCCTGGCCAGCATTGGCATTGGGAGGATGGTGAAGGATGGTCTGCAATAAACAGTGCAAGAAAGCTTGACCCGGTAAAGAAAGGGATTCTACTCTCGGTGATCCTATTGTAGCTTGTGCTTATGTACAACAGGCAAAGTAAATAGTTCCCTCCAGAATCACTTACCAAGTATGTGTGAAGAGCAAAACAGAAAGAGAAGGGAAAGCAGATTAGCCTGTCTCCCCTGGCATGTTGAAAAAGCACAAATCTATAAGATCCACCACCAAAATGGAAATCATTAAAAAAAAATGGAAGCTGTTGAAAGAAAAAATAATAATCTCAGAATACATTTTGGAAGCAGCTTTCAAGTGGTGTTTAGAAGATTCAAAACCTTTCTGTTCACTTATGAAAGGTTTACCCAACCTAGTTCTTTTAGTTCACACGTGCATAATGTTAGTTTTGAATTAAAAAGTTTGCTGAAACATGTTGAACTGCCCTTCGTTTTGCAGTGTAGGACCCTAGCCCTATTCTTTCCATGTTATTCCTATTTCTGGTACCAAAGTTTTTATTTAAGGAGTGAAGCCCATACTTCATTAACGGAGGTATATTTGCATCTCTTCAGCCTAAAATAGTGTACCTCATAGATCTGTGAAATTGTCATCCTGGTCACTAGAGAGCACAAGAGAGCTTCTTCAGTAATAAATAAAAATCAGAGGCGGTGGAAAGGCCATGGAAGGGTGTACTGGGCCCATGGGCATCCCACGGGTCACACTTTGCCTACCCATGATCTAGTCCAGTACTGTGGACTTGGGAGTGGCTCTCCAATATGTCAGAGCTGTGAGACAGTCATAATTAGGTCAAGTGCTTTTTCTCAGTTGAAAGTAACTGTTCTGATTTTGGTCAGACCAATGCAGCGTGGAAGAAGTTAACCCCGGTGGAATATACATCAAAGCCCTTTCTGTTTCTGAGGCACCACTGTGCTGTCCTCTACCCCCTGCCTTTATACGTCCATGAATACACCACAGTACCCATTGTGCTTATAATATGATCAAATCCCATATAGCAGTGCATAATGTTGTAATTACAGGAGAATTAAGAGAGATTTGAAAAACCACAGCTGTTTCACCACTATACTTACAGGACAAGCACATGTCACATATGCAATTATGAAAAAAAAGAGGAGATGCTTCCATTCTGATGTGCGTGTGTGTGCTGTTCTGGAAATGGGAGTGGTTCCAGGCCTGGTCTACACTAGAGGAAAAGTCCAAACAGACTCCAGCCCTGGAGCCACCCGCACCTGCCTTGCAGCTGCCCCACTACCTGTCACTCCACAGGGACATCGGGTAAATTGTCTACATGTGTCCCCACATCCACAGGTTGCTCGGGTCTGCTGCTGCTGCTGCCTTTTCCAAGCACCAAATCACCTTTTCCAAGTTCTTGTTCTCCATCAGCTCCCTTCTTGGCTCTCAGGCAAATGAAGTGCTCAGATCACATGGCTGGGCACCTCAATTGCCTCAGAGCAAGTGACTATGCACCAGCAATGACAATGTCAAGGAGGGAAAGATTTCCTTTCCAGGCTGGGAACTGACATCCAAGGAACTGTAGTGCCTGCCAGACAGTGCTCTATCCTGACTCCCCCCTCCCACCAAATCCACGGAGCTGATGGAGAAAAAATGTGTTTTGCCAGGAAGCTGATGGAGGAGAAAGGCAGTGGTAGCAGACCCAAGAAGGGAATTTTTTTTTTCTGTTCCGGACCAGGAACTAGCCCAGACATTGAGGGAAATGGTGGTGCCTGCCAGGCAGCAATCTGTCCTACCTCTCCCCACCACCTGCAAAATCCTGGGTGAAAGCACTGGAATTTCCAGCAAACTCTGGAGCAAATGTTGAGGGTTTTTTAACCTTAAGGTAGTAATACCCCCCAGTTTGCTGCAGATAAGGCTATACATTGTGTAGCCTTATCACACCAGATTTGGTTTGTGTGTGTGTAGGTTTGCTTTGTGTAGACAAGCCCAGACCTCCTTATGACTTGGATTGGTACTGAACACTGACACATGTTACTGTTATAACATAAACTTTAACAGTGGTAAATGACACAGCAAATGGTACACAGCAGAGAAGGGTTCCAGCCTTTCTGCTGATGCGATCCAGCACCCCTTCTCAGCCAATGATAGAAATCAATCCAGCAATCCAATTCCTCAGGGCTGGCTATGGGGAACTCCTGGCTGCAGCTGTAACCCACTGTCAGGAAATGATATGGATGTGACCACAAGATGGAGCTGTAAGCTTAGTAATGAAAGTAGTTAAGCTCCAGTGGCAGGTGTGTGTGTGTGAGTCAGCACTTGAGAGTATGCACATCTGAGATGCCTGATGTAACAGGCATTTTTAACTGCCTATAAAAAGGAGGTGGGAATTATCTCCAGTGTGGGTTTGTTGTGGATGGTGGTTGGCGAAGCAGTATGTTGGTTTGAGAGATTTATGAAGAATTAGAGACGGCTGTCCTATACACTCTCTCTCTCTCTCTCTCTCTCTCTCTATATATATATATATATATATTGTAAATATACTGCAAAGATTAAAGCCCTCAAGTTGAGTGAAGGCTGGCCTTGTTGCTGTCTTTATTTGGCAAGCCAGAGCTCAAGGCAGTGTGCTGGGGTGAAGGAATTTTTTCCTTCTCAGCCTGAAGTCTTTTGCAAAAGTCTCTCCAGAAACCTTCTCCTTGGCGTCCTGTCAACATGGAACAACTCTGCAGGTGGTCGTGGTGGACACAGCACGTCTTTCTACACCCCAACACCCACTCCCCCCACGAGGCTAGTGGAAGTGGATTCCTGAGAGTTATTGGGAGAAGTGTGTGAATGTAACCCCATTCCCCTCATAGCTATGAGAACTGTGCAAGCAGATTTTAAAAAGAGAAAGTACACTCTCCCAGTCTGTTCCCAGCCTTTACAGTATATCGTTTCCTAGCCTCAAACTGCCAAGCTAAATCAAAGGGGTTGTCTAGATGAGAAGATATAATGCTGTGCAGCATTCATTTGTCTCCACAATCCTTTGGCAAAATCAATTGTATGCAAAGCTATCCTTGTTTGAAGTGCAACAATCCTTGCACTGTGATTCCTTACCTGTGATTCAAGATGGTAGCTGAGTGAATTACAACATGTTATTATTCTCTATAAATTGTTGCCACTGCACAGTATTTTTTTTTACTGTAAATCAAAGGTGCACAAGTGCGACCTGCTTAAAAAAGCTGCTTAGTCACCTCAGCACAGCAAAAAAAGTGCATGATTGATAACGTGAAACTCCAAAATGGTGCTTCTGGCCACTTCTTTGTTGGCAAGCCTGTTCCCCCTGCACGTCCGATCAATCCACTGTCCACTTCCACCCTTGCTGAGAATGCTCAGTGTCCCAAATTGAATAGTTGGATGTATGATAATGCGCAAGTTCGTGCATTATTTGAAAAAACCTTGGGGGAAACCGCAAAGGCATTTTCCACACAGTAGATGGGGTTTTTGTCCCCCCTCCTTCTGAATACTGTGAATCTTATTCGCAACATGTTGGAACAAAAGGTATTCTCCTTGAATTCTATGTGGAGTATTTTCATCATTTAGACAACCCCCCAAAGTATCTAACAAAGTCACCAAATACAAATTAACTAGGTGTACCTGGCATAATCACTCTTCTCTTTCTGTAATGTTTTCTGTTTGTCTTTTTTGTCATAATGTTTCATTTCAATGTCTTAGTCTATTTGATCTCTCTTCTAATGTTTCATTATGATTTTTTCTATAGTTTCTCAGAGTTCTTTCACATGGTTCACCATTTTTACAAATTCTGAAAAATTAATACATTGTTTTATGTGTTTTTTCTCAGACTCCTTTCACACGATTCAGCTACATGGTATTATTTTAGGAAAAAATATTGCACTGTTTTACCTGTGGGTGGTGAATGGCTGAAGGAGTGAGAGGAGGGAGGTGCCTTTGTGAGGCTGGAGGTGTAGATGCTGATTGAATGGCAGGAGTGGATTGTGAGGTGGAGAGGGAATTTGCATGTGGGTGGTGGCTGAGGGAGCAAGAGGAGGGAGGGGAGGTTTTCTAAGTGCTAATCAGCACACTGGGGAAGTAAACATACCCAAGCATTTTATATACAGTCGTCCCTTCACATTCGCGGGGGTTCCGTTCCGCGGACCCCCGCGAATGTGAAAAATCCGCGAATAACTACACCCCTCCCCAGGCCTTCGCGGGGCCTTCTTAGGCCCCGCGGAGGCCTCACCGGGCCTCCCTCCCACCCTCCCCGGGCCTTCGCGGGGCCTTCTTAGGCCCCGTGGAGGCCTCACCGGGCCTCCCTCCCACCCTCCCCGGGCCTTCGCGGGGCCTTCCTAGGCCCCGCGGAGGCCTCACCGGGCCTCCCTCCCACCCTCCCCGGGCCTTCGCGGGGCCTTCCTAGGCCCCGCGGAGGCCTCACCGGGCCTCCCTCCCACCCTCCCCGGGCCTCCCTCCCACCCTCCCCAGGCCTTCGCGGGGCCTTCTTAGGCCCCGCGGAGGCCTCACCGGGCCTCCCTCCCACCCTCCCCGGGCCTCCCTCCCACCCTCCCCGGGCCTTCGCGGGGCCTTCCTAGGCCCCGCGGAGGCCTCCCCGGGCCTCCCTCCCACCCTCCCCGGGCCTTCGCGGGGCCTTCTTAGGCCCCGCGGAGGCCTCCCCGGGCCTCCCTCCCACCCTCCCCGGGCCTCCCTCCCACCCTCCCCAGGCCTTCGCGGGGCCTTCTTAGGCCCCGCGAAGGCCTCCCCGGGCCTCCCTCCCACCCTCCCCGGGCCTCCCTCCCACCCTCCCCAGGCCTTCGCGGGGCCTTCCTAGGCCCCGCGGAGGCCTCACCGGGCCTCCCTCCCACCCTCCCCAGCCCTTCGCGGGGCCTTCCTAGGCCCCGCGGAGGCCTCACCGGCCCTCCCTCCCACCCTCCCCAGGCCTTCGCGGGGCCTCCGGAGGGCCTCCGGGCGTCCCGCGATGGCCTCCCCACCCCTCCCCAGGTATTTCACGGGGCCTCTGGAGGCCCCGTGTCGCGGTTTTGGGGGGGCCCGGGGGGGCCCTCCCAAAACCGCGAATAACCGAAACCGCGAATGTCAAGTTCGCGAATGTGGAGGGACAACTGTATATAGAAGATATTTTCTATCCCACTGGACAGCTGCCAGTACTGCCTAATCGTGATGCTAGCAAAGACTCTAAAAATCATCTGCCTAATGACAAAGGCCAAACTCACTATATTTTTAAAGGCTGGTAAATCCAGGCACATCTGCACAGATGTGCAGGAATGCAGATTTTGAAATAAAAAGATTGTGTAGTTATTCACTGCTGGACAGCTGTTAGGTACACATTGAAAAATAGCCTCCAAAACAGCAACAGCTATTATTAGTACAACAGACCAACCACATTGAAGGATACAAAATGCAGGACAAGCATGGATTTCCTGCCTGCATATCCCTTCATGCTGCCCAAGGTCAAATGAGATGTTGGGCAGGAAATGTTGCAAAACAAGTCCTACAACTCAGAATTCCTTCATACCAGAAAGAGTTATAGTACAATCGTAGAATCATAGAATCATAGAGTTGGAAGAGACCACAAGGGCCATCCAGTCCAACCGCCTGCCATGTAGGAATACACAATCAAATCATTCCCAACAGATAGCCATCCAGCCTCTGCTTAAAAACCTCCAAAGAAGGAGGCTCCACCACACTCCCAGGCAGTGTATTCCACTTCCAAATAGCTCTTACTGTCAGGAAGGTCAAGGTGGAATCTCTTTTCCTGTAGTTTGAACCCATTGCTCCATGTCCTAGTCTCTGGAGCCACAGAAAACAAGCTTGCCCCAGCTTCAGTATGACATGCCTTCAAATATTTAACCATGGCTATCATGTCCCCTCTCAACCTTCTCTTCTCCAGACAAAACATGCCCAGCTCCCTAAACTGCTCCTCTTAGGGTATGGCTTCCAGACATCCCACCATTTTGGTCACCCTTCTCTGGGCACGTTCCAGCTTCTCAATATCCTTCCTGAATTGTGGTGCCCAGAACTGGACACAGTATTCCAGGTGAGGTCTGACCAAAGCAGAATACAGTGGCACTATTACTTCTCTTGATCTAGATACTATACTCTTATTAATGCAGCCTAGAATTGCATTGGCTTTTTTAGCTGCTGCATCAGCTATTATATACTGCTAGAGTGGAACACACTCAGTAATCCATGGAAAGCAGAATCATGTGCACACACTCTATACAAAACTTTTCATAAAAGTGGTCTAAGGAAAAGTGGACTTTGTTGTTGTTGTTGTTGTTGTTAACTGCCATAAAGTCAACTTTGACTTATGGCAATTCCATGAATGAGTGGCCTCCAAGTAACCCTATTATAAACCACCCTACTCAAGTCTACAAGAATCATGTCTTCTTTGATTGAGACCATCCATCTGGAATGTGGTCTTCCTCTTTTCCTGCTGCCTTCTACCTTCCTAAGCATTATTGTCTTTTCTAGTGAGTTGTTGCTTCTCATGATATGGCCAAAGTACACCAGTCTCAGTTTAGTCATCTAGGCCTCTAGGGAGAGTTCAGGCTTGATTTGCTCTAGGACCATTGATTTGTCTTTTTAGCAGTCCCCAGTATCTGCAGAACTCTTCTTCAGTACCACATCTCAAATAAGTCAATTCTCTTCCTATCAGCTTTCTTCACTGTCTGGCTTTCTCAAACATATATAGAAATGTGAAATATGATGGCATGGACAATCCTAACTTTAGTATTCAACGATATATCTTTACATTTTAAGATCTTGTCTAGTTCCTTCATACCTGCCCTTCCAAGTCCTAGGGCTTGTCTAGACAAGGCAATTTAATGTGGATTTCTGTGCCTTAATGTAAATTTGCAACAGTGTTCATTTGTCTCCACGGTCCTTTGACAAAATCGCTGGCATGTGAAGCTATTCGTGTTTGAAGTTCAAACTGCAGCCATGCCTGCAAATCACGATGATGGCCACAAGTGAATTACTAGCATTATTATACTCCACAAGCGGCCGTCACTGCACAATAATTTTTTAACCGTAAATTAAAGGTGCACAAGTTCAACCTTCTGCTTAAACAAGCTGTTTGGTCACCTCAGCACAGCAAAAAAGTCCACAATCGATAGTGAGACTCCAAAATGGCACTTCCAGCCACTTCCTTGCTGGCAAGTCCGCCCCCACGTCTGACCAATCAGATTTCCAGTTTCGTCCTCTCTGAGAATGCACTGCGATTTGAATCATATGATCTAATGAGCGGTAATTCACATTTCCAGGCATTAACCAAAAAAAAAAAAAAAACAGCAAAAGCCGTGAAGGCTTTCCCCTCATGGTATTTGGAGGTTTTGACCCCGCTCCTTCTGAATAATATGAATCACCATGGAATCTCATTGGGACAAAAGATATTCTCCTCAAATTTTATGAGGAGTATTTTCACCATCTAGACAACCCCCTAGTCTTCTGATTTCTTGACTGCAGCCTCCATTCTGATTAATGACTGAACCAAGGTTTGGAAAATCTTAAACTATTTCAATGCCTTCATCGCCTACTTTAAAGTTATGTAAGTAATCTATGGTTATTATTTTTGTTTTCTTAATGTTCAGCTGTAAACCTGCCTTTGCACTTTCTTCCTTGACTTTCTTCATCAATTGTTCCAAGTCTTTGCTATTTTCTGCTAGTAGTAGAGTATCATCTGCATCTCTTAAATTGTTGATGTTCCTTCCTCCAGTTTTCACATCTCCTACCTTCCTCTGAGTCTAATCCTGCCTTATGTATGATATTTTTGACATGTAAGATAAATGTTTGTATATTTATTTACTAGATAGAGGGGGGAAATAGCACTTGGATAACCAACTGCTGAATGCATTGTGTGCCATGCAAGTGAATCATATCTTATAGCATAGAGTTAGAACACTAATGTAAATTGGTCCATTGTCTTGTTCTGTGGTTTCCAAACTATGAGCCTCATGGGGGCTTATAGCAGCTTCAGGAAGTGATTAAGATCTGGAAAATGGCATGGGAGGTGGGAAGAGTTAAGCATGCCCTCTCCCAGTAGTAATGCACTCATTAAAACATGAATGTTGTCTGCTACTGTTTTAAAGTTTTTTAAAAAAAGAGTTAGATCATGTCTTTGCCAGTCTTCAGGAAAGTGTCTTCCTAGACATAATGATCCTTTCAGATAGAGATGTTAGTGGTTGAATTTGGGACTCCCTATTTGCAAAACAAGTATTCTTCCATTGCTCTATTGCTTGATCTTATTAGACATGAAAAACATAGTGAAATATCTGTTTAGCAAAATAGTAGGTTCAACAGGAAAGATCTCTCTCACTAACCTTAGCTGAAGTCAGTATCTTGTAGATCTGAACTTAATAAATATTCCATACCCAAGCCCTTTAGTGTTGGTATCAGGAAGAAAAATTTAAAATGTGATTTTACATGGCACAGAATACTCCATCATGGTCTCCAGAAAATATTCCCAATTAGTGAAATTATAAGTATGTTCAATCAGAAGGAAGTCCTGTTTGGTTTGAGAAATTGTATAATCAGGATAGTTTTTCTTGTTGGTTCTGCTGGACCTCTCAGCAACTTTTGATTACATTGACCATGGTATTCTTCTGGGCCATCTCTCTGGGATGGGACTTTTGGCAATGTTTGCAGTGAATTCAGTCCTTCCTGGATGTAGGGGTTCAGAACATGACACCAGGAGGTTCTTGTTTGACTGGTTGGCTGTGTCAGGTGGTAGGATGCACTGGGTGCCTAAACAGGCAGCATAAAATAAACAGCAGAGTGTCGTTCCTTTAGGCATAAGAATAAAGGCACAGACACAGGCTTCTGTCTAAAATAAACTTCTCTTTGCTTGGGCGTAATGAAGTATATTTACAGATAGATACAGCATTCAGGAGAAAAACATCTTCCCTCTGTGAAATCCAACACGGAACTAACAAGCTTAACTCAGCTCTGCACAGTCCAGCTCCAGGGCTCTGAGCCCAGCAAATATTGATACATTTTTCCAGCTAGCTCCTGCAAACTGCTGCCAGCTAGCTTTGCAGATCTGTGCAGACTGTTTGCTACATCTAAGCTCTTTACAGAATAAATCTACTGTATGTCCCAATATCCTGACAGGCTCTTAGGGCTTTGTTTTGTCCTCCATGCTAATTAATGTTTAATATTCACATGAAATTGAGGTTCTCCAGAGATCTGCGGTTCTGTGTGACCAATATGCTGATTACACCAAACTCTACTTCTCCTTTCCATATACATTTGAGGAAGCTGTTTCAGTTCTAAACCAGTGTTTGATGTCAGTAGTGGACTAGATGTGAGGGAACAATCTGAAGATTTATCCAGACAGAAATAGATGCTCCTGGTCAGTCAAAAGGCAGATCAGGGAACAGAGTTTCAGCCTGTGCTTCATGGGGTTACACTCCCCATGAAGATGCAGGTTTGTAGTTCAGTTACCTTCCTGGATTCAGCACTGAATCTGGATTCCCAGATTTCTATGGTGGTGAAAGTACACTTGCTAGTTGTACTCATTCTTGGAAATGTATGATTTGGCTACTGTGACTCAAGCCCTCATTCTATCCCTTTTGATTTACTGCAACATTTTCCACATGGGGGTATCTTTGAAGAGTGTTTGGAACCTTCAACTGGTCCAAAATGCTTTGGCCAGACTGGGATCAAGGCTGTCACTGGCTACTTGTCTGGTTGCAGGCAAAATCCAAGTTGTTCATTACAATCTTTAAATCTCTATATGATTTGGGTCCAGGCTATTTGAAAGACTGTATTCACCCATACAAGCCCCCCAGGCTTTGAGATCCACAGAAAAGGCCCTTCTTTCAATCCCACCATCTTCAGGCACATTTGATGAGGATGCAAGAGATGGCCACTTGAGGACTCTAGAACTCCCTTCTGAGGGAAGCTAAACTTGTCCTCTTCTTGTTGCCTTTCTGTCAGAAGGTAAAGACTCTTTTGTTTAAGCAGGCCTTCAGTGCCTGAATAACTGATAGACTGATTGATATAGAGAGAAACTGTAAATGGCTAAACTGGACTTCATAATAAATTAAGCTTTTTTAACTTTATGTTTTAACAGAATTACCAATTTAATTTGTATTTTAATATGCGTAAATTATTATGTTTTTACAGGTAGCTGAAGTTTTAAAGTTATGATGGAAGATGCTTGGCATCCCAGCTATGGGAGAAAAGTAGGATACAAATCAAATAAAGATATAAAAATTGTTCAAAGTGGTACATTCTTCTTCCAGCCAAAAGCATCACTGAGACAAACATTTAGGCTAGGGTGCCTGATCCTGAAATGGTGGAGTGAGCCCCTGTCTTCCTTGGACCATAAGCTTCCAGGGCTGTTGTTGCTGTTGTTATTGTTGCTGCTGCTGCTGTTGCTTCTTAGGTATCTTCAAGTCGTTTCCAACTTATAGCAACCCCAAGGATTATGGGGTTTTCTTAGCAAGATTTCTTGGCAATAAGCGGTTTGCCTTGGCCTCCCTCTGAGGCTGAGAGTGTGTGACTTGCCCAAGGTCACCCAGTGGGTTTCCATGTCTGTGCAGGGATTCAAACCCTGGTATCCAAGTTCAAAACTCAAATGACTACACCACACCGGCTCACTTCCAGGGCTTTAGGTAGTCAAGTTCTAAACCAGAAGCCCTTTAACACTACACAATTACTGTATTCCACTTTAACTGCCATGACAGCATCCTGTGGAATCCTGGGATTTGTATTTTATGGAGGGGTATTTATGTTTTTCAGCAAGAGAGCTTTAATGCTTCACTAAACTACAAACCACAGAACTTGATTGGATGCTGCCATGCTATCATCTTCCAGTCTACTTTTTGTAGTTAAATTGTTTCCTTTCTGTAAGTGAAGTAAACCTTTAAAACTCACTCAGATAGAAACCTCCTATCTTCCTATCAATTTCCATGGTAAGATTACTTTGCTTTTCATAATTTCTTCTGCTCCTTTTAAACCACCTCATATCAAAATTACTTAGTTTTTCCTATTTCCTATTGTCAGAAATTTTTCTTCCTGTTTTTTTTAAGCCAATTGAAGTAATTATGTAAGTAATAGTAGGCCCATCACCCTAATAAAGAAAACTGTTCATTAATCAGGTTTTAATTGAATCAATATTGTAGGGAGTGAACAGCGCCATCCTGTCCACGTTCACTCAGAAATACCATAAATCCCTCTACCTGCATGAAGCTCATTCTCATGTAGGGGTGCTTTGGTCTACAATTGTGCAACATAATGACTGGTATGCTTACTCAAAAGCACATCCCATAGGGTTCAACAGGATTTACTCCTAGGTAAGTGTGTAGCCAGCATGGTGTAGTGGTTTGGGTATTGAACTATGGCTCTGGAGACCAGGGTTTGAACCCCTGCTTGGCCGTGGAAGCCCACTGGGTGACCTTGGGCAAGTCAGTCTCTCAACCTCAGAGGAAGGCAAAGGCAAACCCCTCTGAACAAATCTTGCCAAGAAAACCCCATAATAGGTTTGCCTTAGGATTGCCATACATACACACACACACACACACACACACACACATATATTAGAGAAAAAGACAAGTTTGGAATATATATGGGGTGGCTCATTGAAATCAATGTGAAAAGTTGGCTGTGAATAAGCTGGATCCAACAACCAGTTTAAATTTCCCACAGATGGGGTGGTTCCCATCTATCTAACTGTGTGCCATAGTTGCCAGTGCCACTGGTTGTTCAGGAGTGACCTCAGCAGAGGGCACTGTACTAGAAACCCTGTTTCTGTGGGGGATTGGTTCCAGGCCCCACCGCAGATAGTGAATTCCGCAGATAATAGTGAATGCCTTCGCTGCCACCACCTTCTCCCTCTTACCTGCCCCCCGCCAGCCATGCCATGCCACTGGACCCTCCGCACCCTGTGGAAAAGGCAGAAAGGAGGCAAGCTCGCTTCCTCCCTCCCTCCCCCACCCACCAGCACTGTAGCCATCCTCCCACCCACCCCACCCCGTAGAAGGGAGGGAGGAGGCAAGCTCAACCCCTCCTTCCTTCCCTCATTGTGCCAGATCCCTCCTCCTGTCCACCCCCAGCCGCCCTATCGGAACCCACTCCCCCACCCCAGAGAAGGGAGGGGAAGGTGAGCTTGACCCCTCCCTCCCTCTCTCACCAACCTGCCATGCTGGACCCCTCCTCCTGCCCTGTCAGAACCCATCCTGGAGAAGGGAGGGGGGAGGCAAACTCAACCCCTCCCTCTCTCACCCACGGCTCTGGAATCCTACCCCTGCCCACCTCACAGCAGCCCCATCAGAAAACCACTCCCCCACCCAGGAAAAGGTAGGGGGAGGCGAGCTCGACCCCTCCCTCCCTCACCTTCTGCTGCACTGGAATCCTCCTCCCGCCCTGTTGGAACCCACCCCAGAGAAGGGGGGGAGTGAGCTCGGCCCCTCCCTCCCCACCCACTACACCAGAACCCCTCCCCCTGCAAGCTCACCTTCTTCCTCCATCCCCTCCCACCCACTCCTCCGTCGCCATATGCGGATGGTGAATCAGCAGATGTTGGGTGGGGGGAATGCTACTGTATTATTAATAGCCTCTTCCAACCTGGAGATGGCCCTGCAGTCTTGGCTATGGTGGTGGTGGAACGACCTAAGACCTGCCTCTTTCCCCCCAAAATTAGATTTTATTGAGTTACATAACTTTCTTGTCCAGATGAGAATGTCAACATGATCTATAGGACTCTCTTTTTATGAAGTGTCCCATGTTGGTGGCAAGTTTCTATCTTTGTTTCAGGGCTTATCTGTGTGTTCTGTTCGTTATTTTAAATACTTTGGTGTTTTTAAGCAAACTTGAGTCTTCTTGAGAGAACCGCTGAGATTACACACTTCGGCTAACATGAAAGTAAGTGGATGTTTCCCTTAAAGGATCATGCACAGGACAGTAGAAAGCATTTATACGGTGTCATTAGAAGGCGATGTGAAGAAAGGGGTTACTGTAGCACGACCCTTGATCCAGTTCTTCAAACACAAGTGCTGGTCATTTGATCATTTCAGTTAATATGCCACAAAATTTCTGCTTTCCTTACTCATGTAATTATGGCATCTTAAAACACTAGTCTGATAAAGTCCTAAGAAACAAAGGTTTATACTGTACAGTAAGCGAAATAAATGTTGGGTTTATTTCTCACCCCCCCCCCCAAGCTATTTTTGCACTGTACTCTTTTGGTTTCAAATATTCTCCTTATTCCTCTTTTGTTCTCTAGTTGACTGTGAAAGCAAGTTTTATTAGTCTTTGCTTTGAGAGAATGTCATCCACAACTGTTGAAGCAAGCCACCTTAAAACAATCCAAATGGCTGAACCAACGATGAATATATTCGAGGGCATCCCAAATACAACATATGATTATTATGATTATTATTATTCTAACTGGTGTGATATGAATGACATCTCCAAATTTAGTGCACTGTTTACCAGCATTCTGTACTCTGTGATTTTTCTCCTCAGTCTCCTAGGAAACAGCCTTGTATTGTGGATTGTCCTGAAATATGAAAACCTCATGTCCTTGACAAATCTCTTCATCATGAATCTTTGCATCAGCGACTTAGCCTTCTCCTGCACACTGCCCTTCTGGATTGTGTACAGTCACTATGGATGGATTCTGGGTAATTTTCTCTGCAAAGCTGTGAGTGCCATCTTCTCTATCAGTTACTATGGCGGCGTTATCTTTCTTACCATCATGACCATCCTCCGGTACCTGGCTGTGGTTGATCCCTTGTCAACATTGAGAACTCAGACAAAAAGATCTGGTGTACTGGTGAGCTTGGCCATTTGGACCACCAGTTTGTTATTTGTGATCCCTGAGATAATTTATATCCAAGTGACAACTGATAATGATGGCCAACAGAACTGTGAGTACCAAGAGCCTTCCCCCTGGAAGCTGGTGGAGTTGTGTCAGCAAGTCATTTTCTTCCTAATCTCCTTCATAATCATTGCAGTTTGTTACACCAGCATGCTAAAGGCTCTCCTTAGATCAAGGGCTCAAAGGAGGTACAGGACAGTGAGACTCATATTTGCCATTGTGGTGGTCTTTTTTCTAAGCTGGGCTCCTTACAACGTGCTTGGGTTTGTGTATGTTCTGGCCTCTCAGCACACAATAACGCTACACTGCCAGCCCCTGAAGGAGGTTTTCTTTGCTTTTGACATCAGCCGCAAAGTAGCCTACTGCCACTGTTGCCTCAATCCAGTGCTCTATGTCTTTGTTGGGGTAAAATTCAGAAGGCATCTGAAACTCCTGTACAGGCAGTATACTCTGTGCCTTAAAGACATCCCACCATCCAGCCCGAGATTTCATTCTGCTCACTTGGGCCCATATGAGGAACCATCCCTGTATTAAAGCAGACTGTCCAACATAGGGACAAAAACCTGAACGACATAACCATACTGAAGGGAGAAAGGAGGGAAATGCCTACAATAAGTTGATAACTCTTCCAATACAAGCTCAGCAAATTCATTTGCTCAGCCTCACTCCCTTGACTCAGAAGGTTTATGTCAGGGCTACTGTCTGGTAGGATACCATGGAAGAACAAAGATGGGGGCAGGAGATACTGCCTAAATGATCTTGACTCCACATGAACATTCTCTAATCTCTGTTCCAAATCTGAGTGTGATTTACAGTTACCACCTACAATTCCCAGTGGCCATGATGGCTGGTGGATCCTGGAATTTGTAATCCAAAACTACAGCTTCTCCAAGCTTTGGACTTTATTTTGAAAATCTTTTCCAAGCTGCTTTGGATACCTTGTGAGATACAATGTGCTGAGGCGGGGTGGGGTGGGGTGGCAGTATTCTAACTATGTAAATTAATACATTCTTAATTTTATAAAATTTATTGAGTGGACCAGGTGGAAATGAAAATGAATATAAGGTGAGTGAGACGGTCAGAGAGGGCCCCACTCAGGACAGGGAATCTAAAGACAGAACATCCTCAGTGTATGGGTTTCCCGCACAGACTCCTCTGGAGGTCTTTAGGCATATGGCTATCTTGTCTCTGCATAACAGCCCCAGAAGAGGAAAGAGACCATCACTGCTGTAGATAACTGGTCCCATTGTCACACTCTTATGTTCAAGATGACTGTCCACATGTTTTGCTTGGAATCTGTTTTACTAATGACAGAATATATTTTCCAGATGTTCAGGCAAGGTTCCCCCCCACTTGATTTTAACCTTTTCTAAAACTTTTGTCACAGCTATCAGTGAAAGGGGAGGGTGGGAATTTGGTTTCATACAGGCTAATCCAAAATGCTTTTGGTTTTTTTTTTAATTTAATCAACTATTGCTCTAATATTTGAAATATGATGATGAATTAGGTATCAAGTGACTGGTATGCAGAAGTTGGCAGATCAATATCAGATATTGTTTCTGCAATATGTGTGGTTACTTACTTAACTCCCAACACAGCCACTGACAACATACATTAAAATAGCTGAAACATGTTACTGTTAATTTTGCAGGTTAATGTTAAAATGTTAATTGGAATCTTCTTAAGTTTGCATGAAAATGCTGGGTAGATATAGTTCTGGCTACATACTGTTTACCTATTATTAAATCTGAATTATCAATACATTAAAATAGCTGAAACATGTTACTGTTAATCTTGTAGGTTAATGTTAAACATGTTGATGGGAATTTTTTAAGCTTGCATGAAATGCTGGGTAGATATAGTTCTGGCTACATACTATTTACCTGTTGCCTATCTCAATGACAGAGCACATGAAACTGAAGCTTGGAAATGTTATTTTTTTGGATCCCAGCTCTGAGAATCCCCCAGTTTGGCCAATGGCTATGCTGACTGGGGCATTCTGGGAGTTGTGGCACACAAAAGTAACTTTTCCAGCTCATTTGGGAACAGAGGAAATTGCCTTACACTGCAATTGACAGTTGGTCTTTCTGGCATAGCATTGTCTGTCTGCACTGACTCACAGTGGCTCTGGGGGCTTCAAACTGGATTCTTTCCCAACTTTACCAGAAAAAGTCAAGTGTTAATTGGGCACCTATTAAATGAAGCAGCTTCATTGAGCTTAAAAAAGATGATCTAACTACAGTAACAAAGAAATCAGCTACCGTGGGCCCTTGGTATCCACTGGGATTTGGTTCCTGGACCCCTGTGGATACCAAAATCCATGGCTGCTCAAGTCTCATTATATATCGTGGTATAGTAAAATGGTGTCCCTTGTATAAAATGGCAAACTCAAGGTTTGGTTTTCTGGAATTTTTCTTTTTATGTAGTTTCAAGCTGTGGATGGTGGAATCCATGGATGCAAAATCCATGGATATGGAGGGCTGACTACAAAATTTGGAGCAGAATGGCTAAAACATGCTACCTGGAATGCTTCCAGACTATGCTGCAACATAATATTTGCAAGTAATTCCAGTTCTGCACCCTTACAGTGATCTGGTATATATAGCATTAATTTTAAACCTGAAGAATAATACTGTTTATAAACCTATGCTTTTGTATGATGAATCTTAAGATCTATAGTATCATAGAAACTCATTTATGATTGATTTTAAAGCATTTTTAACATTCATGGTCTCCATAAGGATTTTTAAAATGTATTTAATGGTAAGTGGAATTGACAAGTATTTGGAAATGCTACTGATTAACACATTTTTCTCTCTGATGCTAATAAAAGTTATTCTTAACACTGAACTACAGTATTTCTTGTGATTTTGATGATTCCCAAATAGCCTGTTGTGATTAAACTGGGGCTTCAGTGACCACAGCTGATAATTAATAGGGCATCTAGATATTATGAGAGAATGCCATTTCTACCTGATTTCAGCAGGTGGAATCCAGAAAAAAAAGAAAAGAAAAAACAATAAATCACTCAAGTAAGAACCAACGCAAAATTCAAACATTCAACCTATTTATTATTGGGGTAGGGGAATATATGATTCTAAGAACATTTTGAGCAGATTCGGCCTTGTAGCATTTTTAAAGTCCTATTATATTTAGTTTGTGTGTTCTCTAGTGTATTTTATTTTATTTTTATTTATTTCATTTATATAGCACTTTTTTCCTAGAGTGTGACCAGAGGTAGCTCACAAAAAGAGTCAACCAAAACCTAACAATACATTTTAAAAACATAATTAAAACCATTACCTTAAGGACTTTATCAGACGCGGCAAATACGGCATCATAACGACGTCTAATGGGCACAAAAGGGCGGCAACACCACATGACGTCGTGCTTTCATGATTTTGTGTGGTCAATCTCTCTCTCTCTCTGGCTTCTCTTCGCAAACGAAGATTCAGGAAGGACTCATCCCGCGCTTTCTGCAAGTGCGCTAATGACTAAAAAGGCCAATCCGACATAAACAAGTCCGGTTGCAGAAAGCACAGCAGAAGGTTTCCTTGGGTGGTGCTTCCGGGTTGTGATTTTTTCTGCGTTGTCATTTCTCTTCAAGACTTGTTTGGCGTGAGTTCTCAAATAAGGCTGCAGCATTGTGGATTGTGTGTCTCCATGCCTCCCGATGTGAGGTTAGGGCGGGCCATTGTTGGTGATCAATTTAGCCAAGCCTGAGATGTTGTTTCAGGGAGTCCTTGTATCGCTTTTTTGGCGCGCCCCTCTTACGCTGACCCGTGGCAAGTTCACCGTACAATACTATTTTGGGGAGGCGATGCTCCTCCATCCTAGAAACAAGCCCTGCCCAGCGCAGCTGTGTTCTCAATATCATGGCCTCAATGCTGGTGATCCCTGCTTGCTCAAGGACAGCAACATTCGTCACATAGTCAGTCCAGTGTATATTTAGGTTTGTGCGTAAACAGCGCTGATGGAAGCGTTCAAGGAGTCGTAAGTAGTGGCGATAGGTGACCCATGTTTCAGACCCGTAAAGGAGAATAGACAGTACAATGGCTCTATACACACTGATTTTTGTGTTTCGCCTCAGGTGTTTATTACTCCAGACTCTTTTGTAAAGTCTTCCAAATGCGCTATGTGCCTTTGCTAATCTGTGATCGATCTCTTTGGTCAATAAGGCATTATTTTTTATTGACAGGCCAAGCCATCAACAGATTGACAGTGGCATTTTCCCCCCGTCATGATTGCGAGCATGTGAAACCAGGTCCATTTTGCTGGCATGATTCCAGCATCAATGGGCAGTCACCGCCAGAACACTTCTGGGTAGGAATGCAAAAACTAGCCATGGGATGCTCTTTTTATGAACCTGCCAGGTTTACTTGGAAGTTTTAAAATGTGTTTCAAATGTGTGAAGAGGATGCTTAGCACCAGGAGTTTTTTAAACAGTACTGGTTTTAAAAATAATTGGCCCACTTTTGAGACATATCTTTGTAATTGATCCAATAGGTTTCCCCCCCCCCCTGACTGAACTATCAAATTACTTGATGAAGCCTGTGATCCTTTACACAACTACTTGGTAGTTAGTTCCACTGAAACCAATTGAACTCACTTCTGGGTAGACACATACAGGACTTTTTCAGACAGGACTTACCGTGCAAGAAGACTCCAGAACAGTTACGACACTGTCGCATGGCAGGGGATCCGTTTTGGACAACGCCGTCCCTCTCTCGGCAGCGTCCATGACTGTTCCGGGTATGATTGAAGGCAGCCGCGCCATTTTTTACTCACGGACAACTTGAGTAAAAAAATGGCATGGCTGCCTTCAATTATACCTGGAATAGTCATGGACGATGCCGAGAGAGGGACATCGGCATCCGAAACGGACCCCCTTCCGCACGACAGTGTCATAACTGTTCCGGAGTCTTCTTGCGTGGTAAGTCCTGTCTGAAAAAGTCCACAGAGCTCCACTGTCAATGTGGCAACTCTAATGTTTAAAAGCCATTGTCCATATGATGATTTACCAGTTATGCAGCAAAACATAAAAATTAGTTTGCCACAAAAAGAAAGCTACCCTTTCAGCAGCAATTCTATCTTTATCAGGAAAATAGGTGATCAATTTTTGCATTCAGACCAATTCTAGAACAAGGACCTTAGGCATGATCCTGTCCATTTGGAAGCCTTTTGTGCTGAGGATAAGATCGAGCTGTTAATACCCCATCAAGCATATGATTGTCCCAGCTAGGAGACAACTCAATAAAGGTAAACACTAGGTAGACAGCCAACTGCTACAAATCTGGACTGCAGCAAATTCAGGACCACAGACAATGCCACAGGTACTGATGCAGAGTCTCAACTTGCATTCTGGATCATGACAAGAAATCCTACAGGTAACATAGGAGGCAATTACCTCCAGCACTACACTGGAGCAACTACCAAGCTTCTCAAGGAGTGCCATATGGTTTTTAAAGTCTAGTTAATTATTGTTCCATTGCTAACTTCTGAGAATCTGAGGAGTGAGGAGTTCTTCTCAGGATTTCCATGTTTGCTAGCCGAATCCCAGTTCCATTCCTTGAAACTGGAGGGCAGAAATAATTTCCTGGGATTTAGTGGAAGAAGTGTGGGATCCAAGGTGGCAATGGTGGCAGCAAAGAAATAATACTTTTCTGCCACCATTGCTTCTGCACAGTATTGTCCAGCAGAGCTATCTCAGGAGGTCAGGGGCCTTTTACATTCTGGCCCACAAGAAGAAAATAGCCACTCAACAGCCCACTGTGAAGAATTTGCAAGATGCTTCGCAGACAAAATTGCTCAGATTCACTCTGACTTGGATGCTGTAGTTGAGACAGGTCTTACGAATGTAATCTTGTTGCCTGCTTGTCGTGTATTATCGAACACGTTTCAGTTTGTGCAGCCTGAGGATGTGGACAGGATCATTGGAGAAGTGAGAGCCACCACATGTATACTGGATCCTTACCCTTCCTGGCTTCTGAAAGCAGCCAGAGAGGGCCTGGCCAAGTGGTAAGGGGAGTGATGAATGCCTCACTGCAGCAAGGGAAGTTTCCATCTTGCCTAAAAGTGGCTGCGGTGAGGCCGTTACTTAAAAAGACCTCCCTGGATACCACTTTTCTGAATAATTATCATCCAATCTCTAACATACCATTTTTGGGCAAGGTTCTGGAGTGTGTGGTGGTCTCCCAGCTCCAGGCGTTTCTGGATGAAACAGATTATTTAGATTCATTTCAATCTAGCTTCAGGCCTGGCTATGGGATGGAGACAGCTTTGGTGGATGAACTATGCAGGGAAATGGACAGGGGAAGTATGTCCCTGTTGGTTCTGCTGGACCTCTCAGTGGCTTTTGATACCATTGGCCATGATAGTCTTCTGGGCCACCTCTCTGGGACGGGGGCACTGTTATGCAGTGGTTCCAATCCTTCTTGGAGGGGCAAATTCAGAAGGTGGTGCTGGCTGTTGGCATGTGGGATCCCTCAGGGTTCTGTTTTGTCCCCCATGCTATTCAACATCTACATGAAACTCTGGAGTTCTGGGGTTCAGTGTCACCAGTATGCTGATGACACCCAACTATAGCTCCTTTCCATCTGGTTCCAAGGAAGCTGTCTCGGTACTGAACAAATGTCTGTTGTCAGTAATGGATTGGATGAGGGCAAACAAACTGAAACTTAATCCAGACAAGTCAGAGGTGTTCTTGGACAGCTGAAAGGTAGATCAGGGAACAGGGATCAAGCCTGTGATGGATGGGGTCACACTCCCCCTGAAATCTCAGACTCATAGCTTGGGTGTTCTCCTGGACTCAAGTCTGAGTCTGGATGCCCAGGTTTCAGCAGAGGCCAGGAATATACTTGCACAGCTAAACCTAGTGCACCAGCTTTGCCCATGCCTTGAGACATTAGATCTGCCGATGGTGACACATACCTTGATTACATCCTGTTTGGACCATTGTAATGCACTCTACATGGGGCTACCTTTGGAAACTGTTTGGAAACTTCAATGGGTCCAGAATGCTGCAGTCAAAATGCTGACTAGGGCCAGTTATAGGGAGCAAAAATGTGGTTGTTATGTGCCTTCAAGTCATTACTGAGTTATGGTGACCCTAAGGTGAACCTATCATGGGGTTTTCTGAGGACTGAGAGTGTATGATTTGCCCAAGGTCACCCATGGCTGAGTGGGGATTTGAATCCTGCTCTCTAGGGCATACTTTTTAAAAATCTCTTTTTAATTATATGAGTTTATTAATACAACATATTACCTTATATTCCAACTAATTATACATTTCCTATCTTAAAACTATACTCAGTTAATAATTAATCTCTCATATACATGCATAATATATCCTTTCTATAACTACTTCCTCCTCCTCCCCTCCCACCCATTCCAGGAATGGTCTTTCCATATTAACTTCCCTTTTCTCTCATGTGGAAAATCTTTTTAACTGTTTCTCAGACCCCTCCCTCCCTTCAACAAACTCAATCATTATTCTCCAATTACTAAGCCAAACCTTTTCTTTCAATTGGCCAAAATAAACCCTCCTTTTTTCCATTATAATATCAAACAACGTGTATTCTGATATAGTATATTGCTTCCATCTATCACAATTCCGCTTTTCTTTATCTTTCCAGCCATATGCAATTACTGCCTGTGCCGCTACAATTAATTGTTCAGTTAGATATTTCTCCACCTTCTATAATCCTAACATTGCAAGTTATACATCTTTCTTTATTTAATTGAACTTTTTTCCTATTATTTTATTCATTTCTTGTTCTATTTTCTTCCAAAATCTTTGTAATTCACAACACTCCCACCACATATGAATGTAGTTTCCTTTGCTCCCACGCCCATGCCAGCAAGCGGGTGAAACATTTTTAATGTATGATAACTGATGTGGTGTTCTATACCATCTTCCTATTATTTTCATCTGTAATTCTCTAACCTTATAATTTTTAATACTTATAATTTCTTGTAGCCATTGTTGGATTTCTTCCTTATTAGTCTTAATATTCTTTTCTCATACTTCTGATAGGCCTTCTATAAGATTATATTGACTATCTAAACATCTTTTAAATCCTACCACCTAACCCTTTCCTACTTTTCTGTCTCATGTTCAATATTTCTTCTAATGGATTTTGGCCATCTTTTATAGCTATTATTTTCTATAAAGTCTTATATATGCCACCTAATTGAAACCAATATTAATAACGTATCAACTCCAATATTTCATTTATCTCTATCCTTTCCCCTAAATTCTCCAATATAGCACTAATTGTCCTATATCCAGGTCTCCAGGGCATACAACTCCCTTGTTAAAACAGTTTCACTGGCTACTGGTTTGTTTCTGGGCACAATTCAAAGTGCTGGTCATAAAGCCCTATATGGCTTGGGTCCAGACTATCTGAAAGACCATGTGAACCTGCAAGAGTTCTAAGATCTTCAGGGGAAGGCTTTTTCTCAGTCCCACCACCATCAGAAGTTTACTTGGTGGTGACGTGAGAGACAGCTTTCTCAGTGGCTGCTCCCATCCTCTAGAACTTCTTTCCACAGGAGGCTAGGCTGGCTCTCTCCCCGCTTTCCTTTCACCAGTAGGCAAAAACCTTTTTCTGCCAGCAGGCTTTTAATATGTAATTGCATCCACAGAGGCTTTTTATTAGCGTGGGTTTTTTATTTTTTATTTTTAACTTTTATATGTTTTAAATAATTAAACAAATTTAAATTTTTAAAACTGTGATTATTTTAATCATTTTAAATTGTATTAATTTATGTCTTTTGTGAATCGCCTTGGGTCCCACTTTGAGAGAAAGGTGGCATAGAAAACAAACAAACCCTTCAAACTGATTCTGACTCCTTGGAGCTGTTACAGTTGGAGAATTCAGTCTTTGAAGCTCCCCACCATAACAGTTAGTCTCTGAATATTTCACTTAGCTAAATCTCACGTTTAAATAGCCTCTGATGTTAGCCAGATGTAGCATTGGAATTATGGTCTTGGGGCTATGGGTCACCTCTAAACTTGTCAGTGCTTTTCATCCTTTGCTGTTTCTCTTGTACTGGGAGCAGGTCCTGCCATATCATCTGACTCATGAACTTGGCTCTCACACCTCTTCAGGAAGGGATTCCACCACCCTCTCCCCTGAGGGTCTAGGATCTTCAGAGATTGTCTGCTATCTGATCCTTAACACTTTGGAGGTTCCTTCTAGAGGGGACATAAGCAAACTTTTACTTTTATGGGAATCTGAATTCAGATAAACCCTTTACCAGGAAATGACTATTGCCTTGCAGTATCTTTCATTTCTGATGCTAGTGGTCAAGCCAATAAATTGGATGATTAGGTAGCAGCTGAACACACCTTCTTTATACCCTAAACTTGATTTATAAAGGAGGCTGGCAGCCCTACCTGTCAATCATTGTGCAAGAGAGATTAAATTTTGGATATGTCTTGGAGAACAAAACACAGGTTTCTGGATGATTCAGGCTTCCCGGTGGTGTGCCAAGTCTACCACAACACACAGCAACCACATTCCAAGCATCCAGGGAAATACTGCCAATGTCAACGGGGCAGGATCTGCTGTGTAAAGCTGTATCATTGACTGCATTGTACTGAACATAGGATATGAAGCAAGCATGCTATTCCCCTTTGCCACCTCACCCTGCCACAAGTCTTTCATATTTTAGCTGCGCTGTGAACATATTTAGCAGTTTCTCGGGCACATGCACCAGTGGAATATTCTGCTGGAATGTTCTGCTGGCATATCTGTTACAAGGGAACTGTATCTGTTGTTCTAGCAAAGTTCCTACAATATTCTTTAGTTCCTTAACCAGCATATGGTATAGGATTGTGCTCTTCATGTGGTTAAATATTATATTCAACCAAATTCAAATTTACCATACTTTTATTGGAAAACATACAGCAATTTCAACATATGACAGTACAAAAGCATGCATTACTCTTGATTAAATTTTGATTAAATATTTATTAAATTTTAATGAGGAAAATGAAGGCACATGAAACTGTTAGCATATTAATTATAGCTCACCAAAATAATGGTGCATTTACTATATATATATTTCCTAGATTGAAGTTTAAATCCTGTTGTAAGTCCTGACTAGGGTAGACTCAAAGGAATTTACATACATGGTGACTCGCCATTCAGTAATAGATTGAATGGGTCTATTCTAGTCAGGACTAACCAGCAGGTTACCAACCATAGTCATCTGCAAAAAGTTACACTACTTAGGCGTTCACCACACAAGGCTTTTTTCTGTCATGAAAGTGCTTCAGTGTTGGGTTGAATTTGCGCGGCCCACACAACGCCGTATGTATTCAGTATTCCCTCTGTCTCTGTTCGATTTCTGGTGTGCTACAACCTATTGATGATTTTCCCCCGTCAATAGGCCTTAATTGCGCAATTAGCCCACTACAAGTAGAGGTGTGGTGTGAAATTTCGTGTCTGTTCCAACTTTAAGTCATCATGTGGTCCTCTGAGGGCGTGTCTTCATTGTTCCATCTGTACTCCACCCCCTTACAGCTCCACATTTCACTTCCGGTAGCCATTTCGTGTAGGAGCTGGGACAGATCTGGTGAGGTAGGTTTAATAAATTTACTTCAAATTTATATTTGGTAATTTCGCGTGATGCTGCACAAGCGCTGGATAATATACTTTATATCTATATTTCATATGAAACATGATTTCTCAGCTCAGGTTTGCTGTGGACAATGAAACCTTTCCTCATCCCTAATTATCCCACAGCTGCCTCTCATGTGCTCCATCGCCATCTTCCCTCCCATAAATAAAAACAATGCTGCTTCAGGGTTTGAATGCTTCTATCTTTGCTGTGCGTGAGAAAATTGACCTGGCATTGTGTGCTTTTCCCTAGCATTAAATGTTCTGTTGCTCATTTCTCAATTTCCTCTTTTTTTCTTTTCCTTACTCACGCGAAATCACATTAGGCAAGGCATGTACTGCTGTACCATGTTAACTTGTGCTTGTGTGGTAAACGCCGAAGATACTATTCCATGCCATTCTGTGTTCTTGTCTTTTATTATTGCAGGTAGGCACAGGGACCATTAAAACAGATTCTGCAATGTTCTGCTGTGGCACTAGGAGCTTTGATAAATGTCCCCATACTGGTATGTACCTCATTGTTACTCTTTCGGTAACAGAAATTTCTGCAGTTTACACATTTCAATATTTCTTATTTATTTATTTCTGCTTTCCTTAGAAGGAGATAATCACTCCAGCAATGCCCCTGGCCATGGATCAAACATGTTCCTACAGTTTGATCGCAGTACTACATGCCCTAGTCTCTGGGAGGGGAGGAAGCTTGCTCCATCCTCTGCATGAATTAACTTGGAATAGCAATTTCTGCCTGCTATGCAACATTTCTGCTTTCCCTGAATCCCTCTAATCATGCCCACCACTCCACAAAAAAACTCTTTTTAAATTCTCAACTTTGAGCACAATGCTCCGTGCACCAGTCTCTGGGGGAAAAAAGTTGGCTCCATCCTCTGCATGAATTAACTTGGAATAACAACTCCTGCCTGCTGTGCAACATTTCTACTTTCCCTGAATCCCTCTAATCATGCCCACCACTCCACAAAAACACTCTTTTTAAATTCTCAACTTTGAGCACAATGCTCCGTGCACCAGTCTCTGGGGGAAAAAAGTTGGCTCCATCCTCTGCATGAATTAACTTGGAATAACAACTCCTGCCTGCTGTGCAACATTTCTACTTTCCCTGAATCCCTCTAATCATGCCCACCACTCCACAAAAACACTCTTTTTAAATTCTCAACTTTGAGCACAATGCTCCGTGCACCAGTCTCTGGGGAAAAAAAGGTTGCTCCATCCTCTGCATGAATTAACTTGGAATAACATCTCCTGCCTGCTGTGCAACATTTCTGCTTTCCCTGAATCCCTCTAATCATGCCCACCACTCCACAAAAACACTCTTTTTAAATTCTCTACTTTGAGCACAATGCTCCATGCACCAGTCTCAGTGGGGGGAGGCGGGGAGGATGGTCAATTCCCTGCATTACCAGAAATAGAGCACTACAGCGTGGCTACTATGTCCACCTTTTTAAGGCTATGTTCTGCATGCCCGATGCTAACTGTTCTTTTTCAACTCCCATAGGTGTCTCTTGGATGTGGGACTGCAACATGCTGCCGCCCAGTGCATGCTAGTAGAGAAAACAGTACAGTTGGGGAAACATGTGTAACAGGAACTCAAACACACTTATCGTGATGGTTCAATGAATCTCATTATCGTGCAATTTAAGCTTGGGTTCTCGAGTTGTTCCTGCGTGTTTATTTGGGCATAGCGGCAGCAGCTACAGCACCTGAAAAGTGTCTAGTGTATGAAGGGGTTTCTATGTCTGTAAATTGTTATTGTTGAGCATGTTGGAAACCATGAAGGGTGATTTTAGCAGTAATGCTTGCTGATTTCCTGCAAGGGATCACATTGCTCTTGTTTACATATCACCATTACCTTAACAGGTAATTTGGTGATGTCAAAAAAAGGCGCAAAGGAAATACCAAGATGACAATGTCGTGGAAAAATGGGAAAGACATAGTAGAGAAACAGTACACATGCATGGCTCTTGTTGCATGAGTTTCTTATTAATGTCTTCCCATGAGATCTACCTTCTTAACACAACAGTGAACATGTACATATCTCAACGCCACCACCTTTTGCTTCTCCTCTACTTTGAACTCAGTGCTCCATGTACTAGTATCCAAAGTCCAAAAAAGGTTGCTCCGTCATCAATAAAATCAAATTTCAAATTTTATGATATTCTAGTATCTAATCAGGCCTAATACGTCATATACTGACTATCTCTTGCTAACACTGGATGTTGTTCCCTCCCTAAGCCACCACCCATAGCTAAATTTCAACTTTTTTCAAAGAGGTCAGTGAAGTAGTCTCTGGAGCAGTAAGTAATGATGGCCCATCATTGGTAGAATAACCATACAGATAATAAATAATGCCTGTACTCTTACATAGTCACCATGTGTATGGCTCACTTAAAATGCCACCCTCTCTGTACTCCACAAGGTAGGCAGTGTCCAGTTATTTCAAGTCTTTGTCTCTCTAAAAGAAATGAAGTGGACCTGTCTGTAAATGTAAATATGATACCTTGTGTAGTTTTGTTAGTCTCCTCACACTACACATGCCTGTCTCTACAGGCCTCCTCACCGTCTGTCCTTCATTAATTTTTATTTCTACTGTTCTTGGTGTCTCCCTTGCACCTGGCCCAAGACTCCGCATTATACAGTGCCTAAAAATAAGTATTTTCTCTCACAGCTCTAGTTATGTCAAGGTATATGTCACCCTTCTGTAACATGTCCTGTACTGCATGTGTACTGTGTGTTTATCCCTGCAGGAATAATTAAAACTGGAGACCTTTATTTTTTAAAAAACCAGATATCTGTATTTCTTTTTCATATTTACATGTTTTACAAAAACCGCTTAAAGAGAAACCATCCACATATACATTTCTGTTTCACAATGAAGCTTTCATGCAGTAGACAACAAGTAAATGAAAACATAGTACCATATATTACTACATAAGGATACACATGCGCAAAATCACCAGTCATAGCAATTAAGAGCTTTCAGTTTAAATTACAGCTTCTCTTGGAGACATTAGCAAATAAAATTACCCATTTTTTGAGAAAATATATGTGTGGCTGGGACAAAAAGGGGGAATAAATATATGTGGACAGTGTATCAAGACCAATAAAGAAATCCATGCATTGGAAATTACTCTAAGTTGTCCCTGCAACGCCTTTACATTAAATGATGGCCCTTTTACAGCAAACCTTTTAATCATTTTTTATCCAGTTTACCTCTCATGACAAAGAAGCATGTTATCATTGTATTTTCTATGTACTGTATTGTGAAACGTTTAGAATTCTCAAATAGAGTGCTGTTGTGCAGTACTTTACAAAGAAAACACAAATAATTAGTTTATTGGGAGAATTGTATGGGCATTTAAAAATGAATGATAATGATGTAGTAGTTTGGTGTGGTAGCATTCTATAGCCCAGTGGTTCTTAACCTGGGGTTCATGATGTCCTCACCACAAAGGCTTGAAGGCTGCTTGACCCACTTCCTCCCTGCAGTGGAGTGACCATGTGACAGGAACCAAGGCAAAGGCTGGCTGGCTGGCTTGGCCTGTACATTGCCATTCAATCCAATCCAGCCACAAACTTGCAGGAAGAAGCAAGGGCACCTCGGAGGGAAAGTTTAATGGCTGGTGTAATTGTATTATTATTATTATTATTATTATTATTATTATTAGGGTTTTATATCTTGAGTTAAGTCTTTGGGCAACAAAATATATTTAAAGGGGGTCCCTGGTAAAGAAAAGGTTAAGAACCACTGCTCTAGGCCAATGCCTCTCAAATAACATTGATGGGATACTGGTGTTTTAGTGACAACAATAAAACCATTGTTCCCAGTAATATTACCCCAAATTTTAATTTATATTCTTTATATTCTTCTGTTAAAAGAGCTAGAGTGTAGTAGACGTTTCAGCATTGCACTATGACTTGGGCAAGTCACACTCTCTCAGCCTCAAAGGCAGGCAAAGCCACACCCCCTTTGAACAAACCTTGCCTAGAAAACCCCATTATAGGTTGGCCTTGGTCAGAAATGACTTGAAGGCACAAAGGCAAACACACTCTTGCTGCCAACTGAGTTCATCCTGCAAAAGGAATATGGGGAGGGGAGCGAGCCCCATCCAGAAGAGAGTGCACGAAGGGGAGAAAGAGAGAATACACCAAGGAAGGAAGAAATGAGTGGGCAGCGAGGGAGCAGGAGGGAAGACGGGAAAGAGAGAGGATCCTCTTTTGAGAGAGTGAGGGGAGGAAGAGGGGGATGTCCAGAGAGAAAGAGAGGGGGGAGAGGGAGGGGAACCCATTCCTTCCTTCCTCCTTTGCTGCTGGGGTCTTCCTCCCTCTCCCTTCTTTCCTCCTTCTCTGTTCCCCCCTCCGTCCGGCATCGGGCATCGCCACTTTCACCTCCCTTTATCTCGCTCCCGGCTGGCTTCCCTGCCTGGGATGGCCAGAGCAGGCAGGATGGGTGGGAGGCAAGGGCTACCAACTGCCACTGCTGCTTCTTCCCCCACTCCCCTTCTCCCAGGAACAGAAATGTTTATATCACAGCTTCACGCAAATCCAACAAAAAAAAACGCATGCACAAGGGGAAAATAAAATATCATCCATGAACACATTCCCACGAGATCGCATGAAACCTAAACCTCAACTTACTGAATTTCAAGCTATCAAGCATGCACACAATCAAGAAAGGAAGTGATGTTACCAGGTGGTGATTGACGCAGCACTTGAGAGGAGGGGCGAAGCCAGCACATGTGGTATGCAGAAAGTGCAATACTCATTGCTCTTCTGCCGCTGTTTCGGGATTTAGGTGAGACATGTGGTAGAAAACAGACATGATTCCACTATTGAGATGACGGAATCATGCTGGAACAAGCCCTTGTGTGGTAAACGCCTTAGAGTGTTTAAACTGTGAATTACACGGGGTCCTGTATCTATTTATTATGATATTAATTTTAGGAAACAACAGGTTTAGAGGTAACGATATTTTATATGGAAAGATATGGCAGCAGAATATTTTGCAAACTTTTTCTTTTGCTCATCATCACTGGACTTGACTTGCATGTGTAGGTTTGCAATCTAATACACATTTAACAGGGAGTAAAACCTGTCTCATTAAGTCCCAAGTGGGACTTACTTCATATATAGCAGAGGCAGGAAGAAGGTTGACTTGGAGCTACTTGTAGCTCTCTGGGTGATTTACAATATGGTACCTTAGCAAAGACTCCTGACTCCCAACAAATGAGCTACATGTGCACACATGTGCAAACATGCTAAATTACCTAAATTAGGGTGGTAAATTATCCCCCCCTCTTCCTCTCTCTCAGACACTGTAAATTGGGTGGGGTAAATGTGGTCTCTAGGCCACAAGCTCCAGGAAGGTTTTTTATGCCTCCCGGCCTTTTCAAGATTCTCTCAAAACCCTTGGCACCACAGAAACACCCCCACCCCATATCTCTCTGGCTTTTCTTCGCAAACGAAGATTCAGGAAGGACTCATCCCGCACTTTCTGCAAGCGCGCTGATGACTAAAAAGGCCAATCTGAGAGAAACAAGTCCAGTTGCAGAAAGCACAGCAGAAGGTCTCCTTGGGTGATGTTTCCGGGTTGTGATTCTTTCTGTGTTGTCATTTCTCTTCAAGACTTGTTTGGCGCGAGTTCTCAAATAAGGCTGCAGCATTGTGGATAGTGCATCCCCATGCCTCCCGATGTGAGGCCAGGGTGGACCATTGTTGGTGATCAATTTGGCCGAGCCTCAGATGTTGTTTCAGGGAGTCCTTGTATTGTTTTGTTGGAGCGCCCCTCTTACGCTGACCGTAGAGTTCACCGTAGAGTACTATTTTTGGGAGGCAATGGTCCTCCATCCTAGAAACGTGCCCTGCCCAGCGCAGCTATGTTCTCAATATCATGGCCTCAATGCTGGTGATCCCTGCTTGCTCAAGGACAGCAACATTCGTCACATAGTCAGTCTAGTGTATACTTAGGAGTGTGTGTATACAGCGCTGATGAAAGCGTTCGAGGAATCGTAAGTGTTGGCGATAAGTGACCCATGTTTCAGACCCGTAAAGGAGAATAGATAGTACAATGGCTCTATACACATTGATTTTTGTGCTTCGCCTCAGGTGTTTATTACTCCAGACTCTTTGTAAAGTCTTCCAAATGCGCTATATGCCTTTGCTAATCTGTATCGATCTCTTTGTCAATCTTGGCATCTGAGGAGATGGTGCTTCCCAGGTAGGTGAACTGCTGAATGGACTTAAGCACAGATTTGCTGACGGCAATGTGGGGATGGTGGTGTTCATCCTGTGCTGCAGGCTGGTAGAGAACTTCCGTTTTCTTCAGGTTGACTTCCAGCCCAAGCAGCTCTGCAGCTGTTGCGAAGCAGGATGTTAGGCGCTGCAGAGCTGCTTCTGTGTGGGCAACAAGGGCAGCATCATCAGTGAAGAGCAGCTCATGGACTAGATACTTTAGGAGATTTTCAGACCGCGTTTTACCGTGGCTCATGCGGGAGGAGCTTCCGGGAGAGGGACGGTGGTCTTGCGCGGCAGAGGGTCGTTTTCGGACGCCACCGTCCCTCTCCCGAAACCATCCGTGTCACTTCCGTGAAGCTTCGGAAGCCTCAGCGCCATATTTTAATCACAGGCAACCTCCGTGATTAAAATATGGCTCTGCGGCTTCCGAAGCTTCACGGAAGTGACACAGATGGTTTCGGGAGAGGGACGGCGGCGGCCGAAAACGACCCTCTGCCACGCAAGACCGCCGTCCCTCTCCCGGAAGCTCCTCCCGCATGAGCCACGGTAAAACGCGGTCTGAAAATCTCCTTAGAGTCTTAGTGCAAGCCCTCAGGCAGCTTAAGTTAAACAAGCTACCATCAGTATGGTAATGTATATAGATGCTGTCTTCCTCTTCGAGCTCTGCCATAGCCCTTTGGAGCATCATGCTGAAGAAGATTGTAAATAAAGTTGGAGCAAGAACAATATGGCAAAACAACAAAAGGGAAATGGTTACTTTCACCACCCACCATCCCCCCCAAACAAGGAAAGAACAGTCATGCCTGAAACCAGAAGTATAAACCACTAATCTCTTCTCAATTTCCTTCAGCCTAAAATTGGAGGAAAACAAGGTACTACAGCCCATTACAGGGGCATACTTTGGCCCCACACATCCCCATGGTTGCCCACCTCTGCCCTAAATTCTAGTGCTAAAAAGAAGAAATGATGAGTGGGTTTTTAACCAGGAGCTAAAAAGCTCGAGGGACTGTGAGCTCCATTCTGTTCCGGTACTCAAAACTATTTCTTGGGCTCACGAATCTTGAATTCTAAGTGCATGTCTTTTGCACCATGCTTTAATTTGTGGATCTTGGAGTGCTAACAAAAAAAGAAGAAAGAAAAAAAGTTAAATCACAAAACCATTTAATTCTGTCTACTTGTGATGTACAGGACTATGCTGCGAGTTGCCTGGGCAGCACTCTACAAGGCTGTTTGCACACCAAGACCCCTACCTTCCACTGGACAATGTGGCCTTAAAGAGTCAGTCTTCTACTTCAAATTTTACAGCAAGCCTTAGCCAAAGTAGTTGTCTGACTTCCTAAGACTGCCCTCTCCATTAAACCAAGTAATACTGCCTGAACAACCTATTTGACAGGGCAGTCTTTGTGTAGTTGTGAGTATACTGAGTGACTGCAAGAGGGAAAAGAAAAAAGTCTGTAAAAAAGAAGAGGGTAGTTCAACTCACATTGGCCAGCAAAAAGTGTGAATAAACCACAGGAAGAGCTTGTGGGGATTTGTTTTTGCTTTTGCATTGATTTTTTTACCATGTGAAATATACATGATGAAAACAAAACATGTAAGGCATGAAAATAGCAGCTGCACGAAGAGAGAATAGTTGCTGCATGGTTGGTTGTTTTCACATAACCAGATGAAATCAATTATTTGTAGGCTGTAAAAAATATAACATAAGGATCTATTATTATTTGATTACTATCCAAGAACAGCTTGGGAAGATTATAAGTCAAAGGAGGAGAAAGATCTGCTTAAGAAAAACTGTGGTAGTTAGAGTGACAGTGGTCATCCTGATGTAAAATGTACAGTAATCTAATACATTGGGAAGATGCCAAATTAGGGAAAGACTGCCTAGAGCAACTGAAAAGAGCTGGTTAGCAATCTAGTTTGGTATCTACTGGGTTCATGCTATGTCTCTCTCATAGAACAATGGTGTAACTGTGGGTAGAGGGTAGTCTCTGTCTTGACTTCAGTCTCCAATCTGTGAAATGGGATTGGGAATGCCTAGTTTTAGCTGATTGGATTCCAGACATTGGTCTCTTTAACAAATATTTTCAATGCATTTTTGTTTTTTTTACTTTGGTTTTAAAATATATTTTAAAGGAAATAATCTGAGTCCACCAAATAGGAGAAAGCAGTACCTAAATTTATAAATATAGTAATAATAAAATTATTTGCAGCAACATGAAGAGAATTAGAATTGAGCTGTTTACTTGCCAGTAAACCTGTAGTGTTGGCCTGGATCCTACTCCTCTTCATGCCCAGCACTGGCAGATGAGAAGAGAGAAATGCCATGGCCAAGGATCTTTCTTCTTTCCCTCTGGTTACAGTCCTCCTGTGCGCATGTATTATAACTGCTCTGAGACAGGAGAGAGTTATTGAAGGACTAATGCTCCATCATATACAGTAGTAGCTATTGTTGATTTTAGTTTGCAAACTTGCTCAGAGAATGTTTATATTCTTTTTGATTGGCCTAATAAAGGCATTACCAATCTGTGAGCATTGGAACTGTCCTTATGGTCAATGTGAGTACATCTGAATTAATTTGCATACTGTTAAATGTTTTAATTGGGCCACATGCTGGTGTAGCAGAGGACACTGGACTTGGAGTAGGAAGACTGAGCTTTAAACTATGATTGGAACTGTCTCCAAGGACAAGCTATCTGATGTAGGAGACGGCAATTATTTTTCTCCAGAGTACCAGGTACTAGCAATAAATTTGTGCCCATTGGAGTACAATTCTTTCTTTCTTTCTTTCCTGGAAACTTTCCATGGACCAACAGCCAATGGCTCAGGGACCAGCCCCAGTCCAGGGACTACCACTTTAAATACTACTATCTTAGGACACCCACATGATGGCATTTTTCTTACTTCTCTCCCATGTGCCAATTAGACAATAGTTTTAATTGCGGGGTGTCCTGGGACTTATTGATCCTGTATTCGTCCCCTGTTGTTTACACAATTTTTGTCTCTGATTTGGATATCCCAGGAGACCCCGGGATCATTGTTTACACCACATCACATCCTGTGTTATGTCTCCTCTCCCACTATATACTGTCCCATGGTTTTTTTTTACATGTGTTTATGGTCCTGGGACTTTTTTTTAGCTGTCAATCAAGGATGCGATTACTCGTTCTTTCACAACCTTGGTGACATACTTCCTGTAGAGTTTCCCGCCAGGAGCGATGCTATTGGCTGGCACAAATGTTTGTTCAAGCTTCTCCATCAGTCAGAGGAGAAGGGTGAAGGCAACCCCCTCTGCACAATTTGATTTTTTAAAAAACCTGATGGGTAAATGCCCGCAAAAAGTTAAAATCCATGTAAAATGAGAATGCCAGTACAGACACACAAGGCATTTTAAAAGACAAACCTCGGTGTGATCGTCTGCTCAGATGCTGGCATTTTTTACTGTGCCTTTAAACACAGGATGGAGGGGAAGCTGCCGGGGTGTGTGTGGATGAATGTGCGATTGTCCACTCAGATGCTGGCATTTTTTACTGTGCCTTTAAACACAAGATGGAGGGGAAGCTGCTGGGGTGTGTGTGGATGATTGTGCGATTGTCCACTCAGATGCTGGCATTTTTTACTGTGCCTTTAAACATAAGATGGAGGGGAAGCTGCCGGTGTGTGTGTGGATGAATGTGCGATTGCTCAGATGCTGGCATTTTTTACTGTGCCTTTAAACACAGGATGGAGGGGAAGCTGCCGGGGGTGTGCGTGGATGATTGTGCGATCATCCACTCAGATGCTGGCATTTTTTTACTGTGCCTTTAAACACAAGATGGAGGGAAAGCTGCCCTTGTGTGTGTGGATGAATGTGTGATTGTCCACTCAGATGCTGGAATTTTTTACTGTGCCTTTAAACACAGGATGGAGGGGAAGCTGCTGGGGGTGTGCGTGGATAAATGTGTGATCGTCCACTCAGACGCTGCCAGTTTTTTACTGTGTCTTTAAACCCATGGAGGGGATGCAGGCGGGGAGGGGGATGAATGGGCGATTGTCCGCCCACAATCTCTTTATAATTTACTCTCTCTTTAAAATTTAAACCAAGCATGCAGGGGAGGGACATGTGAAAGCTGAAGGGTTTGCAATGTAGAAATCCATTGAACAGGGTGATTTAGTGCAGAGAGACACACACAAACCTACGTGCAGCTGGAAAGGAAGCCTTTGTTTTCAGCTGGTGAGGTTGAAATGAGGATTAAATAGAATATTTCTCACTAGTTATTTAAGCAGTTATGAAATCTTTAAAACTGAATTCTTTAGAGAAACAATCTATGTCACCATTTAAATCAATTTGAATTCCCATGCCATACTGTAACAGTCTAGATATGAGAACAGTGTATCATTTTCCTTTTCCCCTTTGGAACAGAACTGAATTCAACTTAAATCAACCTTGGTTTTGTGGTACCTTAATGGCTATAGTCTTTTTCACCGGAGGCTGTCTGTGAAAACTTATACCAAATAAAATGTGTTTTTCAAGGTGCCTCAGGACTGTTGTTTTCGCTGCAAACTAACTGGCTGAGGAATTATGGGAGCTGTAATCCAAATAATATATTTCTTAAACTCTGAATGGGTCCCAGACCTATTATCCTGATGGCTTCAGCATATCATTGAATTATTCATCTTCAAAGTAGCTTTCCAAGCTATGAATCTCTCACCATAACCTCACACCATTGCTTAAAAAAAATTAGTATGTTGTTACATGCCCTCAAGTCATTCAGAATTATGGAGACCCTGAGGTGAACTTATCATGGGGTTTTTTTAGCAAATTTTGTTCAGAAAGAGTTTGCCACTGCCTTCCTCTGAAACTGAGAGAGTATGACTTCCAATGCCAACACAAAAGATAAACAGAAGACAAAATGATAAACATGAATATGCCGCCATGTGACAAAAAAAGTATAATAAAAAGAAACCCTCTCAAAATAAAATCAATTCTCCAGTGCGCATAATAATAAAATTTATTTCTATCCTGCCCCTCTGCAACACAATCAGGGCAGCTTACAGTATAAAACTCCACAATTACATCAATACCCTAACCCACCCACCCCTTAAAATAATGTTGAATTAGAAAATATTAAAAACATACAATAATTAAAATAGAAGAGGGAAAAAAATTCAATGGCAGCTCAAAGGGAAAAAGACAGCCAAATCTTCAGGCCGGGATAGTTATTCAGGAAAGGCCTGCCGTAAAAGATCCGTCCTGATATCTTTTTTTAAAGCTGTCTAAGGTGGTAATAAGATGGATCTCGTCCAGCAGGCCATTCCATAATCTGGGAGCGGCAGTAGAGAAGGCCCTCTGGGAGATCACCGACAGCCTTGCTTTCATAGGCTGTAACAGGTTCCTCCCAGAGGACTGAAGCGTGCGGGGAGGGTCATATGGGAGGAGGCTGTCTGGAGGTAAGTTGGCCCCAAGCCATGTAGGGCTTTAAAGGTCATAACCAACACCTTGTACTGTGCCTGGAAACTAATAGGCAGCCAATGGAGAGCTTTTAGCACAGGTGTTATGTGCTCTCTTCTGAAAACATCAGAAATCAACCTGGCTGCCATGTTATGAACTAGTTGAAGTTTCCGAGTCAAGCACAAGGGTAACCCCATGTAGAGTGCATTACAGAAATTGAGACGGGATATTACCAGCGCATGTACCACAGTTTCGAGGTCCCTGATTTCCAGGAAAGGGCGCAGCTGGCGTATCAGCCGAAGTTGATAACATGCACTCTTGACCGTTGCATTTACCTGATTAGACATCAGGAGCGACGAGCCCAAGAGCACCCCCAGACTGTGGACACAGTCCTTGGAGGAGAGTGTAGTTCCATCCAGGATCGGAAGTTGTATTCCCAGACCTGGTTTCGGGCCCGTAACTGTTAGTACCTCCGTTTTATCTGGATTCAGTCTCAGTTTGTTTTTCCTCATCCAGGCCATTACTACTTTAAGACAATCATTGAGAGGAGAGACACCATCTGAAGTCAAAGCCGACAACCGAGACATGGAGAAATATATCTGGGTGTCATCGGCATACTGATGATACTGCACTCCATGCCTCCGAATGATCTCTCCCAGCAGCTTCATATAGATGTTAAATAGCATCGGGGACAGAATGATGCCCTGAGGAATGCCACAGTTAAGCTCTATTCTAGTAGAACAACTGTCCCCGAGCCTCACTCTCTGGGATCTGCCCGAGAGGAAGGAACAGAACCACTGCAAGGCAGTGACTCCAATTCTTAACCCTCTCAGGCGATCCAAGAGGATGGAATGAACTATTGTATCAAAGGCCGCTGAGAGGTCCAAGAGCACCAACAGGGTCACACTACCCCTGTTGATACCCAAGCAGAGGTCGTCAGCCAGAGCAACCATGGCAGTCTCAACTCCATACACGCACACACACACTTTTACTTTCCTTCTTTTCCAGGGAATAATTCTGAATACAATATTGATTTTCCAAAAAGTCACCACACACACTTGCTGTAATATAATACGGTCAAGCAACTGATCTCTAGGAGGGGCTGACAGAAAAGAAATAAATGCTGACATTAGACTGACCAAGGAGATTTTCAGACTACACTGTTATAGTGTTACTATTCCACTTTAACTGCTCTGGCTGCCTGCTGTGGAATTCTGGGGTTTGTAGTTTAGTGAGGCCTAAGAGCTCTCTGGCTGAGTTGCAAATGCCCCTCCCTAAACTGCAAATCCCACGATTCAACAGGAGGCAGCCATAGCAAATAAAGTGGAATAGTAACACTATACCAGTGTTGTCTGAAAATCTAGCAACTCTCCTTTATTTCCCAGGATCTCACTCATTCAAGCTAATTTTTTTGGATCCTCCCAACTCCCTTACTGACCTTCTATTTCTCCCATATACAGTTGTCCCTCCGTATCCACGGATTTGGTATCCATGGATTTAAGTATTCATGGCCTGAAAATATTCTTTAAAAAAATAATAATCCAAAAAGCAAACCTTGATTTTGCCATCTTATATAAGGGACACCATTTTGCTATGCCATTGCATATAATGTGACTTGAGTATTCATGGATTTTGGTATCCACGGGGATTCTGGAACGAAACTCCAGCGAATATGAAGGGACAACTGTATTTACAAAGGTCTGAAATTCAGATGTCAAGGCAAGCAAGTCTGCCTGGGTGGGTGGGTGGGGATAATAAAAAAAGCAAGCCAGCTTGCTGTCAGCTTGAGGTGTGTGTTTGCATTTATGTCAGAGAGGGGGGAGTGTGTGAGGGAGGGAAGGAGAGATATGTGTGTGTTGTTGCATCTGTGTGCATGTGAGAAAGGCAAGTGTATGTTTGCATGTCCTTGTAAGAGGGCAGAATGGGGTATGTGTGTGCTTTGGCATCTCTGTATATAAAAGAAGGTTTTGCATCTCTGTATATAAAAGAGCATGGTGGGGTCTCCTTCCTTTGGAGGTCTTTAAACAGAGGCTGGATGGCCATCTGTCGGGGAAGGTTTGATCGTGATTTCCTACATGGCAGGGGGTTGGACCGGATGGCCCTCGTGGTCTCTTCCAACTCTACAGTTCTATGCTTCTATGATTTGTGTGGGGGTGAGTGTGTGTCTTTGTGTGTCTGTTTTGATAAGATATCTGTAATGGCTCTTTCAGTTTTCTTTAAAGTTAGTAGTGGTGCTTGGGATCTTTTTAGAATAGTTTTTGTTGTTATTCTTGTTGTTGTTTCAGCTCCCTGGATAGTGTGTACAGATACAAACATACAAAGCCAATCAAAATATTAAACAATATGACCTGGCCATTAAAGATGTAATCCTATACCAATGAACATTTGCTGGAGTGACGCCATGTCGCTGAAAATGTGCAAAATTTGTAGCAACTAAATCTCCCTTAAATCCATGGCTGAAAGTTGGTCACCCTAGCTGACATAATAAATACTGTACTACAGTGGTTCTTAATGTGGGGTCCATGGACCCCCGGGGGTCCATGATGTCCTCACAGGGGGTCTACAAAGGCTTGAAAGTTGCTTGGCCCACCTCCTCCCTGCAGTGGAGGGGCCATGTGACAGGAGCCAAGGCAAAGGCTGGCTGGGCCTGCACATTGCCATGCAATTCATCCCAGCCACAAACTTGCAGGAAGAAGCAGGAGAAAAGTCTTCCCTCTTGCTCCAGTGCCTCTGAGGGAAGGCCTCATGGATGGTGCAACTGTATTGTTGTTGTTAATCAGGTATTATTGTTGTTGTTGTTTTAAATCTTTAGTTAAGTCTTGGGGGTCTACGGCAACAAGAGATACTTAAAGGTGGTCCCTGGTTAAAAAAAAAAAAAGGGTAAGAGCCACTGGCTTAGACCAGTCTGGTTACATAGGGTAGTGGTTCTTAACCTGTGGCCTGCAGACCCCCAGAGGGCCACAATGTCCTCACAGAGGGTTCACAAAAGCTTGAAGGCTGCTCAGCCCATGTGACAGGAGCCAAGGCAAAGTCTGGCTGGCTTGGCCTGCACATTGCCGTTCAATCCACTCCAGCCACAAGCTTGGAGGAAGAAGCAGGAGAAAAGTCTCTCCCCCTCCCTCCAGTGCCTCTGAGGGAAGGTTTCATGGACGGTGTAACTGTATTATTATTATTATTATTATTATTATTAATTGTTGGTGTTTTAAATCTTGAGTTAAGTCTTGGGGGTCCACGACAACAAAAAATATTTAAAGGGGGGTGTCTGGTAAAGAAAAGGTTAAGAGCCACTATAGATTTTCCTTGGGTTTTTTTTCCCCCCAGGCTGTGAGGCCATGTCGTGGAATAGTTTCTTTCTGACATTTCGCCTGCATCTGTGGCTGGCATCCTCAGAGAATGGTTGGGTAGGAGTCTGCGTGGGGTTTATATACTGTGAGCCCCTGTTGGAGAGGCTATGTAAATATGCGTATTTGAATGGCTAGTTTCTGGGCGTCCTACTGCTGTCCTTCATCCACCCTCCCCCAAAACCTTGCAGGAGTCATTGCCCACTGCGGGACGGTAAAGGGTTTAAAAGGGCTGCCCAGAGGGATCATGGGAGTTGTAGGCCACTGGGAATCATGGGAGTTGTGGGGAAAAAAACCCAAGAAGGGATTCCCGTGTAATGGCTGCCTTACGTTTGAGGTACTGTACTGTACTTTGTTCTTTCGTTGAGTGTTACGCGGGGCTCCTTCTCAGGCGGTGGCCGGTGCCGGTCTCTCCCTGGAGCCTTGTGGTGTCTTGTCAGGAAAAAGGTGGCCGGAGGGTCCTTGTGACAAAAAGTCGGCTGGGCTGTTACTAGAGTGTAAAGAGTTGTGGGAGGAGGAAAGCGGACGGAAACTTTCTATTTTCAACTTGTTGATGGTATGGCTGCCTCCGCCGCCGCTGAGGCACTTTTCGGCGGCCAGCGTCCGTGTTCTTCTCCCCTCAGAGAGTGGTTGTAAAGCGCTGGCCTCTCCCTCCCTCCTTCCCTCCAAAGGGCTCTGAGGAGAAAAAAACTTTTCCCCAAGTGGCTTGGTTGGTTGGTTGGTTCGGGTGCGAGGGACTTGTTCCCACGTTGAAAACACACTCGTGTCAAAGCATTCGTGTCAAAACACCCGCGGTGCAAGAGGGGTCCGGCGGAGGGAGAGGAGAGGAGAGGTTCTCATGTCTGGTGCAAGTCCAGTTAACAGGTTTTCGCGGCGTCAACAAGAAGGGAAGGGTGTGTCTGTGTGTGTGAAAAAGTAAAGTAACGCGTTCCTTTTTGCGAACGAAACGCGTTGGGGCGCAAAGACAAAATGGGTCTTCTCTAAAGCAGCCCTTTAATAAGAGTGGCAGGGACTATGCCGGCTGCCAGTTTGCTCGACTGACCATAAACTGTTCAAGGTCAGGTCTTAATCCCTTTCACTGTCAGAGGTCAGTAGCACTAACGTCTACAGGCCATGGCCCCCACATCCTACCTACTGCTAAATAAATAAATAAATAAATAAGATTTATTTATTTATTTATACCCCTCTCTTCAGCCACAAGGCTATCAGAGCGGCTTACAAACTGTTTTAAGCAATAGCATTTTACACACCTACACTGCATTAAGCAGTTTCCAATGCGTGTTAGCTAATTGCCCCCACAAGCCAGGTAAGCCAGATACTCTACAGCAGCCTTTCTCAACCTTTTTAGCCTGGAGAGACCCTTGAAATAATTTTCAGGTCTCGGGGAATCCCTGCCTAAAAATTATTATATCTGCACCTAGAAAAATGTTTTAAAAAACACATCTCTCAGGAAACCCCTAATGATCCCTCAGGGAGCCCTGGTTGAGAAATGCTGCTCTATGGGATTTAGGATAAACATTAAAATAAGTCAGTTTAAATGATGACACCAAACTAATATTTATATTTTAAAAACTAAATGGGTTTACATACTAAAAACTTACAATAATATCATGCTGGGGGGCCCTCCTAATCCCGGGTCCCCAGGCTAGAGCCTTGTCAACCCCCCATCTTGTGGGGACCATGGCTATGCCTCTTTACTCAGAAGTAAGACAGTCTGGGTTCAGTGGGAATCACTCCCAAGTAAACCAGCATAGGCGTTTTCTGCCTTTGTAAGCTTCTAAGCTCCCACCACCCGCTGTCTCCATAGCTGCAGCCTCTTACCCATGTGATCCTTCCTGCCATTTCACAAAGATGTAGTTTTCTTTTTCCATACTGTTTGTATTTGTATGAATATATGCTGCCTTTTATGGCCCCCACAAGGGGGGGGGGCTGATAGGGCTCAATCCTGGAGGCCTGGAGGCCCAGGATTAGGAGGGGCCCTTGGCGTGATATTATTATAAGTTTTTATTATGTAAATCCATTTAGTTTTTTTAAAAAAATAAATATAAATACTACTTTGGTGTCATCATTTAAACTGACTTGTTTTCATGTTTAGCCTAAATCCTGTAGAGCATCTCGCTGCTCTTAACCTTAGCGGTAGATAGTTGGCCCGCCAAAGTATCCTGGCCTGGGGGCCCGCTTCAGGATGTGGGAGCTATGCTGCCTTTCCTCTGATGAGCTCCCATTGCATATCCCCATCGTTCCAGTAGACCTGTAAGTGAACTTCACAGCTGAGTATGCTAAGCACCACACCACATCTACCTTGCTGTCCTTTTGCCTCCCAAGCAACTATATTTCTAAGCAAGCCGTCCCCAATGTGGTACACTTCAAGATACAGTCAGCCTTCTGTATCTATGGGTTCTGCTGCATCCACGGATTCAACCAACTGTGGCTCAAAACTATTCCAGGGGAGGGCATTCCAAAAAGCAAACCTTGCTGTTTGCCATTTTATATCAGGGATGTCCTTTTACTACACCATTGTATATAATGGGACTTCAGCATCCACAGATTTTGGTGTCCACGGTGGGGTGTGAGTGCATCCTGGAATCAAACCCCAACGGATACTGAGGGCCCACTGTATATTGCACAACAACTCTCATCCTCAACCAGTGCTTGTCCAGTCCAACAGATCTGGAGAACACCATGTTGGTGACATTATTTGCTCTTCAGAGTGGAATATGTGCAGGAGATGGTTCATGACAGTTGTGTCCAGTTTTTAAGTACCTATGTTCATGTTTTTATAACTTTGCCTTTAGCTGTCATTTTGTTGAAGAGGACCTGTGTGTAAATTGCTGGTGAATTTAAATGTGTGTTTCAGCCCTTCCACGTCACTTGATTTTTAAAAAATTGCTGACAAATAAACATTTCTCAGCCTCCTAATCCTACAGGCCTAGTTCACAGCAGAGGAGAGGGTGGAGTTTGCCACTACCAAAGCCAGCGAGGTTATTATCATATAAGGGAATTTATCTAGCTCAGTGGCAGTAGTGTCTTTATGACTCATTTCTGATACCCAGATGTAAGAACAGTAATTTTTGTAGACTTGAATCACCTGTTTGGCATATACAGTAGTTTGAAGTTTTTTTAAAAAAAAATCCCTGCTAGCACATTTGTACATGCCATTAAATTTTGCTACATATTGAAAAGATGCAGAAGTAAATTAATTTGAGCAAGGTATGCTTAATGCTGCCCACTCCTTGTTCCAAAACTTTATTGCCCTTACTAAATTTCAGATCTTCTGTGGTTACAGATGATATATCAAATGTTCTAGGCTCAAAAAACAAAACCCAACCTAGTGGTGGTATAGAAGAGGTATTCCATTACTTACTGGAATGCATTTTTAAATGGCCTTTCTAGATATTTTAAAAAGACTTTTTGATCAGTCAGAATCTGTGTACTTCTCCAATACAAATCTGACATTTTGTTTAAGCTGTAGTTAAGTCCAGAAAACAAAAACAGAAGGAAATATGAATGAATACTGTTTTGTGTCATTATTTTAGATGCTCTTATTTATAATTTCATTGTTCAGTATTTACATTTGTTCTATAACTGATGTGATGGCTGAATATTTATACATAAGAAGTGACATGACTTTCTTAGCTACCTCAACTACAAAATGATATTAAACTATGACAAACATTTAACTATAGATTGTTGACCCCTGTATTTTCAATTTTAAAATGCATTTTACAATTTCATGCTTTAAATTGGGGGTGACTTGTGACCCTCTGAATGTTTTAGACTACAACTCCCACGATTCCTGACCATTGACTGCTAGTTAGAGCCAATGGAAGTTGTAGTCCGACAGCACATGAATGTCCATAATTTATTCACAGGGCTTTCAAATACCTTAAAATTATTCTCCACTTTTTTGTAAATCAGGTCTGGAGAGCATGAGGCCATCCAGATATTGTTGGATTGCAGCTTCCATGATATTTCACCATTGGCAATACTTGCTAAGGCTGATGGGAATTGTAGTTCAACCACATCTGGGAGCACACCTGCTTGCCAGCCCATCTTTAAATAAAAGCAGGGAAGATTGCCTTTGTTAGGCATTCTGCTTCACCTAAGACAAGCCCCCCCCCCCGCCTCATATTGCACTTTTTCTATTTTTGAGTTGTCCCTCCTTGTAGCTTCGAGGAATGATAATTCATTGTTTAAATAGGTTGTAGGGGCACTTGCACTTTAAAAAAAAAAGTTCTTCCTCTTCTTCTTCCCCTTCTCCTCCTCCTTCTCTTCCTTCTCCTTCTCCTGCTCCTTCTCTCTCTCCCACATGGTACACTGTGCAGTAACCAGAGTGTTCCAGGGGAAAAGACTAGCCTCCAAAAGTTACCCACCCCTAAGCTAGACATATGAGCTTATGAACAATCTATTGTGACATCTACTATACAGATAAAACCTGGTAACCACTTGTCATATAGATACCATTTGCCTCAAATACTAGCTGTTACCAATGCTTTCTCAGTAATATATAGGGGTATATATATATGTCCAATAGGCCTGGGTATGTTTCCAACTCTTGGGTATGTTTCCTTTCCCAGTGTGCTGATTGGCTGCTCAGGAAACACACCCAACCAATCACCACCCACATGCAGATTCCCTCTCCACCTCACAATCCACCCTTGCCACTCAATCTGTGGCCCAGATTCCTGCCATTCAATCTGTGGCCCAGATTGGGACCCAGTCAGTCAACTGGTGGCAGCAGGCCCTGCAACAGGACCCAGGCAGTCAACTGGTGGTGGTGGCAGGACAACAGAGTGAGTCTCCTTCAGCAGTTCTGGGAAAAGTGTGGGGTGCTGAGAAGGGAGAGGAGGCTTGCCTACCTTACAGGGTTGTAAGGTCTACCAGGGGTTGGGGGGGAGTTTTTTTTAACGGTGTATGTTATGCCAGGTCCAGCTAGTCTATATAAGGGCTTGGGTATGTACAATAGGCTTGGGTATGTTTCCTTTCCTAGTGTGCTGATTGGCTGCTCAGGAAACACCCAACCAATCACCACCCATATGCAAATCCCCTCTCCACCTCACAATCTATTCCTGCCACTCAATCTGCATCTACACCCCCAGCCTCACCAGTTGACTGGTGGGGGCCCCTCCCTCCTCTCACTCTCTCAGCCATTCACCAGTCACAGGCTGCAACGGGACCAAGGCAGTCAACTGGGGACAGCAGTGGTGGCAGGACATCGCTGCTGCTGCTGTGACAGGACCTAGGCAGTCAACTGGCAGCCGTGGTGTGGCAGGGCAACAGAGCATGTCAACAGTTCTGGGAGAACAGCGTATAGTATACCAGGTCTAGCTAGTTTATCTCTGTTATATCAGTGTGTTGGATGCCTTCTCTAAGCTGGCCCTATAGTTCTAAGCCTTGGGCTCACCTTGCCCTTTCTCCCTTAAGATCTCTCCCTGGATCTGGTACTGGCACCCCAAGGTGACCACTATATTGGAAAAGCGAATGTGCTCATTGTTGGTTTCTGTTGGTAAAGTGTGATCAGTTCCCCTGATTAATTCTCAAATAAAAATATTTGAGAGATGTAGAAAATAAAACAGTAAAGATTAACTGCATAGCAAACAAATGAGGTATTGAGTATTGCACTGGCTCCACACACGCAACACAATATAGCACTTCAGTTAGAACAAAGGGTTTGTCTATATGAGGCAAAAAAAAAAAAAAAAAGCGGATTGCTCTGCAGTAAAGGCAACTTTCAGCACCTGCTATTTGTCTTAATGTTTTTTGGGGTTAGGTAGATTGCAGGCATGCGAAGCTGTCCACATTTGCTGTGCAAACGGCCATTCCTGCAAATCAAGATGGTGACTGCGAGTGAATTACTTGCGTTTTTACTTACTTATTTGCCGCCGCTGAACAATATTTTAAAAAACAAAAACTATTCTCTAGGAGCAATAGAGTGATATTTCACCTTAACAGAAAAGCAACAAACAAACCCCTGTTTTATTGCATTAGCGCTCACTTGCTAAGCTTAAAAAAATGGTGTTAGCAAGTGCTGCCCCCCATGCTCGTCTGGCCAATCAGCTTTCAGCTTCTGCTCGAATGGGAAAGTGCATCAATTTGTGTCGCTTGTCCCAATGAGCAGGAATGTTCATTCTCCCCACTGTTTTTTAAAAAACTGGGAAAAGCTGCCGAGGCTTTTCCTGCAGAGTATATGGTATATTTAGCCCCCCTCCTTCCAAATACAGCAATACGATGTTGGATGCCTTTAAGACAGCTCGTATTCTCGCATTCTGTCAGGAGTATTTTCACTGTTTAGACAACCCCAAAGTAACACTTTTCCTAAGAAAGGAGACACCAGAGAGTATACCATTGGACTATTATACTGATCTTCCATGCAAGCAAAGGGCTGTTCAATATTTTACAAGAAAGGTGTTTACTATATATAGAGTGGGAAATGCCAGCTGTCCAAACTGGGTTCAGAAAAGGAAGAGGCACCAAGGATCATAATGCAAACATATGTTGGATAATGAAAAGCACCAAATAATTTCAGAAGATTATCAACCTGTGCTTTATAGATTAAAGCAAGGCCATTGATTATGTAAATCGTGTGAAATTATAGGTCACTCTAAAAGAAATGGGAGTGCCACAGCATCTGATTGATGCATAACCTCTACTCTGGACAAGAGGCCATTGTAAGGATACAATATGGAGAAACATTTTTCCCATTGGCAAGAGGGTTAGACAGGGCTACATTTTATCTGGTTTATCTATAGAATATATCATATGGAAAACAGGGTTAGACTCAGAGGAAGTAGACATGAAAACAGGACAGGGGGGAAGGAACATCAACAGTTTTAAGATATGCAGATGACAGCTTATTACTTGCAGAAAACAGCAAAAACGTTGAACAACTACTGATGAAAGATAAGGAGGAAAGTGCAGAAGCAGGGTTACAGCTGAATATTAAGAAGACAAAAATAACAACCACATGACTTTAAAATGGTAATGAAAATACTGAAATAGTTAAAGATTATCTATACCTTGGCTCAGTCAGTAACCAAAAATGGAGGCGACTGCATCAAAAAATCAGAAGACTGTGACTTAGAAAGACAGCCATGAAGAAACTAGATAATATCCTCAAGTGTAAAGATATGTAAGCCTGAGGGCAAGGAACTGTCAAATTAATGTTTTATAAACAGCCCTTTGAACCTTTTTGACTTAAGGGCGGAGTATAAATAGTTTAAATAAATAAATAAAATTATTCCAAAGTCAGAATCATTTAGGCTACAGTATTTCTGATTTCTATGTATGGGTAGAAATGCTGAACAGTGAAGAAAACTGACAGGAAAAAAAGAACTCATTTGAAATTCTATGATTCTATGAAATGTCATGCTGGAGAAGAATTCTATGGATATCATGGACTGTTAAAAGAGAAATGAATGTGTCTTAGAGCAAATGAAGCCTGAACTCTCACTGAATGTAAAGATGACTAAACCAAGGCTGGAGTATTTTTTATACATCATAAAACAATGTAACTCATTGGAAAATATGATGGAAGGCAGTAGGAAGGCAGTAGGAAAAGGGGAAGACCATACTACAGGTGGATTGATTCAGAAGGCAGTAGAAAAAGAGAAAGACCACATGACAGGTGGATTGATTCAATCCAGGAAGCCATGGCCCTTGCACAAGACCTGAGCTGATGATAGGGTGACTTGGATGTCTCTCATTCATAAGGTCACCTTACGTTGAAGTTGATTTGTCAGCAAATAACAACAAAACACTTTCCCCAAACTCTTTCCATACTCTCAGCTCCCATCAAACTGAAGTCCCTTTTGTGATTGTATCCACTCCTACCACTAACCATTTCTCTATTCCTAACTGGCCCCATCTTTATCTCTTTCAAGATTTAGGCCATTCCTACCTGTCTCCTGTCCTGATCTCAGTTTCTAATTGCCCCATCAGACAGTTTAACATACATGTCTCTCTAGTTTTATATTCTTTCCCCAGCATCCTGAGGGCTGTGATTGGCTGGCTTCACACAGGCTTGCCAAGGTCCTCTCTTCACAGTCAGCAACAGTGTAAGTACCATCAGTGATTTATGCTCAGCATGAATCCATTCAGCAGAATGGAAGCATTCACTCAGAATGTAACTTTTGACCAAACATGTTAGCAATGGCACAAGCATTTTACTTTCAGGTTATGCTTTTGTTGTCTCCTTCCAAAAATTGGGGACAAACTTTCGTTGGTATAAATGGGTCAGATTTATATCAAGAAATAAGGTGAGGACAGTTTGTGTTGGGTTGTTTTGGAGGAAGTAAAGGAGAAAATAGCAGGTGGTCCTGAACATAATATAGCTGTGTGGCTTTTTCCTGGGGAAAGCAATAAGAGAAAGATTAAAACATCTCATCACTATGCTGGATAAGGTGGATAAGCTATCAGAGGTCCAGTGAGGAGTTAAAATTCAAGTTCAAGTGCATGTTAACATTTGGCATGTGGCATGAGGCACTGTGTGCTCAAAACAGCTGTGCAAAGCCTAGGAAATACTGGCTGTGAGATTCTGGGAGTTGTAATACAAAAAACTTACTTTTCCAAGTATTTCTGTTCTGTTAACTGAGACTCTGTGAATGTCACTCCCCTCTTCAATTTTAACATAGTGCTGTTTCCAGGATTGGCTACAGCAGCTTTTCTCAAACTTTTTACTCTGGAGGAACCTTTGAAATAATTTTCAGGTCTGAGGGAACCCCTGCATAAAAATTATTATATCTACAGCTCAAAAAAGAGTTTATTTTCCCCCAGTCACGATCTCTACCAGACTCTTATGGAATGCTAGACTTCCAGGGAGCCTGGCTGAAAACCCCCAGGCTATAGGGTTAAGCAGTGATCCCATGTTTCACCTTTGCTAGTTGTGGGAATGGGGTTATACTGTAACACTGTGCAGGTGCTTTCACTTGCTGGTCACATTCTCTGGGTTGCAGTATCAGTCTATGCAGACAGTGTCTTTAGAAAACCATAGTACATAGGACACTGCCATGTACTGAGCCAGACCTGTGAAGCCTAGTATGCTCAATTGTGACTGGCAACAACTTTCTCTGATTTCATGCAGGATTCTTTCCTAGCCCCACTTGAAGGTTCCTGGTGGTACTAATCAGGCTTGACCCTGCCTTGCTTCTGAAATTAGATGAGATCAGGTGTATTTAGAGGGGTGTGGTGGCATATGTTCTCCATAGGAGGCCAGGTCATCTGGCCATGCCCTGTCTCATGATGCTCATCGCATGCCAATGCTGTGAGATCTACGTGCAAGCCATTCCTTGTTTCTGTGTTTCTTGGCAGAGTCACATGCCATCAGATTGTGATTCTGAAAGCAATCTAGCCATGAACAGTTTCACTCTGACTTCTCTGTGGTTGCTGAGTGTAGAATTGAAAGGCAGCAGCAGATGGACAGTGAAAGAAGAAACAGATTGACTGACCCTGACAGAATAAAAATAATATTCATGAGATGACATTATTATGTTTTTTGTTGCTATCCATTGTCTGGAAACACCTGTTCATGCCAACCCCTTTTTGCTGTTGCTCTGTTTTGGAAAATAATTGGGTTATAGAACAGGTTATCGCCAGAATCAAATTGCCTTCCAAGCATGGTTTTACTATCAGTAATCACAGCATGTATGAGTTGCTGGGCAGCTATGCAGGATAAAGTTTCTAAACAACCACATTTTTCTATGTGGGCGCCCAGCCCTCTTCCATTACAGTATGAGCAGTTCCTCAGTTTGACAGTACAATCCCATAAGGTCAACTATGAAGCCATTGTGGTCTTCTGTGTAAGTGAACAGATGATTACAGCTGGAACCGGCAGCTTGACAAGAGGCCTCTTTCCCTATTATTATTATTAACATTTATTGATTGGCTGCCAGTCATTTCTTAATTGCCCTAACCCAGTGTCTCTTAAGCTTTTCTTTACCAGGGACCCCCTTTAAATATCTTTTGTTGCCGCAGACCCCCAAGATTTAACTCAAGATTTAAAACCCTAACAACAACACAATACAATAAGACCATCCATGAAAATTTCCCCCAGAGGCACTTCTTCCTGCAGGTTTGTTCCTGGAGTAGATTGAATGGAAGTGTGCAGATCCAGCCAGCCAGCCAGCCTTTGCCTTGGCTCCTGTCACATGGCCACTCCACTGCAGGGAGGAGGTGGGCTGAGCAGCCTTCAGGCCTTTGCGGACCCCCCGTGAGGACATTGGGGACCCCTGGAGGTCCGCAGACCACAGTTTAAGAACCACTGCCCTAAACCATTTGTTAAGTTTCCAGACAATGTTTAAATGGTTAGTTTCAAACCCTTACAATGGTCAATGTAAAATATGCATACATTTGAATAAGTAAACAAAGAAATGAGTAATATGCCCCATTTTGTTTTGTGAAGACGTGGCAGCAAACAGATTCCGTGTTCAGCAGGCCAAGCTGGGGTTCACATTACTATGTTTTTTGCCAGGGAAACCCAGTATTTCTTAATTTAAAGAATTTTTATTCCACTAATCAGCTGAAAAGAGTCCCAGAGCAGCTTGCAAAGATCAGATGCCACAGACATTAGTTACCGCGAGGTTTGCTTGTGATATCCTTGACACTAAAAAAACATATATCATTGCATGTTAAATTGACTTGAAGCATCATTTACAGAGTAGTTCTCTGCATCTGCCTAGGTGGAAGCCCCATCATATTCAGTGGGATTTACTCCTATGTAAGGGAGCAAAGAGCTGTGGTATTTACACTCGGGAGTGGAAGAGTAGTAAAAGGCAATTTCTTTCCTAATTTTTTTGTGCCTGTCTGTAAGTGGTATATACCGTAGGTTTCAATGTGTGTTCGTGGTATTAAGTAAAGAAGCATGAGCATGTCCCGAGGAGGGTGACCAAAATGGTTAAATGTCTGGAAACCAAGCCCTATGAGGAGTAGCTTAGGGAGCTGGGCATGTTTAGCCTGGCGAAAAGAAGGTTAAGAGGTGACATGATAGCCGTGTTTAAATATTTGAAGGGTTGTCATATTGAGGATGGAGCTAACTTGTTTTCTGTTGCTCCAGAGACTAGGACATGGAGCAATAGATTCAAACTACAGGAAGAGTGATGCCACCTAAACATTAGGAAGAACTTCCTGATGGTAAGAGCTGTTGGGCAGTGGAATGCACTGCCTTGGAGTGTGGTGGAGTCTCCTTCTTTGGAGGTTTTTAAACAGAGGCTGCATGGCCTTGATTGTGTGTTCCTGCATGGCAAGGGGTTGGACTGGATGGCCCTTATGATCTCTTCCAACTCTGTGATTCTATGAAAACTGTGCAAGTTTGGCACAGCCCCTTCAGCATGCACTTTAAACGGTTTAAACATTACATTGGGTTACTTTCTCTTTTCTTGGAATGTAAATAAGGCAAAACAAATGAAATCACACATTTTCATTAGACTGAAAATAGGTGTGACTTTATGTGTTTGATTATAGTTAAGTATCATCACTTAAGAACAGTCATATAGTTGCTTCAGGGATAGAAAATGGATTGTGCCTAAGCCTTCACTTTTCTGGGTATACCTTCATTGAATGCTTTAAATACCCCCCTCCCCTGCTGAAATGGAACACCAAAAAATGGAAGCCTGCTCTGCTCATTTTTAAAAAGTAAACAACACAAAAAAATGGAAGTTTGATATAGGTAGATGGTGTGCATATACAGATGTATTCATTGCATCTACTGCCCAAAGACGTAGCATCATGTCATTTCAGTACAACTGGCACTGTGTATAGCACAATGAATAAGTGTCACATGCTGCCCTTCTTCCTGAATTCTGGGAATGCAGCTCCACTGCAAGCTTGACCTTATTTCTGTCTTATAACTACTCATTTTCTCACAATGTCTAACCACTTACTGTGACCTAGCATTTGTTTTGTCATTTTTTCTTCTTTATGGCTTTGGGCTTTTGAAGAAAGCATTCATTCTGTATGTTGTGTCTCAGAGATGTGGATTAAGATAAGGTTTTTTTTAAAAAAAATATAACATACTTTTCAAATAGTATATGACCCCTGCACTGTCACTAGAACAAGTAGACACTAGAACATAACTAGATTGGACAAAAACAGATAACAAAAAATAGACTTTTAAATTTAAAGCTAATTTTTTAAAGGTTTTGTTTATTTTAAGCTAAAATAAGCTTTTTTTTTTTAAAGCAGTGTGGTTAAAATGAAATTTGAAGTTAATGTGAACATACAGTCTCATAAAATTGAACCTATGGCCCTATGAACTTATACAATAATGCTTTTTTGTATAAAAGACATGTGGGACAATCATCACTTCATTCCTCATAACACACAAGAGTTCATGTATCATGGTTTGAATCAACTACATATTGGCAGATCACTACAGGCGTCATCCACTGACCCAGATGAGTGACCTTTACTCCTGTATTACACCTAGTAATTACCCAAATCCTGTAATTGGCTTAGAGACTGTACTGTAAAAATAAAGTATTATGTTTCTGTATGTATACATTTTGATTAGAAAATATCTAAAACAACTGCAGGAAAAGTGCAGTCCACTAAATTTATTGGAGTCCGCATTTTGCACTCCATTAATATACGTAAAAATGGTTTGAGGAGTCAAAAATGCCCCCAAACAAATGCTACTTAAAAGTAGTAGTTTGCTCTGACTCTCTAAACTACTCCAAAAGACTGGGAATTATAGTCCAAAAAAGTAACTTTTTCTGTCTTCTGCCCTTCCCTAAGGAATGAGTTCTCAACAAACCTCCAGCCTGTTTGTTGAGTTTAAATAAAATGGCAAGGTCTTGTTTGCTTCTTTCAGTTCTCGATTCTGGGCAACCAGCACATCTGAGGAAGGAGGGAAGAGTGAACATGCAAGATACTCTCACACTTTCATTCTCATATGTAGTATGTGGGGAAATAATTATTGTAATGTAAAAGCAATCTTATACAGTATATCCCATTCACATCCTAAGATAAGTCTAGGAATTTTCCCTGCATGCTTCTGTTCTCACAAACTCCCTTCCTCTTATTTCACTGGGCACTTCCAGCCAACTGGAGTGCTGGGTCATTCAACACATAACCTAATTTAAATTTTATTGCTCTTTGTGAGACTCTTTTAAGTTAGAGTCTCCATGCGGCTGATGCCATCTTTGTCTTTGCCATCTTTTCTTTGTCCTTGCCATGATGTCCTAGCCATGCTGCTGCTATGAAACCATGCCATGATGTTTGTTTTTCAAATCACCATGTAGCCTCTACCGCTAAAGGCTGGGTGAGTCTTTCTACCCTAAATCCTCCTAGTTAGTTAGGAACCCTTTTAAAAGTTTGTTTTAGTATGTAGATTGAGATTGATATACCTTCAGTAAACTTTTGATTTGCATTTTTAAACTGACTCCTTTGTTTTTGTAATGAGTCTAATTTAACTGGGTGATCACAGACCACAGACCTCTGAATACACTTTTAAATGTTAATTGAGCTTGTCTGCATTCTTAAGCCACTCTGCATGAATTTGAAAGTAAGTGATTTTTAAACTCCTTTTTATTGCTTTTTAAAAGGGCTAGATCCCTGGAATTTTTTAATACATTTTTATTTTTAGACTCATTACTCCTACATCATAACTCCAAAATTGGTTTCATGTTCTGCCTGTGCCAGGATAACTACTTAGAACAGAGACGGGTGCCTCCAGTCCATGGGTCACATGCGTTCACACTCTCTCACCAACCCTGCTCCAGAATATTAGTATTACTCTTCTTCACCCACCAAGAACATTGCTGCTGAACAACATACAACATGGAGAAGGAGACTGCTGAAATGCAAATGTTTTCCTCCACCTTGTTATATATCGAGTCTTATCTGTAACTTCTCCCACTTTGTGCCTGGCCGCACCCACTGCTAGAGTACCCACAACACGTTTTGATAGAAGTGCTCGGGATCTCAACAAGGAAGAATTTTCCCACTCCTGGTTCTTTGGGCATATTTGAGTAACCCTTGGGTGCCTTAAATTGCCAATCTTGTCGATCTTGTAAGTGCACTAAAATGAGGGATTCTTTAACACTCATTAATTTGTAAATACAAATTCCTTTCTTTTCTTTAGTCTTCCAGATGCTGCAAAGATACCTGGCCACCATTGCTAACCAAATGGTTGCCAGCAATATGAACACTGCCTTCTTGACATAGCTGCAGGAGAAGCTGAATGGTGCAGCCCCACATTGGCACCTTTGTTTTTTGACAATGGCAGGAAGTAGTGGAGAAAGTCAGCTGCAGAGGATTATCCGAGATTTGCAGGGTAAAAACACTGCCTTGGTGTTGATTGACTAATTCTTGGTGCCCTGATGCATTCCTCATGCTTTTATCAATTACATTATTCACATTGTTCCTCTTTTAGCCTCTCACAAGCAGTGTTTTGTATTCTTTTTCAAAGATGCTGTGACAGAACTGAACAAAGAATTTACAGAAGCGGGAGAACCAGTCACAGATGATTGTGTCAGTTTGCACAAATTTTCCTACAAGCTTGAATATCTTTTGCAGGTAACCAAAGGCTAGTGTTTACAAGTGGATTCTGTTTCTTGAGCCTTTGTTATCTTTAGTGCTTGACATAATTAGAGTGTACCTTTTAAAGAGATTGTCTCTAGTGAACTCCCAAAGGAAATCTTCATAATAAAGTTTCTTAAAATGTTGTTGCAGCCAAAGAACATTTTTGTTGGTAAAGGAATGTTGTGTAACTTACCACAGAAATCTAATACTGTAGTAAATACTGTGGTGAATTTTGAATACATGTGTCTAAGATCAGTATAGGGATTGATGACATCTACAGTTTAAAAACTAAATCCTGGTGTTCTTGCTTTGTACTGTGATGAAGAGATGACAATGGAAAAGGTGTCGACTCAAATCTCAGTGAGTTTTGTGGCACATACCAAATTCTTACGTTTGTACCACTAAAACCACTTGCTAGGATGGATTACCCATGCTGTTCAAGTCAAGTGAATGAAATGGACTTCAGTCCAAGTGCTTTACTTGAATTGCTCTGCAGATAATTGTTAGGCCTTTGCCTGGTTGTTTAACAATATTGGTAACCATAGGTTCATATAATTATTTGTAGCTTTATCAGTGCAATAATCCCAATTGCTTCAGGATGATGTATACCTCTTGTTTCATAATACTTATGAAGAACAAAAAATATGTTTTTAATATTGCTTTTCTGTTCCTTAGTTTGACCAGAAGGAAAAGTCCACTTTACTGGGTAACCGGAAAGACTACTGGGATTATTTCTGCGATTGTCTGGCTAAGGTTAAAGGGGCAAATGATGGAATTCGCTTTGTCAAGTCTATTTCAGAAGTAAGTGATGAAAGCACATTGCTTTGCCATTACAGTCATGTGGAATAACATCCTGACAGGCTGGTCTAATGGTGTAGGTGATAATGTTGTAGAACTCTCACACACCAAGAACAGTGTTAGTTTGGCTATATAGTCAGCCCTACTATTAGGTAGAATAAGATGGTTGCCTCAAACAACAGCTGCTAGGAGGCTGTAACAAGGTGTTAGAGGAAGGAGCTCTGCACTCTGTAAGCTAGTACACTCTCTTCCTATGTGGTAGAGAATATTCTCCCATTGCCAGTGTTGAAGCAAAATTCATTTGCAAGTCCAATCAGCTTTTCTGCATGAGTTGGATGGTGCTCCATCTCGTTCTTTGTTTTAGCAAAATTTCTTGGACTGACTCTGATAATCTTCCTTATGTGAATCCCTCCAGCCATTTCTATAGCTTCTTCCCCTTACAAAAATTTCATTACATCAGATATAGGGCACTCAGGTTACTACATCTGATAAGTTCATATTTTGCATGTATCCATGGGAGTGTGTGACCAAAGATAGCTGAAGTGCTCTCATGTAGAAAAAATAATGGTCATATGCTTTTAGCACAGTGTAAATATACACCGGCATAGTTACATAGTTGTACAAGCAGTTGTGGATTGGGCACTAGGGCCTCAATCTTGTCTGTGGCATAACAGTAGACTAGCACCTGAGCCACCAAGGAAAAAGAGATAGGGCTGCATGTGTGCTTGTGGGTGATAGGCTGCGCTAGGGACCATATTTAATATCACCTAAGAAAGCACAACTGCCTGCACAATGATTTTTCACTAAAGTAGTGGCCGAATAGGATTCTGACCTTACTTCCTTCTTGCAAGGTACAAAAGCAAACAGTATTACCATATGTCTTTATTTGTTCCTCATGTATTCTTTGAACAAATACTACTTTTGTACTGTTGCTTGTACTGAACATATGCCTGTGCTGGGGACTTTTTTCCACTTTGACTCATAATGTGCTTCCTTAACTCATGAGTAATAGTTAGAACCTCTTTCCCCTTTGAAACACAGTCAAAACAAAATAAAGGAAGTTTCTCTAGAAAAGTCTGTGGGCTTGAATGTAGTCTGGAATTAAAAGATAGGGGTACAGTAAGAAAAGGATTGCGGGGAGCCCAAAGTTCTTGTCAAAATGAATTGTTGGCACATTGACAGGGAGTGGGTTAATTATTCATGCTAACACACAAGGCAGGGGATCAGTGGCCCTCCTAGGGCCTTTTCACACTACATAATTATAGCACTGTGATTCCACTTTAGTTGCCATGGTTGCATCCTATGGAATCCTGGAATTTGCAGTTGGGGTATGTGTGTTTAGAATTCTCAGCCAGAAAATTTTAGTGCCTCACCAAGGAACAAATCCCAGGATTCCAGCGGATGCAGCTATGACGGTTAAAGCAGAATCATAGTCTTATAATTGCATGATGTGACATTGATCAATTCCAGTTCCCATCAGCTCCTTTAGCTTGGCCAATGTTGAGGGCTGGTAGGAGTATCTCTTTGTCAATATCTGGAGTATTACAAATTTCCCAGCCCTATCAGTGTACACAGTGCCTTCAGAGTACAAGAATAGAGGACCCTACCCAAGCTCAGGGAGGGCATTGGATCAGATAGAAAAAGAATGAGCAACTCTTCTAGTGATACACAATTAGTCTAAGTTATTGTAAGACAGCCTTCCCCAATCTGTTACCCTCCAGAGATGTTAGACTACAGCTTCCATCACAATGGCTACCATGGTTATAGCTATGGGGATGAGGGAAGTGGTAGTCCTCCATCTCTAGACGGTGCCAGGTTAGTGGAAGGATGAAGTAGGTTATCAGGCTTCAAGGGTTCTGCCAAAGAAATCAAAGAGAAAGCAGACTCTGAGGAGATATCTGATAGATGTGTTCTGCAACTCAGTTTTCTGCATGTGGAGTAGAAAGGGAGAAAGTATGCAGTTGCTGGAGGAAATGGATGAACATTGGCTGTCTAGGGGTTGAAGAGGTGCAGGAGCAAATGTAGGGATGTGTCAGGTTCTGTGTGGACAGGAGAGGCAAAGCTGTGTAAGTCTTTGAAAGTACAGCCAGAGGAGGAGAAGCTCTGGTTCAGCAGGGTCCCCAGTATATCTGATGGAGGTTCTCCAGTCACCATCCCCCTCCGCAAAGTGCCCCCCCCCTCCAAAGAGACACAAGGCAGGCAGGCATCAGGAATTTTCAGGGCTAGGGAGCCAACTTCACCCTTCCCTCACCTCCCCATAACATCAACAGCAATTCTGTAGGAAGATGAGGATTCCCACACTGAACTTCAGAGGTTATGGATTGTGAATTAGTAACATGAGAAGAGTTCCACTGGATCAGACCAAAGTCCATTTACTTCAGTCTCCTCTTCCCCACTGTAGTGATCCACAAGAATGCCTACAATCAAGACAGACTTAAAGGCAATAAACCTCTCTACTTAATTACCCACAAGCAACTGGTTTTCATGACATATTACCTCTGAAGCTTATGGTTTCCTTTAGTTAGCACAGGTAGTTTCCCATCATAGATCAATTCTCCATGAACTAGCCTACTCTTCTTTTAAAGCATTTCTATCTAATAGCTGTTGAACCTCTGGTGCAGTTAGTTCTATGTTGCACAGAGCTTGGTGTTCTTAGTTCTATCTTGCATATACTGCCAGTTTACTTTATTGGCTGACCCCATGTTCCAGCAAGAGCCAGCACAATGTGGCAATTTGAGTGCTGAAGTAGGATTCTAGAGCAAAATTCATATGCCTGCTCAACCATGGAAACCACTGGTGACCTTGGGCAACTCAAATGCTCTCAGCCTTAAAGGAAGGCAGTGACAAACTTTCTCTGAATAAGTCTTGCCAAGAAAATCTTATCATAGGATTGCCATAAGCTGGAGTCAAAGGCACATAACAATAATAATCATGGTCCTGAAGTGGGACAATGGCCTTCTGCCTGTTCACATGGAAAATTCCATCCAGTCTTCTCTCTTGTTGGATGTCCCTCATGTTCTTATTGATGGCGTCACCCATCTTCATTCAGACAAGTCTTTCCAATGTGTAGATTCAGTGATGGGCCTGCAAATGGCAGAATATACCAAATTTGAAATAATGTATTTATTTATTATCTAAGAGGCTTCTCTTATTCTTCTGTCAGGGTTTATCACAGAATCACTGGCTTTTAGAACAGGGAAGACATTTTGGAACTCATCTGATCTAGTACCTGCTTAAGGGAGGAATCTTACAATTGCATTTTCTGTGACAGATGGCCTGTCTGCCTCTGCTTAAAAACTTCCCCAAAAGGAAGCCCACTGTTTCCTCAGGCAAGTCTGTTCCACTGTTGAGCAGACCTTACCATTAAGAAGATTCTTCTAACATTTAGCCAAAATCTCCTTGCCTTCCATTTTGAGCCATTGATTCTAGTCTTGGAGCAAAAGAAAATACATCTAACCTATTTTTTGCATGGGACCCTTCAGATATTTTAAGACAATTGTTATAGTTTCCCTTAATCTTCTCTTATGCAGGATAAAAATATTCAGCTCTTTCTTTTTTTCCTTTAAAAAAACATTTTCATTTGATTAAATTAACAATAGTAATAACAAAATAGACAAAACTATTAAAAAAGAAAAAGGATTTCCAGTTTATACCTACTAAAAGTGTATAAAGGTTGACCCCTGTATCCACAGAGGCTACATTCCAAGACCCCTCGTGGATACCTGAAACCGTGGATAATAGGGAACCCTATTTTAAATGAGAACAACACTGGAACTTGACCATAGAATCACATTGGAGGACCTAGAAATGCCTAGAGAGAACATACATTTTCAGATGTGGATAAGTGAAACCGTGGATACCGAGTCTGTGGATATGGGAATCAATGTGTATCTCTATATGTCAATATTACTCCCTCTACTAAAGTAAAAGTAATTTAAATAAACATAACGTTATCACTAGATTATTTCTATAATCTTTAATCACTATAAATACCAACTAAATACAAATCAGTTTATCCAATTTATCAATTTATACTTATATTAGTTTACAAAACCAAATATTATAATTATACATCTGCTCAATCTTTATAAACAAATTACTCAGTTTTCACTCCTCAAACCCTATTATGAAATCCTCCTCCATTCTTTTCAGATATTCCCAAAATAAACTCCAGTCTCTCAGTAATTTTTTCTCAGATTTATCCTTTAATAAATTTGTTAATTTATGCATTTTGGCTATTTCCAATGCCTTTTAAAACCAATCTTCACTCAAAGGATTGTCAGTACTTTTCCAATATTCAGCTCTTTCAACTGTTCCTCAATGTTTTTCAAACCTCTCACCTTCTGGCCGTCTTCCTCTAGATGGGCTCTAGTTTGTCACTGTTCTGCTTAAAGTGTGGCACCTGGAACTGGGTGAAATACTCTAGCAACTGGGCTTCTTATTTGTTTCTTTTTAAAATCGCTCCCCATCTCAGTCTTTTGAAATTCAAAATAGGAAAATAAATAATTCCTTGAAGATCCTTTATCAGACCCGTGCTGTTAATCAGTTGATTTGATTAGTTAACAGGATGCTTCAAGGAAGTTAAGAGAGATGTTTGCTAAGTCTCTTACTAAGAGTTAGACCTTGTGTACACAAACAGGAGTCACACTATCTTGGTGATATCAGCTTAGAAAGTGATAAGCACAAAGAGCTAGAGCAGTGTAGTAGCTACGAGAATGAGGTAACAAAATGCAAGTCCATCTTTCAAATGTGTGCTTAAGAAAGTCTTTGATAAATTATCGTTTTTCAGTTGTTAAGTTTGTAGTAGGGGAACATTAGTTGTGATTTATGGTCACTGAATAAGTACTGTATACAAATAATAGCCTGCTGTGCAGTGTTATTATTAACTTACTGGTAGAACTTTGGGCACCAGGTGAAAGTGCTTTCTACATACAAAGTACTATTCAGAGCTTAGAAAATTGATTTTTGGAGAACAGCTCCCAGAATCCTGCAGACAGCGTGACCACTGTCCATGGTGGCTTTGGGATTGGGGCAGTTATAGTCCAAAAAGCTAACCTTTCTAAGCGTTGCTATTATTGCAGATTCTGGCTACTTTAGAATTACAAACTGGCTTAATAAACAACAAGGAGGGGTGTTCTGGTATATGGAGTCCATTTACTCCCCTTTTCACAGGCACAGGTGAATGAAATAAGAAGAGGTAGTTGCTATAATGTGTCACATTTGGAAACACTGAGCAAGAACCTATATTTCCCTATACAGTTCCACATCCTCCCATTGCCCAGCAGCTGTCACATACCAATGAGAAGGTGAAGGAGTGGGAGCCAATGCAGATGGTGGAGAAGCAGCTGGTTTCAGCTTGGTCAGGAGGGAGAAATGAGCGTGTACTCTCAAATAAAGTGCACCCACCTTTTCCTTCCCTTGGGAGCTCAGAGCAGCCAGATCTTCACCAGCACGTGACAGCAGATGGAGCCCTACTGGGCTCTGAGAACTGCCAGGTGGTGGGAGGTTTTTGGACAGAGTGTAAGGACAATTGAATAGCCCTCTATGCCATGTCCAAAACGGGACTTTGTAAGCAGCACTTATCTGCACTTAAGTCACTAACAAGATGGTGGCTATTATGTCTAAACCCAGGATTATAGTTAAGCATGAACAAACAAACCAGGATTTATAAGCAACCTTTTAAAGCTCTGACTTGCATTAGGAGAGGACAGAATGTGTGCTACAGCAAGCTACTTGTTCATGTGACATCCAGACATGACCAATATTTCCTTGAAACAATGTCCAATTTCACTACATGTCCTGCTTCAGAGCAGAGGGGTAAACAGCATGTAGATTGGGGTGAGGGCAGGAATACAAACTGCAAAGGTACCGTTTACATGCAGGTAATCTCCCCCCTCCCGCCATCTTCCCTGGAAACATCTGTATGTCAAAATCTTGCAAAGACAGCTGAAAGGTCCAAGCTTTGAACGAGCTTCCCTGCATCCCCCACCACCTTCATTAACAGTTTAGTAGGCATTGTTTGCAAATGTGGGTGGAGTCTGTTTCTGCACATAAATGAAACCCGAGACAAATGATCACTTCCTTTAAAAAGGGCCTGGTGCGAGTACAGTGATGGTATAACAACTGGCCTGATCTGTATAAAACCAGAGAAGACCACATCTTTGAAAAATTATTCTAGCTGCTGAATTATGGGAGCAGTGATACAAAAAAGTAACATTTCCACATTCTGGGGGAAATTAATCCATTGCCTGCTGATTGTTAATGATAAACTCTGGCATTGCATGTACACACCCATTGAAATGTATTACTTCTCTGTTTGTGATTGTTCTCTTTTTCTAGCTCAGAACTTCCCTTGGCAAGGGAAGGGCATTTCTCCGTTATTCCTTAGTGCACCAAAGACTTGCAGATACCTTACAACAGTGTTTTATGAATACCAAAGTTACAAGGTAAATGTCCTTTGTTATTTTGTGTGTTTTCTTTTGTTTGTTAAATTTATATTCTATGTTTCTAGTCAAGATGACTAACAACATTAGTATCATTCAAATAAACAATGTGACACAGTGGGCCCTCAATATCCACAAGTTCAGTATCTGCAGATTCCAGCATCTATGCCACATACTTAAAATGGTGGCGCCTATTGATTTATATAGGACTTAACTTCTGCAGTTTTTGCTGTCTGCAGATGGTTCCAGAACCAAACTCCTGCAGATATGGAGGGCCCACTTTACAGTGAAACCACAACACAGTGCCAGTAAAAACATAAAAACAAGGTGGTTGAAGCATTACCAAAAACAATAAAATCAATATACAGCCAATTTCTGAAGATTCACAGATCAGCTTACAGGTCAACAGCCTTGAAAATAAAAGTGGCTTTGCCTGCTAGCAGAAAGTCATTGGAGATGAGGTGAACAAAGCCTCTCTCAGCAGAGAGTTGGTGTTTTGTTTAGTATACACAGGTGCACCTCAGTTAACAAAGCCTCTGATAGCTCCCAGTCCACCTCTCATTTCCTCCTCATTCTCTCTTGCTGGAAGCTTTTTAGTGCTGTCAGCATTGGGAGGATGATGAATGAGGACTAGAGAAGCAGACTTGCAATGCTGGGTTGCAGCAACATGTCCACAGTAAATATGGCAATAGATAAAGCATAAGCTGGGACAGAGTGGAATTCTAGTCTAGCTGATTCTACCGTAGCTGTGTGGCCTTACCTACAACAGGCAAAGTAAAATTCAGGTACCTTCAGAATTCCTAACTGAGCACGTGTAAACAGCAAATCAGAGAGAAAAGAGAAGAGCAGATAAACTGCCTCATCAGCTGTCTCCAGTGTGTTAAAAAAAAAAAAAGTATAGCTCTATACATTTGGCCATAAAAATGGAAACTATAAGAAGAGTGGAGGCTGGACACATCCCTAGATGTATTTTGGTAGAAGCCTTCAGATGGTCTCTAGAAGGTTCAAAAACCGCGAATATCCAAAACCGTGAATGCTGAGTTCGCGAATGTGGAGGGGCAACTGTAGTAACAAAATGTAGATCAAGTAGCAGAATTTGGAAAAGTTAATTTTTTGGACTGACTGGGAAATTATTAACATTATGGTAAAATAACAACCCTTAAAAAATTAAACTTAAATTTTTATTATCTTTATCACAATTACACACCAATTGTATACATTACAAATACCAATATACATTGTAAACTCATATCAACTAGGCAAATTATAAAACTATATAGCCCACCACTTTCTTTTTACTATGAACATACAACACCTTTGACTTCCTGCTATTCAAACTGAAAGCCTAAATATAAACATATTAACCTTTTCTTCCTAATTTATACAAAATGTCAGTTGATCTCCTAGCTATCATTCTTTTTCCCCCTAATCTTCAATACTCAAAATCCAGGAGCATTAACATCCCTTCTTTGTTTTAATATAATTTAAAAATAGTTCCCAATCTTTTAAAAAATATTCTACAGACTTCGCTTTAATCATTATGGTCAGTTTATTCAATTCAGCCAATTTAAATGCTTTTATTATCCAGTCTTCCATTGTTAGTATTTCTGCCTTTTTCCAAATTTGTGCATACAATATTCTGGCCAATAAAAACATAGAAGTGTATTCTGTAGTTTAAAGTCATAATATCTTCATCCAGTATGCCCAGCAAAAACCATTCTGGTCTCATTGGTAAACTTTGTTTTGAAGATTTCTTTTAGCGACCTCTGTATCTGTCCACAGAACTTCTTTGCCTTCTCATACATCCACTATATATGGTAGAAAGTTCCCTCATGAATTCTGCATTTTCAGCATATATATTTTTAAACCTTTATACATTATAGGGGGAAAGAAAACTTCTAAGTTCTGATTGGTATCTACTCCAGATTTCTGGGTGCTCTGACATTGCAGAAGATTTTGACTCATAACAAACATAAAAAATATTTGACAATAACAAGCATTATGTGAGTTTTACCTTTTTAAAAATCCCTGGGTTTTAGTCACATAGTTGTAGACATTTGTAGACTTCATATTTGTATGTGAAGATCATTATAGTCTATGGTAATGCTTCTCAGATGATCTGATGTGGGAGGCAGGGAGTTGCACCATGTTTGTTCCCAATTGTTCTGGCTACAATTGTTTCTTTCATGAAAGAGTTGTCGAGACCAGCAGCTGACTGTCATTAGTCCAGGGGCCACCACTTCAAGTAGCACTTGTCCATGGCATATAGGATACAAGCTTTGTAACAGACCCTGCTCCCTGAACCACCCTTTCCTCACCCTTGAAATTTAACGAAATCAATTAAGTGACATTGATTAACCTTTCAGATTATATAAAATGTAGTACTGTTTCAAGGTTACCCTGTGTGGTTAGAGAGTGGATTAAGATTGGGAGCAAGGTTTAAAGTGCTGTTCTTCCAGAGATTCAAGATTACATTACCAAAAAGAGGTTTACTTTCAGAATGTACATTTCCATTCTATACAAATGTTCCACAGGTGTCGATATGTTCTGGAGGAATCATTTTATCTGATTTTGCATAGTGAATGGTTAATACACTGGTTAAATGTTGTGAAAATGAAAATGTTAATCAGAAGAAGCCCACAGAAAATCAGGTGCACTGATACCCAAGCATTGCAGCAGCTCAACAGTCTTAGTTTTTTTGCACATTGGCATACATTTTCCAATCATATTTGGTGTGGGGGGGGGGGGTTCATAGTCGTCGTCATCATCATCATCATCAATTTTTATTTTTAACCCACCCCTCTGCTCGGCAACCGGGGCGGCGTAAAGCAAGATAAAAACAACATCAAGTTAAAACAATCCTTCCCCATCCTAACCCTCCCACCCCTTAAAACTAAATTAAACTAATGGAGAGTTAAAACAATGATAAAATACAATAAATAAATAAATAAATAAATAAAGGCAACAATGGCAAGGGGGTGGGTAGCAATCGGTCCACTTGAACTGGGAAGTTATTCTGGGAAGGCTTGCTGGAAGAGATCCGTCTTTAGCGCTTTCTTGAAGCTATCAAGAGTAGTGATAAGACGGATCTCATCCGGCAGGCCATTCCAAAGTCTGGGAGCCGTAGAAGAGAAGGCATGTATTCAGTCATATGACATGAAATATATTTTTTCTAGTTATTGTATATATAATTACTATTTTGCTATATTTACTGTTTTCTTAAGGTATTTAAGGTATTTTATTTAAGGTATTTAAATAAAACTTAAAAAAATATTTCTGTAGAAGGGAAGAGATTGAGAACCTTTGACTCTTCAGATGTTTTGGTCTGCAGCTCTCATTAGCCCCAGCCAGCATAGCAAAAGGCTCGGTAGGCAATTGTAATCCGAAGTATGTGGAGGCCAAAAGGTTCCCCATTCCTGCCCTACGTGGTACCTAAGCTTCTGGTGGGGTGATTGGACATTTTTGGGAGGCAACCCAAATTTGGGAGATGTGGGGGAAAGGGTGGCGGTGGTAAAAATGGCCTTGAGCTATGCTTTGCCCACCCTTGCTTTAACAGTTTTTCAAAAGCCCTTTGAAACATATTGGCAGTTAGTATAGCTGCTAAATACTGGTGTTACATGAGATGATTACCCAGCCTCACCAATATCCAGGTGGCTATACAGTTGTCCCTCCACTTTCGCGAACTTAACATTCGCGGTTTTGATTATTCACGGTTTTGGGAGAGCCCCCGCGGGGCCCCCCAAAACCGCGACACGGGGCCTCCGGAGGCCCCGTGAAAGCCTGGGGAGGGGGTGGGGAGGGCTGGGGAGGCCTTCATGGGGTCCCCGGAGGCGCTCCGGAGGCCCCATGAAGGCCTGAGGAGGGAGTGGGGAGGGCCGGGGAGGCGAGGGGAGTCCAGGTAAAGTGGCGAGGGGAGCGACAACGGGGCCTCCGGAGGCCTCGGGGTCGCTTGGGAAGGGCGGGGGGCGGCAGGGAAAAGCGACCGCGAGGCCTCCTGAGGCCTCGGGGTCCCTTGGGGAGGGCGGGGGGTGGCAGGGAAGAGCGACCGCGAGGCCTCCGGAGGCCTCGGGGTCCCTTGGGGAGGGCGGGGGGGTGGCAGGGAAGAGCGACCGCGAGGCCTCCGGAGGCCTCGGGGGTCGCTTGGGGAGGGCGGGGGCGGCCGGGAAAAGCGACCTTGAGGCCTCCAGAGGCCTCGGGTTCGCTTGGGGAGGGCGGGGGGCGGCCGGGAAAAGCGACCGCGAGGCCTCGGGGTCACTTGGGGAGGGTGGGGGGCGGCAGGGTAAAGCGACCGCGAGGCCTCCGGAGGCCTCGGGGGTCGCTTGGGGAGGGCTGGGAAAAGCGACCGCGAGGCCTCCGGAGGCCTCCGGTCGCTTGGGGAGGGCGGGGGGCGGCCGGGAAAAGCGACCGCGAGGCCTCCGGAGGCCTCGGGGGTCGCTTGGGGAGGGCCGGGAAAAGCGACCGCGAGGCCTCCGGAGGCCTCGGGGTGGCTTGGGGAGGGCAGGGGGCAGCTGGGAAAAGCGACCGTGAGGCCTCCGGAGGCCTCGGGGTGGCTTGGGGAGAGTGGGGGGCGGCCGGGAAAAGCGACCGCGAGGCCTCCGGAGGCCTCGCGGTGGCTTGGGGAGGGCGGGGGGCGGCAGGGTAAAGCGACCACGAGGCCTCCGGAGGCCTCAGGGGTCACTTGGGGAGGGCGGGGGGCAGCAGGGAAGAGCGACCGCGAGGCCTCCGGAGGCCTCGGGGTCGCTTGGGGAGGGCGGGGGGCGGCACGGAAAAGCGACTGCGAGGCCTCCGGAGGCCTTGGGGTCGCTTGGCGAGGGCGGGTGGAGGGCTGTCATTATTCGCGGAATTTTCACATTCGCGGGGGTCTATGGAGCCTAACCCCCGCGAATGTGAAGGGACAACTGTATTCTACATAAAGCCTTTGAACTATCTTTTTAAGGCAGCCCCACAAAGAGCACATTATGATAGTCTAGTCCAGGGTTATGATGTGGCTGCACAGTTGTGCTGCAGATCTTACAGCAGCTGAAGTTTCCAGGCTCAATACTGAGCTCAGTGCTTTAATTCTGAGTTGTATCCAATTTGATTATGTGCTAATGGATTCCATGGCTCCGTGATTTATTGAACAAAAAATAATAAGGTGCAACTAGCTTCTTGAGACAGAGGTCGGTCTCTCTCTCTCTCACACACACACACACGGAGAGAAGTAGTAGGAGAAGGAGGAGGAGAGAAAGGGAGAGAGAGAGGTCTGTATCAAGAAGTTACTTGCACCTTTTATTTTTTTGTTCAATACAGTAAATCAGTCTCTGTCCCTCTGTTATTCACACACATTCACACACAAAGGAGGAAGAGAGAGAGAAAGAGATGAGCCCACAAAATCCATACAAAAATCAGACAAGAAAACTAATGACTTTCCACACAGAAGTGTTACAAAAGACACTTGGCATCAGGAAAAGGACACACAGGCCTTAGCTTAACCAACTCCACAGGATGGGAGTAGGACTATAGTTCATATAGCCATGATTACACTGAACCAAGGCACATATGTGACAAGTGTGTCATGATTCACCTATTAACTGTGGTGGGTACTTGTGTGTCTATCTCTGTGTGTATACACAAAGTGAATATGTATATATGTATATAGGCACACATATATATTTACACATATACAAACACACCTGATGATTTATGCATCTAAGAATTTAATGATTTAATGTGATGATTATATGTGCTTTAACTTTTTATTATCAAGTGTTTAGCTCATTTTTTAGTGTTTGTAAGCTGCCTTGGATCCCATGCCAGGAGAAAGGCTGCATATAAAATAAATAAGTGTGCGTATTGTGGCTTATATACTTTCTTACCAAATTCTCAGGCAAAATTATTAGAGAAGGTGTGTGGTTATACCTAATCCATTAAATCTCATTGAGACTGAAGCTGCAATCCTATACACACTTACCTGAGAATAAGTTGCATTTAAAAAAGGCCATCTGCTTCTGAAGTAGACACTTACAAAATTGCAGTTTAAGTCTGAAAGCCTGTACACCTTTACTTGGGAGCTCAATGAGATTTATCTCTGAATAGGCTCATGTAGGAGTGTTCTGTTAAGATCTATTTTATTCTTTTCAGTGGGATTTATTTGCAGCATATTTCTGTATTCTATATGGAGAATTACCTTGTTTTGTCACAGAGATCTACCAACAAGGTTGTTCAAAGCAGTTAGTTTGATTGTGGTAGGTTTCATGAAAACCACATAGCATTTCTGAAATACACCAGAAAACCACAATGTATTAGTCCTTTTGTTACCATGCATCATGTTGTGAACCATAAATATGAGCTGGTTTTTTTAAACTTATTTTTTATAATCCTTGTTTCTTTAGTGACTGGTACTATGCAAGAAGTCCCTTTCTCAACCCCAAAATGAGTTCTGATATCGTTGGTTACCTCTATGAATTAACTGAGGTTCAATTTGACTTGGCGTCTAGAGGCTATGATTTAGATTCAGCATGGCCTACATTTGCCAGGTAATGTAGACCAGATACTGCTGTGGCACTAAAAAACCTTCTGTAGCCTATATATAAAACATATTGTTATTTATAACTCTTCAATGTGTGAGTCAGCAGCTAAATGGGATTTCATTATGAACACTATATTGAATTTCAGCATCAGAGTCCTTCCAGTGCATCTTCAGGTCAAATCACATCTTAAGATGCGCAGTAAGGAATAGCTTTGCTTGTGAGCTCTAATAGACCCAATGAACAAATGGGATTTACATAAATATTTACTTAATGACTTACCATTGATTCATTGTGTTTGCTCTAGCTAAGACTAGGAGTTGGATTTAAGCCTAAATTACTCTTGACTAAAGTTGTGTCAGTTTGCTTCCATTTTAACTGTCATGGCTTCATCTTATGGAATCCAGGCCTTTGTAGTTTAGTGAAGTATTTAGAATTCTGTGCAAGAAAGCTGTAGTGCATTACCCTAAGCTATAGTTTCCAGTGTACCCTGATTGAATCTTCAGTCTCTCTTCTCAGTGAACGTTGGAAACTATTGTATAGGACAAGGCATTAGAATCTTCTTGCACAGAATTCTAAACATCTTGTAAACTGCAAATCCAAGGATTTTTTAGGATGTAGTCATGACAGTTAAAAGTGAAAGTAAACATATATATAACTGAGTAGTGTAAATACATCTCCAGTATTTAATTCATGGGTTTGTATCACTGGAAGTGTCTCATCCTGCATTGTGATGTTATTTTCTGTACGTGTCATCTGATTCATAAGAATAGGTTGCTTACTGTCCTACAGTTTGTAAGCCATTCTGACAGCCTTTGTGGCTGAAGAGTGGGGTATAAATACCTAAATAAATACATAAAATACAGTCTTTAAGTGAACAACCTACAGTCTTTAAGTGATCATCCATAAATTCTTTCAAATGGGGTTGTGCCCATTTGTGTGATTCTCAGAGACCATAAAGAAGAACATGTGATGACTGAAAGATAGGTGGGTTCCAAGTTGCCCTATGACAGAGGAGTGTGCTTCACAAGGAATAAGTTCACTTGCATAGAAATAAAGGAAACACATTCAGGGGTAGCCATGTTGGCCACACAGCAAAACAAAATCCAACACCCAGAAAAAAGTGACACCTTTATTGACCAATAAAGGTATCACTTTTTTGTGGATATAGAAATAAAGGCTATAACACACTATTTTAGTGAGTCTAATTTTCTCTTGTATTAACAGACAACACAAGTACACACATGCTTTACAGTTGATGCAGGTATGGATTTATTTTATAATAAATAAGTCATTGTCTTTTTTGTTTTTAGGAGAACATTATCATCGCTTGGCTCCTCAGCTTACCAATGGAAGCCTCCAAGCCGCAGTTCAAGCATGAGCAGCTTGGTGAGCAACTATCTGCAGGTAATTATGTTAACAAAGGTGTGTGTGAGTAACCTTTCCTCATAAGCAAAGTGGCAGGTGCTCTTGAAAGTCCTCCTTATGTATAGCGTCATTGTTATGGACCATCACAATTAAAAGGGGAGAATTACAGTAGAATTGCAGGAGAATCCACAGTCTGTTCTTTTTCTTATTTGAGCTCCTTGATTATTTGAACTCACTGTGTGTTTCCTATTTGCTTTCTTAGCACTGTAACATTAAGTAAACAAGAATCTTGTTTGTCTGGTTTAACCAAATGTTGTAAGGGTTTCCTGGCACTTTATATAAAATAGAAGTTTCTTCTGTATAATAATCTGGGGTAGATTCAAAATCCTATTTTTTTAAAAAAGAGAGATGCAGCCATTTTACTAATTAAAATGCATCATTTTTCTCCTGTTCTTCTTAGGCACAAGAGATTCCTTCCAGTCCCAATGGGAATAACTTTTTAAATAATGAACCCCTTGAGGGCCTAGATGAGTTGCATGCAGAGCTTGACCAGGCAGAACTGCGGCATAAGGAGCTACAGGATCAGATCCAGCATCTGGAAAAGGAGAACCAAGAACTTCAGGCAGCCATCAGCTTCGAGCAACAGCAAGCACAGACAGAGAGGGAGAAGAGTGATTGTATCAAGGAGGAGAACTCCAGGCTAACAAAAATGCTTGAAGAGCTAGAGAAACAACGTGAGATCTCCTACTGCACTCAAGGTACTGTGCAGGACCTGCAGAAATGTTTACAGGTATTAGAAGTGAATGCTGCTGAGAAGCAAAAAGAATACTCTGCGAGGCTTGAGGAGCTGGAGGCCAGCAAAAGGGATTCTGACTCAAAGCTACTTCTCTTGAATCAAGAGCTGGAAAGCACCAGGGCTTCAGTGACCATGAAGGACATCTGCATCAGTGAGCTTATGGCCAATCTGAAATCAGCAGAGCAGAAGAATGAGGAGCTCATGGCCAAAGCCAATGCCCTCCTGAATGAAAAGGGACAACAAACTACAAGTCAGTATGAGTCTGCACTGAAGATTGAGGAGTTGCTGAAAAAGCTTCATACAGCAGAACAGGAGAAGGCTGATGCCTTGAAGCTCAATGACAAACATCTTTCTCAACTTAAAGTTATAGAAGAGGAACTCCATCTGAAAGAGAATACTCAGAAAGAGTTCAAACTGAAATTGGAAAACCTCACCACCAGCTCCAAAGAAGAATTGGAAAAACTGAGTATTAAATTGGAAACCATAGCATCTGAAAGAGCTGTGCTGAATAAAGAGCTAGCAGCAAAAGGCAAGGAGTCAGCTGATCTTCAAATCCAGTTGAAAGATTCATTGGAATGTGTAAAATCATTGGAGAGGAAACTTGGGGAGGAAAGAGAAGAGAAGGCAGAACTTGAGAGGTCATTCAGCCATACGAAAACAAAAATGGAACAAGAAGTAAAAAACACAATGGAGCATCTTGTGTTGCTGGAAAATCAGCTGTCAGAACAAAGTCAAAGAGTTAAGAGCTTAGAGGAACAAAACAGGGAACTTGTTTCTGAAAGAGACTCTCTCAGAAAAACAATAGAAAGAATGGAGCAACAGGCGACCAAACAGAGCTCCTCATTGAGGAGCATGTCTGAAGGAAATGAGAAGCTCAAGTTCCAGAATGCAAAGCTGCAGCAAACAAACCAGAAGCTAGAAGAGAAGTTGAGAGAACTGGGAGCATCTAAATCTTCTTTAGAAGCTGAGGTTGCCAGACTGAGAGCCTCTGAGAAACAGCTCCAAAATCAGATAGACGACGTTGTAGTGTCTGTGGATGAAAAGGAGAAGAAGCTCCGGGAAGAAAACAAGCTGCTGGATGAAAACCTACAGAATGCCACAAGGCAAAACCAAATTCTAGAAGAAAAGATGAACACATTGCAGATTGACTACCAAGAACTGAAACAGAGTGAAGAAACTGTCAAGGAATCCTTAAGTGTACTTGAAGCCAAGCTCCAGAATACCAAAGAGCATTGCTTGCAAATGGAAAAGAGCTTGTCTTCTTCAAGGAAGAATGAAGAGTCTTTGAAGTTGCTGCTCAGAGAGAAAGATGAATCATTGCAGTGCCTGGAGAGCCAGTGCAGGCAGCTTCAAGGACAAGCTGAGAGGTACAGAAAAAAAGTGGAAACCCTTGAAGCAGAAAAAGCGGATATTGAAAAAATTTGTCTCCATCAAACAACAGTGATTAAATCCATTACTTCTGAAAAGACATCTGTGGAGAAAGCCCAGCTGGAACAGGCAGCCTGTCAGGAGAGAAAAGTAAAAGATCTGGCTTCCAGATTGGCTCTGTCTGAGGAACAGCTGCATATCAACCAGGCAGAGGTAGCTAGGCTTCAGGAGGGAATTATGGACCTTCAAGCTAAGTTTCAGCAGACTGCTGCAGAGAAGGAGAAACTGCAAGGCAAACTGGACATCCATGGGACAATCCTGAGTGAGCAAAAGTCATTGGCCCAGCAACTGAAGGAGCAGAATGAAACGCTCAACAGAAACCATGTACAGGAACTGCTTCAGTGTCAGGAGTGGGAGGAAGGGCTGAAAAAAGAGAAGGACCACGAGGCCCATCAAAAGGCTGAACTGGAGAAGAGCTTGTTGTGCCTCACAGATGAATTGTCCAAGGCCAAGCAGTGTTTAGAGGCCGTTAACCTGGAAAATATGGAAATCAAAGACCTTCTCCACAGGACCAACACTGAAATGGCTGAGCTGGGCATTCAGATTTGCACTCTGACATCTGAAAAGGCAGAAGCGGAAGAGAAGCTGTCCCAGCTCATAGAAGAACTCAATGCTACTAAAGAAAGAGCAGCCAAAGAACAAGAAGAGCTGCAGTATGAGCTGTCAAGACTCACTCAGGAAAAGGAAGGCCTGCAAGAGAAACTGGAGGATTCAGAGCTTTGCGCTGCCACTGTACCTGACCTGCAAACTCAGCTAGAGATGGCAGAGCGACAGGCCCAGAGTCTGCAAGAGACGAGCAAAGAGGAGCTATCTGCAGTCAAATTTCAGCTGAGCACAGAAATTATAAACTATCAAACAAAATTTAAGGTAACGTGAACATCAGGTTCTTCCGTGATGAAATAAGACCAGGACTCTGTACGCTAGGGAGAGCTGGGGGTGCCTGTTTGCCACCAGAGGGCACACTCCCATCACTGCAACACTGCTGTGTTCATTGCTGTAGTGGCAGCAGTAAAAAAAAAAAAAAAGGCATCCTTCTTATAGGTAATCACAGGGGACACTCATCTTGTTTTAAAAGAGGATCACCCTTCCTGGAGACCTCTGAGAGCACAATTCTGCTTGAGCACAAGTTTGCATCGAAGTTTGGAGGGAAAGGCAATGTATAAATGATAACAACAATTGCTTTTTTTTTTTAAGCAGCTATTTTTGCAGCTACCAGTACAACTACAGCAACAGCAAATTAGGCAGCAAGAGTGGCAGGAACTGTTGGTTGGGGGGCTACAAAACTCTAGAAGCCTATGCAACCAACAGAATGCACAGAGCCCACCCCCATATAGTGATTACCTAGCAAGTAAGTTCTGTTGAATTCAATTGGCTTTACTTCTAAATAGGCACAACTAGGATCTCCAGTCACTGATTAGAAGTAACAGCAGAAGAAGGTCTGAGGTAGGCACAGAATCCCTGAGAGCCAGCTTTTTTTCTGGGGCCAGAAGGTTGTCCATCCTTGCTGGAGCACAACTTGCAGCATAGTGGTGCTTAATTGCAAGGACAGAGAGTATTTTCAGAGAAAGCAGATAATTTTTGCTCTGGGATAACTTTGGGAACTGAGCCTGCAGAGCTACCCTGCTTCCACACTAGTCCTAGCCAGAGTGAACACTATGCACTTAAGAGAGATGGAAATTAAGAAACAGGCCCAGTTCAGATTATCATAATTTCTGTTTAGTAAGTCAAACTATGGATATGCCTTTGACTATGCCTACAGCACCTTTACTACATTCTTCACAGCACAAACAATGAAACCAGGAAACCCCTAATTAATCATAATTTCCTGTTTTGCCCTAACGAGGAAGACTATAGGTTGCTAGCTTGGACACATGCCCAGATATGTTTTAAAGTTGATTTACCATCTTGGCTTGTTGTGAAATTGGAACCGTAATGTCTCCTGGTTTGGGTGAAATGGAAAGATATGCTTAATTACAAACTTTCTGGTTTGAGCACTTGTGCCGTGAACAGGGGGCCAAGTAGATGGCATGAATGAGTACAAGGTTCATTCATATCTTTCATTATTAAGCCAAGACCATTGACTAGGAAGAATTTGCTTTCTCCCTCATTTCATGATACAGCTCAAGTTCATCTGTTGACAATGATCATTAATTGGATTCGGGACAAAGAAAAGGAGGTATGTCACACTGTACACACTTAATGTAGGTTTTATTGGCACATGGTTTAAAATGAGATTAGACACAATCAATAAAGATAAGTTTAACAATCATTGATTAAAATCTGTGTGTTCAGAGGCTGCATGCCTCTGGTTACAGATACTGAGGGACAAATGAAGGGAATGGTTTTCAATCATAGCCTACTAAGTGAACTTTACTGAATTGTGTGGGTCACTATTATTCAAGTCACAATGCTACATTGAATGGATCTAGATGCATTTTTTTCTTTTTCAAACACAAGTGCTAAAATGGTACCTCTCATCCTTACTATTGGTAGTCTCCTGTGTTGTAACTAATCACCAGTTTCTAGCTATTCACTTTCTAATAGAGTTCACTTGACCTATTGTCTTCATGCTTTACTGCATTAGACCATTGCATTTGAAACAGAGGCTAGAATGGCCAAACTTTCTCATGGATCATAAAGTCAGCCCCCAAAAGGACAACAGGAAACTATCATGACTAATGCACAAAGTTTATTTGGTTGCCCATTGGAATGATTTTCCATGAAAGCCTATCAAATGTAAAATTCTCTCTGGAACAATGACACTAGGCTGGTTTTGGATTATTTTACATGCTGTCTGTGGTGGGGAAAGGACTGTAACCTCACCATCCCTGTTCTGCTTCCATCCTGCTGAAGGTACATGCACAATCATCAAGTTTAAATAACAAGCATAGAGAAAAAAATACCGCACCCAAACTGCACATTTAATGTCACAGCTTGAAAATGTTACTTTTGGAGATTACAACTCCCAGAATTTTCTAGTTAGCCTGACCAGGCCATTCTTGACATCTGCTTGATATTATCTTCTATAAAAGCTGGGGACTGACCATACCATTTTGCTCTATGTATGTTGGACTTCTTTGACTATCATTCATCAGATTTGGTTTCCATGCCAGAATATCACTAGGGTGACTAGAATCTTGCCTCCTGTCTCTCTCTCTCTCTCTCCCTCTTCCCTCTCCTCTCTGTTATAAAATGTTGCAGATGAATCCACTGACATTTGCTTTCTTTCATTTGCTGATAATAATTGGATTCACATCTTAAATTATGACAATAACATAGATGTCACTGATGGGTAGATGGCTGATTTGTTCACAAGATTTGTTCACCTCTTGTCGCACTGTGCACCATTTAAAACAATATTAAATCCCTTTTTTGTCACAGTTTCACAATGCGCTCTCCTTCCTTAATGTAATAGTGTATTTTGTGGTTGGTCTTTAACTTCAGCAAATGAATCACGTAACCTTTGAAAAATGGATACTGTCTCTTTTAAACAATACCAATGGGTGTTTGATGTCTCCTGCCAGGCTATCAATGAAGAATGTGAACGATTAACACAGGAACTTGAAGAGAAGAGCCGGCAAGCACACATTGCAGAAGAAGCACTCAAAGAGATGCAGGTTAGTTATATATCAGATTGGCACAAATCACTCTCTGAAGCATTGGAGTCAACAACTACTTGCATTTGGGTCAATCTAACAAATGGACTGATGGATCTCTTTTGTGGGCTAAACTAATTCTATGTACAAGTAGCATATAGTTTAAGCTTACTTTTGTGTGCTTAAGATTTTTTACTCTCAATTATGAAGTGTCCAATTTGGATTGGGACTATCAAGCACTGGTGAAGATTTAAGCTTCCCCCTACCTATTTCCCCCCCACATTTCTCCCCAGAACAAAAAATCTTTTAGTGTCAGTGGAAGGTGTTTCTGTTTGTTTAACTTCTTCAGGGCTTTGAATCATGGAAGAGTTGGAGGAGATTTCCCCCATCAATGTGTGCTGATTCCAATGCTTACTTGCAAGTAAAGACGCAAATGATTCTAAATGACACACTAACTACTGGTGGCCCATAATCCAAACTTGGGGATTCTTCATCCCACCACTGCAGGGTGAGGTGCTCCCACTTGGACTACCAGTAACACCATGTAATTACACAGCTTATAGTTTATCCCTGAGCCTGGCACTGCACATCATTATTGAATTTATATGAACATTTACATAGTTTACCATCTTTTGGAAAAGGAACATTTACTGAAATACTGCTTCAAACTAACAACCACTATGATGACTCGCACTTCAAATACCCCTACTATATAAGCTGTGATAACTGCTAGTAGAAGTATTCCTATCCTTCATTGTATTTAAATAATAACAATTTTAACTGATTATTTACTGATATTTAATAATGTAGCCAAAAAGAAAGAGAAGTTCAATGGATGACAGATTAATCTCTTCAAGCAGTTAAGGACAGGCAAGAAACAAAAGTAAAAGGTGACAGAAATAGAGCCAGAACCCCAATGCAACTGTTCAACAACTTAGGTTTTCTGTGGGGTTTTTCCAGGCTGTGAGGCTGTAAACTGCTCCCCACACCCAATCATTCTCTGAAGATGCCAGCCACAGATGCAGGCAAATAGTCAAGAATAAACTCTTCCAGAACATGGCCTCACAGCCTGGAAAACACCCACAGAAAACCTATGGATGCCGGCTGTGAAAGCCTTCGACTTCACATGTTCAACAACTTGTATGCAGGGATAAATTGAACTACTATAATAATCAATGCAGAAAAATAGATGCTGTATGACCAGCAGGGGAGCATATTGCATCATCATATAGAATTTTTTTTTTTAAGATGGAAACAATACACAGAAGAACTAAATAAAAGAGAAGAAAGGATGGCAGATCCATTTGAAGAAGAATCATATGAAGACGAGCCTCCAGTTTTAGAGAGTGAAGCGAAAGCTGCATTCAGAGCACTTGAGAGTAATAACTCACCAGGAACAGATGGCATGCCAATAGAGCTGCTTCAGTCTACAGAGACAGAATCTACTTGAGTTCTAACTAAAATCTGTTAACAAATATGGAAAACAAAACTGGCCCACAATTGGAAACACTCAATATACATTCCAATCTCCAAGACACCAGGGATCACCATAACCACAGGACCATTGCATTAATTTACCATGCAAGCAAAGTGATGCTCAAAATTCTACAACAAAGACTTACCACACATGGAGCAAGAAATGCCAGATGTCCAGGCTGGGTTCAAGAAAGGAAGAGGCACGAGTGACAATATTGCAAACATACATTGGATAATGGATCACACCTAAAAATTTGAAAAAAATAAAAAACTAAAATCACCCTGTGCTTCATAGACTGTAGCAAAGCCTTTGATTGTAAAAGTTATGGATTGCTCTTAAAGAAGTGGGTGTACCACAACATTTGATTGTCCTGATGCATAACCTGTACTCAAGACAAGAAGTTACTGTTAGGACAAAATATGGAGAAACAGAATGGTTTCCAGTTGGCAAGGAGATCAGGCAAGGGTGCATTTTGTCACCCTATCTGTTTAACTTGTATGCTAAAAAAATCATACTTAAAAGCAGGATTAGACTTGAAGGAATGAGGTGTGAAAATTGGAGGAAGGAGCAGTTTAAGATATGCAGATGACACCATCCTAACAGAAAATAGCAAAGACTTGGAACGATTACTGAAGAAAGTCAAGAAAGAAAGTGCAAAGGCAGGCTTACAGTTGAATATTAAGAAAACAAAAATAATGACCACAGATTATCATTATTTTTGTTTTCTTAATGTTCAACTGTAAGCCTGCCATTGCACTTTCTTTCTTGACTTTCTTTAGTAATCATTCCAAATCTTTGGATGATTTACATAACTTTAAAGTAGACGTTAAAGACATTGAAACTGTTCAAGTTTTTTATACCTTGGCTCAGTCATTAATTAGAATGGAGACAGCAGTCAAGAAATCAGCGGAAGACTAGGACTTGGAAGGGCAGCTATGAAGGAGTTAGACAAGATCCTGAAGTGTAAAGATATATCATTGAATAATAAAGTCAGGATTGTCTATGCCATCATATTTCCCATTTCTATGTACGGTTTTAAAAGCTAGACAGTGATAGGAAGAAAATCGACTCATTTGAAATGTGATGATGGAGAAGAGTGCTACAGATACTGTGGACTGCTAAAAAGATAAACAAATAGGTCTTAGAGCAAATAAAGGCTGAACTTTCCCTAGATGCCGAGATGACTAAAATGAGACTGTTGTACATTGGCCATTTCATGAGAAGACAAGACTCACTAAAAAAGACAATAATGCTTGGCAAGGTAGAAGGCAGTAGGAAAAGAGGAAGACTGCATTCCAGATGGATAGGTTCAACCAAGGTGGCCATGGCCCTGAGTCTCCAAGACCTGAGCAGGGGTGTTGATGATAGGGTGACTTGGAGGTCTCTCATTCATGGGGTTGCCATAAGTTGGAGTTGACTTAACAGCAGTTAACAACAAATTTAATAATACCAATGATTGATCTGGTTATCTCAAGCAATATCCCAACACAACCTGGGATTCAAGGCCCATCTCTTGCAACTGTCTGTCCATTACTCCAGCACTACAGGATCCCACAACAACTCTGAGGGTTAGAGTGGCAGCAGGGAAAACTGTCAAGGGGACAAAAAAAGAAGAGCTATGGGCAGGGAATGGACTAACGGACAGAGATTTTTCATCGTCTCTGTGACTCACACAGATGGAGTTATCTATGCCTGCACAGAGCACTGTTCAGAACTTTCAAGAGCTGTTATGTAAGGCTTTTGGCAGTAGCTCTGCCCACCTCAACAACCTCTCCTCACAGTTCCTTTTCATCTGCCACATTAGAAGCATCGAAGGAACACATCTCTTGAGCTGTTTCACTTACCTCAGTATTTCCTTGGCATTTTTTGATCTTTGACTTCGTTGTTCGGTCTACTCTACTGGATTGTCCTTTGGATTTGGTTTCCTGTGCCTCACGGTGTGACTTCAGCTTTGTTTCTCAGTTACTACATCTGGATTCTCCCTTGCTTGGTGGTATTGCCTCCTGACTATTTGTCTCTGATATTCTCTATGGTGTCTTCCACCTCTTTTTTAAGAGGTGCATGTCTTGCAGCGCCAAGATTCCAGACCGCAATGGCCACTTGCAGTGTTTGTAATGTCTGGGAGAGGGACATAACATTGTGTCCTTTACACACTGTAAAGCATTTACACCCCAAGCATGAAAGAATCAAGAGTTCCATCTCAAGGCTCTTCCCTATGAGCAGACCTTGTACATTTCTACAAATCCATTCCATCGAGCTAAGGAGCCTTTGGTTCCACTGGCTTCCTCTAAAGAAGAATCAGTCCTCCTCCCAGTACCAGCAGTCCTATAAGAATAAGGGCCTGGATCAAGGGAAGTTGCAGCTTTGACTCCTTCACCACACTTCCTCCCACCCTCTCTCCCTTCTACAGCAACAGACTGGCTCATCATTATGGCACTTGGGCTGCAGTTACCACTGACCTTTGGGTAGTTGACATTGTGGGTTGAGGTTATGTGATAGAGTTTGCACATTACCCTCTGGTGGAGATTGTTTGCCATATTGCTACATCCCAGGGAAAACTCTCCTCAAAAAAGATGCCATCAAACCTCTCAATCCTTCATTGGTGCCTCATGCTTTCTTCTCCCGATGCTTCATTGTGGACAAAAAGGGTGGGGGGTCTCTCTCCAGTCCTTGACCTCAGATCTATCAATGCCTTCATCCAGTCCAAATGTTTTTGGATGGTCACTCTACCCTTCATACTTCCACTGTTGCAGAAGGGAGATTGGTTTGCGATGCTTAGTCTCAAAAATGTATACTTTCATATCAGCACCAGACCTTCACACAGGTGGTTTCTTCCTTTCACAGTGGGAAGAAGAGCCTTCCAATTCCATGTCCTCCTCTTTGGACTTCCAACTGCCCCTTGTGTCTTCACGAAGTGCATGGCTATTGTTGTCCCCTGGATTCGCTGGAAGGGTATTGTCATCTTTCCCTATGTCGACAATTGGCTTCTCATGGTGGATATGAGGGGGAAATTACTTCAAGACATCGAGTATACACTTGATCTCCTGGCAGAGCTTGGCTTGTTTGTAAACTTGGACAAGTTGGTCCTCATCCCATTTCAGACAGTCAGAGTGATTCTGGATTCCACTTTGGCCATGGCTTACCTTCTGGACAATCGGTTTCGAACATTACAAAGGTTTACCGTACAGTGTTGAAACGTTTGTCAGCTCCCTGCCAAGATGGTGCAAATTCTTCTGTGCCACATGGTTGCAACCACAGCATTCACCCCATTAGCATGACTCAGGACGTATCCACTGCAGGCATGGTTCCTTTCTCAATTTGACCTGGTGCGAGACTCCCCCCGAATTCATCTCACAATATTGAGAGCTGTAAATCGGTCCTTGGAGTTGTTGCTTAATCCCGAACACATCTGGGCATGTGTTCCATTCCTTTTCCCCAGAGCCGCAGGTTGCTGTCACCACCAACACCTCTCTTCACGGCTGGGGAGCATATGCACTGGCCCTCTCAGTTTGGGGCAAATGGACCACGGCAGAGGTGATCCAGCACATCAATTGTTTTGGAGATGCTAGTGGTTGAGAAGGCCCTACGATCTTTCATAATGCTATTGTGAGGAAAGACTGTTCAAGTAGTGACCAACAACATCACAGTCATGTATTATATCAACAAACAAGGGGGTACAAGATAGATCTTACTGCTATAGCTGTCTCTGTGAATCTGGGATTGATGCATTCTGCATCAGATCTCAATCTCTAGTTCACCTTCACAGAGAGGAGAACATATTTGTGGATGCACTGAGCAGGGCTCTTAGATTGTATCGTGGCTGGATGCTTTATCCTAATGTTCTCTGAGGCATGTTTCGAATATGGGGCACATCTCAGGTGGATCTCTTCACTGCTTCAGAGAACACCCAGTGTCGCCAGTTCTGTTCAAGGTCATTTCAGAGAGGGCACACCTTTCTCTACATCTGCAAGGGCCCCATTGCCTACACCTTTCTTCCCTTCCCTCTAATTACCTCGTAATACCTTGGTGGCCAAGACAGCCTTGATTTGTACCTCTGCTTCTACTCTCCTGGGGAACTTACCTTTGTCTTCCATAACAACCAGATCTTCTCATAATTCACAGTGGTCAAGTTTGTCACCTGGATGTTGACACCCTCAAACAGATGGCATGGAGGATGTTCCTCTCGCATTCCTGCCCCTTGCAATTTGAGACATGCTTTCTGTGGCATACAAGCCTTCCACTCAAAGGTCTTACTCTTACAAGTGGGCCAATGGTTTGTAACCTCCATAAACATTCCTGCTTCAGAGGTTCGAATCCAACACATCCTAGAGTTCTTGCGTTCCCTGTCCGAATCCAGCCTGTCCTTCTCTTTGGTGAAATGATACTGGTCTGCCATCTCATTCCATGTTCAGGGTTTGAGTCATCCATCCTGTTTGCATGACTCCTTGGTCAAGAAGTTTTTAAAGGGCTTAGAAAATTTACACCCTCTGGTTTCACGCCCAACTCCTGAGTGGCGTTTGGACCTGGTGCTCTCACAATTGTCTCGCAAACCCTTCAATCCCATGGCTACCACTGATCTTTGCTTACTCACCTGGAAAACAGCATTCCTTGTGGTGATCACCTCCTCCAGCAGCGAACTCTGTGCACTATGTGTTGATCAGCCTTACCTCAGGACAGACGTTCCATCCCTGCCCAAAGTAGTTTTGTCATTCCATTTGTACCAAGAAATAATTTTATTTGCATTCATGCAAAACCCATCTTTTAACTTAGAACGTACATTACACTGTTTGGATGTTTGTAAAGCTCTTACTTTCTGTGTGGATAGGACTGCTGCTCTATGAAAGTCCCCTCACTTGTTTGTGTGTTACTCATTTTCGAGACTTGGCCTTCCTGTGTCAGCACAGCGCTTCTCCACTGACATTCTGCTTCTCCCCTCCCACCTTTCTCCATGAATCCCATCAGTGCAGAATGGTGACATTAAATTCACAAGCTATAATCTTGGCCATCCCAAGTAATAGGATATTCTCTATATGCCACTTCATTCTCAGGATGGCTAAAGGAGCAATTCACAACCACTGGGTTAATCCCTTTTGCTGGCTCATCAAGTCAGGAAACCAGAAATTTCAACCATTTTATCCATTGCTCCCATCTCTCCCTCCTTCAGTTTTTCTTTTCCTGCCTTCCAGCTAGTTGAGAATTATTCTGTTTGTCTATCTATCTATCTATCTATCTATCTATCTATCTATCTATCTATCTATTTCATTACAGTAATTTATTCTAGCATTTTTAGAGCATAAATAGTTAGCAATTATGGCAGTATTAGGAGATTCTGCCCCCTGGACAAAAATTGTAGCTATGAAAAACAGGACATGTCCAGGAAGAGGATGATAACTCTAATTTATAGCAGGAATGGGCAGCTTCTACAAACCTGGGAAGCATTTTTACTACCACCACACCCCAAATGTCAGAGGGGCCATCCAACACTTCCACTTCAAAAATCCCTCCCCCATTGAAAACTGAACCCTCCAGATGCATTGCTATTTAGACATATTTCTCTCCCAGGCCTCTTAAGGCCATAAAAGGGCAGTTTTTAGAAATTGGAAGTAGCCACATGGGCAGGGAGGTTATGTTTAAATGGTGAATCATGCTAGCCAGAGGTTTGTCACTGGGAGGAAAAAATTGAGGTGCATTGTCAGGCTGCTTGCAGCCAATGGATTGTACTTTGCCCACTCCGATTTATAGACTCGGAACTTAAGGCAGGGCCTGAATCCAACCAGCTGTGGCCAAATTTGAGTTAATAACCTACCCAGACTGGTACATCCTTATCATAATTTTTAAAAGATCTTCCTCACCATAGAACTGAGCACATCACTTTCTTATCAGAATAGATAATCTGGCAAATAAACCACCCCATGATCTGTTTGATTTCTGTTTCCACTCCATCTATAACAGGAAATGAATAATTAGAAAGCCTGCATTCATTCAACTCTTATCTGGCTTTCCATTAGGGTTCTGTCCATGCATGTACCTCTTGGATTCCATAGTCTACCTATGATTGCTGTATTTAGATTATTCTATAACTTACATACCTATGTTAATTAGATGTTAATTCTGGGAGCTGTTTTTAGGAGATAAGGAAAATTTGTTGCCCTTCCAAAAAAATCTACAAATCTACTTTTATTTAAAACTGCAGCGATAAAGGGCTCCACTTTGGATGTTCTCTAACATCATATCCAAAAAGAAACTAAATTGTCCCAGTGACCAAATTTATTCAAAATTCCAAATAAAGGGTTAAAAGCCCTGTGTATAGCTCCTTTATTATATTCTATTATATTCTTTCCCTCCCTCTCTTTTTTTAAAAAATTGTTTTGTTAGGCTGAGAAAAGAGACCTGTGCACAGAACTGGATATTGCCATGGATCAGATAACTGAGTACAAAGCAGTCCAGCAAAAAAAAGATGAGGAAGTAGCACAACTTAAAGAAGATCTGAAAAGGTTAGAAATTTGCTTACATTTATATGGGCTTTTTCCATATTAACATTTATCTTTTAAACCTGTAGGGAGGCCTGGTGTAACATAGTCACCCTTGATCAGGACTTTGATCTGATCCAGTGTGGCTTTTCTTACATTTCTATTCTGCAATTACACTTTGCAACTGAAGCGTTTGTTATTGGCTGTTGTTGTTGTGTGTTGTTGTGTCAAGTTTTTTCCGACTTACGATGACCTTATCATAGGGTTTTCTTGGCAGGATTTGTTCAGAGGGGGTTTGCCTTTGCCTTCTCTGAGGCTGCAAGAATGTGACTCGCCCAAAGTGACCCGGTGGCTTTCCATGGCCGAGCAGGGATTTGAACCCCATTCTCTAGGGACATAGCCCAATGCTCGAAACCCTACACCACACTGGCTCTCCTTATTGGCTGTAGAATACAGCAAAACAGGGAATGAGCTCAGACCTCAAATTGATTGAGGGCGGGCGGGGGGAGTGTTAGGGGATTAATTTTAGCCTTCCTTCAAGAGCCAGAAAATAGTGAATGTTCTCAGTTAACAGGCTGGCATTATAACCACCTGTAAATTCCTGTTTTCCATTTTGTATTCCAGCCTCCATATGTTCTTTGTTTTATATTTGTCTGGAATCAAAAACATTATCTGCATGACATTTTAAAAAACTGAAGTTAGCAATTAAATGGTGGTTTGACACCATTGTTTAACAAAAGTAAAAGTTCTACCTGACTTTGAAAATGGAAATTAGGTTCAGTTTTGTGGTACACCTGCACTGTGCAGGAAAGGTGTTGTAAATAGGACTAATTGAGATAAAGTTGATGTCAGAAAGAATAAGGAGATTCTAATATTTTAAAACAGGGCCCAGCAGGAAGTCAACAGAGCAAATGAGCAAATTCAAGACTCTAGCGATAAACTCAACAAGATGAGATCAGACCGTGACAGCAATGAGAAGAAGTTACTAGCTGAATTAGATGACCTCACAAGAACAAAGCAGTTCCTGGAAGAACGGTTGATTGAACTTCTTAGGTTGGTTTCAGATAAGTTGTATCTTTTTATATCTGGATCTCCTATTCCATAAGTAAAGCTATATTTCAGAGCAAGCTTAAGCTCTCAGTGGGGTTTACTCCCTAATAAGTCTGTTTAGGATATTTGCCCTTCTAATGATTATGATGATGTGTGAAATTCACCTAGCTGTTTCATTGAATGCAAGGGTGGTGGACTTCTTTTGTTCGGGGTGGGGTGGGGAATTGGCCACTCAGAACCCCATGTAGGCCACACCCATGTAGAAAATGCGGGGGATTTTAATTTTTTTTTAAAATAACAGAAGCGACTAGAAGTTTACTTACGGTTTTGGGAAAAAACAAAGAAACATAAAAGCACACATGAAAGTGTGTGATCTTTGCTATAGAGATGAATGGGCTCTCATGAAGGCTTCTAGGAGCTGTAGTTCTTCTTTTTGGGAGTCAAAATGATTTGGTGGGCTGGGAGTGCCCAAGTGCCACTGCATGCCTCTGCTTTAATGCCTCTAAGGAAGTGAGATGTCATTCAGAATGGTGTCTGCCTCCTTCAGCCCCCCAGTTGTCCAATCTCATATTCAACACACTCACTACATACTGGACCAGAACAATACCAGGCAAGATAGGAGGAACCTTTCCCAGGTAATGACCTCCCCCCACCTCCCAAGTTGTGAAACAGAGTTGAGCAGGTCCAGAACTGTGCTGCCTGAGGCAGAAGGAGTTGCCACCACCACTTCCTCTGTTTTCCACCACTTCCTGACTTTGGTGTGAGGGAGCTGGGAAAATCTTGTCTGTCACATGTCTTGCTATGAAGCAGAAAATTACACTGGGATTGAGGTGGGCATGGGGATAACCTGTGCTGCTGTTGCTGAGACAGTGGCAAATGCTGTTTATAGCTTACTTTAAACATTAAAATTTACCTTAAATAATATTTGCTGCCATCATGACAATGAAGGCAGGCCAGACTCCTCATTCTAATGGTGGTGTGTAGCCAAAACTGGCCACTCATACATCTTTGCACAAGCCAATCTGACTGGTTTACAACCTCAGCACAGTACCAAAACCGGCACATCACCATAAGCCTTCTTTGTCTCTCTTACGGAAACATTTAATAGAACATTTTTATTTGCAGACCCAGGGCTTCTTTGTTTTTATGTGCTGAGGAACCGCAGTGGATTCTCTGCAACAGCACCTATTTCTTTGCAGCGGCATCACTCCACACTTGTTAAATAAACAGCTTTACCACATAGTTGATAGCTTTAATTGCACTTGTTAGGACTTGTGGTTTGTGGGTCACACTTGACATTTTAAACTGCAAGGAAATATTTTTCTCTAATAATGTTAACCTAACACAAAAGGCATAAATACATCTGTGCATACATTTATAATAATTTTTCCATCTGTATACGTGAGTGTTTTTGCTCATTGGCTATACTGACTGGAAGAGTCTGATAGCTCGTAGTGTGAATTGTTTTTCTCCCAAGCTCTGTTTGTACCCCACTGTAATTTTCATTCAGAAAGACTTACATTTCAGTACCAACAAGGCAGAACCTCTGCCTTCAGCTTAGAATCTAAAAATATTTGGATTGTGTGTTTAGCCAAAATTTCCCAGCACTTGTGTACTTTGCATATGTGAAGAAACAAATGTATAATAAGTGCACATAACAATTACAAACTGTTTGAATCTCCATTCCAGTTGTTCGCCTTAATTTTCATAGGCATATGCTTTCTTCATAGCAATTTTGTCAAACCTGAAGGCTTCCGTTCTTATTTAATTGGGTGTAGAATTATTTATTGCATGCTGAATCAGGGCATAAGCACTGTGAAAGATTTATTGTATACTAGTATGATCATGATGGGTGGGAGATGTAGTCCCCAAAGGTAACTTTTCCAAATTCTGCATGCATATGCCCCCTAATTCCTATAATGCAGAGGTGGAAAAGGTGTGGCTCAAAGGCAACATGAGGCCTCCAGGACCCCATTTTGTAGCCCCTGAACCTCCTTCCAAAATTAGAAAAAAATAATGGTGAAAAAGACAAGAACACCACCCAAGCCACAACAAAAACATGGTTGCCTTGTCTCCCACTACCATTGACCACTGTAACCTCCTGTATGCTGGTGGGAAATCTGTATTTTGGCCAAATACCAGAACTGGAAGTGATGTGGCATCTCTCTGGTTGTGCTGGGAGTACTGGTGAGCCTGCATGAGGGTCATAAGGGTGAAAAATTCTCCCCCCTCTACAATTACATATCCTGCTGTATTGTGTGTCCTATCCATTTCAGTGAAACTTAAATAGCCAAGCTAGGTAAGATGTAGATTAAGCTGTGAGCAGGATATCCTGTGGGTTTGTATGTGTTTTTAGATCAAAGCAGCCATGAAAGGAACTAAATTGGATTGCAAAAGCCCTGCCAGAAGAGGTGATGTTTAATTCCTTATTCCCCAGTGCCATTTCCTGCCTGAATCCCTGTCCCTTTTCCTGAAGCTGTTTGCCCCACAGGGAAAAATATACAGGTAACATATGAATGTGCATAATTTCTGCTCTGTAGGACAAACAGCAACTCTCTGGCAGTGAGTGTTTGACTGGGCAAATTACGGTACACTGATGGGAAGAGTTAAACCTTGGCATCCCTTTCAGTTCCATCCCTCTTTCAGCCCCCACCCGCCATTTGCTGCTTATTATTATTATTATTTGTAAGCTTTTCATGGATCTCCTTCTTCTAAGCCTATGTAATTGATTGTTCATAACACTTCAAGATGCTAATATGTCTTTTGGTTCTGCTTAGTGCAGTACTGAGTGTGTATAGCTCATCCCTCACTACTCCACCATTCTTTAGGCCCGCATAGGGACTTACAAATCAATAAAAATACAACAGTATCTCCCTCAGGCTTATATACAGAATGACATGACATAAAAGAAAACGCGGATGAGGAGGGAAGAGGACAGCAAAGCAAGAACATTCAGGCACCCATTCTTAATGTTGTAAATTTATATCATAATTATATAATGCAGCTATAATGCAGCTGCCATGCTATAATGACTGTGGGGGCATGCACACGATTCCCCCTGAATCTGGCCTGATCATGCCACACGACATGTGGCCTTTCCCCCCAAATCTGGGGTGAAAGGGGCACATAATGTACAGACTTGTTCATCCTAGACTCAGAGAAAAAAAACCTTAATCCAGGTTTTAGAAAACTGCTGTTTTCTCTGGAGTTTGCTTGAAACTGGAGAAAACTGCTGTGTGATCATCTGCTTTGGATTTGGGGTGTGTGTGGAGGAGAGGAAGAACAAGTGCTGCCTCAGGCATCACCATTCCCTCCCTCCTCAGTGCCACTTCTCATTCCAAAGGCACAGTCCCAGTGGTAGTCAGTCACTCTCCAAGGTCAGAACACCCAGTGAGCCCCCACCATTGTGAGGTAGCTGCCCATTCTGCCTTCAGAGAGAGTGGCTACCACTGGGGGTTTTGCTTCTCTGGTGTGCTGTTGCCCCCTTGAGCTTTGTGAAAGCAAAGCCCCAGCGATAGCCACTCTCTGAAGCCAGAATGGGTGGCTAGCCTCGTAGAGGGTGATTGAGCAAGGCTAGCCACCCATTCTGGCTTCAGAGAGAGTAGGTACCACCTGGGCTTTACTTTCATGGAGCTCAAGTAGGTGATTGTGTGCTGGAAAAGCGATACCTCCAGTGCTAACTGCTCACTGTGAAGGAAGAATGGGCAGATAGCCTTGCAGTGTGTCAGGGGGGACACCCATTCTGGCTTCAGAGAGAACAGCTACTGCTGAGGCTTTGCTTTCACGAAACTCAGTAACCCTCCGTGAAAGCAAAGCCTCAGTGGAAGCTACTCTCTCTGAAGCCAGAATGGGCACACACACCCCTCCATTACACAATTGTCTCTCTGAGTTCTGTGAAAAGCAAAGCTGCAGCGGTAGGCAGTCTCCCTGAAGCCACTGACAGCAAGTAAAAATCTGAATGCAGATTTGGGCTTTGGCCAGAGGTGTGGCGCTTAAATCCAAGCCTGAATTTCATGTGCCACAATAGCCTGAAATTCATGCACCACAGCTTCAGGTCAAAGTACTGTAGTCTGAATTTCATCTGAGGTTTTTACTCTTCATGTGAATGACTCTTGTAATACAACCAAGTTACTATTGGTCCAGCAGAAGTTACCATAGAGTCACACTGGAGGACCTAGGAAATGTCTAGAGAGACCATATTCTTCAGACAACGTATAATTGAAACCACCAGTACCAGTCCCACAAATATGGGGGGTGGGGCAACCATACGATCCATAATGTTCATGGCTTCACAGTATTGTGGTTCCTCTCCATTAAAATCATAACATAAATCAGTCTTTTTTTAATAATTTATTTTTATGCACATGAAAATCCAAAGACAAGTAAAAATAAACAAAGCAGAAACAAAACCAGCCACAACAAAAAGACATTTCAGTATTAAAATGCACCATGAACATAATTATATCCTATACTGTACTATACAAATACAATCTTATTTTCTAAACATATAAACACATTGATACTTCCTCCTAATTACTTTTCTAGTTGAATTGATTACAATACATTTTATATCTAGCTTCTGAAAAATGATAATAATAAGAAAAAAGGTATATACATATATATCAATAATAGAGAAAAAGATGCAATGCTTTCAAGGAGCTTCTGTCGCTTACTAATAAACTTTAACTCTCATATTAATTTATGTAAAAACTTTGGAGTTTGGATTCAATAATTAAAGGTGAGCTTCTTTAATCCAGAATATGGGTTTGTATATGTGTGTGTGTGTGTGTGTGTGTATATACACACACACACATATTATTATACCTGTTTATTTATTGATTCCCCTCTCCTTTTACCTCTCTTTTAAATATTTCATTATTAGTAGCCAGTCTTTTTCAACATTTGTTGGTCTTTGTGCTAATAATAAAGAAATTTTATTGGCTTCCATCATGTCTTGTATTTTCTGAATCCAGTCTTCTAGATGTAGAATATTACTGTATTTCCAATACTTAGCCAGAAGGATTCTTAGAACTGTGATTAAATATAAAATAATCCATCTGTACTTCTTTTCATCTTCTTTATTTAGTGTATTAATCATGTGTAGATAAAATTCTGGACTTAGTAGAAATTCTGTTTTGAAGATATTTTGAATTGTTGTGTGAATTTTATTCCAAAATTTCTTAAATTCTGCACATTTCCACTGAACATGAAAATAAGTTCTGACTTCTTTTGCTCATTTCCAGCATTTATTTGTCTTAGTCTTGTATATTTTTTCTAATTGTGCAGGTGTTAAATACCATTTATGCATTATTTTTAAAAAAAATTCTTTAAGGTAATGGCATCTCGTAATTTTGTGTGTTTTACTCCATGTATATTCCCAGTTTTCCAATTGAATTGGATGCCCTACGTCATTTGCCCATCTTATCATTGTCTGTTTTATAGGTTTTTGTTCTATCTGTTTTTCTAAAAGTAATTTATAAAATTTTGCTATTCTTTTCCTGTTATTTCCCTAAATAATCTCATCTAGTAAGTTGCTTTTTGTTTCAAAACCCTCTAAATGTTTGTCCATTTTAAATCTTTTGAATATTTGTTTGTAAAGAAACCAATTTATTTTATGATCTTCTGTCTTTAATTCTTCTTCCGATTTTATGGACCATCTGTCCTGTTCATCTTTTAAAAAAATATCTTTGTAGGACAGCCAATTGCCTCCAACATACCAACAACCAAAAAATGCTTCTTGGGTGGAGATCCAAGCTGGTATCTTCCTGTAGAAAATACCTTTGTATTTCAACCGAGTTTTTAGTACAACTTTTCAAATTGGGTGGTTGTTGAATTCTTGATTCTCTCTGTTTTCCATACCAAATGTATGCGTGCCAACTAAATCATATGTTACCGCCTTCAAGTTTAAGAATTCTTTCATTTTTTAGTGTTATCCAATCTTTAATCCAGGAAAGTGTGCAAGCTTCGTAATATAATTTTAGGTCCGGTAGTCCTGTACCTCCTTTTTCACTTCTATCAATTAAGGTTTTCCATTTTATTCTGGACTTCTTCCTTGACCAGATAAATTTTGTTAGTTCTTTATGCCAAAGGTGTTACTTCTTTACACCAAAGGATAACATAAATCAGTCTTGTTCATAATAAATGTCTAAGCTAGCTCCCCTTTTAAACTTAATGTTTTGAATTCTTAAGTTTACACCTTGAATCTTTGGATGTATCTCTGTTCTTCTAAGCCTTATGTTTTGAATTCCCCTAGATACTTTGAATTGCTAGTGGATGTACGTGTGATAAGGAAGAGTATTTTGGTATCTTTCATATGTTTGTTAATGTTGAATCATTTTTGCATTTCACATTTTGTTTGCATTTTCTGATTCTTGCTGCTTTCTTGTCTCTTTCAGTGGTGTTTCATTATTTATTGTTAATAAATACATTTGCTTTGTTTTGATTTGTGTCCTGCCCTTCCTCCTAAGAACTCACAGCAGTCTGGCATATGGTTGAGCCATTATTTGTGGTTGTCACTCATCTCTTCTCCTCCCCTCAGTCTTCTGCTATGAGCTTGAGAAAGATCCAGGTTCTTCTTTCATTTGTTCTGGGACTTGAAGAAGCTGCCTGTAATAAACATCTAGGGTTTTTTTTCCATTCAGTGCCTGTTCTTTCCTTCTCAAAACAAGAACACAAGTGGAAGTCCCAGAGAAGGGTGTGTGTGTGTTGTTGTGTCTCTCAGAATGGAAGTAACAGACCCCTGCTGAGATGATAAGTGGGTTTGTAGAAGCTCACATTTTTAAAAAGCCATGGTTGAAGTTTCTGTGTGGTAGAAAGCCTCTGACAGCTGAGCTGTGGGAATTGCCTTTCAGATCTTTCTGAATGAAAGTATGGAGTGTATACAGATTTTTAAAAATCTGAGCATAACCACCCAATGAAGGCACACAATCAAGAAAAGGCATATTGAATTTTGTGCACAGATAGGAAAATGCATTCATACGCACAATCTTCTTTTATTTCTTGGCTTCTTCTATGGAAAACCTGCAGGGTGTCTGAGGATAGTGAAGGAAAGTACATAGGGTGTTGAACCAGAGTTTCAGATACAGATTTATCAAAATTAAATGATAATGACATTAAACAGAGGGGGGCTGCAAACTGACCTATCCATGGATGACAAATTGTTCTTTATGCTTACATTTGAAAGGGACAAAGATGCCTTGTGGCAGAAGTCAGATGCTCTGGAGTTCCAGCAGAAACTCACTGCAGAACAAAGATGGCTTGGTGATGCAGAAGTCAGCAGCTGCCTAGATTGCCAAAAAGAATTTGGCTGGATGAATCGTCGACACCACTGCAGGTCAGTCTGACTCAATAAAGGTTTGTGAGCAGTGATATTTCACCAAATGGTAGAGCACAAAAAAGAAAAATGGATGTCTGGACACAAAACTACAGCAAAGAGGGAGTATCTACTAACCAAGAATGTGACAACCAGTGTCAATATATTTTAAATCATAAGATTATTTTGATATATGCAATAATAACAACAGTAGCGATGGACATTTGAAAATGATCTGCAATTAGTTATTGTAACATTTCATTCATACACATAACAATACAAAATAATACCAATTTTTAACAACAATGATGTAAAAACCAAGGAACATATCATATACTAAATCTATGCAATAACCATTGCTATATACCATACAATTCTTATTATAGACTATGACAAACCATATCAAAAATAAAATTATACACACAGCAGTACTATGTAATCTGTACTATACAGTCTTCAACAGAATATAGCCTTGCAATCAGGACAACATAAAAGTGACCAATATAATATAGTAAGTGTATACAGTCAGCAATACTACGTGATCTTCAGTGTATATTTACACTGAACACCAGTATATTCTGGTGTATAAGATGACTTTTTCAGCCTGTAAAATCAGCTGAAAAGTCAGGGGCCGTCTTATACGCCAGAAATCCGACATCTCTCAGACTTGGAAAGACGGAGGTGGCTGGGGGGGGGGAGCCTGCTAACCACCATATCCCCCTCTGCCCAGGGCAGCTGCACGGGGGGGGAGCCTTGCTGGGTGGGAGAGGGTCTTCTTTGTGACTCTGAGTCACGGAGAGGATCCCCTCCCAGCCAGCGAGGCTGCACAGGGAGGAGCCTTGCTGGGCGGGAGGGGCTGAGCCTCTCCCCAACCGGCCAGCCATCCCCCGGGATTCCCCAACTTGCGAGGAGACTGGCCAGCCTCCTCGTGGGTTGGGGTATCGCAGGAGGTGGCTGAGCCTTTTCCCAGCTGGCCAGCCATCGCCTGGGATTCCCCAACTCGCGTGGCCAGTGCTGTCGGCTACATTTCAGAGGAGGGAACTGACAAAACCACTTCTGAGTATTCCTTACCTAAGAATAATCCTATGAAATCCATGGGGTCACCATAAGTTGACAGTTGACTTGAAAGCACATACACACACAGTGGGACAGTACAGAAATTGGCCAAAATGCATCTTCCTTTTAAATTTAGGAGGGACTGAATAATCAGGAAAAAATGAGTCAGATAAAATGAAAACCGATTCTTCTGGCAAAGTGATCAAGAGGTCACCAAATAACCACTTCTGGTGGGTGATTCCCCAACTGGCCAGCCTCCTCGTGGGTTGGGGAATCGCGGGAGGTGGCTGAGTCTCTCCCCAGCTGGCCAGCCATCCCCGGCGATTCCTCAGCCAGCTACGGGAAGGCTTCAGGAAGGGTAGCTGGCTGGAGGCGGGGAAGCTTTCCAGCCACCATCCGCCCTCCCTGGAGCCACGAAGGGGAGCCCGATGCGGCTTCGGGGAAGGCGGTGATGCGGGTGTCATCTTATATGGCGAGTATACCCTAAAGTCTATATTTTGACTTAAAAATTGGGGGGTCATCTTATATTCCGGAATATACAGTGGGGTAAAGCAACAATTGAAGGGGGTGTCGATGTGTAGAACCAAGATAAATTCCAGATACACAAACAACAAACTCTGGAGAAACTGTTGTTTCATCACAACTTCCTCAGTGTGTATCTAAAAATATTTTTATATATTTAGTATATAGACAACAAAAAGTCTTTATATTTTACTCTGTTGTGAAAATTTTAAGCTTACCTCATCAAAGATAACTGACTGAATAATCTCAGATAAATTGTCCCAATGAGTTTCTGTATAAAATAATAAACATGATAAGTTCAGATTCTAGTGTGTGTATTATTTTAAAATTGTTTTAATGCTAGCGTGTTCACCTCTATATCAATTATTCAAATCACTTTTGAATAATTCTTGCCAAGAAAACCCTATGATAGGGTTGCAGTAAGTCAGAGGCAACTGGAAGGTGCATAACAATAAGAAAACATCTTAATCATATAGATACCCCTTGTCTCTACACACACACACACTCACTCACTCACACACTTCCCCCCTTTGTACAAAAACATATGTTAAAGAGGTGGTGGTGGGAGAGAAGCAGGTCTTGACCTTGTTGAGTAGCAGAGGGGTAAATTTTGAAATGAAGGTGCTCATTGTGGCAGTCTCCATGCATCCATACACTGCCAAGGAATGTCCAGCATTTAGGCAGTTGTGTTGAGACCTATCAAGAAACCAGTTGTAGCAATTTTCATTCTTGCTTGGAACATAATTTTTATAAAGCTAATGGGCCATAATTGCCCATTCAAGATCAAATTACCCTGAAATGTTTTGTGTTCCATCAAAGATAGCTCACAATGAAATATTGCTGGGAAAATCCATTCCACTTCCTCAACTACTACAAGGATTTCAGCTGAATTTAGAGGGAATAAAAAAAGCCTGAAGAGGATGGCCAATGAGATTATTGTCCCTGTTAATCAAATAGTCCTAACAGTTGGACCCTGAAAGCCTTGGCTCTATTGGAACACTATTAGAACACTATTAGAACACTCTGTTGGAACACTATTAGCACTAAGGAACCCTCCTCTGGAACCCACCTTAGTTTAATCAGGTCCCCCCTCCCCCATTTACTAGAGAAGGAAGCCAAATCTTCACAGTGCCAAGCAGTGAGTCATTCTGGGTGTTGGATATTGTATCCCTTAAATGCATTCAATTTCAAGTTTCATGAAGAACTCTCTCTCATCCTACCGTATATTACTTTTCTAGGCTGTGTGGACGCATCTTCTGCTACTACTGCTGCAACAACTATGCTATGTCAAAACAGACAGGCAAGAAAGAACGCTGCTGCCGATCTTGCTTTAAAAAAGCAAGTGACTCTGGATCCAATGTAACCCAAGAAGAAACATCCACAAGTCTGCTGGCTTCACCATTGTCCTTAGTGCAGAGAGTTATAGGTAGGCCTTTTCAATACATAAACAAAGTCATTTGTCCAGGAAATGTCCAATGGACTTTGGAAAACATCCAGTCAAATGCCAGCCTTGCATCTGCTCAGTATAGTAGAGCTCAGCTCACATGGAAGAAACACAAGAGAAAATTGGAAATGTGCTTTGACATCTATGATGGTGACTTTCCAGACCAGCTGGCCTTAAGCAGCCCCTTGTAATTAATTGTTTTGTGTGTTTTTGTAATCTTGTTCAAGTGATGTTAAACAGTGGGCTAAGTATCAAGTGGGCCACCAGTGGAGGCAGCTTATGCAGTTCACTCTACCTGCCCAATGTTACTCTCATCCTTTCCCAAATTTGTCAGCCCCTCATATCACCCTCAGCAGGGACGTGTCTTGATTGCCCAACCTGTTAACAGGTTGTCAGAAAACTGATGGTACCAGGAAAGAGCTCACATGAGCAGAGTGATCCCTATGTGCTTTCTTTCCTAACAAGATGAATGGGCAGACAGTGGAGTTAAATCCTCTCCCTTCTCCAGAAAAATGGATCAGGCATGAAGATGCTTTAACCTCATCCCCATACCAGATAACCTGCTCAGCATCACTAGGGTTAAGGAATCTTGTTCATCTTCAAGGGGAGTACAAAACTAGTTAATAGTTCCTTTCTGGGCAAAAGTCAAATGTCAAAAGTTTGCCTGACTGAAAAGGTCTTTGCCTACTGGCAGACCTAGGACAGGAAGGGAACCAATCTAACCTGCCTTGGCAGGGCATTGATCTTGCTTGCTGAGGAAGGGACCTTTAACTGTGTGGGTGCTGTGTTGTATTTGTGTTTTTTTTTAATTGTGTTTAATTTTTAAATGCATTTATTCCTTTTATTGGATATTTATTTAATTGTAAATTCCCTTTAAAATGACCTATGCAGAGAACTGGACAGGGGGAGTGTGTCCCTGTTGATTCTGCTGGACCTCTCAGCTGCTTTTGATACCATCAACCATGGTATCTTTCTAAGCCACCTCTCTAGGAAGGGACTTGGGGGCACTGTTATGCAGTGGTTCCAGTTCTTCTTGGAGGGCCGAACTGAGAAGGTGGTGCTAGGGGACCACTGTTCGATGCCCTCCCTATTGGCTTGTGAGGTTCCTCAGGGTTTGGTTTTGTCCCCCCTGCTGTTTAATATCTACATGAAACTGCTGGGAGAGGTCATCTGGAATTCTGGGGTGCAGTGTCACCAGTATGCTGATGACACCCAACTCTATCTCTCCTTTCCATCTGATTCCAAGGAAGCTGAACAATGTCTGTTGTCAATAATGGACTAGATGAGGGCAAACAAATTGAAAATTAATCCAGATAAGACAGAGGTGCTCCTGGTCAGCTGAAAGGTAGATCAGGGAATTGGGACCCAGCCTGTGCTGGATGGGCTTACACTGCCCCTGAAATCTCAGGCTGGTAGCTTGGGGGTCCTCCTGGACTCAACTCTGAGCCTGAATGCCCAGGTCTCAGCAGTGGCCAGGAGTGCATTTGCACAGCTAAAGATAGTCCTCCAGCTGTGCCTCTTCCTTGAGACACCAGATCTGGCCATGGTGACATGTGCCTTGATTACATCCCATTTGGTCTACTGTAACACACTCTACATGCGGCTGCCTTTGGAAGCTATTCGGAAATGTCAGCGGGTCCAGAATGCTGTGGCCAGAATGGAGCAGTCTTAGGAAGCACATAACTCCCATGTTAGAACAGCTTCACTGGCTACCAGTTTGTGTCTGGGCACAATTCAAAGTGCTGGTCATGACCTATAAAGCCCTGTATGACTTGGGTCCTAATTATTTGAAAGACCGTATCTCCCAATATGAACCTGCCAGAATTTTAAGATCATTAGGGGAAGGCTGGTCCTACCATCATCACAGGCTCGCTTAGTGAAGACATGAGAGAGAGCCTTCTTGGTGCCTGCTCCCACCCTCTGGAACGTCCTCCCATGAGAGGCTAGGCTGGTCCCCTCCCTACTTTCCTTTCGCGGGCAGACAAAGACATTTTTATTCCAGCAGGCATTTAATCTATAGCTGTGGGCATGGAGGCTTTTATAGGGGTGTGTTTTCTATTGTTATTTTAACTTTATATGTTTTATATTATATGTTTTAAATCATGTTTTATCATGATTTTAATTGTTTTTTATTTTTAATTGTATTTTATATGTTGTGAGCCACCTTGGATCCCATTCTGAGAGAAAGGCAGCATATAAATCAAATGAATGAATGAATGAATGAATGATCCCATTCTTGGAAGAAATGCAGAATATATATTGGATAAGTAATTTTTTTAAAAAAAATCCATAACCACCTTCTCACAGTTGCAGATGAAATCCAGCCATGGTAGTCTGCTGCAGCAAAGCAAAAAACAAAACAACAACAAGGGTTTTGTGGCATCTTCAAGGCTGACTGATTCATTTTGGTAGTTGTAAACCAGAAATGTTTCATCAGATGCATGGAGATAAGGTGTCCTGTTTCTGCTAGCTGCATGAGTGTGCAGAAATTGATTCTTAATCATTATTGGTTTGCTATGTAGGAGAGACTCTGTTCCACCAGTCTTCATGCCATAATAAATTTGATATTCTTTAAGATGTCACAAGGAAACTTTGTTGCATTACATGAAGTCCACTTACACGATCCAGCACTTACAGTAGAGGTGGGCCAAGTGTGGCTCTCCAAATATTCTTGGGCTGCCACTCCCAGCTGATATACTAGTTAGGACTTACGGAAGATGCAGTCTGACAAAATCTGGAGGGCTGCATTTTGCTCATTTATGACTTACAAAATCTGTGGAAAATTCACATGGCCTATTAGATTCAGGTTCCTTCCCTTTGCTCCACTATCTCTTCCTATGAGACTGTAGTGATGCAGTTTGTCTGTAACTGGGCTGCATGGTCATAAGAGCATCCAGAGTCTCTAGTTTCTCATTCACATGTATGCTTCATTCACAGTCAGGCTGCATCATAGGAACTGTAATCTTATAGAAAAAGTGGAGGGCAGAGGGAAGGGGGCAGTTGGAAGCCAGAGAAACAATATGTAGTCCTCCTGTTTCCAAAAGACTTCCTGCCTCGTGGAATGCTGTAATGTTTCTTAACTCCTTCTTTAGGCAGACCGTGATGGTCTGACAGATGCTTAATTTTTTTAAAAAAGTTATTCCCATTTTGCACTTGATGGCAAACTTCTGGAATACCCAAGGCTGTAGTATAAGAGGATTCTGTTTCAGTGCGGACAACACTGTGATGTGTTCAGTGTCCTTTCTAGACCTGTAAGTCTGTAAATACTGTGAAAAATGAAGTTTCTTTGTCTTATATCCAGTATTACAACTTCATGTTTTGTCCTCTTTTTGTGGCACAGTTACAAGCGAAGCCTCTAAACCCACAGATGATGCAGTGTTTGATATAATCACGGATGAGGAAGTGGGCCAAATACAGGAAGGTGATTCCATTCACAACAAAAGCCAAAGTGAGGAAGAATCTTTGGACCGTAGCATGATCGATCTGTGAGTACATGTTATTTAGACGAAGAATTGGAATCTCTAATCTTTCACACACCAGGCAATGTCACTGAAGTCAAAACTATGTATAGTTTTACCTTCCCCAACCTGGTGGAATCCAGTCATGTGGGATTAAGTGTCCCATAATCCCTAATAATCATGGCCAATGGGGTGGGTGTATATCAGGTTGGAGGCAATTGGTTTAAAGAACATTGGTATAGTTAAACGTTATGAGAGAAACACTGGGATCTCACACATTGCCCACATGTTGATTCTCTTGTAGTTGTTGTAGTGGGGGGGCCTTCCCCCTAAGACAGACTCCAAAATGGGAAGTGAAATGAAGTAAATTTTTGAGGTGGGGAAATGGGAGACATTTTAAGGAAAAAAATTGTAGATGCAGGAGATTTATGTTCCCATTCCATTCCCATTTTATGTAAGTACCTCCCTTCCCCTACATTTTCAGTTATGTTAACAAACTTTGATCTGGCAGCAGAAATGTGCTCAGATGGCAATGGGGAAAAAAATGAAATGAAATCATGTCTCTCCACTGGCTAACTTGAATGAAATAACAATATATGCATACAGTACTCAAAAAAGTTTGGGATAGTACTACTTTGCTCCCTTAATTGTTAATTCATTTATTCTCTTCATCAAGAGAATATAGAAGCCAGTGTATGGGACTGTTCATTTTATCCACCTTCATTGGGATTATGAGCCAGAGGAAGGAAGCCTAGATTGGTTTTGACCCAGTCTCTTGTTGCTAGGTTGCCTGTCTTCAAGTATCTCTTCCTTTACCTTAAGATAGTGACCAGATAGACTTCAGCATGTGCCTCCACCGAGGAGAGGTGGATGGCTTCCAGACAGAGGGTCTTCTTAATTTTGACACCCCATTATGGAGTGTTCTCTTTGGAGAGATGCACCTGGTGCCTATGCTGTCATTTTTCTCCAGACCTTATTTTTCTAAGCCTTAGGATCTTTCTTACAATGTTATACTACTTATGTTTTACTGCTTTGTTAGCTGTTAATGGATGGTGGTTTTAAAGCCAAATTGTATTCCCCCACTCCTCAGTTTTATTGTAAGCTTTTTACATTTAGGGTCTGGGCTGGAGGAGTTGATCGTTGTATAGCACAGTTGCATATGAGGCATTTCCACTTCATATTTTCTCAGTCCCCCTAGGAGCATAGGAGTATTTTCTGTCAGAAATCAGTGACAGGGAAATGCATGGCCAAAGAGAGGGCTAAAGATGAAACAGATTTGTGTATACTAATTTAAAGGTATGCATGCAAATTTAGAAATAATTACTATATTTTAAATAGAAATACATGCATTTCACCATAGCGCTCCTGTTCCTTGTGTGCCTCCTAAGTCTGCTGTATGTCTATGAACTAACAGTCAATGATTAACTTCCTCAGCAACTTCTTTAGGATGGCGAATGTAACATGCAATCAAAACTTTAAATTGTTTCTCAGAATGTGCATTGTACAGTCTTAGATATTCTTGGGTCTACCATATGGCATAGAACTGCAGACTAGCACAGTCTAGTATACAAAAAGAAACATTTCAAGTGTGTATTAATCATAGGATGTTAGGAATTTCATGGCCAGAGATGGCAGCCAGTGAATAAATATTTTAGAAGAATGAATAAAGACCAAGAGATGTCCATGACCCAAATGTCCTTGTCCCAAATGTATTGATTCATATTTTCCACAATGACAAATCCAGGCTTTCACAATTCAGATGTTTTTGATTATAGCTCTCATGACCTCCAACTACTGGCCATGCTGGCTTGGCTGATGGGAGTTATAATTTTTAACAATGGGAGAGCTCCAGCTTGGGGTAGGTTGGCATGCACCACATATCATACAGTCCATTATGGCTCTCTAAATATAGTGCAAGAGTTCATAGATGACCCCCATCCTACCCCCCAACTTAAAGGGCATGTGATATGGCCATTCTATGTGTGGAAATCATAAGTACAGCTTTTCCCCATCAATGGAAAACAGAGAACAGTGCCCAGATGTGGCAGCTGCTCGTACTGATACTGTAGGAGAACCTGCAAAGATGAATGGTGCTATGACTAATGTATGGACTTAGTCACATTCATCTTCAGTTACTTACAGTTTAGGCTGCAAGCCAATACCCCCTTCCATAGATATAAGTCACACTGAACTCTCTGAAGTTTACTTTTAAGTAGCCATGTATAAGATTGCACTGTTAAAGTAGGATTTGACAGTTGGTTGGGCCCAGCTCAAATGTGACCCCTGAGAGGCTTTGCTGGTTGTTTCAGGGCATTGTGCCAATTGGTTTAGACAGAGGAACATGTAAAAAAAAAAAAAATAACCCAACAACAACACACAAACACAGAGCTATTGACCAGTTTGTGTGTTAACCCATCTTGCTTTTATTTTTTTGCTTATTTGAAATTGCTTCTAGAATGTGAAATTTTGCTTTCCTGTTCTTTTGTAAAGAAGCATAAATACCCTGAAGGCACCAGATTCCATCTGATCTTGGAAGCTAAGCAGGGTCAGACTTGGTTAGTACTTGGATGGGAGGCCACCAAGGAATGAATACTTGGTGTTGTAGGCTATATTTCAGAGGAAGACAATGGGAAACCACTCTGAAAACCCTATGAAATTCATGGTGTTGTCGTAGGTCAACAGGTGCCTTGAAGGCACATATATACATCACATACACATTATTTTTTAAGAGACAACAGTTAAGAATGCACTCATAGAATACAGCAGATATTTAGTTCTGTAAACACTGCAGCCCTGAGCATTGTTTGGATACTTCAGACTTTACAGGACCTTAATTGAAAAATATTTTAATGTAGAAGGACCTGCTTGCCCTCTTTTGGGGGTCTGTGGGGGCCATCTTCATGCCCACGGAGCAAAGAACAACAGAGAAAGGCAGGCAGGGAAAGACAGGGAAAGCAAGGGCTCTTTCTTTTTTTTAAGGCAGCAAGGGAAGGTGGAGACTGAGGGGGGGGGTAGAAACTGGGCTGAGTAGAGCAAAAAAGGCTAAAGAAAGTAAAGAAAAGGGAAAATTCTGGATGAAAGAAAGACAAAGGGAAAGAGACAAAGAAAAACTCTCCTCTCTCCGGGCTAGGCAGGAAGAAAAAACTAGCTACATGAGGGCGGAAGGGAAGGAGGGGCCAACAGCCCTAGCCCTCATGTGACCAAGTTTAAAACTCACAGTATATTATTCCTGCCTCTTATCTGGGTAATGGAGGAGGAAACCCATCTGTCTTGATTCTCAAATTCCTCCTCTCTACCAACCCCAGAATGCACATTCACGGTAAGTACCAACGTGGCATTCTATGAACACTGCAGCCCTGAGCATTGTTTGGATACTTCAGACTTTACAGGACTTTGATTGAAAAATATTTTAACATTGAAGTTAGTAGAGAAGCTGTGGGTAGTATCTTTTGGCCTCAATAAATTGATGGCTTGTGGTGATCACAGAAATTGTTATTCTGTTCCTTCTCTCTGTGTTGTTATATTGTGTTTGGCTGTGATGAGCCAAAACTTCCTAACTTGCATACTTGAAGTAGAAGACATAAGACAGGATGCAACACTGGACTTCTGCTAGCAGAATTCATTTGTAGCAGGAGAGAGGTGGTCTCCTCTTCCCACTGCATCCCAGTCCACCTCAAAGTCTGGGAAACCCTCTGGAGCCATTTTCCAGGCAGTTGTATGGGCTGTAGGAGGAACAGGGAGGGGAAAAGATTCTGTCACAGCACCATCTTCATGTTGGATTTAAGTCCCTGTTGTTATGTGTCTTCAAGTCAATTCCTACTTATGGTGACACTATCATAGGGTTTTCTTGGGAAGATCTATTCAGAGGAGGCTTGCCGTTGCTTCAGCTAAGGCTGAGAGATTTTGACCTGCCCAAGGTTAATCAGTAGATTTATGTGGCTGAGCTGGTATTTGAACCCTGGTCTCCCATTGTCCTAGTTCAACACTCAGATCACCATATCATGCTAACTCTGTTTAGGTTCATAGGTATATGATAATCATATATGACACCTGAGTACCCAGCATATTAATTCTCACAAGGAAATGCTTTCCTTATAGGGATTTCATGAAGTTTGGGATCAATGCTTTCCTTGGGTTTGGGAACACTCAGTGGATACTGAATCAGAGATATGCTGAACAGTCTTTTGCCCAAGATTTCTGAAAGCCATTGCTAGCTGGACTAGAAAACTGGATGCACAAGTAGTCTAACTGCAGTCAGGGTAAGGCAGCATTGTATGTTTTCTTGGAAGAATGAACTTAAATGAATGGACAAGAGAAACATGATTCAGACACTCTGCTTTTTTTCTGCCAGAACATCCAATATTTATTTTTTTAAATCATACTGTGAGGAAAGACAAGTTAAAACATTGAAATTTCTTTATACATAAAATTCATAGCGCTCCTTTGGAAAGTGACTTGTTTTACCATCTGCACTCTGACAGTACATTTTCATGAACTGCTAGAACTGAACTCCCTTTTAGAATCAGTTTTAAAACTGCTGCCTATAGCATTAGACGTGAAAGTACAATAAAGTTCTGCAAGGTTTCCTTGCAGGGAAACTTCTAACATTCTTACAAACTACACTATATTGAGAAGATACAAGCACTTGCATCTTCAAGTCAGCTCCTATGAGCACATGGCATTTGCTTGCATGAGCAATGAGGGTGCCTAGAAATAAAACAGTGCTGAAGGTGTTGAATGTTGTTCAAGATTCTCTTACAATGGATATAGGCTTGTTTCCTCCACATTATGTGTGTCAGTACAGGTTTTTGAGCCCTCCTCTTCAGTTGTTTGCCATTGCTTTCTGATCTGTTGATGTTTAACACATCCACATTTGTTAAAGATTTTTGCCAAATTCTTCCGAAACTTCACACCAATAAAGAAATAGAGGATAGGGTTAAGGCAACTGTGGAAATAAGCAATTGCTTCAGTTATGCTCAAGCCATAGTCAGAACTGTAATCCAGAAGAATATGATTGTTCACAGCACGGATTATTTTCAACATGTTGTAGGGGGTCTGTGTAAAAATGAATGTCACCACAATAGCAAATACTATTTGTAAGGATTTGTGCTTCCGGAAGCCCCTGGCTTTGAATAAAGTCTTCACAATGATTGAGTAGAAAATAACCATGACCACTACTGGACAGAAGAATCCAATAAACATCTGTGTTGCTTCTGTGAACATGTGTATATGTCCTGAAGGATAATTTGAGCGGCATACCTTTTTGTCATTCTGGACCTCAGTACTAAATATAAATTGTGGCATAGAAAATGCCAGAGAAATCACCCAAACCAAAATGCAAACTGCAGTACCCCAGACTCTTCTTTTGGCTTGGATGACATGGGCTTTGGTAGCTTGGACAATAGCAAAATATCTGTCAATCGTTATACAAGTAAGGGTTAGCATGGAACCATACAGGTTCACTGTGTAAAGGCCTTGGATGAGTTTACATGGCAAAGTGTAAAAGATCCACTCATCAGCCGCAGAATAAGCCCAGAATGGCAGGGTACAAAGAAAGCACAAGTCAGCAACAGCCAAGCTCACTAGGAATATGTCACTTAGCACCTTCACTTTCTCATAGAAAATCAGAATGATGAGAACCAAAGAGTTCCCTGATACCCCAAAGATACACGTAACTGAATACATGCAGACTAAGAAGATTCTGTTAAACTGTACAAACTTTTCATGTGTGTTGTCTTGATCAGAGATGGCACTGATGTATGCATAATAATCCACTTCCTTGGTGGCCATGAGCTTCCTTTCTCCAATACCTGCAATCATACACATTTGAAAATTATCTTACATTTGCAAAGTGTTCTATACACTTCCAAATTAAATCCCAGCCGCTCCCACTTGGTTTCACGTTTTTGCTGTGATGGGATAGGTGCCAATTAATACACTGTGGTGGGGGTGGGAATAGGGGTGTTCTCACATTGCCAGTCTGGGCTTTATTGGGTTTTCATTTTACTTGACAGCATGGTTCTTTTCCATTGTTATTAAGGGCACCGGTAATGAAAGGGTCACTTCTTTCTGTTCCTAAGTTATATCACAAGAGAGCATAATTGAAAGGCAATTATAGTCAACAAACCTTTGTCAGTATTGAGGTTTAAAAAAATGGGAGCTGTACTTCGCAAGCTAAATCCACAGTCTTCAGTATTTTTCTAGAGTCAATTTCTCCTGGACCCTGAAAGAAAATAATGCTTTTCAAACTGAGCTACAGTAGGAATCCTTAGAAAGCAGGGATGAGGAACTTATGGCTTTCCAGCTGTTGCTGGACTACATGTCCCATCATCTCCTTTGTGGTGCTGGCTGAGGATGATGGGAATTACACTCCAGCAACATCTGGGGGCACATGCATTTTCCACCCCTGTTTTATCTATCTGAGTGGTCAGTCCTTCTACCAACATAGATGTTGGGGAATGGAATCCATGACCTTCTGCGTGCAAAGCGTGTTCTAAGCAGCAGTCACTGTACAAGGATCCCCTTTGGTTTTCTATATTGATCTTTGTCATTATATTTATGTTGGGCAACCCAGCATCCTTATCAATCACAGAAGTACAGAAACCAAACCCACTGATGCCACTTACAAAAGAAGAATCCATAATAGGAACAAGAGATCAAAATCAAAAGCAGAAGTGCTTTCTGACAGTGATAACTAGTTTTGTTTTGTTTTCTGTTTGTTTTTGATATATGAAGGCTATGGTTTGCTTGCAGAAATCTTAGCCCACCAATTGTCAGAGTTTTAGTTCCTTAATTAATGCATACGCTATGATTTATGTACTTGCAGTTAATTGTAATTAATGCATATATATGCATACACTGCATATGTGGTTTAAGTGTTGGACTAGGACTCTGGGAGACCAAGATCTGAATTCTCATTCAGCCATGGAAATCCACTGGATGATTTTAGCCAAGTTATATTCTCTCATCATCAGAGGAAGGCAATGACAGAGCCCCTCCAAACAAATTTTGCCAAACAAACAAACAAACCGTGATAGGTTCACTTTAGATATGCCATAAGTTGGATGCAACTTGCAGGCACACAGCAAATACTGTACATACACGTAAAAGGTGAACAAGAAAATAACGTAATGAATTTATAAAAGAATACATTAGTGGCCATTTTCTAGATGCTTAAAACAGGTCTTTCAGTATAAGGTATATAGACCTGAATCAGACATAACAAACCATGATTCCTTGTTATGAACATGTACTGCACTGATTCAATCCTGGCTTGTGAAGAAACATAGTTTTGCACCTACCAACAGCTTACAATATAGTTTAAAATGCAAACATAACTTCATTTTTCTCTTTGTGTATGAAAAATGGGAAGAGGAGATTTGTGAGCCTGAGAGTCAACACAGCTGCTCATGTATGTTCTGGAAAACCATGGTTTGTTTTTAGAATCAAAATCAGAACTCTCTAGGTATAACAGCTAAATGGTTAAACAAACCCGCCAGATATGGAATCTAAACACAGCCAGCTGTTTCCCCCCAGGTCTTCTTAGCAACATCTTTCACTAAAGAAAAAAAAAGATTGACTTACCTGTGGATGGAGGCTGAAGTTCATGCAAAGGACTTTCAGAGAGCTGTGCAGATAGATGTTCTTCCTAGTTAAAGATGGTAGCCAAAAATACTGGGTTAATATATCTTTCCCAGCACAATCAAGTGTGATCTAAACCAGTACTGCTCAAAGTGGTGGTCCACAGATGAGTGCCATTCTGTAAGCCACTGGCTGCTAGTCTGTGGTGAGTTCCCAGGAAAGAAAGAGTTGTAGTCAGTGAGCACAAATATGGTACCAGTTCCTGACCAAAAAAAAAAAACCAGCTACCAGTCTTGCCACAACAAATAGCTTGAGAAGCACTGATGTAAAAAGCACCTTCTTACTTTTTCCCAATCACACTTGTGCTGGATGAAGCAGAGTGCAACTGCTTTAACAGTAAGTGACTAAGGAATAAACTAAAGAACCTATCCAGAGCATGAAAGGTCAGAACCCATATCTTGGATTCTAACGTTTTGTGTTTTGCTGCTCGATTACTATTGCTGAAAAATTATCATCGGTGCTGGGCACCACTGTTGAGAGGGTATGTTTAGAGTGTCTACAGCAAGAGACCATGGGAGCCAGCATGATGTAGTGGTTTGAGCATTGGACTGTGACTCTGGAGACCAGGGATCAAATCCCTGCTCAACCATGGAAACCCACCAGGTGACCTTGAGCAAGTCTCACACTCTCAGCCTCAGTAGAAAGCAAAGGTAAAACCCCTCTGAACAAATCTTGCCATGATAGGTTCACCTTAGGGTCACCATAAGTCAGCAACAACTTGAAGGCACACTACAACAACAAGTAAACAAACATGGTGAGGGACCTGGAGACCAATATTATGAGAAGAGGTTGAATCAACTGGGTATGTTTAGCTCAGAAAAAAGATGATTAAGAGGGTCTGCCTATTATGATACTTCTTCAGGGCATCTTCAAATATTGGAAGATATTGTGGGCAACGCGACAGACTGTGCTACTGCACAGAGCAAGGCTTTTAGGGGCTGTCCAACTCTGGAGAGCTGTGTTCCTCTTGTTTTTCTACTGTGAAAATGCTGCAGCAGGAAAGCAGTAGGGGAACCTTTGCAGAACCTGCCATGGCCCAGCTGTAGAGAAGTGGATTGGATGATTTCCAATTGCAGCACTTGATACAGTAAAAAAAACAACAACTCCAGAATGGCAGCAGAGAAACTTCCCATGAGGAGGAATGAGCAACTTACCACCCCACATTCTCTACCACCTCAGGCAGTCATCTCACTCTAATGGAATCCTGGGCCCATATTGGGAGCAGCTTTCTCACAGTGCCAGATTTTAGGCAGTGGAATAGACAGCATAAGTTAGACTCTCTTTCATTAGAACTATTTAAGCAAAAGCTGTATAGTTACATGTTGGGGATGCTGTAGTAGTGGATTTCCTGCATCAGGAGAGTTTGGAGTTGATTATCCTTGAGGTAGTGGCTGCTGGTTGCTTCCATGACAGTGGGGCAATAAATCCACTCCAGGTTTTATCTCAGACTTTAACAGAGCTATTCAAGATTCCAAGCCTTATCCTCAAAATAGGTTCTGAGCCTTGGGTAACTCCTTCAGAGTTTGAGCTAAAATCTGGAGCAGATTCACCAGTCTACTGATGTAGAAACAACCAGCCACCACTACTTTGAGATACCTTCTAGGCATGCAACCAGAGTGGGCTCTGTAGTTTCAATCTCCTGTGTTTCCCATTGAGAATATTTCAGTCTTGTCACTTACATCACTATTTCCCCCAAATGTAAAAGGCTGTGAGGGTAACTGAGAGTAATGAGAGACAAACTTTTTTCTGAATTGCAGAACATAGGAGTGGGTGAGAAAAGGGCACTTCAGAGCAAAACTCCTTGGTAAAAAGAATGATCACACTTTTTTCTGAAAGCTGCTTGAGGGTTATAAAAGGTGAAATAGAAGGATGATGTACCACTGAAAAATAAAAGCCATCCTTCTCTTAAAATGTAACAGATTAGAAGAATCAAATGGGCCTTTCAAATGCCTATCCTTTTAAAAAGTTGGTTACTTTCTTATTCTGCCTGTCTGAGACATCTATTATCATATATGTCTTATTATTAACAGTTTGCAGAAATAGGAGATAGTCCCTTACCTTGCTGGTGGAGTGTTGTCAGCTCACACACAACTTGGTGGTGGAGTTCTTAGTCACAAAGTGTAGTTATGAGAGTTATCAATGGTTTCCTGTTGCTAATTAAGTACGTACCTGCTGCACTGCCTATGCCACAGGGTTTAAGTAATCAGAATAGATTTAGTATCTCTTAAGCAGAACAGGACAACTCTGGCTGTAAATCTTTCTCTTAGTCTCTGTGTATACATATACCTATATGCATACAAAAGTACAGTTGTCCCTCTGTATCCACAGATTTAAGTATTCATGGCTTGAAAATATTCTTTCAAAAAATTCTAATCCAAAAAATAATAATCCAAAAAGCAAACCTTGATTTTGCCATCTTATATAAGGGACACCATTTTGCTGTGCCATTGCATATAATGGGACTTGAGTATTCACAGATTTTGGTATCCACGGGGATCCTGGAACCAAACCCCAGGGAATATGAAGGGACAACTGTATATGTCAAATACAGATACCATACATCAATATAAAACAGATTGCTAAAAGAATGACAAAAGCAGGGTTTGTTTAAATAAGAAAGTTCAAGTTCATTTTATCAGTAGTTTGTCAGTGGTGTACGGTTTCTCTCTCACACACAAACACACAAACCACTCAAAGCGAATTAAATCCATGCCTTTAAAATCTGGAATGATGAGTCCCTTGTTACTGTTGCTTTCCCCTCTAATAGTGCTTTCCCTCTTATTTGTTTCTGCTGTGTTTATACCATAACTTTCTAGTAAGAGAGAAAGGTCAAACTAGCAGTATTATCTCCAACCATTGGGGGTCTTATTGGGAGCTGATCCGGAGCGTGGATTCTCCTACTTTAAGACTGTAGCAAGACCAATCTAATACACATTTACTTGGAAGCAGATTCCATGTAGTTTAATTAGTAGAAGCCCCTGAGAAGGTAGGTGAATGGCTGTCCCAATGAGACAACTTTGATTTGGATGGACAAGTGATATAGTGGTCATTATTGGTTTTATGACTGGAAAAGGGATGATCTGGGCTGCATCTGCACTGCAGAAATAATCCAGTTTGATACCACTTTAACTGCCATGGCTCAATGCTATGGAATTTTGGGATTTGTAGTTTTGTGAGATATTTAGCCTTCTCTGTCAGAGAACTCTGTTGCCACAACAAACTACAATCCCAGGATTCCATAGCATTGAGCCATGGCAGTTAAAGCGGTATCAAACTGGATTATTTCCGTAGTATATGTGCAGCCCCAATTGTGAAATGTATTAGTTGGAAGGAGATACCAGCATAGGGTTGCCATAATTCTCTGCCAGAAAACCGAGACAAAAGTATACAGGACTGGATTGGGCAGATTATTGACAAAAAACAAGACAAAAACCCACATTTTGAAGTTTAACATTGTTTTATTGCATATTTCAGATGTTTAAGGTGTCTTGTACCAATTGTACTTTTCAGAACTCTGCACTTGGTCAAGGTACTTTGATTTTTTTTTCACTACACATCAATTTGTAAAATTCAGTGGAGTGGGAAAGAAAGTGGGCTCAGACTTGCCTTGCAAAAACTGCCTTATCCAAACAGAATCACTGGGCTAGAAACCCAGTTTTGCGTATTTAAATCACAGGAATCTGCTGCACACACACTCCCCAAACTCTCCCCCCACCGATGGCCTGGCGGGGCAGCGTGTCCTCTTCCCCACTGGGCTAGCTCACCCAGTCGGCAGTGGCAGTTGCACGCCCTTTTGTCCCCAACCCCCTAATCCTGCCTGGCTCCCTCCTTGACCTGCAGGGCTTCACCTTCCTATCCCCGCCATGCCATCCTCTTCTGATGGACCCAGCCTCCCCCACACCAGGGAGTCCTTCACCTCCTGCTCCTCTTGTGGGCTCAGCTCTTCTGAGACCTGGCCCCCTGGCTGGAGGAGAGGGCAGTCGGCGGCTTTGTCCTGTGGCACCCCGCAGGTCAGTTCCCAGCTTGCCTTCTTCTCTTCCCACCCTGTAACCCCCAACCCCAGGATGCCAAGGTGGCTGGAAAGAGGTTTCCTGTGTATTCACACCTTCCAGAATCCCCAAACAGCATGGGAATGGGGATGCTGGGGGCTCCTGCCCAGCTATGGCCTCTCCTGCATCTTCCTCGTCCTCCTCCACCCAGGGAGTTCTCTGCCACTGTGGAGGAGTGCTACCTGTCCCAGCCAGAGGAGAGGGCCAAGCGGAGTCCTGGCCAGTTTCTTCCAGGGGATGTGGATGGGCTGGAAGAGACCCATCTGGCTGCCTTTGTCCAGCAAGCCTGTGAGCTTTGATAGGAAGGTTAAGCCCTGTAGGACAAGCTCACTCCCCATGTGACCCAGAGCAGAGAGCCTGCAGACAGAAAGCCTGGAGTTGGAACCCAGGATCTGCTGCTTGAAGCAGCCCTGCCAGATGGAACAACTTTCTGTCCATCTAATCTGGTCTTTTCTCAGTTTTCCGGGATGTATGACAAACCTATACCAGCACAGTTATTCTGACAAATCAGTCCTTTGCTGGTTTCCTCAAAAGTCAGTCTCCTTGTATTCTGGAGATCTCACTCCCAAATAAACATGCATGAAATTCCAGTCATAGCAATGTGTCAGATTGAGATTTTGGCACCAAGTAGAAGTACATAACAGCCATTCCACAACTTCAGTGGCCATAAGTGCACTTCAGTGGAACACATTTATCAATGGTACTCCCATTAGTATGTGAGTGGAATAAGCCCCTGTCATGATGGAGTGAGTCCAGGTTTAGCCCTTCACAGCCCCATTGAACTATGTGTGTCTTATTTCTGGGTATAACATGTATAAGTTTTGACAAGTATAATCAGTAGCCGTCATCTTTTAATGGTGACGTGCACTGCATGTGCAAGCCAGGGAGAAATATGAGGCATCCCTAAGCCACATCCCTTTCAGTGAAACCTAGGCCAAACTAGACATATTGTAGGTTGTTCTGTCAGCAGGATATTCTGTAAGTTTTTTTTAATTGTTTTTATCTTTTAAAAAAAATGAAAGAAGAGAGATTAAAATAGCTATGAGAGAAATTGTCCTTGCAGACAATTTCATTGTCCAGAAGGTAGAAGAGGCAACAAAGGGATCAGCTATTTGAGATCTGATCCTAGCCAACAGTTATGACCTGGTTAATGGGGTGGGAGTGGCAGGATCCTTAGGTAGGAATGACTATGTTTTCTTGGGGCTCACCTAGATGGGAGAATTAATTGTGGAAAATAGCGCATTATCTCACTATTGCAGCAGTGTTCATTTGTCCCCACCATCCACACACAAGATCACTGGCATGGAAAGTATCTGAGTTTGAAGTTCACACAGAGCATGCCCGCAAGAAAAGTTTATGACCGCAAGTGAAAAGTTTATGGCCAAAGCTCCCTCCATCCCCCCCCTTTTTTTTTTCTTTGCTAAATGAGAGATGCAGAAGAGTGATCATCTGCTTAAAAACATTTTTTTCTTGCTCTGCCTCTCAAAAAAAGCAATGGATCGTTCCCCTAGGGGAAAAAACAATGGAAGCTCCGGACACTTTGTCGCCAGGAAGCCCACCCCCACACACATCCGATTAATCACACTTGCCCCTGGATGTGCCCCATTGGTTGTTCAGACAGGTGGTTATGCACATTTTTGTGTATTTTTTGAAAAAGACTGCGAGAAACAGTGAAAGCTGTTATCGCGAACTACTTAGAGTTTTCAGACCCTCTCCTTCCCAATATGGTGAATCCCAGCAGGAGCTCACTGGACAAAAGATATTCTGCCCACATTCTTTGAGGATTTTTTTCATCATCTAAGCAACCCCCTGGAGCTTGTTACACAGAGGAAAGGGGAAGCTAAGCGTAGTCAGACATGTATTCTAGACTTTATGAAAGCCGGTTTCAGTAAACTTAGGGAAATACTGGATGTGATCCCATGGTCAGGAATACTAAAAGAGAAGGGGATTCATGATGGATGGGAGTTTCTTAAAAGTGAGATTTTGAAGGCACAATTTTAAACAGTTCCAATGAGGAGGAAAAATGAGAGGTGTCTAAAGAAACCAAGATTGATGTCTAAAGCACTTTCAACTGAGCTAAGATTTAAAAGGGACTTGTACAAGAAATGGAAAAAAGTGGAAATCACCAAAGAGGAATTCAGATGAATAGCCAGCACATGTAGGGAGAAAGTCAGAAAAGCTAAAGCACAGATAGAGCTCAGGCTTGCTAGAGACGGGGGGGAAAAACAATTTAAAAAGGCTTTTTGGTTATGTCCATTGCAAAAGAAGGAACAAGAAAGTGGTAGGGCCACTGTGTGGAGAAGATTGTGAAATGCTAGGTAGGGGACAGAAAAACGGCAGAATTACTAAACAAGTTATTTGTTAGGATGTCATACTTGAAGATGTAGTGAGCCGCTCCAGAGACTAGGACACTAGGACATGGAGCAATGGATTCAAGCTACAGGAAAAGAGATTCCACCTAAAAATTAGGAAGAACTTCCTGATGGTTAGAACTGTTCAACAATGGGATACGCTGCCTCCATGTATGGTAGATTTTCCTTCTTTGGAGGTTTTTAAACAGGCTGGATGGCCATCTGTTGGGAGTGCTTTGATTGTGTATTCCTGCATGGCAGGGGGTAGACTGGATGGCCCTTGTGGTCTCTTCCAACTCTTCCAATGATTCTATGATTTTAGGACCTGAATTAGGTTTACATAGATTTGCAGAAATAAGCCCAAGTCAATGAGACTCTCTCTTAAGTAACTCGGTATAGGATTGCAGTCTTAAGCATAGTTCCAACTTACAGCATAGAATGTCATGCAAAAGGAAACCATATAAATGTGTAATGAGCAGATATAATGTGGAATCCATGAGGATAAAAGCTCAACAGAAGATTCAAAGAGAGGAAGAAGACTACATATTCCCGTTTTATATATCTTTAGTCACATACATATTATCTAATAGAAAGGTTTACTTCCTGTTCTTCCCAACGACATGTGTCTGCACAAATAGATGGTGGACCTGGGCTATTTAGAGGGCCGTTTTAAATTGACCAAGGAGTGGGGAAAGCTCACCTTTTACCCATTTGTAGCAAGGCAGCAGTGACAACAAGGCTAATGAAAGAGTGGGCTTTGAGGGGCATCTCAATGGAGAATGACTGAATGTTCCTCCACGTAATAAAATTTTCCAGGAAACAGAAAAACAGTATGCAGCCAGAAACCCACCCACCCCGTATCCGCTGGGGTTTGGTTCCCATACATTCCATAGATACCAGAAACCGCGGATAGTGAATCCTACTAAAATAAAGCACTTCTGGTAAAAACATACCATAGAGTTGATTTGGGAGACCTAGAAGATGCCTAGAGAGGATGCCCCTCTAGGCATTTTCCAGCACAATTCTATGGTAGGTGTCTCCTATTTTGTGTCCTGCAGATAACTGAAACCACGGATATTGGTTCCATGGATACAGGGGTCCAACTGTATTGGGGAGAAGCGTTCTTACCTATGAATTATACATTTAATTATGCATGCTTCTTGCAAAAATCTGAATCGATACAGCCCAGACATAAGTTTACCACTTCAATGACAATAAAGCTTCAGATACACCACAGTGCTGACCTACTTTTCATTAGTAAGCAACTTTCTTTTTTAAATGCCAAGTACATAGATCTTTCCTATGATTAGATATATTGAGGTTTTTTTAAAATCTGCAAAACTTCGCCAAAGGATGACTACTGTTATCTGCTCTTCTCAACTAGTTAGTCCTAACATTTGCAACTTCATCTAGATTTAGCAAATATGTTCACGAAATGTGTCAGAATGACAGAAAGGTATTGAGGTGTCTAGAATGTCTTTCTCAGTTTTCATTTCCTGAAAGCTGTCGGTAAGGACAATGTGAGTGCTTACCTAGTCATTGCAGAGGATTGAATTGATGGACGAAAGCTGATGAATGTTCAAACATTGACTCCAGCTACATTTCAGCTGTCAAATGTTTTCTAACCATGTTTTCATGTATTTAATTTATATCCCACCTTTCTTCCAACATGGGACCCAAGACAGCTTACCATGTAAGATTTAGAAAAATGCAGTTAAAACAATATATTGTGAAAAAGTTAAATAACATTAAATTGTATTAAAATATTTAAAACAGTTTCAAATACATGCAAAATATAAAATAAAGGTACAGCACACCTCACTAAAACCCTTCTGCCACACCCTGTTGAAGACCAAAGGCCTATTTAAATAAAAAGGTGTGTGCCTGCTATCACAAAAGAGATCACAGGAGGAGCCAACCCAGCCTACTATGGGAGGGAGTTTCACAGCATGGAAGCAGCCACTGAGAAGGCTTTCTCCATTGTCCTCACCAAACATGCCTGTGATGGTAATAGGATCTTGCCCCAAAGATCTTAAGATTTGGGCAGGCTCATATAGGGAGATAACACTCTTTCAGATGTACATCAAATGTTGTCAAATACAATATTGTTATGACAAATGTTAGATCCTCCTTAAGCTATGATATATTGTATCACAGTAATGAAGAGATACTGTCAATAACTGACTGCTACAGCAATGAAAAGGGATCTTGTAGCACTTTTGAGACTATCAGATAGCAGCATTGCTACAGCAGTGTTTGTCTCTTTGTTACAGTTATATCATGACTTTCCCCTAATGAACTCAAGATGACATACAAAACTCCCCCTTTTTCCTCACAACAACCATGTAAGGTGGATCAGGTTGAAAGAAAGCAAATCTTCTGATTCACCCCATTGGGTCTGATGATTTGAACCTAGCTCTCCAAGTCCCAATCTTACTTTCTAACCACTACATCCAAATGTAGTGAGTGGTGTTGAGTACCCAATATTTTCTGAATATTCGTTCATCAAGAAAATATTCTCCATCTAGAATATTCAGAAATTTAAAAAACTTTCAGAGGGAGGGGGAATTTTACCACAGGCTGTAAAGTTCTGACCTTTTGGTCTAGTTTATGTGTCTGGCTGGTTATCTCTTTGATAAACCAACATGGTAAAGGAATGGCAAACCCACTCCCTTCAATCATGCTTCCATTCTGAGCCTAGCCTTTCCCAGCAGTATTCAGTTGCATGCAGGTCTTGTTTGCACAGTTCTCCAACTCCAAAAGTAATGGAGGAGACGTCTATCAATCCACGCTGGAGGATATCTGAATTCTGAAAGGAACTAGAGCTATTTTGTTCCTCCATATTATTGCACTGCTGCTCTCATCTGAATTTTTTTTTAAAATCCTCTGCCATTGTTGGAATTTCATCATGCCCTATGAGGAGCACCTTAGGGAGCTGGGTATGTTTAGCTTGGAGAAGAGAAGGTTAAGAGGTGACATGATAGCCATCTTTGAATATTTGAAAGGATGTCATCTTGAAGAAGGAGCAAACTTGTTTTCTGCTCCTCCAGAGACTAGGACATGGAGTAATGGATTCAGACTACAGGAAAAAAGACTCCACCTAAACATTAGGAGGAACATCCTGACAGTAAGAGCTATTTGACAGTGGAATATGCTGCCTTGGAGTGTGGTGGCGTCTCCTTATTTGGAGTTTTTTAAACAGAGGCTGGTTGACCATCTGTTGGGAGTGCTTTGATTGTGTCTTCCTGCAAGACTGAGGGTTGGACTGGATGTCCCTTGTGGTCTCTTCCAGCTCTAGGATTCTAGGATATTAAACTGTCAGTTTGGATTGTACTGACTGCAAAAGATACTGTTATGTATTCTCTGCTCCCAAGCTGTGATTTGTTCCTGTGGAAATCTATGTGGTTTAGTTCCTTTCAAATGAGAATACATTATCTTTGGATGGTTGTTCTCAGAATGAGAGTCTGATATCTTTGTCAAGAGTTGCTTTACTAACTGTGGGAAGCCAACAGATTTCTTTTAAAAACAAAAACAAAAAAAAACAACAAAACACCCCACAGGTTGCTGCAGATCCTCAGACTCACCCCCCACCCCCAAAGAAAAGCTCTAATTTCAACAACCTCCTGGTAGAAGTTGTCACGCTGCTCTCTCAGCCTCTGTCCATCTTTTTTGCTCCACATTGGCCATTTCTTAGGCTCAAATTCAGTGTCACATTAAAGGTGTGTTTTCATTTGTCTATAGGGGGCAAAGCCAGCCCTACATTTAGGCAGAATGAGGCATTCACTTGAGGTAGCAGATTCAGGGGCAGCAGTAACACAGGCAGCCCCCAGCCGTTCCTCCTTAGCCTCTCCCCAGCCAGTCTACTGTGTTGGAGCACAGAGCTGTGTGTACCACCATGGACTCCAGAACAGGGGGTAGGGGTTGATACCCATCCCCCATGATCTGGCAACAATGAACATATGGGGGGCACTTCAAAGTACACATTTTGCTTGTAAAATATTTAAGGAAGATGGACTGATAAGGGATGGAAAATTTGCTCTCCCCTTGCAAGTACTTGCAAATAGGCAAAATTCATATCAACCTGTCTGCCAATGTTAAGCCCCCTCCACCTTATAAACACTTTTGGGGTCCCTGTGTACCCCATGTTTTATCCCACATCGCCTAAATAGTGTGGTGCCCTCTGTTGCACTAATGGATACTGCCTTGTCACCAGGGTTGAAGTAAGCATTAGCTTCCAGTCCAGTTCACTGCTGTACTAAGAATGAGGACAAGATGCCATCTTGTACTTTGCCTCAGGCAAAATACCTTGAGCCACCCCCCACTGCCTGGTAGTGTTTTTAATAGCATAAGGGGTGAGTGGATAATGTTCAGAAGTGACAGCATTTTTCACCATTTTAATCCTTTTCATCCTGTAGAGCCATGCTGGGCCATAGGGCTGTTCTAAAATGCCTTAGGTTACATATATCTGTCAGGTCATATGCCTGACATGTGGTGTCTTTCTCTAGACAAGCTCACATGGGACATGCCAAAGATCACCTTGTCATGGAACAGTGTCTGGTGTGTTAAGTTGAGACATAGTAAAGGCAAAAAACAAAGTGACACAAAATCAGTGTGGCTGTTCATTGTTGTGCAAGTCTAACATTTTGGAGACCAATATTCCCTTCATGTACTGGTCAAACCAACACCTTATCACTGAGGTTTAGACTCCCATGCAGTCCAAGGATGCTGGGGGGGGAGCAGTGGCAGAGCCCCAGAATTCCATTAAAAACATGGTATGTAGGAGCACATGCCTTGTTTTAAAGGAGTTGCACTTCTGTGAATGTAGTCTTGCTTCAAGCAGAGTGTATGTCCCCTGCACACTTCATTTTCAAAAGAAATTCCACTGCATTTAATAATTGCCTGGAGGGGTGGCAGAAGCTGCAAAAACTGGTAGGGAGAGCTGTATTGCAGTTCACAGGCCATGTGTTGTCAGTGCTTCTCTGTAGCAGGGGTGGGAAGCTGTTAAGGGGCTAAAGGCCACATATGCTCCCTAGGAGAGCTTGGGGAGATAGTATCCCCTGCTGCTGCCCTCCACACAAAAAAGCCCCCAAATGTGCTGTAGGGGATATGGGGAGCATTTCCTCCAAGTTTCTGGCCCTCTCTAGGTCATTTTAGGGGCAAGAGGTGCCTTTTTTACAACAGGAAGTTATCCAGAAATCAATTGCTCCATCCTTCTGTTCCCACAATCCTCAACCAGATGGCTATGGGAAATAGAGTATGAGTGCAACAGCAGTCTACCAGCTGAGTTTTCTAGCAACTGATATTGAGAAGCTTAAAGCCAACCACTCCTTCTCAGTCTTTGTCCACCTGTTTGCAAAGTGAGGAACAATAACTATCTATCTATCTAGAGTATTTATATCCTGCCCTACAGCTAAAAATCCTCCCAGGGCAGCTTACAAATTATTGATTTGACAGTTCCCTCCCTGAGGCTTACAATCTAGATAAGACATGACACATAAGGAAAAGGGAATGGCAATGTGGGAGGGGATTAAGTCCATATGCTGGCTGCTCTTCTGTTCCTCAGAGGCCAGAGTAATGACAGTTGGAACATGGAGGAAGGGGCTATCACCAGCCCCTGGGCCAAGGCAAGATGCTGCTGTGCCTGACTGCTCTTCTCTCCCTCAGAGGCCAGAGGAATGGCAGTTGGAATGGAGGGAAGGCCTCTCACCAGCTGATGGAGATGGATTTCTCTGCATATATGAAGGAGGATAGGGAACAGCTCTGTGTCCTCAAAGGGCTGAATAGTGTTCACAGCCATAATGAGAATGGGAAACAGGCAGAGAAAATGTCCCACTGTATTGATAGCTGGAACCTCTTGCTGCACATACTACAAATCAACCAAACACCCAAGTGAGAATATGTCATGTGTTGAATTTCAGAGACAATATCTAGAGTATCCCTGTGGTGGTTTCTTTCTTTTGCATCCAGAAAGGCATTGGCAAATGGGTTGTATATGATTTTGAGACCCGTGATCGCTTCATTTTGGTAAGCAGTCACAGCAATGAACTGAGTCTTAGGAAAGGAACAATTCATAACCAACCTGTGTGGGCCTCCTACTTGAACAATATAAACTTGAGGCTCATATTTGTGTCAAGAATGCAGCATAATTTGCCCATTGCCATTCAGCTTGTTGGTGAGCTTTATTTTGCTAAAAGACACTGTGCTCTTCATCCATTGGGCCCCAAAGTTGGGAGAGTCTGGATGAATATAGACACAGTTGTGATCTGATGGCTCTGCTCTGGCTTTCCAGCTGGTACCAATTCTCCATTCACATACTTCCAGTGGTGCCTGTTAGCTGGAGCAAAATCCAGAAGAAAGGAATGCTTAGAAGAAAGGAATTGCCTTAGGATCTAAACCTGAGGCATGATCTTTAAAACAGGAAACATCCATCAACTATTCTTCATGACAATCATCTCATTAAAAACTTCTTTGAACCTCTGTCCTGCAAATGAGAAAGGGTACCAGCTGGAAAGCCAGAGCCATAATATCCACTTTATAAAGTTGTTTTAAGGATAACAACTAGTTAATGCATGTGAAGCACTTTGAATTCTTTAATGTGTTCCGTAAGTGTTATTGTTGTTGCCATTGAAACTAGATCTGAGTCTTGATTCTCTTGAAGAACACAGAAACTTCTATCTCTTGTTAGAACCAGGAAAGTTAACTCCTCAATATTTGCCCATTGTATTTCTTTATTAGTGTTTCGAATGAAGGCATATTTTGTATACAGACAAAAGTAATGAGTTAGGCAGGCCTGTTAGGGCAGATCTTTATGTAGTACTGTGGAAATCTGGCTGATGTCTGCTGTACTAAACATGTAAACCATGATGGAGAGATAAACATCCCCAGATTCTCAGAGACTCAGTGGGGACTTGCTAGAGTCACAATTGGTTACCATTTCTCAGTTTGCTTCTGCAGCATGTTTGAAGATATGTGCTTTCCTTTCATTTCACACACTATGGATTGGTCCAGAATACAGGTGGATGAATCTGCTAGTTTTATTTACTCCCATATTAATTTTTTAAAACCCTCAAGTTTTTTCAATCCTATTTATGAAGAAATTTGCAACTTTACCAAAAATGAATCAGACTCAATGTTCTTCTAGCTGCGTCAGCCAAATTGTATCAGTATGGTTGGTCAATTTTATTTGCATTAAGCCTATAGCCTTTAAGTACAGTGCAAACCATAAATATGACCATCGTAAAATACTGATTCCATCATAATAGTGATACTGAGAAATCATACATCAAAAATATATCTCTGCAACTAAAATCAAAATGCCTTGGTAAGCACATAAAACCACTGAATTTGTTTAAAAATGAAATTTTACAATTTAAAATTCATGACTTGACTGTAGCCCTATTTTAATAGAAATTTAGGTACGGTTTTTCACAGCATTTGTCTGTCACATTTGAAAGCCATGTTTCCTCCAGTGAGTTCGTGGAGAATACATGGCTCTCTTTCACCTCACATTATCCTCACAACAGCCTACTGAGATGGGCCAGGCTGAGAGAATGATCCACCCAAAATCATCCAGAGAGTGTCTTAGTTCAGTGGGGAGTAGAACTCAAATCTCCCCAGTCTCAGTCCAACATTTTAACCACTATACCACACTAGCTTTCCACGTGAAATAGACCATGTTGCAGACTTTTCATAGGTAATATCTCAAGTGATCTACTGCCATTTAGTGTCATCTAGCTAACTTCTCTCTAAAATAAAATTAGCAACAAAAATTAATTGAAGTTGTTTATCCTCATTACAAACTTGGAAGCTTTCTGAAAGATCCCACCACCGCCTTAGAGATAGCATGAAAACATTTTCAATAATCACATAAACTAGTACAGTGAGGCTGTATCAGCACTTTGATACACACTGTCCCCTTTCCCTGAAATTGCTGTGCTTTGCTCACAAAATATGGGTCGTTAGTCCATTGTGTTCCAGTATTTTCTGAATAATCCTACCCTATTTTCCCCAGACACGGATATGTGATGTGATTGTGATATGTTGTGTTTGTGTGTGATAAAATGGATTGCAGCACCACCTTACTGTGAGGCAGGCAAAGCAGTATTTAGGCTTTTGAACATTCCTATGCCTTTAAATTGATCTTATTCAGCCTGTTTTATTGTTTTCTGCTTACCCAAACTGGGAAAAGTACTGATGAAAAGCTTGTGATTAGTCCTTTGAATCTTCTATCTCCATTTATCTCCTGGTGTCCATTTCTCTTCCCTCTAGTGGTGGAAGGTTTTAATAACCTTTTCTTTTCTTTCTTTTTCATGGTGAAACCATTTTTTAAACACACACACACAAACAGAAATAACAAACCAGTTGTGTACCACACCTAATTAATATACTTTTTAAAAAAGTCTATCTTTAGGGCTTCAGTCCTATACTCACTGACCTGAAACTATACCTCACTAACCTCACTACTTTTCTGTAGGCATGTTAAGGACTTACACAACAATACTGCCCCTGGATCCTCAGGACTGGTACCCATTGTTTCGCCTACCTGCATTTGAAAAATTATGTTCTCTCTAGGCATTTTCTAGGTCCTCCAGTGCAATTCTATGGTATGCTTCTGCCGGAAGTTGACCATAGAGTCACGCTGGAGGGCCTAGAATTGCCAAGGGAGGTGGTCTCTCTAGGAATCTCTAGGACCTCCAGTGAGACTCTATGGTATGTTTGGGCCAAAAATCATTCAGTTCAATAGAGTTCACTATTATCTGCCATTTCACATTTCCATGGTAGTTTCAGGAACATATCCCATGAGGATATGGAAGTCGTACTAAACATATTAACCTGCCTCCCTACGAAATTGTGCCCTGGTCAGTTTAGATGCTTCATAAAATTCAATTAAATCACTAAGAATACTTGTTGCCACTGTGATAGCTGGATGCATGCTAGAGTCATAATATGAACAGAAAACAGAGATAGCCCTTGCTGTGGAAGGCTTTCTCTAGAGAGGACCAGCTTGGCTCCACCACTGCTGATCTTTTGGTTAGATAGTGGGGACATGGCTCTTTTGTAAGACTTTTTCCCCCTAAATTGGGCAATTTCAGGGCCTTGTTGCTGATATGACAAGATACTGTTATTTACTGTTCTTATTGTTGTATGCAAAGGCATCCTGTAGCAGCTTTAAGAATAAGTGAGAGGAAAACGTTGGTAGCAAAAGTTTTCATAGATTTAGGCCTTATCTACACTGGCTAAATACCCCGGCTTGTCCTCATTCCAAAGCCCTGCAGTCCAGATGAATAGGGATGGCCAGAGGTGTAACTATTGGGGGGCTGAAGGCATTGCCCCCAAATAAGAATTGTGCCCCCTCAATGAAGTTTTCATGCAGTCCCCAGCTTACTTATCATTGCAGAGAGCAAGAGATTGAAAATCATTCATACTTAGAACTCTTATACTGGGGACTGAAGGAAAATTTCATTGGGGGGTCAGAATTCTTATTTGTTGGGGCAATGCCTTCATTTTGTCCCCACCCACCCACCACCACCCTTGGGGATGGGTGAGAATTTTGTAAAATTTTGTGTGAGTTTTTGTTTTTTTAAAGAAATGCCCAAATTTTCAAATACTTATTCAGGATTGAAAGAGCTTGAAAGCTTTTTTAAAAAATAAACATGAGAGAAACTAAAACTGACCAATTTGTCTATCCAGGCCCAGGGTTTTGAAGTCTTCCCTTCATATTCAGTTCCATTGGTGGTGAATTAAGGTTGGCAGCACCTTTTTTCCAATAGGTTCCTCATCTAACATCTATATGGTAGCATGGTCCTTCCTATGCTGGAAATAGCTGTGTTTATTGAACCTGGCAGAAGGGGGAGAATTTCATTTCAGTTTAGTTTTGAAGGCTCTACCAAGAATTTGCCAAACTAACTTCATATTTAGAATAGAAATGAGTTGCTTTTTTTAAAGAAAAAAAATGAATATGGAAGAAAGCAACTTCATATATTCCTGCATCTCTGTTAGATTTAGATGATTTTTAACATACAAATTGGAAGGTATCATAAGATTTCTTTTGCATGTCATGGGTAAGGTATATTTTTTAAAAAAAAAAAAATAATGCGTATTCCAGGCAACCTTTGAGAAAATAGATAATAATCTTCTTTTTTCTCTGTCCCAGAAATAGCACATATAACTCCTCAACATTTGATGAGTCTGATGACTTGCAAATGACCCAAGACGCAGAAATATGCTTGCTGAAGTCAGGAGAATTGATGTAAGCAAAACCTATTCTTAAGTCTGTCATTTTTAAAGATTAACAACATAATTATATCTACTCAGAAGCAATTTCCATTGGATTTAGTGGCATTTATTCTAAGGTGAATGTGAATGACATGTTAACAGGACTCTGCTGGGTTTTTGAATTTGTTGCTTGTGTGCAATTGATGAAATACTGGATCCAGAGCAAAGCTGGAGATCAAGCATTAGCTAATGTGGGATTCATTTTCTTTGTTCTCTTCATTTTCAAAATGTTGTAGTGCTTGGTACTGGGAGAGCAAAATTTAAATTGCTTTTTTGCCTGCTTGGCAAAGAATAAAGCAATACAATATATATGTGTGTGTGTGTGTGTGTGTGTGTGTGTGTGTGTTGTGTATGTATATATACACACACACATACATACACTCTTGGGTATGTTGCCTTTCCCAGTGTGCTGATTGGCTGCTCAGGAAACACACCCAACCAATCACCACCCACATGCAAATTCCCTCTCCACCTCACAATCCACTCCTGCCACTCAATCTGCATCCTCTAGCCTCACAAGGGCCCCCTCCTCCCCCATTCCCTCAGCCGCTCACCAGTCACGGGCTGTGACAGGACCTGGACAGTCAACTGGCAGCGGCCATGATGGGACCCAGGAAGTCAACTGGTGGCAGCAGTGGGACGCCTGCGACAGGACCCAGGCTGTCAACTTGTTGTGAGGTCTACCGGGCATTTTGGGGGGAGTTTTTTTAACAGCATATGTTATGCCGGGTATAGCTAGTAAGGTTAAAAACACCTAGCTTCTGAGGGTATTAAAAATTATTTATTTTGTATTATTGTCTCCTTTGATTGTGTTTAAGTGGTTTGCTTAATCAGTGGCAAGAGGAACTGTAAGTCTAACCATTAAAACAAAAGAATAAAAGCAATTCTCCAGACCAAATGTTTCAAGGTGACAGATGATATGACCTTTTATGGCACGATCCTATACATTTCTGCATAGAAGGAATTCTACTTGCTTTGCATGGGCCTCCTCCCAGATGAGAATATAAGATTACATTTACCACTTATCAGAGAGTAAGCCTCATTGATATCAAGTGGATTTACTTCTGAGTAGATAACCATGGATTCCACGTTGTGATGTGATTTATTGTGCAATTCTGTGCTTGTCTGCCCAGAGGTCAGATCCCAATGAGTTCAGTAGAGATAGGACTGAAACCTTAGAAGTCCTTTTCTGGTGTAAATCCCATTGACTTAGAGGTAACACACTGGAATGATTTAGGCTTGCGAACAGACCAAAAACACCACTTGACAATTATCTGTATCAGATTTGTATCTATGTGTGGAAGCCATTGTTTAGGTGCAAATTACAGTGGGCCCTCCAAAACTGCAGGGGCTCAGTTCTGCAATCCCCCGTGGATGCCAAAAAATGTGGATGGTAAAGCCCCATATTATTCAATGGTGATGACGTGAATGCACACTTCAGCGTGTCTGCATTCACATTGCCACTATTGAATAATATGAGGCATTGCGAAATGTGGACAGTCCAATCCATGGATCAGGAGCCCACCGATACAGATGACCCACTGTATTTTTTGTATTTATACTTTTGCACGCCTACTGTATATTGCAAGCATGTGGAATATAACTGCACAACGCAAAGAAAGTAGTTTCTGTATAGGAAAAGAGGATCTCTTGATCTCAGTTAAGATGAATCCATTGGTGCAGAGTAAGTAAAAGCAGAGCTTGCTGGGGGAAATTATTACAATTCCTAGGAGCCCTTTCCCAGGCAGCATGCCCAGTGACGGAATTTGTGGGGGTTGTAGCCCAAAAAATATAACTTTTCCAAGCTCCTGAGAAGAAGGAATGAGGAAACCTTAATGAGAACCAGAGTGTTAAGCTGAGCAAACTTTAGCTCCTATACCTACTCAACCAGAAAAACCATCTTGGGCTAATGGCCATCTTCCTATCTAATCAGCCTTAAGAGTTATTTGTTGTGAGATAGTACTGGAGTCAGGATTACCCCACTTTAAACCCCTTGAAGAAAGTATGGGGCATCAATGAATGCCCTTAAATGCTGCCCCTAAAACTCTCCATCCTCTCCCCACCAGCACTGCAAAAAGGACATAAAATCATGCTGATTTTCTTAAGGAACAAGGTTTTTGGTTTACAACAAGCATGACCCTTCCTGCTTGGTTAGTTACCAAGCAGAGTTGCACACTCCCAGGAGCCTCTTGGAAACACTAATGGGTTTGTTAATTAGTTGTTTACTTGTTTCCTATGCATCATCAATCAAATGTGGCATTATCATGCTCTCTCATCCACTCTCTCACACATTCTATTTATTTCCCCCAGGCTAAAGCTGCCACTCACCGTGGAAGAGATTTTTACATTTGGAGAAGCTAACAGAGAACTGTTCATTAAGTCAAACACTTACAGCACTATTCCGATCACTGTGATAGAAACTGGCCTTACAATAAGCTGGGTGTTTTCATCAGAACCAAAGAGCATTTCATTCAGTGTGGTATACCAAGAATCTGAAGAAGCACCACTGGATCAATGTAAAGTAAGACAACTGGGTCACAGCATTGCGATTTTTGTCTGCTGAAGTAAATTTGGTCTTGCCTTTAACTATATAGGAAACAACATTCATTCAAATAAAGAAGAATAAACTTTTCTTAGCTGGTCAAAGTCCCAGAAGCTCTTAGTAGGAAGTGAGATTAAAAAAATATTCTCTGAAGATGCCAGCCACAGATGCAGGCGAAACGTCAGAAACAAACCATTCCAGAACACAGCCTTACAGCCCAGAAAAAAATCCAAGGAAAATCTATGAGATTAAAATTCCTGTAAAATGTGGTGAATCAGAGTGCTGGACTGGGGCCCGAGAGACCAGTTTCAAGTTACCACTGAGCCATGAAACTTCATTGGGCCCACCACTCTCATTCAGCCTGGCCTACCTCAGAGGGCTGTAGTTTGAGGGAAAGTGGAGAGGAGAGACCCATATCCATCTCTATGGAGCTCATTGGAGATCATGAGCTTGTTGTCTTTACTGCATCACACTGCCCTTTTTGCAGCCCAACATTTTCAGAAGGTCCCAGCTAACTACAGTGTGAGAGGTAGTTGTGCTTGTATAACGAGTTTATGTAATGAGCTTGTCATGTTTAGTTTTTTAAAAAAGATATTTTCTTAAAAGCGGTATTTCAGCTTCCCCTAACTCGGTGATGGTGAACCTATGACATGTGTGTCACCACTGACACGCGTAGCCATCTGTGGTGACACGTGGCTAGGCCTCCCCCCCTTCCCCCCGCAACCTCACCACCCTCCCTAAAGTGGCGATTGGGGCTTCAAAGCCCTGGTCACCGTTTTAGGGAGGTGGGAGGTGGGAATGAAAGTGGCAGGCAGGGCTACGAAGCCCAGGTCACCATTGGGGGGAGGCTTTCCAGCCAGCACCCTCCCTTCCGAGGAGGCGGCCATGTTGGCCTTCTTCCAGCAGCCTCGGCTGCCATGGAGAAGGCTGGAAAAAGGGAACCAATCGGGGCCGGTCAGCCACACCCCGATTGGCTGCCCAGAACGGAGGGGAGGGACATCTGGCCGCATTTCTGGCATGGCTGGATGATGCGGAGGCTGGCGACGGGGCCAGTATAAATAGGCCGGCCCTGGCGCGAAGCCTCCAGTTTGGCCCCAGCAGCGCAGATAGAGGCAGAACAAAGGGCGGTGGGCGGCTGCCTCGGACACCCCCCTGCCCCCCCCCCCCGCAGCTTGCGAGACCGGATGACTGGTGCCGAAGGGGCGCTGGCCGGGCAGCGCAGATGGCTGCTGGGTGACCAGCAATGGGTCTGTGGCCCCACAGCAACCATTACCTACTGTTTGGGGGTGTCATGGATTTCTAATCCATCATTGCTGAGATAAGTGAGGGGACGGCTGGGAGAAGGGAGGGCCTGTGGTATGCTATGAGTGCCGTTTCCCTTCCGTTAGAAATAGCGGAGCCATTTAATTCACATAAGGAACAATAGCTTGCTCCATAGTGCAGACTCCATTTCACCACTATTACTGTTGTGCATCCTTATTAACCCCTATTTCTGCTTATTAACCCTGTCCTTCCCTAAAAGACAGTTACATGCACCATTTTGTGGTTAGTAAGGCTAGTTAACCCCTAATTGCCTGCAGGCCTAACAAGTGCTATCTATAATTCTATCTTCTGTCACTGCCCCCCGAGAGCCCAAAAAATAAAAAACTAAGGTTAAGTAAAGGAAGTGGTAGTAGCAGTGGCCGACCCTTTCAAGAGACATGGACCAAGATGTATGGCTTTATAGAAAAAAATGGCAGATCTGCAAGTCTGAACATTGCTCACTCTATAGCTCAGCATGGAAAAGTGCTCAGTGAGGGGGAATTTATTAATTGAAACTCTCCTAAGATGTGCACCAGTTCTATTTCACGATATGCAGAATAAAGATGCAATTATTAAGAGAATATCTGAGTTACCACTCAGTAGAAATATCATAAAAGACCGAATAATGAGACTGAACACAAAATGTACAACATCAATTAGAGAGAGACCTAAGGAAGTGTAAATATTTTTTGATCTCGATGAAACTACTGATGTCACATCACATGCTCAGTAGGCCATTATTGGTCAATATTCTGATGGTCTCACAATGAGAGAAGAGTTGATAAAGTTAGTATCAGTGCCAACAAGTACATCAGGAAGCGAAATATGTAAGGTTGTTCAACAAACATTTTGTGACCTAAGCATTGATATCTCTAAAGTTTTGTCAGTGACGACAGATGGGGCACCAAATATGGTGGGGGGAAAAGTCAGATTTGTCAAATTGTTTACTGAAGCTATTGGACATCCGATTGTGCCTTTTCATTGTATTATCCATCAGGAGGTTTTATGTGCCAAGGCAGGATTCACTGACTTAAATGACTTAATGTCAGTTGTTACAAAAATAGTTAATTTAATAGCTGCTTGTCCCCTTCACAAGTGAGAATTTTTGGCACTTTTACTGGAGGTTGATTCCACTTACAGTGGACTGCTGATATACAATAATGTAAGATGGCTGAGCTGAGGCAAAGTTCTTGAGCGCTTTGTGGAGCGCTTTGAAGAAATTAAGGTATTTCTTGACGATAAAGATCTGGGAAACTTTCCTCAGCTTAATGATGATAAGTGAGTCAACACCCTGATGTTTTTTTACAGATCTCTCTGTTCATATTAATGAACTGAACTTAAAGTTTCAAGGTTTTGGCAAAAGTATTGATGTTATGTTTGGATACATAAAAGCTTTTGAAAGTAAAGTTAAAATTTTCAAGCGAGATGTAGAAACTAAAACTTACAAGTATTTTCTTCGAGTAGCAAAGTTTTTGAGAAGACCAGTGCAGCTGTACAAAATGAAATGGAACTCTTGCATATAAAGTACCAGCATGTTTTAGACTCGTTACTTGACCAGTTTAGTGATAGATTTAAAGAAAGGCTGGGGGGAGCTGGTGTAGAATGACTTCTGAAGGTTCACAGGGTCTTTTACCCTGCCTCAAGAGGACTCTGCTTGTTCACCTGTTCTGTCAGGATTAACAGACATGATATGGGTCAAAAGAGTGACTGTAGCATAAACATTTTTGTCCTTGCTGCTTCTCCTTTTTCCACTATACTGTTCTTCCCATTCCCAAAGTTTCCTACTACATTGGTAACTTGGGAAGCTCGGATCTGCTGGATCAGAGTTTGGAAAAGCTACTTTTTTGGACCACAGCTCCAAGAATCCCCCAGTCCATCCAGAAGTAAAGGAAGAAGCGAGAAAGAACAAAGATGCCATATTTGCTGGTGGGCCTGAGAGAAGTAATAAAAAATAATAATTTTCTAAATTCTGTGCAGCATGAGGTCTAAAAAAAATTCTCTTCGTTCAAATGCCTTAAAAGACATCATTTGCCAAGCTGTTGCAATATGTGCATACAATCATTTAATGAATGAATTAATTGGTTAAAACAGATGGGGGTAGCTGGGCACACTTCAACTATTGTAGGGCTACAGTTCTCATCATCCCACACCATTGGCTATGCTGACTAAGACTGATTTAAAGGGCAGTATGTTGCTTCTCACTGGGTTAAAAGATGGCCACTTTGGTTCAGTAGACAGTTGCAGAAATTTATTCACATTATGCTCTGCTATATTTTTTGCAGGTTCTTATTCCTATGACTCGCTGCAACTCTCATAAGGAAACCATACGGGGGAAGGTGAAAGTCAGAAATGCTGGGATATACATCCTGATATTTGACAACACTTTCTCAAGGTTGGTGTATCTGGAGTGGGTGGAGAAGGATTCCCAGATAGAAAACACAGCAGGCTGATAAAACTACCTCTGTCAAAATCCCCAGTTTTACGTTTGGCCCCTTACAAAATGCAATAAATAAAATTTTATCCCTTGTAGAATATCATATATGCTGTCATGTGTGAACAGGTGTTTAAAACCTATTCTTTCTGAAACTTTGCATCCAAAGATTTTGTACAGGTTTGTTTTTTCTCTTACAAAAAGATCCTGTGTTAAACTTGTAACTCAAAGTCTCATTCTAAAGGAGAATGGAAATTTTGGTTTTAAAAACTGAGGAATTTTGCTGTCTTAGGTGGCAAGCCTAAACTTTTTGTTGTCGCTATGAGCCTTCAACTCAGATGTATGGCAACCCTATCGTACGGTTTTAAGGAGGTTGCCATTGCCTTTCTCTGAATATAGCACCAGGTATTCCCTGGCAGTTTCTCCTCCAAACACTAACAAGACATGACCCTACTTATATTTCAAGATCAGGCAGGCTCTAATGCCTTTAGGATATTTAGATTTTCATTAATTGCTCTGGATGCTTTAACAGCAACTTTTCAGTTTTAGAGGAGTTGGGATATGATTTTAATTGGACAGTGATGGTGATGATACTATATGAAATCTTATACATCACTTTGAAGGAAAAGTTGTGCCCAGAGCTTGGAAAAGTTAGATTTGGACTATGGCTCCCAGTATCCTCCAGCCAGCATGGCCATTGGGGGATTCTGGATTTGATAGTATAAAAACAATGTTACCAAGCTCTGATTGTACCCTAAAGGTCAGTAGATAAATCAGGTAACTAAATAAATACACTCATACTTGGAAATATACACTGGTGACGCAGTGGTCAAATGCTGGTACTGCAGCCACAGCATTATGAGTGCAATCCTGCAGGGCTCCAAGGTTGACTCAGAGTACCCAGCCTGTTGGGGGCAATTAGCTAATACGTTGTAAACCACTTAGAGAGTGCTTAGCACTATAAAGTGGTATAGAAATGTAAGTGCTATTGCTTGCTAAATACTAATACTCCTAATAGAGAAGCTGTTCAGTAATAGAACAATTCAGTTACAACATCAATTTCAATGGGACTTATTTGGAGCTAATTTTTTTCAGGATGAGTTTACTGTTTCAACTCAAATATGGTTTCCTCTCTTGTTGTTTTTCCCTACAGGTTCATCTCAAAGAAAGTATTTTTTCATTTAGCTGTTCAACGCCCAATAATCTACGATGGAAGTGATTTTCCATAGCCTTGAATGTGTGTAATATTTATATACTGTATTTTTCCAAATTATATTTTTAAAAAACACTATTATTTATATATACATGAGAGCACTAAATTACAGATGTGACTAAAGCCCTCTTAGGGTTATGCAATAATTTTTTAAAACCACTTTACACGTGGGCACCTACGAAAAGGAATCTGACTTTCATAGGAACACTAATTATTCTGGGCTGTGTGCCAATTATTTACAAGCCATTTTGTTTATCTAAATAAACAAACAAAATAGCTATGCAGTGCTGCATTTGATGCAAAAATGGCGCGCACAATCCAGATGCACCTTTTCAAAGGGCTAAGAAACATGAAATGTGCTTTTGATTTGCTAGATTAGAGGTTGTATATAAATATGTTAAAGTAGGGTTGCTTCTGCTGCTAGTCATTTTCTATTAAATGCTGCAAAAAAAGATGGAATTCAAGACCAGCTCTGCAAAATCAGAACTTTTTTTAACAGGGAAGGGTTCAGTCTAGACATACTCCACATGCAGGAAGGTGGCAATTGAACTCCAGGCAATTTGGGGGTAGCCATCGCACAAGATTTTTGCAGAGTGATTCTTCATGCCTTTGCGCTCCCCAGACACAGATTATTGCTGTGTAATCACAACCAAATGTTGCATGAAAGTGGCTCTGGGCCAGCTAACTGTTTAGGTAGCTTGGGATATTTATAAAAATATACCAGCATTGATTTGTTCTTTGATGAGGAAATATTCCCACTTGTATCAGTCCCAGTCCATTGTGATAAAGCATGTTTCACAACTTAGTTGGTAAGTGAAAAGTAAATGCCTTATGTGGACATAAGCTTCATTCAATTCAGTGGGATTTATTTCCAGAACAAATATATAGAACTGGTGTGTAGAAAAGTTACTTTTGAGGAGCACAGCTTCCAGGATGCTGGAGCATTCCAGGAACTGTTGCCTAGTAAAAGCAAATTTCCTGAGCTCTGTTTAGAATCAAGATGGTGGCATCACAGAGCCACCTTTGAAATGAGCAAAACAAAGCCCCTGATTTAGAACAACAGAATATGAATGGGGGCTTTTTTGTTATAATTTTATTTTAATGTTTCATAATGTAGCAAACTTTATTCAGTGATGGTGTATTAGTTGGCCCTGGTAATATTAGCAGAATCATCTTGTAGTATTTGTTTTTAGAATGGTTGCAATTTTTTGCTCTTAAATGCTGTTAGGAATAAGGCCCGAATTTCACTAGCTCCAGAACTGGCAAATTGTTAGTTGCTTTCACATGCCACTTTTAGCCAAGAACCCTGGTTTAATAAAAGATGAGGTAAAAGGACAGTAAGTTGGCACATGCAGCCTGTTTATTCTTCCTGTTGCAAAAATTGGTAAACAAGCCAGAAGAGAAAGTCTTCAATAACAACCAAACCTGGGATTAAATTAAGTGCATCCAAACAAACCAGGATTCATAAAGCTGGCTTAAATCCTAACTTGTTTGGTACACTTAATCATACGGTGGGCCCTCCTTATCCACGGGGGTTTGGTTCCAAAAACCCCTGCGGATAGCAAAAACTGCGAATGGTAAAGTCCCGTATTAATTGATGGGAGTGGCCATTTTAGGTATGCGGTGATGATCCATGGATGCTCAAATCTGCAGATGTTGAGCCCACGGATGCGGAGGGCCCACAGTATTCTCAGATTCAGACATAATGCAAAACAGTGTTTTCTGATTTGTTAACCTGCTGTAGTGAAGAGAGGATCAAAGGAATATGAATAGGTTGGATGTATCACCCACTCTTCATTCATATCATGGTTTGTTAACAACTACTTTAACAGACCACACATTTAATTTTAAAGATACTCTTAAACACATTGTGTGTTTGCCTTTCCCTTACATATTTTAATCCAGCATGAAAAAGGCTCATGCTGTTTTACTCTCTAGAATTAATAAATTACAAGGCAAGCCATTTTTGAAAAGGATTTTCCAACTGGAAATATTCTGGCAAAGAGTCTGATTCATGAAGGAGGATGGAGGAAGATCCTCTAATTCCTTTGGTAAAAAGGTGCTAAATTGTGCGGGGAGCAGAAATTACAATATGGCAGAACTGTAACTCACTTCTTACCATTCATAGTAATACTTTTCACAGACAGAATGTCCAGTACACTGAAGATACTTTTCTGCTTCACGCCTCTACAAAGGTCCATAAGGTGATCTGTACTTGTTCTTCTAATCAGAGCTATGTGACATAGCATTGGGGTTTTGTTATTTGCATGATATAGCCATGCATTACCTATGCAGGTTTTGGCAGTGGCTGTACTACCACAATGCTCCTGTAATTTGCAAATCCCTTTCTATGATGCTGGTGTAGTCTTGCTGAGATGTATGGGTGGCCTGATACATTTAAGAAGATAATGTAGAAGACAAAGTAAAAAGCATGTAAGCGGTAGCACCCAAATTGTGCATTTGCCACTGAATTATTTAATGGTATTGTTATTGAAGTGCCAGGAGTGTCTTTTATTTGGAACTGAACAGCAATAAGAATTTCAGTGTTATAAGCTGAAATAGAGTTTGCCATGGACTGTGCAATATCTAATGTATTTTGAACTGAAATCCTTATAATATTATAACTCTGACTTTCCAGTCAACTTTGCTGTGGTTTGGAGATGGATTGCTTATTTTGCAAAGTGTGTTTGTTTCACAATTCAGATTGATACGAAAGGAATACTGTACAATTTTATCAATTCTAGTTTATGGTTTTAAATATATATATATATATTTGGATGGGAGAATGGGATGCCTGGATATTTTTGTTTACCTATATTTTACCTTAAAGTTTTGATTTCAGATTATTTACTTAAAAAAAACAGCAACACATAGAGGTGGACCCAAAGAAAGAGGCTGTGTAATGTGGGATGCTTCTCTGAATCCAAAACAAAGAATCTGTGAAGCGGGGTGGTGGTGGGAGGCGTTGCTCTTTGAAAGCTAAACCAGCATTAAATGAGAACACTTATTAACAGGCCTTATTGCCAGAAATACAGTGTAGCAGTATTGTATATCTGCACCCACAATTCTTACTGCATTTTATTTCATTTTGCCCTCACAGCAGTACTAGTTTTATTTTCTTCAAGAATTAATCCACTATTGCTTGAGAATTATATTTTTAATAAATCTTATACCAGCATTATCACCTTCATTTTCATAACAGGAAATGGAAACAGCATCTGTCATTGACAGATCATTAAGTGAATTGTTCACCATTATTATTAACAGGTTATTTGGAAAAAATGCTGGTCCGCACAAAGGATGGAGTGAAAGGCATTCTAGTGTAATAAAGTCTGGGAGAAATTAGAACAGATGTATTCCTGGAGCAGCCACAGAACTCAGTTCTTTCAGGCTGGTTCCAGAAATACATGAGGGGTAGGTAGAATATTGCCTGGAACATTGTTAAGCTTTTCTATGTCCAGCATCTCATATGCCTGAAAGTCTTAAGTGCATCAAAGTTGTAGAGATGCCACCATTCTTTTGGCATGTGTAAGGCCATGCAGTACAATAAACAAGCTCTAGTATGCCTACTTTGGTCCAAAGCTGCAGTGCATGAAATTTGGACTACTCTGGCCTGGATTTAAGTGTCATACCTTACCTGGCCAAAGCCTGAATCTGTATCAATCCTCAAGCGGGCTTGTCTACATAATAATTTATTTGGACTTTTACCCCCAGTGGAGCTGTGAGTCTACTGCCGCTGCTAGCCAGGCACCTCCATGGCACCGCTGCCACTGGCATAAGCTGGAAGTGCAACAACTCTCTGCCTTTCTGGCATGTAATCACCTGCTCTGAGGTCAGAAGGAGCTGCCAGCCCCACCATTGCAAGGCTGCCTGCCTGTTGTGACTTCAGAGAGAATGACTCATGCCAACGCTCTGCTTTCTCAGAGCATAGTCGCTCTCTGTGAGGTCAGAATGGCCAGCCAGCCAGCCAGGGCTCTGCCTTCAGAATGAGGAAGTGGCACTGAGGAGGGGGGAAATGGCGGCATCTCAGTCAGTGCTTGTCTATCCTCACCACCCCCCACCCAAATCCAGGACGGATGCATTGTTCACACTACAGTTTTCTCCAAAGTTTCAAGCAAACGCAGGAGAAAACTGAGTTTCCTAAAACCCAGATTAAGGTGGTATGCCACAAGGTCCATAAGGTGTGTGAAGTAATTGCACCAGGTTCAGAGGAAAGGCCACACTCAGTGTGGACTAATTGCACCAGATTCGGCGGGGGAGGGGTTGGTTTTTTTTCAATAGCATAGCCAGGCCCTTGCGGCAGGGGGAGGGGGGAGTTTTGCAGGATCTATTAGAGCTCCCCTCAAAAACCTCTCAGGCTTCTGCTGCTCTGAGAGGATGACAATATCAGCCAGAGCCCTGTAGGCCTCAAAACAGGCAAACTGGGGCCTACTATGGACCATCTGGAGTCACCTGCATCTGATCAGGCAGTATTATTGGAGTCCTTGGATCATAAGCAGAGCCCATTTAGAATGCTGCAGTCCACCCTAAGAATTTTGAAAGATAGCAAGGGGGTTATTAACTGTTTCATTGAAACTTTTTTTTTAATGGAACTTTTAGTTCAGCTCATTCCTAGCCTGAACATATCCAAAGACAAAGCTTTCAAAAGTTACCTCTTTGGATTACTGCTCCCAGGATCCTCCAAGCAGCACAGCCAGAACCATACTGGCTGGAAGATTCATAAAGTTAAGGTACAAAAAGTAATTTTTCCAGGCTATGTCTAAACTAAACAAAGGAGAAATGGAATGGTATAACTAAACAACTATACAGAAAGATGATTGCCCCTCAAAAAGCATAACCAATGAGTTCCCAGAGTTGTTATTGTTGTGTGCCTTCAAGTGCTTCCAATTTTTGGCAACTCTCAGGCAACCTTGTCATGGGGTTCCCTTGACAAGATTTGTTTGGGGAGGGTTGCCTTTGCCTCCCTCTGAGGCCGAGAGACTGTGACTTGCCTAAGGTCACTTAGTAGGTTTCCATGCTGAGCTGGGTTTTGAACCCTGGTTTCCAGAGTTGTAGCTGAAACCTTCAAACCACTACACCATGCTGGCTCAGTATACAGGACATAAAATTACTGATTATGAAACTGAAGATTCCAGGAACTCAAAGCTGACCAGCATAGTTCAGTTCATTGGCCCAGAGCTAATCAGTGATGAGTAGCTAGTTGGCCCATTTAGCAGATGCTTCAACTCAGTGTAGAGCCTTAGCAATATTTTACATCCATTATTTGCCAGTTTATACAGAAAGAACAGTGCTCATCCTACTGCAGGGATGAGGGATTTGTTGCCCTCCAGATGTTGCTGGACAACAACTCCCATCATTTTTCACAGCTGGCTTCATTGTTAGAGACTAATGGGAACTAGAGTCCAAGGCCATGTATTCCCATCCCTGCCCTCCAGTTTCCAAATACTGTTTAATAATGAATAACACCTCAGCTATTCATGTATTTCTTCAAGTATAGGATATTGCTAGAAGTAAGGACACAATCCTATTCAGCCTACCAAGAAGCACGTCCCATTGGACAGAGTAGGATCACACTGTACATGTTTTGTGTGTGTATGTGCCTTCAAGTCACCTATCGACTTATGGCAACCCCATGAATGCCCTTATCTGAATAGAGGGGACTTCCATACAGACATACAGAATTCTAGCTTTGCCAAGGCAAATTTACCTGCACAGAGAATAAGTCAGGGCATCGCTGATGTTTTGTTCTGTTTCCCAAATTTAATAAACTCCTTTTCCAGTATCTGTTACTGAAAGTTAGTTCACTAACCTGAAGAAAGATATTATGCAAAAATAACAATGAAGGGCTTTGTAAAGAATTTTAAAAATTAACCAGTAACAAAATTTGGAACTGAGCTTTTGTTTTCTAGTTGGATCGCAATGTAGTTTCATTAATCCTCAATTATATAATTTGTTAAAAATCATGTAGCTGTCAAAATATATGACAGAAAGACACCAAACTCCACCTGATCTAATGCACAGGAAATAATCACTTATGTATATGTTAAGTATGTACATTTGTATGGATGCAGATGGCTTTTGTACTGGAATATTTTGGGATGTTTTTATACTCAGGAACTAATTAAAATTCTCTATCATATAAAGCGACTGGCTATTTTTTTAAATTATTAAATTGATTAGATTATAAAGTTGCTGTATCTCCTGAAGTTTGGATGCTAAGTTGCAGGGGCAGAGCCTGGGAGCTAAGGGGTGGAACTTACTGAAATGGAACAAGGGTTAGTGGTGCCTATTGGGCCAGAGGATAAAAGAAGGATCTGATAGCACCTTATGTCTCAGGTTGGTGCCCAGTAGAGGGGCAGCCAGGTGGCTGAGCAAGTGCCAACAAACCACACAAGCCAGGTAAAATTATCCTGCACCCTTAATTCTGAGATTTTACTGTTTCCCTTGAATATCCCAAGAAATTAGCTAAAATACTTGAAGAGTGAGAACTTGTAGCCTTAGCCACTGCTGGATTAGCAATGAGGACAAGGGTTCAGGGACAGGACCCCCATAAACTCATACTGGAGGCAATGATGGTGTTTAAATGGCCACAACATTAATGGTTACAGCTGTTAAGAGCCATGGTACAGCATGGATCCAGGCATCGGGCGACCCGCCTACTGGCAATGACACCCTACCCCAGCCTGCCTGCTACAGGGAAAATCCATGGGATGGATGTAAATGGATTCCACATGAGAAGTGTTTCCCACTGCCAGCTAGGGGTGAGGCAGAGATAATAGACCCTCACCTGGGCCTGTGTAGAATACCTTAACCCAAAAGACCCTTCAAAGAGGATCCTCAAAGTGGAGAAACAGGATGCAGACTTTGCTTTCCCACAAGACCGAAACCTCCACCCTAAACATTGTGTATCAAGAGGGCTCAAGTCAAGAAAGGGAGGATGGAGAAGACTGCCAAAGGAAGACTGTGTTATGTCTTAGGGCAGCCTTTTTCAACCTTTTTATCCTGGAGGAACCCTTGAAATAATGTTCAGGTCTCAGGGAACCCCTGCATAAACTTTATTCTATATACTGCTATTGCTTTTCCCCCACAATCACAATCTCTTGAGGAACCCCTAGCAACCTCTTGGGGAGCCCTGGGTTTCCAGGGAACCCTGGTTGAGAAACACTGTCTATACAGCGAAAATACTCCTCATAGAATTCAAGGAGAGTATGATTTGTCTTAATGAGATCCCACATCAATCCACCGTATTTGGAAGGAGGGGGGCCAAAAACTTTTGAGGAAAAGCCTTTGTGGCTTTCCGCATTTTTTAAAAAAAAGCTCTGTAGGGAATGTGCATTCCCGCTCATTGGGACAACTGATTAACTTTGGTGTGCATTCCCAATAAGAGCAGAAGTGGAAAGCTGATTGGTTGGATGTGCGCAGGGGTGGAGCATGCTAACAAGGCAAGCGCCTCAAACCACCATGCTGGATTTTTGCTGTAGCAATCATGTGCTGAGGCGACAAAACAGCCTCCCCCTTTTTTTATTTATTTAAGCGGAATATCTCACTTCTGCACCTTGGATATGCTTTTAAAAAGAATACTGTTCAGTGGCGGCAACTGGCGGCAATAAAAACACAAGTAATTCACTCGCGCACACCATCTTGATTCATAGGCATGCCCATTTGAACAATGAACACAGCTTTGCATGCCTGCAATCTTGTCAGAAGATTGTTAAGACAAATGAAAGCTGCTGCGAATTGGCATTAGTGCGCATCAATCCACATTTTATTGCCTCGTATAGACAAGCCCTTAGCTGGGGAGCCCTTGTATGCTCTCCAGGTAGACCAGAAGGGAAACTTCTGCTTCTAACTTCTCTGCTGGGGTGCTCTGCCTCTAGCCAGCCAGCTGGGCTGCTGATTGGCTGACCATTCTATGTGTTTGCAGGGAGGCTGCACACATGCACAAGGTGTGAGCTCCATACAAGGAATATGCACCACCAGATGCTGAAGATGCCAGCCATTGCCTCTGTCCTACCATAGCTGGCAAAGAGGAGCTCCCGGTAAGTATGCCCCCCCCCCCGCGAGAATACAGTTGTCCCTCCATATCCATGGAGTTAAGTATTCATGGCTTGAAAGTATTCTTTAAAAAATAATAATCCAAAAAGCTAACCTTGATTTTGCCATCTTATATAAGGGACAGCATTTTGCTATGCCATGGCATATACTGGGACCTGAGTATTCACGGATTTTGGTATCCACGGGGAGGTAGGGGGGCTGGAACCAAACCCCAGCGAATATGAAGGGACAACTGTACATCTTAACACTGAACAGCACAATTTTACAAACCTGAAATATTTCAGTGTCATATAGCTGAATAATAGAGTCAAAATTCTCACTACCAAAATTTTCAAAGAGATAGCCGTCTTACTCTATCACAGCATGAAAAGGAAAAAGTGAGGGGGTGGAAAGCAATCTAGCAGTACATTTAAGACTGATTTATTTCAGCATGAGTTTTCATGACTATCAGTCTGCTTCTTCAGATACACTGATAACTGTGATATTAAAGCCGCGGGATTTTAACTATAGTCACACAGTTGTGAGAGTGGGATAGAAAGTTAAGTCTATCAGTGGATCTGAAGAAGTGGATTGATAGCAACTAACATTAATACAAAAATGAATCAATCCTAAAGGTGCTGCTAGATTCCTCTCCTCTCCTTGACACCTTTTTCATTGGCAAAATATAGGCTATGTGGCCTCAACACCTGCAACTGATACATCCTTATTCTATTTTCCCCTGATTTACAATATGAACAGGATAGTATCAATTGCAGAGACTGGACAAGTTACTCCTTTGGACTGCTACTTCATGTTTGCTGTGCAATTCTGAGAGTTATAGTCCAAATAAGTGACTTTTGCAAGCTCTTGCAATTTGACTTTAACTGATGGTGGTTGAGTAAAAACAAAATTAAATTGCTTCCATTTAGTTTGCAAGCTACAAATGTTACCAATTAACTGGTGTTGTCACTGTTGTGTGCCTTACAAGACACACTGGCACTCACTTCATGTCCAATAAGGCCAGTGTTCATTTGGGTTGCCATTCCTCAAAACCAACTTGACAGTAAATTAACAGCAACAACAAAGTGTCCATCTAACTGGAAAAAGGCATGTGCATTTCTTTCCAGTTTCCCAGCAGTCTGTGTCTATGATGAAGCACTCAGCTGACAGGTCTGAGAAATGCAAGATCAACCCAGTTAATTTCAGCTTGCACTGCAACATATCAAAATAGCAGCAAAATCATCTGGGAAACAAGATTGCTGCAGACCTATTTCTAGACCAGTTGCAGTGCCACCTAGCATGCCAAGTATCCAACAAGCTAGGTATTATACCAAAGGAGAAAACACTTTATGTTTGCAGGGGTTACTTAGGTTTTAAAAAAATAAACTGAATGCTGAGATCAACCAATCACAGTCTGTCGCCAAAAACAAAACAAAAAACCCCCTCATAATTAGGAATTCTGACTCTATTAATTTGTTTTTGACCAAAACTGAATTGTTAGTCCTTCTACAAATTAGAGCAATAGTATCTTTTATAGTCCCCCACAAAAAACAAAACCACATTACACACCACCCACAGCATTTATTAAAACTTTTTTAAAATGCAGTGATTAAAAGAAAAGTTTGTATCTTATGTAGCCTGTGAAAATTTGCTCCAGATAAACTTTATGGAAATGTTGCAATGCACAATGAAGTATAGAAATGAAGGGCTGTACTTATATATGGTTAGGGATCCTGCTGGTGTCTTAGTCATGCATAGGTTCCCTTATACATGTGGCCAATTTGTAATGTCCATATTCAGGTGATAGTTATGAAAGCAAAGTTATGCAGGTGATGCCATTGCACAACATTTGGGTATTGCACATTGTTTTCCATTGTGCATTGATTGCATGGCTGTGCGTGGCTGTGCATTGTCAATCAATACACAATGCACATTTGATGTGCAATGTTGCAAATCTGTAATGAGATGCAACATAATTGAGGGATAACTTCATGAGTGCAAAATTACAATACATCTCAATGCAGGTTCTCAACCACACTGTGACATATGTACAAAATGTTAATGATGCTATATAGGATGATAAAAATGCATATTCTGTTGACAATCCAATGGTGCGCGTTTGCTAGATGTCACACCTTCTACTGAAACTGAAACCTCTTTCTGCAGGCCCCTTTACTGCTGAAACTTGTCAAGGGGCTGGGTAATGCTCTGGAACAGATATTGGTCACGGTGGAGGGTTCCAGCAGCAAAGGAAAGTTCCACTTCCAGTGATATTGGATGCCAAGATCCACTGCTGCATCTTGGCTACTGCTATAAGCTGTTAGTTTCAGGTAGGATCTAGCTAAGGCTTCAGAAATAATGCAGAATTCTGATACCAAAATTTGGGTGCATAAATTTGGATGACAGAAGACCCTACTCCTTTCAGGTACTAATTGTAGAGAGCTACACAATGTTGGAGATAGGTTAGGAGGGGAGCTCAAACGTTTCATTGTGCTTCCACCTACTCCTGCCCAGTCTGTCCTTTAGGCTTGTCTAAATGAGAAGAAATAATGCTCATACCTGCACATTATAGCCAATTTGTAGCAGCATTATTTTGTTCCCACATTGTTTTCTTCAAAAACTATGGGCTGCAAAGCTGTCCGATCTGACAGTCATGTAGTGGCGAATCAAGATGGTGGCCATGGTTTTTTGCACAGGGACAATCGGGTGAAACACCCGCAGGAAGGCAAAGGGAACTTAGCAGTGCCCAGAGACAATGAGGAGGGTGGCCACTGTGAAGAAAAGGAGGAGAGACCAAGCCGCCTGTCCTTCACCCATCCCGGTGGTACCAGTGATGGCCTCTGAATCCAGCTGCAAAGGAACAGGAGGAAAGGATGGGAGAAGCCACCTTTCCAGCCATTGGTAGCAGAGAAGGAAGAGGAGGGCGGCTCTTCAATGCTCTGGCTTCATCTTGCCTTCCCGGACTGGGATGCACCTTCTCTCATGCCTGTCCGCTGAGCTCGGTGTCAGCAGGCTTTGGAGAGTGTGGGTCAGGCATGAGAGAAGGAGAATGGCGCAGTGGTTAAATGCCAGTACTGCAAGCCACCACATCACAAGTTCGATTCCAGTGGGCTCCAAGGTTCACTCAGCCTTCCATCCTTTCGTAGGTCGGTAAACTGAGTACCCAGCTTGTGGGGGGCAATTAGCTAACACACATTGGAAAGTGTTGAATGCAGTGTAGATGTGTAAATAGCTATTGCTTAAAACAGTTTGTAAGCCGCTCTGATAGCCTTGTGGCTGAAGAGCGGGGTATAAATAAATAAATAAATAAAGTAAATAAATAAATAAAGAAGGCTAGATGAAGCCAGAGCGTCAAAAATCGACCCTCCTCTTCCTTCTCTGCAACCAGCAGCTGGCCAGGTGGCTCCTCCCATCCCTTTAATTGCACCCGGAATCAAAGGCCGCCACCGCCGCCAGGATGGGTGATGGGCTGGCAGCTCTCTCCTCCTCTTCCTCATGGTGGCTGCCCTCCTCATTGTCTCCAGGCACTGCTAGGTTCCCCTCACCAAACTGACAGTTTTAAAACAGAAAAGTTTACAAAAGCACATGATCACTAGTGCTTCCGGACACTTGACTGCAAGCCCGCCCCTGCACACGTCCAACCAATAAGATATTCAGTTCATCCCTCTCCAGACTGCACAACAAATCACATTGGTTGTCCCAACAAGCAAGAATGTGCATTTCCTTTGGAGTTTCTAAAAAACTTCAGGAAAAGCTGCAAAAGCTTTTACCGCAGAATATTATGGGCCCCCTCCTGAATACATCGAATCGCTAGAGGATCCCCTTGGGACAAAAGGTATTCTCCTGAATTCTATGAGGAGTATTTTCACCATTTAGACAAGCCTTCTATGTACTATTCAGGTTTGCAGAGCCTTCTACCAATTCACCCCAATCACACCTAGTCATAAGAATTTTTTAAGTGACTCATCTATCAATGATAAAAGAATTCTAACTGATCTATAAAGAAATGCTCATGAGCCTCAGAACCCTCAAAGAAGCCAAATTATCTGTCGTTATGTCTCTCAGAACTCAGAGATCTGGAGGTGAAACAGTAATAATGAAAGTGATTTACAGAAGTCAGGGTATTTTTGAAGCTTGCTTCAAGTATTTTCTCACACAAATTCTCACATAAAGAACCATGATAAGGCTCAAAGCTTTCCCCAAAGTTTAAAAGAAGTTCATGGCCTGGAGATGGCCTTTCAATTACATGTGATTTTTTTTTTTTTTGCCTGAACTTTGAGCATACTGAATGCAATAGAGAAAATTAGACTCCTGTCTCCAAGGGACAATGCAACATCACTATCCTTGAGCCATGTACTTTATGACTTCTCAAAAGATAGCTGTGCAGTATCAAGGGATATAGAAGAAGTGTTCTTCGTGAAAGGTTAGTTGAATGGTAGAACTGGATCAGTAATATATTTTAGGCATTCTGCATAATCTCAGCCCCACTGAAATCAGTGGGATTTAAGCAATTAAGGCTGCAATCTTATGCCCATTTACCTGTGAATAAGCACCACTGACTTCAGTGGTATTTATTTCTACATAGACATGCATAGGTTTGTACTGTATAGCTTTAATCCCATAACGTACACCTGGCTTTAAGTCCTAATGAATCAGCTGGGATCTTTTTTGAGCAGAAATGTGTACAATCATACTGCAACATTTTAGGTCTGTCCATTGTGTTCAGTGAAATTTACCAATTGTGCGGGAGACACAACTAAATAGGCATTTGGTGGGGAAAGTGAAATGTTTATTTATTTATGGAATTATTTTTGAGTTGTCTTTCAGCCTAGAATGGGCTCAAATGTTAACTTACAAAGTAAAACTTTTATTATTTACAAAAATATTTCAAAATCATGCAGAGCAAAAACAAGAAAAATGTAACAAAACTGTAGCTAAGACTAACACGACAACTGATGAGACAACGGGAACATTTTTTTAGTACTTTATTTGAAATGGAGCTTTCAGATCCTGGTTTGCAGATATCTGGAAAACTAAATTTGATAAAAGACAGATGTAAGGCAACCAATTGTACTAGCTAGACACTGAGAAAAATGTAGATGACAATCCAACCACCCAACCACTATAAAATGTACTGCCTTTTCTTCATTTATCAAAAAAATCTGTACCAGCAGCAGCCAGTGGGGCAACTAGGGCTGAATCTTAGGGCTGAAGCCCAGGGACCTGCAGAGCAAAGGACCCAAAAGTGACAACACAAACATGGGCATGCCAAGGAATTAAAATGGTTAATGCTACTCTTATTTTTAAAAATATATTACTGTCTGGGGCCAGCCAGCCAGGCATGTCTTGCAACTGCCAATTCTATTATCTTCACTTCTCATCCTTTCCCCCCAACAAAATACTACTTATTCCCAAATAAATGTATTAAATAAATGTATTAAAGCAGAGCTGCTGAAGTAAACACCATTTTATTCCTGCTGTTTTGCTGGTGGTGCAATTTAAATGAGTTTAAATGTAAAACTGAATGAACTCAGAGCATAGATTTTCCTTGGGTTTTTTTTCTGGGCTGTGAGGCCGTGTTCTGGAATAGTTTCTGTCTGACGTTTCATCTGCATCTGTGGCTGGCATCCTCGGAGAATGCCAGCCACAGATGCAGGTGAAACATCAGAAAGAAATATTCCAGAACATGGCCTCACAGCCTGGAAAAAAAACCAAGGAAAATCTATGGATGCCAGCCATGAAAGCCTTCAACTTCACATTGAACTCAGAGCATTTTCTTCTTTTCAAAATTAGTGTTGGCAAATGTTTTTGGGGGATGTACTCACATATTAGGATGGGATGATAACTGTGGGGAAGAAGAGGTAAATTTGAGATGTTACAGTAGTTAAATGGTCAGTTATAACTGACAGAAACTTCATCTGTGTGTTTCACAACTTAACTAATGCCCATAACTGTATTAAAGGCAGTACATATAATATTATTACATACCTACATCACTGCCATTTGAGTAAAACTTGTGCAGGTTTAAGCGCATTTCATATTTTTAGCCTTGTTCTTTTTCTGTAGATCATCCTAGACTTTTTCACTTAGGAGAGATATAGATGATATAGATATAGATATAGATATAGATATAGATATACAGTTGTCCCTTCACATTAGCTGGGGTTTGGTTGTAGAACCCACAGTGGACACCAAAATCCATGAATACTCAAGTCCCATTATATGCAATGGCATAGCAAAACGGTGTCTCTTATATAAGATGGCAAAATCAAGGTTTGCTTTTTGGATTATTATTTTTTTAAGAATATTTTCAAGCCATGAATACTTAAATCTGTGGATACCAAATCTGTAGATACAAAGGGACAACTGTAGATTGTTCACAACAGCTTGATTTGTTCCACGCAAAATATTGTGATTGAAATGTTGCTTCTTTATTTTATGTATTTCTTAGGACTTTTTCGGACAATGTAAAAATAACGCTAGCAGCGTCGCCAGGTTGCGCCACAGCAGCGCAAGAGGGCGTCAGTTTCGTACGACGCTCCTTCCCAGAGGTACTGTTGCAGTACTGCTGGGACATTTGACCGTGATATTTTTGCTTTCTACCGTCATATTTTACTCGCGATCAACGATTGTGAGTAAAATATGACTGTAAAAGCAAAAATATCACGGTCAAATCTCCCAGCGGTACTGCAACAGTACCGCTGGGAAGGAGCGTCGTACGAAACTGACGCCCTCTTGCGCTGCTGCGTCGCAACCTGGCGACGCTGCTAGCGTTATTTTTACATTGTCCGAAAAAGTCCTTAGTCTCTCCACAGCTAAATAATAAACTCTCAAAGCACCATACAGAAAGAAATGCCAAATACACCTGTTACTTTTTTGTTTGTTGGCTTGAACATATTAATTACTCAGTTAATTATTCTTTAACAGCTATGAATGAACAAAGTAATTACTCAGTTGATTACTCTTCAGCAGCTTTGGATTGAACAGATGGCTGTTAAAATGCCAGGAAAGTCCTTGGTTCTCCGGTTTCTCTGGAATATGGTAGAGCTCAGCTTAGATTTCAGAGGCCTAATCCACACTGTACAAATAATCCAATTTGAAACTGGATTATTTGCCATGGCTCCTTCCTATGGAATCCTGTGGTTTGTAGTTTTGCAAGGTGAAACTGAAACAGCAGTCCTATACTCATCCATCTTCAGCAAAGCCCCATTGAACTTAAGGGGGACTTACTTTGAATAGACATACATAGGATTACACTGTAACAGAATTAATAATGAAACAGAGCACAGAGCAAAATAGGGAGTTTTATTTACCATAAGCTTTCATGGACTGTATCCCACTACAGGATCCCACTACAGCCCAGATGAAGTTGGCTGACATCTGTGAAAGCTGTTACCAAATAAAACTTTCCAGTCTTTGTTGGGTCAGCTAAAAGAAGTTAGCGCAGCCATACCCTGGGACCATCATCATCCCTTATCTATAAAGAATTTCATACATTGTAGGAACCAGACACACACAAATACACACAACTCTACGCAAAGGCTCACGCACATTTAAAGAACAAAAGGAGAGAAAAATGAGAATTTTGCTACAACTTGGGAGAGAATTAAACAAGGGAAAAGAATTAAGCTTCTAACACACTGACCTAAGAGTAAGTACTACTGAACTCTATGGGACCTATTTCTGAATAGACACACAGAGGATTGTGCAGTTAATAAGCCCAATAATTAACCTAAAAATAGAATTAAAAGCAAAATGTGGGGGGGAACTGTAAGAGAGAAAAAAATCTTTTAATTTTTTTTTTTTTAAATAAGACAAAGAAAAGGCCACCAAAATCAAAGTGTCCTGTGTATGGGCAAAGGAATCTCAAGCAAATTGACATGTGAAGAGTAAGAATGAAGAATTTTTAAAAGGGCTTGTAGTGAAAGAGTTCTAAATTTTTGATTCCCCAAACAATGCACTGCTAGACCATCGAGAGTCATGCGCTTGGCTATCTGTACATTGTTCAGGTTTCTTAACATGGCCTTGAGTCACACATTTCAGCATTTGGAAAAGGGTTTTGCGGAATCTCTGCCCAGCAAAAACATAGAGAAAGGGGTTCAGGCAGCTGTGAAGAAAAGCTATGGTCTGTGTTAGCTGGAATCCAATATCAATGCGATCCAACATGCTGCAGTCCTTTATGGCTGGGGCAGACAGAACCATGGTTTTCACCAGCAAAATGCTATTGTAAGGGACCTGAGAGAGAAGAAAAACTAAAATAATAATAGTAATAATCTTGAATGGTTTGTGCTTGGGAGTTCTTTTGGCTCTAATAAGAGTATGGGCTACGCAAGTGTAACAGACAACTATCACAAGAAGTGGAAGAAGAAATCCTATAGCAATTTTCAAAGACAGGTCAGCGACTTTGATACTTCTGCTAACATTGGGAGGATAAATCATTTTGCAAAAAGTGATATTACTAGACTGTTCCGTTCGACTGTAGATGATTTCTGGGATACACAGAGCAATTGCTATCAGCCACACTCCAAAGCAAATTAATTTGTGGTACATAAGCCTTTTTTGTTTTGAATACTGGGCTCTTGTTGGTCGGACGACCACCGTGTATCTGTCAAAACTGATGAACATTAGAAATAACATGCAGCTATACAAGTTGATCTTATACATGCTGTTTACAATTGTACACATTGAAGTATTAAAATGCCACCCATCCTGAGCTGCTATTGCCCAGAAAGGAAGAGTGAAGACGAACAGAAGGTCAGCAATGGCTAAATGGATCAGGTATCTGTCAGTTAGGTTCTTCTTGCCCTTGTATCTCCAGTAGACAAGGATGACAAAAGTATTACCTATAGTTCCCACAAGGAACACACACCAGAAGAATGTTGGCAGGAAGGTTTTTGCAAACCACTTGACATGACTCTTGTCACAGAAGAGGTCTGATTGGTTAAAGGCGTTGTTTTCTAAGAGCGAAGCATTTGTTTGAGGCCAGGTGCTCTGAACCATCTGCAAAACACCACCAGATCAAGATTATACTCTAGAAATATTTGCATAATGAACGGTTTCTGTCTTTCATAAACATGCACTTCTGAAGGCTGGTAATGGAGAATTAAGGCAACCTCTACCCTGATGCTGGAGTTGTTGCATTGATATAAATATTTTTATTACACGTGGAGAATCATACCTCACTACCTTACCATCTATTTAATCTTATTTAATTTCAGAAAATTATTATGAACAATGGCTGAGTTGTAGTAATTTAAATGGTTTACACTGAAGGGCTATTCCTCCATCTTTCCAGTCACTGTATCTTCAAGACTTATCTCCACTTTCTCCTCCTTTTTCTTCTCTTTTGGTAGTTTGGATTCTGTTAAAAACGTTAGCACTTTAACTTTTCATAAACCAAGATAGGTTTTTAAAATCCTAGGATTATGGATTAAAAAAATTGATCTCACAGAGGTGTACACAGAGGCCCCTGAGAATTCTGCTGTTGTTATTTTCAGAGTGTGCTGAGATTTTTAGCACTTTCACAGATCTTACAGTTAAGTACTGTGAGAATCACCACCGTATAATAACATGAATTGTTTGTTACTGACTGATAGGTCATAAAACTCTGATAGGTCATAACAGTCTGATAGCTTACTATAACCCATAGAAATAATGGAATAAAAACACCAGCAACAATTATGCAACACAAAGTCATTCTCAGATCTTCATGGTCTCATAAGACCACAAATATTAAACAAACTAAGAGTAGCCCTCCACACATTAGTATTCGGTTTGCTTTATTTCTGTCATGCTGATCCCATCCTTCTATGGGGATATTCAAACTGGCAAACCACTATACAGTGGGCCTTTGGTATCCACTGGGGTTTGGTTCCAGGACCCCACATGGATACCAAAATCCGTGGATGCTCAAGTCCCATTATATACAATGGCATAGTAGAATGGTGTCCTTTATATAAAATGGCAAAATCAAGGTATGCTTCTTGGAATTTTTAAAATATATTTTCAAGTTGTGGATGGTGGAATCCATGGATGCCAAATCCATGGATACAGAGGGCTGACTGTACACAAATTAAAAACAATAGCCTCAAATTATGAAGCTAAAAAATGGCACTAAGAATTAAAATTACCTTGAAAATTCACTCAGTCACCATCAGGATCTCATTTTTTTTTAAAAAAAATGTGAGGTATGAAAAAGGATACATGTTGATTGCCCACTGTTGATTACTCATCAAGTAACAGGGCCAAGTGTGCTTCCTTTTGAAGGATGTTCTCGAATTTCAATCGCATATGCTTACCCCTCAGGCCCACCTGCTATAATTCCACACAAGATCTCCACAGAAGGGCAAATGGGTATAGACCAAGAGCAGGCCACTTCTAAATGTTTTTAGACTGCCACTCCCATGATCCCTTGCCATTTACTACACTGGGTGAGGCTGCTGGGAAATGGAGTTCAAAGATATCTGAAGAGCAGCCAGTTGCCCACCCCTGCTGTAGCTGATTCTAAACTCTGGTCCCAGCAAGCCATTTAAGTCACACAAACACACACGCACATGCACACGCACAAACCAGACACAGACACACGTTAAAAAAAACAAAAACCTTTCAATTTGTGTTAAACCCAGAAATTAAAGTATAAGCATTTTGTAGTTGTTCTTTTGTTCATGTTCCCATTACTACTAACACTCTAGCAGCCATAGTCTGTCATTTGAAAACTATCTCCCAAGGCAGTACATTCAAATTATTTATCCCTATTTTTTAATTTTTAATTAGGTATTTATACCCCGCTCTTCAGCCACAAAGGCTATCAGAGCGGCTTACAATTTGTTTTAAGCAATAGCTATTTACACATCTACACTGCATTTAACAGCTTCCAATGTGTGTTAGCTAATTGCCCCCCACAAGCTGGGTACTCATTTTACTGACCTACAGAAGGATGGAAGGCTGAGTGAACCTTGGAGCCCTCTGGAATCGAACTTGCAACATGGTGGCTTGCAGTACTGGTATTTAACCACTGCGCCACCAGGGCTCCCTAGAGTTGACTAGGGCATCTTTCCCAAACTGATATCCTCCAAATGTGTTGTACTACAACTCCCATTGGCATGATGGTTGTTGTGATGGAATTTGTATACCTGAAGGATTGGGGGAGGCTGGACTAAGGCATGAATGATTCCGGCTAGGTCCACATTCTCAAAGAAAGGGTGCAGCTGTCCAAAGCTGATCAAAAGCTGCTCCTGGCCTTTAATATAAGATCATCCAGAAGTCTGGGTGGGGCACCCATCAAGCTATGGAGATAATTTTAAAGGGAGGTTGTAGCCTGATCAAAAACAAGCTGTTCACCCTCCTCAGAACAATTAACTCCCTAACCCACATAACCTTATTTATAATACAGTCCCCTCTACACAAGGGGAAAAAAATACTATCTCCTCCAAAGAAACAGCAATTTGCAGTGCTGCAACCTGTCTTAATAGTCAAAAGAGCCCCAAAAACTGTGCATATCCCCTAGCCAAGATGGCAGCCACTAATGATTTACTCACCATTTTAAATCTGCCATCGCTGAATTTTTTTTTAAACTGTTTACCATGGTGCACACAAGTGATACTTCATATTTACAAAAGAAAAAATAAGAAAAGAGAAAGATTGCCATTTTATCTCTTTACCAATCTCTTGCTTAGCTGAAAATCCAACATGGCAGCAGCAGGCACTTTTCCTGTTTGCTAGACCCACCCCCATGCTTGTCTGGTGAATCAGCTTATGCTGTCTCATTGCAGAAATGTGAATGCGACTATCCTAATGATTGCACATTTGCATGCCCTATGGAACTTTTTAAAAACTCTGAGAAAAGCTCCAAAGGCTTTCCTTTGGAGCTTTACATTGGATTTGGCTACCCCCCTTCTGAATGAGACATATTGATGTGAATGTTGGTTTAGACAGATTGCCTTCCATGCAATTGCCGTTTGGATTATTTTCACCATTTGGACGGGACCTAAGGCATAACTGCTGCCTGCTTCATTAAAGCAGTGTCTCATTTGACTCTCATTGTCACAAAAATTGTGTGACCAAACTATGCAGTCTGTTTCAAAAATGCAATGACTACAGGATGGTGTATGTACTGTTTTTGTAGGTTTGGGATGTTTAATGTCTGTATATCTGGGAATACTCTGTCCTCAAGATACTGGCCCAGGAGCTAATACAAACCAATGCCCTCATGAATGATCAGGATCTACATATTTATACTCACCATGATAGTCAACATCTTTTGACCTCAAATCTTTTGTCAGTTCTGATGAACTCACTGCAATTTTTCTGGAAGAATAAAATGAGTATGATTTTCATATAGCTTTTTCAAATCAAGCAACGGCTTGGATTTAACACTGCTGCCTACCACGCACTTCCATTTATGTATCATGAGGCTGGGAATCTTGTGGTCTCCAGATTTTTTGGACTAGAACTTCCTAGCCAACACAGCCAATGGTGAGAAATGCTATTAGTTGCAATTCAGCAACATCTGGAGGGCCATAAATTGCATCTCTGCACTTAAAAAAATGTAATGTAGTACAGTAGTTATACTTTCTACAAGCTAAACCTTGGAATCTGAAGTCCTATGAAAGGACTACAGAATGTTCTATTGAAATGGCCAGTTCATCACAAAAGGACTGACTTTTGAAAGCAAATTAAGAAATACCAGCAAGATTCATCTAAGCCAGGCTTCAGAAATAATGTTAGGAGCTCATAAACCCCACTTTAAAAAGATGTGTAGGCTTTATATACCAACTTAAAATCCAAGCCAGAGAAGAATTTCCAGCTTTTCATCAGCTTCCACCATCTTTCTCTATTAGTAAGCTCTTTATATTACCATAGCACACTGGACAATGAGAGTTGTTGCTCTTGCAAGCAATGCTGAATTTTTCCAAATTCTTCTAAAAGTGGATACAATTCAGGATTTCCTTCTTGGAAAAGAGACATTGAGGAGGGTTATTTCAAATGAAATCCACACCCAGTAGAGGCTGTTTGACCTTGCATCTAAGTGGTAGTTGTTCCACAGTGAACCTCATACCAGAAACTTCTTAGGAATTTGTTGCCATCACTTGATTTTTTTACTTAGTTCTACATACCACTATTTGGTAATGCAGCAAAACACACATCAATGGCTGATCCACACAATAAATCATGCAATGTAATGTACATGATGCAACTGAACTCATTGGGAAGTTCCAATCAGGGCCAGTTTAAGGCACCAGTGGCATCAGCATCTGCAGGGCCCCCATCATTGTGGCCCCCCATAGTAACCCTCCTCCTGCAAAAACATTATTAGTAATAATCTGAATATCCTGTACTGCGAATAGCTTAGGTTGAGTTAGGTTACATTGACCTGAGATAAACATTTGGGGGCCCCAACATAAAGCATTGCAGGGGGGGGGCAAAATTCCTTAAACTGGTCCTAGTTCCAATCCATTACCAAAGATTTAGATTAGGATAACAGTTTCTTATCATACAATGTGTATTCATTGGCTTACTTTATGCCATTGTGCAAACCTGTTTTGTGAATGGCCAATGCTAATCATGTCATTGTTGCTATCAATATTTTCTGTGTTCAATTTCCCCTCTAACTCAGAGATTTGCAAAATTCCTTTTCCTGGCTCTGTTTGATGAAAATCTACCATCCCAACCCCACCCATGCGTACTGTATATATACTCAAAATTATGGACAATACTTCATGCATCTAAAGCTTATGCCATAACAAATTTGACAGCCTTAAAGGTACCATAAAACTCTATGTCTGCACACGATGGCTTGCTTTAGAATATACATGCAACATCAAGCAATCTATGTATGGTCCTTCACCCAGGAAAAAATGTTAAAGGGTAAATGAGGCTACAGTCCTCATTTATTAGAAAATAATTTTGCATATGTTAATAATTTTCTGATTCTAGTAAGCACAGAATTAGCATATACAAATAGCTATTTTACGAGCAATCTCCAGCAACTCTATATTTCAGTCATTTTTTAAAGCATTCTTACAAAAGGAAGTGAAAAATGTTTTCTATACTGTACTAAGCTTCCCATAGCAGCAATACAAAGCCTTTATCTCCTGTAGTTTCATTAATACTAATCAAAATTACCATTATGGTGCATGCAGTAAACCCACTTCCGAGAATCAGCTTGTTAAGAACAGATGACATTGTCCATATAGCACAAGAAAAAAACTGGAAATGGGTTTACTGCATGCTCCATAAATGGTAATTTTGATTAGTATTAATGAAACTACAGGAGATAAAGGCCTTGTAATCTGAAATCCTATATTCCTTTACTTCAGGCTGCACATCTGCAATCCCAAAACCACTTGAGCTGATATATTTGTATTCACATTTTTTTAGTGCCATTCCTGTCAGTAGCTTTATTAAGCCATTGTACACACATATAATTTGGCATGAGCATTTGGAATTTACACACCAATCACATTTTCACACAGAATGTTAATTCTATACTTGATTTAGAACAGTTTTTATCGGCTTGTTGGACAGTTTCAACCCAGTGCCGACCATTTTAATCCAGAATGCTTTCCTGATTGGGGCATTCCATGATATCATTGTAGCATACCTTTAAAAAGAACATTTTCTGTAAAGTATAGTGTCAATAGTACACTCATCGTGCCCATCAAACCAAACTGCAACTTTGCTTCATGTATATGGGATGAAATTAAGATTCCAAATGCTTGGATGAAAACATATTTATTTTTAAGAATGTGGTGAGCCTGCTGTAATTTCTCCACAGATTCTTGAAAAGAAAAGCATTGTCTCAGTCACACTGATGCCAATTTGAAATACAAACATGAAGCATACTTGGATGTCAGCATTTTGCATAGGAAAAATTCTGACAAGATGTTTAAATGGTTTAAACATATCTGGTTTCAGTGCTGTACATATTTGCCTAGGAGTAGAAGCCCACTGAGGGACTTGCTTTTGAATAAGCCTGCATAAAATTACACATGTTTTATCCAAAAGGTTCTTTAAACAACAGATAAATTGTTACAATGGGACTGGTTAAGCAGTACAGATATTTTAGTGTGTTTATAACACAGGGATAAATCCAATTGCTTGCTTCAGGTAGAGTGGGCCTACTGGATCAATGGGACTAACAAGTCTAATGTTTCATCTCTAGGCAGGATTAATGGTTGGATTTACTCCACATAATTTTTTTTCTGCAGGATCCTGTCTCAAAATGGGGGTGGAAAGAAGAATAGGGAAAATCAAATTTATATAAAGACAAAGTTACCAATTGATAGAAGATGCTCACCTATGATTGGTCTTTACTGGGCTGGTCCTTTATCCACTGCTTTGGTGAAGAGCTTAGTAAAAGTGCATCGTGGCCAGTTATCCCTTGGCAATTTTCCAGTATAGGTTAAGTCTGCAGCAGGTCCTTTTATCACTTGCTTGGGTGGGTCACAATCTGAGCCGTGTGGTGAACCACAGCTCCCAACTTCCTGCTATCTTCTTCATCTGGTGGGAGTGCCCCAGTACAGTTGATTCCATTTCATTTTATAACTATTAGAACTGTGGTACACCTGTAAAGCTTTCGTTGTTGTTGTTGTTAAACTTTATTTATGCCCCAGCTTTTCCCCAAAACTGGGACTCGAGGCAGCTTATGCATTAAGATACAACACAGTTAAAACAACCTCCCCCCCAAAAAATCAACATTAAAAGGGAAGTAAATTACCAACAACATTTGAAAATGTGAAGTCGAAGGCCAAAGGAGGGTGAGAACATTTGAAAACATACAGTAAAAAAATTACCAAGTAGTTTTTATAAGAACAGTTAAAACTGTAAAAACAGTGCAGCATGCTCCTAACAGCCCTTACTGTAAAAATCTTCCATTCTCAAAAGCCTGCTTGAATAAATATAAATTATAAGCTTTCTATTAATAAATATAAATCTTAATAACTCTGAGTGCAAAACTCTTGGGAAGACTGCCTGGGGTGAGGATCATCTAGCTCTCCAGATGTAGATGGACTGCTGTTTCCATGAGCCACAGCCAATGTACTCCACAATGACGGGTAATGGGATTTGCAGTGCAGCAGCCTCTGAAGGGCCACATGTTCCCCATTCCAGCTTAGAGTCTTTAGAAAGCTTTTTCACCAAATCCAAAACCACCTGCAGTGATTTCTATGTCATGGCTATGTAAAAACAGGGAATGTGTAGCAGCCATTTACTGTGACAAGCCTCGATGGGAAAGGTTTCCATCCAATGCTTCTATACAACAAAATCATGGTTCTTGTGTTTTCAAGAGCTGCATGGCAATTAGGTGAGAATGCTTTGTCAGAGCACTCACAACTACCTTAAACTGTATTTCTGTCTCCCATGGGAGGGAATCCTAGGTACCATAGGATATACAGTATTTTTTCTCTCAGTGTGGAGAAAGAGAGTCCACCTTTGGAAGAGATCCCCCTAGGAGATACCACCCAAACTTCAGAAGAACTATCCAAGGTACTGAATATATTCTGGGAATAAGGTTCAGCACCTTGGATGGCACCTTTCAAGTTTGTACTTTGAGTTATTTTGGCACTTGCGACAGAAGATTCCATAATCACCCCTTCCCTGTCAAGGCAGTTATCATACATGGTTTGAATCCAGATGTACACATAGGTAGGGCAAATCCATTGAAATCAATAGGCTTATTGTAATTATGATTAAGTCTGGATCCGATCCAAACCAATAATCATAAATCTGCTGCCTAAGGCAGTTCCCAAAGGAGGGTGAGAATTATGCTACTTCTCATGCTCCATATTCCCTAGCAAGGATGAGTCTTATCCCCATCCAATCCAGGAGATCTCAAGGAACCAGACACTCCCCTGGACCCTTGGGGGTAAGGACAGACAGAAAATGAGAAGCAGTTCCACTGATGGATAAGGGTATGGGCGAAATTGGTGGCTACCAGGTGGACTATCCAGCTCAAAAGAGGCACCTCCTAGGGAGGTCTCTTGGTAACACACCAACAGATGAGGTCTGGGTGCTGTTCATGAAACTCATTTTTACAAGCTGATGTAGACCAACTGTGGGAAACACTGGACTCCCCAGGTGTTAGCCTACTGATTCCACCATTACTGCCCATTGGCCATGATGACCAGAGCTGGAAGTGTTAGCAGTCCAGCGTCATCTGAAGGACCACAAATTCCCCACACATGATATTGACAGTTCTGTGCATGCACAAAAACTAAGAGATGAGAGGTAAGTTTATGCACAAACATCTTGCCCAAGTCCATTTTAAGTTTGTTGGAATCCAACTTTCTTAAAAGGGAAGCACTTACCATTCTTGATACCCACTCAGCTAATCCACCTCTGGCAAAATTTACTAGCCAAAAAGAAACAGAAGTCAAATGCACCTGTGTTTAGATGCAAAACTTGTTAAGTGTCACTTTTTGGACTACAACCCCCAGAATCCTCTGGCCAGCATGATCTTGGGTAAATATACCCCTCCAAGGGTCCCATCCACCTCTTCAGAGATACTTGATTAACACAAACTCCGTCATGCACCAAGACTTTTCTATTGTGAATCATGTGAATGGAAAGATCCCTTGATATTCTTCACCCAATATATATCTGGATCCTTCTGTCTATGGATGACCACAGAAGCCAAATGCATGCACAGAGAGTCAAATGCATGCACAAAGTCCACTGAATCAATTGATGTACTCACATCCCTTGAGTAATTTTCCTTGATTTCTGTTTAAACAAGTGAAAGTCATATGCGGGTATCATTCATTTGTTCCAGATGAAAACAGGAGCTTGGTTCTTCCTAAAATACATAGAAAAATAGCTTTGTGTACCATAATTTATCTGTTTGTTTGTTTCTTTATTGGAAAAATTTGCACACCATGGTTCTATTGTTTACATCCCACTCAGAGCATCTAACATCAGTTTCAACAAAATGAAATAAATTACAAAAACCTAATAAATTAAAAGAACTGAAGTGAAAGATAGGGTTCTGTTCCTTTCAGAAGCATTGACGAACATTTTCCCCTTTAATAAGTTCAGTACTCTAAACAAGACTATTTGTGAAAAAAGAAATTAATAAAAATGGAAAGAATTCCAAGTTGTGCCCATGCCCACCTTTTTCACAGAAGCCATTTGCAGTCAATATTGAATTATCAGTTTACAATTTATATTACATTTCCCCCCTAATGGGTTTACTTAGGAGTTTCTAATTCACAGCTCAGTCTCTTAGTCTTGGATTCTCCAAATATTTTGAACTTCAACCCCCAGAACTTCTACCCAGCATGGACAACAATCAAGGATTCTTGAAGTTCTAAGTCTAAAACATCTGGGGAACTATGAGTTGAGAACCACTGTCTTGCAGTATAACCCTAGGCATATTTACCCAAAAGCAAATTACACTGCATTCACTGGGACTGAATTCCATATATGTAGATGTGTTGTGACTGAACTCTTAAATCAATTTCACAAAGTTCAATATGTTTTTGAGCCTTTTTCTCACTGTTTGTGTGCATGCACAAAAATTTTGATAATAATTCAGTTCGCATGAAGTTTTTAGAGCAGTGTTTTGGTCACACTGGGTGGTGGATTTACAACAGCATTTCAGTAGTTCTGTGTTTTGTTTTGTGTCATAATTGAACAGATGCACGATTTCTAAACCACATTTTTAACTTGCCTTCCCCTCCCACTAACTGCAATATTGCACGGGTGGGAATCATGCTGCTCCCCAGATGATGTTCAACTGCAAATCCCAGCCTTCCTCACACATCGCTATGCTGGCTAAGGCTACTGGGTTTTTAAGTTCAACAATACTTGAAAGGCTACATGATTCCCCATCTGCTGCATTATGGAATGGATTTTTTTCTTAGGGGTTCAGTCCTATGCAAGTTTTAATTGTCTAGCTAACTTTCAATAAATCAATCAGTTAAGCTTCTTAAGTTGAATATGACAAATGAATAATAATAAGTCACCAGAACTTGGAGTTACTTTTTTGAAAAGGGAATTCATGCCTGTTACTCCTTCATAGCGTTCAGAAAGTAATTCATTCTGATTACTAGTTATCTTGTTCACTGCATTGCCTGCTCCTTTTGTGCTGCTGTTCATTACCTTAAAAACCACCTAGAATTGATATGAGAAGGACATGAAATTTGACAATTCCTATCCCTTCCAAATGCCCCCCAAAATGTATTTTAATGCCCTTAAAAGGGAAAGATAGCTAGAAAACATTAGTTGTTAAACCCATGAAGTTACAGGTTCCTATATTACATTAATTTTGAAATGTAATTTTGACTACTAACAGGTACAACATGACTCCCTTATCTGTTTCCTCCTCCATACCTTCCAACTATTCCAATTCAGCAGGGACAGTCCCCTCTGTTGTCCCACTTTTTCACCTTCTTTTAAAATATTGACATTTCTCTCTTCCCGCTTTTGCCCTTTCTCCTGCCCTACTTCCATTGGTGCAAAGTACAAAAGTAGTTTGCACTCAATTTATTCAGCAGGGAGGGGTCACAATCTTGCCTTTCTCATTAGACTCAGGCAGAAGCAAACTGCTGCAGCCTCTCTTAGCTGGCCTCTTCTGCCTCATTAACAGCTTTTGCCATGCTTGGCCATGTGTGCCCCAGTTTTCATCTGTGAAATGTTGGAAGACATGCCCCTCCTTTTTCATGACCAAGTGTATCTGCTGTACTGCCATTTTGTTGACCACCACCATGTCCTGCCTTCAGTGAAACTTGACAGTAATATATAAGAGTTATTTGTCATTTTCACCCATGCTATTCATTTGCTCCATCTCTAGAGGGCAAACTAACAGTGAGGGAAAATACTGTATTGCCAATTTTATTTATGCAGGTTTCTTTTCTCCCAAAATCACTGTATTTCTGTACACTTTATTATAAAATTAAAATATTAACCTTAGCAGGTGTTCCACCACTGGTACATAGATGCACTGTCTTTTGAATATTGCTTTGTCAACGTTTTTAAAGCTCCCCCCCCTTCACCAATTTCATCAGAATTTCAGAGCAGGGGGGAGGTAAGCAAAACTGACAAAGATTTTGCCTTCTCTTGTAAATTTCACTGGAAATGGAAGAGAAATTGGTTGTGGGTGAAATGATACCAGGCAAGTGAATATCTATTGCAGAAGAGGGGTTGCACATCATCTGCCTGACCACAAACACTTCAAAATGGGATTGCATCTGAGTTGCAAAACAACATACAGTTGTCCCTTCACTTTCGCTGGGGTTTGGTTCCAGGACCCCCCGTTAATACCCAAATCCATGAATACTCAAGTCCCATTATATGCAATGACATAGCAAAATGGTGTCACTTATATAAGATGGCAAAATCAAGGTTTGCTTTTTGGATTATTATTTTTTAAAGAATATTTTCAAGCTGTGAATACTTAAAACCATGAATGCCAAATCCGTTAATGTGGAGGGACAACTGTAATTCACAATTAGACACAGGTAAATTTGACATTTCCTGCACTATTACCTAGATCAGACAGCTGACCTCTAACGGTGGAAAGGCATAATTTGTGGATGGTGGAAATGTGGATTATCTGAAGTGGGAGAGGATTCTAGAGTGATCAATAAAGTGTTTGAAAAGGGATATGTGACTTCACTGTTCTTAATCACTATATTACAGTATCTTCTAAAGATGGGTTAAAATAGGGGAAAATTTGAGTGTGTACAGGGCATGACAGAAATGAGAAGAGGGGGAAGACTTCAACCATTGCAGCTGTTATTTTATGGTACACCAGGCCTTATACAGGCAAGAAAAACAAAGAGGAAAAAAACATACCCCTCCCATCCCCTTAAATCTCAAGTCATCAGATCAAGGCAGAAATGTGAAAACAAGCACAGGAAAAAGGAAAGATCCGACGGGGGTTAAATGGAGACAAACACAAACTATTTAGCCTTTACAATGAGGAACAAAAAGCAAATGAAGCCAAGGTTTTGGAAATGTTATTTTTGCTGCTCTTTTATCTTTCAAATCATATATAACAATCGTGAACCCAATGGCTGTTGCCCAAATGACACCATTACCCAAGGAAGGCACCAGCAGGCTTGAGAAAACCCCAAGATTGACAGAAGTACAAACAAAATTTAGAGGGGAATTAAGTGGGGAAACCTGTCTTCCCAAAAAAACCTCCAGTGAACCTAAATGATCATGGTCAGTGACCATATAATGCTGACTGCTTGTTGAGAGGAGGGGAAAGCAGAAAACCAATGCAGAAAGGAGAATAAAATGGACAACCCTGGAAGAGGTTCACAGCAGGTAAACTGGAAGCTTGAGAAGGAGCATTTCCTAGTGCAACATTTTGCTGCAGCTTGCACTTGTGCTATTTAATCACTATAATGACCTAATACCTACATTTGATAACTAGAAATCTTTTATATTGTAGAAACGTGCATTTTTAAAATCGTCTCCCCTACTTCAGATCCCTCTCTTTTGCATCAGGGGGGAAAATCGATTATGTTTGGAAATACAGGTGTCAGATCAAGAAACAAGCTAACATGCCATTGCGTAGGTTGTTTCAATCCATGCAAATTTCAGGCAGATCTAAATGAAACTTCATGATCAAAATCTTTCAAGAAGTAATGTTGATTAATACAAGGAACTTGAAACAATAGTGTTTTCAAGAATGTTTGCTGTTTGAATAGTATTGTATGGGTTTCAATTTTGTCTTCCTCACTTTTTAAATTAGTCGTATCAAATACAAAAATATTAGTACATTATATAGAAGGTTAAATAAATATATAGTTGTTTTATCTTTTAAAATATCATGGAGAAGGTATCATGGTAGAATGTATACAAAGTTAGGAAGCAGTGGGAATGTATTGGAATGTGTTGGAATATATGGAAAAATATATTGGAATCTATTGAATACGGATATGCATATATATTTGTAAATGCACTGGGAAAGTCCAGTAAAAAATAAATATTAAAAAATATATCATGGAGAAGGAAGATAAAGATAATAAATAGCAGTAGACATGGGCTTCATATAGGTAATTTTCTCCACAGTTATGCTGGCTATTGTGTATAATAATTATGTTACTGAAACTTTCGATAGTGTTAACAAATTTAATCCATTTTTCCAGAAAGGCAGCACAAACTATAAAGAATCTTGTGTCACTTTAAATACTAACAATTTTTTTAATGGCATAAGCTTCCAGAGTGTCTACTGTATTCATTTAAGGTTGGCGGCTGACATAAAAGGCTCTTTTTTCCAGAGTTCAAGGTAGTTTGAAAGAGGCTTATGACATGCCCCGTTAAACCCCATTTTTCAAATGTGATTCTCAAAATAACTTCATTTTTTAAAAACCCCAAAATATAACAAACATATAATAAAAAAGTCAGAAAGATTAAATGCTTTTGGTATCATTAAAAGCAGCAAAAGAAAAACCCAAATAGAACAGCAGAGTCTTTCATACTAAAAATAAAAACACCCATCAAATATAATCGAAAAATGAGCAATGAGGATACTTGTTGAACTTCCGGGACGGGGGGGGGGGTTCCGCAACTATATCATGCCTTGTTGAGTTTATTGTTGCATCGTACACTACAGTGATTTATTCAGTAATAACATCTTTGCTGTTAATTATATTTGTTTTAACGGTTTGCATGCCCCTAGTAAGAAAAGACTGCAAAAGTGAAGGTGATGCTGGCCTATGTTGACACCTTCTGGGAAAAGTTGTTCTGAGGCAACATTGTGCAGGAATGTGTTGTTCTGACATTTTGTTTCAAGAAATCAAGGTGGTGACTGGCCTTGAGGCTTTATTGTGACGTGACAACGAGTAACAGGACTGCTGGCAAAATCATTCACTAAGTAAAGGTTGTTAAGGAATAGTGTGTGTGTTTTTTTTTTAATTAACACATATTAAATGTTTTCAGAATTGTTACTTTACATGTGGTACGTTGCCTTGAGGGCCCTTGTGGGCTGAGAGGTGCTAGACAGATGCTGTACATAAAATAAATAAAATAATAAAAAGGGTCAGTCTTAAAGGAATCTCAAAGATTGCTTTGCCCTTGTATCTCTTTTTTTACTTTTTTAAAATTTTCCCCATTACATGTTTTTTTTTCTTTTATTAGTTTAATACAAAAACAAAACAGTGTAATACAACAGGGGAGAACAACAAGCCACAGTTCAAGGTAATGTGATTCTTCTATACAAATGTGTAGAAGCAAATTCATGTAGTGTGGTGTTTTTTAAGCTGCATTTGCATGAGACAGCAATTTTTCTCAATTTCCCTCATCAACCCTCAACCCCCCGTTTGTTGTTATTGTTATTGTGTGCCTTCAAGTTATTTCCGACTTATGGCGACCCTAAGGGAGACCTATCACAGGATTTTATTGGGAAGATATGTTCAGGAGATGTTTGCTTTTTGCCTTCCTCTGAGGCTGAGAGAGTGTGACTTGCTTGAGGTCACCCAGTGGGTTTCCATGGCAGAGCGGAGATTCGAACCCTGGTCTGACAGACTTCGTAGTCCACCGCTCAGACCATTACACCAAACTGCCTCTCCCCCACACGTTTACACCAACTGAGACCACAAGTGGCGCTCCTGGTTTGATCCCATCTTCTTTGGCGAGAAGGGGGCGGAGCACGGCCGGCCTGGCCCAATCACATGAAAGCCCTGGATTCCCTCGTTTATTAAAGGGCAGCTCAGCTATCAATCTTTCACCCCCACTGGACAAACGGTGCGGGGGGGGGGGAAGCAGGGCGTCGAAAGCAACCAGCAAGCAGAATCTCAAGACGTTTGAACGCTCGCCCTTAACTCTTTGCCTTTCGCCTTTTGAAAACCGACCCTGTCCTGCCGCGCGCCGCTCTTTCACCCGGCGCCTGTCACACCCGAACCTTACTGTCTCATTTCCGGTCACGCAAACGCTCCGCTTAGCCAATAGGGCTTCAAAGAGGCCGCTCGCGAGGCTTCTGTTCCCTCACCATGGCAACCGCTGCCCTGTGAAGCCGCCCGCTCTTGGCTCCGGACCGCCGACGGTTTGTCATGGTGAGCTCAACGGCCGGCCGCGTCCCCTCCGCCCGCTCCCCCTTTCGGCCGCCTTTCTCTTCGAGCCGCTCTTCCTTGAACCTGAGGGCCACAGGCTTCCCGCCGTAGGGGTGGTATGGCGTTAACCCTACGCCTGAGGTGGCGCCTTAGCCTTCAGAAAAAGGCCTATAGAACCGCTTTCACGCCCGTCCCTCTAGCGACCGCCCCCGCCACCACAACTCCCATCATCCCCAGTTAGCATTGCCAATGCTGAGGGATCATGGAAGGTCCCGTCGTACAACTTCTGAAGGGCCCACACGTTGCCCGTTCCTGATCTGGAACTCAAGACCGAGAAATCTTGGTGAAGCAAAGTGATTCAGGGTTACCCCCGGTCTCCCCTGCTCGCCCTGGGTCTCCCTTCCACACAGGACTCAGCCACAGGACTCGGGTGACCAACTTTCGGTCAGGAATTTAGGGGAGATTTAGTCCCAGCAAATGTTCATTGGTATAGGGTTACATCTTTAATGAACAGGCCATATGGTTTAATATTTTGATTGGCTTTGTATGTTCGTTTGTGTATGTGTGCACGGTCCAGGGAACTTAAACAGCAACAAGAAGAACAACAACAAAAACTACAGGTGTCCCTTCATAGTCGCTGGGGTTTGGTTCCAGGACCCACCGTGGATACCAAAATCCGTGAATACTCAAGTCCCATTATATGCAATGGCATAGCAAAACGGTGTCCCTTATATAAGATGGCAAAATCAAGGTTTGCTTTTTGGATTATTATTTTTTAAAGAATATTTTCAAGCCATGAATACTTACATCCGTGGATACCAAATCTGTGGATATGGAGGAACAACTGTATTCTAAAAAGATCCCAAGTACCACTACTAACTTTAAAGAAAACTGAAAGAGCAGTTACAGATCAAAACAGACACACAAAGGCACACACTCACCCCCACACAAATCAAAAACCTTTTATATACAGAGATGCAAAAGCATGCTACTAACTTTAAGAAAACTGAAAGAACCATTACAGATTAAAACAAACACACAAAGATACACACTCACCCCCACGCAAATAAAAAATGTTTTATATACAGAGATGGAAAAGCACTCATACCCCATTCCCACCTCTTACAAAGACATCCAAACTCACACTTCCCTTTCTCACATTAACAGAGATGCAACAACACACACGTACCTCCCGCTCTATCTCTTCCTCTGTCTCTCTCTCTCTCTCTCACGCACACACACGCTCCCCCCTCTCTGACATAAATGCAAACACACACCTCAAGCCTGCAGGAGTTTCCTGGCTTGCTTTTTGATGATCTTCCCCCTACAGACACACCCCTGCATCCAGTCTTTGAGTTCCCTTTAAGCCCTGACTTGCTTCCCTGTGATATCTGAATGTCAAACCTTCCTAAATGTACGGGAGAAACAAGACCAATAAGGGAGCTGGAAGGATTAAAAAGATAGTTTGAATAAGAGAGATCCAGGGAGATAAGGGAGACTTGGTCACCTTAATCCAGACACCCCATGCCTCGGGATAGGTTTTTAGGGATCATTTAGGGATTGTGCACCCTTCGTGTGTATCGTTGGTGGCTGCAAAATGTCTTGCAGTGCCGCTGTTAATGTATCAATCAATGGGGGAGGAAGGTCATGGGGGTGTCGGTCGTAGATAATGTTATGTGGAAATAAGCCCTGCAGAATTCTTTTGAGTACATTCTCCTAGGGTTGAAGTTTTAACTCTCCAAAGATGAACATTCATCATCTGTCATTCAGTTGTCAGAAGAACTTAACTGCTTCAACTACACGTGAACTTTAATTTACAGATGTCAACACCAAGAATATTTGGACATAGGGTTAGCCTGTATTAACGCACTGCATGTGCCTAGCCCACATACACCCCCTTTTCTTCTTCTTCCCCCTTTCTTTGTGTGTATATATTTATTTTAAAAATCCAGTGTGTTTTTTTTTGTTTAAATTACTGAGCCTCATATGTGAGAACCTTTGAATCATTGACCAAGAATGAATTGGATATTCTAGTTTTCTTGTTTCTTTCTCAAAAGCATTTGAAATAATGAGTGAGTATGCACAGAATAACTCATTGAAGGTGTAGTTAGTAAATTTGGACATTGCAGTTATATAACATGGTCCAGAAAAGCAGTAAGTGTTTAAAATAATGTTTATACTGTTTAAAAACCTACTAGTGTAAGATGGTTGTAGCATTGTCCAATTGAATTCATAATACTTAATAAGTTAGCAGAAGATGCAAAGTCTTGACTGTAAAATACATTACTTACATAAATACTGTTGGGTGTTTTTGTTTTTTTACCCAGGCGGAGCTGGGGCTTAATGATCACCATCAGAATGAAGTGATTAACTACATGCGATTTGCACGCTCTAAGCGTGGCCTGCGTCTCAAGACAGTAGATTCCTGTTTTCAGGATCTTAAGGACAGCAGGTACTGCGATGATAAAATAACATGAGACAAACTCAAAGGAGCCAATAGTAGCAATCACTCTCAAGAAAGAATGGTACATTATCAGATGATCATAATTATTTGTCCTGTTTCTGAAAAAGTAGAGTCAAGAGAGATGTAACACTTGTGATTTGGCAGTACCCTCACTGCCTGCAATCCAGTACTTTGGTGTTTTTTTTAATATATGGGGTAACAGGGAAACATGCCTGTGATGTTTTAAAGAATATGGAAGCCAGCCTATCTAAATCATGGGAGCATGAAAGCCATACAAATCAGCATTTGATTTATCTAATATTTGCATTTCAAATCTGAAATGGAGGAACATCTCTTTTTATATTGCATCTGTCTTCACTCACAAGGTTATCAAGGGTAGCCCCTATTGTGCCCACATTTGAAGCCTTCTTTCAGTACCAAGTTGTATGCAGCCAGTATCTGAAATAATAGAAAATTGTAATAAAAAGTTGATTTGGTTGTGTACAAAGTACACATCAATATCTTTAGCTGCAGTCTCTTTCCACATACATGGGAGAAGGGTGGTGGATTGCTTTATCACTTCATAGAGCTTTGAAGCAGACTTAAGCCCCAACTTCTTTCTTGTTAGAAAGTAACTATGTGGTCCTATCTTACTGACAACTTAAGTATAGAACTGTAACTTTGGAACCATTTCTGGAATTCAGTACATATACACAATATCTTTTCCACTTTCCCTTCTCACCAGCAGCCCCATCACCCCTTGAAATGCTTTCTTTAAAGTTGGGCAGGGGGTGCTCTGGAATGCAACCCAAAAAGACAAGAGGACCCACCCACAGAAGTAGACATTGCTGCCATCATCCAGCATTCACAGAAAAGCACTTATCTACCATCCATGGGATTCTATGGATCCTAGTTCATGTATCTAAATAGTTACAGTAAAAATAACATCTGCAGTTTATCTTTACTTAAAAAGTAAACTGTAATGTTAAAGTGGGGTGGTTGTTTTTTGCTAATATGGATAGTTTGGTTTGCTGGTAAGGATGATTTAATAATCCTATGCATTTTTGTGAAGGTTGGTGGAAGACACATTCACTATTGATGAAGTTACAGATATATTGGATGGCTTACAGACTGTGGTACACAGTGAGGTGGAATCAGAACTTATTAACACAACATACACCAATGTATTACTTCTGCGCCAGATTTTTTCTCAAGCAGAGAAGTGGTATCTTAAACTGCAGACTGACATTTCTGAGCTGGAAAATAGGTAAGATTTTAAAATGTACCGTTATTATTAAAGGTTTTCCAATATTTGTCAGGGGTGCTATTAAACTAGTTTGATAAATGTTGATTTGTACAACAGTTCTAAACATTTTTACTCAGAAGTCAATTCCACCGAATTCAATAAAAGTTACTCCAAGTGTTTAAGATTGCAGCCTTGCTTTCCAAAGTGATCTGTTATCTAGAAGGCTAGTTGTATCTGTATTAATAAAGAGATCTGTCCCTATAAGCTTCTACCTTGGTACTGTTTTTCCATATACAAGGGCAAGACTAATTCTTCCATTTTTATTGCTTTCACTGCTCGGTAGAATATGGACTATAGCTTGGTGTTGAAAAGAATTAAATGAGTGAAATGTTTTCTACTCTCTTTCAAGGGACCTATTAGAGCAAGTTGCAGAGTTTGAAAAATCAGAATTTACATCTTCAAATAAGAAAGTATGTATATTTTCTGCCATTGTAGTCAAATTGCTTATGGAAAATGTACTGGCTTTTAATGGTTCTGAATGTAAGAGGAAAGTTAACTATTTAGAAAGTTATTGTTTCTAAACAATAACTTTTTGCTTAGTTAAAAATAATTTGTTAGCTTATTTAAATATTTTTTATTCTGTTTTGTAGCCAAAATGACTTACCAGAATAGCTTATGAATATAGGAAATAAGACCGTTCCTGGAATCAAGTCTTACAGACTGTAAGATATATGATACACAAGGAAAAGGAGAGGGAAAAGGAGAAAAGATAGCTCTGATATTAAACCTTAACCATCTTATAACTACTAGCTGGGATGGAAATATTCAGATATACTCTGATAGGATGGCTGCTAGCAAGAAGATGGTTGCAGAGAACCAAATGCAGCTGTCTCTAAGTAGAGACAGTGGAGTAGCTCTATTTCGTTTCCTCCTCCTCAGGTCTGCACAAATTTGTAAGCAGAATGTGAGGGAGTTCCATCCAGGTGGTCACATTTCTTTGTGGTTATTTATTTATTATATTCTTTGTGGTTATTTATTTATTATTATATCATGAGTTCAATCATATATCCACTTATGTGGGAGTAAGTCCCATTGATTTCAGTGAGATTTACCTCCAAGTGAAAATTGGAGGGTTTTGCTGTATATCTAGGAAAGAAAATGCTTGATTATGTTCTTGCAACCTTTTAATGCTCCTTTTTTATTTTCAGCCCAACCCAGAGCTGGTTAAACCTAAACTTACTCCGTTGCATGATGGAGCATCAGAACTCCTGCAGAAGGTATATGCTATTTGTGTGATAGACATGGTTTCTGACTATTGATTAAACTAATTGAATCTTTGCTTATACATTATTCTAAGTCAATATGATAATTTAAAAAATATTTGATACATTTTTTCTGCATTCTTACCTGCTAGAATATTAGGACTCAAAAAACGTGTATGTGTAATTTGAAAATGTCTTTTTTTTTAGTTTCTTTACATTATAACGTTATGCATGTTTACCTAGACATAAGTCTTACTTTATTTAATGGGACTTACTCCTAGTTAAATATGCATAGGATTGCAGAAAACTGCAACACTCATATGCATTTACCAGAGAGTAAAGATTTGTTGAATTCAGTGGGCTTTATTCCCTTGGGTTGAAAATGCTGCTGTTGAAGGCCAGGTCAGTGAATGGGAAAACAAGTGCCATTCAGGATTTGATTCTGGATGAGCACGCTGACTTGGCCTGTATCACAGAGACCTGGATGAGGCTGGCGGAGAGTTTAATCTCACTCAGCTCTGAGCAACAGGTTTTCCTGTGCAGCGGCAGGGGAGACCTGGAGGCGGGGAGGTGGAATTGCAGTGGTCTCATGATTCCATCCCTCTGGCCCAGCACCCTGTCCCACAGTCTGCAGGTTTTGCGTGCATATACCCCAAAAGTGGGTAGCTGGGACAGAATAGGGGTTCTGTTGGTGTACCACCCAGCCTGCTGCTCAACAGTCTCCCTTCTTGATCTAGCTGGGGTGCTTGGGGTTGTTGATGGAGTTTCTATGGCTATTAGTGCTGGGGGACTTCAACATCCATGCTGAAACTGGCTTGTTGTGAGTGGCTCAAAAGTTCTTGGCCTTTATGACAACCTGTCCCAAGTGATAGCGGTCCCTGCTCATGCTGCTGGACACACTCTGAATATTGTGTTCTGTTGCGGATGGGGTGATGGTGATCTTGATGTGGAGGAACTTTGTAGTTCTGTTGTCATGGACAGATCCTGGTCAGGTTTAGACTCACTGGGACTCAGAACCTCTGCAGTGGTAGGGGACCAATTAGGATGCTCCAGCCCAGGAGGTTAATGGATCCAGATGGATTCCTGACAGCTCTTAGGGATTTTCCTGTCACCTTGGCAGCTAATTCTGTCAAAGCTCTGGCTGATCTCTGGAATGGGGAAATGGCCAGGGTGGTGGACACAATTGCTCCTGATCATGTTCTTTTACAAAGTGGAGCAAAACCAACCCCCTGGTTTTCCAAGGAGTTGGGGGCGATGAAATTAGTGAGGTGGAGACTAGATCACCATTCATAGAAGACTTGGAGTGAGTCTGACTGCACAAAGGCTAGAGCCTACTAGGCCTACTGCATGGCACTATGGGCAGCAAAGAAATTATTTTTTGCTGCTACCATTGCATCTGCAAGGAGGCATCCAACAGAGCTGTTTTGAGTGGTCAGAGGTATACGAGTATTACACATGGGTCCTCAAGTAAAAAATGCAGACCACTCAACAGCCTGCTGTGAAGAATTTGGATGGCACTTTGCAGATAAAATTTTTCAGATCCACTCCAGCTTGGATGCTGTAGTACATACGGTTTGAGGGGATGTAACAGTGGCTCCTGCTTGTCCAATATTATTGGATACTTCTCAGTTTGTGCAGCCTGAGGATGTGGACAGGATCCTCGGAGAGCTGAGATCCACCACGTGTGCTAGATCCTTGCCCTTCCTGGCTTATTAAACAGGCCTGAGGAGGACTAGCTGAGTGGGTGAAGGGAGTAGTCAGTGCCTCCTTACAACAAGGCAGAGTTCCACTTGCCTAAAGGAAGCAGCTGTGAGGCCTTTGTTGAAAAACCCATGACTGAATCGCTCTATAATGGGTAACTATTGGCCAGTGTCCAACATACCATTTTGGGGCAGGATATTGGAGCATGTGGTGTCCTCCCCACTCCAGGAGCTTCTGGATGAAACAGATTATTTAGATCCATTTCAATCCAGTTTCAGGCCTGGCTGTGGGATGGAGACAGCTTTAGTTGCCTTGATGAATGACCTACACAAGGAACTGTACACAGGAAGTGTATCCTTGTTGGTTCTGCTGGACCTCTCAGTGGCTTTTGACACTATCAACCATGGTATCCTTCTGGGCCACCACAATGGGATGGGAATTGGAATCATTGTTTTACAGTGTCTCGATTCCTTCCCGGAGGGGCAAACGCAGAAAGTGGTGCTGAAAAACTCCTGTTCAACCCCCTGGCTGTTGGCATCAGGGTTCTCTTTTGTCCCCTTTGTTATTTAACATATACATGAAACTGCTGGAAGAAGTCATCCAGAGGTTTGGAGTGCAGTGCCATCAACATGCAGATGACACCCTGTTCTGCTACTTATTTCCACCCCAATCCAAGGAGGCTGTCTTGATCCTAAACCAGAGTCTGTTATCAACAATGGACTGGATGAGGGCAAACAAAATTGAAACTTAATCAGAGGTGGTCCTGGTCAGTTCAAAGACAGGTCAGGAATAGGGATCCAGCCTGGGCAGGTTACAGAGCCCATACTATGCCCCTGGTAAAATAGCTCCTTGGGCTGCCAGTTTGTTTGTGGGCACAATTCAAACTGCTGGATAGGACCTATAAAGCCCTATCTGCCAGACCGTTCTCCCTGTTTGAGTCTGCCCAGGCCCAGAGATCATCAGGAAAGGCCCTTCTCTCAGTCCCACTACCATTGCAAACGCAGTTGGTGGGGATGTGAGAAAGAGCCTTCTCGATGGCTGCCCCCAGAGTGTGGAACTCACTTCCCAGAAAGGTCAGAATGGCCCCCTCCTTGTTGTCTTTCTGTTGACAGGCTAACCCTTTTTTATACTGAGAGCCTTTTACAATAGAAAAATGTTAAAGAATAAGCCTGGGGAGGTGCTGTATTGTTTTAACTGAACTGTTTTTAATAGATTTGGTTTTTTAATTGCATTTTATTCTTTTAATTTGAGGTTTGAATTGTTTTAATACTGTGGATGCTTTAATTCTATTATAATGTTCATCTTTTGTATTTTTAATTCTATTGTTCTTTTAAATTGTAAGCAGCTTTTAAATTATAAGGAGTCCCAATTTTGGGGAGAAGCAGAATACAAATAAATACAGTCGGACCCCTGTATCCATGGAGGTTTGGTTCCTGGACTTAACGCAGATACCGGAAACCACAGATAACAGCAAACACCATTGAAAATATTGGCACTTCCAGTACCATAGAGCTGCCTTAGAGGACCTAGAAAATGTCTAGAGAGGATGTCTTTCTAGAGGCTCATCTATATGAGCCCCAAAAAACCAAAGTGCCCTGCAGAAAAGACAAGTTGCAGCAGCTGCGATTTGTCTTAATGGTCGTACAGCCCCCTTAAACTTTGCATGCCCTCTAGCCACAAGATGGCCATGAGTGGAAAAAAAGACACACACCCAATTTTATATCGCCTTAGTAATCACTGGGGTGGGGAAGAGCCTTCCTTCCTTACCTGGTCCCTGGGAATGACTACAACAGTGGCATGGGGGGGGGGAACCAGGTAAGGGAGGAGGGCTGTCTCGTCCTCCCTTCCCAGTTCAGGCAGCGGCAGCAGCAGCAGCAGCAGCAAGGAGGGGTGAGCTTGGGTAAGGGAGGAGGGCTGTCTCGTCCTCTTCTCCCTTCCTGGTCCTGGCAGAGGCATGGGAGGACCAGGTAAGGGAGGAGGGCTGTCTCAACCTCTTCTCCCTCCTTCCTTACCTGGTCCCCATAGCGGCAGCAGCAGCACAGGGTGTGCGTGTGTGTGTGGAATCAGATATGGGAAGAGGGCTGTCTCATCCTCTTTTCTCTTCCTGGTCCTGGCAGTGGCACTGTGGGAGGGGCAGGGAAGGGAAGGGAAGGGAGAAGGGATGAGACAGCCCTCCTCCCTTACCTGGTCGCCAGGGTGGGCGGGAATGGCGGCTGTGGATGTTAGGAAGCCCTGCCCCCCCCATGCTCATCCAAGATCTAGTTCTTTATGACATGATGAAACATGGTTCAGCTAACCAGTAGGCCTTTTTCTGTCCCTAAACTTCCCTTCAGGCAAGGGAAAGTTAGGATTCTAATGCCTTAAACTTTGAACAGAAGCAAGAGCCAGAGTGATTGCCTCTCCTTCGGTTCATTTTCCATAATACCAGTGAAGTAAAATGGTATATGTAATTCAGAAACGTTAGGGAGTGGAGAGGGGGGAAATCATCCAAAATAAAGTTGCTGTTGGGAAAAGCATGAGTGGACAACACATTTGAGAATTTGAAAATATATATAGATCTGTCTGCATGAATGTGCTCTTGGTCCCAAAATTAAGGACTGAAGATTTTATCCACCACCAACCTGCTATTTTATTCTTTGGTTATACCTGTTGCTTGTTTACTCTGTGGTGCCTCTACAGGTGTATGAAGAAGGAAGGGATGTTGACTGAATATGGGTGCTTGTTGTCAACCTAGGAATAACTCTTGGGTTTTTAGATAAGCATGTCTGAGAACTGAGCATGTCAGAGCCTAGTAAGCGCTTAAAGCATTTGCTACTCTGATAAAGATGACCTTTATCTCTTTTAGTCTGTGACAAGTTACCTTTGTTCTGATCAGAAAATCATATCTGTATGCTAGATATTTCTTGTAGGGCAGATATTTAGTGATAGAATACAACAGTTAACTTCTTAATTATCCACAGGAAATTGCAAGACTCCAAGAAGAAAATGAAAAATTGAAGAGTAGATTAAAGACAATAGAATTACAGGTAAATTTGCTTGTGATGTTGATATATGTATATCAAAAGTGCAGAAATTCTGTTACTTTTAAAAAATATATTCTGATTTAAATTTTCAAATCTCTTGCAGGCTACCAATGCACTGGATGAAAAATCAAAGTTAGAGAAAGCTCTACGAGAGCTTCAGATTGCTCAGGGAGATCAAAAGGTAAAAATATTTGCCTTATTCAAAGAGCTCAACTAGACTAGAGGAAAAGTTAACTAACCTTTTCATATCATTTCAGTTAAGTATTGTTGAATTATTCCAGGTAGGCTATTTTAGTATTTTTTCAGAAAAAGTTTTCTAATGGACTTAATTTACCAAGCACATTGATTTGGTAATCGTATGTGATGTTATTTTAAAAATAAAATTTGTTGAAAAATAAATGCCAAGCTACAACAGGTAAAATAAGTATTTTGTATAATTTTTCACTTTTTAAATTCAAATTTCTTTTGCTTTTGCTTTTGCTTTCCAACATGATTTGTGGTATGTATTCTTTAATACAAAAATATTAAAGTGTTTATAATTTGTCTTTTCATTTGTTAGGGATTGTTCAATTAAGACATATTTTGTTTATACAACAAATTCTTTTCAGTACGCAGAATAATTTTAAGCTATATTTATATGTATTAGATAGCTGTTGTTGTTTTCTTGGCAGAATTTGCTTAGAGGGTGTTTGCCCTTGCCTTCCAGTGAGACTGAGAGAGTGTGATGTGCATGTTGGCTGAGTGGTGATTCAAACCCTGATCTCCCAGTGTCCTAGTCCAACACTCAAACTACTTCTCCACACTGGCTGTCTAGATTGCAATATCCCTGATCGAATTAAGTTACTGTTTCTGAATCATCAGCATCTTGCTCCAGGTGTTATCCTTTGTCTTATACAAAACTATACTGACATATAGTTGCTACTGTCAGTTTTAAAACCTCTACCTTTGAAACTAACAAGAATGCCTATCTTAGGTCCTGGCTAATTCTTTTTCCTAAAAGGTGGTGTGTGTGGTTTTTTTTCTTTTCTATAAATGTGAAGCAAACAGTTCATGATTTGTCAACTTCCTGATTAAGGGGAATCATTGATTTTTAAATTCCTGATTCAGCAGTCAGCTATATTAAATTGAAACAATATTTTACAAATTTCCCCACTCTAGGTTAATTTAAATCAACTAGTATTTCCATATACACCATTTGGGTGCTCTGTGTGCCCAAAAAAGCTGAGTTTGCTGCAGCATACTTAACATGACTTTTGTTGCAACATGCAGTACGTTTACAAGTTTTTCCAGACTTGTAAATCACATTTACAAGTCACATTTACAAATCACATTTACAAGTCTTTATAGCAGGAAGAAAATGGAATATGTTCTTGAGCAGTGGTTCTTTTTTTAGTTTAATAATTTTTTTATTAATATACAAAGGATTACAATAGAGCTAACAAAGATAAAAATCAGGAAAAATACAGCTAAAAAAGGTATATGAGGGTGTCTAACAGATATAACCATATAAATGTATTAATATATTATATTTATTATATTACAGTTGTCCCTTCACATTCGCTGCAGTTTGGTTCCAGGACCCCCATTGAATACCCAAATCCGTGAATACTCAAGTCCCATTATATGCAATGGCATAGCAAAATGATGTCCCTTATATAAGATGGCAAAATCAAGGTTTGCTTTTTGGATTATTATTTTTTTAAGAATATTTTCAAGCCGTGGATACTTAAAACCGTGAATGCCAAATCCGTGAATGTGGAGGGACAACTATATGTATATTAGCAGTGGTTCTTAAGCGGCTGTAATGTCCTCACAGGGGGTCCATAAAGGACTGAAGGCTGCTCAGTCCATGTGACAGGAGCCAAGGCAAAGGCTGGCTGGCTTGACTGGTGCATTGCCATTCAGTCTGCTCCAGACACAAATTTGCAGGAAGAAGAAGGAGAAAAGTCTTTCCTCCCTCTCCAGTGCCTCTGAGGGACGGTTTAATGGATGGCATAATTGCATTACAGTTGTCCCTCCACATTCACAGATTTGGCATTCCTGGATTTAAGTATTCACGGCTTGAAAATATTCTTTAAAAAGTAATAATCCAAAAAGCAAACCTTGATTTTGCCATCTTGTATAAGGGACACCATTTTGCTATGCCATTGCATATAATGGGACTTGAGTATTCATGGATTTGGGTATTCAGGGGAGTCCTGGAACCAAACCCCAGCGAATGTGAAGGGACAACTGTATTATTATTATTATCAGGTGGTGTTGCTATTGTTGTTAGGGTTTTAAATCTTGAGTTAACTCTTGAGGGTCCACGGCAACAAAAGATATTTAAAAGGGGTCCCTGCTAAAGAAAAAGTTAAGAGCCACCGATCTAGAAAAACTCACTACAAATGAAGGATCCCAAGATTTTCTTTATTGCTTTTCAGAGTAAAGATCACAGTGAGCTTTAAATAATATGTATAACCAACTCCCTTTCAAAGTTTTTTCTTAGATTTTCAGATGATGATACAAAGTGATTACATTTATTGTACATCCCTTGTTCTTAATAAAATAAGTCTGAACCAATGTCTTCAGTCTAAGAAGGGTGCATTGTATATATTTTTACATCTGGCATTTTCAGGTTTTAAGATTGTGAATGGATGTGTAGGTGTTTATTGTTTAGTTACCCATATTAATGTATTTATTAAATTAAAATTCATATTCATATTTGCTTCCTTTCTTTTTTCAGATTAACACTACACAGGACCTTAGTGAAATAGAAAGTAGTATGGCTGATTTGAAGTACCAGTTGGAAAAGACTTTGCAAGATAGTACTGCAAGCCAAAAATCCCTGGAAGAAAATCTGGTTTCAACAAAGCATGACCTTCTTAAGGTTCAGGACCAGCTGGCTATGGCTGAAAAGGTTAGTTTTTGTTCTGTTCCATTGCTACAGGCATAGCTATCATCACCTTCTTCATGATGATGATGATGATGATGATAAATTTATTTCTATCCCGCCCCTCTGCAACGCAATCGGGGCGGCTTACAGCATTAAAAAATCCATAACTACATCAGTACCCTAACCTGTCCACCCCTTAGAACAATATTAAATTAGAAAAGATTAAAAACATACAATAATTAAAAAGAGAAAAAAATGGAATAATTCAATGGCAGCTCAAGGGAAAAGACAGCCGAATCTTCGGGCTGGGATAGCTATTTGGGAAAGGCCTGCCGAAAAAGATCCGTCTTGACAGCTTTTTTGAAGCTGTCTAAGGTGGTAATAAGACGGATCTTGTCCGGCAGGCCATTCCTCCTCCTCCTCCTCCTTCTTCTTCTCCTGGTAACATGATAGTGGGTAAAATGTATGAACTCTGTAAGAAGAACAATATAGGAAGTGGTTTTAAATTAGTGAAATTGATTTTATTGTATGCCGAATTGAAATCTTTGATATAGGTCAGTATATAAATATTTTAATAAAGAATAAACAGTGTTAGCACATGTCATTTACAGTACAGAAGAAACTTTGGAATATCTTTTTCATTTTAGATATTACTTATTCTTTTTGATAAAAAAATAAAATCAAAGAATAGCTACAGTGCTCTCGAAAGGAAAGAGCTTTTCCTTTAGAAAGCTTAATATACAGGTTTGATTTTTTAAAAAAAAAAACATTATCATATAATGGTGGACGTTCTGGGAGTTTTGGACCAAAATGTGAGGGTTTTATCCCCATCTCTACCACCAATTGTGAGGGTTGTCTACCTGTCCCACTGCTACGGTATCAAATGTGAGGAACTTCTAGATACGCTCCTGGTTCAGTGTGAGACTTTATTCATCTAATCCCACCAGTGGACATCAGTATCCTTGAATAACAGCTGCCAAGACACATGTGTGTCTGAATTCAAACATTCCAATAACCTTTATGTAGCCAGCATGGTGTAATAGTTATAGCGTTGGACTACGACTCTGGAGACCAGGGTTCATATCCCCACTCGGCCATGAAAACTCACTGGGTGACATTGGACAAATCACACACTCTCAGCCCTCTGAAAACCCTATGATAGGTTTGCCTTAGGGTTGCCATAAGTTGGAAGCAACTTGAAGGCACACAGCAAGAAACAACAAGTGTTCTCAAAGGAACAGGTGTATAATACAAAAATAATTTATTAAACAGAAGCTAAAAATTAGTCATTTAAAACATCTAAAACCTGACTGACACTAAGCTAAGTCACATTTCTCACTCATATTCCTAAGTCCAACACTCCTATCTCTCACTTTCTCTCTCAAAACTGACATCCACCTAGCCTTTTAAAATCCCTTCAGACATTCAGCCAATACTCTCAGCATTCCATACTCGCAGTTCCTCCTAACAGATCACTTACCTTATTACTGATACACTATACATGACATTTATAACCATATTTACCTCTAGTAACATTTTTTAAACAAAATCTATAACATCACAAATTACCAGCCAGATTGCTTTGATGATTGGAAGCAAAAAAAGGGAGTTAAGGCTGCAAGGCTGTCTGTGTTTCTGTAAGTCATACAGAGCATGCTGGGACTTAACTTCTAAGGAGACTTACATGATTGTGCTGTAAATCTCATTTCCCTCACATACATTCATTGGCCTACTGTCACATGAACTAGTTGTGGTAGAAATTGTCAGTGATAGTTTAAAGTGCATGTAAGTTAATTACAGTCATCCCTTCACATTCGCGGGGGTTACGTTCCACGGACCCCCGCGAATGTGAAAAATCCACGAATAACGACTGCCCCCCTTCCCCCACCATAGTGACCATGGGTCTCCGTGGGGCCTAGCAAGGCCCCACGGAGGTCTCCCTGGGCCTTCCCCCTCCCTCCCCGGGCCTTCGTGGGGCCTAGCAAGGCCCCGCGGAGGGCTCCCCAGCCTTCCCCCCTCCCTCCCCGGGTCTTCATGGGGCCTAGCAAGGCCCCGCGGAGGTCTCCCCGGGCCTTCCCCCTCCCTCCCTGGGCCTTCGCGGGGCCTAGCAAGGCCCCGCGGAGGCCTCCCTGGCCTTCCCCACTCCCTCCCTGGGTCTTCGTGGGGCCTAGCAAGGCCCCGCGGAGGCCTCCCGGCCCTCCCCCTCCCTCCCCGGGCCTTCGTGGGGCCTAGCAAGGCCCCACGGAGGTCTCCCCGGCCCTCCCTCCCCGGGCCTTTGTGGGGCCTAGCAAGGCCCCACAGAGGTCTCCCCGGGCCTTCCCCCCTCCCTCCCCGGGCCTTCGTGGGGCCTAGCAAGGCCCCGCGGAGGCCTCCCTGGCCCTTCCCCCTCCCTCACCGGGCCTTCGCGGGGCCCCGCGGAGGCCTCCGCGGTCCTTTCCCCTCCCTCCCAAGACGGGCCTCCGAAGGCCCCGCGGAGGCTTTCCTAGCTCTCCCCCCTCCCTCCCAAGGCCTTCGTGGGGCCTCCGGAGGCCTCCCCGGTGCTCCCCGCTCAGCCCCAGGGCTTTCACGGGGCCTCCGGAGGCCCCTTGTCACGGTTTGGGGGGGGGTCTTCCAAAACCGCGAATAATCAAAACCGCGAATGTGGAGGGACAACTGTACACATATTAGCTACCCACACATTTGTTGCATAAATTGTTTTGCAATACAGTATACACTATACATGTCATGCACTTGCTACTGAGTGCTAATGTTTTGCTAGTTTCAAAGTGGAGAACTTTAAGTTTCCATTTAACTTTTTAAAAATAACTAAGAAAATTCATTAATGATTCTAAATAAGGAACTGGAAAAGAAGTTCCAGCAAACAGCTGCCTATCGCAACATGAAAGAGATTCTGTCCAAGAAGAATGAGCAGATAAAGGAGCTAAGAAAGAAAATTTCAAAGTAAGTTGTGCTCTTCCATTTATCCTTTCATCTTTGCATGCCAACATGTGAGTTTGCCAGTTTTCATTATTAGTAAAGGAAAACTGACACGAGGATCCAGTGAGCTACATCTGTAGAGTCTCAGCATTTGCACATGCTTTTATTCTTTTTTCTTTCAACAGCAGAACCTCATCCTATGCTGCAAGCAACACTTTCATGGTATTTTTAAAAACATTGTTAAGAGGTTGCCAAAAATAGCTGCAGTTTTAGAGCTTCCTTGAGTGTGCAGAACTAGATCTTTGGATCCCACCTCCAAGATTCTGATGTTCATTCTATAACTGTGGCGTTTAGAATTGGTAAACATACATACAGCAAGTCAAGTGAATTATGGATAGTACATTCTTCAACTTGCTGCCAATCTGTACAGAGAGGGCAGCTTCCTGGCAAGCTAAATAAATTTCAACAGGATTTCTGGATGGCTTGAGTGCAAGTCTGTTTCACTGACATCGCAGTGCAGAATGGAAGTGAACAGGCTCAGAGAAACATTGCAATTATTAGGATTTTAAATGTTCTGTTTGAGTTGGGTTGGATGCAAGAGATGAATAAGTATATATGATGGGATAATGATTACTTACCAGAACATACAGTATAGCTAAGTTGTAATACGTTACGTCTTTTAAAATGAAAAATTTGGTTAACATTTTGCATATTTCAGGGAACAGATTGTTTTACCATGATTTTTTAATCTGTTTTTCTAAATTCCTTTTTTTAAAGATATGAACCGGATGATTAAGATCACAAGAACATCTTCAATGTCAAGGAACTGCCATGATGGTTTTGAAAATAAGGCACCTGTTTTTGAATATGTTGAAAGTCATGTTTTTCAAAAGTTTGTTTCTAATTATCTTTTCTTTTTTCTTTTTTGGAAAGTATATTTTACTGTTAGGAGGTCAAAGAAAAGAGCATAGTCTTATTTCTGTGTTTCATGCCTTTTTTGAATTGTGCATTGTCTGGAAGACTATAAGCACAGAGCACCTGTAGTAGGAAATATTTATTCTTAGTTTAAACAAAACTATAGACGTATAAACATATTTGTAAGATGCAAGCCCAGAGGATCTGTTCCATGCAATTTACATGTTTCCCAAATGTGGCTTTATTTTTTCAATTGTAGTCGCAACAGGGGGAAAAAAGCTGATTCTGTACAATAATAATAGAAAGCATTGGCTCAGTAATTTCCAATAGAGTTTAATCATCAAGAGGAAAGACATGTATTTAGGAAACAGAAATTTTTTTGTCCTCCTTTGTTGATTCACCAGTAAATAAATATATGCAAACTGAATTTTTTCTGTCTTAATTGGAAGTACTTAATTTTATTACATGTATGAGACAGACGTTTACAGAGTGCACTCATGTACATTTTCCATATCATTTCTCTGGCAGTTGCCTCAGAATCTGGGTAAGCCACAATGAAATTAATCAGTTAATGTACACTAGGCATTCTGTCTCTGTATTCTGGCCATAAAGTCCAAGCAATATAAATCACACTCTAAAAGAATTCCATATTGAGAAATTGTTTTTTCCAAATCTTTGACAACAGACTAAGTGAAACTAAATGAAATAACTGTTTAATGGGATTTGTGGAAGATATTTATGTGGAGAGAATACTTCATTTTTCTAAGCAGCTTACAAACAAGTTTTAAAACATTTCTGTATTCATTCTTTTAAGCTTTATATTTCTGTTGGCCATTATATGTTCAGTGTTTTTATGAAACATGTTACCAAGATTTTAAGGCATTTAATGAAAACTCTTGCTTTGGGTTTGTGATTCCTTTACATGAAATATGAACAACAAGTTTCTATGTCCCCTAGACAGTTGTTTTTCTGTCTTAACTAATAGAAAGCTATATCTTGATTTTTGCAGAATTCTTATTATTTTAGGTAAGTCCAAAATGGTAGGGCAGTGTCTTGCCCAAGGCAAGAAGTTCATAGGCTACAGAGGCAAGTAGTGAAGGCTCAAAGTTTTTATTAGTAAGGAAGAAAAAAATACAAAATATCTATGGAGCAAGGCTCATCTTGCATTTCTCCTCAGTTGTTGGGAGCTCAAAACACTGGTGTAGTGGTTTAAGTGTTGGACGATGACTGGAGACTAGTGTTTGAATCCCTGCTCGGTCATGGAAACCTACTGGGTGATGGTGTGGCAACCTAATGTCCAAGGTGAAGCAATACTCTCTCTATTTTTTACTACAGCTCCTGTAATCCCTGGCCATCAGCCATGATGTGGTTGATGGGAGTTATCATTCAAAACATCTGGATGGCTCCAGGTTGTGTACTCCTGAACAAATCAGTAACCAACAGACCCACAGCAGCCAGCTGCTGTTTTTCTGTATTGTTGCATGCTTGCATCCATTCAGGAAGCAGGAAACTTGTGTTTACTCAGAAATAAATTCTGTTGAGTTCAATGGAACTTCGTCCTGGGTAAATGAGTACAGGATTTCAGCCTTAAATTTCATGGGAATATAAAAAGCTGAGGGAAATATTTAACTTAAATTATTCTCCAATGTTTTATCTGATGTTCCATTTAGGCAGACATTTGCCCATCAGTACACACTCTAGCAGTGTTCTTATCTTACAGATTGTCTTATCATTTATTAACTTGCCATTGCAAGCTCATGTTTTATGGAATTACCGTTATGTATTTTTAACAGAGGTCAATGACTAACCATTTATATCCCAAGCAGAGTCATCAGCAAAGCATCGTACATCCACACTGGCCTCATTAATTATTGCTATATTTCTCAATTTGACTCACAGGAAATTTCCTATATTATCTTCTCAAGCGAGTCACTACATTTGCCCAACTCACATCACAGAGACACAGGAATAACTCACAGGGATAGGTGCATATGTTCCACTATATTTGCAACATTTTCTGTATATATCCCAGTTAAGATAAACCTGAGTACATTTCATAAGTGTCTCATCTTTCAGTCACTGCCCTCCAGGATGAGTCTGGAAGTTGTCTGTTAGAGCTTCCTCAGCTATGGGAGGGATTTCTAGATTGAGGCCATGGTGGAAGTCAAAGGTTAAATTCCCTCCACCCTGCAGTCCTAATCTGGATTAGAAGGCTTTATAGCTATTTAATAAACAGAAAGCAATCATACATCATTATTGTGACATATTGTTCAGTCATTACCTGTACCATACATGTTTTCAAAGAACTGTTTGTTGAGATATTACTCCAAATATTTTAAGTACACATTTGAAAATATATCATGCATTAAGAGCTTTTTAAACTGCCACAGCAAGGAAATGAAAAAAAAATGAACTAGTCTAGCTCTCTTCTATTCACATACAGTATACAGATAGCAATTTATCACCCACAGAGTAAAATTTCTCACATTTGCTCCATCCCAGATACATAGCTATTCAGATGTTTGTCGTGGATCAGCTAGTCATTAAAAAAAAACTGATACTTGCCAAAGACACAGACAAGGTCCTTGAAGAGATGAGGCTTACCACATGTGAATTCTTAACCTGTGTCTATCCTGGCTACCAAAATTACTGAGGGCTTGTCTACACTGGCGCCTTAATCTGGAACCAGTCCAGAGCATTATTCTACAGACTGGGCCCAGATTCAACATGATGGCAGCCACATGTACCCAGAGCGAATCTGTGTTGGAGTCCAGCCAGGCTGACACTTCATCAGCCCTGCTGGCCCATCTTGTCCTTAGTGCCACCACTGCTGCCTCACTGGCTAAGCAGCTCCCTGCGAGAGCCTGGCCGTTGCTTCTGTTGAAGTAAGAGTGGCATGCCCAGACATGTGATCAGCAAGGTGGGGTCACTCTACCCCTTCCTTGTTGATTGCATGGGTGCCCCGTTCTGATCTCAGCAGGGTAGGGGAGATTGCACTGCATTTACCTGTGGACAACTGGATCAGGCTGAATTAAACCTGATCCAGCTGTCCAGACAGCCAAAGTACTGGAGGCACTCTGAAGTTTCCTGGGTGTTCTCTTAAAGTGCAGCTTAATAAAGCAGATTTGCTGTGTGCGTCATCTGGATACATTGCACTGGATCTAGGGTAAATTTGGTTTATTTCCTTAGTGTAGACAAGCCCTGAGACAATGAGTCACAATGGTCATAAAAACTTCTTTGAAAGATGATAAGACCTCACTGGGGTGTGGAACTGGCCGCTGAGGAAAGTGGCCACCCAATCCTGTAGCTCTCAGTCCTGTCCTTTATAACAAACAAAGTAAAAGCCTTAAACTGGCAAGGAAATAATCTCTGCTTTCCAAAAATCCACACTGGAGAATGAGAAGATAGTCTACAGTGTAATTTTAAAAAAAAATTATTTATGCTACCACAGATCTATCTTACCAGACTTCCAGACATTAATTACAGAAAATGGTGTCTGCCATACACAAGGGAGCTGTGGGGGGGGGGGGAGGAAACACTAAAAAAAAAAAAAACCCTGAGGAAAGCTCAGGTTAGGGACTGCAGCACTGTCAGAAACTGGAATTGGTCAAAAAGCAGAACCCATGTAGGGAACATAAGTGGCTTGTTTGGGACTGTCTGCGGGTGCCCATGGGCGCCTGCAACTGCCCGCATAGGCTGCTTGCAAAGTATCTCAGTTGACTTGGTGACTTCCCCCGCCCCGCTCAGCTCGCTTTGCAAGCAGCATGTGCATGTACAATCAGTCCCAAGCAAGCCTCTGTAGTCAAGAGCTGTCAAAAGAGTGGATTTCTCATTGAGTTAATGAAACTTGTCCTTAATTTGCAAGCTTCAAAAGAATGAGTCGTCAGATAATGAGCCGTGGAAAAGCAGAGGCCTTTGACAAGGTTCCCCATGACATTCTTGCAAACAAGCTTGTAAAATGTGGGCTAGACAAGTTAACTGCTAAATGGATTTGTAATTGGTTGACTGGCTGAACCCAAAGGGTGCTCAGCAGTGGCTCCTCTTCGTCTTGGAAAAATGTTACCAGTGGGGTGTCACAGGGTTCTGTCCTGGGCCCAGTGCTATTCAACATCTTTATCAATGACTTGGATGAGGGAATTAGGGGCATACTTACCAAATTTGCAGATGACACCAAATTAGGAGGAATAGCTAATACCCTAGAGGACAGAATCAAAATTCAAAGTGACCTGGATAGACTGGAGAGTTGGGCCAAAGCTAACAAAATAAAATTCAATATGGAGAAATGTAAGGTACTGCACTTAGGGTGAACAAATGAAATGCATAGATAGAGGATGGGAGAGACCTGGCTGAATGAGACTACATGCGAAAGGGACCTAGGAGTCCTAGTAGACCACAAGTTGAACATGAGTCAACAGTGTGATGCGGCAGCTAAAAAGGCCAATGCAATTTTGGGCTGCATCAATAGAAGTATAGTGTCTAGATCAAGGGAAGTAATAGTGCTGCTCTATTCTGCCTTGGTCAGACCTCACCTGGAATACTGTGTCCAGTTCTGGGCACTACAATTCAAAACGGATATTGACAAATTGGGGCGTGTCCAGAGAAGGGCAACTAAAATGGTGAAAGGTCTGGAAACCATGCTTATGAGGAGAGACTTAGGGAGCTGGATATGTTCAGCCTGGAAAAAAGACGGTTAAGGGGTGATATGATAGCCCTGTTTAAGTATTTGAAGGGATGTCACGTTGAGGATGGAGCAGGCTTGTTTTCTGCTGCTCCAGAGACTGGAACACAAAGCAATGGATGCAAGCTCCAGTAAGAGAGATTCCACCTCAACATTAGGAGGAACTTTCTGACAGTAAGAGCTGTTCGGCAGTGGAACACACACACACGGAGCGTGGTGGGGTCTCCTTCCTTGGAGGTCTTCAAACAGTGGCTGGATGGCCATCTGTCAGGGATGCTTTGATCGTGATTTCCTGCGTGGCAAGAGGGTTGGACTGGATGGCCCTCGTGGTCTCTTCCAACTCTGCAATTCTGTCCATCCTCACAAATTAAAATTGAAGATTTGGAAAACTGGTTGTTCAGGAATAACCTTCACTTTAGAAATACTCCTGAATCTATTGAAGGTGTTATCATTGCCCGGTTCATTGTCCAGTGGCTCTCAGCTTCACCCCAATTTGTTCTTACTGTCTAGTGTCATTGATTGCACTCCTTGAATACTGAGCTCCAGATTGCTAAAACTTGACAGGGTGTGCAATTTCATCCTTAAATTCACTCCCTTTGTGTAGAAAACACAAGTTTTAATTGCATTAAACAAGCTATACCCAACTGAGCTGAATGAAACTAGTAGTCAAAACTTAGTGCCAGAAATACTAAAAAGAAGGAAAGAGCTTAACCTATATACAACCACTTTAAGAGCTGCCAATACACAGCAGGGCCACCTTATCTCTAAGGCACTGTAGGCACAGTACCTAGGGCCTATGAAAATTTTAGGGCTTATGAAAATAGGATTAAACAAAAAAAAATTAAAAGATATAGGAAGGAAAACAAAATTTCAAAATAAAGATATTTTACATTTTCATCCAAACAAAAAAGAATGCCTAGGGCCTATGGAAGCCTTAATGTGGTCCTGATACACAGTAACAGTGAGGCGACACATTGAAGTTGACAATATGGAACAAAGACAAAATCTTCATAAGTACTAACACTGATGAAGCACCAGAAACTCATAAAGTCCCAGACCTACCTGTAGTACAAGGAGCTCCTTCAGTAGATGGACTATGGGTCAGTATAAAACAGGAGGAGGAATGGGCTCGGTTTCCCAAAAAGAAGAACCACAAGATTGATCCAGTGCCTCCAGCCACATAGCCATGGGTAAGCTAATGCCCAGCAAATGCCATCTTAGCTCCACCTGCTACAGCTTTAACAGGCAGGCAAGATATCCGTTATGAAATGATAGATTACTTATGCCAAAGAGTTTAACCCTTGAATTCCTTTCCATATTTTTCTCTCTCTCCTTATCTTTACTATAAATAATCCCATCTTTCTTTCTTTCCCATCTCTTTCTTTCTCCTCTCTTATTCCTTCTCACCCCCTTTCCCAGTTATCAGTATAAATCTTTGTCCCCATTTGCAGTTCCTTCCCTCTTTTTTATTTTCTCTCTTCTCTTTTTCTTGCTCTTAACTAATAACTCTGCTCTCTGTCCTTCTCCTTGTTTCCCACCTCCATCTTCGTAGGACACTAAATGTAATATAGTCACAAATCCAAACTTGTTCTATTGTCACTCAACTAAGACTCTTGAAGTGTTTGATCACAATGAATGGCCAAACCTGTTTGTTCTTGAGAAATTAAACTTTAGAAACTAATTTGATGTGCTGATATAAAAGGTCTATAGGAGCTTAGTGGCCAGAATATGTGCCAATGGCACCGACTTAGCTATGTTTGTGTTGAGAAAGGGAATGCGACCAAGGATGCCCACTTCACCTCTGCTTTTTGCATTTGCAATCAAACCATTAGTAGAACAAATCAGGTCACACACTCTCTCTCTTATACATGGAATTCATGTAAAGAACATCAAACATGATCAGTTTGTTCTGAGATGATACTTTACTCCATATTGCCAATCCTACAGAGTTGATCCCTCCTTTCAAAACTATATTAAAGCAATTTCAGGAATGTTCAGGATTCAATCTAAGCCATAACAAATCAGACCATCTGTGTTGAAATGTGGCTTCCAGTCTCCAATAATCAACCCAACAACTTTTAGAAGCTACTCTATGTCCATCAGGTTTTAAATATCTAGAAACACAACTAACAAATGGTTTAAACCAGTTGAAATGTAGAAACTTTCAACCAATGCAAAAGTGTGCTGTTAGCAAACTTTTAAAATTGAGGAAGATACACCTCAAATAGCATTAACCAACATTTTTATTTTACCCAGATGCCTTTATTTGTACCATGTCCTTCCCATTTCTACTGATACAGCATGGTTTACTAAATGGCAACTAGAACTGGTGGGGGAGGTCATCTTTGCCACAGGTAAACCCCGTTTCTGTAGAAGAATCATGTACTCTCCACAGCCAATAAAGGAGGTCTAGGTCTCCCAGATCTACCCATATACTGCCAAGCTTTTCATGGCAACCAGATGGCTCACATAGTTCATGAGTATGACTCTATTCAGTGGATCACTATGGAGACAGATAGTGTCCTTCAATGCCATTCCACTTCACCTTTCCCTCCCCAGATAAAAAAATAACCTGAAACTTATTTCCAGCCCTTTAAAAATAGCACCTAGAAACAATGGAATCATTGGAAGGAAAAATTATCCCATCTCCATCACCATTTTGCTCGATTTTTCAACACCCACATTTCCCTGCCAATGAGAGGAAAGGTTGACAGAAAACTTGGAAAGACCATGGCCTCCGTTATATGTGAGACCTATTTTATAATGACACCTCAGCAACCCAACAAACATAATTTGGTGTTTGATGCAGGTATAAGTTGTCTCCACAAGCTCCTAGTACACTCTTTTGCAGACATCATTTAAAACAGAGTCCACCTAGGAGCCTATCCTATTTTGAAAATCTCTTGTTTCATTCCAACAGATAAAGCAAAATAATTGGCATCTAGTCTATAAACATCTAGTAAACATCTACTAAATATCTACTACTATTTAGTTAGTTAGTTGTACCCCACTCTTACTAGATACTAAATATCTACCAGTGCCAGGCCTCAGCTTTGTATGGAAAGCACATTTTAAAATCATTATAAAACCATTCAGACTGAAATGAGATGTGGTCACTTTTCCCATTCAGATCTATCTGAGCACAAATTTAAAAAAACAGCCCTTAAAATTGTGCACAGATGGCACTCGACGTAAACTAGACTAAACAAAATTCATCCCACCACTCCCCTAAACACTGGAGAGAGTATGATGAATATAGATTGTTGATACATTTGTGGCTAACATCTCCCAAGGCAGTGGGGGCACTAGGGGGGTGCGGAGAGGCCAAACTGCACCAGGTAACACCATCGGAGGGAGGAGTGACACTGGCCTTAGTCTGCCAGTCCCAAGGCATCACCTTTCTGGTCAGAAGTCTTTAAAATCTTAAGAGATATCACTAGATAGTTAATTTCACATTGTGGCCAACTCTTAATTTGTTCTCTTTTTGTGGGAGTCAACAAACCATTAAAGCACAAAAAACCAAAATGTATATTCTTCATCAAGCATATACAATTCAGATTTATTTATTTATTTAATACATAAAAGGCAACACCTCTTACTTATCTCTGCCCCATGATCATCTGAGATTTTAGAGAGACTTAATTTTGAAAACATCAATGCGGCAACTCATAATCAGTGACTGAAACTGGAGAGACTACAGTTTTTGGACTTTCTTCCTGACTGAAATCAAAATAGCATGGACATCCAAGTGGACCCTGGTGACGCAGTGGTTAAATGCCAGTACTGCAAGCCACCACGTTGCAAGTTCGATTCCAGCGGGCTCCAAGGTTCACTCAGCCTTCCATCCTTTCGTAGGTCAGTAAAATGAGTACCCAGCTTGTGGGGGGCAATTAGCTAACACACATTGGAAACTGCTTAACGCAGTGTAGATGTGTAAATAGCTATTGCTTAAAACAATTTGTAAGCTGCTCTGATAGCTTTGAGGCTGAAGAGCGGGGTATAAATAACTAAATAAATAAATAAAATTTAATATTTATTTTAATGTTGTATTTTTCTTGTCCAAATATGTTCAAACATGCTGAATACATGTACCTTTGAAACAAATTAATAAAGAAAAAAATTAAAAGAAAAAGAAGAAAAACAGATCTTGCCAACAGTTAAGGAATGTGAGGTAAAAACTCTTTTACATAAATCTTCATAGGATCATTGTGATTTAAATTATAGATTGTGTTCTTGTTTTCCTTCCTCTGACAGAAATCTTTCCTTGACATGAGGCCTCCTCATGGTAGGAGGAATGAAAACTTTGGATCTAGCCAATAATAAGCCGTCTCTATGCTGCAACATGAACTATCAAAAGAGAATACATGAGTAAAGATCTCCTAGCCTCCATGGGAAGCTTAGAAATACAAAATATGATACTTGTAGTTAATTTAGCTGCATTATTTGGAATTAATTAATTAACATGGAATTTCAAGTAATTAATAATGTACAGAAGAATGAAAATAAAATTGCTCTGTGGGTCACAACTAGACTTAAGTAATTCTTAAAACAGACCTGTTGAAACCAATGGGTTTTAGGTTAGTTATTTAAAATAAAGCTAAAGAGTGCATGGCTGAAACCTTCATATGCATTACATAAAAGCAACAAAGATAAAGCCATGAGGTAGCCATGGGCAGCTCCCTGAGCCCAGTGATAGCAAACTTTTACATGGAACATTTTGAAAAGCAAGCCCTGGAAACAGCACCAAAAAAGGCCACAACATGGTTCCGATATGTAGATGACCCTTTCATCATTTGGAACCACGGAGAAGAAGATTTGGTCTCATTCCTGAACCACCTGAACAGCATCCACCCAAATATCCAATTCATGATGGAAAAAGAGAAGGAAGGAACACTGCCCTTCTTGGATGTCCTAGTCATCTGCAAACCAAACCAATGGTTAGGCCACAAGGTATACAGGAAAGCCACACACACAGACAGATACCTACACAAGAACTCCAATCATCACCCAGGACAAAAAAGAAGCACAATAAAAACATTGGTAGACCGTGCAAAAAGGATCTGCGAACCCCACTACCTGGAGGACAAACTCAGGCACATAAACTGGGCCCTACAGGCTAATGGTTACTCCAGATCAGACATTACAAGAGCAGCCAGACCCAGAAAAAAACACAGGAATGAAGAAGAAAAACAGCCACCCAAAGGGAATGTATATTTTCCATACATCAAAGGAGTCACAGGCAGAATAGAGAAACTGATCAGGAAACACAGCCTGCAAACAATCTACAGACCAACCAAAAAAATTCCAAGAAATTGCTACGCTCAGCAAAGGACAAAAGAGACCCTCTCACAGCTGCAGGAGTTTACCATACCATGCAGCTGTGGACAAGTTTACGTAGGGACCACTAAAAGCAGTGTGCAAACACAAATCAAGGAACATGAGAGACACTGCAGACTGGGCCAGCCAGAAAAATCAGCAGTAGCAGAACATGTTATAAACCAACCTGGACACAAAATGCTATTTGAAAACACAAAAATTCTAGACCAGGCCAACAACTATCATGTCAGAATGCACAGAGAAGCTATTGAAATCCACAAACACCTGGACAAATTCAACAGGAAAGAAGAAACCTTTAAAATAAACAAAATCTGGCTCCCAATTTTGAAATACAATAGAATCAAAACTCAACACTTACAAAAGAATTCCACCCAGGGACAGGTGGATTCCCAGCAGATAATGGCCCATCAACCAACCATTAGCCAAACAGACACTAACAAGCCTTGCATTTCTATACCCAGAAACTAACCATTCAATTACCCAGATTTACATATACTGTACTCCCCAACAGGGGTTCACAGCACATAAACTCCACACACACACCTACCCAACCATTCTCTGAGGATGCTAGCCACAGATGCAGGTGAAACATAAGAAAGAAACTATTCCAGAACACGGCCTCACAGCCCAGAAAAAAAACAAGGAAAATCTATGAAGCCAGCTGTTTACACCACTGATTGATCCGCAAACATAGTAATTGGATAAGACCATTCACAATGAAACACAGGATATAAATTATGCCAGTTAACCAATGCATGCATATTATTTCTACACACTCTTCTGTAAATATTAAATCCACATACCATTCCAAATTTACAAAATAAAAACTGCTTCTATCCCAAGTCCCCTTTGAAAACCAAGCTAATCTTGACAAAGCTTGTCCTTTTCATGACCTGATCTAACCTAAATGCTGTGATTCTTGAAAAAATAAAACATATTTCTATGATACCCCATTGCTTGCTTTGTTTCTCTCCTTCATAATTCCTTTTTGATCAAAAGCCCAGCCAGAATGTTGTTGATATGTCAGGAAAAACTCCTCCCTGCCTCCCCCAGTGTCCAGTAGGATAACTCACCAATTAAATGTAATGTTTGTAAGGTGGAGAGTGTATGAACCCAAACCCATACTGAGTGGTAAATTTCCCCCCATAGAAATAATTAAGCAAGATGCTGACAGGTGCAAATAGTTCCCCAAGCCCCATGGGTCTGTCACAGCAGAATCTTGCACAACCCCAAATGTTTTCAACATCAAACCAGCATGGGGCAATGCTAAACTGCCAAATTTCAGATCTTTCCCAGCGCTACACTCTGAAATCTAAACAATGATTTCTCTGGAAAATTTATTTTACAGCTTGCTTTCCCTTCTATTTGTCTAACCAACATTCCCACTTTGCAAAGTGCCTGTTAATAAGATTAGCAATTAAAAAGCTTGAATAGCAATTGCCCAGTGGTTTCCTCTTAGAGTTGGGTTGGCACTGTGACTCCAGCAGGGCTTGAAGAGCACCTGAAGAAGTGAAGGCGAAAAGCACACGCTGCTGTGTGAAACTGGTGCCTAAGAATGGAAATGGAGAAATCCAGGCCACTGTGGGACAATCCCTTCCAGTTTGTATTTGCCTGCATTTCTTTTGCAGTGGGACTGGGAAATGTGTGGCGGTTTCCTTATTTATGTCAGATGCATGGAGGAGGTGAGTGTGATTTTATTATCATTTGGACATGGAATCAGAAAATATGTGCCTTTGTTTTTATTCAAAACTTTCTTTTTTAAAATAGCATGGGATGGCGGATTGGATCCAATCATATTTAGAGAGGGGTTATTTGATTTGATGATGCTACATCAAATCAACAGCTATAATATTTTTGATAGACAACAGATGTTAGTAGAAATGCCTTGCATCCTTCTGCTGCTCACTCTCCCTTCTTTCCACTTACTTTTTTTTCCTGAGTTGAGCTTAATGGATTTCTAGTGCAGACTTACACTGCAAAGTGTGAGCAAGGTGGTTGCTTAAACTGTCATCACCATAATTGTAATCATAATCATTACCGTTGCCCCTGTTATTCTTTCCAGCACAGTGAGTGGTGGTAAAATGCTATAAACTCCTAAGACAATGTTTTGTTTTGTTTTTACTTGTCATGTATTGGAATTTAATTCAGTTTCTAACATAGAACGGGAAGACAGGCAGCAGCAAAATTACAATCTGACCAATGGGACTTCCAGACAAGGCTTTTATTGTGCATCTCTGCCTCAAGCATGAAATTTTATAGGGGTTCCAAAATGCATCATCTTCCAGTTGTTACCCTCCCATGGTTTTCCACAATTTTTCCCAGCCTTTTTACTACTGGTGGGAGGGGTGCATTATAGAGTAAATCATGGACAAATGGCATAAAACTTTTTGGTTGACAACACTAGGAATTGGATAGTAGAAGTGGAGGGAAACTGTGTTACAGGGCACTCTCCCATTGCCACTGATCCCAGCAAAATGGAACCTCTTTCTCCGTTCATTTAAAGTAAAACAAAAATTAAAAGGCAGGCAGGCGCTAATGAACCTTCCACATCATATAGTATTTGGGCCTAAGGATCTACTGCTGCTAACTAGATTATATATGTTATGTTATGTGAATAGACACACACATACAAGCACACACTTTCCAAAGTGCTCCACTCCTGTGATTTGAATCTCTTAAGAGTGCAGTCTTGATGAACTGAGAGAAATAACAGTTTTGCCATTGACTTTGGAAATATATGACTCCCTCTATGCTGGTGGGGGCGGGGAGAGTATGTTTGGAAATGTACTGTCAGTCTTAGTGTTAGGCTAGAAGTAAAGCAATTAACTAAATATACCACTTGCAACCAGGGCTGGCCAAAGAGTTTTTGATTCCTTAGGTAGGATAGCAAGTGTTTTCTTATCCCGAGACAAGGTGCTTCAGTGTTTGAAGTTGTTCAGGTTCCTTTGGAAACACAGGGCTTGTCTAGATGGGCTGTTTACCCATCTTTTCCCCGTCTTATGGACTTGCAGTCCTAACAATGCTGGGCTTTTGCCTTCTTTTGACACCGGGCAGTCCTCACAACCCCTGGGGCAAAGTGGGGAAAGATGAGGTAAGTCCCATTATACTGTTATATTAAAATACCCAGGAAAATCTGCCTCAGCTGGGAAAAAATGGACTACAGGAGCCCATACTGGCACGCCGGCCCATTGCTGCAGCTGCCATCTGCACTACTCTCTCTGAAAGCCAGGAAGGAGTCCGACATCATGTGGCCAAGGCTGGTCGCATGCGGTGGGCCTTGATCATGTGCTGCAGACCAGCTTCCTGGCTTTGGAGAGAGTGATGCAGACAGCAGTGGCTGCAGAGATGGGATGGCATGGCGGTCTGGACTCCATCCCATTTCGTTCAGGTAACGGGGATGAATGGGCCAGATCTGCAGCCAGAATACGCTGGTGGGAAGCTGACATATTCTGGCCCAGATAGATGAGCCCTTAGGCAGGAAATCACATGAGCACCTCTTCCCTTCTTTGTCACTTAAAATACAACAATAGTTAGAGCACTGATGATTTCATTCCCTTTCATGACATACCAAACCATGTATCCAAGCTGATTACCCCCAATCTGTATAATAGTAGGGCTAGAACTGAAAAAATGGCTTGAGAACAGACCATGAATCACTTCACACAATAAAAAAAGTATAAAATAAAGGTACTAAAAAAGAGGCACAATAAAAATGAAAACTCAAATACACAGAATCAGACCTCCATAAGATATTAATCATTGTAGTTCCATTTTTAAAAATCCCCACAATGATAAAATCAAGTTATATCTAGACCTAAACTGATTCAGAACTCCTGAGTTGGGGGGGAAGGGCACTAGAGCTGAGATTTTGTTAAAAAGTCATGAATCTCAAGCAAAGCTGAGCTCCCTCATACAACCAAAGTTCAGGTGAGAATGTACAGGAGTCAATAACAGGCATTTCTGCTGATTGGTAAGCTCTTGGGACAGATCCCTCTAGTATAAGGGCTGGAGTATAGACCAGGTCCAAGGGGAGAAGGGGGAGACCAGAGGTGTTTGGGCTAGTCTGAGGATGGAGACAGGGTTGGCCCTACCATGAGCAGAGTGTGGTGGTCACCTCAGGTTGCAGATGCTCAGTGTTGTGGCTGAAGGGCAGGGATGGCAGTCCCCTGGCAATTTCCTTCCACTGGAGGACAGAGTTGCATGTTCCAGACGGGCAGTCCTGCATTTTCTAACTATCCTATTGTCCTCAGGTAAGAGTGAGGATCCAGTCCCCATCACCAGTGTAGAGAAGTAAAATTCAGATCCAGTTTGGTTAGCTTCAGTCAGAGAAATGGTAGCAGAGATGTAGCTCTCTGTGTGTGTGAGCATGCAAAATGATGGCATTGTCCCCGCCTAAGAATTCTGCCCCCCTTAAATTTTCCTTCAGTCCCCAAATTTCTGGCACTGCAATAACTTAAACTTCAGTTAATATAGTTTAGGCATCCAAAGAAAAAGGGCAGGCAAAGTTACAAAGGGAATGCAAATATATAAGACTTCCACATGTGAACAATTTCTCTCTGCAATGCTATGAAAATTTTGGGAAGGAAGGGCAATTTCATTGGGAAACAGAATTCTTCTTTTATTTTGCCCTCCTCATAGCTACACCTCTGAATGGTGGGTTGTTCAGTGGAGAACTGTCTCATCCTTCACCTTAGGCAGCAACATATCTTGAGCTGGCCCATGCTGAGACTATCACAACATTGGTATTTACAAGATGCTAGAAATCTTGGATTGGCTCTCTCATGTAATGATTTAAAGTGGCCAGGTAGGGGGAGGAGTTACACTGTGACCATGGCACTGCTCCCTACTGCAGAGCTTTAAAAAGTAACTTTTTTAGATGCCGTATCTCAGAATTCCCCAGCATTTTGTCTATTTGGGGCCCCATTTCACCTGGCAAATGAAGGTCACACGTGTGTACAACTCTTTACAAACTGGACTCGCTCCAAATGTAGACCACCTTACTAATTTTCATAAGGCCTACTGCTATTAAAGGGCATCACTGTAGGTTCAAAGGCTGTTAGGCTTTTGAGAACTCCCTTTACAAGAAGGAAGAAATTACCTAACTTCCAAACAAAGGGGCTGTTAATAAAGGCAGAGACAGGAGGCAGCAACAATAATTCCCCGAATAAAACGGATTATGGCTGAACATTCACTTCACTTTGTCTGCATCAGTCACTATGCTGATTGCATTCATTCGTACTGCTGAACAGTCCCCACTTTAAAGAATGTTAATGCTGGAGATTACATACCAAATAACAGTTATTTACATAAATATTTTGGCCAGCTGTAACAAGAAAACTGTGGAAGGTTAGACACAAAAACATGTTTTTGATTTAGTTAAGTCTGTTGCTTTGAGGTGTTTTCAAAGTCAAACGAAAGGGGCCTGAGCCAGAATAATGTTTATTTAAAGGTTGTGCTACATGGGCTCACAGGGGGTGTCACTGAGAATGACATATTGGGGGTGAGTTTTCCTGTCATGCAGGCAAATGCACCTCATACGAGATGCCGGCATAACTAAAGGATGGGTTTAGAGGTCACATTCTTTCCACTCACCCTACTGGCTCCCACCCAGGAAATCTGCTGGTCTCCAATGTGTATGGCTATTTCAATATTTCTCCCTTCACTCATTTATGGCACGACCAAAACAAAGATGTTTTAGAAGATGTTGCAACTGGCTGCAGCTCTCCAAGGATGGAAATACAGATGCTTTCAGAAGAAATGCTGACAAATTTCTGCTGAGCCAGGCTTAGATTTGAACCTGAAGGCCTTATAAAAGGCCACTTCACATGAAAGGGGTTCTTTAAAAGCCCACAGTATACTCTGGAAGGAAAAATTGGGAGATTGTGTAATAGTAAATATTGAGACTTAACTTTGAAAGGAGGAGTTTTATATGGAGTAAAACTGTAAATATATGAATGGAAGTTAAAAAGATAAAACCGCAATAGAACCAAAGATAGCAAAGTAGGGAAGAGGGGGAGAAGAGGTATGTAATTATAACACAAGACAAAAAGTAAGAAGGGAGTAAACTGTGATAAATGTTGTAAATGTCGAAGTTAAGGTTGATGTTTTGCAGAATGACATGGTGATGAATGTATAGAACGGATGGAAATGTATAAATGTGAAATATGTGATTTTATTTAATTTGAAAAATGGATATAAAAATATAAAATAAAAAAATGAAAAAGACAGTCCCTTTTATGGACTGGTCAGGACACACACACACACACACACACACACAAAAAGCCCACAGTATAGCTAATACAGCCTGGGTCCAGAGTCCAGAAAGACTGCACCCTCGTTGTATATACCACCACCATCACATATGGTTGGCACTCTATATCCACAAATTCTGCATCCACGGATTTAACCAACCACAGTTTGAAAATACAGGTTAACCCCCACATCCATATTCAGTATCCATGTTTCAATTATCTACATCTGAAAAAATATGTTCTCTCTAGGCATTTTTAGGTCCTCCATTGTGATTCTATGGTTAACTTTTGGCATTCGACTCATAGAAAACAATAGAGTCCCCTATTATCCACGATTTCAGGTATCAATGGTGGTCTTGGAGCATATCCTCCATGGATATGGGACCTGACCTGTATTTTTTAAAAAGTAATTCCAAAAAGCAGACTTTGATTTTGCTGTTGTATATAAGGAACACCATTTTATTTTGACATTGTATATAATGGGACTTTAGCATCCACAGATTTTGGTATCTATGGGGGGTCCTGGAACCAACCCCCAGTGGATACCGAGGGCCCACTGTACATGTTCGGTGAGAGCGTAGGAGAGACCCTTCTTGGTGGGTGCTTCCACACTGTGGTATCCTCTCTCACAGGAAGCCAGGTTGGATCCCTCCTTGATCTCTTTTTGCTGGCTTTTAATGTAAACAGGACTTTGGTCACCAGCTGTGGCAGAAGGGCCTTTTAATGGGGTGTGCAATACCTTTCTTTTATATTTTATATAGTGAAATAGTGAAATAAATCTTTATTGCTAAAAGCTATGAGCCATCGCAATGCAGTTAATTTAAATAAGTTAAAACACGTATACACAAACAAATTACAAAGCCATAAATTTAGCACATATGTGAATAATAAAACTATAAACATCCAGAATATAAAAGTATGAGGAATTAAAACGTTGTTGTAGAAAGCCATTTTCACGGCAGCGCATTCACTTCAGGCAGAAACAGGAGAAGCAGGTCAGAGGCAGTAACATTGTTAAGAGCTCTGTATTTTGGTTAACTACTGTTTTATATGTATTTTAGAATATTTTAATATGATTGTTTTTTAAAAAACACTTGTACCACAGACTGTTTCAACTGTATTTTTGTTTCAATTCAACACTGTAAAGCCACCTTCATTCCCACATTGGGAGAAAGATATAAATCATTTCTGCAATCACTAAAAGTCAACATGGATTTCTCAACAACAAGTCATGCCAGACTAATCTCATCTCTTTTTTTGATAGAGTTACAAACTTGATAGATGAAGGGAATGCTGTGGATGTAGTGCTTTTGACAAGGTCCCTCATGATATTCTTACAAAAAAGTTAGTAACCTGTGGGGTAGACAATGCAACTGTTAGGTGGATTTGTAATTGGATGACTGACCAAACCCAAAGGGTAGTCACCAATGGCTCCTCTTCATCCTGGAGAGAAGTGACCAGTGGGGTGCCACAGGGTTCTGTCCTGGGCCCAGTGCTATTCAACATCTTTATTAATGACTTGGATGAGGGAATTAGGGGCATACTTATCAAGTTTGCAGATGACACCAAATTAGGAGGAATAGCTAATACCCTAGAGGCCTCCAGATCACTGTCATTAAAGCCAGGCAGGAGGCGGGAAGGAAGCAAGGAGGGGGGCAGTGCGAGGGGGAAAGAGACCGTAACTTCGTAGCTTCGTCTGTATATAAAGCAACAAAAATGGAGGGAGACCATGGAGGAGGAGAGGAATAATGACAAAGGAGGGAAGGAAAGCAGCTGAGAGCACACACACAAAAAACAATGATCGAAGCAGCTGAGATTCTGTTCGCTCTACAATCCTTATCAGCTGTGCTTCTCGCTCTCGCTCTCTCTCTCACGTGTACACACATACACACACAAACGATCGAGCAATCAGCCGGGTCTCTCTCTCTCTTTCTCTCATACACACACACACACACACAGAGAGAGAGAGAGAGAGAGGGAGAGAGGGAGGGAGGGAAAGAGGAACAGTAATTATGCTAAAAGCAAGCTGGCTGGCTGGATGTTTTCGTTTGAGGCTCATCTCTTGCAAGTTCACTCCTCCTTCGTGAATCCAACCAATCACCGCTCAGCTCTGCTATGGCAGTTTCGGGAAGAGTGCTGGTAGTTTCCACTGCTGTAAGCAAAATGGTAATTCACACAGTTGATAATGCGCTAACTTGTGCTACTTTTAAAAAAAGTCAGGGGATATACCAAAAGCTGATACTGCGTGATTTATGGGGGGGGTTGCCTCCCTCCTTCTGAATATGGCGATTTTGATCCAAAAGATGTGGGAACTATTAGGAGTCTTTATGAATTCTTAGAGGATTTATTTTGCCATGTAAACGGCGCCTTTGCCTCAGGCAGCAAAATCCCTTGGGCTAGACTTGAGTTGGAAGTTTCACCTATCCTATTTAGAATTTGAGTAGTGGTGGTAGAAGAAAAAAAAATACAACCTCAAGTAAGTTCTTTTCTACATGATATCCAGCTGCATCTCCATTCTAAACCATAAAAATATTCAACTGATCTTCATCAGATTTACTTCCAAAGTGTTGGATTGTGTTTAACTTACAAGTGCCACACTACACATGATCTTTTCTCTCTTCCCTTAGTTATATTTTAATGCATTTTACAACAATTAGTTATCCTTTAACACTCCCTGAATCTGCACTGTGTGAAAGTCTCTTCTTAATCACCTCTAGATTATGAAATTATTTACAGAAAACTATTCTGGTATTGCCAATCCAAACCAGATCTGTCCATGTACTTACAATCCAACAGATACTGGGTTGGATCCAGGCTTAGTCATGGTTAGAATGGACCCACTGAAACCAGTCTAAAGTTAGTAACAACAATTACCCATGAATTTCAGCACATCTATTCTAACTTTGACTTAGCCTGGTTTGTTGTTTTTATGGCCCTTCAAGCCAACTCAGACTCTTAGTGTTTTCTTAGCACGATTCGTTCAGATTTTCTGTTGCCTTCCTCTAGAGCTGAGAGCATGTGACTTGCCCAAAGTCATCCCACTGGGGTCCCATGGCTGAGTGGAGATTTGAATCCCTGGAGATAATCAGACATGAACACAAAAAGTGTTCCTGTCCCACAATCTCCAATCCCGCCCCTGTACTGGCACAATAACCCTCCCCACCGTACTTACCTTCTCTCCTGTGGAAAATGCAGCCCAGGAATGGACGAGGCTCTAACAGAGCTCCATTCACTTCCTGGACTGAAATCCCGCCTGTTCTCACAAGAAAACGCAAGCCTGGGAAATTCAAAAATTAAAATTAAAATAAACACAAAAAGTAACATCAAGCACCTAAACACAATTTAAAAATCCCAAGTCACCTGGAGAGGGTCATAAAAAGAGCAAAACTTACCTGAATGTCCCAGTCTCACCTGGAAGTATTCGTGCCAGACCAGCCATTCTTGCTGCATTCACAAGAGATAAATGGCCCGAGTTTTCGCACGCTGACAATGCCAGCACCAAAATAGAACTGGGTGATCTATTGGTGGCTTCAGCCATCAATAAGAAGAAACACCAGCATAACATCAGCGGAACGCAAAAGGGCATCATTGTCTGATATTGGCATCCTTTTGTGTTCTGCTGGCGTTATGCTGGCACAACATTAGCCATGTCTGATAATCTCCCCTGTCTTCCAGAGTCCTAGTCCAGCCCTCAAACCACTACACCATGCTGCCTCACAGTCTGGATCTAACATAATTTGTAGAAGGGAAAAGGAAAAGAGAGAGGAAAGGAAAACAAGTTTGGATACCAGTTCTTACATTCTTTACTTCATTGAGGGATGTTCCCCTTCCAGACAGATTCCAGCATGGGTAGCAGAAAAATTCCAGTGATCTGCTCTCAAAAAATCAGTCCTGTGGAATTACTGGCTTCTGAAATTCCACCAGAGAGGGAAATGAAAGATCTTTTCCAAAGGCAAAGACAAGGCAGGGGAGGACAGAGCAGACAGTTTTGGCCAGGCCTAAAGTTTCAGATCCATCAAGAATTCTGTGCAAGAATTCTGAGAGATAACAAATCTGAAGGAGGGAGATGAGGGAAGCTTCATTCAGTTTGTGGTTTGCAGGACTGAGCATCTGTTGGTGTTGGGGGGCATAGGAAACAGGGGGGAAATGGCCATGGCAAGCATGTAAATAGTTTTAATTCAGCTTTAAACTGATTGCAGAAGAATAATGCCCAAACAGAGCTAAAGGGCCTATGGACTTTATCAGATGCACAAAATATGGCGTCATAACGAGGCCACATAAATACAAAAGGGTGTGTGTAACACAAGATGCCACCCTTTTGTGTTTATGTCCCCACCAAAACCCATACTTTTTAATTGACAGCTGAAGCCTTCTGTTGTCATGGACAGATCACCGCTTGGTCAAGTTTAGAGTGGCTGGGACTCAGAGCTTCTGCAGGGGTATAGGGCCCATTAAGATGGTCCGCCCCAAGAGACTTATGGATCTGGATGGATTCCTGATGGCTCTTGGGGAGTTTCCTGCTGCCTCGGCAGGTGATCTTGTCCAAGCCCTGGTTAATCTCTGGAATGGGGAAATGAGCAGAACAGTAGACACAATCAATCCTATGTGTCTCTTCTCATGGAGTAGAACTAAACCAGCCCTCTGGTTTTCTAGGGAGCTGCCAGCAAGATGGAGACTAGAGCAACAGTGGCAGAAAACTAGGAGTGAGTCTGACCAAAACCAAGCTAAAATCTATGTGAAGGCCTATGGTGAGGCAATAAAAGTAGCAAAAAAGGCTTTTCTGGCTAATGCTATTGCATCTGCACAGAACCAATCAGCAGAGCTGTTTCTAGTGGTCAGGGATCTGTTACAATCTGGCCCAAAGGAGAATATAAGCTACTCAACAGCCCACTGCAAAGAATTTGCCCACCATGTAACAGGTTAAACTGCTCAAATTCACTTTGACTTAGATGCCAGAATTCCTACAGTTCTGATGGAACCTTGGTCCCTGCTTGTCCAGTATTGATGGATACTTTTCAATTTGTGCAGCCTGAGGATGTGGACAGGATCCTTGAAGAGATGAGAGCCACTACATGTGTAGTAGACCCTTGGCTTTCTTGGCTAATTGAACAGGCCAGGGGAGGACTGGTTGAGTGGGTAAGGGAAATTATTAATGCTCTTTACAAGGCAGGGTCCCAGCATGCCTGAAGGAGGCTGTGGTAAGACCTCTTATGGGGGGGAAACCCATCCCTGAATCCTACTATACTAGATAACTGAAGACCAGTCTCCAACTTTCCATTTTGAGTCCAGATGCTAGACAGTGTGGTGGCTTCTCAGCTCCCAGGTTCCTGGATGGGGTGGATTATCTAGCTTCATTTCAGTCTGGTTTCAGAGCTGGTTATGGGACATAGATAGCTTTGGTGGATGGCTTACGCAGGGAACTGGAGAGAGGGAATGTTTTCCTGTTGGTTCTGCTGGACGTCTCAGCATCTTTTGATACGATCAGCCATGGTATCCTTCTGAATTGCCTCTCTGTGATGGGGATTGGAGGAACTGTTCTACAGTGGCTCCACTCTTTCCTGGAGGGGCACTCTCAGAGGATGGTGCTGGGGGATTCCTGCTCAGTTCCTTGGCAGTTGGCCTGTGTAATCCCCACAGGCTTCAGTCTTGTCCCCTATGCTATTTAACATCTACAGTAAACTACTGGAAGAGGTTGTCTGGAGTTTTGGGGCCAGGTATCACCAGTATGCTGATGACACTCACCGTTATTATTACTCCTTTCCATCTAAGTCCAAGGAAGCTGTTCCTGTGCTAAACCTGTACCTGGCAGCTATAACGGATTTAATCCAGAAGTGTTCCTGGTCAGCTGAAAAACAGATCTGGGGATAGGGATTCAGCCTATGTTAGATGTGGTTACAAACCCCCTGAAAATGCAGGTCTGCAGTTTGGGGGTACTCTTGGATTCAGCTCTGAGCCTGGAGGTCCAGGTTCCAGCAGTGACAAAGAGTGCTTTTGCATAGTTAAAGCTAGTGCATCAACTGCACCTGTTCCTGGAGAAGTCAGATCTGACCACAGTAACACATGCCTTGGTTACATCCCATTTGGATTACTGCAATATGCTCAAATGGGGCTGCCTTTGAAAAGTGCTCAGAAACTTCAGTTGGCCTGAAGACCAGCAGCCAGATTGTTAACTGCAGCTGGCTACAGGGAACACACAATTCCCTTGTTGCAACAGCTCCATTGGCTGCCGGTCTGTTTCCAGGAACAATTCAATGTGCTGGTTTTGACCTATAAAGCCCTATAAGGCTCAGGTCGGGGTTATTTGAGGGACTGTATCAGTGTGGCATAGTGGTTTGAGTGTTATACTATGACTTTGGAGACCAGGGTTCAAATCCCCACTTGGACATAAAAACCCTCTGGCTGACCTTTGGCAAATCACACACTTATCCTCAGAAAACCCCATGATAGTTTCCCCTTAGAGTCACTATAAGTTGGAAATGACTTGAAGGCACACCACAACAATATATGAGCCCATTAGAGCTCTAAGATCTTGCCCTCCTCAGTAGGCGCAGGGGAAAGCAAACCACTGCAGCATCTCCTAGCTTTGTCTATTCTTCCTCATTAATAGCTTTTGCTACTTCAACCACACTCTGATGTTGCTTGGCACAAATCCCTGTTTTCACCTGTGAAATGTTGGAATCTGTCAGTTTCAGGTTTTTAAAATTCTCTTTCAAACATTGAAAACACTCAAGTCTTTTCATCCTAGATATGAATAGATTTGGGATTTTTGGCAAATTATTATTAAAAATTGAACTAAAACATCATTCCTAGCACTGAAAAGGTGCTGCTGCTGCTGCTGTTACATTTATGTCCTGCTTTCTTGAAACTGGGGCTCAAGGTGGTATGGTATGCATGTGCTATGAATTATTCCGCATACATTTTTTTTACATTGAGCCCTTTACCCAAGAATTTTTTAAAATGTGAACTAATTACTAAACCCACTACATACCTAAACAAAAGTGTTTCTTTCTCTTGCAGGTGGATTTCTAGTCCCATATCTGATCATGTTAATAGTGGAAGGAATGCCCCTGTTATACTTGGAGCTGGCAGTGGGGCAGCACATGCGGCGTGGGAGCATTGCAGCATGGAAAGCAATAAGTCCTTACTTCTGTGGGGTTGGTGCGTTCATGGTGATATATGCAACTATTTTTCCTCTCTCTCTGTAAAGTAATACTAGATTATTCGAAGACTGGAGGGCCTTCCCTTTCATGCCACCTTTGGGTTCTAAATTAGAACCAGCCCAAAATATTTGGCACAAAGGACAAAACTATGCTTCTTGCCATTCCATGTACAGAACCTGACCAGACTGGTAGCTGAAATCTTATTTTGACACTGGAAATGAGCAGTAGCCATCACCATACCTGAAGGCAGCAGGTTAGCTTAGGCATGAGGGGCATACCCTTCGTATGAATATATATATGAATACACACACACACACACATATTCATATATGGCATACCCAACTCTGTCCTCCAACACTAGTTAGTAACCACTCCCCTGCTCGCTCATTCTGCTTTGTGGATAGAGCAGCTGAAACTCTAAAGACTCTGAACATGTTTTGGCTTTGCCTCTCTACCTCAAGGTTGCTGGTGGGGGAAGGAATATTACTTCTCCCTTTTGACAGAATTCAGAGTGGAAATCTCCCAGTCCTTCAAAATACAAATCAGTTCCTTTTAGGACCCCTAGTCCTTTGCTAAATTTTTAATGCTCTGACATAATTAAAATCCAATGAACTACAATAGACAAGCTGGCAAGTCTTACAGCTAAGCAGTATGAACATATATAAAATAATCCTGTAACACCTTTGAAATATGAAGTCAAAGGCTTTCACGGCTGGCATCCATAGGTTTTCCGTGGTTTTTTTCTGGGCTGAGAGGCCGTGTTCTGGAAGAGTTTATTTCTGACGTTTTGCCTACATCTGTGGCTGGTGTCTTCAGAGAATGGTTGGGTAGGAGTGTGTGGGGTTATATACTGTGAGCCACTGTTGGAGAGGATATGTAAATTTGTGTACTTGAATGGCTAGTTTCTGGGTGGAGATATGCAAGGAGGATTAGTGTCTCTTTGGCTAATGGTACATTGTCTGCTGGAAATCACTCTCTCCCTGGGGGGAGTTCATTTGCATTTGTTGAGTTTTAATTTTAGTGTTTTTCAGGATTGGTAGCCAGATTTTGTTTACTTTTAGGGTTTCTTCTTTCCTGTTGAAGTTGTCCAGGTGCTTGTGGGCGCCATTCTTAATTGCTACTGTCAGCTCTCTGACTGTCTCAGAAGTTAGGTAGGTGTCCCTCAGCATGTGATTGAGGCTGGTCACATGCAGGGTACCTGCAGTCACATGTTGCAGCCCCCCTGCCTGGCTTCTGCATTAGCAAATAAAATGGCATCAGCTTCAGCAGTGGGCCAGCATCCTGTTTGGACTCTGGCCCATTTCTCCAGGTAACAGGGTAAGGGGGAAACAGACCATCTCTGTAGGCAAGATACATCAGTAGGGAGCCAGAGTATCCTCACTACTGTAGATGAGCCCCATGTCTTTTCTAAAGACATCAGCATGGCTAGTCTTATTCCCATCAGTAGAGAATTCAGATAGCTGAGCATCATTTTGAAAGTATGTTGGGGCCATCCAAAAACAAGCTATGGGCCTACCTCAGTTAATGAAGTAGATGTGTTCCTTGGCTTTGCTTCTTTAACAGAAAATTTGGTACCAGAAACAACAGGGAAAGAATGGCAAAAGTTCCTGCACCAGGAAAAAAAAAAGATCAGTTCAACATGTTTCAGAATTATTAATTTTTTTTACCCAGTTGTGCACATGTGACATAAAACAACCAGTTCAGGTAAGCCTTGCATAGGTAAACAAACACATTTTGAATATTCTAGAGACCACTGGAAGGTTTCTTCCCAAATTCATCCACTGGTGTTCATTTTTCTTTCTTTCACAAGAGTCCATTTTCTTATGATTTCCATTTGGGTGGCCAAGTGTATACAGCCCTGCTTTTTCAAAACATGCTGAGGACAGCTGATGAGACAGGCTTATCTCCACTGCCCTTTTCTTTCTGTTTTCCTGTTCATGCATTCTCGGTAAGGGATTCTGGATGGAGCTGCTATTTACCTTGTGTGTTGTATGAGGGCACACACAGTTATGGCTAGAGTATAATCTAGTTCTTTTCCAGTTCAAGCTTTATTGTATTGTTTTCTGCAGACATAACATGCAATCCATCTCCAAAAATCTGTGTTTTTCTAGTCCTCCTTCATCCTCCCAGTGCTAATGCTGTTACAAAAAACTTCCAGCTAGGCAGATGACCAGGAGGAAAGACTTCGTAAAAGGGACCTTCTTTGTCAGAGGCTTTACTAACTGAGGTATGCCTGTAGTGGCTTCCTCATAGTCAGAGGATACCAGTGGTATTGCAGAGGTTCAATCTTTTTTAAAACTTATATTTTAATAAAACAAAAATATTCACAATAGACATTATGCAAATAAAGCACAAAAAAACATGAAACAGCATAAGAGATGTTCATATATAAAACAAACATGAATAATCTGCTTTCTTTCACATTTAAGTTTTCCTACATTAAAATAAATCTAAACTCAGCATAATCTGTATTCCTAGGGCCCATCTACACAAGGGAAAAAAAATCCAAAGTACCCCGTAGTATTGGCATTTTGCAGCAGCAGTGACATGTTTAAATGGTTTTTCTGGCCTTGGAAGTCCCCATAAGCCTCGTATTCCTGATGGCGGCCATGAGCGATTTACTCATATTAGTTCTTCACCGCTGCTGTTTTTTTTTTTAAAGTTGTCCAAGGTGCACTGGTAGAGTGATAGAGTGATTTTCCAATTTTATAGGACAGCAAAACAGAAACTATTCATCCTGTTTTATCACCTTAGTGACCGATCGCTAAGGCAAAAATCCAACATGGCGGCAGTGGGCTCTTGCCCTGGTAGCAAGCCCTGCCCTCGCTGTCATCCGAACAATCAGCTTTGTGATTCCCTTTGAATTTTTTGTTGTTCAATAGTCCAAATGAGCAGGAATGTGCACCCCTTTGCAGTTTTTGAAAAAGTACGGGGAAATCTGCGAAGGATTCTTCTGAATAGTGTGGATTGGCATTGGATCCTGTTTAGAGAGGTAGGATTCCCAGCGAATTCCATGAGGGGTGTTTTCACCATTTAGACGGGCCCCTAGAGTATGTAAATTGTATCTCATACTTCATATATTTTGTATATTTACCTTCAAGTCTATTTTACATCTTTTCAACATTACACACTCTTTTCTTTCATTTTGAGTTTTTTTGATACTTCCTGATTAATTCCCTGACAGTGCTGGATCTTCAATTAGTCTTTAAATGACTTTGTTATTTTACACTTGTACTTCTATACTTCTACTTTTCCATATGGTTATCATCTATTTTTCTTTTTCCAAATACATTGTTATTGGTTTCCATTCTTCCTCTACTTGTCTTGTTTTCTTACGGTTAATCCAAGCAGTTAATTTCCCCATCTCCTTCATTTCTATAATTTTCATCTTCCATTCCTCATTAGATGGTAGTTTAATTTGACTTCCAGTTTTTTGCTATTAGCAAATGGGCTGCCGTAATCATATAAAGTAGTATTTTCCAATAATGTCTCTCAATCTTCTTTTCTAGTATACTTATTATATTCTGCAGATACAACTGAGGAGTCATTGAAAATTTAATCTTAAGTATGTTGCTTATTGTATTGTGAATTTCCCCCCCCCCCCATAACTTTTTAACTTTTGGACACTGCCACCACATATGTCAGTAAGACCCTACAGCTTCCTGACATTTTCAATGTGTGCTTTTGCCCATTTTGAAGATTTTATCTAGTTTGCCATCTATATTGCAGTTGAAAAAAAGCTTTCCTTTAGTTCTTGGCAAAGTGTAAATTTCTCTGTATATTTCCAAGCTTTTCCCCAATGTGTAAGTTCAATCGTTTTACCAATCTCTAAAGCCCATTTTAGCACTGAGTCTTTCATGACTTCTTGCACTTGGTTTCTCTTAAGCAGTTCCTTGTAGAACTTTGATGTTATTACCATTATTGGGAAAAAATTATCTAGCTCTGTCTTTTCTTCTTCAAACCCTTCTAATTTCCAGTCCATTCTAAATCTTTCTTTCAATTGGGTGTAGAGGAACCAATTAATGTTTACTCCTTCCTTCTCTAATTCTTCACTTGTTTTAATATAATAATAATAATAATAATAATAATAATAATAATAATAATTTATTTTTAACCCACCCCTCTGCCCAGCAACCGGGGCAGTGTATAATTAATGGTATAATTGTTATGTTCTTTTATTTAAGAAGTTCAGTCTTAACTAAATCTGTCTGGAAACACTTATTTGAGGAGATGGGTAGTATGTATGGGCAAAGGGGTGATACTGTCTCAAAGTAATGGCCTTTTCTGTCATTCTCCTTTTCAGGTATTGCCAGCGTTATTGTTTCCTCTTTCCTCTCTATGTACTACAATGTTATCAACGCCTGGGCATTTTGGTACCTTTTCCATTCATTTCAGGTGAGTCAGAAAATGCTTTAAAGTGCAGGGTTATGCACATCATGATCTCCCTTCTTTCCTGGGTTGACCTTTGGCTTGAGCACATGTGGCAAATATAGCTGCCACCTCCTTCAGATACTAAGAAAAGTTGCAGAGTAAAGAAAAGAAAAAGGGAATAGAACCATGTCAGCTGTACTGCCAGCTTTCATAAAAAAGATTATTCTTTTGGTCATTTCTGTGTTTGCATCTATATATTTTTCAAAAGGTAATTTAAGTATACACATGGATAGGAGTGCATGAAAAGCTATTCCTTTGGCATGCTGGTTTAGCATTTTATGAAGGTCCACATATAAATGTAAATGCATGTGTGTTGGTCACCCTAAGACAGCACAGAAACTTCCTTGCCTTCCCTTTGCACCTTTGCACCATTGACTCATAGACAAGGCTTCTACAACTGGTAACCCTCCACATGAACTGGACTACAGTCCCCTCCAAACCCCCAGGTCAGCACAGCAGGCTGAGGATGATGGAATTTGTAGTTTGACACATCAGGAGGGCAAAAGGTTGTGGAAGACCAGCATAGATTTATTTAGTGCTTTGCCTAGAACTAGGCAAGAAAGACACAATTCAAGGACATTGACAAGCTGGAACATATCCAAAGGAGGATGACCAAAATGGTGGGAAGTCTGGAAGCCATGCCCTATGGGGAGCAGCTTAGGGAGTTGGGTATGTTTAGCATGGAGAAAAGAAGGTTAAGAGGTGACATGATAGCCATGTTTAAATATTTGAAGGGATGTTATGCTGAGGATGGAGCAAGCTTGTTTTCTGCCGCTCCAGAATCTAAGATATAGAGCAATGGACTCAAACTACAGGAAAAGAGATTCCACCTAAACATTAGGAAAAACTTCCTGACAGTAAGAACTGTTCGGCAGTGGAATGCACTGCCTCAGAGTATGGTGGAGTCTCTTTCTTTGGAGGTTTTAAAACAGAGGCTGGATGGCTATCTGTCAGGAATGCTTTGATTGGGTATTCCTGCAGCGCAGGGGTTTGGACTAAATGGCCCTTGTGGTCTCTTCCAACTTTAGGGGAAGCATTACAGAAAGTTTCAGATGTAGTCCAGACTATGGGTGAGATCCAGACCAAGTTAACTTGAGTTAGCTCCCACTGAAATCAATCAGACTAAGTACATACATTTGTCCCTCTGTATCCACGGATTTGGTATCCACAGATTTAAGTATTCACGGCTTGAAAATATTCTTTAAAAACAATAATCCAAAAATCAAACCTTGATTTTGCCATCTTATATGAGACACTGTTTTGCTATGCCATTGCATATAATGGGACTTGAGTATTCATGGATTTTGGTATCCACGGGGGGTCCTGGAACCAAATCCCAGAGAATATGAAGGGACAACTGTAATTGTTCCTGATATACTGCCTTGACTGCAGGTCTGAAGATGGAATGGCATAATTTATGTGTGATTAAATCAACGGAAATTCCCCTTAAAGTCCATTTAAGAACATAAGAAAACTGTGCTGGATCAGAGCAAAGTTCAATCTAATCCAGCATCCTGTTTCTGACAGTAGCTAGCCAACCAGATACCTTTTGGGAAGACAACAAGCAGGAGAGAAGGGTAACAGTGCTCTCTTGCAGCAGTTCTCCCACAAATTATATACAAAAACATGCTGATTCTGAATCTTGATATAAGACATAACCATCATAGCTGCTTGTCAATGGCTTTTAAAAATTCCTCTGTTGCAGAAGCTTTGTCTAGCTACAAGTGTGAGTGAGTGGGTGGGGGTGTATTCTAAGAAAAGCAGTTATATTTTTCAGAGTACTTCTCATCAAGGGTAACCATGAAAAGAAAGTGTTCTCAAATTAGCTACATAGCTGACAGCTACATATATCTCCAAGAATCACATATTGGATTTTGCTGATAAGATAAGGATGACATTTTATGATGTTCCTGAGACAGCTTTATTGCATAACAGCAGTTGAACTTGGGATGTTCAGTGGGAAATATTGTTCATTAGTAACAATGGCAATGTGTATGTATAACAGACCAGCAAACAACTTCCTTGTGACACTAGGTACGTGACTTCACCCTGTTCCGCATCAGCAGTCCCCACTGATACGTAGAAATTATCTATGTTTATATATTACGGTACATTCAGCTTTTCTTCTGTGTCCCCATACCTTCCAACTGTTCCAATTTGTCAGGGATAGGACTTTATCAGACTAGCGCCTAAAAACACTGTAATTCTGGGAATGAGAGTGGAAACTTCATGGCATTATTACACTTACTATCACACATTGCTGTAATCACATGAAAGAACCACCACGGAATCACTGCATGATGATCACTAGTGTTGTAAGAATGGGAGTTTACTTCCACGATTTTGCATGGGTGAGATTTCAGTGGTTCTCATGAGAAAACGCGACCATGCTTAAAATCCCCCAAACACCTTAACTAACAAAGTAAATGAACTCACAAGCACTGAAACAAACCTTAAAATGTTGAAACTAAATGGGACAGTTGATAAAAAGAGAATCCTGTGTGCTTTGTTTTTGCGTTCTCACCCAGAAGTTTTCTCGCTGAGGACTGCCCATTCACGCTGTAATCTCATGATTACAAAGAGACATCATTTTGCACACCTTAAATAATGTGGGGGAAAAAAACATATTGATGATCTATTGATGGGTTAACCTGTCAATTAAAAGCAACAGGTTTTTTTGCAGCTGGAGAAAGGAGTAACGACATGATAGCAGGGCCCATTTGCACTACCATGACGTTGTAATCCCACAATTTTTGCCATGTGTGATATAGTCCAAAGTCCCAATACATCTCTATCATCCCATTTTTCCTGTTGTTTTTAAAATGTCACAGCTTCTCTCTCTTCCTGCCACTTTACCTCCTTGTCCTCAGCATGTCTAACTGCAACAAACTGAGTTCAATGTGCAGGAGTAGTTTGCACCCAATTTAGCAGAGATGAGGGTGGAATCTTGCCCTTCCAGTAGGTTCAAACAAAAGCAGACTGCCACAGAATCTCCTAGCTTGTGTGTTTTCCCTCATTAATAACTTGTTATTTTGACCACACTCTGGTGTTGCTTGGCCACACATATCCAAGTTTTCATCTGTGAAATGTTGTCAGATATGCATTTCAGAATTGTTTAGCATTAATATAGGAATACACACTGACATTTAACTTGATCCAGAGGTGATGTTGGCTACATTTTTAATTATATAAGAATCCATTTTGTAAGACCCTGAGAATCAGGAGAAAAATGCATCTACTTCCTGTATTACTTTCCTCAATTATTGGTCTCCAGAGAGACAGCTTTGTTGAAGTATTTGTTCTTCCAGGGAGAACTACCAGCTGAGTAAAGAGCACCATCATTGTAGTCAGATAAGTTCCTCTAAAGAACGGGGGAGAAGCATTTTTCCCTAGTGACCACATTGTGATAGTAGAAAGATGGGCAGTAACTGGACAGTCAGAGGCAGGTGGAAAACAATTGCTCAGTTATCACCATGCAACTCATATGAGTATGAAGGTTTGTATTTTGAAAAGTGTCAGACTCCAAATCATACAGGAGAAAACCAACTCGCTGGAGGAGCAGCCTCCTTTAAAATGAGACATTGGGCCTCTCAAAATGCCATCCCTTGACCAAACCTTTTGCAGTGTACTTAAATACTGAGCTTGGACTTACTAATTACTAATATTAATTACAAAATAATATTAATTGTTAATAGTAATTACTAAGCAATACTAATTTTTAAATAATACTGTTACCATCATAGTTACAATTTTATTATAGTTGCAGTTTTAAAAAAAGCAATTATTTAGAAGTTGTTTGATTTCATGACCCTCAAAAGGAATAAGTACTTTTAATTACTTCTTAAAAAGCCATCTGAATACTGCACACCATAGTACTGTGGTTCAAAAGCACACTGTCCTCTAGCATATCTCAGGGCCTTATTGCACTTTGAAGAAAAGTGGCAAAGCAGCAGGAACATTGAATTTTTCCTGCTGCCTTCCTGCATGATGCCAGCATCCTTCCGGTGTTCTCTTGTTCAGGTTGCATGAGGGACCAAGGTTAAAAGTGTGATTTTTTTACTAATGGGTTTTTCCTCGGTCCCTCATGCGACCCAAACAAGAGGACACCGGTGTCATGTGGGAAGGCAGCAGGAAAAACGGAATGTTCCTGCTGCTTTGCCGCTTTTCTTCAAAGTGTAATAAAACCCTCATTGTTTCAAGATTCACAACAGAGCTGGAGGCAGCAGCCTGAAGCACCAAATGAGCCAGCTCTTGAAGCATATGATATTCTTCCTCCTAAACAGTCTCAATTGAACTCCAAAAGAAGTGATTTTTTTCTTATTATGTTACAAGAGAAGTAGTTGTACCTTAGTTATTGTAAAAGGGAAATAATTATAATTAGGCATCACTACTTTGTGACAAGTTACTTGCAAGTTCTGAATGTGCGTGTGTGCGGGGGAGAGGGAAGTATGGGAATGTCCCCATTCACTTTATTTTGGCCTAGTCCACATAAGACAAGGCACCACTCACTTCTGGCAGGAGACTCCTGTCTAAAGCTTAACCACAAGGGAGTGCAGCTCTTGGCCAAAAAGTATTTCCTACCTACCTTTTGTCTGCACTACTTAAGATCCTTATGCCTAATATCTCTTTCACATCCAAAGGATCCTTTGCCATGGGCAAACTGCCCGTTGAACATCAATTACACACACTATGTAGAAGAGTGTGAGAAGGCTACACCAACTCAGTACTTTTGGTACAGGAAAACGCTCAATATTTCTCCATCCATTGAAGAGAGTGGGAACATCCAGTGGGAGCAAGCAGCCTGTCTCATCTTGGCTTGGCTAGTGGTCTATCTCTGTGTTCTAAGAGGAACAGAACACACGGGCAAGGTACGAAACTTACTGGTGTTGGCTGGAGTTTCATTTGAAGAAATCACCTTTAACAAATATGAAATGAAAGAAGAGGAGGAAACAAACCTGGGGGAAAACTTTTAAAACCGGGGTGGGTTTAATTCCCCTCAACTGTTGTCTAGTTGCTATCTGAGTTAAAACATATAAAAATAATACCCCAGTCTATGTCCATGGCAGTTTCTTTTTGGAAAGAGACCTCTGGTGTGTAAATGGATTTTCTTCGTTCACAAAACCTTTGCATTATCTCAGTGGAGCACTCTTGTGGCTATATGTGAAGGGACATTTGTGCTCAAGGTGTATCCTCCCTTGAAATGAAAATGGCAGCTCGCATACTTAACTGATATGTTTGTATCTCTGGATGGCAGTGGGCAGAACTAATCAGAAATAGATAATGAGTTCAACATCTTATAGATTTTCACCATTCAAAATGTAGCTTCTGAAATAGGCACTCGTACACACTGGAAATTTGATTTAATTTCCCTCCCAAATTTTGTTTCAGCAACAAGTGGAATATTAGAAGAGCTCACAAATAATCTTCATCAGAATCAATAATACATTTTTCTTCCCTATGAGGAGGTAGGACTTTAAAAGTGGCATAACATAATTCTGAGCAAAATTCGGTGTTCAAAAATAAAGGTTTGAGGACTATTCTTGTGTCTGAAAATTATCACCATTATCTCTGTATTGACCTGGGTCAACCCAAGACATATTGCTGCCTGGGGTGAAATACAAGGTAGTGCTCTGTCCCTTTCCACATACTGAACTTGACTGGATTGGACTACCAGTTGAATTTTAAGTCACTATTGTTGACGGGATACTGTTCTCTCCCACATCTGAAGGCAATAGAGCCGTTCAGAGGATGAGGAAAACATGTGTAGCACACACAGTTCTGTCCTTTAAGAGCAGGGAATGGCAAGTGGACTTTGGGAAGAACAATTTTGAGTAGCTGCCCCCCAATATGTGCTTCTTGAGGCAGCTGCCTCACTTTGCCTAATTATAGATATTGACACACACAGATTCATCCAAAACTGAAACCCACCACAAAAATTGAAAATGCTCTTGGAATATAAAATATAGGCAGTAAATTTCAGGTTTAAATGTGTTGCTCAACTCTAATAAATGTATGTGGGTTTGTTTTGTTTTGCAGGTTGTTTATGTAACAGCTACAATGCCGTATGTGGTCCTCATGATATATTTAATCAGAGGCCTAACACTCCATGGAGCTGCAAATGGACTGATATACATGTTTACACCAAAGGTGAACGCTAAATAATTGCTTATGGAAACGGACATGTACCTTTCACAAATGTATATTTTCATAAAAGAACTTTCCTGCCAATGAAGAATACAATGCAATTGTTATGAATAAGATCTCAGTCAGACAAAAAGATACTGAAAGAGTCTATCATTTGAAAGCACTACATCCAGGAATCTGCACTCACAGGCACCATTTTGCTGATGTATCTATAGAAATCTCCCACCCACAAAGGCAGCAGAACTGCCCTTTCCACAGAAGTGAATGGGGCAGAATGAATACACAAAAGATAACAGGTCATAGAACATTTGCCAGTGCAATGCATCACTATAAAGGAACAGGATGAAGCCCCATTGATTCCTGTCCACAGACATGCAGGGGCCATAGCATTCAGATTCTCCCATGTTTACGTAGCTGATGGGAAGAGCTGATGGTGCGCCACTCTATTCTGCCTTGGTCAGGCCTCACCTAGAATACTGTGTCCAGTTCTGGGCACCACAATTCAAAAAGGATATTGACAAACTGGAGCGTGTCCAGAGAAGGGCAACTAAAATGGTGAAAGGTCTGGAAACAATGCCTTATGAGGAAAGACTTAGGGAGCTGGGTATGTTTAGCCTGGAAAAAAAGACGGTTAAGGGGCGATATGATAACCCTGTTTAAGTTTTTGAAGGGGTGTCACATTGAGGATGGAGCAAGCTTGTTTTCTGCTGCTCCAGAGACTAGAACACGGAGCAATGGATGCAAGCTCCAGGAACAGAGATTCCACCTCAACATTAGGAGGAACTTTTTGACAGTAAGAGCTATTTGGCAGTGGAACATACCCTCAGAGCGTGGTGGGGTCTCCTTCCTTGGAGGTCTTTAAACAGAGGCTAGATGGCCATCTGTCAGGGATGATTTGATTGTGTATTCCTGCGTGGCAGGGGGTTGGACTGGATGGCCCTCGTGGTCTCTTCCAACTCTACAATTCTATGATTCTATGTCAAGATAAATGAATTTGGTGTGTTATCTTATTGGTTTCTGACAAAAATCCCAAAGGTTTGCCGAGATCCTACTTCACATAGTCATGAATGTGTAACTACATCTCATCTCCCAACTCTACCCCCAAACCTACCTTAACAGCCAGCAGCAGCATTGAGCAATGGATGTCTGTTCTGCTGTGGATCAGTTTGACGCAGGATGACATTTCCAGTCCCCTTCTGCCAGCAATCTGCAGTGTAGCAATCAGAATCATGACTCTGGTAGCAACTCCTCATTGCACTGCAGATTGCTGGTGGGAAGGAGTTGGAAACGTCCTGTGGTGCCCTGTTTGCCAGCAGAACAGACCTCCATTGCTTTATGTGGCTATTGGCTGTTAAGGTGGGTTGCAGGGGGAGGGAGGCATTTGTTTTTACGGCAATAGTGCCACAGTTGTGAATACAGAGCATTGCTGAATACAAAGTAGTTACATGTCCATAACTCTAAGTTATGAATCCATAACTGCAATGTAGGATGCCAGCTGATATAAAATGTGTGTGCTTTTAATGCCACAAATCTAAAGGAATTTAACTTGGGGTCAGTGTACATGTACTTTGAAAATTAATCCCCTTGAAAAGTAAATGGACACAGAGAATCTAATATGGCAGTTGCGTGACATATTATCTCCTTTCTGTCAGAGACATCTCTGTTGACACAAAAACTAGTGGTAGATTAATAATAGACCAGCTGTGCATTTAATTGCAATAAGATCTATAAAGCTGAAAGGAATAGGAAATATTATTTAATGGTGGATGAGTGTTCAGATTTTAGGAAAGGAGTTGGAGTGGATTACGGATCCAGGCCAATGCCTACCCGGCTCAGACATCTGAGACCAACTTGAATTAAGTGGCACTAAAGCCAAAGGCCTTTGCACACTTACAAGCAAGAAAGCCCCACTGAACTCACTGGGACTTATCCAGAGTAAATGGGCACAGGATTAGAGCATGAACACATTTATGTCAAAGCAGTCTATTTAACTGGATTTAGAAACCAAGTCCAAGTGTTAATCCCAATTATATTAGACCCATTGAATCAATGGAACTTACGTAAGTGTTGATTTACTAAGTTTACTTTCATTCAATGGGTCTAATGTAATTGGGATTAACAATTGCATTTAGGCTAATACTTTACATTCTTTGTTCCAAGTGCATGCCACAACAATTTGTAATGAATCATATTTATAGGCAAGTTGAAAACATGAATAAAAGTCTTAAGCTTCTATACAACTGATCCATCCTCATGGTTTATGCTTTGCAGCTAGAGCAATTAGCCAACCCCAAGACTTGGATTAATGCAGCTACTCAGATCTTCTTCTCTCTTGGGCTTGGTTTTGGCAGTTTGATAGCTTTTGCCAGCTACAACGAGCCAAACAACAACTGTGAGCGACATGCCATAATTGTTTCATTAATAAACAGCGCCACTTCAATATTTGCCAGCATTGTCACTTTCTCCATTTATGGCTTTAAAGCAACATTCAACTATGAAAACTGCATGAATAAGTAAGCTTGACTTTTAATCTTGTTCCCTTCTTTTTTTTCTCTGCATCTGAAAGTATCTAACAGGCAAGTCTCAATTTGCATTGCCCCAATTTACATTTCAAATGTTCCATGTTTCTCCAGAAATAATCAATCACCTACAATGCAAAGAGGGAGAAAGGAACTGCAGCCTTTGGCATTGCTGGAAGGAAGGGGTTTCCTTTGCCTGGTTAGAAGGGAGAAAAAGAAACTGGAATCCTATTGTCTTGGAGGAATGGATTTCCTTTTTAAAAAGGGGGCATGAGGGATGAAGAAACAGTAAACTTAAAAGAGTTTTGATGTGGCTGGAAGGGCTTCCTCTGTTTGCTTAGCAAGGGGGTGCTGGTGAGCAACTGGAGGCTCATAATCTAGAAGGGAGGTGTTTATCCTGATAAAAGTAAGTTTTGATGTTCTATGCTTTAAACCTCTTTCAGATTGGTGGTGGGTTGAGTAAAATTGCTTTGTGGCTACTTCAGCTCCATCAGAACACATCCCTCAGCCTCCAACGATTCCTTATTAAATTACCCCCCCTTATGTTATTCTCAAATTATATTGCAAGTCCCGAAATGAAACTCCAACATAAATTGAGACTCTCCTGTGTAATCAATGCATTTTAAATTTATTTTAAAAGTCATTCATGAGTGCCAGACATCTACATGAAACCTTGTCAATGGAATCGCACCATCATTTCCAAACCTTGTTTGGTGTAGGATAGCAGGCATCCAATTTTGTAAGAACCTCACTAAGAAAGATATCTTTGACTTTATATTGATCATGTTTTGCAATCATGTGCATCTTGAAAGTTATTTTTTGACTACATATCCCAGAATTCTCTATCCAGCATGGTCACTGGTCTAATTGCACATCCCATTGGTAATATGCTGGGAGCTGTAGTCCAAAAAGTCAAATTTTGAATCTTTTTCATACTACTGTCAGACATCACTTCCTAAAACTCTTTATTTCACACATTGCAAATGCATCTGAGTAACCTAAGATGAGAGCTTACAAGTATAGTTTTGCAACATCCTTAATACAAAGAATGAAAATGAAAATGTGTCCTGTCCTAAACTTACCTGTGATTATTTGGGAGCCCTACATAGCCACTGACTCACCCCTCAATTCAACTGTTTTTAAACTGACTGGTTTTATAAAATGTGTCAGTAAAATCAATATTGGAAGCATCTGGTTTGTCTCACTATTATATATGGAAATTAATTAATGCAAATTAAAATTGGTCTCTCTTAAATTATACTTTTTTAAAAAAGCAATACCCATTTTCACCATATAATATAAATTGCTTTTTGAAAACATTTTTACCTGAAAGGTTCTTGTTTAATTTATCATGCAGGGTGATCTTGCTATTGACCAATTTTTTTGACTTGGAAGAAGGATTAGTAACAATGGAAAACCTTGAAGATATGAAACATTTTCTAGCATCTGCTCATCCCACAGAATATACAAAGCTATTGCCACAGATTAAGAACTGCAGCCTGGAAGCTGAACTAGACACAGTGAGTTGCTTTTTAAAATAGGTGGGACCAGCACAAAAGCTGTCAGTATATCTCCAAAATGTTAAAAGTAACAACAATCCAATCCCATACTGATATAAAAACCCTAAACATGGTAAAAAAGAATGGGATGACACAACCTTGCTGAAGTTAAACAGGCCTGGGACTACTCAGTTACCCTGACGGTATAGTGGTCTCCAACACAGCAGATTCCAGATGTTTTAAATAACTGCTCTATCATCTCTACTGGCACTAACGATTAGAGCTGATTCTAGTTGTGGCCCACACACCTAGCAGGCACTAGGTGGGGAAAGCTGGTGTAGCGGCTAATAAAAATCTGGAACTGACATGATGCAGATTCAGATTCCAGCCCAGCCATGAAAACACCATGATAGATTCACCTTCAGGTCACCATAGGTCAGAAACAACTTGAAGGCACACTAGTTATTCCCAAGCTCTTGAGTAGTACAGTGCATACACTGAGTTATGACAGGCAGAATACCAATTAGATGATTGCAAAGCAGCTTCTTGTAAAGTGCTGTAACACTCCCCATTTAACTCTTGGTGTGTTTATAACTTTAAATTCTGAGCACAGCTCATTCCACAAAATAGCAATCTAGGGCTAGGTTTGAGAAAGCAGTCTTAGACTGCAACAGTTCCAAACCATTTGTTTAGTAGCACTTTTCTTACTTCTGAATTTACCTGAATTTACCTTGGGTTTTTAATTACATTTTTCAACTAGCAAAATGTTGGCTAGCCTGTGGTGCTGATTCCTTTTCTAACCAAATGTTGCTTTGCATGTGCCAATGTGTTCTCCAGTAAGTTTTTTCTTCTTTCCTCTCCATGGACAGGCTGTTCAAGGGACTGGATTGGCATTCATAGTATATTCTGAAGCAATAAAGAACATGGAGGTCTCACAGCTATATTCGGTGTTGTATTTTCTTATGCTGCTGATGTTGGGAATAGGCAGCATGCTGGGAAACACTGCAGCAGTCCTCACTCCTTTGACTGATAGCAAGTTCCTTTCCTCTCATGTGCCCAGAGAGATGATCTCAGGTAAATCTGATTACTTCAATAGCTCTAATGCAGTCCAAGAACCACCATGTGTCCACGAGCCTCATTGACAGCGCTCCACCTGTAATACTTCTACACAGCCACTCCAACTGCAGTTTTGGACACAGAGACACATAAACCAGCTGTATCTCCACTATGACACAACACTCATTTTCGTATCTGGAGTGGGAGACATTCATAGAATCATAGAATTGTAGAGTTGGAAGAGACCACAAGGCCCATCCAGTCCAACCCCCTGCCATGCAGGAATACACAATCAAAGCATCCCCGACAGATGGCCATCCAGTCTGTTTAAAGACCTCCAAGGAAGGAGACCCCACCATGCTCCGAGGGAGTGCGTTCCACTGCCGAACAACTCTTACTGTCAAAAAGTTCCTCCTAATGTTGAGGTGGAATCTCTGTTACTGGAGCTTGCATCCATGCTCCATCCTCAATGTGACACCCCTTCAAATACTTAAACAGGGCTATCATATCGCCCCTTAACCGTCTTTTTTCTAGGCTAAACATACCCAGCTCCCTAAGTCTTTCCTCATAAGGCATGGTTTCCAGACCTTTCACCATTTTAGTCGCCCTTCTCTGGACACACTTCAATTTGTCAATATCCTTTTTGAATTGTGGTGTCCAGAACTGGACACAGTATTCTAGGGGAGGCCTGACCAAGGCAGAATAGAGTGGCGCACCATCAGCTCTTCCCATCAGCTGCATAAACATGGGAGTTTTTGCTATGAATGCTATGGCCCCTGCAGGTCTGTGGACAGGAATCAATGGGGCTTCATCCTGTTCCTTGATAGTGATGCATTGCGCTGGCAAATGTTCTATGATGTTTGCTTTTTTGAGAGTCGGTATCAAGAAAGTATTGACTGCTCTAGCTCTAGCTCTAGCCTACTATCACATGATAGTAGTCAACTGGCCACTTTAGCAGCATATTGTGTAGAACATAAAATCTGTTCAATTACAAGATTTTGGTGCTTGTCGCACTTTTTCAGATGCAACTAAAATTATTTCCTGTATTCTTACAGGTGGAGTGTGTATTGTTAACTGTTTAATTGGCCTATTGTTTACCATGCAAGCTGGCAACTACTGGTTTGATATCTTCAATGACTATGCAGCTACCCTATCCCTACTGCTTATTGTACTGGTGGAAACTATTGCTGTCTGTTACGTGTATGGGCTAAGGAGGTAATAATTCCATATCCCCCACCCCCATATAATTGCTATGCTAATCCATTAGCCAAATGGGTACTTCTCCACTGAGGGGAAAGGGTCTCCTTCATGTTACTTCTATTTACCGGTATTTATTTTTCTGGTCATTATTCCTTGCTTCATGTAAGAATGTTTCTTTCTCTGTCAGATTTCAGAAAGCCCTTGGTGTGATGATTGGACATGAACCAAGTTGGTACTGGAAGATTATGTGGGCTTTTGTCAGTCCTGTGCTAATTGTAAGCCTCTTTATATTTTACATCACTGACTACATCAGGACAGGGACACTACAGTACCAAGCCTGGGATGCAACAGAGGTATTTTACTCACTAAGAACATCTCTAAGCATAGCTGTATGCAAGTCAGTAACTCTGTAAAGAAGCTACAACCCATAATTTTGCAATATCTAACTGCTCTATTTAAATCCATTACTTTGAAGTACCGTATGTATTTCAAAAAACAGGGATAGTTTGTTTGTTGTTTTTTTTAAATGCACCACTGCCATAAGAAAACCAGGCTATTACTTAAAACAGCACCTTGGAACAAAGAAAAACAACATTTAACAAGGGTTTTGCTTTTTAGCAAATCTTGGAAGTTTAGAGGCATACCATACATTTTCAGTTTTTTCAATGACTGTATAAGTCACACCCCCATGTGAAGTATGCTGTTCTAAACTCATGCCTGTACTCATTAGAAAAGACAAAGCTTTTGAGGCTGACTGTATCATTCACTGTAATCTTTATACAGATGTAACTTTAATCTTAACATTTTTATATAGCTGCAGAGGGAAAGCATCCATAGCAGAAACCTTAACTATCAGCATGTTGTATACTGACAAGAGAATAATCACAGATCATAATCACAGATCTTTGCTTCAAATACAGCTGCAATTGTATGCAACTTAGTATATTCTCCAAACCTTGCCGTAAACAATCCTGGCTGGATTTTCGCTGATCAAACCTTGCTTAATAGGAAGTGTAGATGTAAACATCCATCACCTGAATCATTTAGAGACCTAAGAAAACAGTATTTTGGCTATATCTAAAAAAAAGAAGATATTCACTATGAAAGTAATCCAAGAGGTTTTGAGGAAAAGAACTTGGCTTTCACAATATGGGTATTTGATTTCCAGACCTAACTTTTCACACAAAAAATAGCATTAAGTTACTGCTCTGCATGAATATACTTTCCAGTCTAAAATTCTAATTTCTCTCTCTTTCAGGGACAATTGGTTACAAAAGACTACCCAAGTGGTGCTCTAGCGGTTATTGGACTGCTTGTGGCAGCTTCTACTTTGTGTATACCACTTGGCGCGATATTAGTTTTTATAAAAAAGCAAGTTAGCAGTTAGTACTGGACTTAGAATGTCAACAGCTGCAACTTCTCTGTACCACCTTGAAGACTATAGCAGTGATAACTTCCAACAATAAGCAAGACACACAGAACTTGGCTATCATCATCCTAAAATATTCGCTTGGACATTCTCATAGTCAAAGAAGCTGTTCTGTAGCAAATTAAGGTTTACAATTGCTTTTGAGAGATATGAACATAGCAACTGGGGGCTAACAAATACCTATCAAGTATATATTAGCCCATTCCATCTGCTTCCTTAAAAGCAATCTTTTGAGCGGAAGCATGTTCCTTTTCTACCTGAAGTGTAACAAGAAAGTTTTGCATTGCTGGAAATCTGCAACATCACAGTTTTTCCATGTATAATGCATAGGTCTGACTATGCAAGTTATATGCATGGTTCATGGAATGTATCTTTTAGTAGATGCTAGCACTTTCTTTAGGAGCTACATTAGCTCATTTACCCGAGTTATCATGCAAAGCATTATCCATTTTTGAGTTACTAATACAGATAAAACAGCTAACAGTATACTAAATTTCTCTTTTTCTGTAAGTACAGTACTTCACATATTTTTAAATGGTAGCAGGGCTGGGAAAATGTTAAGCACCAAGGCAAAAAAAAAAGTAACCCAGCTATTTTGGGTTACAATTTCCAGCAGCCCTGGAAGCACATCCAATGGTCAGGAATGCTGGGAGCTGCAATTTAACAACCTCCAGAAAGACACATTTCACACTCCTGCTGGAATTATTATGAGCTGGGAAACTAAAACAGACAGATGTTAGCTGTATTAAGATAATGTGCATGAAAATGTTCTTAACAGCAGATGCTGCATTTATACAATATTCTTAATGTTACGTTCAAGCAAAAACAGTACCGTAATCAGAAAATACAATATGTGGCAAAAGTGATATATGAAGGCTTCTTTTTACTTGTCTTCTTTCCCTGAACCTTAATCACTGGCTGCCAAACGTCCTGAAACAATAAAAGCTATAAAAAATTTAGAGAAGCAGAAACTCCCCCATTGCCATCATATGCTTCCCTGTGGGTAAGGAGCCACACATTGTTTATCTATCCCTTATCAGCTAGGCTGGAATGTATTTCCAATTCAAGAATATACTAGGAACAAGAAATACACCCCCCCCCGAACTACTATGAATGTAACGCTTCCCCAACAATATTTTAACAACAGAAATTTATATTAAAAGGATGTGAATGCTATTTTTCATCTTGGAATACTTCTAGACAACTGCATACTCTTCATTCATTTTTCCTATTTACGACTTCATAGGAAGTCAAGTCATTATAGAAGACCTTTTATAGAAAGTCAAGATATTGGCTGAAACTTAATATGTATTATAATGTCAAGCAACATTGAACATAAAGAAATCAATGCCAGGCTCTTTAAGTTACAACAGGATATGTGAAAAGAAGACAGATTATGCTACAAGAAGTATGTTCCACACCTCTGGGAAATTTTGGAAAAAAAAACCTGTTCTATTTCCAAGCTTCGGCTAGACAGTACTAAGGGCAACAAAGACAGATTAATTAGAGTGTTTCCATGAGATGCATATGCAACCGACAAGACATTTTCACACTGGTTTATTAAAAATTGACATTAAACAAAACCTGTACAAAAAACAGTTAGTTGCTTGATCTTTTTTTTTTTAGTAGGTATGAAGAAATTATCGCCTTGGACCTCCTCTTCCTCTGCCACGTCCTCTTCCTCTGCCACGTCCTCTTCCACGCCCTCTTCCTGCAACTGAACAAAAAAAAAAAAGAGAGAGAGAGAAATTTCCTTGGAATAAACACGAAATAGTGACATGTAATGTAAAGGTTCTATCTGAGTCTGGAACTAGTATTTTCAATTTAAAATTTCATTTACATGCCTTATTTTCACTTTAAAACTAAGTTTTCATTAATACTCAACAAAACATCTTTAGTAACAGAGGCTCTGTGTATTAAGTTAGCTTCTAAATGGTATATAACCATCATTCTTTTTTAAACATCAGACATAAATGCAATATATTAAGGAATGGGGTAAGAGATTGCTGAGCTTGATCACAAGTAAACAGCTTCCTTTTGCCACAGGCAGTCCAAAACTTAAAGAGAAATTTGCTAAGTAGGTATAAAGTCTGTAAATTCCACTAGGACAGATTCCACAACAGCTTAATTCCCAGCATGTCCCCAGCACAAGGACTTCCTTCAAGAGCAAAAACAGGGCATACTGATCTTTTAAGTCTCTTGTCTACAAGTAAGGAATTACACTCTTGCCCTAAACAGCTCATGAAGAAAGTCAGAGAAACTCTGCTCCAAACATTTAAAAAGTTGACATGAGGAAAGCAAGCAATTGGATCTCTGGCCCATACTTAACTTCATCTTTGCACACACACACACACACTACAAAAAAGGACTTACTTTGGAACATGAACTAAATAAGATGGTCTGATATGATAAAGCAACTGAGATACTAGGGTTTCCAAGGAAGAAATTTGAGGTGGCAGTAACAAATGAATAGAAATGAGGAACATAAGCACTCCATAAATGTAAAACATTCAAATACTTATATGCTGTCATGAAAATGATTGAAGTTATCCAGGTAATATATTACTTTTTCAGATTTAAGAAATGAACAGCATGACACTGTTGAGACATTATTTTGTAACTGGAAGGACAAGCAGGCTGTGGCCACCAAATCCAGGGCTATGCTGTCTAGTGGCTAACAGAACTAGAAAAGTTACTAAAGGATAATTCTTCAGCTTTAAAGGAACAGGTGGAAGAAATGACTGTGTAAAATAAATTAAAATAAAACCATATAAAATGTCAAACTGAGAAAAACAGTGATCAAGTAGCCTTCCAACCATTAATTTTTTACAATATGAATCAGTATGGTTAACAGATTGGGTATAAAGAATGAAAAAAGGTGCTGCCATATACATAAGAATGAAAGCTGCAAGTAAGCATACTTAGGAAAGATAAGTTCACATATATTGCAAAAAATATCTACCCTTAGTAGACTGAGATGAAGTCACTAACCTGCCTCCCTTTTCTTGGATTTGACTTTTGGTTCAACATCCACCAAGAGAGTATCCAGTGGCAAGCTGTCTGGCAGAATGAAATACCTAATATTATTGCCTCGAATACTCAAAGTTTCCAGCTGGACGGGTTCTCTGTTTTTCAGAGTCATTTTCACAGCTTTCAGATGTGTATTCATACTGACGTCCACTCCTGAAAAACAAAAAAACAGAAAGCTTTGTATACATACAGGTATTTAAGAGTCTTGTATGGTCATTTATTAAGGTCTCCAACTTGAGAGTCCCAATAATGAACAGTACACACACACCAATATCTGTGGGAAGACATTCTTGGATTTACCATGAAAACACATCCAGTTGGAAATGAATGACTTCTGGCTCAAGCATACCATAAGCATACTGTGCTAGAGGACTTAGAGATTCCTAAAAAAGACCTCTAGGCATTTTCTAGGTCCTCCAGTATGACTCTATGGTCAACTCCCAGAGAAAATATACGAGTCTTGCTGGAGGACCTAGAAAATGCTAGAGAGAACTTATTTTTGGGGTGCAGATAACTGAAACCACAGGTACCAGTCCCACAGATACAGGGTTGTACTGTACTATTATTTGCATGGAGAAGAGAAAAGTGAGCATCCTACATGTTCAGTCACCCAACACAGTTGCAAAGAAAGTGCTGCTACTCAAACGCAAAAATACTCAAGCTACATATTGAAAAGCTGTTTTTCTTTTTGTGTTATTGTTTGAGCAATACTATTTCTCGGTTTTCTTTAATTATCTAAACCATCCCTGGTGTAGTGTACAATACTGTGTATATACAGATAAACAGTATAACATCCCCTCTCATAATTCACCGCATTATTCCTGTAATGTAACATTGGTCTGTTTACAGTATCAATCAAATTAAGGGCATTCATATCCAGGCAAAAATCTTCTAGATAAATTACATAAAGTATTTGATAGTTTACACACCCAAGCTGCAATCCATAATTAACCACCCCTTCCTCTCTCCAACAGTGACAGGCTTGGTTAAAGTGAACATGGCATTTAGCTCTATCAAACATCAAGTAGGGAAACAGTGACCCGGAAAAAAAAAGCTGTCCAGAGCTCTGGCATAACATGCTTAACAGCACTGGAGTGCAACAAAGGGAAACTAAGTTCAAATCCTAGTTAAACCCTGTAGGGTGGCATTGGGTAAGCTTATTTCTAAGCCCAAATTCACAAAGTTGTGCAATTAAAATGGGGCTCTCAGATGTATACAGCTCTGGCTTACTTGAGCAAAAGTTGGGAAACATGTGCAACTCACAACTTTTCTACCTCTTTATGCAACAGCTATTCTGGAAAATGTTACCCCCAAGCTTGATCCATATACAAATATTACATTTTGGAGCAGACAGAACTGCTAGTGAAATAGAATTTGACTATATTTTAAGAATCCTGAATCCCATACCTGTGATGGTTCCATGAACCTGGGTTCCATTCTTCAGTTCAATAGTTACAGTTTCATGACTTAGTTTCATAAGAAATCTGCAATTTATAATTAAGAGATAAATTAGTTTTTCAACTTGAATACAATACTGTACTATAAATGAAGAACTGAGATTCTTTGCAACTGGAAAAAAACCCATAAAATGCAGCATTAATAACATTTTAAAGTACCTCTAAACTATCCCATTGGCAAAAGAATAATTTAACCACTGTGAGAAATCTGTTCTTATTCTATAGTGGCAATTAATGAGTCTATAGCCCAACAAGTGTGGTTAAACATATAAGGAAAGAGTGTGTCGTTCTGTGAGAAAGGGAAGACACGTTTGTGAAATCCGTAACATCAACTTGTCAGGTTAAAAACATCTATATGCTTGCTACTCAGAGTGCAGAAAAATCCAGACCCTACTGCAAGATTTACATGCAAGTAAAAGATTTAAATTCTGTTACAAATCATTTGATTCTTTCAAAATGTGCTCCAGCTCTGTCAGTTTCATGGACCAAGATTGTTGCTTCTACATGACATACAGAAATGAACATGTGAAGGCTTTCTTACCAGACTATCTTCAGGATGGGAAAACTTTTATCAAATAACTGTGCACATTTGTGCAACTCATGTCCCTCACTCACCAAAAGGTTGTGTGAGGAAAGCAAGATAGAACTCAAAATTTGAACAGATTTTTTTTTAAATAAAGAAATCATGTACTGAAGATTACGATATAAAACAGTAAAATTCAGTATCAAATTACGAATAACCAGTCCAGTCCTCCACAATCGGCTTGTTCATAGTCCACAAGAGTGGTGGCATCAGCACAAGCACTGCATCTGGACTGTTATGTTTATATGGGGAAAACAGTTCACTGCCCAACAGCGATCACTGGATAAGCCCTGCATTAACATTCACATATCAGACAGTATGAACATGCAAACAAACCAGCACCAGTAAACAGTATGAATGACCACTACTATTAGCAACACAGACTGACACCCTACCCCCCCCCTATATGTTCCAAGACCCCCTGTGGATACCTGAAACTGTGAGCAATAGGGAACCCTATTATTTTCAATGGGATAAATGCCGGAAGTTGACCACAGAATTGCACTGGAGGACCAAAAAATGCCTAGAGAGAGAACATACTTTTTTTGGATGTGGATACCTGAAACTGTAGATATTGAATCCATGGATATGGGGTGGGGGGGGGGCGAGTCAACCTGTACCAATGAAAGAGCTTTGCATCAAGGCTCCCAATCAGGTGTCCTCACTGGTGGCTTTGTTAAAACTACATACAGTAGCACCCTCGTACCCATGGGGGATTGGTTCCGCCCGCCCCCCACTGCAGATACTGAAATCAGTGGATAAGAGTAGATGCCAGACTCCTTCTCCCCCCCCCTTTCACCCTCGCCACTGCAGCCCTCCTATGGATGGGAGAAAGGAGGTGAGTTCTCTCCTCTCCCTCACCCGTTCACTCCAGCTGCCGTGGATAACTGAATCAGTGGATAGTGAATCAGCGGATACGGGGGTGCTACTGTATATGCTTACCAAGGCAGTTATCAAAAACCAGTGAAATTATAAATTTAAAAGGCTTTTAAAAGCAAATAAATATTAAAGGTTCTTCAGGAACCTTCCCATAAGGTACCTAATGGTCGTTGGCACTAAATGGGGAGGGGAGATGTCTGGCTGGAACAGAAGCTGGATAGATGTTACTTCATCTCCTTCCTTCTCTTGGAATCCTTTCCTCGGGGCAGCTGATAGGAGAAGAACATCTAACTGCAGCAGGCTTTTGCCTGCTTCTCTTCCATTCCCATAAACCTCAATATTCAACAGATGGGTCAGTGTGCAGAAAGGCACCACACCCTGGCCTACAGTTGGTCTACCCCCATTATTTCATTTTCTAAAATGTGAATTAAAGAAGAAAGAAACATGTCTGGATGCAAACGCTAAACATCTAGAAGTGATATTTCTGTAGGTTCAAGAATGCTGCACCTGCAAGAATCCCTCTTCTTATGTACCCAATAGAATAAGGCCAGAAAACCTCCCCCCCACACAATTATGGCAATTCTTAAAATCTTTTTATTATTTTCTACAATACACAATACAAATTACTTCATGCACCAATTTTAAACTTGAACGAATGGCAGGGTCTGAGTCTGAAAGTACATAATGCAATCCTTCTTAACCTTCTTTGGTTTATGGGCTTTTTTTTAAATGTGAAAAAAAGGTATGAATCAACTGCCCCCTCCGCTTCCCCCATGCACTGTTACACCATTTCCAAAATAACGCGAAAGAAAGCAGAAGGAGGTGGAAAACCCCACTATTCTCATGACCCCCCTGAAGCTCATTTTTTTCTTTTCCAAATATTATTTATTTTGCGAAGAAAAGCCAGAGAGAGAAAATGGTTTTATTTCATTAAAAAAAAACACTACCCCCCCTCAAAAAAATCTCATTTATAGGCCTCCCAAATATCCCCGCATATTTTTGGGAGGTCCCTCCCCCCCCCGCGTGCGAGGCTCCAGGCGGGGGAACGAGCGCAGCCGTGAGGCGCCGGGGCCAGCGAGGGCCCACCGGCAAGGACAGGGCCCCCTTCCAGGCCCGGCCCGCGTGGCTCCCGCCCCCGTTTACCTCACGAGCTTCATGGCGGCAAAGCGCTAACTGGGACCAGCTGAGGCCGCGCCCTCCCCGGCACCGAAAAGCCACAGGCGAGCAAGTAGGAAGAAGCAGCCACGGAAATTGAGGCCGGAGCCGCCGCCAGAGACTAGGCCGCTTCCGTTACTCGCTGCGAAGAAAGGCGCTCCTGAGTTCTGAGGGGGCGCGCGATGAATGGGCGGAAGTACCGCCTCCTCTTCCGCTCCTTCCTGCAAGCGAAGACTAACGGGAAGGCGGAGTTGAGTGGGGTTGAGCGCCACCTGCCGGGCCGGGAGACTCAATGCAAGTGGGAGGATGGCTCAGGCGCATGCGCTGAAAAGGAGGCCTGCTTTCCAAGGAGAGACTGCTGATGTCAATGCTTTCTCCTTGGATGCATCCACTGAGACTATGGAGATTTTCACACTACAGTTATAGTGTTACTATTCCACTTTTACTGCTCTGGCTTCCTCCTGTGGAATTCTGGGGTTTGTAGTTTAGTGAGGTCTAAGAACTCTCTGGCTGACTTGGATGATGGAATCAGGAGCATACTTATCAAATTTGCAGATGACACCAAATTAGGAGGAGTAGCTAATACCCTAGAGGACAGGATCAAAATTCAGAATGACCTGGATAGACTGGAGAGCTGGGCCAAAGCTAACAAAATGAAATTCAACATGGAGAAATGTAAAGTACTGCACTTAGGGCGGAAAAATGAAATGCATAGATATAGGATGGGAGAGACTTGGCTGAATGAGACTACATGCAAAAGGGATCTAGGAGTCCTAGTAGACTACAAGTTGAACATGAGTCAACAGTGTGATGCGGCAGCTAAAAAGGCCAATGCGATTTTGGGCTGTATCAATAGAAGTATAGTATCTAGATCAAGGGAAGTTATAGTGCTGCTCTATTCTGCCTTGGTCAGACCTCACCTAGAATACTGTGTCCAGTTCTGGGCACCACAATTCAAAAAGGATATTGACAAATTGGAGCATGTCCAGAGAAGGGCAACTAAAATGGTGAAAGGTCTGGAAACCATGCCTTATGAGGAGAGACTTAGGGAGCTGGGTATGTTTAGCCTGGAAAAAAGACGGTTAAGAGGGGATATGATAGCCCTGTTTAAGTATTTGAAGGGGTGTCACGCTGAGGATGGAGCAGGCTTGTTTTCTGCTGCTCCAGAGACTGGAACACGGAGCAATGGATGCAAGCTCCAGGAACAGAGATTGCACCTCAACATTAGGAGGAACTTTTTGACAGTAAGAGCTGTTCGGCAGTAGAACGCACTCCCTTGGAGCATGGTGGGGTCTCCTTCCTTGGAGGTCTTTAAAGAGAGGCTGGATGGCCATCTGTCGGGGATGCTTTGATCAAGATTTCCTGCGTGGCAGGGGGTTGGACTGGATGGCCCTCGTGGTCTCTTCCAACTCTACAATTCTATGATTCTATGAGAGTTGTAAACTCTCCTTAAACTGCAAATCCCAGTATTTTTAAGCCAGCATGGTGTAAGTGGTTTGAGCGTTGGTGTAGGATGCTGTGAGACCAGGGTTCAGTTCCCTGCTTGGCCATGGAAACCCACTGGGTGACCTTGGGCAAATTACTTTCTCTCAGCCTAAGAAGAAGACAAGGGCAAACCCCCTCTGAACAAATTCTGTCAAGAAAACCTTATGACAGGTTTGCCTTAGGGTCACAATTTATTTTCATTTTTAAACTGCCTTGGGGAAAGATGGGAAATAAAGCTAATAGTAATAATGAATTATGTCAAACAGTAGTGGAAAGTTGGGAAAAAATTCAACACATTTGTGAAATTCTCTCACTGTAGGTCCAGTCATTGTGTAAAGTTAGCCATAAAGGCGAGGTCATAGTCTCTTCAACAGTGAAAAGCAAAGCAATTACGAGCAACAGCTAGTAAGGACCAAGTCTGTCTCCACCATTAGGTGTGTGTAGGTGTTTGTGTGATTGCCTCAGGCTGGGTGTGCAGCAATAACAGCCTCCTGGTTGTTCCATCAGGACATCCTTACTATTCCCCTTTGCCATATAACTTGTTCTAACTTCCGTAAACTGACTTCAAGGCTGAATCCACACTACACAAATAATCCAGTTTGAAACTGGATTATTTGCTACGGCTCCTTCCTATGGACTCCCAAGATTTGCAGTTTTACAAAATCTTTAGCCTTCGCTGCCAAAGAGTGCTGGTCCCTCACCAAACTATAAATCCCAGGATTCAATTGGAAGGAACTATGGCAAATAAGAGGTCCTCAAACTGACCGCAGAGACTATCGATGAATACTTGTAAGTCCCCCTGCTCTGCCACCTCCATGTAGTGAAGCTTGACCATCCGTTTGGCCCCTTCACTCTCCAGTCAAGCCTCACCTCACTGTCACAGCCTTGTTCTGGAACATCGTGCCCCACTCCTCAAAGAAGCTTCTCACTTGAGTAAAAAAATAGGGCAGCTTTTCAGGTTCATTGTCAAAGCTCACTGCCAGCTTCTCTTCTCCCAAGTACCTCTGCAGAATCAGCCCTACCAGTTGCTGATGCGGCTGAGGTAGCGGCGGTCCTGCTGGCTCAGCTAGGCTTCCTGTGGTAACAGGGATCTCCTGCTTAGGTTTTGGACTCTTCTGATCCTCTTGATCCTCCAACCATTTATCCAACAACAGCTGCTGCAGATCTGCTTTCAGATCTCCCATCTCATTTCTTAGATAGTGGTTCTCTTCCTCCAGAGCTTTAGTTCCTGGAGCCTCATCAGCCTCCAGCTCCACAGTCACTTTGTCCTGGTGCGATGAATCATGGCTCACTGAGTTGAACATCATCCAGTATAGCAACGTCTGGCATGAGATCACTCCCAGTTGTGAACTCCAGTTCATGTCTGTGCATGGATCACCTCTGCCACCCATTGCTCTGAGCAGGGGTTCATGGGCCGGGGGTTCCCCAAACCTTTCCTGTCTCCACTACCAATATTTCTCTGTTCTCCAGACAGGTTCACCATGGCTAACAGGATTTAGAGAATTCTGAGCAAACTGTCATGTACTTGTATTTCCAGACACAGTGATCAGCAGTTTCAGAGTTAAAAAGAAAACTTTATTGGCACCGTAATCCAGAAAGCATATCATACCAGGTTGTTGCTCAGAACTGAAACTTGGAAAGCATACAGTATACTAAGAGCATATTACAATTTATGAAATCTGGAGGGCTTCAATACTATTGGTTACTCATCATCCCCTGACCCCCTCTTCCACGGTAACGTCCATCCCATTTTTCCCAAGCTGGTTGTGCGGCTGTGGGCTTATCTCTTCATTTTCATTACCAACCATTATACTCCCCTTCCATAGTCACCACAGACTACTCATTAACAAGCACAAAGAAATGAAAATACAGTTAGCAGGAAAACACTAAAATTGGCAGGAACAGGTCATGTCCGGGACCAAACCTGACACTAATTAAGGAAAGGTCATTGGTAAACTTAAAGAATTTCCTGTATTTAAAACAATGATGGGGAAATAGATCAATTTTCAGGTTTGAAAAATAATGGAAATATAATAATTAGTAGAAGCGTTTTAAGATTGCGCATTTAGGAAATCTAATATTATTAACAAATATAACCCTCTGCTATGGGAAAGGAAGTTATAGTTAGTGTACCCTTGTGGACTTAGGTTGTATCTTAGCAATGTATTGTTTTTTGTTTATTTATATTCCTTGTGTGTATTTTTTATATATGTAAAATATGTCTGTGTGCATGTGTATGTGTTTCAATATTTAAAAAAAAACATTGTCTTGAGTAATGTATGGGTTACAGGCTAAGAATGGTTACTAGTCAGGGGTATAACTATTTGCCATTTTGGTAGCAAAACTTACAGATCTACGCCTTTCCAACATACTAGGATAGCTGGTGAGCAGGCTAGTTTGCTTTCCCCTTTTCTTTCTGTTTTCCTCTTCACATATGCTTGATAAGCGATTCTGGAGGCATCTGCTTACCTTGCCTGTTGTATAATAAGCATACACAGCCACAGAACAATCACCTAGAGTAGAATCCCATTCTTTCCCGGGTCAAGCTTTCTTGCATTGCTTACTGCAGACATGCTGATGCAACCCAACACTGAAAGAAAGTCTTTCTTTCTGTAGCTCTCCTTCACCATCTTCCCAATGCCAATGCTGCAAAAATCCTTCCAACTAGACAGAAGACAAGAAAAGGGGAGGCTGGTCTGGGCTCCCTTCAAAACACTTTGTAAAAAAAGGAGTTTCTTTGTCAGAGGTATTTGTTGTTGCATGATGACCTTAAGGCAAACCTATCGTGGGGTTTTCTTGGCAGAGTTTGTTCAGAGGAGGTTTGCTAGCGCCTTCCTCTGAGGCTGAGAGAGTGTGACTTGCCCAGTGTCACCCAGTGAGTTTCCATGCCTCTGGCATATAAACAATAAGAACATATTCCTGTTACGAACTATGCATTGAGGGAAATGTATACTTCAGACATTATTCTAATGTGCAGCTGGGGATATTTTGTGCAGTCAGAAAACAAAATATGCAGTAGGAAATGTTTTTTTCTGCAGTTGGGAATAGGACCTTTAATCAGGAACAAGGTTACTTTTTCAAGCAAACAGATGAGCAAAAGGTGCAGAAACAGGAAATTCAAATGGCTATTGTTATCTTTCAGTCTTAATAACCTTTTATTTGGACCAACTGCCTGACTACTTGAAAACATTAATTCTTACTGAACTCTTCAAATAAAGAGCGTATGTAGGTATAACCAGTGTACAGCCCTTGGTATCTGCTGGGATTTGGTTCCAGGACCTCCATAGATACCAAAATCTTTGGATGCTGAAGTCCCATTTTATATAAATTATTTTATTTATTTTTTATTTTATTTTATTTTTATTTATTTATTTTTATACAATTTATTTTATTACAATGGCATAGTAAAATGGTGTCCCTTATTTAAAATGCTAAAATCAAGGTTTGCTTTTTTTGGAATTATATTTTTTGGGAATATTTTCAAGCCGTGGACAGTGGAATCCATGGATGCCAAATCCATGGGTGTGGAGGGCCAAGTAGTACTGGACAAGAGCTCACCACTTCTAGCATCTACTTTATGAGAATTTTTTTTAAGAGAAGTTTTTATGTTATGTCCATTCAGTTATGATTGTGAACCTGCAAATTTTAGCATGACACACGCCCAGCAGTCCAGATATACAGAAGTAGAATAAAATAGGTAGCTGCCTCTAATTATGGAATGGCACTATCAGAGAATATGGTGAAACACCATTCATTAATTTAGAAAAAAGGAACAAGCCGAGCCAGCCAGGAGTCGAACCTAGAATCTTCTGATCCGTAGTCAGACGCGTTATCCATTGCGCCACTGGCCCTGCTGCAGAGTTCCTTCTCTATTCTGCCTACTATCTTTCTAGTAGTTTAGGTCTGGTCAAGTCCAACCAATCAAAACCCTCCAAAATCTTTCATTCGGCTCCTCCCTAGTCAAGCCCTCGAGCAGTTTTCGCTTTTGACGAGGCGGAGTTACAACAAAAGCCGCTGAGCCGCCTTCCATTCGGCATCCGGGGAGGGGGGGAGAGAGGAGCTCTGACTCTACGTCACAATTCCGAGCTCCGCCCACGCCTTCCTTCTCCGCTTCGAGTATAGGTCGGCGGGGGTTGCGAGCCGCCGGTTCTCTACCAATCCCAGCATCGCTTAGTCAGCGGAGGGGGGGGGAGGAGTCCTTCTCCCAGGCATCGAAATTCGCTTTCCGACTAGGTTTGTCCCCAATGGGATCCCGTCTTGAAGGGCCAAGGGCGACCCTCAGGTGAGGCGAGGAAGAAGGCTGGACGCCGAGCCGGAGCCGAGCGGCACTTTGGCAGCAGGCGGTCGGCCGGGGGAGAGGAGGGGCGGCAGCCATGGCGGCGGCAGGAGGCGCCTACGAGAACCTGAAGCTGTGAGTACCGGCGGAGTGTCTGTTTGTGAGGGGAGGAATCCCGCCCTTTCCTCGCCTCAGGGCGGCGGGAGGAGAGCCCTCTCAGTCGGGCACAAACTCCCCTCCCGCCTCCCCACAGAGGGCTGGTCGCCTTCGACCGCTCCTGCCGGCCTCCTTTTCGCCCTCCCCTCTTCCTCCTCCTCCATTATATCCCAGGCAGGCAGCTTCGCTCGCCTAGTTCAGCGTCCCTCCGTATCCACGGATTTGGTATCCACGGATTTGAGTATTCACGGCTTGAAAGTATTCTTTTTAAAAAAATAACAATCCAAAAAAGCAAACGTTGATTTTTGCCATCTTATATCAGGGATACCATTTTGCTATGTCATTGCATATGATGGGACTTGAGTATTCACGGATTTGGGTATCTACGGGTGTGTGTGTCCTGGAACCAAACCCAGGGTCGGTTTAAGGCACCAGAGGCATCAGCATCCGCAGGGGGCTCCATGATTGTGGGGGGGGGGCGTAGTAACCCTCCTCCTGCAAAAACATTATTAGTAATAATCTGAATAGCCTGTACTGTGAATGGCTTAGGTTGAGTGAGGTTACATTGACTTGAGATAAACATATGGGCCCCCCAAAATAAAGCATTGCAGGGCCCCCAATTCCTTAAATCGGTCCTGGACCTGAGATAAACATATGAGGCCCCCAAAATAAAGCATTGCAGGACCCCCAAAATTCCTTAAACCGGTCCAGGACCTGAGATAAACATATGGGCCCCCAAAATAAAGCATTGCAGAGCCCCCCAAAATTCCTTAAACCGGTCCTAGACCTGAGATAAACATATGGGGCCCGCAAAATAAAGCATTGCAGGGCCCCCCAAAATTTCTTAAACCAGTCCTGGACCTAAGATAAACATATGAGGCCCCAAAATAAAGCATTGCAGGGGCCCCCAAAATTCCTTAAACTGGTCCAGGACCTGAAATAAACATATGGGCCCCCAAAATAAAGCATTGCAGGGGGCCTCAAAATTCCTTTAACTGGTCCTGATCAAACCCCAGCGGATATGAAGGGACAACTGTAACCTTTCTCTGTCACCTGCAGCCTCCTCCTTCCTACCCCCTTTGCTACTCTATTGAATATCATCGGGCCTCCTGTTCCCAGGCTTCCTCCGCTGCTTTCACCCTCTCCTCTCACGGGGAGACCCAGGATGCTCGGTGGAAGAAAAGCGGGATATAAATGTAACGAGGGGTGATAATAATAATAAGTAACAACTTTCATGCCACCCTTCCCCGTAGGCTGAATGGGATCTGTAACAATGTCTCTTCCCTGGCCAGGCCTTCGTCTTCCATTGAAGACTTTTGATTGCAATTACTGTATTATTATTACAAGTTGTCTCTTCCTGTGTAATATTGTTTTATTTGTGCAATATAAAACATCACAATTTGACAAAGAAAAAAAAGTGCACAGAGTGAAAATTATAAAAAAGCAATAATAATAAAAAGGAAAATACACCACAGCAAAAGGACAAAAAGCAAAAACCAAACAAACAAAGAATACACAGTAGTATTTACAAGTTGTCCCCTCATATTCGCTGGGGTTTGGTTCCAGGATACCAAAATCTGTGAATACTGACGTCCCCATATATGCAATGGCATAGCAAAATTGTGTCCCTTATATAAGATGGCAAAATCAAGGTTTGCTTTTTGGACTGTTATTTTTTAAATAATATTTTCATGAATACTTAAATCCATGGATACCGAGGGACAACTGTATTATTATTACTATTTTATTCATTTCTGTCCCAACTTTCTCCCATCAATGGGATTCAAGGCGGCTAACAACATAATTACAAAAACAATACAGGCTAAAAACAGTACAATGTTAAAATCACATTATGAGTATAAAATTTTTTTAAAAATTAAACAATTTACAAGTTAAAAACATTACAGTAAAAATTAAAATACTTTTTAAAAACTCTTATTTTTTAAAAAAACACACCACACTGCCTGGCTGGCCCAGCCCTTGTTGGTTCATAAAACACTTGTTGGTTAATTTAAAACACTTTTTTCTCACCTTCATTGAATGAGTTCCTCATAGAAAACAGTCTTTGTCCTTAGTTGATCGTTCCCCGAATGAAATGTTATCTTCTTTCAAAGAGCCTTGCCATTGAAGTGTGCTGGGCTGCAAAACTTTAGGGCAGGAATGGGCAGTGTGTGGCTCTCCAGCTGTCGTTGGGCAGCAGGTCCCATCATCCTTCATCAGTGGAAGTGTTGACTGTCGCTGATGAGAGCTGTAGTCCAACAATATCAGAAAGGTCACAACTTATATATCCCTCTCTGAGATGCAAACTGCTTTATACTGGAAACAGTTAATGATCAGTTTAAAGGTCTCAATTTTTATGCCAGTGCACATTAGAGTCTTTTTAAAGCACAGCTCTTGTCTATAAAAACTTGTGTATTCATCATAACTCCAGGGATTTTATTTCGTATATTATTGTTAATATTAGTATGATAGTTTCCTATACATTTTTACATGGAAACACCACCTCAGTTCACCTTATCTTCTTCCCCACTTTCATTCTGCATACTCATTCTTTATTGTACTTTCCTGTGGGTTCCCTGAGCTGGAGCCTTCCAGATGTGCTGGGTTACAAGTCCCATCATCCCCAGAAAGCAGACTTAACTGCGGAGGGTGAGAATTTCTGTCTAACTCATCTAGAAGGCACCAGGGTGGGGAAGTCTATTATAAATGTGTCACAAATAAGACTATTCTTTTACTATAGCTTCTGGAATGTAGGACAGCTTGTACTAATATCTTCCATAGTAATTCTAGTACAGTATTTATAATAGAATTAAAGGGCAAGAAAGATTGTGTTCTGTTCTGCATTGTAGCCTGTAAGAAAAAGTCTGCTGCTTTTCTTTGTTTTGTAGGTATGCCTTTAGTGTTCTCACTTTTGAATTATATATTATTGTTTTAATAGTTTTTGGTTTCAGTAAAGATGAAGAGTGGCTTAAAGTGCTTCAGCAAATAAATAAAATAGGCTAAACTAAAGGTTAGTGCAGTGGTGTTGGAAATGTCAGGAGGAGGGAACACAACATTTTCAGGAGAAAGATGACTCAGGACACATCATGAAGAGTTTTGTAAACACGTTTCATCCATGTTGCTCAGAGAGAAAATTTGCAATCTGATTTTAAACATATTTATACAGGAATATCAGATGTAATTTGTGGAACTAATTTCCAGATAAGCACACTCAAAAAATTTAAATTATCAGAAATAGTGATACTGTTTATCACACAGTCTTCAGTCAGTTAAATAATGGATGACCAAATGAATTTCATGAGTTTTCAAAATACTGTATATCTTCTTGGGTTCGCTATCTTCCACTGTATTGCAGGAAGAAATAGATTCTTACATGGTTGCAAAAATGCAGTTTCCACTGGTGCTAGAAATTAACACCATGAAATTAATTCTTGTGTAATTTATTATGTTTCAAGATTTGATGCTGCTTGATCAAATGTGGAGGGGGCATGAAAATCTAGACTTAGATTCTTGGTAACAGGTGAATCCTCTTTTGTTGGCTGTTAAGTTTTTCCTTTGGGATAAAGCCAAAACCACAAGTTGGCTTTAGTATTTCACTATTAAAGCATAGAAAGTTTCTTTCAGTGTTGCAATAACATTTACTAACTATATTTTCCTTAAGAAGGAGTTCTACTGTGTTCTTGCCTTGTTCTACAACTCTGTTTCCAGTTTCTCAAACCTTGCTCAAATGACGCTGTACAGTAATCTTGGAATGGAATGTTCTGCCTTCCAAGATAGTGAGAACATAGATTAAACAGTTGAGTGTAAATTGAGCAGTACTAATTATTCTGGTACAGTATAAGTCATATGCAAATAACTGATCATCATTTTAATGTTAACAGTTACCCTTGTATATATGAAGCATTGCCTGAACTCAGTAGAAATGCTGTCTCAAACACTGTATCAGGTACAATAATTTCCTTTTTTTAAACTTGGAAATAAAGGTATGATATGGAGTACTTGCTGCACTTCATAATTTTTTAGCCATGTTCATGGTTTTAGAATTGCTGGCTTTTCTCTGTGCAAACTTATTGAAGCCATAATGTAACTATTGTTGACTGTTGAGGATGATAGTCTGTTCTGCTACTAGAGTAGTGCAGTTTCTAACTGATTGATGTTACATAGAAATTACACAGTTGTGGTTCAATAAGATAAATTGTTGAAGGGTGGTGTCTTGTGTTTGGCTTCACATGTCGTTGTTGCCACGCACTCATACAATTTATGAATTTATGGGGGGGGGAAACATTGAGCAATAGATTGCTGGGTATAACCTTTAACTGCAAAATACCAAATTAAAGAGGGCGAACAAGTATGATATGTATGAAAGGGAATTTTATGATGGTTGCATTTTTGCAGGTGTTCATTTCTAGTAGTGAGTACTGAGTTTTATTTTGGTACTTGGAATGAAGACGAAACCAAAATTATGTTGCATCAAGAAAAATATGATACTTAGCCTCTGTTAGTGCTTAAATATAATGATGCCTTGTTTTGTACTCTGTGTGTGTTTTCCTGAACCAAGAATAATATGCAACAACTATGATTTTAAAAATATGCTAATCTTTTCTGCTTTATGGCTACATCAGTGTTACTTTCACACATAGTAGACTGACACAAAGTCCCATATCAATGAATAATTTAATTGTAGTTAACAAGTACAGTTCATTTCAGTAGAGTCTACTCTATATAGAACTACAGTTGTCCCTCCACATTCGCGGGGGTTAGGGGCGCAAGACACCCGCAAATGTGGAACAACCACGAATAAAAATACGCCTTCTGCCGGCCTGCCCTTCCAAAGTGGCTACGGGGGTTTTGAAGCCTCATAGCCACTTCTCAGCCACCCCCTCGCACTCCCAAAGCTGCGACAGGGCCCGAAAAGCCCCATCACCCCTTTGGGAAGGGTGAGGGGTGTGGCGAGCAGGCAGCGGGCAGGCTTTCAGCCACTCTCCCCTGCCCTCCCAAAGTGGCGATGGGGCTCAAAAATTCCCATCGCTGCTTGGCAAGGGATGGGGGATGGCGGGTGAGCGGCGGGGAGGCTGAATGCCCCAGTTCAACTGGCTTTTGCCCCAGTGTGTGAGAGACAAAAGTTGAACAAAGTGGAGTGCTCAGCCAGCAAATTGGCAGCGGTTTGGTGAGTGAGTGCCTTGCTTCAACAGGCTTTCACCCCTCACACGGAAGGGGCGAAATCCGGTTGAAGCGAGGCACTCACTCACCAAACCCCCTTAGGTTTGCTGGCTGAGTGCCCCACTTCACTTGGCTTTTGCCCCTTCCATGAGAGAGGCGAAGGCCAAGTAAAGTGGGGCGCTCAGCCAGGAAACTAGCAGCGGTTTGGGGAGTGAGTGTCTCGCTTCAACTGGCTTTTGCTCCTCACACGGAAGGGGCGAAAGCCAGTTGAAACAAGGCACTCACTCACCAAACCGCCTTTGGTTTGCTGGCTGAGTGCCCCACTTCGCTCGGCTTTCGCCCCTTCCATGAGAGAGGCGAAAGCCGAGTAAAGTGGGGCGCTCAGCCAGGAAACCAGCAGCGGTTTGGGGAGTGAGTGTCTCGCTTCAACTGGCTTTTGCCCCTCACACGGAAGGGGCGCTTCCCGGGGCGGGGGGAGAGGCTGAGTTTCTGCGAGTGTCGGAACCGTGAATGTGGAGGGACAACTGTAATGTTGGCTTTAGCTCATAATTTGAGAGGTTTGTGATTGCCATATTGCCATATTGCCATGTATCTTATCTTGGTAATAGTTCCATAACATTTGCTCCTTTGTCTGCAGGGTCATTAGACCATTAGTCCTTTTGGTCTTCCTCAGCAAGTCCCTGAGAGCGCACAGTTTTCTGAAAATCAGTAACATAGATGTGTTTGGGGGGCAGGGAAATGACCCTTCTCTCTGTGTCCTATTTTTGTTACCCTTTTCCATTTGGGGAGATACTACCTATGAAGCTGCAACACGTTGTCACTGAAAGTAATGTGGTAGTGAGGCTTATTCTTGCATGTGCCTTTAGTAAGAAATAAAGTGAAGTCAATATTCACAGACTTTCTCTCTCAATTTCACCTTGCACTGGTGGGATTCAGAAGTGATTATGCTAAGCCACACATATATGTCTCTTAGGGCTTGCCTGTATGAGCAAAATACCCTATTTTGCCCCTGTCATAGAGCCCTGCAGTCCATATGACATAGGGATTTTGTACCATTCTACCCCCAGGAAATCCTCACTAGCCATGAGGCAGATACAGGGGGAAGATGAGGTAGAGCCTGATACAACATTTTTAAAAACTACCCATTTAACTCTGTTTCTGCCAGCAAAACATGGATTGAGTCTCACATGTCTGCAGCAGCCCTTCCCTGCAGGCTGGCTCTTACTGCTGCTGCAGTCTCCCTGGCTCTCCCAGAAGGCAGGAAGGAGTCCCAGAGCATGTGACCAAGATGGATCACATGCAGGAGGCCTTGGTCACATTTTGCGGGTCCACTTCCTGCCTTCCAAATCAGTAAGGAAAATGGTGGTGGCTGCTGCAGTGATGGGCTGGCATTCCTGTCTGGACTCTGGCCTGTTTTGTTGAGGTAATGGGGGAACAACAAGCCAGACTAGATCCGCTACCGGGATATGCTGTCAGGGAGCTGGCTCATGTAGATGAGCCCTTAATCTTTTAAAGTTTATGTATAACTCTACATATGACATTAGCCCTTGAGGCCCCAGCTTTAAAGGAGACCACTGCAATTGTGATTGACAGTTTCAAGGTTCATATGGCCCCAATGTATCTTTGAATGAAATTCTGTTTTGAGTCCCAACTGGAGTAGAACCACAGTTAATCAATGGGATTTATGCATGTGTTGATGTTCAACAGTAGAATCAATTGGTTTACTCTAGTTTGGACTAACCATTAGAATTTAGGACATAGTTTCTAAGCACCAGTTTATAAGACCATTCAAAGCCAATCTTGACCTCCCCTAATGCTTCACATTGCTGCTTTGCCTTCTTTCTATTTGATATAAGAAAGAAAACGAGAGGTATACTTTCCATGTCGACGCCTTAAAATACATACGAGTAATCCACAGGCCACTTGCAAATGGCCTCGTATTGCTGCTGCTGAAATTGTATTCCAGCCCAGCAAGTGAGCCAGTGAGGTGCAGTGGTCTGAACATTGGATTATGACTTTGGAGACTAAGGAGTTGTCTAAATGGTGACAATACCCCTCATGGAGTTCTCTGGGAATCCTGCTTGTCTAAATGGGTTCCTGTACCAATCCATACTGTTCAGAAGGAGGGGGGCCTAAAACAGCAAAAACAATGTGGTAAATGCCTTTGTGGCTTTTCCCGTGTTTTTTTTTTTTAAAAAAAAACACCTCAAGGGGGCATGCTCATTCCTGCTTGGGACAATTGAACGACTGGAAATTCAAAGGGAAGCACAAAGCTGGTTGGCCGGGCAAGAGTGTAGACAGGGCTTGCTACCAGGGCAAGTGCCTGCTGCCACCATGTTGGATTTTCGCCTTAGTGATCACTCGCAAGGCAATTAAATAGGATATTTTTTTTTTTGTTTTACTCTCTTATAAAATAAAATAAAAATTGCTCTATCACTCAGGTGCACTTGGAAACCCTTAAAAAAAGGCAGCAGTGAAGAACTAATGCAAGTAAATAACTTGTGGCCGCCATCTGGAATGTGAGACTTAATGGGGGCTCCTGAGGCTAGAAAAACTGTTAAAACATGCTGCTGCTGCTGCGAGATGGCAATACTGCAAGGTATTCCATTTGTCCCCCTCCTATGTAGATAAGCCTCAGGTTTCAAATCCCTGCATGGCCATGGAAACTCGCTGGGTGACCTTGGGCAAGTAACACTCTCCCAGCCTCTGAAGATGCAAAAGCAAACCCCCTCCTGACAAGAAACCCTGTGATAGGTTCCCCTTGTGTGTACATGCCTTAACGTCACCTATTGACTTACTGCAAACTCATTAATTTCATAGGGTTTTCTAAAGCAAGAAATACTCAGAGGTGGTTTTGCCAGGTCCTTCCTCTGAAATATAGCCTACAGCACCTAGTATTTGTTGGTGGTCTCCCATCCCAGTACTAACGAGACAGAGCTGACCCTGCTTAGCTTCCAAGATCAGACAGATCTGGTGACTTTAAGATATTTAGGCCCTTTTAGGTTCACCTTAGGATCACCATAAGTTGAAAACAACTTGAAGGCACACAACAAGAACAACAGCCCAGCAAAGAACTCTGCCATTCAAGTGGAAATGTGATTTAAATGCAGAAGATTCCTGCAGAGCTGGGGAACTTCTACCTGTGCCTTTTCTATCAGATGATGCAGGTTCCCATCCACATACGGACATACTTTTAGTAATGCAATACTTAACTAATATCTAAGTTCTAATGCAGTTGGAAGTATTGAGTGTGGGAGCCATTTTTGTTCTTTAACTGTGAGCTGTTGCTGCTTTGTTTTTTGTTTTAATTAGGTACGTTAATAGGGATACTCAGAGGGATATGTGTTTGAAAATTATTTCACCAATATAAGAGGTAACTTGCTGAACACAGCAACATAATAGAACATGAGAAGGATCTTCTGGACAGTAAAAGTAGTTTGGCAATGAAATCCTTTGTCTAGAGAGGTGGTGGGTCTCCTTACATCTTCAGAAAGAGGCTGGACAGCTACCTGATAGGAATGCTTTAGCTGGAGATCCTGCATTGATTGAGGGGGGGGGGTTGGACTAGATGGCCCATGAGGCTCCTTCCAATTCCATGATTCCATGAGTCTTTGTGGAAGTTGATAGCACTCATAGGATTGCCTGTGTCCAGAATGCTTCCTCAGTCTTGCTTCAATCTAGCCTTTGTGTTCTTTTTCTCCTTTTAGACACTTTTAAGGGCAACTTGAAGATGGATGGATATAGGATTGCCTAGCACAGGATGTTCCTTTGGGGGTTCTTTGCTCAATAATATGTGGTAGCTGGCATTGAAGAGTTTCCTGTGTTAGAATAAAATTGAGGATTCATGAGGGAAATGTGTACATTACTGAAATCAAGGTTGGCTCAGTGAGGTCTAAAAGGATTCTTAAATGAGACTGAATGCAGATGCTATCTTTAGATACCATTAGAGCATCAAAGAGTCAATCCATAATATCTTTCTCTCTAATCAGGAGAAAAAGAATAAGGCACTTCTAAGGGAGAGGTTGGCATATGTAAATCCTAAGTGAGTATTAATGGTTGTAAGTGGTATGAAGCCCCTCATGCAAGTGAGGCAGTGCTATACCATTTTTGTGATTTACTTCTAAATATTACTAGAAATTGTCAGTGTTGCATACATGCTAGGGCTAAATAATTTGATTTTGATTTAATCTAATCTAGAAATCACTAACTTGGCTATATCCAGGCTTGTCTATAGGAAATTCAAGGTTTTTTTAAAAAATTGTGGTTTTAATTTTCAAGAACATGCTCACCACTGTTTTAATAAGCAGATGTTTATATTATGAAGGGAAAAAAGAAAATGGTTTTGTGGGTATTGTCAAAGAAATATGTCCTAAAACTTGTTTGTATAATTAGTGAGATGTCTTCATTAGGAAGGGCTGCAGGGAAAGAGCTACTGGTTTTCAGGCTACTTCCATGTGCTGGGTGTGCTGTAGGATCAGGCATGGCTCTCATTGTACAAGAAAATGATTTACAGCAAGACTGAACCAAGCTAATAAATGTAACTAATAATAAGACATCCTCTTTCACTGATGCTACACTGTTCATGTCTTTGTCATTAGCTTACCTTCAGTGGGGTCATTAATAGGAGTATAGTGTCTAGATCAAGGGAAGTAATAGTACCACTATGTTCCCTTGGGTCAGACCTCACCTGGAATACTGTGTCCAGTTCTGGGTACCACAATTCAGGAAGGATATTGAGAAGCTGGAATATATTCAGAGGAGGGTGACCAAGATGGTGGGTGATCTGGAAGCCATGCCCTATGAGGAACGGCTTAGGGAGTTGGGTATGTTTAGTCTGGAGAAGAGAAGGTTGAGAGGGGACATGATAGCCATGTTTAAATATTTGAAGGGATGTCATACTGAGGATGGAGCAGGCTTGTTTTCTGCTGCTCCAGAGATTAGGACACGGAGCACTGGGTTCAAAATACAGGAAAAGAGATTCCACCTAAACATTAGGAAGACCTTCCTGACAGTAAGAGCTGTTCAGAAGTGGAAGACACTGCCTTGTAGTGTGGTGGAGTCGCCTTTGGAGGTTTTTAAACAGAGGCTGGATGGCCATCTGTCGGGAATGATTTGATTGTGTATTCCTCCATGGCAGGGGATTGGACTGGATGGCCATTGCGGCCTCTTCCAACTCTATGATTCTGTGATTCTTTGACTAGGTGCAAAGGCAGGTGGAGGGTGGCCGATACCCAGTTTATGAGGCAGAGAAGGGGTATAATGCACTGGCATAAGGTTGCCTTGGCCTATCTTTTGTTTCTCTCTCTCTGGCTTGTCTTTGCAAATGAAGATTCAGGAAGGACTCATCCCGCGCTTTCTGCAAGTGCGCTGATGACTGAAAAGGCCAATCTGAGATAAACAAGTCCGGTTGCAGAAAGCACAGCAGAAGGTCTCCTTGGGTGATGTTTCTGGGTTGTGATTCTTTCTGCGTTGTAATTTCTCTTCAAGACTTGTTTGGCATAAGTTCTCAAATAAGGCTGCAGCATTGTGAATAGTGTGTCTCCGTGCCTCCCGATGTAAATCCAGGGCGGACCGTTGTGGGTGATCAGGTTGGCCAAGCCTGAGATGTTGTTTCAGGGAATCCTTGTATCGCTTTTTTGGAGCACCCCTCTTATGCTGACCTGTGGCGAGTTCACCGTAGAGTACTAGTTTTGGGAGTTTGTTACCATATATATATATATATATATATATATATGGTAACAAACTCCCAAAACTAGTACTCTACGGTGAACTCGCCACAGGTCAGCATAAGAGGGGTGCTCCAAAAAAATATATAATTTTTTACATATATATATTACGTCTGTTACTATATATCATTTTATTAGTGATGAGCAAATCTGGAGTTTTCTGCTCTCTTCCCTTTCTGCTACATACTGCAGTGGTAGTGGGGAGCTGTATTGAGGACTCCAAGGAATGCTGCAGCTGGCACCCTTGATACCAGTATGCATGTATTGTAGCAGCATTGAGATATAGTGGGAACTATGGAAACTGTGTTCATTTAGTTAGTGATGCTTGTACAGAGATTTACATGGGAGGTCTTTTATTCCCATCATATTCCCTGTGTTAATGTAATAAAAGATGGACAGTTACGTGCTCTTCTTTTCTCTGTAATCAAAAGAAGTTACTGTACATACTCAAGTATAAGTCTAGGCATTTTAGTTAAAAAATCGACCCAAAAAAACTGGGTTGACTTACTCATGGGTCAGTAACTGTACTTAACTGTATCTTAACTCCTATCAGCAAAGGAATTATCCTCTTCTCTGAGTGGAGGGGCAAAATATGAGAGCTTCATCCATCCCAGGAGAACCTAAAAGAAGCACCAATCCCCCTCTACTTTCTCCACTGCAGTGCTACATCTAACCTTTTTGAATGCCTGGGAGGGAAAATGCTGGTGGCGGTGGCTCTTTGGCACTTCCACTCCAAGGATGGATGGAAAGACAAACCTCTCATTGGATAATCAGAAAGTTTCCCTGAAGCCTCAAGTTCAAATGTTAAGAATATATTTATTAAAAATATAACAAGAGATGAAAGGTGGAAAACCAATGGTAAATCAAAAGCATTTGGGCTAAGCTCTTGGAGGCAAAGTCTTTGCAATGTGTGGACAATCTAGGGAAGGGTTGGGCAGCTGCCAGGGGGTGAGGGGTACCTAGGCCTGCCTGTACTCCACCACCAAATGCATGGGAGATTTTTGCCCCCAAATGGCCAGTAACACCCACCAAGTCTTGGCGTGTGAATGCTACTGGCCATTTTGCCACATTTTCATGCATTTAGGTTGTTCTCAACTTTTCCAGGCATGTACAGACCTTTTTTCAAACCAGGAAATGATTGGTGTGATCCAACCATACAGGAATCTCAGCTCATTTGTCTGTTAAGCATCCCATTTTCAGCCAGTCCAGTATAGCCAGGAGGACACTGCTCTGCCTTTTGGTCCAGGCATGGACTGTGGCTTTGATTGGAAAGAAGATTCTTTTAGTGTATGATGTATACCAGTTATAGCCAGAAAGTTTCCTGTTCTGAGGATCTGCAAACCCCTGCAAAACATTATTTTCTTACTATCAGCAAGCTTGCTCTAGGATGGTTTGTAGTTTTAAAGAAGTAGATATTGTAGGGCATTTCAGTGTTTCAGTTCCCACTTGAAAATATATTTTTCTCCTGTACCAAGCAAGTTGGGTAACAACTCCAGAGGGAAAGACCAAGGAGAATACAAAGACAGCCCAGCTTGAATTGCATGTTTCCCAGCCTTAGAATGGCTTCTTCAAAATCCTCTTTGCACTCAGGTGATATATGTCTGTCTGAATAAGTGGTCAGTTCAGGCATCAAACAAAACAAGCTATGGCCATGAAGTCATATGCCACAATAAATTGATTAGCCTTGACAGAGAAATCAGACCCTTTGCTGCTCTAATACAATTATGATGAGGGTAAGAGATGGCTTGTAAAGCATTTTCCTTGTTGAAATCTCTTTAAAAGTCTACATCAGGGATGGGCAACTATCTACCCACATGCCTCAGCAGACCTCTGAGGATTGCCTCCCCTGTGGGTGGAACTTTGATGTATTCATCCTTCCCAAACTGTTTCAGGCTCAGGAGTGGGCTTTTTCTTTTTTTTTTCTTTTTTCTTTTTTTAATCCTTTTTATTGGTTATTTACATTTACTTTACAATCGGCTCAATCAGATTTATGCAAAGGTCATAACAAAAGAAGCACTTGCATTCCATTTTGTAACTATTCCAACATTTATACCCGCAAAACACATTTACTTTTCTTTAAAAATTAAAATTCTTTCTACAGTACATTTTATTCTTTCTCCCTCTCTTTCTTTTTCATCTTCTTTCAACTTCTTCACTTCATACTCTCTTTCATTCACACCAACTCATTCGTTGTTTCCCATTAAGCTTCACCCATAATTTCATTTTTCAAAGTAACATTGTCCTTCTAAAGCGAAAATTTTATATTGAATCAACTACCTTTTTTTTCTTTCAGTTTAATTATAACAGGTATTAAGTTTTATTATTATTATTATTGTTTAGATAAGTAATCCCCCTTCAATCCATTTACCCCAAATTTCTTGTAGATATAATTTTGTTTCCTTCCAATCTGCTTCAAAATTCTCTAAGTTATTTTCTTTTATGACCTGGGTGAGTTTATCTAAATAAATCAGTTCTACTATCTTAAGGTACCATTCGTCTAATGAAGGCACACTTTCTTTTTTCCAATGTCTTGCAAATACTATTCTTGCCGCTAAAATTAAATTAAATAGTATTCTCTGTTGGGGTTTGGTTAGAACCTCATCCAGAATGCTTAATAAATAGCCTTCTGGACGCATCTGTAATTGGACTTTTAAGATTTTTTCAATTTCCTTATGTATTAGAGACCAGTATTTATATGTTACTTTACAGGACCACCAACAGTGAAAGAAAGTGCCGACCTCTTCTTTGCATTTCCAACACTTATTTTCCTTATGTTTATATATTCTTGCTATCTTATCTGGTGTAAGATACCACCTGTATATCATTTTCCAGCAATTTTCCTTCAGATCTTGTGAAGCTGTCAACTTCATTGTTTTATTCCACAGTTTTTCCCATGTTTCCATCATTATTGGGTGTTTAATATTTTGTGCCCATTTTATCATGGGTTCCTTGATTATTTCCTCCTCACAATCCCACTCTAATAATTCTTTGTAAATCCTGGACAAGTCTTTCTGCCTTTCCGAGGTCAGTATTTCTTCCATACTTGTGTCCTTGTTGTTAATACCATACAATTTGATGTCTAATTTTAATTTTTCCCATATTTGTCTATATAACCACCAATGACAGGTTATGCCTTGTTCTTTTAGCTGGTCTTGGGTTTTTATTATTAATTGATTTTTATGCCAATCAATGAGATCTCGATATTTTAACCATTTCACACCTGGGATTCGCTCTCTTCTAAAGAAGGCCTCCTGAGGCGATATCCATTTTGGTGTATTAGACACTATTCTAACCTTGTATTTTTTCCAAATCCTCAAAAGAGGTCTTCTTATATAGTGGTCATTTATTTCATTGTTAACTCTCTCCTTATTAAACCACAAGTAAGCGTGCCACCCATATCTTAGATCTTCACCTTCAATTACCAATATTTCTTCCTTATCAAGTATTATCCAACTTTTAATCCATTCTAAACAGCAAGCATGGAAATATAATTTGAGGTTAGGGAGTCCTAGGCCTCCTCTGCTTTTTACATCTTGTAAATTCTTTAATTTTATTCTTGGTTTTTCCCCTTGCCATATAAACCTGGTTATTTCTTTTTGCCATCCATATATAATATTATCATTATTGATAATAGGGATTGTCTGGAAAAAGAAAAGCATTTTCGGGAGTACATTCATCTTTATTATTGATATTCTCCCTAAGAGAGTTAATTTCAGTCTTGACCATTTCAACATATCTTCCTTGATATTTTTCCACAATTTCTGATAATTATTTCTCATTAAATCGCTATTATTTTTTGTGATGGAAATTCCCAAATATTTTATTTTCTTTTCCCAGTTAAATCCCGACATTTCAATAATTAGGTCTTTTTCCATTTTTGTTAAGTTGAAGGCCAACATCGCAGTTTTGTTCTTATTTATTTTCAACCCTGAAATTGTTGCAAATTCCTCCAATAGTTTGACCATTTCCACAGTATTTTCTACCGGGTTATCCACAATTAACATCACATCATCGGCATAAGCTCTTATTTTAGTCTCCCTTCCCTTAATTTTTATTCCTTTAATTTGTGAGTTTTTAATATTATTAATCAATAATTCCATCACCAAGATAAATAACAACGGAGAAATCGGGCACCCTTGTCTAGTTCCCCTTAATATATCAATTTTTTTAGTATTTTCTCCATTGATGTTTATCGTGGCATTTTGAATTGAGTATATAGCTTTAACCCACTTTATAAATTCACTTCCACAATTTATCCTTTCTAAGGTCTTAATTATCAGCAGCCAACTCACACTATCAAAAGCTTTCTCAATATCTAGGAACACCATTGCGGCTTTTTTATCAGGATGCTTTCTATAATACTCTATAACATTCAATAAAGTCCTGGTGTTCTCTTTAATATGTCTTTTCGGAAGGAAACCATTCTGCTCTTCCTTTATCCAGCTTGATAAAACTGATTTTAACCTATGTGCTAATATATCTGTGAATATCTTGTAATCCTGGTTTAATAAAGATATAGGTCTATAGTTAGCAACATCATATGGATCCTTTCCTTCCTTATGTATTAAACTAATCTGGGCTTGTTTCCAAGATATCGGCATACCTTTATCTTTTATCTTGTTTAATAATATTTGAAGTGGGGTAATTATTTGTTGTTCTAAGGCTTTATAATAAGCTATAGATAATCCGTCTGGTCCAGGTGTTTTACCCAATTTCCCTCTTTTTATAGCCAAAGCTATCTCTTCTCTCGTTATTGGTTCATTTAATTTTACTCTTTGATTTTCTGAAATTGTCAATAATCCATTTCTATTTAAAAATTCATCCATTTTTTCTTCTGGGATTGTTTTTCCTTGGAATAGCTGTGTATAGAACTCCTCAAATGCTTTCTTAATCGATTTCTGATCATATTTTAATTCTCCTTTGGTTTTTAAGGAGTGGGCTTTTTCAAACCAGGAAGTAAAACGGAAATAACTTGATTTTGAAAAATATCCCTTGGGTCTTAAAAAATGGGGAGGGGAGGACATGGCAAACTAGTGACTTCAGAGCCCCTAGAAGGTACAAGGGGTAGTTTTGAGTTTAAAAAACAAATATGAGGGCTTTCAGGGCCTTGGGAGGCTGCATATGCCTTTTGAGCTGCACTTTCCCACCCCTGTGCAAAATTCATATCTATTTGACATACAGACTGGTTGGAAAGGGCATTCACTCATACATGTTCATTTATTTAATGAGGCCAATATTGCAAGTTGCATATCTGTGAATCAGTCATTGTGGCAATATGCCAGATAGGTTGTGTATACACCCAATACTACCTCAAGCACCAGAGGTTTTTTCGACAAAGACAGACATATTTAACAATGACTGACATATGTCATGAACTGAACATGTTGGTAAAAGAACCATATAGAATATGCTTGAGAGATAGCTGAAGAGTCTGCAGTCTATAGAAGTGACAGCCCAATTTTGTTTTGTTTTTTAAATATTCTTTCATTTACATTTCTGCATCTTAAGTATTTCACAATTCTTCTCACCCTGTTAAAAATCTCTGTTTGATATCCTACCTGTTTATCAGTTGATAAAGCATATCTTCGGGCTTAATCAGCCTGTCAGTAATTGGCCTGTTGGAACTCCTTAGTTTTGTAATAGGGTTTCTGTCCACACAATGGAGGAAGATGCCTGAAGCTCCCAGAAGTATGCTCTTCTTGAAATATACCAATCTTATGGGATTTCATGCTCCACATATACCCCACTGGAATCTTGCTCAATCTTACTGTTAAAGCTGATATTTCATCTCTCATAAACCGACTCCTCAAAGACTACAGTGCCCCCCCACACATTCATTTGGGCTAGGAATGCAGGGCCTCCACAAAAGTGGAAAAACTGTATCTCTAGGCCGTCCCAAACCATATTTAGCACACACACAAAGTACGATCCATAGATTCAATCCACTGCAGCAGGGTGCCTTTTTGCATGGCAGAAGCGGGTGGTGGGCAGGGCTTGCCTCCACCTTTACTGCTGCTCTACGCCATTTTTAATAGGGACTTAAAAGCCTTGCCGCTCATTTGCAGTATCTCTCAAAGTGTCGTAAGGCTTGCAGTCCCTATTAAAAATGGAATAGGGCAACAGTGGAGGTGGCAGCAAATGATCTGCAAATAATCAGATACTCAAAAGTTAAACCCACAAATGTGGAGGGCCAACTGTACTTCTCATCTTGCATTTGGTCTCTTTGAAGTTGTTTGCTAACAGTTTAAAAAGTGGACACCTGTAATTTTTTCATGATTGAAAATGGAAGTGAGTTGGCTTCTTTTCTTTGTTTCTTTGCTGGATAACTGCCATTTGCAATGAATATAGAAATGAGATGCTGTTACTTGATCTCACAATACTTGTATTTAATGTCTGTCTTTAATAATGCAATTCAGTGACTTATTAGCTATTCTAAGCAGAGTGACTTTTTGTTTCAAAGTAAGCACTAAAAGGTGTCTTATATTTAAAGTGTGCTTAAAAATATGTTTCTGCTTCTTGATGGTTTGTCTAAGGCCACAAAGTGAACTTAGTGGCTGAATGAACTTAGGTAGAACTTCCTGATAGTAAGAGCTGTTCAGAAGTGGAATGCACTTCCTCGGAGTGTGGTGGAGTCTCCTCCTTTAGAGGTTTTTAAGCAGAGGCTGGATGGCTATCTGTTGGGAATGCTTTGATTGCTTTTTTCTGCATGGCAGGAGGTTGGACTGGATGGCGCTTGTGGTCTCTTCCAATTCTGTGATTCTATGTGAAACGATCTTACAGCACCTTTGAGACTAACTGAGGGCCCATTTATACGATGGGGTGGGGAAATGGAGTACCCCATGGTAATGGCATTTTGCAGCAGCAACATATATTAACTGTTTTTGACCTCAGAAGCACCCATACTCTTTGCATGCCAGATGGTGGCCGTGCGTGATTTACTTGTGTTTAGTTCTTTGCCACCACTGAACTTAAAAATTATTCATTTACAATAGAGTATTTTCGCTCACTAAGGTGAAAATCCAACATGGAGGCAGTGGGCACTTGCCCTGTTAGCAAGCCCCCTCCCCATGCCTACCTGGCTAATCAGCTTTGCGCTTCCCTTCGAATCACTTGTCCTTCGCTTGTCCGAACAAGCAGGAATGCGCACCCCCCTCGCTGTTTTTAAAAAACTATGGGAAAAGCCACAAAGGCTTTTTTTTCCATGCACTGTTTTTGCTGTTTTGCCCCCCCCCTCCAAATAGTGTGGATTGGTGCAGGACTCATTTGGACAGGTAGGATTCCCAGCAAATTCCATGAGGTTTATTTTGACTGTTTAGACAACCCCTGAGAGAAAGAAGTTGGTAGCATAAGCTTTTGTAGACTTAAGTTTACTTTATTGGATGCGTAGAGTGAAGTGCCTAGAAACATTGACGATGGAACAAGCTTCTTTTCTGCTTCTCCAGAGACTAGAACACAGAACAATGGATGCAAGCTCCAGGAACAGAGATTCCACCTCAACATTAGCAGGAACTTTCTGACAGTAAGAGCTGTTTGGCAGTGGAACACATTCCCTCGGAGCGTGGTGGGGTCTCCTTCCTTGGAGGTCTTTAAACAGAGGCTGGATGGCCATCTGTCAGGGATGCTTTGATCATGATTTCCTGTTTGGCAGGGGGTTGGCCTAGATGGCCCTTGTGGTCTCTTCCAACTCTACAATTCTATGATTCTATGAACAGACCTTTATAATCATGAATGAGCAGGTTGTATGTGTGAAGAGCAATAGAAATGCAAAACACGTAGGTGTGGTGATAAGGCAGGAGGGAAGATAAACATGAATGGTAGGGATAATTATTGTAATGTAGTGTGATGCTGGCTGGGAACCAGAAAGGAGAAACTGAGTAAGAGAGCCCTCATGAGGCTGGGGTGTTAACTAATGTTATAATATGTGTAATGTACCAGGAAACCATTTCTTTTGCTATTCACACATTTCTTTTGGTATTCACACATACAACCTGTTCATAACTATAAAGGTCTGTTCCTAGGCACTACACTTCATGCATCTGATGAATTAGACTTTAAGTCTACGAAAGCTTATGCTACCAACTTTTTTCTTTCTCTCAGTTAGTCTCAAAGGTGCTGCAGGATACTTTTGCATACTGATCCAGACTAACATGACTATGTCTTTGAACTAACAAATTCTTTGCCCACAGGTCTTAGCCATTCTGGTGTTTTAGTCTATTGCTATAGCTATGACTTGTGCACTCAGCCACAGGGCCTAAGGGATGGGACAAGAAGAGAAAAGCTAAATCAAAGAATTGGGAAAAAGACTGGAAGGTGCAGAAATGTGTAGCCATGTAACTGTTAAGCACTGAGGGAGTATGTATAAGTGAAAAATTGGTTCTTGTGTATGGGAGGCTGATTTCTTTTAAGAAGAGAGTGCATTTTGTTTTAGTTTTTCATCTTGTTTTCAGAGTATATCAAAGTAATCAGATCGAAGGAATTAATCTTAATCTGTTGATGCCAAACATGAATGTCTTTCTTTTTAATCGACAACTGTTACGTGTTAATTCCTGTTCTTGTTCGCTGTCCTGTAAAATGGCACTATGGTATTGTTTCCAGAGCCTACTAGTAGTAGTAATATTGTGAGAGTCATAGTGGGCCCTATGCTCCTACTTGTCTGGTGATGTCCTATTACATTTCTTACATCTTAGGCACATAACACCAGAGAAGTTTTATGTGGAAGCTTGCGATGCTGGAGCAAATGATGTACTTGCTATTGACAGAGTCTCCACGGAGGTTACTCTCACAGGTATCTCTTCACTGTCACTTTGACATCTGCATAATATGACATGTTATTTTGCTCTTAGGTACAAAATAGAACTGTCAGCAGAATCTGGCTCATTTTAATGAAATTTTCATTGCATTTACAATAGAGTATTTTGCTAACAAATGAATAAGTAGTCATGAAAAACAAGGAGTCTTATGGCATTCTAAAGATTAAGAAATGTATTATGGCATAAGTTTCCATGTACTACAGAAGTTTATGCCATAGTGTTGTTCGTTTCTGGGGTACCTGAAGACTCAGTTTTGATGCAACAGACTAACAAACAGTTAACAATTATTAAATTTGTTTATTTTTTTTTACCTGAATTGGATACATTTGATCTGAATAAGTGTGTGTGTTCAGATTAGGTCTAAATAATGAACCTTCCATTCTCCAATCCTTGGACTGCTCCAATTTTTATTTTCAGTTAAAAAAAAATCACCAAAATTGCTGCAAAAATACATCAAAGTGCAATGTGTGGGCTTTATTTGCCCCCCTCATCTCCCATCAAATGGGGCAGGGGAGGCTGAAAATCAGCCAAAAATAAAGGTAAAAGAAAACCAGAAATTGTAGTTATTTTTATTTTACATTGGTGCAGTCCACTTGGATGGGGGTGGAAGTTGGTCCCTGCCCCTGGTGTAGTTGACCATCACTGATTTAGTGTTACAGTTTGTGCTGTTTTTCCTTTGTAGTTAAGAAAGATATTCCGCCTTCAGCAGTTACCAGGCAAATATATGGTATTCTGGGAACAATCCGTCTTGTGGCAGGTATGAGGCATTCTGGAGAAATGAAAGAAAATTGCTGTTAATAACTCTGAGTTGAGATGGGTGCAAGTATGGAAGAGAAAAAAAGAAGCATATGTGAAAAGTTTGAAACTGCATTTTGGGCATGCTTAAAATGATAGAACTTGCTTTCAACACGCAGTTGTATTGCATCACTAGTGAAAGGTGCGAAGAGAATTTGAATTCCCATTGTGTAGATACTTGAAAATTTCTATTCCAGTAATGAGGATGTAACTCGGATGAGATCTTTGGAAGTCCTGTGATAAGAATCAGTTTATACATTCAGAATATTCATGCAGTAGAGCTTACTGGGTTTACATTATTTCTGGGTGCAGGTGGAGTATTGGCTATTTTAATGCCCTCTCCTGTTGTGTGTTGTCTTCAAAACTGTCTTGCATATAAACAACATATGATGTTGAGGGCTGTGCAATTACCTTCCTCTTCACTGTGGAAATTCTTGAGGTGTGAGAAGTTTTTTACATAGCTGAGCATTCAAACTTGCATTTCCCCATCTGTAATCTTCTGGAATGGTAATAGTAAAGTAGAAACATACTTTATAGATAAGCCCATGGGATGTGACATTAACCATCCTTTGTGATCCAGCCCTCAAGACCATAGGGTGGCCAGCTATTAAGAATTCAAAAGCACAGCACATAAATGATAGAAAAAGAGATATGAAGTCCTATGTCCCTGTCCACTTTGGCTTGTTTGTGTTGTAAATTAAAAGAGCAACCACTCTGTAGAAGAAAAGTCTGTGTAGCTGACCTCTTATCTTCTTGTTTTACAGGCACATACCTTATTGTAATAACAAAAAAGAGAAAAGTAGGTGAATTCTTTAATCATGTAGTCTGGAAAGCAACCGACTTTGACATTCTCTCTTACAAAAAGACAATGCTACATTTAACTGATATTCAGGTAGGAATATGTTTGGTATAATAAAAATATTTTGACTATTTCAGAAGTCCCTTGCAAGACATTTGAGATGAAATAACAGGATATATCTTTATTCATGTTATTGAAGCTTGTTCAAGAACACAATGATAGAAATATTGTGTATAATTTGTATGAATTCCGCAGCTAGCACATAGCCTAGTGAATCACTTTTCTGGATGGAGATCCCATTCTAATTTCTTATGCCTCCTAGAAAGCTGTTTCTGAAAATTAGGAAACCTTCCAGAACAGAATTCTGTAGAACACAAGAGGATGGAGCTGTAAGAGAGGACTAGCATATCCCACAGTCTTTTTTTATGCACGTGAAAACCTTTAGCTCCCTTGCATCGGTCCTTTATATCCTGACCATAAACTTTAAATCATTCAGTTGTTGGTACTTTTCTGTAGTTTTTGCTGTTAGGATTCAAACTGGTCCACCTTATACTTTATTGAAGTTTGAACCTGATTTCTTTTCTTTTCTTTCCTGTTCTTTTTGAAGGGGAGGGGGATTGTTTTTTAATAACAGCAGTCTGAAGCAAAAGTATAATTTATCATAAAATAGGTGTTAATTAGCATGATACATATTCTTGTCTTCCGTTTCTGTGATACTAAACAGTTATGCTTATGTAAAGACCTGTGGTGGACATGTAGTTGGCCTATATTGTAACCTTAACATAGTTGAGCTGTCTCTGCTAAGTAAAGAAAAGCTGCTCTGCATGGAATCTTTGTCAGATATTGTACAAAAGTTATCCCCTTGACTAGAGAAAGTGACAGAAAGCATGGTAAATAACAATATTTTCCCTCTAACAGTTGCAGGATAATAAAGTCTTTTTAGCAATGATTAGCCATGTACTGAGTGTGGATGGATTTTATTTTTCTACAACATATGACTTAACGCACACCCTACAACGGCTGGCCAATACCAGTCCAGAGTTTCAAGAAATGAGCTTGCTTGAGAGGGTAAGGGTTTCTATACCTAGCATCTTGCCAGTTTTATAAATGACAAGGAATATAGATTTATAGTTGATCATAACTGCATATTATCTTTGTATTTCAACAATTAAAATTAAGAAACACCATGTATAATGTCATGGTGGCATAGCTACGATATTGATCTAGGGTTAGCTTTGTGAATCATTGACTGACTGAGTCCCATTCCCTCTTGGATCAATGTGTGTTACAGAATACTTGAGGTGGGAGTGGTAGGGAATTGACTTACTGTCATACTTCCGAAAAGTCTTGAGTTGGGTCCAGATTAATAGCAAATACTTAGATTAGCCTTACTGCAGTTAGCGGGATTTCAGTTAGTCATTAATAAGTCCCATTATTTTGGTGGGTCTATTCTGACTATAATTAAGTACAGTTGGCCCTTTGTATCCACGGATTCTGCATCCATGGATTCCACCTTCACAGGTTGAAAACATCCCCCCCCCCAAAAAAAAATCCAAAAAGCAAACCTTGAATTTGCCATGTGATATAAAGGGCACCATTTTACTGTGCTGTTGTATATAATGGGACTTGAGCATCCACAGATTTTGGTATCCACAGGGGTTCCTGGAACCAAATCCCATTGGATACCAAGGGTCCACTGTATGTATCTAACCATTGTTTGAAAGCAAAACACTTGGTATTTAAAATGTATTCTGTGATTTCAACTTATTATAGGCAGATCCACGCTTTGTATGGAACGGACATCTTCTTAGGGAATTTGCTGCTCAGCCCGAGGTAGTGTACTATATATCCATTTTTATCACTGTCCCCAAAATATCATTGATTTGATAACACTTGTTATTGCAACTGTTACTTTGTTTCTACATAGTAAGCAAATATCTAAATCACTTGTGAAACAGATTTCACTTAATTTGAAGCAGGAACTTTAGCAACCATGTAGCCTTTTGTAAATGCTTGTAAAAGTGAGTTCACATAATGAATGCTGTTGCTAGAGTGAACTGGTGGTAATATTGAGTAACAAACTGAGGAGCACCCAGTGAAATCTGCAGAAGAACCTGGAGATGTCTCAAGACACTCAAAAGATGCATCAGAAGATTTCTGAATCAGGCAACTCTCCAACCATTTACAGGAGAAATGAAAACCAGTAAATGGTTTGAAAATTCCTGATTCAGAAATTTCTCAAGGTACATTCTAAATAGTCCTTTTAAAAGGCCTCAAGAATACACAAGCTAAAATGCGTTTAGTTTTTTTTACCAGTAAAATAACCACCTTCTGAGCCTCTTGAAACGTGTCTCTAGTTTCTTCTGTGGGTGAAAACAGAGAGAAGAATAAACATTAGCCTCCCTGTTACTATGCCAGGTATTATGGTACATCCTCTGTTCTGGCCTTTGCACAGCAACAGAAATTCTCTTTCCATGAAGAGCTGACATCTGCAGCTAGTACTACTAAACTTAATCTCTGCTTAGTACCTAAACTTTGCTAAGTCTTGTAGAGAAATGGCTTAGCTCTGAGGCCTGTGAGAATTCTGTCAAAGGGAGAATGCAAGGTCTGATAATGTAGCAGTAAAGATGGAACATATGGGAGAAGATAGCACAGAGTACTAGAATCTTTGATAGTTTTAGGTAGGGTTTAAAGGAGGAGAATACCTGATCCAGAAGTAGGATTTAGCATGTCACAGCAGAGCAAACAGCATTCTTCTTACAGGAGTAATAGAGTGGGGGTGGGCAACTATCCAAGGTTAGGCAGCCCTTACTGCACTTTAGAGGGCTGCACCCCCCCAGCTGTTCCCTTATCTTGATTTTTTAAAAGTATTTTATCAGTGTTTCTGTAAAATGTCTCCAGTAGGGGCTATGGGGAGGTCATTGCACTGTGTTTTTGCCCAGTCACCAGGCTGGTTCAGGCCCACAAGGGGAAAAAAACTTTTTCTGGTGGTGGTTCAGTTGCCGTCTTTTCAATCCTAACTGGTTGTTTAGACATCCACTAGTTCAGCACTTAAGTTTGTATTGGCAATTTTCTTTGTGTGAAACAAGTTCGCTAATTTGGCATCTTGTTAAAAAGAGTGTTTTAATTATGCATGCAAGACATGGTGTTTCCTGGCTGAGTCTTGGTATTAATAGCTCTCAGATTCACTAACCCATTCCTTACAGCTACGGGCAGGCAACAAACAAGTTCTTGTTTTCGTATCTTGTTTAGTTTATAGCTGGCTTTAGCAATTTTGTACTTTTATGAAAGATGCCACAAGTATCATCTTGAGATTTCCCCATATCCCCATAATGGCTTTTAAACTGTTGATGAAGGCAACAGCCTAGTTTCTGCCTATAGGTTCATTACAGGTTGGAAATTCTGTTCTTAAATGATCCAAATGTGCATTTCTTACCAGTAGCCAGCTTATTGCAGAATCCAATAGTTATCACTTGTATTTTGATCTAATGCATAGATTGGCATGTATTGGATAATATTCTTCATCTCTGTAGTGCCCAGGAGTGTGAGGTGTAAGCTGGGAAGTTCCTGGCTCAAGCTTCATCCTACCCATAAAATTGGTAGATAAGACGGAGCCCTTCCCTTAAATCAAAAGCTAGTGTAGCATTGTGCCTCAGATGTAGCAGGGAAGTGGAAGTCTCCTAATATAAATTTCACCGAACTTAAAAATAAAAGCAGCACAATCGTTGCTTGAAAATGAAATGTATATTTAAGAAAATATATATTGTGTGCTTTAAAAGTCCCAAATCAAACATTAACAAATAGAATTGGGATACAGTAAGTCTGGTAAATTATGATACCCATGAATAGATTTCAGTAGTACAGTAGCACCCCCACATCCGCTGATTCAATTATCTGTGGATGGCAACAACAGGGGTTGGTGGGGCGGGGGAGGGAGGGAGGGAGGAGGTGGTGAGCTCGCCTCCTTTCTCCCTTATCTGCGGTGTGTGTGTGTTCCAGTGGCATGACAGAGCTGGTGAGGGGTGGAAGAGAGTTTGCCTCCCTTCCCCTGGGAGAGTTCCAGCAGCGCAGTGGAGCTGGTGGGAGAGAGGGAGGGAGGAGGGAGCTTGCCTCCTTTCTCCTTTCTCTGTGGGAGGGGTGGTGGTCCAGTGGCAGCAGTGAGGGTGTTCTCTATTATCTGTGGATTTCACTATCTGTGATGGGGCCCAGAACCAATCCTCCGCAGATATGGGGGTGCTACTGTATAAAAATACACTAAGAAATACTGATATTAAAATACAATGCAATGGGAAACTCCCAACTCAAATGCATTTTGTCTTTAGCACTATGTTGAAATATATTTGGTTTTTACATGTGTTCTGGTTTTTATACTACTTCAGTTGAGGTTGCCACTTTGCTTTTATATGTAGTTGCCCTATGTATTTCAGTACTGTTGTTGCAACTTGACACTTTTTGCAGTTGCACTGTATTTTAATATTGGTATTTTAATATTTGAATATTGGCATTTTTAGTGTATTTTAATACAGTCATCCCTTCACATTTGTGGGGGTTAGGGGCAGACAACCCCCGTGAATATGAAAAAAACACGAATAAGAAATGAGCCTGCGGGCAAGCGGCTTCCACCCCAGTCCCTTCCCATGGCAGGGACGGGCTTCATGAGAAGCCCGTCGCTGCCTTGGAAAGGGAGTGGGGTGGAGAGCAAGCGCGCCAGCGGCTTTCCACCCTGCCTTCCCAAGGCAGTGATGTGCTAAGCCCTTTGCTGCCTTGGGAAGGGATGGGGTGGAGAGCGGGGGGGAGGGAAACGGCTTTCCACGAATAATCGAAACCGCGAATGTGAAAGTTACGAATGTGGAGGGGCAACTGTACTATTAAAACCAGTCTGTTCATTGTATTTTCTTAGATGTTTGTCAATTCACTGTGTTAGGAATTTATTTTCCCTTTTTTTGTGTTTAATTTACAAATCCAGCATTACACAACTTGCTGAAATGAGACTCCTTAAAATTCAGTCAATGTTTGTTTTTGGACATGTGTGTGTTCTCCTTATGGGTCTACTTTTTTCTATAGTGGATTTATTTATATAGAGTGGGTCTATTTTTTTCTATAGTGTTTGACTGTGCTACTTTGACTGTGCCCATCCCTTGTTGTGGTACCACCTGCTTAGCTTTGTGTGTCATATCTCATCTCTGATAGGAACTTGGGAAAGTTGCACTCATTCTGTCTTCTCTCCCCCTTGGGCAATATGAGGATAGGTAATATCTACTTTACAAGGTTGTTGTAACGATTACTGAAATAATGCATGTATGAAGTTCAGAATTCTACATCCTGATGTGTCATCATCAGTTTGTATGGTATAAGCAGGCATCATTAAGCACATACACATGGAGAGGTGTTTTTTCCCCCCTATAAATACAGCCCTTCTTGCAAAAGCCACACTTCTGTTTGTCTTTGGGTGTTATAACCCTTTCTATTCCTATCTTTATTGTCTGATGATTGGACAGTGTCTTTAAATACTAAGATGTGCTAAATTTCCTCTCTTACAGATCCATAGATTTGCTATACCAGTTATGCATGGATGTATCCTTTTTTTGTTTCTGACAGAGGAACACAATTTGATTAACCTTTAGACTGTAAAGATTCTGCAAAATGGCACACAGTGTAGATACAGTGTAAACTGGACAGGTTGTAGGTAGAGAGACAAATTTAAATCAAGGTTTTGAGTTTAGGTTCTCTTGGATATCTTTTTGTACCTATCAAAATTAGCTTTGAATTTCTCCTCTGTTTTGAGTTCCAATAGGGCATCTTGCTAGTGATGTGACCCGATCCTAACTTGAATTTCATTTAAATTAATGGGTCTCAAAAATGTTGTATTTGTGTTGTGCTTCTTTGTATGCATGGTTGTTGTGTGTATGTATTGGAAATGTTCCAAGATTAGCAGGACCTGCTTCTTGTTTATATAAAAATGTTGAGCTTTCTTGCTCAAATAACCTTGTCTGAGGAATCTAAATTCTCATTTGGTGTGACATAGTGGGTTTGGTTCATTGGCTGGCTGCTGGTTTCCAGCTTAGAACAGCTCTGCATTAGCCCTTCATAAAAGGGTTGCATGGAAAATTTCATCATTTCTTGTTTTTGTCGTGGAAGAAAATGCTCACGTTTCCATGGGAATTGGTGGCATTCTAGGATAGATTCCAACTATTCTGTTCATGCAAAGATGTTGTTTTTGACCACTGCCACCCATTTCTGATCGAAGGTTGCACACTTACCTCACTGAGTTCAGTGGGATGTCTGAGGCAATATCCTTCATAAAAGGGTTTATACATGAACATGATACAGTCCTTGTTTGGAATCCTGTACCTGTTTCAGTAACCTCCTAGTTGCTAATCTGAAAAAGGTCTTCTTGCTTTGCCTTAGAGACAGTAGCCACATTCTACGCTCAATATTTGTTTGCTGTGTTTTCATTGCTTGATGGAAAATGCATCCTTACTCCTGCCCAAAGCACATTTTTTTCAATCTTGTATGGGCTGATGAATAATTGCTGGACCTCATTACTAAACTTAAGCAGTATGAGATAGAAAAGGTATGCTCCCTCTGCTCATAATACAGTGTACAGTTGTCCCTCCACATTCACGGATTTGGCATTCATGGTTTTAAGTATTCACGGCTTGAAAATACTCTTAAAAAAATAATAATCCAAAAAGCAAACCTTGATTTTGCCATCTTATATAAGGGACACCATTTTGCTATGCTATTGCATATATTGGGACTTGCGTATTCACGGATTTGGGTATTCACAGGGGGGTCCTGGAACCAAACCCCAGCAAATGTGAAGGGACAACTGTATTAGTAGCTGATGTTACCACTTTTTAAAGTTATTGTTATATTAAAACCTGCTTATATATTCCTTAACACATTGTTATGCATTAGTTATCATTATGCACTCTTGTTCCATTAATGGGAAATATTTTGATTGGATTCTTATTTCTCGAAGAAGCTGTTTCAGAGCTGGTGTGCGCTACTATGTGAGAGGTAAAACAAATGTACAGCCATTATATAAAAGGGGTTAGTTGTTTGCATCTTCTTAATGACAGCTGGGCTGCTGATTTTGCTCGGGAGAATTTTCTGGTACATGTAGTATCTCCATGAGCCGGTTGCTTTAAAACGATATGGCAGAGCTTGTGTGTGTGTGTGTGTGTGTGTGTGCGTGCATGCATGCGCCTTCAAGTCGCCTGTTGACTTGTGGTGGCCTCATGAATTTGATAGGGTTTTCTTAGGCAAGGAATACTTAGAGGTGGTTTTGCCAGTTCCTTCCTCTAAAATGTAGCCCTACAGCACCTGGTATTCATTGGTCTTCTTTCCAAGTACAGGGCTGACCCTGCTTAGTTTCCAAAATCAAACTGGATCTGGTGCCTTTAGGATATTGTACTGTGATAAATTGTTTTTAACTGTAGATTATTATTTTAGGTTTAATTTAGGTCTTATTAGTCACTGGGAATTGTGGCTTGCATTTCAATATGGGAAACCACAAGCTGAGATCTCTACTCATTCATGAAGCCTGCTGAATGATCTTGTGCTACTTATTATATCTCAGCTTCTCTACACATTTAATTTTTTTTTAAAAGATCCTTGATGTATATAAAGCTGCTGTTCTTGTCTGCCTTCCCAATACTAGATATAATCCAAACGTATATAGCACCTTTTGTTTTGCTTGAACAGGCCCCAGACTTAAAAAAAACAACAATCATACCTTCATGATTGTCAAAATAGTGTGTCATACAGAGACTCTTCAGATCCACTGGGAGTTAGTCATAATCCAGAGGACTCTACAAATTATCATCTTGAAATACACAGATAAAAGGGAAACGATCTTCTATCCCTGCTACTTTAACTCCAACAACACTTAAGAGAGCTACTGCATCCTGTGGCAGAAATAGGCTGGCTGTGCTTTGTTCCAAGAACTAGCAAACACAATATAGGTCATCTTCTGTCTCTTTAGGACTCAGTGTTCCATTTTTAGGCAATGTTGTGATATATTTTCCACGTTTACTTAACAGAAGATCATGGCATGCTTACTTTCTCTCTAAGTAGAGTAGGATTTGAAGTTATAAGCAAGGTTTGTGTTGTATTTAGTTATAAGTTTAAATTTCTTACTCTCTCACAGGTATTGATTCTGAAGGGCATGCAGCTAATTTTGTGGAAACAGAACAAATTGTACATTACAATGGGAGCAAAGCTTCTTTTGTCCAAGTATGTTTTTCTATTGTATTCTGTTAGATAGCTAGTCTTGTTTATGGAGTTAGTTCTTGCCCCATCTCTCTTAATTCTGGTCACTTAAAAAAAACTGACATTGAGAGGTTGCACTAATAACATATTGTATGTTTTATTTTTTATTTTTTTGTTCCTTTTGTTTTCCAGACACGTGGATCAATTCCTTTTTTCTGGTCACAGAGACCAAACCTCAAATACAAACCAAAGCCACAGATCAGCAAAACAATAAATCATGTATGTTAATATACCTTTTTTCATGCTGTTCTGCAGAAGTTTATTGTAAAGTCAATATATATATATATATATATACCCTTAAGATGATTGTAATTTTCTGTGGAGTGTGGCTCTCTTCAGGGTGTTCTTGAACTAGACACACAATGTTGTTTTAAAGTGAGATAGAGCTTGATGATGTTGCAGTAGCACATCCATTTCTCATTTACAATACAAGAGGGATTCATTGCCTTTACCTTGAAATCAGTGACTTAAGGGGCATTACAACTCTGTAATTTGCTACTTTATTCCTAGTCTCATTCTCACATTAGGACTTGGTCTGTAGATGCACTGCAACTTACAAAACACCACATATTCCCCCCCCCCCCAATTACCGGTATTCAGAAAGTACTGAGCCTAAATTCTTGTTTCGTACCTCTTCCTCTGTGAGGAAGAACCTTAATTTTCTCTGAACAACTCAAAACTGAATGGTTTCCTTTCTGAGAGTGTTTAGATTCAGGCGGCAGTTCAAGTCCAGCAAATCAGAGTTTGGGAAGCACTTTGCTTGGGAAGATATGAGGCAATCTAGCCTTTGTGCATACCAGTTCAGAAAAAGTGTTAAGAAAGTGAGCCCACCATTTGAACACACCAGCGTTGAGTCACTTTATGAGCATCATCTTAGCTGCTCCAGAACCAGAGCTTGTGTGCAAACACATTGGCTGGCTAAACTTTTTTTCATTTGCAAGATTGATGATCATGAACAGCAGATGTCCTTTGTTTCCAGTGAAAGGCTCCAAGATAACTGAAGTGTTTTTGTAATAACATAATATAATTTGAATTCTCTTGGTGTAGATAGTAGTATGTTGGTTGACAGAACAAGCAGTTTCAAAGATTTTGCCCATTCCCTCATCCCACCCCACATCCTTGGCTCAGTTCTCTTCTTGCCTCAAGGCAGATGTGAGCCAGTAACATCAAAAGAGGCAGGGCAGACAGTGACAGAACTGGGAGAAGGAATCTGTTACCTGTTGGCAAACAGAGAAGCTTGATGAACCATTGGGCTAGTTTCAGAATTTGACTGGATTGAATATTCTTTGTCTGCTGTATTGTCCAGGTATCTGCTATAGCCATAAAAATATTTTACTTAACTGTGAACAACTAGAAATGTATAATGAATTCCCTTTAATATTTCTCTGTTACATTCACTCAGTATTGAAGCTCTGCATTCTTCCTTTCAAGGATTCTCTGTAATGTGGCTTTGGTAAATCTTTCAAATAAATATCTGCATCAATTTCTCTTTCAGATGGATGGCTTCCAAAGACACTTCGATTCTCAGATCATTAGCTATGGAAAACAAATGATAATTAACCTGGTAAGGAAATTTATTTAATTCTTCATCCAATTTAAGGAAAAGTAACTGAAAATTAAAGCCACTGTTACTTAATGTTTTGTACTGGTATTCCTTTGCAGGTTAACCAGAAGGGCTCAGAAAAGCCTCTTGAACAAACATTTGCACAAATGGTAAACAGCTTGGGAAATGGAATGGTCAGGTACATGCCATCTGACATATTTACCTTATTGTTGGAAGAACTGGTTGTTTTAAACAACTTAATAGAATACAGTATCTGCATATAAAAACTGAACAGACAGGTTTTGTGTGGACATAATGATGCTAATACACTTCCACATTTCCACAGATTTTATGCAGAGCATTAAAGAACTTCCTCTGAAGATTTAACAAAAATGACAATTCCCCCCAGCAATTCTTTCCTCCATGACAAACAAGTGCCATGTCCTTTGTGTCACTTCATTGAAATGGACTTGTACAAACTCTAACCATGTTCCAAGACAGGAAATGGAGACATGGAAGTGGAGTGCTTGTTACAAATGTCCATAGTATTGGTGAGAGAGCCGAGAAGAGCAAAATCAACTCTTCACTCTGTGGTGCAGGGGAAAACATTGAAGCAGCTTTCCTTGACCTTGTACCATCCAGATACAGGGCCCTTTGAGACACATACAATTATAGCAGTATTCCACTTTAACTGTCATGGCCACATCCAATGGAATCATGGGGTTTGAAGTTCGTTGAGGCACTGGTTGAGAATTCTGGGGTTGTCCACACTGTGAAAATACCCCTCACAGAATTAACTTGGAAAACGAGCTGTCTTAGTGGGATTCGGCATTGTCTCATCATGTTGTGAAGAAGAGGGACCAAAAAGAGGGAAAACTATGCGAGAAAAGCCTTCGCAGCATTTCTCGATTTTTAAAAAAAGCCCCGGTGATATGCGCATTTTCCGGTAGATGGGCTCAGAACATCCTGAGCACTTGGGGCTTCCCCATGCAGGACAAAGTGCAAACCTGATTGTCTAGACACGCACATGGGGTGGGGCTGGCTTACAGAGCAGGTGCCCGCTATGCCATGTTGGATTTTCACCTTAGCGAGTGATTGCTAAGGCAATAAAACAGAGGTTTGTGCTATCTTTCCCCCCCTCTTTTTTTGGAAAGATGGAATATCGCTTGTGTTTTTTGTTTTTGTTTTAAGTTCAGCAGCGGCAGATTTTAAAATGTGAGTAATTCACTCACAGCCACCGTCTCAGCTTCAGGCAAAGTTTATGAGGTTTTTTCTTCTTTGTGTAGACAAGCTGTCTAACTGCCCCTCCCTAAACTCCCAATCCCAGGACTCAAAAGAATGGAACTATGGCAGTTAAATTGGAATGATGGTTGGACCCCTGTATCCATGGGGGTTCAGTTCCCAGACATACTGTGGATACCAGAAACCACAGATAACAGTGAACCCTATTAAAACAAAGGACTCCCGGTAAAAACATATCATAGTATTGTGTTGGAGGACCTAGAAGATTCCTAGAGAGGACACCTTTCTAGGTATTTCCCAGCACAATTCTATGGTATGTGTCCCTGTTTTGTGTCCCATGGATAACTTGACACTATGAATATTGTGGGGATCTGTGACTGTATAGCGCTATAATTATGTAGTGTGGAAAGGCTCTTGTTATACTGCTAATGCCATCAACAGCATTGATCATTGATGGCTGGAGATTATGGAGGCTGTAGTCCAACCTATCTGGAGGGTGCTGGGCCGAGGGAAGCTGCCTTAAAGCAACTGTTGAGAAAATTGTGGTGTGTTGCATGCTATGGGTAGAAGACTTGAAGACAAAATTTGGTGGGCTACTATCAAGTGGTTTTTATTTTGGGAGTGCTTTGAAAATGTTTTCTTCTTGTGTGGATATTTTAAAAAATGGGTATTATAGATTATAGACTTCTTGCTGGAGAGGCCTACATACAGAATGTGATATACTTTGAAGCTGACAACATTGATGTTGGTGTTTTTGTTGTTGTTAGACAGTATGTACTACAACATGTGTCTTCTTGAAAGTTCAGAAATGTTTCTTCCTGGTAGACTTCATTGGTCTGCTTTACCCTTATATCTCCCCTGCTAGATTAGACATTTCTGTCCCAAAGACAGAAAGGGCTGTTGGATTGAATGATACTCCTCAAAACTTGTTAAGAATTGTATATTAAGTGAAAACATTCATGCTTTTTAATAAACTGGTTGGGACATTTATTTTCCTGCTGTAACACATTTAAGCAAGACTCTTCTTATCACCCCACCAATATCATCCCTGGTTATGAAACAGAAGTAAATAGCCTCTTAACTCGCATGTACTTTCTTTGCCCAGATATATAGCATTTGATTTCCATAAAGAATGCAGTCATATGAGGTGGGATCGGCTCCAGATTTTATTGGATCGCCTTGCTGAACAACAAGATGAATTTGGGTAATATATACAACTGCAGTGTGCAGGCATTTAGTTGTGGTTAGTAGAAGTTACATAATAATTGTAACAACAGACACAAGACATAATGTGTTGCTAAAAGAAAATCTCATTGCTTTAGTCACTTTGAAGTACAGTGATGTGAACAGCTAGGAATCTGGGCCGTAATCCAAATCCTTTTATTTGATGTGAACTTCCATTCAAATCAGTGAAGTTCACTTCCGTTTGAGTTTGACCAGGATGACAGTCCAAAGATCCCTTCTCTTTCCATTTCTGTACAACAGCATAAATAAATCAATATGGTAGCATCATGCCATTTAGGCTATGCTTTTGTAAAGTTTGTATTAACTTCACGAAGTAACTATATTTTGAAGTGTTTGTTTATGTTCATGAGACAGTGGTAGTTAGTTGTGGATCTAGCAAATTTCATATCAGTATTTTAATTTCTTGAGAATCGTTGAATCCCTGAAAACTGGCCGACAGGTAATTCAAAGTTACATTTTTGTTTTAACATGATTAAATATCTCTTAGACATGGGGAGCACTTCTCAGTTTGGTGGAACGTGCCTGACAAAAAGAGCACTTCTTTAAAAAAAAAAAAATCTGCTTTTGAGTCTGAGTTAGGGCTTGGATTTTAAGAGAATGCTTTCCAGATTCATTATAGGTAAGGGGTATAAAATCAGCGTTGGCTACCCTCACCTTACTTTGCCTTGTATTTCTCCCTTTACAATCTCTGAACATTAGTTAGCCGGAATCCAAAGGATTACTTCAGCCAGGGCTTGTGAGTGTCCATTGCAATTTTGTGTTTTACTCAACAGTCCTGTATGTCCTCTCTCAAACAACTCTTGAATCTTTGATTTTGAACTTGGTTTGTATGTACCATGGAGGCTGCCTTCAAGAGCCAAAAATCCTTATCTCTTTGAGTGTGTGGAACATTTTTTCTTTTGTGTTGATCTTGACAATAATTCTTGATACTTAGTATTAAAGTCATTAAAAAGTAGCCTGACAAGTATTTTAAGAAGAAAGAATAGGATTTTAATGGTTGGGCGACAGCAACCTCCATTACCTAACCAAATCCTGTTTCCAACCTACTTAACTTTCAGAAATGTTTTGAAGCCTATAGGATACTCTAAAGCTAAGGAAAATGGTTTTAGAGTGGGTGAGTTATGGCTGTAACAGTCAGAATATTTCCTTGTTCTGATGCCTCGCTGTGTTAGTCTCCCAACAGAAAGTAAATCAAAGGGTTGTCTTGTGAATTCTTATACAAGCTCTATTATGTATTTCAGCTACTTTCTAGTTGATTCAGATGGGAAGGTGGTGATGCAGCAAGAAGGGACATTCCGTAGTAATTGTATGGATTGCCTGGACCGAACAAATGTCATCCAGAGCCTTTTAGCACGCCGCTCTCTCCAAGCACAGCTGCAGGTGAAGATTTCTGTCTTCCTTTAGACACCCATGTGTAAAGTGACGTTGCCACTCTTGCTGAAACTTAAAAAGCCAATAGCACTAATGACTTTTTGATATAGTAGATGAATCATTCTTGAAAGGAATATAGATTTGGCCCTTCACATTTGCTGGTGTTAGGGGCATGGGACCCCTGCGAAAGTGGAAAAACTGCAAATATCTCTTCCCCCCCCCCCAATATTTAACACATGCACAAAGTGCAATCTTGATTCATTCTGCTGTGGATGCATTTGAGGAGGCAAGGTTCCTTTGCAAGGCGAAAGCAGGCAGCTGGTGGGGCTTACAGCCGCCTCTACTGTTGCCCTATGCCATTTTTAATAGGGACTTAAAGCCTCAACACTTGTTTGTAGTCTCTTTAGTCTCATGAGGCTTGCAGTCCCTGTTAAAAAGGACTTCGGGCAGCAGCAGAGGCGGCAGCAAATAATCCATGAATAATGAAATCCTCAAACCTGCACGTGTGGAGGGCTGACTGTACTTGAAATATGGAAAACATGCTTCTTTTTTCTAACTACTTAAGTGTTCCAATCTATATGCAATTAAAATGTTAGCAGAATTCTGATGAAGTTGTAAATAGTGGCTTCTTTGTCGTTGTAGAGATTAGGTGTTTTGCATGTTGGCCAGAGACTTGAAGAGCAAGCAGAATTTGAGAAACTTTACAAAAATGGTAGGTTTCTGTTTTAATAAGTACACCCTAGCCTATGTTCTACTTAACATGCTATCTCTTTTAAAAAACGTTCTCTTTTCATAGCATGGGCTGACAACGCAAATGCTTGTGCCAAACAGTATGCTGGAACGGGTGCCTTAAAGACAGATTACACCAGGTAGGTTTTTAGCTACTCTTTCTTAAAATAAAATATACAGTAGCTACACAAAAAAACCACATACAAAAGTAACAGTAAATACACAGTTGAAATGACTCAGAATACAATACTTTTAGAATGTGTATCTTGGTTAGCTAGCCCAGTTGGCTTCTCAGGTCAGCTTATGGCCATTAACCATCACTATTAAAAGCAGATGAAAGCTATAAGAGAATAGCTTCTGAGACCAGCAAATCAATCCAAATATGCTGTGCAGCAAATGCCATCTGATGAACGAGAGAAATGGGGGTGGGGGCAGGAAAAGGCACTTTAGATATAATAGGGCACAGGCTTCAAGGCTTCCTTTTAGTAGTTAAGGTTAGGCCAATTCCATACCTGCTTATTCTACAAAATGATAGAAAGGACAACACGCAAGGAGCCCTGCTACAGATCAACTGCTGGTAACCTCAAGTACTAACCATCTCTAATTTCCTTCTTGGAGCTGTCTGTTTTCATATTACCGACAGCCTGTTGTTTTTTTCAACCAGAACTGGAAAGAGAACTCAATGGGGTCTACTTATGGATGGATGGAACTCACTAATTCGTTACTACAAAAACAATTTTTCTGATGGATTTAGACAGGTAAGAACTCCCCAACAAATTTTACTGTTGCTGTTTTCATGTGCCTACAGTAGCCTGCACTGTGCTACATTGAATGAAAAATGATGTGACCATTGCATCCAAAACTTTTGCGGTGTATTGGGCAAAAATAGTCATGCCAGGGGCTTCCAGTGAGTGGTAATGGGGGGTGGGGGAGGAAAGGTGGCTATGGAAGTGCAAAGAGGACTAAGCTAGTGTGGTTCAAAAAAGATTTCATGTAAGTGGGGCTTCGGGGAGGAATGTGTGAGATGACAAACCAGCAAATAGGAATCTACTCCTGTCTCATTTATTTTTTCAACTGGTTGTAGCCTGCCTTATATCATAAAATCTTAGGGTAGCATACAGATATAATGAATTTTGAGATATTTAAAATGCTTGCTTATTTATTTATTTATTTATTTATTTGATATCCTGCCTTTTTCTCAGCATGGGGTTCAAGGCAGCATACAATGTTTTGAAAACACCATACAATTAAAAAATGCTTAGTACAAAAGTTAAAACAGAAGTAAACTAAGCTTTGATTTAAAAAACACAAGTTAAAAACAACATTAAAAAGATGTTCAAAGCATAATAAAATAAAAAAAAATTAAACATACCCCTCACCATTAAAAGCTCTATCTGCTGCAACATACAAAAAAAAATGCCTCCTTAAATAAAAATGTTCTTTACCTGCTGGCAGAAGACAACAGGGAGAGGGCCAACCAGACCTCCTGAGGAAGAGAATTCCACAAGTTTGAAGAAGGCACTCTATGGTCTTCCCCTGAAGATCTTAGAGCTTGGAAAGGCTCATCTAAGGACATACAATTTTTCAAATACTCTGAATCCAAGCCATACATTACTTTAATGGTCATAGCCAGCACTTTGAATTCTGCCTGGAAAAGAATTGGCAGACAGTGGAGTTGTATTAGCAAGGAGATACATGATCCTGCCCCAGTCAGCAGCCTGACTGCAACATTTTGGATCTGCTGAAGTTTCTGAACAGTTTCTGAAGACAGCTCCATGTAGAATGCATTATGGTAATCCAAACAGGATGGAATCCTGTCCACATCCTCAGGCTGCACAAATTGAAACATATGCATTAACCTGGGACAATCAGGTGACAAGATTACAGCCACTGGACCTGCTAACTGCACTATACAAGTTAGAATGGGCTGCTAAGTGGTCTCATAGATGATACTCCTGTGGGGCAGAATGTAAAAGACCACTAATGACTCAAGACAGCTCTGCTAGGTGACATTGTGCAGATGCAATGGTGGTAGAGAAGAGTGATTTCTTGGTTGCCATCACCACCATGGAATAGGTTTTCCAGTGGCTCTAGCTTGGGTTCGATTGGACTCGCTCCCAAGCTTTACGCTATTAATGCTCTAGTTTCTCCATCTCACTTGTTTCATCACCACCAGCTCCCTAGTGAACCAGAGGGCTTGTTTGGCTTCATTCCATGGGAGGGGACACTTGAGAGCAATTGTGTCACCACCTTGGCCATTTTCGTATTCCACAGATCAGCCAGGACTTAGACAGGATCACCTGCCAAGCCAACAGGGAACTCCCCAAGAGCCATCAGTAATTCATCTGGATCCATAAGCCTCCTGGGTGGACCATCTTAATTGGCCCCCCACCCCTGCAGAGGCTCCAGTGACTCCAAACCCCCGATAATTCTGACAACAGCACTGTGGGAAGTTCCTCCACACCCAGGTCACCGTCACCCTACCCAGCACAGCAGAACAGGTCCACAGTGTGTCCTGTGACATGGGTGGCACCAGATACTGATTGGGACAGACCCATGGGTGTCATGGATTACGTAAAGTTCTGAGCTGTTCCTGAAAGAGTGGTCTCAGCATGGGTGTTGAAATTCCATAGGACAACAAGTTAGGGGGGGAATTCCAATACCACTGCTGAAACTAACTCAGCTCAGGACGGGAGACTTGAGCAGAGGCGGTATACTAACACAGTCCCTATTCTATCCCTGCCACCCACCTTCAAACACACACACACACACACACACACTTGAACCCAGCAGACTGGGACAGAGCACCTAGTGAAGGAGATGGAACCCTGATAGCCCACTGCAACTCTGCCTCCCTGCCTTCTCCCCAGGCTCACCTGCTGCTGTACAGAAAACCTAGGCAGCTAAAGCGGGGAGAGGTTCGTCCCTTCCCCCAGCTTTATCCAGCCAAGTTCCTGTCATGTAAGCCAGGTCAGCATTCACAACCAGCATCAAGTGCGTTTTTCTCCATTTACCAACTTGATATTGAGCAGCAGCATTTTCAGCCCAGGGAGTCTGTTGTCAAGGCTATCCACACTATTTGAAGTTGGGAACAGTTTAGGGGCAACAAGCACCCTTTGGCTTTCCCCTCTCCCATGGTTATAACACTGTCTCCCTGCTCCATATTTCCCTCTGCCTTACTTCTCCCTGAATCATTTCCCCTCCCATACAAGAGTCAGTGTGGTGTAAGAGTTTGTACGTTGACTAAGACTCTGGGGACTAGGGTTTGAATCTGCACTCGTCCATGGAACCCTACTGGGTGACCTTGGGCAAGTCACACTCCCACAGCCTCAGCCTTTGAGGGATGCAAAGGCAAACCTCGAACAAATCTTGCCAAGAAAACTCCATGATAGGGTTGCTTTAGGGTCATCATAAGTCAGAAATGACCTGAAGGCACACAACAACAAACTCCCCATATAGCTCATATGTCTTTTTAGCTGGCAGGGAGTGCATTTTTAAAAACTGAAATAAAAAAAAAAATTAAAAACACTTTACCTTCCAAGCAGGGGGACTGGCCCTCACCCTTGCTCTGTCCTGGAAACACCTTCCCCCCTCAAGTAGCCAGCTTTTATCCCCTTGACTAGCTGGCACAGTACCTGGGGTCCTCTTGAGAGCAGATGTCAGGCAACAGCCCACAGGGAGAGAGGTGGAAACAGACCAGCAGCAGACAGGAGGAAAGCCTCTCTTCTCTCTGAGGCTTGATGGTGGTGGCATGAGCACCAGTGACTCCCTCAGGCCAGCTTTTAACCCATTGCAGGAAGGGGACAGGTGGAGGTGACTAGCTGGCACAGTACATGGGGCCTGGTCCTGTTGGGAACAAATGTCAGGGAACAGTCCATAGGGAGAGGGTCCACATGAACAATTTAAACACTGTAGAAGCATTGTGAAAGGAGAGGCAAACAATTTCTGTACTGTTTGAACTTATGGTACAATGGAAAGTTGGTAAAGAAGATGAAGTCAAAATGGAAAGGGAAGATTTGTTGGGGGCGGTGACACACTTGTATCCCTTTCTCCAGGGATCTGCAGGGATCTGCAGGTAGCATTCAATGGAGAGATCACTTGATTTTATTTTCTAAGGTTGTGGAAGCAGGCTAGCCAGCCTGTGTGACACTGAGTCAGTGGAATCAGCCTGAATTTTGCATATCTGAAGTCAGCATTCTAACTGCTGCACCCTTCTGGCTGCAGGTGGCTGGTGTTTAATCTAAAGTAGAGAGGAAAGTCCTTATCAGAGTCATCTTACACTTATTAGAGAGATGGCATATGGGGGAAGTAGAGATACCAGAAATGGTTACAGCTTTCTGAATTAGAGATGTGCAGAGTATAGACAAACACCAGGAGATAGATTTGGAAGAAGCTAATGGACTTTATAGGATAACATAAGATTAATTTTAAACTGCTTATCTCTGGCTTGTTTTACAGGATTCTATAGACCTGTTTCTTGGAAACTATTCAGTGGATGAAGTAGATTCTCTCAGTCCTCTTCATGTACAGAAGGACTGGAAATTCTTGGCTGTAAGGATTTTGTGATCTTTGTGGTGTTTTAAACAGTTTTTAAAAAACCTTAGTTGATTTCAGCTGAAAGACAGTGTTGGGATCACATGTCTTTCACATTAGTATAACTAAAGCTCAGGCTGAGTTTTTGGCAAAAAGTGGAAACTGTGTCGGGACTTAAATGTTGAATGTTAAGAAAGAGAGAATGTCCAGTGTCTGTCAGATTTGTACCCCATCCTTCTTCCAAGGAGTCCAGGATGGTATACTGTGGGAAACCCATGTCTTGTTTCAAGTCTTCCAGTGGTCTGTTTGGATTTTCACATCCTGGTTTAATAACCAGAATATTCACAAACTGCACCTGCATGGGTTGCTTTCTCGAGAGAACAAGTCAGGAAGCAGCTGTAAAATATGACTTATTATATCCAGACTCAGAACTCGGGTAATGGATTCCAAATATGTCAGGATTCAGATGTTTAAGTTGAGAACCATGGCTTGTTTGGAAGCCATTAACTAGATTTCTGCTCTTCAATGTATCAAGAAGTTACGGTTAACTGCAACTTCCTGGCTTGTTTGCTTGAGCAAAGTGGGGGTGGGGGGAACTCCATGCATGTGTACAATGCTGACTTGGGTGCAACAGGAATAGGATCAGATTCTAGGCCTTGGCACATAATGCTGCTTCTCCTACTTGCTGTAATATACCTGCAGCAGGAACCATCTGTGCTGCTGCATCTGCACTCTAAAGAAACATTGACAACGTCATACAAGAGATCTCTGATGTGGAGTGAATGGGAAGGAAATTGAGGCTATTGATAGCCTCTTCCTTTATATAGCTAGATGGCCCCTGACCACTTCTGCAGCTTTCTGACAATGGAAAAATGCAGCATATGTTGATGAAAGTGGGGCATGTTACCTTGGTTTGCCACGCCCTGTTTCTCACACAATGCTATTTTAGGTATTGCAGTACTTCTCTCTGCATCAGGGAGCTTGGCCTCAACTGTTCGTTTCTGCGTATGTGGTCAACAAGGAGCATAAAAATAGAAGCATGATTAGCAACATTAATGATTGCCAAAACTTCAGGTGCACTCAGAACTGCAGACAAGCATTCACTTCTGTTCCAAGTAGAGATTTCTGTTACCAGGAAGTATGCAAGTGATAGTGGAGGTTTTTACTGAATTTCACAATAGCATATATTCACAGTAACATGGTGGAGTGTTTGTGGGTGATATAAGAGTTCGGTCATCTGCCACATTATCTGTGAGCTTCAGGTCTTTTCAGATCTCATGATACTGATTAGGTTATTTTCCACATTGGCTGTATGGTCAGGAACATACAACATGTCACAGTGGTTAGTATGACCTTTTTTGCAGGGCTTCTATGAAGACAGATGACTTTCAGTACACTTCAGGAATAAAAATAGATTGAGGCAGCTACTTAAAGGCCTATAACTAGGTGCCTGTAACTTATGGAATCATCGATAGCCTTTGATGCCAAATAGCTTAGTGCTGTCATTTATCGGTAGCCCCACGTAAGTGAAGGTGGAAATAATGCTGGGATTAGGTGTGCCATCAGAATTTAAGGACATTCCCTTTTTTTACACAAAAACAGGCACCAAACAATAAGCTTTAAAAGTAGTTTCGCATAGTTAAGAAGCTTGTTTTCTTATTTCACTCTCCAAATCTGTAGTGCTGAAACGCACCTATGTATTGAGGAAAATAAGTCAGGGGGGGAAAAAATCAATTCATTTGTCTTTCTTTTATGGCATACCAAAAGTGTTCCTCAGCAGTTTTCTGTTCATACAATAACCAGACTCAACCTTGCTTAGCAGATGACTGGGCAGACAATATCTTCAAATGCTCAGATAAATACTGCACATGAATCTTAGGAGTTCTTGAGCTGGTTGTTCTTGGTGAACTTTCCTCAGCCAGTTGCCCTCCAGATGGGTTGGGCTACAGCTCCTGTGACCTATAGCCAGCATATTTTGCATTTAATCCAACATATCTGGAGGATCAGTGAAATTAATATAAATCAAAATAGATTTATTTTCAAAGATGTCATTCAAGGTGCTGAACCAGTTTTGAGGATAGTATTCAGTACTTTGGATAATTTCTTTAAGGTTTTGACTAAAATTGCAGTGGATTCACTACCCCCATTGGTATGGACACTACCAGCCACCTATAGTGGAAGACAAGGATCCTCTTACTTGCCTGGCTCTACTCTTTTTTTCTTTTGTTTTAGACAGAGTCTTGATATAATCTGACTCTGTTAAACTGGCTTCCATCAGAGAAGTATGTATTTTACCCTACTGTTTGTCTACATGTGTTCAACCCTGTTTCTGTAGTGAGAATTCTTTTTTTTTATTTTACATATTTGATATTTGAAAATATAGTTCTACATATTATTTATTAATGCTTCATAGGGCTTTAGAAAAGTAATACATGTTCAGGAAAATTAGATGCAATTCTTGCTACAACATAAAATCAGTAAAATCTCCTAGCTACTTCTTGCTGCAGTGTGTTAGCAGTCTGGTCATATTTTAAAGGCCAACAGATGAATTGCTCCATAATGTATTTTTGTGGGTTGAAGTTGGATGGCGTTTGGTGAAGGTCCACAGACATGTATGCCATGATAAACCTATTTAGTCTTTACAGTGCCATGAGATTCTTTGTTTATTGTATGTTTCTGAAAGTAAGATGTGTTAGGGTGTCACTGCTTTGCCTTTTACTGGCTACATTAGGACATTAAAGTTATCCATGTTCTGTGTGCCTGCATTGCATCATATTCTTTACTTCAGGAACAACTGAAGGGTATTATGTTTCATCTCTTAATTCTGTCTGTTTCTTTCTTTCTCAGTTGCCTATTATCATGGTGGTTGCTTTCTCAATGTGCATTATCTGTTTGCTTATGGCTGGTAAGTGATCTTTTAGTCTGTGTGTGTGAAGTTCCCAGCATATTATATGTAACAAGTTACAATAGCAGATGGAAAGTTTCCTTATGGTTTCTCCTCTTGGTGTGTTATATCTTAATGTACGTATCTGAGTAGTGTGTTGGTAAGGGATCAAAGTACTTTAGTAGTTAAGGAGAGAAATATAACAGATGACCCATTGTTGTGGAGTACCAGGAGGAGTTCTGAGTACTGGAAGTCCATGGACTCCAGGAAGATCCCTTAAATGAGCATGACCCAGTCTGATTGAACCACAGAGTTGGAGGGCAGTCTGAGCCTACCTTCTGCTCTAAGGCAGAATCTTCAAGACATCAGACTGCCTACAGGGAAAACCATGAGGATTTCAAGGAAAGGAGCAAAACAAGCGTGATATGCAGCAAAGGCTCAGCTTTGATGATCAAGCATTTCCTGATTCCTGAATGACAACAGAGCTGATGTTGCCATCAGGACAGGCAATTTGTTAACAAAACTATTAGGTGAAGTATAGTGTCTAATAACCTTTGAGATATGTTTCATCAGGACTGTGTCCCAGACTGTAAACATGTACTTCTTACCTTTTGCTTGCTGAGATGATGGCTGTTTGTTTTTGTTTTTTAAAGGAAGGATATTAGTATTTTACTTCTCTGGTTGGTGAGAGGAAGAATCCAGCATTAATCCTTACACTTGGGTTATGCCCCTCCACCACCCAGAGTGAGGCAGGAGATTCAAACGATCACGTGGCCTGTGGGCCGTTGGTTCCTCCCCTTCCCTGTCCTTTGTCTGATCAGTTGTTTCTCCTGCCTCACCCAGAGTAGAGCTCTTGGTTCCTCCTCTAGCTTTTCTACTGTTATCTCCCTTCTACTTCTTTCTGATTATATCTGATCTTACTCTCCTTCCTAATCTCTTCCCCCCATCCTTATCCTTAAAAAAAAAAAAAGACTTTTTCCCCCGCTTGCCCCCCTTTTCTTTCTCCTCTTCCTCATGGCTCCGGCAGCACAAAAGAGCAAGGAGAAGAAGATTAAGCAACCCCAGCAGCAGCCTTCCCAGCCGCTGACCATCGGCCAGCAGGCGAGCGGAACAGCTGGGATCGGCGCAGCCCTCCCGCCGCATAGCCTCGCTACGTAGGCAGTGGGGGCGGTTTTGGGCGCCGAGACGATCCGGGTCCCGCAGCCGTGGAGCCTCGCTCAGCAGGCCGAGGCCGAGGACCGGACTACCACCCCCGTCTCCCTCCTCACAGGAGAACCAGCGCTGGACCCCAGGGACGGGGAAGTACCTGCGTTTCGGGTTGGGGGCGGCGGGGGAACCTCTGGAGAATCCCGAGGGGATCAGGCGGACCTTGGGGAGTCTGGGGATCATCTGGGGGAGGACGATTGGGAGGCAGACTCCTCTGGAGAGGAGGGAACCTCGGAACGCGCCAGGCAGGCCCTCCAGGCCGCGCACGAGGACGCCCATGATGGCGGCCGCCATCTTGGAGCACCGCGATCGGCCGGCGCGGGCAGGTCGGGAGGGGGGAAACCCCTCGCCCCAGGGGACCTCGATCAGGCCCATTTCGCCACGGTGGAGAAACACGCCGTCCGCGCCGCAAGGCAGGCCTTTGCTGAGGCCTTCGCGGCGTCTTTTGGCACCAAAGAGCGCCGGGCCCCAGAGCACCAACGCGAGCGCGCGCACCATTCCCGGGGGGGAGGAAAGCATGCGAAGCCAAAGGGAGTCCCTCTCCAGGTTCCACATGGTCCCTCGCGGACCAACAGGGACGTCAGCTCCCTCCTATTGGAAGCCGTGCGGATCCTGGGGGACCGGGATGACGGTGAATCCCGTGTCCCGGCCGCCAATGCAGTGGAGTCCAACTGCCGCGCGAAACGCAAGCTGCCCCCCTCCCCCCACTCCTCTGCTGAGTCGGAGGCTGAGGCAGATGAGGACTGGGCTTTACCCGACCACGGGGAACCCCTACTCAAGCCAGTGGAAGACCTCCCCGACAAAGAGGAGGGGGAATGGTCTGATTCGGAGACCCCCTCAGGGGGACCCTCCGAGCGCTTATTCCAACTGGAGGATTTTCTTCCACTCCTGAATAAAGCCACAGCAATACTGGGCCTCTCCAGACAACAGCAGCAAGCATCCCAAGGGGACGTGGAGTTTAGCGAGAGGGCGGAATCTGTGTTGGGGGCTCCCAAGGAGGGAGTCTCAGAAGTTCCCTTTCCTTCTATTTTCACCAGGGCAATTGAAGGGGAATGGGAAAAACCCCTTCAAGGGAAGAAAGGCACCCTCCTAGCGCAGAAGATCTATACCCCGGTCAAGCGGGTCCTAGACAAACTCAAAGTGCCCGCCATCGATTCGCCCGTGGCCTCTCTCGTTTCCGGGGCCCTCGCCCCCCGGGAGGGGTACCTTAAGGACTCAGAGGAAAAACGGATGGAAGGGGCCCTTAAGAAATCGCACGAAGCTTCTGCCTTGGCAATTCGGGCTTCAACCACGGGCTCTTTGTTTGCCAGAGCCTCCCTGTTATGGTTGGAGGACGCCTTGCAGGACAGAACCTTGGATAGACTTTCACTGCAGCGCTCCCTAGCAAAGGTTTACGTGGCTATGCAATTCATAGCCGACGCCACCTTGGATGCGGCGGTCTTCGCGTCGCGCGCCATGGTTACAGCTACGGTGGCTCGCAGATCCGTTTGGCTCCGCCATTGGGAGGCGGATGCACAATCTAGAGCGAATCTGGCCACAAAACCATTCAGAGGGGGCTGCCTTTTTGGAGAGGAAGCCCTTAAGGACATCTTGGTGGAGACGAAGGAGAAGAAGGCCATGCCAATCCTCTCTAAGAAGACGGAAAAGAAACCTAAGAAGTCCTTTCGCTACTTCTCTCCTTTCAGGCCCCAGAGGGGAGGCAATCAGCGGGACTTTTGTCCCTTTCGTTCCCCCTGGGGAAGACCAACCTTCTCCTCCAGATCTTCGTCTAGTAGCCCGGCTCAATCAAACAGACGAGGAGCCTCCAACTCACAGAGAGGGGGAGGCTGTCAACAATTCTGACTCTATCCACCTTCCCGTGGGAGGGCGCCTACAGACATTTTGGCGCCGCTGGGTAGCCACCTCCTCAGACAGGTGGGTCGTCGAGACCATCTCCCACGGATATCGTCTTCAATTTGACGAGCTTCCTCAAGGCCGGTTTATCCCATCACCCAAGTCAAAGAACCCCCTCAAGAAACGAATCCAAGTGGACGCGGTGCGCCACCTGCTGGACATCAGAGCCATAGAACCAGTTCCAGCATGTCAGAGGTTTTCAGGAGTGTATTCCGTCTTCTTTACAGTCCCAAAGAAGGACGGAGACCATCGGTCCATTCTAGACCTCAAGTATACCAATTCCCATCTAGTCTACAAGCGTTTTCGCATGGAAACATTATCTTCCATCAGGGAAGCTCTGCAAAAAGGGGACTTTCTTGGTGTCCTTGGATTTAGCGGAAGCTTACCTGCACATCCTGATCGCAGAAGACAGCCGCCGTTTCTTGAGGTTCACCCTGGGTCAAAACCACTACCAGTTCAGAGCCTTGCCATTCGGCCTAGCGTCGGCGCCGAGGGTCTTCACCAAGATATTGATCGTAGTCGTAGCGCTCCTCAGGTCACAGCGAGTACATCTATACCTGTACCTGGACGACATCCTGCTTCGCGCTCCCTCGGCCCTCAGGGCGAGAAGGGACCTTCAGACGATGATACAATGTCTGCAGAGCCATGGCTTTCTCATAAACTTCAAGAAGAGTGCCCTAGAACCGACACAGTCAATCACCCATCTGGGCGCTATCCTGGATACCCGTCAGGAACTGATCTTCCTGTCAGCAGACCGGCAGGCCACCCTGAGGAGGGAAGCTACACGCATTCGACGCCTACCGCGAGCCTTCTTAATGGAACTGGCAAGCCTTTTGGGCCTCATGATTTTGGCAATTCGGATTGTCCCGTGGGCCAGGTTCCACTCAAGACCCCTACAGCTTTTCCTACACCAGTTTCAGGAACAGATTCTCTCCAAGCAGGTTCGATGGATTGCTCTCCCGCAGGACGTCAGGTGGTCTCTGGATTGGTGGACGAAACCATCCAACGTGTCCAAAGGGTCTCCGTGGGTTCAGAGAACAGAGATCTCCCTGACCACGGACACCAGCCTCCTCGGGTGGGGAGCACACTGTCAGGGAGCGTTCGCCCAAGGAACCTGGGACCAGAACGAGAGAACACACAGCATAAATTGGTTAGAGCTCAGGGCAATCAGGCTAGCCCTACAACGCTTTGAGCCCCTTATCAGGGGGAAGCACATCATGATATTCACAGACAATACAACAGCCCGCTCCTACATTTCCAAGCAGGGGGGCACAAGATCACGTTCACTTCAGAAGGAAGCCCACCTGCTTTTTCGATGGGCAGAACGAAACCTGGCCTCCCTGGCGGCCAGGCATATTCAGGGGACGGAAAACGTGACAGCAGACTTCCTGAGCAGACACGAGGTTCTCCCCGGGGAGTGGGCACTTCACCCACAGGTGTTCGGGCAAATCCAACGAAGATTCGGAGTCATGTCAGTGGACCTCTTCGCCACGGCGGACAACGCGCAGCTCCGCAGGTTCTTCACAAGGTTCCCGACCAGGGACGCGGAGGGGACGGATGCCCTTCAGAGTCCCTGGCCCCGGGGCCTTCTCTACCTCTTCCCGCCCATTCCAATGATAGCCAAGGCCATCAGGAAGGTGCGAGAAGAGAGGGCCCAAGTGGTGTTCGTAGCACCGCATTGGCCGCGGAGACCTTGGTTCTCCGACCTGAAGGATCTAGCCATGGAGGAACTGTGGCTCCTCCCTGCGAGACCGGACCTCCTCCGCCAGGGCCCTCTCAGCCACCCGGACATAGGCTGGCTTCAGTTAGCCGCATGGAGATTGAGCGGTGAGCCCTGAGAGCCTGTGGCTACGAGGAATCCGTGATAGACACGATGCTATCTTCTAGGAGACAGTCGACGAAAAAGATCTATGAGGCAACCTGGAGAGCCTTCCAGAGATGGTGCAGGACTAAGCGCGTCAACCACCTACAACCATCTCTCAAGGACGTACTGGCCTTCCTCCAGAAGGGACTGAGTCTCGGCCTTAAACCCAACACCTTGAAACGCCAGGCGGCAGCACTGGCATCGATTGTGGAACTTCCCAGGGGACAGGCCTTGTCATCCCATCCCCACGTCCGCCGCTTCCTGAGGGGAGCCTCCATTCTCTCTCCCCCAGTTAGGCACCGTTTTCCTACGTGGAATCTACCCTTGGTACTCAGGCAGCTTTCCAGACGGCCATTTGAACCACTTAGGAGTGTCTCTCTTAGACTTCTTACGCTCAAGGTCGCCTTCCTGCTGGCAATCACGTCCGCCAGGAGGGTGTCAGAATTATCAGCATTGTCAGTACGGGAGCATCTCTGCTCCTTCAACGAGGACCATGTGGTCCTCCGCACAGATCCTTCCTTTCTCCCGAAGGTGTTGTCACCCTTCCACGTGTCTCAAGAGCTGATTCTTCCAGCCTTCTGTCGTAACCCGACACACCCGCGGGAGAAGGAATGGCACAAGTTGGACGTCCGTAGAGCCCTCAGGATCTACATTAAGCGGACAAAGGACTTCAGACGTTATGATTCTCTGCTGGTGAATTTCAGTCCGGCAGCGAAAGGGCTGAGAGCCTCCAGACGAACGATAGCGTCATGGATAAAGGCCTGCATCTGGACGGCGTACGATGAGGCCAGGATACCACGCCCAGCAGGCGTCACCGCACATTTCACTAGAGCTGCTGCCACCTCGGCTGTGTTTTCCTCAAACGCTCCTATCTTGGAAATCTTCAAGGCGGCGACATGGAGTTCCCCATCCACGTTCGTGCGACATTACAAGATTGACAAGTTCAGAGCCTCGGAGGCCATCTTCGGATGACGGGTCCTCCAGGAGGTGGTCCGAACCTGAGCTTTTTCTCCATTCACGCAGCCATCCCTCCCACGGACGGGGTGAGCTTGGGTACGTCCCAAGTGTAAGGATTAATGCTGGATTCCTCCTCTCACCAACCAGAGAATGCCACATTGGTTACTTACCGTGAATGTGCATTCTGGTGGTGGTAGTGAGGAGGAATCCATCCCGCCCGGCTGCGCAAAAGTCTACCATATGTTCCAGGGTTCGGCTTGCAATCAACTGATCAGACAAAGGACAGGGAAGGGGAGGAACCAACGGCCCACAGGCCACGTGATCGTTTGAATCTCCTGCCTCACTCTGGGTGGTGGAGGGGCATAACCCAAGTGTAAGGATTAATGCTGGATTCCTCCTCTCTACCACCACCAGAATGCACATTCACGGTAAGTAACCAATGTGGCATTCTAGGTATATTTAATGCACTCTCTTGGTCTGGCTTACAAAACACCAAAGCCCACCCCCTGACACCGCCACCCCTTCTCCCAGATAATTTACTTATTTAGAGGAATCTACTCTTCCTTAATACAACTGTTTTCACTCCTTTGCTCCCCGTCAAGGAACACAGATTCTTGTTGAATCAATTTGTTTGAGAGCCGAGATTCACATTAAATAGCAGTTCATGTGCAGTCTTTTGTAAGCAGAGATACCTGCTTTGGAGGGTAGTACTTTATGCATGTAAAGGAAGCATTGTGCAACCTGTGGCTCTCCAGATGATGAACTTTAGTGTCCATCATTCCAGACTATTGGCTATGTTGGCTGGGGCTGATGGGAGTTGGAGCACATAATACGAGATTTTCAGGTGTTCCACTCCTCCATATATGGATTCATTGGAACAGCAAATAACAGTTAAATACGCATCTCATTAGTGCAGAATGAAGTCTTGTACACGACTGTGTATAATCGCTTGTTCTTCACTTCATGCTGTGAGAAACATTTTCATTCCAGTCTTTTGCTATGTTGTACTGTTTCTTCTTCATGGTATCCTTTATGGACAGGTCTCTACTACATACTCTGGGGTCTGTGTGTAGTTCATGTGAATCCTTCCAGTATTCCCATGCACTCTCTTCCTCCTCAGTTCACAGACCATTGGGGGGAGGGACTTGACTTTTCCTAGTTTGCACATGACAGTATCTTCTCACCTAGATGGTGATTCAAATACTGTCAGTAATGTCAGAATGATACAGGAAAATAAACACCACCATCCCAGTTCAGAAATCTGAAAAAATAGCTGGCATCCTGTTCACAAATTACGATGGCATAAGTCTGACTCAGACCATGACAATTCTCCTTAACAGTTGTTGTGCAGGTTGGAGGTCTCTTCTACCTACACAAATGACCGAAAGTCCCCCCCCAAAGCCAACCTTTTAAGCAGTGCAGCCCACCTACCCCAACACAACCATTTCCCTGATGCTGGAGTGGGCAGGAGGATTAGTGGGGAACACATCCAGCTATGTTCCAGTAGACACAAGTGCTGCAACAGGCATCTGCAAGGGAGATCCCTGTAGATGCCTATCACAGTGCACCCAGCTAGTGGTAAACAGCTGGAGCCATAGCTACATCTCCCAATGCTGGATCTCAGCCAATACTTCAGAACTAGTAAGAATCTTAGCAAGATTCTGTTTCTTTCTTTTTTCTTTTTTGTTCTATGACTAAATACTGTATTTTTCATACAAAGCTGAGAGTGATTTATTATTTCACAGGTGACACATGGACAGAGACACTGGCCTACGTGATGTTCTGGGGGAGCGCAAGCTTCGGAACTCTTGCTATCATCCTTTACAATGGCAAGGATTTTGTAGATGCACCCAAACTAGTCCAGAAAGAGAAGATGGACTGAATTTGTGTGTGTGGAAAGCAGCTTGGTAGGGATGGCTCCTCAAGCCACACCTGGAGTCTCTACTGACCTGTTTTCCACACCAGCTTGTGGTCTCTCTTTTTTTAAGCTTTCATCTTTGCAGGGTGAAAAACTGAATCCAACTTGTTACTTGGTGGAGGGGATTGATTTGTTTTGGTTCTGTAGTCACAATGATTTTAGGAGTATTGCATTTGCTGGAAAGTGTACGTACTTAATACTTGGGGAATTAGGAGATGAAAGCCAAATAGCACTGTAGACCTACAGTGTGTTCACTAGGTTCTTAATAACAGGGTCTGCCAAGCTTTACAACCCAGCAGCTTAGGACTGTAAAAACCTTTCAGATGGCTCAGCCTTCAAGAAGAGATGCTGTTCTGATATATGAAGATATCTGTTCTCTGCTGGATTGTACTTAAGGTAGGTCTAAGTTACATTACTTGATACTAGTAAAAGCCTTGCTGGTTAACAATAACAATTATGCTGCTTCAGTAAACTTCTAGTCAGGGACCTTTGTTATCAAGAGAGCAGTTAATGTTTGCAAGTGCAGGGTTGTATGTTTGGTTTTCCCCTCCTATATGTATTTGCATTTCCCTGCATGGAGGAAGTGAATGATTGTTTTTCTCCCTGCACCCTCCCATCAAAAGGAAAATCTCACCTGCCAGTTCTGGAACAATATTGATGCAGTATTCTGTGAAATCGTTGTGAGGATGAGCTGTACAATTGACTTGTTTGGAACATGTCTTGAAAGCTGCTTTAATGACTACAATCCTTAAGACATAGATGACAAACTTCAGCATCATTCAAATTGTATTGATTTTTTTTTTGTAAGATCCAAATGGAATCAAAGAATGTAAAACTGCTTATTTCAACCCTCTAATGCTAAAGGTCCAAAGTATTTGTTTCTTTCTGAAGAAAAGTTTCATGTGTAGAAGGTATTTCTTAACCTGGCAAACCAGCTGCTACTTACGCTGCTTTGGTTTTAATAGGTATAATCTTTGGAAGAAAGAATTTGAGCTAATTCCATGTTTGCACTCGGGATCAGCGTCAGCTTGCTTTTTGTGCATGCCGTAATTATATTTCTCTACAATTATAACTTTCTCTGAAAACATTTAAGCTATAAGAATAGCCTCGTGCTGGTTATGTGTGTTTCAAAATTTAGTGCTTCCAAGCTTTATATTAAAACTAGATCTAAATCAAGGACCAATTTTAAAATGACTTATGTCATCCATTTTCTAATTACTTGTGTTGAGAACCAGCCATGAATTGGCTTCAGGTGCAGTGCATTATTGTATTTCCTGTAATTACAGCTGCATTATTCAAGATTGCAATTATGAATTTAAATCTTAGGAGAACTTGTGGACAGCTAGGGTTAATACTGTTTTGTCACTCCAAGTTTAAAAAAAAAACCCTCACTGCTGCAGTGTTCTCATTGTGTAACAACTGAATAATACTGTACAGTCTTTGCAAACAACTGTTCATTTAATCTTTCGATGGTCAGGGCCCCCCTTGGGTTTGTTTAAATATTATCCTCTCATTCATTTGTAATCTGCGCAGTTCCTGTTTGCTTTTTAGATGATGTAGTGGAAATAACTGTCAGTGGCATTAAAACCCAGTATTAAAATAAAAAATTAAAATCCAAGTCATCCACTCAGATATGTGGATAATCTAAGAAGGCAGTGCACTAAATGTATGGTTTCATTGCTTTGATGGTCCATTTTTTTTTAAATGACTACTCCTTGTTCCTTCTGGTGCATTTCTGATTAAGAACTGGTTGCAGCAAAGAAGAAAATGGGGCCAGGTGGCATTGCTAGAACCAAACTAAAATGTTGTAGGGTTGGGGGTTTGAAGGATGTCTGTATTCCAGTGCTTTGCAAAGGGGTTGGATTTCTAAGCCCACATACAATGTACCTGAACAATAATAAAACTTCAGTGTTTTCTAAATACTGACTTTTGTGTCCAAATAATGAATAATAAATGCCAGTGTGAGGTGCAAGTTTGTGCATTTTCAAAAGTAGATTAAGAACTGATTGAAAAGTAATAGCTACAAATCATGTTCACCTAGGGCTGGTATTTGATTTCAAAAGCAATGGATTGCTTCACAGCAAGAACAGCTCTGGAGAGGTGTCTATAGGCTGTACGGTAATGGCGTTAATAATATCTACGATTAAGGACCAAAACCTCTCAACACTCAGGCACTCTAACCACATATGGGTGAAGATGCCCAGAGCAAAGCATCCCCTCCAGCAGGTAGAGGGGGCGGCTTTTGTCATCCAGGCAAGCTAGATCGGTGTGAGATGCCATTTATAAAGGAGTTTAAGCAATGTTTCCTTCAGACCAATCGAGCGTAATTTAAAAATCGGGGATGTCCATAACTTCAGCCATTCCGTGTTATGTATTTGGATATGGAGATCATTTTCCCAGCTTGTTTTGAAATTTAGATTACCCCCAAAAGTGTCCTCAAGCAACCATCTGTAGATACGAGCAGCTCTGCCTTTCATGAGAGAAGTGGCTGAAATACAGACATGCTTGCATACTGTGAGGGAGCGCAAAGTGAAATTGGAAGTCCTCAGATGCTCCAAAAAAGACTGGATCTGGCAGAGTTGGAACCAACTGGGGACATGTGGAGAGAGAGCCCTAAGAAGTTCATCTGCGGTCTTTGGTTTGGAATTTTGAAAGAGATCTTGCAACCTATAGACATCCCTCTCTTCCTATAGGCAAAACTGGTTCACTTTATCAGGGTCGAAGAAAAGTGAGTGGAGGGTAAATGGTTGTAAAGGGAAAGGTGGTGGAGCAAGGATACGCTGCCATTTGTTCCAGACCAGTAGGGATGTGCGAAATAAAGGGTTGTCCAAAGCTCTCAGCTGATAAGTGGGGGTATTTGAGAAAAAAATATTTTAGGGCTATTGGACATCTCAAATCGAGCACTAGCGCAACCCATGGTATAGTCACATTTTTCTGGAGGAGAGGGAGAATTTGGGTGAGCTGAAATGTGGCAAAGTACAATTCCAAATTGGTGACACCTAAGCCTCCAGAGTCAGGACTAGTAAACTATATTTGCCTTGGGAACCGGAGTCTCTTTCCATCAAAGACATAATCATGCAACATTTGTTTCCATACTCTGAAGTAAGAAGGTGGGGCTGACAAGGAATACTCTGGATCAGAAATAGTAATCTAGGTAAGGCAAACATCTTAATGCTGTTCTGCCTAAGAGGGAAAGTCAAAAAGTTTTCAAAATTTTCAACTGGGACCTTAACCACCTTGTGAGGGGCTTATAATTCCGAGGAGTTGTTTAAGATCCTTTGTGATCAGAATCCCTAAATATTTAAACTCAGATGGGTGTAAAGAAAGTTGGGTAATTTGTTGCCATTTCAATTGAGAGGGAAGTGAGACATTAAGAATAATGCAGATTTGGAGAGGTTAACCTGAAACCCAGCAAACCTGTCAAAGTCCTCCAAGACATGTTGCAACACGGGGAATCCCATGGTGTCACTTAAGTAAAGTAGGACACTGTCTGCATAAAGGGACAGTTTATGTTCCATCCTATTAATCAAGGGGTCTTTGATGTTAGAGTTCTGCCTGATTATAGCAGCTGAAGGTTCAATGGCCAGGGCAAATAGTATTGGGGATAAGGGGCACCCCTATTTGGTTCCCTGTTGCAGGGGAATAGGCAGCGTGTCCATCCTGTTGACATGAATGACTGCATGAGACCCAGAATACGCACCCTTCAGGTAGTTAATGAATTTAGAACCAAAACACATTTCATTCAGGATGTCAAAAAGATAGGTCCAAAAAGACATGGTCGAATGCCTTAAGGGCATCCAGGGAAATCAAGAAAGTTGGATGAGAGGAAAGTTTAGAATGGTGTATAATGTTTAATGTCCTTCTAATGGCATCAACCATTATGTGACCAGGAATGAATCCTACCTGATCTGGGTTTATGTAAAGACAGCTTATTTTAAGCATCATTTTACAACCTTCTAGCTCTAGCTCCTCACCCAAATGTATTTTGATATCTTGCAAAGTGCATAAATAATAGTACAGTCGACCCACTATATCCACAGATTCAACCAACCATAGCTTTGAAATATTAAAAAAAATCCAAAAAGAGAACCTTGATTTTGCCATTCTATGTAAGGGGCACCATTTTACTACACCACTGTATATCATGGGACTTGAGCATCCATGGATTTTAGTATCCATGTGGGTGGGGGTCCTGGAACCAAACCCCAGCGGATACCAAGGGCCCACTATATATGCATGGAGAGCTTTAGATCAGGGGGGTTTCAGCCCTGAGGGCTGCATGTCAGTCCCATGCAGGTCTCTATATGAAATCAGTTGTATGAGATAAGAACTCACATGCAGCTCCCGTAAAGGGCTTTCGGGCACAGTTGGGGCATGGGTTTTTTTTATCCCTGGTTTAGATGAGCAGTTGCAATAAAGTTAAGCTTAAATGCCTTCAGGATGCAGGATAAACTAAAAAGAAAGCAAACAATGCAGTTTAAAGTATCTTAAAAGTAAAAAATATGGAATATTTTATCCTATGTTAGCTTGTAATAAGCTGGCAAGCTTGGCAGCTAAAGAAATGCATGCTGCCTTATCTAACTTAATCATTTAAAATAGAAGTGTAACATCTTGTGTTCTTCTGAAAGCAAGGATTGCTTGTGTGAGAGAAAATCAAATGTAACTAGTGAGGGGCACGCCTCAGCAAAGTTGCTGTTAAGAGTTCTGCATGTCTGCAATAATGCTAATGTATTCCTGGTTCTGCTTGTCTTTTCTGTTTGTGTATATAACACAGTGAACAAGAACAAAAGGAACAATACACCCATGCACAGGTGTAACTGAATCTGGGATGCCCACAAGGATATTGATAGTTGTTAATTACAGCACTTCCCTTCTGCTATTTTGCAGAGAATTAACTGGCTTTCTAGGCAGGGATATATGGCAGGAGGATTGTGGTCCTGGACAATCCTTGCCTGTGGTATTTTATACATGGCCCTTCAGTCCTAGTTTATAGAGTTCTATAAGAAAAACCAGACACGTTTACAGACTAAAAGAAGTCATACTGTGGGTTAATATAGGAAGATCTGTCAGTGTTTTCCTTATAACATCAATTAAAACTGAAACAGAAACAGTGCTGTTGATAGACTCCTGAAAGTACTTCCTGATAAATCAAATGCTGTACTTCAAAGTCAAACTTAGGAAAATAATAAAGCAGTTGATGGAGTCAAGAGTGACTCCCTCAAATAACACCTCAAAATTCAATCTTGAGTAGGCTTTTGAGATGAATAATCTAGATCATAAACAACCACTGAGCATACTTATTATTTGTAGTAAAGAAAGTGCATCCTGTATATCTCCTGTGTCTAATTTAACATGATCTGCCATATTCCCTCCTTGTTCAGCTGACTGGTGGAGAAAAACTGCAGGTAAAAGCTTTTTTTTCCCTGCAGCCCTGCTTCTCCTGTTATTGCCCAACTATTCTCTGCCAGTCAACAAGCAGGGGGATCTTGCAGCCATACCTTCTCTTGATGCTCAGCTTCTGTGAATGGAGGGTGTGAGAGTGCATCTTCCTGCCCATTCACATCCAATGGAATTGAACATCCACACATAATTTGCTCCTTTAATTTGTAAAGCAACCATTCGCATAAATCAGCATGTGAAAGTCTGTGCACAAAATATTATCTTCTGTTCTTAGTCAATGGCTATTTTCATATCTATCCAGTATCAGGACTAAAGGTTACTTCATTTGTATTTACAACTCTGTCCAAATTAAATTCTGGCTTAACAGTGACTACACAACACGAAGTAGGAAGATAATTCACGACATGTATATTTTTGCAAAACCCACCACAGCAACTATGATTAAGCATTTGTTTTAAAATTTACTTTACACAGCTAAGTGCCATTCATTGGTTTAAGCTGGAAATCTTCACCAAATAAACTAGACACTTCTTTTTGGAGTTAAAATTTTACTAGCCTCATAGAAGAGCTGGATGGTAGAAAATGCAGAGCAGACAAAAGGAAGTAGTTCTTCACAAACGAATAACTGAACTATGGAGTTCACCATCACAAGATGTAATTATGTTTCCCAATTTGGGTAGCTTTAAAAGGGGATTAGATAAATTAATAGAAAATGCGGTAGCCATTGGCTATTTCTCAGGATGGCACCACGTTACTTCCAATATTCAAGGCAATATGCCCCTGTATGTTAGAGGGAACATGACAGGAAGGCTGCAGTAGCATTCATGTTCTGGTGACAGACTGCCAATGGACACCCATTGTGTGAACCAAATGTTAAGATGCAGCATGAACCAACCTAGGTTTTTTTTGTGGAGCCATTTAAATATAGTTTACAAGGGCCTCTCAAAAGTTCACCACATACCTCAGAATTACTTTATTAACATTCAAAGAGCTTTGGTTTCATTGAAACTATCAGCTGGTAGACCTCTGGGGCAAAGAAAAAAATAAATTGTTAATCTGTAGTAGTTTATCCCAAATATTAGTAACCAAAAGTACACAAATATAGTCTATATCACATTTATTAAATACACACTTAACTGTAGAGTTTATGGTTTATAAGGCACAAATGTTATCATTCAAAATAGATCTTTTATCTTTCCCGAGACACACAGCATAGAAGAATTGTATTCTTGAAATGAATTCTTTATCAGTCTGCAGTCAGTGCTTGTAGAACAGATCCCAAAGTTGTACAAAAAAAGTAATCCTCGGTGATCTCAAGTTGTTCCAACCACTCAAAACAAGCAGAATTATGAAAGAGCACACTGCAGAAATCTTCTTAATGTACTCCTGAATTATTCTGACTGCTGTTTCACATCAGTGCTGGGGCCCATGCACTATAAATAGATAAGACTGGATTTCTAGAGTAAGAACATCAGATCACTCTCTCATCTAGACATATGTTTTTAGTGCCTTTTTCAGAACAATGAGGGTGGGGCATAAAAAGAAAACTTCCCTACAGTGTAAAAAGGGGGGGAGGTATGATTATGCCTCAGTAACCCTGCTCACTAAAAACAACACCCATATTCCCACAACAGGGTTGGCACAGTAGATTTGTGAAGCAAGAAACTGAGGGTTTACTCACTAAGAGCAGCTGGTGAGGTGGAAGTAAAGGCCACTATATTAGACATGCATCTATGTTATCAGTACATACATTCTGTAACAAGAAATCATTTAGTAAGTAATTTGTTGTGACCTAATTTCTTACTGAAGTGTTCTTTTGAAAGCATTCAGGAGAAAACATACCATTTCTTTACCTTCTTTGTCCTCCTCTTCAAAAGAGGTGGAGGAAATGCACAAGCCACCAATAGCTCTGGATAAGACTGCAAAACATCTTTGTGTAGAATTCTGCTGCATACAATGCATAGGACAAGATGAGGCTTTTTCTATCGTCCTCTTACTGTGAATTGCCAGCTGAGGGAAATGAGCACCTAAGAGAAACAGCTGTGTTCCTTTGGCAGGCTTCCAGAAACATTGGCAGTGATGTCTAGTAATGATGCCGATATGAAGCTACAGGAGTCGTGCCTTTCTCTATATGCTTAAGGTGACAGGAATGGCACAGCAAATGTTCATCCAGGGGGTAACAGCGATGCCCATCTTCATCATTGAGTTCTATGCCACAGTCCTATGTAAGAGATAAGTAGATTGCAGAAAAAACTGCTAGCTGGGATTCGTTCCCAACTGTCCCACTACTGTATATATAAATGGTTATTATCTAATAAATTATAATACAAAAAGAGGTGCATTGAAGTCCGTTACTGGCACAAATAGTTGTTGCAAGTGAAGTCAAAGGCTTTCACAGCCGGCATCCATAGATTTTTCATGTTTTTTTTCTGGGATGTAAGGCTGTGTTCTGGAAAAGTTTATTCCTGACGTTTCACCTGCATCTGTGGCTGGCAACTTCAGAGGATGGTGGTGTAGGGGTGTGTGGGGTATATACTGTGAGTCCCTGTTAAAGATGATATGTAAATTTGTGTATTTGAATGCCTAGTTCCTAGGGTGGGAGGATATGCAAGGAAGATTAGGGTCTGTTTGGCTAATGGTCCATTGTCTGCTGGAAATCCTCTGTCCCTGAGTGAAGTTCATTTGCATGTATCGAGTTTTGATTTTGGTGTTTTTCAGGACTGGTAACCAAACTTGGTTTACTTTAAGGGTTTCTTCTTACATATCCTCTCCAACAAGGACTCATAGTATATAACTCCCCTACCCCTACACCTCCATTTTCTGAAGATGCCAGCCACAGATGCAGGCGAAACATCAGGAATAAACTCTTCCAGAACACGTCCTTACAGCTTGGAAAACACCCACAAAAAACTTACAGTTGTTGCAAGCATCACACAAAATACTTCCATATGAGAGCCTTTCCAGACACAACCAACATGTGATCCTTATTTAAGTGGTACAGTTATTTCTAAACAGACTTTGATTCTTAGGACTTTTTCGGATGGTGAAAAATAAGGCAAGCAGCCTCGTCGCGTTGCGAGGCTGCTGCGCTGCAAAGCGTCAGTTTCAGATAACGCTCGCCCCTTCCGGTACTGTTGCGGTACCGCGGGGAGAGTTGAGTGTCATATTTCGTTGATTTTTAATCACAATCAACTTTCGTTGAGTAAAAATCAATGAAATATGACGCTCAACTCTCCCCGCGGTATCGCAACAGTACCGGAAGGGGCGAGCGTCATCCGAAACTGACGCTTTGCAGCGCAGCAGCCTCGCAATGTGACAAGGCTGCTTGCGTTATTTTTCAGCGTCTGAAAAAGTCCTTACTGTTCATGACTGATAGGGGAGAGGGAGCCAAACGTTCCCCAGTGTGGATAAAAATTGTTCAAATAAAGGTTTGTTTGTTTTGCTGTGAAAATGAAGTTCTTCCCCACAGCTAGCTCATCCAATACAACCAAAACAGCTGTTGTTGTGCTACCATCACAAGCAACTTTTGGCCACTGGGCCCTATATTACAGAATATGTTGCTGAGTATCCACAGTGTAACTAGTGACACATTTGTCATCATAACTGAGTAGTGCAGAACTGGTTTTGGGGATTTATATGCAAACTTTCAATGAGCAGAATTTTCTCAGAGGATGGATTTACTGTCTATTCTTAGTATCAGATGAACTTTTTTTTTTTTTGCCCCTGTGCTATACAGTAGTATAGAATAATAATGGTATGCATTTTAAATGGTTCATTATATGTGTACAGAAACAACTCTTTGGAGTAATTTTTTAAAATCAGTAATTCTTAACCTGTGATCCACAGACTCCCAGGGGTCTGCACTGTCTTCACAGGGGGTCTGAAAAGCTTGAAGGCTGGATGACCCACCTCCTCCCCACAGTGGAGTGGCCACATGACAGGAGCCAAAGCAAAGGCTGGGTTGACCTGCACATTGCCATTCAAGCCATAAACTTGCAGGAATCACAGAATCATAGAGTTGGAAGAGACCACAAGGGCCATCCAGTCCAACCCCCTGCCAAAAAGGAATACACAATCAAATCATTCCCGACAGATGGTCATCCAGCCTCTGTTTAAAAACCTTCAAAGAAGGAGACTCCACCACACTCCAAGGCAGTGCATTCCACTTCCAAACAGCTCTTACTGTCAGGAAGTTCTTCCTAATGTTTAGGTGGGATCTCTTTTCCTGTAGTTTGAACCCATTGCTCCATGTCCTAGTCTCTGGAGCAGCAGAAAACAAGCCTGAGAAGGAGAAAAGTCTTCCCTCTCCCTCCAGTGCCTCTGAGGGGAGGTTTAATGGATGGTGTAATTGTGTTGTTGTTGTTGTTTAAAATCCTGAGTTAAGTCTTGAGGGGCCTCAGCAATAAAACATCATAGAATCATAGAATTGTAGAGTTGGAAGAGACCACAAGGGCCATCCAGTCCAACCCCCTGCCACGCAGAAAATCACAATCAAAGCATCCCTGACAGATGGCCATCCAGCATCTGTTTAAAGACCTCCAAGGAAGGAGACCCCACCACGCTCCGAGGGAGTGCGTTCCACTGCTGAACAGCTCTTACTGTCAAGAAGTGCCTCTAATGTTGAGCTGGAATCTCTGCTCCTGGAGCTTGCATCCATACCCCCCCTTAACCATCTTTTTTCCAAGCTAAACATACCCAGCTCCCTAAGTCTTTCCTCATAAAGCATGATTTCCAGAGCTTTCACCATTTTAGTCGCCCTCCTCTGGACATGCTCCAATTTGTCAATATCCTTTTTGGATTGTGGTGCCCAGAACTGGACACAGTATTCTAGGTGAGGCCTGACCAAGGCAGAATAGAGTGGCACTTTTACTTCCCTTGATCTAGACACTATACTTCTATTGATGCAGCCCAAAATCGCATTGGCCTTTTTAGCTGCCGCATCACACTGTTGACTCATGTTCAACTTGTGGTCTACTAGGACTCGTAGACCCCTTTCACATGTAGTCTCGTTCAGCCAGGTCTCCCCCCATCCTGTATCTATGCATTTCGTTTTTCCGCCCTACGAGCAGTACCTTACATTTCTCCGTATTGAATTTCATTTTGTTAGCTTTGGCCCAGCTCTCCAGGTCATTTTGAATTTTGATCCTGTTCTCTAGGGTATTAGCTACTCCTCCTAATTTGGTGTCATTGGCAAATTTGATAAGTATGCCCCTAATTCCATCATCCAAGTCATTGATAAAGATGTTGAATAGCACTGGGCCCAGGACAGAACCCTGTCGCACCCCACTGGTCACATCTTTCCAAGACGAAGAGGAGCCACTGCAGAGCACCCTTTGGGTTCAGCCAGTCAACCAATTACAAATCCATTTAGCAGTTAACTTGTCTAGCCCACATTTTACAAGCTTGTTTGCAAGAATGTCATGGGGAACCTTGTCAAAGGCCTTACTGAAATCAAGGTATATGATATCCACAGCATTCCCTTCATCTACCAAGCTGATAACTTTATCAAAAAAAGAGATCAGATTAGTCTGACATGACTTGTTTCTCTGAAAGTTGACTTTTTCTGATTATGGCATTGCCAGGATTTGTTCTAGAATCTTCCCTGGTATTGATGTTAGACTAACTGGACGATAATTGTTGGGATTCTCTTTTCCCCCCTTTTTGAAGATGGGGACAATGTTTGCCCTCCTCCAATCTACTGGGACTTCTTTTGTTCTCCAGGAGATTATTGCCAATGGCTCTGAGATTACATTTGCCAGCTCTTTTAATACCCTTGGATGTAGTTCATCTGGTCCTGAAGATTTACATTCATTTAGATTAAGAAGGTACAGCTGCCCCTCCACATTCGCGAACTTGACATTCGCGGTTTTGATTATTCGCGGTTTTGGGAGGGCCCCCCCCAGTCCCCCCCAAAACCGTGACACGGGGCCTCCGGATGCCCCGTAAAAGCCCTGCGAGGGAGCAGGGAGGGCCGGGGAGGCCTCCATGAGACCTTCAGAGACCCTCCGGAGGCCCCGCGAAGGCCTTGGAAGGGAGTGGGGAGGGCCAGGGAGGCCTCCGGGGGGCTTGCGAGGCCCCGCGAAGGCCTTGGGGAGCACCGGGAAGGCCTCCAAGGGGCCCTGCGAGGCCCCGCGAAAGCCTTGGGAGGGAGGGTGGAGGGCTGGGAAGGCCTCCACGGGGCCTTCGGAGACCCTCCGGAGGCCCTGCGAAGGCCTTGGGAGGGAGCGGGGAGGGCTGGGAAGGCCTCTGCGGGGCCTTCGGAGACCCTCCGGAGGCCCCGCGAAGGCCTTGGGAGGGAGGAGGGAGGGCCGGGGAGGCCTTCACGGGGCCCCCGGAGATGCTCTGGAGGCTGCATGAAGGCCTGGGGAGGGGGTGGGGAGGCGATCCTGGGGCCTCCGGAGACGCTCTGGAGGCCCCAGGATCGCCTCCCCGGCCCTCCCCACTCCCTCCCCAGGCCTTCATGGGGCCTCCGGAGGGAGTGGGGAGGGCTGGGGAGGCCTTCAAGGGACCTCCGGAGATTCTCTGGAGGCCCCATGAAGGCCTGGAGAGGGAGGGGGAGGCGGGGGAAAGCGACTATAGTGCCTCCAGAGGCCCTGTGGTTGCTTTGGTGAGGGAGGGGGAGGGCAATTGTTATTCGTGGATTTTTCACATTCGCGGGGGTCTGGGGAACCTAACCCCCGTGAATGTGAAGGGATGACTGTATTCCTGTACTACCTTTCGATTCCCCCTATTGTGTCCTCTGTTCAATTATCCTCAGGTTGATCACCCTTTTCCTTTTCTGAAAACACTGAGGCAAAGAGAAGGTGTTGAGTAATTCTGCCTTTTCTCTGTCCCCTGTTAGCATTTTGCCATCTTCTCCGCGTAGTGGCCCTACCATTTCCTTCTTTCTCCTTTTGCTGTGGACATACCCCAAAAAACCCCTTTTTACTCTTCTTAACCTGTCTAGCAAGCCTGAGCTCATTCTGCGCTTTAGCTTTTCTGACTTTACTCCTACACGTGTTCGCTATCTGTTTGAATTCTTCTTTGGTGATTTCCCCCTTTTTCCATTTCCTATACATGTTCTGTTTAAAACTTAGCTCCATTGAAAGTTCTTTAGTCATCCATCCTGGTTTCTTCAGACACCTCCCATTTTCCTTCCTCAATGGTACTGTTTGAAATTGTGCCTTCATTATCTCCCTTTTGAGAAAGTCCAATCCGTCTTGAAGTCTCTTCTCTTTTAGTATTCCTGACCGTGGGATCACCCCCAGTATTTCCCTGAGTTTACTGAAATCAGCTCTCCTAAAGTCGAGAACGTGTGTCTGACTATGCCTGACTTCTCCTTTCCATTGTATAACAAACTCCAGGAGAACATGATCACTCTCACCTAAGGATCCCACCCCTTGCACCCCATTAGCCAGGTCCCTGTTGGTTAGGATCAGATCTAAAATAGCTGACCCCCTTGTTGCCTATTCCACCTTTTAGACAATGAAATTGTCTTCCAGGCAAGTAAGGAATTTGCTAGACCTTGAAGTTTTGGTTGAGTTAGATTTCCAGCAAATATCAGGATAGTTGAAGTCACACTAGTACATCTCTCCTTTCTGCGTGTGTGGTCATCTGTTCTAATATTTAAAGGAAGTCCCTGGTAAAGAAAAGGTTAAGAGCCACTTTTAAATTATAGGTAACATAGGAAGCCTAGGTCAAAACACGCCCATTCTTTGTTTGAAGATATATTACAAATTAATCTTTTTCTGGATATAACACAAGGACAAAATTACTGTGTATTTAGATATTGTGGCTGGCACCCTTTTCAATATTTTGGCAATCATAAGCCAGATTTAACGATATTGTAACTTTTGGGATTTACATTTACAGTTGTCAATGCCGAACATGATTCCAACCACTTGCTTCTTAAGCCAGGCAGCACCCTGACTGAGGGGGTTCTGGGGCACTAGGAAATGACTAGAGCACTTTCTCATTCATGGGATGTGTTGAAACAAGGAGCTGTGGCTGGACCCCAAGTGGTGTCTCCAACTGACTGCCTCAACATGCCCTGCAATTGGGAGTCTTCATTTCCCAGCATCCCAGTCTGCAGCACTTTGGAAACCCTTAAGAGGTAAGTTTTGGGGGAGTAACAGCAGAGGTAGCTACAACAAAGCTCCACTGTTGTAGCTACATCTGCCAATGCAGGATCTTGGCCTGTGATTGCTAGGTGGATTAAACAGTACTTTTGCAATTTGCAACATCACAGCTGCAATTCTTAAAGCTATTTAAGTGGTTATTGCAGTCAGCTTCTTGTTCATGACTCTTCCATGCAATTTCAGTTTATGTCTTGATTGAGCTCAGCTAGCAAAAACAACAGGGCCTCTCAGGGAAATACCAGGCTGCCGAAAACAATTATTAATGCCAGACGAAGCCAACATTTTATTGTGCATATTCCAAAGAGTGCCCGTTACACACATCCTATTCAAGTGAGAAAAACAACCCCCTTAATACTTCCATCATATGGAAAATGAATAACCAATTGTCACCTTTGCAAACTTGAATACAGTATCGACTACCTAATACTAGCTTAGTACAGTGGAGAGAAAATTAGCTCATCCACATGAATGCTAACAGTTCACAAAAATTTAGAATCTTAAGCAGCTTAAGGAACCCAAACTTACTTAAAACGTAAAATTAAACAAACCTATATTTTGTCTATAAAGCTATCCTCCTGACCACAGTGGCCTGCCATTATTACCTAAAGAGCTGCTCGTCAGACGCAGCTGACTTTTGGGAATGGCCTCCAATATACAGTCGTCCCTTCACATTCGCGGGGGTTAGGTTCCGCGGACCCCCGCGAATGTAAAAAATCTGCGAATATTGATTCCCTCCCGAGGCCCCGTGGAGGCCTCCGCGGGCCTCCCCCTCCCACCCCAGGCCTTCACGGAGCCTTGCAAGGCTCCGTGAAGGCCTCCCCGGGCCTCTGCCCTCCCTCCCTGGGCCTCCCCCTCCCTCCCCGGGGCCTTCACAGAGCCTTCCCCGGGCCTCCCCCCTCCCTCCCTGGGCCTCCTCCCTCCCTCCCCGGTGCCTTCACAGAGCCTTCCAAGGCTCCGTGAAGGCCTCCCCGGGCCTCCCCCCTCCCTCCCCTGTGCCTTCACAGAGCCTTCCAAGGCTCCGTGAAGGCCTCCCTGGGCCTCCCCCTCCCTCCCCGGGGCCTTCACAGAGCCTTCCCCGGGCCTCCCCCCTCCCTCCCTGGGCCTCCTCCCTCCCTCCCCGGTGCCTTCACAGAGCCTTCCAAGGCTCCGTGAAGGCCTCCCCGGGCCTCCCCCCTCCCTCCCCTGTGCCTTCACAGAGCCTTCCAAGGCTCCGTGAAGGCCTCCCTGGGCCTCCCCCTCCCCCCCAAGGCCTTCACGGGGCCTAGCGGGGCCCCGCGGAGACCTCCCTGGTCCTTCCCCCTCCCTCCCAAGACCTTCGCGGGCCCTCCGGAGGGTCTCCGAAGGCCCCGCGGAGGCCTTCCCAGCCCTCTCCCGTCCCTCCCAAGGCCTTCGCGGGGCCTCCGGAGGGTCTCTGAAGGCTCCGTGGAGGCCTCCCCGGCCCTCCCCGCTCCATGCCAGGGCTTTCACGGGGCCTCCGGAGGCCCCGTGTCACGGTTTTGGGGGGGCCCTCCCAAAACCGCAAATAAAACCGCGAATGTCAAGTTCGCGAATGTGGAGGGACAACTGTAACAGGAACACTTCTAATCATAGAAAAACCCCAACAGCCCTCCCCACAAAAAACAGGACTCTCTCTACTATAACTCCAACATACAACTCCAGGGTATGTACACAAGGCCCTGAACATGTCCAACAGGTTCTTTGACTCTTAATTAATGCCTTACTGATGAATAAAAACTGACTAGGTTTATTTTTGCCTATGTTCCTGTCCATAATGTCCCCTTAAGGCTAAAGATTTTAATTATGGTGATACATATTTTCCAGATACAGTTAGCTTTGGTTTGTAATTTTACTTTTATAAAATGTCACTAAAGAAGAGCTGGATTACCTCACAGCGGTAACACTCCACATGGTAATCCTTGTCCATTGACACAACACGGATAGTCTCATCAGAACCCTGTTAAAAAACAATAAACAGTGGGGGAAAGGTTTTAAAAGGGAGAGATGGACAGAAGTGGGCTAACACAGAATTGCTCTGAATTGTGTGACTCTTTCCTCTAGCAAGGTGAATGTTGAACTAGCACTCAAGCCTGAGCCGATGGTTATGGACGAAAGACAGCAAGCGACTGATGAACTTCTGAAAGGAGGATAGGATAAAAGCTTCAGTGTTTGAGGGGCCGTTCAGTTGAAGGTGCTGGTGATGACCTATAAAGCTCTACATGACTTAGGTCCAGCATATATGAATGACCATATCTCACTTTATGAGCCTCTCAGAGCTCTAAGGCCAAATCCACACTACACAAATAACCCAGTTTGAAGCTGAATTATTTGCCATGGCTCCTTCTTATGGAATCCCAGGATTTGTAGTTTGGCAGAGAAGGCTAAAGACCTTGTAAAACTACAAACCCCAGGATTCCATAGGAAGGAGCCGTGGCAAATAATCCAGTCTCAAACTGAATTATTTATGTAGTGTTGATTTGGCCTAGATCTTGAAGAGAGGCCCTTCTTACTGTTCCGCCATCTTCTCAGGCTCATTTAGTGGGAACAAGGGAGGAAACCTTCTCCGTGGCTGCTGCCAGACTTTGGAACTCCCTGCTTTGGATAGCCAGGATGCACCTGTCCTTGCTGTCCTTCTGTCAGCAAGCCAAACATTTTAATGTTATGTCAGGCTTTTAAAAACTGATGGAAATTTACGGCACTGCTAAAAAATGCAAACACAGACAACATTTGTGCAAAGCTCCAGCATCCTCAAATCAGAAACAAATGGTCAAAGGCTACAAGCAAAAGAACCAACTTTATTATGAGAAGCCTGTTTAAACATTCCTTTGTGTCACTGTTTGAAAAGTTGCTCCCCAGTATATCACACATAATTAGGGGTTTGTAACTCAGTACATAAGAGGGAAAATGGGGAACACCCACACATTCAATTTTTTGTCAAGAAAAAAATGCTCATCATGTACAGTTGTCCCTCCATATCCACGGATTTAAGTATTCATGGCTTGAAAATATTCTTTAAAAAATAATAATCCAAAAAGCAAACCTTGATTTTGCCATCTTATATAAGGGACACCATTTTTTTTATGCCATTGCATATAATGAGACTTCAGTATTCACGGATTTTGGTATCCATGGGGGTCCTGGAACCAAACCCCAGCGAATATGAAGGGACAACTGTAATAACTGTGTTTTTGCAATAACTCCGCTCCCTCATCCACACACTTATAAACTATCCATTCCCACTGAAACCCAGTTCGAAGTATGACATTGGGTGGCCTGAAGAAAGAGACAGCATGAAGAAGGGAGGAGGGCAGGTTGTGTGAGTTCACAGATGATCACTTGAAGAACTACAGCTATAGGTAGGCAGCCTTTCTGGTCTCCATGACTCCCACATATGGGAAAATAGCAAGCTAAACTCAGTGAGGACAGAGAGTAACACTAGGATTAATGACAGAACTGCCCTACCAGAAACTGCATCGGCTCGAGACAGAGCATCCTGTAATGAGACAGGAACGCAGACTGTTGTGACCACATAGTTGTGTGGCTGAGTTCCGGGAAAGGAATCCCTTTGAAATATGACAAGGTAGCTCACAAAGTAGAGTGAGCTTAGACCTCTTGTGGAAGGAGTTTCCCAGCAAGGGAGCAGGAAAAGTGGATACTGTTCACCACCCAATGGGAGAGATGTCAAGACAAGATCACCTTCCTTTTCTTACACATGCAATAGGTGACAAAGAGAAGAGACTTCTGAAATTGCTTTGTCCAAGAGACATAGAACAGCAGCAGCCATCTAACGCCTAGGCTATCAACGGAACACTCAAGGTCAGAAGATGGGGCTTGCATGAATGTGGGAAGCAGCAGTAGCTGATTAAGATGGAAAGCGGAAGCTACCTTAGAGAGGAAGGAGACGCCCGTGGAGATGACCACCTTGTCCCTAGGAAAAGACAAGTTAAGGCAAGTCCATCCTGAGTGCTGCCAATTCACTACCTCTACAGACAGAGGTGATGGCAAACAGGAAAGCTGTTTTCGAGGAGAACAGGAAGAAACCACAGGACACCATGGGTTTGAAAGGGAGCACCGTAAGCTTATCAAGGATCAATGAGAGGTTCCACACAGGTAGTGGTCCTCAACTAGGTGGATGAACATGTATGTAACTCTTCAAGAAAACCTTTATATTCAGGTGCACCAACCATGGGGCATCCTGCAGCTTAGAGTGAGCAGATGACCACCAGGTAGACCTTCAGAAAAGAGTACACAAGATCTTTAGCTCACAGAGGCCTAAGAAAGTGAAGTATGTGTTTGATTGAGAACTCATCTGGTGCAATACCCTTCGTTTGCAAAGAAGATAGCAAGGAGGCAATATGAGGATTTTGTTGACTGTTTGTGAGCCGTGATGCACTTCCAGGAGGGATATGCGCCTGCATACACACCAATTTCAGATTTGGAAGGTAAGCTGGAGCAGGATGTGAGAATACACGCCTCCTTGCTTCTTGAGCTAGAAGGCTACTGTCATGTTGTCCGTAGCCACTTGAATTGTCTTGTGTCAAAGCATTCCTAACATGTGCAACAGGCTTTCCACACAGTGAGCAGCTTGAGGACACTGATACGGCATGACTTCTCAGTATTGGACCACTGGTCTGTGACAGTCATGTCTAGGGTGTGAGCATCCCAACCTATCATGGACATGTCTGTGGTGAGGACCAGAGATGGCATGGGGTATGCGAAAGGCATGATTCTCATGGTGTTGGAGAGGCCAGTCCACCAGTGGAAGGGGCAAAGAACTGAGTGAGGTAATGAGAGGAATATGCTGCGACTGTGGTGTTTGGGATTGAAGTGATCCAGAAACCACTAAGACACTAATTAATTAGTCTCCAGATGTTGATGAGATAGCTGGTCATAAATCTTCCATCAGTTCCTCCATGTTTTCCTTGTTTGCAACTGCCTTATCTGGTTAACTGACAGAACTCTGGCTCTTGTGTTTCTTTGATCTTGGACCGGCTACACTCTGAGGACTTTGACTGCTGTCACACTGCAGTCAAATAATGCAGTTTAACACCGCTTTAACTATCCTGGCTCCATTGTATAGAACCCTGGGATTTGTAGTTTGTTGTGGTATCAGAGCTCTCTGACAGAGAAGGCCAAATATCTTAGAAAACTACAAATCTCAGAATTTCACAGCATTGAGCCATGGCAGTTAAAGTGATGTCAAACTGCATTACTTCTGTAGTGTGGCAGCAGCCTTTGTTTATTCCTTGCTGGCTCTTACATTTGGATTGCTGGATTATTAATGACTCTTGGGCCAGCTGACCAGCCTTGCGCTTCTCCCTGCATCTTGTTCAGACAGTCCATGGCTGACTTGTTCTGGACTGTCTGACAGCTTTCGCACACCAACCACCTGCTGCCTCAGGTGCTTGCTGACCTCTGTTCAGGAGACTGAGATGGGGAGTGTTGCTTCCCACAGCAGTCATCGTGAGTCACATAGTAATCCTCATAGTATGGGTCCCATCCATAATGGTGGGGATCGCATGAATACATTCTATATATGTCTCAATAATGATGATGTTTTGAATCCCTGAAGAAGGGTAAACAAGGGGAATGCTGGCATTGAAATCATGAGTCTTCTTGGAACCAAGACCTACTCCAGTACTGAGATGGGGCAGAAGGCTGAGGTTTCTAGTTGGGTTCAACACATTCCAGCACTTCAGGACCAGAGGCTTTTGGTGTTGAACCTGGAGCCTTCTGGTGGTGGTTAAGAGCTGGACTGTGGGAGAGAGATTTATCTAAAATCTCCTCTTCTGTAGGAACCAATGACTTCAGCCCTGTTGGAATGTGCATCCATCTCCCTAGCAATTCTCTCCAGAATCAGGATAGTGGGGCAATGTGGAAACACTGGAGAGATGAGGATGGGTTCTCATGTAGAAGGTACTGACGTAGCCCAATCTTTTTTTTTTTTGGGAGGGGGGAGGATGAGAATCGATGGCTGGTCCTCCTCCCTCTTGGGCTCAACCAAAACCGAAGAAGGACACTTTTCTTTCTGCAGCTATTTCTCCAGAGACTTGCCAGGAGTAAGCAGAATGTCTCTCTTTTTTTGACCCCTGGAATTGGGCTTCTCTCTGGGCGTCAGGGCTGATGGCACTGATTTGTCCTCTAAAATAGCTTGAAGAGGAGCTGAAGGAGTCTGGCTCATTAGACTCCAGCTGGTGCTCCATGGCTGAAGATGGACAGAGCAAACAGCCATGGAAACCATAAGAAGTGGCTTATTTTGGGCTGCAAGTGCTGCAGTCTGGAGGGCCCCTTCCCACTGATGAGTTTAGGACGGAAAGCTCTGTTATGTCTTGATTGCTGTGTAAAGGTCTAGCAATATGGCACCAATCAACTTGTGATCCTTGCACAGGCAGAGAAGACAATATGCGTGACTGTCAGAATGTGGGATCTTAGCCCCACAGCCAGGACACTTCTTTTTTTTTTCTTCTTGATCTTAGAATCTTTATTAACAGTTCAGAAATTAAAATATATAGTTAGTTTTTCTCAAGTGCCAAATTATGAAGTTTTACAATTCTTTCTAACACTTGTTAATCTCAAAAGATAGCAGTGTATATATTTTCATATTTACAATATCTATAAAATATATAAAAAGGAAAAAAAATTACTAAAGACTTCCCAAGTGTTTGGTATTATTGGACTGATTATTTTCCAACATTCTTATATAACTGACTTCATTTAATCCCAATCTCTGTCTTTCTTATCCTTTCCATATTACCATGATATTTCATATATTTCATCCTATCTTTATTCTATCTATCTCCCCTGTTCCTTTCTTTCTAAATATTTTTAAAGAATTGTCAAATCTGTAATAAATTTGGTTTGTCATAACCCATTTCCTTTCCCCCACCCCCAATACTTCAGTATTGGCCACCATTTTTCTAAAGACTTCTCCTTTGGTATATTATGAATTTTAGCTGACAAAATGTCCATTTCTAGCATTTCTTGAGAGCCTAGACTCATCTTAAAGAAACTGTTCTGGACCATATACCCCTCAGAGAGAGAGACAACAAAAATGCCAAAACACTGAGACTTCCTAACAATCCTCCCTTGATGGCAGATGAAAACAAACTCTGTTTCAGTGGGAATGCATGGTTTATATGTGTGTGAGTTAGGGCGCAAAGTTTCAAAATGCATCTCTAGAAGTTTTTGAAGATCTCTGCGCAGATACAGAATGACCAATATGTGTGTGTCACAGAGACTATGAAGAGGAAAAAAATATTGCTGTACCTTGAAAACAGATTTAATTGGATGCATCAGAAGCAGCCATTGAACCTTATGTCTCAATAAATCTGTCAGACTTGCAGGTGTCATATCTTTGTTTTTCTTATTTATATTTTATTATTTATTTATTTATTTATACCCCGCTCCTCAGCCACAAGGCTATCAGAGTGGCTTACAAATTGTTTTAAGCAATAGCTATTTACACATCTACACTGCATTAAACAGTTTCCAATGTGTGTTAGCTAATTGCCCCCCACAAGCTGGGTACTCAATTTACCGATTTTCAAGTTCATTACTTTTATTATTAACTGCACTTGGCTACCTTTAGCTGGATTAGGACATTATGGGATCTAAGAATTGCCATGTTGAAACATGCTTCAAACCCTGTGTTAAACCAAGAATACAGTACATAAGTAGAAGTGATAGCATTTGCGAAAATGGGAGGAACAAAAATATAATTACTTACCTCGCTTGGCAGAATGGGAAGGCCACAAGCTGCACATTTTGGAGCTAAAACTCTTTATAAAAATAAAGTTACAAAGTTACAAAAATGAAAGAGACTCTAACCCCCACCCCAATGTAGTCTTTCCAAAGCTTCAAGTATTGCTAGTAATGAAGAGCTGCAGTTTAAATATGCTTTCAAAAACCCCCACACAACTGGTGCATAAAGTTCACACATCAAAATTCTCCTGCACCACATTTAGAAATGCCACTTTGCATTTCCTCAGTTCTAGTAAAGCTGGAAGCAGGAAAAACTGCTGGTGCAAACCTATTCCTACAAGTAGTTAATAATGCAAGTTCCTAGTATTGACAGTCCTCCATCTGATCTCACTATTGACCAGCATGGCCTGACCCTATATATATATTTTCTTGGAAGTTAAGTTCCACTGATTTTAATGGACTTTACTTATAGTTACATCTGCATTGGTTGAAACTTCAGAAATTTCTCTATAAATTCATTTTTCTTCTTACTTGTGGTAATCTCGGACACAGTAGATTTTGTTTTCGCTATCGACTGTGAATGGCACTCCATCGAGACAGTCATTACAGATGACACAACGGAAGCAGCCAGGATGGTATGACTTTCCTAGAGCCTGCAAAATCTGTATTAAGAGATAGGAAAATACTAATGAATAAGCACTTCATTTTTTAAAAAGTACAAAAACAAAAGGGGCTAGACTGCATGAAATTACAATGTAGGAAGTTTGTGAATATTCTGTTAATGGTAATTGTGCTTTTAAAACTCCCAAAACAAAACAGGCACTGCCACCTGGAGTACTGTTATCAATCTGAGTAATTTGGCAGAAAGTAAATGGCAAGAAATGGAAATGACTGTTTAAAAGCGAGTTATGATCATGGTAATTCTGATGGTAAATGATGCAACTGATCACTTTCAAGTGCATCTGAAAGTGAGAGGTAGGCAGAGAAAGTAAATGAAAAGAACAGGAAAATCAGCTGGATGTTTTAAGCAGCAACAAGTAGACTGTAAAACAATTAAAATAATGTTCAGTTGTTCCTCCATATGCACTGATTTGGTATCCACGGATTTAAGTATTCACGGATTGAAAATATTCTTAAAAAAATAACAATCCAAAAAGCAAACCTTGATTTTGCCATCTTATATAAAGGGACACCATTTTTCTATGCCATTGCATATAATGAGACTTGAGTATTCACGGATTTGGTAACCACAGGGGGTCCTGGAACCAAACCCCAGTGAATATGAAGGGACAACTGTATTTTCAATACATTTAATTCAATGCATGCTTGGTAAGGTAGAAGACAACAGAAAAAGAGGAAGACCAAATTCCAAATGGATAGAGTCAATCAAGGAAGCCATGGCCCTGAGTCTGTAAGACCTGAGCAGGGCTGTTGATGACTGGGTCTTTCAATCATGGGTCACCGTAAGCTGAAGTCAACCTGATGACAGTTAATAACAGCAACATTTTCAATAATGAGCCAGTGTAATATACTGATTTGAGTGTTGGACTGGGACACTAGGAGACCAGGGTTTGAATCCCCGCTTGACCATAGAAACCCACTGGGTGTCCTTGGGCATGTCATGCTCTCTCAGCCTCAAAGGAAGGCAAGGGCAACCCCACTCTGAACAAATTCTGCCAAGAAAACCCTATGGCAAATTCACCTTGGGGAGTCATCATAAGTTAGAAATGACATGAAAGAACACAACAACAACATTTTCAATAAAAACTAGGAATTCAGAAGCCATGAATCATCACCATTGCAGAGTGTGTCTTCATACAAACCACTAGAAATTCTACGGCTACCACTGGGGAGATATCTCTATTAAAATATTAAGTGTTGCAGCACTATATTAGGCATTTTGGTGGGGATGCCACCATAATATATGTGTCAGTAGTTTTTAATTATTATCAATTCAAATATCTTGTAGCAAGCCATTAGGAAGAGCTTGCTGGTGATAAAAGTTGTTCAATGGGGGGGACGGGGGCTTCTTCCCTCATTTTTTTGGCCCAGGTCCCACCCACCCCAAAGTGTTTCCCATGTCCTTCCGACAACATTTGAGAGGTGGCAGAGAGGTGCTGCTCTCCTCCTGAAGGAAGCTAAGGCAGCTCCCTAGCCTCTGATAGTGGTAAGAGCATTGGACTAAAACTAAGGATTCAAAAACCAGTCAGTCATGAAGCTCACAATGACCAAGAGCCTGCTTGACACAGGCAGAGACTAAAGTTCTGCCAGCATGCTTACATTGGAGGTCCAGAGTGCAATGCTTGTTCTTTTTTCCCTTGCAGCACATGGGCAACCGGACAGTGCCATGGGGCAGTCAGTCAGAGGCCAGGGAACAGAGCCAAACCCTGGAACTACCTGGCTCTCATTACACTGCTGGAAAAGAGGTCGGGAGGACTGGGAGAGTGAGGGCTGTTTCTTTTTACCTTCCTCTGCAAAGAGAGTGCTGGGGTGCTATTTGCCCCCCCCCCCGCAACATAGCCATGGGGATATGCCCTGGAGCTGTCCAGCTGCTGTTGTGCAGCTGAGGAAGAAGATTTCGGCCTAGGTGGGCAAGTCACTGTATCCCAGTGTAAGCAGCTTCAGGGGGCGACTTTAAGAATAAAAATGGGGATAAAAGTATATATTCTTCTTTAGTCTAATTGGAGGAAAGGTAAAATACAAATGTATGAAATAAAAAAAAACATATGTGTATAACTATTTATTTATTTATTTATTTATTTATTAGGACAAAGGATGTCACAAACCAGAAATGCTGGTCTGCAAAAGCATAAAAGCAGATTTCATTTTCCTCCAGTTAGTTACATGAATTCACCAGATTACAGTTCTAGACTACAATTAGGTCCAATCTGAAAGCAGATTATGTATTTATGGGCAATGTTATGTGGAAACATTGTTCACTAGATGGCAATCTCTCCCTTGTATAGTGACCCAAGAGAGATTTTTTGAAATCCTTGCTGACTCAGGGGAGTGGGAATGCTCTACTACAATCAGTTCAATTTCTTTTGTGCTATGCCAATGACTGTGTGATACACACACAGTGGCACTTTTTGCTTTGCTTTGGTCACAAAAGAAGGTTAGAAAGAAAATCAGATAAAATGGCTACAGATTGTTTTGGAGACTCTTGAGTGTGTTGCTGGTAATTTAAAATTCACTTACACAGCAAAACCCCTTATCTGCAAGGACACATTCCTAGGCCAAATCCATACTACACAAATAATACAGTTTGAAACTGGATTATTTGCCATGGCTCCTTCCTATTGAATCCTGGGATTTGTAGTTTTACAAGGTCTTTAACCTTCTCTGCACAAGAGTGCTGATGCTTCCTCAAACTACAAATCCCAGGATTCCACAGGAAGGAGCCATGGCAAATAATCAAAATTCAAACGGAATTATCTGTGTAGTGTGGATTTGGCCCTGGACTTACTGTGGAAACACAGAACTGTGGATAATAACAAACCCTATTAAAATGAACAATTTCCAGCACAAGCATACCACAGAGTTGCACTGGAAGACCTACAGATTCTAGAGAGAACACCTCCCTAGGAATCTCTAGGTCCACCTGAATGACTATGTGGTCAACTTTTGGCAGAAGCATACCACAGAATCATGCTGAAGGACCTAGAAAATGCATAGAGAGAACATTTTTTCCCCAGACATGGCTAAGTGAAACTGGTCCCGCGGATATGGGAATTGTACTTGCATTACTGTCTGCAACATTATCTGTTACTGTTTGCAAATATCATTTTGTTATATTTTGCATACTTTTTATACTTTTGTACATTTTTACTGTATTTGTCATGGCCTTTGGCTAGTACAATAAGCTTATTGAATAAATCAACACATTCAGGGATTTTTCTTGCTACTGGTACCACACTCAGAATTATGGTATGTTGCTAAATGAATGTCAATGTAGATTTTGTTTTTTTACTTCAGACATTATTCTAAACCGTTGGGATTTCCCTCTTCCCTTCTGTGTGTTTTCACACACTAAAGTCACTTACCATGTCCATGATTAAATGTCCACATATGAAACATCTGTCAGCTGACTGCTGGAAACCTGAATACTGCATTTGAGAAAGAAGCAAAGAAAAGTCTGTTTAAAACTTACACAATGCTACATAAATCCTAAGCATTTGGTCATTTTCTTAAGGAGAGTTAAGGTCCACTGACAGGGATGCAGGCCCATTGTAATGCTTATGAGCAAGTGGCTTTTGTTATTTATTTTTTTACTTCTTCCCTTAAAGTAGGGCATGGGAACATGTGGCCCTCCAGATACTTTTTGGACACCAGTTCTCATCATCTCATTCCAGTCTGGCCAATGGTAAGGGGATTATGGGAGTTAACAGTTTATCTGTATCTGGAGGGCTATAAGTTTTGCACACCTTCTTTGAAGCTTTATAAGTGCCAGTGTAATCTAGGGGCTAGGAAGTGACGTATGAAGTCCCCAGTTATAATCCCATCATAACACATACAAGGTGTTCTTATGCAAGCCATCTTCTCTCAACCTCAGGACATGAACTGCATGAGGTTTACTAGAATATCATATGTGAACGCTCAGTAAAAAATGTGCATAATCTCAATACATATTAATAAAAACAACACAGTAAATAAATGCCACATTTGAGGTAAATATTAAATATTAATTTTCCAATTAGTAGGGCCACATTTGTACAACGTAAACCAAAAATCTAGGATTTACTCTCACTGCTGTACCTGCAAACAGAAATAAGCATACATAAAAATCACAATGCTGCTATTATGAAAACATGCTCTCAGTAGTGACTGTTTCATTTAGGGTTCTCACATCTCTTGCAAAGATGATTAATCAGAAGTACTAGATCATTGTAATTCACTCATTTGCCTAAAAAACAAAATCAATCCAGCAACATATGGAGAATATATAACCTGATCCAGAGTCAGTGTGTCTGCCATTCTAGCTTTTCTCTGGGACATTATCTTGTGCTAAACCCCATGTAAAGCAACTCACCAGAAAGTCTTCTTCACAAAACACCTTTCCATTAACAAAATAAAAAGCCTTCCCTCTCAGCTTTCGACCTAGAGGAGAAAACAAGGATAAAAAAACAACCAATAAACAAATAGTCTGAATGCCATTTACAGAAGCCAGAAAGAAAGATACATGTTTGATGTAGTCAAATGTTGTAAAGAAACCTATGATATGGCTTTGTGGTTCAGAGATTTGGATAGACAACTGAAGAAGCATGAACACTCAGGAGTGCTGCTGCTGCTATATTTATACCCCATTCTGTATCAAAAAGGTCTCATTACGTATAATGATCACCAGAATCCTATACGACCTGTTACATTACAAACTTTATGTATACCTAGCAACGCAGCAGAGGCGCTAAGAAATCCCTTTATTGAATTGTGAAGATGCACTTTGCTGGCTATGCTACATAGGAACATAACAGCAGCCCTCTACTAGATATAAACATTACAGAACTGCGCAATTCTAATTCCTGCATATGTAAATCCACTTACAAAGATGCTCGTTAAGTCCCCAACAGGATTCTGGCCAATATTGGCCATATCACTCAATGATGCCTGTTCTGCCTTGAAGCCACTTTGTTGCCTTGCTTCAGTTTTGGGAATGGAGGGCAAGCAGAGCAGCTACTTGGCTTGGCACTATGTTACAGTCAAGCTGTGCTCTGGTCTTTCACCCAATGCAGGGACAAGTCAAAGCAGGAGAGAGGTGGTGTGTCTGCTCTTTCATGGGTAGACACAGGAACAGCACCATCACGCCTTAGGCCCAGCAACTGATGAAAGGTCCTCCCTCTATCCCAACTGCCACTGCTGTGGCCTTAGAGGAAGAAAAGAAGTAGCTACTGAACTTAATTCCCTCTCCCACTGCCATCCCCTTTTCCTTGTGTGTCATCTCTTAGTTAGACTGTAAGCCTGAGAGTGTCGAACTGTCAAATTAACAACTTGTGAGCTGCTGTAGAAGTCTTTTTGTCTGAAGGGTGGAGTATAAATAAAATACATATATACATTTCTTTGGATACTTCTACTCCAATATTATCCAGGACTCAGATAATATTAGCGCAACAGCATCCCATGAAAAAGGTGAAGCTGCAGCCACAGGATAAAGTAACTCAGAACTATATTCCCATATTTTCCTCTCTCCCCACAGTTCTCCTCCTCTCAAAAAATGTTTTTAAAAATCCAAATGCCTCCCAGCAATGATAATGGACTACTAATGCAATCCATTCTGGGAGTGATTAAATCTGTCATTCAACAAACCACCAATTAAAGCCAATGCTCTCGTTGCTGTGTGCCTTCCAAGTCCTTTCAGACTTATGGTGACCCTAAGGCAGTGATGGCGAACCTATGACACATGTGTCTGCACTGATACGCGTAGCCATTTGGGCTGACACACGTCCGTAGGCCTCCCCCCCGCCCACAACCTCAGCACCCTCCCTAAAGTGGCGATCGGTTGCCACTTTAGGGAGGGTGGAGGAAAGTGGTGGGCAGGGCTACGAAGCCGATTGCCACTTTAGGGAGGTGGGGGGTGGCGCCTCCCCCCCACCTGGCCATCCCCCCGAGGCCTGCCGTGCTTCCCCGGAGCACCTCGGAAAGGCCGGGGAAGGCGGTGGGTGGGCAGGACGGACTCTACCCGGCCTCTCTCCAGACTTCCCAAGGGGGCTCCGAGGCTTCGAAGCCCCGGAGCTGCCTCAGAAAGGCCGGGGAAGGGGGCGGGTGGGCGGGCAGGAGTTTGGCTGGCCTCTCCCCGGGCTTCCTGAAGGGGCTCTGGGGATTGAGAGCCCCATATAGCCTCTTTGGGAAGGTTGGGAGGGGTGGAGGGAGTGCAGCGTAGAGGCTTTTCAGTCACCCACACCCTCCCAAAGCTGCAATAAGGCTTAGAAAGCTCAATAGTGGCTTTGGGAAGGGCGGTGGGGGGGGCTAAAAAGTACCTTTCCTGCCAACTCCCCACTCTCCCGGGGCTTGGCTCTCCCCACCCTCCCCCATGGAGCCAAGCCCCAGGAGAGCGGGGAGTTGAGTACCTGGCTTGCTCAGCAAGCACTCCGTTTAAATCAGCCCCTCTCCCTTGAGTGGGAGGGAGAGAAGCTGATTTAAATGGGGTGCTTGCTGAGCAAACTGTGAATAATCAAAACAGTGAGAGTGAAAGCTGCGAACGTGGAGGGGCAACTGTATACATTAATGTTATTTAAGCAATAAATATCACGAAATAATGTTTTTTCCTCAAAGTGACACACCACCCGAGTTATGCTCAGTTTTTTGGCAAAGTTTGACACACCAAGCTCAAAAGGTTGCCCATCACTGCCCTAAGGTGAACCTATCACAGGATTTTATTGGCAACATCTGTTCAGAGGGGGTTTTGCCTTTGCCTTCCTCTGAGGCTGTGTGTGTGTGACTTGCCAAAGTCACCAAGTGAGTTTCCATGGCCAAATGGGGATTCAAAACCTGGTCTCCAGAGTTGTAGTTCAATGCTCAAACCACTACACTACCCTGGCCCTCATAAAACCAATGCTTCAAACTTTAAAGGTACACAGATTACACCATTAATCTTCCCTTATTTAACAAAGTCTCTGCATTAACACCAGAGGGCACTTCCAGACAAGATTTTAAAAAATGTGTTCCAGCAGTAAATGACTGTGTGCTTGTTTAAGATTCTGGACTGATTTCAGCATTATTCATTGCTAATACAAGTCCCAAATATAAATACCCTTTCTACATGTATAACAGTATCATATAAAAAGAGCCGGATCTGTAAGCATTTCACAACTGGTGAGTGTAATAAAAACAGAGCCAGTCAGAAAAACAGGAATCTCAGAAATCAAATAAATACCATGTGCATCGTTCTTTTAACACTTATCCTAAGTCAAGGGTGAGCTGTTAAAATTCAAGGAACAAACCTGAAGTTTGATTTAAACACTGCTCCCTATCTCCTCTTTACAAACAAAATCTTTATGCAACATCACATTTAGAGTACTGAAGTTTCCAAAAGGGAAGACAGGCCCAAAACCTAATCCAGCCTGGAACTGACTTATGAGTTCTGGGTCTCAACATTTGAAACAGGCACAGCTCCCCAACTCCTACCTCTTTATTTTAGGGGTTGAAGATTTTTTGCTGTTTGTCAGCTAAACTTTTACCTAGTTGGAGTCCCTCCTTGTTTATTGATTTGGTACCAAACCTTCCAAGATGGTAACCAGTTATGTTGTTTAGTAGGCAGATTAACATCAGCACTCCCTACCAGACTCATGTTTAGAATGTCAGGATATTTTATACTAGAAGAATAAATTGGTGGTTTGATCATCTTTCTTTCTATTTATTAAAGCAAACAAGTTATACATTTATATACTCTCCTGGGGAAGGACCAACATCTTACGTTGTCAAGACATATTCTTATCATAAACATTTCATTCTTAGCCCTGTTTCTATAAGCAATCATGTTGTCTTTATGGTTTCTACAGACCTTTTATGGAGTCATTTCAATAAACTATGGCATTGTAATAAATACATCATTATATACCTGAGGCTTCTCTCCCTTATCAGACTAAAAAACATAACTTACACAGCCCAATCTATCCAGAGGGGAGCTGCTGCTTCTGTGTGACCAACTGTATAACATATGTTGCATATTCTGGGAGACTGCACTGGAAGCAGTCATGGGGCTTGTTTACATGCACAATATACCCCATCTTGCCCCCATCATAGAGCCCTGCAGTCCTGTCAATCCAGAGCTTTTGCCCTGTTCTGCCCCAGGCAGTCCTCATAGCCCCTGGGGCAAAGACTGGGCTAGGACAGAGGGAAGACAGGGTAGGGCCCGATAAACCATTGTATTAAAATACCTGCTTTAATTCAGTCTCACCAGCAAAAAACCGAGATTGCTTGGTTTACCTTGCTCTTCTGGATCCAGGCAGGAGTCCTGCAACATGTGGCAAAGGCAGGTCACATGCAGGAAGCTTTGGTCACATGTTGTGGTCCGGCTACCTTGCTTCCGGGATAGCAAGGGAGATGGCAGTGTTAGTGGCTGCAACGACGGACCAGCATGTTCATCTGGATTCTGGCCTGTTTTGCAGAGGTAACAGGGGAAGAACTGGAGCCAGGACATCCTGGCTCCTGTAAATGAGCCCATGGACTGCTTGATTTCTATCAAGCTTGAGGTGGGCTTTATGTTCTTGCTGACAGCCCCAGTCATCAGTCAATAAATTTAGTGGAGTGTCATTATTTAATTTATCCTATCCAACCAAATTAATGCACTTGGAGAAAATTCAAAATGAAAGGCCACTGTTTTCCATTCAGGGCTCTGCCAGGGTGCTTTACTATGCCTCAAATCAGCTGAATTCGATACGGCAGTGTGACGCAGGGGCCTTTCTAATCCCAAATTTGTGACGCAGGGGTCTTTCTATCTCACTGCTGCCAGCAAATTTGTGACGCCCAAGTGCGCCACCCGAAATTACGTCACCTTTTTTCCTGGCCGCCTCATCACTCTTGCGTTCACCACGCCTGTGCCACAGCGGATTTCCACCTTCCACTGCTGCCACAGAACAAACAACCAGTGGAACAAATCTGCAGTTCTACAATTAAACGAATAGTACCTGTACTATAATATAATTTAATATTATTTTAAGGGGTGGGTGGGTTAGGGTACTGGGACTATGGAGTTTTTATATTGTAAGCCGCCCCGATTGCATTGCAGAGGGGCGGGATAGAAATAAAATTTTATTACTATTATTATTATTATTATTATTATTATTACAGGCAGGAATTCTTGGTAGCAACTGGCCACCAAGCACAACTAAGCCTCTTTAGGATGAGGGATTACACCTGATTAGAATATAATTTTTTATATATAATACTTCTTTATGTTGCTACCACTACTTTTGGAAATGGAATGCATTTTTCTAAACAGAACTTAACTCTTAACTTTATAAAGTCACCATCCATTAACCAACGCATAATCACTTCCAAGTTTAACATGTTTTATCATTGCTAACCAGGCTTCAGGGCATGAAACTGGCAAAAAAAAAAAAAAAATACCAGCCAGCCTATAACATATTACACAGTGGTTGTAATTTAAAGTAGGCAGAAAACTGGGGAAAAGCTTATTAGGTGGTGGCATTCTTCTTGAAGGATGTTCACCCAGGATGGTTCACCTCCTATTTACTTCAATATCATTTGAGCTTTAAAGTAAGCACCAGGTGAACCACTGAGATTTTTGTTTTCCCAGGCTTAGATGTTTTAAAGCAACAAACTGTAAAAACAAACTGTTGTAATTTTTTTAAAGGAATGGAGTTTTAAACCAGGGTTGTGATCTTTTGTATTATAGTAAATATTTAAACTTGTTTCTTAGCTATCCTGGGAATGCTCATTTGTCACTGAAAAGTAGGGTATAAAATTTTGAAATTAATAAATTATTAAGTGATCAGCAAATGTATACAGGACATGGCCACAGGAATCCTATTATTACTTGACACATTCCTAGAATTTACAATGGATTCCAATGTATGTGTCTGTGTGTGTGAGAGAGAGAGCTGTTATAGAACTATAACATAAATTAATCCCTGAAAATGCATATGTATTGTATTAAATGAAGGCAAGCCTTTTTCTTTCACATAAATGCAGGCTGGGTGACCACTAAATATTGATCTAAGCACCCTGCATTCCTTATATAAAGAGATGAATAATGTACTAGTCATCCAAGTACCAAGAGTAAGAAAATGCAAGTCTGCAAATGGATTGCTTGGGGAAGAAAATTTATGAAAAAAATGTCAGTCACATAATTAATACAAGTCACCAAAAATACTGCCCCAGAAATACAAGTTCATTGGTCTCCATTTAATGGAGTGGTTAGTCAAAACAGGGAGATGTCAAAAGGCTTTTCCATTCACAGCAATAATTTCCACAAGGCTTGTAAACAAAGGGAGATTTTTAAAAATGCAGACACCTAAAATGCCTCCCAGTAAGTGCTATACTTCAGATAATTTTTGTTGGATGAAAGCTCCAGCTAGCATAAAGGATACATCTTGGATAGCTGCCACTATCATTATGTGACAGACAGAAGTCATTTAACAGGAATTCTGCATTGTGTCTATTTTTAAAACTTGGCTGCAATGCTGGGTTACGCCAGGATGATACAATTTATACTGTTATGTTTGCTATAAAAATGTGTTCCATGGAATAGGATATCTTTAGGGAAAGATATCTACAGTGTTACTAAGATTATAAACCTAACACGTTTGCAGTACCCTGCAGCAAAAATACACCTGAATGCACAATATAAAGGAAGACTGGAGTTAAAACAATTTTTAAAATTGAATGTGGATATCTATACACATCTAAGAAGTCCCACTGAATTAAACGGTTCTTACTCCCAAGTAACTGGATAGAGGATTTCAGCCCAAATAGTTACATTACTATGGAATATAGGGTGGACTGACTTACACCAATGGCTGAAATAATGGTTTAAATCAGCAAGAAAAAAGACCAATTTAAGTAACTGATTTAAATCACATTTCCCATTAATACCTCTTAATAAACTTCCTAAATAATAAAGCAAATCTGATTATTAAACCATGTTCACCATAATAGCAGCATACATAGAACATGGTGACAGGAAACCGAGGGGAGGAGGGTGGGTTGTGTGAGTTCACAGACGACCACTCAAAGAACTGCAGTTACAGGTAAGCAACCTGTCCTTCTTCTTCGTGGTCTCCGTGACTCACACATATGAAAGATTAGTTAGCTTACTCACCAGGAGGTGGGAGTGTCTTGTCCAGGTGTGAGATGGTAGGTCAATGCCTGAGTATGGAGGAGAGTACTGCTCTGCCAAAGGTGTTGTCGGCCCAAGCCTGGGCATCCAGTCGGTAATGGGTTACAAAGGTGAGTGGTTGAGACCACACTGCTGCCTTGCAGATATCAGTGAGTGAGATTCCACAGAGGAAGGCTGTGGATGTCACCACTGCTCTGGTAGTGTGTGCTCAAATCCTTCGTGGAGGATCCTTCTTGGCCAGTTCGTAGGCCAGGTGTATTGTAGAAGCCACCCACTTCGAAAAGTGTTGGGTAGACTGGAAGACCTCTTTTGGATTCAGAGTAACATATGAATAGACAGGGAGATCTTCTTCAGGGAGACGTCCTATGGATGGAAAAGGGGAGAGCCCACCAAGCATCAAGATAGTGGAGGGATTCCTTGAGGTCTGTGGATGGGTTCTGCATGAATGATGGGAAAAACATGTCTTGGTTGAGGTGAAATGCCGAGACCACCTTCAGAAGGAAGGAAATGTCTGGTCGTAGGATAGCTCTGTCAGAATGGAAGCATAGGTTGGTCAGATCTGAGGGCACAAAGCTCACTGCCTCATCTGGCCGAAGTAATGGCTAGTAGAAAAGCTGTCTTCCAGGTAAGTAGCCTGAGGTCTGTCGTTGCCATGGGTTTGAAGGGTTGGCACAATACCTGTGCTAGGACTACGTCTAGGCTCCAGTCTGATGTAGGTCCTGACACCAGCAGGTGCAGGTTCTGTAAGCACTTGAGGAATTGTTTTTAAGCAGTCCTTGAAGAAGGAAAGGTGACCCTGTCAATGCCCATGGAAGTGGATCGCTGAGAGGTAGCAACGGAGTGACGAGTTGGAGAGACTTTGATTGGAGAGAGAAAGAAGGAAATCCAATATGTGGGTGATGCGAACCCTGTGAGGGAAGATCTCTCTGGATTGCAGAAATGTCTGAAATTTTGTCCATTTGTATGCTTAAGATTTTTTAGTGGCGGGCTTATGCGTTGCTCCCAGTATGTTCTATATTTCTTGTGGTAGTTGTTCTAGGGGAACATCCTCTATGCTGTGAAGCAGAGGGTCTCTATGTTCGGGTGTCGGATCCTGCCTTCATGAAAGGAGGGTAGGTTGTCCCGGAGTGGTAGTCTGATGGAGGTTCTGCTGGAGAGAAGGAGTAGTGTGGCAAGCCAGGGTTGCCTGGACCACCAAGGTGTTATCAGGATGCAGCAAGATCTGTCTGTTCTGAGTTTGCAAATGACCCTGATGATCAGGGGGAATGGTGGGTAGGCATAAAGGAGGGGATCATTCCAGTTGTAGAGGAAGGTGTCACCTTTGGTGTTGCAGTGTCAGGTCCTGGAACAGAACAGTGGGCAGTGAGTGTTTTGTGGGGATGCAAACATGTCTATCTGCAGTCGACCCCACTTGAAGATTTGACGAAGTACGAGGGAAGACAACCTCCATTCATGGTAGGAAGTTGGAACTCTGCTGAGTGTGTCCACAAGGATATTCTCCTCCCCAGAAGATGAACAGCAGAGATGAGGATATCCTGTGTTATGCAACAATCTCATATTTCCAGTGTCAGATAGAACAGGGGCGATCCAGGGGGCAATCATTCCGCTGGGCCCGTGGAGTCTGCAGATTCATCGTCAGATTCATCCGGGGAGGATTCAGTGTTGGAAGGTCCTGTAGACAGTGTCCACAGGCAAGGTTGTAGTAGTGAATGCGATCTTGGGGAGACGGGAGGTGGGATTTCTTGGTCCTTTGGTGGAGGTGGTAGTGGTTTCACTGGGGCGGATGAGAGTGGCGGAAGTTGTGGGGATGGAGGAAGGGCATGTGGTGGTTGCATCCTGAGAGGTGGTAACTCATGGTGAGGGCAGGGCAATTCATACAGGTGTTGAAAATAAGGGTCCCTGATGGAATAGTAGGGTAGACCGTATGGGTAGTGCAGTGATCCATAGTGATGGGGTAGAGAGTAGGAATGCCTGTCCAAGTATCTGTCTCTTGTTCTCCTATCCCTAGAGTCCCTGTCCCAAGAATGTGAGAGTGAGCATCTGTTTCAAGCGTGGCGGTCCCGTGAGTATCTATCCCTGGAGTGTCGGGATGAAGGGTGTAAAATTAGATGCCCGCGGTCCTGAGATCAGCTTCTGGAGTGACAATCCCGAGATTGATGTTTCCTAGCCCTTCCAGGTCTCGAGCTCCTGGCAGAGGAGCGATCTCTGGAGCATGAGAGCATGACGCATGAGAGGAAGAAGACCTTTGGGATGAACCTCTGTCTTGGGAGCATGAGTGCTGTCTCTCTAGTTTTTGTTCCTGGTCCCCAGTACCTCCTATGGGGCTGGTCTCTCTGTGAGTCAGTGTCTCTGTTTTGACAAGGTTGATGTGGGGTTCCTGTGGATGGTCTTGTATAGATAGGATTGGTTGCTGTTGGCCCAGAGGAATATCCTGGTTGAATTCCACGATCTCACCTCCCGACACGGAACCCACTGTAACCCGAATTATCTGATTTGAGTCGGCGGGTGAAGCGGCTACATTTCAAGGAGAGGTTCAGGTTGGATGTGTTGTTTGAATTCATTTGGGTTCCTGTCTAGTTTCCATGGGAAAGGTGGAAGTAGAAGGAAGCTCAGTAGGTTTATGCAGTTTCTTTTTCTTATGCTTTTTCTTTGGTTCCTGTTGAGGGGACAGTGTCAGTGAAGAGGTCAGTCTCTGAGCCTTCTGAGTTGAGGCTGCTAACAAGGAAGGGTCCTTGAGATTTTAGCATTTTGTAGCCACCCATATGGAGGAAACCGTAATGGTTTGTCCAGGGGGAGACCTCAGTGTAACTGAGACTGTGGCCGTAGGTGCTGTAGTAGGCTTAAGGGCCTGTTCATAGAGTGGCGCTTTGAGATGTGATTCTTTATTTTTGGGCACTATGGGGTGAATGATTTGCAATGCCAACACACAGCTACATTGTGGCCTTTACCTCAGCAAAGGAGGCAGTGTGAATATCTGTTGTGGGCTGGCATTTTTGCTCCACAGGACAAACGCCTCTTAAAGGAGGTAGCAGCCAGAGCCGAAAGCATGGTGGCCGCCATGTGGGAAGGTGTCTGTTGAGAAAAAAATGTTAGCAGATACATGGTCAAACCGTGTATCCAAGTAGCCGAGGAAGACAAAGAGAGAAGTCTGAGAATAGGCAGAGTCAAAAGAGATAATCAAGAAGTGGAAGAGAAAATCAGTTCTATGAGATGCCGCTGGCTGATCGGCCGAACCCAAAGGGTGCTCAGCAGTGGCTCCTCTTCATCTTGGAAAGATGTGACCAGTGGGGTGCCACAGGGTTCTGTCCTGGGCCCAGTGCTATTCAACATCTTTATCAATGACTTGGATGAGGGAATTAGGGGCATACTTATCAAATTTGCAGATGACACCAAATTAGGAGGAGTAGCTAATACCCTAGAGGACAGGATCAAAATTCAGAATGACCTGGATAGACTGGAGAGCTGGGCCAAAGCTAACAAAATGAAATTCAACATGGAGAAATGTAAAGTACTGCACTTAGGGCGGAAAAACAAAATGCATAGATATAGGATGGGAGAGACCTGGCTGAACGAGACTACGTGTGAAAGGGATCTAGGAGTCCTAGTAGACCACAAGTTGAACATGAGTCAACAGTGTGATGCAGCAGCTAAAAAGGCCAATGCGATTTTGGGCTGTATCAATATAAGTATAGTATCTAGATCAAGGGAAGTAATAGTGCCGCTCTATTCTGCCTTGGTCAGACCTCACCTAGAATACTGTGTCCAGTTGTGGGCACCACAATTCATAAAGGATATTGACAAATTGGAGCATGTCCAGAGAAGGGCAACTAAAATGGTGAAAGGTCTGGAAACCATGCCTTATGAGGAGAGACTCAGGGAGCTGGGTATGTTTAGCCTGGAAAAAAGACGGTTAAGAGGGGATATGATAGCCCTGTTTAAGTATTTGAAGGGGTGTCATGTTGAGGATGGAGCAGGCTTGTTTTCTGCTGCTCCAGAGTCTGGAACACGGAGCAATGGATGCAAGCTCCAGTAACAGAGATTCCACCTCAACATTAGGAGGAACTTTTTGACAGTAAGAGCTGTTCGGCAGTGGAATGCACTCCCTCGGAGCGTGGTGGGGTCTCCTTCCTTGGAGGTCTTTAAACAGAGGCTGGATTGCCATCTGTCGGGGATGCTTTGATCAAGATTTCCTGCGTGGCAGGGAGTTGGACTGGATGGCCCTCGTGGTCTCCTCCAACTCTACAATTCTATGATTCTATGAACTATGCGGGAACCTTGAAGGCAGAGCTATTAAGGGGGTGGAGCTACCACCAAAAGCCTTGCATAACAGCTCTAGAAGGTTCCAAATATGCTCTGCGTAGGTGCAGATAACCCATGTGTGTGAGTCAGAGACCATGAAAAGCATTGTTTACACGGCTTCATTCTTGCATATATGTCTTGTATATCTTTGTTGCCTATGTGTTGTCATGTATATTTTGCACACTTTACTTGCGCAGGGAGTATCTTCACAATATGTCTATATAAGGGCTTTATTACAAGGAACACCCATGTTAGTTTATAACACTTAATAATTAGAAACCTGAACTCAACAATTTTATATTATGTTCCTCTTTCCAATGTTGCACCTTTCCGCTTCACTCTCCTTGACCCTGCCCCCACCTACACACATGGTTCCAAAAAAAAGTGAAATGCTCGGAATGATAGGTTGAAGTCTGAGCTGATAGTTATTGGGAAAACTAGAGCAGTTTACTTGCATATGGAATAAATGAAATGTTTATGGGATGGATGCAAGCACACTTATACTTAGAGAACTATTTAAGCTCCATTGCTTTCAATGTGACTATTCTAAGTATGACTAAGATAGCAACCATAAGTCCTTTGAACAGCCATCCAACAGAAGTCAGGATGAGACAGAAGGGACAACTCTGCTGGTACAGCAGGCAAATCCATCAAAGGCCCCTATAGAACTCACCCTGTAATGTGCCCAAAACAGTACATTGTGGGCAAGGCAGTGTATGAGAGACACTCTTTTAAAATAAGGGATATAGGGCAATGCTAGGAAGTAGAGATTATATTTTATTCCTATTGCATCTGACCATTGGGTGCGTCTTTTAAAAAAATTGGCTTAGAATAAGTCTACCCTGGTATCCTCTAATATATGTGTCAGATGGCACAATTTATGGACTGGCCACAAAAGAGAGTTAATTACTACTACAGTGCAACTGATTCTGACCTATGGGTTCTAAATATATATATCACTCATCTATTTCATTACTAGACAAAGTTCATGCAAATATACGTAATGCTGGCATTTCTACTGTCCGTTTTACTGGCCATAATTACAGGACGTATTTTCTCTTTCAGCTATAATTAAATCTTTGATGCTTGTCCTTTGTGTGTTGATGTTTCATTTAAACAACAAGAGGCTTTCAGAATGTCTCTCCCTGGTACTTAAAAGGCTTACAGTAGCATATTTTTATATCTCAGAAGCATCTCTTTACCCAGGGGATGACAGAACCCATATAATCAAAATGAATTTAAACTTTTGACCTCCATAATAGCAAGTGAAGAGCCTCTCATCTTGTAGCTAACTAGGAAGAAGCAAAGTACACTGAAAACTGAATATTTCTTTACATGTATTTGGAAGGATATATTTTATTGTGTATAATTTGGTCTCATCATGATCTTCTGCCCATATCAGCCAAATGGCAAATTGGTTGGAAGTTTCAATGTGTACTTCCATATCTTGCACTTTTGAATGATTCCTATTTCTGGTTTTTCCACATCTATTATGCTACTTTAAAAAGAAACCACAGCAATGAGTCCTAGCCTGCAAAGCAGATGATAGAATACTTCTTCTCAGCATTTGAATTAAATCCCTGAAGATGCCAGTATAACCAAACAGGTACCCAATGCATATCAACGCATGCAAGAGTGATTTGGGAAGAGGAAGGTTTGAAGCTCTTGGAACTGAAGAAGAACTAGTTTGAATATGAATTCTGCTAGCAATGTGCGAATTGTATTCCAGATATTTAACTACTGAATTATATGCACTGAATGGAACTAGAGTTGGAAGGGATCCTATGGGCCATCAGGTCCAACCCCCTGTTCAATGTAGAACCTCCAGCTAGAGCATCCCCACCTCTTTTTGAAGACATCCAGAGAAGGAGACCTCACCACCTCTCTAAATAATTGGTTCCATTGCCAGGAGACAGCCAGAATGCCTGAGAGTCAAGGATGATGGCAGCTGTATTTCCAAAAATTCTCAGATGTTACAACCACAAAAAGTATACCCAATCAATATTTAATGATATTTATGTTCTATTTACAGTCACAACATTGTAAATGTTGAACATAATTCAACTCTCTCTTGTTCAAGTTCACTTGAAAACAGTACCTACTGAGAGGCAAAGTCTGTGGAATTCAAACAGGCGTTTACCAATATTCTGTTGTATATGGTGAACATTGATGTGATTGTGAATGTTTGCAGAGTACAGTATGAGAACCACTTAGACATTAATTGATACTTGTGTCTGTGGGAACTGCAATCCAACACATCAGGAAGGTGCCAGGTTGGTGAAGGCTGCTTTATGGAAACATTAAGCTTCTGAATTCAGGGGCTACTTCATCTTTGCTTTTGACGTTCCTCCATTAAAATAAAATAAAGGACTTTCAATCAAAGCATTAAGATCACCACCCATCATGAGCAACATGAACTGAAAAACTGGTGTTAGGGAGGGAATACAGTCACCCAGATGCCTTTAAAACTAGCAATTTTTTCTGCTTAATTGTTAAAAAAAAATATGATTGTATATTCAGCTGTTGCCTGAAGCAAATACATTTCTATCTCTCTTTGAAAGTGGAAGCTTAGTGATGAGTTTAGGACCAGTGATGCAAGATCCTTATTTCAGAACATTATAGCTCCAGTTCAGTGTTCCAGAACACATAAGGCAAAATCATTTGTCACTGTAACCTAGCAAAGGTATACCCCACAATTAGCAATACATCTTTTTCTCAAGCATAATTTTCACCTTGGTTATTAAGAAATGAATGCCAAAAGGACAACACTCTATTTCCTGAAATAACCCATTTTTCCCCTCTAAGACAAGAACAATTTTTGGCTCTGATTTTGCATTTTATGACTTACCTAACATCTGGAACATCCTTTGCCACAGCATCTCAAAAATTTTTTTTAATACGTTTTAAAATCTATTTACCCTCTTAACATCTTTCAGTCATTTCAAGTACTTCCTCTGCACTTTTTGCATTTGGCTCTTCTCTTTCCTCTTATGATCTCATGGTTCACATAGCTCAGCAATATGAGAAACATATGATACAAAAATGCCACGTCTAAGCAGCTTTATGGGTGTGAACACCCACTAAAAATTGCATTCCAAGAAGCTCGTAACTAATGTGTGAAAGTATCAGAAAGTTACAGGCTCTCTGGAAGGTGAAATTTCATATTATAAGATGTAAAGTATACCTGAAAGACATTTGTTACCATGATATACAGGAGCTGGGTGATTTATGAATTATGGCCAGTATTGAAAAGACTACATGCAGAAGAAGAAGAGATTCACATAAAGGAAAAATACATTCTTAAACAAGCTACATGCCCAATTCACTTAATTAGACACACTGCTTCTGCAGCTGTATGCAAAAAGGATGTGGGCTTAATTTTTCTTGTGCAAAAGGTTTTTGTCACAGAAATGGTGATACAGATAAATGGGCCACGGCTAGTCCCAGAAACAAACTGTGAAACCCACTTAAACTGGGACCCTGAAACACGTTAAGATAGTATATGCAGACAAAAGCAATCGTTATGTTATATGAATCTGTTCAAAAGGAAATGCAAAAGAATTTCATGTGCACAGTGACACCATAGATTAACTGAGTAAAGTCTTTGCTGAAGTTATGTCCTGCACAAAACACAAGATGTGTGAATAGAAGGTGTCCTTTCTTAAAACTCATGGACAGATGGTTGGATATTTTGCTGCAAATCTCCAGTACATGTGCATTTTTTAAAAGGGTGTGTGTGTGTCACCTGCAATGTAGGTGTTTATTGTGGAAAGCAAAGACCAGAACAAAACTATTTTTATTCATTTATGTATTTATATATTTATTTATACCCCGCTTTTCAGCCACAAGGCTATCAGAGCAGCTTACAAATTGTTTTAAGCAATAGCTATTTACACATCTACACTGCATTAAACAGTTTCCAATGTGTGTTAGCTAATTGCCCCCCACAAGCTGGGTACTCATTCTACCGACCTACGAAAGGATGGAAGGCTGAGTGAACCTTGGACCCTGCTGGAATTGAACTTGCAAACTATGCTTGCACAACCGCTGGTTGTGTGAATGTAAGTTTTTTCACAAGCTTGTGTACGGAGGTATCTAATATCCCCATATGCTCGTAAGTCCCTTGCATCAACACCACTTGCCAGCCTTCCAATCTGACGCTTGGGCGCGGCTCCACCCCTGCCATAACCAAGACTGCCTCCTTTCTCTCACCACTCCCAAGTATGTCAGCAGAGCTTTTGACTGTGCTAGCACTTACACCAGTGAACTTCATAGCAAAGGTTTTTAGCCCAGAACCATTTTCATATAGAGGCTTAACCTTTTCATGTGCTGTGAAATAATAGCACCTAGGCATGCAAAGCATTTATGCTTAAATACAGAAGACAAATCCCCAAATAAATATGAAACCTATGCATACTTTCTTGTAAGTACCACTAAAATAAATGGGATTTACTTCTAAATCTATAACCTATTTAAACTACAGAATTTAGAAATTATTTGTAGCCGAAGACAGCTAATCCCACTTATTCAAATACTGTTAAACAGAAGCCTGAGATGGGGTTATAACATATTATTCATGCCAATGTGTCAAAACTGGTACAAAAGCACATTAAGAACAAAGACACAGTATGGCAGAGGGAAGGGGGAGAAACTATTCTTCTCTTTTTTAAAATGATGTCCCTTTCTCCATGCTTTTTGTATCTCAATTTATAATTAACATCTGAGCAAATGTATGATATATTTAAAGAGTAGTTTTCAAACTGTGTTCCAGGAAAAGAACAGTCGAACTTTAATGAGGGACCCAGAATTTGGAGAAGTTCCTTGTTGAGATTACAGGTCCCCAAACACTGCAGCTCTGGGGATTCTGTTGTCCAAAAAGTGCCTTTTTCTAGTAGGACCACATCTCAGTTGTAGAATACCTGCTTTGCAGACAAAAGGTTCCATGCTCATCCAGGCTATCTCCTCTTAAGGCACATCAGACAGCAGGACTAGGGAAGGCCTCTTTCTGCCTGAGACTTTGGAGGCAAATGACAATTTGTAACTAGATGAACAAAGTCTGACCTGGTTTAAGGCTGCTTCCTAATGGAACGATCAGTAATGGTAGGCAAGAAAGGCAGCTTCTTCTGGTAATACTGATATTCTCCAAATGCAGCAACAGAAATTACGTTCTGTGTCCAAACACCTCATGAGGTTAGGTTGGTGGATACGTGTAACAGGGCTTTCTCTGCAGCAGAGCTTCAACTGTGACACTACCTATCCAAGGAAGCTAAGCGGGCCCCATCTCTTTTAAGCTTTTGGTAGGCAGCCAAAACAGTGCTGTTCCTCATGGCATTCAACACCTGAAATGTTTGCTCTTTCAAAACTGTATTCTAGGATTGTTTTTAGAGTGCTTTTAAAGAGTATTTTAATAGGTTTTTATCTTTCTATTGTTCTAACTGGTTTTTATGTGTTCATCACTTCAGCAGCCCTTGTGAGATGGGAAGCCATACAAGCGTACTTTAAATAAACAAATAATTGGATGTGTCATTGAGCACATATTTATTTTGCATTAAGTCCTGGCTTCAGTACCCACACCAGAATCCCTTCCCATTTTCAGAGATTCTTCACCATAAAAACCACTATGAAAAGTTTCTGATTAAGTCTGAAAAACAATATATTCAACTATGGCACAATTACTGTTAGTAAAAGCTCATTTGCATTAAGATATTTGGAGAAGGAAAATCCAGAATATAATGTTTATGGGAGGGAATTGCTAGTTATAAATGTCCATAGGTGAAGTGGAGTCAATTTGGGAGTGGGGGAGATACTGGACTCCATCTGTTTCAAATGAGAATCAGTGATAAATCAGCACCACTGCATATCTTGTCTATGAGCTAAGCGTTATTTAGCTTCTATCTGAGTTGCAGTATCAATGCTTCAGTCATTCCCATTATCTATAATTAGAGATATTTGAATTCTGGTATCAACACTTAAATTTAAAATAAACTTTTATGTGCCTTGGAAACAGATGTATGATGACGAGAGTTTGGGTTTCAACTAATTTTGAATTGATACTTATATAACTGTAAAGTATGGTTAAATTTAGAGGCTTATATAAATCTCATTCCCTGCAGCAGAGAAGCATTAATTGAAACTCTAAGTACAAGAAAGAATGGAATCCTAAGTTTGTAGGGAGTAGGAGGTAGAGGAACTTGTGATACACACTAACAAGCCAGTGGTCTTTATTGCTACTGAATATACATCATATCACTTGAAATATACACAAGTACGATTGAAATAGCCATCTAACAGAAAGAGACAGGTGCTGTGTGGATGGAGCAAGTCACTTCTTCATTCTGTGTCAGTTCTTTATCTTTCATCTGTGTATGAGGGGGAGGGAGCAACACGTGGAAGGGGTTTCACTTCTGCCCTAAGCATACTGAAGCCTGTGGAATGATTTCTAAATTCTTGAAAAGGGTGGCATCAACCAGCACTGGAAGAAAGGGTTCACCTGGATTGCTAATTCTATACCAGAAGTAGGCAACATCCATACAGCTGTGAGTCAACCTCCCTTCCCCCTGGACCTCCAGTACCTTATCCTGTGGTGCAACCAAAATTCAATGGTGCTGTAATCGGGTGGGGTGGGGATCCATGTTTTGAAAGTACTTCTGGTTTCAAGTAAGGTACACAGAAGCACATATAATCAGTCCTCAATATCCACGTGTTCTGCATCCATGGATTCAACTAACCATCGCTCAAAAATATTTTGGAGTATGGGTGGGAATTCCCCAATGCAAACATTGCAGTTGGCCATTTTATATAAGGGACACCCATTTTACTATGCCACTGTATATAATGGGACTTGAGCATCCACTGTTTTGGGTATCCACAGGGTGTCCTGGAACCAAACTTCAGTGGATACTGAGGACCCACTGTACCTAGTTTTAAAACACATTAGACTGTAAATCTGCTCTACAATAAGGTGTACTCCCTGCAGACTTTGTTTTAAAGCAAAAGTGCTTGAAACTACAGCTCTTTATGCCATTAACAACACAGAGGGTGACAGTGAGGGCCAGAAAAATGAAACAGTGGCCTCATGTTCATACAATGTTCTCTCTTGCTCTATACTCTTCTGAAGCCCAGATACGCAATGATGTATTCCCAGGGGCTTTTGGCTGTAAAATAGTTTAACTGGAGAGAATTGGGCAACTGAGGCTGAAGAAGGTGCTGCTCCTTAGTCTAGGCTACTGAATTCCAGGCACAGTGTATTGCTTCAGAAACATAATCCATAAGAAAATAGGAGACAGCAGCAACAGGCATTTATAAATAATCCAGGAGTTCACCATGTGATTCAAAATCCCTTCCAATTAAAATAATATAGACACTGCAACATGAGAGTCCAAGTCACATTGCTGCTTTGGAAAATTCCACATTATTTCCTGGGTTGGCTCCAGTTTTTCATGGATCCTCCAAAAGATGACCCTCTTTCCTACTTTTCATACCTACCTTTCACTTCCCAAAATTTTGCCTAGAGAGTTCTGCAGTTAACTCTGTTTGCCTAGGTGGCAGACTGGGATTCTGTCTTCATGGAGAATACAATGTACAGCCAGAGAGATTCCTGAATTATGCAACTGACTAAAACAGCAAGCTGATGAAGTTCTCCCATCCCACCTTCACACAAGTGCAACACTGGATGTGCAAGGGAAAATGCCTATAAGAAGTAAGGCAGCAATTTAGATCTCTCTGATTTGTAGTGAACCCCAGTCAGTGTCCACACTTCAGCAAATAACTGACTTTTGACAGTAGGTCCATAATCTTGCGTTTAGTGTGGGAGTATAACAAAAACAAACATTTTCTGTAAATTTGAGCCTCTGTCTCAAAGACTTATCCTTTATACAGTTACTTACTGCAAGCTCCACAGGTAAAGCATCCATCATGGTAGAGATTTCCCATTGCCTGGCAAGCCTGGTTTGCACCATAGACACCTTTGTTGCACTTCACACAGGTTCCTAAAAGAATGTTTTGAAAAATGACAAGTCAGAAATTGAAATATATCAAAGTAATCAAAGCAGAGAAGAAACACTACACTCTGGAGAGAAAAAAATAATTTCAGTGTACTACTATTTATTAAGATAAAATGCAGAAATAGTTGGGAACAAGTAGTCATATTTTAGCAGGTAAAATTGTTATGCTTATCTGAAGTACAATCTGTCCCTTTCCATCATCCCTGGACTGCAAGAGTGCTCACAGATAAGATTATTTTATGTAACATAGTTGATAAGAACAAGCAGAATGTTGCAGCAGAATGCAGCAAGCAGAATTTATATATTTATTTTGTCAACTGCCAAAAGATCCACACTGCTCTAGAGAAGATGTTTTTTCTGTCCCCAAAATTACATGAATATTCATTCTATTAGGAACTCTTCCTAATGAGACCTTAAAATGAGGATTTACTGCTTTCAGTATTTCTCTCTCTTCCTCTGTCACACATATAAATATGACAATTTATCTTTTTTAATTTTAAGGCCTGAAATAAATTGAACTACCAAATTAAAAAACAAGAAGCAAAATGGCAACCAAAATGATGAAAGGTCTAGAAGCCATGCCTTATGAGGAGTGGCTTAGGGAGCTGGGTATACTTAATCTGGAGAAGAGAAGATTAAGAGGTGACATTATAGCTATGTTTAAATACTTGAAAGGACACCATACTAAAGAGGAAGCAAGCTTGTTTTCTGCTGCTCCAGAGACTAGGACACGGTTCAAACAATAGGAAAAGATATTCCACCTAAATATTAGGAAGAACTTCCTGACAGTAAGAGCTGCTCGGCAGAGGAATGCACTGCCTCGGAGTGTGGTGGAGTCCCCTTCTTTGGAGGCTTTTAAACAGAGGCTGGATGGCCATCTGTCAGGAATGCTTTGTGTATTCCTGCATAGCAGGGAGTTGGACTGGATGGCCCTCTTCCAATTCTATAATTCTATGTTTCTGTGATTCTTACTCATGCAACACAGACTTCATTGACTTCAACTGGCTTAATTTTATATAGGTTGCTCAAGGAATTTGAATTCAGACTCTCACAAAAGGCATGCTAAGTGGCTCCAGGCCAAAGCTAATATGACATCAGAGCAGGTAGGTTGACTGTGGCCAAATCCACCTCACCAGGCCACTGTGACATCAGAGAAGTCATAAAGACACAGACAGTCAGACAGAAAGTGAAAAACTTGAAAGACCATTAAAAGGCATTCAGAAACAGCTACACTAGATTTTTTTAGTTAATAAGGAGATGTGTATATGAACTGACATGCTAAATAAAAAGCAAAACAATGGAAGTGCTTAAAATGTTTTCTAAAGATCTTCTTAATTTTAAAAATGCAACAGCTATGGCAACAGCTTTCAACTCCACTTTTGTAATGCACCTTGTGATTTGTCATATTGTAAAATTAAAGAATCAACCTAATTGACAGCATGTTTCCTCAGAAGAAAGTCACACTGAATTCAATGGGGCTTATTTTCAGATTTTATATATGAATGCAGCATAGACATTCATGTTAATCAGGTGCTGCTGTGCTGTTTTCTATTTTCTGCAGTTCCCACTGGCTCCCAATTTTAAAAATGGACACTTTTACATATGCACACATATACTTTTAGCAAAATTGGCCCTGTAAGTTTACATTCATACAGCTGAAAAGAGATGTGTGTGAGTCATAAACCTGTCAGGATATTGGGTTACTGTACTGTAGTTAGATTTATTCTGCAAAGAGCTGAGAAGTAGCAAATAACCTGGAGAGCTAAGTGGCAGCTGCAAATGTATCAATGTTTATGAGCTCTCAGAGCTGGTGCAGAGCTCACTTGGGGGAGGTGCTAGGTTCTCTGGGTTTTTATTTTGTCCTATGGAGTTGAACTGAGCAGTTCTGTTTTGAATCCTGAAGTATGAAGATGGTTTTTCTCCTGTGGATGCTGTAATACACTGTAAATAGTCTTTATTATGCTCAAGTAAAGAACAAGAAGATTTTAGAACTAAGCCTGTGTCTTCACCATTATTCTGATGCCTGGAGGAACAAATACTCTGCTACCATTATTGCTGCCTGGACTTTTTAAGAGGAACCCAGCGCATGCTACCACCTAACAAAACCTGCTTATTTGTTTGCTTTAATCTGCAAAAGGTTCTACAACCCTTTTGGGGTTGTGTTTTGTCCTTAATAAAAGTTGAACTTCCCTGTCAAGTCTACTCATCTTTAATGCCTAAAGAGAAGTTATAGTACTGGGAGAGCTGAGTGTTTTTTCAAAAGTTAATAACTGGCCGAGGGCATCAAATTAGGAGTTCTGCTTGATGAAAGAAATATCAGCTGGGTATGGTTAAAAAAATGGGCAAATGGAGATGGTTAAGTCATAGCTCCTCCTACTTGTGAGATCTAATTGCCAACTTTCAGTGTTTCGTCTAGTTAAGTATTTCCCAAACTTTTAGAATTATTAGAACTATTATAATTGGAGGAACTGAATCATGTGCCTCTGTTGTTAAGTAGACTAATCTGTGTTATTTTGAGGGGAAGACCGTGAGGGGCAGAGGTGGCACTAGGGGTGTGCGGAGAGGCCAAACCACACCAGATGATACCATCAGAGGTAGGGGTGACATAAGCAGGTGAGGGGACAGGAGAGAGCTCAAGTCAGAGCAGAAGAGCTTGTTTTTTGTAGCAAAGAGTTGAGTTTGGAAAAGAAGAAAAAAGAGTCTTGGAATGGGATAGGGATGGGGGAGTAATATGCTTGTTTAGCAAGCATATTTAGCAAGAAACATGGCTCTCAAACAGTTAGGATCCTTCAGAATGTCAGGCTTATTAGGTCTTAAAGGCAGATGTGGGAGGAAACGGTTTGGAATCTTTCTACTGAGTTACTTACTCTCTTCAGTAACTTCTACTTCTTTATTGATTATATTCTGGACTGGTTTCTATTGTATACTAATGTATACAGTACTATATAACCTTGTATAATATTACAGTATTTCAGATGAAGTGCAGTGAACAACTTTGTAACTGTTGCTCACACAGTTCTGCGCACCAAGATTAAGTGAAATGTCTTCCTCAAACCCATTCCTCATTTCTTTCTATATTGGCCTTTCTTTTTCTCTGTATGCTTCCTAGTCTGCTTGCTATTCACCTCCTTTTAGTTACACAATTATGATAAGATGGGTGCAGAAAAGAGCTGGTTAGTTAGGTATCTGATTATTTAAACTGAAGATGCCACAGATCGATTTTGGGATGCTGGCTTTTCCATGCAAAACATGTACTTACCACTATCTGTGCAGACTGTACTTCTTGACTGGGAGTGGAGTGGCAGAAAGGATGCAGTTGTGCAGAAATATATTCTGCACATGCTCTGAGGCTCTCAAAATTTCACACTAAGAATTCTCCACTTTTGATTCACTGATTTAATAAGGCATTTGAAGAATTAGTGAAATATGTATTTTCACGGGCAAAGAAAGAAAAGAGAGATGCAGGTGAGTGACCTACTGAATGGAAGAGGTTGTAAGATGAGCTCCCATGTTTGGACAACCTCTCCCAAACTGATAGCTCCCAGATGTGTTGAACTCCCACCATTCCCAGACAATAATTATACTATGGGCTTTGGAGGAAAATTCTAGATTGGAAGAAGGTAACTTTTAAAACAACAAAAATAGCCTTTTTGAACGAGCCAGTAACAAAATCTGCTCCCATAAGATCAACAATGACAACCTCTATGCCATTCTCTGTAAATCCCACTGTCTGGCCCAAGACTAATATTTAATCATTGAGTTAACCAACCATAATTCAACTAATTAATCTATTTCAATTATCAGTGGTAGTGAATTAAATTTCCAATTTCTAACATTTAACATTATCCAGTTACTTTTCAAGCCTAATGTTCCACACTCAGGAATAGACTCATTGAATCAACAGAATTTACCTACATGAAGACTCATCATTCAGCAATTAATTCAATGGCTCTACTCTAACCTATAGGATTCAGGCCACTGACTACAGTAGATGTGAAGCAAGGATGACACTAATAGCCATCATACAAAGTCTCCAATAATTACATAAGCACAAAAAGGTAATGAGAGAAACCACCCTTAATAGTGAATCCAGATTCTACACAAGATGCTAGTATCTATTCCAAGCACTGGCAGTCCTGGGGTCTCATCCCACAATCAACCCTACTGAAGTATTTTAAAAATGTTTCACAGAACCCATTAGGAGCTGTCGAAAACTAGGCATACCCATCTTCTTATATATATACATATATGATAGCAATGGACAATATATTGATGTTATACTTAAATAGCCCAATAACTACATTCTGGGCCATGCAAAACAAAACAAAACCAAAAAAACCCCACTCCTTTTCGCAAAGATTGGCACATATGTTACAGGCTAGATTCCTGTTGTTGCACTATGCTAGAGGATATACTTCTTTTAAGGTTGCAAAGGGTTACTTCTTCAAACCTTCTGCAACCACTGCCTTAAACCTCCTGCTGCCACCAATTACTCTAGTGTAGTTACACTAGAATGGTACACCAACAGGATTCTGGCCTAAGAATTAAGTGTACAAGTTGACCCCTTTATCCATGGGGGATACTTTCCAAGACCTCCCATGGATACCGGAAACTGTGGATAATAGGGAACCCTATTATTTTCAATTAGACGAATGCCCAAAGTTGACCACAGAATCACATCGGAGGACCTAGAAATGCCTAGAGAGAACATTTATTTTCAGACGAGGATAAGTGAAACTGGATACAGAATCTGTGGATATGGGGGTTGACCTGTATATCTAAAATTGTAAATAGTGAATGAAATTGACCCATGTTTGAAAACGTGTACAACCCACAAGCAAACCAGAGAGCTGGGACAGTAAATCACTTCCTGCTAAAAACACTAGTTTATTCCTATGTTGTGTGTGAAACAATGGTAAAAAAAATAGCATCCGCTACTCAGAGTTTGTGTGTACATTTTGATTAATCAAAAAACAAGTACTCTACAAAATCATGATGTTTTATGCCTTCCAGTCAACTCTGGTTTATGACGGCCCTCCCATAGCATTTTCTTGGCAAGATTTATACCAAAGACGTTTGTCATTGCTTTCCTCTAAGGCTGAAAAGATGTGACTTGTTCAAGATCACCCAGTGTGTTTCTGTGGCTGAGTGGGGATTTGAACCCCTGGTCTCCCAATGTCCTAGTCCAGCACTCAAACCACTACACCCCACTGGCTCTTAATGTAGGAAAAGGTTATTATCTGCCTCTGACTAGTCAAACACAGATATGAGTATACAGAGAACCCAGGAAAAGAACATATCTGTGTATCTATATCTTTCTTACAAATCACTCATAAAAAGCAACCTAAAATTTAAAATTATGATCTGGAGAACAGCAATACACTTCATCTAGAGTCGGTTGATTTATTTCTCTCCAGCATTTGGATACTTCTTAATAAATCAGCCACTGGGAAGAGTACCAAATCCACAGTCCTTCCACTTCCCAGACAATTTATGAAAATAAAATTTTGATGCGAGTCCCATGCCAGATTGTTTCATATAATATTTTCCATCTGGAAGAACAGATGTTCTTTTACAGTGGTAATAAAGAGAATTAGGATGGACTTGATGCTGAGGACAACTTGTGAAATGACACAAGACTAGCACTCATATGCCCTATTTGACTGTCCAGAGCTCTCTCATTGTTATTTACCATTGTATAAGATCACAACCACAAGACACATTCTCCTTTTCCCCCATCCACTCTGAATAATCATATGGAATTTCACTTATATGCTAAGCATCTGCATGTGACATTTACAGTTGCACCTGCTTCTTCCTATATGGGCATTACACAAAGAATAGATTCACTCAAACTGTGTAACAGCGTAACAGAATAAGCCTGCTTTGTTTAATCAGTCCAACACTTGAATCTCTTATGGTTCAAAATTTCCTTGTACCCATCTGACTGTTCCTCTGAGTCACCCCCTCCTTTACCTTTTGTCTCTTTTCTTTTTGATGTGTTACATCTTTGATTACTGTCAGCCTGCAGACATGATTACGGTAGTTGTACACTAGCACCCCTGAATCCGCTGATTTGCCATCTGTGGATTCAATTATCCGTGGATGGTGACGACGGGGTGGGTGGGCAGGAGGAGAGGGAGGGAGGCGCAAGCTCATGGGGGGGTTGCGGCATGGTGGGTGGGGGAGGGAGGGAAGAGGTGAACTCCCCTCCCACTCCCTTCTCCCCGGGGCTGAGTAGGTTCTGGCGCAGTGGGCAGGCAGGAGAAGGGTTCCAGCACGGGTTCTGGCATGGCAGGCAGTCAGGCAAAGGAGAGAGGGGGTTGCGGCGGGCGGGCAGGAGAAGGGTTCTGGCACAGCGGGTGGGGGAAGGAGGGAGGAGGCGACCTCACGGGGATTCCAGTGTGGTGGAGCTGGCGTGCAGGGGAGGGAGGAGGTAAGCTCGCCTCCCCCCTCCTTTCTCCGTAGGGGTTGGGTGGGTTCTGGCATGGTGGGCTGGCTGGAGGAGGGTTGCGGAGCTGGCGGGCGGCGGAGGGAGGGAGGAGGTGAGTTTGCCTCCCCCTCCCTTCCCCGGGAGAGTTCCAGTGGCGGTGGTGTTCGTTATTATCCACAGATTTCACCATTTGCATTGGGGCCCGGAACTAAACTCCCACGGATACGGGGTCCTACTGTATTCTAAAATGTTTACACCATAAAGTATTTTAGAAATAACAGTGTCTGATTCCAACCAACAGTTACAAAGTGAAAACACACACAATCTTTCATGATCTCCACGGCCACCAATGAATTTCTCTAATCTCTTTGTACTCCCATTTTATTTTTAAGATTATGAACTCAGAAGAATAGTGTCACAAGATCATGATGTCAACAATCAAGCAGGAATTTTTTCTTATTAAAGGATTTTTCCTCAAATGCAGAAGTAGAATAGTGGTGGTTTCAGACAAAGGGTGGAAGAATGAAACCCACACAGTTATCAAAAGAACGTGCCTGAAACTTAAAGACACTATAAAGAAATGTACAGGGCCTGTGTATAATTGTACTATAATGTCTCTCTGAAGACACAGGTATACTTTACTGGGTCCTCATATGATGGCTCCCCTTTTCTACTGCCCATATGGCCAAAAAAAGGGGGGGGGAGAAGTTATGGCTGAAGCTCATACAGAATGGCTGGAATATTCTCATGAAGAGACAGAAGGTAAAAAAAGAGCCACATTCCCTTCAGCCAGCAGCGAGTAGGGAAGTTACCTCAGCTTAGAAAAAGCAGTACTTTCTATAATTAGTGAAATTCCTTTTCAGACAAGGTTTTTTACTCACTCACAATTCAGCATGAGGACCTGTATGTAAGGGAGTTGACTGAATTAGAGAATGATATTCTTCTGCATACATTAGACATAAACAACACTTAAATCTGAGATTCATTTCTGCATCTAGGGGGTGCCGCTATCTTTATGCATACCAGGAAGAAGGGGGAATGGGGCACTCTTTCACGTGTGGTGATGAAGAACTCAATACAGTTGTCCCTTCATATTCGCTGGGGTTTGGTTCCAGGACCCCCGTGGATACCAAAATCTGCGAATACTCAAGTCCCATTATATGCAATGGCATAGCAAAATGGTGTCCCTTATATAGGATGGCAAAATCAAGGTTTGCTTTTTGGATTATTATTTTTTAAAGAATATTTTCAAGCTGTGAATACTTAAATCCGTGGATACCAAATCTGTGGATACGGAGGGACAACTGTATTTTCAATGTTAAGTTAAATTTTGCATCCAAATATCCTGCTAACCTATTAAGATTAGATTAGAAAGATTAATTTAAGATTAGAAATAGTACACTTTTAGTTTATTACAATATTTGTGGTGAAAAGTAAGATACAAGTGCTTAGGTAGCATAGGATATGGTGATTTGCAGCTCCCTTTTTAGTACAGGGTATATTCATAATTTTGCTTCTACAAAATTAAGGCTTTTATATTTTTAAATTTTGTAAACATTCCTAAGTTATTCATGGATCTAAGTTATTCATATTTATGTTGCTAAAGCAGTAAAATAACCGTGAGCTTCATATGAAAATATGTACTGCATGTAGTTCAATTTTTTCTCCAATATCATTTTTCCCCCCAGGAAAAATTAGGGGGAACTGTTCTCTCTTCCATGTACCTTAGAAATTTCCAGAAATTTTATATCTCTGCAAACACACACAAGCTCGTGATTCACTGAGATGAACTGCTTGAGTGCCTTCAAAGATGGTCCATTTGTGCAAAGCGGAGTGGCTGGGTTTTGTTGGCTGGCCACTCCCAGAACCTTGGAAGTTGACAGAGTACTAATAAACTTTGCCATAAAAGTTAGCCCCTTTGTAAATCTATGAGAGACAATCTTCTATAAGGTCACCCCTAGAAGATTCTTATGTATCTATGCTAGATTATATCTATCTGCTTTTAGAGCTAAAATATACCTAGATGTATATTTTACCTAGATGTAAAGGCTAGTGCATGCATATAGGTGAGTTTACATCATATTTCAGAAACCAAAACATCCTAATTAAATGCGCTTCATAGAAGCTGTGCAGTCATCAGTATTTTAAAAGCACTATAGTCAAATATATTTTTCCATGGCTTAAATTCATATTAAGACATTTACAGGTTGATGCGTACTCAATTCACATTTGCAGTAAACAACTTCAGAAATATGACTTCTGCTTATATATCCATCAGCTTTATTTTGATATTCACTGTGTTCAGCTGAGCAGTAACACAAATCATATCACTCATAGGCAATAACTAGGAGCATGTTTACACTCTTGTTCTAGATATATTTTTTTCCAGTAAACTGTATACACTCAGGTATAAGTCTAGAAATTTTAGTCAAAAATCAACCCAAAATCACTGGGTTGACTTATCCACAGGACAATGTCAGTACTGTACCTTAACTCTTATTTTAAAAAAGGAATCATCTCCTTCTCAGAGTAAAGTGGTGAAAGGTGTCGTAATGGCTACCCAAGGATTTCTGCTGCTTGAAGTCCAGGGTTGGCCTTTTTTCCAGTCCCAAACCCAGGGATTCCTCTTCGTTGCCACCACTCCCTGTCTTAATGGTCTTTTCTTGTCTTGGCAGGAAGATCATAGACAAGATGTATTAAAGAAACAATAATGTACTTTCCTCCTTCCCAGAAGAGTGTAGATAACTGACCAGATGCAGGCAATTCGAGAGGCAGGGTTGAAATAAAAGAAAGCTTTATTTCAGTCCTAGGAGTCTATGTTGCTTAAAAGGGTAAAATATTCTTAGATTCAACTTAAGACTTATACAGTTTGCATTCATTCAGAGCACTTACAAATAAAACCATAAATCTAACGCAATCTAACTACACATTCCCTAACTACTACATGTAGATTAACTTACAGTCTCTGTAGATGGAATTCAGAGTCTTTTTGGATCCTTTTGGAGGCCTTGGGTAGAGTTGGCTCCGCCCAACTCTCTTGTTATCACAGTTTAACATTTTGTAGTTATTCTAGGCTGGGTAGGCCATCTGGCCCCAGAGCGAGGCCATGTGGATCAGAGTCCATCTCAGCTAGCCATGTCTAGCTGGCCATGTGCTCAGCCAGTCTCACTCAGAACAAAGGAAAAAGATCAGAACTTTTAAAAGTCCTTCTTGTTGATTTCTGATTGGCTCTGCCATTGCCCAATCAGAGTGGCTATCCTAATCAAGTGATGTGATGTCATGTTTATTTAATGAGGTTCTCCCACCCACTTCCCATTTCTAAATAAGGGGTGGAAAAGGTATCCATGATGCTACCTATAGGTCATCATGACAAAAGGTGAGAGCTTAGTCCATCCTGGGAAAACCTGAAAAAAGCACAAACTGCCCCCACTCTACTTTCTCCGCTGCTTCTTTCTGAATGCCTAGGCAGGAAAATGGTGGTGGTGGTGGTGGCCAGAAGCAGCTGGCCCCCTGAGGCACCACTGCTGTTTCCCCCTCTCTGTGGAATGACCCTTGACTTATCCACAGGTCATATCAAAATCCATAACTTTGGCCCCAAAACCTGCACTCAACTTATACATGAAGTCAACTTATACACGAGTATATACAGTAGTCCAAAAGGTTAGACAAGCCATCCATTCTGATGTACTACCTACCTGTCTCTCTGGACACTTTTCCAGCTGCAATCCATTCTAACAGCTCAGATGGGGCCTCAACTATTGTAGCACATCCATCAAGCATATGAGATAGAACATAGCTTCCTCACTGTCTCACATAATCAGAACATCTCTGTGAAAAAGTGTTTGAGTGCCAAAAGAATGTTGGCATAGCGTATTAATTCAGCACCAGATCTACTTTATTTTGCCAGCAAACTGTTTCTGTTCATACAACACAGAAGACAGAACCTCAGCCCAATGTCAAAATAATTTAAAGCCTCACAAATCAAAATTAGGTGAGACTATTTAAATATGGCTACCAGCAAGAGTAGTGGTGATGCATCCTATACAAATGCTACACTGTAGAATGATGCAAGCCTGTTTAAGAAATACCAAATCTCATTATCAAACACAGGAATTTTGTCAGGACACATAAGAAGCCTGAAAAATACTACAGTTGTCCCTCCACATTCACGGATTTGGCATTCACGGTTTTAAGTATTCACGGTTTTAAAATATTCTTTAAAAAAGAATAATTCCAAAAACAAACCTTGATTTTGCCATCTTATATAAGGGACACCATTTTGCTATGCCATTGCATATAATGGGACTTGAGTATTCACGGATTTGGGTATTCACGGGGGGTCCTGGAACCAAACCCCAGTGAATGTGAAGGGACAACTGTACAATGGGTTCTCTTTTTCCTTGAGTTCTTTTTTTAAGCCATCCACTCAAAAGTTCATGCATATAACTAAAAAACAAAAAACAAAACTCAACAAGCACCATATATGGCAAAAATCCAATAATCATTTGTAGTGGAGAGAATTAAAAGAATAAAGCCTGAACCCACTAGTGTTTGAAAGGCAATCATTTCTAAAATGACTTAAGTGGATTATGTTATAGTCATTAGCCACTGGAGGAACTTTTTAAAGTGAAATAAAGTAGAACATTTTTCACAAGACACCAGGTATCTTTATCCTTCCAAGGAGTTTATGCTTGATGCAATCTCCCCCCTGTCCCGTCCCGTTAATGACACTGGTAGAGAATTCACAATGGGCTCTTTTTAGCTATTCTTGGCATGCATTCCTCATCATCCACACACAGGCTATACCTTGTTCTCATGAGGAATGTACTCTTTCTAGCCTATCTAAACTAAAAATAAACTGGCTGCTATTGATAGGGAATCTCAGTAATATAAACACTCAGTTTGTTTGGTAGGTTAATCCTAATAAATCTGACCACTTCACAGCCTTGGTAGAATGGCAACAATATTTCAAGTGGCAAGCAGGAGCAAGAGAAAAAGGTTCACTTTGGTTTTTCATTCTAGGGCAATGTGTCCCTGCACAAAGATGTCTCTGTTCCTGACAACATCATGTGGAAAGTAAATGCTGGAAATGCATCTTGGTTGCTAAACAAGGGAAGCTTTGGAGCACAGTGGGACTGAAAACATGCCTAGTAAGCCATGCCTTTGCTCTTATTGGACTTCACCATAAATCACAAGAAAATTTTGCCACCGGAAGGGGTCCACGAGTCAGAAGCTTTGGAGCTGTCAGTAATGAAACCTAATCTTCTCAAATACTGTAAATCAAAATGTTAGTCCCACCAACAAAGCTCACAAAATGCCAAAAGTCTTTTATCTCAGTTTTCTGGGTTTCAGAAGTATTCAGACATGTTAAAGTACAACCAGCTTTTTTAAAAAAATGAATAAAAAAATTATTCATGGCAGGTTTTAAATATGAATGCTTGGATGACATTTTTTAAACTTTATTTTTATTAATATTTAAATATAACATTCTTTTTTCCACAGTATATATTTTACAAGATCTGTTTATCAAAACTTCCTTTAATGTATCCTAGGGCTAAGTACTCTGCTTTAAACATGAACTTATTCATCTTCTGTTGCAACATAATAAAAAAAATAGTAACAAAGAAAAGATACAAACATATGCTTTCCTATCCAACTATCACTCCATCTTACTTACTAAGTAATATTTCTCTCATACACTTATGATTAACAGTCTCTTTCCATATATTAGTATATATCAGTATATCTATATCACATATCATATATCAATATATCTATATCTACATTTTTATATCCTTATATATATCATTTGTGTTTTCCAATGCTTTATTAACGGTAACCAATCCTTCTGCAATTTACTACATGAATTGTTCCTTAAGTGTTTGTCAAATCATCTAGTTTATCATGTCCATTCATTTCATTTTCCATTCTTCAATTGTTGGGACTTCCTTCAATTTCCATTTTTTTGCTATAATCAACTTCACTGGAGTTGTCATATATAGTATAATCTTCCAATACTGGTTTTCTTCCTTTCTATTCATACCATTAATCATATTCAAGAGATATAATTCTGGGTTAAATTCCAGATTAACCTGTAAAATTGTCTTAATATTTTCATGTACTTTCAACCAGAAGCTCTTGATCTTTCTACACTTCCACCACATATGGAATAAGGAGCCCTGATTATTCCCACATTTCCAACATGTACTATTTATTATCTTGTTCATTTTGTTGAGCCTCATCAGTGTATAATATCATCTCCAGGCAATTTTTACATAATTTTCTTTTAAGTTTTGGCATGCTGTAAATTTCATAGACCTCTTTCTAGCTTTCTCCCAATCAGCTTGGACGACATTTATGGTAACCTGTTCGTTAAAAGCTTTACTGACAAAACAGTTTCCCATTTGAAACTTAAAACATACAACAGCACTACAAACTGGCAATTGACAGTCACTGGTGTCTATTATTTCTTGCTTACTAAGTGTTCTGAAGACCCCAAACACAGTATAAACTACACTGCATTCTTAACTCCCTTTATCTGCCTTCAGAAAAAGTTCTTTAGAGGAGAATTTAGGAAACTTATTTTTTTGAGTATACTCCCAGAATCTCCTAGTCAACATAGCATCAGCTATATTGGCTGGGGCATTCCAGGAGTTATCATTCAAAAGAGTAATGTTTCTGAGCTTTGTTTTATGGCAAAGAGGAGGGGCATAGCCATGGAACACAGATTACTCTATACCAGGGGTGGGAATCATGTGGCCCTCCAGATAACACTGGGCTGCAATTCCTAGCAATCCTAGCCATCACAGCCTACAGTGAGGAATGCTGGGGGTTCCACTCCAAGAATATCTAGAGGACCCCATGATTCCCAACCTTGCTTATATTGTATTTTTAAATTAACCATGCTGAAAGCTCTCTATACTCTTCTTCTGCCAGGTTTGGAAGGATGTTCTGCCACTGCAGTAGTGTTTGCAACTGCTAATCTGTTCATCAGTGAGGCTATATACATTTTTAAAATCACTTTATTAGAAATGCAAGTGTGTTTCCCTACATTCATACTCCAAGTATTAAGTCAAATGTGTAAACTCAGTTGCAGAAATCCTCCCTATCATCCTTCTTGCAACACTATGAAGTCAGCCCTTTGTAAACAAAAAATTCTAAATCACAACACAGAGACAACTGTGGTTCTTTCTAATCCAACAAAAATCTTGACTCTATTTGGCATTGGTATCCTTCTGCTCTACCATATAGGGACAGAAAAGTCACAAGTGTATATATTACGCCAGAGCTAACAGATAAGTGTTTTGCTAAACATCAAAAGAAATTCTTTAAATCACAGATATTTCTTGGGAGGCATATATGACCCATTTTAAACCTTTTTAAAGACAGTGTTTTTTGTTTTTGTTTTTTTGCAAAGAAAAGAAAACTCTCCCTTCCTCTTTTAAACATCTAGTTCTGAAATTAACAATACGAAAGCTACAAAGAGGCACTGGAAAGATGTAGAATTGCTTACTTAAAATGTGTTGCCTTTGGAAATAACACCTTTATACAAGCTAAAAATCATCTGAGCTATTTCTCTCAAACCACTTATGTTTCCATTTCCTGGTGATCACACACTAGCATGCATCTGTTTTACTTACAGACAGCAATAGAAAATTATGTTTAAAGCAAAGCTAATGTATGACAGCTGCATCACTATATCCTTTAAAATGTCTGTAAAGGGGGAAAAATCCACAAGACTAACAGTGAATCCTAGAAGTGTCTACTCGGAACGGATGCCCACTGAATCCAGTGAGGCTTATTCCCTGGTAAATGGGCATAGGATTTCTGCCTAATTATGGCCTAAACATCCTTAAGTCACCAGAGCCTTATCATATTGGAAGTTAAGCAGGGTCAGCCCTGGTTAGGACTTGGATGGGAGACTGCCAATGAATACCAGGTGCTTTAGGCTATATTTCAGAGGAAGGAACTGGCAAAACCACCTCTGAGTATCCCTTGCTTAAGAAAATTCTATGAAATTATTGGGGTTGCCATAAGTCAACAGGTGACTTGAAGGCGCATGCACGCGCACACACAAACAAACACACACACTTCCATCAGAAAGGGCCTGCTTACTGAAATGCTTTGGAAATATCTAGATTTGCAGTACAAGCCACAACTACATGCTCTTATTCTTTTCAAAGACAATACCACAACTTACACTCAGGTAACAGCCCAGATATTAAAGAAAGAAAAAAGGCACAGAAGGGAAATCTTAGCCATTTCCCACAACACCAGCTTTCCCAAGGTATTCCATATAATTTGAATTCTACAGCAAATAGTTCCTCTTTAACATTTTCTTCACAAGCAATGCTTTTAGAACTATAGAACCCGAAGAATACAAATATCCTGTTGGAAAGAAATCCTACAGTTGTTATTATTTTACAAAAAAAGTTCTGTGATCAAGATAATGAATTCCTTACAGCTCTTGATCACTGGTCTTTGTTGAAAAGCAGATACACACCAAGGGTATGTCTATTCCAAATGAATGTTTCTCATATTTATTCCTTTTTGGTAAAAGTATTCTGGAAGTAGTCCTGTACACCAAAACATTATGTCAAGGAGTCACCTGCATTCTTTCCCTTATATTTCAAGACACTTCTTTCCTGGCTCATTAAATCAGCTACACTGGCCCTACATCCTCCTTGTTGCTGAAGGAGTATGCCAAGAAGGTGGGGGGGGGGTAATCACTGGATTCCACTGGGATTTAACTAGTCTCAGCTTTCCTTTTTCTCATAAGGGCATTAATTAAAATAATCCCACACACCCACTGTCTAGACCTTCTGTTACCAAAATTACTAATGTGCTTTATTACATGCTCACAAGAAGATCAAAGTGTACTTCTTGCAATGCTGGCTATTTAGAGAAAGGCAAAAGTTAAAACTGACTTTAAAAGTTGAGGCACAGTATTTTTACTCGCACATATCTGCTTCCATTGCACAGCATATGATGTGTATAGCCTTTCCTCTCAAAAAATCAAAATTCCAAACGCAATTTGCTTCCAGGTCCTCCTGCTTAATCCCTAAATACAATCCCTAAATACTCAGGGGCAGCCAAATTCGTCAATCCAGAGCTCCAGCAAAGGAAAACTCCATGCCTGAAGTGCCACCAACAGCAACAACAAACTTTAGGCACTTATTTAAGAGCTTCAAATAGAAAGTGCACCCAGAATCTTGTGTTTCACATCTTCCCTCTCCAAACACACCTTTTCTCTTCTGCTCTAAGTGAGGTAATATCCATATCCCACTTTCTCTCGCCTACCTGTATTCTCTCCCCATCTCTCTAAGGACTTGTCTATACTATTAAAAACTCCAAATTCTCCCCCAAATCTGTGGCGATCAGCCCACATGACATATGTCTTTCCCCCCGAATCTGGGGTGATCAGGCCACAAAATGAATGGCCTAGATTCAGGGCATTTTGAGGTATTTTACCTTGATGCAGAGTTTTTAGGATTCAGGGTTTTCTCCAGATTTTCATCCACCACCACCACCATTTTAAAGCTCAGGAGGCAAGCTCCCAGCTGAATGGAGAGGTTTTCTCCCTTCTCCTAGCTCAGAAGCCCTGGCTCCACCTGCTCTCCACTCGCCCATTGCTTGCTTCAAGCGCCTCTTCCTGTAATAGGCAAGCAGGAGGAAGCAGTGCTATTGAGCAAGGAGAAGCAAGAAAACCTCTCCCTTTGGCCAGGAACTTCACACACACCCCCGAGCTTTAAAATCGTTGCACCAGCCAGGATCTGACCACTTGTTATGGCCATGGTGGTGAGCAGCACCAGTGGATGAAGGGACAGTCTGGTAGTGAAAACAAATACCAGGCATCCCTGTGGAGAATAAATTCTGTGCAGGGCTTTGGGGCGAATGCAGGGGCACAAGGGGCAGGACTCCATTTGAACTTTTGGCCCCACATGTAGACAAGCCCTGTTCTTGTGTACAATGCCTATTTCCCCTTACCTATCAATTCCTCCTGAAATTTTATTGTCCTTATTACATGAATTGATTGACCAAAGAGATCCTGAAAAATATGTGTTATTCCTCTACAAATGCACATTAGATACAAGGATGAGAATATAAAATATGAGCTGTCCTTTAAGGTGAGCTGACATAACCGTCATGCATGCCTTCTGAGATATGACTATGCCTTTTGTGTGGTAGCTTTCAATAAGTGGAACTTGCTGCCCCAAGATTATCTTCCTATTTAATTGTGTTTTTTCCTGATGATTTTTCTTTTTCAGCACACCTTTTGTTTCTGCTACCATTTATATGTAGTTGTATTTTTGGCTCACTCGATTCTGTTTGATATTTTTAACTGGGTGACAGTCTATTATCACTCTGATTTTATGCTGTATTTTTACTGTTTTTAAATTGTATTTGTATTGGTCTGTTTATTTTGTGAACCGCTTTGTGATGGCCTTGAGACTTGAAAAGTAGAATATAAGTGTCTCGATAAATAAAACTTCCAAAAATCTTACTGATAGATTCAGATCTGCAGCTTAAACTGAATATATGGAAGAACTAAGAATAACAAAAAAAAAAAAATCTGTTTCCTCTACCTAGTTGAGTGCATCAGGATGGAAATTATGCAGCGTTCTAGAAGTTGCTGGACTGCAATTCCCAGCACTTATCAGCTTTGGCTATGTGGGCTAGGGCTTTTGGGACTCAACACCTAGAGGGCCACATGATTCCTGTCCCGGCAAGATATTCTATTTCCAACTTCACTTCAACATTAATTACACATTTGCAATCCACAGACCTTCTAAATGCAAACTAACACATGGCCAGTTGTTTTTAAATACTAAAGAATATTGTCTTTCTCAGAAGAATTCTAACGCTGCACCAAAGTTACAAAGATGATCTATGAGGAAGAAATCCCTCACTTTAAATCTCAAGCATGACCAAACTCACCCATGGCCTTGAAGACGCCATCTCCATCACAACCTCAGACATTTAGTCCCTAATATGGGACTAGAAACATAGTTTCTAGAGACCTCGTGCCAAGGAAAATCTCATGCTGGAGGCAAGGGAGGACCATCACCCTCATGAGCTTCCCAGGGCTATTCACTATGCAGCTGTCTCAAGCCGCAGATGCCAGGGAACCATATGGCCTGTACTTCCCCCACAAACTAGCTTGCCACCACCCAAGGATGCTGTTCTGGGACCACTGTCAAAATGACATTTAGCCTCCAATTTGAGCAGCTTCTTGTATGACCTACTAACTACCATCTTGCCTCTGCCTCAGGCAGCAAAATATCTTGGTTTGGCCTTAGAGCTTCAAGAGTCATTTATGAAAGAACTTTGGCCTGACCCAGCAAGGCTATTCTTATGTTTGTTTTTTTGAGAGAGAGAGAGGTTAATTCTTGAAGCTTCCTGCTAATTATAGTGCAGAATCACATGCTTTAAGAAACACAATGCTGCTGTTAGCAACAGAAATGCTATGTTAAGTCTTTAATCCCCCTACCATAACGTGTAGTAAAATTTACTTTCTGTTGTGGGGTCATTGTGCTGCATAACACAGATGGAACTACACTGAACTGTCTTTTTCTGTGGTGTCCTGTATATCTTACCCCACCTAAACACCCTAAAGGCACCAGATCTGTCTCGTCTTAGAATCTAAGCAGGGTCAGCCCTGGTTAGTACTTGTATTGGAGTCCCTTAACAAATAACAGCTGTAGGCTATAATTCAGAGAAAAAAGCTGGCAAAGCCACCTTTCAGTATTCCTTGCCCTTTGAAATTCATGGTGTCACCATAAGCTGACAGGAGACTTGATGGCACATACACACACCTGTATTTCTTGGAAGATATTGTTTCACCTTGGTAATATTGGTCCCAGAAAATCAAAGCTAGGAAAAGTATGGCTCCACCCTTTCTTACAGCTCCCTAAGCCTCACTCCCACTCCAAAACCCTCCCAACCTCAGTATTATTATTTTTTTTTAAATGGGAGGTATTTTGGCCTTTAACTCCCCTAAACCAGATGAGAAATAAGCTGCAAATCCAGGAAGTCTAAACCAGATGTAGACTTCTAGGTTGCATTTTCTGCAGATTTTCACTGTGAGTGCACAGGGATGAAAATGGACCTTCAACCCTGCTGCAGCTGCTCACCCTTTCTGAAAGCCAAATTCTCTTTGTTTTCAGCAGCAGAAAGAGAAGATCTATTGTTTGTGAGAATAGGCACTCTATTCTTATTAAGCTATATAATGTATCTGCTTAGATTCTATAAAGATCCCTATCATATCTTGCAAAGCTGAAGATAGAAATCTAAAAGGTTTTAGGATCACATGTGAATAATAAGCATTATGCATAGTGAAATCTCCAAGAGAATAGGTCTTCATGACCAGACTCCATAGATAATGAGCTCTCGAAGTGCCTTGATGTGTATCTGAAAATCTCGAAGACAGACCCTGATAATCATTATGCATCTGCACATAGTGAAACAATATGGGTTCAAAAATTGGCAGCCTGAGGGCTGAATGTCAAATGCACAGAGCAACATTCAGGGCACAACTAACAAACAAGTAGTGGTATGAAGAAGAAAAGCATATGCTATGCAATGTAAATGCATACCTTAGAACCTCTGCTTACCCAACTGACTGTCCTCCCCTCTCCCAAGTATGCTTCAGATTCCTCCAAGAGGGAACACAAAATTCTGAGGCAGATGCTCACTTTGCACGCCAACCTCCATTGCTCCATGGCATGCTAGCTGGGGCAAGAAAGATGTGAGGAGGAGATACCCTTGCTAACAGAGTGGAGGAGAGAGCTTGGCCCTTCTATCCCATTGCACAACCTCACAATCAATTGCCAATCCATTAATGAAAGTCAATTTCCCAGTTATTTCTCTAGGCCAGACTTAACTCCAGTACTGATTTGTTTATCGCCTTGTTTGTCTAAACAAATCATAACCTAAAAGCAGGATACAAAATTTCAAATTTCCGCACTTCTCCCATTCACTATCACGAGCTTAATGTAACTTGATAGCACTGTGGCCAATGTTGTTTGGTTAAGCAAGACATATAAACCTGCAACTACTTTTGGATACAGCTAGCCTGCTTCATGATTTTTTTTGGTAAATGAAAACTTAATTATCAAATACTCCCATCAGGATGTCAGAAAATCCCATTCCCTCCCCCAGCTCCCAAAACTGGTTCTAATCCAGTACACAGCAGAAACAGTGTGTGGTAGACTTTGAGGCATTAAAATTGGCATATCAACTTGCTTCTAAAAACATGCTTTTGATTCATTTTTCCCTAGCTTATCATTTTCTACTGAAGTTATATATTAAAATTGCAGGTTCCACAAAATATAATTTTAAAAGTATGAGCTGTTCCCACGATTAGTGACAATGGAGAAAAGAAAGCAAGAAAATATGCCACCAGGTGCAAATACTATACCATTTATCACTGAACCTATTATTTTAAAAAGTAATGCATTGCAAAATGTAACAGACAAATATATACCTACCAAAGTAGTCAGCCTTTGGACAAGCATCCATCTCCTGCTCCAGACGCTGGGTAAGAGCTTCTAATTTTAATTCAGCAGTGGATGGTCCTTGTTCTTGCTGTGGAAGGAGTGTCTGACAGGGTAGTTTTATTTTTGCAGAATTGGAGGTTTCCTGGTGACCAGAGTCACGCTGCGGAGTGCTGATGCCCTCTTTAAAAGGAGATTTTGGAACATTGGAAATCATTGGTCCATGGGATGTTACACTAATGGAATTCTGCTCAGGACTCATGCCAGACACAGTAAGCCTGTGATTTTGACCATGAACAACAAAATGACCACCAGGCTTTGGATGAGTGTTAGTTTGCTGATAGTCTACACTTGGAGGTAAAGGAGTAGGAAGCGGACCAGAAAATGAAGCCTGAATGTTATCCTTGCACCTTGAATGATTGTCACCAGGGCTTTTATTTGAGGCACCAGAAGTCCACCCCTCAATGCCACAGTTTGGATGAAAATTATCAGAACAATTCAAAAGAGTTTGAGAAGGATGCCCTGATGAAGCAGAGAAGGAGGAAGATCTCTGCTGTGAATACCCTGCAGGCAATTCATCACTAACCCCAACAGTGGAGGACAAGGGACTGCAGGCATGGGAGAAAGACGATGATCTCTGGCTACTTGGGTTTTGGTCATAGCTTTGACCAAGCCCAGGTCCTTCACCTCCACTTTCCTGACTTCCATACCCACTCTCTGAAGACCTGAAAGAGTTACGTGATTGCTGGTATGGATGAAGATCTGCTTGAGGTTTTGTAGGATATTTCTGCAATGATTCATCATGATTGGCACTTGACCATAAATGGGATCCCGTGCTGGACTTCATGCTAGAAAACTTACCAGCGTCTCTTCCCCAACCTTGGCTACCTGTCTGATTTTCACCATTATTGGGCTCTTCATGAGAAAGGGAGGGAAAAGATGTCTTGGAGCTACACAGATTCACTTGCCCTGCTCTTTGGTAACTTTGTCCTACGGAAGCTTCTGGACACCCTACGCCCTCACTGTATCCATAGTCACCGCTGCCCCTGTTGACTTCTGGGTACAATTTTGCTTGCTCTCCTTCAGTATAACCTTGGGACTGGTTTGGGAAGGCAAGGTGATGGCCTGCACAAACTGATGATGTAGCCAGGGGAGGCTTTGCAATATTTTCTCCTGAGTGCAGTTTATTTGTTCCTCCAGGGCCTCTGGCTACAGGATGGCTTGGAAGCTGATGCTGAGTACCAAAGGTGGCCCCATTGCTTGGAACCACCGAGGCTGCTTTCATCAGCTCCTCTTGCTCTCGTTGTTTCTGAAGGTGAATTTTGGCCATTTTTGTAGCAAACACCCTTCTGGTTTCTTCAAATTCTGGGTTGTTCCCAACTGCTTTGTCTACTCGGAAGAGCCCATCTTTGGAAGCTTCATACATATTGAGATCTTCTATAAATTTACTTGCTTCCAGACCCAGATCATCATATTTATCCATTTTTACCAAAAAACAAAACAAAACAAAAAACAAAAAAAAACCACCCCACTTGTTTCCACACACAGAGTCCAGGAAGAAAGAAGTAAGGAAATGGGATTTTATGTATTGCAGTCAATCAGCTTTGTTAAACCTGAGATTTCCAGTCAACAGTCAACAGAATATTTAAAGTCTATTTTTTAAAAATCCCTTAAAATATGCAGTTAATACTTTTTATAAAAAGAAAAACTGGGGTGCCTTCATATCACCAAAGTTGTTTTTAAACAAATCTTGTATCATTCCCAGACTCCCTTGTAATGCGCAGTGTATGGACTCTGCAGAACTTTCGGTTTGTAAAGAAATCTAAGATGACCACAAACACTTCTTCAGATCTCCAGGGGTGGGTGGCAAAATGCTGGAATTACAAAAGAAAAGAAAAAAAGCGGGAAGAATGTTAGAATGAAACCCACCAAAAACTACACATACTGCTTACTTTTTCCTCAGGATGACCAAAGGAAGTCACCGCCTCTTAGTATAATATTAACCTGCAGGCCAGACAAGCTCTCAATCTGCCCGTCTTGTTTGGGTCGAGGCAGAGGCTTTAACACCAGCCTTTCACGTCCTTTTTATCCTGAAGGAACCTTTGAAATAAATTCAGGTCTCAGGGAACCCCTGCATAAACATTATTCTATATACAGTTGTCCCTTCATATTTGCTGGGGTTTGGTTCCAGGATTCCACCCCCCATAGCAAAATCTGAGACTACTCAAATCCCATTATATGCAATGGCATAGCAAAACGATGTCCTTTATATACGATGGCAAAATCAAGGTTTGCTTTTTGGACTATTATTTTTTTAAGAATATTTTCAAGCCCTGAATACTTAAAACTGTGAATACCAAATCCGTGGATATGAAGGGACAACTGTACTGCTATTGCTCCACACACACCCTCCCCATAATAACAGTCTCTTGAGGAATCCCTAGCAACCTCTTAGGAAACCCTTGGGATCCAGGGAACCCTGGTTGAGAAACACTACTGTTTACACGGTGACTGAAGTAGTAAACAGGAAAAGCCCACCAGTGCCGAGGAGAAGCCACAGGTTACTTACTACTGACTCACTGAGGAGAGAGGGAGGGAGGGAGGAAGCGCGGGAACTCCAGACTTTTCCCTCAGCTCCGGGGAAATCTTTACCGCCTCTCCTCCCTCACACACAACCAACATATCAAGCAGAGAAGGAGACGGCGCTTTCAAACTCAGAATGGAGGCGCCGAGCCTTCTCAGCTTCCTCATGAATCCGCCCTTCGCCTCACCACCTCCTCCTGCTCCGGGGGAGGAAGACAGGAGCGAGTGGGGAGCCAGCCAGCCGGTCCGCCTCCTCTCCTCACGAGTTTGGTTCCTCAGAGCCCCACGAGCCCTTCTGAGGGGAAACGGGCACACGCCGCCCTTACTCACCCAACTCCTCCTCCTCCTCCTCCTCCTCGGTGGAACAACTGGCCCGCCAAGTCCTCTGGTGGCACTTTGGCGTCCACGGGGCGGCTACTCCTCTCGCCCGCACTCTCCGCTCGGGACTTGCAAAGCGGTGGCTTCCTCCTCCTCCTCCTCCTTCTCAGCCTCCAGGCCGTTAGGGCGCTTCGGCCTCCTCCTCTTCCCTTTCTCTCCCTCTTTACGCTCCCACAACTCTTCCCTCGCTAGGCGGGAGGGGAGGAGTTGCTGAGGCAGCGGGCGGGGAGGAGGAGTCCCGCCGCACAGGTCCCGTGGAGTTTGCAACGTGGTGTAGCAGACCGAGCGAGCGAGGGCGGTGTGTCAGCGGCCCTTGGCAGTGGAGGAGCCCGCCGTCCTGGGGCAGGGCAAGGCGGGGCTCTCACGGCTCCTCTCTCCGGGCCCGACGGCTCCACCAAGGCGGCGGGACTACTACTCAGGGCCTGCTGCTGCTGCTGCTGCCTGAGGCGCTTGGGAGCAGGTGGGCTTTCCGGTGAAACCGGTTTCCAGTGTTGGCCACCGCAAGCCGAAAGCGTTTCTGGCAATTACAATCCTGGTTCAGGGGTGTTTCCCCCCACCCCGGGCCCTTTGGCTGTCTGAGGGAGGAGCAGCAGCAGCAAATGGCGGGGCCCGTCCCGCTTCAGTCACTCTGCACGGTACCTAAAGCTAGAGAATTATTTCGGCGTCGAAGGCAGTGGGGATTCCCAAGGGATAATGGCCCATCAACTAACCATTAGCCAAACAGACACTAACGAACCTTGCATTTCTATACCCAGAAACTAACCAGTCAATTACACAAATTTACATGTACTCCCCTACAGGGGTTCACGATACTGTACATACATATATACATATATAACTCCACACACACTCCTACCCAACCATTCTTTGAGGATGCCAGCCACAGATACAGGTGAAACCTCAGAAAGAAACTCTTCCAGAACACCGCCTCACAGCGGGGGGGGGGGGACAAGGAAAATCTATGGATGCCGGCTGTGAAAGCCTTCAACTTCACAGTGGGTTGAACATTGGAGAATGACTCTGGAAACCAGGGTTCATAGAATCATAGAGCTGGAAGAGACCGCAAAGGCCATCTAGTCCAACCCCCTGCCCTGCAGGTAGACACAAGCAAAGCACTCCCACAGATGGCCATCCAGCCTCAGTTTAAAAAAACCCAAAGAAGGAGACTAGCACATCCCCAAGCAGTGTATTCCACTGCCCAACAGCTTTTACTGTTAGGAAGTTCTTCCTAATGTTCAGGTGGAATCTCTTTTCCTGGAGTTTGAACCCATTGCTCTGTGTCCTAGTCTCTGGAGAAGCAGAAAACAAAACAGCTCCATCCTCAATAAGGCATCCCTTCAGATATTTAAACATGGCTATCATGTTGCCTCTTAACCATCTCTTCTCCAGACTAAACATGACCAGTTCCCTAAGCTGCTCCTCATAGGGCATGGCTTCCTGACCTCCCACCATGTTGGTCGTCCTCCTCTGGACGTGTTCCAGTCTGTCAATATCTCTCTTGAATTGTGGTACCCAGAACTGGACACAGTATTCCAAGTGAGGTCTGACCAAAACAGAATAGAGTTGCACTATTACTTCCCTTGATCTAGACACTATACACCTGTTGATGCAGCCAAGAATCACATTCACTTTGGAGACCTGCTGGGTGACCTTGGGCAAGTCACCCTCTCTCAGTTGAAGAAGAAAGCAAAGGCAAGCCACCCTGTGCATAAATCTTGCCAAGAAAGCCTCATGATAGGCTCGCCTTAGTCTCACTATAAGTTGGAAAGGCACACAGCAACAAGAGAAGATAGAAAATCCACAAGCACCTCCTCCTTGACAGTAAGAATATAATACAGTAGGACCCCCATATCTGCAGGGGATTGGTTCTGGGGGACCCCATGGATACCCAAAACCATGGATAATAGTGAACACCATTGAAAATAATGGGACTGCTGGTTTAAAATACCATAGTGTTACCTTGGAGGACCTAGAAAATAGCTAGAGACGACACATTTTACTGACTCATCTACTTCAGGGGTCAGGGTTTTTTTGGCCTTGATTTTTTTTTAATCTTTAGATACTTATTTGTAGCATTTGTAAACTTTCTAGTGGGGTATTTTTACCCTTTCAGAAATTTAATTTTATTGGATTCTCTGCTCCAGGGTTTAGTTATCCTTTTATTTCTTCATATTGTTGCTCTTTTATAATTGGAAGTGGGATTGGTTTATCCTGGTTATTTTTTGGCAGAACCCTTCAGTTTGGTTTTTTGATCATTTGTCTTGGGTGTTCTGGCTGTAGGGACTTTTGTTGGTTGGCTCATTTGTGATTCACTGTGCATCCAGGATTTGGACTACAATCTCCACAGTCCCTCATCATGGGCCATACTGGATGAGACTGATGAAAATTATAAGCCCGAATATCTGAAGAACCAAAGGTCTGATGTGCTGGTTTCCCCCTTCCCAAATTTAACATCATAACCCTTTGAGATAGGACAGACTGAAAGATGGACAGTACTGGTCTCATAGTTTCATATGCCTGTATCACCTCTGTTGTGTTTTCTTTTAGCTTAAAAAGAGAGGAAAGAGCTGCTAATAGATTCTGTATAAATAAATAGCATGGCACAGTAAGCTTCCATAGATTCCTAATGAGTGCTCCTAACTTCATTGATACTGTGCAGAGCTTATTATTCCAGGCTGGTGGAGCAAGACTAGCTTTACCTTTAGGTAGAGTGAGGTGGCTGCCTCAGGCATCTGGGAATGGAGACAGCCCACTGGCTCTTCCAGTCTGTTAGAGGAAGGAGTTCTATTCCTGTTGGAGAAATAAATATTTGACTTATAAGATTACTTTCAAGCTGTGAAAAGCCTCTGGCATTTGTTTACTGGCATTGACCAGGGCTGAATGTCTATGCTTGTTTGTGTCTCTGTTTGGCCAAGGTTTGCTTGGCAGGCATACTGTAGTTCCTGCAATAGGCAAAAAAGCATGTTGTAGCTGAGGGAGCAAGAGCCAGTATGGTGGTTTGAGTGGTTGAACCAGGACACTGAGAGGCTAGGGTTCAAATCCCTGTTCAGATATGGAAAACCACTGCATGACTGGGCAAGGCATATTGTCTCACCCTTAAAAGAAGGCAATGGAAAACCTCCTCTAAATAAATCTTTCCAATAAAATCCCATGATAGGGTGGCTTTAATGTCATTGTAAATTGGAAACAACTTGAAGACATACAACGACAACAGCTGTGAGGGAGCATAGAAAATTTATCAGCTTGCATTAGTCAGCTCATGCAGTGTCTTGAGTGGCACCCATCTTCACTGGACAATAGGATCAAGTCATCTCTGTTTTATTCCTAAAACAATGATGCCTGGATCCAAAGTTGACTGCAGGCCCAAGTTGTTAAATCTGGAGGCCTTTGCTACTAATCCTGAATCTACTTCAGGCTGCTTATGGTTAATAAAGTGTGTGGGGAGTGTTGAGGACCTAAATACGCTAAAGGCACCAGATCCTGGCTGATCTTGGAAACTAAATAGTGTCAGCCCTGGTTAGTACAGGTTGAATATCCCTTATCTGAAATGCTTGGGAGTAGAAATGTTTTCAATTTTGGATTTTATTTTATTTTATTTTATTTTTTGGATTTTGGAATACTTCAATATACATAATGAGATCTCTTGGAGATCCCAAGTCTAAAAAAATCCATTTATGTTTCTTGGATACCTTATACACATAGCTTGAATGTAATTTTATACACAATATTTTTAATAATTTTGTGCATGAAGCAAAGTTTGTGTACACTGAACCATCAGAAAGCAAAGGTGTCACTATCTCAGCCACCTATGTGGACAGTTTTGGATTTTTGGGTATGTAGGATTTTCAGATAAGAAATACTCAACCTGTACTTGGATGGGAGACAGGCAGCGAATACCAGGTGCTGTAGGCTATATTTCAGAGGAAGGAACTGGCAAAATCCCATCTGAGTATTCCTTGCCTAAGAAAACACTATGAAATTCATAGGGTCACCATAAATTGACAGGCAATTTGAAGGAACATACATACACACAGGGGGTGTTGTTTGTATGTGCTTTGAAACAGTGTCTGGTTTCAAATTAAAAAAAGGACTGTCTTCTCTACTGTTCCTCTGTTCCTCTGTAGGTTGGGCTAAGTGACATGTTTCCCAACCTAAGCCTTAGGTGTGCATTTAGTTTGTGGGAATATTATTTTATAGCAGAAATTAATTAGAAAACGAATTGATGGATTGTTTCTCAAAACAATGTATGGGTTCTTATTGTACATACTAGGAAGCTGTGACAGGCGCTTGCCCAATACTAAGTAGAGATCCAAGGGACTGATCTGAATGACCTGTAGTCTCATTCTGTTGGCTTGTTCCCATGTTCCTTTGTGACTTTATTTATACACTCTTCCATTCCATACACATGACATTTTGGCAAATACACAGCATCAGGCAAAGTGGTCAGGATGTACTCCCTTTATAGAGAGAGCGCTTTTTTTTTTAGCCTCTCTGAGGTTCTGTGCTCATGATGAAAGTATTTCTACCTACCTCCTCTGCTCTAAGAAATGATTTCAACTCAAAAGATTAGGATAGTATTTTTTTTTACTAAAGTTAAAATGTGGTTGTTGTTTTTTTGTTATAATGCAAAGAAAAATCTTTAACACCATGTTTACAGGTACAATAAAATAAAATGGAATAAAATTGTTGATAGTGGAAACTGAGTGAACCTTAAAAGGAAAAAAAAATCAGTTGTAATCCAGGATTTAATCCTAGTTGGAAGCCTGCTTGATTTGCCCCACTAAGTTTTCGTCAGATGAGACAGCCAGGTCTGCCTTAGTACATCCTTCTGCATCTCAGGGTGCATCTACACTGTAGGAATAATGCAGTTTGACACCACTTTAAGTGCTGTAGCTCCATCCTATGGAATCCTGGGATTTGTAGTTTTACAAGGTCTTTATCTTCCCTGCCAAAGAATGCTGATGCCCCACAAAACTATAAATCCCAGGATTCTGTAGGATGGTGCCATGGCAGTTAAAGTTGTTTCCAATAACATTATTTCTACAGTGCAGATGCACCCTAAGTAATAATAATAATAATAATAATAATAATAAATTTTTATTTTTAACCCGCCCCTCTGCTCAGCAACCGGGGCGGCGTATAACAAGATTAAAACATCAAGTTAAAACAATCCCTCCCCATCCTAACCCTCCCACCCCTTAAAACTAAATTAAACTAATGAAGAGTTAAAACAAGAATAAAATATGATAAATAAATAAATAAATAACGGCAACGATGGGAAGGGGGTGGGTAGCAATCAGTCCACTGGAACCGGGAAGTTATTCTGGGAAGGCCTGCCGGAAGAGATCCGTCTTTAGCACTTTCTTGAAGCTATCAAGAGTAGTGATAAGACGGATCTCATCCGGCAGGCCATTCCAAAGTCTGGGAGCCGTAGAAGAGAAGGTCCTCTGGGAGGTCTGCGACATCCTAGTTTTCATAGGTTGCAGCAGGTTCCTCCCAGAGGACCGAAGTGCGCGGGGGGGATCATATGGGATGAGGCGGTCTCGGAGATAAGATGGACCCAAGCCATGTAGGGCTTTAAAGGTTAAAACCAATACCTTGTACTGTGCCCGGAAACTAAGCAGCCAATGGAGAGATTTAAGCACAGGTGTTATATGCTCTCTCCTAGATGTACCCGTAATTAACCTGGCTGCCATATTTTGTACCAGTTGAAGTTTCCGGGTTAGGCACAAGGGTAGCCCCATGTAGAGTGCATTACAGTAATCCAAACGTGAGGTTACCAAAGCATGTACCGCAGTTTCCAGATCCCTTGTATCCAGGTAAGGGCGCAGTTGGCGTATCAGCCGAAGCTGATAACAGGCACTTCTGGCCGTCGCATTCACCTGACTAGTCATGTGAAGCAATGAATCCAGGAGTACCCCCAGACTGTGAACACAGTCCTTAGAGGAGAGTGTGAGTCCATCCAGGACTGGAAGTTGTATTCCCAGACCTGGTTTCGGGCCTGTGACTGTCAGTACCTCCGTTTTGTCTGGATTTAGTCTCAATCTGTTTTTCCTCATCCAATCCATTACCGCTCTAAGACAGTCATTGAGAGGAGAGACACCATCTGAAGTCTGAGCTGACGACCTGGTCATGGACAAATATATCTGAGTGTCATCGGCGTACTGATGACACCGAGCTCCATGCCTCTGGATGATCTCTCCCAGCGGCTTCATATAAATGTTAAATAGCATCAGGGACAGAATGGCACCCTGAGGGATGCCACAGTTGAGCTCAATTCTGGAGGAGCAGCTGTCCCCGAGCCTCACCCTCTGGGATCTGCCCGAGAGAAAGGAATGGAACCATCGCAGAGCAGTGCCTCCAATTCCTAACCCTCTCAGGCGATCCAAGAGGATGGAATGATCTATAGTGTCAAAGGCTGCTGAGAGGTCCAAGAGCACCAGCAGGGTCACATTACCCCTGTCGATGCTCAGGCGGAGGTCATCGGTTAGAGCGACCATGGCAGTCTCAACTCCATATCCTGTCCTGAAGCCGGTTTGAAATGGATCAAGATAATCAGTTTCATCCAAGATGGCTTGGAGTTGGGAAGCAACTGCCCTCTCGATCACCTTGCTTAAAAAAGGTAGCACGGACACTGGTCTGTAATTGTTCTTGTCCAGGGGGTCCAGAGAGGGTTTTTTCAGGAGTGGCTTAACCGCCGCCTCCTTTAAACAAGATGGTACAATACCTTCCCTGAAGGATGCATTGATTGTGTCCCGTAGGAATACTCTCAATGCGCCCCTCCCCCCGGACGACCAGCCAAGATGGACAGGGAGCAAGAGGGAGCAGCATCAACACAGAAGGATGGGATGGGACGGGGCATTTGGCACAATCTATAATAATTCTGTCAGCCTCACCAATTGCCCTGCCCAGCAAATGAACGTTGAATGTATTCATTTAATGCTTATTTATCTGAAACATTTACATTCCACATTTCCTAAACATTCAAGATATCAAGGGAAAAGGAATACTGTCTAGATGGAAAAATACAATCAAAATAAAACATTAAAAGTACTGAAACATAATTCCTTTAAAAAAGAAGAAATGGAATTTAAAAAAACAAAAAGATAAACTTGCAAGAATTGCTGTGATAGCTCACCAACCAAAGTTCACTAAAACTGAAGTCGAAGGCTTTTGCGGCCAGCATCCATAGATTGTCCTTGGTTTTTTTTTCCAGGCTGTGAGGCCGTGTTCTGGGAGACTTTCTTTCTGACGTTTCGCCTGCATCTGTGGCTGGCATCGATGCCAGCCACAGATGCAGGCAAAATGTCAGAAATAAACTCTTCCAGAACACGGCCTCACAGCCCAGAAAAAAACCAAGGAAAATCTATTCATTAAAATCACTCCTGCTACCAGGCGGATCTCTCTGGGCATGGGGAATTCCAATGTCTGGGTGTGGCCATTGAAAGTCCCTCACTCTGGTCTCTGTCAAGTGATTTTGAAACACACAAGAAGGCTTCTGTCCATAATCTTCACACCAGAGCAGGCTGATACTGGAGGAGGCTGTCTTTTACCAAACATATAAGGCTTTAAAAGTTATAATAAGCACTTTATGGACCTAGAAACTATACACAGCTATTCCAGTGGTGGAGTCATTATCATCCTGCTATTTGGCTCCAGCAAGCAATCTCAACGAATTTTGCTAATTGTACATGAGACAGATTGGGGATTCTGTGTTAGTGTACCATGCTGTGCACTCCTTTGATGTCTATTCAGATATTAGAATCACTGTCAATAGAGCCTACTCCCAGATCAGAGTGTCTTACTACTTACCACAAGGCTTACTCCCAGGTCAGTGAAGGAGGGCTATACAGTATTAGCATATTGAAGCAAAAACAGCAGTTTTCAGCACCTCAAAGACAAGTATGGTCGTTGTTTTTGCATAAGCTTTATGAACTTGAGCCCACTTCATAAGATGCAACCACTTTGAAAGTACAGTAATTATTCTTCCTTCTATGATGGAGGAAAATAATGGGTTGTTCCATCAGCACAGGCAGAATAGTAGAAGCCATTGGAATCTGAAGGGGAGCAATTTGCCTTGCCATCCCCACCTTGGCCTCCTTTTCACCTCCAGAAACAGCTCTGAAGGGCTGGAAGAGCCAGTTTTCTAACAGCTCAGAGAATTGGGGAGGAGAGGCAAGGGGAAGAACATTCTGTCACTGTTATTTCCAGTGCAGCACTGGGTTTAGCCCTCAGCATCAAATAAACTAGAATAGTGAAATGTTAGGCCTAAATATCCTAAAGTCCTGTCTGATCTTGGAAGCTAAGCAGGGTCAGCCCTGGTTAGTACTTGGATGGGAGACTGCCAACAAATACTAGGTGGTGTAGGCTATACTTCAGAGGAAGGAATTGGTAAAACCACCTCTGAGTATTCCTTGCCTAAGAAAACACTATGAAATTCATGTGGTCACCTTTAATCAATAGGCAACATGAAGGCACATACACACACACACAGTGAAATGTTAAGAAAATATACTGCAGTCCTATACCCACTTGCCTGAGAGTAAGCCTCACTAAACCCAGTGGGACTTACTTTTATGTAGACATATATATGATTGTGCTGTACATATGCTTTTGAAATGACCCAGGGATGAAATTGCTTTGTGACAGGTATAGGGAACATGTGGTTGATATTGTTAAACTCCAGTTCTGACCAGACCCAGCCAGCATGGCCAGTGGTGAGGGATGATGGAAGTTGTGGCCAGGAACATTTGGTAACATCTGCTTTATAAAAAACAAACAGAATCCCTCAGTATGTAAGGAAATTACGAGTGTATCTTGTGGGCAAACATGCTTGTTTGTGTTTTCTCCCATCTGTTATTTTCTACCCAGTAACATTTCCTTTCACAGGGTAATTGCTACCGTTAAGCCAAACATTATTGATTTTATTAAGACCATGTCTATGATTAATCTGACTCAGGCTTTGAACCAGGGAATTTCCCACGCACTGAACAACTAGAGGCAAATAAGATAGGGGAGGGGAGGAATACACCGCCCAGTTTCATCCTGCTCTGATTTGTTGAGAAAGCAGATTTACAGAGCTGGATGCAAGATTCTGCTTGAAAATATGATATTTAGCGCCCTCTGGAACTCTGTCTCAGTGAAACATGAGCTTGATGTCTGCACAGTTAGGTTAAATATGCACTAGGCAAGATAACATGTTTAAATATATGTCTGCTGTGTCTCCCCTCTCCCCCCCCCATATTCTTTATTATGCTTTGTGGGCTACAGCTTGCTCTATTAGGGAAGCAGAGAAGATGGTGCTACCAATTATGATGACTGTGGAGACTGCAAACAGCTCTGGGAAACTCTCAACATAATTTCCGTCCTACACATCATACGTACACTGAATACTTTTATCTGCATAGGAAGAACATGTAACAGCCTTAACACCCGCAGACAGAAACCAACTTGCAAGGAACATGACCAGCTAGATTTTATCTAGAGGGAGACCAGATAGCCATTAGAAAGGGGTACATCATTTACTCCTGTTGCTCAACTCATCCTATAATCTGCTTTTTTCACAAACCCATCTAACAGTATGGAACCTCCCACTAGCGTTCAAGGAGTCAAGCCTAGTGGATACTGATTAACTCCTATCGCACAAAGTTGAGAATATCATACTTTATGGGTGCCATCCCAAGAGAAAAGTGGGATATAAATAAAATAAAGCTACTGTATATAATCTGTTTTGAAAAGTGTTTTACCCATCAGCTTTGCTATTAGCGAGTGCTCAGTAGCTACTGGGGTTTGATTCCAGGACCCACTGTGGATACCAAAATCCATGGATGCTCAAGTCCCATTATATATAATGGCATAGTAAAATGTCATTCCTTATAGAAAATGACAAACAACAAGGACTCCCCCAGTCCAAATATTTTCAAGATGTGGTTGGTTGGATCTGTGGATGCAGAACCTGTGGATACAGAGGGCCGACTGTACTTACTTCCTTTGATATATTTAATCATTTACATTAAGTTAGTTTTTAAGACTTTCATGAAAAGGAGGGATATAAGTCTCCAGGACTGGCCAACAACATTCAGTTGCCTGAGATGAATCAGCAGGTGTCACCCCCATTCATTCAACTCAAGGTGAGCAGTCCAGCCCAAATCAAGAGCACCCAAAGCATGACAAATGATTTTGGTGCATGAAGCAGAAAATCTCATGAGCATCATTCCCCACCTCTGAAGGTAAAAATCCAACATGAACACATTAAATAATTAACCGTAGTGTGCCTTTTTATGACATCCCAAACATACTGTAAATCCCAAAATAACAAATAACAGCATGAAGGGGGGAAGGATGGCATGCAAAACATCGTCCGCAAGATTTTGATTTCTATAAGGAATGGAAGATACCACTCAGATTTTGAGATGGATGCTCTGAACCTGTGGCATTCTTATTCATTCTTATCCCTTCTTAGATCTCTCATAACACAAAAGAGCCCTTGCAACTTTTTTAACACAACAGGTGGTGGGCATACTGACTTAGCAACTACATTAGAGTAGATTTAATGGCAGGAAAAACTGGCAGCAACTAGATTCCTGTCTGGTGACATATTAAAGATGGCAGGTGCTTTTCCACCTCCTAGCCTGATATTTTGGGTTGGGTGGGGGCACAGATCTCCAATAAGTATCTGTTGATACAGAGCTAGTCCTCTAGTACTGACCACTGTAGGGCTAATGAGTCATGGCAGGCACTTGCAGTTATTTTCTTCTTCAGATAGGCCAGAGCTTGAACAGGAGCAATGGACTTGCTTGGATTGCCCATCCACTGGCACTAGCTTTGAAAGTGAAAAGATTCACTGCACCTTGCTGCTAGTAGAACCCTCCTTCACATTCTAGGCTGTTACATTCCTTTTCTTTCCTTCTGACAACTGCATTGCATCTCAGGCTTCTCCCATGTAAACAGTCTCTGATGGATGAAGAGCAGATACTGATTCAATAACCATGAAGATCCCCATTTTTTTTCAAAGTGTTGAAGCAGGAAATATCTATAATTGACAGTGTCTTATATACTGTTATGGTCCAAGTTGCATATTTAGCAAACACATTCTACAGCAGGCAGCTGTAGTACAAGAAACATGTATAACTTAAGTTCAGTTAAAATTCTACAAAGAGAAGATTTGTTGCTGATTTGCATCCCCATCTCTTTTCTTAAGATTAATATGATACCTACAGAGTTACAAAGAGATCAAAATTATGCTAGCTTTCTGGAAGTGTATTATTAAGTGGCGTTCTACTTCAGAAATTTTATCACAGAGGAGTAAGGAGTGGATAGATATCTGAGTATATTATTATCGCAATTATCTTAGGTACTTGCCTTTGGCGTCAATTGTCACAAATATGTAAGAAGTCATATTTAAACTTTCAATTATTTTCCCAACCTACCAACAGCCATTACATAGAAATGCTTCTGCCACAGTCTTTAGCACTCACTTTTTAAGATTAATTTTCAGCAGTAATTCCATCTTTTCTTGGGGCTTTGGCAGTCATGGAAACAATGGTGTTTTAAAAACTGTCGTAATAGGATCTTCCAGATCATCATGAAAAGTTACTTTTTTGAATCCTACTGTTAGTCCCCAACTAAAGTAGATGCATTGAATCAGTAGAATTTACCTACATTATGACTTCCTATTTACCAATTGAGTCATTGAGTTTAATCTATTTGGGACTAACCAATAGAGTACAGGCCTAAAACTCCTACCATCTACCTGCCAGCATGTCTACTGGCCATGGAGATTGGATAATTCGAGCAATTATAATGCAGAAAAGTAGTATACCCTGTGCTCTGGATGTCACTATTTTAAGGCCCCGTCTATATGGTAAAAAAAATACGTATGGCGTTTGGAAGTGTGATCATCCGTACACATGGTCGTTCGGATGTATACGTGTCATTCGGAAGGGGGGCTAGTGAATCCCCCGTAAACTCCATGGATTTGGCGTTCGGTAGGATTAACGAGTCTCAACCTAAAATCTGTACAGCCGTTCGTATTGTCAATGGTCTGTAACCCTGTTCGCACACACATGAACAGGCTGTGTTATCTGATTGGCTGGCCGAGCACAGGGGGTGGGGCTAGCAAAGAGGGGAATTGGGAGCGGCCGCCATGTTGGATTCCTGGCTAAGCGGGAGTCCGGTAAGTCCATGAATTTTATATTTATTCCTTTTTATTTTGTTTTGTAAATATGGAAAACCGTCTGTCCGCATAATAGGAACCTTTTTAAATTAAAAAAAAAAAGCGGCAGGAGATTTAAAACCACTGCTTGGATTGCTCGCTCCAGCCAGCTGGGGAAGGGGGATCATACGGAGTTTAGGGAGGGTAAAAAGTTGTGTAGGTGCATCGTACACATACGAACAGCTGCCTTTTCGGATTTTTTACCCCCAAAACGGATTTTTTTTTAATCGTGTAGACGGGGCCTGAGAATAATGCTAAAACACTTCTACTGAGCAAAATGGTGATTTTTATCACTATTGCATGTAATTAATATTGTTTTTATGTAATATAAGAAAAGGTAGCTTACCCATAACTGTAGTTCTTCAAGTGGTCTTCTGTGAATTCATACAATTGGGTATTTGCACCTGCACAAAGCACTGTTTGGAATCTTCTGGAATAGTTACATGGAGCTTTTGGGTGGTAGCCCCGTCCACCCTCTCCTCTGACTTATATAAGATCCCTTCCCGCTCAACACCTCAATTCCCTGAATGTCACAACAGGAGCATCCAACGGACCCAAGGTAGGCAGAACAAGAGGGGAGGATGGGCGGGTTTGAGTTCACAGAAGACCACGCAAAGAACTACAGTTACAGGTGAGCAACCTGTTCTTCTTCATGGTCTCTGTGAATGCACACAATTGGGAGACTAGCAAGATACACACAGCAGGAGGTGGGTGTCCTGCAACATGTAATAGCCCCCAAATAAAGGTATGCAAACCAGAACTCACAGCAAGTCAAGTTCAAACAAAACATCTGTATTGTAACAGAGCCATGAAAGGCATTGAGAACCCAAATAGGGAAAAAAGATGACTAGACTCCTCACTGCATCGAGGAGAAGAGAATGGCCCTCCCCAGGGGAGTGTCCATAGCAGATCTAGTGTTTACCCTGTAGTGGGAAATAAAAGTTGACGACATAGACCTGGACACTGCCTAACAAATGTCCTGTGGTGGGACACCACTGAGGAATGCTGTGGAGGCTGCCATAGCCCGTGTCAAATGACCTTCGATGGATTGAGGAGGGTGCTGTACAGCAAACTCATAAGCAGCCGATATCACCAATGCAACCCACTTGGAAAACCTCTGTGAGGAAACTGGGAAACACTTTTTCTTGGCCTCATAACATATAAACAACTGAACAGACTTCCAGAAGGTAGAAGTCCCATCAGTGTAGAACACTAGAGAACATCGTACATCAAGGCAGTGCAGAGAACGCTCCATGTCGGGAGTAGGGTTATGGAAGAAAGCCGGCAGAATAATGTCCTGATTGAGATGGAACAAAGAGACCACTTTTGGGAGGAATGTGATATCCAACCTCAGGATGACCTTATCCTTGTGGAAGTGGAGGTAAGGAGGGTCAGAGTGCAGTGCACAAAGTTCGGAGGCCCTCCTAGCTGAGGTGACCACTACTAGAAAGGCAGTTTTGACAGTGAGCCATCTGAGGTCATACGTTGCAAGTGGCTCAAACGGAGTCTTCATCAGAACAGAAAGTGCCCGAGACAGGCTCCGCGCTGGGACTGGAACGACAACTGGAGGGTGCAGATTTTTGTAGCCTCTCAAGAATCACTTAATGACAGGGTGCAAAAAACATGGGTGCTTACCCAGGCGCTGGAGGCGAAAGTGGGAAAACTTCGTCCACTTGTAGGCATAAGAGCACTGCATAGATGGTCTTTGTGCCACAGCGAGTACTTCCTGAATGGCTGGTGGCAGGAGATCTATGCAATCGCCCTCCAGATCATCAGGATTAATGGTTTCTAAGTCCAGATGTTTGACAAGCCCACTCTGCATGGTGAGTAAGTCAGGCGTCAGCAACAGGCAGACGAAGCGGCCCTGGCTAGTTGAAGAGGAGGGGTGAACCTCGGTTGCCTCAACCACCAAGGGGTCACCAGGATGCATCTTGTGGCGTCCTGATGGATTTTGGCGATGACCTGAGTGATCAGCAGGAACAGCACGAAGGCGTACATGACCGGTCTAGACCACTTGTATAGGAAGGCATCTCCTAGATAATTGCCCTTCCTCAGCGCCCTTGAGCAGAACAGGGAAAAACGAGCATTTTCCACCATTGCATAGAGATCTACAAGTGGGCAGGTGCAAATACCCAATTGTGTGCATTCACAGAGACCACAAAGAACAATATGAACATTTAACTGCAACATAATTGCTATAAGGAAAGCCACAAATTCCCTAGATTGTTGTTTTTATCATAACCTGTATAAGTTTAGATTTTCTCGTATTATTTTACTGTTTACTCTTTCTTTGTTTCAGCTTTGTTAATGCCCATGTACATATAAGTTATAAGTCTCTGTTATTTAAATTAATGGGACTAGAAGTGTTTTGCTTTATTTGGCATGTACTGTATTCATGTTCTCCATGGACTGAATTTTGAATATGCAAAATTAAACTACAATTTAAAAATGCAAAATGATCATGAAGAGGCAAAAGCAGAAAACAGGCAAAATCTGTGTGTACAGTAGCACCCCTGTATCTGTGAGGGATTGGCTCTGCCCCCCCCCCATACTGAAATCTGTGGATAGCAGTGAACGCCAGACTCCTTCTCTCTCCCACAGTTCACTCCTGCCGCCCCAGCCCTCCTGGGAAAGGGAGAAGGAAGGTGAGTTCTCACTTCCTTCTCTCCCTTCCCTGTCCACCCCCACTGCTGCCCGTCACAACTGCAGATAACTGAATCAGCAGATATGGGGGTCTTACTGTATATGTATGGAGCTTGAAACTAGGAATGGTGAACCCTTTGTTTATATTAGAACCTTTGTTGGCTTAACTGTGCAGTGTTGCTCAGAGACAATAGATTTGGAGACCAAATACCTTCCTTATGTGCAACAGCATGGCATTTGACTAATTCTACATTAATCAGTCATAAATATTAAATCATTCTTAAATAATGCATTCTTCCATGCAGTTGAATGGATACTGCTGGATAGCACTGCTCACTAAACATAGAATGCATGGCTGTCACAGTTAAGCTCTTAGTTTACACCTGCCAAACATGATAGAATACAGATGAGAAGAAGACAAAAAAATGCTGGATTAATCAGAGTTGCTGGGAAGCTTTATTTGTTCTGTGTGAAGGGTTTTTGTGAAGTTTTGGTTGGAAATTTTTAGAGACATGTACAAGTATCAAGAAATTTGTGCAAAATCTAGACATCTTCAGTAGGTTGTGATAGTTTTTGACATAAAGAAACACTTAAATTTCAATACAGCACAATGTAGAAGTTTGAAAAGTTACTTTTTTTTACTATAACCCCCAATCTCTTTTAGTGGATTCTGAGAAGTATAGTAAACACACACACACACACACACACTAACTTTCAGAAGCTCTGACATGATGCAGTAAGTGCTATCATTTTGGAATACATTAGGATTGTCTGTAGTGATTCCCCACCATGTCTCTCCCAACTTCTTCAACTGTAATTTCTGCTACCCATTTCCCTCCAATACAGAAATGGGGATCAGCCTCTAGATGCTGCTGGACTTCATCTCTCATAATCCTTCAACTCTGGCTGTGCAGGCTTTGACTGATGAACCCCACATCTAGAAAACCACACCTTCCCCTTCTCTTTTCTAACCACTTGAGTTCAGCTTGCCTTTTGCTTGTGAGAACACCACCTGGGCTCATGCTGAGAGCAGTTCAAACGTCCCCTTTTGCATAGCAGAACTTCTAAAAGCAACGCTTTGGATATATGAATCCACTCTCAGTGTTCTCCATTTCCAGTTCACACAAGGAGTAACAGTCATTCTGCTCATTAGAAAAATCCCAACATACATAGTCCTGTAATCCCCTGTCCCTCATTTTCAGTGTTCTTAATATGCAGAGCAAAACAAACACTTTTCTTATGCAAACTGTGAACCACTCTTGACTAAATAATCCAGGTGGGCATTTGAGGCAACATGGGATTCTCCTGGGCTAGCTGTTGTGATGCTAGGAAGCATAGATGAACATGCTGCAGAAGCTGTGTAGTTCTAATAGACTAAGAAAATGGCTCCCCAAGATGTTATTGGAGCTGAATGGGGTGCACTGTTGGTGTTCTGCGAGATACACCAGCTCCTGGTTACATGCAAATATAGTACTGTACTTGACAAGCATAATTGAGAGCAGATAAAAGAGACAATTTAGTTTCCTCCCTCTGTAACAGTTAAGGACTTTAAAACTCATGCACACAGAGCTTTTTTTAAAAAAGACAAACTAATGTTGTTGAGGTTTTCCTAAACACCTTAATATACAACATCCTGTGCCTATTGTGTAACTTCAGGTTTTTGGGGTTTTTTTGTGGGGTTTTTTTTGGTCAGATCTCATGTAGTGTCAGCCCGGTGTGGTTTCTCCAAAGGAAGATTGTTAAGCCAGGCATTCTTCAGCAAAGTGTCTGAGCCCACAAAATTATAGTTTCATGTTTTGATCTAAGCTTATCACAAATATTAGGCTCTAAAATGAAAACAAGATGATGATAGTAATGTTGTAGATCCCAGAGCTCAGCTAGACGGGAGAATTAATTGTGGAAATTAGCGCATTACCTCACTATCGCACTCAGGACCGGTTTAAGGAATTTTGGGGCCCCCTGCAATGCTTTACTTTGGGGCCCCCATATGTTTATCTCAGATCAATGTAACCTAACCTATTCACCGTACAGGATGTTCAGATTATAGTAGGACCCCCGTATCCCTGGATTCATTATCCATGGGACACAAAACAGCACACCTACCATAGAGTCTTCCTAGAAAATGTGTCTTCCCTAGCCCTTTTCTAGGCCTTCCAAGGCAACTCTATGGTATTTTAAACCAGAAATCCCATTATTTTCATATTAAGGAGGCCAACACGGGGCCCTCTCTTGACCTCGGGGCCCCCTCTTGACCTCGGGGCCCCCTGCCAATGCTGATTTGGCAGACAGGTTAAACCGGCCCTGATCGCACTATCCATCTGTCCCCATGACTCATTTGCAAGATTGCTGACATGGAAAGCTATCTGAGTTTGCAGTTCACACAGAGTATGCCCGCAAGAAAAGATAGTGGCCACTAGTGAATTACCTGCCTTATTACCTCCAGAAAAGTCCCTCCATTCCGCCCTATTTTTTGTCGTTAAATGACAGGTGCAGAAGAGTGATCTTCTACTTTAAAACTTTTTTTTGCTCTGCCACTTGACAATAGCCCTTGACCGTGCACTTGATCATGTCCCTGAGAACAACAATGCTGTCTCTGTCCGCTTCGTCGCTGGCGAGCTCACCCCGTGGACATCCCACCAATCATGTTTTGACTTCCTGGGTGTGCCCCAATTTGAATTGGTTGTTCAGATGGCCTGTTATGCGCATTTTCGTGTACTTTTTAAAAAAGATTGTGAGAAACAGCGAAAGCTGTTGTCATGAACTACTTGGAGTTTTTAGCCCCCCTCCTTCTCAATACGGTGAATCCTGGCAGGATCTCATCTGGACAAAAGGTGTTCTGCCCACATTCTTTGAGGATTTTTTTCATCATCTAGACAACTCCCCAGTCTCTCCCCAAAAAGGCATGTGAAAGTACCAACTGACTGAAGTTACTTGGAGCATCATCCACTGGGATCTTGTCCCAATTATAGGGCCAGCCTCAGGGGTTGGTGTGGTTAGACTGAGGTCCTTGCTGTAGTGGAGGGACCACTGTCAGCCACTAGCTGTGTTGCTCCTTCTAACTGTTGTTGCTGTGCAATCAGAGAATAAGCTGTGACAGGAGAAAAGGAAGTTGCAGCCTCTACCCACCTTTCTGTATCACTTTAGATACTGGGGGGGGGGGTAGGGGGAGTGTAGATTCTTCCCAAAAGAAGACACCAAGCAGACAAGGAGCAGCAGCAGTCATGAAAAGGTGGCAGCTAAACCCCTTTACGCAGGTTTATTGAAGGCATTTTGCCCCCAAGCCCTCCAAAAGCTAGTTCTAGCACTGCCTGTGCAACACCCACCGATATGGATGAGCCCCCAAAGAGGAGAGCATTACTGTAATTTGAGATTTTTTGTAACAACCCTCCCCAGTCAATAAAAATCCCCAGATTTATTAATATAAAAGAAATGTGCAAAAATAATAACAATAAACCAGATCCAAAAAGCTTGAGCAACACAAGAACAAAAACAGAGTGAGCTTTTAAGAACCCAATAATTCAACCAGCAGGACTGAAATTAATTCTAACTGGCCTGAAAAAAAAGTAGTTCCTTATTTGGTGATGTAAAGACAACAAAGCACACATCAGTCAGACCTCTCTAGGGAGAGCATTATTGCATTACTATTGAGAACCTTTCTCTGGTAGCCACTTGTAGTTCCCATTCACTGCAATGGGACTGCTGCAAAAAATGATAACCTCTACAGTGTAAAGCAGTGGGTGGGTGTCTTAATGCAGGGCCTCTTGTAGACCCGGGCACATCACCCTCACTATTCCAGGCTTTTAATCAGACAGACAGATAAAATCCATTGGGCAAAGCAAGACCGGTTTAAGGAATTTTGGGGCCCCCTGCAATGCTTTACTTTGGGGCCCCCATATGTTTATCTCAGATCAATGTAACCTAACCTATTCACCGTACAGGATGTTCAGATTATAGTAGGACCCCCGTATCCCTGGATTCATTATCCATGGGACACAAAACAGCACACCTACCATAGTCTTCCTAGAAAATGTGTCTTCCCTAGCCCTTTTCTAGGCCTTCCAAGGCAACTCTATGGTATTTTAAACCAGAAATCCCATTATTTTCATATTAAGGAGGCCAACACGGGGCCCTCTCTTGACCTCGGGGCCCCCTCTTGACCTCGGGGCCCCCTGCCAATGCTGATTTGGCAGACAGGTTAAACCGGCCCTGGGGCAAAGGCACCATTTAGGCTGCAGAACTGCCGAGTACCATCAGCTGATCATTGGGAAGAGATGGACAAGATGGAAGTGCTGCTGGTCAGCAGGAAAACCAACCTGGGATTGGGATCACAGCCTGTTCTGGATGGGGCTGCGCTCCCTCTGAATGATTGGATTTGTAGCTTGGGGGTGTTCTTGTGCCTAGTGTTGCTCATGGAAAGCCAGGTTGCTGAAGTGATTTTGCCCAGCTTTGATTGGTGTGCCAGCTGTGGGGAAGGCAGATCTGGCCACAGTGGTTCATGCCTTACTTACCTCTCAGTTAGACTACTGGAAAGCACTATGTGGGGCAGCCCTTGTGTGAAGCTTGAGCCTCCCTCCTTCACTGTGCAATCCAACTTCACAGAGAACGGAAGGAAGCTCCCAGCTTTTGGGTACAATTTGAAAACACACTCTCAGCGCTCCTGCTTGAGCCTAGAGATCCCTTTCTGTGTTGATAGTCGCCACCACCACCCCGATTTAAGATGAATTGTGAAATGTGATTACAAGGGGACAATCACATTGTTCTTTAAACTTCCAGCCTTAGATGAGGGTTATCCCTATCCCTCCCTCTTTAGCCCAAAGAGACTCAAGATAGCTGACCAAAAAGGCATGTGAGGCAAGCTTGTAGAAAAAAGAGAGAAAACTTTATTTCTCGTTCCAAGCACTTAGTACTTAACATGGAGGGAAATCTAGTCTCTCCAGGTTCTCAGCTTAATCAGTTACAGAGAATACATTCAGTCATAAGACTGAAAATAAATAATAAAAACTAACACATTCTAACTAGACATTCCCTAAGCTAAGAAAACAGTAACTTACAATTATGAAGTCCATGTAGCAGTCTATGTCCCAATTGGGATAAGCCGGCCTAGCTAAACCTCTGGAGATGGAATTCAGAGTCATTGGAAGTGTCTCCCCAGACTTCAGATATCATTTGGGCTCTTGATGTTATGGGGCCCATGTGGGAGGTCGGCTCTTCCGACCTCAGCACCATCATGACACCTTGAAAAAATGTTTGGAAGCTGTAGTTAGTGCAAAATGCAGCAGCCAGACTCGTGTCAAGTGTGCATTTTAGGGCCCACATAACACTGGTCCTACAAGAACTACACTGACTTCCAATATGCTTCAGAGCAAAATTCAAGGTGCTGGTGTTGACCTACAAAACCCTAAATGACTTGCAGCCAGGACATCTGAAAGACCGCCGCCTCCTATATGAGCCTGCCAGAAATCTGAGATCTTCAGAGGACACCCTGTTGCAAGTTCCAACACCTCGTGAAGTTAGGTTGGTGGTACATGTAACAGGGCTTTCTCTGTGGCAGCACCTCAGCTGTGGAACTCCCTATGTCTGGCCCCTACTCTTTCAAGCTTCCAGAGGGCAGCCAAAACAGTTGGCATTCACATAACATTCAGTATTTTAAATTACTCTTTTAACTGTTTCAAAACTGGATTTTTGGATTGTTTTTAGACTGCTTTTAGGAGTTTAAAAAAACTATTTTCATTTGTTTTAAAAATGTTTTATCTTTGTGTTGTTTTTTATTTGTTCATCGCGTCAGGAGCCCTTGTGGGCTGGGAGGCGATACAGAAATACTTCAAACAAACAAACAAGCAGGCAAATAAAATAAGAGGTACCCAGCACTATAAAAAGCCTTCCTCTTAATTGGTCTGGGAGACTGATTGACCTGTCCCACAGACTCTCTCTCATCTCCTCTGGCCTGCCTCTATTTTCTATGCCCAATCCAGTCTCTGATCTCTCACTTATCCATTGTTCTCCTTTAGTTTATCAACTACTTATTCATTACTAGCTTATTCATATACCTCCTGCTTTGGCCCCTACCCCTGAGATTTGACACTGGCTCATAACCAGACCTTTGGCCCACAGGCTCATTATCTGACATGCTACCCATATTATGTGACTCGAGACCCCAGACTTTCACTTTGCAGAAGATTGTGTCCCTTGTATTTATTGCCACCCCACTGGATTTTGCTGATTTTGTCATGTTTTACGTATTAGTTTACATTTATCTGAGAGCCTTCGGCTATGATTAAACACTTTCAAAACCTCTATTGACATTTTTTAAAGACATTGCTTGTTGGATAAAAACAACTTAAGAAATCCCCCTGCATATTTCAGTTCTGCTAAAGAATCCCAGTAATGCCAGGCATTTCGCACAAAGGTTCAGTTATCACCAGTATTATTTTACCTGACATATTAACTCTTGCAATGTGAGAATAGTGTGAAAGAAAAAATGAAGTACACAATGTGAGTTTTTAAATATAAAGAATAATAATGAAGTGTATATATTAGTCATAATTTCTCTTAAAGCTAATGGCATTTACTCATACTTGTTCTGACCTTAAGTGGTAAATTTTTAAACAATTGGTTTTTGAAAGGTATCAGACAAATTCATGAAGATTATCAAATGTTATTGGCCACAATATAAAATAAAGCCATCATTGTCTGAGACAGTAAACCTCCAAAACGTGTTTGAATTATGAGGCACTGGAAACAGAAAGTACATGGCTCTCTAGGCTGTTTGCTAACACTTACAGCTGCAGTTTTTAGAAGATTACGCAGAAAACAGGGCCAACCCAAGACATTTTGTTGCCTGAAACAAATGACAAGATAGTCCTCTCCTCCCATTCCATATACTGTGCAAGCCTGTATATGTGTTAGCACATGGCCATTTCCACTTGAATTGCACTTTTCCAGAGTCAGTGCAAAGATGGTATCCAATGTGGGTATTTTTGTGTGTGCAAATGTTTGCACAACGATTCAGTACAACTGCACTAGCAGGGATTTTTAGTTGGTTAGAATTATGTTACCAAGAAGCTGACTGGATTGCAGTTGAATCTTAGTTCAACACTGGTGAGGCAACATATGGTAATCCTTTACTGGGCCAGAGGGAAGGAAGCACATAGGGCAGCCCTCAGGAGAGACATAGCTCTAACCTTAAATGTATCTGTTACCTAAGTAGGCCACATCACTGTAGGACCAGCCATAAGTGAAGGCTGTGATTTGCCTAAATTGGAGGTATGTGGGAGAGGATGAAAATAAGCCATAGGGCTTGTGGATTTCATACAGTTTCCTTTTCTAGTTCAGGCAATGGCTCTTCAAGTTTCACAGGCTGGAATCAGACAAACACAGAAGCCTGTGAGCTGTCAAGAGTACCCTGGCCTGACTAATTCTCACTGGACCTTTGGGTAGCTGATGTTGAATATGCAGGAGAGAGAAATAGTTGTTCAGGTCTAACTTGTTGTAATCAGCTTCCCCCCTAAAGCTTCCAGGTATCAGTCTGGCCTGTCAAAACCTTGTGCATTAGCAGTGTGATTCATTACACCCCCTAGCACATTCACCACACATTGCTGGAAAATCTTGTGAGTTTAGATGCTGCTGATTCACCAACTTCTAGCTGTATTATTATTTATTTTACTTGGCTGGGAAGAGAAAATATATTGGAATGGGCCTCAAATGCATAACAATATACCTATTTGTTTTTGATAATTAAATACTTTTAATGAAATATCACCCTTTCTAGAAAAGTACCTGTGTGCATCATTCCTAACACAGAGGAGACGGTCTCTTCTTTGAAATGTAGGCTGTTCTACTCAAGTGAGCAGTTTCTTCAAAGATGTATGTATGAAACTGAAGGGTAAGAGCAAGCAGTGGGGAGACTGCACACTTCTTTTCTCACACCAAAGCCTCTAAGAATAAGCCAACAAATGAAACCACACTTCTTGCAGAATGCCACTTAGCAGGCCTCTTCCCTTCCCACCTCATCCAAACACTAGAAAGAGAGGCTTCTTCCCTATCATTAAAAACAAAATAGAAAGTATTTTCATTTTCAACAAAGCATAATTAGTATTTTATCCTAGTCAGACATACTATACATGTGTTTTTAAAATACCTACCATAAACTTCAGCATACGTGTGAGGCCATTTTAGAGGAGACCTACAAAATCTTGTCTCTTGAACTTCCTTTTAAAAACAACCAGGGAAGATCATGGTGCTTCAAGAGAGACCTTACCAGATAAATCCTCTGTGATGTCATTTCTCCCAATATAAATACAGTAATAATAGTTTGGAAATGTAACCTTTTTGGAGTATATCTCTCAGAATCTGCTCGCTGGGGTGATGGTGGTTCTGGTAATTGTGGTCCAAAAAAGTAACTTTTAAAAGTTCTGAGAGCATCACAGCTGAGCAATAGAACACAATTGCTGTGGGCAGAAAGTTCTAGGTTCATCCCGGCTATTTCCTGTTAAAGGCCATCAGACAGCAGGACTAGGAAAAGTCTCTTTCTGCCTGAGACTTTGAAGGCAATGCCAATTTGTGACTAGATGGCCAAGATGTCTCACCTGGTTTAAGGCAGCTTCCTAATTAAATGATTAGCAATGGCAGGCAAGAAAGGCATTTTCTCCAGGCAATATTAATGTTCCCCTCCAAATGCCAGCAACAGGAATTATCAGGTATGTCCTTGAGCACATACGTCCCCACCCGCCCTAGTTAGGAAAAATGTTTTACTGGACAGTTATGTTTTCCCAAACATGTCAAATGACAGCTATAGGTAGGGAAGTATGTGAGTGATACAGCCCCAATCCCCCTTCCCTGCTGTTGCTTTTAGATAGAATTTAAAGATATGAAGCACCCCATTATGGGCATCTTGTCTGGTTTACAGGAAACACAGGATAACTGTGTTTACAGCTTTCCCGCTGCAGTTCATGGATCTTAAAAATGCTTCTTTGTAAAGCAAGTTATGCTCAGTGTTCATGGCACTGGCCCACCAAGAACCAAAGCAGCAAAAAAAGAAAAAGAAAAAAATGCCCTTTGACTTCTTATAGAATCATTTCCTTTATTTTTGTTTGCTTGATAATGAATCACTCCCCAGTTTGCACTTCTTCTTTTCTTCCTTTTCCTTGCCATCTGCATCATCATGCAGAGGTTTCTAATTCAGGCTCAATCTGTGAGACTGTTTCTCTGGTGAGGAAACAGTAATCGTATTTTTTTCTCTTTCCCTGACCCGACCGTAGCTAACAATGTAAAACACATTTCCTTCCTGATCGCAGAAGATTAGATCATTTGTGTGTAAAACAATATGCACACAGAAAGTATTTCATCTCTTCCCGTTTGACCTAGTGATCTGTTTTAGAGTTTTGCTAGTCCTTGGTGTCAGTGCACATGCCTGCCAACATGCACCATATCCCCAGAACTAGTTAGGGCTTTGCAAAACAATGGGAAACATTATACATTATGGAGGTTGGTCTCATTGTTTTGGTCTTGATTTTTCTAATGGGATCACCTCTAACCTCTGCTTTGCAAAGACTCGGGATGTATTGTAATTCTATTTTCACACATGAAAAGAGAAGTGCTATTTTCAGTTAATTTATTTGGATGCCTCTTTACTGCTCTTCAACAAGTTATCAGAGTGGCTAATGCAGTCAGCCCACCAAGAGCACTACCTTCCCATGGTGCTAGGATTGTGTGCTTCTGTGAGGCAAGAGGCTATGCTGATTGCAGCAGTGCTGTGGTAGAGCCTCCCACATCAGACCGGCTTTGCTGAGGAGCCAGACTGAATGTCCCAAACACCTGCTGGACAGCAGGAGTAGAGTGAGGTGACACTAGTGGAACATTTCTCAGAGACAATGCTAGTGGCACCACAGTTAACACTTGTTAGCACTGTGCAAAGGACGCATGGTAAACCCCTTTTGACTGTCTTTTACCATGAAAACCTTATGATGAGACAATAGAAAATGAAACAAGAGATAGTGCCAGAAGGTGAAACTCCAGGTCAGTTGGCATTCTACAACTACTGGGATACAGCAGAGGACAACTACGAGTAGCATTGTGGCTAATGATGCAACTGAAATCAAGCCGAAAGGATGTTCAGCTGTTGATGTGCTCAGAGGTGAAAGGAAAGTCGAGAGCTGCACAACACATATTATAGGAATGTGGAATGTGAGAACCATGAATCAGGTAAAGCGAGACATAGTAAAACAAAAAATGGAACGTATAAATATTGCAATACAGGTGTGAGTGGAGTGGACAGGAATGGGACATTTTGAGTTATATAATTACACAGTGTGTAGTCAGGAAACAAAAATCTAAGAAGTAAAGGGGTGGCATTTATAGTGAGGAGAGATGTCGTAAAAGCAATAAAAGAATATAATGCCAAGTGTGAGTGAATCATGTCAAGACTTCAGGGAAAACCATAAATATAACAATCTAAGTTTATGCTCCAACTACAGAGGCAGAAGAAGAAGAAATTGGAGATTCTGTGCTAGAGTCCAGGAGGAAATTGATCACACACAGGACTTCTTGTTAATCATAAGCAATTCGAACACAAAAATAGGAAACAGAGCAGAATCAAAGATTATAGGAAAATTTGACCTAGGATAAAGACATGAAGCAGAAGAGCAACTGACTGAATTTTGTGAGGCCAACAGTTTTTGATTGCAAACACATTCTTCAAGCAACCCAAGAAGCGACTTTATACATGGACATCACCTGATGGTCAATATATAAATCAAACAGATTACATAATTGGAAGCAGAAGATGGAGAGTCTCCATCTTCTGCAAAAGCAAGAGCAGGAGCAGATTGTGGAACAGACCATGAACTACTAATTAAAAACTAAGCTAAAGAAGAACACTAAACCAATCAACATGCCAAAATACAATCCGAAAAACATCCCCATAGAATTTAAAGATAGTGTGAAAAATAGATTTGCACTATTAAACCTAATTGAATGGGGGACTGACTGAAGCCAGGGACATTGTCAGAGAGGAATGCAAAAAAAGACACTATATGCAGCCAAAAACAGAGGAGTATCAATGAATGACAGATGAAACTCTTCAAGCAGTTAGGGACAGACAAGAAGCAAAAGTAAAAGGTGACAGAAATAGTCAGAACCCTGAATGCAACTGTTCAACAACTTTGCACAGAGACATGGAGGACTAATATAATGCTGGGAAACAGAAGGTAACAACAAAAAAGAAAGAACAAGAGATCTCTTCCACAACATCCAAGAAATCAAAGGGAAATTTAAAATAAAAGTGGGAATGCTTTACGACCAGCAGAGGAACACATTATATGACCAAGTAGAAATAAAAAGACCACGGAAACAATACATCAATGAACTAGATAAAGAGATGAAAGGAGAACAGATTCATTCGAGGAAGAACCATATGAAGACAACCTCGAGTTTTAGAAAGTGAAGTGGAAGCTGCACTCAGAGTACTTGGGAGAAATAAATCACCAGGAACAGATGGCATACCAATAGAGCTGCTTCAGTCTACAGAGACAGAATCTGCTCTAGTTCTAAGCTATAAAATCTGTCAGCAAATTTGGAAAACAAAATAATGGCCCACAGATCAGAAATGCTCAATATACATTCCAGTCACCAAGAAAGGGGACACCAGGGATTGAAGTAACCACAGGACCATTGGATTAATTTCCCATGCAATCAAAGCGATGCTCAAAATTCTACAACAAAGACTTTTACCATATATGGAGCAAGAAATGCCAGATATCCAAACCTAGTTCAGAAAAGGAAGAAGCACTATGGATCATATTACATACAAATGTATGTTGGATAATGGAGCACACCATAGAATTTCAAAAGAAAATCAGCCTGCTACCCATGCATGCCCAACCAATCAGCTTTCCATTTCCACCCTGTGCTGTGATGAAACTTGGTTGTCCAAATGAATGGTAATATGGTAATGTGCATTTCCATGCATTATTTTAAAAAACTTCAGAAAAAGCTACCCTCCCCCATAGTTTTTGGAGTTTTTGGCTCCCCTCCTTCTGAATAAGGTGAATCAACATGAGATCTTGTTGTGACGAAAGGTATTCCTTGTGAATTCTATTAGGATTAATTTCACCATCTAGACAACCCCTAGGATTTGAAAGGGCAGCTGTGAAGGAACTAGTCAAGATCCTGAAGTGTCAATATATATAACTGAATATTAATGTTAGGCTTGTCCATGCCATCTTATTTCCTACTTCTATGTAGGAACATAGAAGTTGTGAAAGCTGGATAGTGAATAAAGCTGATAGGAAGAAAATCAACTAATTTGAAATGTGGTGCTGGAGGAGAGTTCTACAGATACCGGGAACTGCTAAAAAGACAAATAAATGGCTCCTAGAGCAAATCAAGTCTGAACTCTCCCTAGAAGCTGAGATGATTAAACTGAAACGGTTGTATTTTGGCCATATCATGAGAAGACATGACTCACTAGAAAAGACAATAATGCCTGGGAAGGTAGAAGGCAGTCGGAAAAGTGGAAGATTGCATTCCAGATGGATAGACTCAAACAGGGAAGCCATGGCCCTGAGTCTGCAAGAACTGAGCAGGGCTGCTGAAGACAGTGATTTGGAGGTCTCTCATTCATGGGGTTGCCATAAGCTGAAGTCAACTTGATGGCAGTTAACAACAAAAATGCAGTCAGATAAAAAGTTTCCTGCTTATAATTCCCAATGCAATACAACACTGGCAAAGGCTCCAGCACTCCTTTTCCTGACCTTTTTCTGCCCAGCAGTGCCTATTTTTCCCTGCAAGAGGCAGGAGAAGGAGCAGGATAAGAAGAGTATAGGAATTCACATGTTCCTGCCCTAGGAAATTATCATCATACCACTTGAAATGGTAACCAACAAAAGAGGAAGATGGAGACAAATGTAAACAGGGGAAGACTATTAATTTGTTATAGTGACAGATTCTTAGGCTTCATTCATGAGTTTGCATTATTCCTTTTCTGCCCAGTCCCTTTTCCTTTTGTGTCAAGTCTTATAGACCAAGGGTGAGAATCATGCAGCTCTCAATATATTGTTGGACTGCAAATCCCAGCACCCTCACCATTGGTTATGCTGGCTAGGGCTGGTGGGACTTGGAGTCCAACATTATCTTGAGAGTCAGGCAGTTTCCACCCATTATAAATTGTAAGCCTGAGGAAAGGAGTAATTATCTTTGTAAGTGGAATGAAAATGCTTAACAAAAAAGACTGCAAGGGTTCTGGGACTACTGTTCTGCTGAGTCCTCTTATCCCTACTCCCAAACAGGCTATGAAGAATTGAAAAAAAATATGCAAAAGAAAGCTAGATATGCAGATTTATTTAATTTGCATAATTTATTTATGAAGTAGAATGTTGCCTTTTCTTGAGGCAGAAGTTTGGATTTTGTTTTTTTAAAAGAGTACTTTAATCTCAAGTGTGACTCTCAATATGTAAGAATCTGAACCCCTATTACCTTCCACACCCTCTAGTTTTTTTCTCCTTTTATGTTGCACCAGAATAGAAAGAAAACATCTCACTCCTGATTGACCCACTGAATGACTGCAACTTAAATCCTCGCCTGATTATACAAAGAAGCAGCCCCCTCATCTGCAGTACCAAATCTACACAAGGCAGAAAATGCAAAATAGCCTAAAGGAGGATTTAGTATGTTAGGGAGGTATTTCCACTTCAGCTCTGAATGAACAAATGTGACCCTTTCTATAAGAGGAATTTGAAAAATTTAACAAGTTTCCTGAAGGGCAACTGATTGCTGTATTTTAGCTCCAGTTGCCTCTGAGACAAAGTGAAATTGTACCTTGGCCAACCAAATCAGTTTAGAATGGATATGATCAATAGACACAAGTATCCCTCAAACTGTGCTGTGACTTTTAATATTACTCTGCATGTGTGTGCATACATGTACATGCTTTCAAGTCACCTGTTAACCTATGACAACCTTTCTTAGGCAAAGAATACTCAGAGGTGTAGCTATTGTTAAATGCAATGCAATGGAATGCAGTTATGCATTTGACCCTCATTGGTATGAAAGCCTTTTTCCAAAAAAGGACAGACATCCTCAGCCAATTATAAGATGGCAGAAATCCTCTACATATCAAACATCTCTTATGCAGCATGGTAAGAGTGAATTTACAATCAGTGGTTCTCAGACTTCAGTCTTCCAGGTTTTTGACATCAACTCCGCAAACTTCCTGCTGGTCAGGGATTCTGGATGCTGAAGTCCAGAACATCTGGAGCACCAAAGATTGAGAACCACTGATTTACATTACACAGTTACAGTTGATACCACTCTAATTATCATGTCTGCATCCTATGAATTCCTGGGATTTGCAGTTTGGTGAGATACTTGATTTGCAGTTTGGTGAGATGCTTCATAAGTGGATCTCCTAAATCCAACTGTTACCCCTAACAAGAGTAAATCAACTCAGTCAATGGGAACTTGGGAAGTAAACCTTACACAAGATCCATTGATTCAGTAGGCCTACTATAGTTGGGACTAACAGTTGGAGTTAGGGCCTCAAATTTTCTGGTGGAGAGTTCTAGAGTTCTAGTACAGTTCAAGGGAATGCACTAGAGTAGCAAATTCTAAGCACCAAACTACCAATCCCCATATTTTACGAGGGTGGACCCACGGTAGGTAAAGGAGCATCAAGGTTCTCTAGCTGTGTAACGCTGATACACTTGATGATTAAAGACCTTCACAGAACTGCATGAATGGCTTTTTAAAAGTAACAGCAAACACAGAGAGTTCAATAGAGAAACAGCTACAGTGTGTGCATGAAGTTTTGCTCCAGCTCTGGGGTTCGTTCCATACCTACTTTCTTGACTGGAAGAAATGTCTCCATCACTGCATTAAAGGTCTAGTTTGGCTTTGACATGATGAGATACAAATGTTGTGAAAACTGAGAGACTAGAGGGGGAGATACTAAGCAAGAAATGTACAGTCAGCCCTCCATATCCATGGAGTCCACCACCCACAGCTTGAACATATTCCCCCCCACCAGAAAAATTCCAACAATCAAACCTTGGTTCTGAGATTTTATATAATGTCACCATTTCACTACTTAATTCTATTTAATGAAACTTGAGCATCCATGGATTTTGGTTTTGGTGGACGGGGCGGGGGGGGGGGCTGGAACCAAATCCCAGCAGATACCGAGGGCCCACTGTGTAATCATTGAGGGGAAAAAATGGCTTCTGTTCCAAAGAGGCCAGTGAGAGAGTGATGACAGTTTTCCTTTTCTCTTACTCTATTGTTTGTTTATCCTATGAAAGGATTTGGAACTGCACACAAAGGTAGCAGCCTATTTTTTATGGAGTGGGTAAAAGATACAGAGCAGGAAAATGTTGATGATATTTCTCAGGGGAAAGGATCAGAGAGTGAAGGGACTGATTGAAGTGAGGAAGGAAAGTGAGATCCAAATAAAGTGGATGCTGCAGGGCTCATAGACATGACTGCTGTGTCTCAAGGCCGTGAGGGTAAACATCTGACCTGCCCTAAAATCTAGAGGAATGTGCTGGGAGGCCTGTCTCAAGAGATCCACAGATTTATTTGAGAGGCTCACCAATACCTCCCTTTTCAAATTTCATCTCTTTTTAACCCACTGTGTGACATTGCTATCCTGACTGCACTGTTGCCAAGTATACAAAAAGATTCTTTATAGAAATGCCCCAGAGGTTCACATTGCTACTCATAAATGGCAGCAAGATCACACAGCATATCTAAATCCAAGCACAAAATGTAATATTAGATGCTGGCCAGATTGCTGTGAAAACTGTTCTCTATTCTGTCACTTGAGAAAATGCTCAGAGGTTTGGTGACTCCAATCATCACATGCATTGCTTTTCAAGCAATTTCACATTCAATCTTCATCTGTTTATTTGGACATTAAATGGGAATTGTGCTCCTTGATTCATATAATAAATTAATTTGCAATTGCAGCTCTTTTGATCTGTTCAGCCTTTCAAAGGAACTGCAACTGAACTGGAACCATCAAAGTTTGATATTCATTAAAATAACCCCCAAATGTTTGTCAGGGGATCTACTGTTTCATTTGGGATTATCTTTAAGGTTTCTTTGAAAAACCTAATCCTATTTGTTTAAAGACCCAGCTTGTACATGGATAAACACACACATATACACACAAACAAGCACACAATTGTGAATGAAGGAAATTAAGTATTTGCTTCTTGGCAGATGTGAGTTGTGGAATATTTAATTCCAAAATTTTCTGAGGGAAAATGACATACTGAGGATGCTTAGATGTCAAATAGGTGGCTTGCATCTTTTAAAGGATGAAAAATATGGCACATGTCACAGCAAATGACTAAACTTGCACAATTTTCAAGGCAAGATTTTTTTTTTTTCATTTTCAGGGTTAATGGTCCCTAGAGTTGCCAACCCTTTCAAGATCTCAGATCATCACAATAGTAACAATATTCAACAATAGTAACAATATTATTTATTAGGTAGCTATGCTGTGCTGTAGGTATCTAAAATCAGAGTCAAGAGCGGATCACAGGAATCTGTTCTGTTAAAACATAAGACAGTGTGTTCTGTAAGGTCATAAAACTCTGTAATCCAGCCTAGCCTTTTCTAATTCAGTGTTCTCCAGATGTGCTGGTTTACAACTCCTACTATCCCCAGCCATTACCCATACTGACAATGCTGTCTGAGGATGATAGGAGTTGTGATCCAAACATACAGAAGGTGCCAGCTTGAGAGACATTGATCTAGCCAAAAGTTGTCTATTCCATCAGCAGGTCTGCATGGTCTCAGTCTTTCTCCTCATACCCTAGGTCCTTAACTCCAGCTAATACCTATGAACTACCATTGAACTATGGGCCCTCCCTTATGGTCTCTTTTAGTGGTGAAGTGAAAGGGTGGGTGGGGGGAAGGAAGAAGGAATTAAAGTATAGTTGTCCCTCCATATCCATGGATTTAAGTATTCACGGCTTGAAAATATTCTTAAAAAAATAATACAGTAATCCAAAAAGCAAACCTTGGTTTTGCCATCTTATATAAGGGAGACCATTTTGCTGTGCCATTGCATATGATGGGACTTGAGTATTCATGGATTTTGGTATCCACGGGGGGGGGGCGTCTTGGAACCAAACCCCAGCGAATATAAAGGGACAACTGTAGAACCTGGGAAAGGAGGTCTGTAATTTCATGGCAGAGCACATCCTTTGCATATAGAAGGTGCTGGGATCAATTCTTGGCATCTTCAGGTAGGACTGGGAAAGAATCCTGTCAGATTTTCTGAGAACTGGGGACAGCCGGAGTTCCCAATACTGGTCATGACAGTCCAATGTCTGACTCAGTCTAAAATACCTTTCTATGTTTCAAAGCTATTCAAGCCTGGAAATACTTGAGTAAAAAAGTTGTCTGGTTAGTTGGCTAATAACAGAGCTGCAATTTCTGAGACCAAACTTTCACTAAAAGAGGAGATCACAGTGGCTTAAGAATTGTGTAGAATACATGAGTACCTGGTTTGTGGGTGCAATTAGTTAACACACATTGGAAACTGCTTAATGAGGTGTAAATGTGTTAAGTGCTATTGCTTAACAATTTGTAAGCTGCCCTGAGAGCTTTTGTGGCTGAAGAGGGGGGGTATAAATACCTAAATAAATAAAATAAATAAATGTCCAATTTTACCCAGAGCTTGGGAAAGGTGATTGGTGGGTTGGTTGCTGACACCACACCCAGAATCCTGTTTTTGGTTCTTGTACTTGTAAAGCACCTTGTTAATTGATGGCCCTATCTTTCTCTCTCTCTCTGGCTTTTCTTCGCAAATGATTCAGGAAGGACTCATCCTGCGTTTTCTGCAATCGCGCTGATGACTAAAAAGGCCAATCCGAGATAGACAAGTCCGGTTGCAGAAAGCACAGCAGAAGTTTTCCTTGGGTGATGTTTCCGGGTTGTGATTCTTTCTGCATTGTCGTTTCTCTTCAAGACTTGTTCAGCATGAGTTCTCAAGTAAGGCTGCAGCATTGTGGATAGTGCGTCTCCATGCCTCCTGATGTGAGGCCAGGGCAGACCATTGTTGGTGATCAATTTAGCCGAGCCTGAGATGTTGTTTCAGGGAGTCCTTGTATCGCTTTTTTGGAGCACCCCTCTTACGCTGACCCGTGGCAAGTTCACCGTAGAGTACTATTTTTGGGAGGCGATGGTCCTCCATCCTAGAAACGTGCCCTGCCCAGCACAGCTGTGGTCTCAATATCATGGCCTCAATGCTGGTGATCCCTGCTTGCTCAAGGACAGCAACATTCATCACATAGTCAGTCCAGTGTATATTTAGGATTGTGTGTAAACAGCGCTGATGAAAGTGTTCGAGGAGTCGTAAGTGGTGGCGATAGGTGACCCATGTTTCAGATCCATAAAGGAGAATAGACAGTACAATGGCTCTATACACACTGATTTTTGTGTTTCGCCTCAGGTGTTTATTACTCCAGACTATTTTGTAAAGTCTTCCAAATGCGCTATGTGCCTTTGCTAATCTGTGATTGATCTCTTTGTCAATCTTGGCATCCCTATATAAATGAACAATAATCCTCCTCCTCCAATTTCACAACTGAGTGTGTTGGCTTAGGAGATTTTCAGACATGCCAAAATCCCTGTTTGCCGCGCGAGCAGCCTCCCGAAACTGCTGCGCGGCAAGGGTCTTCTTCGGACGACGCTGTGCCTCTGGCGAAACCGTCCGTGTCACTTCCGTGAAGCTTGGGACGGCTCAGCGCCATATTTCAAGCACGGGCAGCCTCCGTGATTGAAATATTGCGCGGAGCCGTCCCAAGCTTCACGGAAGTGACACGGACGGTTTCGCCAGAGGCACAGCGTCGTCCGAAGAAGACCCTTGCCGCGCAGCAGTTTCGGGAGGCTGCTCGCGCGGCAAACAGGGATTTTGGCATGTCTGAAAATCTCCTTAGGGATTCTGGAGTTGTAGTCCAAAAAGGTAACATACCTAAGCTTTGTGGCACCACTTCTAATCTCAGCCCACCAGGTGTGGAAATCTACAGCATAAATGATCCACTGCAGGTCCACATGGATACCAAGATCCAGCAATCTGTGCAGCTTTCTTTCGCTGATGAACTGGGAGCTTTTATTTGCAAAATGTGAGCTCTTCCACTGTTTACACAGTTATATAAACTGTAGATGGTAACATTCCTAGCAGGGAGGGCCTTGCAATGAATTTTAAACAGGCCGAGTCCAAAACAGAGTCACTTTGTATCCTGTTCCTTATTTCCCATGGACTCATTCAGCTTTTTACCATCAATAGCAGCTGCATCAATTGCAGTATCACTTAACAGCATCATCACTCCATTAAGCCAGACCCTTGTTCTCAGCCCCTGCCAATTTGTTATTGCTAAACATGACCTCCACTGGCATCTGGAGACTTCCTGATTATTGGATGTGATCTTAGTAAAGATTAAACAGTTTCCATAGCTATCCTGATTTGGCAATACTTGCCAATTCCAGTTCAAATTCTTTACATTTTGCAAATAACACACAATGCCAATTTGTACTTTTGTTTTTCACAGTCTTTGGCTGAAAGGAGTATCAGGCCATCTTGTCTTCTTGTTGTTCTTCCAATTTAATGCATTCAGTATGGGCTCAAGAGACATCTCTAATGCTTGCCATTAATTCCCTAGAAGGTTTGTGCTGATCATAAGGACATAAAAACATAGAAAAATAGCTGCTGATCCTGTATTTTCCATGCAAAGAACATTTTTTAGACTGAACATTTCACTGCATTCTTGCTATTTTTGTACTGTTCCCATAGGTCTCCAGAGATGATTGGTGATTAAGATTAGTACAGCACACCAGGAAATTGTTCCATTAGTAAAATTAACACAATCCACAATCCATACTAAAATGGATATGGATGGTGAAAAAACACTATTGTGCTCTTGCACAGCTCCAGATATCTCAATGCAGCATGAAAAATTGAACTTCTTGATAAATTTATTCTAGTTCAGCCTTCCTCGATCAGGCAGCCTCCAGTTACAGTATATTTGACTTCAACTGTCATCATCCAAAGGTACTGACCATGTTCGCTGGGGATTATGGGAATTGTGGACAAACACATCTGGAAAATGCCAGGTTCATGACAGATGCTTTAGTTACTAGAGTCCTGTATGTTTTAAAAAGCATGCACCTGACATGTTAAACTCTTTGCTTTAAAAAAACATAATGAATCCCATTAGAAATTACATACTATTTGAAGAAAGTGATCTTAAAAGTTTTGAAAAAAATTCTTGTAGATCCATTTGAAATTTTAAGATATGTGGCATTTTGAAAACTGACCCTTTACCTGACCCACATTTTCTGAAATAGTGGACATATTGGCTAACCAAATATTGAATAGGGAATTTCCTGGTTCATAGCTCATTCTCTTAAACCAATATATGAAAATGATACACCAAAAACTGGCCATTGAAGCAGCAGTGGCAGCTAATTTTTGTTCTTGGGCCTCACAGCAAACCACAAGGCGCCATTTTCAGCTAAAAATGGCAACTGGAAGTTATTTCGTGTTGTGATATACAGGTTTTCAGCAGTGCTTTCAGCTTTTTGGGAGGATGAAGTTTCAAGCAAATCTACCACTCCTGGTGAAAAAACTGAGAATGTGGGGGCTTGGGTGGTTGTAAAACAGGGGTTAGGGCTTTGGTGATCCCTGTTGTATACCTTTTAAGGAAACTAATGATACTGGATTGAGAGGTCAAGATTAGATCCAGTAATTTCCAAGGTGGGTCTGCTCCACTATGGGCAGAGGTGGGGGCTATGATCTACCTGATGTTGTTGAACTGCAACTCCCAGCTTTCATCACCATTGGGCTGTTGGGAGTTGCAGTTCAACAACATCTGGAGGGCCACAACATTCCCATCCTGGTTCCGGTTGCACACTGATGCATCCAGCTAGGAATACAGTGGGTTCCACTTACAGGTGTACCTCAGTTAATAATATTGATCATAAAATCATAGAGTTGGGAGAGACCACAAGGGTCATCCAGTCCAACCCCCTGACATGCAGGAATACATAATGAAATCATTCCCGACAGATGGCCATCCAGCCTTGGCTTAAAAACCTCCAAAGAAGGAGACTCCGCCACACTACAAGGCAGTGCATTCCACTTCCAAACTGCTCTTACTGTCAGGAAGGTCTTCCTAATGTTTAGGTGGAATCTCTTTTCCTGTAGCTTAAACCCATTGCTCCGCTCCTAGTCTCTGGAGCAGCAGAAAACATGCTTGCTCCATCTTCAGTATGACATCCCTTCAAATATTCAAACATGGCTATCATGTCACCTCTCGACCTTCTCTTCTTCAGACTAAACATGCCCAGCTTCCTAAGGTGCACCTCATAGGGCATGGCTTCCAGACCTCCCACCATCCTGGTCACCCCCCTCTGGACATGTTCCAGTTTGTCCATATCCTTCTGGAATTGTGGTGCCCAGAACTGGACACAGTATTCCAGGTGAGGTCTGACCAAAGCAGAGTAGAGTGGTGCTACTACTTCCCTTGATCTAGACAATATACTCCTATTAATTTAGCTTAGATGTATTCTTGGCATTACTTCTGTCATGATGGGGTGACCAGCCATCATGGTGAGTTCATCTACAAAATCTACAGGTGCTTTCCATAGCAACAGGTATTGTAGAGGGCGGGACCGCTCATTCCCTAAACATGACATCACATCACCTGACTGGAGAGCCAATCAGATTTGGCAATGCAGAACCAATCAGAGATGACCAAAGGACTTTTAAGTTTCTGAATCCCTTTGTTCTAAGCCTCATGCTTGAGCCAGATGGAGAGACGCATACCTTGGTAGAGAGATGCTAGACTGTGATAACGGAGGTTGGGGGAAGCCAACCTCTTTTGTGGGCCTGATAACATCAAAGGGCCTAAATGATATCCAAAGTCTAAGGGGAGACTTCCACCCAAAAAGGACTCTGGATTCCATCTCCAGAGACTGAACTAGGCTGGCTAGGATGAGCTGGGCCTAGCCATCCCCATTGGGACATGAACTGATGATAATGGACATCAAAAATGTAAGTTACTATTATCTTAGCTTAGGGAACAAGTCTAGCTAGTTTGCGTTAGTTTTTATGATTCATTTTAGTACTATGACTGAATGTATTCTGTACCCTTAAGCTGAGTACCTGGAGAGACTGGATGTCCCTCCATGCTGAAATTGAAGCATTTGGAACTAAAATAGTCTACTTTCTTTCTCTACAAGCTCGCCTCACGTGCCTTTTTGGTCAGCTATCTTGTCTCTTCTCTGGGGGAACAGAGAAGGGGGGTTGGGAATCCACAACAGAGTAAGTGGTTAATGGTTAGCCAGATAATTGTCCCAGTTTCCCACTGAACTGGGTTTTGAGTGACAAGCAGTGGGTGGCCGCGGCTTCTACCTTAGAAAGGAATTTCTAGACTAGAGGAACCATTGAGAGTGTGTTTTCAGATTATACAAAAAGGCTGGGAGCCTTCCCTTCCTTATCTGTGAAATTGGATTACACAGAGAAGGAGGAGAGGGGCCCACCTATCACAACTTCTTTAACAGAAAATTTGGTACTAGAGGCAGAAATAACCTGGAAAGAATCAGGATAGGTTCTTATACCACAAAAAAGAAGAGTGGTTCAACATATTTCAGGAAACATTTTTTTTCAAAACTAACAGTTGTGCATGTGTGGAATGAAAAATCAGGTCAGGAAAGCTTTGGACATGTAAATAAAAACCTTTTGAATCTTCTAGAGTCTACTTGAAGGCGTCTTCCAAAAGGCATCCAGTGATGACTTTTTTCACACACACCCCTGCTTTTTATGATTTCCACTGTGGGAACCAAACTTACAGAACTATGATTTTTTAAACATGTTGGGGGAACTCAGGCAAGTTTATCTGCTCTCCCCTCCCCCCTCCATTTTGCTGTTCATATATGTTCAGTAAGGGATTTTGAAGGTAGCTGCTGTTTACCTTGCCTGTTGTGGGCAGACACACATGACTACAATAACATCACCTAGAGAAGAATCCCAGGACCCATTACACAAGGGGAAAATTCCAAAATACCTTAAAATATTGGCATTTCGCAGCAGCAGTGACATGTCCAAATGGTTTTTCTGGGCTCCGAAGCCCCCATAAGCCTTGCATTCCTGATAGCAGCCGTGAGTGATTTACTCATGTTAGTTATGTTAGTTTTTCACTGCTGCCAGTGTTTGTTTTTTTTAAGTCGTCCCAAGGTATGCTGGTGTGATAGAGGTATTCTCCAAAGCAAAACAGAAAATATTGATCCATTTTTATCGCCATTTTTATCGCCTAAACAAGCAATCACTGAGGTGAAAATCCAACATGGCGGCAGTGGGTGCTTGCCCTCCTAGCAAATCCCGTTCCCACTCTTACCTGGTCAATCAGCTTTGTGCTTCCCTTCAAGTTTTTTATTGTTCTATAGCCCAAACGAGCAAAAATGCGCATCCACCTCACAGTTTGTGAAAACGTACAGGGAAACTTTTACTCTGTTGTTTTTGCTGTTTTGGGGCCCCCTCTTTCCAAATAGTTTGGATTGGCACTGGATCCCATTTAGACTAGTAGGATTCCCAGCAAATGCCATGATGGGTATTTTCACTGTTTAGATGGGCCCCCACTCTTTCCCAGCTCAAGTTTTGTTGCATTGTTTACTGCAGACATGCTGTGTCAGTCTAACATTGAAAGTCTGTTTCTCCAGCCTATCTTTGCCATCCTCCACTGATGCTAAATACTTCCAGCTAGACAGAGGATAAAGAAAAGGGAGTGGGTTAGCAGGTATAAAACGATTTTAAAAAGGAACTTCATGGTCACAGGTTTTTAAAAACTGAAGCATGACCATGTAATACCCCAACTGTCGGACATAGTTGGGGTAATGTTTTACCAGTATCCATGGTTTTGTTAAATACATATGGGGAAGAAGAAAACCTACCCTCAGAGCTCTGGCTAGCTGCACACTCATACATTTTAGCAGGATCATAATTGAGCATTATGAGCCCCTGTCTGTAGCTACTGGCCAGTTAAAACGACTTCTCTCCTAAAAGGCTGTTTTTATCATCCACACATATGGAGCATTAAGTTCAGGATGCTAACTCCCCTTCCCACCCCACCCTCCTTCCTTGTTTATGCTAAAAACTACAGAAACACATAAAGGCCATTTTGTGATCTCTCAGCCTTCTCTAAGAGGCAAGTCCAAGCCCCAGCATAATGCATGAGAAATCCTGACTCTTTCAGTAATGTGCTGCAATGTGCTCAGGGTACAGAACAATTGGTAAAGTGCTAATTAACATTCTTTCTCAGTCCATCTTGATTAATGAAAAAAGGATTTAGTTGTGTGTGTGGTGGGGAGAGATAGAAAAAAGTAAAAGAAGGGCTAGGTTAACTTCCCACAAGACAGAGGCCATCTAACATTGTCTTAATGAATATCTCTAGAGCATTTCTGCTTGTGGACTAATGGGAGAGGGAAGATGCTTCCTACAGGAAAAATTCTTTTGAAAGGCATCTGCTACTGTTATTAAAAATGAGTTCTCTCTCTTTTCAAAACAAATTATGATTATGATTTTACTTTACCTCAAGAGTGGAGACTGCAAAAGCCAAACATCCTGCCTAATAATTGTCCTCTCCCTCATGTGCCTTCAAGATGACTCAAGTCTTGTGGAAGCTCTACCTTCAGATTTTCTTGGCAAAATTTGTTCAGAGGTTTGCCACTGCCTTCCTCTTTGGAACATGAGGGAGTGTGACTTGCCTAAGGTTACCCAGAACTTGTCTATACGAGGTAATAAAACGTGGATTGATGAACACCAATGCCAATTTGAAGCCGCTTTCATTTGTCTCCATTTTTGGCAAGTTCACAGGCATGCGAAGCTATCCGCATTTGTTGTTCAAACAGGCATGCCTGCAAATCAATATGGCGGGCACAAGTGAATTACTTGTGTTTTTATTGTCACTGGTTGCTGCCGCTGCCCAGTATTTTTTTTCTTAAAACAAAGCATGATATTCCACTTAAATATATAAAAAAGGCTGTTTTGTTGTCTCAGCGCATGATTGCTATGGCAAAAATCCAACATGGCAGTTTTGGGCGCTTGCCTTGTTAGCAAGCTCCACCCCTTGTGCATGTCTGACCAATCAACTTTCCTCTTCCGCTCTTATCAGGAATGCACAGCAAAGCGAATCAGTTGTCCCCATGAGCAGGAATGCACATTTCCCATGGAGCTTTTTAAAAAAATACAGGAAAAGCTGCAAAGTTTTTGGCCCCCCTCCTTCCGAATATGGTGGATTGATGCGGTCAGACATCTCATTAAGACAAATCATACTCTCCTTAAATTCTATAAGGAGTATTTTCACTGTATAGACAACCTCTCAGTGGGTTTCTATGGCTGGATGGGGATTTGAACCCTGGTCTCCTGTGGTTCTAAGCCAACAATGAAATTGCTACACCACAGTGATTCTCAATAATTTTATTTTCTTCTGAAATGCCAGGTGTGAAGCAATAGAACTACAAGACCAGGCTGAAGAGGAATGTTTCCTAATGGAGAAAAACTGATACTGTATATATATAGACTTGCACAACTGGGCAGATGGGTAAGTTTGTGAAAATCCATTATAACAACAGCATAGTTATTTTGGCCAGTATTACAGCCTCTTTAATACTCTTTCCCAGCCAGACTATACCCGTACTGGTTCTGAAACAACCAAGGGTCAGCCACAGGTCCATAGAGAAAAATCACCACATATGTGGTATTTAGGTCCAACTAATTTTAATGATTCTTTCTGTTTTGCTCTGCCATAAACAGTCCATTGCTGCTAAATTAGATATGTGTAATCTCATTAGCGAAGAAATGGAGCAAGTTAAGGGAAACAAAATGTGGAATGTATTTTTTGTGGTAACTCTACATTTTGATAATTCTGGTATGTTTTTGATTAGCATGTTTGAACATTTAATATGTGTGACCTGTTCTTAAAGCCTTTTTTTTTAAAACCTATTGATTATACATTTTCAACAGAGGCTGCTGAATTAGACTTTTTAATATGGTACTTTACTTAGACAGCATAAAGCTGCTGTTCAGTTAAATGAAGAGGTCAAAACACCCAAGATAATGAATTAATTGGCAGTTAAGTTGGCAATATTGGTTAAATTATTATTTAGCTCTTGGTAAAATCAAACAGAAACCTAAAACAACAACAATGATCCTATGATACAAGAATCATAGAGTTCATCGGAACAAACCCGAGAAGGCTTCACCAGTCCAATCACATACTGTGAGGATTGTAACAAGGAAAGGTCAACTATATGTATGCTTTTATGCTTTATGGCAAGTTGGCAGCTATACCATTGTAATGGCACATATGAATGTTAATGCAAATACAGGGAAATTATTTAATTCTCTTGTTTCCAAAAACAGAAAGAGTCTTAAGAAAAGGACAACCAGCTAATAGAACTCAGGGACCTGAACAAAGCTTGTAGTTCAACATTATGCCCCAGAATTGAAGCTATGTGTGGAGCAGGAACTGGGTATGCAGAATGGCCCATTGTACCCTTGAAATTCATGGCCATGCCATGTTTAACAAAATGCCATGTTTAACAAAAAGGGCAACAGTGCAAGAACTTCCTCCAGCACGCTCAGAGCCATTTTCCACATTTTAATGGCAGGAGTGGGGATTCAGTTTTCTGAAGTCTGTAACAGTTTCCAAAACAGTCTTGTTCAGTTTCAACCATTGCTACAATCTGTTTTTGTTAGCACTACTTGTCCTTATATCTCAGCACAGTTTTTGCCATCCAGAATTAACAAGTTGAAGGCAAAACTATGCTGGCCATGCATTTTAAAGCTGTCAAGATGGGCAGCTGATCCATGACTCATGGCTTACAAACTGGAAAAAGCAAAAAAAAGTGCACAGTAAACACTGTGAACTAAAGATGCAGTTGGGAAGAACTGCAGCCAGGAAACCTGAAGGCTTTGTTACACAGTGTCAAGATTTCCTGTGCCTAGAACAGCTGATGTATTGTACTAGTCAAGTGGCTGCCCTGTCCAAGAAAAAGTGTGGCAAAAAAGTGCGGCATACTACATAAGCACATTATTGACTCACCATACTTGAAAAGATGCCTCATTTTTTATTTCCACATTATACAGTGCACTGACAAGGTAACGACTTTCATTCTTGCTGAACGACTAAGGCTGTGTGAAAATCAGGGCTAAACAAAAGATCAAGACTGGCATGTATGGATATCCCTGGCAACATTGCAGGGCTTGGACTTGATCTATTACCAGCCCATTGCTTTGAAGTACAGATATAATAAATTAAGTATGGTTCTTTTTCCCTTAGAAATAATTTTCATTACCTTAATTCATGTTGATGAGCTGTGTGGAAACTGGTGAAAAAATTCAGCAAAGATAGAAAAAAATGTTTTAGGATTACTTTTGTCTTCTGAACAAATAAGAATGGTACAGCAGACTTGGGAAAGGGGATGATGGATTATAACAGTATATGCTACTTTCATGAGCAATCCACTTAAGAGCTCTGATTTGTGTGGGTCAAGAACCAGGTATAATATAATACAACCCTTTATTGAGTTGAGGATCAACTTGTGCCAAATACTTAATGCAACATTTTAGTTTGCATTTAGCAACTTGGGTAAAAACCGAAGTCAATTTTTGTGCATGATTTCCAGAGAAATGCTGTCGAACTGCTTATATTCACTCATTTTATACAATTTAGTTTTTGCTTATTTAGTCCTATATTCCCTTCTCTCCTCTGCTCCATAGCATCTCTGCTCAAGTTGGGCATTACAATAGTATGGCTTCCATTCCTAATGCGAAAGCATGCATGATCCTAATGCATTAAATGTTTTTCATTTATATTGGGAGAAACACACAGTCCCCTACCTATGTGAATTAATGAATGAGAACATGGAGTAAGAATATGGACTGGTACTGATAACTTCTGGAACTGTTCAAGCCTGCTCAGTCAGCATGCCTCCTCAAAGTAGGCACTCTCCTCATGAGTACATGTCCCTAAGGTTGTGCCCATTCCTGTGTGTGTGTGTAGCTCTGTGTAGCTCTTCCAAGTTTGACATAAACATTATTTCTATGAATTTCATCTGGCAAAATTAAATAGGCAGTTTCAGAAATTCCTCTGTCTCCTACTCCTGAATGAGGAAGTTGATGAGGGCAGTTCGAGGAGACAAAAAGAACTTTGTAATTGTACGTCCTTGAAGATATTCAGTCCCCAGCTTGCTTTGAACAACCAGTTCACGGACTGCTTCTGCATCTCGGGCTACTTGCTGAGGCACCCCAACTTTACCATAGGGCTTGTTGTTAATCTGGAGGGGGAAAAAGACACAGATGAGAACCACAAGAGACATCTGAAAATGGGTCCTCTCTCTTGGCTCCCAAACCTTTTCTCCAATATAGTTGTCCCTCCACATTTGCAGGTTTACCTTTCACAGATTCGATTATTTGTGAATATGTCTAGAGGGCGTGGGAAGAAGGGACGAAAGCAAGAGAGAAAGAGAAAGAGGGCCCTGACAGAAGGACAGCCAGATTAGCCACTGAGGGAGGGAAATCATTTGGTCTGGAGACAGAGAGCAAGCGGCCGGCCGGATGCAGGACATGGGAGATGCCCCTGAAGACCCTCTAATACTACCACTGCCCCTGTCACTGCTAAATGGTGCCCTGCTGGACAACACCCTAGCCAGCCTCTACCTCCTCTTGGCCACTGCCCTTCTACCAAATGAGACTGCATCCTGGTCACCCACTAGCCTGCCTGCCCACCCAGCAGCTAGCCCAGAGATGGTGGCAGCAGCAGCAGCACTCAGCAGAGGAGGGAGGGAAGGGGCTCTGCTCCCCACGTGCCCCTCGTGACCTCCCTGCCACTCACTCTGGCCACCTTCCTGACTCCTTCTCTTTGCTATGCCACCATATGAGCCCCAGCTGCAGGAGGAAGAGGCAGGGAGGGCGAGTGACCTCCCAGGAACCATGGTGGCAGTGCCCTGTCATCCCTTACCACCGCCAAGAGGGTCACAGAGGTATCTGTGGTTTTTCCACTTTCATGGGGGTGCTGCGCTCCTAACCACTGTGAATGTGGAGGGCTGACTATATATACTCTTATAAAACAGAATATGCATACATAAATTCAAAAATAGTTATTTAAAATATTCAGTGCATTAAGAAAGTTAATTTCACTCTGCCTTAAACTTTGTGCTGTAATTGTATATGATGCATCATACATACTGCAAAAATTTATACTACACTACATAACCACTGGGACTGATTTAAAGAGAAGAGATTTCTAAGAAGTCAAAGAGAGGGCTCATCTTATAGGATTAATGATATAAGTAGATGCTTGTCAGTTTTTAAGCAAGAATTTCCTTTGTTCCTAGGGATATTTAATTTTAAAGATTTTTTTCCAGACATTGTAAGGTATGATTTTTCAAGACTGACAGGGCCAACTTGCTACAGAGAGCAGAAGAAGCTGTAGAGAGCAGAAAACTGAAAAGGATTGGGATTATTTAAAGAACAGTGCTAAATTGGAAAAAATAATCAGCAAACATGTTATGATATGTTGCCCCCTGACATTCTGGGCTGATTCTGGGATGAATGATTAGGATCTGGCATCTTTGACCAATGCCCCAGTAGGGATTGCAGCTAATGCTTATCTTAGATCCGACCTTCCCCAGTATATATTTTTTTCTTCTCTGGCATTCAAAAAAGCACTGGGTAGTTGGGTCCAGCCATTTTAATTTTCCAGATTTGCCCCAAAGCAACATTAAATCAGGGTTATTGCAAGAAATTAGGATAAAAGAGATACTCATCTCCTTTGTGCTACTCAGAGTACTGTGGCTGCTGGTAAAGCAACCAAGTCTCATCCCAGAGGATAGGGGCTACCAGAGGGAACTTGGCCCAAATCTCTCTCAAATCTACAGGTGCTGTTTTGGTTACTTGGGACTAGGAGTAGGATTAAGTCTCCAGAGTTGTCTTCAGGCACAGAAAAAGACACAAGGACATTCTTTGTGTGGGGGGAACACACACTCTAGGCCTGGATCCAAGTATGACTGGAGAACTGGCTGCTGATGAAACAGCCTTTAGTCAAGAGGTAGGATATACATATCTAAAAATAAGTACATGAAAAATAAATGGTCCATACTGAAATAGGTTTGAAAACTTGTTTCCAGAGTGTCTGGAAAGACCCTGAACTTCTTTTATTCAATTTCTCAATTACAGTCTGTTAAGCTATGACCAGGTAACCTGAATCTCAAAAAACACTCAATTCCAGATGCTACCATGTACTGCAGCTGACACAACCTTGCAATAATGCCTGGCCCAGCCCACGAATCAGACATATTTGTCATTATGACTCCAGCACAGAACCCAAATGTGCAGTGATCTGTTTCATGTTGCTTCCTGTTGGTACTTTGGGCTGAATATGGATAGCTATAGATCCAGCACTAAATGGAAATAATGGAGTACATTATGCCAACTCAGATAGGACTACAATTGTCTAAGAAAGTAACATGTCATTAGGCTGAGTTATTGCGACAAATGTCAGGCTGTGGCTTAGAAAGCCAGTTCATGTGGAGCTTTCTGAAAGCAAAGTTTGCAATGAATATGTTTTGCCTACTTCACATGCCTTGATATGATTGTATTGTGCACTTCTCTACCCACACCAGTGGTAGCAATGACATGGGAGTGAGAGTGGGCCTAATACGAGAGAACAAGAGTCAGTTGATCTGACATATTATGGAAGGAGTCTTGATGGGAGGATGTCATTTTCAACAAAACCTCTGCGGCTATGCATATAGAGTAGGACCCCTGTATCCACTGGGGATTGGTTCTGGGGGTCCCTATGGATACTGAAAACCATGGATAATAGCAAACACAATTGAAAATAATGGGACTTCCGGTGTAAAATACCATAGATTTGCCTTGAAGGACCTAGAAAATGGCTAGAGAGGACACATTTTCTAGGAAGACTCTATGGTAGGTGTGCTATTTTGTGTCCTGTGGATAATGGAATTGGTGGATAATGAATCAGTGGCTATGGGGGTCCTACTGTAGTGCTGTTTTAATGGAGTTGGTAAGTCAAATATACATTCATGTACAATAAACCTTTGTATGTACTGTATGTATCCAGTGTGTATAGAGCCATTGTATTGTCTATTCTCCTTTACGGGTCTGAAATATAGGTCACCTATCGCCACCACCTACGATTCCTTGAACACTTTCATCAGCAGTGTATACGTACAATCCTAAATATACATTGGACTGACTATGTGATGAATGTTGCTGTCCTTGAGCAAGCAGGGATCACCAGCATTGAGGCCATGATATTGAGAACACAGCTGCGCTGGGCAGGGCAAGTTTCTAGGATGGAGGACCATCGTTTCCCAAAAATAGTACTCTACAGTGAACTCGCCACGGGTCAGCATAAGAGGGGTGCTCCAAAAAAGCGATACAAGGACTCCCTGAAACAACATGTCAGGCTTGGCCAAATTGATCACCAACAATGGTCCGCCCTGGCCTCACATTGGGAGGCATAGAGATGCACTATCCTCAATGCTGCAGCCTTATTTAAGAACTCATGCCGAACAAGTCTTGAAGAGAAATGACAATGCAGAAAGAATCACAACCTGGAAACATCAGCCAAGGAGACCTTCTGCTGTGCTTTCTGCAACCGGACTTGTTTATCTCAGATTGGCCTTTTTAGTCATCAGCGTACTTGCAGAATGTGTGGGCTGAGTCCTTCCTGAATCTTTGTTTGCGAAGAAAAGCCAGAGATGTATCCAATATATAAGACTTCTATGGAGGCTAGGTGTGGGCAAATTCCAGGGGTCTGGGGGGCAACTTCCTGTCAGTGAAGGCCACATTGACCTCAGTTTAAAAAAACAAAACAAAAGGAAGGAAGGAAACAAATCTGGGGCCAAAAATAACTTCTGGTTTTCCATTTTTAATTTTTTTTAAAAAATAGGTATAGCTTGTCCTGGAGATTACAAGGAGTAGCAATTTAGGGAGAAAAAAAAACACGTTTTAGCATGGGGGTAGGAGGAGCCTAGGAACCACAAAAATGGCCGGGGGGGGGGGTAGACAACAGATGGCCCACTGGACACAGTATTCTCAGTGGATCTAGTCTTTCCATCAGGAAAACAGCTTATCACGAGGAATGTTTCAGGTCTTTGGGCCAAATTATATGCCTCCTTTATATGACTTTGCTGCAAGTTTATCCAGAACAGCAGAGGTTCTCTCAGGATTACTGTTGCTAGTGCTCCACTGCCAGAGGCGGATACCTGATTCTGCCTAACAGGTAGGAGTGGGGCAGCCTCTGACAGGTGAGGTTGGGGATGGGGTATTGAAGAATATTTATGTATATCTTGGTGAGCATGACTAAAGTAAGAGCACATGTTCTTACCAGAACAGACACTTCCACTATATCTGGCTGCTGAGTATATTCTGGGTCCACAGTAGGCCAGGGCTGCTGCAGTACTTCCATGTCCCAGCGGTGATGACTACAAAGTTTGTTCTGAACATGACATAAACCTGAAATACATCAATGATGGATTGTTTGCACTTGAATAAACATTTGTTTTTATAGTTTGCTTATTCACTTGAAGCCTTTGGCCCAAGGCACAACCTTTGCTAGTTTGTTTTAGCAGAGGACAGATGACACACTGGAAACTGAAAATGCACTGGATTCTGGATCAGCGCTAAAGAGGAGGAAGGGAAAGAAAAGCAAAATCAATTCGCCATCACTGACTCAAGGAATAGATTAAGGAAAGAGGATGAGGGGAAAAGGGCCCTAAGAGATTTTTTTAAGGAGCGTAATAAAGAAAGGGAGGTGTTTAGGAAATTTTCCCAGAATATAGCAAAAACATTTGATCATCAAAGTTAATTTAGGCTGCTGTCCCAAATATGCTTAGGCTGCTCATCCAAACATGTTTCTGCCACCTCACAAACATGCTTGCTTGAAACATGTTGTCTCAGTGGCTGCTCCTAGGGCCTGGAACACTCTTCCTGTGGAGGCTAGACTGGTTCCCTTCCATCAGCAGGTGAAAACCTTTTTATCCCAACAGCTCTTTGGAAATTGACTATTTTACAAGGGCTTTCCATAGTGTGTTATGCTACTTTTAATGTTTGCCTTTAAACTGAGATGTTTTAGATTATTTTAATTGCTTAGGGAATTTAACCATATGAAACATGCCATTTTAACCATCATTTTGGTACATTTTAATCTATATGTGCTTTTACTTGTATTGCTTTTTTATTTTTTATGCCTGCCTTAAGTCTCAGTTTTGGGAAAAGGTAGGGTATAAATTAAATAATACAGTACAGCAGATAAAGCACAGTATAATACATTTACTAGGAAGAGGTCTCAGTGAACATCAGGTGTACTTCCAAGTGAACATATATAGGATTGCACTGAAAGAGACTGATGTTACACACATGAAAAAAGTGGCAATATTCTCAAAACAAAGATCATGATTTGGCTCAACATGTGTCCTACTGGAACGACACTGGTTGCTTGAAGGCCAAAGCCATTGGGCTGCCTAAAGCCGAAAGACAGTTAGATCAATGCTAACAATGTAAAGTTTCTTAAATTAGGTAATAAGAAAATCCCTGTTATGCTTTATGCTGAAGACACCACAATTTTTTCAAGATCTAGAAAGGGGCTTAAACTCCTATTATGGAAATGTTCAGATTATTGCTCTGAGAATGAGCTGAAGATAAATACTGCAAAATCTAAAATTCTTGTTTTTGAAAGGAAATTTACAGTATCTAGATGGCGTTTAAATGGCTGTCCCTGAAACAGGTCAGAACCTTTCAATACCTTGGGCTTGTTTTTCATCATAAAACCTTATGGTCCTTTCAAAGATCAGCAGCAATCAGCAAAGTCCTAGGTTGCAACTCAGCCATCTTAAAAAAATTTCACACCAAGGGGAATCATTATGTACCTGCTTCTATTAAGGTCTACAATGCTAAGATTATGGCTTAATTGCTATTTGCAGCTGCAATTTGGATTGAGGGGTTTAATTCTGAGCTAGATAATTTTTATGCCAGATTTTAAAGGGCCCTCCTTCAGATGTCAAGATGTGTTGCTCAGTTTTAATGCTTGAAACAGGGGAAAGCCCTCCCTCTATGAGGGTGTGGCAGACAGCCATGAAACTTTGGCTTAGAGTCATACTCTTCAAGCATGGTACGGGTCTACTTAGCCATCTTACAATGGACACTTATGAAAGCAGATGGTCCAAGTATACTGCCCAAAAAGCAGCCACAACAGGGCTTTCACCATCCTTCCTTCTAAACCTGGGTTATGACACAGCCTTGAAAACAGTTAAACAAAGACTTCAGGACATTACCTTTTGCAATTTGTGGGCTAAATCCTTTCTGTCATGCTCACCTAGTACATTGCATATACCATGTTCAGGTTCATTTGCCCTGGCTGATTACATAAAGAACTTAACAGTGCCAATCTATCACATATTATTTATGAAGGCCAGATGTAATGTTTTTCCTTCAGCAATGTTGTTTGGTAGCTATGCGGGGCTGCCATTTGCATCAAGGCTCTGTCCATGTGGGTCGCAGGAGGTGAAAACCATGTCTCATATCCTACTATCCTTTATCCTTCATTCTCAGAGTGGTAAACAACTGATTTCTCCCTTGCTATGCCATCTACTTGGCCATTTGGAGAGGTTCTATGACAAATTCTTACTAGAGGATAAATGTCCTAATATTACCTTGTCAGTTGTTAAGTTCTTATCTGTGGTCATTAAGACCAGTGAGAGGGAAGTTAATAGTTGAATAAGTTGGATGAGCTCCAAAAAAGTCTATCAATAAGTATCCTAATTTTATTGGTTTGTATTATGGTTTTATCTATTAATGTATATCATGCCTGTTATTTGATGGGTCTATGGACTATATCAAATAAATTGACTGACTGATTGATTTTAAAGTTTCTGTAATCCATAAAATTATTTCAGACACTTGTCTTGCATTAGCCTGAGTTAAGAATTTAAGAAGTTAATAGTTTTTGATGACAGCCAGTCTCCTTTCCCCCCACCTGACCAACTGCTACATATACTTCTGTTGTATGCTGTGCAACAAAACTGTTGGTCAGGTGGGGACAAAAACAGTTTTTATGATGGAAGCAGTGAATCATCAGAATATATGTGAGATCCTTTAAAGTATAATTATGGAAAGCAATAAGCCTCTGGAATAGTGATTTATTTTCTTGCTCGTCCCTTCTCCTTAATATTTTTCCATTTGTAAAGAAGCTCAGTTCTTCCTATAATCACATGTTGGATGGGAAAGCAAAAACAAGCAATTATAGACTGCTCCTTATTTGCCTGTTTAATTGGGATTTTTCACACTGAAAAAAACCCTCACTTTTCTGAAAAACCCAAATCAGTGACATACTGCCCAAATGACTCATGAAGAAAACAAAATACACATGGAAGACTGCTGAAGAGGGGGTGGGAATTATGTAGCCATAGGCATGTTATTGAATTGCAAATCCCAGAAGCCCAGTGCAGCATAGTCATGGTAAAGAATGTAAGTCCAAAGACAACTGGAAGGCTGCCTGATCCTCAGCCCAATCTACAGTTATGATACAAAAGATAAAGGGACAGAGAGGGTTGAGGAATAAAGCAAATGAAGCCTAAGTACCTGTCACTATAATGAACCAATGATCTTCACCTCTCCAAACTGGCCCCCATCTCCCTCCTCTGTTATCTCCCATTTCAAGCTGGATATTCCCACACTCAGCCCAGAATATCACAATAACAAAGAAAGCATCTGTTCTAGAGACAAGCACCTACTTTTCTTAGCCAATTAGGCAAAGATGTCTTTAAGAAGAGCAGGAAAGCTAACAACAAATTAATTTTCTGTTTATCTAGCTTGTTTACTATTCTTATTCCACTTCACATTTTGGCAGTTCAAAATAAAAGTCATCATTGCCTTCAGTACAAAGGTAAAGCTTTAATAACTTCTAATATCCTCAGACCTTTTAAATACTTACGCTAGAATACTACCCACAATTTTCTGTTAAGTTTTACCAAATTCAATGGGCCTTGCTTCTCAGTAGACATAGGCTGTGCAAGCATATCTATTTAAACAATCAAAAACAGCTGCTTTGTAGAAGAAAGAATATGTTACTTATCAATTATGTCAAGCCTGTGCATGCACTGGAAATATTTTTAAAGCATTTATTTGTACATTTCCTTTTGCTTGCATTCTGTGGTCCAACCAAAGGTTGAGGGCTTCAACCTATATTCAGTGAGGCACCTCCTGCCCCCACATCAACCACAGACTGCCTTTGCATGTTGCGTAGTACACATCTCATACAAAAGCTGTTGTCTATTAAGATATATTGGTGAATGAATAACTTGCAAATGTAAAGGAAGATGTCAGTGATACTCAGGACATTTGAAAAATGCCACCAGACAGATTAAATTATTCTCTAACCAATGGTCAAAAACCATGCAGATGGAACTTGTCTAACATCAGTCCCTTCACTCCACATTGAAAAAACAAGCATGACCACCAAAGAGCACAAAAACACCTGCTGTGTCTAAATAGGATAAGACATCTAGCAGTGTATGTATGGATCCTGGTAATTCCATGAAGTTGATCTTCATGCAAAAATAGCATAAGTCCCCCTGCTAATCACACAACATTAAAACGAAATAGTAACACATATGGGATACGGCCACATTACACCTATGATACTCTTCATGCAGTGCTTCCATGCCGTCGATGTGTCGGAGGACTGTGTGAACTGCCTAGAGCAGTGCTCCCCAAGCTATCTGATGTGGGGGATGTGATATTGTTTTATTTTCCAATGTGCCAGGGACGGGCACTAAATCTGTGCCCATTGGGTACAATTGTTTCTCTCTTTCCTAGAAACTTGCCAGGGACTGACAGTCACTGGCTCAGGGACTGGTACTGGTCTAGAGACCACCATTTTGAGTAACAAAGGGGTAGAGGACATAACTGACAGTGTCCAAAAGGGTAGCTTTCAAATAAGAAATGAAAGAAGAGAACCTACACCCGCTGATCTACCTTTTGTATGACAGCTTTATTGGGACTTAACATGAAACTTTCTCAATCAAGCAGCCTTGTGTCCTTGTCTGGAGAGGAAAATATTTTATTTTATAAACAATAAAAAGTTCTTAGATGTGGTGTCTGGATGTTGCTCAAATACAAGGTTTCAGGAAGGAAATAAATTTCCTCATCCTGTTTGCATATCCGAATTGCCAAGCTATCAGTCTAATGAACTCAGGCCAGGAGTAAAAGGGCTGACACACTTTTTAGAATACAAACACACACAAAGCAGCACACAGGCAGAAGGAAACACATGCAGGCCAGTGGAGCACTTCATATTTGAAAAGATTGTTAAACAGGGATGACATATATCTGCAGAAAATAATTCTATACTCCAAAATGCAAAATATGAAAGTGTCCTAAACTGTATCCAGTGTTCACTTGCTGTAATGGATTTCATTCTCAAGAGAGAAGTCAACTATTTCCTGTGGGGAATGGGTGTCACAAATACATCACTACAAGGCTAAACCAGTACAAGACTTAAATAGGTGGCTTCAAATTCGACTGCCCCCACATTTTTGCTAGTGTGTGTGTATGTAGACATGCCTTCAAACCGCACGTTGATTTATGGTAACCCAATTAATTTCACAGAGTTTTCTTAGGTACCTGTCCAAATACTAACCAGGCCTGATCCTGCTTAGCATTCAAGATCAGATGGGACCTGGTGCCCTCAGGGTGTTTGGGTCTTATTACTAACAGACTACACTGTTGTATAGGCTTTTTTAATGTCTAAGACAAGCAAACGTTATGGTAGCTATAAGCAAGATCTCTGGAAAGTTCAATACATAGTTTATTTGAGTTCAAAGACATAGCTGTGTTAATCTGGAATATCAGTATGTAAAAGGATCTTGTAGCACCTTTGAGACTAACTGAGAGAAAGAAGTTGTAGCATAAGCTTTCATAGACTTTAGTCTACTTCCGCAGATGCATGGAGATGCATAGTTTATTTGAGCTATAACTGATACTACCGGTACTAAAGGAGAATCAATTCAAAGGCTTAACATGGATAATCTTCTCCTGCCTTTTAGCAGAGGAGAGTATCTGCCCATAATTTAGGCCTGGCCACCAATGATAGTCAAGAAGATGATTTAAGACAGAAGGTATTCTTTACCTTCCCCCGCCCAGCCAAGTTTGTATGCTGTTCTAGTAGAAAAGGGATAAGACACTCTTTAGGGGCCAGCTATGGGTAAGTCCCGAGCATGGAAAAATTACCTTTCTGGACTACACAAAATCTCCCAGACAGCATGCACATTGGTTATGTTGTAGTCCTAACAATTACTCTTTCCAAGCTCTGGATAAGTCAAGCGGCAAAAATTAGCTTAAAAGAATGACATATAACAATAAAACAATATTTTGCTGTTTCCTCTTAAAGCTAACATGGCGGGGGGGGGGAGCAAGACACACATGCAATACTAAATAATACTTCAAGGCAATACTAACCATCAAGAATAACATGGAATAAATCAAAGGTGAGCAGAAGGGAAATCAGGATCTACTGGTCAATCTCTGGGTAATTTGCAGTAGACTTGCCAGGGATTTCTAACTCTTCAAAAATAATAGCAACAAAATGACTCCCCAGGCCCAACATCCTAAATTATACTGCTAAAATGAAGAAAGCTTGGGATAACACAAGACTGGATTCTTGTACAGAAGGACTTTGAGGACTGTTCAGTTCTGGGCCTCAAAACAAACTAAGCTAAGATTTCATTAATTCTAAATGTGTGTCTTTTGTGCTAGTCTGCAGTTGGTAGATTTCAGGCTCTAGGAAAACAAGGTAGAGCCCACAAACCTGAAATGTGTCTACTCCTGGAATAAATATGTACAACACGTACACGTCACGTCACAAAATGCATCCTCCTGGCCCCTGTCCTACTGATGTGCTGAATGTTGGATACATGTAATTATGCAGTAAACAGTTGCCAGCCACAAAATACTATTAAGACAGAAAACTCATTCATCTTGAGGGCAGTGAAAAAAAACTTAATATGAGATTGGATATAAGCCAGCATATGCTTTCCTGTTTGCTATATCTTTTAGCCAACAGATTTTTAAAAATGTAGTTATAAGAACATTCCATTAGAAAAAAAAAGAACAGACAGTTAAGACACAAGTATGTATTCATTTGTGTAGAAAGATACAACTTACTGCCATTCAAAGGCATAAGTTACTCTGGGGCCAATGACAGGACAGGAAAGTGGACTTCATCAACAAACCGGAGAATTGAGGCACAGAGCAAGATATTTAATCTTCATCCTACCAGACGGGAGATTTTAGGACTCCAGAGGCACAGTGTGTTGCAAAATTCACAGAAAATTAAACCCATAAGGCTGCCATCCTGTAACTGACATACACCTGCCTACTGGATGAGAAGACCAGGGTGGAACTCAGCAGATGTGAGAGGGTCAAATGATCTACAGACCAACCAAAAAAATCCAAGAAATGCTGTGCTCAGGACATAAAAGAAGCACAATAAAAGCATTGGTAGACCATGCAAAAAGGATCTGTGAATCCCACTACCTGGAGGACGAACTGAGGCACCTAAACTGGAACCTACAGGCTAATGGTTACTCCAGATCAGACATCATAAGAGCAGCCAAATCCAGCCAAACCAGAAGAACAAGATCAGCCAGACCCAGGAAAAAACACAGGAATGAAGAAGAAAAACAGCCACCCAAAGGGAAGGTATTTTTACCATACATCAGAGTCACAGACAGAATAGGGAAACTGATGAGGAAACACAACCTCCCAACAATCTACAAACCAACCAAAAGAAATCCAAGAAATGCTATGCTCAGCGAAGAACAAAAGAGACCCTCTCACAGCTGCAGGAGTTTACTGCATATCATGCAGCTGCGGACAAGTCTACATAAGGACCACAAAATGCAGTGTGCAAATACGAATCAAGGAACATGAGAGACACTGCCGACAAGACTAGCCAGAAAAATCAGCAGTAGCAGAACACGTTATAAACCAACCTGGGCACAAAATACTATTTAAAAACACCAAAATTCTGGACCAGGCTAACAACTATCAGGTCAGATTGCATAGGGAAGCTATTGAAATCCACAAACACCTGGACAATTTCAACAGGAAAGAGGAAACTCTAAAAGTAAACAAAGTTTGGCCACCAGTCATGAAAAACACCAAAATCAAAACTCAATACATGCAAATGAACTTCACCCAGGGACAGGGGGCTTCCCAGGAGACAATGGACCATGAGCTAAATAGACACTAATCCCCCTTGCATATCCTCCCACCCTAAGAACTGAACATCCAACAACTGAATACACAAATTTACATGTTAATCCTCTTCAACAGGGACTCACAGTATATAAACCCCACACACCCACACGCCACCATTCTCTGAAGATGCCAGCCACAGATGCAGATGAAACATCAGGAATAAACTCTTCAACACGGCCACACAGCCCGGGAAAACCCCCACAAAAAAACCTATGGATGCCGGCCGTGAAAGCCTTCGACTTCACAAAAAACAAAACAAAAAACAACAACAACTGAGACAAAAACTGTCCTACCAAAGCAATTGCATTTTGTCTCTGGTAGTTTTTTGTCCCAACTATGCACAATGTAATGCATTGGGACAAGAAATCTCACCAAAGTGACAAGGACATGTCCACTTGTTCCTGTTCAGGAAGGACAAAGTGGGGATACTGATGTCATGGGAAGCAAGGATGGAAGGAGCTGGTGCAGTCATCTGCAGACGATTCACCACAGAGCAGCCAGAGACATCCTTTGGGAATGCCCAGGGCTAATGAAGGATGCAAGAAAACAGCAATCAAAATGTTGCATTGTTTTCTTCTCAAAGAAAACAAAAAATTGTGAAAGAAATATTATATTATTATCATTGGTTTCAAACTCTATTAGGGGCTACTGACAGAAGTTTTGGACCATCCGTGATTTGGATTCTATCCAATAATCTAGGAATCAGTGAGGTATCATTGAATAACGTGGCATGTTCCATGCAGTGTTGCTTTTTGTAATTGTGCTATATTCATCCTATCTGTGGTGGTTTCATCTAGATGTTTTTTTCAGTCCATTTGGAATTGCTCCCATAGCATCCATCTCGAGTGGAACCACAATTTTCTGTTCCCAGAGGTGCTACATCTCAATTTGTAGATCTTGATCTTTCATAATATTTTCCCTTTCTTTGTCTTCGATTCTTCTGTCCCTTGGTAAGGCTACATCTATAATCCAAGCTTTCTTTTTCTCAACCACAGTTATGTCTGCCACATTATTTTCTGTTTGTCAGTCTGAATCTTAAAGTCCCATAGGATTTTTGGACAGCAGCAGCAAACACATTAACAACGGAATGCTATTATAAAGCAAATCTATCAGCCTGAGGTCACCAAAAGAGAATGTACACCGTCTGGAAAGAAATGTTCCCAGACTCTAATGTAACAGAGCTGTGCCATGTCTTTCCCCCCAATACTTGGACTCAAGGTGGCTTACAACCTATTAAAACCAATACAGATTAAAAACATACCACAACATCAGTAAAAAAAAAAAAGTTGTTTAAAGAACAATAAAACCATCTATAAAGTTAAGTACACAGGTGTGACATGTATTCAGGGCACCAAATGAGGGGAGTGAAAATGTGGAAGCCCTTTGACTTATCTGAGCTGAAAGCATAAATTCTTTTCACGGGCAGGCAAAGACTTTTCTTTTCAAGCAGGCTTTTAACATATACCTAAGCAGAAGGGCTTGTTTTATCTTGTATGTTTTAGATTTCATATGTTTTAATTTGATTTTATAATAATTGTATATATTGTATTTTTTAATCCGTTTTATGGAAGCTGCCTTGGGTCCCATCTTGGGAGAAAGGTGGCACACAAATGAAATAAATAAATAAAATATATTTGCCTACTGCTTCTGGCAGAGGTATGTCAGGGACAACACGAAGCCTTGAGGGAAATTGTGGTCTTCCATCTCAAGATGCTACTATCTCAGGACAATGATAAGTTCTGAAGAGATTTTGTATACTCACCAGTACTGAGGTTCAACAAAGCAGAAATAAGTGACTCACAGAGACTCATCGTCAAACTGGCTGCCTCTAAAGACATGTGGATATGTCTGTTGAGCACCTTTGAATGTGGTGCCGATAGATATAACCAGTGATGAACAGCTGGTTGAATTCAGTACATGCCCATTCCAGCAGCCAATGCCAAATAAAGAAGGAAAATCGGGCCTAAAAATGTGGTGAAAGAGGACTAATCTTATAACAAAAGAGTCAAAGACTTAGCTATTGTGCCAGGGTGCAAGTACTAGCACCTTCAGAAAGAGTGATCAAGCAATCAAGCTCCCTTGGATTAGGGCTGAATTTACCCAGAGTACTGGAATTAGGAAGCCTGGATCCAGTTGAATAGTAAGTCCATCAGAGAGAATTCTTATTTAAAATGTAGCTGTGAAGTCGAAGGCTTTCACAGCCGGCATCCATAGATTTTCCTTGGTTTTTTTCCGGGCTGCGAGGCCGTGTTCTGGAAGAGTTTCTTTCTGGCATTTCGCAGCCACAGATGCAGGTGAAATGTCAGAAAGAAACTCTTTCAGAACACAGCCTCACAGCCCAGAAAAAATGAAAGAAAATCTAAAATGTAGCTATTTAGATTAGTTTAACAAGTACTTCTGTTTTTGTTTTTTTCTTCTTCTTTGGCAGACCCCCCTCAAGGCTTCTCAGCATGTGTGTGTGTATGGGAACAACTCCTGAGTAGAATCAGAATCATAGAATTGGAAGAGACCACAAGGGCCATCCAGTCCAACCCCCTGCCATGCAGGAATACACAATCAAATCATTCCCGGCAGATGGCCATTCAGCCTCTGTTTAAAAACCTCCAAAGGAGGAGACTCCACCCGGCTCCAAGGCAGTGCATTCCACTTCCGAACAGCTCTTACTGTCAGGAAGTTCTTCCTGAGTCTTCCTGGCTGAAGAGAACTGTTTGTTTTTGATTAGAAATTTCATAACCACTGTAAATTCTGAGGAGAACCTTTCCTTAGCAGAAAGGCTTTGTATTTCTTACCCACCCCCCCAGATAGGCAGCTCTCCTCTGAGGCAAGGAAGGGGGGGGCTAGGTGTCTCCTGAGCCCTAGGGGACTGGGGCAACATGTGTAGAGGGACTGGGCTGATACTGTTAGCCCATTATGCAGTGGCGTAAATCTGACCCAGTTAGGGATGATTTTCTCAAAGGACCCTAAATGTCTGTAAGCACTGAAGATCCACTGAGTTATCACCAGATGGGAGGAGTATTTTCCTTCTTGCTTGAGTCCAACCTGAGTTTCCTCACTCAATAAAATTTAAAACAAATCTACGTTGCTGTAACCTATGCTCTAGTACTGAAACTGAGAAATTCTAAGGCTGACACCAATCACAACAGAGGAGGTTGCATATGTGTTTATCCTGTGTCTTAAACTGGCACAGCTAAGAATAGAGGGGGCTCTGATTATAAAGGAGGTAGCAATGGAGGCCCTTGGAGAGAGAAGAGGCTTCATGTGACTTTTAAGACTAGCTACTACCTCTGTTAAGTTAGTTTCCAAACATCTCCTCTGCCCTGGCATGAACAGGGGAGGGCTGAGCAGAGACAGGGCATCCATGAAGAAGAACTGTAGTGCAGACCCCAATTCATGGAATAACAATAATAATTATTAGACATGGGTAGAGGTTAACTGCCATTCCTTCTAAATCTGAGCCCCCTGCCCCCAATGTTTGTGGGGGTTGCTTCTCTCCTCTACTTGCCCAACCCAGGAAGGCTGCTTGCACAGTATCTTCTGCCAGGCAGCTAGGGGATTACTCCTGGGTTAGGAAAGCTTCTTCTATCCTTCCTACCTATTTGGAGCAATGGGAGGAGCCAACCCAAGTGCTCAGGATGTTCTGAGCCTATCTACCAGAAAAACATTTTTCTCTACAGTGGTAACAATAAACAAAACTCTAGCAATTACCTTTCCAGATCTCAGAACTGATGTGTGGTGCCATTGGTGCAAGCATAACAGAGAGTGTGGCAAGAGCATCCTCAAATTCTGCACTGTGGAGAATAATTCTTTGGGATGCTTGCTGCAGGGGGAAAAACAGAATAAAGAAGAACACAACTTTAAAACATAGCAGGTTATAGTGGTTTGAGTGTTGGACTAGGACTCTGGGAGACCAGGTTTCAAAACCTCACTCTGCCATGGAAACTCACTGGGTGACCTGGGCAATTCTCACTCTATCAGCCTAACAGGAAGACAATGGCCAACCTTCTCTGGACAAATCTTTCCACGAATACCTTAGGACAGGGTCATCATAAGCTGGAGTTGATCTGAAGGCACAGAACATCAATAAAAGATAGTCATTCATTAAGGAAAAACTGAAGACCTATGTTGTGAAAAGGAATATCTTCCCAGTTCAGAGATTGAAAGGAATTTCTAATTGTTCTAGGAGGAAAATATGGGGCTAAAAAAAAAATTAGAAACACACACAGCTTACAGAAAGACGTAGTGCAGGGGGGCTTACTTAAACACTTGGCAAGTCCTTGAGATGCGAGCAAGTTATCAGGACACTGTACAGAAACCAAAGAATGTGCATGAAGATCCCTTTGTTGGATTAGGGCCCAAAAAGCATGTTGTAAACTTGAATTCACTGTTGCAATACTAACTAGAAGTCATAATTCCTTTCACAAATGCAAGAGATAAGCTAGAGAAGATGGATAACCCTGGCTAGGACTGTGTTTTGCCTGGGTACTCTGTCAACTTTCCAGCTCTGCTCTAGATAAAGCTTTTGACCTAGCAAAAGATACAGAAATGGGGTCTGGGGGAGCTTCTTAAGGTCTAAAAGTGAGGGACTGACTAGAGTAGACAGTGGTGTTATTAGCATTTTGTATCAGAACATACATCTAGTTGCTGGGTATTGATTCTTTATATTGATTCATTTATATCCTGACTTTCCTCCAGGTATCTCAAAGTGGCATTCCCCTCTCCCATTTTAGTTTTCTAAGTTCCCTGTAATGTAGCTGAGGCTAAGAAAAAGTAACCATCCAAGGTCACCCCAAAAGCTAATGGCTGAGTGATTTGAAGCTGGGTCTCACCAATCTAGCCCATCACTGTGACCACGACATCATCCCAGCTCCTCCAGAACCACATTACTGTCACAAAAGATTTTTCTGTGACAGTAGCATGATTTCACATCCCCCATGATCAACTCTGCAGAATTTCTATAAGAGAAAAGCCTTACCATTGGGTACTGTAAAACATTGGATAAGGATGCTACCAGGAAGTATTTCTACACTAAGGGAATATGCAGCCACCAAGGAATAAATTGATCATTTTAAAATGGAGGGGGCACCCACTGTAGAAGGAACAGACCTACTGCTCTTCATCATTAAAAGGGGGGGAAACATGTAAACATTAGTTATTGTAGTACTCATCTTCTATTAGCAGTGATTCCCTGTGCAATTGTTCATGGGAATATATTTTTAAAGTGAAATAAGAACAGACTTCATTGTTTTCTGCTGAAGTGTAACTTCTTGAGTTCTAATTTTAATTTGCATACTTCCTGGTTTCAGTAAGAGTGAAAATGGATATTCTGAAGCATTGGTGAACATTTGTTCTACCCTGCTGCCAAAAAGCACTTAGGTTTTAGGTTACATCAACCAATCAGCCAAGGATGTGAATAGTAGAAGGTTGGCACTACACTTTCCCCAAGGCACCTGTAGTTTCTATGTATTTTTTCAGTATGTACAAATCGCAACAGGTATATTTAAGGAGCAGCTGTCTTGAAACATTTAAATTAATGCTTAATTTTATTCAACAGCCAAACTATTAAAAACAAATCCAACAATTCTGTTGTTGTCTAATTTTTTTTCTTACTGAAAACATATTATTTACATCCTAATAATCCTGTTTATAATATCAACAGAGGTGAATTATAATACTGTATCTGATTAGTATAGTAATTAAAATAAGATTACTTTCAGTTAATATTGAAAGTGCTAATGATATGCAATTGTAAAAGGAGGATTTCAGGCTCTCAAATCAATGCAAAATTACACATTCCTGCTAGCTTCAATCCAGAGTGTGTATTCATACAGTTTAATTTTTTTTTTTAAAATGGCATACTTACTGACAACACATTACTGAGGCCCATTAATCGAGAAATTGCAGCATTAAATAAATAATCTTCCAAGAAGTATTCTGTTACCTAGTCAACAAAAACAACATTTTTTCTTTTTTTGAAGCACAGTTATCCAACTTTGCTACAGCAATAAAAAGCAAAAACAAGAGTTTGATCTCTTCTGATTTTATTTCTTGAAAAGACTTCTATGTCTTCCTTTACTAAAACAGCTTAAGAAGATAATAAAACATAATTTACACAGTTGAATAAAAGCATAAAACTATTCAGCTGCAATAAATATTCAGCAGAAAGGACCAAATGTTTCAGAGGCACTCCCTGTGGCACTAAGGACTGAGTGAAACTGCAGCTCAGCAACATGTGGAGGGCTTGACTGGTACTGGTCTCCAGGGTTGTTGGCAGAGGTCTGTCTTAACAGCTGTCCTTTTCACTGACAATGATAGAGACTGAACATGAGGCCTTCTTCAAACAGAGAATGTGCTCTACCACTATGGACCCTTCCCTGATACACAGATGGTAGAGTTCCTGCATTGATTGCTACGTAGTCAGAATGTCAATGTTTTGACACAAACAACACTATATAGCCTCCAAAGAAAGGCCGTCTTCAGTGCTTCCCATTTCCTTCTAAAGTGAACATGATTTATGTTAATCAAGCATCCCTGGCTTTGGAGCAAGATAAAAACCATCAGCATCTAGAAATGTTTTAGAAATCACTGAATGTTTCTTCATAGGTTTTTTCAGCTTTGAAGAAAAATGAAAATGGCTTATGGTCAGTACAGAATATAACACTATTACACCACTGGAAAGCAACAAACGTCATGACGTACACAGACAACTACTCTAGCTTCCTCTAACCTGGTGCTCTTCAGAAGTCTTGGACTACAACTTTCTCTACTCCCAGACATTGTGGCCACACCTGAGGGCACCAAGTTATGGAAGACTGCTTAGCCTTGTCTTACCTAGACTTGGCACAGTGGGGGGAATCATCATTTTAGGCTCTGAAGCATCATTCTAAAGCAGTGGTGGACAACGCATGGCCCACAGATAATGCAGTCGTCCCTACATATTCGCTGGGGTTTGGTTCCAGGACCCCCCGTGAATACCCAAATCCATGAATACTCAAGTCCCATTACATGCTATGGCATAACAAAATGGTGTCCTTTATATAAGATGGCAAAATCAAGGTTTGCTTTCTGGATTAATATTTTTTAAAGAATATTTTCAAGCCGTGAATACTTAAATCCATGGATACCAAATCTGTTGGTACAGAGGAACAACTGTACATGCCATCAGCCCCTTTTTGTGCTTCCAATTACTAGTATTTTTTTCATTAAAAACGTGTTCTTGGAAGCGTCCACGAAACACAATTCTCTCCTATGACAAGATATGTGCCCCCTGCAATACTTGTTTTTACCAAAAAGAATTTTTTTTTCAGGAAACCAGAAGTGGACTTTCAGGTGGTTTCAGGTTCAGGGAGGGGAGACTATCCCAGACCTACAAAAATTTCCCTGCCAAAATGGAATCACACTTAGTTTCTCCAGCTTTCAAAAGTAGGAAATTAAAAGTAGCACTAAAGGTGAATATTCTGCCTCAGACTCATCATGGCCAGAACATCTCTACATGTCACAGTGACTTCCATCATTTTAAAAATAGTCAGAATTTTGTTCTAACCTCTGAGATGGTATGGTTCTTTTGCTTCCAGATACGTTTGGCTTCGGCTTTCTCTTTCTGATTCAGCAGCTGAGGACTGGGCAGAGGGCCAGAATTCCTGGCTTCAATAAGTTTGGTTGCTAAGTGCCAGAGGCGAGATTGCCATCTTTGCACCCCAGGGATTGCATCAGCTGAGTGAAAAATGGCAGGAGGGAGAGAGGATTTGATTAGCATGAGATGAAACAACATTGTCTGAGGAGGAACACTTGAGAAGAAGTACTGCCCTTTGTAATGAGTCAGCATTTAACAATTTGGAATCTAAAAAATATTTAAATATAAACCTTATTAAATAGAGTAAAACAGTTCTCCATGGGTTTAATGCTACAGCAGCCACACGTCATATTTGTTATAAATATTCAAGCTTAAGGGCTAGTTAGTGGCAGAAACTCCTTATGAAAGTTGTCCCTTCGAATGGTTGGTGCAAAGTGATGACAAAAACAAGTACTCTCTTGTCACAGAGGTCAGAGAAAGATATGGCTTCAAGTGGTACAACTTGGGAAAAGAAGATAAAATACATAACACTCAAGTCTTCAAAGCGAATTAACCAAAGTTCAAAACAAGACAAACAGGCCCAAATCACAAGGGATAAAACCAACAGGCAGATACTTCAGCTTTCTTTTTCTCCAGATGGTAGTGCAGGGTGCTAACCTGGAAGGAAAAGTTACTAGCAGGTGCAACTGTTCACACAACACTTGTGCTTTTGACTTTGACAACTTCTGCAAGGGGGAAAAAAAGGCAAGACAAAACTCTGCCAGCTGTGTTGATCCCATTGATCCTCAGTCTGTCATTTAAACTGGCAAGGACAATCAGTTTTGCCTACATGCTTTGTGAGCACAAAGCTCTCTGGATCATCACTGTGACATGACAAACAAACTCTCTCTGAAAGCGCCCTTAGTGAAAGTCTTCTGCTTGTGTTTCTCACAGCATACAAAACAAAATAAAATAAAAATTTAAAAGCAAACATTCTCTCTGTGACTTTTAAGCTCTGCCAAACACCAATTTTCTGTGGAATAAAGCAGAGTCAATCACCATGTAATGTTCTAAAAACCAAAAGTAAGAGATGTTTGGATAGGCACTCAACTTATTTATTTATAAACAAATATAATAAATATATACATAATATAATATGTCCATTTAAAATGTATAAATACAAAGCAACAGCCCTGATTTTTATCAGAGTAAAAGGCTTGGAGGGATGGATGAGTATTTCTCCTGGTCTAAATTATCCAGGTTCCTGAGTTGTTATTCAGTCTGTAGGAGGAAAAGAAATACAGACATAGGTACTGCACATTCATTTTTCTGCAGCGACTCTAACAACAGCTTCAGGGGAAAATGTAGATCAGGAAAAATGGCAGAGAAAAATCCTTTCACAGATCCCCTGTGTCAGTTCTTAAGTCAGCAAGCTCTAGAAAACTGAGTGTGAATAATGTGTGATTCTATGACAATGCCTAAATAGCCCAGGGGTCAAAGAATAAAATACAGAAGCCGCAACAGTAAAAATGCTACTAATCAGAAATTCCACCCAAAAAGAAAGACCAGCAGCTACATCAATCTGGGATAGTGTAAATACAAATCAAGAACAGAAGAACTGGGGTGGGGGGTATCAGAAAGAAGCCTTACTCTTTGCATCCCACAAGATGTCTTGCTCTGGAGGTGCAGCAAATAGGAGGTAGAGTCGGACAGTATCAATTCCATATTGCTGGACCATTTCTTCAGGCTCTATACCATTGTGCTTGGATTTACTCATCTTTTCCCACATCACCTGCAGCTTCTCTTTGGTTTTAATGTGAACAGGTTCAGGACCTAAACATATACATTGAGAAAACAGTCTGGTTTTGCCCCATAAACCTATAGAATAACCTATGTTTGCTTTTAATTCTATCCCACGCAAATATTTTAAAACATACAAGAGCAGGAATCCCCTTAGGAATTACTATTTATTTATTTGATTTATATTCTGCCTTCTTCCCAAAACTGGAATTCAGAAAATAACACTGAAAAGTTCTAACATTAAAAACAATGCTCATCACAACTTCACTTACCAGTAAGATCAATTTCTCCTCTCTTCAAATATTTGCCAGTTGATGCCAGCCTGAATGTCCGATTCTTGATAAGGCCTTGAACTAAAAGCTTATGAAAGGGCTCTCTAAGGACAGAGAAAGAATTATGTTGAAATTAACAACTAAAATGTGTTTTAAGCACATTACAAGCCTATATGTTTTGATGGAGGAACATCAAGTTGAATACTCCAGGGATAAAGAGTGGAGACCTGCAATTTTAAATCCAGCTGTTTGCCAGAAGTGGTTTCACCTTACATTTGGCCTTCGCTATTTCAAACAGGAATGGGGAACCTTTGCATGGATGTTCTCTGTAAAGCAGGGGGGGATGTAAAAATTTGCACCCCAGATATTGTTGGACTTCAGTTTTCAGCAGTCTTAGCCAAGAACAAGGGGTGATGGGAACTCTAGTCCAATAACATCTAGAAGGACACAGGGCCCCCATTCCTACTGTAACATGGGTCAAAGTAGGGTTTCTAAGAGGATCTGGGCTGCACCTAGTTCAACAGGGTGTTTCAGGTGAGGACCTGTCTCCTACATGGACCTGATTGGACCCTTCTTTGTTCCTGTGTCCCAGACATGAGGCAAGTAGTGACCCAAGATGGGGTCTTTTGTTTGAAGTGGCACTCCAGCTCTGGAATCCCCTCCCTGAAAGGCTTTTCTAGCACAAAGCCATACCTTGCTGGTGTCAGGTCAAGACCTTTTTATTGATCCAGGCATTTTAAATCTTCTGTTCCAGGATAGCATTTAATTTGCATAACACTGGCCTACTATAAATTTAATTTTATGTTGCTCTGCAGTTTTAACATGTCTCATGGTGTTTTTCCTCTCTGGAAACCCTTTATGAATGGCTCAGAGTGCTGTAAATGTTGAAGGATTAAATCTAAATGTTTTTAATTTACACACGCACACACACAAAATAGCAGCCTAGCTACAGAAAGATAGAAGCTACTGCATACACCTGCTGTAAATAGATACAAATACCGGTAGATACAAATGTAGGAAGAGCCTTCCTAGATCAGAACAAAAACCTCTCTAGTAAAGCATTCTGTTCCCCCAGTGGCCAAGGTGAAGCCCCTAGGAAGTCCACAAGGACAATAGGAATGCAATAGTACCATCCTGCTCATCTTCCCCAACAAGTGACATACATAGGCATCCTCCCTCGGATAATGTAAATACTATGCAGCCTTCATGGATATTAACCCTTCTGTTCCTACCTTAGCCGACCAGATGCCTCTGAGAAACCCATATGCAGGACGAGGGCCACTGACAATATCTGGCTATCCCAGCCATTGTACTATAAACCAGCTCTATAGGAAGCAACAAGGAGAGGAGTGTCTTTACCATTTCCCCTACTGCTATTGCCTATCAAAGGAAGGTCTACAGAGAGTTCTTTCCTGTTTTTCTCAGGCATAGCAGAGTTTTGGGTTTGCATATAACAGAAGACAACACACGTGTCTATATATAGCTATGACCACAACATACCACACTTGAATCTGTCTGACTAGAGGTGAATCTCTGTGTGTATGGAAAGGCATATACAACATATGTTAAGTGAAAATGTGAGAACACGTGTCTCTCTTTCATGTAAGTGCCTGGCCCATAAAGGCCTTGGTATGTATAGTAGTTACAAAGTGATGGCAAAACAAGAAATTTACCAAAGCATATCTCTTTACCATTATCTAGGATCATTGGGGGGAAAATAGATGTCTAAAATATTTGAAGATCTGATGTACTTTGGTTATGTGCTTTGGTCCTGTACTTCCACCTCACCCTTTGAAAAACAGTAGTATTAGCTAAATGTGAAAAAGGGGGCTGTTTTGCACAACATGGAAGCAACTAGTATGCACAATGTACATATTTTTGTTAGTTTAGCTACTGTGGGTATGTTCCATCTTGAGGTTGGACACATTTCTTTCCTGTTCTACCATTTCTAGAATCCCTCCGTCAGAATGCCCACGGGCCACACTGACTGGGGATTCTGGGAACTGTAGTTCAGACACGTTCTCACTCTTTTCCAGTAGCGGGAGAGAGTGTGCTGTCTCAATGGCCCCAAGTGTGGACAGGACCAAGAAACACAGATAATATGGTAGCGTGTCCTGATCCTGCACCCCCACAACATCCCAGTGGTTCAAGAACACCAGTAACACAAGCTCTGTAGATGTTGACAGGCTACTGCAGTACGACCTGCGATTTCTTTGAGGCAGAGCTTTCCCAAACAGAGACAGCACATGCAAAACATAGACAGTGATATGACGGTCTGGTTCCAAGCCAGAAGCCCAGGAAGGAGATGAAGCCCAGGATGCATAATGTGGCCCAGGAAGGAGAAAAGGCTTCACTTAATCCAAAGAGTTTGGTGCAATCCTCTGCTTCTGCAATTCCATCTCAATTCTACCTGCTACATAACTGACTAAACCATCCTTAGAAGCCAGTGATATTTCACAGGGTCAGCTGGCTGCCTCATGTCAAATAAACTGTTAATTATTTAATTTGTTAATAAAGTATTTTTACTGACAGGGTTTGGGATTTTCTGCTTTGTATGCCAAAATAGCTTGGCTGGCTTTGGGTACTACATACCTTCATCTGGGGGAGTGAAATTATCTTCTGCTGCTCTCCCTCAAGGAGCAAAATATCTTGATTTTGCTCTGGATACGTCATGGGGCCTTTCCCTCTGTGAGGACAGGACACCTACAAATAGTTGACCACCACATTCATATGGCCCTCCCATATGTTATATAAGGAGAATAAGCAGAGCTTGGAAGAATTAACTTTTGGTGACATGCTGCTGGGGGCATTTTGGAAGTTGCAGTCCAAAAAGTAACTTTTAGCTTTGACACAGAAATTGCTCAGCATGCCTCCTTCTCACACTGCCACAGTTCTTACATGACCAGCATAATGTAAAAAGGAATGCCTAGAATTCATTGGCCATCTTTATTTTGTGGCAAACCATCACAAAGAGTGATCTTTACTTTATGGCACATGACCAGGCAGAGTTTGCTCATTTTACCTGTCAAATGATTTGATATGCTGCTTTCCACCTCAGAGGAAAAAATGGGGAGGGAGGGAAGAAGGAAATAATATTTTCTTAGAATGTTATTAATTGCTAAACTGTCATTGACTGTTTAATACTATGTTGCTAAAACCTCATATACCACTTTTATTGACAGTTGCTAAATGGAGGAATTGTTGTTGTTGTTTAGATTTCATCCCATACAAAGGAGATGTCTTGCCATTAAAAATTATTTGGAATCATGCTTGACCTACATGGGAAAGTCAGCTTAAGTTAAATATGGGAGAAAATTAGTACATTTCCAGATATAACCTATTTCTTCAGGGAATATTTATGCTTTAATAACAGGATTCTAATTCAAGTATGTTGCCATGCTGGTATAAGCAGAGTTTTCAGTCTGTGTTTGTTTGTAGAGACAGATGTTGGTAAGCACACAAAATATTTTACCATCTATGGTAGATTAAAAAAAAATATTTGTTTGTTAAGAACAGAAGTTGTGGGTTGGGAAACAAGAGGAGAAAACAGCAAAGAGAGTCTAGAAAAGTCTGGGAAGCAAGCCATTTAATCACAGCAAGCTGCCTTCTGTCACATTTCTCCTTATTCTACAGTTTATTGTCAATTCATTAACAGTTTTATAGTAATAGCTCCCTCTCATGGTCACAGATGGAGCCACAAACTCACTGCCTTTGTAAATCACATAATGGGGAGAGCTTGCTTCAGACTTTATTCCTTTATTATATTGCACTGTATATGAAGCACAATTTTGAATTCTGTTATGTTTTGAAGTAAGTTGCACCCCCCCACCCCCCAGCTCATACTGTGCCAATACACTACCTTTACCCACTAGACCCCCTTCTCTCTGTGTTCTTCCCAATGCCACTCTTCACCTCAATTAGAGCAGTCTGACTGCAACAAGGACTGGGGGTGTGTGTGGCTTAGACAATGCTTTTCATTACTGCCCTGTGACACAGACTGAAGAACAATCAAGGGGAAAATGAGCTAGACTATCATTTCTAAAGAGCAATGGAAACTACTATTATACCAGTCCCAATTCAGAATTGGCAACATGAAATTGCAGCTATTTTGTCAGTCTACAGCAGAGGGAGATAGAAACTGAGTCCATTTCTTCCATCAGTCCTGCTGAAAGACCAGCTTCATCAGTCTTCTGCTCCCTCTAAATTGCTCCACTTCTAACAGTTCGTTATAACAGCTCCTATACTACGTGTGTCTGAGTTTGCTTTCATTCTTTCCCCCTCCTCCTTTTCCTTTTGTCATGTCTTTTAGATCTTGAGCCTATGTACATACACCACTCTGGAAGCCTTTCTGGCTAAAGAACAGGGCAAAACACCTTTAAATAAACTACATAAATGTAGGGAGGTAGAAAGCCTTGCTGCAGTGGAAAGGTCTTGTCAATCTGTTTATGTGTCTTCTAATTTCATTTACCTTTCCCCAGTTCCATTTTCATTCATAAGGCGTATGAGGCAGACAGAAATGGATCAGACCATATACTTTCACAGACTGCTGCCTCTGAGTATGGTGTTTTTGCTAGTATTCCCTTGTATATCTGGTTTGCTTGTTCCCTTTCCAACTGGCCTCCTACACTTTGGCATAATGGTAAAACAATCATACGTGGATCAAACCAAAACAGTGCCATCTCCCAGACAGACTCAAATCCTCACTGGACCAATGGTTCAGATGCAACTTTTCTAATGTAATTCCTGTGTGTGGATGTTGTGATATCATGTGCTGGACAGACAAACTGGGTGGGAATGGAGGGACGTCATGCTCTGAATACTCATCACACAACTGGGGAGCAATCTGGGTAAGAGTCTGACTGACATAGAGGCAGCAATAACAATCAACAGTGTCAATGAATAATAATCCTTGAATGTATATATAGGGAGGTGGCTATTTAAAAAAAATCCTTAGCAATAAGAAGATATGTTTAAGTTTTAAAAAACACTAAATGGCAGCTTGGAATGTGACTTTTTAGAAAGAACTAGTTACATTACTCTGATCACCTAACAAGTCATTGCTTGTCACTGCAGTACGAAAGTAATTTGCTAGATTACTCATTACTGGATTACCACATTTCTGTTGCTGTTACTATTGTGGCACTGAAAAACACAGGAACATGCTCTCTGAATTCTCAGTAGACTATCGTACCTGGATTCCTACCCCCCCTCAGCCAACAGAACATACAGCTTCCATGAGCACTGCAGACAGATGCTCTGGGAAGGTATGCAGGAGTCACTCACTATCTCCCTCTTTTTTCCCCAGCTCCATCTCCTCCAAACAATTGCTCCAAATCTCATGCCTGGGTAGATTTCAGGCATGCAAAGAAAATTCCAAAGTCTCTCTTCACAGCTTGCTCTAATCCTGCCAGTTCAAGTGAACACCCTGTGGTGCTGTTTGGAGCAGCTAGCCTACTAAGGCACCTTGTTCTCCTATCACTCACGCTGACTCTATTCACTCCCTCCACTTCTATCACTCACACCGACTCTCTCTGGGGTCGTTTCCACGGCAAAATAAATCCTCAAAGAATGCGACAAGAAGCCTGATAGTTCCCACACATCTCGAAGCAACAGCGCCCTTTTCAAAAGGAGGGGGTGCAAAAAACCCATAAGTTGCGCAGTATCAGCTTTCGCTAGTTTTCCGCACTTTTTTGATTAAGTTCGCGAAAATGCGCATACTTTACCGTGGGAACTAACGATCGTGTAAACTGGCATCTGCCTTTTCGAATTACTGTGAGCAGAGCTGAATCCTGATTGGTTGGAGTGCTTTATCCGAATAGACTGAAGGGTTGGAGAGAAGAAATTCACCCTCCTTCTGCTTGCAACTCACTTTGGAAAACGGAGCCCTTCCTGTCTATCTTTTGGGGGGTGGGGGGGTGGGAAGATGCTTCGCTGCTTCGCTGGGGTGTGTGGGTGTGTGTGGGTGTGGGTGTGTGCTGGAAAACAGCCGATCGCATGTTCGTTCTTTTGTTTGTTTGTCCTTCCATTCACTTGCCTTTATTCAAGCCTTCGGAGGGAGGGAAACCAAATGAGGCAAGCCCTAGTTCTGTGGTGTGTGTTTGTGTGTGCATGCAATCTGCTCCACTATGCTTTTCTTGTTCGTGCTTTCATTGACTCCTTTCTTTACAAAAGCCTTTCAGGGCTGGGGAAGACGGGGGAGTTTGTCAGATCGCTCTTTCGATTGCTTGTTTGTTTGTCCTTTTTCTTTCCTCTCATTATTTATGGTTTCCATGACCCCCTCCTTGCTCCCTCCCCGCCTCCTGCCTGACTTTAATCATCTGGAGGCGATTCCCCCCCACCTTTGCCTGTGTGAATTAAGCAAAACAGAAAGTGTCTGGATCATTCGAAATGCCAGGCACCGTGGGATTTATGCGCTCCTGATACGAAAGGACGGTAATCCGGAATCTGGCGAACTTTTTCCTGTCGTGGAACCGGCCCCTCTCTTTCCAGAAGCTGCAGCAGTCTCTTTCACTGGAAAAGAATTGATGAAGGCTGAAAGGTCAGGCTCACTTTAAAGTTTTCTTTCAAAATTTCCTCCTAACTAGAGTCTCTCGGTGCAACTCATTTTTGCAATGTGTTTCCTCCTCTCCCTCTCCCTTCCTCCCTTACACACTCCACTCATCCAGTCATTCCTTCCTTCTTGCTGGCTCTTCCACTCTTCACTAACTGCTCCAGATTCCACATAGGCAGCACAAGACAGCCACCTTTCCCTCCTGTTTCTCAAACAGAATCAGACCACATCCAGTAACAGGCAAAAACCTTATTATGTTTAACTGAAAGCTACTGAATCACTGCCCTTACAGGCAAAAAAGTAACACTGTTCCAGCTCATTACTGCAAGATGTAACTAATTATCAAAATAACTTGTTACAAGTAACATGCGGCTAGGTACACTATACATGAGGAATAAGGAATATACTGTGTATATATATATATATATATATATATCACACATACACATACACAGTATATATATGTATGTGTGTGTGTGTGTATGTATATGTGTGTGTATATATATATATGTACAGTTGTCCCTTCATATTCGCAGGGGTTTGGTTCCAGGACCCTCGTGGATACCAACATCCATGAATACTCAAGTCCCATTATATGCAATGGCATAGCAAAATGGTGTCCCTTATATAAGATGGCAAAATCAAGGTTTGCTTTTTGGATTATTATTTTTTTAAGAATGTTTTCAAGCCGTGAGTACTTAAATCCATGGATACCAAATCTGTGGATATGGAGGGACAACTGTATATGTATATATATAGTGTATGTATTTGTATATTATGTATGCATATGAGTAGGCTTTATGATAAAAAACTCCATTGCCTCCAAATTCGAAACCTTGCCAACAGGACACTCTGATCACATTATTTCCTTACACTTCCCACATGTTGTTCTCTTTAGTATATATGCCCCAACTATGTAAGCCGACCTTGTAGAGAAAGACAAATTCTACACAGACCTATGCCAACTCATACAAAAAGTCCCTGTAGAAGATAAAATTATTATCCTTGGTGACTTCAATGCCAGAGTGGGAAAGAACTCCGAAGCCTGGAAAGGTGTCTTAGGCAAGCATGGTGTTTGAAATTGCAATGATAATGGACTCCTCTTTCTAGAGTTTTGTGCAGAACAACAGCTGACTATTACAAACACTATCTTTCAGCAGAAAGATAGCTTGAAGATAACCTGGATGCATCCCCGATCCAAACATTGACACCTCATTTACTAGGTTCTAGTCCGCCAGAGAAACATTCGCAATGTCCGTCATACTCGAATGATGCCCAGTGCAGAATGCCAAACAGATCATCGCCTTGTAAGATGTAAACTAAATCTTCATCTTAAGCTCAAACCTAAGAGGGGCGGCATCTTAAAGAGGAGACTCCAAGTCAACAATCTTCAACAAGCTACCATGAGAGACAACTTACAGGCAACTCTGCAAACAAAAATTGAAGACCACCCTACAGATCCTTCTCCTACAGTGCTTTGGCAACATATCAAAAACAGTATCCTCCACTCTGCGGAAGAATCCCTCGGGTTCTCCCATAAGAAAAATCAAGACTGGTTTGATGAAAACAACCAAGAGATCCAGGAGCTGTTGGCAAAGAAGAGAACTGCTCACCAGGCATACCTCGCCCAGCCAACTTCCCATGTAAGAAAAGCAGCTTTCCGTCTCACATGTAGTAAACTTCAACAAAAACTCTGAGACATGCAGAACAAGTGGTGGATCAATATAGCAGAAAAGACACAACGCTGTGCAGATCTGGGTGATCTTAGAGGATTTTACGAAGCTCTTAAAGCAGTGTTTGGACCTACGTATCAGGTCCAAAGCTCCTTATACAGTACAGATGGTCAAACATTAATTACTGATAAAGCCTCCATCCTGAATTGATGGGCTGAACAGTTTCAAAGTCTCTTTAGTGCCAACAGAGTAGTCCAAGGCTCAGCTATCCAACATATGATACAAAAACCAATGAAAAATGAATTGGACATAGCTCCCATTTTGGAAGAGATCCTTAAGGCCATACAGCAGATAAAAACGGCAAGGCAGCTGGGACTGATGGAATCCCACCTGAAGTTTGGAAACACGGAGGTCATGTACTCCACGATAAATTCCACAAACTCCCTGTGAATTGCTGGGGAAAAGGGGAACTGCATTCAGATCTCCAAGATGCAGTCATCAGCACCCTGTACAAGAAAAAAGGAGCAAAATCCGATTGCTCAAACTACTGAGGCATAACACTGCTCTCTATTGCTGGAACAATCCTTGCAAGGATACTCCTGAACAGATTAGTTCCTGCCATTGCAGAAGAACTTCTTCCTGAAAGCCAATGTCGCTTCAGAGCCAATAGGAGTACTACAGATATGGTATTTGCCCTTAGATGACTGCAAGAGAAATGTAGAGAGCAGAACAAGGGTCTCTATGTAACATTTGTTGACCTCACCAAAGCATTTGACACTGTGAGTAGGAAAGGTCTGTGGCAGATCCTAGAAAGACTAGGATGTCCCCACAAATTCCTTAGAATGATTATCTTGCTGCACGAGGGCCAGCGCGGTCAAGTCAGATATGGCGATGCTCTTTCAGAGCCCTTTCTAATAACTAATGGAGTGAAGCAAGATTGTGTTCTTGCTCCAACTTTATTTACAATCTTCTTCAGCATGATGCTCCAAAGGGCTACGGCAGAGCTTGAAGAAGACAATGGCATCTATATACGTTACCATATTGATGGTAGCTTGTTTAACTTAAGCTGTCTGAGGGCTTGCACGAAGACTCTAAACTATCTAATTTGTGAGCTGCTCTTTGCTGATGATGCTGCCCTTGTTGTTGCCCACACAGAAGCAGCTCTGCAGCGTCTAACGTCCTGCTTTGCAACAGCTGCAGAGCTGTTTGGGCTGGAAGTGAACTTAAGAAAACAGAAGTTCTTTACCAGCCTGCACCACAGGACGAACAGCATCATCCCCACATTGCAGTCGGCAAATCTGTGCTTCAGTCTGTACAGCAGTTCACCTACCTGGGAAGTATCATCTCCTCAGATGCCAAGATTGATAAAGAGATCGATCGCAGATTAGCAAAGGCATATAGTGCATTTGGAAGACTTTACAAAAGAGTCTGGAGTAATAAACACCTGAGGCGAAGCACAAAAATCAGTGTGTATAGAGCCATTGTACTGTCTATTCTCCTTTATGGGTCTGAAACATGGATCATGGATCACTTATCACCACCACTTATGACTCCTCGAACGCTTTCATCAGCGCTGTATACGCACAATCCTAAATATACACTGGACTGACTATGTGACGAATGTTGCTGTCCTTGAGCAAGCAGGGATCACTAGCATTGAGGCCATGACATTGGGAACATAGCTGCACTGGGCAGGGCACGTTTCTAGGATGGAGGACCATTGCCTCCCCAAAACAGTACTCTATGGTGAACTTGCCACGGGTCAGCGTAAGAGGGGCACTCCAAAAAAGCGATACAAGGACTCCCTGAAACAACATCTCAGGCTCGGCCAAATTGATCACCAACAATGGTCTGCCCTGGCCTCACATCAGGAGGCATGGAGACGCACTATCCACAATGCTGCAGCCTTACTTAAGAACTCATGCTGAACAAGTCTTGAAGAGAAACGACAACACAGAAAGAATCACAACCCGGAAACATCACCCAAGGAGACCTTCTGCTGTGCCTTCTGCAACTGGACTTGTTTATCTCAGATTGGCCTTTTTAGTCATCAGCGCGCTTGCAGAATGAGCAGGATGAGTCCTTCCTGAATCTTTGCGAAGAAAAGCCAGAGATGCATATGAATTTTGGAATACGGTCAGTGACCGCAATAAAAGTATTGCTACTGTACTTGCGGAAAGATGGTAGTTGCAAACACTATCTAACAGGCACTTGGGACAGTTACAGCAAGGCATAATCCCCACCCCCCAGCAGAACCGGTAGTGTTGCTGAGCTACTTTGAGGTTTCTGCAAGTACTGCTCGGGCTACTGCAAATCCAACTTGACTAGAACGACTGTTATAGAATTAGAATCATAGAGTTGGAAGAGACACAAGGGCCATCTAGTCCAACCCCCTGCAATGCAGGAATACACAATCAAAGCATTCCTGACAGATGGCTATCCAGCCTCTGTTTAAAAACCTCCAAAGAAGGAGACTCCACCATATGCTAAGGCAGTGTATTCCACTTCTGAACAGCTCTTACTGTCTGGAAGGTCTTCCTAATGTTTAGGTGGAATCTCTTTTCCTGTAGCTTGAGTCCATTGCTCTGTGTCCTAGTCTCTGGAGTAACAGAAAACAAGCTTGCTCCATCCTCAATATGACATCCCTTCAAATATTTAAACATGGCTATCATGTCCCCTCTTAACCTTTTCTTCACCATGCTAAACACACCCACCTCCCTAAGCTGCTCCTCATAGGGCATGGCTTCCAGACCTCTCACCATGTCTGTCGCCCTCTTCTGGAAACATTCCAGCTTGTCCATATCCTTCTGGAATTTTGGTGCCCAGAACTGGATACAGTATTCCAGGTGAGGTCTGACCAAAGCAGAATACAGTGGCACTATTACTTCCCTTGATCAAGCCACTATACTACTATTGATGCAACTTAGAATCACATTGGCTTTTTTAGCCACCACATCGCACTGCTGACTCATATTCAGCTTGTGGTCCTAGATCCCTTTTGCATGTACTGCCATCAAGCCATTGAAAAATACAAGTATGTGCTATCGACAGGGAGGAAAGCATACTTTATTTGATGTACACTTAAAGTGAACCAATCTAAAGCACTTCTCAAAATAATGCAGATTGGAACACCGTTATCCCTTCTGCAACACACATCTTGGATGTAAAATTGTAGCAGAACAGGCTGGACTCATCCATCCCTAAACAGGGTACTAACCAGGGTACTGACAGTTCTACAATACCATGTCCAGGTCTCTGAAAAGCCTAAGGCTATACAAAGTATATCTGAGAACCTGCTTTTCCTATAAAGCTTCTATTACACTCAGAGCACATTGTCTGTTATTTTGGGGATGGGATCACCATGGTTATCCCACTTACCTGTGTTTAGTCATCTTCTGGTCATGGCAAAAATGGTTAAAGAACCTGGCATAGTACAAATGCATCACTGCATGTTCTTTTCCTCCAATGTACAGATCCACAGGCATCCAGTGATCTGCCAAGTCTTTGTCAAAAGGCCTGTTAGCAAAAAGGAAAAAGAAAGCACCCCTAGATGTATATATGATCAAGAAAGATGAGAGGTATTGCAATCGAAATGAATACTGTATATACTATTTACCCTAGGATTTGACAGTCTTACAGAGGAGGCTTACACTTAAATGCTACCATTAGGGGGCAATCTGATGTTATTACATTACAACAAAATCCATTCTGAATGTTCAGTGGCTACCTGTACTATAATTTGAACAGCTGGACCACAAAATCCAACCTTCAGATTGTCTGTATTCATTTGAACAAGAGTCAAGATTATCAGACAGTTCTGTGTGGGTTATTTGGGTCTGCGTATGTGACTTGTGGACCACATAGGAATATATTCAAGGCAAGGAATATACCAGCTTAGGGTCATAGTTAGAAAAGCCAAATAGGAATACATTTATGTTCTTAAAAATTGCGAAGTCATTACAAGGTAACCATTCCACTCAGAATGAAACAAAAGCTCCTTTTTAAAGTACAGCAACAGTAAAACCAAGCTTTAGAGTTGAAACAGACCAACAGGAACAACAACCCAAATTAACCTCAAGTTCATTTCAAACAAGTGGTCTCTACTGTACCAGTAAATTTTGTTTGGTTTTCTGAGGTGCTGATGCAAACAGTGCAGTTTTTTTGTGTAATAAATTGGTTGCTAAATAACAGAATTTCTCCTCCTCATTCCTAGTAAGGATTCTTGCCAAAATACCAACAAGAAGCCTTTCCCCAAGGATTACACAGCTTCATGCAGACACAGAGCCACAAATACAGATGGCTCAAGAACTGGAGTTTTTGTATACCTCCCATGCAAAAAAACAGAGGGCAGAGTTTGAAAACAGGAGGCAGAAAATGCCTTCCACACATCATATGATTAAATGTTAAATGATGCAGATATCACTTCAGAGTATGATTAGGTTTTTTAAAAGGCTAAATACCATACTTTACTACACATGCTCAACCTCTTTAATTCTAACTGTAACTCACTTCTTCTACATAAATGGTTCTGGCATAAACTACAGTTTCAAACAATGCATAAGAATCATCCCATGTGCTCAGATCTTAACTCTCTCTCTGTGTGTGTGTGTGTGTGTGTGTGTGTGTGTGCATGCACACCTTCAAGTCACCTATCAACTTATGGCGACCTCCTGAATTTCATAGGGGTTTCAGGCAAGGAATACTCAGATGTGATTTTGCCAGTTTCTCCCTCTAAAATATACCCTATAGTACCTGATATTCATTGGTGGTCTTCCATCCAAGTACTAACCAGGGCTGACCCTGTTTAGCTTCCAAGATCAGACAGGATCTGGTGGGTGTTTAGGCCTTTGATCTTAGCAACATATGGGCTCTGATTTTATTGTTTAACATTATTGGAAGCATGTAAGGAGACAGCTATGAAGTACTTGTAAAAGTCACCTTAAAATTTATTTTGATCTAATTTTATCTTATTTAGCTCCATTATGCCTCATATTTCAGCTCCATACATCAGCTGAGGGACAAACAGATTTCAAAGATTTTCAGTACTGAGGAAATTAAGGCTGCTGTTCTAAACCCAGGCAAAGTGATTTGACTGAGGTGAATGGTGTTTGTATCTTACCAGACATGTAAAGCATTGCACTGTAAATTACTTAAATTTGCTGGAACACAGCTGAAATACAGTAGAAATTGTTTTCTGCTGCAGCTATCAAATAATCTATTCATGTAAGTTTCTCATAAAATGGATTCCTAAAAGTATGGGATTTTCATGGTTCGATGAATGCTTATTTGGATGTGCGCCTCATATAACACACTGGGATGTAAATCTAAGAAAATATGCCTAGAAGTGAGCTGTTATTTTGCTCAATGTCATTGGGGTAGATAGGCATTAAATTATACTTCGGCCCCAGTGAAGCCTGTCAGACCTAAGACATGACTAATGTGCTCCTCTGATTTCAAGACCTAACTAACTTATTCTGCATCCAGACCAATAATATTCATTTTACACTTCTGAATCCTGAGAATTCAACAAACATGGTGATTTCAGTTTTTTTGAGTCAAATATTCTCTTTTACAAAAGCTGTCTGTACCCCTGAGAAGAAGTCACATTTATAATTTCAGCTGTGGATGTGAAGAGCTACACAACTAGCATAGCAGAACAGCAACTGTAGAAGCAGTTATTATAGCAGGGGAATCCTGGGTATATTATAGTTCCTTTAGCTTGTTATGTAAAACTAAATAAAACTAAATAAACTAACTAAATAACGAACCAGAAGAAACAGTGCTCTTTCCCCTTTGAAGTCAGGATGGGCGATAGCATTTTGTGCCAACTTTTATCACTTAAGCCAAGCTTTTGATATGGCCAGAATGCAACAGCATCTGCTGACAGAACTAAGCTGACTAGCAAAACCAATCACTCTTCCTCTGAGCCCTCCCCCAGCAAAGAACTAGGAAATCCTTCACAGAAGGTTTTTGGGTGGCACTGAGGACTACAGAGCAGAAAGGAAGAAAGTTTAATCAACCTAGAGGTTGGGCACTAGTAGAATGTTGGATTTAGAACTATATGTATGAATGAGTGTCGAAGCCCATAATGCTTTGATGCCTAAATACCTAAAAATCACTACATTGTAACAAAATTTAGGAAACAGGCACCGTTCCCAGAGTTAGAATCTAATATTGTCCAATATAGATGGCCATCAAGTTCCCTCCCAATATGTATTGCATACAGTCAGACCCCTGTATCCACGGAACCAATATTCAGTTTCAGTTATCCGTGGGACACAAAATAGGGGATACATACCATAGAGTCACACTGGAAAATGCATAGAGAGGTGTCCTCTCTAGGCATCTTTTAGGTCCTCCAATGCAACTCCATGGCATGTTTTTACTGGGAGTCCTTTATTTTAATAGGTCACTGTTATGCATGGTTTCTGGTATCCACGGTAAGTATGGGAACCAAACCCCTGCAGATACGGGGATCTGACTGTATTTTGGGATCAAAGCATTGTTATTATATCTTATTTCCAACCGTAATTCAGAATACAGCATACTACAGTATATACATCTATATACATTTTCCAATATATATAACAATATTTATTATTTCCGTATATAACAAACTCAAGGTGTTAGTGTAGGTGGAAGATACATATTTTGATTTTCCTAAGCAAAATCAAACATGTAATTCTGTTATGATCTGCTGCTCTTCAGCTCATTCTTCTAACTTCTAAAGCAGATATTAAGGTTTATTTATTTATAGTATTTCTGTATCACCTCCCAGCTATCAAGGGCTCCCAAGGCAACAAGCAAATAAAAAACAATTAAAACAATAGAGATAAAAATATTTTAAAAACACATTATAATATTTAAAAAACTCCTAAAAGCAGTCTAAAAACAATCCTAGACTCCAGTTTTAAAACAGTTAAAACAGAAATTTCAAACACTAAATATCATGTAGAACAACACTGTTTTGGCTGCCTGCTAAAAGCTTAAAGAGATAGGGGGAGACTAATTTCCTTGGGTAGGGAGTTCCATCATCATCATCATCATCAATTTTCTTGCTATCCTACCTTCCCCCCCCAACCCCCCCCCTGAGACTCATGGCAACATATGAATTAAAATACAATCGAATTTAAATATGAAGTTAAAACATATCAAACAAATCAAAATTAAAAAGGAATTAAACTACCAACATTTAAAAACAGTCTAACAAGTACGGTTAAAATTATAAAAAGTAGTCGTTCTAAAAACCCAACAACAGTACAGTTGAAACAAAACACTACAGCACCCTGCTAAGAACTCTTACTTGAAAAACTTTCTTTTCTCAAAAGTCTGGTGGCATAAAATAGTATACGCTTGCAGATAGGACTGGAAGGAGGGGGGCATTCTAGCCTCCCAAGGCTAGTTCCAAAGCCTAGGGCCAGCCACATCAAATTTATTGATGTCCAATAAACCCAATCTTTAGGGTTCTCTTGTGTAAATTGGAACTGTGATGTTAGATGCTTCTTCTTTCAGCATATTGCCAGTCTCATTAATGAACTAAACAACTTGGCTCAAACTGGGGCCTACCAACTAAAGTACTGTCTAAATGTTTCTCCTTGAAACATGTCTTCTCCTGTGGTTATCTTGATTAACTTCCAAACTTGCCTCCTGTGATACATGGTGAAATATAGGAGTTCCTTAGACTCTGGAAACATAGAGAACAAAAATGTTTTCTCAATTTGCCCACTGTGTTCTTTCCCACTGTCCGGAAGATATAGTACAGTACTATTGATAATATCTGAATCTTCCCAAATGAGCCTGCTTGGATTTTAAGATCTTCAGAGGAGACCCTTTTTTCTTCCCCACCACCTCGACAGGCATATCTGGAGGAAACACAACAGAAGACTTTCTTCATGGCTTTGTGATTCCTCAGATGAGATTGGCTGATTGTGTCCTGGTGGCCCATTGTGTCTTGGTGGCAGATGAAGACTCTTTTGTTTCAATGGGCTGTTTATGGGGAAACGAGTTTTAATAACATGCTGTATTGCCCATATTTGTAGTTTTTTTTAATGGATTTTTTTTAAAAAAATCATTGCTTTACTTTAAATTTTATTGACAGTTTCGTTATAGTTTAACCTTTGTATGTTTTTAGAAATGTGACCTTTTATCAGTATTAATTTTTATCACCTGCTTTGAGTCTCAGGACTGGGGAAAAGACAAGATGAGGATTATAGTGATGACGATGATATCATGCTAAAAAGAACACAACTGTGTTCCACAGCAGTGACAGATGCTCTGGAAGCAATTCCAAATACATTGACAAAACATCTGAATGAATTGGCTACAGATAGGATCACAATAGCACTACTGCAAAAAGCAATACTGCTTGGAACATGCCAGATTATCTGACAATATTTCATTGATTCCTAGGTTTTTGGACGGAATCCAAATCACTGACAGTCTAAAATTCTCTCCTGTAACACTTGGCAGACTTTGAAACCAATAATAATACAGATGACAAGAAGATATGTTACAGCTTGCCTGGTTATCCATAACCAATAAAGAAAAGCACATCCTGGGCTAGATCAAATGGCTAGTCACAAACAGATTGGACCCACAGAATGAAATGCTGAATGATAGATCAAAGCTTATGTAAATCCCATTGATTTAACTGGTCTACTCTAAGCAAGGCCAGCAAGTGGATTGAGTCTCATGTGTTACTCTGATACCATCAGAATATGTAAACCTATGTAATATCTGTTTACATAGATGGAGGCTGAGAAGGTAATCAATTACCTTTTCATCCTCAGTTAGCTTTTCAGATCCTGGGAGGTTATGACAAGCTACAACATGTCTTCTGAGGTTGTGAGAAGATTTGTACCACATCAGAAGCTGCTCTTAAGTGCCAGCCCACTAACTTCACTGTATGTGAGCAAAGGGCAACAATGGCAGAATCAGAAAATATTCTCTCCCAGGAATCCTCTTTTCATTGTGCTCTGTGTCAGTTGAAGACAAAAGGATTACCTAGTCTTTTCTTCCAACCTGGGCTATGAAGAACAGGGCCAGCTAGTAGGATTACAGATCGGGCTGACTGCCAGAAAGCATAAAAACAAAATTACTTACCTCTCAGAGTTATGGGGATCAGTGTATCTCAAATAATACCAAGCTGAATCAACAAATGTATCCATGGTATCTGTTTCTCTCCTTGCAGGTTTCTTGCATCTGAAGAATACAAATTATCATTATTAGGGTTCCACTGGGATAGAAGGTAATAGAGTAGAAGTTTTTATTTATATGATATTCTACTATTGTTCACTAGAAATTACAAAGGTCACATCAGAGCCAATGTGCACTCTACAATTCTGTGATTCTCTCTTCACAAATGTAGCTTCTAACCAAGCATGTGAAAATGAGGCTTCACAGGTCTTGGCAGATGTGAAATCCACAAGTCTGTATTTTGCAAGTCAATTGGCAGTGAGGGGTCATAAATGAAAACAACTGAGGAGAATTTCTATTGCAATTAATGTTCAAAATCTGTTCTATGCTATTTTCCTTCCTAAACTTCATACAAGTGGGCCACAAATAAATGATTACAAGTTATAACCACCACCAACACCACTACCTTTCCATTATGGATTCAATAATTTCCAGTTCTAAACTATTACAAAACCTCAAGATTTCCCAGGAGCCACAAACTTTTACCTCTTTTAATCAGTATTCCGATGTAGAGCCCCCCCCCCAAGCAAAGGAATGCCAGCATGGAGTGTTTGTTGGGAAATGGATATAGAAACAAAATATTGCTGCCTATTGGAGCTTTGTAATGTAGAACTCTGAAACCTATTAGTGAAATCAGCAAAGAGAAAATGTGTCAGGTGGACAATATTACCCAAGATTTGACTTCATTTTATCAGGATTATAAACTTGAATAAAGACAGCCCTCTGTATCCATGGAGTTGGCATCCACGGATTCCACCATCCACGGTTTGAAAATATTTTTTTTTAATAAATAAATTCCAAGAAGCAAACCTTGATTTTGCCATTTGATATAAGAGACACTATTTTACTATGCCACTGTATATAATGGGACTTGAGCATCCATGGATTTTGGTATCCATGAGGGGTCCTGGAACCAAACCCCAGCAGATACCAAGGGCCCACTGTATAGAGTTATAAATTATTAATATTATTTTGTCTCCAGACTAAATTAATCAAATGTAGGTTCCACTAAAATCAATGTGAAAACTTAGGTCTTGCTGATTCTAATAGGAACTCAATGCAACTAACTTAATCTGGATCCAGTCCATTGATAGCCTTGAATGTGGAGTTCTCTCTCTCTCTCTCTCTCTCTCTCTCTGAATATTACAGAAAGCACTAGACTTAAGAAGAGACTGCTCAAACAGTCTCATAATGTTGGATGGTGCTATATGTATGAAACTCCAAATAGCGGGATATTTTTCTATGGTCAACGGAATGAATATAGAGAAGTATTCCCTCATGAAACTGCACATATAGATTCTAATTTAGAATAGTCTCAGGAGAATTGTACAAGATGATCCTTTTGAACACGTGGGTTAGGACTTAGTTTCACCACTAAGTCAGAGATGCTAAGAATAACTGAGAGGAAGGGAACAGACTAGGCAACCCAGTCTGGAGCGCCTGGTGACAGCAGTCCCACTCCCAATGAGAAGCCCTCCCTAATGATGCTGAAAACAAGTATTTGTTATTACTTCAAAATATCTCAGTTACAAATCTGGAATTCAAAGCAATTCTGAAGGCCAGGCCCTCATTAAGCCCTGCTTTTCTCAGACAATGCTGATCTCAGAATAACTCTGTGATAGTCCTCTGCACCGGTCATATTTTTAAAGAGATTACTGTTGGCCATATTAAAAAGAAAGATATAGAGTACAAGGAGATTCTTTTGTTGAAATTTGCCAGTGCCTGAGTTCCTCTTTTCATCTCAAATGCCTTTTGTAACAACAACCAAAAAAGGGGAGACTCCTCCTGAGCTGCAGTGCTGAGGTACCTCATTACTAGATACAATCTTTTCACTTGTGTTTGAATGTCCAGAGAAAGTGGCAGGTTTACTGCAACTGCATTCTGAAGTGTGAATGGCTTGAGATCACTTATAGCTCCAGCAAGGCAGCCTATTAACACAGAATTCATCATGCCTGCTCTGCTGAGAGCAATGTTCCATTATTCACATGATGAAAAAAGAGTCTCCCCAGGATAAGGGTACATTCCAGTACTTCCCGCCTACCATGCTAAGAGAGTACAGCTTTAGTTTCCCCAATGAATATGTAGTTCTCTCAGTCTGAATTAGAGTCTGTTGACCAAGCAAACATAAACCTTAAATCTAGTCAGCATAAAATCTCTTTCTGATCTAAAGAGTTGTCTGCCATAAACAGCACAGAGTTCAGATTTATGCTAAAAGCACCTGTCTCAAAGTGACTTTGCACATTATAATTTTCCAGTGTAGAGAGAAATCTTCTGGTGCGTAGTAACCTCCTGATCCCTTGATTTGTAGCAAAATTAAGCATAAACTAGGTTTACTATGTGCTATTTTTTTTAAAAAAAGGAATGTGTAGTTCTAGACTCATACAAGTAAATAAGTGAATAAAAATCCCTTTTTCTTTCAGTGAGAGATAGAAGAATAATGAAAGAAGTCCATAATTTTGCACTAGAGAGAAAAAAACTGACCTTGACCCCAAAGAAAGCCTATCGTACCCTACAATACCAGCTGAGTGGTAAGACAAGAAACAGACATACAAACTTAGAATATTTCTTTTTTTATTAAAAGATCTGGCACATTGGAAGAAACATAAGACTCCTCTCTGTTTTAATAGTAGGTAATATTTTCTGTCTTCTTTTTTAACCACTAGCCATTACCCAAAGCAGGTACTTTAAAAATACACAATTGTTTACAAATTATGGCCAGAAGACAACTTATTTATTTAAGAGTTTCATAGCCTGAACTTTCCTTCCTCTCATCTCTACCCCAAACAGAATATCCCAGATATTATGCACAATAATAACATGAACAGTACAATTTTAAAATGTAGTAAATTTGAAGGCATGAAGAACTATTTCGACTAGTTAAAATTCCAAACTTTATTTTTTAATTAATGTATAGAAAATATACAGCATAATGTACTAACCTTGGACATGAGCAGTTGACCCAGTGTGAAACTGAAGCTAATGGTGAGCCACCCTTGCCTGTAAAGGATGTTATATTGGGCAACTTCACAGGTAAATCCTTGTACAGCACAGGCACAGGGCCACAGGTCTGGCAATGAATAATTGGAATCGGTGTCCCCCAATAACGCTGTCGGGAAACTAGCCAATCTTTTAACTTACTACTTGTTAGGTATCCTCCCACTCTTTTATTTTTGGCTTGCTCAGTGATGGCATTTAATGCTTGTTGTCTACTCATACCTGTGAACTGATAAAAAGAAAGAGAAAGCACAACTCATATACTGCACTAATCATTCTATGAAGAGTAGTCACATAATGTTCATATGCATGGCAAATAACTTCATCCACAGTCACAAGATACAGCTGTTCATGAGTGAGAGAAGAAGTATTTGAGATGGACTGCCTTCCTTCCTCTGCCTGATAGTGGTTCCAAAAGCTGAAACTGGGCCCCTCTGCCCTCCCTTCACACAAGTCATTAAGACATCCTGTCCTGTGAGAAGGAAAGGAATAAAAGCCAGTGTGTTGTGGTGCATACCGTGCTGGACTGAGACTTGGGAGATCCAGTCACCCACTAAGACATGAAATTCACCTGGTGACCATGGGCCAATCAACCTCTCTCAGCCTAACCTAGCTCACAGGCTTGTTGTGAGGACAAATGGAGAGGGGAAGAGAGCCATACAACATCACCTTGAGCTCACTGGAGGAAAGCTTGAATATAAATGAAACCAATAAATAAGTAAAATAAATAGCCGGAAGGAAATGGTGGCCCATCCTACCACTGTTTCAATGATATATTATTCTTTGTAGTTGTTGCTGTTGTAGTGCATCTTCATGTCAACTCTGACTTATGGTGCCCTCGTCCTAGGATTTTCTTGGCAATATTTATTCAGAGGATGTTTGCCACTGACTTCCTCTTAGGCTGAGAGTGTATAACCTACCCAAGGTCACCCAGTGGGTTTCCATGGCTGAGGACAGAGTCAAACCCTGGTCTTTCAAAGTCCTTGTCCAACACTCAAACAACTACACCACATTGGCTCTCTATTATCCCATCTGCAGCCAAAGAGTAGGATTAAAATGCTTAAAATAATAATGTAAGGAACAATAATAATTTTGACTCAATTTCCAATAGACTCTTCTTTCTCTGTTCATGTCTCTCATTCATACTTGCCCCCTTCAGAGTTGAACAGCTAAAAGAGTTTCCTTTCCTTGAATAATAATGCAACTTATTTGATGGTTTCAGGATTCAAAAGCTCTTTTCTGAGATTTCTTAGTTCCTTCTGACTCTAAATGTATTTTGATGAGTATAAAAACTAAATGGAACACTAAGCAGAAGTGTTTGAATAACCTGAGGTCAGGAAAATGATTTGTGATGTTCTACACATAAATCAGAGCTCCATAACTTCCAGAAGTCATTTTGGGGCCCTACCATTAGACAGTGTGAGGTGATCACCTCAGGTAACAGTTACTAAGGGTAAGAGTGGCAGCCTCCTTAGCTGTTCCTTGTGAATTCTCTGTTACCCTTTGGTGGAGGACAGAACTGTATTGGCCATACAATGTGTCCTTAGGCCCTCCTAAACCTGCCTGTTGCTTCATGTCTCATGGAGGATGCATCTCATCACAAGATTTAAAGTAAATTTCAACTGTCCAGCCAGCTTCTGTACAAGGGTAAGGATGGGGCACCAACTTACTCTGCCTCAGGCAGTACATTCTGGTCTGATTCTCTTTGTGGAGCCAACTCTACATGTTCATGTTGTAAACCTCTCAGAATGTTCCTAGGCACTGTTAAGGAGCAGGGATGATAAAAACAGAAACTCACAGCAATGCACCAACCTCGCCAGAATTGATCAGTCTCTGTGAGCCATCTGACTGAGTTTCAATAACTTCTTCAAATGATAGGCCCAAATTCCTAGCAACTTCAGCATCATCTGGTTCAGTGCAAGGGATTCCTGGGCAGGGAAAATATAGGAAAGCATTTCTTAAACAGTTTTTTTTTTTAAAAAGAGACTACGGAACTCTTCATATTTTAAAACAGAAGCTCATTCAAGCAGATTTCCTACTCAGAACTTAGCCAGCAATAGTAACTGTACACTCTTTGTGTATACTTTCAACTCAGTTAATTCATATTTTATTTATTCCTTTCAATCTACAAAATGAGTATTAAAATAAAAAAATATTTCCATTTTCATAAAACCAAAATGCTCTATGTTCAATCTAACTTTAACTCTTTGCAGATTAAATTCAATACATTTTCACAGATGTGAAGTCGAAGGCTTTCACATAGGTTTTCCTTGGATGGCCAGCATCCATAGGTTTTTCAGTTTTTTCCAGGCTGTGAGGCCATGTTCTGGAATAGTTTCTTCCTGACGTTTCACCTGCATCTGTGGCTAGCATCCTCAGAGAATGGTTGGGTAAGTGTGTGTGTGGAGTTTATATGCTGTGAACCCCTGTTGGGGAGTATATATAAATCTGTGTAATTGAATGGTTAGTTTCTGGGTATAGAAATGCAAGGCTCGTTAGTGTCTCTATGGCTAATGGTTGGTTGATGGGCCATTATCTGCTGGAACTCCCCTTGTCCCTGGGTGGAATTCCTCTGTAAGTGTTGAGCTTTGATTCCATTGTTCTTCAAAACTGGGAGCCAGATTTTGTTTACTTTTAAGGTTTCTTCTTTCCTGTTGAAGTTGTCCAGGTGTTTGTGGATTTCAATAGCTTCTCTGTGCATTCTGACATGATAGTTGTTGGCCTGGTCCAGAATTTCTGTGTTTTTAAATAGCATTTTGTGTCCAGGTTGGTTTATAACATGTTCTGCTACTGCTGATTTTTCTGGCTGGCCCAGTCTGCAGTGTCTCTCATGTTCCTTGATTCGTGTTTGCACACTGTGTTTAGAGGTCCCTATGTAAGCATGTCCACAGCTGCATGGTATGTGGTAAACTCCTGCAGCTGTGAGAGGGTCTCTTTTGTCCTTCGCTGAGCATAGCATTTCTTGGATTTTCTTGGTTGGTCTGTAGATTGTTTGGAGGTTGTGTTTCCTGATCAGTTTCCCTATTCTGTCTGTGACTCCTTTGATATATGGTAAAAATACCTTCCCTTTGGGTGGCTGTTTTTCTTCTTCATTCCTGTGGTTTTTTCTGGGTTCACCAAAGAAGAATTCAAACAGATAGTGAACACATGTAGGAGTAAAGTCAGAAAAGCTAAAGCGCAGAATGAGCTTAGGCTTGCTAGAGAGGTTAAGAACAATAAAAAGGTGTTTTTTGCGGGGGGGGGGGTATGTCCACAGCAAAAGGAAGAAGAAGGAAATGGTAGGGCCACTATGTGGAGAAGATGGCAAAATGCTAACAGGGGACAGAGAAAAGGCAGAATTACTCAACACCTTCTTTGCCTCAGTGTTTTCAGAAAAGGAAAAGGGTGATCAACCTGAGGATAATGGAACAGAGGACCCAATAGGGGAAATCCAGCACAGAATAGGTAAAGAGGTAGTACAGGAATACCTTCTTAACCTAAATGAATTTAAATATCCAGGACCAGATGAACTACATCCAAGGGTATTAAAAGAGCTGGCATATGTAATCTCAGAGCCATTGGCAATAATCTTTGAGAACTCTTGGAGAACAGGAGAAGTCCCAGCAGACTGGAGAAGGGCAAATGGTGTCCCCATCTTCAAAAAGGGGAAAAAAAGGATCACAACAATTACCGTCCAGTTAGTCTGACATCAATACCAGGGAAGATTCTAGAGCAGATCATTAAACAGTCTATGAACATTTAGAAGGCAATGCCATAATCACAAAAAGTCAACATGGGTTTCAGAGAAACAAGTCATGCCAGACTAATCTGATCTCTTTTTTTATATAAAATATCCAGCTTGGTAGATGAAGGGAATGCTGTGGACATTGCATACCTTGATTTCAGTAAGGCCTTTGATAAGGTTCCCCATGACATTCTTGCAAACAAGCTTGCAAAATGTGGGCTAGACAAGTTACCGTATATTCCAGCATATAAGACAACTTTTGAGCACTCAAAAATACCCTCCAAAATTGAGGGTCGTCTTATACACCAGATATACTTTGCTTCACCCGCCTACCTATCTCCTACCTCTTTGCAACCTTCGCAAACGGAGCGAAGATGCAGGGGATGGGGCAGGGGGGTTGAAGCAAAGTGTTTAGCAGTTCATTCTCCCCCCTCCTCTGCCTTCTCCCCCTTTGGGGAGCAACAGAAGACAGAGGAGGGGGGTGAACGTTGCAATTTGCCGCGGCCGCCACTCGATCACCTGTGTGTTCAGCGGCCGAGGCAAACCGCTAGATTCACCCGTTCCCCCCACCTTCAAGGAAGGTGGGGAGAAGGGGCGAAAATGCCCAGTTTGGCTTGGCGGCCCCGTTACCTCCATCTGGGATCCCTTCCGAAGGGGAACGGGTGAATCTAGCGGTTTGGCTCGGCGGCCCCGAATCCCCTGCCTTGGCTCTCTTCCGAAGGGAGCCCAGATGGAGATAACGGGGCCGTGTTGGGCCAGGACTCTAGGAGTCAATCCACACTACACAAATAATTCATTTTGAAACTGGATTATTTGCCATGGCTCCTCCCTATTGAATTCTGGCATTTGTAGTTTTACAAGGCCTTTAGCCTTCTCTGCCAAAGCATGCTGGTGCCTCATCAAACTATAAATCCCATTATTCCATTGGATGCAGCCATGGCAACTAATCCAGTTTCAAACTGGATTATTTGTGTAGTGACAGTAAGAGCTGTTCAGCAGTGGAACACACTCCCTCAGAGCGTGGTAGGGTCTCCTTCCTTGGAGGTTTTTAAACAGAGGCTGGATGGCCATCTGTCAGGGATGCTTTGATCGTGATTTCCTGCGTGGCAGGGGGTTGGACTGGATGGCCCTTGTGGTCTCTTCCAACTTTACAATTCTATGATTCTATGATAATTTTTTGGGTAAACTTTCTATACTTCTGCAAACCTTGAAGCATTCCATGCCTGCTGTTACAAGAGGCAGCTGTGTGTTCATGTATGGATGGATGCTGCTGTTTTGGTGACATATGAACTTGGTATGGCACATAGAGAATTGAGACAGCTATTAATACTTATGATACTGATGGATGGGCAATGTGAGTTACTTAATTCTTCCACATTCTCTTTTTCCATATATTCATTTTTGTTTAACTGATATTTCAAATAAAGTTTTTGAGTTTCTGCTTATTTCTTTACAGCTATTGGCTGTAAAAAGATAAATGAAGCAAATAATGTTTGCTCTTTAACAGGTATAGATGGATGCCCTTTAAACTGGAGAAGCACTAATGTAACATTTTGCTTCACCTAAAAATAAAATAATTTTAAGCTTACAATAAAAAACATTGCATGGGTTTGGTCTTTGTACTCCAAGTACAATACAAAGCTGGGACTGCATAACACAACTTCATATGATATATTTTTTAAATTGTCTGTGTACCTAGGATTGACAAATTCAAAACTCAAGAACAGTCATATAGTTTTAAATCTCCCAATGTGAGAGAAATAAGCTACCACCATTTCCCTGCCTCAAAAGGGATAATATAGAGCTGGAAAAGATGCAGAAAGGGGCAATCAAAATGATGAAGCAGCTGGAACACCCAGCTCCACTGAAACTGAATGATGGAAGCTTCAAGATAGAGAAAATGAAGAACCTCTTCACACAGTGCATAGTCAAACTGTGGAATTCACTGCCGGATGATGTAAGAGCTGCCAACTTGGACAGCTTTAAAAGAGGGGTAAGACTACCATGATGGCTATATATATTACCTCCAGTATGAGAAGGATTATGCCCTGGCATACTGGTTGTATGTATTCATGTCCCGCTTGTGGGCTTCCCTTAGGTGCATAGCTGACCATTGTGTGAACAGACTGTTAGGCGGGCTATCCCTTTGGTTTGATTCAACAAGGCATCTCTCCTCAGACTTGTTCCCCACCCCTACTGTCTTCTGCCTGTTATGCAGCCCAGCTGGAACTCTCCCCAAGGAAAGCAGGCTGGGGACAAAGGTTGGTGACAGGGTTATGGAGACAAGGAGCCGGAGAAGCCAGGGTTGCATTATTTCCTACTATAGCAGGAAAGATAAAAGTGTATTTTTCCACTGTTGAATCTGGCAAACCCTGTAGTAGCATCATCAAGCAATAGACCATTAATTGTCCTTTCATGATTACTAAAAGAAGCTAAAGATGGCAACTTTAAGTTTTGACTGTAAGTCCTATGATTTCAAGATGGCACGTAAAAACATAGTGAGTCTTTTATACTCACCTATTTTAGCATCAAGGTAGCCTTCAAACTCTGATTTTGCTGATATGACTACAGGGATCTCCTGATTGGTAAACAAGTTCATAGCTGTCACCGAAGTAAGAGAGTCTAGAAAAAAAGTAAGGATTATAATAATAGAAACATAATGGCCATTTATTACTTCACACAGCTTGCTGTTTTCCTTCTAAATCCTCATGAAGCAGTCTTTGAAGATCAGCTATTACCTTGCTTAAAGCTATATAATTTGGAATGTAATCAGTTTCTAATGACTACCAAATTTCTCCAGCTGTTCAAAGCTTTTCCTATCAATTTTATACCTTGTTTTCTTGGAAAAAGAATGACAGTTCTACAAGGTACATAAAATGTTGTATACGTGAAAGCTTCTTCCCATACATAATTTTAAAACAGGCCTGGACCAAGTACAGTCCGGATGTAACATGTGGCCTCTGAAGCCACCCACAACCCTGTCCTACAAAGTTTCCTTAAATTCTTTTCAAACAAATGTTCAGTACCATTTTTTCTCCAAAGTCCCAAAGCATGAAGCATACAATTCACCCCCACAAGCACCCAGAACTCCATGCTAGTGCCAAATACCTGTTTTATTCCATAGTGCCTCTCAAAATGGCAACAGGAAGTGACACAATGTCACCTGTTGCCATTTTGTGAGGGGATGCAGAGGAAGACGGACATATTTGGTTGGCAGTGGGGGAGGGGATGAAGCCTATGTCCCCACATACAGTTGCCCACTCCTGTTGTAAAAGGACTGTTTAAGGGTCTGCTCCCCCTCCTAAATTTTCTGTCTGTATCCGGTTGTCACAGAGCTAATCCTATATTCTGTCACTAACTGAGATCTGTCATCTATCTCTAAGGAAAATGTAATTCTGCTTTCTGTGAACAGGTGCTTCTAGTGTGCACACTTTTTTTCCTTTGGATAATGTAATAATGTGCAATGCTGTATTCTGGCCAACAGGAAGGCAGCAAATAGGGACACAAGAGAGCCTTTATGGCTCCTGGTAGAGCCACGAGGTGCGCGTTGGCCATAAGCGTGCACGGGCTGCCGCTCCCTTCGTCAGAGAGGGTGGGGGCCGCCTCAGTTGGCGGCTTGAGGGGGAGCGGCTTGGAACCGCTTGCCTCCGTGGGCATAGAAATGCAAAAGCTACTCCGCCACCCATACTTGAAGAGCCATGGCTGGGGCTTTTGAGTTCTCCCAGGCTTGCAAAAAATGAGCCCCCCCAAAAAAATCTGGCCTGCTCGATTGGCCGTGTATGTGTGTCTGTCTGAAGTTGCAAGATGGCTATTGTAGGCTTGATGAGGCGACCAGGTAGCATCACCAGCCTTTAGCTCGCTGAGAAAGACAGGGACTGGTTTGTCTCCCTTGCCTGGAGTGGTCATATATTTGTTTAATATTTTGTATGGGGAAGGGTGAGGGTGGGGGTGGGGGGTGTTTAGGGATTTTTATCTGTATTGTATTTTAATTTTTGTAAGCCGCCCCGATTGTTTTAACAGAGGGGCGGGGTATAAATAAAATTTATTATTATTATTATTATTAAAAAGCTGAAGTGCGGGGGAGAAATACATGTTTTAGAAGTGAGTCATATTAGACAGTTGGCTTCTAAATTGTTTTATTTTAAAGTTCATAAAGAATTTTAAAACCTATTTTTGTAGATTTCTATGGGTGCCCTGGTGCACAGAAAAGCAGTTAACAAATACTTTGAATAAATACATACATAGCCCATCTATACTTATATTGATATATATTCTACGCATACACAGAGAATGCTCTTAATTCACAAAAGCTTAGACTACAATAAATCTTACTACTTGTAAGGTGCTGCAAAACTTTTTGTTGCTTTAGCTATAAAGCTATATCATCATTTGCTCATTTAGCATTTTATCAGGGGACAGGGACTAACAGTTATTTCACCTGATCCTGTAAGGACTCATGTTCTGGTCTGAATTCTCTATCTGAGCAAACTGTCTGTACAGAGAAAACTAGAGGAAAGTACACCTTCCTCTACATACCTGCCCATCCAGGGCTCACCTTCCCCCCACCCATTGTAACTTCTCACCCATCCCTTTACCCAACTTCTGATATCCAGGCTTTTAGCCCGACTTTAGGCCACCAGTACTAACAGATTTCAAGCTATATATTTGTGCCTCTCAGAAGGTATGCTCTGTTCATATTTAAAAATATTACATGTGAATTACCCATTTTGCTGAAGCCTGTTAAGCTACGCAAACAAAACCCTGCCTAAGCAAATCAAGCATTGCTGGAACTAAAGGATAACCAGGGGAAAAATTACCTTTGGCTGGCATAAAATCCTTCTGAAAGGCTTCTTTTAGACTGCTATTTCCATGTAATAATCTATGGTTAGGTAAGATATGTAAGTAGGACATGCCAAATATGGCTTCGGGTACATATGCATAGGCTGCTATCTTCTCTCCTGTTGATTTGTTATTAATCTGACAAAAGACAGAAAAGGTTACAGCAATCTTCTCCAGAACACCACAGACAATTTCCATTTGCAGGGATACTTGAAGATTCTAGCTGTTTATAAATTTTGCCAACATATTTTGTTCTGAAGGCCATACTCTGCATCTGAAAACACAATGGCTCAGTTTAGTCAGAATGCTCAATTTGTCAGCTAGCATGGCTAGTGGTCATGCTGACTGGGAGGTTCTTTGAGCCATAGTCCAAAAAAGAAATGTTTCCAAGATCTGTACTTGCCTAGATCTGCAACAGTGTCATGGACTGTGGGTCACACTTTGCTCACCCCTGGTTTAAAGCCTCCTGAACTGCCACTACCAACTTACTTTCCCTGAATATCTATTTCTGCAACAATCTACCCATCCCCTTCTGTCATCCAAAGTCTCCAGTTATTGCTTTAAGGCCTGTTCTTTGCTTATCAGCAGTTTTTAGACTTAGAAAATCAAGTGTGTCTTATTGAAAGAACTGTCACAGTGGGGGCACTTTTGTTCAGAAGTAAGAGTAGGCTCTTTCGGGGCTGTTTTTTTTAAAATACTGAGAGTGGCATTATCTCCATGAGCAAAGCATCCATGTTCCCCACCACATTTTAGCAGGCCTAGAACTGGCAACACCCTCATACAAAAGGCTTTGGTATTTGTATAGCTTATAACAAGAGGTGGGAGGGCATACAATAGAACATTAAGTGAAACAAACTCTGGTTTGTTAGAGCATTTTTGCAGCAGATCCTGCCTTGTTCTATAAATGATGGCGACCTCTGCCCTTACTATGCCTTAGAACTACTGTCAAATGCAATTATTACAATGCAGTTCTACTCATGTTTATACAGGCATCAGCCCAACTATGCTTAACAGTGTGTGCTTACAGCTTGCAGCCACAGTCAAAATGCTTACAGAGATTATGGTTTTCTGAATAATCTTGGTTACAGACATTATATTCCAAAGATCACAAAAAGTTCATATATGCAAAAGTCCAATATAGTAAAGAATAAAGTAAAAAAAATAATGAATAACTAAGTCCTACAAAGAACATTATATACTAATTATCTTGTATATGTGCATCACTGTCCCAGTATACCACAAACTCCTCTGTAACTTCTCATGCCCAACTTCCCCCCTCACTTGCATTTTCTGAACTAACCATGGAGCAGTAGTATATAAGGCACTTAATGCAGATGGAGGAAGGGAATATTATTGTTTTCTTTTACTGCTTTTGTTCCCTGTTACCTTACAGCCTTTTGGGGAGTTGGCTGGGCCAGAAATTTCTGTCTGCATAAAATCTCTCTATAACATCTCAAGCAAGCAAGATGCAGACCTGTGATTCTAAGACCTGTGTTTCTCCCTGCATGGAGGAAAAATCATATTTGCCTAATAAAGACGCCAACGGGCTTTGAAAGCTACTGTGATGATTTCTGAGCCTTCTGGTTTGCCTAAGCAAGGTACAGATACCAAAATCCATGGATGCTCAAGTCCCATTATATACAATGGTATAGTAAAATGGTGTCCCTTATATCAAATGGCAAAATCAAGGTTTGTTTCTTGCAATTTATTTTTTAAAAAATATTTCCTAGCCGTGGATGGTGAGATCCGTGGATGCTAGCTCCATGGATACAGAGGGCTCACTATACTCTGGATTCTGGATTTTGTTTTATGGTCAACTAGGCTACCCTTACATTATCTGCATCAATATACTCACCATGGTTAATTAAAGGTTATGTATCATTTGAATTCAACACAGATGGAGGAGGAAGCTACAATTGTCCCTCCGTATCCATGGATTTGGTATCCATGGATTTAAGTATTCACAGCTTGAAAATCTTCTAAAAAAATAATAATCCAAAAAGCAAACCTTGATTTTGCCATCTTATACAAGGGATACCATTTTGCTATGCCATCACATGTAATGGGACTTGAGTATCCATGGATTTTGGTATCCATGGGGGGTCCTGGAACCAAACCCCAGCCAATATGAAGGGACAACTGTATTTTGTTTGTTTGTTTTCTTTTTTGTATGTTTTATTCATTTTCTATTATGTATCGAAACTACTGTATAATAAATAAAAAATAGAAAAATAAATAAAACAAAACCATAGTTTATAAACCAATTCTAGCTATTACTAACCATAGTTTGTAACAAAGGTTTGTAATGTACAACACTACATCATTGTTAGTTCAAACTAGGAATAGGAGGGGTGAATTTGGGTGCAAGAACATGGCCACCTACCAGCATGCCTGATCTTTAAACTTTGATTAATATAGTGGGCAACTGGCTCTAAGTCAGCAGTACCTGAAGGGGTATTTCATTGATTCTTCATAAGGTCATATCCAAAGTACTCTGTTCAGAGGACTCCCCATTCTACCCAGACTACATGGTTTATTTCTGACATTTCAAGTTAATGTATACTCTAACAGCTCTGAGAAAATTACAAGAAATGTCACTGCAATTTTCAGTGATTGCACTCACCTTTAAAACAAACTCAAAGTAGCATCCAGTGCAGTCTCCTAGCCAATTGGCTTGCATTTCCTTTATTCCATACCACTTAGGGAGATCCGACAAGCCATCAAGCAGGGACTGCAACAACAGAGGAAATTTTAGAATTCAAATACAGATAAAGCACATTTGTTCAAATCTGGCTCAGTATCTTCTCTCAAACTAAATATGCCCTCCACAAATAAGGAATACGCCCTCCAACCCAGAAATTTCTACCTCCATCCTTTCCTTTCCTTTTCACTTGTAGAGAACTGGATAAAAGCTTTCACCCTACGCTCTTGTGACTAAGTAAGTGCACAGAAGCTATGGTGTAAGATGCCCTTTCCCAACTTGGCACCTTCTAGATACATTGTGGATCAGAATGCCCATCATGCATAGCCACTGTAGGCCACACATCTGGAAGCTGCAGTCCGACATATCTGAAGGTTGCCAGGCTGGGAAAGACTGAGCACAGAGTTTACATATTCATATGAAAGGGCACTGGGGCACACCATGATCTGGCATCTATGGTGAGCCCAAAATACAGCCTGTAAGTAGCCCTCTGCCTTGCATTTTGATAACTTGTGTGGCACAGTAGAAGTTGCAGAAATTCTGGCACTAGTTTTAATGCACTAAAGATTGCAAATATAATTTAAATAAAGCTATTATATTCTGCATCCATTCCATAACCCAATCATGCCTTGCATTTTAGCTCCTTATTACATTTGTCCTCCTTTCTCATTCTGTAAAATGGCAGCACAATAAAACACATGGTATATAAAAGATATTTTAAGGTTTTAAGAACTCTACTAAATGCCACTTATTAAGTTCATGTATCTTGCTGTAAGTTTTCTTCCCACACAGACTGGATTTTATCTGCTGTCATGGCAATGTCCTAACCTGTCCCTCCCTAACACCAAATAACAGTGAATTTACAGAACAGAAGAGAAGAAAAAATCATGAGGATTGGCCACAGGATGCAACACTTTTTTAGGAAGATAAGCGTGATGATTTTCCATTTTTAAACAAACAATGTTTCAACTTGTAAATATGGAAGAAGAAATAGAAAGAGTTGTCATAATATAAGAAAAAAAGATGAGCCAGGAGAAATGAAGTCCAAACAGCACCCCTTTATAGGGTTACAAAAATAAACATAGTAATTGACAGTTTTCAGAAACTTTTTTTTCCAGGTCTCATCCTTTTTCACTTGCTTTCCCATTCTCCTGGAAGTGACTTCCTGAACATTTGTGGACTACTACTTCCCTCACTGTTTTTAAATCTCAGTTGAAAACCCTGTTTTCCCAAGTTTTTTGAGTTTTAGTTTAATATTGTTTAATGATCTTGTATATTTTGATTATATGTATTTGTCAATTTGCTTTATTGTATTGTATAGTTTTATATTTGCATGATTCCTTCCTTCCCTCATGTGTGTGTATATATACAGTGTCTGCATATGTGTGTGTGTGTGTGTTTCTGTACACACACAAATATATGAATGTATGACTTTGGCATAGCTGACTGTCTTTTGTTGTTGCTTTACTTGTAAAGCACCATGTACACTGATGGTGCTATACAAACAACAACAACAACAGAAGGGTTGTTGTTAAGTCTGTTGAAGCAAAAACAATAGTGAGTCCTATGGCACCTATAACATATTCATTATAATAAACTTCTGTGTACTACAAATGCATCTCATATACATGGATTGCTATCCTAAATTACAGTTTGTGTGTGTGTTTTTACACATGGTTGGAAGGGAATGATACATGTATACCTATAATCTTCTTACTGACCATTTGCTTCCCTTTAGTGGTAGTACTATATTAGCTATTGACTGAGTCCTACTGAATAGCAGAACAGACACAGGGAGGAAACTGAACTGAATGGGCAAGTAAGCAATCCAATTTGTGGAAAGAAAAAAACACACACATCAAAATTGTACTTTGAAAGGGCCAAAGAAACCCATACAAATGATTAAATAAAATTCTCATGAAATAGCCAGAGCCAAGATTTAATATAAGGAAATGAATCCAAAAGGGAAATAAGGATGTAGCTAAAGGTTAAAATATCACTGACCATTTGCTTCCCTTTAGTGGTAATACTGTGTTTTTAAAAAAATTTTTAATAAGTATCTTTATTTTAATTTTTTAATTTCATACAGGATATAAGTATTTTTATTTTAATTTTTTAATTTCATATAGGAAGTGGTAGTACTATATTAGCTATTGACTGAGTCCTACTGAATGGCAGATCAGACACAGGGAGGAAACTGAACTGAATGGGCAAGTAAGCAATCCAATTTGTGGAAAGAAAAACACACACATCGAAATTATACTTTGAAAGGGCCAAAGAAACCCATACAAATGACTAAATAAATTCTCATGAAATAGCCAGAGCCAAGATTTAATATAAGGAAATGAATCCAAAAGGGAAATAAGGATGTACCGTAGATAAAGGTTAAAATGTCACTGACCATTTGCTTCCCTTTAGTGGTAATACTGTATTTTTTATTTTTTTAAATAAGTATCTTTATTTTAATTTTCTAATTTCATACAGGGTATAAGTATCTTTATTTTAATTTTTTAATTTCATATAGGAAGTGGTAGTACTATATCAGCAATTGACTGAGTCCTACTGAACGGCAGCTCAGACACAGGGAAGAAATTGAATTGAATGGGCAAGTAAGCAATCCAATTTGTGGAAAGAAAAAAACACACACATTGACATTGTACTTTGAAAGGGCCAAAGAAACTCACACAAATGACTACCGTAAATAAAATTCTCATGAAATAGCCAGAGCCAAGATTTAATATAAAGAAATGAATCCAAAAGGGAAATAAGGATGTAGATAAAGGTTAAAATGTAATTTAGTACACATTAAGAGCAAATCAACAGTAAGCATCACTCACATAATGTACCAAGAGAACAAAGGAGATAGTAAGTCATTATTTGTATTCAAAAATGAAAAAGTGGATGTTAGAGCAATCTGCATTATCAAGAGGCGAAGGCAGAAGGAACCATAACAAATGCTAGGATTTCATATGAAAATGTGGCTTTTGAGAAGTTAGAACATCTGGGTACACAACTCAGAGGATAGGAAGGATTTTATTAAAAGGAAAAAGAACGTACTAACTTGATACTTTCAAATATTAATAGGGAGCAAACAAAACAGCTTAGAAACTGGCAGGTGTTTGTTTATTCCTTTCCCCCGTGAACACTAAAAGAGAGGGAAGAGACAATGTTGTTCTGCTAAAGTTTTAATGGCTAGTAACTGCAATTCCAAACTTGAATCAGACAGAAAATACAGATACTGGTCACACATATACAAGTACAGTACGTATCGGCAGGGGTTACATTCCTGAACTTATTGTGTATAAATGAAACCATGGATAATAGCAAACACTATTAAAATAAAGGACTTCCTTTATGAACATACCGTAGAGGTACATTGGAGGCCCTAGCAATTCCTAGAGAGGACACCTCTCTAGGCATTTTCCAGTGCAACTCTATGATATGTGTCCCCTATTTTGAGTCCCTCAAATAAGTGAAACTTTGGATATTGGTTCCACAGAAACAGGGGGTTGACCTGTACACCATTACTGCCAATTTCTTTAATATGCATTATACACAGGCATTATACATTATACATTATCTCTGGCTTTTCTTCGCAAACGAAGATTCAGGAAGGACTCATCCTGCGTTTTCTGCAAGCGCGCTGATGACTAAAAAGGCCAATCTGAGATAAACAAGTCCGGTTGCAGAAAGCACAGCAGAAGTTTTCCTTGGGTGATGTTTCCGTGTTGTGATTCTTTCTGCGTTGTCGTTTCTTTTCGAGACTTGTTCGGCGTGAGTTCTCAAATAAGGCTGCAGCATTGTGGATAGTGTGTCTCCATGCCTCCCGATGTGAGGCCAGGGCGGACCATTGTTGGTGATCAATTTGGCCGAGCCTGAGATGTTGTTTCAGGGAGTCCTTATATTGCTTTTTGGAGCGCCCCTCTTATGCTGACCCGTGGCGAGTTCACCGTAGAGTACTATTTTGGGGAGGCGATGGTCCTCCATCCTAGAAACATGCCCTGCCCAGCGCAGCTGTGTTCTCAATATCATGGCCTCAATGCTGGTGATCCCTGCTTGCTCAAGGACAGCAACATTCGTCACATAGTCAGTCCAATGTATATTTAAGATTGTATGTAAACAGCGCTGATGGAAGTGTTCGAGGAGTCGTAAGTGTTGGCGATAGGTGACCCATGTTTCAGACCCATAAAGGAGAATAGATAGTACAATGGCTCTATACACACTGATTCTTGTGCTTCGCTTCATGTGTTTGTTACTCCAGACTCTTGTAAAGTCTTCCAAATGCGCTATTTGCCTTTCCTAATCTGTGATCGATCTCTTTGTCAATCTTGGCATCTGAGGAGATGATGCTTACCAGGTAGGTGAACTGCTGAACCGACTTAAGCATAGATTTGCTGACGGCAATGTGGGGATGGTGGTGTTCATCCTGTGGTGCAGGCTGGTAAAGAACTTCCGTTTTCTTAAGGTTGACTTCTAGCCCAAACAGCTCTGTAGCTGTTGCAAAGCAGGATGTTAGGCGTTGCAGAGCTGCTTCTGTGTGGGCAACAAGGGCAGCAGCATCAGCGAAGAGCAGCTCACAAACTAGATAGTTTAGAGTCTTAGTGCGAGCCCTCAGACGGCTTAGCTAAACAAGCTACCATCAGCACGTAACGTATATAGATACCGTCATCTTCTTCAAGCTCTGCCGTAGCCCTTTGGAGTATCATGCTGAAGAAGATTGTAAATAAAGTTGGAGCAAGAACACAACCTTGCTTCACTCCATTAGTTATTAGAAAGGGATCTGAAAGAGCATCGCCATATCTGACTTGACCGCGCTGGCCCTCATGTAGCAAGATAATCATTCTAAGGAATTTGTGGGGACATCCTAGTCTTTCTAGGATCTGCCACAGACCTTTCCTACTCACGGTGTCAAAGGCTTTGGTGAGGTCAACAAATGTTACATAGAGACCCTTGTTCTGCTCTCTACATTTCTCTTGCAGTTGTCTAAGGGCAAATACCATATCTGTAGTACTCCTATTGGCTCTGAAGCCACATTGGCTTTCAGGAAGAAGTTCTTCTGCAATGGTAGGAACTAATCTGTTCAGGAGTATCCTTGCAAGGATTGTTCCAGCAATAGAGAGCAGTGTTATGCCTCAATAGTTTGAGCAATCGGATTTTGCTCCTTTTTTCTTGTACAGGGTGATGATGACTGCATCTCGGAGATCTGATGGCAGTTCCCCTTTTCCCCAGCAATTCACAAGGAGTTTGTGGAATTTATCGTGGAGTCCATGACCTCTGTGTTTCCAGACTTCAGGTGGGATTCCATCAATCCCAGCTGCCTTGCCGTTTTTCATCTGCTGTATGGCCTTAAGGGTCTCTTCCAAAATGGGAGCTATGTCCAATTCATTGTTCATTGGTTTTTGTATCATATGTTGGATAGCAGAACCTTGGACTACTCGGTTGGCACTAAAGAGACTATGAAAATGTTCAGCCCATCAATTCAGGATGGAGGCTTTATCAGTAATTAATGTTTGACCATCTGTACTGTATAAGGAGCTTTGGACCTGATAAGTAAGTCCAAACACTGCTTTAAGAGCTTCGTAAAATCCTCTAAGATCACCCAGATCTGCATAGCGTTGTGTCTTTTCTGCTATATTGATCCACCACTTGTTCTGCATGTCTCAGAATTTTTGTTGAAGTTTACTACATGTGAGATGGAAAGCTACTTTTCTTACATGACAAGTTGGCTGGGCGAGGTATGCCTGGTGAGCAGTTCTCTTCTTTGCCAACAGCTCCTGGATCTCTTGGTTGTTTTCATCAAACCAGTCTTGAGTTTTCTTATGGGAGATCCCGAGGGATTCTTCCGCAGACTGGAGGATACTGTTTTTGATATGTTGCTAAAGCACTGTAGGAGAAGGATTTATAGGATGGTCTTCAAGTTTTGTTTGCAGGTTTGCCTGGAAGTTGTCTCTCATGGTAGGTTGTTGAAGATTGTTGACTTGGAGTCTCTTCTTTATACATTATATACAAGCACAAATAAACATATGCTTTATTTATTTAAATAAAAAATTAGAAATGTGATTTCTAGAAGGTTCTAAATGATTTTAGTTATTTATGCAACTTGATCTGGTTGTTTTATTTCACATGTGCATACTGTTTTGAATAAAAAGTGTGCAGAAATACATTGAACTGCTCTTCTTTTTTGTGGTGTAGGAACTGTGACTATCCTTATTCTTTCCATGTTATTTATACCTCTGGTACAAAATTTTCTGTTAAAGAAATAATGCCCAGGAACACAACTTCTTCAGAAACTGAGGTACACCTGTACAGAAATGTTCTAATAAATAAATGAAATGGACCTGTATAAGGCATGCCAAGCAAAATTTATCCCAGACCTCAGAAAAGTTAAATTTTCAACTACAGGTCCAAGAACCCCTCTGCTGGGATTGACACAGAGATGCTGGGAATTGTATTCCAAAAGAGTAACATTTCCAAGCTCTGACTTCTCTAGGAGTACCCACTCAAAATTTTGACAGCTAGGAGCCATGGAATAATGATATTTATGTATGTACAAACCACTTGTCTGTAAAACATGAGAATGTGATTTTAGCTGAGATTCATCAGCACAGCATCCTGAGTGTTGCTAAGTCTGGATGTTTCTGCAATAGCTATATCAGCAGTGCATGCTGCTGACTGCACTGTTGGGAACAAGAAATATCTGCAGAAACTAGTAGACAAACATGAGAAAAGATACCACTAGGACAAAGTGTACTTCCTGATGAAGCCAACTGTCACACAGAAACCATCTAACTAGGAGAGACAAAGGAAACAATCAATAGCAAACACAGCTCAGTACGTGCAAACAAGTCTCTTGCTGTGATAACTATCATAGTGAATTCCAAAGAGATAACAGATACCTGAGCCAGTGTGTGTAGTGGTGTGAGTGTTTGACAATTCTTGAGACCAGGGTTCAAATGCTGGCTGGGCCATGGAAACCCACTGGGTGGCCCTGAGCAAGCAACACTCTCTCAGCCCCAGAGGAAGGCAATGCAAACCCCTTCTAAACAAATCTTGGCAAGAAAACCCCATGAAAGGTTTGCCTTAGGGTTGCCATAAGTCAGAAATGATTTGAAGGCACACAACAGCAAATGGATCTGTTCTTGAATCTGACCTGGCAAAACAAATTTAGAGGAAGAAAGGGATCCATTCATGCCCTCGGGGACTCCAACTCCATTTCAGCTGCCTCCTACCACAAAGGTCTTCTACTAGACTAAGCAACATAAAATGAAGGCAAATAATACTGCCTGCTAAACTAGTCTGGCTCAAATTTAACCACAATTTTTACAGCTCCCTCCTCACCTTGCCAGACCACCTTTGGAGAACCTTTCTGGTGATACCTGAAGTAAAATGAGTGGCACATTCCTCTCTTAAACCTAAAGCAAATTCAAATTAGATAGTGGAGCAAACTGGTTGCAGCTCCAGCCTCAAGACAAGACAGTAAGGAAGAAATTTAACACACTAGTAAGAAAGGCTACTTATCTAAGAAAGTCAGAAGGATGCAAGGCAGAAAAGTTTAAGTTTAGGAAGAGGGCCCAGAGAGCATGAGAACTGTAAGGCCAGAACTAGATTTTTTAGGTGTACCTATGGCCATTGGCAAGAGTAGCAATTTTGCATCAATCTATAAGAGGAAACAACTTTATTTAATAAAGGAAGCATCAAGAACGGACCTATGAACATTCATCTACAGCAGGGCTGATCAGGTTGAGTGAATCTGGGGGCTAGGTTTGCCCTCCCTAGGCCCTGCCATGCACGTCCCTTCCAAAATGCAATTTTTCTGTATTCACCCCACAACCAAGTGACTGTAAGTTGAATTCCAGTGATTTTTTTTAAAAAGTCCTCCTCTGCCAAGGAAATGCCTTGTTTTACAGGAGAATTATCATGATTCGAGACTTCCAGGAATGGCAATTCTCATTTTTGGTACCCCCTAAAAATGGGGACAGAATCTGGGAGAAGTCACAAAAAACAGGCAGGAGGCTACATGTGGCTACATGCTGCCCATCTCTAATCAACACAAACAGTTAAAGTTGAAGAGGGGAATTATCAGTGGTCCACATCTATCAGATATATTTACATCAAATAGGGAGAAGTCATAAACATATTTACTGCTGAGCATTACTCCAACTAGCTTTCTTTCTGAAAGATAACAAGTGGCAGCAGTAGAGCAACAAAGAAGCCAAAGAACTTGGTGGAGAAGAGAATCTAGCAATACAGGAGGAAATTTTGATACCCTTTGGAAATGGCAGTCTATAGCACCAGTTGCTAAGAAACAGAGAGATGAAATTATGGAGCTGGGAGCAGCTAGCAAAGTGCTGACCTAGATTGAAAACAGATCGGAGATGTTGCAAAGAGAAAGAATTAGTATACAGATGTGAACATCTCAAATCGTATTCAAGATTTATGCAGCAAGAGAGCCTATATAAACAATGTAAACAGTAATAGTCTAATGGAAGATAAAAACCTGTCAGACATTTAAACTGCCCTTATCAGAGAGTTAAAATATTAACAGTGCTCTTTCCTTAAACACTAGGGAACAAGGGATGGTCTCAAAACAAGTAAAACACCAACGGAGAATGGGGTGGGGTGGGGGGCAGACTCCAAACAGATAATCAAAAAAGTGTTAACAAGACAGTAAATAATACTGTGCAAAATATAAGGCATAAAGAACAGCAGAAGGTAATACAATACAGCTGAATATCATAACTTGTGATACACAAGCAAATTACAACTATATAAATAAAGTACAGTTGGCCCTTCATATCTGGAGGGTTCTCTTTCGCAGATTTGATTGTTTGCACATTTGTAGCTGCTGCTTAACTAGCTCCACCTCCCCACCCCACTCCTCTTTCTCCCAATCCTCCTCTCAATCTTCTAGACTGTGATTGCTAAAAACTGGAAAACCAGAAATCTCTTAAGGGAGACCTGGTGGAAATGAGTACAGGACACTTGGTTGATGGAAAAACTTGAGGATAATGTGAAAAAAAAAAACAGCCAGCTGTAGCAAGGTTCCGTTTGTTGAAAAGTGGTTCCTCCTTATTGAACATGTTAATGCCCATCTGCAAAAATGTTCTGTCAGGAATGACATGGATGTGACCACAAGATGGAGCTGTAAGCTTAGTAATGAAAGTAGTTAAGTTCTAGTGGCAGGTGTGTGTGTGAGTCAGCACTTGAGAGTATGCACACCTGAGATGCCTGAGGTAACAGACATTGTTTAACTGCCTATAAAAAGGCAATGGGAAATATCTCCAGTGTGGGTTTGTTGTGGATGGTGGTTGGCAAAGCAGTTTGTTGGTTTGAGAGAGATTTATGAGTATTAGAGATGGCTGTCCTATACTCTGTATATATATATTGTAAATATACTGTAAACAAAGATTAAAGCCCTCAAGTTGAGTGAAGCCTGGCCTTGTTGCTGTCTTTATTTGGCAAGCCAGAGCTCAAGGCAGTGTGCTGGGGTGAAGGAATTTTTTCCTTCTCAGCCTGAAGTCTTTTTGCAGAAGTCTCTCCAGAAACCTTCTCCTTGGCGTCCTGTTGACGTGGAACAACTCTGTAGGTGGTCGTGGTGGACACAGCGCATCTTTCTACGCCCCATCATGTTCACCTCCTTCACAGAATGAGGATTTATGGAATGATGCCTTGCATAATGTTTAGATATTATAGCTAATGGTAAGACTTGTAAATTAATTTTTTTATTAAAGAAAAAGAAAAGAAAATCTGTGCATGACTTATCATTTTCATAGAACTATGTTAGTTCTGTACATATAAGGGATCTCTGCAATTGCTCCTACTGAAGAGTAGACCCTTCCCTTACCACCATTCTGCATGGCAAACTATTTCTGACATCAAGGAAAGCTTAAAAAGCAATCCATGATCTGGCACACCCAAGCCATTTGGCAGCCTTCCAACCTGGTGCCTTCTAGATGTGTTTGACTGGAGCCCTCCTGGTCATGCTACCTTGTTTGATGATGGGATGGTGTGTGTGAGTGCCTTCAAGCTGCCTATTAACTTATGGCAACCCCCATGGGTTTCATAGGGTTTTCTTAAGCAAGGAATACTCAAAGGTGGTTTAGCCATTGCCTTCCTCTAAAATATAGCCTACAGCACCAGGTATTTGTTGGTGGTCTCCCATCTAAATAAAAACCAGAGCTGAGATGATTTAGGCTACCCTCAATTACATGTTTAGAACCTGGTTGATATGTTGAAATTTTGAGCCTTAATTTTTTCCTTTTAAAAATAATACATGGTATGTTTAGAAACATTGTGATATCACTACAGTATTTGTTTTCATTTGACTTTTTAAGTTTTTCTTTGACAAAGAGTCAAGGTTACCTTTTTTCCAATGTGAACATATAGAAGAAGCCACTTTGCACTGTAACTCCTTCAATCCTTTTAGCAAACAACTTCCAGGCACAAAGATTTTAATTTTCGTTCTAAGATCTTTTTTATCTTAACATCAGTTACCACTTCTTTGGGCAAAGATCCATGTGAGGTAAATGAGACTCCGTGGAGGACCCAAGTTCTAGATACTGAGAGAGTGCACAAAATCAGTGCACCAGTGCCAACCGACAATACTGACCCTGGCAACTGATTGCCATACACTCCCATTGAACTATGCAGAAAAATGGATGGATCTGTCTTGCAGATTGGGGCTGGGTCTGATCCATTACACCAGAACAGATTTGTGGGATTTGTGAGTGATCAATCTGAGGCATGGATGCAACAGGTGTTTCATAGCAGAAAAAAAGCATCTACGTGTCTGTTAGCTGACAGAGCGTCAGAATCCTCTCACAGCTGATGACTCCCTAAGCAGTAGACCTATCCAGATTACCCCTACAGCTAATGTAAGTTTTTTAGGTTGATGCATGCTTCCCCGCATTTCACCCCAAAATATGGACTTAAGCCTGAAGCTTAAACACCAAAGAGCTACACAAAGGAATTCCTACTGGGGAGATACGTATCTCTCCTACCTCTAGAAACTGTGAGCATAGGAAAAATAAAGAGCTGAAGTAAAACCATTCCTTCACACCTTTCCTAAGTAGGCTGAATACTCTTCACAAGAAAGCATGTACTGTACTTTGTTCATCTCCCTATTGGCAGGAATGCTCTGCCAGAAGTCCCAATGAGGCCTAATTCTAGCAAGTACAAAGCAATGCCTTTCCATACCACTGGGCAACTGTCTAGTCAGTGGCTGTTTGAGATCCTGGCAATTATTCCAAATGCCACATCCCCTGCAGTGTGTTATCAAGATCTGTTAATAAAAGATAAAACATTCAGATCTTGACACATTTGGCTAAAGAGTGTGACATAGATACAGCACCAATGTGGCTTTCATCATATATTCAATGTAGGAAATACAAAGTACCCTGAGAAACAGAAAAAGGGTACCAGAAAATGTTGTCTCTCACTTTATACCAAATACCTGAAATAAAGACTCCCATCACAAGTGTTCTGGCATGGAGGGTCCATGTGAAGACTTCGGGGAGGTGTTATCTTACCTCTCATCTCATACTATCTCCAAAGACACTCCAAAGAGACAAAAAGTCTAACTCCTTTTGCCAGCAACCAAAGTTCAGCACAGTCAAGGACAGCATCATTCTTTCCTCTGAGGTCTGGGGAAATTTCTAACCTTGCTTTGGAAGCAGGCAGTCCGCATTACTCCTGTGTGCCTCAAAAGATCAGCCTAAAACTGACACTCCTCCTCTGTGTACCACAGCACTCAGTGGAACAGTGTGGTTAATGTTGAAGACAAACAGCACCTAGCTACCTGGCTGTGCTTCAGAAAGCTGACAATATATTCTGCTTGCTGCACTCTGTCAATATAAACACATCACACTTTATGTCACAATGGCTGCAAGAAAACAATTTCCCAAATTTGCTGAAATGTGGCCCTGTTGTAATTTATGTAAAGTATTTTTTCCCCTCAGAAGCCAATGTTAGAAGACCTTAAATCCAGACACAGGCATTCAGAGTGTTCTCAGCTTTTTAGTTTTGCAGAACTATACATTTAGCCTTCAGGGTAGCTCTGGTAAACCATATGCTCTGACCATCTTGAAATCTCAGGAATTGGTCCAATAAAACACGTGTCTTCCTACTTACTTTATTCCCTCTTTTTCTTCCTGATACTGGTTCATGAAGGAATCAAAAGAGGCTTTTAAAAGTGTGAAATACATTACAATATACCGGCGTATAAGACGACCCGGCGTATAAGACGACCCCCCCAATTTTAACGTAAAATGCAGAGTTTGTGATATATTCGCCCTATAAGACGACCCCCCTCTTCCAACGCATAGCCCCCGCATGCCCCTCCTGCGCTCCCTTCCAGGAGGGAGCGCAGGAGGAGGATGCGGAGGCTGTGCGCCCAAAAGGGGCACGTTCGCCCCTTCTCCCCACCTTCCAGGAAGGTGGGGAGAAGGGGCGAATCGCGGTTTGGTGGATGCGCGGGGGGTGGGCGGGGGGAAGGGAGGAGGGGGCTTCTCCGCTGCTTTCAGGGAGGGGGGTTGGTGGGGGGAAGGGAGGAGGGGGCTTCTCTGCCCCCCCCTCCCTGAAAGCAGCGGTTCCGCTGCTTTCAGGGAGGGGGGTGGATGCGCGGGGGGTGGGCGGGGGGAAGGGAGGAGGGGGCTTCTCCGCCCCCCCCTCCCTGAAAGCAGCGGTTCCGCTGCTTTCAGGGAGGGGGGTGGATGCGCGGGGGTTGGGTGGGGGAAGGGAGGAGGGGGCTTCTCCGCTGCTTTCAGGGAGGGGGGTGGGTCGGGGGAAGGGAGGAGGGGGCTTCTCCACCCCCCCTCCCTGAAAGTAGCGGTTCCGCTGCTTTCAGGGAGGGGGGTGGATGCGCGGGGGGTGGGCGGGGGGAAGGGAGGAGGGGGCTTCTCCGCCCCCCCTCCCTGAAAGCAGCGGTTCCACTGCTTTCAGGGAGGGGGGTGGATGCGCGGCGGTTGGGTGGGGGGAAGGGAGGAGGGGGCTTCTCCGCCCCCCCTCCCTGAAAGCAGCGGTTCCGCTGCTTTCAGGGAGGGGGGTGGATGCGTGCGGGGTGGGTGGGGGGAAGGGAGGAGGGGGCTTCTCTGCCCCCCCTCCCTGAAAGCAGCGGTTCCGCTGCTTTCAGGGAGGGGGGTGGATGCGCGGGGGGTGGGCGGGGGGAAGGGAGGAGGGGGCTTCTCCGCCCCCCCCTCCCTAAAAGCAGCGGTTCCGCTGCTTTCAGGGAGGGGGGTGGATGCAGGGGGAGTGGGCGGGAGGAAGGGAGGAGGGGGCTTCCTAGGCACCCCCCCAAAGCCGCGGTTCCGCGACTTTCGGGAGGGGGGGTGGAAGCACGGTGGGTGGGCGGGTGGCAGGGAGGAGCACTTTGCTTCACCCCCTGCCCGATCTCCTGCCTCTTCGCTCCGTTTGCGAAGAGGCAGGAGATAGGCAGGCAGGTGAAGCAAAGTGTATCCGGCGTATAAGACGACTGTCAATTTTGGAGGGCACTTTTGAGTGCTCAAAAGTCGTCTTATATGCCGGAATATACGGTAGATTAGGGCTGGGGAATGGTGAGCTTTCAAATGTTGCTAGATTGCAACTTCCACCATGTGAAGCCAGCACTGCAAATTATGAAGAATCAAGAGTGTTGCAGTCCAGCATCATTTGGAGGGCCACACATTCCTCAGCTCTGAAAACCTGTAAGTGCCTTAATGATCAGCTATGTAGTGATCTGATGTTAAATGGAGCAGACAGAACATGCTGTTGGAAAAGTGGAAAGTTTTCACCATTGTCTACTGCAGACACAACATCTCTCAGTTGCTGATCTTGGGTAAACAGGCTTGTTTGGAATAATAGAATCATAGAGTTGGAAGAGACCACAAGGGCCATCCAGTCCAAACCCCTGCCATGCAGGAATACACAATCAAATCATTCCCGACAGATGGCTATCCAGCTTCTGTTTAAAAACCTCCAAAGAAGGAGACTCCACCACACTACAAGGCAGTATATTCCAAACAGCTTTTACTGTCAGGAAGATCTTCCTAATGTAATGAAACTGCTACGATTCTCTGAATACAAAAATTAATTGTCATGCATAACAGTTCAATATCCTCCTGAGTTAATTATCTATATTATATTATGTTAATCAAGAGCAACAAAAATGATACCAAGCCAGCTAAAAATGCCAAGTAAAAGCACTAATAATACAGTGGATTGCACTCAGATTTAATAATATTTAAAGCAGACTAATTTAATTCAATGGGATGTAACAGCTAAACTTGGTAACCTAAGATCTAATATTTTCCTTCACTATTTGTAACTATATATATAGATTGTATCTATGTGTATCTGAATCCTACCCTGTGGCTAGAATAAAATAGAAACTTCTAGTATTAGTATTTCTAAGAAATTTCTTATAAATTAATATTACCAGTTCTTAAGAATTAACATAAGATTATTTAGGAAAATATATAAAGAACATATCAAGAAGAATATCAGTAAAATTTGGTGGAGAATATATAAATATAAATATTCACAAATATTGAGCTGAATTCCTTGCAACCCACAAAGGCAATATAAAGGCTCAGCATTCTCACCAACAATATGGGGAATAATAAAAGAGCTCAGAAAAATTACTTTTTTAGACTACAGCTTCCAGAATCCCATTTCCACTGGCCATGTTGGTTTAGGGATTAGTGGTAATTCAAAAATTGGAACTTTTTCCAAGTTCTGGTTTACAGTTTTACAAGATAGTTGATTGTCCCAATTTACTACGGTGGCGGGGGTGGGGGCAAAATAAAAGCAAATACTGCCTAAGAGAAATAGTTCTAAAATTGTTTATGTACAGTACTACACTACACTACGCTACACATACTGCACTCTGTTTGCACACATATAATTACTTTTTGGGAAAGGCTGTTTATACTAAGTAAAGTTATGCTACCTTGGCCTTCCAGTTAACACACTGGACCAGGAGACACTCTTCAAGGGTGAAATTGCCCAAACATAAATACCGTATTCACTAAGAACATTACAAAGATGCAACTCTGTCAGTATTTGTGCCAGTACAATTATACCAGCAAAATCCTGCTCTTATGTTAAATGAGCAGAACGAGAAAATAATCCTCCATACTCCATAATTTGATAATGATCCAAAACCATTTTTACTCACACCTTTGCATAGGCCGAGGTTTTAATGAACCACTGTTTGAGGTACGTCTTTTCCACTTTTGCTCCTGAACGCCATGAACAGCCATTTTCATCCACTTGTTCATTAGCAAGAACAGTCTGGTCCACTGGGTCCCAATTAACCATTGCCTAAATGATGCCATGAATCAAAGAAGGGGAAATGCTGGTATTAATAAGCTTATCACCAAAATGTGCAGCCAACTTTTCAGATGGATGTTGGGTACTACAAATACGTTTTCTGCGGGCTTGCAAAGCACATGCCAATCTGAAAAAGCACATGGCAATTGGAGACGCAACCAATGATTTCTTTTTCAAATTTCAGTGAGGTTCCTATGCCAGGAATGATTTAAGATTGTTCATTAAAAAGCTTACATAAAATACCCAGCATAAATGTTGAACTGCATTCTAATGAACCCATTTAAAGAATGTTAATGAAATTTGGGCCAAAATTAAAAGTGATTCTTTAGATGAGCTACAATGGAATGTATTCACCCAATGGAATTTCTCAGGTCCCCCACTCCCGAAGTGACAGATCTCCATAAAGTACTTTTAGCTATGTTTGAACTGTTCCTCAGTTTAAAATATGGTTTACCTGGTGGCATGTGAAGCTTGCCATTTGAAAATAACAAAGCAAATCCTCCTTGGAGGCTTGAAACTAACTGCATGCCTCTTCAGATCCTGGTCATAGAGTTCTTTGCCAGAGAACCCAAGTCTTCTGCTGATGCTTTTGGATGAAATGGAACTGAACAAAAAAGAAGCTATAGTGTCTGTTTCTAAATGCTCTGCTAAATGGAATAGTCTGCTAAATAGAAACGCCATATTAAGAGGCAGTACAGTAGCCCTTTGTATCTGCAGGCTCCAGATCCGTGGGTTCAACCAACTGCAGACTGAAAAAATATTTTTTTGGGGGGGGGGGAATCCCAGAAAGCCCTGCATCTAGGGCTTCAGGGGCTCCCAGATGACACTAAAGTGTCCACAGAATTGGGGCGGCAGGTACCCAGAGAAGTTGGGAAGCTGGAAGAGGTAGGGACTGCCACAGAGGTAATACTGCATTCATGTCACTGCCATTTTATATAATGGGAGTTGAATATCAGCAGAGTTTGTTATCTGTGGGGAGTCCTCGAATGAAACTTCCATGGATACGGAGGGCTGACTGTATGTTTCTTTTCCCATTCTTAGGCTCAGGATGTACATTTTATCACACAAACTTGCAGTCTTTCTTTAGAAGAGGAGGTAAAATATATTGGTGGCTTGGATGGTGTATGTTATCAACTCTATCAACATTAACACTTGAGAGGCATATTTACTCGTCGTTCAAGCCAGTCAAATTCAACACATTACCAGTGCAAGGACAGAAATCTTCTGCTCCTTTTACAATACATAGTCACCAGGTAATGCACAAAAGGCTAACAGATAATATAATGGCATAAATTAAAACAACTCTACAGGAATACAAGGTAATAGGAATTTATCTCAGGAGGCCCAAGCTATCTTTGTTCTCTCTTCTGTACAGATAAGACACTTTTCTTATCCTTCTCTATTCAAGGGAAATTAAAAGTCATACATATTATTAACATCATGTTTGCAGTCGATGCTTTCAGTACTTAATAGTGCTTTGGCTTGTATATGAATGTGTATTCTACAGACAAAAATTCCAAATACAGTAAGTATCTTTTTGGACAAATTGTTAGTTTATACAAACATATATTCCTAGCCCACGTTCATATCCTATATATTTCTCTCCCTCCTTTTCCCTTCCCCTCCTTTTCTTTTTATAGCCTCTTTTCTTTGTATTTATATAATTAAAATCCTTGCCCTGGATCCAACCCTTGATTCTCAAGTGAAAGCTTTGATTATTCATATGGAGCTTGGTTCAATAACACTTGCTTTCCACCATGTAGTCCCCGGGCGCAGCAGTCCCCCAGGAAGGGTTACAATGTTTTCTTGACCACAGATAAAAAGCAGTCTCTCCAGGACAGCAAGAAATAAGACACACGGTCTTAATAAGTGATATTTAGCATACTGTACTTAGAAACCTAAAATATGCTTTATTTCCCATACACTGTATTATACTGAATTTTTTTACAAAAAGCATGATGAAATAAGGAGCCAAAGCACTACCCCTTTGTATAGTGCTCCAGAGGATCCCCTGGGGCCCCTGCAGTGGCCTGCCACGGGGAAGGGGAGCAAGCAGGCTTAACCCAAGACATTTCACTGCCTGAGGTGAAGTACAAAATGGCACTGTTCTTGCATTCCAGAAAAAGAAGCAGACTGGACTGGCACTCGAATCTTACTTCAACACTGATGATGGTTCACCACACCTGAGAAAAGTAGACCAGCTATGGAGTTTCGCCCAAGATGCATAAGCACACATATTTTTGTCAGCACCTTGCTACCACTCTTCACTGCTCAATATCTATAAAGCTACCACCTCATTCTCCTTAACAAATGTTTTTTTTCCTTTTAGGTATCACCTTAGAAACTGAGAACTGATAAATAAGTAATTTTAATAAACATGTAAATAATAGAGCAGACCCACTGAAATCAATGGGACTTACAATAATTGTGACTAAAAATACCATTCAGTTCAATGGGTCTGCTTTGGGTATGATTGATACTGTCCATTGGTTTATTATTATCATTCATTTTATGTTTTTAATTTACCAGAACATCAGCTATTTGGTAGTTGGAAAATTCAATAAATAAATAATCCAGTCAAGCACAGAGCCTTACTATACACAGTCTTAGATGAGGTAAATGTACTCAGGATATGCCCCAAAACTGTACCTTCTAAACTAACTTTTCAAATGTTACAGAGGTAATCTCTACCTTTGAAAACCGCTAGCATGCCGATCCTGTTTGCAAATGAAGTCCTGTCTGTTTCACCATTTCATTCTTCACAACTTGTGCCAAACCCCATTCCTTCTCTCTACCTCTTGCCAGTGGGATTTTTTCAGCAATGGAAAAATACTAAGTGTAGAAAGCAATACTATCTTTGGAGTATTTAAGCTGCAATCCTATACCCTCTATATTAGGATTAAGCCCCATTAAAATTGAAGGGAAATACACTTAAGTAAACATACAGAAGACTGATTTCTAAGTCTTATGAAGCAAAGTAATCTTCCGAGAGTATCAGAATATATTTTAGAGAGAACAAGGATCCCAGACTATCCACAAACTTTAGTTCTATGGTAGCAGCTTACATTATTTAACTGGACACAGAATGATGACCTCTCCTTATCCTCAAGGTTTGATTATTACCATGTATTATACCTAGGGCTGTACCTGAAAATAGTTCAAATATTTTAGCTATTTCAAAACACAGCCTAAGCTGCTAACACTGCCTTTAGAGTAACTTTACTAGCTGCCAGCCCATTTCCAAGTCTGGTTCAAATTTCAGACACATTTAATGCTTTACATGACTTAGTACCACATCTTCCTTCTACAGGAGCCTCTCTGTAGTCTCCTGCAGTGGTCTTCCTCCAAATGAACTGTCCTCTCATTGCTTATCTTCCTTCTCAGGGGAGGCACCAGAAACTGGGGAGAAAGCCTTCTTGATCGTGGTGTCCCACCTTCTTCCCAATGCTTTTTTTAGGGAGGTTTGCTTGGCAGGCATTTTCATGTCTTTCTCATGCCAAACAAAGACATATTTTTACAGACCTTTAAAGATTTTGGTTAAATGAGTTTTATGCTAAAACTGCAAATTTTAAATTATTTTATTATGTTGTTGTTTTTATTTGTTTATTTATTCAGGCTGGGTATCCCTTATCCTGAAATTCTGAAATATTCCTTTTTCAAAAAAATATTTTTATTGAAGAAAATGAAAGTTCTATTACATTTTAACATTGGTTTCTTTCACATTCTTCCAGTTTCCTCTATATAAATATTTCCATATTACAAGTATCAACCTTTCTTTTCTCAAGATTCTTCTTTCCTGTTGTACTTCCTTTACCTTGTCCCATTTTTAAAGATAACATTTTTTTATTATCGATTTCTGTTCCATTTTAATAAAACCTTGTTCAATTTGAAATATAACAAAATCCAAAATGTCCACATGGGTGGCTCAGGTAGTGACATCTTTGCTTTCTGATGTTTTAATGCACACAACTTTTGTTTCATGCACAAAATTATTTAAAATATTGTGTATGAAATTATCTCCAGGCTATGTGTATAAGGTACATATGAAACATAAATGAATTTTGTGTTTAGACTTGAGTCCCATCTCCAGGAAAGCTTATTATGTATTTGGAAGTATTCCAAAATCCAAAATACCTCTGGTCCCAAGGATAAGGGAGACTCAACCTGTGTTATTAACCATGTGGAAAATAGTAATAATGAAGAGCAAGAGTTGGAAATTTTAAAGAAAATGAACAATTTTTCAGTTACAAATGTGATAAGAATATACCACCTTACCTCTCTCTCTCTCTATCACACACACAGAGAATATTGTCTACAATAAGCTAGAAGGTATGAAATGAGCAGCAATCACCCAAGGCTTTTAAAGGCACACCCATAACCTATAACAATATAGTCCAACTTACTTCATTTTGATAGACTAATCCAGCTTCATAAAGTTTAATAAAAATATATTGTGTCCACTTATAGTAGTCTGGGAAACAAGTGGTTATTTCCTGAAAACAAAAGAACAGATCCAGTGTGAGGTCACCATAATACAAGCCATTCACTCCAAAAGAGGCTACCAAAATATCGTTAAAAACAATTGGGGGCTTTCACATGCATGTTAACAAACTGAAACACTCTGGTGCTGCATAAATCTTCCTTATTCAAACAATTCCCATTAGCTCAAGCCACTGGGATGATGGGAACTGTATTTCAACAAACATGGAGGGCCTTGAGTTGCAGAAAGCTGGTTAAGATAATTTAGACCAGTGTTTCCCAAACTCTGATCTTCCAAGTGGAGGCTTCTGGGAGTTGAAGTCCAAAAGACCTGGAGGACTAGAGTTTGGGAATCACTGATTTAGATTCTCTCTTTCTGGCTTTTCTTTGCAAATGCAACAATTACACATAAACTTTGTTGTTGCTGTTAATTTCTGGTAAATGGGCTTCGACTCATAGACCTCTAAGACATTCTGTTATTAACAATCTTGCTCAGGTCTTGAAAACTATGGACCATGTCTTCCTTGACTGAGTCTTCTTCTTTTCCTACTGCTGTTGGAGACCTTCTGCTGTGCTTTCTGCAACCAGACTTGTTTATCTCGGATTGGCCTTTTTAGTCGTCAGTGTGCTTGCAGAAAGCGCGGGATGAGTCCTTCATGAATCTTCATTTGCGAAGAAAAGCTAGAGAGAGGTGTCTCTTGATATGTCCAAAGTCTGACAGTTTAATTATTTTGCTTTCTAATACAAGCTCAGGCTTGATTTAAAATACATTTGAAATATGTCACCATATTCTAAAGCTTACCCGATCCCAGCTAAAAGAGAGACCTAAAGCATCAAGCTGCTTCCGCATGTGTTGAATGTTACTGTAAGACAAAATAAAGCCATATTTAAACAGAAAAACTTTTTTTAGAGGCAGCTGCAACTACAAATAAAGAGGCTGTGTTTAAACTCCACCCTCTTAAGCCCCTCCAGTTTTCAGATGAGCAGAGCAAGGACTGTTCTTCCCATCTGTGTCACGGCAACAGCCATCATTCCATTTGCAGCAATGCTTTCCAAGACAGCTTTCTTTCAAAACTTGCTAGAATGGTGCAGTGTGAGGAAAGAGTGAGCAGCAAACTCTCACTCACACATACCTGGAGCAGCTAACCGGAGCTTAGAAAAGTTGTTCTTTTGGTTGACAATCTTCCCCCAAGCTAGCAGGAAGATTTTGGCATTTGAAGTTCAAAAACTATCTTTTCCAAGTACTCACGTTAATGTACTACAGGATGATATCCTCTTCCCTCCCTTCCCAAGATAGAATAAAACATCCGGTATTTCACACTGAGCCAGGAAAACACAATCCTAATAATGGGCACCGTACAGCATAACAAATGAACTCTAAGGATAGATATGTTGTTCAACATCTAAATACAAGCTGCGATTTTCTCTGTGGAATGGAGGGTAAGTGAATCTGGAAAGGAGCAAGAGCAGCAATCAAAGCATGACAACCTCCTCCTTCAGCACTGCCAAGTTTGTCAAGTAACTATAAAAATAAATACCTTTGTGTCCACTTTGCTGGATGCAATCCATGTTCAATCGCTGCATTCTCTGCAGGTAATCCAAATGCATCCCATCCCATTGGATTTATCACCTGCAACAAAAATACAAAATGTCATCCCTTTGTCACTTTCCAGAGTGGATTTAGTAACACCTCCAGGGCTCAAAATAATGAAGTATCTTTCCAAATCCAGCATTTTTGCTCTTTCATTGAATCAGCCAAACTGTGCCTGTCACAGACAATTTGGCTTTAAGCACAACATATGCCATAATTTTTTTCTTACTTGAGAACAGGAAGGGCTCCATTTGCTCTCTCTCTAGCAACACATAAGCAGATAAACAAAAAATGGATTTTTTTCTTCTGAAGTTCTCACAGGCACATATCCTGCTCAGATTTTTGTTATGATGCCCATAAAAGTTTGAACTGAGTGGCAAACTTGACCACGCCAAGTGGCAAAGTTTGCCTTTCAGTTCAAGGCCCTTCTTAATGATGATTCTAATAATGAGCAGAAAGGCAGTAACTGTTTCAAACATAGGGTATTTGTTTGTACAACACTGAAATCCAGTATGAGGGAGTCAATCTCCCTTCCCCTTGCAGCCCCAGTACCTCAAAAAAGTGCTCTAGAGAACTGTGGACCAGTATTCAGGAGACTACTAGGGTTACCAAGAGGAAGAGAAGGAAAAGAAGCAACGTGGTGTGAGCCAGCAACACATGTGCCTTCAAATTGCCTGTCAACTTAGGGCAGCCCCATGAATTTCATAGGATTTCCTTAATCAAGGAAATACAGGCTGAGCATCCCTAATCTGAAATGTGTAGGACCATAGGTGTTTCATATTTCATATTTGTTAAAACTTTAGAATGCCTGTGTTTGCATAAACATATACAGCAGGCCCTCAGTATGGGTTTGGTTCCAGGACCCCACCGCAGATAACAAAAAACATGGATACTGAAGTCAGCTACTTCTGCCCCCCCCCCTGCCCTCACCTGCTAACTGGTGCCCCTCCACACCTCAGTTTCCTCCATGCTTCATATCTGCCCTCACCTGCCTGCCCTTGCTTGCTAAATGGGTCATGGGGCCAACGGCTGCTACATCGGGGCCTCTTCCTCGTAGGGAGGTGCCCACGCCTGCCCACTGCTGTAGCTGAGCCCTCCTCAGGTGTGCAAGAGCAGGCTCTGGGCGGAGCACCTCCATGAAGGTGGCAGCAGAGGGCCAGGGCTCCGCTGTCACTCCCTCCTTGTCCCACAGCTGCTGCTCCTGCCTGGGACAGCTTCCCAGATCACCACTTCCGCCTCAGCCTTGCACACCCCAGCCCAGGCAAAAGAGACACATGCAGTTTGCAGGAGGAAGAAGAGGAGCAAGCCTCTGTGGGCCAGTGACCAGCAGGGCAGCTGAGGCAGTGGCGGCATGTGGGCATGTGCCTCCTCTTCTTCCTCCTCCTGCTCACCGCGTGTATTTCTTTTGCCCAGGCAATGGGAAGCAACATGTGGCCCTCCATGCCTCAGCTTCCCCTATGCTTCAGTCCCATCACCCCGCCTTTAGTTGCTAACTGGGTCACGGAGGCCATCTCCACTTCTGCCTTAGCCTCGCAGGCCTCCCTGCAAAGAAGAGGCCCCAGTGGAGCAGCAGCAGCCTCCGCCACCCAGTTAGCAGGTGAGCATGGTGGGGAAGGCAGGCAAGGGTACGAGGGAGGGGGAGGGAGAATTGAATCATGGAGAAAACTGAGGCATGGAGGGTGGCCCAGTCAACAGGCAAGGGCGGGGGGAACTGAGGCATGGAGGCTGCTGTGTTGCCACTGGTTACCCATATGAAACAAAGACATTTGGTGCTCAGGAGGAGAAGGGGCAGGCTCCTGCAGGCCAGGGACTGGTGGGGCAGTTGAGGTGATGGTGACGTGCAGGGTCTGCTCTTCTTCCTCCTCCTGCTGCTGTTCAAATCCACGGATATTGAACCTGCGGACACCAAGGGCACGCTCTACATATACATATATGCCTCCCACCATTTCACAGATCCTCACATCTCTCTCCAGCCTCACGTCCAATTTTTCTCTACTGGTCTTGTGTATGAGACACAAGGCTAAAGAGATTGAGGATCTGCGAAATGGCAGGAAACTAAACCTTTTTGCCACCAGCCACCAGCTTCTGCTTTTGAGGTGGCGGCAACAACACTCCTCAGGATCTGAGAGATGAACAAGCAGGAGTGCCACAGTCACCACCTCAAAGGTGGAAGTAGGCAGCTGGTGGCAAAAAGCTTTTTGGATTTCTGGATTAGGGATGCTCAACCTATACTCAGGTTTTGTCTATACGAGGGGGGGGAAATATGAACATGTCTGAAAAAGTAGGCATTTGCAACAATGCAACCTGTCTTCATCGTCAAAAGAGTCTCCCTAAATTCCTCATAACCTCCTAGCCAAGATGGTGGCCATGAGTGATTTACTTGCAATTTTAAATCTGCTGCCACAAAATTAAAAAAAAAAGTTTCCCATGCTGCGCACAAGCGGTAGTTCATATTTACAAAAAAAGAAAGAAAAAAGAGTATAAGATCACAGTTTTATCGTCTTACCTGACCCCCACTTAGCTGAAAATGTAACATGGCAGCCACAGGCGCTTACCCTGTTTGCTAGTCCCACCCCCATGCTCATCCAGACAATCAGATTGCTCTACCTGTTCATATCTGTGTGAATGCGAGTGTTCAAATGGTTGCACATTCGCATGTTGTATGGAGAATTTTTTAAAATCCGAACAAAGCCCCGGATAACACACATGGACTTTGCGGTGGATTTGGCTGCCCCCATTCTGAATGACATGTATTTATGCGCATACCCGTATGAAAGGACTGCCGTATGTTTGCATGCTGTTCAGATTATTTTGACCATATAGACAAGACCTCAGTTGTACTTGTTTACATATGCCAGAGAAGGTAAACTTGCACAGATTTTATCCCTGTGGTAACACAACTACAGTACAATCTTGATATCAATATTAAGTAATTTAGCAGTTATCAATCCAGTATACTTTATAATAATAATAATAATATTTTTTTATTTTTAACCCACCCCTCTGCTCGGCAACCGGGGTGGCTTACAGCAAGATTAAAACAACATCAAGTTAAAACAGTCCTTCCCCATCCTACCCCTTAAAACTAAATTAAACTAATGGAGAGTTAAAACATCTTTTCCACTAGCAACCAATCACTGTATTTTATACCTCTTATTACAGCAGAATCTCTCACATCATTAGATAATTATGTGAGCCCTGGTGGTGCAGTGGTTAAATGCCAGTCCTGCAAGCCACCACGTTGCAAGTTCGATTCCAGTGGGCTCCAAGGTTCACTCAGCCTTCCATCCTTTCGTAGGTCGGTAAATTGAGTACCCAGCTTGTGAGGGGCAATTAGCTAACACACATTGGAAACTGTTTAATGCAGTGTAGATGTGTAAATAGCTATTGCTTAAAAACAATTTGTAAGCCGCTCTGATAGCCTTGTGGCTGAAGAGCGGGGAATAACTAACTAACTAAATAAAAAGAATATTTACTGTCCAGCATCCCAGAGTAGAAACTGAATGTAATGAAAAAAGAATTATTCCTTCCTTCATATCAATTAAATTTGATATACAGCTTGAGTCTCCCTTATACGAAATGCTTGGGACCAAAGGTATTTTGGATTTTGGAGTATTTTGGATTTTTGAAAACTTGCACATACCTTAGAGATGGGACCCAAGTCTGAACACGACATTCATTTATGTTTCATATACATTTAATACTCATAGTCTGATGGTAATTTTATATACAGTTGTCCCTCCACACTTGCGGGTTTCACATTCGCGGTTCCGCATATTCGCAGATTCCTGCTTTGGGGAGGGGGGGGCAAAGTGGCAACCGGGGCTTTAGAAGCTCCGATCGCCACTTTGGGGAGCGGGGAGCAAAGTGGTGACCGGGGCTTTAGAAGCCCTGATCGCCACTTTGGGGAGGGTGGGAGGGGGGAGGAAAGTGGCGGAAGTGCCCGCAGTTTCCTCAGTGAGTGCCCCACTTCAATCGGCCTTTCCCCCAAACACTCAAAGGTCGAAAGTCAGTTCAAGGGGGAAGCTGGCTAAGGAGAGTGCCCACTAAGCGAGCTTCCCCCTTGAACTGGCTTTCAACCCTTGAGTGTGTGAGGCAAAGGCGGATTCAAGCAGGGCACTCACTATTTGCGGTTTTTTCACATTCGCGGGGGGTCTTGCGCCTCTAATCTCCGCAAATGTAGAGGGACGACTGTAGTATCATAGACATATGACTACCTCTATTGCCTCGAGCCTTCCTTCATTTTTTTCTAGCAGCATGTTATTTTTGTAACTCGTTGTCTCCATATATTAGTTCAATCCCACCTTCAAATTCAAAGTTCAATTCAAATCTATTAAGCTTATCATACTGGACAAATTCCCATACCTATTAACTGAGGTATTTTATTGTGATGTTCTCCTTCGCCTTGTGTGTTTAATTGTCTTGTGTGTTTAATTGTTGGGGTTACAATTTTATTTCTTTTAGTCTATGTTTTAAATTGTATGGCATTTTCTTTTAACGTTTTAATCAATGGTATTGTCATGGGCTACAGTAAAGTAATACCACTGCCTACTGTAAATGTCAATGTAAAGACAGAAAATAACTCTTCCCTTTGCTAAAACTGGCCTGAATTTAATTGTTTTATCTACATATAAATATTTGTGGAAAAAGTTGTATTCATTAGTCTCTGGAATAGATATACTGTACTTAGTTGGTATAGAAGAAATAAATGTATTATACAAAACACATAAGTAAAAGAAACCACTTTTAAGGAGGTTATCAGACGGGCCCTTTAATAGCGGCCCTGTCTCGGTACCCCCCCACCCGTCCCATTCCCGCGCCACTCCCGTCCCTGTAACACTAAAAAAAAAAAAAGTTTTCAAACACCTATCTTATCCCATTATAAAAACTGCTCCCCCTCCCCTCAGCTGGCTGGAAGTGAATGCAGCCATCACAAAGCTGCATTCTCGACCTGTGAAGCAAATTCCAGCCGTTCTTGCAAGAGAATGGCCATGCAGGAAATTTAAAAAGAAACAGAGAAATATATGCACCATTGCAATTTTAACCCTTCTCTAATGTTGCCTCCACTCAGTCTCTTTGAATGGGCCCCAGAAAGGGGGCACGGAGCCCAGGGTCCTGGCTCTGTAGGCCAGGATCAGTGAATTCCTCCTCCTCCGAGGAGAGCTTGCCCCGTCCCACGCAGTCGTGAATGGGGGCTGCCATCTTGGCTTCTTTGTTCTCCTACGCACGCTGGAGCACAGAGAAAAAACCGCCTGCTCAGGCAAAAGGCAGAACAGAACTGGGGAGGTAGGGGTTGGCTCCACCTCCAGGAGGGGATGGTGTTAACATTTAAATTTACAGAGTATTCTGCCTGCGATTGGATGGAGGCGGAGCCAATACCCATCGAAGGAGTCCCTCCCCAGGCTGCTGGAAAACAAACAAACACCAAGCCCCGGAACACTCTTTAAACTTTAAAAGTAACCCAGGGAGGAGGGGGGGAAGGATGTAATTTACTTCCTCCTCCCAATCGCACCCAGAAGTGTTTGGGAGGGACCTCCCACTGCTGCTGACATTCCACCAGCAAAACAGGGCTCCTTTTCAGACGCCAGTGATTCTGTCACAGAGACAGAACGGGCAACTTATTAACAATTTAAATTGTTAATAAGAGAAGCGGGGGCGGAGATGGGATCAGAATGGGAGCATACCAGGACAGGGATGATGTCGTCTGAAAAGGGAGCCTTTTAGTGATCTCTGGTCATCCCTGTCCTGGGATACTTGGTACGTATGATAATCTCCTCAGTCCACTGTCAAATATCCATAGATTATTCACAGAAGCAGATGTATTTATCTGTTACCATGGAGACTACTGTAGCTTTCCAAATACATTAATGAAAAGCATTGTTACAAGGCCATTGTGTCTTCACTCTAGGCTGTAAACAGGTGTTACAAAAAACTATTTTTCTGAAGTTGTGATAGGCAATGAAAGCATGTTATTCAAAGAGAATGACATTCAAAGAGACTGAGTGGAGGCAACATCAGAGAAGGGTTAAAATTGCAATGGTGCTACAATCCCTCACCCCCACTGCCCAAAAAAAAAGGAAAGGGAAAAAAAACCTAGGCAAACCTACAGAGACTATTCTCCCAATTCATAGAAGCAAGGAAGGAGAAGAATTAAATCACAGAAGACAGCATATGGATACTCCCACAAGTTCCTTAGTTTCTGAATCACTGTTCCTTGCCACAGGAACTCAACAGCATCATCTGATAATACAGACATGCAAGAAAACCTACTGTATTTGTTTCATAGTTGAAAAAAATTAGTCAATCAGTTAGATTGAATTGATTTAAAAGTTTCAATTAACTAAAAAGTTCCCTCTATTAACCAGTCAACAAATGTGCAAGAGAAAGGGGATGAATTCTGTGCCATATGAAGTCATCTTCTAAAGCCTGCTTCTCCTTCCTTCAGCTTTTGCACACAAGAAAAAATAGTTTAAATATTAAATACAGTTGGCCTTCCACATTTACTGGGATTTGGGATGCAGGACCCCTGCAAAAGTGGGGAAACTGCAAATATCTATAGGCCCCCGTAAACCATATTTAACACACAAAAAAGTATGATCCGTGGATTCAACACACCATGGATTCCTTCAAGGTGGTGGGTTTCATTCACAAGGCAGAAGTGACTGGCTGGTGCGGCTTGCCGCCACCTCTGTAGCTGCCATTTTTAACAAGGACTTACAAACCTTGCAACACATTCACAGTCTCAGTGTCACAAGACTTGCAGTCCCTATTAAAAAGGGCATAGGGCAGCAGCAGAGGCAGCAGCAAATAATCCACAAATAATCAAATCTGCAAAAATTAAATCTGCAAACACAGAGGGCCAATTGTATGTTAATAAACAATAAAATAGATAAATAAATGATTAATCAACTACTGTTGCAATCCTATGCACATTTACCCAGACGTAAGCTTCAGTTAACAAGTGGAACTTACTTAACACAAACATAAACAGGATTATGTTGTAAGATTTCTTTAACCAGGTAACAACTCTAATTTGCATGTTTAGCCTAACTTAAAACTGTCTGATGTGAAGTCGAAGGCTTTCACGGCTGGCATCCATAGATTTTCCTTGTTTTTTTTTCCGGGCTGTGAGGCCGTGTTCTGGAATAGTCTTTCTGACGTTTCGCCTGCATCTGTGGCTGGCATCTTCAGAGAATGGTTGGGTAGGAGTGTATGTGGAGTTTATATGCTGTGAACCCCTGTTGGAGAGGATATTTAAATTTGTGTATTTGAAGGGTTAATTTCTGGGTATAGAAATGTAAGGATGATTAGTGTCTGTTTGACTAATGGTTGGTTGATGGGCCATTATCTGCTGGAACTCCCCCTGTCCCTGGCAGACTGGGCCAGCCAGAAAAATCAGCAGTAGCAGAACATGTTATAAACCAACCTGGACACAAAATACTATTTAAAAAAACAGAAATTCTGGACCAGGCCAACAACTATCATGTCAGAATACACAGAGAAGCTATTGAGAGCCACAAACACCTGGACAACTTCAACAGGAAAGAAGAAACCTTAAAAGTAAACAAAATCTGGCTCCCAGTTTTGAAACACAATAGAATCAAAGCTCAACACTTACAAAGGAATTCTACCCAGGGACAGGGGAAGTTCCAGCAGATAATGGCCCATCAACCAACGATTAGCCAAACAGACACTAACAAGCCTTGCATTTCTATACCCAGAAACTAAGCATTCAATTACACAAATTTACGTATACTCCCCAACAGGGATTCACAGCATATAAAGTCCACATACACTCCTACCCAACCATTCTCTGAAGATGCCAGCCACAGATGCAGGTGAAACATCAGAAAGAATATTACAGAACACGGCCTCACAGCCCAGAAAAAACCCAAGGAAAATCTATTCAAACTGTCTGCTTGGTATAAGGACAACATCAAATACTGTACATCTTTAATTGCTTACCAGTAAGGAATGCACTTAAACCAATTGAAATCCATTTAACAGGACTGATCAATCAACACTAAAATCCTCTCCAATAAGGATCTTTCCCTTTCTGGTCCTCTCTTTTCTCTCTCTATTCACCTTCCATCATCCCCTTCTCTCTCCCACAATCTCTACTTCTCTCTTGCTCTCTCTCTCTCTCTTCCCACCTCCTTCTCTACCTTTCTCCTTCTGTCAACTCCCCATTCTCTCTCCATCTCATCTTCTGCTATTCTTCCTCTTTTTATACCTTTCCTTCTACCACCTCCAACTCTTCCATCTCTCCTTCTGCAACTCTTTTTAAAATCTCTCCTTCCATCACCATCCTTTATCCTTTCCTCTCTTGACCCTCCACATCTTTCTCCTTCCATCTACTCCATTTCTCCTTCTGCTACCCTTCTTTTTCTCTCTCCATCCCACCTCATTTCTCTTTCTACCACCTCCTTCTCTTTCCCCCTAATTTATTTATTTCCAAAAATTTATCCCAAGACAGTTCACGGCAGGCTCTTTCTGCTACCTTCCATCTGTCTGTCCATCCATCCGTGCAAGCCTGTACCCCAGAAGTGGTAATTGCAAGTTTTGGGGGCCACATTAGCCCCTTATAGGATCTTGAGAGCCTCCTTACCTTGACCTTTCTTTTTTTCTTTTACAACTACATCCACACACACACCACTCACAATTTTGCCATGTTTCTGTTTTTCAGTGGGCTCTTTTAGGCCCAGGAGATGGCCTTATTTAATGAGGAAAAGAACTCCAAGTTGATTTGCTGTATTAAAAACACAATCTTTCATTTTCATTTTAAGCCCTTTTAATGATCTGTGACTGATTCCTTTCTGGTCCAAGTGCAAAGAACAACTTCCCTATGATGCACCAAGGCTTGGGGTCCAATTCCTGATCAGCATTGGAAGCCTGCTGTCCCATCACAAGTGAAATGGTAAGCCTTGCCAGTTATTTCTGACATCCTTCTCTTTCAACAGGGATAGATGTATACACCAGCAGAGAACAGAGCCCTCAAATATACATTTTAAAATATTATGGCAGAAAAAGTAATAGCCTTGGTGCTCCATAACAGTGTCCCAAATTAATACTGGGTAAGCATTCCAAATGTGATTTTATGGATTTATACATGAAGCATAAGAACTAGTGAGGTGTAGTGGCTTGAGTGTTGAACTAGGACTCCAGGATATCAAGGTTCAAATCCTCACTCAGCCATGCAAACCTACTAGGTGATCTTGGGGAAGTCTGTCTCAGCCTCAGAGGAAGGCAATGGGGAAGGCAATGGCAAACCTCTGAACACATCCTGCCAAGAAAACCCTATGATGGGACTTCCATAAGCTGAAGTCAACTTGAAGGAATGTAACAGCAACAATGCAAGAAATATACAGATGTCAAACAAATAGGCTGGTGGATGTATGTATGTATACAGAAAGATAGTTACAAATTGTGCATAGAATACAGAATGAGAATCAGGGAAAGAGAAACATCAACCCAGAAAATAACAACAGTAATGCAGTTATGTTACTAGATTTTCAATTATTACTTATTGAACTTCACAGTGGTTATCTGGTATAAGGTATGCTGTAAAAGACTACACAACCTGCTAGCTCATTTTAATAGTGATTCTAAATAGATCTCTTCTTCTCAGCACCATTTCCCCCTTTCTCCAGGCTTTTAAAACTGCACTGGTTCCACAGAATGAGGCATGCATGAAAAATTGAACCAATACCTTTTGCAGAGCCAGCAGCTACCTCAAAATCATTGCAAGTTTGCAAATGCACACTGTTTTAATCAGGTGTAGGTATTAAGGGGGGGGGGAACAAAGTGTGTGTTATAAGTCTAGGCTGGCAGATATTGTACAGACAGACATGTACTCTTAAGAATAGTCTGAGCCTAGTGTCAATAGATACCTGCAATCCTCTCATTTTCTGAAACCGTGCGATTGTATCACTGATGGTGTAGACTCGAACGTGACCCATGTGAAGTTTTCCAGAAGGGTATGGAAACATTGACAGGACATAAAACTTTGGTCTTGATTTCTAGTCAAAAATAAACAAAGAAACAGTCTGTAAGATGTTAACTCAGAAAACATTCTTATTTCTTGGTTCCCAAGACTTAAACATACATTTTATTACTGGAAATCTTCAAAACTTTTTAGTGGTTGAACTGCAGCAGCAAACATACTGTCTTGCACTAGTGGCGCCGATTAACTGAAACTGTTGTTTTACTCTTGCAAAGAATGGAATAGAAATATATTTTGAAGAGTGATGAAAATGTTTCTTATTTTTTTATTCCGAAAGTATGACAAAGTAAGATAAAATAAATCTTAGAAAATATTTTGGAACTTTAAAAAAAAATAATAAAAAGCTACAGCGGGGGGGACGGGGACATTCTTACTGAATCTGATTTTCAAGTCACACATGAATTTGCTTTCTTTTTATACTGCTTGTCTCAAAAGCAGGGCTGAATCTTTGACTGCCAGACAGCTAAAGGTGAGGATGAATTTTAATACCTGAGGTAGATATTTACTCATATATATAAAAAATTAAGGGTACTTCTGTTCTGGTACAAGAGGAGATGACAAAGGAAATGTTAAATATCACTTTTCTTTCAGGTAATACATGATAGTTTTTGCTTATTCCATTACAAATTCTCACATTTCCTTAATATTCTCAAAGGGTACAGATAGTGACATTTTGGTACTGTGTGTTCAAAGTAACAGCCTTCGAACAATCTGGAGCCCTTCTGATGAGTGGGACTACAACTCCTGAACACAACCAGCATGATGTGGTCATGATTCTGTGGATAATGGATTTTTTAAACCCAAAACTGAGAATGCTCAACTGTAGAAGGCTAAGCTAATCTGCTGAAATGCATATGAACAGTCAACTAAAAATCCTTTAAATTGGTTCACAGATCTGCTGTTACTACTTGTATGACTAATACCATTGTGCAAACCTCTTAACATTATTTGTGAAACACTTATCTATGATGAACAATTAATTTCTACTGTACTAGGATACTCAGTTTATAAAACATTTTTAGTCCTAATGTAGTCAGAAAGCATTTTGGTGTGTATGGTTCTTCGGCCCTACACCCCCCCTTTTCATTTGTTCCATCTGAACCCAGGGTCAAAATGAGAATACCGGTAAGCCCATTCTGACCCTGGGCATGCTATGAGCCCTTGTTCTTTTAAAAGCGCAGAAGTAGATCTATGGGGAACACTTGAAAGGTAGCCATTTGGAAGAAGTTCCACTTTGCCCCAATATGAAGAGTGGTTGGAACGCTGTAACTTCATGAACTCAGTCCACAAGGCTTAATTTCTATTAATCTTACACACCACTGATTTGAATTTGGCTGTGGTAACATCTGTCAGTTTGTTTCCAGATCTAAAATGACCCAGTATGAGAAATGTTGGTGAGTGTCTCATCTAACAATGTTAGTCCAACAAATCTCTTCCCAAACATCTCAAGATGAGAGCTCAAAACTCTAAGTCATCTCTACCTGCCCTTTGCAATGAAAGGAATCCTATCAGCATGGGTCTTTTCTAGAAAAAGATATCCAATGCATCATTATTATCTTCAGCAACTATAACTAAATAGCCAGCTTTTCCCAGGTAGGATCTTACCCCTTTTATAGAGCATGAAAGCAAAATTTTAGTAAATGAACTTTTCCAAGCACACAAATACAATGACAGAATTTCACAAGCTGAATTTCTACTTGTCATGCAGCTAGCTGTTAAAGAAACAACCACCCTGCTGGGAGAAAAAGATGACAGCCCTAGATCAGCACTTCTGTGTGCTTCTGAATCTCATCTACCAAAGATTCTGACCTCAAGAAAAATTTTAATCCTAGAGGAAAATACCAATGATACCATGAACACAAATATGTCCATTAATATAAAGGCTAACTTCCAGTGATCATGCAACACCAGTGTAGGAGCTCAGCCAGATTCTGCATGACTGTGGAAAGCCAGAATGGAGTAGTGGTTAAGAGTCCTGGATGTGTACGACTGATGAGATTTGAGTTCAAATCCCCATCCTAACAGGAATCTCACCGGGTGACTAGTTACCAATTCTCTGCCCACCTTCCTTTATAGAGAAAATGGCATAACTCCACTTTTACCATTCTGAACAACTAGAAGGAAGGGCAGGATACAAATGTAAAGTAATGATAATATTTAAATGTTCTCTGCATTGATGTAACAGCAAACTGAGAAATGGGAATGCCTGGTAAAAACATATACATGTGGAGCAGCGATGTTTCTGAAAGAGAGTGGTGTGTTGCATGAAATTAAGAGAAAGAATCACAACAATTGTGGACACCTAATTGCTAGTAGGCAGCAAATGACCTTCAAAATGTGGATTACAATCCCTGGGAGCTGCTGAATGGAATAATATGTCCTGCATGATATATATAAATTATTTCAGACTAGAAATGAAACCGGATGAGCTGAGAATTTAAACAGGCCAGGATAGTAGGTGGCAACTGGTGTGAGTAGGATGAGGTAGAAGATGAAGGTATATATTCCAGAAGGTTGAAATGGAAACATGTGGTGAGGAAATTCTAATGGACAGATACAATTTCATGAACTCAGCAAAATGCTGAGTTATAGCACACAATCATTAATCAATGCTTTCAAGTACAAAGAATACTTAATACAGAGAAGAAAAGGTCAGTGTTGCAGTAATCCTTACATCTATTTCACCAGTTTTCTTGAACTGCTCTTTTATTCTTGAATGCCACCAGCTTTCAACTTTCTTCCTAGTCTCCGATCCATATTGTTTTTCCCATTTCCCTGTTTCACTATAAATGGATCTGGTACAATTTGGAACTATCGTCTTCTGCCATTTCATTGTGTCCACTACTGCATTTAATTGTCTTCTCCAGCATGAGGGACATGTAAAGAATCTGTTGTAAAGGAACCACATTCTGCAGCATATGTCAGGAAGCCTATAAAAAAAAGGTAAACTATAATTAAAAATACAGGCAGTGTATAAAGGAAAAAAGAAAAATATCAGCCTGACAGACATACAATGCTTTGGTTTAAAAGTAAAACAATGATACTTTTCAAAGTTTCTAATAGTGAAACATTTCCACTCAGAGACACATACATTAGGCAGGTAATGCCCTTGGCCAAACATAGATTCAGAAAGATAGCCACCTTCATCTGCTGAGATTTCAAGGAAACAACTTTGCTTTTTGTGTGTGTCATCCATTCAAATGTTTAAATTGAAGACATCTGGCGCCAACTCTGATTGGGTACCCACTATCTACATACAGGAAATTTCTCCCAGATCAGACCACTTCTTCAGTTCCTCTATACTTTTAAGGGGCACCCAAGGAGACTTTCTGCTGTGCTTTCTGCAACCCGACATGTTTATCTCAGATTGGCCTTTTCCGTCATCAGCACGCTTGCAGAAAGTGCAGGATGAGTCCTTCCTGAATCTTTGTTTACGAAAAAAAGCCAGAGAGAGAGAGAGAGAGAAATTTTATTTCCACAGGTTGTATGTGGCATAGCCACTGAATACTGATCCTTCTCTTGAGTTGTTGGGATTTCTGCTGCCTATTGCTATGTTACTATATAGCTGTTGTTATGAACCTTCAAGTAGTTTCCGACTTAAGGCAATCCCTGGGTGAACCTATTGTGGAGTTATCTTGGCAAGATTTGTTCAAAGGGGGTTTGCCTTTGTCTACCTCTGTGGGTGAGAGGGTATGCTTACCAAGGACACCCAGTAGGTTTCTATGGCTGAGCAGGGATTCAAACCCTGGTCTTCAGAGTCGTAGTCCAATGCTCAAACCACTACACCATGGGTGCTCCGTATAACATAGGAGCCAATGTTATTTTGTTTTCACATGTATCAGACCCTCTGCAGCACTCGCTCTGGAAAGGTTGGTGGATTTTTTTAAAATAAATAAAATAAAACTTTAAAAAGTACGTCCATATGAAGATTCTGTTGCAACAGTGCTATCTTAAGAACTACTCCCGTTCAAGATATTAGAACTTGTACAACCCTGTACAAAATCTTCCACAATAATGCAGCCACAGGAACATGTGCACATGTGAGAAGGTGATTTATGTTCAAGAGAATCATAAAATATTCCCTAACCAACTGGCACTGACAGACATATTTCCTGTGATCTTGGAAATCAATATACAGTCATTATACCTAGTAACCATTGATGGCCTCTGTTCTTTGAAAAACCATCCATGTTGGTAGCCATCAAGATGGTAAATTTCACCACTACGTGATGTATAAAGAATCACATTATCATACACACTTGTTGGAAGTGTGAAACTACATCTTAAACCAGACCTTGGAAGCTGCATGACTGATTCTTCCCATGTAAAAAGCTCCTCGCTACTAGAAATGCAAACTGTTAAACAGTGGTTCTAGCCCAACTTTCTTCCTATACGGTAGGTCACAGGAGTTGGGGTTAGATGAATGGAGAAGTCTACAAGATCAAAATGTGCTATTTTTATGATTGTTGTAATTATATCACTATTATTACTATTGTTGTAGGTCAGTGGTTCTTAATCCTTTCTTTACCAGGGACCCCCTTTAAATATATTTTGTTGCCATGGACCCGCAAGACTCAAGATTTAAAACAACAGCAACAACAACAAACAACACCTGATGAAGATTATGATAATAATAATAATAATAATAGATGATGATACTAATACAACTACAACATTCATTAAACCTTCCCCTCAGAGGCACTGGAGGGGGAGGAAAGACTTTTCTCTTGCTTCTTCCTGCAAGTTTGTGGCTGGAGTGAGTTGAATGGCAATGTGCAGGCCAAGTCAGCCAGCTAGCCTTTGCCTTGGCTTCTGTTGCATGGCCATTCCATTGCAGTGAGGAGGTGGGCCAAACAACTTTCAAGCCTTCATGGGCCTCCCTCCTTGTGAGGTCATAGTGAACTCCTGGGGGTCCATAGATCCCAGGTTAAGAACTTCTTTTGTAGATTATTGTTTTGGACTGTGTGTGATGCAATCTTTAAGCAGAGACGTCAAGGGCTTTCATGGCTGGCATCTATACATTTTCCTTGGGGTTTTTTCGGGCTGTGAGGCCATGTTCTGGAAGGCAAAACATCAGAAATAAATTCTTCCAGAACATGACCTCACAGCCTGAAAAAACAACAAGGAAAACCTTTAAGTACAGAAATTAAAATATTTAAAATAAAATAAGTACTTAAAGTAAAGGTAAGTGCTAATGGAGGAAGGGTGAAGAAACTGAGAGGCTGAAGTGGGGTGCTTGAGCAGTTCCTTGCATTTATCTTTCCCTCCACAAGGCACAGGCGATGGGCAGCAGTTATTGCCTCTTTCCCTGAGCTGCTAGCTTACTGATTTCAGGGTGCGGGAGAAGAGGGAGTTTATTTGAAAGCCAAACAGTCAGGAAAAGGAAAAGCATATCACCACGACACAGGCAGGAGCCTCCCAGGAGCTCCCACTCCCAGCGAATACAGTACTGCCATTCCCCAGCAGATTATTATTTTTGCATTGGTTTTAAAAATTAAAAACCAAAAGGCTGCTACTTTTTGGGAAGAATCAGTCATGCAACTTCCAAGGTCTGGTTTAAAATGTACAGTAGTTTCACACTTCCAACAAGTGTGTATGATAATGTGATTCTTCACACATCACATAGTGGTGAAATTCACCATCTTGAGATGTATTGATGGCTACCAACATGGATGGTTTTTCAAAGAACAGAGGCCATCAATGGTTACTAGGTATAATGGCTGTACAGTTGTCCCTTCGTATTCGCTGGGGTTTGGTTCCAGGACCAAAATCTGTGAATACTCAAGTCCCATTTTATGCAATGGGATAGCAAAACGGTGTCCCTTATATAAGATGGCAACATCAAGGTTTGCTTTTTGGATTACAGTTGTCCCTTCATATTCGCTGGGGTTTAGTTCCAGGACACCCCCCCCCCTTGTGGATACCAAAATCCATAAATACTCAAGTCCCATCCTACGCAATGGCACAGCAAAATGGGTGTCCCTTATTTAAGATGGCAACATCAAGGTTGGCTTTTTGGATTATTATTTTTTAAAGAATATTTTCAAGCCGTGAATACTTAAATCCGTGAATACCAAATCCGTGGATAGGGAGGAGCAACTTGTATTGTTTTTTAAAAAATGTTTTCAAGCCGTGAAGACTGAAATCCGTGGATACCAAATCCGTGGATACAGAGGGTCAACTTGTATTCTTTTTTTAAAGAATGTTTCAAGCCGTGAAGACTGAAATCCGTGATTACCAAATCCGTGGATATAGAGGGACAACTTGTATTCTTTTTTTAAAGAATGTTTCAAGCCGTGAAGACTGAAATCCGTGGATACAGAGGGACAGCTTGTATTATTTTTAAAGAATGTTTTCAAGCTGTGAAGACTGAAATCCGTGATTACCAAATCCGTGGATACAGAGGGACAACTCTGTATCTTGATTTCCAAGATCCCAAGAAATATGTCTGTCAGTGCCAGTTGGTTAGGGAATATTTTTGCTCCGTGTCTCAAGCAACGAGCCGTCTTCTGTCCTTGCTCACCTCCGCTGCTGCTGCTGCTGCTCCCAACCGTCACACAGCTATCTCAGAAAAACCGAGGACATCACCGGTGGACCGAGGAGGAGAAAAACAGAGGCTCCCACTCGCACCCACCAGACTCCTTTCCCTCAGATGGGCGCCGCCATCTTAGAGAGCGAAAGCCCCTCTTTGCGCAGGCGCACAAGGAAGCCCGGCGACTGGGCGAGGCTAAGAAGTCCCTTGTCAGCAAGGGAGAGCGTGAGCGCCTAGTTTGAAAGAGAAGGTCTTTGCAGTGACTGGGATTTATAGCCCCAAGGGTCAAGGTGGGTTCAGCTGCTCCTTTACACGCATTTCCCCCCCTCCTTCACTTCTCTCATGCTGCTCGCCTTGTGTCCCCCCCCCCTTTTGGTTAAAAAAAAAGTGGGGGGGCGTGTATTATGTCTTTCTGCATTAAAAATGATTTTGAAAGGAAATGAAATTTTCTCGAATTCCTATAAAGAACAAATCTGTTGTCCTGCCTCAGTATAGGTTGCCCGGGGTGCTCTGCTGTTCTCTATTGCCAAATTTCCAGTGTTTTGACAGTAGCGCAGTCTCATTTTATCCTGAATAAAAATGGGCTGGTTGCTCTTGGCTTTCTTAACTGACAGTGGCTTTATATAGCAACGGTGGGTGGTTGCTGAGAATACAAATGGATGTTGCTAGCATTGGCACCATTATATATTATATTACAGTTGTCCCTTCATATTGACTGGGGTTTGGTTCCTGGACCCCCGTGGATACCAAAATCCGTGAATACTCAAGTCCCATTATGTGCAATGGCATAGCAAAATGTTGTCTCTTATATAAGATGGCAACATCAAGGTTGGCTTTTTGGATTATTATTTTTTAAATAATATTTTCAAGCCTTGAATATTTAAATCCGTGGATACCAAATCCGTGGATATAGAGGGACAACTGTACACTGTATTGTCTTCTGAGCTAAAAGCTGGGCCAGCTGGGAAAAAAATGTTTAAAATAAGGCACTCTCTCTGATTGGTCCCCCCCTTCCTTGTGCCCTATGGAGTTGTGGCCCTCTGGGATAAATTCTTGAATCAGGAATGGCCTTGGTAACTCTCCTGGAGCTTTGAAAAGAGTGTATCAAAATAGAAAAGATGTGCATTTTTTTTTAGCCTGGAATTTTTCATTATTGTTGTAAAACCTTTCGGTTTGTTTGGAATTGACTACCTAAAGCAATGCTTCTGATGAAGAAATCTTAATATAAAAAGCAGGCTGTTCTTCTTGACTCCCCGTTTCTTTTTTTAATCGATTCTTGTACTGTGTTTTGATTTTTTCCCCCCTTTTCATTTTGCCTTTGGCTGCTAGTGATTATAACTTTCATAATCTTTCTGTGCAGAGCAGCCTTCTCAAATCATTGAAAGTACAATACTGCCAAAAAAATGGTGACTTTTGTTTTATTCTGTTTCTTTGTATACTTCGGCATTTTATAATGAGTGGTTTTAGAAAAACATAGTTTATACCAGGGATTGGAAATGTCTGGCTCCAGATATTGCTCAACAACAACTCCCATCGTTGAATATTATTTCACTATTGAATATTCTGGCAAGAGTTGATGGGAACTGTAGTCCAACAACATCTGGAGGAGGACACATTTCTCATTCCTTTGCTAACAGACTGAGCCTCGTCATACAGTCCTTTATATAAAGGGTGGGCTGGATTGCAACTCCCATCAGCTCTAGTCTAGTGGGAAATAGTGGGAATATTTGAAGAGGCCACACTGTGCTTATCCCCAATTTCACACTGGCATTGAGCTCAGTATTGTTTATACCTTGGATTGGGATCTGTAATGGTCCCAGAGAACACATTCTTACTCATCCTCCATGAAATAAGCTGGCATCTTAGGGGGCAAGTATGGCCCCCAGGCCCTTCCCTAAATCCATATTGTGCTCTCAGAGAGAGAGTCCCTGTTATCACTGATCAGTAATCAGTGATAACAGCAGGATTTCATTCCCACCCTGCTCATGTTACCCATTGAGAAGGCAAGTGAGACAGGGAAGAAATGTGACTATTATCTCTGATCAGTGACTGAAGATAACAGCATACTTCATGTGCCACTTGCCTTGAACACTCCCAACTGAAACCATTAGTCCAACACATCTGGAGGGCAGCAGTTTAGGAAAGGATGGCTTGTGCTTATTAAGAGTGACTTTCCTGGGTTTCTGATAAGGGTTCTTGCCAAGCCTACCCTGGCTGGATATTGGAGCTAGGATCTTATGCATGCAAAACATGTATTTATTATTTGTTAAAATATTTTAATCCTACCCTTTTCCTTCTCAGAGATGTCAGGGTAACAAAACATGGGCTCTGCCACTGAGTTTATGACCTAATTGTGTTGTATTGTAACCCATGCTGACTTAAGTACTCAAGGAAAATAGTTTTTAAAAAATCAAACTGTATAAGCAGGAATTTGCAATGACACCAAAACCTTTCCAGCCAAATGTTCAAAAAAAATAGAGCATCTAACCCTTCCATCTAAATAAGATGGTTATGCCATTAGCTCATCTAGTTAGCCTCCGGTAAAGTGGCATTCAAACCATCTTTCAGGGTTTTTTTTTAACGAGAAGACAGTTTGTTGCTTAGGATTTTCGCATAGTTTCTCTAATAATACAGTTGGAAGTTTTGGAGCTTCTCCTTTAGTCATTAACTTAGCTTGGTGAAGGTGAAGCCAGCTGACTGTCAGCAGCTCTAACTGGTCTATTGTCTTGAGTTTTCCTCTTCTGAATAAATCTTTAATTGTATATAAGCCTTTATTTTCCAGTTTTTGGAACTGTAGGAATTTATCCAAGTGTTAGAGAAAGGGACATATTGGTGAGGGATCAGGTGATACAACATGTGATTGACATTCCTAGACAGGGGTTATTAATTTCCTTAATTCTTGGTCATGGTACCTTTTTAAATAAAAGGTTAAATTCAGTTGGGAAGTTTCCCTGAATGTCCATTCTCACCCAGTTAATGGAAGTATCTTGTGTAATAAGATGGAGTACCTGTGTTAATTGGAAGGCTGCAAAATACAACTCTAAATCTCGCACTGCAAATCCTTCATTTCTAGATTTCCCAAATCTAGGTTTCTTGTCATTGAATATAAATTGATTTATTAAATCTTCCCTGATTTTAAATCATATCGAAGATGGACATGGGCTATGAAAACCCACTAATTGACCTTGGGCAAGTCACACTCTCTCAGCTTCAGAGGAAGACAATGGCAAACCTCCTCAGAACAAATCTTGCCAAGAAAACCCAGTGATAGGGTCGCCATAAGTCAGAAATGACTTGAAGGCACACAACAACAGCAAGAAATGTTTTTATGAGGGCAATTCTGCCTTCCATGTTATGATTTTAGCTTTCATCCATTTAGTAATGTTATAATTTCTGGGAATTACCCGGTTAATATCTTTGGTAATCGTAATACCTAAATATAGAAAGCCTGTGTGTGGCAATTGAAGATTGTTCATCTTTTGCCAGTTTATCTGCTGGCCACGTGGAGTGTTAAGACACATCAATTTGCACTTTAGATGGTTAACTCTAAATTCCTGCATATCTGCCAGAAATATCTAGGATCTTCTTAAGGGTCGGGAAAGAATGCTTAGGATTTTCCAAGAAAATCAAGACATCGTCCGCTTATAGATTCATCTTTTGTTGTTGTTCTCCAATTTTGGGCCTGGAAATATTTGAATTGTCTCAGGTTGAATTAGCTAGAGGCTCAATCGCAAGGGCAAAAAGCAGTGGTGATAAGGGGCGTCCTTGTTTGGTTCCCTGCTGCAACTTTATAGGTTTTGAATCTATTCTGTTAACTGTTACAATAACTTCTGAGTGTTTATATAAAATTTCTAAGGTTTTCACAAATTTCTTCCCAAAATTCATTGCCCGTAAAACACCAAAAAGATACCCCCAGTCCCCTCTATCAAAAATCTTCAATGTATCTAGGGATAAAAAAAGCTATTAGATTTTTTTGACAATCTCTCTCTCTCTGGCTTCTCTTCGCTAACGAAGATTCAGGAAGGACTCATCCTGCGCTTTCTGCAAGCGCGCTGATGACTAAAAAGGCCAATCCGAGATAGACAAGTCTGATTGCAGAATGCACAGCAGAAGTTTTCCTTGGGTGATGTTTCCGGGTTGTGATTTTTTCTGCATTGTCGTTTCTCTTCAAGACTTGTTTGGTGTGAGTTCTCAAATAAGGCTGCAGCATTGTGTATAGCGCATCTCCATGCCTCCCGATGTGAGGCCAGGGCGGACCATTGTTGGTGATCAATTTGGCCGAGCCTGAGATGTTGTTTCAGGGAGGCCTTGTATAGCTTTTTTGGAGCGCCCCTCTTATGCTGACCCGTGGCGAGTTCACCGTAGAGTACTATTTTGGGGAGGCGATGGTCCTCCATCCTAGAAACATGCTCTGCCCAGCGCAGCTGCGTTCTCAATATCATGGCCTCAATGCTGGTGATCCCTGCTTGCTCAAGGACAGCAACATTCGTCACATAATCAGTCCAGTGTATATTTAGGATTGTGCGTAAACAGCGCTGATGGAAGCGTTCGAGGAGTCGTAAGTGGTGGCAATAGGTGACCCATGTTTCAGACCCATAAAGGAGAATAGACAGTACAATGGCTCTATACACACTGATTTTTGTGCTTCGCCTCAGGTGTTTATTACTCCAGACTCTTTTGTAAAGTCTTCCAAATGCGCTATGTGCCTTTCCTAATCTGTGATCGATCTCTTTGTCAATCTTGGCATCTGAGGAGATGATGCTTCCCAGGTAGGTGAACTGCTGAACGGACTTAAGCACAGAGTTGCCAATGGCAATGTGGGGATGGTGATGTTTGTCCTGTAGTGCAGGCTCTTAAAGAACTTCTTTTTTCTTAAGGTTGACTTCCAGCCCAAAGAGCTCTGCAGCTGTTGCGAAGCAGGATGTTAGGCGCTGCAGAGCTGCTTCTGTGTGGGCAACAAGGGCAGCATCATCAGCGAAGAGCAGCTCACGGACTAGATAGTTTAGAGTCTTAGTGCGAGCCCTCAGACAGCTTAAGTTAAACAAGCTACCATCAGTACGGTAACGAATATAGATGCCGTCGACTTCTTTGAGCTCTTCCGTAGCCCTTTGAAGCATCATGCTGAAGAAGATTGTAAATAAAGTTGGCGCAAGAACACAACCTTGCTTCACTCCATTAGTTATTAGAAAGGGCTCTGAAAGAGCATTGCCATATCCGACTTGACCGCACTGACCCTTGACCAGCGCAGTTTGACAATGTATAGTAGTGTATAACATTATGTACCCTATTCATGGCATCTGACAATTTATGGGTGGGCATAACCCAACCTGATCTGGCTCAATATATTTTGTAATAAAGCTGCTAATTCTATCTGATAGAACAGAGGTAACTTTTTTTACTGTACATCCTGAATTACAAGTGTTATAGGTCTAAATTCCTTCTCCTAGGACGGTTGCCACAAGGCTAGAGAGCCCATCCTGCCCTTTGACGCTCTTTGTCAGACCCTTCGGTTTTGACCTGTCTGGCATGGGAGACCCTACCAGTGGCTATTATGCCACCGCCAGCATAGCTCAAAACATCATTAGGGTACGCAAGCCTCTCTCCCACGACAAGGGGGTGTCAATGGAGAGGTATTTGCCCTTAGGCAACTGCAAGAAAAATGTAGGGAGCAGAACAAGGGTCTCTATGTAACATTTGTCGACCTCACCAAAGCCTTTGACACTGTAAGTAGAAAAGGTCTGTGGCAGATCCTGGAAAGACTAGGATGTCCCCCCAAATTCCTTAAAATGATTATCTTGCTACATGAGGGCCAGCGTGGTCAAGTCAGATATGGCGATGCTCTTTCAGAGCCCTTTCTAATAACTAATGGAGTGAAGCAAGGTTGTGTTCTTGCACCAACTTTATTTACAATCTTCTTTAGCACGATGCTCCAAAGGGCTATGGCAGAGCTTGAAGAAGACGACGGCATCTATATACGCTACGAAGAGGAGCCACTGCTGAGCAGCCTTTGGGTTCGGCCGGTCAACCAATTACAAATCCATTGAACAGTTAACTTGTCTAGCCCACATTTTACAAGCTTGTTTGCAAGAATGTCATGGGGAAACCTTGTCAAAGGCCTTACTGAAATCAAGGTATGCGATATCCACAGCGTTCCCTTCATCTACCAAGCTGGTAATTTTATCAGTCCCTTGGTAGTCCCTTGTCTGTTCCTTCTGAGCCTACTAGCTGTTGGATGACACATAGGTGTATGACATATGGCCTGTTGTAGTCCCCTAATCTGGCCTGCTACCCTCAGATCCAGTGGAGAATGCTGTTCCATTACTAGTATGTCAGGAGTTAGAGACTGAACTCCATTATAAAATGACCAAACAACTGCAGAGTCATGCTGAGTCATAATTGGTGACTCCATGAACTGCCTAGTCATGCTACAGCTACAGGAGAGTTATTGTTGGTGTGTAAGATCATTTGATTGAGTAAGCCAATGCCGTGTAACTGTGTATAAGAGAGCTCAGAACAGAGCTCACTTCTCTTCTTGTGAATGCTGATGCCTGATGAAGCAGTTTGTCCTTCAATTGTAAATATTTGTACATATTGCAACTACTTGACTTTGAAGATAAAAGTGCCTCCTGCTTATTTGGATGTCAACCACTCTGTGTGTGAGTATTCTTGGGGGTGGGTTGCTACTAAGTTTGCTGAGATAGTTTTTTGGCTTCTGCCTGGGACTGAGTGTCCTATCATCCCCAGACATAGTATTCAACTGCAGTTTCTGAATATGGAAAGGAAGAGGGGCTGCCTGAGGTAGCAACATTTCTTGAGTAAGTCTTGACACTTATATAATTGATTATCTCAGTTCCCATTCCACCACAACTGCAGGATTCTAACTGTGTCACTATGACTGGCCCCTAAAGCAATGACAAAAAGACTAGGGCATTCAGACATAGAGCTATGGAAAGAGGTTGATGAGCACTGTGATTTTTAACTCCATATAATAGTAAGGTGAGTTGGTTTGCCTTATAGGTTGTTGTAATATGCATCATACAGTCCTCATTGAAACATAAGCTAGGATAAAGGATCAATGTTTTTGACATCTAAAGTAGCAATCCCATGGTTTTGTTTACAGAGAACACAGAAATTCAGTGTATGGGTGAGTGCTCTGTGCCACAGATGATGGGCTTTGGTAGAAGTTAAGCACCACTGTGACATGCCCTTCTGTTTCTTATCTGAACCACTCCATGATGTAGTTGGTCCCTAAATTACAGATGAAACAGGAAGAGAAAATGCCTGGTAACCACTGTGTCAGTGGATTTATCTACTGTTCCATGGGTGATGAAAAGAAAGATGCCTCTGCCACACACATTTTATTTCCTATATGTTAGGAATGTCATGTTCCAGGGCTTTCCTGGGCTACAGTCTTGGAGAACTTCTTTGAAATCGAATTTAGACCTCATGTTGAGTTTCTCCACTCTTGCTACAAGTGAAGGCTGTTGCTAAGCTTCTGCTAACTTTGAATATCAATGATGAAGAAAAATAGGGGCTGATTTTTCCCCTTCTGATTTCTGTCATTCCCCCCCTCCCCGTTTGTTGTAGAGGTTTCGGAATGCCCCGACAGGGCCGTAAAGTTGCCAAATCTACTTCCACCCTTTCTCGGTGTACACCAGCCAATGGCTTTTCAAGTCAACCAGCCAATGGGACGACCTCGGTGGACTACAGTGCCTTAAAAAGGGCACAGCTGCAACAGTACTGTAAGAAGTTGGGGATTCGTGCTACAGGGAAGGTGAGAAGAGATTGCCCCAGTCTTGAACTTTTATGTCCTGTCTTTGTCCCACTGCTAGTTATTACATGGGAATATGGACCTGCAGGAGGCCAGATGCCTATTGGATTACATCCTCTTATTAATAAATGATGGAAGAAGCTCTGCTGTCTTCTTCTGCGTTTAGATGACAATCAAGAAATCCTGTCTACAATATTCAACTTCATTAATATAGAATAGACCCGCTGTGGTGTAGTGGTTTTTGTTGCTGGAGTAGGACTCCAGGAGACTAGGGTTCAAATCGTTGCTCGGCCATGAAAATCTACTGGGTGACCTTGGGCAAATCACATTCTCTCAGCCTCAAAGGAAGGCAATGGTGGCAAAACTGCTCTGAACAAATCTTGTCAAGAAAACCTTTGATAGGTTATCTTAGGGTTGCCAGAAGTCTTGAACAACCTGAAGGCACATAACAACAGCAAAATAGAATACTCTGGGCATAGCCATTGACTGTGATCAGAGAGAGTTGTACAAAATGTTGGATCTTCTAGCCTCTTTAAGAATTAACAGATTTATTCTTAGCATGTGCTTTCATAGGTTACAATCCCCTTCATCAGATGCATGGAATATAATCTTAGAGATGCAGATGTAAATTGCTGGGTGTGGGATCAGAGCAAAACTGGATGCAGAAAGTAGCAACAGTGACAGTTACATTATTAGCACTGGATATTAACAAAACTCCTTGTATCTGACAAAGTGGATTATCAATCTATTAGTCTTAAAGGAGCTGCAGGTCTCTTGGTTGTTTGGTTACATAACAGTTGGGAGAGTTCAGAAAGAGAGCAGTCGAGATGATGCCTGCATTCACTGGTATGACTTGGCTCATAAATATTTTTAACCTGATGGAATCTAATACCAAGACTGGTATTGGCCCCTGGCATCCTGGAGTAGCTGCCAGAGTCCCAGTGCCCTGACAGTTTCCACCTCTGACAATTGCCATGGGGTCACCTTCATATTTCTCCAGTCACAGTTTTCCAGTTGGCTGGACCTAACTGCCATTCTCATTTTCCACAATACCCCTAGTTTATTATCATTCCAAGCATCTGAGGGGAATTTAAAATGGCAGCTTCTGACCACATGGTACTAGCTAGAGTGCCGTGGCTCCTGATGCTGCCAGTTAAGCTGTCAGGTTGTTCACCTCAAACTGCAACTGCCTCCAACTTTTAAATTCTTCAATCTGCTTACATTTGTTCCCCCTCGCCCCTCAGAATGCCGAACTTGTAGAAAGGCTGAAAGCTTTTCATGGAGAATCCCCGCTGAAAACAGTAAGTGACAAAGAAGAAAACACAAAGAAGAATGAAGAGCAAGACCAAAAACCTCAGATTAGTAGTTGCACATCTAGAATGGTGAGACCTTCAGGACTAAGTACTTCTTTGTGAAATCATACTAGCTGGGGGTGATCTGGGAACTATTTTCCCGGACTAACTTTTTCAAGCTCTCCTTAAATAACTATTGGTTAAGTGGAAGAAAATTCACTGGGTTGGAAATGAGAATTTTGAAGGAATGGTGTAAAAATATTTTGGCAGTGGGGTAGTGTTCTTGGCAGTGCTGGGCATGGATGAACTCCTTGTGACGTTCACCATCAGAACTTATGCTTTGCAAACCTGCAGCATCTCCAGATGGAGACAGATTTCTGTTTATCCCCATAACACAAGGGTGTGTAACTTGTGGCATTCCTGATATTTTTAGAACTGCAACTCCTATGATACCTTGCTATTGGTTATTTTGGGGAGGGCTGATGGGAACTGTAGTCCAGCATCTTCGGAAGGGCCACCCATTCTCTGCATCTCTTTAGAAAGACATTTATTTATTTATTATTTATTTATACCCCACCTTTCTCCCATCATGGGATTAAAGGCGGTGTACAGCATCTAAAAAACACAGTACAATTTTTAAAATTCTTAATATAAAAGTTAAAACAAAAAGTGAATGGGGAGAATGCAATCTTGTTATATTTTTAAAGGTACAAGACAGGGATGCACTTTGTCTTCTTCCTTTTCATTATAGTTTTAGAAGTTCTCAACAGGAAAATTAGAGCTGATTCATCGATAAAAGGAATAAATATCCAGAATTATAATTATAAGATAAGAGCATTTGCAGATGATCTGGTTATTTGCTTAGAAAATCCCATTGAAAGTGCTGTATAAGGAATCTATTAAGAACCTTGGATGAGTTTGGCAACCTAGCTGGGTTTAAAATTAATAAAGAAAAGACATTGATGATTACAAAAAACATAACATAACAAGAAGAGAAGGAGTTAATGGACATATATAAATTTAAAGTAAAAAAAAGTGAGGTATCTAGGGATAACTTTAACAAAACACAATACAGATTTATTTACAAATAATTATATTAAATGTTGGAGTCAGATTAAATAAGATCTTTCTCAATGGACGAAACTGAATTTATCCTTGTTGGGTAAGATTTCCTTAGTGAAGATGAATATTTTACCCAAAATGATGTTTTGGTTTCAGAATATTACTGTTATTGTAAATGAAACCCCCTTCAGGGTATGGAATAAAGATCTATCAAAATTTATTTGGCAAGGAAAAAAACCTAGGATTAGATGGAAAATATTACAAGAAACAAAAGCCAGAGGTGGTCTACAAATGCCAAACTTTAAAATTCGTTATTATGTATGCTGCCTGGCTTGGATTTCAGATTGGATAAACTTGGATTATAAAAGACCTCTGACTTTGGAGGGGTTTAATAACAGGTTTGGGTGGCATGCATACTTGATATATAACAAAGCGACAGTAAATAAGGTCTTTAAACACCATTTTGTTAGAAAATCTTTATTATCAGTTTGGCAGAAATGTAGGCACAAGATCTCCAGGAAAATCCCACTTTGGACAGCGACCCATGAAGCTTTCCACAAAAATGAAAGCCTATATAAAAACAGGTGGTCGATTTATAAGGATATTCTGAAAATTAAAGGAGATCAATGTATTATGAAATCAAGAGAAAAATTAGCTGAGGAAGATATAACCTGTCATTGGTTTTTATATCAAAAGTTAAAGGAGAAATTCAAACAAGATATAAAACTAGAGGGAGTAGAAAGAAATTACACATAATTAGATTTACTATTAATAGAGGAGAAAGAAAAAGTAATTGAAAGATTATATAAATTATTAATAAAACTAGAAATAGAAGATGAAATGGTTAAGGATATTACAATAGGACCCCTGTATCCACTGATTCATTATCCACTTATTCAATTATCCACGGGACACAAAACAGCACACTTACCATAGAGTCTTCCTAGAAAATGTGCCCTCTAGCCATTTTCTATGTCCTCCAAGGCAACTCTGTGGTATTTTAAACTGGAAGTCCCATTATTTTCAATAGTGTTTGCTATTACCCACAGTTTTCGGTATCCATGGGGTCCCCCAGAACCAGTCCCCAGTGGATATGGGGGTCCTACTGTATGATCAAATGGGCACATAATATTTGTTTTCACATAGCTAAATCAATGGGATAATGAATAAAAAATTAAAATTTACTAAAAGCTATGACTTAAAAGAAAATTATTTTAAAATGTTTTAATAATAATAATAATAAAATTTTATTTATATCCCGCCCCTCTGCAACGCAATCGGGGCGGCTTACAATATAAAAACCCCATACTCACAATACCCTAGCCCACCCACCCCTTAAAATAATATTAAGTGGCACTTGACCCCAAATAAAATTGCTAAAATGTATAAAACCAATAATGACAACTGCTGGAAATGCAGTGTGAATACTGGAACATTTTATCATATGTGGTGGCAATGCCCTAAAGCGAAAATGTACTGGAGGGAGATACCGGTACATATGATGATAATAAAAATATTAAAATCAAACATGCCAATGTGACCAGAACTATGTCTGCTAAATATGTTGGATGGATTAGATAAACAGTTAAAAAGAGACTACTAGTGAGTAATACTGTATATGGAGACTACAGCAAGGATAGTTTATGCTAAATATTGGAAGAAACATGAGATTCCTTCAGTGGAAGAGTGGTTAACAAAGCTACATGAAATGGTGGTATTAGACAAATTAACTCTTCTGTTAAATGATAAACCAGAGAAAAGGTTCAAAGAGGAATGGAATTGTTTATTATCTATATGGGAGGAAAAATGGGGGGAAATAGTAACAATAAGCCTTTGAAAGGCCAAGATAAGTGAAACTAATTGGTGGATTTAAATAATTTATTAGATGTACTGAATACCTTCCAGTTTAATTTAAATCTTTAAATATAAAGATAACAAAATAATCAGTAGACATATTGGGAAAACAATTCATTCATTTATATATATATATTTATTTAATAATGATTTGGAGGGATAGATATTGCAAGGTCAGATAATGCATAGATGAGAAATACAAGAACATATGGACCAGATTTTGTAGAATTAGACTACAGGAAGTAAAAAGTCAGGTTATAAAGCTTATAATACAATACTGTAGAATATGAACTCAATAAATATTACATATCAATGTATCAAGCATATGTTATTTATTGTCAATATGTATGTTTACTTTTATTGTTCTTTTAAAATAAACAAGAAATATATTCAGAGGGGGAAAACACAAACTAAATTTGAGGTGAAAAACAAAATTTAAACCAGCAATAAAACACAATGAAGTAAAAAAAAAACACTACACTCCCCATTAAAAGTTCTATCTGCTGCAACATACTAAACAGAGTGCCTCTTTAAATAAAAAAGATTTTTACTTGCTGGTGGAAAGACAACAGGGAGGGGGCCAACCGGACCTCCCAGGGAAGTCACAGCTAAATGCATCTGTGGTCTGGTTCAATATGAAGCAATTTCATGTGTGGATTTTTAACTTGTGTTGGTGGATATCTTTATCACTGTTACTTATCTATGATAGCCAAATGGAACTTCCATATTCAGAGGCAGTATATCTTTGAATACCAGATAACAGGAATGAAGAACATGGGGGTGTGCTTTTGCTTTCATGCCCTACTTGTGATCACCCTTGAAACATCTAGTTGGCCTCTGCTAGATTAAACTTACAGTATTACGATTATGATTATCTTTTATTTCTATAGCACCATCAATGTACATGGCACTTTACAAGAAAAAGAACAGTTCCCTGCCCTCAAGCTTACACTCTAATGAAGACATGATACAAAAGGAAAGGGGATGGCAGTAGGGGAAGGGATTAAGTCTAGCATTCTCTTCTCTCACTCCTTGGCCAGGGCAGTGGCAGTTGGGATGATCTTTTATTCCCTGATCCATCAGGACTCTTGTATTCCTGCTGCTACCACTTATTGCTTCTGTACCAGTCCTGGAACAAATTCAACTGTGGCTCACTGTCAAAGTAAAGAAGGCACAAAAAAGGTGAAGAGAGGGGGCACGGGTGGGTAATGGTGAGAACTGGAAAGCATTGCTTTTGGCTAGGGGACTTTGGCAGTTGCAGTTCAAAAAGCAACTTTCCATGCTCCAGGAAGGCTGTGGCACGGCTAGGGCTTTGGAGTTCAGAATGTCTTACAGAATAAGTGAGCTTAGTGGCAGAAAAGTGGAATGGGAGAGACTGCTTTAACTGTGGAGAGCAATGAGCCAATTAAATGAGAAAGGGAGTGCTTTGGGTGAAATAAGGAAAAGCATACAGTAGGACCCCATTATCTGCTGGGGATTGGTTCTGGGGGACCCCGTGGATACTGAAAACCATGGATAATAGTGAACGCCATTGAAAATAATGGGACTTCCAGTTTAAAATACCATATGGTTGCCTTGGAGGACCTAGAAAATGGCTAAAGAGGATGCATTTTCTAGGAAGACTCTATGGTAGGTGTGCTGTTTTGTGTCCCATGGATAATTGAATCAGTGGATAATGGATCAGTAGATATGGGGGTCCTACTGTACAGTCATTAATATGGAAGTGAAGCTGTACTGTGTCTGTAACACCCCATCTCCACCCCATTTCAGATTTCACCAGCAGTACCTTCTGTGGACCTGGCCAAGGAAATAAAAGCTGAGGACTCTGAAGGGAAAACAGGTGACAAGATGGTTTCTGGGGAGTGGATTAGAGAATTCAGCCTTGAAAGTAAAGATGTGTTGAAGGAAAGAATGTGGGACTGTGCTAGAAGAGGTGGTGATGGTAGGATAGAATTGGGTGAAGGGGCATGAATGAAACCAAAGGCTCTTTCATACTACATAATTACAGTGGTATGATTCCATTTTCAGTGCCAAGACTCTATCCATGCAATCCCAGGGTTTGTAGTTTGGTGAAGCACTAAAGCTCTCTGGCTGAGATTTGTAAATATCCCTCCCTAAATTGCAAATCCAAGGATTCCCTAGGATACAGCTATGGAATCACAGTGCTATAATTAAATAGTATGAAAGGGCTCCAGGTCTGTAGCTTGCTACTGTGCCAAACTATTTTCCTTTCAAATCTAGTCCGTGGCTGGTGTGTGGTCCATGGAATGGTACTCTACCGCCCAGCATCCAGTTGGTCTCCTTTGTTGCTCCGTGGTGGCATGGTCTGTGTCCAGGATGGGGAGAACCTTGTCCCCTTTCACCTGCCCCCACTAAACATCTCCGTTCCCGATGGCTTGTCAGACAACTACGTCTGTGAGGACTGCGTGCTGAGGTAATGCAACATCCTTGCCTCTTCTCCTCCAGAGCTTCACAGACTCGCACAGTACCCCATCAGCATAGCCATAGTGGGATTCTGGGACTCTTAGTCCAAAAAAAATTTACTTCTCCAAGACAGATTGGAGTTCTCCTCCAGCATTCTAACTTTAACACTTTGGTTCCCTGCCACAGGAACCGAGAAAAGCCAAAGAGATGTTCCGTGTGCCAACAAATAAAAGGAAAAGATAATCGGGTTTCCTTACCCAAGAATGCCTTAAAGAGCCTGACCACTGCTCTGGATAGCACAGCTCAGCCTTCACTACTTTCTACCAGCTTCTCCAGAGACAAAAGAAGGTGAGTAGAGTATCCGTGGAGTTGCCTATCATTAGAGCAGGATAGGATGGGAATTCTGTGGCCCACGGGCTACATGTGCCCCCTTAGAACTTTAACCTCTTTGCTCACACACACAAATGTGGCAACATTTGATATTTGCCTTAAACAAGGTGCAGGGTCCATTTGAAAATGCCTATATTGCAGGAACTGAGTACAGTAAAGCTTTATATAACTGGAAACCACTTGTGAAAAACTTCTTCCAGTGTATAAGTTAAAGTTATACAAAATGAATATAAATGAATTTATACACACATGTGCATGCAAATGGATATGTATTTTCATGCTCTCTTGTTTTAGAAGGAAGATGGAGGGGTGACATGATTGCATTCTTTAAATACCTCAAGGGTTGTCACAAAGAGGATGGGGGCAGACCTGTTCTCTGTTGCCCCAGAGGGTAGGACCAGGTCTAATGGTTTGAAGATTTCGATTAAACATGAGAAGGAACTTGTTGACAGTAAGAGCGGCTTGACAATGGGACCAATTACCCAGAGAGGCGGTGGGGTCTCTGGACATCTTCATAAATAGCCCAGGCAGCTATCTGTTGGGGATGCTTTAGCTGGAGATCCTTACATTGAGCAGGAGGTTGGACTCAATGGCTCATGAGACTTCTTCCAGCTCTGACTCCCTTCACCTTGTTTTGCCCTCTGTAAAAATCCCAAAGAAGATTTACAAAATCAAAATCTGGCCAAGTTCAGATTTCTTTGTTTGTTTTCTGGGCTGATGTAGCCCAGTATGGTCCTGGTGGAACTTGCCCATTCCTGCTTTAGAGTAAACAGCTATGAGAGGAATGATCATAGAGACAGAAACTTCTGGTCAACTGGAATGGTGGTGGAATGGATTAGGGTTTCAGGTAGAACTTTCAAAATTAAATCAAGCTCCAAGTGGTCTCTAGTTGGTGGCGCACAAACAAGATTCACACTCTGAGCACACATTATTGCAAGGGTAAGCAACTTGATGCCTTCCAGATTTTTGGAACTGAAAGCATCAACCCTAACCAGCTGACCCAATGATCAGGGATGGTAGAAATTGAAGTTGACTTGTGCCACATCTCATCATGTGGTGCAATAGAAGCATTCAGGTGTATCTGATAGAGTCGTGTTGCTTGTTTTCAGAGTAGAAGTGTATCATTTCCAAACATTATGAAACTGAAGTGAAGGATTTCTCTTTTTATTCCTGTTCTTATAGTTTTAGGGGATGCAGTTGAACTTTGAGTTAAGCTGATATACAGGTCATTCCCCATACCCACCCATATCTGCGGAGGAAACATTCCTGGACTTAACGTTTATAAGTGAAACTGCAGATAATAGCAAACCCTATTAAAATAAAAGTCTTCCGCTACAAACGTACCATAGAGTTGTATTGGAGGACCTAACAATTCCTAGAGAGGACACCCATGGACATCTCTCTAGCCATTTCCCAACATGGCTCTATGGTGTGTGTTCTTATTTTTTCAGCCATGAATAACTGAAACTGTAGATATTGGTTCTGCGGATACAGGGGGCAACCTGTATATGCGAAATCTATATTTTTACAGCCAACTGCTCTAAAAACACAAACTGAATCATTTATAATTTTGTGAGTGGATAAAATTATAGATGGTGGCATATTCATGAAACTTACAGTGCAATTTTATATGTTACAAGTACAAGTTTTTTTTATTATGATCCATAGATCCATCACAAAAAAGAACTCAAGCATAAGACAGAAAACAGACAAAATATATTTAAAAAGATCTAAACAGTGAAAAACATTTACAACCAGCTTTTACCTAATACACAGTAAGCTCTAAGCCTGGCTGCCTCTGTAAGAAATTTAGCAATAGCCAAGGTCACTTTTAGGGACATTACTCTAGGGTAGTGTTTTTCTGCCTCATAGTGTGGTGGAGTCTCCATCTTTGGAGGTTTTTAAACAGAGGCTAGATGGTCATCTGTCGGGAATGATTTGATTGTGTATTCCTGCATGGCAGGGGGTGGGACTGGATGGCCCTTGTGGTCTCTTCCAACTCTATGATTCTAGGGTTCCCCAAGAGATTGCTAGGGGTTCCTTAAGAGGTTGTGATTGTGGAGGGAAAGCAATAGCAATATATAGAAGAAGGTTTATGCAAGGGTTCCCTGAAAATTATTTCAAGGGTTCCTCCAGGATAAAGAGGTTGAGAAAGGCTGCTCTAGGGGAACGGGATAGGTATGAATGGTAGTACAAATCACAAAAAGCTATGTCCCACAATCTTTGCTTAACAGATTTGAGGGCCATATTCAAACCCAGATTGGAGAGGAGGGAGGAAGCGAGACCGACAGAAGCTGCTTTTTTGGCAAGAAGCTTGGACTAGCTGCTTACATGGTCATCTTGGGACATATAAAAGCAAGCCTGAACCCACACCAAAAACACTAACTCCCATCCAAAGTTGTAAAGCAGACGGCCATGCTCTAGTTGAAAGAGGGCTTTCCCCTGTTTCCAGCAGGAGCACAGAATTAGGGACACAATTAGGGAGCTGGAGAAGGGTCCTTAGGAACTTTGTTGCCTATCTGTCTCAGGCATCAGTCCCCCATCCAGATATTGGAAACATATAAGAGTTGTGCAATGGACTTGGTGTTAAACACTTTGATGGCAGACGATATATACATGCCTCCTTTGGTAAAGAAGAAACTTGTTATTGCAGATGAACTGACTAGTGCTTTGGGGACAATAGCTGATCTATGAGCATTCCATGACAGAATATGATGGAATGACAATCCCAGATATGAAAGTTTTTAACCTGTTCTAAGGCATGTCACTTGAGAGACCAATGATGTTGGGAAAATTTGTTTTCAAAAACCATGACTTTGGAGTTCCCGAAATTGATTTTCAGAACATTAGTCAAGCAATATTTCGTAAATTTCATTAAAAGATGTTTCAAACCTGGTCTGGAGTGTGAAAGGATAATGACATTATCTGCATAAAATAGGATAGGAACTTTCCTAGCACCAAATTTGGGCAAATGTCCTTCTGAGTCAGGCAAGACCTCCCCAAAGTCGTTTATATACAGATTGAGCAATGTAAGTGCGAACATACAACCCTGTCTGACTCATCTGCACATAGAAATTTCATTAGTGAGCTGTCCCTGTGTGCAACATCTAACTTGCAACTTACTGTCACTATATAGAGCCATTATGAGGTAAGGAAGTCTTTTATCATCCAAGACCTTATCTAGTTTCTCTCATAATTTGATTCTGGGAATGGAGTCCAAGGCAGACTTCAAATCCATAAAAGTGACATACAATCTACCATGTAAAAATTTGAGATGTTTCTCTGCTAAATAAAAAAGGATCAAACAGTGGTCAGTGATTGAATAGTTCTTTCTAAAGGCTGCTATGGCGTCTGAGATAACATTATTAGACTCCAGGAAATCAATCAATCTTTTGGATAAATATTGAGCATAAAGTTTACCCATTATTGAGAGCATACTAATTGGTCTGAAATTTCCTGGGTCACCAAATTGTCCCTTCTTGTAAATTGGAACCACTATTGCATGCTTCCAGCTAACAGGGATTTTACTGGATTGATTTATGACAGTGAAAAGGGCAGCTAGCAAAGGGGCCCACCAGTCTTGGTTAATTTTGATAAATTCAACAGGAATATAATCTATTCCAGGGGCTCTGCCCATTTATATGGATAGATTAATTCAATCACTTCCTCTTTAAAAACTGAGTTCCAAGAAGAGAGGGAAAAGGAAGTAACACCTAGAACATTGACAAAGGGAGATTGAGTAGTATTTGAGTCACTAAAGATAGATCTAAAATGGTCCTCGCAGACATTGGCTGGAATTATGCCGCTAGAAGCTTGCGAATTAGAGCGTAGGGCTCCTGACCAATCTGCCACAATGATTTTGAGTCATTATACAAAGAGGCAGCTAACAATAGGGACCATGAATTGCATTCATATTGAAGTCTTTTGGGGGCTAGTAAGATTTTGTATTCCTTTTTTAGCTGAAAATGGGTTGAAGGGAGGCAATTTGAACCAGCTTTCCTGGAAGTTATATGGTATAGGAGTCCCTTATCACTCTTTTCTTCAGGTGGCAATCTTTATCAAACCAAGTGGGGCCCTTGGTGGCTACTACCCCTGTATTAGCTAAGGCAGACCTGCCTGCGTGGGTTAAATCATCCTGGAAAAGGTGAATCAAATCATCACACACTTTTATAACAACTACAGCCAATTTCTCAGATAAAATTGCTGATTTTAGGTGAGTTACTGGCTCAGAAGTCAGTCTTGCCACCAACAAACTGCTTAAATGATCATTTGACTCTTATTTTGTGTGAGCACTCAACAAACGCATCAGTTAGGTGGGAGTGAGGTAGCTGTAATTTAAGGACTGGAGCATGTGAAGTTAGAATTAGGGGCTGGTGGTCGCTGCCTGTTCTTACGCTTATATGAAACTGATGTACTAACTGAAAAGCATTTCTAGAAACCAGTCCACAGTCTACTGTGCTCGAGCCAAAGCAGTTCGAAAATGTAAATTCACCCGAGCCTTCTCAAGGGGTCACCCCATTCAGGATTATTAGATCCAATCTAAGCTGGAATTGTGCCAGGCAAAAGCCAACAAAATTTGATAAAAAATCTTTTGAATTTCTGTCCGGAAAATGCCAGTTATCTCCAAGTTTGCTCAAGATAGGGTATCTAGTTTCCAAATCATTGTTATTTGAGCCAATCCTGCTGTTAAGGTGATCCAAGATGTATACATATGCATCATCTGGGAAAATAGATAGCTCTCAACTTTATGCTAGACTTCCTTAATCTGCTTGTAGAGCCATTGTACTATCTATTCTCCTTTATGGGTCTGAAACATGGGTCACCTATCACCACCACTTATGACTCCTCAAACGCTTTCATCAGCGCTGTATACGCACAATCCTAAATATACACTGGACTGACTATGTGAGGAATGTTGCTGTCCTTGAGCAAGCAGGGATCACCAGCATTGAGGCCATGATATTGAGACCACAGCTGCGCTGGGCAGGGCACATTTGTAGGGTGGAAGACCATCGCCTCCCAAAAATAGTACTCTACGGTGAACTCGCCATGGGTTAGCGTAAGAGGGGTGCTCCAAAAAAGCGATACAAGGCCTCCCTGAAACAACATATCAGGCTTGGCCAAATTGATCACCAACTACGGTCTGCCCTGGCCTCACATCGGGAGGCATGGAGATACACTATCCACAATGCTGCAGCCTTATTTGAGAACTCACGCTGAACAAGTTTTGAAGAGAAACGACAACGCAGAAAGAATCACAACCCGGAAACATCAGCCAAGGAGACCTTCTGCTGTGCTTTCTGCAACCAGACTTGTTTCTCTCGGATTGGCCTTTTTAGTCATCAGCGCTCTTGCAGAAAGCGTGGGAAGAGTCCTTCCTGAATCTTTGTTTGTGAAGAAAAGCCAGAGAGGAGAGAGGGGGGGGATTTAATTGGCAGGATATAAATGGATACAAAGATAAAGTAACTGGCATTTAATTTTTAAGCAGATACCAAGAGCTAAATGATCACATTTATCTAAGACAGTTACCTTGGCCATCAGTGAAGTTGACACCAATATAACAAGACCAATCTTAGGGCACCCTTTCTTATTTACCCAGTAAACATTTAAAGAGTAAGAGGTATAGTCATTTACAACAGTAGTGTCTGTGGCCCAAATTTCCCGAAACAAAATCATATCAAAAGAGATATATTGACAAAAATAGCTATCCCAACTTTTGTTAGCCCAACCCACAATATTCCAGATATGATCCTAAGACAGGAGCCACCCTGGGGTCACATGCATCAGTACATCAGGCTAATCATGTCTAGGAGACCATAATTGTCCCTCCAAATACAACCATTCCCCTTCACTTTGGGGTGGCTGGGCATCAATGGAAGCAGAGAATCAAGACCAATATTGCTAGACTAAGTGATCACTTTATTCAGCCCTACAGGATTATTATTAGGCACCGCTCCTATTGACTGTGGGAAATTACAGAATTGTGAGGGATGATGCATCACACTTCATCACAGTTGGGGGAAGCAATTCTGAGGAAAGGCTAGATACCAGGCAGAGGCTATTTGATTTCACAGAAGTTATCAAGTCTTGAAAAGCAGTATTGGTGTAAAACCCCTCAGTCGAGGGTTGGGCACAAGGACAGCCCCCTTCCTCCTCCGAATGATGAAGATCGAGGAATAATTCCTGTTCTAATGTAGGGGAGTTGGAAAGCCGGGTCAATTGATAAGAGTTCTGAAGCTTGTCTTCACACATTGTGGAGGATAGTATTAGACTTTTATGTAACATGTCTACTTCTTTAGTCGCCACAAATGAAAAAACAACAACACGAGTTTAGTGTTGGGGGCCTTGCTGCTATTCAAATTAGAAACACTGGTCTGCAGCTGGGGGGTAAGACCTGAGCATCTCTTAATAGGGATTGGCAGTCTGACCCGGAGATCTTTAAATAGCTGTGACAGAAAAACCCCAACAGTGTGCAAAAAGGTTTTTTCCTTCATTAATAAATTGGGAATAACAGATTTAGTAAAATTTAAAAGTAAGCTCTTGTGAACAGAAGAAAATAATGACAAATATGATGGACAAATATTTAGAATTTGTTTAAGATTCAAATTTGCACTTGGAGTTGATCCCCAATATGGGATTTGGCCTTCAAAAGGGTATCCGTCAATTATCACAGAAAGAGGCTGAAGCACCAAGCCACCAGTCTTTTGCTCTGATACTATATTATCTTGTCCAAGATTGAGTCCTATAGATGAACAGCCCTTGTTAAATTGGTGAGGTGCATCTGCCAGATCTAATGAAGAAGGTGGCGGTGGACGAGCCTGATCACCTATGCTGGACAATTTCTCAGGGATCTAGCTCATCAGTTTATTTAAAGAACTAAGCACGGTTTCTAATTTGGAACTGATTAATTGCAGTGTCCACACTGTTAACAAACATTGCTCAGATAATAGTTTGGCAGAGAAGGCTCCATTTTGAGAATTTTCCACAGGCATGTGGATTGAGCAGCTTGTTTGAAAAATACCAGCAGCTCCCAACAGAAAATCATTAGCTTCAGAAGTAGAATCGCCTCCTTCTGCCAAGGGAGCATAACTGTTAGTACAATTTCTGCTTCTGGGGAGGCAATGGAAGAAGTCTGTTGGAAGATAAAATTATCTAATTTACATTGTTTAGAGCGAGGTATGTTGCTTATATTTTGTGGCGATAATGTTGTTTTCTTTCTCATGGTCAGAATAATGACACAAGAATAGGCAACCAAGAAAGAAATCTTCACATACTAGGAAGCTACAAGATATTCAGTGTTTGCTACTGGGTCAGTTTCCCTATCAGGAACCACCAGTGTTTAGATAGAGTCCTGGAGAGATTTGTGTTTGCAGTTAAAACTGGAATATGAAAGACACTAAAAAAAACCACTAAAACAATAAAAACGTTAGACTAACAAAATAAATCACATAGGCTGGGAGACTGAAGCAATGCTGGCTGCTGCCTCCAATGCAATCTTGGCTCTGCCTCCCAGTGATACTCTAATTCTGTATATGATTGTTCATAAATTAAACCAGCTCTGTTTGGTAGTGCATAGTCCCAAATAGGAATGTAGAGTGTTCCTCAGATTTCTTGTCCTTAACAAGAAAGAATACAGTAGGACCCCATATCCGCTGGGAATTGGTTCCAGGGACTCTCCCCCCATCGATACCGAAAACGGTGGATAACAGTGAACATCATTTAAAATAATAGGACTTTTGGTTTAAAATACCATAGTGTGGCCTTGGAGGACCTAGAAAATGGCTAGAGAGGATGCATTTTCTAGGAAGTCTCTATGGTAGGCATGCTGTTTTGTACCCCATGGATAACTGAATCAGTGGATAATGATCATTATCGGTGGATACAGGGGGCCTACTGTATCTTGATACATAAGAGCACATTGTTTGTGTATTATTATTTATACTCCAACTTTCTCATGCCATTGGACCCAAGGCAGCTTCCAATAATAACACTGTTATATGAGATTTTTCAACTATGGTGTGGGTGAGAGGTGATTTTTTTCAGGTTTTTTTCAGTCAAGGTCTTCACAATTTGTGAGAAACATCTGTGCAACATCTCTCTCTCTCTCTCTGCTTTGTGAAGCAAAGCACACCCAAACAGCAAGCACAGAAGACAGAGTAATTGACCAAAAAGATACAAACAACCCATCCAGTGTTTCTGTTTTTACAAAGTCCATGCACCAAAACCTCTTGTAACTGAAGTTTCCATTAAAATTGTTAGTGACTCTTGTGCAAAAGCCAGGCTTGAATGGAATAATCCTTTCAAAAATGCACAAAGCCCCACGTGGTCTCACCCAGCAAAGGAAAGAGTTTTGAGGTTTATTTATTTTTTGTTACTCCATGTGAGGAAAGATTTACATTTCTGCTCTCAAGTAAGTGCAAATAGAATGGCAGCTTCAAAAGTACACATGCTTTAGTTCTGTAGAAGCAAAAATGGAAATACATCAAATGCGTGAGACAGAGGCACAAAGAATGCTCTCTGTAATACTTAAGTGCAGAAACACATTTCGGTTTTGAGCACTGTACATTCTATAACAATCATCACTCTCCAGTGCTGTATATCAGCTGACACAAAAGTGCTCATGGACACTTTGAATGAGTAAAAGCTGGTCTTAAGCCAGTTTCTCTCATACCAGAGTATTTTGTATGTTTTTAAAAAAAGTGTTCCTCTAGATGTCCAATATTTTAATTGGAAAAGCTGTGGAGGAGGAGAAACCACAGTGCCCTCCCATTCCTGTTCTTTCCCTGCCCCCGGACTTTCCCTGTCTGCTTTAGAGAAGGATTTTTACAGGTCCTCTGTGGAAGTTGCTGCTCTAGGCTTCCCTCTATATTGGAGGTGAGCATGCGTGGCTAATTCCTGTTATTGGGTTCCAACTCTCATCAGCCCCAGCCAGCATAGCCAACAATTGTGGATGATGGGAGTTGTCATCCATAGGTCATTTGTAACTAGAGAGGGTTAAAATGTGCCTCCAGTTTAATTGTGTATGCACATGTATACACATCATTTGTGAGAACTCCTGGAAATATTAGAATCCCAGTATGCACTGTGAGATGATGGTGATGATGATGATTTGTAGGCATGTTGCAAATAAAGTAAACAAGTACCAGAAAATGTTGCACTGGTGACTTCTCCTTTCTCAAGGTGGTAAAGATCTGGTTATTTTTAAATATTTATTTATTTATTTATACCCCGCTCTTCAGTCACAAAGGCTACCAGAGTGGCTTACAAGTGGTCAATTTAACAGTTCCCTGCCCTCAGGCTTACAATCTAAATAAGATATGACACATAAGGAAAAGGGAATGGCAGTGGGGGTAGGGATTAAATCCAGCAGATACTGCTGGCTCTTCTCTCCCTCCAAGACAGGGCTGTGACAGTTGAGATGGAGGGAGGGCCTTTGCTCTGCTTCTGGGCCCAGGCCTGATGGAGTTCCGCTGCCTCTTCATCTCTCCCTCCAATGGCAGGGCGGTGGCAGTTGGGATGGAGGGAGGGCCTTTCCTCTGCTTCTGGGCACAGGCCTGATGGAGTTCTGCCTGCCTCTTCTTCTCTTCCTCCAAGGGCAGGGTGGTGGCAGTTGAGATGGAGGGAGGGCCTTTCACCTGCTTCTGGGCCCAAGCCTGATGGAGTTCTGCCTGCCTCTTCATCTCTCCCTCCAACGGCAGGACAGTGGCAGTTGAGATGGAGGGAGGGCCCTTCACCTGCTTCTGGGCTCAGGCCTGATGGACTTCTGCCTGCCTCTTCTATCTTGTTCCATCTACCAGGCCTATGTTTACCCTTGATAGCAGTGTATCAAGAAGACACAATCAGAATTGGGAAGGCACTACAAGTCCAGCCCCTCACCCACTGGAATGGGGATTCTGGTAGTTGTAGTCCAAATGCAACTTTTCTAGGCTCTGGTCAGTCTTGTTTCTCTTCTGTCCCGCCTTCATGTTTGGACATGGCTGCTTTTAAGTAATGGGAGTCTTGCATGACACATGGCTTACAGAGATCATGTTGCATCATTTAGCTGGTACTAATTAAGCTCTTCCATCTTCTCCTGACTCTGCAGGACCACAGAAATTAGGAAACTCTACCAGCCCCAAGAGGACCAAGCTTATGCTCAGCGGGTGAGTGTCAAGGAGTGGGAAAAGGAGCCATGTCTCCAGCAGCAGTGCTACTCTTCACCTGACAAAGGCCATGGCTGTGGAGATGCTCCTTGTTTGAGAGGAATCAGTACCAAAGCTTGTGGGCACAGCCATCAGTGTATGTGACTTTAAAAGTGAATTAAACAAATCTGTGGAGCTTAAAGATTATTAGTGATGCTTGGTCTTGGTGGCTACCTCCAATATATGATACAGTAGAGTTCTTAATACCAGTTCTGAAGAATAGCACTATTACACTCTTATCTTCTGGGATTCTGGGGTGAGATGCAGGAGCAGACAGACCTTTGGTCAGATCCAACAGAGTTCTTTGTTTATGGGTATATCCTCTTACATCGCTCAGCCATGCTCCTGAGGTAAAACTGCTATTGGGCTGCTTCATCTAAATGACAATCCAGTCTGCTTGATTTGAAAGCAGGGGAAGATTATGTTTCTGTACAATAAGTAAGAATGATTTATTTACTGAGGGCAGAGCTTGGAAAGTTAGTTTTTTTGGACTATAGTTCCCAGAATCCCAAAGCCAGCATGGCTACTGGGATATTCTGGAAGCTGTAGTCCAAAAAGTAGTTTTCTGAGTTCTTTTTGAGAGCTACATGGATATGATTCTATAGCTATATCCTGTGGAATTCTGGCTTTCAGTTCAGAGAGGGGAGTTTAGAATTCTTAGCCAGAGAGCTCTAGAGCCTCACCAAACTATAAGCCCCCGGATTCCATAGGATGCAGCCATGGCATTAGCGGGGAATCAAAGTGTTTTAACTATGTAGAGTGAAAGGCCCCCAGTGGTTGTATGTAAGGAGAGCCAAAGGATTTATACTGTGCATGTAATGCTTGGATCTGTTCCAACCATTCTTTCTCCTGCAGGTGGATGGGCTCCTTTCCCAGATGGCCCGTGGTGAACTTGGGATGGACCGAGCTCTGCGTCCCCTCCAGCCCCTAGTTGTCCATTCCCCAGCTCCTTTTGAGAGATAAGGTGTATATAGAAGGTGGGCGAGAACTGATGAAAAGCCTGAGGAGGAAGATCCGAAAGAAACACGTTCTCATAGTCTAGTACTTGTACATACACTCACAGGCTGGTTATTTTAGCTTTTTCATTGTCAGTTTTAATAAAGAGTCCTTGGGAATAAATCTTGGAACTTTCCTGCCATCACAGTCTGAAACAAGATTTTACAGGTGTTCAATGAATTTATTTAGGATTTTTAAAATATTTTAAATATTTGCTTGTTAACAAATGCCTAATAAAAGCTCCTAATGAGTCCAAATAACAATCAACCTCTGGGTTTCCAAGTCACCTTGTTTTACCTGCTCTGTTTCATTGTCCATGTGATTAGGGTATCTTTTCCCTGTTCTCATAAAAGAAGATGTATTCTTCTACTTTTATATTCTCTACTATAGAGAGTGCCTGCACATTTGAAATTGCAACTTTCCTTTTCCTACAAGAAACTTTGAGATTCTGCTCACCCTTCATCGTTCCATGTGGGAATAGCACACACTTTAGGCTTCCTAGGTCTACTTTAGAGTAGTTTAAAAACAACAACAATTAGCACTCCAAGATCTATCACCTACAGCTTGCTGCAAAAGACATACACTTGGAATTAGGAATTTGGAGCCAAAAGAAGAAACTTTTTCTCAGTACCATGACTGCATGGAACACACTGTCTTTCCTACAAACACCTTCTAATTTTATCATGGTTTCTTAATTTTCAGTAGTATGTTTTGAGGGGGGAAGATGAAATTTTGTTGCGGCTACTGATAATTAATTAGGATTCTAAAGTCTTTGCTAAAAGACACCAATAGATCCTGATACACCTTCTGCCCCCATCTGCTGCAAATGGTAGCAAGACCAAGAGCTCAGGGTTCATTTTGAGCTTATGTTCCTACTGCACAAGAATCCAGAAAGCTGGTTCCAAAACTATTCTACTCTCTGATCTGCCATTGAGACTGCTAGGATATTTTTCAGAACATGTAGGTAGTAAATATTTCCGGAGGGTGCTAAATATCTCTTGTCATGGGATGTGGGTTTAGTGTCCTATTTGTAACCAGCAGCTGCAGAATGAATTATGCCTAATAATACAAAGTTAACATTAAAGAATAGCATTCTCTCTCTTACTCTTAACTTATTATTAGGGATAATTCATTCTGCAACTGCTGGCCACAAACACAATACTAAACTCACATTCCATGACCACAAGAGATACTTGGTGCCCTCTGGAAATATTTACTACCCAATGCCTACATGTTCCCCCCACCCAAAAAAATCCTTGCCGTCTCAGTGGCTAGAAATTGAAAAAGTTTGAACAGTGAAAAGCACCCCAGGAGTGTGGATTCTCATACTCCCAACATGTTCTACACTGGCAGGGGAAAAAAAACAGTTAAGAGTAAAGAATACCAAGAAAGCCAGCGTGGTGTAGTGGTTTGAGCATTGTACGAGGATACTGGGAAGCCAGGGTTCAAATCTCCACTTGGCCATGGAAACTCACTGGGTGACCTTGGACAAGTCACACTCAACCTCAGAGGAAGACAAAGGCAAACCCTTCTGAACAAATCTTGCCATGAAAAACCCATGATAGGTTCACCTTAGAGTCAGAAATTACTTGAAGGCACATAACAAAAAATAGCAACATTATTTTTGTTAACAATGCAGCTATAATGCCTGTCAAGAGGTAAGTCCCACTGAATGCAGTGTAGCTTAGTCCCAAATAAATGTGTATAGGATTACTGCTGAAATGCTTGTACAGTTGTCCCTCCACATTTGTTGGGGTTAGAGGTGCAGGATTCCCGCAAAAGTGGAAAAACTGCAGATAACTCTAACTGTCCCCAAACCATATTTAACACACACACAAAAGTATGATCCACAGATTCAACCCGCTGTGGATGCCCTCAAGACGTCAGGGTTCCTTCACAAGCCAGAAGCAGGTGGCTGGTGGGGCTTGCTGCTATCTCCTCTTCTGCTCTACACTATTTTTCGTAGGGACTTACAAGCCTTGTTCCTAGTCTCTCATTCTTGCAAGGCTTGCAGTCTCTATTAAAAATGGCATAGGGCAGCAGCAGAAGCGGCAGCAAATAATCAGTGAATAATCAAATCCACAAAAGTGAAACCCGCATATGTGGAGGGCTGACTGTAATTAATTCTGGGCTTTCTTTAAAAACTGCAGGATTGCAGCTGAAATGTTAGCAATTAATTCTGGGCTTTTAAAAAAATACTACCGTAGTAATAATCTGAGGTGAGGATTGTGTGCTTTCTTGCCTTTCACACCTGCAAAAGTTTAATCAAAAAAGCTACTTTCCAAGAGGAAGGAGCTCAGATGTCATGGAGAGATGAGAATTAATTTTCTTCAGATAAGAAAAGTTGTGTTTAATTTCTCATTCTGAAAGATGTATCCTCTTCTACACTTCCAGCTAGTGAGAATGATCAAAGGTAGGCAAAAATCCCATTTCTTTTCTTTTTAAATTGAAGTTGATCTGGAAATGTGTGTGGATTGAATCAAAATCTTACTAGTCTGTTAGGAATCTCTTCCAGGATATATCTTGTTAAAGGTAGCAGTCTTAGCATGTGCATACTCAGTAGTTGCTAGTTTGCATACCTTTCTAAGAGTTTAGACATAGTATGTACAATAGGACCCCTGTATCCACTGATTCAATTATCCACGGGACACAAAACAGCACACCTACCAGAGTCTTCCTAGAAAATGTGTCCTCTCTAGCTATTTTCTAGGCCCTCCAAGGCAACTCGATGGTATTTTAAACCGGAAGTCCCATTATTTTCAATGGTGTTCGCTATTATCCACAGTTTTCAGTATCCATGGGGCCCCCAGAACCAATCCCCAGCGGATATGGGGGTCCTACTGTGCTCATGTAATTTCCTGTTTTTGGTCAGTTACTCTCTTTCTCTTCCTGAATCACTTAGTCTGCAGTTAGTTTGAATTTGTTCATTCCTCTATTTTATAGTTTGTTTGAAGAGCACATGTTACAGAGCTTCTCACCATGAGATGTTTGAAACCTCTAGTTAGTAAATAAACTGACATTGTATGTTTTTACCAAAGAAGTCTAATTTATTTCTCTGCTAGATACTCTCTCTCTCTCTCTCTCTCTCTCTCTCTCTCTCTCTCTCTGTGTGTGTGTGTGTGTGTGTGACTTGTTGCTGTTCACCTGCTTGCAATATTAATTATTCAGTTTGTGAAATGCACAGTCCTCTCACGTTCCTCAACACATCTTCCCTATTGATTGGGCACCACTGCCAGCAATTCCAATAGGCTGCCAGAGTGGGAAAGGAAAGATCAAAATGCTGTACTGAAGCTATTCGGTTTTTTCTTCTTTCTTCCCATCCCCCTTTCCCTTTCATTTTGTGTCTTTTTTTTTCATTTTCATCAAAGGACTGTCTTGTATGTAAGCTGTTCTGAGAATCCTATTAAAGGAAGAGCGAGATAAAAAATATCTTAAATAAACACCTTCACCGTATAGGTGAACCCTTAATAGAACATTAACTGGGTTCATGTCTTTATTAACCTTTTGGCCATTCTAGATTTGCCTATGAAGGTTTTAGCACATGGGTGAGAATTATATAACTCTCCATATGTTGTCAGACTGCCCCAGCAGCCCCATTTAGCATAGCCAATGGTGAGGAATGCTGGAAATTGCAGTCTAGTAATGTCTAGAGGCCTACTTGATTGCTACCCCTGCTTTGGGGACATGAACCTTGGAAACTGTCACTGTAGCAATGTCACCTTTGCTATTGGGGGGGGGCTGCTGCAATGTGGGCTCCTCCCAAATCCTTCCTACAGCATCTGAAAATCAAGGCCACACCAGAGGACCTCTACACAACACTGATCAATGTTATTGGAACAGTTCTCTGAAGATGCCAGCCACAGATGCAGGCGAAACGTCAGGAACAAACTCTTCCAGAACACGGCCTCACAGCCCGGGAAAAAACCACAGAAAACCTATAGTTCAAGAAGAGCCCTTGCACCAGTGGATCCAGTGGCTCAAAGCACAGGTGGGCTACATGTGTAGCCCACTTGTTTTGAGGCCCCTAGAGCTGACATCCCCTGGAATTTAATTTTTTAAATGGAGGTATATGGTCCATGAAATGTAATTCTCATTTCAACCAATGTGTATGTATATATGCCTTGGTTTTTTAAATCAAGTAGATTTTCAGCTCTTTCCATTTCAACAAGCACCAGTGATGATGTGGTGCACATTGGATCCCATGGGATGGAGATTTGGCTCCTGAGTTGCCCACTTTTGCCTTAGAGGTACCATCAGAAAAGGCTTTTAGACTTTCTGGTCTTTATCTGCCAATGATACTTGGGCATTCTTCTTTTAACCATCATGACCTGGGGTTTTTTTTAAGGTCTGTGGCCTAGGTGTTGCTCTACAGCCATCCAGATGTTGTTGGACTCATTTCCCAACAGCTAGTCTGGTCAGTGATGAATTATATGGGAATGATGTCAGCATCTGGAAGGCTCCGTCTCCTTATCCCTGCTTTATATGTTCCTGTTTGGTTGGGTTCACCATTTGCTAACGTGAACTAACTATTGTTACAATCCTAAACCAATTTAATACAATGGACATACTGTACTTCCAAGTAAACATAAAAAGGACTACATTGCATGTAGAGATTCTGATTGACTGCTTTTTCTATTTTCATATTACATTTTATCACCTGAAGTACAGGTCGAGTCTCTCTTATCCGAAATGCTTGGGACCAGAGGTATTTTGGATTTTGGAATATTTCAGATTTTGGAATACTTGCATATACATAATGAGATCATGGAGATGGGACTCAAGTCTAAACAGGAAATTAATGTTTGGGTCTGCCTCAAGTTGCTGCAGAACGTCAGCGCAAATTTCCTTGTGGCACTCTTTTTGCTCTTGTATGAGAACTCTAGGGACCATCTTGGCACAATCTTTTCTCATGTTGAGATCCTCAAGCAAAATTTTCCAGGCAGTGTCTTGTCAATGTTCATGGCTTCGGCTATCATTTGGACACTGAGTCGGTGGTCTCCTCAAACAATCCGGCTGATTTTTTCCACAACTTCTTTGGTTCTTGAAGTGGAAGGTCATCCGGGGCATTCATCATCTTCCACATTCTCACGTCCTTCTCTGAATCTTTTGTGCCACTCAAATAAATGTGCACAAGACATGCAGTCTTCCCCATAAGCCTTAGTAAGCATTTGAAAAAATTCCATTGGTGTTTTGTTCAATTTTACAAAAAATTTCAAATGAACACATTACTCAACTTTTAAACTTAGCATTTTCCCGGAACACAACAGACAACACAGCTGCTTTAAATGACAACTGACAATTAACTGAACGGTTGAGAGTGTTGATGTTTGCCATGCAGGTTCAGACATGTTCAAGGTCACCGCTCAAGCATTCTCAACCAGTTCTTCCTGATTTGTCTGAAAGGTAGAAACACAGTCTTGTTATTTAATAAACAGACCTCATATTTACCAATCACTGCTGTTATGATTAAACACAGTATTTCTCTCAGATACCTTCACTTGAATTCTGACAGATTGTAGTTTTGTGATTAATTGCCATTAATTCACTATTCCCTTTTTCTCCCTGGGGGTATATCTGCATGCCATGATTAAAAGAAATTAATACTTAATGGGTTTATTAAAGTGGGCTGCTGTCCAAAAAAGCTTTTTGCCAGCATAACTGTCTGCCCAAGGAAGTTAGGCTGGCTCCATTTGCATTCCAGCGAGCTTCCAGGAAGAAGCTAAACCAGTGCTGCTCCATGTGGCCATCAAAGTTTGAAGCTGCCCTGTTTTAATTGTTTAAAATCTATATTTAAGGATCGTTTTTAGACTGTTTTTAAATGTTTGTATTTTAATAAGTTTTTAATTCTTAAAATATTTTTGCTATTTTAATTGCTTTTATTTGTTCATCTCCTGATGAGCACTTGTGGCCTGGAAGGCAATATGGAAATACCTTAAATAAATAAATAAATAAATAATAAACTGCCATCATTCCTTTTCATTAACTGTCCTGGCTCAGGCTCCTGGGATCTGCAGGGCCACTTAATTCCCTCCTGTGCATTAAGGCATCATAGGATTCATGTTTTTAAGTCTTCAGAGCAAGGGTTGGATTCATATGATCCATGAGCAGCATTTGACCCTTTGTGGGGTCCATAAACCCCAAAGTACCTGGCAGCTTCCCAAATGTCAGTTTTCAGCTAATGAACCCATTTTGAAGAGAAACATGTTTTAAGCTGTTTAAATCATGTGCTTAATAACAGAATTGTTATTTAATGGGTTTTTTTAAGTTTGTAAAATAATAATAATAATAATAATAATAATAATAATAAAATTTATTTATACCCCGCCCCTCTGCTAAAAACAATCGGGGCGGCTTCCAACAATTAAAACATTATAATAATGACTAAAAACACCACCCACCCCCACCCTCCCACATAAAAAGACATTAAACACAATAAGATTAAAACCTTCTAACTAAAAAAACACATTAAAAACAAATATATACATAATTTTTTAAAAAGCCAGGAGACTGAGTTCCTGAGGCCGGGATCTAATCAGGAAAGGCCTGCCGAAAGAGATCCGTCTTTAGTGCTTTTTTAAAGCTACTCTAAAATAAGACTTTAGCTAAATTTTTGTTTTAAAATTATTGTAAGCTGTTTTGGGTCCCATACCGGGAGAGAGACAAGGTAAAAAACTAATAAACATTACCTCTGTGGGGTATTACATGGTTTTGGGGGAGCTCTACCTCCAAACATACTGGCAGCCTGAGAGGCAACTGGGACTGTTGTTGTTGGTGTTGTTGCTATTCTTGTCGTATGCCTTCAAGTAATTTCCAATGTATGGAGACCCTATCATGGGGTTTTCTTGGCAAGATTTGTTCAAAGGAGGTTTGCCATTTCTTTCTTCTGAGGATAAGAGAGTGCAACTTGCTCAATCTCACCCAGTGGGGTTCTATGGCTGAGCATGGATTCAAACCCTGCTGCCCAGAGTCATAGTCCAACACTCAAACCAGTACACCGCACTAGCTGGGACTGACACACTACCTTTTTCATTCACCCCAAATCACTGCCATCATTCCCTGCAAACCTCTGGAGGAGCCAAAAGTCAGACAGTATTATCTTCTGTACTCCATAGCTTACCCCCTCTTGTTTTAGGGAGAAATAAGAAAACCCTATGAAATTCATGGAGTCACCATAACTTGACAGGTGACTTGGAGCCCTACCACCCACAAAATCTTAGAACTGTACAGTTGAAAGAGACCACAAGGGCCATCCAGTCCAACCCCCTGCCACGCAGGAATACACAATCAAATCATTCCTGACAGATGGCCACCCAGCCTCTGTTTAAAGACCTCCAAGGAAGGAGACCCCACTACGCTCTGAGGGAGTGTGTTCCACTCCCCAACAGCTCTTACTGTCAGAAAGTTCCTCCTAATGTTGAGGTGGAACCTCTGTTACTGGAGCTTGCATCCATTGCTCCGTGTTCCAGTCTCTGGAGCAGCAGAAAACAAGCTTGCTCCATCCTCAATGTGATACCCCTTCAAATACTTAAACAAGGCTATCGTATCGCCTCTTAAACGTCTTTTTTCCAGGCTAAACATACCCAGCTCCCTAAGTCTTTCCTCATAAGGCATGGTTTCCAGACCTTTCACCATTTTAGTCACCCTCCTCTGGACACGCTCCAATTTGTCAATATCCTTTTTGAATTGTGGTGCCCAGAACTGGACACAGTATTCTAGGTGAGGCCTGACCAAGGCAGAATAGAGCTGCACGATTACTTCCCTTGATCTAGACACTATACTTCTATTGATGCAGCCCAAAATCACATTGGGCTTTTTAGCTGCCTCATCACCAGGACTCCTAGGTCCCTTTCGCACGTAGTCTCGTTCAGCCAGGTCTCCCCCATCAAATCTTAACTTGCCCATTTCCAAAATGTTGAATTTGATGAGTTCGTGGGGTTGGATCTTCATTTAGTCAAACACAGAGTAGGCCCACTGAAATAAATGGGACTTGTCAGACATAACTTGAAGCTCCAGTGATCTCAAAGGGCCGGTCTCCTTTAAATATGAATTAGTTTGGAGCCAGTAATGTTTTGATTTTCATTGTGCTGGTACAGCAGGCTGCCTCAAAGAAAATTTGATGTTCATTCCTGTTAAGCTGTTTGCTTCCAATGATCATTCTTTCCCACAGGCAGCCAGTCCACAATTTGACTTGTAAATGGGGAAAAAATATCAAGCTGTTTCTCATTTCTGAAAGGTGCCACTAAATTATCAGTGTTATTTTGAGTACTTGGGCATTTGGGAGACAAGTTTTGAGTGAGCATAACTGGTTGTAACACAGATAAGACATACAGAGTTCAGTGGAAAATGCTGCCTACATAGTAGTTGGAGGAAAGAAAGAGGGGGGGAGTCTTTCCAAACATGACAAGCTCTTCCCTTTAAGCTTTGATCTTTGGCTTTCTAATCTGCAGTAACAAATGTGCAGATCAAAATGCCAGCTGGTCTCTTGAGGAATCTGGATTTGGTTCTTTGTGCTCACGAACAGGAATATGCAACCTGCTGAGAGTGGCTCACACAGAATCCTGCTGGATTTTCTAAATCTGCCTTCACCATCCTGATTCTGGTGCCAACCGTCTGGGGGCCTTTGTTGTACATTTGCCTTGCCCCACTGGTTGTCTTGTTCCTTCTCAAAATGTCTTTCCAGTATTGTATGATTTGTGCCTCTCTTTCTAACCTTTTCTTACTATTTGTAAATAGGAGAATTAAAGAGCTGAGTCTTTTAGCTGAGAGGATCAGATGATCCTAGGAGCTCCTTATGTCCACACTGGTCATCTGAACTGCTTAGGTGGGCTGTGGTATTGACTTTAGGCAGAAGATTTGAGGTGCCAGGAAAAGACAGCACATTTTGAGCAGGTTAACTTGTTGCTATGGTATCTTTACAGGCACGGGGAAGGCGTGTGCGGGATTTCCTGTCTTGTGTGCCAAACTAAGGTTAGTGTCCTCTCCCCGATGTCGATTGGGAGCAGGGAGATTAGCCATTCCTTGCTCTGCCTCAAGCAGCAAAAGGACCTGGTGCAGCTGCAGTTGTGTTTAGTAAGATGCATAGACTCCCAATTCATCTGTAAAGCTGTTGTGCCAAACTGTCCAGGTTAAAACAGTCACTTTTGGAAGTGACAACTTCCAAACTCTCCCAGTAAGCATGGCTACACTATGCTAGTTAGGGGATTCTAGGAGGTATCATTTTAATAACTAATGTTGTTAGGCTCTGTCCCACTTCTTTTAAGAGCTGGCAGTTTATAAGATTCCTACAGGTCACCCTCCCTCAACCTAGCCTCTTCTGGATCTCTTGGACTACAGCTCTCATCATCTATAGCCAGCACACTACGTTGTGGTGTAGCATGTCTGGAAAACCCCAGGCCCTGCATCTGTTAAATTCTAGCACCCGTCATCCTTCACTGCTGGCTATTGGGATGGCTAGGGCTCATGGGAGTTGTAACCCAACATTCCCTACTTTAGGCCATGAATTCTGAATGGTGCATGCCACTAACCACTGTACCACTACTTTTCCTTTTGCGTAATGTATCAGTGTGCTATAAGGATAATGTCATATTTTATATTGTGTTAAAGAAATACACAATGAAGGTTATTTATTACTATATATGTGAAGCTGTATATACAGGATACTGTATATCCTGAATCTTCGTTTGTGAAGAAAAGCCAGAGAGAGAGTGTGAAGCTGTCTTAGGTGTGGGTATGTTACATGGCATTTTAATTGTGGCCTAAAATGACCAAAAGTCTAAAGTTTGAGAAAGTTTCTGTTTAAAAAACAGAAAACAGAAAAGGTTCCAAAAAACTGATTTAAGTCATAGATAGCGAAAGCTATTCATGCTTCTCCAGTCGCATTGCAGGCAGAAACAGGCTCACACAGCTAATTAGTCATGCCTGCTTCTGTCTACAATGACAGTTGTTGCTTTTTACTTTTTTTGACCTAAAGATGAATACGTGGGTCTGTAGCAGTAAGAGTACTGTGAAATAATACTTGGAAGTTTGCTTGTCTCAGCTTAATATTGCTTAAAATGGCTGATCTGTCATGCTGACACGGAGATGTAACTTCAGTAATTTTTTTTTTTTACTAAACTAGAAAAGGGCAACTGAAGATAAGAAGTGCCTGCATGTCTGAGTGTCTGCTTTCTTGCTGTGCTCCTACATGGCACTGTGGTTTGAGACAATTATCTCTCGATAATTGCCAGGATATTGCAGTCTTATTAACTGCTCCTTCCAGCAACACAAGTAGGATAGCTGTCATGATGGTTTCTCTATACAATCATTAAAGTCTGGCTTTTATCAGGAGCTGCATCAGGTAGCGAAGAAAATGACAGAGCCACAAGAAGCTGTTCACATCTCTGTAGGACATTAATATGCTCAGTTCAATTCTATTTTGGAGTACAGTAGTTAGAAAGCAATCAGACCATTATCTTTGCTGAACCTATTGCACATGCTAAAACAGGAAAAGAGTTCCTGACCTAATGCCCTCTGGATCATAGAATTATAGAGCTGGAAGAGATCACAAGGGCCATCTAGTCCATGTAGTGGACTTTTAACCCCATCATGCTGGCTGAAGATTATGGGAGTGATGGTTTAAAACATCTGGGAGAGGATACCAACTTGAAGGCTATCTCTGAAGGTCTTCATTTTTTGCTTTGTACTCATGGGCAGGTAATGTTTTTAAGTTTTTGATCAAATCCATGCAGAATTCTCTGTGTGTCATGATTGTGTACACATGCAACATGTTGTATGTGGGTGTAGAATTCAGCTTCTCAAAGACCTCTGTTTTCTTCTTTTCAAAATCAGCTTCCAGCATTATGTCTGAAAAACTCTGCTAGAAATGTGTAGACATTTGATGCCGTCTTGGAGAATGAGCTTGGGAAAGTTACTTTTTTGTATTACAACTCCCACAGTGCCTCAGCCAGCATGGCCTGTTGCTGCCTATCAAGATAGGATATGAGTGACTAATAACTATAGTCCAAAAAAAACACGTAAGTTCTCCAAGATCTCCTTGGAGGTCAATATAGAGACTGAGATCTTCTGTAGTCAGAGTGTTTTGGTAGCCAGGGTGGCTCCTTGCTCTTTTATACTAGACACCATGTAAGCAACAACTCTCCTTGGAAAAGACACACTGAATAACACAAATTGGTGACAAATAGAGATTCTGTTCAGACACTTATCTTTGACCTGATAATGTTTGTAGCTTTCCGTTTGATCCATTTTTTGTGGCAGGATTTGTGTTCTTAAGCTATAAGAGGAGCCCCAACATGTGCTCAGTCATTTGCAATTGAAGTCTTCTTCCAGTTGTGTTCTTGGAGTCAACTGAATCCCACCATGAAATTCTTCAGAGATCCATAAATCATCTCTGAAGGAGCAGTTTAACAAACCCACTATCTCTGCAAAGGCATAAATCCTATTATAAGCCACCAGGAATGTTCCAAATATGTCAAAGGATTTAAACACTCCCCACCCCAATATTTGTCATTCTTCCCCATGGAAAACATTATATAAAGGATATATTTATTGACTGGATATATTTATTGACTGATATACATACAGGCCCCCCTTTTTTGTGGTAGCCATGAAATACTGGATTGTACTAGAAAAGTAAGTTGTGGAATAAATGTTGACATTTCCCAGAACAACAACGGATGGGTCTTCTACACCAAATTTCAGACTATTTCCTTCAACAAATACAAGGGAAGATGTACACTAATTAGGCAATGAGGTCACCACCCCTAGACCCAATCAGTGTTTGGATAAGTTATTTGAGTATAATACCCAGAATTGTTCAGCCAGCATGGTCATATATCATGATCGTTCACCTTTCCCCCTTTTTCCCATTCCCCACCCCAGCTAAACTGACTTGCATGATGCCCATTTTCCTTTTATTTTATTTATTTTATTAAATACATACTTTTCAACACATGTAAGACACCAATTATATGACCAAAGTAATAATACCATAACAAACAAAAGAAAACAAAAACATTAAGAAAAGAAACATAAAGACAGTACAAACTATACATTATGACTTCCTGCTCCTAACTAGTGACTACAAGGCAAAATTATACTATACTTCCAGAATATTAAAATTTATTCATACTCCTACTGTAAGTTAATTATTTATTCCCATTTTCAGTACCCATTTCTAACTTTCTAAGCCTTCAACTGATATTGGTTCCCAATGCAATCGTAAATAAGTAATAAATATCTTTTTAAAAGGTTTTTAAAGATTTTTCTTTGATAAACATTGTTAACTTGTCCATCTCTAAAAGTTCATATATCTTAATCAGCCATTCTTCTATGGATGGTACGGTCTTCTCTTTCCATCTCTGCACATACAGAAGTTTGGCAGCTGTTATCATATACTGTAGTATTCTGCTGTATTTTCATACTAATCGGTCTTCCATCACCCATAATAAATAGAATTCAGGTCTTTTCTGAAGTTTGATTTTCATGATGTCTTCTGGTGTCGAGTGTATTAAAGTTTTCCTTTTCAGGAAATTGCTCTATTTCCTAGATCATTTTGTTTGTTCTTTTCAGCAATTCATTGTATCTGTGCAGAGCATTCCTTATGTGGTCATACAGTGGATTTATATAAGGACCATATGATATTGATTGTCCTATCTAGTTGCAAATAACTTTAAAAAGATATTACCAAACTAGGAGAATGGGTAACAAAATGGAAAGTGCAGCTCTATGTAAACAAGAAAATCCAGGACTAGAAATCCCCTTCTAATGCATTCAACAAAGGAATTTGCTTTTAAAAAAATAAATAAATACAGCAGCCACAGACTTGGTTGATATTTTCATTCAGCTATCTACTACAGCACCAAGATCCATTTCTTGATCTACCACTGCCTGATTAGACTGCACCAGTGAGGTTGGGATTTCTTTGACCCAATATGCCTCACTCTACACTTGCATTCTTCATACACTTGCATGTTCTAGTCCACCAGAGAAACATCCACGATGTCCGTCATACTTGAGTGATGTCCAGTGCAGAATGCCAGACAGATCATTGCCTCGTAAGATGTAAACTAAACCTTCATCTTAAGTTCAAACCTAAGAGGGGTGGCATCTTAAAGAAGAGACTCCAAGTCAACAAACTTCAACAAGCTACCACGAGAGATCTTCAACAATCTTCAACAAGCTACTGCAGGCAAACCTGCAAACAAAACTTGAAGACCATCCTACAGATCCTTCTCCTATAGTGCTTTGGCAGCATATCAAAAACAGTATCCTGCAGTCTGCGGAAGAATCCCTCGGGTTCTCCCACAAGAAAAATCAAGACTGGTTTGATGAAAACAACCAAGAGATCCAAGAGCTCTTGGCAAAGAAGAGAACTGCTCACCAGGCATACCTTGCCCAGCCAAGTTGCCATGTAAGAAAAGCAGCTTTCCGACTCACATGTAGTAAACTTCAACAAAAACTCTGAGACATACAGAACAAGTGGTGGATCAATATAGCAGAAAAGACACAATGCTGTGCAGATCTGGGTGATTCTAGAGGATTTTATGAAGCTCTTAAGGCAGTGTTTGGACCTACTTATCAGGTCCAAAGCTCCTTATACAGTACAGATGGTCAAACATTAATTACTGATAAAGCCTCCATCCTGAGTCGATGGGCTGAACACTTTCAAAGTCTCTTTAATGCCAACCGAGTAGTCCAAGGCTCAGCTATCCAACATATGATACAAAAACCGGTGAAAAATGATTTGGACATAGCTCCCACTTTGGAAGAGACCCTTAAGGCCATACAGCAGTTGAAAAACGGCAAGGCAGCTGGGATTGATGGAATCCCACCTGAAGTTTGGAAACACGGAGGTCATGTACTCCATGATAAATTCTACAAACTTGTGAATTGCTGGGAAAAGGGGGAACTGCCATCAGATCTCCGAGATGCAGCCATCATCACCCTGTACACAAAAAAAGGAACAAAATCCGATTGCTCAAACTATTGAGGCATAACACTGCTCTCTGTTGCTGGAAAAATCCTTGCAAGGATACTCCTGAACAGATTAGTTCCTGCCATTGCAGAAGAACTTCTTCCTGAAAGCCAATGTGGCTTCAGAGCCAATAAGAGTACTACAGATATGGTATTTGCCCTTAGATAACTGCAAGAGAAATGTAGAGAGCAGAACAAGGGTCTCTATGTAACATTTGTTGACCTCACCAAAGCCTTCGACACTGTGGCAGACCCCAGAAAGACTAGGATTTCCCCCCAAATTACTTAAAATGATTATCATGCTACACAAGGGCCAGCATGGTCAAGTCAGATATGGCGATGCTCTTTCAGAGCCCTTTCTAATAACTAATGGAGTGAAGCAAGGTTGTGTTCTTGCTCCAACTTTATTTACAATCTTCTTCAGCATGATGCTCCAAAGGGCTACGGCACAGCTTGAAGAAGAAGACGGCATCTATATACGTTACCGTACTGATGGTAGCTTGTTTAACTTAAGCTGTCTGAGGGCTCGCACTAAGACTCTAAACTATCTAGTCCGTGAGCTGCTCTTCACTGATGCTGCTGCCCTTGTTGCCCACACAGAAGCAGCTCTGCAGCGCCTAACATCCTGCTTCGCAACAGCTACAGAGCTCTTTGGGCTGGAAATCAACCTTAAGAAAAAAGAAGTTCTTTAAGAGCCTGCACCACAGGACAAACATCACCATCCCCACATTGCCATCGGCAACTCTGTGCTTAAGTCCGTTCAGCAGTTCACCTACCTGGGAAGCATCATCTCCTCAGATGCCAAGATTGACAAAGAGATCAATCACAGATTAGCAAAGGCACATAGCGCATTTGGAAGACTTTATAAAAGAGTCTGGAGTAATAAACACGTGAGGCGAAGCACCAAAATCAGTGTGTATAGAGCCATTGTACTGTCTATTCTCCTTTATGGGTCTGAAACATGGGTCACCTATTGCCACCACTTACGACTCCTCAAACGCTTTAATCAGCGCTGTATATGCACAATCCTAAATATACACTGGACTGATTATGTGACGAATGTTGCTGTCCTTGAGCAAGCAGGGATCACCAGCATTGAGGCCATGATATTGAGAACACAGCTGCGCTGGGCAGGGCACGTTTCTAGGATGGAGGACCATCGCCTCCCCAAAATAGTACTCTACGGTGAACTCGCCATGGGTCAGCGTAAGAGGGGTGCTCCAAAAAAGCGATACAAGGCCTCCCTGAAACAACATATCAGGCTCGGCCAAATTGATCACCAACAATGGTCCGCCCTGGCCTCACATCGGGAGGCATGGAGACACACTATCCACAATGCTGCAGCCTTATTTGAGAACTCACACCGAACAAGTCTTGAAGAGAAACGACAACGCAGAAAGAATCACAACCTGGAAACACCACCCAAGGAGACCTTCTGCTGTGCTTTCTGCAACCAGACTTGTTTATCTCGGATTGGCCTTTTTAGTCATCAGCATGCTTGGAGAAAGCGCGGGATGAGTCCTTTCTGAATCTTCATTTGTGAAGAAAAGCCAGAGTGGGAGGAGAGAGAGAGACACTTGCATTCAATCTGATTTTTCGTTTTACTGCCTGTTCTCTCAGGCTGGATCACCGTCTGTAAAATAATTTGTACAGTCGTCCCTTCATATTCACTGGGGTTTGGTTCCAGGACCCCCCGGGGATACCAAAATCTGTGAATACTCAAGTCCCATTATATGCAATGGCATAGCAAAATGGTGTCCCTTATATAAGATGGAAAATCAAGGTTTATTTTTTGGATTATTATTTTTTAAATAATATTTTCAAGCCATTAATACTTGAATCCATGGATACCAAATCCGTTGATACGGAGGGACAACTGTACTTACCTCAATGCCAATCCTGTTGGAACACATGGTGTTCCTCTGGATTTGAAGGGAAAGCACTTTTTTTTGACACCTGAAGGCTTTAAAGTGATTTAAAAAAAAAAAACCCTTTTTACTCTGGTTTGTTGGAATTTTTTTAAAAAAGTATGCCCTGTGCTCTGAATCGGAGTCAGGATGGGGCTGTTGGAGGGTGGGATAGGTTGGTGGGAGGTTACTTTGGCATCATCTGGCAAGTGTGGTGTCACCATTTTTTTCAGGTACAGCCATTTTACCAGCCCCAGGAAATGAGGGGTCCCCATGGACATTTGAATAGACTGTAATATATATATTGAACATGAGAGACACTGCAGACTGGGCCAGCCAGAAAAAGCAGCAGTAGCAGAACATGTTATAAACCAACCTGGACACAAAATGTTATTTAAAAACACCAGGGCTACAAGTACACAGCAGTTTTTATTGTGATAAATTGCACTTTAGCGCTTTTTCGCACCAGTGGTGGGTAGTTTACACGGTCTATGGAGGAAACAGCTATATTTTGTTGCTCTTTGTTTTTTTCCGCTTTGAGATTCGCACAGGCAAATGTGGTGGGAGCATGGCCAAGCATTGGAGAGAAGACAAAGGAATGAAATAGGAATGTCTGCCCTGGCTCCAACTCCCTGGTTAACAGCTGATGGACAAAGAATGTCACCCTTTGCCTCCCCCCCAGCTCCCTGCCCCCAAATCAGACTCCAGACTGGAAGGTTTTTTTCTCCGTGCTTAGCAGCTGATCAACAAAGGGGCCAGTTACATGACAGAATAAAGAGCGAAATTCCGTAATTCTGTCCTTTTGGAACAGGGGTGAATAGTTCTTACGATTTATGGCTAATTTGGATGATGCGGCTGAGTTTCGGCTTTCTAGTTTACACAGACAAATGTGGGGGGGGGGATGGCCAGGCAGCTCTATCATTATCATTAAAGCCAGGCAGAAGACGGAGAGGAAGGAAGGAGGGGTGCGAGGGTACCTTCATCTGCATATAAATCAACAAAAAAGGAGGGTGACCATGGAGATAATTACCAGTGGGAAGGAAAGCAGTCCAGAGCACACACAAGCAGCTGAGATTCCTTTCGCTCTGCAATCCCTGTCAGCTGTGCTTTTCCCTCTCTCCCCCACGCAAACACACACAAAAACTAAAGAAGGATCGATACGTCTCTGAAACAGTAATTATGCTAAAAGCAAGATGGCAGGAAAGTTTTTTAATTTCCTATCACTACTGAGTCTCCCTCCTGACTCCACATCTAGTCAGCCCACCCCTTCATCATAAGAACCAATCACAGTGCAGCTCTGCTGCAACTGTATCAGGAAGATTGCTGGTAATTCACACGGACTTGTCGTTCACACTAGCAATAATGCGCTAAGTCATACTACTTTTCAAATAAACCGGCAAACGTAGCAACATCCCCTGTCATGCTACATTTGTGTATTTTGACTTCCCCCCTTCTGAATAAGGCAATACTGTGGCTCGATCCGTGGGAACAATGAGCAATCTTAGCAGTATATTTAGGGGAATATTTGCCCGTGCAAACGCAGCCCAAAATTCTGGACCAGGCCAACAACTATCATGTCAAAATGCACAGAGAAGCTATTGAGATCCACAAACACCTGGACAACTTCAACAGGAAAGAAGAAACCCTAAAAGTAAACAAAATTGGGCTACCAGTCCTGAAAAACACTAAAATCAAAACTCAACACATGCAAATGAACTCCACCCAGGGACAGGGGAATTTCCAGCAGACAATGGACCATTAGCCAAATCCTCCTTGTATATCTCCACCCAGAAACTAGCCATTCAAATACACAAATGTACATATCCTCTCCAACAGGGGTTTACAGTATATAAATCCCACACATACTCCTACCCAACCATTCTCTGAAGATGCCAGCCACAGATGCAGGCAAAATTTCAGAAATAAACTCTTCCAAAACACGGCCTCACAGCCCTGAAAAAACCCACAGAAAAATACAGTAGCTCCATCCTCAGCATGACATCTCTTCAAATATTTAAACATGGCTATCATGCCACCTCTTAACCTTCTCTTCTCCAGGCTAAACATACCCAGCTCCCTAAGCCGTTCCTCATAGGGCATGGCTTCCAGACCTCCCACCATGTTGGTTGCCCTTCTCTGGAAACATTCCAGCTTGTCAATACCCCTCTTGAATTGTGGTGCCCAGAACTGGACACAGTATTCCAGGTGAGGTCTGACCAAAGCAGAACAGAGTGGCACTATTACTTCTCTTGATCAAGCCACTATACTCTTATTGATGCAACCTAAAATCGCACTGGGTTTTTTTTAGCTGCCACATCACACTGCTGACTCATATTCAGCTTGTGATACTACCGGTAGATCCCTTTCGCATGTTCTGCCAACAAGCCATTGAAAAATACAAGTATGTGCTATCAAACTTTATTTGATGTAAATTTTTAGTGAATCAACCTAAGTGCACTTCTTAAAATAATGCAGATTGGAACACCATTATCCTTTCTGCGACACATGTCTTAGATTTAAAAATGTAGCAGAACTCATCCATCCCTAAACAGGGTACTAACCAAGGTATATTTGAAAACCTGCTTTTCCTATAAAGCTTCTATTACACTCAGGGCACATTGTCTGTTATTTTGGGGATGGGATCATGCTACTCTTGCCTTTAATATTCTGATCCTCCTCTTCCTTCTGCTTCCTCTTCAGCTGCCATCCCTGTATCTTCTGCTTGTTACACAAGAAAATGTCAGACTGGACATTCTTTTTCTCTGTTTGAATTTTGCCCCACTGCCAGTTACTATGCTATCTGTGTGGCATGGCACTGTGTTTAGAGTGCTAGATTGAGACATGAATGATTTAGGTTCTGGTCTCCACTAAGCCATGAAAACCACGGGCTAATCTTGGACCAATCTCTCTCTCCCACTCACTGCCTGTCCTACTCTGCTGAGCAGTTCCAAGGATAATAAAAGTGAAAGCAAGGAACCACTTGTACTTTGCTTTGAGCTCACTGGGGGAAATTCAGGCTATAAATGTGACAAATGAATAATATTTTATAGCAACATGCCTCACATTTGAAGTTGTGAGTGCTATTATGCATGTAGCTCAAATGGCACCACACATGCACAAATGGAAAGTACATGCATACCTGAGCTTACAGAGCTTCTGACAAAGAAACTCCTTCTTACAAAGTCTTTCATGCCCATCCAGTCCCCCCCTTTTCTCCTCATCTTCTGTCTAGCTGGAAGGTTCTTGGCCACATCAGCACTGAGAGGATTGTGAAGGAGAGTTCAGAAACACAGACTTTTGGTGTCAAGTTGCAGGTTTTGGTGTCAAGTCTGCAGTAAGCAATGCAATAAAAACTTGAGTTGGTAAGTGATAGGATTTTGCTGTAGTCCAGCAGGTCTTAACCTTTTCTTTACCATGGACCTCTTTAAATATATTTTGTTACCACAGGCCACCAAGGTTTAAAGACCCCAAATGCATCAAATATTTATTTAAAGATGCTCATCAGGGATCTTAAAATTTGGAGAGAAGGGAGAATTAAGTAAATGTATGTACTCCTATTATAATATTTTTATTGGACTTATTTCATACATCATCATCATTATCATCATACCTGAACACCAAACCATGGCCTGATATTACTTGTTAATTTTAATTAATTAATGAGAAGGCTCGTGCTGCATTTCACTTACAAGCTTTGTTACATCAGGCTTAATAGCCAAAACTTGTATTCTGAGTTCTGATTCTACATTTTTCAAATGGTTTCTATACTTATTTTAAAGATAAATGAGAGCAGAGAATGATTTTTCACACATGTATGTTGTCACGAAAGGCACCAATGCTTTCATAGTCCTCTTTGATAGTTCTGGAAAAACTGTTTGTAAGTGAGCCCAGAAATTTGAAAGGGACTGTTCTTTGAACTGCAATTTCAGAGCACCATCTGTGGATATTTCTATGAACTTGTCTTCCTCTGCTGCTATGAGCTCCTCTAGTTCATAAACATTAACTGAAAATGGATTTCTAATTCAGATTTTGCTTACATCAGGAACAGAAAAATATTCTTGGAAACTATGATGCAAATCTTTCAAATGTCATATGATAAGTGATCCTCAGACAACTCTTCAACAGTGGAACCAAGAAAAATTATGAGGGCTGGAAATGTCTCATAGTTTTGGTTTGATAGGTGATGATGCCACAATGCCAACTTTTTCGTCATTTCTTAATCATATTTAAATGGGTGAAGTTATCTGATAGATATGCTGATTTTACTAACCAGGAAAAGTCTGTCAAAACAATCACAGAGGTGAAATCGCTGCTCCATAAGGACTAATATTATCTCATCTCTCAATTCCCAAAAATGAGACAAAACTTTACCTCATGATAGTCAACAAACTTCACAGTGTAGCAAATGCTGATGGTGTTCACTATCCATATATTTGCAAAGCTGCTCAAAAAGTCTTGAATTCAGTGCCTTGCTTTTTATAAAACTGACAATCTTGACTGACTCATTTATGGTCTGTTTTAGTTTTTCTGGTATCTTCTTAGCAACTAGAGCTTCCCTGTGTATGTAGCAATGGTACCAAGTCACAAACAGTATGACAGTATGATTTCCTTAATCCATGCTACAAGTCCAGTAGGCTTTCCAGACAATGTTTGTGCCCCATCTGTGTTAATTTCAACACATTTCAACCAATCCATGTCATGAGATGTTATAAACTCATTTAAGCCGTTAAACACTTATTCAGCCATAGCGTGTACCAATGAAGAGATCAGGGCTGGTTTAAGGCACCGGCGGTGTCAGCATCCACGGGGGGGGGCATCATTGTGAGGGGGCGTAGTAACCCTCCTCCTGCAAAAACAGTAATAATCTGAATATCCTGTACTGTGAATAGCTTAGGTTGAGTTAGGTTACACTGACCTAACATATGGGGCCTCCAAAATAAAGTATTGCAGGGGCCCCCAAAATTCCTTAAACCAGTCCTGGAAGAGATGAACAGTAAGTCTTTGAAAATGTTTCTCTCATGCTCATATCTTAACATAGCACAACGAGCTTGCTTTGTTTGTTACGTCTGTATTTTTGTCCAGTTGCAGAGCAAAATAGGAGGGCATGCAAATTCTTTCTAATACAAGAAGCCCCCACCTTTCGATGGCTCATTATCTGATGACTTGGTCTTTCGACCCTTTTAAATTATAACCAGAACCCATTAATCCGATGTGTGGTCTGCTCTTTCGATCACATGTCAAATTAATGGGCTCTGCCTTTCATTCTGGCAATGTCAGGACCTGTTTGTAGCCTGTGGCTGGAAGCAGGCTTCTGCCATGTTAAGTTGGCTTTACTGAGACCTCCTAATTAGAATGGAATGGGGTCTGTTTGAATGCTGGGAGGGGGACGTTGGAGCTGGACCTTTTGGTTCCCAGCAACCTCACTTTTTTCCTGCTTGCTTAGTTCTGGCTTTGAATGAGACCTGAGGGGAGGAAGCGAGGAAGGGATTAAAGGCAGGGAGTGGAGCTGGCAGAAGCAACAGGCGGGAATGTTGACTGTCCCTTTAAGGTTCCTGCAACACAGATAAAATTTCTCTAGGTTGTTCACTTTGATATGCACAGTTAAATCCACAGCTCAGTGTTTGTTAGAATACTGTATAGAGGCCCCACAGTCCAACAGCTTTAATGCGCAGAAATTCACATGAATGTCTAGCTGTGGCAGTTAAGGCAGACATACAGATATTTGCAAAAATATTAATATTTCCAACCTCTGCTTCCTGTGTGCACAAAAACACACACGCACGTGCACACACACACATGCACACACACAGAGTCTTCTAAGCTGTGGCTTTAAAAACCTTTCTACACTTTCTGTAGCATATACATGAGGGGCCAACTCCCCTCCACCCATCAGCCTTTTTTCACCTACAGTAGAAATATTTGTAAAAGTGGTTTGTTTTGAAAGAAAATATAAACATTGTTACCCTAAGAAATTGCAAAGCTGCTCCTATGCTTGCATCAGTTTTGTCTAGTTGTTTTATTCCACAAAAAGCAATAAAACACAATTTTCCATATCACCTGAAAGAAAACTACTTTTAAAACCGATTTGGATACTACAGGTATGTTAGTGTATCACACACATCACATGAAAGGACATTAAAGGTAAGCTTTTGTTCATTTTACTTTACTTTTATATATACATAGTATGTTAATTTAGCTTTCGCATACATTCAAAAGTGATATATAGTATGTTATTTACATTTTTTGGCAGCCAAAATGCATTCGGAAGCTAAAAAAACTGGGCTCCACTTTTCAACCAATTCCACTTTCTGACAGTCGTCCAAGTCCCTAATCCATTGGATAAGCAGGGGTTTCCTGTAACTGTTCCTTGATATTGGCTGACAAAACTGCCAATTCACTTCTTAACTATGTCATTTGACAAAGGTACTAAGGTAAGATCCTTGGCAGCTTTCTTCTTCCTTTCTTCTTCTTTTTCTTTAGAAACCATGATTTTTTGCAGCAGATAATATAGGTTCTTCAGCTATTGTGTGGAGTTTTCCGTTTTTTGCTATTAGCTGAGACACTTCAAATGAGGGCCTCACTACATTTTCCTTGTTACATCCAGTTGCAGTCTTTTAAAACAAACAAACAAACAAACAAACAAACAAACATTTTCTTACTTTCCCAAAGCTTCTGCTCCTTACCTTTGAAAAAATCGATGCTCTTTGTGGCATGTTGTTTAATAATAATAATAAAAATTATTTCTATCCCGCCCTTCTGCAATGCAATCGGGGTGGCTTACAGTACAAAACTCCATAATTGCATCAATACCCTAACCCACCCACCCCTTAAAATAATATTGAATTAGAAAAGATTAAAAAACATATAATAATTAAAATAGAAGAAAAAAATTCAATCGCAGCTCAAAGGGAAAAAGACAGCTGAATCTTCGGGCCAGGATAGTTATTCAGGAAAGGCCTGCCAGAAAAGATCTGTCTTGACAGCTTTTTAAAGCTGTCTAAGGTGGTAATAAGACGGATCTCGTCCGGCAGGCCTTTCCATAATCTGGGAGCGGCAGCAGAGAAGGCCCTCTGGGAGGTCACCGACAGCCTTGTTAGAAGATGTTTTAGCCATTTTGGCAGTTTCATGGCCTCATTGGACAATACATCATAAAACAACACACACTGTGGTAGTTGCTTGTCTTCTGGGCCTGTATACGTAAAGCCAATTGCCAGCTATTCCTTGCTATAATGGCAGCACTTTTTAAGAGGAAACTTGATTTTGCATTGAACATGATGCACCCTCATCAACATCATCATCATCATCATCATCATCATAATTTCTATCCCGCCTCTCTGCAATGCAATCAGGGCGGCTTACAATATTAAAACTCCATAATTACAGTACCCTAGCCAACCCACCCCTTAAAATAATATTAAATTATAAAGGATTAAAAACATGCAATAATTAAAACATACAATAATTTTTAAAAAAATCTAATTGCAGCTCAGAGGGAAAGGATAGCTGAATCTTGGGGCTGGGATAGTTATTCAGGAAAGGCCTTCAGGAAAATATCTGTCTTGACAAATTTTTAAAAACTGTCTAAGGTGGTAATAAGATGGATCTCCTCCAGCAGGCCATTCCATAATCTGGGAGTAGCAGCAGAGAAGGCCCTCTGGGAGGTCACTGAGAGCCTTGTTTTCATAGGTTGTAACAGGTTCCTCCCAGAGGACCGAAGTATGCGGGAAGGGTCATACGGGAGGAGGTGGTCCCGGAGGTAAGTTGGACCCAAGCCATGTAGGTCATAAGCAACACCTTGTACTGTGCCCGGAAACGAATAGGCAGCCAATGGAGAGCTTTTAGCACAGGTGCTCTCTTCTGGAAACACCAAAAATCAACCTGGCTGCCATGTTCTAGTTGAAGTTTCTGAGTCAAGCACAAGGGTAGCCCCATGTAGAGCGCATTACAGAAATCGAGACAGGAGGTTACCAGTACATGTACCACAGTTTCGAGGACCCTGGTTTCCAGGAAGGGGTGCAGCTGGCGTATCAGCTGAAGTTGATAATAGGCACTCCTAACCATCACATTTACCTGATTAGACATCTGGAGCGAATCCAGAATTCTGGGAAGCAATAGACATTCTGAGAATGTGGTGGCACCATGTGAACAACACTAGAGTTCAGTGCAGCTATGAAGTGGGCTTCTGGCTGTATGCACAGTAGCAAGAAATTTTACGTGCTTTCTTTCAGCTGCTCAGTGCCATTCACTTGCATGTTCTCACCACATGCAGAAGTAGTGAGTGCTGAGTACATTTTTGCTATCAAACAGTTAACTTTTATAACTTTTGAACAGTTTGAAATGTTGTAATGAATCTTTGTACAAATGATGTCTATCGCCAACAAAAAATCCTGATCTTTGAGATCAATGTATGACCGTCGGTTTGTCTGTCCATCTGTCATTCTTTCTTTCTTTCAAAACTGTAAATGCTCATGACATTTCTTCAAGCCTTCTCGTACCCCGCCACGTGAGGACATCGTGGGGCCCCGGGGTGTGTGTCTGTGGACCACAGGTTAAGAACTGCTGCTCTAGCCAATCCTTCTGTGCTGTATGTGCTTGCCTAAAACAAGCAAGGTAAGCAGCAGCTGTTTCTAGAATCCCTTACTAAACATGCATGAACAGTAAAATGGAGAAAAAGGGAAAGCAGATATAAGCCTGCCTCACCAGCTCTCCCCCACCACATTAAAGAAGCATAGATCAGTAAATCTGACCACTGATTTGGAAATCATAACAGCGGAGGATGGTGAAAGAAAAAAAATCTTACTTAGCTGCATTTTGGCAGAAGTTTTCATGTGGTCTCTGTTAAGGTTCAAAATGTTTTTCTTTAGTTATGTAAGGCTTACTGTTACCCTAAAATGCTCAGGGGTCTTAAGGATCCTCCAAATGTTGATATTAATTTGGGGAATTAATATACTCAGCTTGGCTATTTGAGAGGGGGCAACAGACAGCAGGACCTTTTGACCTATGTATACTGGTAATAAGGAGGAGATGTTAAGCTAGATAGTATAATTATTAATTAATTTTATTGAGAAAGCAATAACAACATTCACCTACACACTCAGGCTACAAGCAATCATGCAAGGCTAGCAAATAACGTAGGAATGACTGAGATATAGGAATAGAGAAAGGAGATTGTTTTCAGATGATACTATACCGATATGAGGAGATGAGATTGGGGAAGAAACCAGTAGAGTGGGAGTCCTGAAGCCAGAACGGTGACACACTCTGATGTGGAGTCTAGAAGCAGGAAAACTGAGTGGGGTTTTGAAGGAGTTTTTATGCCCAATAATTTCCTTCAGGGGATGGGATTTAGAGGGAAAGACAATGCTTCTCAGCGGTTCACAAGGTAAGACAATGGACACCCCAGATATGCTACAAACCCTTAATGTATGGATACTTTGTACAGTTGCCCCTCCACATTCGTGGCTTTAACATTCGCGGTTTTGATTATTTGCGTTTTTGGGAGGGCCTCCCCCCCCCATCCTCCCAAAAGTGCTTTTGGAAGTGCTGGGGGGGAGGAGGGAATAATAATAATAATAATAATAATAATAATAATATACCCCGCCCCTCTGTTAAAAACAATTGGGGCGGCTTACAAAAATTAAAATACAAATACAGATTAAAATCCCTAAACACCACCCACCCCCACCCTTCCTCAATAAAAAGATATTAAACCAATATAAATTAAAAACAACTAATCTAAAATCACATTTAAAAACATGAGAAGCCCCATCAGCCACTTTTGGGAGGGGGAGGGGGGAGGAGGGAAGCAGAGACAGGACTTGAGAAGCCCTGTCAGCCGCTTTGGGAGGGTGGGGGGGAGGAGGAGGGAAGTAGCAACGGGGCTTGAGAAGCCCCACCAGCCACTTTTGGGGAGGGCAGGGCGTAGGGAAGCGGCGATGGGGCTTGAGAAGCCCTGTCAGCCACTTTTGGAAGGGCGGGGGGTTGCAGGAGGGTGGTGGCGTGACCTATTTTTTATTCACGTTTTTTCACATTCACGGGCGTCTTGCAGCCCTAACCCCCGTGAATGGGGAGGGACTACTGTAATTGAATAGAGGAAACAACTCTCTTTGTTTGGGGGAAGGTAGAGGTAAGATAGCTCTTTACAAACTTGAGTATCTCAGTTTAGGCTGATGGGATTAGCCAGATGTTCAAGCAAGAAGTTGCCTGGCAGATTGTCTTTCTTTGAAATTTAAGCTGGGCCCCTCCTTAGTGCATACCTGGCAGAGTATCAGCACTAGTCTTTTGGGATTCTTGGGTTTTGGGAGTCTCCAGTTTATTGGCCACACTTCATGGAAGGCCACACTTGGCCAAATTGTTAAATTTATTAAACAGATATTGGGCAGGGGGTGTGTCTGGTAGATAACATTGCCAGACCTGATGGTTTCATTTTAGACATGCAAATTGTTAGTATTGAATAAAAAGTTTCCAGAAACACGTTGAAAGGCTCTTTTTTGTGGGGCAGGACTCTATCCCATGTTATGCCAGCCTCTGGTACCAACATTTCTGTAAGAGGAGTAGCACCCATGAAAATCTCTCTCTCTGGCTTTTCTTCGCAAACGAAGATTCAGGAAGGACTCATCCCGCGCTTTCTGCAAGCGCGCTGATGACTAAAAAGGCCAATCGGAGATAGACAAGTCTGATTGCAGAAAGTACAGCAGAAGGTCTCCTTGGGTGATGTTTCTGGCTTGTGATTCTTTCTGTGTTGTCGTTTCTCTTCAAGACTTGTTCGGCGTGAGTTCACAAATAAGGCTGCAGCATTGTGGATAGTGTGTCTCCATGCCTCCCAATGTGAGGCCAGGGTGGACCATTGTTGGTGATCAATTTGGCCGAGCCTGAGATGTTGTTTCAGGGAGTCCTTGTATCACTTTTTTGGAGCACCCCTCTTACACTGACTGATGGCGAGTTCACCATAGAGTACTATTTTGGGGAGGCGATGGTCCTCCATCCTAGAAATGTGCCCTGCCCAGCGCAGCTGTGTTCTCAATATCATGGCCTCAATGCTGGTGATCCCTGCATGCTCATGGACAGCAACATTCGTCACATAGTCAATCCAGTGTATATTTAGGATTGTGCATATACAGCACTAATGAAAGCATTCGAGGAGTCGTAAGTGGTGGCGATAGGTGACCCATGTTTCAGACCCGTAAAGGAGAATAGACAGTACAATGGCTCTATACACACTGATTTTTGTGCTTCGCCTCAGGTGTTTGTTCCTCCAGACTCTTTTGTGAAGTCTTCCAAATGCGCTATATGCCTTTGCTAATCTGTGATCGATCTCTTTGTCAGTCTTGGCATCTGAAGAGATGATGCTTCCCAGGTAGGAACTGCTAAACTTACTTAAGCACAGATTTGCTGACGGCAATGTGGGGATGTTGGTGTTCGTCCTGTGGTGCAGGCTGGTAAAGAACTTCCATTTTCTTATGGTTGACTTCCAGCCCAAACAGCTCTGCAGCCGTTGCAAAGCAGGATATTAGGGGCTGCAGAGCTGCTTCTGTGTGGGCAACAAGGGCAGCAGCAGCGAAGAGCACATCGCAAACTAGATAGTTTAGAGTCTTAGTGTGAGTCCTCAGACAGCTTAAGTTAAACCAGCTACCATTAATATGGTAACGTATGTAGATGCCATCTTCTTCTTCAAGCTCTGCCGTAGCCCTTTGGAGCATCATGCTGAAGAAGATTGTAAATAAAGTTGGCGCAAGAACACAACCTTGCTTCACTCCATTAGTTATTAGAAAGGTTATTAGATTATTGGTTATTAGAAAGACATGAAAATATCTGCTTCATTAATGGAGACATACCTGTATCAGCAGACCAAAGGGAAATACACTGTTTACAAAGGTGCAAAAGAGGTACGGGACTAATTCCAAAAAGAACCTAATGAGCAGGACCTTGTGTGGTCCTGGAATTGATTTGGCTTGCGGGGGAGAAAGACTGGATAGGAGGGGGAAAGAATTAGAGTATGCTGGAAGAAGAAGCTGAACAGGAACATTTTGTTGCAGGTTCTGCTTGAAAATACTTAATACTTCCACTCTTTTTTCTTTTTTTATCAAAGCAACATATGTGCACCGGCAGCAACAGATGACATTTTAAATTAAAAAACAAAACAAAATTACTGTATCTTCAGGTTTGGATGCTATATTGAGCTCTTCTGTCTCGTTCATCATCACCAATTGTAATTCAGGACAGATGACAGCCAAGTCTACTTAGGAAGGAGTTATTTAGTTCCATAAAATGTAGAAAGAAATGCCCAAGTTTTGTATTTCTTTTTAATGGCTTGCTTTGGCATATAAGATGACAAATCCTCTGACTTACAGCCATATTATATGGTGGTTCTGTTTTCCCGTTAAAGGCCAAAACAGCTTCTGGCCAAGTTATCTAGAGAAATGAGACTTCCCTGCCATAGCAACAGTTGAAATCCATTTCCAATAACAGAAGAGCTTTTCCTTTCTGTCTTGTAGGACTGTGTGGAGCACAGAACATTTTCAAAACTTCCAAACACTAACCCACATTGGTTCGACCCTGAGGGCATTTGTGTCTTGTTATTAACCAAGAAACATGAGTGCTCTAAGAATGCAAGCATGGAATTATGAGGTACTGTAGATCATAGATACTGGGCAAATAATATGACATTCTGAGCATCTCCCTTACCACTTTTTGAAAACATGTTTCTTAATCCTTTAAAATGTGGGAATTTGTTTTTATTGTTCATTAATATTGTTACATTTTATGATTTTAATTTATTGTATACTGCTCTGAAATCTTTGATATGATGTGGTTTTGTAAATTATGTAACTAACTAAAGCTTAAAAGCACATGGATAATTTCTGGAGAACCCAGAGGTGGAGGCTGCCAATTTTAGTTCCACTGCAAGAGTTTTTCTGCATTGGTCAAGGCCATGGGCTTTACTATGACTGCAATCAGAACCTCTGTGTGTGTATGTGCCTTCAAGTTATCTGTTGACTTATGGCAACCCCAGGGATTTTTCATAGGGTTTCCTTAGGCAAGGAATACTCAGAGGTTATTTGCCAGATCCTTCCTCAGAAATATATCCCACAGCACCTGGTATTTGCTGGCAATCTTGCTACCCAAATTTCTGGGGGTCCATGGGACCAACTCGTGACACGGAAAAAAATATATTAAATTGGGGGATTTTAATTAGCTCCAAGGTATGGCTGCAAGAGGTCAGGTAACTGGTGGGATATTTTCACCTATATATACACCAGTACTCACAAGACTCCCAGGTTAAAGTAAAATTTAAAAAATGGTTTTTATTAGAAAATAATCACAGAAGCATTCACACACGCATTCACACTCACAAGCAACCACACAAGGCTAATGAAGAATTAAGGTAGAAAGGCTTGGATAGAGGAATAGATTCAGGGAAATGAGCTATAATTACCTGTCCAAAAAGCAGAAATTCGTGCAGCAAAGAAACTCAGACTTGAAGGTGCTACAGGGTGCTATAGCAGTCCAGCAGAATGACGGTACGAGAAGAACTGTGCACACTTCGCTATTATTTGAGGGTAATATTTATACCCAATTTCATATCCGGAATGGGTGTTTGAGTGTAAAACAATGCTTAGATGAGTTTCTCACAGTTAAACAATTGAAACTCCAGCTTTGCTAATTGCCACTAATGGTTGGGACATTACGGCTGATGGGTTTATGGCAGCCTCTTTATTGTGGGAGAGATAAGGTGTGAAGGAAGACATTTGGAGAGGATAATGGGTGTTCCAGTCATAGTTTATTTTAGAGTATGACTTACTGCCAAGGGAGTCCAAGAGGGGATTAACACATTCCACCTTGATTACCCTAATCCTAAGGGGCTACACTTAATTCCATTTTGAGCATGTTTGTTGGGAATTTCCAAGAGACATCTTCATTAGGTCCTGGGTAACCTTCACTTGAACCTACACTGATTTGTTCTGTTCTGCTTAGACCTCATGAAAATGTCCAATATTGCCAGATTATGAATTATTAGCAGGAGGTGGTATAAGGCCAGGTAACAGTCTCCTATCTAAGTACTAACCAGATCTGATGTTATCTAACCTGACAGCCGCCATCTTGGAATATCACATAATTGGCAATATTTAATAATTTAGCTTGCTGTGGCCTTCCATGTGATTGGCAAATAAGACAGGAACTTCCCAGAGGCCAAGGCTAGATATGCTTAACAGCACATACAACCAAGAGAGAGCCTGTCCAAATTACTGTATCTAGGTCAATGTATTTCCTGAGAACACCTGGAGGCAAATCATTCACTAATCCACTGAAAAATAGTAGAGTCCTTGATGGTTGCAAAACAGGTTTTTTCTCTTCCCCTCTCCTCAGCAATAGAAGTTGCCTGCTCCTTTTCAGTTCCAAATATATTATCCATTAACGATTATTAACTCATCTAAAGAACCCTTTGTCTAGTCCTAGGAAACTCCAACAGATGTTGTATTCTACTCTAAATTTCATCCCTTCAGAGGAATTATTAAATATAAATATCACCCTAAAACTCCTCCAAAATGTCTGCAGTTCCTCTGCATCCCTCCATGCTGCCGGTTTGCTGTGTCACCCTCAGAACACAACTCTGAGTCTCTGCTGCATGAATCTCAGCTCTCCGGGATAGGTATAGTATAACCCACAATCCTCTCACTCTATTCCTCTATCCAAATATTTCCTACTTTCTTTGATAACTTTGTGTGATTGCTGGAAGCCTGAGTGCAAGTGTGAATGCTGTTATGACCAATTTCCAATAAAAACCATTTATTTGTACATTCTGGCTTGAAGTCTCAGTGATTATTGGTATAAATAGTCAAAAGATCCTGCCGTTACCAGCCTCTTGCTGCCATTTTGAGCTAATTAAATATTCCCCATATTAAGATTCGGACCCTAGTGGGATCCTCATGGACTCCATGCAATTTGGATAACACTGACCCTGCTTAGCTTCCAAGATCAGACAGGATCTTGTGCCTTTATGGTATTTAGACTAGTACAGCATTACACCAAAGTATCCTTCAGTCTTCAGACTGATCGGCAGAAGCTATGGCAATCACAGTTCACCCAAATGCAGCCTGCTCCTAATCCCAGGCTTCCAAAGAATCCTTGAGAATCCTTGTTCCAGAGATCCAACCAACCACTCTGTTTTGGTGGAAAATACAAACAGCCTGCTAATTAGCTGCTGCCACAAAAGTCAATAGAAATGAGAGCTGTGTTGTTTTGCAGTGTTCTTTAACAAAGGGCAGGTAGCTTTGAATAGATGTCATTGTTCTTTTGTGTAATTACTAACTCTAGGAAAATCTATCCCTGTCTGCCTTTGTAATATGTAGTGTCAAATCAGCATGGTGAAAATACTGAATCTGTGTTTGATTCAGTTATTTTTTGATTAGATCGAACACAACAAACAAAACAAGAAAGGCTATGTTGTGATTGGTGATTTCATCTGCCACTTGCACCACACAAGGCATTCAGCAAAGTATATGGAAGTAGGGTAACCTTTTCTACTGTGGAATTGACCTTCTAAATAAAGTTCAGCCTCCTTTCATGGATAAAATACAGGCAGCAGAAGAGTAAAGAGAAGTGCTTAAGACCGGAGAAAGTAAATAGCAGGGAAATCAAATTAGGTAGCCTTTTCAGTTTGGTTTCCTGCCAAAATGGATCAGTTCTGCAAACTTTGCAATGCAGACTATTATGGCTTGATGATACGGCAGGTACATGGCCATAAAAGCAGCATCCCTATCACATTTTCCTTGGCCATGTTGGCTGGTGGATTCTGGGAGTCACAGTCCAAAAAGTAGATTTTCCAGGCTCACCAGGTTGCTCACTTCCTATTTCAATTTCAGTAGATATTTGGCAGATTTTTTGGTGTGTGTGTGTGGGGGGGGGTTCAAGGTGTGGGGGGGCTTGAAGGAACAAGTCTGCTTCATTTTGCAATGATTATGAGCTATTGGGAGGGGGGCTGAAAAATTGTCTGGATTTAAAATAAAATAAGGTAGAGTGCTTTGATGTGCCAGTGAAGCCTGCAAGAGGGCATAGGGATGAAAATTGGCCACAGCTCCTCCAACATTGCCCACCTTGCTGTTACATGTCCTGACACCCACCTTTCCAATAACTCATCAATTGGCTGTATTTCATAGTTGTCTCATTTATTGGTTCTTCACAAAGGTTAGCAGTAGACCAGGACTTCCCCAGAAATAGGGACTGAGCAAACATTAGCTCAAAACCTAACAAAGAGGTCATTCCATTTTTTTCCAAAAAGGACATGCCTGGACAGCAATTATGCAGAATTCCCACACACACACACACACACCTTAGGGTGGAATGTGCTATTTCTCCTGGATGCACCTGGAAGTGAGACATTTGTTGGCCAGAACACTCATGACTCTACAAACTGGTTTTCCTTTGCACCCTTCTCCTCAACAATAAAAGGTTGACTGATGTCCATCAGTCTTAGGAGATTTTCAGACGCTCTAAAAAACCCCCCACAGAGGTCAGGAAGAGGACGGTGCTGTCCTGCTTCCGGTAATCGATTTCACATGCCCCATCCTCCTCCCCAGGGCCAGTTTAAGGGCCCTACAGCACCTGCAGCCACAGGGGCCCCCATCTCTGGGAGAGGCATAGTAACCCTCCTCCTGCAAAAACATTATTAGTAATGATCTGAATATCCTATACTATAAATAGGTTAGGTTACATTGACTTGAGATAAACATATGGGCCACCCAAAATAAAGGATTGCAGGGGGCCCCAAAATTCCTTAAACCGGTCCTGCTCCTCCTGTCCTTCCTCTGTGCTTCCTCCGGGCTGGAGGGACAAGAAAGGTGCCGCTTTTCATTAAAGGAAATTTCTGTCAATGAAAAGTTATGCCTTTCTCATCCCTCCAGCATGGAGGAAGCACGAACGAAGGACGAGAGGAGGATGGTGTCGTGCGAAATCCATCACTGGAAGTGGGACAGCACCGCTCTCCTCCCAACCTCCACGGAGTTTTTTAAAGAAAAGTCTGAAAAAGCCCTTATAGTCTCAGCCATAGCATAGCCAGAGCTTCCATTGTTTAACAGTGGAAAACTCCATCTAACATTGTCTTCCACTCATAACACCCCTTACGGGTAAATATCAAGTACAAATATTACCCCAAAATACCACCAAAGTGTGCATAGCTTTCATACCTCCCGTCACTCTGTCAATCTGCTGTGTGACTCTCAGAGCTCCATCTGAGTATCATCTACTACATGAATCTCTGCTCGTTGGACAGGTACAATATAGCCCATCATCCCAAACTCTATTCATCTATCCCAATACTGCCTCCTATCTTTCATTAGCCTTGTGTGATTCCTTGAAACCTGAGTGTTAGTGTGAAAGCTTCCGAGATTATTTTTTCAATAAAAACCATCTTATTTTATTTCCTTGCTGTGAATTTCATCAGTTAGTATCAGTACACATAGGTCAAAAGGTCCTGTAGTTACCCGGCCTCTTGCTGCCATATTGAGCTAATTAAAATTCCCCATACTAATATGTAGACGCAAGTTGGTTCTTCATAGACCCCATGCAATTCTGGTAACACTGCTTTACCTCAGTGTAATACTTTTCCAAGCTCTTGTTGCAACCTTGTATAATGTTAATTGGTGTGAGAGAGACCTACCGGTAAGAATTATCTGCTATATCTGAACAGATTCCTCCTTCATAATTTAAGCCAGCAGAACAAAGAAGTGGTAGGTTAGTTAACTGAAATCAGACCAGAAACTTTCTCCTGCGTTAATTTGTATCACCTAAAGGTTATTGTCTTGTCGTGCTGTCTCACTCATGCAATTAAAACAACAACAGCAACAACAACAACAACAACACCTCTCCCCAGCTATTCTTTTGTGACAGCTGAAGGTGAAAACTATTATTGACTTTGAGCTGACAACTGCTAATGGAAAATGCAAATATATAGCAGGATGCTTTAGGAATGCTAGAGCTCACATATCATGCCATAAGGTTATACAATTTCTGGTGTTTGATTGCAAGTGGCTACTGGCAGAGGAGAGCTTATTGTATGGGAAAGGTCATTGTGCTAACTTTAGAGTTGAAAGCACCTGTCTGGCTGTAAAGTAAATCTGGATACAAGTAGGATCTTCAGTATAAAAATAAAGCAGGCCAATTTAATGCTTTCAAGAACGGACTGATATCTGAATTGTCACCACCCTATAAATTGTGGAACTTCAGCTCTCTTAAATTTCCTGTTTCTTTCAGGGAAGGCCTCCCAACAATTTTCCACACATTACAAATGACTTTCCTGGCATGTTCATCTAGGTCTTGAAGGAATCAGCTGTTTTGACAGCCTTTGCTTGGAAGATAGATGCCACTGAACAGACATCTGTGTAGTTTATATGTTTAACAGGAATGAGCATTCCTGCACACTTGTCTCTAACAGCATCATTTCCTGAGGGCCAGTTCATAACAGTGGTGGCTGGTGGCTTCCATGTACATGGAGCCACTCTAGATTTTAGTCTGAACTTTAAAGAAACTACAAATGATGTTGAACCCTTTTCGTAAAATTGGTTCTGCAACTTGCATAGTTTTTCCAACTTTGGACTCAAGTCCAGAGTGGATTCACTATCCACATGTAGTTCATGCATGTATTTACCTCTTCTTTTGATCCTCTAAGTTACAATACGCTTGGGACATTATCATATATGCACATTATTACTTGGTTGCATTACAGTTGATGATCTGATTGTATCTACTGTTTCTGGTTTTATGCTTATATGAATGTCTACTGTATGAATGAAATAAGACTATATGTCCAGTTTTGCTTTTGCATAGCATTGGTTCAATTAGTTGGAAAGTAGCTTAGAGGTTAGTCCAACCTCCTGATCAATGTAGAATTTGAAATGTGTCTATAGCATCCTTTATGGATGTTCAGCCATGACTGAGATATTCCAGTAACACAGAACCATCACCTCCTGAGGCAGTCTTTTCCACTGGTGAACTGCTGTTATTGTAAGGAAGTTTCTCCTAATGTTTAGCAGAGTTTGTAAGAGTTTTGTTTTAGACTACAATGCCCAGAATCCTCCATTCACCTCTATCTGGTTCTCTGAAATTGACATTGCTTGGGTCTGGAGCAAAGAGACAACAACTTCTGCAGAACAATCTTTGATGCCAATAACAAAACTGGCAAATTGCTCAGAGGAGATGGAGCAGAATAAGTGGGGGCTATTTTGTTGTTGCTGTTGTCGTTGGAATAGTGCAAGTAGCCTTTTCAAAAATGTTAGCTCCAGCTTGGAGTGGGAGGGCAAAATTTTGGTTCTACTTCATGCACCAAATTGTCTGGGGCTGGCAACAGCCAGTTACCAGAGTACATGGGAATAAGTACAGTTCAGGGATAAAGGAAGGGTTTTTTTCAAAGTTGTGGGATAGGGTAGCATATCCCTGTGGTCCTGACAAGCAAGGGACATTTAAAGGTCCTGAAGCAAGAAAGGAGCATTTTTACAGTCAGATTACCCCTTAAGTCAGAGGAAGGTTGGAAGGTGGAATTCTTGCATGAGTCGAATTCATGCCTGTTTAGTTCAAGGTAGTTCAGTTCCCCTTCAATGCTGTTATCTCTATCGAGCAATAAGATGTGGAAGACAACCATGATCTTCACCTAAGCTACACTATTTTTGCTTCCTGAGGCAAAGCAGCAAGTCCTACACCACAACATCTCTTCACCACTGGTGATGATGAGTTTCTATGTCAGTGATGTGCTGAATACATTCTGGTTTTTACTCTGAACCAAATCTTCCATGGTGCTGCACTCTATCTCCAAGATAAGTTCAGGACCTTGAATAGCTCTTTTAAAGTTCAACAGAGCAGATTCACCACCTCACCGTCATAGGAACTACCAGCCACTACTGTTTCCCAACCTAGGCAAGGCCAGGTCAATTATTTTGAAACATGGGATAGAAATTCTACCCTATACCTAGCAGTAAAAAAAAAAAAAAGACAACAGTCAATAACTATGAATTTGCTGCCCTTTGATGGCACCTGAACTCCTGCCTTTCTTCACCTAATGGTAGGATTGGCCCTGTTCACCCATTTTATAACCTTGTGATTACATTTTTAGAACTGCTCTTAAAAAAAAGCAGGGATGTTGCTAGTGTTGGAAATGGCAGTGTAGAACAATTTGGCCATGGCAATTATGAGCAATTTAATCTTAACCAATTGTACCATTTACTCATACCTTTCAAGGATGGGCTGGTAGTGGATGATGGCTCTGTGCCAAAATAAGTTTAGTGAGAATCTGTGCGTATAACATTGAGGGAGACAGATTTGAATCTCTCTGCCCTACGAGTCAATTTAATGAGAAAAAGCCTATCTGAAAGAAAAAAAATATATCCTCAGATAAGCAGCTATTCTTGCCTTTCTTCTGCCCAGTAGAATGCATGCATGATTGAGGAATATGTTGAAGGCTGGGATGCAATTAGAATCAGAACTTCTTCATGGCAACAGCCGAATACGAAAGGGCTGAGAGAAAGAGAGAGAGAGACCCATTTCTCACACCTTTGAAAAACACTCTCTAGGGCAGTGTTTCTCAACCAGGTTTCCCTAGAAGCCTAGGGTTCCCCAAGAGGTTGCTAGGGGTTCCTCAAGAGATTGTGATTGTGGGGGGAAAGCAATAGCAGTATAATGTTTATGCAGGGGTTCCCTGAGACCTGAAAATTATTTCAAGGGTTTCTCCAGGATAAAAAGTGTGACAAAGGCTGCTCTAGGGGACAAACTCCACAGGGATGGAAGTGCAAGTTTAGCAAGGAAGAGAGGCCAGGAGCTTTCCAAATTTTTATCCCAGTGCTTGATCCAGGCTATAAGATTCTTAATACTAGGTGACCTCTAGCCAGAGTTTTAAAAAGTCATACAACTCCCACAATATTCCAGCCAACATGAAGACTAGCAGTGCTGACTAGGGGAGTCTGGAAGTTCTGGATTTTTTAAAAAGTAGCAGTTTGGGTGACTTTAAGGTATATTAAATTACTTTCACAAATGTGTTTCTAACACAGTGCAGCCTTCTCCAGCTAGGCTCCAGTGGGTTTCATATCAGTGGAACAGTGCAGCTGCTCTGGATTTTAATCCAAACTTTAATGAAGCTTATCCCCAAAATAGGTTCCTTTTCCTCCAGTGTAACCCAAATAGATTCAGCACATTGGACAGCACACAGTTTAGACTACAACAGTTGCACTTAACCTGTACTTTAAATATCTTTTGTTGCTGTGGATCCCCAAGACTTAACTCAAGATAATAAAACAACAACAACAATAACAGATAATAATAATAATAATAATAATAATAATAATAATAATACACCATCCATTAAATCTTTCTTCAGAGGAACTGGAGGGGGAGGGAAGATTTTTTTCCCTGCTTTTTCCTGCAAGTTTGTGGCTGGAGCAGATTGAATGGCAATGTGCAGGCCAAGCCAGCCAGCCAGCCTTTGCCTTGGCTTCTGTCATGTGGCTGCTCCACTGCAGAAGGAGGTGAGGCAAGCAGCCTTCAAGCCTTCACAGACCCCCTGTAACGACATTGTGGACCCTTGGGGGTCACCAGACACAGTTTAAGATCCAGTGGACTACAACATAGAGTGGATTTACCACCCACTGACAGGTAATCCATCCAGCAACATTTCCAGAAAGTCTCCTTTAACAGCATATTGCTAGGGCTGGTGGAGCGCAGCCCAACACCTCAGGAAAGCACTTGACTGAGAAAGTCTAGATTACACCACTGGTTTCCCCAAGAGCTATGTGTCAATTACACAGTTACTAAAGAGCTCATCCAGTGCACAAGGCAGTGGTCAAACTATTACTTTGACACATAGTCCAAAAAAGAGATCTACCAACCAAAAAAAGAGAATTTCTGTCAAACTGCATTTGCTTCTTAATTGCTTGTTCCTTGCCATTAGATCTTTGGACATAAGGCAGTATGTAAATAATAATTATAAGAAGGCACATGAGATGTACCAAAAATGGGTGTGGGTGTGGGTGTGGGGCTTTCAGACATCTCTCTGGATTTGTGAAACAGTGAGGTATCAGATCAGAATATCTAAGAATGGAAGGGCAGGGACTTCACAACCCTAGGCTCAGGATGTTACTAAAACATCTTTTTTATTTTAAGTTTCCAGTTTTTACAAAAGTAAGTTCGTAACTTTTGTATTTATGGCATTAGAGGAAAATGTAGAGACAGGATTCTACCCAGTTGCTCAGTAAAAGTGAAATTTGCTCCTATATTATGGCCAATGAAGTACAGTATATACCACTATAATTTTATTTAAATTAATGTAGTTATCTAATAAAATCAAATTATCTGATTATTTTAGAGTACACACATTCGTCTTTTTATTGCAATAGCCCCACCTAACTCGTACTGTCAAGAAAACTCACTTCATTTTTTCCCTGCATGGATATTCCTCTCCCTGCCTGCCCAATCAACAGAAGAAAGATTTGAGCCTGGTCCACACTGTATGTGCAAAGCCAGGTGGTTGTTGGTTTTTTTAAGAGCAAGAAAAGGCCTTTTCTAATAATGGTGAAGGATCATAATGCCTGTTTAGTGATACTGTATACTGATATATGAAGAAGCCAGGAGACTGAGCCTTAATTGATGACAGAAATTTGGTGTGTGAATAGATGGCAGATGTTGAGAAACAGCAATGGTAGCTTCTCAACCATTCCTTCTGAACCTCCTGCCAACCCCCCCCCCGCCACCCATTGGAGGTCACACGTGTGAGTACCAAATGGTCTGGTCTGCACCCCGTAAATTTCTCTAATGCCTTCAAGATTGGGAGGAGGGGACCCTGCTGTATTGCCAATAGCAAAGTAAAATTCAGTTGTTACTCCAGTGTGATTCTATACATGGCGGGGGACAGGGGAGGTACTGGCCATTGCTTCCAGTAGCACAAGAGCCTGGCCCAGCTCTGTGGAGGGTATAAGCTATTTGTTATGGGATGGGATGGAGGGGGGAATCAGCAAAAATGTAGCTAGTCTAGATATAGATTATATTGAACTCTGTTCTTTATTGAAAAAAGGCTGTTTGCAAATAGAGATTTTGAAAGCACATGAAGCTTATATCAACAAATTATTAGCATATTTATTAAAATAAATGATTAGGCTGGCAACATCTGGAAGAACAAAAGTTCCCTACCTCTTCCTTAGAGCAACCTTGAAAGATAAGCCAACATCCTCATTACAGGTAGCTTATTTTTTTCTCTCTTTCTCTGCTGTTACAGTAAATGTATAATGGAAATAGCCCTCGAAGATCCACAGTCTCCTAGATGCAGCAGTCCCTCCACCATGGAAGAGCACAACTGTTCCACCACTATTGTGTACATAGTTGCTGTGGCCAACTCATCACCTAGTTGGCTAGACTCCTGGTGATACACCTCTCTACTTAGCTCTTTGGATGGGAGACATACAGTTAACCATAGGGGTCATACTCAAAGCCTTATTAGCCTCTTAGAAATTGCCAGAATTTATGGTGCACCAACATAGCGTTTAGGCACTTATATACAACATAATTCTAGTGCTATAATTCCACTTTAACTGCCATGGTGACATCCTATGGAATCCTGGGATTTGCAGTTTATAGTTGCTATAATGATGTGTGAAGGGGTCTTTTGAGATCCCAGAGCCACCTCCATGCCACACTGAGGTGGTAAGTAAAATTCTGTGGAAGTTTTAGGAAGTGTATTTGTCTTCAAGTTTCCTGTTGTCTTATGGTGATCACATTAAATTCCTGCATGGCAGGGGGTTGGACTAGATGGCCCTTGTGGTCTCTTCCAGCTCTATGATTCTATGAATTTCATAGGTTCTCTTAGGCAAGGAATAATCAGAGATGTTTGCCAGTTCCTCTCTCTGCAATATAGACTATTGGCTTACTTTTTAAAATACTGCCCTTTCCATAAAACATTCTCTCTCTTTTTTCTCTCTAAAGTATGAGAATCAACAAGAACTTCCTTATTTCTCATGTCTGCTGGGAAGCTGCAAGTAAGCATGCAAGGGCCCTCAAAGCACATCCCCTTTAAACTTTTGCTGACCAACACTCTGCTTTTTCTTTCCTAGCTGAAAATTCACCTAATCGTGCTGTGCAATGGATGATTAGCCACTGCACTGGGTATTTTATTATCTTGAGTTTCAACTCCAATCTCACAGTTTCCTCCTTCCTATTATTTCTCATGTCTAAACCCTCTAATTGCCTCTAAATGATTATCTCTTGTTGCCTCTTTTATTTGATTACACTGCCACTGCGCTAGGGTCAGGGGGAAAAGCTATAGGAAAGAGCAGATGAGATTTAATGATGTTCTTAAATATTTCATGTCGATTAGAGAGTGGGAAAGTGGCGTGCTTCTGTGCTTGCCAACACAGTAGGCTCTTCTTTTGTACTTGGCATTAAAAAGGATGAAGGTACAGGGAAGCTTGTGTAACTTTTGTCTACCACAACTATAAAAAACCCCAGCCCCTTATGGCCACTGACCATGTGCTCTAGAAAATCCTGGGAGCTATTATCCAAAAAGGTAATGTTTCCAAGGTCTAATGCACATGTGCAGTGCAAAGATAGACCAGTTCACATTAGCGGCATGTGTCTGAATGATAGTGCAATACCTCAGTTGACAAAGTAGATGTGTTCCTAAGAGGTGGGGACATGAGCTTCACCAGCGTTCAGCAGTTTTTAATCCCACTGATTTCAGCAGGAGTGTTTGATGCATGTGCTTAATGCCACCATTGAAATAAATCATCTCTCAAAAATGTTTAATGGCCAGACTGCACCCCATGAAAAATAGTTCTGAGCACTGCCATCTGCCTAGGGAGAATGATGACAATTAGCTGCATAGGTAATGCTTCAATAACAATGAACTTTAAAGCAAAATGCTTGAGTGAGCATGCAGGGCTTTTATTTCACATGTGAGCCTATGACAGTAGGTACCTATTGTACAACAGAAAATAATCGAAATCCTTACTCTCTGTACAATAACAGGGATGGTTTAATTACCAGAGATGAAGCTTAATTAAAACTTTACTCTCTTACCTATAGTTTCTCCTTTCATCATCCCAGTGCTATGTAGTGGTAGGAAAAGATACTCTGCTCATGATCAGAGATACCCTTTGTTATTCCTGTTGCAAAGGTTTTAAAGTTTTTACATATAAAAGCACAACTGTGGTAGAACAAGCTGTTTTCTGCATTTGGAAGACAGCTTTTTCATTGCCAGCTATGCCAGTCATTCAGTCAAGCAATGCAACACACACACACACACTATATATATATACACACACACACACACACACACACTATATATATATATATATATATACACACACACACACACACACACACACACACACACTCAGTATGTGTGTGTGTGTGTGTGTGTGTGTGTCCTGAGTAATTTTAAGTTTGGAAAGATACAGAGTCTACAGCAATTAGATATGCCAGTCTGACAGCATAAAAGGGCACAGTGCTAAGATTTTATATTGGAATATCAGCATGGTGATGCTGGGATATTTGGATGAGAAGGTGACCTGTGGAAGTCAGTTCATGTAGGTAAACAAGAAAGGAGAGAAGCGTTTTTTTCAAGAAGTGTCACAACTCAACTTGACATACCAGGCTAGCTGCCATATATAAAATGGTGAGTGTCTAATCTAACACCACAAGGAGCACATCAGTGAGAAGACAAGAAATACCTCTCCTCTTTCCCACATGCTCTCAGAGACTTCACCCCTCAGCCCTGCTCATTTCTGGTATGTTTTTTGGGGGGTGAACGTGCTACAGGTAGTAGAGTGTGAGGAAGTAAAGTGGGATACAGAGGAAGTTTCTATTCCCCTCAGCTGTGTCCCTTTTGGTATTAAAGGCAGACATCCCACATGCAGTACATATGAACAAGGCAGAAAACCTAAACAACCAAAATGGCTGCCCTCATTCTCATCTTACTACAGTGCTATAAGAGCTGCTCTTCTACATTGCCATTTGGAAGGTAATAACTATATTGTTTTGGCAGGACTAACCTTACAAAGTGAGGCAACATCTCACTTCAAGCAGCCTGTGCTTGTGGGAAGGGGGCAGCAATGTGTTGGAGAAGAGAGTATTATCTTCAGGAATAGTGGAGGAACTTGTCCCATTGCCAGTGCTGACTATAGATTCAACTGCTAGTCCAATTCACTTTTGTACATGGAACAGGAAGGGGTGGAATCTTGTTCTTCGAATGTGGTTGCTCCATATCTTGCACCAACTCTATAGTTTGACCACTTGCACAGGTTCTTCTAACAGAAGGATGGGAATTGACAGATAGGAATTGTGTGGCAAGCAGGCTGAATGCAGCCTTTAGAAGGGTCCCATGTGGCCCTTGAGTACTCAAATCATTCCAGGTTTTAGTCTGAACTTTAAAGGAGCTATTCAAGGTGCTAGAGGTATTGTGGAGTCACTACCTTGTAAAGAAGAAAATAGCTTGGCATAGTGGTTTGAGTGTTGGGCCAGGACTCTAGGAGTCAATCCACACTACACAAATAATCCAGTTTGAAACTGGATTATTTGCCATGGCTCCTCCCTATTGAATTCTGGCATTTGTAGTTTTACGAGGCCTTTATTCTTCTCGGCCAAAGCATGCTGGTGCCTCATCAAACTACAAATCCCATTATTCAATTGGATGCAGCCATGGCAACTAATCCAGTTTCAAACTGGGTTATTTGTGTAGTAACAGTAAGAGCTGTTCAGCAGTGGAACACACTCCCTCGGAGCGTGGTAGGGTCTCCTTCCTTGGAGGTCTTTAAACAGAGCCTGGATGGCCATCTGTCAGGGATGCTTTGATCGTGATTTCCTGCATGGTGGGAGGTTGGACTGGATGGCCCTTATGGTCTTTTCCAACTCTACAGTTCTATGATTCCATGGCCCAGGATTCTAATCCTCACTCAGCCACAGAAAGCCACAGGGTAAACTTGGACAAGTCACACACTCTCAAACTTACAAGAAGGCAATGGCAAACCTCTTCTAATAAATGTTGCCAAGAAATTCTATGATAGGGTCACCACAAGTCAGCATTGCCTTGAAGGCACATGACAACAACAAACCTTGCAAAGGTCCTTTAAAGTTTAGATTAAAACCCAGCACAGACTCACTGCCCCAGTGACCTGGAAGCTAGCAGCCACCACTGGCTGAATCCATATTCTGTGCTTTCAATGGAACAATATCTTCCCACATGACAGAAGGTAGCAGATTGGTTTAGGAAATGTAGGGCTGCCTCCTTCAATCACTTACTGCCACCTCCCAGCTATGCTGCCTGAGATGAAAAGGTCACATGTGATTGGCCTATTCACATGACACCAAGCATCTACCGTAGTGCAGTGGGAAACCCTTTAGCATCACTTTACCATGACAGAGAGGAAAGGCACCATATAAAAGCCAGTTCTTAAGGGTGGTGATTCTGAAAATATTATCAACCCATCTTGAAGAGTGACACTAACCGGTGAGAATTAGTGTACAACATAACATCAAAAGGAAACAAAGATCACAAATAAGAATGAATTAGTGAAGTTTTGTGCCTCTCTTTGGTGCAGCCTTCTAATCTTTGGAGGCAGTTTGGTTAATTAGCAGGCATCAAGGATACATGTTAGAAAACTGAAAGCATCTTTGAAGTCTCCAGAGAAGGTTCTGAGGAGTGATTTGCATTGCTTCTGCACATGCTAATATCCTAAACATTTATTAGTAAACTTAGTTTTGTTGCATAATTTAGACAATGACAGTAAGTGACAAAGGGACTGAAATTAATCAAAAGCTCACATTTAAGCAATTTCACTGTATCTCTCTGCCCCCCATTTCAGGATAATCATGTTGCTAAAACTTGCCAAAATTCATATATTGTATGATGCTAATATCCTTTTTTAAAAAAATGCATCACAGCTGTTTGGTTGGGAATTCTTAACATTTTCTAATTGATAATTTTGACTGCTTGACATATTCTGGCTGCCTTTTACATTTTCTAGCTATAACAGGAACTGGTTAAGCCCAAATAATGAACATACCTGCTTTCCCATCAACTCAGGCTTTCTTGAAGTTATAACACCAGCTCATTTCTCCTATAACTTTGAATGTTCATCCACAAACATTTGGCTTTCAAGGGCGTGTATTTGTGTGTGCATGGGGGGGGGGGTATAATAAATGAAAAGGGAATATAAGGAACCATCTTAAACTAGCTTATTTTTATATTTAGGCCAATATTGTCTACTCCAGAGTGTATTTATACTGCACAGTTATAGCATTTTGATACCACATTGGATCCATCCAATGTGCGGTACATAGAATTATCTACTGCACTCCCCTGAAATACAGCACTAGAGCCTTCTTTCAGAGAACTCTAAATCCCTTACCAAACTACCAATCCCAGGATGACATTGGATAGAACCATGCTATAATTGTATAGTATGGATACTGGTTTAGACTATGCCAACCTGAGGCTCTCCAGATGCATTTGAACTACAAATTCCTTAATTCCCAGATAGCTTTGTTTCAGAAATAAAATTCTGGTTACTTCTGATGAGTGTATGTATGAATATTTCCATTTTTGAGGTAATGCAGGCCATAATTGGCCCGTAGGAGACAAAAGTGGCTGGGGAACTTGCCAAACTTGCCCATTGCTTGTATATACCCTGATGAACAATTTTCTGGTGCAACTTGATAGCAATATTCCCATAGTTCTTTTAAAAAATATATCATACTGACTATGAAGAAAGTAGATATCCTCTTCAACTGTAAAGATGTTAAATACCAAAGTTTGAATCATCCATGCCATAATATTTCTGGCTTTTGGGTATGGATGTGAAAGCTGGAAAGTGAAGAAAGGTCACGGGGGGGTGGAATCAAGTCATTTGAAATGTGATGCTAGAAGACAGTTCTGTAGATACCATGGACTGCCAAAAAAGAGAAACCAATCCACCCTAGAGCAGCGGTTTCCCAACTTTGGTCCTCCAGGTGTTTTGGACTTCAACTCCCAGAAGTCCTAGTTTACTTGGTCAACAGTCAGGAATTCTGGAAGCTGGAGTCTAAAACATCTAGAGAACCAAAGTTTGGGAACTACTGCCCTAGAGCAAATCAATCTTGAACTCTCACTAGAAGCCAAAATGACCAAACTGAGGCTATTGTACTTTGGACATACTGTGAGACAACATGATTAATTAGAAAAGATGATAACGCTTGATAAATTGGAAGGCAGTAGGAAAAGAGGAAGACCACAGCAGAAGTGGATAGACACAATCAAGGAAGCCACAACCATGAGTTTTCAAAACCAGAGCAGGGCTGACGATGACCTCATTCTCTCATTCGTAGGGCTGCCATACACTGAATCCGATTTGATACCAAATAACAACAAAATCATACCAGTAACTTTGGACAATGGGACCACATGGAGAGGTGGATCATGTTTGAAATTCCAGTGTGGGTGGAAGCACCACCATTATTGCCGAAGGCAGTGAGAGGAAAAAATGCTGTAGGAACTTTCCACATCTCCCCCCCCCCATTCCATGTGATTCCATCAGTCAGGTGTTTATATTTATTTATTTATTTATTTATTTATTTATTTATACCCCGCTCTTCAGCCACAAGGCTATCAGAGCGGCTTACAAATTGTTTTTTTTTAAAGCAATAGCTATTTACACATCTACACTGCATTAAACAGTTTCCAATGTGTGTTAGCTGATTGCCCCCCACAAGCTGGGTACTCAATTTATGACCTCCACACACATTGTTACCTGTGAGGTGAGGGATCCAGCCGGAGCAAAGGGCAAACCCTTTGTATGTTATTTTTAAAAAATGAACAACATCAACTTTTATGAAGGCATGCTTGTGGGGTCATGGTAAGTGGTAACACTGATGGTGTTATGGGTATTGTGTGAAAGGCATTATCTGAAGTCACACAATCCCATTGGAGACAGGACCTCAGGAGCAAAAATTGTGGTATCAGAAGAAAGAACTTCATTCAACCAGCAATATCAAATTGTAGTTGGAATAGGTCATTCAATAGGAAGGAAGATGTCTGCACTCCCTGCAGCAATGGGTTATGGTACCATGATACCAGTCATTATAAAGCTTAGGGACAGGCTTTCAATTCAAGCACCAACAGGAATGCAAGCTGGCTATACTCATCTTCCCAAGAACCTGGTGCCATTCATAAATGTGTTGGACCATAACTCCCATCACTCCCAGATAGCATTCAGGTTCTAACCTAGTATTCTTGGCTGCAGTCTTTGGGGATAAACCAGCTAAGGTGATTGGTGCTGTAGTCCAACACATCAGAAAGGTACCAGGTTTACAGAAGGTCAGCCATTTTACTTGAACTACCCCATTTTACTGCATTGTTAATGGTTAACAGTAGATTTATCAAAGGAATTCTCTTTGTCGTTAGAACTCTGAGTTCCGATTATAGAGACACAGGCACAGACGGTGTGAATGATCATACTGCAATCTCCACACACATTGATCGCACTGGTATGATTTGTGTGCTCATGTGCCATAGTCTCTTCTTCCTGTAACATTTTGTTCTAAGGCACAGAAGCAGCTGAAGAACTCTGGGTTCTCTTCCCTGGCACTGATTTTATTGGTGGGTAGCCATCACAAATGTTGCACTATTGATTTTTGGGAGACAAATCCAGTACTTCCTACTCTGAGCCAACTGTGGGATAGATTTAGCAAAACCTGCCTATTAAACGGAGGTACAACAGAAGGAATATTTTGCCATGGATGGCTTCCTCTGCTTCTAAGGTTTCATATGAGGAAGGAGTCAGCCTAGAATCTTATTTTTATTGGGTTTGTTGTATCTCAGCACATGCAAAGTGGTGTTTCTTATACTTAAAACAATGTCTGACTTCTTAGTATTATAAAGACTAATATATTTATCAGGCCATAAACTTCTGTGGCCCAGATGGCTGACATGCTGTCCGTTGTTGGCAACTGTATTTATGTGGGGGATAAATTCCCAGACATACTGCAGATACACAAAACTGTGCATAATAGTGTGAACTGCCATATTAGACCATAGAATCATGCTGGAGGATCTAGAAAATGCCTAGAGAGAACACACAAAGTCTGCTGCTTGAGGCAGTCACCTGCCTAATGACAGGGCTGGCCCTGGCTCTGTGACACTGTAGGAAATCAAAAGTGTGGCTCAGCTATCCAGTGCTGCATATTAGAGCACTACCACCACAGCAACCTAAGCCTGCCGGGGTGACAAGTGGCAAACAAGGCCTCCCCCCAGAGGATGACAGTCATGATTTCTGTAGCAGAAATGGATTCTATGACCAACCAGATGGGGTCCCTGACTACATCATGGCCAAATGTTAAATGGCTGCCCAGGAGCTAGAAAAGCTTTATTTTCCTATGCCATTAAGGCTAGCTGGGTTGCTTATAATAGCTTAATATTTCAAGAAGATAAGACACAAGAAGGTCACAGCACTTACCCTTTCCCTTCACTGCCTTCTGCCTCATGCCTTAGCTAGGAATGTCACAGGGAAGCAAACTTTTCCCTTGCTTGCTTGCATGCTATATTTTTTCATGCCTTCTCAAATAGAGGCTGGGTTCACACCTGCATAGTTAATATTTTTTCTGCTTGGTTCTGGCCTACTTAAACTGAGGTCATGAACTCACACAGTTGCCTCAGCCTGAAGGGTGCACTGTAGCAGGTTGCGTTGTTATTGGGCTTCTAATCCATTATATGCTAGCACTGTGATGCATAATGACAGGGTGCAAACTACTTTTGCACTTTGCATTCAGTTTGTAGCAGCTGAAGTAAAATGAGAACAAAGGGAGAAAGGGGTGGAGTGGGGAGAAGAGAGAAACTGGAACATTTAAAAAAATAGCCTAATCTAGTAGTTTGAGGGTATGGAAGTCACCATAATGCAAACTAGGGATTGTTGAGTATAAGCATGGAAAGGTTGCTCCCTCTAAGGTAAGAGGCCTATGTTCCTCTGCTTGAGCTTCATATAAGCCGTCAAGATGTCCCAGAGCAGCCCTTTGCAAAATAAAGACAGGATAGCATAAACCAAAGATCCATATAGCTAAAGTTAGGGCATGCCAGCGTCCTTACTGATAAGGATACTTCTTTCCAAGAACAGGAATGTCTTCCCTCTCTCAGATCCAGGGGAGGAAAAAAGAGGGTGTGAGCCTCCTTCAAACCTGTAAATATAACTGTCATTTCTAGAAAGTCAGTTCTGTTGGAGTATGAAACCACCTATTAGAGCATTTCTTTGTTATGGTTCTAGAAAGGGGTATGCCAGTGCCGTGTCTAGGGGCTCATCTACACTGGCCCCATAATCCAAGGACAGTTTGGAGCATTAAGCTCTCAAGCTACCCTGGCTTGAAATGATGCTGCTACATGTACCAGCAAGGATCCATTCCGGAGCCATGCCGTAGTTCAGATGGGCCAGCATCTGGTTGTGAGGTCGGAATGGGGCACCCGTGCGATCAACTAGGAGTGGGTAGAGCAACCTCCTCTTTGTTGATCACATGGCACAGTGCTCCATTCTAACCTCACCAGCAGTGATGGTGATGACCAGGCTCTCACAGAGATCTACTTGGCTGGCAGACAAGGCAGCGGAGGTAGCACCAAGGGGAACTGGCCAGCAGAGCTGATGTGGTGGGTATACAGAAGTGTGGACAACTGGGTCACTCCAGATCCAGCCTGATCCAGCCATCTATGTATCCAAAACACCAGGGCCACTCTGGAGTTTTCTTGAAACTCCGGGGCAACTTGCCGTTTCTGTTAAACTAGATTAACGGCTAAGAGGAGTGGATTCGCTGCATGCATCATGTATACAAATTGCACCAGATCTGGGTGAGTACGCACTTTATCCTTAGTGTAGACAAGCCCTAGGAGAGCTAGTGACCACAGAAGTGAGTGATGTCCTGTGTGTGTTTCAAGGCATGAAGACACATTAATGTGCATCTGCATTCAGCTGAAGGGACAAAAGAATATCTTCTTTGCTTTTATTTCTGTTGTTGTGTCCTTTAAAAAACTGTCTGTAACCAAGATGGTTTTGGTTTCTGTTACTAATGGTTTTACTTCATTGTACCCTTGAACCTGGTTTGGTCACAATTAGATGGAGCAGATCTTCCCGAGCATTACTTGTACCCCAGCTCAGGTAACCACCTATGGGAATGTGTTTGGCCCTGGGGTGACCTCATGCCCTCCAACATTCCACAGATGAAAACTGGAATACATGTGGCCAAATGACACGAGAGTATGGACAAGATAATAAAAGTTATCAATGAGGAAGAACGTGCAATCTAGAGATTGCTGCAGTTTGCTTTAGCCTGAGCTGTTTAGAAAGGGTACAATTCCACCTCCTCTCTTCCCCCTCTGATGAGGTTATTAGCTACAAATTCTGTTCGCATTTTGAAAACAGTTTTCAGCAATTAAAGTAAGCTGAGAACAAAGGGGGGACATGGGAAAAGGAGTAAGAAACTGAGGCATTTTTTTAAAAAAAGAAGCTGAAAAAGTAAGACATCAGAGAATTAATTGGGACCGTTGCTGCTAAATCAGGACAGTTGGAGGGTATGTGGCCTGGGCAAGAGCGGTGATTTGTTGGCTTACTTTACTAATGTGCTGTGACAGGGTTCTGGCAGCCATCAGCTAAAATGGTTATAATGCTTTCCTCGACTGTAGATCATCTGCTGCATCAGTTATCGCTTATTTTGCAGCCATAGCTTGTATCAGCCTTGGTATCAAATGAAGCCCTTGAGAAGCTTAACGTTGTACCCAGCTCCAGCTCAGAACAGCCCACTCAGATCTGGAGGCAGTTTGAAATGTGCTTTGGCTCGCCTCAGAAAAGATGCACATCTTCAGTTGAAAAGGAAGGTAAATAAATGAAAAGGTTTAAGTTACAAAAACAAGGGCTGTGGAGTGGCACTGAGGTAGGTAATTGCAATTAAAAGGGCTGGGAGATTCACTCTTTATTTTAGACAGAAAGGGCAAAGGTGTCTAATATAATGAAAGACACACCAAAAGTAAATAGTTCCTGCTATTTATTCTTTCACATAATAACACAAGAACCTGGAAGCACCAAATGAAACTCCGAGTCAACAGATTAAAAACCATCTCTCTGCTACATCTTTAATTCGGAGGTGGGGAAGAGATGGGGCAGGGAAATATAGCCCTGAGGTAAATGAACTGATTGCTTTGCTAAACCATACAGTATAGGAGCAAAGTGGTCTGAAATCAAGAGGCTTGCTGCTTTCCCTTCCCTCCAAAGCAGATATGTTTTTAACAGGCACATGAATGGCAGCCACACTAGGGTACTGCAGCCACAAAGATACTCTCATCTGTTAAAGAGCCTATGTAAACAACAAAGCCAACCCAGAGCATGTTGCTGCCTGAGGCAAAGGGAAAGGTAGTGCCCTTTCTGCATTCCACGTACAGGGGCTGCTTGTACTGTCTGTAGATGGGATGGCATCATCTACCACACTTGGGTGCACTGAAAAGGCTGGGGATAGTCCATGTGGTATATGTTTCTCTGTCATCCAACTGAGGGAAAATCTGAGATACTCAGGGGGATTAGCCTGAGGGGCTTCCACCACCCCCCATTCCTTGCCACCTGAGGCAACTGCTTCACTACCCCTGGGGTGAGCAAAGTGTGCCCCATGGGTCTCATATGGCCTCAAGGCCTCTGCTGTAGCCCCCAAAACCCTCACTCCATCGTTTTATTTCACAGTAAGGTTGGGCCTGGTCAGAAACATGTAAAGTAGGCAACTGTAGCATCAGTATTCCACAAGTACAACATGTGGCATTAACACTGACTCTCTGAATAACTGTAGCAGTGGTTCTCAGTTCTCACACACCTCTGCCCCCAAAGTGCTGTCAAGTGAGTTATAATATTTGTCAGGGCCAAATACAGATGTTCTACAACCTTTTCGTAGATCACCTAAACAGAACCCATGGACCACAGTTTAAGAACCTCTGCTTGCTAGCATGGCCCATGCAGCCTGCTATGCTACCAATAAGAACAATTTGGGTAGCCATTGTCAGGCACATTCAGGCACATCTCACTCTCTCTCTCTGTGATTACAGAGGAGAGGTCAATGTAGAAATAAAGAACTCAACTGCTGCTTTTCATTCTTTTACGTTTCTGTGGGAGTTATGATAGAGATCTGTAATGTTCTCTGACTTTCCCACTGGGATGTAGAACCTACTGTAAAAATAAAATGAAATAAAACACTACCCAGATTATATTGTACTGTATCTTACCCTAATCTCAGCACAAGTAAATGGAAGCGTGGGTAGTAAATCACCTCCTTTCTGTATGGGGAGCCCTCCTTTTGCAGCTAATGCCATTTTTGGCTGTTTTGTCTTCTCTGCTGGATGATCCCTCTCCTTCATAGCTGAAATGTTCCAAGCTCTTTTCTTTACATTATTCTAAAGACAACTGTCAGCAGCCTCAGGTTATTTATTATCAAAATAATACCACTCAACTAAGCAGACTTCTGTGGATTCTATTAGACATGCAAAGGGCTCTGCTGAAATCTAGATCTGACACCTGTAATAAATACTGTAAGCTCCAGGCATTCAAAGTCTCTCCATAAGGCTTCCCTCTGAATCACAAAATTCATTAGGGAATTATTTATCATCTGTTTCATTAATATCCTAATTCCATGCTTCCAAACTTCCCTCAGGTTTCAGGAGGAGAAGCATTTGCAGAGCCACTGGTGATGCTAGCTAGAGGTCTCTGGAAGTTAGAGCCCCCCAAATAACTTTTCTAAGCATTAAATCTCTGGGAGAATTGAAAACCACATATTCAACTAGGAGGCTTCAGGGTGTAATTCTTTCTTGAATGCCATCATCAGTGGGGGAGAAGCCCTGCTAGTCTAGCAGAATGCCAAATATGCCACCAACACAAAAGTACACAGGCAAAAAAATTCAGATATGCTAGCAGGGCTACTCTGGGATGTGATGTGTGATTGTATATCACTTCCTTATTTATTTATATGCTGCCTTATTCCTGGAGTGAGACCCAAGGCAGCTTACAAAAAGAATCAGCTAAAAGTTAACAATCATATTTTAAGCACAAGGAAAAAGCATTACATTAATATTGAAAACAATATACTGTACAAATAGTTTTAAAGCTTTTTAAAAGTTAAAAATAAAGCACCCCCTCCCCTCATAAGAAGGCTCCCTGAAAGCAATTACATGTTAAAAGCCTGTTTGAACATGAAAAGCAGGGAGGGGGCCAGCCTAGCCTCCCGCACAAGGAAAAATCCACAGGGTGGGTGCAGCCACTGAAGGCTCTGTCTCATGTCCTCAAACATGTATGTGAACCTGTGATGTGTAAGACAAGATAGGCTATGCTTAGCACACATGCTTATTTTTTGTTGCTGTGTGCCTTCGGGTTGACTCTGGGGGCTGGTCTAGACAAGGGAATAAAATGTGGATTGGTGCAAACCTATGCCAATTCGAAGCAGCTTTCATCTGTCTCAACAATTTTTCTTACAAGGTCACTGGTGTGTGAAGCTATTCGTATTTGCTGTTCACACGGAAGCATGCCAGCAAATCAAGATGGCAGGCACGAATGAATTACTTGTGGTTCTATACTCTGCCACCTGCCCCCACCAAACAGTATTTAAAAAAAAAACTAAATTCAAGGTGTGGAAGAACAATCTTCTGCTTAAAGAAAGCAAAAAAGAAAGGCTGTTTCATTGCCTCAGAGCACAATTGCTATGGCGACAATCCAACATGGCGGTTCTGGGTTCTGCCTTCTTAGCAAGCTCTGTCCCCCATGTTCGTCCCACTAATCAGCCATCCTCTTCAGAAATGTGCTGTGATGTGATTTGTTTGTCCTAATGAGCAGGAGTGCACATTTCCCCCACAGTTTTTGTAAAACTCAGAAAAAGCCCCAAAGGCTTCCCCTGTCAGGGAATGATAGACACACAATCCCCAGCAGAAGCCAAAAAACTGTCTCAGTAGACTCAGTAGCAACCCGTCCCAAGAATACTCATACACAGAATGTTTGATGTCCAAATAAGCAGGAGGCACTTTTTTCTTCAAACTCAAACAGTTGCAATATTTACAAATATTTATAATTCAGGGAGAAACTGCTTCACCAGGCCTCAGCATTCACAGGAAGAAAGGTGAGCTCTTTCTGTTACAGGGCATAGTACTGTACACAGTTACAGGGCATTGGCATACTCAATCACATGATCTTACACACCAATAAGAACCCTCCTTCTGTAGCTAAGGAAGACTAGGCAGTTCATGGAGTCAGTCATTTTGATTCAGCATGACACTGCAGTTTGTTTGGCCATTTTATAATGGAGTTCAGTTTCTAACTGCTGACAATCCCCTCCAAAATGGTCAAACTACTGCGCAGGACACATGTTATCATTACAACATAACATTATCAACATACATTGGCTGGTAGTGATTTTCTGGGATTCCGGGGAAGAGTTTTTCTTACCTTCCTTGGAAATGCTAGGAATTGACTCTGAAATTTTGTACATGCAAACTGCATGCTCTTCCGCTGAGTTATGGCCCATTCCTATGACTCTATGAAGTCCTGTGTTTGTTTCTTACCTGCAAACACTAAACCACGGATGAGTAATTGCAGTAGGGGCCAATTTACCCTGCTGTGGTGAGATACCCTAGTGCATTTTCAACTGAATCAGCAAAAATCAGCCACATTTGCTGATTGATCCTTGGAGAGCTGCCAAAAGGTATTGGTAGCTCTATGTGGCCTGCAGGCTGCTGTTTTCCCACCCCTGCACTAAATCATGTTCTCATATGGCCAGTGTTGGAGCCAGTCCCATTGCTTAGCTTTCTGGTTTACTTCTTCCAAATCAATATAGTTTACTATTTGGTGGTGGGAGGGGGGCAAATCAACTAAAAGAGGATCAAGGGGAACAGATATTGCACAGATTATTTTATTTATTTTAAAGTATTTCTGTATCGCCTCCCAACCCACAAGGGCTCCCGAGACGATGATCAAATAAAAATCAATTAAAACAATATAAAGATAAAACATTTTAAAACACATTAAAGTACTCTTTAAAAATTCCTAAAAGCAGTCTAAAAACAATCTTAGGCTGCTGCCACAATGCAGAAATAATGCAGTTTGACACCACTTTAACTGCCATGGCTCAATGCTATGGAATTCTGGGATGTGTAGTTTTGTGAAATATTTAGCTTTCTCTGTCAGAGAGCTTTGGTGCCACATCAAACTGTTGTGCACTGCTTGGGTTGCATGCCAGAAGCTTAAAAGAGATGGGGCCAGCCTAACTTCCTTGGGTAGGGAATTCTACAGTTGAGGCACTGCCACAGAGAAAGCTCTGTTATGTGTACTCACCAACCTATCACCAACCTAACTTCACTAGGTGTTGGGACGCACGGCCTCCCCTGAAGATCTCATATTTCTGGCAGGCTCATATGGGAGGAGGTGGTCTTTCAGATATCCTGGCTCAAAGTCATTTAGAGCTTTGGAGATCAACACCAGCACCTTGAATTGAGCTTGGAAGCACACCGGAAGCCAGTGCAGTTCTTGCTGGACCAGTGTTATATGGTCTCTAAAAAGCACACCTGACACCAGTCTGGCTGCTGCATGTGCACTAGCTGCAGCTTCTGAACACTTTTCAAGGGCACCCCCCTGTAGAATGTGTTATAGTAGTCTAATCAGGAGGTAACTAAGGCATGAACCACTGTGGCCGGATCTGCTTTCCCCAAGAAAAGGAGCAGCTGGCACACCAACTGAAGCTGGGCAAAGGCACTCCTGGCCACCACAGAAACTGGCTTTCCACGAGCAGCGCTGGGTCCAAGAATATCCCCAAGCTATGAACCTGAACTTTCAGAGGGAGTGCAACCATATCCAGAACAGGTTGGTTTTCCTGCTGACTAGCAGCACTTCCGTCTTGTCTGGATTAAGCCTCAGTTTATTCAACCACATCCAGTCTTTTATTGCACCCAGACAATGATTCATTACTACCACAGTACCTGATGCTACTGGCAAGGCCAAAGGAGGTGGAAGTGACAGGAATGTGGCAGGTATCATAGGATTTTCTTGGCAAGATTTATTCAGTGTATATTTGCCACTTTCTCTTAGGCTGAGAGAGTGTGACTTGCTCAAGGTCACTTCAAAGTAGAAATTCAAACCTTGGTCTCCCAAAGCCCTAGCCCAACCCTCAAACCATTACATCATACTGGCTCTTAGTGGGAATAGGGTAATATATTTGTTTGACAATGGATAAGATCAAGTAACATGGTAACTTAGCAACCACGGCAGTATTTCCTTTCCCTGGCCAGCAGACAGAACTCTGGGGGAGAAGTCAACGAGGGCGAACAAGGTACTGTACATCCTCTGTGTGCAAAGCAGCCATGCCTTGGTTGGTACTAGCTTAAAACAGACCTCTGCTAATATTGCATGAGCAATTATTTTAGGCATATTGCTATATTAATTGTAACAAACAAATTGGGGGAATGAAGCCACCAGAAGTAAGACCCTAATGGTGCTTTCAGATAGAGGGATGCTGGCATTGATGGTTAAATAACATTGGAAACCTTTTCCATCTTTTTGCATAAAAGAATAAATATGGAAGAAAGCATGGGGAAAATATTTATTTACTTATGTATTTAATTACTTTATACATGGGAGGCTACAAGTAGGAAACACTGGATTCTGCCCCCCCTTCTGTGAATGGGGCAATTATACAATAATGTCCTCATCTGTCACAGGGGCAGCTCAGCTCAGACAGGAAGGTCTGGGAGGGAGAAGCAAGGTGTTGGAAAGGAAAGCCCCACACCCCCTAAGCTAGCCTTCTACATTCAGATATGATGGAAGATGCTTTCCCACCTCCAGGTTTGAAGAAAGGTTTGACAGCCAGTCTGGTTGGCATTTGTACTTTGCACACCCTCCAATATTTCACAAGAGAAAACTGAAACACGTGGCCAAGTATCATCAAAATGTAGTCAAAAATGGCAAAAGTTATTAATGAGGAAGAACATACAAGCCGGGGGTGCTGCAGCAGTTTGCTTTTGCCTAAGTTTACAGAGAAAGGCAAGATTCCACCCTCTCCGCTCCTCCCTGCTGAATTAGTGGCTGCAAACTACTTTTGCACTTTTAACCTAGTTTGCAGCAATTCAAGTAAGCTGAGGACAAAGCGGGGAAGTGGGAAGATGAGAGAAAAACTAGGATATTTTAAATGCAGCTGAAACTATTAATCTGGGTTGTCCTTGTCAAATCAGGACAGTTAAAGGATATGCACTTGGAATGAGAAAGACTGCGATTTTGTTCTTCACCTTAGGCAGCAAAATATCTTTAGCCAGCCATGGTTGGGTAGCTCAGAGAGTTTTCATTGTTGTATCAGCTATAGGCCTTTGTTTCTCTTTTATGCAGACTCCAGTTATGCAAGAGAGAGATATTGTGTAGAAAGACTCAATGGCCAATGTATCTTCCACATAGCAGAGACGATCCCCTTAACCCTTCTTGTTAAAGTTGTTCCATTCCCACTTATTTTAGAGGTCAGGGTAGAGATGCTTGTTCCATCTATCATGCTCATTGCAAGTTTTAGTCATTGTTAATGGCCCAAGTCATTTGGAAGATATTCTTGTGCTTTTGTGTTACCTACTGTGACACCTCCAGCCCCATATCTTATTAATACAGTAATTGACAATATTTAATAATTAGGTCAAACATGGACTTCTACCAGTGCGGCCATTAACATAAACCTGGGGGAACTAGAAAACCCAAAGACAAACATTGCTTAGTTAGGAATGCACTTAAGGAAAGGCCATCTAAATTAGAAAGAAAAGCTAATTCGCAAGGCAACTGAAAGCACTCCCATTTGCCAAGGCTGGCAGACTCGGAAACTGGCAAATGACTCTCCATTCCTTCAGCTTACCAAACAAAGGAAGTTGCTTCCTCCCTTTCATTCACAAAGTATTCAACCATCAAAACGCTATTAACACATCCAGAGTGCCTTGTCTTACCTTGAGCAACTCCAAGAAACATTATCTTCTACCCTAAATCACACCCCCAGAGGGCAAATATGGACAATAAAAACCCTTCCAACACTCCACTCAAACACTCATAGTTCACTTTCCTCCCAACACCATATCAGTCTGTGTAGCCATTCCAGATTGGGACCCCCACTCTTCTGGTTTCTTCCATGACCTCATCTCTTCAGGAAAAGGTGTCATATCACCAGCTGGAAACTCCCCTCCCTGTTGTGTGAATGCTTGAAGTCTGAATATGTGGGTGAATGTCATTATTATTACTTTTCCAAATAAAGATCATTGTTGTACTATCTAGCTTATGTCTCCTCCCTAGTACTGGTATAGTTGGTCAAAAGGTCCTGCCATTACCCTCCTCTTGCATTGCCAAGTTGAGTACATTAATTCCCCAAATTAATGTTGATATTCAGAGGGCTTTTACAACCCCAGAGCATTTAGGGTAACATTCTGAAATGCACATGAGATGGAGAAGGCAGCCCTAACCCAAAGTATACTTGGTCTGGAACAAGAGTATAACAACACTGGCTTATCTGATGATTAAGTTGCATAGGATGTGCAATCCATTTCAAAACAGTTTGTAGTTAAGACCTCAAACTGAGCTTTTAATTGGCTTAGACAAAGATCCAAACAAATGTCTCTCAAGTTCTCATAATTCCTTGCCCATGGTCCTCCAGAGCTATTATCTAGAGAGCTGCATGACTGGATCATTTTCAAGGGAGCTGCTTCTACCTAATCATTGCTAATGGCATAGTTGCTGCTTTAAATGGGACAAAATTAACATAAAATCTGCTTAGCGAGGTTAGCACATGAAAGCCATTTTGATACTTACAGGTAAAAAGTACTAAAGCAAGATGTAAAATCTCAAACTTTGAACTTTAAAGGAAGACCTTGTCATACATAGACTCTGACCTATTTGACTCTGGCCTATAAAAACTCCAGCTATTTTAAAAGAGAACCCTTAGCCTTGCTTTCCCCCCTCTAAGGAGATTTTCAGACAGAGACAAAAATAGCATCCCCATCTCACTATGCCTTCTCCTGCTCCCCTCGCACCCCCATCCCAGCACAATAACGAACAGTTTTACACATGACGCTCCATCCCCCTCAGCAGCCCAGCTGTTCTTGCAAGAGGATGAGTGTGCGGGAAATTTAAAAATAAAAATGAAATATAAGTTTAAAAATGACAACAAGCACAAAAACACACTTTAAAAACCCCAAGTAACCTGGGGAGGGTACAAAAAAGGGTGTCACTTACCTGGATGTCCTGATCGCACCCAGAAGCGTTCTGGAACGGACCTCCCACTCACACTGGCATCACGCCAGCATAACGGGGCACTTTTTCACTCGCCCGTCATTCCGTCTTAGAAACGGAATGGGTGATGTGTTCACAGCTTAGCCCGTGAATAAAAAACAACTATGGCAGAACAAGACCAGCACCGGAGCCATGATGACTCGGAGACAATGATGTCTGAAAGGAAGCCCTTTCACAATCTCCTGGCATCATTGTCACACCATATTTGCAGCATCTGATAATCTCCTAAATGTGGGTTTATATGACTATAAAATATGACTATAAAATATGAATATATCACCTACGCTTGGTACAGCATACTTATATTGAGAATAGGACAACAAAGGTAGGGCAGATTAGTGTAAGCCCATCAGTATTGGCTCCCATCGTTTCTATGCCCTGTGAGTGGGAAATGGGAAACAGGATAGAAACCTGAGGAGGACAGCAGATGCAGATTAGAACACCATGGTTGCTTTGGGGCTCAAAATATAACTACCGCATGTTCTGACTGGTGCAGAACATGAAAGGACAATTTGTCCATAGTAGCAATAGTTTTCAATCTGTTTCAAGGGTCAGGGCCAGTAATTTGAAAGCCATATCGACCGGCACGTCATAGAGATACATATCAACACAATAAGAAACACAAAAAACCCTCTTACATTTGCACAACATATTTTTATTTGTATCTCTCCTTTGTATCTAAACATGCACAATAGTACATATTGTAGCACATAGCAAAAACAACAAAGATGCTCCTTGGGTTTTTCTGGGCTGTGAGGCCGTGTTCTGGAAGAGTTTATTTCTGACATTTCGCCTGCATCTGTGGCTGGCATCCTCAGAGAATGGTTGGGTAGGTGTGTGTGTGGAGTTTATATGCTGTGAACCCCTGTTGGGGAGGATATGTAAATTTGTGTAATTTAATGGTTAGTTTCTGGGTATAGAAATGCAAGGCTTGTTAGTGTCTGTTTGGCTAATGGTTGGTTGATGGGCCATTATCTGCTGGGAATCGTCCTGTCCCTGGGTGGAATTCTTTTGTAAGTGTTGAGTTTTGATTCTATTGTATTTCAAAACTGGGAGCCAGATTTTGTTTATTTTTAAGGTTTCTTCTTTCCTGTTGAAGTTGTCCAGGTGTTTGTGGATTTCAATAGCTTCTCTGTGCATTCTGACATGATAGTTGTTGGCCTGGTCTAGGATTTCTATGTTTTCAAATAACATTTTGTGTCCAGGTTGGTTTATAACATGTTCTGCTACTGCTGATTTTTCTGGCTAGCCCAGTCTGCAGTGTCTCTCATGTTCTTTGATTCGTGTTTGCACACCGCGTTTAGTGGTCCCTATGTAAACTTGTCCACAGCTGCATGATATGCGGTAAACTCCTGCAGCTGTGAGAGGGTCTCTTTTGTCCTTCACTAGGTGTATATATAGAGACTAAAGGTCTCTGATGCTTTCCTGTGTTGCAGACCACCTTGATGCATTGATTTCCACCAGTAACGCTTATCTTCTAGCAGTGGCCTTTGTATAGGATTTTGTTATCACAGAGGTTTGTCCCCTCCGAGACTACCAAGACTGAGCTTACCCCATTTCCTGACAGTTTTTGAAAATACTCTTACTAGCAGTGTTCCTTTTTATCACACAAGGCAAGATTTGGATGTGTAACATCAAGATATTTCTTTGAACCTCAGTTAGTAAGACCTTGACTTTACGCCTTGTCTGGCAAGTACCTCCCTAGCAGGAATTACAGTATATGATAATTCTGCTCACGGAAGGTTTTTGCTAGTCTCACTTTCTCATCTCTTGATGATGTTGATGGACGTAGCTACACAGGAGAATTTGTAGCAAAAAATAGTGGCTTACCTCCCTTTCGCTGAAGTGTCCATTTGTGCCTACGGCTCATTCGCAAGCTTGGAAGGGAATTTTTTGCAGTTTACGTCCATGAAAAAAACCTCACTCAGCCGCAAGTGGGTTGAATCCAGACCCCCCCCCTTTTCTCTTAAAGTGACCGATATGGAAGAGCTGTTTTCCGTTTAAATAGAACTTCTTTCTTTTGCTCTGCCACTTTGCCGGCTGAACGATAGTGCCAACAAAAACAACAACAATGGCGGTTTCCGGCATTGCAAACCCTTCCTTGCAAGCCCACCACCTCCGAGGTCCAACCAATCAGCTTTCAGCTCTGCTGTGTCCCCTTTTCGAATTGGTTGTACAGATGACCAATTATGTGCATTTTTGCACACTTTTTAAAAAAGATCACAAGAAACAACAAAAGCTGTTATCATGGTCGATGTGGACTTTTCAGCCCCCCTCATTCTGAATATGGTGAATCCTGGCAGGAGCTCATGTAAACTAAAGGTATTCTGCCTGCATTCTTGCTGGATTTTTTTCGTCGTGTAGATGAGCCCTATATGCTTTGATCCTGTTCTAAAATTTTTGTCTATGTATTTGTATTTAATACAGGGGTCACCAGCAAATAGTTTATTCTGTCCCCAACAAGTTTGGCTGAACTACTGTATTACTTACCTGTAATCTCTCTGCATTCTAATTTTGGCTTGAGCATGGAACATGAAAAAGACTAGTAAGGCATCATAAAACCTGGACATCATGACAATTTGGAGCAGAAGGTACATAATAAAAATAGTGGCACAGGATTTATTCATGCCCTAACCACTCTCAGTTTAAGGAAACCATAGCAATTGAAAGAACATGTGAAAGATCAGGTGCCATATGTCACAGAAACAAAACGAACTCTTAGAAGAAGTAATGTGCATAACTGTATCAATTTAACAAGAATCAATATAGTAGCATTTTTTAAAAATGTGGAGGCACTCATGACTATGCAGAATATATACTTATGCATGGATTTACCCATGGTGTCCACAAAGATCACACCCTAGATTAGCACTAGTCTTCAGGGACAGTATGGTCTTATAAATCATTTTCATGGCTCTTGATCTTTATTTCATTTATTCCCATAACAGTCCTATGAAGCAGATCAGGCTAAAAGACAAGGGGTTTGTTGAAGCTACCCAGTCTGAAGCTTTGAATGTAGCAATGAAAATAATTTTCCTCTCATGCCCAGATGGGTCTTGAGAGGCAAGGGGGTGGGAATCGCAACGGAAAAGGTTTGAACCTTGCAGTTTAAATTTTGTTTGAATTACATTCTACATAGCCTCCCATCCCTTCCAATGTTTGGGTGGAGTGGAGTTATAGTTCATTTCCAGATTGAATAATATATTTAAATGCTGAAGAGCAATCTGTAAAGGTTAACAAACAGAATCTGCCTGAAATAGCCTTAGTCTTGTCCAATCTATAATTGTCAGCTACATTCACTAGATCCCAAGGAACCGTGTCTCTGTCTGTCTGTCTGTCGTCTGTCCGTCCGTGTGTGTGTGTGTGTGTGTGTGAGAGAGAGAGAGAGAGAGAGAGAGAGAATTCAATACATTCTGAGTTCTTTCTAAGAAACAATGATAATGTGTTGAAATATATATATTAATAAACTGTGGAAATCATCTTGCTTATATTTTGCTCCATCCCTCCCACAGCATCCCATGGTACTGTTGCTAACTGCATGAATCATATTATCATTCTTCAGTTTATAAGACCTAATGAGGATCTCAAGCGTATTCTTATAGTTCTGAAAGATATCTCTCCCACTTCCATCTCCTGGCATCTGGTTTCCTATGTTGTAGGAGAAAACTGCTTTCTGCTGTTTTCTCAAAGAAAAACAATGTGTTTTCTCATATATCTGCCTAACTATGCTAAATAGTTAACACCCTTAAAACATTAGGTATTCTAAACTTGTTGAATTTCCCTGTTTTCATCAGTTTAGGACATTCTACACAACTGTCCATGTTAACAGACTGGCAGTGATTAAAAAAGTTGAAATCAGTTTGGGGAGCAAAGAATGTGAAAGGGAAAAGAGATGGGAGGGAAATGCATTCTCTCCAACTGTCCCAGTTTGGCAGGGACAATCCTGGTTAATTGTCTGTTCCACTTTTCAGCAGCTTTTAAAATGTCCCATTTTCTCTCTGTTCCTCCTACTTTCCCCCTCTGTCCTTCACTTACTTCTGCTGCTGCAAACTGTGTTCAGAGTGGAAAAGCAGTTGCCACTCAATTAGCTCAACAGGGCAGAAAGGAGAGGAGGGATGGAATTTTGCTCTTCCCAGTTGGCTCAGGCAAAAGCAAACTGCTGCATCCCCTTTTAGTGTGTGTGTTCTTCCTCATTAGTAACTTTTGCCATCTTGACCACACTTGGAAGTTGCTTGGCCACGTGTGTCCCCGTTTTCCTCTGTGAAAGGTTGGTGGGTGTGGAAATGAAGTGCCTAACTCTTCCCATGCACTATTTCCCTGCTATAAATTCTTCCATCCAATATTTTTTTTCTCTATGTAAGAATCCATTGTTCAAGGGGCATTTATGAGGAAAGGGATTTGGACCAAGGAGGGAGCAGAAGCGAGAGGATTAAGCACCCCTGCTGTTTCTCTACTTCAAATCTGGCTCCCCAGACACTGTTTTTCTCCCCCTTCCCTTTAATGGCATTGGTGCTCTGTTAGATTAGATGCGACAGAGGGCTTACTTTTAAAGAGTTGTCTTTCATTCCAGGCAGCATTTGAAAATAATTAAAAATCCATTTGTTCTTCTAATACATTGAAAAAAAAATCAATAATGGTTTTAAAGTGTGTTATTTTAATCATTACACGCCCCCATTAAATTACATCATTTTAAGAACTATTAACCATTCTTGTTACTTTGATTTGCTGTTGACTGTTTTGATCACTTTAACCACTCTTTTTATTTAAAAAGGAAAAGAAAAAGAAAAAAACAGGTGAAGGAAAAAGAATCTAGCATTACCTTTGAGACTAACTGGTACATTTCACCATGAGCTTTCACTGATATCAATGCACTTGTTCAGATGTACTGAAGCAGTGCTGATGCAGCTATCTTTTTATTTAATCTTTTTGTTTATCTAATCAATCAATTAATTAAATGTATGAATCCATTTTAAAAAATTAATTCATTAATTTTCTTTAATGATTTAATATTAACAAATTGGTGCAAATACTATCCTCTCCAAGTTCCTAATTTCCAGAATGCCAAAGCTCGGGTTCTACTAAGCATAACATCATGTTCTCCATTGCCATTGCTGCACTTCTACTTCTATAAAATATTATGAGCACGGTTTAACTTGAAAAACAGCCTCTGACATTCACCAGAACCTCCCAGTGTATTATCGTTATGGATAAGCAAGAAAATCCTCCTTTTTTACGGTAACGAGTATCCAACAGGGCCTTTTGAGTTCACTGAGGCTGCATCTACACTGTAGAAAGAATGCAGTTTGATGCCAGTTTAAATGCTGTAGCCCCATCCTATGGAATCCTGGGATGTGTAGTTTTACAAGATCTTTAGCCTTCTCTGCCAAAGTGTGTTGGTACCTCACAAAACTACAAATACCAGGATTATGTAGGATGGAATCATGGCAGTTAAAATGGTGTCAAGCTGCATTATTTCTACAGTGTAGACACACCCTGAGTAAACAAGCAGTACAGGGGAGCAACAAGTAGACATCACTACTTGGAGATTCACAAGGGCATCATTGCTTGCAAGAGCAGGCAATGAGAGTTATCAATCAACCAGTCAAAGTCAGATAGTGTTCTACTGGTTCCTAATGGAAAGCAGAGAGCAGATGAAAAAAAGTATAGGAAACCTGCCAAGGGTTAGAAAAATCAAGAAGGTCAGACAACAAAGCAGGAATGCTAGAAGCGGAGCTCACTGCAGATATGACTCCAGCAACATGGTATCTCAGCTGCTTACCGTATATTCCGGCGTATAAGATGACTTTTGAGCACTCAAAAGTGCCCACCAAAATCAACAGTCGTCTTATACGCTGGATATACTTTGCTTCACCTGCCTGCCTACCTCCTGCCTCTTCGCAAACAGAGGGAAGAGGCAGGAGATGGGGCAGGGGGGTGAAGCAAAGTGCTTTTCCAGTTCATTCGTCCCCCTGCCTTCTCCCCCTTTGGGGAGCAATGGAGACAGAGGAGGGGGGTGAACGTTGTGGTTTGCCGCGGCCGCCGCTTGATCAACTCTGCAGCGGCCAAGGCAAACCGCTAGATTCGCCCTTTTCCCCCACCTTGCTTGAAAAGGGCGAAAATGCCCCGTTTTGCTCTGCGACCCCGATCCCTCCTTCTGGGCTCCCTTCCGAAGGAAGCCCAGGAGGAGGATGCGGGGCTGTGGAGCCAAACCCTGGGATTCGCCCCCCCCAGCCACCCGTCCACCCTCCCTCCAGCCACCCCTGCTCCCCAAAGCCACGATCCCACTGGAATCGTGGCTTTGGGGAGGGGGAGTGGCTGCGAAGCCCCCTCCCCCCAGCCACCCGTCCACCCTCCGCCCATCCACCCCCCTTCCCCAAAGCCATGATTCCACTGGAATCGTAGCTTTGGAAAGGGGGTGGTGGCTGTGAAGTCCCCTCCCCCCAGCCACCCGTCCACCCTCCGCCCATCCACCCCCCTTCCCCAAAGCCGCGATTCCACTGGAATCGTAGCTTTGGAAGGGGGGGTGGCTGTGAAGTCCCCTCCCCCCAGCCACCCGTCCACCCTCCGCCCATCCACCCCCCTTCCCCAAAGCCCCCTCCCTCCAGTGTCCTCCCTCCAGCCGCCCCCCCTCCCCAAAGCCGCGATCCCGCTCGCGATTGTGGCTTTGGGGAGGGAGTGGGTGGCTGAGAAGCCCCCTCCCTCCAACCACCCTTCCACCATCCCAAAGCCCCCTCCCTCCAGTGTCCCCCCTCCAGCCACCCCCCCTCCCCAAAGCCGCGATCCCACTCGCGATCGTGGCTTCGGGGAGGGGGTGGGTGGCTGCGAAGTGCCCTCCCTCCAACCATCTTTCCACCCTCCCCAAAGCCCCCTCCCTCCTTCCCCCCAGCCAGCTGTCCATCCCACATTCCCCAACCCACCAGGAGACTGGGCAGCCTCCTGTGGGTTGGGGAATCGCTGGAGGAGGGAGCCCAGAAGGAGGGATCGGTGCTGTAGAGTTAAATCCCTAGATTCGCTCACTATCCCTTGACGGTGGGAAGAGGGGGCGAATCCTGGGGTTTGGTCCACGGCCCCGCGTCCTCCCTATGGAGCCAAACGGTGCATGTTCACCCCTTCTCCCCACCTTCCTTGAAGGTGGGGAGAGGGGGCAAATCTAGGGGTTTGCCGCGGCTGCCCCCGCTTCCCCCGCATTGGTCCCCTTCGAAAGAGCCAAGACGGAGGGAAGGGGTCTGCTGAGGCAAACTGGGCATTTTCACCCCTTTCCTCCACCTTCGAGTCCAGTTTGACTGGAAGGTTGAAGAGAGGGGCGAATGTTGCCCTGCCAGCTGATCCTGTTCGCTTTCCCAACTAACGAGGAGATCCTCATGAGTTGGGAAACAAAGAGGATCAGCTGGCAAGGCTCCCCCAGCCAGCCAAATTGGGGGGGGGGTCTTATCTGGCGAATATATGCCTAAGCCTAGTTTTTGGCTGGAAATTGGGGGAATGGTCTTATACGCCCAGTCGTCTTATACGCCGGAATATACGGTATATAAAACTCTAGGGAGCAGGGTTCCAGTTATAACTAATTAGAACAGATTGTGCTGAATGAACTGCTAGATTATTAAGCTTTGTGGCAGCTGAGTTTGTTCATGCTGCCTAGGTTTGCCAGTTGAGGATGACCAAGGGTCAGCCCCAGTGATGCATCTCATAGAATCATAGTATTGTAGAGTTGGAAGAGACCACAAGAGCCATCCAGTCCAACCCCCTGCCATGCAGGAATACACAATCAAAGCATCCCTGACAGATGGCCATCCAGTCTCTGTTTAAAGACCTCCAGGGAAGGAGACCCCACCACGCTCCGAGGGAGTGTGTTCCACTGCCGAACAGCTCTGACTGTCAAAAAGTTCCTCCTAATGTTGAGGTGGAATCTCTGTTCCTGGAGCTTGCATCCATTGCTCCGTGTTCCAGTCTCTGGAGCAGCAGAAAACAAGCTTGCTCCATCCTCAATGTGGCACCCCTTCAAATACTTAAACAGGGCTATCATATCGCCCCTTAACCATTTTTTTTCCAGGCTAAACATACCCAGCTCCCTAAGTCTTTCCTCATAAGGCATGGTTTCCAGACCTTTCACCATTTTAGTCGCCCTTCTCTGGACACACTCCAATTTGTCAATATCCTTTTTGAATTGTGGTGCCCAGAACTGGACACGCTCCAATTTGTCAATATCCTTTTTGAATTGTGGTGCCCAGAACTGGACACAGTATTCTAGGTGAGGCCTGACCAAGGCAGAATAGAGTGGCATTACTACTTTCCTTGATCTAGAAACTATACTTCTATTGATGCAGCCCAAAATTGCATTGGCCTTTTTAGCTGCCGCATCACACTGTTGACTCATGTTCAATTTGTGGTTTACTAGGGCTCCTAGATCCCTTTTGCATGTAGAACTTTCTCAGACGTGCCCTTAAAACCCGTTCCTGTTCAATTACCCACCAACCCACCCTCCTCCCCTCCCTGTAACTGAATTAAAAAAAATGTTCACACACTTACTTTAATCCCGGGACAGAAACTGCTCCCCCCTCCTCTGGCCATCCAGGAAAGGAATGGAGTTCTCACAGAGCCCCTTCCCCTTCCTGGAGACCAAAACCCCCTCCTCTTCCTGGAGACCAAATTGTGTGGGGAATTTAAAAATAAAAAATCCCCCAAACCTCAAAGAAGTGCACCAAGCTCCTAAACACCCTTAAAAAAGCCCAGGAAGGGAACAAAAAAGGCTGTCACTTACCTCTTCATCCCAATCAAAGCAGGAAGTGTTTTGTAGGGACCTCCCAGGACCTTACAGGGAGTCCTGCATCGCACAGGGAATCTAAAAATTAAAAAAACCAGACATCAAAAAATTAAAGCAATCACCTCAACAGCCTTTAAAAGAAACAAGTAAACAGGGGAGGGTACAAAAAAGTCTGTTACTTACCTGGATGTCCAGATCGCCACCAGAAGTGCTCTCTACTTACGGTACCTTCCAGGACCTTACAGAGGCAGGCAGCCAGGGAAAAATTTAAAAACAAAAATACAAGCAGACTTCTAAAAATTAAAACAAGCACCAAAACACTTTTAAAACTTTAAAAGCAACATGGGGAGGGTACAGAAAAGGCTGTCACTCATCTGGATCTCCAGAGCATACCCGGAAGTGTTTTAACATCTCGCCAGCATAACGGCACACCAGTTCACACACCTGTTATTCCATTACAGAAACGGAACCGGAGATCTATTGATGACTTTTCCCTGTGAGTAAAACAAAACGGAAAGCACATGGAGTAAGAACAGGGTCAGAATGGGAAAGGGGAACGTCGTCTGAAAAAAAAACCTCTTTAGCGAGCCTGTTCCATTTCTGTTCTGGTTTATTAAGCCTGTGTGATAAAGTCCATAGTCTCGTTCAGCCAGGTCTCCCCCAACCTGTATCTATGCATTTCATTTTTCCACCCTAAGTGCAGTACCTTACATTTCTCCATATTGAATTTCATTTTGTTAGCTTTGGCCCAGTTCTCCAGTCTATCCAGGTCATTTTGAATTTTGATCCTGTCCTCTAGGGTATTAGCTACTCCTCCTAATTTGGTCTCATCTGCAAATTTGGTAAGTATGCCCCTAATTCCCTCATCCAAGTCATTGATAAAGATGTTGAATAGCACTGGGCCCAGGACAGAACCCTGTGGCACCCCACTGGTCACATCTTTCCAAGATGAAGAGGAGCCACTGCTGAACACCCTTTGGTTCGGCCGGTCAACCAATTACAAATCCATTTAACAGTTAACTTGTCTAGCCCACATTTTACAAGCTTGTTTGCAAGAATGTCATGGGGAACCTTGTCAAAGGCCTTACTGAAATCAAAGTATGCGATATCCACAGCGTTCCCTTCATCTACCAAGCTGGTAACTTTATCAAAAAAAGAAATCAGATTAGTCTGGCATGACTTGTTTCTCTGAAACCCATGTTGACTTTTTGTGATTATGGCATTGCCTTCTAAATGTTCACAGACTCTCTGTTTAATGATCTGTTCTAGAATCTTCCCTGGTATTGATGTCAGACTAACTGGATGATAATTGTTGGGATCCTCCTTTTCCTCCTTTTTGAAAATGGGGACAACGTTTGCACTCCTCCAGTCTGCTGGGACTTCTCCTGTTCTCCAGGAGTTCTCAAAAATTATTGCCAATGACGCTGAGATTACATTTGCCAGCTCTTTTAATACTCTTGGATGTAGTTCATCTTGTCCTGGAGATTTAAATTCATTTAGATTAAGAAGATATTCCTGTACTTCCTCTTTGCTTATTCTGTGCTGGATTTCCCCTGTTGTGTCCTCTGTTCCATTATCCTCAGGAAAAGGATGATGTTGATCATCCTTTTCCTTTTCTGAAAACACTGGGGCAAAGAAGGTGTTGAGTAATTCCGCCTTTTCTCTGTCGCCTATTAGCATTTTGCCATCTTTTCCGCATAGTGGCCCTACCATTTCCTTCTTCCTCCTTTTGCTGTGGACATACCCAAAAAAGCCCTTTTTATTGTTCTTAACCTCTCTAGCTAACCTGAGCTCATTTTGCACTTTAGCTTTTCTGACTTTACTCCTACACGTGTTCGCTATCTGTTTGAATTCTTCTTTGGTGATTTCCCCCCTTTTCAATTTCCTATACATGTTCTGTTTAAAACTTAGCTCTGTTGAAAGTTCTTTAGTCATCCATCCTGGTTTCTTGAGACACCTCCCATTTTTCTTCCTCAATGGTACTGTTTGAAATTGTGCCTTCAGTATCTCCCTGTTGAGAAAGTCCCATATGTCTTGAGGTCTCTTCTCTTTTAGTATTCCTGACCATGGGATCACCCCCAGTATTTCCCTGAGTTTATTGAAATCAGTTCTCCTAAAGTCAAGAATGCATGTCTGACTATGCCTGCCTTCCCTTTTCCATTGTATAACAAACTCCAGGAGAACATGATCACTCTCACCTAAGGATCCCACCACTTGCACCCCATTTAATCTAGTCTTCTTGATACTAGACAGGAAGTGGATGCAAAACAGAGTGGAGGATGAGCCCTGGTGCCACAATGACTATGAGGAAAGGAAGAAGCTCACTGAGGGGGAATCCACACTAGAGAAATGATCCAGTTTGAAACTGGATTATTTGCATGGCTCCTTCCTATGGAATCCTGGGAGTTGTAGTTTTACAAGGTCTTTAGCCTTCTCTGCCAAAGAGTGCTGGCGCCTCACCAAACTACAAATCCCAGGATTCCATAGGAAGGAGCCATGCAAATAATCCAGTTTCAACCTGGGGGCCGTTTACACGATGAAAATGTCCTGGGAAGAATTCGTGTCGATCCCTGGCAGTTTACACGTACATCGGGTCGGGTACGTGATTTTCGGAAGGGGGGCCACCTTATATCCCTCAACCTGCGGGACTTCCAGTCCCGCAGGTTGTGCCGGTTTTTAAAAAAGTCACTGGAGGATTCGGAAAATCGGAAATGTAAACAGCGTGGGACAAAAAGTCTCGGTACTGGGATGACCGGAAATGGTGACTGGGGGCGGGCTTAGAGCTCAGGGAACAGAAAAGGAGGGGTCAGTCACCCGTTCAACAGATCCAGCCTCACCAGCCGAAAACAAAGGCATCCCTTCCAGCTGCACGAAGGTTGATGTGTGTGTGCGCGCGCGCGTGTACTCAATTACCTTTTTAAATGGATTTCTACACTGCAAACCCTTCAGCTGTACCTTTTCCTCAACTGCCTGTTACAGAGAGATCGTAGTAGTTTCCTCAACTGCCTGTTACAGAGAGATCGTTGGTCACCTCCCTTTAATTCCCCCTCTCTGTGTTTGTGTCTTTCAAAACGCCTGCCTATAGCCATCTCTGCAGCCAGCTGTAGGGGTTAATAGTTTAAAAAGGCAAGAGGAAAACCAAGCGCTTGATTTCAAAAGGAAAGCACTCTGCTTGTTTTCAAAGCACTCAGCTTGATTTCAAAAGGAAAGCCCTGCGTCTGAGTGAAAGATCTATCAGGATCTTTCAAAATGCTTTCTGCCTCTTCGGAAAGGGTTAAAATGTTCAAGAAGCAAGGGGGAATAACAAACCTCTGCCCCCCTCTCTCCACCCCCCCCCAGCCAGCCAATAGCATCGCTTGTGGCACGGAACTCTAAGGGAAGTGCGTCACCGAGGTTGTGAAAACACGAGTAATCGCATCTTTGATTAACAGCCAAAAAAAAAAAAAAAAAAATTAAAACCTAAACAAAACCGGAACTATGGACGTGTAAATATCAGTCACGGGACCACACGGGATATCCATATCAGAGACATAAATCGTATAAACAGCGAGGGGCGGATTCGTGATAGGCAACGCGACAATTTCTGTCGTGTAACTGGCACCCAGGATCATTTCTCTAGTGTGGATGCCCCCTCAGTAAATACATAGACCACCCCCACCACTGGAGAATCTTTGCAAATTGCAACAACAAATAAATTCAGCCATGCAAGCTGTAGCAAGCTGGTGGTCTGCTAGCTGAGCTGAACATTTATGCAGCCCTTTCCTCTTGTCCAGAGCTGAGCCCACCAAAACTGGGAGAATTTACACCCTCATCTCCCACCTGGAGGTGACCTATGAGAACTGGGGACCAGGCCTTGAAATTTGGAAGCCTAAATTGCTCCCTCTTCTATTCTTTCCTAGCCTCAGCTTCCAGTGGTCCAGAAGAATTGCCTGCTGTAATCTCCAGTCCAGCCTCTCATTCCTCCTGCTGGAGGAATGAGCCTACCATCTTGCCTCTTCTCTGCAGAGGAGGACTTTTTCAAGTGAGGCACTTCAGAGTTCTCCAGGGTTGCATAAGAAGCAGTAGTTAGAAAGGAAATTTGGTGCTTCTGTGTGTTCACACTAGTTCTTGGGTGCAGGGACAGAACAGAACAGTTGGGATCCTGATCTATGGCTCTAAAACTGTTATGAATTGGGGGAGTTATAATAAGGCAGCTTTCCTCAAGCTGTTGTTTCCATGTTACAATGCCCCCCCCCCGCCTTAGCCAACGTGGCCAGTAACCATTGCTATGTTGCCTGGGGATGATGTAGGTATTGCCCAGAACATCTGGAGCACACCCTTCATACGTGTCCCAGTTTCCATCTGTGAAAGGCTGGAAAGTATGGGAGATCAACATCTGCATTTAGATACACCAGGCATTTCATGGCTGAAATGTGAAAACATCTTGTTGTTCTTGGCATGTCTATGTGCAAAGTCATGGTTAGTATTTTGTTGACTGAGTTTGAACACTTGGATGGAATTTGAAAACAGGCTATGCCTGGCATCTTTTATCCAGTGTTTGCAAGTTCTGACATGACTTAGTATTCCCTATGTAGAGAATATAATCAGGGAAATAATGTTTTTCTTAAGCATTAGGCCAATTATCATGCCTTAATCTTTCTGTCAAGATTATCCTCTTTGCTGTGATAGCACACAAGTGAAATCAGTATACCTTCTGTGTTGTCATGCACTGGGAATCCCTTAGGGACTAATTAAATATTACTGGCATGTGCTAAAAATGCAGGGAATTAGTTTAAACCCCTGCTTTTTTGCTTATGTAAGTTTAATAGACACCTTGGAGTAAGCATGCCCTCTCAAATGTAGGCTAATCTTCTAACCTTTCACATCATATGATAGCATACCACCCTGAATTCTAATTGAGCTTTATCTTGCTTATGTCCAATGTAGGGGAGACAAATGTGATGGCAAGGGATGGTTTTCCCCCCTAAACACTTGGAACATTAATAGCCACAGTTGTTATGCCAGATATCCAGTGATGAAAGCCAGAGATCTGTCATGTCCAGTAACTGTGGGCTCATCTACATGAGTCAGGATACACTGGTTCCCCACCAGCATATCCTGGATATTCTTCCCCTGTTACCTGTACGGAATGGGCCATAATCCAAACAGGCATGCTGGCTTGTCCCTACTGTTGCTGCTGCTGCTGTTTTCCTCGCTGTCTCAAAAGCCAGGAAGGGGTCCCGCAACATGTGACCGAGGTCCCTGCATGTGACCAGTCTTGGTCACATGCTGTGGGTCTTCTTTCTGGCTTCTGGGAGAGCCAGGGAGATGCGGCAGCAGTGGGGGCCAGCATGTCAGAGAGGCTTCTATGAATACACAGGGCCTGATCCATTGTTTGCTGCCTATAATGGAGTCAACCTTATTTAAAACAAACAAACAAACAAACAAACAAACAAACAGTTTATCAGGTCCTATTCTGCCTTCCCCCAGTGCAAATGTCCTGCGTCATACGGACTGCAGGGCTGTGAGACAGGGGCAAGATGGGGTAAATTGCCCATGTAGACATGCCCATTGTCAGGAAAGATATTGTAACTCCTATGCCATGCCATCAAATCTTTCAGAGGATATTGCATAACCCAGGGCTGTTCATTTGGGCTAATTTTCTTACATAGGTCCTGCCATGAAAACAATATAACACATACAAGCATCTAAAAATTTAGTCTGAGCTAGATTTTGTCCACTGTAACTAGTAGTTCTTCAATCAACATGGTGCCATTCTAGCAGTGTGGTTTTGGCAGAGTTTGAGAAACATTTTTTTTGGGGGGGGGACTACAACTCCTAGGATCCCTCAGCCAGCATGAGCAGTGCTGCTGAAGAGATGCTAGCAGTTGCCATCAAACAAAGAATTTTTCTGAGCTCTGAGTTTTTTTGTATTGGTTTCCTTTGATTGAAAGATGCTCTCTGATCTCACAGCATGAAAGTGGGAGTTATTTGTTGAAAAGAACAACTCTTCCCCTTCACCCTTCCCAGCCAGGTCTTGACACTCAGATAGTAAGCAGATGTTAAAGCTTCAGGGTGGAAGAGGGGGGCATGGCTCCCAGGTAAAAGCTCACCCTTCCCAGCCAGGAAGGATGGAAGCCATGCCCCCTTCTTCCACCCTGAAGCTTTAACATCTGCTTACTATCTGAATGTCAAGACCTGGCTCGGAAGGGTGAGCAATGCGGCTGTGGCGGTAGCAGCAACTGGGCCACAGGAAGGACAGGCGGAGGCCTAAATCGCCCAGAAAAACACCATCTAAAGTGCCATTAAAGCCCTTTGTTGAGGTGGCCATGAGAACGTAGGGTGGGAACACAGCTGGATCCTTCACCATTCTTATTATCTATGGGGGCTGGGAATTATTTGGGAGCGCAGATTGATGTTGTGCGGGGGAAAGGAAGGTATGGCGGTAACAGAGTGAAGAGTTGTTACAAAAGAAGGCGGGATCGATGCTTAATATCTGTCCCGCCTTCAGTTCACTCTGTTTCCCGGAATAAATTGGAGAGCACACCACCCATTCCACAGACACTCACTCTGCTCCTTTGCAATGCCAGGTTGGTTAAAAACAAGACTCATGTCATCCATGACCTTTTATTGGATGAGGCTGCCAACCTGGCATGCTTTACGGAGACCTGGCTGGGAGAGGCCAGTGCTGTGACTTGGGCGCAGGCACTCCCGGCCAGGTACTCAGTTAGTGAGCAGGTAAGGAAAAGTGGGTGGGGGTGGAGTGGCTCTGTTCATAAAAACAATCTAACCTTGACCAGGAAGCCTATTCAGAACACAGTCCACATCGAGTGTATGTACCTAAGCCTGAGGACCAGGGATAGTTTAGGGATTCTGTTAGTATACTGGCCACCCCGTTGTCTAACAGACTCCCTAACCGAGCTGACACAGCTGGTCTCAGAGTTGCTGCTGGAGTTGCCCAGATTTTTAGTTTTGGGTGACTTCAACATCCCACTCAAGACCAGCTTGCTAAATCTAACTGGTGCGGCTCGGGAGTTCATGGAATCCATGACAAACATGGGCCTATCCCAATTGGTTGTTGGGCCTACTCACTGTGCAGGTCATACCCTCAATGCGGCCTTTAGTACGGAACAGGAATATCTGTAGGCAGAGGTTATTAAAACCTCCGCATTGTCATGGACGGATCATTTCCTGGTCAAGATGGAGCTAAGAGCCACTGTCTGCCCCACCGGGAGTGGCGGACCTATTAGAATGGTCTGCCCTCGAAGGCTAATGGAACCCATAGGATTCCAGAAAGCATTGGAGGGCTTAATGGTTGATAATGCCGGTGATTCTGCCGAAGCTTCGGTTAATATTTGGAACACCGACCTCACCAAGGCTATTGACATAATCGCTCCCAAGCGTCCTTTCCAGCCTGCTCCTATCCGTAAGCCCTGGTATTCAGAGGAGCTTAGGAAGATGAAGCGGGCTGGACAACGACTATAGTGCACCTGGAAGAAGACTTGACTCTTATCTGACAAGACTCGTCATAGGAATTTCCTTGATTTGTATCGAGAGATGATACGTGCAACGCAGAAGTCTTTCTCCTCTGCACGTATTGTGTCTGCAGAGTCCCATCCAGCAGAACTGTTTAGGGTGGTGGAGGAGCTGACACAAGTTCCACCTGCTCAGAACCCCTTACTTAACCTGACAACGGTCTGCTGTGACGCATTCAACATCCACTTTTCAGATAAAATCTCTTGGATAAGAGCCGACTTAGATGCCAGTATTATGACAGAATCTATAGACAAAGTGTCCAGCAACTCCGCTGATGAAATTTTATTGGATCAGCTTCAATCTGTGAGTACCGATGACGTGGACAAGCTCCTTGGCAGAGTGAGGAAGATGACATGTCCACTCGATCCTTGTCCATCATGGCTGGCCACCCAAGGGGGCGACGCATTGAGAGTATTCCTTAAGGACATTATCAATGAGTCTTTCAGGGAGGGGTCCATTCCATCCTGTCTGAAGGAAGCAGCAGTTAAGCCGCTCCTGAAAAATGCTTCCCTGGACCCCTTGGACAGGAATAATTATAGGCCAGTCTCCGTGCTGCCTTTTTTAAGCAAGGTGATCGAGAGGGCTGTCGCTTCTCAACTCCAAGCTGTCTTGGATGCAACCGATTATCTAGATCCATTCTAAACTGGCTTTAGGACGGGGTATGGAGTTGAGACTGCCATGGTTGCTCTGGCTGACGACCTTCGCTTGGGGATTGACAGGGATAGTGTGACCCTGTTGGTGCTCTTGGACCTCTCTGTGGCCTTTGATACAATAGATCATTCCATCCTCTTGGATCACCTGAGGGGGTTAGGAATTGGAGGCACTGCCTTGCAGTAGTTCCGTTCCTTCCTCTTGGGCAGATCCCAGAGGGTGAGGCTTGGGGACAGTTACTCTACTAGAATAGAGTTAATTGTGGCGTCCCTCAGGGCGCCATCCTATCCCCAATGCTATTTAACATCTATATGAAGCCGCTGGGAGAGATCATTCGGAGGCATGGAGTGTGGTGTCATCAGTATGCTGATGACACCCAGATATATTTCTCCATGGACTTTTTCAGATGAGGGTTTATAATGCTAGCAGCCTCTTCCCCGTTGCGAGGCTGCTGTGCTGCAGGGCGTCCCTTTCGGATGACGCTCTGCCCTGCTGATCCTCTGCCGGTACTGTTGCATAACCATGGGGACGCAGCAGCATTATATTTGGCAGTTTTCTAATCACGATCAACTTTTGTGATCAGAAAAACACCAAATATAATGCTGCTGCATCCCCACGGTTACGCAACAGTATTGGCAGAGGATTAGCAGGACAGAGCGTCATCCAAAAGGGACGCCCTGCAGCGCAGCAGCCTCGCAACAGGGACGAGGCTGCTAGCGTTATAAACCCTCATCTGAAAAAGTCCCATGTCTTGGTCATCAGCTTCGACTTCAGATGGCGTCTCTCCTCTCAATCATTGTCTTAGGGAAGTAATGGACTGGATGAGGAAAAACAAATTGAGACTGAATGCAGACAAAACGGAGCTACTAACAGTTACAGGCCTGAAACCAGGTCTGGGAATACAACCTCCAATCCTGGATGGAATCATCCTCTCCTCCAAGGACTGTGTCTGCACTCTGGGGGTGCTCCTGGACCCGTCGCTCCAGATGTCTAATCAGGTAAATGTGATGGTCAGGAGTGCCTGTTATCAACTTCGGCTGATACACCAGCTGGCCCCTTCCTGGAAATCAGGGACCTCAGAACTGTAGTACACACGCGCGTAACCTCCCATCTTGACTTCTGTTATGTGCTCTACATGGGGCTACCCTTGTGCTTGACTCGGAAACTTCAACTAGTTCAGAACATGGCAGCCAGGTTGATTTCTGGCGTTTCCGGAAGAGAGCATATAACATCTGTGTTAAAAGCTCTCCACTGGCTGCCTATTAGTTTTCGGGCACGGTACAAGGTGCTGGTTATGACCTTTAAAGCCTTACATGGCTTGGGTCCACCTTAACTCCGGGACCGCCTCCTCCCGTACGACCCTCCCCGTGCATGTCGGTCCTCTGGGAGGATTCTGTTACAACCTATGAAAACAAGGCTGTCGGTGACCTCCCAGAGGGCCTTTTCTGCTACCACTCCCAGATTATGGAATGGCCTGCTGGACGAGATCTGTCTTATTACCACCTTAGACAGCTTCAAAAAAGCTGTTGACGGATCTTTTCCAGCAGGCCTTTCCTGAATAGCTATCCCGGCCCGAAGATTCAGCTGTCTTTTCCCTTGAGCTGCCATTGAATTATTCCATTTTTTTCTTTTCTCTTTTTAATTATTGTATGTTTTTAATCTTTTCTAATTTAATATTGTTTTAAGGGGTGGGTGGGTTAGGGTACTGATGTAGTTATGGAGTTTTTATGCTGTAAGCCGCCCCGATTGCATTGCAGAGGGGCGGGATAGAAATAATAATAATAATAATTATTATTATTATTATTATTATTTATTGGACCCCCATGCCTACATACCATAATTTTCATAATTTGTCTCTTTTCTTTGAGAGGTAGAGACAATACTTAAATTGTCAGGGAAAATAAATATTGAGATCAGAAATTTATCTCCCCCCTTTTGGGTAATTTTGGTCACCAGGCAAATGAGACGCCAGTTTGTCTACCAGAGGTCGTAAATCTGTCTTTTACTGTTCAGTTTTTCTGTCCTTCAGAGTGAGAAGAAGAGAAACAAAACTGGGTCTTTGGGTTTCTGTTCTTTCTCAGAAGGGTTGGTTATTTTGAGAGGAGAAATATATAACTGAGGAGGGATTTTTGGTGTTAGTTGCAGTCTTGCCTTGGAAGCTCCTTTTCCCTCCTCTTAGTTCTTGAGAAGCTTTGGAGCATACAGAAGCATGGATGAATGCTTTCTGTCCTTTATTTTGATTTTGCAGTTCTTTTCTTTGCAATAAAAGTTATAAAGAAAACCAACAAGCTCTTTATTGATATTTTGCGCCAGAGATATACATGGGTTTGCCCAAAAGCCCACGTTTTTTGCTGCATGTACTGAAATTAATCTCTGCTTCCCAATGCAGAGAGGGAACGGTCTCTGCATTTTTACAACATAAATAAAGGGCAGATAGGGATTTGTCATCTGTGTTACTCACTATGACAAAAGAAGATTAAGTTCAGTGGCTATGTTGCAGCTCCTCTCTGCTTGTTCTCAGGTACATGGCAGTGGAATCATATTTGTGTTCAGCTGATGACAGAACATTGTGGGAAAGGAGGAGAGATTGTGTTCAAGGAATAGCAAGAACAGGGTCCAACTTCTTGTCCATGCAGGAAACCCACTCCTATATAGAATCCTAGAGTTGGAAGAGACTACCAGGGCCATCCAGTTCAATCCCCTGCCCTGCAGGAATACCCAACCAAAGCATCTCCAACAGATGGCCACCCAGCATCTGTTTAAAAAGCTCCAAAGAAGGGGACTCCACCAAGGCAGCACATTCCATTGTTGAACAGCTCTTACCATCAGGAAGTTCTTCCTAATGTTTAGGTGGAAACTTTTTGTCCTGTAGTTGGGGCTATTGCTCTGTGTCCTAGTCTTTGGAGCAGCAGAAAACAAGCTTGCTCCCTGTTCAATATGACATGCCTCCTCTTAAGTCACTCTCAATAGAAAAAGCAGGAATGCAGGGTATGTGAATGTGTGTGCATACACAATGGAGTATTGTGAAACAGGGCATGTCCTTGGACATGAGAACTCCACACCGCCACATTTTGTCACGTATTGTTAATCAATTAATTGATACTTTATTTCGGCCACAGGCCAGCAACAACAAATGACTAAGTACTGTATGATATGATGAATTTCAGAAATGAAGATAAAGTAAGATGCAATACTCTATAAAACAGAAAATGGTTCTCAAAAAAGAATAAATACAGAATAATATTAATCAAGTTCTTTTTGTAAGGGTTAGGAGGACTTCACAGACATCATCATAATAAGAATCCTGCAAAGCAGGGTAATTACAATCATCCTAATATTATGCAAGATAAGGGTGAGGAGGCCAAGACTAATGTTACCCAGTAACTGGTAGCTGAACTTTGTGAACTATGGATTTTTCATTTCATAGTTCATGTCCTTAACTACTGTGTAATACATTGCCAGACAAGTAGATTATGAAGAAGGCTTTAGAAAAGGAGAGCAAGATAATCTCTCTCTCACACACACCCTGTTTATTTCAGTATCCAAACATATCCAGCTTCTGTTACCTTGTTTTTGTTTACTAAATCCTAAGAAGGTGTTTTAGTCAGTATGGATGTTTTCTCCTCCAGAGACTGATACAGGGATACAGACAACATGGCTGCTATCTTGTGCTGAACAGAACTTTGGGGAAAACTACCTTCCAGGACATATTCCCTCCCTCTCAATTGTACTATAGCAGGGTATCAAACTAAAAGCTCGGAGAGTGTCGTGAACTCCCTTAAACACGGAGCACCCAGAGGAGGAGAGGAGGCAGAGAATGCACAGAGAACTCAGATGAGGCAGCGAGAGAAAGTGTGGCTCATCCTGAAGAAGCAGAAAGGGAAAACAGCCTGCAGAGACTGCCCAGGCTCCCTCCCAGAGGACAGCCAAAACAGATAAGGAAAACATACCTCACTCTGAAGAACAAACAGTCTGTCTGCCAGTGATAGATGATCCAGACACCAGAGAGAGAAACACCACCCCCAGTGCCATTTAAATACCAAACGCTGACCTACTTCCTCGCTAATGAGCTCCACCTGACCTGGAAACTTTGGCTATAAATCTGATCGCAGTTTTCCTTCAAATCCCAATGCTGACAACTGCTAATCTTAGCTGCTGCACTTCTCCTGTGTTCCTGCTTGCCTTGACTTTGGACAGACTCCTGAACTGTTGCAGTCATTCCTTGCTGACTACAGACTTGGACCTTGGATCTGACTCTACTGAACTCTGGAGTGGCTATTGGTTTGCCTGGCATCTGGTATGGACACTTGGAAACTGAACTCTGGAGTGGCTTTTGACTACTCTTGCATCTTGTATGGACTATTGGTGACTGACTTCTGGACTGGCTCTTGACTTCTTTTGCTTCTATTCTGGACAATTGGCAACAGACTAGACCCCTGCCGTGTTGCTCCTCAGGCATGTGCCACTATGAGTTCAGGACAGGGAGACAGATTATATCTGAACAGAAGGTAGCAAAGGCATTAATAAGAGAAAAGAACAACAGGGCTAGATTAAAGGGGTGTTACAAACATGAGCAATAATCCGTGGTGCAGTGATAAATGTTGAAGTGGAGGCCATCGTCATGACAGCCCCTAAGGTAACATCCCCAAGGAGAGTCCAAAAAAGCAGGTACTGCTGTTGATTTGTATTTTAGATAGAGCAGTTTTCATCTCCACCTGGAACAGGTCTTAAACTAATGGGTCTTGTCCACTGAAAGCCAAGGTTGTTGCCACACTGCAAAAATAATGTAGTTTGACACCACTTTAACTATCATGGCTCCATCCTGTGGAATCCTGGGATTTGTAGCTTGTTGTGGCACCAGAGATCTCTGACAGAGAAGGCTACAGCCTTATCTGCATGAGCCATTTACCCATTCTGTCCCTGTCTGAGAGCCCTGCAGTCCAAATGATGCAGGGCATTTGCCCTGTTCTGTCATGGGCAGTTCTTACAGTGCTCTGGGGCAGAAACAGTGCTCAGATATGGGCAATCTAGTGTAGCACTGATACAGTGGTTCTAAAAAATACCAGCTAACTCTATTTCCGCTGGGAGGAAATGGATCAGGCCCTGCATGTCTGTTGCTCTAGCTACCAGTTGCACTTACTCTTCTGCATCCAGGCAACAGGCTTACAGCATGTGACCAAGGCTGGCCACACGCAGAAGTCCTTGTCACATGGTGCAGGCCAGCTTCCTACACCCAACAGAGCAAGGGGAATGGTGGTGGCAGCTGCAGTGACAGGCTGGTATTCTGTCTGGACTCCAGCCCATTTTATCCAGGTAACAGGGGCAGAATGGGCAGAATGGTGGGGAGTCAGCATATCCTGGTTCATGTAGATAAGCCCTAAATATTTCACAAAATGACATATCCCAGAATTCCATAGCACTGAGCCATGACAGTTAAAGTGGTGTCAAACTGCATGATTTCTGCAGTGTGGCAGCACCACAAGGGCTTATCTACATTGGCAATATACCCTGTTTTGCCCTGCAATCCTGATGACACAGGACTTTTGCCTCGTTCTGCCTCCAAGGGTAGTTATTTTATGTCACTGGTGAATTTGCCAGTTATTTTAAATATATGTACTATTATATGCAATTTTAAGGGGGGTAAATTGTTTTAACTTATTACTGTTGTTATGGATCTGTTTGTTTTATATCCAATTGTTGTGAGCTGCCTTGATTGCCTAATAGGCAAAAGGCGGGGTACAAAAATAAAGTTGTTGTTGTTGTTGTTGTTGTTATTATTATTACTCACCCTGGGGGCAGATATGGGGCTCAGATGAGACTTAGATGGGATAAGACCCTTTACTGCATCAAAAAAATTACCTACTTTAATCTATTGACTTGAATGTGTCAACAGGAGCCCATCCCAATAGGCCAGCCCGTTGCTGCAGCTGCCAGTCTGCATTACTCTTCCAGATCCAGGATCATCTACATGAGCCAAGAAATGCCGGCTCCCCACTACCTTATCCGGTCCACAGATCAGGCCTGTTCCTCCCCCCACCCCACCCACCATTAGCTCTATGAAATGGGCTGGAGTCCAGACAGGCATACCTGCCCATCGCTGCAGCCTTTACCATCTCCCTGGCTCTCCCTCAAGCAAGGGAGACAGCCCGCAACATATGACCAAGCCCCCCTGCATGTGATCATCTTAACCACATTCTGATGTTGCTTGGCCACATGTGTCATGGTTTTCATTTGTGAAATGCTGGAGAGTATGTTTCTATGATACAATGTTGTACATACTGTCTACATCCAGGACTTTCGTACCCATGGTATATGTTTTATTCATGCTGGAAATTGCTGAGTACAGTATGTAAAAGTCTTGAATGTCCTTTATTAACTGAAAAGTCATTTAAATAAAAAGTTAGATGGGAAAAACAAATACACATATCTTGGCCTTAATTAAAGCTCAAGAAAGGTCTCTACATAATAAGATTGATCTTCCAAGCTGTTGAAAGCAGGGGTGAAAATCATGCAGCCCTCCAGATGTTGTTCAACTGCAACTCCCGGTATTCCTCATCATGGGCTATGCTAGTTAGGGCTGCTAGGACATGTGCCTGGAAGACTGCACAGCTCACCCCTCCTGTTAGAACAACCAAATTTTAAAATGACCAGTTTTAGCAGAAAAAGAATCTAGGAAGTATAGCCTTTTACTCCTACGCATTTTTAGTCAGTAGTGCATTGGGAGGGCAGCTGGTGCTTTGTGAATAACAAGCTATTCAGTGAAAAGAAAATCTGTCATTGCTGTGTTTTTCTCTTTCTCCCTTTTCCTCCAGTTCTTCATCTCTAGGGCTATTTGCATAACAAGAGGATGAACTTTGGTGCTGAAGAGATTGTGTCTGAAATGTTTATTTAGTTTCTCACTTTCATATCAAAGAAACATCCTCTTTTCATTTACACAGGTGTAAACTGGTGTGTCCACTAAAATGAGTGCTGAAAGCATGTGTCATTTGATTAGTATGATAAATCCACTATTTAATTAATTGCAGACTCAAAACTGTGAATTGTTAATTGGGTTTCTGTCTGAGCTGTGAAATGATTGCGGTGCTGATGGCTTACTGTACATAACCTTCTCTGTGTACATCTGTTCTCTCAACTGGCCCCAATTACAGATTTCATGTGTAATTTGATACACGTGCAAAGCTCCATCATAAATGAGCTTTCTCATTTTATATAAATTGGAAAGATATAATGCCATGTTCCCATCTTCGTGTCTTTACAAACGTTATTTCTCCACGGAAGTGAGCGAGAGGCTATGGGAGACTAAACCTCACTCATGATTTATCGATTTACCTATGTCTACAAGAACTTGCTAGATTGCAGTCTCTCTCTCTCTCTCTCTCTCTCTCTCCATTCTTGCAAAATTATTCCAGAGGTCTGGAATTATTCCAAAGGTCTCCAGTAGTGAACCCATTATTGGAATCATCTGTTTAAAAGAAACAAAGAGCATACGTTAACATGTTGCTCTCCAAATGTTGTGTGATTGCAACTGCCACCATCCCTCATCTTTGGCTGTGCTGGCCTGGGTTTATGGGTGTTGCCAGCCAGGTCAACAAGGGAGTTTTGTGAGCTATATCCAATGTTAGTTACAACTAGAGTAGAACAACTGAAGTGAATGAGACTTTTTAGTTATCACCTGTTCTAGCGATGGCTTTTTTCAGTGGGTCAATGTTAATTGGTATTGACTTTGGATTTAGACCAATGTCTATAACTACAGGACTGAAATATCCTAAAGGTACCAGATCCCATCTGATTTTTGGAAGCTAAGCAGGGCCAGCCAACAAATACCAGGTGCTGTAGGTTATGTTTCAGAGGAAGGCCACCTCTGAGTATTGCTTGCCTAAGAAAACCCTAAGAAATTTGCGGGGTCTCCATAAGTCGACAGGTAACTTGAAGGCACATGCACAGGCTTACCGGCAATCATTCTGCAGAATCATGTCAGTCCTTGAACAAATACTGTGTTCTGGTATTCTGAAATTTAGTACTTGCACCACCTTAGAAATACAAGTTAGTGCTTTAGTCATAATTTCATCACTTTTTCATTCAGAAAAGCTGTCATAAGTGCTTAAAGCAAGCCTACAGGAAAAAAACAGTGAGAATACCACTGTACAATGGGTGAAATGCCTTAGAATGTAGAACTTCTGGGACTGTCTGTACAGATTGCAGAAATCCTGCTGGCCTCCGGTCATCGCCATTAGACAGGTCTCAAAGACCTGTTCAATGGAAACCCTGAGAGAATGTATTTTGTTAGCTTTGGCTGCCTTGGATATCACAAAACAGAGCCATTCTGTTGATATTCTAGCAACATCTCACTGGTGCTGTGGGCATAATGTGTAATGGTAGGGTGTCTGCATGCTACCATAGAACTAGTGCCTTACTTTGCAGGCAGATTCTAAAGAAGGAATATACAGTTTATATCACTTGGAATGTCATGTCTACTTTTTTACTTTTTTTTTTTTTGCTAAAGACACATCATTATATTAACTGTAGAAAAGGTATGTGTATAAATCTGTTTTTCAACTTATTGACCATTAACCTTCTTTTCTCAGACTGTGCACCACTGTTGTTGTTAACTGCCATCAAACTGACTTTGAGTTATGGTGACCCCATGAACAAGAGACTTCCAGGTCACTCTATCATCAACAGCCCTGCTCAGGTCTTGCAGAGGGGAAGTGGATGACCAATGGGAGTACGGGTGGCAGGAATTCCCGAAGGAAGTACGTCTAGAATGAATGACGTACTTCGTTGATTGACAGGTAGGGTTGTCAAAGTATGCGGAATATTGACACCGTGGGAACTGAAATATTTCGATGTGTAGAAATTTGCACATTAATATACTCCACATTATAAGCACATCAGAACTACATTGTGGAACTAAACAGGATTCGAAATTTTGCCATGGGAACTCCGCGATGCAAAATCAAAAGTGTGCTAATGCGATACTTTGCGCAACAAAAGTTGCCATGAAACCGACCCCTAACTGAATTACAACAGAAACGACATCTGATACAAAATGTCAGTGTGCGACTCTCACACTGTCACTTTTCTTCTCTTGTATGATTTGTAAATATTTTTTCCCTGATGAAGAAGACAGTGGCATTTTGAAAGCTTGAAGTATTTTGTGCATTTTGGTTGGCCAATAAAAGCATTTTTTTTGGTGGATTTTGTTTTAACATGAATTAAAACATAACGTAGCCAGGTGTCACCTAGCCTATATTTGTAAATTTCAATTTTTTTTTCTGCCTTGGTGTAATATTCATCTTGTTGAAATTCATTTTGTTAGTTTCGACCCAGCTCTCCAATCTGTTAATGTCATTTTGAATTCTATTGCTGTCCTCTGGGTATTTTGCTACCCCTCCCTCCAATTTGGTATCATCTGCAGATTTGATAAGCGTGCTTTCTATTCCATCACCTAAAGATGTTGAACAAGACCTGACCCAGGACTGAACCCTGAGGCACCCTATTTGTCACTTCTCTCCTAGGTGAAGAGCAATCATTGGTGAGCACTGCATGGGTTCACTCTGTCAACCAATTATGGATCCACCTAACTGTAACACTGTCTAGCCCACACTTCTCATGATTGGTCATGAGTCAGATCTCATTTTCAAACTATATGGTGCCTAATTTCATTGATATATGTTGCATCTGTGAAGATAAGAATACTCAGCTTGTTTTCTTGCACCTCTGTATCATTGATCTGCCTGAAGAACAGATGTGTCCACTGGGAGAATTTGTTACCTACCTTGGCAAATAGGCATGCAACTAACTACAAGCTCTTTTTTCCCTTCTAGTGAGCTGTGACAAATGCAAGACTAGGCAACGGACATTTCATGCCAGAATAGTATGAGCTGTGAAAATAAGCAGTTGCCTTGGGATTTGGGCATAATGGGTTGAAATAAGTGTGATTTTTCAATTAAGAGTATCCTTGAACAGGTATAGCAGTTCCTTAATTGGATGTCAATTTTTTCCAAGGCACAGCTTCACTTGCTGTCTTCTAAGTTCCAAAATTCCAGCTGACTTGGTATAGAGAGATTTATTTACAGTGCAGTTCTAGATACATGTCTTCTAAGATGTAAGGCTTCCCGAGTTCACTGAGACTCATTCCCAGATAAATATGTTCAGAATGGATACCTTACTATACACCTACTAGGTCAGTACAAACGTACAAAGTCCAACAAATATCCTTTAAAATCTACAGTCTGAGATCAATAATGTAGCTCTCATACAGTTCTGTTACAGGCAAAGGAGCAAGCTGACACTATAAGCCAAAAATAGATAGTTAAAAAAGAATGTGAAAATAAATTTCATAATAGCTACAGTGGCAGCTTCACTAAATTTAGGAGTAATTGCCATTCTTAGACCTGCATAGCTTTGCCTTCATGTTAGCTGGCAATGGCATTCCGGCGACTAGTTATTGCAAAACTTGTTATGTAATTCACAAAAGCATGTCACTTGAGCAAATAATGTCCAGCAAATTGGAAAAGTCAATAAATACTAACTTGTACAAATCTGAAATCAGTACTGGGGAAGATGTACAGATTTGGACCAGAGAAGTTGAATAGGTAAGCAGGGAAAGCAGAGGAATTGAGAATCACTTGCTTCGAGGTGTCATTTTAAATGTGGCAAGTGATTTATAAATTGATTATATGTAATTGAATAAGCATCAGTGTTGCAATATAATCCAAATTTATGGCAATACAATCCGATTAAAGTCTTTCAGATCAGGAGCTGGCCAATCATTTGAAATAAAGATATGAACTTTAGCTTTCCACACTTTGTACTCTCCTCTTCTGCATTCTGCATGCTCTGTCCATTCTCTTTTCCTGTGTTATAAAAGCGGGGTGGGGATGTTTGCTCTAAATGATCTCACAGGGTGCCTTCCAATCTATGGATGTGAGACTGGGGTCTGGTCTCAACAATATAAGGCTCCCTTAAGTGGACAAACTTGCCAAACCATTTTGTTTAATAAAATAGTGGCAAGATATCTTTCCTTTCCTTTTTTTTTAAAAGAGATAATCTTTAATAAAAGATGAGGGAAATGGCCAGGACCTCCTTGATAAAGATGTATCTTTCTGCCTTCTCTCTGTGTGAGATCATCAAGATGTGTGTTTGTGGAAAAGCTGCAGGTAGTATATTTGTGAAGACTCAGAAGAGTGAGAAGGCTGACTTGATATTTACAGGAAATCCTATTGTGCTATGGGTTGCTGTAGAAATCTGATGGGGAACAGGAGTCTATTGGGAATGTTAATACTTCGAACTCTCACCTTACACTCAGCCTGTATATCTGTAAAAAAATATAGCAGAGAAATTCCAGTAGTCCTCCAGATGGTGCTGAACTGGAATTCCCAGCAACTCTAGCTAGCATTGTCAGTAATGAGAAACGCTGGGAGTTGAAGCTCCAAAACATCTAGAGGACTTTACAGTTTCCACCGCAGCTCTCCAAATTTGGTTGGGTTGTAATTCCCATCATTTCTCATCAAGAGTTATCAATAATACATCACTTTGATTAATTTCTGTATGTTCTATTTGAGCCAGTATGAAACAGTGGCTTGAGTGTTGGATTAGGACACCAGGAGACCAACATTTGAATCCCCACACAGCCATGCAAACCCACTGGATGGATCTTGGGCTGAAAAGCAATGGCAAAACCCCCTCTGAACAAATCTTGTCAAGAAAACCAAGTTGGAAATGACTTGAAGGCACACAACAAATGTTTTGTTTGAGGAATTGTATTCTTATCACTGGCATTATGCTTGTTCCATTTTTCTTTACATAAATTAAATCTTTTAATTAACAAAAATATTTTTAAAATCATCACCATTTGCTATTCTGGTTAGGGCTGATGGGGGCAGAAATCTAGGACATCTGGAAAGCCACACTATCTCCACTCCTGTTCTCAGGAAACCAAATCCTGGACACAGAGTTGGCTTATGAAGAGAACAAGATGGGGAGCACCTCATCCCAAAATTTCAGGGAATGACACCATCCTGCTCTGAATCAGGGGCTGCCTATGCCTAGAACATCTGAAACTCCTCACCATGCAGAAGTAAGATGCAAACATATAGCACTCATTTTCATATGTGGCTTTAGCTTCTTCTTCTTTTTGACCAATCTCACTTCCATCCTTCCTCACTCATTCTCTTGCTTGTCTTGTTACTCCGTTGGCTCTTCATTTCCTCCTGTCATAGGAATATACTTCTGTTCATGCTGTGATCCATGTGATCTCAAACCACATTCTATGGTTTGAGTAGTTCAGTCAATGGCAAATACTCTTCTGCCTGCTTCGCCTCCAGCAGTTTTAAGAATGTTGCATTGTTCATTTTGGCCACTTCAATTACTCCCTAAAGCTTCTTCATCACAATACTCATTCTGTTGCAAAATCTTGGGCTCCCTGCACTTGAACAGTCCTCTTATAATCTATTTCTTGAAGATGAAATTATAAATTCAAAGACATGGCCATCATAGCATCCTTTTGGATCACCTGAGAGGGTTAGGAATCGGAGGCACTGCGCTCCAGTGGTTCCGGTCCTTCCTCTCGGGCAGGTCCCAGAGGGTGTTGCTCGGGGACAGTTGCTCCAGCAGAAAGGAGCTTACTTGTGGTGTTCCGCAGGGCGCCATCCTGTCCCCGATGCTGTTTAACATCTATATGAAGCCGCTGGGTGAGATTATTCGGAGTTATGGGGCTGGGTGTTATCAGTACGCTGATGACACCCAGATCTATTTCTCCTTGTCCCGATCATCGGTCTCGATTTCCGATGGTGTCTCTCCTCTTAATGACTGTCTTAAAGCAGTAATGGGCTGGATGAGGAAAAACAGTTTGAGATTAAATCCAGACAAAACGGAGGTGCTCACGGTAGCGGCCCTGAAACCAGGAGTTGGGTTGCAACCTCCAGTCCTGGATGGGGTCATGCTCTCCATTAAGGACTGTGTTCGCAGTCTGGGGGTGCTCCTTGATTCATCGCTTCAGATGACGAGTCAGGTGAATGCAACAGTCAGGAGTGCCTGTTATCAGCTTCAGCTGATACACCAGCTGCGCCATTTCCTGGAAGTAAAGGACCTCAAGACTGTGGTGCACGCGCTGGTAACCTCTCGTCTAGATTTCTGCAATGCGCTCTACATGGGGCTGCCCTCATGCTTGGTCCAGAAACTTCAGTTGGTACAAAATATGGCAGCCAGAGTGGTCTCGGGAACATCTCGGAGAGACCATATAACTCCAGTGTTAAGATCTCTTCACTGGCTGCCTATCAGTTTCCGGGCCCAGTATAAGGTGTTGGTTATTACCTTTAAAGCCCTAAATGGCTTGGGTCCAACTTATCTCCGGAACCGCCTCCTCCCATACAATCCTCACCGCGCACTCCGGTCCTCTGGGAGGAATTTGCTTCAGCTACAAAAATCTAGGCTGTCTGCAACCTCCCAGAGGGCCTTTTCGGTAATTGCCCCCAAATTGTGGAATGACCTGCCAAACGAGATCCATCAGATAACAACCCTGAGTAGCTTTAAAAAAGCACTAAAGACGGATCTCATTCAGCAGGCCTTTCCTAATTAGATCCCGGCCTCAGGGGATCCTGGATTCTTTTAGTCCGCTGGCCATTTATAGTATTTTATTGTATTTATTGTTTTTAATTGTGATTTTAGATTAGTTGGTTTTAATTTATAATTGTTTAATATTTTTTTATGGGGGAGGGTGGGGTGGGGGTGTTTGGGGATTTTATCTGTATTGTATTTTAATTTTTGTAAGCCGCCCCAATTGTTTTAACAGAGGGGCGGAGTATAAATAAATTTTATTATTATTATTATTATTATTAGTGTGGATCAGTCTGCAAAGGGATCTTCTAGCATCTTTGAAACTAACTGAGAGAAAGAAGTTGGCAGGCCTCAGAATAGTCCTTGAACAAAACATTACAAAGAGAAACAGCTGAATTTGGATATATCCACAAACTCCAATTCATTAACAGTGGGTTGAACAGAGACAATGGTTTCCTGGCACACTTTACATATTATAACACTAGTTAACACCCCAGCCTGAAGAAGCCTCTCTTGGCCAGTTTATCATATTTCCTTTCTGGTTCCCAGCCACTATGTTCTAATAACTCCCTCCACCATTCAAATGGTTTTCTATTCACCTTGGCTTTAGGCAAGATCTTCCTCCTGACCTTGTCCTCCAGCAACAATAATTAAAACTGAACTTGTCGTCTCATTGCCACACCCACAAGTTTTGCATTTCTATTGCTATTTGTACATACCACCTGCTCATCCATAGCTATAAAGGTCTCTTTCTAGGCACTTCACTCCATGCATCCAATGAAGTACACTTGAGTTTACAAAAGCTTATGCTACCAACTTCTTTCTCTCAGTTAGCCTCAAAGGTGCTGCAAGATGCCTTTGCATAAAATTATGACTAATTCTTCGATTGTACAGCAATGAGTCCAAAAGAGTACAAAAATTATGGCACTCCTTTGTTAGTGATAGAAATCTAACAAGGTAATGCCAGTTTTTTTTTTTTATAATGCTTGCAAGCAATTTCATGTTTAAATGTCTTATGTTGGAATTCATTGTTCCTTTGCTCTAAAGATTTAAAGATGAATCATTTATGAATGTATAATTTGCCTAAAACAGAGCTGGAAACCATCAGGCAGGGGTGATGACTACAGGTTTCTTCCCTGCCACCTCCACACCAATGTGGCTGCTAGAACTATCACTTGTGAAGGATACATATTGCAACAGAGTATCTAAAGAAACTGATTATTTTTAAAGTGGAGAACACAGATGAAAAATCATGTGTGCAGTTCAAAACACCTTCTGCTTCTGCTTCTAGAAGGAGTAGAGAACAAACTCATCTACAGTTGCCTGGAAGAGCCATTGTGGTATAATGTTTTGAGTGTTGGACTATGAGAGACTGCCATTCAAATTCCTGTTTGGCCATAGAAACCCACTGGGTGACCTTGGGCATGTCTCACTCTCTCAGCCTCCGAGGAAGGCCATGGCAAATCCCTTCTGAACAAATCTTGCAGAGAAAACCCTATGATAGGGTCACCTTAGGGTCTCCATAAATCAGAAATGACTTGAAGGCACACAACAACAAACAGTAGCCTGGGATTCCAGTCACCCCTGCAAACATTCAACAAGGAAATCTATAGTCTGCTCACATCCAGAGGACCACAGTTTTAGGAATGCTGCATTGTTCATTCCCCAAACACAATTTGGAGTCATCCATTGCTTCTGGTTGTCAGTACAAATAAAGAAGACAGTTTTTCATGTAGTGGAGAATTAATTTATAGAATTATTTGCCATAGGATGTTTGGATGGCCCCAGCACAAGTAGTTCTTAATGGATTATATTAAATTCATGAAGGACTCTATCAATTGTTATTTGCCATGATGGCTAGGGATAACTTTGTAAATACGCTAAACTAATTATTTTTAAAAAGTACATTTGGATTATTTTTCAAAGAACTAGTCTCTTATAGCATGAAAAAAAAGGAAGGGAGGAGGAGGGGAAAAAAATGGTGCAAAAAAAAAACCCTTTAAGACTAACTGTTTTTTATTTTTGCATGAGATTTCATGGATATAAACCCACTTTTTTGGATGCAGTGATAATAAATGTTCACTTACGAAGCACATTTGTACAGTTATGGGAATGGAATGGAATGTAACAATAGGATCCACAGTGATGCAAACCATGTTCCTTGTCCTAAATAGTCAGTGGCACTGCTATGGGCACCCACATGGCACCACAGTATGCAAACATCTTCATGTCTGACCTGGAACAATGCTTTCTCATACATATGCCCATACACCCAGAAACCTCTCCTCTGTCTACGATTCCTTGATGACATTTTTGTTGTCTGGACACATGGAAGGCAATCACTTGAGACCTTTCAACAGAATTTCAGCAACTTCCATCCTAGCATCAACCTGAGCCTGTAACAATCCACACAACAAATTCACTTTCTTGACACCACTCTGCAACTGCATGTTGGACTTCTAAGCACCACTCTTTATTGAAAACCCACCTTTCCTGTCAAAAATCCTCCTTTTTATGTTTGATGTATATATCTCTCTATCCTTCCCTGCCCCTCAAAACACAGATTTAAGAGTTTGTTTTGACGAAGTGGCTTATGGACACCAGTACTGGTTCTCTCATGAGATAGGATGAACCACTGGATTCAGACGGTTAAGTGGAAAAAGATAGTGAAAACCCTTTCCCCCACCACTGCTTCACTGTAGGAAGAAGGCACCATGACAAATGCCCCGGAGAGCCCCTCCATCTCCAGCGGTGGAAAATACAGGCATAGGAGTGTGATGCACAGGCACGCCAGCCGAAATTACATCACCGTTCAGCCTGGCCGCCCCGACACTTCTGCTGCCACCACACCTCTCACTGGTGCCACAGAATGAATAACCTGTGGAAACTGCAGTTCTACAATTAAATAGATAGTATGTGTACTTAACAATCCTAAATATACACTGGACTGATTATGTGATGAATGTTGCTGTCCTTGAGCAAGCAGGGATCACCAGCATTGAGGCCATGATATTGAGAACACAGCACGTTTGTAGGATGGACGACCATCGCCTCCCAAAAATAGTACTCTATGGTAAACTCGCCACAGGTCAGCGTAAGAGGGGCGCTCCAAAAAAGCGATACAAGGATTCCATGAAACAACATCTTAGGCTTGGCCAAACTGATCACCAATAATGGTCCACCCTGGCTTCACATCAGGAGGCATGGAGACGCACTATCCACAATGCTGCAGCTTTATTTGAGAACTCACGCCGAACAAGTCTTGACGAGAAATGACAACGCAGAAAGAGTCACAACCCGGAAACATCACCCCAAGGAGACCTTCTGCTGTGCTTTCTGCAACCAGACTTGTTTATCTCGGATTGGCCTTTTCAGACATCAGCGCGGATGAGTCCTTCCTGAATCTTTGTTTGTGAAGAAAAGCCAGAGAGATGTATTAATCTGTTTACTAGCTATGTTTATATCTCACCTTTCCTCCAATGAGCTGACTAGTGGTATACCTGGCTGTCTTTCTTGATTTTACCCTCACAACCTTGTGAAGTGGGTCAGGCTGACAGTAACTAGCCCAACATCACCTACTGAGTTTCAAGGCTTGGGACTAAAGCTTGGATCTCCCAGGTCCCCTGGCCTAACACTCTTACTACTACACTACAGAGGTTCACTATACTGTCCCGTCAAGGTCATTTAAGCAACAAAAAAGCTACTCCTGCCCTTCATTAATCAGCACAGTAGCCTGAAAAAAACAAAAACAAAATCTCACTGAAACACAAGGCTGTTGGATATAGAATCATAGAGTTAGACCACAAGGGCCATCCAGTCCAACCTCCTGCCATGCAGGAATAAACAATCAAACCATTCCCCACAGATGGCCATCCAGCCTCTGTTTAAAAACCTCCAAAGAAGGAGACTCCACCACACTCCAAGGCAGTGTGTTCCACTTCCGAACAGCTCTTACTGTAGGCAAAGGAATCAAGCATCTGTGAAGCCGAGAGTTATGAAGACCATTTGAAGTATTTATGCATCTTTCAAGGATATTTGGGAAAGAGATGGCAGACTCTGAAATCATGAATTGACTGAATTGTTTGCAGACCTTAAATGTGTAGTTTGTTTGCTTTTTTTAAAAAAAAAGTCTCTCATGCCACTGTGTGTGTATGTACTTTCAAGTTGCCTCATGGTAACCCCATATATTTCATAAGGTTTTCTTAGGCAGATGTGGTTTGGCCAGTTCCTTCTTCTGAAATACAGCCTACAGCACCTGGCATTTGTTGGCAGTCTCCCATCCAAGCACTAACCAGGGCTGACCCTGCTTAGCTTCCAAGGTGAGGCAGATCTGGTGCCACCCACACTGGTAAACCTACTGTGCCAGCTGCTGAGGACAGGATTGTAGTATGTGGGGAAATAATTATTGTAATGTAAAACAATCTTGTGTACCGCATTCACATACTAAGATAAGTCTAGGAATTTTCCCTGCATGCTTCTGTTCTCCCAAATTCCCTTTCTCTTGTTTCACTAGGCAATTCCAGCCAACTGGAGAGATGGGTCATTCAACATGACCTAATTTAAATATTATTGCTCTTTGTGCAAGTTCTCTTTTAAGTTAGAGTCTCCATGCAGCTGTAGCCATCTTATGTAGTCATGCTTTGAAGCCATGCTGCTATGAAGCCTTGCTATGATGCTATGCCATGATGTTCACCATGCAGCCTCTACCGCTAAAGGCTGGGTGAGTCATTCTACCCTAAATCCTCCTAGTTAGTTAGGAACCCTTTTTTGAAGTTTGTTTTAGTATGTAGATTAAGATTGCTATACCTTCAGTAAGCTTTTGATGTGCATTTTTAAACTGACTCCTTTGTTTTTGTAATGAGTCTAATTCATTGGGTGATCAGACCTCAGAACACTTTTAAATGTTAATTGAGCTTGTCTCAGCATGAACTTTAAAGTGAAAAGACTTTTACTTTTTTAAAGAAGATATTTTTATTTCCTTTTTAAAAAGGGCTAGATCCCTGGAATTTTTAATACATTTTTATTTTTAGACTCATACCTCCTACAAGGATTCCCTCAGTTTCGTTTGTTTTGTTGTCGTCGTTTTGAGGTGTGTTTCAGTGAGTTGTACCCCTATGACTTCAATTTTCACACAGTCGCTTTACTATTTTTTAAAATTATTTTATTATTTTCCCCACCCTAATGAACAGGGGAGGGGGAGAGAGAGAAATCCGGAATCTTCCAATATGAATTAGGTAGATTAAAAAAAAGACAGTAAGCCCCTTGGCCGTCCAGGCCGGTGGAACATGATATATGTTTTTATTGAAAAAGCGGAGAAGTCCCGGTTTGCGCTATGAAAGCTGAGAGGAGAGGCGACTCCCTGAGGCAGCTGAGGGCGGCAGAGGGGGGTGGGTGCCCGTGGGTGGGTGGCTGAGAGCGCGCGCGCCTTCTTTCCCGTGGAGCAAAGGCGAATGGGCATTATCCTGGCGAGCGAGGAGGAGGAGGAGGAGGAGGAGGAGGAAAAAGCAACCCTCAGTGAGGGACTTCGCCGCCTTCCGAGAAAGGGGAGGAGAGGGGAGGGGGTGCGCCGGGAGATCCTGGAGTGACGAAAGAAGGGAACTCCTTCTCGGCGAGGAGGGAGCCAGAGGGAATCCTGTGGCGAGCCGAAGCGCTGACTAAGAGGGGACAAGAACGAGAGGGGACGGCGAGGATTTGGCGGGCTCGCCTCGCCCTTCCCTCAGGCGTGGCTGCGAAGCGAGGCGCGGGGAGTCTTGGCCTTTGGACCCCTGAGGGGAAGGGGGAGCGCTGCCCTTGCTGCTGCCGCCACCGCGTATCCACCCATCTCTCGCTCTCTCTTTTCTCTCACACACACACCCTCGCCTCACTCCCACCCCCTCGTCTCCTCTCCGTGGGAAAGCGCGCAGCCTCTCCCTCGCTCGCTCGCTCGCGGGAGCGTTTCCCCCCAGCCACCCTCCATGGCCACCGCCGGCAGCCTCCTCGCCCGCGCCATGCAGCCTCCTTCCCCTCCTCGGGCGCGGCTGCTCTAAGCCCATGCCATGCTGCTGCCTCTCCTGCCGGCGCTGCTGGCCGCCCTGGCGCCTCCCCTCCCGTGCCGAGGCTGGTCACCCTCGGCGGCCGCTCCTGACTCGGGTGGGAAGGAGACGCCGTCGCCGCCACCGCCGCTGCTGCCCCTCAACTTCTCCGCCGCCGCCGCGGCGAAGTCTTCCTTCCCCACAGCCGGGGCCGCTTTGGCCGCCGACTTGCCGCCAGGAGCAGGGCGGGAAAAGGCCCCCCGAGCCCCCGGCAGCAGCCCCTCGGCGACGGCGACAGCGGCGACGGGGGCTGCCCCTTCTCCTCCCGGGCCGCCCCGCGCCGCGCCGGCCCCCCAGCCGCCCCGCGAGGACCCTCCGTGCAACATCAGCGTCCAGCGGCAGATGCTGAGCTCGCTGCTGGTGCGCTGGAGCCCGCTGGCCTTCCAGAGCCAGTGCGACCTCGTGCTCTTCTCCACCAGCAGCGGGGCCGGCGGGCGCGCCTTCTTCTCGGCCGCCTTCCACCGGGTCGGGCCGCCCCCGCTGCTCATCGAGCCCGTCGGGCTGGCGGCCGGCGGCGTCCAGCAGGACCTGCGCCTCTGCGTGGGCTGCAGCTGGGCGCGGGGCAGGCGCGTGGGCCGCCTCCGCCCGGGACCCGCCGCCGCCCTCGCCTCCTCCTCCTCTTCCTCCTCGGTGGCCTCGTCGGAGCCCGGGCAGCAGCCGCCCTGGCAGCAAGGCGAGCGGCTCCAGTTCTGCTGCCTGGATTTCAGCCTGGAGGAGCTCAAGGGGGACCCCGGCTGGAGGATGAACCGAAAGCCCGTCGAGTCCACCTTGGTGGCCTGCTTCATGACTCTGGTCATTATCGTCTGGAGCGTGGCCGCCCTCATCTGGCCGGTGCCCATCATCGCCGGCTTCTTGCCCAACGGCATGGAGCAGAGGAGGAGCGCCGCCACCGCGGGGAACGCGCCTGGGGCCGGGGGAGCGGCTAAATGACCTCTGGCCCTCCCATCGGCCCTCGCTTTCCTCCAGGGCGCCTTCGCAGCTGCAGCTTCCTCGTCGGATCTCATCCGGGCCCGATCATGGTTGTGGGGCCTCTGGACTGGAGGGACCTCATTCTCCTTCTCTCTCTCTGTTTTTTTTTCTTGCTGGGGAGGGGGGGGACATTTAAAGAAATCTATTTTGTAGATGATTACCTTAAAGCCATCTTCTTGGCGTCGAATTTAGAAGCTTGGATTTGGAGGATGGGTTGGAAATCTAGCTGGATGGCTTCCTCGCCAAGGGATCTTTGGAGGGAAACAACGCATTCTTGCCTCTCTAGTTTAGATATATTTCTCCTGTGCTCAAATTCAAAATCTGGAAGGGGGGAGGATGATGACCAAAACCTGTGTATTTGCTTTATATATACTTACCAAAAAAAAAAAAAAAAAACCACCCTAAAACCCTCTTTAAAGTCAATATTTTAGTAAAGACCGCGCACTTAAAGCCAGTGCACTTTGCAGTAGTTGTAAGTCAGAGTGCTTCTTTGTACAGGAATACACTTTATGTCTTTGGAAATTTTTATTTACTAAAAGGAAACTTTTTTTGGCAGGATTTTAAATCTGCTAAAACTATATATATATATATATATATATATATATATATATATATTAGATATATTGCTCTGGGAGAACCTGGACATCACTCTTTTACAGTGTGTGTGCGTGTGTGTTTCTTATTAGAAATATTGTGTGATTACTATTGTAAGTATCTTAGATTATTAATACAGATATTTTCTTTGCTCTAACGTTCAAGACTTTGCTTCATCTGTTTCTCTCAGAGTGGTTTTGCAAGGCAGGAAATCCAGAGTAAATCAAATCTAGGTAAGAGCAGAGGTTTAAGAACCGTTTTCATTCATCTCCCAGTAATCACTCCACAGTGCTGGTGGAATAACAGGTCACACGCTCTTTGAACTCAGTTCAGTTTATGTTTTGTTAACTCATTCAAGGAGGCAGTTTAAAGGTTTAAGCAGTATGGCTTGTTGACTCCCTTTTATCTCATGATAAGTAATGTGTGTTTGTTTGTTGTGTGCCTTCAAGTCATTCAGCCGTATGGAGATCCTAAGGCGAACCTGTGACAGGATTTTGGTGGCAAGATTTGTTCAGAGGGAGTTTGCTTTGTTCTTCATCTGAAGCTGAGTGAATGTGACTTGCCCAAGGTCACCCAGTGGGTTTCTGTGCCCATCTCTCTCTCTCTCTCTCTCTCTCTCTCTCAGGCTTTTCTTCACCAACAAAGATTCAGGAAGGACTCATCCCGCGCTTTCTGCAAGTGTGGTGATAACTAAAAAGGCCAATCCGAGATAAACAAGTCCGATTGCAGAAAGCACAGCAGAAGGGGATTCAAACCCTGTTCTCCAGAGTTGTAATCCAATGCTGAAACCACTACATCACTCTGGCTCCTCAAGTAATATGTGTATGTGCTTTCAAGTCACCTGTTGACCTATGGCAACTCCATGAATTTCATAGGGTTTTCTTAGGCAAGAAATACTCAGAGGTGGTTTTGCCAATTCCTACCTCTGAAATATATTATTTTGTTGTGTGCCTTCATGTAGTTTCTGACTTATGGCAACTCCCTATGAAATATAGCACCTGGTATTTGTTGACAGTCTCCCATCCAAGTACTAACCAGAGCTGACCCTGCTTAACTTCCAAGATCAGAAGGGGTCTGGTGCCTTTAGGATATTTACCAGTAGTAGTGCCATATAAACGAAAAGCAGGGTGACATCTCCATGGCTGCATTTTATATAAATACACAGTGACATGTGAATGACATAAAGTAAAAAAAAAAAAAAAAAGTTGTCTTCCAGCATGATATGAAATATTTATTCAAAGTTTTGGTGAAATGCTCAGGTGGAATTTATTTGCAACTCAAATTTATTAGACAAGGAGTGTTTAATTCATCAGCAAACAGTGATTGATTTTATGAGACATTCCACTATTAGGATTTTTTCAGGGGGAATAGGGTTAGCTTGCTAAGCAAATAAGCAATGATGATACCATTTGTTTATGCCCAAAGTGTTACCTTATGTCTCTCCAGATCTTGTTGGGCTGTAGCATTTACTGTGCTGACTAGGGTAGGTGGAACTGCAGTCAGTGGTATTTTGAAGTACAGGTGCTCATTGGCTATGCTGATCCATATGAACACAGCAGCTTCAGCAGTTTTCATCTCCACATTTTTTTTGAAAAACATATGGGCCTTTATTGCCTGTTAAAGAGCAAGCCGCTCCCCAAAACCTGTACATTACAACTGGGATATCTCCCAACAATGTATTGCTTCTGGGAGCATTCATTTTTCCCTAAGCTGCTGTGCAGCTAGGCTCAGAGGGAAGATTGAAGGCTGGAGTGAGGCAAATGATAGGATCAGTGCTGCTAGTCAAAAGTGCTTAAACCCTGTGAATTCTGCCTCCACTTCACCATTGGCTGCAGTTCAGCAACATCTGAAGGACCACAAGTTCCCCTTGTCTGGTTTGTGGAATTGAAATTAGGAAGAGAGAAATAAAGTTAAATGTTACTGTCTCCCCCCCTCCCACTTTTATCTCCAACTATGGAAGTTTAAACACTGATTTGTGAGCACTGCATTCTAAAGGTTTGTCCAGGTTTAATCAGAGAAAATAAAAGTGCTGCCATAGGAAATACTGCAAGATAATCTTTAGAATATAGCAGCCTACCCAAAATTCTGAAAGCTCCAGATCCCATCTGATCTTGGAAGCTAAGCAGGGTCAGGCCTGGTTTGTACTTAGAAGGGAGACACCAGGGAATCTCAAGTGTGATAGGCTATATTCAGTGGAAGACTATAGGCTGTATTCAGTGGCAAACCTCTCTTGAATAAATCTTGCCAAGAAAACCTTCTGGTAGAGTTGAAATACGGTAAGTGGATATACATGTACTGCTTTCTGCTCCAACCCAAGACATTTGTGGAAATAAGCAGCCCTCCACATGTGATTTTGGTGAATATGTGCATCTGTATAAGCATCACTGTCTGCATCATGTCGATCTGAGCCCTATTGAATTAGCTGGATAGTTTGTGTTTATATTGGCAAATATATGCACATACATCCAGGGTTTGTGTTCCAGCTGAATTTGACTTTGGACTATTAACAAAAGAAAAGGTTGAGAATTCTTTTAACTCAGTGGAGTTTTCCTTCTAGCCCTTAATGAAAACATTATCTTAAATGAGGGTTGTGTTATTTTATTATTCATAATCTTCAATCTCTAATACTTTCCACCAGAGGTGAGAAATGTACAAAAAAACCCACATTATTTGCCTCTCGTATTAGGGGAATAGCATTTCGTTCTCACTGCATTTTTACAAAAAGCCACCAAAACAAGTGTGGGCATATGTAGCAGATCCAGGGGCCAGTTTTCTGCTCCTGGGAAACTAGGGTCCATACAGAGTGCCAAGAATGTCCTCCCATCTCAAAAAACAAAACAAAAACAAAAAAAAAAACCCACCCCAAACCAGAAGTAGCTAGAAGTCTACTTCAGGCTTTGAAAAACATTTTTAGATGTTAGAACTGTGCAGGATGCCCCTTGCAACCTATTTAAAAGATGAATCCCAAGACCGGCAATTCATTCATTCATTCATTCTCAATCTCTCTCTCTCTCTCTTTCCAGAAAAATGGTGGACTAGACAGGAGGAGTTGAAGGCCATGTGCGGTTGCACATGGCTCCAGGGCTATACAGTACTTGACCACTCCTGATGTAACATTTGGAGTGTAAGTGATGGAGGGCATCCAAACACTGATAATAAACTGGAATAGATTTAGGGTACAGCCCAATTAAGTTAAAGTTTTGGTTTAAATGGAGCTAGACAGACCCATTTTATTTTTCAGTGGCATGCCATTGTTGCTTGTGGCCATCTCCTGCCCACAGCCAGATTTGCTGCATGTTTGAAGTTCCATTTAGTTTGGTGAGATCACAGTATAAATGTCTTTAGAATTGGGATGTGAGCCTGCAGTCCTAATTATACTTGGAAATCAATATTATTGAACACAGTAAGACTGGCTTCTGACTAAACATACATCACCCCACAGTGTGTAGAAGTTAACAGTGTTTTGTTGAAGTTAGGTATTGTTTCTCTTTCAGAGGTAAATGTCCTTGATCAGGCCTTTTTTTCTTGGGACATGTCAATGAACTTACTGAACATGAAGATTTTGTTCCACTGAAACATGGTTTCAAGAAACAGTTATATCTGTTTGTGTATTTCTAATGCAGCACAATTTTAATCTTTCAAGATATTAATTGGTGATTTATATTTGTTTCGAGCTTATCTCCACCACAGTGGGCAATATTGAGATTTATGGAATCTGCTTTTTTTTAAACTGGAGATTCATCAACCAGAGCCTGTTGCAGGAGACATATACTTAGAATTCAAGCATCCTGAGTCCAGGATTATTTTTTTTTAGTGCCCAAACTAAAGCCACAATCTACTGAACATTTTCCAAAGGTCCACTACTAATGACAGGTTTACTTCTTACTACTTCTGGTTTACAAAGTCAAAAAGTTATTTTGACAAGGTGAATTGTTGCTTCAGCTGCATCAAAGTTACTGGGGTGGGGTGTCATTGTTTCACCCACTGTTGTTTTTATAGACAGGGAATCTCAAAGTGTGTTAGTCAGTCATTCTCAGCCACTCTCTTCATTGTGGGCTTGCACTGGTTTCTACCTACCTCTGCATTTCTAAAATAGTGAGAAGTCTTTGGTTGAAGCAAGATCATTTTCTTTGCTTTCAAAGACTGGTGTGAGTTAAGGGATTACTATTGCAGTACCATGGAGCCAGCATGATTTGGTGGTTTGAGTGTTGGACTACGACTCTGGAGACCTGGGTATGAATAGCCACTCAGCCACGAAAATCCACTGTCTGATCTTGGGCAAGTCACACACTCTCAGCCCTCAGAAAACCCTGTGATAGGTTCACCTTAGGATCACCATAAGCTGGAAATGACTTGAAATCACACAACAACAACACCCACGAATCATAGAAATAAGTCCTTCGTGTTCTACCATAATCACCACTGTAGTACTGATGTTTTGTTTCTAATTATGCCAAATACAAGAATGTGATTTTCTTTGATCTAAGTTTCCTGAAGTTTTGTATTTATATCTCCAAGTATGTTTCATGCAAGATGGACCAAATTTCTTGAGGTCACTTCCTCCTGATGGACTTTTTGTAATCTCTGTTGTGGAGAACCTTTAAGCCATACCTTGTGTTTCATTTTAGGGTGTATTTTGAAAACCACTTAAGCATGCCATAGTTTGTTTTTTTAAAAAATCTGCATTCAGACTAACATTAGGTTTTTGGGGTTTTTTTGCTTGACTTCTCTTTCTGTAGAATTCTTCCATGGCTATTAAATTTTATGGAATATTAATGGTGGTTAGGGGTGAGGGAGATTTAAAAGATGATGGGAGATGTGAAGTTGAAGGCTTTCACGGCTGGCATCCATAGATTTTCCTTGGGTTTTTTTCTGGGCTGTGTTCTGGGATAGTTTCTTTCTGATGTTTTGCCTGCATCTGTGGCTAGCATCTTCTCTGAAAGAAACTATTCCAGAACACAGCCTCACAGCCCAGAAAAAAATCAAGGAAAATCTGTTTTAGTTTTGGCACTAAAAAACCCAAGGAAAATCTATGATGGGAGATGTTTTCTGAAGGAAAAAAATCCCTGTGGCACCTGAAATATTAGCATATATAGTCTGATATAAGCCTTTGTAGGACCGAAGCTCACATTATCAGACTCTGATTTGTTGTAAACCTTTTAAAAAGTTGTCTTCAATACAGTGCATTATGTGTACAACCCCATGATTCAACCATGCTTGAACAAAGAGAAAACCACATGGCCTTAAATTTAGAGAACAATACTACTTTTACCTCCAGCACCATCCTTTGCATTCCATACTTTGCTTTTGCTGTTGTGTGCCTTCAAGTCATTTCCAACATGACCTATCACAGGGTTTTCTTAGCAAAATTTGTTCAGAGGGAGTTTGCCTTTGACTCCTGGGGCTAAGAGAGTGTTACCTGTCTAAGATCACCCAATGGGTTTCCATGGCTGAATGGGGATTGGACTATGACTCTGGAGAATAGAGTTTGAATCCCCGCTTGGCCACAGATGCCCACTGGGTGACCTTAGGCAAGTTACACTCTCTCAGCCTCAGAGGGAGGCAATGGCAACCCTCCCTGAACGAATCTTGCCAAGAAAATCCTGTGATAGGTTTGCCTTAGGGTCACCATAAGTTGGAAACAACTTGAAGGCACACAATAACAACTCCAGAATAGTAGTCCAATGCTCAAACCACTAGATGTTGTAAATTCTATACCTGCCACTGGATGCTGTTTATCACTCTCACTCTAACCAGTATCTATGATGGTGGTAGAAGCCAAATGTCATGCCTTATACATATACCATAAATACTTTTCAGTCATTTTATTAAATCTGTTTCAATTTTCTGGTATCTTACTGAGATCCAGTGGTGTTCAGTTGCTTTATTCCTTCTGAGAAGCAGTGCTGTTCAGCTGCTTTTGTTCAGCTGTGTGTTTAAAACCTGTGTACGTTTGTGTCTCTGTCTGCCTAGCTATCTATCATTCTTGAACATGGAACACAACAGCTTTCAGAAGCTAACTAAAATTCAGCACCAGCCAGCAAGATCCAGTGTGATGATCAAATTGCTCCGTAATTTTCCAGGTGTGAACAGGGAAGTTTGGAAAGTGTCCAATACTGCTGTGGCGGATCTATTACATTAAGAAGTGCTTTTCCTAAAACAGGAACACATTTTCATGGAACTATGTTCTATTGAAATAAGTGGTGGACACTTTCAAATACGGTTGTCCCCTCTGTATCCACGGATTTGGTATCCACGGATTTAAGTATTCACAGCTTGAAAATATTCTTTAAAAAATAATAATCCAAAAAGCAAATCTTGATTTTGCCATCTTATATAAGGGACACCATTTTGCTGTGCCATTGCATATAATGGGATTTCAGTGTTCACGGATTTTGGTATCCACAGGGGGTCCTGGAACCAAACGAATATGAAGGGACAGCTGTAAATATGTTTAGGCCTGACTTTAATGGAGGGATTGATGCTCACTGGGGTTATGTTAAGCTGAATTTGGCTAAAGTTTGAATATAGTTTCCTGTCATTGATTTCCTTAGAAAGATGATAGGCAGCTTGTTGGCCAAGTTGTGCAAGAGAGAAATATTATTACAGAAAAAGCAAAGTATGTAGTATAATAATTAGTAATGCAGAAGTCTTGTTGAAATCCAAGAAAAGTGTGTTAGCATAACTCTGCCTAGAGTTTTAGCCCAAACTTAAATTGTTTAACATACATTTTCTTGCAAAACCAAAAGCAATATTATTGCATAAAATGAACACAGAGGTAGGAAAGTGTATGAATTTTTCCAACATCAACTACACCCTACAAATTCACTCAGCAAAAATCTGGAGGGCCAAGGTGCCCAGTTGGATGATAACATTAAATTATTCAGAAAGCTTTAGAGACCTCAAGCAGATGGAGTAAAGCTCTCAGTAAACATTGGAAAATTCAGTCAGTGGGAACCAAATGACAAATGAGATTCAGTATAAATAAATTTGAAGTGATGAATATTGAGGCCACCTAAAGCTAACACTACCAGTGGTGAAAGATGATGGGACTCAAAAGCTGTGTAGCACAGGAAATTCAGCAGATGAAATGCAGCCCTCCTGATGTTGGAATATGTTCCAGCATCTATCACCATCAGAGATACTGGCTATAGCTGATAGGTGTTGGAAGTCCAACGACATCTAGAAGCCCAGAAGCTGCCCATTTTTAAAAAGGAGAGTTCAACACAAGTTATCACTTCAGTTATTTGGGTATGCTCTGAACCCATCCAGATCATGATTTAACCCTTCCTACAAAATTTATCAAAAAGTAGTTAAAGAAAATATAATCCATGTTTATAATGCCAAAAAACCTATCTCAAAATCTACTAGAGATAATACAGTATGAGTTGACTTAATCAGTTAAAAAACATAATTGTGTGAAATCACCCTTAATGCCCATGTGAAAATGCCCTTCCTCAGGTTGTGATTAAAATTCTAGCTTCATTAGGTATTTACTGAACCATGATCACCAGATACCTTGTTTTGTGATGGATTTCTCTCAAATTAGTTTGCTCCATACAAAGCAAGGATACCATGGAAAAATCAGCACTTCAGCTGATCGAGAAGGTGTTGCTAAGCAATGTGAAGTTAGAGAGATACAAAAGAACACTCAAAGAGGATAATAAGCAAAGAAAAACAAGAACTGTCATTGTCTGAAAAGAATGCAAGACTGGAAGAAAAGAGGCATAAAAAGTAGAATAGAAGTAAATGTGGGAAAGAAAAAAAAAAAGATGATGGATGTAATGAACCAAACACCTTCATTGGCCTGGGATGTAGAAAACACAATTTATGTAAGCTGAAGCATTTGTATTGTATCCATTGGACTAAGGACTAAATCTGTAACCAGGACTAATCTGTTACAGAACAGACCAAAGGCAGGGAATGACAGAAGTCCACTAGTGGTCACACAGAGCTCCCAACTGAGACTACTCAGACATATCAATTAACCTATTGTGGACAATAATGCTGCCCTCTCAAGAGCGCTTGGTGGCAGGCCTTTACTTGCCTTCAGACAGGCTCCCAATCTCAAAAGGTTTACTAACAGGAGTCAACAGTGTGATGCAGTAGCTAAAAAAGCCAATGCGATTCTAGGCTGCATTAATAGGACTATAGTGTCTAGATCAAGGAAAGTAATAGTGCTACTCTATTCTGCTTTGGTCAGACCTCACCTCGAATACTGTGTCCAGTTCTGGGCACTACAATTTAGGAGGGATATTGAGAAGCTGGAACATGTTAAGAGGAGGGCAACCAAAATGGTGGGAGGTCTGGAAACCATGCCTATGAGGAGTGGCTTAGGGAGCTGGGCATGTTTAGTCCAGAGAAGAGAAGGTTGAGAGGTGACATGATAGCCATGTTTAAATATTTGAAGGGATGTCACAGTGAGGATGGAGCAAGCTTGTTTTCTGATGCTCCAGAGACTAGGACACAGAGCAATGGGTTCAAACTACAGGAAAAGGGATTCCACCTAAATATTAGGAATAACTTCCTGACAGTAAGAGCTGTTCGGAAATGGAATACACTGCCTTGGAGTGTGGTGGAGTCTCCTTTGGAGGTTTTAAAGCAGAGGCTGGATAGCTATCTGTTGGGAATGATTTGATTGTGTGTTCCTGCATGGCAGGGGTTGGACTGGATGGCCCTTGTGGTCTCTTCCAACTCTATGATTCTATGGATGAGGAGCTGGGTACAAGACCTTGCCACAAACCCAGATGCCAACTCTGCCCACACATCTACTCAGGAAATGTCATCACAGGATCTAATCACACAACCCACAATACTACAGATACCTTCACTTGCTCATTCTCTAATGTGATATAAGCCACCCGCTGTCAATAATGCCCTTTAGCACTCTACACTGGGCAAACAGGCCAGTCTCTGCACCAGAGCATAAATGGACATAAAAGAGACATTAGGAATGGGAATACACAAAAACCAGTTGCAGAATACAGTACTTCAGTCTTCCTGGACATTCTATCTCAGACCTCAGAACAGCAGTTCTTGAACAAAAAAAATACAAAAGAAGATTGCAAAGGAAAAAAGCAGAATTGGAACATATCTACAAACTCCAGTCCATCAACTGGGTTGAACAGAGGCAATGGTTTCCTGGCACACTACACACATTATAACATTTGTTAACATCTCAGCCTCATAACATTTCAGCTCTCAGCCTTCTTGGCCAGTTTGTCACATTTCCTTTCTGGTTTCCAGCCAGCATCACACTACATTCCAATAACTCCCTCCATCACTCATATGATTCACCTTGGTTTTAGGCAACATCTTTCCTCTTGCCCTTGTCACCATACCCACCAACAGAAATGTTTGCGTTTCTGTTACTAATTTGCACACAACACCTGCTTATTCATAGCTATAACTAGTCAGGAGTGCTTATTATCAGCTTTGGCTGATATGCCAGCTATGCCCCTTCCTAGAACTGGCAGACCTAAAGATGGTAGTGCATGTGCTGGTAATCTCAAGGTTGGACTTCTGCAATGTGGTATACATTGGGCTACCTCTCTACCCAATTCAGAAACTCCAATTAGTTCAAAATATAGCAGCCAGATACATCCAGAAGTGAGCGTATTATACCAATATTAAAATCGCCCGATCGGCTGCCAATTAGTTTCTGGGCAAAGTACAAGGTGTTGGTTATTACCTTTAAAGCCCTATATGGTTTGGGTCCAGGTTATCTTCAGGATTGCCTCCTCCCATACAATGCACCCTGTACACTCAGGTCCTCTGGGAGACATTTACTTCAACCAGCCTGGATTAGATTGGCAACTGTCACCCAGAGGACCTTTTCATTGGCCACCACAGACTGTAGAATGACCTGCTGGAAGAGATTCAACAGCTAAACATGCTGTCAGAATTTAAAACAGCACTAAAGACCTCTCCCTCCCACCAGCCTACCCAGCTGATTTTAATCTTTGAATTTTAAATTAGTATTTTAAGTCTTTTTAATTTTTATTTTACCCTGTCTCAAGCCTTGGGGAGAGGCAGGTAAGAAATAAATTTGATGATGATGGTCTGTTTCTAGGCACTTCACCTATGCATCTGACGAAGTGGATTTGAGTCTATGAAAGCTTATGCTACCAGGTTCTCTCTCTTAATTAGCCTCAAAGGTGCTACAAGATCCTTTTGCCTGCCACTGTATGTGTGATGGATCAGGGTTTCTTTCACACTACATAATTATAGCGCTATAATGCCACTTTAACTACCATGGCAACATCCTATGGAATCCTGGGACTTGCAATTTGGGGAAGGGGATTTAGAATTCTCAAACACGGAATTCTTAGTACCCTCACCACACTACATACCCCAGGATTTGATAGGATGTTGCCATAGCAGTTAAAGTGGCATTATATAGCGCTATAGGTGTTTATTATGAATGTCCCTCACAGGGACCTGGGTTCTTGTGACCCTGCACCTAAAACCTTTAAAACACACCTTGGTTTATCATTTGGGTGTTCTAGGGTGCTTACGACACTGGACCAATGAATTTTTCCTATTTGGGGTTGTCACAGGGGTTCAGGTTTGTATATGCGTGACTGATTTCCCCCTCAAAACTCTCAAATAAATTATAGTCAGCCAGAGATGTAAACAGTTACAATAACAAAAGGAGCAGCACACAACAGTAGTGAAGCATGGAAACTATCTCTACTTATTTCAGCATAACAATTTGTTCCTACTTTAAACTTTCTTTGTACTCTCCCCATAGACATTCCATCACCAACTTTTCCTCCTTAGCTCCAACATACTCCTCCAACAAACTTAATTCAATCCCTCATTCTGCCCCCTTCTGAAAGTTAGACAAGTATCTGCTTTTATATTTTTCCTCCTCAGCATGCCCCCACCCCGCAAAAGCATTCTAAGGGTTGTGACTGGCTGGCTCTGCATGCACTAGGCAGGCCTGCTGTCCTTCTGTCCATCACAACAAGGTTGATGTGGACTATGCTTTTCACATTCATTATGACCTGGCTGGAACAGGGCTCTTTCACACTACAGAAGTATAGCACTATGATTCTACTTTATCTGCTATAGTTCCATCCTATAGAAAGACAGTGTGGTGGAGTGCTTTGGGTGTTGGACTAGGGACTTTATTAGACCACCCCCCTAAACCCTGTCCTTTTGTTTGGCCATGGAAGCCAACTGGGTGACCCTGGGTAAGTCACATTCAGCCTCACAGGAAGACAATGGCAAAAGCCCCTTTGAACAAATTTTGCCAAGAAAACCCTGTGATGGGTTCACATCAGGGCTGCCATAAGTCAGAAACAATTTGAAGGGACATAAGTTCCATCCTATGGAATCCTGGGGCTTGTAGTTTGGGGAGGCACTACAGCTCTCTGGCTGAGAATTCTAAATGCCCCTCTCTGAACTACAAATTCCAGAATTCCATGGGACAAAACTATGGCAGTTAAAGAATCATAAAACTATAACTGTCTAATGTGAAAGGGCCCCTGGAAAACACTCCTTTTTTTGCGGGGGGGGGATGCTATTAGTCATTATTTTCTAAATTAACACTTTTTGTAGTAAGCACTTAAGTACAAGCCAGAGAGAGAGAGAGACTTAAGTACAGTACTTAAATCACTTAAGTACTTTAAGTGGCATATTAGTAACATGTTACTTTTTAGTTACCCCACCATAATATTACATTTAAAAATACAAAAGCAGTCCCAGTGTTAGCATAACCTACCACCCCTATTTCATAACTGCACATATTTTCACTTTTCAGGGCCATGCTGATTGGACCTTGTTTGGGGTCAAGCTGACCGAAGGACAGTCAAGGTCACAATAACCTGAGACATGTCCAGAATCATAGTGGTGGGGAAACCCAGATAGGATTATGCATAAATCCCAGTCATTAATGGCTAATCCTTTCAATCATGCAATCAGTGGCCTTCCCTCACTCACACCCTTCAGAAATCTTTCCTATACACCCTACCTGACCAAACATTAAGAGATTGTTGCAGGTCCCATCAATGTTTTGTCTCTCTGGAGCTAAGGCAGAGCTAAGCTCAGTTTTGGACCCTTTGATCTGTGGGGAAGCCATCCAGGCTTTGTCATAACCAACACACCCCTTCAGGGTATGAAATAGGGTATAAATATCCAAGCTCTGACCCTAACCACATGTGCTACAGTACGGATCTGTCATTCTGTGCACCACAGACTGGACCCACCATTCTGGATGGCACTTTGTCACTCTCTTTCTCAATGGACCGGATCCCCCTGTGTCACCCTCAGATGCTATCTGAGTCCCTCTGCTGCACAGACCTTTTTCTGTGAAACTCATAACTATCACCCTTCCACCCCTGACTTTTCTCTATCCAACCCTTCAGCCTTCCTCTTCAATAGCCTTGTATGGTTCTTAAGAATGTATGTTCTTACATGATCGTTTATCACTTGTGTTAATTTGAATAAAATACTTTGTTTAATTTCAACTGGAGTGTGCTCTACAGTTAGTACTAGTATACATAGGTGGAAAGATCCCCAAGTTACCCTCTTCTCTCAGGCCTCCTTTTGAGAGATAATTCCACCAGACTCCAAGGAGACACTCTTAGGTTAACACCAGATCCTTACAAATGTCTTCCCAAGCCAGTGTTTTGGAAGTAATGAGTAAATGATAGTCATCATATCAAAAATATAGTCACATTATCTGTAACAACACTGTTAAAAAATAAGAACACTGATAATGTTGTCCCAAAAGCAACATTACAGGTAATGCTATTACTGGAAAGAAGTTGCTTCCATTTTCTGATGTGTGTGTGTGTGCCTTTAAGTCACCTGTCAACTTATGAAGACCTCATTAATTCCATAGGGTTTCTTTAGGCAAGGAATACTCAGAGGTGGTTTTACCTGTTCCTTCCTCTGAAATATAGCCTACAGCACCTCGTATTCCTTGGCCATCTCCCATCCAAGTACTAACCAGGGCAAGTTCTGATACTGGTTTATAAAAGTCTATAAAAGTTTATAAAAGACAAATATAGCAGAAAGCAAAACTCGTTAAGTTAAGAGGAAATTGACTGTATTTGTAATCGTAGTTCCTAAGATGTTCAATCATGAGTCACAACTATTATGGCTGATATTACACAAATGAAGAAAAAGAAAGCAATATACCTTACAGAAAGGTTTCATGGACTGAAATGCCCTCCTAGGGAAACAAGATTGTTGACACTATGGAAGGAAATAAGGACTAGAGAAATATAGTACTGACAGAAGAAGCAAGCAAAGATAATAACTCATATCTAAAGTGACTGCTGCATGTGAAAATATTCAAAATTATACTTTTTAAAATACAACTGTTTGGAATGACAAACTTAAACAACTCTAAGCTTGTAAAATAAAGATATGTTAAATTTGCATTTTCTGTGCGGTGGGTTCCATCTTTAATGTATTATTGAATAGAATGTGGGACCTATAAAAATATTCCTTACTTGCCTAAATAACCTGAAGGTACCAGATCCTATCTGATCTTGGAAGCTAAGCAGGGTCAGCCACAGTTAGTACTTGGTTGGGAGACTGCCAGGAATTCTAGGTGCTGTAGGCTACATTTCAGAGAAAGGCAATGGCAAACTGCCTCTGAAAACCCTATGCAATTCATGGGGTCACCATAAGCCAAGAGGTGACTTGAAGACACATTTGCACACACATATATACATGCAAAAAGGTTTAACATATTTTTTTTAAAAAAGGATAAATTGATAAATTAACCTCTATGAAAGAAATGCTTTTTAGAGACTGCTGAATAAATCCGTGTATGAGTCCCAAACAACTTTTTAATAAGATTATTTGGTTTCCCCCTCTCATTTGGTTTGTTGATTACTTGTGTAAAGACTGGGGCTTATATGATAAATAAAACATTCAGAAATTGTCTTAGCTGAAAATAGTTTCCCCACTCTGTACCTGGTTGACTGGCAAAGAGAGAAAAATCATTATTTTAGCGATCCAGTAGCTAATGATACTAGTGGAAATCTATCAATTGAATATGTTCAAGTTCCACTGAAATATAATTCCTAAAATGGTAAGCTTTTTTTTCTATTATAGGAAAAATCCATTTTGCTTTGGTTTGTTATTAGTTGAACAAGTAAGTGCACTTACATTATTTGTTCTGTATGTGTATTCAACAGAAATTGAGCAATAGCTGCATCCAGCTTGGAAAGCTGCTTTCAAAAATAATTAGTTACAGCTATGTTTCCAAGGGCACTCAAAGTAGTTTTTTTTGCTGTTATAGGACCTTTAAGTTTCCCATTTCTCAAAAGTAACTACGTTTAAAATTTACTTTTAGTTCTAAAAATCCAAATACTGCAATGGCACAAAACACACTTTCCTCCCTCTCCACCTCATAGTCACCTCAGCACCTATAACACAGCAAGGGCTAGCAGCATGAGGCAGCATATGAAATTCCTCACCCACCACTGAATGGGCCTGTAATCATAAAAGTAACTATACATTACAGCTACAATGTAAAAGAAAGGAAATTGTTTTTTGTAAAGTTATAATAGTAATGTAATATACTTTTGTTATTGGTGTACAGAAATAATTATAAGCAAGTAACTCATTATTTTTAACTGGTCACTTCCAAATTTTGCAGCAAAATCTATCAACATGAGGAGGATTTTTCACATTTCTGCTTACTAAAATTATCGATTGTATCAGTTGGAGTGGTAGTAAGGTTGTAGACTGTGAGTCTCAGAGGACTAGAGAACTCATCTACATATTATTAAAAATCAAAGGCCTATTCAACAAGTAGCACTAAATCATAGTTGAGCACTATGTACAACAGGACCAGTGAGCCTCAGGGGTCATCTACATGCAGAATACACTGGCTCCCCACCAGCATATTCTGCACATGGATCTGGCCTGTTCCACCCCCGTTACTGGTATGAAACAGGATGGAGCTGACCATCATGTAGGATATTTTTGTTATTTATATCGAGCAGATTGCAGCAGAGCCCCACTGCATCATGAGCTTCTGGTACAAAACAGGACATAAAGCATCTAGGATGCTCAGGTAAAGTTATAAAGCAGAACTTACGTTTATTATGGTAGAGAACACATCTTAGATAGGAAAAGTAGATAGATAGAAGAGAGTTACTAACATGAATGGAAGAGTCCCTAAAACTGACTCTCATGTGTGTGTGTAAGACATCTTGAGGGTGATTTGTCTCATGTCGTGGGCTTCTAGCTTGTGAAACAAAGGGTTGTAAAACATTAAAACTACTTGGAGCAAAAAAACAGGGGAAGCGACCTCTGCATGTGAGCAGGAAATAAACAGATCAGTAACACACACACATACACATTGATGCTTCTTCACTTCCAACACATCATGCCATGCCATCTCTACCACCACCACTGCCGCCAACAGTGTTCCACTCGCTGAAGCCAGGAGGCCGGCCCACAGCATGTGAGCAAGGCCCGCTGCATGTGACCAGCCTGGTCACATGCTGCAGGCCTGCTTCCTGGATCTGGAAAATGTGGCACAAGCAGCAGCTGTAGTGATGGGCAAGCATGGCCCATGGTAGGGCCTCCTGTGGTCCCATGGGGCCTTGTCCATTTCTTTTGAAGATAAACTTTTTTCTAGGTATTTTAATATAACATTTTATTGGGCTTTATTCCATCCTAGCTTTGTCTTTGCCCTGGGCTTCATGAGGATTGCCTGGGGGCAAAATGGGACAAAAGTCCTGTGTTGTTAGAAGTGCAGGGCTCAAAGATGGGGACAAGATGGGGTAAGTAGCTGTCTAGACAGCCCCTCAGGCTTCCATACTCTCCCCTCCCCCAGTATGACCAGAATATCAAAAGCAAAATGCTGCACTTTTGAACAACATACACTTCCAACTTACATCCAAACTCGTGGGAACTCTGGTTACTTCCAAGTATAGTTTGTTAACAAGGCACAATCATAAATCACAGTGATCCTGGCTTGCTGGAACAAACCATGGTTTAAATGTGCCACATTTCATAAGTTTGGATGTAAAAAAGGTAATCTGATTTCCCTTCTACAGGAAGTGGAAGAGTATTAAATTAGAAAGCAGATGCTTCCAGTCACCTCATGACTGCCATGCTATAGAAGGAGAGGGAAGGGATTACTATGTAAGCCTTAGGCACCTGTTGCTAGTGTGTGAACAACAAGACGGGGAGATCACTGGACTTCCAAGTGTTTGGAATTTCAGCTTCCAGAAGTCCAAACTAGCCTGGCCAATCATAAATGATCATGGAAACTATGGTCCAAAACATCTGGAGGGCAAAGGCTAATCCCAACTCCTTTAACCATGGCTTAGTGTGATATGTGGAAATGGGCCATCATAGTTTTATTAGCAGTTGAGACACAGGCAAAAAACAACAAAAGAAACAACCCTTGGCCATTATCAAGGGTTGCAGAGAAACCAGTAGCCATTTAGTCAGGTCTTACAGTCTTTTCATATCTGATGTTCCTGACTAGCAATATGCCTTTAGAGGGTCCTTCATCTTCATGAAGTGCCCACTTCACTTCTCCCATTAATCAGTACTCCTTAACACGAGAAGCTAAGGGGTTACAAGAGGAAGCTGTACCACTTGCATAAGAACTTCTTTGATTATAACAATCTTTTTGCATTTTCATTTCTCTTGGGGGAAAACCACAGAATTTGGAAAAGTTATTTTTGGGACAACTTAGTCCAGAATCTCTGACCCAACCTGGCCACTAGCCATGCTGATGGGGGGGATTTTGAGATCTGTAGTTAAAAAAGGCAGATTTCCCAAGCTGGGGAGTGGGGGGGAAGGACCACTATCTATTCATTTCCCTCCCTGCTCCGCCCCCACCCCAACAAGTCTGCACTCCTCTGAACACTTAATTAATCGGGAATAAGCTCACTGAACTCAGTGGGACTTTCTTCCATGGGAACCATGCATAGAGTTGGGATGTATGGAAACCTTCCTTTTTTAAAAGTAAAAAAAATAATTCCAGCCGTACCAGCATTTGAGCTTGACTTGTTTACATTTCTTCATTTAGCCTCTCTGATTTCAGCTGATTACCTTAATATTCCAGCTCAATGACACATTTTATGTGGGCGCTTCCATCCCTCCTATCTCACCTAATCAGCGCAGCTCTTAATGAGACTTGTTTAATCCATAGAAAGTGGGAACTGTGAGAAGTCATCTTGAATATCAAAATTGGGATCAGATTACCATCTGCGTATCAACAGCTGTTGAGAACGAATGCAAAGGGCATATGAATACTTCAAGAGAAGACCTATTGAAAGCTTAAAGTCTGACAGTTATTCTGTGTTCTGAATTCTTGTGGTTACATTATGCACAGGTTGAGAAAGGTAGCAATATTTACTAACAAAACAGCTTACAGGGTGGCATTTTAAACACTATTGAGAAAGTGCTGTTGTAAAAGCGCATCATATCAGAGATACCAAACAAAGACATTGCAAATGAAAATTTGGGCTATCTGTCTTTGTTGTGGTACACTGTGCCCATCTGTTCACTTAAGTACAAACAACAATGCTTATGGAGGATATGCCATGATATACCCCACCAGTTACCTGGAAGACAACTCCTGCTTTGTAGGCCTGGTGAGAAAAATGTCCCTAGGGTGACTTCTAATACACAGAGAGAGAGAGATCCATACATACACATTATATACATGTACACCCTGATAACATCTGAATAAAACACATTCAAACAACAAAACATAGTTCATAAAATATAACAACGAACAAGTGTCCCCAGGCAACAACAGACACACCTACTATCACCTTTACAAGATAAAACAAGATTTTAAAAATTAGTCATTTGTAACTTAATTGCTTCAAAGGATTTCTAAAAGATTTTTAACCATTCGAAACACTCTTTGGAAAAGTGGAATTTACTAACTACCTTAAAAGAGAGTTCCACCTCTGAAGATCCTCCATTTTTCTGCAATACAACCCTATGCATGGCTACTCTGAAGCAAGTTATATTTAGAACAGTGGGAATTAAATCCAAGTAAGTCTGTATAGAACTGTAGCCTTTGTTTGTGTCTGCTGTATGAAGGGACGGGAGTCAGCATAGAACCTTTCTTGAAAACTGGAATACTCTCCCTGGGGAGAGTTGCTTCTAGGGGCTGAACTCCAAAATATCTGGAGACCGCAAAATTCCTTGTTCTACTCTACCTTTTATCAGACAATGCTGGTTGTCAAAGTAACATTCACTTTGTGACCTTGGGATCACGGGAGGGTCATGTAGAAATGTTCTTTAAGGTACCTCAGTTCTTCAGACTAGTTGTTTTTACCTAAAAATGTTTCCACTAAAACCAGCAGTGATACCACCTCCTCTTCTTGTATCCTTTTTAAATAGATCCCAGACAGATACATATATATTCTACATGGTTTGTGATAGATAATGGATTAAGGCCATAGGCAATCACAGGAACAAAAGTCTGGGAATTTATTTTATTCATAATTAGTTCTGGAATAAAAGCTGTGAAACATAGCTGTTATACCACAGCAAATAGCAAGCACTGCATAATGCAGAACTTCATTTTCAACTGAGAAACCAACGTACCCCAGAGCTTAGCTTTAACAGTCTCTTAATAATGTTGAATAAAAGCTACTGAACCAGAGCATTTTAGTTATGGAAATTAATGCATAACATCTCAGACACAGATATTTAGTCTGTTCTTTTCCAAAGGGCTCCAAGTAGGCAATACTGTTCTCATTTCTATGTGCTGTGTGGGTCAGGATTAAAGCACTGCTACCTTCAGTGGGTAAGACAGCACAGTTATAAAGCTATGATTTCACTTTAACTGCATGGTTCTATCCTGTGAAATCCTGGGATTTGCAGTTTAGGGAGGGGTATTTAGATTCTCAGCCAGAGAGCTCTAGTGCCTCACCAAGCTATGAACCCCAGGATTCCATAGGGGTTACTCCCCTGTAACTGCTATGGCAGCTACAGTGGAATCATAGAGCTATAATTGTGTAGTGTGAAATGGCCCCAATAGGGAATATGGAGACAGGAAATGCTATGGAAGGAAGAGTAGCAGCATTATCTTCTGCTAGGTTAATACTGAAGAGCTGCAGGCATCTTTTCTGTGTTGACATTTGATGACCCTAACTAGACCTAGGCTATTTGTATGTAATATCTGAGTATACGTTATACTCAAAGCAGTTCACAAAAACAAAACAAATGCAATAACAGTAATTCCAATATATCATTGCATTCGCTCAATTGTTAGTTATTTTAATTAATATGGTGAATATTTTCTGACAAGACAAGTGAAATATCGTTGGTCTGTGGACTAGTGAAAGGGTTCTCAATCTTTGGTCTTCCAGCTTTTTGGGATTTCAGCTCCTGAGCAATAGTCATACAGCCTAGAGAATTTCTGGGAGGTAAAGTGCAAAATATTTAAATGCTTAAAAAAAGTTATGCGTGTGACACATTCTTGTACCTTTTTATTTCTTATCCATTTAGATCAGAAGTGTAGATACCTTCTATAATTTTAGGCAATGCAAAATGCTATGAATTTCAGTATGCTTTATTTTAGGTATCCTCAAATCAGCATTCAGCTCATAACCACAAATATATACACTTGGGAACAATTATAATTAAATTTGAATGAACAGTGAACAATATTGTACTCACATTACACTTTGTATTTGTTGCAAATGCCAACTTAATTCACACTGCCTACATTTATATTTGCTTTCTGCCTACAGATCAGGAAAACCAGGCTTTGTAAGAACAAATATGCCTGGGCCATAGTTTTAATCTCAACCAACTGATGGCAATAACTTTCAGACTGTATGTTCAATTAATCCACAATGTGCATATTTACAACTGGAAATGAATTATTGGGCTCTACTGCTCTCTCTCAATTCACGTAATTCCATGAAGATTAAGTCCACAAAGTACTGCAAGTTTTTCATTCTATAAAGTAGAGGGGGGCATCTGCCAGGGACTGGGGAAAGGGGTTGCATTGGCCCTATGCAAGACCCCAGAGGACTGTCCTCTGTTGTCCACACACTCCAGTTTTTTAAAAAATTACCACCTCCCCCACTCCTGCTAGGATTCTGAACTTCTGGTTTGTGTGTGCGTGTGTGCATGTGCCTTCAAGTCTCCTGTCAATTTATGCTGGCCTCATGGATTTCATAGTTTTCTTAGGCAAGGAATACTCAGAGGTGGTTTTGCCAGTTCCTTCCTCTAAAACATAGCCTACAGCACCTGGTATTCATTGGCAATCTCCCCTCCAATTACTAACCAGTGTTGACCCTACTTACAGAGTATTTATGCCCTAACTTCTGGTTTACTTCTTTGTTAATTACTGTATATGCCTCTCCTGGACTGAAAAATAATCCAGAGGTTGAAAGCACGATGAAATTGCCTCCACATCCTCTAGGGGGCATAGGTGTGTGTGTGTGTTCTGAGTGAAAACAAATCTGATGGGAAAAAGAAGAATTGCAAGGGGAGGAGACTGGGCAGCAACCCCCCATCACTGTGGTAGGATTGCAAAGCAATCAATGTGTAACTTTTAAGAACAGTGGTCTATCGCTATTTTTTTAAAATCACAAATTAGTATTCATGACTTGATTTGCAAAGCACATATAATATTTTTATATTATTTATTTAGAAAAAAAATGCTAACATGCATTTCAGTACAAAATTCCCCAAGGTAGGAAACATCAATATGATAGATCAGACATAATCCATAATCAAGTAATTTTCAAACTGTCAAGGCAAACTAATTGCAGCTGAAATTGCCATAGAACCTTATCACATGAGGCAGATAAACTGCAATTGCATCAGGATAATAGCACCTTAGGTTGAGGCTTCTCACATGCTGAGTCCTTCTTCTGTTGCTCTCCTGTGAGAGACAGTTTTGAAAGCGCTTCTTTTTATGAACACCAAAAATCCATGAGTAACCTCCTTTCCCGCTTCTGCTGTGCTATGATTTCCTTTCAATTGGCAAAATGGCTGTGAGAAAGTTTTAAACTTCTTTTTCTCTATAGAAAAAAAAAACCTCATTGCCAAATGACTGCTCCCCACCTCCACTGGGGCTTGTCAGAGAAGCCAAAACTTTGTTCACTGCCCCTACCTTCTTTTGCAGACACATTCCAGAATCTCTCTGTCACTATGCTGTGGTGTGCTAACGCCCTCATCCTCTCTCTCACTCTCTCTCTCACACACAGACACACAGCTGGAAATGTAAGAGGAAAAGGCAAAAGAGTCTTACAGTTTTAAAAAGCACTTATTTCGTTAACCCCCTGCCTCTTCTTTCAGACATACTTTCAGGGATAGATTAAACAGATAGATCAGTAGTTGCTGACTTCCTCGTAGAGATTAGCTAAATCTAGGGGCTTGACGAGATGGGAGCAAATACTGAGGAGGGGTAGTTCACCTTTGCAGCGGCTCCCAGTTGTCTTCATGATTTTTTTAAAAAAGTTGTTTATGTAGCGATGTGCATTCATGTTCACACAGAGCCATCTCATGAATCAAAATGGCGGCCATGAGTATGGGGCGCTATTATTCCCCACACTCTCATTGCTGCTGCAGATTTTTTTTTAAAAAATCTATCTTTAAACAGACAGAAGGGAACCTTCCACTTGTAACCCCCCCTTTTTTTCAGCTCACACTCGGTCCTCTGGAAGGCCAAAATGGCACTTCTGGACTGAGTTGCAGGAAAGCCTGCCCCTGCTTGCATGACAGACCAATGAGCTGTTCACTTCCTCCTGGCCCAGAATGCACAGCACTGCAAATTGGTTGTTCAGATGACCAATAATGCGCAGCACTGCGCAGCATAAAAAAACTGCACGGAAAACCATGAAGTCCCCTAACATGGAGTAAATGGGGTTTTGCCCCCACCCTCCAAATATGGCAAATCTCCTGTGCAGCTTGTTGGGACAAAAAGTTTTCTCCACAGTTTCTATGAGGGGTATTTTCACTGTCTAGACAACCCTTAGGAAGTCTGATCTATCCCGATCAGGACCCCCTCCTAGGAAAAAAGCCATTTTAAAAGGTAACACTGTTTTCATTTCTATTTTGGGAAGGGCATCTCTCTCTGTGTGTGTATGTGTGTACCAAACAATGAAAAGGGCTTAGAGGAGGTAGTGGGTGGGCAGTCCCAAATGCTGTTGTGTGAGACAAGGTTTTAGTACAAATGGATGCTGTAATCCTGGAATCGTTCCAAAGGTGTGCAAGGAAAAAGAGCAATCCCAATTGAATAGTGTTTTTATAGGCAAAGCTATTGTAGCAGGGAAAGAGGCTTGGACAATAAAGCCTATATTCAGCATTCAAAAACTGTTTTGGTTTTCAAAGCTCCCTTAAGGTGATCAGATTCTAAAGTTTAGGAGACTTCTTGCAAGAGATGATTCAAACCATCTTTGAGATATGAAGAGGAGCCCGCTTGGCTACTGCCATGAATTTTGCAAAAAATGAGCATTAAACTGTCACTACTGGAACCCGACAAATGCCAGGGCACATAAGGGGGAAGGCTCTATTATGGCATGGGAATCATGTGGCCTCCAGATATTGTGTTGTAACTCCCAGCATTCCTCATCATTCCGTATGCCTGCTAGGTTGCTGGGATTTGCAGACCAACAACGTCTGGAGGGCTACCTGATTGCCAACTTTCTGTATAAGCTTGGCAACATTTTCTTGGGCTATAACTCCCAGAATACCCCAGCCAGCATGTCCAATGTCCAAGTGATGCTGGGAGTTGTAGTCCCAAAACCTAACTTTTCCAAGCTCTGCGTCAGATCTTAAAGTACAGTTAGGATGATATGGGATGGGAGGAGGTACCTAGTGCCTCGCATGAGAACAGGATAGTGAATCTGCTCTTGGTTTAATCTGAACATTAAAAGTACTATCCAAGGTGCTGAATTATGTTTGGAGCTCCTTTAAAGTTCAGATTAAAATTTGGGGCACTTTCACACTACATAAGCACTACATATGATCCCACTTTAACTACCATGGTTCCATTCTATGAAATCCTGGGATTTGCAGTATAGGGAAGGGCATTTAGAATCCTCAGCCAGAGAGCTCTAGTATCTCACCAGATTACAAACTCTAGGATCCCATAGGATATTGCCATGGCAGTGAAAGCAGATTCATAGTGGTATAATAGTGTAATGTGAAAGGGACCACAGGGAGTTAGTACATGGAAGCCATCACCTGCCACTGTGTTGAGCTATAGCTGGGAGGAAGGGTACATACCTCTAGACAATGACCTGTTTATTCTGCTGGTGTGACTGTCTGGATTTCTTTATGGCTTCTGTATATCCTGAAACCTTCAGCTGAATGCCCATTATTATCCAATCTGGTGAAGGATAGCTGTTATTTGATTTGATATTTCTTTTATATTACTTTTTACAGCTCACTCTTAATTATGTACTGAGCACAGATCAGGCTGTGATATGGGGCCACAGACATCAGAAGAGAGATAGAATGATGGAAGAGTGATCCGTCATTACCATCAATCATGTAAGAGCTTTCTTCTCTTCTGCTGTTAGTTTCTTAAGATCTCAGCTCCTGGGAGCTCTAGCAATCATTTGTTATTCTTTATTTAATTATTATATGCTCAGTCCACTCAATAATAAAAGTTCCTCACTAGCCTGCATTACCCATGGCTTAATCATGAAGGAACAGATCCTTCTCTGTGTTCCAACTTGCCTAAATGTTAGATTAGCTTGGATGCATAGGAGCAATTTTGGTATTTTGAGCTTATTCTATGTTAATTACAGGTATCTATGTCAGCCCCTCACCACCATTAAAGTTCATTTAGTTATAAACATTGAGTTTTAATGTTGTTAGCCAGTTTAAATGCTAGTTTGGTAAGTAAAAATATAGCAAATGCATTATTCAACTCAGCAGTGCAGAGTACAACAAAAAAACCACACTGCACTGTATTGAAACTCTGGTTACTGCCCCAGGTTCAATGACAATGAGACAAGGTGTTCAGACTGTATTTATTAGAAAGTCAGGGCAAAATAATTCCTGCTGCACTTTTCCTTCTCTCCATTCTGTCTTTTCTTTTTCTTCCTAAGGTCCTTTCTTCCTATAAATCCTTCAGCAGGATTATGATGGCCCCAAGAGCCCAACCAGTAACTTGCACTCAGAGGCTGAGGAACCAATGGTGTTGGCAGTGGAGGAACTAAGCCTGGCCACCGCTGGAGAGCCAGAGACCCCAGGGCCCAGGATACTGGAGACTGCAGCTGACCTCCATTCAGCACTAGGAAAGTTTAGTTTTCTTCTAAGGGCTCCAAACTCTCTAAAATTCTGAAGCAGCAGCAGCACAACATGCATGAGCATCCTGTGCCTTCAGGCAGCAAGTGCCAGGACAGGCAACCTATAGTAGGGAGAAGCAGTTACGAGTAAGTCAGGCCAGTCCAGGTCATACCCAGGTAGTCAAGCGAGTTTACCAAAGTTGAAGGGAGGTGCAGTAGCAAGGTTCGAGCCATTCTAGAATCCATCATGAGAAGCCAGCCATCACGATAACCAAAGCCACAAGGAAGGACAAAGAAACATACATCATAAGCCATTCCAGATGTCAAAAATCCAAATAAATTTATAAGTGGGAAGCACAAAAAATGGTACCAATTAATCCTCTATCATCCCACTTTTCCAGCAGCTTTTAAAATGTCCTGGGTTGCATTTACACAGCAGATTTTATTGCGGCAAATTGCGCTTTAGCGCTTTTCTGCAGCTGTGCCGGTCAATTACTTTTGTTTACTATTTCGCTTTATGGTTCAGACATGGAAAAGGTGCAGGGGCGTGGCCTCCCAAGCAGAGACCAAGCAGAGGAGGGGCTTGATGGGGGGGGATAGATCTTCCATGACTGAAAGGATTGGAATCCTGCATTTTCTTGCCAAATAAAGAATCACAGACTGCCAAAATAGCAGGGGGAAAGATAGAGAAAAGTTTCTCTCTCTCTCTCTCTCCCTCCCTCCCTCAAGCAGAGACAGCGATCACAGCTGAGGAGAATGAGGAGGGGCTTGATGGGGGGGATACATTCTCCATGATCACTGTCTCTGCTTGTGGGAGAGAGAGAGAGAGACTGAAAGGCTTGGAATCCTGCATTTTCTTGCCAAATAAAGAATCACAGACTGCCAAAATAGCAAGGGGAAAGATCAGAGAAAAGTTTTTCTCTCTCAATCTCTCTCCCTCCCTCCCCCAAGCAGAGACAGGGATCACAGCTGAGGAGAAGGAGGAGGGGCTTGATGGGGGGAATAGATCTTCCCTGACTGAAAGGACTTGGGAATCCTTTTTCTTGGCAAACTGGATTCACACAGACTTGCAAAATAGCAGAGAGGATTTTTCAAAATTTCCTAATCACTACTGAATCTCCCTCTCTCCCTCCACCTCTTTTAAGCCCACCCCTTCATCATAACAACCAATCACAGTGCAGCTCTGCTGCAGCCCTTAGTGAAATGGTCGTTTATATTAGCAATAATGCGCTACTTTGCAAATAACTCAGCAAAAATAGCGACATCCCCTGTCACGCTATATTTGGGTGTTTTACCTTCCCTCCTTCTGAATGAGGCGATGCTGTGGTGCGATCCGTGGGAACAATGAGCTATCTTTGCGGTATATTTAGGGGAATATTTGCCTATGTAAACGCAGCCCCAGCTTCTATCTCCTCCCCCCACTTTGCCCCTTTGTCTTCAGCTTGATTCAGTTGCTGCAAATTAAGTTCAAAGTGCAAAAGAGCTTGCAGACAATGCAGCCAGGGAGAGAGGAGAGGGAGCAGAATCTTGCCCTTCCCAGTAGGCTCAAGCGAAAGCAAACTGCCGCAGCCTGTCCTAGCTTATGTGTTCTTCCTCATTAATAACTTTTGTCATCTTGAGTACATTCTGATGTTGTTTGAACAAACATGACCCGGTTTCATCTGTGAAATGCTGGAAGGTATGCTATATGGATTCAGTCTAGGTTATCTGACAGATTTTATCTCTCCATGTGAGCGTGCCTAGGCCCTAGGATCCTTAGGAGAGACTCTTTTCTGAATTGAGCTACCTTCCCAAGTATGGCTGCTGGGGATATGAGGCAGGGGCTCCTCAGTGGCAGCCCCTAGGCTCTGGAATTCCTTCCCTCCCTAAAATGGCCTCTTCCTTGCTATCCTTCTGCGAGCAAGCGAAAGTCCAACAGCCTTTTGAGAACTGTAAGCTTTAAAGAAAGGGTTTTTAAGCAATTGCTGTATTAATCGTATTGTTTTTAAGTTGCTTTTTATCATTTTTAATTGTATGTTTAATTGCTTTTAATGTCCTTAATGGTTTAATTCTTTTTTAAATTTTATTTAAGAGATTTAGACAACAGAGACTTTATCAAACATGATTATACATTTATATATCATTATTCACCTTAATCTCATACCGTTTTCATGTCTTATAAAATAATTTAACCACCCATCTTTACTTTCTATCTCTTTCATTTCCTCTGCCATTCTTTCCTCTCCTTTCTTCTTCCTTTCATCTACATCCTTTCTTTGCTCCATCCAGTCTTCCCTTCACTTTTCCTCTCATTCTTCCTTTCACTTTCTCATACCCTCTGCACATATAACTTTTCCTCTTTATTTTACCTTCTCATGCATTTCTAAACTTTCTTAATGATTTAATTCTACAGCACGACCTCCATATCCACAGGACCAGTACCCACAGATCCACTTACCCACATCTGAAAGAATATGGTTTATTTAGGCATCTTCGAAGTCATCCAGCATGATTCTATGGTATGCTTCCACCAGAAGCTGACCACAGATTTGTGTTGGAGGACCTAGAAGATGCCCAGAGAGGTGTTTTCTCTAGAAATCTCTAGGTCCTCCGGTGCAACTCTATGGTATGCTTTGGCCAGAAGTCATTCATTTCAATAGGGTTCATTATTATCTGTGGTTTCTGGTATCCACAATAAGTCCAGGAATATAGAAGTTGTCCCTTCACATTCGTGGGGGTTAGAGGTGGAACACCATTGTGAAAGTGAAAAAACCATGAATAATCCTCAACACCAACATATGTACTACACTACAGTATTGTAGACTCTTCTCCCGCCAACAGGACTGCCCATACCTGCCACTGAGGTAGCAACACCTACCCCCAGGCACACAAACCATGCTCCTCACCCACACTCACCTCCCTGCCAGCTCTCCCTCCCTCTGCCCTACTAACAACACAACTCCAGCTTGCTTTCTTACCTTGCACCAAAACAGTGCTTCCTGTTTAAAACAGTAAGGTCGCTCCTTTCCCAAACTGAAGCTAAAACTTGCAACTGTAGTAACACCCCCACCCCACCCCAGACACACAAATCACACCCCTCACCCACACTTGCCTCCCCCCCAGCTCTCTCTCCTTCTGCCCTGCCAACAACACAACCTTACTGAGTGTTTTAAATGGGCAGTGCTGTTTTGGTGTTAGGTAAGAAAGCAAGCTGGAGTGTTTTGTTGCCAGGACAGGAAGAGGGGGGGAGGAGGGGGGTTCTTGGAGTCTGAGCTAGCTGACAAACCGTGAATATGCAAAAACGCAAATGTGAAACATGTGAATGTGAAGGGACCACTGCATTTCAATTTTACTTTTTTAAAAAATGTAACTGTATTATATTCTTTTTATTTTGTAAGCTGTCTTGAGTATGGTTTTTGGGATCAAGGTAGGGTTTAAATAAAAGTTGTTGATAATCATAATAATAACAGTAATCATCATCATAATAATTGATTTTTATTGTTTACAGCATATAGTTATTTCTTGAACGGTCTATTCCATAGGAAGGAGCCAGGGAAGTTAAAATGGGGTCAAACTGCTTTAATTCTGCAGTGTGGATACAGCCCCAGAAAGAGGTTGGAGCCTTCCTCCGTATAGGTGCCTTCTCACATTCTCTCCCTCAGATCTCTCAGCAGTTGAATGCAGAATAAGACAGCAGAGCACAGACATCCTTCTCATCCTTCTAAAAGAAAAATTACTTTGGATCCTACATTGCTGGATGTTATAAACAGCCTCAGTGTAACACAATGATCCAGTGCAAGGGTGGGGTAAAGTGTGGCCCACACTTTTTACTCCCACAGGAGTAAAAAGGTTTGCATCTCCCCCCCTCAAAAAACTTCCCCAGGATGCCCCCCTGTGGGCTGGGGGGGACAATTTTGCCACATCCACTCTGTGCTATTTTAGGGCCATGAGAGGCTCTTTAAAAAAAAAAAAAGCAAGTGAACTGGAAATAACTTCTGGGTCACTTCCTGTTCTATAAAGGCATCTCCTGGACCTAGAATGGTCCAAGGGAGACAAAAAAACCCATGGTGAAAATGTCCCCTACACCTCCTAGAGTTGCCCTAATGGCTCCTGAGCTGCTAGGGACTGGCTGGCAAGCTTTATCAGCTGGTGGGGATGGGTCTTGCTGTTCCCCCCTGCCACTACTGCACCCCAGTCAAAAAAGTTACTTATAATGGCACCAGTGTAACAGGATGGTAGCCAATACATCCAAACTAAGTAGACACAAACATTGCAAGCCAGCCAACAAACCTGATCATACTGAACTAAACGTATTTTATTCACATCTCTGCTGACTCCCGTTCGAGGATCCCTAGATCAAATGGCCTTTAGCTTTGTTGCCAATTGTAAGTGAGCCAGCCATATGTCCTGCTCTCTTCCAGGTCTGGGAACAAAAAAGAACCAAGAAGGGGCTGTAACTCGACTTAAAGTCCTCATTTCTGATAGGTCACTCGATATGTTTTCTTTAGCCTCACCTCTGCTAGTCTCACCATCACTGTGATGATGTTAACCTCTTTCAGAACTAAGCTTAGCAGGTTTGTTATAATGTTTAGTTAAAAGGTGTTGTCCTACCCTTTACAGCTTAACTCTCTTATTAAATCAGTAGAATTTTGACTGGACAGGGATGCCCTAGGAGAAAAGGAGCTCTGTTGGACTCCAGCCCACTTCATCAGCTACATTATGTGACTTCATTGTGCATCTGATGAAATGCACTGGAGTCTATGAAAGCTTATGCCAAATAAAACTAGGGCTTGTCTACACAAGCCCCCTGAAATGTAGTGCCCCACAGAAAAAGCAAGTTGCAGCAGCTGCGCCTTGTCTTAATGATTTTTTTTTTTTTTTGCTCAGTAGCCCCCATAAACTTTGCATGCTACATTACAGCTCTGGTGCAGGGGCAGCAGGACAGTGATGGTGGTGGTGGGAGAAATGGGGAAGGGAGAGGAGGGTGAACAAGCCCTCCTCCCTTCCTTCGCTTTCTGCAGTGGTAGGACAATGGCGGCTGTGGTGGAGGAGACTGGGGAAGGGGGAGAGGATGGCAGCCGCCCTCCTACCTTCCCTGATCCCTGTGGCAGCAGTTGCTGGGGTGGGTAGGTGCGTGGTAATGACAGTCACCCACCTCCCTTCCCCATCCCCAATCACACTGGTTAAAAAAAATGGCAGCAGTGGGCACTTGCCCTGTAACCCAGCCCCTCCCCCTGCGCTCATCCAGCCAATCAGGTTTGCACTTCCTCTTGTAAGGGGAAGTGGTATGTGTCGAATAGCTTGTCCTAACAAGCGGAAATGCACACCCTCACGTGTTTTTTTTAAAAAAAGACGGGAAAAGTCACCAATGCTTTTGTTGCGTACTGTTTGCTCTTTTTGGCCCCCCTCCTTCACAATAGGATGAGACAATGTGGGATCCCATTAAGACAGCTCGTTTTCTGAGCAAATTATGTGAGGCCTGTTTTCACCATGTGGACATCCCCTTGTTGTCTTTAAGATGCCACAAGACTGTTCATTTTATATCCAAGCAGGCATTTTGACTGTAATTATGGATCACTGTTTACCATGTAGGATTGTACCAAGTTTTACTTTTAGGATATCTGAATTATGTGAGGTAGAATCCATGCTGTCTTAATAATGGATTCCGGAAGAGAATATGGTTACCTTATTAATGTTTTTGATATTTTTTCCTTTTAAAGGAGAAAGCAGTTGCACATGCAGGATTCCTCTTTTTCATAAAAGTTGCCTGCAAATGATCTTGCATATTCCACTTTGTCAAACTTGTTTCCATAGTAACAGATCTAAGTTCACAGAACACCATAAAACATGGCTGCTATTTTCCCACTGAGTGGTGTGCCTGAGGGCTGCATTTACTTTCACGTTCACTCTGGGAAGAAGGCATAGACGACTGGGTGGAATTCCACAAGAAGCCCTCTACCCCTGCAAAACTTTTTGCAGATCCCACCTGTCCTGCCTACTTTTTTTTTTTTTTATTGAGTTTACCTAAAGCTCTCTGCCATTGAAACCATACTTTATTTCTATTTACAACTCCTGAACCAGAAACAGTGCTGCTATTCCCAGTGATGACTGGGTAATATCACAGCTTGACAGCACATCCACCCACAAAATCAATGCTTATACACAATACCTTTTCCCACTAAGGTCACCTTCCTGTTGGTTTAGGGCTTGAAGTAAGCCTCACTGCCTGAAAGTCTGATTTTGCTTTGCCGCCTACAGAGTAGACTTTGGTACTTACCATAGGAAAAGCCTTTCAGTACTATTGATAAGTACAAAGGTTTTCTGAAAGTAGGCCTAGGAGAAATCCTCTGAAATGCTGTGTTCTAAATTATGTTAAACAGTGCTATTCAAAGTGGTGGTCCCTGGTAGCCAATGGACACAAATATTGTATTGGTCCCTGGCATAATGTGTGTGTGTGTGTGTGTGTGTGTGTGTGGATTTACCATTCTCCTACATCAGATAGCTTGAGACGCACTGGTATAGAACACATGGGAAAAATACTTCCCCACACTTTTTTCTCCTTGTATGGAAGAGCAGTGCTGCACTTACTGTAGGTAATTTTAAACTTCACAGAATGGTCTTACCTGCCTCTGTCCATTGATGACAACATCTATGTTGCCATTATTATTTAAAAAATGTGGCAAGCCAGCTCTGCCATGTGTATGTGGCACTCCTTCTCATTCTGTTGTGTGACTTCTGCCCTGACTTCTGCCTGAAGGCCTTATCCTGATGTAAGGGGGACAATAACAATATTATTCTTAAATAAAACAAAATCCACAAAGGAGTGATACTTTATAGGTCAACCAAAATGCATAGAACACTTCATGCAAACTTTTGAAGCTCCACTGGTTTCTTCATCAGGCAAAAGATGTTTTAAAAATCCCTGCATTCCAAGAGGACTTACTTTACTGCTGCTAATGGAGTTTAAATTTTACTGCCTTTTGTCTATGTCCCCACATGGCCAAAAAAGTGGAGTGGCCAGACCAACTGAACTACAACAAAAATAACATCTAATACAAAATGTAGGCCTGTGACTCCAACACCATCAATTTCTCCTGTATGGTTTTTTTTTTTAAAAAAATAAATCTTTTGCCGGATGAAGTAGCCAGTGGCATTTTGAAAGCCTGCATTAAGTATTTTGTGAATTTTCGTTGGCCAATACAAGCATCACTCTTTATAGATTTTGTTTTCTTTTGCTATATGGCTAACACAACTACCCCTGAATATGTTTCTAATATTATTGCTACCTTGAGTTCACTCTAAACCAGTCATCAGATTGAACAGTGGTAAACAGTTAAAATTCAGCATCAGGTTGCAGAAAATTCTGCTTCAGATTTCAACTCCTGCCACGTTCCACTGGGGCTACCAACTTTCTCTTTTTAAGAACCATGTTCCTAATTCAACAGTATCATGGCAAATCGAAATTCTAAGGAGGCAAAATTTTATCCGTGCTATTGATAACATTGCCATGGTTATTATTTTAAGAGAAACCACAACAAACATTATCAAAATATTGTCAGAGCTTGCCTCACAATTTACTTCTAAACAACAGGTTTTCGAATGTTCCTGTTTCAATTTCCTCCACTGCTTTTTCCCCCTCTTCCCAGAAAATTATGTTCTATTTACACAAAGATGCTGAGACAAAAAAGCAGTACAGGAGGGTTTTTTTGTGTGTGGGGGGGTGATCTAAACCAGTAGTAAACAATATAATTAAACTATAAATAAGATATATTTAGTAAGCAACTTGCCATATATCACAATGTTGTTTGTCCACAGGTAGAAACTTTCGGTTTATACAACATTTTCCATTGTCAACAGCAGTGGCAGTGCCTGTGATGTAAATTCTGCCAAAATAAGGCAATGCCAACAATGGCTTATGGGTATATCCCCAAATTAGATGATTGAAATGAGGAGTAATGTGATAGACATCACTGTAAGGAAAATAATGGCCAAAATGCAAAATTAAGAGTACCCTTACTCCCAGCATGTACTTCAACAGCATTTATTTACCAGAGTGCAATTGGTTATTCTCCAATAACCAATTGCACTTTAGTTATTCTCCAATTAGACAACTGGACTTTGTGGGGTATGATTATAGAGGGAAACTCATATTGCAATCAACATTCAGCTGCAGGCTACATTTTCTTCCTACTTTACAGCCAACATTAATATGCAAATGCTTTATTTAACAGAGCAATTTGGAAACTGCATCATAGGGAGCTCTTATCTGCCAAACAACATTTTTTTAAATAAAGAACCCACACAAAGAACTGTTGCAGTAACAAGAGCTTCTGTGCTTCTAAAACCTGCTTGTGGTATTATATCTTGTTATTCAGCTACCTATAATTTCTTGCCTCAATAGAAGCACACTCTTAAGAGTTGGAAGGGGCTTGCAGGTAAGATGAGGACAGGGCACCAACATTCTGTTCTACAGCAAAATGGGCTTTCAATTGTTTAAATATGCAAATTGCCACTTATGCCTCATTTCCTTTCTTAAAGAAAAGAAATCATAGATTTGGAAATTCAGTTTGGTAGTGAGCCACAGTTCCAGATCTAAAAAGATCAGTTCTGCATTTAAAAACATTGTCTGGGCAAGTCAGATACCAACCTGAAAAGCAAGAGACCAGAGGGAAACCATGAGAACAGCAGATAAAATTCCACACTTCACAGAAACATCTAGATGCAGAAGCATGGCGAGGTGGGGGCGGCAGCTGAGCCTAAAGCTGTTCTTCCAAAGGCAAGGAAGGGTAATACACATACAACCCTTCTAGAGATCTTCAGCCCACTCTATACATTGTTTCAGCCCAAGCGGAGTGGGATACACTGCAAACCAGAAGTGTAGCCACAATACATATTTTGATACCACCTTAACTGCTTATGGAGTTCTTGGGATTTGTAGTTTGGTGAGGTACTTAGAATTCTCTGCTGGGGATCTCTAGCACTATAGTTCAGGTGAATGGACACTACAGCTTTCTAGTGGACAATTCTAAGTATCACACCAAACTACAGGATTCCATAGGATGAATTGAATCATGGCAATTGAAGTGGTATCAAACTCATACCATTGTGCAGGGGATGGGAAGTGTCTCCAGATAGCGTCAGAAAACTACTGCAAGCAAGCCATACCACATTTTGACCAAGGTGTCTGCTTTTTCCCCCTCCCTCCAAAGAGTAGATTTATTATTTAAAATTTTGTTGCAATTTATTTTGATTGCTAGCACCCATCGGCATTTCTTAGAAGCAGAAACATAGCATTGATAGAAGGTCTTATAAAGTAATAGACTAAATCAGAACTACAGATTTGACAATGGATGAGCAATTAGCCACGTGGGCAAAAGGTAGCCAGAATGACAGATGGAATTGATTAAGTGGGAATGGGGAATGTATGACTACCAGCATGTTGTAGGACTATAACTCCCACCATCCCTCATCTTGGTTATTCAGGCTAATGGAATTGTAGTCCAATAACAACAATCTCCCTCTCTGCCTCAAGGGTGGGCCTTCATGTTACAGTACTTCCTTACCCAAGAAAAGGTGCTTCTGCAGTATGCAGTGAGCGGCAGCCTCTCTACAGTAGTCACTAAAACAAGTACAGTATTATACAGAAGGGGTGAACCTCTCCCTCATTGTGGTTCAGTTACAATGTAATATAATTACACCTTCATTATTGAAGGGCTGTTGAAAGCCAGTGTGGTGTAGTGGTCTGAGCATTGAACTGACTCTGGAGACCAGGGTTCAAATACCCACTCAGCCATGGAAATCCACTGGGTGACCTTGGATAAGACACACTCTCTCAGCCTCATAGGAAGGCAAAGGCAAACTCCGTCTGAATTAATCTTGCCCAGAGACCCCATGATAGGTTTGCCTTAGAGTTGCCATAAATCGGAAGTGACTTGAAGGTACACAACAGCAGCAATTGGGGGGATGAATTAATCACAAGGAACTCATTGTTTATGAATTACTTGTGACAAGAGGCAGGATGGTCTAGTCATAGAGGTCTGAACAATGTTTAGGCAGGCACCTCACTCATAGAGGTGAGGAATTTGTTGGACCTTATATTCTTGGCAAAGTTTGACTTCCAACAAACATCAGAATAGTTGAAATTCCCCATTACTACTACACCTCTCCTCTCCTGTTCCAGAAAGGCATCATCCAAGTCCTCAGTCTAGCTTGGGGGTGTGTAGTAGACCCCCACACTGAAATCATTGTTGTTTCTCTTCCCCTTAATTTGTACCTAGATGCTCTCAATCTGGCTCTCAGGATTTAAATCATAGATCTCTTCACAGATGTAGACATCCTTGACATATAATATTCCTTCTCCTACCCTTCTTGTTTGGTTTATTTTTCTGAAATAGGTTATGCTATCTATTACTGCATTCTAATCATGAGACTCATTCCACCAGGTTTCAGTGATGCCTATTATATCATATTTACTTTGCTGTGTTAAGGGAGCCCTGGTGGCACAGTGGTTAACTGCTGGTACTGCAGCCACAACATTGTGAGTTTGATCCCAAGGGCTTCAAGGTTCACTCAGTCTTCCATCGTTTTGTAGGTTGGTAAAATCAGTACTGGTGTTTGGGGGGGGGCAATTAGTTAACACACATTGTAAACCACTTAGGGAGTCTCTGGTGTGCTGTAAAGCGGTGTATATGTGTAAGTGCTATTGCTTAAAAATTTGTAAGCTGCTCTGAGAGCCTTTGTGGCTGAAGAGTGGGGTATAAGTACTCTAATAAATATAAACAAATAATACATCCAAGACCATGGGCCATCCCCACAAGCTGCTCAATTAAGGTACCCCCCCCCCCTTGTTGGGTTCTTGTACTATTCGCCTAGTTCTCTCTATAGCAGTTGGGCTATAGAACACTGTCTCCTTCTCCCACATAACTTAGTTTAAAGCCGTCCTGATCAGGTTTGTGAAACTCTTAGTAAAAACATTCATGCAAACTTGCCAGAAGTCTATCTTCATGAAACAGCAAACCGTGGTCCAAGAAGCCAAATTTTTCCCAGCAGCACCATCTGTGGAGCCAGTGGTTCACCTCCACTATTCTTTTCTCCCTTTCTAGGCAGTGTCCTTCAACTGGGAGGTGTGACAGAATGACAACCTGTGCATCTAAGTGCTTCAAGCTTCCTACCCAGAGCCTCATAGCCCCTTATGATATCCTGAAGGTTATGCCTTGCAGTGTCATTGGTTTCCACATGGACAAAAAGGAAGGGGCAATAGTTAGTGAGCTTTTGTCAGCTTCTCTGTTACATCATGGATTTTTGCCCCAGGGAAAAAGCACACCCCTCAAGACATCTTGTCAGGCCTGCAAATCACTGCTTCTGTTTCCCTCAGCAAGGAGTCCCCTACCACCAGCTCTGAGGATTGGCAGGGGCCACTCCATGTGCTGAATCTTCCAAGGTCACCTGCACTTTCCCCAGAGGCTGAAACTATTGCTTTTGCTGCTGTTCCTTGTCATAACTGAGAAGGGAGAGAGCTTCAAATAGATTCTGTAGCTCCAAACTCACAGAATGATCCCTGGCCCTTCTATGTGTCACATTCCTCCAAATGTCTACCTCTTGTGTTTGGGAACTGACCTCCTCTTCAGTGACTTCCCCTGTGTGTTCCTAATCCAGGACAGTCTATTCCAATCTGTCACAGAAAACCTCATGGACTCAAATATACTGAAGAGTAGATACACAGGCCTCAAGTTGCTGGACCTTCTCTTCCAATAGGGCTACCAACTCGGACTTGCTACAGGTGTAGCTACCCACATCCTCCGGCAAGAACACAAACATACCACAGATGTTGCAGGTGACTGCAGCAGCCCCCTCGCCATCCATATTCAGTAGTCTTAAATTGGCACTGGAACAGAACTCTGAGCCTCCTCCTCAAAACTCCACCGCTAAGCGCCCGCGTAAAATGCCTGTTGGCATGCTGTCAGCTGAGCTCCTATTTGCCCAACCCAGTCTCAGTTAGAGCTAATCTGAACCCTGGTCCCCCCCTCACCTAATCTGGTGTTTCCAAACCACCTTGGCAGATGGAATTCCTCTTTCACATCTGGAAAGTCTGAATGCAAATCAGTACTTTGTCTGAAGCCTCGTTATTTTAATATTTCCCACTTGGCTTAAAGGTAACTTCAGGATATGCTGGTAGCTTTGCAGCATTCCCTGAATGTATATTTGCTCAGGTTCATATCTGCAATAGCAACTTTAGCTCTGGTTTCCTAGACAACCTGTTTTAAGTGTGTGCTGTGATCATTCCTTATCATGGAAGACTATGCAAGTTCAACGAATGCCTTTCAAGCATCTAGTTTCACTTTGTACAGCAAAAAAATGTGGGGGCATTTTAAATCAGCAAAGACAAGTTTGCTCATATAAAGATTCTGGCATGGAAAGTGATGTTGGCATATGTTACAGCTCAGAGGCTATTCAAAATGACTTCATAGGCCCGAGAGGACCACACTAGAATGACATTTTAACACTTGTGAGCAGAACTTGGAATGCTATTTTTAGAAAGTAAAACATTAGGCATTACTTATATTCCCCCCTACTACAATATTATTTTCTCATTGCTTTAAGAGTAATAAGTTTGTAATGCTTTAGTAACACATTATTTTTTCATTATTATTTTACTAAAAATATATATTTGAAAATAGAAAAATGACCTCAAATCTCATAAAATGGTCCTCTCAAAGTTTCTGAAATAACAAGTAAATGCCTGTTACACTAAAAATTGTAATGACATCTATATATATATATATATATATATAATTCTCTTGGGTTTGTTGCCATTTCTAGTGTGCTGATTGGCTGCTTAGGGAACTGACCAACCAATTACAGGTCTGTTGGGCAGCCAATCAGTACACCGGGGATGGGACCATGTAGATGTCCAACATGACAGCTGGAGAGGGAGAGGGAGTAGCATGGGGTGGATGTGGTGTGTGCGTGTGTGCTGGAGTGCAGGAGGTGGCGTGGGCAGTTCAGTGGTGGGGGGAGTTGGGCGGTGGGGGGTGAATTTGGTGGCATGGAGGCGAGTTTGCTGGCGGGATGACGACTGGTGGAGGGGTGAATTCAGTGGGGGGGAGTACAGCGTGGGGAGTTTAGCAGGGGGGAGTTTGGAGGCGGGAGGGCGAGCAGCGGGGGACCAGGATGAGTGACCGGGGGCCCAGGATGAACGGCGGGGGGGCAGGATGAGCGGCAGGGGGGCCAGAATGAGCAGTGGGGGGGCAGGATGAGCGGCGGGGAGGCCTACCTCAAAGGGTTGTCATGAGGTCTCCTGGGCATTTGGGGGGAGTTTTTTAATGGCATATGGTATGCTAGTTATTGAGAAAAAGGATTTTACCTCTGAATTGTCAATATGCTATTTCGCAAAAGTGATAGGGAGTGTGTGCAGCAGTTAGAGATCCTGATTAAATTGCAAATGGCTTGGAAAAACAAAGTAAAAGTTTTATTATAGGAACTCCATTCTAAAATAGGAAAGTTACTCAGGGTGCTAATCTAATCTAGCTTCATTCTAGTGAAGAGCAGAGAGAGGGTTGGCAGGAAGAGAAGGGGTGGGAAAATATCCCTAAGGGTATCAGTTTACATCACAAAGGGTCAGGATAGGTAGATAAGGAGGGAAGACACTTTGGGTCACTCAGACTATCTAACCATATTACTATACTGTCCACTCTGAGGCATTCTTGACTCTTCAGTGCTAAATGCTGTTGCACTTCTAACAAAAGGAATGTCATTATGCACACATTACTCCAAAAAGAAATGTGTTATGGAGAGAATCATTAGTTGTAGCATGTTACTTCCAAACTCTGCTTGTGAGTGAGACCAGGCTTGTTCTGATTCACAACACAACTCTGCATTCAGTTCAATAGCAGTTATCTGCAATACTAAACTGTCTTATTTGAGGATAACTACTATTGAACTGAGTGGGCTGTTTTACCTTGCAGAAGCAGACCTGCCTAGTCTTTGGCTGTCTGAGTGAGTGGCTCCCTGGAAAGGTCTCCTGCCTTTCATGCTGGCAAGGTAAGGCTTGCTCCTCATCCAGCAGTCCTCAGTGGGGAGAGTGCCACCATTCATGGATGAATGGGATTTGAATCTGGATCTCTTCATTTTTAGTCCAACATTCTGCTTCACCACCCTAGCAGTATATTCCTAGAATCAAAGTTCTCCAACCCAATACTTTCTGGATGTTTTGCACAACAACTCCCATCATCTCTGACATGCTGTCAGGGCTGATAGGAGTTGTAGTGCAAGACATCAGGTAGGAAAAGGTAGGCCTAGATAATATTTTGCTACAAAATGTTTCACAAGTTCAGTAACATCTTTAACCATCTGGTTCCACTTTGTACAGACAGACAGTTCAAGTCAATGTAAAAGTTATCTGACATGAACATTGTACACTATTCTGGCTTTCCAGTTCTGTTTCTATGCCAGGCTTTAGTAGATTGGCAAGAGTTTTAACATTCTGAGGCAGGGTAAGTCATAGTAAAACAAATATCTATTGAAGAATAAACATGTCCTCAGCATTTCTAAAAGGAACATCTATTTGGAACTGCAACACAGTAGCTGATGTAAAGATCCAATTTAGGTAGTCCTGGAGTAGGAGAAAACTGCAGTTTAGAATCATTTCAGGACAGACTAATCATTCAAGTGTCTTGTTAAAAAAAATGAACAAACACCCTAGCCTGATTGGAGAGAAAATACAGAAAGCTGCGTGTGATTGTGCAGAATATAGAGAAACACAGGACTAGAATAGCTCCATTTAGGCACAACTCTTAACCCATGAGAGCTTAAAAAAAGAAGTGCAAAATCCATGCAGAATCCAGGGTTGTTGACAGATAACTACAGTATGCAGTTTATTGGGAGCCTAGCAAATTAGAGGCATGATGATTTGACCATAGATCAGCAACTTGGTACCCCCACAGAGGTCGCTGGACTGCAACTCAGCATGACCAGTGATAAGGGTTGATGATGCAGTGCCCCACAGATATAGAGGCCACCAGCCACTACTCCATCTGGTCCAGGTATGGGCAGCTTGTGGCCCCCCACTTTAGATGCTGCAGTTGTTGGATGGGACCTCTTTTTAAAAACAAAACAAAACTTTTTTTTTAATCAAAACTCTTTTTAAAAAGAGGTGCAAAATTCATGTAGAACCTATAGATATGATAGATAGCTAAGCACTGAAGAACAGAGAGCCAGTGTGGTATATCAGAAATGGGAATCGTGTGATGGCTAAATCAGAAATGGGAATCATGTGATGTCCTTAAATGTTGTTGATCTGCAACTCTCCACAGCCCTAGCCAGCCCAGGAAATGGTGCAAAATGCTTGTTACATTGTGTTTCAGCAACATCTGGAGAGCTGCATGATTCTCACCCCTGAGTTAGAAGGCTGGGGTGGGAAATCCAGATTCTAGTCTTCATTGAGCCATGAAATTTATTAGGTGAGCTTGGGCTAGTCACACTCTCCCTCAGCTTGACCCCACCTCAAAAGGTTATGGTTAAAGGTAAAGTGGGAAGTCGTGTATGCTGCCTTGTGCCCACTAGAGGTAAGATGGGATATAAATGAAAAGAAGAACAACAAAATGCTTTATAACAACCTGTTTATGATAAACTGGGATTTGGGTGGGAAAATGTTAGAGAGAACTATAAGATGGACAGGCCCTCCAAAGCACAGAACTTTAACCTTACAGTTTATAATAAAAACAATAGCTCTGTGTGTGTGTATGTGTGTGTGTGTGCATGCGTGCGTGTAAGTACCTTCAAGTTGCCTGTCAACTTATGGCAGCCCCATGAATTTCATAGGGTTTTCTTAGGCAAGGAATATTCAGAGATGGTTTTGCCACTTCCTTCCTCTGAAATATAGCCTATGAGCCCACATTATCTATATTCTAAAACGTGAATTAAATTTAAAACTATATTTTTTAAAAGTCAGAAGAACCCCCAGGATATGACCATCTTGCTTCACTGTAAAGAGCAGTCAAATAGTTGCAAGACTAATGTAACTCATCTTTATTTACATATTGTATTACATTAACATTCCATCCTTTCTTCTATGTCGCTCAAGATTTCCCCCTCTTTTTATTCTCATAAGAACCCTGTGAGGTAGGATAGGAAGAGAGACTGTCAAGCTTCATAACTGAGTGGAGATTTTAATCCACATCCCTTCAGTATTGGTCCAGACACTTTTAACTACCACACCAAATGGATCTTGACTAAGACATAGGGAATAAACAGGGTGAGAGGCATTCAGTTACATGTGGTAGGGTTGCCGTAAGTCAGAAATGACTTGAAGGCAGACAACAGAAAGCACAACAAATATATTTTAGAGCCAGAGGCCTGTGTCATCCTGTTAAGCATCTAGTCACTGGAAGCTGTAGGCTTCCACATCAATGGGACTATGAGGGAAAGAGTGATTGGTTCAAGGTCACTCCGTAAATTTCATGTCTCAGCAGGGACTAGAACCTGGATTTCCAATACAAACTTTGGCTGGGAATCATACAAAATAGGTATAGCATGCTACATAGTTCCTTTAAAGTTCAGACTAGAACCCAGAGAAGATTTATCACCCCACTGATGCAGAAACCACCAGCCACCACTATACCTAGCCTGAGTATGGGTTGTTTATGGCCCTCCAGATCAGATGATGCAGATGTTGAACTGCATTTCTCATCATCCCTCACCACTAGTTATGCTAGTTAGGGTTGATGGCAGTTGCAGTCCAACAACCCTTGTGGAGGGAAGGCGTTGTCAAACCTTGATCTAATGTCTGTGCTGCTAATTTGCAAGGCTCCCAATAACTATTGCATTCAACAATAAACTTTTTATATCAAAATAATTTAAGATGAAACAATGGCCAGAGAAATTCTAATTAAGCACATCTCAGCTCTGTCAGGAACACAGACAAGATACATGCTGGTGAAATCTATTTAGCTCATGTTAAAATTTCTTTGTTGCAGAATAGTATCAATCTTTCTGCCCTGATAATTACTAACCAACAGAAGCTATCCATCTGAATTCCAGTAAATTAAATGAGGATTATTTCTACACCTAAAACTCACGATGTTCTATCAGTTTATAACATCTGTATTTTACTTCTGCTGGGTGTCAAACAATCATGTATTTTGAGCTCAACTCAAGCTTGTTTCCACTGCAAAGTCTTTCATCACTTCCCTTTTTTTTTTTAATCACTTACCACATCAACCAACCATCTCCTTACTTCTTACTCCATACTCCATATATCAGACCTTTGGAAAGAGTATTTTAAGACTACAGTTTCCAAAATGCTCCAGCCAGCATGGCCATGGCTACTATCAGTTATATGTCTAAGTTACAGCTGGCCCTAAACTTTTGAAGTCCAGATGTTTCTGGATAATAATTTCCATTATCCCCCACCACCGGTTAATATAGGGCTGATGGGAGTTGCAGTGCAACAATATCTAGAGGGCCACACATCTCGCACCTTTGAATTATACCAACATCTCCCTCTCTGCTTTTTTTTTTTTAAATTTGAGTTTGGGTCAGAAATCTGTGAAAACCAAGAGCTAGACCATAATTTTATTATTTCTAGTTGGTCCCATGAAAGGTGTTATGATACATTCTGGTTTAGATTTGCACTTGTGTGACATTATGCAACACTTGGCTTCCTTTTGAACAGTTAAACATTGCATGGTGGTGGTGGGGGGGCAGGAGCTGAGAATGGAAAAGGTATTGAACTTCCTACACTTTCTCCCTCTTGGAAGCTAATAATACCTTCCAACTGTGCCCATTTTATTGATGTAGGTTGTGTGTACAGGTTGTCAGTGTTTGCTGAAGGTTTTCCAGAGCCACCCTGCTGTTTTTCATTTTTGCCAGAATCTCTAATACAATTTTATGTTGGATTGTGACATTCTGAATATTTTAGTATTTTAGAAATGAAAGACTGTATTCATCTGACAGCTAATGTGCAAATATCTATATGATATCTCTGTGTCCAAATGTGTATGATGGATTGGTATTTTTGGAATTTAATATATTATTCTAGGTTGCATGAAGCATTTGGATTTTGAAATTCACACGTTGCTAAATCATGCTCCGGTCTAATTGCTTAACCATTCTTCCACGCTCACAAAATAAGTTCTGCCCTTGAGCTGCTGCAAACCTCCACTGCACTTAATATGAAAGGGAATTTCAGGAGGTGCAGGTAAACGTGATAAAATCCCCACCTACAGCAAGCCTCTACTCCTTTGCAACAGGTCAACCTATCATGGAAATCACACCCTTGTTAAAATTGATAAATCTTGCCTTCTAGTATACAGGAAGTGAGGTGTTTAGATGATTATCAACATTTGAGTGTTTGACTAGGACAAGGAGGTATGAGTTCAAAACCTCAGTCAGCCACGAAGCTGAATCTTGGACAAACCATTTTACTCTCAGCCTAACTGACCTCACAGGATTGTTGTGAAGATAAAATGGGATACCATTTACACACCCTTGTGGTCCATGCAGAAATATCAGGAGACTGCTTACTCACCTTCAGCTGAGTGACATTGTTGGTACAACAATTGTATGATTATGCTTTTAAATGAGCACATAGGAACAAAGGGGCACTCTCAGGATCAGGTCATAAAGACCTTTTCCTGCCATTAACTCCATGTGCTGGGGGGACTCTTCCTGCCATTAACTCTATGTGTTGGGGGTCCCTTTGATGTTTTTGCATTTCTTTGAAGTGGAACAAAGTGATGTACTGAATAGCAAGAGAGGATGGGTTCTGTGTAAACAAATGATGGGGAGAATAGTGCAACAGAAGGGAAGGAGGATATTTGGTGAACCAAGGAATGAATTGCCTGCCAGCTTTTGGCTGATTGTACATACTTTATATTATCCTGCTTTCCCTTTGTGTTTTGTTCAAAGCTACAATGTTGTACTGTTAACGCTTTAGATTTATGTTAGGAATAAAACTTACTATTTAGCTCTGAAGTTTCTGGCTACTGAGTCTCAAGAAGTGAGTACATGACAGGCACAAATGTACATTGTTCCACTTATGTGACATTACTGTATTTGTTCCACTTAGAGCAATTATAAGAATATACATTGGTAAACCTGGGCTTTATATTAAGGATTCACTTAGGAGAGAGGTGCAGCCCATCCAAACTCCCTTTAAAAAGATACCTGGATGATAAAAATGTGCAAATGCCTGTTTGTTCTTGTCAAGTGCTGTAGCCTGTGGCACACCTGAAAGAACCAGGATAAAACAACAACCCTACATAGTAGACTGCTGCCACTCCTTTTGTTCAGTTCAGTTAGGGCGAAGAGCTTTCCAGACCTCCCAGAGCATTCCTGGGCTCTAAGGCACCAAGGGCATAACCCTGCAACCTCTGCTCCTAGAATCCTAGGTCAAGATTAGTAAGCAGAAACCAAGCAGTTAAGTGTAGGACTTAAAACTAGAGGCTGTTCCTAATAATGCACACACAGACACATGCTATAAGGGGTTATATTTATTAATAAGGGTAAGAAATTGGGTATAGAATGTACAGAAGACCATTTAGGAAAATACACACCAGGCAAAAATAAAGAAGCATCTGAATATATACTGGGACCACAGACCCCCAAAAGCCAGAACCTCAAGACCAAAGTGACAAGCCACAAGTCCACAGTGAAGACATGAGGGAGTTATTAGGTCAAAGGAATAAATGCTAAATCCAGTTTTAGAGCAAAATGCAACAGTACCTGATGGGTCCAGTTAACTAATCAGGAAGTGTAAAGGTCCAACTATTCTACCATCTTAGTATATCAACTGGTACTCTCCAGAACTCAGATGAAGAAATATTTTTTTTAACAAGCAGGTCTATCATTGATCAACCCTGAGGAACTCAAAATGAAAGAGCACAAGGGCTTCAAGAAAACTATGTGATCTTTGGCTGTTAGAAAATGGGAATCCACAGATTGAAAGAGAATGCAAGAGAGAGAGCAGGAGGGAACATAAATTTCTTTATGGTTGCATTCACTTTTCACATTTTAGGTGTATACTTTGGACAATTTCCATGTACTGCTTAAGGTCCTTGTTCATCCTAACATTGCACAGAAAGTTAATTTAGATTTATATAACACCCTCTGAGGCTCAGCTGGGTAACATATTTCCTTTTCACATCTATTATCACAAAGATTTTGCAAATTAGTTCATTATTACTCCTTTTTGTGTAAAGCTGAGACAGAACAAGAATGGTTTTCAGCAGAGTTGTGATCAAAATACAGCTCTAATATTTCCAGAATATTTGACGCCATGGGGAAAACAAAATCCTCTTTCCCCCAGAAAACTAAAAAAAAAATGTAAAAACTTTAAAAATGCACTATTTTTAAAACAAAGAAAATTATTTTGTCTTCTCTAGTCCTCTATGGCCATAAAGCACTCACCCTCATAAAAGGAACAGAAAAGGAAATAAATGCCAGGAATTGCAATGATGTGAAATACCTACGGTACATAGTCTTATATGAAAGTCTATCTGCTACATAGTTTTTTTAATAGATAAAGTGGGGAAAGCAAATATAGAAATGCCTTGTGTTAAATATTTTATTTATCATTCTAAAAGAAAATATAACATAATCCATTTTTTCCAGTTTTTTCCAGAAAAAAGGCTTAAGGGGAAAATTTCCCCACATTTGTTTTCCGGCCCTCACATTTCTACATATACCAACAGCTTGGAAAAGTCAGCGCTTGGATTACAACTGTTAAAAGTTCCCATCCAGCAGGACCAAAGGAAGCCAAAATGTAATGCTCCCAAGCTCAGCAGGTACTACACATCCTATGCAGGACCAGCCTGTAAAGATTTGGGTCTTAAACAATTTAGACATTATCACCTCAAATGTTCAATATACGATGTACATTTGGCTGCAAAATACCACCTTGGTATAACTTTCAACTTCTGGTGGAAGCAAAATGCTACAGGCATTCTTTAGACAACTTTAAAACAACTTGAGTCCAAATGTTGGGGAAAGGTAGCTTATAAATATATAACACCAACACTGGCCCTTGTTCTTTGCAACGGATCTTTCCATTTTTGAACAGAAGATGCCTTTTACAGAGTTAAGTCATTGGTCTATCTAGCTCTGTACTGCCTACACTGATTCGCAAAGGTTTCAGTTCTATCCGGACATGCTTGGGATTGAACCTGGGTCCTTTTGTATGCAAAGCCTCCGTTCTACCACTGAAACACAGCCCTTCCCTACTGTGCTGTCTCATTATTGTGACAAGGTGCTTGTCTCTTGGGAGGAATTCATGGTTATATAAGCCAGCAATGCATGTTTAGACAAGCTGTTCACAAACTATTTACATTCTACATCCACATAGGAGCTTTCACTTCACAAAATGAGAGGGGAGTGGGGAGAACCAAGCAGGAAATGCAGGTTTTAGAAATTCTACAGCAGGTAAAAACTATCACGAAAAGAGCTTTTTTGGGGGAGGAAGAAATAACTTTGGGCAAATTACACCCTCACTGTCTGAGAGGAAGGCAAAGGCAAGCCCCTCTGAACAAATCTTGTCAAGAAAAAGGAATCTCAGTAAGTGGGACATGACTTGAAGGCACACAACATTAACAAGAAAGGACAAATGATTTCAGAGGCGAGGTATCTGGGATTTCCACCATTATTTCAAGATATAATGGGCTTAGACTTTTATTATTTCTGATAATTCTTCTGGAATTCTTCTAGAAAGAGGATTCTTCTTTTTTTAAACCTTTTACACTTTTCTCAGAAAGAAAAACAAAGAAAAATAAAAAAAAAGAAAGAAAGCAATCACTTGAGAACATTTCATATCTCAACCACTGCCTGATGGTCTGGAATGAAATTTGTTTATTAAGTTTTTCAGAGGTTGAAGAAGATAGATACTAATAGGTATATACACTTACAAACATGTTTTTTTTAAATAGTATTTTTTATTCAGAATTTTTTTAAAAAATCAGTTTCCAAATAACAATGAAACATAGAATCATAGAATTGTAGAGTTGGAAGAGACCACAAGGGCCAACCAGTCCAACCTCTGCCATGCAGGAAATCACGATCAAAGCATCCCTGACAGATGGTCATCCAGCCTCTGCTTAAAGACCTCCAAGGAAGGACCCCACCACACTGCGAGGGAGTGTGTTCCACTGCCAAACAGCTCTTACTGTCAGAAACTTCCTGCTAATGTTGAGGTGGACTCTCTGTTCCTGGAGCTTGCATCCATTGCTCCATGTTCTAGTCTCTGGAGCAGCAGAAAACAAGCTTGCTCCATCCTCAATGTGACACTCCTTCAAATTCTTAAACAGGCCTATCATATCGCCCCTTAACCATCTTTTTTCCAGGCTAAACATACCCAGCTCCCTATGTCTTTCCTCATAAGGCATGATTTCCAGACCTTTCACCATTTTAGTTGCCCTCCTCTGGACACGCTCCAATTTGTCAATATCCTTTTTAAATTGTGGTGCCCAGAACTGGACACAGTATTCTAGGTGAGGCCTGACTAAGGCAGAATAGAGTGGCACTATTACTTCCATTGATCTATTCTAGACACTATACTTCTATTGATGCAGCCCAAAATCACATTGGCCTTTTTAGCTGCCGCATCACACTGTTGACTCATGTTCAACTTGTGGTCTACTAGGACTCCTAGACCCCTTTCACACGTAGTCTCGTTCAGCCAGGTCTCCCCCATCCTGTATCTGTGCACTTTGTTTTTTCGCCCTAACTGCAGTACATGACATGCATGTATGAATTACATGACATACATGAACGACTACCACTAAATCTAAACATGGTATTAAAAATAAAAAAGGATTTTTATTCAGAATTACCATGGAAAGGATCCTATGATCATCCACCACTGTACCACTGTTTGTCTTCTGTGGACATCCAGGCCTTTTTGTGTTGCAGAGCTCACCAGTGCCTCCTTATTTTATTTTTTTTAATCAGAATGTACCAAACTGTTGATTTGGCAACTCCTAATGTTCCTGCTATCTCTCTGATGGATTTATTTATTTATTTGTTTATTTATTTGCAGCCTAAGGATGGCCTGTTTCACTTGCATTGAGAGCAACCTTGACCACATGTTGTGGGTTCACATCAGCAGCTTCCAAATGCAAATGCCACACCTGGAATCAACTCTAGACCTTTCACCTGCTTAATTGATGAAGAAATACCCACATCTCCCAGTGAAGAATCTTTTGAGTCAATTGTCCAATTACATTTGGTCTCTTGAAAAAGTGGGGGCTATATATTAAAGAGCTGTAATTCCTAAACCCTTCCTCCAATTTGGATGTGAATACCCTCAAATTAAAGCAGAGAGACTGCACTTTAAGCCCATGTTCATTATTTAACTGTAACTTGAATTTATTTTGGTAAACAGCCGAAATAACAAAAGTTGTGTCAGTGTCCAATTATTTCCGGACATAACTGTATCTAAGGTTGGAATGGGCAATCTGTGGCTTTCCAGATGTTCTTGGGTGCTGTTTACATGATGAAAATGTAGTGGGAAGAATTTGTGTCGAACCCTGGTTGTTTACACGTACATCGGGGCGGGCATGTGATTTTCGGAAGGGGCCCCACCTTTTATCCCACAACCTTAGGGACTTCCAGTCCCGCGGTTTGTGCCGGTTTTTAAAAAAGTCACTGGAGGATTCGGAAAATGGGAAATGTAAACAGCCCGGGACAAGCTATCTCGGTACTAGGTGATGACCAGAAATGGTGACGGGGCGGGCTCAGAGATCAGCGACCAGAAAATGAGGGGTCAGTCACCCGTTCAACAGATTCAGCCTCACCAGCTGAAAACAAAGGCATCCCTTCCAGCTGCATGAAGGTTTGTTTGTGTGTGCGTGTACTAAATCACCCTGTTCAATGGATTTCTACACTGCAAACCCTTCAGCTTTAACCTGTTCCTCAACTGCATGTTACAAAGAGATCATGGGGGGAGGGTCGCCCATTCATCCCCTGCCTCGATCACCTCCCTGGGTCTGAACGGATAATCAAACATTCATCACCCCGTCCCCCCAAGGCACAGTAAAAAATGCCAGCGTCTGAGCGAATGATCACACATTCATTCACCCCCCCCCACAAGGCACAGTATAAAATGCCAGCATCTGGGTCTTTCAAAATGCCTTGTGTGTCACTGGTTTGAAACCTTCACTCCACAGCTACCTCTGCTTAAAGGGTTAACTCTGCCCCATGCACTCAGCTTGTACTGGCTTGGGCTGCATGAGCTCCAGTCCGCTCTGCTTTTGATCTCTCTCACACACCCCAGCAACAACTGATCACTCATCCCTCCCCCCAGTTTAGCTGGCTTTACATGGTGTTCTTTCATTTCTAAAGGAAAGCACAGGGTTTAGCCACTGATCCCTCCTGCTTCCCCTGGATTCCTTCCCCATCCCCTCAGCGCCTCATCCCAAATGCAACACTCATTAACCCCCTCATTCCCAACCAGAAGCCTGAACAAACATTTGAGCCAGCCAATAGCATCGCTCGTGGTGCGGAACTCTAAAGGAAGTATGTGAAAAAACGAGTAATCGCATCCTTGATTGACAGCTAAAAAAAAAATAAAAATCCCGGTACGCTAAACATGTGTAAAAAGCAAAAGCACGGAATATAAGAGTGCGGGATAAATGAAAAAATACGGGACCTGATGCTGTATAAATATGAATCACGGGATCTTCCGGAATTTCCTTAAGAGAGACAAAAATCGTTTAAACAGCGCGGGACGAATACAGGACCAGGAAGTCTTGGTACGCCCTGCAACAAAAATTGCCATGTAACTGGCACCTTGGATTGCAACTCTCACTGTCTCTCACCAATGGGTATTTTGGCTAGTTGCAATTTGGAGATTTTATATTGTGTATTGGGAGTTGCAATTCAACAACATCTAGATATTCACAGAACCAGTTTGCTGGTCTAAGGCAATAGGACTGCAGTCCCATACACAATGGGCAAGTTTACACAAACGAAGCCAAGATTCTGGAGAACCATTGCTTTTGTCTTCACAAGGAAACATGGTGGTCTGTGTTACTGAATTGCTTCTGCTTGGCTCCTCTTGGCAGTAGGAGCAGTTTCATTAACCAGGAACTCATTGTAAGTTGGTAGCATTATGTCCAAACCCCCGATTCTGTCCCTCCCAAATTGAAAACCAACTTCAAAATATGGCTCTGTTTTATTAGGGGACTGACAAACCAGGAGCCCTGTCTGGCCATAAATGCTAAGTTTCTTTTCTCCTGGAAGGCAAAGGCAACCCCCCCTTTGAACAAATCTTGCCAAGGAAACCTTATATAGGTTAGCCTTAGGGTTGTCATAAATCTGAACTGACTTGAAGGCACACAACAACTCAAGATCATGCTTACTGAAACTACTACTGGTGAGAGGAGTCAAGAGATAACAATTGAGTACAGTGCACCAGCAGGCTGGCTGGCTTATCAACCATAAATCAGGATTCTCTGGAATACTGGCTTTTCATTTTGTGTGAATATGGCCATAACCTGGGAGTGGCCCTGATTAACATGGTAGAACTTATTTCTGAGTAGATGACATGCATTGGATTACACTGTAAATAAGGATTCAGCTGCAGAAACTCACTGAAATTGAAACCATTGCATTTTGCCTCGATGTAAATGCATTTAAGAGAAGGTTATTGGTCAACTGTAATCATAAGTGTTAACCCAAAAGTGAGCTAAAGTCAGTATAAAGAAAGCTCATATTCAGTACAAAGAATAAGTTATGCAAATGAATACAACTTGAAGGTTCATGATGTAAAAACAATTGTGTCATTTGCAAGTTTGGCTCATGGTGCCAGAAACTAGCAAACTGACCAGATAAACACAAAAACAACAGCTAGAGCTACACTGGTGCCTTTAACAGCAGCTTGTTATGAAAGAGGGAGGATAAACATTAAGATAAACACATCACTCAGCAAAGTGACCAGCTCTATCATTAAGCCACGTGAAGCAGTTGCCTCAGGTCACTGTTTTTGGCAGCTGTCTGTCTTACCTTGGGATCAGCCCTACCATTAGGAAGAGTGAAGCAGTTGCTTCTGGGAGCAGATTTGGGATATTTGCTCTTAGTACCATATGTATTTTTACTGACGAAGAGGGGTTGTGGGTTTTCTGTCTTGGGTGTCAAAATAACTTGGCAGGCTTTAGGTTGGCTTCTGTGAGAGACCACCATTTGCTGCTTTGTCTCAGGCAGCAAAATGTCTTGGCTGGCCTCATTTAGATAATGGAGGTTTTATAGATAAAGGAAGAAAGAGAGTAGTGCCTGCATGATGCAGCAAGACTTTGGGGTCGTTTACAAGGGCAAATATTCCTCTAAATATACCACTAAGATAGCTCATAGTTCCCACGGATCACAGCACAGCATCGCCTCATTCAGAAGGGGGGAAGGTAAAACATCCAAATATAGCGTGACAGGGGATGTCGCTATTTTTGCAGGAATATTTGCAATGTAGTGCTTTATTGGCAGTGTAAACTAGCATTCCGCTAAGGGTTGTGATTGGTTGATGATGCAGGGGTTGGCTTAAAAGAGGGGCAGGGAGGAGGCAAAGACAGTAGCCATTAGAGAAGAAACTTTCAAAAATCCTGTCTACTATTTTGCGAGCCAGTTTGAAAAAAAAAAAAAAAAGGATTCCCAACAACTTTCATTCAGGGAGCATTCCTTCTCATTCTCTGCTGTTTTGAAAGTGTGTAAAAGCTCGTTCGTCACTTTTATCCTGTGCACGGGGGAGGGAGAGAAACCATTTCACAAAGGGCTGTAGCAAGCTGAACTGCTATTTCCCCACTCTCTCTTCCTCTCTTTCTCTCTCTCTCTCTCTCTGCTTGGGGGAGGGAGGGAGGGGGAGATAGAGAGACAGAGAGAGAGAGAGCAGCTGGAAAAACTTGCGATCCACAGCATGGCAGCAAGGTCTTTTAGCAGAGAGATTACTCTCCCTCTGCTTTATGGAGTGAGTTCATTTACAGGCAGATTTACAGAGACACACAGAGACACACCTCCACACTTATTCAAGTCTGAACTTCAAAGCGACATAATTAGAAAAAAAACCTGACTGGCACAGCTGCGGAAAATAATTAAACCGCAAGTTGCCGCAATAAATCTGCTGTGTAAACTGGCCCTTTATAGTATCAGCCCCAGTACTGGTGTGTGTGTGTGTGTGTGTGTGTGTGTGTGTGTAGAGATTTGGGAGACATGCCTGGCAATAAAAGGTCTTTGCTCAGCATGGATGCAGCATAAACTTAAGCATAATTGCTTCACTAGACACAATTTAATGTTGTTCACTTAGAATGGTGAAATATAGTATGAGATTTATCCATCTTTGTTTTTGGGTCTAGCTTTTCCTGCCTTCTTGAAAGCACTTCCACTTAACTAAACTTGTTAATTAAATGAACTGGGCAATTTCCTTTACATAAAGCTTCATTCTCTAGTATTATATTCTTCAATGTTTTTGAGCCTGACTTCAATGAAGTCACAGTGTTTTGCTTGCTCCCTTGAGAGACTATTATGCAATCTAATACTCCTTGCCATTTGGCAATTATTCCTGCATGTTAGAAGTTATCATGTTCTGTTACTTGTAATTACAATAGCTGTCACCCTCTCAGGTCAGGACAGTGTAAGGATTTTCTGTACTCTACTGCTTTGAAGTCATTTTAACTGTAGTTTCATACTGCATTCATTAAAAGGTAAGGTGTGTCTTTCAAACATAATTTTCAGACATGACATGCTAACTTAAGCAGTACCCAGATTTCCCTGTGGAGTTTGAAGAAAAACTAGAGTTATTTCTCCTTCTATTTTTCCAGAGGCCAACAACATTTGAAATTCTCTTTTTTTCCTTCTGATGATTTCTTAGTTTTTCAGAAAGTCATATTATCTTATCACTTAAACAGTGGTAGCGAATAGGGCTCATGGCCTAAATCCTGTTGTTAGTTGTCACTAGAGTACACCCACCGAAATCAGTGTGATTTACCTAAGTGTCTACTCACCATTCAACAATTGACTGATTGTGCCCATTCTAGCTGGGAATAACCAATAGGACGCCTGCCCATATCTGTGGGGTGGTAAATCTGCTCTGGATTTAAGTCCAAACTTTTCAAAGGCTAAGATTCAAAGGCTATGTTTCATATGAGTTTAGCACCTTGGATAGCTCCCTTAACATTTAAACAAAAATCTGGAACGGATTCCTTGTCCCATGAATGTGGGAGTGACCAGCCGCCACTGACTTAAAAACACATCTCATAGGCGCCCTCAAATTTATCTTAACTATTCCACCAGTTTGCACGTGGTCCTTGAACAGACCATTTCATTGTCTCCCCCACAATCTCTCCATTTCCAAAATGCAAAGGATAGCAAACCCCTAGATATTATGCACAGAGGGCTCTTCTTTATTTTACAGATCAGAAATGACCCCCTTCCTTCACAGGTCCTCTCCTGTGCCCACCAGTGAGGTCAATACACTGTGTGAGGACATGGGAGGGAGCCTTCTCAGCTGTGGCACCCCAACCGTGGCATACTCTTATTGAATGGCACCAATGCTGATTTCATTTAGGGACCAAGTAAAGGCATCACTATTTATAAAAGCTTTGGGTTTTTCCTTGTACACCACCCTAAAGTCTTTTGATATAGGGCAAGATACAAGTATTTTAAAAACAACATTGACAACCGTGATCCCCTTTTCTCTGAAACTCTAAGAGTGTACCTCCACTACATAATTATAGCAGTTTTATACTATTTTAACTGCCATGGCTCTATCTTATGGAAGCCTGGGACATGTATATGAGTGAGGGGTACTTGGAAGTCTCTACTGAGAGCTCTCGTGCTGCAGCTCTGGGCATTGACTGGAGCTCTCTAGAATTCTAAATACTCACCAAATGAATATACTAACATGGAGCCATGGCAGTATAAAACTGCTATAACTGTGTCGACACTATGCAAAGAGATCCTGTAGCATCTTTGAGACTGAAAGAAGTTGGTAGCATTGTAAGTACTGTAAGAACATGCTGAGGAAGTGGATTGTAATCCACAAAAGCTACTGGTTTAAATAAAATTATGATGAATAAAATTTTATTAAATAAAATTAAAATTTTAAAAATTAAATAAAACTATGACGAGTCAAAACTATAACTCTGAGAGGAAAAAATATCTGTGCCTCCTTGCAGCTGCTTTTAAAAACTGCCTGAGGTAACTTGAGTTACAGCAAGTTCACAAATTTATGTCTTTCACCTGGTAGCAACTGACTGACACTATGAATGTATGAAATACTGATCAACCACCACATGTGGCACATATGGAACCTTCCTCTCTCACCACTTTGTACACAATGCTTTTCCATGAGAGCAACACACTTATTCACCAGCTGTGAGTCACCGGATAATAACCCATCCAGTGATTTACATGCATGAGTGATTCAATGCCTTCACATGTGATGGGAGCTATACAGAAAACAGGAAGACCAAATTCCTCATGCTTTCTATCTTGTACTTCTATATCATGTCACAAACAGTCCTTTTTGAAACAGGATGTACAAGCTATCCTTGCAACAGCAGTTTGTGCGTGTGGGTGGGTGAGTGCTTCCATGTCATTGGGGTGGTACACCCATTCAGGAGCTATATTGGTATCAGCATATTGGACACTCCTTTAAATATAGACTAAACACTAGAGTGGATTCCCTTCCTTCCAGGCTGAAAGCCACCAACCACCACTATATCTATCCTGTCTCTCCCTCAATGAGCTCATGGTTATCCTCTCCATGCTATTTTATCTTCACAACAAACCTCTGAGGTAGGTCAGGCTGAGGTGGGCCAAGGCAGTGGCCTAAGGTCAGCCAATTAGTTTCATGGCTCACCGGGAACTAGAACAGGGACCTCCCAAGTCCCAGTCCAGCACTCCAATCAATACACCACACTAACTATTCAGTAGAATTTTAAATTAAGTCAGATTGGATGATGGCTCTAAAGTTTCTTCCTTACATGTTGCAGCACACATTTAAGCCAGGTTCACGTCATTTGCAACTCTTATAATAGAAACACATTCCTTGTCTCTAGAAGGAAGTGAACTTTGGACCTTTTTGCTTGTAAAAGGAAATTTAATAATTTCATCTGATTGCAAGCCATATACTCTTCCTAGAGAAGGGGGCAGAAAAAAACCCCATCAATGATCCATTGACAGAGGTGGATTCTTTATTATATGTATTTATTTATTTTTATCTCATCTTTTCCCCAATACTAGAATTCAACATGGCCTACAAAAACTAAAACAAATACAGTTACAATCGCTTGCAAAGACAAAATAAAAACATCTAAACACTTATTATTATTGTTAAAATACAATTAAACTATCCAACTATCAGCAAAAGAGCATAATGTTAAAAAAGCCCCTGCTGCCAATTCCTAAAAGCCTGCTGGAACAGAAAAGCTTTCACTTGCTGAGGAAAGGCCAGCAAGGAGAGAAACCATCCAAGTCTCCCCAGGGAGGGAGCAGCCACTGAGAAGGCCCTGTCTCCTATTCACCCCAAATGTGTTTTGAAAGGTAGTGGGACAGACAGAAGGGCCTTCCCTAGAAGATCATAGCATCCAGGAAGGCTCAAAGCGGAAGAGATGGTCTTCAGATCTTGCCACTGAGAAGGATTTTTTAAAACTAGATGACCACTGATGTCTCTTCCAAGCCCCCAAATCCCCAATTGCTGCATCTCCATTAATAATGAACTCATTCACTTGCTCAAGTAACAGATGACTGGTTAATAGTTACACCGTGCCTTTCCTGCAGCAAAAGCCAGTAGTAGAGCTCAGGCTCATTTGCTCCAATGCAATGTTTACATTTATATCCTCTGTTTAGTTCAAGGCAGCATACAGGGCTCTTCTCCTTTCCATTATATTATCTCTAGAACCCTGTGAGGTAGGCTAGGCTGTGAGAGGGAGAGAGCAACTGGCCCAAAGTGACTTAGAGAGCTTCATGACTTCACAGGGACTCAAATCTGGAACCTCAAACTCAGTCTATCATTCTAGACAACCACTACTCCCCTCTGGGAAGATGTGAGCAATTATCCCTCCCTGCCATATGTTCTCGCACCCATATGTCTGTTGTCAGGGCCGGTTTAACCTGTCTGCCAGATCCGCATTGGCGGGGGGCCTCGGGGGTGAAGGGGGCCCCCTGGTGAGTGTTGCCCTTATCTGATGAAGGAGACAGCCAGGAGACAGCAGCCGGCTCCTCCGCTCCTTTGGAGCCCCTTCCCCCTCCCTCCTCAGGCAGGGCATGGCAATAGCACTGAGCTACTGCGGGAGATAGAGAAAGGGTTTGCTCTGGGAAGTTGTAATTTGGAGACAGTCCCTGGCTGCATTGCTATGAAGGAGGAAAGGCAGAGCAGCTGGTCCTGTGAGTGAGGGACTGTCTTCAGGGGGCCACGGGGATCTTGGGGGGGGGGCTGCCATGCACAATGGGGTGGTTATTTTACTTTTTAACTCGTTGCTGGAGTCAAGACAGATGGCTATCCAGCCTCTGTTTAAAAACCTCTAAAGGAGACTCCACCACATTCCCGCCCTCCTCCAAAAACCTGCCAGCTTTTTTTTAAAAAATGTTTTAAAATGTTTTAGTTTAAAAAAAAAAACTAAAGAGAAAGCGAAAGAAACAGCAGCCCTCCGTGGCAGAAGCTGGAGGGAGTTTGCTGCTACCGCGGAGACTGTGAGTGTGTGTTTATGAGAGAGACAGGGAATTTGAGCGTTGTCTCGGAAAGGGCTTCTTTCTTTCTTTCTTTCTTCCCTTCCCTTCCCTTCCCTTCCCTTGCCAACTGAGTTCAGCCTGCATTTGTGTGTGTTTGCCTATGTGCCTTCAAGTCATTTCTGACTAAGGCAAACCTACCATGGGGTTTTCTAGGCAAGGTTTGTTCAAAGGGGGTGTGCCTTTGCCTTCCTTTGAGGCTGAGAGAGTGTGACTTGCCCAAGGTCAGCCAGTGGGGTATTCATGGCTGAGTAAGGATTCAAACCCTGGTCTCCATAGTCATAGTGCAATGCTGAAACTTTTACAACACTCTTAACTCTTTTAACAGAAGAATACTGTATAAAGAATATAAATTAAAATTTGGAGTAATATTACTGGGAACAATGGTTTTATTGTTGTCACTAAAACACCAATATCCAGTAGTGTTATGTGAGAGGCATTGGCCTAGAGCAGTGGATCTTAACCTTTTCTTTACCAGGGACCCCCTTTAAATATCTTTTGTTGCCCCAAGACTTAACTCAAGATTTAAAACCCTAATAATAATAGCTAACAACAACAACAATACAATTACACCATCCATTAAACTTTCCCTCAGAGACACTCTTGCTTCTTCCTGCAAGTTTGTGGCTGGAGTGGATTGAATGGCAATGTGCAGGCCAAGCCAGCCAGCCTTTGCCTTGGTTCCTGTCACATGGCTACTCCACTACAGGGAGGAGGTGGGCCAAGCAGTCTTCAAGCCTTTGTGGACCCCCTGTGAGGACATTGCGGACCCCAAGTTAAGAACCACTGGGCTAGAGAATGCTGGAAAAGGAACAATGCAACCAGATCTTGAGAAGGGTGCTGGCAGGGGGATTCTGGGAGGTGTAATCCAAGAGTAACTTTCCCAGGCTCTGAATGCAGCCTAGAATAATAGGACTGGAAGGGACCCCAACAGCTATCCCATCCGATTGGCTTCTGCCCTGCAGGAACACACAATCCAAGCATTCCTGACAAATGCCCATCCAGCCTCTCCTTAAAAACCTCCAAAGAAGGTGAGTGCACCACACTCCCAGGCAGCAGAGTATTCCACTGCCTTACAGCTCTTACTGTCAGGAACTTCTTCCTAATGTTTAGGTAGAATCTCTTTTCCTATACTTTGAGTCCATTGCTCCGTGTCCTAGTCTCTGGAGCAGCAGAAAACAAGCTTGCTCCTTCCTCAGTATGACACCCCTTCAAATATTTAAACATGGCTATCATGTCCCCTCCTAACTTTCTCTTCTCTGGGCTAAACATGCCCAGCTCCCTAAGCCGTTCCTCATAGGGCATAATGGCTTCCAGACCTCCCAACATCCTTCTCGGTATCTTTCTTGAATTGTTGTGCCCAGAACTGGAAACAATATTCCAGGTGAGGTCTGACCAAAGCAGAATGGAGTGATACTATTACTTCCCTTGATCTAGACACTATTAATGCAGCCTAGAATTGCATTGGCATTTTTTGCTGCTGCATCACACTGCTAACTCATGTTTAGCTTGTAGTCCACTCTTTCTTTTCTTTGAGGAAATCTACATCATTACATTAATTGCTAATAAACTAAAAATATTATGTTAGTGCCTATAATATAGTTTTTAAACTAAATTATTGGTGTCAAATTATGTAATACAGTAGGCCCCTCTTATCCACTGGGGATTGGTTCGGGGGGGTGGATTCTGAAAACCATGAATGATAGTGAACACCATTGAAAAAAATGGTACTTCTGGTTTAAAATACCATAGAGTTGCCTTGGAGGGCCTAGAAAACCACTAGGGAGGACACATTTACTAGGAAGACTCTAGGGTAGGTGTGCTGTTCTGTGTCCCATGGATAATGAATCCATGGATACGGGGGTCCTACTGTGATCTGAACATCCTGTACGGTGAATAGGTTAGGTTACATTGACCTGAGATAAACATATGGGGGCCCCAAAATAAAGCACTGCAGGGGGCCCCAAAATTCCTTAAACCGGCCCTGTCTGTTGTATACATACATACATACATTTCTGTCCTTGAGCAAGCAGGGATCACCAGCACTGAGGGATCACCTCAATTGATCATCTCAATCACCAGCATTGAGACCATGATATTGAGAATACAGCTGCACTGGGCAGGGCATGTTTCCAGGACGGAGGACCATCGCCTCCAAAAAACATTACTCTGTGGTGAACTCACCATGGGTCAGCGTAAGAGGGGCGCTCCAAAAAAGTGATACAAGGTCTCCCTGAAACAACATCTCAGGCTCGGCCAAATTGATCACCAACAATGGTCCGCCCTGGCCTCACATCGGGAGGCATGGAGACACACTATCCACAATGCTGCAGCCTTATTTGAGAACTCACGCCGAACAAATCTTGAAGAGAAATGACAATGCAGAAAGAATCACAACCTGGAAACATCACTCAAGGAGACCTTCTGCTGTGCTTTCTGTAACCAGTCTTGTTTATCTCGGATTGTCCTTTTTAGTCATCAGCGCACTTGCAGAAAGCACGGGATGAGTCCTTCCTGAATCTTTGTTTGCAAAGAAAAGCCAGAGACATACATACATACCCACAGATGAGGCCCTAAGTAGGTGTTGGATTATATAACCATCTAGAGCAGTGGTGTCCTACCTGTGGCCCTCCAGGTGTTTTGGACTACAGCTTCCAGAATTCCTGACCATTGGACTTGCTCAGGCTTCTGGGAGTTGGAGTCCAAAACACCTGGAGGGCCACAGGTTGGACACCACTGCTCTAGAGTTTGTTGGACAGCATCTCCCAGCATTCCTGTGCATTGTCTAAGTTGTTTAGGGCTGCTGGGACTTGCAGCATAACAGCACCCAGAGGACCTCACATTCCCAGAGCTAAGAATGCATCTAATACAGAGGGAAAATCTTTCCCATTGTTCTCATTTAAATGAATGATGTGCATGCAGGAGAACCTGCCAGTGCATTGAACCTGAGCCCTATGTTAATTGAGTAACTTTCTAAAAGGAAGTTTCCATTTATTTATTTATACCACACTTTCTCCCCAAAACTGGGACTCAAAGTGGCTTACAATGTAAGAAAATGCAACTAAAATATTTAAAAAGTAAGCATTAAAATAGAATTAAATTATTTACAGTATCAAAACAATTCAGACTACAGTGAAATAATAAAATGCAACTAAAAAGATAAAAAAGGCTCTTAAAAACTTTTCAGTTAAAAAAAAACTACAGAACCCCCTAGCCTGTTCTTTTAAAACTGTCTGTCTTAAAAGTCTGTCAGAATAAAAAGGACGGAAGGACAACAAGGAGAGGGCATTCTGGCCTCTCTGGGAAGGGAGTTCCAGAGTCTAGGGGCAGGCACTAAGAAGGCCCTCACATGCGTCCCCATGAACTGTACTTGTGATGGTGGAGTGAGTGAGAGAAAAGCCTCTCCCGATGATCTCAGAACCCAGGCTGGTCCATACAGAGAAATACAGTCAGCCAGACAGCCTGGATCTGAGCCATGTAGGTCATAACCAGCACTTTGAATTGTGCCCGGAAACAAACTGGCAGCCAGTAGAGCTGTTTCTATAGGGGCACAGTATGGTCTCTTTAACCTGTCTCTGTTAACAGTCAGGCTGCAAGCTCTTTGGACCAGCTGAAGTTTCTGAACACTTTTCAAAGGCAGCCCCAAGTATAATGCATTACAGTAGTACAAACAGGAGGCAACTAAGGCATATACCACTGTAGCTAGATCTGGTGGCTCAAGGAACAGGCACGATTGGTGTACAAGCTTTAAGTGTGCAAAAGCACTCCTGGCCAATAGAGGAATTTGGGCCTCCAGGTTCAAAGCTGAGTACAGGAATACACCCAAACTGCAAACCTGTGTCTTCATGGATAGTGTAACCCATCTAATAAGGCTGAATTCCCTTGTCTGCCTTCTGACTGACCAAGAGTATTTCTGTCTTTTCTAGATTAAATTTCAATTTGTTCACCCTCATCCAGTCCATTACTGGTGGCAGACATTGGTTTAGGACCAGGACAGCTTCCTTGGATTGGGGTGGAAAGGAGTAGTAGAACTGGGTGTCATCACCATATTGATAGCACCACACCACAAAACTCTGGATGACCTCTCCTAGCAGTTTCATGCATATCTTAAATAGTATGAGGGTCAAAACAGAACCCTGAGGGACCCCAAAGGTCAAGGGAGTAAAAAAGGAGCCCCCCAGCACTACCATCTGGATTTGCCCCTCCAGGAAGGAACAGTGCCACTGTAAAACAGTGCCTCCAAGTCCCATCCCAGAGAGGTGGCCCAGAAAGATACCATGGTCAACGTATCGAAAGTCAATGAGAGGTCCAACAGGGACATATCTCCCTTGTCCAGTTTTCTGTGTAGATCACCCACCCAGGCTGCGTCTGTGTCATAGCCAGGCCTGAAATCAGATTGAAATAGATTTAAAGAATCCATTTCATCAAGAAACCCCTGGATTTGGGGGGCTACCACTTGCCCCAAAATTGTAGATTGGTGCCATTTGGATTTTCCACTTCAGACACCAAAGTTCTAAAAGTCAGCCTGGCATGTACTGTATCTCTCCTGCCTCTCACAGTTTTAGTGATATATGGAGAAAGAAAATAATATGTGAAATCACTCTGAACAATCCCAGCTGACCTCCACAGAGCCTCTGGATTCCTCTCAGTGTTCTGCAATGTGCAAAGTGTTTGGAAATGCTTGGTTTTTTGGACTACAACCCCCAGAAACCTCCCAGGTAGCAGGACCACTGCTCATACTTGCTGGGGAATTCTAAGAGAACTCTTTCTCTGGCTTTTCTTCACAAATGAAGATTCAGGAAGGACTCATCCCGCGCTTTCTGCAAGCGCGCTGATGACTGAAAAGGCCAATCCGAGATACACTAGTCTGGTTGCAGAAAGCACAGCAGAGGGTCTCCTTGGGTGATGTTTCCGGGTTGTGATTCTTTCTGTGTTGTCATTTCTCTTCAAGACTTGTTCGGCGTGAGTTCTCAAATAAGGCTGCAGCATTGTGGATAGTGCGTCTCCATGCCTCCTGATGTGAAGCCAGGGCGGACCACTGTTGGTGATCAATTTGGCCAAGCCTGAGATGTTGTTTCAGGGAATCCTTGTATCGCTTTTTTGGAGTGCCCCTCTTACGCTGACCCGTGGCGAGTTCACCGTAGAGTACTATTTTTGGGAGGTGATGGTCCTCCATCTAGGAGATAATAGTCAGTTAAACAGATCATTTCCAAGTCCAGCCCTTGACCCTATCATGTTTAGTCGGAAATAAATCTCCCCCTTTCTGCAGTAGGGTTTACTTCCAAACCAACATACATGGCTACTGGCTATTTTAGTCACAACCTGCATACATTTCAGTCTGCGTAGGCATCCAATTGTCCCACAGCTGCCAGGGCTCCATCCTGCAAAATCCTGGGATATTTATTTATTTGATTTCTAGCCCAGCTTTCTTTCAAAATGGGACTCAAAACAAAGTACAAAACAGATGTTTTTAGTTTGGGGAGGTGGTTAGAATTCTCTGCCATGGAGCTCTGAGGCTATACTTCAAGTGGTCTGGGCACTAAGGACACCCCTCTGAGCAGTCTCAGCAAACTACAAATCCCAGAATTTCATAGGATGGAGTCAGGACAGTTAAAGTGGTATCAGGCTGCTATAATTGTGCAATGTGGCTACAGCGCTCTATCTTCCAAACATGTTACATCATGTAGATGTACAAATCCAGAAAAAATATTGGAGGATATTACTATACAGTACAGTATACGGTTTGGGCAGCTAGAATAACATATGCGAAGCACTGGAAAAGCCAAGAAATTCCAACAAATGAAGATTAGATTATTAAATTATTTGATATGCATGAGTTGGACAGATTAAGGATGGTATTAGATGAGGGAAATTCAACAAAGTACAAGGAAGATTGGAGAAACGTAATACGCCTATGGAAAGGAAGATGGGGGCAGGAATTAGCTGTTATAAGCATAGAGGATTGAAATATAAGAAAGCTAGTGAAAGAGAGGGCAGTTAAGAAATAAACAAATCAAGGGAGAAGGGGATGATAAGTTTCAAGATATCACCACAATTAGGAAAAGAATAGGAAGGGTTCAACTGTTAAAAGTATACAAGGTCTGTCAATTAAATAACGAGACTGTATTTCTACCTTTCAGACAAATCAGGGAGAACTGATTGTGAATGCTTGAGTGGTGACCTTGAACATGTCTGAACCTGATGACAAACATAAAGACTCTTGGCCGTTCAGTTAATTGTCAGTCGCCATTTAAAGCAGCTGTGTTGTCTGTTGTGTGCCAGAAAAATGCTGAGTTTAAAAGTTGAGCAACATGACATACTGCAGCAACTTGAGGCGGACCCAATTTTTTTTCAAAAAACCATTACTTGTGATCTTCCAGTATGATCCTGAGACAAAACGACAGTCAATGCACTGGAAAACACCATCATCACCAAGAATGAAAAAAAGCACGTCAAAGCAAGTCCACATTCAAAGCCATGCTCACTGTTTGTTTTTTTACACCAAAGGCGTAATTTTGGCAGAATGGGTTCCAGAAGGCAGAAAAGTGAACCAGCATTATTGTACAAAGCTGAGACAGTCAGAAAAAAAAGGCCAGAACTGTGGGAAAATGGTTTCATTCTTCATCAAGACAATGCGCTTGCTCACACAGCACTTTCTATGAAGCAGTTTTTGGCTGATAAATGCATTACTACACTTGAACATCCTCCATATTCACCGGATTTGGCACCATGCAACTTTTTTCTTTTCCCTAAAATGAAATCTGTGCTCAAAGGAACACGTTTTGAGTCAATTGATGCAGTAAAGAAAAAAAATGGCAGACGTGTTGAAACAGCTGACAGAAACTGATCTGTTCCATGCCTTTGACCAGTGGAAAACAAGACCGCATCGGTGTGTGAGTGTGAATGGGGAATATATTGAAGGGGACATTAGCATTGTAATATAGCAGGACCTCTGTATCCAGTGGGGATTGGTTCTGGGGCGGGGGTAGATACCAAAAACCATGGATAATAGCAAACACCATTGAAAATAATGGGAGTTCCAATTTAAAATACCATAGAGTTGTGCTTGAGGACCTAGAAAATGGCTAGAGAGGATACATTTTCTAGGAAGACTCTATGGTAGGTATGGTGTTTTGTGTCCCGTGGATAATTGAATCACTGTATGGGGGGGGGGTTTCCTACCATACATATAAATAAAAATGGGTTATTGTAATCCTCGTTATTTATTAGACAGAACTTGTATGTGTTTTGTACATTTATAGTAACCATTCTTAGATTTAGTGGTAGTAGCTGATGTATGTCATGTTTCATTATTATGTGGAAATTCTGAATAAAAACACTTTAACAAAAACCATGTTTAGATTTAGTCGTCTAAAGATGTATGTCATGTTTTATTATTATGTGAAAATTCTGAATAAAAATACTTTAACAAAAAACATGTTTAGATTTAGTGGCAGTAGGTTTTCTGTGGGTTTTTTCCGGGCTGTGAAGCTGTATTCTGGAAGAGTTTACTTCTGACATTTTGCCTGCATCTGTGGCTGGCATCTTCAGAGAATGGTTGGGTAGGAGTGTGTGTGGGGTTTATATACTGTGAGCCCCTGTTGGAGAGGATATGTAAATCTGTGTATTTAGTGGTAGTAGTTGATGTATGTCATGTTTCATTATTATGTGGAAATTCTGAATAAAAATACTTCAACAAAAACCATTAGATTTAGTGGTAGTAGCTGATGTATGTCATGTTTTATTATTATGTGAAAATTCTGAATAAAAACACTTTAACAAAAACCATGTTTAGATTTAGTGGCAGTAGGTTTTCTGTGTGTGTGTGTGTGTGTGTGTGTTTTTTCAGGCTGTGAGGCTGTGTTCTGGAATATGGTAGTTTCTTTCTGATGTTTTGCCTGCATCTGTGGCTGGCGTCTTCAGAGAATGGTTGGGTAGGTGTGCGTGTGGAGTTTATATACCGTGAGCCCCTGTTGGAGAGGATATGTAAATCTGTGTATTTAGTGGTAGTAGTTGATGTATGTCATGTTTCATTATTATGTGGAAATTCTGAATAAGATTTTTTTTTTTAAATTCTGAATAAAAATACTTCAACAAAAACCATGTTTAGATTTAGTGGCGGTAGCTGATGTATGTTATGTTTCATTATTATGTGGAAATTCTGAATACTTTTTAAAAAAAATTCTGACTAAAAATACTTTAACAAAAACCATGTTTAGATTTAGTGGCAGTAGTTGATGTATGCCATGTTTTATTATTATGTGGAAATTCTGAATAAGAATTTTAAAAAATATTCTGAATAAAAATACTTCAACAAAAACCATGTTTAGATTTAGTGGAACGCAGAAAGAATCACAACCCAAAAACATCACCCAAGGAGACCTTCTGCTGCACTTTTTGCAACCGGACTTGTTTATCTCGGATTGGCCTTTTTAGTCATCAGCGCGCTTGCAGAAGGCGCGGGATGAGTCCTTCCTGAATCTTCGTTTGCGAAGAAAAGCCAGAGAGAGAGAATGATGTATGCCACGTTTTATTATTATGTGGGAATTCTTAATAAAAATATTTAAACAAAAACCATGTTTAGATTTAGTGGCAGTAGTTGATGTATGCCATGTTTTATTATTATGTGGAAATTCTGAATAAAAATACTTTAACAAAAAACAATCCCCTAAACCTCAGGAAGCACCCTAGAGACTTGCAAAGTCAGCCCTCTTATCCGAAAGTATCCAAGGAAGACCAATATCCAGAGTGGGCGTGGTGGTGGTGAGGGATACACTATTTCTTTCCCTTCCCCTTAAACTGGGAAGCGACACGGGCCATGGGCGAGAGTTTAAGAGTTGAGGGAGTGGCGCTTCCCGCGTGGGACAATCCCCAGCTGCCTCTCTTCCCTCCCTCTTTTTCCTCCCTGAGGTCCCTTCGAGAGATAAGGGGCTCACTCCCACAGGCGGGAGGATCCAACGCGGGCCAGGAGCTGGGGGGGGGGAATTGGGACGGAGCGGCGACTTCCTCACCCTTGGCCAATGAGGCAAGCGGAGTCCAACTCAGTCTCCCCCCCCCGCGTGCATTATGGAAGAGGCGGAGTTTTACCTGGAGCTCGGTAGCAGCAGCAGCAGCCGAGAGAGGGTGGAGCTGCTGCTGCCAGCAGCCTGAGCCCGGCAGAGAGCAGCAGGAAGAGGCGAGCCAGGCGAGGCGAACGCGCGCGCCCCGAGAGCCCGGCCGGAGCTGGTGGGGCGGAGGCGCGGAGATGGCTGCGGAGCCCTCCTGGCTCGCCCGGCTACATTTCAGCCTCCTGCTAGTAGTAGCCGCGGCTTTCAGCCTAGGAGAGGCAGTAGGTAAGCCGGACCCCCCCAGCGGCTTTCTCTCCCCTTCCCTCGGGTGGGTCTGATCATGGGAGGGAGTGAAAAGTGGGAACCACCGGCGGGTTTTCGTTTTGTTTTTGGAGGTGTAGCTTGTGTCAGAAATACAGTACGAATTTTGGAAGGTGCGTTGAAAAAGTTCCAAAGCCAAATAAATCCACACTATGCAAATAATCCAGTTTGAAACCGGATTATTTGCAATGGCTCCTTCCTATGGAAGCACTCTTGGGTAGAGAAGGCGAAAGACTTTGTAAAAGATCACAGTATTTGCCATGACTCCTTCCTGTAGCATCCTGGGATCTGTAGTTTGGCGAGGCACCAGCACTCTTTAGCAGAGAAGGCTCAAGACCTTGAAAAACTACAGATCCCAGGAGCCTATACCAAGGAGCCCTGGCAAATAATCCAGTTTCAAACTGGATTGTTTTTGTAGTGTAGATTTGGCCTTGGCCTTTCCAGGACCTATTGGAAACCTCTTTGCTCCTGGGTGTGATTTTTTAAAAAAACTAGCTTGATCCACACTACACAAATAGTGTGAAACTGGATTACAGATGTCCCTTCATATTCACTGGGGTTTGGTTTCAGGACCCCCGTGGATACCAAAATCCGTGAATACTCAAGTCCCATTATATGCAGTGGCATAGCAAAATGGTGTCCCTTATATAAGATGGCAAAATCAAAGTTTGCTTTTTGGATTATTATTTTTTAAGAATATTTTCAAGCCATGAATACTTAAATCCGTGGATACCAAATCCATGGATATGGAGGGACAACTGTATTTGCTGTAGTTCCTTCCTATGGAATCCTGAGATCTGTAGTTTTACAAGGTCTTGAGCCTTCTCTGCTAAAGAGTGCTGGTGCCTCGCCAAACTATGGATCCCAGGATGCTACAGGAAGGAGCCATGGCAAATAATCCAATTTCAAGATGGATTATTTGTGTAGGGTGGATTTGGCCCCTTATAGGGTGTAAAAACAACACTTCGAGATGTTTGCAGACAAGCGGATCAGAAACGGCTGGTTTTGAAACGGATCCAAGAAGTGTGCTTTCTTCTCTTGAAGACCCAGGGCACTCTTTAGCTTTCTCTTTTCATTTCGGGAAAAGCAGTTAGGCAAGTTGAGAGATGGAGTGGGGTCAGAGTCAGACTTAGTCATGCTTAAAGCAGATCCATGGAGATCAATGGGACAAGCAAATCATGCCTTTTCCTTCAATATCATTGATCTCAGTGGGGCTCCTCGTAAGTACAACTAGATCCAACTAGAGCCAAAGGTGGCTATTTGATTTCTGAGGCATTTACTATAATCTGCCAAGAAATTGCAACTTGTATCAGTCAGAAATGAACTAGTTCTTGTTTTCAAAAGATGCTCAAGAGAATGAACCCTAGGATCCCAGTACAAAGGGCAGTGTAAAAAAAAATACATTGCATCTTTTACTAATCGAAGGATCTTCTCTTCCCTCTCTTCTCTTTAAACTACAGTATATAACTGGTATATCTCCTTTTCTGCCTAAATACCTTAAAGACACCAGATACCGTCTGATTTTGGAGGCAATGCATGGTTTTTGTGTACCCCTGCTACTATTGGTTCATTTTGTTCTAATAAATGTGATTACTTTGCTCTTCTTATATACCTGAACTGGGAAAATTGTGGCCTTTCAGATATTTCGCCCTAGCCAGCCTGACTAGCTGAGAGGAGTGATGGGAGTAGTAGTTCATCAGAAACAGGAGGGTCAAAGATCCCGCACTCTGTTTTACATATTCCTTGCACATTATCATTCCATCTAATTTCTCAGTGATATGGTTCTTCTATGTTGGGGTGACAGTCTCTGGCTGGATCTCTCTGGCAGCTAATTCCTAGCTATGTTTATAGAGGTGTGAATCCAACTGGGTTGGAGAGGACTTCCATGCAGAAGATCTTAGGTTCATTCTTGGACATCTCCAAGACTGGGATTGAGACCTTGGAGAGCTGCTGGTAGCCAAAGCAAGAAACATTGGCCTGCAGTAGTGGAGGTCTTCTGTGGTGCTCTAGAAATGTTGATGCTATAGTTTCTGTCAGCCCTAGTCAGCATAGCCAGTGGTAAGAGATTGTGGAAGTTGCAGTCTAAACCCACCTGAAGATCCACACTTAAGTATTTGAGACCTACATAGACCAGGCAGGCCGAAGATGTTTCATATATTCATGGAAAGGTTTACTTTTCAGTAAAAAGATTTAGTGTTATAGTTTAATTGTTCTCCAGCCTATATGCAACAAGCATTGGCTTCCAATTTAACTGAAACATCTTTGTACTATTGCTCATAAATTTATAATTACTCAAGTTGTCTCTCCACTCCCCACCACCACTACTATCAGCCCATGGTATGTACTGTACCCTGTCCTTTTCTCCTAAGTCAGGGGTGGGAATTGTTTGGCTGTCCAGATGTTGCTGAACTGAACTGCATCCAGCCTTCCTCACTAATGGCTGTGTTGGCTAGGGCTGCTGGGGACTGCAGTTCAGCCACCCTTGTCTTAAAAGAGCTTGCACCTGAAGAGGGATAAGCAGTGATTGTTCATGTCAGTGCTTATAGATATTTAAACCTAGCTCCATCACTACATGTTTTTTTTTTAACTGATCAAGTTGGGTTGGTCAATCTATGAGTCTACAGTGTACCCATCAGTAGTCCCAAAGGCATGGGAGTGCATGAGGAGGTTGAAAATCCTCTCGCTCCTCTCTCCTCCTCTGGCTTTTCTTCACAAACGATTCAGGAAGGACTTATCCCGTGCTTTCTGCAAGCGCGCTGATGACTGAAAAGGCCAATCGAGATAAACAGGTCCTTTTGCAAAAAGCACAGCAGAAGGTCTCCTTGGGTGATGTTTCCGGGTTGTGATTCTTTCTGCGTTGTCGTTTCTCTTCAAGACTTGTTTGGCGTGAGTTCTCAAATAAAGCTGCAGCATTGTGGATAGTGCGTCTCCATGCCTCCTGATGTGAAGCTAGGGCAGACCATTGTTGGTGGTCAATTTGGCCAAGCCTGAGGTGTTGTTTCAGGGAATCTTTGTATCGCTTTTTTGGAGCACTCTTCTTACGCTAACCCGTGGCGAGTTCACCATAGAGTAGTATTTTTGGGAGGCGATGGTCCTCCATCCTAGAAACATGTCCTGCCCAGCGCAGCTGTGTTCTCAATATCATGGCCTCAATGCTGGTGATCCCTACTTGCTCAAGGACAGCAACATTTGTCACATAGTCAGTCCAGTGTATATTTTGGATTGTACGTATACAGCACTGATGAAAATGTTTGAGTCGTAAGTGTTGGTGATAGGTGACCCATGTTTCAGACCCATAAAGGTGAATAGACAGTACAATGGCTCTATACATGGTTGCCAAATGTTCACTCAGATCATTATAGGAAGCCTTTCTATGTATCCCCTCTCCACCTAAAACTGGCAGGTTGCTACATGAGAGAGATGGCTTCAAGGAATTAATGGCCTCACTTGGAAAATTACTGGGATGTTTCAAGAATGTATGAATCACACCAGTTCTTCCCACTTAATCTACTTCATATTTACTGGTAACATTTATTTTGGGCTCTAGAATATGGCTAGTCTTCTTTGCTCTGAGCCAATGTGCTAGTGTCTTAGGTTTTAACATCAACCAAAGTTGTGAAATGGATTTTTGTTGGTATGCTGAGTAAACTTAGACTGTGTATGGAATTGCAGGCAGTTTTAAAGGAGCCTCATACATGGAGTGAAAGAAGTGTGTTCTTCAAAGTTGATGATGTTCTTCAAAGGCTTTTTAGTTAATCTAGGATGATACTATGCTGTTAAATTGGTCTAATGGCTAATCCAAGGCTGATCCGATGCCAGCATACATGTGGGGTGTACATTATTCTCCTTCAAGTTGGTTGGGTTCAGTGAACATTGACAATATTCTGTTTATTAGAGAACAGCATTTATTGGAAAGCCAACATGGTGTAGTAGTTTTAGTGCTGGACTAGGGGTTTGAGAGACCAGGGTTTAAATGCCTGCTTTCCCCTGGAAACCTACTGGGTGGCCTTGGGCAAAGCACACATTCTCATCCTCAGAGGAGGGCAATGACAAACCTCCGCTGAATAAATCTGGTCAAGAAAACCCAATGGGAATGTTGCCATAAGCTGGAGTCAACAACAACAACAAGCTGCTAAGAGGTGATGCAGTGTTAGTACAGGTCAACCCCTGTATCTGTGGGGGATACATTCCAAGACCCGCTGTGGTTACCTGAAACCGTGGATAACAGGGAACCCTATTATCTTTAATGAGATGAACGCCAGACATTGACCATAGAATCACATTGGAGGACCTAGAAATGCCTAGAGATAACATATTTTTTCAGATATGGGTAAGTGAAACCATGGATACCCAATCAGTGGATATGGGGGTTGACCTGTAGTAGGAAAACCTCTAGATGTTGTTGGGCTCCAGCATCCATCTGCCAGTGGTTGAGGATGATGGGGCTGTAGTCCTGCAATATCTAGAAAGCTACAGGTTCTCCATCATTGTCCTAAAAAGTCCTTGACTCCCAGCGCCAACTATTTTTGTATATGAAGTGTCTTGGGTGCACACACACTCTGTTTGTTGGTGTTTCCATAAACTATCAATTATGGAGAACATGTAGCAATGTATAATTGTTTCATTTGAACCTGTTAACAGTTTGTGACCTTATCTCCAAGAAAAGTAGAACACCCAACTTCTGTGCTGACACACTGGTTTGTGTTTTTAAAAAATCTGGATATTTCCCCCAGAATACTTTGACCATAAGAGACCTCTTTAACTCCTTTGTAAAATTCTCCTGTTTAAACAAAAAGAGAAAAAAAAAAAACTTCTTGCAACATGCAACTGGTGTTACTCAGCAAGTTGGCCCACTGAAGTAATTTCAGAGGCAGAGAGGGGCAGGAAATGGCTGTCACTGCGGGTGTCTTCTCATTGCTCTATTTCCACCCCGGTTTCTCTGATGCTACAAATGTTCATCATGCTGGGTACACTGCAGTAAATGTAATTCCTGGTGCTTTGAAAGAAAAGTCTTTCGTCAAACCCCAAAGACTTTTTACTGATAAGAGTGGATTTAGCAAAGTAGATGCAGAGCCTAATATATTTGCAAGTCCACAAAGCTAAACAAAGCAACTCCTGCTGAGCTTTCATGACCCCGATAAGGCAATTTTTGAAGTTACAGAGCATCCTGTTCTTGTAAAAAGGATAAATAAAATGTAGAGACAGAAATGGGGAAAAAATGGAATGGAGACTGTTCCGAAACTTGAGAAGAGGTGAGTGAGCATGAGAATTTTAACCTTGGTTAGGGATGGGCTCCATTGTTTAGGATGGTTGTGGTTTTGTATTCCAGTAGCAGCATAACTAAATGTTGACTAAATAACTCAGACAGCGTTGTGATTAAGCTCTTGAACTGTTCTTCCTAAAATTCCCGAAGGATGTGACTTCTCTTACCAGAAGGTTCTGGATCTTATCTGTGGATATTCTCCTAAGCCTTGCTGGTTCAGACCAAGGGTTTGATATCCTGTTTCCCATGGTGGCCCACCAGATGCCCTGGAAAGCCCACAAGCAGGACATGAGAGCAATAGTTTTCCCCAGTGTTGATCCTCACAATTGGTATTTAGTGGAATGTTGCTTATGACCCTGAAAGGCCCATGTAAATAGCTTGGACGAGATTATTTGAAGGACCCACAGTATCTGTACAAACTTGTCCTGACTGTAACATCAGCTACAGACCCTGTGGTTCGTGTAAGATCTACTATTAGAATGGTGGGCACAAGAAATAGCGTCCTATCTGTGGTGGACCCATCTTTCTAGAATTCCCTACTACAAATTGTGTACACACAACTCTTTTCGAGTATGTAAACAGACTTTAAACCTGGTTGTTCGAGGCTGCCTTTAGCAGAACATAGGCCCATCTTTCATGCTGTAATTTTCAAAAAACATTGTGGCTATTTTACATTGTTTTGCTTAACTGCATTTTACATTCTATAGCTTTAACTTCTTACTCTGTAAAAAACTTTGAAGAGACTTTGGCTGCAGAGGCAACATGGGAATATTTAAAATATTGTACATAATCATGGCTAATAGCCCGTTTCAGACCAATCTGCTGTGATTTGTATAATGCCCCTTTGTAGACATTTTAAGCATAGTGGCTACCACTTTTCCTTTTTGCAGTGAATTCTATAAATTAATTATGTATTGTGTGAAGCAGTACTTTCTTCTATTTGCCTTCCTGTGAATGCTTACACAGAATTAAGTATTACTTGGTTCAGTGGGCCTCATTCACTGGTGTGTAGGATTTGTAGGATTACCACTTTCAAGTTATTGCTAACCAATTCCATAGGATGAGCGGGATTGCCGATATTCTATGAGGGGAAGAAAAGCTTCTTTGTTCATTTTCTTTACAATGGCACATGATAGCAATTTATAAAAGCACACCCTTCAAATGTCCTATTTTGGCAGGGACAGTCCTGATTAATTTTCTGTTGTCCTACTTTTTCAGCTACTTTTAAAATGTCCCAGTTTTTCTCTCCCCCTTTCTCCTCAGCTTACTTCAGTTGCTGCAAACTGAGTTCAAAGTGCAATAGCAGTTTGTACTCAATTAGCTGCTGGAAGAGGAGGGGCAGAATTTTGTTATTCCCAGTAAGCTTAGGCAAAAGCAAACTGATACAGCCTCTCCTGGCTTGTGTGTCCTTCCTTCCTCATTATTAACCTTTGTCATGATGTGGTTTGGCCAGTTTTCATTTGTGTAATGTTGGAGGGGATGTAAAAATATGAGTACTACAGATACTGTACCAGAGATAGGGTATCATATGGTTTTCAGGATAAAGCTTGCAAGGTCAGGACTATCCCAAGCCCTGAGATTTTAAGGCCAAAACCTGAGACCTAGGGTCAGTCCATAATTGTAGGCCCTGCTGGTGTCATTAAGCATCAATCACAGTTGCACAGAATTTACCATTCAGATAAAAAACACCAAAACTAACAAATGAGGAACACACACATGCTTACTTCTCAAGACAACACTCACTCTCACTTTGAGATTTTTCTACCTCTCTCATATATGAAAAGAGTGTCCAGGCCCCAAGATCTGGGAATCCTACTCTGGATGTTGGACTGTAGCTCCCAGAATCCCTAGCTAGAAGAACTGATAGGGAGGAATGCTGGGGGATATAGTTCCACAACATCTGGAGGGCTGTGAAATTCCAACCTCATTCTAAAATAATGAATGGTTATGAAACTAATCATCTTGAACCCAGTATGCTGAAAGATTATCTTCACTCCAGTTTAACTCAACACAGTCTCCAAAGTCTACTGAGAGTGCTATCTCTTTAAATGTGTTAATCTGCATGCCAGATTAGGAGCACAAGGTCCAAGAAGTCCATCTGTTAGTCTCCCCTCCACCTCACTTAGTAGACCTGTTGAATCATTGGGAACATGATAAGTCAATGCTTAGAATGCTCTTTATATGCACTAGCAGGGATGGGGAAAGTGTAGTCCTCTGGAGGTTGTTGGATTGCATGTTTCATCATCCCTCATGGAGGAACATAGAAACCTGTCCTTATATTGAAACAGACCCTTGCTTACACTTACACTGTGCTTACATGAAGGGCTTATCTACATGAGCCCCCCCCCCAATCCAGCACCCTGTAGTAATAGCAAGTCGTAGCAACTGTGACTTTCTTAATGGTCTTTTAAGTTTAAGTTTAAACCCCCATGCGCTTTGCATGCTAGATGATAGCCGGCTTGGTGGTGGTGGTAAATGGGGAAGGAAGAAGAGGAAGAGAGAGCTCGCCTCCCTTCTCCAATCCTCGCAGGGACTGCGGTGGCGGCTGGGGGGTGGGAATGACAGCTGCCCTCCTCCCTTCCCCATCCCCGATCGCTCTGGGGGGGGGAAAATGGCGGTTGCGGGCGCTTGCCCTATCAGCAAGCCCCATCTCTGCTTGTCCTGCCAATCAGGGTCGCACTCCCTGTGTTACAGAACAGTGATTCCTATCGAATTGCTGTCCTAACGAGGGGGAATGAGCACCCCCCTTGTTTTTTTTAAAGTCAAGAAAAGCCATGAAGGCTTTTCTCCCGAGGTTTTTGGCCTTTATTGCCCCCTTCCTTCACAATATGTCAACACGTCATGGAATCCCATTTAGACAGGTCATATTCCCATCAATTTCCATGAGGGTTATTTTTACCGTTTAGACAACCCCTGAGTCAGAGTATTGCTCCATCCAGCCCCCTATTCCCAACTCTGATTGGAAGAAGCCCTGCCTTGCTCCAGGTTTTCTTATGGAACAGATTCTTTCCTAGACTTACCTGGAGATCCCTGATCTTTCCTCCTGGTGGTCCCTCAAGGATTAACCAGGCCTGATTCTGTATAGTTCCAAAAATCAGATAGATAAGCATGTATGTCCTTAACGAGATCATACTATGCTTCTGTTAAAAAAGCTCCACTGGCTCCCAGTTTGTTTCCGATCACAATTCAGAAGTGCTGGTTATGACCTATAAAGCCCTATATGGCTCAGGTCCAGACTATCTGCTGGACTGTATCTCCCTGTACCAGCCAGCCCAGGGCCTGAAATCCTCAGGAGAGACTCTTATCTCAATCCCACCACCATCACAAGCACAGCTGATGATAGAGAAGATGGAGAACCAATGGCTCTCCATGGAGAACTCACTTCCCAGGGAAGCTAGAATGGCCTTCTCCTTGGGGTACTTCTGTTGGCAGGCTAAATCCTTTTTATTCTGACAGGCTTTTAAAACAGAAAGTTTTTAAAGAACAAGCTAAGGGGCTGCTGCATTGTTTTAACTGAACTATTTTTAATACCTTTTAACCTTCTTAAATTGCTTTTTATTCTCATATTCAAACATGAGGTTTGAATTGTTTTAATACTGTGAATAATTTAGTTCTATTTTAATGTTTACTTTTTGTATGTTTTTAATTTGTCTTGTTCCTTTAAATTGTGAGCTGCTTTGAGTCCCAATTTTGGGGGAAAAGTGGGATACACATTCCATTTTAAATATTTTACAAATATTTATTTGAATATACTGTAGTATTTAAACAACATGTTGCTATTTGTCCTACTGTTGTCCATTAAGCAAATACTGTTTTGCTTCTGTTTTTGACTGTTGGAAGTACACATAAGCTTTTGCTTTTTAAAAAAATCTCATTTTGTTAACCATGAGAGGAGAAATAAACAGGAGTTTGATTCTACAGATTACTGTAAACAGCAAGTAAGGACTTATATCTTCTTCAACATGATCATTTCAAAAATTAGCAAAAATTGGCAGTTTTCTTACGAATTGATTTTCATATGTTTGGTTTTCAATATTAGTATCATAGAATCATAGAATTGTAGAGTTGGAAGAGACCACAAGGGCCATCCAGTCCAACCCCCTGCCATGCAGGAAATCACGATCAAAGCATCCCTGACAGATGGCCATCCAGCCTCTGCTTAAAGACCTCCAAGGAAGGAGAACCTACCACGCTCCGAGGGAGTGTGTTCCACTGCCGAACAGCTCTTACTGTCAAAAAGTTCCTCCTAATGTTGAGGTGGACTCTCTGTTCCTGGAGATTGCATCCATTGCTCCGTGTTCTAGTCTCTGAAGCAGCAGAAAACAAGCTTGCTCCATCCTCAATGTGACACCCCTTCAAATTCTTAAACAGGGCTATCATATCGCCCCTTAACCATCTTTTTTCCAGGCTAAACATACCCAGCTTCCTAAGTCTTTCTTCATAAGGCATGGTTTCCAGACCTTTCACCATTTTAGTCACCCTTCTCTGGACACGCTCCAATTTGTCAATATCCTTTTTGAATTGTGATGCCCAGATCTGGACACAGTATTCTAGGTGAGACCTAACCAAGGCAGAACAGAGTGGCACTATTACTTCCCTTGATCTAGATAAGTGATTCCCAAAGTGGGTGCTACCACCCCCTGGTGGATGCTGCAGCGATCCAGGGGGACGGTGATGCCCACAGGTGCATTTGGGGGTGATGAATAACTGTAAGGGGCTGGTGAAAGCATAAAAGAAAGAAGAAAAGATTTAGAAAAAATTGATTTATGTATTCGGCTTATAACGCTTAATTTTTCTTTGAATGATGTACTGGACGTTGGCTCAGTTCCCGCATACTCCCTCATTTGCTTTGAGGTATGTGCAATCGCGCACTGGTACTGTTCATGTGGTGCCACTGAATTGCCGTTCCCAAACACGTGAGCATTACGAGCATTGCTGCGGGCAACTGCCACTCGTGCGATTGGTTGATTGCAAGGCCAAAGCCTGGAACGGCAGCGGCACAACTCTGAGGACTTTTTCGGATGGAGAAATACACCGCAAGAAGGGTCGTCCCTTTTGCGATGCTGCTGCGCAGCAGGGGGGTGTTTTCTATGACGCCTTCCAGTGCCGTGTTTCAAATTAGCTTATCCTTCGTCTTGTCAGTTTTCTTCACTTTTCAAATTTCACAGCCATACATAGTAGCAATTGGAAATGCTATGGCATGTATTATACTGACTTTGGTATTTAATTATATATTTGCCAGTGGGGAGGGCTCCAGAGCATCCGATAACTTTGGTTGACCCTCCCCACTTGCTCTTAGTAGGCAGGAAACAATAGACTTTTGAACTGCCCACCAGTGAGGTCATCTGAGAAGGACGACCTCCGGCTGGTCAGTCTATATCACAGCCTCGTGAAGCTGCACCATCTCATGTTGAGAATCAGTAGAAAAATATATACAAGTCCATATGACGTCCAAACAGAACAGAGAAAAAACAATAAGCAGTCCCTGGCTATGTTACTGTCCACTCAAGCCATCCCTGATGCTTCCGCTCATGTCGCTAGTGGGTGGGGACAACCCAAGAGCTGTTGGATGCTCTTTGCCTCACCACTGGAAAAGAACGTATCACAGGTAAGACCAATGTTCCTTTTTTACATTTGAGGATCTTATCAAGTTTGTTTCCAAGTCTTAGCTTTCTTTTAGTTTCTTGACTAGTCATCCTCAGATATACACACAAACATACACACACACATATGGCCAAAAATCCTGTCCAAAAAATGCACCAAAAGTAACCTTTTAGAAGTAACAGGTGTAGATTACTCAGTGCACCTTTGGAGCTGTTAAGCTATTATTAAGCTACTTCACAAAGGTAACATTCTTATGTTGTCTTAACTCAAAACTGTTGTGTTACAGGTAATGTCATTTCTTATACCACATTACTTCTGAGGTCTGCTCCTAACCAATAGCATTTGAAGATGGGGATTGAGCTTAAAGCAGGGGTGGGCAGCTGCCCACTTTGGAGCCAGGTCCATTACAACCCCCATATCTGCCCTTCCACACTACACGATTATTTTTTTCTCAATACTTTTATTATAGTATAAACGACGCATCCAGTATTACATCTTCATCTTATCGCATAGTTTATCACTTGCTTTTCTACCCAACACCAGATAAAACCTGACTTCCTTTGTGTGCCTACTCAATGAGTTTTTTATTCCCTTTGAGCGTATTTCGTCTTCATATTTCCTAGTATTATTTACTCTTTCTTGTATTTTGTTACTAGTATGTTTCTCTAACCATAAACCATCTATATACTAAGATGCTCTCTCTTAGCTCACTCTCCTTTCCTGCTTTTCTGACCCTTATCTTATTATATCTCAATTGTTGTGTTCCATCTTGTTTTACAGAATTGAGTTATCGGACTCCATTCTTCCTCAATTTCTTCTTCTTCTGTTGATTTTTTTGTTTGTTATGTGTGTTAAAATATCGTTATCTTTCATCTCCAGGATTTTAAATATCCAATCTTCTACCTGCGGTTGTTCTTTTGTTTTCCACTTTGCCGCTAGGGTAGTTCTCACTGCAGTGCACAGGTATAATATTAGTCTCCAGTATTTTTTTCATCATGTTGTTCCAAAATAGATGTAATATTTAACAAATATAGTTTTGGGTTGAAAGAAAATTTAATGCTGAATATTCTTTGTATTATGTTATGGATTTTTAACCAGTATTTTTTGATGACCGGCAATACCATCACATGTGCATTTGGGAACCGACCTCTTTCTCACATTTCCAACAGTCTTTATTTTTAGTTCCATAGATTTTATACAACTTTAATGGTGTCAAATACCACCTATTGCTGATCTTTAGATGATTTTCTTTTAATACCTGACACACTGAAAACGACTTTGTCTTTTTCCAAGCATTTTCCCAGTCCTCCATTGTTATTGTTTCCCCAGTGTCTCTAGCCCATCTAACCATTACATCTCTGACCACTTCAGTTTCCAGTTCTCTGGTTATGAATGTTTTATAAAATTTAGCTATTTTCTTCTCCACACTACATGATTATAACAGGATGATTCCAAAAAACAAAACTTGATTTTGCCATTTTATATAAGCAGCGCCATTTTACTATGTGTGCCATTGTATATATTGGGACTTGAGCATCCATGGATTTTGGTATTCACGGGGAGCCCTGGTACCAAACCCCAGTTGGATACCAAGGACCCACTGTACTTCTTGCTATCACTCCCTCTCAAGAACAGTTTTAGGGGCACCCATTGTCTGTGCCCTTAACAAGCAACCTGAACAAAGCCAGCAATGCTAACCACTCCTGACTGGCTTGTTCAGATGCAAAAGGTAGTTGTATCCCCACTGGGGATGATGAGAATTATAGTTCAACACATCTGGAAGGCCCTAGACTGATGTAAAAGAATGCTGAAAGAGGAACCCACTGAAAAAATGACCCCTACAACATTCCTCATGCATACAGGCATCCAAGTAATCTGATGCAGAGTGCATACCATGTGGGAACTATCTGTGCTTACTTTTGACTGATGAGGTTCTTTGAAGGCAAGGTTCTATTTTGTAGCTGACTGTCTGCAAATGCTTTATTTACCAGAGTAAACACAAGTCCTTTGGCCTGGCTTCTTTGTTTAGGTTGGGCTGATAACTTCCTTGTCCTTGGCTGTGCCCTTGTTTTTTGTGTTATGTGTTGCTGCACAGAATAGATTCTTTCTACCATGTGGAAAAGATTGGAATCATTTGTGTGTTCATGGTTGGAAGTTTGTAGTTAATTTGTATGTTTGATCTTTTCTCGTTCTTCTAATGCAGTAGGCCATACTTCTTTTGTAGGGCTTTTCATTTTAGTGCTTTTCATTTTAGCCTCTAAATCACTTGTGGTTTGTGTATGACTTTGATCCCAACACGCTGCATCTTACCTGCAGGTTTTTAATAGTGCAAATTAAAGCAGCTGGATGGGTAGGAGGAGAATCCTGATTAATGGATTCAGAGGACAGGGAAGAAGGGAACTTAACCATTTCCTTCCCTGATATTGACCTGAGGAGAGTCCCCTCAATTAAAATGTTTTTGTGTTGACGTCAGATCCTTTATTGGTATTTATCAGACTGATTCCCCTCCCTCAAAAAAACAAATAGTAAAGAGGCCATTGTAGCTATGTGCCTTCAACTTATTTCCTATTTATAGCAACCCTGTCTCGGGGTTTTCTTGGTAAGATTAGTTCAGAGGGGGGTTGCCTTTGTCTTCTTCTGAGGCGGAGAGAATGTGACTTGTCCAAGGTCACCCTGTGGGTTTCCATGATTCAAGAACCCTGATCTCTAGAGTCATAGTCCAATGCTTGAACTACTACACTACACTGCCCTCCCCCCAAATAAATATACTTGGGGGGTGGAAGTATGCTACTTAAGTTGTTGTTGTTGTTGTTGTTGTTGTTGTTGTGTGCCTTCAAGTTATTTCTGACTTAGGTCAACACTCATGTGCACCTATAATGGGATTTTCTTGGCAAGATTGTTCAGAAGGGGTTTGCTACCATGGTCTTTCTCTGAGGCTAAGAGAGTGTAACCTGCTCAAGGTCACCCAGCAGGTTTCCAGGGCTGAGCAGGGAGGCCATAGCAGAAAATAAAAGGGTCAGCATCTCTCTCCATGCCTGCCTCATCCTATTAATTTCTGCTGTATTCTGATGCCTGACACTCTTGGAAATAAGGCTCTGGATTCCAATTAAACCTAAAAGATGTCAAGATCAGTTTTTATAGTTTCTTGCTTTCACACAGCTACAAAGCAGCTAAGATTGTTTCTTCCAGAATCCCTGTTGTCTTGTTAGTCTAGTTACAAATTCTGCAGTGTAGTACACTGTGGTTAGCTGGAGCATTCTGATGTTCTGGCTTGGATCTGAGAATGGATCTGTCATAGACTTGACAATTATCTCTGCCTCCCAGCGGATACAAGTGATGTTCTTAAAATACGACTTTAAGTATCTTAGATGCAAAAGCACACATAGCATAATAAAAAACCAAAGTTGACTGCCATTGCAAACCCAGGTGAAACGTGAAACTATCACATCATTTGGTACATCCTAATTTAAATGTAACCTTCCCTACCCCTTCCATCTTACGACACTGACTATGCAAACTTTATGATTTCAATGTCAAATCAGACTTTTCCTTCTTCCCATTGCCCCTTTCTGCTTTTTCTTGTATTTTTCCTGATGATGAAATCTTAAGATTCTGAGTACTTTGACTTACTGAATGTCGACTGCCCAGACTCCCTGTTTGTGATAACTTCCTTATCTAGTCTGTTGAGTGGCACATTTTAAATTAATTTTTGGTTTAGATTCTGCAGCACAATTGGAGATCCAGTCAACAAGCTGCTTCCTACTTACTGCTTCCATAAGCCCTTAGCCTGTGCCCACTCCAGTCCACTTTTTTCCTGCTCTGTTTGTACTAGGTTCACACCACCATCACAATTGTAGAGTGGTTCCGCTATGAAATCTGTTGTTGTTTGCTGTGCACCTTTCAAGTAGTTTCCAACTTGTGATGACCCTAAGGCAAAAACCTCTCACGGAATTTTCTTGGCAAGATTTGTTCAGAGGGGGATTTGCCACTGCCTTCCTCTGAGGCTGAGAGAGTGTGACTTGCCCAAGGACACCCAGTGGGTTACCCATTCACCCTGTGGGCCAGGTGGGGATTCAAACTGGTCTCCCAGAGTTGTAGTCCAACACTTAACCACTGTATCGCACCGGCTCTCTACAGAACTTGCCAGTTATTCCCAAATTTCCTTGATGGCATTGCAAAGAATTCCTCCAGTTTGCCTTATAAAGACATTGCACTAATATGGATTTTGGACATTTTTTCCCCTTATGACCAGTATTTCTTACGATGAATACCTTTGCTTTTGTCTGTTTTGCTGGGGGTTGAATTAAAATGACTTCCAACAGGTACACTAGTTCATTCTTAATTACTGATTTTGAAAGGTCTTGTTAACCTCATTAGGGTGTACTGTATACGTACATGCGCACACAGACAAAAAGATTTCACAATATTGTTCCCATGTTTAGTGTTGTGGAGTAAACTGTGAAAGTGATTTGAGTTTTGCAACCATTTCCTTTGCATTTGTTTGGAGAGTTAGTCTACTTCAAATCACAGTTCTTTAGTTTGTTGACTTCCCCCGCCCAACAAGGCTGGGGTTATTCAAATCTACCACCACCAGATTTTTGGTAATATTATGCCAGGCATAATAATTTGGCTGTGCCTGTATTTTTACAATAGCAAGGAGTGTTTAAAGACAATCCAGATACAGTATTTTTCTTCTGCTTCATTATCCTTAAGTATGAGGTGGTTTTACTGTTGTCTTGCTGCATACTATATACTCAAATTAATGGGGAAGTGAATAAAAACATTGTATAAATTATGGAACCTATACAGTACATGGTTTGGATTAAAAAAAAATACTGGTGGGAAAGTGTTTGTGGAAGGTCGCCTTTCTGTCTCTAATAGAGCTCCGAAAGCCTCCCTCCCCGACCTCTTTTAGGGGCTGAAGTGTTCTCCCCTGAATTACAGTTGTCCCTCCGTATCCATGGATTTGGTATCCATGGATCTAAGTATTCAGGGCTTGAAAATATTCTTAAAAAAAATAATAATCCAAAAAGCCAACCTTGATTTTGCCATCTTATATAAGGGACACCATTTTGCTATGCCATTGCATATAATGGGACTTGAATATTCATGAATGTGGGTATTCATGGAGGGGAGGTCCTGGAACCAAACCCCAGTGAATGTGAAGGGACAACTGTATTTGTTGACCTGAGTAAGAGGAGTAGGAGTAGAGTCTTTGCTCACAGAAGATGCCCTCCCCTTACCAAATGTTGAGCTGTCCCCTTTCAGCCCCTGCCTCATAGTCCTCTCCATTCAGGAGGTTTTCTTATTCTCATGAGAAGATGGGATACCACCAACGAATGCCAGGTGCTCTGGGCTATATTTCAGAGGAAGGAATTGGCAAAAACACCTCTGTGTATTCCTTGCTTAAGAAAACCCTATGAAATTCATGGGGTTGCCATAAGTTGACAGGTGACTTGAAGGTACCTACACACACAGACACGCACGCACACACAAAAATACTGTGAGGACACACAACAGAAGCAATTTGAGCAGCTGGCAATATAGCCAGGGACAGAAAGAGGCATTTTTTCTATTGTTCTAGGGGAAAAAAACTTCCTTCACGCTAGTTCTGTTGTTGCTCTGGGTTTGTTGGCTTTAGCTCTGTAATGTATTATTAGTTTCATTAGGCATGATTCTGAACTGATTTATTGTTTTAGATTACATCTACACTGCCTTTGTAATTTTGATATTTTTGCATTAATTGTTGTGAAGAGGCTTGTGAATCAAGTGCCTCTTTTTAAAGCAAAATGTGTATTGTTTAAAAAAATCCTATCTGGCCAAGCCACTAAAACCTCCATTCCATAGCTTCTCTCCTGTCATGTTCCAAGCATCAGTCATATATGCAGAATGGAATTCCCCCACTTTTGGCATATCTCCCAGCTAACAAATCAAGCCTCTCTGTTTTATGCCTCTTACTTTTGTGTATCTTGGTTCTTGGGAAGTGTTAGTCATTCATTTCCATAGGGGCCTTTGCTAGGGCTTTACTAGAATATAAGTGATAGTTGCAGGGCTTACCATTAAGTAAAGCAAGGCAGCTACCTCCAGCAGTAGATCCTGGGGGATGAGAGGTTAGCAGAGGAACATTGGAGAACAGAGCTGTGAGGGTTAAGCACTCAGTGTGGAATGGCAGAGGGGAACAGTGTTATCCTTTGCTGCAGGTCTGGCTTGGCCCTGTGTAGTTGCCCCACCACCCAAGTAAATATAACTTGCAGCTGTTAAAGTTCCTCTCACTGAAGAGCTAGAAGCAGTGTCCCTACTAAGAGATGGTGTTAGAAAAGGACTGCAGATGGGCCTACCCCAGAGAACCATTGGCATCTTCCTCCTTCTCCACAGTTGTGTTACACTTCTTGTTGACTGCTTTGGGCTTCCTTGTGGAATGAAAAGCAGAATACAAATACAGGTTGTGAAATGAATGAAAAGTATTATGGTACAGGACTTTAAAGAAAAATAAAATAAAATTGCATATTGCACACAGGGAGAGTAGGCGGAGAATTTATTTTTCCTCTTTGGTCCTTCACATCATTTGTCAGTAGGGTCAGGACAGATTATTAGTACTACTTCGCACAACACATAACGAACTTAGGGAATTTATTAATGGAAGATCCAGTTATGATCTCCAGCTGGGATGAGATTAGGCAAGGATGGGAGCCTTTTTAATAGGATTAGGTACATTCACAGTAATTGAGTCTGACTGAGACTGAACAGTTAAACTGATCTTTCATATTATCAGACTGTATGTTAACTCTGAATGGCGGAAGCTAGGGACAAACAACAGATAAATTATTTACTTTTCTTCATATATGTATATGTTCGGGTTGCCAGATTGAACTGGAGAGGACTCCTGTACCTTTAATGGTTGTGTAGAAGAGGGAATTTTAACAGTTGTTACTTATTACACAAACAGGTAACAAGCAACATTTTCCAAAATTCCCCCTTCTATACAACCATTAAGCCCTCTCCAGTTTTTATTCTGGCAAACTTTGTGTGTGTTTGTGTACCTGTGTCTGTGTATCGGCAAAATACTGCTCAAGAGGGGTGCTCCCTAAAAGTGATACAAGGACTCCCTGAAGCAACATCTCAGGCTCGGCCAAATTGATCACCAACAATGGTTCGCCATGGCCTCACATCAGGAGGCATGGAGACGCACTATCCACAATGCTGCAGCCTTATTTGAGAACTCACACTGAACAAGTCTTGAAGAGAAACGACAACACAGAAAGAATCACACCCCGGAAACATCACCCAAGGAGACCTTCTGCTGTACTTTCTGCAACCGGACTTGTTTATCTCGGATTGGCCTTTTTAGTCATCAGCGCGCTTGCAGAAAGCGCGGGATGAGTCCTTCCTGAATCTTCGTTTGCGAAGAAAAGCCAGAGAGAGAGAGAGAGAGAGAGAGAGAGAGAGAGAGTGTCTGTGTATCTATGTACAAAGATCCACACAGAAGCACATTGTAAATGTTTGGAGATAGTTGTCACTCTCATGTCCTGTTTATGAATTTCCAGTGGTACCTGTTGGTCAGTGTTAGAAGGATTAGATCTGGGTCTGACAGGGTCTGCTGAAATTGCTGTTTCTTGAGCCCTTCTTTTGTCCATGGGCTCTGGCAGATTTACCTGGCTGCAGTGACAGCAGTCTTATCAATGCTATGCACTCCTTTCCTGAAAAAGGCTTCCTACGGTGAGGTAGCTATTATAGTAGGCCCTGTGTATCTATCAGGGTTTGGTTCTGGCAACTCCCATGGATAGCAAAAACCACAGATGGTTAAGTCCTATATAAATCAGTAGGTGCTGCCATTTTAAGTATGCTGTGGTGCTATTTTAAGTATGCTGCACCGCCACCATTTTAAGTATGGGTGCTGCCATTTTCCGTAAGGGTGCTGCCATTTTAAGCATGCAGCAGTACCATTTTAAGTATGTGGCGACACTCTGCAGATGCTGGCATCTGTAGATACCAAACCTGCAGTTACAGAGGGCTCACTGTATTATCTTAGGAAGAATTCTCTATTTGTATTTATACCTGACTTGTAGGAGAGCCTTTCTAATACAGTGATTTTTAAATTCACCATGTGCCTTAACTTTATCATGCTAAAGGTAGCCATGCCACTCAAATCTTAAATCATGACCTTCAAGTTTCAAAAGTCTCTCATCTCTAAGCAAAATCCATTCTTTCAACCATCCAAAACAACAAGCCTCCTAATACAGTTCGGAATTCTCAGACTGCCCCTTTCCTTAGTATCATACAGAGTTTTATTGTGGGTTTCTTTGCCTGCCAGATACGTTGGAATTTTTTTTCTGCCATTGCACGAGATGTTCCATTTCTTATGATGGGGATTATTTTAAGTAAAATAAGTCTTGGCAGTACACTTGCTTTTATTACTGCAGTTCTCCCCAAAAGGGATAAATTTAACTTTCTCCATTTTTCTCAATCTTTTAAAAAAATTTTCCAGACTTTTGCATAACTATTTTGAAATAATCAGCTGTTATTCTTCATAATTGTAACTCACAGATAGTTAATCCCCCTTTTTAAAATTGTAAAGAGCAGTTAGTTCATTTTCTTCTTCTGAAGTCATATTTTTAGTCAACAGTTTTGTTTTATCACAATTCACGTTAAACCCAGAACATGCTCCAAACACCTTAATTTCCCTGCCCAAAAGAGCCTTAATTGAGTCCAATGCATTTTGCGTCATTATCACAAGATTGTCTGCACAAGCCCTCAATTTATACTGTTCTTTTATTACCCTTACTATGTCTCAATAAAAGATTTTTTATCACTCGATAGATTTGTTGCACGATTGCACTGGCTTAGTTCTGTGTCTCATCTTTCCTTGTCATACAATGTTGTGACTCTCCTGTTGTTCCATTATATTTCCATTATTATAAGATTGCATCTTTTCATTCATGGGAAAACCCATTACTGTAATAGCTCAAATATTGCTGCTGTTCAGCTATTGCTTCTGGTGCAATCATTTCATTCCGCTGCAGTTCCGATATTCCAGCAGTCATGTGCTGTGAATGGGCATGGTTCTTCTCTTCTCCTATCCCTGTCCTAAGCAGGGTCAAGTCATGTTGCTTTTACTCCATTGTCTGGTTTTTATTTTATTTTTTAAATTTGTTTTGCCATAATTACACAATTGTGCTGCCGTGGCAGGTTGCCAGCATGCTACAATTCTGCAATTATGGCAGTGCCCTCCATTTGCAAGAAGCATTGAAACTGCACAATTATGCAATAGTGGCATAAAAGAAGGAAAACATTAAACAGCGTGAATGTGCTCCGTAGGGCAGACACAGGTCAGAAGGTGGGGTCAAGTGAGGCAGTGTGGAAGAGTGGTTGTTGGAACATGCATCACCAAAGTAGCACCATAACACTATTGGAGAGAAGGTGTGAAAGTGATTTGGGGCAAGAGAACAGGCTGGTGTGCTAAAATCCAAAGTTTCCAACAACAAAATAAACAACATAGGTAAGAGGGAGCAACCTTGTTTAGTACCCTTGTGTATCTCAGTCAGTGTTGTTATGTTGGCATTTACCAAAATCCGGATTTTTCCCTTTCATAGGGTTTTCTTAGGCAAGGAATACTCACCTCTTGATTGGAAGACATCTTTATGTTTTTTCTGCCTATGATATTAATAATGAAGTTATTTATACCAGGTATTCTGGGAATTATGAAATCTTGTCCTTTTTTGAAGTAAACTTTTAAGAAAGCAGGATAGGCATATGAGAGAGAGAGAGAGAGAGAGAGAGAGAGAGAGAGAGAGAGAGAGAGAGAGATGAAACTGCTTGTAGCTCAGCAAAGTTGTCTTAAACCACAGTGATCAACAGTGTAATTGCTGCTTACTGTTTGTGTAAATCTGAATAAGCAGCTGTGGATAATCTGTGGTTTAAAAGAGGGAAGAATCTTGTATGTAAATAAAGAATGTGGTTGTTGTTGTGTGCCTTCAAGTAGTTTCCAACTTATACCAACCCTAAGGTGAACCTATTACAGGATTTTTTGAGGGCTGAGAGTATGTGATTTGCCCAAGGTCACCCAGTGTGTTTTTATGGCTAAGCGGGTATTCAGACCCTGGTCTCCAGTGTCATAGTCCAACACTCAAACCACTATGCCACACTGACTCCAAGATTGTAGTAATCTACCTAAAACCTGAATGGATCTCAAGTGTCACTAAAGAGATGGGGCAATTTTGGTTGCTGATTTATATGTTAGTGAGGCAGTTAATCCGGTCTTTGTTTTAGTCCTTACTATAAAGCTATCTTAATTGATCACCAACAGTGGTCCGCCCTGGCCTCACATCGGGAGGCATGGAGACGCACTATCCACAATGCTGCAGCCTTATTTGAGAACTCACACCAAACAAGTATTGAAGAGAAATGACAACGCAGAAAGAATCACAACCCGGAAACATCACCCAAGGAGAACTTCTGCTGTGCTTTCTGCAACCGGACTTGTTTATCTTGGATTGGCCTTTTTAGTCATCAGCGCACTTGCAGAAAGCGCAGGATGAGTCCTTCCTGAATCTTTGTTTGCGAAGAAAAGCCAGAGAGAGAGAGAATGAGAGAGAGAGAGATAAAGCTATCTAGAGTGCTCAGCCTGTTTTGGGGATAAGATTCAGCCTCTTGCCTAGCCCCTTCAATACTGAAACTACAACCCAAGGTGGCTTCACTGCTCCGCTAACATGGAAGCCATCAGTACCACTGGATGGCGGTAACCAAATGGGTAAACACAACTACAGTACTTCTCTATTCCTTCTTGGTATCTATTTTCATGTGTGCACATTGGCTGAGCAAGAAGGTTTTGGGAGAGTTCAGCTGTGCAATCTTTCACTTCATATCCGGTGTATCATCATGCTAAACTGATGGCTTACAACCCAAAGAAATCCCCCTCCTTAGGAGCATAGTGTGCATTTCTTGTAATCCTCATAAGGATGCATGCACAAAAACCGTAGACTTAAAACACACGTACACCCTCTCCCTCTCTTTCTTCAGCATGACTCATAGAGCTATCACTGTACTTGAAAATCACTTTGGTAAATGGAATGTTATATTTACTTCCTTCTCCAGATGGTAGATCAGTTTTTTTTACTCCAATACTGAATATGGTAAGATCTTTGCTTATCCTGTGATCCTAAATATTTAGTGAGTGGAGATATTTGCTTATCCTTCAAATGATGCATTTATTTTCCCTACATCTTTTGGGTTTGTTTATGGATTAGTGGAGGTGAACTTTGCCATTTTCTGGCCCTGGGAGAATTGTTGGCTCCATGAAGTAGTTCAACATAGCTCTTGGTCCAGATCTAAGCTGTTCACATAGTTAACATACCAGTATACACATTATTCAAATTTACTCTTAAAGTAGTTAGCTAGTTAGCTGTAGATAATGTGGCCAGAGATAGATAGGGCATTTGGACTATTGATATAAGACCTTTGTGGAAGAGAGTAGCCAAAACTCCAAAGCAACTTGCCAGAACCCCAAATCAACCAATTTTAAGTGCCAAATTGGGTGGATAATGTTCAGAACAACCAGAACCTTCCTGAAGATTAAGGTTCTGTCTACACTATTGAAAAATTGTGTGGCTGGCTGCTCCTGACCCCAGAGAGAGCAATTGTGCTGGAAGGCAGAGCCCTGGTACTAGTCATTGGCTCCGAGGTCAGAAGGAATTGCTAGCCATGCCATTGTGTGATTGGCCACCTTGTTTTGATCTCAGAGAGAGCAACTGCATGCCAGTGCCACTCGAGAGGGGGAAAAATGGTGCTGCAGAGGTGCCTAGAGGTAAACATCTGGGTGATTCATTATGTAGACAAGCCCAGCAATGAACAGTGCAGATTCAGGATTTGGCCAGGTAAGGTGTGGTGCTTAAATCTGGACTAGAGTAATCCAGATTTCATGCAGTGCAGCTAAAGGCCAAAGTAGTGTGAATTTTAATTGGATTTTTACCCCCAGTGTAAACTTCACCTACAATGTCCTCTCTTTGTGTACCCTATGTGCTTTGGAAGCTTTTGTGAAGCAATTCTTTATTTTACTTCAACCAAAAAACAAGCAGTGGATTTTGGTGCTAGATGTGCCACAATGGTGTATAGTTAAAAACACCCAAAGCTTGCTTCTTCAAAACAACAACAATAACACCTTCCTAATTGCCCTGATGCAGCATCCTGACTCCTAACTTGGTCTTTGTGCAATTACTTCTATAGCAGCAGTGGGGAGTCTTAGGCTATCAGCTGTTTTAGCCTACAGTTCTTCACAGTCCAGCCCACCATGATAAGGGATGGTGTGTTGTAGTCCCAAACATTTGAAGGGGCTCTGGTTTCCCCACTCTTATTCCATAGGGTGATTGACTATGTTAGTCAGGGAATTTTATGGGCCTAAAGAAAGTTTAGGAACTAGTGGGGTATGTAGGGCATAACCACCATAGAACCCTGAACAGGCCCTGTCTCATTTGATTTTGGAAGTTAAACTGGGTTGACTTTGATTAGCACTTGGATGGGCAACCACCAAGTAGGACTAGGAAGGAATCCTTCCATAAGCCTGGAGATTTGATAGTAGTCGGCAAGTTAGATCAAGGGCTGACTCAGTATAAGGAACTTCTAATGATCCAGTGACTTCTGTGGCAAGCAACAGGACTTCCTTGTCTTGCTAAGCGTTTTGGCCATCCCCATAACTAGGAAAGGCAGAATACATTTGCAGAATAAGCAAGTACGTGGATTCTTTACTAAATCTGAGTAACCTATACAGGTTACTAAATGTGACTGTTCTTGGCACAGACTTTTATTCTTTCTTTCTTTATTTATTTATACCCCACTCTTCAGCCACAAGGCTATCAGAGCGGCTTACAAATTGTTTTAAGCAATAGCTATTTACACATCTACACTGCATTAAACAGTTTCCACCGACCTACGAAAGGATGGAAGGCTGAGTGAACCTTGGAGCCAGCTGGAATCGAACTTGCGACGTGGTGGCTTGCAGTACTGGCATTTACAGAGTTCAGCCTGTCTTTGTTTGGGATGGGTCATAGATGATGAAGTTAAAGCAAGCAGTCCTTTCTTTTTTGACAGCTGTGAACAGATTCAGAATACTGAGGATGTTCAGTTGATTTAATTAATCAGTGAGATTGAAAATAAATTTGCACATTTCAGGAACTTCAGTGTAGAACTCTCTTTCATGATTGAGGGAAATTTTCACTTTATGGCTCAAAAAGGCTATTGCTCACCTTTTAGAAGGAAAGATATTTTTTTCTGTTGTTCTTGATTGCAGTCATTAACCAGAAGCTAGTTAGTTTAAAACAACAATTAACTCTGGGTCTTGATGGAGCCAATTTTTAATCAGCTCAAACTTTAGTTAATTAATCTACCAATTAAAGCTTTCAGAACCCAGTTCTGCTCAAGCTGATACTTCTGCTGAATTGTGCCTTGATTGCAGAAAAGCTTTACCTGAAGGAGAGGTTCTCAAGCAAGGTGGTTCATGGGAAGGTGGAATGACAACTGAGGATATCTATAGCTGCACTTAATTCATTTTTTCCTGATGACTCAGACAGAGATGGTTTTGATGAAGGCTGGGCTATCAAACAGGCTAAGGAGGGCTGGCCTAAAGTCCACAATTGTTATTATATAGCACTAGCACAGTTTACTAATTGTTCCTGACACATTTATTTATTAAAAGGGAACTTCTCAGTGGCTTGGCCTAGGGATCATAATGTCCAATCACGGTGCTGGTGACACTGAGAGGAAAAAAACTGAAAACATGAGTTATGAGCTTTGCTTTGTAAAACAGCAAGCAGCATTTTATTAAGTGGCCTGCCGAGACGCCCAACATTTTTTGGTTGCACAATGGAAAGAGCTGTTCTCCTAATGTAGATAGCAGAGCAGCCCAGTTTAAGGAAGGGTAGTAGCAGCTGGTGGCTTCCGTTACAGTGAAGCAGTGAATCTGTTCTGAGCTTTAGTCCAAAGTTTTCAAGGTGCTCAATCTATTTGGAGGATAACTTTTGGCACTATAGATAGTTCCTTTAAAATTCAGTCTCACCTTGCATAGAAGCCACGAGCTACTACTTGGGAAGGGCTATTTTGATGAAGGGCCTCATCCCCCCCCCCAAAAAAGTGGGCTACCTGTCTGCCTTTTCCTGCAGCCACACTGTTTTGTATAACTTTTCTTACCTTTGAATTGACAACCTGAATTGTCAAAAGGCTACGGTATATTTCATCCATGTTGTTGCTATGCCCCTTCAAGTCAACTCAGACTTATGGCAGTCTGTCATAGAGATTTATTGGCAAGATTTGTTAAGAGGAGGTTTTGCCACTGTGTTCCCCTTAGTCTGAGATAATGTGACGTCATCCAGTGAGTTTCCATTTCCGAGTGGGAATTTGAGCCGTGTTCTCCCAGGGTCTTAGTCCGACACCATGCTGGCTCTATGTATCTGACCTTAGGTCTTTGATATTTGCCAGTGCGTTATATTCCGGCGTATAAGATGACTGGGCGTATAAGATGCCCCCCCCATTTTTAAGTTAAAATTATAGTTTGCCCGCCCCCCATCCATCCAGCCACCCGGCTGGAAATCCTGCCCCCCCCACTAGCCAGCCACCTCAGTGGCTGTAGATGATGGAATAGTCTGTGAAATTAAAGGACTGAGAACAGCTAAAAAAGCATGGGATACTTTGAAAAATCTGTGTGGTGTTCAGTCTTTGGAAAGTAAGGTTGCATTAATAATTAAGTTGGTTAATATGAAGCTATCAAATCTCAAATTTTTGAATGAGCACATTAATGATTTTAGAGCCACTTGCAAACTCCTGAAGAGGAAATTCCCGAAGCTATGCAAATGGGAATCTTCCTGGCAAGTTTACCAAAATACAATCCCATTAATAAATATCTTGCAATTAAAGAATGATTTAACTCTGCCAGAAGCTTTTATTCAGATAAGAGAATTTCACCATAGACAAAACCTGATGTCCTTTTAAAGACTGCTTCTCTTCTCTCCTGAGCTAAATGGAGGGGAATTTAACACTTCAAAGGCAAAGCAGTCATTCTCACAGCAGGGGGAAGGATCTGCTGGGGAAAGTCCCCAGGGAATTTAACATTTCAAAGACAAGGCAGTCATTCTCACAGCAGGGGAAAAGATCTGCTGGGCATATAAGACGACCCCCCACTTTTGAGGAGATTTTCAAGTGTTAAAAAGCAGTCTTATACGCCAGAATATACGGTATGTGCTAAAATATCCCAAATTCTCTGGGTTGGTGAGAGGAGGAATCCGAAAGCCTAAACAGATGGTTATGCTCCTCCACCACCCAGAAAAGAGGCAGGAAGAAATTTAAAACTAGTCACGTGATGGACGGGACCGTTGCTTCTCCCCCATCGAGGCCCTCACATCCTCAGTTTTTCTTCCTGCCTCACCCAGAGCAGAGGTCTTCTCCTTATCTCTGTTCTTGTCCTTCTTTTCCTCAATTTTTGACCTACATGTTCTTTCTTTCCCTTCTTCTTTCCCTTGTAGCCCTTCTTGCCCTTCAGGCACTCCCCCCACTTCAACCTCCCCCCCCAATATTTCTTTCTTTCCTTCCCCCTGCTCTCCATACCTTCTCTCTTTCCGCTCACGTGAGGCGATGGTGAAGGAAGCCAAAAGGAAGGAGAAGCAGGCTTGCGGAGGCAACTCCTCACTACCGGAGACCTCCCAGACTGCCCTCCCGCTGCCGGAGTCCCTCCCGCAGGCAATGGAGGACAGCAGCACTGATACTGCTTCCTCGTCGCTGACCCAAGGCCAGCAGATGGAAGGGATGCAAGGCAGCTTCACCAGAGGCGATTCAGCTTCTCTGCCACTGAGCTCAGCCCAACAGGCAAAAGCTGAGCTTCCCCGGCCGGATTCTGCGCAGAAGGACACAGCCCTGCACAAGCTGAGCGATGACACATTGGAGGCCCTCGGATGGAGCAGGGAAGTGGCTTCTTCTTTTATCCAGTCAGGAGGGTCTTCGGGCAGAGTGCTTGGGAATTGGGGGATCCCTGCTCACCATTCCCTTCCCTGCCCCTCAGGAGTGAGCCTCTTCTCATTGCACTACCCACTCGGGGAGGGAATGGGAGGGCTTACCACTGGGAAAACACATCCGGGGGACATGCAGCAATGGATAATGGCGGCCTCCACTTCCAGTCATTTGTTGCCAGTGGGGGGGGGAATCCCCTGCGGAAGAGTTAAGGAAGGCTGCTAGTCAGCACGCCTTCCACATGACACTGGAGGCTTACTCCCAGGCCATGGAGGCCTTCGGGGAAAGGAGCTCCACAGATGGGGAACCTACCCCCAAGAGGGTCCATTTCGAGGAGCATTCGTATGCTAGCCCCGCTTCCCAGCAGGACTCCTCTCTCTCCGGCAGGGCACCTGGCAAGAAAAAAGCTAAGAAGCGCCATCTCCAGGAGGCGGGCTCAGACCTTCCCCCTGAGAATTCGGTGACCTCCCTCATCTCCCAGGTGGTCAAGCTCTTAAAGGACAAAGGCACAGCCACGGGAGCATGGGTTCCCTCGGCCAATCCGGAGCCCAGCAGGACCCAGAGATCCAGTTGCTCCACCAGGGGCTCGCCAGCCCTCTCCCATTCCTCAGCCAAGTCGACAAACTTCCAGGCAGACTACCTCAGCTGGCACGAGGTTCTGCCGGGAGAATGGTCGCTACATCCGCAGATGTTCAACCATCTCTTCCGCAAGTTTGGTCATCAGGAGGTGGACATGTTTGCATCCCATATGAATGCGAAGCTACCTAGGTTCTTCAGAAGGTTCCAGTATCTCCAGGCGGAAGGGGTGGACACCTTTCAGTCGCCATGGCCACGAGGTCTCCTATATCTGTTTCCTCCCATTCCACTGAGAGCCAAAGTCCTCAGGAAGCTATGGGAGGAGAGGGCCCAGGTGATCATGATTGCCCCTCATTGGCCGAGGAGACTTTGGTTCTCAGATCTGATGGAGTTGGCTCAGGGGGATCCCTGGCCACTACCTCAAAGGAGGGACCTGCTTTCCCAGGGCCCTCTGATGCACCTGGACATCTCCTGGCTCCACCTAGCCATGTGGAAATTGAGCGCTGAGCACTCAGGCGGTGCGGCTGTGAGGAGACGGTGATAAACACTATCCTATCATCCAGGAGGCAGTCCACCACTAGGATTTACAAGGCCACCTGGAGGGCCTTCGCCAAATGGTGCACGTCAGTAAAGGTCGATCCAGAGGAGATTTCGATCAAGCCTGCCTTTGCTTTTCTTCAGAAAGGCCTAGACTTGGGCCTGAGACCTAACACTCTCAAGAGGCAGGCAGCAGCCCTAGCCTCGGTAATTCCGATGGTGCAAGGCCAATCTTTGGCCTCACATCCCCATGTGAGAAGGTTTCTCAGAGGAGCCACCTCTCTGCCCCCGCCCCGACCAGGCACCATTTCCCATCTTGGAACCTCCCACTGGTTCTCTGCCAGTTGACAAAGGCTCCCTTTGAGCCTCTTAAGGAGGTCTCCCTCAGACTTCCTCGTGGCAATCACATCTGCCAGACGCGTCTTGAAGCTGTCAGCTCTATCCGTAAGGGAACATTTATGTTCCTTCAATGAGGACCACGTCGTTTTGTGTATAGATCCTTCCTACCTGAGGTCCTCTCTCCCTTTCACATCTCACAGGACCTCATTCTGCTGTCCTTCTGCCCAAATCCATCCCACCCTAGGGAAAAGTTGTGGCATAAGCTGGATGTGAGGAGGACCCTGAAGATCTACATCCAAAGGACGAAGACCTTCAGGTGATGCGGTTCCTTGTTCGTTTCTTTCACCCCAGTCTCCTTGGGGCTCAAAGCATCAAGGCAAACCATCGCCAGCTGGATTAGAGCTTGCATCCTGGTGGTGTATGGCACCATAAAGCTGCCCCAGCCCACGAAGGTCTGGGTACATTCTACCAGATCAGCAGCCACCTCAGCGGTGTTCTCCTCTAACACTCCCATTTCAGAGGTCTGTAGAGAAGCCACCTGGTCGACTCCCTCTACCTTCATCCGGCATCATAAGATAGACAAATTCCGGGCCGCCGAGGCCCCATTTGGACAGAGGGTTCTGCAGAAGGTGATTCCCCAGACAGTCATCCCCCCTCACTTGGTTGCTTGGGCAAGTCCCATCTGTTTATGCTTTCGGATTCTTCCTCTCACCAACCCAGAGAATGCCATGTTGGTACTTACCGTGAATGTGCATTCTGGGGTTGGTAGAGAGGAGGAATCCACCCAGCCCACATGACTGCCCTTGGAGACATAAGGTTCATTTCTGGGCTTGGCTAGTCAGGAAACTGAGGACGCGAGGGCCGGGATGGGGGAGGAGCAACAGTCCCGGCCATTATATGACTAGTTTTAAATTTGTTCCTGCCTCTTCTCTGGGTGGTGGAGGAGCATAACCATTTATTTGGGCTTTCAGATTCCTCCTCTCTACCAACCCCAGAATGCACATTCACGGTAAGTACCAACGTGGCAATCTACTTGAAATTGGAAGCAGTTCTTTAAGTGAGCTATTTTGCAGTCTTCTTTAGCAGCAGAATAGCATGACATTACAGGTTGAGTCTTCCTTATTGGGAATTTCAAAATCCGAGATATTCCAAAATCCAAAATAGTCCACATGGGTGGTGAGAGAGTGACATCTTTGCTTTCTAATGGGTCAGTGTAAGCAAACCTTGTTTCATGCACAAAATTATTAAAAATATTGTATATAAAATTACCTTCAGCCTATCTGTATAAGATGTATATGAAACATAAATGAATTTTGTATTTAGACTTGACTCCCATCTCCAAGATATCTCATTATGTATTATGCAAGTATTCCAAAATACCTCTGGTCCCAAGCATTTTGGATAAGGGAGAGTCAACCTGTATAACCATACAACAACTTTATTCATATTTGAGTGGACTTCACATGAGTTACAGTCATTCTACTGAACCTGACAACAGCTGTATAAGGTTCTTTCATAGAAATCCCACCACCTGCTTACTTGCCTGTATATGCTTATCAAATTGTTAAGTTCTTTAATTAGCACCTATGGTTATGAAGTGGATTCTTTCTTTCTGTTCTGTTCTGGGGTGAGGGGTGTCTGCAGTTGTAGAATGATCAGTCTTGTGCATACATATAAAAAAATGCTTGTGTATGTGTATATATATTTGGAGACCAAAAATATTTTTTGAAAATTAAAACATATGTATTGAGGAGAGAGGCATATTCTTTTGATTGGGTAAAGATGGAATAAAGACATTGTTATTCCGTTTGCCAAATATGTAATAGCTGTACTGTAGCACATGAAAGACTAAGCACTTTTAAACCCTTTAAAGTACTAGCTCATTATCTGTGATATGCTTTGATAGTCTGGATCAGGAATGGGCGACTTGTGGTCTTCAAGATGTCATTGGACTGCAACCCTCAGCAGCCCTAACCAGTGTAGCTAAAGGTGAGGAATGCCGGGTGATGCAATTCAAAAACATCTAGAGGCCCACGTAGTTACCATCCATGGTCTAGTCTTCTCTGCTGCAAGTACAAAATGTACATTCTAGAAGCAAATAACATGATGCACAACTCAACCTCTTCCCCCTAATCTTTTCAGGTGCCTTTGAGATCAACCTTCATCGTAGTGACAACATAACAATTAGGATAAAACCTGGACCTTCAGTTCTAAAAACCTGTGCAGTACGGACAGGAGGAAAGCAAAGTTTTTCTGAACAAAACATAAATCCAGGACAACGGGCTGAGTTTACTTTTGATTGTCCAACTCCAGAGAAGTATTGGGTCTTGGTGGTGGAGAAGAACATTGGTAAGCTGAGGGAGATGCGAGATCTGCTATTAATGGGTTAGGAACCTTTTTAAAGTAACATGATGGTTGTCAGCAAGGGCTACTGGCCAGAAGTCTGAATAGAGCTGCTGGGGTAGGTTGAATTGTCCCTGGAATCAGGGAGCCCTGTCCCCCTCTCGGATTCCAAATTTTGAGATGAGGACTGGAGAGTTCCTAGTGTTTGGCACAGAGGTTGTAAAGGTTATTTTGGACTCAAACTCCCAGACTCCCTTAGCTAGCATGGTGCTGGGAGATACAGTTCAAAAAAGTGATTTTTCTAGTATCTGTTTTGGCAAACAAGCACCTGAACAGCTAGTCCTAGTCTCCAAAAGGCCCACAATGCTACTCCTTCCTGACCCTGTACTAGAGAGGAGGAGTGGGCTTCTCTGCTCACCCTTGACAAAAAGTGGGGGCTCAATCACCATACCAAAATATTGTCATTCAAGCCATAAGCAAGTGTGCCCCTACCTAATGAGCCCCTGCCAATTAAAAATTAGCTCTGTTGATGTATCAACTGAAGCCGTTACTTGGCTTGTTCTGTCAGTTAAGCTAATGAAAACTTACCATATAGAGTTGTAAGAGACCATGAGGACCATCCAGTCCAAACCCCTAGCATGCAGGAATATACAATCAAAGCATTCCTGACAGATGGTCATCTAGCTTTTGTTTAAAAACCTCCAAGGAAGGAGACTTCGCCACACTCCAAAGCAGCACATTCCACTGCCGAACAGCTCTTACTGTCAGGAAATTCTTCCTAATGCTTAGGTGGAATCTCTTCTCCTATAGTTTGAGTCCATTGCTCCATGTCCTAGTCTCTGGAGCAGCAGAAAACAAGCTTGCTCTCTCTTCAATAGGTGCCCTACTTCCTGCTCTGCTTAGAGCTAGACCTTCTGGTATCTCTTCAGTATATACCGACAGTTGTTTTAATTTCTAATGACACTTTTTTTTTTAGAATATTCCAAAGAATAAGGTAAAAAAGACTTCAGATAGAATTCTATTGTAGTTCCCAAAGGATAATGTAGTTCCCAAAGGATAAGTCAGAGGCAAAATTGCCACCTAAAGGTGCTTGTAGGCTCCTCCTTACAGTGCTGTAAGGACAAAAAGGCCTAGACTGCAGCGCTACACATACTGGGTAGTAATTCCCAATGAATTCAATGAGACTTACTTCTGAAAAAGCATGCATAGGCTTGCATTGTTAGTTTGCTGAACATATAAATAGGAAGAATATCCTCTTTGGAGCTGGCAGTTCTAATAGCAAAACTCAGGAAAGTTTTTTTGGGGGGGGCAGGGGCTAGATAGTGGCCATGGTATCTGGGAGATTCTGAGGGTAGAAGTCCAACAGGTAATTATTTCAACTCTGTTAATAGGGAAATAAAGCTGAGTGCCTAGGGATTGACCCACCCTTCAGCTCTTAAGCTATGTGTATCTCTGCTTTTCAGTCAGAATTATGGTGTGTTTACTTGGCTCTCTTTGGCTTATCCTTCTCTCTGGCAGGCCAAATCCCCCCAGTGGCATGCCTCTGATCCACAGCATTTGGGGCATATTAATAGGAAGGAGAAAAAGTAGTTGTTAGACCATTGCTTATGCTAGGGACAAGAAATTTGTTCAGCCTAATGATTGGTTTTTAGTGTTGGAAGAGTCTCAGGGGCCACATAGCAGCAGCGGACAGAACTAATGGCATGTTGCAGGTCCAAAGCAAACTGGGTGGATGCCATTCTTATATCATTTTCACATGAAGCATTAAGAATACAACCCAGTTCTATACATGTGTATTCAGGAACAAGTTTGAGAAGAATAGCTTTCAGATATTTAGATCAGAGCTTCGTTTTTTGTAACAGGCTCTCAGGCTTTAAATCACCTGTTATCTTATCTGCAATCATTGATCAGAGATGAGAGAAGAAGATGCTTGTGACCTGAAGGTCACATCTGGCCCAGGGGCCAGAGATTTTCTTTTTTATTTACTTTATGTTCTCATTCGCTATTTCAGTGTAGTGGAAGGAGGGCTGAGGCAGGTAACTTTACCTTGCCTGACCCCTTCCACTCAATCTCAGGCCTAGCTGCTTTTCTTGTTTTGACATAGCCCTCTACCTGAGAGGGTTTTATTAATTGTTCCCAAATGCTTTGTTTGCCTAAGCATTTATTAGATAGTCTTTAAGTCTCCCCACTGTCTAGGCCAGCCTTCCCCAACCTGGAGTCGTTCTGATCTTGTTGGACTCCAGCTCCCATCGGCCCCATCCAGCCTCCAGAATACTTAGAGTTTAGTCCAAAACACCTGAGAGAGCTTAGTCCCAAACACCTGAAAGGCACCAGAATGGGGAAGGCTGATCTAAGCCCAACTGATTGAGACCATTGCCTTTATTTTTCTGTATGATGTGTATTAGGGACCAGCTCATAATCCAGTGTTCTGTTAGATACACAGCAACAACTTCTCAAGCCAGAATGAAGGCAAGGACCCAGTAATGTACCACATGCCTTATTTCATATGGTAAGCAATATGGTAAAATATGGAATTATTACAATATATTTTGCCATTATAACATTTTAACTCAACAAATCCAGTGCCTTCCATTTTCTCACCCCTTCTACTGTAATGTCTTAAATAGTAAACTAAAGACCATTATTGCATTTTTACTAGGTGGCTGATCAGGGGGAAAAAAGTGTGTGCATATGTATTTATAGGAACAGAATGGCTATAGAACATTTGGATAGGCTCAATGTAAATGCGGGCATCCAAATATAAATCCTTATAATTTGGATGTCCATATGTGATTACTGTTCTTTCTAATATAATGTACATCTATTTTTCTAGACTGTATGTCAAGACAGTGCCCTTTTGGTGATGTCCTGCTTCAGCCATCTGGATTACCACGCCTTAACAAGACCTTTGTTTGGGAAGTTAAAGCTGATCAGCTAAGTGGCCTTGAGCTGAAGTTCACTCCATGGTTAAGACAAATTCTGCCTGGAGACACGTGCTCTGATCAAGTCCTTTATAACATTGGCAGCCGTCTTAACACAAACAGAGTCAACATTGGAAACTTTTGCAGAAATGGTTCTGTGTCTCGGGTGAAGGTGCAGGGGGGAGTTGTCTTAACCCTACAGCTCCCTTGGGATTCAAACACCAGTGCCTCTGGCTTTAAGCTGGAAAGCAGATCTTCTATACAAAGTAAGTATAGGTCATTACTTTTTTAAAAAATTAAAATTTTAACATTGCACTAAAAAAATAGAAAAAGGAAATAAAAAGAAAAGGAAGTGATGACTTCTGCTCACCTTTTCAGCAGTTATACATGTTACATAATTATTCATACCTCACTCCCTGACATTAATACTTCTTTTTTCCCCATAATCAATTCCTTCTAATCATCAAAATCAAAAGTTACCAAATCATTTTCTTTTTTCCACAAAAAGTCCATAAGGGGTTTGATAAATGTCACCGATGACCTTTCTTTAATCAAACAAGACATTTTGTCCATTTCTGCTAAATCTATCGGTTTCACCAACTACTCTTCCACAGTAGGTAATATTGAATTCTTCCATCTTTGCATGTACAACAGTCTTGCTGCCGTGGTCATATACTGAAGCAATCTTCCATAGGTCTTCTCCACCTTTGCGTCCAACATTCCCAAAAGAAACACTTATTACTAATTGACTTCCACTGTCATATATCCAAACCCCAGTTTGCTGTAATCAAGGTGACTGTATCTGAAGAAGTGGACTGGAGTCTGTAAAAGCTGATACAAAAATAGATTAGTTTATCTTACAGGTGCCAGAAAACTCTCTCCTTATTAAACTGAAACAGATTAACACAACTATCTCTCTCAAAAAAGATACCCAAGGTTTGCTTTCTTATTACTGGTGGCAACGAGACTGTATTTATTAGAGGAAGTTCTTCTGAAGGGGGTGGCAATCATAGTGAACATGGTGTTCCTCCAAGAAAACTCAGTTATGAGCTCCAGCCAGCATGCTCAAAACTGAAGGATGATGGGAATTGCAGTTGAACAACATCTGGGGGGCTACATGGTCTCATTTCCTGTAATAGATCTAGGGGTGTCATGTCAGGCGCATCTCAGGCCCTGAGATTTTGAGGCTAAAACACAAGACCTTAAGGGATGACTCCTTGTGATGTCACAGTGGGTAAATCCTGATGCTATTACAATGATGATTACAAGGGGCAACCCCTGGTGATGTCATTAAGCATAATAAATTATGTGTTAACTGCAATTTCAAATTAAAACCCCCACCAAGTCTATAAATGAAGAGACAACACACACATGCACACACACACTTTTCAAGACAGTGCTCTTGCCCAGAAATTCCTTCCCCTGGCTCTGAGGACTGAGAAGAGGGTTCAGGCCCTAAGATTTGGGAGCTCTAAATCGACTGGAAATACATGTGGAAGATACCATTAAATCTAGGCAGAGCTATTATTCCATGACATTTAGAAAAAGTATTTTATTCCTGTTGAAAAAAGGAACTAAAGCCAGTAGGTTAATACTCCTACCTTGGTTGTTCTTCAAAAATTACTTCAACAACTTTAATGCAATAAAGTCCCGCCTCCCCATTTTAGAATGTACATTTACATAATTTTTCAGTTTTAGATTGCCTTGAAGAAGATTATGTTGTTTTCTGAATTTGTTTAAAAATATGCACATCATTTAAACGTTTTTTTTAAAGGCATTTTTAAAGAACAGTTTGGCTCCTGCTCAGTTCTTTTAAAATTAGCAGTCACCCTACATCAAATAATTGTTCTCTTATGTTAATCATTTTAACCAAGCTGACAATAGGTTTGTTGATTCTTTGCCTTCTTTCTGGTGACCACCTTTGTATGTCTTCCTTTTATATTGATTGTTGTCTGTATAGATGGGATATATAATAAGCTTCTTTGCTTAATTTTGCTGGTACAATCTATTCACAAGGCTGTAGAATAGGACTGAGGAACATTTGGCCCTCCAGATGTTTTGCCCTACAAGTTCCCATAGTTATACCCATCATAGTTATACCCATCATAAAGGATTGTGAGACTTGTAACCAAAAATGTTTGGAGAACTAAAGCTTCCCCATCTCTGCTGCTTATTCACAACAAAGAGGTCTAGTCTAGAAGGAGTACAGTCCCTCCACATTTTGCGGGTTAAACATTTGCAGATTTGATTATTCATGGATTACTGTATTTGCCACCGCCTCCACAACTGAAAAAAATAGGTTCTCTATAGGTATTTCTAGGTCCTCCAGCACAATTCTGTGAACTTCCACTGGAAATTGACCATAAAATTGCGCTAGAGGACCTAGAAATGCCTAGAGAAATGTTCTCTCAGATTAAAAAAAATAGTGTCCTATATTCACTGTTTTTCCACTTTCGTAGGGATCCTGCGCCTTTTACTGCTGCAAAAATTGAGTGCTGACTGTAGTCTCTCTGTCCAAGCACACATATATTCAGAGGGACTCCATAAGCCACAGAGCGAAAGCAAGATGATTTAATTCATGTACTGGCAATACTTTTAGAAGTGTCTTGTTCACAACCTCAAATATAATTAACATTTGTAGGTTTTTTAATAGTTTATGTTCTTAAATGGTTTGAAGTTTGTGCTGGTTTAATTGCTTTTAAACTTTTGTAAACTGAATTTTTAAATTATGTTTATTAAACTATATATATATATATATATATATATATAATATAATCACATACAGAAAACAACCTACAAAAACAAAGCAGAACAACAACAATGAAAAGTAAGCAATTACAACTATACAACTAACGAAACTTACCCATACTTTACTTCCCTGCCCTTATCTGAAGCTTGAGATAAAAAACCTACTTTTACTTCTTATAGATGCTTATGCCATCAGTCCTTCTACTTAATAAATGTAGCTACTATTTTAAAAAAAAAAGTCAATACCAATACGTTCCCCCATTGTTTCAGAAAGTTTATAAACACCTCCCAATCCCTCCTAAAGTTTACCAAAGATTTTCCTTGGTCAGCATTGTCAATTTGTCCATTTCATCAGATTCTGGCATCTTTTAGCACCCAGTCTTCTCTTGTCAGAATAGGTATATTCTTCCATCTTTGAGTGTAGAGAAGTCTAACCACTGTAATCATATACTGAAGAATTCTTTTGTGTTTCCTATCCAGTTGCTTGCCCTAAGCTGTGAATTTTTAGCTATGTTTATTTTAACTGTTGTAACCCTTGAATCCCAAACTGGGAAAAGGTGGCATTAATAAATGTATCCAATCAGTTGGATGAGGTGGCCCATGTAGAGCTTGGAAGTAGTATGTTCACAAATAGTGATGTTACCAAAATACACTCTTTGTTGGAGTGATGAGCAGTTACCAATAATCTTTTTAAAACATTCTAGCATCAACACATCATTTGTATATGTGCACAGATAACTGTTAACTTTTACTTGCTGTATCCAAAACATTATTTTTAAAGAGTCTTTTCTTTTAGAATTTTGACTGTTTTAAAGGTTTTTTTTAAAAAAAATTAAATAACATGTTTATTTTAGTAATGAGTAAATTTGCAATGCCAACAAGTAATGTGTTTTTTTAAGTAACAACTATTCTTCATATGTTCCTTTTTAAAGTAACATTGCAGCCTTTGGGGAAGTGGCTTCTAATGACTGCTAGATTCTAAACTACCAGAAGCATATTAGGAAGAGTGTCTGCCATGCAGCAAAACTCACATTCCAACAGACTGACAATGTTAAGATTCATTAATATGACACTTTGTGGTCTTTTGGTTAAGACTGGGCATGGGTAAGAGGAACAGAGAGATTTACTGATCCATGTGCATACCGATTTACTCCTTTTCATATATAGTCTTTTTCTCTTCTTTTTCTTGTAATAGGGTTATGCATTATTGAATCCACGTTTCAAAAAGAATCATCCACTACTCTGATGTCTGCCAACTATCCACTGGCATTTCCAGAAGATGAACTCATGACATGGCAATTTGTCATTCCACCCAACTTAAGAGCTCATGTCTTTGTTCGAAATTACACCAGACCAAACTGTGAACGGAAATTCGAGAAGCTAGAATACTTCTTACCTAAATTAGAATCTAGCCATGAGGTTATAGTGTTAGGACTGGACAAGGCGCAACCTGCCAACATTCGTGGTAGTTTCAACCTTTCTCTGCAGGGTTGTGACCAAGTTGACCGGGACCCAGGGGTCCTCAGTCTGCTTTTTGAAGTTGATGTTCAGTATCCTAAAAATGAAGAGAGTAAGTAGCCACCTTCTGCTCTTCTGTGTTGATTTTTTCTGGTGAATGTTTTACATGTTTGAATTTGCTAAACTCCCTCTAGAGCAGTGTTTCCCAAACTCTGGTCTCCCAAGTGTTTTGGACTTTAGCTCCCAGAATCCTTGATCATTGGTCAAGGTGGCTGAGGCTTCTGAGAGTTGAAGTTCGAAACACCTAGAGGACCAGAGTTTGGAAATCACTGCTCTAGACCAATCCCAAACTCCTTTATCATTGGCCATGGTATGTGGAACTAAGAGAGATTGGAGGCAGACACATCTGTAAGGGCCATAGGTGCTTCAACCCTACTCTGTAGCTTGGTGGACATATTGCACACTGAAGGTGAGTAACAAAATGTGGCTCACATTTCTTGACCCACCTCAAAACTAGACCATGGATCAGCAGCTATAATGCACAATACAAATCCAGTTGATTAAGAAGTAAGGCCTCCCCTTCCCCCAATGTGCGCGCACACACACACACACCCTGCACCCTGGAGACAAAGCAGGTGTGTGGGCAAAATATTATCTGTGGCAACAGCATTGGTTGGAAGGCTGTTTGGGGGCTAGAAGTTGTGGCCTTGGCTTGCCATTCCACATTTTCAAAGTGGCCTTTCAGGAATGTTAGCTGTTTCTGAGGGCAGTAGAACAGTGATTCTTAACCTGTGGTTTGCGGACCCCCAGTGGGCCACAATGTCCTCACAGGGGGTCTGGGAATGCTTGAAGGCTGCTTGGCCCACCTCCTCCCAACAGTGGAGTGGCCACATGACAGGAGCCAAGGCAAAGGCTAGCTGGCTGGCTGGCCCGGCCTGCGCATTGCTGTTCAATCTGGTCCAGCCACAAACTAGCAGGAAGAAGGAGAAAAGTCTTCCCTCACCATCCAGTGCCCCTGGGGGAAGGTTTACTGTATGGTCTAATTGTGTTGTTGTTGGTTTACATCTTGAGTTAAATCTTCGGGGTCTGTGGCAACAAAAGATATTTAAAGGGGTCCTTGGTAAAGAAAAGGTGCTTTAGAGAAGAATATCAACTTTTTCCTGGTATGCTTATGACAGTATCCTCTGACAATGTCTTCTGGGCTTCATTGTGTCTGGTCTCTAGGTGCATTTCTTTTTCTGTGAGGGATCTCTCAAACCTAATATAGTACCTTTAGAATGCAGAGGGTTGCCAGGTTGGATACAGGATGGGCCTCCTGTAACTTTAATCCTGAACAGATTGTGGAGTAAGATGTGGTACCATAAAACACTGTCACGCATGACAAAGGTGCCTGTCCTTTCTTATTTTCCAAACTCCAACTTTTAGCCACACCTGTCCCCTCACAACTCAACAATTGCCTCATTGGTAGAGAGCAGGAGAGGGTGCATGGAAGGGCCATCAACAAAAACAGAATTGGACGCTCCTCCATTCCTCCTCCCCAAACTCTCCACCAGGGAGACAGGAGCCCTGTTGGGAGGGGATGGCTGCATCTACATTCGAAGGCTCCGTGAAGGCCCCCGCGGACTCCCCCCACCCTCCCCAGGCCTTCACGGAGCCTTCCAAGGCTCCGTGAAGGCCTCCCCCCATCCTCCCCCTCCCTCCCCGGGGCCTTCACGGAGCCTTCGAAGGCTCCGTGAAGGCCCCCGCGGACTCCCCCCCACCCTCCCCAGGCCTTCACGGAGCCTTCGAAGGCTCCGTGAAGGCCTCCCCCCATCCTCCCCCCTCCCTCCCCGCGGCCTTCACGGAGCCTTCGAAGGCTCCGTGAAGGCCTCCCCCCACCCTCCCACCTCCCTCCCCAGGGCCTTCACGGAGCCTTTCAAGGCTCTGTGAAGGCCTCCGCGGCCTCCCCCACCCTCCCACCTCCCTCCCCAGGGCCTTCACGGAGCCTTCCAAGGCTCCATGAAGGCCCCCGCGGACTCCCCCCACCCTCCCCAGGCCTTCACGGAGCCTTCCAAGGCTCCGTGAAGGCCTCCCCCCATCCTCCCCCTCCCTCCCCGGGGCCTTCACGGAGCCTTCCAAGGCTCCATGAAGGCCTCCCCCCACCCTCCCACCTCCCTCCCCAGGGCCTTCACGGAGCCTTCCAAGGCTCCGTGAAGGCCTCCGCATCCTCCCCCCACCCTCCCCAGGCCTTCACGGAGCCTTCCAAGGCTCCGTGAAGGCCTCCCCCCACCCTCCCCCCTCCCTCCCCGGGGCCTTCACGGAGCCTTTCAAGGCTCCGTGAAGGCCTCCGCATCCTCCCCCCACCCTCCCCAGGCCTTCACGGAGCCTTCCAAGGCTCTGTGAAGGCCTCCCCCCAACCTCCACTCTCCCTCCCTGGGGCCCTCCCTGGGGCCCTCCCGGGGGGCCCTCTCAAAACCGCGAATAATTAAAACCGCGAATGCTGAGTTCGCGAATGTGGAGGGGCAACTGTATTTTTCTCTGTCTCTGCTTGTTTGACAACAAATGCCTTCAAATTCTGTCACAGTACATCAGATATTGAGTACAGTAAATTACTGCAATAACTCCATCTGTAGATCTTGGTAAATCCAGGACCAACTGCATTAACATATAAGCTGATGCTTTTAAAATAATCTCCCTTTTTTCCATTTTCAGATGTCACCCTTATCATTGACCTAAGGAAAGAGAGGCACATGAATCTTACTATTTATTCAAAGCCAACTAGGCCTGGGTCCCTTCTGATACCTGAACATGGATGCTTAATCTGCATTGATTCTAATAAAAACTGTAAACCTAATGTGACTTTAGAATCTAGCTTCAAATATGCAGTCACCTTTATGTGCCGAAATCTGGAGAATATAAGGATAGTAGCTGAGAAATCTATAGGTATGAGCAAAATGATCAAAACTTATTTACTGGAAAATGGATGGAAGCTCTTATATCATTATATGCTGACTTGTATTTTCAAATGCTGTTTTGTTGTCGTGGGTTTTCTCCTCATTTTGCTTACTTTGGTATTGTCAAAGGAAAACTAACATTGAGGGTGGCTTTCTCTGTGATGATGCCTCATCCTGTGAAATACTCTTCACACTTGTACCATTCAGATGACATTTGCTTTGATGGATTTTAGGTACCAGGTGAAAACTGACTCTTTAATGCTTCCCCTTTACCAAAGCGTTTAAAGGAGGAAACTACTTTACTAGCTGTTCTAATCTGATTATTTGGCTATGTTTCACTGAATTTTTGAGATGGCCTGTTTCTCTTCTGTTCTGATGTTGTCTTAAATAATGTTATGGGTCACCTCACTGTGTTCAAAAAGCAGGATCCAAGTATTTCAAAGGTAAAATATAAGAGAGCACTGATCCTTTCAGCATGCTTTACATTATTATCCCATTTTGATACTTTTTTGGGGGGAGTATATTCTAGTTACACACTGAGCCCCAATTTTTTAGTGATGTCAATTAGTAATTTCCTATATAAACCCAGGAAATAGCACAGAGTCTTGTGAGGATATTGGGACCTTTTGGTTGTGAAGTTAAACTTTAATGGTGGTGGCAAAATAGTACAGCAAGAACAGTTTTTTGGTTCTTCAAGATCTCATTGTCCCTAAACTTACTGAATGTAATGAGGGACCAATGGGAGATGAGACACCAGGAATATAAAATACATCCTAGAAATATACTGTTAATTGCAAATGAGGATCATTGGTAATCATATTGGCCTTCCTTATAGGGTTTTTGGCATACACACTCTCAGAAATCCTTGGAAGACATTTGAAAGGTCTGAAATATGCTACATAAATGTCAGGTATTATAGTTTTAATACATCAACATACCATCAGACAAGACAGAGAATTTGTTTTTACGATTATCTAATATTTCTTGTTTAAGGACAAAGAGGTTCATGGACAGAAACAGGCAAATTTCATTTCATTTGGTGAACTCTTGGTAATAACCTATATAATCACCATTCTGAGAGTGCCCAAGTGGAGAGTGCTCCACTCATCACACAAACAGTTTCATAAACTTTTGTGGGCTTAAAAAGTAGTTTGCAATGTGAAAAATGTTGCTTCAGAGCATGTGTCCAAAGCCACAAAAGGGATGAGTTGCTACTTGCCTAGATATCTGGTTCTTAGTCTCTAACTGTGATTTGGTGTCTTTCTGGTTGCAGCTTGTTGGAATTCAAGGAGCTGCCCCAGATTTTTCGATCTGATCGTACCCTCATCTCTTACGCAGCTGCCAGTCCTAATTGACAAATTTACATGGAGACTCCAGGCTCCAGAAGATCTCAACATAGAAATCAGGTCTCCAACCCTGAAACTGAAACAACATATCCCACAGAGGGATCAGCTATGCCGGGGAAGTTATAATTATGCCATCAATGGTACCACTCCAGGGAAGATAATAAGCTTTGGCACCTTCTGTCCTGGGGGAGCCATTGAAAAAATTCAGATGAAAGACAATGTCACCATAACTCTTAAGACATATGGGAGTAGATGGTTCAATGAGTCTCAGAAACAGGATCTTCAGCTGTTCTTTGTTCCAGCTATACAAGGTGAGTTAATTCTGTTTGGTTGCTTCTTCACAGTCAAAGAATTAAGAAAGTTTAAAATGTATCACCTAAATGCAACTACAAGTTTATCTAAGTTAGTGAAGTAGATGTCCTCTTGGGCATTACTTTGGTACCAGAACCAGAAATAACATTGAGAGAATCGCAATAGCAATATAGCATTTATATTTCTATACCAATATATATATTGGTATATATATCAATGCCGAAGCACTCGCTAAGCAGTTTCCAATGTGCGTTAGCTAATTGCCCCCAACAAGCTGGGTACTTATTTTACCGACCTAAGGAAAGATGGAAGGCTGAGTCAAACTTGGAGCCCTGTAGGATCAAACTCACAACGTTGTGGCCACAGTACTGGCATTTAACCACTGTGTCACCAGGGCACCATAGGGATAGATTTCTGCACCACAAAAAAGAAGAGCAGTGCAACATGTTTCAGCAGACGTTTTATTCAAAACTAAACAATATGTACACATGAAATGAAACAACCAGGTCAGCTAAGCCTTGCATAAATTCACAAAAAATATTTTATACCTTCTAGAGACCCATCTGAAAGCTTCTTCCAAAGTGAATCTAGGGATGACTTTTTTCTCTATCAGCCTCTACTTTTCTTAGGATTTCCATTTTGGTGTCCAAACATGCAAATCAATGCTTTTTTAATATGCTGGGGGTACCTGGTGAGACAGGCATTTCTGCTTTTCTCTTTTCTCTTTATGTTTTACTACTACACATGCTCAGTAAGGGATTCTGAAGTCAGCTGCTGCGTATCTTGCCTGTTTTGTAGTGCATGTTCACACGGCTATAGTAGGATCGACTAGAGTAGAATCCCACTGTTTCCCAACTCAGATTTTATTTATTGCAGAGTTTACTGCAGACATGCTGCTGCAGCTAAACACTAAAAGGCAATGTTCCTCCAGCCCTCTTTCACTATCCTCCTTCCAGCTAGAAGGAGGATGAGGAACAAAGGGAGTGAGTGAGTGGCTGGCCAGAAAAAGCCATTGTAAAAAGGAGCTTTGTTATCAGAGGCTTTGTTAACTGAGATATTCCATGTTGATCATCAAGCCAATTGCTAGTCCCAACTAAAATTAGATCTGTTGAATCAGTGGGACTTACTTGAGCATTGACTTTTTAGTATTTGATTCAATACAGTTGGATTTAGGCAGGACTCGGTTAAGAAAACTGGGGCCCTGAAACAGTTCCAAAAACAGCCTCTCCACCTTCCATGCAAGGATAGGGATTACTTTGCTGCAGTAAAGTTACTGCAGTGAAGTTCCCCGAGTTATTTTACAGTTCACCACCTTTCTTGCTCTAAACTAGGCACAGAAGGAGACAGACCACTTATATCACCAAATGAGAAAAAATGAGTGTTAATTTATCTGAGCTAGGCAAACATTTTGAAAAAGCAGCACCTTTTGCAAGGTAATGAATTTGACTCCACACTCAGAAATCAATCTCTGACATTTTGCTGCCTGATGGGAAGGTGAAGATGCCTCCCTTCCAATTACCAAAACCAACACTGGACAAAAGGTGGGGGACAGATAAATTAGGGTGCAGAGAAGCAAGAGATTTGCTGGATGTGAAAAGAGGGAAATTTAGAGTGTACAGTCGTCCCTTCACATTCGCGGGGGTTCCGTTCCGCGGACCCCCGCGAATGTGAAAAAACCGCGAATAACGACACCCCTCCCCCCTCCCTCCCCAGGCCTTCGCGGGGCCTTCCTAGGACCCGCGAAGGTCTCCCCGGCCCTCCCTCCCTCCCTCCCCAAGCCTTCGCGGGGCCTTCCTAGGCCCCGCGGAGGCCTCCCCGGCCCTCCCTCCCTCCCTCCCCAGGCCTTTGCGGGGCCTTGCTAGGCCCCGCGGAGGTCTCCCCGGCCCTCCCTCCCGCCCTCCCCAGGCCTTCCTGGGGCCTCCGGAGCGTCTCCGGAGGCCCCAGGATCGCCTCCCCAGCCCTCCCCACCGCGTCCCCAGGCCTTCCTGGGGCCTCCGGAGCGTCTCCGGAGGCCCCAGGATCGCCTCCCCAGCCCTCCCCACCGCGTCCCCAGGCCTTTCTGGGGCCTCCGGAGATGCTCCGGAAGCCCCAGGATCGCCTCCCCAGCCCTCCCCAGGCCTTCCTGGGGCCTCCGGAGCGTCTCCGGAGGCCCCAGGATCGCCTCCCCAGCCCTCCCCACCGCGTCCCCAGGCCTTCCTGGGGCCTCCGGAGCGTCTCCGGAGGCCCCAGGATCGCCTCCCCAGCCCTCCCCAGGCCTTCCTGGGGCCTCCGGAGCGTCTCCGGAGGCCCCAGGATCGCCTCCCCAGCCCTCCCCACCGCGTCCCCAGGCCTTTCTGGGGCCTCCGGAGATGCTCCGGAGGCCCCAGGATCGCCTCCCCAGCCCTCCCCAGCCCTTCCTGGGGCCTCCGGAGCGTCTCCGGAGGCCCCAGGATCGCCTCCCCAGCCCTCCCCACCGCGTCCCCAGGCCTTCCTGGGGCCTCCGGAGCGTCTCCGGAGGCCCCAGGATCGCCTCCCCAGCCCTCCCCAGGCCTTCCTGGGGCCTCCGGAGCGTCTCCGGAGGCCCCAGGATCGCCTCCCCAGCCCTCCCCACCCCGTCCCCAGGCCTTTCTGGGGCCTCCGGAGATGCTCCGGAGGCCCCAGGATCACCTCCCCAGCCCTCCCCACCCCGTCCCCAGGCCTTCCTGGGGCCTCCGGAGCATCTCCGGAGGCCCCAGGATCGCCTCCCCAGCCCTCCCCACCCCGTCCCCAGGCCTTCCTGGGGCCTCCGGAGCGTCTCCGGAGGCCCCAGGATCGCCTCCCCAGCCCTCCCCACCCCGTGCCCAGGCCTTCCTGGGGCCTCCGGAGCGTTTCCGGAGGCCCCAGGATCGCCTCCCCAGCCCTCCCCAGGCCTTCCTGGGGCCTCCGGAGCGTCTCCGAAGGCCCCAGGATCGCCTCCCCAGCCCTCCCCACCCCGTCCCCAGGCCTTTCTGGGGCCTCCGGAGATGCTCCGGAGGCCCCAGGATCGCCTCCCCAGCCCTCCCCACCCCGTCCCCAGGCCTTTCTGGGGCCTCCGGAGATGCTCCGGAGGCCCCAGGATCACCTCCCCAGCCCTCCCCACCCCGTCCCCAGGCCTTCCTGGGGCCTCCGGAGCATCTCCGGAGGCCCCAGGATCGCCTCCCCAGCCCTCCCCACCCCGTCCCCAGGCCTTCCTGGGGCCTCCGGAGCGTCTCCGGAGGCCCCAGGATCGCCTCCCCAGCCCTCCCCACCCCGTGCCCAGGCCTTCCTGGGGCCTCCGGAGCGTTTCCGGAGGCCCCAGGATCGCCTCCCCAGCCCTCCCCACCCCGTCCCCAGGCCTTTCTGGGGCCTCCGGAGATGCTCCGGAGGCCCCAGGATCGCCTCCCCAGCCCTCCCCACCCCGTCCCCAGGCCTTCCTGGGGCCTCCGGAGCGTCTCCGGAGGCCCCAGGATCGCCTCCCCAGCCCTCCCCACCCCGTCCCCAGGCCTTTCTGGGGCCTCCGGAGATGCTCCGGAGGCCCCAGGATCGCCTCCCCAGCCCTCCCCACCGCGTCCCCAGGCCTTCCTGGGGCCTCCGGAGCGTCTCCGGAGGCCCCAGGATCGCCTCCCCAGCCCTCCCCACCCCGTCCCCAGGCCTTTCTGGAGCCTCCGGAGATGCTCCGGAGGCCCCAGGATCGCCTCCCCAGCCCTCCCCACCGCGTCCCCAGGCCTTCCTGGGGCCTCCGGAGATGCTCCGGAGGCCCCAGGATCGCCTCCCCAGCCCTCCCCACCCCGTCCCCAAGCCTTTCTGGGGCCTCCGGAGATGCTCCGGAGGCCCCAGGATCGCCTCCCCAGCCCTCCCCACCCCGTCCCCAGGCCTTTCTGGGGCCTCCGGAGATGCTCCGGAGGCCCCAGGATCGCCTCCCCAGCCCTCCCCACCGCGTCCCCAGGCCTTCCTGGGGCCTCCGGAGCATCTCCAGAGGCCCCAGGATCGCCTCCCCAGCCCTCCCCACCCCGTCCCCAGGCCTTCCTGGGGCCTCCGGAGCATCTCCAGAGGCCCCAGGATCGCCTCCCCAGCCCTCCCCACCGCGTCCCCAGGCCTTCCTGGGGCCTCCGGAGCATCTCCAGAGGCCCCAGGATCGCCTCCCCAGCCCTCCCCACCCCGTCCCCAGGCCTTTCTGGAGCCTCCGGAGATGCTCCGGAGGCCCCAGGATCGCCTCCCCAGCCCTCCCCACCGCGTCCCCAGGCCTTCCTGGGGCCTCCGGAGATGCTCCGGAGGCCCCAGGATCGCCTCCCCAGCCCTCCCCACCCCGTCCCCAAGCCTTTCTGGGGCCTCCGGAGATGCTCCGGAGGCCCCAGGATCGCCTCCCCAGCCCTCCCCACCCCGTCCCCAGGCCTTTCTGGGGCCTCCGGAGATGCTCCGGAGGCCCCAGGATCGCCTCCCCAGCCCTCCCCACCGCGTCCCCAGGCCTTCCTGGGGCCTCCGGAGCATCTCCAGAGGCCCCAGGATCGCCTCCCCAGCCCTCCCCACCCCGTCCCCAGGCCTTTCTGGGGCCTCCGGAGCATCTCTGGAGGCCCCAGGATCGCCTCCCCAGCCCTCCCCACCCCGTCCCCAGGCCTTTCTGGGGCCTCCGGAGATGCTCCGGAGGCCCCAGGATCGCCTCCCCAGCCCTCCCCACCCCGTCCCCAGGCCTTCCTGGGGCCTCCGGAGCGTCTCCGGAGGCCCCAGGATCGCCTCCCCAGCCCTCCCCACCGCGTCCCTGGGCTTCCCCGCTCCCTCTATGTCTTTCACGGGGCCTCTGGAGGCCCCGTGTCGCGGTTTTGGGGGGCCCGGGGGGCCCTCCCAAAACCGCGAATAACCGAAACCGCGAATGTCAAGTTCGCGAATGTGGAGGGACAACTGTAGTGGCTAAGGCACACAAAGAAAAAATGGTAGCTGAGAGATGAGGTACCAAGAGGCATTATAGGTTAGAGTGGGGATGAAGAGAGTGCTGTCAGGTGTGAAGAGGAAGAGGTGAGAGATTGGGTGGACAGCAGAAGGGGCTGATGGCTTCCATGTCACTGGAGTGGTGAATGCACTCCTTATTGTAGTCTGAACTTTAAAAGGATCTATCTAGGGTGTTGACCGTTATTCCCAAAATACCTCCTTGGATAGCTCATTTAAAGTGTGCACTTCTAAAACCCAAGCTGGATTTACTTCCTTACCAACACGGAAACCATTTGTCCCCAATGTTACATGGGGGATAACAGACCTGGGATGCAAACAGAAAGAATGAATGATGCAAAAGGTGAGTCATGGGAGGTAGCAAGGAAGAGAGGGGTCCAAGCAGATGGGTGCAGAGTGTTATTAGTACAAAAAGAAAGAGGGTAGAGAGGGGAGATGGACATGCAGTTCCATCAAAGAGCAAAAATCCAGCCCAAAACATTTACAGTCCTTAAGGATGGAAGGAATCTCTACATGAGATATGAGAGGGGTACATGAGAGGGGTACTTATAGAGACTGCAGTCATTGTTGGTAAACTTGGAAAGAACATGATTCGCTTGTGATTCCAGCTTGCACCAAAAGAGATGGTTTGTGCCAGCTATATGGGCTCTGAGCCCTCTCACTTACTTTCCAAGAGGGCAAGGCACAGGGACTGTTGTTCACCCCACCTCCTCCCTCTTCCAAGTATAGCTGGGAAGTGAGAAAGCTTTAGTGGGGGCAGCACAGGATTAAAGAGGAGGCAAGTTTCCGGCAGAACACTCCATGACCAGAACCAAAAGCTTCATTTCTTTGAGATGCTTGAAAGAAATTCAGCTTCAGGGTAGCAGCTTGTGGGATGGAATTTTCAGTAGGAAAGACATATCCTTCATTGCCATGCATAATGTTCCCAATCCTAATTCCTCACCCCCTCCCCAATACCCAGGGGTGCTGTTTTGGAAAAAAAGAAGGAAGGAAGAAAAAGAGTTACCAAGCATATTAAAGGCAGTCATGTTGTTTACCACATCATTTAATTTGGGTCATATATGGTTTTAACTAGGCCATGTCTACAAATACACTGACCTTCTGCTTCACCAAGATCATACTTTCAACTGTCCTGAATTGGGAAGGACAGCCCCAATTAATCCTCTGGTGTTCTACTTTTTCAGCAGCTTTTAAAATGTCCCAGTTTCTCTGCATTCCTCCCATTTCCCCCCTTTGTCCTCAGCTTACCTCAGTGGCTGCAAACTGAGTTCAGAGTGCAAAAATAGTTTGAACTCAATTAACTCAGCAGAGGGAGAGAAGAGGTTGGGATGGAATCTTGCCCTTCCCACTAAGCTCAGGCAAAAGCACACTGCTGCAGCCTCTCCTAGCTGGTCTGGTCTTCCTCATGAATAACTTTTGCCATCTTCTCTCCCATCTAAGTACTAGTCAGGGTTGACCCTGCTTAGCTTCCAAGATCAGACAGGATCTGGTGCCTTTCGGGTATTTAAGCCCTACTTGTTACTGGTAAAGGTGTGTTTTATGCAGCAAAGGAGAGCTATGTCTCCGAGAACAAGTTTATTAGCAGTGTATGCATACCATTTTTCAAAATGGAGTATTCACAACTCCTTTAAAATGACACAAAAGAATGTTTGCCTATTTTAGGCCTGGTTCTTTTAGGTTTCAAATGAAATAATGCCCTAATTTGGGCTGGGGGTTACACTTTAGCAGTTGAGGAAGTAGTGCTACTTGGGGTTGGAGACAGGTAGTTTCCAGTGTGAGAAGTGTACATAGATGATCTCAAAAGATTTTAGTGGAGTATAATATCCTCACATCTATCATCTTATTTCCTGGGTTCTGGCCATCACTTAGTTCTAATACAGTAAAGATTTTTCATAACTTACATTGTAAAATTTGCTGGTTACCACAAATGACAACATCTACTTCCTTAAACAGAGTATTAATTATGACCTGTGTTTTTGAAATAAAGAGCAGAAATACCATTGCACATGTGTGTTTTGTGTCCCTACAGAAGAATGTATTTTCAGTCTGACTCCAGGTCCAAAAGCCAAAGTTTATCTAGAGACGCCTAACTGGTTGGAAGGCTTGCCTTCTTTTATGTCGGTGTATTGGAACATCAGTGTCCCAGGAAAACAAGTTGCACAGCTAAATTTCTTAAGTGAACGGATGGGAGTAACTTGTGAAAAAGGCCGGGCTTATATCAATATTAGAGAGCAGAATCTGAATGCAGAAGAAACTGTCTGTCGTGATGATCAGGTATTGCCAAAGACTTTAGAAATGCGTGACCGCTTCTGGATGAACATCACTAACTGTAAACCGGCAGTCAGGCAGCTACTGAGTATGCATTTCATGGTGACGCTTGTTCAGAAAAACACGGGTGAGTATCATATTTAGTTACACTCAGCAAAGGTCTAGAATCCCATGGAAGCCCCAGCATTCCTCACCCTTGGCTATACTGGCTAGAGCTGCTGGGACCTGCAATCCAACACCATCTCAAGGGCTACATGATTTCTACCTTTGGGATAAGACTTTGGTAAAGGATTTCAGAGGAAACATGTGGTATATCTTCATGAAAGTTGTTGTAATGTTTGTTTGAAAAGGTGAAAACATGCTGGACTGAACCTGGTCCTCTTAAAGATGAATTATACTGATCAATGAGATGGCTATAAAGCTACATACATTTGTATTTGTACAAATATAGGACCTCACTTGGAAGTCAGTTAGGAAGGGTATAGCAAAAGAGGGTGATGATTCATATTTTCATTGCACAGATATGACTTTAAATATGACTATCCAACCACTGTAGCCTTGTAAAGAGAGAAATTCTTATGCAAGACCTTTCTTCAGTTGCAGAATTTGTGACACCCTTGTATTTCTCTCTCTCCCGCTTCTTCCCTCTTCTTTCCCTCCACCTTGTTAGCCAGTTGTTAACTATTAGAAGGACATTTGCTGAAATTCTTTAAGTGAAAGACTACATCATATATTTAACTTTTCCTCTGTGTGTCGTGTGTGTGTGTTTCTAATAAATTTGAAAAACATAATTATTTTTTTTCCAGGTGTAATATACATGGCTTGTAAATCTGCCCTTCCAGATTTTTTAAAAAATATTTTGTACCTATCTTTTTAAAGTACGTCTTTGACACTGGATTGTGTAGGTGACTATGTACATGTGCATATAGAACTATGGCATTTTTTAGAAGCAGAGCAGTGTGTGAGATATAGCAGCTGTATAGAGAGCCAGCATGGTGCAGTGGCTGAGCATTTGATGACAACTCTGGAGACCAGGATTCAAATCTCTGCTCCACCATAGAAACCCATCGGGTGACCTTGGGCAAGTCACACTTGCTCAGCCTCAGAGGAAGGCAAAGGCAAATCCCATCTGAACAAATCTTGCTAAGAAAACCCTGTGATAGGTTCACATTAGGGTCACCATAAGTTGGAAATGACTTGAAGGCACACAACAATAACAATTCATCCTGTATCCAGGATGAGCTGCCTCTTTGATTCTTTCTCATTGACTGTCTTTCTCCTTTTATCTTTTCACAGCTCTGCCAGTCATAATTGGTGCAGTGGTTGGTGGGATAGCAGTCTTAGCTGCTATTGGGCTTGCCATATTCTGCATGAAGAAAAAGAAGTAGGTTCACTTTATTCTCAAGGTGTTCCTAAGCAGAGTGAAATATACTTTTAATTTGTTTTTTCCCCTAGAGGAAGCTCTGTGTTGTAACAGAGACTAGTGGTCCACAAACAACAGAACTGTAAGTAGCCTGCCTTTCTGGACTGAATCTGCAGTAAGCTTTCCCTTCCACCTGCCTGATTTTTATTTATTTATTAAATATTTATACCCAATCCTATATCATGAAATCTCAGGGTCATGTACAAGTAAAATCAATATAAACAGATTAAAGCAATTCAAAGCAATACAAATTATTTAAACAAATCAGAAACCTATTCAGCACATTAACAAGGTGAAACAAGAAAGATTAAAACAGGTTAAAACTGAAAACATAAACATTTTGGAATAACTTAGGCCCAAAACCTTTAGTAAACAGCCATGTGTATTTAATGTCCAGTATGTGATCAGGGCTGTTACAGCTTCCTGGTGTCAATTTCATCAAGAAATGTCCACAACAGATAAAAGGAAGCTCATAGTTTCGGTATGCTGGTTGCATGTTAAGTTCTGCACCCTGATATGGGAGCACAGTTTGCACATCCTAAGGTTTCCTATCTTGCCTTGTTATTTCTGAACTGAGATGTAAATACAGGTCAACACCCATATCCCCAGATTTGGAATCCATGGTTTCAATTATCCACATCCAAACATTTTTTGTTCTCTCTAGGCATTTCTAGGTCCTCCAATGTGATTCTATGGTCAGCTTCTGGTGTTCACCTCCATATTATCAATGGTTTCAGGTATCCATGGGTGTGTGTGTCTTAGAATATATCCCCCGTGGATACAAGGGCTGACCTGTAAGCTTGAAAGGAGTGTGTGAAGAGGGGACAATAGAAATATGTATCTTGTTCTTGCATCTGAATGAGAGATCAAACAGATCCATTCTCTCTGGATCTCAACCTTACTTTAGTTTCCCTGATGTCCATTAACTGTGAAACTGGTTATGGCTGCCCCCCCCCGCCCCACTTCAGCACACATTTACATCCCCTTATAAAATCAGTGGGGTTTCAATAAGATATGTGAGGGTGGGATTGTAGGCAAACATCACATTGATGTGAAGTCGAAGGCTTTCACCACCAGCATCCATAGGTTTTTTTGTGTTTTTTTTCTGGGCTGTGAGGCCGTGTTCTGGAAGAGTTTATTCCTGAGATTTCGCCTGCATCTGTGGCTGGCATTGATGCCTATGGGGTGGAAGAGGGAAGCTGGCAGTAATTTTGAAAACTGTACAGTTTTCGAAGACTGTTCACAATTCAGGACTTATTCTGTACTTGACTGTGGTTGTATTATTTTATTATTAGAAATAGTATTTTCTCATTTCTTCCTCTTCTTAGAAATAGTATCTTCTGCAGAGAAAATTTTGTTTTCTATGCAAATCAACCATGAGCAAATGTTCTGTAGAAGAAGTCCCAAACTACTAAGGTTTTCATCAGTCTAGGATTCTTCTTGCCAGGTTTTCTCAACATTTGGGAAACATGTTGTTCAACCATTTACCAAAATATTTTCTAAAGTTCTTTCCACCTGTAGCACGTGCCCTCTTAGGCACCCTAAAAACTCACTTCAGGGGACTGAGAAACTACTGGAGGAGGTTGATCTGCCATGCAGGGATACAATGATAAAGGTCTTTGTTTGCCAACCATTGAATACTTGTGATGCTCTAGAGTTCCCCTATGTGCATGCAAAACACACCCCATGAACTCTAGGGTTAATCTAAAACTTGCCGCCGCCACCCCTATGGACTTTAACCCTTTCTGTGTATAAAATTATAGAGTTGAAAGAGACCACTAGGGCCATCGAGTCCAACCCCCTGCCATACAGGAGTACCCAATCAAAGCACTCTTGACAGATGGCCATCCAGCCTCTGCTTAAAAACCTCCAAAGAAGGAGACTCCACAACGCTATGATGCAGTGCATTCCACTGCCAAACAGCTCTTACTGTAACCCAGTGGGAAGTTACAGGGTTCAATTTGTGCTTCCTACTCTGACTCTGCAGAGCTTCACCTCCCTCTCCCATACCCCTGTGGAAGGAAAGCAAAGCAAGGCACCTGAAAAAGAAGTGTGCAGAAAGGAGAGATATAAAGAAAGTTTATTCCAAGCAGGAATTACATAGCAAGCAAAGGTACATCTTCCCTGAAAGGCTCCTTCCTTCTAGGTACACTTAGAAGTTACAAGTTACAGATGAGTCTAGTCATTCCAGCCAAGCTTATAAAATAAACATAAGCCCTAATGCGACTAAACTAGACAGTTCCCTAATCTACTGACAAGGATGCAGGCCAGATGTACTGGATGTTCATGGGGATTGGGAGTATAGGCCTTTTGGCTCAGTCTCTACCAAGCATCCCGTATAGCTGGTACAAGAGTCCCCCTGGCTCAAGCTTTTGTTTGTTCTTCCCCTTTGTTCTTCTCTTTGCCTTGTGGCTCCAAGGCAGTATTTATCACCTCTTCACAGAAGCATCTCAAGGTTTGCTTCCACTGGACATCTTCATTGGTCAGCAACCCCTCATGACCTGTGACTCATTCATGATGCTGACCCCCAGTAAACTGTAACTTTACTCTCAACACCTAGTTAATCCTTTGTTTACCTGATTGCCTGTGCTGCCCAGATATTGGGAGAGCCCATTATCACAATACTAAAGTGGTTAAATGCCAGTACTGCAAGCCACCACATCACAAGTTTGATTCCAGCTGGCTCCAAGATTCACTCAGCCTTCCATCCTTTCGTAGGTAATTGAGTACCCAGCTTGTGGGGGGCAATTAGCTACCACACATTGGAAACTGTTTAATGCAGTTAGATGTGTAAATAGCTATTGCTTAAAAACAATTTGTAAGCCGCTCTGATAGCCTTGTGGCTGAAGAGCAGGGTATTAAGAAAAAAAAGTATATAATTGGATCTTGGCCAGTAATTCACTCTGTTTTTTTCCCCCTCTCTGATTTTTTCTGGTCTTTCCTGAGTGTGGATTCTTCATGAGATATTTTGGTGGGGGAGCATTCAGAATATGGATGTTTTTCCCAAATGTTTTGGACTTGTCTCTTTCAATAACCATTCAATAACCATTTCAGTAAAGGTTGCCAACTGAACTTGGGTGGTTTCCCTGGCAGTCCCACCACAGACTTGTTGACCCCATGTTCGTGCAAGTTTTCCTTCCTCTTTATTGACATTTGGAATGTCCTCTAGAATAACCCAGTTGGTTGTATGCATCATTGCCTCAATCAGCATACAACTGGAGCAGCAGACATGCCCTCATTTCCCAATTCTTTAAATTCTATCAGAAGTCATGTTGTAATGAAGCAGTTGTGACAGTGTGTTTCATGACTGTAGGTAGCCATGCTTCAGAAAGGAATAGGACATTAGGTTTGAGTCAGACTGGTTTTTGAGATCTGTACATCTTGACCTTTTCACATTGTATGAACTGGGCTACACACAGAATAGTTACTTATGGAAAGTTATGTCAGGAAATGCTTAAATTAGTGTATGATCTGACTCAATAATGTTTTCTCAGCACATGGCTGTTTTCACGCAGTTAGGTTCCTGTGGGAAAACAAGGTGAGGCATCCATTGCTCTGAATAAGAGAGGCTTAGGCTGAAGGCCTCAGAGGCTCAGATCTGTCCTGTGTTGCTTCTGTGGTTGTGGAACTCTTTCCCAGTTTGGGCCTATCAGAGCCCAATCCATTGCTGTTTATATGGGCAAAAGGTTTTCTTCTTTTTCCATATAGCTTTTCAGCTGAACTGAGTGTTTCATGGATGCTGCTGTCTTTATTAATGCTGGCACAACTTATAGGACCCTCCAGACTACACTTTCCCTGCCAGATACATATGATGACTCACTAGGGCTTAATTTCAAGCTCTAGCTTTGGATGTTTGTCTAGAGCAGCAAAACCAGTGGGTTTATCACATACCTGGCTGGCTGCAGTACACAGTCATAGGAAATGTCAGTCTAGCATTTACTTTATACAGAGGAAAGATATACAGGTGACCATCAACTTTCATGGGGGTTACAGGCAGAGGACCACCACAAAAGTGAAAAAAAAATGCAAATATGGCCTCACTATTTTTTTTACCCGAGAGAACACATCTCTAGGCATTTGTAGGCCTCCAGCACAATTCTATGCTGGCAGAAGTTGACCATAGAAATCATGCTGGAGGACCTACAAATGCCTAGAGAAGTGTTCTCTCTAGGAATCTCTAGGTTCTCCAGTGTGACTCTATGGTCAATTCCTGGCAGAAGCATACCACAGAATCATGTTGGAGGACCCGGAAAATGCCTAGAGAGAACATATTTAGTTCACAAATCCACAAATGCTTAACCTGCAAATGTGAGGGGATGACTGCATTCATAAGCAACCCTGATGGATTGATCAACTGGTAACAGAACTTGAATAAGTCTATCTTAGGGCAATGAGGAGATCAAGACAGAGGTTAGAAAAACTGAACTACAGGTTCTGGAATCTCCTAGCCTGCTTGGTCACAGAAGGTGGAAAATCTAGTCTGGGAATTATAATTGCGTTGTTCATCTGAGAGTAATTAATAGTAACTAATTCTGAAAAATGTCTATATATAGGTCCTAGCCTAGGGACAGAGTAGGTGAGAATCAAGACATAAAATTAAACACAACATATTTCTGATTGGACATAATAGACCAAGTTTCAGCATAGCAAGATTTGATCAGTAAGCTTTGCAGATCCAGACCATGGAAAAGAAAATGTGTGTGTGTATTTAAATGCAAAAGCAGCAGATTTTAAATATTTCTTTTGCCCTATTTTGCCTTTTTTTTCCAGTAAGAAAAAGGAAAGCTCAACCCCAATGGTGGGCGTATATAATACCAACGTCAACACCCAATTACCTGTGCGACAGGGACTTTTCAAGAAGGATAGGAAAAAAAATGAGTCTCATGTCTATGCGGTCATTGATGAATCCATGGTTTATGGACACCTGCTGGACCAGTCTGCAATACCAGAAACTGCTGAGGTAGGGGTGTACCGACCCTTTTCTGGGCCCATGAGTACCACTCCACCTTCCCCTCCTCCACTGAGGAAAGCATCCAAAGTGCCTGATACAGAGGAGTCTTCATTCATGATAATGACTGACAATGAGAATTATACCTTCACACACTGTTCACCAGGGGAACTTCAGGGCAATGGTGATGTGAAGGTGAGTGGTAATGGAAAGGTGGGCAGTGAGCCCTTGCTTGAAAGCAATGAACAGGAAAATTCAGCGGAGTAACCTCTATGCCAATGACTTCTCAGGTTTAAAGCAGAAATCCAGTTTTGATACTTGACTCTTGTGTGTGTGTGTGTGTGTGTATGAGAGAGAGAGAGAGAGAGTCTGAGAGAGTGTTTAAAAGAACACCTCTGAAACAAATATTTTCTAGTACTTGGTTTTGGATTTTTTACAACTTTGGTTTTAACTCTTTTCAGTTTTAAAAATGAACTTTCAGACCACATATTGCCTTAGCATGTTCTGCAGATTGTAAATTTTGAATATGGAAAGGAACAGCAAAGCCTTTGGTTAAGAACAGACTTTTTAAAAATTAAAAGCAGGAGACCAGATATTGGCTATTAAAATGGAACTAGAAAATGGCATTACCTAAAGCACCTGTTGATCCCTATCTATCTTGGAAAAGATAGAGTCTCATGGAACTGAAGAATTTAGCTTGACTACAGAATGAATACTTGTGCCAGCAAACATCACATCATGAAGACAGCTCTCCTAACTGGAGCTCTGCCAAAAGAACATTAGTTTTATTATTTATGAGGTTTTATTTCATAGTTTATGTCCAAGGATTACACTAGTTATTGAGTCAGACATCTGTACAACTAAACAGCAAAAAATGGTTGTGCTGTTTGTAGGGGAAAATTCCACTTATTTCCACTTTCTGTCAGTTGTGTACAATTAAGGACATTGCATTCGTATTTTCCCTTCTACATTTATATGGAAAGAATGTTGTGAATTTTAATTGGTTATTTTTAGTGGTGCTTTTAAAAAATGTTGGGATAATGCCAAAGATGTAATGCAAAGAAATATATTACTCCAACATTAAAAGTTGCTCACATAAGGAACAGGTTGCCTTATGTTTGTTTGTCAACCTATAGTGACATATTAGTATCACAATGTATTTTAATGGGGAGGAGGGGATCCTCAATGCCTTATGAACTTCAACTCCACTAATCCTCAGTCAGCATATGATCTATAGGGCTGGGAAATCTATGTTTCCCCAGATGATATTGGACTCCACTTCTCACCAGCCTCAGTCTGGCCCAGGACGAAGGATGACAGGAGTTGTAGTTTCTTAGCCATGCTCTATAAATGTGAGATTTTTTAGAGATTACTTTGTAAAAAATAAGACCATTTTGTACTTATGAAGAAACAGTTGATGAGTATTTGCCTTCAGACACAGAAACACAGTTAAAGAAAGCAATGTTTCTATTTGCATAGGAATACAAATATGCAGCCATCACAGCCCAAATTGTCACGAGTCGGTCTGTGTATTAAAATACTGCATTCTGGGGTATGTGTGTTACTTGTGGCTCCTGGCTCACATGTCAATGGGGCAATGAATCCATTCCATGTCTTGGCTAGCTTTCAAGGAACTATCCAAGGTGCTGAACTATGAATTAAAACCTGCAGTGGACCCCCTGCTCTGCTGACCAGCTGCCACTGATGGGTATTGTGGAATGTACTTTATTTTCTGCTAAATGCACAGCTTCCACACAACCATTTGACAGGTTTATTATGAATAAAACCCTGGAATAAGGACAATATGATTGAATATAAGTCGGGCTAGAACTGAAAAATAACATTTTGATTCGTCTTTCAGCATTTTTTTTTATCTAGAAGAAATGTACTTGCCAATTCTCATACAAATTTTTTCACTCAAAAATATTCAGTATTTATATTTTGTGGCAAAACATGCTCACTTGAGCTTTCTGGAGGCTTCTTGAAATCAGCATTTCATAATTGTACTTAATCATATAACAATTGCCTAAGAACCTCTTGCATAACCTCCATGGGTCTTAAGCAAGGGACGTCTCTGGCACAGTGTGTCTCTGTGGTCTTTACAAGCGGAGTTTTAACTATGCACAGAATCCAGCATTAATGGCTGGGAATCCAAAGTTGTGGGGTGATACTCTGTATACGTGCTGGTGATACAAATACCCTCTCCTCTTCAGTAGCAGCCCCTTCCATGTTGCCTAGGCAGTTGGTCCTGAAAACTCAGGGAAATTTCAAGAGTGGCCTCTGCACTCCAATGAGCTGACAAAGCAAAATAGAGCAATGCTAAGGCACTCGCACAAGTACTGGTAGAGCCATATTAATTTCCATGAACCAATTGGCATTGAGTTTCAGACTTCTAAATGTGTATTATATTGAAGCTACTAGCAAAGTTTACATTATTTACATTAATATTTCAGGGGGTGCTGGATTTTTATAAAATTAATGCTCCTTACCAATGCTCTCTGGGGATATTCTGGGAGTTTAGTCCTAAAATAACTTTTCTGAGCTCTGATAATACTTCTACTCTGTAATACTGGCTCTCTTCAGTTAAACTGTATAGTATGGTATGGTCTGGATACATTCTTGAAGGGTTGTTTTTGTTATGTTTACATTGTGAAATCTGTCCAGAATTTTTTGGGACTCACATTTCAGGTTGACAGTAGTAAACCTCTCTGGCATCCCATGTCTGTAGATTTTAGTCTGAACTTTAAAGGAGCTATCCATGTGTTAAACCTATTTTGGGGATAGGGATCAGTACCCTGAATACCTCCTTTAAAGTTTAGAGAAAAACACAAAGTGGATTCCTTTTCCCACTGTCCTGGGAACTACCAGTGACTACTGGTAAACACTAGGTCACTACGTGAGTCTGAGCTGAATGGGATTTGCTTCAGGCACCCTCAAAAAAGAAAAATGAAAACAAGGGCAAGCATTCAGTCCTATTAAACATGTATGTGTGAATTGTGAAATTTGTATCAGAAGGCTGGGCCTGTGTTTTTTAAAATCTAAAAGGCCACTAAAACACTGGGAATTAACTTCCTGGAATTGCATGGAAAACTATTTCCTGGCAACATCACAATTGTCAAAATGAATGTTGTTTCTCAGCAATAAGATGGCATTGCCTTTTGACCAATAGAGTGGCTCCATGCATGCAGAATATCATGTGATACAGTCTTCATTTGAATTTTTGATTGTAATTTCTGTTAATGGAATAATTCCCATCCAATGTCTTACCTGGTTATTATTTCCTCTTCTGATAATTTCTGTTCCGTTCTGATAATTTATTCAGTGTATATATTTCTCTTTTATTATTATTATTTTTTTAAAAAAACAAGGTATAAAGTATTGCCTTAATGTAGAGATAGTGGTTGTAAATATTTGTAAGACTTCTTTGTATGGCTGAAGTCCCCAATGTAGTCGTGTAAGACTGTACATTTCTTAAGTTCCTCTGACATAAGTGTTTTATTTAACTTGCATTTCCTGGGTACAGCATAAAGTACATCTTGATGCAAAATATAGTTGATGTATGTGTTCTTTAAAATTAAATAAATGGTGTTTATAGTCGGAACCACTTGTCTTGATCATAAGTGAGCCCCCTTTGAAATTCTGGCTTGATTTATTTATTGCCACAAATTAGTAGCATTTTAGCTGTTAACAGAGTAATTCTGGGACTGATTTCAGGTTGTTACAGGTTAACTGATGACAAGTAGGACATACGGAGTGGATTCAGTGTGGCGTAGGGGTTTGAGTGTTGGATTATGACTCTGGAGGCCTGGGTTCAAATCCCTGGTTGTCCAGGAAAACCCACTAGGTGACCTTGGGCAAGTCATACACTCTCAGCCTCAGAAAACCCCACAATAGGGCTGCCTTAGGGTCACCATAAGTCGGAAATGACTTGAAGGCACACAACAACAACAACAACAACAACAACAACAGGATGTACAGGAAACTTATTTGTTGCATCTTCCTTGCTAATAGGAGAGTTTCTGCTCAGGGTTCCAGCCACCCATTGTTCTCTTTTTCTGCCCCTTCTGGTTTTCCAGTGCTCATGGATGATGGGAGGTGTAGCCCAACATTTGAAGAGCTACAGGTTCTCCAGCCCTAACATAGGCCAGCTGTTGATAATGGCAGTTGTCTTTGCACTCACAGAAACAGGCATTCTTTCCATGGGAACCAAGATGAGCCTCCTTCAGAATTTCTTAAAACATCATCTAGCAGGAGGGGAGGAAAGTTCTCAAAGGAAGGCTTGAGTAGGAATTGCCACTCCTTAGCTTCAATCACATTAAAAAAAGAATGAATTTCCATAACCACCTTTCTACTCCTTGTGGTAAATTGGAAAGTGTGCTATAGAAGTATTCTTTTTTGACATTCCTCCCAGAAGAAGAATGAAGAAGAAGCCTCCCCTGTTGTTGCTGTATTCCATTCAGGAAATCCCAGCCAGAAATCCAGCTGCTATGTTTGAATCAGTTGAAGTTTCAAAGTAGGGTAGTTTTCTAAAGCAATGATCTGGACGTTCCAGTTTTCTGTGTCGAGGAGTTGTTTTTGTGCGAGGCCAAGTTTTTATCTTACATTTATATCCACATGTAGTGTTACACCAGCATTTCAGATATTTAAATTTTTCAGTTTGAACTTACATAGTTCATTGTTTATGCTTTAATTATTTCAAATTTTGTTAAAATTTTCAGTTCTATTTATTTTTATACCCCACCTTTCTCCTGACGTAGGACCTAATTCTAAATGTATCCCCTAATACTTCAGAGTTGAAAACCCAGACTGCCTTCCTCCTTCATTTCCCAGGCATGATGGCTGCCCTCTGAGTAGCTGTCACCACTGTGGAGGGCACGACGAACCAGACGAATTTACTTCACTGTTCAACCTGCCCACCTCCTCACTTATACTGCCGCCTAACTTTCAGATTCCCCTTTATTCCTACTGACTTTCTGCAGATAATATCTGATACTGTGTGGATTCAATTGGCAAGTGTGGCTACTAAATGTCAATGAAGGAAATAATTTGTAAGCCGCTCTGATAGCCTTCGTGGCTGAAGAGCGGGGTATAAATACAATAAATAAATAAATAAATAAATCACTAGCAGTCTGGTATTTATAAATAAAACACAAACATTGGTTTATTAACAGAATGGTGTAACATAAATGCTTCTATGTTGTGTGCCTCCAACCTTGTTAACTTAAAATTGTCTTAGTCTCACACTGTGGTGACTAGTTTCCCCTTCACATTCGCTGGGGTTTGGTTCCAGGGCCCCACTGTGAATACCCAAATCCGTGAATACTGTACTCAAGTCCCATTATATGCAATGGCATAGCAAAATGGTGTCCCTTATATAAGATGGCAAAATCAAGCTTTGCTTTTTGGATTATTATTTTTTAAAGAATATTTTCTAGCCGTGAATACTTAAAACCATGAATGCCAAATCCGTGAATGTGGAGGTACAACTGTATTTCATAAAAACCAGGAACTTCCAAACTCAATCATTACTTTTTAGAGTGTTAATTTCCACTATCCTTGTTTTAATTGATTTTATTATTTTGCCTATTGTTTTACTTAGATTGTATGACTTTGGCAGGTTTCATTTTGTTTTATCCTTGATTGTTTTTGTACAGTGCTGTGTACATTGACAGCGCTCTAGAAATAAACTTTAATAATAATAATAATAATAATAATAATCCATTCAGCCTTTAACACTCTTTCAAGCACAGTCCATATTTCATACAGTCATTTCTTAGCTTCAGTCAAAAGCACACAAACCCCAAACTGACTTAATCTCAGTCTTCAGCTTAAAACTCTCAGCTGACAAACTCCAGCTCTCAACTGTCATACACACTTCTTAAAGCTTTAGGAAAACCCCTCCCATCACAGTTTCCTGCACTGGGATTGGCTCCCTCATGCTCTCTTCCCATTTGCTCATCAACCGTTCATCACAACCACCGCTGCTGTTTCCATCACAGGCCATGTCTGCTGCTGCCGCCACCACGGCCATCTCCTCCGCCTCCTCCTCCTCCCTCCAAGCATTGCTCAAGCACTGGCTGTTGATCCTCTTACCACCCGACCACACTGAGGCGCTGCCCCTCAGCCAGATGATGATGATATTTATATTCCACCGCTCTACGAAACGCAATCGGGGCAGCTTACAACAATTAAAATATACAACCAGACCCTCAATCCCACCCACCCCTTAAAATACAATTAAATAATTTAAGAATTAAACCATACTTAAAAAATACAAAAATAAAATAAAATTAAAAATAAATATAAATAAACAAGGGACAGTGGCCGTGGCGAGATCAAGACAAGCTAGATTTCCTTTTTCTTTTTTCTTTTTGAAGGTTCAGCTAGTCCAGGTGGAGGAAGCACAAGTTCCATGGCTGGCTTCTCCCCCCTCCCCGCATGGAAGTGGTGCTCAGCTGAAGAGGGCTGCTATCATGTCACCTCATCTGCCATGAGGGGAGGAGGAGGAGAAGTGGCAGTCTCCGTTGCTAAGGGCTGGATCACTGCCGTCCTCATCTTTGCTACTGCTGCCACCTCCTCTATCCAGCCTAGCTGACCTTTAGGAGGAGCCACCTAAGCTGGTGCTGCTGTTGCACATCTTGCCCTATAAATATGCTCCAATAGGGGCTAGAGGCTTGCTTTTTTAAAAATAAAATAAAATAAAACTTGAAATCAGGAGAGGAAAATGCCAGCATCTGAAAAAGTTGGGATACACATAACTAAACATGTCTGCCCTGCTAAAGAGGGACAGTTGTGGGGTATGTTAAGATTTAAAACAACAACAACAATAACAGTAATACAATCACACCATCCATGAAGCCTTCCTTCAGAGACAAGGAATGGTGGGGTGGGGGGAGAAGATTTTTCTTCTGCTTCTTCCTGCAAGTTTGTTGCTGGACCGGATTGAATGGCAGTGCACAGGCCAAGCCAGCCTATGCCTTGGCTCCTGTCCGGTGGCCATTCCACTGCAAGGAGGAAGTGGGCCAAGCAACTTCCAAGCCTTTGCGGACCCCCTGTGAGGGCATCGAGGACCCCGGGGGCCCCCTGGACCCCAGGTTAAGAACCACTGTTCTAATTTAGACCAGTCATTGTTTGTACTGACTTTTACAGCAAAACAATCGACACTACAGCGAAGTTAGAACATTTATGAAAATTCTATGACAAAAATGCATACAAAATACATGTACTTTACTTTATTTACTGCTGCCTCACAATTATTTTCTATTTTGTTAAACAGTGGTTAGACTTGTTTGGCTTGCAAACACTATTTTATCTTTCTACCTTTGATTGCTTTTACTCTGAAAACAGGATTGCCTCAAGTGCATTATTAAGTTTTAATAACAGACTTCTTTTATCTCAGAAAGAACATGAAGCTATTTAAAGCTAACTACTTGGTTCTCCTGGTGTGCATGTGTTTCAAACAGCCTAATTAGAATTTTTAGAAAACTTAAGAGTACTTGGTGGATTTATTTCTACTGTAAATTAAGAGAGCAATTTTGTGTCACTTTTCTTAAATGAAACCTGTTTAGATATTGGATAATTAGAATGTCTCTATAGGAATGGGGGAGGAATAGTTAGGATAAAGCATAGCTGTTCAAAAGCTTGGAAATGCAAATTATATCTTTGTCCTTTATTTTCTTCAGCTAATGAGAGTTGTATTTGCCTTTAAAATGCTGAATTGTGCTTAAAATATGCAAAAATTGCAGTATTTCTTTAGTGAGCCTAGTGAACACTGCATCTAATTTATCTGTTCTCAGAAGGTAAGAAAAAATGGTTTATTCTTTACTTCTTGCCTTTACCACAGAAGGGGAGTTGCCACTGTGGTCATATCACAACCTATCATCACCTACCAAATTATTGTTTCTTTAGTCCACTGAAGAACTGCAGACAGAACTGACTTCTTTTTGTAAGAGAACTACGGGCTTGTCTATACCGAGCCCACAAAAACTGGAGTGCCTTACAGTAATGGCATTTCACAGCAGCTGTGACTTGCCTTAATGATGTTTTTGCCCCCATAAGCTTTGCATGCAAGATGGCAGCCACAAGTGATTTACTTGCATTTGTACTTACCTCAATTTGCTGCTGCTGAACTTTTTTAAAAAAAAGATGTCAAAAGTGTGATTGAGCAATTTTTCGATTTAACAGAGAAGCAATAATAATAATAACAACAACAACAACACAACACCCCATTTTCTTGCCTTAGTGCTCACTTGCTAAGGCGAAAATCCAACATGGTGACGGCTGTCACTTGCCCTGTTAGCAAGCTCCACCCACGCACTCATTGGCCAATCAGCTTTGCACATAGTATCTAGATCAAGGGAAATCATAGTGCCACTCTATTCTGCCTTGGTCAGGCCTCACCTAGAATACTGTGTCTAGTTCTGGGCATCACAATTCAAAAAGGATATTGACAAATTGGAGCGTGTCCAGAGAAGGGCAACTAAAATGATGAAAGGTCTGGAAACTATGCCTTATGAGGAGAGACTTAGGGAGCTGGGTATGTTTAGCCTGGAAAAAAGATGGTTAAGGGGTGATATGATAGCCTTGTTTAAGTATTTGAAGGGGTGTTATATTGAAGATGGAGCAAACTTGTTTTCTGCTGCTTCAGAGACTAGAACACGGAGCAATGGATGCAAGCTCCAGGAACAGAGATTCCACCTCAACATTAGGAGGAACTTCCTGACAGTAAGAGCTTTTCTGCAGTAGAACGCACTCCCTCGGAGTATGGTGGGGTCTCCTTCCTTGGAGGACTTTAAACAGAGGCTGGAAGGCCATCTGTCAGGGATACTTTGATCGTGATTTCCTGCATGGCAGGGGGTTGGACTGGATGGCCCTCATGGTCTCTTCCAACTCTACAATTCTATGATTCTATGATCCCCTCCTATGGGAAAGCGATTCAAAGCAAATGGCTTCTCCCAATGAGCAGGAACGCACATTCCCCTCGCTGTTTTTAAAAGAACTCTGGGAAGAGCTGCAAAGGCTTTTCCCACAGAGTTTTTGATGTTTTTGGCCCCCCTCCTTCCGAATACAGTGATACGAGACGGGATCCCATTCAGACAGGTAGGATTCTCCTCGCACGCCGTGAGGAGTATTTTCACCGTTTAGACAGCCTCTACTTCTTAGTTCTAACTCTGTCTCCAGTTGGCCATAAGGGATAAAATAAGCATGTTTTCTCAAATACCTGCTGCAAATCCAATTATTTGATAGGATTTGGCAAGGATAGTCCCAATTAATCCTCTTGTTCCACTTTTTCAGCTGCTTTTAAAATATCCCAGTTTCTGTCTTCTCCTCCATTCCCCCCTTTGTCCTTTGAGTTCAAAGTGCAAAAGTAGTTTGCATTCAGTTAACTCAGCAGAGGAGAGAGGAGACAAGTGTTAGAATTTTGCTCTTCCCACTAAGCTCAGGCAAAAGCAAACAGCTGCAGCCTGTTTAGCTTATGTACTTACCTTCATTAATAACTTTTGCCATCTTGACTACATTCTGATATTGCTCGGTAATACACACAAGTCCTGGTTTTCATCTATGAAATATTGGATGATATGGCATGTTTTTATCTCCAGTTAGGCTTTCATTGCAGAAATTTTCCTCCCTTGCACTAGATAATACATGAAAAATTCTGTGGCACCCTCCCTATCTCAGATACAATCTCTATTTCTCTAGCACAGACTGAGTGAAGTTCATGTTGCAATTAGCTGTTGGCAGTTTTAAACTATAAGTAACTGGTGGTGGGGGGGATCCCATCCTCTCTAATTTTGAAGAAAGTGATATCTTTCCTATTACAGTCATCCCTTCACATTTGCGGGGGTTAGGTTCCACAGACGCCCGCGAATATGAAAATTCCGCAAATAACAACTGCCCTCCCCCGCCAAAGCGACCACAGGGCTTCCAGAGGCCCCATAGTCGCTTCCCCAGCCCTCCCCCTCCCTCTCCAGGCCACCACGGGGCCTCCAGAGTCGCTTCCCCAGCCCTCCCCCTCCCTCTCCAGGCCACCACGGGGCCTCCAGAGGCCCGGTGTTGCTGCTTTTGGGAGGGCGGGGGGCCCTCCCAAAACCACGAATATTCAAAACCGTGAATGCTAAGTTCGCCAATGTGGAGGGGCAACTGTACTTTGCTTATGTTTACCTGGCTGCTGCCCAATGTCTTGGTTTTATTTCCTTTTCTGGATGTGTTTTTGGCTGAGTTACTTGAACTGGGACTCACAGATCAGTGGGATTTTAGCTCTGCAGCAGGGGGTTTATGATTACCATTGTATTTCTCACTTGTGAAGCTCAAAAGGAAATATTGGGCAACAACATTGTCTTCTTGTTTGATTTTTTTCTTTATACAGCAATAAAAACTTCCTGCAAGAGACATTCCTGAATGTCCTCTCTTGTATGAACACCTGAGGCAATTAATAAGTTAACAAAAAGTGCCTCAAGTTTTCTAGATGCTGTACAAATATATTAATTTTAGAGTATTTATACCCCGCCCTTCAGGCAGAGTGGCAGGAAAAGTACAGTATAAGGCAGTGGGGAATGGATTAAGGGAGTAGATCTCTCTCACAAATACAGAAAGAGCAGGAAAACAAGTATCATAGAATCATAGAGTCGGAACAGACCACAAGGGCCATCTAGTCCAACACCCTACCATGCAGGAGTACCCAATCAAAGCATTCACGACAGGTGGCCATTCAGCATCTGTTTAAAAACCTCCAAAGAAAGAGACTCCACCACACTCTGATACAATGCATTCCACTGACAAACAGCTCTTAGTGTCAGGAATTCTTCCTAATGTTTAGATGGAATCTCTTTTCCTGTAGTTTGAACCCATTGCTCCGTCTCCTAGTCTCTGGAGCAACAGAAAACAAGATTGCTCCATCCTCAGTATGACATCCCTTTAAATATTTAAACATGGCTATTGTGTCCCCTCTTAACTTTCTCTTTCCCAGGCTAAACATATCCAGCTCCCTAAGCCGCTTCTCATAAGGCATGGCTCCCAGACCTCCCATCAGTATGGTTGACGTCCTCTGGACATGTTCCAGCTTGTCAATATCCTTCTTGAATTGTGGTGCCCAGAACTGGACACAGTCTTCCAGGTGAGATCTGACCAAAGCAGAATAGAACGGCACTATTACTTCCCTTGATCTAGACACTATACTCCTATTAATGCAACCTAGAATCACATTGGCTTTTTTAGCTGCTGCAGACTCGCTGGATTAGCTGGAGACTAATTCTTGCACAAGAGCAGTTTTTCCTTGCTTTAAAGCAAGAGTGGGGAATCATGCAGCCTTCTAGATTATTACTGCTACTGTGACAGTTATTGTTGTTGTTGCACCATTGATGTATGTGGCACTTCACAGGATAAAACAATAAGAGCCAAAGAAATACAGTCAGCCCGCTATATCCACGGCTTCTTTATCCATGGACTCAATCATCCACAGCTGGAAAATAATTTTAAAAATAATAATTCCAAAAAGCAAACCTTGCTGTTTGCCATTTTATATAAATGAAAGCATTTTACTATGCCATTGTATAAAATGGAACTTGAGCATCCACAGATTTTGGTACCCACTGTGTGTGTGTGTTTTCCTGGAATCAAACTCCAGTGGATACCAAGGGCCTAATGTACAATCTAATTTTTTAAAAAGGAATAAGGGAGGGAAGGAATAATAGAGAGATATAAAACCAGCACAATACAATTGTAAAACAAGCTATTCAAATACAAATATACAAACCAACATAATACAATATGAAAACAAGGTAACAAATACCATATACAAGACTATGAAACTAAATTAAACTAAAATATTCAAAATTTTCAAAGACTCCAAAGTTTATAATTGAGATTTAAAAACAACAAGGAACTGATCAGTTGCTGCTGCACTCCCAGCATTTCTCACCATTGGCTAAGCTGACTGGGGCTGCTGGGAATTGCAGTCCAACAGCATGATTTCCCCACCTCTGTTTTAATGATGTAACAAGAGTTTTTAGATTTTGTTGTAGATAGTGGCTTGGTGATTCCCACCCACCCTCATTTTATTCTAAAGCAGGGATGGACACCAGGAGAGCTGCCCATGCCATTTATGTGCCTTGTGGCTGTGTGCCAAAGCACACAAAACTTCCACAGCTGCTGCAAAATTCCCAGCAATTCTGCTGAACAAACATGGCATGTGAAAGGTTTGTGTCTTGTTTCCCAGTAGAAATGGACTCCTAGCAAGTTCCTGGGAGTATGGTTTTGTGTGCGCCCCGTGTTCCTTGTCTACCAGCAGAGGCCTTTTCACACTGCACAGTTATAATGCCATAATTCCACTTTACCTGCCAAGGTTCCATCCTATCAAATCCTGGGATTTGTAGTTTAGAGAGGGCTATTTAGAATTCTAAGCCAGAATTCTAAGCCAGAACTTTCATGGCTCTTGGAAACCTGATTCCTTTTAATAATAATAATAATAATAATAATAATAATAATAATATCCTGCTCCTCTGTTAAAACAATCGGAAGTATAATGGAAGTATAGTAATCTGTCTCACAGCAGCACCGAAATCTCCTAGTTGGTGGATCTAGAATATTCTCACCAGATCTAGGCAGAATGCTAGTTATTGCAGGATACTGTATGCTTGATTGCTCCTTGGGGTAATATTAAAAAAAAACCATGCTGTGCTCAGGTAAGCTCAGTAACTTGGAAAGGTTCCCTCTGTTCTCTTCTTTAAAATGAAGCATTTCCCTTTGATTTCTATGACACACTCTTCCTCATGCCATTCTATCTGTCCCTGGGCTTGCTTATGATCAAAACAGTCTTGTTGAATCAGACTCCATTCAACAACAGAGATTGTTACAAGGCAGGAGGAGAATGGCTTTCATTACCAAATGCATACTTGTTAGGGCAAGCTGGCTAGTCTGCAGTAGCAATCTTAAAAAGGAGTGCTTGGGATGATTCTTAAGTGACTGGTAAAATGTGTAAGAGATACTGATTCTATTTTCTACCAAACATATTGTCTTCCAGTTACTAACTCTCCATTGCCAGAGTTATGATTAATGCCCAGTTGAGACTAGTCAGAGTTATTTGGAGTAACAGCTTCATTAATGGTGGCATGATTCATGGCATTAATCAGTTGTCTGTTCCTATGGCAGGGTGTCTGGATCTCTCTCTCTCTCTCTCTCTCTCTCTCTGTGTGTGTGTGTGTGTGTGTGTGAGAGAGAGAGAGAGAGAGAGAGATAGTAGACATAGGATTTTTTCAGACACCCCTTACCACGCAAGAAACCGTAACGAAGCTGCTGCATGGCAGGGGGTCTGTTTCGGACGACGCCGTCCCTCTCTTGGCATCGTCCGTGACTGTTCCGGGTAGGATTGAGGGCGGCCACACCATTTTTTACTCACAGAAGTTGTCAGTGAATAAAATATGGCACGGCCACCCTCAATCCTACCCGGAACAGTCACGGACGGCGCTGAGAGAGGGACGGCGTCGTCCAAAACGGACCCCCTGCCACGCAGCAGTTTTGTTTCTGTCACGGAGGTTTTTTGCACAGTAAGGGGTGTCTGAAAAAGTCCATACACTCACCCCTGAAAACAGAACTACCCCCCAAAATTAACAATGTGACATATCCTCTAACATTTCACAGATGAAAGCCCATACAGATATGACCAAGTGACATCAGAGTGTGGTCCTGATGGCAAAAGTTATTAAGGAAGACCAGACAAGCTAGGATATGCTGCAGCAGTTTGCTTTTGCCTAAGCCTAGGAGAAAGGGCAAGATTCCACACCTTCCACTTTTCTCCCTTTGCTGAGTTAACCAAATACTTTTGCATTTTGAACTCAGTTTGCAGCCACTTGAAGTAAGCTGAAGACAAAGGGGGAAAATGGGAGAACACAAGCTGGGACATTTGGAAAGCAGCTGAAAAAGTAGAACACTACAGTCTTAACCTTTTCTTTACTAGGGACCCCCTTTAAATATATTTTGTTGCCATGGACACCCAAGACTTAACTCAAGATTTAAAACAACAACAACAATCCATTAACAATTACACTATCCATTAAACCTTCCCTCAGAGGCACTGAAGCAGGAGGGAAGACTTTTCTTCTGCTTCTTTCTGCACGTTTGTGGCTGGAGTGAATTGAATGGCAATGTGCAGGCCCAGCCAGCCACCAGCCTTTGCCTTGGCTCCTGTCATCTGGTCACTCTACTGCAGGGAGAAAGTGGGCTGAGCAGCCTTCAAGCCTTTGAGGACCCCCTGTGAGGACATTGTGGCCCCCTGGGGGTCCACGGATCACAGGTTAAGAACCACTGCGTTAGAGGATTAATCAGGGCTGTCCCTCCCTAATCAGGAGAGTTGAAGGTGTGATATTTAGGAAGCAGAAGGTTGGTGTATTTGTAGATATGGCCCAATTAAAATCATAAGGTCCAAATTACATGATATGCTACATGACTTCCTTTAATATGCTTGGTAATTTCTTCCTTCTTTTTTTCCTCTCCAAAATAGGATCCCTGGGGGTGGAGGTGGAGGTAGAAGTGAGGAATTAGGTTTGGGAATACCATGTACAGAAATAAGGGATATGTCTTTCCTACCAAAAAGTGCACCCCAGAAGCTGCTACTTTGCACACACATACGCACACACAGAAAGGAATAAAAATGAGGAAGGGAGGAGGAAGAAAAGAAAGAAATGTGGTTGCATTTGTAAGGCTAACTGGTTTTTATTTTTGCATGAACGTTTGTGGATATAAATAGAATCTAGAAGTTGCAAATCATGACCTTTGCCCTACATTTCTTTCTGGATCCTATTATGTTCTATTCCACTCCCACATCTGCTTTATCCACATATGCTTTATCCTGAGGCCTTAATACCACTTGGTACTGCATCAGAAGAAGTGGGGTTTTCTCCATGAAAGCTCGTGCAAAAATAAAACCCACCTAGTCTTAAAGGTGCTGCCACATTTCTTTTTCTCTCTCTCTCCCTCCCTTCCTCCTTTTCATGCTGCAAGTGACGAATGTGGCTACTTGTTTAAAAACAGAAAAAGGAAGATGCTATTTGGCATTTTCTCTACTATGGCACATAGCAGCGTCAGGGGCAATTTTTGACAGGGTCATAGTATAGGAGGTTATTCCTCTACCATCCCACCTACCAGCTGTCATGGTCCCATTTCTGATTCATACCTCTGTATCTATTTATTTCTTTAAAAATAAGACAAGATCCATGTGAAAATGTATTTGTCTATACATATTAAACTCATACAAATACAGGCCATTCCAGATGTTGAAGGCTTCTTCCTAAGACTCAAAGCCAGAAGCCTTTGTCTTGAAGGCAAATTGAGAAAGAGCAGCTGTTGGTGGGTTTTCCCCTTCCTTTTTTCCAGTGTGCTCAGCTAATCTATCCTAGCAACTGAGAGAATTATGAAGGCTCATGCAGGTTGTGCAATATCATTTAGAGACAACAGAAATTTTTAAAACTCCATTGACCTCCCAGCATCTTATTTCCTCTTCCTATGAAATCAAGGCAAGTGCCTCCAGTTCTCTTCTTCTGGTGAGAAGGAGCCTTTAGGGTTTTATAGATTTTCAAGATTCCTACTGCAGTTCATATTTTCTTTTTCACATGGTAGAGGAGCAGGTGAACAGTTCCTTCATTCATATTAACTAACACTTAATGGCCAGCACCCTGTTGGTGACATACACAAGTGTTAAGTCTACTGTAAAGGCATCAGATCCCATCTGATCTTGGAAACTAAGTAGGGTCAGTTAGTACTTGGATGGGAGACTGCCAATGACTACCAGGTGCTGTAGGCTATATTTCAGAGGAAGGAATTGACAAAAGCACCTTTGAGTATTCCTTGCCTAAGAAAACTCTATGATATTCATGGCATCATCATAAGTCAACAGGTATATATACCGTACACTCATACATGCTGGCATCAGTCTTTTGTTGTTGTTGTGCAGTTTGGTTTTCTCTTTCATCCTATGCAACAATAAAATTCTCCATGCCCCCCCCCCAAGACTTACAGTTTCTCTGTTATAGCCCCCCCCCCATGGCTATACAGCTGATGGAGAGTAGGGGGGATTAGAGAAGCATTTGGCTCTGCCCTATAGCCAGATGCAGCCTGATTACTTCTTCTGCTGAGATCCAATGGGATCTCACTGGATGATGTTATTGCTCCCTTTCTAGCTGTGCGCCATAGCCAGACACTTTTCCAACCCCCTCTCTGCTCCCCAGCAGCCACGGAATGACCGTGGGGCTACTGTAATAAAACCATGAGTCCCAAGGGTAGTGAATGTGGAGACATAGTAGAATTCTGCCTGCAGAACTCTAAGCCACATTGGGCAATGTAGGATCTCAGTTACATTAGGCAATGTAGGATGTATGCACTCTAGTGAGGAAACCAGTACAAGTAGCTAATCAAGTACAGTCCTCCCCTCTCAAAAAAGGTTGGTGGCTGAATCTGGCTTCTGAGTATGTGTGCATTAGAAGCGTGACCGGAAGGTGCATGTATTTGCTTCTTCCTTAAACAATGGCTGATACCACATAAATAACTGATTTAATCTGGTATATATTTGTATTTTAACAAGACATGTCAACAATTAAAAAAAAAATATGGACCAGTTGCGAGCAATTGAGAAACCAAAGAGTCAGGACTGGTCCCATCGTTAGGCAGAGGGAGGCAATTGCCTGATAAGGACTGGATCACATTATACTGTTATAGTGCTATTATTCCACTTTAACTGCTCTGTCTGCCTCCCGTGGAATGTTGGGATTTGTAGTTTAAGGGGGGGGTCATTTAGCATTTTCAGCCAGAGAGCTCTTAGGCCTCACTGAACTACAAACCCCAAAACTCCATGGGAGGCAGCCATAGCAGTTAAAGTGGAATAATAGCACTATAACAGTGTAGTGTGACAATGGGATTGACAGTAGATGCTGGGGATATACCCTTCTGAATTCTGTTACCAAGCTTTATGTGCCCCATGGTCTCTCCTGCAACCCTAAACTAGCCCACTTCCTTGGGAACAATGGAGAACATTGTACCATTACCAGTGTTACTGTAAATTCAGTACTTATGCCATAATTCCTGTGATTAGCATGATTAGTGTGTGTTTTTTTAATGTCTGATTCAGCAGAAGCCAGCCACTCTTGGGAAGCTTTTTCATATCCCAGTTTGAATGTCATATTATTGAAAACCCATATGGGTTTCTAGAATCCTGCTAAAGCATTGTCACTCAGCAGTGGATGCAATTTGCATTTGGGTGAGCATAACATGCATAGACAGATCACAGGATCACAGTCACCTGAGGCTGAACTACGGTACAACCTGCTGAACTACAACATAAGCTCCAATTTTACCTATTTATCAGGAACAGTCTCTGTTTTCTGGTAATGGTCCTGATAAAATAAAGAAAAGATTGCAAAGCTATTACAGTATATTATAGACACTGTTGTTCAAAACGGCCAGGAAGAGAGCTATGACAATGAAAGCATCAGTTCAGTTTCAGCTAGAGCAACAGTGACTCCTTGTGGTGGCATAGTGGTGATTGACTCTTTGGATCTTACTAGTGTGTGCTGGCTTTCAAACTGAAATAATATTAACAGGAATATAATTAAAAAGTAAGGTACTTTGGGACTTTTCAGTACATCAAACAAATCTGTCTTGAGTATTCCTCAACAATGTCCTTTGGGTTTCTTTCATATTAGAAAAGAAACCCTGGAATTCACAGAAGACCAGGTGCCTGTTGTTTTTATATAAAAAATGTGATCCTTTCTTTGGGCTCATCCAGACTGATCAAAAAGTATTAGATTCCCCCCGCCCCAGTTCTTTCCAATTTTATACTAGGTTTAAATAAACTGACCTGGGGAGCTAATTGTATCAGGGACTGACAAATAATATTCTGGGGTAAACAAAACTTGTATGGATCTCCAAAATAAAATAGGAAAGAACAGGAATAAAATCTGGGGCTTTCTGGCCTTTTTAATCACTTTCTGTGTCTGCGTAAGATTTAGCATCTAAGTGGATGGCAATGGGCTTGTCTACACTGGCCAAATACTCCAGCTTGCCCCCATTCCAGAGCCCTGTAGTCCAAATGACCGAGGGCATTTACCCCAATTTGCCCCTGGGCAGTTCAAACAACCCCCAAGGCAGATATGGAGCTGGAATGGGGGCAAGCCAGGATAAGGCCCTTTAATGAGTTTTAAGAAAATACTCAGTTTGCCTGGGAAAAACCAGATCAGGCCTGTATGTCCACAGGAGCTTATCTAGCACACTGCTTCTCCCTGCCACTGCCAGCTCCCTTACTCTTCTGGAAGCCCGGCAGGGGTCCCTCAACATGTGGCCGAGGCTGGTCACATGCAGGGGGCCTGCAGTCACAGGTTGTGGGACCCCTGTTTGGCTTCTGCGTTAGCGGAGAAAATGTCAACGGTGGTGGCTTCTGCAATGGGCCAGTGTCCTGTTTGGACACCGGCCCATTTTCTGTAGGTAGCCAGGGGGACGATGGGCCAGTTCTAGAGGCAGGATACATCAGCAGGGAGCCCATATATCCTGCATGGTGTAGATGAGCCCAATGATGCTGTCCCAATGTCCGCAAGTGCTACCCATCTTTTAGAAGGGAAATGAAACACCCCACTTAGATCAGTGGCTGCTTCTCCTCACACATGAGCAAGGTCAGAGTAGGGATCATTTGTGAGCTGGTGCATTCAACCCTGTTTGGTTGTTCAGTTAAGGAATTTTTATACAGCTCATCAACATCATTTCCAAGGAAGGTAAGTAAAATTCTGAAAAGCATATTGTTAGAGAAATTCATTAAGAGCAGCCATCAAAAGTATATATTAAAAAGTTAAAAACAGATCTAAACCTCCAGTAAAAGTATATCCCTAAAGATACACTTCACAGATAGCATACCACAATTGGAAATGCCTTCTCCTTGGTAGTTGTCTCTCACCTCACCTTAAATGACAGGAATATCTGGAGCAGGACATTATCAGATGAGCATACTGCCAGATTTATGTTATTTATTTAATTAATTTATATCCTGCCTTTCCCCCAAGCTGTCTTAGAGTCATTAAACAGTACAACTAAAAAAAACTATTAATATAAAAATTAAAACACAATTAAGCCAAAGTTCTACTTTAAAAAACAAAAGTGAAAAACATACATTTAAACCATAATAAAATAGAAACAAAGCACGCTACATTAAAATCCCCACCTGCTGCAGCATATTAAAAACCAAATGCCTCCCTAAATAAAAAGGTCTTTACCTGCCAGCGGTAAGACAGCAGGGAGAGGACCAACTGGACCTCCCAGAGGAAGGAGTTCCTCGAACTAGGAGCAGCCTTACCCTGTAGATTTTTAAGCCTGGGCGGATTCACATAGGGAGAGACAGTCTTCCAAATAGTCTGGACCCAAGAGCTTTAAAGGTCATAATCAGCACTTTGAGTTCTGCTGAGAAATGGATTGGCAGCCAGTGGAGCTGTTTCAGCAAGGAGGTTATATGTTCCCTATAACCTGTCCCAATCAGCAACCTGGGTGCAGTGTTTTGGACCTACTGAATGATGATGTGGGAGCAAATGTTTTTCAGGCATCTGGGATCAAACTGTATAAGGCTCACATATCAAGAAGATGCCTGTGGAATTCTATCAACACTGTGAGATGTGTCTTCCATGATGGATGCCAGCCAGGACTGCAGCAACTGCATTCTGGACCATATGCATGGACTAGATGCAATACACTATAGTGGTCTATGCCAACAACTGTGGCATGTAAGTTCTCTTCACTGCTTTTAAGGCTATGAATAAGAGAAACACATGCCCAAAAGTGTATTTCACCTCAATTCTTAAAACAATTTGTACTTTTATTGCATTTACGCCGAGGCAGTTGGCAATGCTCATTATGCTAGCGAAAGGGTACTTTAAGTAACTAGCAGAGACTTTTGCTTATTTCTAGCAAGTTACCTGAAATGACCTCTTAACCATAGATATCTAGCTGTCCACAATCTACCCTCTTACTCTGAATAAATTAATATATCTCGATAGGAGTGTGTGTGTGTGTGTGTGTGTGTGTGTGTCTGTCTGTCTAGTATAGCTCAAAAGATTGTCAAACATATCCATTGGAACCTTTGCAAGAATGCTTCATCTCAAGTTTTGTTTGTTTTAAAGTAAATTTTACTTAATTAAAATCTGGAGGTTGTAGTACCATTTTTAGACATTAGGTGTCCTTAATTTACAGGGCCTTTAGGCAATGCCATTAACTGCTTCCCTCTGCAGGATCCAGAATTTTTCAAATGGGGGTGGGGTGGGGACTCCAGTTGTTTCTTTAAACCTCCATACATCCATTGACCCCATTGATTGGGACTAGCAATTCAATCAAGTCATTCAAGTCCAATCCAGGAATAATTGTGTTCCATCAGTCATAATGAGAGTTTATGCGGTTTCTATGCTCCTTTAAACTCATGTTTCATTTAACTTTTTTTAAAGCTTAAGCTTGCCTAAGCAAATGTGGTTAATAACACACATAAAGGTGATCCAATTATGATTTTATTCTGGTGTGGTCCATAACCTTAAATTACTTATTCCAGCTCACACAGAATGATTTCCCCCAGTCCTGTTTTAGTGAATAATCATTACATAACGCCCACACAAGTCATTGCATATTTTGCTGTGGGACCAAAGCAATTGCTTTAACATGTTTATAAAGCAGTGATGTTATATCTGGAAAATTTCCTAAAACTTGACATTTAAGGATGGCCTGCAGTTGTAGAATAAGATATGGTTGCCAAGACAAGTTACTTGGGTCACTCTTCTAGTTGCTAAAATATTCATCATCTCAAGGCTAATAAAATCAGTATCTGCACAGAACACAATATTCTGTCTCTTTCAAATGTGGTTCATAGGTATCTCTATAGCCCACAAACTAGACATTGTTCTAGTATCTGGATGTTTTGAACACTGGAAGTAAAGACTGTTTGGGTTTTTTCCCTTCTTCTTCAATCGGTGCAAATCTTTCCAAAGCCTAGTGGAAACTGTTTACCAGGAAACTGGTAAATTTTACCAAATCCCAAAGTTTAAGATTTAAAAAAATGTAAGACTTACAGCTAAAGCAGAATTGATTTATAGCCCCACCCAGGGAACCATTGGGAGAAGAAGGAAATCTGGGTCATTGAGTTCCCTTTTTTTACCAAACAGAATCATGAGCTGCATGTTAAGTGTTTGAGCAAAACATATAAAGTAACCAGCTGTGAGATCAATGTACTGAGACTTGCAGCTTATACATAATAGATTGTTTATGGGCTGTAACTTTCATAATGTACTATTAAAAAAAACTGAAGAAATTCAATCCTGTCTCAGACCAACAGCATATTTGGCTCAGGGTTTGGTCTCTGCCGTGGCCAACTAGACACCCCAGTGAAATTGTACACTTATAGTGAGAGCCAGAATGTGCTGTTGCAATCTAACCTTTGCTAACTTGAGTATACAGTATATGGTGTCTTAATACTAAAATTGCTTTTCTAGGCATTATTTCCAGCAAACAAAGCCAGCCCTCAAGAGGCCTATTTTTCCTGATATATGGAAGGAATGGAGGGATTTACCGGTATTTTTGAAATGATTATTCGCATGTATTTTCAAGTCAACTCTGACTTATGATGACCCTATCATAGGGTTTTTTTTGGCAAGATTTACAGGTCGACCCCCATTTACGTAGGACCAGTATCCATGGTTTCAATTACCTGTGGTTGAAACCGCCCCCCCCCCACTCATCTCCTTCCCATGTGCAAGCAAACTGGTGGGCGGCCCATGCCCTCATGGGCCATGGAGGAGTCACACTGGCAGGGGCCAGGAGGGAGGTGGCAGCTGTGGCAAAGTGGAACAGCTGGGGTGAGGGCAAGAGTGGAAGGCTGGCCAGGGAGGAGCCAGGCTGTGCCTCTCTGGGCAGACCCGTCAGTGGGGAGATGAGGTGGAGAGCCCCTAGGCACCAGACAGGCAGTGGAGGGGCGGATTGGGTGTGCCCGGCCACACTTCCTGTTCTTGGGGAGGGAAAGAAGGAAGGAGAAGTGAGGCAGCCTCCAGATGTGGTTCCTCATCCCTGGCAAGGCCCGGGAGGGTAAGTTTGGGCCCAGGTGAGGGACTGCTGGCTGTCCTCTCCCCTCTGGCTGATCTCTGGCCCTTCTTGCCATCTGCCTGCCCCTACCGCTGCTGGCCCAGGGAGAAGCACCCATTAAGGCTCACCAGCCTTTCTTTTATTTTCCATTGAAAATTATAGGGTTCACCATTATCCATGGTTTCATGTTTCCGTGGTAAGTCCAAGAACCTATCTCCTGTAGATACAGGGATCAACCTGTATTCCAAGGTTTTCCATTGCCTTCTTCTAAGGCTGGCAGCACATGATTTGCCTAAGATCACTTAGCAGGTTTTTAATGGTGTTCTCCCAGAGTTCCAGTCCATCACTCAAATCACTGTATCACACTGGCTTTTGAAATTCCCTTAACGTTAATTTCCATCATATGGTAATACATTTCTTATGAATTATGTGCCCTGATAAAAGAACTGCTCGTGAAGTTTTATCTTAAAAATAGAATTGTTTCTCAGTTCTCCAAGCAATCCATCTTCTAGCTGTGGATCTTTACAAATAATGACAATGGTGGATACTAGATTACATGGGGTTGACTTAGCCATGTTTAAAAGAGACTTATTGAAACTGAAGGAAACTAAATTTTGTCATGACTAACTTAAGTCAGTGTCTTTTTTTTTTTTTTTTTATACCCCGCTCTTCAGCCACAAGGCTATCAGAGCGGCTTACAAATTGTTTTAAGCAATAGCTATTTACACATCTACACTGCATTAAACAGTTTCCAATGGGTTTGAATGTTGGACTAACTATGACTCTGGAGACCAGCGTTTGAATCCCCACTCACCCATGAAAATCCACTGGGTGATCTTAGGCAAGTCTCAGCATCAGAGGAAGGCAAAGGCAAACCCTCTTTGAACAAATCTTGCCAAGAAAACCCTGTGATATGTTCCCCTTAGGGTTGCCGTAAGTCAGAAATGACTTGAAGACACAACAACAACAACAACAACATTTTTTATTGATTTAGATGGATCATCATGGCATGGTTTCTGGATCCAACTATGGTTTTCAAAAAGGATTAGACAAATTCAGGGAAGATAGTAAACTAAGTCAGTGGTTCTTAACCTCTTCTTTATCAGGAACCCCTTTAAATATCTTTTGTTGCCACAGACTCCCAAGACTTAATTCAAGATTTTAAATCATCATCATCATCCATTAACAATTACACCATCCATTAAACCTTCCCTCAGAGGCACTGGAGGGAAGACTTTTCTTCTGCTTCTTCCTGTCAGTTTGTGGCTGGAGTGGATTGAACAGCAATGTGCAAGCCCAGCCAGCCAGCCTTTGCCTTGGCTCCTGTCATGTGGCTGCTCCACTACAGGGAGGAAGTGGGCTAAGCAGCCTTCAAGCTTTTGCGGACCCCTTGGGAGGACACTGCAGCCCCCTGTGGGTCCATGGACCACAGGTTAAGAACCACTGCCCTAAGTACATATTAACCATTATAATCTGAACAAAAACCTAATAATTAGTGGTAGTATACTATTGGAATATAAGGTAAACAACAGAGCATGCATATTACATCATATCTTTCCAATCAACTTCCTGGTAGGAGAGGAAAGTAAGATACGGCATGCCCAGATAGACTGTGTGTGAGCAGTGCCATTTTGTTGCCTGCCTATTATCACTGACTGCTCCAGAATGACCCCTGAGGTCAAAGATTAGCAGCCTATTGGTGACATATGCAAGAAGGAGGTATCTTGTTCCTCTGTGTGCAACACTCCTCACTCCACGTGCAACCCCCCCCCCCCCGGGTGCTTGGGAGCACAGTCCCATTTTCTCAGTGACTGATTAGTTATGGAGGTGCACTTAGGAATTCTCTGGCTGCCCTCATAGCCTTCTGGAGAAGGGGATGCCTTACACTGGGGTTGGAGGCTGCTCCTGGCTCCCCAGTTGCCCAAGGACATCTGGAATGCACCTGGGTGCACTCCCACAACTGATCAGTAGCTGAAAGGATAGAGCTGTGACCAGGAACCCTATGCCTTGTGCTCTGGCAGTGAGTTTATTGGATCTTGGTCAGCAAATGCATCCTTCTTGAAAGACCAGGCCCCTGGCTGACAATTCCTTCCTCTATGGGATCTTGATCCAGCTTGCATCCTCTTCCTACAGCTCAGCAGAGCTTGGAAAAGTACTTCTTTCAAACTGTAGCTCCTCAAATCCATGAACCAGCATGGACTACAACTCCCATGACTAGTTGCCATGCTGGCTGGGGGATTATGGGACTTGCAGTTGAACAAGGAACTGTTCCAAGTCAGCTGCTGTGGCATGTTCCCACTTGTGAGGGAGAGGAAAGCAATCTGTAGTTGACAGCCTGATATACAGTGTGTGTGTGTGTGTGTGTGTGTGTGTGGTGTGTGCATGGTAGTTGAGCTCTTAGATCAGAAGCATCCCAGGCACTGATATTTGGGGGTGGGGGTAACACCTGGTGATGTCATTAAGGAAAACTTTTACAACCTCCACTTTATACACACACACACACACACACACAGATCCTACTTGTGGTTGAGCACATGGGCTGGGAGGGTGGGACTCTAAGTTTTGTATAGCCTAACACATTATAGCTGTGGCATAGTTATAACTCCTCCCTGTTTGAATTCCATGTTTCACTGCCAATGTTTGATTAGCAGAAGCATGCCCACCTCATATGCTTACATGAGGATGTAAGCTCCAATGGCTTATGAGAGTCTATCTTTTAATCATTACTCATGTGATGCAGGATCCAAGAGAGAAGCATCAATCGTATCATGCATTCATTATCAACCATTCTGTATTTGGATTTTTTAAAATAAAGAGCCCTAATTGTTGTATCATTAAAAACCTAATCTAATATGTATAAATTAGCATAATTACACTTATGAACCCCACTCCCCAAATAGGTTCAGCATCTTGGGCAGCTGCTTTAAAGTTCAGACTAAGGAGATTTTCATACCAAAGCCAAAATTCCCGTTTCTGTCCTGCGAGCCCCTCTCCCGTTCCTACAACAGAATGGAGGCAAATGTTCACACACTTACCTCCATTCTGCTGCAGGAATGGGCTCCCACACTCCTTGCCGGCCAGCCGTAAATGCAGCCGTCGTAAGGCTACCTTTACGACCAGCTGGCTGAAATCGTGGCCATTCTCTCGCAAGAACGGCCGCACACCAAATTCAAAAATACCCCCCCCCAAAGTCAAAGAAAGAAAGAAAATAGAAAAATAAAATTTTAAAAATACAGGTAACCTGGGAAAGCGGGGGGGGGGGAGAAAGGGTGCCATTTACCTGGTGTCCCGTTCCTGGCTGGAAGTGTCCAAAATGGACCTCCCCTCATCGTGGGAGAGGAATGGGACACCTTTTAGACCACCCTGATTCCGTTATAGGAACAGAACAGGGTGGTCATTTATGACTTTGAAATTGAAATGTCATGAGGAGACACATGTTGGAGGCATAGAAGGGGTGAATGTCATCTGAAAGAGAAATCTTTCAGCTACCCTGTTCCATGCCTGCAAAGGAACAAATAGGTGGTCTGAAAATCTAAGACTTGGGGCCTGTCTAAACGGTGAAAATATTCCTCATAGAATTTGCGTAGAATGTGACCTGTCTTAATGGGATCCCACATAATTCCACAGTATTTGGAAGGAGGGGAACCAAATCTACCATTTTTTTCCACATTTTCCCCCTTGTATAGATGGGCCCTCCGAGTGCATTCACCCTCCCCGCACCAGCCACCACTGACTATGGAAAATTTGGGTCAAGGTGAGTGAAATAAACCTGAAGTGTCATTGTTCACATTGACCCTTTCCACTTCTCAATCTCTTCTCCATATTTCTTCACCCACCCCACCCTGTTTAAATTTTTAACTCAGTGTCCCTTGAGGGAAAGGAGCTGCCCTTTCCTTACATGACTCACTAAACCATGCCTGATGTACCTATAAGTCACCATCTTCATCATCTGTAGGCTTCTCGATGACTGATGCAGATGAAAGATTGGGAACTGTGTGAGGCAGCTCCTTGGAATGAACTATAGGATGCACAATATTCCAGAGTTTCTGCCTGATATTAGTTGGATGTTCTTTTCAAAATGAGTGGAAGAACAGAAGCAGAGGGAGTATGTAGTATGCAGTATGCAGTATGCAGTAATAGGGCAAATGTAACAGGAAAGACAGCTAAAAACTCTGTGAAAGAATGCTTTGGTCAGGTGGTATCTTGAGGAAAAAGCAGTAGCAGTGTAGCTTGGGATTTTCTAAGGAATCAGGTTGGTTTAAACCAATGAAATGTTGTTGTTGTTGTTACTTCTTACCCGTCTTTCCCTGTGGATCGAGGTGAGGAACAATACATTAACATATAAACATAATACTAGTTAAAAAAATATCAGTTAAAAACTTATCAATTTAAAAAACATGTAAGACTAATACATTTTAAAACGATGAGTACACAGTTTAAAATTCACAATTTAAAATAATCTAGATAGGCCTGCTGGAGGTCTCTTACCTCTTCACTGTAAACGTTAGATATACCATATGTGGTGGATATATTCTTAAGCAATGGTTCTCTCTCACGCACACACCATTTTTAACGGAGCCTCTCTTCCAAACTTTCTTCACATTCTGGGGCCTAGAATTTCATCTTGTTCTCACCTCATACCATTTGTGCAACCACCAGTTATTGTTGTACTGCTACTCCCAGCATTCCTTGTCACTGACTGCACTGACTAGAGTTGCTGGGAGTGATATCTGAAGGACTGCCCAATTCATGTTGCTGTTAACTGCCGTCAAGTCAGCTTTGACTTATGGTGACCCTATGAATGGAGAGACCTCCAAGTCACCCTAGCATCAACAGCCCTGCTCAGGTCTTGATTGAGTTATTAGCCACAGCACTACTTGTCATTATCTTCTCATGTATCCCAGTAGCTTGTTGAGAGCATTTCGACCTGGAAGTGTCATCTTCTGGCATTATCACTTATTTCATTTTGGATATCATAGGGTTTTCATGTAAAATATTCAAAAGGGGTTTGCTATGCTTCCTTATGCACAGTACTAACAAGTGTTAGCTATGTTGTCACTGCTGTTGTCTCTGAGAGATCCTCCACCAGTGTCACACCCTCACTATCGCCACTGGCCAGTTCATATCCCTGCTATATCAGGAGGACATGGTTATAACACTGGACAGAATTGACCTTAATCTCACCAATGCTAAACTTCAAGTAGAGGGTGTAAGACTGCAACTTCCATCATCTCCTACCATCTGCTGTGCTGACTAGGATTGACGGGAACTGCAATCTAGCAATACCTGGAGAACCACAAATCTTCCACTCCACCCAGCCTTAAGGGTCTCCAGCTGAGAAGCATTTTAAAACAGCCTTTCCCAAGCTGGTGTTATCCAGTTGTGTTGGATTATAATTCCCATTATCCCAGCCAGCTAGCTGTATTGGCTGAGAATGTTGGGAATTGTCTGGAAGACTTCCAAGTTGGGGGAGGCTGCTTTAAAAAATGTATGAAGAACCTTTGGGGGTGGGGTCTATAGTACCATGCTGAACTACAGCTTTCATCCTCCTTGACTATTGGGCATGCCAAGCTGAGGCTGATGGTAGTTGCAGTCTGACAACATCTGGAAGATGGATTAAATCTTATATTTCTCATATTCTTATGTAACTGGAGATGGCTGTGTTTAAAATTACCCAACAGCAAATGTCATAACCTCAAAATATCACTCAAAGTGAAATATTAATTTTTACTTAATTAGGTAAAACCAAAGCTGTTGGATTACGTAGTACTTAAAGAGCAGATGGAGCTTTCTCTTATTCTAATACTGTAAAATCTAACTGAAGACCTGCTTAGTATAAAAAAAAATCTCTTAAATGTGTTTCCAAGAAAAATGCATATGGGTCTGATTTAGGACTGGCCCTGGAAGTCTGTGGCTTGCCCCAAGTTGAACCACACGGCAAGGAAACCATTGCCTCCTCCCCTTATAAATAGGCAGCTTAAGGAGGAATTGAATTGAATAAAATGTTAGTTTGTTCTTTTAACTTTAAAGATTTACTGCCTGCCTAAATATCCTAAAGGCTCCTAGTCCCATCTGATCTTGGGAGCTAAGCAGGGTCAGCCCTGGTTACTACTTGAACAGGAGATCACCAACTAATACCATGTGCTGCAGATTATATTTCAGAGGAAGGAACTGGCAAAACCATCTCTAAGTATTCTTTGTCTGAGGAAAATCGGTGAAATTTATGGGGTCACCGTAAGTTGACAGGTGACTTGAAGGCGCGCGCACACACACACACACACACTCCACCCCAAAAGGGCCCTCACAGTGTACTTCTGTGCAGACTTGCACAGGTTTGTGCTTCAAAATATAATATCATGATCAGCAGTGAGAAAACTGAAACAAAATAGAACAGTTCAGTTTTTTTTTAATAAATAGCAATAAAATGCAACAATAAAAATGTGAGCAACAGAAAATTAAAAATAAAACCCAGCAGTAAGAACAATCCCACCACCTTTACAGGCCTGGTTGGGGAGGACTCAGGAGACAGCCTTCTCTGTGGTTGTTCCCAGACTGTGCAACTCCATTCCATGGGAGGTCTGGTTGCCCCTTCCCTGCTCTCTTTTTGGTGAAGTGTTTTTTATTTAGGCAGGCTTTTGAATTGTGAATGTTAATTATGGAATTATGTGGTGCATGTTTGTGGTGTGCTGTTTTTTTTAATGTTTTAATTTTTTAATTAAAACTATGTTTCTAACTATGTTGTGTTTTTAACCATTATAATTATGCTTCAATAATGGTAATATTGAGTTCTTTTTTAACTTTTGTAAATACTGTTTTACTTCTATCTTTTAAAATTATTGTAAGCTGCCTTACCTGAATTGCATGGGGCCCGCCAGGATCCCACTAGTGTTTGAAATTAATATGGGAAATAGGTAATTAACTCAAAAATGGCTGCAAGAGGCTGGGTAATGGTAGGATCTTTTCATGTATGTATACTGGTAGTAACGGAGGAGACTCTAAGCCAATATGTACTGTACAATCAAATGATCTTTTTTGGAAATTAATAGTAACTGCATTCACTCATACACTCAGGCTTCAGTCAATCACACAAGGCTATCGAAGATAGTAGGAAGTATTTGGATAGAGGAATAGAGTAAGGGAATTGTGGGTTATACTTTACTGATCCTGCGGAGCTGAGATCAAGGAGTAAACTGACAGCAAAGAGGTCTGGATGACAGAATGGTGACATGAACTAACGTGGAATCGGAAAGCAGGTGATTAATGCACACTTGGGTGGTATTTTGGGGTGATATTTATATTGGATAATTACCCTGAAGGAATGGGATTTTGGAGTGGAATACAATATCTCTTGGAGTTTCCCAGGACTAAACAAAGGATGCTCTGGAAGAGTTAACGATTGTTAATGGGCAGTGTATATAGAATTGAATAGGAGCAGGCAAGGTCTATTGTTGGAGAGGAAGGGAAGAGGAAGAACCCATTTTGCAAGCATCAAGGACTCTGCTACTGTTGAGTGGATTAATGAATGACTCATCTCCAGGTGTTCACTCTGACCTGAGTATTTGTTTGGGGAATTTCCAAAGGCCCCACCCTTGGTTATATGTCACTCCAGCCTTGATATTTGGGGTCCCTGGTTTACCTGCTAACCACGTGGAAGGCCACGTTACGCCAAATTATTAAATATTGTCAATTATGTGATATTCCAAGATGGGTGCTATCAGGGTAGGTAACAGGGGTATAAATCTAATAATAAATAAATAAAACAAGTGGCATCAGTATCATGGCAGTGTACAAGAATGAGAACTGATCAGTATCAAAGACACAGTAAAATAAGACTTTGCTGCCTGGGGAGAGTAAGAAGGAAGAGTCCAAATAGCCTACCTGGGAGAGGGTTCCACACCATGATGACAGATTGATGAGTATTTATTTATTTATTTATTTAGAGTATTTATATCCCATCCTTCAGCTGCAAAGGCTCACAAAGCAGCTTACAAATTGTTAGCAATAGCACTTACACTTCTACACTGCTTTAAAGAACTAGGCACTCCCTAAGCAGTTTCCAATGTGTGTTAGCTAATTGCCTCCACAAGCCGGGTACTCATTTTACTGACCTATGAAAGGATGGAAGGCCGAGTGAACCTTGGAGCCCTGCAGGATCAAACTCACAACATTGTGGCTGCATTACCAGCATTTAACTACTGTCCCACCAGGTGCTATAACCATGAAACCTCCTGCTTCCCACCCCATATACCTGCCAATTGTACTAATGACAGAGTGGGACAAAGACTGCAACAGGCAAGTAGGTGGGTTTTTAAAATATGTTTAGTAAACCTTAGGGCAGTGGTGTGGAAAGTGTGGCCCACAGGCTACAGGTGGTTCTCCAAGGTGGTTTTTTTTTTTTTTTTTAGGTTCCTTAAAGCCCTCAGCACTCACCATCTTTTTTTGCAATTTTCGTTTTGGAAACCAGTTTTTCTGGGGGAAGGAAATGTTCTCCCTCCATGGCTCTGAAGGCTGTTCGGGAGATGTATTCCAATGAATAATTTTTCCCATTTCTACAATACCTGTGGAAAGATGGTATAAAAGCCTCAGCTCTGCTTTTCCATTAATGTACACACCATTGTTTTCTCTTGTTCTCTGCTGAGAAGCAATTTCCAAGTGTCAAGAGAGTAAGAAGCACTGAGCTAAACAGTCTAAACCTGGGCAGGGCAGGGGAATGTTTCCCCAAAGCTGCCATCCTCTGCTGACCTTTTCTACTACCACCCTTGTTTGTTTATGCAATCTAGTGGCACCAGTAGACAGGTGCTGTGCCCCTCACTGCTGTGGGGTCCTATTCAGCTTCAAATTTCCTACCTGCCCGCACAGGGCGGGCTCTACCATTAAGCAAAGTGAGGCAACCATCTCAGACAGTTCTTACTGGAAGGCAATGGTGGCAGGCCCTGGCTGGCTGGTTTCCCCAAAATTCTCCCCATGTTTGTTCCTTCTACTAGAAGGAAGTATATGCCACAAGCCGTTTTGGTCCCAAGCCCCTCAAAAAACTAGCCAGCTGCTTCAGGTGTAGCAGAGGATGCCATCCCAGGAACAGCTAGACCCATTAGTTACTATACATGGATTGTGGAGGGGATGCCATTTTATCGCATAGGATTCTGGGAAATACAGACTAAAAGAGCAACTTTCCCCTTCGCAAAGCAGTCTGGCATGGGCCAAAACCACTGACAGTCTGCAAGTCATCCCTCCTATTATGTACCGTGTAACACATCCCCTTTTTGCTACGACATGCCTATCCCATTTTACCACCTAATTTCTAACCAGGATATATTTTTACAGGAAAGCATACCCTCCAGCTCTCCTGATTTGGCAGGGACAGGCCGGATTAATCCTCTGTTGTCCCATTTTTCAGCTACTTTAAAAATGTCACAATTTTTCCCTCCTCCTCCCACTTTTTGCCTTCGTCCCCTGCTTACTTCAATTGCTGCAAATTGAGTTTAAAGTGCAAAAGTAGTTTGCACTCAACTCAGTAGAAAGAGAGGAGAGGAGTGGGGGGGGAGAAGAATCTTGCCCTTCCCTGTAGGTTCAGGCAAAAGCAAACTGCTGCAGCCTCTTCTAGCTTGTGTGTTCTTTTTCATTAATAATTTTTGCCATCTTGGCCACATTCACATGTTGCTTGGCTACTCATGTTCCCATTTTCATTTGTGAAATGTTAGAGGGTATGGTACAGTTAACCTACAAGTTAATCCAGATCTAGGAATCAGAACAGCAGATGTTATGACTCTCTGGTGTCTAGATATTAGAATGTTCACATTTTTCAAAATGGTTACTGGTGCCAGTGCTGTCCAGATGGAATCCATTTGTTTTGGAGAATTCCCATCTCAACTATTTTATATCGAGCCAGGATCCTTGACATGAAAATATAAATACTACAGCATTCTGGACTAGGCCCAGATATCACACACAAAAGGCCAGCAGCTGTATTTCTGTTGTCACTTCTTTCCAACTACTCTTCCCCTTTCTCCTGTGTTGCTTGTGGAGATGAAGATAAAAGATTATGAAGTGACAGCAAGAAATTTTCAGTGGCACAATGGAGAGATAAGGGGCCCTAGCAAGAAGATGGGGCCAGCAAAATGGGACATGCTGCTAACAACTCCAGTTTGTCGTTACACTGCAGAGTCTAGTTAGTAGATACTGAGGTCTAGTTGATAGATATATTTCAGGGTAGCAGCTGTCCAGGACAGGAGGCTGTATTGACCCAAGGACCTCAGAGGTTGTGCCCTCTCCTCCATGCCCACCTCCATTTTGAATTTTAAAACAACCCCTTGCCTGTGCCCTCCAGCTTTGGTCTCTTTGGTGGATGACCTACACAAGTATGCAGGGAACTGGACAGGGGGAGTGCTGTCTCCATCCCATGACCAGGCCTGAAGCCAGATTGAAATGGATCTAGATAATCAATTTCATCCAGAAACCCCTGGAGCTGGGAGGTTGCCACATGCTCCAGAACCTTGCCCAAAAATGGTATGTTAGAGACTGGCCAATAATTATTAAAAATAGTGGGATCTAGGGAGGCCTTTTTTAGAGCCTCACCACAGCCTCTTTAGGCAGGATGGAAACTTCCCTTGCTGCAGTGAGGCATTCACTACTCCCCTTACCCACTTGGCCAGTCCCTCTCTAGTTGCTTTCAGAAGCCAGGAAGGGCAGGGATCCAGTATACATGTGGTAGCTCTCACTTCTCCAAAGACCCTTGGGGCTGCCTATGCCCCACAGCCTATACATTCCCCACCCCTGCTATAACAAGATAGTCACAATCAGAATTTTCTAATTATTTTAAAAATTAGTTGGTTACATTTATAAACACCCCCTGCCACACTTTTTCCTCCAATAATCTCAATGCAGCATATGTGCTTAAAGTTGCCAGATTAGGGCCTTTTCTAGATCTATTTAGCCCATCTTGGTCTCATCTTGGAGATCTGTAATCCAAATGGCACAGGGCATTTGCCCTGTTTTACCCCCAGGCAGCCTGCACAAACCCCAGGCAAAGATGGGGCCAAGATGGGGTAAAGTCCATTACACTGCTTTAAAAAAAAAACACCTGGGAAAAACTGCTTCAGCCAGCAAAAAACAGATCAGGCCCCATGTGACCACAGGAGACCACACCGCTACACCAGCCCATCACTGCAGTTGCTGTCTGCCATCACTCTTCCAAAGTCAGGAATCAGGCCTGCAGCATGTCACCAGGCTGGTCATATGTAGGGGGCCTTGCTCACATGCTGCGGGGTGGCTTCCTGGCTTCAAAGAGTGGGACATGGGTGCTGACCATGGCAGTGATGGGCCAATGTGGTGATATAGATTCCATCTCATTTTGTGCCAGTAATGCGAGAAGAATGGGGCTGATCTGTGGACAGAATACACCAGCTGGAAGCCCGCATATTCTGGCCCGTGTAAATGAGCCCTATGACTCTCTCAGGCCCTGAGATATCAGGGCCAAAATCTGAGGCCTAGCAATTATCTCTTGTGATGGCAAATGAGATGGGCCCCGGTGCAGTGCCTGGTGATGTCCTTAAGCGTGATGCATTAAGCATCAGCCACATTTGCACAGAATATGCCACTCAAATAAAGAAACACCAAGCTTGACAAATGGAGAAAAATATATGTTACTCTCTATGCTCGGGATTCTTAAAGACCCTCAAAATATTGACATTATTTTTGGGAATTAATGTACTCAGCTTGGCTATGCAAGAGGGGGTAAAAGAACAGAATCTTTTGACCAATGTTTACTGGTACTAAGGAGGAGACGTTAAGCTAGATAGTACAATAAATGATCTTTATTTGAGAGAAAACAATAACAACAACAATATACACACACAAACTCAGGCTTCAACCAGTCACACAAGGCTAGCGAATAAAGTAGGAAATATTGAGATAGTGGGATAGAGAAGGGAGTTGTTTGTGGGAAATATGACACCTGTCGTGTAGAGATGAGGTCAGGGAAGAAACCAGCAGAGTGGGGGTCCCGAAGCCAGAATGGTGACACAGTGTGATGTGGAGTAGGTAAGAAGGTGAACTGTGTGTGCTTGAGTGAGATTTTGGGAAGGTTTTTATAGTCAATATCTGACTCCAGGGTATGGAAACTACAATAGGAGACAATACTTCTTGGAGGACTTTTCCAGACAGGGACTTTTACCCCATTTCTGCCTTGAAACCCACCCTCCCGCTACACTCCCGCCCATGCCATGGAATATTTTTTTTCAGGCACCTACCTTCTTGTGCGAGAGAAACTGCTTCCTCTCCCCTCGACTGGCCAGGAATGAATGCAGCCATTGTAAAACTGCATTTACGACCTGGAAAGCAAATCCTGCCCATTCTCACGAGAGAACGATCGCATGGGGAATTTAAAAATAAAAATTAAACAAAACATCAAAAAGAAAAACCAAGCCCCAAAACAAATTTTAAAAACCCAAGTAACCCGGGGAGGGGGGGAGGATGTCACTTACCTCCTTGTCCTGATTGGACCGGAAGTCTTCGGCATGGACCTCCCTCCGCGGCTGGCATCGCACCAGCATAACGGGAGAAGAATGGGATGCCTTTCAGACCGCTCATGATTCCGTGACAAAAATGGATGTTTCCTCATGATTACAATAAATCAGAAGCAGCACGGGGGCAGCATGGGACAGGGATGATGTCGTCTGAAAGGTAAGAACTTTCTTGACCCTGTTCCGTGCCTGCCACGGATTTTAAAGCCTGTCTGAAAAAGTCCGGAGTTGCTCTATGTGAGACAAAGGCACTCCTGATATGTTAATGGAATGTGCAGATACTTTGTGATTGAAAGGAAGGAAGCAACTTCCTTTGTGTGGGAAGGGTGAAGGAATGAGGGTTGTTTACAGGTCTGAGTTTCCCAGCTTTGACTGATGGGATTAGCCAGGTTTCAGGCACCTTCAATTGGCTTGCAAATTAACATTACTTTGGAATTTAGGCAGCCCCTCCTTAACTGCATACCTGACTGAGTCTGAACACTAGCCTTTGCAATTTGCTGGAATTTTCCAGCTTTAATGGCCAAACTGTGTAGAAGGCCACATTTGACCTAATTATTAAATATTGCCAATTAATGAGATAGACATGGGGATGGGGGTGTCAGGTTAGGTAACATATATATATATATATATATATATATATATATGAGGTCTGTCTATTAAAGAACGACACTATGTTTCTACCATTCAGACAAATCAGACAATCAGTCCTTCAGACAAATTGAGGACTGATTGTGAACGCTTGAGTGGTGACCTTCAACATGTCTGAACCTGCATGACAAACATCAGCACTCTTGGCCATTCAGTTAATTGTCAGTTGTCATGTAAAGCAGCTGCGTTGTCTGTTGTGTGCCAGAAAAAAGCTACGTTTAAAAGTTGAGCAATGTGACATTCTGCAGCAACTTGAGGCGGACCCAAATTTTTTCCAAAAAAATCATCACTTGTGATGAAACGTGGATCTTCCAGTATGATCCTGAGACAAAACAACAGTCAATGCACTGGAAAACATCATCGTCACCAAGAATGAAAAAAGCACATCAAAGCAAGTCCACATTCAAAGCCATGCTCATTGGTTTGTTTTTTTTTTACATTAAGGGCATAATTTTAGCACAATGTGATCCAGAAGGCAGAACAGTGAACCAGCATTATTATAAGGAAGTTTTGACAAAGCTGAGAGAAAGAGTCAGGGAAAAAAAAGGACTAGAATTGTGGGGAAATGGCTTCATTCTTTATCAAGACAATGTGCCTGCTCATACAGCACTTTCTGTGAACAGTTTTTGGCCGATAAATGCATTACTACACTTGAACATCCTCCATATTGGCCAGATTTGGCACCATGCGACTTTTTTCTTCTCCCTGAAGTGAAATCGGTGCTTAAAGGAACACATTTTGCATCAACTGATGTAGTATGATGAAAAAGGCAGATGTGTTGACACAGCTGACAGAAACTGATATGCTCCATGCCTTTGATCAGTGGAAAACAAGACTGCATCAGTGTGTGAGTATGAACAGGGAGTATATTGAAGGGGACAAGCATTAGAATTGTAATACATACGAATAAAGATTGGTTATTGTATCCATCTCGTTATTTAATAGACAGACCTCATTTACACATTTTTCAAGAGGACACTCTCACCCTGATTCCTCCTCCTTCCTCTGAGAAGGAGAGAAGAGGGTCCAGGCCCTGAGATATGGAAACCAAATATGTGGATCTCCTTCTCCCCACTTTATCCTGACAAGGCATGCTGAGAGAAACTGTCCTAAAGACACCCATTGAGTTTTGTGGTTGAGAGGGTGGGGTGCAGCAGAGCCTGCTTCTTCCAAGTCCTACTCCACAATTTGAACCACTTCAGCACACTGGCTATGTAATAGAGACCCAAATGCTGACAAGTTTTCCATGTTGCCATTTAATACTCTTCTCTGGCCACTTTAAATCTAAAAGAATGAATCTAAATATTTCAGCGCATTAATAATAATAAAAAAGACATTAGGAAAATCAAAAGCATCAGGTAAGTTTATTTAAAAGTTAGGCTGTGCTTGGCCTCTTGGAGTCGAAGAAGCAAATAGAAAAACATTGTTTTAAAGTCCATATTTTGAGGAGCATACTGAAGCCATAAAACACACTTTCTGTAATTTACTGACTGGATTATTTTGTTGGTTTCTCAGATAAGAAATAGTATAATTTGTGTCCAAATAATTTGCTTGCACAATTCTAAATCAGTTTACTCCCACGGCTGTTGCCAAGGCTGTGCTACATATTAACAGAGATCTAGCTTGTGCCAAGTTACATAACTGACATATAACTATAAGTGTTAAGTGATAGATTAATGGATAGTAGGATGTCTGTCCAATTCAGATGAAGCCCAAAGCATTAGCTGAACTGGACCCCTTCATACTGGTTCTGATGCTTTTGGGAGCAAACAAAACCAAAACTAGGCCTGCATCAAGCCCCATTACAACTTCATGTTTCAGGACTGTCTTCTTTAGAGTTTATGTGAAAACACTGAAGATGAGAGAAGTGGGGGATGAGAAAATGGTGCTGAGTGATTGACAAATCCACCTTCTAATCCTGAGGTATTATTTGACAGATTAGTGCTGAGTGACTGACAGGTCCACTTTGGAATCCTGGAGATATATCCAGTCTGTGTGCTCTGAGACACCATGACATAACTTCATTTGGTTGTTCAGAGCAAATGGTTTTGTGCTAGATTGCAGGAGAGGATAGCTTCAACTACTGGGCTTGTCCATACGAGGCAATAAAATGTGGATTGGTGCACACTAACCCCAATTCACAGTAGCTCTCATTTGTCTCCATGTTTGTTTTTTTCAAGATCGCAGACATGAGAAGCCATTCGCATCTGATGTTCAAATGAGCATGCTTGCAAATCATGATGCCAGGCATAAGTGAATTATTCATGTTTTTATTCTTACCAGTTGCCGCTGGAGAACAGTATTAAAAACACACACACACACACCAAATCCAAGGTGTAGAAGTGCCTGTTTCATTGCCTCAGCACACAATCACTACAGCAAAAATCCAACATGGCAGTTCCGGGTGCTGCCTTGCCAGAAAGCTCTGCCCTTTGTACATGTCCAACCAATCAGCTTTCCACTTCCGCTCTTATCAGGAAAGCGCAGCAAAGCAAATCACTTATCCCAACGAGCATGAATGCACATTTCCTTCTGAGTTTTAAAAAAAACTTCAGGAAAATCTGCAAAGGCTTTTCCTGCAGAGTACAGTATTTCGAGTTTTTGGCCCCCCTTCTTCCGAATATGGTGAAATTATGCAGGATCCCATTGGGACAAAAGATATTTTCACCATCTAGACAACCCCACTTTATGATTTCAAAACTTCTTCTTATCAATATTTTAATCAATCTTTAGACCTTATTCTTCAGTGAAAAACATTTCTTTAGTCATGATGATACCGTTATGTTTGGTATTGTTTTATTTTCCTGTGCGTCTTTAACAGTGCACAAGTATGGCATTTAAATCCCACTTAAACTGTCATGGCTCCATCTTATGGAATCCTGGAATTTATAGTTTCACAAGGTGTTTAGAACTCACTGCCAGAAAGCTCTAGTGCCTCACCTAATTACAAATCCTGAGATTGCACAGGACACAGACTTGGCAGTGAAAGTGTATCAAAGTATATAGTGTGGATTCTGATGCATATGTGTTCATGGTGCAGAAATTAGGCAGTGAATCCATCCTTCCTCTACCTAGTTAGAAATAAGTATTTTTACAAAAATCAAACCCCGTTTTTCTAAAGTGTGTGTGTATTTCATTACTCATCATACTTATACTACTGTTGTTCTCCTGTTGGTTAATCAGTACTTTGCTTTCCTTGCTTTTGTGTAAAATATAACATGAGGCAGATAGTTTAATTCAACGCATCTCCTCCCTCCCTTTATGAATTGGGAAATGGAATGAGCTCCCAATCTATTTTGGTACCATTCTTTTTCTGTCCTTATTTCAGTCAGTAGTTCTTCATTAACCATTTGTTGTCGTCATCTGCCTCCATCTCCGTTTCTTTCTCAGCCTTTCTCTGAAAACCCCTTCTTCTATAAATCAAATTTGATTAATTTCAATATATTTACTCACTAAATTGTAATCTAATCTTAGTTTCTTGTGTATCCTGCTGTGGTTTATACATGCACACCGACATACCCTTTTCAGCCTGTGTTACTGTTCTAGGTGCCTTGTCTTTTCTGCTTTGTATCCTATGCAGATGCAGAACAGAATTATCCACTCTCAGCTACTGGAAGGAAGAAAGGACAACACTAAATCCTGTAGAAATATAGCAGACAATCTCCTTTATGAGATGAGTGAGTCATTCAGTGACTTCAGATGGAGATATATAGTAAAATTATAAGTCCTCCAAGAGAAAGCTATGTGTTGTCTCAGTTTAGAACAGTGACTTGCACAGAAACAAAGTGCGTGCCACACACTTGGGTGGGTGATTCTCATACATGCTCTAAAACAGGGGTAGGGAAACAGTGGCTGTTGAGATGTTATCAGAATTTGGACTCAGCTCCCTACAACTCCACCCAGCATGCCAGTAGTCAGGGATGATGGAGGTCAGAGCCCAACAGCATTGGGAAGGCCAAAAGTACCCTGACCTTGCTCTAGGTGATTTTTCAGACAAGAGGTTTCTGTTTTTAATTTCAGAAAGGGGACTTCAGTTCTCAGAAGTGTGGAAAACATGGTTGTGAACAATCACCAATAAGGAAGTTGAGAATTAATAAAATGTAACCTCTCTGACTCTGAGATAATGTTGGCCTTAAAGTTTTGTGGGAAAATGCCAGTAATACCAATTAAAGATTAAAAGAATCCATCAATTTAAACTTCTTTACTCCAGGGTATTATCTAGACAGTGAAAAAAATCCTCTCAGAATGCATGGAGAATACCTTTTGTCCAGATGAGCTCTCACAGCAATTTGCCATATTCGAAAGGGGGGGGGGCAAAAACTCCAAGTACTTTTCAAAAACAGTCTTCACTGTTTATCATGGCTTTTTAAAAAATACACAGAAATGCACATTCCAGCCCATTTGAACAACTAATTCGAATTGGGGCACATCCCAGAAGTCAAAATGTGATTGGTCAGATATACATGGGGGTGGGCTTGCCAGTGACGAAGTGGCCAGAGCTGCCATTGTTGATTTTCATGAGAATGATTGTGTGCTATTTTCAAGTGGCAGAGCAATATATATATATATATATATATATATATATATATATACACACACACATATATATACAGGCATGCTCCATGTGAACTTCAAACACGGATAGCTTCCCATGCCAGCGATTTTGCGAATGCATTGTGGAGACAAATGAATGCTGTTGTGATGGTGAGTTAATGTGCTATTTTCCACAATTATTTCTTCTGTCTAGTTGAGCCCTGGGTTATCCAAGATGGCTCATAAATACTGAGAAAAATCTTAGCTAGATGCAGCAAACATTACGCAGTTAGATTCTGTGCTACTTTGATATGTTTTACCTGATGGATTACTCTGAAGAATATATTAAAAATATTGATCAAGACCATGCTTATAACAAGCTTTTTTTAAAAAAATCTGTGGTTATCTCAGCAGAAAGTGGCAGTGACAATCTCAAATGTAAGCACTCTAGATTCTTCTACCATATATCACCAGCTATTAAAATCTGAACAGTATTTGTATACTGCATGTTTTATCACTAAGTAGCCAACTAAAGCAACTTTTTAGTAGACTTTAGCAGAAGATCTGCCACAGCTCAGTAATCTGTTCCAAATACTGGGCTGCAATGCACATTATCTCCCGCATTCATTTAAAACGGAGGAAACCTATCACCTTGTTTTCAGTCGGTGGGAACTTTGTGAATACAAGCAATGTAGGTGTGCAAATAAGCAAATCCTATTATGAAGAGCCAAATGGAGAATTAGGCTGACTGATCCACTCTTGTTGTGGCAAGGAGTAGTACTTCATGAACAGTGTCATTATTGCAGCATTGTAGAGGCACTGAAATTACCACCAGTACCACCTTGTACACATACAGATGACTTCTCTTTTCAGTTCCAGCTTATAGTGCTCAGAGAGAATTATTGGGAACTACAGTGACTTTTCAGCATCCTGCATTTACCCCCATGTAGCACAGTGCTAGTTTTTTTCTTCTTCCTGTTGGTTAGTCCTATCCATGTTACATTTGTCTTTTTGTTATCTCTTCTCAAAATTCTGGTCATATTTTCAGCCAGAAGTGCTCAGAAGAAAATTAGTGAAATTCAGACATATAGTACTCCCCATCATCAAAAGATGCTAGTTTCTCTCTCTCTCTCTGGTCTTTAGAGTGAACAGTTTTGTTGACACTTCTTCCTCTCATCTTCTTTAAACTGGCATTCTACAATATTGTATCTGATTGCCCTATCACACTATGCTGTTTTAGCACTATATTCCACTTTAACTGCCATGGCAACATCCTGTGCAATTCTGGGGTTTTGTAGTTTAGTGAAGCCTAAGAGCTTTCTGGCTGAGAATTCTAAATACGCCTCCCTAAACTGCAAATCCTAGGATTCCATATGATATTTTCCATGGCAATTAAAGTGGAATATAGCGCTATAACAGTATAGTGTGATAGGGCCCTTAAGAGATTATCAGACACTTCAAAAAGCCCAACAGGAACAAGTGAGGATGACATCACTGTATCGGGAACGGGTCCCGGTTTTGCACAATGTTGTTAACCTCACATGCTGCCTCCATGCAGACTCTGTGCTGCAGTGAAGAATAAGCCGTTGCTTTTCATTGACTGAAGTTTCCACCAATGAAAAGTGATGGCTTATTCTCCACTGCAGCACAGAGTCTGCATGGAGGCAGCACATGAAGATGATGACACATGTGAAACTGTGGGGTACAGTGACGTCATCCTCGCAGGCTTTTTGCCTGCATCTGATAATCTCCTTAGACAGAGGCAAAACCACTCATTTCAGAGGACTAAGGTGGGCTGATGATTTAGCCATTAGGAAGGCAAAACATTAGACAATAGCAGCAGGCTGTGATAATATGCTTTTAGGTTTTCAGCCCAAAAGATGATAATAAGGACAAATCAACAAAAGCTGGTTTAATTTAATGCAATCAGCAAGGGGAAAAAAAAGAGTAATGCAGAAATGTTGCATACAACAACAAACTAATGAGTCTTAATACTGGTTTGTTTGTTTGTTTGTTTGTTTGTTTGTTTGTTTGTTTGCAAAGTTCAAATGTTGCTCAGATGCTGAAGCCATCCAAATACATTTTGAGTGTAAAAATATATCTCTGTCTATAACTTAAGCCTTAGTAAGAAAAATGTAGTTGCCTACAGTTTTGATGTATTTAGCCAATTGGATTTGCAGAGCAGATATAGTTGATTCTAATCCATTACTAAGCCAAGAGTATGAATTTGTGTATTTGTATGTGCATGTGTATTTGTTGCAGATATGTGTGTGTCTATTTGTGCACATACATATATGCTCGCACAGCTCTAGCCTGAGTGTCAAACAGAATGCCTTAGCCTATTCTTCCCCATTAGGAGCTCTACTATCAAACAATCATGAATTGGCAGACATAAGGCAACTGGTCTCTGCACCTCTTGTCAAACCACTTGCCAACAGCAACCCCTGACAATGCTGCACAGTTTTCAAGCTTCCCACCATCCGGCTGGGTTGTGATCTCTGTTTCCCAGTTCTTATAACGAATGGGGCTGCTTGTCATGTCCACCCATTTCCCTTCTGCTGCCAGGTCATTGATGCCAAGCCAAATCTCTGTTTCAGGCCCCAGGCTCTTCCTCACGTAGTCATAGAGAGCATCGTTTTCATCTCCTGTCTGGGGGGTACTGAGGGTGCCACCTTGCGAGATGCAGTCTTCACTGGCTGCGTGATAGGTGTTAGCATTTGAAAAGGCCAGGAAACATTTTAGATTCACCTTGGTGCCTTTCAGGCAAACTATTAAGAGACAAAACATAAGGGGTGGGGGTGGGAAGATAAGGTCTCATCAGAAAAGGAATACTGTACTTTGGAGAGTATAATACTGCAATCTGATGCCAGCTATTAGATGAACTAGGAAGGAAGGACCTTGAGGTTGGCGATGCGGTGAAAGGACAGTTGTCCCTTCATATTCGCTGGGTTTGGTTCCAGGGCCCCCTGTGGATACCAAAATCTGTGAATACTCAAGCCCCATTATATGCAATGGCATAGCAAAATGGTGTCCCTTATATAAAATGGCAAAATCAAGGTTTACTTTTTGGATTATTATTTTTTAAAGAATATTTTCAAGCCGTGAATACTCAAATCCATGGATACGGAGGGACAACTGTACTCCACACAGAATTCGCTCAGAAAATGAGATGTTTTAATGGGATCCCACATTGTCTCATCGTATTATGAAGGGGGGGGGCAAAAAGAGGAAAAACTGCAAGAAAAGCATTTGTGGCTTTTCCCAACTTTTTAACAAAGCTCCAGTGATATGCGCATATTGCTTGTTAATACAAGCGATTGGACATGAATCGCTTCCCCATACAAGACAAAGTGCACACCTGATTAGATGGACGAACACAGGGGGGGGGCTGGGTTATAGGGCAAGCGCCCACTGCCACCATATTGGATTTTTGCCTTAGCGAGTGATCGCTAAGGCAATAAAATTGAGATTTATGCTATCTTTCTCTCTATCTCTCTCTTTTTCTTTTTTTGGAAAGGTGGAATATTGTTTGTGTGTACCATAGAAATAGGATTTTTTTAAAAAAAAAGTTTGGCAGCAACAGATTTAAAAACATGAGTAATTTTTCCCTTTGTGTAGACAAAGCCATTCCACTTGCCAAAGCACAATGGTAGGTCTTCTTCAAACCAAACACTCCCATTCTATAGCAAGGATGAGATAAGGTGGTGTGGCACTCCAAGTCCCATTGTCACTCATCATTGTCAGTGCTGGCTAAGACTGATGGGAGATACAGTCCAACAAAGGGCCACATGTTGCCCCCTTCCCCCATTGTACAGTAGGTCAGGTTGTTACTCTGCTTTTGATGAGGAAGATGGCTTCAATAGACCCTCTGATTGGACCCTCTTTTTCCATACTGCTGCTGCCCATTTACTTCTCTTCCTCCAGGCCCAACCCATGCAGTCAGCAAAAGGGGGAGAGGATGTGGTGAGTAGAGGTTGCTGTCATTCCTAGCTCACTCAGAGAGGACAGGTGAGAAGGCAGCAAGGTGCAAGGAGGAGGTATAGCATGACTCCAAGGTCATGCAGTAGTCCATCTACCAAGGCCCAGATCTTACCTAATGCCAGATCTTACCAACTCTGGGCCCTGACATGCTTTTGCCTGGCTCCTGCTGCTCCTCAGTACTGGTCCCCTGATCATTGTGACAATGGCAAGGAAGGCATGCATGCATTAGCTGCACAACTGTAATGGGACAGATCTGATTGATCTTTGTGGTATACAGATCCTTTCCAGATGTTCACTTTTTAAGGCAGACAATGTGCACCTGTTTTTGCAGAAGATCATTATGGTTTTCCTGAAGGCAGTGCTTTGGTGCAAGGAAATTGCTTCCATCCCAACAGTAAAGCCAGCCCCCCCGCTATTTTTGCCACCAATATATAGCTCTCCTCCTTCCCTTCAAAAGCACTTCCCCTGTGATAATAACCTGCACAAGCATTTATTAGAAATTATCTGTGATATCACTGGTTAGGAGCAATGTAACATCTTTAACTCATGTTATGTTATGTTTAGTGTTTAGAATCTCAGTACAGTGCCATGGGCTTCCATGATTACTCCTGTTGTTGAATGAGTTTTGTGTATAATAGAAGGTCAGCACCTCCTTTTTCTGTCAGCTGAGATCACAGGGTGAGATCCCACTTCTGCTAAGACAGTGAGAATGGCTGCAAGCAGAGTTTCCTGACCAGGCATTGCCAGGGTGTGAAACCTCACACCATTAACACCATTAATGGCTGGTCCAGGTGAACACTTCTGGGTGACATGCAGGTAAGTAACACACTATTTATGGCCCTCTCCAGATTACTTGGGACTTTTTAAGTGTATTCCTGTGCTTTGTGTTACTTTTTCTTTGTTCTTTTTGTTTTTAAAAATATCCTGCATGATGAAGTCTCGCGAGAATCCATGGGATTTTGAAAGAGGAAGTGAATGGAGCTCCATTCACTTCCTCTTTCATTGCTGGGAAGCCTTTGCTGGGAAAGCAAGGTAAGTGTGGTGGTGGGGTGTTCTTTTGCTGGTATAAAAATTGATTTTTTATGCCAGCGAAAGAACGTTTTAAGGGGCTTGTCTGATAAAGTCCTAAGTCTAACAATCTTATTTGAGATTGTTCTCTGTATGTGACAGACAGACACTTTATTTCGGTCATTGACCAATAAAAATACAATCAATAAAACAAACAACAAATTTAGTCTCTAACATCAATAACTATTACTGACCATTTGTGGGCGAAGCTTACACATAATAAGCTTGTGTGTGTACACAAGTGTGCAAAAGCTTTCACCTTTCTCCACCAACAATCTTTAGATCACAGTAGGCAGGGAGGAGAGATTTAAACCTCACAGTTCTTACTCCCTGGAGGCCAAAGTACAGGAGATGCTGATGTAATTTAAAAGCGTTAGCATGTTTTTCCTCCAGCCATGTGATTCCTCCAGAGCTTCATGCCTGAGCTATCAGACTTCCAAATGAAGCTCAACCATCAAACAAAACTAATTTGCAAACTGTGGAAGTGAGAAAAGCTGATGCTTATACAATTCGTGATGCCTTTCATAATTTCAGGAAGCATTGTTTCCAAATGTATCGCTGACAATCTTATAGACTGGCCCCCAGATGTACATGTCTGTGTATCCATAAAGGCTGCGCATGTGTAAGCTAAGCAAATCATGCACAGTCCTGAGCAACATAGCTCTGTGGAGGAAAGCTTGGAGCTCTTCCCTTTCTGGCCCTGAGAAGGTATGGGAGAGACAGGAAGAAGAGGTTCTGTGGAGAAGTGGGAGATCTTTGTGGTATACTCTGAGGAATAAGGAGAGATGACAGGGAAGGAGAGCAGCAGCAGCAGTGTCATCCTTCCCTGTCAGGAGATGTTCCACAAGTGACTGATGCCTACAGCTATCTCTAAGCCCTTGACTGCAGAGCCAGAGACAAGTGTTATGAGATTGCCATTAAAATGCTCATTTATTTTAATTTTTCTTTTGCTCCCTTCTCCTCCTGTTAAATAAGTTCTAGTTCCTGTTTATGATGACTCGGTAAATTACTCGCTTGGACCCAGTGGATCTTACCTTCACATGAGGATGTTACTAGAGACAAAAGAATAGCTATATGGTTTCATGTTACATCTGAACATGTAACATGACACAAGTTATTTCCCAAGCTGAGCCAATTTTGTGGTGTGTAAAACCTCTAGTTCTTAAGTTTTCTACCTGTTTGAAGTGCTTGCTTTTCCTTAAGCAGAGCCACCTCCTGGGAGATATTTTCTAACTGCTCCTTGAGTTCTTCAACCATTTTAAGGCTTACAACATCTGTTGAGGGAATAAAGAGATCAAATTAGACTATCTACAGTACTTACATTCAAATAACACTGTTAAATGTATAGAACACCTACCACTGCTATCACCATGGCTGAAGCAACAAATTGTAAAGTGAACAAAAAGTAGAAGGTGCTCACCTGTCATAAAGGTTGTGATAAACTGAGTTATTGATAAGGCCTGGATTACCTTTTTAAACATGATCTGTAGAAGAGATATACAGCAAACGGGGAGGCGATGCTTTTTTCAACAATAAAACCTTGTCAATAACCGAGTTTATTTTTTTTAAAGGTAATCCAAGCCACATCTATTTTAATTTCTTCCCAAATTCCTTTACACATATTTTCTTTTATCTCAGTATACTTTTAGTATCACTGCCCCACTTTTTAATGTGCTCTGCTTTGTACTGCATTGGTTTTGCACAATTAAGTGATGTTCATAGTTCCATTAATGGAATTCATCTGAATCGGCCCAGGACATGAGATCATTGGGAGAGGCCCTTCTCTCTGATGCATCACCATCTCAAGTACAGTTGGTGGGGACATGAGAGAGGGCATTTTCAGTGGCTGCCCCTAGACTCTGGACCTCCCTCCCCATTGACACCTTTGGGTTGTGTCATTTCAAAGGAAATGACACCTTGGGTTGTCATTTCTGACTTATGGCAACCCAAAGGTGACCTTATCATGGGGTTTTCTAAGGCTGAGTGTGTATGATTTGCCCAAGGTCCCCCAGTGGGTTTTCATGGCTGTGTGGGGATTCGAATCAGTTTCCCAGTTTCCTAGTCCAATACTCAAACCGCTATACCACGCTGGTTGTAATCAGAGGAAATAATTCATCATCTATAACTCCTGTTTAGTGTCTCAGTTATCCCTGGAGTGTACAGCTATTCTCTCTCTCTCTCTCTCTGGCTTTTCTTCGCAAACGAAGATTCAGGAAGGACTCATCCCGCGCTTTCTGCAAGCACGCTGATGACTAAAAAGGCCAATCCGAGATAAACAAGTCCGGTTGCAAAAAGCACAGCAGAAGGTCTCCTTGGGTGATGTTTTTGGGTTGTGATTCTTTCTGCGTTGTCGTTTCTCTTCAAGACTTGTTCGTCGTGAGTTCTCAAATAAGGCTGCAGCATTGTGGATAGTGCGTCTCCATGCCTCCCGATGTGAAGCCAGGGCGGACCACTGTTGGTGATCAATTTGGCCAAGCCTGAGATGTTGTTTCAGGGAGTCTTTGTATCGCTTTTTTGGAGCGCCCCTCTTACGCTGACCCGTGGCGAGTTCACCATAGAGTACTATTTTGGGGAGACGATGGTCCTCCATCCTAGAAACGTGCCCTGCCCAACGCAGCTGTGTTCTCAATATCATGGCCTCAATGCTGGTGATCCCTGCTTGCTCAAGGACAGCAACATTCGTCACATAGTCAGTCCAGTGTATATTTAGGATTGTGCGTAGACAGCGCTGATGAAAGCGCTCGAGGAGTCGTAGGTGGTGGCGATAGGTGACCCATGTTTCAGATCCATAAAGGAGGATAGACAGTATGATGGCTCTATACACACTGATTTTTGTGCTTTGCCTCAGGTGTTTATTGCTCCAGACTCTTTTGTGAAGTCTTCCAAATGCACTATATGCCTTTGCTAATCTGTGATCGATCTCTTTGGCTACTTGTCTTTTGTAGTGTTGCTGTTGTTGTTATTAAAATATGTATACCCCACCTGATATTAAAAAGATCTCAGGGTGGCTTACAAACAATGATCACCAAAAACCTATGTGACCTGTTATATTACATAACTACCTAGCTATCTAGCTTTATAACAGCATGAGTGGTATTTATGTGATCATTGTTGGTGGGAAATTTTCTGTCCCCCTTGCTTTGTGAGGCATACACTTAACCACAAAAATAAACAATCTGTAAGGTGCTATGAGCCTCTGCCATTTCTGATTCAAATTACAATTTGATATAAGATGGGCCTTGTCAGGGAACTGACTTATATAAACTCAGGTTAGTAAAGGAGAATATCAGGAGAAAGTAACCAACTGGTGACTGTTTTCTGTAAATTGTCATCATCATCATCATCATCATCATCATCATAATCTAAGGCCATTGTGAGAATTTGTGTCCAAGGACTTTATCAGATGCAGCAAAACCCATGCCATTAGGACACAACGATAGCACAAACAGCAAAAATTATCATACAACATTGTTGCTTACCCATTCCCACTACATCATGCTGGCATGAATGAGGTGTCAGTTTTCACTGATGGCTTAGCCAGCGCGATGCAGTGGGAATGGGTAAGCAACAAGGACATCTGATAATTTTGCCTTTTCTGCCATCGTCACTTCCTAAATGACACTTTTTTTTGCCAGTATTTGCCTTGTCTGATAAAGTCCAAAGTCCCAAGTCAAACAAACAGCTTGTGGCCTTCCAGAAGTTGTTGGGCCACAGTTGCCATCATCTACCTTTGATTGTGTATTCCACAGGGCAGGGGATTGGACTAGACAGCCCTTGTGGTCGCTTCCAACTCTATGATTCTATGAATGACATGTTACACATTTTCCCTCCATGTGAAACTTTTTCCAGTTCCCCTTAACAGTATCACACATTTCCCTTTATTGAGTAAATGATCAAGCTTCATGGTTAATTTTAATCTAAGGACCTAGAAATCCATAGGTTTTAAGAGATGTAGTAGAAACCACTGGAGAACTATATATTAAAAAAAAGAAACATTAACAAGCATGACTTGAATTTCTTCTGGTAATTGCCGATAACTCTTCCCAACTCCAGTGACTGAACATTAAATCCCTTTTAACACCACTTAATTCAAATCTCCTACAAAGCTCATTTAAATTCCCCAGGGACTTTTCCATAATTAATTTTTATAGAAAAATATATGAGCAAATATTCATTCTTTTCGCTTGTACGCTTCATGTGTAAAATGTCAGCAGTATCCACATTCCATAAAATCCTTTGTATATGCCTGGTATAAGTTAGTGGGGGGGGGGGCAGAAAGAGAGCCAGAAAGATTTAAATACACCCAGAAGCAAATATAGAAAACTATTCTGCATTTCTGCTGTTGTTTTAACAAGGAGGTTTATAGCTCTGTACGGATTATTCTTATGCTTCTCTCTGTTATATGTCTGTAGCTGTTATGGTGTTAACTTCTGGTTTGACTTAGCTGTCCTGTGTCATGGTGTTTATGCACCATTACTGTTTTCAACTGTGACTTAATCATCATATCACCAACAACACTTTCACTAACGGGTGACTGATAAATGGAATTTGCTGTTGCTATATGCCTGCAAGTCAACTCTGACTGACAGTAAACCCTCCCATGGGGTTTTCTTGGCATATATTTATGCAGAGGGGCTTTGTCATTGCCTTCCTCTTAGCTGAGAGAGTGCGACTCACCCAACGTCATTTAGTGGGTTCCTATGGCTGAGTGGGGATTCGAATCCAGGTCTCCACAGTTCTGCTCCAACACTCAACCCACTAGACCATGCTAAGTCTTGATAAATGGAATATATATATATATATGTTTCATTGACTGGGTGGGCTCATTGGGATAGCAACATTATTAATTCATGATGTGACAGAACTATGAAATTTGGGGCAGGTATACCCTGAAACACTAGAAAACCCAGCAAATGGAAGCAGCTCCACACCTGCCTCTTGGAATTGTGGGTGGAGGCTCAAATGCACCCCTATATGGTTTGGTGATACTTAACACTTGCTAAACAGATAAAATTGAATAATGACATAGCCCATCCGGATTACTAGAAAATTCTGAAAGGAATTTTTGTAAATCTCTCCTGAGAAACAAAGGGCAAAGAGTGCGCCATGCAATTAGATAAGCACTTCTTGATGACTCCTCAAGTTAAAACCGGGGGCTTGTCTACACAAAGGAAAAAAAAAAAGACTGCTCCACAGTAATAGCAAGTCACAGCAGCTGCTACCTGTCTTAATGGTTTTACAGCCCCTATAAACTTTGCATGCCTGTAGCTGCGATGGCAGCCAGGAGTGGATTACTTGTGTTTTAAAATCTGCTGCCACTGAACTTTTTTTGTAAAAAAACCTATTTTTATGGTGCACACAAGCGATATTCCATCTTTCCCAAAAAGAAAGAGAGAAAGATAGCACAAACCTTTATTTTATTGACTCTAGTTATATCACTCGCTACAGTTAATATCCAACATGGCGGCAGCAGGCGCTTGCCCTGTAACCCAGCTCCACCCCCTGTGCTCAGCCAGCCAATCAGGTTTGCACTGTGTCCTGCATAGGGAAGCGAATCATGTCAAATCACTTGTCTTAATGAGCGAAAATGTGCATATCAATTGAGGTTTTTTTTAAAGTCGGGAAAAGCCGTGAAGGCTCTTCTCGTGTAGTTTTTCCTCTTCTTGCCCCCCCTTCATAATATGACAAGACAATGCAGGATCCCATTAAGACAGCTAGTTTTCTGAGTGAATCCTGTGACAAGTATTTTCACCATGTGGACAACCCCTTAGTAAGTCAGAGAGGAAGATCAGGGACATTTATATACCTCTCCTTGGGAATACAGGGGCGGGGGAGAGAAGTAATTTTTAAATGGTTAATGCACTTCCAGGTCACATTGAGAGTTGAAATTTGGGAACAAGGATAGTCCAAAACAATTCATTACTAGAAAAGTATGAAAATGGGATGTTTCTGCACACCAAAAAACTGCTTTATGAGACATGACAGCATTCTGGCATAGACCACCTGAGACAAAATATTTCAGCAATGAGATGTAGAATCTGAGTTTTACCATCCTGCCTACATTTTGCTTTTCTGCCTCCCAGGGGACATATACATTCCAATGTGAGCTTGAGAGAGAATCAAAAGAGGATTAAATGTTATATTTTCCAGAAAAGGGGAATAGTCGTTTTTATTCTCTTGTCTTTGTCTGGCTTCAGTAGCATTGCACACATCTTGCCATCTGTCTAATAGTTCCTGGCAAAAGTAACCACACAGTGTTAAACACATCTACAGTCTACTCTGCAGAGAAGTGTCTGTTGCCGAGTTTGATGGGACTTAGTGTTACAGGATTGGAAGCCCTATCCAACTATGTCTCCTCTTTCATTCCAACTTAAGAGAGTTATAAGATGCAGAAAGGGAGGGGGAAACAACATTACTTTCACAACACACATTTATGCACACACCCACACCTTATTTTGTTTTAATGTCTTGCATACTGAAGAATTCTGTAGAACACCAAAGTTTGGTCACAATGTTGTGATATTTTATGTGGTCATTACAAAGAACAGCTCCAGCGTGGGCAGATAAGACAGCAAAATGAGCTTTACTCATAATGTTTTCAAACACAAGCAAGGCATCTCATAGTAGAACTTGCTAATTTATAAACAGTGAAGATGTTTTTAAAACACACATACACACACAAAGAGAGGAGTGAGAGAGAGAGAGAGAGATCAGACTAGAAACATAGGAAGCTGCCTTATACAGAGTTAGGCTGTTGATCCATCCAGCCCAGTATTGTTAGCTTTGACTTACAAATGACTCTCCAGCATTTCAGGCAGAATTTTTTCTTAGCCTTAGCTAGAGATGCCTTGAATTATCTGGTGGTTCCCCATCTAAATGCTCACCAAGCACAATCTTGTTCAATTTTGAAAATCAGATGAGATCAGAGTGGTATGATGACTCCAACAGGGGGTAAAAGTTGTTTTTAACCACTCCCACAAACTAAATTTAAAAAAGGGAGAGATTGCTACCAGATGGAGATATGGGAATTATTATTTTTTTCAGGTGTGTCTTTCTTACCTCTCTTGGGATCTGGCTTTTTCCTGATTTTGGTGTTTTGCTGAGCTGTCATCTGTGCCATATAAAGAAGGCACACAAGGAGGCAAACTCCTCGGAGGAGCATTCTCTGGCTAATGTTGCTGCTGTGGCAATCCTCAATGGGAGTGAAGCTGAAGTGGATGTGATCTGCCTTGAGTTAGGCTTCTTAATATGGGCTTTAACCAAAAATGTCTGGCTGAGAAACTGTTCCAGATTCTTCTGTAGCATTCCAGTGACTAGAGGATATTTTTAAAGATTGCTGGGAGAGGTCCAACATCCTTAGGGCTTGCATATCCTCCCATAAACATGGAGGGTGTGCATGGAAATGGGATGTTTCTTTCATTTCCTAGGTCTTACTTAAATTTGCAGACCAAATTATTAAAACTGAACATTTTTATTTTCCCCAGATTCATTGAGTCTACACTGTAGCATTGCTACCATTTCCCTCTTATTCAGGCTCTGTATAATACTGTAGCTAAAGTTACCCAAAAAAGTCAGCACATATTTCAACTATACTAAACCAGGGTGGGTGGTGGGTGGGAATCCTCCCTGGTCCTCCCATACATCTATTTATTTGGCTATTTGAAGGACTTGCTGAAGAATTTCAGTAGCACTTGCAGCAATGAATTTTTCCTCCCTGGTCCTCCCATACATTTCATATCTACTTGGACAATTAGAGGACTTGTTGAAGAATTTCAGTAGTACTTGCAGCATTGAATTTCTGTGCTCTTCATGTATTTTATATACTGTTGTACAGTGAAGAAATTGAGCAGCATTGAATTTCTGTGCTCTTTTTATATTTGCTTTCATGTTAATGCACAGTGAAAGATTTTTTTAAATAGGTTTGCATTGCATAAGCATTGCATTGTACACATAAGTACTATATAGTTACATCAATACAGCGTACAACACGCTGGTTATACTTGTATATTGTTATCTTGCTGTTACTCTGTTGCGCTGGCATTCTGGTTTAACAGCTAAAGTTGCAGCTTCTTGGCCAGCCACTGTACCTCTGTCTTCATCTTCATCTTGATAATTTCTTGGATACTAAGATTTTCTGTCCCACATCCCCCCGCCTCCAATGGAGGCGTTCAAAGGTAGCCAACAAAACTGGGCAAAGACCATCAGAAATAATAAAAAATACAACCCATATTTTTAAAATCATGTAATAAATGACACAATGCTAAACTAAAAGCAGGACTCAAAAAATAATATTTGGGGAACCAACTACAGGTTGAGTATCCCTTATCTGGAAATCCAAAATATTCTAAAATCCAAAATTGTCCACAAGGGTGGCTAAGATAGTAACACATTTGCTTTCTGATGGTTCATTATGCACAAACATCTCTCACACAAAATTATTTAAAAATTATGTATAAGATTACCTTCAGGCTATCTGTATAAGGTGTATATGAAACATAAATGAGTTTCGTGTTTAGACTTGGGTCTCATAGAATCATATAATTGGAAGAAACCACAAGGGCTATCTAGTCCAACCCCCTGCCCTGCAGGAATACACAATTAAAGCACTTCTGACAGATGGCCATCCAACCTGTTTAAAAACCTCCAAAGAAGGAGACTCCACCACACTCCAAGGCAGTGCATTCCACTGTTGAACAGCAATTACTGTCAGGAAATCCTTCCTAATGTTTAGGTGGACTTTCTTTTCCTATAGTTTGAGTCCATTGCACCGTGTCCTAGAACTTTATCAGATGCACACAATATGGCATCAAAATGACACCACATAACCACGAAAGGGCACGTATATCAGACGATGTTGCCTTTTCACGATTATGTCCCTGCCCAAACCCATACTTTTTAATTGACGGCTGAAGCCATCAATTCCCCATGGCACTTTTTTGCCAGCATTGCCAGCATGTGAAACCTTGTTTTTCTCCCCTCATACTTACCCCCTCAATGGCTGGTCTGACACAAACACTTCCAGGTGAGATTGCAACATCCAGGTAAGTGACACACTTTTTATGACCCTCTCCAGGTTACTTGTATGTTTTAGTGTATTTAGGTGCTTGTGTAAACTTTTTTAGTGTTATACTTGTTTAATTTTTTGAATTTCCCATGTGATGAAGTCTCACGATAATCTGCAGGATTTCAAAGGAGGAAGTGAATGGAGCTTTATGCCAGCAAAAGAACACTTAAAGGGGCTCATCTGATAAAGTCCCTAGTCTCTGGAGCAGCAGAAAACAAGCTTGCTCCATCCTCAATATGATATCCCTTGAAATATTTATACATGGGTATCATGTAGCCTCTTAACCTTCTCTTCTCCAGGCTAAACATGCCCAGCAAGCTCCCTAAGCCACTCCTCATAAGGCATGGCTTCCAGACTTTTTACCATCCTGGTCGCCCTCCTCTGGACACTTTCCAGCATGTCCATATTCTTCTGGAATTGTGGTGCCCAGAACCGGACACAGTATTCCAGATGAGGTCAGACCAAAGCAGAATAGAGTGGCACTATTACTTCCCACAAGTAAACACTGTATCCCTACAGATGCAGCCTAGAATTGCATTGGCTTTTAAAGCTGCTGTGTTACATTGCTGACTCAGGTTCAGTTTGTGGTCCACTAAGAGTCCAAGATCCCTTTTGCATGTACTGCTGTCGAACCAGGTGTCTCCCATCCTATACCTGTTTATTTCATTTTTTCTGTCCAAAAGTAGTATCCTGTATTTCTCCCTGGTTGAAATTCATTTTGTTAGTTTTGGCCCAGCTTTCTAATCTGTTAAGGTCATTTGGAATTCTGACCTAGTCCAATAGCCAAACCACTACACCATGCTAGCTTTACCAGTGTTTTTTTAAATATATATATATATATATATATATATATATATATAATGGCCTGAATTCTGTTGGCAGTTCCAATTAAAGTGGCTCCATTGAACCTATAGCTGTTAGCTGTTGAGTCAACATTTATGCAAATCCTAAAGATTCAACAGGCCTACTCTAATTGTTGTGAGCCACCTTGGGTCCAATTCTGGGAGAAAGAGGCAGCATATATATCAAATAAGTAAGTAAATAAATAAAGTTGGGATTAACAATAGGATTCAAGGTTATGTTAATATACCAGTAAGTGAACAGAATCATTCATTCATTCATATCCCACTTTTCCCCTTATATAGGATTATAAATTGGCTTCCAAAGATTTTAACAATATGATACAATTTTAAAAATTATTCATACAAGGCTTTTTAAATAGTTCAGTTAAAAAACCCACAAGGTTAAAACAATACAATATGCAATTAAAGCATAATAAAAAAGAGATAAAAGCTTTTTGTCACAATTTATGTCAAATGCCTGGCTAAATAGAAAATGCTTAAGCATGTAGCACAGAAGGTTTTTTTTGTTTGCTACTCAAAATTTTGCTGGTTTGTGAACTTAATGTGTTCTATATTTTACAGTCTGCTCTTTAGCTCTTACTTTCCTTCTGATTGCTGAGCTTTTCTCACATGATGATACTGTACAAATCAGTCTGCAATTAACTAGAACAAAAAGGTTTCTACTCTGCCTTGTAGAATATACAGGTCAACCCCCATATCCATGGTTTCACTCATTCACATCCAGAAAAAAATTTCTAGGTCCTCCAATGTGATTCTATGGTCAACTTCTGGTGTTCATCTCATTGAAAATAATATCCAGTTTCAGGTATCCATGTGGGGTCTTGGAACATATCCCCCACGGATATGTCAGTCTGTAATAGTGGAGTGTAAGATTCTCTGTTGGTCATTTATGGCAGTGCTTAACCTTGCAGTTATTTTTCCCCAATGTGCCAGGGAGAAGTACCATATTTGTACTCATTGGCTACAATTGTTTCCTTCTTTCCTGGAAGCTTGCCAGGGACCAGCAACCAAGGATGCATGGATCACCACCAAGCCATGGACCACCACTTTTGAGTACAACTGATTTTGAGCAGAATTCTTTGTGAGTCACCTTGAATCCCACTCTGGGTGAAAGGTGGCATATAAATAAAAAATTAAGGTAACCTTGGCTGCTTAAAAATATATACACTGAAAAACCAGTTGCTTGGAGGGAATTTTTACCAGAGACATAGGTGAGATGCTGTTTATAAACCTATGTGATCTACTAGATTTCTGGCCAGCAAGTGTTCAACAAAAATGGCAACAAAATGACCATCCCCTTTGCAGTCCTCCAAAACAAGGTTAGATTGTTTTAGGAAAGAAAACTGGTGTTTCAGTGATAAGACTAGGAATGGATTTTTGTTTGGAAGGTGAGGTGTTCTGATATTCAGGATATAGTTCTGAGCTCAGAATAGTTTCATGAATAGTTTGAAGTGTATGTCTTTCGCACTTGGACACAGTGAGTGGATTTCACCAATTCCAGTAAAACCAAAATAGGCTTCTCACAAGCCTGAGATCTGCTCACCGCTAAGCCAACCCAGTGAACTAGACTGTTGATTAGAGAAAACAAAAAAGTCTTGTGGCACATTACAGACCAATGCATATTACTTGCCATAAGCCTTTGTGTACTGTAGCCTATATAATTTAGATGCACGAGAAATGTTCCCTTTACTACAGTGTGCAAAACATTTCAAGTTATAGACATGGCAGACCAATTGCCCAACTGGGAGAAAATAAATGAACTACACTAAACAAAAGGAGGGTTCCTAACCGTAACGCACCACAAAAAGGAGAAACTCAAAACTAGATGTATGTTGTAAATAAAATGCTATATTCAGTGAACATAAGGTTTTTAAAATTATTTTGTATCAAACATATACATAATTGTGATGTATAACAAGTTCTCATGAAATTATGACTGATAAATAAGTCTATAAATTATAATAGTCCCATCTGAATAGGTAAGTATATCCACAATGTATGGTATTTCCAATTTGATAAATATCAGACTGACTGCTCAATGAAACACCAAGGTGCCAGAAAATAAATGAACATGGATTTCACTAACAATTTTGGAAAGACAATTTTGCTGACAGGATCACCAACACCACTGGGGGAAAAAATTCTAGGAAATCAGCGGGTAATGCCAAGTCAGTAAGTCAACAGCCAAATCAGCATTTCAGGATTATGTGGTGAAAGTAGGAAAACAAATTGTAGAAGGTGAGCAAATGTGAGTTACTAGATATGGCCAAAGGTTGGGAAGTTACTGGCGGAAGGGGGGGAACAAAAATAAATAAATAAATAAATAAATAAATAAATAAATAAATAAAATCCAGGAGGGATTCTTGGAATTGTAGTCCAAACCTCAATTTCGCCATCCTCTGAACATGGTCTTTCAACCCTAGTTTAGACACAGCCAGATTCCACGTCAGTAAAAGCAATTCCAATAGGTCACAAAAGAATTCATAATCCTTTCATGCCTCAGTAAAAGTGCAGATTGATGCCAAAATATTAGCTAATATACCCCACAAGAGGATAGAGCAGCTTGCTGTGGATATAGTGGTAGTTATTTCATCATGCACAACGCTCCCATCATCTTGCAGAATTTGCTGCCACATAGCCCTAGTTTAGCTTTTTTTAAAAAAGGTTATATTTCCAGATAATAGTTCTCTCACCAGCTATTATGCATATTAATGATATGAAACTTATGTTCACAGAATGTCATATAAATAACAGGATGACCTTCTCCCTTGTGCCTACTTGGAAGCTTCCAGTTATCTGGCAGGACATTGCTGGAAACATGCTTAAAGCTGATACAGGTCTAGCTCAGCCAAGAAATTCTTAAAGAGCTGATTTTTTAAAATGAAGATCAGCTCCACCTACCTTAGAGGATGTGTTAGCCATGCTTAGAGCTCACTTATTATTATTATTATTATTATTATTATTATTATTATGTGACGGTGACAGCAGACACATAGCTTGTAATTCATGCCTATACGTTTATCCAGAGGAAGTATGAACTAGGAGTAAACACCTGTAGTGGTTTGAGTATTGTACTATGACTCTAGACGCTGGGATTTGAATCTCTGCTCAGCCACAGAAAACCAGTAGGTGATCTTGGGCAAGTTATACTCTCTCAGCCTCAGAGGAAAGCAAAGGCAACCTCCCTCTGAACAAATCTTGCCCAGAAAACCCCATGATAAGTTTGTGTTAGGGTCACAATAAGTTGGAAATGACTTGAAGACACACAACACTGATGGAAGCTGCCTAAAATACTACTGCAATTACCTATGACCAGGTACATGTATGTTTCTGGTATACAATGCTACATTTGAATTCAGGAATTCTGGTGACGCAGCCGTGCGCATAAACTGGCCTGACTCATAGATCTTTCAGAGTTCTGCATTCTAACTGGAGTTGTGGTCTTCTCACACTGCTCATCACCCCAAAGTGAAACTCAGAGGGCTGGTTTCATGAATGGTTACTCATGCAACTTTGTACTGATTATGGTAATCAAGTGGACTAAACAAACTTGAAATATCACATTTGGGATTAATTTCTTACCTGGAAAACAGCAAAGGCGTCCATAGGACAAAGAGCCACCTGCTGCTCTTGATGTTTTTTGAAATTGCTCTTAAAGTGTTTAGTTACAGTGCTCCTGATTTGCCTTATAATTACCACTGTTAGGTTCAAAAGAATATTTCTATAGCTGACATATAAAGTAAAGCATTTTTGACTACTGGGTAGACTAATTTTTATTTTTACTGAAGCCCTGAGGAGCTATTGAAATGTTTGTTTTACTCCATGAGGCTTTTGGATGTTACATTCTGAGCAAAAGCAATTAAATGTTTCTGGGACAAATACTGAGCTCTTTGCTCTACAGATGTTTCCATTTATTGCTCTCTACTGGATGCATGACAAAGAAAATGTGGCAGTAACTGCGTAGCAACATGTGGACGTTTCGACCAGCCCTAATGGCTAAAGCTTCCATGGCAAAGCCTATTCATAGATCAGACAGCAATTCCGGTTGGGTCTGCAGGCAGCTGTCTGTCTGGAGCAAAATGTCTATGTATGTCTGTATCAGAGGCTGTGTCTTGCCAATAAAATGGCCACACCTTCCTCAGCAGCAGCATGGAACAGACAGTTCACCTCTGCAGCATTATTTAGTTCTATGCACAATTCTCTAAATCTTGTCCAGGGATATAGTACATTTTATTTTTGCCAATGCCACGAGGGAATCACTGCATTCTATTACATTCTGGTGAAGGTGTGCGTAGTATCTTCTATTCCACTACCAGTCTTTAAACACTTAACCAGAGTTGTCATGACAAAAAAAGACAGAAAAAATGCAACTTTATTAAATATATAGTCATCTTTGTAAACAAAACAAAACTGCAATGAACGGGGGGGGGGGGAACTCCACACGCCTTGATGGTTGTTCAATTGGCTGAATGTAACGATGGAGCTCATCCCAGGAATCCAACTTTTTTCCGTGCCATTCCAAGACTTTCTTCTTTGTCTAAGATAGTTTGCAAGGAGGTATGCAATAACTTACCCACCCTCTTTCCTGTCTGAAATGCATATGGAAACAACACCAAAAACAAACACAGTGTGAGGCAGGAGAATAATAAAAGATAACGTATAGAATATACTTTGTGAAAATATTTCTTTTAAAATGTGAATATCAATCGGGGTGGTATAACACATTGTTTTAAAAACTGACTTCCTACAGTAAACAGTCTTGTCTAATTCTGATCAAAAAGTATGTTTAAAAAGCAGTGGAAAACTTTAAAAAATTATGTGCTCATTGTGCTCCTGTTCAACACATACAGCCAATCACATCAGCTTATATTTATAGTCTGTGTTGAATTTGTTTGCATTAATCCAACCTTGGGAAAGTTACCTTTCTGTTTTAAAACTTCCAGAATCGCCAGTTACATTGCCAAGGATCCCAAGTTATGCTGGGAGTTATAGTCCAAATAAGTAACTTCTACAAGCTCCAATTTAGAAAGGCATACATTACACCATAGTTCACCACACTATGGCAAAAGAAAAGACACATATACAATTGCCTGGTAGACTACAGAGCAAGAGGATCATTTTACCAGACTGTAACTGATGAAACATCCCTCTTACTGAGAAGTTAACAGAAGTAAAAGTAGAAGTGATCAGATCTTATAATCTCCAACCTGGGTGAAGGAAGGAGCTATTATCTCTAAGAGCATTTGTGCTGTCTGGATATCTGCAGATTATGAAGATACAGATACTGCCACTACAGAACTGATGGCATGCAACCATAACAAAAAAACCAAAACAAAACCCAAACCTATGTGAATGATGTATGTCTTTGATTGAAAAGTAAAAAAAGATTTCCTCTTCCGTATCATTTAGATATTTTAAGAAGGAGCAAGTTAGTACTTGGATGGGAGACTGCCAACAAATACTATGTGCTGTAGACTATATTTCAGAGGAAGGAACTGGCAAAACCACCTCTGAGTATTCCTTGCTTTAAAAACCCCTATGAAATTCATGGGGTTGCTATAAGTCAACAGGCAATTTGAAGGCACATACATGTGTGTGTGCGCACACGTGTACGCTATAAAGTGATGGAAAACAACATGTAACTATAATAAGCAAGATACAGATTTGGATAGCATAAACTACAGGCCAAAATAAAAGGTGTTGGTAGCACAATTTGCAATTTCCCTCTAAAGCTATCTTAGAATCATAGAATCAGAGTTGGAAGAGACCACAAGGGCCAGCTATTCCAATCCCCTGCCATGCAGGAATACACAATCAAAGCTTTCCTGACGGATGGCCATCCAGCCTCGGTTTAAAAACCTCCAAAGCAGGAGACTCCATCACACTACAAGGCAGAGTATTCCCCTCCAAACAGCTCTTACTGTCAGGAAGTTCTTCCTAATGTTTAGGTGGAATCTCTTTTCCTGTAGTTTGAACCCACTGCTCCATGTCCTAGTCTCTGGAGCAATAGAAAACAAGCTTGCTCCATCTTCAGTATGACATCCCTTCAAATATTTAAACATGGCAATCATGTCCCCTCTCAGCCTTCTCTTCTCCAGACTAAACATATCCAGGTCCCTAAGCCGCTCTTCATAGCGCATGGCTTCCAGACCTCCCACTATTTTGGTCGCCCTCCTCTGGATACGTTCCAGCTTCTCAATATCCTTCCTGAATTTTGGTGCCCAGAACTGGACACAGCATTCCAGGTGAGGTCTGACCAAAGCAGAATAGAGTGGCACCACTACTTCCCTTGATCTAGACACTACAGTCGTCCCTTCGCATTTGTGGCTTTGACTTTCGTGGTTTTGTGTATTCATGGAAAGCCGCTGAGGGTTTGCTCGGCCTTCGGCTTCCCCTCCCAGGGAATGCGTGGCTTTCCTCAGCCTTCGTTCCCGGGGGGGGGGGGGCGGGGAGCCAAAGCTGAGGAAACCTGTGCGCTCGCCACAAAGCTGCCGAACATACGCCTTTCCTCGGGCCTCGTCTGTTTGGGGGGAGGAGCCAAGGCGCTCTCTGCAAAGCTGCCGAATGTGCGGCTTTCTTCAGCTTCGTTCCATTGGGGGGGAGCCAAGCCCAAGAAAAGCCGTGCATTCAGTGCAAAGCTGCCAAATGTGCGACTTTCCTTGGGCTTCATTCTGTTTGGGGGGGAGCCAGGCCCGAGGAAAGCCACACGGATGGTGCAAAGCTGCTGAGCCGCAAAGCCTCCAAGTGCACAGTGGCGGCGGCGGAGGCCCTGTAGGTATGGTAGCAGCAGTGGCATGGTGGGAGTGGCAGAGTTGGTGGCACGGTGGCGGTGATGGGGCTAGCAATGGTGGGGGTGGCAGCGGCGGAGGGCTGGGAGGCCAATTTTATTCATGTTTTTTTTTACTTTTGTGGGGGTCTTGTGCCCCCATCCCCTGCAAAACTGAAGGGATGACTGTACTCCTCTTAATGTCGCTTAGAATCACATTGGCTTTTTTAGCTGCTGCATCACACTGCTGACTCACATTCAGCTTGTGGTCCACTAAGACTCCTAGATCCCTTTCGTATGTACTGCCCTCAAGCCAGGTGTCACCCATCCTATATCTGGTGATTTCATTTTTACTGCCCAAGTGTAGTATCCTACATTTCTCCCTACTGACATTCATTTTGTTAGCTTTGGTCCAGCTTTTTAATCTGTTCAGGTCATTTTGGATTCTGATTCTGTCCTCTGGGATATTAGTTACCCCTCCTAATTTGGTGTCATCTGCAAACTTGATGAGCATGCCCTCTATTTCCTCAACCAAGTCATTGATAAAGATGTTGAACAGCACTGGGCCCAGGACAGAACCCTGTGACACCCCACTAGTCACTTCTCTTCAGGATAAAGAGGAGCCATTGGTGACTACCCTTTGGGTTCAGTCAGTCAACCAATTACAAATCCACCTAACAGTGGCATTGTCTAGCCCACAGGTTACGTTTTTTGCAAAAATATAATGGGGGACCTTGTCAAAAACCTTACTGAAATCAAGATATACTACATCCACAGCATTCCCTTCATCTATCAAATTTGTAACTCTATAAAAAAAAGAGATAAGATTAGTCTGGCACTTCTCTATTAATCTTCTCTATTTCTATGTGCTTTTAAAAAATGCATGCCAGCTCAATGGGATTTCCTCGAGGTTAATAAAGACAGTGCAATTTCTGACATGGCATCAATAAAACTAAGAATATATAGGAATGTTCTGGAAATTACAAAATTTCTAAAAATCATGTTCCTTGTATGACTCTCATCTGTCCAAAAATTATTTCTATTTGCCAAGGGAAAAAGCCCTCTAAACCTTCACCATTTCAGAAAAGAAACACTATTTAACCTGAAGTCTGCTGATAAAATTGTATCCAATTACTAGCTTCAATTAGAGTAGACCACTGAATCAACTGCTGACTGGGAAGTTTACACTTATGTAAATCCCACTGCTTCAGTGGATCTACTCTAGTGAGACTAGCTACTGGATTCAGAGTGTAATTTTAGTTGTTTTTCTAAACCCCAATGGACCAGAACAAAAATAAAGTTGCATGATGTGAGTAGTGTGGCATTTTCTGACTCTAGGGAGATTCCAATGCATTAAGGGTATTGTTGAGGACTGTGATTTGGGTTAATCCCTCCTAATAAGAATTCCAGTGTTGTCTCAATGGGAAAAAATGCAGTTGCCCCACAAAATGGAATCAACCTGCTGACAGTCAGAGCACATCTCTTCTGCTCCACTGCAAAATGGTTCACTGAAAAATAGCACGGGACAAAAACTACTTCAAGGGCAAAGAAAACAAAAATAAAAATTCTGGGGGATTCTTTTGTGCTGGTTGTTTTTTGTTTGTTAAGAAAAACCTTTATGGCAAGAGGTTGAAATTTGGGAATACTGCTTATAATTGTGTAGGTGACCAAGCTGTAGAATGCCTGCACTATGTGTCTAGCTCTGTGTGGATTCTGTTACAAAACATTGCTCAAGAGGACTAAATGTCATGTCTTGGTACAGGGCACTTAGTTAAGGCTCAGCACTTATTAGAAGTACTAGCTTTAATTAAGGGGTTGTCTAGACAGTGAAGATAATCCTAATAGAATTCACAGAGAATACCTTTCGGCCCAACAAGATCTGACCGAAATTCGTGGGTTTTGGAAGCATATGGGCCAAAAAGCAGACATTTAAAATATTTGCGTATGCAGATGACCTGGTAATATGTCTAGAAGACCCTGTTAAATCTACATCTACCCTCCAGAAAATTCTAGAAGAATATGGGAAAATTACAGGGACTAAAATAGAGATAAAACCGTGTTGCTTACCAAGAACTTGGATGGGAAGGAAGAACATATATTAGACAGCTTGATAGGCTATAAAATTGAAAAGAAGGTTAGGTATTTGGGTATTATCATTACTAAAAACAACATGGATTTGGTGGATAACAATTATAAAAAGAAATGTTAGGAGATTAAGAAAGATATTGAGAGATGGAGACATTTACATTTATCATTGATGGGTAGAATTTCCACAATAAAGATGATGATACTGCCTAAAATGCTTCTCCTCTTTCAAAACTTACCTATAATCACAAACGATAAGTTATTCAAAGCATGGGACAAGACCTTTCTACTTTCATATGGCAGAATAAAAAACCTAGAATAAAGTGGAGAGTTTTACAAGATGAGAAAGCTAGAGGAGGACTGGGTCTGCCAAATCTGAAACTATCACCAAGTGTGTGCCATGGTTTGGCTTTATGATTGGATTGTGCTAGAAAATAATAAGCTTTTAACCTTGGAAGGCTCTGATATGAGATTTGGATTTCATGCCTACATGTGGTATGGAAAGGAGAAGATGGATTGTAGCTTTAATCATCACTTCATCAGAAAATCTCTTCTCGGAGCCTGGAAAAGGATTAAACAAAAAATCTATATTAAGCTCCCTTGGTGGGTCTCTCCACAAGAGGCCTTCAGAAGAATGGAAATGATTCATTCTGGGTCATGGTGGACATACAAGGATTTAGTGTCCTTCCAAAAGGGAGGATGTAAATTTAAGACAAAAGAGGAATTAGAACAAGACCAAAGAAAATGTAATTGGTTTCAGTATCGGCAACTTCTTGAAAGGTTTAAACTGGATATTAAGAACTGTGGCATTGAAAATTTGAATAACGAATTGGATAATATAATTACTGATGAAGGAGGCTTTAAGGTAGCAAAGGTTTATAAATTATTGTTAAAATTAGAGATGTAATCTGAAACTATTAAAGAGTATATGATAAACTGGTCACATAATGTTGGTAAAAGCATTTTGATAGAGGACTGGGAAGTTCTATGGAAAAAAAATATAAATTTCTCGATAAATCACGAACTGAGAGAAAATTGTTATGAGCTCCTGTTTCGATGGTATCTGACCCCAGTGAAGTTGGCAAAAATGTATAAGGAAATGCAACCCAATTGTTGGAAGTGTGGGGAACTAAACAGTTCGTTCTTTCACAGGTAGTGGACATGTAAAGCAGCAAAGAAATTCTGGGTAAATATGCATGATGAGATTACTAAGATTAAGAAAAACTTCAAATTAAATCCTGAACTATATTTGTTGAATATATTTGACATAGAGTTTCCACGAAAATTCAAGAACATTATGCTTTACATGGTCACCACGGCAAGGATTGTCTATGCAAAACGTTGGAAACAGTATACAATTCCAGGTCAAGATGCATGGATGTTTAAATTATGGGAAGTGGCCCAAATGGAGCAACTTACAAGTTGGGTTAAACTTCGCTCGGTCGAAAATTTTAGAGAAGAATGGAAACCTATAATTGAATATTGGAGTAGAAAATGGAGTGGATATATGGTCACATGGCTTAAGGGATAAATCCCTTGGTTTTTTCTTTTTTTGTGTGTGTGTTAATGGCTTGATTAAGAATAGTTTAAGATTAGAATTCTATATTCAAACCCTTCTGCCTGTATTGCAGGTGGACAAGAGAGATCTTATGTATAAAGATGTTGAGAATTTGTTTAAACTACAATATATCTGAGGTATTAAGCTGTTAAACTGACCCTGTAATGACTAATTAAGGAGTACAGAAAATTTATATTGTGATTTAGAAAGAACAAATTGTGTTTGTTAAACCGACTCAGAACTGATGAGTTTGGAAGTCTTGTTAAGAATTGTGGAAAATGATGGTATAACTGATGTTATAAAAATAATAATTTTTAAAAATCCATTTACTGTGCAGGAAAAGCATTTGTGGCTTTTCCCGAGGTTTTTTAAAATAATCTGTGTGCATTAGTGCTCATTCGGGCATCTGATTCACATCACAGCACATACTCGGCAAGGAAGTGGAAAGCTGATTGGTCAGACGTGTGCGGGGGTGGGCTTTCTGGCAATAAAGTGGCCAGAAGCATCATTTTGGAATTTTGCATTATTGATTGTGAACATTTTTGCTGCGCTGAGGCGACTAAACAGTTTTTTTAAGCAGAAGTTCGCAGCTGCACACCTTTGATTTATAGTTGAAAAAAATACTGTGCAGTGGCGACCACTTGTGGAGAATAATAATGCTAGTAATTTACTCTTGGCCACCATCTTAATTCACAGGTATGGCTGCGTGTGTACTTCAAACACGGATAGTTTCGCATAGCAGCAATTTTGCCAAAGGACTGTTGAGACAAATGAACACTGCTGCGAATCTGCATTAATGCGCAGCAACCACATTATATTTTCTAATCTAGATAAGTCCTAATATAAGGAAACGTGCATTGAAGTATGTTTCTTCAAAGCTGCTGACATCTTGCAAAGTAAAATTTTAAATCAAAACAGGTCAATACAATTGTCCCTTTATATTTGCTGGGTTTGGTTCCAGGACCCCCCTGGATACCAAAATCCATGAATACTCAAGTCCCATTATATGCAATGGCATAGCAAAATGGTGTCCCTTATATAAAATGGCAAAATCAAGGTTTGCTTTTTTGGATTATTATTTTTTAAAGAATATTTTCAAGCCATGAATACTTAAATCCGTGGATACGGAGGGATAACTGTACTTCACCTTGAATGATCTACTTATTAACATGTCAAAATGCACACCACAGATTGAATTATTTCAACATTCACAAGTATCCACTGACCTCCATCATCTCAAATATGCTTTCTGGATCAAGGCTCCCTCTTCCAACTTTTTTCATACAGGTTAGGTCACCTCTACTGGTCACAGAAATGAGGAGGCTAGCCAAGGAGCATGCTTCCTCCTGAAGGGTGGCATCCACTACATGCCTATAACCAATCTGGAAGAAGGAGCAAGCAACAAGCTTAGGCTGCAATCCAAGGCATAGTTTTCTGTGAATAACACCCATTGAATACAGTGGGACTTACTTCTGAGGAAACATACACACATATCCTGTTATTAAGCCCCAAGAGCCATTTATATGTACATGGGGGATACTGGTGCACTCAGCTGTTCAAGAGACAAGAATCTTCCTATTTTTTTTTGGTGTCAGAGACAGCTCTGACACTAGTGAACAATCAGTATTGTCCACCACTTCTGAGCACAAGCATTCTGCACGTCCTGACTGCCTTCACATCAGATTGGCTATACATTAATCTTTATATAACTGCACCATCTGAGGCAAGATGGGTGGTAGTGACAAGGCCCTCCTGGTAGCTATATCCAGTTTGTTAAACACCCCCCTCTCTACTGCCTATTTTCTTGCCTTCTGAGCATCAAGGAAAACATTTGGAATCTCCCAGGCATTTTCATGCACTTTTATACATAACAGCTTTAAGTTTTACTCTGGCTTGAGTGGGTTTTTACACTGTTGATCTATTGCTTTCCTTGATTATAATTCTGTTGTTTGTTTGTAAACTCATTCTGGGAGTGATAAATTCATTATTACGGTCATTGACGAGCAAATTCTGGGAGTACAAAAACCTTGTATTGTATTGAAAGCTTATCATGACAGGGGCCACAATAAAAATGTGGAGAGACAAGTGTAGAGGAAAACAGTCAAGAATTTTCAGAAGCTTACTTTGCTTAATGTCACAATGCAGGGGACATTATCCACATTAAGTCGAATACAGTCAAAGGGATCATCAGAGAGCTCAATCTCCCGTCCTCCTTCATCATCCAAAACACGTACTTTGGGTATTCTGAAGAAAATGGAAGTGAATGTCAACCAATATGTCACCCCTGGTAATTTGTTATGAAGGCCTATTTCCTTATTAAAGTCAAGCATTCAAATATACCGGTAACAAAGATCAAAGACAGAAGAGTTTCATGGTTGTGTGTTCCATTCTAAAAACATTCATAGTCAACAGATGCCTATATAATAATTGCTGTGACACAGAAAGAGGAAAGCTGGAGCCAGGAGTACTGGCCACTACAAAAGTTAAATTCACAGAACAGTATGTACTCGATGTGTTGTGGCAACACCAAATGCACTGGTTGAATCAATGAAGATATAGCTTCTTTCACTGTGAGCCAAGGTCATGTCAATAATCTGCCATTTAGCTGCCGTCCCACAGTGAAACGCTGCTACAATGCAACATGTACCCAAAGTTAAATGGGTGTTTCTATGGTGACAGTGAATTATTAGTAGTTGTCCCTTCGTATCCACGGATTTGGTATCCATGGATTTAAGTATTCATGGCTTGAAAATACTCTTTAAGATACACCATTTTGCTATGCCATTGCATATAATGGGACTTCAGTATTCATGGATTTTGGTATCCACGGGGGGTCCTGGAACCAATCCCCTGTGAATATGAAGGGACAACTGTATATTTTTAAATCTGTTAGCAACCCTGAACTCTCTGGAAAAATGGTAGGATATAAATGTGTGAAGTAACAATACTTAATGAACATTGTTCCAGTAATATGGCCCTCCTCTGATTAATTTCTGGGCCATCTAATATTGCTGCTTTTACCTCTAACGGTGACAGCATCATTTACTGTTAGGCATCATCAATATACAGCAGTATTAAGAGCAAATCTAGGATTAGCTTATATTGCCAGAACAGTGCTCAAATTGCAGTCTCTACAACCCAACCCTTCATACATTTAAAATAGCATTTTCCTACTGGTAACTTTACAGATGTTTTGGACTACACCTTCCATTATCCCAGACCATTGGTCATCCCAGCTGGTGCTTTTGGGAATTGTTATCCAAAACATCTGGGAGGGCACCAGGTGGGGAAGAACAGTTCAGAGGATACGGCTGTTAAATGAAAAAGCACAACACGCACATGCACACGCACACACACACACACAGATACCCCAACATAGCAACATGCCTGCAGTCAGTTCAAAGCTGACAATTTCCTTTATTATCACTGGCCTGTAGGCAGTTCTTAAACATGCACACACACCAGAAGAGATTCAGTTCATTTTCTGAATAGAAGGGGTTTTCACTAAACCTTGGGGAAAGTGCTGTTCCACTTTTGTGAACTTTTTACAAATGAAATTGTATCAGCAAATAATTTAGAACAGCCTTCCCATCTGTAAAAAAGAAAAGGCACATTCCCAGCATAATACGGATTTATTCCAAAGCTGATTTTTTTCTTCAAATAAACAGCCTAGAACTGTTTTGTACAGCCTTTCATAACTGTGCCAAAGTGCTATGTAAGTTTTATATAATACAGCAAGAAACAAAACACAAGACAAGATGTTTTCAACTAGACGTCTTGGCAAAGTTAGGAAGCCTGATGGAGTTATAACATTTTAGACCATGGCTGGAGAACTAAGTTGAGAGTCATGGTTCTCTGCATGGAGTTACCCATCCCTGATTTAGACTAACAAAGGGCCTTCTGTTCCACATATTCCTTTCTGAAAAAGGTGTATGCTCCTTTACCTGGTATTAAATAGTGCTGCCTTCACAGCAATTGAAATGGCATCAAACAAGTTGCCACCACACTCCAGTAGCTGAAATTAAAAAAGAAATAAAATAACAGTGACTTTTATATGACAAGTCCTACGAATGTACCAGTCCTAGAACCTCTGAATGTATAGTGTCATGTTGTATTTCTCTCAAAGAAGATATTCTAATATACATTCAATTCACAAACATGTCCAATGACAAGAGTACTAATCAAATACACTTTTACAAAAACATGTGAGCGAAGCCTGCAGATTTCTTGGCGTGGACCTCAGGGACTGGCTGTTGACTTTCTTGTCGGTTGACTGGGGACTGCACAGTACAGCCTCTTTTTCTGGTTTCAGTAATGTTTTAAAAATATTTCAAACAAAACACAGAGCTTCCCAGTAAAGCAATAAAAAAATAGCATCTTATGATGCCAGAAACACTTTGGATAGAACGATTATGTGTAATAGGAAAGGATCTTAAACAACATATATAATAAAATCACATGGGATTTAGTTTACTATTCCAAGGGATCTATTTTACAATTAAACTACTATGAAGGAAAAGAAAAGACCTCTGTTTATCTAGTTAAGTAATGGGTGGCCAAAGAGATTTGCTTGATTTAAAACTGCGTTATCAAAGTTTGGCCATACTAGTGTTGAGGAAAAGATTCTATTATCTGAAACTAGAAGAGATCCAATCTAAGCATAGCAATTTTCTAAAACAGCTGGATGCCTTTTGTGACCATTCCTCATCTGCTAGATAATTCAAGTACAACATGATTATTCTTCAAGCAGAGTACAATGGAAGCTCAGCACAAGTTGTTTGCAGGAACCCAGAAGGAAACCAGAAATGATGAACTGCTCCCTACTACTCTTGCCAAGGGAATCACAATACTTATTTTATACACACACACCCTGCCTTTCTCCCAGTGTGGGATCTAAGGAAGTATACAAAAGTACTAAGACAGAATATATGACAATACAAAACAGCTCACAAGTTATATGCACCCTCAGCCATTTTTGCATTCCTTGCAGCCATTCTTGTAGCCCATGTTGCTGCTACTGAATTTGCCATCATTGCAGCAATTAAAAAAAAACACACATACTGTTTTTCCTTTAAATTTATTACCAAGCTACTGAATTTTAGTGTGGAGCAGTTGCAAAGAACTCTTTAGAACAGCCACCAGCTTTAAAACAAGGTACCCACTCCCTGGGTGTGTTGTTTATAAGCAGGGATACAAAGCATATGGTCAATGGCCCCTGAGCTCTCATATACCTGTGTCTTCTTTTTAAAGAATTTCTGCTTTTGAAATGAGCATTTCTGTTCCTGAAGCCTCCGTAAAAACAAGGTGTTGACCTCCCCCAATCTTCTTTTGTACCCCCACAAACAAGCTTTGCAAAATCAAATATGGACTATGTGTGCATGTGGGGATCCTGTGTTTCCTGATTTTCTGGTGCTGATGTTGCCAAGAAAACTGGCCACCGTTTCAAAGCAGAAATGCCTGCTTTAAGGGGTGGAAGTGCTGCCTCTGAATTTGGCGCTGCAGTGGAGGTGTGCCTGACTGTGATGGATTAGGACCCTTTATTACAAGAGCCATCTTTAATATAAAGGAATATATAGTGACATCTGTAGATGCGGTTACATTTAAACTTTCTATCCTGACTTTGAGAGAAATAAACTCATGACTATTGAATTAGTCAATGACTTGAGAAATTTTCTGAAGCTCCATTTAAACTGAGCTCAAATTTGTTTTACTTACCAAGACATCAACGTAAAGCACCCAGCAGTGCTCTCTGGGACTAATACAAAGCAACTTCAAGTCGATACTGCTCTCATTGTAAAATATTCTGTAGAGGGTGTTTGCTATTTCAGTAGCCAGCTCCTCTCCACCCCGGCCTTCAAACTCTGGAGTAGCATTTGCTGAACTGGAAGGAACAGTTTTTTTTTTTTTTTTAAATCTTAGCTCAAAGAACTCTTGGCAAAAACAGAATACTGCATCTATTTTCTTTCTTGCTAAACAAATTCAAATTTAACAGATAAGTACAGGTATGCCTCAGTTAACAAAGTAGATGTGTTCTTGGGCATAACTTCTTTAACAGAAAATTTAGTACCAGAGGCATAAATAACATAGAAAGAATAGAGATAGGTCCCTGTAACATAGAAGAAGATGAATTCAGCTTGTTTCAGCAAACTTTTAATATAAACCTAACAATATACACATGGAAAATGGAACAAGCAGGTCAAGTAAGCCTTGTATAAGAAAACAAAAAGATTTTAAACCTTCTAGAGACTACTTGAAAGCTTCTTCCACAATGTATCCAAGGATGATTCCCCCCACCTCTTTACCAACCTCTACTTTTCTTATGATTTCCATTTTGGTGACCAAACTTATAGATCTGTGCTTTTTTAACATGCTGGGGGGAGCTGGTGAGGCAGGATTACCTGCTCTCCTCTTTTCTCTTGATCTTGCTATTCATGCATGCTAAGTAAGGGATTTTGGAGCCAGCTGCTGTTTACCTTGCCTGGTGTAGGCAGGCACACACAACTGCAGTAGGATTGGCTAGACTGGAATCCCATTTTCCCCCAGCCCAAGCTTTATTGCATTCTTTAATGCAGACACACTGCTGCAACTCAATATAAAAGTCTGTGCATTTCCAGTCCTCCATCACCATCTTCCCAATACCAATGCTGCTACAAAAAACTTGCAGGTAGACAAGAGGACAAAGAAGAAAAGGGGGACTATGACTAGATGAGTGTAAAAAGATTTTGCAAAAGGAAGCATGTGAAGTCAAAGGCTTTCACAGCTGGCATCCATAGATGTTATTTAAAAACACAGAAATTCTGGACCAGGCCAACAACTATCATGTCAGAATGCACAGAAAAACTATTGAAATCTACCAACACCTGGACAACTTCAACAAGAAAGAAGAAATCCTAAAAGTAAACAAAATCTGGCTTCCAGTTTTGAAAAACAATAGAATCAAAACTCAACACTTGCAAATGAACTCCACCCAGGGACAGGGGGATTTCCAGCAGATAATGGACCATCAACCAACCATTAGCCAAACAGACACTAATCATCCTTGCATTTCTATACACAGAAACTAAACATCCAATTACATAAATTTACATATACTCTCCAACAGGGGTTCACAATATATAAACTCCACACACACTCCTATCTAACCATTCTCTGAAGATGCCAGCCACAGATGCAGGCGAAACATCAGAAAGAAACTATTCCAGAACATGGCCTCACAGCCCAGAAAAAAAACAAGGAAAATCTATAAAAAGAAGCTTCTTTGTCAGAGGATTTTTTAACCAAGGGCTTGCCTACACTACAGGCAAAAGTACAAATGGCTTCCTGCCCCAGAGCTGCCTTGCTACCTGTCACTCCACAGGTAGCCGGTAGGTTGTCTACACGTCCCTGCATACGCATGTTGCTCAGATTCACCACTGCTGTCTTTCTCCATCAGCTCCCTGGCAGAGCTAGGACAAATTACTGCCTGGTACGTGCTGCCATTTCCCTCAATGTCTGGCCACTTCCCGGCCCAGAACGGTGATGGAAAGCTTTCCCCCTCCTCGATACCGCTTCCACCAGCTCACATTCACTTGTCTGACAAACAAGGCACCAGATCACATGGCTGGGCACCTTGTTTGCCTCAGAGGAAGCGACTGCATGCCAGCAGTGGCGGCACCGAGGAGGCAAAAATCTTTATTCACTGTTCCAGGCTAGGAACTGGGTCAGACATTGAAGGAAATGGCGGTGCTTGCCTGGCAGCCATCTGTCCTGCCTTCCTCACCCCAAATCCAGGGCGAATCCATATAGGAAACACCAGAGTTTTCAGCAAACTCCAGAGCAAACCGTGAGTTTTAAAACCTGGGTTAAAGTGGCAATACCCCAAGTTTGGTGCAGATAGGGGCAGTACATCATGTGGCCTTACCACACCAGATTTTGGGGTGTGTGTGCATGCATTTTCCCCCCTTGTGTACACAAGCTCTTTGTTATTCTTTTATAAAGAAATCTATATATCACTGGGCACCCCAAGTAATCCAATTACTTGGATTTCTTAACTCTTTCTCTTTGTCACACTCTCCTAACGACCAGATTTGATGGAGGTTTGATTTCTGAAGTTAAGAACAATTGGTTCATTCTTTATTCAGGTTAAGAATAGGGAACAAGGTTGAAAACTGCTAACAATATAGCCTGTTAAACATGACAGATTAAGGAGACAAATGCAGTGGGTGGGAAACAGATGAAGTGACAGCATCATCAGCATATTCTTAATTGGCCATTGCTGCATGGGTGGGTTCCAATTCCAAACACATACAAAGCATTTCAAAAGGACATGCAGCCTTCTCCCTGGTGAAAAGGTATCTGTACAAGAGTATCAGCACTAACTAGAGCTTAAGAGAGTTCCTCTTTTTTTTGGCTACAACTCTCAGAATCCCTAGGCATCAATTCTATGCTGCCTGGAGGATCCTGGGAACTGTAGTCCAAAAATTAATTTTACCAAGCTCTAGCCCTAACCAAAGAGAGTGAGTTTACAATATAGGACTGCCATTACAGCCTATACTCTTCCTTGTCACAATTTATGTGGGATTTAGCTCCATAGCACATGGAGGCAAAGACTAGCTCCTTATCTTCCCTTTTCTCCAGAAGGAAATTTGCACAGTGAGCAGTCCTAGCCAAGAGTTACCTCGAATATCAATCTGAGACAGGCAGAACCACAGGCCGATGTGGCTAAAGGTGGGGAAGAAAAGATCATGCTTGTGGACAACAAAGTACCCCATTCCAAGCAGAGACAATCCTAACATGACCCCACATTCCACACCACCACTCTAGGTAGAAAAGTGTGCCCCAGTCCTAATATGGACAACTATAACTGTTGCCCAACTGAAGAAATCTTAGTAATGAAGAAACGGAAGAAATCTAACAAATAGTTACAACTATGGGCAACTATCAGGGCTTAGGGGTCTGCACTGCCCCCACAGGTGAACTTGGAGGGCTGTACTAAACCACAAACCAAAATGGTTTTGCCCATAAATGCCTTCTAGGAGATATGGAAGGCAGTTTCTCCCCTTTTTTTGGCCCTCTCTGGAATATTTTCGGCCTGGGGAGGCCTTTGGGAAGGGAACCAAAAATCACTTCCTGCTTAAAGTAAAGGCCACTTCTTGGCCTAAGATGGCTTGGAGGGATGCAAAACATGACAAAATTGCCCACATGTCCCTGAAGGGCATTGGGTGGGATTTTTTTTTTTAATTGAACTTTGCCCACCCCTGTTGTAACCCATTAAATCTGCATATTAGTGAACAGAATAATTCTGAACTACATACACTTTGTTTTTTAGATGACACATACTATCTAAGGCACCATCTAAAGGAGAATATTCTTTTCATGTGTGTGAGAGGAAGGGAGGAATGCCTCTTCAGAAATGATGCTTGCTACCTCTACTTTGTTTGGTCTTTAAAAAAAACCTTGCAATTAAAATATTCTTTTTTAAAAAATGCTGCCCAGCTGATCAAATCTTTTTAAATCAATGAAAACACTTTTATCTAACCAATGAAGCAATTAAACACTGAAGACCTACTCAAAATGTTCTAATAGAGCCTTTCTTCCCAGAGAACATGTGCAAAAACTGTGACTGTGTGGGAGAACTAAATGACTATGACAGAACAGTAATTAGAACCTTCTCACATACGGTTATAATTTCCTTGCTTTTCAAATTCAGTGTCTTTATGATGTACTGTACTGTACTAACCAACCCACCGCAATGCATTATCTTTTTTTTTTAATGCTTCATGCTTCAGTATGATTTTTTCAGACAAAGACGAAGAATGCACTTGCTATGCATTCCCCCCACATGTTGCCCAAGTGGCTACTGAAAAGAAAGACAGGATATCCACTGACCTTTATTCTTTGACTGTTTTGCTATTTCAGTCTTCAGTTTTCAGGGGAGAGGGGGACAGGGGAATTAGCATATCAAAATATGGGAGGACACTGGTTGAAAACATTTGCCAAATACTCATATGTCAAATTACAAGCTCACATTTTACAGCAATAAGATTTGCATTATAATGTGTGAGCACCAAAACCCAGCAGCAGGGTTTCAGGACTGCAGTTGCCATGTCAGAGGTGCCAGCATAGCAACATGTCAGATGAGAACATGTATGGCAAAGGGAAACTTGGCTAGGTTTCCGCTAGTCTGAAAACACACTTATTCCAGGAGAAGGTAGAGAAATTGTCATTCCAACAGGAAGCCAGAAAGTCTGGCCATGGCACACACTGGGTAGCTGAGCCAATAACACTGGTTCCAACTGGCCTACAGAGTTTGTGGGATGGGCAGGGAAAAGGAGGCTCAAGTGGTATGATTCATTTGGATGTTCAAATCTCACACACAGTGCTTACTAAAAGACCAACTTTTAACCAACATAGAATGTATGGCATGTGACTTATTCTGCATACACTTAATCTGATTTATGGTGCAGAAATTAGGGGGTTAGATATCAATACTTGCAAAGCCTTGGAAACTTTACAGAACAAATTTATCTTTATTTGAAAACTTTATTCTCTTCCAACTGGAACTCCTGCAGCTTTTTTGTGTACTGAATCTGGTTGGCTGTCAGTTCAAACAAGAGTAGATTGTGCCCAGTTAAAGTACTTCAAAAAAACCTGTCACTTTCCCAAATGACCACCTTCCAGCACTATTACATGGAACTGAGTAACAATCAATACTGGAAACCAAACTTACAAAATCTTCTAGATAGTTGATACTTCCCTGAGTTGAACTGTGTATGAATAAGAAGCAATTAAGAGATTGGCTATTTTACATAGATTCAAGAAGGCATCTGCAACCAATTAGGATCTCAAAATTTTCTCCGTGGTTCTCCTTTTTGAAAACAGAACATTTTAGAGCCAAATATTTGATCAAACTCAAGCCATCTACCTTAAGAATTGCCTTCAAAGAACTGCAATCTCAAGTAATGTCAACTGTGGTTTTAGATGGACGTATAATAAGGTGCTATTTGTAAACAGACTATGTATTTGCAGTCAAGTTCGGGTGGAAGACATTGTGCACTGCTGTCAGGATAAGTACCAGACGTGACAGATTCCTGCCAATTTTAGTGTTTTCCTGTAACCTTGCTGGTAATTGTGTTTTCATTTCTTTCTGCTTGTTAACAAGTGCTCTGTGGTGACTATGGAAAGGGGAGTATAATGGTTAGTAATGGAAATGTAGAGGTAAGCTTGTAGCTGCACAATCAGCTTGGGAAACATGGATGGATATTACCTTGGAAGCGGGGTGTGTGTTAGGGAATAGCACTGAAGCCTGCCAGATTTCATAGATTGTAATACGCTTGTAGTATACTGTCTGCCTTCTAAGTTTCAGTTCAGAGCAACAACTTGTACGATATGCTTTCTGGATCACTGCACCAATATAGTTTTCTGTTTAACTCTGAAACTGCAGGTCACTGCATCTGGGAATGCAAGTACATGACAATTACATGCTAAGTTGTCCCCTGTATAGTGACCCTGAGAGATAGTTTTAACACCTTTGCTAACAAAGGGAAGTGGGAACCCTCTAGTATAGTGCTTCTTAACCTTTTCTTTACCAGGGACCCCTTTAAATATCTTTTGTTGCTGCAGACCCCCAAAGCTTAACAACACCACCACCACCAAGTGGTGGTGGTGATGATAATACAGTACAATTACACCATCCATTAAACCTTCCCTCAGAAGCACTGGAAGGGGAGGGAAGACTTTTCTACTGCAAGTTTGTGGCTGGAGTGGATTGAATGGCAGTATGCAGCCAGCCTTGGCTCCTGTCATGTGGCCGCTCCACTGCAGGCAGGCAGGTAAGCTGAGCAGCCTTCAAGCCTTTGCGGACCCCCTGTGAGGACATTGCAACCCCCTGAAGGTCCCCAGGCCACAAGGTAAGAACCACTGCTCTAGCAGAATTGGTTCAATTTATTTTGAGTAATACCAATGACTATGTAACACATAAAGTGGCCCTTGTTGCGCTGGCTGCCGAAAAGATTAGAAAGAGTTATATAAAATTGCCATGGAGATTCAAAGTATTAAATTGATTTTCACATTGACAACTTAGAAATTTACCTATCACTTGAAAGGTTTTTACTTTTTATACCAGCTTGGCAATAACTTTGGTTACTGCATGTAAAATTATGGGGTGTTGTTTGTACTTTTGTACTCTTCTACTTTTTATCTCTAATGTTTTGTGTATTTTTTAAAAAATATTTTATCGCATTTCATAAAATAAAAAAAGAAGAGCAATTAAAACAAGCTTCAATTGTAGATTCTTTACAATTTTGCATCATTAATATATATAAAGAATTGTTACTGAATCTTCTTATATCGATTTCCGTAAGTTCATCCATAAAAACATTCCCTGAATTGATCAGCTCTAGAACCCATGCTCTCTTGATAATACCCAGACATCCCTCCTGCACCCATCTTGATTTTATCTCAGAATTTTAACTTAAGCTGTCTCTACATTTCCCTAGTAATAATCAAAATGGATTCTAAAAAGATATTTCTTGTATATTCCATTCCCCCCGCCCCCAATAGTCAATTACTGGTGACCAGTCATTATGTAATTTGTTTGTATGATTTTTCTTAGCTTATTTGTTAGGTTACCTAATTCAATCATGTCAACTAATTTTAGCAGCCAATCATTTATAGTTGGAATTTCTTTTGTTTTTCAATTTTGGCACAATAATGTTTTGTATATTTTAAGCTCTTTGCCACTGACTTTGGCTAGCACAATAAACGTACTGATGATAACTGAATCTGCATTAGAAATCCCCAGGTTTAGTGATAGGGCAAGCCAATAAGCACATTGCATCTGAACATGAGCAGAGTGCCTTCCTTTCACCATTCACTAACTGCAATCGGATCCTACATATTTGAGATGAAAAGGTCATGTTGGATCTATCTAGTCATAACATGTTTTATTTTAGAAATTATCCAGCATTAAACTTTCTCAGGCTAGAGGGGCAGACTAGGCAATATCATGAAAGAGTTTCCTTGTTGCAATAGCTGATCACCAAACCAGATCAGTAAACTTTTAAAGAGGGTTGGGGGTCCTATCACACGACCCACTCTGGCCTACTGCTGGTTTCTGTAATTTCCCTGCAGCTCCTACCATTAACCAAAGCTTTGTGACAGTCTCTCAAAACTATATCCTGACACTCCTCAGCTTCCAGTGTCTATTTTAGCCACAGACCTTTCTTCTGATACTCCCGGTCTACCATGTGATATCCCAGCAACACTCAAGTCTCATCACAGTTAATTAGGCTTCTTCAGCATGGCAGTCAGTACAGCTCAGGCTAAGCAATTCTTTGCTGACACACCGGAAGTGTAAGATGAGGCCAGTCCATTAGCTAAATTCTCTACTTTCTTACAATATGCTACAGGGTGTACCATTGTCTGCCATGTGGAGATCTCTAAACAGAGAGCAGGATATAAATATATTAATAAAATAAAACAATACAATAACTGCTTTTGTACAAGAAAATTTCAAGCAAAGCTACTTAGGTGTCAGATTTGAACATACAGTGCTTGCTGTATTTAAACGAACCCTAGGCTCACCCTGTGCTATACAGCACTCCTACAGCCTGTGAAGAAAGGAGTCTGCCCACTCTATGTCCATGAAAGGAGGCTGTAGCTTTATCATTCTACCTGTCAAACCAGTCCATACTGGCTTCAAAGTATGTCAACTGCAAATATACATGAGTGAAGATGGCACTGCAGCTTTCAAACATATGGGCATATTTTAAATTTGTTGTTGCTTTGTTCCTTCAAGTCATTTCTGACTTATGGTAACCCTAAGGTGAACCTATCACAGGATTTTCTTGGCAAGATTTGTTCCGAGGGGGCTTGTCATTGCCTTCCTATTAGGCTGAGCATGAGTTGCTCAAGGTCACCCAATGGGTTTCCATGGCTGAGCAGGAGTTCGAACCTTAGTGTCCCAGAGTTGCAGTCCAATGCACAAATCACTACACCACACTGGCTCCTAATTCTTAACATTAAAGAATTTGCTTTAAAAAAACACATAACCCCTGAAGGCACCCTTACTATGCATATCAACTTTATTTAAGGTATCTATGTTTCATGGTCTTGGAAATACGACTCAGACAGAGACAGAGACTACGTGCGAAAGGGATCTAGGAGTCCTAGTAGACCACAAGTTGAACATGAGTCATCAGTGTGATGCGGCAGCTAAAAAGGCCAATGCAATTTTGGGCTGTATCAATAGAATTATAGTGTCTAGATCAAGGGAAGTAATAGTGCCGCTCTATTCTGCCTTGGTCAGACCTCACCTAGAATACTGTGTCCAGTTCTGGGCACCACAATTCAAAAAGGATATTGACAAATTGGAGCATGTCCAGAGAAGGGCAACTAAAATGGTGAAAGGCCTGGAAACCATGCCATATGAGGAGAGACTTCGGGAGCTGGGTATGTTTAGCCTGCAAAAAAGATGGTTAAGAGGCGATATGATAGCCCTGTTTAAGTATTTGAAGGGGTATCACGTTGAGGATGGAGCAAGCTTGTTTTCTGCTGCTCCAGAGACTGGAACACGGAGCAATGGATGCAAGCTCCAGGAACAGAGATTCCACCTCAACATTAGGAGGAACTTTTTGACAGTAAGAGCTGTTCAGCAGTGGAACACACTCCCTCGGAGCGTGGTGGGGTCTCCTTCCTTGGCAGTCTTTAAACAGAGGCTGGATGGCCATCTGCCGGGGATGCTTTGATCGAGATTTCCTGCGTGGCAGGGGGTTGGACTGGATGGCCCTCGTGGTCTCTTCCAACTCTACAATTCTATGATTCTATGTTCTCTGTCTCAACATCAGATAGATTCTTTTATAACAACACAGAAAGGAAGATAGAAATGTCCCACTACAATCACATTGCATTGAAAAAAACACAAGCAATTAAGAGTCTGAACACTTTTAACTGCATGTTTATGAGGGAACATTCAAAGTTTCCTTGGCAAAGCAAGTATATATAGAAAAAGGTCTGACAAGTATCTAAATTACCTGCACTGGGCAATTTAGCCTCTACATAATTATAAGCAAACTCAGTTTCTAAATTGTAGGAGAGATTTAATAGACAATCCATATGAACATCAAATTATATTACATCCATAATGCACTGAGGGTGAGATCTGTGTTATGCCCAATTAAAGAACAAATTTATCGTTCTCACAGCAACATTCCATGCCTGTTTCTTTGTGCTTGGCATTTTGCCTCTTTATTATAGGATTACATTACATTTACAAAGCAAAGCAAACGGCTATGCAGTTACTGAGATATGAATGGAAGTGTCTTGAATACTTAGCACTATATAAGTGCTAAGTATTATTATCTAGATGTGCTTTATACTGCATAGTTTCATGTCGGATTGCTATTGTTGCTTCTGTCAACATAAATTTATGCTAAACAAACAAAGTAAGAGGCAAAAAAGTCATTAGTTGGTTTATGCTACTTCCTTCACCTTGCCTCACCCATCTCATGGGAAACCCAGCTGTTCTTCCATCCATATTGAACTTTTTCTACAATAGAAGGTGCAGTCTGTCAATGTTCTATTGCTCACACTCTTGTCTTGAGAACTTGGAATAATTATGAATATTCTAGCATGTCATAACTGCTCCGCACATGACCATCACAAGTATGGCTCATCTATTATCATGCACAATTTCTAATTAGCTCAATTAGAGTTCTGTATGCTTGGTCACTGGAATTCCAAAATACTACTTGCCCCTCTGTAACATTCAGGCAAATTGTATTGATTAAGATCAAGTAAACAATGTGAAGTCAAAGGCTTTCTCTGAAGATGCCAGTCACAGATGCAGGCTAAACGTCAGAAGAAAACTCCTCCAGAACACAGCCTCACAGCCGGGGGGGGACCCCCCCCCCAAAAAAAACCAAGGAAAATCTATCAAGTAAACAACTTAGTGGCAACTCTCAAATTCTTTAGTAACTCTCACTAGAGAACTTTTTGGCACAGTCATAAAAGTGTTCCTCCAGTTCAGGTATAATAGTGTTCAACATATAACCACAGGGCGTGTGTGTGCTTTAAAAGCCAGGCTTCATGTGATTCATTCCTCATTTCAGTAACAATGCAATTAACATATAAAATAAAAATTATAGTGGAAGACTCAGGTCTAGAGTGACCAGAAGACAAAGAAGGCAGGACTTCTGTACCTTTAACAATGCATGAAAGGGAGAATTTCAGCAGCTTTAACCTGTCATGTGAGCAATGTCTGCCGAAACTAGCTCTTCCATACAACTATTAAAAGAACAGGAGAACTGACCTCTTTTTGTGTCTAGGCACCCTTTTTACATTCCCCTCTTGTCTCTCTTAAAGTGAAGGAGAAAACAAGATTGCACTCAAAATGAGTTCATACTTATAATAACTTTTAAAATTGTGTGCTGGGGTGGGGGGCTGATCACCAAAATCTCAAAACAATAATATATTCAGCTCAAGGAAGCTATAGTAAATCATAAAAAAAAGTGCTCTTGGTATTAAAAATCTGTTCTGTTAGCACCATCTAGTGGTAGGCTGATAATGGGTTTAACTGTTTCTAACATAATGGGGTGTTAACTGCATCTAATATAAATACTGTATACAGTAATATATAAAGTAGATGAGAAGCATGATTAATGATTAAAAAATCATTCATCATGATTAAAAAAATCATTAATCATGATAAAAGAATCACGATTAAAAAAAGTAGATGTGTTCCTGGGCATTACTTCTTTACAGAAAATTAGGGACTAGAGGCAGAAATAACAGGGAAAGAAAAGGAATAGGTTCCTACAGCACACAAAAAATGAGCAGTTCAATGTGTTTCAACAAACTTTTTATCCAAATGCAATAATATAGAATATGAAATTTTACTAAATCTGGGGTTGTTGTTGTCTACCTTCATTTCCAACTTACAGCAACCCTAAGGCAATCCTACCATGGGGTTTTCTTGGCAAGATTTGTTCAGAGGGGGTTTGCGTTTACCTTCCTCCCAAGCTGAGAAGGTGTGACTTGCCCAAGATCACCCAGTGGGTTTCTGTGGCTGAGTAAGGATTTGAACCCTGATCTCTAGAGTCATAGTCCAAAGCTCAAACCATTACACTACACTGGCTCTCATAACAATATGTACAGTTGTCCCTCCACATTTGCAGGGGTTAGGGCTGGAAGACCCCCACGAATGTGAAAAAACCGCGAATAAAAAATAGGTCAAGACATGCCCTCCCGGAATCCCCCACCCTCCCAGAAGCAGCGATGGGGGCTTCTGAGGCCCCCGTCGCTGCTCCTCTCCACCCCCCCCTGCCCTCCAGAAGCAGTGATGGGGGTTTCACCCCTACCCATCCTCCCAAAAGCTGTGATGGGGCTGCTAAAGCCCTGTTGCCACTTTTGGGAGGGGGGGGGCTCCCAAAAAACGCGAATAATCAAAACCGCGAATGTTAAAGCTGCGAATGTGGAGGGGCAACTGTACATATGAAATGAAACAAACAAGTTAGGGAAGCCTTGAGAAAGAAAACAAAACACATTTTAAACCTCCTAGAGCAGTGATGGCGAACCTATGACACGCATGTCAGCACTGACACGCGTAGCCATTTCTGATGACACGTGGCCGCATGTCGAGAAGGATGTTTCACACACCCCACCCTCCCTAAAGTGGTGATTGGGACTTCAAAGCCCTGGTCGCCACTTTCCTCCCCCCTCCCCCCCCCCCTAAAGTGGCGATAAGGGCTTCGAAGCCCCAGTCGCCACTTTCCTCCCCCCTCCCACCCTCCCTAAAGTGGTGATCAGGGCTTCGAAGCCCCAGTCGCCACTTTCCTCCACCCACCCACCCCCGCCTCCCTAAAGTCTTTTCCTCAAAGTGACACACCACCCGAGTTATGCTCAGTTTTTGGCAAAGTTTGACACACCAAGCTCAAAAGGTTGCCCATCACTGTCCTAGAGACTATGTGAACTGTGTGCCAAAAAGCACCCAAGGATTGTGATTTCAATTTTTGTGGCCAGATGTATAGATCTATGCTTTTTTTTATCATGCTGGGGGGTGCCTGGTGAGGCAGGCTTATCTCCTCTCCCTCATTCTCTCTGTTTTGCTGTTCACACATGCTCAGTAACATATTTCGCTGTTTACCTTGCTTGTTGTAGGCAACCACACATAACAGCATTAGAATCAGCTTGCATAGAATCCTGTTCTTTTCCAGCTCAAGCTTTATTGCATTGTTTACTACAGAAAGGCAGCTGCACCCAATACAGGAAGCCTGTTTTTCTCCAGCCCTCCTTCATCATTTCCCCAAAGCTGATGCTACAAAAAAACTCCAACTAGACAGTGGATGAGAAAAAAGTGGGGCTGGGCTGGTATAAAATGACTTTTTAAAAAGGAGCTTCTCTGTCAGAGGCTTTGTTAACTGAAATATGCCTGTTTTCATTAAAGGTGCCACATTAGAACATTACCAGCAGGTTACTTGTACATTTAAACAACCACTGAAAAATACAAAAACAGACAATGCTCATGTCCCCCAGACACCAGTGTTTTAGGAATGAATTAATGCTACTTTTTGCACTAAAACAGAGTACCTTTACCAGTCAGTGTGTTACTTTTTTTTATCATGAGATGATATGACTCACTGGAAAAGGAGGCAGCAGAAAAAGAAGACCACACTAAAGGTAGAGCGATTCAGCCAAGAAAACCACAGCCCTGAGTTTGCAAGACCTGAACAGTTGATGACTAGGGATTGTGAAGGTCTCTCATTCACTGGGCCGCCATAAGTATAAGTTGACTTGATTGCATATAACAACAATAATGTTATTTTTAAAGAAGCACTATGTTACTGGCAAGCCCACATCTTATAACATGTTGCCTCGAGGCTCTGGATTCAGGGGTTCCTGGGCCTCCTGTAACTGTAGGAATTGTGTTCCTAGGCCTCTAAATATTTGTATTGGGTTTTGTTTAAGGATAAGAAATAAAAATGTCCCCATGATGCCAGAAACTTAAAGATTATGATATACTTTTGCAGTGGAGATGAAGAAAGGAAAAGGAATATAATGGTGTCTGGTATTTATATAATTTAAGAATCCTTTAGCTTTATTTACTGAATTATGGAAATTCTGGTTCCTTTCAATAAACATAAATAAGTGCTATTTGTTCTACCAATAAGAATTATTCTTTTGAGAAAGCTTGGAAACTAATTCAAGACCAAAGAATACAGAACCACTTGCTAAAGTCTGGGACTGGTTATTTCTGATCAAACTGACTGTGTCACAAACATCTGTGCATAAATACAGTGTGGGTATCCCATATGTGTTAATCAATGATTCAATACAAATTAAATAAACAATCAATAGCTATGTCTGAGCAACTATGTCTGAGTTTTTAGTGCAGCGTGTAATATATTGATTTCTATTACTAATTGAATCGTGTGTACTTTTTTTCAATATGCAGTGTCTCTGGACAGTATCTTGCTGCCCACCAAGTTCTTCTATATCTTGGAATTTACAGAACTGATTCCAAGCAGTTGCAAATAAGAGGTGCAAAAGTACAAAACATATTGCTAATAAACATGATAAAATCTGTTTTTATAAAACTATTTATAAAATAAAAGATTCCCCCATTCCTTTCAGTCCCCCATGTCCCAGACGCTGGATTCAGCAGGATCTCCCACCCTTAGTGTAATGGGGATCTATCAAGAGGAAGATGGAGCAGATAAATGAACTTCTGCCAACCCCATTATGTGAGCTTTATTCTGGATCTCTCCCACAACCTTTGAAGTGATAAGATGATGCTACCATTCAAAAAACCAATACCTGGTACACAGAGGAAACAACATACTTGAGAAACAGACTGAAAAAGGGGTGTGTGAGTTGAACAAAGTTCAACAAAATGATTAATAGAAAAAGAAAGAAAAAGGTGAATAAATAGATGGGGGTGGGGGGGGGAAGGCAAAGAAGCAGTGAAATTAGATAGCTTTGTATCTCTGATTACACATTGTTTGGGTTCCTAAGGTCATGAAGCAAATATGCACTAATCTAAAAAAACAGGTATTTATACCAAATTCAGCTTAAAATTGATAAAGTGATTGTGTATGTCATCCTGAAGTCCATAGAGGAAAGCCAGTTCATTGCTATTATCAAAATCATCCTTCTTGTTGGCATGGAAACTTTGAAAACAAATATAGTGTGCTCAGACCTGTTGCTAAGATCAATTTAACGTTGGTGCTACATATTTTTATATATATTATGAGCAGTGTGCACTAACCAGTCAACAAAGAATTCCAAGTAGCCTTCGTTTGGTTTATCCAACTTTGGTACTCCCATTTCTGCTTTGACTCCAACAAGGATGTCTGTGTGGCCCTGTTAAAATACAGCATTGTGCTAGACAGGTTTTCCAATTCATTTGATATTTCATCAGTATCCCATTCTTCTAGTTTCCATGTTGGTCAGCATTATCCTACACTGCTTAAAAAATAAAAAAGTTTTAAAGTCACATTAATAAACTTTTGAAATCCCCTGCAAAGCACTGAAACAGCCAACCAACTAATGCATTGTTATCAGTACACAAGCATTTCTAATTAACAGACTGCACTCAACAGGCAGAGACAATAACATAGTCAATAGTTATTGTTCCAAACAATAACCCCCAAATAAGAGCTATTAGCAGGGCTGTTAAGTAAGTCTGATTGTAATCTCCAAACTTCACACAGCACGTTACATAATACATTTCATTTTAATAAAGTAGAACAAATGCACTTATTGTATGAAGCACCTAGTATACATTTACTGGTTTGAGTAAATAGACTGAGAACTCCTCAGTTTGCAATTCTAAACTGCATACATACAGTAGGACCCCTTAACTGCGGGGGTTTGGCTCCCAGATTTACTGCAGATACCAGAAACCACAGATAACAGCGAATGCCATTGAAAATAATGGGCTTCTGGTTTAAAATACCATAGAGTTGCCTTGGAGGACCTAGAAAATGTCTACAAAGGATGCCTCTCTAAGCATTTTCTAGGAAGATTTTATAGTATGTGTTCTGTTTTGTGTCCTGTGGATAACTGAAACCACGGATATTGATTCCACGGATACTGGGGTCCTACTGTATATTTTTCTTCATCTTTCCTATATGAATAGCACTTTCAAAGCATTTCTATGTTTAGGAAAAAAGTGATTTAGCCACATAAATCAATGATCACAACGCAATTCTCCTGACCAAGTTGACTCCACTTGGCTATCCATTTTATAAATATCCATCTCCACAGCAACAATGCTTGTCCACCTCCTTTCTGATAATACTATGTGACCAGAACAGGTTTGAAGTTCTCTCCCTTGTCAGTGATGACAAGGAACGGGAAGGACAACAGCAGAGCCAGGCCTCAGAGAATGTGCATGAGACCTGGGACATTTCAGCACACAGGCTGGCCTCTGCCAATCCCTGGAGGAGGCGTGTGGTGGTGGTAGGAGACTCTTTGCCGAGGGGTACAGAATCAGCAGTTTGCAGGCTTGATAAGATGTCTCAAGAGGAGTGCTGTCTCCTGGGTGCAAAAATCCATAATGTAACAGAGAGGCTGATGAGACTCGTGAAGCCCACTGACCGTTATCCCTTCCTTTTGGTCCACGTGGGAACCAATGATACTGCAAGGCATAGCTTTCAGAAGATCAAAAGGGATTATGAGGCTTCGGGTAGGAAGCTGAAGGACTTGAATGGACAGATAGCCATTTTGTCTGTCCTTCCACTGGAAGGGCATGGCCCAGGAAGGGAGAGGAAGATAGTGGAGGTGAACAACTGGCTGTGCAAATGGCGCTGCCTGAAAATGTGGTAGCCATTTGCATTCTAATGTATATTTGCTGAATGCTATTACTTACAATTACTATTTGGGGTCAGACTAGATAGCCCATGAGACTCTGGAAGTCTGCAAAGTCTTTTTCCTTTAACTCTCAGGCCTAGTCAAGTCAATGTTCTTACTAATCAACCCTATGTTCCAGAAACATATGATAAGCTGAGGTAAACAAATTCTTTCTCTAATAGCGGTTGAACTGTACCTAAATGTTCCTAACCTATTTTGCCTTGTACTTTCTGAACTATCAACAATTGTTGCAGAGAAATTGCTGACACCAAAGAGAAGGAGGAGGGAATTGTTTTTGCATACGATCATTAAACTGTATAAAGGTTTTCTGTAGTCATGACTCGGGGTTCTGACTCTTCGGAAGATATTCCAGTCAGGCCCACTGGTGTAATAAAATTCACTTTCCAATCTGTGGGTCTGCTGTTCCATGATTTCTGCATCAAAAGGTTTGGCTTCCTGGACCATGGGGTGGGGTTTCATGGAGGTGGACTTCTGGCAAGGGATGGGTTACACCTCACAGCAGTTGGCAGGAATGTTTTTGCTAAGACTCTGGAATATCTGATCAGGAGGGCTTTAAACTGAGTTGTGTGGGGGAGGGAGACAGTATTCATGAGGGCAGGAGTTCGTCAAATGCTGGAGATAATAGCTGGAATGTTATACAGAGAATAAGGCAAATAGTACAAGAACACAACAGTGGGAGGAATAAAACCTTTAAAAGGCAGATAGGGGAATGGCCCATGGTCTTACATGTCTCTATACTAATGCACAGAGCATGGGAAATAAACAGGATAAACTCAAACTCTTAGCACAGCAAAACAAATATGATTTAATAGGCATTACTGAAATCTGGTGGGATGAGTCTCATGATTGGAATGTAGTAATGGGAGCTATAACCTATTTCAGAGAAATAGACCAAGCAGGAAGAGTGGTGGAATTGCACTATATGTTAAGGATGTGTACACCTATGAATAGATCCATGACTTGAATACTGGGAGCCAGGTTCAAAGCATCTGGGTAAAAATCAAGGTGGAGAGAAACAGCAGGGATGTTGTTGTGGGGGTCTACTACAGACCTCCAAGCCAAACCGAGGACTTGGATGATGCTTTCCTAGAAGAGATGACTGCACATTCAGACAGGAGATATGTAGTAATAATGGGGGGGGGGGGTTCAGCTATCCTGATATTTGTTGGAAGTCCAACTCTGCCAAAAATTTAAGGTCCAACAAATTCCTCACTTGTCTTGCAGACAATTTCATTGTCCAGAAGGTGGAAGGGGCAAGTAGGGGATCAGCTATTTTAGATTTGATCCTAACCAACAGAGATGATCTAGTTAATGGGGTGGAAGTGGTGGGATCCTTAGGGGGGAGTGACCATGTTCTCCTGGAGTTTGTTATACAGAGGAAAGGGGAAGCCAAGCATAAACAGACATGCCTCCTAGACTTTAAGAAAGCTGATTTTAGAAAACTTAGAGAATTACTGGGGGTGATCCCATGGTCAGGAATACTAAAAGAGAAGGGAGTACTGTACATGATGAATGGGAGTTTCTAAAATGTGAGATATTGAAGGCACAACTTCCAACAGGTCCAATGAGGAGGGAAAACGGCAGGTGTCTAAAGAAACCAGTATGGATGTCTAAAGAACTGTCAACTGAGCTAAGACTTAAATGGAACATGTACAAGAAATGGAAAAAGGGAGAAATCACCAAAGAAGAATTCAAACAAATAGCCAGCTCGTGTAGGGGGAAAATCAGAAAAGCAAAAGCACAGATGGAGCGCAGGTTTGCTAGAGATTTTAAAAACAATGAAAGGGGCTTTTTAAAAAATATGTCCATAGCAAAAGAAAGAACAAGGAAGTGGTAGGACCACTGCGGGAGAAGATGGCGAAATGCTAACAGTGGATAGAGAAAAGGCAGAGCTATTCAACACCTTCTTTGCCTTGGTCTTCTCCCAAAAGGAGAACAGTGCTTAACCTGGAGAAAATGGAGCAGATGATGCCGTAGGGGAAACGCAGCATAGAATAGGTAAAGAGGTTGTTCAGGAATACCTGGCCAGTATAAATGAATTCAAGTTTCCAGGGCGAGATGAACTATATCCAAGGGTAGTAAAGGAACTGGCAGAAGTAATCTCAGAACAACTGGCAATAATCTTTGAGAAATCCTGGAGAACAGGAGAGGTCCCAGCAGACTGGAGGAGGGCCAATGTTGTCCCCATCTTTAAAAAGGGGGAAAAAGAGGATCCCAACAGTTATCGTCCAGTTAGTCTGACATCAATACCAGGGAAAATTCTAGAGCAGATCATTAAACAGAGAGTTTGTGAACATTTAGAAGGCAATGCCATAATCACAAAAAGTCAACACGGGTTTCTGAAAAACAAGTCATGCCAGACTTATCTCTTTTTTTTATAGAGTTGCATACTTGGTAGATGAAGGGAATACTGTGGATGTAGTGTACCGTATATTCTGGCATATAAGACGAGGTTTGAGCCCTGAAAAATAGGCTCCAAAATCAGGGCTCGTCTTATACACCGGATACACTTTGCTTCACCCCACCATCGAACTCCTGCATCTTTGCTCCATTCACAAATGGAGCAAAGAGGCAGGAGATCAGGCGGGGGGGGGGGTGAGGCAAAGTGCTTACAGTTCATTCGCCCCCCCTCTGCCTTCTCCCCCTTTGGAAAGCAACTGAGGACAGAGGAGGGCGAATATTGCTGGAAACCCCCCCCCCTCCAGCCACCCTTCCACCCTCCCCGAAGCCGCGATCCGGCTCCCGACCGTGGCTTCGGGGAGGGGGTGGGTGACTGGGAAGCCCCCCCTTCCAACCACCCTTCCACCCTCCCCAAAGCCCCCTCCCTCCAGCATCCTCCCTCCAGCCACCACTGCTCCCCAAAGCCGCGATCTGGTTGGAGATCATGGCTTCAGGGAGGGTGGGTGGCTGCGAAGCCCCCTCCCTCCAACCACCCTTCCACCCTCCCCAAAGCCCCCTCCCTCAAGCCCCCTCCCTCCAGCCACCCCCTCTCCTCAAAGCCGCGATCCTGTTGAAGATCGTGGCTTCAGGGAGGGGGTGAGTGGCTGCGAAGCCCTCTCCCTCCAACCATCCTTCCACCCTCCCCGAAGTCCCCTCCCTCCAGTGACCTCCCCCTCCTCAAAGCCGCGATCCGGCTGGAGATCGCGGCTTCGGGGAGGGGGTGGGTGGCTGCGAAGCCCCCTCCCTCCAACCACCCTTCCACCTTCCCCGAAGCCCCCTCCCTCCAGCCACCCCCCTCCTCAAAGCTGCGATCCGGCTGGAGATCGCGGCTTCGGGGAGGGGGTGGGTGGCTGCGAAGCCCCCTCCCTCCAACCACCCTTCCACCCTCCCCAAAGCCCCCTCCCTCCAGCCACCCCCCTCCCCAAAGCTGCGATCTGGCTGGAGATTGCGGCTTCGGGGAGGGGGTGGGTGGCTGCGAAGCCCCCTCCCTCCAACCACCCTTCCACCCTCCCCAAAGCCCCCTCCCTCCAGCCACCCCCCTCCCCAAAGCTGCGATCTGGCTGGAGATTGCGGCTTCGGGGAGGGGGTGGGTGGCTGCGAAGCCCCCTCCCTCCAACCACCCTTCCACCCTCCCCAAAGCCCCCTCCCTCCAGCCCCCTCAGCCAGCTGACCATCCCACATTCCCCAACCCACGAGGAGGCTGGGCAGCCTCCTCGTGGGTTGGGGAATTGCGGGAGGAGGGAAACACCCCCCCTAGCCAGCTGGCCATCCCGCATTCCCCAACCCACGAGGAGGCTGGTCAGCCTCCTTGTGGGTTGGGGAATAGAGGGAGGAGGGAGAACCCCCCCCCAAGCCAGCTGGCCATTCCTCATTCCCCAACTCACGAGGAGGCTGGGCAGCCTCCTTGTGGGTTGGGGAATAGAGGAAGGAGGGAGACACACACCCCCAGCCAGCTGGCCATCCTGCATTCCCCAACCCATGAGGAGGCTGGGCAGCTTCCTCATGGGTTGGGGAATAGAGGGAGGAGGGAGAACCTCCCCTAGCCAGCTGGCCATCCTGCATTCCCCAATCCACGAGGAGGCTGGGCAACCTCCCCGTGGGTTGGGGAATCACGGGAGGAGGGAGACCCCCCCGCAGCCAGCTGGCCATCCCGCATTCCCCAACCCATGAGGAGCTGGGCAGCCTCCTGTGGGTTGTGGAATCGCAGAAGGGAGCCCAGAAGGAGGGATCAGGGCTGCGGAGTTAAACCCCTATATTTGCTCCCTCTTCCTTGATGGTAGGGAGAGGGGGTGAATCCCGGGGTTTGGCTCCACGGCCCTGCGTCCTCCTTCTGGGCTCCCTTCGGAAGGGAGCCCAGAAGGAGGGATCGGGGCCGTGGAGCCAAACGCAGCATGTTCACCCCTTCTCCCCACCTTCAAGGAAGGTGGGGAGAGGGTGCGAACCTAGGGGTTTGCCACGGCCGCCCCCGCTTCCCCCGCCTTGGTCCCCTTCGGAAGAGCCAAGACGGAAGGAAGGGGGCTGCTGAGGCAAACTGGGCATTTTCGCCCCTTTCCTCCACCTTCGAGTCCAGTTTGACTGGAAGGTTGAAGAGAGGGGCGAATGTTGCCCTGCCAGCTGATCCTGTTCGCTTTCCCAACTCACGAGGAGATCCTCATGAGTTGGGAAACAAAGAGGATCAGCTGGCAAGGCTCCCCAAGCCAGCCAGCCAGCCAGCCAAATTGGAGGGGGGGGGGTCTTATCTGGCAAGTATATGCCTAAGCCTAGATTTTTGGCTGGAAATTGGGGGGGTGGTTTTATGCGCCCAGTTGTCTTATACGCCAGAATATACGATATCTTAATTTCAGTAAGGCCTCTGACAAAGTCCCCCATGATATTCTTGCAAAAAAGTTGGTAACATGTAGACTAGACAATGCAATTGTTAGGTGGATCTGTAACTGGTTGATGGGCCGAATCCAAAGGGTAGTCACCAATGGCTCCTCTTCATCCTGGAGAGAAGTGACCAGTGGGGTGTCACAGGGTTCTGTCCTGGGCCCAGTGCTATTCAACTTCTTTATCAATGACTTGGATGAGGGAATAGAGTGCATGCTTGTCAAGTTTGCAGATGACACCAAATTAGGAGGGTTAGCCAATACTCCAGAGGACAGGATCAGAATTCAAAATGACTGTAACAGATTAGAAAGCTAGGCCAAAACTAACAAAACGAATTTCAACAGGAAGAAATGTATGATACTACATTTGGGCAGTAAAAATGAAAAGTACAGATATAGGATGGGTGACACCTGGCTTGATGGCAGTATATGCGAAAGGGATCTAGGAGTCTTAGTGGACCACAAGCTGAACATGAGTCAGCAGTGTGATGCAGCAGCTAAAAAAGCCAATGTGAGTCTAGGCTGCATCAATAGTATAGTGTCTAGATCAAGAGATGTAATAGTGCCATGCTATTATGCTTTAGTCAGACCTCACTTGGAATAGTGTGTCCAGTTCTGGGCACCACAATTCCAGAAGGATATTGAGAAGCTAGACTGTGTCCAGAGGACGGCGATCAAAATGATGGGAGGTCTGGAAGCGATGCTCTATGAGAAGCGGCTTAGGGAGCTGGGTATGTTTAGCCTTGGGAAGATAAGTTTGAAAGGGTACACAATAGCCATGTTTAAATATTTGAAGGGATGTCAACTGAGGATGGAGCAAGCTTGTTTTCTGTGGCTCCAGAGACTAGGATACAGAGCAATGGACTCAAGCTACAGGAAAAGAGATTCTAAACATTAAACATTAGGAAGAATTTTCTGACAGTAAGAGCTGTTCGGCAGTGGAATGCATTGCCTTGGAGTGTGGAGGAGTCTCCTTTGGAGGTTTTTAAGCAGAGGCTGGATAGCCATCTGTCAGGAATGCTTTGTTTATTCCTGCATGGCAGGGGGTTTGACTGGCCCTTGTAGTATCTTCCAACTCTATGATTCCATGGACTTTTTTCCCCCTCAACTCCCTTTCCCTGCTGATTCCTATCTCCTTTGGCCATTCATCTTTTCTTCAAATCTTTGTCATCTCTACAAGACCTTTTATTCCAATTGCTGTTTCTGAGCAAACATTCTCTGTCCTTCTGGAATCTTAGCTGAAAGCTCAAGTTATTTAGTACTTAAGCTTTGCCTCTGTTTCCTACCCTCCTTGCCCAACCAGTAAGCCAACCCTTGTAGCTTCTGGCCAGCAGTAAATAGATCTACCTGTGCAGACATTCTGAACAATTTCTTTTTTTGTAGAACCAATTTCTCCAGTTGCATTTGCTTTCCTCATTCCTGTTTTTTCAGTTCACTAATTCCTGAGGGCCTATAGCTCTTCCATGCATCCTTCCCTTTTGTCCTTGCTTCTTACACCAAAGCCTACTTATTCTACTCAATTACCCTGGTTTTAGGTTTCCTGATTCTTGGTTATAACACAGTTGGAGCCATTTTCTCACTCATCTTTCCTTGACTTAGGCTACTTCTGCACCCATCCCTCAGCCATCTCTCTCTCTCTCCTCCAAAATCAGACAGACTGTATTTAGTAGCTTTTCTCATCCAGATTGACCTTTCATATCCCTTGCATAATCTTCATTTCTGCCATCATTCCATTGCTTTAATACTACTGTATGTTTAAAGACATTATTAATCTTGCTTTGTCACTCTAGCACCAGCTGGGAAGTGATGGCCACTATGAGTGGATTTTTTATTCTTTGAATGAATCTGACCTCCATTTATTGTGCATAGTAATATGGCACATTCAATATGGTACTTCTGTCTTGCATTCCAGGTTCACTTTATAATAACAGCTCCTCTTTGTAGACAATGCATGTCATAAAAACTACACACTTTATCTGCCAAATGTATGCGCCTGTTCTGGCCTACGAATGCTTAAGACAATAAATGTGTTAATGTGTGTTATTCTTTAAGCTGCCACCAGATGTTGTTGTTATGAAAACTCAGCAAACCAAGTCAACAAGCCAGTTTTTAAAATTATAAGGAGAAACAGGGGCTCCTAAAATAAAACAACACAACTAGAAACTCATAGCAGGATTGGCTAGGTGTACTTACAAGTTTTACTCTAGCAGATCCACTTGTATTAGAGACTACATCTGTTTCCACTTCAATACACCTATAATCTTCACAGCCACGGCCATCAACCCGAAGATCCTCCTAAAACATCCATTAGTGTTGTTACCTAATGCTAACTCACATAGATAAGTAGACAATTATATACATGATTCATAAGTTTGTTCATTAGCGCAAATGAATGTAAAAGAAAAGCTGGCCTCTAAGCATAACCAAGATTTGTATTTTGTCCAGTCATGATATACTTAGGACCAGTTCAGATGGTGAGATATTCTTGGGGAATGTGTGGCTTTCTGGAAGTTATTGTACCACAACTCCCGTCAGCTCTAGCTAGCTTAACCAACAGTAAGGGCTGATGGGTTTGCAGTCCAGCAATACCTGAATCCCACATAATCCCCATCCCTGATTTAAAATATGATTTAGGATTATCAGAAATGAGCATCAGACTTGTCTACTCCCTTTCCTGTCTCCTCCTCCTCTGAGTTCAGAGTAAGAGAAATATTTTTTCTTTCACTTTAAAATAAACCACAGTTCCATGTTACATTTGAACTCAGGGAGCTAATAAGAAGCTAGTTAAGAAATCAACATAACATAACAATTATATTTTCCTGGTTTGTTCCAACTAGTTGCATGGCAGGGAATGGGACTGGATGGCCCTTGTGATCTCTTAAAACTCTTATGATTCTAGTTTCAGTTACAAAAAAACACAGCCCACAAGTTCACACACACTGTCGAACTACGTTTGGAAAAATTATTTTTTGGGATGAGAACTCTCAGGATGCTTCTAAACTTTTCCAGAGTCTGGTTCTAAAGTACCTCCTTACTCTTGTTTATGGAAGAGGACAAGAGGAGAGAAAGGGAGTTTGTGAATCTAAGCCTTACCATGGCCTATTCCCAGTAACTAAGCTATGATTTACATACAATAATCTAAACTAGGTCTTAATTTCTTTTACAGTGTAGAACTGGAAGTTCAGCTGATGCATTTCCCTCCTTCATAGATATTTAGTTATGGAAACTTCACCTGTTCAATTTCTGCTGATAAAACAGAAGTTAACAGTCAAAAAAGCCCACTGGCAACTCTGGCTACATCTGCACTACAGAAATAATCCAATTTGACACTGCTTTAACTGCCATGGCTCAATGTTATGGAATCCTGGATTTGTAGTTTGTTGTGACATCAGTGTTCTCTGACAGTGAAGGCTAAATATCTCACAAAACTACAAATCCCAGGAGTCCACAGCACTGAGCCATGGCAGTTAAAGGGGTGTCAAACTGGGTTATTTTTGCAGTGCAGATGCACCCTCTGTTTGGAAACAGCACAACAGGAGAATAGTGGCAGGAGCTATTCAAAACAGTAATCTCCCCCTTTTAAGTTGAGGTATTTATGCATCAGCCTGTTTATTATTAATTAATTAATTTATATGACGCCTTTCCTCTTGGAACTGAAGGTGGCTTACAAAAGCTAAAAACATAATTAGCTAGTAGATTAGTTAAATTTAGAAGCTTTGCCTTCTTAATCTCAGATGTGGAAAATTTGACAGAGATTCTTCAGAGGTGTTTACACTCCCTGGCATGTTCTGACTATGTGAAGTTTAAGATACGAACTAATTTTTCTCTGAAGCTTTGCCTCTGAAACAATGGGTGATATCTGAACTCTGTAAGTAGTGATACATCTGAGATAGCTCATTCACAATAAAAGTCGTATCATTTGATGCTATGTAGTCTCCAACAACATAAGTCTGTCAATGTGACCAGACTATCAATAAAGAGCAGTGGTTCTTGACCTGTGGTCTGTGGACCCCCAGGGGGCTGCAATGTCCTCACAGGGGGTCCTTGAAGGCTGCTCAGCCCTCATGAAAGGAAACAAGGCAAAGGCTGGCTGGACCTGCATGTTGCTCTTCAACCTGCTCTAGCCACAAATTTGCTAGAAGTAGTAGGAAAAAGGTCTTCTCCTCTTCAGTGCTTTTGAGGGAAGGGTTAATGCATGGTGTGATTAATAATAATAATTATAATGATAATCATGGTTTTAAACCTTAAAGTCTTGAGGGTCCACGGAAACAAACATTTAATGAGGGTCCCTGGTAAAGAAAAGGTTAAGAGCCACTGAGTAGAGAGGAAAATGCACTTTGCACATGGCCTGAGACTCCGTTGCACACTCGACTGAGAAGAGGCCTCGGCCAGTAACATTGCATTTTAATAATAATAATGGTTTTAAACCTTAAAAGTTTTGAGGGTCTATGGAAACAAAAGACATTTAATGGAGGTCCCTAGTAAAGGTTTAGAGCCACTAAGTAGAGAGGAAAATGCACTTTGCACATGGCCTGAGACTCCGTTGCACACTCGACTGAGAAGAGGCCTCGGCCAGTAACACTGTATTTGAATAATAATAATAATAATAATAACGGTTTTAAACCTTAACGTCTTGGGGGTCCACGGAAACAAAAAACATTTAATGGGGGTCCCTGGTAAGGAAAAGGTTAAGAGCCACCGAGTAGAGAGGAAAATGAACTTTGCACATGGCCTGAGACTCCGTTGTACACTCGACTGAGAAGAACTCTCAAGGCCAGTAACATCGTAATTGAATAATAATATTCAATCAGCCCGAAAGACGAGACCAGCAGCGCCTGAAAGAGCCCAGCCCGCGCGCTGTGGCCGTTACCTGGACGCCGTGTATGACGTAAACCTTCTCTGCTTCGCTCAGCACCACGGAGGCCATGGCCGCTAGAACCCACCTGCCGCGCAAACGCTTTCCCTGCCTCGAGCCTCGCGCGCCACTATCCGCCCGTCAGCAAAAAGCGCCCCGCCTACCCGCCGGCTTGTTTTCTCAGCGCCTTCTAATGACGTCACCCTCCGAGTGCCTCTGGAGTTTCCCCCCTCCCTCTGGGGGTGTGTGGGCGGGCGGGCGCTCGCCTTCGCCTCCCTCTCCCGGATGATTCATTCTCTACGCCTACGTCACAGAGAGAGAGAGAGAGAGGGTGGGCCAGGTCTGCGAGGTCTTTGGCTGAGGAATTCCCCGCCTTCGTTACACAGTAATTCTTATGGTGCTAGAGAAAGACAGAAAAATAAAACGCCTTGGCCAGTGGCTCTTAACCTTTTCTTTACCAGGGATCCCCTTTAAATATATTTTATTGCCACAGACCCCCCCCCCAAGACTTAACTCAAGATTTTAAACAACAACAATTATACAATATTGTTTTACAATAATTCTCTGAGGATGCCAGCCACAGATGCAGGCGAAACGTCGGAAAGAAACTATTCCAGAACACGGCCTCACAGCCCGGAAAAAAAAAAAAACCCAAGGAAAATCTAACAATAATACAATTACACCTTCCATTAAACCTTCCCTCAGAGGCACTGGAGGGGGATGGAAGACTTTTCTCTTGCTGCTTCTTGCAAGTTTGTGGCTGGAGGTAATTGAATGGCAATATGCAGGCCAAGCCACCCAGCCATTGCCTTGGCTCCTGATCACATGGTCGGAGTGGCGCATGGGCCAAGGTGCTGAAATTCTGGACCAGGCCAACAACTATCATGTCAGAATGCCAGGCCAACAACTATCAGAATGGACCAGGCCAACAACTATCATGTCAGAGAAGCTATTGAAATCCACAAACACCTGGACAACTTCAACAGGAAAGAAGAAACCCTAAAAGTAAACAAAACCTGGCTGCCAGTCCTGAAAAACACTAAAATCAAAATTCAGCACTTGCAAATGAACTCCACCCAGGGACAGGGGGATTTCCAGCAGATAATGGACCATCAACCAACCATTAGCCAAACAGACACTTATCCTCCTTGCATTTTTACACCCAGAAACTAACCATTCAAATACACAAATTTACATATACTCCCCAGCAGGGGGTCACAGTATATAAACACACACACTCCTACCCAACTATTCTCTGAAGATGCCAACCACAGATGCAAGTGAAACGGCAGAAAGAAACTATTCCAGAACATGGCCTCACAACCCGGGAGGAAAAACAAGGAAAATTTATGGATGCTGGTCATTAAAGCCTTCGACTTCACACCACCTTCAAGCCTTTGCAGACCCCCTGTGAGGACACTGTGGTCTCCTGGGACCTATATGCCTGTTCAGCCAGAAGTCCAATCATACATATGCTTACTCCCCAGTAAATGCACAGGGTTCCAGGCGAGCAGCCCGAATGTGTGTATAGTTACTCAGAAGTAAGCCTTCTTGAATTCAATGTGCTTGCCCCACAGGTAAATATCACTGGATTGCAGCCTTCCTTTTATGTGAGCAGAGGAGGCTATATGGGTAATAAACTGTTCCTTACAACAGGAAAACAGTGTGTGTATTTCATACTTCAAATACAATATTTCTCTTTTGGAAAACATCCAGTGTTGGGTACCACTTAAATACTGTATAAGTACAAAATGTGAAAATTCATCAAAAGTACAAAATGTGAGAATGCATCTTTTTGGAGATTATACAGGTAGAAAAATGATGGCTTAATTTCCTTGGTTTCTTTCTTTTGATGCTATTGTGTTATATACAATATGTTGAATGAATGAGTTGTGTGATTATGCTTATATTCTTTTCAAACTGTGTGCAGTTACTCCAAAATAAGTTCCACTGTTTTCAAGAGAACTTTCAGTTAGGTATGCAGTAGGATTGCAGATCAAACTGATCAACCGGCATGAACTGTGAATTACAACCAACAACTGAAAAAAACTGAATTCACTCACAGTGGCACAAATACATTGTGAATACGTAGGTGCTGTCATTGGGTTGTATGCAGTATCAATTTTGAGTAGGTGCTGTATGTTTTGATGATTTCTGGAATTAACATTCTAGCATTGTAATAGTTATGTAAAATTGCTGAGAAGCTGTCAAAGGATATAGTGCTCCGCATCAGAATACCGATGACACACAGCTCCTATTCTCCTTTTCATTAAACTGCTAGTATTTTGTTGTTTTTTGTGCCCTCAGAATAGAATATATACAGATCTGCAGTTTGATATTTTGCTCCTGATGAGAGTGGGCATTTAGAGGAGAGTATGAGGTATTTAAAAGCCTTTTCTATCTGAGAAATCTGGTGCCTCACCAAACTACAAATACAGGATTCCATAGGATAGAACTATGTTGGATAAAGTGGTGTCAAACTCCTGTATTTCTTGCAGTATAGACAGGCCTGGGAAGACTTAGTATAGTAGAAGCTTTGCTGTTTTGCTGCCTTAGACAAGAATAAACCATTCATTCAATTAACCATCAATGAAGACCAAATGTGTCCGAATTCATTTGGCTTCTATAGCACATTTGCTTTTTTAAAAAACCTCATTAAACAGCTATATGACTTCTTTATTGTTACTGGGTTGTGTTGAGCTGTTATACCTGCAGTAGTTTATGTAAAGTTGTTCAGATTTATGAAATATTTGTGTGATACAGGGCAGGCAAATTTTGTATAAATGGTTTTAAGTGATATGTATATGTTTATACCACAGTCCGAAGTTTGCAAGACCTGAGTAAGTCAACTTGGCGGCAGTTAACAACAATAATTTGTTTAGCTGCTCCTTTTGGTTATGATTAGTTGTTTTTATTCTCTATTGATAAATACATAGTACTCATTGTTATTTTGCTGACTTTGCTTCGTTTTTTGCTGTTGTTGTGAATTTTGGAATTAGATTTTGCTCCTGTTTTATTACCTTTTAGTTGCAGTCCAGCAACGTTGAGGGTCACAAGCTGCCTGCCACTTTGTAGTTTCTTCTGAGTGCTCTGAAAGCCTGGTAAAAACATGTCTGCTTCAGCTGTACTTTGATAATTTGACAGCACAGTCCTAATCATATCTGGTCAGAAATAAGATCCATTAAGTTCAGTGGGGCTTACTTCTAGGTATGTAGGATTACCATTGCAGTTTATTTTCTTTTAAACATCTTATAATATGCAGTTCCTGACTGTTGCTGCTTTCCTGTCATTTTGGGGAGTCTTGAATCTGTTTTTATGGTATTACTTTAACTGTGTTTTTGTTTTTAGCCACATTATATTTTTTTAATGATTAGTGGGTTAGAGATATTGTTCAGTCAAAAAACAATAGAATATCTAAGAAAATCTTTCTGAGAAAAACCACATGATCTGGCCTTAGGATCCCCATAAGTCAGAAATGACTTGAAGGCACACAATAACAAATTGCTAACCAATATTAAAACTGATATGATCTTCATGTGACACTTAGGGTGGCCAGGTGAAATACAGAACCTGTACTCTAATGGTAGAAGAGGCAATTTAGGTGTTCCTTGCTGAGATTCCCTCTTCTACACACCTGCACCAGATCTAGTCTGATCTTGGAAGCTAAGCAAGGTCTGCTCTGCTTAGTACTTGGATGGAAGACTGCCAACAAATATAAGGTGCTGGAGGCTCTATTTCAGATAAAAGAACTGGTAAAACCACTTCTGAGTATTCCTTCCCTAAGAAAACCCCATGAAATTCATGGGGTTGCCATAAGCTGACAGGTGACTTGAAGGCACACACACAACTATTAAAAGTACAGGACCCCTGCTCTGCATTTCATCTGGCTGTCTTAATTGACACTTCACCTATTGCTCCTGCAACTTGAGGTACAATTTATTGACAGTAAATTCAGTGGAACCAGCATATAGCACTACACTGTTATAGTGCTATTATTCCACTTTACTGCTCTGACTTAGTCTCCTGTGGAATCCTGGGATTTGCATTTTAGGGAGGGGCATTTATCATTCTCAGCCAGAGAGCTCTTAAGCCTCACTAAACTATAAGTCCCAGAATTCCACAGGAGGCAGCCAGAGCAGTTAAAGTGGAATAGTAGTGCTATAACGACGTAGTGCAAATGTCATACAGTGGGGTTGCTGCCACACTGCAGAATAATGCAGTTTGACACTGCTTTAACTGCCATGGTTCCTTCCTTGTGTATGGAAGAGGACAAGAAGAGAGGAAGGGAGTTTGTGAATCCAAGCCTTGTCATGGCCTGTTCCCAGTTACTAAGCTATGATTTACATACAATAATCTGAACTGGATCTTAATTTCTTTTACAGTGTAGAACTGGAAAAGTTTAGCTGATGTATTTCCCCCCCTTCATAGATATTTAGAGTTATGGAAACGTCACCTGTTCAATTTCTGCTTATCAAGCAGAAGTTAAAAGTCAAAAGAGCCACTGGCAACTCCAGCTGCATCTGCACTGCAGAAATCATCCAGTTTGACATTGCTTTAACTGCCATAGCTCAATGTTATGGAATCTTGGATTTGTAGTTTGTTGTGATATCAGAGTTCTCTGACAGTGAAGGCTAAATATCTCACAAAACTACAAATCCCAGGATTCTACAGCATTGAGCCATGGCAGTTAAAGCAGCGTCAAACTGGATTATTTCTGCTGTGTGTGTCACCAGACCGGGAAATAGTGGAAACCTTGGGAGTTCGTAGATTTTCCTTGGTTTTTTTCTGGGCTGTGAGGCTGTGTTCTGGAAGAGTTTATTCCAGAGGTTTCCCCTGCATCTGTGGCTGGCATCTTCAGAGAATGGTTGGGTAGGTGTGTGTGTGGAGTTTATATACTGTGAACCCCTGTTGGGGAGGATATGTAAATTTGTGTATTTGAATGGTTAGTTTCTGGGTACAGAAATGCAAGGAGGATTAGTGTCTGGCTAATGGTTGGTTGTTGGGCCATTATCTGCTGGAAATCCCCATCCCTGGGTGGAATTCCTTTGTATTGCAGATAATGGCCCATCAACCAATCTTTAGCCAAACAGACACTAATCCTCCTTGCATTTCTATACCCAGAAACTAACCATTCAAATACACAAATTTACATATACTCCCCAACAGGGGTTCACAATACATACACACACACACACACACACACACACACATATATATATACATACATACACACAGGTATATAAACTCCACACACTCCTACCCAACCAGTCTCTGAAGATGCCAGCCACAGATGCAGGCGAAACGTCAGAAAGAAACTCTTCCAGAACAAGGCCTCACAACCCGGAAAAAACCCAAGGAAAATCTATGGATGCCGGTGGTGAATGCCTTCAACTTGGGAGTTTGGCTTTTCCCTCAGACTCGGGGGTTGTGGGAACGGGTGGCGTGAAAGGGGGCGGGAGGCGGGCTAATGGCCGGGCCCAGCCCCTCCCAGCTTGAAGCGACGCCGAGGAGGAGGAGGAGGAGGAGGAAGAGGAGGCGGAGGCCATGACAGCAACAATGCCGTTGCCGCAGGAGTGACGGCCGCGGCTCCTTCCAACAAGCGACGCCCGGCGCCCTTCTTTCCCGCCCTCCGTGGGAGGGAGGCGTTCCGGTTCTGAGGCGAGGGCCGGGCCGGGCCACCCTCGGCGTCGCTCCCGTCCCGGTTTCTCTTTCAGCCCCGCTTGCCTCCTCTCGTCTTCACCGTCAGCCCAGGGCACGAATGGCTGGGCGGCAGCAGCAGCAGCGGAAGGGAAACGCCAAGGTTTAGCCGCCTCGGCTGGCGGGCCGGTGGGGCGGATGGAAGGGCGGGTTGGGTGCTGGAAGGGCGACCCGGGAGGCGCGGGCCGGTGGCCGAGCCCAGGCGTCCGCAGCGGCAGCGGCAGCGGCGGCGCGCGTGTTGCTTCCTCCCCCGCCTGGCTGGTAGGTTGAAGGGACTGCATGGGACGGGGAGGCTCCCGGGGAGGGTTCCCAGCGCCCGCCTGTGGGTTTTGGGGTGGGGGAGAGGAGGAGCAGGGGGGCGCCCAAGGGCACCGCAGAGCCCACTCACTCAAGAGGCGGGCAGGCGGGGGGCTTCTCTGCTGCAGAGAAAAGGCAGGCAGGAGGCGCGGGGAGGAGGGAGCCAGGAAGCCCTCAGGCCCGCAGGGGGGCTCTGGAGAGAGAGAGAAAAAAAACTCAGGGTGCATCCACACTTCACAAATAATCCAGTTTGAAACCGGATTATTTGCAATGGCTTCTTCCTATGGAATCCTGGGATGGGTACTTTGGTGAGGCGCCAGCACTCATTGACTGAGAAGGCTAAAGACCTTGTAAAACTACAAATTCCAGGATTCGATAGGAAGGAGGCACCAGCGACTGAGAAGGCTAAAGACCTTGTAAAACTACAAATTCCAGGATTCAATAGGAAGGAGGCGCCAGCACTCTTCGACTGAGAAGGCTAAAGACCTTGTAAAACTACAAATTCAAGGATTTGATAGGAAGGAGCCATGGCAAATAATTCAATTTCAACCTGGATTATTTGTACAGTGTGGACTGGGCCTCAGGTTTCCTGCAAGGTGAAGCCAGTGTCACTTTTAGTGCGGCATGGTAAGGCTGGGGGCCCCTCAGGGATTCTGCTGCTTGGCTCAATATGAGAACTTAGATGAGTTGGCCAAAGAGCTGCCTGAGATAAACCAGTTTAATAGGCCTGTTACTGGATGGAGTGTACCCACCTTATTTATCAGACGTGTTGATTGTTTTTGTGTGTGTGTGCTCATCTTCAGTGCAAACACCTGAATTAACTTGCAAGTGCGCTTCCTTTGGAGCTGTGTTCACATGTCCAAGGCAGGAATTCAGCCTGGCAGGGGAGTGGTTGGTATCCCTTAACATGTGACTGTTTAGAAAGCAGAATACTCTAGCATCTGGGTAGCTTTTTATGCCAAACATGTGAAAGTACACAAATGCCCTATTCTCAGTTACTATCCACACATCAAGAAATGCCAAGTGCTGCTCTCTCCATGCAGTGCAGCCAGATTGGCAGCTTTCCCCCCCCCCCGTCATCTGGTGGTAAAGCCTGTGCTCCATCCTGTGCTGTGTTACTGCTTAATACTCCACTTCAAGGTTAAAAAGGAAAGTCCTCCAAAATATGTGCTAACTGAACAGAGATTCTAAACTTTCTTCCACTGGTCAAGACCAAGACGTGACTGGTTACTTTTGGGCACCCGTTTACTGTAGGCATCTTGTTCATCTTTATTATCACATGTTAGGTGCTTTCAAATTGATTCCAACTTATGGTGACTCTGTCATAGGATATTCTTGACAAGGTTTATTCCTAAATAGGTTTGCTATTTAGTCTTTGTCTAAGGCCATGACTTGCCCAGTGTGTTTTCATGGCTGAGCAGGAATTTGAACACTGGTGTCTTGGGAGTCCTAGTCCAATGCTGAAACCAGCACACTACACTAGCTCTCTTATTAGTATAGATTCTCAAACTGTTGTTTATGGACCATTTAGACTCCCCGATTTCTATTCTGGTGGTCCATGGCAAGCTTGCAAAACTGTTGTCTCTAATTGGTTGTGCACTTTATTTTTTTCTCTTTCCTAAGTAAGGGCAATTGATGCCATTTTGATCTGGGCTGGATTATTGAGCCAGGCTTAACAAGACCCTAGCTAGCCATTTTCATAAAACTGCACTGGTGCTGTCTGTTACTTTTCCTCCAGGTAAACAACATCTTCTAAGTGGCTTGGCTTGGCTTAAGGGCTGCCATTATTCATAATATGGTGATAATTTTGATGCTGTTGAAGAAAAAAATGTTACGTATGTTGTAAATTGTGTAGGTGCTTTGATTTGTAGAATAAAAAAAGTGGTCCACTTAGACCCTCAACACTTTCAAGTGATCTGTGAAGGAAAGGTTGAAGAACCCACTGTACTACCAGAGCTTAAATTTCAGGGTCCTGGAACTCCCAAATTATCTTCAAACAGTGCAGTGTAGTTTATACAGTGTTAGTACTGGACTGGGAAAACTCTGGGTCAAGCACTTTCTTGACTGACAAGTTTCTGAGAGAAGCTGCATCAGTTTTTTTTCCCCTCAGCCTAACTTATTTCATGGGGTAGTTATAAAGATAAAGTTTGAAAGCATATTGCTTGCCCTGAAATCCTGTTCAAATTTTGCATTTGGGTGTGGAATGAAAGCTACACTTCCTGGAGAAGGAACCACGCATGTAATTTAAGATAAGCAGTGGGGGAAAGAGATTTCAGTGGGACCAGAGCTGCAGCCTGGACACCTCCTTATTGCATGGCGCTGTACTTGGCTGTGGAATATTGTCATATACCAGTCTTTGTGCTAAGCCGAGAAGTTGCTGTCAGGTTTTGGAGGGCCAGGTCTTATTGTAATATTGCTACAGTTAATTAATATTTGCTACTGTTAGTTACAGAAGCATACGGTAAAACTGTGCATATTCTGGATAATGAATCTCTGTATATATAGATTCTTATACTGTATATAGATGTTATATCTATATATAACATCTTATATATAGATGTTTTGGTAATGAACACAACTGGATCTGATAACAAATATTATGATGTAGCTTATTTCTCTAGTTCTTAACTTGATAGTGTTTGATGTTATTTGAAATGCTTCAGTTATAGTGGCAAGTGGTGCTTTTCATTGGGAACACAACATCTTATTTTTATAATGCTAGTGGGCACTAAGCTCTCTGCAGAGAGTTTTAAGTACTTCACTGGACAACAAATCCAAACAATCTGTAGAGTGGAACCGTGATAGTTAACGTGGTATCAAACTGCTATAACTCTGCAGTGCTGAAACACACTTTGTTCACCCATCACTCCTTTTCAGCATCCTACAGAAGGTGGGAACTATTTCTGTGAACAGTTTAAGTCAGGTAAACGTTTTAAGGCTCAAGTTAAATATCTGACTTATTTTTAGGTGTAAAAATTAATGTGTTCCTTATATTTCCTCTATTTAACTCATGATCTTTTAACACACTAATTCACCTTGAATTTTTTAAATGCATATTTTAGTGTACTGTAATGTTTTTCAGAAGAAACTGTCTTTATTAAAATACAGTACCAGTAATAATATTAGCAATCTTTTAAGAGGTGAAAATTCTTAATTTTTCCCTTGGGGGGGAAAAAAATGTTTACATTAGGCCCTTGATACCCACTGGGGTTTGGTCCATGGATGCTCAAGTCCCATTATATACAATGGTATCGTAAAATGGCATCCCTTATGTCAAATAGTGAAGAGCAAGGTTTTTGAAATTATAAAAATATTTTCAAGCCATGCATGGTTGAATCTGTGGATGCGGAAGCCGTGGATATGGAGGGCCAACTGTACCTGTAATTGCAGTGCTTTTCTATGCTCCATCTTTATGTTATTATGTTGGTTGAAAGTAGTCTGAAGTTCCAAAATTAAGACTTCCTGTGCTTAAGTGGCAGTGAATAATTGCATAATTGAGAACACGATTTTGTTCACTTGCTTGCTATTTAACTGGTCTGTTTGCTATCTAAAAGCTCCTGTGATTGCAGTCCTATAAACATTATCTGGAAGGAAGCCCCACTGAATTTAACAGGGCTTACTCTTGAGTAAACATGCCTAGGATTGCATTTTTAGCTTTCTTATAAAGTCCTAACTGCCTGTTTTAATAGTGCCTTCTGTTGTTTTGCTGTTAACTGCTGCCAAGTAACTTTGACCTATGGCAGACCTATGAATGAGAGACCTCTGAATCACTCTGTCATCAGCAGCTCCGCTCAGGTCTTGCAAATTCAGGGCTGTAGCTTCCTTGACTGAGTCTTATCCATCTGCAATGCAGTCTTCCTTGTTTCCTACTGCCTTCCACCTTGCCAAGCATTATTGTATTTTCTAGTGGGTCAGATCTTCTCATTATGTGTCCAAAATACAACCAGTTTCAGTTTAAGCATCTTGGCTTTCAGGGAGAGCTGAGGCCTGGTTTGGTCTAGGACCCATTTATTTGCCCTTTTGGCAGTCCAGAGCATCTGCAGAACTCTCCTCCAGCACCACATTTCGAATGAGCTGATTTTCTTCCTATCAGCTTTCTTCACTGTCCAGCTTTCACAACCATACATAGAAACTGGCAATACACTGGCATGGACAGGCCTGACTTTGGTATTCAATAATATATCTTTACACTTGAGGACCTTGTCTACAGTTGGCCTTCCACACTTGCGGGTCTTACTTTTGTGAATTGATTCTTTGCAGATTACAGTATTTGCTGCCGCCCAACACCACTTTAATGGAGACTGCAAGCCTTGAGAGACAGAGAGACTGAATCCATGATGAGTCCCTATTAAAAATTGTCTAAGGCAGCAGCAGAGGTGGCAGGTGGGGGGAGGAAACTGAGGCATGGAGGAAACTGAGGCATGGAGCACGGCATGTTGCCCCTGGCTGCCTGAGTGAAACAGAGACATATGTGGCGTGCATCAGTAACAGCAGCCACCACTCCACCCGGGCCTCTTTGCGGGCAGGCATCCGACTCCACCCACTACCATTGTGGCCTGGCCCAGACTGTGCCTCTCCATCCTCTGCCGCCTTGTCTTCTCCTTCTTCCTGTACCCAAATGGCGGCTCTGGGCAGAGGTTTCTCTATGAAAGCAGCGGCAGAGGGCCAGGGCTCTGCTGTTGCCCCCTCTTTCTCCTGCAGCCACTCCACCAGGGCTACCACTGCTCCTCCAAAGGGAACTGTGCATACTCTCTGGAGCTGCTGCCTCAGCCTCGCATGCCCCAGCCAGTGATGTTGGTGTGGCCTGGGCAAAATGGAGATAGGCCATAAGCAGCAGCAGGAGGAAGAGGAGGAGGAAGGGCAAGCCCCTGCAGGCCAAGGACCAGTGAGCCAGCTAAGGTGGCAGTGAGTGAGATCGGCTCCTCCTCTTCTTCCTCCTGCTTGGTTTCAAAAGTTAAGAGCTCTTTATGAGAGAAACTGTTGGTATCAAAGGTATAGGTTTGGGTGAAGAGTCATAAAAAGCATTCTGTGCTCCGTACCATTATGCCCTGGCATAGCAGCTGGTATGTCTTAATACCACATAGGGCATTATTTACCAACAGTGTTCTTCAGTTCTTTGCCACCTGAGATAGTCTGTATTAATATAAAATATGGCATAGATTAGGACTTTCAGACTACAGCTGGAGATGCCCAGGTTCAGATCTCCCCTTGGTCATAAAATTTACTGGTAACCTTAGGGAAGAAGGAATTGCATAGACACAAGTGGGATGCTGGAGGAGAGATGGAGCTCTTTGTCCTGTCCACTCATTCCAGGCTTGGACTTACTTAGAAGGCTATATTGAGGAATAGACAATAGAGGAGGAGTGCATTTTAAATTTTTTTCAAGCAGATGATATTTTGCACTATTGAGTTTTTCAATCTCTGACACAGAGAAACCCTGTAGAAACTGGTTTGGTCTGTCTGGAAATCCAACCTGCTAAGTGGCCAGAGGAATTGGTGCACTAAGGAAGTTCAAAATGGCCCCCAGTTGCACAAATACTCTGTTACTTGATATGTGCTACATCTCTCCCCCCAACCTCTGATTTAATATTGCTGTGCTGAACTGGCCCCGGGGGAAACTGTCATCCAGACATGTTCTCAGTCATTTTTATTCAGTAGCTGACTTTATGCTTGCTGTGTTTAAACAGAGCAGTTTCAAAGGATAGTTAGTGTATACATTTGTGGCATAGGTATCCATTAGAAGATTTTAGTATCTTGGAGCTTGAGTCTGAATTATAGATTATCCTTCCCATACTTCACAAGGAGTAAATCACCCTCCATTTGACTGTATGATGTTCAGTGCTTTAGTATTCAGGGCATGTTTTTGTACTTCCATTATAATTAATTTCACTTTGTTAAAGCCATTTCCAGCTTTAGGCTGTGGTATTGTAACTTGTAGTAACTTATATATTTACTACCTTTGTAGTCCAGTGAATACATCTGGTGAAACTGGGTTTTATTAGTAAACTTTCATGCCATACTAATAAACCAGTTATTTCTGATGCACTACAGTGCAGTCTTTTCTAGCCACCAGTGAAAGCAGCAGCTCTTTTGAAAAATTAAGAGTGTAGTCAATGACCTGGCATAACTTGTGAAGAAATGGTCAGTGGGACTTTTTGTAAAATTGGTTAGGCTCAACAAAACAGGGCAAGGTTTTAAAATTTTCATTGAACCAGATGTAAAATTGAGAAGGCAGAAGCATGCTATGAAGAAAGGGGAAGAAAGGAATTAATTGATGATAAATCACATGTGCATTTTTGTGGGTTTTTTAAAGTTATTGAGTATTTTCCAGATACAATAAAAGTTACAAGTATTTAAAGAAAAAAGAAAAGAAAGAAGGAACTATAACAGAAGGAAAATAAGTAAAGTATATAAAAAATACATAGAAATAGAAGGTGGCTTCCAATGTTCTTTTCTGTGGTTATAGATACATACAGGTTGAGTATCCCTTATCTGGAATTCTGAAATCCTCCACAATCCAAAATTGTCTACATGGGTGGCTGAGATTGTGACACCTTTGCTTTCTGATGGTTCAGTGTACACAAACTTTGTTTCACGCACAAAATTATTAAAAATATTGTGCATAGAATTGCCATATGTGCAAGGTGTATAGGAAACATAAATTAATTTTGTGTTTAGACTTGGGTCCCATCTCCAAGATACAGTATCTCATTATGTATGTACAAATGTTGCAAAGTCCGGAAAAAAAATCTGAAATCCCAAACACTTCTGGTCCCAAGCATTTTTGTTAAGGGATACTGAATCTGTAGCAGGAAATTTTAAACTGGGAGTTAGATGTTAAAAAGTCCAAGGATTTCTACCTCCCACACTTTTTCCTGGAGGATTTTACTTTCACATGTTTACAAACTTCAGAAGTATATACTGTATAACTAATTTAAATCCTCACCCAAACTAGTTGCCACATACCAGGTTTACTTGAAATAATGTTTGTGGAGTATTGACTGACACATGAGTTTAAAACACAAATGCTGGTTCTGAACCAGTTGTTTGCTACAAAGATAACCAAGTATGCTTAAATAGGAGAAAAGTATGTATGTTGGTCAACAGAAAAAATGGTGCAGGATCTTTCTCTTATGAGTTAAGGAGCAGTCTATTAAGTGCATGATTATAAAAATCTGCTCTAAATCTGTTCATGGATACAAGTTATAATGATACACTCCATTTTTGTTAATGTAAGTGCTGTCTTGCGCACTGAGCCAATTTTTAATAGTCTTTTTAATTTGCTTTTTATATATATTTTGGAGGAACTAATTCAGGGTGTCTGGAAATAATATTGCTTCCAAGTGTATGCACATCTTGAAGGCACAGCATTCTACTTGCTTTCTTTATTTGTATTTGAACATCTAGCCTAAACTTCAGAATTCTACAGGACTCTGACTTAATCTACTCTTCCCCTTTTCTGTCTCATTTCACAGGGGGGAAAAAACCCCTCTCAATAAAATCCCAGATTTGAATGTTGAGGGTTCAAGTACTATTTTTCTGTAGTAGCATTTTAGCTGATTAAGGTATTTAGATGTCTATAAGACCCAGCTGTTGGTTCTCTGAACTGTTGAACTTCTATGGAGTTTGATTAAAAGCGTGACAGGAACCACACTGAAGAGTAAAGAGTGAAGGTGTGTCTGTTACTCTTGTTATCCAATTGTCTTTTTCTAAATTCTGAATCTGTTGTTGAAACTTCAGAAACAAAAGAAGAAAATCAGATATTGATGAGTGAGGGAGCTCCTACCTGTGCCATAGACTGCTTAGATAGGACTTTCCCAACTCTCTCTTTGCTTCTGTTAACTTTTTACAGCGGGAAGGGGGCTATTTCCTAATCCCTAATGGGAGGAGTACTTGCTGGCCATTTTTTAAAAAAGCATCTCTCATTTTGCTTTGCCATCAACCAGTACTGCTTCCTTGAATTTCAGGAAACAGATTAATTTTGCTGAATATGTGTTTGCCCTTGTCAGCAGTGGTAGGTCTGCTCATAAGTCTTCCCCATTCTGAGGCACAGGGATAATTTTCTACACATAGCACTATATCCAGAAGTGTATCTACTTCTAATGAAGTGGATGTGCTTACGGAGCTCTGGATTGAGAGCATTGCTCATAGCAGATTTGACCCCACGTGGGAGGTAGGTTAAGTAGTGATACTTTGTCTGTTCTGTGTCCTTCCACTTGTTTTCAAAATTCCTCTGTGTTCAGTGGAGCTGAGCTCTGCCATAGGGGTAGATGCCAGCCACTGTCTGCTGAAGTCTTGGTTGTTAACTATTTACGCAGAATTATAACAGAGGAAGCAAAGTTAATATTGTAACCAGGAATGTTTTTTTCTTTGGGGAGTTCTCTGTTTTGGCACTCCATGCATACATACTTTTACTGCTGCTGGCTGAATATGAATATTTCAAAGTCTTACTTTTCAAACGTACACCTCTTCATGTTTAGTGGGAGATGGGGAAATTTTGCAGGAGGTGAATATTTCATATCAATTTAATATTGGCTAACTGCTAAAATTGTTGTTAGAAGTGTATGTAATGGGTTTTTTGGCCCCTATAAGCTTCATGGCTACGGTGGCACAGAGGGCACCCATGGGGGGCGGGAGGGAGCCATCCTCCCTTCCCTGATCCCTGTGATGCACCCATGGGGGGGGGGAAGAGGAGGAGAGAGCCATCCTCCCTTCCCCTGTTCCTCCTGTTCCCCCTCCCTGTGGCTGCCCTCTGCCCTGTCAAAAAAAGGATAAAGTGTAGGATCACGCCTGCATACACCTGACCAATCAGAAGGTCCATTGTTTCCCCCTCCAGACTGCGCAACAATTTGTGCGGTTGTCTTAATGGTCGGGGTGCACATTTCTCTCAGAGTTTTTTGAAAAACTCCAGGAAAAAACATGAAAGGTTTTCCTGAGGAGTTTTTGCCATTTTTGCCCCCCGCTTCACAATACAGGTATGGCAAAACACAGATTGCCATTAGGACTGGTCACCTTCTCATATTCTGTGAGGCATATTTTTGCCGTTTAGACAATCCCTTAGATTCTGCATTGGTTCTCACAAATTTCCCATGTGCAGTACACTATCCGCTGGTTTTCTTATCCACTGCTCTACTGCAGGTTGGGTTTCACATGTTATACCAGGCTGCCTGCTTGGGTAAATCTCTCCCTTTGGAGGGTATGCTGTCCTAACACTGCAGCACCATGATCCTTTTACACCATATTTTCTTGGCATATAATTTCAGAATGGGTGCTTGATTCCAAATTCAAGCAGCTGTTCATCTGTGGTAGAATTCATCCATGGTGTGTACTGCTTTTGAAGCTGCTCAACAAACATAGTCCACATGTTCCAAAAAGCAGTCAGTTTATCAGTGACTCTGTTTTGGTTTCTTTGTTGTTGAACCTCAAATGCTTTGTGAGTTCACAAACTCTCTTTAGGTTTGTAGTTGCTCTAAAGTGTCCGTAACCTGAGACTGGATACCATAGTACCTCCAAGAATTCATGTTGTCTATGATACACTCTTTCCAGGAGCAGTAGGCCAGTTTGTTCCTTCAGCTCAGAGATGTCAAAGGATTTCTTCATTTGGACTTTGGTGGGATTCCTCTTCTTCCATTCTTTGATTATATTCTGTATCTTCTTACTTGTTTCATAGATTATGTAGTAAAAAGAATACTTTGTGTAAGGAACACTTCAGACATTTCTAGTACTGTTTCTTTGATTTTGAATTCCTGAATGATGCCTCTGGATTTTCTACAGTGAAACACCTGTATTTTTGTTCATGATATCCATATCTCGATTTGATCCTTTCTGGACAGGATCAGGTGAGCATGCATTTGATGCCTTACTGCCTTCTGCTCCTTGAATGATCCTGGCTGCAGGACTTATTTCTCCCACATCTACCTGGAGTCATTTCCAGAGGCTGTTCTTCAACTGTGCTTGTACAGGTTGACCCGTATCCACAGATTTGATATCCACAGTTTCACTTACCATGTCAGAAAAAAATACGTTCTCTCTAGGCATTTCTAGATCCTCCAATGCGATTCTATGGTCAACTTCCGGCATTCATCTCATTGAAAATAATAGTGTTCCCTATTATCCACAGTTTCAGGTGTCTATGGCGAGTCTTGGAACATCTCTCCTGCAGATATGGGGGGCAACCTGTACTTGAAAAATATTTTGATGGAACATTGACTTCAGGTTCTGAGCACCTTTCAGCAACTAGTCCAAAATCTTCATTTTCACATGTCAAGTGATCACCCTCAATCGCTGTGAAAGAGCATTTCAGAGTTTCCTCTGATGTACAACATTTTTATTTTATTTTGCTTCCAGACTGCATTAAATGCAAAAACCTATAGCCTGGTGAACAGAGTTGCTACTTTCCCTCTATCCTTGCTCTTGTCAGTGAGAACTGATTCCCTAATGCAAGTAATTTCATATTCTCACCTTCATAACAGGACATTTCACTGTCTTAGTAAACTATATACATATGGCAGAGTTTCAGGTTACAGTTGTTTTTTAGTGTCTCTCCCGATAGGGAGAGGGGATTGTTTCTCGTCTGAGCACTTGTTCCAGCATCTTGGCATTGTATATTGACTACAAAAAGACATAGGCATTTTTGTCCCGATACATTAAATGGGTGAGGTCAACAGCAAATGCAATAGATTTTTGGAGACAGTTTTAGTCTCAGTTATTTCATGTCTGTAAACAAACAAGAAGAAAATTGTATATGGCCGTTGGTGAAAACTTGGGTACCTGGTGGACCTAGAGTAAGTCCATGATGAAGGATGACTGTATGTTGCAGTGTAAACTGAACCAATGAATTCAGTCATTAAGGGTAAATGCTTTCATCAAGGGCTGTTAGGAATTTTGTAGTTTAAGTTTATTGAATGTTGTGATTATGGATTTAAGGAGAGGGAATACTTATTTTCCAGGGCTCCTAATATGAAAGTTTAATTGTAGAAGAAGCCTCGACTGTAACCTATGCTTGGATATTGGTTTGAGAGTATCTTCCTAAAGAATATAATTTGTTTTTGTTATAATTTTAAATTTACTGTAGCACCTGAACAGTACAGAAATCTGCATTTGAGTACTTTGGATGTTTTCATCCTTCAGCTCCCGTTTTACAGAAATTCAGTACATCCATGATTATGATTAAAATACTGTAGCCCAATAAATGCCAGGCTACACTAAATGCCTTAATACAAATTACCTATTCTTTTCATCTTTAAGTTCACCAAATGTGTACGCTTTTCTAAGTGTAATATAGCTCATTCTTTACTTAGCCAAGTTGTGGACATTGGGCATTTCTGCCTTTATTTATTGCCTAATTAAGTTTGAGCTGTGATAATTATATTGCCAGCCAACTCATGGTTTTGTAATGGCATAGTCATAACTAATGATGCGATAAGTCAATGTAACTTCCTAAATGCGTTTTAAAGCCTGTCTTTTATGTGGTGTGTACATATGTCTCTCTCTCTCACACACATATGTGTACACACTCAGTGAGAGGAAGACTTGAACAACTCCTTTCTTTACTGATTATACTTGTGTTCTAAGGTAGTTAGATGCACATCTTAATAGTACATATTAGTGTAAAATGAAACATTCATGGGGAATTACAGGTCTTTCCAAATTTATGCTTGTAGAGTAGCATATGCTCATGACATCATTCCTGGACAAACCTAGGTTTGAGTAACAATTTTCCAGTTTATCTGTGCAAAAATAAACTTTTAAATCATTTTATGAACTACCAGATTTAGTTGTAGACAAAGATACTTTTGCCCATGTTGATATGAGCCTTAGATCCGAAAACGTGATTAGGTTGGGAAGTGCTAAGTAAGTAAAAGGAGTGGGGGGAGAGAGAGAGAGAAGTCATTGCTAGCATTCTTTTCTGGCTTACTGGTTCACCAACCATTTACTGACCCCTCTTTTATTTTAATTTTCCCTTTGCTACAATTCCCTCCATGAGCTGCATGTCAACAGAGAAAGTCCTCAGTTAAATTTATAAAGTGGAATACCTTTAAGAGGAGAAAAATTTCCAACCACACCTATTTTTCAGATCCAAGAATGGACATTATAGTCTATGATGATTACTCCAGTCCACCGCTTCAGAGACATTGAACGAAAACCGGAATATCTTCAGCCGGACAAGTGTGTTCCACCTCCCAACAGCAGTTCCTCGGGAACCATGTGGTTTATCCGAGATGGCTGTGGTATTGCCTGTGCAGTCATCACCTGGTTTTTGGTCTTCTATGCTGACTTTGTAGTCATCCTTGTTATGCTGCTTCCATCAAGAGACTATATTTATAGTGTGATCAATGGAATAGTTTTCAACACTTTGGCATTCCTGGCTCTGGCTTCACATATGCGAGCTATGATAACAGATCCGGTAAGTTTTATCACTGAACATGCATTTAACCAGCTGCCATCACTTGCTATTTTGGTGTGGTGTCAAAAGCAAATCTAGTGGTAAGGCTTGTGTAAACACACCTCCCATGACTGAGAAGAACTTTAATATTTTTAAAGCATTAAGTCACTTTTATTATCTGATTTTTTAAATCATGTAGTGCAGTGTATTATTCAGTTAAGAAACTACATAGTGATCTTTAAGAATCTTCTGAATAAGGCTGAGAATACCAAAGAGGGAGAAAGGGAAACTTCTCCATTCTGTCCTCTTCAGCAGTATAGGTAATGCTCATGGCATGTCATGGCATGGAGAACAGAAAAGCTGGAAAAACCTGTTGTGTGTTCTTGTATCTTTGGAGAAGTATCATTGCAACTAAATTGCATTTCAAATAAAAAATGATTGACCTTTTCTTATTAATACTGGGTGTTTATCATTGATCTGCTCTATGACAGAGTTTAATCAAAGTGCATTTTAGCAGTTTCAAGATTTAAGCTTTGCAGAGGAGCATTGGTTTAAGATGCAGATAAATGGTTGGCCCATTTTTATTTGTGTCAGTTTTAAATTCTGTACTTACCAGTATGTAGGTTATTCCTGAAATGACGTGTTCTATCAGACTCAGCATGTCACCTTCTAACCTTCAGTTTCATCTTCATAAGTGAAAGTGAAAAGAAATCAAAGTGATTAACCCTATTCTGTGAAATAAGTTTGAACACCTTGTAGTATTCCTAATGTTCCTATGCACTAGGGGCTGTAACTGACCCCAAAGAGGCATTAAAATAGGTCCCTCTAACCCAAGGGTGGGGAATATTTTGCTTCCCAGATGTGTTTGGGCTACAGCTCCCATCAGCCCTCACTGTTAAAGCTAACTAGAGCTAATGGGAAATGCGGTCCAACAACATCAGAAAAGCCAAATGTTTTTCTCCCTTAACGTGCACTGCTGCACACTCCATTTATTCACTTACAGGTAGTCAATTGTTTAATGATGTTTCACTCTCTTTTCTTTTTTGGGAGAGCATGCATTTAAATTTGAGAGTTTCCTGAAAAGATATTTGGGGTTGGTCAGACCTCCAATTAGTGACTTAGATACACTTGAGCATGACACCTAAAAAATGTGCTGCCACACTCATGCAGTCACTGCTGCATAAATGCAAACTGTTGCTAAGGAAATACCAGGTCAGGTGCAACTTCCTTTATGCATCTGTGTCCAAGGAGCTCTTTTTGAGGAGACGTTTGATAAATCTAGGTTGGATCTTGTCTTTGAATGTAGCTTCACACGAGCAGCAATTTGTACAAAAAAGCTTTTTTTTTTTTTTACTGTGGACATTTTGATCACACTAGTACAATCACTGTGGCCATTTACAAATACTGTACACCTCTTCTTTGAAGTTCTGAGGCATCTTGGTTAAAATGTCCACAGGTGCCTGAAAATAATCCCACACTATTTGCCATGTATTGCTACAGCTGTGGTCAGTGTTTACCAGAGTAGCTGAAGACATGGCATGGCTCGCCAACTCCAAATGCATTCCTTATATTCTGTGCTTTTGAAGCTGAACTCCTTAACAAGCACTCGTGTTGCAGAGAATAATTTGAACACAACTTAGTTGTGGCTACTTCAGTCATCCAGTAGTTCAGTCAACTGGTGATTCAACTGTTTTCCTTTATTTAAATATAAGGAGCATATCAATAAATAATGATGAAAATTTTTTATAGTGTTTGTTTCATAACAATTTGTGTTGCATAGTTTATATCTGTTTCCTACCACTTTAACTGTCATGTTTCCATCCTACAGAATCCTGGGATTTGTAGATTGGTGACATACTGATATTCCTCTGGTAGAGAGCACTAGGCCTATCTACAGAGAATTCCAAATACTTTACCAAATTACAAATCTCAGGATTCCATATGATGGGACAATAATAGTTAAAGTGGCATGAAAGTGATATAACTGTGTATACTGTGCAGCACAGGTACACTTTTTGTCATTGAAAAATAAGATTTACAATCTCCACATGCTTTGGACTACAAATCCCATTCCCAGCTAGCACAGCCAAATTGCTGTATTACCTGGAGATAGTAAGAGTTGTAGTTCAACATATCAGGAGAGTAGAATTCAGAGACATAACTATTAGTCTGGATTGGTATGCAAAGGAAATTGGTAGCACCTTTGAGACTAATGGAAGGGAAGAAGTGCGTAGCATAAACTTATGTAGACTTGAGTCTACTTCATCAGATGCATGGAATGAAGTGCTTATGGACAGACATGGGTATAAATGTCTGTCCATAGGCACTTCACTCCATGCATCTGATGTAGACTCAGTCTACAGAAGCTTATGCTACAAATTTCTTTCTCCCCATTAGCCTCAAAGGTGCCATAGTATCCCTTGGTGTCAGGTTGGCAAAGGCCATGTTTCCTGGCTGTAGTATCTCTTAAACTTTTACATTATCAAAGCACTGATGTTGGAGAACTAAGGAAATTTCCAAAGAATGTGACTGCAGAGTTTTAGTCATGCCATTAAGGCAGGGGACGGCAAATCTGCAGGGGACAAGGGCCATTTCACCCTGTGCAGATTGCAGCCGCATGTTTCAGTGCACTTGAAGTATCACAACATCATTTCTAGTAACCATTGTGGTTGTTTTTTGTTTGTTTTGGGTTTTTGAGGGGAGGTTTATGGGTTTCTGGGGGTCTAGAGGAAGCAAATTACCACATTTTCAGAAGATTTGGGCAGCTTTTGGGTGGTTTTTGAGCAAAACATCACCTGAAAATCAGCCTGAATTTATTTTGCAATTTTAGGGGGGCTTCAGGGGCCATACTTGGATCCCAAGTGCTGCACGTGACCTCTGAGGCACACTTTGTCCACCCCCTGCATTAAGGTATTGGCATTTACAGGCATCCCCTGCTTATTTAGTGGTTTAGAGACCAGAGCACTTTCTGAAAGTGGAACTGGGTGAAAAGCAGAACCCAATCTTTTTTTAGATTGCAAGTGCAAGACTGAACACTATAGGTATATGGCACTTAGTCAACTGAGAGAGAAAAAAACAGCATACCGAGTAGCCTGAGAGGGGAAACCTCCCTCCCCACTGTGCTGAATCAACTGAGAGAGGGAAAAAAGCAGCAGCAGTGGTTGAAAGAGCAGACCAGGGGGTGAAAGTGTGGTAGATGGCTATAATTTAGATCTGGCAAAACAGAGGAATGTTGAAAAACAATCTGTCAAAAAGAGGGGAATGTCTGTATAGCTGAGACCTATTTTTACTGTTTAGCTTACATCTGTATCCCTCTAGTTATACTTTCTCATTATATGTTTGATACATACAGTAAACATGTATCAAACATATAACGAGAAAGTAAACAGTAAACAGTCATTAAATGTTTCTCTTCCATTTTCCTATTGGGGTAGAGTTCAAAGAAGTAGCCATGTTAGTCTTCTGCAGCGTAAAAAGGAGAAAGGAAGGGTGGGGGTGGGGAAATGAAATGCAGCAGCAACTTTAAGGCTTAACTGCTTTCGATTTTTGCATGAGCTTTCATGGATATAAACCTACTTCTTTGGATGCAGCACAGAGTGGTTTACAAGTGTCAATCTGTACTGTATCCAAAGAATGGGTTTATATCCACAAAAGCTCATGTGAAAATAAAAACCAGTTAGTCTTAAAAGTGGTTCTACATTTCCCCCCTTCCCCTCCTTTCCTCCTTTTCCCCCTTGGGGTTAGTGTAATGTTGAACTTGTGGTAGTGAGGTATTAACACCAACCTGTCTGTTTCACTTTTTGGCTTACAAAATCCTCTAGAAGGTGTCATGCTGCCTCTGTATCCAGCAACTCTATAATGGAGCGTACTGAGTTTTCTGATGACTGAAAGTTCTCTGAAGGTCATATCTTCATTCACAGGGTGCTGTGCCCAAAGGTAATGCCACAAAGGAGTTCATAGAAAGTTTACAGCTGAAGCCAGGGCAAGTGGTTTACAAGTGTCCAAAATGCTGTAGTATCAAACCGGACAGAGCACATCACTGCAGGTAATATTACTGTTCTTGTTATAAAAATTCCTTTATTTTACAATTGATATGATGTATCAGTGTTGAAACAACTGTGCTTCAGTCAGACTAAGCAGGAAAAATATGTCAATAAAAAGACCAAAAGGGAATAAATTAAAATACACTGTATGTAATATTAGTACGAAGTTAGAGGCTCCTCTATAAATTCATTGCAAAATAAGTGCTCATTAAATCTCAGTTCCTAGGTTCATTGTTGTTTGCTTGTATTGGTGACAAGTGAATTATTTTATCATGTCAAATGGCAGCTTGGTGTGTCTTTCCAATAGCTAATTTGCTCATGAAGAAGATCCCCATCTTGCTGAATGTGCTTATTGTCCCTAAATTCAGGTAGAACTGGGGTTTGGGGAGGTGCCTCTGGATATGCCCCAATGGTATATGGCAGCACCATCCTTATTTCTGACTACCACAGATTTTCTGTTGACATTTGTAAGAAGAAACCTACTTGCATAAATATCTATACCATGTAGGTAATCTGTGGTCCTCATGTTTTCCTGGGCTGCTTTCTGTGTGGGGGAAACAGGGCAAACAGGCAGCAGAGAAATAGTGATTTTGACCAGGATTACCCAAGAAGGTTGCCTGCCTTTGCTGTAGATGTTCTGGATGTGTTGCACAAAGGGGTGGATATTGGGGGTGTCACGTGATTCCACACGTCTGCCCCCACAGTCCTGCTCTCTACATTACTGGCTTTCATACACTTTTAGTCTTTAACAGCTCTATCTGTATCACTGCATAAAGCAGGAACAAAGTATGTATGTACATATAGAGGTAATTTCCAGGGTGAGCCGTCTGCAGAAGCGTACTCTCTGCATTTACGATGCTGGCATTATTGTTTTGGTGGACTTAGGCTCAGGCCAGGCTTCTTTCTGATCTGAAACAGACACCAGACTTCCCTCCCACCACCATTTTTTGAAGCAGAACTATGCACAAAACTGTTTGGTTATCTTTTGTAAGCCGCAGACCCATGCAGAAAGTCAGATGAATGGTTTGTCTAGCTAAGTATGGCGGTCCCCTTCCCACATCAGTTGTCAAGTAATTTTTTAAAATGTGTATGTGTTTATATATTTATTGTGGGTGGGTGTTTAGATGTGTACAAGAGAATGTGTTCTAATAGCGCTTAAGCAGATAAACATGCAGGCACTTGCATGAAAAAAGAGACCAAAAAAAAAATCCCACCCCAAAGTAGAGCTGGCAGTCTCTTTACAGAAATGATCAGTTTTTGACTTGGAGCCAAGTATGTGTGTCATAACAAGAGCTAAATTAGGGGAAATTAGAATTTGCCTTACAGTATTCCGCTTCCCCTGCTTTCTTTTTAGATTATGTTTGTTTTCATAGCTGGAAGGGGACAACCAAGAAACTACAGGGTGCAGTAAACTCAGCTGTCAGATACAGCTCACGAGAGTACTTTCGAGGTCTGTTCAAAATGAGGTGTGCAGTTAAACATCATACCATCATTTCAACTGCGCACCTCATTTTGAACAGACCTTATTTTCTCAAAAAGAAGCTAGGAAATTTTCTAATATTGTAAGATTTTGAACTAACAAAGCATAAATCAGATTAGACTTCCATGATGAGCTGTACTCATACAATTGCAGTGAAAACAAGAGTGTCTGAGCCAGATGAAGATATTGCAGTACAGTTTATCACTTATTAATGCTGTTCCAACTCCAACTGGCATTTCTTCAGTTATGAATAATGTGAGGCAACTACAACAATATGACCTCAGTTTAGGTAACTTGAAAGCAGCTTTTGGAAAAGAAGGAATATTTTCTCCATGATCTGATAACAGTGAGAGAGACTAGATTTGGATAGTGGGTAGGATTTTATCTCAGTTTATTACATACATTTATTAATATACTTATTACAAATATATCGTTCTTTTTTTAGTGTCTGTAAGAGATGTATACGGAAAATGGATCACCACTGTCCATGGGTTAACAACTGTGTAGGAGAGAATAACCAGAAGTACTTTGTACTGTTTACAGTAAGTACCGGTAGTTCACTGGGTGAATTTTTGTGAAGTAGTTCAAACAGAGACCTTCAAGTAGGACTTGCTCACATGATTTTCTTTGCCCACTTAAATAATTACAGTATAATGTTCTTGGAAAAACAAACAACCTTATCGACAGTGCAAAATGTTTGAGACAACATAATTAAGGAATAAAACCAGGCTCTTGAGAGTCGGTGTTATCAGCTATGTTCTGTATTCCTTGTATCACCATATATTTTGAAAGTTCTCAAGCCTAGCTTACTTCACCTGTTGTTAAATTTTGCTTCACCTTTTCTTTCTGCTTTTAGCATGCTGCCCGATAGTCGCCCCTCTCCCACCACTTTCATTACGAAAAACTTTGTGTTGGTTGTCCGGAGATATCTTGCTTCACCTTCCCCAGTCATGTATGATCTGGTTCTCTTGCTTTGGATATGCTTCTTCTCCTGTGCTTACGCAATTCAGCCCTGCATGCTGATTTGGTGCATGCTGATTTGAGTTTGAGAGGGAACAGTCTGGCTGGCATTGTGGCAGACAGGGTCAGATTGGAATGTCTTTGGACTTTTCCCATTATATATTTATTTCACTAAGATTTTCTAACATTGTCAGTAGTTCAATTTTAAAATCTTTAATCTGGCTTGGATGGGAAATTGCTCTTATCACATGGCATATAGTATATTTAATGAAATAATTGTCCCTTGCTCTTATTGCATAATTCCGTATTGTTAGAAGAAAATGGCCCCCTTGTTCAGTCATTTAGTTTACTCCAGGTAGTTTTCCACTGGGTATATCTAGACCTATTCATTCTCTGCTTGAAGTAATTTAGGAGATGAGGTTGAAGATAAGGAATCTTTAATCATAGAGACTAGAATAATGTCTGTCTGTCCTGAATGCTTGTCTTGGATTTCAACTCCAGCTAAAACCTGGCAGGCCATGTTAAACTCTTTAGATTTTTGGCTTGTTCTTCAGAGAAAGAGAGAGAGAACGCTAGTTCTTACTAAATTATTTCTGCAAATAAAAGAGCATGACAGAGTAGTTGCAAAGACAAACTGCTGCAGGGAAGAATGTTACAGTGGTGTGACATAAGATTATCCTCAGTAGAAGCAGCCACCTTAAAGCTGGCTCTTCTGTTTAAGTAACTGTAGCTGATAATGAGAGATTATGTGTTTAATCTCAAATATCTCAGAAGAACAGTCCCACACTGTGCAAAACATGGCTGCGTGGAATTTGAACATAAACTGGTTATGGTGCAATATAGCCTGGGGATGTTATAGTATGGTATCATCCAGTTTAGATGCCTACCAGTCCTGTGTATTTAGAAATACGTAGAAATAAGTTTCATTGTACTCTTGGGGACTTGGTTGACAAACCAGTAGGAGGGGGGAACTGCATAGAACAGTTTGTCTGCAGTTCTGTCTTGTGGCTAAATAGCTCTAGCATAAAAGCAAAATATACTGAAAAATATGCTGCTTTTGTCTGATAGTAAAACTAATTAACTGGGAAAATCCAAAGCTAGAAAGTAGAGAAAGAGATCACATCTCTAAGTACTTGTGCTGTATATATGGTTCAATAAATAGAATATATTACCTGGTGATTGAATTCCTTGGTTTGGGTGGAGGGCTGTTGGGAGAATCTGTTGGCCAAAGCTGTGAGAAATCATTAGTTTTACTCACAACATCATTAGAAATGTTGCTCATGCAGTAGCATTGTGTGTGGACTGATACTGTTTTCAAAGCTGTGTATCTTAACAAGTCAAAACTCACACCCTGTTTCAGATGTATATAGCACTGATTTCTCTGCATGCCCTGATCATGGTTGGATTTCACTTCCTGCATTGTTTTGAAGAAGACTGGACAAGTGAGTACTGACAAATGTAACCCTTTCAAACTTATAGGGATTTTTTAAAAAAATAGATAAAATCTGTGGGAATGTATCACTTCATACCCTTCATCACATATTTGCTTTCTTCAGGTAGTATTAAACTGAAATGCTGTCCAGTCCTACAGAGCTTGCTCTCATCCTATGGCAACTGTGTATGAATGGGCCTGTTAAATCTAGTGTGATGGAGCTAGACTTGCAACAGCTGGTATTTGCTTGTGAAATCACATTTCCTGTACATACCCAGTATGATTATAACTCTTGTCTTAGATCAGGTGTGAGCAAAATGTAGCCTGTGGACTACATGCAGCTGCCTAGCCATTTTTGCACACGAACCTTGCTGCCACCATACAATTGGAATTCTCCAGTGAAGTAGCCGTGGCTTGGGTCTCTTCATGAGCAGCAGTGTGTCCCTCCTCAGCTATCAGAAGTTGCTTAGCCTTTCTTAGAACAGTTCAGGTCACAGTTAATTTTGGCTTCTTTTCATCAAGATGTCAATATATTATTTTAATCTCAATTTTCCATATGAAAAAATATACTTAAAGCAGTAAATATATAAGTGTGATACCAAATCACTAAAATAATATAATAAAAGCAGCAATAAACATAATAAAAAGACCATGATATTCTGGGAATGGACCTCTGTGATGGTGGGCAACTGTCTGAGGTTAGGAGGCTGTATCGTTCTCCCCTCACCAGGAGATCTCAGAGGGCACAACCCCTGCAAAAATCCCAGATCATTTGCCCCCTCTGCCCTCTAGGGTATATGGGGCAATTTGGTCGTAAAACCAGTAAGGCCTGTTTTACAATAGGTAAGTCAACTTCTGATTGACTTCCTGTTAGGAAAAAGGTCTCCCCAGGCCTAAAGGCCCATGGGGTCCTAAAAGACAATTGCCCCATGCCCCCTAGAAGGCATTGGGGAGATAAAATAGGGGGCAGGTTACAAAACCGGCCCTGACGCTGTACTTCCCCCACTCCTGCTTTATGAAGAACCAGGGCCTCTTAAATGTAGTACCTCCAGGCAACCACCCTGTTGAATCAACACAGTATATACTAGGGTTTGTGGCTTTGATCACTGGGGGGGGGGTTCCAGAAGAATCCTAGGAGAGGCGCTTTTCCAAACCAGGAAGTATACTGGATGTCACTTTTGGTTTTGAAAGAAGGGCCATTCTCAGCGTAAAACAGCTTGGGGTGGGCAACAGTGTGTCAAAACTGACCCCTTCATCATGTAGAGAGGCCTTTCAAAAAAAACAAAAAACAGCTTTCCCCCCTAAAACAGGGAGGGCTTTGGGGAGCTGCATGAGGTCGACCGTCTGCACTTTCCCCACCTCTGTACCTAACTACTCCTTCATGGTGAACTATCATCCATAAATGCAGGTGCAAGCAGACTGAGGTATTTTTGGCTTCCATTTGTTTTGCTTCATGAATTTAGGGTGAGGGTGGAGGCCTGTTTGTCATATCACTGTTTCTTGGGATAACCTCACAGCCCTGTTGAAACAAAAACAGGGTGATATTTACCATACATGGTAGAGTTGCTTGATGATCTTCTGTTACATTTATACATCCAGATTAGTCCTGATTCCTGAGGGTTGGACACCCTCCCAACCTCCCTTTTAGGTGACCAAATGCTCTTTGCATTCTGCAAAGGAGAAGACAAAACGCAACAAATGACAAGCTGCTTCTGGCTGCGAAATATCTGCTGAATTTCTTTCCTATTCTCACCATTTCCTCCATCAATTTCTGCTTGTGAAATTTTATCATTTGCATTCGTACGCCTGAGCCTATCTTTGCAGACAAGGGTTAGAAACTTTACTTTTTTGGAAACTGAAAGCTGAGGTTCGGAGGAAGTAGAATTCCCATTTCTACTCTTATCTAGGTGGTATGGTATTCTGAAATACTAATGGCTGCAGTTATTCCTGATATCATTCCTCAGGTAGCCTTATATTCTGCTGCTTTTAATTGATACTTCTAGTCATGTTTAATTCCGTGTTTTTTAAAATTTTATGTCTTTTATTTATAGACATGCAGTACTATACATGTAATAACCTTGTGTGTTTTTTCTTTTCCATTTTGAGTAGTTAAGAATATTAAGCAGTATAATTAAGCAGAGGTGCCCAACTGCAAGGGGGCCAATTTCCCCTGCATACTGTACCCTCCAACAGTGTTCCCAAATACTTCTGTCTTTGTCCAAGTCCTTCCCAAAATGGTAACCAGAAGTGATGTTGCGGCACTCCCCACTGCCATTTTGTGAAGGACTCCAATGAAAATAGATACATGGGGGGAGTTATGGGGCTTTCTTTGTGGGGCTGGAGATATTTTTGCACATTTGGGGGGGCTATCCATTCAATTTTTGGTTGAAAAAAGTCAGAAAAGTTGTTCTGAATTTGTTTTGGAGGGTGGGGGCACTGAGCAGAGGCATCAGGAACTGCAAAAATGGGGTACAGGGACCACATGTAGCCCACAGGCTGGATTTTGCCCCCCCCCCATCTAAAGCATTCAGTGCTTTGTCATGTTCTGTTTTCACAGAGTGCAGTTCTTTCTCTCCACCGACTACTGTGATCCTACTAATTCTCCTGTGTTTTGAGGCTCTCCTCTTTCTCATCTTTACATCTGTTATGTTTGGAACGCAGGTACACTCCATCTGCACTGATGAAACGGTGAGTGCTTCCAGGCTTCCTTTTTTCTTGTTCCTTTTGTTAAAAACATAATTTGGTTTTTGCTTTTCTTGTCCTAGTAGGTAAAAGATCATTGTGAGGTAACCATCAAAAATTATGGGCATACTCCAGAGGTAGGTAGGGAGATATGTGAAAATGAACGTGTGGTACTTGTGAAGCATATTTTATTAATTGTCATTGGAATTTCCTTGTGCTGGTCCTTCATTCCTTGAATAGAGACTCTTGCATACTAAAGTCTGGAATGTCCATCGCCACTTATCATTTCAGCATGGCAGTTGGCACTGTGTATTGCTATTATTCACACCCTGACGTAGGGATGTACTTTGATGACATGAAAAATATGGTAGAAACAATTTTTACTCAAGTCCAACTTAAACATACTCATGGAGGAGCTGTGTCTTGCAAGCAAGCATGTTTGCCCCACCTGGGTCCATGAAAAGTACACCCATGCTTACAGATATAAGGACTACGTGTGCTTTAAAGCAGTTGTCTTTAATTAAAATCTAATTCCTCAGGGTACTTCCTTTCTAACATTTCAAAGGAAAATTGTGAGAGTATTATTGTGGACTTCATTGAGAACACTTGAAGGAAATCTGTGATTGACTCAGGATGTGAGATGGCAAAAATCCTTTAATAATGTATTTCGCAGCAGAGATCTGTCTCTTTTATTGAGCAAACAGAGAGATGGGGGTGATTTCTTCCCCCTCTTCACTGGCTGTTTTCCAATAGGAAGTTCTAGCTTTTTGCAGTGTGACTAACTAGTTTGACGTATTTTCTGGTGAGTATAGTCAGCCATAAAAGAGATTCAGCTCTGGCCCAACATAAGCAAATTGAGCCCTTGTTGACTTCTGGTTCTTTTGTTTCATGAACTGTGGGTGAGGGGGAAGCCCTATGTGCTTTACCTAATTGATTTTTATTCCAGGGTCTGTTGTCATATAGTCAAAATTATAATAATTTTTAATAGGTGGCTTTAGCCTCCACCCCCACTCCTAAAAGTAGCTTCTACAAAGAGCTTTTTCTGCAAATGATCATCAAATATTTAATCACTTATTTTTGTCATTTGCCTTTGAAAGGAGCTACTGTGATCCAGGAGTAAATTGCTTACTCGTAGTCATTATTGCTTAATATTTAGCATACATTCCTAAAACTGCATACATTTATACAGTGGGGAATCTGTAGTGTCATGTCCTTGCCAGCTTTTTTTGACCACAGCTTCTAGAATCTCCCAGCCTGGGCAGATACAAAGATCTTCACCTGGTTTCAAAGAGTCTTACATTCAGTGCAAAGAAAGCTTTTCTGGCAAAGGCATTCCAAAGCTAGGGTGCCATTGCCAAAAAGGCCCTGTTCTCAATGATGTGTCACCTCACTTGAGCAGGGGGTTATGGAAAACTGCCTTTAAGGAAGACCTCAGTACCTAGGTGTACCTGCAGCAGAAGGTAGTTCATAAAATATCCAGGTCCCGAGGCATTTAGGGCTTCAAAGATTAAAGCTGGCACTTTGAATATAAGTACTCAGATAGGTCTCCATCTGTGGAAAGGTGGCAGAAAGCAAATTGTATAAACTTCTCTTTGACATTGTGTGCCCATCTTCTTTCCTTTCTTTTTACGAACTTAAAAGAGGTATATTAGACCTTCCTCGTAGGAAAGGTGCTTTAATCCCTTGATCACGTTTGTGGTTCTTGTTCAGTGTTTATTCCACTGCTAGATGGGATATGTAAACAAGAAATATACATGATTAGTTCAATATAAAGGCATTATGAGACTGAAAGCTTTATCTTCTCCTTTCTAATGATTCGTAGCACTCAACGTATTTTTATTTTTACTTTACACTGAGTTGACAGTTTAGAAAGACACAACCTCAAAGTCTGTTTTCTTGAAAAGTCACACGTGGTTAAGGCCTCATCAGGATACACACACACACACACACACACACACACTATGATGTTAAACTTTTGCTTCTGGTATCACTTTGCACCTATTTTAAATCTCATGTGCTGTTTTGTTATCCATTCACCAAGTTTGAATAGATCTTCCAGAAAGTCACTAGTCTGCTTTGGGTTTCACCAACCTGAATAACCAGGTGTGTTCTTCAAACCAATTGCTGACTAGAATAAGTTAATATTATCAGCCCCAACAAGGATCTAGACCTTCTTGCTTTTCTTTCTCTGTGTCAGGAATAGAAACTGTGCATCCCTCCAGGTAGTGTTGGACTACAACTCCCAACATCCTAACCTGCACAGCCCAAGGTGAGGAGTGCTGACAATTGTAATCCAACACCTTCAGGAGGGCTGTATGGTTTTCACCTCTGTCCTGCATGGATATTACCTGTTTATACTCTTTTCCTACCCCTTTAAAGCCATTTAGAACCATCACTTCTGAATTGATTTGAAGAATTTTGTCAGAAATGTTTTGGAATTCTCAAACAAATGTCTGCATTCAGATATAATGATAAACTGTGCTTTATCATCACAAGCATTAGCAGCCTTGGGCTTGTGTTCAGTCCCTTTCTCAGTATATGCAAAGAGTATATTAGAAATGTCTGTTACTGGTTTGCAGCAAGCCAGAGTATGGACCTAGCAGATGGATGATTTGATTTTTCTTTGAGATTTCATTGTGTGTAAACCATAGTTTACAAAGTTCAAGTAAGATAGCAAACTACAGTTGCTACCATGAGATCATAAGCTTCTTATTTCCTCTTAAAGGCATGGTAGGCGTATACATGCTTGAGGTTTGTGCATGCTGGTAACAGTGAAACAAGGTGTGCTATTAAGTCTGAAAGGAGGCCGTATGTGTTGGAACACCCTTCTCCTCATAAATCTACATACATGGCGACACCAATTTCTAAGGTTATGATAAGAAAGCACTTGTCTTTGCAGAAGCCATTCTCAGTGTTTCCTAATACAGTACATCTAATAATTTTATCTTTTTTGACTCGGTGGCTGAGCTGATGGTGGGCCTGTAATTTCCTGACATCCTCATGAATCCTTAAATAGTGGATGTGCATTCTTTGCTAATTTGTTTTTATAGATAAAATATTTTTGTTTAAAAGATGAGCAGTGTCCATTTCCACATCAGTGCCTTCCAGAAGCAGTCACTTGTTAGTTTGTCAGGTCAGGAAACATGATTAGTATCTGAAAACAACGGGTCAGATCTTGGTATCCTTCCAACGTCTTCTACAGTGAAGGCAGATAAAATCGGTTCATTTAGCCTCACTACAGTCTACCTTTCCTCCTTCAGAAATTCTTTGATACTTTTATCATTCAAAGGGCATGCCACCTCCCTAGCAAATATTTTCACTATATTTATGCCTTCAGTCATTTCCATTTCTAAAGAGTGCTTCTTTACCTTAGTAATTTGTACATTTTGTGAAAGTTCATGCTTTCCCCTCACCTCAGTTTTCTTCCTGGGCAAGATTGCTGTTTTCTTGCCTTTTAAGGTTCCTTGGCTTCATTTAACCATAATGGCACCCTTTTCTATATTCCATACACATTCTTATTCTTGGTATACATTATTGGTGTGTCAATTTGCAGTGGTTTCAAGTAACTTTTCAGACTTTTCTGGAATGAATTTGTGCTTATTGGCTTTTACACCTGCTTTATAACTAATGCCCTTTTTGACTAAATTGCTTCTTCCAAAATTACATTTGACTGTGTTGGATGTTCTAGACACCCCACTCTCCTTGTGTATATATGCTGAATTTGATAGCATCAGGGTCAATGTTTAGGGTTAAGAAATACATACATTTCTCACCCACATGTAGCTGCTGATGTATCTAAATTATCAGTATCTAAATTAAGGGTCACCTTTTCACCTGCTTATCTTTATTCTGCTTATCCTATGTGCCCTAATTTAATTTGCTGTATAGCTATGCTTGATAATTGTTATTATGTGCTAGCCTTCAGAAAGGTCTGTTGCAAGTTTGGGCCCCATGGCCCCTGTGATTCTTTGACCAGTTTCTCACCTTTAGTGCACTCAGTGTTTCCTTTGATACCCAAAGGTGGACAGTGTGATCTCTATTTCAAAATGTTGGTGTGGAAAGTTGGTTGTAAAAAGAACTAGAGAATGCATCTATTTTGAAAAATGTCAATTGTAAAAAAAAACGAAAAGAAAGCTGAATACAGTTGGCCCTCTGTATCCACAGATTAGGCATCCATGGAGTCCACCATCTATGGCTTGAATTTTTTTTTAAAATCCAAGAAGTAAACCTTGATTTTGCTATTTTATATAAGGGACACCATTTTACTATGTCATTCTATATAATGGGACTTCAGTTTCCACAGATTTTGGTATCCACGGGGCTCCTGGAACCAAATCCCAGCAGATACCAAGGGCCCACTGTCTTTGCTTGATTTTTTTAAAAAACAGACATCCACATGAATGCAAATAATACAAATATTGAAGTGGTCGACAAATTAGGAAGCCTAATATCTGAAGGGCCTGTATTTATTCTCCTTCTCCCTTTTACTAATGTTACTCCTTTCTCACATGTCAACATGCTTTTGCTCTGTCCCCTGTTGACAGTCTGTGCTTTTGTTAGTCAGAAGGTTCAGCAGAACTTCAAGAGTAAGGCTGATTGATACCAGGTCGTGTCTTGAGCTTGCTAGTGAAGACACTGAAAATTGCTGGAGCATGGAATAATATTGAGGGATTTCATATTAGCCAGCGTCATAAAAATGTAACTGCCATGTTGAGTGTGTGTGTGTGTATTGCATTGAGAGTAATATGGAATTTCCTAAACCTTTCACAATAGCTGTATGATAATCTCTTCATAATTTGCCACAGATTTGGTTTTTTATCTATTCTTTAGCTAAAAAAATAAAAAAAATAAAGGGAAGTGTTTAGGATTTTTTCCAGACATGAAAGAGTAGTTGAGGGATCCTTTTCCCCGAAATCAGAACTACAAAAATAAGTTCCTGACTGAAAATGTCATATTTCTGTTTTCAGGGAATAGAACAGTTGAAAAAAGAAGAGAGAAGATGGGCTAAAAAAACAAAATGGATGAACATGAAAGCAGTATTTGGCCATCCGTTCTCTATAGTTTGGCTTAGCCCATTTGCTACTCCAGACCAAGGAAAAGCAGACCCATATCAGTATGTGGTCTAAGAATTCATGAACAGCATTTCCACTAAAACAAAACCACACTTTCAGCACTACGGTTATTATACATGAATGTTCAAAGTGAAAAGGCAAAATCTTTTTTTTAATGCCTATTAAAACAGCTGAATCTTGCAGAGAAAAGGCAAACAACAGCAACAACAAAAAAAAACCCACAATAGAGAGCAGCCCTGTATTCTGAAAACTTTTGGTAATTCTCTTTTTCTGGTGGCTGAAGCTTTTCCTTTTCTTTTTAAAAACTTGTTAACTTTACTTGGTCTCTTTTGGTTTGTCTGTCTGCTTTCTTTGACATAACTAATGTGAAGAGGGAGTCTTGTTCCTCTATGCCCACTCCCACCCGTATATTGACTGTGTCCTTTTTACATCATTATTGACATCCAAATGACAGTCTGTGCCAACAGTGCCGTCTTACATAAACTCTTGCAGACTCCTAGATGGCAGATGACGCTTTAAGTTCATAGTAGGTCTCTCACTGTGCTGTTTGCATCTAACTCTCTGCCCCCTAACCTGATGATTTCAAGTCTCACTTCCTAAGAACTGAAGGATGGAAGACAAAAGTGTGACCCTGCAAGAAGGCCAGTTAAAAATAAAATTGATTTGAGTCTAAAATTTAAAATGTATTGCCAATGTTATATTATTATACTTCAGACAACTACAGAAAAGATTTCTTGCACATCTGCACCACCTCCCCTTCCACTACGTTCTCTTTTTAGCAGGAAATGCTGTCTTCCTAGGTTAAATGATGGAAGGTTTTGTATGTGTGGATTGTAATGCCATATAATTGGAGAAGGAACGGATGTTGATTTAAATGTCTAGAATAGCACGATAATGCCTATCAGCTTAAAAAAATATTGAGGGATACTTCTTGAACAGTGTTCATGTACAGAAGAGGCTTGTAAGTCCAGACGAAACCTAAGCACAGTGTGGTTTGTGTAGCTATATCAGCATTTGTCTTCTTTTTAAAAACATTACCACCTTTTTTTATATCTCTAATAGTTTATTCTCCTTTTTATATTCATACGTATATATTTTACATTGGAGAAATATCATGTGTTAAAGGATCATGCATGCCTTCTGTCATGATTATGTAAATGGCAAATTGTGTATGTAGTCAGCACTGGAGAGATGTGTAGAGGACATTCTGTTTAAAACAAAAGCAGGTAGAACAGATTACACCAAACTGACTTAATCTGTAACACTTTTGTAACAGAGCAGGGATTTTATTATATATTTTGGATCTTAAAACTACTGATGGGAGCTATCAAATTAATTGCAATTTTTTTTTAAAAAAAAAATCCAAAATGGTAGAACTGCAAATAAGCTATACTCCTGAATTTATTCTTTAGACTGAATCGAAGCCATTGGAGCAGGAAGGAAGTTAATGGAGGAAGCTGATGGATCAGTCTGGTTTTGAAAATAATGTGAACGATGCATCTTTTCAATTCTGTCAATGCTTCCATATGGGAAACAAATGCAATAAACCTTTTCTGAACACTGTTTCTGTGCACTTTTTTTTGTGGGGAGAGTAACTTATTAAAATTCCATATGCAGCCAAAATGAGAGAAGAAAAAAGGTTTGATTAACTAGAGCCTGGGTTTAAAATGATGAAGAACCACACACACACACAAATCAATAGTATACCAGCTACACCTTTAAATTTGGTGTATAAGTGACTGCATTCAGTAAGTAAGGAGATCTTTCTATACCAAATTCTGTTTTCCTGCTTTCACAATTTTGTGTTAATTGAATTACTATAGTAGTATGCACAGCAATTTCACTGAGCAAATTTTTATAAGACAGCAACCCAGGGATCTGTGAAAACCTGGACTTTTTGCATATAGGCAACATGCTGGTGCTTGCTCATTGCTTTGTGGAGGCAGCTTAAGAACTATGATTTGTTTCCTACAAATATAGGCAGCTACCCTTCTCTGGCTTCTTTCTGGTTCAACAACCTTGAGAAACAAACTGGGAACAAACCCTGGATTCTTTCCCTGGTTTGGTGGAAGAGAAAAATCAGAGAAAGGTAGCTGCCTGCATTGTAGTACCTGATAAATAAACTATGGAGTAAAGTCACTATTTATCCACTGCAAATGGGAACTGGTTGTGTCAAGGAAATTGACCAAATGTTAGCTTGTTGGAGTGATTCCTTGGACGTAAGGTGTCTTTAGCAATCACATTTTTTTGCTTTTGTAAAACACTTGTGTGGAAATGAATGTTTCCTCTTTCTGTCTGATCTTATAGTTAGAAGTAAGATGTACTGAGCTCAGTTAAACTTAGCTCAAACCAGTTCTGCAAAAATCTGCATATTTGTTAATCATCTTGTGATTGTTGTTTTTTTAAAATAGATAGTGCTCTTTATGTTTGTTGGATCCAGGAAATGGCTAAAAACTATTTTCCAAGACCATAATGCTGCTCTGACTAAAAGAATTTTCAAGGCACTCCATGGGTTTAAACCACAGACAGATCCATAACATGATGACATTGTTTTCGTACAAAAACATTGCCCGTATTCCATTGTTTCCAGTTTGTACCCAGATGAGGATTTCAAAATATTAAGTTTACAAGAGAGGAAAAGCAGTATTTGAAGGAAGAGTTGGAGATTAATTGAAGACAAGTCTTAGTTCTACAACTATACTGCAGTGAGATTTGGAAAAGGAGTTTATATAGTCCTCTGTGTTAAGTCATTGATCCAAGTGCCTTTCTGATATATTCTGTGAGGCAGTCCTAGATTGACTAGGAGGTGATGAAGAATGTTTAAATATTTTATAAGCATGTAGCTATGAAATTCTCCTCCCCAGGGAGGCTTGCCTGCTGCCCAAAGTGATGTATTTTTGTAACTTGGTGAAGACCTTTTAATTCCCACATGCTTTTAAACATTGAGTGAGATTGTTTTAATGCACGTACTTTGTTTATTGTGCTGCTGTTATCCATTTGTTCTTTCTTACTGTGTTATTAGGTTTTTTTAAAAAAAATAAATCACCATGGAAATATATTCATATTGAATGGTAATAAATGTACAAAATCATGAACAGGAGTTATTAAATTTGTATTAAATTATTATTAGACCAAACACTCTTATTCTTTCCAAGTTGCATTAAAATATTTCTGTTAATGTTTTCTTTTCAGTCATTGGTCATTTTGCTTTGTATAAATAAGGACAGATAATATTATGTATAGTACATTGGAGATTCCCAAACCAAGGACAGTGGCTTCAGAAGTACAGCTTGTATTAACAACTTTCATTGTGTATGAGAAACACTTTGGATGCATGCAGTTGCTCCTCTTCTTATGATTATGAATGCATAAACAGTCCTAACTAATGGTTTGTGAGTATGGTGAGACATTTCTGCTTTTGAAAGTATAATATTAGGATTTGGACTGCCTATTACTAAATGTAAGAGAGGCACAGATCCTGAAAGAAGCTGGGAACAGCTCTCATGTTTTGCAGAACTAGCTATAGTCAGTTTTCAGGCACTGCAGAAACACCTCATTGGCAGACAACCATAACACTGGTTCACGCAGTCCAAATAACATCTGCATAATGGATCTTGGCCATTCCTGCAGGCAGGACAAATCGTGAGGTTTACACATCTTCAAATACAACTTCTGGGATCATAAATAAAATACACATCTTTTCTGCCATAGAGATTTAATCTTTTAGGGGGGAAAAACTCCTAATATCAGAAGTAGTTACCAGGATTTAGTGAGTTGTGAAATCAAAATGTTGGAGCAGTCATTGAATTGTGCAGTTGGAAGATCCATGTAGTTCAACCCCCTGTCATGCAGGAATCCACTGCTAAAGAATCTTTAGAGGTGGGCATCCAAATTTGGTTTAAAGTCCTGCAAAGAAGGGGGACACCCTTCATGTCAGTCTATTTCACAGATGAACAGCTCTTAATATCAGGAAGTTCTTCCTAATGTTTAGGTTGAATCTCCTAAACTAAGTCTGGTTTTTTGTGTCCTATTCTCTGGGTCAGCAAAAACATGCTCAGTCCATCTTCTAAATTAGTAGTTCTCAAGCTCTGGTCCTCTATATGTTTGGGACTTCGGTTCCCGTAATTCCTGAGCACTGGCCATATTACCTAGGATACGTGGGAGCTGAAGTCCAAAATATATGAAGGACCATAATTTTAGAACTACTGTGACACCCCTTCAAATATTTAAAGATGGCTAATCAGATCACCTCTCAGTCTTATCTTTTCGTAAGTAAATTATACCCAGCTTCCTGAGCTGTTCTTGATAGAGCTTGGTTTCCAATCCTTTATCCCAAAAATAGTTGTGCGAAAATTATCTTGAAAGATTTGTGACATTGCGTAAAAAAATTGTGTGAATAGTCGCCAAGTCTTTGCCAAATATAGTGTAGAATGTTTATCAGCTTAGTGCTACTCCTGAGAGCACCTCCTTGTAGTAGCTAGTCCTAGAACCTTCAGAAGAGAATATATGAACAAAACTCAGATTTCAAGGTGCCTTGACTGATGGTTGAGGTATGAGAGATAGAAAGAGTTCTGTATAATGTGATGTATGTTGCTTTTATTCTTCCACAGTTAGAGCAATTCATTGAATCCTATGCAATACTAGGACTAACAGACTATTGAGATAAGTTCCTATGCCAAATCCACACTACACATATAATCCAATTTGAAACTGGATTATTTGCCATGGCTCCATTGGAATCCTGGGATTTATAGTTTGGTGAAGCACCGGCACCCTTTGGCACTGAAGGCTAAAGATCTTGTAAAACTACAAACCCCAGGATTCCATAGGAAGGAGTCATGGCAAATAATCCAGCTTCGTGCATTATTTTTGTAGTGTGGATTTGGCCCAACTTTGTCTTGTGACTTAAACTTGCATATAGACTACCCAAACATTTTGTTTGCTTTAAGGACCTTAGACTGGCCATGCTCTTTTAAACAGAATTTGGATCATAGTCCACTTCTATAGTCAGAGCTCCCTTCCTTTTAAAAAACCACCAACAACAACAACAACAAAATTACACGCAACTTAACAAAACTCACATAATTATTAAACATGCTAAGAGTCTGTCTATATCAGTTAATCATGTGGTATGCTCAGAATGTATCAAATTTGTTTAAAGTATTTTAATAACATGTTTAAAGCTTTGGCCAAAACATTTGTGTCCGTTAAGTGTGTAATACAAGCTGTATTGTGTAGAGATTAAATGGAAAGAATGTATAAAGCCTTGTCCTGACACTATGTAGTTGCAATTGCTGTTTCACTGCAAACAGTCAATAGTTTCTCCACACTGCAGCAGGGGACAAATAAAATTGCCAGATAACTCATGGTTCATCTTGATTCTCAGCTCCTTCTGAACTATGATAGTATAACCTGAATGGGAATCATGTGGCCCTCCAGATGTTGTTGAACTGCAACTTCCAATATTTGTTACCATTGGAGGTGTTGGCTACATCTGCTGGGATTTGTAGTTCAACAGCATCTGCAGGATTCCTGAGAACCAGTGTGGTGTAGTTGTTGGAGTATTGAACTAGCTCTGTGGGAGACCAGGGTTTGAATCCCTGCTTGGGCATGGAGTCACACTCTCCACCTCAGAGAAAGGCAGTGGCAAACCCCCTCCGAACAAATTTTGCCAAGGAAATCCTGCAATAGAGTTGCCATATGTCAAAAATAACTTCAGCACGCAGCAACAATACAACAATCTAACTTGTTCCATTTTTGTGGGCTTGGATATCCTAAAGACGAAGCTTGGACTATCTTGCAGCAGTATCACGGAGGGAAGGAAGTGAAACATGCTACTCATTGACACAGTATTTAACTGATACTTTTCCTTATTATAACAGAAGCTTTCCTGGTATGAACGGAATGTGTAAAATAATGTTTGTTCTTGTACATAAGCTCCTTACTTTTGTCATATTTCCCAGTTCTGGATTTGCCAGCTGTGTTGAGTGAGAACCAGGCAAAAAAAATCTGAAATGACCACAGTGATTTTACAGTACATGAGTAGTTGGTAGTTTGTAGTACCCTTGCAAAGCCTCTGTGCATCCCTGGAAGCCAATCATATTTAACTAATCAAGGAGCACATGGTTATAAAAGACACTAGTCCTTTTCAGATGCTTCTGACGAATGTAGAGTAATCTGTAGTGGCATCGTGGCATCAGATTCTCTCCCTGAAGTAAAGAGATTCATTATAGTATCTGAAAAGATGCCTATGTATTTCCTTCTCTGTGTGTATGCAAGTAGGTTCTGCCTCTTCCATGTTTTTTGAATGGCCAGAGAATAAGCCTCTCCATAGGCTCAGAAAGTATAATGTCAAGATTATTCTTGGAAAAGTTTGAATCTTTTGTGAAGTGCATGCTAGGGCTTGCAGTATTTAATAACAGAACTGTTAAATTATTTTAAACATTTTGGCCCATTATAAGGCACTCCATTTGACTGGTAATGTATCCCTACCTTGTTACTTTGTAATGCAAATGCAAACAACAACCATGAGTTTTACCCACCATTTTAGAAGAGGCATTCCTCATTTCCTCAACACGCAGGGTGGAATAGCAATTTGAAGATGGTGCTTGCTGTGATGTGAGGGGCCCTAATCTAATCTAAAAACAAAAGAGTGCTTTTCTGTAGAGCTGTTTAGGGACTCTTTCACCTGGTACAATATCTTACAACTTATACAGTTAATTAGCAAACATTTCTTTAATCAAGTGACTGCCCTAATACAAATTATTCTGTAAGAAAACCCAGAAGTATAGAGTGCTGAGCAGGAATAATAGCTGGCATATCATGGAATGAGGAGCAGATTCTCTGCTCAAAGTCCACAGGTGTGGCTCAGAATTTGTTTCTGGGGAGATACCTGGCAGGTTTCACTACTTTTAAACCTTTCCTAGAGAGGTGTGGGAAAAATAATGTTTTATTCTTGAACCAATGTGAAATTTACATGCATTTATACTTGCCTAATCAACCTACTACCAGCTGCTCCCTCCCTTTTTTAAAAAAATATGAGAGGGGTTTATTCCGGACAGTTGGTTTTTATTTCTTGAAGAGGCTTCATATTCCTGATGTAAAAAAAAAAAAAACCCAAAACATTTAAATGTTTATGCTGTTCTAACAACAGAATTCCAAGTGCTGCAGTGTTTGCCTATAATGAATAAATGCAAACTGTTTTGTCTCCTGCAGGGCATAGAACGGCTAAAAAAACAGGAGCCAACTTGGGAAAAAGTCAGCGGCTGGGAAGGGATGAAGCTGGCTTTCGGGGGTGATCTTTCACTGCGATGGTTCAATCCTTTTTCAGACCTGAGTTGCAAGAAGTCTCCACCAGCTGGTACAGCAACAGTTGCTCCATCTGAGATGATGGTCCAGGAAGCTTTTGAGCAGCTTTCTGATCAAGATGTGGTTGTAGAAGTGTGTTAGTGGATAGCATAAAGTGCCTGTTCCAATGTCAGTATCCTGTTGAAATTTGTGCACTTTGAGGCTTAGCTTTAAAGGACCATGTTGCATGAAAGCCTTGAGGCTTTACCGTTTCTCTAGCTGAGAGACTCAATAACAAAGCAACTACATTCCAAATGTTCTACTGCTGATGACAGTTTAACCAAAATTCCATAAAGTCCTTATGGAAACAATAAGAGTTTTGCCAAAAGTTGGCAATTCTTTTTAAAAAAATATGCAATACGAAATACTGTTTCAGAGGCAACCTACCAAGCTTAGCTTAACTTTTAATAGTCCATTAGGTTGTGTAGTGTGTTCTCAAAAAATACAACAAGTGGTCAAGCAGGGAGCCCAGAACTGGTTTTAAGTGGAATAGGGGATCAAGACTGGCAGGTCATTATGAATTTTATGTACGTGTATGTATGTTTTTACAAAACAGTAAAAACAGAATACAGTGAATAAAAAAAAATCACAAGCAGTTGGGATGAAGACAATGACAAAATAATAAGTGATGTAAAATTGTTTAAAGTATGACATTAATATATCAAAGAAAGGGGAAAATATTTCAGACCCCAGTATGTGAATGCACAGATGGCTATAAACTGGGACACTTCTGATTGGTAGTTCCTTGCGGGGGGGGGGGCTCAACTACAGGGTAGTCATAGTGGTCCTGATCCTTTGTGGCTGATTATTGGGGGGGGGGGTCTCTAGTCTTGGAAGAGATCAAGCCCCTGGCTCCCCTGTTCAGAGTCCATTTGGTCAAGTAACCCAAACCAAGAACAAACAAAATTTAAGCCCAGCCAATTGACTCCAGGAAACCACTGAAACCTTGTGCTTATTTCTGCTCAATGCATTGAAAAGCTATCCCACCGCCAAATGGCTGCTCAGGGAATATTAATGTGCTATAACTGATTGTTTTTGTTGCAAATGATGGTTCTCTTGCAACCAGAAGAACTACAAAGATTAGGTGCAGTGGTCACTTCTTAGCAAAATCAGCACTTATTAAGAAAGGTTGTAAATAAGGGATAGTTAAAATATATAGTTCTGACAATGGGAGATAAAAGCTACAATTTGGCTGTTGAACTGGCAATGCTTTGGAATCAGTCAGTAGGCCACTTGCCTATGAGTGTCCCGTTGATCTCAATTTATTTCTGTGCATTTTACAAATAAGCAAAGATTAACAGTTTTTTGGTGTAACCTTTAATAGCTTGGCTCTGGAACAATGTGGTTGGATTCAGTGGCCGTCACCTGGAATATAAGGTGAAGCCCGCAGCACATTTTCAAAAAGTGTGTATGTGTGCAGGCATAGCTATTAGGTAAAACTAGTAAGGTTACCCAAGAGACCAGTTCAAATGCTGTATATCTTTAACACAACTGTTGTGGATGAACAATGTTGGGAATATTTCAGGTCCCCATGAATGGTCAGTGAACAATGGGTGCTATAGTGTTATTGAAGATGGCTGGCAGGCACGGACTTAATCAGCAGTGTAGAAGGGAGATCACTGGGAACCTTATGTAAGAGTAAGACTCTGCATGTATTAAATATACAGTATACAATTAGGGATATATATGAAAGTGAAGAGTAGCTGAATGGGTTCTTTGATTCTCTCCCCCCTTTAATCTTGGGTGCTTTTTTCTATTCTATTGAGGGGACATATTCTTCCCTTCTGGTGCTCATCAGTAGAGATAGCATCAGCAAGCGCCTTGAGCACCTCAACTGCCACTCCTTGTGAAAATACAGAAAATATAGGGGTGGAGGATTCTCTCTGATTGGTGGGTGAGCTCAGTATGGCTAGGATCCATACATGACTCCTTCATGCCCCAGGAGATTTTGAATCTGTGTGGCTTTAATATCAGGTCTCACTTCCTATGTTACACGGCAAAGCACTTCTGAAACAAAAGGAATTTTCTTGATATTTGCTATTGAGAAGATGGATTTGCTTTTTAAAAAAATCCATCTAAAGTAAGTTCTCTGTATCCTAAGCTATTGTTGTCACTTAAAGCTTTATTTATGAAATTGGAATTGTATTTGTTTTTAATACCTGGATGCTAGTTTCTGTCTTTCAGAATGGGAACTGAAAAGCTTCCAGATGTTTTCACTTTGAGGGGATAGAAACATGTACACTTTTATGGTGGTTGGAATGCTGATGACTTGAAGTGAAATTAGGGTTGTCTCATAGTAGCTTGGGGTTCATGTGTTTTCTTCTAAACTCTGTTTAAAGCATGGACCAAGTGATTGCTTGCGCCCATTCATCCCTAGTATTGTCTAGTGACTAATAACAATTCTTTGAAATCTCAGGCAGTAGTCTTTCTCATCACCTGTTGCATGATCTTTTAAAAACTGGAGATACTAGGGATTGGATCTGGGAATCTTTGGAAAACACAGTGTGTGCTGTTCTATTTGAGCTGGAACACCTCCCCTAGCTATAAAAGAGACCAGTGAGCAGGGGAGAATATCTTTCATATGTTTTGCTTGTACCAGGTAGCAGGAAGGTGAAGGCATGTTCTCCAGGTTGCAACCTACTAACCTTAAGTTTAAACACTTGCTTGGTTCAGGATATACAGTTGGACCCCTGTATCTGTGGAACCAATACCCACAGTTTCAGTTATCAGTGGGAAACAAAATAGGGACACATACCATAGCGTTGTGCTGGAAAATGCCTAGAGGGGGATCCTCTCTATGCATCTTCTAGGTCCTCCAGGCAACTCTATGGTATGCTTTTACTGGAAGTATTTTATTTTAATAGGTTTTGCTGTTATCTGTGGCTTCCAGTATCCCCAGTAAGCCTGGGAACTGAACCCCTGCAGATATGGGGGTCCAACTGTAATTTTAGAAGGAACACTGGGGAAAACTAAGGGAAGGAAGGAAAGATAGTTCAATAAATGGAAATTAATAAAACATTGCTATTTAAATTGTAACTGTCCAAGCACTTGAGTTTCCACAATAAATATTATGCAAGTGCCTAATTCTGAGCAAGTGTAAGAAGCTAAAAGTGTTGGAGAGAATGAACATTTCTTTCCTGTCCCTATTTATTGTATGAAATTGTATTCAGTGAGGATTTTTTAAATGTAAAAATATTACCTGAATAGATTTGATAGATTTGTTGAAATTATTTCTTGCAATATCCCTGTTCACATGACAAAACTGTCAACTCTTCTGGCTTTACATAGGTAGATTTCCTTTTTCCTTTTTTTTTTCTTCTTTTTTTAATGAAACAAGCCTCTTGGACGTATATAAAAGAAGCTACTCCTTGAGATTGGTTCACAAGAAATGGATTCATACTTGTGCCTGTTTGACAACTAAAGAGTCAAATGGACGGGGGATGTACAGGACGATGCAACTAAATGTGTTTTTGTCTCATGTATGCTGATTGTCTAACGGGAGAAGTTACCCTCAGCTCAATAATTCATTTCTACTAAGAGGTTCCCCACTGACTTCAGTGGAGCACCTGCTGATACTGGTGTCTATCAGAGCTTTAATTTCATTGGCCTAATATCCCCGAGAGGAGGAAATAAACCAAGCTATTGTGTGATGCTTTATTAGGTAATACTGCTCATAAAGCTTCAGAAAAATTCAACGTGAGAGTAAATTACTCTTACACTCTTCACTTCTTCATACATGTTACCAGTTTTTATACTTCAAAAATTGCCTTTTGAAATTGACGTGCAATTGTGTTGTCTGCTTGCTTTGGAATATACATGGTTGTGATTTTGTTTTGTTTTGTTGAGTCAGAACAACAGTGCACTTTCATGCATTCAAAAGTATTGTAGAAGGGTTATATAACTGACTATTACAACATTTTGATACATTGACAAGGAGCAGCTTGGCCTTTAAACTGAATGAGAATTGGGCAGGAAAGGCTCTGGTTCTTTCTAAAGGCCTCAGATCCAAGCATGGTGGTGTGTATTATGTGGAAGTTACTTTTGCTCACACTAGGGAAGAGGGAGTGCCTAATTCGGGGGAATTTCTCTTTGCTTCAGCCAGCCCCACATGTGATTGGGGGCGGGCGGACAGTGAAGTTATGGAAGAAACTGAAGGTGTACACAAGAGATCATTGTGCCGTGAAAGGGACTTAGTTCAATTTTCAGAATGGAAGTTGGGTCCAAATCCACAGTGTCCTCTTTAGTGGTAAATTTTTCAGTGGATTTCAACTGTGTTTTCCTTTACCAGCTTGCTTTGATACGCAGTTGAAAGGCAGGGAAATGGAGGGAAAGCTCAAGGAGTAAATATGAATTTTAAAATTCCTGTGGACTGTTTTGAAAGGAAAATGTCCACCTGTGTTAAATAAAAGTGCCTTATTCATTCTCAGACCATTTTGTAAAGATTTATGTAGCAGACGGAGATTAAATTATTTTCCAAAATACCAAGGTTCATGTGCTATTAACCAAAGCATCTGACTTATTCCCCAAGCAATTTTTGATATTGTTGTGCTTTTATTAAAGAGCTTTTTAGGGGCAGAGCCTTAAAAAAATCCCTCAGATTAAATAGCTTCTTTATCTGGAATCCAGCGTTTACATTATTAGGTCTCTTGCTGCCTAATGTGAGTGGCTCCATTCAAGCCAGCTGAACAACCTGCCTTAAAAAAGCTCCGTGATAAGTATGTTAAGTATTTGCACAGGCAGGACCTCAGAGGTTGGTTTGGAGAAAGAAAATACACTTCTATTGTTAAGTTCATCATGTGCAACCAATTAGCCTGTGTTTTTATGTTTTAGCCTAATGGTATGTCTTATGTAAGAAATGCAGCAGTTCTGTACGCGGAAAGGTGCCTTAGTTCAAAAGCTTTAATCAATAATGAACTAGAACCTAACCTGTGGGGAAATAATGTATTTTCTTGACCAGTGTCAGGCTGCTCATTGGCCTGTTCTATGCAATTAAAATGTATGCATTTACAAACTTTACTGTATTATTTATGCTCTTTGTATCTCATTTTCTGACTTCCACTGAGCAATGGTACTTATTAAAAATAAATCACTATTTTCATCTCACACCTGTTGTCCTCTCTTTCAATCAGTTGTGATGTTATTCAGGCAACTTTCTCTGGAACTCCCTTTCCACCCCCACCAGTTTTCATGCACATTTGCCACACTATAGAAATCCATAGGGCTCAAAGAAGTTAAAATCCATCAGGTTTAAATTCTTGCTCCTGAAAAAGCTATCCATATTTACCCTCTGAAGAACAGCCCCACCTACTTGATTAGGCATGGGTGAGAATTTTGTTTCAATTAAATTTTGATTGTAGGTTTAAAAATTTAGATTTTTTCATATTTGTAACAGAAAGAACTTGAGAATTAAAAATAAATAAATAGAATGTAAGAGACATTGAAATAGGCTCAAGGCTGTGTGTCATTGTTGCTGTTGTTGTTGTGTGCCTTCAAGTTGGTTCCAATTTATAGTGACCCTAAGCGGCTTTCATGGCAAGATTTGTTCAAAGGGGTTTGTCATTGCCTTCCTCTGAGGCTGAGAGAGTGTGACTTGCCCAAGGTCACCCAGTGGGTTTCCATGGCCTAATGGGGATTCAAACTCCAGAGTAGTAATCCAGTGCTCAAACTGCTACACTTTGCTGGTCATTAACTCTTCCTAGGTCTGAGCTTGAATTTAGTATTCAGCCATGGTTAGTGCAGAATTACAGTTGCCAGTGTGTGTTTTCTTTTTCTGAAAGGCTCTTAATCTTTAACATTTGTATGGCAGTTTAAAACATTTAAAGACTCATTGGATGTATACAATAATTTTTGCACACAAAACAACAGTCCTTTTAGAGCAGGTGGTAATCCTAGAAACCTAGAATTGAAAGGGATTGCAAGAGCCAGCTAGTCCAACCCTCTGTCATTTCCAACCATCTGTGTGAATTTTCCTTTCCACAGAGCAGTTGGTTGTACATGTGCCTAGGTGGCAGAGTCTAGCCGGTCTAGCCAGAATTGCTCAGTTGAAAGGAATAAAACTCCTTGATAGAGTTATCATTAAAAGATGTTTCTGCACAGAAAATATTTGTACATAGAAATTCTACATAGAAATACTCCTTTCTGCACAGAAAATTGTTCCCTATGCAGAAAATGCTGTTTTCTGTACAAAATGACTACATGTGAATTTTGTGCAGAATAAATAATAAATTGTGACTAGGCTTTGAAAACTGTTTTCTGAAGACTTTCTCATAGCAGAAAGAAAATTGCAAAAATTAACCATTGCTTTCTTTGAGAAGAAAATTAGTGAAGAATTACATCTCTAGATACTAGAAACTCATCATGCATCAAAATTACATGGTGACTCTCATATAGTGTAGCTCACTAGATTTTCCTTGGTTTTTTTCCAGGCTGTGAGGCCGTGTTCTGGAAGAGTTTCTTTCTGACATTTCACCGGCCATGAAAGCTTTCGACTTCACAGTGTAGATCAGGATTAACGTATCTCATCTTTGTAATGTCTAAACAGCAGCAGGTTCTGGGAGAGGGAATGTCTTGTGCCAACAATTAATTCACTGTGTACTTTTATCTCATATTAATTCACCACATGATAAAATGAGATCAGGCTTAATCTAGTCGTGCAGATGTGTTGTCTACTTAATGTTCTTTCTGTTTGCTTCTTTATTGATAGCCTGAGAAAGCAACACAGAAGAAAAGCTTTCTATTTATTATCTATAATTAAAGCTGAAATGTTTTCTTTAGCCAGAGCAGAATAAAGAAATAACTTCCAAAAAACAAAAATGCCAATGTAAATACAATATTCCTTCTGGTAATTAACATATTACCACATCTTCAAAAAGAGCACATGACTGCTAGTCCAGACTAGTTAGCACAGCTTTAATAGAATCTTAGCCACCTGTGCATATGTGGCAATTATATGTTTGTAATATTTCTGATACAATTTCCCCATCATCTTATATCACAACTGCAAACAAGAAAAGATCAGTTTGTCCATCATCAGGATGCCTAAGATTGTGAACTTTTACTTTCATCCTCATGTTCCTCTTTAAATTTGTAAGTGGAGTAGATAGACAGCTAGCTGAACAGACAAATGAGAAGACAGATGCCAATAATAATCTTTATTCTCAGGAAAAGTGTAAGAAGGAAAATTAAGTACACCTGCTCACTAACAGGATGTCAGCTGCACATTTTGAGGTTGATGTACAATTTGAGATTACCTCTCTCTCTCTGGCTTTTCTTCGCAAATGAAGATTCAGGAAGTACTCATCCTGCGCTTTCTGCAAGCGTGGTGATTACTAAAAAGGCCAGTCTGAGATAAACAAGTCCGGTTGCAAGAAAGCACAGCAGAAGGTCTCCTTGGGTGATGTTTCCGGGTTGTGATTCTTTCTGCGTTGTCGTTTCTCTTCAAGACTTGTTTGGTGTGAGTTCTAAAATTAAGCTGCAGCATTGTGGATAGTGCGTCTCCATGCCTCCAGATGTGAGGCCAGGGCAGACCATTGTTGGTGATCAATTTGGCCAAGCCTGAGATGTTGTTTCAGGGAATCATTGTATCGCTTTTTTAGAACACCCCTCTTACGCTGACCCGTGGTGAGTTCACCATAGAGTACTATTTTTGGGAGGCGATGGTCCTCCATCCTAGAAACATGCCCTGCCCAGCACAGCTGTGTTCTCAATATCATGGCCTCAATGCTGGTGATCCCTGCTTGCTCAAGGACAGCAACATTTGTCACATAGTCAGTATAAAAACCAAAGCAGGTCTACATGTACTGCACTCTGAAAATTTTTAGGCCTGGTTAAAACTGAACAATTTCAGTGTGATATATAAAATGTAGCATATCATACTATCTTACAGAGAGAGAATAGTGTACATTTTTGTAATATACTGTACTATATTAATATACTAATATACAGTAATATACCAATGATAAGCAATTAGAAAATGTCAGAATTAGCAGCTGGCAAAGCAACCTAAGGGAGCAAGAGGGGCAAAAGTATTGTTGGCATTATATCAGGGTTAGGAATTGTGTGGCCTTTTAGATGTTTGCTGGATTGCAGTTCCCAGCATTCCTTCGCTATCCTGACAAGGGCTGCTGAGAGTTGCAGTCTGACAACATCTGGAGGAGTACACAGTTTCTAGCCCTGCATTCTACAAAGCTGGACATTGTTTGTCAAAAGAGCCGAAGCATTCCCAGAACTGTTGACATTCCACCAGATTTCACAAATCACATTTGTAGCCATCATAAGCTCTCAGATCTCTCTATATGCAAGAAAAAAATCGAATAATCTCTATTATAGTCTTATTAGTTGGAATCAAAACAGCTATACCCTTAAGTCACTTAAATTCTCACAGTGTAACATTATGTCTGAGTTGTCAAGATTGCAAGCAGTGTCAAAGAAGTACATTCATACAGCTCTACTGACACTGTGTGTTGGCATTTGGGAATGTTCTACTTTGTAATAGAGATAACCTTTTCCACTGTTATCCCTTTTATCTGGGTGGATGTCAGTTTGGCCATAATCTTCTTCAGCCCAATCTTCCTTGGTGCACAGACTATTTTGCATTTGAATATTCCTCCAGGTGCTATGTCCCTAAGGACAAAAACATAAAAGATTACAATATTATTAAAGTGCCCCTTAATGTACTAGATTATATGTAGACTCTCCAATCGATATCTATATTAAAGAGCATAGCCGCAAGTAGGCTTTCCCTTTTACTACAACTGAGGAGCCTTCTCTGCCTGCCTAAAGTATGGCACACATGGAGCTATCATTGATGTAAAATGAAAATGAACAATCCATGCAGGTGGTGCCTGGTGCTTGCAGGTGGAATGCAGTTGCTGGGCCTACAAGTGATCACTGGATCTGTAGCCAGCAGTTGGAGTGAAAGTGGCCTGTACATGAAACTCAACATTTGGCTTCTCTAGGCTGACATTTCATCCCACGGCTCAATGCTAACTGTGTGGTGAACACATGATACGGCACCCATCACACAGTGTCAACACATATGCATGACTGACCTCCAGAGATCTGGCACACATGAGTTCCACTTGGGGGAGAAAAGTGGGTGATAAAACTGAAATAAATAAATACCATGAGGTGTTGAGCTTCATTATAGTGTATGTACATGGAATTGCTATACTGTCAGACTACATAGGAAAGTCTTTCTATAGACTTTTTCAGACACCCCTTACCACGTAAGAAGCCTCCGGAACAGTTACAACACTGTCGCGTGGCAGGGGGTCTGTTTCAGATGCCACCGTCCCTCTCTTGGCGTTGTCTGTGACTGTTCTGGGTAAGACGGAACAGTAATGGACGACACCGAGAGAGGGACGGCGTCATCTGAAACAGACCCCCTGCCGCGCAACAGTGTTGTAATTGTTCCAGAGGCTTCTTGCACGGTAAGGGTGTCTGAAAAAGTCCTGTGTTTAATATTGTGTAAATGAATAAGCAGGCTTCTTTAATCATAGATGAAAAACCAGGACAGAAGGAGTGCTCCTGTACCCTCTCTCCTACTGCTGCCACCTCCAAAGTTGAAGAAAGAATCACCATTGCATATATGACTCTCCTTCAGAGAGTTGGCAGCTTCCTGAATAGATCAACAGAGAAGGTCCTATGAGAGGCAAAAGGGGTAAGATGGAAATTAACTGCTCTGTGGCACAGGCAATTTCTCCACTTTTCAGGTTCTCCTTTCCAAACGGCCTAGTGATGATGACCCTGGCATTCAAGAAAACAGCAGCTTTGTTTCTTAATTTGATTTGAGGGTTGGAAGGGAAGGGAAGGGAAGGGAAGGGAAGGGAAGGGAAGGGAAGGGAAGGGAGGAGTGAGCAGCAAAATAGCTAGTGTTTGTTCTATCACACTGCAGGTGAAGGGCCTTGCCATTTGCACCTTCTCATCATGGCTGCTTTGCTTTCCAAGGCTTTCCTTTCCCTTCCTGTGCTGGGCAATGTGTGAGTGGCCATTCCCTTACACCTTCAGGGAAAGTGAAGCTTCTGAGAAATAAGTAGGCTGGGAAAGTGAAGCAGCAGCAGAAAGTGATTACTGGAATGCCACTCCCACATTTCTTATCTTCCTCTCTTCTGTGATTGGGAGGACAGAGGAGGTGGCTGCAGTCCTTAGTAGGTATTTCCAGTGACTGATGCAAATAAGAACAACAAAACAAGCAACACAGTGATTGAGGTGGGGGAAGAAGGACATTTTAACACCTCCTGAGAAACTGGGAATGTAAAGAATTAATCATGATTATTCCAGTAGATCCACTACACTTGGAGGATATGGACTACACTAGATGTACTATTCAATCAGGTTTTTTAGTTGTTGCTTTCTGTTTCTGTTTTATAATTGTTTTATATGCTTGGTATTTTATGAATTTATTGCTATTACTTTCATAAGCTCTGTGGCCTAAATTCAGCTGCTAGTTCTACCTAAAGTAGATCCATTTGGTCTTTCATACTACGCAATTACTGCACTTTATCACCATCTTAACTGCCATAAAGTGCATCCTACAGAATCCTGGTGAGGCACTAGACCAATCTCGTACAGAATTCTAAAATACCTTATGGTACTACAAATCCCAGGATTCCACAGGACAGAAGGATTACAGTTCAAGTGCTATCAAAGTGCTGTCATTGTGCAGGGTGAAAGAGACCAAGTGCTGACTGGTAAGCCAACGCCGATTCCCACCGATTCAATGGGATGACTGTAGACTTGGATTTTGGTCCCTGGAAATATTGAGCAGACAACCTGATTATTTTTGAAGAAATGGTGCTGGGCTAGATAAACTAGATAGGTAGTCTAATTTGACATGAACATTTTTATATCCTTGTGTTATTATTTCAGCAGAAGGGGAAAGGACCCCTCAAGCTAAAATTAGTGGTGCTGTTAGGGCTGCACTTTGGGGCAGAGGTTCAGGACTCCGCATAGCACAGGAGTGGGCAAAATGTGAGCTATGGACTATATGTATCCCCTGGACCCACTTTTGTGGTTCCTGAAGCCCCCTGTGATGGATGGCTGGATGAGCGAATGGGAGTAGTGTGTTCCAGGAGCTAATCCTATGGCAGGGAACTGAAAGGGGAGGGGCTTCTGAATGTTTTAAGTCTGGATGGCAGTTGGAAGAGAGAGTGAATGACAGCTGAGAAGAGAGTTGACAGTTGAAAGGGGAGAATGAAAGATGTGATGTGTAGAGGAGAGGCTGGAAAAGGTATATGGCTATGAGTGAAACTGAAAGAATACATGTGAAGGAAGAATATGTAGTAGGAGGAATAGAGACTGGTCAAAAATAAATACCAAAGTAGTTCTGTTATCTTGTTAGAACAATAAACCCAACTTTATGTTTATTGTTCGTTTCCAGTCTCTTCATGGGTTTATTTGGCCTTACTGATATGTAATGGGCACTTTAACCCTGTCACACCAATGCAAGTATTAGCCATCTAATTGTGGAACTGTGGTCTCCACAGTGTATTAGTTTGGTGGCAGCAGTGGGAGGTGAAAACCCCTGTTTCACAAACATGGTGGCTGTGAAAGTGACGAGGTGGCCAGGCTGAGTGGTGATGTAAATTCGGCTGGTTCGTCTGTGCATCACCCCCCACACCAGTCCCTGACAGTGCCAAGGTCATCCCAATTTTTTTTTTTAATGGTGCAGACTTGGTGAAATTTTTGTCCCAAACAAAGCACAATGCCCACCAAAGTGTGAAAATGTGCAAAAATACCCCACAAGCACATCAGAACTCTGCACTACTTCCCAAATACTTGTTTTCCTATGCAGTCCTCTCTCAAAATAATGTCAGGAAGTGACATGATGTTACTTCCTGTTACCAATTTAAAAGGGAATGTGGAGGAAAATGGAGGTATTGGGGCCTGCTGTGTGGTGTCTGTGTAGCTCATGAGTGGTTGTGGGGGGGACTAACTCCTGCCCCCATGCATTTGCCAATCCTTGAAGTAGCAGAATGAAGAGGATAGCCCACAAATGCCATAGGGCTGGCTTATCACTTTTTAAAATAAGGACTAATAATACCCTTTCAGATCAGACTCCAAAATTATGCAACTGCAATATTGTCTGAGACAAGAGATGAATCATGGTTCAACTCTGTCGTGATGCATAGGCCTCTCTCTTAAGCTCTCAAGGCCTAAGAGAGTGAGCTTAGCCCAAACGACACTGCTAGTTTTAGCTGGCACCACTACATGACAGCATCTTTGAGCCACATCCACCTTACCCTTGATCAAATGTTTCCATTGCAAAAAGGCCTAGGCCTTCTACATGCAGCTTGCATTTTTCCAAGGGAATGGACAATGTGTTCTTGAAGATGAATGCACAGGTAAAGTCTTCGTTAATCTTTGCAGTTTCTGCCATCTGTAAAACAAAGATGGGTTATAGAAGAACAAATTAAATGAAAGAAAAGTACAGTATATCAAATGTGTTAATGCAAATGGACCAAGTGTAATAACGTGTACACAATATTGTATTTCCCAATATGAGCCTGTCTAGATTTTAAAATTCTTGGGGAATGGCTTTGTCTTGGTGCCACTACCATCAGGCACATGTGGTGCAGACATGGAAGACAGCCTTCTAGTCACGTTCTCAGACTGTGGAATTTCCTCCCGTGGAAAACTAGGTTGGCTCCCACTCTATTCTCTTGCTGTCAGCAGGCAAAAGCCTTCTGTTTGTCCCAGCCTTTGAGTGTTAACTGTGTTGTATTTGTATTTTGTGTTATTTTTAAAAAAATCGTTGCTACTATATTTAATTGCCTTTTAGAAATTTAGAATTTAAATTAATATTTTTAATATGATCGTTTGTTTAATTGTGTTTAAAGAAAAACTTTTGTACTATCCATTGTTTTAACTGTATTTTGTTTAAATCAAACTGTGAGCCAACTTGGGCGCCATATTGGGGGAAAGGTGGGAAATGAAATAAACAAACAAACACCATATCATCCATCAACAGATGGTGAAGACATAAAACTGGGTGTGGATGTTATTAGGGTAGAAGCAGAGCTTGGAAGTGTTATTTGTAGGACTGCAACTCCCAGAATCCCCACCCCGACTAGCCAGCATGGCCACTGGACATGTTGGGCATGTTGACTGAAGCATTCTTGAAATTAGAATTAAAAATGCAACTTTCCAGGTTCTAAGTAGTCTGTAGTCAGTTTTCTTCCAGATGCTCCTTGCAAGCCTCTTCTTTCAGACCTTTTACAGAGTGTTTCTTTGGTGTGTATGTGGGAGCGGGGAGAACTAAAACAACAATCTTAATCTCCCCATCCACATCTCTCAGATAAGGGAGGGAAATATATCATTTTTTGAGAGTAACAGGCTTGCCACAGAAGTGAGTTATGTCACTTGCTACAGTCCAGAAGGATTCTTTCTGTGGCAGTGGTGGCTGGTGGTTCCCGTGTCATTTGGGCCATGAATCCATGCCAGGTTTTGACTAGCTTTAAAGATGCTGTCCACAGTGCTGAAACCTATTCCTAAACAGATCCAGCACACGGAGAGCTCCTCTAAAATCTGGAGAGGCTCCACTACCCCACTGACATGGGAGCCACCATCTGCCACTGTCCAGTGATCAGTTCAGGGGGCTAGATAGTCTCATCCAGTGCACTGCCTCCTGGAAATCTGGGATTTATAACTGGTTGCCACAGTTGCCTGTATAATGCATATTCTTTCTGAGCCCATCTCCTGTGCCCTCCCCCCCCCTCAAAAAAAAAGTTTTGGTGTCAGAGTGGACCTTTTTTCAGGGTTTGGATAAGCTAACTATTTTAAAAAAAACAGTCAACAAACTTATTTGCCTCTATAGGTTTTCCCCATTTACCTGTTTACTTCATTTATAACTCAACTACCAGTCTATATAAATATCAGCCACCCCCCTGTCTCAGCATTATGTTGCTTTTCCATTACTTCTTACCTCTACTTTGAGTGGTGGATACTGAAAGTTGAAAATCAGCTCCTCCATGAACTTCTCATTAGTTTCTTGAACCTCAGCAATAATATTGATTTTGACCAGAAGTTCATCCTCTACAGCCATCAATGTTTTTATGTAAGCATCAGCTGCTATTTTCAGAGGGATCTCAATAACTATACCAACATAAAGAAGAGACAGCTAGAAAGAGAGACATATAATACAGCACAAGAAGGTGGGTGTGTTTCTTACAGATTCCTCTTATTTTAGTGTACTGCCTTTTGTTTGTGAAGCAGAGGGATTAGGAAAGTGGGAAAAGATTACAAAAAGGAAGGAAGAAGGAAGTTGGGTGGGGAGCTGGGCGGCTGGGCGGCCGGGCAGGCAGGAAGCATTCATCATTCCCAAATGGGATGAGGGGGGATACTACTAAAGTATGAGAAAAATGAAGAGGACTTTGCAAAAGAGGACCTGGAATGGATGTGCAGCTAAGTGAGGGATGCTCACTCTGTATGACTTTGAACTCCACTGCTCTAGTGAAATAGGTAACTTTCATAGTAAGAAAAGGCATGTTGAATACATCTCCTTGGGAGAGGTTTGTATACACACCTGGCTTGCCTTCTGTTTGGATTGTCTGCTTCACGGTTGCAAGGCTGGTCTCTACATTCCCAGTGTATGATTCTAATTGGCAAGAGGCAACAAAGTGGACTGTCCATTCACCCAGAGACTCATTCTTTACAAAAATATTTAGGTCAATGGGCTGCCCTGGCCACAGTGCTTCGTCTCCTTCCACCCCAAGTTTCAGGTCAGCCTTCCCATCCTGGGAAGATGTGTCTGCCAAGGTGCCCAAATTGCAAGACTGCAGATAACAGCAAGCAGTTTCCACAGCTTTCCTTTCCTCGGGAGAATCTGAAAAACAGGAAACGGGAAAACAATCAAACATGGAGTTACTGAATACCACTTCATTTGCCGCCTTCCTGTTCTTTTCCCCAGGATTACAAAAAGCAGCCCACACCTCTATGTAAAGGATTTGATGAGTCTGAAAAATGTCTCTCTAAGCTAAGGGTTACAACCTGACCTAAATCTAATTGCTGATCCCAGATAGAGTGGCCCTATAAATTGTCAAATTGTTACTCAAGATTTATGTAAATTCTGTTGATTCAATGGGCCTACTCTGTTTGAGACTAGCACTTGATTTTAGACCCAGGCTGCCACACTACATGTGACAGGAGATTGTTTCCAAGTCTGGCTTTTTGATTACATTAATTTTTTAAGCATCTGAGGTGTCTGCTAGGTTGGCGTCATACATCATGCTTTGGCCTAATACATTTTTGGTTACTGTTAATTCTAGCCATCCCACTTGAAAACATTTAAGGATATATTTTTTACAAAAAACCAAAATCCATCCCAGACCATAAAAGCCACCCATGAAGCTTCCACATGAAATCCCTAAATTACTAGTGTATGTGGAAAATAATTATATCCCCTCTGAAAGAAAGGAGTCAATGTGTTGATCACCTTCTGGATATTTGTACTGATCAGTGATGTCTTCCCGGATGTTCTTTCCAACAGCTTTGGTGCTGATGCTCTTCCCTATCACCTTGGTTTCTTCACGTAGTTTGATGTATTTTTCTTTGCCCCCCTCGTTCTTTACAAGCCAGAAGACCTTGTCTGCATTCACTTCAGCAAACACAAACTTAGAGTCATAGGGAAGGTAGACTTCTCCCTTTCTGATTGCACTTACTGGAGTAGGGCCACATTGGAAAATCCCTATAGGGAAGAATGAATATTAATTGATTCCTGCCTCCATCTCCTTTGCCAGCCCATGGGCCAAATGTAGTATGTGGGGAAATAATCATTGTAATGTAAAAGCAATCTTGTGTACCTCATTCACATCCTAAGATAAGTCTAGGGTTTTTCCCTGCATGCCTTTTGTTCTCCCAAGTTCCCTTTCTCTTATTTCACTGGGCACTTCCAGCCAACTGGAGTGCTGGGTCATTCAACACATGACCTAATTTAAATTTTATTGCTGTGTGTAAGTTCTCTTTAAGTTTGAGTCTCCATGAGGCTGGAGCCATCTTTAGCCATCTTGATGCCATCTTCATCTTAAGCCATCTTTCCTGCAATCATGCCATGATGTTTACCATGCAGCCTGTAGGCTGGGTGAGTTTTCCTACCCTAAATACCCTTAGTCAGTTAGGAACCTTTTTTAAAGTTTGTTTTAGTATGTAGATTGAGATTGATATACCTTTAGTAAACTTTTGATTTGCATTTTAAACTGACTCCTTTGTTTTGTAATGAGTCTAATTTAACTGAGTGATCTCAGACCTTTTTAAGTGTTAATTGAGCTTTATCAGTCTTAGCATTCTTAAGTGCACTCTGCATGAAGTTAAAAGTAAATGAATGATTTTTAACTCCCTTTTTTAAAGGAGATAATTCTTGTTGCTTTTAAAAGGACTAGATCCTGGAATTTTTTAATACAATTTTATTTTTTAGACTCATTACTCCTACACCTATCATATAGTAACTCCAGGTCTATCCAAAATTCAACAGGAGAAAGATTATAGTGAAAAGTAGTTTAATTTGTTACCGTTTCCAATTTTCTGTCTTCCATTGTCCCACATTTTTATATTAGCGGGTGTTTGTTACCTGTAGCTTTGCATGCTTATGCAAATACAACCTTTATGATCCTTTTGCTGTTAAGAAGCATTGGACCTAACTGGGACTTAGTGTAGTGGGCAAGGTGGACATTAGAATATGCTGTACACACACACACACACAAAAGATCATACCATGTGTTCATTAATAGAGATAAAAAAGCAAACCAAGCCAGAAAACATCCTTTACATTGTCAGGCATGGAAATACGTGGCATGTCCTTCAATGTTCACTGCTAGAAATTATGTTGACACTAAGTATCCCTCTGTACAAAATCAATATATGAATTGCTTTCCAGGGATGATTAATGAAACCCCCTTCACATTTTTCACTGTTTATTGGCTCTCCTGACATTTTGGTTTCAAAAATGTCTCTGTCTTCTCTTGGTCTGTCAGGTGAAAAAGGTGATAAATAATCCTAACTTCTTTTGCATTTTCACATCTGGTAGCCATGGTTGCAACTCCTATCCTGATAGATACTGTCAGGAATCTTGTTCAATCTATATAGAAACAGGGTCAGATATAGTGGTTAACGTTAGCTGAGGAAAAGATTCCCAGCACCATGCTGAGCACAGTATCTCTGCAAAGGGAGATTTCTTGACATTAAGACCTCATCTACTTAAGAACCTGACAGGGAGCTGTTAGCACCAAATGTTGGGACTCCATGGACATGAAGCAGATACTTGGGAGTTGGATCGAGTCCTGGACAACATTTTTTCATGTCTGGGGAATAAAACACTCTCATCTCTACCTTATCCTTTGTTTAAAATAGTGGATATAATAAAAATATACGTCATCAGATTTAACCAATTTTAAACCAAATTTGACCCTTTAATTTGCTTGTGGTCAAGTCTTACCTTGGCTCTTTTCCTGAGGTGTGGCATCAATTGCTTGCCAACCATCAAAGCCCTTTGGCAAATCTGGTCTTTTCATCCAGACATCATTCCATACGTGGAAGTTCCTATGGACAGTTAAGGTTCAGTACTGAAAACGAAAAACTAATGACAACTGCAGCTGCATACATTAAATCAACCTAGAGTGGGATAAAATGTAAGCAGGGGTTGGCAACCGTGGCCCTCCAGATATTGTAGGACAACTGTTACTTCCATGTTACCTCTCCATTGGTTGTGCTGGGTAGAGTGGATGGGAGTTGCAGACCTACAATGTCTAGAGAGTCACTCTTCCAACACTGTGGTACAAGAAGGGGAAATGAAGAATTAGCCAATGGGTTTAAATTAAATCTTAATAAAAACCTCAGAGAATGCTAGGTGGTTCATCAATAGACATAGGAATAAATTAAGTCAGGCTTTTGCTGGGTCTAGGCCAGTTTCTTCACCCAGGTGTCCTCCAGGTTGGGGAAAAATAAGAGGCAATTTGCCTCTCCACAAGTCTTGGGCAGAGATATTTTCCTGTCCTGCTACCTAAATCCTTTGTCACTGGAAATATCTCAGATTGAAACTGGGAGCTTCTATACACCATGTCTGTACTTCTCTAAGCAGATTTGAAAGAGATCATTGGCTTCTTCTGCACCTTCAGTGGTTGCTGGTGCAGAGGTTTTATAGAGCAGAGAAGAAATAGGAGGGTGGCACCCTCTTAGTGAAATACAAAGGCATAAGCCCACCTTCCACCTGCACATATCATCTTGTTGTTATTGCTGTTGTTGTCATTCTCATTCTCTTCTACCCTCTGCAAAATCCAAAGCCCACTCAGGACTCAACTCCAGCAGATTTTCACGGATGATGTCCATGGTCTGCATCTGGCTATGGGAACACAGTTAGACTCTTTTCCCATCCCTTCCACTCTCCACTTACAATGGAATGGCCATGGCAGGGGGGGGCGTTAACAGAGGGCAACAGAGTGTCCTGGCAGTGATGACAGGGAAACTATAGCAGAGTCCTGCACATGGAATTCTTTTACTATGCTACCATGTAGGATCTCAGCCTGAGAGCTGTATGCAAGGTGGCCAAGAGGGGTAATAGGTGGAGGTACATGATGTATCAGATGAGTGTGGGTGCATCAGGTTTGGAGAATAAAATGATTGTGTTTTTTAGTGCCTTTGAACACAAGTGGCTGTGCCCTGTTTACCTTTTGGCAGGAACCACTTTAACTGCCATGGCTGCAGAATCCTGGGATTTGTAATTTTGTGAAGTATTTGGATTTTCTGACAGAGAGCTCTAATGCCTCACCAAACAACAAACTCCAGGTTTCCACAGGATGCACTGATGGTATATAGTATGACTCCCATATCCACAGGGGATACATTCCTGGACTTACTGTGGAAATGTAAAACTGCAAATAATAGCAAGCCCTTTTGAAATGAACGACTTCTGGCCCAAGCATACCATAGAGTTGGACTGGAGATGACCTAGAGATTCCTAGAGAGAACACCTCTCTAGGCATTTTCTAGGTCTTCCAGTGTAAGGACTTTTTCAGATAATGTTTACCATGCTAGAAGCTTGCAAGAGAGATACAGCACTGTCGTGTGGCAGGGAGTCTGTTTTGGACATCACCATCCCTCTCACGGAATTGTCCGTGTCACTTACATGTATGATTGAAGGCAGCCGCACCATATTTTACTCATGGACAACTTCCGTGAGTAAAGTATGGCGTGGCTGCCTTCAATCATACACGGAAGTGACATGGATGATTCTGCAAGAGAGATGGCGTTGTCCGAAATAGACCCCCTGCCACACGAAAGTGCTGTATCTCTCTTGCAAGCTTCTAGCATGGTAAACGTTGTCTGAAAAAGTCCTAACTCTATGGTCAACTTCTGGCAGAAGCATACCATAGAGTTGTGCTGGAGGACCTAGAAAATGCCTAGAGAGAACATGTTTTTCCAATGTGGGTGAGTGAAACCACAGGTTCCAGTCCAGCGGATACAGGGGTCACACTATAGTGTGAAAGTTTCTTTCCCAGTTCCATTCCCTTGCACCATTCCCCAAAGAACACTAGAGGGCTTCCTGAACTTTAAAGAAATGGCTTTGGGGAAGCACAAGAAACAAGAAGGGAGAGAACTGAGAAGCCACAGCAGGGTGCCCGTTAGACACTATTTATTGTCATGGGGCGTCCCAGGATTTCTTGCAGAGAAGGAGGACGAAGGCAACCCCCTCTGCACAATTTCATTAAAAAAAATCCTGATGGGCTCGCAACAGGGGTAAATGCCCCCAAAATGTTAAAATCCATTTAAAAGGAGAATGCCGGTACGGACACACAAGGCATTTTAAAAGACAAGCCTCAGTTTGTGCTGGAGACGGTGAGAGAAATCAAAAGCAGAGCCAACTGAAGCCCCGGGCATGTGTGCACACACACACATGCCCTGCGCCTGCTTTGCCTTCAGCCAGGAAGCTGAGTGCAGGGGATGGGGCGGGGAGGAATTGAATGAGTTGATCGTTGAGCCCAGAGGCTTGCAGTGTGACTGTCCCTTTAAAAATTAAACCCTCTAAGCAGGGGATGCTGAGGAGGGAATGCATGAGCGCTCGTGAGCCCAGAGGCTTGCAGTGTGACTGTCCCTTTAAAAAGTAAACTCACCATGCAGGGGAGGGACAGGTTAAAGCTGAGGGGTTTGCAGTGTAAAAATCCATTGAACAGGGTGACTTATGACACACACACACACACACACAAACCTACGTGCAGCTGGAAGGGAAGCCTTGGCTTTCAGCTGGTGAGGCTGAATCTATTGAACAGGTGACTGAGCCCTCCTTTTCTGAACTCTGTGCCTGCCCCTGACCACCTCAATTTCCAGCCATCAGCTAGTCCTGTGATATCTTGTCCTCGGCTGTTTACATTTTTGATTTTCCAAATCCTCCCATGACTTTTTTAAAAAACGGGACAAACCACAGGACAGAAAGTCCTGCTGGTTGAGGGATAAAAGGTGGGGCCCCCTTCCAAAAAGCTCGAGATTGTCACGCTGTAAATGTAAACAACCAGAGATCGACATGAATTCATCTCACTACATTTTCGTCATGTAAATGGCACCCAGGAATAATGCTAATGAAGGACTGAACTAAAATGCAGTAATTTAGAACTGCATGACACCTTTATTAGTTTTTGTTTTGTTTTATTTTTCTGTTCAAGAACTAAAAGTTGCAGTCATCCTTTTAAAAAAAAGATTGCACTATAGGAAATGTCTAGTTATGAGTAGAATATGAGTCCATGTTTTATTTGTATAGGGAGGAGGAGGAGGAGAAAGATGCCAGAAGTGTTTGACTCTCAGACCCCAATAATTATTTTTCCTATGAATGCGAATTTCAGAAAATGATTGATTGGATCAAAATGATCAGTGAATTAGTAATCTAATTACCAAACAGAGTCGGATGTTAGGTGGTCCAGTTTTTCTCCATTTTCATTCAAGAAAACATCAACTTTCAGATTTTCTTCTGTATCATGAGCTGATGCAAAATTGGTCACACTCCTGGCTGGAATCCCCAAACTGCGCATAACTGAAATACAGATAAAGGATGTCAGCTTTACGCTGTTCAGTTATTTACCTCTTTCTTTAGCAACATCTGTTCTCCATTATAGCTCATGAATGATTCAATCCGGCAGCTTTCTAAGGAACGGTGCAAAGGGATTCCCTGATACACCCATGTGGTTGGAGTTGTCACAAGAGGTTAAGTGTTGGAAAGACTCTGATAACCTGCCATTGTAGAAGATCATTAGTCATAGGAAAAGCCCTGCTAGACTCAGTGGCAGCACTAAGGGACTGCAGAAAGGCTGAATTGCAATAGATGACACCGCTGGAGGGAGGGGTGACACCAGCCTTAGTGACACCACAGGCTAAACCAGACCAGGAGGAGTCAATCTAGTCCAACATCCCATTTCCAAGAGTGACTAACCATGTTTGTTTGGGAAGACTACAAACTGGACATGAGCTGTTTTTCCCAATCGTATTTCCCAGCACCTAATATTCTGAGGTATGATGCTTCTGGTCCAGGAAGTTTCATTTATTACTTTTCATTAAAAATAAATAGATTTGGGGAAAGATACCGACAAGACAGACTACCATTAAGATCCATGTCTTACCTGTGGTAAGCACACCAGAGAAAACCCAGCACTGACCAAACAAGACACTTTTTTGAGTTCTGTAATACTGTTGTAAAATTGGGACACTTCCTGTCCAGCTCAGAGGAGACGTACCACCTTTATAGTTTCCTGACCAGCTTGCAAAGAGCACTCCACAATCATCATGAGAGTTAACCTAAGAAACAGTTGAACAGAACAAAAGATCCTGACTTAACTCTAGTTCTCTTTTCATTTTGACAACATTCTTTGAAAGCTGAGTCACTGAGAGATTTAACAACTGACAAATTCTTCTTAACTAACCCACAGAAGAGACATGGAGAATTCAGTGGTCATAGATAGGTGGAAACTTTTATTACTCAAATAAACAGAAGGCTGCATGTGTTTGGAAAATTAGAATTCTGAATCTTTAAAGCCAATCACATAGGGGATTAGTAACAAAATATTTCCATATTTCATGGTCAGCTTTTACTGAGTCATTGGATACACTCACAACATACTGTATATCCTCCTTCCCACCTAATAAATTGGACAACATATAGTCAAAGCTTAGACCGGATGTCTTTCTTTCTTTCTCTGTTGGTCTCCCTCCCTCCCTCTTACATTGGGGTATAAGATCCCTGCCTGATAACTACGGAAGCTTGCCCTTTAAGAGATATTAGAAGGGAAGGACACACCTCTCCATCCTCTTATTTGTCAAATGTTTCACTGAAGTCACTCTGTTCCTCCCCAAAGACCTCCTAATATCAGCTTCGATACATCTGTTGGGATGCCCAGTGTAACTTCCCATTTCTCTGCCAAAAACTAAAGAAGTTAACAAGATATTTTAAATTTCCCCAGGGTCCTAAATTTGAGCAATTTGCCTGCCTGATCAGGCAAAGCAGGCATTTGCCTGATCTGCCTGATCAGGCAAATGCCTGCTTTTACATTCCACTAATAAGCATACAGGTTGCCTGTACAGCTTTACACTTTTCTTCTTCCTAATCAAAAGTAAACCAGTCTGTGTATCCATGTTACAGAACTGGAGCAGGCTGATATCATGGCTCCATCCTATGGAATTATGTGGTGTATAGTTTTGTGAAGTATTTAGAATTCTCTGTTACAGAGCTCTGGTGCTTCATCACGCTATCCCAGGCTTCTGTAGCCTGGAGACATGGCAGTTAATGTGGCATCAAACTGCTATAAATCTGCAGTATGGAAACACCCCACCTTAAAGGAATTATTAAAAGGCATACCAAAGCTGACATGCTCCTGGAGATGATCACAGGGTCTTTTCTAGCATTTGGCTTAAGCTGGCTCTTGTCCAGAAGGTACATGCAGCAATCCAGAATATCTTTCTCAAACTGGAAAGAAGAAACGTAAAAATCGCCAAAATATTACACTCAAATGTCCCTGCGGTACCGCAACAGTACCGGCAGGGATGGGCGTCATCCGAAAGGGACGCCCTGCAGTGCTGCAGCCTCACAACATGGCGAGGCTGCTTGCGCTGCATTTTCCTTGTCCGAAAAAGTCCTTAGGGTGATTTTGGCGGAATTTTCCAAGTTTTGTGCCACTCAATTAACAATCTTAAAGTTTTGAGACACAAGCTAAACAGCTTATTTACAGGGATGTAGCTATGACTGGGGGAAGGGGGAGGAATGAGGCCATTGGCCTCCAAATGAGAATCCTGCACCCCAAAATGACATTTCCCTTCAGCCATCTGATTTCTAGCATTGTAGAGTGAGAGATTGAGAATTGTTTATGCCTAGAACTCTTCTAATTGCTGTGTTCACATCCCCTTGGTAACTTTGTGAGGCTGAAGGAAAATTTCATGGGCAAGGACAATATTCTTATAGGGAGACAACAGACTCATTCTACCTCTCTCGCAGTTACCCCTGTAGTCTTTCAAAGTTGAGAGCCAACTGAAAATTGCCACCTGTAACCCTATGAAATTCATGGGGTCTCCGTAAGTCAACAGGTGACTTGAAGGAACGTACAAACACACACATCTACTGTCCCCTACTGGTAAGAATGAATTACATTTTGGTGTATGTATATTTTCATGTCATAATGTATCTTGGAAAAAACCCAAATATCCTAAAGGCACCAGATCCTGTCTGATCTAGGAAGCTAATCAGGGTCAGCCCTGGTTAGGACTTGGATGGGAGACCGTCAATGAATACCAGGTGCTGTCTGCTGTATTTCAGAGGAAGGAACAGGCAAAACCACCTCTGAGGCAAATTCATATACACAATGTCTCTCGGATGCGTTACTCAAGGAATACAGCAGAAGATGCTTCCACACAAGGCTACTGCCTTGTCTCAGTCACTTCCATTTTAAAATATCTCTTATGTTTTCTTACTGCATCTTCTGCTGTATTTTTTTAAAGAAGCAAATTTCTTGAGTCATAGAAGCTGCAAAGAATGGGAGAGAGAGCAGAGTGTGGCTGTAGAGCCACATGTAGCCTCCAAGTAGGAGTGTAACTACTGGAAGGAAATGAAGGCATTGCCCTCCCCATATAAGGATTCTGCCCCTCAAATGAAATTTTCCTTCAGTCCCCAAATTTCTAGTACTGTAGCAACTTAAAACTTCAAATATGCAGTTAGAAATACAGGTTAGGCATCCAAAGAAAAGGGGCAGGCACAGTTAGCAAGGGAATGTGAACACAGCAAATATAAGGGTTCTCCGTGTGAGTGATGTTCAGTGTTTCACTCTCTGCGATGTTAGAAATTGGGGGACTGAAGGAAAATTTCATGAGGGAAACAGGATTCTTGTTTGGAGGGCCAATGCCTTCAAACCCCCCTCCCCACCGCTACACCACTCTACCTCTAAGGCTGTTTTTGCAGTTTTTCAGCACTCCAGACACCTTGGACTGCCCCCTTTTTATGGCCAAGGAAAGTGCAAATTATGTCTTCTGAATACCCCTAGGATAGTTAGTTCACCTTTTATATAGGTTGTGGAGTCCCTCTCCACATCCCCCAAGTGTTGATTTTTGAAAGCCACAAGTGGATTTGATGTGAAGTTAAAGGCTTTCACGGCCGGCATCCATAGGTTTTCCTTGTTTTTTTTCCTTGGACTGTGAGGCCGTGTTCTCAAAGAGTTTATTTATGATGTTTCGCCTGCATCTGTGGCTGGCATCTTCAGATGCAGGCGAAATGTCAGAAATAAGCTCTTCCAGAACACAGCCTCACAGCCCGGAAAAAAACCAAGAAAAACCCACAAGTGGATTTCCAGCCACTCGCATTGTTTACATTTTTTTCTTTTGGTGTTTTAAGTAAACATTGCTAAAGGGCTGCTACGGGTTCTGCGTTCTCGGTCTTCTATTTGCTTATCATGCACTAGCCTGTACATCACTGTTTTAAAAATCAATAAAGTGTTCTTCGGGTTAAAATTATTTTAAGAACACCAATTTGTCCTACAATGTATTGGCAGCCACAGTGTCTGAAAAAGCGGGTGCCACTCTGTAGTGCCTTAATGTTCACACACATATATTTATAGCAGGGGGGGACTTGAACAGCTTTCAGATATTGTTGTTGGACTGGAACTCCCAGCATTCCCCACCCTTGGCTAGGACTACTGGGACTTACAGTTCAGCAACATCTGGAGGGCTACCTGATTCCCACCCTAGTTTACATGAATGCACATGTGCCTGTAGCAAAGATGAAGCTGAACTAGGGTCCCCCACATCTTAAGGCATTGTTTCTCTTCCTCAGTCCTCAATGCAAGGAGGACCCTCAGACCTAGAGCAGTGCTTTGAAGAATGCGTGTATATAAATATTTTTTTTGGTTAAATTTGTCATTTTTTTTTAATGTGAGTGGCATTCCCTGTGCAACTGTGGTTGATGTTTCATGAACCACACTTAATAACATTGCCAGGGGCTGCCACTTGTAACATCATCCTTGTAACATCATAAGGATTCGTCCTTTGATTTCAAATTTTGACTCTGAATTTTCAGGATCTGGAATGGCACCACTAATCTGAAACTGGTCAAAGCTCAATCTGCTCTCAGTAACAAATGGCTGTCAGTTCTGCTGAAGAAGTCATCGCTCAAGAGGTTGTATTCTGCTTTACCAGGAGATGCTCATGCCATCACATTATGGTCATTCCCTCCAACACATTGTTTTACATTCTTATTTAAGTCAATAAAATAGCTAGGCATGCTTACATCTAAGCAAAAAGAGAAATATGAAAACTTTTACCTGTCCAAAATTCCAGGGCCTTCCACGTATACTTTTTGTTGATCCAATATAGATATAGCCGGTATCATTGAGCACGTACTCAGTTCTTTCATCATCATCAGGCATGAAAACAGAATCCGCTAAAACAAACACAGAAGTGCATGATTACTTTTCTTTTCATATATAACTGACAGTAAGTCTGGGTAGAAAGTAATAATGTTGCACTTGGCTGATAATGTAAATATGGCTGTCAGACTGTCTGCAGAAAACAATGAAGAGACAAGCTCGACGTGCTATTGGATGGTCAATTGTTTATTCAGGCCAAAATGTGTAGGGCTTTTAAACAAGGAATAAATAGCTTGTCTCCTCATTGTTTTCTGTCAGACTTTCTGGCCTAATCCAATTGGAAGCCTCAACTACAATAGACCAACTGATCAATGGGACTTACAGAAATGTTCACTCCTCATCAAGCCATTAATTCAAGGGACCAATTCTAATAGGGATTACAAACTGAATTTCTGTCTTCTATGGGCATTCTTATAAAATGATAGATAGATTCATATCTGAAGGGACTCTCATACACTATCAGTTTATGGTCTGGTTTCTCCATTTTTGTACAGTTATCCAGAGGCAGCCTACCATTACAGAATGGATGATGATGTATATTTCTTCTTTTGATGATTAAGCATTTTTCTGGATGAATCCCTTGTTACTTCAGATATAAAATTTTTGCTTGTGTGGAGCACCTGTGGGCATGACCCAAAGGGAGACTAACCTATCCCTCTGTGTGTGAGGAATATCTTGCCAAAGAGGGTGATGGTGGCAGCAAACACTGAACCGAGGAAGGCTAACAGAAGGTGCACAGTACATATGTCACACCAACCAACTCTTCACAATCCCAGAACATTTGGGCCTGTATCAGGGAATTATCTTTTATCCAGTGGACTCACAAGAAGAATACTGGGCATGACTGTCTTAGGTCAAAATAGTGCACTCTGATTTTGGCTATGGCTAGCCAGCTGAAAAGAAGCCCGTGATGTAGGCTACCCCTTCTTGTCTACCTGCTAACTATACACATACAATGAAGTTTGATGGAGAAGTTTTCCAATGTATGCAAGGGAGTGTCCCAGCTCATCTACAGTGATACAGTCAAGGAACAGGTGTATTATATGACATTGGGTTAGATGGTTCAGGTCTTGAAAGACTAAAAGTTCAGTTTATCTTGTTATATTTTAAGTTAGCTATCTAATAGCTACAAAAGGAGTCTGGAGTTCAGAGGGTTAAAGAAACTGGAGGATTACTTAAAGTTTGTTGGGGGTTTTGCCAGCCATGGTTTGTCATGTCTTTCATTAGTTGCTATCTGAATAACTATGAAATAACTGGAAGATTTTGGACTTATCTGAATGGGGAAATACTTTACTCCCCACTTAAGGTAGTTGAGGGCTATGTGCCTCATCTCTGTACAGAAACAGAAAATGCAATTCAAGAGAGAATGAGGCTGAGACTCAGGGCAAACTATATGCTGTGTGTTTATCTTTTGTGTGTGTGTGCAAAAGTGCCTCCTCTAGTGGTGAAAGGCATCTGTTTGTCATAGCAAGTTATTTTCAATAACTACAGGCCTGTCTAAACAGTGAAAATGCTCCTCATGGAATTCACTGGGAATCCTACATGTCTAAATGGGATCCAGCACCAATTCCACACTATTCAGAAGGAAGAGGGCACAAAAAGGCAAAAACAATGTGGTAAAAGCCTTTGCAGATTTTCCCGTACTTTTTCAAAAACCATGAGGGGGGGTGTATTCCTACTCGTTTGGACTATCAAACAACAGGAAATTTGAAGGTAAACACAAAGCTGATTGGCCAGGCAAGAGCGGGGGCAGAGCTTGCTAGCAGGGCAAGTGCCCGCTGCCGCCATGTTGGATTTTAGCCTTAGTGATCGCTCACTAAGGTGATAAAACAGGAAACGTACTTTCTGCTTTGCTTTCCTATAAAATGGGAAAATCACTCTATCACACCAGCACACCTTGAGATGACTTTAAAAAAATGGTGGTGGTGAAGAACTAACGTGAGTAAATCACTAGTGGCCGCCATCAGGAATGAGAGGCTTATGGGGTCTTCCGAGGCCAGAAAAACCATTTAGACATGTTGCTGCTGCTGCGAGATGCCAATACTACGGGGTACTTTGGATCCCCCTACCTCGTGTAGATAGGCCCTACATATCTTGCATTTAGTGTTATTTGTTTTGTGATTGGGCATTGGGAGGTAAACACAAACATCGTTTACAAGGTTGACTGCTAAGCACATTTCTCTAAGAAATTCTGATTGTGAGAAGAAAAACAGCTTAATTTTCATGAATGCACATTCCATTTAATGTCTATTTTGGTTTTCAGAGAAGGGCTGAACTAAGTATTGAACTCTGACAAGTGGAAATCATCTGGGGATGCAGGATGACTCTGAAGGTTTGATAGGGACTTGCTTTGTTGAAGCACAAGCTGTACTTCTATCTAACCTTGACTTCTATGTTTTTTTTGAAAAGTAAACTCAACTGTTATGGAAATAGTTTGTCTCTAGTGATCTCTTCCTCCAGAGGAAACCATCCTCAGATTGACACTACCCTCCTGTAATTTCTTGTATTACAATATTATTTGAGTGGAGGTAAAGCCGGTTATTGTTCTTAAGAAAGGGCTTATAGAGCTTGAGCATCCTTTGGTCTGACAGAACATGAGGACAGATGTGCACACCAGAACATAGAACAAAGTGCTGGTTTCTGTTGTGATTTAAAGGCTTTTTGCTGGTCTGCCTGCTGAAAACAGGAATGTGTTATGGTTTATCAGCCTGAGGGCCATCTTACTGTATGGGAAACCATCAATCTAATATATGAGCTCTCTGATAGCAACTAAATAATTTACTTTTGCATGGTGCTGTTTTCCTATAGTGCTTCCTTTCACAAATACTGTGATACATAGCAGAGCAGATGTGTTCCACTAATCCCAAAAGAAGTCATAAAAACTAAGAGGCCTATAAAACCAGTATTCTACTTCCCACGGTGGCCAATCAGATGCTTATGAGAAGCCTCCAAGCAGGTCATGAGTGCATCATGCTTCCAGCATCAGTACAGAGAGATGTTCTGCCTCTAAAATGGAAGTAGTATATAGCTATTATGTTGTTGTTGTTGTGTGTCTTTAAGTCATTTCTGACTTATGGCAACCCTAAGGTAAACCCATCACAGGGTTGTCTTGAGAAGATTTGTTCAGAGGGAGTTTGCCTTTGCCTTCCTCTGAGACTGAAACAGTGCGACTTGACCAAGGTCACCTAATGGGTTTCCAGAGTTGTAGTCCAATGCTCAAATCACTACACTACGCTGGCAATCATAGCTATTATGACTAATAGCCATTTTCCAAACAAACCTCCATGAAAAGAATTCAGAATTTGTTGGCAGGATTTCATGGGCACTGTTGTCAGTGAGTAATGTTCTGTTTAACACTCTACCCCTTCTTATGTTTGAGTAGCAGCAACAAAAATAGCTTTCCCTCCCCCAATGACCTTATGCTCCTTTTGGAATCTTCATAGAATCAGGTTTCACTGTTTTCATGAGGAAAGTAATTAAAGGAGACATCTCTTTTAGTCAACCTTGTTGTTGTTGTTGTTGTGTGACTTCAAGTCGTTTCCAACTGATGGCAACCCTATCATGGGGTTCTCTTGGAAAGACTTTGTCAGAGGGGGTTTGTCTTTGCCTTCCTCTGAGGCTGAGAGAGTGTGACTTGGCCAAGGTTTCCATGGTTGAACGGAGATTTGAATCCTGGTCTCTGCAGTCATAGTCCAATGCTCAAACCACTACATCACACTGGTTGTCTACTCAACCTTACCCAGAAGTAATAGAAATTAAATATCTGTTGGTCGTGTTAATTACCTTCACACCAAGGGTTGAACAACAGATAGAAAAACTTCTTATCAGGACTATAAACGTTAGGTCCTGTGTCCACCTTCATGAAGTATTTTCCAATAATGGCATCCGCTGGACTGGTCACAGCTATCAGGCACTAATAAAAACACAAGATCATGATAGTACTATAGTATTATGTATGGTTAATTATCCTTTAAAAAAACCTGTTGCTCATTGTAAATGTGAACACCTCATAGTTTAGCAAATACACAGAAGCTCTGAATAGTGTGTATGTATGTGAAAATGAGCATGTATTAATGAATGGTGAGTGTGTATGAGTGTGAGAAAGAGAGAATGAATGTGTATGTTTATGTGCGGATGTGGATGAGTGTGTATATTCATGCACTTGTGAGAAAATGAAAATAGACCACTCACTTATTAACTTTGGCTCCACCCACTACTGTCATATTATCCCCCCCTCCCACACACACATTTGAAAAATTAGACACAAGACAACATGGCCTCTACATTGAAATAAGTTTTCTACTCCTGTCCAGTACTTATTTGTTAACATTGCGCTCCCAGAAAACATTAAACAAACAAATAAATTTTAAAAATCCATATACAAGCCACACAATCTTATAATCTTATTGAAGTGGAAACTCTGGCATCAATTTGCCCACAAAAATGGATATTACATATCTTTGATAGACAACCTGAGATCCATATGCGGGATTTTTCATACTACATAATTATAGCACTATGATTCCACTTTAACTATTGTCACACCATCTTATGGAATCCTCGGATTTGCAGTTTAGGTAAATGCATCTAGAATCCTTAGCTACAAAGCTCTTTGTCTCACTAAACTCACTAAACTAAAAATCCCAGGATTCCATAGGATGCAGTTATGGTAGCTAAAGGGGAATTGCTGTACTATAATTCTGTTAGTGTTTCGCAGTTCTACCCTGTCTGTTAACATACTGTACACTGATACTTTGGAGTCTACTCACTTTTTCTTTGCCTTTGGCATTCTCATGCCTTTTAAAAATACTTCTGCTTTCTGGAGATAAACCACCTTTATTCTTTCAGCTACCTTCAGATTATTACAGGTTGAGTCTCCCCTTTCCGAAATGCTTGGCCCCTAAGGGATTTTGGAATATTTTGGATTTTGAAATACTTGCATATACATAATGAGATATCTTGGAGATGGGACCCAAGTCTAAACACACAATTCATTGATGTTTCATATACACCTTATACACTTAGCCTGAAGGTAATTTTATACCTATATTCAACATTCTTGGTGGCCATATGTCTTTACTTATGACAGAGATTTATTTTGAGGAACATCTCTTCTTCCTTCCCTTAGTTTTTTTTAACCATCTTTATGTTACAGTATTTTGTTTTGCTTTGTTATTACTGCTTAATGTTACAAGTAATATTTGATCTCATTTCCAACCTTTGGCCTATTTATAAACCTAGCCACTTTTAAAAAAGAAAAGAAGAGAAAGATACATTCGCCAATGCTTCTCCTTGCTTCCCTTCATTGTACTGTATAAACTTTTTACATTGTTATTTTAAGTTTATTTATTCATATACTAAATTTTCACTGGAATTCTAAATCACCTTTTTACTTAATGTAAATTTATATATATATTAAGCTAATAAGCAGAGGCATTAAGAAACTCAGCTAGTGAAATGCAAAGATGCATATCAGGACATCAGCAAGAGTGCCTGATGTGCATCGGGCCTGATGCACATCAGTGTGGAATGCACATTAGGCACTTGGCCAGTTCTGCTATGTAGTAACATAACAGCAGCCCTCTACTAGATATGGACATTATGAAACTGACCAGTTCTAAATCCCACATACAGTATGTAAGTCCATTTATGAAGACATGATAGTAATAAAATCTAAACAAAAAGTAATCTAATTGGTCTTTTCAACACAGACTCTATACCTCCTTCCCATTTGTTTCACAGATGCTTGCATGCCATGGTTTATTGTTTTGCCTGGACCTTGTATTCAAACATATAAAAGTTCCATTGGACTGCATTGGCTTTTCACCTAGAAAAAGACAAATTCACAAAAAGTAATATTAACAAATTAATAAAGGTCATTAACAGGGAGTGGCAGAGTATCAGCCTTTGGTTCCAGTCTCCATCGTGGATAACTTATCTACCGGTAATACACATACCACTTTGCTATTTTCTGCTAGTAGTATGGTGTCATCTCCATATCTTAAATTGTTGATGTTCCTACCTCTAATGTTCACACCTCCTTCCTATGAGTCTAATGTTCACACCTCCTTCCTATGAGTCTTTACATATTTTATGTTCAGCATACAAATTAAACAGATAGGGTTATAAAATGTAGCTTTGCTTGAACTCATTGTCAATTGGAAACCATTCTGTTTCTACGTATTCTGTCCTGACAGTAGCCTCTTGTCCTGAGTACAGGTTATACATCAGGACAATCAAATGTTGTGGCACACCTATTCCTTTAAGAGTGATCCATAGTTTTTCATGATCTATACAATCAAAGGCTTTGCTATAATCTATAAAGCACAGACTGATTTTCTTTTAAAATTCTTTGGTGCACTCCATTATCCAACGTGTTTGCAATATGATCCCTAGTGCCAAAATATTCATATTCCAGTAAATGTGCCTTCAATCTGAAATTATAAGTCAGTTAGAAAAATGGAGTAAATCTTTATGAAACTGCTTAAGTTCTGACTGGCATCCTTTGCACTTTCTCACGGCAGATATGGCATCTCTGAAAGACAGCCGTTAATACAGTACATGCCACATGCTTTCCTAGACATATTTTAAGGGACCAAATAGTGATATGAATGGCCTGCTTACCAATGCTGAGCTTCAAGATGACATTGTCATCGTCATTCAGCTCCCGGTTAAAAGTCACCTTCAACTTAAACTCCTGCCCCCGTCGCACAATCAGGCTGCTGTTCTCATAGTCATTGGTATGATGGAGACAGGCATTCTCTTTTCTGAGGAAATCAACTCCGACAGCCTTCAGAGGATCCACTGGAAATAACAAATAACAATGAAATATTATCCTTCCTTCCTTCCTTCCTTCCTTCCTTCCTTCCTTCCTTCCCTGCTCCCTCCCTCCCTCTCTGGCTGAATCCACACAAGGTCTATATCCCAGCTCCAGTGAACAGTATCCTGCCCTGGTTTCAGCCTGTTAACATCACACTCACGCATTTTAATCTGAACTCAATTTGGTTTTGAAAACCACACATTTCCCCCACCCTGGAACTGTGTGGCTTTCAAAACCAATTTGAAGTCACATAGGTTCAAAAGGGTGCTTCTACCATGTCCATGTATTCACTGTATTAGATTATTTTAGGTCACATGACCATAGTGACTGTGTTCCCCCCGCCCTTCCTGGCAGGCATGTGAATCATAGAATCATAGAATTGTAGAGTTGGAAGAGACCACAAGGGCCATCCAGTCCAACCTCCTACCCTACAGGAAATCATGAACAAAGCATCCCTGAAAGATGGCCATCCAGCCTCTGTTTAAAGACCTCCAAGGAATGAGACCCGAATATATGTATACAGTTGTCCCGCCGTATCCACGGATTTGGTATCCACGGATTTATGACTTGGATGATGGAATTAGGTGCATACTTAATCAAATTTGCAGATGACACCAAATTAGGAGGAATAGCTAATACCCTAGAGGACAGGATCAAAATTCAAAATGACCTGGATAGACTGGAGAGCTGGGCCAAAGCTAATAAAATGAAATTCAATACAGAGAAATGTAAGGTACTGCACTTAGGGTGGAAAAACGAAATGCATAGATACAGGATGGGGGAGACCTGGCTGAACGAGACTATGTGCAAAAGGGATCTAGAAGTCCTAGTAGACCACAAGTTGAACATGAGTCAGCAGTGTGATGCAGCAGCTAAAAAGGCCAATGTGATTTTGGGCTGCATCAATAGAAGTATAGTGTCTAGATCAAGGGAAGTAAAAGTGACACTCTATTCTGCCTTGGTCAGGCCTCACTTAGAATACTGTGTCCAGTTTTGGGCACCAAAATTCAAAAAGGATATTGACAAATTTGAGCATGTCCAGAGGAGGGCGACTAAAATGATGAAAGGTCTGGAAACCATGCCTTATGAGGAAAGACTTAGGGAGCTGGGTATGTTTAGCCTGCAAAAAAGATGGTTAAGAGGCAATATGATAGCCCTATTTAAGTATTTGAAGGGGTGTCATATTGAATATGGAGCAAGCTTATTGTTTGCTGCTCCAGAGACTAGAACACTGAGCAATGGATGCAAGCTCCAGGAACAGAGATTCCACCTCAACATTAGGAGGAACTTTCTGACAGTAAAAGCTGTTCAGCAGTGGAACACACTCCCTCGGGGTGTGGTGGGGTCTCCTTCCTTGGAGGTCTTTAAACAGAGGCTGGATGGCCATCTGTCAGGGATGATTTGATTGTGTATTCCTGCATGGCAGGGGGTTGGACTAGATGGCCCTTGTGGTCTCTCCCAACTCTACAGTTCTATGATTCTAAGTATTCACGGCTTGAAAATATTCTTAAAAAAATAATAATCCAAAAAGCAAGCCTTGATTTTGTCATTTTATATAAGGGACACCATTTTGCTATGCCATTGCATATAATGGGACTTGAGTATTCATGGATTTTGGTATCCACGGGGCGGTCGTGGAACCAAACCCCAGCAAATATGAAGGGACAACTATATTAGCATATCCATATAAACCAATAGCCTTTCTTGTTTTCCTGCCATTCTTACTGCCCACATGCACTTGCACTGGATGGTTTATATACAGCTCCCCCATCCCACTTTCCTTTGTGTGTGTGTGTGTGTGGGTGTATGTCAGGAGAATTAAATGCCTCTTCATTCAGTCAGCTAGTTTGCAAACCTATAGGCCCCAGTCTAGCAAAAATTACAGCCTGATCCTCTCCATGTTTCTTTGACTCTGTTGCCTGCTAGGTCCAAAGGAATTTATTCTCCAATAAGGCTGCAATCCTCTGCCCTCTTACCTGGGAATAAAAGTCCCACTGAACTCAGTTGGACTTAACATCTGTGTGGGAATGTATAAAATCACATGGTTAATGATAGGGCAGAAGTGTTATGGGGGTGCTTAGGGGCCCTCCGGGTGGGGGAGAAGATCAATTCCTGATTGTTCACAACCTGAGCCTGGCTGGTGGGAAGTGAACAAAGTTCATGGTGGAAGAAGCATGGTGTTGATATTTTTTTTTAGTTCAGTATATGTATGTATGTATGCAGATATCCACATATTTGAATATCTGAAGGCTTGCAGGGCTTCTGAAACAGAGGTGTCTTTTCAAATATTCAAATATGCGGGTACCTGCATACATACACACACACACACACACACACACACACACACTGAACTACAAAATTAATATTGACACCATGCTTGCCGGACTTGGATGCCAAGGTAAACTCCTTCGGGACCCTTCCTACCATGAACTTTGCCCACCTCCCACCCATACATACACTGAATGTTAGTTCTGAAAGGGCCTGTGAGAAGCCCTGTGAGCCATTGGTTATTCAAATATACTGATATCTGTATACCTATACTGAACATTAAAAAAATGGCGACACCACACTTGCTGGACCTAGAGTCAACCCCACACTTGCAAAATACTAAACTGTTCTGCCCTCCAACACCCCACCACCCTGATTTCACCCCAATCTCAATTTGGGGCACAGGGCACACATTTTAAAAAGCCACTTTTCCCTAGAAACTACAGAGTAAAAATGTGGTTTGTTTTTTTTTTTTTAAAATCGCTTTAAAGCCCTCAAGCTTCTAAAAGAAAAGCTTTCACTTGGAAACCAGAGGAACATGTGTTTAAACTGGACGGGGATCAAGGTAAGGACAAATTATTTTTCAGGTGTGGATTCAGTCTCTGTCTCTTATTTTCCACTTGTTCTTATGTAAGGCAAATTGTATTTTCACTTATCCCACTTTCTGATTTACTGTGGGAACTTGGGTTTGGTTCCAAGACACCCCCGCCCCCCGTGGATACGTAACTGCTCAAGTCCCATTATATACAATGGCAGAGTAAAATGGTGTCCCTTCTATAAAATGAAAAAAAAAATCAAAGTTTGCTTTATGGAAAAAAATTTAGAGGAATATTTTCAAGCTATGGATGGTTGAATCCATGGATGCCAAATCCGTGGGTACAGATGACCTACTGTGCAAACTTTACAGCTAATGCTGGTATAGTGGTTGTTTCTTTGGGAGAAATATATGGAGATTATCAGACATGGTAAAAACTGCATCATAAAAATGCAACGGTAACAGAAACGGGCAACATTATCAGGCAACGGCATCCTTCAGCATTCTGGGGGTATAGCGCAGGCGTGAATAAGGTGTCCCTTTTTATTGATGGCTTAGCCCCGTCAATATAAAAGTGAAGCCTCATCTGCACTAACGCTACGTCCCAGGAACGGCTGAGGATGCAGGTGTCTGATAATGTCACCTTTTCTGTCATCATCGCATTCTTCTGATGTGGTTTGGGACACCATTTTTTTGCCATGTTTCTTTGTGTCTGATAATCTGCTATATCTTTATGAATAGTACAAAGGAGGATTTTTATCTGCTCATTTGGCAACTTTCTTGTTTTGTCTGACCAGGCTCTAGGGCAGCAAAGGGAATATTGTGGCTCTCCACTATTGTTAGATTATAACTTCCAGCATTCTCCCCAGTATTGCGAGACTGAAACTCCCAGGATTCCTCACCATTGGCTGTGCTAGCTACGGCTTCTGGGAACTGCACTTTAACAACATCAAAGGGCTGCATGATTACTACCCCTGCTCAAGAGTATAAGCGTTGCCTTTTCCCCGCCCTTCCCTATCATTTTTATTTTGGCCAATTGTGGTTTCTTCCATCAATATTTTGAGGAAACACACATATTGGCCAGGATCTAGTGGTGTACTTTGTATCCAAGTGGAAACAGCACTTTCTTCCATTTCTGCTCCTCAGGTCTTCTGAGAGCAGATTTGGGCTCCAGTGGGGGGGGGAATTGGAGGGTGTCTCCCGACTGTTCACCAAGAGCAGATCTGCAGACTAGATGGTGTGAAGAGCATGCAATGAGCATCTGATGGAATTTTGATGAGTGAATGGGGAGAGAGTATGAAGGAGCCAATCCTGTGGAAGGAAACTGGCATGGGAGGGGTCTCCTAGAGTGAAGAGGGATGGATGACAGTTGAGATGGAGAGTGTGAGCTGTGATGTGATGGGAGAGTGTTCGAATGTGTGTATGGTTGTGAGTGCAACTGAGGGATTGTATGTGCAGAGGGAATATTGTTGAGAGAAATAGAGGCTAATTGGAATACAGACAGAGAGGAAAGAAAGACCCTAATAACTTCTTATTGAGTCAGGCAGATTTTGGAGTTACACGGTCACCACAGTGCGGGACTATCAAACAGTTTGAAGTTAACCAAGATGGAGACAAAGTTCAAAGCATTTCTGTTATATTCTTTATGCAGTAAACCGATCTTTGTGTTTTGTTTTTCAAATCCAGACTCCTTATGAATTATTTCCCTTATTAGGATATATTTTGGCATGCTAACCCTGTGAGTAAACACTCACCAATATAAGTACTATCCATAGCAAGTCAAACCCCCGCCCAAGGAAGGGAGAGGGGGAATTTTGACATAAAAGTGGCAACTGTGGAACTGTGTGCTCCACAGATTGGACTTCTGCTGAGTGACTGTGGGCCAGTGAGCCAGCTGGATAAGCACCTAAGGGCCAGGACGATGGCTTTGGGGTCAGAGGGGAAGGGGTTCCTGGCTGTGTAGAAGAGGAAAGATCTGAGGAAAATGCTGTTCTCCTGCTTCCCTCCCTTTCTGACTGCCTGTGGGCCAGGAAGAGACTCTTGAGATCTGCTGCCTAGGCAGGCCTCCTAATCAGGGCATGGAGGACATTGGGACAACTGAAGGAAGGAATGCATTCCGACAAAATGGTGGTGCTGTGGTTGAATTGTTCCAGTGTTCAATGAGGTGCTATTTCACCAGCTCTGGAGGGTGTCATCAGAGATGGAAAGAATATTTGCCATTATTCATTCCCAGGTTGAAAAACAAACTCCCAAAGCTTGGGACACCTCCCCCTTGGGTAGGAAAAAGACCAGTGAGAACTCTGCACAATTTTCTCCTGGTATTCAATGTCCCAAAGTGTTGTTCAGGATTTACTGTGCTGAGAAAAACACTTCCCCCAACGCCCCTTTTTTTCTTGTACAGAAAATGGATATTCTGGGCAGAAATCTTTTTTTCCCCAGAAGAAAACACATGTTTCTCTCTGCCAAATAACTGTGCTGAGCAACACCTTAGGAAGTTTGAATATGAGGAGAATACTGTAGAGAAATATTCATTTTTTCTTGCAACATGGAAAAAAACTACTTTAATTATTCATCTTTGCATGCAAGTACAAAAATAATTGAATATTTACTTCCCTAGATGTGACATTTCTCCTGAAAGAGCAGCTCTGCAGCTTGGGCTTTCTCCTGCTTCCCATGTAGAGACACAAGTTGTCTCTGAGGTTTTATCAGTTATGGCTTGTATATCAGCTGTGGCTACTGCTGCTTGGCTAGGACACTGTGGACATACTTTCCAACACTCTGACAGCATTCTGGTTAGATTACTATTACAAAGCACTGTGCATGAATCTGCATTTGAAAATGGTTTAGAAGTTCCTGTTTGTTTATGATAGGGATCATATCTTGCCATTTCCAAAAGAACAATACTGGCTGACTGCTTATTTCTGATTCCAATTCAAAGAGCTGATATTAAACAAAATAATAAATAAATAAATCCCCTTGCAAAGCCCTAGAAGGCTTAGGAACTGATCTGGCATCGATGCATTTCCACATCAGCTTGCTTGCAATTAATTATCTGATGATGCTTCCACTTTTCATGCTGAAGTATTTTTTTTTTCCAGCTGTGCTGTCCCATTTCTAAAGTGCCCTCTCCAGAACTGCTCCCGTGGCAGCAACATGGTTACCTTGTGAACATTTCTTTTTATGAATGGAAGCAATTGAGTTTCATATACAAGCTTCGATCTGCCACATTTTTTTTAATCATTTGGGCTGTACCTTCAAATGGTATCAGATTGATCAGAGCCAGTGTAAAACTGTTATATATGGATGTTAGACATTCTACTGGACAGATGAGACATCTAGTCTACTGTCAGAGCCATGGATGTGTTGGATTCAGAGCTTGAGGGGGTGAGGAATCACCTCTGGAGACACTCATTGACCATTATGGCCAATGGCAGTGCTGGTTGGGAGATTCTGGGAATTGTACTCCAATTAAAAAAGTATTTCTAATGCCTGGCTTTGTCCTCAGTTGCCCCTTGAAACCTGCTGCTATGCCAGCTGAGAGAGGGCCAAAGTAAAAAATTATGGCTTACACTTCTCAATCGTTTTTATAGATTGAGGACAGAGGTGGGAATGTCTACACAAATAATCTAATGGGAAACTGGCATTCCCATTATGAAGGTATTTCTTATGTTCTTGGAATGCCCCAAAATATTTTAAAACACTTTGGACTACCTATGTGAGACTAAAGATATTACATAAAGATGTAATGACTTATAGATTAACGTGATGGAAAAAGACAAGAGAAACTGAGCTGGCAGATACTTGTTACCAGCGCTGAGAGCAAATGTACTTGAAGAGCAAACAACAGCCATGATTAAGTAAAATAAATAGCTGGCAGAAAATAGGAATGCCAGTGAGTTGCACTTTAAATCCACCATACTGTTTACGAGGATGTGCTTTTGTTTTTAAGTCGAAAATCCTAAGCTCTAATTAAAGGTAGTGAATCAATAGATAGACTGTGTGGTTTATATCTGTCAGTCAGCAGAAGACTTTCTTTCCTATTACTACTCTTTGTTTATTACTGCTGACAAAAAGTTAATGAGTGTCTTTTCATCTCTTTATGGACAGAAGCTGACTGCTTTCTCTTTTTAAATAGTTCCCTAAGAAATTGAAACCAACAAAGAAAGGTTTTCCCATTGTAATTGTTACAATGGGTGGCCCCACCTAGCCCAGGAAATAAGCAACCACAGTTGCTTTACCCCATATCCGTGTGGCCTTAAACCAGGGGTTGGGAAAAGATAGATCAGGATCCATTAATAGAACCATCTAATTTTTTAAACAGTACATTAGCAAGGGTTTCTGATTACCAATTGGTTCACAATAGCAAATGTTTTCTGCTATGTCTGACTTTGTGTCAGACTTCTGTGATTCAGCTTGTCTGTTGGACTTATTTCAACATATGAGCCTGCCCATGTTTTGAAACACTCTGGGGTGGGCCTTTTTTCTGTCCCACCACCTTCACAGGTACATCTGGTGGGAATACAGGAGAGGGCCTTCTTGGTGTCTGCTCACAGGCTCTGAAACCCCCTTCCCAAAGAGGCTAGACTGATACCCTCCTTGTTACTCTTCCATAGACAGGTGAATACTTTTTGGTTTCTGTAGTCCCTTGAGGACTGATTGCTCAGGGGGAAAGGGCCTTTAATAATGTGCTACATATTTGCTGTGTTTCTTTTTAATAGGCATACTTTTAATTCTATTGGCAATTTAATTATATGCTAACTTTTGTATGATGTGTAATTTCAGTTATATCTGTGTTAACTTTTGTAAGCCTCAAGTCCCAGGAAAAGGCGGAATCATCATTATCGTTGTCAGCATCTGCATTATCAGGAAGAGGAGGAGGAGGAGGACCTTAGCATCTTGTTCCTCATCTGTAAAATACCAGCATTAATTGTTTCTCTTCAACCACCTTCATATCCACAGCCCTAGTTGTCATTTTATGTTAGGATCTCGGCTGTACATTTTTATACAGAATGTATGATTCGTGGCAGTGCACTAATTGGTTCCTCTCGTTTTGTACCTGACTGTGATTAGCAGCAGGCCTTAAAGTTCTGATTTTTATTTTATTATTCAAAAACTTAATCATATAAACCTGAAGTCGACCTGTCCCTATCTTAAGCTGCATGTGCAGGTATCTTTGTCGCTGGAAAATTTCCTCCTCAGTCATTTTCTCTTGATTGACCATCCCTGTTGACAGTGTCAATAAAAACACTTCTCTCCATTACGTGGGGGGGGGGAATGGATGTTGAATCCTCAAGGTCCCTATTGCTCAGCCTCTTCTAGAAGAGGCACCACTTTCAGTTTCTAGAGCTTGGAAAAATTATGGCTTTTTGGACTACAGGTATCAAAATCTCATCCCAGCTACTGAGTTGTAAGATCCTTTCACACTACGAACTAATAGCACTAAGGTTTCACTTTAACTGCTGCCGTTGAATCGTATGGAATTCTGTGATTTGTAGTTCCATGAAGTTTTTAGAATGCTTTGCCAGGGAGCAATAGTGCCTCTCCAACCTGCAAACCACAGGATTTCCTAGGATTCAGCCATGAAGTCATAGTGCTATAACTGAGTAGTGTGAAAAGGCCCAGAATCTAATAAAGTAACTTGCTGCCAATGTGGTGGCTCCCTTTGTTATCCTCTTTACTTTGGTAACAGAAAGAAGCTGTTTAGGCTAAATCACATCTGTTAACTAAATGTTCGGAGCCATGACAGAGTTTCAAAAAATATTAGATCTTCCTCCTCCACAGTTTTTATTGGGATTGTGTCATAGGAGATTTTCAGATGGGGAAATTATTCCCCAGGGAGATTGGGACAGAATTGTTTCTGTCCCGGAAGCAGCACCGCATTTCGCATGCCTACTTCCCTCTCCCGATCTTCCATCATCTGATGCTGTCCTTTTTCTAGTTCTTTTTATTAACGACGAACTCTCGTTAATAAAATATCATGGAAGGGACTGGCAGGGAACTAGAAAAAGGACAGCGTCAGGATGACAGAAGATCAGGAGAGGGAAGTGGGCGAGTGAAACGCGGCGCTGCTTCCGGGACAGAAACAATTCTGTCCCGATCTCCCGGGGAATAATTTCCCCATCTGAAAATCTCCATACAGGGAGGGGGAGGTTTGAACCATGGCACCAAAGGGAGCATTTTATCCTGTCGCTACTTTCAACCAGGGAACAAAATTATTTTAAAAAGTAATTCATTCCCACTGCTTGTGTTTGAGAAATAGCCTAGTGTAACTTCACTGTGCTGTTGAGACAGTAACTTGTGGCATAGCTTGTTGCACTGCTCATTACTTTTCTATTACTTTCTGTTACTTTTTTGGGGTGGGGGAGGAAAGCCTTGGGATTGCTAAGAGAAGGGCACAAAACTTGGAAAACTCCTGTCAAAGTGGCACTAAATGTTCCTTTAAAAAGTAACTAGAAACAATAACTTGTTAGACTAGAGTAATATCCTCACTTTCAAAGAAATAGCCATATTGTTGTAGCAAAAAGGGGGAGAAAAGGAAGGGGGAATCTAGAAGCATGTTTATCTCTGTGGTTAAAGGTGCCCTTTATTAGATCTATTTTATCTAATTTTATCTATAATAGATCAGTCAGTCTTAAATGTGCAGCAATATTACTCTCCCCATTTTCCTTTTTTATGCCATCTTTGTATGTTACATTACTTGTGATATGTAACTTCATGCTGCCCTGTTATTAAAAAGGCAACTGGTTACAGGTAACTATGTGACATGTAATTTGTTACTTTCCAGCTCTAAGCCAGGGATGTGTTCAGCAGGATATCAGTGGGAAAGGAGAGATTTCAAATTCTCCCCATGCAGTTCAGTCCTGATAGAAATTATCTCCCCTCCATGCTGTATGTGTATCTATATTAAAAACAGGTCTCAATGCACATGGCGCTGTTATAATGTAGTGTGCAGTTAGACCCAAGACTACCATTTAAACATCATTACTGATGAAAGAGGGGAGTGAAAGACAAACATGGAACAGGAATTTACTAGGCCCAGAGTCCTTTCGAAAACATTATTTGCTCACAAAACTGGTGTGGTTCCTTTCTAAAGGGAATTACTAACATCTTTCTTCTTTGTTAAATAAACAAAAGGAGTAGGAAATGCAGGGTATTAATTTGGCAGAGGGAAAAATACGTAGGAAAGGAATTTCTTTTCTGTAGTTAGTCATCATGCATACTTTCCTAAGCAAATGCTATGTGTGTTGTCACTGCTAGACAAAGCGCACTACGTCAATTGTACCTCTTGGTCAACAAAATTGTAGCTCACAGCCTTCTAAGATTTCACGTGTGCTGCTCTGTCGGCTATCCACTTACCTTGGACTTAGCCCGATTGAACACAGTGGGATTTAACAGTGAGAAGATATGCATAGAACCATACTGTGAATGCAAGGGTTGTGTAGAAGAGAGATTATTTCCATCCTAGTTGTTTTCTTTAAAATTGCCATCTTTTGTTCATATGCTTTTTTAGAAACAGGAAATCCATACGACTTTATTGTATATATAGCCCCCCCGTATCCACGGTATTAGCAACCATGGTTTCTTTTAACCACATTTTGGTGAGAAAGGTCTCTCTAGGCATCTGAAGGTCCTCCAACATAACTCTATGGTCAATGTCCGGTGGTCCTTCAGCGCGATTCTATGGTGTTCTATGGGGGTTTGCTATTTTCCATGGTTTACTTATAAACTATACGTCTAGGAATGGATATCCTGCTGATATGGAGGGTGACCTATAGGTGCATTCTGGTGTTTTCCATATTGCCCTCCCATATTTTCTCAGACATTATTTTATTTGCAATAAAAAAATAGCAGGAAAAGTGTAGAGCTTATGGAAGAAAAAAGGGGAGGATACTGTACTAAATCTTACTTTCATAATCATGTTAGGGATGCTTTGATTGTGTATTCCTGCATGGCAGGGGGTTGGACTGGATGGCCCTTGTGGTCTCTTCCAAACTCTACAATTCTATGACTCTATGACTCTATGTCAATAATTTTTTAAAAGCTTTTTAGTGTACCTAAGCTATTCAACATTCTTGAAGCACTCCACAGTACTAGTGTATAGCAATCTATACATTAACATTATACATACTACTGTATGGCAGAGTACACATTTATCTAAAACCCAAGGAATGGAATTTGAATCTCAGGACCTAAGTGCCCAGAAGTGTCACTGGTACATTTATAAGACTAACTTACGTAGAGTGCAGTTCTGGATTCTTTTAACCTGGAGGTATCAAATCATAGCAAACAGGAAGAAAGTGACTCAATTAGAGCAAACATTTCCTCAAGTACTTACCAGCTGTCTGGCTCATGATGTCTCTTGGGCTTTGCTCCTGGAAGATTTGAAAAGGCACGAGCGTTGCGCACCACGTTTTCCTCAAGGGCTGAAGGAACCTCCTCACTTATATCAGATCCTTTGAGGTGTCAGAATGTGGGTGGTGTTTGGAAAGAGGGAGTTGCTGAGACATAAAATAATGACTTAAACTTCACACGGAACCTAAAAAGTAGCCATAAGAAATTCATCAAACAGAGCTCTGACAGGTGGCTTATCTGATATGAAAAGAAACCTGTGAACATATTTTGTTTTTTCACACACAAAGGGAAATAATATTCGAAGGAGGAGCAGCAATGGCTGAAGGTTTCCTTGTTAGTGGGGTGGTGAATCCAATCAACATTTTAGTCTAAACTTAAAAGGAACTACAGTTCTCCCTTCATATTCGCTGGGGTTTGGTTCCAAGGACCCCCGTGGATACCAAAATCCGTGAATACTCAAGTCCCATTATATGCAATGGCATAGCAACATGGTGTCCCTTATATAAGATGGCAATATCAAGGTTTGCTTTTTAGATTATTATTTTTTAAAGAATATTTTCAAGCCATGAATACTTAAATCTATGGATACCAAATCCGTGGATACGGAGGGACAACTGTACCCTCAAAATAATTTCCAGACCTTTGAGAGCTCCCTTAAAATCTGGGCTACAAACACAGAGAGGATTCTCCACAGCTCTGATATAGAAGCCACAAGCTGCTACCAATTAGTCTTTCTTTCACGCTAGAGTCCGATTAGGAGGCTGAGCAGCATTCTGTGGAATCCTGGGATTTATAGTCTGGTGAGGCACTAGAGCTCCCAGGCTGAGAATTCTAAATGCCTATCCCTAAATTGCAAATCCTAGGATTCCATAGGATGTTGCCATGGCAGTTAAAGGACAATCATAGCATTATAATTGCATAGTGTGAACTGGCCCTAGGAGTGGAGTGGAATGGACTCTGTATTATTAAATGGTTTCATTAGATGGTTTCATCAGCTCCACACCCATTTAAGGGATAGAGTTCAGCACCTTGGATGGCTTCAAACCCAGATTGGACTCTCTGCCTATCAGAGATGGAATTTAAGGGGTTAGGAATTTTTTATTGGAATAAGACCATGGTTACCAGCCACTGCTGCCCAAGATCTCTATGCTCTTCTACTAAGCATGCTCCTTCTCCATCCTTACAGTAGCCCCATGTACATACAATTACAAGTAAGAGAGCAATATCACAAGATTCCAGCCTTACCACCATCAAGAAAAATCTGTCAAGCAGAGAGGTTCCCCAGTCTTGTTGAAGGACGTTGTTGAAGGATGGGGTGAGGGTGGAAACTGAACTGCAATGAAACAAACATCTTTGTCACCATTGCTTTGCTTCTGGCAGACATCAGCCCTCGTTTCAGTAGCCAATTTACTGTCACTGTCACATTTTTTTCAGGCTTTGGCTGTCTACTACTGGATCTCCTCCATGGTTTTGTACTGGCTACCTGTGCGCTTTTAATCTAAATTCAAGTTGCTAGTAATGATATCCTAAGTGGTTTGGGACCTCAATATTTGAAAGAGCACCTCTTCATATGTACACCTGCCCAAGATTTAAGGTCTACTAGAGGTGCCATCTTCTGTGTCCCGTCAGTCAGAGCAATAAACTGTAGGCAAACATGGGAGAGGGTCTTTTTTATTGTAGCAACCCAATTATGGAAGACCCTCACCTTGGAGGCCTGACTGGAGCAACATCGTTGTCATTCCAGTGCCAATGTGGTTGTTCACTAAAGCTTTCGGGGGCCTAATTGGTTTTACACAAACCCTCATTTAAAACAATGTTAACTCTTTCAATCGGTCTTTTTAACTTGTTAAACTGTTTAATGTTTTTGAAAATTTCAGCAGGTGTTCCTTGGCACACAACCAGGTAATAAGCAGCATCTGGTGAAATCCCCTCTTTTACACAGCCATTACAGGAGCTCTCTCCAGTTTTCAGTCTGGCAACCCTATTTATAACATTTCATCCACCTTTCCTCCCCAGACTACATTCTCCCTTGCTTTTCCTATGTACTTCTATCAGTGATTCACATCCTCCACTAACTTTTTGCTTTAGTCTTTTGTTGTTATTGGACCTATGCTGCTTCCAGCAACTGTCCCTTCCCAAGCCTAGTACTTTGTTGTCAATCACAATCCCACACTCTTCCCCCTTCTCACTTTCTGTTCATTGTTGAAAGGAAAAATGGACACCTCTTAATTAGAAAACTGAAATGCCCTCCTTAATAACCATTGTACCTTGTGTGTGTTACCTTTCCTGCTTTTGCCATTCCTGCTTCCAATGGAATGCACACTAAATAACACTGAAACACCCTCCATAATAACTTCTGTGGTATGGCTATCTGCATAGTGTTGTACTGCATGGTCGTAAGCAGTGAAATCCTAAGAAAAAGATAAAGGGGGACAGGAGTGATTTGTATGGCTTTTAAAGGAAGTGGTGGCTTGATCTGAAGTGACTTGTGAACAGCTAAGACTTTGTGGAGAGATGGGAGGATGAAAGGGAGCTGAGGTGGAGATTGGCAGGGCAACATAAGAATTACATGGCCAAGTCTTTACTGGCTGGAGGAAGAAGAAGTGGAAAGCAGTATCTGTCAGCTTGATAGGCTTGTTGCTTTCCCCCCTGCTCGGTAAGTCTTTGGCTGCATTTAGAGAGCTGAATCTTGTTGGTTGCCACTGGTAAAACATCCCAAGGAAGCTTGAATACACATAGATAGCAAGATAGTGCAACCCCTGTATCCGCAGAACTGATATACATGGTTTCACTTACCTGTGTCCAAAATAAATAAATAAATAAATAATAAAATGTTCTCACTGGGGTATATCTAGGTCCTCCAGTACAATTCTATGGCATGCTTGGGCCCGAAATCATTCATTTCGGTAGGGTTTGCTATTAGCTGCAGTTTCATGTTTCCATTGTAAGTCCCCATGGATATAGGAGTCATGCTGTATATGATTTTTTGGGGTGTGTGTATGTGGGGGTAATTTCACCATAATACATCTATGGCATCATTACAGATCCTCCCATTTCCACGCATTTTAGACCATATAACACATACACAAAGTCATACAATATGTGTATGTGTTTATTGCCATGGCACTATGGCGGAGGAGAGGAGGAGGGAAACCATCACTACACATTTTTAAACAACTGTTTTGTACTTTGTGCCAGATATTGGTCTGGATTTTTATTTTTATTTGCAGAAACTGATCTGAAGACTTAGGGTGTACAATAACTCATCAACCACTCAGAAAACCAAGGAGAGAAGGAAATGTCTGAAAAAGAGAGTGTGAGTTGAGTGGGGAGAGGTTGAGGAACAAAGCCACACCTCACTTCTGTCATCAGCAAAATAACACATGAAATGGCACACCTGTGATGGCAGAGAGTTTGTTTGAGATTTGAAAATTCACTGAGAAGAGCAATGTAATCCACCAGACATACTTAATTTTACTGATATATTCCTGAATGAAAATTGTACTAGTTGTGACAGGAAGGAAGAATCAGTCAGGCATAGGTGTTCATCATGTGAATGCTAATAAAGTATGATCCACCTCTTCAAATGCCACAATTCTCTGCTCTGGATTCCCCTATTCTTGTTTTAGTTGGTACAGATTGAAACTCCCTTATCCAGAATTCAAAAATCCAAAATATTCTATAATTCACAACTTTTTTGAGTGTCAACATGGGGCATTTTATGTTTTATGTGTTTTCTACCTCCCACAAAGGTTAAACTTTTCTTTCAGACTATAATTGGCTAAGTTTTACTTATATAGCACCTAAAAGTCCGTCCCCCCCATGTAGCAGTAGAGAAATGTCTTGAGAAATCCGATGATCTTGACCTAACAAAGGAGCGCAGGGCTTCACAAAGGGACAGAGACATCCTGGATACCAACAGAGGTTGTCTTACTACTGCAGAAGGAGTTAAATTTTTACTGTTCTTTGTCTCAGTTCCCACATGGCAAATAATAAGCGTGGTCTTTGCCTGCATGAGATCCCTCACCTGAACAACAACACAAGAAACATGTAGGCCTGTGACTCCAACACCGTCACTTTCCTTTCTTTATTTTTAAACACCTTTTGCCTGATGAAGAAGCCAGTAGAGCTTCGAAAGCTTGCACCATGTGTTTTGCATTTTGGTTGGCCAATAAAGGTATCACTTTTTTGTGGATTCTGGATCTTGGTGTGCTGCATGGCCAACATGCCTACTCCTGAATGTGTTTCCCGTGTTTTCTGATGGTTCAATGTACACAAACTTTGTTTCATGCACCAAATTATTAAAAAATATTGTGTATAAAATTACCTTCAGGTTATGTATATAAATTATATATGAAACATAAATAAATTCTGTGTTTAGACTTGGGTCCCATCTCCAAGATACCTCATTATGTAGATACAAGTATTCCAAAATCCAAAATACCTCTGGTCCCAAGCATTTGGACAGGGGAGACTCAACCTGTATATGCAATTTTATATTTTAAAAAGGGCCACAGGACAAAAATAAGGAACAGAAAAACTGTTGAGTACTAAGTTTAGTCAACTTTCAAAGGGCAATTCTTGAAAAGGGTTTTATTCTCAATTGGGAAACGCTGTCTTAGAATGTTTCTAATTCACTATTATACAGCATTATTTAGAGATTTCTTTGCACAGCAAAGATTGCAAGCAGCAACAAACAACACCTTCTGCTTTTGAAACAGACTACACCTACAGCAAATAATAACTCTCCAGCAAAATTATAAAATGTACATTGCTGTAAAGTTAATAAGTAGCACAAATATTGATTGTGAGCAAACAATTTATGGACTATTAATTGTGCAGAACAAGAAGAAAAGTTATTGACAAAATACCTTTCATGTGTGACTCATGAGGCAGCTAGTTTGTGAGCCCTCAGGACTACAATTTCTACTGCCAGTTTTGGGATCTCAGTGTACATGTATAGTAGGGTTTCCTTGAGGTCTTTATTATAAAGGATGTCCCTTATTTGAGGGCTAGAAAGCTTGTTCCTAATAGGATTGGCAGGTGTCACTTATTAAAAGGATGTCCCCTATTTGAGGGTTGGAACACTTTTCTTTTTATCAACAAGATACCAAAAAATCCTTTATTTAGGAGTGTGGGACCTTCATAAAGGCAGAAATGGATGCACCATGTAATTTATGAATGTGGACAATACGTTAATTTTACAGAGAAATACATGACTATATTGACTCAAATCAATACTTTCAGTTGGTATTGAGGTAGAAAACACACCTGTTAGCAGCTGTTTCCCAATTGTCCACCCAGAGAGTCATGGATTTTGACTGTTGCTTATTGCTATTTTGAAAACCTGGTAACACTAGTTTATAGTTACAGATGTATTTGTCGGTATGAAGACACAAGGTATGTACAGGTAAATCCTGGGGGTTACAAACATGAACAGATAGAGAATTACAGGATTCCCTTCTTCTCCTGCCATTTCACTTAAAGTCAGCCTTCCACATTTCCGGGTTTAACTTTTGCAGATTGGTTATTCACGGATTATTTGCCGATGCTGCCCTACACCATTTTTAATAGGGACTGCAAGCCTTGAGGGACTACAAGAGACTGTGAACATGTGGTGAGGTTTATAAGTCCCTATTAAAGATGGTATAGGGCAGCAGCAGAGGCAGCATCAAGCCCTGCCAGCTGTCCACCTCTGCCTTGTGAAGGAACCCCACCACATCCACAGTGGGTAGAATCTGTGAATTGTACTTTTGTGTGTGTGATAAATATGGTTTGGAGAACCTAGAGATATGTTTCTCCCACTTTTGTGGGAGTCCTGTGTCCCTAACCTCTGTGAATGTGAAGTAAACTGTACTTTACTATGAAAACTAGATACAAACAGTGAACAGTACTGCTTTTGATAACTAACTACATATATCAACTGTCTCAAGAATTAGGGTAGCTTTATAAATCACAGTGAACCTAACTAGAGAAAAAATGCTAGATTTGAACGTTTCCAGTATAAATGACACCATGCAACATTTTATGATTGTGAAGGCAGCTGGGGTGGGGGGCAGGATGGTTCTAGTTAGTTACATCCCCAGGCTGCTGCTCAGCCACAAGGGTCCATCCATATGTGCTCTGGCTGCTTTTGAAGACCCGTAAAAGAAGGTGCAAACTCTGCCCCCTGTGTAAGGCTGTTCTGTTTTCTCCAGGTGCACAAGGGCAGCCAAAATCTGCCTGGGCACCCCTCCCCTCCTGGCCAAATAAGGGCCAAGGAATGCAGATACAATGAACCAGACACACAAGCCGCTTTTGTACAACTAGGGAAGAAGTGTGAACAAAGGAGCGACCTCTGCCTTTCCCCTGCCCCAGCATAATAGGACAGTAGTGCTCCACCAGTGTGTTAATTGGATCCCAGCCATCTTATGACCATCTAGTGATGTCAATTTATTCAGGAATGTCTGTTTTGGCACAAGGTTGCTCTTGCCGCATCAAAGGACCTGCCTGTACTTTTCAGCCTTCAGTCTGGGTCTGTTCTGGTTGTTCCTGTAAGAGGATTTAACTCCTCTCCATGCCTATCTGACAATAGGCTCAAGTAAACTCAGGAGAACTTACTCCTCAGCAAATGTATAGAGAGCCTGGCAGTACGTTTTACTAGAAATTGATAGTGCTCCCATCAAGGAAGAGGTATGAAAAGTGCAGGATAAGTATTGCTGGCTCTGATGAGCGGTTGGATGGCTTTTTGTCACTGACAGTGGTGGAGATTCTGTTTTCTATTTTGTTTTATTGTGCAAATGTGGTTTTAAGGCTCAATCAATATTTGATCTGGCTTGGGAACTGCTCACAAAGAGGCAGTAAGTTTGTGTTTATTTTAGATATAGCATGCTGGGGCCCTGTTATCTAACTTCCCATGATTTCCCACCTTGCTCAACATGGTCAATTCTGCTAGTCAGAAAAGGAATTTGCATTGTGCAACAGCTCCTCTTTTGAAAGCAATGATGTATTTGATGTGTCCAATATCCTCATTTTTTGTTTTCATTGTATGAGAGGGTTGGGCACAGTGTAGTCCTTCAGGAGATGCTGGACTGCAACTCCCGTCAGGCTGCAATTCTTTACAGGATGTATCTGTTAACACACAGTTCTTGACTATTTGTTTTGCACTAGAATATACACACACACACACAGAGAGGTGCTGTTTGTTATAAAGCAACTTTTGCTTCTGTTTGATTATGTGTTCTTGAATCTGTTTCTTTCTTTGACCTTTGTAATATTAAATGTTCAGTTTGCCTGGAACTGGTTTGAGTCTATTGATCCCTGTTAACACATTACAGTAGAGCCATTCAAATCAATGGGGTTGTTTGTAAAGCCTACTTTAAGCCCCAGTGATTTCAATGGACCTGCTCCAACCCTATGAATCCAATAATTATGGCTTTGTTGATGTTTTGCATCAACGTAAAGGCAGTGAAGAGAGACCATTCAGCCATAATAAACTTTATTGTACATAGCCAACGACCTTTACAATATATGGAACAAAACATAAACAAAATCAAAAATAAATTATTAAAAAGAGGAAGAAGATTCCCCCATCCATAAGAAGTAAGGCACACTTGGATTTTTAAAGGGACATGGAAATTTCTCCATGAAACTTGAATCTCAATAATAATAATAATAATAATAATAATAAATTTTTATTTTTAACCTGCCCCTCTGCTCGGCAACCGGGGCGGCATACAGCAACATTAAAACAACATCAAGTTAAAACAATCCTTCCCCATCCTAACCCTCCCACCCCTTAAAACTAAATTAAACTAATGGAAAGTTAAAACAAAGATAAAATACAATAAATAAATAAATAAATAAATAAAGTCAACGATGGCAAGGGGGTGGGTAGCAATCAGTCCACTTGAACCGGGAAGTTATTCCGGGAAGGCCTGCCGGAAGAGATCCGTCTTTAGCGCTTTCTTGAAGCTATTAAGAGTAGTGATAAGACGGATCTCATCCGGCAGGCCATTCCAAAGTCTGGGAGCCGTGTATCTGCTGGTACATGGTGTGCCAACCTGTAAGTTAGCAGTAAACAAGTTTTAATTTTTATTTTTTAGTAAAGAACACTTAGACCAAATTCCTGGCAAACAATGGGTAAATAGGTTAGTCCTTGTGGGGAAAGATGGCAGCACATAAAGAAGATGGCTTTTGCTCAGTTATCTATTTTTTTGGGGGGGGGTATTCTTATTCTCTGTCCACCCAGGTATTTCACAACCTACTTAGTGTTTGTGAAATTTGGAGGTTTTGGCTTCTTTGCCTCCAAGGCTCCAGAGGACTTATTAGTGATGTTTTAATCACCAGTTTATTGGGAGTTGTTAGATAAGGCTGGTATCTCAGTTAATGAAGGCTGTGGAATGTTGCAACTCTAACAACCTGTGAGTCTAACAGTGAAGATTGTGTGTTTACGCTATTCTTTGCACAAGGGGACTTAAAGAGTTTCTGTTTTTTAAAACTTGAAGTTACAACAATCTACAAATGTGGAGGAGTCCAGAGGAAAGTATCACTAAGGACTGTTGAGTCAGATAATTTGATGAGGACACCAAGCTGGAGAAAGACTAGGGGCAATTATTTGAACAGCAAACATTTATGTCATGTAAACCATACAGCAGAAAATATGCAGCCTGGTGAGTGGGAAGAAGAGGGATTCCCTGCCAGAGGGGCTGTTCTGGAGTTTTAGCCAGCTGTCTTGCATCCTTCTCCATCTACCTCCACTTGCCTTATGTTAGAGTCAGAAAGAAACTTTGGTCTCAGTTACACGACAGTTTTTATCTCGGGGAGAAGCGAGATTTCCCCATCCTGAGTTCATCTCTTATTGTTTACACAATTTGTTCCTGGATGAACAATATCCTGGGATTGTTGTTTACACGACAACCTTTTCTGTGACAAAAGCAAGATCCCGAGACATAGTATCCTGTTTTGTTGTTGTTGTTTTGCTTGTTTACACAGGAAAAGGTTCCAGGATATTATTATTTTTTTAGCGGTCAGTCAAGGATGTGATTACTCGTTTTTTTTCACAACCTTGGTGACATATTTCCTGTGGAGTTTCCTGCCACGAGCAATGCTATTGGCCTCCACAAATGTTTGCTCAAGCTTCTGCATTGGTCAGAGAAGAAAGGTGAAGGCAACCCCCTCTGCACAGTTCCTTTTTAAAAAATCCTCTGATGGGCTTGCCACAGAGGTTAATGCCAAATAAATGTAAAAATCAATTTAAAGGGAGATTGATGGCACAGATACACACAAGCCTTTAAAAAACAAAAGCCTCGGTGCAGGGGACGGCGGGGGGAGGGAATGAAAAGGGACAGGCGATTGGGAACCCAGACATTGGCATTGAGAAAATCCATTTTAAAAACACAAGCCTCATTGCAGGGGACGGAGGGGGGAGGGAATGAAAAGGGAGAGGCAATCAGGAGCGCAGAGGTTGCCATTGAGAAAATCCATTTTAAAAACACAAGCCTCGGTGCAGGGGAGGGATGGGGAGGGAATGAAAAGGAGAAGCGATCGGGGAGCCCAGAGGTTGGCAGTGTGAAACTCCATTTAAAAAATACAAGCCTCACTGCAGGGGAGGGACAGGCTTTCTTAGAGCTGAGGGATTTGCAATGTAAAAATCCATTGAACAGGGTGACTTAGGGCACACACACACACAAACCTTCCTTCAGCCAGGAGGGAAGCCTTTGCTTTCAGTTGGTGAGGCTGAATCTATTGAAAAGGATAACTGACCCCTCCTTCTCTGAATTCTGTGCCCACTCCTGCCCACCCCAATTTCCGGCCATCACCTACTCCCAAGATATTTTGTCCTGACCTGTTCACATATCTGATTTTCTGCAACCTCCCGAGACTTTTTTTAAAACCTGGGACAAACTGAGGGATGGAAAGTCACGCTCCTTGGAGGATATATGGTGGCCCCCCTTCTGAAAAGCTCGAGATTGTCACAATGAACGTGTGAACAACCAGGGTTCATCACAAGTTCATCTCACAACATTTTCGTCGTGTAAACGGCCCCCAGGAGTTTGTTCTGGCAGAATTCAATTTCAGTCCTGGTACATTCTGGGAGAAAGTAGTTATTTGCTTACCACTTGGGACTTTCTGAGTTTTTCCTTGGGTTTTTTTCTGGGCTGTGAGGCCGTGTTCTGGAATAGTTTCTTTCTGACGTTTCGCCTGCATCTGTGGCTGGCATCCTCATCTCTGAGGATGCCAGCCACAGATGCAGGCAAAACGTAAGAAAGAAACTATTCCAAAACACGGCCCCACAGCCCAGAAAAAACCCAAGGAAAATCTATGGATGCTGGCCGCAAAAGCCTTTGACTTCACACTTCTGAGTTTCTTCCTTCACAGTGACTTTGGTTGTGCCCCTATTGATTGTCAAATTAAATATTATTGGTGCTGAATTCATTGGAGTCTGTGAAGCTTGACAACATCAATTATGGTTAATACCCAAGCTCAGACAATTCAAGCCCAGAAAATATATGCACAGGCAAATGAAACCCCTAGAAGCTTGACCCAAAAGTCAATCCCGGATTATTGTATTCCTTTAGAAATTAGTGCAAAGCATGATAACCATAATTACTCAAGCACTCCAGCCCCAAGCACTCCAATGAATCTGGATAACAGGATCATAGGTAATGAAGGGGCTCACTACAGTCCTGTGGAATGGGATTACCAGATTGAGAATACAGTTGGTAACTGGTCTTTGCATCCAGAGCTTTTAGCTAGGGCCTCAGTGGATATAGCTCTTAGGCTGCTGCCACATTGCAGAAACAATCCAGTTTAACCTCGCTTTAACTTACATGGCTCAATGCTATGGAATTCTGGGATTTGTAGTTTTGTGAGCTATTTAGTCTTCTCTGTCAGAGAGCTCTGGTGCCACAACAAACTACAAATCCTAACATTCCATAGGATGGAGCCATGATAGTTAAAGCGGTGTCAAACTACATTGTTGCTACAAGTGTGGCAGCTGCCTTAGTCATTTAACTTCTGCAATCCCTGATGCCACTAGCAATTTAGTGGAGAAGTCTACAGAAAAAGTCTCAGGTTTGATAGCGAACATACTAGAAATATCTATACCCACTTGAGAGACCAGTGCGTTCTTTCAGCACAAGTAAATCAATTTTTTTAGACAAATGGAATTCTATAAAACAAGAGGTCTCTGGTCTTAAAAGTAACACTGCAATCTATTGTGGCTTTGACAGAGCTGGGAATTTTAAAAGCACCCCCCCCCCAGAAAACTCCCCAGGTAGAGACTTGGTAGATCACCAGGCAGTTAGTCTAAAGTCCACAATGGATGGATGAGAAAATGATGCATCAACAACTCAACCCCTTGGGGGCACTTGGAGGAAATAATGCATGTTTGGGTTACAAATTATGAGAAGATACTAGACACCCCAGTTGGAGTCAGAAATTTAAAAAGTCATACGGAGCACTTTAATGTAACTTTCTCAAATTCAGATTTTATTACTTCTAGATGAATGGCATAATGACACTCTAAAAGAAGGACAACTTTCAGTCTCTACTTTCACCTGCAGAAACAGCATGTGAAAAGGCTCTGCAGGTGAATAAATAACAGTTACAATCTGTAGAACAAATAGGCTCTGGCTCCAGTAAGCTAATACATATAGAAGTTCCACCATCTAACACTAAGAGGGCCCCAAAATGGCAAAAACCATGCGGTAAAAGCCTTCAGGGCTTTTCCTGTGTTTAAAAACTGTGAGGGGGGTGCATATTCCTGCTGATTTGGACAATCCAATGACAGGAAAATCAAAGGGAAGCACAAAGCTGATTGGCCTTGCTAGCAGAGCAAGTGCCCACTGCCGCCATGTTGGATTTTCGCCTTAGTGATTGCTCGCTAAGGTGATAAATTAGGATGGTTATTTTTTATTTTACTTTCCTATAAATTAAAAAAAAACACTCTATTGCTCCAGTGCAACTTGGATGATTAAAAAACAAAACAAAAATGGCAGCAGCAAAGAATTAACATGAGTAAATCACTTGTGGCCACCATGTGGAATGTGAGGCTTATGGGGGCTTCCGAGGCCAGAAAAACTGTTAAGACATGTCACTGCTGCTGCGAGATGACAATACTATGAGGTACTCCATTCCCCCCCCCCTGTGTAGATGAGTCTGAGTTATGTTATCATTTTAACTGGCCATTAAGGAGACCAAATAATGTATGGATCCTAGTTTTAGAAGTGTCAAAGGATACCATTCAGTGATATGCTTGGTTGTAGGATCAAGTAAAATATTAAAATGATAGAAGGTTGTCATGGAAGGATAACTAGATGAACAGGGCAAATAAAATTTACCACTAGGAAAAAGGAAGCATCTCACAGCCAGCCACGTTGGCTCAGAGCCTTGCTTGGATGAGCATTCTGATGAAATAAACACAGTCGTTACTGCAGTACAGGGCTTCCAGGCTCAAATACTGTACAAGCTCTGATCCACACAAGAAACCACAGACATGATTTTTGTTATTATTTATTAAAATATTTATCACCTTAGCTCACCAGGACTCTTGAGGTGATGTGCAACAATAAGAACAGATTTCTAAAATGAGTTTAAAAACAAATCCAAACCATTTTAAAGCCTTCTTTTAAAAGTATACAATTCAAACAATCCCCAAAATTAGTCTTGGTTTTTATGGACCAAAGGCCATATAAAACAATCCAGACTACACAGGAAAACAAAAGCATTTCGGCTTGCAGGGGTGTGTGAGAGTGTGTGGCTGGCAGGGTGTTTGGGGGAGGGAAACTGGCCATTGGCTCCCATGCAATTGCCCACCCTTGTTTTAGGTCACATAAAAGTCTGTGTATCTTTAATTTCTTGGACTCTATACACTGACAGGATCTTTCACCAACTCCTTCATCATTCTTTCAGGACAGGCATAAGCCACAGTTACTAGCATGAGAAACAGACTGAAAAGGAGTCCCTCTTTGTCACATAAGAAAAGATAACAAATGGCAACACCCTACTTTTCTTTGGAGCTCATTTTAGGCTTTTGTCAGAGATGGACGAGTCTCGACAATGCATTGGCCAGGCTTCCTGCAGGTGCAAAAGACCTGTGGTTGAAAAATGATTTTCTAATTTGCTGACTGCCTAAATGCATTTAAAATAGCAGTGGGCCTTCAAGGCAAACAGCAATGATTTCTGTATCCAAGCCTGGACTCTTCCAGGCCTATAGGGAAAAAAACATGGTGCAAACACTAAAGGAGAGCTTGTAAAAATTACCTGTGGACTACAATTCACACAATCCCTCAATCAGCGGCCATGTTGACTGGGGTATTCTTGGAGTTATAGTTCAAAAAGTAACCTGCACTAGAGCCCATGTTATCAATACAGACCCCAGTTCTGGATTTGATTGCTAAGATCTTACATCATGTGGGATACACACAGCTACTGTGTGTTGAGTGCACAAGACAGCTGCAAATGCACTCTCTTGGCCATTGAGTTGCTGGGGGAGGGTGTAGGGCACCTGGGCAGCATCTGTTTGCATGTTTCTGCTGACTGCAGCTGAATGCTTTGCAGCCACTAAATGGCTGCTGTGACAGAATCCCTCCCTAGTAGGTTGGTCTCACAGTTCCAACCCTGAGGTTCACCTTGCCCTCAGAATCTCTCTCTGGAAATGGTTCTTGACCCTCAAGGTGACCTTGACACTGGAGAAGTTGATGGGTTGGCTGTTTGGTTCAGTGTGGTAAAGCATAACTGGTCTTCCTTGTCAATTATTAAATTAAAACACCTGATTATGCTGGTTTCATACCCAGTACATTTGTAACACCTCAGTTTCAAACAAAGAACCCTTCCTGAACTCTTTCCAGCCTCACATCTCCCAAAAAGGCTATTCAGATCTTTTTCATTCCCCTCTTCCTAATTAGCCCTATCCTATTTTTGACTGGCCCTAACTAACTGTTTTACAAGTTTAACAAGCCTCTAAGTTACTTTCTTTTCCTCATAGGCCCCTCCTTATAGCATTCCATGGACTGTGATTGGCTGCCTACAGCCAGCCTGGTCCAGCTTCTAGCTTCACAGGGATCCTTCTCACAGTCGCTAATGAGCAAGGGAACATGTACCTGGAGTAAGGGGAGGCACTGCTCATGGAGTTACTGGATAGCTCCTTACACAACGAGTTAGTAAGGACTGAACTGGATTTTTTTATTTATTGGATTTATATCCAGCTTTTGTCCCAAGATGGGATTTCTAAAGACCCATACTGTACTGGTTTTAATAATTTGTAAGCTGCCTTGAATCCCATAATGGGGGAAAAGGCAGGATATAAATTAATAAAATAATAACACCTCCATGTAACCTCTGGTGATGCACACAGGTGACCAACAGAATCCCAGCATGTATGTTTGAAGGAAATTGGGATCCTTTGTATGTGAACTTCAACAGACAGGGCAATTCCAGGGCAGCAAAGAGATGGGTATGGAGAGCTTCTCCCTAGTACTGAAGTGATGGGGAAGCCTTCTCTGCAGGGATAGCACTGGCACTTCTTTAGAGCAATGGTACGAACTGCTGGACTCAGGTGATAGGGAAACAATGGAGTCTATCCCCAAAGGTTCCTGAAGCATCAATTGCATTGAATCATTGTTAGGTTTATTGCCACTGCTAGACGTATCTGTGTTTAGCTCAGTTTTTCTGATATGCTTTACAGTCACAGCTAACAATGTAGAAGATGCAAGTAAATAATAACCAGGTGATGAGCTGAATGGAAATCAGACAAGATGCTAGTCCCATGCGCCACCAAGCTTCTCAGTAGTTTAGTGGGAAAGTGTATTCTGAGAATTGCTATTTGTACTCAAACTGAGGTGCCAGACTTGATTTAGAGATAACCCTGTTGTCCTTTTCTGTCCCAATTCTCACTCAGCTGGAAATTTTTACATCTCCCTTTGGTACTGGCACCATCTACGGTGGTGGCGCTTGAAACACATCATGGTCACATACTTCTCTCTCTAGCAAACAACTGAATTTTCCGTTTATATTGACTGCTCTGATGACAGGTGGTAAAGGAATTTCTATGGAACAGGTTGAAAATTGTGTTTATCACCAGGTATGGGATTGGGGTAAGCTACTTTCTATGTTCTATATAGAACCAGCCTATCACTCATGACTTCCATCTTGCAACCTGGCTAAAAGATCCTACTCACTTTTAGTGTTGCATAAATATGTCTGTGTAGTTATGCTAGAAGCCACAGTTTTGCAACCAACTGTACAATGGATGCCAAAGTCTCGAGTTCACCTGCTATGCAAAAGTTGAATAGCTCACTAACCACCAAAAGTGAGAGGGAGGGCTGTGTGTGTGTGTTTGGTTGAAAATGGTTACACAAGAGACCATATTTATGCAACCTCCACGTCCCACATCTTCAGAAGTCTCCTTCCTCTGATTCCTCTGACTATGTCTTTGATTAATATGATTGTGTCTGGTACAAGGCGTGAGATGGTTATCCATTTTGCCACCAATGGAGTCTTCGGTCCCATCACTGTGATCCATGATACCACCAATGCTCCAGACATCACTGTGCCTACAGACCATCAGAACTATTACACTTGAAACTAAGGAGACCTTGGTCTCAATGCTTACAACAGAATGTTGTTGCACCTTTGCTTCTTGCATCTGTTCACTGACCACCTGCCTCAGTTAGTGCCTCAACTGCTGGACATCCTGATCCTCCTGAGCTCTGTCAAGGGGCTATGGCTCCTCCTGTCCCACTTAGGGGCCAATCTGCTCAACAAGGAGCTTCTCCCAAACAACCTCATCTTCTGTCCTGAATGCTAACTCTTCCTCACCTGCTTCATTCTTCGGCTTGTTGACTGGTTTTGGAAGCCACTTTCCATTCTGAGGGTTCTGACACTGACATGTCTTCTACCTCTATGGATATGCCAAGCAATGCGTTCCCTTTCAGGAGTTTTGGGGTACTATGATTTGGGGTCTCCTGTAGATGATGTTTGGTCTTTTGCTGAACAGATGAACAGATACTGATAATGGCACGTGCCTTACATTTGGATATTAAGCAACAGGAGGCAGAACCATCAGATCTCTCCAAGCCTGCAGCAACCTCTTCTCCCCACTCCATCGGGCTAGAAGGCTGCAGAGGGCCCTGGGTACTTTTGGCAGCAGAGCAGCAGCGAGAGGGGGCGTGGCCAAGAGTGGCTGGCATTATAAGCCACTCCCACACCCCTCAGGAACACCAGCCTGCCAGCCAGGAAGACCCAAGCCTGCAAGTGATTTCCTGCATGGCAGGGGGTTGGACTGGATGGCCCTTGTGGTCTCTTCCAACTCTACAATTCTAGGATTCTATGAATTGTTTATGTAACTACAGTATTTTTACACTAGCATAGTGTTCTAACTGTATTCAGGTCAATGACTCATTCAGTAACTGAATGGGGAGCTGAACCCAGACTTTCTAGCCTCTGGCTGAAAGACACCATTGCAAACTACTGCATGTTTTATTTGAACATACAGTAGCACCCCCACATCCACAGGGGATTGGTTCTGGGGCTGCCTGCAGATGGCGAATTCCATGGATAATAGTGAACACCATCCTGGGGGCCATCCTAGGGGAAAGGGGGGGCGAGTTCGCTCCTCCGCCCCCTTCCCCCTTTGCCTCTGCCATGGCAGCAATCAAGGGAGCAAAGGGAGAAGGGGATGAGGCCATTTGACCTTCACCTATGACCCCACTGCGGTGGCGATCGTGGGGGGCAATGGGGGAGGGGGTTGAGGCCAGTTCACTCCTCACTCCTCCCTTCGCCCCCACAATTGCTGCCGTGGCAACAGGAGCCTTCCCAGGGGAAGGGAGGGAGGATGTAAGATCCCTCCTCCCCCCTGCCATCGCCAACCATGGATAATTGAATCCGTGGTTGGCGAATCAGCAGATACAGGGGTGCCACTGTATAGATGAATGGGACTAAGAACAGGTGAGTTAACAGCTACTACAGATCAACCACCATATCCATGGGGAATACGTTCCCTGATTTACCGCAGAAACATGAAACCACAGATAATAGTGAACCTTATCGTTTTCAATGGAAAATAATATGAGAGATTGGCAGGTCTTACTGGGTGCCAGGGTGGTGTGGCTTCTCCATGGGCTGGTGGCGGCGGGTGGCAAGGTAACTGAAACTTGTGGGTACTGATCCCGTGTAAACAGCGTCAACCTGTATGTGATTATGTTAAGCTATTTTCCTAGAAGCAACAATGTATACAACTACTAAAAAAACAATCCTTTGTAATGTATGGAACTCACATATACCTTCAGTATATTATAAATCTATACACTGTCAAGTGGGAAGGGCAAGGAAATGAAGAATTAGTTGTGCTTCTCCTTCTTAAAAACTGATTTGGCTATTTAACCAAGAAGCATGTTATACTGTATCATACCTCTCTTTTAACATTGTGAAAGGCCATCTGCTCCAATTAGATTTGGTAAATTCTGTAGCAACTATTGTTATTTACAAAATGCTGTCATGTATGACCTTCAGAGTCCTGAGGTATGATACCGTCTCTCCTCAAAGACATTCCTTTTGTGGTTTGCTGAGTTAGCATTCACTCTGCCATGTCTGTCAGCACAGTCTTTGCAGCAGCCAACAATAAGGTATCTGTTGTAAACTATCAATGTAAACAAAAGGAGAGAAAATAACTCATGCCTAACTGAAGACAGCCAGAATGCCTGGATTTCTTTGCCCTGATGTGATTTCCCGTCTGTGTCATGAATGAAAAGCCCCTCAGGTTTCTATTTCATCTTTTCCTTTGGATGCTGTTGTTCTTCTGGCAGATGTGGCCCAGTGTGGAGAACCAAAAGCCCAAAAAGAGTAATAGATATCCCTATCCACCACAACAGGGCATGAGTCTCCCCAAATAGCAACTTGCCAAGAAAAGCCTAAAAGAAAAAATAAGAGAGGAGGAAACCTGAATGACAAAAAACAATGGATAACATAACTGAAGCCTAAAACATAGCCTGAAATCCTACACCTTAAGAGCAGAGTGGAAACTTATGTTGGTCTAATTCTGCTGGGTTACCCCCTTCTGTCCCATGTACAAGGCAGCTATCCAATGCCAAAGTGTACCCACACAGCCATTTAGTGGCTGGGGGAGGACAATGTTTGTTCTTCCAGCTGTGGAATTACAGTGGAATTGTAATTCCCCTGACCTCTCCAGCTACTAAACAGTTGTGGGAGAGTGCTCTGGTGATGGAAAAACTGGCATCCATGTCATAAATGGATTTCTAGCTACACACTCCAAATCTCAAGGGGAATGAATTTATGCACTGTGCTAGTTAAAAATCTTAGAAAACCTGGAAGCTACAGTATCTCTAGGCATTTGACAAAACGAACTTTTTATAGGTATTAAGAGATAGCGTGGTTATAAAATTGCCCTAGGAGTGAAAACTAATATAGGTTTTGGGAAATATCTTGTACCAGACTGACAGAAGAAACAGTCTTGCACTCAATGAAGACCAGTGCCAGTGGTTCCCTGAAACTGTTGCTACTTGATGTGCATGCTGCCATTTTGGTTACATAGTCATTAGAACCTGAAATTGAATTGCTGGCATGGTGTGCATTGATAGGGATGCTTATGGTTTAAAATGAAGGGGGGGGGAAGCATAACTGGTAGGACCTACAATCCTTACATTCTGTTTCACGTCAAGTTTCATGAAACATGGACCCAATGCAGCAATTCCCGAAAAAGCGAAACTTTGCAGAATGGTCCTGAATGTGCACAAAAATTTTCATTATGGAGATTAGCAGATGGACTCTTAGAGTCCGTTTCTGTCCCGCTACCCCCACCCGCTCCAATCCCATTCCTGCCATGGAATAAAGAGAAAAGTTTCACACACCTACCTTAATTCCATGGCAGGAACGGGCTCCCCATCACTTCACTGTCTAGCTGTAAATGCAGCCGTCATAAGGGAACTCAACGGCTGGGTGGCAAATTTAAAAATACCACCCCAGCTGTCAAAGTAGCGAACCAACCAGGAAAACACATTTAAAAAATAAAAAGCTTCCTGGGGGCAGGGGAATAAAAGGTTTTACTTACCTTGTCATCCGCATTGCACCCAGAAGTGTCCTGCACGGACCTCCCAGTGACCTCAAAGGCAGTTGTCATCCCGGGAGCACAACAGGGCTCCTGTTCACTCGCCCATCTTTCCATTATAATAACAGAACAGGCCTCTTATTTACGGATTTTTCAATGAATAAGAGGAAGCAGGGGAGGAACAGGAACAGAACAGGATCATCCCAGGACAGAGATGACGTTGTCTAAAAGGTAAGTCTTTTAGTGATATCCTGTTGTCCCTGTCCTGGGATATTTTTAGTGTCTGATAATCTACTATATCAACCTTAGACTAAACAACAACTTTGGTCAAGATGTGTTCACAAATGTGTATTCTACAGCAAAATATACATAAACCCAAAGTGCTTGTTGGTGAGGCAATTGACCCAAGCTAGTTGAGAACCAAGTCCAAAACTTTGGTCTGATCAGGCAACATATCGAACTTAGTGGCTCTGTAATCGAATGTGTGGATTTGTACAGCATGACAGTCAGATAGACAAACACTTTAAATTCCATATACATGTGCACTGCAGGGGGCAGAAGTAAGATTTTCCACAACTGATTTTCCTAAATATTGATAGGGTGTGGGAATGACAACCACGAAAACTATAGAACCAGAGATGGGTAACTGAAGCCTTAACCAGCGTAACCATTGACAAGCGATCATGGAAGGTACAGTCCAACAGTATCTGGAAGGCAGTAGTTGCCCACCAGTGTGCATCAAAATTATACAAGGATTTAAACCCTCCAGAATAACCTCTGCAGGAGTATCAGGCATCTTGTTTATTATCATGTGAATGGTGCGAGGAACAGACTGAGAGAACGTACAGGGAGCCAGCTGCTTATTGTTTGGGACTTGGTCACTGGTGAGCAATGGTACTGCCCATTTCTCAAGTTCACACCTCTTTGTGGACTTTAAAAACATTTCTATCTAGTTGTCTATAAAATACAGGTGCACCTCAGTTAACAAAGTCTCTGATAATGAATCTCTTTTTTACAAAGTCTTTTTATGCCAGCCCAGCCACACTTTCCTACCAACTTTCTGTCTAGTTGGAAAAATGAGATTCTGCTTTAGCCAATCCTACTGTAGCTGTGTGTGCCTGTCTGGAACAGGTAAAGGAAATAGCAGCTGCCTCCAGAATCCCTTAATGAGCATACATGAACAGCAAAACAGAGAGAAAAGCAGATTGCCCTACCTCAGCAGCTATCCCCAGCATGTAGAGAAGAAGAGAATTATAAAACTGGCCACCAAGACGGAAATCACAAGAAAAGTGAGGACTGGTAAAAGAAAAAAAAAATCCTTGGATGAATTTTGAAAGAAGCTCTTAAGTGGTCTCTTGTATGCTTTCAAGTCATTTTTGACTTATGGCAATCCAAAAGTGACCCTGCCATGGGGTTTTCTTGGAAAGATTTGTTCAGAGGAAGTTTGCCTTTGCCTTTCTCTGAGCCTGAGAGAATGTGACTTGCCCAAGGTCACCCAGTGGGTTTTCATAACTGAGTGGGGATTTGAACCCTAGTCTCCAGAGTTGTAGTCCAATGCTTAAATCACTACACAATGCTGGCTCTAGAAGACTAGTGGTCTCTAGAAGGTTAAAAATGTTTCTGTTTACATGTGTGAGACTTGTCTAACCTGGTTGCTTCATTTCACATGTGCACAGTGTTCGCTTTGGAGAAAAAGTTTATTGAAACATATTGAACTGCTCATCTTTTTTGTGGCTCAGGATCCTACCTCTATTCCCCTCCCCCTGTTATTTCGGCTTCTGCTGTCAAATTTTCTGTTAATGCCCAAGAACACATCTGCTTTGTTAACTGAGATATAACTGTGCTTTAGAAACTATGCTTTTCCATTTCAAAATTCCAACAGAGGTGGTCAGAGACTTTTTTTTAAATGATGGTCAAGTCTACCATGTTTCCTCTTCGTACAACAATGACTCACTAGTTTGTGAATCTGCTGTCATGTTTTAATGCAGGTGTTGGAAAATATGGTGGGGGCAAGGACCAATTTTTAATCCGGTGGTTGGCTGTTTTGATGTATTTCCAGATGACATTGCTACAGTATACTTCCATTTTTCTATTTCTGGATTTTTAAGATAATTTTCAACCTTTTTGTATGTGTTCTGGAGGCTGGGACATGTTAAAGTGCAAACCAACCGTGTGTTGGGGGCATTTAAACATTTTGGGGAGTTTGGCTGTTTTGGAGGTCACATTGCAGTTCACAGGGTGTACTTACTTTACCTTATTTTAATGTATTAGTAATATTTTAAATAATATTTGGATTAATATTTTTAGTTTAGTGGTGCCTGTACACTCCTCACTGGAGAAAACATCTATCCAGATTTACATTACAATAGACGAATGGAGTAGGGCCAACAGGAATACAGCTATTTTCATGTGAGTTTGATCTCACTCTCATCTCATAAAAGTAAACAAGGATATATTTAGACAACGCAGTAAAATGTCACACAAATGTAGATGTCTGCTTATACTCACAGAAGAGATGAAGTTGGAAGCTGTTGAGGTAACGGTTGCTGTAGCGGAGGAGGAGGAGTATCTTAGTGCTTTGGCAAAGAGAGTCCACATTATGGCATTGCATGCAAGCGTAAGGCTACCACACCCCACTCGAAGCATCATGGGTAACTATAGAACAATTGGGGAGAGACAGTGAACTACATTGAATTTTCTAAACATTTCACAAACATTCTGAATGAAACAGAAAGCATCTGATTTGTAACACAGAACAAAACCAGGAATGACGATAGGAGAGGACACTGTTTTTACAGTGGACAGTCACAGGGAAGACAAAGGTCATGTCTTTGATCTTCTTTGTCAATGGCAGGGCAGAAAGTCCCTTTTTTCACCTTGTATTTCATAGAATTATAGAGTTGGAAGAGATCAGGAAGACCACTCTGTCCAAACCTCTGCCTTGCAGGAATACACAATCAAAGCACCCCCAATAGATGGCCATCCAGCCTCTGTTTAAACCCCTCCGCCCAAAGAAGGACACTCTACACACTCCAAGACAGTGTATTCCACTGTTGAATAGCTCTTCTTTTTGAAGGACTGTCCATAAATAAATACATATCTAGAGAGAGATGGGGATAATGTTGTTAAAGAAACTAAACAAATGATGGTTATATCTCTCTCTGACACCAGCAGCATGGTACAGTGGTTTGAGTGTTGGATCCCAGCTTAGCCATAAAACCTCACAGGGTGACCTTGGTAAAATCACACTCTCTGCCATAATTATAGGAAGACAGTGGTAAACCTCCTTTGAATAAATCTTGCCAGGAAAATCCAATGATAGGGTCACCATGAGTTAAAGTTGACTTGACAACAATATTCTCTCATTCTGCCTCATGTTGTGACATTACAAGCACCATATTTTGGGAGTTGGGGCTGTCTAGGAAGATGGTGTGTCTTTATGGTTGAGGTGCCAGTGCTGTTGAGTCAGTTCTGTTATTCTACCACTATGGAAGAACATCTAGGCACACCCAGAGAGCCAAATATAAAGACAGGGACTTTAGATTGTACAAACATCTAAAGACTGGTCAGCATTATTTAAAGGCTTACATGGCAGCAGAAAGATAATGCAAACTTCCCCATCTTCCTTATGTGCTGGTTTGGAATACACTGTGTATATTCACAGTGTTTGTTGTTGTGTGCCTTCAAGTCATTTCCGACTTAATGAATCATTAAGGTGAACTTATCATTGGGTTTTCTTAGCAAGATTTGTTCAGAGGAGCTTTGCCCAGGGTCACTGTGGTTCCTGTGCCTAAGCAGAGATAGGAACCCTGGTTTCCAGAGTCATAGTCCAATGCTCAAACCACTACTTGCCCCATGGGCTAAATACATCTGTGTCGAATTACAGTTGTCCCTTCATATTTGGTTCCAGGACCCCCCGTGGATAGCAAAATCTGTGAATACTCAAGTCCCATTATATGCAATGGCATAGCAAAATGGTGTCCCTTGTATAAGATGGCAAAATCAAGGTTTGCTTTTCGGATTATTATTTTTTAAAGAATATTTTCAAGCTGTGAATACTTAAATCTGTGGATACCAAATCTGCATATACGGAGGGACAACTGTACTAAGTTTTAATTAGTTGATGGGTTTACACAGTTGTGGCTAATAACCATATAAGTCCTGTATTTGCTAACTAAAATCAGCTAACTAAAATCAAGCTCCAGTCTAGAATTATAGTATTCTTGCCCAAAAGCAGCTTACACACATACCCTAATCATTGTATGCATCCTCTGACAAACTTTATGTGCTTTTAAGACATGGGAACGAAAACATTCATATAAGTAAAATATTCTTTATCAGGCTCTTTCTTCAGGAAACAGATATTTCCCCCCAGAACTAGATCAACATTTCTCAACTAATCTGAGGGTTCTAAGGAACCTCTTCTTCAAACAAACTCTGGTTGATGAGAACACATGTTCTTATATTTACTTTGGATGATTACAGAGATTGGATTTTGTTTCTTGAAGGAAATCCTAGAGTCCCAGATATGAAAATATTATTGCCCAAGGTCATAGATGAATATTGTGCAAGAGTGGATTTCATCATGTGTACACTGGAAATAAAGCCCATTATTATCTATTTAATTAGCAGATCATCACATATAATATATACGTATATCTATCATATAGCTTTTTCCATGACATGTTCACAAAGTCTAGACTGGCTGAATATTTCCAAATGCAACCATAAATACTTTCTGATAGACAATTAACTTCAGGGTACCTTTTATGTATTACCTAACAGCTGAAAAATATTTTGTGAAGAGCAAATTTGCATGGAAAACTATATCATGGACAGTACTTGGAAAAGTCACAACTCCGAGAATGCCTCAGTCAACACGGTCAACTCTTCCAAGCAGCCTCCTCCCTCTTTGTACCAATAAAGCAGGGGTGGGGAAAGTGCAGCCTATAGGCTGCATGCAGATATCCAGAGTACAAAAAGTTTTTGAATTCCCCTCCAAAGCTTTTTGTCCCCCAATGTTCTCCAGGGTTGGGGGGGCACAATTTTTGGATCCCTGGACCATTTTAGGCCCAAGAAAGGCCTTTTTTCCCCCCAACTTGGAAGTGACCCCTAGGCCACTTCTGTTGGAAGAATGTCTTCTCCTAGGCTTGAAATGGGGCAATGAGGTCCAAAAATGTGGTGAAATTGCCAGTTATGCCCCCTGGCAGATACAGGCCCACTGGGAGGCAAAAATTCAATTTTCGGGTGTGTGGCAGAAGGTGCAGCTATCCAAGACTCCCAGGGGGACCAACGTGGCCCCCCAACCCCAACAGCTGCTTGCCCCGTCAATAAAGCTTGTAGCTTGAACCATGTCATCATCATCATCAACAACAACCATTGATATGACTCCTAAAAAAAGAGAGAAGAATGCAAGCAGCTAGTGCACACTTCTAGTTATAATACAATTCACTGACACATATATTATAATCCTAGCACATGTGCTGTCCAAGTATAATTTCTCTGGGCCTGATACAAACTTGTGACTAGTGCTGTCTCCTCCCGTTTCCTCTTTGATTATAAAAATATCAGTTAACTGGTGTTCTTTGACTTCTCCTAGAATCATTTGCTTAAAACTCTGGGTATGTTTGTCTAGCAGGTTTGTATTCATAGCCAGCTATGTCTGTATGCAATAAATCTATATTCATTCTACAAGGGCACATCCCACACCCTTAAGATGCAGCATTTGTCATTCTATGTACCATGCGGAAAACCATCTGAACGCATCTACTGAGAGCCTGTAAAGCCTATCAGCAGCACTGACTGTCAGCATCTTGATAGTAGTGCTTGGTGCTCCCTCCTCCTTCCATTCTTCTACCATACTCTCTTCTTGCCTCCTCTCCTTGGACTGAAAAAGCCAGAAGGAATTAAGGGGCTGACACATCAGAAAGTTGCGACGCTGTTCTAACATTGCTCCTGATTGCCCCCAGCAAAACTTCCAAGAACTGTGTGCTCCATATAAATACACTGATACAGAGAAATAAAACTGTGAGATTGTCTAAACGGTGAAAATACTCCTCATAGAATTGGAGGAGAATACGATTGTCTAAATGGCATCCCGCATCAATTGACTGTATTTGGAAGCAGGGGCCAAATCCACCAAAAACTCCACAGGAAAAGCCTTTGCGGCTTTCCCCAAAGTTTTTAAAAAGCTCAGTGGGGAATGTGCATTCCTGCTCGTTGGGACAACTGATTCACATTCATTCGCATTCCTGATAAGAGTGGGAGTGGAAAGCTGATTGATCAGATATATGCAGGGGGTGGTTTTCGCCTTAGCAATTGTGCGCTGAGGTGACGAAACAGCCTTTTTTCTATTTATTTAGGTGGAATATCACACTTTTGCACCTTAGATATACTGTACTTTCTTTAAAAAAAATACTGTTTGGAGGTGGCAACTGGTGACAATAAAAACACGAATAATTCTCTCTCACCCCCCATCTTGGTTTGCAGGCATGTCAGCTGGAACAGTAAAAGTAGATAGCTTTGCATGCCTGTGATCTTGCCAAAAAACTGTTAAAACAATTTGAAGCTGCTTCGAATTGGCGTTAGTGTGCATCAATCCACATTTTCCCCCTTGTATAGACAATACCTGTATATTCAAGGCTTCAATTTTTTCCCCTCACGAGTATTCAATTTACAGCGTAATTCCCCCACCTATCCTTGTAAAAACATCCTCCTTTTTTTCTTTTATATTTGGGGCAGTGTTGGGGTGGTGGTGGCAGGGAAGGGATGAAACTGCCTGTACAAATGACCTTGAAAATCTGCATGAATACATAAGGTCATGTTGGCTTTCAATGAAACGATACCTTTATGGGTGTGCCCAACCTTCAGGCAGCTTACATAAGGCAGACTCAACAAAATATTGGAAGGGAAAGAAAAGGGTAAGGGTGGGAGAATCAGTCATGAAATGGACACAAATAAATGGGCCTCTGAATAAACAAAACAGAAAGGTGTTGGTTCTCCATGAGGATTAACTGGCCTCCACCACACCTTCAGTTGCCTTCAGTTACTCAGGGACCAGACTCCAGGAGGCTTTTGTGTTTCAAGCAGAAATACCTGGGGAAGCAATCAATCATAAGCATAAACCAAGGAGGAAGCCATCCTCCACAATGTTCTAAGAGGCAAAACTGTACTTTGAATGGGAGATCAGTGGTGAGCTCTCTTGACAGCTTCATCTTTAAAGAAGTCACAGAGGTATTGGCTGGGTGCTCAACCCTTTCCCACTGGGTAATTTCCTAACCAAAAGAGTGGAAAGAGACACTTGGAGAGGGATACCATGTGTTAAGTGTTTCTATGTTAAGGTGGAAGTCTCCCAGCAAAAACAAGGAAATTGGGCTGCTTGGTTTCACAACAGAGAACAAAGATGTAGGGACAACAATAATTACAGTGTTATGACTCCACTTTAATTGACATGGCTAAATCATGTGGAATCCTCAGATTTGTCTCTTGGTGAGGCACTAGAGCTCTCTGGGGGAAGAGGATTATAAAACCCTTCTCTCAACTACAAATGTTAGGATTCCACAGGATGGAAGCATGACAATTAATGTGGAATCATAGTGCTATAATTGTACAGTGTGAAAACTGGGGTGATGTCACTCTACCACTTCTTCACCGCAGAAGATGAAAGACAAATACTAGTGCCTGATCTGATATCTTCAGTGAAGCAGTCATAAGAAGGGGCGAAAAAAGAGAAGTTCTCCAACTTAGTAACAAACTGAGAACAAACAAATCACTAGGCCCAGATTGTATCCATCCGAGAGTTATTAAAGAATTCAAATGTGAAACTGCTGAAACTTTTAACAAAAATATATAACACATCTTCAAGTTTACCTCTGCGCCAGAGGACTGGAAAGGGATCAATGTAATACCAATTTTAAAAACAGGCATCAATGGAAATTATAGGTTGAAAAATGGGTAGAGAGCATTATTAAAGTTGAAATGATCAAGCATTATCAAATCCTACTGGAGAAGAACCACCATGACTTCTGAAAAGGCAATTCCTGTTTTAGGAATTCTAGAATTATTTGGGTGTCAATAAGCAATGATCCAGTAAGCAGTGTGTACTTTGACTTTCAAAAGGTTATTGATGAAATCCCTTACCAAAGATCCCTGAGCAAACTGGCAGTCATGGGATAAGCAATTTCATCCTTTCATCCATCCATCCATCCATCCATCCCTTTATTTATATCCTACCTTTCTCCCAGGCTGGGACTAAGGTAGTTTACAAAAAGACATAAAATACAACAAAGTACATATAGTTAAAACCTACAAAATTAAGATAAAAATAATATTAATAACAACAGAATTAAAACCATTTAAAACGATTATGAGCTGATTAAAGAACAGAAACCAGAGAGAAAGAATAAATGAGTTGTTCTTACAATGGTGGGGTGCAAAGAATAGAGATCCAAAGGAACTGTATCAGGATTAGCTCTTTTTAAAATGTTCATTAATGATCAGGTGAGTCAAGCTTGCTGATGGCATCAGATTATTTAGATTTAGATTAAAACAAAAAGGAATAGCAAAGAGCTTCAAAAGGGTCTTGTCAAACATAGGGAACAGGCACTTAAAATGGCAAATGTATACAGTGATGTATCGTGAGACAAAACATCCTAACTTCACCTATACACATGTGGGCTGAGCTGGTTGTGACAAGCCAGGAGAGGGAACGTGGGGCTAGGATGGATAACAGCCAGTTTGTGGCTGTGAAAAAGGTGCAACCCATCACTGGAGACCTTCAGGAAAGGAAAGGAAAACTGTCAATATCATAATGCCTCTCTACAAATTTATGACACTACTTCATTTGAAATACTGTGTACAGGTCACTACTCCTCCAAAGGGATTTTCTAGAACTAGAGAAGATGCAAGAAGGGCAACTAAAATGATCAAGGGAGTGAAGCAACTACTGTATACAACATCTAGGCCTTTCTCATTTAGAAAAAATTGGAAGTAATGGGAGACATGAAAAAGGGGCAAAAAATTATGCATGGTGCAGAGAAAACAGGGAGGTTTTCTTCTTCTCCCATTAGAGCAGAAGACTATTAATGAAACAGGACAGAGAAAAGGAAGCACTTTTTCAAACAGTGGAATTTACTACTCTAAAATGTAGCGATGGCTGCCAGCTTGATGGCTGTAAAAGGGCTTTTGGCAAATTCATGAGCAATGGGCCCATCAATGGGTACTAGTCCTGATGATTGTATACTATATTACAGTACCAGAAGTAGTATATTACTGAATAGCAGCTGTTAGGAAAAAAACGCAGGAGGGTGCTATTATGTTTACGTCCTGCTATGGGCTTCCCAGAGGCATATGACTGGCCACTGTGTAAACAGAATGATGGAATAGGTAAGTCGATGGCTTGAGCCAACAATGCTTTATTTATTTATTTTAGCAACCAAGGGAAAGAAAACAAATGCATTTTATTAAAAAGTATTTCTTTCATGAGTTCACTAAGAATGGTATTAGCTGTACAGTTGTTTCATCATATTCGCTGGGGTATGGTTCCAGGACCCCCCTGTGGATACCAAAATCTGTGATTACTCAAGTACCATTATATGGAATGGCATAGCAAAATGGTGTCCCTTACATAACATGGCAAAATCAAGGTTTGCTTTTTGGATTATTTTTTTTTTAAAGAATATTTTCAAGCTGTGAATACTTAAATCCGTGGATACCAAATTCGTGGATACGGAGGGACAACTGTATTAGCAACATTTATTAAGTCTGTTGCTCCACTCTACCCTACTCTGAGTGGTAAGAAGTTCACCACCTGACTTCCTTTGGGAGGACAAAACGGGAGGCTTATGGGAAATTTTCTACTACTATTTGCGTTAATGTGCAAATGGTTTGGTGGAGCTAAGATGTAAATATAAAACAGGTGGATTCCATTTTAAAGAAGCTCTCAGGGGCTACAGTTCAGTGATGGATGGAACCAAGCACAAAGGATGATACTATTAGAAAACTATTAGCAAGTTGTACTTTTAAAAAGTTCTTACTGGTAGCAACTATGCCTTAGCAGAGGCAGTCCAAGCCTTTTTTTAAAAGGGGGGGGGGAGTCCATAATAAGCTGGGGAAACATCAAACAATAGTCTTATGGGGAAAGGAGCAGGGCCATCTGGAGAACCCAAGAGCCAGACTGGTACCCTAGCAGGTACAGATTCAGTCTGAGGTTACCTGTCCCACAACATAAACACACCTGTAGACAGCTAAAGTCCACTCTTACCACATCAGATTTCAAGGGAGAGAGCCAACACCATAATTTTTTAAAGAGACAAAACTTAGCTCTCTGTGTCCATTTCAGTCTCATTCCAAATGGAGCTTGTCCTCTATCTCCTTCACAGACATCTCAAAGGTTACAACATCCTCACCTGAGGGGGCAGGTGGTGGGTGGGGGGAGGTCTGCCTTTTTACCGTCTTTCAGCTTTTAAAAAAATCTATTTAGAAAACATGAGGAGTGAGGGCTAATTGTTAGTTCATTAACACTCTTTTGCAAAGTTTAAGGCTTTGGCCAGGAATTGTCCTAAAAGCAGTAACTTGATAAGATTCCCACAAAAATATCTGCAATTGTAGTCAATGGCTGGCATCCTGTTAGTGACACACTCAAGCATACATTACTACACATGTAGAGTGAATCTTTGGACAATGTGCAAGAGTCAGTTCACAACAGTGTAAGCAGTTGGGCACATAGGACCAATGCACATGCTGTAGCACATAAACGTACACACAGCAGCATGCTACAAGACATTGCTTCTACACATTAGCTCTGTGCACTGCCCACTGCAATTGTACACTGACCACTGATCCACATACCTTACACTAGTGGTCCACACTGACCACTGATCCACATACCTTACACTAGCTTGGCATTCAGTATAGGGGTTGCATAATGTAACTCCAGTAGCAGATATTTGTTATGTTGAAATGATATAGGACCTTTGCCATTGAGAGGCAAGGGTAACCTCTGTACCTACAACCAGTCGCTGGTAGTGGTTCTGCTCTGGATTTTAGTCTGACAATCAAGGAACTAACCTAGGTGCTGAACCTATTCTGGAGATAAAGAGTTCAGAACCTTGGGTAATGCATTTAAAGTTTGAACTAAAACCCAGAGCAGATTTACCATTTCACAGATGTGTTACACTGCCTGTAACACTCCAATCCTAAACAACACACTAGTACGGTAAGTTCCTTTGAATGCAGTGGGACATAACCTCTGATTAAACGTGCATTGGCTTGCACTGTGCAAATGCAGCCCGAGCTTCAACTGTTAAACCTAAGAGAAGACTGTTTTGCAATATATTCATTTTAATCACTTTGTCTCTCAATGTCAATTTCAGAGGCAATTTACAGCATAATTAAAATGGTTTCTATTCTGGAACAATCAGTCCAGTTCTGAAGCTTGTTTTTGAAGCCTAGTGTGTTCCTAAATGTTTTGAAAAATGCCTACAGCAGCACTTGGCTTTGAGTCAAAGAATCTAGTAGCCCTCTATTCTTATGTTACAATCCCATGCACACTTTCCTGTGTGTGCAGGAACGCAGTGGATTTACTTTGCAGATGTGCAGTTCAGCTTGGTCAAGAGAAGACTGAGAGGTGACATGATTTCACTCTGTTTAAAGAGCCACAGAGAGGAGGGCTGTCACAGAGAGGAGGATGCATTCCTGTTCTCTGCTGCCTGGAGGATAGAATTATAGGGTTGGAAGAGACTACAGGGATCATCTAGTCCAGCCCCCTGCCATGTAAGAATACAAAATCATAGCACTCTTGACAGATAGCTATGCAGCCTCTATCCACGCACCCCCCTCCAGCAACTAGGCTCTGAAGAAGTCATTTCAGACCTCATGGATGAAGAGCACAACAAAAAAAGCAACTTCACAATGCTTTTGCTTAATTCTTTTTTTAAAAAAATTACATTTATAATAAATTTTGAAGCCATGGGGGGGGGAGCGGTATATTTCTAGTTTTTTTCCAGAAAAAAATGGAAATTTTCAGAAAAATAAAAAAATGCAACATTAGCACTTCTTACAGACTGAAAGTCCCTCTGTTACTTTAGGAACATAAAATATGAGTATGTACAATTTGATTTGGCATAACATTCTTACCACCAGTGTATTCAAACATTTATTACAGACGAAATGTACTTTTATTTTATTTTTTAAATTTTATTCATCATGCTAAAATAAAATATTCCATAATCGATCTTTTTCCTTTTTTTCCAAATTTTTCACGGAAAACAAAACAAAGCTTCAGGGGCGGAAATGGGGGGGGAACATTTTTTTCTTGAATTCTTCTGGGGTGTTTTCCCACAGGGCTTCACATTTCCAGATATAAATGAATAAAATAATAATAATAATAATTCAGGGAAGGCTGCTCTGAATTATTTCCATGCTGCTGTGTGTGTGTGTGTGTGTGTGTGTGTGTGCCTGCCTCAGCCCCTCTTTTCTACAGCAAGCCAGGCGCCTCCTGCCTTTGCTACAACCGCAAGCCAGCCCCTTCCTGAGGCCGGGCACCGAGGCTGGCTCTTACCCACACGCAGGCACTCCCGGCGGCGGCCTCCTCTCCCCCGACCAGCGCAGCGCACCCGGCCCGCAGGTACTCAGCGCCCAGGGCCAGTTTAGCAGAGCAAGCGGCCAGCGCCCCCAACAGGCCGGCCCCTGCAGCGCAGGCAGCCCCCAAGCCGGCCGCCGGCAGCCGCGGCATAATGGTTCCCCTCGCCTTCCTTCCCGAAGCCGGCAGGCAAAGCGGAGTGGCCACCTCAGCGCGTGCTTCCGCGTCGTCTTGGCTCACGTGACCGCCCGTCTCCGCCCCCTCTCGTGAGGTGGTTTGTTGCTAAGCGAGGCGCCTCCGCTCCTGGGCGGTTGCTATGTTCTAGGCTTTGGAACTGAACTGTATCACACTACAGGGTTATAGTGCTATTATTCCACTTTAACTGCTATGGCTGCCTCCTGTGGAATTCTGAGGTTTGTAGTTTAGTGAGGAATAAGAGCTCTTTGGCTGAGAGTTATAAAGCCCCTCCCTAAAACTGCAAATCCCAGGATTCCACAGGAGGCAGCCATAGCAGTTAAAGTGGAATAATAGCGCTATAACAGTCTAGTGTGATAATAGTCTAAAATAAAAACTCAGCACTTACAAAGGAATTCCACCCAGGGACAAGGGGAGTCCCAGCAGGTAATGGCCCATCGGCCAACCATTAGCCAAACAGACACTAACAAGCCTTGTATTTCTACACCCAGAAACTAAATGTTCAATTTGACAAATTTACATATGCTACCCTACAGGGGTTCACAGCATATAAATTCCACACACACTCCTACCCAACCATTCTCTGAAGAAGCCAGCCACAGATGCAGGGGAAACAGAAAGAAACTATTCCAGAACGCAGCCTCATAGCCCGGAAAAACCCCAAGGAAAATCTATGAAAGTTGACTGTCCACATTGTCATTGCCTATTGAGAGAATGAAACATGGTTATAAAAAATATATATACAGTTAAAGCGCCATAGATAACTGCATGAATAGGTCATTTACTATTAAAGCATTATTTGTAGAAATAAATGTAGGAAGTATAAGAATCATAAAGAGAAACAATTATTATTATTACGGTAGGACCCGTATCCACTGATTCATTTACCCACGGGACACAAAACAGCACACCTACCATAGAGTCTTCCTAGAAAATGTGTCCTCTGTAGACATTTTCTAGGTTCTCCAAAGCAACTCTATGGTATTTTAAACCAGAAGTCCCATTATTTTCAATGGAGTTCGCTATTATCCATCGTTTTCGGTATCCACGCTGCCCCCAAAACCCATCCCCAGCCTATACATGGGTCCTACTGTATTATTATTATTATTATTATTATTACTACAACTACAGTTGTCCCTCCGTATCCATGGATTTAAGTATTCACGGCTTGAAAATATTCTTTCAAAAATAATAATCCAAAAAGCAAACCTTGATTTTGCCATCTTATATAAGGGACACCATTTTGCTATGCCATTGCATATATAATGGGACTTGACTTTTCACGGATTTTGGTATCCACGGGGCATCCTGGAACTAAATCCCAGCAAATATGAAGAGACAACTGTACTATTATTATTATCTTTATTTCTATCCCACTTTTTTCCAGTTTGGGACTCAAAGCGGCATACAATAAAACGACATTGCTAAAATCAACAAAATACAAAAGTTACAACACAATTAAACAACTAAAAAAGTAAAAAACAGCTAAAACTCTAAAAACACATGCATATATATACACCCACACGTACACAAAACTCACACCCCAGCACTGCCATTAGCAAAGATCAGCAGGATAGTTTTTACTTGGCTCCAGAAGAATGGCAGGGAGAGTGCCAATCTGACTTCTTAAGGTTTATACTATGAATTTGTATTCCACTGGTCATAGTCAGTTTAAATTTACTTGTAATATGTACAAGCCAGACAAAGTTGGGTAACAAATTGGAAGTGAAGCTACATAAATGTTATAGCGTCATGGAAAAGGGAAAAACAGAGAAAAGTGGCTGATATTTGGAATATTTGGAATAATAAATCCATTATTCAAGGACTGTACAGTCTATGAAATTGAAATTGTAAATGTCATATATATATATATATTACATTTCCTTATTTATTATAATAGAAAATGAAGCTACAATGTTTTATTTCATTTTTTTTATTTTGTTGTGATTTTGTATGAAAATAGAATAATTAGAATGTCAACAGACACCCTATGGTCATTTCCCTCAACCCCACTGCACCAAACAGAATTTAAAGTATCAATGTCACTGGGGGATTTAAAATATAAATTGGAGCAATGTATTCATTTACCTTTTTTTAAAAAAAGCTAACCGTGATCTTTATTAAAACAATATCACCTGCTTACAGAAGTTCATCCAGTTTTTATACTGTTATATGATAAGTAGTTTTACATTCTTCATTTGCGAAGAAAAGCCAGAGAGAGTTTTACATTGATTCACATTCATATATATATATATATATATATATATATATATAAAACAAAAAACCCTTTAAAAAATTTTTTAAAAAAATAATCACATTTTGTTTAATGTTTACCTCTTCAATTCTATATGTAACTAGTTTCCCTGCCTTCCATATCTACTATCTAACTGTTATGGAGAGGCGTTTTTTAAAATATATGTTTGTATTTATATAATTTAATGTAAAGTGTGTGTGTGTGTGTATATATATATATATAGAGAGAGAGAGAGAGAGAGAGAGGAGAGAAATAGGCAAGATATAACTATTTTACATTTTACATTTACATTAACATTAACATTTTTTATTTATTACATTTACATTTACATGGAGCAACGTATTCATTCTCCTAGCCATAATTCCGATTAAACTCCATGGGATGTACATTGAGGAGAGGTGTATAGGACCAACACCATTTTAAAAAATTACAAAAGAATGGAATGAATTGTAAAAAGATGAGATAGTCAATAAATAAAAAGAACAAACTATAATATCATCCTGCAACCAAAAGGCCCAAGCCGAAAGATTTCCCCACCCCACCCCCAGAGAAGAAGACAAGCTATAGCATTGAACCAGGCACTTCTGTCAGTTGCTTTATAGTCACTGGAACATTATTTGCTGTTCTTCTGTTAACATAATAATCAACCATGTCGTACAGCATGGTACTATATTAGCTGATAACATATTAAAATATACACAAGTAAAAGTCATGCATCTGGATAGCATGCAAAGCAAGAAGGTGTAAATCAAGTGTTGCAACACATTTGGAATTCATGCTTTTTGCAGTAGATGTGCAGAAGTTTTCACTTTCTGTTTTCCCTATAAATGTGCAAAAGAGAAGTGCAAGTAATTCCCATAAGCACATCCTGACTACTGCTTGGAACGTTTTGTTAAAAGTTAACCAATCTTTCTTGGTCCAAGTGGCTTGCCAAATCAATCAGCAATCACAGAAGATAATTAGAAAAGAAGGTGTTTAACAGTAATGAGAATAATTCAGCCAATAATAAACCAAGAGAGAGACAATAAAATCTAGAATGACCTCAACAAGCTAGTTACTAAATACAGGTAAGACCAACAGTTAAACCCAAATAATACAATTCAAACAAAATGCAAAGCGCTAACAACCTAATTCCATTGTCAATTCTACTCAGAAGTACTGCCTCTTTTAGGAGATTTTCACATGGGCTATATATCCCATGGCAGGAACAGAACAGGGTCGGGAAAGGTTTTCCCTTTCAGACGATGTTGACCCCATTCTGTCCTGCATCCATCCTGCTCCCACAACTGTTCCAGAACAATGTAATCACGATTTTTCATCGTGAATAGACCTCCCGTTCCGTCACTATCTTGCAATCATGGGTGTGTGAACAGGAGCCCTGTTCCTGTTCTGAAATGACAGCCACGGAGGGGAGGTCCGTTCTAAGCACTTCCTGGTATGATCTGGACATCCAGGTAAGTCACACCCTTTACTTTACCCTCCCTGTTTTGATTATGTAATTTAAAGTGTGTTTTTGTGCTTTGTGAACTGATTTTATGTTTGGGGAGTTTTATTTTTTAAATTTACCACACAGCCGTTATCATGCGATAATGTGATAACATTTCAGATGGCCGGTCATAAAACCAGCCTTATGACGGCTGCATTTATGGCTGGCCAGCGAGGGGAGGAGGAGCCCATTCCTGCTGCGGAATTAAGGTAAGTGTGTGAAAGATTTACATTATTCCAAGGCAGGAACGGGAGAGGAGGTGGCGGGGCAGTAATGGGGCATTTTGGCCTCATGTGAAAATCTCCTTAGAATGGGACAGAGAAGTAAAAAACATATAGGAGTATAGTGATGCATATCTAAGCAAAATAACAATATAAAAACTTAATCCACAAATAGAAGCAAATATATTCATTGTTGCCCTAGTGCTCCTTATGACAGATCACCAGTACCAGGTTATTCACACAATCACCAACCCTGGACTCCTATCACACACATTAATTTTTGCCTCTAAAACCTTTAAATCACCTTTTGGATTTATTATTTGGGGGCTCTAAGGTGGCTGCAACACCACACCTCTGACTGTGTTCTTGGGTTTGCGGCTTCTATACGTGTGACTGATTCCCTCCCAAAAACTTCAGTTGATTGAGACTCAGGCAGAAATGAAAACAATAACAAAGGCTTATTGAATAAAAGGCATGTTCAATCCTGCAAATTGGTTCGGTATTATTTGAATGTAACAAATTGTTTCTGTTTCAAATTTTCTCTCAGGTCTCCCCTCAGACACTTCATCACCAAAATTTCCCTTCTGTACCAATCACACAAAGAATCTAAGTAATGCAAATTCATATCTGACAGTTAAACAGCCATGCCTTTTAGGAGATTATCAGACGGGCTTTATAATCTGGGACAGGGATGCAACAGGGTCACAAAAGGATTTCCCTTTCAGATGCTGCCATCCCTCTCCAGTTCTTCCTCTGTGCTGCCCTCTGTGCTGCCATCACAGGGAAAAGTCGTTAATAGATTGCTCGTTCTATTTTACTAATGTAATCATGGACATCTGAAACGGAGCCCCATTCTGCTGGCACAATGCCAGTGTCACTGTGAGGTCACTAGGGGGTCCGTGCTGAACACTACAGGGTGCGATCAGGATGAGGAGGTGAGTGACACCCTTCACCCCTGCCCCAGGTTATTTGTAATTTTTAAATTGTGTTTTGGGGCTTGGTTTTTTTAATTTGACGTTTGGTTGGGTTTTTATTTTTAAATTTCCTGCACAATCATTCTCTTCTGAGAACAGGCGGGATTTGCTTATGGGACATGAATGCAGCTTTGCGACAGCTGCATTCACTCCTGGCCTGCAGAGCGGAGTGGGAGCAGTTCTTATGCCAGGATAAAGGTAAGTGTTTGAAAATTTTTCTTTAAACTGTAACAGGGACGGGAGTGGGGTGGGTGGGGGCTACCAGGCCCATCTGATAATCACTACCTGAGTCCCATTCCAAAACGTTCTAGTGTCTTACAGTCCATTGTTTATCTATTGAATTTTTAACTCCTCAGATCTGAAATTTTATCCACTCAAAGTACAGGTCAACCCTTATCCATGGATTTGATAGCCACAGTTTCACTTATCCACATCTGAAAAAAAAAACGTTCTAAGCATTTCTAGGTCCTTCAATGGAATTCTATGGTTAACTTCAAGTGTTCATCTCATTGAAAATAATAGGTTTCCCTATTATCCATAGTTTCAGGTATCCATGGGGTGTGTGTGTGTCTTGGAACATATCCACAGGGGGTGTTGGCAAAAGCAGAAATGCAAGCCCCTTTCTTTACTATTAAGTCCAGCTTGACAGTAGGTCGATTAGGGTCTCTGATTGTATTCATCTCTATATGACTGCCAAAGTTAAGCAAAACCAGAGAGCAGCCATGATTGCTGATACTGTACATGCCAAATTTGAAGAAACCTTGAGAGCACAGTACAATCAGAGAGACTGTAGCAGCTATGAAACTGCTAGGAGCTGCTATTCCCAGCATAAAATGTATCCCTTTCTGCAACATTTAGGCAACTTGAGTTAGCAGGTGCAGGTAAAGTGAATTGTCTAACTGTTTGTGTCAGCTATAGTTACTTTACTGTATGAGATCTGTCTTCCTTTAACATGTATATCTATAGACGTTATCAGACAAGGCAAGAAAGGTGTCGTAAGGATGTCTAATGATCACGGAAAGGCATGCGTAGCACACAGCATCACCCTTTCACGATCATGACCTGTTAAAAAGTGTACTTTTTTATTGATGGCTCAAGCTGTCAATATATCTCCATGGTGCTTCTGTGCCAGCATTGCCAATGTTTGAAACTTTGTGCCATTGTATTCACTTGAATGCAGCGTCAACGGCCAGTCTGGCAAGAACACTTCTGGGTGAGATCGTGACATCCAGGTAGGTGACACACTTTTTATGACCCTCCCCAGTTACTTGGAAGTTTTTTAAATGTGTTTAGGTGCTTTTTGTAACTTTTTCTCTGTTATTTTTGTTTTTATTTTTGAATTTCAAAGAGGAAGTGAACAGAGCTCTGCTCACTTCCTCTTTCACTGCTGGGGAAGCCTTTGGACACGAGGGAAGATAAGTGTGGCATGAGGAGTTCTTTTGCAAGCATAAAAATGGCAAAGTTATGCCGTCAAAAGAACGAGTTTAAAGGGGGTGGTCTGATAAAGTCCTATGACAATCTGAACCTTTATGAGCAGGTCTATACATTGTTAGCTTCCACTAATAAAGTTGTTTTGTTTTTTTTTTTTGCCTGTCTTGACACTGATTGTGTGAATCTCTGTTCAAGGGTAAGGAACCTTATTGGCCAAAGATAGCAGATGCCTTTATACAGGGATTTAGGACCCAATGACTACTGTTTCGCCCATATACTCTGGGTCTGTCGAATGGGGCCGATGTCTCAGTTTTCTCCCCACTGCTAACACTGGAACGGGGATAGAGCTGTATTTAAATGTGTGCCTTGCCATATTGCAATATAAGGTCCAATTTTACTTCCAGTCTAGTCTGTGAATCAGTTAATTCAATTGTCTAATATATTTACATGTATTTCCATTATGTGATTGAACAGAAAAAAAATGAGAACAATACAGAATCCAGTAGTAATTTTTATTGTCATGCAAAGAAGAAAAAAAAATATTTTCTATGTAATTTCACAACAACTCATTAAAATGTACTTTTTGGTAGACTGTAAACATTCCAGGTTATTGAGGAATATGCATATTTTGTTTTTAAAATTCATAAAATTTCATAAAAAGACAGACATAATTGCCCAAACAAAATTAGGAATATGCCTAATTTACTCCATTTTTGCTAAATGGAGAGGCAAGAACAACTGTGAGATTACAGGCCATTCTCCCTGTGATTTAAAATCCAACTTGAGCTTGTGTCTGATTTCTGAAAAGTCGCCAGATGTTGTCCAAATTCTCATCTTTGTAGATACATAGGCTAGAATGACAGACTAGGATCCATTATTCAGCAAACGCAAGTAGACAGAGAGGCAAATAATCTGCATATATGGACACATACTGACCTCCCATAACAGGTAACAAAAGGCTGGTGAGCTGCACTGCATTGTCTTCTATGCCACAAAAGGGCAAGCAGAAGAGAAAGGATCTTTTTTACTTTCTGCTTTTTAATGTGATGTTGAAGACGGCTGAAAGTTGTGCATGTTGCTTGTGCCTTGCGTAATATCAAACCCTATGTTTATAATAACAAGCTAATTAATATTTCACTAATACCCTGTGTTTGCAATATCAAACCCTGTGCAATGTGTAACCAAACCCTGTGTTTCTTCTGTTTAGTGCAGATGCTAAAAAAAATATGCAGTACATAATACCAAACCCTTTGCTTATATATAACTGCAGAATATGCAGATCCCTGTAAAGCAGTATAGCAAAAATATATAATTCTGCATATCTTATTCCATATCTATCCATCTGTGTTAGCTTGAACCAAAACAGCTCTACCTTTTAAGCCACTCACACACTTATGTCTGCCTGTCTGTCATCTGTTGACCCACAACCAAGGCTGCAAAGGTGTGTCCATAAAGCTTAATTATAGCACACAACTCTCCTGACATTAAGTGATGGTAATAAACTTTTCCTCAGTTATTCCTTTCACTTGGGTGGAATTCAGTTTGGCCACTATCTTTTTCTCTCCCAGCTTCCTTGCTGTACACTCTATTTTGGATGTAGAGGTTTGACCAGGATATATATCCCTGAGTAAGAAAAAGAAAAGAATATAATTAGTTCTGGTTTCAGTTGAAGAATTACACAAATAAGTGCAGGTTGCTATAAATAGTTCTTAATGTCCTAGATTCTGTGTAGTTACACATCTGAGTCAAAATCCATATAAAAGAGCTCATGAATAAGTAGGCTTCTTTTATTACAAGTAAGGGTTTTTTTTTATGTGTGTGTGTGTGTGTGTGTGTGTGTGTGAAATCAATTATTACTGAGCCATGATTCTTGTTGTTGTTTTAAACTATGAGAGTTCTTTATTTCTTCCACTTAATTCTACATCAGGGCAAATACCTCATCAACTATCATTCCTTGTGCTCTTCATTTGGAGAAAGCTTCCACTTTTAATAAAAACCTTCTTTCCTCCTTGACTCTGCTGTTTAAATCACACTGCCATCCCTTTTGACCTGTTTGTACCTTTTCTAATATATATATATATATATATATATGTGTGTGTGTGTGTGTGTGTGTGTTTGTGTGTGTGTGTGTGTGTGTGTGTGATTCCATTATAGTTCTTTAGTGCCAGAGTCAGAAAAGATCCCTCTGCCTTCAAGAGCTGCTGCCACTCAGAGCAGGTTACTGGGGAGAGATGGATTAACTCCCTGACTCTGTACAAGGCCCAGTTAGTTTATACCATCACATCTCTCAGATAGGATGCGTAAATCTCTAACATACAGATTTGCCACTTACGACCGACATGACTAAGAATCCTGATTCAGGATATGGCAGGCCCTTGAAGCCACAGTTACCTTACCCTTGGTCAAAAGTTGTCATTAGAAAAATGCCAAGGCCTTCTACACACAGCTTGCAGTTTTCCAAAGGAATGCAGAGGGTGTTCTTGAAAATCACTTCACAGGTAAAGCTTTCATTCACGTTTGCTGTTTGTGGCATCTATAAAACAAAGAAATGTCCACAGATTTTCTGAAATGCAAAATTTATATATTCTGCATTCATTAAAATTCAATATGATAAATCTACTTGGAAACTTCACAGTGAGATTGCCTATTTTCCCTGCATGCAACTATGTGCCCAGAGACTGACACAAGACCCTGCTGTATGCATGCCAGTTGACTAACGTACATGCATTTGGATGCATGCAGGAGATGCATTCCCACTCAACCTGTTCAGCAAGATCATAATTACCTATTGCGTTTGGTTCTCAATATGGGTATCCATTCACTTTTCAGCATTATACATATTCAAACACATGGCATTTGATCTATAAATAGTGCCAAATTTCCACACAAGGTTGCTAAGCTACAGTTTAAGGCCTCTGATTAAATGTGGTTCTTAAAAAAATATTTTTCAAGTATTACACAATTGTTAGAGTAATACAGTACTTTTTTCCAGGGGAAGGGAGGGTAATGTTATGGATCCTCCTGAAGTTGGCATAATTTCAGACCTCAGCATATGTCTCATCTGTCTCTAACCATTTTAAAAGTGGGTTCTTCCAAACTCTATTTAATGTGAGCCAAGTGAAGCAAACAGCCTAATCCTTGTCTTTATACAATATGGATACAATGGCTGAGATTCTAGATCAGATACTTAATTAAGTATTCTTAAGTATTCTCCTGGCTTGACCCACCCTCCCTCCCTCCAGTCATGCTTTACTGGGCTGCAGCTGCTGTGAGCAAAGGAGATCTTTGACATTTCCACTTGTTTCCCACCAGTGATGGCTAGTGTGATAGAAGCAGGACCCCTGTCACAATTCATCCTCATACTAGAGATCGCTGGTGGGAGGGGTGGAAACATCAGCCTGCTGCACCCCAATTGACAGGTGAACAGATCCCCATCACTTGCAGGGGCTGATGCCCAGTAAAGCAGGATTGGGAGTCTTTCACAACTGTGGCAATAGTGCCATGGTTGTAATATGTAGACTTTGCGAATACTCATCTGCTATAGATCTGCAACTCTAGATTATACATCCCTAACTGCAATATTGAACTCCAGCCAACATCTTTTCCAAGTGTGGATAAATCAGTACATGTCAGTTTCATGTGTACTCATTGCATCCTGTTTCAAGTCTATTCAAGTCTGTTTCTACTTTTTTAAAAAAAGGTCACATGAATATTTGCATTTAAATAGGTATTTCTGAATATTTTCTCATAAAAATGCACTTCTGAACATGTTTGATCCTGAAATGTGCATTTCAAAATAGACTTCATCCTAAAATATCTACTTTCATACAGATTATAGAATTATGAAACTGAGAACTGCCTCCCAGCATCCAGAGAAGTTTGAAACATAAAGGATCCCTGTACTCCAATCCACATATGAGTCCAGGAGGTGTGCAACAGATCACTTCTGAGAAGAACTTGCAAAAAAACAATTTTTACAGGTATCCATAAAGTTTTCCAGTCATTCAGATGGAATCTTTCTGCCATTGTGACACTGAAGGCCAAGAGTTGCCATCAGCATTTGTATTACACAAATACCTGTTGCCTTGAACCTCACCTTAACTTGGGCCTAATCCACACTACACAAAATAATCCCATTTGAAACTGGTTTATTTGCCTTGGCTCCTTCCTATGGAATCTGGGGATTTATAGTTTGGTGGGGCATGATCACTTTTTGGCAGAGCAATTTGTAAAACTACAAATCACATAGGAAGGAGCCATGACAAATAGTCCAGTTTCAAACTGGATTATTTTCTGGATATTGCCACATAAGAGGCTGATTTTGTCTTACATAGTTTTAAAAACCAAAGTAAAAGGGGCCAGAAGGCATACTTGAAATTCCTTTTACTTCACTTTTTCTCCTGAACTAAGAGTATCACATAGCCACAAAATTAGGGTGTAAGATGCCCAAAGGTGTTGTGTTTCCTGTGTGAAGCATCTGCTGTGAATTTTTTTTCTGCTGATGTGGCTCATACAGAAAGCAATGCAGTTGATTACAAATGGAAAGGCAGAGATATAAGGAAGATCCATTGAGCTGCTACAAGATAGAATCCCTATTTGTTGCATTCATAGTATACCCTTTTAGGTGTATACTTAACAGATACACTGAGACAAATAAAAGATGTATCTCCTTTTCGATTTATTACGCACCACTATCTCAATATCAATATTTTTAAATTTCTTACCTCCACCTGGAGAGGTGGGTACTGGAAAGTCAAAGTTATCCGTTTTCCAAGATTCTCATCAGTTTCTTCAATATTTGCAAAAATATTGACTTTGAGCAGAAGCTCATCCTTTGTTGAACTCATTGTGTTCATGTACACATCAGCATCTATCATCAGAGGAATCTGAATAACTGCATCAATACAAAGAAGAGAGAGCTTAAGGAACACACATATAACACAAGAGGGAGACCTGATGCTTTGCATGTGGATAATTTTGAGGGTGAAGCTTGCTGCTTGCAAGATGAAGACAGAGAGCAGACTGTAGGCCCTGACCTCACATACCCTTCTTCTGTCAGACATCTCACACTAGGGAAGGTGGGTGTTCTTCTGACACTTGCTCCCTTCTCTGATGTCTTTCACTTGAATTGGAAAACATTTTGGGCTATGATTCCGCTTTAACTGCCATGACAGCAACTTTGGGAATCCTACGATTTGTAGTTTATTCAGGTACTTGAGCTTTCTGGCAGAGAATTTTTTTTACTTTGGCCCCATCCCAAACTCCAAATACCGGAAGATGGAACTACATATGGCAGTTTAAGTGGCAACATAGGACTTGGTATCACACCAGCCTGTTGTCTCACAGCAATCACGTGGTTGGAGCAAATGGGAACATACAGTTTTAAAACAAACACTATCATACTTCTTTGCAATCACACTGTTATGCTGCTTTGGTGATCCATGGTTGGCACTCACTCTTCCACATTGCCTTGCTAACCCCATCTTCCTCCCCATGTATTTAAGTGAGAACTAAAGCAAGCATTGTCAGTTTAAAAAAACACAACACCAATTCCTCAAGAGAAAGAGAGAGCAACATTGAAGAGGCTGTAGCCCATGGGCTCTTTTGATAACCGGAGTGGGTGATGGGGGGATCCGCGGTGCCCTTTCTCCTTCCCTTCCCAAACAAAAGAAGAAGAGTTAATAGATGTTGGGTGGAAAGGCTGGCTGGACCTGCAACAAAGAAGGTTTCTTTCCCCACTTCTGGTCCTGTCTCGGGGAGGGGTTTTGGGGCTCAGTTCCCCTCTCTGCTGCAGCATCTTTCAGAGTCCACTTCAGATTGAAGCTGCCCAGTGGTGTCTGAGCCAGCACCAGTTTTTAAGATGGCCCAGAAGGAAACCCCTCACCCTCCTTCCCTTCTTCTTTCCCCTCACGTTCCTTCTTCCAGCACCATGGGGAGATGAGTTACATTTGCTACCCTCTTCCCTCTCGGATGCCCCTCAATAGCATTGCCGTGGTTGGAAAAGCCACGGGCACTTCCATCAAGGACCCCAAATCTACAGCAAATGAAGTAACAGGCTGCCTTAAGCAACCTCAGCCTGTTTGTGAATAGTGAGGGGGAGAGGAGGAGAATCAAACCCATTTTTCTGCAAGACTATCAGAACTGCAGCAGAAGGGACCTATTGCACCAGAGGCAGAAGTGGAAAAGCAGCAATACTGGGAGCCATTGACGGGCTTTTCCTGTCAGTGAAAAGGTGTGCTCTACCAACGATTGAAATGCAAGGCAGCAACAGAAGAGAGATGACATCATGTGATAAGTACCAGCCAAAGACGCTATTATCCTGCTGTAATTGCAATTTACCAGCCTCCTGTGATAAAGCCCATAGTGCTATGATTGTGTCCTGTGAAAGGGCCCTATCCTGGAGGACTGTCTGAAAGAGGCTGCTGTACAAACAGGAATTCAGGGGCCAGTCACTGGGGTCCTAACAGAGGGAAGCTGACTGGGACAAAAGGAGAGGTGGTCCTTTTCTCTTATCAACGTAAGAGGACACAGGTATGGCTTCATGGGAGTTTGTATACGTACCTGGCTTGCCTTCTGTTTGGACAGTCTGCTGAATGGCTTTCAGTCTGGCCTGTATTTTCCCTGTGTATGACTCCAGATGGCAAGAAGCACAAAGGTTGACAGTCCATGCACCTGCAGACAGGTTCCTTACAACAACATGAAGATCAATGGGCTGTCCTGGCAACAGTGCCTTTTCCTCATCCACCCCAAGTGTGAGCCCTGCTGTGGGAGACTCAGGGAAGGATTCTGCTGCGTATTCCTCCAGAGAGCTTGCATGAGACAAAGCCGTTTTCATAGCTTTCCTTTCTTCTGGGGAACCTGAAAAACCAGGGAAAGCAGCAAGTGGGAAATCAAACTGAAATCATTGGAAGCTAATTCTGTTGTTAACTATGTGGTCAAACCAGGTTTACTTGGTAAGTCCAGTAACTGTTGGATGACACCCATTTCTCTCTGGAGACTATCAGATGGGGATAAAAATAACATCCCTGTCTTTGCTATCTCCTCTCCTAACCCCGTCCTGGCATAGTAACAAAAAGTTTTCAGACCTACCTTTTCCACGTCAGTCCCCTCCCCTCAGCAGCCCAGGAGTGAATGCAGCTTGTATGGAGCTGCACTCACTTCCTGGTTGAAATCCTGGGCCGTTCTCGTGAGAGGACGAGCGTGTAGGAAATTCAAGTTAAAAAGAAAAACACACACACAAAAGTAAAATCAAGCACCTAAACACACTTTAAAAAATACGTGTAACCCAGGGAGGGTACAAAAAATTGTGTCACTTACCTTGTTGTCCCAATTGCACCTGGAAGTGTTTGGCATGGACCTCCCACTGACACTGGCATTGTGCCAGCGTAACGGGGCACCTTTTCACTCGCCCATCATTCCATCATAGAAACGGAACAAGTGATCTATTCATGGCTTAGCCCATGAATTAAAAGAAACTATGGCGGAATGGGACCAGCACGGGAGCATAACAAGATGGGAACGACGTTGTCTGAAATTCAAGCCCTTTTGCGATCTCCTGGTGTCATTGTCATGCCATACTAAGGGCGTCTGATAATCTCCTCTGGTTTTAGTTTGGGATTTGATACAAAAACAGCTTTGATGACACTTGTGAGTAGCCTATCTTGGGAGAGAGACAGTAGAAGTGAGTTCCTAGCAGTTCTCCCAGCTCTGTTGGCAGCCTTATTGCCATTGGCCACGGCATGTTTTCTGGGGTAGGCACGGGGGACACAATTGTATTGTAGTGGCTCCACTCCTGTCTTGATGCTTGGTCCTAGAAAGTGCTGCTAGGGGACTACTGACCTGTTCCTTTACACCATGATGCAACAGTGTTTCACAAGCCCTTATTTTGTGAAGCCCTTATTATGTGAAGTAGGTGAGGGAAGTATGGAGGGAGGTGCCACTACTGTGTCAGTGAACTTGTCTCTACTTCTTATTTCCATCAAATTCATGTGAACTTATAGATTTGCTAAGTAAGACTGAACACTGTCAGAAAACTGAAGCTAAACCTGGATAAGACAGAAGTGCTGAGGACAGGTAGTTTGTCCTGGATTGAAAAATCTGTTCTGGATGAGGTTCCATTCCTGCCAAGCGATGACTAAGGCACTCACTACTGAGTAAATATAGATAGGACATTACTGTTAGAACAAACATTCTTGCTTTGTTCTAAGCTGGTTTAAACTTATTGTTTGAACACCATCTGGTGGCAAATCAGGATGCCAATTTGAATAAACAGAAAGTATGGGGATATTCACACTATTAAAAAAACCCCTCAAATTCTCCCCAGAGCTGACCTGCTATTGCCCCATGATGTGTGGCCTTTCCCCTGAATCTAAGAGCACATGACATATGTCCCTATTCACACCAGACTTGGGGAATACTCCCTTAATCTGGGTTTTAGAAAATCACTCTTTTCTCTGGAGTTTGCTTGAAACTCTGGAGAAAATTCCTGTGTGATTAATCCATCTGCTCTGGATTCAGTGGCTGTGGAGAGGAAAGAGAAGCAGTGCCATTTCCCCCCTCCTCTTTGGCACCACTTCTCATTCTAAAGGCAGAGCCCCAGCAGTAGTCACTCTCTGAAGTCAGAACGCCCAGTGAGTCCCACCATCATGAGGCTAGCCACCCATTCTGCCTTCAGAGAGTGTGGCTACCACTGAGGTTTTGCCTTCACAGAGCTCAATCACTCTTCTTGAAAGCAAAGCCTCAGCACTAGTTGCTCTCTGTGAAGCAAGAATGGGCAGCACTCCCCCAGTCATGAGCTAGCTGCCCATTCTGGTTTCAGAGAAAGCAGCTACTGCTGGGCCTTTGCTTTTCTGGCACACAATTGCTCATCTGAGCTCTGTGAAAAGCAAAGCGCCAGTGGTAGCCACTCTCCCTGAAGCTACTGACAGGAAGTACAAATCTGAATGCAGATTCAGGCTTTGGCCAGAGGTGTAGCACTTAAATCTGGGCCAGAGCAGCCCCAAATTTCATGCACCACAGCTCCGGGCCAAAGTAGTATGACTTTCATCCAAATTTTTACCCCCTGTGTGAATGACCCCCATACCTTGCTATGATGAGTCCATTGCTTTATTTTATGTTCTTAGTTATTGATGATTGAAGATCAATCAACAAACATTAGGAATAAGTAAGCAATAAATGTGTGTGATCATTCACAAAAGGCAAGAATTTCTTCAAGGCCTGAGAATGCCAGCTGAATCTCTAAGCTATATTCAACAATGTATTGGGTTAGATAATTAATACTTATTAATGTACTGATGTAATGGGATTTAAATTAATCCCAATGACTTAAAAGGGTCCATTTATGATTACATTTGGACCAAATCCATTCTGTTCTACATAAAAAGATAGGTTGAATATGTACAATTCCCAACTAAGGACTGTTCCACATAGCAGCAACAACCACAGTATGGTCATTTATATGCCAAGATCTCATGACCTGAACTTCTGTGTTTTTTCCTACGCTGTAAGGAAAACAAACCCCACGGTGTATGAGTCACCTTCTGGAAATTTGTACTGATCTGTGATGTCTTCACGTTCATTCTTCCCAATAGCTTTGGTGCTGATGTTATTTCCTATTGTCCTGGTGTCTTCAAAGACGCGTATGAATTCATCTTTTCCATCCACATTCCTTATGATCCAACTGACCCTGTCTGCATTCACTTCAGAAAACACGAACATGGTGTCATACGGAACATAGACTTCTCCCTTTTTGATTGCAGTTACTGGAGCAGGGCCACACTCTAAAATTTCAGTGCCTAAAATATATGAACAATGTTATTTGGCTTTCCTCCTCTTGGATTAGAAACTCACAGACCCACTGCACAGTGTTTTTAGTGATATCCATCCAGGGTTCAATAACTAAATTAGTTACTATTCCTAAAGTACTATGTATTATAATCTCAGGAAATCTATGTAAAAATCATCTATTGAGAAAACTATTCCATAATATATTTAACTAATGTTACCCTACCTTTCTGTGCCAATATGTACTCAAGCCAGGACAATTCATTTCCTCATGTTTGAACATAGACCCATGAAAGACTGTAGAGTGTACATTTTAATATTTTTCACTTATTTCACCAAATTCTTTTAACCTTCATCCCAGACTCATGTATGAGAGTACCAACAGGCCTCATCCATATGTCCCACATATAAGCAGTGGTCATCTGTAAAGGACTGATTTTCTTTTCAGTATTTCTCAGTGCATACAGCCAGCCAGATGCTGTGCATAGCACACACAACATTTTCTCCATGTGCTAGAGAAGAAGCTGGAAATCAACATGAGTAGGCTTTCCCTGCGGCTCAAATGTGCACAAATAATTTGAAAAAAAGAAATGACCATAACTCAGCTTTTTAGGACCCAGTGTGGCATAGTGGTTTGACCATTGGACTACAACTCTGGAGACCAGGGTCTGAATCCTTGCTTAGTCATGGAAACACACTGGGTGACCTTGGGCAAGTCACACTCTCTCAGCTGCAGAAAACCCCATGACAAGTCACCATGAGTCAGGAATGGCTTGAAGGCACACAACAACAACAATACTCAACATTTTACTTGCAGTAGTTGCGTGTGCCTCCATATTTCTTTGTGGTGTTCTCTTCAACAAAGGTTGGTCCTTTCTTGGTTCTCCTTCTGCTGGCTGGCAAAGGCTATTAACTGGCCATTGCAGAAGGTCTTTGAATTGGGTTTGGTGTATTTTTAAAAATCATTATGACATTTTAATTGTTTTGAATTAATGTTTCAATATCATCATTTATTTAATTTTAACGTTTATGTTATCCATTGTTTCAACTGTATTTTGTTTTAGCTTATCTTGTGAGTCATCTCAGATCCCATATTGGGACAAAGGTGCAGTGGTGTCATTCAGTTGGCTCACACTGGTTCACTGGAACCGATTGTTAAAGGAGGTTAAAAGGGGAGCCAGCACTAGTGAAGAGTAAAGAGAAGATGAGGAAGAGACTAGAGAAGACAAGGATGATGGAGAGGCAAGAGGGTCCTAGAAGAGGGAAGGACTGGATCCTCTGGAACTGCAGGGGAGAGCCAGGGACACAGGTGTGTCAAGCACCCCACTGCCTGTGTGGCTGCTACTGGAAGTAGGGGGGGCTTGAGGAAACACTGGCCAGATGTGGAGCTGGGGAAGAAAAATCTCTAGCTCCTTGAATCCTAGCAGGTAGGCAGAAAATGTCCTGAGGTGAAGGGAGACTGGTGGGACAGATTTACACGTGTGTGTGTGTGTGTGTGGTATTTGTGTGACAACTGGTTGTTAATTACTTTGAATGACACCACTGGAAAGGTGGGTTATAAATTAATCAAATAAATAAATAATAAGCCCATTTCAAAAGTGAATTTCAGAATTGATTTCCTGGTAAATTCTATTTTAAATTCTATTTTAAAAAAAGCTGAATTGTCATTGTGAGCATAATCTGCTAGATGGTCTGAAATGAAAGAGGCTTTTGCCATCTGCATCCTGAGCCATGCCCCTCATTTCCTAGTTTCTGTCTCAGCACCTCTTAATTAGATCTAATTGCATAAAGAAATGTAAGATTAGTAATGCCTGCATAATTCAGAGCACTAAATTTATTTTTACATACCACAAAATGTGAGATCAGTTGGGGAGCATTTGACTGTTTTTAGATTAACCAAGATTTACTTTTCCTCTTCTAATTTTCCTCTGCTTTTATGTCCATAGTGAAGTCTTACCTTCCATGCCTTGCTGTGGTGTACTATCAATCACCTGCCAGCCATCATAGCCCTCTGGTAAGTCTGGTCTTTTCATCCAGACATCATTCCATACGTGGTAGTTCCTATGGGCAGTTAAGAGTAAAAACATTTAATTTTTCTTTCAACTGCAGCTTCATATGCTGGATTAGTCTAATGTGTTTTTTGATTGTATAGAAATTTCAATATAAAAAACTGGGACTGGAATTTACTTAAGTGGAAACCAGACAGAAGCTGCATGTGTAGGAGCTACCTTATCTGACAGCTGGCCCATCTAGGCTGGTGCTCTCTGCTCTTGCAAGTGGTTGCTTTCATGGGTCTCAAGAAGTCTCTCTCAGGCAAGTAGCTTAGTTGTCAAAGATGCTGGGAACTGAACTTGAAATCTTATGCACATAAGAATGCACCCTCCTACTGAGCTATTTCCCCTTCCATAAAAGACTGTTTCCATTTTACCAGCATTGGTTTTCTTAGGGTTGGTTCTGTTAGTATGTCTTAATCTAAGTATTCCTTAGCCTGGTGCCTCCAGGGCCCTTTCATACTATACAATTATAGCATTATGATTCCACTTTATTTCCCATGGGTGCATTCTACAGAATTCTGGGGTTTCTAGTTTGGTGAACCACTAAGGAGATTATCAGAACTGCTAAATATGGCATTATCACGATGCCAGGAGATTGCTAAAGGGCTTCCTTTTCAGACGGCATTGTTCCCATCTTGTCATGCACCTGAGCTGCTGCTGTTCCACTGGCACTGCTTTTTACTGACAGGCTAAGCCATAATGGATCCCCTGTTCCGTTTCTGTCACAGAATGTCTTGCATCTGAAAAGGTGCCCCGTTATGCTGGTGCAATGCCAGCGTCAATGAGAGGTCCACGCCACAACATTTCCAGGTGAGATCGGGACATCAAGATAAGTGACACACTTTTTTGTACCTTCCCTGGGTTACTTGTTATGTTTTAAGTGTGTTTTTGTGCTTGCTGTAACTTTTTTCCTTTTAATTTTTGAATTTCCCATGCTCTCGTCTTCTCGCAAGAATGGCCGGGATTTCAAAACAGGAAGTGAATGGAGCTCCATTTGAGCTCCATTCACTCCCGGGCAGCAACGAAGATGCTACCAAGGTAGGTCTGAAACATTGGGTTATTGTGTCGTGACAGGATGGGAGAGTGGCGGGAAAGGAGATTGCAGGACGGGAACACTTTTTTTGTTCCCGATTGATAATCTCCTATAACTCTCTGGATGAGAAGTCTTTATACCCCTTCCTAAACTACAAATCCCAGGCAGTTAAAGTGGTATCATTGCACTATAATTGGGTGGTGTGTAAAAGAAGTCTAGTATGGCCAATAGCACTGCTGGCAAGGGATGGTAACAGCCAAAACTCCCATCAATAGGTAGTATCAATAAGGAGGCACTAGGTTGGGAAAGCTAATCTGTGAGGGTATTTTCATTTTAACTTTCCTCATTAGTTGAATTGCTCTTATGTTGCTACACATTGGTACAACAGCAGAAGAGCACAGTAACAGTAATAATCAAAGAAGACTAATATACTGAGTTCATAAAACTAAGTTATATTAGCAGAATCTGGAGCCCATGTGGAATGGGAGACAATATATAAACACTTTAAATAAACAGACAGACATAGATGCTGTGGTGCTACTCCAGATCAGTATAGTACAGATGAAGTTGATAAGAGGATCACACTCAATGGAACATCAAAACTATCTTGTTTGCTCAGCCTCTTCTAGCAACCATCACTATATCAGTGGATTAATTAATAAATTGCAGAAATTACCAAGTATAGTCTGACATGTCCATTTTTTCTCCCATTACATTGTAGATTTCATCAACATTTATATTATTGTGATGATCATGAGCACATTCAAAGGTGGTCACACTTCTGGCCGGAATCCCCAGGCAGCGCATAACTGAAATACAGAGAAAGATAATAGCAGCTGAAGGTTGTCCAATTGCTCAGCTCCCTTTAATGATGCCCACTGTTGTTTTCTAGGGGATAGTGTGAAAGACAGTGAGTTTCACTCTCTGTAGGACATGCAAGTCTGGACTAGGTAGAACAGAGTTTGGAAAAGTGACTTTTGGAACTGTTAACACCCAGAATCCCCAGCCAATATGTCCCCTGACTATGTTGGCCAAGGGAATTCTGGGGGTTGTAGCCTAAAAGTAACTTTTACAAGCATTTTGTTTTCTAAGATGTGCAGACCATGAAACCAGAAGGTCAGAGAAGATTGTGATCATCAAAGTACATGCCCTACCTGTGGTAAGCACACCAGAAAAAACCCAGCATTGGCCATAAAGTACAGTTTCTTTGGTTCTGTAGTACTGCTGCAAAATTGGGACACTTCCTGTCCAGACCGCAGGAGAAATACCATCTTCATAGTATCCTGACCAGTTTCCAAGGAGTACTCCATCATCATCCTCATCATAGTTAACCTAACAATGGGAGGAGCGGGGGAGGAAAGAAAAAAAACGTGAAGCACACTACATCATGTTCTATATTGACTGTCCTATTGCTAGATTATCACTCTCAGCCACTCAAGCAGACATCACACTGGGTTTTTCATCTCCGGAGAAAAAATTTAATTATTTAAATTTGGGGAATTATAATTTTGAATTCTAGAATGCCAGTATTGTAAGATGTCTTTGCCACATGATTGCAATGGCTAACTAACACTCCACATTGCTGGATCAACATTTATAGATTTAGTAGCTCCACACATAACATATATGGCTGTCCCACACATAATAATTTCAACCGCATGCACCTCAGATTTAGCTAGGTGCTTAGGAACGACATTCTATGATGAAACATATATCCACACAATTACCTCTGCATTCTAGGATCTCTCCCTCTGTTTAACAGAGTACATTTCAGAACAGCACAAAATCCACCACCAACACTACCTGCTTTCTGATATGCTGAACACTTGATCAGTAAAGGCTGATGGCAAAAAACATGGTGGCAGTGGGCGCTTACCCTGTAACCCAGCTCTGTCCCCTGCACTCATTCAACCTATCAGGTTTGCACTGAGTCCTGCATGGGGAAGTGATTCATGATGAATCACCTGTCTTAATGTGCGGAAATGCCCATATCTCTGGAGCTTTTCAAAAGAGTTGGGAAAAGCCACGAAGGCTTTTCTCACGCAGTTGTTGCTCTTTTTGGCCCCCGCTCCTTCACAATACGCTGAGACAATGTGGGATCCCATTAAGGCAGCTCATTTTCTGAGTGAATTCCGTGAGGGTATTTTCACCATGTGGACAACCCCTTTGAGTCAGAAGCAATTTTCGGTAGAGTTGGAATTGGTAGAAGTGTACCAACTCTGGCTTCAAAATAAAATGTATATGGTAAATATATTGTTTTATACTTATATTTTACCTTTTAAAATTTTATTAAATGCCTCATTTGTAGCATATTTAATTTTGTAAGAATTTAGGAAAGTTCTCTTGTTCAGAAGTTTTAATCAAACAAATACTATATTCTATCACTCTAAGTAGCCTGATGTTTCATGTGGTGGTGATGAAATGCCTTGTGCTACCATTTTACTACAGTGATTTATTAGTATTCATTAATATACGTCTGCCATTTATGAAGGAGTCAGAGTAAGATAGCAGAAAAGTAGAGGAGTTGAAGGTTTGGCATATTGACTCCACAGCCCTATTCTCCACCCAGTTTGGTGAGGGAATCTTAGAATAGCTCATACACAAAGGGCCCCCCTCTATTTGTAATCCTTCCAGAGGCCTCAATCCAACCTCAGTAAGGCTACATTATTTTCTTTTCTCTTATCAACACAGAATCTAATGTGTTTTTCTTTTTTAAAAAAAGGACATACCATAGCTGACATGGCCCTGGCAACATACACAGGATCTCTCCGACCATACGGCCCAAGCTGGCTCATTTCCAGAAGATACACACAGCAATCCAAGATGTCATTCTCAAACTGTTTGAAAGCCAAGTTTGGACATTACTGAAAGATATCCTTTCATTATTTAATGAACATAAAGCTGTTGTTGAGTCTGAAGTGCACTATTTCATAAGGGAGGGGCTCTTTACTTCTTTTTACTTTATTTCAGTTTTACCATTTGAATGGTAAACAGACATCTCACATACACAAAATCTACATGCACTGCCAGATAAAGCTCTTATTCAGCAACTGTCCTGTCTCACTCATGGATTTTTATCAACCCCTTTGTAACCCTTTTGTTGTTCTCCATTGGTTCTTCCATCTTTTTTCTTCCCACACATAAAAAAAAAAATCCATCATGGATTTAAAATGGAATAGGCAAACAATGTTGTTTGGTTGGTAGTGCTAGGAGTATTTTTAGATTACCCCCACCCCCAGCACAGAGTTATTTGAGTATTTCGTTTCTGAAAATTAGAATGCACATATAGGGAATACCCTAAAGTCAGAAATAAAAAGGAGAAGGAATCATGTAATAAAGTACCTTTTTTTAAAAAAGCCTTCACAAACTGGTAACAATGAAAGACAAGATTCCATTTTGTTGAAGGAGATCTTGTTCTTACATGTATGCAGTGAAGTGGATGGGTGTAAATAGTAGGGTCAGGTGTCTACTACTTTATGACCTCCTATTGCTGTAGAATCCAGCTGGCTCAGTATTAGCCTGGAAAACCTACAAATGCAATTGTTTTGAGAGGATGGCCGGCCAAGGCCAACTAAGAAGTGGGAATTGCCGTTGACTTGCTTTGGTGCAGACGCAGGGGGATGACCAGGAATACCTAGAGCCCATCTATACGATTAAAAAAAATCTGTTTGGAGGTAAAAAATACAAATAGGCAGTCGTTCGAATACCTACGATCCGCCTACACGTTTTTTACCCCCCTAAACTCCGTATGACTCCCCCTTCCCCAGCTGGCTGCAGCGAGCAAGCCAAGCGGTGGTTTTAAATCTCCTGCTGCTTTAAAAAAATTATTTTAAAAGGTGCCTGCTTTGCGGACAGTCGGTTTTCCATATTTACAATGTAATATATATATATATATATATATATATATATATATAATTCACAGACTTACCAGACTCTGGCTTAGCCGGGAATCCAACATGGCAGCTGTTCCCACTTCTCCTTCTTGCTAGCCCCGCTCCCTCTACTTGGCCAGCCAATCAGATTACACTGCCTGTTCATATGCATGTGAACGGGGAGTACAGACGATCAACCATTCGAACGGCTGTACAGATTTTAGGCCAAGATCCACTAATCCTTCCAAACGCCGAATCCACGTAGTTTACGGGGGATTCGCTAGCCCCCCCTTCCGAATGACACATATGAATCCGAACGGCCGTGTATACAGAAGATTGATCTTCTGAACGGCATGTGTATTTTTTTTTACCGTGTAGACAGGCCCCTAGTCACTGCATAAAACAGTTGGGCAATGTGCGGCCATCAGAACACACAGTACAGGGGAAGGGAACAAAGCTAGCAAGAGAATCATAAGCAGTACAGGTCCTCTGGGTTTTCTTCCTCAGGGGGAAGAAAACAGTCAGGTACTCTGGTCATACCAAGACAGAATTCCTTCCCTCTTTTCCTAGGGGGGTGCGGAGTGGCCGGACTGCACCAGTTGACACCATCAGGGGGAGGGGTGACACCATAGCCTTTCCTTACAGGCTACAATCCCTTTGGCACTCTAACCCTTCCTTGGAAGTTCTTCTAAGGAAGACAAGAGACAGACGGACCTATTTCACAGTGGTATTGTGAACTGGATGAAATAGTGGAATTCCATGTGAACTGCCCTGAACTATTTGGAGCAAACACAGCGTATGAGTTTTATTTTTGTAAAAAATAAAATAAAATTAATTTATGTGGACTCAGTGTGTCTTTTTATTTCTTTAAACAGCAAACCTGAATCTCAACTATATTATTCCCTGAGTTTTCCAAGCAGTTTGCTGTGCTGAAGAAAAGTGCTATTCAAGATGTACAACCCCAAAGCTTCATATGGGATGCAGAGATCCTCATAGTGCCAACCCAAAACATTTTTGTGCCTGCAGTAAAACTCAAATGTTATACCACCTAGACAGAAATTCTTGTATTTATCTAAGGGTGCTGTCTAGCAGGGGCAGGCTCATAGTTCTCTCCACTGAAGCCTTTTTACCTTGCTTTTATTTCTGTCCAAGGTTTAGAGTGTAATATGTGGGCTTTTACCTGTCCAAAATTCCAAGGTTTTTCAAATATACGTGTTGCTGATCCACTATACAGATATCCAGTATCATTGAGGACATACTCAGCTTTTTGGTCCTCATCAGGCAGGAAAACAGGATCCGCTAAAACAAACACATGAGCACATTAATTTTGCAAAGGCTGCCTGGAGAGAAAACACTCTGAAATTTAGGCAGGCAATATATTAATGGCTGTCAGAAACCAAGAAATCTGACTGGAATCTCTATCATTCCAGAGTCAATATCAGAATACCAGGCTGGCCAAGATATTTTATTGCCCAAGCCAGAACAGCAACATCCACTCACTCACTCAGGTCAAGTTGTTTGTTCTTAAAAGTCAGCTAAGGTATTTTGGCACAGAGGCAAAATAAATAAATCACAAGCAGTTCTTCCCATGGTTGACAGTGGGGTTAAAATACAAGAACAAAAACATGGTTAAAATACAAGAACAAAACAATGTGCTACACTTTCATGACACTCCAAATCTGCTGCCTGAAAGAGTGACAGCTCAACCTACTTGCAATAGATTATGGATATTATCAAGCATCTTCTTTTCACTGTATAGTGACCTGGAATTATTCTTGGAACTATTGGCACAATTACATTTCAGCCAAGGCTTTGTTCTCAGAGTGTAATTGCCTGTTCAATCATTCCGTTGCTAGTGTTTGAATGACTACTGTGATGTTATGATTATATTGTGAATAGCACAACCCAATAACTTTATTTCATTTTTAAAAAATACTGGCTAACCAGATCTTCCTGGTTTTAGGGGAATATTGCTGAATGACACATTTCTAACGTAGCAACGATACAACATAAAGTGCTTACCTTCACACCATGGGTTGAACAAAACATAAAAAACAACTTCTCTAAGGTTACGAGTGTTGTGCCCTGTTACCACATCCAGATCATATCTTCCAACAATTGCATCTGGCGGACTTGTTACAGCAATAAGGCACTAAGAAAAACACAAGACAATCATAATGTTATAATAGGAGGCTATATCACAATCAGTTATCCTGTAATTGACCCATGTAATTGTGGACGCATTTTCGCCCAGTGAAGGAATCAGGTGCTCCATTGCCCTTGTTAGCAATCTTTACACTGGAAAATGTTCTATTATGTTCAAGGAGAGGAAGCGGCTAACAGCAAAGTGTGGTCGAAAGAGCTTGGCTAGGCAAGAAGAGGCTATGAGTGTGGTCAAGTACAAAAAATATTGCTCAGGAAGAACACACAAAACTACTATTTTCAGCAGAGAAACGTTGGAAATCATGTATGGAGTTTAGGAAACCCTGAAAAACACAACAACAATAGTATGTGCACACATGCACAGCACGATTAATAAAAAAAGTCTAACCTTGTATCATTTATATCATACATCAATGTAAAATCAAAATGCCTTTATCAAACCCTGCTCAAAATTACAGCTCACTCTCACATCCAGAATTCTATGCTAACGTATAACCCTCTGCCCAATGCACATTATGTATCAGGTCAAATCCCAGCTCTCCCATAATATTCATATGAGCTAATCAGCCTAAACTACTTTACAGAGTTGTTAGGATAGCAATGGGGTGGGTGTGGGGTGGAAATAAATACAATATTTTTAGCTCTAGAAAATAAACAGAATTAGACGAGTCAAGAAAAACAGCAGGGAAAAACATAATTGCCTTAAGAAAAATCAATGCATTTCAATGGCCATTCAGAATATCTCATGCAGGCAACAATCTTGTGCATATTTAAGTAAGAGTCCTACTGAACTCATTTAGGATTTACTTCTGAGTAGGTATGTGTATGATTGCCCTGTTAATGTAAATGGAACACTGCTCAGCTAAACAACACTCTCTGACTACAATTTGCCAATATATCTCTCCTAATGCTGTCCGCCCACCAGTTACATTCTCTTTCCTGTGGTGCTGTGCAGCCCCAGCACTGGAAAGTGCATAAACAGACACAGAGGACTGGTAAATCAAAAGGAATGTGGGTAGAGAAAGGAAATTAGAATCATAGGATCATAGAATTGTAGAGCTGGAAGAGACCACGAGGGCCATCCAGTCCAACCCCCTGCCACGCAGGAAATCATGATCAAAGCATCCCTGACAGATGGCAATCCAGCCTCTGTTTAAAGACCTCCAAGGAAGGAGACCTCACCACGCTCCGAGGGAGTGTGTTCCACTGCGAACAGCTCTTACTGTCAAAAAGTTCCTCCTAATGTTGAGGTGGAATCTCTGTTCCTGGAGCTTGCATCCATTGCTCCGTGTTCCAGTCTCTGGAGCAGCAGAAAACAAGCCTGCTCCATCCTCAACGTGACACCCCTGCAAATACTTAAACAGGGCAATCATATCGCCTCTTAAACGTCTTTTTTCCAGGCTAAACATACCCAGCTCGCTAAGTCTCTCCACATAAGGCATGGTTTCCAGACCTTTCACCATTTTAGTTGCCCTTCTCTGGACATGCTCCAATTTGTCAATATCCTTTTTGAACTGTGGTGCCCACAACTGGACACAGTATTCTTTCTAGGTGAGGTCTGACCAAGGCAGAATAGAGCGGCACTATTACTTCCCTTGATCTAGACACTATACTTCTATTGATGCAGCCCAAAATCGCATTGGCCTTTTTAGCTGCCACATCACACTGTTGACTCATGTTCAACTTGTGGTCCACTAGGACTCCTAGATTCCTTTCGCACGTAGTCTCGTTCAGCCAGGTCTCTCCCATCCTATATCTATGCATTTCATTTTTCTGCCCTAAATACAGTACCTTACATTTCTCCGTATTGAATTTCATTTTGTTAGCTTTGGCCCAGCTCTCCAGTCTATCCAGGTCATTTTGAATTTTGATCCTGTCCTCTAGGGTATTGGCTACTCCTCCCAATTTGGTGTCATCTGCAAATTTGATAAGTATGCCCTAATTCCATCATCCAAGTCATAAATCCGTGGATATCAAATCCGTTGATACAGAGGGACAACTGTATACATATATCCACATGCCTGCCAGGAAGGGTGGGGGGGAACGCAGTCACTATGGTCATGTGACCTAAAATAATCTAATACAGTGAATACATGGACACGGTAGAAGCACCCTTTTGAACCTATGTGACTTCAAATTGGTTTTGAAAGCCACACAGTTCCAGGGTGGGGGAAATGTGTGGTTTTCAAAACCAAATTGAGTTCAGATTAAAATGCGTGAGTGTGATGTTAACAGGCTGAAACCAGGGCAGGATACTGTTCACTGGAGCTGGGATATAGACCTTGTGTGGATTCAGGGAGGGGGTCTAACTAGCCTCCCTAGGAAGGAAGTTCCAGAGTCCAGGGGCAGGCACTGAAGTCTCTCTCTCATGATCCCAACCAAAAATAAAATACTTGAGATGGCGTGGGACTGAAAGAAGGGGTCTCTCCTGATGATCTCAGGGCATGGGCTGGTTCATGGAGGGAGATATGGGCTGCCAGATAGCCTGGACCTGACCAATATAGGGCTCTATAGGTCATAACCAGCACTTTGAATTGCACCTGGAAACAGACTGGCAGCCAGTGGAGCTGTTTCAACAGGGGCATGGTATGACCTCTGTAACCTGCCCCAGTTAACCTTTCCGTACCTCAAGCAATAGGACTTTGACAAAACATTGGCCAAATACTGGTTGAATAGAAAGAAAGCCATAAAAGAAAAAAAATGACATAGAATCATAGAGTTGGAAGAGACCACAAGGGCCATCCATCCAACCCCCGCCATGCAGGAATAAGCAATCAGAGCATCCCCAACAGATGGCCATCCAGCCTCTGTTCAAAAACATTCAAAGGAGGAGACTCCATCACATTCTGAGGCAGTGCATTTCACTGTCAAACAGCTGTTACTGCCAGGAAGTTCTTCCTAATGTTTAGATGGAATCTCTTCCTGTAGCTTGAGCCCATTGCTTTGTGTCCTTGTCTCTGGAGAAGCAGAAAACAAGCTTGCTCCATCCTCAATATGACATCCCATCAAATATTTAAACATGGCTACCATGTCCCCTCTCAACCTTCTCTTCCGCAGGCTAAACATACCTAGCTCCCTAAGCTGCTCTTCATAGGGCATGGCTTCCAGACCTTCCACCATTTTGGTTGCCCTCCTCTGGACACATTCCAGCTTGTCCATATCCTTCTGGAATTGTGGTGCCCAGAACTGAACACAGTATTCCAGGTGAGGTCTGACTAAAGCAGAATAGAGTAGCACTATTACTTCCCTTGTTCTAGACACTACTGTATACTCCTATTGATGCAGCCTAGAATTGCATTGGCTTTTTTAGTTGCTGCTTCACACTGCTGACTCATGTTCAGTTTGTGGTCCACTAAGACTGGCATGACTTGTTTTTCAAAAACCCATGTTTAGTGATCACAGCATTCCTTTCTAAGTGCTTACAAACTATACTTAATGATCTGCTCTAGGATCTTTCCTAATATTGATGTCAGTCTGACTGGGTGATCATTATTTGGGTTTTTTATTTGGGATTATTTCTTCCCCCTGTCCCACTTTTAAAGATTTGCCCCCCTCCAGTCTGCTGGGACCTCTCCTGTTCTCCAGCATTTCTCAAGGAGAAACTATGAGAAACTTCCCCTTACAAAGTGGACTTCAAAGATCTTTAGCAGCAAATACCCGCATCATCAGGCGTATTCAGTACTAGCATGAGAGAATTGCAGTGGTTTTGCCTTGATAACTGTTACATTTATATGTGGCTTTCTCCACTTAGGAGTATGCCTGAACACTTGGTCGAGGAATTTCTAGAGTAACACCATTAGTAACAAGAATGGCATAACACTAGAAATAGTGCCTCAATGTTTATAGGGGTCTTCTTCATTTTTAATGCCAACCTTAGTCTCACACAAGAAGAAGAAATCATTCAAATGCTGCTGGACGTGATCATGACAAATCGTTGGAAATGTATGTTCAGATGGATAACACTGAAATAATGTGGAATAAGTACAGTTGTCCCTCCATATCCATGGATTTGGTATTCACAGATTTAAATACAGTATTCATGGCTTGAAAATATTCTTAAAAAAAATAATAATCCAAAAAGCAATCCTTGATTTTGCCATCTTATATAAGGGACACCATTTTGCTATACCATTGCATATAATGGGACTTGAGTATTCATGGATTTTGGTATCCATGGGGGGTCCTGGAACCAAACCCCAGTGAATATGAAGGGACGACTGTAGCCATCTCTCTGCTCTTATTATTGAATATAAGAACCCTAAGAAAAGCACAAGATCACCACAGCAGTAGAGGAGAAAGTGTGGTAAGTGACCTTGCATACTTTTTGCTTTGGGCTCCTGTCCTGCTGACATGTCCTCCCTGCCCTCCCCAAGGTTAACCACAAGGGAATGGAGCCCATGAGCTAAACAGTGTTCCACATCTCTACAACAGTACCAATCATTAGAAGAAAATCCAACATGAGTCAGCCATAAACCAATATTACAGAATATGCATGAGGAGATACCCCCAAATACTAGAAAATGTTAGAAGATGCTAAGGATTCAGGCAGGACATTACACCTCAATTTTTATTTGTATTTTTTACATTTATGATTTTTTGTTTATACTTGTTTTACATAAATTTTGATAAACAACATAAAGTTAAGCCTATTAGGAGGTTTAACTGAATGTTATTACAGGTTGAGTCTACCCTTTTCCAAAATGCTTGGGACCAGAGATATTTGGGATTTTGGAATAATTCCAAAATTAGATTATCTTGGAGATGGGACCCAAGTCTAAACACAAAATTCATTGACATTTCATCTACACATAGCTTGTAGGTACTTTTATATACAATAATTTTAATAATTTTGCGCATGAAACAAAATCTATGTACTGTACACTGAACCATCAGAAAGCAAAGGTGTCACTATCCCTGCCACCCATACAGACAAGTTTGGATTTTGGAATACAGTTGTCCTTTCATATTTGCTGGGGTTTGGTTCCAGGACTCCCTGTGGATACCAAAATCCGTGGATACTCAAATCCCATTATATGCAATGGCATAGCAAAATGATATCCCTTATATAAGATGGCAAAATCAAGGTTTGCTTTTTGGATTATTATTTTTTAAAGAATATTTTCAAGCCGTAAATACTTAAATCCATGTATATGGAAGGACAACTGTATGTTTAATTTTGGAATTCCAGATAAGGGATACTCAGCCTGTACGTCAGTAGTATTCTCAGTAAACTCCGGTAACACTACTGTTCTAGGCTTTGGTTTCTCATTGCTGCTCTGGGTACACCTGGCTATTCAGCCCTTTTCTTTATTATACTCCTTCCTAGGATAAATCTAAATTTGCTATCTTGTTTCCTAGTACATCTCAGCCTTTTGACATGGGTAATAAATGCTTATGTTGGACACACATTCATTTTTTTTCCTCTCTGGCATTTCCTCACCTTTTCAAATAGTTTGGCTTTCTGTAGATAAGCCACCTTCATTCCCTAAGCTACTCTCAGTCCACTGTCCAATGTCTTTTTGATAATGCATTTTTACCTGCTGTATTATAACACCATGTTTCACCCTTTGGTTTGATGTAGAAAACATTTACAATGCTCTTGGACAAGTGGGGAAAGTTAGCAGAAGCACCACCCAAAAAGTTTCCATATTATGTTCATCTTTCCTGATTCCTAGATCCTGTGAGGACCAATTCTTTTTTTGATACCATGAAGGGCACTATGGAAGAACTTACTATAAGGTGACAACAGTCATGTCAAGCAGTTGTATAAAAGCTGCATTCAACAGTCATAAAAATGTAAAACACATGTTCTAAGTGGATATGATCATAGGATATCCCAGAGTTATATACCTCATTTCCATCTGTTTGACAAATCTTGGCATGCCATGGTTGACTCGTCTGACTTGATCTTGCATTCAGATATAAAGCGGTCCCATTGTATCGCTTTGGTTTCTCACCTGGGAGAATAGAAATTCATGTAGAGCAGTATTAGCAAATCCATAAAGGCCTTAATAGAATATAACAGAGCAGCAGACTTTCTTTTCAGTCCACACCTTTGATGGCTATTCTGGTACAGTGCTACTCAAAATGGTAGTCTGCGGGTAAGTGTCAGTTTGTGAGCCATTGGTTGCCAGTCAATGGAGAGTTTCCAATAAAGAAAGAAACAGCTGTAGTCAGCAGATGCCAGGCCCTGGCACACTGGCCAAAACAAAACACACCCTGCTAGTCTCTTACATCAGATAGTTTAAGAACCGCTGTTCTAGTACACAGAATACGAACACATGCAGAGTCTAGTAAAATAAAATTGTACACAAATTTCCATGTAACCTGATTGGTTACATTTCATCTAATGACTAAAAAGAGTGGGATACTGAAAAGGTAAAATTTACTTTAAAATATTGAGTTTTAGATTATGGTGGCTGTGGAGAAAAAATATGTTTTTTAAAAATGAACAGTACATGTTGCTCTCCCTAAAGGCTTGAGCGGTAAGTAGTTTTGTTCCACAATTGCCTTAGAAAGTGAGCTGATAAAATTGGATGAATGGAGAGAAAATGGCTGGTATGGGAGTTGGCTTGAGGAGGAAAAGGGTTTGAGGGAAGAGAGAGGAAGTAAAGGGTTTGAGAGAAGAGCAACTGAGGAGACAAACAGTTATAGCACTATGATTCCACTTTTAGTGCTATGGCAACATCTTATGGAATCCTAGGATTTGTAGTTTCGTGAACCTATAATAAACCTCACAATTTAAAATTAAATGGGGTTTCCACCTTAGGCCTGGTAGATCTGGTGAAAAGTTGTACTTTAAGCTTTGCCATGTATGAAGCCTATTAATAAAAACCAGTGTGTATAAAGCACTTGAATATGCTTAGATTTATGCAATTGTTTGTACAAGCAACAACTATAGCAACAACCTTCTGTGAAGCCAGGAAAGCTACTGCCATAATCTCATTAATAACATCATTATATTTGAAAGTTATTGTGATTTAGTTGTTAGTATTTGACCTATGCTATCCTATATAGTCCTAATGTTATTTACTTTTTTTTAAAATAAAGTTAACATACCAATAAACATTACACAAAACAGAAACAAAAACAAAAGATCATTATGACCATATACAAAGAAGAAAAAAACACATACAAAAAAACACACAAGAAGAGACATACCATAGGACAAACTACTGAACTACGTATATAAAATTGCTTCCAACTATCTTTTTTGTGGCTAGTGTGTGTGCGTGTGTATTTCTTCTGTCCTAACTCTCTCTATATAGACAAAATGTTACATTTCTAATAATCAACTAAGTTTTCAGAATGAACAATGATTAATTCACCTTCACACACACACACCCAAAATAAGTCCATCAGGGGTTTCCAATCTTTCATAAAAGTTACTAATGATTTTTCTCTGACCAAAGTATGCAATTTGTCCATTTCTGTCAACTCACTCACTTTTAACAACTATTCTTCCTTAGCAGATAAGCTAATCTTCCATCTCTGAGCATCTTATTTGTTAACATATTTTATATTGCTACTAACTGAGATTCCTAAAGTTAAATAGTTAGTATATATCTGTCTGACTTGTGTGATTTCAGTCTAACCCTCCTCCGCCTTTGCATAGAAACTTGAGATTTTACAATATTATATTGTTAATGGTAAGCACCTGGCTCACTTCCTGAATGAGAGACAACATGAAATTAGAATAGAATAGAAAAGAATAGAATAGAATAGAATCTTTATTACGGTCATAGACCAGCACATGAAATTCACATAAATTACCTGAAGAAGATGGAATATCACTGTAAAATACAGATCTGTGTCCCTACTTCTATTTTCCCTTTCCCAGATTACTTATCTTTTTAGAATCAGTTTGGTTCTATCAAAATAACCACAATCTATTTAACTTGCCTTAAATTTGAAACTAAAGCTTTTTAAAGACTTAAATCTCTGCAAAGTTGCTTGAACTTATACAATAACTTCGGACTAAAGAGCTTTATATTTTCTGATTGCAGATTATGAACTTTATGGAAGATGTACCCCTAGATATATTTTGATGGACCAAAGAGTGATAAGGTTACTTACCGATGCAGAGTTGCAGGATGACTTTGTCATCATCATTTAGCTCCCTACTGAAAGTCACCTTCAACCTGAACTCCTGCCCCCGTCTCACAATCAGGTTACTGTTCTCATAGTCACTGGTATGATGCAGGCAGGCATTGTATTCCCTGAGGAAATCAACTTTAAAAACCTTCAGAAGAGCCCCTGGAAATGACACCAGATGAATATTTACCCATCTTACTTTGGTTTTGTTCTGTGTAAGGATTCTTATTTATTCAAATTTATATTTCACAAAGTTTAAGTGTGGATAGGAGAATGATATTACAAACTTTTAAAAGTCAGCTGTGCCCTTAGTTAAATTTTTCCGGTTTTGGTCAGCCCAGCCCTGTGGAAAGGCTCAAAACAGGGTGCAGGCTTTAGAAAAGTTGATTTACATTTTTCAGTGCACAGGTCTTGGTTCACTCACACATATCAAATAAGAGCACAAATGAAGAAAACCATTCAAATGTGTGTGTGTGTGTGTGTGAAATCCAATTTCCTTCTGTACTTACCAGCTGCCTGGCTCATGATGTTTCCTCAGCTTTACTCCTGCACGTTTTGGAAAACCAGCTGTGGGGTTGTTTTCTTGAACAGGGCAAAGAAGGAAGCTTTTCCCTTTTGACTAGAGTGGTTCTTGGAAAACAAAAGTTGAAATGCAATATAATGGCTTAAATTTTATACTGAAGATAAAAAGGTATTAAGAGACATAAAAAGACATTAAGCAGCCATAATAAGCACATCAAGCAGCTTATCTAAACTCGAAGAAAGTTACAGACTACTAGCATGGGAACCAGTAAGTTAGACTAGAGTGGATTCAGCTGTGTTTAAATACCCAACTTGTCAAAAGCAGGTGAGCCATTAAAGCGCACCAAGAAAGGTTTTAGTCCTTAAAGAGACATGGTTTCCCAACAAATAAAGGAATTTGCAATTGCAAAAGCTGAACAGGGCAGTTGATGGTGGTCTTTCATTCATAGAGTCTCCATAAGTCAAGAAGAAGTGTGTGTGTGTGTGGGTAATCGACTGTCTTTTCTGATGGGATTTTTTTCTGTTCAGAATGATTGTTCATCAAGAAAAAAATTATCTAATTGCTAGTTTCCATAAAAACACACCAACAATAAGTTCTTCTCACAAAATGCTGTATCTGGCCAAAGCAGCTTTAAGCAAGTCCTTGGGCCACTTCAGCAGGTGTGCTAGGAGCAAGATGCATACAGTATTCCACTTGAAAACTGAAAATTTGTCTTATACAGACTAAGACTGAAGCCTGAAGCCAGTTTGTATAGTTCAAAATTTTAAGAATATCCACTTTCTATTTTCTCCTACCCATATGCTTCTATCTTCTGTATGATTATCCGCTCACACAAATTTGTCAGCAGTGCAACATGCTTTACAATATGTGTGTAAAATTCCAGAAGTAATAGCTGTTAAGCTTGTTGCATCAAATGGGGGGGGGACTAGTTCTGTGGTACTTTAATGAATATCAGTTTTAGGCTGCAACCCTATTCTTACTACCTGGCAATAAAGCTTATAAACTGAATGAGATTTGCTCCTAAGTAGAGCTGTATGGGACTGCACTGTGTATTAATACAAGCTTTTGCAGACTGGAACCCACTTACTCAGATTTATAAAATGTTCATGCATTCTAGTTCAGAAAAGCTTATGTAATAAAGATTTCAGGAAATCCCAATACAGACATTATACTATACCCATTACGGTTTAAATGTGATATCCTGCAATGTTTGATTTATTGTTTTTGTTTTAGTAATTCAGGAACTATATGCTTATTTTTTGGCCTGCCCAGATATTTTGTTTCTATGGAACCAAGGAATGTACCTGAAATCTATAAAATGTTAATTCTATGGCCTGTATGTGCCACATATGGACATCTGTATAAAAACACTTCCAGAGTCTCCCAGCACTTTAAAGACTAACAAAGGTTAGTTTTCTTGGGAGTGAGACCTATTGAGTTCAGTGGGGTCACTTACTCAGCATTCACCAGTTTGAACAGAAATGTATTAGGGTGTAAGTTTTTGTGGGAGACAGTACAAGGGCCCTTGGTGTGATTTAAGTTAACCACTTCATGGTTCTGGTGGAGAGGACCGTAACACATTGTGAAGCCTTTAAGCTTTTACAGATCTAGTGTTGGTTTTGCTGCTACAGACTCTCTGGAAATTTTGCAGATTTCCAACTTTTGCCAAAAACAAAATAAAGGCCTTGGACCATATCAGTGATTGGTCCAATCACTCCAATTTTTTTTCCAGTTGCAAAAGACAGCTGTGTGAGAGAGTAGCACTCATGATATAGCTCTGAAGCATTCGTAAGTGACCAGGCCCAGGAAAAGGGGAAGCAGACCTTCCTGCTGAAATGCATAAAGAAGTAAGCATGTTGCAACACATTTATGAAAAACCGCACTTGTTGGAGAAATTTCCATGCTGCTTTTGTGTGTGTGTCTGTATCAGTTCATCTTTTCCATAGCAGACTGGATACCAATCTGCCTTTGAGGCCATCACCCTTGGAAGTTCTCCTATTCTTGATTAGCAAGCAAGAATCAGTCCCCTGGCCTAGGGTCAATGATTTGAATGGTTTCCTTATTACTTTTCTTCAAACCATTGACAGCAGTTCCAAAAGAAGTTCTGAAAAATCAGACTTTTCCACTCATTCTTCCAAGTTTTTATTACTTGACTTTATCTCTTTAAATTGACTAGCTAGATGGTCTTGTGAAGTTTTGGAACTGCCCTGAGCATATTTTAACCTTTTTGGTCTATTTTCCAAACAGTTGTTGTTGTGTACTTTCACGTTGTTTCTGATTTATCATGACCCTAAGATGAACCTGTCACAGGGTTTTCTTGGCAAGATTATTCAAAGGAGGTTTCCCTTTGCCTTCATCTAAGAGAGTGCAACTTACTCAATGTCACCTAGTGGTTTCCATGGCTCAGTGGGCATTTGTACCCTGGTCTCTAGAGTCCTAGGACATTTTCAGACACGACTTACAGCAGAAGAATCGAGCGGGAGAGCTTCGCCGCTGCAGCATGGCAGGGGACCCATTTCGGATGATGCCGTCCCTGTGGTGAAATCGTCCGTGTCACTTCTGTTTAGGATTGGAGCCGGCCGCGCCATATTCCGCCAGATTTTATTCACGGAAGTTGTCCATGAATACAAAATGGCACAGCCAGCTCCAATCCTAAATGGAAGTGACACAGACGATTTAGCCGCAGGGACAGCATCGTTCGAAAAGGGTCCCCTGCCGCGCTGCAGCGGCGAAGCTCTCCCGCTCAATTCTTCCACTGTAAGTCATGTCTGAAAATGTCCCTAGTCCAACACCCAAACCACAGTCATCTGCTATCACTTCCCACAGGTATTTATTTTCTTTCTCTGTGTAAAAGAGAGGTGGACAAAATATGGCCCATGGACTACAGGGCACACACCACAGATTCTTTCCACCCTCCCCATAAGTGTCCACATGTTAGTCCTCAGATTTGCAAAGCATGCCCCCAGAAGCTTTTGGCAATTTTATCCCTAATTGTAATTTCAGCCCAGAACTGTTTTTTGGTGGTGGTGGTGAGATGATATAAAAAAAGCTCAACTAGGATCAGAGTGCAGCTCATGAAGAGATGAGCAAAAATGCTCTCCCCAGCCCAGTTACACTCAGGTGTAAAAGACACTGCTAAGGGTTTTCTGCTCATCTGCTTTTCTACAGTTGCCAGTAGCTTAGGACTTTTTCGGATGGGGTTTTGTAACGGAAGCAGCCTCATCCCCGTTGCAAGGCTGCTGTGTGGCAGGGGGTCCGTTTCAGATGACGCTCTCCCCTGCCAATACTGTTGCGGAAGTGCTGGGACACTGCAGTGCCGTATTTGGCGATTTTTAATCAGAATCAACTTTTGTGATTAGAAAATCACCAAATATAGCACTGCAACATCCCAGCACTTCCGCAACAGTATCGACAGGGGAGAGCATCATCCGAAACGGACCCCCTGCCGCGCAGCAGCCTCGCAATGGGGACGAGGCTGCTTCTGTTACAAAAGCCCATCTGGAAAAGTCCTAAGTTTGCTATCTATCGCCACCTAGCCGAGATTGTTCTCTTGTCATTTCTGTGAGGTGATAATTTAGATATCCATTCTTGAAAACTGTGAAAATTCTTTCAATTGTTAAGATTGGGCTTCTTCCCCCACCCCTCCCTTCCAGACTTCTTCCAAGAGAAGCTCGTTGTGACTTAGGCAGCAAAATAGAAACCCCAGGGTCAGGAAGACAGTAAAATAGATCTCTTCTTCTTATCCACCAGTGACTATAAAAAGAATGGGGTCAGATTGCTGAAAGTAATTAGTTTTGTGATAGAGCTGGGTTGTGTTGTTCCCCAGATGCAATGATGATGTGTATTCTGAAGTGCTTTACAAGTTTTTCATCTTGGAACCAACTCACTTTATCTAAGCCAGTGAATTATAATGAAGAGCCTTAATGTTAAATATATTGAGCCTGGCCTATTGGTCTCAGCTGACAATTGATTATTATCTTGAGAAAATGTGGTCACTGGTGATTTAGATTTTCAGTAATGGCTATCCAAAGCAGTTACCTGTGAGTATTTGAACATATGTAGAGTAACTATATTCCACGACCACAGCAACCTGTTGTATACCATATATTATCTGAAGGAACGGCAGAGTTTTCATGTCCCCCATCAAATCCCCTGTGAAATGTGGCCATTAATCTTGTAGATCATGAGTAAATTATCAATGTGACTTGAACTCCAGACCTTTTCATATTTCCCTGCTAACATATCAGTGTTACCCTTAATAATTTGACCACAATGAATCTCAAATCCCTTCATTTGTTCTATTTCACTATTATGAGGAGGATCCAGTTAGGAAATTATCTAAGTGGAAAGTGCTCTTATTTATCCAAATGCCTGATTTGCACCCATTTCCTTTAAATGTCTTATCCCCCTTGAAATTATACTGTATACCTGAGGTTTCAGAAACAGAATGAAAAATAGCTGGTAGAGGGCTAATAGAAAATCATCCCCACTCCCCATGTGGATAGAAGTGCTTTCCTCCAAACCAAGGCCACAATTGGTTTCAGCCCATAATGTAAAAAGAAGCTTGTATATTCTTGACAGTAGATGTCTGTTGGTAGAATGTATTTATTTTAAAAAAGTTTTTCCAATTCCAATATTTTTCTTAGCTCAAGCTTATTTCTCAGACAATTTCTTTTATTTCAGAGAAAATGCTTCTAAACTTGTAGATGCTGTAAATATGGGGAAATTTCTTCCATTCCATTTATCTTTTATATCAGCATATGAGAACTCTTTTAAAGTGAGGTTTCAATATGTGTAAACCTCATACTTCTTCTGTAGTTCATATCCTTGTGTATCAGGACTGTGGTCATGTCTACAAAATCCAGATGAAATTCAGTTTACTCTGTCCCAGAGCTGTCCCAGATGAACCCTGTTAGGGCCACACTTACTTGGTTTATGCCAAAGGGACATTGTATAGATGTCCACACATGTACCCTGGCTAAAACCCAAACCTGCACCACTTTGTTGCTGCTGTCCCATTCTCAGGTTCACCATTGCTTTCTTCGTGGCCAAGCCCCTCCCTGGCAGAGCCTCACTGGTTCTCAGTCACTTGCACTGAGGTCAGAATGAGGTGGTCTGCCATGCAGTCAATCCTCACCTTGATCTCATGGCTGGGCACCTCATTCTGACCTCAGAGTGAGTGAGTGCACACCAGCGGGGCTCTGCTTTCCCAGCTAAGCACAGTCACTTGCTCTGAGGTGAGAACGAGGTGCCCAGCTATTTGATCAATGGTGATGGGGATAGCCCTATTGACCTCTTCACTGTTGATCTCATGGCTGTGCACCTCATTCTGATCTCAGAGTGAGCGACTGCATGCCAAAGGGCCTCAGTGCTTGGCTGGGAAGGCAGCAGCAGCAGAAGAAGGGGACATTAGCAGCAGCCAAGCAATGTGGTCCAGGGAGAATGGACATTTATTTTTCATGGTTGTGCTGTGCTGGGGAGTGGGTGGTAGACCTGGATTATTACTGTTAAATGACCATAGCAACTACCACTGACATCTAATAAAAAATGGCAACACTTGTCATCCAAAAATCTGATGCAACCTCGATCGAGTTGGCCACACATACAAAAGTCCATCAAAGACCAGATTTTCCTGGAAACTGTGGAGCAAGAGATAATTTTTTAAACATTTTAATTTTTTTAAAAAAGAGATAATTTTTTAGCCATTAAAGGCTAAAAAAAAAGGTGCTTTAACTATGTAAAGAGCCTTAAGTCGTGTGTTCCTATGGCACCAGATTTGAGATAGTTATGGATCCCACCCCCCAGTATAGAAAAGCCCTGTAATGCAGATAAACCAGGCTAGTTCCTTTGAATATATCCCATATCCCCAAAAGTTTACTAATTCACCTCATTCACTTTAAGAACTCCAAGTGAAAGGATTCTCCATATTCATAGGCAGTATAGCTCCTTTTAAATCAACAGTGGCCTTAGCTAGAAACAAGGTATTTAGTAACTCTCTCTGTGTGTAGGAATGTACTTTACTGCATAGGAGCTATGATCTGAACAGGCTTTAAAACTTTTACTTCTGACAGTTTTGGATAGTTAGTTCAGCTGTTGACAGTTCCTTTTTAGCTCAGTTCAAAGGGAGAGAGGACAGAATCAGTGAAGAGGAAAGAGCCCACGTTCAGCTTTATAACAAACCACACAATGCTGACTGATCGCATTACTTTCTGTGATGAGTTTTCAAGAGGTGGGTTGTTTGAAGAGCTGGTAGAATATTGTGTGGTATATGGAACACTGAATCTGTGGCCATGGATGTTTCCCAAAGAGGGGAGAAAACATTTGGTTTAAAGCAAAATGGCATGGAATTTCCCAGCACATGGAAATTCAAATATGAAGAAAGTTAAAAGTACAAGAGGAATGTATTAATTTGTCCATATTATTAAATTAGTGGGGCAGGGAGTGAGCTTTACTCAAACATGGGTGAGAAACTAGCAGGGTTCACCAACCAGACAGCTGGGTTGCACAGAAATAGAATCTGTTTTGTTCCAGCAATATATAATTTGGCTTTTGCCTTCTCAGAAACCAGCTGCAGGCATTTGCAGCAAATCATAAGGTTTCCTATTGTTGAAGAGTCCTGTGTCTAGCACCTGATGACTTAATGGAATACTGCAGGCAGCTAATTAATTAAAATAACGTCATCCATTAAAAAAACAAATTCAACCAGAGATGCTCATTCTCAGAGTCCCCTTATTATGAACACCAAGTTGCAGGTACTTAGGTTTCAGTTTTGGAGCTATGAGATGAGACAGACAAAATTGTATCATTATGGTTCTAATTATCTTTATTGTAATGCAAAGTGTAAAAGGTAAAGTGTGCTACACAATTTTATCACAGCAGTGATTCACAAGAAATTTACTTGGGAAGGTTACATAGTAAAAACACTTGAGATTATAAAAGAAAACCAGGTCTGCTTATAAGCCAGGCATTGCATATTTAAACATTAAGAAAATAAGATGCAATCAAATTATTATCTGCTAGAATCAAACACAATTACTTTTAAGAGGCTCAAACTCTCAGGCATTAATGACTTTCTATTAGACATTTTTGCCTCATAATGAAGGCTGCAAACAGTGTAAAATGCTTATTTTGACACAGCCTGATGGCACTTGGGAATGCCACTATTCAGTGATGACAATAAATTTTACTGCAGTGATTCCTTTCACTTGGACAGAGTTCCATCTGGCCACTATCATTTGATCTCCAGTCTTTTTTGCTGTACATTTTATTTTGGATGTTTTAGTTTCACCAGGTTGAACAATCCTAGTAAATGAATAAAATACAAACATATTAATAATACTAATCATTATAAATAGTCCTTAACATCCTCCTCCCACATTAATATGCTTGTGGAATTTCATGTGGCCATCCTGGAAAGGTTATTTCCACTTTCTAGATCCAGTCAAAGTTGCATCTTTTGGGGCAAGACTCCACTTATTAAAGGAAAACTTCTTGCATCCTTGACTCAACTATTTAACCCATTCTGCCATTCCTTGGGACTTGTCTGTGCCCGTTTTCATATATTCTATGAGAGTCAATATGGTGTTATGGCTTAATTATTATACTATGACTCTGGAGATCAGAGTCTGAATCCCTTGCTCAGCCATGGAAATCCACTGGGTGACCTTGGGCAAATCACATTCTCTCAGCCTCAGAGGAAGGCAATGGGAAATCCCACCTGAACAAAGTTTGCCAAAAAAAAAAAAAAACTGTGATAGGGTCACCATAAGATGGATGCAACTTGAAGGCATACAACAACAACAGTGAGCTCTTGTGCCAGGGTTAAGAAAGGTCAAATAAGCCATGGCTAGATGGGGCAATGCTCTGACTCTGTACAATAACTTATATCAAGTTGGATAAGTTGAGTACATTTCTACCCAGGAGATCCCACCAGCTATGATTCAGGATATGGCAGGCATATTATACCCCTATTGGAAGAGTCCTCTTCAGACAAAAACAAAAAACAAAACACAACCATCCAGCAGTCCCCACACAAACTGGCAAAGCTTGAGGTCTGGGAATAACCTGGGTCCCCAACTGACATGACTAAAGGTCCAAGTAAATTCATCAACAAAACCCACATATTGGTTTCATTGCCTCAAACAGCTTCTCCTCAGTAAAAGAAACAAAAGTTTAAGCCATTGAAAAGCAATTTTCCTTCCCCCGCCCAGCTCTTTCTGCCTTGTGGAGCTACTGGTATATATTGGAGGAATGTGTATATTCTTGAAATTCCTGTATTCCTGTCATATTTTGCTTTTCTAGAGGTTGACCTCAGAGTTTTATTGGACTTTGGCTTTGGAAACCTGCAGTCAGCTTCCATTACTCTCTGATAAGACTTTGTTGTGACCTTGTTTCTGTGTCCTTGATCCTGTCTTTGGCGTCTCCCTGCCTGAGTTGTCTGATGGCTCTGGGAGGCTCTACTGAGGCTGACCGTAGATTGTTTGACCTAGTGCTATTGGGCCTTGCCCACCTGGAGCCAGGACAAAGCCATTATAATTACATTTGCCTTACCCGAGGTCAGATGCCTTTTGTGGAGGAAAGTCCAGGTCTTCTACAAATAGTTTGCAATTTTCTAAGCGAATGGAGCAGGTATTCTTGAAAATCACTTTATAGGTAAATGTTTCATTCACCTTTGCTGTTTCGGGCACCTGTAAAACAAAGAAATGCCTCAGATTTTTTTAAAAAAGGATTTTTTAAAATAAGTACTTAACAAAGTAACTTCTCCGGGCCTGACCCCTCCAAACCTGACAGAAGTATCATTCAACCAAGCTCTGATTGTCAGCAGAATGGACCTCCTTCTCCCCATGCAGCTGATGCCTGGTAAAGTAGGTGGTGGCAGGTGGTGTTAAGTTAAGATTGTGGCAATAGTGTCAAAATCATGATAAAGTAGTGATTGTGAATATGAAACGGTTATGATTAGGCAAACTGGAATGGCCAGTGCCTTTTATTTCCCTTTCTCTTTCAAATTAACACAATCACATGGTTACAGAAATACGATGAGATGCCTAAAGCTGATGTGTTAACATGGGTGAGATGATCTGCTCGAAATGTCTGCGATTCTCACTTAGAAAGTAGAAAATGCACAGTGCAAACAGAAAGATTAAAGAAGGATGTAAGGGGCATCTGCTTAGTGGCTAAAAGGATTTGGCTTCTTTGACCAACTGCTCCACTGATGAAAGATGCATTCATTTTATCAGGGGTAATAATCTTTTCTCCAATGCCACCACAGCTCATCCTATTCAGTAGGATTTTCAACCCGGGTAGCATTTTCAGGGAGTAGAAGGGCTGCCATAGAATACAGAGGAAGGGTTGGAGAAATTTGCTTCTGCCAGTCTAATTGCACGGACCTAAATCTAGAACCATTTTTTTAATGGTGCACACATATTCTACATTCTTAAAGATGTACCTGTATACCTAAAACACCAGTTTAAAACAGCTCTAGATTTCTAGGGTTTTGGCTGCCTAAGTATTAAACAATTCACTGTGGATCAACCTTTTTGTTTTACTTTGTCTGTATTTACTCATAATCTCAGTATTTCTGTTCTAATCAGGGCCAGCCCTACATTAGGCATAGTGACATGGCAGCCTTAGACAGCAGACATTTGGCAATATGAATGGGTAGTAATTGTTAATTATTCACTTTGTTTTATTGTTTAACATACTTTTTTTCTGGCACAGATAGAGAAGAGCTTATGGAATTTTCTGTCTCATGCATCAAAAAATCTTGGTTCTTTTAAGTAATAATGTATCTTGAGCTGTGGGAATGGGGCCCCTATTGCTTATCTGCTTCAGGCAGCAAAATATCTTGGGCCAGTCGTGACTCATAAAATAAAATAAAATGCCATCACCTTCTCAGCATAAACCTGTTAACAGATAAATTCTTACTTCCAGTTTGAGCTGTGGATATTGAAAATCCAATGTCACCGTTTTTGTATATTTTTCACCGGTTTCTTGAATATGACCAGACATATTGACTTTGACTCGTAGTCCATTCTCTGTTAGACTCAGTGTCTTCAAGTAATCCTTAGCAGGTATTGTTTTCGAGATTTTAGTACCTGCATCAACACAGAGAAGCGAGAGTCAGGGAGAGGAACATACATATAACACAGCACAAAAGAGGGAAACCTGATGCAAGTGGGTTTTTTTGTTTGGATGATGCTGTCTGCTTGCAAGATGATGATATCAGTTGAGGAGGGGATTGTGAAGATTGACCCTTCCTGTACGTATTGTTCTTGAATCCAAAATCTCAGGGCTCTTCCCGACTACCCAATATTTCTGGTAAATCTCAGGGCCTTCTGTTTCAGGATTCCATAGCATGGAACTGGCAAAATCCCCTCCAAGTATTCCTTGCCTAAGAAAATTCTATGAAATTCATGGGGCCAACATAAGTCAACAGGTGACCTGAAGGTGCATACACACACAGTGTTTGTGTCCCCTCCTGTATCCAGTCATGTCTTAAATATACCAAGTTTTTGATCCTGTTTTGTTGCTAGTGTAACAAAGTTTAGCATTACACCTGGCCTGCAGCTTTCTTTTCTCCTACTTGAGGTGTGGTATAAGTGTGGTTTCTTTCCATTTCCCTGCCATCCCCTCCATGAACCCAGCAACTCTCCCCACATGCTCTGCCCCAGTATCCATGTTCTGTGTCTCACACCTTTCCCCCCATAGGCATAGTACTAAAGTCCTATACCATTTTAGCACTATAACTGTAAAAGCAAGGAAGAAAAGAAAAAAAGAACTGTTCCATCCAAAATGTAATCAGGGAGCCAATGTCTGCAGAAAATGCTGTGGTACTTGTGTAGGCATTAAGCTGTGTTGGGGGCATGATTTTCCCTCCATCTGCACAATTTCTGCCACGACCTTGTTGAATCCCAGTTTGGGGGGGGGGAAGGTGGGTATAAATAAATCAGTTGAACTCAACCACCCCCATGCTCCTCCCTAGTATCCACCTCACCTGTTTTGTACACGCACACATATATATATACACAATCATAGTGCTATGCCACTTTAGCACTATAGCCCTAAACAAAAGGGGAGGAAAAGAAGAAACATTCAGGAGATTCTCAGACATGGGCAAAAAGCACAAGAGGAGCACAAGACAACAGTACTGCGAATGGGTCCTGGTTTTGCACGCCTTTGTCATCCTCACATGCTGACTCTGTATTGCAGTGATGAAAAAGGCATCACTTTTCATTGACAGGAGACTCCCGTCAATGAAAAGTGATGCCTTATTCACCACTGTAGCACAGAGTCAGCATGTAAGGACAATTATATCATTTGAAATTGGGACCCATTCATGGAACAGTGACATCATCCTCTTGTGCTCCTCTTGTGCTTTTTGCTGTGTCTGATAATCTCCTCAGTCTGATAACCAGCAATGTAACAAGGGAAGAAAAGTCAACAGAAAACTTCCATGGCAAAGGTCACACCTTTATTTCAAATATGGGACCACCCAAAAGTAGCAGGAGGAACTCAGACAATGGATACAGATGTGTGACATTTACCCTGGCCTAGGACATTTTCAGACACGGTTTATTCATACCTAGGGCGGGAAGAGCTCCCGGGAGAGGGACGGGGCTCTTGCGCGGCAGGGGGCGTTTTCGGACGCCGCCATCCCTCTCCCGAAAGCATCTGTTTCAGTTCCATGAAGCTTCGGAAGCCGCAGAGCCATATTTTAAGCACGGTGCTTAAAATATGGCTCTGTGGCTTCCGAAGCTTCACGGAACTGAAACAGATGCTTTCGGGAGAGGGATGGCGGCGTCCAAAAACGACCCCCTGCCGCGCAAGAGCCCCGTCCCTCTCCCGGGAGCTCTTCCAGCCCTAGGTATGAATAAACCGTGTCTGAAAATGTCCTATATTGGAGAATCCCAGGACTGAAAAAGTACAGCCCTGGTTAAAAAGTTGCTGCCAGTACTGGAAATTCACAAGAAAAATACCATCACAGGGAGAATGCTATATGGGTATCGGGGGGGGGGGGGAAGCTGATATTTACAGCAATAACTCCCACCAGCTCCCAAAGCTTTTTTTTAAATTAATATTTTTTATTATGTTACATAACCAATTCAAAACCAGTTCATATTTGACATATTATCTCTCAGTACATGTAACTATTACATTACATTCCTAAAAAAGAAATATGTCTTTAAAGAAATTCATGAAATTTTATCCATTCATTTAAATATATTATCTTTACTAACATAAACATATTCTTCTTATCTTTGTCTTCTTTTTTTTTTTATTATACAAAATTTCCAGTCTCATCCCCGATTCACCAGGGTTTCACTAATAACTAGTCACAATATAGAATGATTTCCTTTCCCCCAATTTATCCTGATTCTCCTAAATTTGTTGAATCTTTAAATTTAATTTGATCCTAACTCTACACTTCAAGAACATTTCCAAGATCTAAGTTATACAAATCCTTAAATCCATCTTTATAGGTCAAATTTATCCAGACTTTTCCACTTTCCCCCCAAAACCTTTTGATTGGAGTCCATTCCTTTTCAATTGAATTGCTTGCCTTATCTTTCAGTAAAGCGGTTAGCTTATCCATATCTATCATATCCTTCAATTTAATCAACCACTCCTCCACTGTGGGATGTTCCTTCTTTTTCCATTTTGAAGCATATAACAATTTTGCTGCCGATATCATATATGTTAACACTCTTGTGATGTCCAGCCAGGACTGTTTAAATCTCCCCTGCATTTTCCTTTGTTTTCTTTTCAAGGCCTTAGCATGTCTGAGTATAGGAATACTCCATTGTATTAGACTTGTGGGAGGAGCTAAGAATTCCCCTGCATTTTTCTAGGTTTTGGTTTGTTCCTTCCCAGCAAGCTCTGTTCACCTAGAAGCCTTTTGTTCCTTTGGGCAGTCTTTGCTGTGAGCTTGCAGAGAGCAGTTCTCGTGGCAAACAGGCCCAGACAGCCGGGAAGGGCATTTCTTACACCATCAGCCAAATTAGTTACCAACACCATCAGCCAAATTAGTTGCCAATAACAAAGGAATCAGGAGCTGAAAGACCCTGCACCAGCTTCATTGAGTGAGGAGAACAAACCCAGAGAGATGTCACCCTGAAGACAGCTGAAACTCCTACTGTAAAGTACCTTTCATTTCAAGCCTTTTAGAGCTGGGGAGGAGAAAGCCCTTTTCTTTTGTTCTTTAAAATAAACTTCCCCCTTTTTTGAACTGGATATTCAGCATCAGAGCCTTTTTGGGTATAGGAGTTTGATCTCACCAGGGTACTGGCGTTGCATACCCAAACCTGCCACCACCTTTAGTTGGGTGTGTCTTCACAACTCTCCAATACCCTTTAACGGTTTTTCCATTTATTTTATATATCATATTTAATAGATAAATCTCTGGATTCATTGGGAATCCTACACCTAGAATTTCACTTATAGTAGTATGCATTTTCCCCCAGTAATTTCTAGCAATAGGTTAGCTCCACCAGATATGAAATAAAGTGCCCTTTGCCTGTTCACACTCCCAGCAATTTTTATTTCCTGTATTATACATCTTATTTAGCTTTACTGGGGTAAGATACCATCTATAAAACATTTTAAAGTAATTTTCTTTCAAGTTTTGAGACAAGGTAAATTTCTGAGTATCTTTCCATGATCTCTCCCATCTATCTCTCTACCTATCTCTCTATCTTATTCTATAACCTGACCTCTATCTTGAGCCCATTTAATCATTTGCTCTTTAATATATTCACTTTATAGCTCTCTTTCTTTAAAAAAAACTATAATATTTTGCTAAATGATATTTCTTTTTATCGAAAATTATTTCATCTAGCTTGTTTTCTTCTAAATCAAAGTTCTCAATTCTGTAATCCATTTTGTATCTTTCATAAATCTGTTTCATAAATCGGCAGGCCTTTCCTAATTAGATCCCGGCCTCAGGGGATCCTGGCCTCTTCTAGCCTGCTGGCCATTTATTATATTTTATCGTATTTATAGTTTTAAATGTGATTTTAGATTAGTTGTTTTTAATTTATATTTGTTTAATGTTTTTTTATGGGGGAGGGTGGGAGTGGGGGTGTTTAGGGATTTTATTTGTATTGTATTTTATATTTTGTAAGCCGCCCCGATTGTTTTAACAGAGGGGCGGGGTATAAATAAATTTTATTATTATTATATTATTATTATAAAGAAACCAGTTCACCCTGAAGCCTTTTTCTTCCAATTTTTCCTCTATTCTTTATCTGTATTGACCAGCCTGGAGGAGCCCCTCAGAACGGGTAAAGAACATGTACTTCTTTCTTCTCTTGTCAGATGTCTTCCACTTAAAATGGAAAACTGTATAAGGACATCAGAGAAAAGAGCAGGAATGTCCACTACAAAGAGGTATTCGCATGTCCTGTTCTAATCTGTAGTTCCAAACATAGCATTCTTCACAGCAGGATGCTTACTTAAAGAAAGACTGAGGAGAAATCCACAGTACACAAATAATGCAGTTTGAAACTGAATTATTTGCATGGCTCCTTCTTATGGAATCTTGCAATATGTAGTTTTACAATGTCTTTAGCCTTCTCTGCCAAAGGGTGCTGGTGCCTCACAAATCCCAGGATTCCATAGGAAGGAGCCATGCAATTAATCCAGTTTCAACTTGGATTATTTCTCTAGTGTGGATGCCCCCAAAGATGCTTTTTCTCTACTGAGGTGAAAAGCCACCAGCAAAATAAGAAGACATGGGATATGACTTCATGGGACTTTGCATACACACCTTGCTTGCCTTCTGCATGGACAGTCTCCTGGAAAGGTGGAAGTCCTGCATGTACTTTTCCAGCATATGACTCCAGATGGGAAGAGACAGAAAGGATGACTTTTAGTGCACTTGCAGTCTTGTTCCTCACAACAACATTCAGATCAATGGGTTGTCCTAGTACAAGTGCTTTTTCATTTTCCAAGTCAAGTTCGATGCTTGCTTTTAAAGTCTTAAAGACACTTTCTGCTGCTTGAGTAGGAGACTTCACATGAGACATAGCAGTTTGTGTAGCTCTCTTTTCCTCTTCAGAGCCTGAAAACAGGAAAACAGGAGAATCATTTTAATTCTGAACCTTTGGTGTTACTTGTGAGCTGCATGGTTAAAACAGCTTTCTGGGAAACTGCAGAATTGCTAGAAATATAATAGCTATCTGAAGCCATTCCAGCCTGATTTCAGCTTTGGGTGATGTATCTTGCAAAAGAGATAAGAGGAATGTCACCTAGTTGTTTCTCCTGGACCCTGAAAGCATGACATAGGATTGGTAACAATATGTTGTGGACTAGATGTCTAGGATGGGCATGGGAGATAGTGGTTCCTCACTCACCTCCCAAGTCTTGATATTTGATGCCAGAAGATATTGCTGGAGGAGACTATTGGTCTGTTCTCTTGAAGTTGTGCAGGATTGTTCCACAAGTTTTATCTTGTTGTCAGTGCTATTTAACATCTACGCAAAATAACTGAGGAGGTTTGGATTGCAGTTCCACCAGTACACAATGGACTTGGATCTATGGGGTTGTCTAAATGGTGAAACTACTCCTCATAGAATTCAAGGAGAATATCTTTTGTCTAAATGGGATCCTGTAGGAATTCACTGTTTTTGGAAGGAGGGGACCCCAAAATGCCATATATAGCACAGGAAAAGCCTTTGCAGCTTTTCCTGAAGTTTTAAAAAAACTGTGAGGGAAATGTGCATTCCTGCTTGTTGGGACAACCAATTCAGATTGCAGCACATTCTCAGTGTGGATGGAAATGGTTTTCTGATTGGTTGGACATGCTCAGGGGTGGAGCTTGCCAGCAACAAAGTGGCCAGAACCACCATGTTGAATGTTCATGGTAGCGATCGTGCACTGAGGCAATGAAATGGAGTTTTTAAAGCTTGTTTAAGTGGAAGGTCGCACTTTTGTACCTTGGATTTACTTTAAAAAAAATACTGTTCGGCAGCAGCAACTTGGGGAGAATAAAAACATGAGTAATTCACTCAGGCCATCTTGATTTGCAGGCATGCCTGTGTGAACATGAAACACAGATAGCTTCACATACCTGCAATCTTTTTATAAAAAACCAACATGGAGAGAAATGGATGGTGCTGCAAATTGACATTACTGCATGCCAGTCCACATTTTATTGCCTTGTATAGACAAGCTCTATCTTAGTTTCATCAAATTCAGATGAACTATCTGGATAAGACAGAGGTGGATGGGTGGTTTATCAGAGTTGGAAGATCCATTCTTTCTGAGAGACAGGATTCACAGTTGATAGATGCTATCAGGTCTGATATTGTTTTTAGAGATCTATTTGCTGGGTAAGTACCATTGTAGTTTTAGCTCATTGGGTTAGTGTGCTATCTGGAGAAAACCATGATCACTATGTACTGATAGGATGTTATTTAGAATATTGCCATGACTTGCACAAGCAACTGCTTTTTAAAAACTGGTCACAATGCCCAAGCAGAGCAAAGCACAACTGCACATATATTATCCAAGATCAAGTAAATGGAGCACATTATAACAGTTCTGGAAAAGTTGCATTGGTTTCTAGTTCATTTCCAGAGACAATTAAAAGTGATGCTTTTGACATATGGAGTACTAAACAGCTTGAGACAAGGGTGCCCTAAAGATCTACTTTCCCCATGTGAATCTGCCTGGCACATGGGCTCTATTCCCGCTACCTTTGGCACTGGGTGTAAAGCAGGTAGTTGTTATGCCCTGCTCCTCTGACTGTGAAGATGAACCAGGGGAGGATAGAGCTTTAGAGCAGGATACACTGCAGGGAGTAGATTTATCAGCAGAGATTCCTGACCCCTCTGGAGCAGTTTTATCAACCCCCGACCCAGCAGAGTTTCCTGGCCCCTCAGATATAGCAGAGGGGGACATAGCAGATAACCTAGACCCAGTCCTACCTACCTTCCAAGAATGTAGGCACAAAAAGGAGGAAAATGCCAAGCAACCAGAGAGCACCTGTGTAAACCCTGAAAGCTATAAATGAGTGTCAGCTGCTATGCAGAATTTGTTGGAAGTTTTCTGACTACTTTGTTGGGAAATCTCTGCTATTGCAAAGACTCCAGTTGCCTTGTTTGGTCTTCGATCCTTAGATTTGTTACTAGACACTCTGCTAGCCTTGATCCTTGATTACTGGATTGGTAAACTGGACTATTGTCTTGTTCATGTGTTTTAGATTTGATGCTTAGGAACTCTGCCTGAAAATCTTTGCTTCTGTATAGCCATGTATTCCTTGATAAACTGTAAGCAAACTATCTGTGGGCTGCATCTCATTCTTGGCTGCATCCTTGGACAGTAGTGTTTGGTGACAAGGCCTTTCTGTTGTGGCACCTCCTCTCTGGAACTCTTTAGGGAGATAACTTCCTGGTACCATCCTTAGTTGCTGCCTAAACAAAACTTATATTTGCCAGATGCTTTCAATTTTTACTCTTTTGGGATATGATTCCCATGCATGCTATTCTAAGAATAAGCCCAACTGAGTTCAGTAGGACTTACATCTGAGTAGAAGTTTGTAGTTAACATGTACTGTTAGTCTTGCTTTGCATTTTTGCTGGCTTAAGCTGCTTGTCTGAGTGCCATTTCATGGAAAGTTAAGATGTAATTTATCAGACAAAATGCTTTATTATTTTCTCTTTGTTCTCATTACTTTTCTTGTACTTTACATTTTTAACTGCAAGCTGCTCTGAGGTCCATGGCTGAAGAGCACCCAGTAAATAATTGGGATGAATAAAGAAGTCACAGTTAATGAGTTTTCTCAAACTGAGGAAGGAAGGTAGGTCATTTCTCTTCAGGAACTGAGAATGCCAGCTGAATCTCTAAAAAGCTGTTGGTCTGTATGCAGCAAGTAGTTTTCTAATTATTCAAGCAAGTAGTTTCAGTGGCTTTTGTAGGTTTACTTTAAGTATGACTAAATCTGGACCCAACCTATTGCACCTGAAAGACTGGGGGATTGTCCAGACAGTGGAGATTATCATACAGGTCTCTGGAAAATATTTCTGTCCCACTACCCCCCCCCTGCCCCACTTCCACTCCACTCCCATCCCTGTAACACTAAAACAAACAAACTTTTCAAACACTTACCTTAAAATGGGAGAGAAATGGCTCCCCATCCCCTCGGCTTCCCTGCAGTAAATGCAGCTGTTGTAAAGCTGCTTTTACTGCAGTGAAGCCAAATTCTGCTCAACACAGAAGTCTTTGGCAAGACCTCCAACTGATGTCACATCACAATCCCATCTCTCCGGGTCCTCTTCACTTGCTCATCATTCCATTATAAAAATTAAATGGGCTTCTTATTCATGGATTTTCCCATGAATAAGAGAAAGCAGGAAAGGAAAAGGAGCAGAACGAGAGCATCCCAGGACCGGGACAAGATCGTCTAAAAGGTAAGCCTTTTAGCGATCTCCTGTTGTCCCTGTCCTGGGATATTTTCAGGTGTGATAATCTCCAGTGAAAAAACTCCTCATATTATTTGAGGAGAATACCTTTTGTCTCAACGAGATCCCTCAGTTATTTGCTGTATTCAGAAGGAGAGGGGTAGAAAACTAGGCAGGAAAAGCATTCACAGCTTCTCCCGAGTTTTTTTTTTAAAAATGCATGGGCAATGCACATTCCTGCTTATTAGGACAGCTTATTAGGATAGCATCGCAGCGCATTTCTGGGTAAGAGTGGAAGTGGAAACTGATTGGTTGGATGTACGTGGAGGATGGGCTTGTTGGCCATGAAGTGGCCAGAAGTGCCATTTTGGAGTTTTCCAGTATAGATCATGTGATTTTTTGCTGCTCTGAGATGACTAAACAGCTTTTTTAAATCGAAGGTTGCACTTGTGCACCTTAGATTTATAGTAAAAAAAACCAAAACAAAACCATGCAGTGGCAGCAATTTGTGGAGAATAATAATATGAGTAATTTACTCCTGACCACCATCTTGATTCACAGGTATGGCTGCATGTGCACTTCAAACACAGATAGCTTTGCATACAAGTGATTTTGCCAAAAAAAAACCCATGGAGACAAATGAAAGCTGCTATGAATTTGCATTAATGAGCAATAATCAGCATTATATCTTCTCATCTAGATAAGCCCTAGATAGTCATGTAAATTTCTTGAGTAAGGGCCATTCCACATACCAAAAAGCCCCACACATATAGTAATTTATATGCCAAGTAGTTAGCCTGTCTGCTGAGTAAACATCTCATGACCTGAACCTTTGTCTTTTTGTTCGACTCCATGAGAGAAACTTAACCTTCAGTGTATTGGTTACCTTCTGGAAATTTGTATTCATTCTTGATGTCTTCATATGCATTTCCATTACCAAGAGCTTTGGTGATGATTTTTGTTCCTGTTTTTGCGACTTTCTTCGGGACATATGTGTCTTCCCCATTGACTTTCTCTATCTTCCAGTGGAACACGTCTGCATTCACTGCAGAAAACAGGAACATGGTATCGTAGACATGGTTGACTTCACCATTTTTAATCGCCTTTAGTGATGCAGGGCCACAACAAAAAATTCCTATAGAGAAATATGAAGAATGTTATTTGTTGTTCTTCCTGCATTAATAACCCATGCCCCCACTGCAGTCTCCCTGTCTGTGTCCACCCAGGGATGAATAGCAGCTGAACTGCAGCCCAAGAAAAATAGGACGAATCATTAAACTATTGTCCCCGACCATAATATGCTGTGTATTACAATTTCAGAAATTCTAGGTCAAAAGCAGGCACTGAAAAATTGTCCTTTGTGTATCAGATGTGGCAAAAATCACATGATTACGATGTCATGGTAGCACGAACAGGTCCCGCTATTGTATGACATCATCTACTTCGTGTGGTCACTGTGTACTCCAGCCACAAATAAGATGTCAATAGCTCTCAATATCACTTTTGGGTGGTACTGAAGAGTGTGCGAAACCACGTCACACTGTAATCGCAAGATTACCATGTGAATAGGTGGTCCTCTTTCCCCCTCCCCGTTCCCCTCGAGAAAACATCTGAGTGAGAACACAAAAATAAAGCACAGGATGCTCTTTTTATGAACTTTCCTGTTTTGTTTGCACATTTTTAGGTTTGTTTAAGTGCCTGTGTGTTCATTTTCTTAGTAAATCCAGGGTTTGGGTTGTTTTTTTTAAGTGTACTCGTGTCTTTTCACAAGAACCACTGAAATCTTGCTCATGCTAAATCATGGAAGTAAATTCCTGTTCTTAAAGTGCTAGTGGTGGCCACGGTGATAATTCTGTGATGGTTCTTTAGCACGATTACAGTGACGTGCGATAATAAGTGTAATAATGCCATGAATTTTCTGCTATCCTCATTTGCAGAATTATAGCATTTTTAGACGCTCGTCTAATGAAGTCCTAAGCGTGAGTGCCTGGGTATATATATGCAGTATAAATTAATGCCACCCAACCTATGTTAAAATGCACTCAAGCCAAGTCTGTAACATGTTATAGTCAGTTTCTGTGGGCAAAATTTATTTCATGACATTTGAATATAAACCCCTCAAAGACTACAAATATTTCTTTATTTCCGTATTTCATGAACCCATTACAATCCTTATCCTATTTCTCCCAGTTCTTTTAAAACTTTGTTGCTTTTGTAGCAACTGTGAATGCCTTGTAGATTCCTGCTAAACTCTCCATACTAAAAAACACCCAGATTTCTAAATTGCTAGCTCTCATTATAAGCACTGCCTGCTAAGTGGCCAGAAATGAAACAAGCGTTTCAAAGATTTCTATGTTGTGTACAACCTTTGTTCCTTCTCTGTAGTTTAAATCCAGTTTCTTAATCTCAAGTAGAGTACATCCACTGAATCCATATGAATCTGGTGAGTCAACACTTGTGTAAATTGCATCAATTCGTTGGGTTTACTCTTAACTGGGCCTAAAAGTGATTTAGGCCCATATTTCCTAGTTTCTGACTCCCTTTCTTTGTTCAAGTAGACCTAACAGTACAAAGGGCTACAGATGAGTAAAACTTGCATAATTTATTCAGAATAGCACATTTGTATTTAATATGGCACAGGGTGTAAGGATAATGTGATGGAAATGCTTCTGTTTTTAATTTAACCAAATGTTACCCTAATAAATGTTTAACCTTTTACTTTTCCCAGGTTTTTGTGTTCTCTATCATGATCAAATCTTACCTTGGCTCTTTTCCTGAGCTGTGCCATCAACTGCCTGCCAGCCATCATAGCCCTCTGGTAAGTCTGGTCTTTTCATCCAGACATCATTCCATACATGAAAGTTCCTATGGAAAGTTAGGAATCAAAATTGAAAACAAAAATTATTCTCATCTGTGATTTCATGTGCTAGATCAATCTAATGTGTATTTGACTTTTGTGCTTAATGTGCTAGACTAGTCTAATGTGCATTTAACTGATCTGTGGCTTCATGTGCTAAATCCGTTTAATGTGTATATTTGACAGTACTGGAATTTCTGTGCACAGAACCATCTGCTTGTGAATTGCAGAGACTGTGGAGAAGTGCTGGGCTAATGGGGATGTGAAGTACAGTAGTTGCTTTATCACACCATAAGCTTATCTTGCACAGTGGTGTCTGCTCTTGCCAGTGATTGGCTTCTCAAGGACTCGGGAGGCCTTTCTCTGCCTTGCCACTGTTGCTGTCAATGATGGGATTCTAAACTCAGGGGAAAAAAACACCTAACAAGGACAAAGACAATACATCAACAAACCCACATTATACAGAGACAATAACAATAAACAATAAACAATTCTTACCCCCCCTTAAACTTATTTCCCAATTTTCTCTGACTGTATTATTTTAGTTTAAATATAATAATCCTCCTATCTAGATTCCATCAATCAAATGTATTTTTCCTTATAACACAGTAATTTTTTCCTTTCTATATATTAAACCCTATAACTGCCAACCCCCCCCCCCTTATATTGCTTAACACAGTCTACATACACTGAGGGCTTTATCACATGAGGTAAATATACTACAGTTGTTGTTCTTATGTGCCTTCAAGTTGTTTCCAACTTATGGTGGCCCTAAGGCGAACTGATCACTGGGGTTTCTTGGCAAGATTTGTACAGAGGGGGTTTGCCTTTGCCTTCCTCTGAGGCTTTGAGAGTGTGATTTGCCCAATGTTAGCTCAGCCAGTGAGTATCTATGGCTGAATGATGATTTCAAGACTGGCTTCCAGAGTCATAGTCCAGCGTTCTAACCACTACACCATGCTGGCTCTCTACATTGGTCACCCCTTATACCTGTAGGGAACACGTTCCTGGACTTAGCAATTATAAGCGAAACCACAGATAATAAAAAACCTTTTTAAAATAAAGGGCTTCCTGTACAAACATACCATAGAGTTTCATTGGATGACCTAGGTGATGCCTATAGATGCCTCTCTAGACATTTTCCAGCACAACTCTATGGTACGTTTCCCCTATTTTGTGTCCCTTGGATAAATGAAATCGTGGATATTGGTACTGTGGATATGGCGTTGTGTGTGTGACTTGTACTACAACTACAGCAGGATAATTACATCTTTGGCTGGGGCTTATCACATGATGTCATTCTTCTTCTCTTGGTCTCCTGATAAGAGACATTGTGAAAGCATTTCTTTTTCAGCTGGAAATATGATGTTAATCATCTCCTTTCCTGCTTGAATTCAGCTACAATTTCTGGCACCAAAGTCCAGTTCCAATTTATGCTGGTTTTGGGTGCTTAGGTAGTGTTCTGTGGGTGTGTTTTGGATGTGACTTGAGTGCCCTTCCCTTGCATTCCTTTACTGGGCAAGTACAGTCAACTTTAGAGTTGCCAGATTTTCAAAATGGCAATAAGACAGTCAAGATTCATGAAGCACGGCAGTGTGGCACAGGGTTGACTACTCCTGAATGCATCTCTGATGGTTATTTCTGCATCTTGGGAAAATTCCATTTCTTGTTGGACTACATCTCCCAGAACCCCCTAGCCAGCATGGGTTGGGTCTCTGGGAAATATAGTCAAAAGTAACTCTTCTGAACTCTGGATATTCGGTACTCCAATGTGTTGCCTCAGGCTGCATTTTTCACCCCCTGGAACCCCACAAACACACCTGTCAAGGCTCCTCCAATCTGAAACTTACCAAGAAAAATCTCTGGGGGGAAGTTTTTTGCCCTGTTCATCCAGGTATATATCAATGTTGACATTTTTCTCAGTTTCACGACCAGCGTTGCCTGCAGTCACACTTCTGGTTGGAATCCCCAGGCATCGCATGACTAGAATATAGAGAAAGATATCAGTAGGAGGTTGTTGGTTTGCTCATCTTTCTTCAGTAAGACCTGCAGGTGCTTTCTTGAGTAGAATGTTGTACAAAAGTCATTGGATTCTATTCTAACTTGACAAATACGAATCTGGTCTGTTTGGAATATCCAGGAGAAAAAAGTTCCATCTAACCCACTGCCCTGCTTCTGATGCTGGCTGAACTAGTAACAGAGATAAAGGCACCACAGTCTTTCCAAGCATTTGATATTCTAAGATATATAAGTTCTGAATAAAGAGCTTCAGTTGATCTGCATTCTTAGCAGACAGAAACCAAAGGGTGTATCCTACCTGTAGTAAGCACACCGGAGAAAACCCAGCACTGGGCATACAAGACTGGTTTTTTTGTTCTGTAAAACTGCTTCAGAATTCTGACACTTCCTTCCCAATGCCAAGGACACACAGCACCTTTACATGAACCTTCTGTTTCCTTCACCTTCCAGTTTCCAAAGAGCACTCCCTGGTCATCCTCCATGTTAACCTAAGCAACAGATGAAGAGAACAAAAACATACAGCACAACCCTTCCTCCTCTCATTTTAACAAAGTTGTTTAATGCTGTATATGCCACTTATATGATTCAAATGTAGGGAGTTGTTGTATTGCTGTATGCCTTCAAATTGTTTCTGACTTATGGTGACCCTAAGATGACCCTATCACAGGGTTTTCAGAGGGTTGATTGTCATTTGCCAAGGTCATCCAGTGGGTTACATGGTGAGCAGGAATTCAGACTCTGGTCTCTAGAGTCATAGTCCAGGACTCAAACCTCAGTTTTAAATATAAACACCAGTATCATTATATTTTCATACCATGTGATCATAGTGACTGGCTGATTCAACAGGCACAGCTCAAAATTTATAGGTCTGCTAGATCCATCCACATGACATGCATACTTCCTCCAGACCACAAACAAACAGTAATGCAGGCAACGTACAGCAAACAGCCTGTGCTCTACCAATGGTTTAGGCATGTGATAAGGAATGACCTCCTCTCATTTCAGGACCCTTCTTTCTGTTTAATATGACAAAAAATCACAACACTGCTCTTGGCCTCTGCCATGTACATGATCAGCATTGTCAGTTCCATTTGCATTGGATACATGATCAAAAGATCTTGGGATTGTGGGGCTTCCTTCATGATCAGGGAAATTCTCAAATGACGTGATGAAAGAGCTGCCACCAATTTTATTTTACTCAGTTTTCATTGAGGAATTTTATATATTTCAAATCACATTTCTATAGAAACAGAAAATGCAGTGAGCATGCATGAGGGATCACTTAAAAAATAGCAAAGGGATATCTAAAATCCCTTAAAGTTTGGGGGGGAAACATAAAAGTGGGGTGCTTAATGTCTATGTAGGATAAAAGAGTAGACAGTGGGTAGGCCTTTATTTGGAATGGAGAGCCACTGAAAGGATGCTACCACCGTAAACGCCTGCTCATGTGAACCTGATCCTACTGATGTGCTACATTGACCAAATTCCTATCTAGGAAACCCTCTTCTGACCCCCTTGCTTCAACATTCCATGGCAGCTAGATTGTCATTATGTGTGTTTATTTATTTATCTAATATATGGACTATTGTTTAAGGTAAAGGTAATCCCTCTCAAGGCAGTATACAACAAAACTGAATACCACAAAATAAAATAATGACCAAAAAAAAAAACAAAAAAAAACCACACCACTTTTGCCATGCAAACTCTTCCCCTTGATTCCTGTGCAGAAACTCAGCTTCATACCCTATTAATGAGATATTTCCACACAGTACCAGCAAGTTAAATACTTATGTTATTTGTTTATTATTTTTAAAAAAGATCTATAAACTGGCTTTTAGGCTAAACCACCCAAAGGTGGCATGCCACAAAATGTAAAATGACAAAAAAATTGATAAAAATGTGTAAGAAGAGATGTTTAAATCCAAACAGCACTGTATACAGAACAGCAAACAATGAAGTCCCAACATAATTATACTTCAAGGTAAACAGCTAAATTTTTAGGATGCCCTTCAAAGTTTATAATATTGGGGCCTGATGGATACCCACTAGAACAGGTACCTAAGAGAAAAGCCACTACCAAGAAGGTCCTTTCCCTCATTCTCACCAGCTTAATTTCTCTTGCTCTCAAAAGGGTTTCCAAAGACAATCTGAGACTGAGGGTAATTGAGTTTGGAAGAGGGCATTCCTAAAAGTAACCTGAACCCATACTAGTTAGGATTATAAAGTCCAGAACTTTATTCCATGTACTTTGTTTATGAAAATAAAATTTTAAAAAGAAGGCTTAGAAGAATTAAAACAGAATAAAATAAAGTGTTGGAGCACAGTGTAATGACAAGATAAATATTTGTTTCCCTTGCAAATATCGCCAGGTCTTCTTAGGTCCAGCTGAGCCCCCAGGTATGCTAATAGATGTACTTTGCCTACTGTCTTCACAGTAAGAATATGCTTCTGTCAGCATGCCCCACTACTCCTCTCAATAATATCTCGTAACAGAAAGTACTGGACACTTTGAAGGGGTCAAGTAGACAGGGTGATCCAAAGTGAGAGATGGAGGTCACAAGGATCTGGGAAGGTGTCTTACAAATATTTTAGCAAGCACAATCAAGTTAGGATTGAGCGGAAGCCACTTAGTAACAAAACTGTTAAGGAGGTATGTGCTAATTCCTCCTTGGGCCCCTCAGCAGTGAGTCACACAACCTAAACAATCAAGTGACCATTCCATCCCAAATCCCCAGGAAACAGCCCTCAGAACCCTCTCCTATCCTACAATGTGAGGTTGTCATAAGCCCATCAATTTCTATTTCCCAGCCACAAACAGCAATCAGCCAAGTTTTGGTTTCCTCTGTTTATTCAGTGGGAAACCCATCTAAGCTTTGTCCTAAGCTGAAGTACCCCTTCAGGATATGAAATAGGGTATAAATATTTGCCCCTAACAACAGAAAGGTGTGCCACTGTGGCCAAGACCGGGCCACTCTCTCTGTTGGTGCACCCCTGGATCAGAATTTCCAGTGCCACCCTCAGACCTCTGTCTGAGTACTTCAAAACTCTGCTCTTCAAGACCGGTAACAATAGCCCTATTTCCCAAATCTATCCTTCTATCCAACCTTTCTGCCTAATCCTTCAATAGCCTTGTTTGAGTCTTGTGAGTGTGTTGTGTGTGTGAATGCTTTTTGTGTTATTTCCAATAAAAACATTTTATTTTACCCTAACCTGGAGTCCTCTGCCATTAGTACTGGTATACATAGGTGAAAAGATCCCAAAGTTACCTGCCTCTCACAGCCTTCCATTTGAGCAAATAATAATAATTCACCAAATATTAATATAGCCTTTTGCATCACATGTGGGGATCTAAAGCACCCCCACCTCTTTGGGTAACACTTCCATTCATGAGCTAAGGACTGTGCAACACATGCTGTATGAATATGTCCACAGATGTTAATTCCTATCATATGAATTGTATGTAGTGAGAAGTGAAGTTCTCTAATGTCCATAACTAGTAAGAAAATTTACATTAGCCCTGATTTGCGAAGGCAAAAACTGATTATTTTCTTTCTCTGAACAAAAAAGAATACAATCTATGTTAAAGTATTTATTAATGGACATACCAGTGCTGACATGGCTCTGGTGATCTTCACAGGATCCCTCCTGTCTTTTGGCCCAAGTTGGCTCTTGTCCAAAAGGTACATGCAGCACTCCAAAATTTCTTCCTCAAACTGTTTTGTGGTAGAGAGCAAAGTCTGGTCACTCTTAAGTTGTTAATTGCTGAAAATTCTGCTTTCCTTTACTAAACACAACACAACACTCTGTTAACTTGAGTTTGAACACTTCCTAAGACTTTTGAATGCCTGTTGTGCTTGTGAAAAGTATTCTGTGACTGACAGCAAACATGAAACTGGCTGATTTCTGCTTTTTATTTTCAGGGAACAATATTGAAACAGAGTGCAAAGCTAGTTCTGAGGCTAATGTTGCCACCTACACAAGCCGTTTTATAGAAAAGGCATCTGCTATGAATGTCTAGCAAGCTCTCTTTTCACTCATAAAGTACCATGGAATCATACCCTCCAAGATTTCAAAGATTAAAACAAGTAGGGTCAAGATGGCTAAAGTTGTTAATGAGGAAGAACACTTACCCTGGAGAGGCTACAGCAGTTTTCTTTTTCCCTGAGCCTACTGGGAAGGGCAAAATGCTGCCCCTTCCTTTCCCTCTGCTGAGTTAATTGAGTGCAACCTACTTTTGCATTAAAAAAAGTGATTGGGTCTATCTAACCAGCAAAAAAGGCACATAAAATAAAAGCACAAGGGAAAGGGAAAGAAAGAGAAACTAGCAAGCCAACTAGAGGAAGCTCACTTCTTTTGAATTTGCTTTCTCAGAAGTGGAGTAAACAGCCTGGCTCTCTCCCTGCCTCACCATACCATGCTCAAGTTAAAATGTCCCTCATAACCTACAGTTCCAATTGGTGGCCACTCTAACCCCTAACTAGAACATTCTCCCAGGAAGGCAAAACAGGAAGTGAGAGGGAGCCTGCTTCCTGGCTGTATTTGCTAACCTCTCTTCCCCGTGTAAATGGCTATGAGCTACTTGGAGGAAGCACAGACCTACAGGTCAACTCCCATATCCACGGAACTGGTATCTATGGTTTCACTTATCCATGTCTGAACAAATATGCCCTCTCTAGGCATTTTCTAGGCCCTCCAGTGGGATTCTATGGTATGCTTCCACCTATGTTGGGCTAGAAGTAATTCATTTCAATAGGGTTCGTTATTAACCGCAGTTTCGCGTATCCACAGTAATTCCGGGAATGGATCCCCTGCAGATACAGGAGGCCACCTGTATTATATTCCACAAACCTACTTTGTCAAATGTCTGACTTTCATATTTCCCCTGAAACACAATTGTACCATTCACTTGAATTTCCAAAACATTTTTCCATGTTGGGAGATGGTAGTGTTGAAGACATATACATCCACAAGGAAGACAGAGGAAGCCCAAGACATATTGCTGCCTGTACCAAAACTGCACCATTCAGATACCAACTCATGTACTTGTATAATATTCCTTATGGCACTGCATAGCAGGGCCTGCTCAATAGTTGTCTTTGTAGCAATCTCTACCATGGCACTTTAATTCCTGTTTCACACAGAAGAGTAAAGCCTGAGAGACTGCTGTCCAAAGCCGATTGCTTGATTAGTTGGCTCTGAACCCTGGTCCAAGCTTACCTTAATCACATGGCCTCCCAGTTCTGCTGAAGCAGGAGTAGTGGGAAAGATTTCATCCTGTTTTCCCAGCAAGCATTCCTGCAGTCACGTGTATACCCTCCCCCTTTTGTTTCCACTATGTTATTTTACATTCACCTTTGAGCAAGTGAGAGTGCCTGCTTACGAGTGTATTATATCCAAAGGACAAAGAAAACGAAAGAAGTATGTTACTTTTCTTACCTGCTCATATTTCCAAGGCCGTGGAGATACTTTTTCTTTATCTGATATTGAATACAGATATCCAGTATCATTGAGGACATATTCAGCTTTCTGAGCATCATCACGCATGAAAACAGAATCCGCTAAAAGCAAACACAGATTCATTAATTTTTTTGCTGTTATTTTTGTTTAGTCAACTGTAAGAACGTTGGGCTGGAAAAAAAATACTTCATAGGGTTAAAAAAGTATCTCTAGGGTAAAATGGTAGTCTCTAATAATGCTTGCAATATCTTCCTCTGCTTGCAATATCAAAGCCCCCACCCACTATTCAATATCAGCTCGAGTCAATTGGGGTCAATAATGCTCCCCCAGCCTCACCAAATCCTCCCAAGCTGTATTCTCTTTCTTCTGAACTCAAGCAGAGGAAAATGTGCAATGATGCCCCACTTTTCTGATTTAATATTCTTCTTTCCCAGGAGTATCGCTAATCCCAGTTGAAACTGAGTGGTGGTGGTGGGGGACTGGTCTTTTCCAGTATAGCAATAACAATTGCTGGAAGCTATCACTTTAGCACTAAACTCACCTTAGAATGAGATCCATCTATCTATCTATCTATCTATCTATCTATCTATCTATCTATCTCAAAAAGATGTATTTTGGGGTAGGGGGCAGGAAACAGGGCAGTACAGAAACATTCTGAAAATGGGAAGGGGTGAAGGATTGGACGTGACTACATTGATCCTCACAACTCATGTGACATATTCATTTTTAAATAAACTCACCTTTCAGATAGATACAAAATACTTCAGAATACCATGGAAAGGTGGGATTGGCCTAAAATATTGTATGATTGCCAAAACATATTTGGGATTTTTTTTTAAAGTGGAAAGTATAGCAACAAATACCACCATTCCAAACACATTTGCCCTATTTGGAAGAACTGTTATAGACATGGATCTTCTCCTGTAGACTAGCAATTTGTGTGCCATCTTCCTTGTTCAATAATAATAATAATAATAATAATAATAATAAAGTTTATTTATACCCCACCCCTCTGCTAAAAACAATCGGGGTGGCTTCCAACAATTAAAACATTATAATAATGACTAAAAACACCACCCACCCCCACCCTCCCACATAAAAAGACATTAAACACAGTAAGATTAAAACCTTCTAGCTAAAAAAACACATTAAAAACAAATATATACATAATTTTTAAAAAGCCAGGAGACTGAGTTCCTGAGGCCGGGATCTAATCAGGAAAGGCCTGCCAAAAGAGATCCGTCTTTAGTGCTTTTTTAAAGCTACTCAAGCTCGTCAGCTGACGGATCTCATTCGGCAGGCCATTCCACAATTTGGGGGCGATTACTGAAAAGGCCCTCTGGGAGGTTGCAGACAGCCTAGATTTTTGTGGCTGAAGCACCAATCAGGGAACAATAGGTCATCTCATGGCTGTCCCAAGACACCTTGCTGTCTGAGGCAAAGCTGTAATCCCTCATGCAAATCAAAGGTGACATCACTCAAAGGAAGCCATACTGCTTCCACAAGCAGCCCTCCTCATCCAGAAATACAACAATATTGTCAATAACAATCCATTATCTTTTCATAGCACTACAAAACTGCTCCCTATAACAGCCTCCTCACAATGCCTAATGGTAGGGCCAGCTCTATGGTAGCTTATGCCTTCTGGAACGTTTTTGGTAGAGATGTCTTCATATTTCACTATAGAGTGATTAATAGCTGTCCCACTTTAGCACTCCTGAGTGAAAAGCATGCAGCTGAAGAACCCAAACCCTACTGGGAGGGTTGTATTTGAGCCAGGTCTTGGTTTTTGCAGCATCTTTTTATTTAAACTGCCATTGAGATCTTGTAATAACCCTGTGAGAAGCCACAACCCAATAATGTTATTAAATATCATTATAGATAATTATTGGATAATTAAATCATGCTGGTCTGAGGAGAAAGTCACTAAAGCAGACATATCTTATACATCACTGGTAGAAATTAAACCTTTTTTGATTGTGTTAATTACCTTTGCACCAAGGATTGAACAATACGTAGAAAAACCTCTTTCCAGGCTCATAAGCATTAGGTCCCGTTACCACATCCAGAAGGTATTTTCCAATAATTGCATCTGCTGGACTCACCACAGAAATGAGACACTAAGAAAAATAAGAGATCGTCACAATGCTATAAGAGAAGCAAATGCATCATAATTAGCCACTGCTCTGCAGAAATGTGGATATACAGTTGCCTAGGGTCACCTATCGCCACCACTTATGACTCCTCGAATGCTTTCATCAGCACTGTATATGCACAATCCTAAATATACATTGGACTGACTATGTGACAAATGTTGCTGTCCTTGAGCAAGCAGGGATCACTAGCATTGAGGCCATGATATTGAGAACACAGCTGCACTGGGCAGGGCATGTTTCTAGGATGGAGGACCATCGCCTCCCCAAAATAGTATTCTACGGTGAACTCGCCACGGGTCAGCGTAAGAGGGGCGCTCCAAAAATGCGATACAAGGACTCCCTGAAACAACATCTCAGTATCGGCCAAATTGATCACCAACAATGGCAGGCGCAGGATTAACCCTTAATGTGTGTATTCACAGAGACCACGAAGAAGAAACACTATCCACAATGCTACAGCCTTATTTGAGAACTCACGTCGAACAAGTCTTGAAGAGAAACGACAATGCAGAAAGAATCACAACCCAGAAACACCACCCAAGGAGACCTTCTGCTGTGCTTTCTGCAACCGGACTTGTTTATCTCGGATTGGACTTTTTAGTCATCAGCGCGCTTGCAGAAAGTGTGGGATGAGTCCTTCCTGAATCTTCGTTTGCGAAGAAAAGCCAGAGAGAGAGAGTGCAACAGATGCTCTGTTTGTTAATTACAAAAAGCTATCAGAAATTATGCAGTAAACTCATGATAGCAAATTTGACATTGAAAACACTTACATGAGTCCCTTTTACACTATACAAATGTAGCACTGTGATTCCACTTTAATTGCTATGATTCCATCCCATGGAATCCTGGGATTTGTAGTTTGGTGAGGAACTAGGACTCTCCAGCTGCAGATTCTAAAAGGCTTATTGCACAAGGGAAGGGAAGTGGCAGTAAAACCCGAGAATAACATCCTGCTTTGCCTCATTGCACAATGTTGGTGTGCTTCAGCTATTCTTCCATTCTGGTCCTGTGGGAGGCGGTGATAAAGGTGAGTCTTCTTCTAACTGGAAAAACCCATTAGAAAAAAGACTTATCTTATATCACCATCTCCCATGGGGCCAGAATGGAAGAAGAGCTGAAGCATACCAATGTCGTATGATAAGGCAAGGCGGGACACTCTATTCTCGGGCTTTACTGCTACTTCCCTTCCCTCGTGCAATAAGCCCCTAAATGCTTCTTCTTAAACTGCCAATCCCAGGATTTCATAGGATGGAACCATGGCGATTGATGTGGAAACACAGTGCTATATCTGTATAGTGCGAAAGCACCCCAGTTCAAGGAGAGTAAATAAATTCCCTTTCTTGGACTTTTTAGGAGGTGACATGGAAATGACTGCATCCATCATTTGCCACTGTATCATTGATGCCTGCTTTGCATACACACCCTTTTTTTCTGGACACACACACACACACACACACACTTTAAACCCCGACTTTTCCCCAAGATTGAAACTTAAGATGAGTGGTCCAGAGAATATCAGGAAGTGAGTCTACCTGTCATTTAAATTTTTCAGAGTGCTCCTACTGTTGTAGAAATGACAGCAACAGTCTCCATCTGCCTGACACTGCTTGCTAAAGTGTGCTCCTTGCCATTGCATGCAGTGGCACCTACCAAGGGGATGGGGAAAGTCCTGTGTCTTGAAGGGCTAACAATGGATTGTGGCCTTGAGCATATGTGGGTTTTAAGTAATGTGTCATCAAAGGAACAGGTAGTAAAGAGGGGAACTATTTTTGTTTGCTGTTCTAGTTCCACTACATTTAACCAGAAAAAGGCTGCTCAAGAGAGGAAACAGCCTCTTACTTTTGGATGCTATTTCATGACCTCTAGTGCAAATGACTTTGAGCCCCCACCTTGCCTGGTGTTAATATACAGTTGATCCTCTGCTTATCACATTCAATCAGTGGTTTCCAACAGAAATAGAACCTGGGAACAGTTACTTTTTAGGGCTACAACTCCCAGAATCCCCCCCGCAGCTAATGTTGCCTACGGTCATGCTGGTGGAGAATTTGGGGAGCTGTAACTTTTCACAAGTCTTGAAATTCCTCAATGGGGAAGAAACAGAAAATTGTTATTCTCTTTTCCATAATAAACCTATTTTTAAACATAGTTTTCCAGTTATATTCTGCCTGTTAATATATGTAATATATGCACTTTGGACATACTGGGCTAGATTTAATGTTAATCCCAAACAGAGTAGATCAATTTGCATAAGTCCCCTTGATTTCAGCAGGCATACTCTAGCTGGGATTATTAAAGATATTTTAATTTCAAAATTAGCTTCTTCTTAACCATGTTTTGTGACATGGGCTGTTGGTTAACCAGGAATATTTGGGGAAAACGGGGAAATTAACAGCAGTGACACTTTCCAAGATTATATTTCCAAATATATATTCACCCATCTTGTTTCCCAGGTCCATGAGTCACCAATTCCTTTCTTGGCACAATTAAGGTGTCACAAAAAGAAAATATGGAAAGACTCATCATGATGGACACTTGTTGTGTCCAGCAAGAAAAAGCACCTTCATTATGACAGCTATAAAATATAAATCAGCAAGTTTTCCAAATGGACATTTCAATGTAGGAAAACCCAAATGTATGTACCTCCTTCCCTTTTGTTTGACAGATCTTAGCATGCCATCCTTGATCATCCTTCCCAGACTTTGTGTTCAATGATAAAAGTGTCCCATTAGATTGCGATGGTTTTTCACCTGTTGTAAATTCATAAAGTGTAATATTAACAAATGTTAACAGAGAATAAAATGACAAGATTTCTTTTCAAACCTTTCCCTTCAATGCTAATCCAGAGTAGTGAATTAAGATTCATTTAATATAAATAAATTATAACATTGATGATGTTAAAATAACCCACACTAGAAGGCATTTGGAATATTTGGGGCATTTTTTGACCGGGGGGGGGCTAGAGACCACAAAAACAGTTCTGATATGGGACAGAGGCCACACTCCTGACTTATCTCCTGACCCCCACCTCCAAGACTCAAGGTAATTTACAAAAATTAAAACCAATAGAGGCATATAAGGTGTTATTGTTAAAATGTGATTAAACTAAGTATAGAATTTTAAAAATAATTACAGTTGTCCCTTCATATTTGCTGGGGTTTGGTTCCAGGACCACCTCCACTCCCCATCCCCACCCCCGTGGATACCAAAATCTGTGAATACTCAAGTCCCATTATTTGCAATGGCACAGCAAAATGGTGTCCCTTATATAACATGGCAAAATCAAGGTTTGCTTTTTGGAGTATTGTTTTTTAAAGAATATTTTCAAGCTGTGAATACTTAAATCCATGGATACCAAATCTGTGGATATGGAGGGACAACTGTAATTAATTAATTAATTAAAAAGGCACAAGATAAAAATCAGTAGACTGGTAAAAAGCCTTGCAGTGGAGAAGAGGTTTTTAAAATGAGCAGTATGTGTTGTTTTCCCCAAAGGAGCAGGATGGTTTGAGAGAACATGATGTGCAACTTTTCCCCTCAGGGCCTTTGACACTGAGTTATGTAAAATACAACGGACAAGGAACAAAGAGAAAAAAGACTGGTGTGGGAGTTAGGTGCTTTTGACTTGTTTTTTAACAAAGAGTGCTGGTGCTCAGGAAGAATGCAGAGAGAGCAGATGTGGTTGGAGAAGAAGAGGAATGGAGCAGCTGAGGAAAAAAACATGAAATAGCAATAACAGAGTGGAGCTGGAGAGATGCTGAGGAGAAAATCCAGGGAATTCAGCAGCAGCCACAGCTGGCTCTTTCCAAGTCAGTGAAGCAGTGAATTCACTCTGGATTTGGGGAACTATCCAGGGTCCTGAATCCTATGTCCCAAATAAGTTCAGCACATTGGATAGCCCCTTAAAGTTCAGACTAAACCCCACTAAAATGAAAGCCACCAGCCTCCACTGATCCACAATATGGCAGAGAAAGAGACAGAGCAGCTTTAATCAGTGTAGGAAGAGAAGCAAGTAACAAATGAATGTGGAGCTGAAGACACAACTGCTACTGTCCCATTAACAGCAGCATTGTATTTTTAATTTTGTTACAATTATTTGTATAGTCCTTCCCCCCCCCCTTCAAAAGGCAGAAGAGGATGGGTTTACACTCTTCCTGAAGATGCAGTCCCACAGTTTGGATTTATTTAACCCTGAGCCTGGAAACTTGGAAACTTGGGTTTCAGTGGTGGCTATGAGTGCATTTGCACAATTAAAGCTGAGTCCATTTCTTGATATGTCAGATTTGGCCACGATGGCACGTGCCTTAGTTATAGACCAATTCAGTTACTGTAATTTACCCAACGTGGGGCTGCCTTTGAAGAGTATTTAGAAACTTCAGCTGGTCCAAAGAGCAGCATCGAGATTGCTAACTGGGGCTGGCTACAAGGAGAACAGAACTCCCATATTGCAACACTTCTACTGGTTGCTGGTCTGTTGCTGGGCTCAACTCAAAGTCCAAGTTATTTGAAGGACCATCCTTCTTATGAACTTGCCCATGTTTTGAGGCCTGCTGGGGTGGTCCTTCTTTCTGCCCCACCACCCTCACAGGTACATCTGGTGAAAACACGGGAGTGGGCTTTCTTAGTGGCTAGTGGCAGCCCCCAGGCTCTGGAATTCCCTTCCCAGAGAATTTAGACTGGAACCCTCCCTATTTTCTTTTTGCAGACAAATAAAAACTTTTTGGTTTGAACAGGGATTTGATGATTGGTTGTATAAGGCCTGTTCCACATGAACAATGTGCTGGATTTTTCAATTTGTAGTGTTAGTGTGTGTGTTTTTATAGTTTCTGTTTTAACTGGTTTTAATTTTTTTGATTGTTTAATCTCTTTCTAACTTTATGTGTTTTTAAATCTGTTGTAAGCTGCTTTGAGCCCTGAGAAAGGTGGGGTGTATAAATAAATAAATAAATAAATAAATAAATAAATATTGACTCCCAATGTTAACTAAATGTGTGTGCATGTGTGTTTGTAATTTTAATGAGTATAATCTACCCTCCCTCCTCCAAGGTATAGAAACATGTTACACTATTGTTACACTATTAAAGGTAAGTGTTTGAATGTGTCATGCCCCATGAGCCTGATGAGAGTATAGAGTCAGAGGAGGAGGAGGACATGGCAGGAAATGGCCCTAGGGACACTGGCACAGGTTTATCGACACCTGTGCCAGCAGGGAACCCTGCCAACCTAGAGACTTGAGCAGAGGAAGAGCCTGATCTGAGTGGGTTGGCATCAGTCCCAGCAGAGAGTCCTGCCAGTTCAGATAAAGACAAAGAAGAAGAGAGGGACTTATCTCCACTATTGTATACCCAGCAGCGTGCTCAAAAGGAAGCTCAAAGGAAATCTCTGAGACTTTATGAGAAAAACCTGCTCGGTAAGAAACACCTGACAAAGCCTTAATTGCTTTATATATGCTGGGACAGGCAATGGAGGCTTTGTCAGAGATCAACTGATCTTCCTGGTGAAAGCTTTCTGCTGACGTTGGTGCCTGGATTCCAGTTATCTTGACTTCTGTTACCTTGACTCATGCTTAGACCTTGGACTGTCCCTGACTACTCTGCTGCCTACTCCTGTTGACCCACGGACTGTTTTGGACCCACACTGACTGACTGCTGTAAGCCTCTGATGTTTTGGACTGTGTTACTGGACTAAATCTTTGACTGTGTTTTCATTCCTGTGAGCGAATTAACAGTTGGCTACCTTCCCAGACTAGTGCTGTTTATACTTTACTGGTAACTAGTTGCTTTCCGGACAGAATGAGAGACTGGAAAGCCCATGGATTTCCTGAAAAAATTAAGTGACTCATTTTCCCTCCACTGGTTATCAGCTTGTCCTTGTCAATACATCTACTTTCCAGCAAAATTCCACTGAATTAAAATTAAATTAAAATCATTTTTAAAATTGGACTTCCAGGAGAAGATGGAGGGTTAATGCCTTCCCCTTAGCAGGACTCTGGAGGGGATAGGAACAGCAGCAGTATTTTCACTGAATGAAAGTAAGCTCTGATCAGCAAGTATATTTCTAGATCAAGGAAACTGCAAGGAGCGGTCAGCAAAACTGTCTGGGGGAGTTGGGATTTCATCATGCCTTCCCATCATCTGCTTGCCTCAAGTGCTGGGAAACAGCCTTTTATGGACACTGGACCCATAAATCTTCTCTTTCTTTTTGTAACTTCTATTTTTTAGATTTTGCTTATTATCACTTGGAATTAAAGGAATCTTGGACCCAGCTGTGATACTTTGTCTCAGTAAAATGCCTTCCTTTGAAATACATACAGAAAGTTTAACTAGAATTAGAAATAAGAAAGTTTGTGATGAACAAAAGGATTAGCAATAACAGTATTTGAAAGACTTATTGAGTTTTTAATATTTGATTTAACTAATTTGGGTTTATTAATTTTGTATTACGAAATGGAGACATTGTGAGAAACTTGATTTGTTTTGTCAGAAGAAGGTATTGGATTGGAGAAAATTTAAAACCATTTATAAGGTTGTTCACTGCTTGCCTGGCACTATAGTGGTAGATGTACCGTATATTCCGGCGTATAAGACGACCCGGCGTATAAGACGACCCCCCCAATTTTTAAGGTAAAATGCAGAGTTTGTGATATATTCGCCCTATAAGACGACCCCCCTCTTCCAACGCATAGTCCCCGCATGCCCCTCCTGCGCTCCCTTCCAGGAGGGAGCGCAGGAGGAGGATGCGGAGGCTGTGCGGCCAAACGGGGCTTTGGGGAAGGGGGGAGGCTGGGCGGAGGGTGGCAGGGGGGAGGGGGCTTCGCAGCCACCCCCCTCTCCAAAGCGAGCCTTTGGGGAAGGGGGGTGGCTGGGCGGAGGGTGGGAGGGTGGCAGGAAGTAGGGGGCTTTCAGGAGGGGGGGTGGATGCGTGGGGGGGGTGGGTGGGGGGAAGGGAGGAGGGGGCTTCTCCGCCACCCCCCTCCCTGAAAGCGCGTTTCCGCGGCTTTCAGGGAGGGGGGGTGGATGCATGGGGAGGGGGAGGGGGGAAGGGAGGAGGGGGCTTCTCCGCCACCCCCCTCCCTGAAAGCCGCGGTTCCGCTGCTTTCAGGGAGGGGGGTGGATGCCAGGGGGTGGGCGGGGGGAAAGGAGGAGGGGGCTTCTCCGCCACCCCCCTCCCTGAAAGCCGCGGTTCCGCTGCTTTCAGGGACGGGGGTGGATGCATGGGGAGTGGGTGGGGGGAAGGGAGGAGGGGGCTTCCTAGCCCCCCCCAAAGCCGCGGTTCCGCGACTTTTGGGAGGGGGGGTGGAAGCGTGGGGGGTGGGCGGGTGGCAGGGAGGAGCACTTTGCTTCACCCCCTGCCCGATCTCCTGCCTCTTCGCTCCGTTTGCGAAGAGGCAGGAGATAGGCAGGCAGGTGAAGCAAAGTGTATCCGGCGTATAAGACGACTGTCAATTTTGGAGGGCACTTTTGAGTGCTCAAAAGTCGTCTTATACGCCGGAATATACGGTATATAAATGTCTTCTCTATTTTCCTTTTCTGTTCTTCACTCTTCTTTTTTCATTTCTTTCCCCCCTCTTCTCTATTTTTATTCAGAATGTATGTGATAATCTTTACTATTGAGTTTATAATTTCCTAGTATGTAGATTGTTTTCATTTTGTTTTATTCTAATAAAATATTAAAAATGAAAATTTTAACAGTCTCTATGGATTTTCTTGAATTTGTACAATATGTTCTGACTGAAACCTTTTGTGTTTTCAGAATCTAGATTAAGGAACTCCTGAAAGATACTGCCACATGTATTCCTAGTCTTATTTCAATGGACCAAATAAAGATGTTTACTTACCAATGCTGAGCTTCAGGATGACTTCATCATTGTCTTTCAGCTCCCTGTTAAATGTCACCTTCACCTTAAATTCCAGTCCACGGCGCACAATCAGGCTATCATTCTTAAACTTGCTGGTATGATGGAGATGAGTATTTTCTTTTCTGAGGAAATCAACTCCAATGGCCTTCAGAGAAACCTGGAAACCTGGAAATGACAGCAAAGATATATTCACACTTCTATTCAGGTTTTCACTTGCTCCGTGCAAATGAAAGGATGGTGTAGAGAATTAAGAGACAAACTGTGGCTAAATTTTGAAAATTCATATTTGTGCGAACAGCAGAAGTTAGAATAAATATTCTTCTTCCTGCACTTTGTAACTCCTTTCTGTTATTTGACCAGCCTCCCTAGATACAAGCATTAATTCTTTATTCTTCTGTGCCACTTTACTTTTGACCATTGCAATTTAAACGAGCAATATTTTAAAGAAATGTACACAGCGTTTCCAGCAACACCAAGGGTAAATGAACTGAATTGAATCACAAGGGGTGGGAGGTGTTGTGGGTGCCCAAATAGTTGGTATTTTAGATGGTGTTGCACACCTCCTGGGAAAGCAAATTTATACCTTGGGGTTACTCCTGGTTATGCTTTTATCACTAGACACTGAAGTTGTACCAGTGGTTTACAGTGCTTTGACTAGTTGTGGCTAGTTCATCAGCTGCAGTTACTCCATGAAAAGACTGTTTAGCCATGGATATCCACATCCTGAAATGTACTGTCTATTCATTTCTAATCCTAGTTCAAAGTACTGATAGTTAGCTTCAAAGCCCCTAATAGATTAGACTCTTGGAATCCAGATATTTCTATATTAACTTACTTGCACCTAATTAGCTGATTTTGATTGCCTCCTTTTTTGGAGTCGAACCAAGATTGGCTAGAAAGACAAGGCTTTTTGGCTATTTTGCTGCATTTACCTCTGTGTTTTATTATTTGATTGGGGTTGTACATTCAATTGTATCATTGTAAATAGTTCTGAATCTCTCTCTCTCTCTCTCTGGCTTTTCTTTGGAAAAGTTCTGAATCAATGTTTGATGAATAATGCATCTGTCCTCTTGAATGTTTCCCCCCGTGTTGCCTAGGGAAACCTGTATGACTTATGTCATTTGTATGTATGTACATACTCATGAAGGTACAAGGGGAAGCAAATCATTTTCTAATTCGATCACTCAGCTTCTTTAAAAGCCTGCCTAACCTATCTTTCTAAAATGCTGTGTGTTTCTTAACTAGGACCACCCATGTGTTATTTACATACTGCTGCCCGTTAAAAAAAACTAAGGGGGTCAGCACATCTTTTCTCAGTAGCTCCCAAAGTGTAGAGGCTGCTCTTACACAAACGTCCCTAATATCTTATGCTGAAATTTTGCAGACTTGAGCCCCCCCAAATCTGAAATTTCTAGTAATTTCATTGAATTCTGCCAAAAACTAATATTTTTAATTACTGGCAGTTCATTTTTTAAAAATAAAAAAATCAATATAGTAAGGCATTGAGGGACTCTGGCCAGGTTGGCTGATTGTTAGCACAATTTGTGTGCTGCTCCAGCTTTGCAGAATTTACTATTAGCTTTAAGCATATAAAGATATAGAAGGATTTCACAAGGGCAAAAATACAGTCTCCTGGATAACCCCCCCAGCTCAGCCGTGGGCTGGGGAGCTGTCTGGTTGAGACGTGCACTTTAGAAATTACTATGTTCCCCACTGCAAAGCTGAAGAATCATAAGATTCATTAAGGCTGCTAGACAGAAGCTTCTCCAAACAAGGATTTATAATATCATTAAAGGACCCTGGCTAACCTATGCTGAACAGCAAAGGGGACACACACACACCACTCAGTTGCTGATTTATTATGCTCAAGTGAGTACAAACAATTTGCATCATAAATATTCGAAGTCCAGTCTCCATTGAACACTTGAAAAATGAAACTAAGGACATTTTCAGACGTGATTTTCGGCAGCAAATATCCCAAAACAGCTCAGTTGCTGCTATGCGGCAGGGGAGAGGTTTCGGATGATGTCGTCCCTCTGCCGAAACCCTCCGTGTCACTTCCGTGACAGAATGGAGGAAGCCATGTCATATTTCATTCATGAATGTTGCCCGTGAGTGAAATATGACGCGGTTTACTCCATTATGTTATGGAAGTGACACGGAGGGTTTCGGAAGAGGGACGGCGTCATCCAAAACCGCTCCCCTGCTGTGCAGCAGCAACGGAACTATTTTGGGATATTTGCTGCTGAAAATCGCATCTGAAAATGTCCTAAGTCTTGAAGGAGATAGACAGCATAGTTTAAAAAAAACAAAACCCTGAATATTAAATTAAGTGGCAATTGGGACTGGAAATAAGAAACAGACTTAATGTCTCCAACATTTAAACAATTAAATGTTTTATATGGACGCCATAGTTCTGAAAAGGGGAAATAAACATTGTCTCTGATGCTGGAATTCAAGCAGAGACTGATTATAAGACATCATAAATATGGCCATCAAAAAAGCATCCAAAGCTGGGTTGGATGAAACAATGTTTATTAAAATTCAAGCTTCAATATCTGAGATGTTGAACCAGATTTTAGATTTGAATAAATGTATTATGGAAAGTAATGGGAATTTAGAACAAAAACTGGACTTGTTAAGATTAGACATTACATTTTAAAGAGTTTGATGAAAAACAGTTTGAACTGTTTTTCAGCAAACTCTTTAAAGTGGTGTACTTGTCCTGTAATATCTTATTTTAACAAGTCTGGTTTTTGTTCTAAATTCATCATGTCAGTAACTGACAGCTACTACACACAAACATGAACAGGATATCGCTGATAATTCAAAAAGAATGACCCATTTTATATCACGATTTGGATAAGGCATATGATAGAATTATGTTGATGGAATTAAAATAAAAGAAAGTATGGGTTAGGCTAAGAGCTGTGCCAGAGGAGCTAAATGATTTAAAACAGACAATTGTAAAAGCTATGGCAGATCTTATAAGCAACCCTAGTAAACAATATTGCAAGAAGGCAGAAGCAATATATAGGCAAAACTCTGCCTACACACAGAGAGGGAAAAACCTCTAAGAGATGTGACAATTTGTTTCACACATAAAAGTGTCAGAGATGAAATATTGAGAGCATACTTTACAAAAAGGCTTAAAACAAAGGAGAATAAAGTAATTACGATTAAAGAAATTCCAGAAAAAATGCTGAAGAAACACAGGGAGTATAAATTCTTGGTGGAGCCACTTAGAAACCAAATCATAACCTTTTGCTGGATAGTCCCAGAGGGCTTGAAAAAGACTTATACAGGTGATAAATACATGATAAATACTTTGGAGAGAGTGAGAAATCTTTTCAAAAGGTTAAAGGTAGAGGTCTGAGAAGAAGACTCAGATAGTAAATATGGATTACTGTACTTTTTTGATACATGACATCAGCAGCAAGAATATTGTTTGTTCAAACTTGGAAACAGTCTGAAGCACTGATGATGGAAGAATGGATTGTCAAGGTTGCTGAGTTAGTCCAAATTTCCAAACTAACAAGAGTTCTAAAGGATAAGCCAATTGGAGATTTTCTGAAAGACTGGAAACCGTTTATGGACTTTTGGAGCAATAAGAAATCTAACAATGTAATACTCTATGGTTACAGTTATTAGTAATTAGTAGAATTATTTAGTTGGATTTGTAATTGTAGAATTTTTTTTTCCTTTTCCTTTTCATTATCGTTAGGATTGGTGGGGTCAGAACCCAACTATGTTTTAGTTGTATGTCTTTTTCTCTTTCCTTCCCCCCCTTTTTCTTCTCTCTTCTTTGTTTTCTTTCTGTTTTTGTCTTTGTTCCTTTATTTTAAGACTGTATATTATTTTGATTGTGAATTAGATTATTAGTGTTAAAAATCAATCAATAAATAATGTAAAAAAAAACAAACCCTGAAAGGCATCTAGCGCACGCACACACACGCACGCACACACACACACACCCTGTACCAAAATCTGGCATGGTTGACAATCAGGAAGTCGCTATGAACAAGTTTGTGTTCTGTCTAAATGCCAAATGAAAGTGTTGATTTCCATTAACTTAGCCATGTGTTTCTTTGTAAACTTAACATATTTAATTCATGCATAAATGACACGATGTACACATTTCTGTCTTTATGAAGGGCATCCCACCAAAAAAACAGGGAACATCCCTCATAATAAGGGACAACCACCAATCCTATAAAGTGCAAGCTTTCCAGCACTCAAATAAGAGACAACCCTTACAATAAGGGACACCTGGCATCCCTACCCCCAGGACATAAAGATGGTATTGGGAAGAGATTTGGGATGGTGGACAAGGAGATAGTAAATAGCGCATTATTATTGTGCATTATCAGAAAGAATACATAGATGCACATAACCCTGAGTTATGTGATTGTGTCACCAACATGATCCCAGCCCTTCAGTCTTAATGTTCTGTCATTCGGGGCTTTAAGGTACTTGGTCTATGTGTAGCATGCAGGTGTATTAAGGCAGGGGTGGGCAGTCCTCTACAGGTTGCTGAACTATAGTTCTCAGCATTCCTCATCATTGGCTATGCTAGGGCTACTAGCATGCATAGCCCAATGACATCTGGAAGACCACATGATTCTCGTTTATTTTTTAATGCCTTCTGCAAGTTGCTGCCAAAAATAAAAATAGCCCCCAAATATATATTTTTGTAATTCCACACCAGCTGTGTTTTAAACACATTTTCTAAGCTTTGATAAGAGTCTTAGGGATTAGTCTTCTTTTTATACCAGACATTATCTGGTAGTAGGTAGCATGGTGTAGTGGTTTGAGCACTGGACTATGACTATGGAGACCAGAGTTCGAATGCTGTTCAGCTGTGGAAGCCTACTAAGTGACCTTGGGCAAGTCACACTCTCTCAGCTTCAGAGGAAGGCAAAGGAAAACCTCCTCTGAACTAATCTTGCCAAGAAAACCCCGTGATGGGTTCACCTTAGGGTTACCATAAGTCAGAAACAACTAGAAGGCACACAACAACAACAAAAACAACAATGGCAAGTTAAGAGTTAGGATAGTAGGAAAGTTTCCTTTCCATTCATGAATATTTTGAATGGAAGAATGGACACTCAGTAACAAATTATTTAAAAATACCCTGCCTTTGGAGCAGGGGAGTCACATGCAGCCCCAGGATTGTACTTTGCCCACCTCTGCCCACAGAGAAGGATATACATAGTGGGATGGGATGAGCTGGTAACAAATAACATGATAGTAGCAACAATGGTAGCACCTTCACTAAACACTACAGTGCTAGGGTGCAGGAGCAGTATGTACAGTAGGTAGCTGGAACTACCTTCTTGAAGCATTGCTACCTGTCCTCATCCATCATATAATAAGTGGTTTTTTTGGGGGGGCAGAATCAAGGAGAAAGGGGAACATCTGGAGAACACGTTTGTTCAGGGTTCCATCCAACCAGGCACCAATTCTATAAAGGATAAAATTTGTACACAATCGGTGGAATTATTTTGCAAATGGGTTCTGAAAATGTTGGGAAAAGTGGCTTGCACGTGGAGAATCACAGAATCATAGAGTTGGAAGAGACCACAAGGGCCATCTAGTCCAACCCTCTGCTCTGCAGGAATACCCAATCAAAGCATTCCTAACAGATGCCCATCCAGCCTCTGTTTAAAAACCTCTAAAGAAGGAGACTCCACCACACTCTGAGGCAGCACATTCCACTGATGAACAGCTCTTACCCTCAAGAGGTTCTTCCCAATATTTAGGTGGAGTCTCTTTTCCTGTAGTCTGAATCCATTACTCCATATCCTAGTCTTTGGAGCAGCAGAAAACAAGCTTGCTCCATCCTCAGTATGACATCCCTTCTAATACTTAAACATGACTATCATGTCATCTCTTAACCTTCTCTTCTCCAGGCTAAACATAGCCAGCTCCCTAAGCTGCTCCTCATAGGGCATGGTTTCTAGACCTCACACCATTTTGGTTGCCCTCCTCTGGACCGATTTACCTTAGTATGCAGTTCTGGGCATTTTCACTCTGAGGTATCATATAAAAGCAATGAGGAAGAAAGCAAATAAAATAGAAGGAACCTTTTCTCAAGTACATACCTGTTGTCTTGATCATGATGCTTCCTAAGCTTTGCTTCTCCAAGGTTTGTAAAAGCAGCTGCTGTGTGCACCACGTTTCTATGAAAGGGCTGAAGGAACGTTCCCCCTTTTAAGAGATTTTTTGAGGTGACAGGGTATACGCCCTTTTCCTGTTTTGGAAGAGGAAGTTCAAATGCAATAGAATGAAGTCAACTTTAGAAGGAATGTGGAATTGTATTAATATAAGGAGCACACAAATATAGTTCTGGCAGGTAGCATATCTGAAATCAAAAAGAAGCTGCGTGTGTATTTTTTTTTTTTTTGTTTTCACCAACAAGGGAAATACATTTTATTAAATTAAATTTTAAAATGTCATTAAATTTATTTTTAATTAAATTAAATTTTAATATACTCTACATCAATTCTAAAATAAAATTAATTCTAAAATAAATTCAATTAATAAATTAAATACTTAAGAATTCCTATGCTAATTAATTGTAATTAGTTGATTTGTTAGGAAAATGCAATATCCTGTTTATGGAAAAGACACAGCCCCCCCCAAAAAACATTCTGCAAGCTATTTGTTTAAATGCTGGAATTGTTTGTTTTTTTTAAAACCAGCATAAAATAACTAGGTTTCTCCAACAGATACAGGGCTTGTTCCAATTTTTTGGTTTCCTCAATAGGTATGAACTTCAACAGCGGTGGAACTGGGAACTCCACAAAAATCTACCCTTCTCATCCATGGCCAATGAAGCAAGAAGCAGAAGTCTGCATGGGATTAATAGCTATTTGGGGATGGCCAATATTTATATAATATACCCCTTTTCTGTTTCCTTGTATGGTTCAAAGTTGTAGTGCAGCTTTATAGAGCCAACCCTGTTCCAGAGATGGCAAAGTGAGAGGGAAAAGTAGACACTAAATTACTTGTAAATATAATTAAAATATACAATGTGGTTATGATTATGTTGAAAAATGGATGGTTTTAACAATTAACTTAATTTTGTATATGTGATATTTTTATGTCACATTGCTACTAGAAAATCCTTTCCAGAATGAAGGTTTAAAAAATCTGATCCATTATTTTACTCTGAGGTGGTGGGCATTTTTTATTTAGATTCCAAGACTTGGAAGATGAACATTATCTTAGGAAGCTTTGAAGTCTGAGATAATTATCTTTTAATGGAGGTGGGAGTGAGACAGACCTTCCCTCCCCCCCAGAAATGCTTTGTTCTGTTAGTGGGGAGGGAAGGGAAGAGAATCAATGATTGCAACAGCTAACCTCAGAAACCCCTTAAGCCAATTCCTCTGAGGAAAACTATTCTTTAGAAAAAAGTTGAGTTTTGTGACCTAAACCTTGTAATCCTCCAACCTTAATGACCTTTTAAAAAAAGAAAGCAAAAAGTACTTTACCAAAAATCCCAGAGAACTGGGCTTTTGTTAAATGTAAAATTTCAATCAATCAGTTTATTTATACCACACCTCTGTCCCCCAAGACTGGGACTCAGTTTTGGGCTTCTCCAGGTGGGGCAATTATATCAATAGGCTGCAGTATTTGCTAATCTAGTTCTCAGGGTATTAAAACAACAACAACAACAACGGCAATGATATTATTATTATTATTAATAATAATAATACCCAAATTATGTTTTTGTTGTCCCAGATGATTTTCTGGCAATTCCCAGCTCCAGTTTAACATTTTATTCCCACCCTTGAGTAGGTTTCTTTTTAATTCCAAGACATATCATAACAATAGTTTCCTTCTCTTCTTTTTGAATAAGAATGATAGTGTATCAGTGCATTAGTAAAATGACATAGGTTTTCTGTGTTTTTTCCCCCCAGGGTGTGAGGTTGTATTCTGGGTCTATCTTCTCTGAAGATGCCAGCCACAGATGCAGGCAAAATGTCAGAAAGAAACTCTTCCAGAACACGGCCTCATAGCCCAGAAAACCCCACAGAAAACCTATGGATGCCGGTCATTAAAGCCTTCAACTTTACAGTGAAATGACACTTTTACATTATAGTACTACACAGTAATTCTAAGGGGGGGGGGTTAAAAAGAAAGAAGGAGGAAATTTGCCTTTCAGACCACAGGAACACCTTAGCAAACCACACCCTAATTTTTTAAAAAACCTTTGGAAGAGCCCACATCCAAAAATTTGCTACAAACAGCCCCAGGAAAGATTGGAATGAGTGGACAATGAGGAGACAACAACCTACAAAACCTGAGGAGTTCTATTCCAATAACTCACACTTCTTTTGTTGATGTTGTGTGCCTTCAAGTCATTTCTGACTTAGGTTGACCCTAAGGTGAACCTATCATGGGTTTTCTTGGCAGAATTTGTTCAGGAAGGTTTTCCATTGCCTTCCTCTGAGGCTGAGAGAATGTGACTTACCTAAGGTCACCCAGTGGGTTTCTATGGATGAGTGGGAATTTGAACCCTGGTCTCTGAGTGTCCTAGTTCAACACTCAAACCATTACACCACTCTGGCTCTCCACACTTCTTTAGAGCTATCTAAAGCAAGAGCTTGTTGGCTTTTTGTTGGCTTTTTAGCACTGTGGCTAGTTTAATAAATTAATAACTAATTTAATAACTTAATTCTGGAGAAACACTAGTCACTTCTGTCAGAATTTTCGCAGTGTAGGCGGAGGCACAGCTGAAAATGTCCAAAAGACAGAAAAATCCACTCCTCTGACATGGGGACTGCAAAGAGAGGCAGCCAGCATTTACAGAATCTAAACTCTCATCCCTATCCTTGTGTCTCTCTCTATCACAACCAAGTACCAGTGTTCAAACAACAACAACAAGAATTTATAAAACTTCACCAGAAGGCGGAACATCAAACATAAACAATCAAAGACAAAGACAATAAAACATAATACTATAAATATACAGAAAATCAAATACTTTGATTATATCATCCATACCTGACGAGCTGGGGTGCTGGAAGTCAGAGAGAGGCGTCTTCCACTCTTGATTGGTTTTTGTCACCACTCCAGAATGGCCCTGCATCAAGAAGAAATTGTTTAACCACGGGTTCCTATAAAAACACATCACCTGTAGGATGTGTCTGGGCAGATTCTGGCCAGGTGGTTTGACCAACCTTACGCAATCCTTCTAGCCCCATTAACCCAATCCTGTCCAAAGCCCAATCTTTAACGCTTCTAGAGGGATCTGTACTAATGCGGGGATCTATACTAAGGGCTTGTCTATAATGGCCAGATACCCCAGCTTCCTCCGTTCCAGAGCCCTGCAGTCCAAACTTCATCTGCCCCAGGGCAGTCCAAACTACCCCTAGAGTAGATACAGGGGTAGAATGGGGGGAAGCCGAGATAGGGCCCTTTACTGGATTTTTTTAAAAAAATACCTGGTTTAATATGGCATCGCCGGATTGGGCCCTGTGTGTCTGAGGAAGCCTGTCCCAGAACCGCTACTCCTCACTAGCAGTGCCATCTCTCCCAGAAACCAGGCAGGGATCCTGCAGCATGTGACTGAGGCTGGTCACATGCAGGGGGCCTGCAGTCACATGTTGTGGGACCCCTGCCCGGCTTCCATGTTAATGAAAAAAATGGTGGCAGTGGCGTTGGCTGCAGCAGCTTCAGCAATGTGCTGGTGTCCTGTGTGGACTCTAGTCCATTTTTTGCAGGGAACTGTGAGGCACTGGCCAGTTCTGGAGGCAGGATATGCCAGCGGGGAGCAGTTTGGGGAGTATCCTGAGCCCTAAATCATGGAGCTTCTAGAGGGATCTATACGAATGCAGGCTCAAGTGGGAAATGTTGTTCCTGAGCCATACTCATTTCAGATTAAAAAAAATCTAGCAGGTAGACCTAAACTTCACTGGTACAAAAATTGTCCCAAGAAAACTATTGAATTTTGCCACAGGGGTATGCTTGTCCCAATTAAGTATAACTGTTGGGACAACCCAGCCATCCACCCCTGTTCTGTACCACTTTATTGTTGAAACATGACACAGAATGCTGGTGTGACCGTTTGGATGAGAGGCAACCCTTCTTCCTACCCAAACAGAGATATCACTGTAACCTGAAACCCTACCACCTGCATAAACACCTGATAACACAGCAAAGAGAGTTAAATATCCTGTTTGTCAAAGTGAAAATATCATATACTTTGGAATTCCCTTGGGGTCAGAAAATAACTCAGGAGACATTCAAGTTGCTTTTATCCTTCCGGATAAGGGGTAAGCAGATAGTAAGCAGAAGAGAAGATAGCAGAAATGAAAAGAAAAAGTAGCATTGCATTAGGGATGAACAACTTGCAAAGTTCAAGAGACTCCCCCCAGCTTCATTATGCCATTTTTTAAACATAAAAAGGATTCTTTTGCCTTCTAGGGATTGTGTGGGAAATTTCACTATATGCCTCACCAAATATATTTTACACCATTTTTGTGCTGGCCTCTTGTTTGACTGGATGCCCTTTTGGGTTCCCTCCCAATCTTCTTTGGCTTCAAGACTATCTACTCCCCTGACTGAATCTTAGGTGGCCTTTCCTCCCCCTTGCAGCATCTTGCATTGAGGGTTAGAGTGTGACCCCTCCCACATTTGTCCCTCTGACTGGACTAGTATGTTTTGGTTTTTTCCCCCCTATTTAAAATAATTTTTAATTCAGTAATTGAGTACATAAACACACAATAAAAAAGGACCAACAAATATTTACAGAACAACCCCTTCCCCCTCCCACTCCCCTTAATAAAAATAAGACTTCCTGCATACTGTTTTCTTAGTTAATAATATTAATTCCACCTTTCTTATCTATTGTTCTCCTATTTTTAACCTAACTATTTACAATAACAATAAACCACATTCCTTTCATTGGCATAATCCACAAAAAAAGGGAAAAGAAGTCCTAATTTCTAACTGTCAAACCCAGCAACATTAGTATCCCCTCTTGTTTGTTTAACATATACTATGAATGGTTTCCAAGTTTTCATAAAAAATATCTGTTGGATTTATTTTCACTAAATTCATTAATTTATCTAATTGGGCCAATTCCATTACTTTTTCTAGCCAATCCATGTATGTTGGTATTTTGTTGGTTTTCCACATTCTCACAAGAACCAGTCTTGCTGCTTTTACTAAGTAACTTATCAAATTTCTATTTTCCTGTTCTCTTTTATCTTCTAGGTTTATCATATTTTTATAAATACATTTCTGATCTCAAAGCTACTTCAAGTCCCACATTTTTTCTATTCATTTATTAATTTTAAACCAGAACTTCTTGACTTTCCTACACTTCCATCATAAGTGAATGTTCCCGCTTGTTCTTTGCTTTTCCAACATACATTCGGTATATCTTTAATTAGGTAATTTAATTAGGTATTTATACCCCGCCCTTCAGCCACAATGGCTATCAGAGCAGCTTACAAATTGTTTTAAGCAATAGCAATTTACACATCTACACTGCATTAAGCAGTTTCCAATATGTATTAGCTAATTGCCCCCACAAGCTGGGTACTCATTTTACCGACCTACGAAAGGATGGAATACATTCTAGCCAGTTTGTCCAGGGTTATATACCAATTATACATCGTTTTATAGAATTTTTCCTTAAGATTATAGGAGCAGGTAAATTTTAGACCCTTGGTCCAAATGTCTTCCCATTGTTTCATACTGTATATTTATTATGTCACAAATTTGATGCCCAGCTAATCATACAATGCTTAATTTGTTCCTCTTCAGTACTAAATCTTAATAATAATTTATACATTTTACTGATTCACTGACTGTCATCTCAGCACAGTAGTCTGTCAAATTCTGACATTTCCCCCTCATACTGAATTTGCTTTAAGTCTTCTTTCACTCTTTCTCTTACCTGGTTGGACTATTGTGTTTTCAACTGATCAGATCCGTCCCTGTTCTCACAGCAGTATTTTTTAGTAGACAAACAGTGGACATTTTTGTTCTGTGTAAGAGTGCATTTTGAAGAAGGGTGTGACCCCTCTCTGGGCTCACCCTATTGCCTTTAACTGGTAGGAACAGGTTTCCAAGATCATGGGGGTACTGTAGGGCTATGTTGGCCATCTCCTCCACTCATGAGGAATCTGAACTGATTCTTTTAGCAGCAGGATTGTATACAGTGTGCCCTTGGTATCCAGCCCCACCCCCATGGATAACAAAATTTTGATGCTGAAGTCCCATTATATACAATGGCATAGTAAAATGATGTCCCTTATATAAAATGGCAAAATCAAGGTTTGCTTTTTGGAATTTTAAAAAATATTTTCCAAGCTGTGGATGGTGGAATTCATGGAAGCAGAATCCCCTGGTATGGAGGGCCAACTGTATGAGTTTCACAGCTCTAAACAAGGAATAATAAGCAAAGGTGAGCCAGCTCCTAGGGGCATGTTTCCAGAATGGCCCTGATTTTAAACATTACTCATTGGGCTCCTTCTCTTTACCCTCCACCCCAAACAATGAGCACTGAGGAGTTAAAAGACACATGGTCAGAATTCACTAAAGCAGTTATGAAAGTATAACCTAGAGTTACATATTCAGGACTGGTCTGCATTCACAATCCCTATGAATTCACTGGTTCAAGGAATATATAGGGACTGTGAAAGTCCCCCAAAAGCTCTTACCAGGCAGCAGCAGCAAGCAACGGGGATCTATTCCCCTGTCAATCAGCAGGCAGCTGATAGGCATTTCAATCCCCCATCCCTCAAGCGATCTGCTATGCAAGGGGGAATTGTGACAGGGAACCTGCTTCTGGCCGTCACACCAGAAATCACTCGGGAGGAGATGGAAATGTCATTCAGCTGCCCTCTCAATCAACAGAGGAAGTTTGGGTTTTCCCAAACAAATAATGCCATTTTAAACTAGTTCACTGCCCTGATCCAATGGGAATACATTTCCGAAGAGATTTCCACCACACCAAACCCAGACGACAAAAAGAAGAAGAAAAAACTTCATTTCCCCTGGACACTAACCATTTCCTGATGCAGCTGAGGAAGGGTTGCTTAACTTCTGTAAAATGTTTCTAGTGATAATACAGGATGACATTTAAATTGGCCAAGCAAACCTCAAGGTAAATTAGTTCAATCTTTGGAACACAAGTCCATCACAGAATCTAGAGCCAAAAGGCTGTTAAGTACCTCTGTTAATGGTATCATTGTAACAAAAAGGTAAAATATAAGAAGGTTTGGACATTCATGATTCCACAAATTCTGGAATCTGGTGGCTGATAGGGAAGGTTATTCTCAAGGAAACTGTCGTATTACAATAATTATGTGAGAGATTTTGAAGTATGTTTCATGGACAGCATGTTCTTGAATCCACTGAGTCATCCACTCCATTGTTGGAGTCGGCTTGCAAATTGGCATGTGTAAGGAAATAATTCCACAAAAGAGTGATACTTTATTGATCAACTGAGATGCACAAAACACATCATGCAAGCTTTCAAAGCTCCACTGGCTTCTTTATCAGGCAAGAGATGTTAAAACAGCATGCAAAAAAAGAAAAAAAAAGAAAAAAGTGACAGTGTTGGAGTTACAGGCCTATGCCATCACTTTTTTCTTTTCTTTTTTCTTTCTCCTGTATGACTTTTTATCATCATGAAGAGGCCAGCAGAACTTCAAAAGCTTGCATGATGAGTTTTGTGAATCTCAGTTGACCAATAAAAGGTATCACTGTTTTCTGGATTGTTTTATTTTGCTGTATGACAACTCTTGAATAATCATTTTTTAGCTGTAATGAAAGTTAAGTCACTCAAGGTTTAAAGGAAAAATAATGTAGCCAACTCTTCCACTTTCTAAAGCCTGGTGGGCGTCATGTTGGTCTTATAATGAGGTTTCAAGAAAAGTCCCAACTGAATAAAAAGTGTCAATCTTGACTGCCCGCATTAAACAGAAGAAACATTTTCCATTCGACAAAATACTAACTAATAACAAATACTATAGTGACTAGAGAGCAAACTAGCTTTCACATTACTAGGTCTAAATTTGACTACTACTGTGTATTTTAATTGGACTCAAACTGTGTATTTAGCCTTCATAGATCTTAGGTTTGCATTCAATTCTATGTTAAGAAAATGGCTTTGGAAGATCATGGGGACTGATAACAAATCAATATTCTTTGAACTGAAAAATCTACCATGGAAAATTTACCAAAGGTATACCTCTGTTTCTCAACTTACACTTAAATTATGGATTTTGTCTGGATGCCTGTGTTTCCAACTCAAAGCTGGTAATGAAAACATTTCTACATAGTTGGTTTTGTCACTTAAAAGACTGGATGAACAGGTTGGTTAAAAAATACAGACAAAGAGCTGGAGTAGAGAAGAAATAAGAGTCCAGCTGTTTCTCCTTTCCCTTTCCATTCCTGTGTTACCCTAAGAGGTGTGGAGGTGTTAGAGTCCCACCGGTGATGCCAGTGTCTACTTAATATTTGGGGGAATTATTAGCTCAAACAGAAGGCCTACAAGAGGAGGGTAACTGGGGATCATTCCACCTAGCTATACCAGCACTAACTGTAGAGGAGGCTCCAGATGAAGTAAAATAAAGTATTTTATTGGAATATAGACTAACACACAAGAATATGCACGCTTACAAACCATACAAGGCTATTAGAAGAGAAAGCAGGAAGGTTGGATAGAGAGAAGTCAGGAAGAGAAGATGATAGTTACCAGTCTCGGAGAAAGAGAGTTCTGTGCAGTGAAGAAAGTCAGTCAAGTGTCTGAGAGTGGTACAGGGAGTTCCGATCCATGACACATCAAGAAAGAGAGTGGCCAGCCCTTCTGCAGCACACTTTGCCATAGTTAGGGCTGTAATATTTATACCCTAATTCATGCCTTGGAGGTGTGTGCTGGCTATAACAAAGGCTAGATAGCTCTTCCATGGGAGAGACAAAGGGAACAGAAATTCAATGGATTGCTTTACTTCTGGAATGCTAACACACTGATGGTTTTGCGACACTCACAAAAGACTGGACAGGAGAGGTTGAGGAGACTTTTCCTTAGGATATGGAATGAAGAAAGGTCACTTATTTGCATGATTGAATTATAGCCTGAGATGCCTAGAGCTAGGAGATAGGATTAGCATATACCTTCCTGCTTTCTCTTCTAATAGCCTTGTATGGTCTTTAGCATAATCCATTATCTTCAGGGGGCTTTCTGCATAATCCTAACTGGACTTTCCCACTATTATATTTCTAGACACAACCTTTGACTGCCGTGTAATATGCCTAGTGTAACAGCAATGTGACCCCAAAACGTATCCAATATGTCTAGTTATGAAACCTCGCAGGGAGGGGTAGTAGAGCATGCTAAAACCTGGCTGTGTCCTAGGAATACACATTAGGAGTTTGACAGCAAAATGGGACTCCAAGTAAAATAGAAACACACTTCTTTTTCTGATGGTGACATTAAAACCAAGAGGGATTTGGCAACCAAAACAGCCTGGGAAAGAGGCAAGCTGTATCAAACAAACAACAACAAAAACAAACAGAAAAGTTTGTGTCAATGACGCAACTATGTGATTTAAAGCAGTGGCTCTTAACCTTTTCTTTATCAGGGATCCTCTTTAAATATCTTGTGTGGCTGTGGACCCCCAAGACTTAACTCAAGATTTAAACCCTAATAATAATAACAACAATAATACCTGATAATAATATACAATTACACTTCTCTAAGAGGCACTGGAGGGGGAGGGAAGACTTTTCTTCTGCTTCTTCCTGCACATTTGTGGCTGGAGTGAATTGAATGGCAATGTGCAGGTCCAGCCAGCCAGACTTTGCCTTGGATCCTGACATGTGGCCACTCCACTGCAGGGAGGAGGTGGGTCAAGCAGCCTTCAAGCCTTTGTGGGCCCCCTGTGAGGATATTGAGAACCCCTGGGGGTCCCCGGACCACAGTTTATGAACCACTGTTTTAAAGTGTTCTGCAAGTTTTTTACCTTTGAAACAGCTCATTTGCTTTTTCTTTTAGGGCTTTATCAGATGCGGGGAAATGTGGCAAAAAACCATGTCCCAAATCATGTCAGAAGAATGGGACGATAACAGAAAGGGCGACATTATCAGACCCCGCCCCCGTCCTCAGCCATTCCTGGGGTGTAGTGCTGGCACAGATGAGGTGTCACATTTTCATTGATGGGGTAAGCTGTCAATAAAAAGGGACAACTTATTCACGTCCATGCTATGGTCCCGGAACTGCTGAAGGATGACATCATCTGATAATGTTGCCTGTTTTTGTTATTGTCACATTCTTCTGACATGGTTTTTGCCACGTCTGACAAAGTCCTTAGCCACCTGTTTCTAGGACTGTGTCTTCTGATAGGAAAATTGAGCCATGCTGTTCAAAAACAGTGTAACCCTTTCTCCGTTATCAGAGAAATAAAACAGAAGAATAGTGTTTTATTTCTGTACACATGCATGTCTGTCTGTGTGGCTGCTGCTCAGGAGAGGACTTCTTTACTTCATTGGCACAAGCCCCAATAACTTGGACAAGGTTTAGAACTCATACCTCTGAAAGTGTGTGGGGTACTTCTAAAAGTTCAGCCGGTTTAGACCAACCACTAACAGTTTTCTAAACCCAGTTCAAGGTAAGTGAAGACAGAGTTACTGAAGAGCTCAGAAAAAGGAAGAGAAACAACCCACTCAACTGTACTTAGCTGTAAAATAAATCATTCCCTGTTACACAATAATAATTGTGTAGATTTTGCAACATGTGGGGGAGAGAAAATTTTTGGAGAGAGAGTTTTGGGCATATGGGACAATTAGTCTGCAGCAATGTGTTAGAATGAGCCAAACCCCCCTCCAGTATACCCCAAAACACACAGTCGGGACAAAAAAGAATAGAGAAGAAGCTTCGGAGGAGGACAAATATCATTGTTTGTCTGATAAAACTACCTGACGTATTCTTCTAAGTTCCTCATTCTTTAATCTAAAATCTATTAAATTTTACCAAGGCAACGAAAAAGATAAAATGTAAAATCTTTCAAGCTACCTTTTAGTACTTGTTACTGCAGAGTGTTATAATAATTTACATTGTACAAGGAAATTAAAAATGAAATAGTGCAACTTAATCACATTTCTTAGAAATAATTATTAGGTTTAGGATTACAACTCCAAATAATTTTATTAATATGCTACTAGCACAAAAATTATTCCTGTACTTTAGGTTTCCCATTAAAATTATATGCTTGCTCCATATTTTCTCTGAGTTTGTTAAAATCAAGAGGTGGCCTAGATTCAGTCTGCTCAAAAAGCAGCTGACACAAACCTTTAGTCCTTCTTGTTGTTGTGTGCCTTCAAGTCATTCCGGACTCATGGCGACCCTATGGTGAACCTATCACAGGGTTTTCTTGGCAAGATTTGTTCAGAGGATGTTTGCTTTTGCCTTTCTCTGAGGCTGACAGAGTGTGACTTGCCCAAAGTCACCCAGTGGGTTTCCATTGCCAAGGGGGAATTCGAACCCTGGTCTCCAGAGTTTTAATTCAATACTCAAACCACTACGCAATGCTGTCACCTTACCCTTGGTTAAAAGTTCTCAATGGAAAAATGTGAAGGCCTTCAACACACAGTTTGCAGTTTTCCAAGGGAATAGGCAGGGTATTCTTGAAAATCACTTCATGGTTAAAATTTTCATTCACCTTTGCTGTTTCTGGCATCTGTATCATAAAGGAAGGCAGTAAAGAATTAGTTATGTCAATATTTTTAAAAGTATATAGTTGTGCTGAGCACAAATGCAAGTAAACTTCATATAGGAAATCCACAAAGAAGAAGCCAGTAGAAATTTGAATGCTTTGCATCACGTGTTTTGCTTTTGGTTGGCTAATAAAGGTATCACTTGTATGTGGATTTCGGATTTTGTTTTGCTGCATGGCCAACACAGCTACCCCTTAATGTGTTTCATACAGGAAGTGAGAGATAACTTTCACACCACATTTTACAAGCTCCTATCCTGAAATTACACAGAGAAATGTTTAAAGGAATTATACAAATAGATTAAAAAATTGCCTCTGCTGGTGTGGGGGACCAAATCTACAAGGCCACATTTGAAGAGGTGCAATCAGCCATCTTCTGCCCAAAGCACACAAAGTAGGGGAAACTGGCCACCCCATTGTTTGGGATATTAGGATGCATAACTATCACAGTTATGTGTCTTGGCAATAGCAATTTCATTCTTACATCACATGCCACTGATACTTGAGATCAGATAAATCAGCTTCCTAAGAAAACTGCAGCTGATTATCATTCCTCCAGATAACATCATTGTGCTATGATCACAAACCATCAGGATTATCATCACCATTCTTGCTTGCAATCCCTCCGGTTCATGTGTTTTCCACTCCTGTCTTAAATGAACCAATGAAGACCCCCACGCTCTGCTTCTGGAGTTTCATTCCATTTACCTCTTTTATTTCCATTTCCAACATTTCAACTCTTGGGTTTTTAAAATCTCCACCCCAATCTCTGCATCAACGCATTATTATAATATAACTTATTATATTATACTAATATAATAGATCCTTCTTTTCTCCTAGGACCCTATCTTAGCCATCTCCCCACAAGATTAAAACAGGCACAGATAAGTTACGATAATAACAAGTTACAATAATAAAACACAGTTAAATTATAGTATGTAGGGACTATTGCATTTTTAAAAGCTCCAAAAACACATTTTAAAAAATACATTTAAAAACCCCATAATCTGTAGCTATTTTTCTTCTCTCTTCCATTAAACATGCATTTGATTGTGCACAAGTGACTTGTATGTAATGCTACTTCTACATGTTTTTACAGAGAAAACCAAGTTTGTGTCTTTCTCTGCAAGACCTTGTGTGTGGGAGGAAGCATAGTTTCTACCTTGTCAATTTTGTTACTCTGTTTCAAAGATCCAGTACTATTCCTCACAGTTTGCAACAGTTCTAGAGTCTGGGAGTAGCTATGAGAAGGTCTTCATTGGCTTTTTGTACACGAACCTATCTTGCTTGGACAGTCTGATGCAACTGTCTGGTTTAAGACTTTTTTGGACGCGTCAAAAATAACGCAAGCAGCCTTGCCGCGTTGCAAGGCTGCTGCACTGCAAAGCGTCGGTTTCGGATTATGCTCTCCCCTGCCGATACTGTTGCGGTACCGCGGGGAGATTTGAGCGTCATATTTCATCGATTTTAAAACATGAAAGTTGATCGTGATTAAAAACCAATGAAATATGACGCTCAAATCTCCCCGCGGTACCGCAACAGTACCGGCAGGGGAGAGCGCCATCCGAAACCGATGCTCTGCATTGCAGCAGCCTCACAATGCAACGAGGCTGCTTGCGTTATTTTTGACGCATCCGAAAAAGTCCATAGACAGTTGCAAGGCTGGTCTCTAATCTCCCAGTGTATGACTTGAGATGACAAGAGGCATAGAGGCCAACTGTCCATGCACCTACAGATTTGAACAATAGTATTTAGATCAATAGGCTGTCCTGGCCACAAGGGTTAAAGCTCTAACTTTAGTCTATCTTGAAAGAAATTAGGTAAATGGCTTCTTCATCAGAAGGAGACTTCGCATGAGTCAAGGCCATTTTCATAGCATCTCATTCCTCCTGAGAACCTGAAAATCGGGGAAAGAAGAGAAGGGGAAATCATCCCAAAGTTCATTAGAAACTGCACCATTTGTCAGCTACATGGTCAAATTGACAGTTCCAGATACTCTTAGATGACACTGGATCCCTACCGATTTGACTCTGGTTTCAACTTAGGATTTCTGCACAATCAGCTCTGGTAATTCAGATGGATGACCTGTCTGGGGAGGGACAGAAAGAATATGATCTTGTTGCCTTTTCAGGACATCACAGCAGTTTGATGCCATTTGAGCCCGGTGGCACAGTGGTTAAATGCCAGTACTGCAGCCCCAACCTTGCAAGTTCGGTTGCAAGGGCTCCAAGGTTCACTCAGCAGCCTCCCATCCTTTCGTAGGTCAGTAAAATGAGTATCCGGCTTGTGGGGGCAATTAGCTAACACACATTGGAAACTGCTTAATGCAGTATAGATGTGTAAAGTGCTATTTCTTAACAATTTGTAAGCCACTCCTAGAGCCTTTGTGGCTGAAGAGCAGGGTTTAAATTCCTAAAATAAATAGTAAATAAATAATTGGCCATTTTGTCCTTTTAGACCAAACTTTCTGGGATGAACACGTGACACATTGTGGCATTGCTCCTGTCACCTTATTTCAGATGATGATGTCAAGAAACTATGGCTTTGCTCAGTGGCTCTTAGTACACCATGGCATTTCATGAGGTCTGTTTTGACATCCAAGTTATGTGAGGTCTACATGAACAACTGAGGGCAGCTTGAATTGAGGGGGTTAGCAGATGTCAGTGACTATACTTAGCTCTGCTTCTTGGTTTTGTCTAACTTACATGAATCGTTGGCTACAGTCAATAAGGGGTTGTATTGGAAGAGTAAACTGAAGCTCAAACTAGGTAAGAAAAAAGTGCGCTCTCTCCCTCTCTTTCTGTGTGTGTGCGTGCACCTTGTCTGGACAGTGATATCTGTTCTTTTGAAGGCTATTTGGGGCACTAGTAGATTTATCCACCTTTGTAGAGACCATGCCTTCTATAGCTCAAAACACCTTTAAACAGATGCAATTAAAGACTGCCCAGAGAGAGCTAACCTGGCCATCAAGTACAGGCATTCCCTGCTTTTTTGCTTCATGTACTAGCAGTTTTGCAAAAGGACCGTGGAGACAAATGAAAGCTGCTGCAAATTTGCATTAATGTTCAGCAATCCACGTTATATCTTCTCGTCTAGACACGCTCCAAACTAATCTCTCTCCTTAATGGATCCCACATTCTCCAAAAGTTACTAATTTAACTTTTTCTTACGGAGCTCTTAAAGTCTTCATATTATAATGTTCAGGATATTTATCTGGTACATGGGTCAGTTAATACAGTTCAGATAATACATGTATATACAAAATTTGCTTATTACATTTGGGAACAGAAGGAAAGGTAATGAGTGTAGTTGCTGCTAATGATCTTTATTGTTATGCAAAGATAACAGGAAAAAGTTTTGTATTAAATTTAATCACAACCATCCACAAGAAATTTAGTTTTGGAGTCTACACGGAGTAGAAACATTAGCAATTATAAAACAAAGGCAGATCTATATATACTACCGTATGTGTATTACCTATTTTTTAAAAAATCAAGAAAAGAAGATTTAATCACTTTTCAATCTGCTTGAATCAAACAGCGTCATCTTTAAGTCATTCAAACCCTTAGGCAATTATAACTGCCTGTCTGTCATTTTTGGCCCCTAATTAGTGCTGTGAGCAGTGCAAAAAATGGTCATTTTGACATATCCTGGTGGCATTTGAGAATACAACTATTCAGTAACATCAATAAATTTCACTGCAGTGATTCCTTTCACTTGAGTGCAATTCCATTTGGCCACTATCATTTGATCTCCAATCTTCTTTGCTATGCACTCTATTTTGGATGTTGTGATCCCACCGGGTAGTACAACCCTAATAAATGAATAAATAAAAACATATAAAGAATGCAATTATTATACATTATAAATAGTTCTTTCTATATAGTTTCCCTGTAGACAGATTCCTCAGCCAGTATTTATGCTCAGCCTCACATGGAGATCTTGCATGGGTCTTTCCACTTTTACTAGTTGTATGAGGCTCCTCTATTTACATGGATCTTTCCCTGAATAAAAATGAAGCAGGCCTTGTTTGTAGGTGGCCTTGTGAATCAAATGTGGTTGATGTGCTTACAGGGAGTTGCTGGACCTGGGGGCTATGGTGTACTCAAAACAGACTCTGGATCAGCATAAGGCTAGGGTTCTTTAGGTATGTTTTCATATAATGATGTGGCAAATATATGCATATCTGTCTGTCTAGTCATTAAGCCATAGTCAAAAATGACTAACCAAGTAAGAACTATTCACACTGAACCTTTCCCTTCCATTTCAGGTTATTATTGTTATTAGTAGAAAGTACCAATAGTTAATGGTATGGGGTTGAAATGCCTTTTAAACATTTACTTTGTTTTTCCTTGAGATTCCTAAGAGCTTAGAAACTGCAGCTTCTAAAATGTTCTCCAGTTAAGGATACTTTTCATTGAGCATACTTCCCTCTACCTTACCTTTGGTCTTATGGTCACCTCTGATCATTCCACACCAGAACCCTATCTAGACCAGACATGTGCAAATTTAGAGGGTCCAGGACACTTTCAGTTTTTTAAAAAAATGTTTTTAAATCAAGACAAAGTGCTCAGGAGGTGTGTTGTACTTCCTGGAGGCCTCTGGGTGTGTGATTCTCCTTGTATTAATGTGAAAAAAATGTATCATTTTTCAGTGGTAATGGCAGCTGCAGGAGCCACAAATGGCTGTGAAGGCTCTCATGCCCCATGTCCTACATATAGCCCACCCCAACCTGTCAGGAGTTAGAAACTGAACTCCATTATAAAATGGCCAAACACCTGCAGAAACCATGCCAAGTCATGATGGCTGACTCCATGAACTGCCAAGTCATGCCTAGTCATGCCACAGTTGCAAAAGGAGGGTTACTAGAGGGCAAGCTATGATGCACAAGATTTGATGCAATGTACCCATGTGGTTAAGTAAGCCAATGCTCTACTGATGTGTATATAAGTGAGCTAGATCAGAGATCATTCTCTTCTTGCGATTCTATGATGTCTGGCATAGCATTTTGACTGATGAGATTGTAAATATTGTGAATATCTGCAACTACTTGAAGATTAAAGTACCTCCAGTTTTCTGGATGTCAAAACACTCTGTGTGTGAGTATTCTTGGGAACGGGTTGCTACTGAGTCTGCTGAGACAGTTTTTAGGCTTCTGTTGGGGATTGAATGTCCTGTCATCCCTTGACACAACCCTTAATCAACAAGCCACACATTTTGGACTGGAAGTATCAGGCAGTGACTTTACATAGTGCTCCATTTAAATCCAAACATGTATCAGAGGAAATGTCAACTTTTATTACCACTGAACCATGCATGGTCCCTGCTTTATTTCAGATTATGGGGTAATGAGCTGCCTCCATACAATCCCCAGCAGAAGCCCAAAAACTGTCTCAGCAGACTCAGTAGCATCTCAGTAGAATCTCTACCACAGAGACTCTGCCAGTCATGATTCAGAATATGGCAGACCTGCAATGACCATACAAGGAACAGGATCTGCAGCCAGAATCCCCTACAGGAACTGGCAAAGCAGTTGTTTGACGGAACTAGAGCTACAGAAAATAAAGAGAGCTTAGCAGCAGAGATACAGAGCTACTTCAAAGCTCTAGAAAACATTGGTGCCCCAAGAAGAAAGAAAGACCTGTAATGAATAGAAGCACTTGGCAAGAACTTCTTGGGAGTAAACAATGTCTTGTAAGGCAGGCTCCTGTCAGAAGCTTCAGACTGTAACTGGATTTAAGTGGGGTATTATCAGCTCATGTATAAAAAATATCTGTCTGAGGCTTCAGTACCTGCAACCTGTCTCCATACCTTGACCTTCTTGTAGAACTTTCTGAAATTCTTGGATTCTTGTCATATTTTGTTTTGTGGGAAGATGACCATGGCCTCTTAACAGACTTTGGCTATGGAAACCCTGTACTAAGCTTTTCTGATTCTGGTTGGACTTCATCTCTATTTTCCTGGATCCTGTCTTTGGACTCTACTAGCTGTGTGAGGTTTTTCTGATGCTGGTTTTGGAATCCTTGGCCTTGTTGCTAGGACTTGACCACCTGGAGCCAGGTCGATGCCCTTATAGCTACATTAATCTTACCCATGATCAAATATCTTTAAAGGAACATCTAGAGCTTCTACAAGCAGTTTGCAGTTTTCCAAGGAAATGGGCAGTATATTCTTGAAAATCAATTCACAGGTAAATTTTTCATCTACCTTTGCTATTTTGGGCATCTGTAAAACAAAGAAGTATCACCAGATTATTCAAAGGAATATAAAAATATATATACATTCTGTATTAATACAAGTGCAATAAACTGAATCTATTTAGAACTTTCAGAATATAATTGCATGGCTTCTATTAATTGCCTTGTATGTTCACATATAAACTGATAATGCAGAGTCAGCATGGCATAGTAGTTTGAGTGTTGAGCTACAACTCTGGTGAACAGAGTTCAAATCCCCACTCGGGCATGGAAACCCACTGGGTGACACTGGACAAGTCACACTCTCTCAGCCTCAGAGGAAGGCAAAGGAAACCCCCCTCTGAACAAATATTGCAAAGAAAACCCCATTATAGGGTTACTAGGACATCTCTATTTTCCTAACCCTACAGAGCTTTCTTATCCAAGCAGTGATCAGGCGCAACTCTGCTTAGCCTCTGAAATCAGATGAGATTGGGTATATTTGAGCTGATATGATGGCATCCCTAACTCTTTAATGCCCTCAGGCACTCCTAAACCTTTCTCATCATTAAGGTGGACTCTCTCTGCCATTGTTACAGAGAATGAGTCACTATCAGCATTAGTAATGCACAAATGCCTATTGCCAGGAAACCACATCTTATCCTGTTTTGCTGCACAAGAAACTTAAAGTGATTTTTGGCTTCTATAGCTTTGAAGGTGAATGTAAAATCACCAATGGCCAGAATGCAAATTTGAATGGCATATGCCTTTTATTCTCCTTTCTCTTTCAAATTAACTTTATCACAGAAACAGAGTGAGATGTCTTACATGAAATTGTCACTGTTAATACAGCTCTCTTAGAAAGCAGAATATGTATGTGGTATACAAGCAGAAAGACCAAAAGGGTTTTGTGCAAACCCAGGAGGCTGGGCTGATATGTCATTCATTGAGAAGCTACAAGTTTTTGGATCATTCTATGGACGGAAGGGTTCAACTCACTGAACGTGCATAATTTTCATTAGAGAGAATCCCACTTCCCACTTGCCATCTCAGCTCATTGTTTTCTGCAGAATCCTTCAACCTCCTTGGTAGCATTTTCATGGGGAGGAAGGGTTGGAAAAATCTGCTTCTGCCAGGCCAATAACATGGACCCAACTGATTTATGCTACACTCATACACTATACTTTTAGATGTGCATTACCTACAAAACACATGTTTAAAATGGCATTAGGTTTCCAGCATTTTGACTATCTTGGGGGTTGTCTAGTTAATGAAAATACTCATAGAATTCAAGGAACATATATTTTGTTCCAACGAGGTCTGACTGAAATTTGTGAATTTCAGAAGGAGCCCCCCCCCCACCAAAAAACCTCCATTTACTGCGTGGGAAAAGCCTTTGCAGCTTTCCCCAAAGTTTTTCAAATAATGCATGGAAATGCACATGATTATTTGTTTGGAAAACCGATTCGCATTGCTCCACATTCTTGGCGAAGGCAGAACTGAAAAGCAGAAGTGGACATGCACAGTGGTGGGCTTGCTGGCAATGAAGTGGCTGAAAGTGCCATTTTGACATTTTGCATTATCAATTGTGTGCTTTTTTTGTTGCTCTGAGGAGACCAGCCTTTTTAAGTGGAAGGTCGCACTTCTACACCTTTGATTTACAGTTAAAAAAATACTGTGCAGTGACAACAACTTGTGGAGAACAAAGCATGAGTGATTCACTCTTGGCCACCATCTTGATTTGCAGGCATGGCTGTGTGTGCACTTCAAACACGAATAGCTTCTCATACCAGCAATTTTGCCAAAGGACCATGGAGACCAATGAATGCTGCTATGAATTTGCATTAATGCTCAGCAATCCACATTCTATCTTCTTGTCTAGACAAGCCCTAAGTGTTAAAGGATTAACTGTGGACCACCTATTCTGCTTTTGAAGTTCGTTTAGTCATAATTTCAACATTTCTTCTAAGGTGGCCCTACTGTTAGGCATAGTGAAGTGGTAGCCTGAGACAGCAGAAATTGGGTGTCATAAATGGGTAGCAAATCATTAGTTACTTACTTTGTCATTATTGTAACTTATTTTAGCCAGGGATGAGGAAGATGTGCGTTTAGGGTTTTCTCTTGCACATAATAAAATAACTTGGTTGTTTTTAGGTAATATATATCCCAAGCTTGATTTGTGGGGATGGGGCATAATTTGCTTCTCTGCCTCAAGCAAGGAAATGTCTTGGGCCACCCCTGTTTCTTTCTTCTTTTTTTTAAGTGTCACAACAATCTTTTATTTCTTACCACGATGTTGAGCTGTGGGTATTGGAGTGTCAGTGTGAAGGGCTTGATGAGTTTCTCATTGGTTTCTTGAACATCAGCAAAAATGTTGACTTTGACCAGAAGTTCATCCTCGGTTAGACTCAGCACCTTCATATAAACATCAGCAGGTATTTTCAGAGGTATCTGAATAACTGTATCAACACAAAAAAGAGAAACATGCACATAATACAGCAAAAAGAGGGAAACCAGGAGCGTGTGGATGCTTTCTAGGGGCTTGTCTATATAAGGCTATAAAATGTGGATTGATGTGCAGTGATGCTAATTCGCAGCAACTTTCATTTGTCTCCGCATTTTTTTTTCAAGATCACAGGCATGCGAAGCCATATGAGTTTGTTGTTTATGCCTGCGAGTCAAGATGGCAGGCATGAGTGAATTACTCATGTTTTTATTGTCACCAGTTGCCACCTCCAAACAGTATTTTTAAAAAGTATATCCAAGGTGCAGAAGTGTGATCTTCCGCTAAATAAACAGAAAAAAGGGAGAAAGGCTGTTTCATCGCCTCAGTGCACGATCACTACAGTGAAAATCCAACATGACAGTTTGGGGCACTTGCCATGCAAGCAAGCTCCACCCTTGCACACATCTGACCAATCAGTTTTCCACTTCTGCTCTTATCGGGAATGCACATCAAAATGAATCGGGAATTAGTATTGCACATTTCATTCAGATATTTTTTTAAAAAAACAGAAAAAGTTGCAAAGGCTTTTCCCATGGAGTATTTGGCAATTTTGGTCCCCTTCCTTCTGAATATAGTGGATTGATGCAGTATCCCATTTAGACAAACTGCATTTTCCTCAAATTCTATGAGGATAATGTTCACCATATAGACAAGCCCTAGGTTTACGCCTTCTGCTTGCAAGATGGAAATTCCAGTCGGGCAGTCCAGAATCCAGAATCTCAAATGAGGCGAGGAGGGTGCTTTCCAAGCTATGCCTTCTTTTCTTTCTGATGTCTTCCACTTGAACTGGAAAATATTATAAGGCCAACAGAAGAGAGAGTGGGAAAAGCTTATGCACAAATAGGAATTCACCTGTCCTGTGGTTACAAACATTGTAGTCCTTGAAATAGGAAATCTACTGGGAACAAGACTGAGCTGTTATTTCTCTGCAGGGGTGAACAGCCATAATCAGAATAAAATGGCTGTGGGAGTTTGTATACACACCTGTTTTGCCTCCTGTTTGAACAGTCTGCTGGATAGTTGCAAGGATGGCTTCTACCTCTCCAGCATATGACTCCAAATGGCAAGAAGCAGAAAGGCTGACCATCTGAGCATCTGCCGATTTGCTCTTAACAACAATATTTAGATCAATGGGTTGTCCTGGCAGGAGTGCTTCCACTTTTTCCAACCCAAGCTCAATGCTTGCCTTGAAAGACTTAAGGACTCGTTCTGTTGCACAAGTGGGATCCCTTACATGAGACAAAGCCGTTTCCATAGCTTTCCTTTCCTCTTCAGAGTCTGAAAACAGGAAAATAAGAAAAATATTTTAGCCTTGCACTCCTGAAAAGTTATAGTACTTGTTAGCTGTGTGTTCAAAAACCATACACCTCAGTGTTCAAAAACACTTTCTGAGAAATTCCAGACATTTATGTAAGATTCTGGTGATCTAAATCCATTTCAGTCTGGTTGCATGCTGGGATATGGTACCTAAACAGCTTTGGATTACCTATCTTGGGGGAGAGAGACAGGAGGGGTGCAATCTAGTGGCTTCTCCAGAAGCTCTAGCAGCCTTAGACAGGATTGGTCCCAATATATTTCTGGACTAGCTGCCTGGAACAGACAGGGGAGGTGTATGGTTCTTGAAAGTGTTACTAGGCACTTTTGGCTCTGTTCCCTTGCTGTTATGCAGTGATATTCCACAAATTCTTTTTTGTCACAGTTATCTGACATCTACATGAAGAAGCTGAGGGAGGTTTTAGAGTAAAGTGCCACCAGTATGCAATGGCACTTATTTTTTATTTATTTATTTATTTATTTTATTTAGGTATTTATACCCCGCTCTTCAGCCACAAAGGCTATCAGAGCAGCTTACAAATTGTTTTTAAGCAATAGCAATTTACACATCTACACTGCATTAAGCAATTTCCAATGTGTGTCTTATTTTCATCATATTCAAGTGAGCCTATGGCTGAGCTAAACTGTTGTCTGCAATCGGTAAGGATGTGGATGGTGGCTGGTAAACCAAAATTTAATCTGGATAAGACACAGAAGCTCTGTGGAGGTAGATTATCAGAACCAGAAAATAACAAGAGATAATGTTCACAGTTGGGGGATGCTGGTCTGAATCCTATAGGCTGGTCCCAAGTAGAGCAGACCTGTTAAATCAATTGTTGATGGGTAATTCATCACATAGGTAAATTACATTGATTCAGTGGGCCTACTCTGTTTGGGACTAACAATAGAATTCAAGTCATTTGTTAGATTTCACCTTATCTTTAAGGATTTATGTGCATGGTAAGTGCCCCTTTTAGTTTTATGAGACTGGGCCGGTGCACTAACTGAACAGAGAAAAACTCCACCACTGCTGCTAATTTGCACTTAGAATATTGCCATGAGTTGCAAAAGCAGCTACCTTTTCAAACTGTTCAGAATCTGCAGGCAGTACCAAGTATAGCAGGGCAGACATTAACTAAGCATCGATATATGGATCACTTCATGTCAGTTTTGAGATAAAAGCTACACTGACTTCTGGTTTGTTTCCAGGCCCAGTTCAAAATGATGGTTTTAACTGACAGTCCATAGAGAAATGTACTTTAAAAGAGCACCTCATCTACATGTGAATGCCCAGTTCAGAGGTACTGCTCCTTCTGCCTCTGGCACTGGATGACAACATTATCCTTATCCTTATCCTTTTATTTATAGCCTATCTTTTTTCTAGCCCTGGGATACAGAAGTTAAAATCAATAGAGATAAAAGTTCATGTCACTAAAACATACAGAAGTTAAATCTATCAACGGAATTACAGTAAAAGCAATATAAACACACATGGTTGTAGTTACATGCTATCAAATCAGCTTTGACTTATGGAGACTTTATGAATGGGAGGCTTCCAAAAGACCCTATTATTATTAGCAGCCCTGTTCAGGTCCTGCAAAGTTAGTCTGGGCTTCTTTGATTGAGTCAATCAAGCTGTGTTGTGGTCTTCCCCTTTTCCTACTGTTTTAATCTTTACCAAGCATTATCATATTTTTCAATGAGTCATGTTATCTCATGATAATTTCCAAAGCTAAAAGCATACCCATTCAGAAAACAACAGGCATAGACAATAAAAAAAACTCATTATTAAAAGCACTGTTGCTGTGAGCAGTCAGTTCCCAAGGCATGTGAAAACAAAACAGCCATTGCCTGACACCTGAAAGATATCATGGAATGCACTAGTCTAGGGAGGGAATTTCAGAGCCTGGGAACAGCCACCAAGAAGGCCCTTTCCCATGTTCCTAACAGATGGGGAGAAGGGACACCACTGAAAATCTGAAAACATGAGAAGGCTCAGATGGAGAATATAGTCCTTTAGATAACATGGTTCATAGCTGTATAGGGCTTTAAGGATTATAACAAGCACTTTGAGTTGTGCTTGGTAACTGGCCAGTAGCCAGTGGAGCTGTAGTAATAGTGGAGCTGTTGTATTATCTCTATAACTTATCAGTAGTCTAACTGCAGCTGTTTGGATCAGTTCACTGGACAGCATGTTATAGTAATCCAAATGGGACGTAACTAAGGCATGTGTCACCACAAGAAGATCCAGCATCTCTAGAAACAGACACATTTGGCATACAAGCTTTAATATACTCCTGGCAACTGCAGAAACCTGAGCGTCTAGGTTTAGAGTTTAATCTGTTAGACCCAAACTGCAAACCTTAACAATTTGACTATAATTCTTTGGACTTGCTTGGGTTTCCAATCAGTTTCCAAATGCAGCCCAATGTAGAATGTGTTATAGTACTCCAAATGGATACAACTAAAGCATGTATTCTCATGCCCAGATCAGGTGGCTCCAGGAACGGATGCAGTTGATACACAAACTTCAAGTGTGTAAAAGCAGTCCTGGCGACTACAGAAACTTGGGCCTCCAGGTTCAAAGCTGAGTCTAGGAGTATACCCAAATTGTGAACCTGTGTCTTTGGCGGAGCACAACCCCATCCAGCACAGGTGGAATCCAAATCCCCTGATATGCCTTTCAACGAACCTCTGTCTTGTCTGGATTAAATTTCAATTTGTTTGGCCTCATCTAGTTTGCTCCTGATGACAGGTACTGGTTTAGAACCAATACCACTGTCTTTGGATTAAGGTGGAAAGGCTTAATAGAGGTACATCTGCATATGGATAGCACCAGATCCCAAAACTCTGGATCGCCTCTCCCAGTGGTTTCATGTATATGTTAAACAGCATGGGAGACAGAACTGAGCCCTAAGGGGCCTCATAAACCATGGCCAAAGGATTGAACGGGAGTGCCCCAGCCCTGCTTTTTGGATTTGTCCCTCCAGGAAGGAATGGTGTCCCTGTAAAATAGTGCTTCCATGTCCCATACCATCACAGTGGCCAGGAAAGATATGTGGTTGAGGGTACTGAAAGCTGCTGAGAGGTCCAGCAAATCAATACACACTGCCTCATTTAGTTCCCAGTGTAGTCTATCCATTAAGGTGATGAAAGCTGTTTCTGTCCTATAGCCAGGCCTCAAACCAGACTGAAATGGATCTAGATAATCCGTATCATCCAAGATCCCATGGAGCTGTGAAGCCATCACATATTTCAGTATCTTGCCCAGAAACTGAATGTAGGAAGTTGACCAGTGGTTGTCCACTAAAGTGGGATCCAGTGAAGGCTTTCCCAACAATGATCTCATAACTGTCTTCTTTAGGCAGAATGGAACTTTTTTTAAACAAAGCATTGACTGCTCCCTGTACCCATTTAACCAGTCCCCCTCTGGCTTTTTTAATAAGTCAAGAATAGCAAGAGTGTAACACAAATGGGGTAGATCCCACCTCTCCAAGAATCCTGTCCATATCTTAGGGCTCTACAAACTGAAAAGTATCCATTCCATGTCCAGGCTGGATGTGCTTCCTACACTCCCTTCCCCAAATAATGACAGACACAATATAAGTTTGAAAGATATATTGATACATGATGATATGTATATTGACAATGAAAGGCCACAACTTTATTGATAATAGCTGCAATGGTTGGCTCAAAGACAAATGGGTTCAGATCCAGAGATCGACCAACCCGAATGCTGGTCAGTGATACTGCTGTTGATCGACCACCGACACTCACCACTGATGAAGGGGTAGGAGTCCTGGACAAGCCCCAGCATGCCTGCCGAACACTCCCCTCCCCCTTCCTCCAACCAATAGAGGATGGGGGTCTCCGTGACCTTGACCTTGACTTTGACCATGAACTTGATGGAGACCCCCCCTGTTACTGATGACCTTGGGTGAGAACCCATGCCAACCGCTCCCAAAGTTGTGACAAAGAGTAAATACATGAGCTGCAAAATAACCTACAACACTAGATAAAGGGACGGTGGGTGGGTTTTTGGCTCCGTGAGAGCCACTGGCCAGTTCAATGAGGTGGTTGGGAATTTATACCTGACCACCAGACCAGAGTGGAAACTGCTGCAAAAGGCAGCAGTGTCCCGCCTCCTGGCCAATCAGCACTAGAGGCCCAAAGAGGCCTCTGATTGGCCGGGGGCCTTTTGAATTCAACCAATCAGAGCAGGGCTGGCCTGCCCTGATTGGCTACATCCTCGTGTCCCTTTCCGGCCTCCAAAGCCAGCTGGAAAAAAGAAGAGAGGCATGGCGGTGACCATGCTGCCCCTCTCCCACTGCATGGGAAGGGGTGTCGGGGAGACCAGCCAGCCCTGCAATCAAGCTGCTGGGGTAAGCAGGTGAGTCCAGCAGCTTCCTTATCACTAGACAAATTGGACTCAGATATATCCACTGGGTCTTTATTGACTATAGTATTTAAGTCAGAGTGGATGCCAGTGATTTTATCCACAAAGTGCTGGACAGGTTGTTCACAGCAGGCTGTTGAGTGGTCTGGAGTCTTCTCTTGTAGGCCAGTGTGTAGAAATGTTAAGTAGGGATTGGTGATAGGGCCTTTCTGCTGTGGCATCCCATCTTTATGTCTCTTTGTTGTACTCTATGAGGAAAACAAAACCCTGATTGTATTGCTTACCTTCTGGAAATTTGTATTCATCTTTGATATCTTCATATGTGTCCTTCCCAACAGCTTTGGTGATGATTTTTTTCCCTATTTCCTTGAATTCTTCTTTGTACTTGACATATATGTCTTTTCCATTGACTGTCTCTATAACCCAGTAGACCTTGTCTGCATTCACTGCAGAAAACAAGAACATGGTGTCGTAGTCATGGTTGACTTCTCCATATTTGATTGCCTTTACTGATGCAGGGCCACAACGAAAAATTCCTATAGAGAAGTAATAAATAATAATAATAATAATAATAATAATAAAATGTATTTATACCCCGCCCCTCTGTTAAAACAATCGGGGCGGCTTACAAAAATTAAAATACAATACAGATAAAATCCCCAAACACCCCCCACCCTCCCCCATAAAAAAAATTAAACGATTATAAATTAAAACCAACTGATCTAAAATCACAATTAAAAACAATAAATACAATAAAATACTATAAATGGCCAGAGGACTAAAAGAAGCCAGGATCCCCTGAGGCCGGGATCTAATGAGGAAAGGCCTGCCGAAAGAGATCCGTCTTTAGTACTTTTTTAAAGCTACTCAGGGTTGTTATCTGACAGATCTCGTTCGGCAGGTCATTCCACAATTTGGGGACGATTACCGAAAAGGCCCTCTGGGAGGTTGCAGACAGCCTAGATTTTTGTGGCTGAAGCAAATTCCTCCCAGAGGACTGGAGTGCGTGGGGAGGATTGTATGGGAGGAGGCGGTTCCGGAGATAAGTTGGACCCAAGCCATTTAGGGCTTTAAAGGTAATAACCAGCACCTTATACTGGGCCCAGAAACTGATAGGCAGCCAGTGGAGAGATCTTAACACTGGAGTTATATGGTCTCTCCGAGATGTTCCCGAGACCACTCTGGCTGCCATATTTTGTACCAACTGAAGTTTCCGGACCAAGCATGAGGGCAGCCCCATGTAGAGCGCATTGCAGAAATCTAGACGAGAGGTTACCAGCGCATGCACCACAGTCTCAAGGTCCTTTACTTCAAGGAAATGGCGCAGCTGGCGTATCAGCCGAAGCTGATAACAGGCGCTCCTGACTGTCGCATTCACCTGACTCGTCATCTGAAGCGATGAATCAAGGAGCACCCCCAGACTGCGAACACAGTCCTTAACGGAGAGCGTGACCCCATCCAGGACTGGAGGTTGCAACCGAACTCCTGGTTTCGGGGCCGCTACCGTGAGCACCTCCGTTTTGTCTGGATTTAATCTCAATCTGTTTTTCCTCATCCAGCCCATTACTGCTTTAAGACAGTCATTAAGAGGAGAGACACCATCGGAATTCGAGGCCGACGATAGGGACAAGGAGAAATAGATCTGGGTGTCATCAGCGTACTGATAACACCCAGCCCCATAACTCCGAATAATCTCACCCAGCGGCTTCATATAGATGTTAAACAGCATCGGTGACAGGATGGCGCCCTGCGGAACACCACAAGTAAGCTCCTTTCTGCTGGAGCAACTGTCCCCGAGCAACACCCTCTGGGACCTGCCCGAGAGGAAGGACCGGAACCACTGGAGCGCAGTGCCTCCGATTCCTAACCCTCTCAGGCGATCCAAGAGGATGCTATGATCTATCGTATCGAAAGCCGCTGAGATGTCCAAAAGCACCAACAGGGTCACGCTACCCCTGTTGATGCTTAGACGCAGGTCGTCAGTTAAGGCAACCATGGCAGTCTCAACTCCAAATCCCGTCCTAAAGCCAGTTTGAAATGGGTCTAGATAATCGGTTTCATCCAAGACCACTTGGAGTTGAAGCGCAACTGCCCTCTCGATCACTTTGCTCAAGAATGGTAACATAGAAACCGGCCTATAGTTGTTCATGTCCAGGGCGTCATGGGAAGATTTTTTCAGGAGCGGCCTAATGGCTGCTTCCTTTAAACAAGATGGAACACACCCTTCTCTGAGGGATGCATTGATGATGTCCTTAAGGAACACCATCAAGGCAGTCCCCCCCTGGATGGCCAGCCATGAAGGGCAAGGATCGTCTTCTTCACCCTACCAAGTAGCTTGTCCACGTCCTCGGTACTCATGGATTGAAATTCATCCAGTAAACTTACATTAACGGAGTTGCTGGACACCTCGTCAATTGTTTCTGACAAATTACTGGCATCTAAGTTGGCTCTTATCCGAGAGATTTTATCTGCAAAGAAATTGTTAAACGCGTCACAGCAGGCTGTCGTTGGGTTAAGCAACGGGTTCTGCACAGGAATAACCTGTGTCAACTCCTTTACCACCCTAAACAGCTCTTCTGGACGGGACTCTGCAGACGCAATACGTGCAGAGGAGAAGGATCTCTGCGCTGCACGTACTGCCTCTCGATAGGACCAAAGAAAGTTCCTATGATGAGTCCTGTCGGATAAGAGTCGAGTTTTCCGCCAGATGCGCTCTAGTCGTTGTCCAACCTGCTTCATTTTCCTAAGCTCTGTTGTATACCATGGCTTACGGTTTGGAGCGGGTTGGAAAGGACGCTTGGGAGCGATCGTGTCAATAGCCTTGGTAAGGTTGGTGTTCCAGGTATTAACCAAAGCTTTGACAGGGTCACTGGCGTTACCAACCATTAAACCCTCCAAGGCTTTCTGGAATCCTTTTGGTTCCATTAGCCTTCGAGGGCGGACCATTTTAATGGGTCCACCACCCCCGGTGGGGCGGGAAGAGACTCTTAGTTCAGTCTTGACCAGGAAATGATCCGTCCATGACAATGCGGTGGTTTTTATAACCTCCGCCCACAGATGTTCCTGCTTCGTACTAAAGACTGCATCGAGGGTAGGACCCGCACAATGTGTGGGCCCGACGACCATTTGGGATAGGCCCATGTTTGTCATGGTTTCCATGAACTCCCAAGCCGCACCAGTCAGATTTGTCAAGCTGGTCTCGAGTGGAATGTTGAAGTCACCCAAAACTAAAAGTCTGGGTGACTCCAACAGCAGCTCTGAGACCAGCTGTGTCAGCTCGGTTAGGGAGTCTGCTAGACAACGGGGTGATCGGTATACTAGCAGAATCCCCAAACTATCCCTGGTCCTCAGGCTAAGGTACATACACTCAAAGTGGACTGTGTTTCGGACAGGTATCCTGGTCAAGGTCAGATTGTTCTTATAAACCAGAGCCACTCCGCCCCCCCCGCCCACTTCCCCTCACCTGCTCACTGACAGAATACCCGGCTGGGAGGGCCTGTGCCCAGGTGACAGTGCTATCCTCTCCCAGCCAGGTTTCTGTGAAGCAAGCCAGGTCGGCATCCTCATCCAAGAGAAGATCGTATATAATATGAGTTTTATTCTTAACAGACCTGGCATTGCAGAGGAACAAAGTAAGGTTCTGTGGAATGGTTGGTACGCTCTCCAATCCATTCCGGGAAACAGGGTGAACTGAAGGTGGGATAGCTAACAAACAGCGATCCCGCCTTCTTTCGTAACATCTGTTCACTCTGTGAACAGTATGAAGAAATTTAAGTTTTTCCTCTTCTTACATGAGCCCACTATACAATCTCCCTGTCTATATCCATCTAGGAGTGAGTGGCAGCTAAACTGCAGTTACAGAAAAGTAGCAGTCCCCAAAGTGTTAAGGATCATGATTTTAGAAATCTAGGTGAAAAATGGGCACTGAAAAGTTGTCCTTTATTTGGCTGGCTGGCTTTTCTTCGCAAACGAAGATTCAGGAAGGACTCATCCCGCACTTTCTGCAAGCGCAGTGATGACTAAAAAGGCCAATCCGAGATAAACAAGTCCGGTTGCAAAAAGCACAGCAGAAGGTCTCCTTGGGTGATGTTTTTGGGTTGTGATTCTTTCTGCGTTGTCGTTTCTCTTCAAGACTTGTTTGTCATGAGTTCTCAAATAAGGCTGCAGCATTGTGGATAGTGCGTCTCCATGCCTCCTGATGTGAGGCCAGGGCGGACCACTGTTGGTGATCAATTTGGCCAAGCCTGAGATGTTGTTTCTGGGAGTCTTTGTATCGCTTTTTTGGAGCGCCCCTCTTACGCTGACCCGTGGCGAGTTCACCGTAGAGTAGTATTTTTGGGAGGCGATGGTCCTCCATCCTAGAAACGTGCCCTGCCCAGCGCAGCTGTAAATGGATGACATCCAACCTTTCCATGCTGAACTGTACTCAAGCCAAACCTGTGTAATATGCTATATCTCAGAGCAAAACCTATTCCCTGATGTCTGAGTACAGAGTACTGAAGGACTGTAATGTGTACGTTTTTATATTGGTCTCATAGCTGACTAAGCCATTTCTGCATTTACACATACATTGCAGTGTATGGACTTTTTTGGATGGAGTTTTGTAACGGAAGCAGCCTCGTCCCCGTTGAGAGGCTGCTGCACGGCAGGGGGTCCGTTTCAGATGACGCTCTCCCCAGCCGATACTGTTGCGGAAGTGCTGGGAGGCTGCAGCGCCATATTTGGCGATTTTCTAATCACGAAAGTTGATTGTGATCTGAAATGGACCCCCTGCCGCACAGCAGCCTCGCAACAGGGACGGGGCTGCTTCCGTTACAAAACCCCGTTTGAAAAAGTCCTATGTATACGAGCATAATTAGGACCCATTGCATGGCTCACCTGCATGCCAGCTTTTGCTCTTCTGGGCAATGGGTACATTTTGGAACACATTCTGCTTCCACAGTCCAAAGTGAGAAGGGCTGTGAGGATCAATGCAACCATTTTTGACAAATCCTAAAACAAATAGGCCAATCTGCCAATTCAAATAAGATCCAAAATGGATTGAATTGTCCAGATTTGGATCTGAAGAAGATTGGTCTGAATTAGTCCTAATCACTTCAGACTGGACCACTCTGATGCTGGGGCAGGGAAGCCAGACAGACAACATACAAGGATAAGACCTAGGCAGGGTGATGAAGAGGACAATGCACAATGACAGCTCTAGCTTCCAATCTGGGGCAAGAAATCACACCAATAGTGGGGAAGGAAGGTAGGAATGATGTGAGGTTACTGAACAGTATATTCTCAGTTCTCTCCTGCAAGTTTATACTGTTTTCTAGATTAGCCTGGTAGCAGCAAATCTCTGCCTGCCTGCCCACCATGTTGCCTCTTGGTGCAGTGTTTTCCTTTTTACCATTACTTGTGATCTTTAGCTGCACTCTTCAGTGAAGTTGCACTTGAACTTGGAACCTTGGAGAAGTTCTTAAGGCCCAAGCATGGTGGGTCTAATACTGGGGGAGGCGGGCTTTGCCCACCTGAAAACAGTATCTTTGTTTTTTCCCCCCATTTCCTCTTTTCTTTTTCTTGTGTTGTCTATACTGTGCATCAACTGCACATGAACAGTTGGTGCCTTACTGCACAAGCAGCAGATACAAATCAAAGATGATAAGAATACAGAAAACAGTATAAACTGGAAAGATTGGGCATTCAACTGGCTGTATGTGTGTGCACATACACATACATTAAAAACAATTTTGAAAAAAATTAAAGGTGGCTCATACAAAACTCACCAGAGCTATTGTCTGTACTTTGGCAGGAATTAGCTGGTCTGAAAGGTCTACTCTTTGTCCAGGGTTGTGTGTAAGGTTGCCAGGATATTTTAACACCAATATGGGACAATCCTCTCTGTTGTTGGGCTAACTCATGACTAGCTAGCACAGGTTAGGCAAGTCTGTAAAATTCCCACCTCAGATCTTGCAAGAGGAGAGCCTGTTGTGAAAGTTCCAGGTTCCCAGGAGATTAGAGATTGTGCTAAAGACCAAAATTCTCATAAGAGGCCCTCCTCTTGTGACACTTGAGGTGGCTCTTATATAGGCCTGCCCCATGTGTCACTCTTTTAGTAGCCTGTGAAGCTAAGTACAGGAAGAGTGAACACCATATGTAGTCACAACAGACAGACACCCATCTAGGGCCATTTTAGTGTGTAACAAATACACTTGAGTCAGTCTGTTGTGAGTGAGGCTGATGCCTGCCCTTCTCATTCACTGTAAGTCCAATTGGTAGGCCAATGTGAGTAGGCCCATTGAATCCATATGAACTCGGGAAGTCAACACACTTATGTACATTCTGTCACTTAAATGGGTTTACTCTAAATAGTACTAACAATTTGATTTAGATCCTATCTCCTGTCTCAGGAGCTCATCTATATATATAATTCTCTTGGGTATGTTGCCATTTCCAGTGTGCTGACTGGCTGCTTAGGGAACTGACCAACCAATCACAGGTCTGTTGGGCAGCCAATCAGCACACTGGGGGTGGGACCATGTAGATTTCAAACATGGCGGCTGGAGAGGGACAGTGAGTAACATGGGGGTGGATGTGGTGTGTGCTGGAGTGCAGGGGGTGGGGGGCCAAGGTGAGCAACGGGGGGGGGCAGAATGAGTGGCGGAGGAAGCAGGGGAGCAGAATGAGTGGCAGGTGGTGGCAGGGGGGAAATGAGTGGCGGGGGGCAGAATGAGCGGCAGGAGGCAGAACGAATGGCAGGGGGCAGCAGGGGGGACAGAACAAGCAGTGGGGGGCAGCAGGGGGGCAGAATAAGTGGTGGGGGAAGATTAAACCCAGCAGCTTACCTCAAAGGGTTGTCATGTGGTCTCCTGGGCATTTGGGGGGGGGAGTTTTTTAATGGCGTATGGTACGCTGGGTCCAGCTAGTTAGATTTAATAGCACAAAGGACAATAGATGACGAAAACTTGCATAATTTATTCAAAGTACAGTATCAAATTTGTTTTTGACATGGCATAGAAAGTGGTATCAGTGCAGTAGAAATGAATCTATGTTTAATCTAACCAAATTTTAATCTGACAAATGTTTAACCTTTTAATTTGTCTAGGCTTTGATGACTTTCATCAATATCAAGTCTTACCTTGACTCTTTTTCTGAGGTGTGCCATCAATTGCCTGCCAGCCATCATAGCCCTCTGGTAAGTCTGGTCTTTTCATCCAGACATCATTCCATACATGGAAGTTCCTATGGGCAGTTATAAGTCAAAACTGAAAATAAAAATCATTTGTATCTGCAGGTTTCATATGCTAGATCTGGCTAATGTCTATGCGATTGTATTGAAATTTCTATGCACAGATCTACCCACATATGAATCACCTGACAAAGAATGCTAGCAGTTGCATGTGAAAAAGCTTCTTTATCAGACCACTAGATTAACTAGCCCGGCATACTAGATTAACTAAACCAGTGCCAATGATTGGTTCCCAGGCACTCAGGAGGTCTTTCTCAGCTTTACCGCCTTTGTTGTTGAAGATGTTGGGAACAAGAGTCTTCTGTATTTAAAGGCATGGAAGCGAAGCCCCATAATAGCTCAGCAGATATTACAATTGTCATTTGGTTGCTGCAGACTGGTATAGTAACAGAAAGGAAGTTAGAGAAGCTCAAACAATACTCTTTTAACATTTATTTATTTATTTATTTATTTATTTATTTATTTATTGGATTAATCTATCACCTTCCAAGCCCCTACAAGGCAATGTCAAGCATGGTCTAATGGAGGTGAGAGAGCAGAATATATAATGGAAAACAGATAAACTGACACTAGCAGACTGACTGAAATGTAGGAAGAGAGAGGATGTGGCAAAGACCAACAAAGAGGAAATGACATGCAAACTAACAACTAAAGAGTATAAATCATATAAATAATGCATATAAATCAAATAAATCAAAATAAATAAATAATATGAGTATAAAGTTGCTCACTCTAACATGCCCAAGCAACTTAGGACTTTGCAAGCCAAAACCATCAATTGGAATTGAGGTCAGGAGCAAATTGGAATCTAGTGCAGTTGTGGAAGACTGGTGAAGTACTGTCTCTAAAACAGATACACAACTGTCTCTTAGTGCCATTTTGCACAAGCTGTAGCTTCCTAGCACTTTTCAAGGGCAGCCTCCTGCAGGATACAGTACAGTAATCTAATCAAGAGGTATTAAGGTGAGAATCACTGTGTCCAGATCTGTCATTCCTAGAGGACGATGTAGTTGGTTCACAAACCAAAGCTAGGCAAAGGCATTCCTGTTCACAGTAGCCACATGATTTTCCAGGAGTAATGCTGGGTCCAAGATCTATAAGCTTGATCTTTCAATGGGAATGCAACTCCATCTAGACTGTGAACTAGACTGAGAAGTCCACTAAAGGCTATAAATAGGAGAGTCTTGGTACAACCATTGGAGGAATAAAGCTGCTATGTACTGACTCAAACCATTGGCCACTCTAGCCCATTAGAGTTGACACCAACTGGTAGTGTTTTAGGATGGTTTATTTCATGCTCTACCTGAAGGTCCAAGGTTCGAAACTGGCACCTTCTGCATACAAAGTTGTATTCTTCCATAGAACTACAGTTGTCCCTCCACATTCGCGGGAGTTAGGCTCTTGAGACCCCTGTGAATGTGGAAAAAATACGAATAACAGATGCTGCTCCCGCCCCCCCCCCCCCCCGCAGAGGGAGGGAGGCAGCGGGAGGGTGTCTGGCAAGCCTGGCTGGCCTCTCTGCGGCCTTTCTGAGGGGACTCCAGGCCTTAGAAGCCCCGGAGCCCACTGAGGAAGGCCAGGGAAGGCAGGGTGGGGAGGAGGCTGCACTGCCTCTCCCCGGCCTTTCTCAGCGGGTCCGGGGCTCCAAACCCCCGGACCCTGCTGAGAAAGGCCGGGGAAGGCAGCATGTGGGCGGGGAGGAGGCTGCACTGCCTCTCCCTGGCCTTTCTCAGTGGGCTCCGGAGCTTTGGACCCTGGGCCCCGCTGAGAAAGGCCGGGGAAGGCAGCGTGTGGGCGGGAGGAGGCTGCGCTGCCTCTCCCCGGCCTTTCTCAGTGGGCTCCGGGGTTCCAAAGCCCTGGACCCCACTGAGAAAGGCCGGGGAAGGCAGTGTGTGGGCAGGGAGCGGGCGGGTGGGCAGGGAGGAGGCTGCACTGCCTCTCTCCGGCCTTCCGAAGCGGGCGCCGGGGCTTTAGAGCCCCGGAGCCCGCTTAAAAAGGCCAGGGAAGGCAGTGGGCGGGTGTCTGCCTTCCTCTCTCTGGCCTTCCTGAGTCGACTCTGGGGCTTAGAAGCCTTGGAGTCCCCTCAGTAAGGCCGGGGAAGGCAGCGGGCGGACGGGGAGGAGGCTTTCTGAGTGGACTCCGGGGCTTTGGAGCCCCGGAGCCCACTTAGGAAGGCCGGGGAAGGCAGCGGGTGGGTGGGAGCGAAGCTGCCCAGCCTCTCCCCAGCCTTCCTGAGGGGACTCCGGGTGTAAGAAGCCTCGGAGCCCCCTTAGGAAGGCCGGGGAAGGCAGAGGGAGGGAGGCTGCCCACCCACCCCCCGGCCTTCCTGAGCAGACTCCGGGGCTTTGAAGCCCCGGAGCCGCCTCTGGAAGGCCGGAGAAGGCGCAGGCAGAAGGTTGCCCTGCCTCTCGACAGCCTTCCCTAAGGGGCTAGGGCTAAACTACGAATAATCAAACCATGAGTGTGAAAGCCGCGAATGTCGAGGGGCAACTGTACATTCCCACCCATTCAAGACCCAGTCTTGAATGGTGTTAACAGTCTAAGACTCCCTCAGTCTGGGCTACCAGATATGTTGGACAACAAGTCCAGAATGACTAGTAGCCACTCTAGCTGAGATGATTGGAACTGTTGTCAAACATGTCTGGAGGACACCAGATCAGGGACAGTAATATTTGTATTTATTTATTTATTGCATTGTTTTTATCCTAATGATGCCACTCTGGATACAACAGAATAAGAGTACAACAACAATAATAATCACCACCTATAAACACTAAAGTAATTTACAAAGGACAAAAGAAGAGGCAGAAGAATGTCTAGAATGCAGGAGTTTCCACTGTATATACTCGTGTATAAGAAGTCAAGGGTAGGTTTTGGGGCCAAAATTATGCATTTTGATATGCCCCATGGATTATGCAAGGGTAAAACTTAGGGGCAAGTAACAAAGGATATAAAGGATGAAGCAAAGGAAAATAATGCCAAAGAACTTACAAAATTCCAGCAGGCATAACTGTCTGTGCTCACCTGGATAGATGAGGAGCAAACTATGGCTGGGTGATGTGTGGGAGAGGCAACTGGGGGTGGGGTAAGAAAACACGCATATGTCCAAAAGGATGTAATGGCAAAGCAAAGAAAATGGTGACTGTATTGCATTGGTTACAGCCTTTAATTTTAATGTAATAACTTTGCCTGGTTTTAACCCAGAAAATTTGACAAACATATACAAATGCCTTATTCAAATCCTTCAGAGCTCAATTCCTCTCATCACTCCTTTGAGGGGAAGCACTAAAGAGCTGCCACCACTATCTTCCCACCCAGGTATTCTAAAAGGCCAAAAGTGGCACTGTGGTAGAGAGAGTAGAAGGGGGTCAAGGCTTCTTTTAGGTTTTGCCAGGACAGACTAAGCTCTCACCTTTTGCCACTCTACTGAAAGAAGGGGATGGTTCCTTTTTCGATAAGAGTTAAGATATAGTACTTACATTGACCCATGGATACGTTGATCCAGGGTGTTTGGGGTCGATTTTTAAAGTAAAATTTCTAGGCTTATACACAAGTATATTTCTTCTAGATATACTCTGGTTTTAGTGTAATTATGTATCTAATATAGTGCAAAAGTATACATGGGGAAGAGGATGAGAAGAAATACCAGAGGATAATGGGGGTGGGGGGGAATCATTCTCAACTGTTACATTACAAGAGGATTAATTAATAGTAATGATTACCATACAAAATCTGCACTGGGTAGTTTTTCTTTCTTTTCATTGAAGTATATATCAATATTTATATTTTTCTCAGTATCATGAGCTGAGTCGGTTGTTGTCACACTTCTTGCTGGAATCCCTAGGCAGCGCATGACTAGAATGCAAAGAAGGATATCAGCTAGAGGTTGTGGGTTTGCTTAGCTTCCTTTACTGACACAAAGTGATGTTTTCTAAGGGATGGGAAATAGTGCAAAAGGGACTGGACTCCATTCCAAGTTGGTACTTATAAGTCTGGCCTGGCTGGAGTATTCAGAAGGGGATAAAGTGCAGGAGTGACTTTGATGGCCCTCTTGTGAAGAAGACCTTTGAGGGATCAGATAAAAAGTCCATCTAGTGCAGTGTCCTGTTTCCAGCATTAGCCAGTCTATTGACAAGGATTAAGGGGCAATGGTTGTGGGAAATTCACAGCAACTGATATTCCAAGATATACAGCATGCCCTACCTGTGGTAAGCACACCAGAGAAAACCCAGCACTGGGCATATAAAACTGATTTTTTGGTTCTGTAATACTGCTGCAAAATTCGGACACTTCCTCTCCATTCTGAAGGTGAAGTACCACCTTCAAATGTTCTTGTCCATTTTCCACGGAGTACTCCTTTGTCATCCCTCATATTAACCTAAGGAGCAAATGAAGAGAACAAAAACATACCATACAACCCGTTCTCCTTTTCACTACATTTTAACAATGTTATTCAGTGGTTGTATGCATGATCAGAAGAGCTTGGCATTGCAGTGCTTTGCCCGTGATGCAGAAAAGCATAAAGTGAAATGATGGAAGAGTTGCCACCCTTTTATTTCATTGCATTTCTTGGGACTTTATCAACTGTCTTTCATAATCCAGAGGAGTTACCACAAACATTTCCATAGGAACAGAAAATTCAGTGAGTGTGTTAGGGAAACACCAAAAAGAAGTAAAGTGACATCTAAAATCCATTAAAAGCTTGGGAAAATAGAAAGGGTGGGTTGCCACTTAACCTGAAAAATAATTAACTAGGCACGAGTGGGCTTTTGGGGGGAACAGAGTTCCACAAAGAGGATGCCAAGCTGGACGTAGTTTCTCAATAAACACCTGAGCCTGGTGAAATGGCTTCTTGTCCTGACCAAATTCCTGTATAGGACACTTCCTCATCAGCAATTAACTGGGGCAATCCTTGGATTCAATACAGAATAGTGACAATCAGTTGGATCTTTATTTTATTTGTGTATTAATTTATAAGATTTATATATTTTTGTTTAGAATATATTCTCCCAACCAGTGCATAAACAAATAAACTAAAACAGACACCCCTCCCCGCCAACATCTCCAAACACCTTTCACCCTGGCCAGCCAATCTCTCCTCACACACAACTGATTCTGGTGACCAATTCCTGAGCAGGAACCTGCTAATTCTTTACTGGATATTTCTTTGACAATTCCAGCAAGCTAAATATGTGTTATTTGTTTGTTTATTTAAAAGATCTATTAACTGCATTTTTAGGCTAAAACTACCCAAGGCAGTGGGCAACAAAATGGAAAAAGCACAAAATGCAATAAAACATTGAGAAACACATTATAAGGACAAAAGATCAAAATTAACAGTTAAAACCAAATAGGACCATATACAGTCAGACCCCTGTATCTGTGAGGGTTCGGTTCCCGGACTTACCACAGATACCAGAAACTGTGGATAATAGGAAATCCTATTAAAATAAAGGACTTCTGGTACAAACTTATCATAGAGTTGCATTGGAGGAACTAGAAGATGCCTAGAGAGGACACCTCTCTAGGCATTTTCCAGTGTGACTCCATGATATGTGCCCCTATTTTTTCAGCCACGGATATTGGTCCAACTGTATACAAAAGTCTGCAAGGGAACCCCAACTCTAAGGTAAAGAGCCAATACTTTTAGATGTATTAAAAGCCTGCAATTAAGAGGCCTGACAGACACCCATTGGAAAAGAATTCCACAAGAGGAGAGCCACTACCAAGGAGGTCCTATTCCTTTTGCTCAGCAACCTAATTCCTCTTACATGTGGGCACCCAAACAGGACCTTCAAAGCTAGATCTAAGAGTGGGTGAAGTTCAAATCATGTGAAGGCACTCCTTTGAGTAACCCAATCCCATACTCTAAACCTTTAAAAGTCAGCTCTTCATATACTTTGTTTATGATAGCAGTTTTTGAAACAGAAGACTTACAAAAGTTAAAATATAAAAAATAAAAGTAAACCCTGGGAGCATAATAAAGAGATTAGGTTAATATTTGTTTCCCTAGCAAATAATTTAGGGATTTGCCCGGATTTTTGGGTTGGTTGGGCCTGACAATTCCACATGTACTAACAGGTATAGTCAGCCCATCTTCTTCACATTACATCATTCATCAGTTAATAGCTGGTGCTACACAACAGATGCTGTGGAACTGCATCTTCAAATGGTAATTTTTGCTGCATGAATTGAAGCAGTAAGCGGTCTTCAGCAATGGCCATAAGAGCCAGTCAGAGCCGTAAGATCTTCTGGATCTCTCTGTCTCACCATCTTCTCAGGGTCATTTGTTGGAAACAAGGGAGAGAGCTTTCTCAGTGGATGCTCCCAGACTTTGGCACTCCCTCACTTGGAAGGCCAGGCTGGCCCCATTCTTGCTCTCCTCCTGTCAGCAAGTTAAACAGTTTTATGCCATCAGACTTTTAGAAATTGACTAAAGTAGGCTTTTAATGCTGTGCAGTGCTGTTTTTAAGGCTTGTATGTAGCCTTTTAATGAGTTTTAGTGTTTTTAATTTTATAAATTGTTTAATTTTTTTAAAAATTATAAATTTAATATTTATACTTTTATTGAAGGCTTTGTATAGTTTTAATCTATATTGCTTTTAAACATGTAATTAGCAGTCTTCAGTCTCATTATTGAAAGAGAAGCACAGTATACATGAATACAGTATATAAATAATAAAAAATAAATGAACAGTGAAGAAAATCCAGTCAGCCCTGGGTTGCTAAATCAAGGCCAGATAGGTCCCCCCCCCACTCACCCAAACAAAATGAATCTAACCTATGTTAAAGCATTTATTAAAGGACATACCAATGCTGACATAGCTCTGGCAATCATAATGGGATCTCGTCGATCGTTTGGCCCAAGTTCGCTCTTGTGTAAGAGGTACATGCAACAATCCAAAATGTCTTCTTCAAACTGTTTTGTGATAAAAAGCAAAGTCTGGTCATCCTTCAGTTATCCATTGACGGAAACTTTCCTTTACTAAACACAACAAAAAGTTCTTTTAACCTGAATTTAAAATACTATGTAACACTTTTTGAATATATGTCATGTTTGTGAAATGTGTTCTGTGACTCATAGCAAATATGGAACCAGCTGAAACCCTTGTTGCTATTTTTCAGGGAACAATACAGAAGCAGTTTCAGAGTCACTTCTAAGTCCAAAGCTGCCATGTGTTTTCCACAAATGGCATTAGTTTATTACAACATTTGTTTTTTTCATCTCTCATTCCATCAGGGTTCCTTAGGTTGAGGCACAAAAAATAAAAACAGATCAAAGCATTTTTAACAGCAAATCAAAACAATATTTTTAAAAAGTAGTTTTAACACACACTCACAATTAAAATACTTCCAGAAGCTAACCTTGGTTCAGCAATTGCTTTGAATGTCTAATTAGAATCTCTCTTCCTTCATAGAATGTCACAGTATGCTGGCAAGATTTATTAATTCAGCCTCGAAAGCAAGAGAGGGCAAAACAGAAGCCCTGGGATCCCACTTTGCAATCCCTCAAGCCCTTTAGAAACCACTGAAGCCCCCAGACACCTCCCCTGAATTTCTTTTTTAAAAATATAAAAAATAGCTGAAGAACACAGTAAACCCACCCTAAATGCCACAAAAGCAGTTTGGGTTCCTTTCCACTCTTATTCCCCCACCTCTAAAATCAGCCATATTTGGGATGATTCCAGCAACCAAGAAAACATCACATCCAGTCACTGGGGGCAACCATGTGGCTTCATAGCACCCATCACAGGATGATTCCTCTCCCCTCAGCTGTTGTCCACCCCTGCTCTAAGGCCTTAATATGACCATAGACATAATGGCTGTGATTCCCCTGAATGGTCGCAGAGCATACAGCTTACTCTGATTGTTTGGTGGGGAAAAACTGTCCCATCTGCTTTGGATATTCAATGGCCAGAGGGTAGCGACAGGATGCAGCCTCATTGGCTAACCAGTGGCTGTTTGGGTCAGGGTAGAGTTGCACCAGTGTTTTTCTGTCTGCCATTTTGGATTTGGGGGAAGTCGTTGCAAAAGGAGGTTCTGGATATCATCTTATGAGATGCCCATGATATACCTATGCTGGTGTAATTAGGGGTTAAATCAGTGTAAGAGGATTCCAGACAGTATGGTTTGACTCGTAGTAGTATGATTTTTCCATCTAGAAGCATTCGACACCAATAGAAAATTATTTGTGTGGTGTTTCTACATAAATTAATAAGGAAGATGTACTGTTTGGCAGCCCTTGGAAGGCTCCTTTGTATTCAGCAATAAAAAGCAGAGGGAACAATGATTTAAATTGCTTAAAATTAATCAACACAAACATTCCATTTTTTAAAATTAGATGTCATTCCTAAGATACAGGGATATATGGATACCCTCCAACTGTCCCTGTTTGGCTGGGACAGCCTGACTAATCCTCCATTATCCCATTTCTTCAGCTGCTTTTAAAAAGTCCCAATTTCTAGAGAATAAACAGAGCAAATTAAAATTGTCAGAGGAACTATGCAGGGATGTCCTATTTCGCCCCTTCTCTTCTTGTTAGTAATGGAATTATTAATAAATAGCATTAAAAATAATCCCAATATACAAGGATTAAAGACCAAAAATTATGGATTAAAAGTGAGAGCTTATGCGGACGATTTGATGCTGATTGTAGAAAATTCTGAAGATAATATTGATGAAATCATAACTATATTGAAGAGATTTGAAAAAATATCAGGACTTAGAATAAACAAAAACAAAACAATGCTACCATTTAATCTATCTAAGGTGGAGAAACTGGACATAGCACACAGAATGGAATATAGATGGGAGAAAAAGATAAAATATCTTGGAATCACATTATCAAAGAATAATAGTGATTTATTAAAAAAACAATTATGACAAAGTTTGGAAAGAGACTAAACAGTTATTAATAAAATGGTCAAAAATGAGATTTTCATTGTTGGGAAGAATTGCAATTATAAAAATGAATATTCTTCTGAAATTCTTATGCCTGTTTCAAATTATACCAACTATAAATAATGATGGGATGATTCATGATTGGCAAAAAGAATTAAATCAATTCATATGGGCTGGTAGGAAACCTAGGATAAAGCTAAAATACTTACAGGGTGTGAAAGAGAGAGGAGGCGTAGGATTGCTGAATCTTAAACTTTATTTTTAATAATAATAATAATAATAATAATAATATTTATTTTTTACCCTGCCCCTCTGTTAAAAACAATCGGGGCAGCTTACAAAAATACAAATACAAATACAAATACAGATTAAAATCCCTAAACACCACCCACCTCCCCCTCCCCCATAAAAAGATATTAAGCCAGTATAAATTAAAAACAACTAATCTAAAATCACATTAAAAAATAATAGATACCCAGCAGACTAAAAGAGGCCAGGAGCTCCTGAGGTCGGGATCTAATTAGGAAAGTCTTGCAAAAAGAGATCCATCTTTAGTGCTTTTTTATGTTTACGCTAGCTGTTTAACTTGGGTTAAAACATGGTTGAACTTAAAAAATGAGAGATTATTAGCAGTGGAGGGAGAAAATTTAAGATTTGGATGGCATGCCTATATATGGTATAACAAAGAGAGTGTTAACAAAGACTTTAATGATCATTACATCAGAAGGCCTCTTCTGAGAGTGTGGAAAAAGTATAAAATAAGATCTATGCCCAAAACTCCAACATAGATTTCACCTCACGAACCATTTTACACAAGAGAAAAAATACCTGGAATAAAATGGTTAAAATGTGAAGATCTAATAACTTGGAGTAACTCACAACAGTTATAAAATCTCAAGAAGAATTGAAAGTTGAAGGTATAAGTTGCCATTGGTGGTTATATAGGGAAGTTGATGTAAAAAAATTATCTAATTTGTTAAAAAAGTATATAAGTCTGATAAAGATAAAAGGTGTGATGGAACTTAATGGGAAGTATCAAGTGAGAAATGATTGATATTTTGAGAAAGGAAGATATGAAATTATAATTGTCTGTATGAGAAAGTGTGAATTTTATTTAAATTAATGTATCAAGGAGAAAATGTTTGTAGAAGAAAATGAAAGAAATTATATGTGGAATTAGGATGAATAATGTATTATTAATTTTATTTTTGTTCAATAAAAATCATATGATAAAAAAGTCCCAATTTCTTTCTCCTCTTCTCACTTTCCCCTTCTGTTCTCAGCTTACTTCAGTTGCTGCAGACTGAATTCAAAGTGCAAAAGGAGTTTGCAATAAATTCAGTGGGGCAGGGAGGAGAGGAGGGAGTGGAATCTTGCCCTTCCAGGTAGACTCAGGCAAAAACAAACTGCTGCAGCCTCTCCTAGCCTGTGTGTTCTTCCTCGTTAATAACCTTGGCCATCTTATCCACACTCTGAAGTTGTTTGCCAAAATGTTGGTGGGGCATGTGACTGGACATGGGTGGCTTGTGTTCATCCACTTTTTGGTTGAACCCTTCCCTCATCTGCTGGTTTAAACCATAAGGTGTCTCTCTGTGTGTGATGGGAAATGTAAAAGTTGCTTACCTACATGCACTCATGCACTTTCAATCATGCAGTCAATTTCTCCTGCATTTATTTTATATCTTTCACAGCACTGCATGGTAAGACTGGCCTGCAGTTTTCTTTGTACTGACTTCTACCACACTACTTTAATTCTTGTTTCAGCACCTGAGAGACGGATGCCAAAAGTCCTTGGCATGAGTGGAAGCCTAGCTGAACTGGCTACTTCTCTCAATCACGTTGCCTCCTATTCTGCCGAAGGGCTGCTTTCTCTTTTCTTAGGCAGTATTTATACAGCCAAATGTATGTAGCTCTGCATCATTTTTATTTCCCCCATGTTTGTTTTTTTAGATTCACATTTGAGTACGTGAAATGGTGGTGCATGCTTACATCTGAAGAACAAAGAGAATGAAATAAATGTGTGTGGGTCTTTTTACCTGCCCATAATGCCAAGATTTGGGAAGCACATTTTCTGTTGGTCCACAATACTGATATCCAGTAGCACTGAGCACATATTCAGCTTTTTGAGCATCATCAGGCATGAAAACAGAATCCGCTAAAGCAAATGCATAAACACATTTAGTTTGTTTAGTTAATTCTCCACCATTGTGTTGGAGTCAGCAACCTTTGCATGCCTATACTCGCTGGTAGTTAGATTGCATGTCATTCTCTAGGAATTTAGGCACAACATGTTTATAGTAACTTCCTGTTTGTGTGTGTGTTTGTTCACACTCACTCTCTTCCTGCATCACTGGCTTTCCTTTGTTCACTGGGGTCTCATCTGCTCTCTCTCTCCCCATCTCTCTATCTCTATCTCTCTCTGGCTTTCCTCCATGAAGCATGTGTGATAAAGAGCTCTCTCTGGGTGAGATGCTCCAACTTTCCTCATACTATCTAGTACTCTTTCTTTTTCTTATTTTCCTCAAGAAATTGAATCTGTGTTGATTCAATTATTTGTGAGTAAAACTACTTTTATATACTTTATAAAGAAGACTTAGTTTGATTCCTTTCTCTGCTAGCTATTGTGTGTGGGGTGGAGCGGGCTGGTGAGCTGTTCAAACTTCTACCTAGCACATCAGATGCTCTGCTTGAGAGATCCACTACAATCTCTCATATTTCTCAATATATTGGGCTGGAGAAAAACACTTTCAGGGTGGGGCAAACAACATATTTGTGGCTGTCAGAAACAGAAAGACTTTGGTGGACATACAAAAAAGGTACAGTAATTTGAGTCCTCTCCTGTAAACCAGCAATGGATGTTCTAGCTTCAGGGAAAGTCGATCAATACAGAACAGCAGGCCTGGGCTGTCCCAAAGCATCTTGCTGCCTGAGGCAGAGCAGCAACCACCCCCACCCACAGCCAAATCACATTACTCAAAACCAACTATTCTGTTTTGATAAATGAGACCCAAAAAATGTGTAAGCAATCATTCATATCCAACAATAACAGTGTCCATATCCATTCCCCTAATAGTCTGCCTTGAACAGCCCCTTTACTCTGTCTAATGGTAGGACATTATCATATGAGGGTTGCACAGCATGATTGCAACTGTATAACAATGTCTATGGCTGTACCTTATTGCATGATGTCATCTCCATCCTGCTGCCAGCTTGTATTCAACTTTGTCATTGGAGCGTAAGTTTCCATGGATGGGGAAATCTTGTTAATGACTACCAATATCGCTTTTGATCTGTCACTATTCCAGTGTGATAGGTCTCTTCCAGTTCAGTTCTGGAGTGAGTGCAGTCACATGGCATGAGGGGGCTTGATTTCCCTCCTCTCCCCTCCTGCTGGCTGTTCCAAAGCAGGCTGACTCCATGCTGCTTTGAAAAAGTGATTGGGAGGGGAGAGAAGACAAGAATACGGACCCCTCATGCCACATGACTGCACTCGTTCTGGGACTAAACCGAGGACTATCACACCAGGGGTGGCAGCAGAGAGTGCCAAATGGAAACAGTCACACAAATTGGAAGAGAGATGTATTAATGAATGTTGTAGGATAATGAATGTTCCCATTTTTTTACTAATGTAATTGAAGTGAGATACAAGGCTGGTGTGCTAATATCTGTAGTATTGGTTCTGTGGTAGGTTATGAATGTTTCCTGTAGAAGTATCTTATCCTACTCTACAATGACACTTTGGCACTCCCCAGTGAATTACCACTTCAACACTCCCCAGTGAAAAGCATGCTGCTGAAGATCTCAAGTCCTCTGACTTTATTTTGGCAATGCAATAATTGGTTGAATTGTGTCCCTTAAATTGCCATTGTGATATTATGACTACACTGAATAGCCACAGCTCAATAATCTTATCAAACATTCTTATGCATAATTACTGGATAATCCACTCTTGCTGGCTTTAGGGGAAAGGAGCTAAAGAACATCTCTTTCACACATCAGTGGTAGATGTTAAACGTGTTTAGTTTGCATTGATTACCTTTACACCAAGGATTGAACAATACATATAGAAAATTCTTTCCACAGTCACAAACGTTAGACTCTGTTACCACATCCAGAATATATTTTCCAATAATTGCATCTGCCGGACTGGTCACAACAATGAGGCACTAAGAAAAACACAAGACCATCACAATGCTATAGCAGGATAGCATACAACATAATTAAGCCCTAAATGCAGAGAGACATGGTAGTCCTGTGAATGCATCAGATGTTCTGTCCCTTAATTCCTAACAATAAACTATCAAAATAATGAAATAAACCCAAATTAGCAATTTTCACATTGAAGGCATTTGCCTGATTCAAGGGGAGTAAACAAATATCCTTCCCTGGGTTTTCTAGGAGATGAGCCATTGAAAATTACTGCATTCACTATGTGCCAGCAACACCATTGACACTTGGGACTTTTTCAAATGGTTGAAAAAAACCCCAAGGAGGTTGGGAGAAGAATGGGGCTGTTGCACTTACACAGCCCCGTTTCAGACAGCCCTGTCCTCCTTCCAACCTCCTCCCGACCTTCCCTTGTGCTGCTGGCGCTGGTTTTTACTGACAGAGGTTTTCTGTCAATAAAAAGAGGCTCTAGCAGCATGGGGGAAGGTCAGGAGGAGGTTGGGAGGAGAACGGGGCTGTCTGAAATGGGACTGTGTAAGCGTGACAGCCCCATTCTTCTCTCAACCTCCTCAGGTTTTTTTTTTCAACCGTTCGAAAAAGTCCTTGCTCTGCCCTCACCCCGCCTTTTTTTGGACTAGTGCTCCAGACAGTATCAAGGAGCTACTCTATCTGTCATTCAAATGTTCTGCAGCATGGCTTTGTTATGGAATATTGTGGGAAATTTAAATGGCAGCCTCCACCTGACTGTCACTGTCAGTAGATATTGTAGCACCTACCAAAAAGAAGGGCAGAGGGAGAGAAGGAAAGTCAGGCAGAGCTCCATCTTGCCTCAGCCAGGAAGCAGAACGGTTTTCCCTCCATCCCAACTGCCATTGCCCTGGCTGCAGAGGGAGAGAAGGAGAGTCAGGCACAACTCCATCTTGCCTTGGCCCTCCCTCCATACCAATTGCCATTGCCCTAGCCAAGGACGGAGAGAAGAGAACATTAGACTAATCCTTTCCCCTACTGCCATCCCCTTTCCTTTTGTATCATGTGTTCATTAGATTGTAAGCTTGAAGGCAAGGAATTGTTTTACTGTTCTTTTTCTTGTAAAGTCCCATGTACATTGATGGCGCTATAGAAATAAAAAATGATGATGATGATGATGATGATGATGGGGACCCAGGGAACAGCTACCTGAAACCAGTCCTGACTCTTGAAGTTGAAAGTATAGATTGGAGATTTTATGACGTCAAGAGAACATGCAGTAAGAAAGAGACTTCTCTGTTTTGCTGCTCCAATTCTACTACATTCCTCCAGAAAAAGGCTGTTCAACAGAGGAAATGACCTCTTCATTTTCAGTGCTATTTAATGATTGATAGTACAAGTGACTTGGAGCAATCAGGGATTCTAGATCAAGATACAATTGATTTGTCTAACAGTTTCCACATTTATCAATTTGCACAGGCTTACCAAATTCAAACAGTGGTTCCCAACAGAAGCATATCCTTTTTTGCACCACAGCTCCCTGAATCTACCATCCAGTATGCCCTGTGGCCACAATGATGGGAGATTTGGGGAGTTGTAGTCCTAAAGTAACTTATTCAATCTGGTCTTGAAATTTCTCAGTACACTGTTATTCCCATTTCTGTAATAAATATAGCGTAAACACTGTTTTCCAGTTCTACTATGTCTGTTCATACAGTATGTGTAATTTATCTACTTTGGACAAACTGGATTAAACCCAATTTTAGTTGGAAGGAGAGCAGAACCACTGAAATGAATGGAACTTCTTAGTCACCACTAAAAGGGTGTTGCATGATTTCAGTGAGACTACTAGACAGGCGACTTGAAGGCATATACACTCCAATGTAGACTACTAAAGTTATTTGACATTCAAAGAAACTTTCTTCCCATATTTTGCAGCATGGCCTCTTGGATCATCTGTAATGTCTTTTGCCAAGAGTGAGAAATTTGCAGCAGTGCCACTTCCAAAGCCTGCAGCCTTATATCATCCATTTTGATTCCTACGGAGATTATCAGACGCGGTGGAATGTTTCAAACCGCATCAGAAGAACGCAACAGGAACAGAAAGGGCGACATTATCAGATGCCCGCATCCTTCAGCTGTCCCTGGGTCATAGCGCTGCTGCGGATGAGGCTCCCCTTTCGTATTGGCCGAGACAAGCTGCTAATAGAAGGGGTGCCTTACTTGCAGCAGCGCTATGACCAAGGGACACTGGAGGATGTCGTCATCTCATAATCTCATCCCTTCCTGTTCTTCTCGCAATTTTCTGACGTGGTTCTTGCCACATCTGATAATCTCCTACTTCACTTGGGCATCAACTCCTTTCTTGATATAATGAAGACATTTTTCTGTGTAACAATATTTTTTTACACACATATTGTAAGAATCACCAGCAATTAAAAACATCTTCTGTGTGAAAGCCATATATATCAAAAAGTGTTCTAACAGGTTATTTCAGTGTAGGAAATCCCAAACATATGTACCTCCTTCCCATTTGTTTGACAGATCTTGGCATGCCATCCTTTATCATCCTGCCCTGAACTTATGTTCAAGTCTAACAATGTCCCATTGGATTGAAGTGGTTTTTCACCTGTTATTAATTTACAAAGAATATTATTAATAGAGAATAAAAATAACAACAGGCTTTGTTTTCAGACCCTACCCTTGTCGGCTAGCTTATTTGCAGCAATCAGTATCAGTAGTACTGTAGTAGTTACTAATTTATATCCCTCCTTTCCCCCAAAACTGGAACTCAAGGGAACTTACAAAAATTAAAATACAGTGGGCCCTTGGTATCCACTGGGGTTTGGTTCCAGGACCCCCCCCCCCGATTACAAAAATCCATGAATGTTCAAGTGCCATTATATACAATGGCACAGTAAAATGGATTCCCTTATATAAAATGGCAAAATCAAAGTTTGCTTCTTGGATTTTATATATATATCTGTATATATATTCCTAAGCCATGGGTGGTTGAATCTGTGGATGCCAAAGCTGTGGATACAGAGGGCTGACTGTAATTACAAAAAAAACCCAAAACCCACATTCAAGTACATAAAAGTAAAAGTATACAAGAAGTTATTGTTAAAATGTGATTAAACTATTTATAGAATTAAAAGAAATGCAAACAAATCAGTTAAAAGGCAAAAGGTAAACACTCTTAGGCTGCATCTGCACTGCAGAAATAATCCAGTTTCACACCACATTAACTGCCATGGCTCAATGCAATGGAATTCTGGGATTTGTAGTTTTGTGAGCTATTTAGCCTTCTCTGTCAGAGAGCTCCAGTGTCAAGCTAGATTATTTCTGCAGTGCAGGTGCAGCCTTAGTAAAGAATTTTTTTTAAAAAAATGAGGAATATGTGTCATTCTCCCTTAAGAAGCATAATAGAAAACAGGCTGTGTAATTCCTTGGATTCTGAGTTGTGTAATATGGAAGGGATGCCAAATGGAGAAAAAGACTGGCATGGGAATGGGTGTTTTTTTAAACAGAATGTTGGTGCTGAAGAAGAATGAGGGGAGAGGGAAAATTGGTTTGAAAAGGAGAGAAGGGAGCAGCTGAGAAGGAAAACAAGAAGTGGTAGCAGCTAAGCATTATATCTGTAATTTACTGTGGTTTAAAGTTCACATTTGATCAATATGGTTCTGCTCCTTATGACTAAAGTTTAGTAAATGAGGGGTGTTTTTTTAATACATGTGTGTTCATTGTTTACTATCTGTCCCTTCTCATTAAGGTATAAAAACCTGAGGTTTTGCAATAGAGGTTATCCCCATCCCCATATTCACAGAGGATAGGTTCTTGAATTTACCATGTATTTGGACTTCCTGTACAAACATACCATAGAGTTGCATTGGAGGACCTAGAAGATGCCTATAGATGCCTCTCTAGACATTTTCCAGCACAACTCTATGGTATGTGTCCCCTACTTTCTTTCCCTCGGATAACTGAAACTGCAGATATTGGTTCCACAGATACAGGGGGGCGGTCTGTTTTGTTACATTATTAAAGGTGAGTTTTAGCCTGGTCAGTGTTTGTATGAGAAACTATCTGGAAGGCCCAGGGATTACCTGAAGTAATATCAGTGCAAAACATACTATAAATCTTCCACTTCCTCTCTTCATTGGTGACCTAATTTTTCTATACTTCTTATCATCAAGAAAATCTCCATTCCAATAAACTTCAATGAATTTTGAAATGAAAATCATTCAGAAAATTAAACCAGCCTCTATGAATTTTCTTGAACTTGTACAATATGTTCTTATCGAAATCTTTACGTGTTCCGATTCCAAATTATGGAAACTTTGCTAGATAGATGTTAGTTCTACCATATGTATTCCTTGATGTATTTGGATGGACAAAATATGTTACACTTGCTTACCAGTGCTGAGTTGCAGGAAGATTTTGTCATTGTCTTTCAGCTCTCTGCTAAATGACACTTTCAACTGAAACTCTTGCCCACGTCGCACAATCAGGCTATCATTCTTATACTTATTGGTATGATGGAGACAGGTATTTTCCTTTCTGAGGAAATCAACTCCAATGACCTTCAGAGAGCACCCTGGAAATGACAACATAGAAATCCTTTCCCTTCTGTTTTGTTTTTCAGTTTATTTTAGGTAAGGGAAAGAGTCTCACTCTTAATTACATTTTAAAAAATAATCTGTGGTTAAATTGGGAAAATATATTTATGTGTCAATGGTACAAACTAAAGGGAAGATTAGTGTCCTCTCACTTTGTAATATCTTTGTGCTGTTTTTGGCTCCCACCCCTACCCCCTTCTATGCTACTTTCCTTTCAGCCAACTGCAGTTGCTACCATAAATATTTCTGAGAAATCTGCAATGTGTTGCCAGCTACATGAAGGACACATGAAGCATATTAAATCCTCACAAGATAGAGGTGCTGTGGATGCCAAAGAGTTTGTGTCAACCAGTTCCAAAAGATGTTGCAATCCTCCAGAGAGAGCAATTTTGTAGCTTGGGTATTCCTCTCACTGTGGTTTCATCACTAGTTATGCCTTGGCTAACACCTTCTTGACTGGATTGTTCGGCCATGATCATACACATCCTAATAAGTTTTCAATTGGATTATTATTGCAGTGCATGTATTTGCCCTTGAAAATAGTTTTGGAAGCTTATGTTAGTATAGGATACTACTGCCAGAATACAGTTGATGGTCTGCATAGAGTTTCCAGAGAACACTTCAGTTCTAATTCCAGTTCAAAGTGCTTAAAACTCCTAAAGGGCATGGGACCCAAGTATTTTCATATCAATTTCCTTACACCTAAATATCATCAGCTGATTTTTTTTAGTACCTTCTTCTCTGGAGTTGGCCATATTTTAACTAAGGAGAGGGTTATAGTGCCCCAGTTATGGAATGTCTTCCCTCTTTGGGAAATGTGAGAAATTCTAGTGTATCTCGCAAGCAGAGCAATTAATATTTACAAGCAGAAGGTGAGCAACAACCAGTCCCACACCACAATTTCACACACAGGGTTTAACCCAGTAAGAAACACAGACTTCTTTGGTAGAAATATATAAATTAGATTTATATATAAAACAAAAAGTTTCATAAATTCATGTGGTGAGATGCTTTGCTAAAATGTGCTTTTCAAACATGGAAGAAAGAGAGGAGAGAACTGTACACACAAAATGGGAGATGAACAAACTGAAACTGAGTGCAGACTAAGTACAGACTACAAGCTTCAGGAAGTGTGTGTGTATGAGAGAGGAGGGGCTAAGACCAACAAATAGTAAATGGCATGAATACATACCATTATGTATTCATGCCATTTATTCATGTGTGTGTGTGATAGAGGATGGGCTAAGACCAACAAACAGTAAATGGCATGAATACATACCAATACAGACAAAAAATTCTTTATTCACCCAAACATTCTAAGTTTGATATATTTATGGACTTTTATATGCTGCATTTATCTGTGTTTGGCTGGACTTTAAACTGTATTGCTGTAAACTGTACCAAGGTTTAAAGAAGACTGCACCTATTCTTTTGATAGCTTGCCTCTGTTTTGCCTAGGGCAACTTTTATGACATATGCCAATTGAATTCAATTTAAATTCAGTTCAAATTTCATTTTGGTCATGGATGAGCAGATATAACATACAAAATGCTTCTCAAAAGGTATAAAATAAAAGCGAGATAACATACAAGTGTGATATAAAGTACAATAGAGTAAAATAGTATGGAAAGTATAAAAACCACAAGGAGTGTTAAGATACTATTGTTTTGCCAACAGTCTACAAGAAGTGATGACAGATGTACAAAACCTAGCTATTTTAAATGTAACAATGGGATTCTTATCTGACAGAAGATGTTATAAATACAATTAATCAGATGACCCATTATAAAATTTTATAATGCCCCATTATACAATTTAACCAACTATGGCAACGAAAAAAATTATTGTTCTGTAAAATTTAATTGTATTTAGTAAAACATTGTTGTTTCCATTTTCTCCTGCTTTGCAGGGGCATAAACACTCTTGAAATTAGACCTTCTTGAATCTCCCTTCCAGAGTCACAGATAGCAAAACATTAAATCAATAAATCAATCATCTATAAGTCGACCTCAAGAAGCTGACCATAGAGTTGCACTGGAGAACCTAGAAGATGCCTAGAGAGGTGTTCTCTCTGGTCATCTTCTAGGTTCTATAGCGTGACTATAGTATGCTTGAGCTGGAAGTCATTCATTTTGATAGGGTTCACTATTATCTGCCATTTCCGGTATCCACAGTAAGTCTGGGAATGTATCCCCTGCAGATACAGGGGTTGTTCTGTAGGCAGCTCTGGGCTTTTTCACCTAGACCTAGGTGTCAAGTAAGAGCATAAAAAGGAAGAAAGCAAATAAAATAGAATGAACATTTTCTCATGTATTTACCAGCTGTCATGTTCATTATGTTTCCTGGCTCCAGCAAGATTTGCAAAGGTAGCTATGCCGTGGATCACATTTTTATAGATGTGGTGCAGGAACTTTCCACCTTTTGTGACTTTTTTGAGATAAAAGAGAGTTTACTGACTTTTTCCTAGTTAGGAGGAAGATGAAACATAATACAATGACATAAATTTTACAAGGAATACAATTTACAGGAAAGACAACACTGTATTAACATTAGTAATGCATCATATGCTAAGTAATATAAGAAACACAACCAAAATAAGTTCCCAACAGGCAACACATACGAAATCAAAAGGAAGCAACAAATGTACTTTTTGTGTTTTCACCAAAAGGAAAGAAGTAGTAAACAAATTAGGAGTGGAGTCGAATTGGAAAGACTTTAATCCTTAATGAGGTCTAAGTAACTGTAGCAAGGATGGGGGCCAATTTCCTGGGTGCTCAAGGGCCACACTGGAGGGGGAGAGGGGTTGGTTTTTGAAGAATCTTTAAAAAACTCAATCAATTTACGTATTCTATTATTTTTTTGTTTTTATTGTAAAGAAATGCATAAAAATAAGTTCTCCTAGGGGGCTAATATGGCCCCTTAGCCTTCCACAGTTGCCCACCCTTGGTATCTGAAGTAATACTGGAATTGTTTCCCACCTGCTTAAAGTAACCAGGTTTCTCCAACAAAGAAAGGGCTTAGTCCAATTTTTTGATGTCACAAAAATAGCCATGAACTCCAGTGGCTGTGGGATTGGGGCCCATTTGCGCTGCACAGTCATAGTGCTATTATTCCACTAATTACCATGATTCCATCCTATGGGACCTTGGCATTTGTAGACTCTCGAGCCACTGGAACTCTTTGGCTGAGAATTTAAATGTCCTTCCCTACATTTCCAAACCCAGGATTCCACAGGACAGCACCATGGTGGTTAAAGTGAAATAATAGCAGTATAATTGCATAATGTGAGTGGATCCCTATCCTTCTCAGCCATGGCCAATGGCAACTAGAAACTGAGGAAATTTCCATGGGATCATTATTGATTTAAGGATGGCAGATTTTTATACAGAATATCTGTTTCTGCTATCCTGCACAGTTCAAAATTCTGGGGCAATCACAACCCTGGCCTAGAGATGATAAAGTTAGTGGGAAAGGGTTAACACACTATTTTATTTTATCATTTATATCCTGCTTTTCCCCTGGCATGGGACCCAAGCCCATGCTGTTTTAAAACATGACAAGCTAAAAAAAACCTGATAGTAAAAAAGTTAAAACAGAATTAAACAAACCATAATACGAAAACACCATACATTTTAAATAAGTGTAAAGCCATTTAAAAACACAATAAGATTAAAAATACAGCACCCCTTCATTAAAAGCCTTCCTGCAAACAGTTATTAAATGCTGGTTTGAATAAAGAGGGCTTCACCTGCCAGGGAAAGTAGAGCAGAGAGTGGGCCAGCCTAGCCTTCTGTGGAAGGAAATTCCACAGACTGAGAGGAATTAACATGAAAATAATGGTTAATATACTAGAAATTCTAATTTGAATATGTTTGTGTTGGAAGAGGGATGTTTTTAACAATTAAATTAAACTGGTGGCGCAGTGGTTAAATGCCATTACTGCAAATCACCATGTTGCAAGTTCAATTCCAGAGGGCTCCAAGGTTCACTCAGCCTTCCATCCTTTTGTATGTTGGTAAATTGAGTACCCAGCTTGTGGGGGCAATTAGCTAACACACATTGGAAACTGTTTAATGCAGTGTAGATGTGTAAATAGCTATTGCTTAAAAACAGTTTGTAAGCCACTCTGATAGCCTTGTGGCTGAAGAGCAGGGTATAAATAAATAAATAAATAAAAAGAAGAATAATTTTTTAAAAAAATATGTGATGTAATGTTCCATTACTATGCTAAAATCCTTAGCAAAATGAAGGGTAAAAAAAAAAAAACAACCACCCATGATTTTCATAGATAGTTATCTTTTAATGGGGGTTGGAGGGCGGAAGATAGACCTTTTTTTCTGAAAAAATATTTTATTCTAGTAGTCAGGAGGGGGTGGAAGAGAATCTGTTACTGTGATGGCTTAGCCTCAAAAAACCCTTAAACCAATTCATCCCAAGCAAACTACTCTTTAGAAAAGAGTGGGGTTTTGTGACCTAAATTTTGCAACCTCCCAATCTTGAAGAACTAATAAAAGCAAGAAGCAGTTTTGCCAAAATCCAACAAATTAGGCTTTGGTTTAAGAAGCAACTGGGCAATGTTGACTCATCTAACATCTTAATAAACTAATTCTGGAGAAATATTAAAATTCCAAGTGAAGCCAACCACTTTTGTCAGAATTGTAGCAGTGTAGCTGAAGGCGCAGTTTTAAGTGCCCAAAAGACAACATGGAAACTACAGAAAGAGGCAGCCCACATTCTGAAATAATGCTCTGTTAGAGAGCCTAAACTCACCTATCATTGTGTCTGCCAGTCATGATCGTCACACACAAACATCTGGATTACATCATTGGTACCTGCTGCTATGGGGTGCTACTGGTGGGGAGAGGCATACTCCGTTCTTGATTGGGTTTTCCTTTCAGAACATTGCAGAATGGCCGTATATCATGAAGAAATTCTTTAACCTTTCCTTTCTATAAAAACACATTGCTTGTAAAATGAGTCTAGGCAGATCCTGGCCAGCAGGTTTCACCAACTGGAAGCCATCCTTCTAGCTCCATTAACCCTCTCCTGTCCAAAGCCCTAGTCTGAAAACATGGAATCGATTATCTATGCTACTTCAGGCTGTAATTTGGGAATGCAGTTTCTGAATCTTTCCCTACACAAACACACACACATATTTAAAAACTCCTTTCAAATAAAAGTCTAGCAGATAGAGATGATTTTACAGTGACATTTCATAGGTGTGTTAGTTTTCCACTTGCAATAATTTTTTTTTATGTAGAAAAATATTTTAAAATCTACACAAGAACATAAAAAGAGCACTGATGGATCAGGCCAATGGTGTATCTAACATTCAGATTCCTAGAGGGACCACCCAAATGCTACTGGCAAGCCCACAGGCAGGAGATAAGAGCAGTAGCCTGCCAACCTAGAAAACTAAATTTTGCTTCAAGCACTGCATGACTTTACATAGTTGCTGTTAAGCTGTCTAACAACTGCAATCCTCCCCCAAAACTAATTTGCCATGCTTTTGTACTACCTCTGTATTTGTAAATACAGTTGTTCCTCCGTATCCATGGACTTGGTATCCATGGATTTAAGTATTCACGGCTTGAAAATATTTTTAAAAAAATAATAATCCAAAAAGCAAACCTTGATTTTGCCATCTTATATAAGGGACACCATTTTGCTATCCCATTGCATATAATGGGACTTGAGTATTCATGGATTTTAGTATCCATGGGGGTCCTGGAACCAAACCGCAGTGAATATGGAGGGACAACTGTATACAAGTTAACTCTCATCCAGCCAGAAGGGACTTTTTAGTCTCCCTGAGTCTTGTTTGGTTTCAAAATTCATATAGAATTAAACATACAAGCTGGGCTTCTTACAACATTGTCACCTGAAGTGTTGTAAACAATGGCTGAAACCCTGTTAGTGATGCACATGTGTGTGTGTGTGTGTGTGTGTGTGTGAGCATGCCTTCAAGTTGCCTGTTGACCTATGGTAATCCCATGATTTTCATTGGGTTTTCTTAGGCAAGGAATACTCAAGAGGTGGTTTTGCCAGTTCCTCCCTCTGCAATACAGCCTATGGCACCTGGTATTCATTGGCAGTTTTCCATCCAAGTACTTACCAGAGCTGACCCTGCTTAGCTTCCAAGATCAGATGGGATCTATTGCCTGCAGAGTATTTAGGCCATGATGCACGTGTAAATGTGGTCTGTCTGCGCACCTGTATGTCTTTGTTGCTTTTCTTTCGATGGAGCACAAGGTGATATTCTGCAGCCTTATCATTCTGCAACCATGTCAAAATCTCTCCCCACAGCCTGTGAAGTTTTAGGAGATGCTGCTGCTGCTTACCATTGGGGAGGGGAGAGAGCAGGAGGGCAATTCAACTGATGCTGCTCTGACAGGAAGGCATAGGAGGGTGCACCCCATCTGTGAATGTACTCCCATTTCCTTTGCCCACCAAACAAAGTTGGTTCATCAACACCTGAACAACACTCTCTTCCCTCTCCATTAATAAGCAGTGGCTGATAGGGGGAAGCAGATTTGGATGGTACTCAAAGAGCTAGAACAGGGATGGGCAAAGTGCACTTAATACATACACTCATAGGACTTTATCAGACTGCCCCCCATACCATTACTGCTCTTCTGCTGGCATAAATTGTGGTATTTTTATGCCAGCAAAAGAACCTCCTCTACCAGATCTACTTTTAGAAGCATCAATGAAGCATCTCCGGCATAAATGGAACACAAATGGAGCTCTGTTTACATCTGGGGTTGAGATCTTGCTGATCCTCACAAGAAGATGCTAGCAGAGGAAATTCAAAAATTAAAGTAATTAATTAATTACACTAATTAAATTAAACCCAAGTTAACCAGGGAGGTAATAAAAAAACAAATTCACTACCTGGTTATCCCAGTCTCACCCATAAGTGTTCTGTCACTCATGCTGCATTCATGTGAGCACAATGGCCCAAAGTTTCAAACGCCGGCACAAAAGCAACACGGATCTATTGATGACTTGGGCTGTCAATAAAGAAGTACTCCTTATTCCCTACACATGATTGCGAAAGCATGTCGTCTGATATGCGCGCCCTTTCGTGATCATTAGGCATCAAATCTCCACTTGGCCGTGGAAACTGACTGCATGACTTGGCCGAGTCATATTCTCTCAGCCTCAGAGGGAGGCAAAGGCAAATCCCCTCTGAATAGATTTTCCTTGGGTTTTTTTTCCTGGGCTGTGAGGCTGTGTTCTGAAACTATTCCAGAACACGGCCTCACAGCCTGAAAAAAACCAAGGAAAATCTATGGATGCCGGCCGTGAAAGCCTTCGACCCCTCTGATTAAATGTTGCCAATAAAATCCTGTGATGTGGCTTCAGGGTTGCCATAAGTCAGAAATAACTTGAAGGCACATAAAAACGAGGAATCTATCCCCATTATTTCAACGTTATTTCTGGCTCTGGTACCAAATTTTCTGTTAAAGAAGTAATTCCCACACATCTACTTATACCAGTATTTTAAAATATTTATATTTTAAAAAATATGAGGGCTATACTGAAAGTAGTGCCCACGTACCATGTTCTCTGAAACTATTAATCCTAATGTGATGCTATTACACCACCAGATAGTGCAATTCTTACTGCATGACTGACATAATTTCTGCATTTCTTGGTGTTGCAGTCATAGATATGAAGCAGAAACAAAGAGCAGTCATCATGTTCTTGACCAAAAAAGGATGTACTACTGCCAAGCTCCACAGAAGGCTCAGAAATGTATGTGGCGAGGTGACAATTTATGAGAGTAATGTGTGAAGATGGGTGAAAAGGTTTAAAGAAGACAAAACCTGTGTTGAAAACAAACCATGTATAGGAAGGTACAGCAGTTGCTGATGAAAACCAAAACAGGGGGATGACATGATTCGTGCAGACCAGCATATGACAGTCTGAGAGATTGTTGAGGAACTTGGCTGTGGTCACAGTGCTGCTGAGAAGATTATGCACAACCTTGGATACAGGAAAGTGTGTGCCAAGTGGGTTCCTCATCATTGTTTTGAGAGAAGGCTGCATATATGTTCAGAACTTTTGGCAGCCCAGGACAACACCTTTTTTTGGGAAAATTTGCACTGCTGATTCCCAGAGACCAAGAAACAGTACATGGAGTGGCAGCACTCCACCTCCTCTAGATCAAAGAAATTCAAAAGCCTGTGCTCAGCACAGATTATGGTGAATGTCTTCTGGGATGATAAGGGAGTGAGTGATTTTGTTTGATTTCCTTGAGCATGGGACAGTGACGCTACATTGCATCACTGCAAAAACTTTAAGAAGCCATCCATAAGAAAAGACCACAGAAATGGCTGAATGCAATCCAGTTACACCATGATAATGCATGACCCCACACTTCTTTGGCAACATCACAGGTTCTTGCACAAATGGGATGGTCAGTGGTCCCACATCCACCATACAGCCCCAGTCTGGCGCCCTCAGACTTTCACTTGTTCGGTTGGATGAAGGATGCAGATGGCACTTTGATGATGTAGGCAAAGTGGAAGATGCTGTCAGACACTGGACAGGGATTGCCTGAAAAAGTTTTTCTAAAGTGGATTTGATGAGTGGGTTCAAAGATGGCGCAAGTACATCACCACCGGTGGAGACTATTTTCAATAGTACCATGTTGTAGACAGAGTTACTTACACATATGTAGTCGCATTTGTCTCATGTTGTTAATAAAGGAGTAATGACCTGACAGGCATTACTTTCAGTATGACCCTCATAATTCTGACAAGTCATGTTGACCCAGTGCATGCGCTCTAATAAAGTCACCTTGTTACAACTCTCAGTTTTACTGTTATTTAATTACAAATTTAACATTTTGTCAGGTTTGCAGAAATATCAATGAGACAGCAGTTTGACTCCACAAACCTACTTTGCAAAGCTCCCTCTTCCTTTCTCTGCAGTGCAGAGAATTACCATCAGCCTGAGCACTGACTGGACAGTCCGATCCTCCTCCCTGCACCACTACTGTCCTCAGACCTCATTCCAATACCTAGCCGGGAGAGTTCTTCGTAGACTTTACAGCATTTCCTACAAAAAGAGCTTGCAGCCACTGCACTGCATAATCTAGAGCAGGAACAGAGCTCATATACCCATCACCTGGGGGTGGGATGCTCCCATCTTTCCATGTACTCATTTGGTAACAATGTGTTGCATGTGTGCTCCAAATGCATTAAAAAATGTTGCCATGAAAACAGGTCTAGAAATGCACTCAGGGTTCTGATTTTAATGCATATGAAGCCAAATTGGTTAGTGGGTTCTGTGACACTAAAAGCCCTTTTCCAAACTGTCACAGACCAGGTTTCTGATATCTCAGGGACCATCAAAAAGCTATCTCCTCATGGGTGCAGGGTCCAGACCAGCAACAGTTGGCCAAGTAATCTCTCAAGCATCCTGGCCCTGAGCTTAGGGATACCAAAAACTTAAGCCTGCCCCAGTTACTTATCAGCAGTCAGTGCAGCACTGTCAGCATAATATGCTGGTGATAAAATACTCCATCCACCAGTCTGGCTAGATCATTTTGCCTCCATTGCAGCTTCAGGTTCAGCCTTAAGCTCCACCTCCTTATTCTAATTCAGCTGTAGGCAAATGAGGCAGATCAATAGACAGACTACCCAAAACAAAACAAAAGGTGGTCTCATTCTAATTTTGGGAAAAAAATGGGTTTTTACAAACTGTTGAAATGGGGGGGGGGCTCTTCAACCTATTTAAAAGGTGAATCACCACACCTGGAGGCTTTTAGGAGGGACAATCCGTTTAATTGAATGCCATAGGAATGCATCCCCTAGGCTGCCCCGTGACCGGCGGCCTTTTGAGCAGAATAAAGGAAGCACAGCATTGTCCTTGGAAGCAAAGAGGTCTATCGCTGGCGTGCCCCACTGTGAGAAGAGAGAGAGAAGGGTCTGACGGTTCAGGGACCATTCGTGGTTGTTGGTAGTTGATCTGCTGAGTGCGTCTGCCAGGTCGTTGGTCCGGCCTGGGACATGTATGGCTAGCAGGGTGATGCCTCGTTCCACACACCACTCCCAGAGGTCCAGGGAGAGGCGGAGTAGGGTCCGCGAGTGTGTTCCTCCCTGCTTGTTTATGTAAAACACTGTCGTCGTGTTGTCCGAATCCACCTGCACCACTTGGCCTGTCAGCGAGGGTTCGAACACCTTCACGGCCTTGAACACAGCTAGTAGCTCCAAGGCGTTGATGTATAGTAGTCCCTCGTGCCGCGACCAGCGTCCCCTGATGGATAGGCCCTCGGAGTACGCCCCCCAGCCCGACAGAGAGGCGTCCGTGGTGATAGTCCTTGTGGGGTTCAGTTGTTTGAACTGTGAACCCTGCTGGACCGCTCGCGGGTCTGTCCACCAAATGAGGGCCCTCCTGATCGGGCGAGGGATGGAGAGTAGTTTGAGTGGACCATGAGCAAAGGGTCTGAACCTCGCGATGAACCAGCTCTGTAATGGTCTCATGCGGAGCCGTGCGAGGGGTGTGACTGCCGTGGTGGAGGCCATGTAGCCAAGGCTTGTTGTATGTCTCGCACTGTGGACCTCCTTCGTCTTATGCATTTCTGCACTGCTGCGCGTAGCGTCTGGAATCGGTCGTCCGGGAGGAGCGCTTTCCCTGTGGTGGAGTCTAGAGAGGCCCCTATGAACCTGACGTTTCGGGAGGGCTGCAGGTGTGACTTTTCGTAGTTCACCATTAATCCCAGGCGCTCCAGCCAGGTGAGGGCCAAGTTGATGTCTCTGTCTAGCTTTTCGGCCGAGGGAGCTGTGAAGAGCCAATCGTCCAGGTATGGGAATACCACAATATCTTTTTGTCTGAGCCAAGCCACTACCACTGCCATACATTTTGTAAACACCCTTGGAGCTGTACAGAGGCCAAACGGCAAAACTTTGAACTGGAAGGCCGTGCCGCCGACCGCGAAGGCGATGAATCTCCTGTGGGAAGGTGCAATCGGGATGTGGAAGTAAGCATCCTTCAAATCCATGGTGGCAAACCAGTCTCCTTGATTCAAAAAGGGAAGGATGGATGGGAGTGTGACCATGCGGAACTTTCGCGGGCGGACAAACGAGTTCAGGTCTCTTAAGTCTAGAATGGGACGGAGACCTCCGTCTTTCTTTTCGACGACAAAGTATCTGGAGAGGAATAGGCCTCCCGCTTTCGAGCGGGGAACTCGCTCGATGGCGCCCTTTTGTAGAAGACTGTTGACCTCCGCTATGATGGGCGGGGACGGTGGGGTCATCCTGTGCGGGGCCGGAGGTGGAAGCTCTTCGAAGTCTATGTAGTACCCTCGCCGTATGATGTTCAGGACCCAGCGGTCTGAGGTGATAAGTTGCCACGAGTGGAATGCATCGTGGAGGCAGCTGGCAGGGGATGGTGAGGTATGGAGTGAAGGGGAAGTACTGATACCTGAGGGTGGTAGTGGCTCTTCGGAGTCAAGCCCGTTGTTTGGATGGCTCCGTCTTCCGCTTATTGAATTGGGGCTTGGGCTTGAAGGACTGAAACCTCTTGTGTGGTTGATATGATGACTGATGCGGTCGGGAGGGTGGCGGGCTAAATCTCTTGCGGTATGATAAGCCTGGTCTGCGAAAGGGGAGCCGTGGTCTCAGTGGGTGGTGGGTGGTAGGTAGGTCAAACTTCTTCGCCGTTGACCTCATCTCCGCATGTTCCAGCTTCGAGTCCGTGTCCGCATGGAACAGGCCCAGCTCGTTGAAGGGGAGGTCCTCGATGATGCAACGAGCTGTATGGGACAGCCCTGAGGATCTGAGCCAAGCATGGCGGCAGACCGCAGTGGAGTTGGCCACGATCTTTCCAGTACACTCCACGATATGTTTCACGACTTGACGCTGGTACCCTGCTAGTGCCAGGCCTTCTTCTCTGAAGGAGTTGACGATCCTCTGGTCCTGCTCCGATAGTTTGGAAATATGGACTGCCAGAGCATCCCATAGGAACTTCTGGTAAGCTCCCATGCATGCCGCGTACGACGTCATCTTAGTGAGAAGGCAGGCAGATGAATAGAACTTGCGACCAATGGCGTCTAACTTCTTGCCCTCTTTGTCAGATGGGGTGGAGTACAGCCTCTGGGAGGTTTTCATCTGGGCAGACTCCACCACTACCGAGTTCGGTTTGGGATGAAGTGAGAGCCATGGTGCCGAGTCGGTGCACACGCGGTACAGGTGGTCTACACATCTGGACGTCGGTGGTGTAGAGGACGGCGTCGTCCAAGAGGACTTTAATACTTGCAGCAGGTATGGTGATATTGACAAGGAGGGAAGGGATGGCGCCCTCTGTTGTAAATCCTCAAATATGGGGTTGTACACTTCCTTTTCAGGTTGGGTGGTCTTGATCCCCAGGGTGCCTGCCAGCCTGTGCATGAAATCGGCAAAAGCCTTCATATCATCTGAGGGTGAAGGCGGGTCCGGTCGGGCTCCCTGGAGCTGGTGATGCTCTCGGGGATGGAGAAGAGGATCTCGAATCCGAGTCCGAGGAATGAGCCGAGGGGGTCCTTGATACGGGCCTTCTCGGTGACACCGGCAGCCTCGGCTGATCGTCCTTGTGTCGTCTAGGCGGTACCGTGGATCCTGACGGTGAGCCTCTCGGAGGGGACCTGTGTGGGGCCGGTCTTTCTCTCGACGGGGATCTGGATACCGATCTCGACGGGGGCGGGTCCTTCCCTTTCCCCGACTCCGTGGGCACGGTACCGGTTCCCGATTTGGGTGTAGTCTCCATTGGTGGTCTAGTGACGGGCCGGTGGTGCTCCTTCTCTGGGGTGCGTGGTGGGGACCGGGGACGGTCTCTGTGTCTCCTGTGCCTGTAGAGTGGCGAGGGGTCGAAGACATCCTCGTAGTAAGCGTGCCGAGGGTCGTGGTCCCAGTAGCGGGTAAAGGGGTGATACCGGTGGTATCTCGAGGGACGGTCATAGTACAGGTGACCGTACCTTTCCCACAGCCACTCTTCTTCCGATGTTCCAAGGTCGGAGGCGTACGAACCTGAAGAGGCTGACCAGGATCGAGGTCGTCTCGGCGACCGGGACCAACGTCGACGTCTCAGGGAGCGGGACCTGCAGGGCCTCTGGGGTAAGATCGCCTTGGCGTACGGGACCGGCGTGGGGTTCGTCTTGGCGAGCAGGACCGTCGAGGCGTGTGTGACCGTCATGGTGACCTTTCCGGAGAGTGAGGTCGGTCTTGAGATCGGGACCAAGAGCGGCGCGGAGACCGGTGCGGGGTAGGCGGTCTGAGGGGTTGCGGGGAGCGAGACCGAGACCGCGAGGCTGACTGGGACAGAATCGTCTGCGGAGAACGGGACCGATGGGAAGTCGGGGTGGGCGACTTTGAGCGGGACCGGCGACGACCGTCTCTCTCAATGGAGCTGGTGGATACCTCTACAATCTTCAGGTCCGGTTCATGGATTTTGCCTTCCGAAAACTCCCGGTCACTATCATCCCGTACAGACCAAAGCTTGGAGAGGCTGAGCCTGATCAGGGATACCACCAGAGACCTCTGGGCTGGGGAGCGGTCCAGTACCGATGTCCAACTCCTCTGCGTACCACCCGAGAGGGTATCGTCGGACTTCCTTTTCTTCTTCTTTGGGGGCTCATCCTGCAGTGTGGTCTTCGGGGAGGTAAGCCTCACCGCCTTGTGCTTCTCTTTTGGTCGGTCTTGCGTAGCGGTACCGGAGACGATGTACCTAATGAAATCTATTTTACTAACAACAATTGGGTCCAGAAGATTTTAGAGAATATGGGATTCTTTCATTACATGTAATAGCATTCTGTGCAAAGGCGGTTTTAGAACAACTAAATGTTACACATGCTCCCAAAAGAAAATAATTAAATCAGAAAATGTATACAAAGCCTGGGCAAAACATTAGGTTGTCATGCCCCTGACTTCTTCCCATTATCCCTGAGATGACCATAGAATCTTCAGTCTTTATTTGAGAGAGGTGTGGGGTGAGTTCTAGTGCTCCAGCTATCTCTTTGGGAGGCAGTTAAGGTGCATGAAACTTTCAAAGCCAGTTTGCAAAAAGACAAAGAACAATTACCATTCCCTGATGAGGCTGAAGGGTTGCTTAACTTCTGTAAAATGTTTCAAGATAATACAGGATGGCATCTAAATTAACTAAGCAAACCACAAGGTAAATTAGTTCAATGTCTGGACAAGCAACTCTATGACAGAATCTTCTACCAGCCAGAACGTTAGTGTTCTTATCATAACAGAATGATAAAAAAAAGTAGCTTTGTATTAAAAAAGGTTGTGTGTAGTTGGCATAAGCAGTAGATATTCATGATGCCTCCCCCCACCAACTCTTCATAGGGAGGGTTGTTCTCAAGGAACTAGATTGCCATATTAAAGAAAATATGTTTTTATAGTATGTTTTATGGCCAACATGCTCTTGAACAAACTGCACCACCCACTCTATTGCTGGATGCTGCTGGCCAATTGCCACCTGAGACAAATAAGGAAATTTTGCTCCTCACTTACTAAAGGCCTTAACTGAGCAGTGGGTATCATATAAATGTTATATTGATGTTCCAGGAAAACTTCAACTGAATAAAAGGTAGTAATCCTGTTTCCCATATATTCAAAGGGTGGAAGAGAAAATCCATTGAACTATAGACCTATTAATTTACTTGAGGGCATGGGAAGGCTAATGGTCGACATCTCTAGTAAAAAAGGTTGAATAGTAACTAATATAAAATGGTCTGAGCTGGCTGGATTTCACACTGTTAGGTCTAGATTTGACCACTGTTATCTTTTCTACCACCCTATATGCTTGAAATTGCATTCAAGCTGTGTATTTTGTCTTACGGGATCCTAGATCTGCATTCAATTCTCTATCAAGCAAGTGGCTTTGAAAAAAATAGGGAACTGCAACAAATTAATGTCTATAGATTTTCCTTGTTTTTTTCCCCCAGGCTGTGAGGTCGTGTTCTGGAAGTTTATTTCTGACGTTTCGCCTGTATCTGTGGCTGACATCTTCAGAGAATGGGAAAAGATATGGTGATTCACGCTAGCTTTTGGAAGTTGGAAAAAGTCTCACTGATCATATGACAGAAAGGCGAGCTTTTCACCTCAGGACTTTAAGCAAACACTCCAGGGTGCCAGTTACATGACAGAAATTGTCGCGTTGCCTACCGGGACAAAGTGATCACAAATCCGTCCCTCGCTGTTTATACAATTTATGTCTCTGATCTGGATATCCCGGGTGGTCCCGTGACTGATATTACACATCCATAGTTCCGGTTTTGTTTAGGTTTTAAATTTTTTTTTTTTGGCTGTCAATCAAAGATGCGATTACTTGTGTTTTCACAACCTCGGTGACGCACTTCCTTTAGAGTTCCGCGCCACGAGCGATGCTATTGGCTGGCTGGGGGGGGGAGAGAGAGGGGGGCAGAGGTTTGTTATTCCCCCTTGCTTCTTGAACATTTTAACCCTTTCAGAAGAGGCAGAAAGCATTTTGAAAGATCCAGACAGATCTTTCGCTCAGACGCAGGGCTTTCCTTTTGAAATCAAGCTGAGTGCTTTGAAAGCAAGCTGAGTGCTTTCCTTTTGAAATCAAGCGCTTGGTTTTCCTCTTGCCTCTTTAAAATATTAACCCCTACAGCTGGCTGCAGAGATGGCTATAGGCAGGCGTTTTGAAAGACACAAACACAGAGAGGGGGAATTAAAGGGTGCTAATTCGCTCAGAGGCTTGAATATTTTAATGTGCCAGGGAGGTGACCAAGTTACTACGATCTCTCTGTAACAGGCAGTTGAGGAAAAGGTAAAGCTGAAGGGTTTGCAGTGTAGAAATCCATTTAAAAAGGTAATTGAGTACACACACACGCACGCACACACATCAACCTTCGTGCAGCTGGAAGGGCTGCCTTTGTTTTTGGCTGGTGAGGCTGGATCTGTTGAACGGGTGACTGACCCCTCCTTTTCTGGTCCCTGAGCTCTAAGCCTGCCCACAGTCACCATTTCTGGTCATCCCAGTACCGAGACTTTTTGTCCCACGCTGTTTACATTTCCGATTTTCCGAATCCTCCCGTGACTTTTTAAAAAACCGGCACAAACCAGGGGACTGGAAGTCCCACAGGTTGAGGGATAAAAGGTGGCCCCCCTTCCGAAAATCACGTACCCGACCCGATGTACGTGTAAACTGCCAGGGATCGACATGAATTCTTCCCAGGACATTTTCATCGTGTAAACGGCCCCCAGAAAAGCAATACCGCCTCCAATTTTTCCTCCGGAGCTTCATTCATTCACATTTCAAGATCAAGGAAGTAACTATATGAAGTGTTCTAGACCTTTTTCACCTTTGAAGCATCTAATTTGTTTTTTTCTTTCACCTCCCACTATAACTCACTGTAAGGTAAAATATGTTCAATAGTGTAACTCTTTCTGAACCACCAGTGAAATAAAACAGAATAAGTTTTCTGTATACGTATGCATCTCTCTCTGTGTGGCTACTGCCCAGAAAAAGATTTACTTCATAGGTACAAGCCCCAATGGCCCGGACAGGCTTTAAGAACTCTTTCATCCAGATATAGCAGTACAGAGACTTCTTGAGAAATCCAATGATCTCTGCCTAAGAAAGGAGCCCAAGGTTTCACAAAGGGAGATACCCTGGATACCAAAAGGGGTTGCCTTACTGCTGCAAAAGGAGTTCAATTTTATTGTCCTTTTACTGCTTGCATGAGATCCCTCATCTAAAAGTGTGTTACTTTAGGCTGAGCATGCTTAGAGTAGCTGGTGAGTTTTTTACAGCCCAGTTCAATGTAAAAGAAGGCAGGAATTCAACTCAAAAAAGGGGAAAAGAAAGTGATATCCAATTGCTGTCAAGTAAATCATTATTGCACAATAATAATTGTGTAGATATTGAAACAAATGGGGTGAAGGGAAGTTTGCAGAGATCGTTGGCCTATGAGACAATGAATCTAATCATAACCATAAAAAGTCTTTAAGTTAAACTTATTCAGCATGGGGTCTTTGTCTTACCTGACACTTGAAGACTTGGCTCATGGAAATGTGGTTGTTTCAATGTTTGAATTAAGTTCCACTCAACCATTATTTTGAATTTTTATATTCTGATGACCAAAGATATATCATTGTCTCTAATACCTTAGCCTGCAGATGTGACCTTGTAAGGAAATCACAAGCATACCCTCACTCCCCAGCCGAGATGAAGCACCTATCACCTGTCTTATAAAGTTCATTTTCAGCCTCAATAGTATAGAGCTTGGGTATAGACCAATGTTTCCCAGCTGTTATTGAACTTCAACTCTCAGAAGTTCCAGCCAGTATGGCTAACAGTGAGGGCATCTGGAAATCCAATGTATAGTATTCCAATAACACCTGGGGATCAAGATACAGAGTCTACCTTGCCAAGAGACTCAAGTATACATATTATAAACCGGTGTGTTTGTTTATTCCTGTGATATAGCATTAACTGAAAATATGCATTCAGAAATCTGACATATTAAAGAATGACACTTCATGATGATTTAACCTTGTTCCAACTGTTGTTTTATGAGATGGTATGGTAGCACAGCTAGCTCCAGCTCCAAAGTGCTTTCAACCCTTAGAAAATTACTGTCAGAAAGCAAAAAAGAGCATAATATAAACAGATGCAGCTGCCCTCATATTTAATCATATGTCCCTCACTAGACCTTTATACACATTGATATTCTTTGCTAAATGATTTTTTCCCCCTATTTACACCCACATAAAAAAACAGCAAAGTGACTTCTGAATGTCCTAGCACCTTGTTACTTTTGGTGTGGCAGATAACCCAGCTAGTCTTCCTCAAGGCAAATGGCTATAATAGCTTCTGTGGGCAAGACCCAGCCCAACTTAGAAAAATAGCATTGCTGTCATGTTCCTTCTATGATGCCTGCTTTGTTATTTTTATCCCATATACCCCACCTGTCCATTTTTTTTTAATTAGGATAATCTCTAATTTGATAAACTGCCCTTATTTTTTGTGGGGAAGGAAGATCTCTTGTTAAAACTGCATGAAATCATAGCACACTTTTCCAAGATTCCACCGCTCTCCCTAGTCTTTAGAGGTCAATTCTTAGTGGATAAAATTTTGGAAGGAAATATAGTTGTTAATGCAAGGCATTTTTAAAATTAAGAATACAACTTAAACCAAATGAGCAGATCAGAAGCTGCTCATTTTATTGGAAATACCAAATGAGCAGATCAGAAGCTTAAATTATAATGTGGTACATTATGTGATCTCGGCAGCTAGATTGCTTTGTGCCAAGAAGTGGAAGACCACAGAGATTTCAACAAAAGAGGAATGGATAGTGAAGACTCTTGAGATGGCTGAAACAGATAAGTTAGCTATCTTGATTAAAGAGAATTCAGTGGACAAGTCTGTAAAGGACTAGGAACAGTTTATACTTTTTATGAAGAAGAGGGGAAGAATATTCTGGCAGTATTCAAGGGTTATTGATTTTTTTCTTTTATATATATGTGTGTGTGTGTGTATTAGGTAGAGTGTAACTGTTTAGGAAGTAGTAATACAGAAAGACAAAATTGCCATATATTTAGTTCTTTGGCTAGGAGTGCAGAAAGTCAAGATTTTAGTTTGCGTGTACTTGTATTCATAACTGGGAGAGGGGGTAGATTAGGGATTTTGTATGTTTGTGTTCATTATGTGTATGTCATAACATAACATAACATAACATAACATAACAAAGATACATGTGAAACATATTCTCAGTTAATAAAACAGCTGTATTTAGTTTCAGTATTCATATTAATACAGTAGACAAAATCTTTGAACCACTATACATGAGTTTGTTTACCTGTTTACCTATGCTTATAAACAAAACCTGTCTCCTACTTGTCTTTCTAACTATTCTTTATGACTATAGTTAAGATAACTTCATCCCATCACCACAGCAAACTGTTTTGTATTCCCATTACATTTCTCAACCCCTTCCCCCTTCCACTCCATGCACCTGATGAAGTGGACTGGAGCCCACAAAAGCTTATGCCGAATATATCAGTTTCAAAGGTGCTGCTAGATTTTTCCCCTTCCCATGCCTTTCCTTCAAATAGATATTATTTCTTTTATATATGTCCTGCCTTTCTCTCAACATGGGACCCAAGGTCCAATAAATTTAAAACAGAACAGAGCTAACAAACCTGATGATAAAAATGCCACACTGAGTAATAACCATGAAGGTGACACAATTAAACAAGGTATCATATTAAAACTTCATTGATTTTAAAAAGTATAAAACCATTTATTTATAAAATTTTCAAGGCATCACATAATGTACAGCCTGCTGTTTTGTACACAACAATGGTTGATAACAATGTTGCACAGCTATTTTCAAACAGATCTTTATCTAAAACAACAAATACACAAATGAAAGATTGATTATTGCAAGATAAACTAACACACCATACAAGTGTCTTTAAACAGTGTATAAATGGAGTGGGCAGTGGAAGAATGATGGATTGGGAAGAAAGCAGAATATTCCAAGCATGACTCTATTTAAATTGACAAAATTGCTCTTTATGCCACACAAGGCCATACCACAGAAGCTCCAAACCATTGCTTAGTACAGAACCTGGGCTAGATACATAAAGCCTCTTGGTTTTATATCACTGAATGTGTTTTGAAATTGTGGAAGAATATTGACTTGAACAACTCATTCTTATAGTAATTGTTCTTCTGCTTAATATTAAAATATTCTTTAGAAAACTTATGGGAAATAGGAATGTGGGAAGGAATCCCTGATGCAGGAGTTTATGGTCTATTGACTGCAAATAAAGACAATACTTATTTACCAAGAGCAGGAGATTTTAGCCGAATCTGTGAACACTGGGGATGTGGTCTTTCTCTCCCTGCACACATTCAACAAATAGAGAAAAGAATGGGGCTGCTATGAATATTGCATAGAGTGCAGTAGGCTATATGCCAAGAATGAGTAATTAAAGATCTTTAGACAACAATTTTAAAATCTAGGACTACTTCAAAAGAAATAAAGACAGACTCATTTAGGTACAAAATCCTTACATGTCATCCTTGAAAGAATAATCATATCTAATATGTGTAAGTTTCCCTCCCCTTGGTTTTAACAAAATAGTTTATAGCTGCCATACAAAGTTACACTTCGGAATGAATCTTCTTAAGAGTCCACAAAATGAGTATCCTCTTTGTAGCTTCACCAAAGTACCACTGAAATTACATACCTGGGCTTTTTTCCAAGGCAATTTTTAAAGTTACATTTTGATTAATCTGTACAGATTATCTACCTAAGCATAATATAAACAAGCAGGATCCCACTTCCTGCTTCTGTATATTTTTCTAAGAAAGGCAGTTATCTCCTATTCTTACTTGCCACAGAAGAAATCTATTTTGTACATAGGTATTCTTGCTTGATATGTAAAATGAAAACACAATCTAGTTTTAACCTGGTCACTAAATATGGAGAATATTTCATTAATAACTTGCCAATTCTCCCTACATTTTTTGTTTTGTTTTGTTTTCTCTAATAAAGAGAGATGGCTACATTAGCTAAACTATGATTACATTTCACATCCAGACCATATTTTGATATCAGCAAAATCCAGCTGCCTAATTCAGACGTCATGTTTACAGTGAGCTGGAAATAGAACACGGCACAGAAGAGTGGAGGAGGGAGCACTTGAACCTGCAGTATTTTCACAGTTTGAGACATCTGACAATTTGGCACCTTATAACCTGTTGTAACAAAAATGCCAGCACTAATTACACCCAATAAGCTACAGACCACCCTGCACTTAAAATGTCTTAACCTATGATTTTAATCACTTTTATTTTTTATTAAAATTATTATAAATAAATTTGTCCAAGAGCTAATTTAATTATATTTCACAAATACATATCTCCCTTATGTGTGTCATTTTTGAGTGCTAACAATTCAGCTATTTGCAATAGATATCAATGCTTTTTCAATATGTATAAGGAAGTCTTGTTGTGATCTTGAGAAATTAACTGGGTATAGTATACAAATGTGACTCTAGGCTGGATGATAATGCTGACATCAATGCTTGGCAGTATTAGGCTAAAGAAGATACTTCCGAAGATAACAATTAGCTACAATGAAGGAAGCCTGGGATATCAAATTCACATTGTAGAGTATCAGGTAAGATACTGCTTTGACATTTAATTCATAGGTATGTCTAAAAACAAACAATCGCACCAAAAACTTATTTGTAGAAAACATATTTGAGTAATAAAAAGGTGGATTAATTCACTGTCTCAAGGTACAATGCTTGAACATTCAACATATATACATTGTAGAAAACACATTAAAGGTACTTTTTGTTCTAAAATTAGTGCAATGTATGAAATCCACTGGCCTTCTTGGAAAGATAGGAAGCCTTGATATTTCGGTATTATGAAGACAGAGGTGTTGTAAGGTGTCAATTCCTGGTACATAACATATGTGATTAGGACTGATTTGTCGGCATAGTTCAGTGATCCATCTGAGCAAAATTCATCTATCTAATCAGTTCTTGCTACACTGTAACTTGATCAAGAAGATGTTTTGGCTAATGGGGATGAGCTTAAGTGCTACTTCTTTGTTTTATTAACATTACCACTTATTTCTTGATGCAGTAAATTATAATGGTTCTTGACATCTTTCTTTCAAACAGGCATTTTCAACACGAAGTACTTCTACTTCCTGCAAAGAGACAATGGAAGTTGTGTTTATTATAAAGGCTCCTTTCTGATTCATGTAATGGATGTATCCCAAAGGATGGCATTAGATTGCTTTCTATCACCCAAGAAGGTAGGGAATTACAAGGTCTGATGGTTGTGATCCTTGGTTCCTCTCCCAGTTCCCTCTGTATCTAAAAAACAGAGGGTGGGGGGGAAAACGCTCAAGGAGTCCAAGAAAGGATAAATAAGAACATGCAGTATAGATGAGAGAAGAGAAAGAAGGTAAAGAACTAGAGATTGCAAACACACTGGACCTACTGTGCGAGGGCCTTGTATCCTGCTGATTTAAGATCCCTAGGTTTAATCTAATTCTCACTGAACGTTACCTCTATCAGTTTAGCATGTTCTTTCTTCAGTTTCACAAGATATTGGATCTTCTGGTTTACATTTTGGTGACCGACCAGCTTTCCATTCTCCTCAGCAAGAGTCTCAATCTGTTTCCTTAGAACGGACATCTCCTGTATTTCAAGGAGGACACCAGAGCAATGCTGAGTGTACATGAAAGCATTGTTTCACTAGAGCTTATCTCAACTAGACCTTTTAAAAATGAGTTTCCATTAAAGTCTACTTGAAGTTCTCTCAACTGTAGTATGTAACTGTATTTTTTTTTGGTTAACACTGGATGTAGTCCATTCACTGTCACAAACTAATGGATCCCAAGCCCAGTAAGTATTAATAAACCATGTTTACCTACCTTTTCAATTTTTATTCTTTCTTCACATGTTTCTTCCAGTTTAGATTTTATCTGCTGTTTCTCCTCAAATGCCTTTGACTCCAAAGCTCTTAATCGTTCCATCTCTTGAATCATTTCCTGAAAGGCAAACTCCTTACTTCCAAGGTTACTTCTAGTTCTTTCTAACCTGCAGAAAAGATTATAACTAGGGGCATTAATTGTCCCTTTGGATTACAAATTTAGGTTGTATCATTGTTTCTCTGGTTCTCAAAGCACAATAGGATACTTTTTCTTAGCAGGTAGCACAAAATGCTGAACAGGTGAAGTATCCTTCTTGATATTTGCTTAGAGTGTACATCTTATTGATTTTAACAGCATGTTCATTAAACATTTGGCATTATGCTTAAGAAACACTTAGCTTTACTGAGTAAAAATGCATATTAAATTGCATATCCCATAAACTCTGTTGAAGGACAAGGTCACCAAAGTTTTATAAATGAATTCTAGCTTACCAATGTTTAAATATAAGGTATCGGGTCAACAACCTGAGGATCTGTGAAAGCAAGTTATTTGAAGCTCTTCATAACTTTCATTAAATCCTAAGTGGAGTAACAAGCAGCTGAAGGCGTGTTAAAATTAAGTTTATCTGATATCACAAATAAGCTGCCCTTTTATCAATGCAACACAGCAGGAAGATGTAGGACTGCATGGTTCAAGTGAAATCAGAGCTTGTCACTTCAGATAGCTAAGATTCCACTGACCAAAAACTGTGTAGCTGCACTGATAACTGTGCATCATTCTATTTATCTAGTTTTATACTGTTTCTGCACTAACATATATACCATTTTTTATTTCAACTTAAGAATATTGCATCTATTATGCCACCTGCCCCTCCATCACACAAAGTGATGCCAAGAACACTCTTTTGGGTATACTTCATTTCTGAAAATCCTATTTGAGGAAAGAAGTATTTTTTTGCCAATGTGGCTTCCTCACATCTGTATGTCAGCTTGGTTTAGTTACTTGCAAATAAAACCTTATTCTAATGATTCCAAGTGACCAATAAAGCTTAATAATTGTACTATTTAGGTCTCTAACATCCTAAGAATCCCAGGACTCTTCCATAAAAAGAATTTAATCTATAAATTATAACAACAGTTGCAATTAGAAAATCTAAAATCTTTTTTCTTAGGTGAACGGGTATGATCTGTTCCACTGTAGTTATTACAATCTGCATGTGATCTTCCGTGGTTTCATAGTCCTATATGAATCTACAATTTCAAATTAGCTTTAGATGATTTATGCTGGTAAAACTTATTTTAAAATTTCTAACTAGAAAGCAGTCTTGTGAAAATAGTAAAGTTTTTTCCTGCCACCTACTGGCTGAAAACAAGAGCACTATTTTACAGAGCAAAGACACTGCTTGAAGCACAGGCATATCTCCGTTAACAAAGCTTCTGACAAAGGCTTTTGCCACACTGCAGAAATAATGCAGTTTGACACTACTTTAACTGACATGGCTCAATGCTATGGAATTCTGGGACTTGCTATTTTCTGAGATATTCAGCCTTCTCTGTCAGAGAGCTCTGGTGCCACAACAAAATACCAATTCCAGGATTCTATAGGATGGAGCCATGATTGTTAAAGCAGTGTCAAACTGCATCATTTCTGCAGTGTGGCAGCAGCCAAAGAAGTTTCTTCTAAGTTGTTTTACACCTGCCCAGCCCTTCCTTAATATCCTTGTCCTCTATCTAGCTGGAAGCCTTTTTTTGTAAGATGAAGGAAGGCTGGACAGACTTTCAGCGTCAGTTTACACTAGCATGTAATCAATTTATTGTTATTATTTATTTACAGTACTTTTACCCTGCTTTTCAGCCACAAAGGCTCTCAGAGCAGCTTACAAATTGTTAATTTGACAGTTCCCTGATCTCAGGCTTACAGTTTAAATAAGACATGATGCATAAGGAAAACGGAATGGCAGTGGGGGAGAGAATTCAATCCAATATACTGCTTCTTCATCTCTCCCTCTGAGGCCAGGGCAGTGGCAGTTGGGAATGGGAGAGAGGGCCTTTCATATGCTTCTATGTCTAGTCATGATGGAGCTGTGCCTGCCTCTTCTTCTCTTCCTCCAAGGCCACAGCAATGGCAATAAATCTTGAGCTGAGAAAGAATGGGATTCTGCTCTAGCCAATCTACTGTAGTTTTGTGTGCCCTGCCTACAACAGACAAGGTAAACAGCAGCTGCCTCCAGAATCCCTTACTGAGCATGTGAGAACAGCAAAACAGAAAGAAAAGGGGAGATCAGCCTGCCTCATCAGGTACCTCCAGCATGTTAAAACACACACACACAGACCTGTATGTTTGGCCACCAAAACAGAAATAATAAGTGGAAAATGGTGCAAGAAAAAGTCATCCATGGATCCATTTTGGAAGAAGGCTTCAGGTGGCCTCAAGAAGATGTAAAATGCTTTTGTCTACATCTGCAAGGGTTACTTGATATGGTTGTTTCATTTTGCATGTGCATGCTGTTAGTTTTGAAGAAAACATTTGCGGAAACATGTTGAAATGACCTTTTTGGTGACGTAGGAACCTATCCCTACTCTTTCCATGTTATTTCTGCCTCTGGCAACAAATTTTTTGTTAAGGAAGTAATGCCCAGGAATACATGTACTTCATTACCTGAGATATACAGTCATTCCTTCACATTCGCGGGGGTTAGGTTCCCCAGACCCCCGCGAATGTGAAAAATCCACGAATTACAATTGTCCTCCCCCTCCCCCGCCAAAGCGACCACAGGGCCTCCGGAGGCCCTATAGTTGCTTTCCCCCGCCTCCCCCTCCCTCCCCAGGCCTTCATGGGGCCTCCGGAGCGTCTCTGGAGGCCCCAGGACCGCCTCGCCAGCCCTCCCCACCCCTCCCCAGGCCTTCATGGGGCCTCCGGAGCGTCTCCGGAGGCCCCATGATCGCCTCCCCAGCCCTCCCCCAGGCCTTCATGGGGCCTCCGGAGCATCTCCGGAGGCCCCATGATCGCCTCCCCAGCCCTCCCCAGGCCTTCATGGGGCCTACGGAGTGTCTCTGGAGGCCCCATGATCGCCTCCCCAGCCCTCCCCAGGCCTTCATGGGGCCTACAGAGCATCTCCGGAGGCCCCAGGATCGCCTCCCCAGTCCTCCCAGGGCTTTCACGGGGCCTCCAGAGGCCGTGTCACGGTTTTGGGGGGGCCCTCCCAAAACCGCAAATAATCAAAACCGCGAATGCCAAGTTCACGAATGTGGAGGGGAAACTGTAATTGTTTTCTTGATCTTCAAGTGCTCAATTCTACGTAGGCTCAGAACTGTAGTAAGTGAACTGTTAAGACTTAAATACTTATTTTTATGTATTTAGAAATATTTAATATTAAACTTACTCTGATCTAACTTTCAGCAGTTCTTCCTTAAGTTTATTCTGGAAAAGAAAACAGATATATCACAGAACGTCTATAGTCTGGAGTTATACCAGAAGTGATGTGCAATTGATCAATGACAGCCAAGTTATTCACTGAACCAGTCCCTTCAGGACTCTGTACTCTCTGTGACTGCAGCCAGGTGCTATAGAACCTTGTTGTGTCTTTGCAGACAATGGAATGTACATACATTGCAGTATTTGCAATAAAGCTGTAATTGTTAAGGTATTTGTTATTGCTGGAAAATTAATTGTAACGAGTAACACATTCTGAGCTTCCATAGCAACATCTCTTTTCTCCCAAGAGAGAACTGTGATGTAACAGGTAAATTACAGGCTATTATATACAGGCACACATTCCTTGTAACTCTCAAGATTTTTATGACCGTTTGAACTGGCTTTTGGGGAGTAATGGGGGAAGGAGAAGAAGTACAGGCACAAAAAAAGGACAGAAATCTGAAAACACAGGACAGCCCCAGCTCACTCGTGCCCGACGATCAGAAGTGCTTCAATTTGAGCAAAAAGGTGTTCAAATGTATGAATATTACTATTGTCTCCTTTACTTTTTGGTATAAATATTCAAGAAGTACTACTAAAACAACATATAAAAATAATTAAAGTTATCCTCATTGTTCAATTCCAGTCCTGGGCAATAAGCATATACAAGACATGGACTAATTTTAACTAATCCAAAAGATGCAATACCTTTGCCAGCCTCTCTTCAGCTAGTTCTCTCTCTTTTTCTCTTAGGTCTTGAGTATCTGGATTTTTTGTCCCACTGTAAGAAACCCAATAAGTTGTTTGATTTATATCCCACATTTCTCCCATATGGAACTCAAGGTGGCTTACAATATAAACTGAAACAGAACATTTAAAACAGCATAGAGTACAAAGTTGACATTAACATTAAAACCACTAAGACACTTAAGAGAGTGGTGTGGTGGAGAGAAAGCCCTCCCCTGATGATCATAAGACTCGGACAGGCTCATGTGGGGAGATATGAGTATTCATATATTCTGGACTTAAGCCATTATAGAGTTCATTTCATACCTCAACACACATCAAATAGATCTTAAAAGCTTTACTATAGTCCCTGTATAGACTAATATCCCACATACTGCAGCTGGGGGTTTACAGCATATTGGTTGGCCAACAAAAGAATTCATATTACAGATAAACTCAGATTATCTGATGTGGGAGACCAGCAGCAATTCCACCCACCCCCACCCACCACTGCCAGGGACTGGTACTGTATTTGTGACCACTGGCTAAAACTGTTTCTTTCTTTCTTGGAAACTTGCCAGGGACTGGCTGTCAATAGCTTTGGGAATGGCACTTGTCTATGGGTCGTTACTTTGAGTAGAATGGTGTTAGGCTGCATCTATGCACGAAGAGACTCAATTCAGAGATCATGGAAGTTTCCCACAAGCCAGGAGTGCCTTGTTTTACTCAGTGTAACCCCTATGCTGCACCGCAAGCACCTTTGGAAATTGAGCAGTGTTACCATCAAGTATGAACCTGCCTTCTGCAGCGCCTCAAGAACACTCAACTTAAGTGTTTGCAGTCTGCTGGAAAAACAAATTGCAAGGGCCTAGTGTGCTAGGAGAAAATGCCTGACCCTTCTATTGAGATGGACAGACATTGACTTTGAGCCTTCTTGGAATCGCTGTCATTTAGCTTCCTGTTTCCTAATTCAACTAAGGCTATACCTTGGCTCAATTGGTGATGGAGAAATCTGGGTTGGAATGTCATCAGAAGAAACACAGAGCCTTACTACTCCTTTGCTAAGCAGCAAAAGATAATCTTCCTTTGTCAGACTTGAAATCAACATTCTAGGATGAATCTACCTACCTGAACACAATCTGACTTCACTCTCAATTCCAAGCATCCAGTGCCCTTGACTACACTCCGACATCCAAAAGTCTCACCTACACGTGGTGAGGTAAGACCACATGAGGGCTTCACATGGCCATTTTTCAGAACCAACAGTGATGTTCTGGTCAATTTTTTATATATAAATTCTAGTGGCTTCAGGGAGTCACCCCACAAAAAATAGCATTTAAATGTAAAACCACACCCCCAGAAGTATTATTTGGGTATAAATTGTATTTTTTTTAAGCTCAGTATTTTGTGAACTAGGCTTTGGAAGGAGTGGAGGTAATCCAAGGACTACAGGGAACTCTCCTTGGGCTGCATGCAGCCCATACAGTTCTTACTCCTGAATTATACTGATGCCAAGGATTGGAACTCCCCCCACCATCTTGTGCTTTCGACAAGACATAAAGGAAAGGTGCCTTATCTCCCTTGCCAATTTTCCAGCTTTCATCTTTTCAATACCCCACTCATCAAATAGAAGTGTAATTGTACAACCTCTTGGGGGCCTGCCACTTCTACACTTCTCATTCTGTAACATATGCAATCATCTGTTATCTAGACAAAGGGCAGGCAATTTATGGGGGTGGTGGGCTGAACTACTCCTTCCCAACACCCACCAGGGACTACATACCACTGCAACCACATCACTGAATTTCAGCAGTGTAACAGCAGCAAAAGCCCAGCAACTTGTTCAAAATATGGTGCATCAGGAATGAATACCTTGTTTTCAAGCTGGCTTAGGTTTACAGGAACGTGATTCAACTTTAAAGCAGGGCAATATTCCAAAGTGTCTTATTTTATAGAAACATTGCTGGAGTTTTTGGCCAAAGTGAGGAGTACAAAAAAATGAGCGTGGGGCTGGTTCTGGCCTACAAGCTGCATGTCACCCATCCAACCTAGAATATGTTCCTGATCTTGTTGGTGGGCCAGAACTACTGGTCCCCCTAGCAAGTTACCTGTGTCTCACCAATTCCCCACCTATTCGTCTCTGGATAGGGATAAGTCATTTGCAGATCCCCTTTGCAGACATCTAGAGAGGGATGTCATGTGCTCAGCAACCATGATAATAGAGTTTTAAAAGCCATGTTAGCTACATCATGGAGATCAAGTAATAAGCAGTAATATTTCAGACTGTTTGCTCTGATTCTGAAGAAGAAAAAGACACTCCGCTTATTACTAAAATTGATAGTGATTTGTACCTGATCCGCCTTCCTCTTCTGGTTTCTTCAAGTTGGCTCTGTAGATTTCTGTTATTTTCCATTAATACCTGCATTTCCAGCCGAGTATTTTCCAATTCACATAACTGAGTCTAAGCCAAAAAGGACAACATGATACAGTTGATTTAAAACAAGCTTTTCATTTCAGTACTCTTGAATTCAAACTTGCATTCTTTTGTATTTTTTAAAAAATGTATATTCAAGATCTTTCTTTAGGACTGAAGAGACTTCGTGTGGAAGCAATGTTCCTGGCCAAGATCTGCTACACTTTTAGCCTAAGTACTGTTGTTGTGGTTAACTGCCCTCAAGCTGATTTCGACTTGTGGCAGCCCTATAAATGAGAGACCTCCAAGTCACCCTGTCATCAACAGTCCTGCTCAGATCTTGCAGACTTTGAGCGGTGGCTTCCTTGATAGAGTCTATCGATCTGGAATGGAGTCTTCCCCATTTCTACTGCCTTCTACCTTACCAAGCATTATTGTCCTTTCTAGTGAGTCGTGTCTTCTCATAATATGGCCAAAGTATGACAGTCTCAGTTTAATCATCTTGGCTTCTAGGGAGAGTTCAGGCTTAATTTGCTCTAGGACCCATTTATTTGTCTTTCTAGCAGCCCACGGTATCCACAGGACTCTTCTCCAGCACATTTCAAATGAGTTGATTTTCTTATTACACTGGATTACGCAGTTGTGGAACTGATTGTGCAGCAAGCACCACAGCCCAGAGTTTACCTGTTGTGCAATGATCGATTAGCTCACTGACTAAATAAAAAGTCAGAAAGAAAGCTGTGTGTGGAATCACTGTTTGCACTAGGGACCACACCAACAACCTCTAAAAAAGCACAACCAGTTTCACAATGATTTTTTTATGTTGCCAGTGTGCCCCAAGAGAATTCTGGTCTTAGTTGTCTGCTCAACAGACTTTTTCCTTAACCCCCTTCTTCCCACCTTTACAGTAAGTTACCACAAGATGATTAAGACTGCATTTTCAGAATGACAACACAAAGCACTGAAACATGGACACTACAGTAGTCCAAAATTAATCAAATTAGATGTACAAACTGCACAAAGAATTCACCTTTAGTCTTAGAATTTCATTGTTTTTAGCATCTCTTTCTTCATTTAACTCAACAACAAGACATTCCAGGGTAACTGTGGATGCTCTCTGGTCTGCTATCTCTTGCTCGTGAGTTTCTAATAGCTTTGCAAGATTTGTGTCAAAGCTGGGTGGAGTTTTGGGAGTCTATAAAGCAAAAACAGGAAACATTAGAACTGTTGAACAGACTCAGCTTTTACATACAATGCAACTATTTGTGAAATCTTGATGTAAGTTATTCTGTGTGTGTGTGTGTGTGTGTGTCAATTTTTGCTTTGTTTTGCAGTGAGTATTACATTAAAGATCTGGAATATAATTTGAATTGATAAGCAGTGACAAAGTCCAGCTCCAAGTGGGGAAAAGCACACTGTAATATAATGGTATAATTAAGAAAACAGGTTGTAATTACAATTCAGGGACTGCTATTGCAAGTAAAATGCAGATATTGTACCACTAAAATACAAATGCTTCTGACAAAGAGTTCTTTGCCTTGCTATACACCAGTATCTCTCAATAGTAAGATAGTTGTTGTGAACTGGCATCAAGTTGACTTTGAATTAAGGTGACCCCATGAGAGATCTCCAAGTCACCCTATCATCAACAGTCCTGCTTAGGTAATAACAACATTTATTTATAACGACCTTTTCACCAAAGGGTAGAACATCAGACATACATAGTCAAAAATGAGTCTTGGAGACTCAGGATCATAGTTTCCTTGACTGAGTCTAGAGAACGGATGATCTTACTATACAATAGTAAGATACTTCTACATATACTTCACGGAAGCAACTGGGTGTCATAAAGCAATGGACCATTTCTTTAAAAATGTTATACCTGTGGAAGTGCTACAGCACCAGATTCCAAAACACAGTCTAATTGGCGCATTTTAGATTCATATTCAGTCCTCCTGTTTTCCAGTTCTTCTGTCTTTTTGTCCAGCTATATAAAATGCAAACAGATTAAAAAGGCAATACGCTTTGGCAAAGGTCTTTGCAAGAACACAACTTAGAATAGACTGTTACATGATGCAGTGTGCAAACCTTTGTTTCCCCATACATCCTGAGTATCAACTTCATCACTTTTGACATCTGAAGATGTACATATTCATAAGCCCTAAGCTTATGTTCACACCGTTAAAATAAAAAAAAAAATCATACGCAGACCCCACTCTCCATTGACGCCCCCTTGTCGTGGGAGAGAGGCTTGCGTACCCTAATGATGTTTTGAGCTATGCTGGCGGTGGCATAATAGCCACTGGTAGGGTCTCCCATGCCAGACAGGTCAAAACCGAAGGGTCTGACAAAGAGCGTCAAAGGGCAGGATGGGCTCTCCAGCCTTGTGGCAACCGTCCTAGGAGAAGGAAAACTCCAATCCCAAACCCGGGCAGATGGTGCTCGTCCAACCCTGTAAGGTCAACCATCTAAGAGAAGGAAACTCTAATCAAACCTACGGCCCGAGGACCTCACTGCCACGTCCATGCTTGCAAGGCCACGGCAGATGAATCTCTGGTTTAAAGGGTGAGGCCAGTTCTGTGCACGCTGCGCTCCACCAGAAAAATCCATTGCACAGGCTCGAAGGACAAATCCATTTCCAAAAAAGCCCTGTAGCGACTGGCGAGGGACGAAACCGGCAGGTGTAAAGATGCACTGGAAGCCGCAGCCCCAACCCTGCATGCAGGCGGTTCAGGACATTGGTCGCTCAAGCCTGACCCGGGAGATGACAGTCTTGTTCGGCAGCATTCTGAACGACCAAGCAGCCTTTTTTAAGGAGAGCACTGCTTGCTCCACATGGAGAGGGGCCTAGAAAAGGTGGCCTAAAGAAAGCTCATCCCCAACTACCTGGTTGGCTAGCCGCGGCCAACGGGAATCTTCTGATGCGGTCAAACCAAGGCAAAGAAACAAAGGCACACACCGGCCTCCAAAGGTGTAAATAAACTGACACTTGCATGCTGGAACATCAGAACCATGCAAGACTCTGAAGATAGTGGACGGCCTGAGCGTCGTTCTGCCCTAATAGCCCTTGAACTATCACGGCTTAATATTGACATCGCTGCTCTTAGTGAAGTTCGCTTCCATGAGGAAGGCAGCCTTAAAGAACATGGCGCCGGCTACACACTTTACTGGTCTGGCAAACCCAAAACTGAAAAACATCTGTCAGGAGTAGGCTTTATGATTAAAAACTCCATTGCCTCCAAACTCGAAACCTTGCCAACAGGGCACTCTGATCGCATTATTTCCTTACGCCTCCCACATGTTGTTCTCTTTAGTATATATGCCCCAACTATGCAAGCTGACCCTGTAGAGAAAGACAAATTCTACACAGACCTACGCCAACTCATACAAAAAGTCCCTGTAGAAGATAAAATTATTATCCTTGGTGACTTCAACGCCAGAGTAGGAAAGAACTCCGAAGCCTGGAAAGGTGTCTTAGGCAAGCATGGTGTTGGAAATTGCAATGATAACGGACGCCTCCTGCTAGAGTTCTGTGCAGAACAACAGCTGACTATTACAAACACAATCTTTCAGCAGAAAGATAGCTTGAAGACAACCTGGATGCATCCCCGATCCAAACATTGGCACCTCATTGACTACGTTCTAGTCCGTCAGAGAGACATTCGTGATGTCCGTCATACCCGAGTGATGCCCAGTGCAGAATGCCAAACAGATCATCGCCTTGTCAGATGTAAACTAAATCTTCATCTTAAGTTCAAACCTAAGAGGGGTGGCATCTTAAAGAAGAGACTCCAAGTCAACAATCTTCAACAAGCTACCATGAGAGACAACTTCCAGGCAAATCTACAAACGAAACTTGAAGACCACCCTACAGATCCTTCTCCTACAGTGCTTTGGCAACATATCAAAAACAGTATCCTCCAGTCTGCAGAAGAATCCCTTGGCTTCTCCCACAAGAAAAATCAAGACTGGTTTGATGAAAACAACCAAGAGATCCAGGAACTGTTGGCAAGGAAGAGAGCTGCTCACCAGGCATACCTCGCCCAGCCAACCTGTCATGTAAGAAAAGCAGCTTTCCGCCTCACATGTAGCAAACTACAACAAAAACTCCGAGACATGCAGAACAAGTGGTGGATCAGTATAGCAGAAAAGACACAACGCTGTGCAGATCTGGGTGATCATAGAGGATTTTATGAAGCTCTTAAAGCAGTGTTTGGACCTACTTATCAGGTCCAAAGCTCCTTATACAGTACAGATGGTCAAACATTAATTACTGATAAAGCCTCCATCCTAAATCGTTGGGCTGAACATTTTCAAAGTCTCTTTAGCGCCAACCGAGTAGTCCAAGCCTCAGCTATCCAAGATATGATACAAAAACCAATGAAAAATGAATTGGACATAGCTCCCACTTTGGAAGAGACCTTTAAGGCCATACAGCAGATGAAAAACGGCAAGGCAGCTGGGATTGATGGAATCCCACCTGAAGTTTGGAAACACGGAGGTCATGCACTCCACGAAAAATTCCACGAATTCCTTGTGAATTGCTGGGGAAAAGGGGAACTGCCATCAGACCTCCGAGATGCAGTCATCATCACCCTGTACAAGAAAAAAGGAGCAAAATCCGACTGCTCAAACTATCGAGGCATAACACTGCTCTCTATTGCTGGAAAAATCCTTGCAAGGATACTCCTGAACAGGTTAGTTCCTGCTATTGCAGAAGAACTTTTTCCTGAAAGCCAATGTGGCTTCAGAGCCAATAGGAGTACTACAGACATGGTATTTGCCCTTAGGCAACTGCAAGAAAAATGTAGGGAGCAGAACAAGGGTCTCTATGTAACATTTGTCGACCTCACCAAAGCCTTTGACACTGTAAGTAGAAAAGGTCTGTGGCAGATCCTGGAAAGACTAGGATGCCCCCCCAAATTCCTTAAAATGATTATCTTGCTACACGAGGGACAGCGTGGTCAAGTCAGATATGGCGATGCTCTTTCAGAGCCCTTTCTAATAACTAATGGAGTGAAGCAAGGTTGTGTTCTTGCACCAACTTTATTTACAATCTTCTTTAGCATGATGCTCCAAAGGGCTATGGCAGAGCTTGAAGAAGACGACGGCATCTATATACGCTACCGTACTGATGGTAGCTTGTTTAACTTAAGCCGTCTGAGGGCTCACACTAAGACTCTAAACTATCTAGTCCGTGAGCTGCTCTTCGCCGATGATGCTGCCCTTGTTGCCCACACAGAAGGAGCTCTGCAGCGCCTAACATCCTGCTTTGCAACAGCTGCAGAGCTGTTTGGGCTAGAAGTCAACCTGAAGAAAACAGAAGTTCTTTACCAGCCTGCACCACAGGACGAACACCACCATCCCCACATTGCCGTCGGCAAATCTGTGCTCAAGTCCGTTCAGCAGTTCACCTACCTGGGAAGCATCATCTCCTCAGATGCCAAGATTGACAAAGAGATCGATCACAGATTAGCAAAGGCATATAGTGCATTTGGAAGACTTCACAAAAGAGTCTGGAGCAATAAACACCTGAGGCAAAGCACAAAAATCAGTGTGTATAGAGCCATCGTACTGTCTATCCTCCTTTATGGATCTGAAACATGGGTCACCTATCGCCACCACCTACGACTCCTCGAGCGCTTTCATCAGCGCTGTCTACGCACAATCCTAAATATACACTGGACTGACTATGTGACGAATGTTGCTGTCCTTGAGCAAGCAGGGATCACCAGCATTGAGGCCATGATATTGAGGACGCAGCTGCGCTGGGCAGGGCACGTTTCTAGGATGGAGGACCATCGCCTCCCAAAAATACTACTCTACGGTGAACTCGCCACGGGTCAGCGTAAGAGGGGCGCTCCAAAAAAGCGATACAAAGACTCCCTGAAACAACATCTCAGGCTTGGCCAAATTGATCACCAACAGTGGTCCGCCCTGGCCTCACATCGGGAGGCATGGAGACGCACTATCCACAATGCTGCAGCCTTATTTGAGAACTCACGACGAACAAGTCTTGAAGAGAAACGACAACGCAGAAAGAATCACAACCCAAAAACATCACCCAAGGAGACCTTCTGCTGTGCTTTTTGCAACCGGACTTGTTTATCTCGGATTGGCCTTTTTAGTCATCAGCGCGCTTGCAGAAAGCGCGGGATGAGTCCTTCCTGAATCTTCGTTTGCGAAGAAAAGCCAGAGAGGGGAGTGGCTGAGAAAAGGATCCTTTACTACTTCAAAAGACTGAACCAGGACAAATGTGGGATATGCAAAAGAAATCATTACATCTAAGTCATTATGTCTACCAGTCGCATAATTATTGTCATTTTTATCCATTAAATAACAATTCAACTGGAGCCTATTCTGGACAGTGCTGAACTACGGCTTAGTGCTTATGTGCACAAGTCTTGGCCTCCTTTTTCAGCATGACTGGCAGGAGATCAGGAGCTTTTGCTTTGACTTTCAATTAACTGCATTTTAGTGTTAGGCCCAAGCTTTAACTGTGGCTTATTGAAAGCACATCAACTATGTAAACTACAATCTGAAGCTGCCTTTTCTCAGTAATTTGTTCAGATGCAGGAATAACCATACAGTAACAATGGAAGTGGAAGCTTCTGATCAGTGCACTTGCTCTGAAGAGAAGCAAGGGAAGTTGATGATGCCAAAACTGGGTCCCATTATGCTACCTGAACACAGTAACTCTTACAACACACACAGACCAATCTGTACCAGGATAAGATAAGGTTTCTTTATACTCCCACCACTTTCAATGGTAATAGTGCTCATATTTACCTGCTCCTGAAGTTCTTGGATTAATGTTTCTTTCCTAATTATGTCTTCCTGTGCAGATTGAAGAAGTGCTGCATGATTTTTAGAAGCTTCTGTTAACCTACTTAGCTGCTCAGAGGTATGATGCAGTTCCTCGCAAAGAATCTCTTTCTATGTAAACAAAGAACAGTACCAACATCAGCATAATGACTGGCATTACCCTTGATAACGTTTAACACATAGCCTTTACTGGTCATTTTCCTCAGCTCCCTTTAAAATAAATGTAATAGTCATGCAGTATTTAAAATGCATGCATTGCATTTTTATGCAAAATGATCTTAGTTTAAAAGTACGTTATTTGTGCAGCACTTCACTATTTCCACAGCATACACTGTTTTAACCACACAATGCATATACAGCTTAGATTGAGGCAGAAGGCACAAAGGAACTGCATTTTGACATTAAAATGAGGATGCATATCAAAACTACAGACTTCTATTATGCTTAGACTGTAAACAAGAGAATACTGGAGCATAATTCTCCAAAAAACCCCAAACCCTGGCTGTTTGTTTTTTTAAAAAACCTAGTCTAAAATACTATCTGCATCACTTGTATATAAGGCCTTGCTGCATTTGTATAAAAGGCCTTACTGCACTGATGCAGAAATGGAACTGTGATCCTAATCCCAATGTTGTATTTCATCCATGCATTGAGCTCTTTCATTTATATAGGAAAGGACAGCACATAAGCAACTAACCAGGTACTGTGCCTCCATTCAGCCCAGATACTGGTAACAAGTATGCCCTGAGTCAGAGGCCGTACATACAAGCAGCAGCTTGTACATCGGGCTTCCTATGTAACAAAAATGCTTACAATACAGATGCCAAATGAAGACAGTGGGCCTGAAAGTGAGGTCCCACTCTTGCTTCAGTATGGTAAGGTCTACCCTGTAGATAAATTGTTAATAGCGCTCAATCTATTCACAACATTAGAAGCCTATCTTCTATTGCAGATATGCTGTATACCCAATGTAAGCTATACTGACAGATTTTTAAAAAAGTTGACGCTAGCTGCTGTTAGGAAGAGGTAAAAGTTGTCAGTGCTGCAACTTTGCTCAATTTCTTCAAATGGAAATAAGATACCCCTCAATTGAGACCATTCTTCAACCAGAAATAAGAGATGTTCCTCCTGCTGAAGAGAACCAAGCAAGAAATCCATTTGTAAATCTCAAATGAGTAGAATAACCCATCTACATTAGGCCTTATCTACCCTAGTGATAAAATCTGAATCCCCTCCAAATCTAGCCCGATAATGCCACGTGATGTGCAGCATGATCCCTGATTCTGGTGTGATAATACATGACTTACGGCCCTATCCCAACCAGACTCAGGGTACACCAGCTAAAACTCGGTTTTGGAAGACTCAGTTTTCTCCGGAGTTTGTTGGAAACGCTGGAGAAAACTGTAGTGTGGACAAAGGACCCGCACGGGATTCAGAGTGGGGGGCAGGACAAGCGCCACCATTTTCCTCGTCTTCTGCGCTGCTGCTGCTGGTTCTGCCAGTCACTCATTCGCTATGCACCAGGAAAGCAGAGCCAGTGGTGGTGGCACCAAGAAGGGAAAAAAATGGCAGTGCCTGTTGTCCTGCACTGGGCGGAGTTGCTCACTCTGACCCTCAGAACAATTGCCTATATGCTGGGGGCCTGCCTTCCCAGTGTACAACCACTCATTCTGAGGTCAGAAGTGGTGACTGCACAGGTGGAGTAACTCGCTCTGACTCTCGGAACGTTTGTCCATATGCTGGGGATCCTGCCTTCCCAGTGTACAGCTGCTCATTATGAGGTCAGAGGCAGCAACTGCACCAGGAGTTGCTCCCTCTGACCTTCAGAGTGATCGCCCGTATGCCGGGGGTCTGCCTTCCAGTGTAGGGCCGCTTGTTATGAGGTCAGAGGTCAGAGCAACTATGCCAGGTGGATATGCTCCCTCTGACCTGCAGAATGATTGGCCGTATGCCAGGGGTCTGCCTTGATATAGAGTATACATGAAGTTCTTTGAGAAGAGGTGCCTGGCTGGGCAGTGGCAGCACACCTACAGCAGGGGGTAAAAATCGAGTGGGGAGATTTGCACTTTTAGCCAGTAAGTGTGGTGCTTAAATCTGGACCACAGTGATCCAGATTTCATGTGGGGCAGTTCCAGGCCAAAGAAGTCAGATTTTTAATTGGATTATTACCCCCCTTGTAACCAAGCCGTTTGATACCATTCAAGAGTAAAAGAGAAACAAATGTAAACGGTGCAATATTTATATATGAAAATACATAATAATGTTCTATGCTAAGGCTTAGACTCTGTCCATTAAATAAGGATAAAGACAGGATAAAATTACATATTCTTTGAAGTGTTTGTTAAGATGACCAAGGTAATTTTATTTGTTTATGGGATTTATACCATGCTTCCAACAAACTTCTGAAGTAAGGATTACAAAAGATCTTTGTACACTACATTAAATCAGTACAACCCCCGTATCTGCAGGACCGGTATCTGCGGTTTCACCTACCCGCATAAAAAAAAAACTATGTTCTCTAGGCATTTTCTAGGTATGCCAGTGACCAGAAGATGACATATAGTCACGCAAGAGAGCCTAGAAATGCCTAGAGGTGTTCTCTCTAGGCCCTCCAGTATGACTGCAGGATATGCCTGGGCTAGAAGTCATTTATTGCAATAGACTTCTCTATTATCTACAGTTTTGCATTTCCACGGTAAATTCAGGAACGTATTTCCCATGGATATAAGGGTCATACTGTATTTTAAAACAATATTTTAAAAATAAAGAGCAGCACAATCTTATACATGTCTACCCAGAAATAATACCTATTGAACTCAGTGGTGTTTTCTCCAGTGTGTGACTAAAGGATATTGTAGCCTAACTCTGGTATTCTTTTCAGTGGCTTCCAATCACTAACTAAAACATTAAAGACTATAAGCAGTGGAAACTGGTTGAGAAGAGATCAAAACTGCATTGCAACACAGGATTAAGGAGAGGGTTTTCCTCTTCCTGTTTTAACTAAACAAAATAAAGTATACAAACTTTTTGATACAGCAATCATATATTAAAAAGCTATGTATAAAATATGAAAGACACCATAAGAAGTCCAACCTCAATTTTGTCAGCTGCTTGCACTCTCTCCAAGGCCTCTCTCAATCCTTCAATTTGCCTCTCTTGGTCTTCTATAATTTTTTTGCTTTCTTCTTTTGCAATCAAAGCAGAATTATACTTATGCTGAAAAAGCAAGGATGTCCATGGTTGAGGTAAAAACACTCATTTATTAGAGCTCTCTGGTTAGTAGAGAAAATCCATTCCAACGCGTATCATTAAAATCACATTAAGTTCTTCAGTAAGAAAACTGAAATATATAGTGACATGAAAGATGTCAAAAATAATCCTTCAAGCAAAATACGATTGCTACCTACCAATATTTCAATGTACAGCTCACATGTAGTTACTAGATGCTTCTTCTAGTTCTGCTTGTAGACTTTTAAGAAAACATCTGAACATCTAGGTTTCTATCCTAGCACATTCATTTCAAACTCAACATCATTCTTCCAGAGAGAAAGGAGTCCTTGCTATGTCCAATTGGAATTAGTACATTAAGGATTACCCTGTTTTCAACTGGATTCCCTGCTGTTACCCCTGACTGGAGGTAACAGGGACTTTTTGCCCTATTGTCTGCCATTGCTTGAAAAAGTTATCCAGGTTCTAATCTGGGTCTCAGCTGGCTTCTGCAAACAGCACCTGAGTGCTTCCTCATGCAGGGAAAGAGGAAAGATCAATCTTGCTGCCTCTCAGCTGGCATACCCAGGAAGCTCTTAGGAGTTCTGGCTGACAGTGGGTGGGAAGGAAAACTAGGGAGCCAAAAACATTATTCTCAGCTGCCACTTTCAGGAGATCTAGAAAGAGTTAGCTGAGAGCCTTTTACTCTACCAGCCCACTTGGTGCCTGGGGAGGAGAATGGAAAAGCAAAGCCTAGTTCCCAGCTGGAAATGTTCCAAGGACCTGAAGGTATGAATATGATTGCACCTCTTGACATCATCTGAAATGTGGAGGGCTTCAGTTAAGACAAGCTTGCACCCTATTTCATTTTACTTTGTCATCTTATATTAGAGAAGTTTCCACCCTAACGCAGCCTAGCCCAAGTAATCAGAAACATTCGATACAAGCAGGTGCTGAAAGTATTCCAGCTTCTGTTATTCCACTGACACATCATTCTTGTTACTATTTGGGCAAGAACAGAACATACTTTTAGGTCCTCCAGCTCACTTGTGAGTCCTTCTATGCACTCCGTCTTCTGACAGATAGATGTTCTCATCTCCATAATCTGGCTCATCAAGTCTGATACAACTTCCTAAAAGAACAAGACTGTATTAATCCTGATTTTGTTAAATCACATAATTCTGTACTAGAAAAAGGTAGTGTCACTTGATTGTTTAATATCTCTTTAGGTCAGCACCCACAAGACATTGTAAGTATCTTTGCAAACCAGTCATGCTGTCAAAACTTGCCTTTCAGGAGGTGGCAACTTTGTGCTATCGGGGGTCTGATTTCCCCTTAATGAAATTGTTGTCAATTCTATCCCCAACACTCTCTCTCTTCAAAATATGGCAGGAAACAAAGATTTTACCTCCATCAGAATTTTTTTTTATTGCTGGTTTTATCATCTAAAGTATACTACAACAATTTTCTGATTTAGTAGTCATCCCCCCCTCACTCCAGTATCCTGAGTGTACAATGGAGAGAGAAGGAGAAGCTGTGGGGTAGAGCAAGAGCCAAAACTCGGCGTGTGCCTGCCTCCAGGAGAGGGGAACCAGCGGGGAGCCTGCCAGATAGAGAGACAATGAGAAGCAGTGAAGTGTAAAATATGTCATATGTGATTGAAAGAGACACAACCCTATATAGTTTAATCGACAGGCTAAAGATTTGAGTGACTGAGGGCGTTAAGGGATTGGGTTATGATATACTGAAGCTTTGGGAACAAAAGAGGGGGCTATGATACACTGAAGCTTCTGGGATAAAGGTCAGCTGTTAATATTTTGGTTGCTAATTGATTTGGGAAATATAAGAGATTTACAGAACAGAGCTGCGTAAAGGAGGTATAGAGTGGGATTTATTAGTGTAATATAGTGTGGGAGTATTATGGAAACCTAAGTCATTGATTCTGTCTGTTAGGATTGTGGTATCTGGGCATTACTGTTTACTGGAGTTATCCAGTTAAACTGGCTTCTTAATAATAATAATAATAATAATAATTTCTCTTCTCTCCTTCCTCTTTTTCTTTTCCTTGTTCCCTCCTGACTGAGCTGTGAACTGAACTGCTTTGAGGGGTTTTAAAGAGATCATGAGATTTTGAGAGTAACAGTAAACAAGTGAGAATCTCATGTAATAGGAACAATTTTCTTCCCCCCGGTGGTAATCTTTTGATATTGCAACCTCTTGATAAGGTAACATAAAGCGCGCAAGTTGACTAGATATACTCAGGAAATCAGATCTAAACATTGAAAAATTAACAGAAGGAAAATTCTGAAATTCGAATTTTGATACTCAGAAAGTAGAGACAGGCTGTGATAAGATTTATAAGCATAACAAGGAGAGGTGGGAGTGAGTGTAAAAAGAAAATACAGGCTGAACACCCTTAGTAGAATAGAGTTAAAGCAGAAAGAAGCTATTACCAATAAGTAGAAAGAGGAAGAGAAAGAGAAGTTAAGTGGATTAGAGTGACAGAGAAGCTAGGTGTTATCTTGGCTGGCTAGGGTGCGGCAGAGGTGCCAGAAAAGTGACTTTCATAGCAGTCCTGGCTAAGTATGGTTTGGCTGTGACCTCAGCGGGAGAGTGAATGAGTGTGTTGGGCGTGCCTCTGTGAAGAGGAGAGGAGAAATACCAATTTGAATCACTACAGATAGGTAAAATAAGACTGTGAGATCCTAATCCCTAACAATAAGTGGACAACAATGAAGAGCAACCTTAAAAGAAAGAGGAGTGCAACCAAAGGTGATAGACGTATAAAAGCTAAGAGGGGCAGGAACCTTAAGAAAAACCTGGAGGGGAGATTAGAAAATTCAGAAATTTTAAAAGCGGCTTCCACTCTCAAACAGTTAAGAATGCCACATTGGTTCACTTATGCCACATTGGTCCACATTCTTGAGTGGAGCAAACAGGAATTCAGCATCATGGGTAACGCCTACTACTGCCCAGACGGAAGCAGGAAGTACAACCATGGTCACATGGTCATTCAAACTTTCTTTGTCTCTTTCCCTGACCATGAGGCCAGTTCACTGACTAGCAGAGCCTAGAAGACCTGTGAATAGAGAGAAATTGCCCTGCTGTGTCCAACTGTTGCCTGCAGACACTGGGTGGGGGAATTCCTGTTCGCTCCACTCAAGAATGCACATTCACGGTAAGTGAACCAATGTGGCATTCTCTGAGTAGGGGAGCGAACAGGAATTCAGCATCATGGGACGTGCCCAAGCTCTCGAAATTCGGGTGGGTGTCTGCAAGGATTATTCTCATGCCTGGATGACCTCCTGGAGGACTCTCCTCCCAAAGAGGGCATCCTTGGCTCTGAACTTGTCCACCTTGTAATGCCGAATAAACGTGGAAGGCGTACTCCACGTTGCTGCCTTGCAAATTTCCACAATGGGGGCATTGGTGGAGAAAACCGCGGGAGTGGCGGCCGACCTAGTGGAATGGGCCAACACTGCGGATGGCCTTGGGGTCTTGGCTGTGTCGTAAGCCAACAGAATGCATGCCTTGATCCATGTTGCTATAGTTCTTCGGGAGGCCTTCTACCCCATTGAGGCTGGGGTGAAGGAAACAAATAGGGAGTCGCAGCTTCTAAAGGATCTGGACCTCTTAATGTATATCCTAATGGCTCTCCTAACGTCCAGTTTGTGCCACAGCCACTCTGTGGGGTGTGAGGCTTCTGGACAAAAGGAAGGGAGGACTAGTTCCTGCGACACGTGGAACTGAGACAGCACCTTAGGCTGGAAGGACGGGTCCAGTCTAAGGATGACCGAGTCCTCCGTGAAGGTGCAGAGGTGCTCCCTGACGGATAGGGCCTCCAGTTCAGATACCCTCCTGGCGGAAGTTATGGCTACCAGGAATGCCACCTTTATGGACAGCACCCGGAGGGATACGCTTCTTAGAGGTTCGAAAGGCGGGTGCATCAGTTGTCGCAGGACTAGGGAGAGGCTCCATGTTGGGAACCTGTGCCTGACTGGGGGAGAGATCAAAGTGGCTCCCCGTAGGAAGCGCCTGACGTGAGGGTGAGAGGCCAGGCTTTCGCCTTGCTTCAGGGATAGCACCGAGGCCAAGGCTGCCGCCTGCCTCTTGAGGGTGTTGGGTCTTAGGCCCATATCCAGCCCTTTTTGGAGGAAGGCCAGTACGTGGTTTAAGGACGTCCTCTCTGGTGTGATGGAGCGAGCTGCGCGCCATCTACTAAAGGCTTTCCAGGTAGCCTGGTAGATTCTGTTGGTAGAGGAGAGGAGGGTGTTGATCACTGCTTCCTCATAGCCGAACTCTCTTAAGGCCTTCCTCTCAACTTCCAGGCGGTTAGTTGAAGCCAGGATACGTCCGGGTGTCTGATCGGACCCTGGACCAGGAGGTCCTCCTTGGGAGGAATGCGCCACGGTTCCTCCGTTAGCATGTCCATGATGTCGGAGAACCATGGGCGACGGGGCCAGTGCGGGGCCACTAGCACCACCCGTGCCCGTTCCTTCCTGATTTTCCTGCACACTTCTCCTAGGAGAGGCAGAGGGGGAAATGCGTACAGTTGGCCCTTGGGCCACCTTGCTCTTAGGGCGTCTGTTCCTTCTGCGTCCCTGTTGGGAAACCTGGAGAAGAACCTGGGAAGCTTGGCGTTCGTTGGGTCGGCAAACAGGTCTACCTCCAGCGGGCTGAACCTTCTCACTATCTGTAGGAAGGTGTCCTGATCCAGTTCCCAATCCCCTTGTGAAAACGTGTGTCTGCTGAGGAAGTCCGCCTGCAGGTTCGTTGAGCCCTGTAGGTACTGGGCCGTTATGGAGCAAATGTTGCTCTCCGCCCAACTGAAGAGCAGAGCGGCCTCCTGCTGGAGCGAGCGGGACCTGGATCCTCCTTGTCTCGCAATATAAGACCTCGTCGTAGTGTTGTCCGTCATGACTAGGACATGGCTGTTCCTGACCAGGTGTGTGAAACGTAGGAGTGCCAGTCTGGCCGCCCGTAGTTCCAGCCAGTTGATGCTGTGACTCCTTTCTTCGTCGTTCCACAGGCCCTGAGCCACGCTGCCCTGACAATGGGCCCCCCAGCCCCTCTGGCTTGCGTCGGTTGTTACTACTACTTGTTGGGGGGTGACCATTTCAGAACCTCTCGCCAGATTGGCCCCCTGCGTCCACCATAGCAGTGAGTCCTTCGCTCGCTGGGCTATCAGTATGAGTGGATTCTGTTTCAGGGCTATCTGCTGCTGGTGGGGCATCAGCAAGGCCTGAAGAGGGCGTGAGTGAAACCGCGCCCAGGGAACCACTTGGATCACCGAGATCATCAAGCCTAGGAGCCTGGCCAGCGACGACAGGGGGGCTGACTTCAGCGATCTGACACGTCGTGCCTCCTCTTGTATCATTTGTTGTCTCTCTGGTGACAGGAAGATTTGAAAGCGTGCTGTGTCCAGTTTGGTGCCTAGATGGATTAGTTCTCTTGAAGGTTGCAGGGAGCTCTTCCTGAAGTTCACCAGGAAGCCGTGGGATTGCAGACAAGCAATGGTCGTTTCGAGGTCCCTCTGGGCCCTTGCCCGGGATGGAGCTCTCAGGAGGATGTCGTCGAGGTAGGGATACAGGTGTATCCCTCTGGTCCGCAGATGGGCCACAATAACCACCAGGATCTTGGTGAATACTCTGGGGGCTGAAGCAAGACCAAACGGTAGGGCCCTGAACTGAAAGTGTTGTTCCCCGAAGGCAAACCGGAGAAAGCGCCTGCTTTCTTCGTGAATCTGAATGTGTAGGTATGCCTCGGATAGATCGAGGGACGCTAGGAAGTCCCCTTCCTGCAGTGCCTCGCGAATTGTGGCCAGCGTTTCCATCCGGAAGCGCTTGTACGAGAGAAAGGAGTTTGTGTACTTGAGGTCCAAGATTGCTCTGGCGTCTCCTCCCTTCTTGGGTACTGTAAAGAAGAAGGAGTAGACCCCCGAGAATCTTTGCCCAGTTGGCACCTCTTTGATTGCGCGCATGTCCAGGAGATGTTGAATGGCGTTGCGGATCTCCTCCGCCTTGGTGGGGTTCTGGGGAACGGGTCCTGGAATGAACCTGTCCCTCGGTCTGTTTTCGAACTCCAGCCGGTAGCCGTGAAGAATCGTGTTCAGTACCCACTTGTCCGTTGTGGAGTTCGACCAGACCTCGTGGAACAGACTCAGTCGGCCCCCCACCCGCGGAGGAAGGGAGTCAGAAACGTTGCTTGGAGGATCCCTTGGAGTGGTTGTATCCCCCTTTCCTAGATGTGGACGGCTAGGAGGACGATCCACGGATGACCTGATTTGTCTTGGCCCAGGTAGGGCGATAGGGTCGGGAGTCCTTGTGCTTGTCATAGGGCCTTGAGTAACGAAAGGAATGAGACTGTTGGGAGGACCGTCTAGATGAGGACTTGTCCGATCGGCGAGGGAGGAAGGCATGGCTTGCTTCTTCTCCTTGGTCTCTACTAGAACGTCCTTGAGAGCCTCGTCACCGAAGAGTTTGGTGCCCTTAAAAGGGGCGGTACACAGGTGAGCCCTGGAGTGTGTCCGCGTTCCAATGCTTTAGCCAAATGGACCTGCAAGCCAACGCCGCTGCTCTGATGGACCTATTGGCGAAGGAGAAGGCGTCTGTGGATGAGTCCGCCACTAGATGGAGGGCTGACTTAATGCGATTCAGGGCCTTGTCCAGCGATCTGGTATCGAGATGTGTTGCCCGGATTAGTTCATCCACCCAGAGGATCACCGCTCTGGTAAATAGGGAAGTGGTCGTTGTTGCCCTCACTCCCAGAGCTGAGGCTTCGTGTACCTTCTTCAGCGCTGTGTCCGCTCTTTTCTCTTCCGGGTCCTTGAGAAGGGCCTCCCCTTCCTTGGGAACCAGAAAATTAGATACCAATGAGGCGACGGGCTTGTCGACCACCGGGACTTTCAGCCTTTCCAGCATTTGTGGAGAGAGCGTGTAATATTTCTGTGCCATAAGGGTGCCCCTCTTCCCGAGGGCTGGCTTATCCCATTCCTCACGGAGCAGATGCTCCAGTGTATTTGGGAGAGGCACGTACGTCTTCTGGACCACCGGAGGTTTGAGGACGGCTTGAACTCTTTGCTCCTTTTCTTAAGGGGCGGGTTGGAGGTGGATGGTTGGTCCTCCTCCGACCCGAGCTCCAATGCTGCAATCAACCTGTTAAGGAGGGTGGCGTAGGCTTCTCCGTTAAAAAGCCTATCCGTCGTGTCAGTGGGTGCTTCAGAAGGTTCCCCTTCTGAGCATTCCCCTTCCTCCTTGTCGCTTCCCGTGTCCATCACGTCCTCCGTGGTAGATGGGATGCCCTTAAGGATCCCCAATAGTTGGGCATCGTTTTCCCTCTCGTCTTCGGATTCGTCCGAAGAGTGGGAGGGAGGAGGAACCTTCCTCTTCCTCGACCCCCTTGCCTCTGCAGGGAGTGGAGGAGAGGGGTTTTGCCTTGGAAGGACACTTGAAGGGCCCGCCTGAATGGATGCATCCATTTGGCGGGTGGTCTGGTGCCCCCCGTTATGGGCTCCGGTCCAGAGGGGGGGGGCGGGCGGCGCAGGGGTTGAGTCCTGCTGGGGGAGCCCCGCACTGGGGCCTACCGCATGCAACGGACCCGGTGTTGTAACCTGGTCGGCACGGATCGGTGCTGCCACTGGGGGCGCGAGGTGAGTGGGGATTGAGGGTTGGGGCTCGGCGAACTCCCGTAGCTCTCCCCCTTGGGGTGCCCGGATGTGACTGTGTCCCGCCGGGGCCACGTTGGCGGTGGATGTGGGCGGGAAGAATGAGAAGGTGGCCCCTTGCCCCGAAGGAGCGTCCACCGGGAGGAGGGCCGAGCGCTAGCCTCAGTATTTCGGTTCGTCCGGACCCCGGTGTTGGGGGCGGGTGAAGGCTGGGGTCAAGCTGGGCCGGCGTGCGGTGTAGAGGGCGCGGGAAGGATCCCGGCTGGAGCGCTGGGAATCTGCGGTCCCTGAGCCAGTGGCACCGTTCCGGGGGCTGGGAGGAGGGGGGTGGCGAAGCTGGGTGGAAGGTCAGACGTGAGCCCCGATGCGGCGGCGGGGTGGGGGGAAGTGCCCGGTGCCTGCGTTGTTTGGCCCTCCCCCAAGATGGCGGCGCCCATAGTGGCGGACCGTGTGGCAAGGGAGGCCGGCATGATGCCCGTCTCCCCGGTCGATGGCGTATCTCCCCCTCCCTCTCGGCTTTGAAGATAGCCCGCCAGCCAGGCTGGGGGAAGCTGAAACTCCCTGGCGGTGAGCACACTCGGGGGGGGTTGGGGGAAAAGGAGCCCCTGGGTGGCCGTGGGAGATACCGCCCCCGTCCCTTGGGCCCCGGGTACCTCCGGAGGCCGATCGCCCTCGTTGCCGCTGTCCTCCGGAGGGCCGGAAAAGTTGTGGCTTGTCTCCTGGCTCGTCTCCGCTGCCCCTCGCTCGCGCTCGGCACGGCTGAGGGTCGATTTGGCAGTCGCCTTCCTTCCAGGCGGGCGAGGCTCGCTCGGAGAGCGGCCGGTCGGCCTGGCAGCGACTGAAGCCTGCCCGGGTTCCCCTAGCGGCGCTGGGGATTCCGCGACAACCGAAGCCTCTTCCAGCTTCTGGCTCTTCTCCCTTGCTGGAGGTCTCTTGGAGGACCCTTTCGCCATGCGGCTCGACGGTAGAGAGGCAGATGGAGAAAGGAAAGTAGGAAGAGGTCTTTTTTTTAAAAAAGGAGATTAGAAATATAGAAGAAATAAAAGGAGATAGCTCAGAAAAATTGAAGAGGCTAGTGAGAGGAGTGGAAAGGAATTCAGCTCGAGTCACTGCGTCTGATCTGGGCGAAAGCAGGAAGTAGAACTGGCCTCATGGTCAGGGAAAGAGACAAAGAAAGTTTGAATGACCATGTGACCATGGTTGTACTTCCTGCTTCCGTCTGGGCAGTAGTAGATGTTACCCATGATGCTGAATTCCTGTTCGCTCCCCTACTCAGAGAATGGAAGACCTCTTACTACCTAAAGAGACAGATAACTCCTTTACTGACCATTTCTCTGATTCATTTACAAGCTTCCCTGACTCACCTACCCATGAAGAGGAGACACAATTGCCAAACGAGGGTATTGCTAACAAGCTAAATGTTGCACTAGATACTACAAAAAATGTAAAGACGGACTTAGATTTAGTAGCCAAAAACTGCCTTCTAACAGCCAAAACAGTAATTGCAATTTTTGAACAATTGACAAGTATTAATCTGAAAATAGACGGGATAAAGGATCTATTGGAGAAACCTAAATCTAAGTCCAAACCATCTTCCAAATGTGAGGAAGCTGATGAGGCAATTGATCACCCCAAGCCTGAATCACATCAACATAATCAGGCAAAATCTAACACAGTACAAAAGGTAATCATTAAAGACAATTTAATAGTACAGAGAAATAAGATTATACTGCATATAACAAACAATTCCCTTAATAGAGGCAGATGGCACAATAAAAGAACAGTACTCCACTCACTGTCCTCTCTACTACAACGGAGGCTGTATATCAGCGAGCTACTAGAAATATTTTGGTTGCCCACACGGAATAGTACCTTGAGAGTTGCATTGACCTTTAAAAATTCCCTTGTTCCAACTCTGATCTTTGACAGTAGAAGATTGCTAAAAAAATTCGAAATCACACCAATGAAGGTCCTATTCAACACCAATGTTTTACCTTTACTGAAAACAACATCAAGTGTGGAGACTGCCAGTAAGGGCGTTAACAGCAAAGAGGAAGCCAAAAAGAAGAAACAAATATCTAACAATCTACCAGGAGATGAAGAAGATTTTGTTCAACTGTTTGGCTCACTCTCCCCCGAAGAACAGCAATGCATTTTGTATAAATTAGAAAATGTTAAGTTAACTCTAAGCTCAGCTGCAACTGCAACTAAGACCATCAATGAGCTTTTACCTTCCACTTGTTCTGTATTTGATCCATCATCCCCACAAAAGAAGGACTCAAAAAGACCTGTTGAACGCCTAGATGAACTCCTGTTACCCCTAACGCACACGACTCCTAAACATTCTCTAGTCTGCGCATCCGAGAACATGACACCACTAATACACCTGTCTCCTAAATGTAAGGTTGACCTTCTCGTTGAACCACTAACACCAGTGCCAACATCTAGATGTCCAGCTATACACACAAACAAGAAAAGAAAAGGAGAAGATCCAGCCCAATCATGCAGCCTACGACTTTAACCAGGCAATTTAATAGCAAACTAGATAAGCAGATTGGCAACATAAGAGAATCAATTATTGACTCTTGCAATACCCCAAAGGAAGTATTGACACTGTCCCAATAGGTAATGCATACATACGGTCACCTAGTTCCCGAAACACCATCTCTGATCTCGGGAATCCTAGAGAGAAGGAAGACCACTCAAAAGATTTACAGGGAACATCAACACTAACACCTTTACTGATTTCAAAAGATTGACAGATAACATCACCGGCCTCCTCCCCTTTAACTCTAATCTCTTGGAATATTGCTGGATGGAAAGCCAGAAGTAGAGACCCTTCCTTCATGTCCTTTATTACTAGGCACAACATCATCTTGCTTCAAGAAACTTGGTTAGCGGAAGAGCTGTACGTAGAGGGCTATAAATCAATTGTTCTGGATGCTGTGACAGGAAAAGGCCATGGTAGGCTCTGTGGGGGATTAGGTGTCTTAATATCCACCGCACTACAAATGCAGATAATTAAATTTTCCTCCTTAGACCAATTTGCCTTAGCTATATTGTTGCAATTTAGAAATTGCTCCGTGTGCTTGATCAATATTTATATACCACCCTTGCAGGGGTATGCTAAGATAAAAGAAGTCTGGGACAAATTACATGGTTTTGTTAAAAACATCATGACTGCATCACCGGCAGCATACCTTATACTGGCGGGAGACTTCAATGCTAGAATTGGAGCAAATGATGTTACTCTTTTTTCTAAGTTTAATTGCCAATTATTACCTACCATTTGTGTACATCCATTGCTAACCCATCAATTTAAGGATACAATTTGTGACTTCAGAGGTTTATGTATGGTAAAAACTTTTTGTGGAGTTAAATCTGGTCATTTTGAATGGCTCTATAAATGACGACCATCCTGCTGAATATACTCACTGGTCGGGCAATAGTGCCTCTATTTTGGACTACATAGGGGTCACACAGGATTTAATTCCATATGTGCATAAATTTTCCGTTGTTGTTCGCCCTGAAAGCGATCATTTCCCTGTGTTATTATGCTTCGAGCCCTTTGATAGCCTATTCTTGCCAGTATGCCAAAATCTGGTCTTGCCTGATGAAACTTGTTCCACCCGTGCCAAATGGTCTCCACAATTAGCTGAGGCCCTTACTAAATTCCTTGGCAGTGAAGAAATGGGAAACCTTTATAATGCTATAGTAGATGGCAGATCAGATATCAACATACTGTCAAACTTTAACAACGTAACAAGCAAAATTCAACAACTATTAATTGTTCCTAAAAGCTCTACTAACAGGCATAAACAAAAAAATCAGCAAAGTTGGTTCGATGCAGATTGCAGAGAGGCTTGGATGGTTTTGAAAGATCACTTCAAACAATATAAATTGAACCCTTCACACTGCACTGTCTCAGTTCTTATGAAGCAAAGGAAACAATATAAACAATTGATCAGACTTAAAAAAAGGAATGCGGTACAAGATTCCTGGGGGAAACTAATAACAGCAGCCAGCTCAAATAATCACACTCTCTTTTGGAAAGAGGTAGCCCCATCCTTCTCCAAAAATGTTCAAAATCCCTTGTCTCAGATCCCAGCTAATATATGGGAAAACCATTTTGCTAGGCTATATGAAAATACTGAGATATCACAAATAGGACAAATGTTGGATGTTACTACTCTGCCTTTTTGGCCCCCTGTCTCACATTCAGAAATTAAGAGTCTAATAAATCAACTCAAACCAACAAAGGCCCCTGGCATAGACCTTATTACTTACGAGATGCTTAAGAATGATTTGAATTGGTGGATACCTGTGCTATCCACACTTTTCACTGCAATTGATCGATCAGGGAGAATACCAACAGACTGCGGTCTTGCAATTATAATTCCAATTTACAAAAAAGGCAAAAGAGATGACCCAACAAACTTTAGACCTATTAGCCTCCTTAGCCAGATTAGTAAAATGTATGCCAAACATCTGCAAGACAAGTTAATGGACTGGCTTGAAACAGAAGAGATTTTGAAGGATGAGCAGGCAGGTTTTAGGGCTGAAAGGTCATCTCTTGATCATGCGTTGGTACTTCAACATTTGGTAGAGAAATACTCCCACAAAGGCCAACCACTGTATGCAGCATTTATAGATTTCAAATTGGCTTTTGACTCTGTCTCCAGAGCTAAATTGTGGGACAAACTTATGATAAACGCCTTCTCTTATTGCTTGTTAAGATGCATGAAAATAACCGCTTGAAGGTGAGGTGCAGTTTGAAAGGACATGTTTCCAAAGAAGTACAAGTAAAAAATGGAGTTAGACAGGGGTGCGTGCTGGCCCCAACACTATTCAATTTTTACATAAACTCTTTAATCCCATTTTTGAGTAATCCTTCTTATCATCCCCCCAAAATAGCAAACAGACATATCAATGTGCTATTATACGCCGATGATGCAGCGATCTTATCTCTAACCCCAATCGGCCTCAAAAGAGCCCTAAAAGTCTCTAGCTCTCTATTGTGAGGAAGAAAACCTAACTATAAATTACACCAAAACCAAAATTCTCTCTTTTACTAAATGTCCAAAAATGAGAAAATGGACGATAGGAAAGCAACCTATCGAACAGGTCAAAATTTTTAAATATCTAGGGAGTGTATTTCAATCCACAGGGAGTAGAAAAGCTCACCTGGATTATGTCACTCGGAATGCCCAAAGATTGGCAAACGCTATACAAAGGTACTTCCTCACCAAGGGAGCCCAGTTTGTTCCAGCTGCAATTAAACTTTTTTTGGCCAAAGTAAAGCCACAATTACTCTATGGAGCCCAAATAGGACCCTATAAAGATCCTACTTCTTTAGAACAAGTCCAAACAAAGTTTCTAAGGAAAATATTTCAAATATCCTGCTGTGTACCAAATGCAGTAATAAGAAGGGAAGCAGGAGTTAGTAAACTCGAAACAAGTCTGTGGATAAACACCTTCACATACTGGCTCAAATTAAACAAAAATCCCAGTGGACTGATTAAATTTGTATTGGCAGAAACCTTTAAATCTTCGTGGGAAACAGCAATAATTAAGAAACTGAACACACTGGGTTTCTCTAGGGATTCCATCTTGAAATTAAGTCTAGATCAAGCAAAACTGACCATCAAACAAAGATTGTTAGACATCGAAGGCCAGCTAGAAACTGCTGCTTTCCCCAAACGTATTGTAGTCAACAAACAAATTCGAGTTACTTCACCAGCAGTATATTTATTTCAAATCACAATGCCTAAATTTAGGAGAGCCTTTTCCTTGGCCCGATTCAATGCCTTGCCTACAGCAGTCTTAGAAGGTAGGATCAAGAAAGTGCCCTACGAATCCCGCCTTTGTCCTTGTGATGCGGGTGCAATTGAAACCATTGAGCATGTCTTCTTGTATTGCCAATTCTATAGAGACATCCGTCACCAGCTGATTACCCCCCTTCTGGAGAAATACCCTGGACACCCCGACACCTTTTATATCTATAATCTTCTAAATAATCAGGTTCCTGAGGTTGTATTTAAGGTAGCAAAGTTTTGGTATATTGTATGTAAACTGCGACCTCAAATGGTTAATGGGAACTAATGCAGGCAAGTTGTGTGTCTGTAAGACTGAGGCAGCTAACGATGGGACCAAGGAAGTCGCGTCAGCTGGCCCCAGGCACGTCTGAGCTTTAAGCTCTCGACGTCAAAGATTGTGATTGTAATTTCTCAGAATATGGCTGGAAATCACAGTTTTCTATCACGGCTTCAGTTTGATTATGCCGGACATATTTGGCTCTATATGAGGCACCAACTCAGTTATATTGTTGATATAACCTCTTCGTTTGGCTATTGGGAAATAATAAAGTTAATCTGGTAAAGACTGAAGGGGAAGTATCGAATCTTAGGAGAAATGGATATCTCAATTTTTATTCTGAAGTGTGTATGATATTAATGTTTAATAACTGTGTTTAGAAATTTTTAAATTTTTATTGCAATTGCTCTGCATTGGACTTATAATTTTGATTTTGCTGGTCAATGACCGAATAAATTTATACTACTACTACTACTGAGTGTACAAAATGTGTATGTGTATGCGCACACACACTTCAAGGATCCAATGGACCTCAGGAGTAAATTTGTACTTAGAGGTGGTTTAATTCTGCTCCAAGTCTGGGTTTATCTTGACAAAGGGATCATTTGGTTTAATAACACTCAGCAGACGCTTATGTCTTGGGTATGCAGAAAAAAAGAGACTGTAAATCCAAGGCTTTACTCAGGTTTGCAGATTCTTACATGAATGAGTCCTCTATTACATTAGTACACAATGTAAGTTAGACACATACCTTTTCAGCAGCATTTGTTTTCTGCAATGAAGCAATAATTTCTTCAGCAGCAGCTAAGCTTTGTTCCAGTTTTAGCACCTTTGTTTCCTACAAAAAATTGGGTTTAAATATGAGTAAGAGATAGAAAATATGATGGCAAAGAATAAAAACTCCTTAGTTTTGCACAGCTAGGGTTAAATTCAGTGTTCCACTGACAGAACATCCAGTAACAGAACATTCTTCCCCATCGGATCTAAGAAGTTCCTCTTTGCTCTCCCCAAAACCTGCTGCAAAGCCTGAAAAATGGTTATAGACTTTCACAGTCCTCCAGAACTGGATTTTCTGGGAGCCCGTGGGCAGGAGATCTTCCTCTTCTTTGTTTTGCTGGTCTGTTCCACTGGTAGAAGTTCACTGTTGGATCATGACCAAAGACCACATGCCTAAATTTAAAATACTTGAACTGTAATTATCCAATGCTGTACCTGCTGCTCACATCTTGACACCATTTCAGAGGACTGTTTCTCTAGCTCCATGATTTGAAGATCTTTCAGGTGTTCCCTAGAAGAGAAAGGGTGTAAACTTTTTCAGATTATTCATTTACCACAAATCACATAAGCTACTAAAAAGGAATAGACACTGCTGTTTTTCTTGTATTCCATTTCATTTTAACAATGGTTATGCTTCAGGCTAGAATCTGAATTTCATTATTTGTGCTGCTTAAAATAAGCAAGTTCTTCCTAACCATTGGGATTGTATTTGTTTAATACTCTCTCTGTCTTGTGGCAAACCTCTAACACATAGACGGCCTGTGTAATGATAAAGTTTAGATTTATATTTCTAATATAGTTCCAAGGAAATTCAACCAAACAGAGCTTTACCTGATTTAATTTTATGTCATTGTGGTTCTGGTGCATCATTATAGGAATAAAAAAAAAACATGTGGCCCTTCCTTCTAACTATATGGGGTAGACTTATCTCAGAAAAAACTGGAAAATCTTTCACTCTCTCAAGATAGGGTTTGAAAACACTAACATTTACATTCCACTGACTAGTCTCCTTTGAACTGATAATAGCATTTGCTTTCAATTTCTAGAAGCAATACATGAAGAGCTGAGAAACCAGATCATAAACGGTGGAATCTTGTGGGTGCACTATACTGCCCTAAGTGGTGGTCGAGGAAGGAAAAAGGCTGCAGACACAGTGGCTCTGAAGAAGAAATAGGCTGCTTGGAGTTGGTAGATTTTATTTATCTTCTTTTGCTACTGCTGTGTGCCCTGCAAAAACTGTAACCGCTGGTTTAGTACACAAATAGGATTCTAGCTACATATTTCAATTTGATGCAGTAGGATGTCTGTATATTTCACAAACTGAAAATGTATTTTCTATACATGTCACTTTACTCATTGCAGACTGATCAGAATTCCCAGTTCTTTGGAAGGAGCCTGTCCAAATTCAGGAGGGATTTAGCTGTCCTGCAGGCGCAGAACTATAAGGCTCTATTGTGTCTCCATTTAGAAGTGTTTTATACTTCTCATTTCTTTAACCTGGAGGCATTTTTCTTGAAATATTGTCCCATTGAGCTGGCTAGCACTATAGCACTACAAACACCTCATCCACAGGCTAAACATTCATCCTGAAATTAGAACAGGCAATATTACAAAGCACCTTAAGCCTATTAATAGAGTGAAAAACAGGACACAAGTAATAAGGATTTTCAGAACTAGTAACAGTATATAGTCCAATTTTAATTCATATTGCAATGGTTTTCTCCACAAAAGTGCCCTCAAGAAAATAAAAATCAACTTTATTAAGTGATTCAACTTCCAATCACAAAATAGAATTCAAGATGTCATATAAGCAACTTACTTGGAATTATGCTCTTTATCTTCTTGTAACTGCACTGTTAATTTCTGATTATGTTCTTTTTCACTTTCTAACAGGGCCAACAAACTCTAAAATATAATAATGTTAAAATATTTAGCACATGGCTTTTCATTTTCTGAGTCTCAAAAGTACTTATATAAACAGATACTCTAAGAGTCTCCTTATAATAACATGTTAAAATCAAAATTGTGGCGTCTCACTGGTGAGAGTCTTGTAGATGTGGTTCAGCCTCAAGGCATCCTTCCCTTGTTCTGTTAATAACTGCAGGGGCAGCAAGGAATTTTATCTGGAGAAAAAAGCTCTGACTGTTTCTCTCTATTAAAAAAGAACCAATCATGGCTAAGAGCTAGTAGAGGGGAAAAAAAAAAGCCACTGCATCAAGTCAGTTACTGACTGAAACTCTGCTTTTCTATTAGCCACCCCATGCTTAAGCAAAATAGTGGCATATGTGAGACAGTGTTGAGGTTTAGTGATGTAGAGGAGTAACAACTGCTTATTTCAGGGGTTCTCAAATTTCCTGGGCAACTACAGTCGTCCCTTCACATTCGCGGGGGTTCCGTTCCGCGGACCCCCGCAAATGTGAAAAAACCGCGAATAACGACTCCCCTCCCCCTTCCCTCCCCAGGCCTTCGCGGGGCCTAGCAAGGCCCCACGGAGGCCTCCCCGGCCCTTCCTCCCTCCCTCCCCAGAACTTCGCGGGGCCTCCAGAGGGCCTCCGGGGGTCACGCGAAGGCCTCTCCACCCCTCCCCAGACCTTCGCGGGGCCTCCGGAGGGCCTCCGGCGGTCCCGCGGAGGCCTCCCCACCCCTCTCCAGGCCTTTGCGGGGCCTCCGGAGGGCCTCCGGGGGTCCCGCGAAGGCCTCTCCACCCCTCCCAGACCTTCGTGGGGCCTCCGGAGGGCCTCCGGGGGTCCCGCGAAGGCCTCCCCACCCCTCCCCAGGCCTCCGGGGGTCCCGCAAAGGCCTCCCCACCCCTCCCCAGGCCTTTGCGGGGCCTCCGGGGGTCCCGCAAAGGCCTCCCCACCCCTCCCCAGGCCTTTGCGGGGCCTCCGGGGGTCCCGCGAAGGCCTCCCCACCCCTCCCCAGGCCTTCGCGGGGCGTCCGGAGGGCCTCCGGGGGTCCCGCGAAGGCCTCCCCACCCCTCCCCAGGCCTTCGCGGGGGCTCCGGAGAGCCTCCGGGGGTCCCGCAAAGGCCTCGCCACCCCTCCCCAGGCCTTCATGGGGCCTCCGGGGGCCCCGTGGAGGCCTCCCCTCTCCCTCCAGGTCTTTCACGGGGCCTCTGGAGGCCCCGTGTCGTGGTTTTGGGGGGCCGGGGGGGCCCTCCCAAAACCGCGAATAACCAAAACCGCGAATGTCAAGTTCGCGAATGTGGAGGGACAACTGTAGATCATCCAGATTCCTGGCAACTTTCAGCAACGTATATACCCTGAACTCTCAATGGATTTAGGTATTATGAAAAAGGATGCCATCATTGCAGAAAATATGTTCTGAATGTTTATTGTTGTTGTCATGTGCTTTCAAATTGTTTCTGACTTATGCTGACACTATCATAGATTTTCTTGACAAGATTTGTCCAGAGGGATTTTGCCTTTGCTTTTCCACTGAGGCTGAGAGAATGTGATATGCCCAAAGTCACCCACTGGGTTTCCATGCCTGAGCTGGTGGCAAAGGGGAGCCGAAGAAGGCAGCCAGAAGAGGCACGGCTAGAGACGTGGCTGATTTCCTTTCAACCAAGGGTAGGCAGAGAATAACCGGAGAAGGCAGCCAAAACACAAGAAACCAGGTATCCCTCCAGAGAGAGTGATAATTGGGGCAGAATCCAATTTCAGCTGACCGGTTGGCAAGGTAGGAAGGCCAGCTGATGGCAAAAGGGAGCAAATAGTCAGTACTGCTTCGGGAGCAAATAGTCAGTACTGCTTCCTGCATTGCCAGGCAACGTCTGCCTCTCATAAAAGTGGTGAGCCAAGAAAGAGTGGTGATGATGAGGAAGATTTGGGAGGTTCCTTGCCAGTCCTCAGTTGTCCGCAGCCAGCCCACATGTCTCCTTGGAAAAGATACAGAGGAGGAGGAGGAGACAAGCTGGCCAGCTGCAGACAGCCGAGGGCAGTTGGTCACGGGGCAGAGTCCATCCAGGGAGAGCGTACAGAAGGGAAGCACCAACCCCCTCAGCTCTCCCCGCCAAGGCAGGGTAGAACCAAATAGCCATCACCACCACCACTGTTTTCCTGCCCCAGCATTGAAAAAGGCCAGAAGCAGTGGAGACAGTAGAGGGGGTTGGTGTTTCTTTTTGGTTCTCCCAGGATGGAATAAGCACTTGCCTTTTGCCACTCTACTCAGAGAAAGGGACGTTTCCTTTTTTTCATAAGAGTTAATACCGTACCTTAACTTTTATCAAAAAAGGAACCCTCCCCTTCCCTGAGTAGAGTGGCGAAAGGCCTTTTTGAATGCCAGGCAGGAAAATGGTGGTGGCCAGAGATGGCTGGCCCTCAGGGGGTGCTGGCGCTTTCGCCTCTCCACAGAGTGGATCCATGGAGCCGCGTGCTGAGCCCCAAAGTTTTACCCTTGATGTATTCATATCAAAATCCATAATTTTGGCCCCAAAAACCTGCCCTTGACTTACACATGAGGTTGAGTTGTACAGAAATATATACAGTAAGTCTACCTGCTATGCAGCTATTAAAAATAATGTGGGTGTATAAATATATGAATACCCTGTGTTAATTATTTTAGTCTTCAATCTAGAAAAGAGTTCCATTTAATTTTTCCCCCCAGAAAAAAAGGCTTCAGGAAAAAAAAACTGGAAAAATAAATTTTTTCTATATGTCCCCCCCGCCCAGGGCTGGTCTTCACATCTCCACCTGAATGATATGATTAGAATTTATTAACAGGAATTGGCATGACTATTTTTATGCAAAATTACACAGGCTGAGCTTCAATTCAATGCACAGATTAACAGCCTTATTAACAGATTAACAGTAACTTTTAATATCAACTAAGGAGTTCCTTATTAGTACAGAAGACAAGTGGATAGCTGCAAAAGGATGGTTCCCTTTCTTCCGTATTACCACCTTCCGCAACTCAGTGCTTGTGTAATGTATGGAACATAGGCATTTCCATGTGTATTTGTACAGCACGTTGTTAAAGTGAGATATCCATGCCTCTTTCTCTTTCCCACTTAAGCAAGTTATTCTGGATCTTACTTGTAATTATAATTCAGTTCAGTATAATTAAATGGTAAATATGTACAGCATTATTCACTTACCTGAAGCTCAGTTTTCAGTGCTTCATTTTCCTGTTTGCTATCAAGAATCTTCTGTGTTAGTTGGTCCGTCTCAAATTTCAGTATTTCCTGGAGATTATCATAGTCATCTTGCAAGCTTGTTTTTTCTTCAAGGACTTTTTCATACTCAAGTCTTCAGTGAAACAATTTTACAATAATATGAGCATGTGTTTTTATTAGCACCTCTGAAGCATTATACAAAAAAATTGTGCATTTCCTCAAGGATTAGTAGGATTCCAAAGTGGATCTTTCCAAATTTGAACTTTCCTTAGGAATTTGCATTTGAAAAGACACAGATAGTGTCTCCAAAAAATTAATAATTTCCTCTTAAGCTCTTCATATAAGAAAACACCAGAGCGGAGTCTCTAATAAGGAAATATTGCTTATTAGAGATTAAGAAATGTTTATGAATACATTAACAACATATCTACTTTTTTAAAGTATTTGAACCAGCATTTAGACACACACTGAAATTCACTATGTTCTAGCATTCTATCTACTGCAATATGAACTTAAGTGGTTTCTTATACTTCTAACTACAGAAACTAATGTTGCAGGAGGAAAACTGTCTTCAGAAGCACTGAATGAACATTATATGAATGTTAATTATCTCAATACACTACAATATTTCTTTGGCAAACCAAATGAAACCCAAAACAAGTGTTAGTGATCCCAGAGAGTAAACTGTGACTGATATAGTTATAACAATGTATAGCTAGTAAGCATGCAACTTTGACACATTTGTAGAAAAAATGTGAGTTGATTTTCTTAAAAGGCAATTAACTTAATGTGCCAATCTATTATAAATTGCTGTTAAAGTCCACTCAAAGTTGGCATACGAGAACTTTAAAAAAATATTTCAGATATCAAAGACCTCGCCTACCCATTTCTTTTAAAATAATTTAATGGTTGCTACTTTTATGCAGAGGAAAGCAACCCATGTGAATATTATGACACTTGAATATATAGTTGTCCCTCCGTATCGACGGATTTAAGTATTCATGGCTTGAAAATATATAACAATCCAAAAAGCAAACCTTGATTTGCTATCTTATACAAGGAACACCATTTTGCTATCCCATTGCATATAATGGGACTTGAGCATTCACAGATTTTGGTATCCATGGGAGGTCCTGGAACCAAACCCGAGTGAATATGAAGCGACAACTGTACTTCTGCAGTTGCCAGGGTGGCATTTCTCCTACACAGAAGGAAAATATGATCAATACACTGAGTCTGAAGTTGCCTTGTGTATTCCTACATGGAAAGTTAATAAACTTTCTTTGATGAGAATGACATACCTGACATTATCGAGCTGTAGCTGTACATTCATATGTCTGACAGAAAGTTCACCAATTTCTTTCTCTTGATTTCCTCTGAAGGTGTCATATTCCATTTTTACAACAGTCAATTCCTTATCTGCAGACTGTAGCACAATTCGCAAGTCATGAACTTCACTCTTTAATACTGTTAAAAAACAAGAAAAGAACAATATCCTTACAAAATCACTTCTAGAGGTTCTGTTAATAAAAACTAATAATAATTTGATGAAATTATTTTCCTAAAAACTAAAGGAACTCTGGAAGTTCCAAGCAAAGCTATTATCTCCCTCTTTCTGAACAAAAGTATATAGAAAAAAAGTTAAGTGATTTCATATTATAAACTTGTGAAACTAGACAGCAAATTCATTTAGTAATTCAAGGCTTATTTCCTGGGATACCTTTATTGACTTAACTGGGACCAAGCAGTATTGACTTTGATTTGCACTATTAGAATAAAGGTAACAAATGCTTCCTGAAGTATATGCTATCATATAAAAAGTTGGATTCACATCATATTTACCTTGTTTTCCAAAACTATGTTTTCTATATTAACAAGGGAGAATACACATGTACCCCTCCCTTAAAAACAAACAAACAAACACCCCTCACTCTTTAAAATTGTTTGAGAAAACGGAATGAATCCCATAGGCACTAAAGCCCATTATGAGGGGTTGAATTGTGCCAAATTTCAGACACCTAAGTACAGACTTTTTGGTCCTGGATGCTTTTAAAATTGGGAGTGAGGTTCAAAGATTCCTTACCATGTCGTGACCCAGGGAGGGTTTCCTACAAAATTTCAGAAAAAGAAGTGGGGACCTACCAAGATGCTTCAGAAATAACTTGCCGTGAGTATAAGTGGCCATCCCTCTTTAGAAACTATAGGATGGGCAGATTATTCTTGAAATTGGGAAGTAAACTTTACCACCTCTCCAACTCCTAAATCAGGAGGAAGGCTAGGGGTTGTTTGACACTTGGAGGTCCCTGGCCATACAAGTCTAAACCTGAAACCTGCTTCTAGCCTTTCCTGTTCTGGAGCAGTAAAATCACTTGGGGGAAGGGTTAGCAGCCACTACCTGAAGCTTTTCTTTAAGTTATATCTTTAAGCAGTAGGATCCAACTGTCCATGTTCCCATCCCACCTTCTCTTCTGGAACTTGGGGGAAGGCACTGAAAAGCCTTAAAGCAATAGCATCCAGCCTGGCATTCTCCTGATTGCTCCTTCTCCCAAGAAAGGTTACTGGGATTTTTCAGGCAGGTATGCAGGCATACATGGGAGAGGGAGAGAGAGACAGCATTGCCACTTTAGGGCATACAAGGAGCCTTTAGATAGAAGCAACTAACTGTTTAATCTCCACACATTTCCTTCGGGAAGAAAAAGCTGTGACTGGGGTGGAAGATGCTTTCCAATGTAGAGTAATACCAGCAACTACAATTTCTGACTTGCTAAGCAAAGCCATGCAAAAACTGTAGACACCTAATTAGGAAATTATGAAAAACAACAACCCAGAGACTTTTAGAAGAATTATTTTGTTTTTGTTTTTTTTCTTGTCAGTTTGTACCCAGGCGCACAGAATGTGCAACACTGATGAGAACAGAGGCCAATGACAGCATGAGACATAGTCAAGACCAGCACTATCTATAACTGGCAGTTGGGAGAACCTTGTTCAAATTCGTTCCTGTTTTGGATACTAGACATGTCAACCCCAAAACTACACCCCTGCTCCACTGACTCCCTTGTACTGCCTGCTTAGTAGTTTCCATTAGTGTAGAGCCTGGAGGCTAGAAAAGTGTATCACCAACAGCCACCCTCTGTTATAAGCCCATCCTAGATTTCAAAGCAGTTATAAGTCCACTGTGCCTCAGACTTTGAGGTGATCTGCATAGTTCAGAGGCAGGATTCCTTGCCTTGGACTCATGCTTTGTCTAAAGAGAATGCACAGCTGCAGCGTATGATGAGGTGAACAAACTCCTTCAGTCCTGGCATTTCCTCCTATACACAGCTGTATTTCTACTGTTTGTATTCTAAAATGTTTTGAGGGAATTAGAACTACGTCCCACTTTCAGATTTTTTTTAATTTATTTTTTTTAGATAATGGGCATATTACAATTTAGGCCTATAGCTCATGCAGAAGTACACTGGTAAATTTGATACCTTGTGAGAAAAACCAGCTATTTTGACTCACTCAATATCTATCTTGCCTTGCAAACCAGAAAGTCTCAAGGTACCTTAAATAAATAAAAATATACTAGATATACTCAGTGTAACATACACAGTTATCTACATATATAAAACGCTTTGGTATGATTCTATGTTTCCATTCCCATTCTGCTGATTGGCCACTTAGGAAACATGACAAGAGTACAATCATTTGATTCGTTAATATATAATCTTTCAAATGAACGATGATGGCTAATTTCATGCTGAGAGTCCCTCCACCACCACCATGCAACTGCACGTACACACAGCCACATAGACACACATACAAAGGTAGATACACGCACATCACACACATCAGGATGCGAGAGCCCCACCATCACCATGCAACCGCACGTACACACACCACACAACACACACCACACACACACACCATGTGCACCAGGACATGAGAGCCCTTTTGCTGCCGCCATGCAACCACATGCACACACACACATGTATCAGGACATGAGAGCTCCTCCACCACTGCCATGCAATCGCACATATACACACACAAACACCACACTAAACACATACACACACCATCTGCAGCAGGATGTGAGACCCCCTCCGCTGGCATGCAACTGCGCATACACACACCACGCTACACACACCACGCATGCCAGGACGCAAGCCCCTCTGCTGCCACCATGCAATCACGCAGACACAAACACCCATGCTACACACACACTCTACACTACGCACACACTACACCCCCCATGCTACACAAACACACCCCACACATGGTAGGATGCGAGAGCCCCTCTACCACCATGTTTAGAAAGGACTTGAAGTTCTCCACATGTTTCCACCTCAAGGCCCAAGAGGAAGGAACTGCTACGAACAGCACAGAAGGCCCAGGGCGCAGCTACAGACAGCACCCAGGGCCTAAGAAGCCCGAGGCCAGGCAGCACAGAAAAGCCCCAGATACCAGACAGCACAGAAAGCCCCAGTCCCCAGTCTGAACAGAAAGGCTCCAAGTTGCACAGAAAGGTCCCAGGTAGCAAAGACACTCCCCAGACCCCAGGCAGCACAGAAAGGCCCAAAGCCCCAGGCCACAAAGAAAAAGGCCCCAGAGAAAGTCCCCAGACCCCAGGCAGCACAGAAAGGCCCCAGATGGCACAGAAAGGCCCCAAGCCTCAGGCCCCAGGCCAAACCGAAAGGCTCCAGACACCACAGAAAGTTGAAAGTCCCTAGGCAGGACAGAAAGGCCCCAGGCCCCAAACAGCACAGAAAGGCACCAAGTAGTAGAGAAAGGCCCCAGGCTGCATAGAAAGGCACCAAGCCTCAGGCCCCACAGAAAGGTCCCAGCTCCTACAGAAAGACCTCAAACACCACAGAAAGTCAAAAGTCCCCAGGCCCCTGGCAGCATAGAAAGGCCCCAGCCCCCAAGCCCTAGGTAACACAGAAAGGCAGGATAGGAGGGAAAAGAAGAAAGAAGAGGGTGGAGGATACATAGAAAGCAGCATTATTTTCCCCCATACATGCATATTAAGACAACAAGGGGAGCTGGCTGAGTATTTACTTACTGTAGCTCAACAGGCAAAGATGTGGCTGTAGGCCAAGGAGGTGGTGCTGAAAAACACCATCAAGCTGCTGATTGGCCGGCCAACAGAGCACTACAATTAGTTGGGTATGTTTCCCAAGCAGCCAATCAGCACACTGGAAACGGCAACATACTCAAGAGAATTATATATATAAATTGTGATATTTCTGCTTCTATAAAATATCACCTCAGTCTACTTTAACTTCATCCCCACAAACGCGTTTTTCATTACCTTACTATGCTATTCCTTTTATCTCCCAATCTTATACTTCCAACTCCTGGAACTGGGGACTCCCTTGCCTGACTATCAACATTTACTCCCTTCTCTCTTTATGGCAGACATTCCACTGTTCCACCTCACCAGTAGCCAAAACAGAATTTCGACCACAAGCTGAACATGAGTCAGAAGTGTGATGCAACAGCTAAAAAAGCCAATGCAATTTTAGGTTGCATTAATAGTATAGTGTCTAGATCAAGGGAAGTAATAGTGCCACTCTATTCTGCTTTGGTCAGACCTCACCTGGAATACTGTGTCCAGTTCTGGGTACCACAATTCAGGAAGAATATTGAGAAGCTGGAACATGTCCAGAGAAGGGTGACCAGGATGGTGGGAGGTCTGGAAGCCATGCCCTATGAGGAGTGGCTTAGGGAGCTAGGTATGTTTAGTATTGAGAAGAGAAGGTTAAGAGGTGACATGACAGCCATGTTTAAATATTTGAAGGGATGTCATATTGAGGATGGAGAAAGCTTGTTTTCTTCTGCTCCAGAGACTAGAACACAGAGCAATGAGTTCAAACTACAGGAAAAATATATTCAATCTAAACATTAGGAAGACCTTCCTGACAGTAAGAGCTGTTTGGAAGTGGAATGCACTGACTCAGAGTGTGATGAGTCTCCATCTTTGGAGGTTTTTAAACAGAGGCGGGATGGCTATCTGTCGGGAATGATTTGATTATGTATTCCTGAATGGCAGAGGGTTGGTCTGGATGGCCCTTATGGTCTCTTCCAACTCTATGATTCTATGAAAGCCAGTCTACTTTGTTTCATCAAAAAGCCAGTTTCAGACATCTGAAATTGGTTTTAGCTGCAGAAAAGTAATCAAGTCAGATCAGACACTGAGCCTGTTTTGTGCTGGGCTAAAACCAATTCACCTTTTATAAAATTCAAACAAGCATTTATTGTTACATAAACTTACTGTCAGCCTGATTCTGAGTATCCTGGTATTTTTTTTCAAGACAGTCGATCTTTTCAAGAAGCCCATGTTTTTCAGTTTGCCACTCACTTCTTTCTGAGGCCAAAAGCTTCAACAGAGGAAGAAAGGGTATTAATGATATATGTGAAGGTACAAAAAAGCACAAGATGTACAAGTGACAAAGAAGACTGCCTGGATCAGCTCTGACTGGATTTAAGAGTTGCAAACAATTGTGTGCATATAAAAAAAGGAAAAAAAGAAAAACTTGGGCAAAGATACACTTTGCCTGAAACTTAAGTCAACCAGTGCTTTCTGTACAATAGTGACCATAATTAAACCTAGCTTTCCACTTCCTTCATCATTAAGTCTTTTTGATAGTTCTCTCACCTCTTGCATTTGTGAAGAATGGTGCTCCAGCTTATTAATATGCTGCTGAAGCTTTATAGTTTTAGTTTCCTCTGCATCTAGTTTCATTTGAAGAGCACTTAACTCTTTCTGCAACAGGACAAGCAGGAAAAATTAAGTAACTTGTTAATTTAGTCATATTAATAATCATTTTGCAGTTAACAAATACTGTATGATTTTTCTAGAGTCATTCATATATTCTAGTACAGATTTGTAAGTAAATGTCTGATTTATACAGCAACACTGAAATTGCCTTGTAAGCTAACAAGTTATGTAGCTCTACATATTCTAGAACTATTTACAGTTTTACTGCTCTACTTCAGATGGGAAGTTATAGAGACTGTGAGCAAGAGAGTCTGTGTGAAATTCCCATGCATGTCTTGTAAACTGTATCTGTTTAGACAGGGAGACATTAAGTCTCCACTAACCTAGTGCACTCCAGATGATATAGACCAGTGCTATTAAAAAATGGGTGGTCCATGGACTGGTGTCAGTCCACAAACCATCAGCTACTGGTCCCCTGGATGGTTTTCAGGAAGGAAAGAAACAGTTGTAGCCAATGGGGCCAAATATGGTACTAGTCTATCACACTATGGGGGAAAAAATAACTGATAGAGACTACAGATTCCATTATCCCTGCCTACTTGGTCATTTATGTAGAGGTAACAGAAGCTATATTCAAGGTGCTGGTGATAACATTCAAACCCCTAAGCAACTTGGGACCTTGATGTTTGAAGGACTACATCTGCTTGTATATGCCTGAAGACTGGTATCTGTTGCAGGAGTCCTCCTCTGTCTCTGGTGGCAACATGTTGTGGGAGGATATGGGAATGGGCCTTCTCTGCTGTGACACCCCAGCTATGCAATACTTCCCGTCAAAGACTCTACTGGTACCAACACTGGTGTCATTGTGGTGCCATGTGAAAATATGGCTTTTTACTAGAACTTTGGGGGTCAGTTGATTTAATCCAAATTTACACATACAATATTTAACTGTTTTGCTTTAACTCGTTAGATTCTTTAATAAGTTTTAGTCTATGTAAATTACTCTTATAAATTGTTTTGTAATGTTGAAATTCATTTGCCAGCTCTTTAACATGGTACCCTCCAAATGTTTTTATTAAAATATGTATCTCACCCTATATCCAAGGATCTCAAGGCAACAATAAAATCATTCATTTAGATCTCAGTAGAAAACCAACAGAACTAATTAATTCTCATCTGAAACCTTTAACAGGCATACAAAAGCAGTCCAGAAAAGTATGCTTAAAATTGATGTATTCCTTCCACTCAACAGTTCTAAATGCTAGCACCCAACTGCAAATAATGACTTTCAATAGCCCCATCTTTTAGAAATGTGCATTTAATCTGCATTATGAAACTTCACCTGCACCACTCCCAGCTCTTCTGCAATAGCTTCATATGCTTGTTCATTCATCTCAGGAGGCATACGTTCATTAAAAATATCATCCACCATCTCTCCTGAATTTGGAGGAGATTCCTGGCTCAACATTTCAGGGGTTAATCGTGGCACCAATCTAGACCTGAGCTGATAAGCCTTTGTTGGCGTTGTTATGTTCTGCAATAGACATAAAAAGTTTGACATAAGACGTTTAAGTAGGTAACATCTGTAGGAGAATCCCTGAGTAAATACACTTTAGGTGCTATGATAAGTTAAAGAAATCTTACTGCCCCCACCCCACCTTGGCAGTGACTTGGGTTTGCAAATAGTCTCTGGAGGTTTGAGGAGGGGGGATTCTGAACAGTGTGGGATCAGGTATAGAAGGATGCTGAGGGGGATGACAATAGCAAGAAGCTTATACAAATAAAGCCCGTTTTCACTACTTTTAGTTTTCATTCTCTCTTCAGCTGTCTTGCAGTTTTCTAACTTTTGGATTCCAGCTTTATGCCTCTTGAGAAGCCTTTCTATGAATGTATGTAAGTTAACTTACCTTATCATCCAAGTCATTTATAAGAAGTTGCATTGTACAAACTTTGCTAATAGCATTAATCAACTAGAAAAAACATAGCATAGCAATATTATAAATTATGAATTTCAGTATATGTAATCTCTTAATAAGATATTCTTGTACAAATTTAAAACACATATTTGGCAATGGATCTTATTCAATTTTCCTGATTTTAACATTGCTTGTTAGCATGCCTTATATTAATTTTCAGTTATCATTGTAGCTGAATACCTTTAACGTTTCTCTGTGCATTTTATTAAGGTAAGAAACTTCCTGGCGTTTACAGGCCTTAGTTGCTTCCAAAATTTTTTCAAGATGCTGGTTTGCCTTCTGCACAGACTGAAGTTCTGATTCTAGTTCCATTTGTTTTTTCCTGTATAGAAAAACAAATGTATCATCAAATAATAATGAAAGCTTTTAGCAACTGGTTGGCTGCTGAAGAAAGAGCTTTTAATTAGCAGATGCCATAATTTTTTCTTGATGTGTTTTCAAACGGCTTTAAATGCTTGCTTTAGGGGTTTGAATGGGGGGTTTGTTAATACATTAAACACCAAATTAAGATCCCATGTAGGGAATCTATGTATTGTAGGTGCAGCTGACATTGTTGCTCCACTCAGAAAACTCTTTATGTGAGGATGAGATGATAACTGATCCCCTTGCAAAGATAATACTGTTGACAAAGCAGCAACTTGTCTTTTCAACGGATTTGGTCTCAACCCTTTCGTTATCCCATCAGAAAGGAAATCAAGTATCTCAGTCACCTTCACGTTCTTTCAATTCATTCCATGTGAAAGATAACAGAACATGAAAGTTTTCCATGTCATTTTATATATATGGTTAGTAGACTCTTGTCTGGAGGACAGAAGCATATCTACTACCTTATCAGCTTAACAGGTCCCTCTCAATGTCCACGCGGTTACCTGAAACCAATCCAGATATGGATGCAGTACTGGGCCCTGGTGAATTACATCTGGCCTCTGCGGCGTTACAGTCATCCCTCCACATTCACGGGGGTTAGGTTCTTGAGATCCCCGCAAATGTGGAAAAACCGCGAATAACAAATGCTGCTCCCACGACCCCCCCGTGAGGGAGGGGAGGGAGGCGACGGGAGGGTGTCTGGCCGGCCTCTCTGCAAGCTTTCCTGAGGGGATTCCGGGCCTTAGAATCCCCGGAGCCTGCTTAGGAAGGCCGGGGAAGGCAGCGTGTGGGCGGGGAGGAGGCTGCGCTGCCTCTCTCCGGCCTTCCTCAGCAATTGGAGCCCCGGAGCTCGCTGAGGAAGGCCGGGGAAGGCAGCGGGTAGGTGGGGAGGAGGCTGCGCTGCCTCTCCCCAGCCTTCCTCAGCGGACTCCGGGGCTTTGGAGCCCCGGATCTTGCTTAGGAAGGCCAGGGAAGGCAGCAGGTGGGCGGGAGGGAAGCTGCCCGGCCTCTCCCTGGCCTTCCTGAGGGGACTCCGCGTCTTAGAAGCCTCGGAGTCCCCTCAGGAAGGCCGGGGAAGGCGGAGGGAGGGAGAGAGGCTGCCCGCTCCCCCGCCATCCTAAGCGGACTCCGAGGCTTTGCAGCCCCGGAGCTGCCTCTGGAAGGCCGGGTAAGGGGCAGGCAGGAGGTTGCCCCACCTCTCGCCAGCCTTCCCTAAGGGGCTCGGGGCTAAACCGTGAATAATCAAAACCGCGAGTGTGAAAGCCGCAAATGTGGAGGGGCAACTGTATTAATACCACTGTAGCCTTCTCCCATCTTATCTTGGTTAACACTCTGAATTATTGGTAGTGGCGGAAAGGCGTAATATATTCCCAGAGGCCATTGCACTATCAGAGCATTGTGCTGCTCTGTTCCGTGACTGCCATCTATCGAATAATATCTTTTAAACTTCTTGTTGTTTCCAGCAGCGAACAATCTACTTGAAATGGACCATAACGCTTCTCTAAGCCTTGAAATATCTCCACATTCAAAGACCACTCTCCCTGTCGAATGGTGTGCCTGCTTAGTCTCTTGTATATTTAGGGATCCCTCCAAATATACTGCTTTTAAAGACTTAAATGATATTTCTACCCATTGAAGTAACTTGTTTTGACTCCTGAACCAGAGGCACAGATCACACACACACTTGGTTGCAGATGTATGCCTTCACTGTCTGGATGTCTGTATATATCTGCACGCTCTTACCCTTTACCCTGTGTGCAAATCCCAGCAGTGCCAGCCTCACCGCCTTTAATTCCAAGAAACTGATGTTGAAACCTGCATCTGCAGCAGTCCATTCCCCTTGAATAGACTGGCCCTTGCAATGCGCACCCCACCCAGAGAGGCTCGCATCTGTTGTGACTACTAACCGGATGGTTCTGAAATGGAGTCCCTTTGCACAAATTGTTGACACTTAACCACCAGGTTAAATTTGTCTTCACCACTTTTGAGACCAGTATGTCATAACACTTCCTCTGCACAATTGCCATTTGATGTGGTAGAAGTAATTGCAATTTATGAGTATGGAATCTTGCCCATAGTATTAACTGCATTGTCGAAATCAGCAATCCCTGAATCTTTACCAACCACATTATATCTGCCATCCTCGCTTTCATAAGGTCTTGTAGCTTCTTCCGTATCTTGTCATCTCTCCAGCGAGAAAAATAAGCAACCTATCCTGGTGTCTATTAATGCCTCTAAATGAGTTAATGATGTGGCTGGTTCCAAATGGCCTTTCTTGTAATTTATCACAAAACCATACCTCTGTAAGGACTAGTATGGTTTTGCCTACATCCTGTTTTGTAATCTCTCTGCTCCCAGCCTTCACCAAGATGTCATCCAAATAAGGGTATAACTGTACCCCTTACGTCCTGAGATGCACTATTAATGGAACTAACACCTATGTGAAAAACCTGGGAGCAGAAGCCAACCCAAACAGGAGGGCCTTGAACTGATAATATTCCTCCCTGTACTGGAAACGAAGGAATTTTCTGCAAGTTGGGGCCATAGGAACATGTAGTACGCTTCCTTTAAATCGATTGAAGCCAACCAATCATTTACTTGCAAACTTTCTCTGATTGACTGAAATGTTTCCATCTTGAACCTTTGATATTTTAAGAATGTGTTCGAGAATTTTAAGTCCAAAAGTGGATGGTATGCACTGGAAGCTTTTTTTTTTTTTTTTACTGTAAACAAGATGGAATAGACCCCCTGGTATTTTTGATTGTGAGGCACACATTCTATAGCTCCATTTTGCAGTAGATGGTCTATTTCGTTCCGAATGACCTCCTGCTTTTGCTTTAACTTCAGTATGGGAGGAGGATACCTGTTGGTTGGCCTTCGAAGGAACCAAATTCGGTAGCCTTGAGTAACTACCTGAATCACCCAAAGATCTGTAGTTATCTCCTTCTAAGCCCAACCAAACTGAAGTAATCTTCCCCCACTGGAAAATCCATTATGTGAGTACTGCTGCTTATTTCCTCTAGGGGTTGATTTGTCCCCCTACTGTGCTGCTGTTGGAAACCTTGTCTCCTGAACCAATTTCTGTTTCTATTCCATTGGCTTCTTCCCATATTGAAGTCAATGGGTCTTCCATACTCCTCGAAAGGAAGAGAAAGAACAGTTGGAATGAAAAGGTTTGGTATCTGTTCTTTTTCTGCGTCATAGACATTACTTGGTTTTTTTACCCCTACATTCCACTAAAACATTTTTTAGCACTTTATCTCCAAAAAGCAATTCTCCTTCGAATGGCATTTAGGCTAGATTATTTCTGAATTTATGATCCACATCCCAGTGACGGAGCCATGGCGATCTATGTGCTACTGTGGTAGCTGGAATATTCCTGGCCCCAAAAGTCACCGAATCATGGGTTGCATCTGCAATGTATTGCAGGGCCCCTTGTACTCTAATTAATGCCTTACTCATTTCCTTGCTATTTTGTTCTTTTAAAGTATTCAATATTTCTTATACCCAAAGTACCAAAGTCCTAGCTACCACTGATGCTGCTGTCGAACCTCTGATTACCAAAGCAGCAGCCTTGTGTGACGTATTCAGTATGCTGATGACACCCAGATCTATTTCTCCTTGTCCAGATCATCGGCCTCAAATTCCGATGGCATCTCTCCTCTTAAGACTGTCTTAAAGCACTAATGGGCTGGATGAGGAAAAACAGATTGAGATTGAAACCAGACAAAATGGAGGTGCTCATGGTAGCGGCCCTGAAACCAGGAGTTGGGTTGCAACCTTCAGTCCTGGACGGGGTCATGCTCTCTGTTAAGGACTGTGTTCACAGTCTGGGGGTGCTCCTTGATTCATCGCTTCAGATGACAAGTCAGGTGAATGCGACGGTCAGGAGCGCTTGTTATCAGCTTCAGCTGATACGCCAGCTGCTCCCTTTCCTGGAAGTAAGGGGCCTCAAAACTGTGGTGAACACGCTGGTAACCTCTCGTCTAGATTTCTGCTATGCGCTCTACATGGGGCTACCCTCGTACATGGTCCGAAAACTTCAGTTGGTACAAAATATGACAGCCAGAGTGGTCTCGGGAACATCTCGGAAACCATGTAACTCCAGTATTGAAATCTCTCCACTGGCTGCCTATCAGTTTCCGGGTCTAGTATAAGGTGTTGGTTATTACCTTTAAAGCCCTAAATGACTTGGGTCCAACTTATCTTCGGAACCGCCTCCTCCCATACAATCCTCCCCGCACACTCAGGTCCTCTGGGAGGAATTTGCTTCAGCCACAAAAATCTAGGCTGTCTGCAACCTCCCAGAGGGCCTTTTCGGTAATCGCCCTCAATTTATGGAATGGCCTGCCGAACAAGATCCGTCAGATGACGAGCTTAAGTAGCTTTAAAAAAGCACTAAAGACGGATCTCTTTCGGCAGGCCTTTCCTGATTAGATCCCGGCCTCAGGAGCTGCGTCGCCTGGCCTTTTTTAAATCTTGTGTACATTTGTCTTTAATGCAATTTTAGTTAGATGGTTTTAATTTTATATTGTTTAATGTCTTTTTATGGGGGTGGGTGGTGCTTTTAGACAAATTGTTATTACAATGTTTTAATAGTTGGAAGCCGCCCCGATTGCTTTTAGCAGAGGGGAGGGGTACAAATAAATATTATTATTATTATTAAAAGCTGATTCTGCCCTCCTTTCATCCCCCTCCTTCAGAACTGTGTCTCCCTCCTGGGGAACTACAGCTCCTGAAATTAGATCAGCCACTGGACCGTCCAGAAGGGGCACTTTCAGAAACTCTAAATCCCTTTTACCAAACAGGTATAGCTTTTAGGAATAACCCAATAATTTTTTAGTAGCCAATGTAGACTCCCATTCTAATTGTATTGCTTCCTTGAACGTATCTGGCAATGGAATCTCTAATTCCCTTGGTGAAGGCTTACTCAAAACTGTTGCTATTCTCCTATTTTTCCTGAACAGTCATGTGATTCAATTGTAATCCCAACATATGCACTACTCCTTTAAATAAACTTAAATTGTTCCGTTATGAACAACTTATGTGAATCACCAGCTATGTCTGATTCATCACCTGATGAACCTGCCTCCTCCTTATTTTCCTGCTCCTCATCTATCATAATCTCTGCCTGCTCCTCAGGCTCATCCATTAAATGTTTAGTTTTCCTAGTACATTTCCTACCAGTTTTGGGTTGAGATACTATGTCTTCCTCCAAAACCTTATCACACTGTTGTTCTTGCATACCTACTCTGTCATTAAAACCCTCTAAATTATTTTCTAATAAATGCATCATTTCTAAATTAATTTGTTTAAACATGTTCTTTAAATTCATTTGTACTAAATAATTCATCAATTGAGAATTCATAGATGTAGATGCTTGAGGGAAGAATTCATTGTATATATTAAGTCTAATGTTTAGTTCTCTATTAACTGCTTCAGTTATTAATGCTTACATTACTGCTGGACTAAGGTGACCCCCATTTGCCACAGCCTTTTCATTAGAAACTCTGCTTGTAGTAGGAGCCTGTTGATCTGGGTGTGGAATTCGCTCCATTGTTCCAGCCTTATGAGCAGTAGTGTCCTGTTGCTCTAACTACGGTTCTCCATTCATTAAATCGTTCAAATACGCTAGCAGGGAGGATTGCAAATTCAAAGCCTCCACCCCCTGCCACTCATTGCCCTCAGAGCTGTCAATCAATGCAACCCCATTCATAGAGGCAGTGTGTCTTTCGCCAATTGAGTGTGTTTGCTTGCTTCTGCTAGCTCTGCCCCTTGCTCAGAAACTGATTTCAAAATGGCACCCTGAAGCAGGCATTGTGCTTTTCTCCACCTCAGAAACTACTGGCCCACTTACCTCTTGAAAGGTACTGCTCAGGTTTCTTACCTCCACGGCTGATTTATGCACTTTAGGGTCTGTCTTTTTCTTTTTGAGGGGAGATGGGGAGGCTTGTAATTCTCTACCTTACTCTCACTGAATGATAAAAAAAATTCTTAGTATGGAGGCACCATCCTCAGAGCCATGCTGGGCAACAGACATCTGGGAGTGCTTCTCCAGGCCACACTGAGTAGCAGATACCTGGGACACCTTTTCAGAGCCACACTGGGCAATGGGCATCTGGCTCGGCTTCTCAGAGCCACGCTGGGCAGCAGACATCTGACAGCACTTATCTGTCTTCGTTGTGGTGCTTACGGTTTGTTTTCTACTCTGGTCGGCTGCCCCAGCAGCTCCAAAGTCTCCTGGTGTTTCTTGCCCTTTTTTCCCCGGAGCCACTATTGTGTCTCCTGTCTCCGCCCCTTCGGTCTTTCTCTTTCTACTATTTCCTTCCATTCTAATTCATACTGTCTGCCCTTTCCTATTTAAATGGTTCTTATCTATGAGCTAAGGAGATAAGCGTCCAGCTAGCACGGCAGGAATTAAAAAACTGGCGAGCTAGGGAGTCAACAGTTGTAACTGTAAAAGATTTTAGAACCTGCCTGTCCAGCTAGTGCATGGGGAATGACCCATCTGTTTCTGTGGATTGCTCCTCCACCATCCATTGAATGCATATTATTCTCAAAATTTTATCAATTCCAGCTAATGGGGAAATAGTCATTACTCAAAAGTAGTCTAAAGGCCAGGGTATTTTTCTCTGTTTGAACAAAAGGATAGTCCACTGCTCTCATTCTCAATGAAAAGAAAAAATGTCATGAGATGGAAAGGTGAAAAAAATATTTTTTAAAAAATAAAAAGACTGCTAGGTTAGAAATACTTCTGGGCAAGGTCACATTCAGAATAGGAAAACAGAGATGCTTGCCAACTGGGCCTTGGCAAGAACTCTCAAGATAAACTGTAGATCTTAGGAAAGGAACTGGTAGGAGGCTTGAAAAGATCTTAAAGATGGGATGGGAACAATTTACATGTTTGGGATCACTTCAGATTGAAATGGTGGTCCCCATCTTGTTTCCCAACCTCTGGCCTAATGTCTGCCAGAGCTTTCAATGGAAACTACATGCAACCTAAGCCTGAATTTGTCATAAAGACAGCAGCTTATGGACCTCCTCCCTGTCCTACTCAAAATCATTACACATTTCAGGGAAAATATCCTTCTTCCAGAGAATAAAAGCCCTGGCAAAAACCCAGGAATCGAGACTTCTTAACAATTACAAAGTCTGTATCATTTTTCTCCTTTTGTGGATCAGTCAAGAGTAAATCTCCATCACTGAGGAGAACAGCTATTTCAGTCTCAAGAATGGTTCACGCCAAAATAGCTTCAATAAATACCGTATCTTTCAGAAAGTAGAAATGTGGATCAAATAATGATAGAGAAATCTCAATTAAATAGTCACCATGTCCAGGCAGTAGACACCTGAGAATACCTAAAGAACACAATCATAAAAGGTGGAGGACAAACCTGACACTTCTTTTTCTTTCTGAAGATGATCAGGAATGAATATAACACAAAACATGTTTTCAGTCATTTCAAAAAGTTTGTCTCTAGGCCCTTACAAAAGAAATTATGGTTTCTCTTCAAGTTCCTCAGTGGCCATCTCTGCTTCTCATTTTACTTTCTTAAAGCCAGCTTGAACAATATTTTCTTATTTTATTGCTCTAAAGCAAACCTACAAAGATATTCGGGTCTAGAATTTGAGAAACATTCCAGGAGAAATTATTTTGTGGAATAAAGTTAGGAGACATTGATACATCTTACTTTGTCAGCTCTTTGAATTCTTCATATTCTTGTTTGCAACTTGCTAGTTCACTCTGTGTATGCAGCAAACGTTCTTTCAGCCTTTCAATAGATGCTGCAGTATTGCTATCTGCTGATATGGCACTAGAACATGCCTGCTGCCCTGCTTGGAATTTAAAAGAAAAAGTTGTAACATTCTTAGAGGTGCTAATAATACATGAGCATGCCTATGCTGTATACCATATGTGCAATTTTAAATTTAAAAACCTGTATAGTATTTGTGGTACTTTTATAGATTATGCTTTGAATACATAGAAGTTTTCAGTTTTTTCTTAAAATATGCATATTAGTTGAGGAATCAGGTAACTATCCAGATTTCCATCCATCCATAAAACACTCTTCTGCCAGCAATTTTATCCTATTTATTCCTCAAAAAGATGCTACACAGACTGTTTAAAAAACAAATGATGAAAATCAGCCAGAGTATTTAAATTGATTAACAGATGAACCATACCTTGATAAAACATTTTTTGTGAGTAATCACAGTGGCATCCCATATCATGATAAATTATGGCAGTCTGTCAAGATAAGAGATGCCATCATATTTACTTACAATGGAAATGGCTAACAGTTATTAGGGAGTGGCTTGTGTTTAAGTTAAATACTTAAAGGAAAAGGCATAAACAACAGCAAAGCTGAAATTTTTGTGCCAAGCTCAGTGAGCATTTCTTTGGAGAAAAAATGGTATGAGTACAGCACTGAAAAAAAAAAAGAGTTGTGTATGAAGAAACTGAAATGCATGTTCCATACCTCTGTTATTACACTCTCTACCTGAAGCTTCAAAAAACACTTTTTCCAGTTCTGCCATGGACTGAGCATCCATTTCCTGGGCTCTTTTCACAGACTGCAAAGAGCGAAGTTGCTTGTTCTCTTCTCGGAGAATATGATTCTCCATGGCATATTTTGCAACTCGTGGATGCTGCTCCACCTGTAGATAATATTGTTTCAATATACGGTATAAACAACTATCCAATAGTAAACAAAACTGATGTGTTTTTTTTTAATAGCAGTAAAATGACTACTAATAAAATATATTTATTACACTGTTAAAAAACTTGCTGGTATACACAGAGGCTTGGTTGTGACTAACTTGTCCTGTTGATTTCAGTAAGCTTATATAAGCTTAATTAACTTTGGATCCAGTCCAATGGGGTGAAAAACAAACAACACATACTCTAAATTGCTTGCTTAGGACTGAGACCATTGCTATTTTAAGTCATAATTAATCCTTTACTTTTCTGCAGTATAACCGACAGGAAACTGCCAAAAGGCTTTTGTCTTATTTCCTCCCTTGATGCAACTTGTATGAGCAATTATTTATAGATTAATGAGGCAGAAAGTTATAGTTTTAGTAGTGAACATGCAATCAATATATATTTTAATTTTACTGACTTTCAGTAATAGTTTTTAAACATATAAAACTACAAAATCAAATCAATAAGCATGTAAAAGGAACATAAAGTCAAAGAAAGATCTCTGAGGCACTGATGTCAACATTTCAATGAGATACTGTAAATTTGTACTTTTTAACTGTTCACTTTCCAGGAAACAGATATAGTGATTTAAAACTATCCTTTGTTTCTGAACAGGCTGGATTTTAATCATGTTTTATTTAGCCATTTTGTGTAGAAACTGAAAAATTAGTTTTAAGCTAGGTAGCTGGTTAAGCATTTGATGTCAAACAATATGTTTTTAACCCCAGTTTAACAACAAATAAAAAATGCATTTCTTCTCTGTTTAGAAATGTATGCCAGCATATGGGTTAATCCCACAGATAGGATTAAACGCAGAAACAGATAGACCTTCAGTCTGGTTCAGCACCAATGTGATAAACAAGACATAGCTACCTGGTCCCTGAGAGTCTTCAACTCCTCTTTGAGCTCTCTGAACAACTCTTCTTGTTCCATGGGCATAAAGGTACCGTAAGCTTCTTTATGCAGTTTTTCCAGGCGAGCTATATGATCTTCTCTGAATTTAATTATCATCTTATTGGACTGAATGAACTTCTCTTTTTTGACACATAGATCTTCTAGCTGGGAAACTTTTTCTAACAGTATCTTGAAATAAAAATACCAGATTAAGAAACAACAGCAACAATTAACTGTACTTTAACCATAACACTAACCCTGTTATGGGAAAAAAATCAAAAGAAGCTATCTGAGGCAAGAATAAATTTGAATATCCTCCAAATTTTTGCTTAAAGTACACTATTATTTAAGAGCATGTATAAATTTTAAAGCTTTAGTCTTGTTTCAAGAGGGGAAAAATGGCACCAAGGCACAACATTATTTATTGTCTGAATCTTTCCAGACATTATCCTGTATCGTTCCCATTCTTACCTTTCTTTCACTTTCAGATTTTTCCAAGAACAGCATGGCATCAAGGAAATGGTTCCTATACTCTGTATTTCCCACAGCAGGTGTGATGGTACCTTAGAGATTGTAAAGTGATTAAATATTAACTTTCCTAGACTTACTAATGCTAATGTTTAAAAACTGATAAATTCAAGCCATGTGATACTTCCATGAATATCCATTCTGGGAACATGTTGAGGCAGGACCATGGACTAAGTTATTCCAATCACCACTGAAACAATAGTCTGGAGTCATGGAATTCCATATCCTCTCGTCAAGATTTTTAAATAACAAAAACACAGAAAGCAGAGTAAGTAGCTATCACTGCCAAGAGATGAGAAACCAACTCTGAAAAAAACCACCCAAGAAATCCAATCACCAGATATCCAATATATGAAAAACCTTCAGAAACAAAAAGTAGGCACAAGCTGAAAGAGTCAAGATTCCTCCTCTGCATATTCCCAGATTGGATATTCATGGCAAGTATCCAATACAGTAGCACCCCGGTATCTGCTGATTCAATTATTCGTGGATGGCGACAGCTGACGGGGGGTGGATGGTGGAGGGAGGGAGGAGAGATCTTGCCTCCCTTCTCCCCCAGGATCACCCACATGGTGGGAATGGCAATGGAGGGCGAAGGAAGGGGAGGAGATCTAGACTCTTATGGTCTCTTCTAACTCTATGATTCCCTTCTCCCTTCGTCTCCAGGATTGTCCACTGGGATCGCTCCTGTGGTGGGAATGGCAACAGAGGGTGTTCATTATTACCTGCGGGTTTCATTATCTGCAGCGCCCCATGGAACCAACCCTGCAGATATGGGGGTCCTACTGTATTCCATTCTCTGGGCAGTGGAGAGGAGGAATCCACACAATATGGAACATCTCTAAGCCCAGGCAAACCTTAAAGCTGGCAGATGCAGGAGCCCTCCAGGACCAAATCGTCCCCTTTTGAACTGAGCCTTTTGCCAATTTCTTCTTGCACTTCAGTTGGGATTCTCTTTGTGGCTCTGTCAGAGTTGAAGGATTGTGCGAAACTAATACTGGAGCCCCATCAATAGCCATATCCTCTCCTTTAACGTTTTGGACAAGGAATTATTTTCTTGGCAAGGCAGGAAAAGAAACTGGAGGAGGTGAAGCCTCTTCAGAAAAGACCTCTCATGACTCCTAATACTTTCTGGGATTCTTCCTCTGCATCCTCCAGATAATAAAGGTTTTATATGTTATTAAAAAAAACAACACACTCTTGTACCTGGAACAGAAACTAATCATAAGCAATGGGAACTGTGTAACCAACTTAATCTCAATCCAACTCACAGGAATTAATTTTGAAGTAAATAATATATGAGCATGTTACTCCAGCAGGCATAGTAAGAACTTGAGCCTTAAGGATTAACATGGTGTATGGTATAGCAATGGATACACAGATACACACATGGGATATAAACTGTTGCTGGTTTTGTTCATGCCCATAAGAACAAAGAATTTTAAATGTTTTCTCCCAAGTGGATGAGATTATGTAGGGTTTTGTTTATAATGCAACTTTTTTTTTGCATTTCAGGACTACTTTTCACAAAATATTCTTATGAAAAAGTTTTTAAGAGAAAATTTTCTAAAGTCACTGAAATGAGAAAAAATCTCATGGCAGCAACCCATTTTTTTTTTGACCAGGTGTCTTGAGGATTAAGAAATATCTATTTTTACACTTAATACAGAGAGAGAGAGAGAGAGAGAGAACACTTGCACCTAAGAGGTGTGTCAGTAGTCACTGTGGAAATGAAATATTAGTTACAAAAGAAATATGCAAAGTAGTATTCAACCAGTGGAACCGGCAATAAAATTTTGCTGGATGGAGTATTCCTTTTCAGTGTTACATCCAAGTCGTGACTCCATCTTCCTAGGTTTTCCACTCCATTCCCAACTTCCCTCATCCTCTCAAATTCTTCCATCTCTCCATCCCCCATCAATCATTTGGTACTGATTGCGCACACTCAGTTCTCAATAGGCTATTTCTAGAACTGACCCATGTCTTAGGGCTTTCCCTGCCCTCCACTCTCAAAAGACTGTTCAATTTCGGCATCTATCCATGTTTCCCCAAACCTGATAGTTTCCTCTGGTGTATGACTGGCACTGTTTTAGCTACATAAGGACTGGCACTCAGAATAAATAGTTATTACAGTGTTTTAGTCTTATAACCAAATGGACATACAATTTAAGTTTATTTCCTTAACAAAAATAAAAATTCAAAATATTTTTACTTAAACAATGGAGCTTTGAAAAAGATTATCCTAAAACAAAGCAAGGTGTCAAAAACAGACACACATACACAGAGGTTTTACCTGGAGAAAGAGAAGCATCATGCGTAAATTGCCCTGCAGTAAGCAGAGCAAGTTGTTCTTTCAGCTTCTTCACTTCAGATTGTAACTGTCTTACATTTCCTTGTGTGTCTTCATTTATCACAGCCTTGAGTATAAATGTAAAAATATTGAAATACATAATATATACACACACACAGTTATTAAGCATCACAGCACAAACAGACCAGAATCCATGACTGTCACTTTGAGAACACAAAAATGAAGAGAGTAATTTAAAAAGAGGCCTACTAGTAATGCAGTATGTATCCGATTCATTTACAAAGGTGTTTAACCCCCATGGAATTCGTTGGGAATATGACCTGTCTAAATGGGATCCCGCATCAATCCATTGTATTCAGAAGGTAGGAGTCCCAAAACGGCAAAAATGCCTTCGCAGCTTTCCCTGAAGTCAGTGAGGGGAGTGCACATTCCTGCTCATTGGGACAAGCAGTTCAATACCAACTGCTTTCCCACAGGAGAGGAAGCGCAAAGCTGATTGGCTGGACAAGTGCACGGCTTGCTAATAGGGAAAGCACCTGCTGCCACCATGTTGGATTTTTGCCTTAGCAAGCGATCGCTAAGGTGATAAAATGGGTGGGGGTTTTTTTTGCTTTCCTGTAAAATAAAAAAAATTGCTCTAGTGCACCTTGGACTTTGTTTTTGTTTTTAATATTCGGCAGCAGCAAATTCAGGGAAGTACAAGTCACTCACAGCCGTCATCTTGCATGCAAAGCTTAGAGGGGCTCATGGAAGCAAAAACATTGTTAAGATATGTCGCTGCTGCTGTGAAATGCCTTTACTGTGAAGCACTCCAGGGTTTTTTTTGTTCGTACAGACGGGCCCAAAATCTTGTACAGAATTTAGGGCTCCCCTAATCAGCTGTCTTCTTGTAGCTCTCAATAGTATACAGGAATACCTCCGTTAATGAAGCAATAACATAGAAATAATAGGGATAAATTCCTACACCACAAAAAAGAACAACAGTTGAGTAAGTTTCAGCAACTGCTTTATCGAAAACTAACAATACGCACAAGTGAAATGAAACAATCAGCTCAAGTAAACCTTGCATAAGTAAACAAGAACATTTTCAACCTTCTAAAGACCATTTTAATGCTTCTTCTAAAATGCATCCAAGGACAATTTTTTTTCTTTCACCAGCCTCCACCTTTCACATGATTTCCATTTTGGTGGCCAAACCTATAGGCCTCTGCTCCTTTTTTTTTTTAACCATACTGGGGAGACTTGGTAAGGCAGCTGTATCTTTTCTCCCTCTTTTGCATTTCATGCATACTCAGTAAGGGATTCTGGAGGGCCCTGCGGTTCACCTTGCCTGTTTTAGGCAGGCAGATACAGCTCCAGTAGGATTGGCTAGAGTAAAATCCAGCTCCCCACCCCTTAAGCTTCATTGTATTGTTTACTGCAGATGTGCTGTTGCAACCTGACACTGAAAATCTGTGTTTCTCCAGCCCTCCTTCACCCTGCTCCCAGTGCTGATGCTGATAAAAATCTTTCCACTAGATAGAGAATGAGGAAAAAGGGGGGGCTGGGCAGGCATTAAAAGGTTTTGTAAGAATGAGATTCTTTGTCATAGGCTTTGTTAACTGAGATATGCCTGTACAACTGAGGCATGCCAATACTGTTTTTGGTATCCAAAGACCTGAATTTACATACTTCATTTTGATCATAATTAAATAATATGTATGAAGAACTGCAAAGTTTAAAAATGTGCAAACTAGTTGACATATCATTTTAGAATGGGGTATAACCCATGTACCAACAAGTGGCAGGATTTCTAGTAGTTTTTAAAATAAAGTATTGAACTTCAGCTATTTGTTATAATTTTTGTTACTAGGATGTTAAGGACTAGGCATCTAGTATTAGAAAATATGAAATCTATCTAGACAAGGTATCCAAGAAAATTCAGACTTAAAAAAAACTAGCATTTTTTGACAAATCCAAAACAAACTGCTTTCATATTTATAAGCAAAAAAAGTGGTTAGCAGATCAAAACACAGTTTTGTCCCCATTACCGTACAGTGCATACCTTGTTTTTAATCAGTTTTGCCCTCTGAGCGAAGTTAAGAGTGGACAAGGTTTCACCAAAGCATCTGGATCCTGGATGAACATTTGCTATGATGCACGTTTTAGCATTGCCTCCAAGTGAATCCTTTTTAAAAGACATGACAATTGGGATTTTTAAAAAAGCTCTGTATAGCAACATTTTATGTTCTATAATCTTTGCTTTTCGGGGGGACAGGACCCCCACAATGCCACCTTAGATCAGTACATTTCTTAACAACTTGGCATTCTGATGGGCACACTGAATGGAATAGAGTATCTTAAGTGAACATGTTTCAAGGCATGATAGTAAAAGGTCTTTCACAAAGTTGCTTTGATTATAGAATAATATAATACACAATGTTTTCACGTCATTATTTTCTGATTTCTGTAAATACAAAGCTGCCTTGAATCCTATCTTGGAAGAAAGGTTGGATATAAAGCTAATCAAGTAAGCAAGCAACTATCCTATACCTATTATCATGGAAATAAGCCCCATTGAGCTCAGTGGGCTAGATCTGGGGCGTGTCTATATGGGCGAAAATACTTCTCAAAAATTTGAGAAGAATGCGAAAATACTTCTCAATTTGAGAAGAATGCGATTTGTCTAAATGGGATCTCGCATCAATCCACCATATCTGGAAAGAGTGGGGTCAAAAAAGCCAAATACTCCATGGGAAAAGCCTTTGTGACTTAAAAAAAAAAAAAAAAAAACTCCAAAGGAAGGGGGCTCGCCGCTGGCCGGCGGGGCCGATTTGCGGCCCAACCGGCAGCCCAAATCACCAGCCCTCCAAAAAACCCTGGATCACCAGCCCTCCAAAAACCCCTCCCCCAGCCTCGTCCGGCCTTTCGGCACAGCGAGGGGGGGGGGAAGGGCAGCCGCATGGCTAGCCATGGGCGCGGCCATCTTCCCCTTCTCCTTCCCAGAAGCCTCTGTGGCGTGGGAGGGAGAAAGGGAGAAGGACCAATCAGGGAGGGAAATTGGGCATAAAGTTGGAGGCAGCGATGGAGGCGTCAGCAGCGCTCAGTCGCTGCAAAAAGTCGTGATAGGCAATGAACCTGGGGCCTCAATCAAGTTCAAGTTCAAGTCAAGTGTAAGTTCAAGGGAGGCCCCGGGTATGTTTGCTAACATGACCTTGTTTACAGGGGAGGAGAGAGCGGCAGGCGGGCTGCTCGGCCATTGGCTCTCTCCTCTAGAGGGGTCCGATATGGACCGACCCCAACTCTGCCCACATGGGTGGGCGGTGATGAGATCACGACCCATACATTGACGCCAACCATTTAGCTTGCAAATTGCGGCCAAAATTTTGCCATAAAATGTATCTACTCAAATGTATTTACTCATATCTACCTCAATATGTATCTACCTCAACATGCATCTGCAATACTAACCTGTACCTAACATTATATTCTGAAAGTTCTAGTAGCATATAGAATATACAAACAACAAAAGCAAATTGTGTCCGTGTCTCATTCAGGAGGGCGGTGGGAATGTACGGTCTGGGTCCGCAAATGCATATACCCCTCACTGGGACAGCCAATTTGCTTTGATGCACATTCCCAATAAGAGTGGAAGTAGAAAGCTGATTGGTCGATGTGCACAGGGGGTGGAGCTTGCTGGCAAGGCAAGTGCCCCGAACTGCCATGTTGGATTTTCACCATAGCGATCAGGCGCTGAGGTGACAAAACAGTTTTTTCTTTTCTTCTGTTTATTTAAGAAGATAATACTTCTGCACTTTGGATTTATTTATTTTTTTAAAAATACTGTTCAGTGGAAACTCGTGACAATAAAAACAGGAGTAATCCACATGCGCCCACCATCTTGATTTGCAGACATGCCCGTTTGAACAACAAACACAGATAGCTTTGCATGTCTGCAATCTTGCAAAAAAAATTGTGGAGACAAATGAAAGATGTTGCAAATTGGTGTTAGTGCGCATCAGTCTAGATTTTATAGCCTCGTATAGAAAAGCCCCAGACCTGAACATACTTAAAATTTATCCTGCTGAAATCAAAGCATCTTTAAGATATGCACAATTTTAAACATACTGCACATAAACTTTGATCAGTTTACCAGTTCTTCAGGCACAGGAAGAGAATCAAGTAATCACTTTATACTTAAAGACATTATCTTTCTCAGTTACAGAGGGCAGCAGTTTTAAGTGATGAAGTGAACAAAATAAAATTATAAACTATCAATGCGTTTAAAACTTGTTTTAAAATACAGTTATTTAGAAAGAGGGGAAAAAACAGCTGAAGTTAAAGACTGTCCATATAAAGCATACTACAGCAATCCAAACAGGATGTAACTATAGCATATGTCACCACAGCCAGATGAGATACTGATAGGAATGCTACAGCTAGTGCACAAATCTAACCATACATATGTACTCCTGGCTACCACAGAAACCTGAGCTCAGAGATGAATCCAGAAGCATATCCAAGAGCCTGACCTGTACCATCAACAGAAGTATAAACTCATCCACCACAGGATGAACCATATTCCCTGATCTGTCTTTCAGCTAGTCAGCTGCACCTCTGTTGTGCTTTGATTAAATTTCAGTTTGTTTGCCTGCCCTCATCCAGTTCGTTAGCGATGACAGGCACTGGTTTAGAACAGAAACACCTTCCTTGGTCTGAGGTGGAATGAAGAGAATTGGGTGACATTGCATACTGCGTATAAGAGTCAAAGCAGCTTTTCTTCCTATCAAGACCACTGGCTGAGAAGTTAATTAGTCACTTTACCCGAAGCAGGAAAGTGAGTCTGGAGTCCCTGTAGCAGATGTGCCTCTGTTTTCCATTGCCCACATCAACAAGTGCAGTGATTACTTGGCCCAGGCAACTTAATGATCTGTTGATGTTGCCTGCCTCCTGCAAAGAAAACAGAAATCACTGAACAGAAATAAATTAAGTTTTGAAAATAATAGCAATTGCTATTTAAGTTTATCACTTAAAGATGCTATTATTAGACACTGCTGACCTTTAACCTAACTCCTTCAGCATGAGTATCTTTTTGTCTCTCAGATCCAGCCAAATCCACCAAATTCAGCTGAGAAGATCGGATATTCATAACTTCATTGTTCTTCTCTATTGATTCCACTGTGATAGTGAAGACAGCATGTGACCTTGATGACTCTCTGTTCATTGAGGTAGATGCTACACGACGATTTCTCCATCCCATTGTTAACACCTAGTCAGGGGGAAAACACTGGCATTCAACTACCAACATCAGGATTTCAACTAACTGTTCAGCTTAAATGTGTTAACTTCTTTTAATTCTAATTGAGACTTAGCAAGAAATGCTAATGAGTGTACAGATACAGCAGTGGATAAGAGATCTAATAATGTATGTTCTACATCTCCTATGTTCCAAAGTAACTTAGGACTTTATTAGATGCATAAAATACACAGTCATAACGCCACATAACCGCGAAAGGGCACGCATATCAGACATCATCGCCCTTTTGCAGTTATATCCCCGCCAAAACCTGTAGTTTTTTATTGACGGCTTCAGCAGTCAATAGATCCCTCATAGCGCTTTTGTGCTAGCATTGCCGGCATGTGAAACCTTACGCCATTGTACTCATACAAACGCAGCCTCAATGGCCGGTCTGGTGTGAACACTTCCAGGTGACCGTCAAGTAAGTGACACACTTTTTATGACCTCCCCAGGTTACTTGGAAGTTTTTTAGTGTTATTTTTTGTTTTATTTTTGAATTTCCCGCACTATGTATTCTCTCAAGAATATGTATAGGATTTTAAACGAGGAAGTGAACGGAGCTCCATTCACTTCCTCTTTCATTGTTGGGGAAGCCTTTGCTGGGATTAGAGGTAAGTGCGGTGGGGAGCGTTCTTTTGCTGTCATAAAAATGGAATACTTTTAAGGGGCTCATCTGATAAAGTCCCTAGTACATTATTTCCCAAAGTACTCTGCCTCACTCTTTCGAAATCACCTAACACATGTTAGGTGTGTGTGTGTTCAAATCCCACAAGGTTAGAATATGGGCCTTAGCTTCACTTGATGTTAATCCCTGAAGCATTAAAAAAATTAATCACTACAGGATGAGTATCTTTTATCTGTAATGCTTGAGACCTGAAATGTTCTGTATTTTGGAATACTTACTATACATAATGAGATAGCTTGGAGATAGGACCCAAGTCTAAACATGAAATTAATTTGTTTCATATACACCTTAACACATAGCCTGACGGTAAGTTAATACACAATGTTTTCAATAATTTTGTGCATAAAAGAAAGTTTGTGTATATTGAACCATCAGAAAGCAAAGGTGTCACTATCTCAGCCACCCATGTGGACAATTTTGGAGTATTTGGGATTTCAGAATTCCAGATAAGGGATACTCAACCTGCATTAATTTAAGGCACATTGGTTTCAAAGGATCTACTTAAGTATGAGCATGTTCAGATCCAATCCATGTGCTAGGACCCAAAGAATCTAATTTGCTTATATAAAATACTTCTGTGTGCATGAGTTGGGCAGCTGATTATGCCCCAGGAAATGCTGCTGTTGTAAGTCTCCTAACATTTGAGGCAGTTTGTGACATGAATGCATGAACATCTGCTATTGGAAGGGCAAGTCTAAAATGCCACCATGTACTGATAGTGCAAACATATGGCCTTTTGGATACCAGCCATTGAAAAGGCAAAGAATACAGCTAGGAACTTGCAGGTTTTGAGGAAATGGGTGCTCTGTCAGAATACATACAATCCAGGGGGAACTAAAGAATAAAATGTATGAAAAAAAGTCCCAGATCATAAAGCAACAATGTTCCTTCTTATCGTCAAGCTCTTCAAATCATAATAGTCCTGCATCAGTAAGCAATGCCAATGATAACACAAGGGTATGTCTACCTCGACCTTTCAAAATAGAGCATACTTGATACGCTTCAGCAGCTGAGGTCAACACTTGCTCCACTGCACCAACAACGAATACTCCTTTTGTGATGTGCTCTCTGAGGAAAAGTCCTGCTGAAGCAGAATCCAGCAAGTCAAATATCTGTTCATTGTAGATTTCAATAAACGAGCACTTACAGAGAAAATTCTTCCCAGTACCAGCCTAGAAGAAACATTAACATTTTTCTCAGAGCAAAAACTGTTTAACAGCAAGCATCAGATTTTACAATGTTATTACAGTCTATATGACAGTGTGAATTTATTGATCTCTTGGGATTTACAAAAATAAATATTTCTACCCAGATGTCTCAGTCTTTCCCGGTATTCAAAGTCTTTCTTACCCACTTTACTTCCATACTGTTCATTCATAACAAATGAACTACCATAGCTACATAACCAAAATAACCTGTTCTATCTAAACCCGGGACTCATAACAAGACAAGCATCTGCTATCTACAACGTGGAAACATTGTACAATGCTGCACTGTCTGTGCAACACAAGCCTACAACCTTTCTGCTTTTTAAAGGGCTGGATCAGAGAAATGGCAACAAGACATTTAATGGTTCTGTTCTATGGAACTTTTCCAGTGGCAACCTGGACCGGTTGCTCGTTCTTGGGGTTTTGTTTTGAACTTCAGTTCAGTTTGTCTTATGTTTAATGGGTAGTCTGTGACTAGCCACATCCAGCCTTTGTATGATGGTGCACACAGCTCCTTCTTGATATTTCTAATGTAACTACCAGTCCCAAAAAGTGTGGGATTCCTACTAAAATCAAAGCGATAACCTGCAATGAACCATTATAGTATGGCTGAAAGAGAGAACAGTGAGGGTAGCCAACATAGCATTGTACGGTATTCCACTAGAAACAGAAGCAAGGAAACAGATTCTAGTTTTCAATAGGACATAGTGGCAACAGAAGGATGTAGAAGGAGGTTGGGATACCGATCACATTTTATCATTTCAAGAGGAACCAACTGATAAATTACACAGTTCATTGCTTCCATAAAACAAATTTCCAAATATACAATAACCCCAAACCTGTAACCAAGACTTTCCTAAATAAAGAAGGGCATCTAAAAGATAGCAGCATATTCTAAATAAACTGAACTACCCTGAATAATTAATCTGCAATACTTTTTTTCATTATAAAAAGGCTTTACCTTTTCTTTTTCCCGTTCAATTAGAAAAAATAAGTATTCAAAGCTTCGTGGTATCACACCTCTCAGGTTATGTGTAAAGTTATCAGAGTCAGGCGGTCCTAAAAAGAGAATTTTCAGGATAAAAATCTGAGGCAGGGAAGCTCTTTGAAAGATAAAGAATATATATAAGCAAATTGGTTTGCTTTATTAGTAGCTTGCATAATTTCTGAAATAAGACAGAGGCCTCCCTTAATAAAGAAAAAAACTACTGTTAAAAGAGATATAAGATCCCTACGACAAAGAGACAACTTGTGGCCTAGGTGCTTCACGATCATCAGTCCCAGCTAGAAGAGCCAATGGTAAGAGATGATAGGAATAACAAGTTGTTCATTGCATCCTATACGATTCTGATATTTGACCTTTCTAAGGTTCTCTCTCGCCAATTATCACAGTGTTAGCCTTACATTCCTTTTTCTTTTCCCTTGGTAAAAGAAATGGTACACAGTAATAAACAGCTGCTTCTACTAGACAAACAATTAGTGTGAGGAAAACTACAGCTCATTAATCCAGGTGGAAGAATAAATATCATGGCTAAGACCATGCAATTCTTTTCTAGAAACAAATCCCCAAATTAGGGCAACCAGAGAAGTTATCACATATTATACATTGCAACAGTGGGCAGGCAGAGGGAATTTCATAAGGCTACCTAAACTAAAGCAGTTTAACTATACAATAGCTAAGCGCAAATCGTTGTATGTATACTTACCCATCATAGTAAACGTTTTTCCTGAACCAGTCTGGCCACTAAAAGAAAAGAAAAGAAAAGAAAAGAAAAGAAAAGAAAAGAAAACCACACACAAAATTATCCTTCAGTTCTATACATATGCATATATGGACAGACAGACAGACAACTGTACAGTAAAAGGTTTGAGGGTAGAATACACGATTTCTATGAAGGTCTCATGTTCAACCCATGGAATCTCTACTTACAGGTGATCAGTTTACCATTAATGTGGAAGACTCTGCTTAAGATCATGGAGGGTCATGTTTAGGCAGTCAGTAATACTGTGCTAGATGTATAAAAGGCATCTTCCTGTGAAGTACTTTTCTAACAGGGCAACTCATGGAAAAATTCAAATCAAATATTTTAAATGTACACGAAATGAAAAAGGTTGAAAGCTTACTATGCAAAAATGGTTCCATTGTAGCCATTCATGCATGATTCCACTATATTTTTTGCCACACTTGAGAACACCGATTCCTGGGCAGAAAACATCAAAACTGTTAATATTTTTATACTGATGAAATATGAAATAACATTAAAGAACTATTATTATGCACAAAATAATGAAATCAATGAGACTTGCTTCCAAGTAATAGTTTGCAAGTAATAGGATGGAGCCATTATGAAAATAAGCTTAATGAATATAGCTATTACTAAAACAGAAGTTGATAATGTGTCATAAATCTCAGCAATACAGATTAGACTGCCAAATGAACTTGCTATTCAACCTTCAGGTAGCACTTTTTGCTTCTTTCCCTTACACTATTTCCTTCCAACCCTCATGCAGTTTAAGATTATAAACTCAAGGGATATAATTACATCGTATCTCTGTGTAACACCTACCTGTTGTAGGTATATGAAAGATATTGGGTATACAGCTAAACTATATTGTTGTATTATAAGGGCAATATCTTACCAGTGGTTTTACTGTTTCTGTTTATCTGTCAGTGTATTACATTGCACAGCTTCTAAGAAGGATTAGTAAAGATGAGCAGTGCCTTAAGGGAAGGAGATTCATGATGCTTCATTCTATGAGAAGAGGAACCTGCACTAAAGGATAATGCTCTACAGTAGAAAATGCAGGGGTACCCATGAAGAATATAAAACATAATCCAAAGTACACATTGTAGCAATACCTTTATTGGGCCAGCTACTAAAATACCCTAAAGGTACCAGATGCCATCTGATCTTGGAAGCTAAGCAGGGTCAGCTCTGATTAGTACCTGGAAGGGAGACTGCCAGCAAACACCATGTGCTCTAGGCCATGTTTCAGAGAGAACTGCCAAAACCACCTTTGAGTATTCCTTGCCTAAGAAAACCCTATGAAATTCATGGGGTTGCCATAAGTCAAAAGGCAACTCGCAGGCACATGTACACACACACACACGTAAAATTCATCATACCAGTCTGTGAAGCACGCTAGCTTCTTTAGCAGGCCAATGATGGTAAACAATAAATGCAGGGGGGAAAACGGAGGTTGTTAAGAGTCAAAGGTCTGCTGCTGGCTGGCTTGAGATGTTAGAGAAAGTGTGTCTATACAGACTCCAAAATGGCCATGAGGTGACTCAAACCAAAAGCAATAAAAGAAATATTTCTATCTGCCATTTGCAGCTAATCTTCCATTTACAGATATAGTTAGACATTTATTTAAGCATTCAGCCAAGTGGGAAAATAGACATAATTTTCCTAATGCAATCTAGCTAATACACTTCCTGATCATGCCCATGAAGTTCAGTCTGTTGAATTCAGAGGAGGCTGTGAGCCAAGCTGTCTGCCTGTCTCCAACAGCCTCACCCCAGGATGCTTCTTTGTTGTCTTTGTCCCACTCTGCTCTGGAATCTTTGATTGGTGAGTGTGACTTGTGATATATGTGATGCTGCTGACCCTGAAAGGTGTCACCTTTCTCCAGTCCCTAGTTAACCCTTTGTTTACCTAATGCTGTACTGGAAGATAATGGGAAATGGGGTCTTTCCCATTATCACAGCATCAGAGATCTCACACATGACTTTATGGTTGCAAAAGGAGAAAGAATTTTTACTGTTTATTTTAACTGCTTTTATTCCTAGCCACTTCATGGGCCTTGGGTGGTGGTGGTTTGAACTGTCTGCTAGATAGACTCTGTCTATAGTCAATATCTGGGTGACTCCTCATTGGTAAAGACCCTTTTTAGTCTAAAAGGGTGCTGAGAAATATGCCAGAATTGCCTCCTACACCCCTAGGGGGCATGTGGAAGTATTTCAGCTGCCTTAGGGGGAGGGGCTCATTTTCCCCACCTAAAAGTAGCTTGATAACAATGTTACCTTGCACTGTGCCAGTCCCTGAAGAGAAATACACCTCTACAATTTCAGTTGAGGAATTCTGAACAACTTATAGTACACAATTTTGTAATGCGGAACATGTCGTTGAAAAAGAAATTATGTTTCTTTTCTTCATATTTCTACAGATGCTTAATATTTCAGTTATTTTCAGTAGAAATTATTTAAGACCTAAACAATTACTTAAGAACTAGAAACAAATTATGTTTATATTGGCAGTGCCCGTAAATTACCTGTGTTGTATCTACATCTGCCACATGGTCAAAGGTGAAGATCTTAGGTTCAGGCTTTGAATGCAGACGAATGGTATTTGTTGAAAGAACAGATAAACACAAGCCATGATCCCCATCAACATGAATAGTTTCTTCTGAAGGAGGACGCACTCTAACATAAACCTTGATAGCATCATCTTCAGCACTAAATAAATCAACATTTGCATGAGTATTTTAATAAAATAGCTACTACATTTGTGAAATTAATTTGTTTTTGTTTAGTATATATAACCTAGCATCCAACCAGTTCTCATAAATATATTGATCACCAACAATGGTCTGCCCTGGCCTCACATTGGGAGGCATGGAGACCCACTATCCACAATGCTGCAGCCTTATTTGAGAACTCACGCCGAACAAGCCTTGAAGAGAAACGACAACGCAGAAAGAATCACAACGCAGAAACATCACCCAAGGAGACCTTCTGCTGTGCTTTCTGCAACCGGACTTGTTTATCTTGGATTGGCCTTTTTAGTCATCAGCGCGCTTGCAGAAAGCGCAGGATGAGTCCTTCCTGAATCTTCATTTGCAAAGAAAAGCCAGAAAGAATTTTTCTTTCAGTTACACTGTGCAGCTATGTTTCATGAAAATACGTTACTACTGTAGGGACCCCCATACCTGCTAGGGATTGGTTCGGGGCGGGGGGGGGGTTGCGTGGATACTGAAAACCATGGATAATAGTGAACACCATTGAAAATAATGAGACTTCTGGTTTAAAATACCATAGAGTTGCCTTGGAGGACCTAGAAAATGGCTAGAGAGGACACATTTTCTAGGAAGATTCTATGGTAGGTGTGCTGGTTTGTGTCCCGTGGATAACTGAATCAGTGGATACAGGGGTCCTACTATATCTTGTTATTGTATACCCCTAAATATATAGTAACTGGTATCCAATCTAATGATTGTATTATAACCAAGTATAAACCCCCCCCCCGCATAGTTAGACAAAATTGTTTGATTCTAATGTAGGCTGACCAGCAGTTTCTCACACCATCACCTTGCTTACTTCTGAATTACTCAATAGAAGTTAGCTATAAAATTCTTTGGTTTAATGTTTGCATACAAGAATTAATAGAGTCTTACCTACATGAAACTGAAACCATGTCTCCTGACTCTCCTGGAAAACAAAAGTAAGCCAGTGCATTTATGTGAGGAAGGGTGATATTAACATCATATTACAGTATGTGTGTGTTTGTATGTGCTTTCAAGTCACCTGCCAATTTATGGTGACCCATGAATTTCATAGGATTCTCTTAGGCAAAGCATACTCAGAGGTGGCTTTGCCCATTCCTTCCTCTGAAATATAACCTACAGCATCTGGTATTCATTGCCTGTCTCTCATCCCAGTACTAACCAGGGCTGACCCTGTTTAGTTTCCAAGATCAGATGGGATCTGGTGCCTCGAGGGAATGTATACATGTTAGAAAAACTGGAAGGTCAGCATAATACTATGCCTTTGATTGCCTAGCCCCACTTTTGCCTGGAATCCTATGCATACTTCTACATGCATACATTAACTTGCACCATTAAAGAGATTATTAAAATGGGCAGCGTCCATAGTGAGTGAGAGAGCTATGTTTGGCTTGAGGTTGTTGCTGTTTTTTGTTTTTTTTAAAGAGGCCTGGGAAACATTTCCTGTGATGAACTTCAGCAGACATCTTAAAATATGCAAAAAGTTGCAGCTAAGGTTAAGAAGGGGAAGGATATAAAACGAACTCATAAAATGATATTGTTTTTCGAAAAGGATAAAAAAATGAACTCATAAATGATATTATTCTTCAGCATGTATCTGAAAGGAAGCTTGAATATCAAAAGTATCTCCTGTCAGTCACTTGGAGACTTTGATTTAGAAAGCAAAATAATAATAATAACAATAATTTGTTTATATTCCGCCTTTTCCCTAGGGAATCAAAGCAGAGTACAACATAATTATAACAATAAGATATTCTAACAATAAAAGCTCAAAGTTAAAAAACAATCCCATATCCCTTCCCTCCCCCAAATCATAAAAACAAAAAATAATAAAATAGTTTATTGTTTTAGTTTTAGTTCAGTTCTTAAATTAAAGTCCTTTAAACTCCTTGAAGGGATTCATTTACTTTCTTTATGGGAATAAGGGTATTCTTCATTATGTTTATTTTTTTCTTGGATTTTAAAATATTTGATTATTCATTCTTTATTTGCAGACTGTGTTTCAGGGATTTGATATTGTATAATCTCCTTGATTGGTCAATTAAAAGACTTAAAAAAGAACTATGATCCTATAACACTAATGACTTCAAATAACTACAAAAGTACTGATCTGTCTCCAAATATGAGCAACTGTGCAATTTCCTGGAAATATACAGTATAACCTGAAATATCTTTACAATGTTATTTTTTTGTACACTTCAGCGCTCCTCATATTATCATTGGTCTTTTGCAAATTCATTCGCTTTTGCCAGTTGAATGCACTTTATTTAAAATCTTTCCTTTTCAGTTTTTACACCTGTTAGGAAACTTTACTGAAACTTTGAGAACTGTTCTATAACCAAACCTTGTAAGTAAAATAACTCTAAATGTTCACCCATCCTATGCTAGCCAACAAATTTTAGATATAAATTCCCAATTTAATTTATAGCACATTTGTTAAATAGGTTATTGATGGGTTCAGGGATGGCCACCTCTGGAGGTAGTACAGGATCAAATTTTATTGGAGAGAAGTGTTTCCCCCCCACCAACTTCCTACTTTATCCAGTTTTCCAAAGAATTATACAATTTATATCAAATTGACTTTGTTTACAATGATTTAACAGTACATATCATTTCTCATATTATAACCATACATAACACTTTAACAATACATTTTAACAATACATATCACTTCACCGATTTCAAAATTTCTCTTCTAATTTTTTATGTATGCTCCTTATCTCTTAATATTAGTCTTCCCTCATTAGTTCTCATTTGTTGTCTCATGGGGTCACATCACAGTGCTTCACCCTTACCGTTTCTTTTACATTTTTGTGTTATTCCATTTCTCTGTCTTCTTCCCTAATTAATTTGGTATGTCTCTTTTCTCCACTTATCACCATTTTTCTACCTTCTTCACCTTTCCTTTCCTTTCCTTTCCTCTAGATCTCTAGAGAAGTGTGTTTTTAACATTGGAATAAAGGTTGTTAAGCAGGAAAAAAAAGAGAACTATGAACATAAAAATTTAAAAAATGATATTGTTTTTTTCTAAAATCCTCGCAAATTGGAGGCAGGCCAAGCTGCTATTCGACTCTCCCGTTGTTCGGCTGAGGTAAACGCCAGGGAAGGGGAAGCAGGCAGCAGAGCTCGGGCTGCTTGAGCTCCTCTGAGGGGCTTTCGGTTTCCAGTTAAGCCGCCGCCGCCGGCGACCCCCTTCCCCGTCCCCTCGGGCTTTATACCAGCCTCCCACCCCATCTTCACCACCCCTGCTTCTCTTACCCTTCGTCCCGAGGGAGGCTTCTCGGTCTCGCCCGCCTTCCACGACTTCTCCGTAAGCGAAGGCACCGAAAACCCAGGCTCAAAATGGCGCCTCCTTTGAATTTGGCGCTAAAGGGAAGCCCTCGACGTCGCCGCGGTGAAGCCGAAGCGGGCGCGGCCATTGAGGGAGGACCGAGGGAAAAAAAAAAAGGGAAGTGGCCCAGGCCGGCCGCCGTCGTCACGTGACCCAGCAGGAGGCGGGCGGTTGTTTTGACGCGGCGCCCTTTCGCCCGGCTCGCTATCTTGTGCCGCCGCCGCCGCTGCCATGAGCAAAAGGAACCAAGTGTCGTACGTGAAGCCGGCCGAGCCCGCCTTCCTGAGCCGCTTCAAGGAGCAAGTGGGGTACCGGGAGGGGCCCACCGTAGAGACCAAGGTGATGACGTCAAACGTTCACCCCGCCCCTTTTCATTGGCCCCACCCTCTCCCTTAAAAGCCCCCCCTCCCCGCCCTCGCCTCGGTTCTTCCACAGGAGGAGGTGTTGGGTTTGTTTCTTTACCAGGGACTCCCTTTAAATATCTTTGGTTGCTGTGGTCCCCAAGGCTTAACTCAAGATTTAAAACCTTAACAACAATAAAAATACATAATAATAATAATGATGATGATAATAATGATACAGTTGTCCTTTCATATTTTCTGGGCTTTGGTTGTTATTATTATTAATAATAATAATACAGTTGTCCCTTCATATTCTCTGGGCTTTGGTAATTAATAATAATAATAATAATAATAATGTTGTCCCTTCATATTTTCTGGGCTTTGGTAATTAATAATAATAATGACAATATAGTTTTTCATATTCTCTTGGCTTTGGTAATTATTATTATTAATAATAATAATACAGTTGTCCCTTCATATTCTCTGGGCTTTGGTTCCAGGACCCCCCCCCATGGATACCAAAATCCATGAATACTCAAGTCCCAATATATGCAATGGCATAGCAAAATGGTGTCCCTGATATAACATGGCAAAATCAAGGTTTGATTATTGGATTATTATTTTTTAAGGAATTTTTTTCAAGCCAAGAATACTTAAATCCATGGATACCAAATCCGTGGGTATAGAAGGACAACTGTAATAATAATAAAATTGCACCATCCATTAAACCTTCCCTCAGAGGCACTGAAAGGAGAGGGAGGACTTACCTCCTGCTTCTTCCTGCAAGTTTGTGGCTGGAGCAGATTGAATGGCAATGTGTAGGCCAAGCCAGCCAGTCTTTGCCTTGGCTCCTATCACATGTCTCCTCCACTGCAGGGAGGAGGTGGGCCAAGCAACTTTCAAGCTTTTGTAGACCCCCTGTGAGGACATCACAGACCCCTGGGATTCCCTAGACCCCAGGTTAAGAATCACTGGTGTAGGGGATGCAGGATCAGTGCTTGTAAAGTTTTCTTCAGACCTAAGCAGCTGAATTATTATGGCAGCACTCTTGAGTCTTTGGACTTTATCATACTATGGGCTTTATTAGATGCTGCAAAAACTGTGTCATAAGGACGCAATGATAACGATAAAGGGCGCAATTATCAGATGATGTCATTCTGCCATTCTGGGGGTGTAGTGTGGGCATGAATACGACATCACTTTTTATTGATAGCTTAGCCCGTCAATAAAAAAGTGACACCTCGTCCACACCAGTGCTACACCTTGGGAATGGCTGAACAACAAGGGTGTCTGATAATTTCGCCTTTTGTGTTATTGTCATGTCCTAAATGACACGGTTTTGTAGTGGTAGGTACCTCATCTGATAAAGTCCAAAAAAGCGATACAAGGACTCCCTGAAACAACATCTCAGGCTCGGCCAAATTGATCACCAAGAATGGCCCAACCTGGCCTCACATCGGGAGGCATGGAGACGCACTATCCACAATGCTGCAGCCTTATTTGAGAGCTCACGCTGAACAAGTCTTGAAGAGAAATGAAAACGCAGAAAGAATCACAACCCGGAAACATCACCCAAGGAAACCTTCTGCTGTGCTTTCTGCAACCGGACTTGTTTATCTTGGATTGACCTTTGTAGTCATCAGCGCGCTTGCAGTAAGCGCAGGATGAGTCCTTCTTGAATCTTTGTTTGCAAAGAAAAGCCAGAGAATTAGCTAACACACATTGGAAACTGTTTAATGCAGTGTAGATGTGTAAATAGCTATTGCTTAAAACAATTTGTAAGCCGCTCTGATAGCCTTGTGGCTGAAGAGCGGGGTATAAATAAATAAATAAATAAAGTGCTGGCTTTGACTTATAAAGCCCTATACGGTTTGGATCCAGGTTACGTATTTGAAGAACCTTATCTCCCTTTATGAGCCCATTAGAGCTCGTAGATCATCTGGAGAAGCCCTTCTCTCTGTCCCACAACCTTCTCAGGCCCATTTAATGAGAATGATGGAAAGGCCCTTCTTGGTGGCTGCTCCTAGACTGTGGAACTCCCTCCCTAGAGAGACCTGGATGGCCCTGTCTCTGTACCGATTTTGGCCACAAGTAAAAATATTTTTGTGCCTTCAGACATTTACAATTTGATGGGGCGTATGTGCTGCACAGCTTGGGTTTGAAGGTGTATATAGTTTTATTGTATTTTAATATTTTAAATGTTTTTAAATGTTTTAACACTTTAAATTGTTTCATTTGTTTTTTAAAATTTCATATTTATATTTTTAATGTTTGTATATTGTTTTTAAACTCACTGTTAGCCTATATTGGGAGAAAGGTGGAATATAAATAAATAAATATACTACTACTACTACTACTAATAAATATAGGCTACAGCACCTGCTATTCATTCACGCTCTCCCATCTAAGTACTAACCCTGCTTAGCTTTCAAGATGACAGGATCTGGTGTCCTGGGCTTTTAATAACCATTTTGCAGATAAAATCTCTTGCATAAGAGGCAACTTAGATGCCATCATTGGAGCGGAAGTTGATAATGGGGTGTCTAGCAGCTCTGTAGTGGGATTACACTGGATCAGTTTCAATTAGTGAGTATTGCTGATGTGGACAAGCTGCTGGGGTAAAAAAGGGAGAAAACTTATATTCTCAATTCCTTTCCCTCTTGGCTGGTTGTTCAGGGAGGAGATACAATTAGATTTCAAATGCACCATATTATTAATGAGTCAGATAGGGGAACTTTCCATTTTGTTTTTAAAAAGTGGTTAGACCATTTCTGAAAAAGCCCTCCCTGGGTCCCCTGGACCGTCATAATTATAGGCCAGTGTCTAATCTTCCTTTTTGCACAAGGTCTTCGAGAAGGCAATTCCCATCCAACTCTAGGTGGTCTTGAATGACACATACTTCCTTTGACCCATTTCAAACCAGCTTCAGAGCAGGCTGTGGATTTGAGACTGCTGTGGTCACCTTAGTGGATGGTCTCCATCTTAACACTGACAGGGGGAGTGTGTACCTGTTGGTGCTTTTAGAACTTAAAGTGGCATTCGATACCATCGACCATGGGGTCCTCCTAGAATGCCTGCGGGGGTTGGTAATCAGAGGCATTGTGTTGCAGTGGTTCTGGTCTTATCTCTCAGGCTGGTTCCAGATCATGGTGCTTGGTGATAGCTGCTCCTCAGAAAAGGAACTACTATGTGGCATCCCACAAGGTGCCGTTCTATCCCCAATGTTTTTTTTAACATGTACACAAAACCGCTGGGAGAGATCATCCGAGGGTGGGATGCTAACATATGCTAATGACACCCAAATATATTTCTCCATGCTATCAAAAACAGCATTAGATAAGCATCTGAATGAATGCTTGAAGGAGGTAATGGGCTGGATAAAGAAAAACAAGTTGAAACTGAATCCAGACAAGACAGAGGTGTTTACTATTAAGGATCCTAATCTGGATTTCCAAGTGTGTCAACCAGTTCTGGATGGGGTTCCACTCCCGCTGAAAGACTGTGTTCGCAGCTTGGGAGTGCTCCTGGATCCGTCTCTCCAAACGTCAGCTCAGATAGATGCAATAGTCAGGATTGCTTATTATCAGCTTCAGCTGATCAGCTGCGCACCTTCCTAGAACTGGAACTAAAGATGATACTGCATGCACTTGTAACCTCAAGGTTGGATTTCTGCAATGTGCTGTACATTGGGCTACCTCTGTACCAAGTTAACTCCAGTGAGTTCAAAACATGGCAGGCAGATTGGTTACAGGTACATCCAGGTCTGAGTACATTACACCAATATTAAAATCACTCCACTGGCTGCCAGTTTCCAGGCAAAGTATAAAGTGTTGGTTATTACCTTTAAAGCCCTACATGATTTTGGTCCAGGTTACCTTCAGGATCATCTCCTCCCATACAATCTGGCCTGTACACTCAGGTCCTCTGGGGGACATTTACTTCAACTAGCTAGGACTAGACTGGCAACTGTTACCCAGAGGACCTTTTCGTCAGCCGCCCCCAGACTGTGGAATGACCTGCCGGAAGAGATTCACCAGCTAAACATGTTGTCTGAATTTAAAACAGTGCTAAAGACCTATCTTTCAGCAGGCCTGCCCAGTTATTTTAATCCATGAATTTTAAATTGATATTTTAAGTTTATGGATGATTTTAATATAATGTTTGTTTTAATCCTATGTGTTTTAACCTATGTGTTTAAATGATTTTGTGTTTTAGTTACATATTACAGTGTATTTTAATTCATGTTGTACCCCACCTCGAGCCTTGGGGAGAGGCGGGTAAGAAATAAATTTATTTATTTATTTAGGCCCTAAGGTTAATGCACGCACATTCTAAAAGTTGATTAAACTCATATAACTTCCTTGGATAAATGTGTAACAATTGTGATTGTGAATTTTGTTGATTTATTGTTCACTTGTGTTCTGGCATTAAAGTGATAAAACTTCAGCTGTGACTGTATGTTGATAATTGATGACTGCAAATCTAACATGTCTTAGTTACCTGGACTTATTTTGAGAATGGGTTTAGAAATTGTATGCATGCTGCCTTAGTCCAGACTAAATACTGTTCTCTGTGCTTGTAACTGCTCTTGTGTAGCTATTTTTCTTTGGACTGTAAATATTGGAAGTATGAGTATATTGATGCTTTTAGTGCCCTTGCTTAGAGGCACCTATCTCTTATATTATCTTCCCTTATGATTCCATGGGAAGGAGGGGTCTAGATTCTTTGGATCTCATGCCCATTGCTTGGCATTGCCCATTCCTGGTCTTAGAGGCAAATGTAGCAGCATGTTGAGGGCTGGCTTCCTCGCTTCCAGGAGATGGTGGCGGCAGCTGCTGCAGCAGTGTGCCAGCATGCCTGCCTGGGCTCTGACCTGTTTCGCAGAGGTAATGGTGGAGGAATGGGCCTGGTCCAGGGACAGAATATGTTGGTAAGGAGCCAGCGTATCCTGGCTCATTAGATGAGCCCTCAGTTAGTATGTGCAAGAAATGAATGTGGATAGCACAGTGTTAATTTCCTTGCTGACACAATTATAGTGCTGCAAGTGTTAAATTGGTCAGTGTTCACAACTGAACAGATGTGTTGGAAATGTTGTATGTATGTATATATTTATTTATTTATTTATTTTATGTATATGCTGCCTTTCCCCTGGAATGGCACCCAAGGCGGCTCACAGATAAAATTAGTTTAAAGCAATACAATTTTAAAACAATTAAAATCACAGTATGATATTATGATTAAAAGAATCAAAAGTTAAAAACAGAAATAAACACAGCACACAACCTAATAAAAAAACCTCCCTCAGAATGATTACATATTATTAAAAGCCTGCTTGAACAGAAACGTCTTTGCCCATTGTCAAAAGGAAAGCAGGGAGGGAGTCAGCCTTGCGTCCTGTGGAAGGGTGGGGACAGCACTGAGAAGGTATAAAGTTGCATAATGTATAGATCTTTGAATTATGAGCTGTACATGTACTTAATATGTTTCTCTTTATCTACTGAACTCCCTGGAAATATGTTCAAACCATATTGCTAAAATACCAGTTTGCTTATGTGGGTTGGTCTTAAATAGAGAGGTGGTTCAAGCTTTAGGATTAAATGAAGTGAGTTAAATGAAAACTGAAAAATAACACTCAACTGTATAAATTCCCTCTGATTTTTCTAGGCTTCGTATCTGAGTTAAGTGTCTTGATTTACTATTTGTTAGATGTATTTACATCCTGCCTTTCCTCCAGTGAACTCAAGGTGGCATACATGGCTCTTTTTCACACTTTATCCTCTGTGGAGTAGGCCAAGGAGAGACGGAGAATGACTCAAGTAAGTTTCATGGCTTAGTGGAGACTAAAACCCAGACCTGCCAAGGCCCAGTCTGCCACTTTTAATGTATGCACTGCACTAGCTCTCCATATTGTTCACCACGCTGGTTTAGAAGAAATTCATTTGACTGGCAAAAACTCCACATGTTAACCAGAGGGAACTGTTTGCAGAACAAGCAGAATGACATCTATGCAGAAGAATTGGTGGGTGGGATGCTAAAAGAGCAGGAAATCCAAGGAAAAACAAAGGCAGAAATGGCAGAGCTATTTCTGAAAGGAAAAAGAGGGAAGTAAGTTGTGTGTTTTAAAAAATAGAGAAGGAAGGAGGGGAGAAACAGCAGAAGTCTGAGCAGGGAAGACAAATAAAGGGAACACCAGACTTTGGGAAAGGAACAGTTTAGTAATCTGTGTGCGACTACATACTTTTTCAGAAACAAACAGCAGAGGGAGTGCATGGTAACAGAGCTAATGTTATTTTTAATCTACCACTTTGTAAGGAGAACAGCTGTTTTGATCAGTTATACCAAATTAGCCAGCATGATAGAAGGAATGCCATTGCCAGATTTTATGGTAGTCTCAGACCCAGGATCCTTATCCATGTGTTTCACTTACTACAGAAATAATTAGGTGGGAAGCTTTCCTTAACATTTAACAAATTCCTGCCATTTAAATTCTTTGTTCTGCCTCCAGAGAAGTGCATCTGCCACATATGCTGTTTGGCTGAGCACTTTGTTTCTCTTTGAACATCAGCCCTTCTGTACTGCCCAACAAGCTGTTTTTGACCTCATTGAATGAGTCCTGGGTTTAAAAAGTGACTTGCATTAAATGACCAAACCAGACTGAAATAACTCCATTACTCTTGATTAACTCCAGCGGGCTTTCAAGTAACTCATTGGCAGCATAAGAGACATTTGATTTTGTTAGGTATTCCTCATATTAGGGCTGTGTGTGCGTATGTGTGTATGCATGCCTATGCAAGAGCATTAAAACAGGGTAGAGTTAGAGATTCCATGTCCTGTACACAAGTGCCAAATGTATTTGGTGGGCTGTGTCTATTGACAAAGGTTGTCGTTTCTTAAGGTTGTCAAACAGAGAAAATTCTTCAAGCACCTATTGTTTTGAGTGTAGTTTATCCTGTCTCAGGAAGGGTTGGATCACTGTAGGGTGGGAGTTCTGCAATCACATGGAAAATCTGATAATTTTAATCTAATAATGGAAAATCTGAAAATCCCCCGCCTACCTTCCACATTACTGAAAAAGTTGGTTGGGTAAAAACCATCTATCTCATCAGCTCTCAGATAATTAGAAATGGCCTTTCAAACACCTCACTCCAAAACAGTAAAAAACAAAACCCCAAAAGGTGACCAGGAATGACACAATGTCACTTTTGGTTGCACAAAATGATGGCCATGACTGTGTGCTGTGAACCTCTGGGGTGACCAGACATCAGTGGGCTGTTGTCCTCCAGGCCATGCTAGTGTCTGGTTTAGACAAATACGGGATTAATTCCAACTTGCCAAAAAGAATATACGGCAAGGAATTAGAAGCAGAAGGACAAAGACTTTTTCCATTTGCCCTTATTATCAACACTTCTTCAACAGATTTTATAGTATGCTGGAAAGCAATTTGTAGTTCTGCATTTGATGTTATGGTGGTTTGATTGTTTTCCTATTTTCTTTGCATGGATGAATGTTCTAGGAATGAAGAAATGAGAAACAGTACAAACCTTCAAGCTGGGTTTCTCTGCACAGATAAAAAGCTGTCAGTTTTGTATTTTTGATGGAAGCTGACTGGCTAGCAGTGGCACTTCATAGAACTCTGAAATTGTTTGAGCGCTGTTTTAAATGTAGCTGTCTTTGAATATAACAGATTCCCAAATATAGAATGAGTTCCAGAATGATTAAACCCAGCTGGTAACTAGAACTGTGTTGTATATAAGATGCTTGAACCATGGCAGCTATACACATTTCAAAAGATTATACTGTATACTTTGCAGCTAATGATGCAATCCTAGGCTTTCTTATTTGGAAAGAAATGCCATTGATTCCTAAATATATTCTAGTGAAGATGATTCAGGTTCAGCTCAAGTCCCACTGAATTCAATGGGACTTCTCAGGTACATACAAATTGCACTATTACTCTAAGTGTCTGACACTGGCAAGACCAGTAAAGTAAATAATTTTCTGCCATGTTAGAGTTGACAAATGAAGCAAGAATAAAGGTTCATATACACAGGCCAAGATATGCCATTAATAATAATAATAATATCTCCCCACCAGCATTCGCACAAAATGGGAAGAAGTCTAGATGAGCACACTGGTGCATCACTGCAGCTGCCACAGTCTCTCTCACTCTCCCAGAAGCTAGGAAGCCCACCCGCAACATGTGACCAATGCCCCCTGCATGTGACCTGCCTTGGTCACATGCTGCAGGACTCCTTCTTGCTAAAGAAGAGCAACAGCAGACCGGCAGCTGCAGTGACAGGCCAGAATGCTGGAATGGGCTCCTGGAATCACTCAGGCCTGATCTGTTTTTTGCCAGTGGGAACAGATTAAGACAGTATTATTTTGAAATGTTTTATCAGGCCCTATCCTATCTTCCTCTATCTTAGCCTTACTTTTGCCCCAGGGATTGTGAGGACTGCGTGGGGGTTGTGAGCAAAAGCTCTGCAGGGCTCTAAGACATGGGCAAGACAGGGTATATTTCCTGTGTTTTTAAGCGCTAAGAGAGATTTCTCGAAAGGCCATGGTAGCTGATATTTCACAGGTCTTGTCTATATGGTCAAAATAAGATGAACAGGATGCGAACGTATGGCAATCCATTCATACAGACATGTACATAAATATGTGTCATTCATAAGGGGGGAAGCCAGATCCACCGCAAAGTCCGTGTGTGTTGCATCCGGGACCTCATCAGGATTTTTTTAAAAGCTCCATATAACATGCAAATGTGTGATTGTTTGAACACTCGCATTCGTGCAGATATGAAAGGCAGCGTGATCTGATTGGGTGGACGAGCATGGGAGAGGTGCTAGCAAACAGGGAGAGTGCCTGTGGCTGTCATGTTAAATTTTCGGCTAAGTGAGGGTCCAGTAAGTCGATAACATGGCAATCTTATACTCTCTTTTTTTGTAAATACGAAGTATCGCTTGTGTGCACCATGGGGAACTGCTTTTTACCCAAAAAAATTGGCAGCAGCAGATTTAAATTTGAGAGCAAATCACTCACGGCCGCCATCTTGGCTAGGGGGTCATGTGGAGTTTAGACCGTGAAGACAGGTCACATCATTGCGAATGCCTGCTTTTTCAGACGTGTTCGTATTTTTCCCCTTGTATAGACAAGACCTTAAAGTACTAAATCAGCATCACTGAAAATACTGGTTTCCTGATAGCAAGTAGTGTGATTATATATATTGCCTGACCACTCCTCCTTAGCTCCTCCTGTGAGCAGGAGCTACAAAAGTAGTCAGAAATTTACCAGAGCACAAAAGCCTAGTACAGTACTTTGTCTAAACCTGGACTCCTGAGTTATCTAACAAGCCACAGTTTGAAGCGACTTACAGATCTAGTCAGACAGCTTAGAATATTACTTTTAAAGAGTAAGGGATTCCTATTATTCTTTATAGTGTTTAAAAAGTAATTTGGTATTGTTACTCATAGTTATGTGAAAGAAGTAACTTGTGTTACTTGTTTTGCTCATTATTTTTCATTATTTTTGTGGTGGGGGAACTTGGGATTGATAAGAGAATGGCATAAAACTTGGGTGGAAATCATGTTAAAATCCCCTTTAAAAGTAACTTTTAAGAAGTAACTGCATAGCATCACTTGTTGCACCAATAAAGTTGTTGACCTAACTTGTTACATCATTTTCGATATATAGTTTTGTTATTCTCTCAGTAACAAAAATTTTGAGGAGTAACTCGGTGTGGCATAGTGGTTTGAGTGTTAGACTATGACTCTGGAGGCCAGGGTTCTAATCCCACTCAGCCATGAAAACCCACTGGGTCACCTTGGGCAAGTCAGACACTCTCAGCCATCAGAAAACCCTGTGACAGGGTCTCCATAAGTCAGAAACAACTTGAAAGCACAGAACAACAAAACTCATGTCAAGTAACTAATTCTGGATCCAGGCTTCTTGTAAGAAAGAAATGACAAGCTAGGTTCCAGACCAGGATATAAAGCTATGCTTTCCCAGCCTGATTAGTTTATGGTTTAACAACTCCAGCTTGCTGAAGAAGCCAAGCAGGAATGATCAGGCATCAAGCATGAAATAAGATCAATGGTAGAAGTGAGACTTGCATGTAGCTTCAGGTGCAACTAACACTAGACTGAATTTGCTTCTAAGGAGATTTTCACATGGCAAAAATATCCCCCAGAGAAATCGGGACAGAAATATTTCTGTCCCGGAAGCAGCACCGCGGTTTGCACGCCCAGTCCCCTCTCCCAATATGCCATTGTCCTCACGCTGTGTTTTTTCTTCCCTCTTCCGTAATATTTTATTAACGGTGAACTCCCGTTAGTAAAATATTACGAAAGAGGGAAGAAAAAACACAGCGTGAGGACGACGGCATATTGGGAGAGGGAAGTGGGCGTGCGAACTGCGGCGCTGCTTCCGGGACAAAAATACTTCTGTCCCGATTTCTCTGGGGGATATTTTCCCCATGTGAAAATCTCCTAAGTGACAATTCCTTTCTGGTCATAATTCATAATGAAATGCATGCACTGCCTCAAATGAGCATGTCTTAGAGTGAAGCTAAATTATGTGGGGAGTCAGTTGATGCATTTGTTATTTGAGTGTACCTTTTATACCCTCTCCTCATTTCACAGAAGAGCAGCATGAGGAGGAGAATTGTTGCAGCCCAGCATTCTTCCTGGTAGTCTATAATTTTATGCTTTCTTGGTCTTGATGCTGAGAGTTTGTTCTTTTCCTAAAAGAACTAGTTAGATGCTAGTATCTTTTTATGCTTCTTTAAAGATTATTTCTGGGATGTATCTGAGTATGTACTCAGTTCTGACTATGTATCTGAGTAGTTTAGCTTTTCATGTTTTTTTCCCTAGAGAGAGCAGCTCCCTGTTCATGATGATGATGATGATGGAAGTGACAAGGAGGATGAGCAGCCACAGGTGATTGTACTGAAAAAGGGGGATCTGAGTGCAGAAGAAGTAATGAAGATCAAAAAGGAAATGAAAGAGGTTTCCAAGGCCACAGGTACATTGTGGGGGAACCCTGGGTGATCAGCAAACAGGGAAAATGATGGGATGAATGCAGTCACATCTACATTTGGAACAGTCAGTGTTCTTTACTAAGCAGGATGGCTGTCTGTGCATGTAGCCTCTTCTGATAACTCAGTAACACTGCATATGACACTTCTCAATCCCCTACTCTGCTTCTCATCTTCTCTTTTCCCCACCACTTATTTGAGTCATATTCCTTTATTGTCACCACTTCCCAATCCGTTGGTTACCACTGCACTGACTCCTTTTCTTCTGTTTGTGCTGCAACTGCTGCACTGTTACAGCTATATGGAAATTCTTCTCCATGTGCTTTCTTTTTTCTCCTCTCCCTGGACCCTAGTTTTAATACACAGAAATGGGATAGACAAAGCTTGGAGGAGGTGGGGGAGTTGATGTTTTTCAACTGGAACTCCCAGGATCCTGTTGCCAGCATGGATAAGTGAATATTGACAGCAATAATGGTGGATGGTGGCAGCATTCCAGATGAAGGGGCGAACTACAAGATTTACAAATGTTCTGATTCAAAATAAGAAAAGTTTTTATATTGCTTTATCTAATTATGTACATAGAGAAGATCTGTGGCATTAAAAAACTGAACACACACACACACATCAGATTTATTTTTAAAATTTATATCACATCTTTCTCCTGACATAGTACCTAAGGCAGTTTGCAACAAGACTAAAATGAAATTATAAAGAAGTTAAAACAATTAAACAAGCTAACATATTATATTAAAACACATTAATTTTAAAAAGTACAAAATCATTTTAAAGCAATAAAGGTAAAAATATAGCATGCACACTTAAGAGACCCTTCTGCACGACTAGTTAATCACCATTTTTTTTTTTAAATGAAAAGGTCTTTACCTGCTGGCAAAAACAGAGCAGAGAGGGGGCCAACCTAGCCTCAGAAGGAGTCCCACAGCCTGGGAGTAGCCTCTGAGAAGGCCCTCCCCTGTGTCTTCACTATATAGGCCTATGATGTGGAGAGACCAAGAAAAGGCCCTCTCGTGAAGATATTAAGGCTTGGGCAATTCATGTAGTGCAGAGGTGTCTAGCAAAGGTTAGGGGGGCTGCATTAGCCCCCCAGAAGACAACCCCCATGCTCCCATTCCTGCAATAAATAAATAAATAAATAAATTGCCCTCAAATGCCCTGTAGGGAGCACAGGCAGCATTTACACCACGTTTGGGGGCCTTCCTAGGCCGTTTTAGGCAGCCTATGGACATGCAGCCCATGGACTGACTTTGCCCACCTGTGACATAGAGAGATACAGTCTTTCAAGTAGTCAGAACATAAGCTGTATTGACCTACTACCTCATCTTTTTAACTACACCTCTTCAGACTACTTATGTTTTATTCATTTCATTTATATGCCTCCTTTCTCCCAAAGTGGGACCCAAGTCAGCTTCCAAGAATCAATGGGTAGATTCCTAATATATCTCCTAGGGGGAAATCTTCAGCCACAGTCTAATTTTTGGACAACTATTTCCCCTTAATTAATTGATGGAAGCTAAAGTAGTATCTGAAATTTAAAAAAAAACACTTTAAAATGTTTACACACATAGGCCTCAACCCAACATACCCTTGTAGTATAAATACCCACCTGCAGACAGAAGGCATGCGGAATAGCAACATTGTGTGACTGTGACTGGGTGCCTTTGCGCAGTGCATAATACAGTTGCCCCTCCACCTTCGTGAACTTAGCATTCGTGGTTTTGATTATTCGTGGTTTTGGGAGGGCCCCCCGCCCTCCCAAAACCATGACAAGGGGCCTCCTGGAGGCCCCTTGAAGACCCGAGGTGGGAGGGGGGAGACTCTCCGGAGGCCCCGTGAAGGCCTTGGGAGGGAGGGGGAAGGCTGGGGAGGCATCCATGGGGCCTCGGGAGGGTCTCCAGAGGCCCCGTGAAGGCCTTGGAAGGGAGTGGGGAGTCTGGGGAAAGCGACTATGGGGCCTCCGGAGGCCCCATGGTCGCTTTGGCGGGGGAGGGCAGTCATTATTCGCGGAATTTTCACATTTGCGGGCGTCTGGGGAACCTAACCCTCGTGAATGTGAAGGGACGACTGTATATGATGCACAACCACAATAGAAAGTATAGGATACACGACTGCAGTTCTTAATCATAATTGAAAGTAAAGTATAAGATGTACAATCACAAAGGAAAGTATAGATTACATAGCTGTAGGACGCATCTTTCAAAGACAAGGAACAGATGAACATGCTGTCTGCGCAGCTCCTCTTCTGCTGCTATCAGCAGAATATGTCCATTGCACCAATGGTAAATTTTTGGCCTAGCATTTGTAGTGTGACTTACATTATATGTATGTCCCAATGTGAATTCTGGCTCATATTAATACAGAGAAAGAGGGGGGAGGGGGAGGGAAGGAGATGTATACACCCACGCAAACACACTTGAAACCTAGAGACAGTTACTGTCCTGTCAAAAATATTTTTTTTTACAAGAAGCAGAAAATAGTAATTGGTGTATAATGGCTTTTTGTGTATTCATTATAATCTCTAGAATTGATTTTTCTGGTGCTTTTCTAGTACATCTGGCCTTTGAGACATTATAATGTATGCTCAGGTCCAAAAACTTGGCAGTGAGGGTCCTTAGTCATTCAAACTGTAATGTTTTTGTAGCTTCTTGTACAGTTTGCTTGGTTTCCTTCCCCTTCTCATTTGTTTGGTTGTTGTTTTTTAAAAGCCATATGCCACACATTATCCGCTAGGGCATCAAAGTACACTGCCTGTATCCTAAACTGCTGCTTTAGCACTTCAAGAGTTTATGCTGACATTGAGCTGATTGGCAGCCTTAGTGAGTTGCTGTTATGTCTTTAACCTTGGAGTCTAGGTTGACTTTCAGTGTTGGGGGAAAATAGATTGTTCATCAGTACTCTTTAATTCAACATCCTTTTGGGGAGAAAAGTAAACAGCTGTTGGTGTTTACCTGATGAGGGTGGTGGAGTGAGAATTTTGAATTAACCTTACTTGTGTAAATAGACCACCTCTGTAAGTCCACAGCCTTCCTTCAAGAGATACTGGTAGGTTAGAAGGCCAAAAGAGCCCATCCTACAGCTATGGGGCTGCAACAAGGAGAGTAAAAGAGACTGGCTGAGTTTCTGCTCAGTCTCTGATGTTCTGCGAAATCTAAGCATTCGGTAGGTTCCTCTGTAATCTCAGAGTTCCCTTCTTAGAGTAGCCAAAGAACATATACTGTACATGCATTTGTACAGTAGATGCATAAGCATCTGTTCCAGAGATCCGGGATTGGCTCTGACTCCTGCCCAGTGTACATGGAGTGGAAAGTATGCATTTACAGACATATATCCCATTAATATTATTGGTTTTCACAGTTATGGTCAACACTGGGTTACTCTTGCAGCTTCATTTGCTGAAACATGGGGCAGCTCTGCTGCTAACCTGTGCATGATACCATGATCACACCATTTCAATTCTGAAATGTTTTCACTGTTTACCATTTGTTTTCAGGACTCATTTGAGTTGTTAATTTTAACTTTTAAAGTTTCAAATGGCTTAAAACCTGGCTCTGTGAGTGATCACCTGTATCAGTATGAATCTGTTTAGTTGTTAGATCAGTGGGAGAGGGACTTCTTAGTCAACACCTTTGTTTGTTTGGATCTTGTATAGGAAATGGTTTTTGCCTGTATCACTCTAAGACTCTCCCTGCATTAAGGAAGGGGGGGTCAGTACACATCTTTCAAACCTTAAATTATTGTTACAGCTTTTAATGTTGGTTTGTTGTATTCATCTTTTTCTGTGACCATTTCATTTTTAGTAGGTTTGCTAGAAACATCCTTTGTAGGTGGAAATTGTGGTGGAGAGAAGTTTGAGATCTTCCCCTCTCCAAAAGATGGCAGGGAGAGAGGAAAAAAAAGCTAGAGCCAGATTATAAAGTAAAAAAATTACGTAAGAAAAAGTTCACCATACACATTATTTTTCAATTTATGTCAATTTTTCTGAGCCTTGATACTATAGATACCATACTTGTGTATAAGTCAATCTCATGTATAAGTCAAGGACAAGTTTTAGGGCCAAAATTATGCATTTTGATATGACCAGTAGATAAGTCATGGGTAAAACCTTGTGGCTCAACATGGGGCTCATCAGATCCATTCCACAGAGAACTGAACGCACCAGTGCTGCCTCAGGGAGCCAGCTGCCCTCAGCTGCCACCATTTTCCTGTCCAGGCATTCAAAAAGGTCTTTCGCCACTCTATTCAGAGAAGGGGATGGTCCTTTTTTGATAAGAGTTAATACTGTATCTTAACTTTTATCAAAAAAGGAACCATCCCCTTCTCTGAGTAAAGTGACAAAAAAAGCCTTTTGAATGACTGGGTGGGAAAATGGCAGCGGCGTTGGCAGCTCTTTGGTGCTTCCCCTCAAAGGAGTGCTGAGAGATTACAGGGGGTCAGTGTTTCTTTTAGGTTCTCCTGGAATGGACTAAACTTTTGCAACTGTACAGTCGTCTCTCCACATTTGCAGGCTAAACTTTCATGGATTTTGGCCCAGCTGCATGCACGTTCCCTCGCTCACTGTGGTGGAAGGGGATGGGGCGGGAGGAGAGAGGACAGGTGTTGTGTGTCTCCTTGGGTTGGACAGAGGGAGTGGGACAGGGGAGGGGAGGAGACAAAAGCCAGGGTGAGTGGGCAGAATGGCAGCAGGAGGAGGAGAGCAAGGGCAGCTTGATTTTGATCACCTCTTCAGTGCCCCTTTGCCTCCACTACCAGGGAGAGTCACATGCGGCTGCTATGCTCAACCAGGGAGCGAGAAGCATAACTAGTTAAGTCATAGGGCTAGAGCCTAAGAGCAGCCACCAGGACAGTCCGGGTGGCAGGCAGCAGCCACCTTCTGTCAGTGATGGACTTGCTATAACATTCCCCCTTCTCCTCCCACCTGGTGGCAGGGAATGGGGAGGAGAAAAGAGTGAGTGAATGCTGAGGTATGAACATTCAGTCTCTACTTCTCGTGTCCTCCTTCTATCCCCCCCCCTCCAGCTTTCCTTAGAAAATCAATATTTTTCTATGAAATCGCGGAGCAGTAGTGCATGTTCAGCTCTACTATTTAAAAAAGAAAGAAGGGAATGCCCAGACCCACCAACGACGCCCCCCAATTAACCCTATGCAGTTTCCTTCCTCAGTTTTGCCACTTCTTGTTGTCAATTTGGAAAGGAAGTGAGGGAGCTCCTGGAATCAATTCATGCATATGTTTGGTCAGGTTTTGTCTGTGGGAGGAGATTTCAGGGTCCAGGAGTGGCTTCGAAGGGAGAAAACTTTGTTCTTTCCATCTTCTTGCTAAGAAGTGGGTCTTTTCAGCCCTGAAAGCAGGAGTCAGAAGGGCTGGGGAAGGAGCATGATGGCTGAGGTCTGTTTAGCAAAACAGAAAGGAGGCAGATGGAGCAGAAGGGAGAGAGATAGGAACAAACTACCAAGGAACCTTGTAAACTCTTTCATGTGGGAAAAGTAGCATTTCTAGAAGCGGAGACAGACAAGACTACCAGATACTATCCATGTCAGCTTGAGTTCATTGGAAGAAAGGCAGGATAGAAATATAAAAAATGTCACTTATGACATATCCCCATGTTAAATATAACATTTTTGCTGTTACAGTTGAAGCATTACAGTACTTTGCTTGCTTCCATCAAATATTTTCTCCTTGGGCTATATTAGTTTTACTGATCTGCTTATGTTATTGGTCTAATGTTATTGTTTTATTTTATTCCATTCTGCACTACTATTAATTTCTCCTCCTTTTCTGAAAGAAAGGAACTATTTGTTCTATGATCCATACTTTTCAGCTCACTTTTTATAACAATTTCCCCCTCAAAATCCTGGCTTAGGCTTTTGTCAAACTTCTGACACAGCATTTGTTTCTTTTACAAATTCTTCTCTGAACTCTTCCAGGATAGATAGGTCATCAAGTTTCTGGAGGTCATTGGCCCAAGTATAGGATGTAATTGAAATTCACCACTCTTCTTGTATCTGAGAATGGTTGAGGTGCATTTTGTTCCTAGCTGAAGGAAAGGTATCTTTCTGCAGGCTCTCACAAATCAAAGTTGCTTTCCTTCACTGTGGTAGCTGAGTTGATTTAGGATTTCATCTTCTCTTTTTCATTCTTCCTGCAAACTGCTTGTATAAGGCTTTACCTGTAGTTATTCCTCACTGACTTATTTCTTCATTCACCAATGCTGACAATGCGGAATGAGTCAAACCCTTCCTAAAATAGGTACTTCTGATGGGAAGGTTTGTGTCTCCATCAACCAGCATACCCTATCCTGGTTCTGCTGTTTTTGTTCTGTTACTTTATGGTGGGGTGGGCAAGTTTATTTATTTATTTTATTTAGTTAGTTATACCCCGCTCTTCAGCCACAAGGCTATCAGAGCGGCTTACAAATTGTTTTAAGCCATAGCTATTTACACATCTAAAGTTGCTACCCATGGGCCACATGCAGCCTTTGTACCCACTTTTATGGCTTCTGAAGCCCCCTGCAAGTCACCCAACCCCCAGATTTTAAAATCCAGCATGAGGTAATATCCCCCTAAACCGTTCAGAAAGCCCCCCAAATATGTGAAAATACACAAATGACTCTACCCCCACAAGCACCCTAGAACTCCATATTCTTCATCGTGGTCTCCATGCCTCACACAGATGAGACCTGTGCTTCTGCAGAAACTAAATTCGGAATGTTCCAGAGCTGAGTAGCTTGGCAGGAAACCCCATCTCCTGTGCATATCCTAGCCCGCCAAAGTACCTTCTCAGTTTCTTTTCGTCTGCTATCAGAGTAGCTTTGTTGTGTTCTGGCTGAGTAGCTTCATTCTCTATCTTCTCTCTGGTTTTTTTAGTTTTGCTTCATCTTTCTTCCTTCATTTCCATAGCTATAAATATTTTTTTAAAAACTTTTCAATTGCATTCTCTGTCCCTTTCCCAATTTCCCCCTAAATCAGTGGTTCTTAAATTTTTCTTTACCAGGGACCCCTTTAAATACCTTTTGTTGCCACGGACCCCCAAGACTTAAGATTTAAAACCGCAACAACAATACAATTACACCATCCATTAAAGCTTCCCTCAGAGGCACTGGAAGGGGAAGGAAGACTTTTCTCCTGTTTCTTCCTGTAAGTTTGTGGCTGGAATGGATTGAACGGCAATGCGCAGCCAAGCCAGCCAGCCAGACTTTGCCTTGGTTCCTGTCACATGGCCACTCCTCTGCAGGGAGGAGGTGGGCCAAGCAACTTTCAAGCCTTTGGGGCCCCACTGTGATGACATTGCAGACCCCTGGGGGTCCCGGGACCCCAGATTAAGAACCACTGCCCTAATTATCTGTGTGTCTCCTGCAGTCCCTCTCAAAATGTTGACAGGAAATGATGACTTCTCACTTTCTGTCACCATTTTGAGAGGGACTGCAGAGCAAAACGGAGGTATGGTATTTGGAGTTGTTGTTGGGGTGTACAACCTTCATGGGGAAAATTGGCTTCTTGCTCCCACGCAGTTGCCCACCCCTGCTTTATGAGTTGATTTAAGAGTTGGTACCTGACTGAGGGACTATTTCACTTGATATTTTTGTGGACCTTATTGACTAGTTCCTCTTATTTCCATATTGTGAGTAAGAAAACACTTTAATGGTGGTTTAATACATAAACACACTGTGGTGCAACCTGGATGAAAAACACATGAATCACAAAATGATGCAAACCCCCCCCTCATTGTAGTAAGTAGTAAATATTTATTACAGTCATAGACCAGTATACAAGAATCAACAACAAACACAAATATATTGAAGTTCAGCTGCTGTGCTTCTTCCATGACCAAAAGCTTTCTTTTTCTTGAATCATCGCGCTCCTCCTCACTTGCTTTTCCTACTAGCCCTTGCTGTGATGTACCACCACCAACAAAACAAAACCTGGCAAGGGCAGTGGGGGAAGAGAGAATGTCTGTCCTAGCTCACTTTAGCCTCTTGTTCTATTGTGGAAAGCCTAGGGCACTAATGTAAAACATGCTGTTGGCTTTGAGCACAACGTATTGTGAACTCTCTGAATACAAACCTGAGATAGGCTTGGGTCCTAGTACTGATATGAAACAGTTTAATTATTGTGATTCGAGTACATTCCACATACTCCATTTTGTTCATATTTAATCCAGCATAGCATTGCTTTTCATGATGGCCTTGATTTTTTTTAAAAAATATATCATGCTCCATCACAGCAGCAGTTTATTATAAATCTTAAGATAATGGTGGTATAAGGGCATAGATTTAAGTTATTAAATAAGGATCAATCAACCACAGTGTTTTTGGCAAGTTTCTATTGCAAAATTGATTTTTAAAACATTCTGTTACTTATTTAAGAAAAATGTGTTGCCCAGCAGAAGCTTAGCTTCTTTAATAATCTGTCATCTATAAATCATTTAAATTGCAAGCCATTTCAGCAGGAGGCTTCCCTTGTGATTCATGGCAGTAGCTTTTCATAACTAACAAAACAATTTTGAGATGTTTGCATCATCCAGTTAGTCTTCCTCACCAATATGGCAAGTCTCAAGAGTTTGTCTAAATAAACTTCCCCCAAGCAAATCAGTAGTAGCACACATTAGCATGATGAAGACCTTATATGTACTAGGGTAACCATCCATCAATTACTGCACACTGTGCAGCCATCATTTATTTCATTGTAGGCCATTAAATGAGTAGCAGCTGTGTAAAAATGTTTAGTGGAACATGCTCACTGATGTTATATCATGGCCTTATTCAGATGTTCCACTCCAACTGCAGTGAACGGCTTTCAGAATTATGCTTTGGAAGCTTGGGGCAGCATGCTCTTCCTGGTTTGTAGTAGCTGTTACTTGCTTAGTGCCCAGATTGGGAAAAGTAAAGTTGTTGCAAACCAAAAGTGAAAACTATGTTTTGTTAATTATTATTTTGAGGTGAACCATTGTTTGGAGTAATTATAGTTTATCTGGTTTAGACAACACTGCAAACAATAATTTGCATAAATATCAGTTCTTGGATTTAATATGCTAGTTTATTTAACTGTTTTTAATTGCTTTTAATGTTATAACCTGTACATTTTTCAGCTGTATTGTTTTAGTTTATACTGTAATCCACCTAGATTATTGCACTTATAATGTAGAATATAAGATAAATGAAACAATTAAATAAAATCATTACAATAAACCAGGAAGTGATGTTGGAAATTGAAGGACATCTGCAGAAGGAGAGTGAAGAGGAAGTTTGTGATTTAATGCCTGTTCATGTTGTCTTCTGTGTCATCTGACTTAGGCCAGTATGACTAGCAGAATGCACCCATTCAGGATCTAGAAGCATTAAATTGTTATCACACAATCTAACAGGTGGTTTATACAAACAAATAAAATTATATTTGACCTTTAAAAATTCAGAATCTTTTTTAAATTTAAGGGCCATTTTGTTGTGTGTCTTCAAGTCATTTCTGACTTATGGTGACCCTATCATGGGGTTTTCTTGGCAGAATTTGTTCAAGGGGGGGGTTGCCATTTTTTCTGAGGCTGAGAGAGTGTGACTTGCCCAGGGTCACCCAGTGAGTTTCCATGGCTGAACGGGGATTTGAACCCTTATCTGCCAGGGTCCTAGTCCAACATTCAAACCACTACACCATGCTGGTTCTCAAGGACTATTTTACTATTTATTTATTTATTTATTTAGTGTGCTGCAAACATTTTGAGATAATGGTGTGCTTACCAACTGAATAAGATGCTTCTTAATTTTCTTAGAATATATATAAATCAAACATTTGACTATATTAATATTTTTTTGAAATATGGTGACCAAGGCTTGCCATTTAGAAAGTTCTTCAGTTAAATTATTATTTCAGAAACAAAATATAGGAACTATGTACCCTGTGTTTGGTGGCTGTCCAATGATTGCTTTACATTAAAGCAGAACAGAGGAATGGAGTATTTGGACGCACCCATATTTTTTACTCAGAGAAGTACTTGCCATACATTGGAAGATACTTATCCCAAGTAAGTATTGTCTAGCTCGCAGGTTCTTAATTTGCAGTCCATGGACTCCAGGGGTCTGCAGTGTTCTCACAGGGGGTCTGCGAAGGAAAGAAAGAAAGAATCCCTAAAATTTAACTGCGTACTGAATAGACAGTGAATGCTGAGCATGCTCTTGGCTCTGCTGTGTGACATCAGTGGCCCTCCCTCCCTTGGCTGCTGGGAAGCAAAGCAATTGATGAAGATGTCAAAGACCCTTCTTCCAGTGAAGTGCAGTGGTTCATTCTCCTTTCTATCCCTCCTCCTACCTCTTGCTCACACCGGATGAAGAATTGGGGTAGGGAAGTGGGGAAAGGAGAAGATGGAGAGAAGCCAGGACAGGGTGGAGTGGGAAGGAGAAGAGGGGCTTGCTTGCTGCTGTGCCGCCAAACAGACACCGAGGGCACTGCCATCTGATCTCTTTGTCCATGCCCCCCCCCTTTCATCTGATTATCTTTGCCACTGGGGGTGAGTTAATGATGGGAAGAGAGATGAGGGAAAGGGAGTGCATTCTGAAGTCACTCCCTTCACCCCAATTCCCTCTCCCCTCAATCATCACTCATGCTGGAGGGAACGGAGTGACTGGAACACACTTGAGTGAATGATCAGACAAGAGAGTGGGGAAGGGAGTGCATGCACTCCAGTCACTCCCTCTCCCCGAACCTCTCCCCGTCATTCACTCATGCTGGAGGGAATTGAGTGAGTGGAACAGGGGGAAGGGAGTGCGCATGCTGCAGTCACTCCAAAAATGGATGGAGGCATGGAGGAGGATTGAAAAGGAGATAGGCAGAGCAGATGAGTGACAGTGAAGCATCCACATGACATGAGGCAAAGCAAAAGCTGGCTGGCTGGCTGGGCCTGCACATTGCCGTTAAATCTGCTTTAGCTGCAACTGGTGGTAGAAAAGTCTTCCCTTCTTCTCCAGCACCTCTGAGTGAAGGTTTAATGGGTAGTGTTATTGTTAATGGTTCAGTCTTGAGGTATTTTATTTATTTATTTAAGATCTTAAGCTAAGTCTTGGGGGTCCGCGGCAACAAAAGGTATTTAAAAGGGGTCCCTGGTAAAGAAAAGGTTAAGAAGCACCGGTCTAGCTCAGTACACTGGCTTGTTGTGGCTAAATAGAATTTCAAACTTGTGTTTTTCCCCAAAATACCTGGACATCTTTATGTAATATATATCATTTGTTACTGTGCTACAGTCCTTGTCTGGGATACTTAAAATATCTTGCAGTGTTACTGTAGTTTGGGAAACTCAATAGGCAAAAGAGTGCATTGGATAAGAGTGCATTTTGTGTGTGTGTTTTTGTGCCTAGATCCTGAGCCAGGGGATGGAAAGATTGTGTTCAGGAAACCTCCCAAGCGTTTGTCTGAAGAGAAGTATTCTGGTTTGACAGCTACATCAAGTAAGAAGAAAAAAGAGACAAAGAGAATTTCTCCAGCCTCCCAAAATACAACCAAGCAAGTAAAAAATAGCAGCTTGCTTTCCTTTGATGAAGAAGAGAGTGATGATTAGGAGTGATTTACATATTGTTTTCTTCAGCAACAGGGAGTTAAGCTAAGGGCATCATGGAAACAAACACAGGCCTGACACTTATTTTAAAACCCCTCTTTTTTGAAAAAAAAATGACTAAACTTATGGAAGGAATTTAGGAGGGAAATCATATACCATGCACAGTATGTGAGATCTTTGAGTGTGCATATACATTTTCAAACAAATATCTCTTCCATCCATGTACCCTCTTCGTCAAAATTGGCAACTGTGTGTGTGTTTTTGCCCAGTTACACCTAGCAGGGGTGTGAGATCTGCTTACTGTGGACTAAAAATGTGAAACCTTGCATTGGCAAAGTTTTTTGTGGTATCTCAAAGGATTGAAAGAATTGTTGGGATTCTCATCACACTGAGTATATTGATTTCAAAAGAGACACCCATCCACAGAGTGTCCTTTGGTGGAAAAATGTTTGGAAGTTCACTGTGTTCTGTAACCAAGAATGGATTTTGTGTTGCTATGAAACAAGTAGCAGGATTAACAATGTAAAGCTTCATCAAGGAGCAGATCTGAAGTTGCTGTGTGCAACAGCTGTTTTTCATATAGCTGATATTTTAATGCCAAGATTAAATGCTTGTAAAATTATTTTCTGTTTAATTCAGTTTTCATTTACTGTTCTTTAGAAAATAAAATGAAGTTCTCAGTCTGTTTCTTAAGCTTTCCTAATAGTATTTCCCATCCATATTATACATGATTATCCTTTAATCTAGAACATAACAGAAGCCCTAAACATATGGAAATTGAAAAGACCCCAATGCGTGGATTATCCGGTCTAACTCTGGGCCTTAAGAAAGGATATCCTATTTCTAAAGCATTCAGGACAGATGCTTATTTGCTCAGCTAGCCTGCTCCCTCCCCCTTTTTGGGGGGTTGGGGTTGGGGAGGTCTGCCAGTCCCATTTCTTGCTGCAGCCTCATGTCATCTCTGATTTCTGGGTATATATATTGTGCTTATGCCATCCCATTTAACTCTGACTTCTTCTTTCCTCAGCCAGCTATCAAAAGTTAAGTAATGCATCTTTCCTCCTGGAGGAGATTGTGAACTACCAATTACAGATTTATAGACATTCAGCAGCAGACATATCCTGAAGAGAATTTCGGTATGATAATCTAACATGTGGCTCAACCTACTGTTAGATGAATACATAGTATTTTGTAGCTTTGGATCTCAAGAATGCATATTTGCATGTATGTATTACCACGTGCCACAGAAATTTCTTACATTCGCAAGAGTACTGGGGCAGAATCATAATCAAACGTGCCTGATTAACCATAACCACTATTGTAAATGTTGAATTGCTGAAAGCAACTGCCTCTATAGCCCATCCTAGCAGAACATCAAAACTTAACATCACCATGAACAAATCTTCCACCTGCCACTGTGACTCATCCTCTGATAGTAAATTCCTCAAAGGAATAGGGCCCAGAGAGTAGGTGATCATTCATAGCCGAAATACCTCTGTGAAGACCTTAACTGGTTAGAAACTGGTCAAGACTGATTTCTCGATAATTTATAAACTAAGGAGTAGACTCATCTTTCTGCAAACTGGTTTATATAAATTAATTTGTTTTCAAGATTTACCCCACTTTTTAATCAAATGATTCTCAAAGCAGTTATAGGCAACAAATAATGCAGAAGATCCTAAATTCTCGTATTGTATAGATACACAATGCAGCATCTGTTCGTGGTGATGGGTAGAGCCACAAGATGCTTTCCTTTCTCCAATCTGAGGAAGTTCTTTCTATCTGCGACTTGTCCTTCTCTGGCTTTGTGAGAGACAAGGGGTGCAACCTCCCAGTAACCCTTGGTCTCATGGTTGCTCATGGAAGTCTAAGTCTGGTTTCTTCCCTCCAGAGATTGAGCAATTAGAAGGGGATAAGCATTCTACGACCTTCCTTTTCTGGCCAATGATTGAGCTCCGTTTTGTCTTCTTTTACTATGATGTTCTTGCTCAAGATGCATAGGACTCAACCTAAAAGATAGCTTCCCCAAGCCACCATCTCTCTGCTTTTCTTCGCAAACGAAGATTCAGGAAGGACTCATCCCGCGCTTTCTGCAAGCGCGCTGATGACTAAAAAGGCCAATCCGAGATAAACAAGTCCGGTTGCAAAAAGCACAGCAGAAGGTCTCCTTGGGTGATGTTTTTGGGTTGTGATTCTTTCTGCGTTGTCGTTTCTCTTCAAGACTTGTTCGTCATGAATTCTCAAATAAGGCTGCAGCATTGTGGATAGTGCGTCTCCATGCCTCCCAATGTGAGGCCAGGGCGGACCACTGTACCATAATAATATAGGGAAAGCAGTGTCATTTGGTTGTGTGAACTGCTCTTGGATTTGGCTGAAGCAGAATTTATAAATCACATAACATCTTCAAATATATCTGGTGAAATTCTGTTTCACAGGCTGGATTGAGTGAGCAAGTTGTTCGCAAGGCTGACAATTGTTTTTGCCCAAGAAGAAGATGTGAATAACCTCTCATGGTGAGATACCAAGGCCTTAGTTTAGGGGAGTGATAGGAGAAACTTTGGAGATGAAAGAAGGGAATGATAGTACCTATACTTGAAAGGGGAGAAGAACGTGAGAATTGAAAAGTTCTGTCAAAGAGGCAACTGTTTAGAGGCCAGCTGGAACATAGCTTTAAGCAGGGGTTCAGGAGAAAGGGGTTGAGAAATAAGAAGCCTGGTAGTCAGCTTCTGTGGATATGGCTGCTTGAGGCTAAATGGACAGATGCAATGGTGTTTGCATGGCACGTGTGTGCATGTGCTGAAAGCATCTTAAAGGAAGACAGATATAGACTTCTCATTGTATTTTAAGGGTGTATTTCTAAAATGTGAATATAGCAAATCCTGTTTAGGCTGATCAACCTGCTGAATTGCATAGTTAATTGCCTCCTTAACAAATGAATAAATGCACTCTCACTAAAGAACTGGAAATGTGCCAGAAATTTTCAGGACTCTTTTTTCCACACAGAGAAAATTGCTCTGTGTGCATTTTTCCCACAGTCGGCAAAGTAGTTCACATTAACTGAAAGGTAATTCTGGCATCATGTTTATCAAGGTGGTGAATGATGCCCAAAGATCAAAGGGAATGAAATTGACCTTGAAAGCAGGAAAGGGGATGGAGAAGGGGGAAAGAAACCATCCAGTCAGAAACAGTTGTTAGGCACATAGTAAGAAATTGTAAGCATATTCCTTTTGAGAGTGCCGCTGCAATGGTCTGTGAACAGGACATGCATCACAGTTGATGGGAGCTTTCTCAGTTATCGAGTCCTGTGTTGTTTCTGCCTTTAGTGGCTTTGTAGTAGCTTCCCCACCCCGTCTTATAACACTAAATAATATACAGCAGGCACAGATGTGTCTGAAGTGGGGGCAAACCTCCAAGCCAGCTCTGAAACCTACCTATGATTCTTAGCCACATATTTAATTGTAACCTGTCCTGAACCCTAAGAATAAATTGAGCTGGGTATACAAATAAATATCATGGCTACCAGCCATGAAGCAAAGGACCTTATAAGCAAGACAAATAGCACTTTTGTCTGAAGAATGGTGAAAGAAATGGAGGAGCAAAATCTTGGGGACTTCTGAAGAGGCTTTTTGGTCCAACCCTGTTCAGAAATCAAATGTAAATGTGCATATTCAAAACAATAGTCAGAAATGCCTGAGGCTAGAAACAGAATCTGCTTGTTTTAGGTGTTGTTTGCCATTTCCTTTTAGGAATCCCTAAGAGAGTGAGGATTTGAGCACCTTCTCCAAAACAAGTGGATTATGCCTAGAATGTCATTGTTTGCCTTGCCTCAGCTTAGACTTTAGTTATTACCTTGACCACTTGAACTTTTTACCCTCAGTAAGAAAAAAATATTGCAAAGAATGGACAGATTACACAGTTATGGAACTAATGAACAGTTCTTGGGAGCCTGGTCCTCATGAATTGTGTGGGAGGTGTTTTTAAATATGACCATTGTCTCTCTGCTTTTTAAAAAAGAAGGAAAGCAATTAATATTTTGGCATCCAGCCTTAATCCTTTACCTGACAACCTGTTCACCAGGACTGATCTTACCATTAGTTAAGTTGAGACAGCCATATTGGAGAATAGAGCTGCCTGTAGGGAGGCCTGACCTATGTCAGTTAGCCTAGATTTCCTGCCACTCCACTGGAACAAGGTATCATGCCACAAGTGAAATAAATTAAATGATCACTCCGGACACGTCTTGTACATAGAATAGAAGGGGTTCGTTCACATCAGGAAGTGAAATGCCTTGGGCCAGTTCTCTTGTTCACTGCATGTCCTTACCTTTTGGAGGTACAGAAGATGTTTAGCCCAAAATGATGCACTCCGTGTGTGTATCAATAGTGCCTTGAACACAAAACGCCAGGACTGAGCTGTGTTCCAGTCCTTAAACAGAATGTTTAATGAAAAACATGCTTTACCGACAGGGTCTCTTTTAATGGATAATCCTGTTATGATTTGCAGTGAACCAGCGCTGGCAGTTGTTTCGCTTGATTATTTCTCTTGTGTCACAGTGTATTAACAAAGTAATGCTTCACTCAGCTACGTGGGGACAATTTCACTCTCAAGGACACTAGGCATGCCTTTGGCACAGCACAAGAGGGATGATAATGCAGTCTCACTGAGTATTTTGAAATGGAGCCAGTTAATAACTTCAGTAATGATCATGTTACCTGTTCCCTCTGCTTTCAGTTTCTCTGGTAGAAGTGTGTAGGTTTCGTTGATCAGGCACACATACACAGAGAGAGAGACATATACGCAGATTCCCAGACGCATGTACAATGAAAGGTGAATCATACTGTTAAGATTGCAGCACCTTAATTAATCAATTAGTATCTCACCTTTCCTTCAGAACTGGGAGTCAAGGTGCCTTAAAAGATTAAAAGAGATGTAGATAAATGCAAGCAGATTAAAAACACAAAATGTTAAAACAATGTTAAAACAAAGTTAAATTAATTAAAATATTACAACACTTGTGATTAAGGACACTTTAAAACAGATGCATAAAAAGATAAAATAAAACACCCAGAGGGCTGTACTTTTCCCATCCCTAATGTAGATGTTTGAAAGTATAGGAGAGAGCCTTAGAAACCCCACAAGTCAACATCCATGGGGCCAGATAATTCCATCTGAAAATATTTAGCAAAATATGACCAGAGCCACAGCAAAAACCACTATTTTTCAAAGCAAAGCCTCTGCAAGGCTGCTAATGATCACACATTGAAAAATAACAATAAACATTCCTGAAATAAAAAACAAACAATAAGCTATTAATTTAAAAGGAGTCTTTAAAACAGCTAGGGATGAAGTCATGTGTACAGTATACTGAATCAATACCACTTATCTGTGGCTATAGCCCTAGCAACATTAAAATATTTTAACTGGCCCTATGTATAGTGCCATTTTAATGGCACCATTGAGGCTATTGCATTCCTACTTTTGATCTTCAACTATGTATGTAAGTGAGCTTTTAGAGAGCAGGAACAATTCCTTTACCAACTGTCAGAGCTAACAGGCCAGCTAGAAGACCAAATTGTTGAAAGAGTATGTTGGGGGAAAACAAAGGAGACACCAAGAATAGAGAACTTGTGACCCTCTGGATGTTGTTATCCTACAGTCCACAACTCCCTGACTATTGACTCTGGCTAGCTGGGACTGGTGGAAACTGAAGTCCAAAAACACCTAGAGGGACACAGAATGCAACCAAAATGGATAGCAAGAATGCTGTCTCTGTTGGGTGTGATCATGTTAAGGTCTCTTTATAGTTATTCAGATCCTCCAGATCCTTTCCCAACTTGTCTTGGATTACAGATTCCTTCAATCCTGCTGCCTGTACTGTCTGAGGAGGATGGGGGACTGTAATCCAACACATTTGGAGGGTTGGAGAAAGCTGGTATATACCACTTCTGAAAAAGATCTCTCAGTATGAAGAGTCAGTAGATCTAAAACAAAGACCGTATGGATGAATGCACTATTAAAATAATGATGCTACAGTCTCCAAATTTCTTTGGTGCTTGCAATACTCCACAGAAGTTTTCTGTTAGAATTACACATACAGATAACTCTTTAGGGAAAATGGCTTTGAAGAGGTATTTCAGGGTTCAGCAGATTTTAGGGATTCAGTTGGCATGTAAACCTGACTGCAAATTTATCTTCAGATCTGAAATTCCTTTTCAAAATCCACACCATTTTGTTAATTAATCAAAAGGAAAAAATGTACAATATGACAATAAGATATACAATGTGATTTTTTATTTTGTATATTTGAAACTCTTATGTTCTTTTTATATGACCAGTATTGCCTACAAAATACAGTATTTACTTCTTATTTATTTATTAAATTTATATATCACTTCCCACTACAATTTACAACACACACACAAATACAGAAATCTGTAACGTAACAAAGAAAACAAAACTGATAGAAACAATAGTCAATGCAATAAATGAAAACACATGCCTTAAAACTAAAGCAAGGTATAATAGTTTGAGTTTTGGATTTGGAGACGGGGTGGGGGGTTGAATATCCACTCAGTCATGGACACCTGCTGGGTGACCTTGGGCAAGTCACACTCAGCCTCAGAGGAAAACAATGGCAACCCTGCTCTGAAAAAAAAGTGGCAAGAAAACACTATGATAAAGTCTCCTTAGGATTGCCATAAGCTGGAAATGATGTGAAAGCACACAACAACAACAACAACAAACTCCACCACCACCACCACCACAAGCTCCTTCCTATCAACCCGAGTTTGGAGGATGGCTGGGATCCCTTTCCCACGACACAATTATAACACTTTGATATCACATTAATTCCAAAGCTCTGTCTTGGGATTTGAAGTTTGGTGAGGCACTAGAGCTCCCTGGCAGAAAAATCCCAGGTTTCTGTAGTAATCCCAGGATTCCTAAGCATGGAGTCATGGCAGCTAAAGGGGAAATCAAAGTGTTATACAGATCTCCACCTGTATCCACTGGATTGGTACCTGCGATTTCACTTATCCACAATCACGGTGGCAGGGCTGTGCCTCTCTTCACTGAAGAAGGATGGAGAGTCTGAGAGAGGTGCGGCAAGCCTAGCTGCACCTCTCTGGCCAGACAAAGGCATTCACCCCCTTCCCCCACCCAGAGAGTCATAGCAATCACAGCCTTGCCTCTCTGGCCAAACAGAGTTCTCCCTCTTCCTTACCCCTGCAGAGACCCCACCGGACGTGCTCCGGGAAGGGACGGGAGGTGGCGGGGTGAGGTAGAGATGCCACCCTCACTGCTTTGAAGCCCCAAGGATGGGTGGGCAGGTGGGAAGGCAGCTTGGTGGTGCTGATAAGGGAAGGGCAGCTCAGAGATCAGTGCCTGGCTCAGCTTGCCCAAGCTCTGCCACCTCAGTGTAGCCACCAGTGAGTAGCAGCTGGGGCCTCTGCTACCTTAGCTGCCCACCTGCCACTATCCTATGGAGAAGCTGCACCGCCCAGGGAGGTGGTGTAGAGAACCCCTGGGCACTAGAGGCAGAGAGGTGGATTTGACAAACCTGGCTACACAAGGAAGGAAGGGAAGGTGACCTATGGGCATGGTTCCTTGCCCCTGGCTGGGCTTGGGCAGGTGAGATTGGGCCCAGGTGGGGAAGCAGAGGCTGTCCTCCTCCCTCCCCCGGCCAAGCTCTGACCCTCTTTGCCCCCTACCCACCTCTGCTACCACTGGTCCATGGAGAAGTTGTGCTCCTCTGGTACCCAGTAAGGCCTGACAGCTTCCCTTATTATTTTTCTTTGAAAATATTAGGGTTAGCTATTATCCGCGGTGTCATGTTTCCACGGTAAGTCCAGGAATGTATCCCCGTGGATGTGGAGGCCAGCCTGTAATAGCATAGTGTGAAAAACACAGGGCTCTACATCTGCTGTCACGTGAAAGGAGGAGGTGATGATAGAATGGATAAAGCTGTTTAGGAATGTTCCCCGGTCTAATCAGGAGATCATCACTCCAAAGAGAAAAGTTTTAACGTACCCGCTTGTCTCCATTGCTGGACGTCTACCCAAAGGATGTTTGACGGTATAAGAAATACTGTATTCATAATGTCTCATATGTGGAAGATGGGGGAGCTGTATGGGGACTTCTCCCCTAAGCTAATTTGTTTCATTTTCATAAAGTCAGAGTAAACAAAATCCAGGTGAATTGCACAACATTGAATTAAATGGAAGTAAATTTAATTATGGCAAGTTAAACTAATCTAAATTGGAGATACAGCTCTCAAGAGGTAGCACTGGAATTAGGATATACAGTACGTGAAAGGCTAAGATGCACATTAGAGAGCCTATCGACTGAACGGGCTTATTCTAGGTAGCTGCCACCCCATTATGAAAATATCTGATTCTCACCCAGGAAATCAGAACTGACTGAGGCACAATTTCCTGGATGATTATAATACATCATTAAATCATAACAAGCTCTCGAGTAGAAAAGCCACAGGAAAGCCTTCATGGTCTTTCAGCCAGCTCTGTGATTATTTACTAGGGCTTGTCTGAGCTCCTGCCACACGTCCTAATTTGTGGCTGAATGCTCTAATAGGTAGTGCCAGTGATACAGCAAACACACCATTGGGCCCCCTGTTCATTAGACTGCTGTCATGTGACACTGCTCTTAGCAAGGCTCTTCCCTCCCCCTGGGGGATGTGTGCAATGGGATTCAGATGTGGATCTGTGAAATTGGAAAGCCATAGTCTTATGGATGACATACTTTAATGAGTAGCATACATGTGTATCATTCTGACAACTCCATACAGATGAAAGGATCTCTGCCTAATTTCAGTTTAGAGTCTTTTCTTGACCACACTAGCAAGGATTTCTTCAGGGAGCAACTGAGTCAAAATGAACTCAAAAACACTGAATGGAAAACTATGATTAATAGAATGCTAGGGAGAAATGTAATGTAGTTAGAAAAAGCATAGATCCTGCCTGATGGCTATTTGAAAATACTACATGGGAGGCACAGATGGTGCACCATCATCCAAGGTAAGAAAAATATAAAAGAAAGAGATTTGTTTTAGGCATGGGATGGTAAAAGATGTTATTGGATTGTAAGTCCCACCCCTACCACCAGCCACCATTACCAATGGTCAGGAATATAGACAAGACTGAAAGTCTTCCAAGATTACAGCCACAATGCACACTGTATTTACCAACTTTCTTTAAATTGGCATTGCCTAGATGTGTCGGGCTATAATTGCCACCATTTACTGACCAGGAATCATTTCTAGGGATGACAAGAGGTGTAGTGTACAACACATCTGGAAGGTGCCAATTTGGGAGAGGCTGGCATATAGGATTTCTAGAGCAGGTGCGACATTGCTCTAAAGTAGGGTTGGAATTGTGTGACCCTGCAGATATTGTTAAACTTCAACTCTCCACACTCCTCACCATTAGCTACACTGGCTAGGGGTGATGGGTATTGCAATCTGACAACATCTGGAAGGCTGCACAATTCCCATCTATGTCCTAGAGCAACTGCATATGTTCATCCCCACCTACACTGGCAAAAGACTGAAATCAGTGACATTTTGAAGCTTATTTTGCAGTCCCTTCAGTCTATCACACTATTAGATTGTCCTTGTATGCATGAGTACTGTACTACGTAAAGAAGTATAGAAGCCACGTAACTATTTTTGTGGATGTTCCCCTAGTGGCCTACAGCATTTGCCTTGTTGCCAAAATGTAGGTTCAGGGCTTTCCAGGTTTCTCACAAGGAACAACATTCATAAGGTATTATGTTCATAGTAGTTTTTCACCATCTAAGAATCACAACAATGCCAAACGTACACAGGTGGAAATCCACACATTCATTGTACCAGTCCTATCATTTGACAAGCGTATGAAAAGGGAGCATGCTTCTGAGTCTACACCAAGACAAGTTACCTAGATCTGAACTGTAGAAATTAATAGTCCAGGGATTCACAAAGTAGAGGCAGCGATGAGTATTTTCGCCATTTAGACAACCTCCTGTTACCACTCGTGGTGGAGTAATTTATCCCTTTTCACTTAGCTGAGGGTGTCCTGGCTAATACATGCTGCTTTATTCTATCCCATTGGGTTTAGTAGGACAGTGATGGCATGAATGGTGAGCAAGGGACTTTCCTTTTCCTGGGATATATTGATGTCTGAAAATGATCCCAAAGAACAGAATCCTCCACATGACAGACACTTTTGAAAACAGGTTTTAATTGTGTGGCCCATGAGGCCTTTGAACTCCCCAAACCCCCAAGACTCTGGTACCCCCAAAAGGTTTTTCAGTGGAAAAAAACATGTTTTGGCCACAAAACCAAACCAAATGATTTTAAAAACCCTTTCCAGAGCTGAAAAATGCTGCTTCAGGGGACTCCCCAGTTCCTATTCCAAAACAGCTGCCATCACCTCAAAAAGGCTTGAAAGTGATGTCCCATCATCGCTGGTCACCCAAAATGGCAGCCACAATGACACACTGAGTCCCTGATAGGCTCCAGAGTAGCCAAAAATGGAGCAGTGCTTTTGAAACTTTTTTTTATGGATCCAAGCATTGTAACAATGAACAGCTTTAGTTAGTAACACCATTAAAAGAAAAGGATGAGCACATGTGGAACAAGATTTGATCTGTCCATTTAAAACATGCTTTATGTGTGATGTTTCCTGAACAAATCAGTTAGTGTGCTGAAAATAACACATTTTACTTGCATCATGCCCCGTGAGCCTAATGAGGGTATGGAATCAGAGGAGGAGGAGGACATGGCAGGGAATGGCCCTAGGGACCCTGGCACAGGTTTATCTACACCTGTGTCAGCATGGAACCCTGCCAACCTAGAGACTTGAGCAAGTGGTCCAAGTGGGTTGGCATCAGTCCCAGCAGAGAGTCCTGCCAATTCAGATAAGGACGAAGAAGAAGAGAGGGACTTACGTCTACCATCATATACCCAGCAGCGAGCTCAAAAGGAAGCTCAAAGGAAGTCTCTGAGCCTTTATGAGAAAAACCTGTTCATTAAGAAACACCTGACAAAGCCGTAATTGCTTTATATATGCTGTGAGAGGCGATGGAAGCTTTGTCAGAGATCAACTGATCTTCTTGGAGAAAGTTTCCTGCTGATTTCATTGCCTTGATCCCTGCTTCCTGGACTCATGCCTCAACTTTGGACTGTTCTTGACTACTCTGCTGCCTGTTTCCTACTGACTCACAGACTTGTTTGGACTCATGCTGCCTGCCATAAGCCCTTGACTATTCTGGACTGTGTTTTTGACTAAATCCTCATTTGACTGTATTTGCATTCTGGTGTGCTCATTATTAGCTGGCCACCTTCCCAGACTTTGCTAGCATATAGCTGCTTTCTTGGACAACTTGATGGTATTGCAAGCTGTATCACAAAATAAGTAACTCCTTAGGGTCCCTTTACACCAGCTGCCCCAGTAAACACTGGCCAGTACATCTCTGTAAAGGTAAATAAATAAATAAATAAATAATCTGTTCTGTTTTATGCTATCAGTTAAAACCAAAAGAAAGATTTGCTTGGCAGCCAGCTATCTCATGTCTTCCCTGACCTGCAAACTCTCTATAACAAAGAACTGAAACTTAATCATAATGATGCCAATTTTATATTGTGAGTCTTACATCAAATTTACGGAGTCATATGAAAAACATTAATCACTTCTACAGTTTTCATAAATAACAGAGGACAGAAGATCTGTGGGTGGCAAGCTCGTATGCTTAAAATTGTGTATCTAGCAACCATTTCAACAATCACCTCAGAAATTCAAACATAAAGTTCAACCTGAGTTAAAGTATCAGCCACATCAGGGTGCATTTGCCATGGTGAAGCACATTAATTTTACTTTGCTGATGATGTGTGAGGACTTGTCAACACACATGAAAAACTCCAAACCCCCCTCCCTGAATCTGGCGTAATAATGCCACACAACATGTAGCCTTTTCACCAAATCTGGTTCGATAATGCCACACGACCCCTGCCCTGCCAACTGCTGAAATTTTCTTTAATTTTTTTTATTTATTTAATTTAAAAGTTGTTATAGTGTGCCTTCAAGTTTCTGACTTGTGGCAACCTTATCATGAGGTTTTCTTGGTAAGATCTGTTCAGAGGGGGGCTAGCCATTGTAATCCTCTGAGCCTGATTCCATACCCTCATCAGGCTCACGGGGCATGACAAGGAGCCATCTCCAGTTCTCAATCTGGCAACCCTACCTAGTCAACTGAGGGGGTGTGGGTTAGCTGTTGCCCTATATTTGTCTCCCCAGGCTATTTTAGGCCCAAGATAGGCCTTTCCAAAAGCAAGAAAGTAAACTTGAAATCAACCAATGGGATCCAAACATATAGCAAAATTCTTCCCATCATACCCCCAAGGTGGTGTGGGGAGCATTTTTAGTTAACTTTTTTTTCATTTGGGGGCTGGGGGCCCTTAGAGGCCTCAAATGGCCTCAGGAGGCACAGATGTTTTTATTCAAGCAGGTTTTTAATTCATAGCTGCGCGCACAGAGGCTTTTTATTGGGGTGTGTTTTTATTGCTTTTATTTTTTTTAACTTTTAATTGTTACTTTTATTTTTAATTGTATCTTGTATTTTATGTGTTGTGAGCTGCCTTGGGTCCCATTCCAGGAGAAAGGTGGCATATAAATCAAATAAATAAATAAATAAGTTATGCAGGCTTCACTTTTCTCATCTCTGGTTTAGACCTTTGTGAGACAGTTTAATTTTGCCCTATTTATGTGTATATTCACCATAAGCTGAATAGCTGACAAGAACTGTTACCTGTACCTGCAGGTGAAGGCACAAGGACGAACGTTATCTTGTTTTGATTAAAAAAACCTCAGCTCGGGCACCGCATAAGCTGTCATGTGTGTAAAAATATATTAAGAACACTCAAAATCAGTTACCATAAATTTGTTATCCTTAATACATTTGTAACCGTCCTCTTGCACATGGAATCAAAGTTATTTCAGTTATAACTGTGTGTTTTTCATGCCAGTTTTATTGCCTAATTTTTATTTTTATTTTCATGAAGGAGGTTGTGTTTTCAATTCCCATTAGTAATTGTTTTCCCTATCTAGCAAAAATTCATCTTGTCTAGGTGAAAAATTTAAAATTACTCACAGTTAATGTATTTTTTTTCAGTTGGGCATTGGTATAATTAACTTTCTTGGATTTGAGGCCTGCGACTCCTGAACTGTGTGATGTCACTTAGTTCAGATAAATAAGCAGACTGAACACATTAATACCTTATAATTGTGGCTAACGATAGGTGAGAATTTTATTTCAGTTCTTGTTTGATAAGAATTTATCAAAATTCACTGTTTTCTTCATTCTTGAGGCCTGTCTAAATGGTAAAAAAATACGAATGGCGTGAGAATGAATGGAGATTTGTTCAGATGGTCATTCGCATACATACATATTATTCAGAAATGGGCAGCAAAACTCACCCTAAAGTCTGTTTGTGGTGCGTTCGGGACTTTGTACAGATTTTTCTAAAAAATCCGTACAACGTGCAAATGTCTGATCGCTTGACCACTCACGTTCACACAGAGATGCACAAGCAAGGGAATCTGATTGGCCAGATGAGCAAAGTGGGCGGGGCTAGCATAGAGGGGAATCAGCAGTGGCTGCCATGTTGGATTTCCGGCTAAGTGAGGGTCCGGTAAGTCCATGAAATTGCAATTTATACCCTTTTTTCCTTTTTTTATGTTGGGAAGATGAAATGAAGCCTGTGTACACCCCAGGAAGTTAAAAAAAATAATAGGTGGCACAAGATTTAAAATAACCAGTAGATTGCTCATGGCGGCCAGCTAGCTAGGGGGTCATGCAGAGTTCAGAAGGGAGTTTAGCCGTGTAGGCTGTTCACATCCTTGCAACACACCTTTTCGGATGTGTTTGTATTATTTATCCCTTGTATAGACAGGACCAGATGAAAATAATTTCAGATTGTATTTGAGAAAACTACAAACAGACAGAAGGATCCACCTAAACCAGGGATGGGCATGTTCTGGAGCTCACAGGCGTGCACCACCCATTTTTTACAGAATTAGAGTTGCCAATCCTTTCCCTGATCTACTCCTCATCTTTAACACCCATGTGGCATGCAGGTACAACATGGTCCTCTCCACAATTGTAATACAGGTTGAGTCTCCCTTATCTGAAATGCTTGGGACCAGAGGTATTTTGGATTTTGGAATGTTTTGGGTTTTTGAATTCCAGGTAAGGGAGACTCAGCCTGTAGATGTATTACAGTGTGCCCTTGGTATCTGCTGGGGTTTGGTTCCAGGACCCCCATGGATATCAAAATCCATGGACGCTCAAGTCCCATTATATGCAGTGGCATAGTGAAATGGTGTCCCTTATATAAAATGGTGGGAATTTTTCCAAACTGTGGATGCTAGAATCCATGGATGCAGAATCTGTGGATATGGATGGCTGACTGCATCACTATATGCATAGCAATAAAACTGACAAAGAACACTGGCTTCCCTGTTCACAGAAAAGTGCAACTCTATGCATGTAGTGGAGATGTATTGGCAAAGTTGTCTGTAACATGGCAATAGTATGGGAATTTCCATGCATACTCAAAAATCCCATGCTCATGTTGGATACATGCTCATGTTTCATCCATGCCAGACATCTCTTGAGTTGGGAATAAATTTTAAGCCTCTGTCATATGTTTGAAAGTGGATCAACTTTAAATAATAGTAACTAGCTCACTTGCAAATATGTTGTTGGTTTACTGTGGCAAACGAGCCAAGAGAAATGCTGAGGTATAGGCAAAGTTCCAGTTTTATTTATGACTTCATTCTTACAATTGTGTCAACCCAATGCCACAAATGTTCATTTCTTCTATGCTGCTAGAAGAGTGCTATGCAGTTTTCCCATAGACCATATGAAAATATGGATCAGCCTCCATGGGCTTGCTATCATTTAGCAAGGACAATCTAGGACTAGAACCAAATGTGAAAGCAGCCCACAAAGAATGTGCAAATCCATGAGTGAAATCTTGTTGTGCCATTCACAAATACAAGTACGATATGAAATGATGGCAATGTAACTTCTTGGAATGCTTAAAGCCCTGAGACCAAAAACTACATGCCATATGGTACCACTCAAAGGTAGAAAATGTACCTTTATGATGTTTTACATAAAAGCTGAACATTCAGGAGTTTATCAGATGTGTTAAAAGTGGCACTACAGGAATGCCAGGAGATTGCAAAAGGGCTCACTTTTCAGATGATCTTGTTATGCACCCATTCTGCTGCTTTTCATCTGGCACTGCTTTTTATTGATGGGAGAAGCCATCAATAGCTTCCCTGTTCTGTTTCTGTCATGAATGTTCCTATGTGTGACAAGGTGCCCCGTTATGCTGGCGAGATCCCAGCATCAATGGGCAGTCCTTGCCAGAACACTTCCAGGTGAGAGTGGGACATCCAGGTAAGTGACACACTTTTTATGACCCTCCCTGGGTTACTTCTACCTTTTAAAGAGTGTTTTTGTGCTTGCTGTCATTTTTTCATGTTCTTTTTATTTTTATTTTTGAATTTTCCATGCTTGAGTCTTCTCACGAGAATCTGTGGGATTTCAGTCCAGGAAGTGATGGGAGCTTAGAGCTCTATTCACTCCTGGGCTGCCGGAATGATGGGAGAGGAGGTAAGTGCAGTTGGGAGGGTGATTGTGGTGTGAAAGGGACAGGACAGGGGCGGGAGTGTAGATTCTGGGACAGGAACGCTTTTTTCGTTCCTGTCTGATAATGTCCTTAGATTCTTAGATGCAACTAATTCCCATGGGCCTCAATTGCCTGGATTTATATTTTCACAGGAAGGGGGTTTGCTGCTGGCCAGCAGGCCTTTTGGCGGCCCGGCTGGCTGCCCCGATCCCCAGCCCTCCTGCCCTACCCCTGCTTGCAAGGCATTGTTTGTGACGAGGGGGGGGAGGCCGACCGCATGGCACGACCATGCAGGCCGCCATCTTCCCTTTCTTCTCCCCATCGGCCCTTGCGGTGGGGGAGGGGAAAGGAAGATTGGCTAGGAAATGGAAGGGATCTGGGCTTAAAAGGCTGCGTGCAGGCACGGCCCGCCCAGATCGGAGGCGGCAACGGAGGGGGCAGCAGCGCGCTCCGTTGTGCCAAATCAGAACTGCTCAACCCCCCATCAGGTCCCAGGGCCAGCTGAGGAGGGCGGGCAGCCTAGGGGGAATAGGAGCACTGGCCGAGCCAGGCTGGACAAGGAGTTCCCCAAGCCCTCGCTGGGCTCCAAGCTTCGGAGCTGGTTGCGCCACCAAGCATGGCTGGAGGTGGTGGTGGTTTGAGCGCGGCAATGGGAGGCCCCGCCGCCGATGCGGCTGGGAAGGGCAGGCTTCATGGGGCATGGGGGGATCTTTCCCCGGGCCTATTGGGGAGGCTTTTCCCCAGGCCAAAAGGGGGGGCATTCCCTGGACCATTGCGGGGGCTTTTCCCCGGGCCACGGAGCCGTGGAGAGCAGGCGAGGAGGGGCGGCCATCCCACACATCGGGCCGCAAGCTGCGGGAAGGTGGGGGCCGGGCAGGCAAGGCTCAAGGGGGCGCTCCTGAAGGCACCATGCCCGGCACCCAACCACCCCCCCTTTTTTCTGCCATCGCCGCAGTCCATCCCAGTGGGGCCTTGGCAGCAGGAGGCTGGAGACGGAGGCCTTGCTGGGGTGTGTGTGGTGGGGCAGGGGGGAAAGTGGGCGGAGCAATGGGGGGGCAGAAAAGGGGCAACCCCCCCCTCCAGGCAGCATTGGTCCAGAGCTGGGCAACACCCACCCCTCTCCCTATGTATGGCGCTGGCTGGGCAGGAGGGCTCCCACGGCAAGTGGGGCAGGGGGGCCCAGAGGTGGGGGAGGAAGGTTGGCCAGAGCCTCTGCCCCCCCTGCGCTGCACAAGGAGACCACAGCAACCCCTCACACCCAGCAGCGTTCATCCCCACCCCCACCCAGCAACACTGGCGAGGTATGCTGGGGGGGAGTAGGGATGCACATGCACACACAAAAACACACATCAGCTATGGAGAGGTTTTTCCTTTACAGGTTTCAGGCTGTGGGGTGGCGGCCGGCACTTAATTAAAAAAAAAAGAAACATTAAGTATTCACTCAAGCACCCTGCTGGCATGACACACCTCCCATCACAGCTCCCAATTGGTTAAGGGTCGCGGAGGCCATAGGGCCTAGGAGGACAGCAAAGCAGCGCCACCTGGCAGAACCCAGGCCTATGCGGGAAGAGGAACCCGCCCCGAGTGGTGAGGGGGTGGGCTAGCAGGACAGGAGAGCAGCAGCGGTGCAACCACGGCGCAGGCACCTCGGCCTCCAGTGGAGGCCTTTAGCCACCCAACACCCACCCTGGAGGATGTCATGGGGGTCCTGTCCGTAGTCCTGCAGAAGATGGACAAGGAGGCTGCCTCTGGTAGCACGCCAGAACAGGCGGCACCAGCGGTGGTTGGGGTGGCTGAGGCCGGGGAACCCAGTACTTCTTCCAGTTTAGGTGCTCCCAGCAGCAGCGGACGGTCCAGATGTTCCAGGTCGAAAGGGAGGAGCGGTTCCAGGGAGTTGAAGAGGTCGGATTCGCATTGGTCTTCATCGTGATGGCGCAGCAGATCCGATGGTAGGCGGAATCCGCACAGGAAGTGCCGGCGGTCCAGATCAGGATCCTCTTCAGGTGAGTCCTTGGATGAGGACAGATACAGGTACTGGGAGAAGGGAGCTTTCAAGCCGGCATGGGCCCTCAAGCTGCACAGAGCCAGGGAAAAGGCCGGGGTGGACAGGAAGGTGGAGGGGAAACACCCACAAGGGGAGGAGCTCAGGGAAGCCAAGTCCAGGGAGAATCACCCTGGGGGTTACTTGGATCACAAGGTGCGTTCTAAGATTTTGCAAGGCTTTTACGTCGTGCATAAAAACGACAAGAAAGAATCTGACAAGAATAGTGTGGAGCCTTTGGAACGCACCTTTGCCAACTGGTTCAATGGGTACACGATCTTCATGGGGGTGGTAGCTTTGGTTTTCCCTGAGCGGGCCTGGCACTTGATCAATCACCTCCGCCAAGTGCTGCTAGTGCGGGCCCAGGCAGGGGACTCCAATGCAATACTGTATGAAAATGAATGCAGGAAGAGAGCATCCCGGTCTCCCATGCAGAGATGGGAGACCATCGACTACCTCAGTTGGCTGCAGGCCACGGGGCCAGGCAGGCGGAAAAAGGGTGAGCCCCAAAAGGCGGCACACAAAAAAGAGGGGAAGAAGCCGGTGTGCTGGGAGTTTAACGGAGGCAAGTGCTCCAGGTACAAGTGCAGATTCGAGCATTCCTGTGAAGCTGCAGGGATGGGCACCCAAAGGTGAATTGTTCACATCAGGGTGGCAGCAGTCAGTCCTTTCGGAGCAGCCACCCCGCTACAGCTGGCAATAGGAAGGAGACCGGACACAGTGGGGCTGCCAACAACACCACAAAATGAAGTGGGAGCAGGGGTAGGGAGGCGCATGGCATTCACACCAGTGAAAGTGGATGCCATGCGCCCTCTCTTGGCGGCCTACCCCAAGAAAGAGGTGGCAACTTATTTGGCGGAAGGATTCGAATTTGGGTTTCACATACCTTTTCAGGGCCCAAGGGAAGCCTCCACCTCAGGCAACCTGAAGTTGGCGGCACAGCTGCCTGAGGTGCTGGCTCACAAGATCAAAAAAGAGATCGAGGCTGGGCGCATAGCGGGGCCTTTCGACCAGCGACCCATGTCCAACCTAAGGATCTCACCACTGGGGGTGGTGCCCAAAAAGGCCCTGGGCAAGTATTGGCTTATTCACCACCTCTCCTACCCAAAAGGGGCTTCTGTCAATGACGCAATCCCACCGGAGCTCTGCACGGTGAGATATGCTTCATTGGACAATGCGGTTCGTCTCCTGCAGAATTGCAGCCAGGGTGCACTGATGGCGAAATGTGACATTCAGTCAGCCTTTTGACTTCTGCCTGTGCACCCAGATGATCATTGCCTATTGAGTTTCAAGTTTCAGGACAAGTGGTACTACAACATGGCATTGCCCATGGGCTGTTCCATCAGCTGCTCTGCTTTCGAGACGTTCAGCACATTCCTGGAATGGACCTTGCAGCGGCGCACAGGTCCCCCCTTTGTCACACACTATTTGGACAATTTCCTGATGATGGGCCCAGCTGGGAGGGGGGAAGAGTGTGGGTTTCTGCTTTCTTCTTTCCAGGCCATGGCAGCGGAGTTGGGGGTACCGTTGGCACCTGACAAGATGGTTGGACCAGCGACATCCCTGGTGTACCTGGGCATACAGCTTGATTCAGATAAGGGAATATCCAGACTGCCAGATGATAAGATTGACAGCCTGCGGGCGTTGCTGGCTGACCTACAGAGGAAAGAGAAAGCCACACTAAAAGAAGTGCAGTTGTTATTGGGGCATCTGAACTTTGTCTGCAGGGTGGTGTCCCCGGGGAGGGCATTTTGCATGCACATCGCGAGTCTCACCGGGGGGGGGGTGCGGGTGCAGCACCATCGCATCCGCCTTACAAAAGGGGTAAAGGAGGACATGAGGTTGTGGCTGTCTTTCCTTGAGAATTACAACGGGGTCACCATGTAGCAGGGTCATCTGGAGCTGGGAAACAGTATGCAGGTTCACTCCGATGCAGCAGGCAGTCTGGGTTTTAGGGTTTATTATGATGGGCACTGGTGTGCGCAGCCCTGGCCGGAGGACTGGGCAAAAAGGGGCATCACCAGAGATCTCACATTTCTGGAGTTCTTTCCCATAGTGGTGGCCATCACTTTGTGGGGCAGGGAATTCAGAGACAAGAAGGTTTGTTTCTGGTGCGACAATCAGGCTGTAGTAAGGATCATCAACAGGCAGTCCTCCAGGTCTGAAAGGGTCATGAGTCTGGTATGCAGGTTTGTGCTTGCCTGCCTGGAGGCCAACATCAGTTTTCACGCCCGGCACATACTGGGGGGTGGATAATGAGATCGCAGATGCCTTGTCTCGGTTTCAGGACAACCGGTTCTGTCTGCTGGCGCCGGACGCGGACGAGGTGGCAATCCCTTTTCCGGCAGACCTATGGAACCTTGGGAGCAAATCGTGCTCCACGGCGTAGCAGACTCCTTGGTGCCCTCTACACAGGCCAGCTACCAGAGGGCGGTGGTGCAGTTTGTGAGATTCAGGCAGAGACATGGCTACAGGTCTGGTGGCCCAGCATGGGAGAGGGAAGTCCTGCATTACCTTGCTTCCCTGAAGGACAGAGGGATGGCGTCCAAGACCATCACAGGTCAAGCGGCGGGCATTTCCTTCTTCAGTAAAGCAGTGGGGCACGGAGATCCCTGCGACACATTCATGGTAAGGAAAGTGCTAGAGGGCTGGAGGAGAATGGCACCAAGGCTGCGTGACGCAAGGCGGCCCATATCCTACGCGATGCTAGCGCAGCTAGTGGCTCATCTGCCAGCCATATGCCACACCAGCTACGAGGCCCTGCTCTTCGGCACAGCATACACGATTGCCTTCTTCAGGGCCCTGAGGGTGGGGGAAGTGGTGTGCTCCTCCAAGACAGACACATCAGGCAAGGCATTGCAGATCAGTGATGTATCTCTGGGGGCCCATGAATTGTCACTGCACATCAGGCACTCAAAGGCGGATCAGGGGGCCACCCTGCACCTAAGGAGGGTTGAAGGTCCTTCCCTGTGTTCTGTGGCAAGCATGAGGAAGTTCATGGAGGCAAGGGGCCTTGGACAAGGTCCCTTGTTCAGGCACCGGGACGGGATCCCTCTCACCAGATTCCAGTTCGTGAGCGTGCTAAAGATGGCAATCAGAGGACTGGGACTTCCAGCCGAGGATTTCAGCAGCATTCCTTCCGGATAGGGGTGGCGACCATGGCAGCGGAAGCCGGCATGTCCGCAGAATCCATCATGCGGTTGGGACGATGGCGTTCCAGGGCCTATGCCACTTACATCAGACCAGGAAGGGCATTGCCTGCTAGGCCGGGGGCCCATGGGGACCAGTAAGCCTGCCTGTTGATGGAGTAATGGTTGGCGGAAGGCCATGGGAACGCCTTAGTGGCGGATGTACTGGGTCGTGATAAGTAGAAAGAATCAGGGGTCTCCATCAAGTGCAAGTTCAAGTTCAAGTTCAAGGGAGGCCTCTGTAGAGTTTGTTAACATTAGCTTTATATATCATTATATTGAGGGGAGGGGCAGGAAGAAACAGCAACATCTACAAGGAGCAGGATACTAATGTCTTTTCCTAATGTCTTCTTTGTTTTTATGTGCCTTGAAACCACCTCTGATGGTGGCAGTATCATAGGATTTTCTTGGCAAGATTTATTCAAGCAAGGTTCAAACATCACCTTCTTCTTAGGCTGAGAGAGTGTGACTTAGCCAATGTGACCAAGTGGGTTTCCATGACGAAGTAGGGATTCAAATCCTAATCTCACCCAGCACTCAAACCAGTACACTGTCTTAGGAAGTACCAAACTGCACTATCAGGGCTAATGATGAAACACAGAGAAATGGGCTGTTCCCTATTCTGTCCCCATTGCATACATCTCTGAAGGAGGCTGAACATGGCACAAGGCCTCAGATGCTGGGCAAAGTACAGCATATTTCACAGCTGAAAACTGGGACATGTTTGACCAAGTAACTTCAATCTATGGCCAAGATGGCAAATGTTATTAATAAGGAAGAACACACAAGTTTAAAGAGCTTAGCTAACTCACATTGGAAACTGCTGAACACAGTGTAGATGTGTAAAATGCTATTGCTTAAAATAATTTGTAAGCCGTTCTGATAGCCTTGTGGCTGAAGAGCGGGGTATAAATAAATAAATAAATAAATAATAAACATTTTAAAAGCATCTGGAAAACTGGGACTACAGAGGATTCATTGGGATTGTCCCTACCAAATTGGGATGGTTGGAGGGTATAGGTACTGCAGAAGTTTCATATACAGGAGGACATGTTTCCAATAAACTTACAATAAAGATGTATTGTATTCAGAAAATCTTAAGGTATGTCCAAACAATGTGTGGGCAGCCATCCAAAGGCTGATTACTACACAGCTGATAGCAGAAGCACAGCACAGGCAAGCTAATTACAGGCAAAAGAATCAAGGCAGTGTGAAGGTAGACACTTACTTTACTAGCAAGCAAAACACATGCCCACAGGCAAAGTCCAGGACTGGCAAACAGAGTTCAGAGTCAACAAACACAGTGCTGCTGGTGCCGCTTTTTATTGATGGAAAACTTCCGTCAATAAAAAATGGCGTCTGCAGCACAGGGGAAGGTCGGGAGGAGGACGGGGCTGTCTGAAATGGAGCTGTGTAAGCGCGACAGCCCTGTTCTTCTCCCAACCTCCTCGGGGGTTTTTTCCCCCACCTGAAAAAGTCCCAGGTCAAGCACAGCAATCAGGAACACGACAGGTACTCAGGTAGGTCAGATAATCTCCGACAACCCCTGGAGGGCAGTGCTGCGTATTTATACAGCAGCAGCTAATGCAGCTGCTGCTTAACTGATTGCTGCTTCTTATAAATATGCTGAGACCACCTCAAGCCCTTCTTTTGTTGTCTCCGTGCTGTGAAGGTAGGTATAGATAAGTTGCCCTCTGTATCTAAATGGGCAGGACCTTCTGCCAGAACTGGTACTGAACTATTGTCTGTGTCTGAGGCCTATGGCTCTGGAACATCCTCCTGCTCTGGTTCAGCAGGTCCTGGCATGTCCACTGCTTCAGTCTCTGAGTCAGAGTCCATTTCCAAGTTCTGGAAGCAGGGCATGACAAAGTACCAGTTAGGCAGGTACTCTGCATAGAAAGCACTGGAATAAAAGCGTGCTCAGTTTAATTGACTAGTGCCCTTATAATTAAGAAATATTCTACAATGCATATAATAATATTGAATAAGAAATATGTGTAGATCCATTTTATCTATGTACTTACTGTTTTCTGAATGTTTTCTCTTACTTTTCAGACTGTTGTCTCCAAAAGTAGCTCACATAAATAACGAGAGGACTCACAATTAGGTTCACAAGCTAAAATAGATAAGGTTCATAAGGGAATGGGAGTATAGGGGAGAGATATAGGAGGAAGATCAATTCCTCAAGGATAGAACACAGTAGTAAGCTATAAATGGGCATTTATATTTTATTTAGGCCAGGGTGATCTTGATGTTCTTGTCTGAATAGCAATTAGTAGTTCTTGTTTTTTATTTTTTGTTTTTGGGTGATGGATGGAGCCACAATAGGGATGGCTGAGAAATTTGTTTCATTTTTTATGAACTGATCAAACATTGCTATTTTTTCATAAATTCAATGGAAAGCTATTGATATTTGTCACTGGGATACTATGATTGTGGGGAAATAAAAATTTATTCCATTGGGGGACACTGGAATTCTCACTAGTTGGTCAGAAAATAGCTCACAGTATAAGAGAGGCATATGTTCATTCCTACCCGTGATCCCAACTGTTGTTGGGATCATAACCATAACCCTAACCCCAAATCACAGCACATTGGCATTATCATTGGGATCAGAAAATTCCCTATAACTTTTACAATGTAGGGGTTTTTTTTATCCTATTGCATGAGGGTTAAACAAATAGTATAACAGACTACAATGAATCCTTATTACAAATAAAATAATAATAATACAAGGAGAATGATAAGGAATAGGGGGAAATACTATGACTATTCCAAAGACCTTTTTAAAGGAAGGACCACTATTTAAAAGTGAAGAAATATGAAAAGAGACATGGATTGGAAGGGAGTAAGTTACATAGTTGGGGAAGGGTGGGAGGAAAATATTCTAGCAAAGTCCCAATCACCTGCTGGCTTCAGGCGAGACAGTGAGATTTCCAAATAGCAGGTGGTGTCTGAGTGTGCCTTTGCCATCAAGTCAAGATTCCAGGAACAGACCTTGAACACAGGCAGTCTTGTTCTGCAGCTCCTAAATATCCAACAGTGATCTTTGATGACATGTAAACCCTGGCTCTAAATGTAAACTACATAAAGAACACTGGGTGGGGGTGAAACATGATCTGAGTTGCCCAAACCAGGAAGCAATATTGTGGCTACTTTCTGAATAACAGCAACAACAATTTCTTACCCATCTCTACCTATGGATCAAGGCAGGGAACAACAGATTAAAATACAGCAATTAATATAAACCTAACACAGTTAAAAACACAAACACTAATTAAAAACACAACCAGTTAAAAGAGCGTAACATCAGTTAAATAAAAAAGGATACACACATATTAAATTCCTAATTTAAAAACTTGCAACTTAAATACCACCTGGATAGGTCTTTTAAATGCAGATAGCATATCCAGCTGTTGGATCTATTCTGGCAGGTCATTCTACAATTTTGGGGTGGCTGATGAAAAACTGGTTAATCGTTACCAGCCTGGTCCTGGCTGACTGAAGTAAATGCCCCCCTGAAGGCCTGAGTGCACGGGGCAGATTATACAGGAGAAGGCAATCCTGTAGATGATCTGGACCCAAACCATGTAGATCCTTAAAGTTTTGTACCTCTCCTGAAAACTAACTAGCAGTCAGTGGAGTGATCTTAATATTGGTGTAATATGATCACTCCTAGATGCACCAGTAATCAATCTGCCTGCCATGTTTTGCACTAATTGAAGCTAGTGTGCCAACTGTGCCTGCTCCTGGAGAAGTCAGATCTTGTCACAGTGGTACATGTGTTATCCCAGAAAGTAGGTGGGGGGACACAGACATTGGAGTCCCACCCACAATTCCAGTGTCTCATTTGAAATCTGGGGGAATTAGTAGCTCAAAAGGAGACCTGCGAGACTATTGGAAAGTAAGGATTGAAGGGTTGGATAGAGAAAAGTCAGGGGTGGGTGATAGTTACCAGACTTGGAGAAAGAGATCTGCACAGCAGAGGGACTCAGGCAGCAGCTGACGGTGGCACAGAGAAGTCCAGCAGAATGGAGGGGTCTGTCAGTCTATGGCACACTTAGCTGGGGTTTGGGCTGGGATATTTATACCCTGTTTCGTATCCTGAAGGGGTACTCTGGTTATGACAAAACCTGGATGACTTTCCAAAGGGATGGACAAAGGGAACTGAAACTCAACTGATTGCTTCAGTTCCAGAAAGACAAAATATTGACTGTTCTGCAGCAACCTCTTAATGTTTGGTCAGATAGGGGGTATAGGAGAGGTTTTTGTAGGGTATAGATTAAGGAATGGCCAAGTAATTGCTTGATTGAATTATTACTGGGAATGCCCAAAGATGGAAGAAAGGATTAGTACATATCCCTCCAATGGCTGGGTTTACTGAAGGGCTTGCTAACTTGGACTTTCTTACCATTATATTTCTAGACACACCCCAGGTCATTGTGACCCCCCCCCACCTCTGGTTTGCCTCAGCCAATCTGACCCCGGAAAGTGTCCAATATTTCCAGTTATGAGACACCATGGGGAGGGGGAATAGGGCAACACATGCCTTGGTTATATTCTGTTTGGATTTCTGTAATGCACAGCAGCCAGGTTGCTAACTGGGGCTGGCTACAGGAAAACACACAACTGCCTTGTTGCAACAGCTCAATTAGCTGCTGGTCTGTTTCCAGGCACAATTCAAAGTGATGGTTTTGACCTATAAAGTGCTATACGGGTTGGGTCCTGGTTATCTGAAGGACTATATCTCCCTATATGAGCCCATTAGAGCTCTGAAATAATATGGAGAGGCCCTTCTCTCTGATCCACCATCTTCTCAGGCTCGTTTGGTGAGAACAAGGGAGAGGGCTCTCTGGGTGGCTGCTCCCAGACTTTGGAACTCCTTCCCTATAGAGGCTATGATGGCCTGTCCTTTCTCTTCTTCCACAGGCAGGTCAAAATATTTTTGTGCTATCAGGCTGTTGCAAACTAACTAGAATTGGGCTTTTAATGCTGTGCAGTACTGTTTTTAAAGTTTGTATATACTAGGACCCCCGTATCCACTGATTCATTATCCACTGATTCAGTTATCCACAGGACACAAAACAACACACCTGTCATAGAGTCTTCCTAGAAAATGTGTCCTCTCTCACCATTTTCTAGGTCCTCCAAGGCAATGCTATGGTATTTTAAACTGAAAGTCCCATTAATTTCAATGGTGTTCTCTATTATCCACTGTTTTCAGTATCTACATCCCCCCCAAACCAATCCCCAGTGGATATGGGGTCCTACTGTACAGTCTTCTAATGCCTTTTAATATTTTTAATGTTTAATATTTTAACTCCATAAATCCTTAGTTTTTTAAATCTTATATTTAACTTTTATTCTGGCTTTTGTTTTGTTTTTAATTTGTATTGTTTTATATACATTGTTAACTACCTTGAGTCCCATTATCAGGAGAAAGGCAGGATATAAATCAATATAATAATAATAATAATAATAATAATAATATTCAAATGTGGTACAGAGGTAGCCAAATGTACAGAAGTCCAGAAATGCATTGCAGAAGTCCAGCCTTGAGGATACCAGTGTGTGCACTACCATAAGCTTCAAGCAACAGAGAAACAGAAGGAGATATATATTTGATCACCAGGGCAAAATCACACATTGTGGGCTTATGCAGCTGAAAAACAAGGGGGGAAATTAGATTATTGCAAATCATAGATTGGACAAATAATAATATGGGGTTGTGCATATGTGGATACAAGTGAAGGGCACCTATTAAAGTCACACTAATCCTGCATTAAAGCAGTATAAATTAGAGCAATTTATATGTGGAGGGCACAGAAGGAGAGTTTATTAAGCAAAGCAATGGTAGATTTTAATAAATTTGACAGGAACTATTATTTTTCTTTCTCATCTGCCACTGGGGAGATTTTCAGACGGGCTAACTATGGTGTGATACGGATGCCAGGAGATCACTATAGGGCTTCCCTTTTAGACGACGCCATTCCCGTGTCATCATGCTCCCATACGGCTGTTGTTATGTCAGTGCTTCTTTTTATTTATGGACTAAGCCATGAATTGATCCCCGTTCCATTTCTGTAATGGAATGACATGTGATTGAAATGGTGCCCTGTTATGCTGGTGCGATGCCAGCATCTGTGGGACGTCCATGCCAGAACACTTCCAGGTGAGGTCAGGACATCAAGGTATTTGACACACTTTTTATGACCCTCCCCAGATTACTTGTTATGTTTCCAGTGTGTTTTTCTGTTTGCTGTCACTTATTTTCCTTTATTTTCCTTTTTATTTTTGAATTATAATAATATTATATAATAAAATTTTATTTCTATCCCGCCCCTCTGCAACGCAATCGTCCTCTCTTGAGAACGGACGGGATTTCAAACCAGAAAGCGAATTGAGCTCCATTTGAGTTCCATTCACTCCTGGGCAGTCGTGGATGTGAGAGAAAAGTAGGTGAGAAACCTTTTGTTACCATGCTGGGGTGGGGATGGGAGAGGGGCGGGAGAGGAGATTTTGAGATGGGAACACTTTTTTGTTCCCTTCTGAAAATCTCCTGGGATTTCACTTCACACATCTGACTCAGAGGTCTCATGGATAATTCTGTTTCTTTTGAACAAGACTCAGGTTGGCCAGGGAGTATGTCCACAAATTAAGTTACAGCAGAAATTGTCACAACTTCCATTTCAGCCAACTGCCTTTTTAGTTCAGTTTCTCAAACAAGATTTAGGTGGTGACAGGCAAAACATAACCAAGCTAGCAATATAGACTGCCTCATATTTGGGTGTCTACATTTATCACTCTACAAATTTTCTGGGGAAGCATAACATAAATTCTCAATAGTTAAGAGAAGCATCAAAAAAAAAAAAAAAAAAGGTTCCACATCTCTGTTTGTAACTTGAAGAAAAGAGGATTTGTGAACTTTATAACTGATCAGAATTTTGCATGCTTGTTTCATTTCATTGTGGCATAGTGGTTTGAGTGTTGGACTACAACTCTGGAGACCAGGGTTCAAATCCCCACTTGCCGTGAAAATCCATTGGGTGACCTTGGGCAAGTCACACATGCTCAGCCCTCAAAAAAAACCCTGTGATAGGTTCACCCTACGGTCATCATAAGTCAGAAATGACTTGAAGGTACACAATAACAACAAATACAGTTGCCCCTTCACATTCGCTTGGGTTTGGTTCCAGGACCCCCCGTGGATACCCAAATCCATCAATACTCTAGTCCCATTATATGCAATGGCATAGCAAAATGGTGTTCCTTATATAAGATGGCAAAATCAAGGTTTGCTTTTTGGATTATTGTTTTTTAAAGAATATTTTCAAGCCATGAATACTTAAATCCGTGAATGCCAAATCTGTGAATGTGGAGGGACAATTATAATGCCTACATTATGACACAGTCCATCATGGATTAATGACACAGTGCATCATGGATTATTGTCTGGCTGCAAATAACTCTGGACATTATCAAATAAGCCCCTTAAAATATTCTTTTGCTGGCATAAAAAATCCATTTTATGCCAGCAAAAGAATGCCCACCACCACACTTACGTTGCTTTTCTGGCAAAGGCTTCCAGGCAATGAAAGAGGAAGTGAACAGAGCTCCGTTCACTTCCTCATTCAAAATTCTGCAGATTCTCACAAGACTTCATTCGTGGGAAATTAAAAACACACACACCAAAATGAACAAAGAAACAGTAACACAAATCATAGGAACACACTTTAAAAGTCCCAAGTAACCTGGGGAGGGTCATAAAAAGTGTGTCACTTACCTGCATGTCGCAATCTCACCCAGAAGTGTTCGTGCCTGACCGGCCATTGTCACTGACATGAGTACAATGGCGCAAGGTTTCACACTCTGGCACTGCCGACACTAAAGCACCATGGGGATCAATTGACATCTTCAGGAGTCAATTAAAAAGTATGAGTTTTGGCAGGGAAATAAACATGTGGTACACACGCCCTTTCACATTTATGTGGCGTCATTATGATGTTGTATTTAGTGCATCTGATAAAGTCCTCAGTCGCGCCTATCAGAATAGCAGCTACTCAGTATTTTCATGTGCTAATTTCAATGTATTTCTCAATGCAAATTCAGAAATATTTGCTATAATTTAAACAGAAGCCTGACTTACCCTGTTAGACAGCAATAATGGTTTCATTCTGGTACCAAGTAAAAACCATGGCTTTTTGATTCCAGCAAAATCTGCACATGTGGATGGTTTAAATTATCCTAAAACCATTTTAATTGGTTTTAAATTGTCTTGTTTTAACTTGTCAAACTGTTTAATATACTGTTCATCTGTTTATATTATTTTTAATTTATTTCAAATTGATTTTAATGGTGCACTGCCCTACGACTGCATGACATAAAGTGGATTATAAATATTTAAGTAAGTAAATAAGAGCCAGAGTGGTGTAGAGATCTCAGTACTGGACTACAACTCTGGAGACCAGGGTTCAAATCTCCATTCAGCCATGGAAACCCACTGGGTAACCTTGGGCAAGTCACACTCTCTCAGCCTCAGAGGAAGGCAAAGGTGAGCCCCCTCTGAACAAATCTTGCCAAGAAAACCCTGGTTCACCTTAGGATCAGCATAAGTCAGAAACTACTTGAAGGCACACAACAACAACATCATAAATACATACGTTGTGAAAGACTGTTGGAAATGCAACAATGCTCAGCATGTAAAGAGTTAAAGGTGTGTTAGAGAAACCAGCAGTGATAGGGTTCAGTAGTTTTTCATTGACCCAAAATCTCATCTTTTATTCACTTATCCCAACCTCTTTGAGATGTAAACTGATACTCTTAGGGATCTTTCCACCCCTTCTCTTCCTGCCTCCTTATTCTCTTTGGTTCTGCTAAAACTATCTTAGTTCACTTTTAGCACCCTTTGGAAGCTTTCCTGTCTTTAAAGGAGTTCTTACAATAAAGCCTTTAGTTTGTTTGTTTAGCTGCTAGTGTCTTCACACTTTGATCAGAATTGCTAGGCATGGCACAGGCAGGCAGCCACACTCCATCAAAGACTGTGATGATGCCACCCCACTCCAAGTGCTTATTGTGGAAGGGAAATTTCAAGGGCTCTGCAGACTTGGAAAGGGGTAGTTGTTCAAACAGAGGATTGCCCTATGTAAAGTAGGGCACATGGCCACCTGATCTGCAAGTGAATATGGGGACATGACTGCATGTTTACCTAACCACAGATGCACCATAATCACCTTTAACATTATTGGGCCATCAGCAAATGTGTCTGGAGGAAGGCTGCAATGATTGCCAAGAAAATATATGCAGCTGGGATGAAGCATTTAGCACCATGCAGCCTGCCTCTCTGAGCATTTGCCAGAGCCCCCTGCAGATGCAATTGCACAAAGTGCTTTAACAACTCTCTTGCAGTGTAAGGAAAAGATTCTTTCAATTGTGTCTCCTGGGATTTCCCTGGTAACCTGCTGAGATGCTTAGGCTACGTGCTGGATTTCTTGTTTGCCTTTATGTAGAAGAGCCTAGCTGATGCCATCATCAGAAAAGAAAATGGTACATGCATGACCCACACACACGCACAATGCATGAATCATGAAGGTCATTTTGCAAAATGCGTTTGCACATTTTGATTATTCTACAGGGGACGAGATATTTTGTATGATTAAAAAAATCCATATCTGATTTGTGTTTCGCCTAGGCTTGGATTTAGGTGTATCCACCTTATTGCAGACCCACTCAGCACCTCAGCATGAGGTGTGATTGAGTTGTAGAGACAGAATTACATTTTGATCCCACTCTCCCTGCTATCTGAATTGCCCAGCAACACTGTTTTTCAGTTCCGTACAGCCAGTTAATTTCAAGATGGCACTGTATGAATGCTTTTTGCTGTCTATTAATTCCACCATCTTATAGAGATTTGTACTTCTTGGAGCTTAGAATATTAAAAGCAACATGAGCCATAAGTGGGTAAGGAACAGTACTCCCCAAAAGGAATGCTGCTACATAGAAAAGATTAAAATGACAAGAGTATGACTTTATAATGGAAAGACATGTGGTGACTGTTATGTTATTTAGTTCTGGTTATTTTAGTGCATTTAAAAATAGGGCAATTTCTCAAACAAATTAGGTGGTACCAGGCATTAAATGAGTCCCTTTCCTACTATACCATTATAGTGCTATGATTCCATTTTTAATTGCCATGAATATCTCCTATGGAATCCTGGGATTTGTAGTTTGGTGCAGTCACTAGAGCTCTTGGGCTAAGAATTTGAAATGTTCCTCGCTAAATGGAAAATCCCAGAATTTCATAGGCTGTTGCCATGGCAGTTAAAGCAGAATCACAGTGCTATAATTGTGTGGTATGAAAGGGCCCTTGGTATTGTTGCAGAACCAGTCCTGCTGTTAGGTAGAACAAGGTGGGTCATGAAAGGGCAACACATTTTTGTTTGTGTGTTGTTGCATTATGACTCCCTGGGAGAGGGAGATAGGAGGCACATTTGTCATATTTTCTGCCTCAAGAGCTCAAATCACTTGACACTGCCCTGGACTAGCGTTTTATCTTGCCTGGGTGGAGGGTGCCAGTGGTTGCTCTGCCTCAGGATATAAAAAACTATGGCTGGCCCTCCTGTGAAGGCCTTGTTTTCATGAAACTGAACTATGTAGCATGTTTGACTGCCACTCCAACAATATTGTGGCAATCTCTATCTCCTTCTTGACCCTATGTGGTCCTATGACATTGCTATCTACATTGTACCAGAAAGCAGGCTGGTGGCATGGTGCCTTCACAATGGAACCTTTTGGTTCACGGGAAATGTTCAGATCTAGCAGCCAGGGGCAACCCATTTTCTGCGGAAGTGTGGGGAAGCTCCCCCTAAAATGTTTGTTTAAAGAACCCCCATCCCCACTGAGACCATGAATCACCAGTGCTAGTAGCGGCTGGTTATTGAGGTAATAAAGATGGGGACATGAAAAGAAAATGGTTGCATTCCCCCCTCCCCCCGGCTGAGGTGGACAGATTCAGCAAGGAAAATTCCACTCATAGGTACCCCCAACATAAATTCTTTAGAGATCATCACTTTGAGCCATTCACAGCTTTAGCCCCCAGCTGCCATCCTGACCATTGTTTTTCTTTTCTTCTCTTCCTTCTTGCTGTGAAACTGAGAAACTGCAGGGGGCAGTAAGACGTCATCAGAGCATATGGCCCCCTTCTCTTTCCACCCCCCCCCCATTCCCATTTCCACTCAAAAAGAATCCTTCACTGCAAAGCTTCCAAAACTTCTCCTCTGCAGCTAGGAAAATCTATCTGGGCTCTATTTGTTTTTAAATGGATTATATCTGGGCTTCTTTTATGAAAGCGTCTAACATCTGGCATTCAAAGAATATAATCATTCCGGACTATCAGTGCCAGTATTGGCTTGTATTAAATTTGCGTTTGTCTTCCCAGTCAAATACCGTTTTTTCTCTCTTGGCTTTCTTTTCCTGACCTTTCATCTTAGCAGGGGGTCGGACAAGAAAGAGGCTTCTGGAAATGCAGTGTGTTTTTCATTTGGTTTTTCAGCCTAAGAATGGTGCATGGTACATAATTTCCCCCCTCCCTACACACATATCTATTGTAGCACCTGCTGGTTAGGGTTTTTTTTTATTATTATTATTAAATTTGAGAGGCATAAGGAATAAAGTACCGAGAGTGGCAAGATAAAAATGTCAGCTTTATGGGGATTTTTTTTTAAAAAAAACCCAACATAGTGTTATTATTATTATTTTCTCTTCCGACTTGACAAAATGGAATTCCTTGTACCACGGAGAATGCCCACTGTGCTCTTTTCCTGTCAGGCTGTTCTTAAACACCAACATATGTTACAGCAAGTTGCAGGCCATATGGGGGGTAAGGGTACCTCTTCTTTTTCTATAAAGAGAGACAGAGAAGAAGGAAGAGTTGGCTGAGCTTTGTCATTTCCCAACAATAGGGCAATTTCCACAAAACTCCCAGACAATACAACTTTCCTGCAGCTCAACCACTGCCCTTGTGGTATTGAGCGGGCACAATGCAATATTAGAACTGCTTAATTGATTCTCAACCTGAGCCAGACAGCTTGATGCTTCTAAGTTAATTGAGGGCCTGTGGTAGATTAAACATGAACAGGATGGAAAGAAAAGATGTGACAAAAAGGGAAAAAAAAGACAAAGCTAGAGATACTGTTAAAGAATATTGGAACATTGAAAGCTGCCTTATAACAAGTCGGGCCATAGGTACCTCTCCGAGGTAAATTGTGAATTTTTTTTAAAAAAAATTATTTCATTATTTGGATAAATCTTTCAACTGGTATGATGGGTGAAAAGGAATTTTCCAAGTTGTAGTCCACCTAAGCCAGTGCAGCGGTGGCTGGCGGTTTCCATTTCATCAGAGTGGCAAATCCAATCCAAGATTTAGTCCAAACTTAAAAGCAACTGAGGTACTAGTGGTTTTTTTTTTTTTTTTAAAGCAAGTGAGTTCAGCACTTTGGATAGCTTCTCTAAAGTTCAGACTAAAATGAAGAATGGATTCACCGCCACCACTAAGATTAAAGCCACCAGCTCCCACTGGCCCAGTACTGTTGACACTGACTGGCAACAGCTCTCTAGGATTTCAGGCAAGAAGGTTTCTTAGCCTAGTGTGAAAATACAAGGGATCAAATCTGGGACCTTTTGCATGAAAAACATTTGTTCTACCACTGTGTTAAATCTTTTATGACACCCTGATAGAAAAGTGTTCCAGTGTTCCAAATTGAGCTGGCTACTATGTTCAATTTTATGGTGGCCTTTGGGGGGGGAGGGGTTTACCTGTTGTTGTTTTTTTAAAATTGTGCAACTCTCGAGATTTCTCTGAGTACACTGGTATGTCCTTGTTGTTTCTCTGTGGTCCTGCATTGGCTTCATCGTCACCACCAACCAAGTTCCCTATTAGAGAGGGACAGTTGATGCCTCCATCCAAGTCGTAGGAATCCTAGTGTTTCTTTAGAAGATTCCCATCTAAGTCTTAAGAAGGTGAATGTACAGCCAGTCAAACCTCTTGAATGGATTATATTTCTAAGATGGAATCTCACCCAATTGCCATGAAGGACTATCCTTTACAATGGGGTGGACAAAATGTCACCAGTGGGATACAGGCAGATGCAAATGCTGTTTCTGGGGTTTTCATGGGCATCCTCGAAACTCAATTCTGATTTAGTTTCTGGATATAAAAAACATCTCATATGCCTAAAATAGCCGGGGGGGGGGGAGAAAATGGCAAATTTTCCTCCACACTGCCTAGGGAGTTTTCAGTTTAAAAAATAGAATGGGGGAATGGTGTGGAGGTTGCAGAAAGGTGTATAATCTTCCAAAGCCCTGGGTGTATCAGGGGGGAAATTCAGCCACCTTGGACGCTTCCAGAGATTATCAGACATGGCAAATCCTGCATCAGAAGATCACGATGAGAACAGAAACAGGCAAGATTGTCAGACAACGACACCTCCAGCATCCTGAGGGTGTAGCGCAGCTGTGAATAAGGCCTTTTTATCTGTGGCTTGTCTCCATCAATAAGAAAGGATGGCAGAAGGACGCTACGCCCCCGGGATGGCAGAAGGATGCAATGTCTGATAATGTCACTCTACCTGTTCTCTTCCTGTTCTTCTGGCATGGTTTGGAATGCATTTTTTTTGCCACGTCCCACCGCATCTGATAATCTCCTCAGACTACACAAATTATAGTAATATGATTCCTCTTGAACTGCTATGGCAACATGCTATGGAATCATGGAGTCTGTTGTTTGGGGGCATGCTAGAGCTCCCTGGCAGGGAACACTAAATACTCCTCCCTAAACTGCAAATCCCAGGATTCCACAAGGTGAAAAAAAATGACATTTAAAAGAGAATCATAGCACTATAACTGTGTAGTGTGGAAATGCCCCTGGCAATTGCTCACTTCTGCTTTAAGAACCCACCACACCAACAGTGAGCAACAGCAAGAGTTAAATATTTAAAGTACTGACAGGAGGGCTTTTACTAATGCAAAAGGCAAAGGTCTTCTGAAATGTGATGTATAGTACATATCAAAAAGAGCAGTGGAGTTCAGATCAATTAATCAATATTTTTAAAATTGCAAAGTTAAATTGCTAACCACCAGGCATTTGATAAAAGGGTACGGTATTTGATTATCACACTTCAGCATGCTTACAGAAAAGCCAACTGGACAGCACACATTAGAACTGCAAGATATTTGTTATCCTGAGTTGATGGTGATGGAGATGATATGTGCAGATAATGGATTTCCCCATTCTTGATTGTACCTTAAAAACAGAATGAATAACTTAGTGTGAGTTACAGATAGGAAGAGTGGGCGTACCCAGAGAGTAGCTGGGATTGTAGAGCAATAAAAGGATTTTTTTTCCCAAGATTTAATGTTCTGTTAAATCACAGAAAACTTTTTGCTAGATTTAAAAACTATGCAATAGGAATGAATTGCTAAGGAGCAACTGAAGCCAAAGATCCACTGAGGAATAGAGAAACCTGGAATAAGGTCTACCAGAGGTGTGAATCATGCCACCTGCCAGATATTGCTGGAATGCAACTCTTATCATTCCTCACCATTGAGTATGCTGGGTAGTACTGATGGAGGGCCACATGTTTTCCACCTGTGCTGAAAGAGGCTAATCCTATCCTATGGGCTGCGCCATGGGTGGCTGAATTTTTCTGATATCACACTATTGAAGTCACAACTTCGATTATCACAGCTTTATACCAAACAGATTATTGCAAATGAAAGTGGGAAGATACTTGCTAAACTCATCTGTTAAATATTGACCACAGGCTTGCAAATCACATCTTGCAGGTGCATTTGGATTGAGCTTTTTTTAATCTTTAAAACAGATTAAAATAAAATAATAAATAATAAGAACAGATTAACCTTTCTTGTTTATGTTGGTGATTGTACCTGCTGGAGGAAGCCAAAGAGTTTGTCCATGTTCACCTCACCTGTTTGTCCAGGTGTCTGGACACAAAATGTTATTTAAAAACACAGAAATTCTGGACCAGGCCAACAACTATCATGTCAGAATGCACAGAGAAGCTATTGAAAGCCACAAACACCTGGACAACTTCAACAGGAAAGAAGAAACCCTAAAAGTAAACAAAATCTGGCTCCTAGTTTTGAAAAACAGTAGAATAAAAACCCAACACTTACAAAGGAATTCCACCCAGGGACAAGAGGATTTCTAGGAGATAATGGCCCATCAACCAACCATTAGCCAAACAGGCACTAACAATCCTTGCATTTCTATACCCAGAAACTAACCATTCAATTACACATATTTACATATACTCCCCAACAGGGGTTCACGATATATAAACTCCAGACACTCCTACCCAACCATTCTCTGAAGATGCTAGCCACAAATGAAGGCGAAATGTCAGAAAGAAACTATTCCAGAACACAGACTCACAGTCCGGGAAAAAAACCCCAAGGAAAATCTATGGATGCCAGCCGTGAAAGCCTTCGACTTCACACACACACACACACACACACACACACACAGTTTTTGCACAGAATGAATCTCAAACTGCTAATTTCTCTCGATCTAAGATCCTCCTTGTCAAGGTTTCCTGACACTCAAGAAAAATGTTTTTGGACCATTTTTCATTTTTTTTTTAAATATTCTTTTTATCCCTGTGAATGATGGATTTGGGGTTCTTGTTTAACAGAACAAAATAAGCAATTTGCTTATGTGAAAAAGTGCCTGCATCCACCAACAAAAACAGTAAGAGAGACAATACAAGATTTAACATGCAGTCCTAACCGACCAAAGGCCAGCTGGGCTGACACTAGGGGGTCGGCTAGACAATCAAAATACCACGCATAGAATTCATGGAGAATACCTGTTATCCTGACAAGCTGTGCAGGAAATTGGCTGTATTGGGAAGGAAGGGGACAAAAAACTCTGTAAACTGCACCCTAAGAGACTCCTTGGTTTTCCACGAAGTTTTTGATAAACTGTGGGGAGATGCACATTGCTGATCGTGTGAATGACCAATTAGTAGCACTACATATTGTGGGCAAAAGTGGAAGTTGAAAGCTGATTGGTTCATTGTGCTAGCAGGGGCAGGCTTTCCTGTTACAGAGCCAGGAAGTGCCATTTTAGCATTCTGAGGGAGCGACAGTGCACTTTTTTGGCATGCTGAGATGCACCCCCCTTTTTTTACAAGCAGAAGGTCTCCCTTCTGCCATTAAAGTTAGCGATGTGGAGAAAGGTTATTGTTGGGGGGAATATTAGCACCCCATACTTGCGGCCGCCATCTTGACTCATGAGAGGGGAGTGGGGGTCAGTGTGCATGTCAACGCACATCACTTTGCAGAGAACCAGGAATTGTGGAGACAAAAGGGAGCTGCTGCAAATTGCAGGTAATGCATGTGTCTCGCTGAGCCCTAGGCCAGCTGAAGCTATGCTGAATCCTAATCCGCATCAGTCTGTGGATGTTGCACATGAGCTAGGACCATGTACATACTGGTCTTTGTTCTGACATTCTAGCTATGTCCCTGAGTTGATTGAGGTTCGAACTCACATAATTTGGTTTCTCCCCTGCGCCACATCTTCTCTGTCGCCTTTTCTAGCTCTTCTGCAGGCAAACCGTAGCCAAGAGGGCAATTCTGGTGTCCGACTGCTCTCCTTCCCCAGGATCAAATGGTAGAAGAGGATTCTTCCAGGAGTATGGGATTTGTGCTTTCACAAAGAAGAAATCTGAACCCCCTACAGCCAGTGAATCTTTGGTTTAGGATTGCTTTGCCTTTCTATATCACTGATACAATATTCATCAATTGTGTCTTGTTTATCAATTGCAAGATTTTGCATGAATTATCAGCAAATGGGATGCAAAAAATAATTAAAATGAAGTACAGTTGTCCCTCCATATCCACGGATTTGGTATCCAAGGATTTAAGTATTAATTGCTTGAAAATATTTTTTAAAAAATAATAATCCAAAAAGCAAACCTTGATTTTGCCATCTTATTTAAGGGACACCATTTTGCTATGCCATTGCATATAATGGGACTTGAATATTCATAGATTTGGTATCCACGGGGGGTCCTGGAACCAAACCCCAGCAAATATGAAGAGACAACTGTATAAATTCCACCCCCTTCATTTTGGAAATATCAGTGGCAAGCTGGATGAACAACTGCTTGTTACATGCAGTGTAAATAATAGTTTCATGAAGAATGTGCCCGTGAGAAGTATATTTATGGAAAGTCTCAGTTCTTTGCTTAGGCTATTTCTCACTGAACTCCATATTTTCTGAAAAATGTACTGAAGAAAGTCCTAAGCGAATGTGGCTCAGAGCCAATATAACATCAGTTTCCCATGCAGAACTATTTGTCACAATCTAATTATTCAAAGCAAGATTTTAACTTGGTACCTTATTCCTTTCTTCACAGTCACCCCCCCACCCCAGTTTTGCTTCTCAAGACAGTATTGTCTTGGACTGTGGAATAAATTGTTCCATGTGATCCAAGTAAACAGAACCGTTTAACTGTAATTAATTTAGGGATCTGTTCTGTTGCCAATTTCACTTGCAAAACTTCGATTAACATTAATAGGGGCTATGCATGCATGTCCAGAGCAAAGCAACCCCTTTAATAATATTTCACGGAATGTTATTATATTACTGTTGTAATTATGTCCTGCATGCACATTGCTTTTACTTTATTTCACAACATGCTGTTCAACTCCAGTTGGTAACCTTCTATTATATTATCCATCCCAGTGCTGAGACTGCAATAAAAATACCCAGTTATTTCTCCTCTCTTTTGGCCTAATCCTATGAGGAGCTACAGACTATGTAAATGATATAGCAATCTATCACTTGACAATTTTCAAAATTTGGATATTTACTACTCTCATACCTTCCTCTTCCTTCTCATGCCTCTCTTCCCCACTGGCATTCCCTTTTCCTTGTGTGTCATGTCTTATTTAGATTGTAAGCCTGAGGGCAGGGAACTGTCAAATTAACAATTTGTAAGCCGCTCTGAGAGCCTTTGTGGCTGAAGAGCAGGGTATAAATATTCTAAATAAATACATACATAAATATTTGTTGATCCTATTGCAAACAAATTGAGACTATAATAAGGTCTTTTCTTCTTTGCTTATAATATTCTATAAACCAGCATGAACAATACAAAAACAATGCTTTCCACTCTCATTCTGAAATGGTGCCCGATATCACCACATAACCAATTCTTATAGACCAAGTGGTATTGTAATGAAACCTAATCTGAATGAGGGTAGACTTCTTGCACTCAGGCTGACAGTGTATAGGAGGCTAAATTATGTTTAGCTATGATGAGGGATGAAGTTTTTGGTGATGGGTAAACACTTGGCTCTCAACCTCACCTCTCAAAATATCACACACAAAAAGAGAGATCTTCTTTGTAGCTTTGAATGACAGACCTCCAAATCACCCTGTCTGCTCAGGTCTTGCAGATTCAGGGACATGGCTTCCTTGATTGAGTCCATCCATCTGGAATGTGGTCTTCCTCTTTTCCTACTGCCTTCTACCTTACCCAGCATTATTGTCTTTTCTAGTGAGTCATGGCTTCTCATGATATGGTCAAAGTATGACAGTCTCAGTTTAATCATCTTGGTTTCTAGGAAGAATTCAGGCTTGATTTGCTCTAGGACCATTGATTTGTCTTTTTAGTAGTCCCTAGTATCTGTAGAACTCTTCTCCAGCATCACATTTCAAATGAGTTGATTTTCTATCAGCTTTCTTTACTTTCCAGCGTTCACAATCATGTATGGAAATGGGAAATATGATGGCATAGACAATCTATAGTTGAGTACTACATTGGAAATCCATAAACCTATTTGTGTAGTTGTGGATAGGTTAGACAATTAGAACCTTTTAAAAAAGAGGCCAGATTGGTTTCTTCTGCTTAACCCTTTCTCCTTATTTGCATCAATATTCTGGAGATATAACATCCCAGAATCATAATGGAGATTATCAAACGGGAACAAAGAAAGTGTTTCTGTCCCACAATCTCCTCTCCTGTCCCTGTCCTGGCACATTAACTAAAAGTTTCAGACCTACCTTATTCGCACATACAGCTCTGCCCAGGAGTGAATGGAGCTCTACCGGAGGTCCATTCACTTCCTGGAATGAAATCCCAGCCATTCTCACAAGAAGACTAGAGCATGGGAAATTCAAAAATAAAAAACAAAATACAAGCCAAAAAGTTACACTAAGCACCTAAACACACTTAAAACTTTACAAGCAACCTGGGGAGGGTACAAAAAAGTGTGTCACTTACCTGGATGTCCCGATCTCACCAGGAAGTGTTCTGGCACGAACCCCCAATTCATGCTGGGATCGCATCAGCGAAAAGGGCACCTTTTCACTTGCAGCACGTTCCATGAAAGAAATGGAATGGGGGATCAATTGACGGCTTAGCCTGTCAATAAAAAGCAGCGCAGGCGTAAAGAGAGCCGAACAGGAGCATTATGAGAGGGGAATGGAGTCATGTGAAATGGAAGCCCTTTAGCGATCTCCTGGCATTGTAATAACGCCATATTTAGAGCATCTGATAATCTCCAATGGCACACTCTCTGGTTGTTTAATATCCATGCCATCTGAGTAGATTGACTTCTGACTGAGAGACAACTGGGCAGACTGTATGCCAGATGTTTAAAATATATTGGGGAGGGGTCAGGAATGTGTATGGTGAAGGTTCTTTTCTTTTCACTGCAGTACTTCCACAGAAATAAAAAGTCAAACCTTGAATAAGACACAAAAGGGTCAAGTTCGAAAATAACCACCCACACTCTTAAAAATGTATTTATACTAATGAATCATAACTCACTGAACTCTGGGAATTATATGTCAGTTCAAATACGACAATCTTTCAATGTTTCCAGAAAATGCTCAGAGTTTGATCAATCTCCAGGGAAAAAGAGGTCAATAACTGTGTGGAGTATCCAAATAGAATTCTTGACACAACCATGCCATTTGAACTCACACATACATCAAGAGCCTGCTCTTGGCCAATTTTAATGATTGATATGGGACCTGCAGGAAGAGGCAGTCTTTCAGGTATGGTTGTGATAAAGGATATAATGGAAAGGTAGACATGGTACCATGGGCTTACTTTTGAAAATTCAAACCCTGGAAGTGTTTTATTTTGGACTACAACACTCAGAATCCTTCAGTCTTTGGGCCAATTCCTTCTCCATGATAAAAAGGTGCGTGCACATTTGTGGAATGGGGAGGGGAGAGAGAGAGAGAGAGAATACAACTATTTAACAATCTAGAAAGTATCAGGAGCAGAAAATCCTTTCCTATTAAGAAACTTAAAGTTACACACAAGCGCCATTAAGTTAAAAGCTTTAAAAACTTAACAAAATCATACCTACAAATTAAATTAAACAACAAAAAAAAAAAATTGAAAAGCTTAAAAGTATAGAAAGTTAAATGTGAAAGCTACAAAGTGAAGGTATGAATTAGACTTCCTTGGTGAGTCTAGTCATAATTGTGCCACTTCAGTGTAGGCCCTATTTCACATCTTGACAGGTTTTTCTTCCCATGGACAAGGAGCTTAAACCAGGTACATTCCAGGTGCTCTAAAGACACAGAGAGACTCCTAGAGAAAAGGATGGCCCTCAGGCAAGGATAGGAACCATGTGATTCTCCAGATGTTGCTGGGCTGCAGCTCCTTTAATCCAACACCATTGGCTGTACTCATTGATGGGGGTTGCAATCTAACAATATATAGAGCTCCATACATTACCTATCCCTGCCCTAAGATGTTCTTAGAATTTGGATTAAAAAACTACAACAACCCCATGACTCCTAGAATTGTGTCCATGTTGGTTGTGGATTTGGGGAGTTGTAGCCCCAAAAGAAAATTTTACAAATTTTTTTACTTTGGATGTGAACCCAACCTGGGTAGGATTTATGTGCTAAATCATTTTCAGACGATAGGTAGTGATGCATTGCTAATATGCAGCCACCATAACCACTGGCATTTCACAGATGAAAACCAGGACACCTATGGCCAAACCACATCAGAATGCGGTCAAGACAGTGAAAGTTCTTAATGAAAAAGAAGCCAAGGACACAGGGAAAGTGGGAAGAAGAGAGAAACTGGGACATTTTAAAGAAATAGCGGTGTTAGGAGATTATCAGATGCGTCAAAAACAGTGTTAAAACGATGTCGTGAGATCGCAAAAGGGATTCCTTATCAGATGATGATGTGACCCAGCATTCTGCAAGTGTTCTGCTGCCATTATGAGGGAGTACTTTTTTTATTGTCGGGGAGAAATTGAAAATTGATCTCCTGTAGCTTTTGTGTTCTGGATTTTTGTGCATGGGAGAAGGTGCCCCCATTCTGCTGGTGTGATTCCAGCATCAATGGGCGGTCCCGCCAGAACACTTCTGGGTACTAGCGGGAAAACTAGGTACTGTACGCTCTTTTTATGAATCTTCCCATCTTGCTTGCAAGTTTCTAAATGCGTATCTGTGCTTTTCTGAATGTTTTCTTTTTTAATTTTGGTGTTTTGGGATTCTTTAGCATGCTCGCATCTTCTTGTGAGACGTGCTGAAACCTTGTTCATGGAGAAATGTGGAAGTAGTTGGCATGAGCGCTCATATTGCTGGATTCTTGGGGCAATTTTGTATCATTAGCACACCAGGCCCTGGGAGGGAGCGGGGAGGGCCGCGGAGGCCTCCACGGAGCCTTGTGTGGCCCCTGAAGGCCTTGGGGGAGGGGGGAGGGCCGTGGAGGCCTGCACGGGACCTTGCGAGGCCCTGTGAAGGCCTTGGGGGGGAGTGGGGAGGGCTGCGGAGTGTGCAAAAATGTGTGTTATTGTTCCAGAACATGAATGCTGTAAAATATAGTGCCATAATGACATTTTTAGGCACTTGTCTGATAATCTCCTTGGTTTCTTGCAGCATTAAAATGTCAGGATATTGGGACATATACAGTTACCCCTCCACATTCGCGAACTCAGCATTCGCGGTTTTGATTATTTGTGGTTTTGGGAGGGCCCCCCACCCTCCCCAAACTGCAACACGGGGCCTCCGGAGGCCTCTTGAAGGCCCTGGGAGGGAGTAGGGAGGGCCGGGGAGGCCTCCACGGGGCCTTCAGAGACCCTCTGGAGGCCCCGTGAAGGCCCTGGGAGGGAGCGGGGAGGGCCGGGGAGGCCTCCATGGGGCCTCCGGAGACGCTCTGTAGGCCCCATGAAGGCCTTGGGCGGGAGGGGGGAGGGCTGCGGAGGCATCCACGGGGCCTCGGGAGGGTCTTCAGAGGCCCCATGAATGCCTTGGGAGGGAGTGGGGAGTCCGGGGAAAGCGACTATGGGGCCTCCAGTGGCTCCGTGGTCACTTTGGCGGGGGAGGGGGGCAATCAATATTCGCGGATTTTTCACATTCGCGGGGGTCCGTGGAACCTAACTCTCACGAATGTGAAGGGACAACTGTAGTAGATTTATCCTGTAGAGAGCTGGGATGTAACAAACAGTCTGCAGTTTGCAGCACTGTGATCTAGCAGAGTTTTGCAGAAGCTAGCTGGGTAAATGTATCAATTTCTCACAGCCCTGGAGCCAGGGATGGTTTAAGAAATTTTGGGGTCACCTGCAATGCTTTATTTTGGAGCCCCCATTTGTTTATCTCAGGTCAATGTAACCTGACCTATTCACAGAAGAGGATGTTCAGATTATTACATAATTTGTCACCAACAGTTTAGTTTTAAAAACTATATTATAGGCACTAACATAATATTTTTTGTTTTTTAACAATTAACATAACTAGCTGGACCCGGTGTACCATATGGCATTAAGAAACTCCCCCCAAATGCCCAGTAGACCTCATGACAACCCTTTAAGGTAGGCTGGTGGGTTTAACTCACCCCACCGTTGCTCGCCCTGCCTCAGTTGCTTGCCCTGCCCCCCCGTTGCTTGCCCTGCCCCCCCGTTGCTTGCCCTGGCCCCCCCGTTGCTTGCTTCCCCTGCTGCTCGCCCCCTGTTGCTCACCCTGCCCCCCCGTTGCTCGCCCTGGCCCCCATTGCTCCTCCTGCTCCCCCCCATTGCTAGCCTCCTCTGCCGCTCACCCTCCCGTCGTTCGGCCTGGCCCCCCATCACTTGCCCTATCCCCTCCTCCAAACTCGCCCCCCTGCCGGTAGCCCCCCCCACTGGCAAACTCACCTCCCACACCACCAAATTCACCCCCATGCTGCTAAACACCCCCACCCTGCCAAACTGCCCCCACCCCCTACACTATGGCACACACGTACACACCACATCCACCCCCATGTTACTCCCTCTCCCTCTCCAGCCGCCATGTTTGAAATCTACACGATCTCTCCCCCAGCGTGCTGATTGGTTGGTCAGTTCCCTAAGCAGCCAATCAGCACACTGGAAACGGCAACATACCTGAGAGAATTATATATACAGATGGTGTAGATTTCCTCAAAGAAAGAGCTGAGCAAATTAAGTATATTTAATGTATTGTGTCCTTTTTAAAAATAGTTTTATGTTGTAAATTTTGAAATACAAAGTATAGGCTGAATGATTCTTTTAAAATTATTTTTAACCAGTTTACATAAAATTTGTATCAAATAATTTAAAATTACAACATTTATAAAATGGACTTTCCTTTCCTTTTCTTTTCTAGCTTCTTGAATTTTTTTTTAAATTACTCACTAGATCTTAACTTTTCTTGCTTTTTGAGCAGCAAATACCTTCATTAACTTCTTATTATCTAAGGAACATGTTATCTACCTTTCCACAGCTATTACAGTAAGGCCTCTTAGTTGTCCCTCACTCATAGACGAACTCAAGTAACTTTTTATTAACTTCAGCTTAGAAAAGCTCCATTCTGCAGAGGCCACCGACACTGGCATACACAAAAAAATTCTCAATGCAACTGACACATTTGGGAAAATGTCTTCTAAATGCTTTTCATAGATAGAGTGAAGTACTGTTAGACAACTGTTGGAATTTTGTGGTAACATGGAGGATAGCACGTGCAAGATCTGATGTACTTATATCTCCTGACTTTTGTTTCAGGTCTTTAAGAGAATCTGCAAGCTTCTTACAACTGTTATTCAGATCTGCCTTGTTTCTTGTTAAATTCTTAATGTCACAAATAACACTGAATACATCAGAGCTACGACATAATTGTTCAAATCTTTCTCTCAAAGACATAACTGCAGTGTCTATTACAACACTGAAGAAGTTTTATTTGTAGATGATTTTCTTCTCTTAAAATGGGTTCATCCCTACTTTCATAAGAAAACTGCATATTCACAGTTCCAGATCTGGCATACGTACACACACACACACACACAGAGTTGTCCCTCCGTATCCACGGATTTGGTATCCATGGATTTAAGTATTCATGGCTTGAAAATAGTCTTTAAAAAATAATAATCCAAAAAGCGAACCTTGATTTTGCTATCTTATATAAGGGACACCATTTTGCTATGCCATTGCATATAATGGGACTTGAGTATTCATGGATTTTGGTATCCATGGGGGGTCCTGGAATCAAACCCCAGCAAATATGAGGGGACAACTGTATATCTAAATATGACATGACACCTGACGTGGTTGGCATTTTAGAGGTCTGCAAACATCAAAGTTTGGGCAGCTGGTGGGGAAGAGAAAGGACTCTGAAAATTGGCAGGCAAACTCAGCTTTTTCCCTTCTCTGAGAGGCTGAGGCAACAGCAACCACAGCATTCGGTCTCATCCTCTCTTCTAAACAGAAACGCACACCCAAAGAGTCCACGCCAAAATTTATTGTGCAATCAATCCCCCGCCACCATCTGCATGGCTCTGCTTGCTTGCCCCAGCCGCCAGACCAGGCCAGCAAATCCTGGGGAGGGGGGGGAGAGCAAAGAGAGGGAGAGGAAGAAGGAGGGGGGAAATGGCAAAAAGCAGTTGCCCGTCCTAGCTTGTAAATTTGGTGCTTTGACAGGCTATGCACACACCACACCACAAATTAGATATAAAATAAAACAAACCTGAGGGGTGTTTTTGTTTATTTGACAGAATGCTTGGTGGGGCTTAAAATACAAAATGGTGAGAGCATAAGGCACCCTCTCACCACCCACCTTACCTCTAGCCAACCCTGCTCTTACCTTCCTGTGAGGTGACAGCCATTGTCATCACTCTCAATGCTGGGCCACCACCAGCAAAAGCACATCACGAGCCATCCACCCCTCAGGATGTGGGCATGGGAGGTAGCAAAGAGCTGCCTCCCTACCTTTCTCGCAGCCTTCTTCTGTGGGAGCCATGTGCCTGCTTCCACACAAGGCACTGACTCATGCCCCCTCGCTCCCGCTTATCTACACACCTTACCCTGCCAAGTGCAGGCGTGAAGAAAGGGGCGGTGATGGAAACACCAGCCTCTTAAAACTCCTGGGGAAGTGACAGAGTGGGAAATTGGCATGCACGTGCGGGAGAGACAGACATGTGTGGCATCATCATGTGCCTTGTTCTGAGTAGCTGAGTTTTAAGAGACTGCCACCTCCACCGCTACCCCTCTCTTTGCGCCTGTGCTGCACTTGGCACTCTCATGAGACCACCTCCCCTTTTCTCCCCTGAAGACAGTAGCCCTGGAGAAAGGGGGAAGAGGTCTCACAAGAGTTAAGTGTCTCTCAAGGTGTACTAATGAAGGGTTACAATGGGGGCCTCCATGGCTGCGGGTGCTGTGGGGCCCTTAAACTGGTCCTGCCTGGAGCTGAGTTTGTGCAGAGCTGTGCTGGGTTGAGATAAAAAGCAGTTCTGTGTTGGATTTCACACAGTGAAGATGTTTTTCTCTTAATGCTGTACAGTCATCCCTTCACATTCACGGGGGTTACGTTCCACGGACCCCCGCGAATGTGAAAAATCCACGAATATTGTTTGCCCCCCCGCCATAGCGACCATGGGGCCTCTGGAGGCCCCATAGTCACTTTCCCCCGCCTCCCCACTCCCTTCCTAGGCCTTCCCGAGGCCTCCGGAGACCCTCCCGAGGCCCCGTGGATGCCTCCCCAGCCCTCCCCCCTCCCGCCCAAGCCCTCAACAGGGCCTCCGGAGAGTCTCCGGAGGCCCCGCGAAGGCATTCCCGGCCCTCCCCCCTCCCCCCCAAGGCCTTCGCGGGGCCTCTGGAGGGTCTCCGAAGGTCCCACGGACGCCTTCCCAGCCCTCCCCACTCCCCCCCAAGGCCTTTGTGGGGCCCCGCAGAGGCCTTCCCAACCCTCTCCCCTCGCCCCCAAGGCCTTCGCAGGGCCTCGCAAGGCCCCATGGAGGCCTCCCCGATCCATCCCAAGGCCTTCGCGGGGCCTCGCAAGGCCCCATGGAGGCCTTCCCGGCCCTCCCCCTCCCTCCCAAGGCCTTCACAGGGCCTCCGGAGGGTCTCCGAAGGCCCCGCAGAGGCCTTCCTAGCCCTCCCGCCTCCCCCCTAAGGCCTTTGCAGGGCCCCGCGGAGGCCTCCCCGGTCCTTCCCCCTCCCTCCCAAGGCATTCGCGGGGCCTCCGGAGGGTCTCTGAAGGCCCCGCAGAGGCCTTCCCAGCCCTCTCCCCTCCCTCCCAACGCCTTCAGGGGTCCTCCGGAGGGTCTCCGAAGGCCCCGTGGAGGCCTCCCTGGTCCTCCCCGCTCCATCCCAGGGCTTTCACGGGGCCCCTTCATCGCTTTGGGAAGAGCATGGGGATGGAAGAAAAGCGGCAACGAGGCTGCCAGAGTCCTGTTGTCACTTTGGTAAGGGAGGAGGGGGTGGGTGAAAAGTGACGACAAGTCTCCCCAACCCCCGTCATTGCTTTCGGAAGGGAGGAGGGGGTGGGTAAAAAGCAGTGGTGAGGCTCCCAGAACCCCGTCATCATTTTGGGAAGGGAGGAGGGGTGGGAGAAAAGCGACGGCGAGGCTCCCAAAGCCCCGTCGTTGCTTTGGGAAGGTGGGGTGGGCAGGCAAAAAGCCCTTTCTCCCTCCCTCCCACCCACCCCACCCCGCCCTTCCCACATCCTCCCCTCCAGCCAGGCCCCAGGAGAGCAGGGAGTTGGGCGTACAGTTTGCTTGGGGAGCACTCTAAATCGACTCCCCTCCCTTGTGTGTGAGGGGAAGAAGCTGATTTAAATGGGGCGCTTGCTGAGCAAACCGCAAATAGGCAGAACCGCAAAAGTGAAAGCTGCAAATCTGGAGGGAGAACTGTATTTTAGACACAAAGCTATGTATCTGTGCTTTTATTCTTATGCCTGAAGGAACAACACTCTGCTGTCTATTTTATGCTGCCTGGGACATGTTTAGGTTCCCAGTGCGCGCTACCACCTGACACAAAAGGAGGAAAGAAAGGGAAGGGTGAAAAAAGAAATGTGGCAATACCTTTAAGACTAGCTGGTTTTTATTTTTGCATGACCTATCGTGGATATAAATCCACTTCTTCAGATACAGTAATGAGTGGTATTAAGGCCTCAGGTATAAAGCAGATTTCCACAGTTGTGGGACTGGGATATTCATTCTATTCCAGTCTCACAACTGTATACATATGGTTTACACCTTATATTCACAGAAGCTCATACAAAAATAAAAACCAGTTAGTCTTAAAGGTGCTGCCACATTTCTTTCTTTCTTTTTTTGTCCCCCTTCCTTCCTTCTTTTTATGGGACATTTTAAAAGCAACTGAAAAGGTGGGACTAATCAGAACTGTCCCTGCCAAATTGGGACAGAAGGTATGGGGCAACTACACTTTATAAAACAATTAGTGTAGGCCTTCCCTCACAGAAGTATATAGTGGCAATTCAAAGATCGTTATCAAAGAATAGATTTTCTTTTCTTTTTTTGCAGATTTCTTCTTTTAGAAGGTATGCCCCTTATTAAAAAGGAACTTGCTGTACTTGCCCGCTTCATTTCTGTGTCTATGCTTTCCCTATGTCTTAAACAGAGACCCTTTAAATTAAATCACATTTGATTCTGAAGTTTCACTTTGGCATCCCATCAACAGACAACAGCAGGGGAAAAGTGACGGCTACACCGTTAAGTTGATATCTTAAATGTACACAAATCCCACATGCTGTGGCGACAACAACATGAATAACAAATATACTGCATGGAAATCCTCTTTAAGTTGCTTTTTTAAAAAAATTCTCATTTTGAGCTATAACGTACAACAGGGAAACGAGTTAAAAAATAATCCCTTAATATTCCTGGAATTCACAATGTCTGTACAAGGCATAGAATGATTTTCTTCTGTGCCTTTCCTATATCTTCAGACTATCACAGCTGCTGCTAGTAAATTAAATGCTGGGGTGTGTGGGTGGGGGTGGGGAGAGAAAGAAAAGAAAAGCAAGCAAGGCATGTGGGTTTAGTGTTTTTATTACCATAAGGATAAAAAATTAATTGGATATATTTGAAGTTTCTGCTGTTCAATGACTGACAATAGCACAGGGCCATATAGAGAAGGAAACATTGATGATGAAGCAGTTTCAATGCCCTGAGGGGGACTGTGACATACCTTCCAACAGTCCTGACTTGGCAGGAACAATTCCTATCAATCCTCTTATCATCCCAATTTTTCAGTTGTTTTTAAAATGTCCTCCTCTTCCCCCTTCCCCCTTCATCCTCAGTTTACTTTCGTTACTACAAACTGAGTTCAAAGTACAAAAGTAGCTTGCACCCAATTAACTCATGCCTAATCCATACTACACAAATAATCCAGTTTGAAACTGGATTATTTGCCATGGCTCCTTCTTATTGAATCCTGGGTTTTGTAGTTTTACAAGGCCTTTAGCCTTCTCGACCAAAAAGTGCTGGTGCCTCAATGAACTACAAATTCCAGGATTCCATAGGAAGGAACCATGACAAATAATCACATTTCAAACTGGATTATTTGTGTAATGTGGATGCACTCTCAGGACGTTTTCAGAATGGGGGGGGGAACCTCGAGGAGGTTGGGAGAAGAACGGGGCGGTTGCGCTTACAGAGCCCTGTTTCAGATGAAGCAGTCCTCCTCTGTCCTCCTCCCGACCTCCTCCCGAACTTCCCCCGTGCTGCAGGCGCCACTTTTTATTGATGGAGTTTCTGTCAATAAAAAGTGCCACCCGCAGCATGGGGGAAGGTCGGGAAGAGGTCGGGAAGAGGTCAGAGGAGGACAGGGCTGTTTGAAATGGGGCTCTGTAAGCGCAACAGCCCCATTCTTCTCCCAACCTCGGGAGTTTTCCCCCCTGTCTGAAAATGTCCTCAATGAGAGGAGAGGAGAGGAGAGGAGAGGTGAGGAAGGGACAAAATTTTGCCCTTCCCTGTAGACTTAGGACTTTATCAGACCACCCCTCAGAAAAGTTCTTTTGCCGGCATAAATTGTGGCGTTTTTATGCTGGCAAAAGAACCCCCTTTACCACACTTACCTTGGGCAGCATCCATGAGGCTTCCCTGGCAGTAACGGAGCTCAGACAGAGCTCTGTTTACTTCCAGGATTGAACTCTCCTGGATTCTTGTGAGAAGACACTCGCGCAGAATATTTAAAAATAAAAGGGAAAAAACACACAAAAAGTACACCAAAGCACTAAAACACATGTAAAAAGTCCTAAGTAAATGGGGGAGGGGATAAAAAGAGCCTGGCTATTGTGATCTTAATCAGAAGAATTTGCCCATTGACGCTGCATTCACATGAGTACAACGGCGCATGGATTCAAATGTCAGCAATGCCAGCAGAAAAGCACCACGGGGGATTAATTGATGGCTTGAGCCGACAATAAAATAGAACAGGTTTTGGACTGGACACGTTTGTGAAAGGGCGACATCGTCTGGTACGCATGCCCTTTTGCAATCATTAGGCGTCCTTACGATGCCATGGTTGGCTAATAACAGAGCTGCAATTTCTGAGACCAAGCTTTCACTAAAAGAGGAGATCACAGTGGCTTAAGAATTGTGTAGAATACATGAGTACCTGGCTTGTGGGGGCAATTAGTTAACACACATTGGAAACTGCTTAGAATCATAGAATTGTAGAGTTGGAAGAGACCACGAGGGCCATCCAGTCCAACCCCTGCCATGTAGGAAATCACGATCAAAGCATCCCTGACAGATGGCCATCCAGCCTCTGTTTAAAGACCTCCAAGGAAGGAGACCCCACCACATTCCGAGGGAGTGTGTTCCACTGCCGAACAGCTCTTATTGTCAAAAAGTTCCTCCTAATGTTGAGGTGGAATCTCTGTTCCTGGAGCTTGCATCCATTGCTCCGTGTTCCAGTCTCTGGAGCAGCAGAAAACAAGCTTGCTCCATCCTCAATGTGACACCCCTTCAAATACTTAAACAGGGCTATCATATCACCCCTTAACCATCTTTTTTCCAGGCTGAACATGGTTAAACATTTTTGACTCTTTGTAGTTTGGGATTTATTCTGCACAAAATTCACAGATGGTATTTTTGTGCAGAAAACTGCATTCCCTCTGCAGGAATGCAAAAAATATTATTTTTCTGCACAAAAATGCCATGTGCCAGATTTTGTGCAGAAAAACAAATAAGAAACTTATACGAAGTAGCAGGAGAACTATTCCCTCCAGTGCCTCTGAGGGACGGTTTAATGGATGGTGTAATTGTGTTGTTGTTGTTGTTAGGTATTATTTTTAGGGTTTTAAATCTTGAGTTAAGTCTTGGGGTTCCACAGCAACAAAAGATATTTAAAGGGGGTGCCTGCTAAAGAAAAGTTTAAGAGCCACTGAGATAGAGAATATACAATCCTGAAATTCTACAGCACATCCTAAATACAGGAGTGTAACAAGCAGACCAAAGAGTCTGGTGTCAAGACAAATCTTTGCACCAGGCTTCCCCAGAGGGTGTTATGGCCCTCCTAAAACCTTTCTTGTATTCATTGCTCACTCTCTCTCAGCCTAACCAGCTTCACAGGGTGGTTGAGGAAATAAGGGGGGCAGTGATCCTTGTACACCTTGTACAGTGATCCTCTGAGGAAAGTTCACCACCACTCTCTCATTTTGTACTTTTTGTATTTCTAAAGAAAACTGTATACTTGGACATTTCCTCTTTAGAAGCAAACCTCTGTACTTAGCTCAACATATTGTCAATTTTTGTTTATGAATGGTTCTTGCAAATACAGTAGCACCCCTGTATCCGTGGGGGATTGGTTCCGGGGCCTTCCGCAGATGGCAAATTCCACGGATAATAGCAAACACCATCCTGGGGGGCCATCCTAGGAAAAAAGAGGGGCCAGTTTGCTCCTCCCCTCCCTTCCTCCTTAGACCCCGCCATGGCCCTGCTATAGCGGTGATCACGGGGGCAAAGGGGGAAGGGGGATAGATCGCTCCATCCCTCCTTTCATCATGGTGGGGCCATGTTGAGAGCGAAGGAGAAGGGGACAGAGAAGCAATCTCACCCCTCTTCTCCCTTTGCCCCCGCCATCACCACCACGGCGGGGCCATGGAAGGGGTGAAAGGGACAGGTGAGCGAACCCATCCTCCTTCCCCCATGCAATTGCCACTGAGGTGGGGACATGGTAGGGGAGAAGGCGGAATAGTGGGGGAGATTGCTTCCTCACCTTCCCCCTTTGCCCCCACAATCACCGCTGCAGTGACAGGAGACTTCCCAGGGGAAGGGATGGGGGAGCTGAGTTCCCTCTTCCTCCCTCCCTTCCACAGATAATTGAATCTGCGGTTGGTGAATCAGCAGATATGGGGGTGCTACTGTACTCTAAAAACATATGAGAGATTCAAAGTATCTCTCTGAGCCAGATAAGGGGAAGCTGAGTCTCCCCCATGTTTTCAGCATAATCTGTGGTTTGCAAATAGATATTGGTATATAAAAATACTGAGGTCAGTTTTGCTATTAAATAATTTCTCCCAGGAAAACAAACTTTTTAATGTGGTGGCCAGTCTGATCAGTTCCTGGAAAGCTTGGGTGCAAATGAAATTGGATGGATAAAGATCAGTATGATATCTTTAACCAAGCACCTTAGCTTTCTCCCTAACATTTCAGCTGAGAATTTTCATCACTTTCTCATAAGACCCTCAAGAAAACAGTACCCATTAGAGGCACAATTCACATCCTATCTACGTTAATGTCAAAACTCCCATTGACTTTAATGGACTGGGACTACAACTCACATTGTGCACTGTTGAAATCAAACCAGACCCATTACTGCACTTTAGTAACTAAGCTCTTTACACTCAGTTGGAAGCAATTTAATGTGTCTCTGGCTCTGTGAGATATTTTTTTTCCCAGTTTCCTTTCCCACATGTTCCTTTGTTAAGTTTGTAGCATCGGGAACTAGTATGTCATTGTTGTGGCTAGGCACACACAGTCATTGCTTTGTTGGTCTCTGAAGTGGCTGGGGTGGTGAGGGAGAGATACAAAACTGGCAAGATGAAACCTTTTCTGGAATCTATTTCTTTAGGTGCAGGAGTTTCTAAGCTGCTCTGTATTGGTACAATGAAAGAAACGCTGAGACTCAAGCTAATCTACCTGGTAGCCATGATTATATCAGTTGCTCATACAAATGTGTTTTCTGCAAAGAACTGGAATTCATAAGCACATTTTTATGGCATTTCTGTGAATGTGAATATGGATTGTGAACAGTTTGGCACAAATAACAGTATTTCCCTCACACATTCTGTTAAGCACTGCATTCAAGTTTAGTGTTTTAATTTAGTACTTGTGTTTAATGCTCCATTTCCGTATTGCAATTCTACTGCAGTAATCAAAACATTGCTTTCTATTCCAATTTTTTTTTTAAAAAATCCAACCTCATTAATGTGATTTACATGTTTTTCAATATGTAATATGCTTGCCTCCTTAATTTATACCATGGACTCCAAGAAGTATTTGAAGGTTGAGGAAAGCATATGCCAAATAAAGAGGTTTGATATGATCCACACATACCTTTGCTTCATTCATGCTTCCCTCCCACCCTCCAAACCCTCATCAAAGCAACCACAAATAACCAAATGCTAGCAAACCCAGTATAGACCTAGAAGTTGTAATACCGCAAGGTCCTCTAGCTAGGAGATAAGTACCAACTAGGAAGGAAGTCTTTCTAAATTCTTGCAGGGCTGAAGGGATAATTTTGTCATTTTTTCCTGATTGCAAAAAAGCCACTGAAGACTATGTAGTTTTCAAAGAGTGCTGGCAATTCAGAACTTGTTCTCCAACCTCTCCCTCACACTTTCTTCACAGAAAACCACATTTCTGCATGGAAAACAAGTTCCCTGAAGGGACAATGGCATTTTCTGTGCAGAAGATAACACATGCAATTTTTGTGCAAAGTAAGTCCTGAACTGCAAAGATTCTCCCCTGCCTGGGATTCTCCTCACCCGAGAAGTCCATTTTTAAATATTTCGAATATTATTTCCACTCTTGGGAAATTATTAGACGGATCAAAAGTGGCATTACAATGCCAGAAGATCGCAAAAGGGCTCCCTTACCACACAACGTTGTCCCCTATTGTTATGCACTCATTCTGCTCCCATTCCGCCAGTGTTTTTTATTGATGGGAGAAGCTGTCAATAGATTCCCCTGTTCCATTTCTGTCCTGTATTTCCATGTGTGCGACAATATCCCCCTTGTTGCTGGTGAGATCCCAGCATCAATGGGCGGTCCCTGCCAGAACATGTCCGGGTGAGATCCGGACATCCAGGTAAGTGACACATTTTTTATGACCTTACCCAGGTTACTTGTACATTTAAAGTGTGTTTTTGTGCTTGGTGTTACTTTTTTGTGTTCTTTTTCTTTTTCTTTTTGAATTTCCCATACTCATGTCTTCTTGCGAGAATCTGTGGGATTTCACTCCAGAAAGTGAACAGAGCTCCGTTAGAGCTCCGTTCACTCCTGGGCTGCCCTGCTGATGGGAGAGGAGGTAAGTGTGGTGGGGAGGGTGATTGTGCTTGGGTAGGGATGGGGCAGGGGTGGGAGTAGAGATCGTGTGATAATCTCTTTAGTAGCCATGCTGCTATGCACTGCAGATACACAGGGAATGACCTGAAAGCACACAAGGGAATGCCATTCTGGATTAAGAAAGGATTTTACTCAAAACCCTGCAGAGCCACTGTGAGTCAGAGTAAACAATACTGGGATGGATGGACCAATGGTCCTAGTATAAGGCAGCTCCCTGCAATTGTCATTGCTTTTTATTAATTTTTCTTTTTAAAAATAGGATCAATACATGAATGGCAAAAAACTTTTAAAAAATCATCTAAAAATTCCTCTAGAAATGTCCTTTGAGGGCTTGCCTACTGTATATGGGCCAAATAAAATTATCTCACCTTGTTTTGACAGCGAGCCATCCAGAATCTAGGTCTTTTCAGCACCTCAGGGCTTTAACCCAGACCAAAAAGAGTTTGGATTTACTCAGGGTTTGAGCATAAAATCTGGATATTTGCACATGTGTGTGGACTGCACTCCATAGCGACGTTGGTATGGAGCCAGGAGAAGGCATTTTGGCAGGTGGGCAGAAGATGTTGGGAGGCTCCCTGGGCCAGGCAATCAGATGGCCTTTCCCTGTTTCAATTTCATTTTTTAGTGGTTCCTTATTTTATTTTATTTTATTGACATATATGGGAGTTGTTCAGATAAGTGCATATTCAGATAAGTGCAGATAAATGATATCCATATCATTAACCACTCACACCTCTGCTTAACAGGATATCTGAAGCCCCTCACACATACTGCGATTTATTGGACCAGGGTGAGCAGACAGTGCTCCTGAACTCACCTTGGTGTGTCTGGTAAGCATGTGGACAAGCCCAAAACTCAAAGGAAGCTGGATTTCCTGTTGGTGTAGACAAACTCTAAAAGTAACTTTGAAAAGTAAATACAAAGTACAGGTTGACCACTGTATCCTCAGGGGATATGCTCCCTCCATGGAAACCTTAAACTGTTGATTATAGGAAGCCCTATTATTTTCAATGAAACAAACACTGGAAGTTGACCATAGAATCACAGTGGAGGATCTAGAGCAGCCTTTCTCAACCCTTTTACCCTGAAGGAACCCTTGAAATAATTTTCAGGTCTCAGGGAACCCCTGCATAAAAATTATACCTACAGCTCCTTTTTTTAAAAAAAAATAATACAGAAACAGCGGGGGAAAAATAGATGCTTATTATATTCCACATTGCTAGCAATACATATTTGATACTTGAAAGTAACAGGCCTGAGAAATACTGACAAGATATCATATGAAAATGCCAAAAAAGGGTAATCTATAATAAAAAATAAATGAAATGAAAAACAAATATATTTATCACGAAACATTATTAAAACCTGAAAAATGTCGTGTAGTCTGTGTCCTAGGACTTTTTCGGATGAGGTTTTACAATGCTAGCAGCCTTGTCCCTGTTGCGAGGTGTCCCTTTCGGATGATGCTCTCCCCTGCTGATACTGTTGCATAACCGCAGGGATGCTGCAGCATTATATTTGGCGGTTTTCTAATCACGATCAACGCAGAGGATCAGCAGGGGAGAGTGTCATCCGAAAGGGGCTCCCTGCAGCGCAGCAGCCTCGCAACAGGGACGAGGCTGCTAGCGTTGTAAAACCCCATCCAAAAAAGTCCCTAGTCTCTGGAGCAGTAGCAAACAAGCTTGCTCCATCCTCAATATGACATCCCTTCAAATATTTAAACATGGCTACATCACTGACTCTGACCCAAAGACTGAGCTCTGAGCTAACAGAGCTTGCAAAAAGCAGCAACTAAGCAGCCAGGCTCAGGATGAGAGTAAGGTTGTAGCTTCCTGCCAAGCCAGCATCATGGTAAACTCATTCCTCCCCTCCTCCCCTTTGATTAGCACATGTAAGGCAGAGCAAAAGCTGGGAGGGAGAGCAAGGTAAGAGGCCCCTTTGGAGGCATTGGTGTGAAAACTCATTTACACATACTCATTCCTCCCCGGCTTTCTCTGTTGTCAAGGGGAGAAATAAGCTGTTTCAGCTCACCACTTCTCCGTGATTTACTAATTTATTACTATTTTCTCGTGGAACCCCTGGCGATCTCTGGGGGAAGCCTAGGGTTCTGCAGAACACTGGTTAAGAAATGCTGGTTTAGAGAGAGAGCATATATTTTTTGACGTGGATAAGTGAAACCATGGCTACTGAATCCATGGATATGGGGGTCGACCTGTACAACTCGTTGCATGAATACAGTAACTTTCTGCCTTATGTTACTTTTGAAACACAACTTCATTATGCCCTTCTTCAATACCCCCCCTCTCTCTGGCTTTTCTTCGCAAACGAAGATTCAGGAAGGACTCATCCCGCACTTTCTGCAAGTGCGCTGATGACTAAACAGGGCAATCCGAGATAAACAAGTGGTTGCACAAAGCACAGCAGAAGGTCTCCTTGGGTAATGTTTCCGGGTTGTGATTCTTTCTGCGTTTTCGTTTCTCTTCAAGACTTGTTTGGCGTGAGTTCTCAAATAAGGCTGCAGCATTGTGGATAGTGCGTCTCCATGCCTCCCAATGTGAGGCCAGGGCGGACCATTGTTGGTGATCAAATTGGCCAAGCCTGAGATGTTGTTTCAGGGAGTACTTGTATTGCTTTTGGAGTGCCCCTCTTACGCTGACCCGTGGCAAGTTCACTGTAGAGTACTATTTTTGGGAGGCGATGGTCCTCCATCCTAGAAACGTACCCTGCCCAGCGCAGCTGTATTCTCAATATCATGGCCTCAATGCTGGTGATCCTTGCTTGCTCAAGGACAGCAACATTCGTCACATAGCCAGTCCAGCATATATTTAGGATTGTGCATATACAGTGCTGATGAAATCATTCGAGGGGTTGTAAGTGTTGGTGATAGGTGACCCATGTTTCAGACCCATAAAGGAGAATAAACAGTACATTGGCTCTATAGACACTGATTTTTGTGCTTCGCCTCAGGTGTTTATTACTCCAGACTCTTTTGTAAAGTCTTCCAAATGCGCTATATGCCTTTGCTAATCTGTGATCGATCTCTTTGTCAATCTTGGCATCTGAGGAGAATATGCTTCCCAGATAGGTGAACTGCTGGACTTGAGCACAGATTTGCCGACAGCAATGTGGGGATGGTGGTGTTCGTCCTGTGGTGCAGGCTGGTAGAGAACTTCCGTTTTCCTCAGGTTGACTTCCAGCCCAAACAACTCTGTAGCTGTTGCGAAGCAGGATGTTAGGCGCTGCAGAGCTGCTTCTGTGTGGGCAACAAGGGCAGCATCATCAGTGAAGAGCAGCTCATGGACTAGATAGTTTAGAGTCTTAGTGCGAGCCCTCAGACGGCTTAAGTTAAACAAGCTACCATCAGTACGGTAATGTATAGAGATGCCGTCTTCTTCTTCAAGCTCTGCTGTAGCCCTTTGGAGCATCATGCTGAAGAAGATTGTAAATAAAGTTGGAACAAGAACACAACCTTGCTTTACTGCATTAGTTATTAGAAAGGGCTCTGAAAGAGCATCACCATATCTGATTTGACCACGCTGTCCCTCGTGTAGCAAGATAATCATTTTAAGGAATTTGGGGGGACATCCTAGTCTTTCCAGGATCTGCCACAGACCTTTTCTACTCACAGTGTGGAAGGGTTTGGTGAGGTCGACAAATGTTACATAGAGACCCTTGTTCTGGTCCCTACATTTTTCTTGAGTTGTCTAAGGGCAAATACCATATCTGTAGTACTCCTATTGGAGCACATGTTCTGGTCCCTACATTTTTCTTGAGTTGTCTAAGGGCAAATACCATATCTGTAGTACTCCTATTGGAGCACATGTTCTGCTCCCTACATTTTTCTTGAGTTGTCTAAGGGCAAATACCATATCTGTAGTACTCCTATTGGCTCTGAAGCCACATTGGCTTTCAGGGAGAATTTCTTCTGCAATAGCAGGAACTAATCTGTTCAGGAGTATCCTTGCAAGGATTTTGCAGCAATAGAGAGCAGTGTTATGCCTCGATAGTTTGAGCAATCGGATTTTGCTCCTTTTTTCTTGTACAGGGTGATGATGACTGCATCTCGGAGATCTGATGGCAGTTCCCCTTTTTCCCAGCAATTCACAAGGAGCTCGAGGATTTTATCGTGGAGTGCATGACCTCTGTGTTTCCAAACTTCAGGTGGGATTCCATCAATCCCAGCTGCCTTGCTGTTTTTCATCTGCTGTACGGCCTTAAGGGTCTCTTCCAAAGTGGGAGCTATGTCCAATTTATTTTCCATTGGTTTTTGTATCATATGTTGGCTAGCTGAACCTTGGACTACTCAGTTGGCACTAAAGAGACTTTGAAAATGTTCAGCCCATTGATTCAGGAGGGAGGCTTTATCAGTAATTAATGTTTGACCATCTGTACTTTATAAGGAGCTTTGGACCTGATAAGTAGGTCCAAACACTTCCTTAAGAGCTTCATAAAATCCTCTATGATCACCCAGATCTGCTTAGCTTTGTGTCTTTTCTGCTATATTGATCCACCACTTGTTCTGCATGTCTCGGAGTTTTTGTTGTAGTTTACTACATGTGAGGTGGAAAGCTGCTTTTCTTATATGGCAAATTGGCTGGGCGAGGTATGCCTGGTGAGTAGTTCTCTTCTTTGCCAACAGCTCCTGGATCTTTTGGTTGTTTTCATCAAACCAGTCTTGATTTTTCTTGTGGGAGAACCCGAGGGATTCTTCTGCAGACTGGAGGATACTGTTTTTAATCATAAAGCCTACTCCTGAAAGATGTTTTTCAGTTTTGGTTTTGCCAGACCAGTAAAGTGTATAGCCGGCGCCATGTTCTTTAAGGCTGCCTCCCATAAATTGTTACAAAAAATTGTGTCTTTTCTAACACATTCCTTCCAAATTCTGGTGGCCAATATGATCTACAAACATAAATTTCTTTTCAAATTGTCACAGCAGTTTCTTTCTCACAGCATTTCTTCAGAGACAGGGGTGAACTGAATTTGGCTTCAGTCCATTTTTTAAATAGAAATTTACCAAAGTCCTCAGATATTTATTTTTCATATTTAGGATGGGAAAGACTTGAAGTTATTTTAGAAAACAAAAATTGGAAAAACGTCATCTGACAAGAATCATATGTCCAGGGCCCAAGGCTGAACTGCCACATGTTCAACTATGTCAATAATGTACTGAATTAAGGTTACCTGCTCTTTTTTTAAAAAAGGCTCCCGAACTTTAACAACTACATGGTGAGTAGATACAGCATTGTCTTCTCCAAGCTGGGAATGGCTGTGCCTATTAAATTTGGCCAATGCAAATGGGGAAGAATTTCATTTGAATTTGTACCTAAAGAGTTTACCAAAATTTGCAAATGTTTACGCACTGAGTATGCAAAATACTAATCCACGTAACAGATTAGGGGCAGAAAAGAAACTGCAGATCAAAAGTATGTTCAATGTATTTCACCTCCACACTGATGTGGCAAAGCAAGCCCTGAGCAGTCACTGAATCACATCATCAGCTTCTTGCAATGAGTTCTGCTTCTCTCCTGTGTCTTCTTGTAGAGCTGGACAATGAACTGTTAAAACTTGTCATTTGCAAGAGTTACAAGTTTTACTTCTCTTTTGAGTCTTGTTGTGGAATTAGACAATGAACTGTTAAACGTTAAAAGTTGCCATTTGCAGCCAGATGCCTTTGGGGTTACATCAGTGCTGTCGGGTTATGCCAGTAGCATCTGCTATAGCATAAGTGGCCTGTCTGGATGAAACGCAAGCTTGAGATTTCACAGGGTGTTCTTGAGTCCACGATAAAATGGCACAGTTGACATTTCCTTTCAACACAAACTGCAGCAGAGGGTGACGAAAGTGCAGCCAGTGGGCCACATGCAGCTCTCCAGTGATATTGATACAGTCCGGCACAGATCTCTGTCAAATCTGTCACATGTGCAGCCCAGCTGGACCAAAGGATGGCCGCCAAATGTGCCGTCACCTGCTTCCTGTTGCTATAATTTTAACAGGCAGGGGAAAGCAGCATAAAATGGAGCATTTCTTTACAGCATGAGGAAAGAGCAGCGAAGCAGGAACAAAATGAAATGTCAACAGGTTGAAGCTAATGGAAGAGCAGGACAAGACATGGAATGTCTCTTGAAGCACATGATTCCAAAACAAATAAGTCCCACCTGTTGTATGATTTTTCTCCTTACTGAGATATAATATCTTTATTACCTTGTCAAAACAGAGCATGGGTTTTCATCTCATTTGCTTCCAAAATGTGATGTAAATAATTCCTGTTGTATTGCCTCAAAGGAGGCAAGGTAAATAGGTTGTCTAGCCCACCAACTGAAGGCTGGTCCACATACTCAGAAAAAAGCAAGCTGGGTTAAAGTGGTTAGGGCCCTGGAGCAGTTCCAGAAACAGTTCCTCCCCCTTGTGCAAGAGGAGAGGGCTGCTACCTTGATATGGCTTGGATGGAGACATCCTACTGGCCATTTCTGGCAACAGAACGTTGGACTAGATGCCCACAGGCCTTGTATTGCCACTGTTGTAGGCTTTTTCTTTTCTCTGTGAGGTGTAGGGATTCTGGTAGGGCTTTTAAATGGCCATATACATTCCAACATGCCAGTACAACACCAAAAGTCCCAGCAATCTCAGATATAGTGAAGACCATCTAAGCCATCCCCTTGAGCCTTGCCACCACTGTGCTGCCCCCATCATCATGCACCCCCCCCCCACTGTCTGAGCCCTTACATAGGAACAAGGCATAGAGAAGCAGCAACCATCCAAAAAGCAAGAGGGAGGTGGGAGCATTGGGTGGGCTTAGAGCATGGCAGCTCTGTTCAGGTCACATGGGCATCAATGGGGGGGGGGCAGAGGGGCATGTTTACAGCACCTTAACAAACTCTGGCACTCCACCCTCTTCTCTCCTACTAGCCTTGTCAAACAAAGCAGGTACTGGTCCCCAGCATGGCTCATCTCCACAGAGGCACATAATGAGAAGGAGAAGGAAGAGGAGGAGGGTGGGGGAAAAAAAGACAAGGGAAGTGGTGTTCACTTCTGTAACCCTGCCCTGGGCACTCTTTCAGAGCCCCCAAAATCTAGGCCTGGAGAATTGTACCAAGTAAACAATTTATCATCTGGGTTTGGTGTGTCTAGTCCTGCAGTCTGGCATGGTCTCTCCTGGATGGTACTACTTCAGACTAAAGGTGGAGAAGTTACAGGAACACTCTGGCTGCTGACACACTGCAGAAATAATGTAGTTCGACACCACTTTAACCGCTATGGTTCCATTCTATGGAATTCTGGGATTTGTGGTTTTGTGAGATATTTAGTCTTCTCTGTCAGAGAGCTCTCGTGCCACAACAAACTACAAATCCCAGGATGCCATATGGTGGAGCCATGATAGTTAAAGTGATCTCAAACTGCATTATTTATGCAGTGTGTCAGCAGCCTCTGTCACTTAAATCTTCATGCACATGGAAAGTCAGCATGTTAGAGAAAAAGTTAGGCTAAAAAGTTCTCTTTCTGACAGGCTCGCTACCATATTTATCTTAGTCTGTATTTTGTGAAGGAACTATTTTGCAGCTGCATGGAGGTACTTGAAAATGATGGAATGAAAAGAAAAAAAGTAAGCATCCAAAAGCTACTCAGCCCACCAATGGATTTATCTCAGATTAGTTCTACTCCATGGAGTAATATATATATATATATATATATATGTATAAATCTATAATCAGCATCTAAAAATGTCCTATTTTATGAATTATTATTTCTCTTTAATGCTAACAACTCTTTCAGTTTCTGGCCCTTTCTTTCTCAAATTGGCCATGCATTTAAATCCCATGTTCCTGACAATAAAATTCAACTGAAACATCTGGCTTTTAACAAATAAGAGTTTTACCAGAGGCAGAATGACTTGCTGTGTTGCTTCTACTTGTAATCCTTACTACAAGAGGTTGAAGCTAACATATGACAAGGAAATGAATAGACTGTGATAAAGCACTGTGGAAGAATTCCTCATTTGAACAGCAGCCCACATGGTGTAGTGATTTGAGCATTCGGTGATGACTCTGGAGATCAGGGTTCCAATCCCCACTCAGGCATGGAAATCCACTGGGTGACTTGGGAGATTATCACACAGTGAAAACATCCCAGAAGAGGGGCAACAGGAGATCGCTATTAGGCGCCATTTTCGCATGACATCATCCCTGTCCTGTGATGTTTCCATTCTGCTTCTGCTCCTCCCCTGCTTCCTCTTATTAACGGCTTAGGCTATGAATAAGAAACCCGTTCCATTATAATAACGAAATGACGGGTGAATGAACAGATGACCCGTTGTGCTGGTGCAATGCCAGCGGCATGTGACGTCACCGAGAGGTCTGTGCTGAAGACTTCTGGGTACGATTGGGACAGCCAGGTAAGTGTCACCCTTTTTTTTCGCCTCCCCAGGTTGCTTTGAAAGTGTACAGTGTGTTTTTGGGCTCCCTGTCCCCTTTTTTCTTTTCTTTTTCTTTTTAAGCACATTCTCTCACGAGAATGTGTGGGATTTGCCTTCCAGGACATCAAAGGAGTTTTGCGACAGCCCCATTCATGCCCAGACTGCTGAGGGGAGGGGGAGCACTCCAGATCTCACGACAAGGTAGGTGTCTGAACATTTTTTCCTATCATTACTGGGACAGGAGTGGAGTGGGAGTCTAGCAGTGGGGGGGGGGGTTAGCGGGACAGTCCCAGTTTCGAGGGTACCGTGTGATAATTTCCTTGGGCAAATCACATTCTGCCAGCCTCAGAGGAAGGCAAAGGCAAAGCCCCTCTGACCAAATCTTGCCAAGAAAACCCTATGATAAGTTTACTTTAGGAGCACCATAAGTCAGAAATTACTTGAAGGCATGCAACAATAACAAATTTGGCAGTAAGGTGGGATCACTGCTGGAAATCAATGCAAGTATAAAATAGTAGTGCAATAAGTGGCACTTTTTCAGAAACAGTGTAAGTGTAGTCCCTAGTGCAGCCAATCATTTCCTTGGGCTTGCTTCCAACTGTCTGAGGTTCTTAACTGAACAGAGGAAGAAAGACAGCCTGTCCATCTTGAATAGTTTTCTTTTGCAATATGTAACTGAAGGATAGATGTTGGGTGCATTTCCAGTTCAGACAAATCAAAGGTGTCATGCTTCCCATAGACAACTGGTTGTCTACAGTGGGAACAGAATGCTGGATTAGACAGGCCTTTGCTCTGATCTCACAGGGTTCATCTCATGTTCTTAAAGGGTCAGTATGCCAGGCCAGTGCTATCCATGAAAATGCCACTATGGAGGTAGAAAGTTTGGAAACTGAAACTAATTAACTGAAATTAACTAATTAACTGAAAAGTTAATTTGGATGGGCAGAAATCTAGACAATTAGGATATTAAGATTAAGATTATGAGGACATTTAGCCAAATAATGTCTTGGTTAATGGTAGAAACTTGCAAGAACCTCAGGTCCTCAATCTTGTTATCTGATCATTTTGAACTGCAAATTCCTAGCACTGAACTTGGAAACCTATAACTTTTCATCTTAGATACATTACTAGAAATGGGAATGTATGACTTCTATAACTATTTCCATTCCATAAGATTGTTTATGTAGGATGTTCTATCACTTCTGTATGAAGACTTGTGTCACAGACTCCGTGGAGGGGTGAGTGGGTTGCACAGACTGACAGGAAGAGTGGATTCTTGATCCAAGGACATTATCACACGAATCATGTTCTCACCACAATTGTGTTAGCAAAAGTAAATGTATACATACCAGTTTGGGAGGCCTCATTATTGCACGTCCCTTCAATAGTGCGACTGGGGCGGTTTCAGACATCAGTGGTCTCTCTGCTCTCTTCCGGACTCCCCCTTAACTCTGCCTCCCTGCCCTATTACCCTACCCAGCATGCCTTTCATATTTTTTTTATTTTTATTTTTAGTTGTAACACAGTTTAGCAATTATGGCAATGTGATTTAGTAAAACAAAGAAAAAATAAAATAAAACAAAGTGTGTATGTGTGTGTGGAGAAAGCCAGCCTGTTTGGGTATAGCAAGGGGGAGGGAGCGATGAGGAGATTGAGACCACATGACTGCCCAATCTTGGGACTGCAGCTGGAGAAATTAATCACATTCATGGCACAGCAGTGCAATTGGGAGCTTATTGTTGGTTGTTCCCCATCAATGGCAAGGGATGCCCTAACCACACTTTGGAGGCACAGCAGCAACAATTTGGAGGTGACGTCATGTGATAAGTATCACCAAAGGTACTATTATCCAGCTTTAATTCTAATTTAAAAGGTGCATGTGATAAAGTCCTATGTGTCAGCTTTGGTCAGCCTTTCCCACAATGGCAGGGAACTTCATCAACCTTGAGGGCTAATCTGCTGAGGATGTGAAAACCACCCAGCGGCTACCAGTGACACACAAGAGCTTGCCCAACCTTGCCTTTCCCTCCTCCCTTGCCTGTCCAGTTTGCCCAACCTTGCCTGTCCAGTTACTGATCAGTGAGAATGGTGGGCTTTCTCTGTGTACCACTTACCTTCCTATCTAAAAGGCAAGCAGTATGTGAGGCAAAGCTCCTCAGTGGTGAGGATCCAAGGTGAGGAAAGTGCTTAATGATAGGCTTCCTTAAACCTTAGGCAGCCAAAGAAAGCCTGAGGGCTGTAGGTTCTCCTCTCTTGGGCTGTAATTTCAGCTCTTCCGGGTATGCCAGACATGTGCCATAAGCTTTAAATTCCTTGGAAGCACCATGATATTGTTTAAAAACACCCTAAGAATGAACCCTAAGAAACAACTTGAGATTGATGGAATGGAGGTCCCAACGTCAATGGAATGACTGGTCTATTCTGTATTTCATATGAGGGGAAAAAAAACCCCAACCCAGAGTAATACAATGGGAACTCCTCTTTAAAAAAGAACTTTCAAAATTATTTACGTAAAAATAAGTAAAAGAATATAAACAGAAAGTTTATTTGATTCTACTGCTTCCTATTGTTTGGGGACAACAGACAATTATATATTGAATGCATGTGGAGAAATGGACCGACAACAGGCCAGCTCTATCCCCATTACCGTTAAACGAATCTGTTGTTCAACAGATGCTCTTTGATTTGGAGTTCACTCATGCTTTGCAGTCAGGCCATTTTAGTTGTTTCATAATGAATCTCTCTCTGCAGTTAAATGAATCCATCTAAACACACTGTCTCTCCAATCAATGGAGAGCCTAAATATTATTTTAATAATGTGATGAACATTATTGAATGTTACTGGGTTTCCTAGAATTTTTTTTTCTTAAAAAACCTATGTGTGCAGAATAGAAAAAGTGAAGGTATTTATTTAGGATATCTATTTGTTCCTTAAATGATATCTTTGATATATTGCTGATTTTTTTAAAAAATCTGTGCAAGTGTATGTACTGTATCTTAGCTGCTGAGTTCTTAAAAGGTGCAACAGGGGCTGAATCCAGGTAGCTAGAGCAGTGCTGCTTAAGCTACCTGATGTAGGGAACCAGCAGGTTTTTTCCACACTGTGCCAAGGACTGGTACCATATTTGTGCCCTTGGGCTGCAATTGTTTCTTTCTTTCTTGGAAGCTCTCCAGGGACTGGCAGCAGGCGGTTCAAGGACCAGCACTGGTCCACAGACCACCACTTTGATTAGCACTGATCTAGAGATCATTGCACAAAAACTATGATTAATTTTAATCCCACTGACTTCAATGATGTTAAGTACAAGTCAGTCTCTTTGGATCAAGATGAGCTAGCTTTGTGCCAGATGTGCATGATCCCTATTTTGAGATGTATCACTTTTACATTGGTTGACCATTTTCTGTAACAGGCAAGAAGAAATATAATTAACATGATACATGAATCATGAATACATTAACAGAATTACCAAGAAGTCACAACCTTAACCTGGATGACACAGATCATTTGATATGTGTATGACAACAATTTTGGGCATGCTTTCCATGATGAAAATCATATGAAAGTCAATCATATGACTGGGCACATTATTCTCTAAACACCTATCAGAGCCTGGAAAGGTTATCATTTAGACAACTCCCTATATCCCCCAGCTGCTATAGCCTCTTTATAGTCCAAAAAGTCATTTTTCCATGCTCTGATGGTTGCAACCAAAGTGCAATAATTGCTTTTTGCTGTTTTTTAGAGCCTTACCACACTCTGAAGAAAAGCAGCAAGGGGACAGGAATGTTCCGTTTTCTGCGATGCCTTACCACATGATGTTGCTGTCCTTCTGGTGTTCTTTCATTCTGGTCCCATGGGGGACTGAGGTAAAACTGCATCTTTTTGCTAATGGGTTTTTCTGGTTAGCAAAAAGACACGGTTTCACCTCGGTCCCCCATGGAACCAGAACAAAAAAACGACGCCATGTGATAAAGCTGCATGGAAGACAGAACATTCTTGCTCCCTTGCCGCTTTTCTTTAGAGCATGGTGAGGCTCTGAGTTGTATGAAAGATCCTAACTCCTTGTTTCAGTTCTTATATCTTGCTTTGTAATGGATCACTTCTGATTCAGAAGCGTTTTTATATATATGCTTTGGGGTACTTTGATTACTTGCATGTAGTGTAGTTTTACTGGGTAAGCCTCAAGGTACTGAAAAGAAATAGATCATACAGACTAAGCACAGCTGATTCTGAACTGATGCAAGGAACAATGTCCTTGTGTCTGAAATGAGGACCTGTGGCTCTGCTAACTTTGAGCTACCACCAGATCCAGGTTGGAAATTCTGGCATTAAGGTCAGCATATGCCATGATCACTTGGGAGGACTGAGCTCAGAGACCTTGATAATTGGCAGATCTCATCATGCTGGTCAAAGGAATTCTTTTTCAAAGAATTGCCTGCAGGGAAGAATGGGGGGAGGTGGTGATGGAGAAACCCTGGAGGCAGGGAATAAGCCTGAATCCTGATGAGCTGGCAGCTGCTGCTAGATCAATGGCTGTATCATGGCAAGGAAACCAGTAACAACACTCTCCTTGCCATTGGCTAGTGTTTGCTAGGGTAGCGTGACTAAACTGTGGCTGCAAACAAACAAGTCAGGTGAATGGAAGTTGATCAGGACATCTAATTAAACAATTAATTTTATCCCAATTTTCTGCCTCCAGCATGGCACTCCAGGTAGGTAGCAGCGATAAAATCAATTTTTTAAAAAAATCAGTACAGAGAAAACATATAAACAGATGATAAATTCAACCATAAACAATTCAGGGAGCACAAATGTATTTTAAATATGTTATAAAATTTGATAGTTTTCTGTGTGTAAACTCACTCTAGAGTACTGAATGATGAATGACTGTTTTGCTGTGACTGCTTTGTAAAAGTATCTCTTACTTATTACATAGCAAAAATTATTTTAAGAACTTCTATATCACTTTGAGCAACAATTAAAGTTAGAGAAGACTGTACAAACAAGCAAAGTAAGAACTAAAAAAAATAATAATAATCACTAACTGCTCTGCTCTTACCTTTCCAGTAATCCATCTGACATCTTTCTGGTAATACAAAGTAATGCAAAACAAACAAACAAACAGTCAGAGTAGAGGGCAGGGAGCAACTGATTTAGTTGGAATAAGGAAAGGAAGAATGGATGGAGGGGGGGAATAATACACTCCAGCAAACAGGTACCAAAATACGTTGTTTTGATTTCAACTAATATGTTACTCATGCATGAATCATCGAGACAGTTGTAAAAATGCAATAAAACCCCATCAACCTTTGCTTTAAAATATCTGATGGAGTGTGCTTACAGGCTCAAATGGACACCTAAAATGTCTGTATAGTAACTACTGTACATCTATTTGGCACAAAACAAAGAACTGGAAAGCATGTAATCAAACTGGAGGAATAAAAGAGATAAAGCTTCATGTGCTATATGATGGTCACAAATTTTATTTCTTAAAAAGCCCAACACATTTCAGCCTTAACACCAGTTGGCCTTCTTCAGGGGCTGTTCTAAAAACAAACAGAAATCCATATAGGATTTTATCAGATGCACTAAATATGGCATCATAATGGCGCCACATAAACGCAAAAGGGCGCACAGATCAGACAACGTCGCCTTTTCACGTTTCTGTAAAGTCAAAAAAACGTACCTTTTAATTGACAGCTTACGTCGTCAATAGATCCCCTGCTGCTTTTTTGCTGGCATTGCTGGCATGTGAAACCTTGGGCCATTTAAGTCTCGTACTTGCCCCGACAATGGCCGGAGTGGCCAGTACACTTCCCGGTGAGAGCACAGCATGCAGGTAAGTGACAAACCATTTTTGACCCTCCCCGGTTTACTTGGAGGTTTTTTTAGTGTATGTATGTGCTTGCTGTGACTTTTTGATGTTTCTTTCTTTTTTTATTTTGGAATTTCCCACACAATGAAATTGCATGGGATTTCAAAGGAGGAAGTGAATGGAGCTCCATTCACTTCCTCTTTATTGATGGAGCTGCTTTTGCCAGGAAAGGGTGGGGGGAATGTTCTTTTGCCGGCATAAAAATAGATTTTTTTTAAATGTCAGCAAAAGAACGTTTAAAAAGGGGCATCTGATAAAGTCTAAGACAGCACATGTACAGCTCTTAAAACAGCTCCTTTTCATAGAAATGTCACAGTTTATATTACATATATAAATATATACATACCAACCCTCAGAAATTTCTGGAGTTGCAGTATGCACTCTCTATACAAGTGGACCCTTAATTGATAAAAGAAAGGAACTAGGTCTACTAAAAGATTCTTATTTATGGGTTTTGCCATCCCAGAGAACCAATGAAAAGGTGTATGATGCAATCTATTTGGCGCCAGGACTGCAATCCCATGAACTCCCAATTTAGGAACTGAGTCCCATTAAACACAGTGTTATTTTTGTGTGCCTTCAAGTTGTTTCTGATTTATGGTGACCCTAAGGCAAAGCTATCACAGGATTTTCAGAGGCTGAGAGTGTGTGACTTATCCAAGGCACCCAGTGGGTTTTCATGATCACGTAAAGATTTGAACCTTGGTCTCTAGAGTCAGAGTCCAACAATCAAACCACTACTGAATAAATATGTGTAAGGTCAGACTCCATGGCTGTTTGGGACATTTCTGTCTAGCTCAGCTAATCTCTTCTAAGATCAGTCTGTCTGCACAGGTAACAAAGGTCAGATATAGCTGCTCTTGCCCATGATGATAAAAGCAGGGACCAAGATGCTATAGGTCAATTGAGGTCTTTTTCCTCCCCATCTTTCTATTTATGCTTGATTTGAAGGTACACTGTGGGCTGCCTTACTAATTAACACAGGCACTCTGCAGCTTCTGTTTTTCCTAGACATTTGTAACAGGATCTTCTGAAAGAGAAAGAGGGTGGAAGAAAGGCTTTCTGAATGACATTAAGGCACAGCTGGATAGAGAGAGAAACCACATTTATGCCTGGGAGGTGTAAATCAGAGCTTGGGAAAGTTCCTTTTTGAACTACATCTCCCAGCAGCCAATAGATACATGATCTGGGATTTGTAGCACAAAAAGTTACTTTTCCAAGCTCTGGTCTAAATTCAACAGCACCTGCTGGTGCATTGGCAAGAAAGATAGAAGCTGATCTCTTTTGCTATTAGACAAGAACGAGTGCTTTGGTTTAACCCAATACAGATAAACAGGAGCTTTTTTGCTTTCAAAGGGAGGATAAGGAAGGAAGGGACTTTGACTTTTTCCTGCTTGAACAGAAACACACCAGAACTCCCCCAGTTTCAAAACAGGTCTGTTTTTAAGGTGGTCACTTCTTCAGCCTAAAACAGGAAAATGAAGGACAGGGAAAGCCCTGTCTTGATGTTTTGTTGTATGTGTGTGTTTTTAAATGTTGCCTTGTCATTGATCACAGCCATCTGCAAAGTGTTTTTGAAAGCTTCTAGGATAGCCCAATTCCAGTTTTCAAAGCAAGGTGCAGTTCCCAGCTGATTGTGTCTGAAACAAGGGCCATCAATTATATTCCATGGAGCTGTCATCTTGCAGAGATGATCCTTGAAAAGATGAGAAAACATTTCAAACAAGAAGGCTTCTGGCAGCCTGCGTTCCCAACACAACAAAACCGCAGTCGTAGTGATGGAGTGTTGGGAAGGATTGGCAGCACTGCACCAAGTCAATCTCATTTAACAACATGGATGTTCTACCAGGATGTAACACAATAAGATGGGACCCTAGCATGTTATCATGCATGGGCACAACAAATGTACCTGACCAATTGTTCCATCTCTGTATCCCTCTATCAGGGACATAGTATTATAAAGAGCACATAACTCCTTCACTTAAAGAGTTTCACTGGCTAGTAGTTTGTTTCCAGGCATAATTCAACATGCTGCTTATAAAGCCCTACATGGATTAGGGCCAGGCTATCTGAAAGAGCATATCTCCCTTTACCAGCCTGCCCAAGTCTTAAGATCTTCAAAGGAGGGCTTTCTCACTTGATGAGGACATGTGAAAGGGCCTTCTCAGTGGCTGCTCCCAAGCAGTGGAATTCCCTCCCATTGGAGGCCAGCCTGGCCCCCTCTCTGCTTCCCTTTTGTCAGTGTGGAGAAAGACATTTTTACTCAGCTAGACATTTGTCAATTTGGTTGTGCAAAAGGGTTTCTCTAGTGGTGTGTATGTGTGCTGCATTTTTGTCTTTATAGTCATCTTTTTGAAATATTTTCATACTGTTTTAAATGATAGGTCTTTTAACATGATAGCTGATTTAATTGCTTTTAAGCTCACGTTTTTAGTTGTATTTTGTTTTAACCTTGGTGTAAGCCGCTTTGGGTCCCATGTCAGGAGAAAGGTGTATACTGTAAATAAAATAAATTACATAATAGAAAAAGTTGTTCACAAAAGAAAACTTATAACCAGGGGCATAGCTACCATTGGACTGGAAGGCACTGCCCCCTCCTCCAGCCAGTGGGTAACTCCTGCTGCCACCTGCCCCATCCCCAGTCCCTCCCCGACAGACAAGATAGCACCTGTGGTGGTATTCAAGGGTTATATTTGCATTGCTTGTCCCCTGCTTGTTCCTTGGGCACTTAGCTACAACCCTGCTTGAAAACCTAACATACAAATAAGTAACTGGACATAATAAGCACACTATTAGTATTAGCACAACAAAGAAGAGTTGCAATGTTCGAGCCAGCTGTCCCTTCCTTTGTAAATGAGCATTTGTATACTGAAAACAATGGAGGTCTGAGCATGCCTTGCTAACATTAGTAGAAGCTCACATCCCAGAAAGCAAGGCTACCTTCCAAGAATTATTTCCTTCCTTCCTTCCTTCCTTCCTTTCTTCCTTCCTTCCTTCCTTCCTTCCTTCTGTTAAACTTACATGCTGAATTCTGGCAACATCAATTTAACTGTTCATTCGTTTCTTCTTCTTTCTTTCTTTCTTTCTTCCTTCCTTTCTTTCTTTCCCGCTCATCAGCCACAAGGCTATCAGAGCGGCTTACAAATTGTTTTAAGCAATAGCAATTTACACATCTACACTGCATTAAACAATTTCCAATGTGTGTTGGCTAATTGCCCCCGCAAGCTGAGTGCTCATTTTACCGACCTACGAAAGGATGGAAGGCTGAGTGAACCTTGGAGGCCACTGGAATCGAACTTGCAATGTGGTGACTTGTAGTACTGGCATTTAACCACTGAGCCACCAGGGCATTACAAGATTACAAGGAGAAGATAAAAAGACAATTTATATACATATGTATCCTATTATGTATGAAATGCAATTGGTTTTTTCCATTTTTTATATGTACTCTTACTTTTAAATGAAAATAAAAATTATATTAAGAATAAATAAGTATTTGAAAAGATGTCACATTCAAAATGGAACAAGCTTGTTGTTGTGTTGATGGTAGAAGAGAGTTTTTAAGAACATCGGAGATAATATGACATAGGCATCATTCATTGTCAATAGCATATGCTTACGCTATTCTTCTCTCCAAGGGTAGGAATCATACAGTTCCCAAGGTGGTTCTAGTGGCCTCCATACCCCTCCTGGACTCCCATAGTTCCCTCCAGGTGAAAAAAAAATAGTAGAAAATGACCAGTAAGCCCCCAAGAGCCATAATTCTCCTTCTAAACAGACCTCTACACTTTTTTAAAAAAATACCCCCCACACTGTTTTCTCTCCTCCCCGCCCTCCCATTGAAGTGGATTTCCAGCCATATTCAGTTTGGCTTTTCATTTTCTTTCTTTAAGAAATTCATTTGTAGAGGTCCATGGAGCCCTCAGTGGAACCCAGAGACAGAAAATGGGCTTCTGGAGCATTGGAGCTTACCTGCTACGGTCCTACTCTCATCTTTAGCCAAGTAGGATTTCAATCCGACAATATTCCACAAGGGTGGAGGCATGCAAATCATATTTTATAAAATATGATTTACAAGTAGGATTTCAAAGCCTTACAAAAATGTTTAGAACGTGTGAACTTAACTTTGAGGAGGATGAAGTTGTACCCCATGGAAGCAATGGCTCCACCATGCCACCTTCAGTCCTCAGAGGGAAAAAAACCAAAGCTTTATTATCTTGTCTCTAACCTCATTTTAGGCTCTTGCCAGCTTTTTTGTTGACTTGGACAGTATGTAGCCTGGTTTAGGTGGGAATGTTCACACATTACTTCCTCTTCTCCCTTTCTTCTTCATGTGAAAGCAGGATATACTTCTACTTTCACTTTACAACTAACCACATGTTGTCATGACCTCAGGACTTGGGTAACTGGAGTTTGTCCTAACTATGGTTTATTATCAAGCCAGGATATCAAACAACAGTTTGGTGCTAGTTTTGCATCTGGTTTAACATTATATCTCAACAAAAGCAGTGATTCAACGTATTAGTTATCCAAATAGCAACACTGTAATGGGAAGCTTCAACAAACTGATCTAATCCACACCTCTCAAACTAACTGTGGACTGGAATTTAGGGCTTGTCTACACCAGCCAAAAAATGTGAACTAACCCAAATCTGGTGCTGATAGGCCAGATGATATACAGCTACTTCTGGGGAGGATCCACTTTTTTTTTTTTTTGCCTTTAACCTAACTTTGCTTCAAACTAAGGAAAGTTGGGGGAAATCCTGGGGTTTCCTAGAAAATCTGTTGCTGTCTGGATAGCTGGATTAGGTTTAATTCAGGCTGATCCAGTTGTCCACATCCAAATGTGGCACCTGCACTGAGCAGTACAGGGAAGGGGATGGATCCCCATCAGAGCCATCGCCACTGCTGTCTTGCCAGCCAAGCAACTTTCTGTGAGAGCCTGGCTGGCAATGCCACTTCTGATGAGGTCAGAGCAACTCCCTCCTTGGTACTTACATGTCTGGGTGCCCATTATGAACTCAGCAGAAATGAGGTCATTTCTGGGCAGGCCTTCTGTGGAGCTCCTTGGTCAGCAAGGAAGCAGTGGCTGCTTCAAAAACAGGGGACAGGCAAGCAGGGGCGATGTGGTGTTGGCCCAGCTGGTCTATGCAGACAACAATGCACATCATGCCACATTGGTGCATGTAGCTGCATTGGTGCATGCCTTGTTGGTGTATTGGTGCATGTAGCTGCTGCCATCATGGTCAGTCCAAGGCCAGTTCAGAGCATAATGCTCTGGACTGGCTTCAGATTTAAGCATCCAGTCTATACGAGCCCTTAGTTGTCCTCTGGCTTGTGCTTTTCTCATATATACCAAAGCAGTTCACATTTAAAAAGAATATAAAAACACAATATTAAAATGTGCCTTTTGAAAGAAAATATTGAGGCATGCTTATTTTGAGATACAATGTTTAAAATTCTATTTAAAATACATATTTCTACACACATAATTGTGCAATGGTGCCAATTGGCAAGGGAGTCAGGCATTGCTGCATTTTATCATCCTATCTGTTTAACTCGTACACTGAACGTCTCATACATAAAGCTGGATTAGACTCAGAGGAAGAAGGCGTAAAAATTGGAGGAAGGAACATCAACAATTTAAGTTGTGCAGATGACACTATACTACTCGTTGGCAGTGCGCCCGGGACAGAGAGGGTTAAACGCAAGCAAGCGCAAGTGCTCCAACATAGTTAATCCATATAAAGCTCATGGATTTCTCCTCAGTGATCTTTGTGTTGTCATTTGCATTCTCCCCCCCCCCACTCCTTTTTTTGTGAAATCTTTTCTTCTTTCCTCCTTTTAACACTCAGGCCTGCATGGGGAAATTAGCATATTGTACCGAGAGCAGGAGATGTAAGAAGCCAACCCCCTGCTGTTCAGCGGATTGTGCAATCTGCAGGCGGCATCAATTTTTCAGCAGTTTTCTCATTTCTCATTACAGTCAGGGCACCACATAGCTCCCGATTCGACACAATCCCTAGTGGTCCTGCAGACAAGCATATGGGCTGTCAAAGAGCTATCCCAATACTTTCAGAGCATTAATACCCTTGTTTATGCCTTCCGCCATAATTAATCAGGGTATTAATACAGCCTGGGCTTAGCTCTGCTAATTATATAGGGTACAGTGGGATAATTATGTCAGCATGCTCCAACACTAATACTTGACAGCAATTTAGCAATCTTAGGAGAGACACATTAACCCTCTGGCCAATCTTGCCATGTAAACAAGGGGGTTGAGGTGTGGGGAGGAGAGAGACAGAATGACAGCAGAACTAAGTCTATGAACTGCAGCTCAGAACCAGAAAGCCCTTAAGTCAGAGTCCTTGACTGTAAGCCAATTTCAGTAGTGCTGGCCGACAACACAGCAACTAAGTCAGTTTAAATCCATAGGCACTGCCTTGAAGGTGCAGCCGCTGGTCTCATATTTTGGCTGCAGCACAATAAAGTTGTTCCAGGGTATCAAATCCTACGGTTGTCATAGCAATGTGTGCATTATTAAGAGGGTGTTGCTCATTCTGCCAGCTAATCTTATAATGATGATGTCTCCTTATCAAAACAGAGGTCCCCATAACCTCCCTTCCCTGCTCTGCTTGCCAACTCTCCCCGTTTACATTAATTTAATAGGGCTATTGTTACTTGTTCTCTCTTCTACTCCAAATAAACTTTTGAAGGTTAAATATGGCAAAGTAAAGGCCCAAATGTCCTCATAGCACCAGATCCCATCTGATTTTGGAAGCTATGGAGGGTCAGCCCTGGTTAGTACTCGAATGGGAGATCGCCAACAGATACCAGGTGATGTGGGTTATATTTCAGAGGAAGGAACTGGCAAAACTACCTCTGAGGATTCCTTGCCTAAGAAAATCCTATGGCTTTCATGGAATTGCTATAAATTGACAGGCAACTTGAAGGTGTGTGTGTGCACCACACACACACATACACACAAGCCTTGCAAAACAACAGTCTGCCCAAAGCAATCTAGGGCTTGTCTATATGAGGCAATAAAATGTGGATTGGTGTGCAGTAACGCCAATTCGCAGCAGTATCCACTTGTCTCCATTTTTTTTTGGCAATATCACAGGTATGTGAAGCTGTCCGTGTCTGATGTTTACACGGGCATACCTGTGAATCAAGATGGCAGGCATGAGTGAGTTACTTGTGTTTTTATTCTCCCCAAGTTGCCGCCACCAAACAGGAAAAAGTAAAACCAAGGTGTGGAAGTGAAACCTTCTGCTTAAACAAGCTTAAAAAAACCCTGTTTTGTTGCCTCAGCTCATGAGCGCTACTGCAAACATTCAACAAGGTGGTTTCGGCCACTTTGTTGCTGGCAAGCTCCGACCCCTGCGCATGCCCAACCAATCAGCAGTCCACTTCCTTCCTTGCCAAGAATGTGCTGCAATCCGAATCGGTTGTCCCAATGTGCAGGAATGCACATTTCTCTCTCAGTTTTTTTTTAAAAAAGACTTACGGAAAATCTGCAAATCTTTTCCCATGCAGTATATGTCATTTTTGATCCCCCATCTTCTGAATATGACGAATCACACAGGATCCCATTTAGACAAAAGGTATTCTCCTTGAATTCTATGAGGAATATTTTCACCATTTAGACAACCCCCTAGTTAGTTGTTGATCTGTCTATATCTTTCTGTCTCCCTGTATATAACCTTTAAAACACACAGGCACCTATCTACCTTCCCACCCAAACAGAAAAACACCCTGGCTATATAGCATCCCAGTAATGAAGCCTGCAAGTGGAGACAAAGATGGCCATCCTTTTACCTTGAATTGTGCACCTGTTTCTCTGGCTTGACCATTTCTGCCAAATGTATTTCCAGCAAGAGCTCTTCTGTATCTTGGTTTAATGGCATTTTCTTTGCTTATCATTAGCCACTTTATATTTTGATATAAAACTATTAACTTGCTCCCTTTTAACTCTACACTGAGGTTTGCCTCCAATTGTTATTCCTCCCCCTAGTTCCCCAGACAATCCAATTATCACAGCTTGTCACACAAAGACGGATGGTCCACTTTCACAATTTGTACTGCTGGCTCCACTTGAGAGGGAGATTGTGCACAAGGTCAATTAAAAAAAAAAAAACTTCAACACTGCAGTCACGTGAATATTGGTTTGTGAGGAAACAGCCCCTAGGTTGGTTTTAATTCTGTTTTAATTAAAGCTCTTTGTTTTGTTGACTGCTTGGCAAAATATTTTAAAACATACACACACAATTCAGCAAGAGGAACAGCCAACTAAACTTGTGAAATTGTTTAGTTGCTGTGAAATTGTGTTGTTTGAAGATCTGGGATTTGAAAATGGTTTAAATGATCTGATTATTTTGTTTTGGAAATGAGATTGCTATCTGGGAGCAGGGCCGGTTTAACCTGTCTGCCAAATCAGCATTGGCAGGGGGCCCCGAGGTCAAGAGGGGGCCCCGAGGTCAAGAGAGGGCCCCGTGTTGGCCTCCTTAATATGAAAATAATGGGATTTCTGGTTTAAAATACCATAGAGTTGCCTTGGAAGGCCTAGAAAATTGCTAGGGAAGACACATTTTCTAGGAAGACTCTATGGTAGGTGTGCTGTTTTGTGTCCCATGGATAATGAATCCAGGGATACGGGGGTCCTACTATAATCTGAACATCCTGTACGGTGAATAGGTTAGGTTACATTGATCTGAGATAAACATATGGGGGCCCCAAAGTAAAGCATTGCAGGGGGCCCCAAAATTCCTTAAACCGGTCCTGTCTGGGAGGATATCCAAATGGCTGGTATACTTCATTTTATTGTGCTCTTGAGTACGGGACAGTGCAGCCTACCTTGAGGTGATTGAGACGACACATTCTCACCCAGGATATTTCACCTCAGAAATAATTCAGCAAGTAGATCCGTTGTAGAATTATTTTATTCTATTGGGCTTTTCCAGACTCTTCTGAAGAAGTGTTGAGTTCTTGTGATATAGCTCCTTGAGTTTTGTAAGGTTTTGCCAGTTGTTTTTACCTCCACATTCACTCATTTTATTCTTTTGGGGGACTGTTCATAGCAATTTCTTAGATCTGTACTAGGGTTCTTGCAAAGAGATTTTTTTTTTAAAAAAGGCATGGCTTCCTGAGGTGATTCTATAGTTTGAAGGGCAAATGTTGTCCTCCCTGATTTTTTTTAAATTCTTATACTTACAGTTTTATAATGCAAAGATGACATTTCATTTTTTAAAAAAGAAATTTTAAATTCCAAGATATATTGAAACAAAAAATAGTGTCCCCTTACCTTCCTTCCTCTGTAGAAAAAAAGAACAGAGTGCAGTGCTATAGTGCATTGGTGCTTTAACACTATAACTCTACTTTTTTTTTTTTTAAGGAGAGAAAGGAAGAGGAGAATTTTTATTCCACTATGTCTTAGAATTAAAAAGAAACCCACCTCAAGGTGAGAATACAATGTTGCAGCTACTCTCAGGAATTGCCACAAAATAGTCTAGAGCAACAGAAATGTTGTCTGAATAACTTCTAAAAAATACAAATAGTGTACAGTATATCCAACAACTACAGCAACAAAGGTTTTGTCTACACTGGTGGCAGGAAACCCCACACCTACCTCATAGCCATGTTGGGTCCATAAACACCACATGCACTGGGCCTGTCCGATTTTAGATCGGAGTATCCTGCCACATCGGAGTAAAAGGGCGGTCCTATGCTGATCACATGCCTTATACGTTGTACTCTTTCTGGCCACAAATTTCCGGTTTGATTGTTTTTTCTGTTTGCTCGTGCATGCAAATAAGTGAATAAGTATGGTCCCAGAGTACTGTATTACTGGATCAGTAGAGATATGCTTATCCAGATATGCACACAATCGAAAAATAAATAAAATAAAAATTTAAAAGCACCAGAACAGAGTCCCATCCACCAGAAGTCCCACCCAGGCTTTGCTCTGAAGCCAATCCTCGGGTGCCACATGGCCAAAAATCTGGTTTTCCCCTCAAATGCAGAGCAAGGTATGAATCTTATAGATCCAGAGTTTCCTGCAGAGCCCTCAGTGAAAATGCACACTGTTGAAAATGGCATGTGTCAACTGTATTGCAAATATGGGGTAGGTATGGGGTCTTTTTGCCCATGTAGATAAACCCAAAGACTATATCCCCCAGAAACCTCCCAATACATTTCTCTTGTATGGAAAAGCTCATTTTGAGCATAGATTTTCCCCAGCTTTGTTGAAGTGCTTCAGAGTGTGTGTGTCTAGTGATGTGTGGGTTCCTGACCACAAGACTATATGCTGGTCCTTCTTCCCTGTCCCCTCTGTTTTCTTACTTTGAGTTCCAGATTCTTCTGCCACCAAAATAATAAGCACACTCCTTTTAGGGCTTGACTCCTTCCAAGGTTATAACTTGAATTCTGAGTGTCACTCTGCTGCTCCCCCTCCCACAGTACAAAGAGGTTTGATAAAGAAGAGGTTCTTCTTTATAACATTCTGTGGGCCTAGCCATACTATTTAAAAGTATGAAGACTTTCTGGGACTTTTTGCTTCCATTGTTTCAAACTGTACCTGAATCAGTATTGTAAAATATTACTTTGAAAAGTAATGTGTTACTTATTACATATTATTCATTTAAAAATAATATGGGTATATTGCCTATTATTTGTCCAAAAATGTAAACAGTAATACTAGATGTACCTGGCATAACATACACCGTTAAAAAACTCACCCCCAAAAGCCCAGTAGACCTCACGACACCAGGTAGGCTGGTGGATTATAAAATTCCTCCTCCCACTTCTCAGTGTTCCACACTTTCCCCAGAATTGCTGAGGGTGACTCGGTCTGTTGCCCTTGCTGCCACTGCTGCCAGTTGACTGCCTGGGTTGCATCGCAGATGGCCCGTCACTGCTGTCACCCCAAGTTGACTATCTGGGTCCCATCGCAGTGGCAACAGTGGCATCCCGCTGCCACCGCCAGTGGACTGTCTGGGTCCCAATATGGGCCACAGATTGAGTGGCAGGAGTGGATTGTGAGGTGGAGAGGGAATTTGCATGTGGGTGATGATTGGTTGGGTGTGTTTCCTGAGCAGCCAATCAGCACACTGGGAAAGGCAACATACCCAAGAGTTTTATATATAAAGATATTACTATTACATTTTTATCAATTATTCTTTCTGCATTAAAGCTGCCAGATAGTCATTAATGTTTTAGTGTCAGTTAAATTATCCACACCCACCCATCATTTGCATTTAATAAAAAAAATACTTTTTCAGGGAGGCATTTTAATATAACTACTGTACATGTAAACCCACTGTTGTCCCTACTGCACTTGTACTAAATGTAATTAAACATGATTCTACAGGAAACCCCTGAGAGTGGCTGCCATCTAATTGAAAACTGGAGAGAGTTCCAGCACTTTAAACGGAATAGAAGAGGGAATTCCAGCACGTGTTGTTGGTTCCCTGGTTGGAAGACAAGCAACGCCTGCTAAAATTTCCTCTTCTACAACAACCATTAATAGTGCTGGAACTCACTCCAGTTTGCAATCAGGCAAGCCTAATTTTCTGTGGGCAGAAAACCTGCCCCCAACTTGCCTGTTGTCATTTTTAAATGCACTAATGGAGGGGAGTGAGTGAGGGAGAAAGGTTTTGTGTATACCAGGGACTTTCTTTATTCTGGGCTGCTTGGAAGCCCTCCTCCCCAAAAAGGGAGTTCTTTGCTTCCAAGCAACCCCAGAGAGTAAAGGGACTGAAATAAAAATGGGAATCTCAAGTGCTATTTTTCTTGCCTGAGAACACTCCTTTAGGAATCTCTAGGTCCTTCAGTGTGATTCCATGACCTGCTTCTGGCAGAAGTGGAGCAATGGCAGCAATTTTTAATAAGGACATACTGCATAAGCTTCTCTGCATAGAGACTGTGGTGGCCATTTTAACAGGGGCAAGACTCTATTAAAAATGGCCACCACAATCTCTCTGCAGAGAAGCTTATGTGTTATGCCCTTATTAAAAATGGCCACCGCTGCTTCACTTCCACTGTAAATAGGTAATAAAAAGAATAAACTGCAAATAATCAAATGTGTGAATGCTACACCCATGAAAGTGGAGGGCCAACTGTAACAAGTCTCTCTAGCTTTTCTTCACAAACAAAGATTCAGGAAGGACTCATCCTGCGCTTTCTGCAAGCACGCTGATTACTGAAAAGGCCAATCTCAGATAAACATGTCCTGTTGCAGAAAGCACAGCAGAAGGTCTCCTTGGGTGATGTTTCCAGGTTGTGATTCTTTCTGCGTTGTCATTTTCTTCAAGACTTGTTCGGCGTGAGCTCTCAAATAAGGCTGCAGCATTGTGGATAGTGCATCTCCATGCCTCCCAATGTGGGGCCATGGTGGACCATTGTTGGTGATCAATTTGGCCGAGCCTGAGATGTTGTTTCAGAGAGTCCTTGTATCGCTTTTTTTGGAGCGTCCCTCTCTGTCCTTGAGCAAGCAGGGATCACCAGCATTGAGGCCATGATATTGTGATGTACTCAGAACACACGCTCGCAGTCACTCAATAGAAATTCTTTATTGGTAAAGAAACATGTGTCAGGAACATGAAACAAAGCTGAGACTGAACACAGCCAGCACAAATCTCCAGATAACCCCCCACAGCGTAAGAATGGTGTGTAGGGAGGGGGAACAGCCCGGCTTGCACCTGGAGAATTGACCTTGAGCCGCTGTGGAGAGCAGCGTTCCCAGGCCAACAAGGCGGGCTGGCCTACCTCCAAAACTCCAGGGGCTTAGGCAAGGGAAATAGGCCAGAAGCAGCCTCATGTCAGGGTCCTCCATGTATTCCACTCTCAATCCCAGAATTCAGGGATGAGCCTGACAGATATTGAGAACACAGCTGCGCTGAGCAGGGCACATTTCTAGGATGGAGGACCATCACCTTCCAAAAATAGTACTCAGTGGTGAACTCACCAGGGGTCAGCATAAGAGGGGCATGTAACAAGTAATAAGGAGGAAAAGTAGCTGTAATATTATTACTGGCTACAAAAAAGTAGTGTGTTTTACTACTTTCAAAAGCAAAAAGTAATATTATTATGTAATGTGTTATATTACTCTGTTATATTGCACAACACTGCAAACCTCTCTTCCCACCTCCAAATGTTTCTTGAGATGGCTTGGGTTTTCTGTTTCAAAGTGGCATTTCCCCCCAGGACTTCAGAGCCATATGGATGTTTATTTTTCTCCAGTCACCCCATCCCTCTTCTTTTTAGAAGGTTGTGTTTGTTTTGTCTGTGGGCATGTTTTCCTTGATCTTGTACTTCCTCACTCCTTCCATCCTTCCTCCTCCCTGTCCCCTTTAGGCTTGGGACTAAAGCTGCAAGTGAGAAAAGACATCCTCCCCACTGCAAATGTCACTGAAAACCTCATCATGGGAAGAGCTGCCTTAGAAGCTGAAAGTGAGACAGCAGAAACAGACAGCCAGTTAAAGTGATCCATTTCATTCTTTAAAATACAGGGTTAAAATAAACTAACCCCAGGAGCTGGTTCATTTTGTCTCTATTATACTCAGAACTGAATGAAAATATTCTGGGATATGGATCTCCACCACCACCACCACTACCACCCCTGTTGCCAGAAAGAACAGGGGGGGGGGGAACTGGGACTTTCTGGTCTTTTTAATCAGTGCAAATGTGACCAATGTGTATTTATACAGGAAATACAGATGCACATTCTAGTTCCTCACCATTTTAGGCTGGTGCCTTGCCTCTTCTGTCCCTGGCTACACTTCAGGAGGATTGCTAACTACTATCATATGGAGGCTGTGAATCCATGGTTTTTATGTAATGGCCACACTCGCAGCTCTAATTTTGATTTCATGTTTCCGTCTGCCCTTCTGTCCCTTGTATGTGCCCTTCTGTCCTCCACCATGTTTCCCCATTGGTGGGAAAAAAGAAAGGATGGCATCCCAAAGGTCACAGAGGCACAGGGAGCCAAGGAAGGGTGAGGGTTCCAATTCCCATAGGGAAATGTGGATGTGGGTTCACACAGCACAAGGTTGCAAGTTCTTCCATTTGGACAGCACAGCAACTTGAAGCTTCATGAACTATGATGAAGAGAAAATGTGATTTGGGATATTGTGAGTTCCAGGAGAGGATGAAAAGTGACTAAGATGCCAGCTATTGAAAATTAGAATAGAACTCCCTCCTGTGGGAGGCTAGGCTGGCCCCCTCCCTGTTGTTGTTTAAGCAGGCCTTTGACATATAACTGTGGCTTTTATCAGGGTGTGTTTTTATGCTGTTTTTATGTTGTTTTTATCTGCTTTTACTGTGTATGTTTTAATTGGTTTTAATTGTGATTTTAATTGTTTTGTGAACCACCTTGGGTCCCACATTGGGAGAGAGGCGGCATAGAAATTGCATAAATAAATAAATAAATAAATAAAGGGGGGGGCTTCTTTGGATTATATCTCCCAGAATCCCCCAGATGGCATGGTCACCTGGGGCATTCTGGGAGTCGTACTCCAAAAAGTAACCTTTCTAACTTCTGAGAATGGCTCAAGGGAGATCCCCTTCTCAAGGTGTTCTGACTGCTGGCACTTGCAAGGAATGGTGAACATGGTATGATTCATATGGGAAATAAATCACATCAAACACTCAAAAAGCCTTGTGGGGATTTTTAACTATTCAATATGTACACTTGACATTTTCCCCTTAGGCGGATGCTTCCCTTTCCCTGTCAGTCCTCCTTCCCTGATTCAAAAACAAGCAGGAAGAGAAGAGGGTAAAAGGCAGCAGAAGCCACCATGAGCACAGGAGATGCTAAACAGGGGTCCTTCCTCAGCCAAAATTTTACATGGAGAATTGTTTCCTGACATAGCTTCCTCTGTTGGTGTGAGTCTTCCATTTCCTGTTAGCACCTTGCCCCAAGGTAAGGCTGTTTTTTGACTTGGGTCTGACAAGGAGACCCTGGCAGAAAAGAAAGTGAGGCACATCCCAGTTTGAGTCAAATCAAGTCATGTTCAAATGAGACTATCATGACCTCAGAGACAGCTGGCACCCAACTCAAACACAAGGGGGTGTATTCACATTTCAAGATTCCATTTTTTTTGGGGGGGGGAACCATCTCTCCAAATGATCAACAAAGCATTTGGTAGGATTCACTGATGAAGGTAGCCTTCCATGAGGAGAGACGCTGTTAGGACACTTTGTCCAGGAGATGTGAGTTGATTCCCTCCTTCTCCAGCTTGGAGTTTGTATGTTCATTGGGCCAAGTTGGGTGTCTGTGTGTATATGCTTCAAGTCACCTGTTGACTTATGGCAATGCCATGAATTTCATAGGGTTTTCTTAGGACTTATCTATATGAGATATTTATCTTGTCTTGGCCTCGTCTTGGAGACCTGCAGTCCTATCAATGCAGGGTTTTTGCCCCGTTTCACCCCTGGGTAGTTCTCATGATGCCTGGGGCAAAGACAGAGCTAAGACGGGGTAAAGACTGATAAAATAATAGAATCACAGAGTTGGAAGAGACCACAAGGGCCATCCAGTCCAACCCCCTGCCATGCAGGAATAAACAATCAAAGCATTCCCAACAGATGGCTATCAAGTCTCTGTTTAAAAATCTCCAAAGATGGAGACTGTACCACACTCTGAGGCAGTGAATTCACTGCCGAACAGCTTTTACTGTCAGGAAGTTCTTCCTAATGTTTAGGTGGAATCTCTTTTCCTGTAGTTTGAGTCCATTGCTCTGTGTCCTAGTCTCTGGAGCAGCAGAAAACAAGCCTCCTCCATCCTCAGTATGACATTCCTTCAAATATTTAAACATGGCTATCATGTCCCCTCTTAACCTTCTCTTCCCTAGGCTAAGCATACCTAGCTCCCTAAGCCACTCCTCATAGGGCATGGCTTCCAGACCTCCTACCATTTTCGTTACCCTCCTCTGGACATGTTCCAGCTTATCCATATCCTTCTGGAATTGTGGTGCCCAGAACTGGACACAGTATTCCAGGTGGTTCAGCAAAATACCCGGTGAAAACCATTTCTCTTTGGAAGAAATTGATTGGGACCCATGGGACTCCATACCATCATACTAGCCTGTCTCTGCAGCTGCCATCTGCACTGTATTCTTTGCAGCCAGGAAGCAGACCTGCAGCATATGGCCAAGGTTGGTCACATGCAGGGGGCCTTGGTCATGTGCTGCAGGCCGCCTTCCTGGCTTTGGAGAGAGTGATTCAGATGGAACCAGTGGCATCTGCAGGGATGAGCTGACATGATGGTCTGGACTCCATCTCATTTCATGCCGTTAACAGGGGAGGAATGGGCCAGATCCGGGGCTGGAATACTCTGGTGGGGAGCCAGTGCATTCTGCCTGTTTAGATGAGGCCTTAGGTAAGGTGGTTTTGCCAGTTTCTTCCTCTGAAATATAACCTACCTGGTATTAACCAGAGCTGACCCTGCTTAGCTTCCAAAATCAGGCTGGATCTGGTGCCTTTACAATATTTAGGCCATTGGGCCAGGGCGACACATTCTAATGTTTCATTCACAGGTAAACACCAGTTTTTAATGTTAAACTGGACAGGGCCCCCTTTGTAACCTATTTAAAATATGAGTTACCATTCCTGGGGCCCATTTAACACAACACAGTTAAAGCACAATGATTCCACTTTATCTGCCATTGTTACACCGTATGGAGTCTTGGGGCTTGTAGTTTGGTGAGGCACTTGGCTCTCTGGCTGAAACTTCCAAATACCATCTCCTAAACTGCAAATCTCAGGATTCCATAGGGGGGAAAAAAACTTTGCACTTCCCAGCTAGATCTAAAACAATGGTTGTGTTCTTCCTTTGAGGTATCAGCTCCTAATAGAGGGTGGAGGGAGCACTATTATTTGTCAAATACTCCCAAACCCCTATTAATTTCCCTGGTTTTTTTCCCACAGTCAGGAAGGTTACTAACTGTCTTCCCCCCCCCCCCAAAAAAAAGGAGAGAAATAAGCACAGGATCTTATCTGGGGGTTGTTTAGATGAGAAGATACAGTGCGAAGAAGATATGGTGTGCATTACCACAAATTCACAGCAGCACTAATTTGTCTCCATGGTCTTTTCGCAAAAGCTATTGCATGCAAAGCTATCCGTGTTTGAAGTGCACACATAACCATGTCTGCAAATCAAGATGGTGGCTGAGAATACAAGCACATTATTATTACCCACACGTGTTGTCACTGCTGCACAGTATTTTTTTAAAACTTGTAAATCAAAAGTGTGCTAGTGTGACATCCCATTTATAAAAAGTTCTTTGGCTACCTCAGAACAGCAAAAAAGCACACACTCGATAAAGAGTATACCCATAGTACATCCTTTTGTTCTTAGACTGCTTTTAGGAGTTTTTAAAAACTCCTAATTTTTAAAAATGTTTTTATCTTCTATTGTTTTAATTGGTTTTTATTTGTTCATTGCCTTGGGAGCCCTTGTGGGGGAAGCAATACAGAAATACTACAAACAAACAAACCCATTCTTCTTGTTACAGTATGTCCTCTTGTTGGTCTAGCTTCATTTTTTTTTTAAAGTAAGTCTCTAGCCCGTAGGGAAGTGCAGCTATGGGCCGTGACAACAGCAGGGGCACCAGTTCCTCCAGAGGCACTGCCATTTGGCATGACTGGCACAGGAGGTCTGTCTGTTAAATAACGAGACTGTGTTTCTACCTTTTAGGCAAATCATGGAGAACTGATTGTGAATGCTTGAGTGGTGACCTTGAACATGTCTGAATCTGCATGGCAAACACCAATACTCTCAGCTGTTCAGTTAATTGTCAGTTGCCATTTAAAGCAGCCTGTTGTACGCCAGAAAAATGCTAAGTTTAAAAGTCGAGCAACGTGATATTCTGCACCCAGGGCCAGTTTAAGGCACCAGCGGTGTCAGCATCTGCAGGGGGGCCCATCGTTGTGGGCCTCCCCGTAGTAACCCTCCTCCTGCAAAAACATTATTAGTAATAGCCTGAATATCCTGTACTGTGAATAGCTTAGGTTACATTGACCTGAGATAAACATATGGGCTCCCCAAAATAAAGCATTGCTGGGCTCCCCAAAATTCCTTAAACCAGTTCTGTCTGCAGCAACTTGAGGTGGACCCAAACCTTTTCCAAAAAATCATCACTTGTGATGAAATCTGGATCTTCCAGTATGATCCCAAGACAAAACAACAGTCAATGCACTGGAAAACACCATTATCACCAAGGTTCCGTTTACACAGGCAAATATTCCCCTAAATATACAGCTAAGATTGCTCATTGTTCCCAAAAGAGAGGAAGGTAAAAAACCCAAATATAGCGTCTCAGGATCTCACTACTTTTGCCGGCTTATTTGAAAAGTAGCGTGATTTAGCGCATTATTGATAGTGTAAACAACTCTGTATGAATTACCAGCAATCTTCCCAATACAGTTGCAGCATAGCTGCACTGTGACTGGTTCTTATGATGAAGGGGTAGGCTGGCTAGATGTGAAGTCAGGAGGGAGATTCAGTAGTGATCCAGGAAATCTTAAAATCCTTTGTGTCTACTGCTTGCTTTGGTGCCAAGGGAAGTCTGTACAGGGAGCTGCAAGGGGGAGGCAATGGCTCACTCTCGATCAACTGTTACCCACGGGGGAAAAAACCTTCACCTTCATGTCTGCATTTTGATTTGGGGCCAGGGAGCTGCAGGAGGAAGGCAGTCTCGATCAGCTGTTACCCACGGAGAAAAAGCCTTCACCTTCACATTTGCATTTTGATTAGGGGCCAGGGAGCTACGGGGGGAAGGAAATGGCTCAGTGTCGACCAGCTGTTAACCACGGAGTTAGGGCCAGGGCAGACCCTATTGCATTCCTTTGTCCTTCTCTCCAATGCTTGGCTATGCCCCCCCTTGCCTGTCTGAATCTCAAAGCGGAAAGAAAAGAGCAACAAAATAGAACTGTTTCTTCCATACACTGTGTAAACTACCCACCACTGGTGCGAAAAAGCGCTAAAGCGCAATTTATCGCTATAAAACCTGCCGTGTAATTGCAACCCAAGAATGAAAAAAGCACATCAAAGCAAGTCCACATTCAAAGCCATGCTAATTGTTTTTTGTATGGTTGTGGGTTTTTTTTAACATCAAGGGTGTAGTTTTGGTAGAATGGGTTCCAGAAAGCAGAACAGTGAATCAGCATTATCATAAGGAAGTTCTGACAAACCTGAAAGAGTCAGGAAAAAAAAAAGGCCAGAACTGTGGGAAAATCGTTTTATTCTTCATCAAGACAATGTGCCTGCTCACATGGCACTTTCTGTGAAGCAGTTTTTGGCCAATAAACACATTACTACTCTTGAGCATCCTCCATATTGGCCAGATTTGATACCATGTGACTTTTTTCTTTTCCCTAAAGTGAAATTGGTGCTTAAAGGAACACTTTTTGAGTCAATTGATGCAGTAAAGAAGAAAATGACAGACGTGTTGACACAGCTGACAGAAAGTGATCTGTTCCATGCCTTTGACCAGTAGAAAACAAGACTGCAATGGTGTGTGAGTGTGAATGGGGAGTATATTGAAGGGGGCAAGCATTAGAATTGTAATACATATAAATAAAGATAGGTTATTTTATCCATCTTGTTATTTAATAGACAGACCTTGTAAGTAGCTGCAAAGAGAAGGAAGAGGGCAATGCACTCCAGCTACTTGGCCCTTGACAACATGTTGTTGCTGTCATGCATCCTCCTCTTCCTCCTTCCCCTCCTCCTCTTTTGGAGCTTGAGGTAAGGCAAGGTGGGATGAAGTGGCAGTATCCTGGGACCAGCTGCTTAGTCATGCTGTCGATGTTGATGCTGCTGTCACAGCCTCCACTCAACTCAGCACTTCAGTGGCTGCTTCACTCTGCTAGCTCCGGCAAGCAGCAGTGATTCAGGTAGTTTCAGCCCTATCCTGCTCTCCCAGATAGGTGATTGGGTGATGACCATAATGTGTAAGTAGCAGCAACAGCCAGGGCTTGTCTATATGAAGCAATAAAATGTGGATTCATGTGCAGTAATGCCAATTCACAGCAGCTTCTATTTGTCTCAACGTTTTTTTTAAAGATCGCAGGCTTGTGAAGCTATCAACTTTTGCTGTTCCAAAGGGGTTGCCTATGGATCAAGATGGTAGGCATGAGTGATTATATGTGTTTTTATTTACCTCGAGTTGCCACCGCCAAACAGGATTTTAAAAACCATATTCAAGGTGTGAAGGTACAACCTTCTGCTTTAACGAAGAAGCAAAGAAACAAACAAAAAGGCTGTTTTCTTGCCGTAGCCACGATCACTACGGCAAAAATCCAAAATGGCAGTTCTGGGTGCTTGCTTTGCCAGCAAGCTCCACCCCTGTGCACATCCAACCAATTATTTCCACACTTCTGCTCGTATTGGGAAAGACCATCAATTCGTGCCACTTGTCATAACAAGCAGGAATATGCATTTTAGCTGCTGTTTTTAAAAAACTTCAGGGAAGGCTTTCACCACAGAGCATATGGAGTATTTGGCCCCTCTCCTTTTGAATATGGCAAAATGATGCAGGATCCCATTGGGACAAAAGGTATTCTCCTTTAATTCTACATGGCGTATTTTCACTGTTTAGACAACCCCGTAGAAAGAAAAAGGAGCTGGCAGTGGCAGCCATGTATTTCTGTGGACTTTTTCAAATGGTTGAAAAAACCCATGAGGAGGTTGGGAGAAGAACGGGGCTGTGGCGATTACACAGCCCCATTTCAGACAATGCAGTCCTCCTCTGTCCTCCTCCCGACCTCCTCCCGACCTTCCCCTGTGCTGCTGGAGCCTCTTTTTATTGACGGAAAACCTCAGTCAGTAAAAAGCAACATGAGCAGCATGGGGCAAGGTCAGGAGGAGGTCGGGAGGAGGATGGAGGAGGACTGCGTTGTCTCAAATGGGGCTGTGTAAGCACCACAGCCTTGTTCTTCTCTCGACCTCCTCGGGGTTTTTTTCAACCATTTGAAAAAGTCCTGTATCTCTGCCTCTGGGCCTAAATACCCTCAAAGCACCAGATCCTATCTGACCTGGAAGCTAAACAGGATCAGGCCTGGTTAGTACTTGAGTGGGAGACCACCAACAAATACCAGGTGTGGTAGGTTATATTTCAGAGGAAGGAACTGGCAAAACTATGTCTGAATCTTCCTTGCCCAAGAAAAACCTATGAAATTGCCATAAGCCTCCTCATATATGGCTTCTCAGGCATAGCAATACAATTCAATAATAACAAAATAAACACATAAATTGTTGCCCTTCCATGACACCTAAAATCTGCTGCCTGAGGTGTCCATCTCACTTTGTCTAATAGTAGGGCCAATCTTTTCCCTGCCCTACTACTCAAAATATTTTTATGCTCAGTACTTAAATTTGCATCTTAGGAGATTTTCAAACAGCGTTTAACAGTGCCTACTGCAGGATTAGGTCCCAGGAGAGGAACGGCGCTCTTGCGCGGCAGGGGGTCATTTTCGGATGCCGCCGTCCCTCTTCCGGGATCCTTCGAGGCATGTCCGTGAAGCTTTGGAAGTGGCCGCGCCATATTTTAAGCATGGGCAACTTCCATGCTTAAAATATAGCGCGGCCGCTTCCAAAGCTTCATGGACATGCCACGAAGGATCCCGGAAGAGGGACGGCGGCATCCGAAAATGACCCCCTGCCGCGCAAGAGCGCCGTTCCTCTCCTGGGACCTAATCCCATGGTAGGCACTGTTAAACGCTGTCTGAAAATCTCCTTACTGACTTTCTTCAAACCTTCGTTTCACTGAACTTGTTTCACATATACTGAACCTGAACTTTGGTTCAGACCTTTCCCTCTCTCATTGCTATCTCCATATTTGTGGCAGAAGATAGAATTAAGCAGCATATATATGTTAATTCTTCAGCTCATCAGCCCATACGTGTCCAGATTTATGATCCCAGAAGCCCCCAATATAGTCAGACTATTACACTGGAGCCTTCAAAAGGTGATCACAAAAAACTGACATAGTTATTGAACAAGATTCAGCATTCCATCACATCACTGCCCCAGGTTACTATGTGAGAGACAGAGGGGAATTAAGACATGAATGGAACATAGGACACCCCCCCCTGCACTTCTACTTCTTTTCTGTCCATGAGCAGCAAAACTATTATCCTTGTTACTTGGTTTAGATCAGTGAAAATCAAGGCCTGCCTTCTGCACAGATGCCAGGCTTTTATTGGTACATCTGCCTGGAGAGAAATTTGATTTGTACAGCTGACTTCTCTGACAGATTTTGATGCCTTGATTTTCCCAAAAAAGCAATTCTGTAGTTTGATTGTGCTTGGCTTCCCTGAGCTCTGACACTTCTCTGGGCATATTTCCCTCTAGTTGCAATTGATTGTCCATATTTCAAAATGTTATTATTATAATTAGATAAGGCACATCAAATAATAAAGTCAGCAAAATTTCAGACCTGCCTTCAAAATCTGCAACAAACTTGGCGATAGAGGGGGAGAGAGAGTGTGTGTAGGGGGGCAAACAGTTTTCTTGATGGCCCTAACTCAATGATCTGAATTATGATTCGGGTTTATGTTCTAGGTTATAAGTTAAAGGTAGTGAAAACAAAACATATAAATATTGCCCAGCATAAAATGCAATATGGGAAATCTATAAAAATGACTCTCTGTTATCCAAACGATCAGTATCAATTCTTTTCTCATTTGAGATTCAAGAACATTTTGCAATAATTCAGGTGATACAGTACCTGTCTTGCTAGCTTTATTGGGTACCTTGTGTTCACGTTTGGATGCCACAATCGCAGAAGGATGTTGACAATCATTCAGAGGAGAACTGCAAAGATGATAAAAGGTGCAGGAGGCAAGCCACAGGCTGAAGGCACTGGATTAATTTAGCCTAGAGAAGGGAAGAATAAAAGGAGACAGGTTGACAACTCCCTGATATTGGAAAGGATGGGGGGGGGAGCATTTTTTCATCAATGGGTGCAATCCAATGAAACACAACTAAGGCACACTTGATATGTGAAAAAACTTTTTCTTCTACTTCCAGCCCTTCTAGGAGTACTGCTCTTTGTTGCCTTGGGGCGGCTCAGATGACAAAATATTGCCCTAATCATTAGGGTGGCCAGTTACGAACCATTCAACCCTGACCATTTTTGGGCCAAACCCTGAGACATAGGGATGGTCCCTGCTAATGTCATTAAGTGTTATGCATTAAGTACCAATCACGGTTGCTCACAGCTTGTCATTCACACAGAGAGAACATATTTTCCTGTTCGAAAATTAAAACAGAAGTTTTAGCTAATGGGGGTATTTCATTTCATTTACTTAGGGAGTCGGGATAAGTCTGCAGAGCAGAGCAGAAGGTGAGCCCTGATACTACAATAACTGGCAAGAAAGTAGGAAGCTAAGTAAATATATAGATGCTCTAGAGAGTCTTTTCACATTGGAGCAACAAATCAGTTAAGACTTGAATATTTTTATTTATTTATTTATTTATTTATTTATTTATTTATACCCCACTCTTCAGCCACAAGGCTATCAGAGTGGCTTACAAATTTTTTTTAAGCAATAGCAATTTACACATCTACACTGCATTAAGCAGTTTCCAATGTGTGTTAGCTAATTGCCCCCACAAGCCGGGTACTCATTTTACTGACCTACAAAAGGATGGAAGGCTGAATGAACCTTGGAGCCCGCTGAAATTGAACTTGCAACGTGGTGACTTGCAGTACTGGCATTTAACCACTGCACCACCAGGGCTCCCTACCCACCAGGGCTGCTGCTTTAACAGCTGAGCTGGAGATTTGCACATAGTTCTTTTCTCTTGTCTGGCATGAGATCACCAAGAACACAGAATTTGCACCTTTTGTCTGACTCCTGGGGGTCGTTTACACGGGCAAATATTCCCCTAAATATACCGCTAAGATAGCTCATAGTTCCCACGGATCGCAGCACAGCATCACCTCATTCAGAAGGGGGGAAGGTAAAACACCCAAATATAGCGTGACAGGGGATGTCGCTATTTTTGCAGGAATATTTGCAATGTAGTGCTTTATTGGCAGTGTAAACTAGCATTCCGCTAAGGGTTGTGATTGGTTGATGATGCAGGGGTGGGCTTAAAAGAGGGGCAGGGAGGAGGCAAAGACAGTAGCCATTAGAGAAGAAACTTGCAAAAATCCTGTCTGTTATTTTGCGAGCCAGTTTGAAAAAAAAAAAAAAGATTCCCAACAACTTTCATTCAGGGAGCATTCTCATCCTCTCTGCTGTTTTGAAAGTATGTAAAAGCTCGTTCGTCACTTTTATCCTGTGCACGGGGGAGGGAGAGAAACCATTTCACAAAGGGCTGTAGCAAGCTGAACTGTTATTTTCCCTCCCTCCCTCTCTCTCTCTCTCTCTCTCTGCTTGGGGGAGGGAGGGAGGGGGAGACAGACAGAGAGAGAGAGAGAGAGAGAGAGAGAGAGAGAGAGAGAGAGAGAGAGAGAGAGCAGCTGGAAAAACTTGCGATCCACGGCATGGCAGCAAGGTCTTTTAGCAGAGATTACTCTCCCTCTGCTTTATGGAGTGAGTTCATTTACAGGCAGATTTACAGAGACACACAGAGCCACATCCCCCACACTTATTCAAGTCTGAAATGCAAAGCGACATAATTAGAAAAAAAATCTGACTGGCACAGCTGCGGAAAATAATTAAACCGCAAGTTGCCGCAATAAATCTGCTGTGTAAACCGGCCCCTGGAGATGACCCATGGAAGCTTGACAGTCATGGCCAAGCCCTGAGATGCGGTAACTGCCACACACACACACACACACACACACACATCATTATTTCCTGCACAAGCAGTAATGATAACAATGCAATGAAGACAGGCAAGGAGTGCTGTTGTAGTGCCTTAAATATTAACAAATTACTTATGACACAAGATTTCATGAGTTACTTCATGAAATAGACTATAATCCATAAAAGCTCATATGATAATCAGCTTGCCAGTTTATGTGCCAGGGCTCTTGGTTGTTTTTGCTGTAACAGACTAACATGGCTCCCCTTTTGGAATGTGATTAAGAGGACCACATGAACTCTAACCTTTTGTATGTTATTATTTGATACTCTGTTGTCCTGTCTATGTGGTCAAAATAATATGAACAAGATATGAAAGATTGGTGATCTGTTCAAACAGCTGTTTGCACAAACACGTGTCATTCAGAAGGGGGGGCAGCCAAATCCACTGCAAAGTTCATGTGTGCCGCATCGGGCTTTGTATGTCCTTTCTGAAAAGCTCTGTACGACTTCTGAATGTGTGACTGTTTGAACACTCACGTTAGCACAGATATGAAAAGGCAGTGCAATCTGATTGGCTGGATGAGCACAGGGGGTGGGACTAGCAAAGAGGGAAAGTGGCTGCGGCCACAATGTTGGATTTTTGGCTAAGTGGGGGTCCAGTAAGTCACTCAAATGACAATTTTATACTTTTTTATTTTATTTATTTGTAAATATGAAGTGTTGCTTGTGCACACCCTGGGAACCTTTTTTTTTTTAAATTGGCGGCGGCAGATTTAAAATAGCCAGTAAATCACTTGTGGATATCAGCTAGCTAGGGGGTCATGTGGAGTTTAGGGGGCTCTTTTGGCCATGTAGGCAGATCACATTATTGCGAACGCCTGCCTTTTTGGATGTGTTTCTATTCCCCTCCCCCCATATAGACAAGAACTGAAGTAATATAAAGAAGAGTGATTGATGTTCCATGCCTTTTTTTAGAGCAAGATTGATGGTGTCATTAACTAAGTAACTGTATACCACCCAACATTTGTCAGATGAAAGCCAGGACACATATAGCCAACCAATGTCAGAGAGTGGTTAAGATGGTAAAAGTTATTGAGGAGCCACAAGGTAGGAGAAGCTGCAGCAGTATACTTTTGCCTGAGCCTACAGGGAAGGGAAATATACCCTGTCTTGCCCCCGTCTCAGAGCCCTGCAGTCCTGACAATTCAGGGCATTTGCCCCATTTTGCTCCCAGGCAGTCCTCACCACCCCCGGGGCAGATATGGGCCTGAGATGGGGGAAGGCAGGGTAGAGCCCAATAGAATAGTTTATAAAAATACCTGTTTTGCTCTGTTTCTGCCAGGAAGAAATGGATCTGTCCCTCCAAAACCATAGGAGCCTGTCCTGGCAGGTCAGTGCTTGCTGAAGCTGCCGGTCTGCCTCACTCTCCTAGAAGGCAGGAAAGAGTCCCGCAGGCTGGTCACATGCAGGAGGCCTTTGTCACATATTGTGGGCCTCCTTCCTGCCTTGCAAGACAATGAGGAAAACGGTGGCAGCGGCTGCAGTGATGGCCCAGCGTACCCGTCAGGGTTTTCTCCTGTTTTGTGGAGGGAACAATGGGACTGATCCGCAGCTAGGATACACTGGTGGGCAGCTGCTGTATCCTGGCTTGTATAGATGAGCCCTCAGTTTGCAACAACTGAAGTAAGTGGTTGACTGTGGGGGAAATAGGAGGAGGGGAGAGAAACTGAGAAATTTTAAAAAGCAGCTGAAAAGTGGGATAACAGGGGATTAATCGCATCTGTCTCTGTCAGATTGGGAGAGTTGGAAGATATGTGATTGGCAGAAGGTGGGAGCAGGGAAAGTGCAGCTCCTGTACCTTTTGGGGGGAAGCTAGACCTCCAGCATCCTGAGAAATCTGACCAGAAATGTTCCCATACCACTTGGGCTACCCTAGGCCATTTTAGGTCCAGGAGAGGCCTTTCTTTAAAACAGGAACGGAATCAAAGTTGACTTGTAGTTGACTTCTGGCTTTAAAAATAGCTTCTTCTGGGCCTGTAAATGTGTGTGAGAGGGGACGAAAACATGGTGTTATTGCATTTGTTTTGCACACAGTTTTGTTTTTTAAGTGTAAAAATTGGGTGTGTGGGTTTAGCCCTCCTGGATCCTTTGTGTGGCCAATTCAGTCCCCAACTCACCCATGATGAAGAGTTACCAACCAGGACAGAGGTATATTACCATGGTAACTGATAGAGCTTCCTTGTTCTGGCAAGTTATTAAGAGCATAATGTCTTTCAGGTACAGTCAGTCCCCGGTATCCATAGGTTTTTGCATCCGCAGATTCAACCAACCATGGCTTGAAAATATTCAGGGGGGAAAAACATCCCAAGAGCAAACCTTGCTGTTTGCTATTTTATATAAGGAATACCATTTTAATACGCCATTGTATATAATAGGACTTGAGCATCCACAGATTTTGTTATCTATGGGGAATCCTATAACAAAACGCCAGCAGATACTGAGGGCACTGTATTACTATTGTTTTCAGATGATTAGTATAGAGATTACTGTATATTCCGGCGTATAAGAAGACCTTTGAGCCCTGAAAAATAGCCTCCAAAATTGGGCGTCGTCTTATACGCCGGATACACTTTGCTTCACCCCCGCCGACCGATCTCCTGCCTCTTCCCTCCCTTTGCAAAAGGAGTGAAGAAGCAAGAGATCGGATGGGGGGGTGAGGCAAAGTGTTTACACATTCATTCGTAGCCTTGGGGAGGGAGGTTGGGCAGGAAAGCCCCCCCCCCTCGAGCCACCCTTTCCCCCTCCTTGAAGCCGCGATCGGGCTCCCAATCGTGGCCTCGGGCAGGGGGTGGGTTGGCAGGAAAGCCCCCGCCTCGAGCCACCCTTTCTCACTCCCCAAGACCACGATTGGGCTCCCAACTGCAACCTCGGGTAGGGGATGGATGGCTCGAAAGCCCCCCCTCCAGCCACCCTTCCACCCTCCCCGGTGTGATCGGGCTCCCGATTGCAGCCTCGGGTAGGGAGTGGAGGCTGGAAAGCCCCCCTCCATCCACCCTTCCACTGTCCCCAAAGGTGTGATCGGAGGGAGGGGGGGTGGACGAGGCAAACCGGGCATTTTTGCCCCCTTTCGTCCACCTTCAAGTCAAGTTTGACTGGAAGGTGGAAGAGAGGGGCGAATGCCAGTTTGCCTTGGTGGCTGCCCATTCCCTCCGTCTTCTTTCTCTTCGCAAAGGGATGGAAGATGGAGAGAATGGGCAGCCACTGAGGGAAACTGAGTATATTTGCCCCTTTCTTCCACCTTCGAGTCAAGGGTGACTGGAAGGTGGAAGAAAGGAGCAAATGCCCAGTTTGCCACAGACACCGCCCATCCCCTCTGTCTTCATTCTCTTCACAAAGGGAATGAAGACAGAGGGAATGGGCAGTGGCTGAGGCAAACCGGGTTCATTCGGCCCCCTCCTCTGCCTTCACCCCCTTTGGGGAGCAACCGAAGGTGGAAGAGAGGGGCGAATGTAGCGGCTGGCTGGCTGGCTGGGAGAGCCCTGCCAGCTAATCCTGTTGGCTTTCCCAACTTAGGAGGAGATCCTCGTGAGTTGGGAAAAAAAGAGGATCAGCTGGTAAGGCACCCCAGCCAGCCAGCCAGCCAAATTGGGGGGTGGTCTTATATGGCGAATATATGCCAAACTCTAGATTTTTACTTGAAAATTGGGGGGTCGTCTTATATGCCCATTCGTCTTATACACCAGAATATACGGTATAGGAAAAGAATGAAGCAGAAGCTCTAAATTGTCATTAAGTCGATGGATTGATAATCTTTGGTCTGACCTTCTGCAATCTGGGTGTTCTGTTTCTTTTCCCAGCCCTGAAAAGAAGACAATGATCTGTACTTCTTAGTTTCCCCAAAGGGTACAGATCATATTGGTTGAAATCAGAAAGGGGCTAACATATGATAGAGACCAGCTAGAACTGAAAGGGGCTTGGGGGAAATGAATGTTCTCTCATGCAGAACTAGGAGGCAATGGGACTTCTTGCATTTGAGGGTGTTCAAGGGTTATAGAACCAGAATATAATGAAGCAGATTATCAATGGCTACCCTGCTAAGTATCCATGAAATGAAGCAAAAGAATGGGAATGGATGTCTCAGACTATTTTCTATCCCTATTTCATATATGTTGTGGTTCATGACAGCTTTGCCTATGTTCTCCTTTGCCAGTGTCCATGATAGCTTTGCCTGAGTCCTTTTACAAATCTGTTCTGTCGCATTTCCGCACTAATCTGTGTATGGATTTTATGGAAATAATATGGATTCAAGCAATTCTTTGAAGAACAGTATCAGAAGGATAACTCTGCTCAGATCTGCATAGAATTTGGGACACATAAATCAGGTTACAGTTGTCTTTCCATATTTGTGGGTTAAATGTGCAGATTTGAGTAATGTGGTCTCTCTAGGCATTTGTAGGTCCTCTGGTGCAATTCTATCATCAACTTCGTCTGAAAGTTTTAAAAAAATAGTGGACCTATATTTATGGTTTTTCCACTTTCGGGGGGCTGCTGTGTCCTTAACCACGTGAAAGCAGAGGCTGACTGTAATTTGTTTCTATATGAGCATTCCATGAAAAAGCTACATTTTTGGACTACAACCCTCAAAATCACTCAGCCAGCATGCAACAGACTATGCTGGCTAGGGGATTCTAGGAGCTGTAGTCTAAAAAGTAACTCTTCAAAGCTCTAATTCCAAAAAAATGATTGAAATCAGTAGGTGATGAGTCCCATGACTTGTATGGCTTCAGATGTTTAAACAGGGCAAATACACATAGATTATTACACCTTCTGCAAGATGGATGATCACATAGCCAACAAATGTAGTTTCCTTTTGCTATAAAACTGTAAAAATGCTAGATGAAGAGGGGAAAGGGACAGAGTTCAAAGAATTTATGGTGGGCATTTATTTTATTTAGTATAGGAACTAAACAATATAAAATACAGTACTCTTTGTGGGTAATAACCAGCTGTTGCAGACAGCTACCAGTCCATGTTTTTAAAAGAGCTTGGAAAAGTTCCTTTTTTTAAAATGTAACTCTCAGAATTGCCCAAGCTCTGATTCAAAAATTTAATGAACTAAAAGAATGTGCAATACCATGACTTTCATGTTTTCAAATAGAACTCAAAGAGTATGGTACAAAAGACTAATAGGAGTATGATGCAAAAGACGCATTTAAAATTCAAGTCTTTTTAAAAATAAAAAATACATGTTAATTTTAAAAATTTAGTCCTAAAAATCGTCAAAATAGTTCAAATGAGGACAATTTAAAATAACATGATTCATCAAACAATTAACACCCTCCCCACCCCGCAATAGTTGAAACCAGTTATTGCAAGTACAATATTGCAGTGAAGGTAACCAGGGTTGTAACAGCCAGTTTGTTAAATAACTGGGAGTCAGAAATCCTTGCTGGTTTACTGAAAATCACCCAGAGGTCTATTACTAGACCTATGTCTGTCTGTTGTCTGTCTTACATCACACCTTTCCTCTGGTGAGTTCAAGGCAGTATATATAACCCCTCTTCTTAACAATCCTGTGACTGGCCCAATTTCACCTAGTGAACTTCATGGATCAGTGAGGCTTGAACCTCTAGCCACCTCACAATTTGGCTCTATTTACTTTCTGCTCACCCTGTAACAGGGATGGAAAATAGTAGACCTTAAATGGCCAGAATACTATAATCCTGGTGCTTTTTTTTTTTTTTAATTCTACCCAATTTTCTCCCTGGAAGAAGACAAATTCATCATTTTAAACAATGATACAGGCTTTGGAATCAGGATATAGTACTTTTCAAGATGGGTTGGTTAGACACGCAGAAGCATAAATGCTCTCCTTTTAAATATGATAAATAACTTCTCATTTATAAGATCAGTTTCTTTGGATGGAGTTCCAGTCCATGTAACAATCATCATTTGTGCCCTTATCATTTTGTACATCCCAAAGGCAGGCGGGCAGCCATAGGCAGTAATTTAACAGCCTATCAACTGCAGGCTCTTTCCAGCCAAAGGGGTATTTTATATTATTTAAGATACTTCAGAATACATTGCCATCAATTTCAAACTTTATAGTCCCTGGTTGTTAAAATGTTTAATACAACACTTCTCTTCATAACCTGGGGGCATTAGGGCTGGGTTCTACTCATGTTCCTGCACAATTATCTATTGAACAAAGGTGATTGTGTTATTACAGAAATAAAGGCTATGCAGAGATTACAAACTATTTTTTTCATTGCCAGGAGCAGATAAGCAAGGAGTGAGGACTGATCATGCAACCTAAAACCCAGTCATATTGTCAATCTGGGTTGAATTCCCATCACCCTTCCCTCAGCCTAAGGCCCAATGCATGTATGGGGCTAGCCCAAGATGTTTTTCTGTAGCCTGAGGTAAAGGTCAAGATTATGCTCCACTGCACCCATTCCATATAGAAAGGTTGACCAGCTTGGCATTTGACTCTTACTTCAGCATTAGCTGTCACCACGGCATCTGAGGGCAGCTTGCTAGCTTTTATGAGTGCAGAAGCACAGAACCTCCAACCTGTCACTCCCACCTCCCTCTCCTGCCCAGCATCTGCTGTCTGAGGTAATTCCTTCACTCTGCCTAATGGTAGGGGCCTACCCTATACAGGTGTAATAGGTAGTGGTGCAATGGAGCCTGGGTTCACAAGGTTAAAACCCCATGATTGTTTGATTAGCAGGGTCTTGTCATGGTCAGTCAGGACTCTGAGGACTCAGAAGGCGAGGAGGCTGAGCCAGTAGCAGAAGAGCTGGCTGAGTCTGAGTCTAGCCCTGAAGAACCCAGGGCTCAGTAGCCTAGCCCTCCCCCAGCTCAGGGTCCAAGCCTGGGAGACATAATGGAGCAAGAGCAAGATGTAGAAGAGCAGGTACCTACCTTTAGCCAAAGGAGAGCAGAGAAACCGTGGCTGCGTTGTTCCCAGAGATTAAGAGACAGAAGCTCATCAGTCACCCCGCAGCTGGGAGTGGGAGCTGGGCCAACATAAGCAGCTGGGGGAGGCTGAGTTCCTTGTTTCAGGCAGTCTGCGTTACCTGGAGGAAGCCTCTGCCTGTGACTCTTCTGGAACCTTGCTATTTTGAGACTTTGGATATATTGACCTTGGACTGCCTTCGTTGACCCACCTGCTGGAACCCTTTTGACCTTGGACTGCCTCTTCGTTGTGCACTCTCTCTCTCTGTGTACTTCTGACCCTGTAGGACTGCTACTGACAACACCAGGTACTGTGCTTTTCAACTGGGTTGTTGCCGAGCCGGGCTCCTTATCAGCTATTCAGTTGGCTTCTCGACAGGTCTGTGATATCGCCTGCCACCTCCCTTGGGCTCCCCCCGCCGAGTTTAGCTGCAATCTCCACAGTAGCTCGACAGCAAATGGATTTTCCTAACAACCATGGATTCTTGTGAGTCTCCCTGCTATAACCCAAAATGTTTGGATAATGAACACCCACTGGCCTTACAAGACCTGCTCCTGGTACTGATAAACACTGCTAGAAATTGGTTTTTAAAACAGAACAACACAGCCACTTGCATTTTGGGAGTGTCCTTAGATATAGAGACTGTTATGATGAAAGGCCTGTGTTTCAAAATTTACCACTACATCATTGGTGATAGGCCAACTAGTTGAATAATCAGGACCATCCTGTTACCCTAAGAGCTCTTGGAAATTCCAAGAAAATATCAAGTTTTTAATATGTTGGGGAAATTAACAGCAACTCAACATTAGCAATGCGAAAGGGGGCAACAGAGAAGGGATCTTTACACCAACATTACCCCTACTAACTCTGAGCAGACGCACACAAATGCAAAATGAAAAGTTAACAATGATATTTATTAAAGACATAAAATAATAACACCAAGCATGCACATATTCATACAAGAAGCATTCACACAAGACCACTAGGAATGGAAGAAGAGAGGTTGCCAGAGGGATGGATAGGGAGATTGCTGGGGTGATACACCTGTCTTGTAGACCAGAGTCGTTGAGCATACTGGAAGCTGGATGGATGAATCTGGAGTGAGACGTAGTATCCCCAAGCAAAAGTTCAGTGCACAATGAGGTATGATTTTTGGCCAATGTTTATACCAAAAATATGCCCTGAGTGAGTTTCATGGGTTGAAACAATAGATTTTAAAGATTGCACAATGAGTTCCAGGAAAACTCCTGGTCTTGACAATAGATGTCAATGTGTTGCAACTGCCTTAAATGTTCTGATGATTGGATTCACAAAGCTTGAGCTGTCTCTTTTGATGGTTTGGTGATTAGGGAAGGGAAGCTTGATACCTTCAAACAAAGGAATACTCCACCCATCTATAATAGGATCAATTGTCTGTCACCTGGGTGTGTGCTGGAGGCAATGTCCTTTTGACCTCATATTTCCTCATATCTTGGAATTTGTCAGTACTTCTTCCTTTGGGCGAAGCATGGCTTTCAGTACATGCATTCTTAGGATATTTCAGTGCTCTTCCCAGAAGAAGACCACATTAATAAGCTAAATTATTAATAAGCCAATTTTGGGGGTTTATGGAGGTGGGGTTCATTAGGGACACTAACAATCCTGTGGGTTTGTCTTGTTTGTTTAATTAATTCATATCATGCCTCTCTCCCTGTATGGAACCCAAAGCAGCTTACATCATAGACTAAAAAAAGTGCAATACTACCCCTGTATCCTCAGGGGATATGCTCCCAGACATACCAGGGATAGCAAAAGTTGCAGATAGTAGAAAACCCTATATTTTCAGTGGAAGCATACCATAGAACCATGCTGGAGGACCTCCAAATGCCTAAAGAGGTATTCTCTCTACGCATTTGGAAGTCCTCCAGTGCAACTCTATGGTCAACTTATGCTGAAAATTGACCATAGAGTTGTGCACTGGAGGACCTAGAACAGTGATGGCAAACCTATGACGTGCGTGTCAGCACTGACAAGTGTAGCCATCTAGGATGACACGTGACTAGGTCTCCCCCCCGCTCACAACCTCACCACCCTCCCTAAAGTGGTGATCAGGGTCCCAGTTGCAGCTTTTGGAAGGGAGGGTGGCTGGTGGTTGGAGGGGAGGGGCTGGAGAGGGAGGCTTTCCAGCCACCACCCGCCCTTCCGAAAGCTGTGATCGGGGTCTCGACTACCACTTTAGGGAGGGTGGGAGGGGGAAGGAAAGTGGCAGGTGGGCTAGGAAGCCCTGATCTAGGCAGGAGGGGGTGGAGGAAAGTGGCGACAGGGGTTTCGAAGCCCCGATCGGCACTTTAGGCAGACAGGGGTGTGGAGGAAAGTGGCGACCGGGGCTTCGAAGCCCCAGTCCCACTTTCCTCCACCCCCCACCCTCTCTAAAGTGGCAACCAGGGCTTCAAAGCCCCAGACACCACTTTCCTCCACTTCCGGTTAAGCAGGGATCTTTGCCCTCACTTCTGCCAGCAGAGCAAGGAGCAGCGAAACACAGCGGGGGAGGTATCTCTGGGGGCCCTGCCATAACCAGTAATCAAATAACAGTCAACCACAGCAACCATTATATACTGTTCTGGGGTGTCATGGATTTCTAATCCATTATTACTGAGATAAGTGAGGGGGAGGCTGGGAGAGGCGAGGGCTTGTGAGAGGAGAACAAAGAGGAGTCCAGGCTAGTTTCCCATGGAAGAGAATTCCACAGCCTTAGAGCAGTTACCAAGAAAACTGTCCCATGGTCCTTAATAGATTGACCTGTGACAATGGTGGGAGTGAGAGAAAGCCCTCCCAAGAGGATCTGAACACTCAGGCAGATTCATATAGGGGCAGAAAATCTTGACCCAAGCTGTATGTGGCTCGTATAGGCAATAACCAGCATTTTGAATTGAATAAGCTGATAGCCAGTGAAGCTGTTTCAACAAGAGAGTTATACATTGACTGCAATGAGCCCTGGTCTGGCCACAGCATTTTGAACCAAACAACTGCCCCTGTCTAATTTTGGGCATAGGCCATCTACCAAGTGCCCCAAAGCTATCTCAGGGCTTGATCTACACAGCCTACCTCATTACCCCTTCACCCTTTCAGCCATTCCCCCTCTGGATTCTTTTGAGAGCCAGGAAGTGCACAGGTCCAATACACATGTGGTGGCCCTCACCTTTCCAAGAATCCTGTCCATATCCTGAGGCTGCACTGGATAAGCAGGAGCCAAGGTTACATCCATGGGCATGTGTGAACCACAGGAACCAAGTCAGTGTGGATCTGAGCAATTTTGTCTGCAAAGTGCTATACAAATTCTTTACAGCAGTTGAGTGGTCTGCATTCTCTTCTTCTGATGTTATAAGACCCCTGACCATGAGCAATACCACCATCAGACAGCACTGTGCAGATGCAATGGTATCTCCCTCTGTTCACTCCCACCATTTCCCCTTGTGAGGAATTAAAAATAAGGATAAACGGTAGCCTAACTGCCAGTTTTAATGAAATACAACACGCACACATGCTGTCACCTTCTGGCTAAGGAAGTTTTTATAAGTAAGAGGGGGCATCAAGAGCTCTCCCCTGCTTGTTATTTCAGTGCTGCAAGCAGACATTCCTCTCTCCCTTTTGTTTTTGCAGCTAAATATGACTGGTATTGCACATGCATTCATTTTTTAAACCTGCCCATTTCATAACTAGCCCTGGTAAGCCAAAAGACAATGCTCTGCATGCAGGCTGAAATCCTATATTATAGCACAGTGTAGCATCATAGTTCCACAGGCAGAATTATACTACTTCTGTCCTCTAAATGTTCCTCCTTCTCAGTCTTTAGCTGCTGCTGCACACTAGATATTGGACACTCGGTGGTTGGTGGAGTGGGATCGGAGAAGCTTCTGGCTATGTCCCTGTAGCCAGACACAGACCCAAGACATTATCTAAAGGCATCAGCAGAAAATGTCATCAATCTACACCTGGTTACAGAGACATAACCAGATGCTTCTCCAATGCCCTCCTGCCCTCTACGAGCCACTGAATGCCTAGGAAGGGAGGCTGTAGCAGCTAAATGGTGAGTCTGGTGTGGTTTGGCCATTATGGAGAGTGGGAAAGAATACCAACATCCACAGCAGCAGCAGCAGCAGCCAGGGCCGGTTTAAGGGCCCTGCAGCACCTGCAACCACAGGGGCCCCCGTCATTGTGGAGGGGCCCATCGTAACCCTCCTCCTGCAAAAACATTAGTAATAATCTAAATATCTTGTACTGTGAATAGGTTAGGTTAGGTTAGGTTACACTGACCTAAGATAAACATATGGGGCCCCCAAAATAAAGCACTGCTGGGCCCCCCCAAATTCCTTAAACTGGCCCTGGCAGCAGCAACCACAAAAGACATACAGGTGGGCTTATAACTACATATGTTGCCAACAGGACGGCAGTCATAGGAGATTTTCAGACGCCTCTTTTCAGCCTCTTGCCGCGCAAGCAGCCTCCGGAGCAGTAACGAGGCTGCTGTGCAGCAAGGGGTCCATTTTGGACAATGCCGTTTCTCTCTCGGTGTCGTCCGTGACTGTTGCAGCTAGCATTGGAGGCGGCCGCGCTGTTTTTTACTCTCAGACAACTTACTCACTGGGTATAAGACAAGAGGCTGAAAGAGGCGTCTGAAAATCTCCATAGTGTGTACCATTTTAAGCACTGGGGGGAGGGCAAGAGGGGAATATCTACCCGCAACGCTCAAACTGGGGCTGAGGGAAAGAAAGAGCTTAGCCACTCTGTGTGTGTGTGTGTGTGTGTGTGTTTGAGAGAGCGAGAGACCTTAGCTATGTTTTTAAGGCAGCAAACCACACCTCTAATGACTTAACCATGACTATGTGATGGAGCACAGGCCAATGTCTGCTGCATTGGTTCTGCGTAAGTAGCTATCATTTTCTTATTTCTGTGAGCTTTTTCCACTACATTGAAAGTTCATCCCAAATGGCAAGCACTAATCATTCCAATGTATTTCATGCTCTAGTGACTAGAAAAATGTGAATCAAATATAGCCTGAAAAAAATGAGAGGCATTATTTATATTTTTATTGGATTCTATTTTATTTGTGGAGTTGTAGAAGTGACGTTTGGGATGCTACAAACAAAGTATAAACAATAATATCCAGTACTTACGTAGCACTTTCCTTAAGTGCTCAAAGTACTCTATTAATCATCTTAAGAGTTGGAATGATTATGTGAGGCAGTTCAGTTTTACATTCCCTGTATTATATATAGTAGAATGAGGTAGGGCATAGGTCAGAAAGGCAGAGTTATGGTGTCAGTGTGGAAGATGCATGACTATAGACCACTGAAGCAGTGCAATTGCATGATTCAAGAGGGTTGTGATAAGGAACATTCCCAAACTGGTATGTTTCCATTCCTTGAACTAATTCTATTAAGGTGAGACAGAAGGCTGGTGTGATAAAGTCCTATGAGTAGATGAGGGGCAAAATCCAATTTTAATCTAACCTAGACCAGACTCATTGAAATCAATAGGTATTTAGTTCTAACAAGACCCATTCATTTCAACAAGTCCACTTAAGGTAGGACTATTAATGGGTTGAACCCCAACCTTCCCCAACACGATGTCCTCCAGATGTTTTTGAATACAGCACAATCATATCTCTGCTGACTAGGAATCGTATCTCCACTAACTGGGATAAATAGCTTCCTATGCCAAACACATGTTAGCTTGCTCTCAGTTAAATCAATGGGATCAAAGTAAATAGGGCCAGATTATCTGCTGGGTATAAGACAAGCCTTTAACTGTGTCTTGTTTCCTGACCAAGGTCTATAGGCCGGAAGAAGGGCTATGGTTCTGGGTAGCTGAGAGCCAAAGCAACACATATGGGCAGTGACTGGAGAAGTTACTTTTCCCTGGATATGCTGAGAGTTGTAGCCCCAAACAGTCAAATTTCAAAGTTCTTCCCATCGGTAAGGATTAAGGCCTGAGGTGGCTATGTGAAAACGGCAGAGGCTGAAGGCTTACATAGCTATTAGGACTTGGGCTGTTGTACACTCTCAGTGGTTGCCTTGAGTTCTCGAAAACTAGTTGCCTTGAATCCAAAAACAAACAAACAAACAAACAAACTATTGTCATAAGGACTAAAAAACCAAGAAAACCTTTCTGTGATTTCTGTCAGGAAATGACATGGATGTGACCACAAGATGGAGCTGTAAGCTTAGTAATGAAAGTAGTTAAGCTCCAGTGGCAGGTATGTGTGTGTGTGAGTCAGCACTTGAGAGTATGCACATCTGAGATGCCTGATGTAACAGGCATTGTTTAACTACCTATAAAAAGGAGATGGGAATTATTTCCAGTGTGGGTTTGTTGTGGATTGTGGTTGGTGAAGCAGTTTGTTGGTTTGAGAGAGATTTATGAGTATTAGAGAAGGCTGTCCTATACTCTGTATATATATTGTAAATATACTGCAAACAAAGATTAAAGCCCTCAAGTTGAGTGAAGGCTGGCCTTGTTGCTGTCTTTATTTGGCAAGCCAGAGCTCAAGGCAGTGTGCTGGGGTGAAGGAATTTTTCCTTCTCAGCCTGAAGTCTTTTGCAGAAGTCTCTCCAGAAACCTTCTCCTTGGCGTCCTGTTGACGTGGAACAACTCTGCAGGTGGTCGTGGTGGACACAGCGTGTCTTTCTACGCCCCAACATTTTCACCCCAGCCTCGCAGATTTTTAAGATGCTTGGGCTCAGCCTACTGCCAGCCAAGGAAGTACTGTCACTCTCCATGGCACAGGGGGAAAGGTAAACTGGGGACAATTCATAGACCCAACTATTGGCATGAGACACCCACAACAAATGTCTATAGTGGGTATGAGACCCTGGAAGCTCCCCCAAAGTGTTGCATGCTGATGGTGCCCCTTGCCAAGGGTATTGGAGAGGATGCATTCTTTGCTGTTGAACTGCTGTCATTCTTTTTATTGCTAATTGGAATTTTTCTTTTAAAGTTGACTGTGAAATTGTCATTCACATTGCTAAGTGGCCTTGGGTGCCAATTTGAAAGGTGAGATCAGACCTTGGAAAAGATATTTTTTTTTATGGCAGCTGCAAGACATCTCCTATGCTGGCTAGGGGATTCTGAGAGCTGTCATGAAAAAGTAACTTCCCAACCTCTGAAGGACGAATATGCATTAAAAATATTTTTATTAACATAAAACAAAGCTTTTATAATATAAAACAACATACACAGAAAAAAGTCTGCGCACTACAAAAACCCCAAACAACTAATTACAAACTAACTTTAACATAATGCACAGGGTATATGTGTAAATATGGATCTAAGAAGTTGCAGTAATAACAGCCTGTTGCCAACCAAGAATTAGAGCAAAGATTTGTATATAACAACCCATGTTGCACAGATCAGGTGTTTTTTGCACTGTAGTTTTTTGCACTGTTTTGGCTGCAGCCATCCTGCAACTGTGCTGTGGCATAAGAGCCCATTCTGTTTGTGAAGGCAAGGCATGTGCTGTGTGATAAAGAGTATTTGACAAGCCAACAGAAGAGAAATCACAAAATATGGAAGATTAGTTCTTGGAGGTGTTCCAAGATTGTAATAGAATAAGGATATTGATACGAGCTTGTTGCTATTCACTACTCTTCTAGAGGCAGATGCCAAAAGATTGCCGTGACAATCTCTTTGAAGACTTGGGATTTCTTTTTCTTTTGAAGAAGAAACTTTGTAAACAAAACTTTACTTTTCTTCCAAGATGAAAGAAGGACTTCAATAAATCAGAATGAAGCAGAATGGATTTTGTAATTATTATTTACAGTGCTCTTTACTTCTGTCCACATTGCTCCATGGTAGCCATATACACCAAGGCCTTAAAAGTTGTATTATGGTGAAACCACATTCTTATGATAAGCTTGGAGAAGTAACACCTCCCTACCCACACAGTTGGACACTAAACAATTAATTTACAGCATGACCCCCGTATCCATGGGACCAGTATTCATGGTTTCACTTACCCGCATCCGAAAAAATAATCCTCTCTAGGCATTTCCTAGGTCCTCCTGCACAATTCTATGGTGTGCTTCTGCTGGAAATGGGGACAGAAGTAATTCGTTTCAGTAGGGTTCACTATTATTCATGGTTTCATGTTTCCACAGCAAATCCAGAAATATTTTCCCCTTGGATACAGGGATCATACTGTATAAACTGTGTAATATTTCCATAGTGTTGCAGGATCAATCACAAGCCTCAAGGGTTTCAAAATGATGTGAAGTCCACTTAATCTGGGTCCCTCACACACTACACAATTATACCACTATGATTCCATTTTAACTTCCATCCTATGGAGCTGGTTTGTAATTTGGTGAAGCACTAGAGGTCTCTGACAGAGAAGTCAAAATATTCCTCCCTAAACTGCAAATCCCATGATACCATAGCATGTTGCCATGACAGTTAAAGTGGAATTACAGTGCTATAACTGCAGTATGAAAGGGCTCCTGGTAGAGCTACTCCATGTGATTCTCCCTATATGGGTGTACGTTGTGTATATATTGATCCATTGTACTGTCTATTCTCCTTTATGGGTCTGAAACATGGGTCACCTATCGCCAACACTTCCGACTCCTCAAATGCTTTCATCAGCGCTGTCTACGTGCCTCCTAAATACAGTTGCCCCTCCACATTCGCGACTTTCACATTCGCAGTTTTGATCATTCGCGGAAAGCTGCCTGCGCCCCCCCCGCTCAACACCCCACTCCCTTCCCAAGGCAGTGAGGGGCTTCTTAGGAAGCTCTTTGCTGCCTTGGGAAGGGGGGAGTGAGATCCAGCTGGCACACTCGCGCTACACCCCACTCCCTTCCCAAGGCAGCCAGAGGCTTCTCAGGAAGCTCCTTGCTTCCTCTGGAAGGGGGAGGGGAACCTGATGGTGTGCTCGCGCTACACCCCACTCCCTTCCCAAGGCAGCCAGGGGCTTCTCAGGAAGCTCCTCGCTGCCTTGGGAAGGGACTGGGGTGGAAAACCACTTGCCGGCAGGCTCATTTATTATTCGCGGTTTTTTCACATTCGCGGGGGTTGTCTGCCCCTAACCCCCGTGAATGTGAAGGGATGACTGTATACACTGGACTGACTATGTGACGAATGTTGCTGTCCTTGAGCAAGCAAGGATCACCAGCATTGAGGCCATGATATTGAGAACACAGCTGCACTTGGCAGGGCACATTTCTAGGATGGAGGACCATCGCCTCCCAAAAATAGTACTCTACGGTGAACTCGCCATGGGTCAGCGTAAGAGGGACACTCCAAAAAAGCGATACAAGGACTCCCTGAAGCAACATCTCAGGCTCGGCCAAATTGATCACCAACAATGGTCTGCCATGGCCTCACATTGGGAGGCATGGAGACGCACTATCCACAATGCTGCAGCCTTGAGAACTCATGCCGAACAAGTCTTGAAGAGAAATGACAACGCAGAAAAAATCACAACCTGGAAACATCACCGAAGGAGACCTTCTGCTGTGCTTTCTGCAACCAGACTTGTTTATCTCAGATTGGTCTTTTTAGTCATCAGCGCGCTTGCAGAAAGTGTGGGATAAGTCCTTCCTGAATCTTTGTTTGCGAAGAAAAGCCAGAGAGGGGGGGGGGGCTTGAGAAAACGTTTGTATGCTGTCATGCCTGAAGATCACCACTAAAGTCTGAGCAACTGGGTATTAACTTGTTAACATATTCCTAATCCTCTTGATAGCCAGCAAGAAGTAGTGGTTAGAGTGTTGGGGATACCTAGGCTTACATTCTCAGCAGGCGATGAAGCTCCTTGAGTGACCTTGGGCCACACACTTTCTCTCGCTCTAAGAAGATTATCAGACGGGGATAAACAAAGCATCCCTGTCTTGCTATATTCTCTCCTGCCCCTCTCCCATTCCCATCCCAGTACACTAATGAAAAGTTTCAGATCTACCTTATAGCAGATGAGCGTGCAGGAAATTCAAAAAGAAAAAGAAAAGTCAAAAAGTGACAGCAAACACAAAAACATACTTAAAAAACCCAAGTAACCCAGGGAGAGTACAAAAAAGTGGGTCACCCCGATGTCCCGATTGTACGGAGAAGTGTTTGGCATGGACCTCCTACTGATGCTGGCATCACATCAGCATAGCACCTTTTCACTCACCCATCATTCCATTACAGAAACAGAGCAGGCAATCTAGTTATGGCTTAGCCCATGAATAAAAAGGAGCACAGGGAGAACAGAAGCAGCACGGGAGCATGACGACTTGGGAATGACGTTGTCTGAAATTCAAGCCCTTTAGCGATCTTCTAGCATCTTTGTCACGCCGTATTTACAGTTTACAATTGTTGCTGTCACTTTGAAAGGCAATGTAAGACTGTCAGAGATCAGTCTAATTATGACTTCAGTCTTCTCAGAGCTTGGAAAAGGGCCAGGGAATTCTGGGAGGTGTACTCCTAAAAGTAACTATTCCAGGCTCTGATCTTATATAGGGCTTGTCTACAATGGGGGTAAAAATTCTGATGAAATTCACAGACTACTTTGGCCTGGAGCTGTGGCACATGAAATTCGGACTACTCTGGCCCAGATTTAGGCACCACACCTTACCTGCCAAAGCTTGAATCCGCATTTGGATTTTAACCCCCAGTGAAGCTGCGGGTCCGCTGCTGCTGCTAGCCAGACACTTCTGTGGCACCATTGCCACTGGTGTGGGCCAGTAGAGCAACAGAGCTCTGGTTTTCCAGAGCATAATCACCTGCTCTGACTTCAAAGAGAGCAACTAGCACCGGGCTGTGCTTTTCTGGCAAATGATTTTGGGGAGGGGCATTTAGATTTCTCAGTAGAGAGCTCTAGTGCCTCACCAAACTACAAAATTCCAGGATTCCATTAGGTGCAGTCACGGCAGTTAAAGTGGAATCATAGTGGTATAACTGTGTAGTGTGAAAGGGCCACACTACATGTAGTGTGTACATGTAGCATTAGTAAGGAAATTAGTTCATTGCATACTCCTTTATGTGACAATTTTTGCTGAGAAAGTGAATGAAATAAACAGAAGGAAAGGACTATAGTTTTGAGGTAAAGGGTGTATTACTGCATCCTCAAGGTCCCAGGTTCAGTCACTGCAGTCTCCAAAGAGAGCTGGGAAAGGGATCTATTTCTTTCTTTCCCTTTCAAAAGCATGCATTCCATAGTTCTGTGTATTTGTTCTGTGGGCTGCTTCTCTTCATTCTGGAGACCATAAGGTAGAGAAGTATGCTTTTGTTAAAAAGAGAGGGAGAGCTGTAACACAATCTCATTTTCCTGCATGAGTGATGAGAGGTACTTCAGCAAGTAGGCTTGATATGACATGTGTTGTGACTTGTTCTGGGCATAAAAAGAAAAGGAGCAAAAATATCTTCTGGATATCCAGGAAAATAGATCAAAGGCTGACTTGTTTAAAGAAAATAATACAAAGGTTTTTATTAGACTATTCTCAACAAATGTAACCCAGGGCTTGTCTAGATGGGCAATTTACTCCAGTTTCTCCGCTCCCATGTTGGAGCCCTGCAGTCCAAACAACACAGGGCTCTTGCCCTGATTCACCTCTGGACAATCCTGATGATGTCTGAAGTGAAGCTGGGGTAAACCCTTTTAAAATGCTTCAAAATAACCACCGGGAAAACCCATGTCATTCAGGAAAACCCAGATGGGTCTGGCACAGGAATGCAGGAGTCTGTACCTGCACACTGGACTGTATCACCAGACGCCTCCACCGCCGCCACTGTTGTCGCTCTGAAGCCAGGAAGGAGGCCCCCAGCACATGATCAAGGCCCCCTGCATGTGACCAGCCTTGATCACATGCTGAGGGCCTCCTTCCCAGCTTCAGAGAGTGTGACACATGACAGTGGTGGTAGCACCCACCAATACCAGCCGGCATGTGGACCTCTGCCCATTTCGTTATGGTATTGGGGTGGGATCTGGCCTGCTCCAGGGTCAGAGTTCGCCGGCCAGAAGGCAGATTATTCTGGCCAGTGTAGACAAGCCCTCAGTCAACAAGCCTATACACACTTACTGGAGTGGGATTTCCCTCTGATTAAATGAAGAGCTTTTTCCCCCTTTCTTTTTTTCCCTTGCCACCATTAAGCTCAATGCAGGCTGCTCTAGTTCTATTTTTTTGTTTTTTTGTTTTTGTTTTAGGGCCCTAAAACTAGCCTGTATTTTATGCTACAACCAGAAAGAGAGAATGTTCACACTCCTGGTGAAACTAATACTCGATCACAGAAAGCATCACTCAACTTCTCTGATGACAATGGACACCAAGGATGTATGCTTGGACAGTTTTCATTTCATTCTATATTTCTTTTCTGGCAGCTAGAAAAGAAATGTATTATTTTCTCATTCATTTCAATCTACAGTCTAGTGCTATCCAGGTATTCTGCCCCCCATTTCCCATTATGTGCAGCCATGCTGGCTAGGGATGATGGAGATCCAGACTCTAAGGAGATCCAGAGGAACCCAGCTTGAAGAACGCTGGTTGTCTTTCCCTTTTGTTACTACCCCTGTTTGGGTGTTCAGCCAAACCAGCAAGCCAGAAGTGGGGTGAGCCTGAAGTGGGGCTGCCCCATGTACCCCCGCCACTGAACTCCTCCAGCTGAAGCATGGGCATCTGCAAAAAAAGAGGGCTCTGTGTATTCAGTTGTACACTTAGAGGCCTCCTTGCTATACACCTTTATGCTGTGCACCTGGGTGCTGGGCACAGGGGACATGTAATGCATGCAACATCAATGGCAGGGCTGTGTTATCCAGCTGTGCTCCTGGCTCATGTGCTCATGCCACCAGTTGCTTGGGATTATTTTTCTTTCTTGTTGAATGCCTGAATATTGCAACTATTTCACACATTTTACATTTGTCAGTCATCTGCTTTCTATGCGGATTCCAGAGGAGATCTAGTCTATATACTGATGCTTAGAACATTGGAATTTTCCCTCAAAGGGTATGAAATCTGCAAGTATTGTGTTATTCTTCTAAAGCATCAGCCATGCCAAGTTAGAGTCACTAGAGCAATGGCTCCCCTTTTTATAAGAAATTACACAAAAATCAGTGTGTATAGAGCCATTGTGCTGTCTATTCTCCTTTATGGATCTAAAACATGGGTCACCTATCACCACCACTGACGACTCCTCGAACGCTTTCATCAGCGCTGTACACGCACAATCCTAAATATACACTGGACTGATTATGTGACGAATGTTGCTGTCCTTGAGCAAGCAGGGATCGCCAGCATTGAGGCCATGATATTGAGAACACAGCTGTGCTGGGCAGGGCACGTTTCTAGGATGGAGGACCACCGCCTCCCCAAAATAGTACTCTACGGAGAACTTGCCACGGGTCAGCGTAAGAGGGGCGCTCCAAAAAAGCTATACAAGGCCTCCCTGAAACAACATCTCAGGCTCGGCCAAATTGATCACCAACAATGGTCCGCCCTGGCCTCACATCGGGAGGCATGGAGATGCACTATCCACAATGCTGCAGCCTTATTTGAGAACTCACGACGAACAAGTCTTGAAGAGAAACGACAACGCAGAAAGAATCACAACCCAAAAACATCACCCAAGGAGACCTTCTGCTGTGCTTTCTGTAGCCGGACTTGTCTATCTCGGATTGGCCTTTTTAGTCATCAGCGCGCTTGCAGAAAACGCGGGATGAGTCCTTCCTGAATCTTCGCTTGCGAAGAAAAGCCAGAGAGACCTCCAAAAAGTAACAGCTTCTAACTTCCTCCTGTCTTCCACCCCTACTTGAGAAAAAAACAACTCAATCCTCCCCACTGTCTAAACAGTGACAACAACTGGAACATAGTCATTTTGGGTTGCTACTGCTTACTTCTATGCATGATCTCACCCATGGTCCACCTATTGCAGTTTAGGTCCTAGGGCAGGGCAGAGGGGAATGCATGAGGTAGATTGGCATGCTACTGTTTAAATATGCTATCTCACCTTACATGGCAGCACTGGCAGCACTGGAGAGGTGACACATCCCAGTCCGTTCTATTAGCTAACTGGCATTTAGTGCCTCCTCCCAGAACCAAGTCTCTCAGTGGCCATTACAGCTGGTGTTAGACATTTGTGCACCTTTATGTAGAACTAGTATCTGTTTGCTCGCTGATGTTCGATTGTTCTTACTTCCCAAAACACTGGCCTGTATACTTGGCCAGCTTCAGATTTATAAGAACCCTGACAAACTGTAAATCTGCTATCCCCCTTCTTCTGCTGGTGGCACCATGCTAAGTGGTTACATTTAGCCTCCCAAATGATATAGACTGTAGGAAACCATAGCTATATGTAGCCACCCAGCACTGCTTGGAGTGCCAGACCAGAAAAATGAAGTGGTGGAGATGGGTAGAGTGAGCATAGGTACCAGGCCCAACCCTGGGACTTTAGCAGCTACCCAAGAATGTCAGGTGCTGTTGCTGACCCGGACTGCATGAGTGTGTGTGCAAATGTGTCCTTTAGCAACTGCCTATGTCAGGGAAAGACAAGCATCAGAGTTTAGAGGGATGCATTGGCTCCCCAGGGGCTCTCAGAGTGGCACTCAACCCTCCACCACCCCACCTGAAACCATTTTTTTTAAAAAAAATGCATCAAAATGAGCCCTAGGGGCTTGGGAAGAAATTTTGCCACATTATGGGAGGCCCCTGGGCCATGTTATGCCCAGGAAAGGACTTTTTTTGAACAAGAAGTGACCAGAAAGTCAACTTCCTGGTCACTGCTTATTAGAATAAAGTCCTCTCCATTTTTCTAAAATAGCCTGGTGGGGGGAATGTGAGAGGGTTTTTTTTTGGGGGGGGGCAGCCATGAGAACCACAGAAACAGTCATGGTAGCCACATGGGGCTCCCAGGTATTAGTGGGTATGTGATTGGGAGATCATATGGGAATAGCTTGTATGCCTCTTTGATTTCACTGGAAGAAAGGCAGGATAAAAATGAAATGAATATGTCACAATAGACCTAGACATCTATAACTGTATACCTGTAGTCCATTTTATGCAGACATTTTCCTTCCAAACATAGGGAGATACATACACCTTATAGCTAAAGATACCTTGCATCCCAGACCAATGTGTAAAGCATTTCCTATTGCTTGGAAAAACTGGTGTAATATGAAAAATGGGTCTGATGGAAAAACAATAGTTGTTTAAGCTAGTTGGTGGTAGCTGTAGTAGTCTTCTGAAATGATATCCATCATAATGTCAATACAATGGAATAGAATATAAAACAGCCAGGATAGGAGTATTGAGAATAAGGCTCACATCTTCAGATGGAAGGTGATCAGGAAGCTAATTTTCCTTTAGAATAAAAGGAAGTGCTCCCGTGACTCTTCACTGCTTCAATTAAAAGTAATTTTATTAGGAACATTTGTTCTGTTGTTGCCACGCTGCTTAAGGAGGCTGAATCATACACACAGACTATTGTACAGTAATTGTTTTCTGTCCTCAGATATTCATAGACTGTTGTTTGTGCTACTTAAGGGGCTTTAATATATGCCCAGCCGGTGGTATTAAAAGAATAGAAAGAGCACTCTGTTGTGCATACTGTATCCATTTGCATGTGTATTACGGCATATGAACATATCAATATGCTATTAGAGACCATCTACTGTCATTTGTGTCTTGCTGATTCCCAGAATGGATGACTGTATTGCGTTCTACATAGGGATGACCCTGAAAGTGATCTGGAAACAGGGGAAGTGGGTACTACCAAAGTTAGTGGAGTGGTGAATCTATTCTCAGTATAAGTCTGTGTTTTACATGTCTTATCCAAGGTGCTGAAACTATTTGGAGGATATGGTTCAGCACCCTTACAGCTCCTTTAAAATTTTCCACCCACGGTCTAGAAACACCACATCTTTAGTCAAATGTGATTCTCTACAGAGATTAAGGAAAATCAATAACTTACATGTTGTGTCATGGAGAAATGAGTCTAGAAGGAAAAGGATTCAAGCACAAGAAAATGATTTTCATATTGTTTATTAGTACTGTTTATTAGTCTGAAGGCTCTGAAATAAATGTTGTTCTGAGATACATCAAACATCTCTTTGATTGTCATTCAGTGTAGACTGTAACAGGAATATTCAGCCCTTTTAAAATGCAACTTCATTGGTTTACTGTAGACTGTTTTAAAGAAACTTTATCGGTTTCCAGTGCGTTTCTTGTATGCATTCATTCAATTGAATGCTGATTTGACTTTAAGGAAACTGTCTTAGAAAAATGTGAAGTCGAAGGCTTTCATGGCCGGCATCCATAGATTTTCCTTGGTTTTTTTCTGGGCTGTGAGGCCGTGTTCTGGAATAGTTTCTTTCTGATGTTTCATCTGCATCTGTGGCTGGCATCTTCAGATGATCATCTCTGAAGATGCCAGCCACAGATGCAGGCGAAACATCAGAAAGAAACTATTCTAGAACATGGCCTCACAGCCCAGAAGAAAAACCGAGGAAAATCTATGTCTTAGAAAAAATTTAGATCTAGCCTGGTGTTGTCTTTTTTGAGTGGAAACAGCTGTCCACACTCTGAACATTTTCAATGGAGATGACAGGAACTGATCCTGAAAACCTCTGCTTGAAAAATGTGTAATAATCAACACGCTGTACCTTGCCTGGAAACTAATCACAGGACTTTATCAGATGAGCCCCTTAAAACTTTCTTTTGCTGGCATTAAAAAATAAATTTTTATGCCAGCAAAAGTATGTCCCCCACTACACTTGCCTTCTCTCCTGGCAAAGGCTTCCCTGAAGGATCTGCTCTAGCCACAAATTTGCAGGAAAAAGCAGGAGAAAAGTCTTCCTTTCCCTTCCTTTGCTTCTGAGGGAAGGGTTAATGGGCGGTGTAATTGTATTATTATTATTGTTGTTGTTTTAAATCTTGAGTTAAGTCTTGAGGGTCTACGGCAACAAAAGATATTTAAAGGATAAAGAAAAGGTTAAGAGCAACTGGTACAGATAACCTCATACAGTAAAGCTACAGTAAAGTTTTCAGGCCTTCAGGTATATCAAAATGCTACATCAAAGGCTAAATTTAAGCCAGGAAGACAACACATAAAAAAGAGCTAAATGTGCCCTTTCACGTTTATGTGGCGTCATTATGACACTGTATTTAGTGCGTCTGATAAAGTCCACAGTCAATCTAGTTCTTTTTGGTTAAGTATCAATAGTCATTACTATGTTACTTAAATTCAGTTTTAAGTACATTTAAGGTTTATTTATACAGACACATACATACAAATTTAATAATTAATTAAATCTGAGTGGTGAGATTTTAGTTGTTAATAAAGAATGCAGTAAATTTTAATGTATTTAATAATAAATAATTGAGTTAATGAATTTCAAATAATTTTAATGGCCAAGATTGTACACCGCTAATGTAATTATGAATGTGTCACTAAGTATAATCTCCTGGCCTCCCCTGTCCCCACCTTAACAGCCAGGAGCTACTCCAAATAATGGAGGTCTATTTTACTGGCAATGGGGGCGCAGCAGAATGACATTTCCAGTCCCTACCTGCCAACAATCTGCAGTGTGAGGAGAAATTGTGCTGAGGTCCTGCTTCTGATTGTTGCAGCCTCACTAGGTGGCAGGAGGGGGCTGGAAACCTCATGTGGCTACACCCCAATCACCAGCAGAGCAGAGCTCCATTACTCAGATCCCTGGAGTTTAAGGTGAGATAGTGCCAGGATCATGAGTGCGTAGCATTACTGAATATGGAGCAGTTATGGATCCAGTGTGGTGTAGTTGTTTTGAGTGTTGGACTAGGACTCTGGAGACCTGGGTTCAAATTACCACTCAACCATGGAAATCCACTGGGTGACCTTAGGTAAGTCACACCCTCTCAGCCTCAGAGGAAGGCAAAGGTAAACTTCCTCTGAACAAATCTTACCATACAGCAAAATATAATAACATCCAAACTCCACACAACAGCAACAATTTTATTGGGCTAACCATTAATGCACAAAATACATCATGCAAGCTTTCAAAGATCCACTGGCTTCTTCATCAGGCAAAGATGTTAAAAATCATACAGGAGAAGAAGAAGAAAAAACAAAGTTAGAATCATAGGCCTACATTTTGTTGTTTTGGTTGTTGTCAATTGAGATGGTCTGGAGTGCTATTCATTTGGCGGAAGCCAGACTTTCTGGAAACCAGAGTCTGAATTCTTGCTCAGCCATGGAAACCCACTGGGTTACCTTAGGCAAGTCATACTCTCTCAGCCTCAGAGGAAGGCAGTGTTTGAACAAATCCTGCCATGAAAACCCCATGATAGGGTTATGATAAGTCAGAAACGACTTGAAGGCACACAACAGCAACAACCAACTCCAGGTTACAAATCCATAATTGAAATTCAGTATGCCAGCCTACATGTTTCGCATACATCACACAAGCACCTCATTTGTATATATTTACTGTATAACTTTTTAGAAGCCTCTTAAAAACCCAGAAATGGAAAATCTGAGACCTTCATCCATTTGGCCTATAGGAAAAGTGGCCCCAGGCCCTACATCAGTTGGTACCCCTGCTTTAAGCATGATCCAGACACCCACCTCCTTGTCCTTCCTAGAGGAAATCCTGGAGTGTGGGTGTGTATTAGAGCTATGCCGGGTAGCTGTACATCCTGTTAAACAAAACACTTACTATCACTTATGTGGAAACTTTGTTTAGTCTGTCAAGGTTTAAGAGATAATAGAAATAGGAATGTTTATGCCACAACTGACCTGGCTGTATTTGTGACAAATAACAGCATTGGAAATGCAATGGATAGCATTTAGTTAGGATGTTGTGTGAGGCTAGGGCCATATATGTATCATGGAAGGGATGGGAGACTTTGTCAGAGAAAGCAGTATTTTGTGTTTGGCTAAAACAAGAATTAGCTTAGCCACAAGCATCTCTTTCCCCATTAACAGGGTCCAAGGTTGTGACAGTAGTTTGCCAGTCTGTCTAACTAGAAATTGAAACAAAGGAGATTTTCACACAGGCTATATATCCCGTGGCAGGAATAGAACAGGGTCGGGAAAGGTTTTCCCTTTCGGAAGACATTGACCCCATTCTGTCCTGCATCCATCCTGCTCCTGTGACTATTCTGGAACAATGTAATCATGATTTTTCATTGTGAATAGACCTCCCGTTCCGTCACAATCACGCAATCACAGGTGTGCAAACAGGAGCCCCGTTCCTGTTCCGAAATGACAGCTGGGGAGGGGAGGTCCGTTCCGAGCACTACCTGGTACGATCTGGACATCCAGGTAAGTGGCACCCTTTATTTTACCCTCCCTGTTTTGATTGTGTGGTTTAAAGTATGTTTTTGTGCTTGGTGAACTGATTTTATGTTTGGGGGAGTTTTATTTTTTAAATTTACCACCCGGCCATTATCATGCGATAATGTGATAACATTTCAGATGGCCGGTCATAAAAGCAGCCTTACGACAGCTGCATTTACGGCTGGCCAGCAAGGGGAGGAGGAGCCCATTCCTGCTGTGGAATTAAGGTAAGTGTGTGAAAGATTTACATTATTCTGTGGCAGGAATGGGAGAGGAGGTGGCAGGGCAGTAACGGGGCATTTTGGCCCCATGTGAAAATCTCCAAACTGTCCATGGTTTAAAAAGTGCAAAACATAGGCACCAAAAAAGACAGATTGCTTTAGGAAATTGTACCTGATGGGTGAGATGAAGACATGAAGCAAAGTGCAGGTACATTGTGCAGCCTAAAGAGATGTTCCACAAAGATACAATTGAAGGAGAAAAAGAAAGAAAGAAAGAATGAAAGAGAAGAAAAGAGAGACAAGAGGATGTTGAATACAAAGGGAGAAAATAGCACTGTAATGAATAGAGATGCTGTGAAGAAGATAGCTCCTATGGAAAAAAATGCTATTGAATGTTTTTACCCCAGTTGCCACAAATGTTCTCTTAGAATAGACTGACAATCCATTTGTTCGTTTGTCAGATAAAATGCAAACCACTTAAATTCCTCTTCAGAGTAAACCTACCAAGCACGCTTTTTGCTTTTTAAATGTATGAATTCTTCATGGAAGGGCACTTAGATGATATTAAGCAGATCTTTATAAATGTATAGTTCTGCCCTCTCTTGTTTAGACATCAATGCTTTGCAATTTCAGGTCCCTCCTTGTTTCAAATTAATCTTCAGCACCAAAACAAGAGGTTCACAAAGGCAACACTTTCATTACAATAGACTAACAAGTTCTACACCCCTTTGAATCTATTGCCTTGACAATGATTGCGGGGGAAGCAAATGCATTCATTTTGCAGATGCATTCCTTCTTGTTTATCAGCACCAGGACACAATATCAGTGTGGTAAACATTCATACCAGGCTTTTATTCACTTGGAAAGAGTATCATTCTTAGGCACATGAGACAAATGTAGGTGCAATGACTGTTTTCTGAGTAGGTTTTCATGCTGCTAGTATGATGGACTTTAGTTTGCTGTCATTGTTGGGCTTGCTTCTTTGGCTCCAGTACTTAATCATGATGTCTTCCCTTTGGCCAATAGGGACTAGAGACCTCTCCTATTCAATGCAAACACAATTCAGATGAAATTACACTCAACTTTGGCCAATAGTCCTTAGTGAGTGATTGCTCCTATTCCTGTCACGAAGCACAAGACATTGTTCTGCCTTCTGTCTTCCAAAGATATACAGTACAACTCCCATATCTGTGGGGGATATGTTCCTGGATTTACCTTGGAAATACAAAACTGCAGATAACACTGAACCCTATTGAAACGAACAACTTCCAGCCCAAGAATATTATAGAGTTGCCCTGGAGGACCTAGAGATTCCTAGAGAGAACAACTTCTCTAGGCATTTCCTAGGTCTTCCAGCATGACTCTATCTCTGAGAAAGCAGCTAGATGCTGGCAAAGGATAACAAACAGCAAAATCTTGAAAGGTAGTCAACTGTTAATTAGCACAAAGGAATGGAAGCACAGTCTTGCAAAGATTTAGTTGTGCAATACAGTCCAAAAAGTTAGGGGCTTACAGCAGTCAGCATGGGTCAAAAACAAGTCTGTGGGTCAACAGGATCAGGCAACAGCATAGTCAGGAACAGTCCAAGGTCTAAACACAAATCAAGGCAACCAGAATCAAGGCAACAGGAACACAGACTTTCTCCAGGAAGATCAGTTGATTTCTGACATAGCCTCCATAGCTCCCCAAGGAGTATATATAGCAATCAAGGCTTTGTCAGGTGCTCCTTGATGAGGTGGTGTTTCTAATAAAGCCTCAGCAATCATCTTTGAGTTTCCTTTTGTGATCTCTGCTGTCTGAATGATGGTGGAGGTAAGTCCATCTCCTCTTCCTCTTCCTTATCTGAATTGGCAGGGCTATCTGCTGGGACTGGTGCCAACCCACTAGGACCAGGCTCTTCTTCTGCTTGAGCCTCCAGGTTGTCAGAGTTCGCTTCTGGTACAGGTGTAGATAAACCTGTGCCAGGGTCCATACCATGTACGTTCCCTGCCATGTCCTCCTCTTCCTCTGATTCCATACCCTCATCAGACTTATGGGGCAGGACACTCTATGACCAACTTCTGGCAGAAGCATACCATCAAATTGCACTGGAGGACTTAGAAAACACCTAGAGAGGACATATTTTTTTCAGATGTGGGTAAATGAAACCACGGGTACTGGTCCCATGGATACAGGGATCATACTGTATTAGGACGGCTCTGGGAGAAATTATAAGATAGTATGGTGATCCACGTAGTGCTGTAACTCAGCATAGTTCCTTCTTATTGGTACAGCTCTCCAAGAGCTCAATCCTATAATTTTGGATGGGGTTAGATAAGACGGTAAGAAGATCAGGCCAATAGCATGTCTGCTCCAACATCCTGTTCCCACAGTGGCCAATTAAATGCCTATGAGAAGTCCAGAAGGAGGATATAAGTACAGTAGTACAGCTTTCCAGCAACTGAGATTGATAGACGTACTTCTCTAATACCAGAGGTAATATTTTATGACTAGTTATAGACATTCATGGAGTCATAAAATCCATGAATTTGTCAAATCTTCCTTTAAAGCTGTCCAAGCTGGCAGCCACTGCTACTACCTGTAGTTAATTCCATAGTTTAACTATGCACTCTGTAAAGGACTTTCATTTCTCTGCCCTGGATCTTCCAGCATTTAGATTCATTCTGTGGTCCTGAGAGTCTGTCTGTCAGCCTTGCACACTGGATTGGCATTTGAGTAGCATGATGCATCACTCTGTAGCTCTTTTGGCAGGAAAAGAATTAGAAACAGAGGTTGGTAATAACTAGTTATAAATTACTAAATAGTTGTAAATAACTAGTTACTTATAATTAATTCCTTTTAACAACAACTAGGGCATAGCTACATTACTTTATTATTGTAACTTTAAAAAAGGACAACCTTACTCCTTTTACTGTGTTACACTTTATGTGGCCTTAATAAATGGTGGAGAAAGAATATTACTTCATTCAAATTCTGGCTTATGCTATTCCTGCTGTGTGTGTGTGTGTGTGTGTGTGTGTACGTGCCTCAAAGTTGCTCATTGACTTATGGTGACCCCATGAATTTCATAGGATTTTCTTAGGCAGGGAATACTCAGAGGTGGTTTTGCCAGTACTATGGCTTGTTGTGGTTGCTGAGGCGACAATGAGGTAGATGGGAGGAGAGTGTGTTTTGTGCTACATATGAGCATCTCATAGCCTTCAGGTGCTTCTATAGTGAGTAATGAAGAGGTAATTAGTTACTTTTTGAGGAATGTGAACATCACTTTGAAAAAAATGCAACCTTTCAGGGGCCTTGACACTATAACAGTAACAAATCACATGTAAAGTAACTCTGAAAATAACTTTTACAATATGCCTTCATAATATATCTGTGGAATCATAAGAAAGAACAATGTATTGTGCTTCACGACAGGTATAGGAATAATCACTCACTAAGGACTATTGGCCAAAATTGAGTAGAACATCATCAAATACTTTAAAAAAGTAACTTTCCAAGTTTTGCAGTAGGCATGGTTATATATGGATATAAGCTGTTCTGTGTATTTGCAATACTCTAGGATACTCAGAAATTCTTTACAATAAGGTATGTGTATCAGAACTCGACTGCCAGCTATACCAACTGGGGAATTTGGGCAGCTTTTGGCAGGAAAAGTAACTTTTCCAAAGCTCTGATTGGAAACAGAATTACATCCACTCATGCTCCAGATTCATTTTCCTTCTCCCAAAGAAAACATTCAGAAATGAATACAGAACACATTTTCCCTATTGGAGATAAACTATGTCAATCACAAGCTTTTCAGGAAGAAAGTGGTAGAGCTATTTAGAGTAAAATGGCACAGCTCCCAGCTGCTAAATGTTTCTGAGCTTTTTGCAGTAAAACGGTACAGCACCCAGCTGCCTTTTGCTCCAGAAATTAGAACTCCACTTATTTTGAAACATTAGCTTTCCATTATCCATCGTACTGTTTCCTGAAACCTGAAAAATTTTCTCTCATTTTGGGGATATTAGGTAACCGATGTGACTATTTATCTGACTTCCAGGGCCTTCCACATCATCTTTTTTTTTGTGTGTATTGTGGTATTGTCACCAATTTTATAGCTATTTTACTGTTGTTTGTTCTCTGTAATCTTTAGAGGACTTTGCCAGTCTTGATGCTGGGGAGGGGATAGCTATCAGCATATACAGTACTCTGTTTTGGAACATCAAGATGACAAGTCTTTTATGTGCTGCTGAAATTTGCAATAGCACCTGCATGCAGCTAATTTTAAGGGTTCTCCTAAAATGAAGAAAAATGAGTGCTGTATTGTAAAAAGGAAGGTCCCCAGATGACACCAAGGAGTTAAAATAATATTTCCTTCTACATAAAACCAGATTAATTTTTTTACCAATCTGAATCTGACCTCATCTGATCCAGTTGCCCTGGGAAAGAGTTAGCCGCTGGCTTTCACATCAATGGGCAGTGGATTTGCTCTGGGTTTTAATCCAGACTTCAAAGAAAGTGTCCAAGGTACTGAATTACAGCTCCCAAATAGATTCAGTACCTTGGAAAGCTCTTTTCAAATTCAAACTAAGATCTAAAGTGGATTCACTTTGGTGTTGTGTGCCTTCAAGTCATTTCCAATTTATAGTGATCCTAAAATGAACCTATTAAGGGGCTTCCCTGGCAAGATTTGTTCAGAAGGGGTTTGCCTTTGGCTTCCTCTGTGGCTGAGAAAGTGTGACTTGCCCAAGGTAACCCAGTAGGTTTCCATGGCTGAGTAGGGATTTGAACCTTGGTCTTCAGAGTCATAGGAGATTTTCAGACAACACTGTTATAGTGTTACTATTCCACTTTATTTGCTATGGCTGCTTCCTGTTGAATCGTGGGATTTGCAGTTTAGGGAGGGGCATTTGCAACTCTCAGCCAGAGAGATTTTAGGCCTCACTAAACTACAAACCCCAGAATTCCACAGGAGGAAGCCAGAGCAGTTAAAGTGGAATAGTAACACTATAACAGTGTAGTCTGAAAATCTCCTTCGTCCAAAGCTCAAACCACTGCACCATCCACTGGAATCCACAAGCCTTTGCTGCAGGGAGCTTGCTTTGCCTCACACTTCTGGACAAATATATATATATATATATATATATATATCCAATAGAACTGAGATCACCCTGGCCTCATTCATCTGCTTGTTTTTCTCTTCCCTCCCCACTCCTTCTTCATCTTGTGATGTGTCTATATAACTGTGATCCTGCAAGCTGAGTCTGCCTTTCAGTATCTGAAAGGCGATACAACTGCATTACCTCTCAGTATCTGTCCACCCCTTAGAATAGGGTGGGCAGCCTGTGGCCCTCCATGTGTTTTTGAATGGCAGTTTCGGATAGGAAGAAAGATATTAATTAATACTAAAGATAGAGGAGGCCTGGCTCTACCTGATTTACAAACTTACTATCATGCCTGTTGTTTATTGTGGATGATAGAATGGATAAGATTAGAAAACATTAGACTCCTTAAATTAGTGGGGTTTAATTTAAGGTTCGGGTGGCACGCATATATATGGCATAAGAAAGCCCAAATACATAGCGAATTCAACCATAATTTTATAAGAAAAGCCATATTGAGAGTCTGGCTTAAATATAAGAGGAAGCTGTGTCCCAAAACTCCTCCATGGCTTTCAAATCATGAAGCTTACTATAGAAAAGAAAACATTTATAAAGACAAATGGTTAACATATAAAGATCTATTGTCAAGAACCGAGAGGCAAAAGATAAAGAGCTATAGATTTAAAACTCAAGAGGAGTTACGAGAGCAAAATATTATATGCCACTGGTTCTTGTACAGGCAGTTAAAAGAAAAATTTGGAATAGATCAAAAGTTGGAAGGTATAGAAATAGATAAAACGGAATTTGAAGACCTAATGTTAGGGGATAAGAGAAAGATCATATCAAAAATCTACAAGGTCCTCTTGAAATTGAACTTGGAACAGGAAGTAGTTAAATCCTATATGATAACCTGGGTGCAGAACATCAGACAAGAAACTAGAACAATGGGGAAAACTATGGGGAAAGAATATAATATTTACAAGAAGCAGTAATATAAGAGAAAATATATATAAAGTTATGAATTGGTGGTACTTAACACCAAGTAGGCTAGCTAAAATATTTAAAAACTGCTCGGACCAATGTTGGAGGCGCCAAAAAGACAGGGGGACATACTATCACATATGGTGGATGTGTAAGAAGATTAAAAAGTTTTGGGAAAAAATACACAAGATAGTAACATCATTACTAGAGACAAATTTCCCATGTGACCCTGAAATCTACCTTTTGGATATGTTAGATAAGGTGGACAGAAACATACAAACAAAATACTGGAAAATCCTGCTGTACATGTTTATGGCCACAAGAATAACGATAGCCAAAAATTGGAAGAATAAAAAGATATCTACGATCGAGGAGTGGAAAATGAGATTATATGATATGTTTGAAATGGATAAGCTAACAATTATAATGGATGAAAGAAAAACATTAAATGACTGGCAGGGATGGAAAATATTAAACCCATTATGGAAATCAGAATGGGGGGAGTTAGTGACAATAGACCTATGAACTATAGAGTAAGTTAAAAATATTCTAATAAGAAGTGAATCAATTGTGTATTTTATGTGTTTTATGGAATAAAAATATTGTTTAAAAAAAAAAAAGTCCCTTCACTTCCTGGACTGAAATCTCGCCCCTTCTCACAAGAAGATGTGAGTGTGGGAAATTCAAAAAGAAAAAGAAAACTAACAAGAAAATTTTTTACACAAGCACATAAACACACTAAAAAAATAACAAGTAACCCAGAGAGGTTCATAAAAAGAGGGTAGCCTACTTTGTTTTCACAATCCCACCTGGAAGTGTTCTGGCAGGTCCGCCCATTGACGCTGTATTCATGGCAAGACAATGGCACAAAGTTTCAAACTCCGGCAATGCTGGCACAGAAACAGAATGGGCAATCTATTGACGTCTTGGCCCATCAATTAAATAGAACACCATAACGATGCCAGTGGAATGCAAAAGGACGTGGTCATCTGATATTGGCATCCTTTTGTGTTCCGCTGGCATCGTTATGGCGCCACATTAGCTGTGTCTGATAATCTCCTTGTTTCTGAAAAGCACCATCCACCACCTCTTCTTGTTTTGGTGGCCTGTAGTAAACCCCTAGCACAATGTTGCATTTATTTATTTCTCTATTTATTTTTACCCAAGTGTTCTCAACTGGTCCACTCTGATCACTTTCATGGATTTCTGTACAACTGAATTTATCTTTGACATAGGAGATTTTCGGATGGGGCCAATATTCCACGGCAGGCACGGAACAGGGTCAAGAAACGGGCTCCCTTTTGGATGACATTGACCCCTTCTGTCCTGTTCCCATCCTGCTCCTGGAGTATTCTATTCACGATGAAACATCGTGAATAGAACACCCCTTCTGTGTCTGTCACTGAATCAGGGATGTGGGGAAAGGAGCCCCATCCCTGTTCCAATATAATAGGCACAGGGGAAGAGATCCGGTCTGAGCACTTCTGGCCACAAATGGGACATCCAGGTAAGTGTCACCCTTTCCTGTAATTTTTGTGGGTTTTTTGGTGTGTGCTTTGATTGTATTTTTGACAGTTGGGGGGTATTTTCAAATTTGCCACACGCCCGTTCTCTCGAAAGAACGGGTGTGATTTCAGTTACCGGTCATAAAGGCAGCCTTACAATGGCTGCATTTATGACCGGCCAGCATGGGGAGAGGGAGGACGTTCCTGCCATGGAATGAAGGTAAATGTGTGAACATTTTTCCTTCATTCCACAGTAGGAACAGGATTGGGGCTTTCAGGGCAGGAACGGGGCATTTGGCCCCGTCTGAAAAAGTCCATATAATACTACTCCCCCTCCTTTTCAAGAATTTATTATCAAACACCTGACTCCTATTGATAGTCCCAACTAGATTGGACCCATTCATTCAACTGTTAAATGCCAAGTCAATACTCATGTAAATCCCATTATTTCAATGCGTCTGTTCTAGCTGGATCTGACAGGATTCAAGCCAGAGTATCACAATATTTTCTTGCTGCATTTTTTCAAGACTAGAGATGGATGAGAATTTTGTTTCAGTTAATTTTATTATAGTCATTTGCAAAATTCTCAGATGTTTGAATGTTTCAAATGAATAGAACTTGGGAGAAGCTAAATTCATCCACTGAGGGCCCAGGGCTTTGAGTTCTTTACCTTGAAAATTCTGGGTTCAAATCCCAAGAAACATTCAATCATTTCAGAACAAATTATAGTTGTCATGTTGTTTTCCTCTCTGAGAGGCTTCTCATATTTAACACCTACAGAACAGGTGGGTACAACATGGTCCTTGCCATGCTAGGAATAGCTATTACTATTGAATTTGACTGATGTACATGGGGGGGGGGATTATTTCATTGTTTTTGAGGACTCTGCCAAAATTTGTGTATCTCTTCATATTCAGGAAAGAAAGAACTTGATTCAAATGTTGGACAGAACTGACAGATTTTCCCATTTCTATCTCTGATTGATTCTACCCTTTGCTTTTTCTCTTCTTTCCTGCTAGTGTCAGGGTATAGTCAATAGCCTGAATAAAAAGGGAGATGTATAGAACTTGCACACTTTCCATTGATAAATACTATTTGAAAGATTTAATAATACTATTTTAAATATGAATTAATTTTAAAGATCCTAAAATGAAAGGCATTGTGGCATCAAGCTTGCCTTGGCATCAAGCCATGACCCCTGTCCTGAACTGTTTTCCCCAATTCCAGATGCTTGGGGTTGGTTGTGGTTAATTGATGGTAAATGAAAAACACTTTGCTCATGTGCAAAAGGACTTAATTCTTTGTTGTTGTTTCACATCTGGTTCAAATGCAGCCCAGCACATGTAGCAAAAAGGTGGAAGAGATTATAGGAGGCTCCAATCCACACATGCAAATGAATAAAATGACTCATAATCCTTGGGAAATTATCGCTGCTTCAATCGTTAAAGAAATACATGTGTTCCACTTATTCTTTCTTGTGCTGAATAATTAGGCAAAGTGAAGCCACCGCCCTAAACACTCAGATGTGCTCCTTGTTAAACTGAATCTTGTTGACTGGGCCAGTCTAATCACTACTGGGTAAGCCCTGACAGTTTTGAGAACTAAACGTGTCATTAGTATGAGCTTTAAAACTGTCATGTTTGAAGAACCTGGCATTTATTTGAGCCAAAACCAAGTATCATGTATACCTCCTGAAGCAGCAGTGGGAGGCTGTGATCAGGAGCAAAAAAAAAAAAAAAAAAAAAAAAAAAAAAAAAGTGGGGAGGAGTTGCATAACCCTTTCTCTTCTGGCCATTTTTTTTTCAGATTCAAAAATCACCTTGAACCTGATTGTCCATCTCTAAGGGGAGAGGATGGCACCTTTTCCTGTGGTTGAAAACACGGGCTGTGTTTGTGAATATCTATATATATAAAAGGCTTGGGTATGTTTCCTTTCCCAGGGTTGGCTGCTCTTCTCACTCCCTCAGCCAATCACCACCCACATGCAAATTCCTTCTCCACCTCACAATCCACTCCTGTCATTCAATCTGCACCCACACCCCCAGCCTCAAAAGGCCCCCTTGCTCCTCTCACTCCCTCAGTCACTCACCTCCCACATGTAAAACAATGAAATATTTTTTTCTAAAATAATAGTGTGTAGCTGAAAAGTTTGAATCTTTCAAATCTACTATAATGGTGTATGTAACATCGGGTACAGCTAGTATGTATGTCTCTCTCTCTCTGTGTGTGTGTGTGTGTGTGTGTGTATCTATATATATATCTATATAGATATACAGGTAGAAAATTGTTGATGGAGAAAGGACTAAGCAGGTTCATCCTCAACCATTCCTCCAATCAATTCCACAGCCTCCTACAATTTTTCCCCAAGTAATGGCTTGCTCACATGGTCTCTCTCTCTGGCTTTTCTTCGCAAACAAAGATTCAGGAAGGACTCATTCCGCACTTTCTGCAAGCACGCCGATGACTAAAAAAGCCAATCTGAGATAAACAGCAGAAGGTCTCCTTGGGTGATGTTTCCGGGTTGTGATTCTTTCTGTGTTGTCGTTTCTCTTCAAGATTTGTTCGGCATGAGTTCTCAAATAAGGCTGCAGCATTGTGGATAGTGCGTCTCCATGCCTCCTGATGTGAGGCCAGGGCAGACCATTGTTGGTGATCAATTTGGCTGAGCCTGAGATGTTGTTTCAGGGAGTCCTTGTATCGCTTTTTCGGAGCGCCCCTCTTACGCTGACCCGTGGTGAGTTCTCCGTAGAGTACTATTTTTGGGAGGTGAGGTCCTCTATCCTAGAAACGCACCCTGCCCAGCGCAGCTGTGTTCTCAATATCATGGCCTCAATGCTGGTGATCCCTGCTTGCTCAAGGACAGCAACATTCACATGGTAGCTCCCTGACAAATATGGCATACTCAGTGCTATCTAGATCAGTACTCATTCTTTTGTCCTCCAGGTGTCTTCAGCTTCAGCTCCAAGAATCCTTGACCTTTGGCCAAGCTGGCTGAAGCTTCTGGGAGTTGAAGTCAAAAACTCCTGGAGGACCAAAGTTTGAGGACCACATATACAGTTGTCCCTTCATATTTGCTGGGGTTTGGTTCCAGGACCCCCTGTGGATTCAAAAATCCATGAATACTCAAGCCCCATTATATGCAATGGCATAGCAAAATGGTGTCCCTTATATAAGATGGCAAAATCAAGGTTTGCTTTTTGGATTATTATTTTTAAAGAATATTTTCAAGCTGTAAATACTTAAATCCATGGATACCAAATCCGTGGATACGGAGGGACAACTCTATCTATCTATCTATCTATCTATCTATCTATCTATCTATGTTCTTACCAGTTGCTGTTGTTGTATGCAATTCATGTGCCACCAGGGCCTGGAAACATTACTTCTGGGGCCACTAAAACTACCCCAATTTGCAAGCTAGCAGGGACCAGCCAGTAAGCCATTGGTTAGGACTGGAAAAATCTAGTTGTAGTACATTAAAGGTTTTTTTTTCTATGTTCTGCAGAAACTCCTGGTCTGCACAACTACTTCACATGTACCTTCAAGTTAACAGTACTACCATGGGCACATGCATGGCACCACTGTATGCCAACATCTTCATGGCTGACCTAGAAAAACACTTCCTTAATGCTTCTATCCAGAAACCTCTCCTCTACCTGAGATACATTGATGATATCTTCATAATTTGGATTCATAGAGAGGACTCATTCAAGACAGTTGACTAGAATTTCAACAATTCCACCCTACCATCAATCTCAGCCTGGAGCTATCAGCAGAACAAGTTAACTTTCTGAACACCACCATACAACTACACAACAGACATCTAAACACCACACTATGGAGATTATCAGATGCATCAAAAAGCATAAGAGCAGGATGCGAGGACATTGTTACTGTCCTGCAAATGGGATCCAGTTTCAGACAACATTGCCATCATCACGTGCTGTTTCTGTGCTGCAGCCATGAGTGAGGTGTCACTTTTCACTGAAGTGACCTCCATGTCAATTGAAAGCAACACCTTATTCGCAGCTGCAGCACAGAAGTAGCACAAAACGATGATGTCTGAAACCGGGTCCCATTCATGGGACAGTAACGTCGTCCTTGTGTGTGGCTCCTGTGCTTTTTGGATGTGTCTGATAATCTCCTATACCACAAACCTATGTATTTACATGCCTCCAATTTCCACCCTGAACATACTACTAAATCCATAGTTTACAATTCCATAGTATAGCTACAGTTGCATCTGCTCAGACCCACAAGATTGGGACACCAAACTCATGGAATTACAGCAAGCATCCCTCAAACTACAGTACACGCCATATGAAGTAAAACAACAACAAATCAACAAAGCAAGACTTATGCCCAAGACTAATCTATCACAGAACAGACTGAAGACAGGATATGACAGAATTCCACTAGTGGTCACATACAGGTCCCACTTGAGACCACTCAGATGTATCATCAATGAACTACATACAACTTACTCTGGACAATAATGCTGCCCTCTCAAGGGGTCTTGGTGGCATGCCTTTACTTGCCTACAAAAAGCCTCCCAATCTCAAACAGTTACTTACCTATAGGAGGACACACAACACAGATGGAGAGAGATGGGTACAAGACCTTGCCACAAACCTAGACGTCAATTCTGCCCACACATCACAGGACCTAATAACATTACACACAATATTAGAGGTATTTTTGCTTGCTCATTTTCTAATGTGATATATGACGTCCTATATCAACAATGTCCTTCAGCACTCTACCTTGGTCAAACAGGCCAGTCTCTGCACCAGAGGATAAATGAGCATAAATCAGACATTAGGAATGGGAATACAGAAAAACCAGTTGCAGAACATTTCAGTCTTCCTGGGCATTCCATCTCAGATCTCAGAACAGCAGTCCTTGAATAAAAAAACTAGAAAGGAAGACTGGAAAGAGAAACAGCAGCAGTATATCCAGAAACTCCAGTCCATTGACAATGGGTTGAACAGAGACAGTGGTTTCTTGGCACACTACACATATTATACTAGTTAACACCTCAGCTTAATGAGGGTTTTCTTGGCCAGTTTATCACATCTCCTTTCTGGTTCCCTGCCAGCATCACGCTATGTTCCATTAACTCCTTCCAACATTCAGATAGTCTACTCACCTTTTGGCTTTAGGCAACATATTTCCTCCTGCCTTTGTTCCCCAATGACCATTGCTAAAACTGAACTTGTCACCTCATTACCAAACCGACAAGTTTTGCATTTCTATTGCTATTCATATAGCCTGCTCATAAAGGTCTGTTAGTAGGCACTTCACTACATGCATATAATGAAGTGGACTTCAGTCTACTAAAGCTTATTCTACAAACTTCTTTCTCTTAGGACTTTATCAGACGGACAAAATACTGTGCTATAACAACGTCACATAACTGCAAAAGGGTGTGCACAGCATACAACGTTGCCCTTTCATTGTTATGTCCCCGCCAAAACCTGTAGTTTTCAATTGATGGCTTAAACTGTCAATTGATCTGCACTGCCATTTTGATGAATTCTTGGGCCATTTAAATCTCATCACTGCACCAAGAATGGCTGGTCTGGTGTGAACACTTCCGGGTGAGATTGGGATATCCAGGTAAGTTTTGCTCTTTTTATGACCCTCCCTGGGTTACTTGGGACTTTTTAAGTATGTCTAGGTGCTTGGTGCAACTTTTTATGTGTTAGTTTTGTTTTTATTTTCGAATTTCCCATACAATGAAGTCTCATGGGATTTCAAACAAGGAAGTGAACAGGGTTTCCTCTTTATTGCTGGGGCTGCCTTTTCCGGGAGAGGAAGGTAAATGTGGGGGGGGGGGGAGTGTGCTTTTGCTGGCATAAAAATGTTTTTGTTTTTTTTTAATGCCAGCAAAAGCACATTTTCAGTGGTTCGTCTGATAAAGTCCTTAGTCTCAAAGATGCTACAAGATCCTTTTGCATACTGACCCAGACTAACATGGCTGTATCTTTGAATTCTAGCTTCCAGGAGTTTATTTTTAATTACTACCATCAAAACCCCTTTACAGAACTTTCAATGGCCACAGACAACTCAGCCATAGCAACTCAGGGGAGTGCTAGCAGGTAAAAAGAGTCCTCTGAAGTACAGATCATACATCCATCTTCTCCATAGTAGCTGCTTGCCCCAGGCTGAGAGCCTTGCTTTTTGGCTTGTGCCAGAGGCTCATGCTCCCAACAAGCTTGAAGCTGGTTTAATGTACCTGCAGAGGAGGTGGTGTAGAACAAACACTGTGGAAGCCAGCTGGGCAAAAGGACTTCCCTTCAGCAAACAGTCCAACCCTTCCATCCAAAGTACTGCAGCCAGAGTGCTGGGAAGATATGATCTCCCCTCTACGAACAGGATAAAGGGACCCTGGGGGAAAATGTCTGGAACTCTTGCAGCAACTGAGTTAACAACTGTGCATGAAGATAATCATCTGTGAAGATCCTTATGAATCAATTAGAGAGTGGTTTTGTGTGGAGTAATTGTTTTCGTTCTCCCTTTGTGGGCAGCTGGAAAAGGGGGGAGTAACCATTTTTAAACTACTGTTTCAGTATTGTTGGCTCAGGGCTGTTTAGGTGACAGAGGCTGTGATAAAGAAATGTGAGAATACTGTAAATACAAACTTGCATGCAGAAGGTTCCAGGGACAATACCAGGCTTTTCCAGGCAGAAGAGAAAGACCCATATTGGAAATCCTTGAGTATGATTGCTATTCACTAGAGGCAACCTGTTGAGAAGACCCTTGGTAGTCATTTATCATCTGTATAGTCAAGGAAATATCTACTCATAGATCAGAATCCAATTTTTAGACCTAACTAGAGTTAGAGCCATTGAATCAATGGAAAGTTCCTAAGTCAATATTTAAGTTCCATTGACTGAATGGGTCTACTCTAGTTGGAATTAGCAACTGAACCAGGTCATAGACCTCTAAAGATGTAAAATTCAATGTGAAATTTTGGACAAATCTAGTTCAATATTCTTCATCAGGTTGAACAATTGGTACCCATGTTTTTAAACTATCTGAACTCTTTTATATACCACTATGTTTCAGTCTGTTTGTGCTTAGTCATTGTCCATATGTCTGACTTTCTTTTTGTATCACTCCAGTATGTAATGATCTTATCTGAAATTATAATGCTGAAATTATTATTAATAATGGCTGGCATTCAGTATTGGAGTTACAGATTCATAAGCTAGAGCTACAGATCTGTAACTGATCTGTATTCAGTAAGATTACATAGTCTTACTATAAACCTATATACATGCCAGCCCAGACCTCCTTGAGAGCCAGTTGCCAGACTGAAAAAAGGAAATCCCTCAGCTTCTGATCAGGGCACAAGGATGATGACATTTCCACCTCCTCCCACAAGCAAGTGAGGCTGGAACCATCATATACAGGACACCTTTCACAAGTCCTTGTCGAAACCTCACTGAACAGATCTCCTTTGCTCAATCTAGCAGCTGGCTGTTAGGATGGGCTGAGGGGAGGGGTCAGGCAAGCAAGCATAGGTAGGTTAGCCAATCTAGGATACTGACAGATATTAATAAACCAAAAGGGAAAGACAGGCTGTAGTTCCTTGCTGTGCAATTAAGACCAGTGTTAGATTCCAGAAAACCTGGAGGCTAATGCAAGAGGACTTAACTAACATTAGTGACACTCCTCTGCATTTCTCCTTTGCTGCTCCTAGAAGATTATCAAACATGGCAAATATGGTATGATAACGACAACATGATACTGCGAAAGGGCTTCCCTATCACACAACATCATCTCCTTGTGTTCTCCAAGAGTTCCGCTCCTGTGAAAAAGGCAGTCTTTTTTTATTAATGGGCCAAGCCATCAATTGATTGTCAATGGCAGTTTTTTCATGGTATTGCGAGCATCTGAAACCATGTCCCATTATGCTGTCATGAATACAGCCTCAATGGGCAGTCCCCACCAGAACACTTCCAGGTGAGAACGAAAAAACTAGGTATGGGCTGCTCTTTTTATGAACCTCCCCATTTTGCTGGCAAATTTTAAAGTGTGTTTCAGTGCTTGTGTGTTTGTGTTCTTTGTTAGTTTTGTTGTTTTTAGACTTTTAAGCACACTTGCATTGTCTCATGAGAACCGCCAAGATCATGCACCGCAGTGAACATGGAAGTAAACAGTGCTAGCGGTTGTGCTCCAATAATGTTGGAGCTGCTCTTTCTCATTATTACAGTAATGTATGATAAAAAGGGTTATTATGCCAGGATGCTTTTAAATATAGTGGGACAAAAACATTTTTAGAGGCTTGTCTGATAATCTCCCTAGTCTCCTTGAGGAGAGAGCCATCTGAGAAACATCTAACACATTAAGAACAATTGTCTGTCCCTGAATCATTCACACACATCACAAAACTCTCCTTTTGCTAGAAAAATGGTATGTCTAACTCATACTGTTTCCAAAGAGATTGTGTTAGTCTGCCACTTCATAAAAAGGAAAATGTAGTAGTGGAAAGAAGGAATCTAGTATCAACTTTGAGACTAACTGGTTTATTTCAGCATGGGCTTTTGTGGATATTAATCTACATTAATTCACATTAAGGTATTCTAAAGAGAGTAACTAAGATCACATCTGTGTTGTGGGTTAAGTTGTTTCAATTTGGGGATGTGTTGGTCTACAAAGCCTTTTCTGACTGGTTGCCTCCTCCTTGAAAGCTTGTGCTCATTTACATCTCCAGCAGAAAGAAAAAAGAATGCTGGCTTTATAAAACAAACATTTTTTTTTTGTTTTTCAATAAAAATTTTTTTTGAAGATTTATTGCACAATAAATACACAGTTGCTTGTAGCTACAGGGGATCCAGATGCCTTTCCCCTGCAAGTACCTCCGATGCAGGGATATGACATTTTTAAAGAGCAGCAGGACCCCTGCACATTTGAATTATTCTGGGACAATGGAACTGCCTCTGTGGATGTCAGTGTTTGGTTTAGGTTTCACCACCTTTCTTGGCTATGCTTCATTAAAATCTCAAATAATGCTTGCAATTTTTCACAGCCTAGGTAGCAATATGTGCAAAAGATCTCTTCAAGGCTCCTGACACAGGAGGATTGTCTGGGTGTCAACATGACAACCCTATGCCCTGGTCTCAGATATTTTGTTTACTCACAGAGAAAGAAACACTGAAGTTAATGCCAGTATAGACGGAGGTAGTCCTAAAGAAAGAGTAATACAGACAGTTGGATACAGAGTTACTTTATTATTATTATTATTATTATTATAATCCCGCCCCTCTGTTAAATACAATCGGGGCAGCTTACAACAATTAAAATACAAATACAGAGTAAAATCCCTAAACACCCCCACCCCCCACCCACCCCCATAAAAATATATTAAACCAGTATAAAATTTTAAAAACCAGCTAATCTAAAATCACATTAACAAAAAAAAAAAAAACCGATAGCCAGCAAGAGTAAAATAGGCCAGGAGCTCCTGAGGCCGGGATCTAATCAGGAAAGGCCTGCTGATTTTTGGCCTTAGAAAATTCCTGTTACACACAGTGTTCCCAATTCTCAGGGGGAGGAATCTCAGGGCAAGAGAATTGCCACAAATGAGCACATATATCCACCCACTCTAAAAATTACTGCCAGCTATTTTTTGTTCAAAAGACCTCAGAAAACTTTCTTTGGTTAGTTCTTAAAATCAGGGTTTGAAAAGCAGTTAAAACCATGCTAGAGAAAGTGTGTGTGTGTATTTGTTCAATGCAGAGCTTGGAAAAATGGATTTCTAACACACACACACACAAAATTCAGTTTGAGTCAGACTTGTTGTTTATTATTTGAATGGCAGCTCCAAGGTGTGACTGATGCTTAATGACCTTACCAGGCCTCACCCCCAGGACATCACCAGCCTTAGGTTTTAGCCCTGAAATCTCAGGGCCTGGGATGCTCCTGACCTGGTGACAGGAGAGGGCAGAGCTGAGAGAGAAGTGGTGGGGAGAGAAGAGATGGAAAAAACATCCCTAAGAGTATCCATTTATAATCAGAGGTGCCAGAATAGGTAGTCAAGAAGGGAAGACATTTTGGGTCACTCAGATTATCTATGGGGTTGTCTAAAAATGCCCTTCATAGAATTCAAGGAGAATACACTTTGTCCTAACAGGCTGAGTGCCAGATTCCCAGTATACAGAAGGAAAAGGGGTCCAAAACCTCCATCTACTGTGCAGGAAAAGCCTTCATAGTTTTCCCTGTGGTTTTTCAAATAATGTGTGGACTTGCACATTATCGCACATCTGGACACCCAGTTCAGGACATTGCACATTCATGCAAGGGTGGGAGTGGAAAGTGGATTGGTCCACCACACAGGTGGTGAGTGGGCTTGCCAGCAAGGAAATAACTGGAAGCGCCCTTTTCGATTTTTGCATGATTGAGTATGCGCTTTTTTGCTCTGCTGAGGTGACCAAAGAGCTTTTTATAAGCAGAAGTTTGCACTAACACATCTTTGATTTACAAATATAGAAAAATTACTGTTCAGCAGCTACAACATGTGTGGAAAATAATAACACACTGTACTCTCAGCCACCATCTTGATTTGCTTCCATGTCTCTGTATGCACTTCAAATGTGGGTAGCTTTGTATACAATCGAGTTTTCTCAAAAAGCCCTATGGAGACAAATTAGCACTGCTGTGAATTTGCAATCATGCACATCAATCTGCATTATATCTTCTCAGCTAGACAAGCCCAACTCTATAACTACTGCCTTCTTTGAGGCATTCTTGACTCTTCAGTGCTAAGCATTGTTGTACTTCTAACAATCAACTGCGGGTTAATTCTTCTGCAGGTTGAAAGGGATTTACTATATACTGGACTCTGAAGGGTGGCATCAAGGGACACACAACACATTCTGTTTGAAAAAAGGTGCTGGATCTTGCTACTTTTAGTCTGAAAGGAAAGCAGCCATGTGGGCCTTCTGATTCAGTTCAGACAGGATCCTTTTTCTTCACAATTATTGCAGCCACACCTACTGGCCAGAGGAACCAAACAGAAGCAATCAGGCCCACTGCTCATGAGGGAGAAGCCAAATTATTTTGTGTGAATGTGGCTGGAACAACTTGTGAAAAAGAGGTTCCCAAGTGTTTGAGTTAATGCTACTTGACATACACCAGTGGTTCCCAAACATTGGTCTTCCAGATATTTGGGACTTCAGCTTCCAGAATTCCAGAATGTTGGCTAAGCTGGCTAGGCCTTTTGAGAGCTGATGTCCAAAACACCCAGAGGACCAAAGTTTGGGAACCACTGGCATATACCATTATTCGCTTTTTCCCAGAGGGCTTACTTCCGCCTGAGCTCCCTCACACATAGCACTCTTACTTGATGTCCACCTGCTTATCTGTTTCTTTTCTACTTCCCTCCGTCAACAACACAGAGTATTGCCCTCCAAGATGTAACAGTATCATTAAAGAAAAGAATCACCCAGAATTTGGAAAAGTTACTTTTTGGACTCTAGCTCCCACTGTCTGTGCTGACTGGGGGATTCTGGCAGTTATTATCCAAAAAAGTAAAAAGCAAAATCTTTGGATTGTACAATGGCCATTTATTCCCACAATTACACATTGGTTGCTTCCAATAGTCTGTGTGGAGGGGGAACAGCTACCCTCCAACTCTGTATATGTGACCATCTGTGAGGGTAAGCATAGATATATTCCCTTAATTTAGGTAGCTGGACTTCATTTGGGGAGGAGATGGTTTGTGTTCCTCCTTGCATTCATTCTGCCATCAGCTATATACTTTGCCCTAAGGCATAATTATCCCCCACAAAAACTTGCTGTAAAACTCCATTGTGATGTGTGCCTCATCCTATGCTCCCATGAAGCATAGAATTCCATCACGTATCTGCATAGTTTATGAGACTTTGTAGGCCTCTTATCAATGTGCTGGGATGGGGGAGAGGGAATGGTATACAACATACCTCACTGATTTCCCATCTCTTGAAATCTTGCAGTCCTTCTCCCTTGCTTTTCTCTCTCTTTTTTTCCTTGTTTTTAATTTCCTCCCCTTGCTCTTGTTGACTTTGTATGAGTGAATGCTTTAATTTATTCCCCATGCAATGGCCTTTTACACTGCTGCTCTTGGGGATTTATAATGCATATTGTCTGCCATTCTAAGCTATTCTGCTCTGGAGAGAATACAGAGATACAGTTAATAGGAAAGATGCTGTATTAAAAAATAATAAAAAAAGAGGCCTGCATTGTGTCGTGGTGTATTGTGTCTAAGAAAGAGGTGGGCAGGGAGACAGAGGTGAGTTATTCACAGCATCTTTGTCTCAGGTAGGGAGGGCAATGAACATCACCTTGTTACAAGCTTTAGAATTGGAGTCACACAGGGTCAAGGGGAACTGAAACACTCCCTCTTGTCTAATCTCTAGCAGCTACCAAAACAAAACAAAACAAACAAAAAAAAAAACGACAGCAAAATGAATAAACCGTACTTTCTTGCATTACAGAAAATCTGCTGAGCAGAGATCATGAAACCGTGTTGGGAAATAAGAGCTGTTCCCAGAAAAGTGAGCATTTTCACATTAACTCTTTGGAGAAGACAGCCTAGTGGGAAAATGGTGGAAATGCATATGGACAGGGCCCGTTTCTGAAAGGAACAGAACCTCAGTACATTACTGAATGCTCAGTAATTCAGTAGATACTGTTTACATTTCTCTAGAGTTAGAGGATCACTAGTGTTAACCTATTACCTTGTGCGGCGACCCATATTGTAAAGCGCTAAGGCGTTTGGTTGTGTTGTTTTAGCCAGGGTTTTGGTTGCAGAGTAATGAACATATTTATACTTTGCTGAGTACATATTTCTGAGCATTATCCATGTCAGGGCTAGTCTTACCGTTTAGCAAAGTGAAGCAACTGCTCATGTAGTGGATGCTGGGACATCCGGGGACAGCACAGGAAGGGCAGTCCCTTTGCTCTTTATCTTGAGTCTCCTGGGACATCTCCTCTGTCGGAGGGCAGAGCTGCATGTGTCAGATGATCTGTCCGATTCCCCCCAAGGGTTGTTGCCCTCAGCTGTGGTAAACAATGTCATTCCATTGCTTTGTTTTGTACCACTGTTACCTACCCTGATAGCCCCATTCTTGTAATGTCAAATAATTGGCTATATTTAATAATTTGGCTAAGGTGGCCATCCGTGTAATTACAGATAAAACAGGGACCCCATAACACCAAGTTGGGATGCATGCAAGACCAAGGCATGCAAGATCTTTGGAAATCCCCCAAAACAAATACTCTCAAGTAAGACTCAACACCTGGAGGTGAGTCAATCACTAATCCACTCAGTGATAGCAAGATACCTTATTGCTTGTGAAACCAAAGTTTCCTCTCCTGCTCCCTTCCGACAAAAGACCTTGCCTATTTCCTATTCAGTTCCAAAAGTATTGCTCATTAACTATCGTTAACACTTCCAGAATACCCATTGTTTTGACCTAGGGACCTCCAAGAACCATTGTATTTCACTCAGAATTCCTATCCCTGTCAAGGAACTATTTCATATAAATATAACCCCCAAACATCACCAAATTGCATACAGTTCCACTTCCTTTCGACTCGACATCACCTGTGTTGCCAGCCCATCATCCGGACCTCCCCACTGTTGGTTTATTTTTCTATCTCCACTATACAAGATTGGTACAGTATAACCAGCTACAGCAGTGTTGTTGAGGTGAGGGATCTCATGCAAGCAGAGGCCACTCCTACTTCTGGGTCATGTAAGTTGAGACAAAAGACAGTAAAATTTAAATCCTTTTGCAGCAGTGAGGAACTTCTCTGGCAATCAAAATGTGTCTGTCCCTTTGAGAAGCAAAGTGTTCCTTTGTTTAGGCAGAGATCATTGGATTTTTTCAACAAATCTCTTTACTATTGCATCTGATGCTGTATAAGTAAAACTAGCCAATTATAGTCTGAAAGAAAAGTTTTACCTTTGTTGGAGGCAGAAACCTCAGAGAATTTTGTTTCAATCCATATGAGTATTTCCATCGTGTTTAGGATTCCCCTTGTTGCAGCAAAATGAGGTATTTTCAAATCTAGGGTGCCGTTTACATGATGAAAATGTAGTGGGATGAATTCATGTCGACCCCTGGCTGCTTACATGTACATCATGTCGGACACGTGTTTTTCGGAAGGGGGGGGCCACCATTTGTCCCTCAATCCACGGGACTTTCAGTCCTGCGGTTTGTGCCGGTTTTTTAAAAAGTCACGGGAGGATTCGGAAAATCGGAAGTGTAAACAGCCTGGGACAAGATCTCACGGATCCAGGAGATGACCGGAAATTGTCTTGACCATGGGAAGGCACTGGCCAGTAAGTGGGAGGTCTACCTGCCCCTTTTTTTCAATATCCCAAATTTTACATGCATCTCCATTGTTTTCCTGCCCTTTACCTGTGCAGTTACAGAGATGAATGCCAAAACCACTCCTCGCCCTAGGAAAGGCGGTCGTGGGATCTCCTGGCCCTACAATGAGACCATAGACCTTTTGGTGATATGGGGTGAGGAAAAGGTGCAGGAGCAGCTGAAGGGGTCCCATAAAAAGGTGGCCACCTTTGGGGGGGGCTGCCGTTACTGGTCTCCAATGCTGCGAAGAACTTTCCTTTGAGGTTCTTAAACTTGGAGCGGCATTGGAGGCCAGTACAAATGTAGCACCTCAACTGGAGGAACCGTGCTGCCTCTATGTAGAAGTTGCGGTTCCTCCTGTTAGAGGACTGGATCAGCCGGTCCGGCGCACCTGCCTGCTGGGCCAGGGATTCCAACAGCAGGTTGGTCTTCCTGGTGCCCCAGTAGGCAATGTGCCAACCCGGCCTGACATGTCCTCTCCCCCCTTCGGCCATCGTAACGCCATGTGGCAGGATGTGGAAACTCGAGTTTATTAGTTTTCGAGTTGACCGTTTTATTTTAAAACAAGCCTATGATGCTTTGAATACCCTTGATTTTCAAACTTTTAAATTGAGTACCATAATTATTGGTTAAGTAGCGGAGGCCCCTATGTTTAGAATGTTGCTGTTAGTTTTAAATTAGATTTGTAACCAGTTTGTCCTACTGTTGAGAAAATATACCAATTGGCCCTACAGATTGATTAATACATTGATTTTATTATGGACAAATAGATTTGAAAAATGGAGCTGGGACAGTATGTGTTACGTTAACAAAAGGACAAAGCAACTGCAGTATGCCAAGGGAAAATAAGAGGTTTTTATTACACAAACAAGGATCAATATAACAGAATGATTTAAAAAGTATAGGTACCAATGCTATTCCCCCCCGGTGATGTTCCTGCCAGAAATATTCTTTTACAGTGTTGCGCACAGCCTCCCCCGGGCTTTCTCTGCAGCATCATTATTAACCATTGGAGCTTCCAGCGTGTCACGGACAAATCTCTGCACATGCCAATTTGGATCATCAAGGATAGTACCTTTGGTTTCACAGATATTGTGGAGAATAACATATGCACATATCACTGAACATACATTTTCCTCTGCAACCTCAATACAATATCTTAATGCCCTCCACCGAGATTTCAAGCGGCTGAAGCACCTCTCTACCATCGAACGAATTTTGTTATGGTACCTATTGAACAGTCTCTGTTTAGCATTTGTTGTCCCTCTATAAGGTGTCAGCAGCCAATTGGATTCCTAATTGGATATGCACCATCAACCAGTGTGAGTGGAACAATCTGCTGTGCCATAAATGTTATGGTGGGATTTCCAGGCACAAAGATTCCCACCTCCATAGTCTCAAAAAAAAAAAAATCAGAGTTCCTTAACATTCGAATGTCGTGATTATTGCCTCTCCAACCAATCTCCATGTCAATAAAAACTCCCCTGTGATTGCAGGTTCCTTGCAGAAGAACACTGTACCTATTCTTCCTGTTGATAAATTCATCTCCCTGACGAACGGGGGGAGGGATTATATTAACATGGCAACCATCTAACAAGCGATAACTTGTGGGTAATCCATGGCTGCGAATCCATCCATCACCTGTATGTTAACAAAAAGGAAATAAAATCCAAAAAGGTAGATGTCAGATCATGCAAACATGAGTATTCGATTAAACACATCTGTACATGAAGAGACATTTAAATGCTGTTTATGCATGCTATTGGTTTTCAATTGCATACCATATGTTGAGGTTTATATTTTATTACATTGACATTACATTCAAGCTTGTTTGAATTAAACTTTGAAGAAGGGATGTGACTAGCCATATTTTCACAAACTAAAAAAAGTGAAAAAATTACCTTTTTATGGTCTCCAAGGAAAACTGTTTACTTCAGAAGTAACTTCTCCATCGCAAGGATGACTTCCACAAAAATCTTACACACCGTTGTTCTTCCAACACCAAATAATTGAGATACAGCCCCGTAGGAGAAACGGTGGCCAAGAAAGAAAACGGCTATTGCGAATCTCTTCTCCAGAGGGATGGCTTTCCTCATGTAGGTGTCCGACTTTGCAATCTCTGGATGGAGTATTTCCACAAGATGCATGAGAAGGAACAGCGGCATCTTGAAGTACAGTATCCATCGTTCATCCGGCCACATGTTTATCACAAATTTCTCCCACCACTCCTCCATTGTCGGGTACACCCATCACCGCCACAGCTGGTGATGTGGGCGAAGATGCATCCATACCTCGGGGGGATCGATGGCTGCGAAGTGCATACACTCTGGACGAAAGTAAGTCGATGCCATCAATTGTGAATGGAAAAGGATCTTAAAAATAAGAAGCATCCTTCTTCTGTGTCTGATGATAACCCATCTTTTCAGAGCTGCAAGAGATCCCCTCAAGCGGGCAGCGGTAGTCAGAGCTGTAGATGTGCCCACCTGCATGTTCCCAGAAATGTCTGGATGGGAGTAAAAGTACTTCAAAATCACATGATGATGCCCTTCTTTGTTCAAAAGGTAGCCAATCGCTGCATCTGTGGCAGGAAGCTCAATCGGAAACACGTAGTTCAAAATGTGAAAAAACGAGTAATTGCATCCTTGATTGACAGCCAATAAATAAATAAATCCCGGTACGAGTGTGGGATAAATGAAAAAATACGGGACCTGATGCCGTGTAAATATGAATCCCGGGATCTTCTGGAATTTCCTAAAGAGGAACAAAAATCGTTTAAAAAGCGCAGGACGAATACGGGATCAGGAAGTCCTGGCACACCCCGCAACAAAAACTGCCGTGTAACTGGCACCCTGGAAACACAAATCTAGCCCTGTTGGCTGTGCAGCAAAACAAAATCCAAAATCTACCAACAAAAAGTGATGGCAAAAGATTTTAATGAGAAAGCTAGGAGAAGCTACAGCACTTTACTTTTGCCTGAGACTCTTGGAAAGGGCAAAATTCCACCTCTTCCTCTCCTCGCTCACCACTGAGTTAAATGAGTGCAAACCACTTACGCATTTTGAACTCAGTTTGCAGCAACTGAAGTAAACAAAGATAAAGGGGATGTGAGAAGAGAAAAAAGAAGACACTTCTTTTTAAAAGCAGCTGAAAAAGTGGGATGACAGATGATTAATCAGGATTATCCCTCCAAACTGGGACAGTTGAAGGGTATGTTACTGCTAGTTGATATAAGTACTTTAGTGTGTGCACCTCCATGACCAAAGGAGCTACGAAGCAGTAGATCTTGGAAAATTTACTCTTTTGAATGCCAGCTTCCAGAGTCTTTGAACCAATGTGGCTCGTGAATGGGAGATTTTGAGCTGTTGTCCTAAAAAGGGATGTTACCCAACTTCTGTAGTAGCTCAATTTATTTCTATCTCTGAGCCCTCTCCACATGTGGCCACCATGTCCCAAATCATTTTATAATGTTCATGCATTCCGCTTTGTAACACAACTCTGAAACCATAAACAAACACAGTGTATGGCGTCATAGAGCACCAACAAAAGCCTGCATCAAACAGAATATACGAAGCAACTTTCTTGATTGGGCACACATGGAGTCAAGATGGCACCTCACACTTCACAGTAAAGAAAATTGGGCGGGGGAGGCTGCAGCTAGCAAGTTTCATCTTCAGAAGACTTTTGATGATTGCTGTACTAAATGAGTTTACTATATAGTCTATGAATTGGTCAAACTAAGAATGCACTTCAGAGCAAACTTCAGCTACCATCATACTTCAACAATTTGTAAACCTTACATACTTCCAATTCAAGGCTTACATATGGTCAAAACAATATTATTTATATAGTGGTCTAAGTTTTCTGTGTACCCTAAACAGGAGAGACACACAGAAAGAAACTCCAAAAGCCAAGAGCAGGGCTTGGAACCATCTTGCCCTCCAGGTGTTGTTGGACTGCAACTCCAAGCATTCCTCACCATTGGCTATGTTTGCTAAGGCTGTTGGACTTTGCTATCCAAAAACATTTGGAGGGCCATGTGATTCTCACTCTTTTGGGCTCAAACTTTTCTCCTAAATAAAGGGTCAGGAGGTTTGCAATAGCAATGGAAGCATCATTGTCAGTTTTAGCAGAATTACATTTCTATCTGCTATGTTAATGTGGTCTCAAGAAAAAGGCTTTGAGGAAAAAAATTACTGAATGGTTAAACAAAATGACAAACCCAATAATAAGGCCTTTATTGATATTGTCTTTTTTTGAAGGTACAAATGAAAATTTAATACATAAAGATCTTCTCTCAATACTTCTCCGTTCAGCTAGAGCAAAAAATGTTAGAGCATGGAAAAAACCTGCAGGGCCATTCATTTTGCAGATGGTTGGATAGGGTTTGGACATTGGCCTTGGTGGAACAACTGATTTTTAAAAGTTGTAAGGCAACTGGAGAGATCATAGAGGATAATTTTGAAACTATATGGTATAGTCCATCTACTGTGGCACATGTTAATACTGTTAGGGTTTTAATATTTATACTGTATTCCTTGCCTTGGAATAAATTATAACAAAGCTTAGAGTTATAACTAAGTTATAACAAAGCTTAGATGCCTCTCCCACAGAATACACAGTGGAAACCAAAACTCAACTGATTGCTTTAATTGCAGAGAAGTTGAACATTGGTGGGCTTGTGACAACCTCGTAAAGTTGGACAGGAAGGGGTCTGAGGACAGATTTCTGTAGAGTGTGGAATGGTCACTTAATTGCTTGATTGAATTATTGTTTGAAACGCCCAGGGCTGGAAGAAAGGATTAGCATATATCCCTTTAATGACTGGGTTGTTTGCACAAACCCATTATGGGGGCTTTCTGCTTAATCCTAACTTGGGCTTTCCCACTATTATATTTCTAGATGTGTCTCAGACCATCATGACCTCCAACTGACCTCCAGTCTGTCCAAGCCAATGGTGACCCAAAAAAGTGTCTAATATGTCCAGTTATGGAATCTCACAGGGAGGGGTAGTAGTTCATGCTAACAATGAAGAGAGGGACTTGTGGGATCTTTTGCCTCATGGAGCAAAATAACCTGGCTAGCATTGGGTGTGGGTGTCATTTGTTTCTCAGACAGAAAATATCTTGGGTTTGCTCTGGTCATGTCACAACTGTACACAGTGGTGGTGGAGGAGAAGAAATTAACTGCCCCATACTTCAGGGCGGATAATTCACTGTTGGTTAACTAGGCATCATAGAGGGAGGAAATGGCATAGTGATAGGAATGTATTGTTTTAACTCCAGAGAGTGCAGAGTGGGCACAATCTTGTCAGCCAATATGAAGACCTAGGAGATTATCAGGTGAGTGCCTTAAAATGCTATCATGGCACTATATTTTACAGCGTTTGTGTTCTGGCACAATGACACATGTTTTCGAACGTTGCCTTGATAATGATACAAAATCACCCCAAGAATCCAGCAATATGAGTGCTCACATCACTTACTTCAGCATTTCTTCATGAATGTGATTTTGGCATGTCTCGCAAGAAGACGCGAGCATGCTAAAAAGCCCCCAAACACCAAAATTAAAAAAGAAAACATTCAGAAAAGCACAGATAAACGTTTAGAAACTTACAAGCAAGATGGGGAGGTTCATAAAAAGAATGTATGGTACCTAGTTTTCCCATTTGCACCTGGAAGTGTTCTGGTGGGACTGCCCATTGATGCTGGAATCATGCCAGCAGAACAGGGCACCTTGTCGTACACGTGGAAATCTGGAACACAAACGCTATGAGAGATCCATTCTTGCCTTCTCCCCGATGATAAAAAACCGAACTCCCTTGTAACAGGAGCAAAATGCTTGCATAACGCTGGGGCACAATGTCATCTGATAAGGAAGCCCTTTTGCAATCTCGTGTCGTTATAACACCATTTTTCACACATCTGATAATCTCCATACATTCAGAAGAATTTTTGTGGAATAAGTGAGGCTTTCAACCAAATAAATATGTTTATGACTAAGGTACAGAAGTCCTATTTTCAGCATTCCTTGCCCTTTCTTTCTTCTTTTCCTTTCCTTGGAGGGTCACATTATTGTTTTCCTCGATGCGACAATGGGTATTCCCTCTGGCTACCTTCCCCATCGTCCTCTTTTAGAGGCATTTTATCTCTGTGCTAACAATAATCTAGACTTCACGGATAAGCAAAAGAGCTTCTCTTGCCTCTTCTTCCCTTAGTATCACAGGACATTTTTAACACAAACTCATTATGAAAGCACTATATCAATTACCAAGGACTCAGCTTTATTGGAAAAACTCAATTCACTTCAAACTTATTGAAAGCACAGGATATTCAGTATGATTTTTGGCCTTGAGCCCAGAGCCATTACAGGATCATGACAACAAAATTGCCTTTGAAATTTTGCTAGTGCAAAGATGCAAAACTGGCCCCTGGGTATGTCTAGCTATTTAGGAAACCTAAAGCCTGAAAACAAAATGAGTGACTCCACTAACTATAAAAACAACAGATGGATCACATCAGGTTACAAAGAGTTATAGTTAGAATTACACAAAAATATTTTGTAATTTATCATTGTTCATTTGTTCCCATTTCTCAAGTAGTGGAAGGTTAAGAATAATTTGTGATGAGTTGGATAATCAGAAAACCCCCACACATGGACAGATACCTACACAAGAACTCCAATCATCACCCAGGACAAAAAAAAGCACAATAAAAACATTGGTAGACTGCGCAAAAAGGATCTGCAAACCCCACTCTTTGGAGGACGAACTGAAGCACCTAAACTAGGCTCTACAGGCTAATGGTTACTCCATATCAGACATTACAAGATCAGCCACACCCAGAAAAAAACACAGGAATGAAGAAAAACAGCCACCCAAAGGGAAGGTATTTTTACCATACATCAAAGGAGTCACAGACAGAATAAGGAAACTGATGAGGAAACACAACCTCCAAACGATCTACAGACCAACCAAGAAAATCCAAGAAATGCTACACTCAGCAAAGGACAAAAGAGACCATCTCATAGCCACAGGAGTTTACCACATACCATGCAGCTGTGGACAAGTTTACATAGGGACCACTAAACATAGTGTGCAAACACGAATCAAGGAACATGAGAGACACTGCAGACTGGGCCAGCCAGAAAAATCAGCAGTAGCAGAACATGTTATAAACCAACCTGGACACAAAATGTTATTTAAAAACATCAAAATTCTGGATCAGGGTCAACAACTATCATGTCAGAATGCACAGAGAAGCTATTGAAATCCACAAACACCTGGACAACTTCCACAGGAAAGAAGAAATCCTAAAAGTAAACAAAACTTGGCTACCAGTCCTGAAAAACACGAAAGTCAAAACTCAACACATGCAAATGAACTCCACGCAGGGACAAGGGGATTTCCAGCGGACAATGGACCAGTAGTCAAACAGACACTAATCCTCCTTGCATATCCATCCAGAAACTATCCATTCAAATATACAAATTTACATATCCTCTCCAACAGGAACACACAGTATATAAACCCCCCACACCCCATCCAACCATTCTCTGAAGATGCCAGCCACAGATGCAGGCAAAATGTCAAGAATAAACTCTTCAAGAACATGGCCTCACAGCCTGGGAAAAAACCCATGGAAAACCTTTGGATAATCCCCTTTCTAAAGTCTGGTGACCATAGAACCCTAATTATTAATTTATACACCTATAGCCAGCATGGCATAATGGTTTGAGTGTTGGATTACAACTCTGAAGACCAGGGTTTGAATTCCTGCTCAGCCATGAAAACTCACTGGGTGACCTTGGGCAAGCCACAAACTCTCAGCCTCAGAAAACCATGTGATAGGCTCACCTTAGGGTTGCCATAAGTCGGAAACAACTTGAAGGCACAGAAAAACAGCAAATTAATTTGTACGCGTATAGTTTGAAAGGATGCAATAAGGGTGAAGCAGTAAGCACACAGGGCGCCTAGTTCCAGGTACTTAAATCTAACTCCTCCCTGTGTAGTCAAAGCATTTGGACCTCCTTGTGAGTCTGATGTTGAATTATATGACAGGTGAAGATTTTGACTACTTTAGAGAGCTTTCTACCAAATTTTTTCTCATCTGTGGAAGTCATGGAGCTACAGGAACTAGTGAACATTTTGACATTTGCTCATGGAATTACAAATCTAGTATAATACTTCTCTGGTATTATGAGTTTTCAAATGATCTTTGGATTTTTGCAGATGCACTTGGCTGAGATACATCAGAAGAGTGTGGAATGGGCAATATGGCATTCTTTTCCACGATAACAAATCACAGTGCACCCTTCTCTCATAAGCCATTATCCCATGAGCTTTATTTAGAGGAATTGATAACTGAGCAAATGTGTTAGATGTTTAGTTATATAGAACACACAACAGCTAAAAATATAAGTACGTTATCAGATGTGGCAAATATCGCACTATTACAAGGTCATGGTAGCACGAATAGGCCCTGCTATCACACGTCGTCATCATCTTCGCATGGTTACTATGTTCTCCAGCCGTGAAAAAGGGGTTGCTTCTAATTGATGGGCCTATCCATCAATAGATCTTCAATATCACTTTTTTCATGGTATTGATGGCATGCAAAAAAACATCCTGTTGTAATTGTGAAATTGCAGTGTGAATGGGCAGTCCTCAGCAAGAAAATTTCCAGGTGAGAACATGAAAATGAAGCACAGGACACTTTTTGTATGAACTGTCCCACCTAGATTGCACGTTTTTAGGTTTGTTACAGTGCTTGTGTGTTCGTTTACTTTGTTATTTAAGGTGTTTGGGAGTTTTAAGCACGCTTGCATCTTCCCGTGAGAACTGCCGAACTCTCACCCATGCTAAATTGCAGAAGTAAACTCCCATTCTTAAAGTGCTAGTGGTCGTCGTGCGATAATTCCATGCCGGTTTTTCACACAATTACAGTGACATGCGATAGTAAGTGTAATAATGTCACAATGTTTCTGCTATCCTAATTTACGGAATTACAGCATTTTTAGGTGCTTGTCTGATAATGTCCTAAATTATAAATTAATTCAGTTATAAATTAACTCAGACTCAGTCTTGATTTAAATTATGATAATAATAAATTGTGTTGGAATAAGATAGGAATTACTAGATTCCATTTATGAGATTATTAATTCTGAGTTTTCCTACCTTACAGCATACCACTCAGTACTGCATCTGAAGTGGGTTTATAGCCATGAAAGTTCATATAGAAATAAAAGCCACTTAAGGGATTATCAAACAAGAATGTAAAAAAGTTCCTATCCCACAATCTCCAATGCAATTCCTGTCCCGGCCCAATAACCCTCCCCATTAGACTTACCTTCTCTTGCATCCAAAGGCAGCCCAGGCATGAATGGAGCTCTAATGGAGCTCTGTTCACTTCCTGGATTGAAATCTTGCACCTTCTCACGAGAAGACGCGAATGTGGAAATTCAAAAATAGAAATAAAAATAACAAGAAAAAAGTTTACACAAGCGCATAAACACACTAAAAAAATAGCAAGTAACCCAGGGACATTCATAAAAAGAGGGTAGCCTACCTTGTTTTCTCAATCCCACCTGGAAGTCTTCTGGGAGGACTACCCATTGACACTGTATTCATGGCAGGACAATAGCATGAGGTTTCAAGCACCGACAATGCCACCACAGAAACAGAATGGGCAATCTATTGATGGCTTGGCCCATCAATTAAGTAGAACACCATTGTAATGGCAGCAGAATGCGAAAGGACAACATCGTCTCATATTGGTATCCATTTGTGTTCCACTGGTGTCATTACGGCGCCACAATAGCCGCAAATGATAATCGCCTTAGTCTTAAAGGTGCTGGTACATTTCTTTTTCCCCTCCCCCTTCCCCCTTCCTTCTTCCTTTTTTGGCTGAAAGGTAGTAACCTTAAATCAGAAGAATTCCTAATTAGTATTAGATAGAGATGAGTCAGTCTATTTCTAGACTGTGTTACTTTCATATCTGTCTTTTCCAAGGGGGTGGGATGGGGTGTGTGTGTGGGGGGGGGAAACCACCACAGAAATATTCTAATTTTTTACATACAGATTTTTAAAATGGCTTTTATCTGAAAATATGCATTTTAAAAGTGTTTTGGTGTTTTGTTTGTGCTTTGAGCCAAGAACTGTGTGACAACGTGCTGGATGTGCAAAAATGGATGGATAATTAAATTCTAGTTCACATTTCAAATATGGAAATTCACAAAGATCAAAGGAGATTATCAGGTGCTCTGAAAATGGCATTACAGTTGTCCTTCTGTATTCACAGATTTGGCATCCATGGATTTAAGTATTTACAGTTTGAAAATATTCTTTAAATAATAATAATAATTATTATTATTATTTCTATCCCGCCCCTCTGCAACACAATTGGGGCGGCTTACATTATAAAAACTCCATAATTACCTCAATACCCTAACCCCTTAAAATAATATTAAACTAGAAAAGCTTATAACAATATTAAAAAAAACATACAGCAACTAATCACAGCAGCATAGAATAATTCAATGGCAGCTCAAAGTGGGTGGGGACAGTCAAATCTTCAGGCCAGGATAGCTATTCAGGAAAGGCCTGCTGGAAAAGATCCATCTTGACAGCTTTTTTGAAGCTATCTAGGGTGGTAATAAGACGGATCTCATCTGGCAGGCCATTCCATAATCTGGGAGAGGTAGCAGAGAAGGCCCTCTGGGAGAACACTGACAGCTTTGTTTTCATAGGTTGTAACTGATTCCAAAAAGCAAACCTTGATTTTGCCATCTTATATAAGAGACACCATTTTGCTATGCCATTGCATAATAATGGGACTTGAATATTCATAGATTTTGGTACCCATGGGGGGTCCTGGAACCAAACCCCAGCGAATATGAAGGGATAACTGTATAACGACACCAGGAGATCGCTAAAGGTCTTCCTTTTCAGATGATGTTGTTCCCAACTCATTATGCACCCACTCTGCTGCTGTTCCATCAGCACTACTTTTTATTAATGGACTAAGCCATCAATATATCTTCCGTTCCTGTCACAGATTTGACAGCAACTGAAAAGGTGCCCCGTTTCACTGGAAAGAGATCGGGAGAAGGATGGAGGTGTGCGAAACGGAGCACTGGCAGCAGAACAGCCCTGTTTCTCTCCAAATCTCCCAGGGGGTTATTTCCCTAGTCTGGAAGTCTCCTATGTTTCCACTTTCCCTATTCGCAGAATTACAGTGTTATTAGCCATTAGTCTGTTAATGTCCAATGATTCCAGCTAGGCCTGTTACTGAATTTTCTACCACCACCCCCCCATTTAAAGCCTCTGTTATACAATGATAGTGAATCTTTTTTTTTATTTACCAGCCAGTCAATTTTAGACCTGCCGTCCTGCAAAATAACTTCTCCCTCACCATACCACACTCCACTTTCCCTCACCTGGAGGCAGTTCACAGATTGTCATCACAGCTGACCTTTTTCACTCAAGTTTTCCTTGCTGGACACAAATAGTAGCACTTGAGGCTGTTGAGGCAGTGTGAGAGCTTTGAAAGAGAAGTTTCCATGACTACCCTTATGTTCAGTGGTGCCAACAAAATTTTGTGAGTCTGCAGACACTTATATACCCTGAACTTTTTACCCATGCCTTGTGGTTAAACTGATTATGTTCATTAATTATGCACCATGGTACTCAACAGTTCAACTCGTATGTTAAATCATATGCGCATATATGCACACTTGTATTTGCTAGTTCAGGTGACACCATCACTGCCATTTAGTATTCACAGTGGCTGCAAACAGCACTAAATGGGAAATGATTTTGGTTTTAGGCTGTATTTTCAGACACCGAGGTAGCAACTTTAGTTTCTAGGCAATATGAAAGGCATTTTTACAGATCACTGTCGGGATACTTGAGCCCAACCAACCTGAAAAGGAAAAAAAAATAGCCTACTGCTTGTATTTCATTTTTTTAAAATCCTATTTCAGCTAGGCCTGGCCTGTTATGTGGTTTTCTGCAAACATTCCCCCTGCCCCATTTTAAAGTCTCTGTTACACAGTAACAGTGATTCTTTTGGTTTTCCAGCCAGTATGTTTTAGACCTGTCTTCCTACAAAATAACTTTTCCCTCATCATACCTCAGCCTTCTTTCTCTCACCTGAAGACAGTTCACATTGTGGATTACCAGATTAAAAACTGGAGAAGGTATGTACCTTTAATGAGCATTTATGTTCATTAAATGCATTATTTAATTTTAGCAGGTCTTGCTTGTCATGCAATGAGGTAACAAGCAACATCTGCTGAAATCACCTATACAACCATAAATGTACAGGAGCCCACTTCATTTTTTACTCTGGGAACCCTAGGTGAGGTGAAATTTACCATAATTACAGGTCTGACTCATATATGTTTCAACCCATCAGAGTCGATGCTCCTAAGGCAACAGCAGGTGAGAATTAAAATGATAAACAAAGGCTTACATTCAATTAAAATCAACCCAACCACTGTGGCAAGCTGCTCACACAAACACCTTGCCATATAACATCATTAGCTAACACACATTGGAAATCGCTTGGAGAATGCCTAGTGCACTATAAAAGCGGTGTAGATGTGTAGGTGCTATTGCTTAGCAATTGGTAAGCTGCTCTGAGAACCTTTGTGGCTGAAGAGCGGGGTATAAATATGTAAATAAATAAAAATGAATGAATATTAATTAAAGACAGATTACAACTGCCCAGGGAAATGTCCCAGAAGTGCTACCGCTGCAGTTTCCAGGAGTGCCATAAAGTTACAATGTTAAAGTTCTCTGTACTGTAACTCTAGAGCATTTTAGATTTGGGTGGGCAAGACATGGTCCCCCAGATAATGCTGGATGTAACTCCCATCTAGGGTACCCAGATCTCAGGGTTTGGCCCTGAGTTTCAGTATGTTGGTTGCTCTTCTCATCAGGGCAAAAGGAAGGAATCTCAGGGTTAGAGTACTGACTTGAATATATATACATTCCTCATTTGTTATACTCTGTATTTTTCATTTGGATGGCAAATTATACTCTGCGCAACTCTCCTGACACATCACCAAGAGTCATCCCTAGGACTCAGGTTTTAATCTTGAACTCTGGTCATGCTCTGTTTATGCTGGGGCTGCCCATTGACCCTACTAAAGGTAAGGTCTGATAGGAAAGGTTCTTTTGTTGGCAGAAAAAGGCTTTAAAATATGCTGGCAAAAGAAAGTTGGAAGAAGATTGTCTGATAAAGTCCTAGGGCATTACTGGAAATAACATTATTGCATTTCCAGGATGCTTTCAGAAACACTTGAAGCTCATTGGAGTTTTGGTTTAAAAGAAAGTAAGAGAAAATATACTGGTTGTTTTTTTTTTTAAATTAAGAAAAGTGAAGGACGCATATCAGTGTTCATCAGGGACAGGTTACAGCATTTAATGTGGAAAAGCTCCCATTCCTGTGGCAGGGGGGAAGAATGTCTAGGAGTTCCATTCTTTAAATTTTTTAAAAAATGATGTTGGATAGTTTTGCCTCCAAAAAGGAAGCAATTGCAAGTAACAAACTGAAAAGTAATCCGTTACTTCCAAGGTGTCTTACCATAACAGTGGAGATTGCCCTTCCCATAACACTGGCCCTCTCAAATAGGAAGACAACAGCATCGGAGAGGTGGGAGATCCTGAGTAGTAGTAGTAGTAGTAATAATAATAATAATAATAATTTCTTCTTACCCGCTTCTCCCAGTGGATCAAGGCAGGGAACTGCTATCTCTAATCTGTGATCTGTTCTCAATAGAGAAAGGTGTAGGCAAGGTCAAAACAAGTCCAGTCCAAGCACCAGTCACAGAAGTACTCTTGCAGCTGGCATTAGCTTACACAAACTTGCCCATCCTGGCTAGGGAAAGCCCACAAGCAGTGAAGCTCACCCTGTAGAACCTTGATGCCAATTACAAGCTGATCCTGAAGCCCATGTATGTGGAGAGATTTCACTGCATACAGGGTTCCCTTGACATTTACATATGCTTTAGTCTTCTCTGAATTTTCCAGTTCAGCTCTTTAGTTTTAAAAAAAATAATAATTAAAAAATCCATGTAAATATGTGTATTCTTATGGGAAAATACAGGCAAAAAAGTCTATAAAGGCAATGTATAATGCATTCTGTTAGGAAAACTGCTTGCAAAAATGTGTACTTTTGATAAAAATGGGTACAAACATACATTACAAGGAAAATGCAAGCAAAATGCATACAGGTTTTCATGCTGATGTCTGGAAAAAAGATCCATCCATCTCTATTCATGCTTGATGCTATTATTTGAATGGTGGGTGTAGAGAAGACAGAGCTATAAAACAGGCTGCTGACACACTGCAGAAATCTTGCAGTTTGACATTGCTTTAACTATCATGGCTTCATCCTATGGAATCCTGGAGTTGGTAGTTTGTTGTGGCACCAGACCTCTCTGACAGAGAAGGATGAATATCTCAGAAAAGTATAAATTCCAGAATTCCATAGCATTGAGCCATGGCAGTTAAAGCGGTGTCAAACTGCATTATTTCTGCAGTGTGTCAGCAAGCCACAGACACCTGTCTGACTACATTTTTCTCTTCTGTGGTATGTGGTATCCAGTTCCTTTATAAGTAATATCATTTTGTCATATCTCATCCTTGGATAAATTTCTTGTTTCCCCCCACTGCTTAACCACATTTCACTGTAAATTATTTAATTTACCAGTCAAGGGCTCATTTACCAGTATTTTTTCCCCCAGCATCAAGGAGCTGATGATGTTGAGAAGGAATCAGAGCAAGAGTCTGAGTCAGAGATCAGGAAGAGTAAAAAAATATATCCTTGCGCCAAGGAGAGTGGTGAGCTAAATGTGACTAATTTCACTTGATTTGCCCCATCGAGCACTCAGAAAGCCATGATTGCTATCCTCTCTAGGATTATTGTTATGCATCACATAACTTAAAACTGCTTTCTCCTCAATCTTATAGAAGTCTTGACCTTTTTTTCTCCCCTCACTTTACAAAGGCAAGCTGAATGACTTACCCCCTCTTCCCATCTCTTAGCAATATATGTCAAGCATGCTGAAATAATTCGCCTGACCATCATTGTTGTAGATAATATTCATACCAATAATGAGCCTGTCAATCCAAAGGGATTCTCTCATGCGAGATGAAGTAGCTAAAGTGGTTCCATTAAATATTATTTCCAAAGGGGAACTTGAATGTCAACACATACACACACTCTACTATGTTAAACACAGCTCAGAAACATTAGCTGTGCTGACTAAATCATTCTTGAGCCAAGTTTGAGGCCCATGTTGTTCTAGGTTGAATAATTTTGGTCTCTGAAGCAAAACTTCAGGTTCCAAGAAATTCTGTCACTGAAGGAGGCCTGGCGATGGTGATTACAACATGTGTATGCACACACAAACACACACACTACAGATACACTTTCAGGTAGAAAGGAATAATTATGTGGCCAAAGGTCAGTTGTACAATGGCAAGCAAAGCAAAAGGGATGGGGAAAAGAAGAAGCTGAAGGCATGGAAATGGAGAATGAACACTGTCCCCTAAGGCATGATCTACACTGTCACTACTTCTAGGCAACGGAGTGCAGGAAAAGTCATCCCCCCATTCCAACTAACTTGACCACACACACACACACACACACACACAAACACAACACATATACATGCAGGGCTTGTGCGAAAGCCAGTGATATATAATGAGCAGAGTGTTGGACTGGGCCTTTGATGACCCAGTTTCTTGTCTTCAGTGATATATTCAAGTCTTTTATTCCAAGTCCTAAGTCAAGTCTTGAGTCTGAGAGCCAACTTTAACAGAACAAAAGATGAGGCAGTGGTGGTGTGGGAGTGGAGTTTCAATAACCAGAAAGTCAAGAAGACATGCACAAAGTTAGGTTAAAAAAATCAAATTATCAGCAAACACATTAGGTAATGGGCTGGGGTGGGTGTTGAAGTCTGCTTGGCAGCCTGTCCCCACTGCACATCGGAGGAGCATTCTAAAGCTTTTGAAAAGCTTTAGATGAATCCTTCCACTTCAAGCCTGTCACCTAATCCATTTGCTGTTACTGCTTCTGTCACGTGACCAATAGGCAAAAATCAGTGAGATCATTGAAGCGTTGTTCAAAGGAGGAAAATCATTTTCTGTTCTGTGGTGTTTCTGGGTGAATGTGTGATGTTACTGAACTAAGGCCAGTAAGTCTGCTGCTAAAAGTATACCAGTCATGAGTTGGTTGGGTCAAGTCAATGCATCATCTATTGTTGAATCAATTCACTGAAGTGACTTGAGTCCAACTTGAGTCCGAGTCAATCAATTCAAGTCTGCTTCATTGCTTGCTTCCATCTATTCATGTGACCTTGAGCCTAATCTTTCTCATCAAACTGTGAGGATTAAATGCTTTGAGTTCATCGGAGGAAAGGTGGGATATAAAACAGCAATAATAATAATAATAATAATAATAATAAGAAGTAAGTGTGCTACAGTTAATTTCTGCAGCAATGTAGAGAGGTAGAGGAGTTGCCTGAGGAGAGTTGGGTGCCACTGAATGATAAACCTGTCAAAGCACTTAAAGATATTAATCAGAATAGTATGAGAAACTCAAAAATTATTGATGGGTTTTAAAGAACAGGATAGTAAGCTTGTGCCTTAACCCTAGAAGTCTACAGTTGGGTGGGAAAAGATGCATCATACTTTTCCAGAAATAGCAGCTGCCTGTTCAACTAACCATTGCCTTCTTGCCGCATAAAGTAACAAAACGTGAAAAATGCTTGATTAATTTTCAAACATAAGTTTTGACCTCTGGAGACACAAGTTTGCTTAAGCTTATTATATACCTTGGAGCCCACAACTTTTCTTATGTTTCCACCTGATTTCGAAGAACACCTGTATACCAATTATCCATTTCCAAGTATGAACAAGAGAATTATATGGTTATACAGTCGTCCCTTACCATTCGTGGGGGTTAGGTTCCCCAGACGCCCGCAAATGTGAAAATTCCGCGAATGACTGCCCTCCCCCTCCCCCGCCAAAGCATCCATGGGGCCTCCAGAGGCCCCATAGTCACTTTCCCCTGCCTCCCCCTCCCTTCCAAGGCCTTCACAGGGCCTCCGGAGACCCTCCTGAGGCCCCCATGGATGCCTCCCCAGCCCTCCCCCTCCCTCCCAAGGCCTTCACGGGGGCCTCTGGAGAGTCTCCAGGAGGCCCCTAGTCGAAGTTTTGGGAGGGCGGGGGGGCCCTCCCAAAACCGCGAATAATCAAAACCGCGAATGCTAAGTTCGCGAATGTGGAGGGGCAACTGTATTCCATTGCCACTTTATGGCTATTGACTTCCTTTCCCTTGGATGCTTCCCACCATTTGAGTTTCCTCTGAATATTTTCCAAAAGCATTATAGAAGCTTCAGCAACAAAGAATCTTGTAGCTGGTTAAGTTAAAAGATTTATTATGGGATAAATATTTGTGGAGTAGAGTTTACCTTGTTAGATGTACTCCAGAGCACTCTAGTCCATGACAGCTTATGCCATAATATATATGCTAGTTTCTAAGATGCCAACAGCTGGTTGATTGGTTGCTTCACTGGTTGGTTGGCTTTCTTGCCTGCTACAGACTGGTATCAATACCACAAGTTGTGACTAAGGACTTTATCAGACACGGCAAAAACGGCATCATAACAATGCCTAACTAATGTGAAAGGGCGCCTATACTGTGCAGTGTTGTACTGTGGTGATTTTAAAAGGTGAATAAGGCATTCCATTTTATTGGTGGGCAAAGCTGGCAATAGATCTGCCAGGGTGTTTTTTCACAGTTTTGCTGTACTCAGGTGAATATAGCATCAATGGGCAGAACACTTCCAGGTGAGATAGTGAAAACCAGGTATGGCATGCTCTTTTTATGAACCTTCCCAGTTTAGGTGGAAGATTTAAAGTGTGTTTCTGTGCTTGTGTGTACATTTGGTGTATTGATTTTGGTGTATTTTGTAATTTTACCGCACTCATGTCTTCTCGTGCGAATCACCAAGATCACGAACGTGGAAGTAAACAGAGATCCATTTGTGCTCCGTTAATGCTGGGACTGCCTTTTAATGCTACTGAAGGTAACGTCTGATAGAAAGGGTTCTTTTATCGGCAGAAAAATGCTGCAAAATATGGTGGAAAAGGAACATTAATCTTACCATTTCTTGCTTTTTGGTTGCAACAAGTGACAGAACTATTGCACTTTCTAGGCCTGCCAAAGTTACAGGACTAAGGATGTGGGAGGTGGTGAGACAGCTACTTCCCATTCTGCCCTTGTTATTCAAAGTCACCAGATGCAGTGGCAAAAGCCTGGAAAGCAGGTTACTCATGAGGAGGCGCCCCCTCCCCATACTTGAATGTGTGCCCCAGGCTTTAACAAGTGTAGGAAAGCTGGGGTCCTCTGCTCTCCTCGGCTCTTGTAAAACTCAGTGGGGCTCCCACTATGGTGTGTGTGATAGGGCTTTAAGCACTATCAGATGCTACAGTCCCGCAATAGTTATGAAGATGTGGTGGCAAATAAAGCAATACCACTTGAACAGCATTTTTAAAGACAAGACAATAGTAGTGGCATAGGAGGCTCATGCGGTAAGGCTCTAAAGCTTCAGTTTCAAGTTGGCTTTCAATGACCAGTCTTTAACTGGTATTGTGTGATATTCATTGTGTATGTACCACACTGGTCTTGCTGGATTTTCCTTCACATTTTTAGAAGCCTCAGACCCTCAGAATGCATGCTCAATAGCTATTAAACTCAAGAGCAAGAGCACATTCTTTTTCAGGCATTATAGAAGTTAATTGAACTACCAAAGAGCAGTTTTACACCTGAATCAAACACCTCTGTTTTTTAAAAAATAAAAATAAAAGAGAGAATAGAGATTGTGCATTAATGCTGAGGCGCAATTTGTGTTTTCCCCCTTTCCTGTGAGCTTTTGTATTCTTTTTAATGAGTGTTAGGCTGAGGTGACTCACTATGCATATGTCTCCACAGTTATAACTGAATGCCTTTTGGAGTTGTTCTGAAAAACTACAAAAGTGAAACAAGGAGAACCCAACACAACTTTTGAACTGGTAAATTTAAAAACAGCAACACATAAACAGTAATCCTTATGGTTTTCCTTCACCTTGAAAGGGTGATTCATGAAAAGGAGGAGCATAAGGTGCTCCCCACACATGAACATGGGCTGTGGGTGGCACACCTCTGCTAGAGATGACCAGGCAGCAAGGACTGTGGCTACAGTGGAGCCTAAGTGACAGAGTCAGTCCAAGCTCACTTGGCCCTCTAAAAAAAAAGGCCTGCTTAAAAAAGGATGTACACTGAGCTTTCAGGGCAATCGCTAAGAAAAAGTTATACCATTCCTTATCAGACCGGAAAGTGATCTTAACAATGGATGTGAACCTAACCAGTTAGGGAACTCACTGCAAAGGCCAATCAGTAAAGGGTCAAAGGACAGATCTAGATGTAGGTCACAATATAAAGGCTTTATCACACCAGCCTGTTGTCATGCAGCAATCACATTGTTTAAGCAAACAGAAACATACTGGTATGGAAACAATCATTGCCACACCTTCTCTCTAATAGCTCTATGGTGCTGCTTTGGTGATGCATGTTCCTGCAATCAGTCTTCTGCATTGCCCCACTTAACCCTGCTTTTCAATTCATGTAGCGCATGTGTGCTGTTTAATTTTTTCCCTTTTAAAAAATTCCACAATTGCACAATTGGGCAGTTTCAGTACTTCACACAAATGGAGTTTGCTACTGTAATTGTGGCATGCCGGTAACCTGTCAGGGTAGCACAATTATTAGTTGTTAATTAATTCCCCCCCACACTGTTTTTCCACTTATGTGATACAGGAGTAAATATACTAGAAAACTGTAGTTGTTTTCAGATGTAGTTGTTTTATTTTGCTTTGTTTTGTTTTTAATGTATATTATGAGGACGCTGCCATAATTGCAGCATGCTGATAACCCACCATGGCAATGCAATTGTGCAATTATAGAAAAACAAATAAAACACTTTTTTAAATGGTGAATGGAGTAAAAGCAATGTTGTTCCTATTATATCCTCTTCATCCAGACACTGGAAGTAGAGTGACTTCACTCTGGTTGGGGATAGGGAAGGGGAGAAGAGGAGAACCATGCCCCTCACGCCACATGACTGCCAGAATATTGGAATTGCAGTGGAAGAAAACAATCTCCCCAGAAACAATAGTCGAGCAGCAGTGAGATTGGAGCCATTAATGGGTTCTTCCCATCAATGAAAAGCTATGAACCAATAAAGAGGGAAATGCAATGCAACAAAGGAAGAGTCACAGTGACACGTAATAAGGAAAGATCAAACACAGAACTAAGCCAGTGCAATTGTGTAACAAACCTATTGTGTGATAAAAGCCCTAAATTATCTGAAGCAGCATGGCTAGCATTACTCAAGTTTGTCCAGTTAGATCAGGGTGAGGATGTTTGGGTTTATACAAACAACATGACTGTAAAAGCATACATTTGCATGCATGGAAGTTGTTTTACATAGCACAAGTGTGGGGAATGTCTGGCCCTCAGATGTTGTTGGACTGCAACTCCTTGCAGCCGTAGCCAGCACAGCCAAGGGTGAGGGATCAGGGAGTTGCTGTCGGGAGTGTCTGGAGAGCCACATATCTGCCATCCCTGACCTAGCACTTCTCTAATCACTTTTCAGGCTACCAATGTTACTCCGTGGTATTGCTCCCCACCCCAACACTTCCCCAGTATGCTAATAGGGTTGGGGGGGTTACATATGAAAGCCTTTCAATTTTAAATGATATGGTGGGTGTTTCAGCCTCTATAAAAAGTGAATTTGCTCTTGGATGCTTCCAGGAGAGGCAATTCACTCACCCCCTTCTCCCCCCTTTCCTTTTATTTTGGGACAGGGCAATCCAGGGAGCCAGTGGAGTCAAAGGCCACCAAAACATCCTTAGGGCCACATGCAGCAGGAGGGTCATATTCTGCCACACCCCTCTCCCATAATCTCTTGGTTACCTTGCCTAGGCTGTCCTCAAAAATATTCTGTGCCAGTCTGACCCAAATTTTAGATAAAGAAATGTGAGATTGTAGTACTGTGTAGACTATGCCAATGAAGCAGGTTTTGCATATGTGTCTACTTTGCATAATTTATTCTGTCCTTGATAGATATACAGAGGCTGAAGGAGACGCAGAGGACAGTTTAAAACCACTGGATACTTTAGTGTGGAAAATCTGCTCAGACTCCACAGTGGTGTTCCTCCTCCCTCCCCCTTTCCTCCCCTCCCCTTCTTCTTCTTCTTGTACTAAACTCCAGTTTCAGAGATACTGGGCATACTCCTTTCCATTGGAAGCAAACAGCAGATTGAAAGGTGGAACTGTTTGTCAGTGGAAAGAGTTAACACTTCATCCTAAATCTAGGTACAACTAGAGTAGATCCACTGAGTCAATGGGACTTAAGCTAATCACTTATGTAAATTTCATTGCTTTAAATGTTCTACTCTGTGTGTGTGCTTTCAAGTTCCATGTGTGCACACTTTCAAGTCACTTATGGTGACCCCGTGAATTTCCTAGGGTTTCTTTGGCAAGGATTACTCATGTCTTGTCTACACGAGGGGGGAAAAATTCGAACACCTTAAGAAAGGCAGGCATTTTCAACTGCCTATACGGCCAAAAGACCCTCTCCCTAAACTCCGCATGACTCCCAGCCAGCTGTCGGCTGCGAGTGATTTACTTGTGATTTTAAATCTGCCGCCGCCAATTTAGAAAAAACAGTTTCCCAGGGTGCGTACACGCAACACTTTGTATTTACAAAGACAGAAAGAGTTAAGAAAGAGTACAAAATTGCTGTTTCATTGACTTACCAGAGCCTCGCATAGCTGAAAATCCAACATGGCCGCTGCAGCTGCCTTCCCTCTTTGCTAGCCCTGCCCCCATCCTCATCCAGCCAATCAGATTGCACTGCCTGTTCATATTTGTGTGAATGTGAGTGTTCAATTGATTGCACATTTGCATGTTGTACGGCACTTTATATTAAACAAATCCGTACAAAGCCCAGGACACAGCACACATGGACTTTGTGGTGGATTTTGCTGCCTCCCTTCTGAATGACATGAATTTGTGTGCATGTCCATATGAATGGATCGCCAATCTTTCGCATCCCGTTTGTATTATTTTGCCTGTATAGGCAGGACCTCAGAAGTGGTTTGCCAGTTCCTCCCTTTGAAATATAACCTACAATACATGGCAGAAATTTAACTCTCCTGTGCTAACAGGTTTATAGGATACTCTCGCTGCTGTTTCCAGTATTTGATTTTTTTTAAAGCAAACTTGAACTCCTACATATTATATGTACAGGAAGCCCCACTTATCTGACAGGTTATAGACTACAGCACTGTCAGAAACAGGAATTGGTAAAAAAAAAAAAAAAAAAAAGCAGAACCCATGTAGGAAACATGAGGGAATCACAGTGGCTTGCTTGGGACTGGCTGTGTTCACCCACTTACACCCCCTGCTTGTAAAGTCTTTTATTTGGCTTGGTACGTTTCCCTGCCTCTCAGCTTGCTTTGCAAGCAGCATATGCATGTACAAACAGTCCCAAGCAAGCCTCCGTGGGCAAGAAGAACTGATGAAACAATGGACCCCTTGTTGAATTAATGGGACTTTCCTTAATTTGCTAGCATTGAAAGAGCAGGTCTTCAGATAATGGGGTGTCAAAAGGTGGGGGCTTCCTGTATTCCTCAATATTTCAATAGGGCTTTGTAAACATAGGTTGGCAAGTGCCTGTTCTCCCTGCCAGTTGGGTACAGTTCCCCATCTCTCATAAGCAAAGACTGGCTCAGAGGGGGACACCAGAAGCACCTAGCTGGCTTGGTGGATGCTACAACAGCCCACTCCATTTGGATATTTCCATCTTCTCAAGATCCAGTGTAACAATGCCAGAGGGTTTTGCACAAAACAAAAAAACAAAAAACCTTAAGAGCAGGGGGAAAGAGAACACAACAAGCACTATGAGGCACTATTTTTTATCTGCCCATATTATTCTCCCAGTTCTCCAAAAGGACAACTGCAACTACTCAGGAAAGCATTAATGTCTAGCAGATTAGACTGTTTCCTTCCCAACTTGGGTGGCATTGGAAGAAAGGAAGGAGTGAGTGAGAACTGAGAACACACAATTCTACAGTATGAAAGGGAAGTATGTATCAGATGTTGCCTGGAACTTAGGAAAGATACAGGACAGGCATCCATAAATTCACTTGTTGGTGGAGAGTTCCCTTAAACAGGCAGAATACAGTCCCACAGTCCCATTGTAATTCCTTTTGGGATTGTAAGAAACAACAACTCCTATAAGCACTCTCATTATTTCTTCTTCACATCCAACACAAATGAAAGAAGAGCCTATCTAACCCTGTACATAGCAGAAGATGCAGGGGAGGGGACCGGTAACCATAAATAATGGCTTGCTGGTAGATCAAGCAACAATGTCTGATTATACTCTGCTTGGGACTAATAAATGGATCCAGACCTCTGTCCTAATCTGGATCAGGGATCCCCTGATGTTTTTTAAAAAAATATATTTATTTATTGGTAAAAGGAAAAACTGCTTGGAGTTCTAGTTATGATCAAAGTTCGTTTGTTTGACTGACTGATCGATTGATTGATATTTTTGCCTTTCTCTCAAAATGGGACTCAAAGGTTATAAGTAACCATTTACTTTTAATAGTTTGTTGTTGTTGTTAACTGCCTTCCAGTCAACTTCAGCTCATGGGGATCCCGTGAATGAGATACCTCCAAGACCTCCTGTCTTTGACCGCTCTGCTCAGGTCCTGCAGGCTCAGGGTCACGGCCTCCTTGATTGAATCTACCCGTCTGGTATGTGGCCTTCCTCTCTTTCTACTGCTTTCCACCATCCCTAGCATTATTGTCTTTTCTAGTGAGTCATGCCTTCTCATGATGTGACCAAAGTACAACAAACACAATTTAGTCATCTTGGCTTCCAGGGTTCAGGCTTGATCTGTCCTAGTACCTTTTGTTTGTCTTTTTGGCCATCCACAGTACCCACAGTACTCTTTTTCTCCATCACCACATCTCAAATAAGTTGATTTTCGTTCCCTCAGCTTCCCTCACTGACCAACTCTCACACCCGTACATGGTGATGAGAAATATGATTGCTTGGATTGTACTCATGTTGGTGTTCAGTTTTATATCTTTGCACTTTAGGATCTTGTCTAGCTCCCTTTCTCAATCCTAGTATTCTTCTGATTTATTGACTTGTTTTCCTGAACTTAGCTTGCACCTCTGGAATTTCTCATTCCATATATGATAGAAGTCTTTGCTGCGGAATTTTGAGCATAACTTTTCTTGCATGGGAAATTAATGCAATGGTCCTGTAGTAATTGCAATCTTTTGTGTCTCTTTTTTGGGGGGTGGGATTGTATACTGATCATTTCTGATTTGTAGGCCATTGCTTTGTTTTCCATATTTGTTGGCAGATTTTAGTTAGAACTTAATTCAATTCTGTATGTGTAGATTGCAGCAATTCTATTGGTATGTCATCTGTTCCTGGTGATTTAGGATTTTATCAGAGGCACTAAATATGGCATCATAATGATACCACATAAACACAAAAAGGCACGCATATCAGGTGACATTGCCCTTTCGTGCTTATGTCTTGGCCAAAACTCATCCTATTTTATCATCAATAGATCCCCCATGGCGCTTTAGTGTTTGACATTGCCGGCGTATGAAGCACTGTGCCATTTAACTCACATGAATGCAGTGTCAATGGCTGATCTGGACAGAACACTTCTGGGTGAGATTGCAACATCCAGGTAAGTGACACACTTTTTATGACCCTCCCTGAGTTACTTAGAAGTTTTTAAATGTGAGGACTTTTTTGGATGGCAATTTGTAACGCAAGAAGGCTCGTCCCTCTTGCGAGGCTGCTGCACGGCAGGGGGTCGTTTCGGATGACACCGTCCCCCTGCCGATTCTGTTCTGGAAGAGCTGGGAGGCTGCAGCGCCATATTTGGCCATTTCCTAATTACGGAAGTTGACTGTGATTAGGAAATGGCCAAATATGGCACTGCAGCTTCCCAGCTCTTCTGGAACAGAATTGGCAGGGAGACAGTGTCATCTGAAACAGACCCCCTGCCGCGCAGCAGCCTTGCAAGAGGGACGAGCCTTCTTGCATTACAAATCACCATCCAAAAAAGTCCCGAGTCTGTGCTTTTAAAAGCTTTTTGTGTGTTGTTTTTGTTTTGTTTTTTTGAATTTCCCACGCAAGCATCTTCTCATGAGAATCTGTGAGATTTTGAATGAGGAAGTGGATGGAGCTCTGTCTACTTCCTCTTCATTGCCAGGGAAGCCTTTGCCAGGAGACAAAGGTAAGGAGATTTTCACACAGGGCCAAAATGCCCCGTTACTGCCCCACCACCTCCTCTCCCATTCCTGCCATGGAATAATGTAAATCTTTCACACACTTACCTTAATTCCGCGGCAGGAACAGGCTCCTCTTCCCCTCGCTGGCTGGCCGTAAATGCAGCCGTCATAAGGCTGCTTTTACAACCGGCCATCTGAAACGTTATCACATTATCACATGATAACAGCCGGGCGGTAAATTTAAAAAATAAAACTCCCCCAAACATAAAATCAGTTCACCAAGCACAAAAACACACTTTAAATCACACAATCAAAACAGGGAGGGTAAAATAAAGGGTGCCACTTACCTGGCTGTCCAGATCGTACTAGGAAGTGCTCAGAATGGACCTCCCCTCCGCTGCTGTCATTTCAGAATAGGAACAGGGCTCCTGTTCACACACCCGTGATTGCATGATAATGATGGGATGAAAAATCATGGTTACATGGTTCCAGAACAGTCACGGGAGCAGGATGGATGCAGGACAGAACAGGGTCAATGTCTTCCGAAAGGAAAAACCTTTCCTGACCCTGTTCTATTCCTGCCACAGGATATATAGCCTGTGTGAAAATCTAAGTCTGGTGGGAAGTGTTCTTTTGCCAGCATAAAAATGGCTTTAATTATGCCGGCAAAAAAACATTTTTAGAGGCTAGTCTGATAAAGTCCTTATTCTTCCTAATTGCTTTGAGTGAAGCTTCCACTTCACTTTCCAAGATTTGGGGTTCATCTTCATATGTTTTTAATTCCTATATGTCACTCATCCTTTCATCTCTTTTATATAGCTCTTCTATGTATTGCTTCCATTGTCTTTTTATTTCATCTTGGTAGTGTATCATGTTCTTCTGCTGATCATGGAGCATCCCCGCCCTAGGGAGATTTTCACAGGGGAAATTATTCCCTGGGAGAGACTGGGACAGAAATGGTGCTGTTCCAGTAGCAGCACCCAGTTTTGCATGCCCCCTTCCTTCTCGTGATCCCCCATCATCTTCCCTCTGTGCTGCTTTCATTTCTCTCCTGGTAAGTTCCATGATTTTTTACTAATGAAGAACTTTCATTAATAAAAAATCACGGAACTTACTGGGAGAGAAATGGAAGCAGCACAGAGGGAAGATGACGGGAGATCGGGAGAAGGAAGGGGGCGTGCGAAATGGGACGCTGCTACTGGAACAGCCCCGTTTCTGTCCCGATCTCCCCGGGGAATAATTTCCTTGTGTGAAAATCTCCTAGGCTTAGATTTCCCTTTGATTAGTAACAACCAGAAAATGTTGTTCCTTTTAGAAGAAAACCAACAGAGGGCTAGGGTATTCCATCTCCCCACAACTAGAACAAGAGTTTCCATCTCACTTGTTGCTGGATAGCACTCCTCACCCCAAGATCTGGTCTTCATTTTGTTTTTCTAGATAGAGTGATGTAATTTTCTAGAGCTACATATCTCTTGACTGCTCTAGAGTGAGTGTTGTAGAGCACTCTGTTGCTATAACTCTGGGGTATTCAAAAGTATAATTGGCACCAGTAGCACTTCTGGGAGGCTTTCCAGAGTGTTTGTAGCCTTTTTGGAAAAGCCATATGTTTTCTTACAGCTTGCTTTAGTAAAAGAAAGGGGAGGCAGAAAACCTTGCAGACTTTTGAAGAGGCTATGTGACTGTCACATCCTTTTTATTAAAAGAAAAGGGGGAAGAAGAAATTTAATTTTAAGAAACAAGAAGGAAAGCCAAAAGAAGTGGAGGCCAGGGCTCTTATTAGGCTATATGGGGGGTGGGGGAATCCAAAAGGGACTTTTGAGGGAAAGTGGGGGCAGGAACATTACCATGAACATATTACCAATGCTTATGTGATGGTAAGGTTAATCGTAGTGACCTCTCACTGGGGAAAAGTAACAAGAAATGGAATGAATCCCTTTCCTTAGGTAATGTTTCAAGCTCCAGTCATACCACAGATTCTCAGGATGTGGTCCTCTGCACCTATTACCAATTTATGTCCTTTTTATTTAATGTTTCCACAAACTTGAAAAATACACATAGCTTCCAATGCACCTGATTTGTACTCTGACCCCATGTAAAGAATGTGGACTGGTGTGTGAGAAAAAAGTAAAGAGCCTTGCTATTACCCAAATAGGTGGGAATGCTTTAGGAGCCCACTCGTGATGTCAGAACTATATTAATATTTTGGGGAATTATGATTAGCTCAAATGGAAGGCGGCAAGAAGCCAGGTAACTTCAGGACCTTTGCACTTGTGTATACCAGTACTAACTGCAGAGAACTCCAGTTTAAAATACAATAAATGGTTTTTATTGGAAAATAACATGGAGGGTACGCACACTTGCAAAACACTCACAAGAACCATGCAAGGCTAATAAAGATTGTCCTCATCTTTTGGTCTACCCCAGTCTACTAGAACCCATGAAGCATCTTAATATTGCCAATTATGAGATATTATAGGGAGGGGTGTAGGGCATGGCAACACTGCAAGCAAAGATTTGCCTGAAAACTTTCTGATCAATGTGTTCTTGAAAACTAGTCCAAAACAACTGGGATTGGGACTTGGCTTAACAGTGTTGTTTCTCTGTTTGGCTTTTGATCCTCAATCTTCTCAATAGACACTGCTTGTGACAATGATGCAAAATGAAACAATCTTCCCTGCCCTCTGATTTCATAATAAGATGCTCTTTCTTCAGTGTCTCCTCTGTTGTGGAAGGATAAGACCAATTTCAAAATGCAGGTATCTGATTGACAACTTCCTGGTCAAGGCATGGAAGCCCATTTGATGAAGGATGTGGGTCTGATTGATGAATATATCCACAGCTAGGGTATGATTTATTTCTCCTGTCTCATGACAAGTTTGCATATCTGACTGCAACCATTGTGAGAAACTGAATTTTATCTCCTATTTTTCAAAAAGTAATTTTTAGGAGCCAGCGGAATTTACAAGCGGCTGCTCTGAAATGCAAGGTCCTCATACACATTTCAGTTTTCATTTGTTCTGTAGTCTTGACTGGAACAGGTATCTATGTGCACACACAGAGACACAGATGCCACTTTAAGAATACATAAGAAGTACACTGTGCTTAGGTATGCATGGCTGAGAATAAATGCATGTGTTATAATGGCCACAGTTCTTTGGAAAGTTCTTAATGGCTGCTCTTGCACAGCTTTTATTCATTTCAGTGGATGGTGTAGGATTAATAAGAGTTGGGAAGAGGGGTAAATAGCTGCAGATTTACATGATTCCCCCCCCCTACTACTTATGTATCAACCCTCTCAACAGTGCCTGTCAACATCCTCAGCCAGTTCTCCTCGACCTTTGTGGTTCTTTATCTGAGCCAGGGGTTTAACTACCTGGGGGAAGGGGTGGGGATGAGAGCATTGCTCCCCAAATAAGAATTCTGTCCTCCTCATGAAATTTTCCTTCAGGCCCCAAATTTCTAGCATTGCAGAGACTGAGACACTGAAAATCATTCATGGCTAGAACTCTTACATTTGCTATGTTTAAAAGTCCCTTGGTAAATTTGCCTACCTTTAAAAAAAAAAACATCTAAACTGTATTTCTAAATGCTCACCTGACATTTTAAGTGACTGTAACATGAGAAAATTTGAAACTGAAGGAAAATATAATGGAGAACAGAATTCTTATTTGGGAGGGGGGAGTCAATGCCCTCATTCCTTTTCCCGGGTAGCTACACCTTTTCTTTGAGTCACCCTTGCATCGGACAACCCTTCAAGCAGAGGAGGCCTTTGAGCAGAGGAGTGATCTTAAAGGAGTTTTTAAAGTCACATGGCTACCCTTCAGAGAACAACAAAAAAAATGGATGGGATGGCAAAAAGAGACCAGGGCCTCATCCGCACTGCACAAAAATCCAGTTTGAAATGGGATTGTTTGCCATGGCTCCTTCCTATGGAATCCTGGGATTTGTAGTTTGATGAGACACTAGCAGTCTTTGGCAGAGAAGACCTTGTAAAACTACAAATCTCAGGATTCAATAGGAAGGGGCCATGACAAATAATCCCATTTCAAACTGGATTATTTGTGTAGTATGGATTTGGTTGTGAGAGGACATTATCAGAATAGTGTGTAAAAATGCTATAATTCCATGAGTGAAGAAAGAGGAAACACAGTGGCATTATTACACTTACTATTACATATCACTGTAATCACAAAAAAGAACTGCCATGGAATTATCGCACAACGACCACTAGCACTTTAAGAACGGGCGCTTACTTCCACAATTTAGCATGGCCAAGATTTCGGCAGTTCATGTGAGATTTTGGCTGTTCACGTGAGCATGCTTAAAACTCCAAACACACCTTAATTAACAAAGTAAATGCAACACACAAGCACTGAAACAAATCTAAAAACGTGCGACTAAACGGGACAATTCATAAAAAGAGCATCCTGTGCTTCATTTTCACATTCTCACCCAGACGTTTTCTCCCTGGGGGCTGCCCATTCATGCTGTAATCTCATGTTTACAGTGGGACATGTTTTTGCATGCCCTCAATACAGTGAAAAAAGCAATATTGACGATATATTGATGGCTTGTTCCATCAATTAAAAGCAATGCCTTATTTGCGGCTAGGGCACAGAGTAACCATGTGAAGATGGTGATGTCATGTGACAGTCGTGCCCGTTTGCGCTATCATGATATCCATCTTTGTAGCTTTGCAGCATTTCCAGTATTGCAGACTCCAAAAGGCCTGGGTTGTGAACCACCACTATATGCAGCTGAGTATCCCAACAGTCTTTTCCCATGGAAAGAGTTTCTTGTATTGTATTGTTTATATTTTTTTTTCATTTGGGTCTTTTTCATGCTGTACAACTATAGGGCTTTGGTCCCACTTTAACTGCCTTATCTGCATCCTATGGAATTCTGGGATTTGCTGTTTTCTGAGGTATTTAGAATTCTCAGCCAGGGAGCTCTAGTACCTCATCCATATCCCAGCGTTCTATAGGGTGCAGCCATGGGAGTCATCAAGAGATATCAAATTGCCACAACTGTGTGAAAAATGCCTTCAGTTTTTATGGTTTTAATTGCAAGATGCCTTGAGTTTGTTTGTTTGTTTGTTTGTTTGTTTGTTTAGGAAAGGCATCCAAATCATCACTGTCACTATTATCTATTAATACTAATGAACCTTTCATTGAAGAGAGGGCTCCCTACCCCTGCCCTATGGGTAAGCCTAAAGCTTTGCAGCTGGATTGTAACAGGAACAAATATGCCCCCATCCATAATCCCACCTAGCCCTTTTTGACAGGGATCCTAAGGGGAGCCATGTGTCTCTGTGAGCACAATGCACAGAGACATACTGCACCTTGAGAAATCTTTATAGTACATGTATTATCTTCCCACAAATCATCCACCATAAAAATGGGCATTTTGTTACTTTACAAAATAAGAGTTCCATAGGTTTGATGTAAAACACATCCATTACAGGGCTTTGATATTCAAGGGACGTCTTGTATCATTAGAGACTAAGAATACCTCTCATTTGGATGAAGTTGTATAGCATACAAGGTAGTCAGGCCGTAGAACAGTTCTGGTGGAAAAATACCAGAGGGGAAAAAGGAAAATTCTAAAATGGTGATCTATTTAATATAGTCCAAGTTGCTCTTTACATCTTTTTTCCCTGATGGAATCCATTACTGTGGCTTATTGATCAAAGCACGTACTTCGTGAGAGCGCAGATGGGAGTAACCTATTTTCTCCCTTTCCTCTCAATAGGAAATATATGTGTGGTTATTCACAAGTTTCACATATGTGGATTTAGTTACACATTCACAGCTGTAAATCTTGTTGATTTGCTGACATCTTGCTGTAACACTTGCTGACATCAGGGAGATGCTGGTTGGAAACTAGACTCATCCAGTTAGCTTGGCTTGTTATGTAGATTGTTATGTGTGAATATGTGATGCTAAGTACACTAAATTAAGGTCATTAAAATCATTACAAGAAAACAGGCTACTAATAGAAGGTTCAATTATGATGCCATTAAAGTCCCTCATAGAATTACTATGGGCTTTGGTAGCAGCTTCATATTCTCACTTCCAGGATGTAAAAGACACAATGCTACCTAACATTTTCTGAACCGTTAGAGCACTGTCAAGGTTTGTTCTCACCTAAGGTTTGTTCTCACCCAATCCTTGGTGCTTTTCTTCACCCTGCTCACGTACCAGCTGGAGGCAGGGGATAATCCTCTTAAAAAGAACACCACAATGGCAGCAAGAAGGACAGATACAAAATATTTAGAGGGAAGAAATCAAGAAGAAACACACCATCGCTCAGGTTAATGCCTTCATTTATAATGTCCATACCTTTATGATTTTTTTAAAAAATAAAAATAAAATAAAATACAGAGTGACTATAGAAGGTTTTAGGTGATTAACTTCAAGGTCTTCACGGTGGGACCTATCCTGCCCACCCTCCAAACTAATCCAGTCCTGAGTGTATACTGTGACAACCCTTTCTCACCTGCCTAATCTGCAACTCATCTTACACTTGCAGTGCTAGAGTCATTCATGCTCCAAACAACGAGGGGATTGTCCCTCTGGCAATGGCAAGGGAGCAAGAAGGATTCATAAAAATCAAGGGACGATTCACAGCTAATGACCCCAGAATTTATTGAGAGGAATCAATAGCCTGATCAAACACTGCCTTTTTTTCTCAAAGTTCATTCAAACACACCCATCGGACTTGTTTCACCTCCACTTTGGAGGGCAAGTTCTGCTCTCTCACATGCACACCTTTACTTCAGATTCCAGAACAGGTTCCCACTTTTCCTCCTCCTCCTCTGTTTTAGGCAGGTTCTTGGGTTGATTTGTTTCTTTGAAATGCTCATGCATCTAGCATGTCTACTTACTTCAGGGGTGGACCAAGTGTGGTGTTGGGGCCACCTGCACCCCCCAGGATGTTTTTGTGGCCCTCAACATCTCCAGAACTCTGAGACTGATCTTTTTCTGATCCCCCAAAATGAGAGCGAATTGCTGCTCCAGTAAGCTGCCAAGTGCAACCATTTACTTTTTAAATAGGGTTTTAGACCTTTGTGTACTGAGAACCAGAAGTAGGCTACCAGGCCCTTTGGGGTTTTTTGTTTATTTTTTGGTACTACATGTGGCTCCCAGAGGGACCCAGAGCAGAACAGTAGTCTCTGGAGCTGTTGCCCACTCCTGAACAAGTTAAATATTTATTTGGTGCTCTCTTTCTCTCTCTCTCTCTCTTTTTAAGGTAACCCGTGTGTCTTCTTGTTTTACCTCAAAATGCGTATCTGGGCAGATTGCCACAAAGGTCAACTAGTCAGGCCTGGCTCCCAGTTCAAAGTGGTCCTTGGGAAAGTGCTTCCCTGACCTACATCCATCTGCTACTATTGGGCCTCCTGAGGCCTATACTCTCATCATGTCCCCCAATTTTTTTTTAAAAAAAATGGCTGGAAAGGTGAAGGACCTGCTAAACTCATTCAGAACATTTGGCCAACAGGAGTCAAATGCAGATCACAGTGGAATCACCATGCGAATTGTGCTTGCCTGTATGCAGACTTGCATTCTGTATATCACTGAATAATTCACTGTTTATTGGCTGGCATTCTATTGATTACTTCCAACTACAGCAGACCCATTCAATCAATTGCTTTTCTGAGCCTATTGGGATCAGGATCAGGGAGGCTAGGATTAGAACACTCAGTTGCCTGCTGTGTTAAATTTGCTAAGAGGAGAAAGTTGCTCATATTCGCTCAGAACTTGACATCACAGTTATTGTAGAGGTTAGAGAGGTGTTCAGAGTGCCATCTAATCAATTTTCTTGGAATCACTGTCAAGTTGTTGCCAGTCTGATGATCTGGACAAGATGCTTGAATTGGTCTGTCCCACTAGATGTAATCTTACCCTTGCATATCTGGGCTATTAACATTTAATAGACATGGATTGGTTGGTTGGGTAAAGGGGTGGTAAATTCCTCACTATTCCAGGGTAAGGTGCCTGGTGAAAGAGACTGTTGTACTCCCTCTCCTGAAGAGAGCCTCTCCGGACCCATAGATAGACAACTACTGCCCTATCACTGGTATCTCATATTTGGGCAAGGTGCTTGGATGTTTAGTAGCTGGGCAGCTTCAGACATTCTTGGATTAAACAGATTATGGTTTCAAGCCAGGGTACAATACCAGGACTGGTTGTTCTGACTGTTGACCTACTCCAGTGGAAAGATAGGGGTAAGTGCTACCCTATTGATATTCCTGGATCTCTCAGCAGCTTTTAATACCACTGATCATTCTACTGGACCAGCTTTAGCAGATGTAGGAAGGAGGTAGTGCTTTACAGTGAGTGGCATTGGAGGACTCCTGTTCAGCCCCATGACCATTTTTGCTGTGCAGTGCCACATGGTTATATCTTGTCTCCCATGACAATATCTATATTAACCTGGGGGAGGTCATTAGGAGCTTTGAGATTGGCTGCCATTAGTATGCTGATGACACTCAGCTATACATTTCCTTGTCTTTGGAGTCAGCCGGGCTGTAGATTGATGGTTCTCGGGTCCAGGAATTAGGTAGATTATCTGTCCTAGATGGGGTTCCACCCCCCATGAAGGAACAGGGGCATAGTCTGGAAGTACTCCTAGATTCATCTTTGCCACTGGAGATACAGATAGACTCTGTAGCTCAGAGTGCTTCCAGCCTGAATTCAACATGCTGGTGATTTAAAGCCCTAACCGGCTTGGGACCTCAATACTTGAGGAAGAACCTCTCTATATGCTGGCCTGAGAATCAAGGTCTACTGGAGAGGCCCTCCTCTGTGTTCCACTGGTAGTGGATACACATTGTGGAAGGTCATAGGGGAGGGTGGCACCTCAGTTGTGCCACCTCAGTTGTGGAATGCCCTCCGCTTGGAGGCCAGATTGGTACCAACATTGGTATCATTTTGGCACCAAAAAAAAAAGTCAAAACATGGCTTTTTATTAAAGCCTTTGGGTCTGATTGATTTTACTCTGTTTGCTCATGTGCTATGCTTGCATTATTTTAAGCTGTTTTAAGCAGTTTTAAATTATCTGGTTTTTAATTGATAAACTATTTAATATATTCTTAATATTTTAAAGTTATTATTACAGTCAGACCCCCATATATGTGGAATCAGTATCTGCAGTTTCAGTTATCCATGGAACACAAAACAGAGACACATCCCTTAGAGTTGTGTGGGGAAATACCTAGAGAGGTGTCTTCTCTAGTTGTCTTCTCGGACCTCCAAGATAACTCTGTGATGTGTTTTTACTGGAAGTCCTTTATTTTAATAGGGTTCGCTGTTATCTGCTGTTTCCAGTATCCATGGTAAGTCTGGGAACTAAACCCCTGAAGATACAAGGGTCCAACTGTATTAATTTTAATTTTAATTTAATTTAAATTGGTACTTATACTCTGCTCTTCAGCCACAAAGGCTATCAGAGCGGCTTACAAATTGTTAAGCAATAGCAATTTACACATCTATGTTTTATTAAGCAGTTTCCAATGTGTGTTAGCTAATTGCCCCCACAAGCTGGGTACTCATTTTACCGACCTACAAAAGGATGGAAGGCTGAGTGAACCTTGGAGCCCTCTGGAATCGAACTTGCAATGTGGGAACTTGCAGTACTGGCATTTAACCATTGCACCACCAGTGGTTTTTTGTTTATTGTTTTAAATTGATTTTATTGTAAGGCACCTGACACAATCTTTGGATATAGGGTGGAATATAAATTTTATTGTTGTTGAATATTGAGTTGACACATAGGTAAATCCCATTGATTCAGTGACTCTAATCAGGACCAACAGGATATATTGTAAGTCTGAGAATAACTGCTTCTCTTTTATCTAGTCCAGCATTCTGGTCTAACAAGACCCAAACAGACACAAGCAAGCAACTCATAAGTAGGACATGAGTGCAACATTACCCACCTGTTCATGCTCCCCTGCAATTGATATTCAGAGGGATTTTGCCTCTGATAATAGCCATCATGACTAGGAGCCACTGAGAATCCATGATAATCCATGAACAACCATTGTAAAGCCATTGAAAATGATGTCCATCGCAACATCTTTGTCTCAATAGTGAAATTCATATTCCAGGAAGGGGAAATATCTGACACTTTAGCTGTTTCAGCCCATGAACTCCCATCACCATCATCCTGCCTTTCTCCCACTAATGGGACTCAAAGTGGCTAACAACCTCTTTAAAACTATACAAGCTAAAAACAGTACAAAGTGAAAATTACATTATAAAACACCCAATCAGAAGTGCCTTATACAAATCTGGATAAAATATAAAAACCTTCTATATAATAAGATCCCATCCTGGATATCACCAATAGAAGCCTTCTTTGCAAAGAACAAATTTGAAAAATCCCTAATAGAAGGTGAGAAACATCTAATAGCTAAAATGTATAGAATTTTATCGAGGAGTAATCATGAAAATGAATTAGTAAAAGACTTTATGGTGAAGTGGGCAAGAGACTTTGGGTACAATATAGACTTAGGGAGCATCTACACGATGAAAAAAGTTCAGCAATAATGCGGACAAAATACTTTTAGTTTGCATGAGCTTCTGCCGAGATTCACCGTATTCAGAAGGAGGGGGTCTGAAAACCCCATGTAGACTGCGATAACAGCTTTAGCTGTTTCTTGCAATCTTTTTTTAAAAGTACGTGAAAATGCGCATAATTGGCCATCTGTACAACCAATTCGAAAAGGGGACACAGCAGAGCTGAAAGATGATTGGTCAGACCTCGGAGGGGGTGGGCTTGCAAGGGAGGGCTTGCAATGCTGGAGCTGCCATAGTTTAGCCGGCAAAGCAGCAGAGAAAAAGTATGTAGTTTTTGTTAAGCAGAAAATAGCTCTTCTGCATCTGTCACTTTAAGAGAAAAAAAGGGGCTGAACAGAGGGAGATTTTCTGGACTCAACTCACTCAGGGCCACCTTTTTTCCCCGTGGATGGAAACAGCAAAATATTCCATTCCAAGCTTGCAAATGAGCTGTGGGCACAAATGGGCACTGCAGCAAAAGGGAGGTAAGCTGTTATTTTTCACTACAAATTCTCCCGTGTAGCTGCTTCCTTGGGTTGTTGAGAGAAACTGCAAAAATGACAACTCTTACACTAGAAGTTACACAATTAAACAAATTATTGGAAAGTAAAAACCGATGGTACCTTTCTCCAGATAAAATAGAAAAACGATATAAAATACAAATAACTTGTATTGGAAGTGCCATAAAGAAATTGAGACAATACTCCATATGTTTTGGAATTGAGATAAAGGACTTTTTCAAACGGTTGGAAAAAACCACGAGGACGTCGGGAAAAGAACGGGGCTGTGGTGCTTACACAGCCCCATTTCAGACAACGCAGTCCTCCTCTGTCCTCCTCCTGACCTCCTTCTGATCTTTCCCCATGCTGCTCACACTGCTTTTTACTGACTGAGGTTTTTTGTCAATAAAAAGTGGTGCCCACAGCATGGGGGAAGGTCGGGAGGAAGACGGAGGAGGACTGCCTTGTCTGAAATGGGGCTTTGTACGCACCACAGCCCCGTTCTTCTCCCAACCTCCATGTGAGTTTTTCCAACCGTTTGAAAAAGTCCAAAGTAAAGAAATTTTGGTTTATGGTGAAAAGTAAAATGCAAATTATTCTAAAGATGAAACTTCCACTAAGAGGTTTTTCTATTGGGACTGACTCAACCTGAGGGGACGTGTGATAAAGGAATGGCCAGGATATGTTGGCATTTGATTACAGCTGCAAGAATTCTTATTGCCAAACACTGGAGAAAAGAAAATGCCCCCATGGAAAAGGAATGGTTGGAGAGAGTAATGGATATTGCTAGGGTTGCTATAAATCCTGGCAAACTGGGAAGTTCCGGGATTAAAGAGAGTTAAAATTGTCCCATGATGGAACTATGGATTATTAACCACCTTTTAATTTTTTTTAAAGAATATGCTGCTGTTCTTAAAAAGGGCACTTCTGTATTGCATTTATTTTTTAAAAAAAATACTTCACCATAGTAAAGTTTTTCAAATGGCCAAGTGCAAAATTAGTTTTTAGTCTTGAAATAATAAACATGCCCAAGTGTGTCTCCTTGCCACTCTCTCATTTATGGCTTTGAAATATTTTTTAAAAAAAGTTTTCCCCAAGATGTGGACTACATCTCCCCTCATTGAGTGTTTAGCCAGGGGTGGGGGCAAAATGAAGGCATTGCTCCTCCAAATAAGAATTCTCTCTCCCCACCCCCATGAAAATTTCCTTCAGGCCTCTAATGTCTAGCATTCCGGAGTCTCGGGAGATTATCAGATGCCCTTAATATGGCATTATAGGAACACCAGGAGATTGCCAAAGGGCTTCCCTTTTGGACAACGTCATCCTCATCCTGTTATGCTCCCATGCTGGTACTGTTTTGCCCTCATTTTTTCTTACTAGATTTTCAGACAACACTGTTATAGTCTTACTATTCCACTATATTTGCTATGGCTGCCTCCTGTTGAATCCTGGGATTTGCAGTTTAGGAAGGGGCATTTGCAACTCTCAGCCAGAGAGCTCTTAGGCCTCACTAAACTACAAATCCCAGAATTCCACAGGAGGCAGCCAGAGCAGTTAAAGTGGAATAGTAACACTATAACAGTGTAGTCTGAAAATCTCCTTAGTCAGCTGCAGTGGGAAATCCGTTCCAGAACACTTCTGGGTGTGATTGGGACATCCAGGTAAGTGACACCTTTTTTGTACCCTCCCTGGGTTACTTCGTCTTTTTTAAGTCTGTTTTTGTGGTTGCTGTAATTTTTTAGACTTTTTCTTTTTCTTTTTGAATTTCCCACGTGCTCATCCTCTTGCGAGAACAGCCTGGGATTTCAACTAGGAAGTGAATGCAGCTCCGTGTGAACTGCATTCACTCCATGGCTGCGGAGGGGGAGGGAAGCAAGCGCGATTAAGGTAAGTGTAAGAGTTCGTTACTGTGCCATGGCGGAGGGGGGTAGCAGGAGAGGAGATAGCAAGATGGGGACGCTATTTTTGTCCCTGTCTGATAATCTCCTCAGGACTTTTTCAGACGCAAAAAAGTCGTCTTGAGGGATCAGGAGAGGTACGCAGCTGTTCCGCAGCAGGGGGCCAGTTTCAGGCTACACCGTCCCTCTCCCGTTGTCGTCCGTGTTCCTTCCATGTTCGATTGAAGGAAAAGGCACCACTTTTTACTCACAAAGGACTTCTGTGAGTAAAAAGTGGCGCCTTTTCCTTCAATTGAACACGGACGACGACGTGAGAGGGATGGTGTAGTCTGAAACTGGCCCCCTGCCGCGGAACAGCTGCGTACCTCTCCTGATCCCTCAGGATGACTTTTTTGCATCTGAAAAAGTACTCAGACATTAAAAATCATTCACACTCACAACTCTCGTATTTATTGTGTTCACATTCTCTTGGTAAGTCTTCCTGCCCATTTTCTTTGGTTATCTAAACAGTATTTCTAAATGCTCAGCTGAAATTTTAATGCTAGAAATTTGAAGGAAATTTTCATGGGGGGGCAGAATTCTTATTTAGGAAGTGCTTTCATTTTACACCCCTCCCCATAGCTACACCACTGCCCTTCACCCCATCTAGCATGACCAGTTCTGTATTTTAGCTTATTCAGTCTCACACATCTGAAGGCACCACCCTGATGGAGTCTGTTTTAACCAAACGTGAACCTTTAACTTTTAGCAAAAAGGTAGGCCTGTCTCCCACATTTCTTGCCACTGCCCTTCCAGCAACCCTTCTCTTCTTAGCTGTGGAAAGTTTATGTCTGCAGGAGGGGAAGGAACTGTGCCAGCTCACCTTCCTGGTCTCCTGTTCGGCAGCTGACCTGTGTCTTGGCAACCCCAGGGCCTCTCGTGGACAGAGCAACGTTTGTCTCAAAGCATGTTGAACTTGGCAGGTACTTGCAATGTAATTCCAGTTTCAAGGACCACCTTTCAGGAGCAGCATAAAAGACACAGAAATGGCATCCAAACAGAGAAAAAGAAGCTGCCACCCCCCAATGTCCAGAAAACCATTGCAAATAACCCATATTTATATATGAGACAAAAGTGCCTTTGTTTCCTATAACTTCAAGAACACTACTGGGGTTGTACATCATCTTTCTTTTCTTTTTTTTTAAAGTTAATGTACAAAAAGTGTTACATTACTCTGGTTGCACTGTGAGTGCTCAAGGTAAAATGCAGGCATGTGTTTCACCTTTGTAAAAGGCCACACCAAATGCCCTATCTGCTTTACAAGCAGATTAATGACAGAGTGTGGTCTTCTCTTTCACACCCCATTGGTTTCTTCCTGTGGGTTCATTGCTTCCCATTATACACAATGAAGTCAATATTTAGACATGCTTTCCCTTAGAAACTTTGTTGATTCCCCTCAGGTTCCCCTGAAACATTTTGGCACACCAGAAAGAATGAACTGATTCTGTTAAGGGAGGAGGAGGGTGACTTACAAGAGCTTGTTATGGCTAACTGGACTTGAGTAAATCAGATGTTAGCTGCCTGTGTTGGCTTGTTTGAAAAGAAGCTGTGTGACCTCAACCAGCAGCCAAATGAGGCAAATTTTTTCCACACAAAGTTGACCATGGTTTCAGGCAACTGTGGTCACAAATCTTGGCAGGCCTTCTGGGATCAGGAGCCTGTGTGTGCCTAAGTGGGAGAAAACATATGTAAGCTGCCAAAGCAAAGATGGCCTTCAGAGTCTGCCATGCAATACATTTGTACTTCTGCCACCACTTTACAGTGTACCAATATAAGCAACATGATAATTATGATCCAGCAGTATAGTACAACATCTTCTCCCATGAGATAGATAATTGTGCTGAAGGAAAAATAAGAGTTGCCAACAATCCAGAAACCAACAAACTGTGTGTGTATAAGCAGGATTTCCCCCCACCTCTATGAATACTGGGAGCATTTCATGTGTTAAAGTTAGACGTACTGAACTAAATCAGAAATTGGAATGATGCAGCCTTACTGACATCAATGGACTACAAATTCCATGTTCCTTACCATTGGTGATCTTGGTTAGGGCTGCTGGGAGTTGTGGTCCAGCAATGTCTGGAAGGCTATAAGAGTCCTTCCAGCCCTTATAGTGCTATGATTCTAGCTTAACTGTGATGGCTCCATTCTATGGCATCCTGGGACTTGCATTTAAGGAGGAGTATTTAGAATCCCCAGCCAGTGATCCTCTAGTGCCTCACCAAACTCCAGGATTTCATAGGATATTGCCATGGCACTTGGGACTAGTAACTGGATTTAGGCCACAGTTTGACAAGTGGAAGGTTTCAGCTGAAAGTATCATCATAACGGACTGCAAGGAATCAACTCTGGCACACTTTTCTTGTGAACTTGACCTGATCTGCACTTCCCAGACTCTCCAGGAGCAGGCCAGGTGGTGTCTGGTGGTGGCCCTCATTGGCTAGTAGCCCAGCAGCACTGCTCTGCCCATCAAATGGTAGGTCCACCAGAAGCATAGCTTAGTGCCCAAGGGACTGAGCAGGCAACACCAGACACCTCCTGTTGGTTCCTAACCCTTCTTTTTTGTTTTGTCAGTCTTCACTTTACCTCTCTGCTGTTTCCTTTGCTGTTTCCATCATTTCCTGTTCCCTTGCCCTCTTTGCAGCATTTCAGCTACTTTTCCTCCCCTAGCTACTTCCATCCATTTCTTTCCATCACTCCTGACCCTCCTCACCCCCCACCCATTTTCATCTGAGCCCCTTGGCTGTCATGTCTCCCTATAGCACCCCCTCTAGACTGTTCAGGATCACTGGGGCCTGGAAACATGGCCATTGTCACAGGGGTGGTGTTGGTGTTTTTGGAAGCAGTGATGGAGAAATTGTACCAAGCAGAGGTAGCCCATCCCAGAAGAACCAGTGCCAGAGGAGAAGCAACCACCTATTTTGTGAGTTGTCATGGCCAAAGGTGCTTTTGGAGGGGAAATCAGGAAAAGTAATGCCTGATGGCCCTCATTGGTTGGCAACTCAACAACACTGCTCTGTCCATCAAATGGTAGCACTGCCACCCCTGGATGCCATGTATTTTCCAAAATCTGCCTGGTGACAGGTGGCTATAGATACAAACATATGAGAAATGTGCCATTTAGAAAGTAAGCAATGTACACATTTCAAATATACTAAAACTACTGTTTAGACACAGTTTAGTCAATACATCCAAGCAATGTGTACAGTTTAAAATGTGCAAAAACACATGCAAGTTTGGGAGTGGTGGGGGGGAATAAGCCAAAAGAGGACAGATTCAGTCCAATTTTCTAAATAAAGGATGGAAGCAGGAACAGACTGGATGTGGAAATGGGAAAGGGAAGAAGTCCATGACAAGCATACTTTAAGCTATGCAGCCAACACATGCAAACAAGGGGACACATTGCTAAGCTCTTCTTCTGCCTTTAACAGTCCAAGGTGCATCTGTGTGCTTCTTTTGTTCTTGCCATCACAGGATTGTCAGTGAAAAGAGCATCCTGGCATTGGTTTTTGTGGCATTTCCTCACCTGGATTCATGTGTAGGGGTCCACTCTGGAAGAGACCCTGGGCCAATCTCTGTCAACATTCTTCTGCCTGGCTCCCATCTCTGTATACAAGTCAGCTGAGTGCACCACAATACCCCTACACAGCCAACCAACACCAAAATTGCAGCCAGATAGTGCTCAGAATCCTTCTGCTCCCCCTAGCCCCTGATTGGCTGTAGCGGTGCAGCTCAGTACCATCAACTGAGATTGCATCTAGAGAGGATGTTGCAGAATGAGGAACTAGATACCTCCTTCCACAATGAGCTAAAAATATATACACTGGCACATTATGCCAATATATGCCACCAACAGGATGCCAGCCTTGAAGTCATGCACCAGTTTTTACCCCACATTCCAATTATATTTTTGAAATAAAGAAGGTTGAAAGGGGCAAACAAGAGGAGTGAGGCCCCAGGAAAGGTTTTGCTGTAAAACAACATCCATAAAACTAAAGGATCATAGGATCATAGAATCATAGAGTTGGAAGAGACCACAAGGGCCATCTAGTCCAATCCCCTGCCATGCAGGAATACACAATGGCTATCCAGCCTCTGCTTAAAAACCTCCAAAGAAGGAGACTCCTCCACACTACAAGGCAGTGTATTCCACTTCCAAACAGCTCTTACTATCAGGAAGTTCTTCCTAATGTTTAGGTGGAATCTCTTTTTCTGTAGTTTGAACCCATTGCTCCATGTCCTAGTCTCTGGAGCAGCAGAAAACAAGCCTGCTCCGTCCTCAGTATGACATCCCTTCAAATATTTAAACATGGGTAACATGTCATCTCTCAACTGTCTCTTCTCCAGACTAAACATGCCCAGCTCCCTAAGCTGATCAGTTTGGGGTTAGAATGAAAGTTCCATGATGAAAAAGCAGATTCTTCTTGGAAGCATTTGTTGCGATTATACTCTGCTAAACAAAAATGTCCGCTATTCTGGTGTGAGTGAGTAATTTGTTTGTGTGTGCATAGAGGATGGACTTGTGCTTTACAAGGAACCCTGAGAAATTCACATGTCTTTATAAGTGATACCACCATGTGATACCACGGGAACCACACAGAGGAAGTTGCTGGGGAAGAGAGGGTCACTTCACATACACAGGAGGTAGACAGCTGGAGGGATGTCACACACAGAAGTAGAAAAAACATGGATTGTTCTGGCAGCTTGCAGCTACAGAATCAATTTGAAGCTATCTCCCTTATCAAGGACAACGAGGAAGAGCAACATGGACAGACTTCAGGGGCATGGCAGGGGACCCTGAGAGTACCACCACAAGGAACAGCCACTGCTAAGCTTCGGGGGAGGTGTGTGGTGGTGGTATGGACTCCTTGCTGAGGGGCACAGAAGCAGTGATTTGTGGGCCTGACAAGATGTCTTGGGAGGTGTGTTGTCTCCCTGGGGCAAAGATCCATGATGTGACAGAGAGGCTGACAAGACTGGTCAAGCCGAATGATCATTAGCCCTCCCTTTTGGTCCATGTTGGAACCAATGATACTGCAAGGCACAGTTTTCTGAAGATCCGAAGTGATTATGAGGCTATGGGGAGGAAGCTGAAAGAAATGGATGCACAGGTTGTCATCTTGTCTCTTCTGCCAGTTGAAGGGCATGGTCCAGGAAGGGAGAGCAAAATAGCCAATGTAAACAACTGGGTCCATAGATGGTGTCGCCGAGAATGATTTGGATTCTTTGATCATGGGCTGTGGTTTCATGAGGGGGGACTTCTGGCAAGAGATGGGGTACATCTCATGACAGTTGGCAGAAACGTTTTTGCCAACAGTCTCAAGAATTTGATCAGGAGGGCTTTAAACTGAGTCATATGGGGGAGGGAGACAGTATTCTGGAAGGCAAAATGGCTGGAGAAAATAGTCAAACTGTCATAGAGGGAACTAGGCAAACAATGCAAGGACCCAACAGTGGGAGGCAAAAAAACTTGCACAGGCAGCAAGTAAAGGGAACACATGGTCTTAGATGTCTCTACACTAATGCACAGAACATGGGAAATAAGCAAGATGAACTTGAACTCCTAGCACAACAAAGCAAATATAATAGGCATTACTGAAACCTGGTGGGATGAGTCTCATGATTGGAATGTAGGAACAGAAGAGTATAACCTTTTTAAGAGAAACAGGCCAAACAGGAAAGGAGGAGGAATAGCATTATATATCAGGGATATTTACACCAGTGAAGAGATCCATGACATCAACACTGGAAGCCAGGTAGAGAGCATCTGGATAAAAATTAAAGGGGAGGGAAACAACAGGGATGTTATTGTGGGACTCACTATAGACCCCCAAGTCAGATGGAGGAATTGGATGATGCCTTTCTAGAACAGATGACCGCACACGCAAAAAGGAGAGATGTAGTAGTGATGGATGACTTCAACTATCCTGATATTTGCTGGCAATCTAACTCAACCAAAACTTCAAGGTCTATCAAATTCCTTACTTGCCTGGAAGACAATTTCATTGTCCAAAAGGTGGAAGAGGCAACAAAGGGGTCAGCTATTTTAGATCTGATCCTAACCAAAAGGGATGACCTGGTTAATGGGATACAAGTGGTGGGATCCTTAGGTGAGAGTGATCATGTTCTCCTGGAGTTTGTTATTCAATGGAAAGGAGAAGCCAGGCATAGTCAGACACACATTCTAGACTTTAGGAGAGCTGATTTCAATAAACTCAGGGGTGATCCCATGGTCAGGAATACTAAAAGAGAAGGGACTTCAAGATGGATGGGACTTTCTCAAAAGGGAGATACTGAAGGCACAATTTCAAGCAGTACCAATGAGGAAGAAAAATGGGAGGTGTCTCAAGAAACCAGGATAGATGACTAAAGAACTTTCAATAGAGCCAAGTTTTAAATGGAACATGTATAGGAAATGGAAAAAGGGAGAAATCACCAAAGAAGAATTCAAACAGATAGCGAACACGTGTAGGAGTAAAGTCAGAAAAGCTAAAGCACAGAACGAGCTCAGGCTCGCTAGAGAGGTTAAGAACAATAAAAATGATTTTTTGGGGTATGTCCACAGCAAAAGGAAGAAGAAGGAAACGGTAGGGCCACTACATGGAGAAGATGGCAAAATGCTAACAGGGGACAGAAAAGGCAGAATTACTCAACACCTTCTTTGCCTCAGTGTTTTCAGAAGAGCAAAAGGGTGATCAACCTGAGGATAATGGAACAGAGGACACAATAGGGGAAATCCAGCACAGAACAGGTAAAGAGGTAGTACAGGAATACCTTCTTAATCTAAATGAATTTAAATATCCAGGACTGATGAACTACACCCAAGTGTATTAAAAGAGCTGGCAAATGTAATCTTAGAGCCATTGGCAATAATCTTTGAGAACTCCCGGAGAACAGGAGAAGTCCCAGCGAACTGGAGGAGGGCAAACATTGTCTCCATCTTCAAAAAGGGGGGAAAAAGAGGATCCCAACAATTATCATCCAGTTAGTCTGACATCAATACCAGGGAAGATTCTAGAGCACATCATTAAACAGAGAGTCTATGAACATTTAGAAGGCAATGCCATAATCACAAAAAGTCAACATGTGTTTTAGAGAAACAAGTCATGCCAGACTAATCTGATCTCTTTTTTTGATAAAATTACCAGCTTGGTATATGAAGGGAACACTGTGGATATCGCATACTTTGATTTCAGTAAGGCCTTTGACAAGGTTCCCCATGACATTCTTGCAATCAAGCTTGTAAAATGTGGGCTAGACATGTTAACTGTTAAATGGATTTGTAACTGGTTGACCGGCCAAACCCAAAGGGTGCTCAGCAGTGGTTCCTCTTCGTCTTGGAAATATGTAACCAGTGGGGTGCCACAGGATTCTGTCCTGGGCCCAGTGCTATTCAACATCTTTATCAATGACTTGGATGATGGAATTAGGGGCATACTTATCAAATTTGCAGATGACACCAAATTAGGAGGAGTAGCTAATACCCTATAGGACATGATCAAAATTCAAAATGACCTGAATAGACTAGAAAGCTGGGCCAAAGCTAACAAAATGAAATTCAATACGGAGAAATGTACAGTACTGCACTTACGGTGGAAAAACGAAATGCATAGATATAGGATGGGGGAGACCTGGCTGAACAAGACTATGTGTGAAAGGGATCTAGGAATCCTAGTAGACCACAAGTTGAACATGAGTCAACACTGTGTTGCGGCAGCTAAAAAGGCCAATGTGATTTTGATCTGCATCTATAGAAGTATAGTGTCTAGATCAAGGGAAGTAAAAGTGCCACTCTATTCTGCCTTGGTCAGGCCTCACCTTGAATACTGTGTCCAGTTCTGGGCACCACAATTCAAAAAGGATATTGACAAATTGGAGCGTGTGCAGAGGAGGGCAACTAAAATGGTGTAAGTTCTGGAAACCATGCCTTATGAGGAAAGACTTAGGGAGCTGGGTATGTTTAGCCTGGAAAAAAGATGGTTAAGGGGTGATATGATAACCCTGTTTAAGTATTTGAAGGGGTGTCACATTGAGGATGGAGCAGGCTTGTTTTCTGCTGCTCCAGAGACTGGAACACGGAGCAATGGATGCAAGTTCCAGGAACAGAGATTCCACCTCAACATTAGGAGGAACTTTCTGACAGTAAGAGCTGTTCAGCAGTGGAACACACTCCCTTGGAGCATGGTAGGATCTCCTTCCTTGGAGGTCTTTAAACAGAGGCTAGGTGGCCATCTGTCAAGGATAGTTTGATCGTGATTTCCTGCGTGGCAGGAGGTTAGACTGGGTGGCCCTTGTGGTCTCTCCCAACTCTACAATTCTATGATTCTATGCCTTCCACCCATATTGAGATCACTGTCATAGATATTTAGGCTTCTCCAAGGTACAAGCCCAGTTTTGTTATCACTGCAAAAGGGTCCCTAAGTTAGTACAGTGCTTTAAATTTCCCCGTAAGAGTGAAACCATTATGTGCCCTTAGCAAATATGCTCTTATGTGGCAGAAATAACAAGATATACTCAGGAGCACCTCTAGAGTGTGTGTGCTAAACCTGGAACCCTTTCACATTACAGAGTTATAGCACCATGATTCCATTTTAACTACCACAGAATCCTGGGATTTGGAGTTTAGAGAGGGGTGTTGAGAATTCTCAGCCAGAGAGCTATGGTGCCTCACCAAGCTACAAATCTCAGTATTCCACAGAATGTTACCATGGCAGTTAAAGGGGAATCATAGTATAATGTGAAAGGGTCCCAAGCCCCTGTAAATCAAATCTCTGCATGGTTCTATCCTGGAGTTCTTACCTGGCCACACAACAGCTCTGTCCAGGCATTGTCTCCCCTTATTATTAGAACTATGGGATGAGAAGCCTTGGTTTCCCAGCATCACATCCTCATTTATGGTCTGCTCTAGAGGGCAAACATCTGCATCAGAGAGTCTGTTGTATCACATAAACTTTACACTTGTTTTAGATTTTCAATTGAAAGGAGCCCACACTAGTGGACAGGGTTAATTCTATTCAGGAGTGTACATATCTAAAGGGGAAGAGGACTAAATGAGAACATTACCTTCCCAGTGAAATTTTCCTTCAGTTCCCAATTGTTCATACCTAGAACTCTTATATTTGCTGTGTTTGCATTCCCTTGGTAACTTTGCCTGTCCCTTTTCTTTGGATGCTTAAACTGTCTTTCTAAATCCTCAGCTGACATTTTAAATTACTGCAATGCTAGAAATTTGGAGACTGAAGGAAAATTTCACTGGTGGTGGTGGTCAATGCCTTCATTTTGTTTCCCTGTGTAGCTACACCCTCGGCTCTACCATTAGACAGGGTTAGGTGGATGCTTCAGGCTGCAGATACTATGGGGCAGCAGCAGGGCGCTGAAGAGAGCTGTGTGATAAATTGTCAGCACTCTCTGCCTTTAAAATTTCAGGTGTCGTGGAGAATACTGTAGCCCAAAAAGGCTCTGGTGTCTAGAGGGAGAGGGAGAGGCCATTATGCATCCTGCATTTATGATAATATTATCAACTGTAAGCCTTATGGTTAGATCCAACAAGACTACCTTTGATTTTGTGTGTGTGTGTGTGTGTGTGAGAGAGAGAGAGAGAGTGTGACTTGGAAGGTATCCAATTCTTAGGAAGAATAATTCATGCAGTCTTCTGCAAACCCATTTAGAGGTAAATCCCATTGAGTGCAAGGGAAGTGTATCTAGGATTGTGGCTTATCAGACCTTGCTAGCTAGAAACAATGCACTGACCACTATCTTGAGAGACTGAATTACCTCCTCTTGGGTGGCAAGAAGTACAAGCAGTGAATAAACACAGCAGTCATAGCCAATGTAGTAGTAGAGTGGCACTTAGAAACACATTTCCAAAGAGCTGTCAGATGTGTCAAAGGCTTCTCTTTGACCATGTTTCTCTTATGAATGAAACAACAGTCTCAGAATTCTTGCCTGGCATTATAAACTAAAGTAAGAAACATGTAAAGCCTTTTATTGATGTCAACCCCATAATATTCCTATTAGCACAAACTACCATAAGAAGGGGTGATATTTTCTTGTTCACTTGTCTCTAGGCAATCTTGTCCCATAATCATGTTTTCCAGTTAGAAAAAAGAGAAAAGCTTCATTTTGGCTTTGGCAGGATGCCCGGATATGGGTATTTTAAAGTATGATTGTGGGGTTTTGGAACAAAGATGTGGAATAATCAGAGCACCAGTTATTCCTGCTTAACTGGCAAAAGGAGAGAAAGAAAACACAGGCTTCCTCATGAAGACACGGTGTGCATTTCTACTCTAAAATGGCTACTATTCTTTCTTTCTAAGTGTGTGGTGTCAGAAGAATTGGTTGCATCCATCTCTATTTAAAAAACAAAACAAAACAACAAAAGGTGTACAGTTACTCAATATGTAGACTCACCAGGTTACAATAGTGCTTACTGAACAGGATTGATTAAAAACAGGATAGAAGGAGGGAAAATGTAGAAAGAAAGAGAAATCAGCCCAATGGAAAGTTAAAAAAAAAATTCTCCAGAAATGGAAAAACAAAACAGAGATACTGTTGTTGCTACACTGGGTTTGGACTAACTTAGAGATGGAAACCTGTGTCCCGTTGTTGACTCTGACAACAGTCAAGGTGATAGAAGTTGTAGTCATCTGAAGAGCCACAAGTCCCCCCCCCTTGCCAATCACTCCTCCAAATACTATCTTGGGGGTCCCTTCTAATCCTGTGGTTCTGAATTGTAAAGGTAGGGCTTGCTACAGCCATCACACTAGGAGGATTGCTGGAGACCTTCTTAATGGCCCTGGAAGAATGGACTAGTCCCTTCCATTTCTTCAGGTGATTACCTGACTTTAGCCATGACCAGTGATTTTTCTGTAAAAGCCAAATATGTCTTCCTCCATTTTCTCCCCCTTCCCAACATGGAGATAATGTTGTCCAGATTTGTCTGTATAAATGCAAGTGGCCTACATTTTCTGGGGCAGATAAATAGGGGAATAGGATCAGAATGTCCAGCTGGAACTCTGGAAAATGTAGGAGCTGTTGGGGTGTTGAAGCTGTAAATCTTGACCTATGCTTAACAATCTGTGGAAACTAAGCAGACATATTTCAGAGTTAACCTGAAGAAAACAGAAGTTCTTTACCAGCCTGCACCACAGGACAAACACCACCATACCCACATTGCCGTCGGCAAATCTGTGCTCAAGTCTGTTCAGCAGTTCACCTACCTGGGAAGCATCATCTCCTCAGATGCCAAGATTGACAAAGAGATCGATCACAGATTAGCAAAGGCATATAGCGCATTTGGAAGACTTCACAAAAGAGTCTGGAGCAATAAACACCTGAGGCAAAGCACAAAAATCAGTGTGTATAGAGCCATTGTACTGTCTATTCTCCTTTATGGGTCTGAAACATGGGTCACCTATCGCCACCACCTATGACTCCTTGAACGCTTTCATCAGCGCTGTATACGCACAATCCTAAATATACACTGGACTGGCTATGTGACGAATGTTGCTGTCCTTGAGCAAGCAGGGATCACCAGCATTGAGGCCATGATATTGAGAATGCAGCTGTGCTGGGCAGGGCACGTTTCTAGGATGGAGGACCATCGCCTCCCAAAAATTGTACTCTACGGTGAACTCGCCACGGGTCAGCGTAAGAGGGGCGCTCCAAAAAAGCGATACAAAGACTCCGTGAAACAACATCTCAGGCTCGGCCAAATTGACCACCAACAGTGGTCTGCCCTGGCCTCACATCGGGAGGCACGGAGATGCACCATCCACAATGCTGCAGCCTTATTTGAGAACTCACGCCAAACAAGTCTTGAAGAGAAATGACAACGCAGAAAGAATCACAACCCGAAAGCATCACCCAAGGAGACCTTCTGCTGTGCTTTCTGCAACCGGACTTGTTTATCTCAGATTGGCTTTTTTAGTCATCAGCGCACTTGCAGAAAGCGCAGGATGAGTCCTTCCTGAATCTTCATTTGTGAAGAAAAGCCAGAGATATTTCAGAGTTGCAGATGCCTTCTGTGACCTCCTTTCAAATCAAACTGAACCCAGGGTAACATTGGAGCTTCTGAATCCTCTCACCATTCAGATAATCAGGGTGCAAATGTTGTTGTTAACTCCTGCTACCTGAGAAGGTGGGGGTGCTTTAGAGCCCCACTTGTGATACCAAAACTATATTAATATTTGGGGAAATTATTATTAGCTCAAATGAAATGCTGTGAGAGGCAGGTAACTTTGGGACCTTTTCACCTATGTATACCAGTACTAACTGCAGAGAACTCCAGATTAAAATGAAATAACTGTTTTTTATTAATGAAAATAACATAAAAAGCATTCACACACCAACACTCGCTCCCAAGAACCACACAAGGTTAATGAAGAGTTTAAGGCAGAAAAGTTGGATAGAGGAATAGATTCAGGAAATAGGGCAATAGTTACCAGTCTTGAAGAGGAGCAGACAGATTCCTGAGGGTGACACTGAAAGTTCCGATCCAGGGGTGTGCTGACAGAGAGTGTCCAGATCTGTCCACAGTGGCACACGTTGATGGGATATTTATAACCCATTTCATGCCCTGAAGGTGCATTTTGGGCTGCAACAATGTCTAAATGATCCTCGCATGGGAGGAACAAAGGAGAATGAAACTCCACTGATTGGCTTCGATGGCTGGGTGATAGGAACTGATGGGTTTTTGACAACTTTGATTGTAGAACAGAAGGGGGGGGGTCTGAGGGATATTTCCTGAGAATTTGGGTTGTGTTGGTCACTTGATTGATTAGGATGTGTGACTCACCACGAAGGGCCCCAAGAAGGAATTAGCACATACTTCCTTAACAGTTTTGTTAACTAAGGACTTCCACTAAAATATTTCTAAGACACCTTGCCAGGTCTTTGTGACCTCCAACTGTCCTCACTTTGGATTACCCCAGTCTACCCGATCCCTTCAAAGTGTCCAATATTGCCAATTATGAGATATTATAGGGAGGGCATGGTAACACTGCCACCAAGTCAACTTTGACTTGAGCCCTGTTATTTTTACAGCATGATTTTCTATAACACTGACTTTTTAAGGAAGGAAACTATTGCATTATAGCAGAACTCACTGTACTGGAGCCTGTCAGTGGGGTGAGGAATCCACACTCATTTTAGTCTGAATTTTAAGGGAGCTGTTCTAAGTGCTTAACTCTATCCCCCCAAAAAAGAGCACATTAGACAGCTCTTTTAAAAGTTTGGACTACAAGCCAGAGTTTATTTACTGCCCCACTGATTCGGGAGCTATCAGGTGACAGTGGTGACCTGTCCTCTTTTTTTTCAGTGTGTCCACCCTACCTCCATCACTCTTATTTTTAGCAGGATCTGTGGGCAGGAGGCAGAGGGATTCAGTCTGTGCTGAGGCTTTGCAGAGGTGTTAGATTTCCTGGGAATATACTGTACTTCTTATTCACAATTGCACAGTAGCAAGGATTTCTATATCCTACAAAATTACTCTTCAAGTCTTGTCATATTTCTTGAACATATCTTGTCTTCAGCCCATGCTCCCTTTTTCTCACATTCCCCTTTTTGTTTCTCGTCTTTTTTTTTTCCTTAGCGCATCCAACATGTCATGCCACAGGGCTAATTTTGGAACTGAAAGCACAGTGCTCTTACAAAAGTATCTAGTCAGAGGAGCTCTGGTGTAAAGAACGGTCTCCATTTATGTGGTTTCATTCCACACTGCTGTAGTCAGCCCTTGCCCCTTCTCTTCGCTTTTCACCAGCAGCCACACTAATTATCATGCAAGCTCAAAGGCCAGTATTGAACAGAGGCCATGCAGGGAGATGGGAGATTCCATGCATATAAAGTATATATTTTTAAAAATACACTGTAATGCAGCCTAGCACAGGCTGGGAATGATGTCCTATATGCCATCCAAGCAAACAAACAAACCCCACAAGGGTTAAGCTGTGACCCAGAGACTATTGTCCTTTAGCATCTGTTAAGTACCAACACTATGCGCTATGTCACAGAAACCATGAAAGATCACATGGATGGCAAACTATACCTGCTGAAATTCTTATTAACTGCACAGGAGCCTTATCTTCTTTCTCACTCCAGCTGCATCCCACAGCTGCTGCAGGTATCGCACAAATTAATTCATGGATCAAAAAATAATACATGATTTAACAAGCATCATCCCATCTTGCCACAAACCCATCTTCTAATCATCTATTTTAGGTTACTGGAAAATGAAAACAATGCAGGATACAAATATAAAACATAAATTCAATATTAACTGACATGGCTGCCAACTTGTGTTTTTTTTTAACAGCCCCAGTTCTGCAGTTCTTATAGCAGCCACAGTTACGTGCACAAGTAAGTATTATTATTTTTTAAAATTAAATGCATAACCTGGCCATGGGTATTTCAAACATTATCAGTGGTATTGTAAGAAACAGGGAAAGTGTCGAGCCGAGATGAACCTTCCCTGTGACAGCTAGAAAAGTCAAATGGGAGGGGGGAGGAATGAATACCCATTAAAAGTGATAAAGATATAATAGAATCTATTAGCACCTTTGAGACTGAGAAAAAGAGAGCTCTAGCATAAGTTTCCTGTCCACACCATCATATAAATGGAGTGACACATCCATATGCATGGAGTAAAGGAGATGGGACCTGTACCCATATCAATATACTAGACTTACTTCCACTATTCATATGTTTATGGGCTCATCTTAGCTCATATGTAAAATATGTCTTCCACCTATGTCCCTTTAAGTATTCTTTAAGACCATCAGCTCCTATACCTTAATAAAGAATTTCTGCCATTGTTCCTTGTCATGCAACCAGGTAACAAGCAACACCTGGTGAAATTCATTCTTCTACACCACTATTAAAGTTACAGGAGGTCTCTCCAGTTTTCACTCTGGCAACCTCAGTTAAGACTGAATTTGAGCCATGGGGAGAGGCAGGTAAGAAATCATCATCATTGTTGTCATCACTATACCCATATGTTTTGCATTACCATTATAATTCACATTCCCCACCTCAACCCCACCCATTGCTGTTATGAACCCCATGGCTGAGGACTCAGAGGAGAAAGCAGAGAATACAGATGATATTGAGGGGGAAAGCATAACTGAGTCTGAAGAAGCAGAAACTGCTCCAGCCCCCTCCAAGAGGCTGGAGAACCAGAGAAAGAAAAGAAACCTCTCTCTGAAGAACAAGCAGCCTGCCAGCCAGTGATAGATGATACAGATGACATGCCACCTCCCTTCTCTGTATGCCAAAGAAACAAACACCACACCCTGCTGCATTTAAATACCAAACGCTGAGCTGCCTCCTCACTAATGAGGCCCAGCTAGGCTGAAAGCTCTGGCTATAAATCTGGGAGCAGGTCTTCCTTTAAGCCAGTGCTGACAACTGCTGTTTGTGTTGTTGCACTTCTCCTGGATTCTTGCTGGCCTTGAACTTCAAATGGACTTCTAGACTGTTTCTTTAACCCTTTGCTGACCATGAACTTGGACCAAGGACCTGACTCTACTGAATTCTGGACTGGCTTTTGACTTCTCTGGCACCTGGTATGGACAACTGGTAATCGAACTCTGGACTGGCTTTTAACTACTCTTGCATCTTGTATGGATTATTGGTGACTGACTTCTGGACTGGCTCTTGACTTCTCCTGCTTCTATTGTGGACAATTGACAACAGGCTAGAACTGCACCCCTTACCCTGTTGTCCCTGCATTCCTCCCCTGTTGTTCCTCAGGCACTTGCCACTGAGTTCAGGACAATTGTTATATATGTCTATCCTGAGGATCCACTCCATGCATCTGTTAAAGTAGACTGGAGCCCATGAAAGCTTATGCTAGAAATGTCTTTTTCTCAGTCTCAAACAAATATCTTATTTCTTTTATGCTGAAACAGACTAACACAGCTATATCTCTGAGTACCGTTAGATTAAAAGTGAGATTAGACATGTCTGTTACTAGAAGCCCAAAGGCAGGGTGGTGATTATGGTTGCCAGGTAAAATAAGGAAGAGGGGCCCAGTCCCTTTAATGAATGTGTGGAAGATGGAATTTCAGCATGTGCTGCATGTCATGCAAGCAACACTTGCTGAAATTCCCTTTTACACACCTATTAATGATACAAGAGCACTGTCCATTATTTCACCTGGCAACCCTACTGGTGACCGTCCAGCAGAGCAGTAAGCTGCTGAATTTGGAACTCACATTTACCCTCCATATAAAATTTAGAGCCTCACTTTGAAAGAAAGTTCAGAACAGCATTATCCAGCTAGGCAACTGCTGGCAGTGGGGGCTAGTACTAAAGCACTTGACATGAAAGGCTTATTCATTCTGGCAGGGTTGGTATTTAACAGCAACATCTCAGAGAGTTGTCAGGATAGGAGCAGAGATTGGAAAAGCTTCTTTTTTGGACTACAGCACCCCCAAAACCCTAGCCAACATAGCTAATGCCCATGCTGTAAATTATAGTCCCAAAAGGTAACCTGTTCAAGGCATGGTTGAAGGGCACACTCGTTTCTACCCCTTCCATCTGTCATCATGCAGGGCCAGATTGGCAGTGGATTCAACTGATGCAATTGCTCCAAGCCTCTCAGTCCTTAATGGCCCAGGGCTGAAGGGAAAAGGTGTGGCTCATTTCCTCTGTCTCATTCACTTCCTGAATCTCCCATTGTTTCTGTTATTCCAATTTCATGTGTTCCTTGAGCAATTGAGTAAAAATGCATGGGGTCAGGGCTGTTAGTCTCACACCAAAGATGCAAGCCTGACAAATAAATTTCTACAAGAAGATTTTTATGTGGCTGTCCACTATACAGTTGTCCCTTCATATTCGCTGGGGTTTGGTTCCAGGACACCCTGTGGATACCAAAATCCATGAATACTCATGTCGCAGTATATGCAGTGGCATAGTAAAATGGTGTCCCTTATATAAGATGGCAAAATCAAGGTTTAAGTTTTGGATTATTATTTTTTAAAGAATATTTTCAAGCCGTGAACACTTAAATCCATGGATTCAGAGGGACAACTGTAGTTTGTATGTTATATACAGTATTGTTTAGTCATTTATTTGTTTAATTTCTGTACAGCCAGTCCTAGAATGACCCACACAGGTGTACAAAGGCAAATCTGTTTTTCAGTCTCAATCTCCAGCAACTGCAATCCGGCTATCTCTGTGCTAAACCAATGTCTACTGATGGTAGTGGACTAGATGAGGGCAAACAAATTGAAACTTAATCCAAACGAGACAGAGGTGCTCCTAGTCAGTCAAAAGGCAGATCCGAGAATAAGGATTCAGCCTGTATTGGATAGGGTTACACTCTCCCTGATGTCTCATGTTTGCAGCTTGGGGTGCTCCTGGACTCAGATCTGAGCTAGGATGCCCAGTTTTTAGCAGCGGCCAGGCATGCATTTGCACAGCTAAAACTAGTGCAGCAGCTGTGCCTGTGCCCTGAGATATTGTATCTGGCTACAATGATGAATGCCTTAATTACATCCTGTTTGGATTACTGTAACACACTCTACATGGAGCTGCCTTTGGAAACTGTTCGGAAACTTCAGTGGGTCCAAAATGCTGTGCCTAATTGCTGATTGGGGCAAGGAGCATATAGCCCCCCCTTGCTGAAAAAGCTAAACTGGTTGCCAATTAGTTTCTGGGTAAATTTCAAAACGTTGGCAAAGATCTTTAAAGCCCTATACGGCTTGAGTCCAGGCTATTTGAAGAACCATATCTCCCTATATAAGCCTGTCCATAGAGATCTGTAGGGAAGGCTTTGGAGATTTTCAGATGCGATTTTCGGCAGGATATATTCCAAAAAAGCTCCATTGCTGCCGCGCGGTAGGGGAGCAGTTTTGGACGACGCCGTCCCTCTGCCGAACCGCTCTGTGTCACTTCCGTGACAGAATGGAGGAAACCGTGTCGTATTTCACTCACGGGCAACAATCGTAAATGAAATATGACGCAGTTTCCTCCATTCTGTCACGGAAGTGACACGGAGGGGTTCGGCAGAGGGACGGCGGGGTCCGAAACTGGTCCCCTGCTGCACGGCAGCAACAGAGCTGTTTTGGAATATATCCTGCTGAAAATTGCTTCTGAAAATCTCCTTTGTCTCAAGAGATTTTCACACTGCACTGTTATAGTGTTACTATTCCTCTTTATTTGCTATGGCTACCTCCTGTGGAATCCTGGGATTTGCAGTTTAGGGAAGGACATTTACAACTATCAGCCAGAGAACTCTTGGGCCTCACTAAACTACAAACCCCATAATTCTACAGGAGGAAGCCAGAGCCGTTAAAGTGGAATAGTAACACTATAACAGTGCAGTGTGAAAATCTCCTCAGTCCCACCACAATCCCAAGCACCTCTGGTGAGGCTGCTCCCAAGTTGTAGAACTCCCTTTCCCAGGAGGTCTGGTTGGCCCCCTCCCTGGTGTCTTCCCACTGGCATGTATGGACCTCTTTATTTAAGGAGGCATTTGGTTTTTAGAATGTTGCAGCAGCTAGCTAATACACATTGGAAACTGCTTAATGCAGTGTAGATGTGTAAATTGCTATTGCTTAAAACAATTTGTAAGCCGCTCTGATAGCCTTGTGGCAGAAGAGCGGGGTATAAATAAATAAATAAATAGCTTTCTAATGCTATTTTTAAATTGTATGTTTATTTTATTTTTTTAATCAAAGTTAGTTTAATTGTGTTTTAACTTTTGTGTTAAGATGTGTTGTTGTTTTAAATTGTACTTGTGTTTTTAAATGTTATATGTCTCCTTGAATTACATGCCAGGAGAAAGGCAGAATATTAAATCAATTGGGTAACCAAAGGCCCAGTGCATCTCAATGAGCAATGAGCTGGACAGGGAAGATTTAAACATGAGGTTTCATGTTGTTGGTTTATAAAAGTAAAGTTGAGGAAATGCTCCCTTTCAAACTAGCCTAGAGGCCACTGCTTTTTGAGCTTGCCGAGGCTAGAGGCAAGTTTCATTAGGGAACAGGCCTAAATTTCCCCATTCCATCCTATTTCCATTTAGATGCACAGCTTCCAGCGTATCTTTGCTCTGTTGCTGAGGCATGCAGTTCACCAATTAAACCGAGGGAAGATACATTTAGTGGACATCAAAACAGCCGAGCACATTGAACACTGAGTAACATTCCTCCATTATCACACACCTAAAAGCCTTCCAAGCTGCAACACCTGTCCCTGTTGCCCCTGGCAACAGCTACAGACATAATTACATCTGAATGAGTAAGACTTTCACAAGCAATTGGAGTACTTTTCATAGGCCCTGCACATCCCATCATACCCAGCAAGATTGTTTGCAGGCCTGAGGTATGATCAAAGGCCCTCAGTGACTCATCTCAAATCCCATGAATGATCATTAGGTGAAATGGGAGAGAGAGAGAGATAATCAGGCTGGCCTGACTATCCAGCTGTTAGGCTTGCAGGTCTAATGGGAAGGCATTGCTGTGGCTGAAGACTTCATTTGTTTGGAGTGACTCATGGGAATTGTAAACTGCCTACCGAAAAAATTGCCTGTATGCTGTGGGAGAATCAAGGCACTAAAACTCAAGCATGCTGTGTTCCGACCACTGCAAACAATTGTGGGATTCAGGGAGAGTCACTGATATGATAAGTACTCCATGATCTCTTGGTTTTGCAAGTACGCTACCACCACCCTTAAAAGCTATTTTTCCCCATTCTGTACATTTTCGAAAGACACATTTTCAGAGTGCAACTTTCTGTTTCACCCTGCTGACTTAAGAGCTCGGGACAATGAAAAAGCATATAGTAAAAAAGATGGAAGAATTTCCTGAGCATCACCTCCTCTAATTACGGTAGCTAGGTGGAAAAGAGAGCAAGAATCTCTCATGGGCAGGGTAAAAATCCTGATGTGTTTTGGACTACTTTAGCCTGGAGCTGTGGCACGTGAAATTTGGACTTCCCTAGCCCAGATTTAAGCATCACACCTGCCAAAGCCAGAATATGCATTGGGTTTTTACTTGGCTTCCCTTCAAAGCTGTTACTCATGCTTGACTTTGAGCTCCAGGAAAAGCAAAGCCCAAGCAGTAATCGCCCTCTCTGAAGCCAGAATGGGAGGCTAGTCTCACGACTGAGGGGTGAACTGCCCATTCTGACTTTCAGAGAGGATGACTACTGCTGGTGCTTTGCTTTGCCTGGAGCTCAGAGGGGCATTTGTGTGCTGGAAAATCAAAGCCCCAGTGGTAGTTGCTCTCTCTGAAGCCAGAATGGGTGGCTAGCCTTGTGACGGTGGGCTGAACCACCTATTCTGGCTTCAGAGAGAGTGACAACTGCTGGGGCTTTGCTTTTCCCAGAGCTCAGAGGGAAGATTGTGTTTCAGAAAATCAAATCCCCAGCAGTAGTCACTCTCTCTGAAGCCAGAACAGATGGCTAGCCTCATGATGGTGGGGCTTGCTAGGCATTCTGACCTCAGAGAGCACAACTACTGCTGGGGCTCTGCCTTTGGAATGAGAAGTGGTGCCAAGGAGGAGAAAAATGGTGGCACCCCTGGCAGCACTTGTCCTTTCTCCTCTTCCCACCCCCTGAATCCAGTGCAGATGGATTGTTCACAGAGCAGTTTTCCAAAACCTGGATTAAGGGGGTATTCCCAGAATCTGATAGAAATAGGGCTGTGCATCGTGTATTGCACCAGACTTGGAGAAAAGGTGGCAGGTTGTTTGGCACTATTGGGTCGGATTAGTAGGGGGATTCGGAGTTTTTCACTGGTGTAGACAAGCCCATAGCAATAGCATTAGCAATAGTATTTATATTTCTATACTGCTTATCGGTGCAAAGCACTCCCTAAGTGGTTTACAATGTGTTAGCTAATTGCCACCAACAAGCTGGGTGCTCATTTTATTGACCTATGGAAGGCTGAGTGAACCTTGGAGCCCTGTAGGATCAAACTCACAATGTTGTGGCTGCAGGACTGGCATTTAACCACTGTGCCGCCAGGTCATGTAGAAGAAGGGATTTCAGGAGGTGTAGCTTTTAAGTGGTGCAGTTAAGTGATTTTAGATATTCTGGGCTTAAGTTGTTGCTCTTTGTATGAGAATGTATGTTATTTCATTTCCTTCAAAATGTAGTAATCCAGCTGCTACATTTGGAAAGAACCTTTTGCTCATTTTGTTGAATGGGGCCCCATATTTCTTCCCATTACTCTTGCCCTGATGATTCCACTAGCTATATCTGCTGGATTTCTCTTTTACACAATGGCCATTGTGTTTCCTCTGAAATATAGCCTACAACACCTGGTATTCCCTGGTGGACCCCCATTCAAATCCTGTACTATGCAGGCCTGATGCTGCTTAGTGTCCAGGATCAAGAAAACCACATCTGAGTATACCTTGCTAAAGAAACCTCTGTGAAATTCATAGGGTTTCCATGAGATGATACGCAACATGAAGGCACAAATACACACCCAATTGCCAAATTGGGAGCCCTGCCTCCCTTTTCACATGGTCACTCATGTGTCCTAAGCTCACATGTTTGAAAGGAAGCATCTCTCCAATTATGACTTCTGAGTAAAAATGGCTAGATTTAGAATTACTGAATAATTAGTTGTGGATTTGCAATATTTTTACTGGGCTCAAGAAAGACATATATCACAGCTACAAGTAGATGAGCATTCAAAACAGAATTGGACAACTATGTGGGGGTCAGATGTCAGTTCCCTACTGATCTCCCTGCAGGTCAGGTCCCCACAGAGCAATTCCAAATACCTGCATTTTCCTAGGCATCTCCTCTCAAAAGGAAAATGCAATGGAAAATGGAAGTATTTGTGGGCAGTGTGCTGTATACTTTAGTGTTGGACTATGATTCTGAACACCAGGGTTCAGATCCCTGCTGGGTAACCTTGAGCAAGTCACATCCAGACTCAGAGGAAGGCAAAGGTAAACCTCCTCTGAACAAATTCTGCCCCGAAAACCCAGTGATAGGGTCACCTTAGGGCAGTGATGGCGAACCTATGACACGCGTGTCAGCACTGACACGCGTAGCCATTCCTGATGACACGCAGCTGTAGGCCTCCTCCCGTCCCCCCACCACCACCCACAACCTCACTATCCTCCCTAAAGTGGTATTCGGGGCTTCAAAGCCCCGGTCACCACTTTCCTCCAGCCCTCCACCCTCCCTAAAGTGGCGACTGGGGCTTTGAAGCCCTGGTTGCCACTTTCCTTCCCCCTCCCACCCTCCCCAAAGTGGGAATCCGCAAATATGCAGAACCGCAAATGTGAAACCCGCAAGTGTGGAGGAACAACTGTAGTTGCAAATATTTCATCCTCCCCTATTAGACACTCTGTGCCGGAGGTCTGTAGGCCAAAACAACAGAAGTCCGGCACAGACGTCTAGTTCTGGGACTTCCGGTTAAGCCAGGATCTTTGCCCTCACTTTCGCCAGCAGAGATAATGTTTTTTTTTCCTCAAAGTGACACACCACCCGAGTTATGCTCAATTTTTTGGTGAAGTTTGACACACCAAGCTCAAAAGGTTGCCCATCACTGCCTTAGGGTCACCATATCTCAGAAATAAATTGAAGGCACACAACAACAACAACAGGCTTCTGGGGGAGTGGTGGAAATGGGGGTATTTTTGTGTGTGTTTTCACATGTTTGGGGTTTGTCTGTATGGTTTGGGGCCAAAAATTGCCTCAAATTGTACCATTTTTAAAAAACAAATTGCAGGGTTGATGGGGGCTTTAGGGAACTGATGGGAGGCTCACTAGCCACAAAAGCAGGCAGCCCACAATCTGTCCATCAAACCTTCTTGCCTCCTACAGAGCTCTGAGCACATTTTTTCCTCTTGGCAGGACTCTTGTAGCAGTTACCAAAACGGTAGCTTGTCCCGTTTACAAAAGATGTAACTTGTTCTATTTTCCAAAGGCACATATCATGTGGCCAGAAGGCCTACCACAAGCAGATCAAAAGAGTTTGACTTTAGCAGCAGAAGCCTATATAAATCACTGGCCATACCTAATGGACACAGCCTAGGTGGCCCAGGTAAGCCCCACTTGTCTCCCCCCCCCAACACACCCATTTAGGTGTTCACTGTAAATTGTCAGGTACCTGCTGCTATTTTCATCATCCTGCCTGTGGTAAATCGGTTCCATTTTTATTATTTATTATTTTTATTTATTAAAGCTTCAAAAATAAATGCTAGGACAGTGTGCAAGAATGTGATTAAAATCGCAAGAACCTATTAAAATCACTAAAAAGACAGCATCATAATCAAGCAAAGAAGGCAGGTGAAATCTGACAGAACAGATAAAGTGTATCCACTAATTAAGATTAGAATGCTTCAGAAACAAAAAGGTTATGGGGTTGGCCCCAATGGGTATTTCATATATAGGGCACCACAGCCAAGAATGCTCTTTTCCTTGTTGTACAGTGTTGCCAGGCCAAAAGCATCCCATTCTCTAAGATTTCTGTGCCAAAAGCTGAGATCAGGGGGGAATTGTGACATCAAAGAAGTATGGCAGATATGTTTGGAGAAGTGCTGGGGGGGGGGAAATTACTTCCATGGAAATGGGCACAAGGGGTATCCAGGTAAAACCCAGCTAATGGCATAGTATGGCAATCCGGACTGGCAGGCTGGGCCATTTTTATGGGTTTACAGGTGGCAAAACACACTAGCAGCCACCACTATTCCTTCTTCTGGCATCCCATACAACCTAAACCACAGCATGTGTGACATGTGGGAAGTTTTTTCTAGACTGTACACTGCAGTAGGAATCATGTGACCTGTGACCTTTATGCAGTCATTTAAGCTGAAAGAAACCAATTTATCTGGGGCAGAGTAGACAATTATAAACCGCTTCCCAGGGCCTGCTCCACTAAAACAGTTTTAAGTTACTTTAAAAAATCAGCCAAATTGGGAAAAAAATTACTTCCAATTGTTACCTACCCTGATAGCCCCCATGTTGAAATATCTAATAATTGGCTGTATTTAATAATTTGGCATAAATGGCCATCCATGTGGTTGCAGGTAAACCAGGAACCCCCAAATACTAAGATGGGATTCATGTACAACCAAGGGAGGGGCTTTGGAAATCCCCCAAAACCAAATACTCAGGTCAGAACTTAGCATATGGAGGTGAGTTATTCACTAATCCACTCAATGATAGCAGAGTTCTTAATGCTTGTAAAATGGGTCCTTCCTTCCTACTCCCCTTCCAACAAAAGACCTTGCCTGTTCCTATTCAATTCCAAATGAAGCACCCATTAGCAATTGATAACTCTTCTAGAGCAGCCTTTGTTTAGTCATGGGAACCTCTGAGAAACATTGTATTCCACTCAAAATCCTATCCCTTCAGGGGAATTATTTCATATAAATATCACTCCAAAGCACCACCCAAGTGCACACAGTTCATCTTCCTCTCGACTCCACATCAGACAGTGTAGCCAGGTGTGCATGAATCCCTTGCTTTCTGACCTCATGTCAGATCATGTCACCAGTCTACTGTCCGGACCTCTTCGCTGTTGGTTTACTTTGTGATCTCAGCTTGGCAGGATCAGGACAGTATAATCCACTATGCCTGTACTCTATTCCTCTATCCAAATACTTCCAAATACTTTTGATGTGAGTGGCTGAAACCTGAGTGTTTGTGTGACTGCTGTTGATGTTAATATCCATTAAAGATAATTTCATTGTACCTTTTGGCTTAGAATCTCCTCCGTTATTACTGCTGTACATAGGTTAAAGGGTCCTGCCGTTGTCCAGCTTCTCGCATGCCAAGTTGAGCTAACTAAATTCTCCAAGTTAATATTACGACATTAGAGGGTCCCCACAGACCCCACGTATTTCAAGCAACACAATCTTCCAAAATGGTGTCTGCAACAGGACATAGCTGTCCTCTGGAGGGGCCCAAAATGTCATTGTGTGGCCCTTGGAGCACGACTACCCATATCCCACAGCTGGGGGTTGTGAAAAGCTCACAGCCAACCTTGAGTAGAGTTGCCAAATCTCAGGCTCTGACCTAAAGTGCCAGTTTTCACAGGTTGCCTCCAGGTGACAGCATACCCTCCAACATTTCACAGATGAAAACTGGGACACATGTGATCAAGAGACAGCCGTGTGGTCAAGATGGCAAAAGCTTATAAACCAGGAGGAACACACAAACTAGGAGAGGCTGTAGCCATTTACTTTTTTTTTTTGTATAATTTCTTTTTATTCATTTATAATAATAAAATACATAACAATTCCATTTTGTGGTTGACGGTCTCCACAAAATGGCAAGTAACTTTTACCCGAATCTTTTCCTGATGAGTTAATGGAATACATGCTACTTTTGCACTTTGAACTCAGTTTACAGCAATTGAAATAAGCTGAGACTTTTGGCTGTGCAGTTTGCTGCCCTTTGCAAACGATAGTACTGTACACAGTTGGCCCTCCATATCCACAGATTCTTTATCCATGGATTCAATCATCCTCAGCTTGAAAATATTTTTTTAAAAATAATTCCAAGAAGCAAACCTTGATTTTGCCATATTATATAAGGGACGCCATTTTATTACGCCATTGTATATAATGGGACTTGAGCATCCATGCTGCAACTCTAATAATGCCTCACAATCACCTAGGGGACCAATTGGAGTTGTAGGCCAAAAATATCTGGGAGGACCACAGTGTCTCAACCCAATTTGGAAATGAAATTTCTCCACTTTCAATTCTGTTAAAGGTTGAGTATCCCTTATCTGAAATGCCTGGGACCAAAAGCGTTCTGTATTTTGGAGTTTTGTTTTGTTTTTTTAATTTTGGAATACAGTACAGATACCTGTATATAAAATGGTGTAGGGCAGCAGGGGAGGTGGCAGTAGGACTCCATCCACCAGGCTTCCCTATCACTGGAGATAGGAAAGGAGAGGAGCAGGAGGAAGGGAGATGATGCAGTTGAGTTTGCAGCCAAACTGCCCAAGCGGTTGCTGTGATAGCTGCTGCTCTTCCACCAACACCACCAGTTCAGCTAAAGTGAGCCTTGGCTTGGAGGAGAGCCTCATTCCCCCCCCCTCACCCCTCTCCTCTCTCCCCTGCTTCCACCACCCAAGCGCAGAGTCCAGTCAGTACCTTTCCTACCCATGTCTTCTACAGGTGGGAACCAGTAATTGCAGTCAACTCTGATAGCAGCAGAGGCAGTGGTGGGGCTGCCAGCCGCCTGCTTCCACCTTCTGTATCCAGCTACCTGGTGCTTCTTGAAGTGTCAGACCAAAAAGACAAGTAATGAAGATTTGGGAACCATGTGGCTCTTCTCATGCTGTTGAAGTGCAATTTTCAGCAGCTCTAGCAAACCTAGCCAATGATGAAGATATATTGGCATGCTGTTTTCCTCAATCTATGTCCTTTTAAATACATTTGCCGGTGGCAACTGCATCACAAAATTCAGAGCAAGTGTGCAGTGTGAAGGTTAACTGTATTCCACAACCTGTGTTCCCCAATCTTTTCACTCTGGGAAGTATGAATTCGTTGCTTTGCTTAAAAATGCAGTCTTTTCCATCCTTAGTGTGTGGTCTCACTCAGTGAAATTTGGTAAACAGGGATGGTTCAACCAAGTCCTCATTTTTCATTTGTAGCTGCATCCTGTACTAAACAGGATGTTAGACTGGACAACCTTCTATGTTCTTTCCAAGTCTACAATTCTATTAAATATGTGATAGCTGTTGTGGCATGCATGCCTGTTTACAGGGGAGGAAATGGAGTAGCCTTGACTTTTCTTGTACCAATTGAAAACTTTTCCACTGGTTATAAATGTATTATTTTGACTACTAACATACCCACTAACTATCCTTATTTGGCAGGGGTAGCCCCAATTATTCCTTTTTTGTCCCATTTTTTTCAGCTGCTTTAAAAATGTCTCAGTTTCTCTCTCTCCTTCCCACTTTCCCCTTTTGTCCTAAGTTTATTTCAGTTGCTGCAAACTGAGGGTTCAGCTACATGGCAGTTTTTATTCCAAGAAGATGCAAGAAATAGTGAACTCAATTCTGTCACCCACTGTACCCATGATTTGTCGTGGGTAGTTGTGTGTAGTCTATATTAATCAGTGGCACTCCTTGCCACTATAGAATCAGCAATCTCCCTCCTCCTAACCCCAGAGGAGGCTCACAGTAGCATAGTCAAGAGTAAGGCATGTGGTAAGTATCAGTATAGGAAGATAGAAGTTTACTTTATTCAAGAGAAGTAGTCATGCAATTTCACATGAGGCAGGATTCTCCCCTACCTCAGGCAGGCAGGATTAAAGTGATAGCAATACAGAGTATCAAGATCAAAGCATTACATTACTCAGGTTACATTCAGTTACTGATTTAGCTACATTCAACCAAAGTAAAGAAATTAAAAAGAATTCCCTAACGCAACTAAACAGGCCCTAATCTCTACTAAATACTTGCAGTTTGTTGCCTTGAGATCTTGTCCAGGCAGCTGGGAGCAAAAGCCAGAGATGGAATGGCTGTGCTCTACCAGCAGAGCAGTCTCTGTTCCTTCACATTTTCCAAAATCTCTTTCTCCAAGTCCCACTCATCTCACTCACTGGTCTCAAACAAAAAGCAATTAAATCCTCTCCAGATTTCCTGGGCTTAAAGCTGTAATTGGTCAGTCCAGTCACATGGTGTTATGTTAATGATGTCATCTCATTAGCTCTGTGAAGGTGGTGCTTGGGCCCCTTCCCATTAACCCTTTTCTTACCTGATACTATGCTGGAAAGACAATCTGTTTACAGACAAAGGGAGTTATAGTTCTCTAGCAGAATGATGGGAGTTGCACCTTGTGGCAACATGATGGAACTCCATCATGACAGTAGTAAAGTCTTGGATTTGTTGTTTACACATACCCTGCACCTCCCTGTCTCCAGCCTCTGCTTCCCTCCCAGCCTCTGTGCAACCAGCCTTCCTAGCCTCCACTGACTTGCCCTTCCTCAGCGGCCAGCTCACGCTCCCTTCCTGACCACTTTTTGAGCTTGCTCAGCTTTGCCTTGGTGGGGAGGGACAGCAAGTCAATTGCACGAATGAGAGGAGAGGCCCAGCCAGCTGAGCGGCTGAGCTGTCAGCCACGGAGGAGGAACACAGATGGTCCCTGCTTGGCTGCTTAGCTGGCTGGCTGGGAAAGGAATGGAGGCTGGAGAAGGAATGGAGGCTGGGAAGGAAGCAGAGGCTAGAGGCGTGAGGTACAAGCACTTGTTCATCGAGAAGCCGCCGCAGCTGTTCAACAATGGCAGATCCTCAACTGAAAGGCATCCCTTGCAAGCCTGCCCCCTCTGAGGCCCAACCAATCACAGTGCAGCTCTGCTATGTGCCCTTTATCCATGATGGTTGCTGATTGATCAAGCAACCAATATTATGGGTTTTCCCACATTTTTTAAGAAAACCCGTGACAAATAGCAGGATGGAAAATCATGGACTTTGAGGGGGGGTTGCTAATGGGAGCTTAGTAAATTCAACAATGTTACCCCCCTGTGCTTTACTGGAAGCAATACAGGTGACATAAACTGATGGCTTTAACTCCCTTTTGAAAGCACAGAACTAATCAGCAGAGTTTTATATTTAAAAACACATATGCAGCAGACATGTGTTGATTCCAGTATGCAGGCTTAAGATAACCATCCACACAATTCCCCAATTTTTATTTCTAGCATAAAAGAGACTCAAAACACTTAAAAGTAGTTCAAAAGTATAAAAATATCTTTACTCACAGTCTCTGTGCATTTCTCATTGAATATCAGCAGCATAACAACAGGTGAAGGCTAAACTAGTAAAAATAACTAAAAACTACATGTTACAAACAAAATATGCAGGAGCTCTGCAAAGCAGGTCCTGCCTCTAGGAAAACCTCATGGTGACTGGTAAACCTCATGGTAGCTCTGCCTCCCCCACAGATAGTGAAATCCGTGGATAATAGCAAACGCCACCCACCAACAACACCCCGATGCCGCTGCAGGAGCTCTCCTGGGAGAAGGGAGGGGGAAGGCAAGATCCCTCCTTCCCCTCCCTTCCCCCCCACCAGTGCCATCTCCCCCTGCCATGAGCAGAGCTCTCCCAGGGGAAGGAAGGGGCAATTGAGTTCCCTCTTCCACCTCCCTTCCCCCGCCATTGCCATTACCTCACAACATGACCAGAGCTCTCTCAGGGGAAGAGAAGGGGCAGGTTAGATCCCATCTCCACCTCTGTTCCCCCAGCCCCCACCATCACCATTGCCCCCCCACAACTGGAGCTCTCCTGGGGGAAAGGAGGGGGCAGGAGATCCTCCTCCCCCTCCCTCCCCCCCACCATCACCAACTGTGAATAATTGAATCAGAGGTTGGTGAATCAGTGGATACGGGGGTGGATATTCTGTGCCTTGTAGGGGACAAGTTAGTAATAACAAAGCTTGGACAGCTCTCTCACGGAACAGACAAAGGAAACCAAAACTCAACTGATTGCTTTAGTTGCAGAGAGGTAGAACATTGATGGTTTTACGACAACCTCATAAGGTTGGACAGGAAGGGGTATGAGGGAGGTCTCTGTGGGTTATGGAATGAGGAATGGTCAAATGATTGTTTGATTGAATTATTGCTGGAAACTCCAAGGGCTGGAAAAAAGGATTAGCACATACCCCTTTCACGACTGGGTTGTTAGCATAAACCCATCATGGGGGCTTTCCGCTTAATCCTAACTTGGGCTTTCCCACCATTATAGTTCTAGACACATCTCAGGTAACTGTGACATCCTGCTGACGTCCAGCCTTCCTAAGCCAATGTGACCCCAAAAAGTGCCTAATATGTCCAGTTATGGAATCTCCAGGGAGTCGTTGTAAGACATGCTAATACCAACACCACAATGTGATTGATTGCATAGTATTGAAAAATGTGGTTCCTCTGGATACATCTTATCTGTGAGCAAGAAAATTTATGACACATGCCATCTTCTCCAAATTGTCTTATTACCCAATATATCTTGATTCTGAATTTTAGTCAGACCTTGGAAAAGTTGCCTTTTTAATCTAGAACTCCTCAAATACTTCATGATGGCTGGGGTACTCCAGAAACTATAGTGTTACAAAGGACTTTATCAGAGGGACCCTTAAAACCTGTTCCTGTTCCATTATCCACCCACCCACCCACCCATCTCCCGTCCCTGTAACTGAATAAAAAAAATGTTCACACATTGCCTTAATCCCGGGACAGAAACTGCTCCCCGCTCCTCCTGCCATCCAGGAAGTGAATGGAAGAGAGCCCCCTCCCCTTCCTGGAGACCAAATTGTGTGGGGAATTTAAAAATAAAAAAAAACCCAAACCTCAAAGAAGTGCACCAAGCAACTAAACACCCTTAAAAAAACCCAAGTAACCCAGGAAGGGAACAAAAAAGGCTGTCACTTACCTCTTTGTCCCAATCGAAACAGGAAGTGTTTTGCAGGGACCTCCCAGGACCTTACAGGGAGCCCTGCATCACACAGGGAATTTAAACATAAAAAAACAAACCCAGACATCAAAAAATTAAAGCAATCACCTAAACAGTCTTTAAAAGAAACAAATAAATAGGGGAGGGTACAAAAAAGTCTGTCACTTACCTGGATGTTCAGATTGCCATCAGAAGTTTTCTCTACTTACCTTCCAGAACCTTACAGGCGCAGGCAGCAGGGTGGGGGGGGGCGGAATTTAAAACTAAAAATACAGGCAGACTTCTAAAAAAAATTTTAAAAGCACCAAAACACTTTTAAAGCTTTAAAAGCAACATGGGGAGGGTACAGAAAAGACTGTCATTCACTTGGATGTCACGATTGTACCTGGAAGTGTTTTAACATCACACCAGCATAATGGCAAACCAGTTCACACACCCATGATTCCATTAAAGAAATGGAACGGGAGATCTATTGACAACTTTTCCCCATGAATAAAACAAAATGGAAAGCACACGAGATCAGTATGGGTGAGGAGGACGTCATCTGAAAAAAAACTCTTTAGCGATCCAGTGGCATTTCTGTTCCATTTCATTAAGCCTGTCTGATAAAATCCAAGGTAATTTTTCTAAGTTCTGAAATCTATTCCTTGAGGCAACCTGACATGAAGGGAGAAAACTGAGTTTTCTGTAAACATTTCTCATGATGGTTGTTATTACATTATTTCTGAGGTGGCTAGAACACAAATTTTCAGGACAGATGAAGGAAAATGGTTTTTAAAAATCCCCACAATGATACATAAAAATGATTATTAATTGTTTATAATGTAATTAATAATAGTTTATAATTGTTTTATTATTATTACCATTAATCTCAATTATTATTAGAATCATAGAATCATAGAATCATAGAACTGCAGAGTTGGAAGAGACCACGAGGGCCATCCAGTCCAACCCCCTGCCACGCATCCCTGACAGATGGCCATCAAGCCTCTGTTTGAAGACCTCCAAGGAAGGAGACCCCACCACGCTCCGAGGGAGTGTGTTCCACTGCCGAACAGCTCTTACTGTCAAAAAGTTCCTCCTCATGTTGAGGTGGAATCTCTGTTCCTGGAGCTTGCATCCATTGCTCCGTGTTCTAGTCTCAGAACAGCAGAAAACAAGCCTGCTCCATCTTCAATATAACACCCCTTCAAATACTTAAACAGGGCTATCATATCACCTTTTAACCATCTTTTTTCCAGGCTAAACATACTCAGCTCCCTAAGTCTCTCCTCACAAGGCATTAATAATGGCTAATAGTTTTTTAGCCAAATTCCAGATTATTTCTTCTTTGTCTTTTTTTTTTTTTTATCAACCAGCCCCCTAGTCTAATCTCTGCTTAGGGAAATCAATAATAAAGTCATACACAATCTGATCTCAGTAATTAAAAAAAAAAATCTTAAGCTTTACAACCTACTTTTCCACCAAAATACACAAAGTGCTTAATTGCATATAAAAAGTACAACAAAAAGTTCTCTACCAGTATTAAAAACAACAATCAGCCTATAAAACAACATGCTCCAGGAAAGATCATAAACAGGATATGCTGTACTGTTATCTATACCAAGCAATTGGTATTTAGTGGCACAGTACAACCTATGAATCTGGGGGTTCTGTTTAGCTATCATATATTTAATAGAATCATAGAGTTGGACAGGGCATTGGAGGTCATCCAGTCTAACTTCCTGTTTAGTGCAGGATGCAGCTACAGCATCCCTGCCAGAGGATCATCCAGCCTCTGCTTCAATAACTCCAGCAATGAAGAACCCACCACTTCTCAAGACAGTCTGTTCCACTCTCAAGCTGTTCTTACTCTTGAGGAGGTTACTTCACTGAAATCTGTACCCATTTGGTTCTAGTCCTGCCTTCTGATGCGACAGAGAGCAAATCTGCTATCATCTTTATGAGACTCCTTCAGATATTGGAATAGCACCATCATGCTGTCCTCTTAATTTTCTTATACATATCTAGCTCCTCCATTCCTTGCAGGAACTGGTTTCCAAACCCTGCACATTCTGGCTGCCTTCCTCTAGACACTGTCCAATTGTCGGTATCCTTCTATGGGATGCCCAGAACATGGTAGATCCAGGCGGGACTTGTGATTGGGACAGAATTACCTAATTAGGTATTATTTACATTTATACCCCACATTTCCTCCAAGTCACCTGAGTTGCCCTAGGAGCAGTTGGTATCAGACAGAATAGACATGGGTGGAGAAGTTGTGGCCTTCTAGATATTGTTCGACTACAATCACATTGAGAGCAAGCATGGTGTAATGGTTTGAGTGTTTGATTGGGATTCTGGGAAACCTGGGTTCAAATCTCCCCACACAGCCATGGAAACCCACTGGGTGACCTTGAGCAAGACACACTCTCTCACCCTTAGAGAAGGACATTGGCAACCCTCCTTTGAATAAATCTTCCCACAAGAATCGTATGTCAGGATCGCTATAAGTCAGAGTTGACTTGAAGGTACAGTGATCACTCACGTTATCTTTGGCCATTATGGGACTGATGAGAGCTGGAGTCCAACAACATGTGGATGGCTGGGTCTTCCCCACCCCTTGAATGGATGCAGTGGCCATGGTTGCTGGTGCTTCTGGGATGTGCAGTCTAGCAAGTATCTTCTTAAAGCTCAGATTAGCAGGACAAGTAAATAACCTGAGCTGGTATAAGACAGATTCCTACAGGGATTGCAGTGGTTAAAGGAAACCAAGGACTTTATCAGATGTGGCAAATATGGCATCATAAGGATGCCTAATGATCGCAAAAGGATGTGCATATCAGACGACATCATCCTTTCACGACCGTATCTTGCTAAAAAGCCATCCTATTTTATTAACGGGCCAAGCCATCAATAGATCTCCTGTTTCGCTATATTGCCAGCTTTGCTGGAATTTCAGTCCTCATGCCATTGTGCTTATGTGAATGCAACGTGAATGACAGCACACGTCTGGGTGAGATTGGGACAGCCAGGTAGGGTGCGCTCTTTTGATGACCTCTCCTTGTGTACTTGAGACTTTTAAAGTGTGTTTCTGTGTTCATGTTAACTTTTTATGTGTTAATTTTGCTTTAACATTTAAATTTGCCACACTTGTGTTGTCTCATGAGAATCAGGGAGATTTTGACCCTAGAAGTAAAGGAGCTCCGTTTGTGCTCTGTTTATGCCAGGGATGCCTTTTGACATGACTCAAGGTAAGGTCTGGAATGGGGGGGGGGGTCTTTTGCCAGCATACAAACCATTATGGTGGGGTTTGATAAAGTCCTAAATATGCAGGTCCCTGTTCACACACATTCTACCTAGGAGAACAAGAGTCTGCCTGAAACTAAATTTTCTGCATGAAAATGCCATCACTGTCTGGACAGACTGCAACTAGCCCCTATGAGTTCCTCTTTACTATGTCTGCATTTTATAGTACAGTTTGTGCCTGGGCTTCAATCAGTGACAATCAGTAGCAGCAATATATGGGAGAGGGACTCCTCATGCTAAAGGCTGGTCCTGCTGTAATTTTTTTGTGGATGCTGCAGGGAGAATACTTAAACAGAATGACAATCTGGCCCTCCTGAGTTTGCCTGTCAAATGAGGTAAGATACACAGTGCCAGAAGGCAGGCAGAGCTAACTCCATCAAAAAAACCCAACTCTGATAATTTAATATGAAAATAGATGTTTAGAAAGCTAAAATGTCAGCAGAGGCTAAATACCAGGGAAAATGAAGAGAGAAAGGGAGGAAGAAAACCTTATAAAAGCTGTTTCTGAAGATACCATGTTCTTCTTCTGGAGAAGAGAAGGAGAGAAATTGTCCTGGTCTGTTGGTAACTATCACACTCAAAAGCTGTCTTCTGGTGGTTGAACAACAAGAAGCAACATATGAACAACAAGCTCCTCCTCTTCCTTTCCCCTTCCCCAAACATGAACAAAGAGCATGTCAATGTGAGTGACCACAAACCACTGAACTTCACTGAGAGCCCTATCCTATGATATGTTGATTGTGTGACCTGCTATCTCTGCCTCCCCATCAGACCTCTCAGTCTCACCCTAGCTATCTTGGATATCTCTGACAGGCTAGTCTACTCATTTATTTATTTTATTTTATTTTGTGCAATTTCTATGCTGTCTTTCTTCCCAAGGGGGACCAAAGGTGTCTCACAAACAATTAAAATCACAATTAAAAGCAAAACATACACAATAAAAAAACAGATAAAATATTTATTACTCAGATATGGCAGAAAGGCAGACTGCCAGGATCTCTGACTTTGAATCCCATGGTCCATGCACTTTATATTTGGTAAACTCTTCATTCCAAGTTCATAATGTTCAGGATCTCCAGCATTTTGTGATTCCTTTTAGCTCATGGCATCTGTTAATATTTAATCCTGCCATTTGGAAATCACTAATTTGATATTATTGCAAATTCATTGTGTACACCCCCCATGTTTTTTTCTCATACAAGAATTTGTATCTGGGACATAAAACATATTAAGTAATCCATAATATGGCAAACGTGATGTAACATTCTATATTTGTCACAGCCAGGCAAGTCTTTTTTTCATTCTCTGATGTGTAAACAATGTCTTCTTCAGTTTGAGTTATGTTGCAAATTTCAGGGCCAAGTCAGTACCTTACATTTGCTTCCAGTAGTGGCATTGGCATGACCAGAGAGAATTGCAGGTAGAAGAATGAAGGGTGAGTTTTATTGTGCTAAAGCAGAAACAGTGACGGCATGATTACATGGTGCTATATTGCCTCATGCAAATCACACACAAATTCATATGCTTAAATTATGTAATTATATTCAAAAAATGTAAAGGGCTCTGAATACCAGCTCTGTACTCACATTAGGCACCACATGGTATTTGATTCTCTGTAGTCATGATCTCAGATCAGGCCCAGTGCCAATGCACAAGGCACTCAGGCAAGTGCCACAGTTCTAGATTACTGGCAGTTCCTGTTGCTGCCAGTGTTGTATGATGGCAGCTGTGGATGCTGCCACTTTTAGTAGAGTAGATCAGTGGAAAATGGATGGACACACACCTTGGCAGTAACATAGAGCAAAACCAGGGTTTGGAAGCATTACTTCTCAGGACCACAACTCCCAGAATCCCCCCGCCAGCATAGCCAATGGTAGTTAAGCTGTGTGTGTGTGTGTTTGCGTGGGAGCTCTGGGGGTTTCACTGGGTGGCTTGTCAAGGGACCTGGGGACCAGAGGCTACACAGTTCTCATCCCTGATACAAGAAGAAGGATGAAGGAAAGGAGAAGAGACAAAAGTTATAGCAGGTCACTAGGGCAGAAAGCTCTGTTTAAAAAGTCAATTATTTTGGAAGGCATGGCTAAGGGCATCTTCCAGGCAACCATAATTGAAGGCTGTCCTTGTTCTTACCTTTTAGTTCCTGTTGCCCCTAAAACAGAAATTTCCAGACTTTTTTCTATTCATATCAATTTGTCTGTCACCAAACCATGTGTATTAGCAGAACATTCTGGAATATATGCAAGAGAGGACACTCAATTCATTTCAGGCGTTGGTCAGTTCTGTTGGGCCTTAGCACCACTTCATGAGCTAAGAGGATATTCTTGCCCAACTTAGTGCCCTGAAGATGCCTGGAACATGACTCCAATCTGTCTCACCCAACATAACCAGCTGTCAAGAAGAGATTTTTGAGAAGTTACTTTCGGGGATTACAACTCTCAAAAATCACCTAACCAGTGAGGGCAATGGCTGTGTTAGCCGGGTGATTCTGAGAGCTGTACCCTGCAAAGGTAACTTTTCCAGGGGTAAAGTTCTCCAGGGTAGAGATGTAAACTTTCCTGAAATGTTAAAGCCTGAGGGAAAAAACACAGGGTTTTTTTTTCCCCTAGGAAAAAAAAAATATATAAATGCAATATTATCACCCTTTACAGATTTAAAGTCACATTTTTACTTTAGGAACATAAAATGGATTATGTTTAACTTGATCTGAAATGTAATTACTGAGCCTGATATAGAAAAAGTACAGTTTATTCAGAAAAGAATTAGATTGAATTTATTATTTAATATTTATTTATTTATGTTGCAAATGGAGCTACAAGGTGCTGAACTGTAAGGAACATTGGAAGTATAAGAGTATAAGGAACTGCTTTGCTTTTGACAGTTTATGATGATCAGGGTTAAAACACAAGAAAAAAAACCAGGTGAAACCATCAGCATTAGAAAAAGAAATAAAATTAATTTGTCTCCTCTAAACCTCCACTTGAGAGCCAGCATGGTTTGAGTGTCAGACTAGGGACTTTATCAGACTAGTATCTAAAAATTCTGTAATTCCATGAATGAGGAAAGCAGAAATATAGTGGCATTATTACACTTATTATCACATGTTCTCATAATCACATGAAAGAACCACCAAGGAATTATCCCACGACCACTACTAACACTTTAAGAATGGGACTTTACTTCCGTGATTTAGCATGGGCAAGATTTCGGTGGCTCTCACGAGAAGACATGACAGTGCTTATAAAAACACCAAAACAAAACAAAAACAAAACCCCCAAACCCACCATAATTTGCAAATGAACACACAAACACTGAGGAAATTATCAGACAACTGTAATGCCCTGGGATAGGGATGCCTGGAGATCATGAAAGGGCTTCCCTTTCAGACGTCGTTGTCCCTGTCTCATCCTGCTCCCATTCCACCTCCATTCTGCCCGTGTTGCTTTTTAATGATGGCTTAAGCCACCAATAGATCGCTGTTCTGTTTCTGTAACAGAATCACGGGCTTGTGAAAAGGTACCCCGTTATGCTGGCGCAATGACAGGGAGGTCCGTGCCAAACACTTCTGGACGAGATCGGGACACACTTTTTTCCTGTCCCCGGGTTACTTGGGGTTTTTTAATGTGTTTTTGTGCTTGGTGTACTTTTTTATCTTTTATTTTTATTTTTGAATTTCCTGCACAATTGTTCTCTCGTGAGAATGGCTGGGATTTCCTTTCCAGGAAGTGAATGGGGCTCTGTGAGAGCTCCATTCACTCCTGGACTGCCAGAGGAGAGGGGAGCAGTTTTTGCCACACAACCAAGGTAGGTCTGAAAAAAAAATGAAAGTGCTACAGGGAGGGGAGTGGGGTGGGAGAGGAGATTACAAGATGGGGATGCTATATTTGTCCCTGTCTGATAATCTCCTGTAACCTAAAAATGTGCAAACAAACTGGGATAATTCATAAAAAGAGTGTTCTGTGGATAGTTTTCACATTCTCACCTGGAGGTTTTCTTGCCAGGAACAGGGAGCGGGTAAAGAGGACTGCCCATTCACACTGTAATCTCACAATTACAGCGGGACATGTTCCACACGCTGTTCAATACCATAAAAAGAGTGATATTGAGGGATATTGACGGCTTGGTCTGTTAATGAAAACCTTATTCATGAGTTTGACTATGTGAACATGACAACGTAGTGCGATAGCAGAAACCACTCGTGCTACCATAATGTCATAATCGTGTGATTTTTGCCACGTCTGATAAAGTCCTAGGACACTGAGAGATCAGGGTTTGAATCGTTGCTCAGCCATGGAAACCCACTGGGTGATCTTGGATAAGTCACACTTTCTTAGCCTCAGAGGAAGGCAAGGACAAACCTCCACTGAACAAAGAAAACCCCATGATAGGTTTGCCTTAGGGTCGCCATAAGTCAGAAATGATTTGAAGACACAAAACAACAACAGTCCTTCATTATGTCGTAAAGCACTTTAGTCCCCTAAAAATAAATACGGAAAATAAACTAAGTAGAAAATATCGTACATAGTCTTACATAAAGGTCTACCTGCCACATAGCTTTTAGAAATGATGTGGAGAGGCTAAATACAGGAACCCATTGTTGAATATATTTTAATCATAATTCTAAAAGAAAATATTGCATAAGCCCATATTCTTTTATAAAAATTCTTGAGAAAAAAAGTGTTTGGAAAAAAGTTTTTTTTTCCCCTCTGATTTTTTTCATTTCTCCCCCTCGGGCCTTCACATCTCTAGTCAGAGGTGATGGGGTCTGGAGGCTTCTCTAGGCTGTAACACACCCAACATTTTCTTGTGGTGGCTGCGCATCACAGACGAAAGATTGACAGTGGGAGGCCCGCAATTTTTCAGCATAGCTTGCCTGCTAGTGTTGATCTTCCTATGGAGCAATCCCAAGGAATGCCAGGTTTCCCAAAATATGGTTTAAAAACCACTGCTTACCCCCTGCCTCCCTCACACTACTGTGGTGTCACTAATAACAAGGCACCTGCTCAGGCTGTCAGCATGAGTCAGCGGGGGAAGCTCCACTCCTCCAGGTATGTGATTTAGCAACTGGTACCTTGCCAAACAGGAGGGGGCAGTTGGCAATTAAAGCTAGAAATATGATTCTTGACTATCCTTTATTAGCATAATAGCTTCAGGATTACTAATGGCCATGAAAATCCCTCAGCTACAGCATTTGACTGAATGATGGCTCCACAGAAGAGAATTCTACAGGCTGGGCAAAGCTGACATTCCTTTTATTAGCACCAAATATGCTAGCCATTAATTTCATCCTGTTCTTATGGCTGCATCCCTCATCCCAAGGCACATGTTTATGTACAGGCACTCTTATGTTTTCCTTTAAAACACACACAAACTCTCTCTCTCTCTCTCTCTCTGACACACACACACACACACACACACACACTAATTAGCAGACTCCTGGGCAGCACAAACAATTCTGACACTGTTCATAACACGGTAATGTAAAGCAGAGAGGCAGGGGGAACAGGGGCTATAACTATACATCATCCTAGCCAAAGTACAAAGATTAAATGGTGTTAATTAATTTAATGGTGCAACCTATTAGGAGTAAATGCACATTCTTATAGAGTTCCTTGATTGAGAATAAATGCCTCATTAATATTAGATAGATCAACCTGGGAGCACTGGCAGAACTAGACAGAATACTGACTGACTTTTTACAATGAGCTGAGCAGACTCCATGCAGAGAAGGCTTCAGCTGCAGCATTCAGCTACAATACTCTCTTCCACAAAGAAACCAACTGTACATCTTGATTCTAAAAACAAGACGGCTATGTCTTGGCCTGATGCTGACAGATGGTTTCCTTTCAGATGGTTTTTAGGAATTTCTTACCCTTCCCGACATGTGGAGACATATCAGAGAGATAAGCTACATAAGCATGTACACTGCTTTGGCACATGGTCAGTGCATTTGTCAGACTTTCAAGAATCTTCACTTTCATTTTTTAAAGGGCAGGTTTCTAGCCCTTAGCAAGGATAACTAACTATAAGAAGGTGAGAGTATCTGCTAGAATAGCAATAGGATAACTGTGGCCCTCCAGATGTTGAATAACTGCATCTCCTGTCAGCTCTAGCTAGGAGTTGCAGTCCCAACCACATCTGGAGGGCCATAAGCTGCACACCTAATGCTAAAAGCTCATATGCTGCTGATTATAGAACTATATTCTTTTGTGCTGTACTGAATATGAATGAACTCTTAAAGGTGTATTTTGGTGTTTTGAACATGTTTTGTAAATGTTCCAACATACAACATGTGACACAACATGAATTTAGATTACAAAGTCACCACATCTTTTAAAAGCTGTTGAAGAAGGATGTGTTTTAGTCTAGCATTCAGAAGACAGAGGCAGAAGAACCAATTCCAGCACCAGTATGACTTTGACCAAATTTTCTGCAACCGTAGACTATCCAACACTGAACTGCTGGGTAAGTGTGTGGCTGGCTATACCGATCTCACCTTGATGTGTGTGGTGTTAATGGGGTCACTGTGGATTAGGAAAATGCTAGATGAAGCAGGATTTTTTCATCAGTGTAGACAAGCTCCAAATCACCAATTCCTCTGAAAAATTCAGCAGGGTGAGTTTACTTTGTACAAATTCAAAAAGGTCATGTGAATAAGTCAATCAGCTGAAACAAGACAGAGGCTAAAAGAAGCATCACCTAGTCAAGGACAATATGCTATCTTATGCATGTCTGCACAATGTAATTAGTTGCTATATGACATCCATTGGTGGCTAATGCCTCATGTGGGCATCACTTTCCCTCACAATTTCAAGTGAACCTCCCCGCGCCAGAAGAAAGTCCAGGCCCTAAAATATAGACAGCCAAGATCTAAAATATATCTGTATAATGCCAATTCAATAGATAAAAGTATTTGTGTTCTAAAATCTACAAGCCATGAATCGGTCACTTCTAACTAAGCCTATCTGAATGCCAAAATACGAGCTGGCTCTCACAGCTTTTGTCATCACCTGTGGCATTTTGAAATTCTGAATATTCTAAAGGTTTGGGAGTGAGGTATTATGCCAGACCTTGACAAACTGCAAATGTCAGATGTAGGTAATTATCAGATGAATGCCTAAAAATGTTATTATGGCATTATATTTTACAGCGTTAGTGTTTACACATTTACAAGTTTTCACATGCTGCCATAATAACAATACAAAATTGTCCCAAGAATCCGGCAATATGAGTGCTCATGCTGCTTACTTCCACGTTTCTCTATGAATGACATTTCAGTGCATCTCACGAGAAGACGCGAGTGCATTTAAAAGCCCCAAAACACCAAGGTGCCAGTTACACGACAGAAATTGTTGCGTTGCCTACCGTGACATAGTGATCACGAATCCGCCCCTCACTGTTTATACGATTTATGTCTCTGATCTGGATATCCCGTGTGGACCCGTGAGTGATATTTACACGCCCATAGTTCCGGTTTTGTTTAGGTTTTATTTTTTTTATTTTTTTGGCTGTCAATCAAAGATGCGATTACTCGTGTTTTCACAACCTCGGTGACACACTTTCTTTAGAGTTCCGTGCCACGAGCGATGCTATTGGCTGGCTGGGGGGGGGTGGAGAGAGGGGGGCAGAGGTTTGTTATTCCCCCTTGCTTCGTGAACATTTTAACCCTTTCAAAAGAGGCAGAAAGCATTTTGAAAGATCCTGATAGATCTTTCGCTCAGTCGCAGGGCTTTCCTTTTGAAATCAAGCTGAGTGCTTTGAAAACAAGCAGAGTGTTTTCCTTTTGAAATCAAGCGCTTGGTTTTCCTCTTGCCTTTTTAAAATATTAACCTCTACAGCTGGCTGCAGAGATGGCTATAGACAGGCGTTTTGAAAGACACAAACACAGAGAGGGGGAATTAAAGGGTGCTAATTCTCTCAGAGGCTTGAATATTTTAATGTGCCAGGGAGGTGACCAAGCTACTACGATCTCTCTGTAACATGCAGTTGAGGAAAAGGTAAAGCTGAAGGGTTTGCAGTGTAGAAATCCATTTAAAAAGGTAATTGAGTACACGCGCGCGCACACACACACATCAACCTTCGTGCAGCTGGAAGGGATGCCTTTGTTTTCGGCTGGTGAGGCTGGATCTGTTGAATGGGTGACTGACCCCTCCTTTTCTGTTCCCTGAGCTCTAAGCCCGCCCCCAGTCACCATTTCCGGTCATCCCAGTACTGAGACTTTTTGTCCCACGCTGTTTACATTTCCGATTTTCCGAATCCTCCAGTGACTTTTTTAAAAACTGGCACAACCTGCGGGACTGGAAGTCCCGCAGGTTGAGGGATAAAAGGTGGCCCCCCTTCCGAAAATCACGTACCCGACCCGATGTACGTGTAAACTGTCAGGGATCGACACGAATTCTTCCTAGGACATTTTCATCGTGTAAACGGCCCCCAACATTAAAAAAGAAAATGTTCAGAAAAGTACAGAAACACATTTAGAAACTTGCAAGCAAGATGGGGAAGTTCATAAAAAAGAGCGTATGGTACCTAGTTTTCCTGTTTGCACCTGGAAGTGTTCTGATGGGACCACCCATTGATACTGGAATCACGCCAGCAGAACGGGGCACCTTTTCACACACACAAAAATCCAGAACACAAACGCTATGGGAGATCAATTTTTGACTTCTCCCTGACAATAAAAAAGAACTCCCTCATAACGGCAGCAGAATGCTTACAGAACTCTGGGGCACGACATCATCTGATAAGGGAGCCCTTTTGGGATCTCATGGCATCGTTATAACACTGTTTTTGACATGTCTGATAATCTCTTTAGTCCATCAGTCAGTCAGTCAGTTAAAACATTTCTATTGTTGTTGTATTATGCCTTCAAGTTTTTTCTAACTTATGGTGATCCTAAGGCAGACCTATGATGAGGTTTTCTTGGCAGGGTTTGTTTAGAGGAGGTTTGCCATTGTCTTCCTCTGAGACTGAGAGACTGTGACCAACCCAATGTCACATAGTGGGTTTCCATGGCTGAGCAGAGATTTGAACCCTAGTCCTGGAGTCGTAGTCCAAATAAAACCACTACACCACACTGGTTCTCAAAATTTGAAAACAATGATTTCTTAGGCTGCTGCCACACTGTAGAAATAATGCAGTTTGGCACTGCTTTAACTATCATGGCTTCATCCAATGGGATCCTGGGGTTTGTGGTTTGTTGTGGCACCTGAGCTCTCTGACAGAGAAGGCTAAATATCTCAGAAAACTACAAATCCCAGAATTCCATAGTATTGGGCCATGGCAGTTAAAATGGTGTCAAACTGCATTATTTCTGCAGTGTGTCAGCAACACAAGACAACTTCAGTCTTACCAATAACAAGGCCAGTATAGAAAGGTATGACCAATTAACCAGTTGAAATAAAATAATGAAGCCCACATTAGTCACAAATTGTGGCCATGAGTTTTTTTGGGTTCTGGAGATTACATTATTTGGAGTTTTGGCTAGGCCTGTGACCAAACTTCATGGAAGCAAATATAGCCCCAGCTTTCACACCATCATATTGAATTCTTTCTTGTTCTCCTAATATATCAAGAGTGTACCTGTTCTCTGTCTAATGATACAAAGATGAAGTGTGTGAAACAAGGCAAGTGAAGGCTCCTCCAGATAAGGCACATGTATTGAAGGTTGCATCATTCATTGCTATCATTCTCATTTTGAAACAAAAAAATATTATCCCAGACTATTTTTGGGCAATTCCCTGTGCCAGTTGAAATGTTTTATTCACACTCTTCAGTGTGAATTCCAAGACATATCAGAACACAAATATATCCTTCTCTATTCCTTTCACTTTCTTTCTTTTTATAAGTTATTTTTTAGAGTGAAAGTGCTACAATGCATCACAACAGTGGTTCTTTTATACCATCATAGTATAACTCTAAGGAGAAAAAATGGAAAAATCCAGAGAGGAGAAAATTTGCCCAATCAAACCATAGGACCACCTCCACAAATCATGCCCCAATTTTACAAACTCTTCGGAAGATCCCCTTGTGTAGATCCAAGCATTCTCGACAAACAGCTTTCCAGAAGAATGGGTTGAGTGGATCTGGAGGCAACAACTGGCAAAACTCAAAAGAACTACTAATAAAAGAACGCAAGCTAATTAGACTAATCTGGAAGAGCCCTGAATAACTAAAAAGAATTGATCTCTCTCTGAACAAATACTTTAAAATTGGTACGAACATTACATTTATATAACCCCAGAATTAGAAGAATCATAGTGTTGGAAGAGACCACAAGGGCCATCCAGTCCAACCCCCTGCCCTGCAGGAACACACGATCAAAGCACCCCCAACAGATGGCCATCCAGCCTCTGTTTAAAAACTTCCAAAGAAGGAGATTCCACCACACTATGAGGCAGCATGTTCCACTGTTGAACAGCTCTTACACTCAGGAAGGTCTTCCTAATGTTTAGGTGGAATCTCTTTTCCTGTAGTTTGAGTCAATTACTCTGTGTCCTAATCTTTGGAGCAGCAGAAAACAAGCTTGCTCCTTCGATAATATGGCATCCCTTCAAATATTTAAACATGGCCATCATGTCACCTTTTAACCTTCTCTTCCCTAGACTAAACATCCCCAACTCCCTAAGCAACTGTTTTATTTATTTATTTATTTATTTATTTATTTAAATTAGGTATTTATACCCCGCTCTTCAGCCACAAGGGCTATCAGAGTGGCTTACAAATTGTTAAGCAATAGCAATTTACACATCTACACTGCATTAAGCAGTTTCCAATGTGTATTAGCTAATTGCCCCCACAAGCCGGGTACTCATTTTACTGACATACGGAAGGACGGAAGGCTGAGTGAACCTTGGAGCCCTCTGGAATTGAACTTGCAATGTGGTGGCTTGCAGTACTGGCATTTAACTACTGCACCACCAGGTCTCCCAACTCCTCATAGGGCATGGCTTCCAGACCTTTTATCATTTTGGTTGCCCTCCTTCCTAATCGAACAGCCCAAACCCTCAATGTTGGCCATGCTGTGCATCCTCCTGCCCTGACAGTGATGGTGACTGCTTGTGAGAGGGCTTTCTCGGTAGCAGAACCTCAGCTGTAGAACTCCCTCTCAAGGGATGTCAGGCTGGCTCTATCCTACTTGACCTTCTAGTGGGCTCCCAAGACTGTACTATTTCAGATGCCTTTTGGTTGTTAAATCCAGGGTAGCTTTTCTGACTTTTACTAACAAGTTTTTTTAAAAAACACTTTAAAAAAAATGCTTTGCTCTCTTTTTAAAGAATGATCTTGTATCAGAAGCTACCAAGCATAACTTTATGATGAAAGAGCTTTCTTCGTGACATACTATGCAACCATGCTAGCAAATTGCACCATTGCACAATGAGGCACCAAACAAGATGTCACATTGTGCATTGAGAAACATTGTGCATCAGGACATCTTGTACATCAGGACACATGCATCAAGATTGTTGTGCAATAGCCATGGTGCTGGCTCTGCTTGTGAAATGGTTCCAATGACATAGCTATGTCTCTGTTTCCCTCCACAATGTCACAATTCAAGATTACTGTAAATCAGTTTATGATTATATAACTTCCCAACAGGATGCCAGCCAATGTTTTTATCTATTTTTATCTGTTGTACACTACCTCATATACCCTTGCAGACTGATAGGCTATGAATAGATAGATAGATAGATAGATAGGATAGATAGATAGTCCCTTTGCCAGCATGGCCAGTGCTGGGGGATTCTGTGAGCTGTAATCCAGAAAGTAACTTTCCAAGCTTGATATACCCCCAGCAAACACACTTGGTCCCTATACAGTGCTAGAGTAGTACTAGATAATAGTCCTTTGCAACCACTACTGCTCTGCATGTGATGTCCTAAGGAATATTCAGCTGGCTGCATGATGATGTGATTATTGTGTTATACAAGCAATTCAGAATGAAATGAGACAGGCAGTTCCATGCAGTCAATGCACTTCATGCTGGATTCACAAAGCTAGTCTTCCAGAAATTGCCCAAAGATGGAATTGCCCACTTCCCTTGCATCAGAGCAGGTTCATATTGGGAAGTGTTCAAGGTTCTTATGGGAGGGGAGCTTCTCCCCCTGATTTCAGCCTATTCATCTTCTATGTAACTTCCCACCCAACCACTCTGAGCAGAAGTGTAGGTTTAACTGGTCATCCATTGGTGGTCTGAGTATAAATGCCAAGATGTTGCTTTTAAATGCACCTCTTTTGCCTACTCCACATTTCATCCTCCACAAGCAGTATTACTGGAAATGGAGGAGGAGCTGCCATCCCCCCAAATATGGGAAATATTAAGTGGTGAAATCTATCAACTGACCTTCCTTATCTCATAGAACTGGAGAAGTATAGTGTCAATAGAATCAGAAAAGTGTCAGTCTTCTACTAGTGCAGGAATCTATAGGTTTCCCCTGTATCTGCAGGGCATACATTCCCAGATTTACCATGGATATGTGAAACAGTGGATAATAATGAACCTATTGAAATGAATGGCTTCCAGCCCAACTCCCAGTGGAAACATATCATAGAATTGCACTGGAGGACCTAGAAAATGCCGAGGACATATTTTTTTCCAACATGGATAAGGGATTTGACCTGTACAGTATATTTAAACTTTCTGTGACAGATGGCCATCCAACCTTTGTTTAAGGACCTTCAAAGAAGCCAAGGCCACCACCACCCTCTGAGACAGTCAATTCTACTGACCAACAGCTCTTACCATTAGGAAGTTTTTCCTAATGTTTAGTCATTTGAATTCATAGGCAACAGACTTGCTCAATCTTCTTTGTGATAGCTGGATCTATGAAAATGACTCCTCCTTCTCTAGAGGAGGGGGCGAGATTGAAAGAAGGAAACAACTCATAAACTTTCCCATAAAGATTCCACACAATAAATCCCATCTTACCAGTATGTCCTTCATTTACTCCCTCCCACCCACCCCTCTTTTCTGAGATATGGTGAGAGTTTCTGTTGATAACCTAATCTCAGTTTTCTTGGCATGCAAGTGCAGCAAGCATATGAATAGCTGTGGATGACTCACAGGAGCCTGGACTTGGTTTTAAAAAAAATCTAAGTACCTTCCCTCACCCCATTGATGTTGCATGAAGTCTTTCTCACTCAATTGCTTACCAAGTAGTCATCTCTCTTATTGCCATCAGCAGTACACACAGAGCAGCTCTGTGATGACCCTTCTTCTTGTGATGCTGCTCAATAGCAGGCTGTTGTTTCTCAAGATGAGAATTTGGTAACATTTCTCACTGTGGCCAACTATTTTTGGGAATAGGAAGCCCCAGTGTTTGGGCAGAAATAGAATGCAAAAGGCCACAGGGCTGAGGGGAAGGAATGGATGGAAGCGAGCTACTTAATGACACAAGATGTTTTGTAACTGCTGTCTTCGAAGAAGACAGAGGGTTCTTTGATACTGCACATGCAAACAAGCAATTGTTTGTCATGCGGACTTGTTGAATATCAATACGAAAAAAATATTTCCATTGACCTTGCCTCTAACTGCTGGAATCCTAGACCAGTGCTATCTGATGTGGGGTTGCTGTTGTGTTCCAGTGTGCCAAGGATCTGTACCATATTTGTGCCCATTGGCTAACAATCTTTTCCTTTTTTCCAGGAGCCCTTCCTGGGACCAGCAGTTGATGGTTTGGAGACCAGCACCAGTCAGTCCATGGACTACCATTGCGAGTAGCATTGTTCTAGACTAGAAGGTTACAGAACTGGATACCTGCAGTGTAGATGGGCTCAAAATTTACTAGATCAATACTACAGTCTTTTTGAACTATGGCTTATTGCAATAGTCATTCCTATTCAAAGCCTGGGATGTTACTTTTAAAAAATAAGTAAATATAGTTATATTGTCAAGCCCCTAGCCCAAAGTAGTTACCTACTGTTATAGTCCCAGTTTTAAGACAGAAATTCTTCATTTTACTATGCCTCAAGGGTAACTAAAATAGGTATCTTTTATTACTTTTTTAAAAATCTAAATTACTGGCCTGTAGTACAAAGCACATGCTACATCTGTCAACCTCCTTCCTGCCTCAGCACTCACAACAGAGCATGAGAGAGCAAGAGGGGATAGCATTTGACCCAGGTTGTCTTTGTCTACCACTGACTGAGGCCTCACTCCCATAACTATAAAAGTAACTAAATCTTACAGTTACACCACAAAAACAGTTTATTTGTGTTTTTGTTGTTGTTGTTGTTGTTGTTATGTTGCTAAGATTGAGTCTCCCTTATCCAAAATGCTTGGGACCAGAGGCATTTTGGATTTTGGAATATTTCAGATTTTGGAATATTTGCATATATCTCGTACATAATGAGATATCTTGGAGATGGGACACAAAATTCATTTGTTTCATATACACCATATGCACATAGCCTGAAGGTAATTTTATGCACAATATTTTTAATAATTTCATGCATGAAACAAAGTGTGTGTATACTGAATCATCAGAAAGCACAGGTGTCACTATCTCAGCCACCCATGTGGGCAATTTTGGATTTTGGAATATTTTGTATTTCAGAATTCCAGATAAGGGAGACTCAACCTGTATCATAATTTAATTTAGCTTATTGTTGTCAATTGCCTTCAAGTCAGCTTCGACTTATGGCAACTCTACAAAAAAGAGACCTCCATGAGACCCCATCCCTGTTCATGTCTTACAAACTCAGGTCCATGGCTTCCTTGACTGAGTCAGTACATATCATATGGTCTTCCTCTTTTCCTTCTCCTTTCCACTTTACTAATCATTATTGTCTTTTCTAATAAGTAATGTTTCTCATGCTATGTCCAAAGCTTGATATTTGCTATGTCCAAAGTTTGGACATTTTGGTGTCTAAGGAGAGTTCAAGAGTGGAATATTTTATTTGCTCTCAGACCCAGTTATTGGTCTGAGAGCAAATCAAATGTATGAACTATTTGTAACCAGTTACTTCCAAGCTCTCTAATTGCTTTACTGCACTCTGAGGAAAAATGCAGTTCTTTCCTGCTCCTTTCGGCATTATGTCAGCATCCTTCCAGCATCCTTTTGTTCTGGTGCCATGGAGGACTAAGATAAAACCACACCTTTTTGCAAATGGGTTTTTCTGGTTAGCAAAAAGACACGGTTTTACTTCGGTCCCTTATGGGACTGGAATGAAAAAACAATGATGCCATGCAGGAAGGCAGCAGCGAAGACAGGACGTTCCTGCTGCTTTGCTGCTTTCCCTTAGAGTGCGGTAAGGCGCTTGTGTACCAAGCAAGTATGTTTTAAACACTTTTGCAAATAGAAAGAATATTGTAGGAGGCAGCAGGAATAGCTGGAAATGTAGGTGTGGTTGTCTTTATTAGTAGAAGGCTTGCAATGGGAATCAGAGAGATAGTGGTGGTGGTAGTGATGGGGATGATAGTGATTTCATTTTGAAGGGGAATTGTGGTTAGTTCTGAGTGTTTTGTCCAAAATCATAACATGTACAGGCTCTGAGTTGAAACCTTCCCCCATGATCTTTGACAAAGTTCTGACTTCAGAGGCTGAGCTCCAATGTTAGAATCACAGCCTTCATTTGGATCTGCCCAACCACCACAGAGTTTATCACAGCGATTATCACAGAGTTTATCACAGCCAGGCATAGTCAGACACGCATTCTTGACTTTAGGAGAGCTGATTTCAATAAACTCAGGGAAATACTGGGGATGATCCCATGGTCAAGAATACTAAAAGAGAAGGGACCTCAAGACGGATGGGACTTTCTCAAAAGGGAGATACTGAAGGCACAATTTCAAACAGTACCATTGAGGAAGAAAAATGGGAGGTGTCTCAAGAAACCAGGATGGATGACTAAAGAACTTTCAATGGAGCTAAGTTTTAAACGGAACATGTATAGGAAATGGAAAAGGGGGGAAATCACCAAAGAAGAATTCAAACAGATAGCGAACACGTGTAGGAGTAAAGTCAGAAAAGCTAAAGTGCAGAATGAGCTCAGGCTTGCTAGGGAGGTTAAGAACAATAAAAAGGGTTTTTTTGGGTATGTCCGCAGCAAAAGGAGGAAGAAGGAAATGATAGGGCCGCTACGTGGAGAAGATGGCAAAATGCTAACAGGGGACAGAGAAAAGGCAGAATTACTCAACACCTTCTTTGCCTCAGTGTTTTCAGAAAAGGAAAAGGAAGACCAACCTGAGGAGAATGGAACAGAGGACACAATAGGGGAAATCCAGCTCAAAATAAGTAAAGAGGTAGTACAGGAATACCTTCTTAATCTAAATGAATTTAAATCTCCAGGACCAGATGAACTACATCCAAGAGTATTAAAAGAGCTGGCAAATATAATCTCAGAGCCATTGGCAATAATATTTGAGAACTCCTGGAGAACAGGAGAAGTCCCAGCAGACTGGAGGAGGGCAAACGTTGTTCCCATCTTCAAAAAGGGGAAAAAAGAGGATCCCAACAACTATCGTCCAGTTAGTCTGACATCAATACCAGGGAAGATTCTAGAACAGATCATTAAACAGAGAGTCTGTGAACATTTAGAAGGCAATGCCATAATCACAAAAAGTCAGCATGGGTTTCAGAGAAACAAGTCATGCCAGACTAATCTGATCTCTTTTTTTGATAAAGTTACCAGCTTGGTAGATGAAGGGAATGCTGTGGACATTGCATACCTTGATTTCAGTAAGGCCTTTGACAAGGTTCCCCATGACATTCTTGCAAACAAGCTTGTAGAATGTGGGCTAGACAAGTTAACTGTTCAATGGATTTGTAATTGGTTGACCGGCCGAACCCAAAGGGTGCTCAGCAGTGGCTCCTCTTCGTCTTGGAAAGATGTGACCAGTGGGGTGCCACAGGGTTCTGTCCTGGGCCCAGTGCTATTCAACATCTTTATCAATGACTTAGATGAGGGAATTAGGGGCATACTTATCAAATTTGCAGATGACACCAAATTGGGAGGAGTAGCTAATACCCTAGAGGACAGGATCAAAATTCAGAATGACCTGGATAGACTGGAGAGCTTGGCCAAAGCTAACAAAATGAAATTCAATACGGAGAAATGTAAAGTACTGCATTTAGGGCGGAAAAATGAAATGCATAAATATAGGATAGGAGAGACCTGGCTGAAAGAGACTACATGCGAAAGGGATCTAGGAGTCCTAGTAGACCACAAGTTGAACATGAGCCAACAGTGTGATGCGGCAGCTAAAAAGGCCAATGCAATTTTGGGCTGTATCAATAGAAGTATAGTGTCTAGATCAAGGGAAGTAATAGTGCCACTCTATTCTGCCTTGGTCAGACCTCACTTAGAATACTGTGTCCAGTTCTGGGCACCACAATTCAGAAAGGATATTGACAAATTGGAGCGTGTCCAGAGAAGGGCAACTAAAATGGTGAAAGGTCTGGAAACAATGCCTTATGAGGAGAGACTTAGGGAGCTGGGTATGTTTAGCCTGGAAAAAAGACGGTTTAGAGGCGATATGATAGCCCTGTTTAAGTATTTGAAGGGATGTCACGCTGAAGATGGAGCAGGCTTGTTTTCTGCTGCTCCAGAGACTGGAACACGGAGCAATGGGTGCAAGCTCCAGGAACAGAGATTCCACCTCAACATGAGGAGGAACTTTTTGACAGTAAGAGCTGTTCGGCAGTGGAACACACTCCCTCGGAGCGTGGTGGGGTCTCCTTCCTTGGAGGTCTTTAAACAGAGGCTGGATGGCCATCTGTTGGGGATGCTTTGATTGTGATTTCCTGCGTGGCAGGGGGGTTGGACTGGATGGCCCTCGTGGTCTCTTCCAACTCTGCAATTCTATGATTCTATGACTGCAGCCACAAATATATGCATAAACAGGCCAATTTAGACCTTGCTGAGAATCCACTATTCTCCAAAGTGTCCAGAGGAAGGTGACCAAAATGGTGAAAGGTCTGGAATCCATGCCCTATGAGGAGTGGTTTAGGGAGTTGGGCATGCTTAGCCTGGAGAAGAGAAGGTTGAGAGGTGATATGATAGCCATGTTTAAATATTTGAGGGGATATCATACTGAGGAGGGGGCAAGCTTGTTTTCTGCTGCTCCAGAGACTAGGACATGGAGCAATGGACTCAAACTACAGGAAAAGAGATAGATTCCACCTAAACATTAGGAAGAACTTCCTGTATAGGAAAAGAGATTCCAGCTAAACATTAGGAAGAACTTCTTGACAGTAAGAGCTGTTTGATAGTGTAATGCACTGACTCAGAGTGTGGTGGAGTTTCCTTCTTTGGAGGTCTTTAAACAGAAGCTGGATGGCCATCTGTCGGAAGTGCTTGATTGTGTTTTCCTGCAGGTCAGGGCGTTGGATTAGACGGCCCTTGTGGTCTCTTCCAACTCTATGATTGTATGATTCCTTCCATCCAAAAGCCTGCCCACACTACACAGTTAGAGCAAATATGCTTCCATTTAAAATGCCATGGTTTTATTCTATGGAATCCTTGAATTTGCAGTTTAAGGAGGGGTATGTAGAATTTGCAGCTAGAGAGCTGTAGTGTCTCCCCAAACTACAGGATCCCACATTCCATAGGATACAGCCAAGGCAATTCAAGTTGAATCACAGAACTACCATTGTGTAGTGTGAAGGAGTCCCTGATCAGAACTGTGACCTTGGAGAGGATGGGAAGGAATATAGAGATAGGCTGTGCCATTTTTTTGCTGGCATAGCTGGCGTGTGTAACCTCGCGTCTTTTTCCCATGTACTTACCTTTGAATGGCCAGACCGGCCAGAATGCTTCTGGGTGAGATCATAACACCCAGGTAGGTGACACATTTTTTTAACCTTGCCTGGTTTACTTGGAAGTTATTAAGTATGTTTTTGTGTTTTGTGTAACTCTTTGTGTTTTATTTTTTGTTTGTGTTTGAATTTCCCATGTAATGAAGTCTCATATGGGATTTCAAATGAGGAAGTGAATGGGGCTTCGTTCACTTTCTCCTTCATTGCCGGGGAAGCCTTTGCCAGGAGAGAAGGTAAGTGTGGTGGGAGGCATTCTTTTGCTGGCATAAAAAATATTTTTTATGCCAGGAAAATAACGTTTTAAGGGGCTCATCTAATAAAGTCCTTAGTGGTGAATGAGGGAGAGAGAGGACCTGAATCTGATAGATTCATAATCTTCTTATCCCCCAACTTGGAGGGAGGCAGGGTTTAAAGGGGCTCCAAGGATGCTCCAAATGAGACCTCTCCCATTGTTTTCATTGGGTAGACATTTTTGTTCCAAGGTTTGTTTGTTTTTTAAGGGCCATGGGGCGAAAGTGAGAAAAAGCTCCTCCAGGCCAATGTCCCATAACTAGATTCTGGCTTCTGGTGGGACTTTTGGATAGATGGCAGCTGCCCAGGTAGGAGTGCTTTCCTCACCCATGCAATTGTTTCCTTAATATGTAAACATTGTCTTTAAAAGAGAAGAAAAATTCCCATTGTAAATCGCCCTCTTTGAAGACTCCAGGGCATTATTGTTTTGTGTTTTTTTTAATTGAGTTTTCAGCAGGAATTAACTACCAATGAAATGACTACATAAAGCTGGAATGTGACTGCTTTGATCCATTCAGTTGAGCTTTAAAGACTTTTTCATTCTCTTGTTTCTGCAAAATGCCCACCACACCCCTGCTTGGCTGGTTTTTTTTTTTTTTTTTTTCCCCCTGCAACAATGTGAACAACACAAATTTTGGTCTCCTGTGTGTGGGCTTGCTGGAGTGTGCTCTGGGTGGAAGGTTGCTGTTTTGTCTTTTATTTTTGCCCCTGCATGCCTATATGAATAAAAGCTCATATATAAATATAGCTGACTCAAATGAATGCTGTTGGTCAGAGCGTAAGAGAACCACCTAAAAACTACACATCGAGGTTGAATGAACACAAATAACAAGCTGTTCTGGAAATCGTGGCTTTAAAAAAAAAGAAGCCCAAATTCTGAGCTAATATCAGCATTTCAACTTTCCGGTGTTTACATTCATAGCCCCTTTTACACCACTTTTCAACAGTTTCTTTCCAAGATGCAAATATATGCATCCCATATCTAAAAGAGATGGAGAACTTGTGGCTTTATTGCAATTATTGAACCAAAACTCACACATCATTGTCTATTTGGATGGTGGCTGATGAGAGATAGAGTCCAACATCTAGAAGGCCCAGAGTATCCTTTTCCAAAAAGCATCTGGCTCCAAGGCAAGGTTTTGTAGAAAGGTATTTCTTATTTCACAGGTGCTTCACAAGTGTATTTAAGAAGTGGATGGTGAAAATTCTGGAAAAAACTCACAGTAGGTTTTCAGGGATCCTGAACTAGGACTTTTCCAGTGGGTCTCAGGGTCAACATGATACTAGATACTATGTTAAATTCATAGCACCCACTTTATTGTGATTTTGTTTTTTATGCATGAGGAAGTATATCCAGCATTGATCTATGCCAAGACCACTGTGTGTGTGTGTGTGTGTGTGTGCGTGTGTGCATGCACGTGCACCTTCAAGTCACCTGTCAACTTATGGTGACCCATGAATTGCAAAGGGTTTTCTTAGGCAAGCAATCCTCAAACGTGGTTTTGCCAGTTCCTGCAGCACCTGGCATTCATTGGTGGTTTCCCACCCAAGTAGGAGAGGATTTAACCTCTCTCCAGGTGTGTTTTCCCCTCAGATTTCTACCCCCTTGTGTGAGGACTTAAGTCTCCAGGAGTGCTGATTTTTGGAATAAAAGGTTGAGGCAGGGATTTAAACCTCCCCAACCCATATCTGCTGATCCCAATCATTGGACACAGCTCTAACATGTTCCCACTGCCACCTGAAGCAGCTGTCTTAGGACTTTATCAGACGCATAAAATACAGTGTCATAATGATGCCACATAACTGTGAAAGGGTGCACATATCAGATGACGTTGCCCTTTTGCAGTTATGTCCCCACCAAAACCCGCAGGGTTTTTTTTTCTGGCTGAAGCCATCAATAGATCCCCCATGTTCCTTTTGTGCCAGAATTTCCAGCGAGTGAAACATCACACCATTGTACTCACATCAATGCAGCATCGATGGCCAGTCCAGCATGAACACTTCTGGGTGAGATCGCAACAGCCAGCTTAAGTGATGCACTTTTTATGACCCTCCCCATTTTACTTGAAAGTTTTTTAGTGTGTTTAGGAGCTTGGTGTAACTTTTTTAGTGTTATTTTTTGTTTTATTTTTAAATTTCCCACGCTATGTATTCTTGCGAGAATACGCAGGATTTTGAATGAGAAAGTGATTGCTGGGGAAGCCTTTGCCAGGATTAGAAGTAAGTGCGGAATTCCACAATTCAGTTCTATGCTGTGTGAAGAAATACTTTCTTTAATGTTCTTTAGTGTCAGGATGATAGGAAATGCAGTGTGATAAATTTATGCTATAAAGAGCAAAGTGTAACATACCAGCCTACAGGGGCCAGCAGTGAGAGCAAACTGCAGCTGGTCTGTGTATCAAGATTAGAAGCCTGAGAATGTAACCTTGACGCAAGAGCTATCTTCCTAAAAGAATGTGGTTTAATCTTCATGGGAACCCAGTGTCTCTATAAGCTGTGTACTATTGAGCTATGCAATGTGGCTTTGTATCCATTCATGTGCTGTCCTGGTCTTTGCAGTACCAGAACTGTTTTTCTGCAAAATGCTGAGAGATGTAGTTTATTCACAGAGAGGATTCTTTGTAACATTGCAAATATTTTAAATATGCTATAGTAAAGACAAGTAGATTTAGGAGATTTTCACACTACACAGTTGTAGTGTTACTATTTCACTTTAACTGCTCTGGCTTCCTCCTGTGGAATTCTGGGACTTGTAGTTTAGTGAGGCCTAAGATTTCTCTGGTTGAGGGTTGTAAATGCCCCTCCCTACACTGCAAATCCCAAGATTCCACAGAAGGCAGCCAGAGCATTTAAAGTGGAATAGTAACACTATAACAGTGTAGTGTGAAAATCTCCTTAGACACAAGCTTGTGTCTGCATACTTATTTTCTTCGCCTGGAGGATGAGAACTCTGCTAAAAAAAAAAAATTGCTGCCTGGACCTCTTAACATGCTCGGAGGTTCCAGCACACTAACGTATGATTTAGCTCTCAGGCGTGTTATGTTTTATTCTGAATTGTACAACATGGTTCTTGGTGAAAGAATTTGTACCAAAATGCATTCAGAAGCACATAGTATGAGACTAAAGTTACATCCGCATTAACATGTTATGTCAGCATCATATAACTTTAATTGCCACAGCTCCATCCTAAGGGCTGCAGCCCTAATCCTAAGGGCGGGGGCAGGGTGTGATGGAAACAATAACAAATGCACAAAACACATAGCTGGAGTGAAATGGCCACAACACTACCTAGAGACTGAGGGTGAGGAGTAGAGGAAGAATGTTTTTAATCTTCTCTTGCTGGACCAGAAAGAGGACTTCCTCTTTCTAGTCTGCTTTGCAAGGCTAGGCACAGGAGTGACCCAGCAGCCAGTCATGGCCACACTAGTCCAGAAAGAGCCAGCATGCAGTCGGAGTGGATGAGCAGCTCACTTGCATACCCCCTTACAAACCCACCAACTGGGATCTTTGATAATCAAGGATCCTCGTGTCCTAGGATTCATAGTTTAGTATTTAGAAGGTGCCAAGCTATCCTGAGAAGAAAGGGGCGGATCGGCTTGAATCTGTAGTATAGACAGGGGCTTATAGTATCTTGGGAATTGTAGTTCAGGAGAGTGGGCATCCACTATGTAATAGAGAACTCTAAGTACTTCATGCAATCACATATCCTAAGATTCCTTAGGATGGAGCCATGACAGTTAAAATGGAATCAAACTGTTATAATTGTGTAATGTACATACACCTAATGCCCACTGAAAAATGAATATTTAAATGCTAATTTTCATATAGGCAAAATATTGCAGATTAACATGGAAATAGTAAGAAGCAGGTTATGCATGAATGTGTCTGAAAGTGAAACAGATGAAAACAGATTGATCCATCTATTTCAAGACTGAACATGTCTTGACCCTAGAGACCAGATAGAGCTGTGAGTTTGGGGCTACACTCTTGTGTGTATATATCAGTTAAGGGATGATATGAGAGCCCTGTTTAAGTATTTGAAGGGGTGTCACATTGAGGATGGAGCAAGCTTGTTTTCTCCTGCTCCAGAGACTAGAACACGGAGCAATGGATGCAAGCTCCAGGAACAGAGATTCCACCTCAACATGAGGAGGAACTTTTTGACAAAGAGCTGTTCAGCAGTGGAACACACTCCCTCGGAGCGTGGTGGGGTCTCCTTCCTTGGAGGTCTTCAAACAGAGGCTGGATGGCCATCTGTCGGGGATGCTGTGATCGTGATTTCCTGCATGGCAGGGGGGTGGACTGGATGGCCCTCGTGGTCTCTTCCAACTCTGCAATTCTATGATTCTATATGTGCAAAGGCAAACACAGGCACACACATTCACATCTGTGTGTGCCCTCTTACTTCGCACAACTGTGGAAGCAGCAATGCCATGGGGATGGATTTCTGGATGGCAGCATGCAGGGCCAGTTTAACCAGTCTGCCAAATCAGCATTGGCAGGGGGCCCCAAGGTCAAGGGGGCCCCCGTGCTGAGCTCCTTATCTGACAAAGGAGGCAACCAGGAAACAGCCAGGAGGAGCCGCTGCTTTGTAGCCCCCTCCTACCCTCCTCCTCCAAAAACTTCCTGCTGGCTTTTTAAAACAAAAAAAAACAAAAAAAACACCCCAGTGTCTCCCAAACTAGAAAGAGAAAGAGAAAGAGAAAGAAGAAGCAGCCCTCCGTGGCAGAAGCTGGAGGGAGTTTGCTGGTGCAATAGGAAGCCAGTCAGGCATGTCGGAGAGAGGTGAGTGTGTGTGTATGAGAGAGAGGGGGAATTTGAGGGTTGTCTCTTTCCCTCAGAAAGGGTTTCTTCCTTCCTTCCTTCCTTCCTTCCTTCCTTCCTTCCTTCCTTCCTTCCTTTCCTTTCCTTTCCTTCCACAAAAATCCCCTCCAGTCCATCCTTCCTGCTGCTCTTAAAACATCCTGGTTTCTCTCCCCTCCCTCCCTTTTCCCCTTGGTCTTCTTCAGCTTCCTCCCCTTGCTACCAACTGAGTTCAGCCTGCAAAAGAAATTTGTGTGTGTTTGCCTATGTGCCTTCAAGTCATTTCTGACTAAGGCAAACCTACCATGGGGTTTTCTAGGCAAGGTTTGTTCAAAGGGGGTGTGCCTTTGCCTTCCTTTGAGGCTGAGAGAGTGTGACTTGCCCAAGGTCACCCAGTGGGCATTCATGGCTGAGTAAGGATTCAAACCCTGGTCTCCATAGTCATAGTGCAATGCTGAAACTTCTACAACACTCTAGCTCTTTTAACAGAAGAATATAAAGAATATACATTAAAATTTGGAGTAATATTACTGGGAACAATGGTTTTATTGTTGTCACTAAGGAGATTTTCACATGGGGCCAAAATGCCCCATTACTGCTCCGCTACCTCCTCTCCTGTTCCTGCCATGGAATAACATAAATCTTTCACACACTTACCTTAATTCTGCAGCAGGAACGGGCTCCCCCTCCCCTTGCTGGCTGGCCGTAAATGCAGCCATCGTAAGGCTGCTTTTACGACTGGCCGTCTGAAATGTTATCACGTTATCACGTGATAATGCCGGAGAGTAAATTTAAAAAATAAAACTCCCCCAAACATAAAATCAGTTCACTAAGCACAAAAACACTCTTTAAATCACATAATCAAAACAAGGAGGGTAAAATAAAGGGTGCCACTTACCTGGATGTCCAGATTGTACCAGGAAGTGCTCGGAACGGACCTCCCCTCCACAGCTGTCATTTCGGAACAGGAACGGGGCTCCTGTTCGCACACCCGTGATTGCGTGATAGTGACGGAACAGGAGGTCTATTCACGATGAAAAATCGTGATTACATTGTTCTGGAACAGTCATGGGAGTAGGATGGATGCAGGACAGAACAGGGTCAACGTCGTCTGAAAGGGAAAACCTTTCCCGACCCTGTTCTGTTCCTGCCACGGGATATATAGCCCGTGTGAAAATCTCCTAAAACACCAGTATCCCATTAGTGTTATGTGAGAGACATTGGCCTAGAGCAGTGGTTCTTCACCTTTTCTTTACCAGGGACCCCCTTTAAATATCTTTTGTTGCCCGAAGACTTAACTCAAGATTCAAAACCCTAATAATAGCTAATAATATTTTTTAAAATAATAGCTAACCACCACAACAACAACACAATTAAACCATCCATTAAACTTTCCCTCAGAGGCACTCTTGCTTCTTCCTGCAAGTTTGTGGCTGGAGTGGATTGAATGGCAATGTGCAGGCCAAGCCAGCCAGCCTTTGCCTTGGTTCCTGTCACGTGGCTGCTCCACTACAGGGAGGAGGTGGCCCAAGCAGTCTTCAAGCCTTTGTGGACATTGCAGACCCCAAGTTAAGAACCACTGGGCTAGAGAATGCTGGAAAAGGAACAATGCAACCAGACCTTGAGAAGGGTGCTGGCAGGGGGATTCTGGGAGGTGTAATCCAAGAGTAACTTTCCCAGGCTCTGAATGCAGCCTAGAATCATAGAATCATAGGGCTGGAAGGGATCCCAACAGCCACCCCATCTGATCGGCTTCTGCCCTGCAGGAACACACAATCCAAGCATTCCTGGCAGATGGCCATCCAACCTATGTTTAAAAAAAGCCAAAGAAGGAGACTCCACCACACTCCAAGGCAGTGAATTCCACTTCTGAACAGCTCATACTGTTAGGAGGTTCTTCCTAATATTCAGGTGGAATCTCTTTTCCTGTAGTTTGAACCCATAGCTTCGTGTCCTAGTCTCTGGAGCAGCAGAAAACAAGCTTGCTCCTTCCTCATTATGACATCCCTTCAAATATTTAAACATGGCTATCACGTCACCTCTCAACCTTCTCTTCTCCAGGCTAAGCATGACCAGCTCCCTAAGCCGTTCCTCATATGTAAATTATTTAATACAGTAGTCCCCTCTTATCCACTGGGGATTGGTTGGGGGGGGGCGTGGATTCTGAAAACCATGAATAATAATGAACGCCATTGAAAATAATGGGACTTCTGGTTTAAAATACCATAGAGTTGCCTTGGAGGGCCTAGAAAACAGCTAGAGAGGACACATTTTCTAGGAAGACTCTATGGTAGGTGTGCTGTTTTGTGTCCCATGGATAATGAATCCATGGATACGGGGGTCCTACTGTAATCTGAGCATCCTGTACGGTGAATAGGTTAGGTTACATTGACCTGAGATAAACATATGGGGGCCCAAAAATAAAACATTGCAGGAGGCCCCAAAATTCCTTAAACCGGCCCTGGCAGCATGGGAACCCATGTTGGCTTTCATCAAGGCCTTTATGGGCTCCATGCTACATTGGGGTTGCCAAATTTGGTCTAGAGCAATGCTTCTCAACATTCCATTTTCTAACAGCTTTTGAATTTCTCCTATCAAAAGCCCCTGCTACCATTGCCTTGGGTAAGGGATTCTGGGAACTGTACAGTACTGAATTTGGAGGGCTAAAGACTGAGAACCTCTAGTCTAAATTGTACCTGCTTGCATCCACACCTAGGAGGTTATCAGACAGGAATGCTTTGTGCCCCACAATCTCCAATCCTGCCCCTGTCCCAGCACAATAACCCTCCCCACTGCACTTACCTTCTGTCCCATGGAAAACGCAGCCCAGGAATGAACAGAGCTCTAATGGAGCTCCATTCACTTTCTGGACTGAAATCTCACCTGTTCTTGAGAAAAGACATGAGTGCAGGAAATTCAAAAATAAAAATAAACACAAAAAAGTTACTCCAAGCATGTAAACACAATTTAAAAGTCCCAAGAAACCCAGGGAAGCGTCATAAAAAGAGCGAAACTTACCTGGATGTCCCAGTCTCACTCGGAGGTGTTCACACCAGGCCGGCCATTCTCACTGCATTCATGAGAGTTAAATGGCTCAAGGTTTGCACACCAGCAATGCCGGCACCAAAATGGAACAGGAAGACCTATTGACGGCTTCAGCTGTCAATAAAAAGAAATGCTAGCATAACGCCAGCGGAATGCAAAAGGATGTCATCGTCTGATATTATCATCCTTTTGCGTTCTGCTGCAGTTCTGCTGGCGCCACATTAGCCACGTCTGATAATCTCCTTAGAGGCTTGACTGTGTATTGACACTGCAATTGTGTATTTCTCCCTAGTTGTAACTTGCCAGCAGGGGAAAGCTTACTGGCTTACTTATTCAATTCTTAAATTCAAAACTATAGATATATACAGTTGCCCCTCCACATTCACGAACTTAGCATTCGCGGTTTTGATTATTCACGGTTTTGGGAGGGCCCCCACGCCCTCCCAAAACCGCGACAAGGGGCCTCCTGGAGGCCCCGTGAAGGCCCTGGGAGGGAGGGGGGAGGCCTGGGGTGGGAGGGGGGAGGCCCGGGGTGGGAGGGGGGAGGCCCAGGGAGGCCTCCATGGGGCCTCCGGAGACTCCGTGAAGGCTGGGAGTGGGAGGGGGGAGGCCCGGGGAGGCCTCCACAGGGCCTCCGGAGACTCCGGAGGCCCCGTGATGGCCTTGGGAGGGAGTGGGGAGGCGGGGGAAAGCGACTATGGGGCCTCCGGAGGCCCCATGGTTGCTTTGGCGGGGGAGGGGGAGGGCAGTCATTATTCGCGGAATTTTCACATTAGCGGGGGTCTGGGGAACCTAACCCCCGCGAATGTGAAGGGACGACTGTATATGGAATACAGCAGATTGGATCCAATTTTAGTCATACTTAGAGTATACCCATCAAAATCAATAAAACTACCATTGCCCCCACTCCTCCTCCACAGCTGCACTCAAGGTAGCCTACAAATTAAAATGATTACAATATATTTAAAGTCATACAAGAATAAGCAGGATTGAGACTTAAACCTAAAATAGAATCTTTTAAAAAATTAAAACATACAGTATACTATAGATTTTCCTTGTTTTTTTTCTGGGCTGTGAGGCCGTGTTTTGGAATAGTTTCATTCTGATGTTTTGCCTGCATCCGTGGCTGGCATCTTCAGAGAATGGTTGGGTAGGTGTGTGTGTGTGGAGTTTATGTGCTGTGAACCCCTGTTGGAGAGTATATGTAAATTTGTGTAATTGAATGGTTAGTTTCTGCGTATAGAAATGCAAGGATGATTAGTATCTGTTTGGCTAATGGTTGGTTGATGGGCCATTATCTGCTAGGAATCCCCCTGTCCCTGGGTGGAATTCTTTTGTAAGTGTTGAGTTTTAATTCTATTGTATTTAAAACTGGGAGCCAGACTTTTAATTTTAAGGTTTCTGCTTTCCTGTTGAAGTTGTGCAGGTGTTTATGGATTTCAATAGCTTCTCTGTGCATTCTGAAATGATAGTTGTTGGCCTGGTCCAGAATTTCTGTGTTTTCAAATAACATTTTGTGTCCAGGTTGGTTTATAACATGTTCTTCTACTGCTGATTTTTCTGGCTGGCCCAGTCTGCAGTGTCTCTCATGTTCCTTGATGCGTGTTTGCACACTGCGTTTAGTGGTCCCTATGTAAACTTGTCCACAGCTGCATGGTATGCGGTAAACTTCTGCAGCTGTGAGAGGGTCTCTTTTGTCCTTCGCTGAGCATAGCATTTCTTAGATTTTTTTGTTTGGTCTATAGATTGTTTGGAGGTTGAGCTTCCTCATCAGTTTCCCTATTCTGTCTGCGACTCCTTTGATGTATGGTAAAAATACCTTCCCTTTGGGTGACTGTTTTTCTTCTTCATTCCTGTGGTTTTTTTCTGGGTCTGGCTGCTCTTGTGATGAAGCCCAGAAAAAAACCAAGGAAAATCTATGGATGCCGGCCGTGAAAACCTTCGACTTCATATACAGTACACTTTTTTTAAAAAAAATAAAGAGCACTTTAAAAATTAGCTAAGACAATACAGTGCCCTCTTAAAAGGCTTTTCCTTAAAAAGCCTTCCATTCCAAAGCCTTCTAAACACTTCAAGGAGGAGGGGACCATTCTAGCCTTCTTAGGATGTTCCAGAACCCAGGGGCAGCCACCAGACGAAACTGTGAAGGTGTTAGGATTGAAAGAATGGCCTCTCTTGAGGATCTCAATGTTGGGCAGATTCCTATGGGGTTATAAGGTCTTCAGATAGCCTGGATCTAAGCCATATAAGGGCTTTCTTACCAAAACTTTGAATTGAGCTCATTGCATTGATTTCAGTGTCTGCTCCATATCTTGGTCCAACTAATTGTGTTATAAGCATTGTGTAATAATGAAGTACCTAGAGAGGAAGGCTTGGATCATGGAGAGAAGTGTTCTATCTTTAGACTTTATCAGATTACACCCCATTAATGTTCTTTTGCCAGCATATTTTGTGGCATTTTTATGCCAGCAAAAGACCCCACCCCCACCAGACCTACCTTGAGCAGCGGCAATGAGGCATGCCTGGCATAAACAGAACACAAACGGAGCTCTGTTTACTTCCGGGGTTGAGATCTTGCCAGTTCTCATGAGAAGACAGAAGCATGGCAAATTCAAAAAGTTAAGCAAGACAAATACATAAAACGTAGACACAAGCACAGAAACACACTTTAAAAATTACAAGTAAACTGGGGGATTCATAAAAAGAGTGTTCGCTACCTGGCTGTCATGATCTCACCCGGAAGTGTTCTGTCATTGATGCATTCACATGAGCACATTGGCATGAGGATTCAAATGCCAGCAAAGCTGGCAACAAAGTGCCAGGGGAGATCTATTTAACGGCTTGGGCTGTCAATAAAATAGAATGGCTTTTTGACAGTGCATTATTGTGAAAGGATGAAGTTGTATGATAAGCGCGCCTTTCACGATCATTAGGCATTGTTATGATGCCATATTTGCTGAATCTGATAAAGTCCTTTGTTACAAGAGGTTCAGGGAGATATACCTGAGGACATTTTCCAGAGCTGTCTGGAAGAAAGGTGTTGAAAAATCAATTGACACATGCAAGCATACCTACATACAAGCCTTAACTAGCTGATATAGCTGTCTGGATATAAGGTCAAAGCAAAATTAGCTGCCTAGGAATCTGAGGACTGCAAAGAGCAAGCAATTTTGTTATCAATGCATCCATAAATTAAAAACACCACCACCAAAAGCCATTAATGAGGAACTCTGGAATATTTTCCACTGCAGGGCCTATTTGTAACAAATCAATTACTGCAGTTTGGGTAATGAATGAATTACATTGCTTATGCATGAATTCTGTTGTGTGCTTTAATTAGTTCTGCGTTTAAACAAGCTACATGGCAAACTTCTTTTTTAAAAACTTTATTAAGCACTAAACAATTTTGAATTTAAATTATTTAACAGAATGACTTTGGGAATCCCTAAGCAATAGATATTGACACACTTCAAGAAGAGGTCAGGTGCTTCCCCCCCTCTTACATAGAAACACCACACCACCACTTCACAGGGGAAGAGATAATGACCCTTCCCAAGATACACTGCAAACTTCTGTTGCTGGATGGATGGTCATGCCCTTCCACTTCCTCATCTAGCTTCTGGCCATGCCACAATAATGCTATAGCCTTGAGAGAAAAACCTCTGGGTAAAGCTGTAGTTAGTAAACAGATGTACAAAAATGGAGGAAACGTGAAGCAGAATATTCATTGGAAATTAGCTGGACCCTAAAGCACAGGAAATAGTTGGCATTATCAGAACATTATCAGATGGGGCCAAAATGTCCCATTACTGCCCTGCCACCTCCTATCCCATTCCTGCAACGGAACTGAGGTAAATGTTCACACTTACCTCCATTCCGCTCCAGGAATGGGCTCACTTCCTCCTTGCCTGCCTGGCCGTAAATGCAGCCGTCGTAAGGCTGCTTTTACAACCGCCCGGGGGAAATCCTGCTCATTCTCACGAGAGGGAGGGAAATTTAAAATACCCCCCCAGCTGTCAAATCAAAAAATAAACTGCAAAAAAAAATTTTTTTTAAAGCAACCCAGGGAGTGGGGAAGAAGGGTGGCACTTACCTTGAGGTCCAGATCGTGGCAGGAAGTGACTGCCATGGAGCTCCTCCCCCATGCCTGTCATTGCAGAACAGGGACGGGGATCCGCTTCCCACATCCCTGATTCCGTGACAGGCATGGAAGAAAACAGAAAAGGAGGTCTATTCACGATGTTTCATTGTGAATAGAATACCCTGGGGGCAGGACAGGAACATCACGGAGGGGCTCAACATTGTCTGAAACGGAGCCCCTTTCTCATCCCTGTTACATTCCTGCACCGGGATATTTGGCACATCTGATAATCTCCTTACATGAGGAGAACTAAAGATATAAAAACCATGGGTTCGTTTTCACGGCAGATTTATTGCAGCCACTCGTGCTTTAATTCTTTTCCACAGCTGTGCCAGTCAGGTTTTTTTCTAATTATGCTGCTTTTTCATTCAGACTTGAAAAAGGGGGGGGGGCGTGGCCGCCCAAGCAGAGGAAGGCTTTATGGGGAAGAGGCTAGATCGTGAGTGACAGAATTTGAAGCCCTGCATTTTCTAGCTAAAGAAAGACTCACAGACTGCCAAAATAGCAGGGGGGAAGATCAAAGAAGTGTCTCTTTTCTGTCTCTGGGTCTCTGTAAATCTGCCTGTAAATGAACCCACTCCCCGAAGCAGAGAGACAGCGAGATCGCAGCTGAGTAGAAGAAGGAATTCCTTTCTTTATGTGGGGAACAAATCTCCCCTAACTGTAAATTGTTGGGAATCCTTTTTGTTTGCAAACTGGCTTGCAAAATAGCAGAGAGGATTTTTCAAAGTTTCCTGATCGCTACTGAATCTCCCTCCCTCAGTCCCCCTCTTTTAAGCCCACCCCTTCATCATAGCAACCAATCACAGTGCAGCTGTGCTGCAGCCCTTAGCGGAATGGTTGTTTACACTGCCAATAATGCGCTACATTGCAAATATACCGGCAAAAGTAGCGACATCCCTTGCCACGCTATATTTGGGTGTTTTATCTTCCCCCCTTCTGAATGAGGCAATGCTGTGGTGTGATCCATGGGAACAATGAGCTATCTTTGCGGTATATTTAGAGGAATATTTGCCCGTGTAAACGGGCCCCATGCAACTCAAAGCAAAGGGTTCAAACAGAGTCTTTAAAATACAATAGAGAACTGTGCCTCTTATTTAATACAACACAGAACTCAAAATGAAATGGAGGATCAAAGAAATAGCAACATTGTGTTATGTAAAAGGGGTAGAGCACCACTTTAGTTCATTTCTTTAAAGTAAAGAAATGGACTGAGGTGCATGGGGTATGGTTCTCCAAAGCCTCGTGGGGGTGGGACAATGTGCTTCCCTAAGTCCTGGTAGTCCTCCTCCATACTGTGAATATAGTGAGTCCTCAGTATCTGCTGGGGTTTGGTTTCAGGATCCCCTGTGGATACCAAAATCTGTGGATGCTCAAGTCCCATTATATACAAAGGCATAGTAACATGGTATCCCTTATTTAAAATGGTGAACAGCAATGTTTGCTTACTGGATTTTTAAAAAATATTTTTAAGCCATGGATGGTTAAATCAGTGGATAAGGAATTAGTGGATACAGAGGGCCAACTGTAAACTGTGATTGAGATAAGGCAGAGGTGGGCAAACATGGCAGGTCTTTCTCCTTTGAGACCCACCATAGGCTAAACACACTACTGCCACTGCACAGTTGAAATTAGGCAGCAAATCATGTCACCAGATTTTAGCAACAAACCAGAGAGAATAATGAAAACAAGCGAGTCCCATTGCCTTGGGTTTGGGGTGGAGCCCAGAGAACACAAAATGGTTGGGCAGAACATGCAGTTAATATGTTGCTCACCCCTGATATAAAGGCACATTCATCTTTGTATTTTCCATTTCCATGAAGTTGGGAAATGGATTGTCTATGTTAGCCTCTCTCTCTCTCTGGTTGCTGTTTAAAAGACCCAAGAGTGCATTTCCTAAAGACATATTCCTCATTTCATCTCTCTCTCTCTCAAACAAACAAACAAACAAACAACACTTCCACTGTTAAATGTGAAGGTAGAAGAAATGTTATCTTCATTTTTTGCTTCCTGTTGTTCCATGCATATTTACTTTTGCAGGGTTCATTTCATAGAATCGGAATCGGAGCTGGAAGGGACTCCAAGGGCCATCTAGTCCAGCCCCCTGCTATGCAAGAATACACAACTAAAACACTCCTGAAAGACGCCTATCTGATCTCGATTTAAAGACCTCCAAAGAGCGAAACTCCCCTAAGCAGTCTATTCCTACACTGAACAGCTCTTACAAGAAATCCTTCCTAACTCAGGTAGAATCTCTTTTCTTGTCATTTGAATCCACTGCAGTAGCAGAAAACAAGTTTGCTCCATCTTCTCCATGACCTCCCTTCAGGTATTTAAATGTGGCTCTCATGTCACCTCTCAGACTTCCGTTCTCCAAGCCAAAAATCCCCAGCTCCCAGAGTCCTTCCTCATAAGGCTTGGTTTCCTGAAATTTGACCACCTTGCTCATCCTTCTCTGGCCTCCTTCCACTTGTTCATCACTTTTCTGAACTGGGGCGTCCAGAACTGGACACGGGATTCCAGGTGAGGTCTGACCAAAGCAGAATCATTAGCTGCATCTCCCCAACTACTCTCAAAGGTGTTACAGGAATCCTTTCACCTCCCACTTATATTTCCATTAATGTGGAAATATATATATATGTCCATATGAGCGCACACCCTCCTCCTCACAGAAATGTCTGAGTGCATATCTGACTGCTCATGACTATGAGTATGCATCGTGTATATGTGTGTATATATGTATACAGACACACAAAAATTTACACATTTACATACATAAGATTAAATGTAAATGTTGTGTGCCTTCAAGTTCTTTCCAACTTACGGCGAGCCTACAGCAACCCTATCACAAGGTTTTCTGAGGCAGAGAAAAATGTAAATATATATGCATATACAGTAGGACCCTCGTATCCGCTGGGGATTGGTTTGGGGGTGGCGTGGATACCGAAAACCATGGATAACAGCGAAGGTTAATAGCCATTGAAATAGTAATAATAATGGCCTTTGAAATAATAAAAAAAATAATGATAATAGCCATTGAACATAATGTGACTTCCAGTTTAAAATACTACAGAGTTGCACTGGAGGGATTAGAAAATGGCTAGAGAGGACCACATTTTCTAGGAAGACTCTATGGTAGATGGGCTGCTTTTGTGTCCTGTGGATAACTGAATCAGTGGATACTGGGGCCCTACTGTATAAAAGTGCATAAAGCACATAGATACGGAATGTGTTTATATATGTCCATGGTGAGGATGTGTGTGCATAGATACTCGCACATTCTAAACTGCCACCTTGAACGCAGCTCAGTGTCGTCTTTTAACAACTGAAGACCACAAAAGCCAAATTTGTTTTTTACTCAGGTTAAATTTCTTAGACTGGGAGAAAGAAATCGTGAGCATACGCTACAATTATGCCATGCTCAAGCAACAATTTCTTTCTCTCAGTTGGTCTCAAAAGTGCTACAAGATCCCCTACCTAGCCCTTTGGTTCTTAATCTTTGGTCCTCCATTTGTTTGGGACTGCAGTTCCCAGAAGGGCCACCCATCATATCCAATGGTTAGGGATTCTGGGACCAAACCCTGAGAACCATTGCCCTAGCTTACTCATATTCCATATTAATGTGGCTATGTCTTTTGAGTTTTTTTTAGTTCTGTTTAACTGCGCTTATATATACATATATATGTGTGTGTGTGTGTGTGTATATATGTGTGTGTGTGTGTGTGTGTGTATAATAAATGTAGGATGTAGAAAAAAGTGTAGAATAAAATTCGTAATTAACTGCATTGCTCTGGGACCAAGGACAAATGTGGGAGAAGCGCTATTGTTCTACAGCTGGAACTCCAAATTTCCTACCTGGTACAAGACAGTCAAACAGTATACTAAGGGTTAGTCTATATGAGAGAGGAAAAAATATAAAATATATCAGAAAAAGTAGGCATTCACAATGATGCAACCTGTCTTCACCGTCAAAAAAGCCTCCCTAAACTTTGCATGACCCCCAGCCAATATGGTAGCCGCAAATGATTTACTCATGATTTTAAATCTGCCACTGCCATTTTTTTTTAAAAAACCCAACAGTTTCCCATGGTGCGCACATGTGATATTCTGTATTTTTTAAAAAAGAAAGAAAGAGAGTATAAGATCACTGTTTGATCGAGTTACTGGACCCCTGCTTAGCGGAAAATGTAACATGGCAGCCGTAGGCACTTTCCCTGTTTTCTAGTCCTGTCCCCATGCTCGTCCAGCCAATCAGATTATGCTGCCTGGTCGTATCTGTGCCAATAGAAGTATAGTGTCTAGATCAAGGGAAGTAATCGTGCAGCTCTATTCTGCCTTGGCCAGGCCTCACCTAGAATACTGTGTCCAGTTCTGGGCACCACAATTCAAAAAGGATATTCACAAATTGGAGCGTGTCCAGAGAAGGGCAACTAAAAATGGTGGAAGGTCTGGAAACCATGCCTTATGAGGAGAGACTAAGGGAGCTGGGTATGTTTAGCCTGGAAAAAAGATGGTTAAGGGGCGATATGATAACCCTGTTTAAGTATTTGAAGGGGTGTCACATTGAGGATGGAGCAAGCTTGTTTTCTGCTGCTCTAGAGACTAGAACACGGAGCAATGGATGCAAACTCCAGGAACAGAGATTCCACCTCAACATTAGGAGGAACTTTTTGACAGTAAGAGCTGTTCGGCAGTGGAACACACTCCCTTGGAGCATGGTGGGGTGTTCTTCCTTGGAGGTCTTTAAACAGAGGCTGGATGGCCATCTGTCAGGGATTCTTTGATTGTGTATTCCTGCATGGCAGGGGGTTGGACTGGATGGCCCTCGTGGTCTCTTCCAACTCTACAATTCTATGATTCTATGAATGCAAGTGTTCAAATGATCACACATTTGCATGTCATATGGAGCTTTTAAAAAAAAATCTGGACAAAGCCCCAAATGTGACACACACAGACTTTGCAAAGGATTTGGCTGCCCCCCTTCTGAATGACACATACTTATGTGCATGTCCATATGAACGGATCGCTGTGCGTTCACATCCTGTTTGTATTATTTTGACTGTATAGACAAGACCTAGGTTATTATTGTTGCAGATCATCTTTATATTTTTAAGACCTGCCTAGGCCCAACCTTCGACTGCTACTTTTGGCAGGTGCTGTTGTCATAGAGAACTGAGAAAATCCGCTCCATTACGTGACCTATCTATCTACCATCTATTTTCCACTCTTTTCTTAGCCCTGGAATGCAAGGTGGTTTACAAAAAAACACAGAAACAGATAAAACCCACATTATTACAAACATACAAAAGTTAAAATATAATTAGAATTAAAAGCAATGTAATACTTCATTGTACTGGAGGTCTTGACTCAGGGCAGGCAGCCATCTACAATCAATCAATCAATCAATCAATCAATTGAAAACGGTGGTGGTACCATTGTTTTGATTCAATTTCAGTCACCAGAGCACGCTGTGGGTTCCATCTCATCAGTGGAAGGCTACTGGTAGATCATGGGCCATTATTATGGGTGCTAGCCTCTAACTTTGAATGGCTAGATCAACCAGCTGAACTCTAATGGTCTCTAAATATTGACATCGTCTCCCCCTTCCTCCTCCCCCTCTGCCTCCTCTTCCTTTTCAGTAAAGTAGCAAACTTTGAAAATAGATCTCCTCTGTTAAAATCAATCATGTTATGAAAGATCTCATGGTTATTAAGCAGTAATGATTTGTTTGTACCTGTCTTCCCAGTGGCAATTAACTTTAATCATAGGAATGTTTTCATGGACTAAACCCAAAAGGAAACAAGAACTATTCATCAACCACCCCTGTGGCTTCCCAATACAATTTCTGTTTCCACAACAGCTACGAGGGTAGATTAAAAATGATGTGTTATATAGATTTTGGCACCACTGCAGCCATTTTATATTTACTCATAACTTGAAGACCGCAGTGACTAAAGACATGACTAAAGACTACCCTAAAGGTTTTGTTTTGTTTTGGTTGGCCAGAGGGGGGGGGGAATCCTCTGAATTCCAGATTTATAATGTTCACAATGGAAGATAGATAACCTGGTGCATAACTAAGCCCATCAGCATGGTACTGGAGCCCAAAGAATACTTCCAACTCTACACTGATTGACATTTTACAAATGTTCCAATAAAGCAGAGATTATTTTCAGGGACTTTATGTTTATTACAAAAACTGATTAGTGTCATTTTCTAGCTAAGAATGAAAGGAATATCATAGTACTACATTGGAGGCCTTAGTTTGCATTTTATAGATACTGTGACATCTCTGTTCTTTTTAACCCATTGAAATACACACATTTTTAGCCTTTGGCTGCTGCCACCCTGCAGAAATAATGCACCACTTTAACTATCATGGCTCCATCCTATGGAATCCTGGGATTTGTAATTTGTTGTGGCACCAGAGCTCTCTGACAGAGAAGGCTAAATGTATCACAAAATTACAAATCCCAGAATTCCATAGCATTGAGCCATGGCAGTTAAAGGAGTGTCAAACTGGATTATTTCTGTAGTGTTACAGCAGCCTATGTCTTCATCTTGGGTGATCTAATGATTAGACAATGCAGAATGATAGCTGTATGTTTCTTTTAAAAAAGTTCTTGACGCCTTTGAGATCTTCTTCTCAGGAGTCTTTTAAAAAGATATGGGTTCATATTTGCTGCACATGAGATACAAATGAGACCATCTACACAGATTTTCACATAGAGATAGCAGAGAAGAGGAACCAAGCCTGCATTTTAGTCATCTGTTTCACAGCTAGGTGGAGGTGGGTGTTAGCAAAGAGGTGCAAGCATCTTTGGGTTTGGGGCTTTAATCTACCATAGGGATAGGCAACTACAGCAGGAATGAGAACCACATCTGTGCCTTGTTTTTGCATGTTAGAATTGGACGTTGTGTGTTACATTTGTGCTTTGTGTATTGTATGTTGCAGTTGTGCATTGTGTACGCTACACTGAAGGGATGTTGGACTGAAGCTGTAACCTGAGTGCATAAAGTGTAAAGATAAAACTAAGGCAATATTCCAAAGGCTTTAGAAAACAGAAAAGTTTTAAACTGAAATTTAAAGCCAGTAATGGAAGGATCAGTCACAATGGAGCACTTTCCAGTGTGAAAGTGAAGATTGTCCCATGCATTTGAAAGACATAAGTTTGCCTTTCTGAAGGTTACATGGCATCCAATAACAAGTAACACTCTTCTTAGTTCTGTCTAGTGCACTGAGGGCTTGTCTACAACACAGGCTTCAAACTGTATTTTTCCTGGTCCACAGTGACCCTGTACACATCTTGTTAACACCACACGCATCTTGTTAAAGTGAAGTGAGAGTGGCATTACCAGCCATACAATTCCCCTAGGCAAGTTCACTTCAGTGTAAAAGGATGATCCTTCTATGATCACATGTCCTATACTTCACATTATTTTTGGCCACGTATCTATGGTCATTCCGCTTTTTTTTCTTCCTGTCACACATGTGACTATGCAAATAGGTAGGAGTGTGCTAATAATGATATACAAGTATCCGTACAAACGCACGTTCACAAAATAATAGTGACTGCATGTTAGCAAAACATAAATACAAACAGAGGAAGTAGCTGTTCCTGGAGGGAATAATCAGGTGACCCAATGCCCCCCTAACATCACTCACACACACTCACACACACACACACCAGCTCCACACCAAAGCCAATTCAGAGGCAGCCACACATACAATAAACCGTTTCCCCTGCAGGAACACGCAGTATAAAAGATTTTTTTTTAAAAAAATGGATCTAAGCTCTCAGGCACCAAAAAGAACGGTATTCAATTTGAATCCTCAAGAACGTCATGTGTTCTACCAGCTCCCAGTATGTTGTGAGTACAGTTTATTTTTCTGCCTCTGTAGACAAGCCCTGAGATATGGGACTTTATCAGACCACCCCTATTAATGTTCTTTTGCCGGCATAAATTGTGGTGTTTTTATGCCAGTAAAAGACTGCCCCCCAGACCTAGCTTGAGCAGCGGCAATGAGGCATCCCCAGCATAAACAGAACACAAATGGAGCTCCAGTTACTTCCGGGGTTGAGATCTCACCAATTTTCGTGAGAACACGCTAGTGCGGGAAGCTCAAACATTAAAGTAAATGAAGACACAAAAAGTTCATACAAGGACAAAAACACACTTTAAAAGTCCCAAGTACACAGGAGGGGGGGTCATAAAAAGAGCATCCCCTACTTGGCTGTCCTGATCTCACCCAGAGCTGTTTGCCCATTGATGTTGCATTCACATGAGCACAATGGCATGAGTATTCAAATGCCAGCAATGCTGGCAGAAAAGCAGAATGGGAGATCTATTGACAGCTTGGCTCCTCAATAAAAAAAGTACACCTTATTCCCTACACATGATCATGAAATGACTACATTGTCTGGTATGTGTGCCCTTTTGCTATCATTAGGTGTCCTTCTGACACCATATTTGCCTGGTCTGATAAAGACCTTGGAGATTACAGGAAAGTAGCAGCAGACTAACACAAATCAAAGTCAGGCCTTTAAAGTGGCCCAGGGTCCATTGTCTAGGATTCAGACTCATATGCAGAGGCTGCACACATAGAGCAGACTCTTTACTTCAGATTGCAACTCTCCACACAACCTATACACTTCCTTGGTGGTGGTGTTTTTTTAAAGAAGTAAATGTTTACAATGAAAGCAAACAATACCTACGATTGAACAACAGCCGAGGGTCAAAGTAGACAATATACTTAGCCCATATTTAAAAGCAGTGCTCCCCTAGGTGGTGAAAACATATCTTCCAACTGCCCTAATTTAGCAGAGACAGTCCCGATTAATAAGTCATCCCACATTTTCAGCTGCTTTTAAAATGTCTCGGTTTCCTTCTCCTCCTACCACTTTTTTTTTGTCCTCAGCTTACTTCAGATGCAGCAAACTGAGTTCAAAGTGTAAAAGTTAACTCAGCAGGGCGAGGAAGAGAGGAGGGGGTGGAATCTTGCCCTTCCCTGTAGACCCAGGCAAAAGCAAACTGCTGCAACCTGTCCTACTGTGTGCATTCTTCCTTATTAGTATCTTGCATCTTGACCACTCTCTGATGTTGCATAGCCACATGGGCCAGTTTTAATCTGTAAAATATTGGAGGGTATGTAGGATATGTCTGCTTGTCCCAGCACGTGCTTTCTCTCAGCTCTGCATTGCACTCCAGAGTGCTGTGTTTTGTGACTAGTGAGATGCTAAACATAGGCATAATTTGCCAGGATGCTTGGTGGGGCAGGCATCTGTAAAGAAATCCTGTTGTTGGAGGGGAAATGTGCTGATCTCTGTGAATATGCAATTCCTTTAACATCTCCTTTGACCCTATATCTCTCACTGATGTGCCCACCTTATCACAATTCACACTTCCTGAATTCCTCTTCTGATATGGAGCCCATAACCCTGTACAGTCGGCCTTCTGTATCCACAGATTCTATATCCATGGATTCTACCATCCATGGCTTGAAAATATTCCAAAAAAGAAAAATTCCAGAAAGCAAACCTTGATTTGGTCATTTTATATAAGGGACACCATTTTACTATACTATGGTCTGGTCTATACGAGGGGGGAATAGAAGTTTGGAAAGTTAGGTGTTCGGAAAGACAGACGTTCACAATGATGTGACCTGCCTACATGGCCAAAAGAGCCCCCCTAAACTCCACATGACCCCCTAGCCAGACGGAGGCCATGAGTGATTTGCTTGCGATTTTAAATCTGCCGCTGCCAAATTAAAAAAAAAAAAATTCCCAAAGTCTGCACAAGCAACACTTCATATAAATAGTATGAGATCACTGTTTGATCAACTTACCAGACCCTTGCTTAGCCAAAATTCTAATGTGGTGGCCGCAGCCAATTTCCCTCTTTGCTAGCCCCACCCTCTGTGCTCATCCAGCCAATCAGATTATACTGCCTGTTCGTATCTGTCCAAATGAGAGTGTTCAAACGATTGCACATTTGGAAGTTGTGTGGAGCTTTTCAGAAAATCCGTACAAAGCCCCAGACACGACGCAGATGCACTTTATGGTGGATTTGGCTGCCCCCCTTCTGAATGACATGTATTTGTGCGAATGATCATTTGAACGGATCGCTGATCTTTTGCATCACATTCGTATTATTTTGACCATATAGACAGGACCGATATATTGGGACTTGAGCATCCATGGATTTTGGTATCCACAGGGGGGTCCTGGAACCAAAGCCCAGCAGATACCAAGGGCCCACTGTACTCTAGAGCAGTGGTCCCCAAACTTGGATCCCTAGATATTGGATGTCAACTCCCCAGAGGTCTAGCCAGCATGACCAATTGTCAGGTGTTCTGTGAATTGTGGTCCAATAACCTCTGGGGGCCATGGTTGTGAGCCCCTTCTCTAGAGTCTGCTAGAGTAGGGGGGGGATCTTTTCACTTGAAAACACCCACAGGCAAATTGGACCTTAATACAATGCACCTCCTTAAAACTAGATTGCTTTTTCTAAGAAATTACTCTGATAAATGACACATGCATTTGGATGCCTCATTATTTCTACACCACAGTGTCCACTTGCAAAGTTCATTATGTACTGTGGTATAACATCATTATACAATTTTGGCTTTCTTTTCTTTTTGCTTTTCAAGTAATTTTATAGCACTTGATTTGAAATGCTATGATCCTCTACAGCAGGGGTGGGAATTGTGCAGCCCTCCAGATGTTGCTGAACTACAACTCCTATCAGGCCTGGTCAGCCTAGCCAATGGTGAGGAATGCTGGGAACTGCAGTCCAGAAACACATGGATGGCCATATCATTCCCAATCAGACTCTACATCTTGGAATTCTGGTTAAATTCTACATTTTTAAAAAATGAGATTGTCTTTAGCTGACACAATGGCCTTATATCTATTCTTCTCCAGCATGTAGAGACATCATATGAACTCACCTGGAACACCAGTATGGTACAACTCCTCTCTTCTTTCAAAGCCCACTTTTTCCATGAAAAGCTTTAGCTTAACCCCTTTCACTGGAATTCTTTACATAGTTCTCTGAGAGCAAGTTGAATATACCTATATAGAGTTCCTCTGGCAGTCCACACCTGAAGAGAAGCCTAAGGAAAACTGTGTATATTAATTCTTTCCCCGACTTCTCTTCACTCTCCTTCACTCCCACAACTATCAAAATGTAAATTCAAAACTTCTTACAGCAGGGACCTGTTTCTTTTACTTGTGTTTGTTCCATAAAATGCCATTAATAGCTTGATTTAAATACATTACAATGATTGCAGAGCTTGAAAAAAATTGGTCAGGTTGATCAGGGCATTCTAGAAGCTGTAGTCAAAAAAAAAGAAAGAAAAAAAGGAACTTTTCTAAGCTCTAAAGGATATGGTTGACAGCACCTTTGTTTAGTTTGTGGGATGCAAATGTATAATAATTATTATTCTTGCTCCTCCTCTTCTAGAGTTAAATGTATGTTTCCCCACACTCTTTGTTCCTGTTACATTAAGTGCTACTCTGATCTGATTACCTATCGAAATACTAATCTTTACAAAAATTTATTGACATGTAAGGGTAGTTGTAAACCCATTTCTGATACTGTTAAACTGCCATAAATAACACTGAGGATAGAAAAGAATGGATGCTGTCCAGATCTAAACACTCAGAGAGGTAAAGCAAATGTGCTTTAAAAGCCAAATGGGGCAAATTTTCATAATGAGCCTACAGTATTCCACAAACACAGTACATTTGCTCTTGTGATTAATCACATGCAAAAGCCAAGGAAACTGAAGTATTATGCTGCAAGAAGATGATGAAGGGATTTGCTTTGAGCTTATGACCTCCATTCCTGTGTCATTCCTCACCTCAGGCACTGAACTTGTTATATCTCACAGGCTGAGCGAGGTCAGGCTTGGTCAGGCTGAGCCTTTAAGCAGGAAACATCTAAGGAATGCACTGGTGTTCTGGGAAGTAGAGTGGGTGACAGTGTGGGTGACATTATTTCCTCTGAGTTAGTACTAAAGAAATACTTTAGCATGGTGCAGCTGAGGTCCAATGCTTCTGTCTAGACACTAATATTCTCCACATCACTGTAGGATTTCATACAGCAACCACTTTTGCAGTGAGTTATTAGGCCAAAGCTCTGGCCAACCATGACCCCTTTTGTTGGAGTGCAGCTATTAGTCCTAAAGTTCCTATCAATTGCCTGATATAATCAATTACCAATTATTTATGATAGACAGTCTCTTATACTGTAGTGATAAATCACACAAGGCTTTCCTATCTTTTCTTGATGGTTCAGCATGGGTACTTACCCAAAATAAAATTAGATTCCGTCTCAAATATCCACAGTGAATTAACAAGCAAATCTGGTCCATACAGTGATACCTGGTTGCACTCATGTTGGTGGGCCAATGAATGCTCTCTGGGTTTTAATCTGAACTTTAATGAGCTGTCCATAATACTGAACCCTAGTTACCAAATAGGTCCAACACTTTGAATACACCAGCCACCACTGGGTCCCTGAAATCACATGGCATCCAAGTGATGTGCATAATACATTTTTAAGTGTGTACACATCATAAAACTGCATGTTTGGATAAGCGTTGCATCAAAACTGCAACCTTCAGGTTTCAGTACCAGCTTTTAAAATAAAACTTGACCAATTTAGATTTAAAATGTGACTACCCAACTTCAATACAAAATGATTTAAAGGCTATGCAGAGTGGGAAACTGCAGGTTTTGAGAAATATGTTGCTGCTACCCAAAATGGTGGTATTTGTATTGTGAATCCTCCAGTAATCAGCAATAAATATTATGCTGTTCACTGAAGTAATCATACAGAGTGGTTTCTTGCCTCTAACAGAATACAGCAATGTGGAATGATGGTAAAGAAATGTCCAATATGAAGGTGACAGGAAACATCAACTGAAATCCATTTACTTATCTCAGCTAGGGTAGACCCATTGAATCACCTGCTAATGATAAGTCAACATGTATGTAAACTCCATTGATATAATGGATCTTAAATTATGGAGATTTTCACACGGGGTCAAAATGCCCCGTTACTGCCCCACCACCTCCTCTCCTGTTCCTGCCATGGAATAACGTAAATATTTCACACACTTACCTTAATTCCACGGCAGGAACAGGCTCCCCAACCCCTCACTGGCCGGCCATAAATGCAGCCATCATAAGGTTGCTTTTACGACCGGCCGTCTGAAACGTTATCACGTTATCACATGATAACAGCGGGCGGTAAATTTAAAAAATAAAACTCCCCCAAACATAAAATCAGTTCACCAAGCACAAAAACACACTTTAAATCACACAATAAAAACAGGGAGGGTAAAATAAAGGGTGCCACTTACCTGGATGTCCAGATCGTACCAGGAAGTGCTTGGAATGGACCTCCCCTCCACGGCTGTCATTTCAGAACAGGAACGGGGCTCCTGTTCGCACACCCATTATTGCGTGATAGTGACAGAACAGGAAGTCTATTCACGATGAAAAATTGTGGTTATATTGTTCCGGAAGAGTTACGGGAGCAGGATGGATGCAGGACAGAACGGGGTCAACATCGTCCGAAAGGGAAAACCTTTCCCGACCCTGTTCTGTTCCTGCCACGGAATATATAGCCCGTGTGAAAATCTCCTATGAGAACTAACTGCTGGAGTTTGGTCAGTAAAAGTTGAATTCCTACTTTATTTGATGGTGGGACCCAAGCTGTCATGGATCTGCCCTTTCCAAATGAGAAGTTAAGATGATCCCTGGCTCATTTCATGGAACAGACTCTGATAATGTGGGTATCTTTCTTATTCCTGCCATTCCTGTGGGAATAGTATTTTGAAAGTTACCCTATGTATATAGAATCTTGTGGTCTTAATCTTATGGTCAAATCCTCAGGTGTCTAGGAGATTGGCAATACAATGGGGGCTCCATATGTAGCATGTTACACATGCAGCCTGACATCATATGTGTCTGGAGGTAGACCACAAACAAACATGCACTCTGCTTACAGTAGGGAAGACAAGTGCACAGATGTTGGCTGGCATCCAGACTTGGGACATTTTAACTAGTTCATATTCTCACTTGCCATTGTGGCACTACTACTGTGACCACAAATCACCATGAAACCCACCTTAAAAGCCAGTCAGCCATCTGGAAGAAGGACAAAGGCCTGTTCTGGTAGCAAGGGGGGTGCTTCAGGATGACATGACCAGCCCACTCCTGCCAGTGAGCGAGGCTGCAAGCAGAAGCAGGGACTCCTGTGGGTTTGTCACAAGTCTTTGTTGCAGCCTCACTCACTGGTGGGAGGAGGCTGGTTACGTTCTGCTGTGGCCTGCTTGCCAGCAGAACAGACCTCCCTTGCTCCAGGTGACTGGCTGGTTTTTAAGGTGGGTTTCAGGAGCCATATGGGGAGTTCAAGCAAAGCTATAACATTGTGGCTATGTGTTTGATGCAGAATCTCAGCTGTTATCGTAAGAAGTTAGCGTGGAGTTGCATGTTTCCATTAAAAGGTATTGCCACCCTCTAAAATACTGTACCATGTTGCTCAATTGTACAATATAGTAGGACCGCCGTATCCACTGATTCATTATCCACTGATTCAATTATCCACGAGACACAAAACAGCACACCTACCATACAGTCTTCCTAGAAAATGTTTCCTCTCTATCCATTTTCTAGGTCCTCCAAAGCAACTCTATGGTATTTTAAACCAGAAGTCCCATTATTTTCAGTGGCGTTCACTACTATCCATGGTTTTCAGTATCCACGGGGCCCCCCAGAACCAATCCCCAGCCAATATGGGGGTCCTACTGTATTTCAAAGCAACCTGTTTTTTTTTGTTGTTTTGTTTTGTTTTTGTGGAAGAAATTACTTGTTCTCCGTTCAAACCTTATTGACACAGTGCTAGATGAAAAAGTGCCACTTGTTATCTGCTTTCCATTAATGGATGGCTGCTTGAATACTTGTCAGGTAAAGTCTAGCTTCACTGCTTTTAGGGAATAATTTAAGAAACCAAAAGTGCATATAAACTTCAGGACAGGAGTCCTGCTTAAATATTTGTCAGGTAAAGTTTAGCCACACTTCACTGCTTTTAGGCAATAATTTAAGAAACTGAAAGTGCGTATAAACTTCAGGACAGGAGTAGGCTGATTGGTACTTATCCAATGTCTTTCAGAGAAAGAGCTTCACCGTGTCAGTGTATATGGCTTTACATTTTAAATGCAACTACTTCACCTAACAGCTTAGTTCCGAATGTTTCAGCAGAGCACTAATCTCTTGGCACCGTTTGTAAGTTCTCATCAGCTGAATTGATGATGAGTATAACAAAGAGATATCAACCAATCTAGACTGGCAGTTGGATATACTTGGAAGTCTACTGGTAGACACAGCATACTTGGATTTTCAAAGCACTTTCAACAAATTCCCCCTTGGAAAGCTCTTAAGGAAACTTATCAGTCATGGCATATAAGGACTAGTTTTCTACCAGATTGCTAACTGGCGAAAAGATATGGCAGCGAAGATAGAAAGAAATAGATGGTTGCACCCATGGATAGAAAACTAGAACTTTGTGTTTGTTTTAGACTTTTATATAACCTGAAGTAAAGAGATAATAGTGAATATCAGACAATGAACAGGACTAGACTTTCTGTTGCAATCTTACTCAAGAGTTTAGCAACAGCAAACATCACATTCTTTCTACAACTGTGATCCAAAGAGGTGAAGTCTCCTGTTGACAATTCACACTGCTTGGTGACTTTTCCCTCCCAATAAATATGCCTTGCCTTTCCCCCACTCTGGTTGCCACCCCTTGCTCGTTGCAAGACCTCCCTCTACCCTCCTCTTCCTGCTTATGGACTGCTGCCAGTGAAAGTATTCTTGGGAGAAGAAAAGGGGAAGTTACCAATTAATGGGGGGGGGCAGAGACATGAGGAGTAATCATGGTTGGGCCCCTTGAGGTTGAAAGCAGTACTGCAATGATCACCTTCAATTTTCCTGTCTCTGGTAGTCTGCAGATCAATATGGCACGTGTCCAGAGCTTCCCCAGTCATACAATCAAAACCCCTTCTTGGGACTTAGAGGGAGAATAAAGACTACATGATATTAACCTCTTATCCTACCACTACCATGCAGGCATTTAACACCAACATTTTGGGGCCATCATAGCACTATTCTGTATTTCCATCATACAGTACTGAAGAGTGCTCTCCTCAATGTGATTCCATTGCACTCCTTGCTTTAAGAGTCTTATGTTTATACTGCTGGGGGTGCTAGATGCAATGAGTTATTAATGAGGTGGGGGGGCACCATGCCACCATGTCATTGCCCTAGTAGAGAGGTAGGAAACTGCACAGAGGCCAATTTAACCCCTTCTGCCCTCTCAAGGGCTGCTCTCCTCCACCTCAGGCTCCCAAACATTCTCTACCTTCATGTGAATGCTTCCCAAAATGGTGACCAGAAGTGATATTTCCTGTTGTCATTTTGAGAAGAACTCTGATGGGAGGGGAACTATTTGAGGGTTCAGGGTGTTCTGGGTGGATTTCTACATGAGGCTGGGGATGTATTTGCATGTTTTGGGGAAACACCTCAATATCACATCATTAAAAAAACAAACAAACAATGCATCACCATGAAGCCTGCAGGCCACACTTTGCCCACCCCTGCCCTACCAGAATAGATCAGGGTAGATTTTCCCTGTTGGTCTGCCAGAAGTCATGAGGCAGAATGAAGGAGAAAGTGGAGGAGTCTGGAATAGGAAGTAGATACCCACTAGTAACCTTGTCACTACACAGACAGACACACACCCCCCAAGCTATACTTCATTCAGAAAACGCACTGACAAATGGCATTTCATCACCCCATTTTACTTTAAATTGTTGAGTTTTCCATTGTATGAAAAAGACATTTGATTGATGGTGAGAAATGAGGCTGAACCAGTCAGGGCAAGGAGTCAGGGCAGGGTAGTGAGTGTTACAAGCTACAAGAAAGAAAGAAAGAAAGAAAGAAAGAAAGAAAGAAAGAAAGAAAGAAAGATGTTGTCTAAACAGCTAAAATGTTTCTCACAGAATGTGAGGAGAATAAGGAATTCCACATCACTCTGCTGTATTTTGAAGGATGGGGGCCAAAAATGCCAAAAAGTACATGGGGAAAGCCTTTGCAGCTTTTCTTGCAGTTTTTTTTAAAAACAGTGAAGGAAATGTGTCTTCCTACTCATTGGGACAAGCAACCAAATTGATTTGCTTTCCTAACACAAGCAGATGATTGGGCAGACATGTGCGGGGAGCAGAGCTTGCTAACAAGGCAAGCACCTGGAGCCACCATGTTGGATTTTCGCCTTAGCAAATGAGCACTAAGGCAATAAAATGAGGGTTTTATTCTGTTTGGTTTTTTATTAAAGCAAAAGGTCACTCTTTCTCACCATGGATATGTTTTTTTTTTAAAAAAAAAATACTGTCCAGCAGTGGCAAATTTGGGTAAGTAAAACTGAGTAATTCACTCATGGCTGCCATCTTGATTTACAGGTATGCCCATTTGCACAGCAAACACGGATAGCTTCGCATGCCTGCAATCTGCAAAAAAAAACCAAAAAAACCACACACAAAACAAAACAAAAACCTGTTAAGACAAATAGCAGTTGCTGCAAATTGCTATTATTGTGGAGCAATCCGGGGGGGGGAGGGTGGTTGCCTCGTATAGACAACACCAAAGAAAAACCAACCAACCTCAAATAGGACATGGCTGGAAGTCCTCTCCTAGTTTTGAAAAACAATTTTTAAAATGTTGAATGATACAGGGGAGCCCTGTAACTTCTTTCAATGGTGAATTGACACATTTGGAGGCTTCCAGAAGAAGCAATTCAGCTTTGGGAGGAGAGTAGAAAAAAGACATTTGAGGGACTGTGGAGGGGTTGAGGGCCACAAAGCAACCTTGGGGCCTACTTGCAGCCTCAACCCTCCTCTAAACCATGACAATACTCCAGTCTGGTTTCCATCCAAGTTTACAGATAAAATCATGTTATAGCCACATTTTAAAATCTGAGAAAAAAATGAAGATCTCCAAAATAATCCATCAAAAAAGGGGAGAGCAATGCAGGGTGACAGAGAGGATGCAACCCAAAGATGATAGGAGTATGTTCTATACAAAGAACATAGACGTATATTAGAAAGTATTATGAGTTTAATTTCAAGGCTCAGATGTAAATCAGCATTCCATCACAAGGAATGCTTAAATGCATGTTTCACTGGCTCTTTTAAACTCCACCCACCAGACAAATTATTGTTTTTCAGCAGATAATCACCATTATCTCCTGGACTAGCAGATTTTTTCAATTAGAAAAAAGACTCACTTTTACATCTGTCTCCCACAGGACCAAAACTGGAGAAATACCATATCTTACATGTGGTAAGGCTGAACAGAGGGTGCTATTATCTGGCTGCACTTTGGCTTCCCTTCCCTTGTGCGATAAGCCTCTAAAAGAACTTTCTGCTTTGCTCCTGAGGTGCCTGCTCAGCTGGCAGTGCAATAATGATGTTGACTACTTAGACAATGATTTCCAGGGGCAGGAGGCAGAGAAAGCCTCTTCCCTTACTTCTCCATTTAGATCTCCTCCTACAAACTCCTCTCTATCTGTCAGGCTCTCTGTCAAAATAGAGGGAGGGAGATAAAGTGAATCAGGAATGGGGAACCCATAACCCTTCCATTGTTGTGGGACTGTCCCATCACCTTTGGCCATCGGTCATGTTGGCTGGGACTAATGCAAAAACACCAACCTGGATATCGATACATGAAGCTTTCCATAGGAACTATGACATTAAAGGAAAGGACTGGATTACATATAAAGATCTCTTGAATGTCAACAAACACCCCAGTTTAAGTCAATAGATGAATTAACATCGACAGCTTATAAATGCAACTGGTTTCTGTACAAACAAATGAAGGAACAGTTTAAAATGTATTCAAAAGCTTACAAATGGAATGTGGAACTACAGAATTTGAGAAATTAGAACTTCTGGTATAAAGAGCATTTGCTATCGAAAATTTACAAATTATTATTGGGAATAGAGATGGAGAAAGAGGCAGTAAAAGTGAATATGGTGTTGTGGGCACAGTATATCGATCATCCAATTCATATGGAGAAATGGGAAAGATCACGGTCTAAAGGCTTGATATATTCCAGATCGTCAAGTATGAAGGAGAATTACTATAAATTATTTTTAGATGGTACTTAAAATCTGATAAACTGGCAAAGATATGTAAAAATCTAAATAATATTTGCTGGAAATGTCAGGGAACTAAAGGTACTTTTTTCACATGTGGTGGAGCTGTCCTATAGCGGAAATCTGTTGGAAAGAAATTCATAGGCTAATAACAGAAATCTTAGAAATTAATTTACAAAAAATCCAGAAACCTATTTATTAAATATAACAAATCAACAAGAAAAATATTAATTTATTTGGTGACTGCAGCCAGACTCCTTTACACTCAATATTGGAAAAACACAGAAGTTCCACCAATTGATCAATGGCACTTGAGAGTCCTGGATATGCTAAAAATAGGTATACTGACTGTCTTAATGAGAGATGGGTCACTAAAGAAATACTATAATGACTGGACTAAAGTTATATAATATTGGAATGAAAAGGGTGCTCAATGATTGATATAAGATATAAGATAAAACATAATAATGAATACATTGAATACAAGTACTGAAGCAAACTTATGTAGCAAATTTAAGGATCAGGAAAGAACCAGATAGTAGGCACTTGGCAACTTGGAATAAAATAACAAAAACAAGGAAGTTAAAAACTTTGTTTAAATAATTTACCTCTAGTTAGAAAAACTGTAGTGGTATGGAGAAACAAACAATGCAGGAATTAAAAGGATTACACTGATATTCAGGAACCAGACTGAGGGGGTACTTTAAAAGGGAAACAATTTAGAAAGGGAAATCTAAGATATTTATACAATCTATCATAAAGGAACTTTTGAGAAGTAAATAATATTCCAAATATCAACAAGGTTATAAGGAGAAAATAAAGAGACTCTGTGTGTGTGTGTGTGTAATTATATGTATCCTGCTATGTATGAAATGTAATTGTTTTCTGACTGTTTTCCACTCTTTTTTCATTTTAGTCTGTGTTTTTAATTTTAAATGGAAATTTATATATATATATATATATTTGAAAGGATGTCATATTGAAGAAGGAGCAAGCTTGTTTTCTCTTGACCCAGAGACTAGGGAGATTTTCACATGGGGCCAAAATGCCCCGTTACTGCCCTGCTACCTCCTCTCCTGTTCCTGGCACGGAATAACATAAATCTTTCACACGCTCACCTTAATTCCACAGCAGGAACGGGCTCCCTCTCCCCTTGCTGGCCGGCCATAAATGCAGCCATCGTAAGGCTGCTTTTATGACTGGCCGTCTGAAACATTATCACGTTATCATGTGATAACGCCGGACGGTAAATTTAAAAAATAAACAGGAACGGGGCTCCTGTTCGCACACCTGTGATTGTGTTATAGCAACAGAATGGGAGGTCTATTCACGATGAAAAATGTGATAACATTGTTCTGGAACAGTCATGGGAGTAGGATGGATGCAGGACAGAATGGGGTCAACATCGTCCGAAAGGAAAAACCTTTCCCGACCCTGTTCTGTTCCTGCCATGGGATATATAGCCCGTGTGAAAATCTCCTAGGACATGAAGCAATGGATTCAAACTACAGGAAAAGAGATTCCACCTAAGCATTAGGAAGAACTTCCTGACTGTGAGAGCTGTCCAGCAGTGGAACATGCTGCCTCGGAGTGTGGTGGAGTCACCTTCTTTGGAAGTTTTAAAACAGAGGCTGGATGGCCATCTGTCGAGAATGCTTTGATTGTGTATTACTGCATGCCTGGATATCCCTTGTGGTCTCTTCCAGCTCTATGATTCTGTGATTCTAACTCTATATGCAAAACATTTTGACTTCTTCAATTGCTAAAAATGAAAGTGAGTGGTTCCATACAAAGTGGAAGTTTTGAACACTCTGCTTCAAGCTTTCTTTAGTGGGTGATGCTATTATCCTCTAAACTGAGGGCATACTGTGTTAGGATCTTAAATCTACAGATTTTAAAAAATCCCTTTTGTCCAAAATATCTTATATTTTATAATATATATCAGTATATCTTAACAATCAACAAAGAAACAATTCATTAGACAGAACTAAAGTATCAGAATTAAAGTCTATGTGATTACAACAAAGAAAATTATCACACTCTGAAGTAAAACAGCAGTGCAGCAGGAAGGTTCCATCTTCTGTGCTGCCGTACTGTACAACATTGTTGCTCTTCCATTCCAGTCCTGAGGGAGACTGGGTGGGTTAGGGTACTGTGACTATGGAGTTTTTATATTGTAAACCACCCCCATTGCGTTGCAGAGGGGTGGGATAGAAATAAAATTTTATTATTATTATATTATTATTTTTGCTGACTGGAAAAACCCATTCACCTTGGTCTCCCACAGGACTGAAACATCAGAACACCAGATGAACAATGATGTCATGCGGGAAGGCAGCATGGAAGACAGAACCTTCCTGCTCCACTGCCACTTTACTATGGAGAGTGGTAAGTCCCTAAGACAGAAGGATAGAAATAATCAGTGTAATACATCATTCCATAAATTAACCTGTAGTTTTGGAGAAGGAGGTTCATCCGTTCATTTACATATTGAACAAAGGGAAACCAAATGTTATCGAATTTGTCATAATATGTCTATGTGCAGATATTGTTTCTAATTTGGGGGATCAATTTCTCCACTACAGCCAGAAGCCATACCTTGCTTTTCCCGCAATCTAACAAAGGACTTATTTGATTGCTTGACTGATGTTTTACTTCTGACTCTGAGAGGAACAAAAGCTTCCACAAACCCCTGGAAAGAAATCATTTTGACAAAGAAATGTGCAAAGCTTCATTCTGTGCATGCTTCCTTGAGAGTAAGCATCCTTGAACTCGGTGGAGCTTAAAGATTGCACCCTTAATAACATCTTCTCAAATACATTTATTTGGAATTGTCACCAAAATATTGTTGACCCGACTAGGAGTGCTATCAACGAACAGCAAATACAGAATGTTGGTGCTAATAAGAGACAGGGCATAGTGAGCTGAAATTTGTCCACGGCTCCTTGCAGTTTAAATTATTTCCCCCTCTGCAGGGAAAGCAAAACAAGTCGAAAGGTTGAAGTGGAGGTTCATTCCTGTGTTAATGATCATAGGGAGATACTGGTCAAAGCTCACTGACATTTATCTGAAGGCTTCATTACACTACCAGAATATATGCTGTCCATAAGACAAATGCAGTTCTGGGGGAATATATCAGTAACATCTCTAATAATTAGAATTGGCATGAACTTCCATTGAGAACTTCAGTCTTAACTTACTTTGCCTGTCAAGCTTCACATGAAAGATAACACAGATAAGTCCATCAATCCCTAATCACATAAGATACAGCACTGCTGTAACATTCCCATGATGTTGCATATTCAATAACTAGTTGCTCAATAAGCATCCCTTCTCAGCCAACAGAATGCGGGTTGCTTCTTTAGCTTCTCTTAGCAAGCAGGAGAACAACCCAGCACATTTTTTCTCAACTCGTTTTCTCATCTGGACAGCTCTCATTCATTCTCTATGGGCACCACATGTCTCTTGCACAGAAATTCATGAAGAATTGCCATAAAAATTACTGGGATTCAGACTAAGGATGGGGTACTCCCCGCCCCCCGCCAATCCTAGATTAATATGCAAACTGGGAGGCAATTATCCTCAATTGTTTTCCTGTTTGTCTGAATTTTGTGGTGCAGTTCTCCAATCAAAAATGTATGTACACATATGTAGAGTAGGGGAAGTAGCCATAGATTATATTCATTATATATAGGTTATTTATTTAGTTAGTTAATACCCCACCTTTCTCCCAACATGGGATCCAAGACAGCATACAACATTTTAAAAACACAATACAGTTAAAAAAAATGTTAATACAAAAGTTAAAACACACATTAAATTTCTAAAAAAAATTTAAAAACACTAGTTAAAAACAGTTAAACACAGCATTAAAAACAAATTTAAAACAGCATTAAAAGACTCTTTAAACCAAAATAAAATAAAAACACTGTACCTCCCATTAAAAGCTTTATCTGCTGCATACATTTAAAAAAAAAACCAAAGTTTCCTTAAATAAAATGGTCTTTACCTGCTGGCAGAAAAACCAGTAAAGGGATTCTAGAGACAGCTGCTGTTACTTTGGGCCTATCTTAACAGTGAAAATGATCCTCTTAGAATTCACTTAGAATCCTACCTGTCTTAATGGGATCCTGCATAATTCTGCTAAATTCAGAAGGAGGGGGGGCAAATCCACCATATGAGTAAACCCCAAGGGAACAGCCTTCAGGGCTTTTCTGAAGTTTTGTAAAAACTCCATGGGGAATGTGCATGATCAATCATTAGAACAGGCGGTCAAATTTATCCACATAGCCCCAGAAAAGCAGAAGTAGAAAGCTGATTGGCTAGACAGGAGCAGGGGGCAGGGCTTACTAAGAAGGCAAGCACCCTGGAACCGCCATCTTGATTTTCACCTTAGCGATCATGTGCTGAGGCAATGAAATAGCCTTTTTCTTTTCTTTTTTAAAGTTTATTTAGGCAGAATCTCACACTATTGCACTTTCACACCTTAGATATGCCTTTAAAAATAGATACCATTTGGCAGCGACAACTGGTGAAAATAAAAACATGAGTCACAGCTACCATCTTGAATCACAGGCATGCCTGCTGGGGCAGCAAAAGTGGATAGCCTCACATGCCTGTGATTTTGCCAAACACCATTAAGACAAGTCAATCCTGCTTCAAATTTGTGTGAGTACGCATCAATCCATGACCCCCCTTCATATAGATGGGCCCCTAGTATGTTGTAGGCAGGGACTGACAACTAGAACAGTGTAGGCTGAGAAGTATCCCATTCTTTCCTAACTCCAGCTTTACTGCACTGTTTAATGCATACATGCTGCTGCAATCTGGAAATTCTATGTCTGTTTCTCCAGTCCTTCATCACCCTTCCAGTGCCAATGTTGTGTAAAAAAACCCTTCCAGCTAGACAGAGGACAAGGAGGGAAAATGGAGTGTCTGAATGGGACTTTGTTAAAAGGAGCTTCATCATCAGAGGCCTTGTTAACAGCGGTATCCCTGTAGATATAAAATGTATGCCTGAAAGGACTCTCTCTCTCTCTCTCTCTGGCTTTTCTTCACAAACAAAGATTCAGGAAGGACTCATCCACTCTTTCTGCAAGTGCACTGATGACTAAAAAGGCCAATCCGAGATAAACAAGTCCAGTTTCAGAAAGCACAGCAAAAGGTCTCCTTGGGTGATGATTCCAGGTTGTGATTCTTTCTGCGTTGTCATTTCTCTTCAAGACTTGTTTAGCATGAGTTCTCAAATAAGGCTGCAGCATTGTGGATAGTGCGTCTCCATGCCTCCTGATGTGAGGCCAGGGCGGACCATTGTTGGTGATCAATTTGGCCGAGCCTGAGATGTTGCTTCAGGGAGTCTTTGTATCACTTTTTTGGAACACCCCTCTTACACTGACCCATGGCGAGTTCACCGTTAGAGTACTATTTTGGGGAGGCGATGGTCCTCCTTCTTAGAAACGTGCCCTGCCTAGCACAGCTGTGTTCTCAATATCATGGCCTCAATGCTGGTGATCCCTGCTTGCTCAAGGACAGCAACATTTGTCACATAGTCAGTCCAGTGTATATTTAGGATTGTGCATATACAGTGCTGATGAAAGCATTCAAGGAGTTGTAAGTGTTGGCGATAGGTGACCTATGTTTCAGACCCATAAAGGAGAATAGACAGTATAATGGCTCTATACACACTGATTTTTGTGCTTCGCCTCAGGTGTTTATTACTCCAGACTCTTTTGTATAGTCTTCCAAATGCGCTATATGCCTTTGCTAATCTGTGATCAATCTCTTTGTCAATCTTGGCATCTGAGAAGATGATGCTTCCCAGGTAGGTGAACTGCTGAACGGACTTAAGTGCAGATTTGCTGACTAAAATGTGGGAATGATGGTGTTCGTCCTGTGGTGCAGCCTGGTAAAGAACTTCCGTTTTTTTAAGGTTGACTTCCAGCCGAAACAGCTCTGCAACTGTTGCGAAGCAGGATGTTAGGCACTGCAGAGTTGCTTCCTTGTGGACAACAAGGGCAGCAGCATCAGTGAAGAGCAGCTCACGAACTAGATAGTTTAGAGTCTTAGTGTGAGCCCTCAGACGGCTTAAGTTAAACAAGCTACCATCAGTACAGTAACATATATAGATGCCGTCTTCTTCTTTGAGCTCTGCCATAGCCCTTTGGAGCATCATGCTGAAGAAGATTGTAAATAAAGTTGGAGCAAGAACACAACCTTCACTCCATTAGTTATTAGAAAGGGCTCTGAAAGAGCATCGCCATATCTGACTTGACCATGCTGGCCCTCGTGTAGCAAGATAATCATTTTAAGGAATTTGGGGAGACATCCTAGTCTTTCCAGGATCTGCTACAGACCTTTTCTACTCATAGTGTCAAAGGCTTTGGTGAGGTTGACAAATGTTACATAGAGACCCTTGTTCTGCTCTCTACATTTCTCTTGCAGTTGTCTAAGGGCTTTTGAGCTATGCTGGCGGTGGCATAATAGCCACCAGTAGGGTCTCCCATGCCAGACAGGTCAAAACTGAAGGGTCTGACAAAGAGCATCAAAGGGCAGGATGGGCTCTTTAGCCTTTTGCAACCACCCTAGGAGAACGAAAACTCTAATCCCAAACCTGGGCAGATGGTGCCTGAAAGGACTACAGACACGTCTTTGCATGAGGATGTTAAGACTTTCCCTTCGAGAAGGGAGACACGGAAAAGCAATCTCTGAAAAAGTGAGAGCTACCCTACCCGTAACATTGAGCTACAGGGACACAATCAAGCCCATCGGAGCATTCAGGACTGTAGGCCTTATTCAACCTCGTACTAAAGCACTGAACATGGCGAACTCATTTGCCGCAACTGGTAGCAAGCATAAGAAAATAACTTTCTCTTCTCACTTTTCTCCAATCATATCTTTCAGGTAATATTTTATAAGCAGGTGCACACTTGTGCATCCAATTTTCTTTCCCTTTGTTCACAGTAGGGGACACACACTGGGACTGACCATCATCTAGTGCTTCCATATGTTTCCAAGCCTAACACACAGCTTTCATGTTCAAAGGGGCTAGGAAGTTTGAAGGTTGAGAGGCCGTCGCAGAATGTTGAAGGACTCGTCTTTGATCTCCTTATTCCTCAGTTCTCACAGGAAAAGCCAATCTAATTGCGGTTTTTGTTTTGGGGGTTGTTCTTTTTTTTTTAACTATTTTAATTTTAACTTCCTTCCATCTTCCATTTACTACATTCTCATTGCTTTTATCATGCAGTAAGTATGCACCCGGTAGTGAAGAGAGGCTTCTTTTTTAATGGAGACAAAGGACTTTATCAGACGAGCCCCTTAAAACATTATTTTGCTGGCATTAAAAAAAATCTATTTTTATGCCAGCAAAAGAATGTCCCCCACCACACTTACCTCTAACCCCAGCAAAGGCTTCCCCAGCAATGGAAGAAGAAGTGAACGAAGCTCCATTCACTTCCTCATTCAAAATCCCATGGATTCTCACAAGACTTCATCATGCGGGAAATTAAAAACAAACAAACAAAAGAACACACAAATAGTTACACAAAGCACATACACACAGTTTAAAGCTTACAGGTAACCTGGGGATGGTCATAAAAAGTGTGTCACTTACCTGGATGTTGCGATCTCACCCAGAAGTGTTCACGCCAGACTGGCCATTCACACTGCATTCACGTGAGTACAATGGCGTGAGGTTTCACAGGCTGGCAATGCCGGCACTAAAGCATCACAGGGGATCAACTGGCAGTTTTTAAATGTGAAAGGGTGATGTTGTGTGGTACCTGCACCCTTTTGTGTTTATGTGGTGTCATGGTGCTGTATTTATTGCATCTGATAAGCTCCAAAGACTTTTGCACCTATTTATAAAGCAGATTCCACAGAGCTCGATGCAATACAAACTAAGGACTTTTTCAGTCAAGTCCAGTATTACTGTATGTATGTGTATGCATATACAGGTTGGCATCCTGTGAGTGATATATCTTTTCTTTTTTTCTTTTTGGTCATTGCAGAGGTTGGTATTCTCTTCTGCAACAATCAATGCCTAACCAGACTCAGCATTTAGCCCACTTACCACCACCCCAGGTATTCTGTGTCTGGTAAAGAGTAGGGGAGGATTGGAGAAGTGTCTGGCTGTGTCCCCATAGCCAGATGCGGAATGATTACACATCCACTGGACCCCAGTGGATGATGTAATCATTTTGCATCTGACTATGGGGTTACAGCCAGAGTTTCTCTGATTCTCTCCAGGCTCCACCAGCCACATAATGTCCATGAGGGGGAAGCAGCAACTGCTAAATGGTGATCCTGAGAGGGGCAAGAGTACTGATGTGACATAGTTTCACATGTGGAAATATTAGACTGGGCTGTGCCATAAAGGATATCAACTACAGTAGACATTGCTGCTCCAAAATAGGCACAAGCTGACCAGTCATAAATGCAGCTGTCATGAGGCTGCCTTTATGACCAGCAACTGAAATCCTGCTCGTTCCCGCGAGAGAACAGCCGTGTGGTAATTTTAAAAATAAAAAAAACCCCTCAAACATCAAAATAGTACACAAAGCACAAAAACACATAAAAAAAAAACAAGTAACCCAGGGAGGGGGGGAAAGGGTGCCATTTACCTGGGTGTCTCGTTTGTCCAGAACGGACCTCCCTCCCCCCCCCCACAGCTGTCATTGCTGGAGAGGAACGGGACACCTTTCAGACCACCCATGATTCTGTTACTACAACAGAATGGGTGGTCCAAAAACAATGTTTCCCTGTAATGAAAATATCATGGGGAAATGCATAATAAGGACAGGGGAGACACGGAAAGGGGTCAACGTCTTCTGAAAAGAAGATTTTTTCCCCAACCCTGTTCTGTGTCTCCCACAGAATAAATAGCCAATCTGAAAATCTCCTAAGACTAAAGCTTTCATTTGACTGTACATCAGTGAAGAATTAACAGGCATCCTTTGTTCTCCTCCATAATTTGTATTCTTTGTTTTAAATATTGGGTTGTGCTGATAAATTAAACTGAGATAATGTTTTAAAACACAGGTCTGGGGCCTTCTCTGTGCTCTGACTTTCTCCATTTTCCCAGAGTTTTTTGCTTATGGCATTCAGCATCAGTAAGAACATTAACATTTCTAATAAAAGTAATCTTGATTTCTTAATTATGCATTGCAAGGGTAGACAACTCCAGCTGCTCCATTGCAGTTCTCATTTAGAGAAAATCCTCCTGAAAGATTTGACTGTCCTAGAGCCTGAATCACTATGGAGAGAGGAAGCCTGAAATAAGGAAAAAGCCAGAATGTGGTCCACAGGTATAATTCAAGAGAAGTAAATGGTTAGAGCTAAGAGATCAATCCAGAGAGAGAGCAAAGAGACATGGAAAGCATGGAGGGGAACCAATAGCTTGTCATGAGCTGTCAAGATAGCAGCAGATGGAGTTAGTTAAGCTAATGTGTATTTTTTAATAATTTTTATTCAACAGAATTAATTTAAAAAAACATAGATTCAAACATACTTAAAGAAACAAATATATAAATTATAAATTGTATATGAAGGATCAAATTACCCATCATTTCTTCCAGTTTACATAACCATAAATTCACCCTTCTCACATTATTTATCCCTTCCATTCACCCTCTTCATTTCCTTTCTTCCTTCACTATTCCTATATCACTCATCCTTTTCCCATTTTACTTTTCTTTCTCATCACCTTCTTCATATCCTCTAACTTTCTCACTTACTTTCCCAAACAGACTTCTTCCCTATCCAAATTGCTAGTATGCAGCTAGAGCATCACTCCATAAGTAGTTTATTATTATTATAATTATTATTGTAACCTATAATGCCAAATTTTATTGTTAGTGATATTCTAATTTATAAATTCATTCTCTGGGCAGTTGCGTTCTTGCTCTAACTTTATTTACAATCTTCTTCAGCATGATGCTTCAAAGGGCTATGGCAGAGTTTGAAGAAGAAGACGGCATCTATATACGTTACCGTATCGATGGTAGCTTGTTTAACTTTAAGCCCTCTGAGGGCTCGCGCTAAGGAGATTTTCACACACGTAAAGTATTCCCAATGCAGATCGGGACAGAATTGTTTCTGTCCCAGAAGCAGCGCTGTGTTTCGCAAGCCCACTTCCCTCTCCCGATCTCCCATCATCACTCTGTGCTTGTTCCATTTCCCTCCCACTACCTTCCGTGATTTTTTATTAACAACAAACCCTCTTACAATAACTTGTACAAATACAATAACTTGTTATTGTAAATGTTTGTAAATACAATTACATATTCTGTACAAATCATAGCCTTGTAATTCTTTATGCTACACATCTTTCATCCCAATCACTGCTGTAGTTCCCCATTTTTCCTCTAAGAATTCTACTACTGGAAAAGTGGGTTATAAATGTAATAAATATGTTATTGAGTATGCTAACATACGTATTATATTTATAGCCCACTTTTCCTCCAAGGAATTCAAAGCAGTATTTATGATTCTTCCTGTCTGTTTAGCCTCATAACAACTCTGTGAGGTAGGTAAGACTTCTCCAAGGTCACCCAATCAGCCAGCCAGTCAGGTCTCCACAGTCCTAAGACTTTATCAGACCACCCCCATAAACCCTGTTCTTTTGCTGACATAATGCTGTTTTTATGCCAGCAAAAGAATGCCCCATGCCACACTTACCTTCCCTCCCATCCAAAGGCTTCCTGGCAAAGAACGAGGAGTGAATGGAGCTCTGTTCACTTCCTTGTTTGAAATCCCACGTATTCTTGTAAGAATACATAGTGCTAGAAATTCAAAAATAAAATAACACACAAAAAGTTACACAAAGCACCTAAACACACTAAAAAAATGCCAAGTAAACTGGGGAGGGTCATAAAAAGCATGTCTCAATCTTACCCAGAAGTATTCTCGCCAGACTGGCCATTGACGTGAGTACAATGACGTGAAGTTTCAAATGCCAGCAATGCTGGCACAAAAGCAGCACAGAGATCAATTGATGGCTTGAGCTGTCAATAAAAAAGAATGTTTTTTTAACAGGACATGATCGCAAAAGGGTGACATTGTGTGGTACACGTGCCCTTTCACAATCATTAGGTGTCCTTATGACACCTTATTTGCCTTGTCTGATAATGTCCCTAGTCTGGTGGGCTAATCAGTACATCTCTCTGCCTCCCAGAAATAAGCTGTAAAAGCATTAAACTTAGAGAAACTATGCACTTCAAGGAACTGCTAAAACATTACCCCCATGTATAAATCTTAATATATAATTCTCTTGGGTATGTTGCTGTTTCCAGTGTGCTGATTGGCTGCTTAGGAAACTTACCAACCAATCAAAGCTCTCTGTTGGGCAGCCAATCAGTACGCTGAGGGCAGGAACATGTGGAAGTTTCAGTCTTTTTTAAACAAGGCAGTGGCAGAGGGGCTTTTTGTTGTTCCACACATATGTGGCCTGGGCCCAGAGCCCTTTCTGTGCAGCCTGGGCCCTTGGGCCTGGGGCCTTTCTCTGCTGCTTAGGGTCTGGGGCCTTGAGCCTTTCTGTACTTCCTAGCCCCTTGGGCCTCTTGGGCACCGTGTGCTGTCTGTAGCTGTGCCCTGAGCCGTCTGTGCTGTCTGTAACAGTTCCTTCCTCTTGGACCTTGGGGTGGAAACATGTGGAAAACTTCAAGTCCTTTCTAAACATGGTGGTGGAGGGGCTCTCGCAGCCATATGTGGGTTGTGAGTGGGTGCGTAGTGTAGGGTTAATGTGTAGCATGGGGTGTTTGTGTGTTTGTGCAATTGCATGGCGGTGGAAGAGAGACTCCTGTGTCCTGGCATGAGTGGTGTGTGTGTGTGTGTAGTGTGGTGTGGTGTGGTGTATGTGTGGTTGCATGCTGGTGGCAGAGGGGCTCTTGCATCCTGCTGCACATGGTGTGTGTATGTGTGTAGCATGGTGTGTGTATGTGTTTAGTGTGGTGTTTGTGTGTGTGTGTGTGCAATTCCATGGCAGTGGCAGAGGAGCTCTCATGTCCTGGTGCACATGTTGTGTGTGTGTACTGTGGTGTGTGTGTGCATGCAGTTGCATGGTGGTGGTGGGGCTCTCGCATCCTGGCACATGTGGTGTGTGTGTGTGTCTAGCATTGTGTGTGTGTCTATGTGTCTGTGTGTACGTGTGGTTGCATGGCGGTGGTGGAGGGGCTCTCGGCATGAAATTAGCTATTATAGTTGATTTGAAAGGTTATATATTAATGTGTCAAATGATCGTACTCTTGACATGTTTCCTAAGTGGCCGAATGGTGCATGTTACGCCAGGTATAGCCAGTAGTATAATATGAGCAAGAGCCAGTGAGTAAGAGGTGGAAGTCAGCAAGAGGGGAACACTGACCAATTTAGCTCCATTACATCCTGAGCTTCTTTGGACTGTAACTCCTGTAGCTATTGGCTTCATTTGCTGGATGATTCTGGCTACTGCCCCCAAAGGAACTATTCTAAGTTCTGCTTATCCCAGACTGGAAATTTGTCCATCTAACCCAGGGGTGGGAATAATGTGCCCCTCCAGCATTCCTCACCATTGGCTATCTGGAGCTTCACATGATTCCTATCCTGATCTAGTCCAGCCTCTCTCTCTGCCTCTCTCTAGGGCATCAGACAACAGTTGTTCCCATCAGTGGCTCCCTAATGACAGGCATTCAATATGAGGTTTCCTGTCTGCAAAGCTGACCATGGCCTGGATTCTATTGTTAATCCCAACTACAGGAGACCCATTCAGTCAAAGATCATTGAGTAAGTGAACACTTATTTTAAGCTCCACTGATTCAATAGATCTACTCTAGCTGGAACTAAGGAGGTTATCACATGGGTTCCTGGAAACTATGTCTGTCCCACTCCCATCCCTGTAACACTAAAACAAACATCTTTTCAAACACCAACCTTTTTGTGGAATAGAAACGGCTCCCCCTCCCTTCGCCTTCACTGCAGGAAAGGCAGCTGTCATAAAGCTGCTTTTACTACAGTAAAGCCAAATCCTGCTCGTTCTCGTGAGAGAACCATCGCGTGGGAAATTTAAAAATAAAAACAAAACAAAATGTCAAAAAATAAAACAAAGCCCCAAAACTGGGGGGGGGGAGCCCAAGTAACCGGGGGGGGGGGGAGGGTGTCACTTACCTGGCTGTCCTGATCAAACCTGGAAGTCTCCAGCATGGACCTCCTGGTGATGTCACATTCTGTCGTCATCCCAGAGCAGAACGGGGCTCCTGTTCACTCACCCATCATTCCATTATGATAACGGAACAGGCTTCTTATTCATGGATTTTCCCATGAATAAGAGGAAGCGGGGGAGGAACAGAAGCAGAACAGGCGCATCCCAGGACAGGGACGATGTCGTCTAAAAGGTAAGCCTTTTAACAATCTCCTGTCATCCCTGTCCTGGGATATTTACAGTGTGAGATAATCTCCTAAGTATAGGTTTCACCCTTTCTGTGCTATTGTTTGATCCACAGTGACTCTTTCACAAAAGTAAATAATGTGCTAAAGTCATGGAGTGATAAACTTGCCCATGTAAACAGGACTAAGAAGAAAGGTTGTCACATAGGCCTGAATCCTTTTGGTGGGTTATGCTAGTCCTGGTACTTTTCCCAGGGTCATACAGCAGTGACAAAGGAAGGCAGACAAGATCTACCAACTCCTAGCAACTATTTTTCCAATGCTGTCCTTATCCTGAGCCTAAAGCCTTTTTTTTTTTTTGCTTCTCACACCACTACTTATGCTGGTGGTAATTATACTGTGGCAACAGGTTTGTGGCCATAGTTTCTTAAGAGCAGATTTATTCAGAAGTCATCAGCTACAGTGGGTTTTGCTACTCTCAACAGTGTGAATTGTAGACTTGCCAGGCTTTCTAAAAATCAGCACAGGATGCATAAGGCAGGCCTATATAAGGCCTCGGGTGTCATGAGAGGAGAGCATTGTGCAACATTTCAGGGATTGCACAAGATCTCAAATTTTTGTAGGAACCAAGAAATCTATGCAAATCCTGCACTGGTAGGAGCATCAGCTAGGCTGGATAGAGAGCAGATTCTCCAACTGTCCCAATTTGTCATGGGGGACAGTCTGGTGGGAGCACAACTGACACCTGCTCTCAGATCTGGGATTTGGGGCATCCCATATTGCTCCAATATGGGACAAGACTTTAGGACCCAAAATATAGGATGAAAATATGGCAGACCAGTAATTTTTCCTCGTGTGCAGGGACTGGTAGCCTGTTTGTTTCATATTATTATCATGTTAACACAGTTTCCTGGAAACTTGCCACAGACTGGTAGCTGATGGTTTGTGGACTAGCACCAATCATGACCCAGTACTTTGAGTAGCACTAGCCTAAATGACACTTTCAGATTGTCCACTTATTTCCTATTTTGAGCTTTCTAAGCTTTTTCTTTATTTTTTCAGTTGCATTCCTGCTTTTGATCCCAAATGTAAATCCTATATTTTACATGTTTATTGTATAGGAGTATATATTGCTTCAAAATATGACAGTAGCATAATCCAGAGGGGTGTCTATACAAGACAAAAGAGGCGGATTGCTCCGCAATAAAAGCTGCGATTTGTCTTAATGGTTTTGGGGGGTTTTCAGGTAGATTGCAGGCATGCAAAGCTATCCGTGTTTGCTGTACAAATGGGCTTGCCTGCAAATCAAAATGGCAGCCATGAGTGAATTACTCACATTTTTATTCTCACCAGTTGATGCCGCAGCCGAGCTGTTTTTTTTCCAAACAGCATATCTAAGGTGCAAAAGTGTGATATTTTCCCTTAACAGAAAAGCAAAAAGAAAAGAAAAGAAAAGAAAAGAAAAGAAAAGAAAAGAAAAGAAAGAAAAAAGAAAAAACCCAACCCCAAACCCTCATTTTATCGCATTAGCTAAGGTGAAAAAATGGTGGTTCTGGGCACTTGCCTTGTTAGCAAGCCCCACCCCCTGTGCTCACTCAGCCAATCAGCTTTCAGTTTCTGCTCCTCTGGGAAAGTGAATCAATTCACCTCGCTGGTCCCAATGAGCAGGAATGTACATCCCCCTCTCCCCACTGGTTTTTAAAAATTCTGGGAAAATCTGCAAAGGCTTCTCCTGTGGAGTATATGGCAGATTTAGCCCCACTCCTTCTGAATACCATGTTGGATTTTCGCCTTAGCAAGCAATCGCTAAAGATGATAAACAGGGTTGGGTTTTTTGTTTTGTTGTTTTGCTATCTTTTTAATTTTAAAAATCACCATATCGCTTCAATGCACCTTAGAAAAAAAGTTTGGCAGTGGTGAAGAACTAACATGAGTAAATCACCCATGGTTGCCGTCTGGCATGCAAAACTTAGGGGGGCTTCTGAGGCCAAAAACACAGTCAAGACATATTGCTGCTGCAGCAGCAAAATGCCATTACTAAGAGGCATTCCGTTCCCTCCCCCACAGTATAGATGGGCCCCCTGTTTGACATTTTTAGCATTAGCTTAGTAGTTTGAGGCTGGGAATGAATGTGTGTGTGTGTGTGTGTGTGAATTTTTCTCTGTGGCTAACCTGCTTGCACAGTTTCCATAGCTTGTGTACTTTGGCTTTCTTTGCTTGTTTTTACACTAATATATGCCTTGGGAGTCCATCTTCCATGGGCCTCTCCCTGAAGGGTGCACCCCAACTCAGTTGCCCCAGCAATAGCGAATTTGATTACCTGCCAGGGATAAATTATTTTGGGGGCTCAGTTCTACAACTGGCTGTGACAAGATGCTGGACCCCATCGAAAGGAATGGAATGCCTCCTTGCTGAATACTATCTGCTGCATCATTTACCACCAATAAAGCTTACCGTATCTTATAGCAGTAATGAGTGTCAGTATTTGGCACTGAAGGAATGCTGGGGGAGGCCTGGAAATACACCTGGTTCCAAAACAGAAAGCCTTGTGAAACAGGACACATATCCTGTGAATCTCCCAGTCAGCATGAGGTTTTAGGAAGCTGTAATCAAAAAGGAAACTTTTCTAAGCTCTGCTTGGGCTGGAAAATGATCTATGAAAGGGACTCTTGCCACTTTTTCAAGGACTGATTATATCTTCCATAGTTTTAAGTATTCATAGTAAGACTGGAAACATATCCCCTGAGGATATGAGGAGAAACTTGCATGTTTCAGTACGTGGAGCTGAGTTTGTATTTCAGAGCCAGCATGGTTTATTGATTTGAGCATTGGACTATGACTCTGGAGATCAGGGATTGAATTCCCGCTTGGCCATAGAAACCCACAGGAGGACCTTGGGGAAGTCACATTCTCTCAACCCCAGAGGAAGGCAAAGGCAAATCTCCCTCTGAACAAATCTTGCCCCCCCAAAAACCATGATAGGTTCACCTTAGGGTTGCCATAAGTCAGAAGCAACTTGAGGGCACACAACAATAACAATCATATTTCAAATACCAAAAAATTAACACAAATGATTTGTGTTATTCATTCATGTGAAGAATGAATGCAGTAACAAAGAAATTCACGTGGGACTTTCTAAAGAAGTAACATCAATGCTTGGTGGTTCAGTTCTTCAACTCCATTCAGTCTGCAGGGGTTGTGGGGGGGGGTGTCTGGAAGCTAGCATTGATTACTACTGTCTGAGACTTTTCACCCATGCTTATCAGACTCTCATCCTGACTTTCTTGAATTACATGATTTGGAGGATTTCTGCAGGCAGTGCACTGATGAAGAATGAATACAGGAAGATCAATCAGCCACTTCATCCTCCAATATGATACAGATACTGTGTCATTTCATTCACATCCATTAGGCTCTGTGACCTAGCAACACCATGGATTTCCTGGGTTAGCTATTGTTGTCGTGTCTATATTTGACATTGTAAGATTTAACATTCAGGAGTGCAAAAAAAGGACTGAGGAAAAGGGGAAGTTCTTTAGATTGTAGCTAATCTGTCAGCAGCTCTGACGCTGTAAGGCATAAGGCTTGCAGGTGTCAAGGCCTGGCTCTGAGTCTTGGGGCTTGGACCTACTTCTCCAATCCTCTGGTGGAGTAGGAAGAATCTCAGGGTGAGCACACTGCCTCAAAAGAGTTGTGTGTATGTTAGATTTATCATCTTTTCTTTGAACGGCATGCTCTGTGCAACTGCAGTTGATGCTTAAAGTATCATGTTGTATGACATCACCAGGAGTTGTCCCTTGTGACATCACCGAGGCCTCTCTCCTTTGACATCACAAGGGGTTGTCCCTTGTGTTTCTTTATTCCCAAGGCTTCAGAACATTCTCAGAGATCCCACAGTTGCCCAGAGCCTCACAAATCAGATCTGGGGATCTTTTACAAAACCACATGCAATCTGAAGGAAGTCAAAAGCTTGCTGGAAAATGGTGAGGTGTGTTTTGACAATAATGAAAATAAAATTAACAAGACAATTTCAGTTCAGCTCTAAGACATATTTATTCTCTCTCTTCCTGGGCACTAGCTCTAGCTAATTACGTGGTCAGCCCAAGTTGCCAGGCTCCTACAACTTCTGTCCCTCATAACTTCACATTGCAAACAATAAATTCCTAAGGTTTACTATAGCATTTACCTTTAAACATCACATTTAAGTTTACACTCAGAATGTTTGGAAATGATAACACTCTCTTTTCTGATTACAGCTGTAAGGATTCATTGATATTACTCTCAAGAAAACTCTGTAATTATCAGACCCACACTAGGATGCAAAGGTGCCAGGTGACTTGACATCTCATACACAAATAAGCAATAGTGATAAAATACAGAAACCAAAGACAGACTGGTGCCACAATGATTGATATGGAGATATTCAGCCAATGAGAACTTTGGAGTACAATATGAGAGAACAGAGCCAGACTCAGATTGCTTTCCAGGAAACAAGATGTTCAGAAGAAATAATACCGGTAACTAACTAAAGCAAAGGGAAGTAGCTCAGGATCCTCTGGATGTCTTTGTCTCCAGATGTACACTTTCTATCACCCCTAGTCACCCTACCCAGTGCTGAGGGATGAACGGGGGGGTGGGGGTGATACCATCTCATACCCTCCAACTGTCCTGATTAATCCTCTACCTTTTCAGCTGCTTTTTAATGCCCCAGTTTTCCTCTCTTCTTCCCATTTTTACCCTTTGTCCTCAGCTTACCTCAGTTGCTGCAAACTGAGTTCAAGGTGCAAAAATAGTTTAAGCTTAGTTAGCTCAGTGGGCAAAGAGAACAGGAGGAGGCAGAATCTTACCTTTCCCTGTAGATCCAGGCAAAAGCAAACTGCTGCAGACTCTCCTAGCTTGTGTGTTCTTCCTCATTAAGAAAATGTGCCATCTTGACCACAATCTGCTTTTGCCTGGTCCCATGTGTCCCGGTTTTCATCTGTTGGAGAGTATGCAGTTTAACAACATCTGGGAAGGCCACAACTTGCTAAAGCCTTCAGAGGGGCAGGTGACTCCTAAGGTTTTTGTAGCCTTACCCCACAAGTATGGTTTTCTCTAACCTGTTGCCCTCTTCATGGGCTTGATGACAACTCTCACCAGCCCTATAGCCTAATTTGGCCATTCTGGCTAGGGGTAATTGGAGTTGTAGTCTTATACCTGTACTGAACTCACAGCTGCAAGTGCTTTAGAAGCAACAGGGGAGGAATACAGGAACAACAGGGTAAGAGGTGCAATTCTAGCCTGCTACCAATTGTCCACAACAGATACAAGAAAAGTCCAAAGCCAGTCCAACAGCCAGTCACCAATAATCCATACAGTTTGAAAGAGTAGTTAAAAAGCCAGTCCAGAGTTCAGTTACCAAAAGTCCACACCAGGTGCCAGGGAAGTCACAAGCCAGTCCAGAAGTCAGTAGCGTCAAGTCCTTGCCCCAGGTTCACAGTCAGCAAAGGGTTAAAGCAGCAGCCCAGAAGTCCAAGTCAAGGTAAGCAAGAACCCAGGAGGAGTACAACACCTCAAGATAAGCAGTTGTCACCTCTGAAACTGGAAGGGAAGCTGTTTCTGAATTTATAGCTAGAGTTTCAGGGCCAGGTGGCTAATTAACAAGGAGGCAGGTCAGTGTTTGGTATTTAAATGGCAGCATAGGGTGTGGCACTTCTCCCTCCTATGTTCAGAGAAGGAAGGTGGAATGGTGTCTAGATCATCCATCACTGGCTGACCTGCTGTTTGTTCTGAATGAGGTATGTGTTTTTTATCTGCTTCTGCTGTACAGTTGTCCCTCCATATCCATGGATTTGGTATCCACAGTTTTAAATATTCACAGCTTGAAAATATTCTTAAAAAAACAATAATCCATAAAGCAAACCTTGATTTTGCCATCTTATATAAGGGACACCATTTTGCTATGCCATTGCATATAATGGGACTTGCATATTCACGGATTTGTGTATCTGCGGGGGGGGGGGGGTCCTGGAACCAAACCCCAGCAAATATGAAGGGACAACTGTATATTCAGGCTAAGCCATGCTGTCTCTTTCTGTTTCTTCAGACTCAGCCATACTTTTCTCCTCTGCCTCATCTACGTTCTCTGCTTCCTCCTCCTCCTCCTCCTCCTCAGCCAGGAGGTTCATGACAATACCTTTGGAGGGTGCCAGATTAGAAGGCTGAGGTAGAGACTATAATTAGGAAGATATCCCTGAAAGGCAAGTGGGGTGGCACTGCTCTGCTCTGTGCTACTTCCATCCTACAGGGTGACACAATAGTTACTGTTATGATATGCCTATTCTGGCCTAAAAGCAGGTATAGGTAATTATAAGATTTACTTCCTCCCATTTTTTCTCCACCAGAAGGAAACTGAATTAATTCTTTCCAGTGGACTGACTGATGAAACCACTATCCCCTTCCTAACCAATATGCTAGACTCCAACTCACACAAGGTCCATGGCTGGGCACGTGCCAACATTTTATTCTGCATACACCAGTTGCCTTACCAGAGGCATGCATGGCTCACACAGATCTCCTCAGACTTCACTCAATAGGAAGACTAGCCAATGACTGGGGCGAGTGGGACTTCTCCACAGGGACCTTTCATAGTATACAATTATAGCACTTTGATTACACTTTAACTGCCATGATTCCATCCTATGGTATTATGGGATTTACAGTTTAAGGGATTCTCAGCCAAAGAGCTCTAGTGCTTCACCAAACTACAAATCCAAGGATTCTATAGGATGTAGCCATAGTAGTTAAAATGGAATCATAGTGCTATACTTGTGTAGTGTGAAATGCTCCAAGTAGAGGCTTTAGTATAGAACATCTCAAGAGAATTGAAGCAATGCCACTAGAACTACTGTTTCTCTCGTAGCCAATGTACATTTAACTGTAAGGGCTCCTTAGGGTCTGATCCATATAAACATCAAGGCTTATCTTACTGTCTCATCTGCCTTTAGAGCATGCCAGGGTGCCAGTGCACAGTGTCCTCTGTGAGTACAGCCAGTGACCATGGTAGTGGTGTGGGCGCTGGGAGTTGTTTATTAAAAAAAATTAATAAGTGTTGCTTGGTACATTTTAGTGGCAGGCAAGCACAGGAGGCATACCCTGCAATGAATTCAATTTGGCAGGGACAGTTCCAATTAATCTTGTGTTGTCCCAATTTTTCAGCTGCTTTTAAAATGTCCCAGTTTCTCTCTCCTCCTCCTCCAATTCCTCCCCTTGTCTACAGCATACTTCAGTGACTGCAAGCAGAGTTCAAAGTCCAAAAGGCATTTGCACTCCATTAATTCAGCAGTAATCTCAGGTAAACACACACTGCTGCAGGTTTTCCTAGGATTTATGAGACCACCCGCTTGAAACGTTGTTTTGCCGGCATATTTTGAAATGTTTTTATGCCGGCAAAAGAACCCTCTTTACCAGACCTACCTCCAGCAGCGTCAGAGGCAGCTCCAGCAGTAACGGAGCACAAACGGAGCTCCATTTACTTCCAGGTTCTAAATCTTGGTGATTCTCATGAGAAAACACAAGCACGGCCAATTCAGAAATGAAAGCAAGACAAAGACATAAAACGTAGACACAAGCACAGAAACACACTTTAAAAGTCCCAAGTACACCGGGGGGGGGGGTGTTCATAAAAATAAGTGTCTCCGAACTGGCTGTCACAATCTCACCTGAAAGTGTCTGGCGATTAACACTGTATTCCTGTGAGCACAATGGTGTGAAGTTTCAAACGCCAGCAATGCTGGCACAAAAACGGAACAGGAGATCTATTGATGGCTTGGCCCGTCAATAAAAAGGAACGGCTTTGTGACAAGAAATGATTGCGAAAGGACAACGTTGTATGGTATACGTGCCCTTTTGCGATCATTAGGCGTCGTTCTGATGCCATATTTGCCACAGCTGATAAAGTCCCTAGTTTATGTGATCTTCCTCTTTAATAACTTTTGCCATCTTGACTACACTCTGATATTTGTTTGGCCACAGGGGTCCCAGTCTTTATCTGTGAAATGCTGGAGGGTATAAGGAGGTGGCCCAATCAGGTTGACTGTAGAGAGGGATTTTAAAAGACTATTAAATGTAGAGAAGGATTTCAAAAGATCTTTTCCTCCTGTGCCACATTTCTTCCTTTGCTTCATTGCTGCTATTAATCCCAGGAGGGAAGTCTCCCCCTGTCTCCAATGGGAAATTTGTATCCAGGCTATTGTCAGTGGGGGGGAGGATGTTTTTGTAAGGACCACTGCTGGGCAGGAACTCCCCTCCTTTGCACCTGCCATGAGCAATAAAAGAAACACAAGCAGGACTTCAGGTGACACAGTTTAAGTGTCACATCTAATTTGGTTCTAACACTGTAAACAAAACAAACCCCAGCCTTTCCCAAGCTTCTGGCAATGAAGGGAGTAACTAAATGATTTCTTAGCATTTCCCCAAGGACAATGCATCACAGCTTGTGATTGAAGGAAGATGAGCTAGAAATAAAAAGAAAGGAAGAAGCAGAAAGAAAATTTAAAGCCTTTTTGGAAGAAGTTTAATTTAACAGGCTTGTCACTGCCACTGTGATAATAATGCTCCTATCATGGTTTTAAAAAAATAAGTAAACATTAAATTGCAATCCTATAATTTATAGCAGAACTCTGTGAGTTTTTATTGTATCATATTAGTTTTTTGTTAGCCCATTTAGAGGGACTCTTTTAAAATCTATCTTAAATGCATGTCCTCTTTTCAACAATTGTTTTCTTGAAAGCTTAAAAATTAACATACCCTTTCATCCTACTTTACCTTTTGCTGAGGACTGATTATAGTGTCTTATGCAGGGATCAGCACACCTCATACACGGCTCTGCAGCTTCAAATTTTACACAAATGCTCTTTTTCGCTGTCCCCATCATGTAGAGAAGGCATAAGCCCTACCGAGTCCCACTTTTGGGGGAAAGGCAGGCTATAAATAAAATGGATTGATTGATTGACAATCTCAGTATCTGACCTAATATCATGCAACTAATACTGAGCTCTCACCCAAGATATTTTAGGTCTCCTCCAAGTAACACTCCTTCATATACATAGAAAACGTTTTCATGCTGGAATTGTCATGCAAGCCATGTGCAGATTGTCGCATATATTTGGCTAATGGCCACTCATGAGTGAGTGCACACACAATAAAGTATATAGGCATGCGATAAGTCCAAAATATACATGGGCTCCAGCTATTGAGCTGCATGCTGTGAGCTAATTCTATGTAGGCTGTATGCTAATTCCTGAAAGAAACTGCTTTCCACGATATACTGATACAAGTTTCCATGCAAATATGGACTTTATCAGACGAGTGTCTAAAAACGCTGTAATTCCACTATTGAGGAAAGCAGAAACATAGTGGCATGATCACAGTAATTATTGAATGTTGCTGTAATCACGCAATACTACCACCACAGAATTATCACATGACCACCACTACAGTTTAAGAATGGGATTTCAGCTTGCACTATAGTAACACTTCTCTTCACATTGCCTTCTAATGACAAAGTATTAATGCATTGTGCTGGTCCACACATATGCCTTTAAGAAAATTTTTCTCTTACTTCTGTGATTTTGCATGGGTGAGTTTTTAGCTATTCTCGCAAGAAGATACAACTTCAGTTAAAAACACCAATGGTGACCCTTGGCAGCCAGCCAAGAGATGTTTAAGAGCTGCATGCCCTTGAACTGTACCGGTTTGGCAGGGACAGTCCTGATTAATCCTCTGTCATCCAGTTTTTCAGCTGTTTTTTAAATGTCCCAGTTTCTTTATCTTCCTCTCAGTTTCCCTGTTGTCCTCAGACTCCTTCTATTGCTGAAAACTGTTGTCGGAGGTCTTGAACTTTACCAGTGGCTTTGTCTGATGCCACCCACCCCTCTTGTTCCCTTCCTCCCACTCACAACACTATTGCATCCCGCTGCTCGCCCATGTCTTCCATTCCCTCATGTGGGGCACCAGTCCTGCTCCTTCTTACAGCCAGGACAGACCAGCTAAAAAGCTTTAGTATTTTGTAAAACAGAATTTTGTATATCATTCTTGTTTCCTTTGAAATTTTACAAAGGATATCAAAACCAATCAACAAATAATTATACTACCTGAGAAAGACAAAAATATATGCCACATAGTTAGCTCTAAGGCCCCTTCAGATCACTAGACCCTAGGGTTGCCAGAACAAAAACTAGAGAGAGTTCCAGAACATGTAATGGTTGTATACAATAATAATAACATCAACAACATTTATTTATAACATCCTTTTCACTAAAGGACAGAACATCAACATATACAATCAAAGACATGGACAGTAAAACATAACATTAATATACACAAAATGAAAACCCCAACACACCACCATTCATTACTCATCTCAGCAACTTCAGGCACAACTCAATAGCTTAATCTGGTGAATCAAAGAGGAAGGTCTTCAAACCTTATGAAAATGGGTGAGATCCTCCTCCAGCTGGAGGTCCAAAGGAAGACTGTTCCACAGATGTGAAGCCAGATTTTGAAAGGCTCACAGCCTTAACAGGGCTGTGTATGTTGGTGGAATGGAACAATAATCCTTTGCCTGAAAATCTTAGATTCCTAGACAATATATGCTATACTAGCTGAGCTGCCAGGTACTAGGAGAGATTAGGAACTTTATCAGACAAGGAAAAAATCACACCAAAATGACGTGATTTCGATGGAACAGGTTGTCAGTATCTGACGATGTCATTCTGCTCCTGTGACCAGTGTGTCAATTGGCTGCTAATTAGGCACCACTTTTAATTGACAGCTTAAGCCATCAATAGATTGGTTGTGCCGGCTTTTTGCCAGCATTGCCGGTGTGTGAAACCTTGGGCCATTTAAATCACATCATTACAATGTGAATGGCCGGACCAAGCACAACACTTCCGGGTGAGATCATGGCATCCAGGTAAGTGATGAACTTTATATGACCCTAGTCTAGAAATCCCTTTCTGAGTTAGAAGCCACCACCACCCACTGCTTGTCACTCAAAATCCAGTTCAGTGGGAAACTGGGACAATTCTCTGGCTAACCAGTGAACCAGTCACTCTGTTGGGGATTCCCAACCCCCTTTTCTATTCCCCCAGAGAAGAGACAAGATAGCTGACCGATAGGCGCATGAGGCAAGTTGGTAGAGAAAAAGAAAGTAAACTTTATTTTAGTTCCAAATGCTTAAGTCTTAGCATGGAGGGACATCTAGTCTCTCCAGGTTCTAAACTTAGATTTACAGGAAATACATTCAGTCATAGGAGATTTTCAGACCTGCCAAAATGCCGTTTTGCCGTGCCAGCAGCCTCCCGAAACTGCTGCGCGGCAAGGGTCTATTTCAGACGACGCTGAAACCTCCGTGATTGAAATATGGCGCTGAGCCGTCCCAAGCTTCACGGAAGTGACACGGACGGTTTCGCGAGAGGCACAGCGTCGTCCGAAGTAGACCCTTGCCACGCAGCAGTTTCGGGAGGCTGCTCGCGCGGCAAAACAGCATTTTGGCAGGTCTGAAAATCTCCAGAGTATGAAAATAAATCATAAACCTAATGCATGCTAACTAGATTTTCCCTAAGCTAAGAAAATAATAACTCACATTTTATGAAGTCCATAATCATCATCCATATCCCAATTGGGATGGGCTAGACCAGGCTCATCATAGCCATCCTAGCTGGTGGCTCTGGAGATGGAATTCAGAGTCATTCAAATGGAAGTCTCTTCCTTAGACTTCAGATATCATTTGGGCTCTTTTGATGTTAGACAGCCATGAGGAGGTCACTCCCCCGACCTCAGTTATCATGTCTAGTTTCACCCATGTGGGTCAAGCATGAGGCCCAAGCAGGGGTCCCAAGAATGTGGACTAAGCCACGTCTCTCTCCATCTGGCCTAAGTCATGTGGCTTAGAATAAAGGAATTCAGAAACTTAAAAGTCTTTTGGTCAGATCTGATTCGTTCTGCATTGCCAAGTCTGATTGGCTCTTCAGTCAGGTGATGTGATGTCGTGTTTAGGAAATGAGGGTCCCAGCCTCTACCATACCTGTTTCTTGGAAACCAGGGAGTGGAATTTTCCAATACTGTGACCTGTAGGTTTTGCAGATGAACTCACCATGATGGCTGGTCACCCCATCATGACAGACCCCCCCTGGGTTACTTGGAGGATTTTTTAGCATGTGTATGTACTTGGTGTGACTATAAATGTTTTATTTTTTGTTTTATTTTTGAATTTCCCACGTGATGAACTCAAATGAGAATCCATGGGATTTAAAATGAGGAAGTGAACGGAGCTCCATTCACTTCCTAGTTATTGCCAGGGAAGTCTTTGTCGGGATTAGAGGTAAGTGCGGTGGGTGGCGTTCTTTTGCTGGCATAGATTTTTTTTCTATGCTGGCAAATGAGCGTTTTATGGGGCTCATCTGATAAAGTCCTAGAGCTCAGAACCCAATGTTTGAAAGAGGCCCTGACCTGATCTGGTAATGAAGGGATCTGTGGGGAGAAGAGATGCATAAATATTTAGGGAGATTTAAAATTACTCAGGCAACACTGTTCTGGATTAAAACAACAGGAAGAGGAGAGCAGGATTATTGTACTGCCAGTAGGCTAGTACAATAATCCAGATGTGACATAACCAAGGTCTGGACAAGCAGATGGGCAGTCTCAGCAGTCAAAAACCTACAGATCCTACAGATGTTCAAAAGATGGAAATGATCATCCAGCAGGACTCTGGGGTTCCTGGCAACCAAGACAGGAAAAGAGAAACTGGCCATGACAGTAAAAACATGGCCTGGGCCAAAGGCTGTGATAGATCAACTGATGACAATGGAAGTGGAGATCCATCCAACAAAAATGATTTAACAATTGAGGCCAAGGCACTTGCAGAGAGATCCTGAACCAAAGGACCCTTTATTACCTACCATGATAGCCCCCATCTTATAATATCACATAATTGGCAATATTAAATAGTTTGGCTTGATGTGGCCTTCCACATGGTTAGCAGGTAAACCAGGACCCCCAGATACCAAGGCTGAAGTCATATATAACCAAGGGAAATTCCTTAGCCTTTGGAAATTCCCCAAACTCAGGTCAGATAGAACACTTGGGGATGAGTCATTCACTAATCCACTCAACAATAGCAGAGTCCTTGATGTTACAAAACAGTTTTTTTTCTCTTTCCTTCCCCTCCAACAATAGACCTTGCCTGCTCCTATTCAATTCCAAATACATCACCCATTAACAATCCTTAGCTCTTCTGGAGCACCCTTTGTTTAGTCCTGGGAAACTCTGAGAAACACTGTATTCTACTCAAAATGTCATCCCTTCAGGGAATTACCACATATAAATATCACCCTAAAACACCACCAAAGTGCACACAGATGCTCTTCTTCTCAACTCCACACCAGACTGTGTAGCCATTCCACCTTCTGGACCCCCTCTCTGCCAGTTTACTTCATGATCTCAGCTCTACAGGATTGGTCTAGTATAACCCACAATCCTCTTACGATGATGATGATGATGATGATGATGATGATACTTTCTTATCTGCCTCTCCACATGGACTCTGTTCCTCTATCTGAATCCTTCCTACTATTTTCAATAGCCTTGTGTGATTGCTTGAAGCCTCAGTGTTTGCGTGAACGCTGTTATAATTAATTTCTAATATAGATCATTTAAGTGTTCATTCTGGCTTGGAGTCTCCTCTGTTACTACTGGTATACATAGGTCAAAAGATCCTGCCATTACCCAGCCTCACACTGCCATTTTGAGCTAATTAAATATTCCCCATATTAATTTTGGATGCTAGTGGGATCCTTGAGGACCCCACACAATTCAGGTAACACCTCATCGCAGCCAGCCACTGGACTCAATAAGGTGTTAAGTTATGCAAGCAGTCCTCAAACATTGACACAATTCATCTGATGGGTTCTGTCTCCACTGCCTTTCCAACCAACTGACAATAGCTGGTTATTGGTTTGTTTGTTGTTGTTGTTTTTGTAATTTCAGCAAATGTTGTTTGTTACCTGGCTGTGTGACAAGCAACAACTGTTAAAACTCCCTCTTCAATACAACCATTAATGGTACAGGAACCCTCTCCAGTTTTCAGTCTGGCAGCCCTACCAGGCCCTTGTAATTTATACTGGCTTCCCCTCCTTGTCACCTCTGGTCCCCTCACCCCACCTAATCATCCTGGTGAGTGTGGAAGCTGTTAGGACTTTGGAAGTGGAGTCTAATCCATCACTTCACAGAGCTCCACTTAGTGTTGTTTTGTTAGCCATTAGTTTTTAGAAAACTTAATTTTCCAAGATTGATATATATAAAGTTGGTAAAACTACAACCTGCACACACATCTATATACAGGCCCAAGTATAACCAATTGCATATTCATGAAGTTTCAAAGAGCTCAACAGCTGCCATGTTTTAGTGCAACTCTGTTACATACTGATAGTTAAGATATGATGCATTGCTCCACATGTATAGACAATATGCCATATTTCCCCCATAATGCTTACATCCTGTCCTGTAGCTTTACAGATGTGTTATAGCTGGAAGTAGTTTTGAAAATAAAACTACAAAAAGGACAGAAAACATAAGTAATCAGGCAGAGGAACCACATAATGAATCACCGATGCAAACAAAATGAGTTTCTTCATGAATATGATCAACTGAAATGGTCTCAACAAATCAAAGGTGGCTGCAGCACCACTGCGGTTTCTAAGAATGATGCTTACCAAGCATATTTTACCAAGTGCACGTTTCTTCCCATCCACCAAGCCCAAGCAACTTCACAAGACTTAATTATGTCTCACATCATTTTTTGAGATATATAGTTATATAGATATATAGTTGGGGGAAGGGAGAACACTCACGATTGCCCCTGTTGCAAGGATGCGAAAGAAGATAGATATGCTTCTTGAATTTCACTGCAGATCGTTCCCCTTATATCAGCATGTGAAGTTGTAAGACTAACCCTACCATGAAGCAGAATGAGGCAACCACTTCAGGCAGCAGAACCAGCAGCTCCCCAGCTGGTCCTCCTGAGCCCCTTAGTCATTGGTGGTCTAAGCTGTGTGTGTCACACAATCAGTCCTGGAGGACCAAGCTGTGTGTGCCATATGATCAATTCTACAGTAGAGGACCTGAATTAGAATCATAGAATTGTAGAGTTGGAAGAGACCACGAGGGCCATCTAGTTCAACCCCCTGCCACGCAGGAAATCTTGATCAAAGCATCCCCGACAGATGGCAATCCAGCCTCTGCTTAAAGACCTCCAAGGAATGAGACCCCACCACACACCAAGGGAGTGTGTTCCACTGCCGAACAGCTCTTACTGTCAAAAAGTTCCTCCTAATGTTGAGGTGGAATCTCCGTTCCTGGAGCTTGCATCCATTGCTCCGTGTTCCAGTCTCTGGAGCAGCAGAAAACAAGCCTGCTCCATCCTCAACGTGACATCCCTTCAAATACTTAAACAGGGCTATCATATTGCCTCTTAACCATCTTTTTTCCAGGCTAAACATACCCAGCTCCCTAAGTCTCTCCTCATAAGGCATCATTTCCAGACCTTTCACCATTTTAGTTGCCCTTCTCTGGACATGCTCCAATTTGTGAATATCCTTTTTGAATTGTGGTGCCTAGAACTGGACACAGTATTCTAGGTGAGGCCTGACCAAGGCAGAATAGAGTGGCACTATTATTTCCCTTGATCTAGACACTATACTTCTATGGATACAGCCCAAAATCACATTGGCCTTTTTAGCTGCTGCATCACATTGTTGACTCATGTTCAACTTGTGGTCTACTAGGACTCCTAGATCCGTTTCTCACGTAGTCTCGTTCAGCCAGCTCTCTCCCATCCTATATCTATGCATTTCATTTTTCCGCCCTAAGTGCTGAAGTAAAATTCAACTGCCCATCCAGTTTGCTTCTCTGTACATAGAATTGACAGGGGGGCAAGATCATATTATTCTTGGTTTCAGGAAGCACTCTGTCTCAGATCAGCCAAGTGGGTCAAAAGAATACTATTCTGGGATTGTGCTTGATTTGATATCAGGAATTTCTTTGTGCCCCAACATTGGACAAGGGACAGTTGGTTGGGATTCAGTAGGGGTCCTTTTTTCTTCTTACAGAAACACTGTGAGACGCTCTGCTTCAGAATAGCTGGTTCAACCCATTTTGCTGCGTGAGACAGAGCAGCAAAAGTCTCTTACCACCTGGTATCCATAAGTCAAGGTGCACTAGCCATTATATCCAAAGTTACTTGAATTATTTAGCACTTGAAACAAAATGCCCCCCTCAGAAGGATCTCTTTCCTTCCCTGTTAGCCAAACATATACAGTTGTCCCTTCATGTTCGCTGGGGTTTGGTTCCAGGACCCCCTGTGAATACCCAAATCCGTGAATACTCAAGTTCCATTATATGCAGTGGCATAGCAAAATGGTGCCCCTTATATAAGATAGCAAAATCAAGGTTTGCTTTTTGGATTATTATTTTTTAAGAATATTTTTGAACCGTGAATACTTGAATCCGTGGATACCAAATCCGTGGATATGGAAGGACAACTGTAACAATAATGAATTAAGTAGCTACTGGTTTGCCACTTTTCATGATACCTGAGGCAGCTGCACCACTTTGCCTAATGGTAGGGCTGGACCTATCTCCTTGCTTCTTTCTATCTGGCCAATTTTCTATTACAGCAGAGATTTGATCAGCCAGGTTGGTGATTCTTTTGTGGCTATACCTGTTAGGCTATTGTTGTTTTTCAGTTGCAGTTGTTCCTATTTTTATCTGCTACTTCTTGTAGTTGAGTTGTTGCTTAATTAATTTATGTTAGGATGGGCTGAGATGAGATGGGTGTATCTTGTCTGTTACCTCACCCAGCAAAAAGCCTTCGGCTGATTCTCAAGGGTGCAGAATTATTAAAGTTCCTATGAAGTCAATCAATTAAACCCTACCCTCTTTAAAAAAACACAACTGAAATAAATGGTGTATCATATAATCAGCGACAAGAGGTGTGTGCGTGCAATATTTATGCTGCGATTCAGCCTGGAAAATATTCATGTGTTGTCAATCCTGCTCTAAAAATTCAAGACACACCACAAGTTCAGTCGAGCATCACAATTCATTCTGAGGTAAACAAAGAAGGCACTTATCTACCTAAATCTGGACAGCTTCCCTGCAGAGAAAATCATGTACTGTATATTACTGCAGCAAAAGGATGCAAACATTCATCACCTAAAGGCAGGCATTCACCTAATCGCTCTCTAGAGTAAATTGGATGCTTCCTAGATGCTGAGGTCTCATCACACTGTGTCTATTACGGATGTCATCCTAATGGAGGAAACATCTACTCTGATTTTATAGCTACAGGACACTAGCATAAATGGTTCCCACCCCATTACTGGGGGAATAAGAGAATGACAAAAAAATCAGCTTCTCCTAGACAGCTTTCAAAGTGGTTACATGCTTAATATAAGTCAAGATGACAAATGGATAATGCTAGGGGTAGGTTTGGAGGTAAGCAAAGTCTTGGGTACAACTGAGTCCAGATTCACAAGATATTCTACTGGCTTTTTGGTGGCAATCTAACCCACTCTCTTCCGGTTCTGACATATAGCATAGCACTAATGTTCTATGATGAGTAGCATTGCTCTCTCTCAATGAATGCTAGATCTGCAGTTGTGACACATCTCAGACACAGAAGTCTTGCCAGCATTTTCAGCAGGGTGGGCAAAGCATGGCTTGATGTGTCTTTAAAAGTGGAAAGGGAAGTAAGAAAGCAACCTAACCCCTACTCAGACACTGGACTTTATCAGATGCATCAAAAAACATGTCCTTAGGATGGGACAATATCCCAAAGGGCTAAAATTATCAGACGACATCATTACTCACCCCTTCCCGCTGTGTGGCTAAGGTGTGAATAAGGTGTCACTTTTTATTGTCAGGAAAAGCTATCAATAGATCCTTAATATTAATTTTTTTTTTAGATATTAAAAGCATCTGAAACCATTTTCCGCTGTAATCATGAGATTACAGCATGAATGGTTGGTCCTCTTTCCCCCGTCCCCATTCCCAGGGAGAAAACTTCCAGGTGAGAATGCAAAAACAGTCAAGAGGATGCTCTTTTTATGAACTGTCCTGTCTTGCTGGCAAGATTTTATGTTTGTTTAAGAGCTTATCTGTACATTTTTTTTAAGTGTTTTTGGTGCTTTTACATGAACTCACATCTTGCAAGAACCGCACGCCCCAGCTAACAAGAAGTGGACATTTCTCTTAAAGGGACATGCGCGTGCCAGTACACAGCATTAATACAATGTGATTACAAGGCTAAATGAAGAGAAGAGTTACTGTAGTGGGGCCTTTAATCTTGTTCTTAAAACATAAGTGGTGGTTGTTTGATAATTCCAGTTATTTTGCCACAATGTTTCTACCTTCCTTATTTGTGTTGTTCGAGCATTTTAAGATGTTCATCTGATAAAGTCCACTGTCAAAGCATGCTGAAAACAACACACCATCCCTGCCCCAGTTATCCTTCCATTGCCATTGAAGTAAGTAAGGAGTGTGACTCACTACTGGAGAAACTCCTGTATTTGTAGAAGCTCTGTGTGCAATTTGGTAAGGTTCCAGTGGAGAGTCTCCCAAGAGAGAAAGAGGGTTTCCTTTTCAGACTGTCACCCTACATGTGCAGAAGGTGAAGGAAGTGATGACGGAGAGGTGGAGCAATATACTCCCACTCTTTGCATGTTTGTTAAACATGCTTTAAGGATGCCTAAATAGGGCTGTTGCCATGTGGGTACAATGAAAGGAAAGGAATGGAACCTGAGAATGATCAATTCTATTCTTGAGAATATCACTCATGGGTGATTGGAAATAGAGGTGGTCTTCCCCTGTTCAAGCATATGAGCAATTCCTTAGGAGCCAAGCGGTTGCTTTTCTCCAGTCTCAGCTTTGTTCTTGTAGCTTTTTTTGTTTTTCCGAGCAACAGCTAGGAATGGCCCTGCCCTGGTTCCAATCAAATTTTCATGCCATTTAGGAATGGTTCTGCCCTGGTTCCAATCAAATTTTCATGTTATTACCCTTGATATATGTAGAATTAATCCAAGCTCCACAACAATTTGGAGAGAGCTAGAAAGCCAGCAGGTGGAATTGATTCAGGTGTCACAATATGACCATGGAGGTTTGAATCAGGTCTGTTACATAGATGGGCCAATCAGTATTCCTGGCATATCAGTTTTACTGTGATCTTCTTTGTTCTGTCTGGTTTCTAATTAATATGCTATTTTTTTTTAAATTGCATAAAATTTGCTCTAAACCTATATTTAAATAAAAGTTCAAATATGTTGAATATCAATTCTTAAATATATGTTGTGAGAAAGCACATATTTAAATAATTCTAAATATGTACCTTTTTTCACAGAAGAAACATTTCTAAGCATATGTCTCTAAAAGTACACATAAAATATTTTCCTAAAATATGTCTTTTACAGTCATTTGACCCATGTCTTCTCTGAACCAAGAACTGTATGAAAAAAATTGGAGAAGTGCAAAATTGAAAGGGTACTTGATTCCAGTTCTGAAATTAACTGAGTAGTGAAGATCAAACTGTTTCTGTTGACAAGGCCAACCATACAAATTCCCTAAGCATACCTGCTTCAAATTACCACTCTGCCACAAGGCTCACAACCTGAGCCAATCACTATTTCTTCTTCTAACCTACCTCACAGAAAGTACCTTTTCCAAGCTCTATAGCAAAATTATTCTAGCTACATGTTTGCAAGTCTTTTCGACAAATCCACACTACACAAATAATCCAGTTTGAAACTGGGTTATTTGCTATGGCTCCTTCCTATGGAATCCTGGGATTTGTAGTTTAACAAGATCTTTAGCCTTCTCCGCCAAAGAGGGCTGGTGCCTCACCAAATTGCAAATCCTAGGATTCTATAGGAAGGAGCCATTGCAAGTAATTCAGTCTGAAACCAGATTATTTGTGTAGTGTGAATTCGGCCTGAGAAGGGAAGATTGACTTGCAGGTATATAAAAAGAAGAGTCTGAGTGTAAAGCCAAAGCTGTATATAGTACACATTCACTGTGGCTGTGAGAAAAACAACATTCATTTGTTTGGTTTGGTTGCAAGTAAATGAGAAATAGCAAATCAATGGAAACAGTAGTTCATAACATTCAATAATATCTTGGCATGTACCAACTGACTGTCTCTAAAACACTTCCAGATGTTGTAACAAGCCAGATATCTTCAGGGCATGCAAAGAATTTGTGTAGAGGAATGTGTCTAAGCAGCCCAAGACCAAAGGACTTTATGAGACCAGTTTACAAGAAATGCAATTGGAAGAGCATATTGACCACCCACCACAGGCCAGATTCTCACATATGTAAGAGATCTTGAAGGGCAGGATGTGCCCGTTAACATTCCAATACATCTGACTTCTTTCAATACATGGGCTCTGCAATTAGTCTAGAACTATTCCTTGCAGGTTCAGCCATTTCTGGTAGCTGTGACTAGAGGGAAAATTAAGTACTGGATCTTGTAGAACGGGGTGGGCAACTGTGTTGGGAGAAATCCCCCCCCCCATGTGCCACACTTTCCAGAACCAGAAGCAATGTGGCATCATTTCCAGTTTCAGTTTTGGGATATTTTGGAGTAAGGAAAGCAAGCTCACCACCTTTTGCAGCAGTTTTGCTCCATGGCGGTAAGAGAGATGAATCTTCCAAACTTTTTAAAATGGGGATTCTCAGGGTTTGGGGGTGTCCTCGGAGGCTGTAGGTTGTAACAATGGGATTGGGGACTGCATGTATGTCTTTCAGGCCACCTTCTCCTCATCCATGTCTTACAAGGACATCTTACTCTGTACAATTGAAAAGAAAGCCATTAGCAAGTTCCCACTCTAAAGGGGCTTATGAGAAACTGCTTCGGTACACAGCCCATGCAATTAAAATCTTTTAACCCTGATAGTTAGTGTTTGAACTTTTATAAGGAAAGCAAATAGAAAGAAAGAGAAAACACAATTGCTTTCAAAGCAGTGGAGAGATCTTCTTATCTTCTAGTCTTTCCGTTTATTTGCTCACCACATACTTGAAAACTAGTTTCATTCTTTTCCACAGGCAAATTTTAATTATAATGTTTAAATAATACAAAAAACATAGGAAGAGCTCTGCTGGATTAGACCAAACCTAATTCCACATTCTCTTCATGCAGTGGCCAACCAGTTGTCTATGGGAAGCCCACCTGCTGGATGTGAGTGCCACAGGGTCCTCCTGCTCATGGTCTCCAACAACTGAAATGTACAAAGGCACACTGCCTGGTAATATAGAGCCATCGTGGCTCATAGCCATTATCCTTCTGGAATTTTTCCACTCCCTTCTTAAAGCCATCCATGGCCACAGCCATCACCACTTCTTGTGCTAGGAAATTTAACTATGTGTTGTGTGAAGTACTTCCTTTTGGAGAAATGTTGGGAGCATTGATGTCTTGATATGTTTTCAGCTGTCACTTATGTGGAACGTTTTAAGAAATCTTGGGCACCCAATAATATTCTTCTTCAACCAATAGAAGAACTGGAAAGTGTTGCAGATATTGAATAAGAGGAGTGGGAAGGTATGCATGGCCCCGTGAGGATGTATTGTGGGATGAGAATAAATTCATGTGGGTGCAGACAGATTTATAGATGAACTTTGTTCAGGGGCCCTTGAGACTACAGCCTGCTGTGTTATAAGTGTGACCTGCTACACAATCTTCCAATATGGTGTGCTTACATTCAGGGCTCCAGCCAATCACCCATGCCCCTTTTAAGGACACTCTATTCTATCCCCACTCCCTAGATTTCCAGCTACTCACAGTACTCTGTGCCCACTGAGCATGCTCAGTCCTCCTTTGACTTAAAGGTTCCCCCTTTTTGGTCTAAATATTCTAAAGGCACCAGATCCTGTCTGACCTTGGAAGCTAAACAGGATCAGCCTTGAATTGTACTTGGATGGGAGACCACAAATGAATACGAATATAGCGGTAGTCTTGACAGGTGACTTGAAGGCATGTACATACACATGCACACATAAAGCCATTTACATATATCTGCAAAACATGGGATTCCTTCATGTTCCCCTGTTGATGCCTCCTTTTTGTCCATGGCCAGTCCCATTTCGGCTACTTAAGGATCCATACTTATAGAATATTATTTTGCAAGATAAATTAATTAAATTTCTTACATAGGTTCATATACTTTTCAGTGAGAAAAGCTGTCTCATATTTTTGGTGCCAGCCTCAGCCAAGCTAGGATTAGTTATCCCTTTTCTGTTTTCAATTTTTACCCTTCAGTTCTTGGGAAAGTTGGAGTGGGGGTTAAACTACAGCTCTGGGAATTCCACAGCCAGATTGATTCTTGAAGTTCTAGTCTTGAAGGGTACCTTTTCTAAGCTCTGTTACCATTTCATATAAGGATGTAGTGGCTCACTTTTTCTTCAATGTAGCCACCTTAAGACACCAAGAGAGTCAAGGCAAGAGCTGTGGATGGGGCCCAGTTGCTCCCCATAAACCAACGCCCACTTCACCTCATTGACCATTCCAGATGTCAGAATCTAAATTCCTGTGTTGCATGTGAAGGATTTTCTCTGAGGAAAGTTTGCTCTTTCATCCTTACAAGATGGTCTGCTTTGCCAGGAAAACCTTCACTCCCTATGCCACACATGGCTTCATTTTACAAGACATTGTTGCTATGCCTTAAACCTTCACACCTATATTTCCTGGAAGGGTAAAGCTAAATGATCTAAGCCAGGCCCACAGCTAGAGAAGACTGAAGGCACTGTCTCCTCCTGCCTTCCCTGAGAGTTTTGCCTCTTGGCCAAGCAAATAGAAATCCAAAATATACATACAAGATACAGTAACAGAGAGGTAAACTCTGAAATGAAGGTGCTCATCTTCATAGTCCCCTGTAGCCATGCTCCAGAGGAGAATTTTAAAAAGCTGGCCATTGGATTGATCCCTGTCAAGGATCCAGAGACCCCTACCACACCATACAATTATAGTACTCTATTCCACTTTAACTGCTATGACAATATCCTATGGAATCCTGGGATTTGCACTTTAAGGAAGAGTATTTGGAACTGTCAGAAAGAGAACTCTAGTGCTTCATCAAACAACCAGTCCCAGGCTTCTACAAGATGTTGCCATGATGGTTAAAGTGGAATCATAGCACTATAATAGTAGTGGGAAAGGGCCCTAGTTCTAGTAGTTTGCATTTGTAAAGCTACTGGTAGTGGCAGCTTCTGGCTTCCATGTGGGAGGAAGAGTGAATCCACTTTGGATTTTCATCCAGAATTTAAAGGAGCTATCCAAGGTGCCAAACCCTACTGCCAAAATAGATTCTGTATCTTGACTAGTTCCTTTGAAGTTTGGACTCATACCCAGACTGGCACCAGCCACCATTGGTTAATGGGTCTTAACTGCTCCTTCAAGACTGAGCCATCATAAAATACTTTGCATTACATCAAGAGAATATATTGTTACCAAGGGAAACTAGCACATATACCCAGTCTGTGAGGACTACAGTTAAGTTCAGAGTGGATGGGGAGGCGTGAAAAGGATGGCAAATGAGATCACCCCTCAAAGTACTGAACAATCACAGTACTTTGACCTTGCAAGCCATGGACCCACTGCAATCCATGCAACGTCTTTTTCCTTTGAGACTTGCCCTTTCCAAATAGCACTCCCAATAACCAATACCTCACACACAATCCACAAAGACAGATTGGGCTATAGAACTGTAGCTGGGTTTTTCACAAGGAGGCACTGGGAGGATTCAGGCCATGAAAATGTCTATTGCTATAGAACAAGGATGGGCAACTTGTGGCCCTTCGGGTGCCGATAGACTGTAACTCCCATCATGCTGAGCCAGCATAGCCAGTCAGGATTGTACTGTACTCTTTCCATGGTATTGACAAATTGCAGCACTGGATTGCAGCAGCACAGTGACATAGTATGTAACTATGGGAGTGGATGAGGCCATTGACCTCCAAATAAGAACTCTGCCCCCACATGAATTTTCCTTCAGTTTCCCCAAATTTCTAACATCACAGAGAATGAGACATTGACACCTAGAACTCCTCTATTTGCTGAGTTTGCCTTCCCTTAATAACTTTGCCAGCCCCTTTTCTTTCAAACCATAAACTATATTTTTAAATGTTCAACTGAAGTTTTGTTGCTGTGATACAAAAAAAGAGAGAGAACTGAAGGGAAATTTCATTAGAAAAGCACAATTCTTCTTTGAGGAGACAAAACCCTTATCCCACTCCTCAGCTCACCCCTGCAGTGACAGCAAGCCTTCCTCTGATTTTACTTTAAAAGTGGGCACAGAGGAAGGCTACATCTCCTTTTAAAGCTGAATCATACTTATAGAAGACAGCTGGGAGTCCATTTCAGCTTAAATGCAAGCCAGGTGAGTGCTTCCTGGATGGCTTGCCTTCAAAGGAAATTGTTGGGCGGGGATACCATGAACAACACACTGCTGAAATTATGAGCCTTGCTAGTGCAATCATGAGCAGCTGATGGGACTCATAAAATGGGTCAGGGTGTATGTAGCCCGCTGTAGAACATTAAGACCTCACATTGGCTGTACTTGCAAGTCATGATAAATAATGATATAACAGGATCAAGCCTAGCTTCCCTTTCTCAGGGCCTCCTTCTTTGGTGTAGTTACAGACAGCAACGATGGTGAATTTATACCTCACCTTTTCCCAGAATTTAAAAAAACGCATAAAAAGACACAAGTAAAATCATACAAAATGTTTTTTTTTTCTTAAAATGCAATTAGGTAATTCACCCATAGAATTAAAACCATTAAAAAAAACCTTTGTAACCTTTTGTTTCTGTGTTGTATTAACTACAACGTGTTGTATCTTCTGAACCCAATAAACTTTGAGTTTGGATGACACAATAAGTTACAGTTCATAAAACATGGAAACAAAAACACATTCTTATTTGCAAATGCACTAAAGGAGAAGAGGGTTTAATCTTAACTGTGTTAGTTTGAAGTGGGATAACTTCCAGCCATGGTTTGTGGAGATAGCCTATTTTAATAAACCACAGTTAAAAAACAAGCAGTTTACCATTCAGGTGACATGACAAATCATGGTTAATAAAGTGAAAACTTCTAGTCCCCTCTTCACAGACACACCAAAGAAGGAAATGAGATCTCATGAATCTGAGGGAAGATGATGCCATTTCTGTCACAATAAACAATAAAGCATCTGATGTCTGTTAAAAATTTGAATGTGTTGACATTAGAGCTCAGTAGTAATCTTCACATTAAGACATTGCACCATTTGCCTGAGCAATAACCATAGCATAACCACACTTCATAATATTCAGCACACTTGGAATCCTCTCCAAAGAAGCAGGGTGGCATTTATGGGGTTATCACATTTGACAGAGGCCAGCTCAAGACATTTTTCTGCCTGAGGCATAGCCAATGGCAGCTGGTTGCTTCCATGTCAATAGGTTGGTGAATCTTCTCCAGGCTTTAATCTCAATGTTAAAGCATCTAGTTAAACTTCTTTTGGTTGAAGCTATTTTAGAGTTAGTGTTTAGCAGCATGGACAGCATCCTTAAAGTACAGACTAAAAGCTGGATTCACTGTTCCACTGCCATGAAGCCGCCACCAGCCACTGCTGGGCAGAACAGCAAATGGCATTCCCTTCATTCATCCATACCAAGGTGCATAGTATCTGAGTCAGGCAAGTTATTTTGGCACATGAGGCTTAAAATCCCACAAGCATATACAGTAGCCCCCCACATCCACTGATTCCCCATCTGCTGATTCAATTATCCACGGATGGCGACAGTGCGGAGGTGGACAGGGGAGGAGAAGTAGATCTCACCTCCCTTCTCCCTTTGCCTCTGGGATTGCTCCCATGGCAGGAATGGCAACGGGGGCGGTCGCTATTATCCATGGATTTCATTATCTGTGGGGCCCCCTGGAACCAATCCCCCATGGATACAGTGATCCTACTGTATCTCCATTCCTGACAGTAAAATTGGGATAATAATAAAGGAAACAGCTAACCAGCTGTTACTCTTTCATGATGCAGAACATCTGGTGCCTGAGGTAACCGCCTCACAGCACCCCATAGTAACCCTGGCCCTTTGGTGTTCACGCCATCCCTCTAAACTCTGAGGTAGTTTATCCAGAGACAAAGGGCTTTTCTACACAGGCAGGGAAAAAAACCCTAATCACATTGTACCAGGGGCTGGTATACATTACAATGTTCTTGAGGATGTGAATCAAATACAATTTTTTTTGGCACCTGAGAGTTTAGATCATTTTTTTTAATTACCTTTTATATCACACTTTTCTGGAAAAACGGGTTATTGTACATGTGCCCACCTCCAAGTTGGCTTCGGTGTGTGTCCAGGGGGTGGAGTTTGGGGTCATCTGATCATTTCCACCAGGAATGGCTACTTCCTCTGTTTGTATTTACGTTTGCCAGCATGCAGTCACTATTTTTTTGTGAAGGTATGTTTGTGCAGATACTTGTATATCATTATTAGTGCACCTCTGCCTATTCACATATTTATATTTATGATGGAAAGAAAAAAAGCAGAGTGGTCACAGCTGTGTGGCTGAAAATAATGCAAAGTATAAGACACATGATCATAGCAGGACCACCCTTTTATACCAAAGTGAGCTTGCTCAGGGGAAATGTATGGCTAGTAATGCTGCTCTCACTTTGCATTAACAAGATGCGTGGGGCGTTAACAAAATGTGCACAGGGGCATTGCAGACCAGGGAAATACAATTAGAAGAAGAATTTTTTCGCTTGTGTAGACAAGCCCAAAGACTGACTTACCCAACAACCACAGAGAGAATTTTCTGGCTGAACAAGGATTCAAAGACACAAGCTCTCCTCTTCAAGAGCTGGGCCATGCCAACAGCAAAGTATATGATGACAGTGTGCAGCTTTTATTTGGTACCATCTGGGCAGTGATAAGAGCTAATATATTAACATCAATTAAACTATGGATTTGGTTGGAAATTTGCCAAAAAGGGGGAAAGTTAATTAGATTTATTTTTAACTGAAGTGATTGGCTTAATTTGGAATTTCAGCATTAACATTTCTCTAGAATTAAGTTATTAATTATGTTAATTAAGTAATTAAATGAGCCACAGAGTTAAAGAGCCAATAAATTTTACATTACCTGGTTGGGTATTTACCCAAAGCCTAGTTGTCTTGGATTTTTGCAAAACTACTTCTTACTTGTTTTTAGTCCCTCGGGGTTGGGAAATTACAGGATTTAGGTCAGAAGTAGTAATGGCAGCTTAGGGTAGGGGAGTAATCTTTGCATCCAGATGGTTCTCCTATGTTCTACACCAGATACTACTATATATAGAAGATTGTCACCAGTGCTAGGACACTAAACTTTGAAGCTTTTAAACCCTGGCACATTTGGGATCCATCCAGGAGTTAATGGCTGCTGACACACTGCAAAAATAATGCATTTTGACACCACTTTAACTATTGTGGCTCCATCCTATGGAATCCCGGTGTTTGTGGTTTGTTGTGACACCAGAGCTCTCTGATAGAGAAGGATAAATAGCTCAAAAAACTACAAATCCCAGAATTTCATAACATTGAGCCACACCAGTTAAAGCAGTGTCAAACTGTATTATTTCTGCAGTGTGGCAGCAGCCAATGAGATAAAGCAAGTGGAAGGATGAGGGGATAAGATTATAAGGGAGGGACAGAATGGGAAAGAAAGATAAGGTTTTTTGGTAGGGCATGTGAGAAATGGGGTTTTCCAAAATTTATGCAGCTATTACCTTCTTTCCAAAGCATAAAACAGGAATGAGGAGAGGAAAATCATGCATGGGATTTTTCACCTTCATTATAGTAAGACTTTTGGAGGACCATCGCCTCCCCAAAATACTACTCTAACAGTGAACTCGCCATGGGTCAGCGTAAGAGGGGTGCTCCAAAAAAGCGATACAAAGACTCCCTGAAACAACATCTCAGGCTCGGCCAAATTGATCACCAACAGTGGTCCGCCCTGGCCTCACATTGGGAGGCATGGAGACGCACTATCCACAATGCTGCAGCCTTATTTGAGAACTCACGCCGAACAAGTCTTGAAGAGAAACGACAATGCAGAAAGAATCACAACCCAAAAAATCACCCAAGGAGCCCTTCTGCTGTGCTTTCTGCAACCGGACTTGTTTATCTCGGATTGGCCTTTTTAGTCATCAGCACGCTTGCAGAAAGTGCAGGATGAGTCCTTCCTGAATCTTTGTTTGCGAAGAAAAGCCAGAGAGAGAGAGATAGTAAGACTTTTAAAATGAAAAATAAATATAAATTTAATTGTTTAAAAAGTCCCCTTTTCAACATAAATGCAATTGAATTAGATTTTTTTTTAGCTTATGAACAATTAATGGAATTGTTAAACCTTTCTCACTAATGTTCTCATCTTTGAACTGGTGTTTCCAATTCAACTGTATTAGCAAAACCCCATTTCCCTTCAAAACAAAACTTATCTTGAAATAATTTTTGTTTCCTTTTTTTTTTAAGGGTAAACCTGCACAGAATTTGTTGCTTTTGTGAAGTACCTTCAAGCTATCAGTAGCCACACTTCACAACATAACTGACCCAGTGGTTTCTTCCCTCTGCAGTTACTTTTGGAAAGCAAGGTTAAGAAAAGAAGATATCGGGGGGGGGGGTATCTAAGGCTGACCCCAGATAGCAGACAAGTAAGATTATTCTTAAATGTATACTGGTCACCCCCCACCACCATTTACATGGAATTAGTACCCACAGTTTCACTTATCCATGGTTAGGAGGGGGAAAGGCAGGGCCGGTTTAACCTGTCTGCCAAATCAGCATTGGCAGGGGGCCCCGAGGTCAAGAGAGGGCCCCATGTTGGCCTCCTTAATCTGACGAAGGAGACAGCCAGGAGACAGCCGGGAGGAGCCACCTCTTACCCTCCTCCTCCAAAAACCTCCTGCTGGCTTTTTTTTAAAAAAACAAACAAAACAGCCTCTCCAAAACTAAAGAGAAAGAGAAAGAAACAGCAGCCCTCCATGGCAGAAGCTGGAGGGAGAGGCGCGTCGGAGAGGGTGAGTGTGTGTGTGTGAGAGAGAGACAGGGAATTTGAGGGTTGTCTCCCTCAGAAAGTGCTTCTTTCTTTCTTCCTTTCCTTTCCTTTCCTTCCTTGCACATAGATCCCCTCCAGCCCATCTTTCCAGCTGCTTTTAACATGTCTTGGTTCCTCTCCCCTCCCTTTCCCCCTTGGTCTTCTTCAGCCATCCAACCAATGTTTAAAAAAACCCAAAGAAGGAGACTCCACCACACTCCAAGGCAGTGTATTCCACTTCCAAACAACTTTTACTGTCAGGAGGTTCTTCCCAGTATTCAGGTGGAATCACTTTTCCTGTAGTTTGAACCCATGGCTCCATGTCCTAGTCTCTGGAGCAGCAGAAAACAAGCTTGCTCCTTTCTCAATATGACACCCCTTCAAATATTTAAACATGGCTATCACATCACCTCTCAACCTTTTCTTCTCCAGGCTAAGCATACCCAGCTCCCTAAGCCATTCCTCATAGGGCGTAATGGCTTCCAGACCTCGCACCATCCTTCTCAGTATCTTTCTTGTGCCCAGAATTGGAAACGGTATTCCAGGTGAGGTCTGACCAAAGCAGAATGGAGTGATACTATTACTTCCCTTGATCTAGACACTACTCCTATTAATGCAGCCTAGAATCGCATTGGCATTTTTTGCTGCTGCATCACACTGCTAACTCATGTTTAGCTTGTAGTCTACTCTTTATTTTCTTTGAGGAAATCTACACCATTACATTAATTGCTAATAAACAAAAAATATTATGTTAGTGCCTATAATATAGTTTTTAAACTAAATTATTGGTGGCAAATTATGTAATATAGTAGGCCCCTCTTATCCACTGGGGATTGGTTTGGGGGGGGGCGTGGATTCTGAAAAGCATGAATAATAGTGAACACCATTGAAAATAATGGGACTTCTGGTTTAAAATACCATAGAGTTGCCTTGGACGGCCTAGAAAAGGGCTAGGGAAGACACATTTTCTAGGAAGACTCTATGGTAGGTGTGCTGTTTTGTGTTCCATGGATAATGAATCCATCGATACAGGGGTCCTACTATAATCTGAACATCCTGTACGGTGAATAGGTTAGGTTACATTGATCTGAGATAAACATATGGGGGCCCCAAAGTAAAGCATTGCAGGGGGCCCCAAAATTCCTTAAACCGGCCCTGGGGAAAGGTCTCTCTGGGTATCTGGAAGATCATAGAGTTGCACTGGAGGTGGTCTCTCTGGGCATTGGGAGGTCCTCCAGCACAACTCTATGGTCAACGTCCACCAAAAGTTGCACCAGATGCTGAGAGAGGTGTCCTCTCTAGTAATTTTCTAGGTTCTCCAGTGCAATTCTATGGTATTCTATAGTGGTTCACTAGTATATGCAGCTTTGTTTATCTACAGTAAGTCTGGGAATGTATGCCCCACAGATACAGGGGGGTGGCCTGTACATGTGGATTGGGAAAAGTGGGGCCATCATTGGTTCCAAGCCTAAGGAAGATGGGTCTAGAGCACAGATGAAGTAGATATTCTGTAAAGTTAACCGGTCTTAAACTGCCCGTTCATGACCAAGCTATCCCTGTGTGTTTTACAAGGATAGCTCTCAACAACATCTGGGAAAATTCATTGCCACCCCAAGCTACGGTGAGGACTGTAGATAAACCCAGAGAGACCTGAGGAGGCTGGCAGATGTCATCCTTGTCCCTGTTGTCCTTCTTAATTAAAAAAAAAAATCTTGGTGTTTAAAACCTGTGTATAAGGCTCCACTACATCCCTGATTTTTCCCCATCTTTGTCTGGAAAAAATACCTTAAAATGTATCAATTCAAGCAGTTCTTTATTCCATATGGAGCAGCAAAATAATTTAAGGCTGTACTCCAAAAAGCAAGTCTATATGACAGCATGTCTATTAAAATAGAAAAATTCTACTCCAATAACCTTTCTGTAGTAGAAGTGAAACACAGTTATAAAAATAGCACTGAAACAAAAGTGATATTATTATACACTTTTCTCAGTCTCCAAAATTCTACTGTAGGAGACAAATGAAGAATTGAGCATGATTTGTTTCCATTAGTAGAAGGATGTTGCGCTGAGACACAGAGGCCAGATGCCGAATTGTAGGTTGAATGTGGTTGCCACAACTTTATTAAATAAGAACACAAATTACATCATCAACAGTAACCAATGGCAGAAGCAGCAGGAGGAGGAGAGATGATGACAATGTGGAATTTGGTGTATTCCAGACCAATACCTACCCAAGCAGGGCAGGAAGTAACTGCGGTCTGGTAAACCTCTAGCAAAGTCTATCAAAATTTGCCAATCTGTGCAGTGAACAAAACAGCCTTTGAGAGCTGACCCAATTGGCACATGCCTGATCCTACAGGTTACTCTCTTCGACTAGTCTTCTGGACTCCCCAGGGTTTCCCTCTTCCCAATTTAAATATTGTCCAGTAGTCCCTCCTTTTCTATATGTACCAGTTGTGACAAAGCAGCAATGCATACATAGAAGTATGACAATATCCAATAATCCAGCAAGCAAATGGATATGGTCAAGAGGAGTAAACCTCTTGTAAAGTGGGTGAAACCCCAGGGAAGGCAAAACAAAAACAAGAAACCTCCCACCATGCTGAAATAAAATGGAAAACTTTCTTCCCAGCCACTGAAGCCAACCTGATTAAGCTGGGGAATTGTGCAGGATGCAAGAATCCAAAGGGTGGAAGGCTGTTATAACTCACCCTTTGGATATTCAAACAATGAGAAGTCAGATTGCCAGGAATTTATGGTTCTAGATAACTGTGGCCTCTCCCAGTCCAAGGAGCTGGGGGGGGGGTGAAGACACATCCAACTAAAGGTGGTGGCAGGTTTGGGTGTGCAACGCCAGTACCCTGGTGAGATCAAACTCCTTTACCCAAAAAGGCTCTGATGCTGAATATCCAGTTCAAAAAAGGGGAAGATTTTTAAAGAACAAAAGAAAAGGGCTTTCTGCTCCCCAGCTCTAAAAGGCTTGAAATAAAAGTACTTTACTGTTGGAGTTTCAGCACTCTTCGGGATGTCATCTCTCTGGGTTTGATCTCCTCACTCAATGGAGCTGGTGCAGGGTCTTTCAGCTCCTGATTCCTCTGACTGTTGTTGGTAACTAATTTGGCTGATGGTGTAAGAAATGCCCTTCCCGGCCATCTGGGCCTGTTTGCCACCAGAACTGCTCTCTGCAAGCTCACAGCAAAGACTGCCCAAAGGAACTAGAAAGCTTCTAGGTGAACAGAGCTTGCTGGGAAAGAACAAACCAAACCTGGGAAAATGCAGGGGAATTTTTAGCTCCCCCCACAAGTCTAATACAATGAAGTATTCCTATACTCAGACATGCTAAGGCCTTGAAAAGAAAACAAAGGAAAATGCAGGGGAGATTTAAATAGTCCTGGCTGGACATCACAGGGGGTTTGAGGCAATTGGGAGTAGAGATGTGAGAATAATTCATTGCTGTTTGCTAAACGTACAGGATGTTTGATTGCTGAATATATTTATATTTCACTTCATGAGACAAGAAATTTTCCAGCTGCATGCCCAGGTGTAAGAAATTGCAAATACTTCATCTGCAAAAGAAATAATGGGACACCTACTTCAGTGGGAAAGTCCATGTTCAGGATGTTTTTATTGCTTAAGTAATAAAAGTAACAGTGTCTCAGTCATACATTTTAAAGATCTTACTTTCCACAGAGAGTGAGAAGATAAAAAATTCCCATCCCCTTCATGAAGAACTTCCGTGAATAAAAAGTGGCACCTTTTCCTTCCATGCGACATGGAAGGAACACGGAGGGTAATGCGAGAGGGATGGTGTTGTCAGAAACTGCCCCCTGTCACAGAGCAGCTGCTTTCCTCTCCCAATGGCTTCTTCCAGATTTTAGGTTCGTCTGAAAAAGTCCACTGACTCATTAAGCACCTGGTGTCCTGAGACAGCTGTCTATAAATCTCCAAGCAGCTCCTTGGCATCTTTGTTGCTTGCAACCATTCTACCTTGGTGACTGGCAGTACTCTCATTGTTCACCTGCTCTTGACCTTGGACTGGCTACAATTGATGACTCTGTGTTTTACTCCTTGCTAACTTTGTTTATTTGGACTACTGACTTGCTGTAATGACTTCTGCACTGGCTGATGACTTCCCTCTTGTTTTCTCCTTTCATCTTGCTGGATAACCTGTGACTGATCCAGACTGGATTAATTACCCAACACCTCTTGCCTTACAACCACCTGACTCCTGGGTCACTTGATGGATAAGGAAGCTGGGCACTGCCCCCAGAGGCTTTATTTGAAACACAAAGCAATCAAAGAGCACCTGGGGCAGCAATGACTTGCATATATATGCCTCAACGAGCTGTGCAGAGTTTGTCAGAGGTTAACTGATTACCCTGATGAAAGCTCTGGTGTTTGTTGACCGTGGCTCCTCATCCTTGTTGCCTTGAATCCCATTTGACCTCAGACCTACTCTTGACCACTCTGCCTGCCGTAAGCCTTGACCATTGGAACTGTGATTTGGACCATTCTCTGTGCTTGACTCCAGCTGCCTTCCAAGACTGCACATTGTTCACTGTTTCTGTCATGCCCCAGTAGCCTGATGAGGCAGTTGAGTCAGAGGAGGAGGAGGACATGGCAGGGAATGGCCCTAGGGACCCTGGCACAGATTTATCTATACCTGTGCCAGCAGGGAACCAGCCAACCTAGAGGCTCGTAGAAGCACCACTCCTATAGGGTCCTCACAGCTAACCTGACATCAACTGGGAGAACTATAAAAACTCAAACTAGACTAAACTATAATTCAAGTACAGAACTACAAATCCAGTGCTAATCGTTAACTATAAACAATATCCAAGTGTATACATATGTATAGATAGATACACAATTACATATGGTAATGTTTTACTTATAGAAAAATTACACTTTAGCACCCTTTGTACAATACATAAAGAATTTATGCACAGTAATCATAACATATGTTCTAATTATACAAACTGGTTTCCTACTTTAGAGAAAATTCACTCAAGTCCACACTTGTGTAAAACATAGACAAGCAACAGTAATAGTCACAATCATGTGTTATAAGAACTTCTTACATTCCCCCTCTTTTTCAAACATAACACACAATAATGAACTATATGAATTCTATGACCAAGAATGATAACATATGTTCCTACATCCGTTCACTAAGTAGTGAACCAGGTGCTTACAGGTACCATAATAATGTTTATCAGTACATATGTGGAAGTGCCACTGGTGGCTTTAATGTTTATAGTTACAAAATAATTTGCTGAGACAATTGTTATGATAATATCCTGAACAAACACTTCCACATATGTACTTAGTTTAGTCTAGTTTGAGTTTTTATAGTTCTCCCAGTTGATGTCATGTCAACCTAGAGGCTCAAGCATAGGAAGAGCCTGGTCCAAGTGGGTTGCCATCAGTCCCAGCAGAGAGTCATGCCCACTCAGATAAGGATGAACAAGAGGAGAGAGACTTACCTCCACTGTCGTATACATAGCACCGAGTGCAAAAGGAGGCTAAAAAAAAATCTCTGAGAATTTATGAGAGGAACTTGCTCATTAAGAAACACCTGGCAAAGCCTTAATTGCTTTATATAGGATGGGAGAGACAATGGAGGCTTTGTCAGAGATCAACTGATCTCCCTGGAGAAAGCTTCCTCCTACCTTCGGTGCCTGAATCCTTGCTGCCTTGCCATGTGCCTTGACCTTGGGCTGTTCCTGATGACCCTGTTGCCTGAGCCTACTGACCTACGGACCGACTCCTGGATTATGCTGTCTTCTGTAAACCTTGATCTTGGGACTGTATTCTGGACTCTTCTCTGTGTGCCTTTTGCCTGTATTGCTGCATTTCCAAGAAATGGAACTTTGCTTGCTCTTTCGAATTAATTATCATTGGAGCTTGGCTGCTTTCCCAGCTCTTGTTTAGCTTGCTGGCAATCTGTAGTTGCTTTCGGACGGTTTCGTGTATTAACTGGATTTCCTTAATTGTTTTGTTGCTGATAGTAGTTGGCAGCTTTCCCAGATATTGGCCTTATCTCTACCAATTACTTAATTGGGTTTATTTACTGTTGGCTTTTGGCAGCTTTCCTGGACAATTGCTTCTGAGTGAGCAACTGGACTTGGCCAAAAAGGAATACATGAACTTTACAGATGCTAAGAGACAGCCTGGACCCCCCTCTTAAGGTGGGAGATCAGGTCTGGCTCTCCACTTGCCATCTTCCACATAATCAATCTTGTTGGAAGCTGGAGGCTCACTTCATAGCTTGCAAGTGAATCCTGTGGCTTTCCAACTGCTGTTGCCAGCAAGTCTTCATGTCTACCCTGTTTTTCACTGCTCTCTTCAGGTCCCTGCAACTTACACCCATCCTGATAATGGGCCAATGACTCCACACACACACACAGTGATGATGGGAGAGGAGAAGGAGGAATATGAAGTATCTCAGATGCTGGCTCCCACATGTGCCATGGTCAACTGAAATACCTCATTGATTTGGCCGGATATGGATCAGAAGAGCACTATTGGGAAGATGTGTCCACTGTCCATGCCCCTGTACTAGTGCACTGGTTCCATCATCATTATCCTGATAAGCCTGGACTCCTCCCACTCCAGGGGAGATGATTATGGGGAGGGAAGTATGTCATAACTCACCCTCTGGAGTTGGAAGATTCAGACACAGAGGAGTCAGATTGCCAGGAATTTACAGCTCCAGATAACTGCATCCTCTCCAAGTCTGAGGATCTAGGGGATGAGGCAGTTGGGAGGCCCACTCCCTAGTAGGAGGTGGCAGATGCAGAAAATTCACCTCCATCCTCTGCAAAGTTCCCAGCACTCTGGCATTCAGTCAGCAAGAGGCAAAACACAGAGTCATCAACCTTAGCCAGTCCAAGGTCAAGAGCTGGCAAATGGCAAGAGTAAAGTACTGCTAGTCACCAATTTAGAACAGCTGCAAGCAACAAAGATGCCAGGAAGCTGCTGGGTGGTTTATAGGTGGCTGTCCTATAAAGCACCAAGTGCATTTCCTACTTAACATTATTTTCTAAACTGCAACTCCCAGAATTCTTTAGCCAGTATACCCATCAAGTGAACTTCAGCCTCAGTTAAAAAATATTTTTGAAAGAACTTCTTATATTCTCTGTAGCTTCCATGTTGGTAGCTGACTGTCAGTCACATATTCAGCTTCCTATGTCTGCTAGACTCTGAGGAATGCAACTGACTTATCGCTTATTGTCAGGAGCTTCCTGTCAGGAGTTTCAAGTAAAGTAACATTTCAAGAGATTGTGACTAATTATCAAACCAGGGAGAACTATAAACCAGAGGTGTGGCTTTCATAAAGCTAGGGTTTAAAGAGACAGGCACTGGTTGCTCAGTGCAATTATTATTCATAGAAATATAGGAAAGTTATTAATTAGGCAGCCCCAAAGTTCAAGTAGATTCAGGTAGCATTCCCATCATGAGAACTTTTATATCTGAGCTAAGGAAGCAACAGAGTGTGGGACAGCAAGTATAGATGGAAAGAAAAGAAGAGCATATTCCCATTTTTCTTCTATCTATTGAGCAATAGTAGCACTTCTTAAAACGGTAGGTCTATCACATACCCATCCAACATTTCTCAGATGCAAATCAAGGCACATGTGGACAAGCAACATCACAGCATTGTCAAGATGCGAAAAGTTATTAATGAAGAACACATAAGCTAGGACAGGCTGCAGCATTTTGCTTTTTCCTGAGTCTACAGAAAAGAGAAAAATCCCATCCCTTCCTCCCTTCCTCCCTCCTGTTAACTGAGTGCAAACTACTCTTGCACTTTGAACTCAATTTGCACTGACAGATGCAAGTTAAGAACAAAGGGGGGAAGTGGGACAACAGGGGATTAATAGGGACTGTCCCTGCCAAACTGGGACAGTTAAAGGGTCTGTGACTTATGGCAAAACTATGAATGAGAGGCCTCCAGGAGTCAACAATAGACCTGTTCAGGCCTTGAAAATGCAGGGGTCATACCTGATTTGATTGTTCCTGCCAAACTGGGACACTTGGAAGATAGGGTATCAGTATATATACGTGTGTGTGTGTGTGTGTGTGTTCAGAATTAATGTCATCCTTGATCAGTGGAGTAACTGTGCAGCATTTTGAGTCAGAAATTCAAGACCCCACCAGCAGAATGGCTAGGAGGCCTTTGGCCTGAATCTAAAACCATCTAAATGCACCACTGGATAAGACAGTTCTTTGTTTTCCTGTCTGCATCTGCTTTGGATAGTAAACAGCCCTAATAAAAAATGAGAGTTCTCTCTATTTCTTGAAGCTCAGGGACAAATTATTAATCTATGCCATCTTTTTGAAAAATCATTTTTCACTCAATTTTTAAGCAAATTTGTAATTCTGGTGCTACTAGGTTATTACACAAACGTATCAAAAAAGAAAAAGTTTCTAAAACAGAACCTAGAAAATATAGTGATAAAATACTACTAGTCAGGAAAAAAATGTCTTCTTCATCTTGCTGGATTAAAAGGCATTTTTAAAATTTTCACTGAATGCTTTTCCTGTTTAAAGGCTAGTGTACAAATATTGAAATCATTTAAAATTATAGGGGCAAAAGCCCAAGTGAAAAACACTGATGGTGACAGGAGGAATAATAGTGAAGGTGTGTCAAAGTATAGACATTTGGCTGGTGCACCTAATATGTGATGACTATGTGTATTGAACATTCTCCTTTTTAAAAAGGCAGTAGTGCTAACAAGACCTTTCCTTATGGAGGCTGCATTACTATTCCATATCCTCCAAAATAGGTGGATTTCCTGCAGTCAGAAAGACAAAAAAATGAAGACAAAAAACACCAGAGCACAATGACTTGATAATGGTGTTGCAGATGTGGTGTTTGCTTTGCAATTGCTAATCTCCTCTCCCAACCCCCTCCCAGCATGAGAATGAAAAGTTTTACCCTAACCCTAACCCTAACCCTCCCCCTTGGCAGCCCAGGAGTGAATTAAGCTCTCCGGAGCTGCATTCACCTCCTGGTTTCAAATCCCAGGCCATTCTCATGAAAGGACAAATGGGCAGGGAAAATTTAAAAATGAAAAATAAAATGCAAGTTTAAAAAATGACAGCAAGCACAAAAACATACTTTAAAAAAACCCAACTAACCTGGGGAGGGTACAAAAAAGGGTGTCACTTACCTGGATGTCCCAATCACACCCAAAAGTGTTCTGGAACAGACCTCCCACTGACGCTGGCATCACGTGAGCATAATGGGGCACCTTTTAACTCGCCCGTCATTCTGTCAGAGAAATGGAATGGGCGGTGCATTCACAGCTTAGCCCATGAATAAAAACCAACAATGGTGGAATGGGGCCAGCACAGGAACATGATGACTCAGAGATGACGACATCCAAAAAGAAAGGCCTTTCGCAATCTCTGGGCGTCATTATCACGCCATATTTACAGTGTCTGATAATATCCAAAGTCAATGTGCAGTCCTTATCCTGTGCTTTTACTGGGCTAATTCTTCTTTTTCCTCCTCTTTCTTTTCTTCCTCTTTTTCTACTACTACTTTTTTCTCTTCCATAAGCTCAGAATATTCTTTTTGTGCCTGCAACCAAATAATTGCACAATTTTCCTTGCGTGGAGAAACCGAAGCACAGTGAAGTCACCTGGGACAGACGACTTCTAGCATTAGCAATCAAAACATATTGTGCAGCTACTTCATCTTTTCTCTCTTAAGTTTTTTATAGGAAGTAAAACAATAATAAATGAATAAAAGAATTAATGAGTGGTGTGGTGGTTTGAGTAGAACTCCAGAAGACCAGGTTCTAATCCCCACTCTGCCATGGAAATCCCCTGAGTGACCTTGGACAAGTCACACACTCTCAGCTGAAGAGGAAGGCAAACCCCTTCTGAATAAATCTTGCCAAGAAAACCACATTATTGGGTCACCTTAGGATTGTCTCAAACTGGAAATTACTTGAAGGCACACAACACAACAAGGAAACAATGGCAAGAAAACACTACAAATTGAACAATACCATTCTGAACCTCTCTGACCCTGTCTGCTTTTGGAAGCTAAGCAGGATCAGGCCTGGTTAGCATTTAGATTGGAGACCAAGATGAAGTACCAAAGATTTCCAGGTAAGGCTAAAGAAAGAATCCTGCCTGTAGCCTTGAAGAGCCAATGCCAGTTGACAGTGCTAGGGTTCCCAGATTGCAGGGCCTGGAACCTCTTATCTGGTCCTCAGGGTGAGGTGAACAAATCTCAGAGTGAAGGTGTTGCTTTGAAAAGTATATATATGTGCATACACACACACAAGCACACACATACACGTGTATTGTTAGAGTTGATGTTTTTTATTTGAATGGCATCCTCCAGGCAACTGCTGTTAATATATCAGGCTCGATGTCATCACCAAGGTCTTCCCTTTGTAACATCACCCTTGCAACATCACCAGGTTCCACCTCCTGTGACATAATAAGGAACCATTCTTCATTCTCATATTTTGGCCCTTAAATTTCAGAGCCTAGAATAGTCCTGACCTGCCAACCCTAAACAGTCTTATGCTAGATAAACTAGTGATCTGATTCAGTATATGACAGCTTCCTATGTTACACGGTAGCCAGGCCGTCTTGTGATAGAATTCCATGAAAGGGGCAGAGTAGCTGTGCAATATTTTGGAAATGCCCCCACCTTCTCCATTGATTGCCATGTATTTTATCAATGCATGAGCCTTTCACACACTTGCAAAGGGCCCTTCCCCTTCAGAATGTTGCTTTTGACTTCTTTCTTGTATTAGAAAACATGTTTCCCATCCCCATCCTCTAACTCTGATCCTTCAGGAATGGACACTGGATGGGTGGTGCCACAGCTGGCACGTCTATTGCTGCTTCCTCCAGCCTCTGTGCACCATTCCAGTTGGTCCCCCACCTGTTGGTGCAGAGGAGTACTCCTGCCACCTTCCTTCCTGATGCCATGTGTTCTGTGGGTGTGAGGGATCAGTGCTACATTGACCTCCAAGCCAGAGCCTTCAAGGGGAGAGAGGAGCCGCAGCTGCACAAAGAACCAACTGTGATTCTTAGCTACCTCACAGTCACTCCTTGGCAAAATGTGCTACTGCTTTCCAAATTCCTTGGATCTGAAAGTCAAAAGAGGCTTGATGATGGGGGAAGAAAATTCTCTTGACTGTACCTACTTAGTTTTTTTAAAAATAAATAAAACACCAGCCTCTGTTCCTGCAGCAATGGTAGGTAATGCCAAGGATATGGTGGCTTTTGCCTGGAAATTTGCATTCTTGAGGGAGAGAAAATAGGTGGCTGTCAGGAATGTTTAGTGGGTTGAAAAGGGAGTGTTTCCCCATTTTAATCTCCATTATTTCAAATCACTACTTTCTCCCAAGTTCCCTCTGATTGATTCCTTTTGACATAAAAGGTAGATTTCCACCCTCTATTTCATATATAGTTAATAGGACTCTGCTGAGTAAAGCATTTTCTTTTTGCCTTTTAATTTTTCACTCCGGGTGTATCCATGCTACACAGTTATAGCAGTATGATACCCCTTCAATTGCAATGGTCTTATCCTATGGAATACTGGGATTTATAGTTTGGTGAAATACTTAGAATTTTCTATTCTGCTTTCCTGAACTACTGTATTAGAACCATGGGCTTTGTGGTTTGGTGAGGCATTAGAGTTCTCTGGCTGAGAATTCTAAATACCTCTCCCTAAACCACCAATCCCAGGATTCCATATGATGGTTTCATGGCAGTTAAAGAGGTACTGATGTATAATTGTACAGTGTGGCTGCCCCGTCTATTTTTCTACTTCTTCTTCTTTTACCTATTTAGAAAACCAGCAGCACTAAGAGTCCATTCCACAGGACTTCAGATGCTTCACCATGGAATGAGGGAAGAGGAGGGCTGTCACCTTGTTCCTTTCCCACCTACATGGCTATTTCCCACTCAACAGACTGTATGGGGCCACATTTCCCCTCCCCCTGCCTCTCACACACAGTCTCACATGAATGATGCTCCTGCCCAGAGCCAGTGAAAATCTTTTCTCCCTTTGGACCACAGTTCCCACACTCCCCAGCCAGCATGGCCACTGTAATTAGCAACACAGAATTTACAAACTCTCCTTTTGATAGTGGGAAGAGTCAATGACGATCCCATGTACCCCCATATAACAGAAGAGTAATTACTTAGGAGCACTAAGAGATGGTACCCAACATGGCACTACCTTTCCGTGGTGGTGGGCTTGCATGCTCCTGGGAGGCTAGAGGCTATGCTGACTGCAGCAGTGCTGCTGGTAGGGTCTCCCATGTCAGACAGGCTTATGCTGAGGAGCCAGACTAAGTGAGCCAAACAGCTACTGGGCAGCAGCAATAGTGATCCTTGAAGATTACACTGAGCTAGTGAGGTACAGCAGAAGACAAGCAGCACTGTGGCTAATGACACAATTAGACTCGAGCTGAAAGGACCTCCAGCTGTTGACGTGCCCAGAGCTGAAACAAAAGTCCAAAGCTCAGCAACACATATTATAGGAACATAGAATGTTAAAAGTATGAATCAGAGACATTAGAAAACATGAAATACTTTTAACATTCTATGTTCCTATAATATGTGTTGCTGAAAACATGAAATGGGATGTATAAACATTACAATACTCAGGGTAAGCTAGCTAAAGTGGACAGGAATAGAACATTTTGAGTCACATAATTACACTGTGTTTAATTCAGGAAATGAAAATCCAAGAAGAAATGGGATGGTCTTAACAATGAGGTGAGATGTAGCAAAAGCAGTCAAGGGATATAATGCAGTCTGACCGAATCAGATCAATAAGACTTCAGGAAAAATCCATCAATATAACCATAATCCAACTTTATGCTCCAACTACAGAGGCAGAACAGGAAGAAATTGAAAGATTATACGCTAGAGACCAAGAGGAAATTGATCATACACCAAAACAGGATGTATTGGTAATCATAGGCAATTAGAACACAAAAGTAGGAAATAGCAGAACCAAACATTGTTGGAGAAATTGGTTAAGGATCAAGAAATGAGGAGAGTGACTGACTAAATTTTGTGAAGCCAACAGTGTGTGCATCCTAAACACATTCTTCAAATAACCAAAGAAGCAACTATATATATGGACACCATCTGATGGCCAATATAGAAATCAGTGGCTCTTAACCTGAGTTCCGGGGACCCCCAGGGGTATTCAATGTCTTCACATCAGAAGGAAGCTCAAGGAAGAAAGTGCAAAGGCAGGTTTACAGCTGAACATTAAGAATACAAAAATAATGACCACAGATGACTGACAAAACTTTAAAACAGACAATCAAGACCTTGAGATTGCCAAAGACTCCCTATACCCTGGCTCAGTTATGAATCAAAATGTAGACTGCTGTCAAGAAATTAGAAGAAGACTAGGACTTGGAAGGGCAGCTATGAAGGAACTAGAGAAGATTCTGAAGTGTAAAGGTATATCTGATTTAAAATACTAAGGTCTGGATTGGCCGTGCCATTGTGTTTCTGATTTCTATATATAGTAAAAACCTATAAGAAGAGAATAATCTCATTTGAAATGTGGTGCTGGAGGAGAGTTCTGCAGATTTTATCAACTGCCAAAAAGACAAATAAATGAGTGGTAGAGCAAATCAAGCCTGAGCTCACCCTAGAAGCCAAGATGACTAAACGTAGACTGTTGTACTTTGAACATGTCATGAGAAGACATAACTCGCTAGAAAAGGCAATAATACTTGGGAAGGCAGAAGGCAATAGGAAAAGAGGAAGACTGCATTTCTGATGGATGGACTCAATCAAGGACGTCACAACCCTGAGTTTCCCTGAGCAGGGCTGTTGATAACAGAGTGACTTGGAGGTTTCTCATAGGGTCACCATAAGTCAAAGTCAACTTGACAGAAGATTGGTGACCATCTCAAAACACCCCCAGTAGATATCCCATGAGCAAAGAGAGCTCATTCCACAAAAAACAACAAGCACAAAGGGGTTGTCTAAATGGTGAAAATACTCCTTGTAGAATTTGAGAATACCTTTTGTCCCAATGGGATCTCACATCATTTCACTATGTTAAAAAACAGCATGTGGAATGAGAATTCCTGCTCATTGGAGCAAGTGATGTGAACTGATGCACTGTCCTGATACGAGAGGAAGTAGGAAGATGATTGGTTGGATGTACAGGTGGGCAGAGCTTGCGGGCAAGGGAAGCACCTGGAAGCATCATTTTGGATTTTCACTGTAGTGATTGTGCACTATGGTGAGAAAATAGCCTTTTTCTGTTTGCTTCTTTGTTAAAGAGGAAGGTCATATTTTCACACCTTGATTATTTTTTTAAAAAACTTTGGTGGCAGCAACTTGAGGTAAATAAAAACACAAGTATTTCACTCATGCCTGCCATCTTCATTTGCAGGCATGCCCATTGGAACAGCAAAAATGGATAGCTTCACATGCCTGCAATCTGCAAAAAAAAAACAAAAAAAAACTGTTGAGACAAATAGAAGTTGATGTGAACTAGCATTAATGAACACCAATCCATATTTTATTGCTTCATATAGACAAGCTCCAAAGCACTGTAATGCCACAGTCTTGTTGAAGCACTCTACGATCTTAAATGTGCCAGTGTTGGTGATGGCAGGAGGAGGGAAAGCACTGTAGACAGTGCAGCCATGAAAGAAGGAAAGCATTGGCAAAATAGGCTGCTTGGATCTGGCAGAATTTGTCTGCCTTCTGTCACCACTGCTGTGTGACCCTGGAAATAGTGCAACTGCTAGCGTAGCAGCATACAGGCAGGACTGCAGCCTCTGTCTTGTGCTGCTTCTTTGAATCCCCTGTAGTGAACTGTTACCATAACTGCTGTAATAACAACTGATGCTGCTTGAACTACTATTTGCCCACTGCAGTAATATGGGTTGGCTGTTATGAATCATTTTAAGTATGGGATTTGGGGATTTCTGTTATGGCCTATGAAATACAACTGAACTGGACTGAACTGTATATTTTCCGCAGTATAAAGTGAGAAGTATATCAAGATTAAATTTCTGATGAGACACTTTGGCTTGAGACCTAAAATAAGTTAACTTAAGGAAGTACATAGAAAAAAGATTTTCCATCCTTTCCTTCCCCTGCATGCCACCTTATACTGTTCAGCTCCCAAAAATAGTACTCTACAGTGAACTCACCACGGGTTAGCATAAGAGGGGCACTCCAAAAAAATGATGCAAGGACTCCCTGAAACAACATCTCAGGCTCAGCCAAATTGATCACCAACAATGGTCTGCCCTGGCCGCACAGCAGGAGGCATGGAGATGCACTATCCACAATGCTGCAGCCTTATTTGAGAACTCATGCCAAACAAATCTTGAAGAGAAACGACAACGCAGAAAGAATCACAACCCAGAAACATCACCCAAAGGGACCTTCTGCTGTGCTTTCTGCAACTGGACTTGTTTATCTTGGATTGGCCGTTTTAGTCATCAGCGCGCTTGCAGAAAGCACAGGATGAATCCTTCCTGAATCCTTGTTTGCGAAGAAAAGCCAGAGAGAGAGAGGGACCCCAGCACTCTGGAGGGACCATTTGAGGGGTGAAGAGGACTGCAAAATGGAGAAGGGGATGTGAACTTTTTAAAGGTAAAATTTCTTGGGATTCAACTGACTATGACTGCATTTTATATTTCTGTATCAGGGATGGGAATCGTACAATACTCCAGGTGTTATTTGACTCCACCTCCCTCTACTCCTCACCACTGCTTATGCTGCTAGGATTTGCAGTCCAACAACATCTAAAGGCCGCATGTTTCCTAGTGTATTCTACACTGACAATACCCATCTCTTTCTCTTGCAATCCTCTGGCATTCTCACTAGTGAACTGAGACAATATCTTGGCAATGTTATTTTTGGATTACAACTCCCAGAATGCCCCTGTCTGGGAGCTGTAGTACCAAATGTAATTCCCCCACACTCTGACAGAGATTTTCTTTTAGTACAGTTAAAAATATATATCCTTGTTCTGTGTTCTGTTTGCTAACGGAATGTTCCATGCACTGTTTTGTAATTGGTTTTACTAAGATATGGTCTTGATCTAATGAAAGCTTTATGTGGACCAAAAATTCGACGACCACAGCTGAACATTCTCCTTTGAGTCAAGGCTGTATTTTTATAGTAGTTTCTTCTGCATCCAGTAGCTTACCAGGCATGCTTTGTTTATAAACTATTATATTGATTGTCCCACAATGAAAAGAAAATGTTGTGGGACCTCCAAGCTGGGGTCCAAATGTGATTCATTCACTCCAGATGCATGTCCATTGTCTGCTTCCCCCCTATTTGATCATGAATGAGAGGTCTGCCCTAAGTGCATAACTGAGCACTGAGCATGAAAGTGAGGTTTCTGGGTCTAGGAATTAGGTAGATGCCCTGTTCATGATGGCAAAGCACTCCTCCTTTTGGAGCAGCTATGTTGGTGACTGTGGCTTTTGTAACAGTGGAGCACTGAACCATGTGTGGATAGGACCATAAAATCATAAGAGGTTGGACATGGTGTAAAGGATGTGGATAGGTGGCACCATCACAACCCCTCAGACTGCATACAGTCTACCCATAGAGAATGTATGTACAGGACATCAGTCTAATCATAACCAAACATATTGCTTGAGTAGGGATGTGAAAATCTTTCAGTCTTAGTTGTGTTGTCCCAATAAAAGTAGACCCACTAAGTCAATGGTTGAATCAACACATAGCTAAAACCCATTGATTCAAAGGAGTTATTCTGGCTGAGCATAAGAATGGGATTCTTATGTTTTCTTCTTACACTGACATTTGTGAAAGTTTAACATTTTTTTCTAATTTGCAAGATTCATTCTCACAATCTACCAAACTTACACAACTTCTTCTCACTGGCTAAATTATATTTCTGTTAGGAAACAAACTGCCAATTTTCACCATTCACATTTCAAAATGTGTGAATTCTTTTGTGCACACTTTTGTTTCTTGGAAACACCCTATAGGCCTTGAAAATGTGCAAATGCAGGAGCACATGTTCTCACAAGTCTCAGGAAGTACATAAATGTTAAGTTTGTTGAGACTTGTGTCCACTGAAATATTTCCATCCCTATCAGTTTAGCAAAAGAATGGCACAAGAAGAAACTATTGAACTTTTGTAGCAGATTCGTTCTCACCGGGGCAAACCCAAAACATTTTGCTGCCTGAGGCAAAGGAAAAGATGCCACCCTCATGCCCTCTACAAAAGCTGAATTGTCTTATCACTGCCCACTATATTTTTGGACAGCAGGTCAGATTATGGAGTTCAGGACAGGTGCTGCATAGAACACACAAGTATGTCCTCCAACCCATTACCATTGGTCTGTGCCCCAGAGCATCTGCTACCTGAGGTGGCAACCTCAACCTACTTAGAGCTAGAATGAGTTCTGAATCTCACTATACTTACAAATAAGGCACCATATGGTCTAGCATCTAGCATGGCCCCAAGAAAACTTTGGTGCATTCCCTGAGGTTTTCTTGGGAAATGCACAAAGTTTATAGATTGAAAGATGGACTTTCTGGGCTTCATGGTAGCTCTGAAAGTAAGAGCTAGCTAGAGACCATGACAAATGAAAACTTGGAACATTTTCAACATTTCATCATGTGAAACGCATTTTATGGGCTGTGCTCTGAACTGTGTGCCATGCCCATGAGGGCACAGAAATCATTCCATCCATTTGCAATACAAAAAGGTGGTGAGTTGCCCCTTTTCTGTATATTATTATGTTTTTATCAGAAAGAAAGCAAAATGTCTCCTTGTATATTTTCCTGTAGTGATTTTTTTTTACACAGGTGAACACAGGCAGGATTGTATAAGATCACTGTAGTCAGGGCCGGTTTAACCTGTCTGCCAAATCAGCATTGGCAGGGGGCCCCGAGGTCAAGAGAGGGCCCCATGTTGGCCTCCTTAATCTGATGAAGGAGACAGCCAGGAGACAGCCAGGAGGAGCCACCTCTTATCCTCCTCCTCCAAAAACCTCCTGCTGGCTTTTTTTAAAAAAACAAACAAAACAGCCTCTCCAAAACTAAAGAGAAAGAGAAAGAAACAGCAGCCTTCCATGGCAGAAGCTGGAGGGAGAGGCGCGTCGGAGAGGGTGAGAGTGTGTGTGTGTGAGAGAGAGGGAATTTGAGGGTTGTCTCCCTCAGAAAGTGCTTCTTTCTTTCTTCCTTTCCTTTCCTTTCCTTCCTTGCACATAGATCCCCTCCAGCCCATCTTTCCAGCTGCTTTTAACATGTCTTGGTTCCTCTCCCCTCCCTTTCCCCCTTAGTCTTCTTCAGCCATCCAACCTATGTTTAAAAAAACCCAAAGAAGGAGACTCCACCACACTCCAAGGCAGTGTATTCCACTTCCAAACAGCTCTTACTGTCAGGAGGTTCTTCCCAGTATTCAGGTGGAATCTCTTTTCCTGTAGTTTGAACCCATGGCTCCATGTCCTAGGAGATTTTCAGACAGGCAAAAATCGTCCCTTGCCGCGCGAGCAGCCTCCCGAAACTGCTGCGCGGCAAGGGTCTTCTTCGGACGACGCTGTGCCTCTTGCGAAGCTGTCCGTGTCACTTCCGTGAAGCTTGGGACGGCTCCGCGCCATATTTCAATCACGGGCAGCCTCCGTGCTTGAAATATGGCGCAGAGCCGTCCCAAGCTTCACGGAAGTGACACGGACGGCTTCGCAAGAGGCACAGCGTCGTCCGAAGAAGACCCTTGCCGCGCAGCAGTTTCGGGAGGCTGCTCGCGCGGCAAGGGGCGATTTTTGCCTGTCTGAAAATCTCCCTAGTCTCTGGAGCAGCAGAAAACAAGCTTGCTCCTTCCTCAATATGACACCCCTTCAAATATTTAAACATGGCTATCACGTCACCTCTCAACCTTCTCTTCTCCAGGCTAAGCATACCCAGCTCCCTAAGCTGTTCCTCATAGGGCGTAATGGCTTCCAGACCTCGCACCATCCTTCTCAGTATCTTTCTTGTGCCCAGAATTGGAAACGGTATTCCAGGTGAGGTCTGACCAAAGCAAAATGGAGTGATACTATTACTTCGCTTGATCTAGACACTACTCCTATTAATGCAGCCTAGAATCGCATTGGCATTTTTTGCTGCTGCATCACACTGCTAACTCATGTTTAGCTTGTAGTCTACTCTTTATTTTCTTTGAGGAAATCTACACCATTACATTAATTGCTAATAAACAAAAAATATTATGTTAGTGCCTATAATATAGTTTTTAAACTAAATTATTGGTGGCAAATTATGTAATATAGTAGGCCCCTCTTATCCACTGGGGATCGGTTCGGGGGGGCGTGGATTCTGAAAAGCATGAATAATAGTGAACGCCATTGAAAATAATGGGACTTCTGGTTTAAAATACCATAGAGTTGCCTTGCAGGGCCTAGAAAAGGGCTAGGGAAGACACATTTTCTAGGAAGACTCTATGGTAGGTGTGCTGTTTTGTGTCCCATGGATAATGAATCCATCGATACGGGGGGTCCTACTATAATCTGAACGTCCTGTACGGTGAATAGGTTAGGTTACATTGATCTGAGATAAACATATGGGGGCCCCAAAGTAAAGCATTGCAGGGGGGCCCAAAATTCCTTAAACCGGCCCTTACTGTAGTCACACTGGGTCATATAATGTTAAAGGTTAACCAACGCTATGAGAACCATGAACAATGATGTGATTTAGGAGATGATCAGACATAGGCAAAAAGCTTGCAAGGATGATGTCACTGTACCTCTAGGTTTCACACGTGTCATCATCCTCGCGTGCTACCTCCATGCAGAACTCTGTGCTGCAGCGGAGAAGAAACTGTCACTTTTAATTGGCGGAAACTTCTGTCAATGAAAAGTGATGGCTTTTTCTCCACTGCAACACAGAGTCTGCATGGTGAGGATGATGACACATGCGAAACTTAGAGGTACAGTGACATTATCCTTCAGGGTTTTTTGAAGCATCTGATAATCTCCTTAATTACATAATACTGATTAAGGGTGGGGAATGTGTGGCCCTACACATCTTGTTGGACTGCAGCTCCTATCAGCATAGCCAATGATAAAGAATGATGAGAGTTGCAGTTCAAAAGGATTCTGTAGGGGCGCACGATCTCCACCCTGCATCCATGTGAACATAATAATAATGTATACAGATTCCTTATTCTTGAACTTTGTTGTTAAATCTGAAAGGCTGCTAAGAGCTTGCTATTCTGAGTTGGGTGAGGCAAATACATTATGTGACAAAGTTCATTCATCATTTTCTCCCTGTATAACATCTAAGTGTTTCTTAATTATACTAATGTTTTTCCTTTTGCTGACTTTGACTTTGGGGTCATGCCACCTGTTAGTTACCGCTTCTGTAACAGAGTGTTTCTTGATGGTTTCTCGTATCTCATTTTGCTTTCTTTCCAATCTGAGCCTTATCTCCCCTGATGGAATGAAAATTACAACTTTGGATGACACTGCCATTTAGGATTTTATATACCTCAATTAATAACCTCTTAAAACCAACATTTTCTCTATTGCCCTCTGCCTCCCCCTAATGTGTATAAACAAAACATCTGTTGTTAGCAGGAGAATGCGGAGATTCATGTTTTCATTTTAGAATCCTTCCCCCCACTTTCATTTCCTTATTGACATTAATAGGACGGCATCTCAAGGGAAGCAGAAAACAGCCCACTGGCTATAGAGTGTAGGAAAATGTCAGAGGAACCTGTAAGCCTGAATGCCAAAGTAGCTGGAGAATGGGAGGAGGGGAGAAGAAGAACAAGGGGGGAAATCATTAAGGATGCCAAAATATAGCAAAAGAAAAAAAAATGATTTGGGAAAGCACTGGTACTGCTGATGCAAGTGCAGTAGTGGCTGATGCCTCCTGAGGTTAGTGCAGCAGAGCCTAAGACTACCAAGGATAAAGCCAAGGGCTCACCAGAGGTTGAGGCAACTACATAGAATGAGCTAATGAACTTGCAAAGCCTAAGTTCCCCCACACATACCCAAAAAACTTTTGTAGATCTAGTCTCTATGAATTATTGGTTTGGCGCAATGTGTGGGGAAATTCTAAGGAAGTGACTGTACTTACTAGCTGGGTTCAGAAAGAGAGGGAGAGCTGGAAAGAAACTGCAGTTACCAAGAGTAAAGACCAAGCTCTTTCCACCTTGAGGAAGGTAATATTCTAAGGAGATTATCAGATGCAACAAATATGGCATGATAACATGATGACGACAGGATACCACAAAAGGGCTCCCCTGTTGCACAACGTCCTCCTCTCATTCTGTTGCTGTGAAAAAGGTGTTGGTTTCTCTTAGCGGGCCAAAGCCACCAATTGATATCTCATGACTTTTTTTCACAGTATTGCTTGTGTGCAAAACCGCATCTTGTTCTGCTGGCATGATTTCCGCGTCAATGGGTGGTCCCCACCAGAACACTTTTGAGCGAGAACATGAAAACTAGGTACGGGATGCCCTTTTTATGTACCTCCCCATTTTTCTAGCAAATTTTAAAGTGTGTTTCAGTGCTTGTGTGTTTGTTTTATTTGTTAATTTAGGTGTTTTTAGACTTTTAAGCACTCTCACGTCTTCTTGCAAGAACTGCCGAAGTCTCACCCATGTGAAAATGTGGAAGTAAGCAGCGCTAGCAATCATGTTGCAATCATTGCTGAGCAACACTTTCTTGTGATTACAGCAACGTGTGATAAGAAGTGTTATCATGCCAAGATACTTACGCTTTAAAATATAGAGGAACAAATATGTTTTTAGATGCTCCCAAGTTATGTAATTTTGTTGTTGTGTGTCTTCACGTCCTTTCTGACTTACAGTGATCTTATCACAGGGTTTTCTTGGCAAGATTTGTTCAGAGGAGTTTGTCTTTGCCTTCCTCTGAGGGACTGAGAGAGTGTGCCTTGCCCAAGTTCAGGGAACAAAAGGATAATTTTTTTTAAAAAAGGGGCTGTAAATTTGCATCCAAATGTGAAGTCAAGGGCTTTCACGGCCGGCATCCATAGATTTTCCTTGGTTTTTTTCCAGCCTGTGAGGCCATGTTCTGGAATAGTTTCTGACGTTCCACCTGCATCTGTGGCTGGCATCTTCAGAGAATGGTTGGGTAGGAGTGTGTGTGGAGTTTATATGCTGTGAACCCCTGTTGGGGAGTATATGTAAATTTGTGTAATTGAATTGTTAGTTTCTGGGTATAGAAATGCAAGGATGATTAGTATCTGTTTGGCTAATGGTTGGTTGATGGACCATTATCTGCTAGGAATCCCCCTGTCCCTGGGTGGAATTCTTTTGTAAGTGTTGAGTTTTGATTCTATTGTTTTTCAAAACTAGGAACCAGATTTTGTTTACTTTTAAGGTTTCTTTTTTCCTGTTGAAGTTGTCCAGGTGTTTGTGGATTTCAATAGCTTCTCTGTGCATTCTGACATGATAGTTGTTGGCCTGGTTCAGAATTTCTGCGTTTATAACATTTTGTGTCCAGGTTGGTTTATAACATGTTCTGCTACTGCTGATTTTTCTGGCTGACCCAGTCTGCAGTGTCTCTGATGTTCCTTGATTCGTGTTTGCACACTGCGTTTAGTGGTCCCTATGTAAACTTGTCCACAGCTGCATGGATCAAGCTGACAACTATCATCACGTCCCGCTGTAAACACACAATTACAGCATGAATGGGCAGTCCTCTTCCCCCCCCCCTTTCTCAATGAGAACACATAGTTCAGTTTCCAGGGAAGAATGTGAAGAGGACCAACAGGATACTGTTTTAATGAACTGTTGCCTTTCCTTGCAACATTTTTATGTTTGTTTATCTGGGAAGTTCTTTCGTTATGTATTTGTTTTTGGTGTGTTTAAGTGAAGCCATGTATTCTCATGAGAACAGCTGAAATCTCACCCATGCAATAGTGACAGCCAGAAATGGGACAGCGGCGTCCTCCACCCAACCTCCGTGGGAGGTTTTTTTGTTTTTGTTTTTTAGAGTGGCTGATAAAGTTCTATGTTTCTGCTTTCCTCAATAGTGGAATTACACCACATGTGGTGGGAATGTGGAAGAATAAGGAAATATTGGGTCAAAATAAATAAAGAAATAGAGAAGATTGTGGGTTTCGAGTTGGGGTTGAGACCAGAATTATATTTATTAAATATATTAAACCCAGAGAATAAAAAAGAAAAGGAACATAGATCCCTATTAAGCTACCTCATTTCAGCTGCGTGTGTAGTGCTGGCAAAGAAGTGGAAAGCTGAAGAAACCCCAACAAAAATAGAGTGGAAAGAAAAAGTGATGGAACTGGCTCAATTAGACAAACTAACAAATTTGGTGAGGAGGAAACCAATGGAAAATTATTTAAAAGTTTGGGAACCATTTAGAGAATATATAAGGCAAAAAGAAGGAGATATTAGCACAGTTGGTTTTCATAGCTAGGTAGATGAAAATAGGGTCTTTTTTTCCTATTAGTGGTATTCTCTGTTGAATTTCTGGTAAATTTTTAAGTTCTTAAGTTTAAGTTTAATAAACGTTGTATAATATGAAGTATTATTAGTTGGAAAACCTGAAGATGTGTATAATGAGCTAGATGAAAAATGTTTTATTGGTAGGAGGTTCAACAAAGACTACGGTCTGAGTATATAATGAAAGAGATACAAATTAATGAGAGTTATATATAGATAGAATTAACTTTGTGTAAATATTTGTTTAGAGGAGGTAAACTGAGAAGATTGTCATAGGGCAAGAAGAGAGCAAGCAGGAAGTCATTTTAAAACTTTTTGTTTCATGTTGTAACTGTCGGTATTTTGTTCAATGTAATCTGTTGTGTGTGTGTGTCTCGATTTTTTTTCCTGTTTTTTGGTTTTGTGTAGCTGTGTCTTCTCTTGTTGATAATTGCTGTTTAATAAAATTTATTTTAAAAAATTAAAAAATAGTGGAATTACAGTGTTCTTAGATGCTTGTCTGATAATCCGATTGTCTGACTATCCGATTAAAGTGAAACTATTTCACTGGGCAGCTGGCCATGATACTAATGACTCTAAAATCCAGGTGCCTGGAGGCAGAGGCCATGCTCACTACAGAAAGTTAACATCCTGATCAATTTAGTTCAATATTGATAGTCAGTATCATATTACTTTGTCAGTTTCTGTGAATATAAAATTGATTTATATATAAATAGAAATAAATGTATATAAATATACATTTAATAATAATTGACTATGAGTTGGATATATTCTTAGCGTTCAACTAGAAACACTAGTTTCTAGTAGGGAAAATATGTTAATGAATTTAAGGAAGATTTAATTTTTGTTTAATTTCAGCTAATTTTTAATCTGTTTTGCATATACAAACAGCTAGTTTTTACATATTTTTGATGCTACAAAAAAATCTTTTAAAACCTCAAACCAAACCAAAAGCAAAAGGAAGGGGCCAGTCCGTGAGCACTTGGCCAATCTGGAAAGTGGCCCATAGCCCTATGTCAGTGGACCAGCTTGGTTCTAAGTACAGGTTATATCCTCCCCTCCCATTGTTGCTTGGGAAGGGTATTGGGGTTAGTTAGGTGGGCACTACCCTATTGCCCAGACATTAAGACAAACCCTGTGCAAGTTGTAATGGGAAGCTAGGATGGACAGGCCAGTGATGGGATGTTAGAACCTAAATAAATTTGCTTCCCCAAATCATTCTCAACATCCTCACTTTTAACATGCCCTCCAACATTTCACAGATCATCATCATCAAGTTTATTGTGCTAGCCAAAGGCTATGGCAAATAGTTTAAAATATACAAAACATACATGATACAAAAAATGCAGTTTCCAATGTGTGTTTGCTAATTGCCCCCATAAGCTGGGTACTCATTTTACCAACCTACGAAAGGATGGAAGGCTGAGTGAACCTTGGAGCCCTCTGGAATTGAACTTGCGACATGGTGACTTGCAGTACTGGCATTTAACCACTGTGCCACCAGGGCTCACCAGCAATGCTACCAGCATTGGGACCTGTCTTAATGGTTTTACAGCCCCACTAAACTTTGCATGCCCCCTAGCCAAGATGGCAGACCTGAATTACTCACATTTTTAAATCTGCCACCACCAAATTTTTTTATAAAAAAATGTTTACCATGGTGCACACAAGCTGTACTTCATATTTACAAAAGAAAAGAAGAAGAAAAGAGAGGAAAAGATCACTGTTTTATCACTTTACTGATCACTTGCTTAGCTGAAAATCCAGCATGGTGGCAGCAGGTGCCTGCCATATTTGCAAGCTCCATCCCAGTGCTTGTCCAGACAATCAGCTAGCCCTGCCTCAATGCAGTAATGTGGATGTGACTGTTTTAATGATTGGACATTCACACTCCCTACAGAGCTTTTTAAAAACTCTGAGAAAAGCCCCAAAAGCTTCCCTGACACAGTTTATGGTGGATTTGCCTGCCCCCCTTCCAAATATGACATCTTGATGCAAATGTACATATAGACAGATCACTTTCTATGCAAATTCCATTAGGATTATATTCATGGTTTGGACAACGCCTCAGTTTGCAGCAAGTGAGTAAGCTGAGGATAAAGGGGAAACCGTAAGGAGGAGAGAGAAACATTTGAAAAGGAGCTGAAAAAGTAGGATGATAGAAGAACAATTGGGAATATCCCTGCCAAATGAGGTCAGTTGGAAGGTATGCTATATATTTTAATAGTGTTCTGGATACTTCATAGACATCTTCTTCTGTATGTACCTGAACAAAAATTAAGGCTGTCTAGAGGTGCTTTTCTCCATGTCCCCTAACTATCAGAGCACTTGATTTTGGATGTCATGAAGGAGCAAAAAACTGATATTTCATTTATATTGATTCCATTTTTATTGCCAGGGAGAGAAGGTGCTTGTGGAATTTCCTGCCTCAGATTCCAAGTTAATTTTACCGACTTTGGGTAAAATACACTTTGACTTGACAGGAGGCAGGGGTTAGAGCTGCTATTTGCCACTCTGGTTCAGGTAGGAAAATGTCTGGCCCTGCTTGGAGATGGAAAAGATGGCGATGCAGGATAGGGTTTTCTTAGTGTAGAGTTTGGGAAAGTTACTTTTTTGGACTACAGCTCCCGATACGCTTAGCCAGAATGGTAAGTTGGGGGATTCTGAGAGCTATAGTCCAAAAAATAAATTGTCTAACATCAGCTCAATGGAGACTCTGAGACTGTAGTAATTCCAGCCCTCTTTCTTCCCATTTGATTTTAGACATCAGGAAAAATTATTTTCTTTCAGCGGTGTTTGGGTTTCAATAAAAACGAATTTATTGCTAGGGCTTTTTTCAGCTGCAAGTGTTTTTCTTGGCTGTTTTGGTTTCATTGTCCCAATCTGTTCTGTCCCAATCTGTTGCTGCTGTTTTGACAATATTATGTGCTTTATTTCCATATGCTAACCTGGATACTTCAGGGTTCAAAGGCAGGATAAAAATAAATAAAAAATGAATAAATGAATGTTCTCTGAATGCTTAAACATTTGCCAATTATATTAGTCATCTCATTTTAGCGGATTTCAGTATTTGATATCTGACAGCTAGCATGATTGGATAGTTGACGTATCATTTTTTAAAATACTTATATTGTGTGATAGATGGTATACCACACCATTAGTATTTGACAGTTGAGAATATATGACATTTCATACTTGATGTCTGCCCAAATCAAGCCAATTAAAAGCTGTCAAACAAGTTTCAACCACTTGAATTTCAAAGTTTGAGGTACCATTTCATATTCAAATTACAAATTGAAATATCAGCTCCAAGCCCTAAGTCTAATCATTAGTGTCCACTTAGAGTATACCCACTGAAGTAATGAGATTTACATAATTGCTGACTTACCATTCAACAGTTGTCTCAATGGGTCTACTCTAGTTGAGATTAGCAACTGGGTTTATGCCCAAAATTCTACACTGGAGAAATGGAATAGTACAATATGAAATGTTGGCAAATTAAGCAAGTTGTTTTTAACCGTACTTCATATGAATATGTGAAGCTTTGGGAGATATTGACTTTATAGCTTTTTTAAAATGGCTTTCTCCACTCAGATACATTATAGTTAGAACAAGGCCATAGTTAAGTGGTCTACCAAAAGAAAAAAATTGCTACTACTTTGTGATAAAAGCATGGGATTTCATATATATCAGCCTTTCCCAACCTAGGGGATGATGGATGGTGTTGTATTACAATTCCCATCATCCCTGGTGTTGTACTTCAAGTGTCTGAAGATCCCCAGTGTGGAAATGTTGGTATACAAAGGGGTATCTTATGAAACTCACCTTAAGAAATTGAAACATTCCTAATAGGACTTTATCAAATGAGGCTGTAATCGCAGAATTACAATGTGACAGTAGTGCAAATGGGTTCCCATTATCACATGAAGTTGTTGTCCTCCCATGGTAATGTGTGCTCCACCTGTTAACTGCTCGTCACTTTTCATTGATGGAAAAATATGTGAACAGCCCTCAGTATCACTCTTTTCACAGTATTGATAAGCATGCAAAATCAAGTCCAGCTGTAGTTGCATGATTACAGAGTGAATGGGTGGCCCTTTCCCCCCTCCCATTTCCCAATGAGAACACAGGATGCTCTTTTAATGAACTGTCACCTTTTCTTGGTACAGTTTTATGTTTAAGTGTTTATTTGTTAATTTCCTTAGTTATATATGTGTTTTTCGTGTGTTCAAACAAAGTTGCATCTTCTCATGGGAACAGCTGAAATCTTGCCCATACAAAATCATGGAAGTAAAATCCGATTCTTAAACTTCTAGTGGTGGTTGTGCAATGATTCTGAGGTGGTAGTATCATGCAATTACAGTGATGTGCAATAATTACTGTAATTATGCCACTATGGAGATTATCAGACAGGAACGAAAAAAGCATTCCTGTCCCACAATCTCCACTCTCACCCCTGTCCTGTCCCTGTCATGCCACAATCACCCTCCCCACTGCACTTACCTCCTCTCCCATCATTCCAGCAGCCCAGGAGTGAATGGAGCTCTAACGAAGCTCCCTTCACTTCCTGGATTGAAATCCCACGGATTCTCATGAGAAGATGCAAGTACGGGAAATTCAAAAACAAAACGAACATGAAAAAAAAAATACAGCAAGCACAAAAAAAAAAAACACTTTAAAAGGTAGAAGTAACCCAGGGAGGGTCATAAAAAGTGTGTCACTTACTGGATGTCCCGATCTCACCCGGAAGTGTTCTGGCGGGGCCCTCCCATTGACACTGGGATCTCACCAGCATAACGGGGCACCTTGTCACATGCAGAAACATCCATGACAGGAATGGAATGGGGGATCTATTGATCGCTTCTCCCATTAATAAAAAGCAGCACTGGTGGAACGGCAGCAGAACAGGTGCATAACAAGGGGGGAATGACGTCGTCTGAAAAGGAAGCCCCTTTGCGATCTCCTGATGCTCCTGTATCACCACTTTTAATGCATCTGATAATCTCCTATGTTTCCACTTTCCTCAGTAGTGGAATTACAGCATTTTTAGATGCTAGTCTGATAAAGTCCATATTCTCAAAGTTCAGAATAGCAGCTGATTTTGTAATTAGTTGTGCAGTAAACAGTGCAGTGCCACCTGTCTAAGAATCCAATTTCTAGTTCTATCCAGTTCTAGTTCAATCCAGTTCTAAGAATCCAATTTGCATTTTCTGTATACAAGTATGAAGAGCATTAACCAGGAAGTAGTTAAGCATGCTACACCACCGTGATATGATGTACTACACTAATGCAGTTTAATAGTGCATTACATAAAATGGCAACCAGTGATATTTATATGTAAGCTGAAATGACATTCTGAAACACTTTCTCAAAGGCTAGTTGTGATAGCTACAGAGACACCTTTAGAACAGAGGCACCATAGCTCTGTGAATGCTAGTCACTGTGGAACAACAACAGGAGAGAACTATTTCCCCTCATTTCCCTACAAGTGGGCTTTCCTTAGATGTGCGGTTGGCCACGGTGGGAAACAGGATGCATATGTCTTTGCTGTGATCCCACAGTGTTCTTATGCTCTCTCCAATCTCACATCAACTGGCTGTGCACTGCCCTTCACAAAAACATAGTGCTGTGAACATTCATTGTGCTGTTTTGTACGTGCACAAACAGCAGTGGCAATCAATCACTATGTATGACTTCATATCAGATCATGGGAGCCTCTGGTAGTGTTGGTATGCCCTACTACCCCCTCCCACAATATCTCAAAATCAGAAATATTGGACACTTTTCGGGGTCAGGTTGCCTGGGGCAACCCAGAAAGGTCAGCTGGGGGTCACAATAACCTGAGATGTGTCTTAGAAATATTTTGGCAAGGAAGCCGATATTAGGATTTTGCGAAAGCCCCTTAGTAAACACAGTCATTAAGGAGATATGTGTTAATCCTTTCTTCCAGCCTTGGGTGTCTCAACAATGATTCATTCAATCAAACAAACAATTAAGTGACCATTCCCAAATCTAGTCCTATGGAAATCTCTCCTATACCCCCTGCTGTCCAGCCTTGCAAAGTTGTTGTAAACACATCAATTTCTATCTCCCAACCATTAACGCAATCAGATGAGTTTCGGTTTCCTTTGTCTAGCCTGTGGGAAAGCCATCCAGGCTTTGTCCTTACCAGAGTACCCCTTCAGAATACGAAATAGGGTATAAATATTTGTTACCCAACAATAGAAAAGTGTGCCATGGTGGATGAACCTGGCCACTCTCCTTCTTGGCATGCCCCTGAATTGGAACCTCAGGTGCCACCCTAAGACACCTGAGTATCTGCACTGCACAAAACTCTACTCTTCAAGACTGGTAACTATCGCCCTACATTCCCAAATCTCTCCCTCTAGCTAATCTTTCTGCCTTACTCCTCGATAGCCTTGTATGGTTCTTAGGAACGTGTGAGTTCACTTTGTTATGCCTGGTAAAAATATCTTATATCACTTTAAGCTGGAGTGCTCTCTACAGTTAGTACTGGTATACATACGAGTACACACTCTTTCCAAGGACTGCTCATGCCTTGAGATCCTTACCCTTCTCCATAAGCACTGGAAGAGAGGGCCCAGGCCCTGAGATCTGGAAACCCTAAGCAGCTAATACAATTTACTTCACTATATGAGGCATATTATTCCTGAACAAGAGGCACGTGTCCACACTGTGGTCTTCTCCACTACAATACAGCCAGTAACCTCCTCCTCTCCAATATTATACTCTCAGTTTTGGAAAAAAGTCCTCTGCCCTTCTCCAAGGGGGCCTGCCTCCCAGTTTGAGAACAGCTGCCTTTCATTTCCTGGTAAAAAATTACACAATGGCTCTGCACTGAAAACTCTGACTGCACTCTGAGTCACAGAGGGAGAAAGAGAAAGGTCATGAGATCTTTTCTAAGCTAAGCCTAAACAAGTGCTGCATGGAAATAGCTGGACTCAGAGCAAATGGATGGACTCCTAGTTACTGTACTGTGTTGACTTAACTGCGGGCAGCCATGCTCCATGGAAGTGTGAGTCACTGGATATATTTTGATTAGAACTGACCTCAGGAAGACTGAAACAGTGGCCTATCCCCCACCTATACATACCTACAGGGGATAGCATTATACTCACTCATAAGAACAACAGTACTGAGAGTAGAGCTTTCAAAGTGCATGATTTTACTATTTCATTAATACAACTATTTGGTCAATACTGTCGCTGTGCTACAGATAAGGACAGGGCTGACAGTCAGAAGTTTGTCCAGAAAACATACAGCAGAGATTTTGGAGATTATCAGATGAGCTTCTAAAAACATTTTCTCCCACTATATTTTAAAGCATAGGCATCCTGGCATATTAACACTTCAAACTTTATCAGACTAGCCTCTAAATATGTCCTTTTGCCGGCATAATTAAAGCCATTTATATGCCAGCAAAAGAATACCTCCCACCACACTTACCTTCTCTCCCAGCAAAGGCTTCCTGAGCAATGTAGAGGAAGTGAACGGAGCTCAATTCACTTTCATGTTCAAAATCCCGCAGATTCTTGCAAAAAGATGCTTGCATGGGAAATGCAAAACAAAAACACACATTTTTTTTAAGCACGTACACACACTTTAAAACATCCAAGTGAACTGAGGAGGGTCATAAAAAGTGTGTCACTTACCTGGATGTCACGATCTCACCAAGAAGTGTTCTGGCCAGACAGACCATTAACGTTGCATTCACGTGAGTTAAATGGTACAAGGTTTCATACGCTGGTAATGCTGGCACTAAAGCGCCACGGGGGATCGATTGACGGCTTAAGCCATCAGTAAAATAGAATGGGTTTTGGCCATGATATAATGTGAAAGGGCAACATCAACTTATATACATTATGACAATGATATATTATGACACTGTATTTAGTGCATCTGATAAAGTCCTTCTTATCACATGCTGCTGTAATCATAAGAAAGAGCCACCCCAGCATTATCAGAAATTATCTCTAGTGCTGTTTACTTCTTGCAAGAAGATGTGAGCATGCTTAACAGTCTAAAAACACCTAAATAAACAAACAAAATGAACACACAAGCACTGAAACACCATTAAAAACTTGCCAGCAAAATGGAAAGGTTCATAAAAAGAGTGTCCCATACCTAGCTTTCACATTCTCACCCGGAAGTGCTCTGGCAAGGACCACCCATTGATGCTATAATCATGTCAGAAGAACAGGACATGGTTTTGCACACAAGCAATAAAAAAGAACACTTTCTTCATGGCAGCAAAACATGAGAGGACAATGTCATATGGTAGGGAAGCCCTTTGTGGTTTCCTGACATCATTATAACACCATATTTGCCACGTCTAATAATCTCCTTGATTTCAAACCAGAGACATTTGGGTTCATAGCTTATCAGATGTCTTTTCTTAATGAATGCTTTAGGATTTTTTTAAAGAGGAAAAGTGGTACAGACACTTTCTGAAGTAAAAATAAATACAGGTCTGTCCCCCCATATTCACAGGGGATATGTTCCCAGATTTACCACAGATACATGAAACTGCATATAATAGTGAACTGCTACAAATACTATAGAATCATGCCAGAGAATCTAGAAAATGCCAGAGAGGATGCCTCCTTAGGCATCTGGCACAACTTTATGGTCAACATCCAGTAGGAGTTGACCATAGAGTTGCACTGGAGGACCTCCCAATGCCTAGAGAGACCACCTCCAGTGTGACTCTATGGTCCTCCAGATGCCTAGAGAGATTGTATTTGCCTGATTGCAGGTAAGTGAAACTGCAGATACCAATCCCACATAAATGGGGGAGGGGCAACCTGTCTATTACATATTTGAGTACCATGGGACTTAACAGCATAATTCTGAATTTTATTTAAAAGTACCATCCAGTTAGCTAGACATGTGTAGAGATGCCTGGAATAGTTGCTTTTTGAACTACAACTCAAGAGTCTGGTAATCTCTCAGTTCTAATGTATCCTCCAACTGTCTCCATTTGACAGGGACAGTCCTGATTATTTTTCTTTCATCTCAATTTTTCAGCTGCTTTTTAAATGTCCTAGGGCCTGCCTACATTGCAGAAGTACAGCAGTTTGACACCACTGTATCCACCATACTGTAGTTCTAGCCTATGGAATCCTGGTATTTGCAGTTTTGTGAGCTAGTTAGGCTTCTCAATCAGTGAACTCTGGTGCCTCACCAACGTTGAAAGTGAAAAAGTAGTTTGCACACTGTTAACTCAGTGGAATTGGGAGAGAGAAGAGCAGGGAGAAGAGTCTTGCCATTCCCTGTAAACTCAAGCAAAAGCGAACTACTGCAGCCTCTCCTAGGACTTTATAACATGCGGCAAAGATAATGTCATAAGAACACCTAATGATCGCGAAAAGGCAATCATATCTTGCCAATAGGCCATACTTTTTATTGATGGGCCAAGCCGTCAATTGATCTCCTGTTACACTTTGTTGCCAGCATTGCCAGTGTTGAAACCTTGCGCCATTTTTTCCTTGTAATTATACTGTCAATGACAGAACACTTCCGGGTGAGATCGGGACAGCCAGTAGGAGATGATCTTTTTATGACACACACACCCCTGTCTACTTGGGATCTTTTAAGTGTGTTTTTGTGCTTGTGTTAACTTTTTATGTCTTTCTTTTATTTTAAAATTTCCTGCACCTGTGTCTTCTTGCGAGATTCGCAGAGATCACAAACGCGGAAGTGAACGGAGCTCCATCCACTCTCTATTAAGTGCCTGAGCTGCCTATTTAATGCTACATAAGGTAGGTCTGGTGAGGGGAGGGGTTCTTTTGCCAGCATAACAACATTTTAAAATATGCCAGCAAAAGAACAATAATGGGGGCGGGGTGGTCTGATAAAGTCCCTAGCTTTTCTTCCTCATTAATAACATTTGCCATCTTGACCACATTCTGATGCCGCTTGGCCATGCATCTCAGTTTTCATCCGTGAAATGTTGGAGGGTGTGTAACCACACCTTCCTGAAAGTCAGTTCCTTTAAGCTTAGTGGGGTTTACCTCTGAACAGACATATATAAGATTAGATCACACTATCAGCCATTATGTCACATTCACTTTTGTATGTACCGTACCCATTTCCCTAGATACATAGGAGATTTTCACACCACCTATTTGTTCCATTGCAGGCACGGAACAGGGTCGCTGAAAGATTTTTCTTTCAGACAACGTTCACCCCCTTCTGTGCCCTCAGCATTACCATTCTGTTTTCTCCCTGTGATATTTCAATCATGGGGAGAAGTCGTTAATGACCACCCTGTTCTGTTTCTATCACGGAATCAGGAATGTGGGAAAAGGAGCCCTGTCCCTGTTCTGATATAACAGGCATGGGGAAGAGGTCCGGTCTGAGCAATTCCAGCCATGAATGGGACACCCAGGTAAATGGCACCCTTCCCCCCTCCTCTCCCCAGGTTAACTTGTATTTCTTTTTAATTTATTTTTGTATTTTGTATCTTGTTTTAATGTTTGGATGGGTTTATTTTTGAATTTGCCACGTGGCCATTTTCAAGTTCCCAGTCATAAATGCAGCCTTACGATGGCTGCATTTAGAGCCGACCAGTTTGGGGACAGGGAGGATGTTCCTGTCGTGGAATGGAGGTAAGTGTGTGAACATTTTTCTCCATTCTGCAGGAACGGGAGAGGAGGTGGCGGGGCAGTAATGGGGCATTTTGGCCCCATGTGAAAATCTCCAAAGTACTTCCTACCCAATAAGCAGCATTCCTTACAAATCTATCTATTCTTTTTATATTCTTCCTTATTTCAAGTGCTGAACCCAAGATCCCTTTGAACATGAACTGAATATAATATCACTAAAAAGCAATTAGTTATAACATCCAAAACCCCTATTAAATAAATTATCTCATAGATAAAACTATCATATAAATTGATTTGCCAGTTAGACTACCCGTGTTCATCCTTTGGTTACCAAATTGACCGCTTCTACTAGTTTATATATAGTTTTCAGTTTCTGGGACAGAGAAGCCTCTGAGTTCAAAGGAACCTAGAAAAAGAGGGCAAAACAGTACTAAAATTGACACAATTCCTCTCTCCTCCCTCCCTCTCCTCAAAGATGGCTTCTGCCATGTAAAATTGCAGGAAATTGCAAGAATGGTTTCATTTCCACAAGCTTGAAAATTTCTACTGTGCCACTAGAACTTCAGTTTCATTCAGCCTAGCCCAGAGATGAATGATGGAAATGGTTGTCCCATTTGCCATTGCCACCTATTTTGTCTGGGTTAAAATCAATCTTCAGGACACTGTCAAAGTGATTGTGTCCACTCTCAGCCAGAGTGTGCAGGAGAGATAATAATTCCCAAAGATGCCAGTCAAGCTGGAGACTATAAGTTGTCAGCTGCTTTAAGTCCAAAGCATGGAAAAGTAACTATTTGAGGCTATGGCTTCCAGAATTTCCCCGCCAATATGGCCAAAACTAGTCCCCAAAAGGAATTGTTCCAAGTGCTGCTTTAAATCCAACTAACTGATGGTGGCATTGACGAGGGGAGGGATTCTGGAAGTTATAATCCTCAAATGTAACTTTTCCAAGTTCTGTTTGTAGCAAATAGCAAATAACCTTTTGAGTGGGGATTCTGGAAGTTGTAGTCCCCAAAAGTTGCTTGTCTGAGTTCTGTTTGAATCTAATGACATTTTCCTCTCCATTTTCCTGATGAACATACATATTCAGCTGAATATTTTTGGAAGACAGTGAGTGTTAGTTAATACATTAGGAAAGCTCCTCTGCAATTCAGGGCAGCTTCTCAGCTACTGACTGGTTAAAGCTCTAATTAAAGCTAACATCCACTTGAAAGTCAGATTCTCTTTGGTGTTTGAATTTATCAAGCTGGCTCCATGTGACTTTCCTGCAGTCAGGACAAAATTTTTGCAAGATATTCCTGTACTTTCTGCTTCTCCAACATGAAATCAATTTTCCCTGTTATTCTGATGCATTCCATTCCAACGGTGCCAGTTAGCTAGAGTAAAATGGAATGGCATATCTATGGGTAGAGGGTGTTTTTCCCCTCTTTTCTCCACAGCAAATAGAACAACAAGCCCTGGTTTCTGCTGAGTTTGCTGTTCCTTTGCTTAGCTAGCTCTCTATGTTTTCGTTGGCTTGGGTAGCACTGCAATTCACAGTAACCACACAGAGCAGATTCACTGCTATAAATTTTATAACAGACATGCTAAGTCTCTTTTCTCGTGGTGTGATTAGCGGCCAGTAGCATAACCCGGAGTGAAAATAAGGCTGCAATCCAATATTTGCTTACTTGGGGACAGAATTTAAGAGTAACTTCTTCCAAAGTTGCTTGTAATTCATACTTTTTGTCAATAACTAAGACATAACTTCATTATGTTACTATTGTAATGGGATGAGGGGATATTCTAATGGGATGAAGGATAATTTCACTTCTTTTTAATATCTGTAATTTGTTTACGTTGCAGTTTAGAGGTGTGGCCTTTCTATTTAGGTCTTGGTTTATACCACAGGCAGTAACTTGTAGGACTTTACCAGACCACCCTGCTAAGCCCTGTTCTTTTGCCAGTATAACTTTGCCATTTTTATGCCAGCAAAAGAACTCCCCATGGCACACTTACCTTGCATCCACACTAAAGTTTTCCCCAGCAATGAATAAGGAGTGAACAGAGCTCCATTCATTTCTTGTATTGAAATCCTGCGTATTCTCATGAGAATACATGGCACGGGAAATTCAAAAATAAAAACAAAAAGAACACTCAAAAAGTTTTTAAAAGCACAAAAACACACTTAAAAAACTTACAGGTGAACCAGGTAGGATCATAAAAAGTGCATCACTTACCTGGATGTCATGATCTCACATGGAAGTAATCTGGCCAGTCCTGCCATTCATGCTGCATTCATGTGAGTACAATGGTGCGCGAATTCAAACACCAGCAATGCTGGCAATTGATGGCTTCAACCATCAATAAAATTACAGGTTTTGCACAAGACATAAACGTGAAAGGGTGACATCATCTGGTGTGCGCACCCTTTCACATTTATGTGGCATCATTATGACACCTTATTTGGATAGTCCGATAAAGTCTGTAGAATTGGGTCCCATTCTGGGAGAAAGATGGGATATAAATCAAATTAATAAAATAAAATCAAAATAGAATTCCGATAGGTGCTTAGTAAGTTAAAAGTAACTATTTGAGTTAGTTTTGAAAAGTGGGAAGAAAAGAGGGGGGTTTTGTGTTTTTTTTTTTTTAAGTGGCTACTATTGAAGGACTGGAAATGATAATTAATTCCTTTTTTCAAGTATCTTTCAAAATTGTGTCTGGGAATAAGTCAGACTCTCAAGTCAACACAGACTATTATTACAGGTCGTAACAAATGGAAGCACAAAATGCAATTTTTCTTCTTGACTCTACAGGTCTGTCAGGAGGGTTACTTGGCATGGTGTGGGTGATTTGGTCCAGTGTGATTATATATATATATTTATTACGATCGACTGATCAGAGATAGGTCCAGTGTGATAATTTACAACATCATGCCAATACTCTCTCTCTCTCTGGCTTTACTTTGCAAACGAAGATTCAGGAAGGACACATCCCGCGCTTTCTGCAAGCGTGCTGATGACTAAAAAGGCCAATCCGAGATAAACAAGTCCGGTTGCAAAAAGCACAGCAGAAAGTCTCCTTGGGTGATGTTTTTGGGTTGTGATTCTTTCTGCGTTGTCGTTTCTCTTCAAGACTTGTTCGGCGTGAGTTCTCAAATAAGGCTGCAGCATTGTGGATAGTGCGTCTCCATGCCTCCCGATGTGAGGCCAGGGCGGACCGTTGTTGGTGATCAATTTGGCCGAGCCTGAGATGTTGTTTCAGGGAGTCTTTGTATCGCTTTTTTGGAGCGCCCCTTTTACGCTGACCCGTGGCGAGTTCACCGTAGAGTAGTATTTTTGGGAGGCGATGGTCCTCCATCCTAGAAATGTGCCCTGCCCAGCGCAGCTGCGTTCTCAGTATCATGGCCTCAATACTGGTGATCCCTGCTTGCTCAAGGACAGCAACATTCGTCACATAGTCAGTCCAGTGTATATTTAGGATTGTGCGTAGACAGCGCTGATGAAAGCGCTCAAGGAGTCGTAGGTGGTGGCGATAGGTGACCCATGTTTCAGATCCACACTGATTGTGTAAATAGTGATTTCACCATATTAAACATGGCAAACAGTTCTCAGATGATTCTCGTGAGACAATGTGGCAGAACAGTATTTGTGCAGCAAGTTGTTAGTCCACACTTCTAAATCCATCAGTATTTCAGAATTCAGTAGGTGTGAAATTCTTAATCCAGCATTCTACCACTTCCTTTCATAAAGTGAACCAATCAAAGGATCAAAACTAGATGTGAAGGAGAATGTGTATTTCCTACAATTAACCAATTTCCCTTCTACCAATGGGATTTCCTCAGCGATCAGGCTTTCAAATTAAACCTATGTCTACCTTCCAATGTGCAGTTGTAAAACAAATCAAGCAAGATATGTAGGTGAGGAAAATGATGTGCCATGACAAACAGATGTCTTGAGGAAGCACCTCATCTTTTAAAAATGGCTAGTGTGACTATGAGATCCAATGTGGACCAAGGGCACGAGTTAAAGGGATTGGATTGGATATGGGAAAATGTAATCTCCCAATGAAGCTTATGGCAGTTCACTAACTCTCAGCCTAATCTTCCTCTCAATGCTACTAGCCACAATAAACTACAGGTCGGGACTCCTTGGAGCAGCAGGATGCATGCATGTATGGTTTAGCATTTTTAAATTTCAGCTTTCTAGGATTTTCCTGGCCAGTCAAACTGTGACTGCCTTTCAAGATAGAAAGCCCAAGCTATCCTTTGAGCCTCAGTTCAGCATTCTAAGTCAAGGGAATTTCTTTTTAGTTTCATCCTTTTCTGAAATAGCAGTAGCAGCAACAACAGAAGGACTATGATTATTATTTTTAATGAATCAGAATAATAAGACTAACACACATGTCTTCATGACAAAGGAACATGCAGTATATTTATGGTGGAGAACTTACAATTGTTGTTGCATGTCTTCAAGTTGTTTTTGATTTCTGCTCCCACCACAAGGCAAACCTATCACATGGGGGCAGGGGAGGGTTTGGTAAGATTTGTTCAGCATTTTGCTTTTGCCTTCCTCCTGAGGCTGAGTGTGTGTAATTTGCCCAAGGCCACTCAGGGGTTGTCTAGACAGTGAAAATAACCCTAATAGAATGTTCAGAGAATACATCATTTTGTCCAAACTAGATCCAACCAAGATTTATGGTTTTTGGAAGGATGGGGACAAAAAACTCCATTTACTGTGTGGGAAAAGCCTTTGTGGATTTCCCTAAATTTTTAAATAATGCATGGAAATGGGCATTACTGCTCGTTTGGACATCCAATTCACATTGCTATATGTTCTCAGCAAGGGAAAAAGTGGAAAGCTGATTGGTCAGACATGTGCGGGGGGCAGGCTTTCTGGCAACGAAATGGCATGAAGCACCATTTTGGAGTTTCACAATATCAATTGTGCACTTTCTTACTGTGCTGTAGTGACCAAACAGCTTTTTTTAAAGTGGAAGATCACACTTGCACACCTTTGATTTACAGTATTTTAAAAAATCCAGCAAGGGTCCAGTACTTGCAGACACTATTGGACAGAATTATACATCAGGACTGCAACAAGCTGTTATCTTATTTCCTCCAGGGTACAAATACATTTGTAGTCATTAAACTGGCTAAGTTTATAGTTAGAGCAGTACAATGGAGAACTCATTTCATTGAACACATTGGGCTGCATGCAAAGCTGATGAACTTATTTAATTTCCTTATTGCCTTTGCATTTTGCTATCTTCTATGTAACTATAAGATGATAATTTATTATTGTATGTCCTGGTATTACCTTATAAAATTTCTATTTTATTATTAATCCTCAATCCTAATTTTATTTTATCCCATCCCACTGAATCTTATTATATTTTACTCTACTTCAGTTTAACTAGTTTACCATATTGTATCTTATTTATTTGATTTCATATTTACTAGCTATACCCAGCATAACATACATCATTATCTACATATATAAAATATTTCGGTATGTTTCCATTCCCACTCTGCTGATTGGCCATTTAGGAAACATGTCAAAAGTATGATAATTTGATGGATATAACCTTTCAAATCAACTATAATGGCTAGTTTCATGCCAAGAGTCCCTCCGCTGCAGCTATGCAACCACACATGCACATAGACACACACACACTACTTGCACCAAGATGCAAGAGCCTCTCCACTGCCATGGAACTCCGTGTCCACACTACACCCCACATTACACTGGAATGCGAGAACCCCTCCACTACCATGTTTAGAAAGGTCTTGAAGCTTTCCACATGCTTCCACCTCAAGGAGCAGCTACAGACAGCACAGAAGGCCCAATGACCCAACCCAAAACCAAACAGCAGCTATAAACAACACAGAAGACTATGTTGTGGTGGCTAAGACTGAGGGCTGAATGCTGCTCTTAAATAACAGTTCTCCTGGCTGCTTCAGGTGTGCTGCATGATTGCACCTGGCTACGTCTGATAGCTTGGCCCTGGTTCTTCCAAGACTCCCACAGCCAGGGCCTGAGTCTGTAAAGAGGCTGAACAGCCAGGGGCCTAGTCCTATGAGGAGAGGCAGATCCTGACACCTAAGCAACCAATCAGCACACTGAAAACGGCAACATATCCAAGATAATTATATATATAATGTCCAATGTTTACTGTTTTGATATGGTCAATTGACTAAGCAATAAAACTATATTCCATTCTATTCAGTTAAAAAAAGAAATACCATGCAGCAGCAACAACTTTTGAAGAATAATAACATGGGTAATTCACTCTCAGCCACCATCTTGATTCGCAGGCATGGCTGCATGTGCACTTCAAACACGGATAGTTTCATACCAGTGATTTTGCCAAAGGACCACAGTGACAAATGAACACTGCTGAAAATTTGTGTTAATGCGCAGCAATCCACAATCCACAACCCTAATCTTCTAGTCTAAACAAGCCCTCAATGGGCTTCCATGGTCAGTAGATGATATTATATAGTATCTTTGAATATGGTACCTGTAATACACATTTCCTCCTGACAAAGGGTACATTATGTACCATATACTTGAAGGACAGAACTTATTTCTAGTACAGGACCCCTGCAGAAGGAGGAAGGACCCTGAAGACTACCTGAGGATGAAGGAGGCTGAGTTTACCAGCTTGGTGCCTGTTTTCAGCAGTTACCTCTTCCTTTACTCTGGGACACCTTCAGCTTTACCTATATATGAATGCTGCCTCTTTGCAGGGCTGAGGCCCAAGCCAGCACTTCCCAGGACATCCACCAGCTGTGTTGCATTAGCTATCTGGGTTGGGAATTAATAAGAGTGACTACTATGGGGTGAGTGTGCTGCCAAAGGGAGTTGCCACTTTGGGGATGACACAAGTGTGAAGGCTTGTCCTACTGTTTTAGAGAGTGTGTGCTTATTGGCACCATCCTGTTAAGATAAGTTGTCTAACTTCTAAACAGAAAGGATGGCAGGCCATTTTTGGAGGGATGTGCTGACAACAAAACTGGGGAGGGGAGTAGGGTTACCATTTGTACCGGAAATCCAGGATTCCAGATTGAAGGGACTAAAAAATGTCCCAGCTGGCTGGGCCAGTTGAAGCAGGAGATCCTGGATTCCTCCTTAGTCAGTGTGCAGGCTGCTCTGGGTAGTACTGCACAGGTGTGCCAGAGCTAGAGGCAGGAGGAGAGCCCAGAATGTGGGAAAGGAAACGAGCAGAGACGCTGAGCCCAGGCTTACTTCAGTTGCTGCAAACTGAGTTCATAATGCAAAGATAATTTGCTCTCAATTAACTCAGTGGGGAGGAGGCGAGGAAGGGTGGGATCATGCCCTCCCAGTAGACTCAGACAAAAGCAAACTGCTGCCGCCTCTCCTAGCTTGTCTGTTCTTCCTCATTAATAACTTTTGTCACCTTTATTATATTCTGATGTTGCCTGGCTGTGCATGAGTCAGTTTTCATTTGTGAAATGTTGGAGAGTATTATTTTACATCCCCATTGTCTTGCCCTTCTGTAGCTATTTTCTCTTCCTTTTATATATTTTCCTCTTCAGAATTTTCCATCTACACTTACTAATCTTAAGCTGAAAATTATCCCTTCAATTCCCCACCGATGTCCCTTTCCCCTTGCATCTCATTATCACTGGAACACCCTTCTATCTGACATCCAGCCATCTTCTCTGTTTTTACATTTACATTTTTACATCTCCTTAAGGGATGTCTTTGTGCCCTGGCTTTTTCCTGCTTGACCCTCCTTCCCTTTTACTTTGCTTTGTTTTCCTCCCTAATGTATCTTGACTTTAATCATAGATTTGTACACCTAAAGGCAAGGCCTGTTCTATTTTTAATTTCTTCTGCACATCACCTTGTGATTTTAGGCACTTTATAAATAATAAATAATAATAACAACAATGCAGCACTTTGGTGCAGGGCAATCGAAGTCTGCATTTGTTTATGTAAAAAATCATTTTGTGGAGTTAAGATTCTCACTTACTTCAGCAGAGCAGTTGAGCAGCTGATGCACAGAATCTGAGAGGCCAAGCACATCTTAATACACCCTTAGTTGACCATGTAATATTGTAATACTATGAAGACAAATAACCATCAATAAAGTAGTAACTTAATATCTACAAAGAACATGTAACCACTTGATTACTAAAAGTGGAGAAACAGCAGCGGACTCTCACTTTGTGATAGTCACTTCCAAGAGGCCCATCTCCCTGTTGTCTTTACCCCACAGGCAAATATCTTCTCTATTCAGGTAGAACAAAAGACCAGGGTTCGAATGCCTGCTCAACCATGGAACCCCATTAGGTAACCTTGGGCAAGTCACACTCTCTCATCTTCAGAGGAAGGCAAGGGCAAACCCCCTCTGAATAAATTCTGCCAAGAAAACACTGTGATAGGTTTGCCTTTGTGTCACCACAGGTCAGAAATTACCTGAAGGCACACAACAACAACAATTCAGGTAGTCTTTCAGCAACTGAATAACTGCTAAGGACAGGGCATTTAACAGCTGGGTGTTATTGTTCTCCATGTATGTTATTGTTTTTGTTGTTATTCAAAACAGTTTTATTTTAAATCTTTTTTTAATATTATAATGTATGTAATTGCATTTTATTAACATATCTTCCATTTTTAAATTTGTGGGGAAAAGATGTGGGTTATAAATCACAGAAATACAAAAATAAATCCATTTAGCACATTTACAAGCAACTGAGAATATCTGCCCTGTATAAATAGATAACTGCAGATAATCTTTTAGCCACATTCTTCAAGAAGTCCTAAATATGTTAGTCTCTTGTTGTGCCTCAAGATGATTTCACTATGAGTTTTTACAAGAGCTTCACAAAAGGGGTGTCCAGATTCCCAGGTACTACAAAGCATAGATGACCAGACATGGCTTTGTACTGAAAGATCTACTGTTTTCTCCCTTAGACCTTGGCCAGAAGGAAGACAGCAACCATGATAAAGACATATGTGGGCCCACATACCCCCAAGAGTTACCCCAAGGGAGAAGATCCGTTCTGTGCTGTAGTCTAAAGTGAGGCAAATGCCTAATCAGCTATTAGGAGTTTATGTTTACCCAGTGGTGATTTCCACATCTGAAAGAAGCGGGTATGTTCACCTGAGTTGCCTATCAGGGGGGAACAGCATGACTCCACAGCAGTGAGGGTGTTAAGTTTCTGCCACTAAAGGCAGAGAGATTATCCTCACTAGTGCTCACATGGCCATCTGGCACAGATGCACATGAGGGGGATTAAACATGTAAAAAGCAATAGCAGCAACAGCACCAACAACAAACATTTTCATAATGGTAGTTTTGGGGTGTGAAGAGGAAGGGGGAGAGGGACTACGTTGACTGTCTAATTTGGATTCATAAAGGAACCTATTAATCAGAGGCTTCAAAGAATTGTCTCAGAACTTTTAATCAGTGGCTGCATTTTCCTATGGAAAGGGAGGAAGTGGGCTCTGCTTATTTTTCTGAAAAAATACAGTTCCCTATTTCAAAGCAGCCTGGGCAAGGAACCCAGCAGGGAGTCTCTTTTCACCCACCTGGAGAAGAGGCTCTGTGAATGCTCATTTTCATTAGTGCAGGCCTTGCCAGCTCTTCAAAACCCTTTCCAATGGTTGCCAAGGCAACCTTGAACCATACTGCGGTGTTGCACATCAACTGACGCGTGTGCGTATTCCACTTTGCTGGAATAAAGAAGCAAATAAACATGGGGAGTGGTGCCTCCAGTTCAGTGTAGAGCCTTGTCTTTTAGCATGGACATCCGATGCTGGTAGTGACAACCTAGCCCAGGAAAAACCAGCAGATGGAAATCAAAAAATGGTCAGACCCGCTGAATCTTGTTCCTTTACCTCTTGCAGGTCTTCTTTTGAGAAAAGCAGAGGGATTTAGCCCATTACAACACAAAAGCACATGCACAGCTCACAGCTAGGGTCAGATTTTTGGTGCGGCCACCCCCACCCCTACTCTTGGGCACAGTGAGGTAGCTGCCTCAGGCAGCACAGTTTTAATGTTATGAAAAGGCAGCAAATGGCTTTTAACTTATTATGATTATAATCTTTACAGCCAGCAATGAGGGGAGATGCTTGTGAAATTTTCTGCCTCAGCTGCCAAAATAACTTGACTGGTCTAGGGTACTATGTGCATTGACTTTGGGAGCAGGATGCCATTTGCTGCTCTTCTTCAGGCAACAAAAGGGCTTGGATTGTCCCTGGTGTTTAGTTCACAGTATTCATATTCAAATCTAGATGTAATCGCTCATATGGAGCCACTTTTTTAGTTCAGTTCAGTTTTATTGCTATAGCACAAAACCATAGCAAACAACAAAAAATTACAATGAAAGATTAGAATACAATACTATAAAACAAGGTAAAACTTCCATATTGAGTTAGAACACATTATATACTTACACAGTATATTAAAGCAATAAAAAACACAACATTACAATATCACAACTAAAAATTACAAACTCACAATCTATTAATTAAGGGGAAAAGAAGCCTGGAATGAATTATTGTGCCTGATCTAATTCATTCTGTGTGTGTGTGTGTGTGTGTGTGTGTGTGTTTGCCACAGAACTCTTGAATTTTGGCTTTAACTTGGATTTGATAACCAAAGCTCTAAACCTTGTCATCTGGAATGTGATAAATTTATCTGTATCAGATAATAACATAACCAATTTGTCCTGACCTATTCTTCCTGGAAGTTGTTCTAAGGTGGGTAGGCTGCAAATAAGAAACAAAGGAATAAGCATTGGATTATTAAGTAGCCTGTGACCTGTGTATTTAAGGGAGCACCTCAGTTCTTAAGAATCTGCTTCAAAACTACACTCAAACTAGTCATTAAGGAAAATGTGTATTCAAGGTGATTAATCTGTTTTTCCTCCCATGATGGGATATCCTCAGAAATATGTCCCTTACTAATCAGACTTGCAAATTAAGCCTATGGTTATCTTCCAATGACCAACTGCAAAACCCAGCACACTAAATGCAAGATACACTGGTGGAGAAAATTGCATACTATGGCAAGCAGGCATCTATATCACTTGAGGAAGCCTCTCTTCTAAAACATGGTATCATCTAGTTTGACCCTTTGAAAACTTCATCGTTGACCCTTCATCAACAAAACTGTACTTTATTGAGACAAGAATGTTACCTGAATTGCTTGGGGTCTGTGGGGGACCCTCTCATGTCCTAACATTAAATTGGAGAATTTAGCTAACTCAACTTGGCATGTGAGAAGCCGGACAATAGCGGGGCCTTTTAACCTATGTAAACCAGTAATAATGGAGGAGACTCTAAGCCAAAAGGTACAATTACATTATGTTTATTAGGAATTAATATCACCAGCAATCACGCAAACATTCAGACACTCACACAAGGCTATTGAAAGCAGTAGGAAGTATTTGGATAGAGGAAGCAAGTAAGGGGATGGCAGGTTATACTGTACCGATCCTGCAGAGTGGAGATCGCAGAGTACACTGACAGGAGGTCAAGAAGACAGGATGGTTACACACTCTGACGTGAAGTCGAGAAAAAGTGGAACTGTATGCAATTTGGTGATGTTTTAGGGTGTTATTCGTATAAAATATTTCTCTAAAGGGATAGGAGTTTGAGTGAAATACAATGGTTCTCAGAGGTTCCCAGGCCAAAACAAAGGGCAATCGGGAAGAGTTAATGATCGCTAATGGGTGCTTCATTTGGAATTGAATAGGAACAGGTAAGATCTTTTGTCGGAAGGGAGCAGGAGAGGAAGAACCCGTTTTACAAGCATTAAGGACTCTGCTGTTGTTGAGTGGATTAGTTAATGACTCACCTCCAGGTTTTAAGTTCTGACATGAGTATTTGGTTTTGGGGGAATTTCCAAAAGCCCCTCCCTCCCTTGGTCATGCATGAATCCCACCTTGGTATTAGGGAGTTCCTGGTTTACCTGTAACCACATGAATGGCCACTCTTAGCCAAATTATTAAATACAGCCAATTATTAGATATTCCAAGATTGGGGGGGGCTACCAGGGTAGGTAACAAGAAGACCCTTTTTAGTTAAATTATGCTCCTCCCAGAAAAGTTTTATCAGCCCTCCTTTTCTACTGTTTCCTTTAAATGCACCTTTAAGCACATTTTATTTCCCCGCATTTTTTAGTTGACTTTTAAAGACTTTTAAAACAGTGAAACCCTATACATGTCTGTTCAAAAGTAAATCCCATTGTGTTCAATAGGATGCACTTCAAGTTAAATATATATAGAATTCTGTCACTGATGGCATTTTTATGATGCTTTTTAATGATGCTTTTATTGCTTTTGCTCTACTGTTGAGTTTGTTTTTGTGTGTGTAATTTATATTCTTTCATCTGTAAGCTGTCTTGAGTTTGATTTTATCATAGAAAGGGAGGGTATAAATAACAAATAAATAAATGTTAAGCTCAATATAGTATAGCAGAGGTGAGGAACATTCTGTTTGCCCGATATTTTGGACTTCAGTTTTAACAGTACGTACCTTTAGCTTTGCTGGCTAGGATTAATAAGAGTTAAAGTCCAAAAGATCCAGAGAACCAAAGATTCCCCACTCCTTGGGAGAATCTTATGAAGACTGAATCTTACCCCTAGGGAGATTCAGTCAAGGAAGCCATGGCCCTGAGTTTGCAAGACCTCAGTAGGGCAGTTGATAACCAGGGTTCTTGGAGGGCTTTCATTCATAGGGTCATCATAAGTTGAAATCAACTTGAAGACAAATAAAATCATCAAGGGAGAAGCTACTTAACTGAGCTGCCTTGCAGAGGGTTCTCCTTTGTGGGAGGTATTAAAGCAGAGGATGGACACCTATCTCCCAGGGATGCCACATTCTGTATTATAGCTCCACTATGGTAGGATGGCATGCATGCCTGCTTCTGTCACTCTTCCTCTGCTCTCCTCCACCTCCTCCCACCATTACTAGGTCCAACATTCCTTGTGCTGAGGGTATCCTTCCTCACTGTGGGTGCTATGCCATGGAGAAAACTGTCTCTACCACTAAAGCCTAGGTGGACTATATCAGTACTACTCACACTAGTAGTTCCTCAACTGGTGCTAATCCCTAAGCCATTGGCTGCCAGTCCATGGTGAGTTTTGAAGAAAGATATAGTTGTAACCAATGGGCACAAATATGGTGCCAGGCTCTGGCACACTGGAAAAAAGTAATTGCGGGTTCCTCACATCAAATAGCATTCAAATCACTGGTCTACATTGCCTCCCCACCCTGCAAACCTCGTGTTGAAAAAGAGTCCACTCAGTATGAGGAATGTGGAGGCTAGTAGGCTCCATCCAGAAGGGATACACTGACCAGTTTCCTTTCCTGCTGCAGTATTCCCATAGCAGGAAAATGGCCACCACAGCCTTCTTGGGATGTAAAAGTGGTATCTCCTAATGTAAGCTAGGCTGAATCCACACCTGCAGAATAATTCATCCTTACCTTGATACTGACCCTGCTGGAAGACAGAACATTCCCGTGTTTTTGAAGTGAAAGCACTTCTTTTAGACACCTGGGGTCTTTAATGTGATTTTAAAAAAATCTCCTCTTTACTTCATAGTTTCTAGGGAAAACCGTGTTGTTGTTTTTACATGTGTGCCCTGTGCCCTGAATCGTGGTCAGGGTCAAATTGGGGGGTGGGGTGATTGGAGGGAGGGACAAGTTGATTAGTGGTTACCTAGGTCTGGCAAGTGTGGTCTTGCCATTTATTCCTTTTTTAACATTCCGTGCATATTTGAGTAACGGAAGTTTAGTTGGGCTTTTGAAATGGAGGCATCCTTTTCAGAAATAAGTCAATGTATATATGGATGGGAGGTGGGTAAAGTTCATGATGGGAAGGCACCCAAAGGAGTTTACCTTGTGTCAGCTTCTTCTTTTTTACTTCAGTATATGTATATGAATAAACACATATTCAAATAACTGAAGGTTTGCAGGGCTTCTGAAACACTGGCATGCTTTCAGATATTTGGATATGAATTTATCCACATATATACACTGAAGTAAAAAAAAAGTCAACACAAGGTAAACCCCTTTGGGGCTCTTCCCATCATGAACTTTGCCGACCCCCCATTTCTGAATTTCCAAAATGAAATTGAGATAGTGTGAGAAAATGAAACTCCCAGATCAGATGGCACTCAACAAACTACTGGGGTTCAGGAGAGGACAACTACAAGTAGTGCTATGGCTAATGATACAAGTGGATTCAAGCTGAAAGGACGTTCAGCTGTTCACATGTTCAGAGGTGAAAGAAAAGTCAGAAGCTGCAGAACACATATTATAAGAACATGGAATGTGAGAAGCATGCATCAGGGGAAGTTAGACATAGTAAACAAAGAAATGGAACATGCATATAAACATTGCAATACTGGGGGTGAGTGAGCTAAAGTGGACAGGAATTTGACATTTTGAGTAAGATAATTACACAGTGTTTTTACTCAGGAAAGGAAAATCTAAAGAGAAATGGGGTGGCATTAATAATGAGGAAAGATGTAGGAAAAGCAATCAAAGGATATAATGCAAAGTTGTATCGAATCATATCAGTAAGGAGATTTTCCCACTGGGGCCAAAAGCCCTGTTTCTGTCCCGCAAGCCCCTCTCCCATTCCTGCAATGGAATGGAGGTAAATGTTTGCATGCTTACCTCCATTCTGTTGCAGGAACGGGCTTCCTCCCTTCTTGCCAGCCGGCCATAAATGCAGCTGTCATAAGGCTGCCTTTACAACCGGACGGCTGAAATCCCACTCACTCTTGCAAGAGAAAGAGCTGGAGGAAAATTCAAACATAACCCTGCCCCAGCTATCAAAACACAAAACAAAATGCCAAAATATTTTTTTTTTAAAACAAGGAACCCGGGGAGGGGGTGGTGGCACTTACCTGGCTGTCCCATTGGTGGCAGGAAGTGATTGGCATGGAACTCCTCCCCTGTCCCTGTCATTCCAGAATAGGGATGGGTGTCCTGTTCACATACCCATTATCTGTTACAAAAATGGAACTGGGTGTTTAATAATGACTTCTTCCTGGGAATACTATATCACGGGGGGGAAACAGAACAGTAACACTTAGGCCACAGAACAGGGTGAACGTTGTCTGAAAGAAAACTCTTTCAGTGACCCTGTTTCGTGCCTGTAACAGGACAAATTGGCTGTGTGAAAATCTCCTAAGACTTCATGGAAAACCCATCAATATAACCTTAATGCAACTACAGAGGCAGAAGAAGAAGAAATGGAAAGATTCTATGCTGGAGTCCAGAAACTGATCACACACCAAAACAGTGTGTAATCTTGTTAATCATAGGCAATTGGAATGCAAAAGTAGGAAACAGAGTAGAATGAAAGTAGAATGCACTGCTTCTGAGTGTGATAGTTTCCTTCTTTGGAGGTTTTAAACAGAGGCTGGATGGCTATCTGTTGGAAATGCTTTGATTGGGTATTCCTGCATGGCAGGGTGTTGGAGTAGACGGCCCATGTGGTCTCTTCCAGCTCTATGATTCTATGAAAGATAGTAGGAAAATTTGGCCTAGGATCAAGTAATGAAGCAGGAGAGTGACTGGATTTTGTGAGGCCAACAGTCTGTTCATCCAAACATATTCTTCAAGCATCCAAAGGGGCAACTTTATACATGGACATCACCTTATGGTCAACATAGAACTCAAATAGACTACATAACCAGAAGCAGGAGATGGAGAAGCTTCATTCTCTCTGCAAAAACAAGACAAGGAGCAAATTGTGGCACACACCATGAACTGCTAATATCAAAAATCAGAGTAAAGTTAAAGAAGACTAAACCAACCATTGTGCCAAAATACAACTTGAAGAACATACCCATAGACTTTAAAGATAATGTAAAAATAGATTTGTACCATTAAGCCTAATTGACCAGGAGCCAGAAGAACTATGAATTAAAGCCAGGGGCATTGTCATGGAGGAATGCAAAAAGACACTATCTGCAGCCAAAAAGAAAGAGGAGCTTCAAAGGATGACAGATGAAACTCTTCAAGCAGTTAAGGACAAATGAGATGCAAAAGTAAAAGGTGACAGAAATAGAGTCAGAACCATGAATGCAACTATTAAATGACTTGTGCACAGGGAGAACTACTATGATAATCAATGCAGAGAAACAGAAGATGACAACAAAAAAGGAAGAACAAGAGACCTCTTCCAGAAGATCTGAGAAATCAAACTGAAATTTAAACCAAGAGTAGGGATGTGCTATGACCAGCAGGGGAATATATTACATGACCAAGTAGAAATAAAGACCTGATGGAAACAATACCTTAAAGACCTTTATATAAAAGAGATGAAAGGGTGACAGATTCATTCAAGGAAGAACCATTTGAAGATGAACCTACAATTTTAGAAAGTGAAGTGGAAGCCCACTCAGAGAACTTGGGAGAATAAATCACAGATGTCATGCTGATAGAGCTGCTTCAAGCTAGAGACAGAATCTACTCTGGTTCTAACTGAAATCTGTCAACAAATATGGAAAACATAATAATGGCCCACAGATTGGAAACACTCAATAAACATTCCAATCCCCAAGAAAGGTGACACCAGGGGTTGCATTGATTTCCCATGTAAACAAAAGTGATGGTCAAAATTCTAAAACAAAGACTTTTATGACATATGGAGTGAGAAATGCCAGGTGTCCAAGCTGGGTTCAGGAAAGGAAAAGGCACTAGGGATCATATTGCAAACATACATTAGCTAATGGAGCACACCAAAGAATTTCATAAGAAAATCAGCCTGTACTAAGATTATAATTTTAACCTGTGTAGATTATGAAAAACTATGGATTACTCTTAAAGAAATGGTGTGCCACAACATTGGATTGTCCTGATGTGTAACCTGTACTCAGGACAAGAGGTTACCATCAGGGAAGAATATGGAGAAACAGAATGATTTTCGATTGGCAAGGGGGTCAGACAAGGCTGCATTTTATCACTGTATCTGTTTAACTTGTACACTGAATGTTTCATACATAAAGCAGAATTAGACTTAGTGGAAAGAGGCATGAAAATTGGAGAAAGGATAATCAACAATTTAAGATATGCAGATGACACCATGCTACTAGCAGAAAATAGGAAAGACTTGGAACAATTACTGAAGAAAGTCAAGGAAGAAAGTGCAAAAGTTTATACTTCAACATTAAGGAAACAAAAACAATGACCACAGATGATTTACATAACTTTAAAGTAGATGATGAAGACACTGAAATAATTCAAGAATTTTCATACCTTGGCTAAGTCATTGATCAGAATGGAGACTGCAGTCAAGAAATCAGACGACTAAGACTTGGAAGGACAGCTATGACAGAATGACACAAGATCCTGAAGTGTTAAGTTAGATAATTTAATACTAAACTTAGGATTGTCCATGCCAGTGTATTTCCAGTTTCTATGTATGGTTGTGAAAGCTGGGCAGTGAAGAAAGCTGATAGAAAGAAAATCAACTCATTTGAAATGTGGTGCTGGAGAATAGTTCTACAGATACCATGGACTGCTAAAAAGACAAATAAATGGGTCCTAGAGCAAGTCAAACTTGAACTCTCCCTAAAGGCCAAGATGACTTAACCGAGGCTATTGTACATATCATTAAAAGACATGACTCTATAGAAAAGACAATAATGCTTGGTAAGGTGTTAGGCAGTAGGAAAAGAGGAAGAGTGCATTGCAGATGGATAGACTCAATCAAGGAAGCCACTGCCCTGAGTCTGCAACATCTGAACAGGGCTGTTGATGATAGGGTGACTTGAAGGTCTCTCATTCATAGGATTGTGATAAGTTGAAGTTGACTTGATGGCAGTTAACAACAAAAATATCAATAATATTCAAACAGTTTAAATCATTATACAGGTTCACTATCCCTTATCCATAATTCTTGGGACCAGAAGTGTTCTGCATTTTGGATTTTGTAATACTTTGTATACATACTGAGATATCTTGGAAATGGGCCCAAGTCTAGACATTTGTTTCATATACACATTATACACACAGCCTAATGGTAATTTTATACACAGTATTTTAAATAATTTTGTGCATGAAACGAAGTTTGTGTACACTGAACCATCAGAAAGCAAAGGTGTCACTATCTCAGCCACCCATGTGGACAATTTTAGATTTTGGTGGTTTGGATTTCAGAATTCCAGATAAGTGATACCCAACCTGTATATAATTACATACATACGTGTGTGTGTGTGTTTAATTATACTGTAGCCATTTTAATTTGTAAGCGACCTTAAATACCAGTCTTTAGGGAAAAGCAGAATAGAAATAAAAATGATGATGATGATAGTGATAGTGTCTGTGGTGGCAACAGCATAGTGGTAGGAAGCAGAGCTTGGAATCATTACTTTTTGGACTACAGTTTCTATAATTCCCTGGGATTCTAGGAGCTGTAGCCCAAAATAACTATTTTTTTCCTGGCTCTAAATGTAGCGCCAGCAGAGGACAGCATGCCTGCAAATGGCTGCTTGCACAGCAGTGGGGCTGTTTGCTTTTCTCGGAATTGAACTATTCCTGTCTGGGAAACAAAATTCAGGGTGCCAGTTACACGACAAGTTTTGTTGCGGGGCTTACCATGACTTCCTGATCCTGTATCTGTCCCTCGCTGTTTATACGATTTTTGTCACTCTTTAGGAAATCCTGGAAGATCCCATGATTGATATTTACATGACAAAAGTTTTTATTGGTCCCGCACTCTTATATCCCGTGCTTTTGCTGCTTACACATGTTTAGCTTACTGGGATTTTTTTTTCCGCTGTCAATCAAGGATGCGATTAGTCGTGTTTTCACAACCTCGGTGACGCACTTCCTTTAGAGTTCCATGCCACGAGCGATGCTATTGGTTGGCTGGGAGGGGGGGAGAGTGGGGGCAGAGGTTTGGTATTCCCCTTGCCTCTTTAAAATGTTAACCCTTTAAGCAGAAGGCATTTTGAAAGACCCAGAATGTGATCTTTTGCGCAGACTCAGGAACGAGTGCTTTCCTTTTGAAATCAAGGCTGGGGAGCGGAGGCTTGGGATTCCCCTTGCCTCTTTAAAATGTTAACCCTTTAAGCAGAAGGCATTTTGAAAGACCCAGAATGTGATCTTTCGCTCAGACACAGGAACGAGTGCTTTCCTTTTGAAATCAAGCTGAGTGAGGTGGGGGGAGGCTTGGTATTCCCCTTGCCTCTTTAAAATGTTAACCCTTAAAACAGAGTTTCAGCTGCAGAGTGAAGATTTCAAGCCAGTGACAGACAGGCATTTTGAAAGACACAGATGCTGGCATTTTTTTTTTTTTACTGTGCATTGTGATGGGGGGGGAATAAAAGTGTGTTCATTCGCTCAGACACAGGAATATTTTACTGTGCCCGTTCAGACCCAGGGAGGTGATAAAGGCAGGGGATGAATGGGCAACCCTCTGCCCACCACAATCTCTTTGTAACATGCAGTTGAGGAAGAGGTTAAAACAGAAGGGTTTGCAGTGTAAAAATCCATTTAAAAAGGTGATTGAGTACACATGCGCGCACACACACCAACGTACGTGCAGCTGGAAGGGATGCCTTTATTTTCAGCTGGTGAGGCTGGATCTGTTGAACGGGTGACTGACCCCTCCTTTTCTGTTTGCTGATCTCTAAGCCCACCCCCGGTCACCATTTCCGGCCATCCCCTGGTACCGAGATATTTTGTCCCAGGCTGTTTACATTTCCGATTTTCCGAATCCTCCAGTGACTTTTTTAAAAACCGGCACAACCTGCGGGACTGGAAGTCCCGCAGGTTGAGGGATAAAAGGTGGCTCCCCTTCCGAAAATCACGTACCCAACCCGATGTACGTGTAAACTGCCACGGATCAACACAAATTCTTCCCGGGACATTTTCATCGTGTAAACGGCACCCAGCATTCAAGCAACATGCTTTCTGGTTTGGCTCTCACTCCTACAGAAGCAGAGCTTAAAATATGTGAGTTGGGGTTCTTCAGAACCTGCAGCAAAAGCCAGGATTACTTTTAACCAGCCCATAAAAGTCAATGGAAGCTTTCCACCCATATTCTTTGCTTTGTAAATTATGGTATCTTTTATAGATCTCTCCCACTATTTTAAATAATTGAGAGTGGGATGTGGGTGGAAGTAGGTAGTGAGACTGATCGCCTTTTCAAACTACACAGTTATCACAGTATGAGTCCACTGCCATGCTTCCATCCTGTGGAATCGTGGGCTTTGGAGTTTAAGGAGGGACATTCAGAACTGGCTGCCAAAGAGCGCTAGTGCTTCACCAAACTACTAGTCCCAGGATTCCATAGGATGCAGCCATGGCAATTAAAGCAGAATATAGTGCTATAATTTTGTAGTGTGAAAGGGCCGCGAGCGAGACACAGGTCTCTCTCTCTTGGTTTCCACATAAATGATTAAGAAGAAACCCCTTAAGCCCTGTTGTGCCATTGTTCTGCTTAAGCCTTTCCTTCACCCCTTCTCTCCAGTGCGGTTCGTGAGAGGTTAATCATTCATTACACACCATGCTATAGGAAGAGAGCCAGTAAGGAAGGAGGAAAAAACAAAACACTCCTTTCCAAACTTCCTCACATATTCAATTTGCAGTCCAAAATGTTCCATCTGTTTCTGTTTAACAGTAGGCTAGCAGCGCCTGTTTCCTGGCCTCTGGATGAACCACGGCACCAAACCCTAGACAAGCCTCTGCAGTCAAAACAATTGCTTTTACAACTTGCATGTGTCTACTGGTTCAGTTATCATTTCGTCATACTCTTGACATCAGTTCTTTTAAAGGACTCTTTCCTCCGGCTGGTTCGGCATTATTTCCTGGACACTGAGGTCTCAGCTTCTTTGTTTAAAAGGTCATTTCTAGCCCTCTTGGTTGCAGAGGGGAAAAGTTCTAAAGTCATGGATTATCCACACAGTTAACTCTCTAATTTAGGAGAGGGAGGCAGCTGCTCTGGTGACAGATGTTGCAGGATGCAAAGTAGCAGCAGTGTGTTGAGGGACAGAGTTCTGCATGCCACACACCAGCCCTTCTAAGCTAGTCTGCTTTCCTATCCCTAGTATTCATCTAAAATCCAGCTGTTCTTTCATAGAATCATAGAATTGTAGAGATGGAAGAGCCCACAAGGGCCATCCAGTCCAAACCCCTGCCATGCAGGAAATCATGATCAAAGCATTCCTGACAGATGGCCATCCAGCCTCTGTTTAAAGACCCCCAAGGAAGGAGACCCTACCAAGCTCCAAGGGAGTGTGTTCCACTGCCGAACAGCTCTTAGGACTTTTTCAGACAATCCTTGCATCGCAAGAATCGAGCAAGAGAACTTTGTAGCTGCAGCATGGCAGGGGGTCCATTTCGGATGACGCTGTCCCTGTGGCGAAATCGTCCATGTCTCTTCCGTTTAGGATTGGAGCCTGCCGCGCCATATTCAGCCAGATTTTATTCACAGACAACCTAAATCTAAATTCATTTAGATTAAGAAGGTATTCCTGTACTACCTCTTTACCTATTCTGTGCTAGATTTCCCCTATTGTGTCCTCTGTTCCATTATCCTCAGGTTGATCACCCTTTTCCTTTTCTGAAAACACTGAGGCAAAGAAGGTGTTGAGTAATTCTGCCTTTTCTCTGTTCCCTGTTAGCATTTTGCCATCTTCTCCCCGTAGTGGCCCTACCATTTCCTTCTTCTTCCTTTTGCTGTGGACATACCCCAAAAAATCCTTTTTATTGTTCTTAACCTCTCTAGAGAGCCTGAGCTCGTTCTGTGCTTTAGCTTTTCTGACTTTACTCCTACACGTTTTCGCTATCTGTTTGAATTTGTCTTTGGTGATTTCCCCCTTTTTCCATTTCCTATACATGTTCCGTTTAAAACTTAGCTCCGTTGAAAGTTCTTTAGTCATCCATCCTGGTTTCTTGCAACACCTCCCATTTTTCTTCCTCATTGGTACTGTCTGAAATTGTGCCTTCAATATCTCCCTTTTGAGAAAGTCCCATCCGTCTTGAAGTCCCTTCTCTTTTAGTATTCCTGACCATGGGATCACCCCCAGTATTTCCCTGAGTTTATTGAAATCAGCTCTCCTAAAGTCCAGAATGCATGTCTGACTATGCCTGGCTTCTCCTTTCCATTGTATAACAAACTCCAGGAGAACATGATCACTCTCCCCTAAGGATCCCACCACTTGCACCCCATTAACCAGGTCATCCCTGTTGGTTAGGATCAGATCTAAAATAACTGACCCCTTTGTTGCCTCTTCCACCTTTTGGACAATGAAATTGTCTTCTAGGCAAGTCAAGAATTTGCTAGACCTTGAAGTTTTGGTTGAGTTAGATTTCCAGCAAATATCACGATAGTTGAAGTCATCCATCACTACTACATCTCTCCTTTTTGCGTGTGCGGTCATCTGTTCTAGAAAGGCATCATCCAATTCCTTCGTCTGACTTGGGGGTCTGTAGTAGAATCCCACAATAACATCCCTGTTGTTTCTCTCCCCTTTAATTTTATCTAGATGCTCTCCACCTGGCTTCCAGTACTGATGTCATGGATCTCTTCACTGGTGTAAATATCCCTGATATATAATACTATTCCACCTCCTTTCCTGTTTGGCCTTTTTCTCTTATAAAGGTTATACCCCTCTATTCCTATATTCCAATCATGAGACTCATCCCACCAGGTTTCAGTAATGCCTATTATCTCTTATTTGCTTTGTTGTGCTAGGAGTTCAAGTTCATCTTGCTTATTTCCTATGCTCTGTGCATTAGTGTAGAGACATCTAAGACCATGTGTTCCCTTTACTTGCTGCCTGTGCAAGTTTTTTTTTTTTTTGCCTCCCACTGTTGGGTCCTTGCACTGTTTGCCTTATTCCCTCTATGACAGTTGGACTATATTCTCCAGCCCTTTTGCCTTCCAGAATACTGTCTCCCTCCCCCATATGACTCAGTTTAAAGCCCTCCTGATCAAATTCTTGAGACTGTTGGCAAAAACGTTTCTGCCAACTGTCATGAGATGCACCCCATCCCTAGCCAGAAGTCCCCCCTCATGAAACTGCAGCCCATGATCCAAGAATCCAAATCGTTCTCAGCGACACCATCTACGGACCAAGTTGTTTACATCGGCTATTTTCCTCTCCCTTCCTGGACCATGCCCTTTAACTGGCAGAAGAGACGAGATGACAACCTGTGCATCCATTTCTTTCAGCTTCCTCCCCAGGGCCTCATAATCTCTTCTGATCTTCAGAAAGCTGTACCTTGCAGTATCATTGGCTCCCACATGGACCAAAAGGAAGGGCTAATGATCATTCGGCTTGACTGGTCTTGTCAGCCTCTCTGTGACATCATGGATCTTTGTCCCAGGGAGACAACACACCTCCCGAGACATCTTGTCAGGCCCACAAATCACTGCTTCCGTGCCCCTCAGCAAGGAGTCCTCCTCCACCACCACCACACACCTCCTCCGAGGCTTAGCAGCAGCTGTTCCTTGCGGTGGTACTCTCAGGATCCCCTGCTCTGCCCCTGAAGTCTGTCCATGCTGCTCTTCCTTGTTATCCTTGATAAGGGAGAACTCTTCCAGATTGGTCTAAAATAAACTTGAGTTCTCACAATGTAGCTCCTTGAGTTTCGTCCAGTTTTCCCAATGGTTGTCACTTCCACTTCCACTTGTTTCATTCTTTTGGGGGGTTCTTAATAGCAATTTTTTTTTAATCTTCTCTAGGGCTCTTCTAAAGTTTTTTCTAAACCGGAGCATGGTTTGTTGAGGTGCTCCTGTGGTTTGAAGGGAAAATGTTCCCTTTTCTGAATTTTTATTTTAGATTTAAGGGTCATAGAGTTATAGTGCAACAGTGCCTTTCACTGATTCACTATAACTCTTTAAAAATAATTTCATTTTTAAAATAATAATTATATACTTATTTATTACCCGCCTCTTCCCAAGGCTCAAGTAAGGGTACAATCTGAGTAAAAATACAACATATAACTAAAACATGAAATCATTTAAACACATAGGATTAAAACAAACATTACATTAAACACAGACATAAACTTAATATACCAATAAAAAATTCATAGTTGGAAAAGCTGCAGACTTAGCCCTATTGCACCATTTCATTTTTTAAATGAAAGGAGAGGAGAAAGGACTGGTTTTTTTCCAAAATGCCTCAGAAATAAAAATAAACTCATCTAAGGGTAGGAAGAAAATGTTGCAGGTAGTGCCAGGAATTGCCAGAAAAATAGTCCAGGATAACAGGAGTGCTGTTTGACTATTTTTTTATTTTAAAAATCTGAGAACTACAGCAACAAATACTACAACCTCTTGATACATTTGTCCCATCAGGAGAAGCCCTCAGTTTGCTCCTCCATGTGAAACTGAGGGTAACAATCCATCTTGACCTTGCTGCTGAGGCAAAATGTCTTGGGTTACTCCTGTTTACCAAACTACAAAATAGAAAAAACAAACAATATATGTGCTTTCTCCTTCTGGCCAGCAACAACAACAAAAAATGTGAACTACTGAGAATCATAACTACTGACTTTTAGTTCTTGAGGAAGAATAGATTATAAGAGAAAAAGACAAGAGAAAAAGAAAGCTGATTTGTATGCCATTGGGTCAGCTATTGATGCATCTCTGGGTAGATCCCCATAGTACACAGTACAACATTCTTTAACAACAGTGCAGTGTCAAAGACTTATTTCATATGATCCCCTGCATGTGCATCATTTTGTCTTAGGAGATTTTCACACGCCTAAAATACCCCCCGAAGAAATCGGGACAGAAATATTTCTGTCCCGGAAGCAGTGCCGCGGTTCGCACGCCCAGTCCCCTCTCCCGATATGCCGTCGTCGTCACGCTGGGTTATTTCTTCCCTCTTCTGGAATATTTTACTAACGGGAGTTCGCCGTTAATAAAATATTCTGGAAGAGGGAAGAAATAACCCAGCGTGACGACGACGGCATATCGGGAGAGGGGACTGGGCGTGCGAACTGTGGCGCTGCTTCCGGGACAGAAATATTTCTCTCCCGATTTTTTCGGGGGGGGGGTATTTTAGGCGTGTGAAAATCTCCTTAGTCATAGTCCTTGCTTCATAGGACATTTTTGCTAGGATATTTTTAAAAATAAATAACCTTTTTTAAAAATGCACTTTGAATATAGCCTTCAAATGCAATTATTATTAGCTTAATTTGTCTCATACAGTGCCATTTTGCCCCTCCCACAAATTTTAGGTTTTTTTTAAAAAATATTCTGGCCCATCTTTTGTTTTTCCCAATGGTGTTTTCTTTGTAAATCATAAAGTAGACACCTTTATTTAGAGTTTGACATTAATGGGCAACTGAAATCCAAATCCTGCCTACACTGAAGCAAATTAGCACTCCAAAATATACAGGCAAACATAAATTACTTCTAGGCCTGTTTACAAAGGCTGCAGTTCTGCATATACTTAGTCTGTTTAAACCCTGTTAAGCTCAATACAGTTTAAGTAGCCTGGACAGGAGCTAAAATCCTTTCCCCCCAACACCTAACAGATGTTTGATCTCAATTTTCTGACTGTTTCTGTCTGTGTCTCACTCCCACCCACCACACTGGGATAAACCCCACATGCATGTTTACATAGAACTTGATGTCTAAATTTCTGCCATAGCTATGAAAATGTAAGAGAGGCCAAAGCCTCAGTGAGAGGCAGAGAACTGAATGACATTTGGGTGGATTGGAAGCGATTCTGTGATGTTTTTCAGCCACCACACCCTTCCTTCTTCCCCTGGAATGTGTGCAGCCAGTAACTCCCTTCCTGAATCTAAATGAAATGCTTTTCAGACACATATTTAACTGGATGGACAGGAAAGCTGTGAGGGTCACCAGTCCTTCTTTGGCTTTGCTTCATTCTTCAGAAGGAGTCTCCTCATTGATTATTCCCTGATGCCAGCATTGTTTTCACATTATATACAGACGTATCTGTGGCCAAATTGAATTGAAGATGAGATGTTCCAAGTATTCCCCTCAGTTTCTTTGCACTGGCTTCAGTGTAAAGCTTTACTACATGATTCCTCTCCCCACAAACCAACCCTATGGGTTTTGTTGTGTTTTTTCTTTTCTTTTCCTGAAGTGGTATACTATTTTGTGCATATCTATACCTCAAGTATGAGGTATATCTCCATGTAGGAAGGGGAAAAAGCTGGCACAGGAACTTGTTTGGAGTCTGTAATTTTTTTCAAGGAGAGGCAAGATATTACTGTATGTTCCAAAATGTTTGATAGTTTTTGTATTGTCAACTTGTGTACTTATTGATCATCTTTAGACCTCTTTTTTCCTCCAAGAAGCTCCTGGTTGGACAAATTGCTATCTGTCTCCATTTTATCTCCCCAACAAACTAGTAAGATAGGTGAAATGGAGACGTGAGGAGAGCTCATGGTCACTCAGTTAACTTAATTGTTAAGCAGCAGTTTGGGAATCTTACTCTTTTGGAAGACAAGTGCCATAGCCCCCACCCAGTATGGCCACTAGCCATGCTGGCAATTGGTTTTGGAAAGCTGTTGTCTTAGGAGATTATCAGATGCATCAAAAACTGTGTCAAAAGATCGTGATGCAAACAGGAAGGGATTACCTTACCAGACAACAACGTCCTCTATCGTTCCAAGGGTGTAGCGTGGGCGTCAGTAAGGCATCCCTTTTTATTAACATCTTGTCTCTCTCAATGTAAAAGGGAAACCTCACCCACAGCAGGTCTATGCCCCCGGAAGAGCAGAAGGATGCAGGCATCTGGTAAGGTTGCCCTTTCTGTTCTTGTAGCAATCTTCTGACACAGTTAGGGATGTGATTTTTTGGTGTGTTCCCCCATGTTTGATAATCTCCTTAAACAAGTATTTTTTCATGAGGATGGTTTTGAATCTGGGTTTCCATCCTTTTCTGGCACACTAACCATTACTTTGGCTTATGGATGTTCTACTGTTCTACTAAAACAGTTTTACATGGACATGTCAGAGCCTTGTCAGACCAGACCAAAGGTTCATCTATCCCAGTATTCTGGTTTTAACATTCAGTGGCCAGTTTTCTCTATACAGCTTAGATTCACTAGCTGGCACTCAGAAGCATAGTTCATTAAGTCTAATGAGCTACTTAAAACATATAGGGTCAGTATAGCTCCTGAGGCCTTGTCACAGAATCTACTCTTCCATGGGATAACACACCAAATGATTATGGGGTGATACTTCTTTGTCCATTGTCTTCTCTGAAAAATTTGCGGAGCTAGCCATATACGAGCTGCTAGGTTGTGTACCTGCTGTATGCTAAGATGGCCTGTATCAAAAGATATGCAAGTCAACATTGCTTTGCTGCCAGAACGGGAAAAGGGATATTGCTCAGAGACAGAGCACATAATTGGTAAGCAGTAGGCTTCTACTTCATTCTTAAAAAGCAATGCTGCAGAGGACCTTAACTGGAAAACATGGAATACCACCTTCAGTTGTAATGAACTGTAGGAGTAATGAGTCTAAAAAATAAAATTGTATTAAACATTCCAGGATCTAGTCCTTTTAAAAAGCAACAAGAATTGTCTCCTTTAAAAAAAGAGTTTAAAAATCATTCATTTACTTTTAACTTCATGCAGAGTGCACTTAAGAATGCTGACTTAAGCTCAATTAACATTTAAAAAGTGTATTCAGAGGTCTGAGATGACTCTGTTAAATTAGACTCATTACAAAACAAAGAAGTCAGTTTAAAATGCAAATCAAAGTTTACTGAAGGTATATCAATCTCAATCTACATACTGAAACAAACTTTAAAAAGAGGTTCCTAACTGACTAATGGTATTTAGGGTAGGAAAACTCACCAGCCTATGATAGAAGGCTGCATGGTGAAACATCATTTCATGGTTACAGGAAAGATGGCTTAATATGGCTTAAGATGAAGATGGCTAAAGATGGCTCCAGCCTCATGGAGACTCAAACTTAAAAGGGAACTTACACAGAGCAATAAAATTTAAATTAGGTCACGTGTTGAATGACCCATCTCTCCAGTTGGCTGGAAGTGCCCAGTGAAATAAGAGAAAGGGAACTTGGGAAAACAAAAGGCATGCAGGGAAAAACCCTAGACTTATCTTAGGATGTGAATGAGATACACAAGATTGCTTACATTACAATGATTATTTCCCCACATACTACATGAATCCCTGGTTTGTCTTATATATAACCAACACTGCTAGCAATCTATTTGAAAGAGCGTCACATGTTCACCTCTGTGACATAAGGTTTTGCTGTCCCTCCCAGCAGTACCCTCTAGCACTCAGTAGTATGGAAGCAGAAGAGCAATCTATTGGCAGAAATACAGTGGGTATCCTGGTTCAGTCCAGAGAAAAAGCTGTCATGTCCCTTTTTGGAATTTTGGAAATGTTACTTTTATGGATGAAAATTTCCAAAAATTTCTCAGCCAGCATTGCCACTGGCAATGCTGACAGGAATTCTGGGAATTTTCATACAAAAGGGTAACATTAGTGCTGCCCTTTGCCTTTCATTACCATGATCAATGTAGCAACTTTTACAAGATTCTCCAGAAAGCTGCCTGAGAAGAGGCATCAGCTTGTTAAAGGTCATGTCAAGAGACTTGCAGATGCATTTTTCCATGCATTACTGACCATGCCAGTAGGAACTTAGTCACTTGAACAAAGCAGAAAACCTGATGCTTTCAACAGTATAAGAGAGATTAAATTATAATGTCTTTCCCCCAGCTATATTTTAAACAGAGCTAGACTGAGATAAGCAGTTACACCAAACCTGGGTTCCGGAGGAAAAATGGGTGCAGATCATTAGACCTGCTACGGGTGACATATACTGGGCCTGGGGTGCCTCAGATGGAAGCGCATCCTTCTCACCGGCAGCTCTTTCCTATACGTCCATCCCCTCCCACTTTTCCCCATCCTCCTCTTAAGGATAAGAAAATAAAGATAGGGGGAATCTTTTAAAAAAATATATATTATCATGTAACAAAGTGTACAATAAAAAGCACAGCAATTTAGCGGAGAACAACCAATAAAGACAAAAGACACAGTAGCGTAAGAATTACATCCCATCACCACTTCAGGAACCATGCCAGAATCTCACGAGGCATCCAAAGGAGGGAAAGATTCCACAGCCAGTACATCTGCCCAGAATATCTTATGACGTGCCGGAGGCTGAAACAAGTCCAAAGTCATGTTTATGTATTCGATAAAGATAAACCAATCTTCCTGGAATGTGGACAGTCATTTGTGTCCACTACAAAAGCTCATAGTATATGTAAGTTTCTCCAACAATAAAGAAAACCAGACTCAGTCCCACCAGTTTGCAATCGTAAAAGGGCCAGATTTCCAATTTTTGGCAATTTCTTGCCTGGCAGCAGTTACAAGGAATGCAGTCAATTTACAGTGTTTAAGGTGGGCATTATTATCTTTATACAATAGTAGCAATAAAAAGGCAGGGCAGACATGTATCTTTTGACAGTTAATACTTGAAATCCTCAGAGGAGGTGTGTGGTGATTGTAGGAGACTTGTTGCTGAGGGGTACAGCATCAGTACTTTGCAGGCCTGATAAGATGTCTCAAGAAGTGTGCTGTCTCCCAGGTGCAAAAATCCGTGATGTAACAGAGAGGCTGAAGAGACTTGTGAAGCCTACTGACCATTATCCCTTCCTTTTGGTCCACATGGGAACCAATGATACTGCAAGGCATAGCCTTCAGAATATCAAAAGGAATTATGAGGCTCTGGGTAGGAAGCTGAAGGACTTGGATGCACAGATAGTCATTTCGTATGTTCTTCCAGTAGAAGGGCATGACCCATGAAGATAAAGATAGTGGCAGGCATGTTTTTGCTAAGAGTCTGAAAGATCTTATCAGGAGGGCTTTAAACTGAGTTGTGTGGGGGAGGGAGACAGTATGCATGAGGGTAGGAGTTCATCAAGTGCTGGAAATAATAGCTGGAATGTTATACAGAGAACAAGGCAAATAGTACAAGAACCCAGCAGTGGGAGGAATAAAACCCTTAAAAGACAGATAGGGGGAATGCCCCATGGTCTTACATGTCTCTATACTAATGCAGAGAGCATGGGAAATAAACAAGGTGAATTCAAACTCTTAGCACAGCAAAGCAAATATTATTTAATAGGCATCACTGAAACCTGGTGGGATGATTCTCATGATTGGAATGTAGTAATAGAGGAGTATAACCTATTTCAGAGAAATAGATCAAAGAGGAAGAGTGGTGGAGTAGCGTTATATGTTAAGGATGTATACACCTTTGAACAGATCCATGACTTAAATCCTGGGAGCCATGTTGAGAGCATCTGGGTAAAAATCAAGGGGGAGAGAAACAGCAGGGATATCGTTGTGGGAGGTCTACTACAGACCTCCATGCCAAACTGAGGACTTGGATGATGCCTTTCTAGAAGAGATGACCACACATTCAGACAGGAGAGACATAGTAATAATGGGATTTTAAAACTATCCTGATATTTGTTGGAAGTCCAGCTCTGCCAAAAATTTAAGGTCCAACAAATTCCTCACTTGCCTCGCAGATGATTTCATAGTCTAGAAGGTGGGAGAGGCAACAAGGGGAACAGCTCTTTTAGATCTGATCCTAACCAACAGAGATGATCTGGTTAATGGGGTGGAAGTGATGGGATCCTTAGGGGAGAGTAACCATGTTCTCCTGGAGATTATTATACAGAGGAAAGGGGAGGCCAAGTGTAGTCAGACATGCCTTCTAGACTTTAAGAAAGCTGATTTCAGAAAACTTAACAAATTACTGGGGGTGATCCCATGGTCAGGAATACTAAAAGAGAAGGGAGTTCATGGTGGATGGGAGTTTCTAAAAAGTGAGATACTGAAGGCACAACTTCAAACAGTTCCAATGAGGAGGAAAAATGGCAGGTGTCTAAAGAAACCAGTATGGATGTCTAAAGAACTGTCAACTGAGGAACATGTTAAAGGAACATGTACAAGAAATGGGAAAAGGGAGACATCACCAAAGAATAATTCAAACAAATAGGCAGCTCATGTAGGGGGAACATCAGAAAAGCAAAAGCACAGATGGAACTCAGGCTTGCTAGAGAGGTTAAAAACAATAAAAGGGGCTTTTTTTGGATATGTCAGTAGCAAAAGAAAGAACAGGAAAGTGGTAGGACCGCTGCGGGGAGAAGGTGGTGAAATGCTAACAGGGGACAGAGAAAAGGCAGAGCTACTCAACACCTTCTTTGCCTTGGTCTTCTCCCAAAAGAACAGTGCTCAACCTGGAGAAAATGGAGCAGATGATGCAGTAGGGGAAATGCAGCATAGAATAGGTAAAGAGGTTGTTCAGGAATACCTGGCCAGTATAAATGAATTCAAGGCTCCAGGACCAGATGAACCACATCAAAGGGTACTAAAAGAACTGGCAGAAGTAATCTCCAAACTAATACCCCAGAGGACAGGATTAAAATTCAAAATGACCTTAACAGATTAGAAAGCTGGGCCAAAACTAACAAAATGAATTTCAGCAGGGAGAAATGTAGGATACACTTGGGTAGTAAAAATGAAAAGCACAGATATAGGATGGGTGACACATGGCTTGAGGGCAGTACTTGTGAAAGGGGATCTAGGAGTCTAAGTGGACCACAAACTGAACATGAGTCAGCGGTGTGATATGGCAGCTAAAAAAGCCAATGTGATTCTAGGCTGCATCAATAGGAGTATAGTGTCTAGATCAAGAGAAGTAATAGTGCCACTCTATTCTGCTTTAGTCAGATCTCACCTGGAATACTGTGTCCAGTTCTGGGCACCACAGTTCCAGAAGGATATGGACAAGCTGGAACGTGTCCAGAGAAGGGCGACCAAAATGGTAAAAGGTCTGGAAGCCATGCCCTATGAGGAGCAGCTTAGGGAGCTGGATATGTTTAGCATGGGGAAGAGAACGTTAAAAGAGGGCATGATAGCCATGTTTAAATATTTGAAAGGATTTATACTGAGGATGGAGCAAGCTTGTTTTCTGCTGGACATGGAGCAATGGACTCAAACTACAGGAAAACAGCTTGCCAAAATTCTACCACTGTTAAACACTCAATCCACATATGTATAAATGTTTCTGACATATTACAACCCCTCCAGCAGCATGGCGTGATGGTTTTAATCATTCTCGAAAGTTGGACAGGGGAAAGATACCAATGATGTATTATTTTTAAAGTAGTTTCCCTAATGCTAGGCGATCTGGATTTGTATGGCGCTGAGGTCCAAATATGGGCCCATTCAGTATCAGATATTACAATTCAAAGTTCTTGTTCCCAGAATAGCTTCACATGTTGATTTGTTCCATGTAAGCACTCAAATAAGGAAAACCTGTGTTTATATATAGCATCAGCTGCTCCCTTACCTTGATGTGTCTGATTCACACAAAGCACCTCATGCAAGGTAAGTGCCCGTAATTGTTCACCTGCTAAGGCAAGATGGGTTGCAAAGTTATGAAGGTGATAGATCTGGAACCAAGTGGGATTTGCCAGTTGTAACTGAAGGTTCAGTTAGTCCATTTATAGATTTAGGCCTGCCACCCGCAAAGAGAGCTTGGATTCGATAGAGGACATAAGTTTTCCAGATGTTGAGTGGAAGACAAGAGCAAGCTATGTGGAAGTGGGGGTGAAGGAAGTTGGGCATTATCAGAGACAGATAAGGAGCAAGAGCATTTATCCATTTGTGCCAAATGAGCAGGGAGTTAGATATAAATGGATTGGGCAGTGCTTTGAGTTTATGCATCGTGGTTTTAGAGAACAGATAGCAAGTGCTGAACAGGGAGGGGGAACCTTTGCAATCAAACTCTTCCTCCCAACCTCTTGTTTTCAGATCAGGTGCCAAGAAGGAGAAAGAGGGGGATTGGCTGGTGGCAGAAATGCCACCGCCATGAATCCACAGAGAGGCAGCGGAGAGGAGGACTGGTAAGTAGAGTCCCTTTGTCACCACCAAGCTGGTGCCACTGTGTCTCCTTGGTCAGCCTTAGAAGGCAGAAAAAGATGCGACCTCCCCTCAAAGCCATTTTCCCACCCCAAAGTCTGTCTGTCTGTCACACTCTTTCTCCCTCTGCCAACCCCCAAGAAAGAAAAAGGAGGAAGAAGAAGAGGAGGCAGCAAGCAATCTGGACTTGAAGACAAATAACCTCCTCACAAACCTTGCACCAAATAAGGCACAGGCAGGAAGGTATCACTGCAGCTCCTGCAAAAGAAGCTCCCCACATGAGGCTATTGTGGAAAGGGTGGTTGGGTGGCTACAGAGGGCATGCAGGGCAGTGGGGGTGGGCTCCTGCACTTCAACTTCAGGAGCTTCCCACTGCAGGGCCCTCCAAGGCTGCCCGGCCTTGCTCAGCTCTTATGCAGTCCTGCCTCCCTCACACATACGCACACCTGAATTGCCTCGCTGCCTGAAAACTTCTTTCCTCCCTTCACAAGGGCATGATGGGGGAGCCTAAGAAGAGGCAAGAGAGTTCCTTCTGTCACTCTCAGTCTCTCATACATGCAGAGAGAGGACCCTCCACAGGTAATAACCCAATGTTGGGGAACACTTAGCCAATGTTGCAAGGGATGTAAGAAGGGACTCTCTCCTCCTCCCTTCCCTGCCATTCTGCTCCTTCTGTCAACCCAGGAAACCTGCGCACCCCCTTCTTTCTCTCACCCCCATCGCATCCCCTTCCTCTCTTCCCAAGTGACCAAGCAAGAGAACGTGCATGTGGCTGGGCACCCCAACCCTGCAAATGTGGAGGGACAACTATGGACTTTTTCGGACGGGGTTTTGCAACGCTAGCAGCCTTGTCCCCATTGCGAGGCTGCTGCGCTGCAGGGCGTCCCTTTCAGATGATGCTCTCCCCTGCCAATACTGTTGCGTAACTGCTGGGACACTGCAGCGTTATATTTGGCGGTTTTCTAATCACGAAAGTTGATTGTGATTAGAAAAGCACCAAATATGGCGCTGCAGCATCCCAGAGGTTACGCAACAGTATCGGAAGAGGATTGGCAGGGGAGAGCGTCATCCGAAAGGGACGCCCTGCAGCGCAGCAGCCTCGCAACAGGGACGAGGCTGCTAGCATTGCAAAACCCCGTCCGAAAAAGTCCTATGTTTAATAAAATAATTAATATGTAATAAGACGTAACACCTCCTCCCCTGCAAGCAGAGAATCTCAGATTTCATGGGTTTTCATGGTTTAAAAAAACAATTAAAAGAGTTTACCATGCCTCCTAAACAGTACAAACAAATGTTAGCTATGATGCCACTGCTGTTATCTCTGAGAAATCCTCCACCAGTGTCACCCTCCACGACTGCTGTGCTGCTGCCCAGTAGCTGCTTGGCACATTTAATCTGACTACTCAGCAAAAGACTATCTGACATGGGAGAACCTAGTGGCAGCAGTGCTGCCATCAACATAGCCTCTTGCCTAACAGAAGCATGCAATCCCACCACCACAGAAAGTTAGTGCCATTGATGGGTATTGATATTTAATGACAGTTTAATGACAATATTTTATATGTTTTTATCTACACTGTATACATTTTAGTTTGTAAGCTACCTTGACACCTAGGGAGTAAGATGTGATATAAATAACAATTATGATGACATCCCTACCAGTGTTTATATAGCTCTCTGCCCAGGGGATGAAACATTTCAAGCATCTGAAGCCACTGTCCTGAGTGTGTGAAGCATTGCAAACTTCCCACCACTGGATTTCCATATGGTGTTAGACTGCAGCCCTCATAATTCCTGACCATTATTCAAGCTGGCTGTTTAATTTCTATTTTATTGCTTTTTGTTGTTTTTATGATTGGGGGGAGGGATGGGATATAGGATTGTTTTTTAACTTTGAGCTTTTATTGTTATAATTATGGTTGTACTCTGCCTTGATTCCCTAGGGAAAAGGTGGAATATTAATTATTATTATTATTATTATTATTAATTATTTATTTATTCAGATGGTGATAGTGGGGTGGGTGGATGGGGGAGGGAGGGGAGTAGGAGTAGATCTTGCCTCCCTTCTCTCTTCGCCCCAGGATTGCCCCCCGGGATCGCTCCCGTAGCGGGAATGGCAACAGGAATGAAGGAAGGGGAGGAGTAGATCTTGGCTGCGTTCTCTGCCCCTGGGATCACCCCCCAGGATCGCTCTTGTGGCAGGAATGGCAATGCGGGGGCCAAGGGAGGGGAGGAGAGATTTTGTCTCCCTTCGCCCCCAGGATCACCCTCTGGTATCACTCCCATGGTGGGAATGGCGATGGGGTGAAGGGAGGGGAGGAGAAGATCTCGCCTCCCTTCTCCCTTTGCCCCCAGGATTGCCCCCCAGGATTGCTCCCATGGTAGGAATGGCAATGTGGGTGCAAAGGGAAGGAAGGAGGAGATCTCACCCCCCTTCTCCCTTTGCCCCTAGGATCTCTGCCCAGGATCACTCCCGTAGCAGGAATGGCGACAGGGGCATTCACTATTATCTGCCAATTTCATTATCGGTGGTGGGGGGGGGCTGGAACCAATCCCCCATGAATACGGCGGTCCTACTGTACTAACTGGAATTAAAATATGGGGAACTTAAAATGAACGGATCTAGCTTTATTATCATATTCTATTATTAAAACAACCCCGGGGTGACAACCAATGGCCCTGGAGTTGCTGAGTTGCTAAATATAGAAAACATCTTATGCTTACATTTTCTGATCCTATTAGTAAGGGTCAAAATACATTGTTTGCAAAGTATCAAAGCATTCTGACATCCTTCGCTGACTGTTCCAAAATGCAAGCTAGGCATTTTGCATGGAACTTCTGATTACGACTCTACCAATCACCATTTAATAACCAACAGAGTAATCCTTGGTGGCACTGGCAGGAGCAACAAGGTGGATGGACCACTTCATTCACAGCCCTGCTGGCTCAGACCAAACAGAGCAGAAGGAAGATACAGAGGTCTCACTCCTTCTGTCAACATTGGAGTGGGTTTCCTTTAAGTTTCCACTCCCATACCTCACAACAGAACAGATTGTTTCTGTGTCAGCTTGTTTTTTTCTGCTAGTTATCACTGGGAAGAAAACAAGCAATTGCTTTCTGCCCATGCAGAAAAATTTCCATTATTTAAAGGGAGCTTCCATTATAGAGTTCTCCTCACTACTCCACATCTGGTCCATTAGAGCTTCTGTCTGCCAATAGAGACCCAGGCCAGCAGAGGAAAATCTCAGTTTCATCCCAAATCCCTCTGGTCACCAGTAATGGGATCAGGGGTTAGGCTGCCTTCCACGGACCCAAAAACACTACACAATTACAGTGAGCCCTCAATAGCCACTGGGTTTTGGTTCCAAGACCCCCTGGGGATACCAAAATCTGTGGATGCTCGAGTCCCATTATATACAATGGCATAGTAAAATGGCATCCCTTATATAAAATGGTGAATAGCAAAGGTTTCTTTTTGGATTTATTTATTTTTAGTATTTTCAAACCATGGTTGGTTGGATCCATGGATAAAGAATCTGTGGATACAGAAGACCAACTGTATAACACTATGTTCCCACTTTAACTGCCATGGAAACATCCTGTGGAATCCAGGGATTTGCAGTTTAGGGCAGGTTATTCAGAGTTTTCAGACAGAAAGCTCCAGGGCCTCACAAGACTACAACCCCCATATTTCCATAGGCTGTTGCCATGCCAGTTAAGGTGGAATCATAATACTATAGTTGCATAGTGTGAAAGGGCACCATGTTAGTAGGATAACTTGTTCTAATTGCCTTCTTTCTTTGCTGAACAGCTTTGTTACCCAGCCTTACACCCCCTTTCTCCAATAATTCATAATTTGGCAATATGTTTAAGGTAGAACAGGACAAACCAAATTTTGGTTCAAGTAAAGGTCACTCAAAGGCCTAATGAAGTTGTCTTGGAAATTCCCCAATGAACATGCCCAGGATGGGATTAAGCAAAGTCCCTTACTCTGAGTAGTTAAGGTGGAATGTGCTAATCTTCCCTGGATGCACCTGGCAGCAAGTGATATTCCAAAAACAAACAGTGATCAGCATACCTGTTATCTTAACTCATCTCTGCAAATACCTTCCCTCCCACCTTTTCCTCTCCACAATGTGGAGGCTCCCATAAACCCATCAACCTTAAAATGTCTCAGCCCTTAGTGGCAATCAACAAAGTCAGAGTTTCCATTGTTTAATGGTGGGAAACTCATCTAAGCATTGCTTCACACTCAAAACACCCCTTAAGGGTACAATATTGGGTATAAATATTACCACCAAATCATAGCCAAGGTGTGCTGCTACAATGGGACACTATCACTCTGCTCGACTACGGTACCACCCTCATCTGAGTCTTTTCTTTGCTGCGCAAACCTCTGCTCTCTGGACAGGAAATTATAGCCCATTTCCCCTGACTCTATCTCCTCTATCCATGTCTGATTCTTCATTAGCTTTGTGTGGTTGTCTTGTGAGCATGAGTTCATGTGTGAATGCTTCTGTAATTATTTTCCAATAAAAACCATATTTTTTTTTTGGCTTTGTTACCCAAAATGCTCCTTGGAAAATTCCAAGAAAATATCGAGTTTCTAATATGTTGGGGAAATTAGCATCAACTCAACTTAGCTATGCAAAAGGGGGTAACAACGGAATCTTTTTAAACCAATTATACCAGTACTAGTCTGGATAGAATACTTAGTACACATTTAAAATTAAGTATGTTTTTTTATTAAGGAGTTCAAAAATAACACCAAACACACACATATTCACCCAGAAGAAGCATTCACTCAAGGCTATAGAAAGAAACAGTAGGAAAACTTGGATAGGGGGTAGCAAGAGGATCTTGAGGTGATACAGACCTGTCCTGTAGTCAACCTGGCAGGGTGGATGGAGGAAACTGGATGTGGCAACACATAGCAACAGAGTGTCCCCCTGTTACTGGCTGTGTGCCAAGAGGCATATTTGGGGGGGGGGGTCTTTTATACCTCCAAATACACCTGAGGGGATTGGTGCTTCATGGGTTGAAACAATGGATTCCATGAGCCTTCACGGATTGCACAATGAGTTTCCTGGTCTTGACAAAAGGTGAGGAAGATGCTAAATGTGTTTCTTAATGTCCACTGATTGGATTTTACCAGCTTTGAGCAACTTCTTTTAGGTTGGGAGCTGAGGAGAGGAAATTTCACAATCAGCAAGTACAAAAGGGTTTCTCCCATCCATTAACCTCCCATTTATGTGGAATGTGTCTTCTTTTGGCTTCTTAGCCCCAGACCTTCCTTTCCAGGGAAAAACCAGAAACGACCTTTTCTGAGACCATCCTGTCTTTTCCCTTGTACAAGGGCACAGTAATGAACCAAGTTGGCCAGTTTCTGAGGCCTATAGCCAATGCTAACATTCCAGAAGTGGGGTGCCTTGGAAGTGGGGTGCAAGCTTGGTTACAGCTTGGAGTCTCATCAGTGAGTACTGGTATACACAAGTGCAAAGGTCCCATAAGTTACCCAGCCTCTTTCAGCCATACCTTTGAACTGATTAAAATTCCTCAACTGGATATCATAATTTTAGTGACACAAATTGGTCCCCATGGACCTCAGCAATTTGGATAACGTCTTCTTTTGGTATTTGCTGTGTGATCCAGATCTTCATTTTAAAGGATTATTTTCTCCCCCACTTTTTAAAAATATTAAAAATTATGTTTTTTATCCTCCAGGGATTATTATTCCAGAGCAAAATAGACAAGGTTAAACACTATCTATAAAACAAAATCAGCTGTGCCAGGAAATGAATTACATAATATATCAGCCATCAACTCAGCTGTTCAAAAACTGCAAATATGTTCTTCCCCTTTTAGTCTGGATGAGTATTATATATATGGCTTCTCTCGCCATGAAGGTAAAAATGACCTTGGCTATTAGAAAGCCAGAATATATTGAGCTGGTTAGAATCAACACAGTTCCATTTCATTTAGTCTCCACTAAAATTGCAAGGAGTGAAAATAGAGATTGAATTTATTTTACTATATATTGCCTCATTTGAACTTTAGTAAGGCATTAGCCACTAAGGGAACCCCTTCCCTCCACCTCTCCCATAATCTCTTCTAGATGGCATGTTAAGGAAATTGCCTTGACTTTATTGATTCTCAGCTATGAGGTACCTCGTAACAGTCGGTGTGTTAAAGTGGGAAAATATATGCTGTACTACACCTGCAGTGTTGCAGCTCTTTGACCCTGTGGCTGTATCTCCCTTCACAGGAAACTGACGTTTTAAAATTACAAATTAGTATGTTATATCTTGGCAGCTTTTTTCTGGCCCTATTTTTGAAAAGTTGTATCAACTCAATCTGAGCCATTTCTGAGAGGTAGGAGGCCACCAAGCTCAGTGGAAAGGGCTTCAGGCCACAGCTGGCTCTGTTTGCAGCATTAACCTGACCTGTTGGATTTACAGTGATTTCTCTCCTGACAATACAATTTCTTCGATAGCACTCTGAAATTGGAGAGGGGGGGAATGTGGCATGTTTTTGTTACAATTCTATATAGGACAAGGAGTGGGTTGAAATGTCAGCATAAATCCAAACCCAGCTCCTATTTAGGATAAAAAAAAAAAAGACAAATAAGCATTTAAAGGACATCTCAGTAAATTCTGTAGCATATATGAACCCACATGATTTCTTCAAGCCCAGGGCAACTACACAGAGGATGGAAGCCGCTGACGCCACCACCACCAACCACCACACACCTGTTCAGTGGCCCACACTGGTGTGTTTTAGCATGCCCGAAGTGCCACAACTTCACTTCTAGCTACCAGTTCTGACCTTTTTTTTCCTTTGGGGTGTTTGAGGAAGTTTAGGTGGCTCTGGGCATTAGGGGAAGCAAACCACCACATTTTGGGGTGGTTTTGACCATTTTGGGGTGGGTTTTGGGCAAAACGTTGCCTGAAAAATCAACACCCGCCAAATAAAACAAGAAGCTTTGGGGGCTTCTTGGGCCACACTTAGGGGTCCAAAGGACCCAAAGTGACCCGTGGGCTGCATTTTGCCCTTCCCTCTTGTAGCCCAATTTTCATGTCAAAAATTCCTGTTAGAAAGCAGAATGGTTGATCAGCTATCCATATTGTCTTGCCTCCCATATGTCAGAATGACAACTTGTTTTGTGGGGGGTGCAAAAAGGGGGGCATTATCTATAATTGTGTATTCATTTTGTCTTTGCCTTTCAAAGAAATAACATCCAAAATATTTAAAATAGAGTTGTCCCTTCACATTCGCTGGGGTTTGGTTCCAGGACCCTCCGTGAATACCCAAATCCATGAATACTCAAGTCCCATTACATGCAATAGCATAGCAAAATGGTGTCCCTTATATAAGATGGCAAAATCACGGTTTGCTTTTTGGATTATTATTTTTAAAGAATATTTTCAAGCCGTGAATACTTAAAACTGTGAATGCCAAATCCATAAATGTGGAGGGACAAAACAACTTTGGATACTGTAACAGGGAGGATGCTTAAGATGTCACAGAAACTGCCAATAGCCAGCTTTTATATTCACATCCAAACTTGAAGAGCAAGTTTGATGGTTATTTTTAAGAGCTTGCTTTGGAACAGAAGTACTTGGGTTTACATGGCAGCAAAACTGCTTCTGCTACTTTTTAAATAATATGTTAACAATATGCATACCCTTAAGCTGAGTGCCATGACCTGGTAACTAGAGGCCCTTTCACACTACACAATTATAACAATAGGATTCCTCTTTAACTACACCCTATGGAATCCAGAGATTGGCAGTTTAGGGAGGGCTAGTTAAAATTCTCAGCCATAAAGCTTTAGTGTTCTCTACAAAGCCCAGCATTCTGCAAGAAGTAGCCATGGTGGTTAAACTGGAATCATTGAATCATAAGGGACCATGAGAGCCATCTAGTCCAATTTCCTCCAAGCATAGTGCTTTAATTCAGTAGTGTGAAAGAGCCCTGGTATAGTAAAGCACTTAAGTGTAGCAGCCTTTCAGTAGCATCCATCCTGGCTGTTCATTGGGTCCTTCTCGACAGGAAGTAGCCTAAAGTGCTCCCAGTGTTGTTTCCCTGAGCAACAAGGTCTACTTGAACAATGATGTGATCCTGATAAGATCAGTATTTTTGCACATTTGTGGGGCTTGAGTGAGATTTTTGCCCTGAAATTGTGTCAAAATTTAAATGTGGGGATAGAAGGCTTTGGAGGCACAAAGCTTGTGGTCTGCAAAAGTGGGGCCAAGGTGTTACCTTAAATGCCAGGGGTCTTAAGGACCCTCTGAATATCAATATTAATTTGGGGAATTAATATATTCAACTTGGCAATGTGAAAGAGGGCAACAAACAGGACCTTTTAACCTATGTATACTGGTACTCAAGAGGAGACAAGCTGGATAGTACAATTAATTAATCTTTATTTGAGAAAGCAATAATACAGTAACAACATTCACACACACACTCAAGCTTCAAGTGTTCATGCAAGGCTAGCGAATAAAGTAGGAAAGATTGGGATAGAGGAATAGAGCAAGGGGTTGTTTGGGGGTGATACGTTACCGATCAGAGGAGTTGAAGTTGTGGAGGAAACCAGCAGAATGGGGATCCCAAAGCAGGAATGGCTACACAATCTGACATGGGAGAAGAGGAAGATGAACTGTGTGCACTTGGGTGAAGTTTTGAAGGGGGTTTTATACCCAATACTATACCCTTTGGGGGATAGTATTTAGAGTGAAAGACAATGCTTCTCAGAGGTACTCAAGGTAAGACCATGGACACTCCGGATATGCTAACAACCCTTAATGTGCAGATACTTTGTAACTGAATGGAGGAATCAACCCTCTTTGTTTGGGGGAAGGTAGAGGTAAGACAGCTCTTCACAAACTTGAGTATCTCAGCTTAGGGTGATTGGATTAGGCAGATGTTCATGCAAGCAGTTGCCATTCACATTACCTTTCTTTGAGATTTGGGATGGCCCCTCTTTAGTGCATACCTGACTCTCAGCACTAGTCTTTGGGATTCCTGGTTTTGGGGAGTCCCCAGTTTACTGGCCACACTATGTGGAAGGCCACAGTTGACCAAATTATTAAATATTGCCAGTTGTTACAGATATGAGACAGGGGGTGTCAGGATAAGTAACAAAGGAGCCACATAGCCATTCCAATGTTTTGGAGCAGGGGTCAGGCCCACATGCCCTTCTAGGTGTTGTTTAATTGCAAATCCCAGCAGCACTAGCTAGCATAACAAATAGTGAGGAATGCTAGGAGTTGCAATCCAACATTATATGGAAGGCTGCTTAATTCCCACTGCTCTACAGCAACAGTGGTCCTTCTACTGTTTCTGAGTCACAATTCCATTATCTCTTACCACTGGCTACACCACCTATGGCTGATGGAGGTTGTAGACAAAAATATTTGGATAGCCACAGTCGCCCACCTATCTACACGCACATAAATTATAACAGTTCTGCTTCTGTACCTTTAACAGCAGCTTACTTTACAGACATTATAATGGCAAAGCTCTTCTTGAGAAAAGTGTTGCCTACTGAATTCCTGCATATTATGCAACTACACAAATATGGAGATACCAGGTGGTAGTTATTAAGTTTGGAGACTACTGTGCTACATATTTTACAGAGCACAGAATGGTCCCATACCCTCCAGCATTTCACAGATGAAAACTGGGACTCATGTGTCCAAATAACAGCAGAGTGTGATCATGATGGCAAAAACTGATGAGGAGGAAAAGACAAGCTAGGAAAGCCTGCAGTGTTTGCTTTTACCTTAGCCTATTGGGAAGGGGAAGACTCTGCTTCTTCCTCTGCTGAATTAACTGAGTGAAAACTACTTTTGCACTTTGAATGAATTTTGCAGCAACTGAGGTAATCTGAGAACAAAGGGAGAAATGAGAGGAGGAGAGAAAAACTAGGATGTTTTAAAAGCAGTTGAAAGAGTGGGGTGACAGAGGATTAATTGGGACTGTGGGCAGTTTGACACCACTTTATCCACCGTAGTTCTATCTTATGGAATCCTGGTATTTGTAGTTTGGTGAGGCACCAGAGTTCTCTGATAGAAAAAGCTAAGTACCTCACAAAACTACAAAGACCAAGACTCCATAGGATAGAACTATGGTGGATAAAGTGGTGTCAAGCTGCTGTATTTCTGCAGGATAGACAGTGTCTGCCAAATCAGGCAGAATAGGAATGGTTAGTACTTAGGATAAAATAAAAACTGCATATTCTCAGCTAAAAAATTATGATCCCAAATACAGCAAGCTCCTCCAAACAGGTACTGTATAGCCCTCAGGCAGGCAGGAGGGACAGGGGATTAGTTTCACAAAACTTTGCAGAATTAAATCACTTGTTCAGAATAAAGGAGGAACCAATTATTCAATCTGGCATCAAGCCTAATGGTAAACCAGTCATTAAAATAAACACAGGTAACAATAACAGCCATTAGAGAAGAAATGTTTACCACTTACATAGGGAGGCAAATTAACGTGTTTATTTTCCTAGGGTCCCAGGAAAATGTAGAACATTTGCAGAACAACATACAGGATAATGTAAGTGTAAATATAATATAAGTATGTAGAAATGGAGGGGGCTGAGTCCAAGGCTTAACAGAAAAATGGGGGGATTGAAGAAGGAGCCAACGAACATGAGAGGGAGAGCTTTCCAAGAAGTAGTTCCAACTCTATATCCATCAGCAAGAGGTAAAAAGCAATGGAGAAGGAAGATCTTTAGATGGTGGCAATGATCAAGCCTACAGAGGGCTTTGAAGATTGTCTTCCAGATCCAGAAAGAGATGGGAAGCTAGTATGTATAGAGATTGAAAGAGGGCCATAAGATGCTCCAAGTGATGAGAAAGGTGAATGAGTTGGCCAGTAGATCGCTAGAGATAAGGAAAACAACCTGTAATTGGGAATAAGGCAGGGAAAAATTAGATGTGACAGGAGAGTGGTTAAGGATGGTGACAAGCTGGAGTCAGGCAGGCTTTGTTAAAGAGAAGACCCCCAAGAAAGACTGCCTAGTGCAAATTCATCAAATGATTTCCCCATTTATAAAATTAAAATTCAGTTGCCTTTCTCCTGGAGTTGCTTCAAAAATTAATGAGGTAAGAAAATCTACACTTTGGATGTATATTTGTTGGATAAACAATTTGTTTCCACGTATGTGGGCTTTTCTTCATGGGTTCCCAGATTCTACACCCATCTACTTTTAAGTCTCACTGAGTTCAACAGATTTTTTACTCTCGTGTGAATCTGCCCGGGATTCAACCATTAGCTGCATTTCCATGCAAACTCCACAGAGTTAGGATTTTATCAGATGCACTAAATATGGTGCCATAACGACGCCACATAAACGCAAAGCGGCACACATACCAGAAGATGTCATCCTTTCATGTTTATGTCTTGTCAAAAAGCTGATCTATTTTATTGATGGGACAAGCCGTCAATAGATTGGCCGCGGCGATTTTTTGCCATCACTGCCAGTGTTTGAAACCTCGCACTTTTTTTCCCCACATGAATAGGCCAAAACACTTCTGGGTGAAATCACAACATCCAGATAGGTGACACTCTTTTTGTTAACTTTCCCGGGTTACCAGGGACTTTTTAAGTGTGTTTATGTACTTTTAAAAACTTTTTGTGTGTTATCTTTGTTTTTATTTTTTGAATTTCCCATGCTCTTCCGATCTTTTCATGAGAGTCCGCAGGATTTGATTCTAGAAGTGTACAGAACTCTGTTCACTCCTCCGCCATTGCTGGGGCTGCCTTTGGACAGGATGGAAGGTAAATGTGGTAAAGAGGATTCTTTTGCCGGCATAAAAATGTCACATATCATGCCAGCAAAAAAACACAAAAGGAGGGTGCCCTGATAAAGTCCTTAGATTGCAATATGCAGATGCATACGATGAGCATAAACTAAACAGGCTGAGTAACAGGGAATGGTGAGGTCAGAACTTTCTGACTAGCAGGGCAGAGTGAGTCCACATGTATTTTTTCCATTACTTGAGAGTCTATTATTTCAAAAAATATTTCTTAATTGGCAAGAACAAAAAAACTGTAAATATTGGGTTTGGTGGGGCTGGGTTAGTTCTTGTGCTGTTACTTTTTCTCAAAATACGGGTAACTTTGGAGGATAAAAGGAACTGGCTTTGGGAATCAGGTCAAGTCTGAGCTGTATTTTTATGCAGCATTAGATCATGTTAACATTAGATATTATCCAATGCAAGTCCTATTAGTGTCCCTGGCACTGTAACTGATGCTATACTTGCTCATTCTAAAAACACTTTTGTAGCTTTTCCTCCACTCAGACTGCTAGTCCCACCAAGCAGGCCAAGATAGACTTGTAGATGTTACAAGTGGTAGTGCAGAAGACTGCTTCATCTGAGGTATATGCCTTTCCTCAAATGGGGTAAGAGGAATAACAACGTGGTTTGTGCCTTTCAGAAGTGGATCTAATGGAAGAAAAATCCTACATTGAAACAAGAGCATGTGCAATGTCTGCTCAGAACTAAGTTCTATGGTGTTATCTAGACGGTGAAAATACTGCTCATAGAATGCGAGGAGAATATCTTTTGTCCCAACAAGATCCTGTGATGGTTCACCTTATTCAGAAGGAGGGGGGGGGGCAAAAACTCCATATACTCCATATATAAACTCCATATAAGCCTCCGCAACTTTTCTCAAAGTTTTTAAAATAATGTGTGGAAATGTGCATTACCACTTGTTTGGACAACCAATTTGCATCAGCATTCTCGGCAAGGGCGGAAGTGGAAAGCTGATTGGTCAGACATGTACAGGGGGTGAGTTTGCCAGCAATGAAGTGGCTGGAAGCACCATTTTGGAGTTTTGCGTTAGTGTGTGCTTTCTTGCTGCACTGAGGTGACCAAACAGCTTTTTAAAGCAGAAGGTCTCACATGTGCACCTTTGATTTACAGTTTTAAAATAATACACAGCAACAACTTGTGCAGAATAATAATGTGAGTAATTCACTCTCCACCACCATCTTGATTCTCAGGCATGGCTATGTGTGCACTTCAAACATGGATAGCTTCGCATACTGGCAATTTTGCCAAAGGACCATGGAGACAAATGAACACTGCTGCAAATTTGCATTAATGCGCAGCAATCCACATTATATCTTCTCTTATAGACAAGCCCTATTTGTTCAGATTATTCTCAGGTGAGATGGGCAGAGTATGGAAGCCTGAGAGAGTACTCTCATTCATACCAACTCAGAAGGAATTTCTGGTGGGTTCAATAGGGCTTATTCTTGGGTAAATGGGTAAATCTTTTTTAACAAGGCCCAGTCATTACAAGCCTTCAAATAACTCATAGGCTGGAATCTTGCAACCATCCACATGCTGCTGAATTGCAAATCCCAGCAGCTTTGGCCAGCATAGCCAGTGGTGAGGAATACTGGAGTTTGCAACTCAGCAACATCTGGAAGACCATACAATTCTCACCCCTTATTAGAATTTGAATTAGGATTCTACTAACTTTTAATGGGGTTGTGCTTTTAATCTTTCTTACAATGTTTTAGTTGTGTTTTATATCATTTCAGCTGTATGTTTTAAAGCAAATCGTTGTTTAACTGGTTTTTAAAAAAATTGTACTGTACTGCGGCATAGTGGTTTAAACATTGGGCTACAACTCTGGAGACCAGGGTTTGAATTCTCACTCACCCATGGAAACCCACTGGATGAACTTTAGCAAGTCACACTCTCAACCTCAGAGGAAGGCAAAGTCAAAGCCCCTCTGAACAAATCTTGCCAAGAAAAGCCTGTGATAGGGTTACCTTAGGATCACCATAAGTTGAAAACAACTTGAAGGCACACAACAACAAATCCTGTTTTTAATCAGTTGCAATCCACCTTGGATCCTATACAAGAAGATGGGATATAAATAAAATAAATTATGAATACAGTACAGGTCGACCCCTGTATCTGCAGGGGATACATTCTAAAAACCCCTGTAGATACCTGAAACTGTGGGTAATAGGGAACTCTATTATTTTAAATGAGATAAATGCTGGAGGTTGACCATAGAATCACACTGGAGGACCTTTATTTATTTATTTATTTATACCCCGCTCTTCAGCCACAAAGCTATCAGAGCGGCTTACAAATTGTTTTTAAGCAATAGCTATTTACACATCTAACTGCATTAAACAGCTTCCAATGTGTGTTAGCTAATTGCCCCCACAAGCTGGGTACTCATTTTACTGACCTACGAAAGGATGGAAGGCTGAGTGAACCTTGGAGCCCACTGGAATCGAATTTGCAACTTGCAAGGTGGTGACTTGCAGTACTGGCATTTAACCACTGCGCCACCAGGCCTAGACATGCCTACAGTGAACATACTTTTTATGTGGATAAGTGAAACCTTGGATACTGAATCTGTGGATATGGGGGTCAACCTGTTTTGTCTAGTTTCAGTAATTCTGATATTATTGTCGTTTCAGAGCTTGGTAAAATTATTTATTTATTTATTTATTTATTTATTAACTATCAGAGTTTTTGACTACAATCAGAGCTATCTAGTTGTCCTGACAGAAGAATTCTGGAAGTTGTAGTCCAAAAAAGTAACTTTTCCAAAGTCTACAGAGTTCTTATTTTTTTATTTTTGTGGTTTTACATTGTCAGCACACTATCTTGGGAACCTTTACCATTAAATACTATCTATTTAAAACACAATGTGGCTGATTGTGTTTTAAATAGATAGAATTGTGACAGACTGCACTTCACCTCAGGCACTTACACATTTCCTGGAGTGCTTCTAGATAAGACCTTTATCCTGCAATGGCCTTGCATCATTCATGGAATTTTCCTAGTGGCTGACTAGTCCCTTCACTTCCAGTTTTAAGTCCTTCCCAAGTTTTCTCCTTGTTCCCTCCAACTTTTTTCTTTCCATAAATAGTCTGTTAAAGAGAGGGAAACAACAGAAGAGCTTCACTTGTGTCTTTTGATTGCTAGCATTAGGAACCACCTTGGTCTCTGACATGCTAACTGATCAGGGATCCATTCTACTGTTAATGGTCCGGCCGCCAAAACATAATTCTCCAAGTAATGAACACAGGGGGTTTGCAGGAATGTGGCAACAGGGCCTCTTCCAAATAAGAACTCTCCACCCAATGAAATTTTCATTCAGTCTCTGAATATCAAGCATTGCAGAAATTTAAAACTTTACTTGAGCATTTAGAAATACAGGTAAAGCATCTAAAGAAAAGGGGCAGGGAAAGCTACCAAGGATATATGAACACAGCAAATATAAAAGTTCTGAGTATGGGGAATTTGCAGTGTCTCCCTCTCTGCAATGCTAGAAATTTGAGGACAGGAGGAAATATTCATTTTGAGGGACCGAATTCTTATTTGAGGGGGCAACGAGCTCATTTTGGCCCTCCATAGCTACACCCCTGGGGGTCTGCAAAGAGAATGAACTCCAGAGTCTGCTACACTCTACCCATAACCCACCAGATTCTGTCCTGGCTCAGTTTCCTTAGCTACCAGATCGTCGTTGTATAATAAGTAATAGAATTAAGCTGAGTGTTTTCAAGCTCCAGCAAGGAAAACAGTTGACAAAAGGGAACAACAAGATCTTGGACAAGAGGCCACAGGGGGAAAGTGTGTCTGTCACAGCAGCCTGCAGAAAACAGACTGATAAAAGCCATGGCCCCATCTACACGAGCCCCCCCCCCAAAAAAGCAGTGCCCTGCAGTAATAGCAAGTCGCAGCAGCTGCAACTTGTCTTAATGGTGTTTATGCTCTTAGTAGCCCCGTAAGCTTTGCATCCAAAGATGACAGCTGTCCTCTTCCCTTCCTCGATCCCCAAAAGGGTGGTCCTGGGGTGGCAGGGAACGAAGGAAGGGGAGAGGATGGCAGCTGCCCTCTTCCCTTCCTTGATCGCAGCAGCAGCAGCATGGGTAGGGGGTTGGCAGGTAACCAGGGAAGGAGAGAGGATGGCAGCCACCCTCTTCCCTTCCTCAATCCCAGATCGCTTGCTAAGGAAGGGTAATGGTGGCTGCGGGAGCTTGCCCTGTTAGGAAGCCCTGTCCCCTGTCCTTATCCAGCAATTGTCTCGGGCAGTAATTCCTATTGAACTGCTGTCCTAACAAGGGGGAATGTGCACCCCCTCACTGTTTTTCAAAAACTCTGGGACAAGCAGTGAAGGCTTTTCCCTTGGAGTTTTTGCCATTTGGGGTCCCACTCCTTCTGAATATGCTGTAAAGGGGCAGATTCCCATTAAGGCAAGTAGGCTTCTCCTTGAATTCAATGAGGAGTATTTTCACCGTTTAGACGAGGAGTATTTTCACAGCTAGAATGCAGTGAAGAGCAGGATGAGGGTCTGAAAGTGCTTTGGGCTAATGAATTTGCCACCTTTGGTTCATCACCTGGCATGGCAAGCGTTGCCCTGGCTGGTCCTAGACTGAACCCACTTTTCACTAGTGGCTGGGTTAATCCCTGTGAACCAGCCAGAGAGACAAGATGTCAGCACACAGTTGAAAGTCTCTAACAAGAAAACCCTCAAGTACTGCTTCTGTGGTTTGCTTTTTGACACTAGAATCTATGTCTTTTCTGTGTGTTTGAGTTTTATATAATCTTGCACTTTAGAAGTACAATATGAAGGTTTGACTCAACTGCTCTCAGTGCCTTAAGGGGCAGAAAAGTGGGATATACATTTGTCAGAATTAAGGTGAACAAGTCTGTGGGAAATCCATCATAACCTACTATGCATAAAAAAGAAAAGTACCATATATTCTGGCATATAAGATGACTGGGCATATAAGACCCCCTCCCCCCCAATTTCAGCCAAAAAGCTAGGCTTAGGCATATATTCGCCATATAAGGCCACCACCACCCCAATTTGGCTGGCTGGCTGACTGGCTGGGGGAGCCTTGCCAGCTGATCCTCTTTGTTTCCCAACTCATGAGGATCTCCTTGTGAGTTGGGAAAGCGAACAAGTTCAGCTGGCAGGGCAACATTCGCCCCTCTCTTCAACCTTCCAGTCAAACTGGACTCGAAGGTGGAAGAAAGGGGCGAAAATGCCCAGTTTGCCTCAGCAGCCCCCTTCCCTCCGTCTTGGCTCTTCCAAAGGGGACCAAGGCGGGTGAAGCGGGGGCGGCCGCGGCAAACCCCTAGATTCGCCCCCTCTCCCCACCTTCAAGGAAGGTGGGGAGAAGGGGCGAACATGCCCTGTTTGGCTCTACAGCCCTGATCCCTCCTTCTGGGCTCCCTTCCGAAGGAGCCCAGAAGAAGGCATTGGGGCTGCAGGGTTAAACTTGTCATCTTTGCTCGCTCTCCCCAACTTCCTGGAAGGTAGGGAGGGGGAGCGAATCTAGGGGTTTAACTCCGCAGCCCCGATGCCTCCTTCTGGGCTCCCTTTGCAAGGGAGCCCAGAAGAAGGCATCGGGGCTGCAGAGTTAAACGGGGCATCTTTGCTCCTTCTCCCCACCTTCCTTGAAGGTGGGGAGAGGGGGCAAATCCCGGGTTTGGCTGCACAGCCTCCACGTCCTCTTCCTGGGCTCCCTTCCAGGAGGGAGCCCAGAAGGAGGGATTGGGGCTATGGAGAGGGGGTGAATCCCGGGGTTTGGCTCCATGGCCCCGCGTCCTCCTTCTGGGCTCCCTTTGGAAGGGAGCCCAGAAGGAGGGATTGGGGCCGCAGAGCAAAACGGGGCATTTTCACCCTTTTTCTCCACCTTCAAGTAAGGTGGGGGGAAAGGGCGAATCTAGCGGTTTGCCTCGGCGCTACAGAGGTGATCAAGCCGCGGCCACGGCAAACCGCAACGTTCGCCCACCTCCTCTGTCTTCCGTTGCTCCCCAAAGGGGGAGAAGGCAGAGGAGGGGGGCGAATGAACTGCTAAACACTTTGCTTCAACCCTCCTGCCCCATCCCCTGCCTCTTCGCTCCGTTTGTGAAGAGGCAGGAGATAGGCAGGCGAAGCAAAAGTATATCCGGAGTATAAGACAACTCTCCATACTTGAGGGTTTTCTTGGAGGGCACTTTTGAGTGCTCAAAAGTCATCTTATACACCAGAATATACGGTATATTTATTACAGTCTTTCCATGAAATTTATCCATACTCTCCAACATTTCACAGATGAAAACTGAGACGCATGTGGCCAAGCAACATCAGAGTGTAGTCAAGATGGCAAAAATTATTAATCAGGGAGAACACACCAACTAGGACAGGTTGCAGTACTTTGCTTTTGCCTAAGCCTACAGGGAAGGACAAGACTGCACCCTCTCCTGTCCTGATCCCTCCCTCCTGCTGAGTTAATTGAGTGTAAACTATTTTTTCACTTCTCAGTTCGTAGCAACTGAAGTAAGCTGAGGACAAAGGAGAAAACTGGGAGGTAGAGAGAGAAACTGGGATGTGTTAAAGCACCTGAAAAAGTGGGATGGCAGAGGATTAATTAGGATTATCCTGCCAAATCACAACAGTTGGAGAGTATGTTATTATGTGGCCCAAATCTGGGGTGGAAATTGTGCAGCTGCTCCAGGTGTTGTTGAACATACTAATTTAAGAGTTAAGTTGCATTGTGCTGAATGGTGCTCAATATTTCTGCAATAAAGTAAATGCATGTAGCATTGCAACCCCAACAGTGCAATTTTAAACTTATTTATTCACCAATATGTTCTACTGCACACAGTGGTGTTTACTCCGTAGTAAATGTAAATTAGGGCTACAGCCTAAGGGCTAAATGACATACTCTATTAAGTGCACAGCAGCAGCTTAAAGTTATCTCTTTTGACTCACAGGTAAGCATGCAGAGACCTGGGAGAATATCAGACACCTTTAATATGCCACCACAGGGATGACAGGACATCACCAAAGGGCTCAAATATCAGATAACAATGTCCCTGTGGCGTTATGCCACCGTGCAGCTTCCGTTCCATCCATGTTCCTTTTTATTGACAGCTTAAGCCGTCAATAGATTTCCCGTTCCGTTTCTGAAACGGAATCATGGGCAAGCGATACGGTCCCCCATTCTGCTGGCGCTATGCCAGCTGAGGTGGGAGATCCCTGCTGAACACTTCCAGGTACGATCGGGACATCGAGGTAAGTTACAGCCTTTTTTGTACCCTCCCCGGGTTACTTGGTAAGTTTAAGGTGTGTAGGGGGGTTGTTTTGTTTTTTTTATTATTATTATTATTATTATTATTATTATTGTCTTTGTTAAAAATTTCCACAAACGACATCACACTTACCCTCCCAAACCAAACAAAATCTCAATACAGACAAAAGACACAAAAAATCCATACAAACAAGATAATAAATAAAATACACTATACATACAGCAAAATTACTTCCTACCATTCTGGTTCATGAACTTGCTATTTCCTCTCCTTTAACCTTTCATTAATTCCTTTGTATCCCTGTTTCTATACAGTATATGTAGAATTTCAGAATTTAAAATCCATGTGTTTCTATCCTTTGCCCACAAATCCTGGTACTCCATTTGTCCAAGGATTGGAGATAGCCACTCCCCAGTACATATAGATTTATGTGTATGAGTAGTTTCAATTCGCCTCCCTTGTTTGTCTATTTTATTCTAGTTTATCATCTAATTAAGTTACCCAATAAGCCAAATTACAGCCAATTCATTCCATTCTAACTTCAAGAATAAAGTTAATAAATAATTAAAATAAATAAAAAAACAAAAATAAAGTTAGGAGAGAGTGGGAGAAATGGATAGATTTCTTGAAGTTTAAGGTGTGTTTTTGTGCTTGCTATAAATTAAAAATCTCTCTCTCTCTCTCTCTCTCTCTCTCTCTCTCAATCTCTCTCATTTATTTTTAATTTTCCCATGTGCTCGTCCTCTCATGAGAACGGCCTGGGATTTCAAATAAGGACATGAATACAGCTCCACGCAAGCTGTATTCATTCCAGGGCTGCAGAGGGGAGGGGGAGGATGTGGCAAAGGTAAATGTGATAGATTTCCCTTGGTTTTTTTCTGGGCTGTGAGCCTGCTCTCTATTGCTTTTTATTGTATTGTAATTAGAAAGAAAGAAACTATTCCAGAACACGGCCTCACAGCCCGGAATAAAACCAAGGAAAATCTATGGATGCCAGCCGTGAAAGCCTTCGACTTCACAGTAAATGTGATAACTTTTCGTTCTCATGCCGGGAGGAGGACAGGAGGGGCGGTAGGAGATAGTGAGATGGGGATGCTATTTTTATCCCAGTCTGATAATCTCCTTGCCCTGGATGAAGTGTGAATAGAGGGTGCTCAAGTTCTTCCCTCCCCTCTCCCCCACTGGGCTTAAAAGAAAAGGAAGCAATCTCTGTTGGTGCCATGGAAAGATTTGATCTGTATTAGGTCCCTTCATGCTTACTTGGAAGTTTAAAAGAATCGTAATTTTCAGTTGCATACTACACATTCAATGTAGTATGCAGCATAGTTTAGCCCTAAGAGAGACTGTGTCAGTTTATTATCTGAATTTCCACTTTGTTTCAGAAATCAGGACTTAGCCATACACTTCCTTGTAAAATATCCCTTTTGAAATGTCATGTGAGAAACAATACTTTTTAAAAATATCTAACCCAATGTACTCACATACAGAGAGAATGAGTAGATCAATGGGAACAATATGGATTCCAAACTCCCACTTAGCTAGGAGATTTTGTGTCCTTGAATATATCATGATATGTATTATAAGACTAACACATTTGGAGGACCAAAATAATACAAATGTAGTAATAATACAAATGTAGTAAAAATAATACATGCATGCAAACCTATGTTTGAAGACCAAACTATTATTCATTCCAAAAATGGCAAAAGTGGCATTTTGAGGCCCCTAAAGACCACTCCCCATACTGTTAATTTTTCAAAACCCCGAATTCCCTGCATGACCTCTAGGTTGTGTGGAAGTGGTTTTTATAGAATCATAGAGTTGGAAGGGACCACAAGGGCCATCCAGTCCAACCCCCTGCCATGCAGGAATACACAATCAAACATTGTCATATTTGTGGATGTAAGAATCTTTTAACCCACAAGAGGCTTTTTTCAAAACTGGAAATGAACTTGACTTTAGTTACAGGTTTGTAAAAGTTCTCTCCCAGGCCAAAAACATTCAGGGAGCATAGTAAATTGCCTCCACACCCTCAGAGGTACAGAGGCACTCTGATTTTTAAATTTTCTTTCAAAAATAATCAGATTTAGGTCCAGTGAGAAGAGTGTGTGGCCCCTGGACCTCAGCCTAGTGCCTACCCATGCCTTATTTCAATGTTTATGAAATGTAGGTCTACTGATATTCAGCTCCCAGAATTCCCAGTTGATGATCAAGGTTTCTGGGAGTTGAAGTCCCACAATGCCTGGATACTTATGTTCAGAAATGATTGACTGATACACTTGATATACTCAAATCAGGAACAATCACTCTTCGCTGGCCAAGATCCAGTATGTCCTCTTGCCATGAGATCCTCCATAGCATCCAAGGAAACAAAGGTCAACTGCATCCCCCCCCAAGAAAATCACATTTACTAATGTCAAGTATGATCCTGAATTAAGAGCCTCTGCAACAACTCCAAGCCACTTCTTGCATCTATGGATATAATTGAATTTCTCATCTCTGTTTCTCAGCGTTGGAAAAATCATAGTTCTGTATGTGAACAGCCCTTGTATTATGCATCATGATGTTTGAGGTCTATGGACATTCTGTATGCAATGTTTGATCTGTTGTGGCTCAGTCAGATATGCAAGTTCCTGCTTGATGCTGCAGTCATCCAGTGAAGAGAACAAGACTGGGTTAGCCAGAAGTTTAGAGATTATGTCAAGAAAAATTATGGGGCAGACCAGAACCATTAAAATGCCCTTGTGCCAGCTATGCTAGCTGAGGGATTCTGGGAGTTGTGATAAAATAAGTAACTTTTCCAAGCTCTGCTCAGATTATTGGCTTCACAGGTTTCAGAAGAACTCTGTTTATTCCTTTCATTTCCTCTGTGGATAAGCATCTAGTTCATGAATAAGTGGGCAGCCAATTGCCTTGGGAACCGTTCTGTATAACAGAAGGCCATCAGGTTGTCTCTCTGTTCCTTTGACAGCTATTCATCTTCCCATGCACCTCATCCCTCTTGGTTTCGACAAAGGCCTTGCTGCCCTAGTCTGGAATGTTATCAAGGTATGCACTGACACCTCATTTGAAACTGAGATTTGCAGAGAGGTTACAAAAGGTCACAGTTAGAAACAGAACTAAGGATTCTAAATACCTAACACCTAGCATTCCCAATCCTGCTGTTACTCAGGTGTCAGCCTTGTAAAAAGACAGTCTCCCCACCCCAGAATGAATTAAGAAATCAACTTCAAGTGCCTATGAGTATTATTCAAATCCCTACATTACCAGATGGTGTAAAGACTGAATTTACAAAATACTGGAAGAAAATTAAGAGATCTTTTTTGTTCTATAAAAATATAGAAGATGCTGAAAAGGTCAGGATTCAGGACAGCACTTAAGTTGCAATGTTTGTGATTAGGTTCGTTACAGTGTGAGAGCACTTGCTAGGAAATAAATTCCACTAAGTACAGTGGGACTTCCTTCTGAGTAAAGAGATTTAGCTTCCAGTTATTATTCAGAATCGCAGTGAAAATGAATATACCTGTCTTTCAAAACAGTAACATTTTTCCATGCAAGTCACTACTCTCTCAGTTCTCTTATAGATTTAGTGAATGGGCTGAATGTCTCAATACAACCGGAAAATGGCTGAAAATATGAATTTGAGTCAGAAAGATAGAAATCAACCATAGCTTATTTTATTTTAACTTTGGGAAAGTTCTTCATTTAAAAAAATAAACCAAAAAAACCTCTAGCTAACCTCAGAGAAAGGGGGAGTAAAGATAAAGCACTGCGATAAAAGGAAATTACTTTTTTTTTTCAGATGCACATTACAATGTCAAATCAGATTCATTTATGTGCTGAAACTTTTGCAAATGAGAAGAAGCCATCTCTAAAACTATTTCTATTTTCAAGGTCAATAAGCAAAGAGCCAGCCCTCGTTCTTTGGAGATAGCATCCAGTCACATTCAGCAACTCCCTTGTCAGCCAGCTGTTATCTACATAGCCCACTTCTGCTATTTGATGTACTGCTGGGTTCAGACACCCTTAACGTTCCGCATTTTCTAGTATGGAAATCTCCATCCATGTCCTTAGACCGACAACTGGCTAGAAAAAGAACATACAAAACGATTCAAAATTCTGCATTTATTACCATTACCATAGTGACATGTGCCTAAAATAGTTTTCACATAGTCCATGTGTCAAGTTGATCAAGAAAGGTGTTGTACATTTCCAGTGAGAGATGTAGTGTTTGTTTTCTGCAGACCAAACAATGATGTCCATAACTGTGACGTTTGGGTGTGTCTGAGTAAGAAAGCTACAGACTCACTGAGGTACAATTAAATGTTCTTCTCACTTATCTTGTTCCCAGATAAGTGGGAAGGTATTACACTACCTTTTATGGGAGCCACTTTGTTTCTATTCCAACTGCACTCTACAATTACTGCTGAAGTAATTGCTTTTCAGTGCTCATTAGTGGTAACTAAATTAGTGTTTGCCCACATCCAGCTATCATAGGAGACCGTAAGGGTGTGAACCAGGTGAAACTGAAATTGGGCAACACTGAAGTAGTAATAGTCTGACAGACTCATAGACTGAGATTGACAAGCACCTCTCAGCAATACAACTCATTACACCTAAATCTCTCTCCCTTCCTCCCCCCACCCTCCAAAAGCGAGGAGATTATCAGACAGGAACACACAAACGTTCCTGTCCCGCTACCAAAAAAAAAAAGTCCTTGTCCCGGCACAATAACAAAAATTAGCAGACCTACCTTGAGTAGCATCAACAGGCAACCCACCATGAATGGAGCTCTAATGGAGCTTGGTTCACTTCCTGGTTTGAAATCTTGCCGATTCTCATGTGAAGACGTGAGCACAGCAAACTTTTTTAAAAAAACAAAAAAAAAGTACACACAAGCACAGAAACACACTTTACAGAGTACAAGTAACCTGGGGAGGTTCATAAAAAAGAGTGTAGCCTACCTGGTTTTCATGATCTCACCTGGAAGTGTTCTGGCAGGACTGCCCATTTACACTGTATTCATGGGGAATAATGGCACGAGGTTTCAGACACCGGCAATGCCAGCACCAAAATGGAATGGGGGAATCTATTGATAGCTCAGCCCATCAGTGAAAAGAAATACCATAGTGATGCTAGCGGAATGCAAAAGGAGGACATTGTCTGATATTGGTGGCCTTTTGCGTTCCTTTGGCATCATTGGACTTTTTCAGACACTCCTTACTGCGCAAGAAGCCACAATTACAATGCTGTCATGCAGCAGGGGGTCCGTTTCGGATGCCGCCGTCCCTCTCCCGGCATCATCCGTGACTGTTCCGGGTTTGATTGAAGGCAGCCATGTCATTTTTTACTCACTGACAACTTCCGTGAGTAAAATATGATGTGGCTGCCTCCAATCATACCTGGAACAGTCACAGACGACACAGAGATGGGGACGGCATCGTCCGAAACAGACCCCCTGCTGTGCGACAGCGTCGTAACTGTTCCAGGGGCTGCTTGCATGGTAAGGGATGTCTGAAAAAGTCCATTATCACACCACATTTGCTGCATCTGATAATCTCCTGAGTTTATCTACTGTTATGGGGTTGAGAAGAAACAGAAGTTCTTTACCAGCCTGCACCACAGGACGAACACCACCATCCCCACATTGCCGTCGGCAAATCTGTGCTCAAGTCCGTTCAGCAGTTCACCTACCTGGGAAGCATCATCTCCTCAGATGCCAAGATTGACAAAGAGATCGATCACAGATTAGCAAAGGCATATAGTGCATTTGGAAGACTTCACAAAAGAGTCTGGAGCAATAAACACCTGAGGCAAAGCACAAAAATCAGTGTGTATAGAGCCATCGTACTGTCTATCCTCCTTTATGGATCTGAAACATGGGTCACCTATCGCCACCACCTACGACTCCTCGAGCGCTTTCATCAGCGCTGTCTACGCACAATCCTAAATATACACTGGACTGACTATGTGACGAATGTTGCTGTCCTTGAGCAAGCAGGGATCACCAGCACTGAGGCCATGATATTGAGAACACAGCTGCGCTGGGCAGGGCACGTTTCTAGGATGGAGGACCATCGCCTCCCAAAAATACTACTCTACGGTGAACTTGCCACGGGTCAGCGTAAGAGGGGCGCTCCAAAAAAGCGATACAAAGACTCCCTGAAACAACATCTCAGGCTTGGCCAAATTGATCACCAACAGTGGTCCGCCCTGGCCTCACATCGGGAGGCATGGAGACGCACTATCCACAATGCTGCAGCCTTATTTGAGAACTCACGACAAACAAGTCTTGAAGAGAAACGACAATGCAGAAAGAATCACAACCCAAAAACATCACCCAAGGAGACCTTCTGCTGTGCTTTTTGCAACCGGACTTGTTTATCTCGGATTGGCCTTTTTAGTCATCAGCGTGCTTGCAGAAAACGCGGGATGAGTCCTTCCTGAATCTTCGTTTGCGAAGAAAAGCCAGAGATGGGGTTGAGATTCATATTAGCCAGGTGTTAAACTTGTGAAATCTACTTTGGTTTTACTTAGACTCCTAGGACCCAGCATACAAAAGATATACACTTAGAATTACAGAATTATGAGTCTAGGAATGTGCTTGCTATGGACTGTTGCTTCTTTAACAGGCAAGCCCAGGAGACCTCAATGTAAGCAGGCCTTGTGGATACAATAGAAAATAATCTTTCAAGTTAGGAGGAGGTGCTGGTCTCCTTCCCTCAGAGGACAATCCTGGTACTCTTGGTTACGCTTTATGTTTCTTAAAGCAGATGTTGCTTTGTGTTCTATGCACTAAATACCCTAGTAAAGACATCTCTCTGTAGTGCTGTTTTCCCTATTCTATGGATGCCGGCCGTGAAAGCCCTCAACCACAAACATGTTTTTTGTCCTTCAAATTTTCCCTGCTTTCCCAAGGAAGACAGAGGTCTGTGTTAACTGCAAACAACCTATAGTTTTGGAGCCATGAAAGAGTCTGAAGAAGAATCAGAGCTGGGGACTTCTGGGACCTCTGAAAGCCACTGGCTCTCCTCAATATGAAAGGGAAACAGCAAATGTTGAGACATCCATTGGAGCACTTTATTTATTTAGTTAGTTAGTTAGTTAGTTTATTTTAATATCCATGCCACCTTTCTCCCAGAGTGGGACCCAAGGTGGCTCACAAAAATACCAAATTAAAATATGTCAGGACAATTTAAAATGATTAAAATCATCACAATTTAAAATTTTAAAATTATTTAAAACATATAAAAATTTTTAAAAAATAAAAGCACACCGCAATGAAAACGTCTGTGGGCACAATTACATATTAAAAGCCTGCTTGAATAAAAATGTCTAAAGAAAAACAGGGAGGAGGCCAACCCAGCTTCTGTGTGGAAGGGAGTTCCAGAGGGTGGAAGCAGCCACTGAGAAGGTGTGCACTCTCGCTCTCTTGCTCTCTCTTTCTCATCTCCTCACCAATCAAACCTGTGATGATGGCGGGACTGAGAGAAAGTCTTTCCCTGAAGATCTTAGAACCCTTGCAGATTCATATGAGGGGATATGGTCTTTCAGGTAATCTGGACCCAAGCTGAATAGGGCTTTAAAAGTCATGACCAGCACTGTAAATGATAAAGCAGAGTTGGGCATGTGCAGAGAGGTAGAGGCCTGGTTTAGGCTCTCCCAACCCTGCAAAGTCTATTAACCTAAACTGGAAATTAAAGTCCAGTTACTTCTGGTTACTTCTTTCAGTTTTCATTTTTATTTTATTGGTTTTGTTTTAGCTTTCTTTGCTATTCCAATGTAGGGGGTTCCTGAAACAGTGACCTATGGCAAAACCATGCTCCCTAGACATGGTTTTGGCCCAATAGTATTTTTTAAAGAGAAATTTGGGGGGGGGGGGTGGACTGGTGGCATCTGGAAAGTGAGGTGGGGGTACCTGTGGGCTGTACAAGAGTATCCCTATGCTGCGTGTGACCCACAAACTACAATTTCCACCCCTGCCCTAAAGCAAGAGAACTTTATTTTAAAGTGTCTGTAAAACTTTTCTGTAACCTTTAGGCATTTAATGTACTTGGTGGTTTTCTTTTCTAATCTTCCACCCGTTCGCTTTTAATGTAAAGTAATTTATCAGAGGGTTGTACTTTTCCAGGTGCTGTAATCCTTCTTTTACTCCTGCTGTTACAAACAACCTTCTTTTTATCTCACATGCCTCAAAAAAGCTACTAAGAATCTGGACACTTAATAACTGAGTTATATGTTTTTCTGAGTACTAGTTAAAGAAGTGTCAAGTAGCTTCAAGTTCTTTAGTTGTCAGTCTGTATACCCTAGCAATGCAAGAGAGGGGCATAGTGTTTTGAGAAGCCAAAAATATAAGCAGAAAATATTCCATTGAAATGAACAGCTTGCCAAGATGCTTTGGAGCAATCAGTTTTACAACAGGTATATTTTTAAAAGGGTGAAGCCTACAAGCAGGGATGGAAATCATGCGGCCCTCCAGATGTTGCTTGGCTGGAACTCCTATCTGGCCTAGTCAGCATTGTCAATGGTGAAGAATGCTGGAAGTTGCACTCCAACAGCATCTGGAGTTCTATGTGTTTCCCATCCCTGCTGTACAACATCAAGGATAGTAATTGTTCTTGTTTGCTCTCAAGACATTTCCAGCCTAGGGCAATGCTAAGGTGGCACTAAGGTAAGGTGTTGTTTTTGGGGGGGGCAGGGCTTGTTCAGAGGGGCTTTTAAAACATAAAGTAGGAAGTAGCCTCATGGGCCATCGAGTCCAACACCCTGTTCAATGCAGGATCTCCAGCAAGAGCATCCCTAGCACATTTGTCAAACTAACTTAATACATATTTCTTGGACTAGTCTGAAGATCTGTGAACAGCTTTCTTCCACCTGCTCCCGCAGTACCGGTAATCCTGATACAGATGGCTCTTTCCTCACTGAGAAGAGTGATCTGCATGGAGATCTTTGGGGGACAGGATGGAGAGCCTTCTCTTCATCCAGCCCCAGAGAACCTGCCCCATATAATATTTTTTTTCTTGCTGCTAGCAGTTGGGATGCAGGACAGGACATCCAATGGTGATGCACTTAAGACCTATGGGGCTGGCAAATGGCCTCCAGATGACAGGTTGTACAACCCAATCTAGCCCAACCTCCCTGCTTAGTGCTGGCTCTGCGGTGAATGATGCAACTACAGATGGGCTCTAATTAAACACTTCCAGCATCTGCGAACCCATAGCCTCCCCAAGGTATGTCCCACTGCGGCGCAACTGGAAACCTCCTATCCTCCTAACACTTAGCAAAAATCCTGCTTCACTGCAGTTTCCACCTATTAACATTAACACCTGCTAATGCTGGCATATCAAGAATTTCATTGAAAAGAATGGACAACCCAGTGTGTTATCCTGGATGCTGTTAGAACAATTTGGAGCAGTGACCCTTTGTATTCAGAAAAAAACACCTCTAAGCTAATTCCAGAAACTAGTGGAGGGGCAAAGGAAAGGTCAAAGAAGGTAGAAAATGGAAACCTGCTGTGTGTTCAGGTTTGACCTCTGTCAAAGTAGTCCAGTGTAAAATTTTGTTAGAAATTACTGTTGAGATACTAAAACCACAGATACACAAAATGAAATCCTTGGGGGCTGCTGAATAAAGATGGTATGATGTAGCAGATGTTAAATTGTGTCAATATCTAATAGCAAGAGATCGTGACTGTTAACAATATGTGTATGTAGGATGACCAGATACAAAGGCAAACAGGGCTCCTGTATCTAACAACTATGTAGAAGAAGGAGTTTCAACAATTTACACTCTCTTATCCCTTGTATGACAAGATGCATGCCCCTAAGACATCTTTTCTATACCACTGTTCCAGAAACAGTGGCTTTGCATCTTGTCCTCTTGTCTGCATGTCACCTGCAATCAATGATATCTTCATAGATAGTTTTAATGTGAATACTGTAATGACTAATAATTCAAGATTATATGAGAGCAAGTTATACCAATATTCCCTCTAGCCCTGTAATTTGTTTTCAAGAGGCAAGCCATAAAAACCCACTGGGTGACCTTGGGCAAGTCACACACTCTCAGCCATCAGAAAACCCTGTGATAGGGTCACCTTAGGGTCGTCAAGTCAGAAATGACTTGATGGCACACAATAACAAATTGGAAAGTACCTAAGTGATAATCATTTGTCTATAGTAACAACTATTCTGTCTCACTGAATCAATAGAAACCTGTGTTTTTCATTTTTGCTTTCTTCAGTTGTTTCCATTTGACTCACATCAGTTGTGATTCTACTTGTACTTGCATTGAATTTAATGGGATTTCTGAATAGACAGAATTACTTTTTGCAGTAATAAGGTACTACCTTTAGAGTAAATAAACCAGGGATAAGAATTGTGTATTCCTCCAGATGTTGTCAAACTGCAATTCCCTACAGTGCTCTGCAGCCCTAGCCAACATAGCAAATAGCGTGGAATGCTGGGAGCTGCAGTTCAGCAGCTGGAGGGTCACACAATTCCCACTCCTGAAACAAAATTAGGACATTATTACCCAACTATGGACTTGTAAACCTGTGAAGAAGAATTTCCATTTCTGAAAGACTAGATGAAGGAGAGGAAATTGTGTGACACTGAATATGTTGATGGACTACAACCCACAGCATTCCTCTCCATTGCCTATGGTGGCTGGGGCTGCTGGGAGTTGCAGTCCAAGGACATTTGGAGGGTTGCGTAATTCCCTGGTCAAGAGATTAAAAAACAGTTTTGAAAGTTAGTACACATACTTCAAGAAGATTTCAAAGAGCAATTCCTACATGAAGCTGATTAAATCCATTTGCAGGTTGCACAATATCATATTGCTCTCAGTAAGGACTAGGAGTGGCTAATTGACCAACAGAAAGTAATTGTTCCTCCTTAGGTGTTCCCAAGTAAACTATTAATCTTACTTTGTCCATTCATTTCCAATTGGAAGAGGATCACACCCTCTTGCTATTCTGAAGGGCTCTGATTTTGCTTGCTCTAGATAGTTAAGTGACACACCTCTCTCTTGCTCTACTGAGTTTAATTCCTGTTCAGATTCTTCCTCAATAATTACAACCACTGGTTGACCATGAACAGATGTCTCCTGTATATGTAAGAAAGAGAGAGAAATTATGTAGATCAGAGTGGGCAACCTGTAGCCTTTCAGATATTGCTCATAAACAGTGGGATTTGCAACCCAACAATATTTGATGGGTGATTCAAGTTACCTAGTCTTGGTCTGGGCATATGAATGAATGGACAGATGGACAAATGGAAAGACAGACAAATTAATCATATGCATCTGATAAAATCACACTTGAATCGATGATGACCAATTCAAGTTGGTGTCCCTTTATTATTTTGTTAACAAACTACTAGAGTTTTTGTTGTTTCATGCTATTGAGTTTGTTGTTGTGTGCCTTTAAGTCCTTTCCAACTTATGGTAGCATCACAATGAACCTATCATAAGATTTTCTTGGAAAGAATTGTTCAGAGGGGATTTACCATTGGCTTCCTCTGAGGCTAAGAGAGTGGGACTTACTGAAGTTCACCCAGTTAGTTTCCAAGGATGAGCAGAGATTTGAATCCTGGTCTCCAGAATCTAAATAAGGACTTCATCAGACCAGGCAAATATGGCATCATAACAACACCTAATTAACATGAAAGGGCACGCATATCAAATGACGTCGTCCTTTCACGATAACGTCATGTCCAAAACCCATTCCTTTTTATTGACGGGCCAAGCTGTCAGTTCATCTTCCATGGTGCTCTTTTGCCAGAATTGCCAGCATTTGAAACTTCACGCCATTGTGCTTAGTGAATACAGTGTCAATTGGCAGAACACTTGCAAGTGAGATTGCGACAGCCAGGTATGGGACGCTCTTTTTATGACCCACACACACACCCTGGTTTACTTGTAATTTTTAAAGTGTGTTCCTGTTCTTGTATCTACATTTAGTGTGTTTATTTTGATTTATTTCTCAAATTTACCACACTTGCGTCTTCTTGCGAGAATCGGCGAGATCTCAAACCAGGAAGTGAATGGAGCTTCGTTCACTCTCCGTCAATGCTGAGGCTGCCTATTCACACATAACAAAGGTAGGTCTGATAAAGAGGGTTTTTTTGCCGGCATAAAAATGGTTTAAAATATCAAAAGAACGTTTGAGGAGGGTGGTCAATGCTCAAACCACTACACCATGCTGGCTCTCTGTATACTGAGTTCAAAGCTGGCCTATTAAACTGTAAAAGGTTTCATGCAGAATGTTTTAATACAAACCCCTAGCTCTGTGGACAACCAAGGGCAATTTATTAATGTTTACTGTTTAATATTAACATATTAGCCAGCATATGGAATGAGACTCAAAGTGTTGTCTCTCCTAGTCACAGAATTTACGAGGTTTCATTCACCACAAATGAGAAAGCCCTTCGCCACAACATCCGCAGCACTTGGTTTCAGAGGTGTTTGACATCCAAACCTAAAGGGACTTCAGACCAGAGTCTCAGAACCGTAACTATTCTTGTTCCTTCAACAAATCCTCTAAATAGGTTTTGTGAGTTGTTGTAGTTTTAATCCACTATTGTATTGACCAGTTCAGTCAGCACTATGATGTTGCTTAGCAACAAGCATTTTCTCTTTCGATCTCTTCCCTCCTGCCATATGTTTATAATGACAAAAAAAGAAAGAGAAACAATTTAGGGAAGGAAGGCTGACATTGTGTGTGTGTGTGTGTGTGTGTGTGTGTATAAAATATCTCAGAATATCACCTAATACAGAGGTCTCCAGAATAAAATTATCAATGCTCTATGGCGGGACCTGTTTTGAAACACTTCACAGTCTAAGGTCTTGTCGATGCAGTGAAAATAATCCGAACAGCATGTGAACGTACAGCAATCCGTTCATATGGGCATGGACATAAATACCTGTCATTCAGAAGGGGGAAGCCAAATCCACCACAAAATCCATGTGCATTGCATCTGGGGCTTTGTCTAGATTTTTTAAAAAGTTCCTTGCAACATGCGAATGGGCAGTAATTTGAACACTCGCATTTGCACAGATATGAACAGGCAACGTAATCTGATTGGCTGGACAAGCATGGGGCAGGGCTAGCAAACAGGGAAAGCACCTGCAGCCACCATGTTGAATTTTTGGCTAAGCAAGGATCTGGTAAGTTGATAACATGGCGATCTTATACTCCTTTTTTTTTTCTTTTTTTGTAAATAGAAACCATTGCTTGTGTGCACCATGGGAAACTGGTTTTTTTATTTAAAAATAATTGGCAGTGGAAGATTTAAAATCACGAGTAAATCACTCGCGGCCGCCATCATGGCAAGGGAGTCATACAGAGTTTAGAGGGGCTCTTTTCACCATGAAGACAGGTCACATCATTGTGAATGCCTGCTTTTTGGGATGTGTTCATATTTCCCCCCCTCGTATAGACAGGACCTAAATTCTGTTAAGAGTTTAACTCTGATTCACTTCCTTCCTCAGCCATTATGATCAACTGGCTGGCCATGTAGGGGAGATTGCAATTTCTCAAACTAGCCTATCAGCCAGGGTTGTTGAGGACAACAACAACAAAATATAACTCCACATACACCTTCTCAGAGAAATGTGTTAGATAATGCAAAGTACTTTTTAAAAAATCTATTGGCCATAGTATTCAGAGTGACACTTAGAAGGAAATGTCTCATGTTTCCCTCAGATTTTGAAAAATATCCTGGATGTCTGAATTACATGGGCCAATTCATACAAGCATCGAGACTGATCTGTCACCAAAGGGTGGTTTTTGAAACCCATATTTTGGCATAGCATGATAGTTACATGTTCTGGAACATATTGTGTGTGTATGCGTGTGCCTTCAAGTCACCTATTGACTTATGGTGACCCCATGTATTTCATGGAGTTTTCTGAGGCAAGGAATCCTCAGAAGCAGTTTTGTGAGTTCCTTCCTCTGAAATATAACCTACAGCTCCTGGTATTCGTTGGCAGTCTCCCATCCAAGTACTAACCAGACCTGACCCTGCTTAGCTTCCAAGAACCAATGGAATCTGGTGCCTTTAGGGTACTTAGGCCCTGTGAAACATATCATACCTGTCAACATTTTACAGATGAAAACCAGGATACATAAAGCCAAGCAATATCAGAGTATAGTCAAGATGGGAAAAACTAACAGTGATGAAGCCACAAGCTGAGAGAGGCTGCAGAAGTGTGTTGTTGCCTGAGCCTCCTGGGAAGGGAATTTTAAATCTGCCACTGCCAAACTTTTTAAAAACAGTTTCCCATGATGCACACAAGCTATAGTTCATATTTACAAAAAAAAAGAGGAACAAAGAGTATAAGATCACCGTGTTATCGAGTTACAGGACCCTTGCTTAGCCAAAAATTCAACATGGCAGCCACAGCCACTTTCCCTGTTTGCTAGACCCACCCCCATGCTCATCCAATCAGATTACGCTGCCTGTTCGTATCTGTGCTAATGCAAGTGTTCAAATGATCACACATTCACAGGTCGTATGGAGCTTTTTAAAAAATCTGGACAAAGCCCTGGATGCAATGCACATGGACCTTGCAGTGGATTTGGCTGCCCCCCTTCTGAATTACACGTATTTATGTGCATGTCTGTATGAATGGATCACCATACAATCGCATCCTGTTCATATTATTTTGACCGTATGGACAAGACCTCAGTTTACACAATTGGATTAAGGTAAGGAGAACAAAGCAGCAAAGTGAGAGAAGAAGAGAGAAACTAGGACACTTTAAAAGCAGATGAAAAGCAGGAAGACAGAGGAATAATCAGGACTGTCCCTGCCAAATTGGGACAATTGGAGGTGTGATGAATCTTTAGTTTTAATTTTAGCATTTTTAGCCTGATGCCTCTTACTCTGAAAGAAACTTAAAGGTGCATTCTTCCTGTAAAAAATCCCTCTCCCCAAAGTCATTCCAGTAATTGAAGTTATATAGTACCAAACCAGAATCCATTTTTTCTTTCTCTTCTGCAGCCAAATTTTAAAAATAGCCTGTGAGTCATTTCTCCCACAGTTACATAGTGTTGACTTGAAGTTGTGCTCTTAAACTTTGTCCCTCTATTTTTTTTGTCTGCTTAAAGTTTGGAAAGGTGGTGTTTTTTAAAATGGGAAATACTCCATTGTCATTATATTGAGGGGGGGGTTGGAACTCTTCACATCTTCATTATAGAAAAGTGACTAAAATAGTGAGGTTTGGTTACATATTCCAAAAAACATTAGGATGCTAAAAGCTGGCATGTGAGACAAAACACACCTATGTAGTGTGTTTTGTGTCACATAGATCTTGCAAAATAAAATAATCTTACATGTATACACACCAGTTGTGAGGCAAAAGACATGAAATTCTCTCCCACTATATTACTTGCTACATGGGAGGGCAGTAAAGATGCTACCAGTTGTTATGTGATTTTACAAAAGGATTGTGGTTATGCCTGTCTTAGGACTTTATCAGACATGGAAAATACAGCATCATAACAACACCCAATGAACATGAACATTTTGCATGACGTCATGCTTTCACGTCCTTATGTTGTAAATAAGGCGTTCCTTTTTATTGATGGGTCAAGCCATCAATTGATCGGCCATGACATGGGGTGTTTGTTTGTTTGCATAATTGTGAGCATCTGAAACCGCGGCCTGTTCTGCTGGCATGATTTCAATGTTAACGGGTGGCCCCTGCCAGAACATTTCCAGGTGAGAATGCAAAAGCTAGCTAGGGATGCTCTTCCCATTTTGCAGGCATGTTTTTAAGTGTTTTTCAGTGCCTCTGCTTGTTTTCTTTTTTAATTTAGCTGTTTTTAGACTTTTAAGAGCTCTCGCATCTTCTCGCGAGAACCACTGATACTATGTGCGCCTGCCAACACGGACGTATGGGGCTGTTTTTTCATGCTATGACGGCAACGTTTGATATAAAGCATTTTTTTGCCGGCATGCTAATGGTTTAAAATGTGGGGGGGGGGTGTTTTTAGAGGCTCATCTGATAAAGTCCCTGCTCCAAAGAGTAACATGTAACACATCAAGTGACATAATTACTTGTAACCCATTACTTCCATGTTATGTTTAGAACCCCAGAAAATCAGGATTCTAAAATTCCACGAGGAGCCTTCATGACAGAGAAGGCTTCCTGCTGCCCTTAGTCTGCCTCTAGACATGGAGGGCAATACAAAGACAATAGAAGGCGGGAGAGCTCTTTTCCTCTTCCATATAGCCCCTTTTGCATGTTTAGGATCCCTGGATCTCTCAGTGTTGAAAATGTCCCCAAAGTCTGTTCATGTGCACGCACGCACACACACACTGGCTGCTGGAGATGCAGTTGGTCACTCCACTCTCCACGGTGTGGGGGGGAGTCCCACAGGTCTGTGAAGATTCACTTCCTGGAAGGTGACCACCCTTTCTGTAGACTCTGTGTATATGCCTTCAAGTCATCTGTCAACTTACAGCGACCCCATGAATTCCATAGGGTTTCCTTAGGCAAGGAATACAGTCGTCCCTTCACATTTGCGGTGGTTCCGTTCCGTGGACCCCCGCAAATGTGAAAAATCTGCGAATAATGACTCCCCTCCCCCCTCCCTCCCCAGGCCTTCGTGGGGCCTAGCAAGGCCCCGCGGAGGCCTCTCCGGCCCTTCCTCCCTCCCTCCCCAGGCCTTCGCGGGGCCTCCAGAGGGCCTCTGGGGGTCCCGCGAAGGCCTCGCCACCCCTCCCCAGGCCTTCGCCGGGCCTCCGGAGGGCCTCCGGGGGTCCCGCAAAGGCCTCCCGACCCCTCCCCAGGCCTTCGCGGGGCCTCCGGAGGGCCTCCGGGGGTCCCGCGAAGGCCTCGCCACCCCTCCCCAGGCCTTCGCCGGGCCTCCGGAGGGCCTCCAGGGGTCCCGCGAAGGCCTCGCCACCCTTCCCCAGGCCTTCGCGGGGCCTCCGGAGGGCCTCCGGGGGTCCTGCGAAGGCCTCGCCACCCCTCCCCAGGCCTTCGCCGGGCCTCCGGAGGGCCTCCGGGGGTCCCGCTAAGGCCTCGCCACCCTTCCCCAGGCCTTCGCGGGGCCTCCGGAGGGCCTCCGGGGGTCCCGCGAAGGCCTCGCCACCCCTCCCCAGGCCTTTGCGGGGCCTCCGGAGGACCTCCGGAGGTCCCGCGAAGGCCTCCCGACCCCTCCCCAGGCCTTCGCGGGGCCTCCGGAGGGCCTCTGGGGGTCCTGCGAAGGCCTCCCGACCCCTCCCCAGGCCTTCGCGGTGCCTCCGGAGGACATCTGGGGGTCCCGTGAAGGCCTCGCCACCCCTCCCCAGGCCTTCGCGGTGCCTCCGGAGGGCCTCCGGGGGTCCCGCGAAGGCCTCCCGACCCCTCCCCAGGCCTTCGCGGGGCCTCCGGAGGGCCTCTGGGGGTCCCGCGAAGGCCTCCCGACCCCTCCCCAGGCCTTTGCGGCGCCTCCGGAGGACATCTGGGGGTCCCGCGAAGGCCTCGCCACCCCTCCCCAGGCCTTCGCGGCGCCTCCGGAGGACCTCCGGAGGTCCCATGAAGGCCTCCCAACCCCTCCCCAGGCCTTCGCGGCGCCTCCGGAGGACATCTGGGGGTCCCGCGAAGGCCTCGCCACCCCTCCCCAGGCCTTCGCGGGGCCTCCGGAGGGCCTACGGGGGTCCCGCGAAGGCCTCCCGACCCCTCCCCAGGCCTTCGCGGGGCCTCCGGAGGGCCTCCGGGGGTCCCGCGAAGGCCTCGCCACCCCTACCCAGGCCTTCGTGGGGCCTCCGGAGGACCTCCGGAGGTCCCGCAAAGGCCTCCCGACCCCTCCCCAGGCCTTCGTGGCACCTCCGGAGGACATCTGGGGGTCCGGCGAAGGCCTCGCCACCCCTCCCCAGGCCTTTGCGGGGCCTCCGGAGGACCTCCGGAGGTCCCGCTAAGGCCTCCCAACCCCTCCCCAGGCCTTCGTGGGACCTCCGGAGGGCCTCCGTGGGTCCCGTGAAGGCCTCGCCACCCCCTCCCCAGGCCTTTATGGGGCCTCCGGAGCGCCTCCGGGGGCCCCGTGGAGGCCTCCCCAGGCCTCCCCGCTCCGTCCAGGTCTTTCACTGGGCCTCTGGAGGCCCCATGTCACGGTTTTGGGGGGGGCCGGGGGGGCCCTCCCAAAACCGCGAATAACCAAAACCGCGAATAACCAAAACCGCGAATGTCAAGTTTGCAAATGTGGAGGGGCAACTGTACTCAGAGGTGGTTTGGCCAATTCCTTCCTCTGAAATATAACCTACAGCACCTGGGTGCCATTTACATGATGATAATGTCCTGGGAAGAATTTGTGTCGATCACCGGCAGTTTACACGTACATTGGGTCGGACACCGTGGTTTTCGGAAGGGGGGCCACCATTTGTCGCTCCACCTGCGGGACTTTCAATCCCACGGGTTGTGCTGAATTTTAAAAAAGGCTCGGGGGGAAGTGGAAAATCGAAAATGTAAACAGCCCATGACAACATATCCCGGGTACAGGAGATGCCCGGAAATTGCCCTGTCCGTGGGCGGGCTCTGACCAGTAAGTAGGTGGTGTACCTGCCCCCTTTTTGGCCATCCCAAAAATTTCAAGTTGATACATCTCCATTTTCCTCCTGGACATTTACCTGTGAGCAGTTACAGGTATGGATGCAGAAAGTGCACCTCATTCCAGGAAAGGTGGGCGTGGGATCTCGTGGTCCTACAACGAAACCGTAGATCTTTTGGCCATATGGGGCAAGGAGAAGGTGCAGGAGCAGCTGAGGGGATCCCACAGAAATATAGACTTGTTTGAAAAGATTGCTGCCGAAATGAAAAAGAAAGGGCATGACCGCACTGCTGAAGAGTGCCGAACAAAGACGAAACTGATGCGGAAGAATTATCGCCAGGTAAACGACCACAACTCAAAAAGTGGCAACAATGCGGCTACAATGCCCTTTTATAAAGAACTGCATGCCATTCTGGGCAGTGATGCCAACTACCACCCGAAGCGGCTCGGAAGCACCACCAACATTGTGCGGGTTCCGCGAGAGTCAGCAGTTCCCCATCACTCCCCCCTCATCAGAGAAGAAGAGGAATTCCCTCCATCATCCCAAGAGATGTTGCAGGGGTTCTCTGAGGAACTGTTTTCGCAACCCCTGGGTGAGTTTTTTAAAAAAAACCATGTAAAAAGTTTGTGAAAAATCGATTAATCCTGTACGCGAGTTTCAGTATTGTGCCATTTAAATTTCTTTCTAAATGTTCAATGCTAACCCAATGTTGATATTCATTCTTTGGGTCTGTACTGTGTACGCCGATTAATTTACAGCTGTTGTTTACTGCTTCTATTAGTGGAAATGTACGGCATCTAAGTGAAAACTCGGATGTTTAATTTTCCGTTTTCACACCTCCCAAAAAAATTGTTAACATTTGCTTGCTGCAATGATGAACAGAAGCTTTACAGCTTTTAATTTTAGAAATACTACCTAAGTTCGCCATGTTTAAAACTATGCCCTGAATTGTTGATGTGCTGTATTGAGGTATCCTCTTTTTTTTATGCTAATGACGGCAGTAAAAACCAAATGGTGCTCTTTTGTTTCTGTGCCCTGGGACTGAAAAGTGATGTGTGCACCTTGGCACGTTTGAAATGGCGTCCCCTGAACTAGCCATAAACATGGATGTATACTACTTGTTACCCTCTTCCACTGGGGGCTAGGCACTGCTGCTGAATATGTAAACTGCATACGTGTATTCTAACGAATAACTCTGGTGTTTTATTTTATTTTTCTTTGTTAACCAGATGTATCTCCCACCCAGGAATCTGATGATGCTACTTTGACTGTAAGCCTTACTGAGGAGGGAGAGGCAAACGTGGTAGTCAATGAAACTCAGGTTAACAAAATGGTAGTGGTTGAGGAGATTGACACTGTGTGGTCAACCACACCTGCACGTAATGGTATGCCTCCAAGGACTATAGGGCTGGGTATTCACTACACATTCCTCTGTACGGCCAAAAAAAATTCATTCAATATCTTGTGTCCTATTTCCTACAGCGGCCGACTTGAGTAATCCCACAGCCACATTGTCCCCCGCGGAGAGATTGGCCTTATTTTGTAGAAAAAAACTTTCTTCGGATGTTTCGGAGATGATGGCGAATACAAGATCTGTAGCTGATATGTTTGCGTCTCGAATAGAAAAAATATCAAAAGAGCAAACTATGTCTTTGCAGGGTTACCTAGAAAAATTCTATGAGCATTCAGTTGATGAATCAGAGAGGATGCTGAAAGAAATGCAAAGGCAGAATGATCTATTTGGGGACTTGGTGACTCATATTAGGTCAATGGATAATGTAAAAAATGTTCTGTTGAGAGGAGAAATAATACTGCTAACAATGTTAGTGTGGAAGATAAGGAGAATTCTGTCGTTGAAAAACATGGTACACCCACAAAAATGTTATCCTTAAATACTTTAAATGCAAGCCGACCGGCAAGGGTGATTAAGAAAAAAATTCCCTTGTCACTGTAAGTGTAGTAGAAAAAGTAAGATATATCTGTAAGTGTAGGGGGGGGGGAAGGTACATTTTTCATTGTTTGATTGTGTCTCTACTCCAGTTATCTACCTCAAAAATGAACCTACGTTTTCAAAAAAAAAACTTAACATGGTTGTTCTTACTCTTTATAACTGTTTAGTAAAGGAAGTTTAATTGAGATAATCAGGCTGTATGTTGTGTAAACAGTAAACAATTTATTTTTTTGGAAAAAAATTAAAATAAATATTTTTCAATTCTTTAAACATATATATATATATATATATTCACATGAACATATTTACATTTAGAAATGTGCATATTTACATGGAAATGTTATTTACATAATTTACAATTAAAGAGGAATATTTACAATGTTTACTATATTTACAAAGGGAATCAAAACTATTCAAAAAACAGAAATATATACATAAAGACAATGAACTTATTTACAATATTTACACGGCAAGCCTTTCCTCCAAGGCTTGCACCCTCCTGCCAAGGTCCCTGATTTCTTCCCTCAGTGTCCTCCCTGTAATGGAAAGCAAATCAAATTATTCATTTGATGCTACTGAATTATGTGAATAGCACATATCCCTACCCTTCATTTTCATTTAATAATATTATTTACCTAGCTCCTCTATCCTTGCTATTATATTTAGCCCAGCCAGCTGTGCCGCTGCCTCCTGGGCATCTTGGGGACCTTAAAAAACAATGAAGCAGCACTTAAATATCTCTGCTGAAAACTGTACATTTAGTTTTTCAATGGCCAGCATTACTACGGGGAAAATTGAAATATTGCGAAAATTACCTTGGGGGGTGCAGCCGGTGCCGGGCCTGCCTGCTCCTCCTCATCAGATGAGGGTTCAGAGACGGGCTCCTCAGCGGCCCATCTCTGGATCCGGACCACTGTAATAACATATAGAAGGGAAAACATTTATTGTATCCTACAGAGGAATCACACACACACACACACTTACATGGGCACAGATACAAATAATGACCATATATGTCTGGGGGGTGCTTACCTCTGGGGAGCCTGTCGCGCCAGCTTGGCCGTCCTGCACGGACCCACATGTCGTGCAGGACAGCATAAAACGGCGGCCGCCTTCGGGGGGGGCTACCATCACTGGCCTCCAATGCCGCAAAAAAATTGCCCTTCAGGATCTTAAATTTTGAGCGGCATTGGAGGCCAGAGCGTATGTAGCCCCTCGACCAGAGGAATCGCGCTGCCTCCTGAAAGAAGTTGCAGTTCCTCCGGCTGGAGGACCGCATCAGCCGGTCCGGGGCACCGACCTGCTGGGCCAGGGATTCCAACATCAAGTTGGTCTCCCTGGTGCCCAGTAGGCGATGTGCCGATCCGGCCGGATACGTCCTCTCCCCCCTTCAGCCATCATAACGCCATGTGGCGGGATGCGAAAACTTGAGTTTATAACTTTGCGCGTTGACCGTTTCATTTTTGAAACAAGCGTATGGAGTTTGGAGCGAGCAAAACTTTTCAAAATTTAAGTAGTTTGGGCTAATCGATTGGTTAATTAGCGGAGGATACTCTCTGAGGGTAGTAGGCAGTGTCTGGATCCTTTACCAGAAAGAGTAATCCCTGGCAAAAGCCCGCCAATTCCTGTAACCACCTAAACCGCAACAATGTATCGGTTCTGGCAGCTTGCCTTAAAATTCATTTGTATCAAGTGTGGCCTACTTTCCAGAGTTCAGTTCCACTCCTGTTAGACAGCATGCTATACATTCCAAACTCAATTGTGAAAAGTCAAAGGTATTTCAACATTTGAAAAAAGGTAGTATCAAATAAGATCAGGAAAAGGGATAACAGGAACTTAAAGGAATGCAAACACTTTATTGTGCATAGGAAGAAGTAATCCAATAAATTGAGGACATGGCAAACCATTCATAAACTTACTCTCCATCACCACGGTGATGTTCGTGCCAAAATTATTCTTTTAAAGCGTTCCGTACCGCCTCCCCCCACTCCTTCTCCACAGCATCATTATTTACCATCAGTGCTCCCAGCGTGTCAAGGACAAACCTCTGCACACGCCGGTTAGGATCATCAAGGATACTGCCTTTGGTTTCACATATATTGTGTAGAATAACACATGCACATATTACAGAACAGACATTCTCCTCAGCTACCTCTATACAGTATTTTAATGTCCTCCATCTCGATTTCAAACGGCTGAAGCACCTCTCCACCGTCGATCTAATTTTATTATGGTACCTATTATACAGTCTCTGTTTGAGATTTGTAGTCCCCCGGAATGGTGTCAGCAGCCAATTCCTTATTGGATATGCTTCATCTACAAGAGTAAGTGGTACTACCTGCTTCCCTATAATTGTCAGTGTAGTATTACCAGGCACAAATATCCCAGCCTCCATAGTCTCAAAAAAACCAGAGTTCCTTAACATTCGGGCGTTGTGATTCTTCCCGCTCCAACCGATCTCCGCGTGAATAAAAACCCCACGGTGGTCACAAGTCCCTTGAAGAAGAACGCTGTATCTATTCTTTCTGTTGATAAATTTGTCCCCTTGGCGTATGGGGGGGGGATTATATTAACATGGCACCCATCCAGGCAAGCTACCACTTGTGGATATCCCATTGCTGCAAAGGAATCCATCACCTAGGAAATGAATAATTGAAAAAAAAGGAGACAGTGAGAAGTCGGAAGGAGGATTTTCCGATTAAACATATCTGTCCAAAAGTACACATTCCTTTATTTTTTGGCATGCTATACATGTCCTCTACATATAAACGTAGGAGGAAGCTTTCAGTACTATCAGTACATTATTATACACGTGTACTCCATACTGCTTTGTTTAAAAGTCTTAGAGGAAATGTGATTACACGATTTATCAAAACCAATATATATATATATATATATATATACACCTTTCTGTGATCTCCGAGGAAGACTGTCAGCTTAAGAAGTAACTTTTCCATTGCGAGCACGACCTCCACAAAAATCTTGCACACAGTTGCTCTTCCTACGCCAAACAACTGGGAAACTGCACCATACGAGCACCAGTGGGCGAGAAGGAAAATGGCAACAGCGAATCTCTTCTCAACAGGGATGGCTTTTCTCATGTTCGTGTCCGACTTTGCAATCTCTGGGCGTAGTAACTCTGCAAGGCGCATAAATAGGAACCATGGCATCCTGAAGTACAGTATCCACCGTTCGTCTGACCAGATGTTCATCACAAATTTCTCCCACCACTCGTCTGTTGTCGGGTACATCCACCACCGTCGCTTCCTCCGGTCTGGGCGAACAAATCTCATAACCTCTGGGGAATCGATGGCAGCAAAGTACATGACCTGTGGTCTTGAAATTGCTGTTTCCATCGCTTGGGAATGGAGAAGAAGAAGGAAAATAAGAAGCATCCTTCTTCTATGCATGATTATTACGCACCTCTTAAGAGCTAAAAGAGATAATCGCAAACGGGCAGTGGTAGCCAGAGCTGCCGAAGTGGCCGCCTCCATGTTGCCATACAGAAAAAGATGAGGTGCATGAAAAGCGCATGTGACGTCCTTCTTTGTTTAAACTTTGGCCAATCGCTGCATCCGTGGCAGGAAAAAGGACCGGAAACACGTAGACCAAAATTTGAAAAAACGAGTAATCGCATCTTTGATTGACAGACAAAAAAAATCACGGTACATCTAATGCGTGTAAACAATAAAATCACGGGATAAAGCATCGCGGAATCGAAAATTAAAAATGGAACTTTGTACGTGTAAATATCAGTCACGGGACCACCCGGGATATCCATAGCAGTGACAAAAATCGTATAAACAGCAGGGGACGGATTCGGGATCACAATAACACGGTAAGCCCCGTGACATTTTTTGTCGTGTAACTGGCACCCTGGTATTCCTTGGCAGTCTCCATCCAAGTACTAAACAGGGCTGACCCTGATTAGCTTCCAAGATCAGACAGGATCTTGTGCCTTTAGGGTATTTAGGCATTTGCCACTATAGACCACTCATATTTTAAATGCCTGGGGAGGACTTATCACACTTAAAACGTTTCAGGGTAGCAGTATTGGCTATACAGGAAAAGAACAATAGAATCCTAAATCCATCCTGTTGTGATACCTTTACTGGGCCAACTGAAAAGCACAAAACAGATCACTCTAGCTTCCCAAACTTCACTTGCTTCTTCACCAGGCCCCATAAAGGTATTTGAACAGGATGGATTTATCACACTTTAGACTCACTGTTTCTTTATCCTGAGACTGCCAGCCAACAGTTTCACCACCTGAAACTGGATATTTAAATAAAACGAAGGCAGAGGTGAATTGTTTAAATTACCTTTGGCATTATTAGGGGTTTGTCTTTTTGAATGAGGCTTATTATCACTGTGCTTTCCCCTCAAGGGACTTTACAGGAGAGTCAGACATTTATACAAAGGAGCCTCAAATGCTCTTTAATGGCTCTCTATGGCTGGCATCCAGTTGGTTAGTCCCTAGCAAAGTAAACATATTCAGTTAAATGTTGAATGGTGAGTCAACACAAAGATAAAGCTAATGGATTCAATGGGTCTATGCTTATTGTGGCATGCCTTGTTTCTGACTTATGGCAACCCTATCCAGGTTTTCTTGGCAAGATTTCTTCAGAGGGGGTTTGCACTTGGCTTCTTCTGAGGCTGAGAGAATGTAACTTGCTCAAGGTCACCCAGTGGGTTTCCATGGCTGAGCAGGGATTTGAACCCTGGTCTCCAAAGTCCTAGTTCAACACTCAAATCACTATACAACGCTGGCTCTCGGGTCTACACTAGTCAGGACTAAAATAGGATTTAGGCCTATATATCATTAGTTGTATGCCTTCAACTGGTTTCCAACTTATGAGGACCCTAAGGCAAATCTATCATGGGGTTTTCTTGGCACAATTTGTTCAGAAAGAGTTTGCCTTTGACTTCCTCTGAGGCTGAAAGAATGTGACTTGCTCAAGGTCACCCAGTGGGATCCCACGGTTGAGTGGAAATTGAACCCTGTTTTCCAGAGTCATAGGAGATTATCAGATGGCCCAAATATACCAGCACAGGGATGACAGGAGATCGCCAAAGGGCTTGAATATCAGATGACGACATCCCTGTGCCATTATGCCCCCATGCCTCCTCTGTCTCCCCCCGCTCCTTTTATTCATGGATTAAGCCGTGAATTCACCTGTCGTTCCATTTCTGTCACAGAAAAACAGGTGAGCGATAAGGTGCCCTGTTCTGCTGGCATGATGCCAGCCACAGTGGAAGGTCCCTATTGAACCCTGCCGAACACTTCCAGCTAAGATCGGGACATCGAGGTAAGTGATACACGTTTTTTCCCCTCCCAGGGATACTTGGGTTTTTTTTATTGTGTTTTTGTGCTTGGTGTACTTTTTAACTTTTTATTTTGACTTTTATTTTTAAATTTCCTGCACAATCATTCTCTCATGAGAACAGCCAGGATTTTCTTTCCAGGAAGTGCATGGGGCTCAGCAAGAGCTCCATTCACTCCTGGGATGCTGGTCATGGAGGACTTTTGAAACCACTATCAAGGTATGTGTGAAATTTTTAATTTAAACCACAACAGGGACGTGAGTGGGGTGGGAGGGGACGTAGCAAGACGGGGACTTTTTTTTGGTCCCTGTCTGATGATGTCCTAAGTCCAGTGTTCAAACCACTACACCATGCTGACTCTCAGACTTATATCTCTTAGAATCATAGTATTTCCATTTTCTATGAATGGATGGGAAAGCTGGAAGGGAAGTAAAATGACAGGAAGAGAATCAACTCACTTGAAATGTTGCATGAGTTGCCAAAATAACAAATAAGCAAAGAACATATGAAGCCTGAACTCTCATTATCATACTCTTTAAGTTTTCCAATTTGGCAGTCTCAATTAATCTTCTGTCATTCCACTTTTTCAACAGTTTTTAAAATGTCCCCACTCAGCTTACTGGTACTTTGATTACTGCAAACCCAATTCAAAGTGTTAACTGGGTGGGGAGGGGGGCAGAGGAGAGGAGGGATAGAACCTTGCCCTCCCCTGTAGATTCAGGCAAAAGTGAACTACTCAGACTTCTCCTAGCTTCTGTGTTCTTCCTCATTAATAACTTTTGCCATCTTGATCATATTCTGAGTTTGCTTGGCCTCAAGTGTCCCCGTTTTCATCTGTGAAATGTTGGAGCATATGCACTACAAGCTTAAATTACTAAATTGAGGTAACTGTGTTTTGGACATATCATAAGATGACCATAGTTCTGTCCTATAGAAATCCTGGTATTTGTAGTTTTGTGAGGTATTTAGCCTTTCCTATTGAAGAACTCTGATGCCTCACCAAACTACAAATACCAGGATTCCATAGGATAGTTCTATCCTATGAAATCCTGGTATTTGTAGTTTGGTGGATAAAGTGGTGTCAAACTGCTGTATTTCTGCAGTGTAGACAGGACCTTAGACGCAAACTGACCCCATGAATTAGAGACTTCCAAATCACCTTATCGCCAACAGCCCTGCACAGATCCCACAGCTTCAGGGCCATGGCTTCTATGGTTGAGTCTATCAATCTAGAATGTGATCCTCCTTTTTTTTCCCTACTACCTTTTACTTTACCAATACCTTACTTTATTGTCTTTTTTAGTGAGTCATGTCTTCTCATGATATGGCAAAAGTACGACAATCTCAGTTTTGTCATCTTGGCTTCTAGGGAGAGTTCAGGCTTGATTTGCTCTAGGATGTATTTATTGGTCTTTTTAGCAGTCCACAATAGCCATAGAGCTCTTCTCCAGCACCACATTTCAAATCAGTTGATTTTCTTCCTGTCAGCTTTTTTCAGGAATTCAAAGATGAGAGTAGTTTTCCCTTCAGCTTTATCATCCTGCAATTTCATTTAAGCCCCCAACCAATCCATCACCAGTAAGTATTTTAATATTAGGCTTACACAGAACTCGGCAGCTCCTTATTAGTATATAGATTTTGCAAAATGAGGGATAGAATCAGGCATGAGTTCTTTTATTATTCATTAGGAGTAGTCACCTGGATGAAATTATTTGCACACCTATCCCCAATGCAAGTAGCAACTTATGTTTCCCCCATCATACAGAAAAGGGGGACTGTTTGTATTGTGAATAATATATTTGTATGAGACGTATTACATAAGTATAGTTCACTGTGTTTATAGGCATGATTCTACAACTGAAGGATACAGTCCACAACCATTGCAACCAATTCTCTCTCTCTCTCTCTCTCTCTCTCTCTCTCTCTGGCTTTTCTTCGCAAAGGAAGATTTAGGAAGGACTTATCCCGCACCTTCTGCAAGCGCGCTGATGACTAAAAAGGCCAATCCGAGATAAACAAGTCCAGTTGCAGAAAGCACAGCAGGAGGTCTCCTTGGGTGATGTTTCTGGGTTGTGATTCTTTCTGCGTTGTTGTTTCTCTTCAAGACTTGTTCAGCGTGAGTTCTCAAATAAGGTTGCAGTATTGTGAATAGTGCGTCTCCATGCCTCCCGCTTTGAGGCCAGGGCAGACCATTGTTGGTGATCAATTTGGCCAAGCCTGAGATGTTGTTTCAGGGAGTCCTTGTATCGCTTTTTTGGAGCGCCCCTCTTATGCTGACCCATGGCAAGTTCACCGTAGAGTACTATTTTTGGGAGGAGATGGTCCTCCATCCTAGAAACGTGCCCTGCCCAGTGCATGGCCTCAATGCTGGTGATCCCTGCTTGCTCAAGGACAGCAACATTCGGCACATAGTCAGTCCAGTGTATATTTAGGATTGTGTGTATACAGCGCTGATGAAAGCGTTCAAGGAGTCGTAGGTGGTTGCAATAGGTGACCCGTGTTTCAGATCCATAAAGGAGAATAGACAGGACAATGACTCTATACACACTGATTTTTGTGCTTTGCCTCAGGTGTTTATTACTCCAGACTCTTTTGTGAAGTCTTCCAAATATATATTCTGACTTCAACAGAACTCGGGTGAGGAAATCATGGGAAAGTACTCTGTTAATCTACTCCCCTGTCTTATTTGTAAAGAATAACAGGGAGCAGAGAACAAATAATTCTGTCATCAGCAATATCACCAATAACAATAATTCCTACTCTGCAGCCCAGATGGCATAGTGGTTTGAGTGTTGGACTACGGAGATTATCAGATGTGGTAAAACATGGCCAAAAAAAAAAAAAAAGCACATTCCAAACCGCATCAGAACAGGAGGAGAACAGAAAAGGTGACCTTACCAGACACCTGCATACTTCAACTGTTCCAGGGGCATAGCGCTGCTGCAGATGAGGCTTCCCTTTCATATTGACAGGGACAAACCACTAATAGAAAGGGATGCTTTACTCACAGCCTTGCTATGACCCAGAGATGCTGGAGAATGTTGTCGTCTGATAATCTCACCCCTTCCTGTTCTCCTCACAATCTTCTGACATGGTTTTTGCTGTGTCTGATAATCTCCTATAACTCTGGAGGCCAGGGTTTGAATCCCTGCTTGACCATGAAAACCTACTGGGTGACCTTGGGCAAGTCATACCCTCTGAGCCTCAGAAAACCCTGTGTTCTCTTTAGGGTTGCTATAAGTCAAAGACAACTTGAAGGCACAGAACAAAAACAAAGCCAGAATTAAATGTTAGAACTGCTGACCCACTGGTTATAGGGAGCATGTAATTCCCTCCTGGCTCCATTTCTGGGCAGAATTCAAAGTGCTAGTTATGATCTATAAAGCTCTACATTGCTTAAGTCCAAATTATTTGAAAGATCTTCCTATATGAGCCCTCCTGAGTTTTAAGATCTCTGACAGAGGGCTTTCTATTGGTCCTAACTCTATCACAGAGTCTGGTGAGGACTCAGGAGACAGCCTTCTCAATGGCTTCTCCCTCTCAGCTCTCTTTCTGCCAGCAGGCCAAGACCTTCTTATTTGTTTTTGTTTTTAATATTTATTTATCCATTAATCATTAATACATCATACAAAATCATAAATTTTTACAAATCCACAGTCATCGTAACTTATACTTATAACAAATAGCGTATGATATATCACCCATCAGTATTACATAATTGATATCTTCTCTTTTCAATCCTAACTCTTCTTTTCCTTTTCCTCTACAATCTTGACCTCCCCAGATTTAGACACCCAAAGGGTTTATTTCAGTTTTATTCATTTTTCAATCTTTGTTCTTTAATTACCATATATTCCTCTCTTATATACTTATTATCTATATTATCCACTATGTATAATTTGCCATTTAATTTCTTAATGTATTCCCTAATTTCTGACACTTCCGGAACCAACCTCTCTCACCTAATGTACTCCCTATTATTTAATATTGCCTCTTTTATTCAGATAATCAGTTATTTGTTTCCATTCTTCATACATTTCTTCCACATTTCTATTATTCATAATTCGTTAATCAATCATTATTTTCCATATCTGTCAATTTATCTAACCATTCTTCTAATTTTGGTACCTCTTTTGTTTTCCAATTTGTGGCTATCTTCAGTCTAGTGGCAGTAACTAAGTATACATCACCCTCCAGTATTTTTTCTCTACATGCTTCTCTAATATCAATGTTATATTCAACAAGTATAATTTTGGATCCTTTGCAAATGTTATTCCAAACATATTTTGTATTACTTTATGTACATTTTCCCAGAATTTCTTTATCATTGGACAGCCCTACCACATATGATGAAGAGACCCCACCTCTTTTTCACATTTCCAGCATTTCTTGTTGGTTAACTTATGGATCTTACTTAATCTCGCTGGAGTCAGATACCACCTATTTGCTATTTTTTAAAAAAATCTCTTTCAAATCCTGGTTTGCTGTAAAACTATTTGTTTTACTCCAGGCACACTCCCATTCCTCCAAATTTATGACTTCACCTATATCTTTGGCCCATCCTATCATTGAATCTATGATCAGGTCTTTTTTCAACTCTCTTTCAAGCAATACTTTATAAAATTTGGCAATTTTTCCCCTTCTCTGATTGCAAATAAACTTATCAATTTCATTTTGGTCCTTTACAAACCCATATGTTATTTTGTCCTCACTAAATTTATTTGACCATAGGTAAACCACTGTATATTGTAGCCTTGGTTTTATTTCTTCTTTCGTTTTTAAACCACATTTTCCATCCGGCCATTTTATCAGTTCATTGTATGTCACCTAGTCTTCCCTTTTTGTCCATCTGACCTGGAAAGCTTCCACTGGTGATAGCCATAAAGGAGTACTACTGTAAAATTTTTATTTTACGTTTCTCCAAATTTTCAATAAGGGTCCTGTAATGGTGTGGTTTTCAAATTCTTTATCCACTTTCGATTTTTCATACCACAAGTATGCGTGAGTTCCAAATTTTTGATTACCACATTCCAAATTTATAATTCTATCATTTTTTAAAGTTGTCCATTCAGCTATCCAATTCAGCCCGCATGCAATGTAATATAATTTAAAATTTGGAAGGGCTGTTCCGCCTCTATTCTTTGAATCAAGTAAAGTTGTCCATTTTATTCTAGGCTTATGTCCATTCCATATGAAATTTTTAAAATCTTTCGTCCATTCTAAGAACGGCTTTTCATTAGTTAATATAACCAGAACAGAAACAGAAATATCATTCTGGGCAAAATGGTCATCTTTATCGTGGCAATCTTCCCTAGTAGCGACATGTTTAATTTTTGCCATCTTTTAAGATCTTCCTTTATTTGATGCCATGTTCTTTTATAATTGTTTCCATATAGTTGTCTGTTTCTTTTGGTAAGCCATATGCCCAAGTCCTTTGTTTTAGTTTCAGTTCTGCAACCCAGTTTATCTTTTAGATTAACCCTTCCAACTTTCATAGATTTCTTGTTAATATGACCGTTTTTTCCTATTGATTTTAAAACCTGATACTTCCCCAAATTTGTTTATTATTTGAAATACTTTTCCCATATTGTTCATTGGATCTTGAATTATTAGTAATAAATCATCTGCATAAGCTAACAATTTATATTCATGACCCTTAAGTTTCAAACCTGGAATTGTTTCTTCTTCTCTGGTTTGTTTATTTAAGACCTCCATGGCAAGTATAAACAGCAAGGGGGACAGAGGGCAGCCCTGTCTTGTTCCCTTCTGAATGTTGATTAAATTTGATCTCTCCTCATTAACCAAAACATGTGCTTTTTGTTTTGTGTAAATCTGGTCGATACACCGATAGAATTCTTGACCTACATCGATCTCTTCAAGAACGCCTTTCATAAATTGCCATCTCAGACTATCAAAGGCTTTCTTGGTGTCTGCAAATATTAGAGCTGCTTTCTTTTCATTGTTTTTTTCGTAGTGTTCCAAAACACTTAAGGTCAGTCTTATATTATTCGCCAGTGTTCTTCCTGGGAGAAAACCATTCTGATCTGGATGAATAAATGCCACTAATACTTTCTTTAATCTATTAGCTAGGATCATTGTATAGATCTTGTAGTCAACGTTCAGAAGGGATATTGATCGATAGTTCCTGACCTCGATCTTATCTTTCTCTTCCTTCAGTATTAAAGTTATTTCAGCATTTTCCCATGTTTCAGGAATGCCTTCATCTTTTATTTTATTAAACATTTCCTGCATATACGCTACAGTCGCCCCTCCACATTCGCGAACCTGACATTCGCGGTTTTGATTATTTGCGGTTTTGGGAGGGCCCCGCCGGGCCCCCCAAAACTGTGACACGGGGCCTCCAGAGGCCCCGTGAAAGCCCTGGGAGGGAGCGGGGAGGGCCGGGGGGACGTCCACGGGGCCTTCGGAGACCCTCCGGAGGCCCCGCGAAGGCCTTGGAAGGGAGGGGGGAGGGCTGGGGAGGCCTCTGCGGGGCCTTCAGAGACCCTCCGGAGGCCCCGCGAAGGCCTTGGGAAGGAGGGGGGAGGGCCGGGGAGGCCTTCACGGGGCCCCCGGAGACGCTCCGGAGGCCCCATGAAGGCCTGGGAGGGAGTGGGGAGGGCTGGGGAGGCCTCCATGGGGCCCCCGGAGATGCTCCGGAGGCTCCATGAAGGCCCGGGTAAGGGGTGTGGAGGGCCGGGGAGGCCTCCATGGGGCCTCCGGAGCATCTCTGGAGGCCCCACGAAGGCCTGGGGAGGGAGGGGGAGGGCTGGAAGAGGCCTCCACGGGGCCTCCGGAGATGCTCCAGAGGCCCCATGAAGGCCTGGGGGATGGCCGGGGAGGCCTCCATGGGGCCTCCGGAGACGCTCCGGAGGCCCCACGAAGGCCCGGGGAGGGAGGGGGGAGGTCCGGTAGAGGCCTCCGCGGGGCCTTGCTAGGCCCCACGAAGGCCTGGGGAGGGGTGGGGAGGGCCAGGAGAGGCCTCCATGGGGCCTCCGGAGATGCTCCGGAGGTCCCACGAAGGCCCGGGGAGGGAGGGGGGAGGGCCGGAAGAGGCCTCCGGAGACTCTCCGGAGGCCCCATTGAGGGCTTGGGTGGGAGGGGGAGGGCTGGGGAGGCATCCACGGGGCCTCGGGAGGGTCTCCGGAGGCCCCGGGAAGGCCTAGGAAGGGAGTGGGGAGGCTGGGGAAAGCGACTATGGGGCCTCCGGAGGCCCCATGGTCACTATGGTGGGGGAGGGGGAGGGCAGTCATTATTCGTGGATTTTTCACATTCGCGGGGGCCCGTGGAACGCAACCCCCGCGAATGTGAAGGGAAGACTGTACTATATTCTCTTCAAATATTTTATAGTACCCTGCAATGAAGCCATCAGGGCCAGGAGATTTCCCTGTCTTCAAACTTTTCATGACCAAGGATACCTCTTGTGTTGTTATTGGTTTTCCAAGATTCTCTCTCTGATCATCTGTAATCTTTCCAATATTGTTATCATTTATATATTTTCTGATCTCCAGGTCATTACCAGCATCTTTTCCTTTATCTAAATATAAATTTTCATAACATTGTATAAACTTTTCCATTATGTCTTTTTGTGAAGTATAAATCTTGTTATCCTCTCTGATCTGTTATAAGTTTCATATCTGTTTCTTTTTTAAGTCTATGTGCTAGCCATCTTCCTAATTTGTTAGCATTAACAAAGTAGTTTTGCTTGACTCTCTGTAACTTATGTCCAATTCCTTCTATTATTCCTTGATTTAATTCATTTTGTATAATCTTTATTTCTCTCAGAATCTTCTCATTTTGAGGTTTCTGTCTTAATATTTTTTTCTTTCTCTTTAAGTTCTCCTAATAATCTCTCTTTCCTTTCTTTTCTCTGTTTGTGTATTTCTGCACCTCTTTGTAGGAACAAACGCCTCATCGTCACCTTAAAGGTGTCCCACCTTACTTTACTAGTGGTTTCTTTTGTGTTATTTATGTCAAAATAATTTTTCATCTCCCTTTTTATTCTTGATATAAATTCTTCCTCTTTTAACATTATCTCTTTCATTCTCTATATATATTCTTTCATCTTGATATTTAGAGTCATTTTTAATGGATTATGATCTGAGAGAACTTTTGGCAAAATATCTATATCATTGATTCTTGTGCACAATTCTTTCGCCACCCAATACATGTCAATCCGTGACCATGTTCTCTGCACCTCTGAGTAAAATGTGCATCCTTTTTCTTTTCCTTTTTTATACAACCACACGTCTATTAGATTTAAGTCCTCCAAAATCTCATTGCAGGTCACTGGAAGATTACCGTGATGTTTTTGGTCCCCTGATCTGTCTCTAGTGGTGTCTATAACCCCATTAAAGTCGCTGATGATAATAATGTTCCCACCTTCTAATTTTTCTATGTCTTTCTTTAACTGATCATAAAATTGCTTTTTCTTTTCCAAAGGTGCGTATAACGCGATCACTATGATCTTGTAGTCAACCAGTTTTATTTCCACCCCTACATAATGACCATTTACATCCTTCAAAATCTCCAAAAATTTCCAAAAATTGAGCCAGCAGAGTAATTATCATATCATATAAATTTTCTTTTAACTTTCCTGGATTCCTCTTAATTTAATACATTTCTCCTGGTATCTTATTTCCTGAATTAAATTGAGATTCTTTTCCTTCTCTTGTTCCATCATCACATTTTCCGATTGCTTCTCTAATATCTGTGTTTTGCTTTTAACCTCTTCCAAATCAGTTTTCATCTCCTTCATTTCAGCTGAGAGTTTATCTAGTTGTTTACCCAGTCTTTCTATGTCTGCTTTTAATTCCTTCTTCATATTTTTAAAATCTTCCTTCATTTCTTGTTTAAATTCTCTCAGCTCCTGTAGAATCTGAATATTAACGTCAACCTGTTTCCCTGGCATTTCAATGGCCCCTCTTCTAGTCAATGTGGTCTGCGATGTTGTATATGCCCTAGATCTAATTCCTGAAGCCATAGTAAACCTATGTCCAAACCTTTTCAGATATATTATCTTGTCCACAAGAAAAACAATCTTATTCTCCTTTCCTTCCTATTATCTTCTTTTTTTTTCCTTTTTCTTTATTCAGTACCCTCCTCAAATTTTCTTTACTTTCTTTACCTAATGGTACCTCTAATAAATTATCTGGTAAATCCTAATATGATTTATTCACTCCAGCTTTCTAATAGATATTCTTCCTGAATAGATATCCTTCCCAAAGTACATGTGTAAATATAAATATAATTTATACTTATACTTCCTAAACTTCAGCTGTGTCTTCTCTTGTATCGTTCACCTTCAGTTCTCTAGTCCAACTAAATTTATGAATTTTGTAAACAAATCCAATTGTTTCATAGACCAACCAAAATGTCTTAAGCCTGTCAAAATATAAATTCTTTCAGAATTAAAGACAAATGGGGACACAATTATGTACACAAGAGAAGAATTAGAACTGAAAGGATTTGACATGAATTGGTTTAAAATCCTTCAAATTAGAAATAAATTTCAGGAGGACAAGAATAAATACGAGTTTGAAAATTCAGAAACAGAATTGGATAAAGCGGTATGGGAAGAAAAGGGCCAAAAAATATCAAGATATTACAAATTATTACTAGATAGAGAACTAGAAGGGGAAAAAAATTCTGACTCAATGATTAAATGGGTGCAGGATCTCAAAGAAACAATAACTTTGGATGAGTGGGAGAAGGCGTGGAAAGAAACAAATGATTTCACCGCATGCTTAACATTAAAAGAGAACCATCTTAAAGTAGTAAATAGATGGTACTTGACACTTACAAGACTCAGTAAGATTTACAAAACAAAAGACAATAAATGCTGGCGTTGTGGAAAAGACATCGGCACAATGTACCACATGTGATGGGGCTGTCTAATAATACAGAAATTTTGGATCAAAATACACAAAACAATTCAAAAAGTGTTTAAAATGCACTTTGCAATGGATCCCAAGTTGTATCTTTTAAACATAATAACAAATATTGAACAGAACCTTGTTAAAAATTATTGGAGAATAATACTATTTTCAGTAACTGCGGCGAGATTGATGATAGCAGCCAATAAATGGAAAAAAAGAGACTCCATTAATAGATGAATGGGTATTTAAACTTAAAGAGATGATGGAAAATGATAGATTGACATATATCTTAAATAAGAAAAAACTGACGAAGATGGAAAACAAGTGGCTCCCAATTCGTGAATACTGGAAAAAGAGATGGAATATTAGAGATAATATATGAAATATATAAAAGAACAAGAAAGGGAGAGCAGAGCCAGTAAGATTTGAAATTGGAAGGAAATGGAAGAAGTTAAATCTGAACTTTAAGAAAACACTGAACCAAGGAAATGAATGCAACTAAAGAATCTTAAATGAACTTTGAAGTTTGGACAGTCAGAAAAGAAAGGTAAACTTAGATAATTTAACTTGAAAATGATTAAAAGGGAGAGAGATGGAATGTAAAGAGAGATATAGATAAACACTTATAATGAAAGAGAAAAAAGGGAGATGTAATTAGATCTGTTCATAAAAGTAGCAGAACTCAAACGCATGAGAAACAGGGAAGTCAAAGGGCTGAAAGAGAAAATAGAAGGAAGAAAGAAAATGTATGTGAGAAGGTGAGAGTAAGTGTAGAAAAGTAGAGAATGCAGAAGGTATTAATAGAAGGAGGGTAAAGGGATAGGAGATGTATGAAAGGTAGGAAGTAATGGGCTGTATTAGAGTGTATTAGAATGTATTAGAATGTATTGGAAGAATGATGAAGTGTGTGGGAGAATGTAAGGTATTGGAAGTATTGGAATGGAAAGATGTGTGTGTGTGTATATATATATATATATATGTATATATACACATGAAAAATCTTTGTAAGTACTGTACAGCAACTAGTTCCAATAAAAATTAAAAAATATAAATTCTTTCCTAGTCCCACAATTTCAAAATGTCATCATAAACTCAGTTTTCTTAAATTTTCATAAATTTCCTTGAATTCTACAATTAAATATTCTTAAGTTCATAAGTTTCTTAAACCATTTAAATTCTTGATTTTTAAATTCAATTCTTGATTTAAATTTTTTTAATTAATTAATTCTTAATAATTTCTCTACTTAATTTCCAATTAATTAATTCTTAATTGTGTGTATAAATTAATTCTTATTTTCTGTAAATTCATAAATTTTGTCTTATAAATTACCTCAAACTTTTAAACTTATATATGTAAATTTATATCCCACAGTTCATATGAAAACATAAATTTCCAAACCTTTTAGAGGTACTCTAGTTTCATGTATCAATAAATCATTAAATCTCAAAATTCATATAGATTCCTTAATTTCATATGAATTCAAAAATTTCATATAAGTTTCATGTAAATTCATGGATTTTCATTCCATAAATTCCATAAATTCATTAATTCAAGATCATCTAATCTTTGAATCCATAAAATAATCCATAAACTTATCAGTCCAAATTTACTTAAATTGCAACAGTTTCAGCAGTTCAATAACAGGTCAATAACATTATTCCTAAATTCATAAATTCATCAATTCCTTGAATCAAATGAGTTCTAACAAGTAGTCAATTGAGATGAATATTAATTCATCAGTGTAGTTACTTATGGTATTCTGGTAGATAAGTTAAAGTGAACTAACAAGACAAACCCAACCACTCTTGTGAGTGTTTCTTCTTCTTATACTAACTGCAGGGTGTTACCTTCCTTCTTCCTTCTTCCTTCTATTCCTTCTCTCTCAGCTCTCAACTCCTTTATATTCAAGTCCCTCCTCTTGGTGCCTCAATCTCAGTCTCAGTTTTAATTCATTAAATCCTTTTTTGTTCCTTTTAAACTTCGCTCCGCAGTTTGAAAAGTCACATAAACTAGAGAAACACACCGTCAGTATTCTTGTTTCATAACTGTCAGCTTTCCCTCCCTTCTGCTGTTCTCAACCTCCTTTCTCCTTCTTTCTCCTTTCTCTTCCGCTTCTGTATCTCCTGTAAGCACCACCACCATGTTCCCATTCACATTCTTCCGGTTGGTTTCCTTTTGTTTCCCCACCAAATATCACCCAGTTTATATATATTTAATGGCAAATACTATATTAGCTAAAGATCTTCTCGACTTCTTTGCGTTTGCAGCTTGTATTCTTCCACCTGTATTTTGAAGTTTATGAGTCTTGGGCTTGCCAGAGGCTCGGAGCTTAACGCTCCCACAGTGGGACAGCGGCTACCACGCCCTTGCTTTGCTGATATCTCCGACCTGGCGTTTCCCCCCAAGTCTCGGATATCAGCCTTTGATGAGCCCTCTCGTTGGTCCCAATACCCTGTCTTTCCCAACAAGGGTATCTTGGGGGGCACTAATCTTGGTGTTTCAATATCCAGCACCCACCAAGCAACCCCATTTGGAGGTCCAACCTGCAGAGCTCCCTTGCAGGTCGACCATCACCTCTGCCCACAAAATCGGAAGTTCCAAGACCTTCTTATTTGAACAGGCCTTCAGGTTTTAATTGGTAGTGCAATGGGTGTGCTGGTTCTTAATCTGCAATAAATTTTACAGTGGGCCCTTGGTATCTCTGGTGTTTGGTTCCAGGAAACCCTATGGATGCCAAAATCTGTGGATTCTCAGGTCCCATTATATACAATGGTGTAGTAAAATAGTGTCCCTTATATAAAATGGTGAACAGCAAGGTTTGGTTTTGGGATTTTAAAAAAGTATTTTCTAAGCCATGGATGGTCAAATCCATGGAAATGGAGGGCCAACTGTAATGTGTTTTTAACTGTTTTTAACTTAATGCTTTTAAGTGGATTGTTGTTGTTGTTAGGTATTACAGATTGTTTTAACCTATAATATAAGTTGCTTTGGATCCCACATGGAGAAAAGCAGGAGATAAATAAGTAAAGATATACGGTAACTCCCTCATTCTATGATTTAGACCTGGGTTGGAATACATGTGAACTTCCAGATGTTAGACTGCCCCTCCCATGATCCTTCACCTTTGGCTATGCTGGTGAGGGCTGATAGGAATCCCAGTCCAGCAACATTTATATGGGTATAATTACTCACTCCTGATTTAAAATATTTGTATCCTTTGTTTCATTAAAGAAAAACCTCATAAGGTGGCTTCCAATTTAAAATAAACAAGATAAACATTTTTTGTAAAAATCCACTCCAATAAAAACATATATTGTAAAGACCAGGGAAATACATATAAAAATATATGGCAAGAAAATTCAGTTGCTACACTAAATACCTGCAACAATTATTGAAATCATAGGCAAATAAGCACATGTTAAGCTGGCTCCTAAATATTCATCAAGATTAATGCTGGCTGAAAACCTTAGAGAAGATGTTCCATAACTGGAATGCCACCAAAGAAAAGGTCCATCCCTGTCTAAAGGGCCTCTGGCAATTATCTTAATATCTCAGAGCTTGGGAAAGTTATTTTTGGAGTACAACTCCCAGAATCTCTTAGGCAGCAAGGCAGGGAACTAGCTCTGTAAAAGCTGGACAGGTGCATTTGAGTGTAAATAGTCCCTCTGGTCCAAGAAACAGTAGAGCTGTTTCTGTATTTGCATTGGCTGGACACCTACACAGTCCTCTTAGAGCTGTGAGTTCAATTTACCACTTGGGCCTTCTGCAAAGAGGATGCTAAAAATAAGAGAGCTTTGATGTTGCTTATGAGCCAGCATGGTGTAGTACTTTGAGCACTGGACTATGGACTTCATCAGATGAACCTCCCAAAATGTCTCTTTAGCACCACATTTTGCAGTGTTCTTTTCCTGGCACAAATAACCCTTTTCATCACACTGACCTGCAACTGCAGGGAAAGGCAGCCCCAGCATTACTGGAGCATGAATGCTAGCTCTATTTACTTCCGTGTTCGTGAACTTGGTGATTTTGGGGAGAAGACACTAGCGTCGTAAAAATTTAAAAATACAGCAAAAGAAGCACATAAAAAGTACACACAAACACAGAAACACACTTTAAAAATTTCAAAATAACCAGGGAAGTTCATAAAAAGAGGGACCCCTAACTGCCTTTCACGTTCTCAGCCAGAACTGTTCTGCCCATTGACGCTGTATTCACAAGATAAAAATGGTGTGAGGTTTCAAACGCTGGGAATCCCAGGAACAAAATGCCACAGCAGATCTATTGACAGCTTAATAATAATAATAATAATAATAATAATAATATTTATTTCTATCCCGCCCCTCTGCAGTGTAATCGGAGCGGCTTACAGCATAAAAACTCCATAATTACATCAGTACCCTAACCCACCCACCCCTTAAAACAATATTAAATTAGAAAAGATTAAAAATGTATAATAATTAAAAAGAGAAAAGGAAAAAAACCAGAATAATTCAATGGAAGCTCAAGGGAAAAGACAGCCGAACCTTTGGGCCGGGATAGCTATTCAGGAAAGGCCTGCCAGAAAAGATCCGTCTTGACAGCTTTTTTGAAGCTGTCTAAGGTGGTAGTAAGACAGATCCTGTCCGGCAGGCCATTCCATAATCTGGGAGCGGTAGCAGAAAAGGCCCTCTGGGAGGTCACCGACAGCCTTGTTTTCATAGGTTGTAACAGAATCCTCCCAGAGGACCGACATGTGCGGGAAGAGTCGTACAGGAGGAGGCGGTCCTGGAGGTAAGGTGGACCCAAGCCATGTAGGGCTTTAAAGGTCATAACCAACACCTTGTACTGTGCCCGGAAACTAATAGGCAGCCAGTGGAGAGCTTTTAACGCAGGTATTATATGCTCTCTTCTGGAAACGCCAGAAATCAACCTGGCTGCCATGTTCTGAACTAGTTGAAGGTTCTGAGTCAAGCACAAGGGTAGCCCCATGTAGAGCACATTACAGAAGTTGAGACGGGAGGTTACCAGCACATGTATCACAGTTTTGAGGTTCCTGGTTTCCAGGAAAGGGCACAGCTGGTGCATCAGCCAAAGTTGATTACAGGTACTCCTGACCGTCGCATTTACCTGATTAGACATCTGGAGCGACGGGTCCAGGAGCACCCCCAGATTGCGGACACAGTCCTTGGAGGAGAGTGTGATTCCATCCAGGATTGGAAGTTGTATTCCCAGACCTGGTTTCGGGCCCGTAACTGTTAGTACCTCCGTTTTGTCTGGATTCAGTCTCAATTTGTTTTTCCTCATCCACTCCATTACTGCCCTAAGACAATCATTGAGAGGAGAGACACCATCTGAAGTCGAAGCTGACAACCGAGACATGGAGAAATATATCTGGGTGTCATCAGCATACTGAGGACACCACACTCCATGCCTCCGAATGATCTCTCCCAGCAGCTTCATATAGATGTTAAATAGCATTGGGGACAGGATGGCGCCCTGAGGGATGCCACAATTAAGCTCTATTCTAGTAGAGCAACTGTCCCCATTCCTCACCCTCTGGGATCTGCCCGAGAGGAAGGAACGGGACCACTGCAAGGCAGTGCCTCCAATTCCTAACCCTCTCAGGCGATCCAAGAGGATGGAATGATTTATTGTATCAAAGGCCGCTGAGAGGTCCAAGAGCGCCAACCGTGTCACACTACCACTGTCGATCGCCAAGCGAAGGTCGTCAGTCAGAGCAACCATGGCAGTCTCAACTCCATATCCCATCCTAAAGCCAGTTGGAAATGGATCTAGATAATTGGTTTCATCCAAGACAGCTTGGAGTTGGGAAGTGACCGCCCTCTCAATCACCTTGCTTTAAAAAGGCAGCAAGGAGACTGGCCTATAGTTATTCCTGTCCAAGGGGTCCAGGGAAGGCTTTTTCAGGAGCAGCTTAACCATCACTTCCTTCAGACAGGATGGAACGGACCCCTCCCTGAAAGATGCATTGATAATGTCCCTAAGGAATACTCTCAATGCGTCGCCCCCTTGGGTGGCCAGCCATGATGGACAAGGATCGAGTGGACAGGTCATCTTCCTCACTCTACCAAGGAGCTTGTCCACATCATCAGTACTCACAGATTGAAGCTGATCCAATAAAATTTCATCTGTGGAGTTGCTGGATACCTCGTCTATAGATTCTGTCATAACACTGGCATCTAAGTCGGCTCTTTGTTTAATATTTTTTTATGGGGGAGGGTGGGGTGGGGGGTGTTTGGGGATTTTATCTGTATTGTATTTTAATTTTTGTAAGCCGCCCCGATTGTTTTAACAGAGGGGCGGGGTATAAATCAATTTTATTATTTTTTATTATTATTATTATCCGAGAGATTTTATCTGCAAAGTGGCTGTTGAATGCATCACAGCAGGCCGTTGTCGGGTTAAGTAAGGGGTTCTGTGCAGGTGGAACCTACGTCAGCTCCCCCACCACCCTAAACAGTTCCGCTGGACGGGACTCTGCAGATGCAATATGTGCAGAGAAGAAAGACTATGCACTGCACGTATCATCTCTCAATAGGGATCAAGGAAATTCCTATGACGAGTCTTGTCAGATATGAGTCGAGTCTTCCGCCAGGTTCGCTCTAGTTGTTGTCCAGCCTGCTTCGTCTTCCTAAGCTCCTCTGAATACCAGGGCTTACGGTTAGGAGCAAGCTGGAAAGGACATTTGGGAGTGATTATGTCGATAGCCTTGGTGAGGTCGGTGTTCCAAATATTAACCAAAGCTTCAGCAGAATCACCGGTGTTACCAACCATTAAACCCTCCAAGGCTTTCTGGAATCCAGTTAGTTCCATTAGCCTTCGAGGGTGGACTATTCTAATAGCTTCGTCACCCCCAGTGAGGCAGACAGTGGCTCTAACCTTCATCTTGACCAGGAAATGATCTGTCCATGACAATGCAGAGGTTTTAGTAAACCTCCGCCCAAGGATATTCCTGTTCCGTACTAAAGGCCGCATTGAGGGTATGATCTGCACAGTGAGTAGGCCCGAAAACCGATTGGGATAGGCCCATGTTTGTCATGGATTCCATGAACTCCTGAGCTGCACCAGTTAGAGTTAGCAAGCTGGTCTCGAGTGGGATGTTGAAGTCGCCCAAAACTAACAGTCTGGGCGACAGTCTGAGACCAGCTGTGTTAGCTCGGTTAGGGAGTCTGTTAGACAACGAGGTGGCCGGTATACTAACAGAATCCCTAAACTATCCCTGGACCTCAGGCTTAGGTACATATACTCGATGTGGACTGTGTTCTGGATATGCTTCCTGGCCAAGGTTAGATTGTTTTTATGAACCAGAGCCACTCCACCATCCCCGTCCACTTTTCCTTACCTGCTCACTAACTGAGTACCCGGCTGGGAATGCCTGCGCCCAACCAGGTCTCCGTAAAGCATGCCAGGTCGGCAGCCTCATCCAATAAAAGGTCATGGATGATGTGAGTCTTGTTTTTAACCGACCTGGCATTGCAAAGGAGCAGAGTAAGGGTCTGTGGAATGGTTGGTCTGTCAATGAAAAAGTACGCCTTATTAACAGCAGTGGAACACTAAATTGCAATGTTGTTTGGTATGTGCGCCCTTTTGTGTTCATTCGGAATCATTATGATGCCATATTTGGTGAGTCTGATAAAGTCTTATGACTCTGAAAACCAAAGTTTGAACCCCCACTCAGCCATGGAAACCCACTTGCTGACCTTGTGTAAGTCACTTCTCTCAGCCTCAGAGGAAGGCAAAGACAAACCCCCTCTGAACAAATCTTGCCAAGAAAGCCCCGCGATATGGTCACCATAAGTCAGAAACCACTTGAAGGTCCACAACAACAACTGACCCAAGGCATAACTGTTGTTAAAGCTTTTAGATTCACTCACACACTCTTTCAAATAGAAGTCTGTGTAACAAGAATACAAGACATCAAGAATGTCCATTTGTTAGGTGCGTTATAAAAACATACACAAAAGGCTTAAAATCATAACTGTCAACTAAAACCTTGCTTGAATTTGCTCCTTCTTGCCAATAAGAAACTACATCATTCTTTAGGAATAGTTCTAACAGTGGTTAGTGTATAATATATAGATATTAACTCTGGAAAAACTATCTAGAATATATAAAGGAGCCTCAAATAGTGTTGGAAATGTGAAAAACAAGAAGGGACATTTTACCATATGTGGTGGAGTTATGAGAAGGCAAAAAAAAATGTGGTTCAAGTTCATACTTTGATGCAAAGAATATGAAAGATAAAGATACAGTTAAAACCAGATTATTTCCTATTGGGCCTTTTGGATGATCAACTGGAAAGGAATCATGGAGGAGGTTTCCAGTACATGATCACAGAAGCAAGATTATTATATGCCTAGAAAAGGAAGAACGTAGAGATCCCTACAGGAGAAGATTGGTTCTTGAAACTAAATCAGCTAGTAGAAATGGACAAATTATCTAGTTTTATAAGAGAAAATCGCTTCTCGGCCTTTTGGCTAAGATCAAGTGTAGTTTTATAAGAGAAAAAACATTACAGAATTTTTTAAAAGATTGGAACTGTTAATAGACTTTTTGAGGAAGGAAAAAATAATCTAGTGATTGTGGACTTTGAAAGTACAGTCAGCAGGCCTTTGCAGTGATATGACCTGTCTACATGGCAAAAGACCTCCCCTAAACTCTGCATGCCCCCCTAGCCATGAGTGATTTACTCACGATTTTAAATCTGTTGTCGCCATTTTTAAAAAACAAAAGTTTCCCAGGGGGCGCATAAGCAACATTTAGTATTTACAAAAAAAGAAATTAAAAAAAGAGTATGAGATCGCTGTTTGATCGACTTACCAGACCCTCACTTAGCCGAAAATCCAACATGGCAACCGCAGCCGCTTTCTTTCTTTCTTTCTTTCTTTCTTTCTTTCTTTCTTTCTTTCTTTCTTTTCTTTCTTTCTTTCTTTGCTAGCCCTGCCCCCTGTGTTGTCCAGCCAATCAGTTTGCACTGCCTGTTCCTATCTGTGTTCAAATGGTCACACGTTCAGAAGTTGTGCTGAGCTTTTCAGAAAATCTGTATGACACAGACTTTGCAGTGGATTTGGCTATTACTGTTCTGAATGACATGTATTTGTGCGAACGGCCGTTTGAATGTATTGCATCGTGTTCGTATTATTTTGACCATATAGACAGGCCTTCACATTCATAAGGTTAAATACAGAAACTTCAGTCTGACATTGTCTGAAGTCTGGGAGTTTATCTCCCTTCAAAATCCTTTTTGTACATAGCATAAGCACATAACTTCATGTCTTAAAACGTGCTATAAATATAAAATATATGGTCAGAGCCTGAGGAAGTTAAAATGTGTGCTCTGCCCTCCCCCCCCCCCCCCGTCTTTCTTTCATCCCCACTGACTACAGGGTTATATTCCAAAAAAAGAAAAGAAAAAACATTGGAAGTTGCAGGCCAAAAAAAAAAGGTAATTCCTCTTTGCTCTGGAAATTATACAAAGCTACTCAGAACAGTTGATACTTGTAAATACTAGCTATAATTTTCCTTTCCATACAATCTAATTTTCATCTGTTCTGTAAGTAATTTGTGAATAGCTGTGGGGAATCTAGGGCTTAGAACCAGTTGCTATAGGGGTAGACCCACTGAATCAATGAGATTTACCTGTTGATTCGCCATTCAGTAATTCATTCACTGGTTCTCCTCTAGTTGGGACTAGCAGTTGACTTTACATTGAGATATTTTTCCTCATTGTAGTAGTTTGATTTCAGTGAAATTACATTTTCCCAATGCCTAGAGTGTAATCTTAACAGACAAAGGTGGCCAAGGGTGAGTTGAGTAGACACTAAACCAGCTGAAGCTGTGCTGATTTAATTCCTTCCTCAAGCCAGGGATGTTGAAAATTAGTTACCCTCACCCTGGCCTAAATTTGTACCAACATTATGGCTGCATCCCTGGGCTGGAGGATTTAGAATTGGTGTTAAGTTGGCTCTTCCTTTACCCTATTCCTTCTCTGCCCCTGCAGATCTTAGCCATCAGAGGTACATCAATCTGTCAGCAGACTTCTGCAAACAGCCAGCAGAGGAGGGTTCTCCTGGCAGGAGAGGCTATTGCCTATAGCCAGGTTCTGTCTAAATGAGGGGGGGAAATATGATCTGCTCCAAAGAAGCAGCAATTCACAGCGCTGCAACCTGTCTTAACAATCAATAGTGCCCCCTAAACGTCACATGTCCCTAGCCAAGATGGCAGCTGCAAGTAATTTATTTGTCATTTTAAATCTGCCACCGCCATTTTTAAAAAAAAAAAACTGTTTACCATGGTGCGCACAAGTAATACTTCATATTTACAAAAGAAAAACTAAGAAAAGAGAGAGAAAGATTGCCATTTTATCTCCTTACCAATCTCTTGCTTAGCTGAAAATCCAATATGGCATCAGCAGGCACTTTCCCCAGGGCCGGTTTAACCTGTCTGCCAAATCAGCATTGGCAGGGGGCCCCGAGGTCAAGAGGGGGCCCCGAGGTCAAGAGAGGGCCCCGTGTTGGCCTCCTTAATATGAAAATAATGGGATTTCTGGTTTAAAATACCATAGAGTTGCCTTGGAAGGCCTAGAAAAGGGCTAGGGAAGACACATTTTCTAGGAAGACTCTATGGTAGGTGTGCTGTTTTGTGTCCCATGGATAATGAATCCAGGGATACGGGGGTCCTACTATAATCTGAACATCCTGTACGGTGAATAGGTTAGGTTACATTGATCTGAGATAAACATATGGGGGCCCCAAAGTAAAGCATTGCAGGGGGCCCCAAAATTCCTTAAACCGGTCCTGACTTTCCCTGTTTGCTAGCTCTGCCCTCATGTTCATCTGGCCAATCAGCTTATGCTGGCATGTCCAAACAATCACACATTCGCATGCCCTACAGAGTTTTTTTAAAACTCCAAGAAAAGTTCTGAAGGCTTGGGAGCTTTACAGTGGCTTTGGCTGCCCCCTTCTGAATGAGACCTATTGATGCAAATGTCCATTTGAACAGATCGCCTTCCATGCAATGGCCATTTGGATTATTTTCACTGTTTAGACAGGGCTCTAGTCTCTCTTTGAGTAAGAATTGCACTGATCACCCGCAATATTTCACTGAAGATTCATTCTCCTTTTCAGTACTGGATTTATAGCTACTGGTCTACTGAGCTAAATGTTTGAATATCATGAACCTTCATTGGATTGTACCCATTATTAACAAAGACCAACTTTATTTATTTAATAGCTTGCCTTTCTCCCAGTCTGGGATCCAAGGTGTATTACAACAAATTTAAACAAAGTATCTCTAAAACCTGTTTGATACCAACATTTTAAAATGACAAAATAATTATATTCAAAACACTAAATTAAAAGAGTTTTAAAACACATTAAGACATAGTAGAAAGGACAAAAGCATAACACACACCATTAAAAGAGCCTTCTGTCACAATAACTTAAGAGACTCTTTCCACTGGAGTATTTTTCAATTTTAATTTATTGAAATGTTAATTAACATTTAGTTATTATTTTAATATTTCCGAGAAAGAAAGCTCCCCCAGAGTTTGACCCAAAAGAGGGAAATTTCATTCAGCCTGTTAAAACCAAAAGGTGATGAAATGCCAACATTTTATAAACCATTCCCATTCTTTTTTGTTTTTAAAAATGCATTTTACAAACTGCTGACAAAATCAATCCAAACAAGCATGTTAAAGCCTCATTGATTCCAACAAGGAAGTTATGCCTGCACTTAAATTTCTGCCATTGAAATCAGCAGGTCATAAAAGTGCTTCATAGTGGCTGGATCCCATCTTTGGTTGTGGTTGTTGTTTTATGACTCCAGGTTCTCTCCTCATTGCTGGAGTACCAATCTCTCATGAGGATGAGGATTAGAAAGGATGCTTTTAAAGGGAAACAAAGGGAAATCAGCTCACCAACAGGGTCACCACTTAGCTACATCCAGGGCCGGTTTAACCTGTCTGCCAAATCAGCATTGGCAGGGGGCCCCGAGGTCAGGAGAGGGCCCCGTGTTGGGTCTCCTTAATCTGATGAAGGAGACAGCCAGGAGACAGCCGGGAGGAGCCCCCTCTTACCCTCCTTCTCCAAAAACCTCCTACTGGCTTTTTTTAAAAAAATAAACAAAACAGCCTCTCCAAAACTAAAGAGAAAGAAACAGCAGCCCTCCATGGCAGAAGCTGGAGAGAGAGGCACGTTGGAAAGGGTGAGTGTGTGTGAGAGAGAGACAGGGACAGGGAATTTGAGGGTTGTCTCCCTCAGAAAGGGCTTCTTTCTTTCTTTCTTTCTTTCTTTCTTTCTTTCTTCCCTTTCCTTCCTTGCAGCCTAGAATCGCATTGGCATTTTTTGCTGCTGCATCACACTGCTAACTCATATTTAGCTTGTAGTCTACTCTTTATTTTCTTTGAGGAAATCTACACCATTACGTTAATTGCTAATAAACAAAAAAAATATTATGTTAGTGCCTATAATATAGTTTTTAAACTAAATCATTGGTGGCAAATTATGTAATATAGTAGGCCCCTCTTATCCACTGGGGATTGGTTTGGGGGGGGGCGTGGATTCTGAAAACCATGAATAAGAGTGAACACCACTGAAAATAATGGGACTTCTGGTTTAAAATATCATAGAGTTGCCTTGGAGGGCCCAGAAAAGGGCTAGGGAAGACACATTTTCTAGGAAGACTCTACGGTAGGTGTGCTGTTTTGTGTTCCATGGATAATGAATCCATCAATACGGGGGTCCTACTATAATCTGAACATCCTGTATGGTGAATAGGTTAGGTTACATTGATCTGAGATAAACATATGGGGGCCCCAAAGTAAAGCATTGCAGGGGGGCCCAAAATTCCTTAAACCGGCCCTGGCTACATCCTTGCTAAGTGAAAAGTCTTCAGGTGGATGGCTGTTCTTAAAGGCACAAAAGTAGAGTCCATTGATAACCTAGTGACAACCCTCTTAAAGCGATGACATTTTTAGGTAAAAGTTTTTGTTCTTTTAGCAGGCAAACTTCAGTGTGTGGCTCATCAACAACAGCCATCATCAGATGCCAAGGTCATTGTGTATTGCCTCTTTGACTCAGGCTGATAACATTGTTATTCTGGGCACTTGCCCTCACTAAAGCCTTTGGGGTAGAAATGGTTTTACACAAATTCTCATGTGTAGATGGTTTTAAATCACTTTAAACTATGTCAACCAGTTTTAATCTGTGTATTTTTAAAATGTATTTTTGGACTTTTAGGACTTTTTTGGACGAAGAAAAATAACACAAGCAGCCTCTCCAACTTGCGAGGCTGCTGTGCTGCAAAGCGCCCCTTTCGTATGACGCTCGCCCCTGCCGGTACTGTTGCAATACCGCAGGGAGAGCTGAGCATCATATTTCATTGATTTTTACTCACGATCAACTTTCGTGAGTAAAAAATCAATGAAATATGACGCTCAGCTCTCCCTGCGGTACCGCAACAGTACCAGCAGGGGCGAGCATCATACGAAAGGGGCGCTTTGCAGCTCAGCAGCCTCGCAAGCTGGAGAGGCTGCTTGCGTTATTTTTCTTCATCCGAAAAAGTCCTTAAAATAATTCTTATTGCTTTTGTGGTTATTTGACTTTGTTGTTATTGCTCGATTTTGACTAATGGTAACGCTATGAACAGCCCTCCAAGGCACCCTGTCATCAACAGTCCTATTCACATCCTGCAAGTTTAAGTTCCTGGCATCCTTGATTGAGTTTATCCACCTGTAATGCCCTCTATCTCTTTTCCTACTATCTTTCACTTTACCAAGCATTATCTTTTTCCAAAGTGTCAAGTTGTTTCACTATATCTCCAAAGTACAACAGCCTCAGTTTAATCATCTTGGATTCTACGGAGAATTCAGCCTTGATTTGCTTTAAGGTGCATGCATTTGTCTTTTTAGCAGCCCACAGTATCTGTAGAACTCTTCTCCAGCACCACATTTTGATGAGTAGAGAAGAACTCAGACAGAAGTCTGAGGGTGGCACTGGAAGCTTCGGTCTGGGGGAGTGCTGACAGAGAGCGTGGTAAGGTCTCATCCACAGTGCCATACCTTACATGGGTTGGGGCTGATATTTATACTGTATTTCATGTCCTGAAGGGGTATTTGGGCTTAGGACAAAGCTTAGATGGGTTTTCCACCATTTAAACAAAGGAAACCGAAACTCTGTTGGTTGCTATTAATGGCTGAGAGATAAGAATCAATGAAATTATGACAATCTTACATTGCAGGACAGGAAAGGGTGCTGAGAGATATTTCCTGGGGACAGGAGTTGTTTAGGTCACTTGTTTGTTTATGATGATGTGCCAAGGGGGCCCAAGAGGGGATTAGCACATACCTCTGTGATGGTGTTGTTTACTAGGAGCTTTGCTTAATCCTGTCTTGAGTGTGCTTGCTAGAATATTTCCAAGACACCTTCTCGATCCTTGTGACATCCATTTGACTCACTTTGGCTCACCCTGGTCTACCAGATCCCTTGAAGTGTCTAATATTGCCCGTTATAGGGAGGGGATATAAGGCATGGCAACACACCCATCCCTTTTCTTGTAAGGATGGGTCAGGAAGAGTGTGACCTGTGGCTCATATCTGAAGGATGTTTACGTGACCCACCCCCAGGATAATTTTTTGAAAGAGTAACCCTCCAAGGTCTCCTAGGAGCCTAATGCAATCCTGACCCCTGACTGTTTCCTGCACTTGACATAAGGGGATACAATATTATGTCCATTTCCAGCAGGTTGACTGCAATGATCAGTTATAGTACAAAGGGCAAGGCAGTCTTTTGGAATGGTAAAAGCTAATACATTTAATAGGGCATACACTTTCACTACTTGCAGTCTACTGGATCAGTGTCAGTACTAAAAATAAAATCCAGGATTTTTACCCACCCACCTCCTCTTCATAAAAGGCCCTTGATCAACCACGTGAGTCATTTAGGCTTTTCACATTTTTTTTTCCCAGCACTCTACTAGAAAGTGTAATGTACTTGCAGGTGGGATGTACGAGTCAGCAGGAGGGAACAACAGCTTGTAGAGTCTAAAATGAGGTGATAAGGTTCTAAGAATATTTGAGACTAACGCTGTACATTTTATTTGTGCTTAATTCCAAGACATTTCACATTTCCAAAGATAAACAGAATTCATCCTTTCTCCCACTTGCAAATCTCTATTTTGGTTTTGTTTTTTTTTAAGTGTTTTCTTCTGTGTGCTCAAACTAGGTCAATGTTTTGAGCAGTGCTTGGAAAAGTTACTTCTCTGGTCTACAGTGTTCAGAATAATTTGAACACACTAGCTGGGGGAATTCTGGGAGTTGTTGCCCAAAAATTAATTTTTCCAAGTTCTGATTCTGAAATGTCAATCCATCCTATCTGAATGTCAAAGGAGGGACATGGACATCTTCCAGATGAAAAGAGGGTATTTTTGTGTATGGATATCTAGATTGGACCAAGAACAGGATATGGAAGTTCAGTGGCATCAACTAATTGGAGTGTCATAGGGTGGCATACAAGTCTACTCAGATGCCTCACTGAGTTTGGTGGGCTTGCTCCAAGGGAAGTGGATGTACAGAACTGCAGCCTTAGGAGATTATCAGATGCGCTAAATATGGCATTATCACGATGCCAGTAGATCTCTAAAGGGCTTGCTTTTCAGATGACATCATTCCCATCTCGTCATGCCCCTGTGCTGCTGCCATTCCGCTGGCGCTGCTTTTTATTGATGGGCTAAGCCATCAATAGATCCCCCATTCCATTTCTGTAACTGAATGTCCTGCACCTGAAAAAGTGCCTTGGTATGCTAGTGCAATGCCAGCATCAATGGGAAGTCTGTGCCAGAACACTTCCGGGTGAGACTGGGACATCAAGGTAAGTGACACACTTTTTTGTACCCTCCCAGGTTACTTGTTATGTTTTAAGTATGTTTAGGTGCTTGGTGTAACATTTTGTCTTTTGTCTTACTTTTTATGTTTGAATTTCTTGTGCTCTTGTCTTCTCCCGAGAACAGCCAGGATTTGAAACCAGGAAATGAAAGGAGCTCCATTCACTCCTGGGCTGCCCTGCCGAGGGAATGACGCATGATAAAGGTAGGTCTGAAAACTTTTTTTTCCATTATAGGGACAGGAGAGGGGCAGGAGAGGAGACTGCGAGATGGGAACACTCTTTTTGTTCCCATCTGATAATCTCCTTAGTTGTTTTAAGAAGTGACAAAACTATTCTCCTATACATAAAATCATTTTCATAAACAAAACAGCAGTCCTCTGCCCCAATGTGTAATTCTCTGTCAGGTCTCATCAAGGACTTTATCAGACAGACAAAATACGGTGTCATCACAATGCCACATATCCACAAAAGGGCATGCATATCAGATGGCGTCACCCTTTCGCAGTTATGTCCTGCCCAAAAACCGGGGTTTTTAACTGATGGATTAAACCATCAATAGATCCTCTTGCTGTTTTTTTGCCAGCATTGCTGGTTTGCAAAACCTCAGTCCCTTGAAATCTCAGACTTACCCCGACAATGGCTGCTCCCATGTGAACACTTCCAGGTGAGATTGGGACAAATAGGTAAGTTTCACTCTTTTTATGACCCTCCCTGGGTTAATTGGTAGCTTTAAAGTGTGTTAAGGTGCTTGGTGCAACTTTAAATGGCTTTTTTGTTTTTATTTTTGAATTTCCTATGTGACAAAATCATGTGAGATTTTGAATGAGGAAGTGAATGCGGCTCCGTTCACTTCCTCTTTATTGCTAGAAGCCTTTACCGGAATTAGAAGGTAAGTGTTGGGGGGGGGGATGTTCTTTTGCCGGCATAAAAATGGATTTTTCTATGCCGGCAAAAGAATGTTTTATAATGGGTGTCTGATAAAGTCCCTAGTCTTCACTTGCTGTGTGTAAGAGCTTTCTTCTTTAATACTAAGAAGTCATTTGTCGTTTGTATTGTCAAACTTACGCTGGCCATTGCTTGCTCTGCTTCATCAACTAGCGTGTTGGATTATTGACTATATTTATCACCCTTTTCTTTCTGGGTGGCTTTGAAACAGGATGAATTTCTGGCAATTACATGGATTCCTCTCTTTGCTGAGACTGCATGTATCCTAATTTTTTTCATCTTCTTTGTGATCACTAAAAAGGAAGAGGAAGACAGGAAAGGTGTAAAAATGGGGTTGTAGCCTGCCTTTAAGATTTACAGCCAATCCATCTTAACAACTGAACTGATCAATATTCTTTACTGGCAACGTGTATCACTGGTTCAAGTGGTCAGTCTTGCTCATTCCTCTCTACTTCCTTCAGTTGTTGCTATTCCTCTTCCTCCTCCATGGTGAATGGGGGATTAGCTTTTAGGGAGGGTTGACAATTTCTCTCTGAAGGAGCAGGCCAAGTGGGGAGTAAATGAGGAAGAAAGGGAAGGATGAAGTGGGAAGGGACTTGAATGGGCTTTTGTTCAACTCAACTGTGAAGGTGTGCAGAGTACAATGTGTTCTCTTTATTTTTTTTTATTTTCAACAGCGAATCAGAATTCGATATACAATATACAATGTTCAATATACAATATATCATATGTTCGAAGTGTAAATACAACATATGTATATTTTAAAAAGAAAGAATAGTTCACTTTTTTACCATCCATCTCCCTTCTTCCCCTCCTTCCCCCTACTCCACTAACTTCCTTAACGTATCACCTGTATGAGATATTCCAATACTTGGGAAAAAAACAATCATCCAAAAAGCAAACCTTCATTTTGCCATCTTATATAAGGGACACCATTTTGCTATACCATTGCATATAATGGGACTTGAGTATTCATGGATTTTGGTATCCACAGGGTGTCCTGGAACCAAACCCCAGCAAATATGAAGGGACAACTGTATTTTGGTAATTGGGTGTGAACATTTCTTTTGATAATTCCAGCATGATCAGTACTGTGTGGTGTAGAAACCTATCTTTTCCCGGTTTCTAGTTTTCCCCTTCAACTGCTTAAGCTGTTATCATTTTGCCATTAGTTGTAGTTACTCTTTCTGCTTCTTCACTTGCTTTGGGTCAGAGTGATGAAATTTTCCTGTGAGCAAATCCTGTATAATTTGCAAGTGGTGCAAATTCCAGTAACTGAAAAGGCAAACCGTGACCTTTTTTTGGAGATTACATTTGAGATTACAAAACAATCAAATATTTTCTCGAGTTTCAGAATTAACAAAATGGGAATTATTGCTTTAGCAAATGTAGATTTCACAATTTCTTCCAGATTATCAGAAGAAGTACACATCAACAACAATTGGCTCCTAATGAACAGAAATAAATCACTAAAGTCTATGCATACTTCTGGCCATGTTCTTTGGAACAATATAGTCATACAGAATGTGACCATTATTGTAAGCAGTAAGACAAAACAGACATGCTTTGCACTGTTCTTCTGCCATAGTATCCTTCAAAACTGTACCTTTTCTCTGAAAGAGTTGTTTGAAAGATTTAGGACAGCTAAAAAGAAATATGGTTTTGAACAATATAAATCAGAGTGTGAATTGCAGTTGTGTACAGATGATGAGTGAGTGATTGGTAAAACATACAAACTTTTAATGTGAAGTCGAAGGCTTTCATGGCTAGCATCCATAAATTTTCCTTGTTTTTTTTTCTGGGCTGTGAGGCTGTGTTCTGGAATAGTTTCTTTCTGACGTTTTGCCTGCATCTGTGGCTAGCATCCTCAGATAATGGTTGGGTAGGTGTGTGTGTGGAGTTTATATGCTGTGAATCCCTGTTGTGGAGAATATGTAAATTTGTGTAATTGAATGGTTAGTTTCTGGATATAGAAATGCAAGGCTCATTAGTGTCTGTTTGGCTAATGGTTGGTTGATGGTCCATAATCTGCTGGAAATCCCTCTGTCCCTGGGTGGAATTCCTTTGTAAGTGTTGAGTTTTGATTCTATTTTTTTTTTCAAAACTGGGAGCCAGATTTTTCTACTTTCCTGTTGAAGTTGTCCAGGTGTTTGTGGGTTTCAATAGCTTCTCTGTCCGTTCTGACATGATAGTTGTTGGCCTGGTCCAGAATTTCTGTGTTTTTAAATAACATTTTGTTTCCAGGTTGGTTTATAACATGTTCTGCTACTGCAGTGTCTGCAGTGTCTCTCATGTTCCTTGATTCGTGTTTGCACACTGCGTTTAGTGGTCCCTATGTAAACTTGTCCACAGCTGCGTGGTATGCGGTAAACTCCTGCAGCTGTGAGAGGGTCTCTTTCGTCCTTCGCTGAGCATAGCATTTCTTGGATTTTCTTGGTTGGTCTGTAGATTGTTTGGAGGTTGTGTTTCCTCATCAGTTTCCCTATTCTGTCTGTGACTCCTCTGATGTATGGTAAAATACCTTCCCTTTGGGTGGCTGTTTTTCTTCTTCATTCCTGTGTTTTTTTCTGGGTCTCTTGTGAGTTCTGATCTGGAGTAACCATTAGCCTGTAGGGACCAGTTTAGGTGCCTCAGTTCGTCCTCCAGGTAGTGGGGTTTGCAGCGAAGGACAAAAGAGGTGGGCCAAGGAGCCTTCAAGCTTTCACAGACCCCTATGAGGATGTTGCATCCCCCTGGGGGTCTGTGGACCACAGATTAAAAACCACTGATCTAGAGTGATCACCCCAGATCAATGCTGCCGAGGGGCACATGCAAGGGAATGGATTGTCCAAAACCAGCCCAGAAAACTCTTCCTGTCTTGAGGCACTCAGAGGTGGCCTCTAGGGCCTTTTCAGTAGCCTTGGCTTTTCCCTTCTCCCCTGAGCTTCTCCCTAGCTAGGAGGAATTTGCTCAGTCGTTTTTCAATGATCTGCTACCTCAACATACACACACAGAGCCCAATTTGGCTTAGTAGGTTTTTTTCCTACCTTCATAGCCAGCACACACACATTCCAGTGGTCCAATGCCCTTTTAATAGGGATTTATGATCTTCACCTCATCTCACATTCCCAGTCACTCTCAGTACCAAGAGGCTTGCAGAAATACTGGGAACATGCGGCAAAATTTATAAATCCTATTAAAGACAGAGTAGGGCAGCCCCAGAGATGGTGGCAAATAATCTGTAATAATCAAATCCACAAAAGTTAAATGCACAAATGTGGAGGGCCGGCTGTTTTTTCTTTTTATAGCCCACTTTTCTTTCTTCTTTCTTCTTCCTTTTTCTTCTTTTTGAATACTTGTAATTTTTATTGTATTCTGAAAAACTCTTAATAAAATTATTTTTAAAAAAAACCTGGACCTTTTCTTATTGTAGTTGCATAGATCTAAATTCAATTGCTAGTCCCAGCTAAAATAGCTCTGCTGAAACTTTTGCTGAACGGTAAATCAATACTTATATAAATCTCCCTGATTCAGTGAGTTTACTCTGTTGGGAATATCAATTGGATTAAGGGCTTGTCTTTATTGTTCTTTTGATGTTTACAATGGATGAATTCTAGTTTTCCTTTTTTTTCCCCTTAGTGTTTCATAGAATCATAGAGTTGGAAGAGACCACAAGGACCATCCAGTCCAACCCCTGCCACTGAAGAATAAACAAAGCATTCCCAGCAGATGGCCATCCAGCCTGTGTTTAAAAACCACCAAAGAGACTCCATCACACTCAGAGGCAACATATTCCACTGTCAAACAGCTCTTACCATCTGGAAATTCTTCCTAATCTTTAGATGGAATCTCTTTTCCACCTATGATTGTAGCACAACTATTTTGGATCCCCTCAAAACATCTGAGCATCTCTTACAATAGTAAATTTCTGTTTCACTTGTGCACACTCCTTTCAAAACCCCTTGTATATTTTCCAGTTTCTTCTGTGTGATCAGCCATTTTGTAGTAGGATGATAAATTCCCATACAGCTCTGGCAGTTTCTCATTTAACTCTACCAGTCTTACTGATTCAGATGGAGGACGAATAGCTAGAAAGTTAGCAAATTATTGTGCTATACGTTATTGAGAACTGCCAATTTGCTCCATGTGATTTGTCAGATGACCTTGGCAATCAGTCTGCCTAGATAGAGGAGATTTTCAGACCGTGTTTCAGCGTGCCTAGCGTGGGAGGAACTTTCGGGAGAGGGACGGCGGTCTTGCGCGGCAGGGGGGCATTTTCGGATGCCGTTGTCCCTCTCCCGAAACCATCCGTGTCACTTCTGTGAAGCTTCGGAAGCCTCAGCGCCATATTTTAATCACGGGCAACCTCCATGATTAAAATATGGCTCTGCGGCTTCCAAAGCTTCACGGAAGTGACACGGATGGTTTCGGGAGAGGGACAACGGCATCCGAAAACGCCCCCCTGCCGCGCAAGACCACCGTCCCTCTCCCGAAAGCTCCTCCCGCGCTAGGCACGCTGAAACGCGGTCTGAAAATCTCCTTTCAGACAACGCTTTTATAGTGTTACTGTTCCACTATATTTGCTCTGGCTGCCTCCTGTTGAATCCTAGGATTTGCAGTTTAGGGAGGGGCATTTGCAACTCTCAGCCAGAGAGCTCTTAGGCCTCACTAAACTACAAACCCCAGAATTCCACAGCAGGAAGCCAGAGCAGTTTAAGTGGAATAGTAACACTATAACAGCGTAGTCTGAAAATCTCCAGTGTGCCTTTGTTTTGTATGTCACAGTGAAAGCATTGCATTTGAGTCAGTCCCACTAGTTCTTTCTCAGATCCTTCTTAAATTTGAATGTGAATTAAGATTGTTTCTAGTGACAAGATTGTTTCTTGTTGCTAATGAGGGTATAACTGCTTCCATAAAAATTTCCTCACATGACTGACAGGGCTCCTCTTTCTATGGTGATTATCTCCATTTGTTTTGTCTCTGTTATTGTTCTGCATGCATATGCTGTGATGGGATGGTGCTACTGCAACACCCTAGTTCCCAATCTGACTGAACCTGTATCTACAGTTGGTCAGAAGTGTGCTGTATAGATCAATCTGTTTACTAAATGCTGATGTTAAAATATTAGCTGCAATACTGGTTAACAGGTTTCAGAATGTAGTAACAATATTAATTCATCAGGTTCAGATAGGTTTTATTCATCATAGGCAGGGAGTTCATAATTCAAGATAACTTAAACATTTGATTGCTTTAAATACTAAAGCCTTGATCCTGCTGCAATTGCTTCACTTTATGCTGAATAGTATTTGACAAAATTAACTAGCAGGTTTTTTTTTTAATTTGACAGAAGGTGACCCTTCTATTATAATTCTTGAAATGGATTCAGATGTTTTAACCTTTCTCCTAGGTTGTAAGTGATTATGAATGGAGTACAGTACTTTCAAAAAAAAAATTCATCTGACGGTGGGCACATGACAGGAATTTCCTTTCTCTTCTTTGATATTTGATCTATGCTTAGAGCCTTTTTGTCATGTTCAGTCTGGCAAAATTCAGTGATCTCCAAGTTAATACATGGAACATATATAGTAAATACAAAGCAGTTTTTGTATACTGATTACCTTTTGCTGTTTATCTCTAAACTAGAAAGTTCTTTATTGGAGCTAATAAAACCCATTAATAGCTTTTGGGGTTTGTTCTGGTTTTTGAATTGGTCTAAATCTGAGGCTATACCTGTTGGGACCAGTACCTTACTTGGATTGTTTGCTGACTGGAAAATTTGATTGACATCTATCTATCTTGGACCTCAGAATATTACTCAAGTGATTGAACTGAATTTGTTTGCACTGTTGGCTGAGATATCTCTTGATTTTTATAGATAGTGATCAGTCAAATTAAGTATTTGAGATAAGATTTAAAAATTATTTCTATTTTCAGAGAAACTGAAACCAAAAAGTATAGTTTATGAATGTCAGCTGAAGGCACTAAATCTGGTATCAGTGAAATAAGTGAAAGAAAGAAAAATTGCCCTAGCAATTTTCCAATGATTTCCTAAATACCAAAATTTAAATTTAAAACTATGTTTGGTTCAGGGAAAAAATATTTTCCAGGTATTTTGGACACCACTAGGGCTTTTTAGAAGGAAATTGACCGCTTCAGAAAATGTTGGTAATATAATACATATAATGCTTCCCACTAATCATTTTTTTCTGATTGGGGGTATTGTAACAGATCAACTTTGTATTAGAAAAATCACTGATATTTATAGACAGACATGTACTTTTAAACTGCATTTGTACAACTTGAAATTTAACTGATGGTCACCTGTACCTCCAAGTCTGGAAAACTAAATATTCACCATCCATCTTTCAAAGGTCATATGATCTTACTGCTTTAATCATGCATTAACATGAATTTTACAAATGTCAGCTCCAAATAAATGCATTTTGGACATGTGGTGAGCTTATATTAATGTGCATGTCTCTAGCCCAAATTCATATCTTACGTATTTCTCTCCCCCATGAACACTTTCCCTTCTTCTCTTTCTTTTTTTTCTTTATCTTTCTTCCTTTGTAAAATCCAATAAAAATAAAACATAGTTACTTCAGAAGTGTTGTTCAAGTCAAACATATATCTGTGTTGTTGTTGTTGTTTCCGTTGTTGTTGTTATGTGCCTTCAAGTAACTCTGACTTTATTCATTGCCTCTTTCTATGGGTGAAAGAGTGTAACTTACCTAAGGTTACCCAATGGATTTCCATACCTGAATAGTGATTTGAATCCTGGGCTGCTGCCACATTGCAGAAATCATGAAGGTTGCCACCACTTTAACTATCATTGCTCCATCCTATGGAATCCTGGGATGTGTCGTTTGTTATGGCACGAGAGCTCTCTGAGAGAGAAAACTAAATATCTCACAAAACTACAAATCCCAGGATTCCGTAACATTGAGCCATGGCAATAATGCAGTGTCAAACTACATTATTTCTGCTGTGTGGTAGCAGCCACGGTCTCCCTGAGGCATGGTCCAATATTCCAACCACTACATCATGCTGGCTCATCAATGAAGGCTTAGTCCAGACTTTTCCTTGTCCCATGCTCACTCACAACTTTGCTTTGAGGAGTACTGCAATATTTCTGTGGGTATGAAATAGCTGGCAATAAATTCTGAGGCAAGGTTGGTAAATTCCAGTTGAGGCAAGGTTGGTAAATTTCCATCTCCACTGAAATTGCTTAGTGCTTTCCTGTTTGAACAGCAGATATCCACAGAGCTCTGGAGTGTCTTTGGTGAATTCATGTATGCGTATGTGCCTTCAAGTTGCAAGTTGATTGTAGTGACCCCATGAATTTCATATGGTGTTCTTAGGCAAGGAATCCTCAGAGGTGGTTTTGCCAGTTCCTTCCTCTAAAATAAACCTCCAATCCCTGGGACTCGTTGGCAGTCTCCCATCCAAATACTAACCATAGCTGACTCTGCTTAGCTTTCAAGATCAGATGGGTTCTGGTGCCTTTAGGGTATTTACGCCCTGGTGTATGTACGTGCCTTGAAGTTGACTGTTGATTTATGGTGACCCATTGCTGTTCCTTATTATGGGTGATTGTTCTCTTCCAGTCATTGTAATACTGCTTTTAACTGGAAGTCATATTCTTCATGAAATATGCAGTAAAGACATTGCTAGAAAAAAAATTCAACTAAGATTCCTGACAGTGATTTTAAAATGGTGTCCTGGAATGCCTTTTCAGCTGCTGCATCACTGAACGTCTTTTATTAAGCCAAAAGATATACAAAACGCAGTAACGAATCAAGAATTGAGATCAAGCTACAATTCATCATAGTTTGCATTCAAGGCAAGCTTGTGGAATATCTATACACCACTGAAGTCTGGAATTTTAAAAAATGAATTTCAAAGAAATTTAAAATTGGAAGAAAATAACTGTACAGTTTTGACATTAAACACTGTCTCAGCATTGGAATAAAGCCTCTCTTTGTAGGCGTACCTGGGCATGCTTTCTAGCCTGTCTGAGCACTACATAGTTATTAATCACTAACTCAGACTGGCCTTTCTCTCTGCAAAAATGCCTGCTTCTACTCTTCAGCCTGTGGTTTTGATTCTGAAATCGGAAAGAAAAATAAGATTTTACGTGGCTCTAAACACCAGTTCAACAAGCTATTGGAGTGGCCAGTACATTTCTGCAATACACAGTATGTGAAATTGTCATTCAGAAACGCAGCCAGCGTAGACCGCAAAGAGAGGTCTGCTCGCTTCCAGCAGTGCTGAAGCCTGGTTGATGGGTGTGGTCACTCCCTCAGCAGCATAAATACAAAACATGTGTTGTGTTTTCTTTCTTCCTTTCTTTTTCTCTGTCCCCCCTGCTGTGAAAATGCTACACTATATAGCAACCACAGAATGTTCCACTAGGAAATGTCAAGAGTTACCAACCCTTGTTATGTAAGGAGAAATGTAAACAACGTGGCTTTTTTTTTTAATCTATTGAGGAAACCTTCAAAAACAAAGGCAGGGAATATAGCCCCACCAATCTATGCATTTGTGGAAGCCAGCCTATAAGCCTCATTTATACTCCTTTTACATGTTAAGATGCAAAACCAAACAAAATAATATCATCTGGAGGTGTAGTAGATGAGAATATTTCCCCTCCAAATTATAATTCTGCCCCCCCCCATGAAATGTTCCCCAAATTTTGAGCATTGCACAGACAGAGAGAGAGAGACTGAAAATTGATGTGGCACCATAATGATGCCAGAGGAACGCAGAAGGATGGCAATATCAGACGGCGTTGTCCTTTTGAGTTCCGCTGGCATCATTATGGTGTTTCTTTTTACTGATGAGCTGAGCTGTCAATAGATCCCCCATTATGATTTGGTGCCGGCCTTGCCGGTGTGAAACCTCAGGCCATTTAACTCTCATGAATGCAGCGTCAATGGGTGGTCCTGCCAGAACACTTCTGGGTGAGATTGGGACATCCAGGTAAGTGACACACTTTTTAAAATCTTCCCTGGTTTACTTGGAAGTTTTAAAGTGTGTGGAGGTGTTTTTTGTAACTTTTTAATGTATTTTTTTTTTATTTTTGAATTTCCCACGCTCTCGTCTTCTCTCGAGAATGGGCGGGATTTTGGTCCAGTAAGTGACGGAGCTCCGTTAGCGCTCTGTTCATTCCTGGGCTGTGTTTTTGACGGGAGAGGAGATAAGTGCAGTTGGGAGGGTTATTGTGCCAGGACAGGGGCAGGATTAGAGATTGTGGGACAGGAACGCTTTTTGTGTTCCTGTCTGATAATCTCCTTTGAACTCTGGTATTTGCTGTGTTCATATTCCCTTAGTAACTATATTTCTAAATGCTCAACTGAACTTTCGAGTTACTGCAATGTTAGAAATGTGGGGACTGAAGGTAAATTCCATTTGTGGTGGAGGAATTCTTGGTGGTGGTTGTTAACTGCCATCAGGCTGACTTCAACTTATGGCAACCCTATGAATGAGAGACTTCCAAGTCACCCTGTCATCTGTAGCCCTGCTCATGTCTTGCAGACTCAGGGTGGTGGCTTCCTTGACTGAGTCTGTCCATCTGGAATATCGTCTTCCTCTTTTCCTACTGCCTTCTACCTTACCAAGCATTATTGATTTTTCTACTGAATCGAGTCTTTTCACGATATGTCCAAATACGATAGCCTCAGTTTAGTCATCTTGGCTTCTAGGGAGAGTTCATGCTTGATTTGCTCTGGGATCCATTCATTTGTTTCCTTGGCAGTCCAGGGTATCCACATAAACCTGGATTCTTACTGAGGGGCAATGCCCTCATCTTGTCACCCCCTCTAATAACACCCCACCAGCATCTCATGTGAGTTCTACCACTCGAACATTATGCAACCTGAAGAAGTAGAGCTTGAGTATGTGTGTGACAAGATTTCACATTAGACTGGTAAATAGGAGACTGTGGGGAAGGGTCTCTGGTGTCACATTGAAGCAAAGGTGTCAGCAGGATCTCTGTCGTGGTGGTGCCAGAGCCCTTCCTGCTATGCTGCCAGAGACGGGGGGTTGTGCTTGCATTCCTTTCCTAAGGATTGCCACAGTTTATTGTTTAAATGTTGATAAATATTAAACACTTACTGTATAAATATTTAACATTTATGTCTATATCTGAAGGATAAAAACACTAAAGTATTATTAAATGCAAAGTATGATTCTTAAGACTGCTTCAGAGGTTTGTTCATATTAAAGGAGTGCTTTCTGCAACTGGACTTGTTTATCTTGGATTGGCCTTTTTAGTCATCAACGCACTTGCAGAAAGTGCGGGATGAGTCCTTCCTGAATCTTCATTTGCAAAGAAAAGCCAGAGAGTGCCATCACACCTCAGAGACAGTGCTGTGTCTGTCACGTTCTACAGTACACTGCACATTCATGCAAAAGAACACTGTTACCCAAATTACTAAGGTCCATGGAAATTCCACGTGTGTCTACCAAAAATCAATATTTCTATGGGGAATTTTAATTAGCTCACATAGTGGCTGCAAGAGGTTGGGTAACTGCAAGATCTTTTGACCTATGTATACTGGTAGTACCTGATGAGACTCCAAGCCAGGGGATAAAATAAGAATGTTTTTAATTGAAAAATAATCAGGGGAACACACACATACATACACTCAAGCTTCAAGCACTCACACAAGGCTATTAAAAGAAAATAGGAAGCATTGGGATAGAGGAATTGAGTTCAGGATGATGGGCTCTACTATACCTGTCTGAAGAGAAGAGATTCATACAGAGAAGAAGAAGAATGGCTGAATGCGCTGGGTGACCAAGCAACCCTTACTGTACAGAGTGATGGCCTCTGGGAAACTAAGGACTTTTTCGGACAATGTAAAAATAATGGAAGCAGCGTCGCCAGGTTGCGACGCTGCAGCGCAAGAGGGCGTCAGTTTCATACGACGCTCCTTCCAAGCGGTACTGTTGCAGTACCGCTGGGACATTTGACCGTTATATTTTTGCTTTTACAGTCATATTTTAGATCGTGAGTAAAATATGACGGTAGAAAGCAAAAATATCACGTTCAAATATCCCAGTGGTACTGCAACAGTACCGCTGGGAAGGAGCGTCATACGAAACTGACGCCCTCTAGCGCTGCAGCGTCGCAACCTGGCGACGCTGCTTCCATTATTTTTACATTGTCCGGAAAAGTCCTAAGAACACTTTGGGGGTGTTTGGGGGTAATATTTATATTCTATATTCCCCCTGAAGGGGTGTTTTGAGTGGAATACAATGTCTACCAGAGTTTTCCAGAGACAATGGATTTTCTGGATGTGTTAATCATCGCTAGTGGCTGAAATATTAAAACTGATGGGTCTCAGACAACTCTCTATTGTATGAGGAAAGGTGCGAGGAAAGACCAGTTTTGCAAGGCAATGAGTGTCCAGCTACCTTAATTGAATTATTGAATGACTCACTTCTATGTATGTCTAGGAAGATTAGTCCATTCCCACCGTAACTCACCAGTCCAAGGGGGATTCACTTAATCTCTACCTGGGCGTGTCTTTTAGGAATTTGGGCTGGCTACTTCCTTAAGCTTTCTGAGCAAACCTTGAGTCCTTGTATTTGGGAACCCCTGGTCTACTACCAACCACATGAAGTGCCAGTAACAAGCCAAATGATGAAATATAGCCAATTGATGAATTATTGAACGAGTGGGGGGTATCAGGGCAGGTAACAACACACAGTGCTATGCGGACTGGGGAGAAGCATCTCATTGGAACAATCCATCAGGCTTTTTGTGCTGTTGGGGAGGGAGTTTAGAATAGACCCTCTTCCAGGCACCCTTCATACACAGCCACTTCACAGTGATGGGATCCAGAGTGGCGAGGGGTGGGGGAAAGGTGACAGCCAAATCGCACAATCTCATGACTTTTTCCCCACTGGGTTGGAATTCTGCTTTGATAAGAAAGATCTGTGAGTTGATCCCACCATCATGGTAATATTCTTCAAAAAGCTGTATGGGCCCAGAAAACCAGCACCTATTTGAATAGGGATGATGGGAGTTGTAGTCTAACACATCTAGAAGATAGCCAGTTAGGCAAGATTGCTTTAAAGAGACGGAGCTCATTGTACCTTCATTACAATGTGCAGTTTGATTGTGACAGGGACAAACCTCAGAAAGCAAGATTCCTGACATTTTCTAGTGGAGCATGTTATCTGTGTTTCTTGCTTTTGATTCTGATTCTGCAGAGGATTTCTAACTTTCCTGTATAGTCACAGACTTTTTAAAGACACCACAGCAGTAGAGCAGGTTATGAGACCCTGTGGGAGATGTTAACATCTAGTAGAGGTACAAGAAACTTTAATGCATCTTCAACTAATCTATTGTGAAGCAAGATGGAACACAAGGCAGATCTTTACCCGTTTCTACTTCAGTACTTACCCTCTTTTGAGTCTGTTGCATGACTGAACTAACTGGGTCATTTGCTTTGGGTGGCTAGGGTATTTTCCTCCTTTCTTAAAGTAAATTGGCTTTTATGTAAATAATTTCTAGACCCGCTGTACTGAACTAATTATCTGGGTCATTCAAATTTCTGCTTCTGGAAGTAATTATGGCCTTTGGGAGTGTACTGTATAGCACAGGCTTCTGATTGGAGCTGAAATGAGAGGCCTCCTTATCTGCATTAACAGTATGAAGCAAGGTTAGCAAATCTTCCTTATATCCTAAGGGCCCTTGTTTCATGCAGAACAGAAATCATACACACACACACACCACACAACTATACAGGGCCCTTGTGTCTTCACATTTGTCTAAAGAGTGCCAAGCTGTTTTCCTGAGACCCTTTCAGACTTCTGCCCCATAGGAACCAGAGGACATAACGTTCTACATTGGAGGAATCAGGTGGCAGGTGACCCAGTTTCTGATTGGACCGTCCTATCTCCCACAAGGGTGGGAGACAGAAGAGTATAGGTGTAAGCTATTCTCATCATTACTGCTTTAATCAAGGTAACTCTAGTTTTCTCTCACACTGATCAGAATCATAGAATCATAGGTCCTGTCTACACAGTGGGGGGGGATCCGTTTGGGGGTAAAAAATTGAAAAGGCAGCCATTCGAATGCATATGATCTGCCTACATGATTTTTTACCCCCCTTAAACTCCATATGACCCCACCTTGCCCAGTTGGCCAGAGCAAGCAATCCAAGCTGCAGTTTCAAATCCCCCACTGCATTTAAAAAAAATGTAAAAAGGTGCCTGCAATCAGACAACAGTGATTACGTTTTAATATTTAATATAAACATGAAAAAACATAGCACGGACTTACTGGATCCTCACCAAGCTGGGAATCCAACATGGCGGCCACAGCCACTTTCCCTCTTTCTTAGTCCTGCCCCCTCTACCCAGCCAGCCAATCAGATTGCACTCCTGTTCATATCTGTGCAAACAGGAGTGTACAAATAACCAATCATTTGGAAGCCACACGGATTAATCCCTGAGATCTTGTTCAAGCCCCGGATCCACCAAACATGGAGTAAAAGGTGAGTTTTGACACCCTCCATCTGAATGACACGTATTTATTTGAATGGTGGTCTGTACAGATTGCCAATTTTTCAAATAAGTATGTGTCATTTTTCATCGTGTCGACAGGACCATAGAGTTGGAAGAGACCACAAGGGCCATCTAGTCCAACCCCACAATCAAAGCATTCCTGACAGATAGCCATCCAGACTCTGTTTAAAGACCTCCAAAGAAGGAGACTCCACCACACTCTGAGGCAGAGCATTCCACTGCTGAACAGCTCTTACTGTCAGGAAGCTCCTCCTAATGTTTAGGTGGAATCTCTTTTTGTGTAGTTTGAATCCATTCCTCCATATCCTAGTCTCTGGAGCAGCAGAAAACAAGCTTGCTCCATCCTCAATATGATATCCCTTCAAATATTTAAATATGGCTATCATGTCACCTCTTAACCTTCTCTTCTCCAGGCTAAACACGCCCAGCTCCGTAAGCTGCTCCTCATAGGGCATAGCTTCCAGAACTCCCACCATTAAGATTATTTTCTTGTAAGATGCTTAAGCAGCAAGAGATGTCATTAATGACAGAGGGAGGAGAAGATTTGTTGTTGTGTGCCTTCAAGTCATTTCTGATTTATGGTGATCCTAAGGGGAACCTATCACAGGGATGCCCCCACAAGATTTCTTTAAGAGGAGGTGTTCCATTGCCTTCATCTGAGGCTGAGAGAGTGTGACTTGCCCAAGGTTCCCCATTTCCATGGCTGAGTGGGGCTTTGAACACTGGCATTCTAGCATGCTGAGAGGGAAAGAGGGCTACTATACAGTATATAAGGTAGGCATGAAAGGTCAAATGATGTCATATGATGGTTCTCATGTATTGTCACAGTACCCTTCTGGTCCAGGTTCAAATGCAAACTATATCTGATGTCCAGATGGTTGAATAAACAACAGGAAATGTGTAATGCCATCTTCTACTACTTTTGAGCTTGCTAGAAACTATAGCTTGGAAACATTACATTTTTCAGAACATCACCCCTGGACTCCCCCAGGCAACAACTTTCAAAGTTCTTCTGGAGACACCTGACGGGTCATGGGCAAAACCTAGGTGCTAAGATGAACTAGCGCTTCATTCATTCATTGGTTTGTTCATCCATTTTTAGATGCCTTCTAAGCCCATAGTCTCCCATAGGTGAAAGGCTTTGAGGGTGCTCAACTCTCAGCCCCAACATCTACATTAACCAGGCCTCTCACCATTCAAAATAGCCACAATGGTGGTGGTGAAGTGAGATGTCTTTGCTGCCATCACTGCACATAGTAGCCTTGATAATGGGTTCCCAGTTGTAATTTAAGTATATCCACTTCTAAGGACCAGATCTGTAGTGAATACTGAGTGATAGAAATGACTTAAAATTCCAACTGAAGAGTATACAAGTGCTATAATTAAGACAAAGATCTGCATTATACAAAACAATATTAATGTGAATGTTAAATATTAATCAGAGCAGCAAGTTAATCAATTACCTAATGACCTGCCAACTGACTAGCTGGTCGGCCAGATAACTTAGGGTCTTACTGCACTCCACAATAAAGCAGCAGTGCAGCAGGAAGGCTCCGTCTTCTGTGCTGCCTTACAGCAGAATGTCGTCATTCTTCCGTTCCATTCCTGAGAGAGACTGATATAAAATCACGTCTTTTTGCTAACCGGAAAAAAACTGTTAGCAAAAAGACACAGTTTTATCTTTGTCTCCCATGGGACCAGAATGAAAGAAAACCAGAAGAACGATGACATCATGTGCTAAGGGAGCATGGAACCTTCCTGCTGCACTGCTACTTTACTTCATAGTGCGGAAGCCTCTTTCTTTCTTTCTTTCTTTCTTTCTCTCTCTCTCTCTCTCTCTCTCTTCCTTTTTCTTGCTGATAAGTAATGCATGGATACTAGGAAAAAGAAGCCAATGTATTATCTCTTTTAAAAAGCAACATGTTCCCTAAAACCCTTACTGTTTTTGGAAAAATGAACTGACGGGCTACAATGTATATTCACAAAACTGCCAAAGGATACTATGACCCCTTGCTCTTTGTAGAGCCAAGCAGGGGAATCTCTGTGACTGCAGACTCCCAGTAGCCCTATCCTACATAGCCCATGGAAGAGTTAATGGGAGTTGCAATCCAGCAACATAAGGCAGGCCACATGTTTCCCCATTCCTGTTGTAGAGAGATGGTGGACTTTTGTTTGTCACACCACCTATTTTAATTGCAGGGGGGGCAAGGGGGATCTTTTGCTGGGCCCAGGTGGAAGCAGTTTTACACATTATGTGTCCATACGTACCAATGCAATACTTAAGTTTTTTTAAAAAACCAGATTGATACTGGTATATATGCAACATGGATTGCCAAATTGCCAATAATCCAACATTATTCCTGTTTGGGAAAATAACGTGGTTTCCCCTTGTTAATATAAAAAGTGGCCCTAAAAGGATAATTTTGGCAACCGCACTGATGAAAGCAAGACAGTTCATTCAGGCCATCACCCAAGGCATAGCAACCCCTGAAGATGTGGGTTCAGCTACACAAGTGCCTAGGAGAAGCCCAAGACATTTTTGCTCCTTAAGGGGTCTCCTCCCCACCCAATTCAAGGTACATATGAGCCCCCCCAAAAAATTCCACAAGCTCCCCTCACCCTCCCTAGCAGTACCACCAATTAAATCTCTGTTTGCTGCTGTGATAATGGGTAGAGCCCTTTCATGACACTTCAATTTTGATGCCAGAAGTATCTGGAGATTTTCAGGCGCCTCTTTTCAGCGTCTTGCCGCACAAGCAGCCTCCGGAGCAGTAACGGGGCTGCTGCGCGGCAAGGGGTCCATTTTGGATGACGCCATTTCTCTTTCGGCGGCGTCTGTGAGTGTTGCAGCTAGCATTGGAGGCAGCCACGCTGTTTTTTACTCATAGACAACTTCTGTGAGTGAAAAACAGCGCGGCCGCCTCCAATGCTAGCCACAATACTCATGGATGACGCCGAGAGAGAAACGGCATCGTCCAAAATGGACCCCTTGCCGCGCAGCAGCCTCGTTACGGCTCCGGAGGCTGCTTGCGTGGCAAGACGCTGAAAGAGGCATCTGAAAATCTCCTCTGTCTTACTGTGCCTTCTCAGTGGCTGCTCCCAACCTCCAGAACTCCCTTCCGCGGGAGGCTAGGCTGGCCCCCTCCCTGCTTTCCTTTTGTTGGCAAACAAAAATGTTTTTATTCAAGCAGGCTTTTAATATGTAGCTACATTCACAGAGGCTTTCCAGAATGGTGTGTGTTTTTATTTTTATTTTGATTTTTTAACTTTTCTGTGTTTTACACAATTTTAAATTTTTCAATTGTGATGTTTTTAATCGTTTTAAATTGTATTTTATTTTTATAGATTTTCCTTGGGTATTTTATTTAATTTTTTTGTGAGCCACCTTGGCTCCCAAAATTTATTTATTAATTAATTTTCTGCATGTCTGACTGTCTAATTCGAAGGCTACAAATGAAGACATATGGATTTGTTTGTTCTATATCCAATTGTTGTGAGCCACCTTGATTGCCTAATAGGCAAAAGGAGGGGTACAAAATAAAGTTGTTGTTGTTGTTGTTGTTGTTATTTTGTGAGGATTTCCAGGACAGTATTTATGTAGACTTCTCCTTTCTTTGCAAATGCGGCCCCATACAGGTGTTGCGAAGCAGTGTGGGGTCTGTAGATACTATTCACAGATTTTACCTTGCCTTCATGCTCTGTACAAGTAGAGTCTAGACTTGTGTGCTTGGTATACAGGAAATCAATACGTGGAGGACAATGCATTTCCCCCATGCATTGACTCGGCTCCATTCAGAACATCTAAATTGAGTAGGAACCATGTAGCCCTTCAGATGTTGTTGGACTGCAGTTCCCAGCAACCCAAGCTAGCCTAGTCAAAGAATGTTGTGAGTTGTAGTCCAAGAACATCCAGAGGACCACACAATATAGACAGAACTTTTAACATCTGGACTGCTACATCTATTATATTGTATGCAGACCCCTCAACTGTCCTGATTTAGCAAGGACAGCCCCAGTTAATCGTCTGCTATCCAACTTTCTTAGCTGTATTGAAGAGGTCCTGGTTGCTCTCTCTCCACCTCCCACTTTTGGCTTTCATCCTCAACTTACTTCAGTTGGTGCAAACTGACTTCAAAGTACAAAAGTAGTTTGGGCTGAACTCACTCAGCAGGAGGGAGAAGAGAGAAGGGGTAACCTTAGGCCAGAATACTGTTGGGGACTTACATCTTCATAAGTGGACTTAAGTTTGCAGGAATTTAGAGCTGGGCAGTTCTGTAACTTCCTTGGACTTTATCAGATGCAGCAAATATGGCATCGTAATTCGTAATGATCACGAAAGGGCGTGCATAACAAATGATGTCATCCTTTCATGATCATGTACAGTAGGACCACTGTATCCACTTATTCATTATCCACTGATTCAGTTATCCATGGGACACAAAACAGCACATCCACCATAGAGTCTTCCTAGAAAATGTGTCCTCTCTAGCCATTTTCTAAGTCCTCCAAGGCAACTCCATGGTATTTTAAACCAGAAGTCCCATTATTTTCAATGGCGTTGGCTATTATCCACAGTTTTCGGTATCCACGGCACCTCCAGAACCAATCCCCAGTGGATACTGGGGGTCCTACTATACGGTTAAAAACCCATTCCTTTTTATTGATGTCCCAAGCCCTCAACAGATCTCCTGTGGTGCTTTATTGCTGCCATTGCCAGCCTTTGAATCCTCATGCCATTGTGCTCATGTGAATACAGCGTCAATGGACAAACACTTCAGTTGAGATCGCAACAGCCAGGTAAGGGGTAGGGGATGCTCTTTTTATGACCCCCAATGTACTTGTGAGTTTTAAAGTGTTTTTATGTGCTTATGTGTATGTTTTATGTGCGGGGGGGTTGCTTTAACTTTTAAATTTGCTACACTCACGTCATCTCGCAGGAATCAGTGAGATTTGGAACCCAGAAATAAATGGAGCTCTGTTCATGTTCCATTTATGCTGGGGATGTCTTTTGGCACAACCCAAGGTAAGGTCTGGTGGGGGGTTCTTTTGCCAGCATAAAAACATTTCAAAATATGCTAGCAAAAGAACGTTTATGCAAGGTGGTTTGATAAAGTCCCTTATCCAATAAAGGGTTGCTGTTGTGTTGTTATGTAGGGGAGCCAGCAAAGTAACCTGTACGCATTAGAACCAATGCACATTGGGACATTGTTGTGCATCTGTCCCATTGTGCATCAGCCCTGTTGTGCATTGGAACACTAGCTAGGGAGTGCTGATGTGCATTGGGACACTCTTACCAGTGTGCCATGACTCATCTTCACCATTCACTAACAGGGGGCCGGTTTACACAGCAGATTTATTGCGGCAACTTGCGGTTTAATTATTTTCCGCAGCTGTGCCAGTCAGGTTTTTTTTCTAATTATGTCACTTTGCAGTTCAGACTTGAATAAGTGTGGGGGATGTGGCTCTGCGTGTCTCTGTAAATCTGCCTGTAAATGAACTCACTCCATAAAGCAGAGGGAGAGTAATCTCTCTGCTAAAAGACCATGCCGTGGATCGCTAGTTTTTCCAGCTGCTCTCTCTCTCTCTATTTCCCCCTCCCTCCTTCCCCCAACCAGAGAGAGAGAGAGGGAAAATAGCAGTTCATCTTGCTACAGCCCTTTGTGAAATGGTTTCTCTCTCTCCCCCATGCACAGGATAAAAGTGACGAACGAGCTTTACATACTTTCAAAACAGCAGAGGATGAGAAGGAATGCTCTAGGAATGAAAGAAGTTGGGAATCCTTTTTTTTTTTTTTTTTTTTTTGCAAACTGGCTCGCAAAATAGCAGACAGGATTTTTGCAAGTTTCTTCTCTAATGGCTACTGTCTTTGCCTCCTCCCTGCCCCTCTTTTAAGCCCACCCCTGCATCATCAACCAATCACAATGCAGCTGTGCTTTAACCCTTAGCGGAATGCTAGTTTACACTGCCAATAAAGCACTACATTGCAAATATTCCTGCAAAAATAGCGACATGCCCTGCCATGCTATATTTGGGTGTTTTACCTTCCCACCTTCTGAATGAGGCGATGCTGTGCTGTGATCCATGTGAACTATGAGCTATCTTAGCGGTATATTTAGGGGAATATTTGCCCGTGTAAACGACCCCAGGGTTTCTTAGCACCTCTGCTACATAGCTAAGTATAAGTAAAGCTATGTAATGTACATCATGATAGGGGATTCTGGTCTTAGTACCTAAATTCCAGGATCTCTTTGCCTGAAATAGTAGTTTTTGTGTGTTCTTCCTAATGACTTTCCTTTCTTGTTGCCTGGCCACACCCTTTTGACCACATTCCAAAGGGGCTTGGCCACATATGTCCCAGTTTTCATCTGTGAAATGATGTATGACATTTGACTTTTTAATGTCAAATGCAGTAGGATGGTAACAAGAGGAAAGCACGTTAAGGAAGAATGGGTAATTCAACAGTAAAGTGGGTCTGTTTACTGTAGTGTCTATAATTCAATTTTTCATTGTATTGCCATCATAAAAATCAATAAAAATTTAAAGGAGAGACACTAACAAGTTTACTACAGAGTAATAAAGCACCATTGTTTCTAATTGGATGTATTATTAGGTAACCTTTAACCATCAACCATAGATGTGGCTAAAAATCTCCCAGATAGCAATTTGTTGATGGCATCTGTTGTCACCTAAAAGAGTATATGTGCTTGATTTATTGCGTCTCTGGACTTTTTCAGACGTACCTTAAATCTGGAAGGAGCCATAGGGAGAGGAACGCAGCTGCTCCACGGCAGGGGGCAGTTTCTGACAACGACGTCCCTCTCGCGTTACCCTCCTTGTTCCTTCCGTGTCCCATGGAAGGAAAAGGCGCCACTTGTTATTCACGAAGAACTTCCGTGAGTAAAAAGTGGTGCATTTTCCTTCCATGCAACACGGAAGGAACGCGGATGGTAACGCGAGAGGGATGACGTCATCAGAAAATGCCCCCTGCCGCGGAGCAGCTGCGTTCCTCTCCCTACGGCTCCTTCCGGATTTAAGGTACATCTGAAAAAGTCCTCTATTTCTAATTCACATGAGGGTGGGGTTTTTTTTAAAAAAAAAATTCTCATCAACAACTTTAAGCCCATTCCTCATCATGGCATTCATAGCAATCTCCTGAACTAGATGAAGGGTAACTCTTGGGGAAATTATGGTTTTAGACTACCGTTCCCAAAATTCCTCATGGTGGATGGCTGGGGGATTCTGGGAGCTATACTCCAAAAACATAACTTCTCCAGAGCTTTGGCAAAGGAAGTCTACAAAGTAAATAGGTGGGGAGAATTTTGCTTGAATAGCCTACTCCTTCAGGTTTTAATGCACCTTTTGCTTTGGTTCATCCTGATATTCTGTAACAATTGTTCTGACGATTGGTCTGAAGGCTGCTGTCAGAGTTAATATTTTATAAATTTAAGCCCAAAATAAACAGCATGACATATTTTAATTTTAGGAAACACGGGACCTAGCAAGACTTGTATATTTAAGAATGCACTTGGCAAATTTCCCCTACTCTCAATTGCACTTTGCTTACATTTTCCTTCCTGTTATTCAGCCCAAAAATTACTCCCTCAACTGCTGAATAAAATAGTTCTCTTACAAAACAAAGTCCAGCAGAAAGGATTTGTGCTTGGGCCTTATCTGACTCTGAAATTAAGCTAACAGATCTGCTACAGGCTGGATTCCTTGCAATTATTCAGTTTCCTTGCTATTACAGTATTCACTTTCTTCCATGTTACATGCAACAGTGTCTGTTTTCCAGTTACTACAAGGTATTCCTCCAGAGTTAATTGATTTATGAGAAATCTTAGCTAGTGGGTCTTCTATTTCACGCACCAACTCTTTTAATATTCTTAAATGGAGATTATCTCTCCCCTCCCCACCCCCTGATTTGAGTGTATTAAGAGCTTAAAATTTCTGCAGCTCAGATGCAATAACTTCCATTTTTGCAATAACAAAAATTGTTAGATTTTCCTTGGTTTTTTTTCCGGGTTGTGAGGCCATGTTCTGGAATAGTTTCTTTCTGACGTTTCCAGAACACAGCCTCACAGCCCGGAAAAAAACAAGGAAAATCTATGGATGCCGGCCGTGAAAGCCTTTGACTTCACAAAAAAAATTGTTTGTTTCAAGCAATTTTTCATTATGAGCCTCTTTATAATCAACCTTGTGTATGCTGAGCTATTGTTTTGCCAGTCCTTGCCTCTAAAGTTCTCCAGTTACCTGTGTTGTCTTTATTTGCAACTATTTTTATTTGTTTTTAGTTTTAGAAATATGGTTGGCCCAAATGGCCTACATCAAGGGTTCTCAACTGTGGGTCCTCCATTTCCAGCTGAACTCCAGCTCCCCTAATCCCTTATCATTGCCTATATAGTCTTGGGCTTTGAGGAGATCAAATCTAAATAATATGGGGGCCCTAAGGTTGAAAACCACTGATCAACACCAAGGTATCAAGGTAGCTTCCTACACAAGTCTTACTAATGTACTGCAAAAAAGTATGTCCTTGGAGGGCCTAAATCCCCTAAAGGCACTTGATCCTACCTGATCTTGGAAGCTAATCAGGATCAGCCCTAGTCAGCACTTGGATGGGAGACCACCAATGTATACCAGGTGCTCTAGGCTATATTTCAGAGGAAGGAACTGGCAAAACCACCTCTAAATATTCCTTGCCTAAGAAAACCCTATGGAATTCATGAGGCTGCCATAAGTTGACAGGGAATTTGAAGGCACACACATACACATGTCCTTGGAAGTCTCTATACTTTCTCTTGTTTGACCTTTCATCCACATGAGTGCTGTTTTTCACCCTCCGTTTGGTTTTATCCAAAAGGCCATTTGCTCTTTATCATGGTCCATGATGCTTCAAACCATTTCTAGTATCCAAATGGATGAAAGTCACAAACCTCACATGCTGAAGGACACCATTTTCCTCCCCAAAATCCTGCTGATCCCTTGCCCCAGTGACTTTTGGCATCCCATCATCATTTTTACTGCCAATGGGAAAAACATGGCAGAGGATGGGAAGGGTTGAAAGCCAAGATAAAAAGTTAGTGTGCCCGCATGTAAAAAACAAACACTTGGCAGGAGGGGGGGTTGCTAACACACAGTCCACAGAGTGCAGCTATCAGTGCTCCTCAAAGAGACCCCTTGCAAGAAGAGTAGCAAGGCACCATCCTTGCTTGGCAAATTACCTGGGCTAAAATAGGGCAAACAAGAGTCATGTGGTAGGACATTGTGCCACTGTACAACTATAACAATCGTATATGGTATTTTAAACCAGATGTCCTATTATTTTCAATCATGTTCACTATTATCCACGGTTTTCGGTATCCACACCCTTGCCCCAGAGCCAATCCCCAGTGGATATGGGGGTCCTATATTATATTATATTATATTATATTATATTATATTATATTAGGACCCCCATATCCACTGGGGATTGGTTCTGGGGCGGGGGCCGAGATACCGAAAACCATGGATAATAGTGAACACCATTGAAAATAATGGGATGTCTGGTTTAAAATACCATAGAGTTGCCTTGGAGGGCCTAGAAAATGGCTAGAGAGGGCACATTTTCTAGGAAGACTCTACGGTAGGTGTGCTATTTTGTTTCCCGTAGATAATTGAATCAGTGGATATGGGGGTCCTACTGTATTGCAAACACAATCACAATATAGGTCCCAATATATTTTTAGCAATAATACAATGAATTATGTATTAAATTTAACATATATGCACTGTCCCCAAAGTTCCATGCATCTCATGAGATACCTATGTAGGACTCGATTGCAGGACTCTTTTGCCTGTTCTATTCAGTACAATTGCAACATCTGGATGCAGCTTTAAAGCCCACGTTCAAGATGAAAAGATGAAACTGTTCCTTAGTTCTGGCAACTGTAGCTCCTCTCCAGCTCCAGCTCTCCCTCTCTTTCTGAACACAGCTAATAAGTACAGACCCTTCCTTAGGGTTTCCCCACCCATTGGGCCAAACCAACAATTCAAAGGAGTTATGCCAGCATGGCAAACCATTTGGGCTAAAATCTAGGCTGTGTTCAGGGAAAATGAGGCTGTGTCCAAGGGCTGTGCTGACATGGAGAAATAACAAAATAGCCACCCCACCAGGCAAACAAACTCATGAGAATGCCTGCCCAAAACTATCTGGCACTTGTGTAGTTTAAATGTGCTAGTGTTATGTGCTGTCAAGTTGACTCCAGCTCATGGCAACCCTCTCATAAGGTCATCTTGGCAGAAACATTTCAGAAGAGGTTTACCCTTGCTGTCATCTGAGGCTGAGAGTGTTATGGACTTTATCAGACACATCAAACACAGCGTCATAACTGTTGGGGGAGGATAGGACTCTCAGTCCCCAGCAGAAGCCAAAAATATCCCAGCAAACATAGCAGCAACCCGATCCCAAATTAATACTCACACAAAGAGTGTTTTTCTTCCTATCGATAGGAGGCACTTTATCTTCAGCTCAATAGCAGTTGCAATAGTTACAATACATACATACTGGTATGCCAGGCACCAGGCTTCAGGCTTGGTCAAGAGACATCATCTCTCCAAATGTATATTGGTACATCGCATCTAGCGTCTCATCTCTAGCCTCTAGCTAGTCTCATCCCACGTCTAGTCAGCTCAGCAAGCCTAGCACTGAGCTCTGGGCATAGCTTCCTTTTGATACAGTTTCACAGGTGTCACAGGGCACTGGCTCCTCCAATCACCTAGGAGCCATGCATCTTGTATAAGCCCTTTTCACACTGCCCTATACATTGCACACCTTCCTTTTCTTTGCACTCAACACTTAAACTTGGATAATGACTTATATAAGGATGATGTGTTCAGCTGTGACCTCCAGGCTCTATAACCTTGGCCTTGGCCTTAGCTAGCTTGGCAGTGACTTGACAACTTTGCAGTTGGCTGGCCATTTTATAAGGAGTTCAGGCCTCTAACTCCTGACAATAAAGACGCCACATAAACAAAAAAGGGCACACATACCAGACGACATCATCCTTTCATGTTTATGTCTTGTCCAAAAGCCATTCTATTTTATTGATGGGACAAGCCCTCAATAGATCGGCTGTGGTCATTTTTTGCCAGCATTACCAGTGTTTGAAATGTCACACTTTTTTTAATGTGAATACAGCGTCACTTCTAGGTGAGATTGCGACATCTAGGTAGGTGGTGCTTTTTTTATGAACCTCCCCTATTTACTTGGGACTTTTACAGTGTGTTTCTGTGCTTTTGTTAACTTTTTGTGTGTTATTTTTGCTTTTATTTTTTAATTTCCCATGCTAGCATCTTCTCACAAGAATCTGTGAGATTTTATTCCAGGAAGAGAACGAAGCTCTGTTCACTCCTCCATCATTGCCAGGGCTGCCTTTGGATGGGATGGAAGGTAAGTGTGGTAAAGCGGGGTTCTTTTGCTGGCATAACAACACAAAAATGCCAGGAAAAGAACACAAAAGGAGGGTGCTATGATAAAGTCCTATGACTTGCCCAAGGTCACCCAGTGGGTTTTTGTGGCTGAGCAGGGATTCAAACCCTGGTCTCCCAAACTCCTAGCCCAACCACTACATCATGCTGGTTCTCCTCTTTAAGCAGAGGATGACATAACAGAGATAAAATCCAATTTCTGTGTATTGGCTGTGAGAAGCAACACAAAGAATTAGGACTGGAATCAAAAAGGAAGTACAGACATACCACAAGTTAACAAAGTCTCTGACAAAGAAGCTCTTTTTGACAGTCTTTTTATACACCCTTTTCTTCTTTGTCCTCTGACTAGCTGAAAAGATTTTAACAGCATTGGCATTGGGAGCATGGTGAAGGAAGGCTGGAGAAACACAGATTCTGTCCTGTTTTGCAGCAGCATGTGTGTGAGTTGGGAAAGAATTCTACCTAGGCCAATCCTACTTGTCCCACGTGTGTGGTTACCTGCAACAGACAAGGTAAAACACCAGCTGCCTCCAGAATCCCTGGGTTTGTCTAAATGGTTAAAAAAAAAACTCTCATGGAATTCCCTGGGAATCCTACCTGTCTAAATGGGTTCCTGCACCAATCCATACTATTTGGAAGGAGGGGGGCCCAAAACAGCAAAAACAATGCAGGAAAGGCCTTTGCAGCTTTGCCTGTACTTTTTTAAAACCATGAGGGGGTGCGCATTCCTGCTCATTGGGGCAATCAAAAGGCAAGCAATTTGAAGGGAAGAACAAAGCTAATTGGCTGGGTGACAGCAGGGGCGGGGCATGCTAATAGGGCAAGTACCTGCTGCCGCCATGTTGGATTTTTGCCTTAGCGATCACTCGCTAAAGCGATAAAACTAGATGGTTAATTTTTGTTTTGCTTTCCTGTAAAATTGGGAAATCATTATATTGCTCCAGCATACCTTGGATGACTTTTTAAAAAAATTGGTAGCACCAAAGAACTAATGTGAGTAAATTACTCGCAGCCACCATCTAGAATGCAAGGCTTATGGGGGCTTCTGAGGCCAAACAAAATGTTAAGACATGTCACTGCTGCTGCAAAATGCCATTACTACAAGGTATTCCATTCCACCACCACCCTGCCCCGTGTAGATGGGCCCTTATTGAGCATGCATGAACAGGAAAACAGAGAGAAGAGGGGAGAGCAGATAAGTCTGTCTCGCCATCTCCCCTCTCCAGCATATTAAAAAACAACATAGATCTGTAAGTCTTGCCACCAGATTGGAAATCAAAAGAAAAGTGAAGGTTGATAAAAGCAAAGAAAAAAGCCTTCCCTAGTTGCCTTTTGGGAAAATCCTTCAGGTAATCCGCAGAAGGTTCAAAATGTTCACTGATGCAAGGCTTACCTGACCTGGTTGTTTCATTTCACATGTGCATATGGCTTGTTTTGAATAAAAAGTTTAGTAAAACACACTGAGCTGCCCTCCTTTTGTTGTGGTACAGAAATCCCCCTCTATTCTTTCTATGCTATTTTTGCCTCTGGTACCAATTTCCTATTAAGGTAATGCCCAAGAACACACCTACTTTGTTAATTGAGGTATGCCAGTATAGGAGGGGGAAAAGAGGATTATACATACCATTGCTAAGCACAGCTTTTGATCAGTAGCAGAGGAGACCATATCTGGATGGGCACTGAAATTCAAAATGGAAATAGAGGGAGGTCACAGGATGGAGGGAAGTGCCCACAGCCATGAGGTCATTACACACATCACACCCTCCAAGAGTAAAACATAGCAGGGAGCAAATCCACACCTAAAAAAGCAGATTGGAATATCCCAGGTAAGTACAGTATTCTTGCCAGACAAATTGTGGAGTGAAATAAGATGGGTGAAAACAGGGAATGCACCATGACACCATGAGTATTGTTTGGCTTAAGATAAAGCAAGCACATGACCTTAGAGCAAAGTATAAGACCTGTAAACAAACAAACAAACAAACAAACAAAAAAGACAGCTGACTATTATCATCCCTAGCTGCATATGCGATACTGTCCTTTGGTGGCTTCTGTATAACTTATGTAGCCCAACCACATAAGCAGAAGTTGGTCGCATGGGTACCAACTATGGAATCAACATCAGAAACCACTGAGTTTTAGACTTTATTATTTTGTTTATACAATAGTTATAAAACATTTTGGATTTTCTTTGGTGTGGCAGGTTAATGACCATTTTCTTCTCACATGTCATTTATATTTGATAAATTAAAGGTGTTTTGTTGTCCAGTGTCTGTGAACCACGTGATCCACCTTGAATAAAGATGCTAACTGTTCCTGGGTGGAGCTGCCAGTGATAAAATGTTAGTAAATACAGGCAGTCCTTCACATTTGCAGATTTGATTATTCATGGATTATTTGCTGCTGCCTCTGCTGCTGGCCTATGCCATTTTTAAAAGGGACCACAAACCTCATGAAAATGAGGAACTGTGAACGAGGCTTGTAAGTCCCTATTAAAAATGGTGTAGGGTATCAGCGGAGGCAGTGACAAGCTCTACCAGCCACCCTTTTCTGCCTTGAGAAGGAACCCTGCTACCTCAAAGGTGTCCACGGTGGGTTGAATCAGCAGATCATACCTTTTGTGTGTGTTAAATATGGTTTGGGAGGCCTGGAGCTATTCATGATTTTTTTACTTACACAGGGTTCTGCACCCCTAACCCCAGCAAATGTGGAGGGCTAACTGTAGTACAATGCTGTGAAGGAACTAAAAAGTCAGCGTTGTCTGGAATAAAAACCTCACAAGAACCTAGAGGCAAGATGACTTGTTTTCTGTTGGCAAGGAATGGTGAACAGAGAAGGGAGTTTTCAGAGCAAAGAGATAGAGACAAAGAAGAGTTGGAAAAAAGAAAAACAAAAATAATGTAAAACCATACTTGGACATTTGGGATGTCCTTGGTGAAGTTTTAATTTGGTGCTTCTGTTTTACTGCATTTCACTAGGTTCTGAGTCTAGTAACTTGTCATCACCTATCCTGCCTGGCTATTTTCCCCCCTCCTTATCCCACTACTTGCATTTCTAAAATCTTCTTACAACCTAACCACCTGCTTGACCCTACTCACCCTTCTGAGTCTCTCAGACTTGCCTTCTCTGAACTATGCCATCTACTTTTTCACATGTAGGGATTCTTGTTTGAAAATAGAGTGCTGAGCTGGTGCACTGATGCAATCAATTCTGACATTCAAACTTTCGAAGAAAGGAGTTCCCAATGTGAAAACAGAGATCCCATGAGAAACCCCAACCAATTCAGCCAATTAAAGCTTGACTCAGTAATATCCTCAGGAGTCTGTCCATCCATCCATCCTTCCATCCCTCTATTTATACCCTACCTTTTCCCCAGATTGGGACTCAAGCTCACAAATGACAGAAAATTACAATAAATATATATATAATCAAAGCATACAAAAGCTGAGATTAAACCAGTACTAAACTAACTACAGAATTAAAACCCTTTAAAAATATTACTTTAAAGCAAAGAATAAAAGCAGTACAACTTCATAAAAAGCCCTTCTCTTGTGAAACTATCAGTTCCCAAAGGTTTGTGGGGAACAAACAAAAAAAACCCTTCACTTGCTGCCAATAAGATAGCAAAGAAAGGGCCATCCTGATCTCCCTAGGAAGGGAGTTCCAAAGCCTAGAAACAGCCACTGAGAAAGTCCTCTCCCTTGTTCCCACCAAATAAGCCTGAGAAGGTAGTGGATCAGAGAGAAGTGCCTCCTCTGAAGATAGGCAGGTTTATATGGGAAGATAGAGTTGCATGCTCCCTATAGCCAGCCCCAGTCAACAATCCAGCTGCACCTCCTTGGACCAGCTGACGTTTTCAAACATTTTGCAAAGGCAGCCCCACGTAGAACACATTGCAGTAATGCAACCGGGATGTAAGTAAGCCAGCTTGAGTGGCCAAGTCAGACGTCCCAAAGAATGGGATCCATTGCAGCCCATGTGTGCAAATTCCCAGAGCTCAGGCAATGGTCATACTGGCTGAGAAATTCTGGGAGTTATAATTCCTAAAAAATAACTATCAAGTCTGGCAATCCCTGGCCCTAAGCATTTCCAATTGATCCCCCCTAATCTTAGGCTCTCTCTAGAGTGCCATGTGCCCTCTATTTGAAGGTGCCCTTGGTGTCCAGACCCCAGACAAGGACTTTTTCAAATGGAGGGGGGGGAACCCGTAGAGGTCGCGAGGAGGACGGCACTGTCCCACTTATAGTGCTTTGTTTCAGACAACACCATCCTCCTCCCAACCTTCTCCCGTGCTTCCTCCGTGCTGCAGGCGCGAGAAATGCACTGCTTTTATTAACGGAAAACCCCGTCAATAAAAAGTATGGGGGGAGGTCAAGAGGAGAACGGTGTCATCCGAAACAGAGCACTGTAAGTGAGACAGCGCTGTCCTCCTCCTGACCTTCACGGGATTTTTTTTACCCGTTTGAAAAAGTCCCAAGTCTGGTTTAAAGATAAAGAACCTTCACAAGGGAGAGCCAGGCTTTTGTGTCTGGCCATACCCAGAAAGCATACTAGGCAAATACAGAGATTAACTAGTCAAGTCTTCCCCACTATGGTGAGAGGTACTGGGTGTGTGTATGTGCCTTCAAGTTGTCTGTTGACTTATGGCGATCCCATGAATTTCGTAAGTTTTCTTAGGCAAAGGAATACTCAGAGGTGGTTTTGCCAGTTCCTTCCTTTGCCTACAGCACCCGGTATACATCGGTGGTCTCCCATTCAAGTACTACCTAGGGCTGATTCTGCTTAGCTTCCAAGATCAGACAGGATCTGGTGCCTTTAAGTTATTTATATATATTTCTATTTAAATTATTGATATGTTTGCATGCATCCATATTTATTTGCTTTGAAAATCTAATCAAACCCGGGTCCCCTTTTGTGCCTTTGCTGATTGTTTGCTGAAGCATACACAGCTATCCTTGACACCTTCTTTTCTTTCTTCCCAGGGGCTTCCTTAATAGCAAACACATGGTTCAAAGGCTGTGCTCCAAACAGAAAGTGCCCTGCCTTCTACTGATGGTACGGCACTCAGATAATGAAAAATAATTAACTTTTTGCAACTGGCTGTGCTGACTATGGGGTTCTGGGCAGAAAAGAAACTTTCCTAAGCTCCAGTAGTGCTAACCAAATATGCTGCCTCCCAATTCAAGGAAACAGGCCAGGCCTACACGATGTCCCTGCATCCTTGAGGAATCACCAACTCCTCCATGATACTGCATGCTCCAAATATAACAAGTTCAAGCAGCCTTTTCTCATAGTAAATTAGACAGCTAGCTAACAGAATAATCAAATCTAGGCCATATTCCTCAGAAGTCACCAGATGACCTGAATTTATCTTGTATTCATTGGGTTCTCTTGCCTTGAAACTCCCCTCTTTTGCTTCGGTCACAAACAAACTTTCATATTGTTCATCCTGATACACGCATCTATTAGTTTATTGCACAGATCAGAATTCCCTAGATCCAGCCTATACAGTGTGCTTTCTCTTATTTCCGCATCATATGCTGTAAGCATGGAATGCCACAGAGCATGAATGACAAAAAGTTCAATTGATTTAAAAGGAAGAAAATGATTCTGCTCTTATTGCCTAGGAGGCTGTTCACAAAAACAGCAGAACATGATAATATGACATGACGACTTGATTCATAGCAAGGGCTTGACATTACTGTTCTTCTATATGGAGCAAATGGCAACCAGAGATGTTTTAACAGTATATTAGTAGTAGTAGTAATGACTAATATAAGTCGTTTATAAAGCATTGTGATTTTATAGCTTATGGGTTTTAATTTACTTGTACACTGCCTAGAAATCTTTTGTTCTTAGATGATCAAAAAGTGTAATGAACAAATAGAGACCTGAATCTAAAGGTGTCATTGCATTAGCGCAAGTTCTGTTGCACTAGCAGAAATGAATGTTCAGAATTAACACGAGGTAAAAATTCAGAGCAGTTTTCCACTGTGTAGCCAGTCACATAATGCAGGCCACATATGTTTGCTATCTCTTGCACTACCGCTTGCACAATTCCAGCATAACTACACTAGTAGTATTTTGCACTGACCTAGCTGCTTTCCAAAATTTTAAAAATGTAGGCTGGAATCCTGTTGGCTAATCTCAAGTAAAATAGACCCATTCAATGAATTGTTGAATAGTAAGTCAACACATAGGTAAGTCCCATTGATTCAATGGGTCTACTTTAGGTAGGACTAGCAACAAAATTCAAGTCATAGTCTTCCTGCACAAGATTACAATGTGAGTAAGCATGATACAAAAGAAGAGGAGAATTGGGAACAGTAAACAAGGCCATTCATACATCAATTTTCAATGTGACACAATTCATCTTGTTAAGGTCAGGGAACAGAAGAGCCAAATGACATCTCTTTTCTCAGCCAAGCCAATGAAGTAGGTTCCACCATAGCAATAGCATTTATATTTCTATACTGCTTATCAGTGCAAAGGACTACTACCTAAGAGGTTTACAATGTGTTAGCTAATTGCCCCCAACAAGCTGGGTACTCACTATAACATCACCCCTTCTGCTACAGCCATGTAGTTGCTAACGGCTGAGAGAGAAAATGATCCATAGGAACCAATCCACTGTATAACTGAACCCCCGGAAATCAATTTTTTTAAAGTATGGAAACCTATATTTAGTGACCTGTAAAGTCAGAGACCCCCAAACTGGTTTTGTGTGTGTGTGTGTGTGTGTGTGTGTGTATGAGGCTCAACATTGGCAGGCAGGTTGTCCTTGCAGGTACATGCAGAGGCATGAGTAATTACTTTTCCCATCCATTACTAGGAAAACATCCTTCACTATGAAGATGCTTACAATGTGTAATTAGATGTGCCCTCCATGTGTTAAGTGTACCTTACTTCTAAGTAGAATTCAAAGACATAGCTATGTTAATCTGGAATATCAGTAAGCAAAAGGATCTTGTAATACCAGACTAACTGAGAGAAAGAAGTTGTAGCATAAGCTTTCATAGACTTGGGTCCCATCTATACGAGGTGTGGGGGGGAATATTATCTCCTCCAAAGAAACAGCAATTCACAGAGCTGGGAACTGTCTTAATGGTCAATACAGCCCCCCTAAACTTTGCATGCCCCCTAGCCAAGATGGCAGCCATGAGTGAATTACTCATGCTTTTAAATCTGCCAGTGCCAATTAAAAAACAAAACAAAACAAAACAGTTTACCATGGTGCACCCATGCAAAATTCTGTATTTATAAAAGAAAGAAAAGAAGATACAAGAGTAAAAGATTGCCATTTTATTGACTTACCGGACTCTTGCATAGCAAAAAAACCAGCATAGCAGCAGCAGGTGCTTTCCCTGTTTGCTAGCCCTGCCCCCATGCTTGTCTGACCATTCACCTTACTCTGCTTCATTGCACAACATGAATGTGACTGTCCTAATGATCACACATTCACATGTCCTACGGAGCTTTCTAAAAACTCCAAGAAAAGCTCTGAAGGCTTCCCTTCGGAGTTTTATGGTAGATTTGGTTACCACCCTTCTGAAAGAGACATATTGATGCAAATGTCCATTTAGACAGATCGCCTTCCATGCTATTGTCATTTGGATTATTTCCATCATTTGGACAGGACCTTGGTATACTTCCTCAGATGCATGAAGTGATATATCTGAGGAAGCAGACCAAGTCTACGAAAGCTTATGCTACAATTTGTTTCTCTCAGTTAGGAGATTTTCACACTACACTGTTATAGTGTTACTATTCCACTTTAACTGCTCTGGCTTCCTCCTGTGGAATTCTGGGGTTTGTAGTTTAGTGAGGCCTAAGATCTCTCTGGCTGAGAGTTGTAAATGCCCATCCCTAAACTGCAAATCCCAGGATTCAGGAGGAGGCAGCCATAGCAAATAAAGTGGAATAGTAACACTATAACAGTGTTGTCTGAAAATCTCCTTAGTCTCAAAGGTGCTACAAGGTCCCTTTGCTTACTTCCAAGTAAATATGCATAGAATAGATTTCAGGCAGCCTTTAATATTCCTAGGAAGGTGCAACAACAATCACTGCCTTCATATTTTTCTTGGTAAATTATTCATTTAGTACATGTCTGCTTGAGAATGCCTAAGGAGGCTTTATTACATAGGAGTCTTGATGGTCCAATTTTGCCAGATAATTTTTTGGGGGGTGATTAGCCCCTCCCACCCAGTCTTAAGGGGAGTTTGGGGGCTCCTGTCCCAGGACTTTTTCAGACAATACTTACCGTGCAAGGAGGACTCGGGAGAGGCACGGGGCTATCGTGCAGCAGGGGGTCCTTTTCAGATGCTGCTGTCCCTCTTCCGAAATCATTGGTGTCACTTCCATGAAGGATTGGAAGCGGCCACGCCATATTTTAATCACAGAAGCTGCCCGTGCTTAAAATATGGCACGGCCGCTTCCAATCCTTCACGGAAGTGACACGAATGATTTCGGAAGAAGGACGGCAGCGTCCAAAAAGGACCCCCTGCCATGCAACAGCACCGTGCCTCTCCTGAGACCTCCTTGCGTGGTAAGTATTGTCTGAAAAAGTCCCCACACCATTCTGGGGTCCATGTTTAAAGCCACTCTCTTTATTCCCTGATAACACAATTGTAGCGTGGGCATAGGTGGCTCTAACCTTTCTGGGAAGCACAGCCATCCCTACCATTCGACAGGATGACCCCAGGCAGCAGATTCCAAGAACAACCAATTGTATCTCCACCCCCACCTACAACTCCCTCACTTCTACCTTCACAGCCTTTTCCTGTGCTTCACCCTGCCACCAAATCATTCCCTCAGGGGTGGTATGGTAGTGTTTCTTCCTCCTTGCTGCTGCCTCTTTCTTGCTGCTTAGGCAGGAGTTGTGGGTTCCTCTTCCATGCCACTTCCATTGCCTCAGTACTCAACACTTTTTCACCAAGCAGGGATGGTTTCAAGAAGAACGGGGAGACAGTAAGAGGGATAGAGGGAGGAAAAGAGGGTGTATTGCTTGAAAGCATCAATGGCACTGAAGGAACCCGCTTCATTTTATCACACTACACTGTTATAGTGCTATTATCCCACTTTAACTGCTCTGGCTGCCTCCTGTGTAATCCTGGGATTTGCAGTTTAGGTAAGGGCATTTAGCATTCTCAGCCAGAGAGCTCTTAGGCTTCACTAAACTACAAACCCCACAATTCCACAGGAGGCAGCCACTATAACAGTGTAGTGTGATAAAGGAGATTATCAGATGCCCTTAATATGGCATTACACAAACACCAGGAGATCACCAAAGGACTTACCTTTCAGACGACGTCATCCTCGTCCTATTATGCACCCATCCTGGTTCCGTGCTGCCCTCGTTTCTTCTTATTCACGCTTAAGCCATGAATAGATCACCCATTCTATTCTGTCATCGAATGACAAGTGAACAAAAAGGTGCTCCGTTATGCTGGCACAATGCCAGCCGCAGTGGGAGGTCCATGCCAAACATTTCCAGGTGTGATTGGGACAAGGAGGTCAGTGACACACTTTTTTGTACTGTCCCCAGGTTACTTGTATTTTTTTTAACTGTGTTTTTGTGCTTGGTGTAACTTTTTGAAGTTTCTTTTGCTTTTTATTTTTGAATTTCCCACGCGCTCATTCTCTTGCGAGAACGGCTGGGAACTCAAACCAGGAAATGAATGGGGCTCTGTTCGAGCTCCATTCACTCCTGGGCTGCTGAGGGGAGGGGGCGGTTGTGCAAAAAGGTAGGTCTGAAATGTGTGGTTATCGTGCCGGGATGGGGGCAAGAGAGAATATAGCAAGACAGGCATGATTTTTTTGTCCCTGTCTGATCATGTCCAAAGTCCTAAGCAAAGCTAGTGTGCTCAGTTCCCTACTATATTGGATGCCTTCAATTCAAGCCCCTAATTTTACTGAATTAGGAGGTTACACACGCACGCACACATGAATGTATTGTCTCTAAAGAAACAGAACCCTGCCCTTTCAGGCTACACACCGGGGCAGCAAGGACGAGGAAACACTACTATTTAACTTGATGTTGGTGTCTTTGTACTGCCAGGCATGGAGAGAGGGACAGCGGGGTCTTCTTCTTTTCCCTCATGTGCCAAATACCATGTTTGACTTTGGGCACTAAGCAACACGGGTGGGAGTGCCATTCCTGATCATTTCCTCAGGCAGCAAAATGTCTTGGGCTGGCACTGCCTCAGCAGAATGCTAATCTAGCCCTTGCTGCCTCTGTATCTTTGAGCTGTTTTCCCAACTGCTTAGGATTCTCGGTTATAGCAAAGTGTTGTTGTTCTTTTTTAAAGGGAGGGCGTTAAATTCCAGTGTCCTAAATCTACTTATGGAAGATCTATTGTTTGTTAGCAGCAAGCCAGACAATATATCAAGTTCAGATGATTTGTATGGCTAAATCCCAGCATAAGTTACATATAGTACAAGCATCCATCAGGTTTGTCATTATGATTATTGATACAACAGTTGGCATATCTGGCCCAAATGCCAAACCTTTGGGGCTTTTACACCCATCTTTTAAAATAAAGACATGCTGGGGAAGTAACAAGACAGTCTGCTCATGTGAAAATAAATGCATGTCTTCAAAGGGTAGCATGAAGAGATGTTTTATTTGCAGTCGTTTCGCTCAAAGATGCCTCAAAGACATGAATTCTCAATCTCTACAGCCGCATAGTATTAAACTGGAAATAAAGTGCCTCATGTGAATGACAGTAATTGTTTTAAACCAAAATCCAAACTCTATTTTTTTTAAAAAAAAAGAGTGTTGCCTGAGAAATAAGATACCGCATTCTAGAGGGAAAAGAGAGGTTTGTTTTTTATATTACAGCAAATTTCCTGGGCAAGTCCATTTCCTTAGCTGCTATGGGATTTCTCATTTGAATTGTTGTTGGCAAACTGGGTGAATGAATATTTCTCTGCCCAATGTTTTCATCTAAAGGAGCCAGCTTTGCTTTCTACTCTTACAGGATATTTTGAATTAGGACTTGTGCCCTGCAGGGTTTGCACAAAACTGGACTTGAAATTAACAAACTATCCCTCAGGTATAACCTTTACCAGCAAAACATTAAGGCTTTCATTAAAAATATATATATCTTTAGTTTTAAGAAAGTTGTTTTTACCCTAATCTTAAAGGTTAATATTAAAAGGCAGCTTGTATCCCTTCCAACTGTCTCCATTCGACAGGGACAGTACCAATTAATCCTCTGTCACTCCACTTTTTCAACAGCTTTTAAAATGTCCCAGTATTTTTCTCCTCCTGCTGCTCTACCCCTTTATCCTCAGCTTACTTTGCTGCAAACTGAATCCAAAGTACAGCAGTCATTTCTATTCAATTAATTCTGTGGGGGGAGAGGAGGAAATCTTGTCCTTCCCTGTAGAATCAGGTAAAAGCAAACTGCTGTAATCTCCTCTAATTTATCTGTTCCTCCTCATTAATAATTTCTTCCCTCTTCACCAGACTCTAATGATCCTTGGCCACGTGTCCTGTTTTTCACCTGTGAAATGTTGGAAGGTAAGAGTGAAAAATGTTCCTCAAAAAATTGATCTCATAAGTAGACTGGGGCTACATCAGCACTGTAGAAATATTCCAGTTTGACCCCGCTTTAACTACCATGGCTCAATGCTGTGAAATCCTGGGATTTGTAGCTTGTTGTGGCACCAGAGCTGTCTGACAGAGAAGGCTAAATATCTCACAAAACTACAAATCCCAGCATTCCATAGCATTGGACCATAGCAGCCTCAAACTGGATTATTTCTGCAGTGCAGATGCAGCCTGGGTTAGTGGGATGCCCTATCTGATGTTAAAAGAATTGAATAGATTTGGTGAAAAGGGCCTTTTACATGTTCATTTCTCTTTGGATTCAAGGCAAGCACTCTGTGGTAGTTTGGCTTTCACGAGGTCTCACAAAAATCAGGCAGATGCGTGAATGTTTTAACAAAGCAATTAAAATATGTGGCAGCCTGAGAGAGAATCGACATGGCTGACTATGAAAAAGTAAATCAGTAAGAGAGGTAGGAACAGAAAGTCAATTTCTTAAACATGTCTTTTCATATATTGTACTGTATTGATGAAGCCCAGGTTTTCTATGTGTCCAACCACTTTATAAAAATGGCAACTATAGATGGTTTGGGAGGCCATTTTCTGGCCCTGAGGCCCTCTGGGAGGATGCACAACCTACCAAAAATGCCAAAATATGGGCGAAGACAATTTCTGTTTCTGAAAAAACAGTATTGTTATGTCAACTAGAGCAGAGAGTTGGTGCAACCTATTGAAAAGGCGTGTAGGAGAAGCAATCCTCTCTCACCCCCACCCCATAACTCGCTCTCTTTCTCACACACATAGGTTGTGACCACATTGCAGAAATAATTCAGTTTGATACTGCTTTTACTGCTATGACTTAATGCTATGGGACTCTGAGATTTGTAGTTTTATGAGATAGTTAGCCTTATCTGACAGAGAGCACTGCTGCCACAACAAACTACAAATCCCAGGATTCCATAGGGTGGAGCCATAAGAGTTACAGCAGTGTCAAACTGCATTATTTCTGCAGTGTGGCAGCAGCCATACTTTTTGCAGAAGAAGGACTTTTTCGGACGTCTCTTATACAGCGCAAGCAGCCTCGTCACGTTGCGAGGCTGCTGTGCTGCAGGGTGTCCCTTTCGGATGACGCTCTCCCCTGCCGGTACTGTTGCGGTACCACGGGGACATTTGAGCATTATATTTGGCCGTATTTTAATCACGAAAGTTAATCGTGGTTAAAATACGGCCAAATATAACGCTCAAATGTCCCCACGGTACTGCAACAGTACCGGCAGGGGAGAGCGTCATCCAAAAGGGACGCCCTGCAGCACAGCAGCCTTGCAACACGACGAGGCTGCTTGCGCTGTATAAGAGACATCCAAAAAAGTCCGAAGTGTGGCCAGGGAAGTCTGGAGGGGCTGAGGGCCACAAAAACAGCCTTGGGAGTGGTCTTGGTGAGCCACATGACTTAAAATGAGACCGCAACATGCTTCCATGTGGTGATAGATTCACATATGTGCCATGATGTTTGGGAGGGTGTGGATTGGCACTATCACAAAGAAGAGTATGCGAAACCTTCTGTGGAATATGCCCTGCCAGTGCGAAGAGTTAATGGAGCCAATCAGAGTCAGCCCTAGAACTGACGAAATGCCCTAGTCTAGTGGGACACCAGAAGGCCCTGGAACAAGCAGCAGACAGGCTCTAAAGAATGCCCTGAATAAACTGGTGGAACCATTTAATTTTCCCACAATGCCCTGGGGCAACACTGCATCAGGGACATTGTGGGAAGGTCAAATGGTAGTCCCAGGTATTCAGAATCTGTCCTTCTGGAAGAAAAAAATTGGGCCCATGACCAGGGCAGTCCTCCATAATGGGCCCTGACAAGTTATTTGGACTCTAGAAGATACCAGAGCATGCTATATGGTGGCATACCCCCCAACATTTCACAAAGGAAAACCAGGATACCTGTGGCAGAGCAACATCGACGTATAGTCAAGATGGCAGGGGTTGTCAGTCAGAAAGAACAGACAAGCTAGGACAGACTGCAGCAGTTTGCTTTTGCATTAGTCTACAGGGAAGGGGAAGGGTCCTCCCTTTCCTTTCACCTCCTCTCTGTTGAGTTAATTGAGTGGAAACTGTTTCTACCCTTTGAACTCAGTTTGCACCAATGGAAGTAAGTTAGGGAGAAAGCGGAAGGAAAGAGAAACTGGGACTTTAAAAAAAAAACCCTGAAAAAGTGGGACAACAGAGGATTAATTGGGACTGTCCCTGACAAATAAGGACAGTTGGAGGGTGTATAGTAATGCTGAATCTAGATGCGTGTTCCAGTACTGGATGGTTGCCCTCCCATGCAAGAATGTTTTAAACAGCTTTTGTACTGTCAGGTATGGAACTGGGGTCCATGAGATCTTGGAAAGCTGCTGCTATCAACAGAGAGTGCTGATCTACATCAGATACAGTCATTAGAAAAAAGGAATATATATTAAAATCTATTGAATTCTCTTGCATTAAAAAAAATTAAGTGTGTGAGGTTTTAATAGCAAAACGATAACATGGGATAAAATTAGAATGTTAAAAGTAAAAAACCTGCCCTGACTCCTCGAGATGAAGTAAGCACATGGGCCAACATTTAAGGAAAACATTCCCCACTCCACCTCCAAAATATCATAATTTCCAACTGGATCTCATGATTCCAAATACCCATTTTCTGATTTCAAAACAATTGTGCACCTATCCACCCTGACAGCATTGTTGTGCAACTAAAGGATAAGTTCTTTGGCTCACAACTTAAAAGAAGATAAGCTACAAAGCTATAAATACAGCATTTTCAGTGTCAAAATTTACTACCAAGGAGCATCTAGCCAGTGTTATGTTATTTGCTTCCAAGCCAAGAAGAATGGGCTCCAGATTGTATCTTTGTTTGGTTCTACTTAACATTTCAACTATGTGCCACAGAAAGATAAATATGACTCACCGTATCTGGTATCTAGAATGAAAATATAGCCTCTTCTACACTCTATTTTCCAGAAGCAGGTTCATTTCTGAGGGCCACACTACACACTGTGCAGTGAGCAAGCCTGTCCTTTTAAACATATACTTTAAACTCTGCAAGACAGAAAACTCAGGTGTCTCATAGGATGATCAATGGCCATACCATTCTGAAGATGTCCAACTGTGCCATAGCATAGGAGTAACTAGTTACAGATATGAGCTCCTTTTAATTAATGCCTTTCTCTAAATAGCTTTAACATGTGTAACTTAAAGGTAACTTCACTTCTTTTGTAGTGACTCTGCAGGAAACGCCGGATCTGTAGGATTTGCAGTTTGCTCTGGATCTGAGGGGAAAACACGTTTTTTTACCATGTGGCAGCAGAGGATTGGCTTCAGAGCAAAGCTGGGGCAGGTGGATGGGACTCCATACTGTATCTGGTGGATGGGACTCCATACTGGCACTTATTTTTTTTAATTTATTGTGTGCACATCTGGATAAGCATATCTATGCTTATCTAGTACAGTGATCCCTTGTTATCTGCTGGGGTTTGGTTCCAGGACCCCCTGTGGATACCAAAATCTGTGGATATTCTAGTCCCATTATATATAATGGCTTAGTAAAATTGTGTCCCTTATATAAAATGGCAAAATCAAGATTTGCTTTTTGGAAAAAAAAAACATTCCTGGAATATTTTCAAGCTGTGGATGGTTGAATCCATGGATATAGAATCTGTGGATAAGGAGGGCCAACTGTAATACAGTACTCTGGGACCATGTATTAATTGCATGCATGACTGAATAGGGCAAAAACCCAGAGCAACCCTGGACATGTGGTCAGAAACAGCGACATATAGGACATGTGATCAGCATAGGACCACCCATTTACTCTGACATGGGTATGATGGAGATTATTGTGTGGCAGGCTACTCTGATCTACAATATGAGAAGCCCAGTGAGTGTGATGTTTATGGGACCACTGCAGATCAAAGATCAAAGAAATCCACCCCAGCTACAAGGTAGGCACGGAATTTCCCACCTATGTAGTTGAGCCTAACAGCCTGTGGAGTTTGGGAGAAAAAGTAACTAAATAGTGGTTAAAATGTGACTAAGGACTTTATCACATGAAGCCACAATCACGGAATTACATTGGGATAGTAGCAGTAACGGCTTCCTATTATTGCATGACATCATCTTTATACTGTAATTAGGGAGCATTCCAACCGTTACTGTGGCTGTAGGATTGAACTCACAGCCTCACTAATGACTGGGAGGACCACCTGGCTGTCAAGGTGAGACCTCAGAGGCTCCTGGGAACTGTAGTCCAACAACATCTGGGGATCTACAGGTTGAGAACCACTGCCATAAGACAAAAAATAACAACAACAAAATATCATCCAGGCACACTTTGCAGGAGTCCCAGAATCACTTCTTCCACTACACAGAATGAGGCAGCTGCCTCAGGTGACAGATCCTGAGGGGAATAAAATGGAGAGAGCTCTGGTGCCACATGACCTGCCTTGGCCCCCTCTAAACTACATTATGCTCTCAGGTGCTGTGGAGAACACTGTGTTGTGACAAGGGGTGATCTAAGATTGAAATCCCAGTCTTTTTTGGCCTTTGCAGATGAAATAGGGTCTTGTCCTGTGCCTCAGGCAGCAAAATGTTTGGGGACCTCAGAGGAGAGCAATGAATGACTGCGGCTGGTTGTCAAGAATACAATTAATACCAAACCTAGGATTCTCTATGTGCAACATATTTAATGGCTTGAACTAATGCAGTCTACAGTCATAATGCCTAAATTATAGTTCTTAGATCCAAATGGCAGAAGAAGAGGTATATAAGGACAATAAGGGGCAATGTTCTGGAAAAGGAGGTTTCAAAGGAAAACCCAAAAATTATTCAAGCACTAAATAATCTATTAAATTTTCTATGTGTGCTACACACACACACACACACACACACACACACACAGTCCAAGTTAAAAGCCATCACTTTTTCTCTGGCCACAGGAAACAGCTGATAATAGAACACTCCTTTTGTTTTGGTTTTGCTGGCTTCTCCCCATGTCTTGTGTTTGCTTTACCGTCTATCTGGTATCCGCTGGAAGGCCAGAGGAGGTGGAGCGGTGGGAAACCAAGTGTGTGGTTGAAACCCCAGGCTGCTCCACTGCTGTAACTCCTGAAGGGCTCAGCATAAAAGGGGCAAGAATGTTTCTGAACCTTGCTCTTTTTTCCCTTGTGCTTTAAAGGGGCAATTGTGTGAATTTATGTGTGCCAGAAGACATCCAGAAAATGAAAGGGAGAGTAACCTGAAATAAGTACTGTACAGGGTTTGCCTAGCCCCAGTATTTATAATCTGCAAAAACATTGAACAACATTAGCTTTAGAAGCACTCAGGCTAAATGGATTTGCTCTTTTTTCTTTCTTTCATTATCAAGAAATTCTCTAGGACAAGATGCATTGAAATGAATAAATACAATGCACACCATTTTCCCATGCCTTACAAGAGCAGGAAGGGATATTGTAGCACCTTGGAGACTGGGGACTTTTTCAGATGGGGTAAAAAACAACAACATGGAGGTGGGGGGGAAATGGTGCTGTCCTACTTCCAGCGCTCCATTTCAGATGCCGCCATCCTCCTCCTGTCCTTTGTTCGTTCTGCCTCCATCCTGCTTTCATTTTGCCTCAGTCACTTTTTATTAACGGGAGTTAATAAGCCTCCGTCCCCAACTCATTCCCTCCCAATAATCTTAAACACCTGCCAAAAGCAAGGTGAGAGGAAGCCAGTCACTGTGGGGTTTGGGAGTGAGGAAGAGACGGATGGACTGACTGGAAAAAAGGAATCAGGCCTGATAATGCCACATGCCTTTCCCCCAAATGCGGTGCAATAGTAGCACATGATGTATGGTCCTATTCGCACTAGGCTCTGGGAATACCCCCTTCATACCAGTTTTTAGAAAACTTGGAGTTTTCTCTGGAGGTTGCTGAAAATTCCCCTCCTTGGCACTACTGCTCATTTCAAAGACAGAGCCCCAATGGTAATCACTCTTTCTGAGGTCAGAAATCCTGGCAAGCCCTGCCATCGTGAGGCTAGCCAGCCATTCTGGCTTCAGAGAGAGACTACTGCTGGGGCTTTACTTTCCTGGTGCACAATTGCCCCTATGAGCTCTGGGAAAAGCAAAGCCCCAGCAGTAGTCACCCTCTCTGAAGCTAGATTGAGCAGCTACCACTGGCACTTTGCTTTTCCCAGAGCTCGAAGGGGCAATTGTGCACCAGGAAAGTAAAGCCCCAGTGGTAGCTGCCCAATCTGGCTTTAGAGAGAGAACTACTGCTGGCGCCTTGCTTTTCCGGCACACAATTAGCCCTCTGAGCTCTGGGGAAAGCAAAGTGTCAGTAGTAACTGCCCGTTCTTGCTTCAGAGAGACTACTATCATTGGCACTTTGCTTTTCCAGGAGCTCAGAGTCAAGCATGAGTAACAGCTTTGAATGGAAGCAAACCCAATTCAGATCCAGGCTTTGGTGGGCGAGGCACTTAAATCCAGGCTAGAGTAGCCCAAATTTCATGAGCCACAGCTCTGGGACAAAGTACTCTGAATCTCATCTGGATTTTTACCCCTATGTGGTCAAGCCCCCTGTCTACAAAAGCTTATGCTACCAACTTTTTTCTCTCAGTTAGTCTCAAAGGTGCCATAATATCCCTTTGCATACCGATCCAGAGGTAACACAGCTATGTCTTTGAATTTTACAAGAGTGAAGCATAGCAAGACAGTAGTTTTACAGTTTAAGAGTGCAGTTATATTTTAATCCCACTTGGGAAGATAAGCAATTAGAAGTGCTAGTCACCATCTATGGTATTCCTCTGTGGACAACTAATTGGATTAGTTGTGGACTAGTGTGGTCAAACATGTAAGTGAAACCTTACCCAGCTGCACGATCAAGGTGCTGTTTACACAATGAAAATGTAGTGAGATGAATTTGTGTCGATCTCTGGTAGTTCACATGTCCTGCATGATAGTCGCGAGCTTTTTTGGAAGGGGGGGCCACCATTTATCCCTCAGCCCGTGGGACTTTTCATCCCATGGTTTGTCCCATGTTTTTTTAAAAAGTCACGGGAGGTTGCAGAAAATCAGATATGTGAACAGGTCGGGACAAATTATCTCGGGAGTAGGTGATGGCCGGAAATTGAGATGTCCAGGGGTGGGCCCAGAGTTATAAGAAGGAGGGGCCAGTCATGCTCCCCATCCCCTGCATGGAGGCTTTTGTTTTAAAATGGATTCTCTTACTGCCAAGCTTGAAGCTCCCCGTTCGCCTCTGCCATCAATCTTCCTTTTAAAGGGACATGTATTTTTTAAATGGATTCTCTCACTACGAACCACTTGCTTCTTTTCCCCTCCTGACCTTCCCTCTAGGCACGTGGGGGGGTGCGCGTATGTCCCTCAGTAGATTGCAAACCACTCTTCCCACTCAGCTTAAAGCAAAGCAGGCGCACGCGCGCGCGCGCATGTGTGTGTGTGTGTGTCCCTCAGTAGATTGCAAACCACTCTCTTCCCTCTCGGCTGAAACCAAAGCAGGCGCACGCGTGTGTGTGCGTGTGTGTGAGTTTGTGTGTGCACGCGCGCCTTCAAGCTGCCTAGGTGGCTTTAAAAGTTCCTTCCTCTGAAAAAAAGCCTATAGCTCCTGGTTTTCAAGAGTGATTCTTGTGGGTTCTTAAAGACAAACAAGTTTTGTTTTGCAGTAACCTCTGTGGATTTATAGCTGTTTAAACGGAGCTGGAGACCTTAAGACAAGCCCATCAGGGGATTTTTTTTACAGGCATTTTTCAGAGGGGGTTGCCTTTGCTTTCCTTCTCTGACCAATGCTGAAACTTGAGCAAATATTTGTGGCAGCCAATAGCATCGCTCGTGGCGGTAAACTCCACAGGAAATACGTCACCGAGGTTGTGAAAAAACGAGTAAGCACATCCTTGACTGACAGCTAATTTTTTTTTTAATCCCAGAACCTTTTCCCTTGTAAACAAACAAACAAAAAACATGGAATACTATGTCTAGGGATCTTGCTTTTGTCACGGAAAAGGTTGTCGTGTAAGCAACAGTCCTGGCATATTGTTCATCCAGGGAAAAATCCTCTAAACAACAGAGGACAAACTCGGGATCAGGAAATCCAATTTCTCCCTGTGATAAAAACTGTCATGTAACTGATGCCTGAGTCTAATGCTTCTGGACCCTTCGCAGTGAGTTGTACTTGTGAAGGATCAGTGGACAGTTTAGTAATTGGGCTCCTCACCCATCACATACATCACTTATAATACATAATCATGCTTATATGTACTAGCTTTCTTTAAAGATTATGTTTAACTGTTTCAACTGTAAATAGAGATGCAGATAGTGTGAGATAAAAGTGCAGATCAGAAAGTATCTCTCTGAGAGTAGGAGTCTTCCTCCACTCTCAGGACTTTATCAGATGAGGCTATAATTGCACGATTATGACATCACGGTAGTGCAAACAGGTTTCCACTATTGCATGACGTTGTTGTTCTCCTGTGGTTACTGTTTAATTGATGGAACAAGCTGTCAATAGCTCTCAATATGGCTATTTTCATGGTATTTGAGAGGATGCAAGAACACTTCCTGCTGTAATTGGGAGACTACAGTGTGAATGGGTAGTCTTCTTTCCCCCTTCCCAGCGAGAAAACTTCCAGGTGAGAACATGAAAACTCTCTACAGAATGTTCTTTTAAAGAACTGTCCCATTTTGTTTGCACATTTTTAGGTTTGTTTAAGTGTTTGTGTGTTGATTTAGTTTGTAAATTAAGGGGGTTGGGGTATTTTTAACTGAAATCGCATCTTCTTGCAAGAACCACCAAAATCTCACCCATGCTAAATCACAGAAGTAAAATCCTGTTCGTAAAGTGCTAGTGGTGGTTGTGTAATAATTCCGTGGTGGTAGTATCATGCAATTACAGCAATGTGCGAGAATAAGTGTAATAATGCCACTATGTTTCCACTTTCCTCAATAGTGGAATTACAGTATTTTTAGACATTAGTATGATAAAGTCCTCAGTCTGTAGGGATTTGGAGTTTCCAGAAGAACTGGCATAGAGTGATATCTCTCCTGTTCACCCTATACACATGTTTTATATATTTCAGGGGATTCTGACTATTAAAGATGGCAACAGAGGCAAGATGGGGGGTAAATAAAGATATAGAGATATAAGGAAAATAGAATGGGGAAAGAACAGGAATCTCAAGAATATAATTAACGAGAAGGTTAAGAAACAGTGAAAGGAGGAAGAAGAAATAAAGATGGAATCGAGGAACAGGAGAGATGAGACAGTGAAACATTAGCATATGCAAAGAATTAAATAATAAAAAGAGCTGACTAAAAGGGATCAGAAGGAAGGGAAGAAAATAAAGATAAGGTATTTACAAAAATACCTTGAGTTATTTGGACGGGGGAAGTCAGAATTTTTATGTATGTGGTGGATCATGGATATTTTTATGTGACGTTAATTTTTAGCTTCTGTAATTCACATGTTGACTTATATTAATAAAAATTATATTGTAAAAAAAAAAGATGGCAACAGAGGCAGATGTGTAGTATGAGAGCTTCCTCTTTTTTTTTTTTTTTTTTACACAGAAAACATCTTAAAGTCTCTCAGATTCTATATACTTAGGGGCATTTAGCTGACATTTGCTAGTTAATTATGCTTGCCTGTAGCTATTTATTTATTTATATCTCACTTTTGCCTCAAAATTAGAACTCAAAATGGCTTACAACAGCTTTCAGTAGTTGCATCCTCTTTAGCAGGCTGAACAAGGTCAGCTCACACTGAAGAGATGAAGAATGTTTTCATCACAGAATGCCTTGGGCTGCTGCCACACTGCAGAAATAACACAGTTTGACACCGCTTTAACTGCCATGGCTTAGTTCTATGGAATTCTGGGATTTGTCGTTTTAGTGAGCTGTTTAGCCCACTCTGTCAGAGAGCTCTGGTGACACAACAAACCAGGATTCCATAGCATTGAGCCATGGCAGTTAAAAGTGGTGTGAAACTGGATTATTTCTGCAGTGTGGCAGCAGCCTGGGAAATTATTCCTTTGTTGGTGAGGAAAGGTAATCTCCCCTCCCCCACCACCTGGGAAAGTGTCGGCAGCACCTTCTAGAACTAGAGAGGGAGGGTATTTAAATATTAAGAGTGATCAGATAATTGGCCTCATTTGGGATCCCCACAGATCCATACTCCAGCGCAGGAAACTGGTTCAGTGGGGATCTCAGTGAGCGATGGCTGTGACGATGGGTGCTTCAATCAGCTGAGGGAGGTGACATCACTTTGCCTTGTGTTTTAGTGCTGCATCCTGTTGGATAGCTGCATGTAATGAATAGACCATTGTTTTGGTGCCCCTGTGACTATGGGGTTGTCCAAGCAGTGAAAAAAGCTCCTCACGGAATGCAAGGAGAATCCTACCTGTCCTAAGGGCATTCTGTATTATTTTGCCCTATTGTGAAGGGGGGGGGGTAAAAAAGGCCAAAAAACTCTCCAGAAAAGCTGAGGTAGGGTGTATTCCTGCTCATTAGGACAAGCGAGTCAATCTGAGTTGCTTGCCCAAATGAGAGGAAGCACACATCTGATTGGCCAGACAAGCATACGGCAAGCAGCCCGCAGCCACCATTTCCCCCCCCCCAAGTGATCAGGGATAGGGAAGGGGGAGTGTAGCTATTATTCCCACCCACCCACCATCGCCACCACCAGGGCGGAGAAGGAAGGAGGGCTCTCTCCTCCTCTTCTTCCTTCCCTGGTTCCCTCCCCCCCCCCCGTCCTGCCACTGCCATCCACATGCCCAATTTCTCCACCACCCAATCGTGGGGCTGAAGAAGGGGGAAGAGGGCAAAAGAGCCTTCTCCTCTTTCCCAGTTTCTCTGCCACCTGCCCATTCACTCCTGTGGGGCCAAGAAAGGGGGAAGAGGACTCTCGCACCCTCTTCTCCCTTCCTCAGCTGTCATCTGGGATGCAAAGCTTATGGGGGCTGCTGGGGATAAAACCATCATTCAGCTACTGAGACTTGCTTTTTCTGTGGGGCACTACTTTTGTGGGGAGGTTCGTATAGACAAGCCTGTTGTTCAATTTGACAGACCCTCAAGCCTAGTTGGCCTGGGAACTGAGTGGATCAGGGCCCTCGAATCATTCCAGCCTCAGGGGATGGGGCATGGAGAGAAGAGGCAATTATCTCAAAGCTTCTTGAAAGCCAGCCCAACTACAGCATATGACCCACACCTGTGGGAGTTTCCCTTCCTCCTGGTCTTGGGAAAGGGAAAGCTGATGCTTTGCCCAAGAAGTTGATGGCCCATGCCGAGCAAAGACGACAACGTATCATCTAGGAGTGGTGACCCAGGGACCATCTGCATTTGAGGCTGTGTCAGCATTGGGCCAAAGGGAAGTGAGAATACTTTTTGTCTACTTCTGTTACTGCATCTTTTTCCCCCCATCTATTTGTCATCCATAAAGCAATAACTTGGGGCTCATTTACATGGCAGTTTTTATCCCGGGAAGATTCAAAAAATCGTGATCTTGAATCTGTCTCCACTGCTCCCAGGATTTGTTGCAGATAGCAAAAGTGTCGGGGGGTTTTATTTGTTGTTTACGCATACCTCCATTCTTTGAAAGGGGCACACAGCAGAGCTGAATTTTGATTGGTCGGACTTTGGAAGGGTTGGGCTTGCAAGGGAAGCCTTGCAATTCTTGATCCGCCATTTTTTATGGCCCCACACAGGGTTCTCCGCTGCATCCAAAGCCCGGCTGGCAGAAGCTGCAGCCAGCTAAGAGCCTGGTGAGGGCTTAGCTGCCCAAACCTCTCTCTCCTCCCCTAGCCGGCCCTTTCTCCTGGCTTACCACCAACTGCAGAGGCTTCTTGCACTGATGGACTATTCCCTCGGTGAAAGAAGCCATCGTAGTCAGTGTCAGTCACTGAGAAAGCCCCCCCAGCTGTGGCAGCAGTGGTGGCACTGGGTGGAATGAGTTGCCTCAGCCAGGGGTGCTTTGACAATCATGGAGAAAGCCCCCTCCCCAGCCACAGCAGAAGTGGCAGTGCCAGCTGGAACGAGCTGCCTTGGCCAGGGGCGCTTTCTCCATGACTGTCAGTCACAGAGAAAGCCCCTCCCAGCCATGGCAGCAGCGGTGGCACTGGGCGGGAAGAGCTGCCACAGCTTAAGCCATCAATTTAAAACTACAGGTTTTTGGCTGATTTTAACCACAAAAAGGGGGTGTCATCTGATCTGCATGCCCTTTCACAGTTATATGGAGTTGTTATGACATTGTATTTTGAGTGTCTGATAAAGTCCTTTAAAAAGACAAGTAAAGATCCACACATACCTCTGCCTTATTTGCCATATGGTCACCCCTTGCCTAAGTAACTCTCCCAAGAGCTTATTGGGATGAACTGCAAGAGCCAGTACGGCCCAAAACATTTTGCTTTCTGAGGTACTACAATAAGCAGCACCCCCAAGTCAAAGTGTATACAGTGGGTCCTCGGTATCTGCTGGGGTTTGGTTCCAGGATCCCTCATAGATACCAAAATCTGTGGATGCTCAAGTCCCATTATATGCAATAGCATAGTATAATGGTGTCCCTTATATACAATGGCACAATCAAGGTTTGCTCCTTGGGTTTTGTTTTGTTTTAATATTTTCAAGCAATGAATGGTGGAATCCGTAGGTGCCAAATCCATGGATACAGAGGGCCAACCGTGTAATACCTTAGGGCAGCTGTGCAGGCTCAGAAGCAGGGAGCCAGACTGGAGTAGTAGTTTGAGTGTTGGACTCCAGGAAACCAGCATTTGCATCCCTGTTCAGCCATGGGAGGGTATCAGATGACCCAAAAAATCAATTATAGGGACAATAGGAGATTGCCAAAGGGCTTAAATATCACACGACGTCATCCATGTCCCGTTATGCCCCCATGCTGCTCCCATTCCATCCGCATTCCTTTTTATTGACAGCTTAAACCATCAATAGATTGCCCGTTCCATTTCTGTAATGGAATTACAGGCAAGCGATAAAGTGCCCCATTCTGCTGGCGTGATGCCAGCATCACTGGGAGGTCCCTGCCGAGCACGTCCAGTTGAGATCAGGACATAGAGGTAACACCCTTTTGTTTTTACCCTCCTTGGGTTACTTGGCAAGTTTAAAGTGTGTTTTGGTGCTTGGTTTTTATTTTTGATGTGTAGTTTTCATTTTATTTTAAAATTTCCCACGTGATCGTTCTCTTGCGAGAACGGCCAGGATTTGCTTTCCAGAAAGTGAATGGGGCTCCACGAGAGCTCCATTCACTCCTGGACTGCCGGAGAGAAGGAGAACATTTTTAAAGCTGCTATCAAGGTACATCTAAAAAAAAATTCTTTTAAACCACTACACGGACAGGAGTGGGGCGGGAGAGGAGATAGTGAGATGGGGATACTATTTTTGTCCCCGTCTGATAATCTCCATGGAAGCCCATTGAGTGATCTTTGGCAAGTCACTCTCAATCAGCCTTAGAGAAGCGCAGTAGTAAACCTCCTCTGAACAAATGTTGCCAAGCACACTCTATGATAGGGTTGCCATAAATCAGAGTCAACTTGAATCAAGGTAACAATAACAAAAAGCCTCACAAGCACCTCTCCACTTTCATTACATATACAATAATGATAAATTTAAAAACCAACCATTTGCTTCCCTTTCATAACAACCAGTACCCTCTGCCTGAGACCATAACCTGGCAGTAGCACACCTCTTCACATTTGTCCAAGTGCACTCAGATTGCAGCTTAAAATTAGGTCAATGGGAAAGTGCCCTCCTACACACCCTTTGTGTCTTCTTCTTAGCTTTCCTGAATCCTACTGAGAGCCAGCTGTGTTGCTTCATTAGGTTTAACACCTCCAAATCCAACCCACACAATCAGGGCTCAAAGTGATTCAACTATAATAGGATGGGGCATTTGTGAGCAGGAGGAAAGAAGCCAACCTAAAGCATGGAACACAACCCCCTCCTCTGTAGTAAATGTTGTGAGAGGTTCAACCTATCAGCCTGTACAGGATAAAGGGAAATCTTCAGTGCTTTTCTTTTGCTTTCTTTATCATAGTGGAAGGGAGGTGAGAGGAGCTGACTGGAGGAGAGATTGCTTTTTAATGGCTTGATTTCACAGGCTTCTTGTTTAAGTGCCATTCATTTTCCAAATCTCTTGTGGGTGAGTTCCATGTGGCTTGGCAGTTCTATTTTTATCAACTACCAGATCATACAAAAGCCCTGACCAGTTATCTAGCAAAATCCTTGGAAGAGAGGCAAAACAATCGGCCATTTCTTCCTCTCCTAAGATGGATGTTGAGCACAATATTGCCCTAATTGTTGTTTCTCTCTTTGTGTATGTGTTCATATTAATTTCAGAAACAACCACTACATTATACTGTTCTTATTCTTTTTACCTTGAAGGCATGGGTGTAGACATGTGGGGTGGGGAGATTGAGGGCATTGTGTGTGTATGTGCCTTCAAGTTGCCTGTCAACTTATGATGACCCCAAAATTTTCATAGGGTTTTCTTAGTCAAGGAATACTCAGGACTTTATCAGACAGCCCCAAAATGTTCTTTTGCTGGCATTAAAAAAAGAATTTTTATGCCGGCAAAAGAACGTTCTCCCCCACACTTACCTTCCTCTCCCAGCAAAAGCTCGCCGGCAATAAAGAGGAAGTGAACTGAGCCCCATTCACTTCCTCGTTCAAAATCCCGCAAGACTTCATCCCATGGGAAATTTAAAAATAAAAACAAAACTAACACATAAAAAGTTGCACCAAGCACCTAGGCACACTTTAAAAGTCCCAAGTACCGTAACCTGGGGAGGGTCATAAAAAGAGTGAAGGTTATCTGAATAGTCCGATCTCACCCAGAAGTGTTTGCACCAGACTGCCCATTCTCACTGCAGTCACGAGAGTTAAATGGCGTGAGACTTTGCATGCCGGCAATGCTGTCACCAAAATGGCAGAAGGGAATCAATTGACGACTTAAGCCATCAATTAAAAACTACAGGATTTTGACAGGACATAACCATGAAAGGGCGACATTGTCTGATCTGCACGCCCTTTTGTGGTTATGTGGCGTCGTTATGACACCGTATTTTGTCCATCTGATAAAGTCCTCAGAGACAGTTTTACCAGATTCTACCTCTTCCCATGAAATTTTCCTTCAGTCCCCAGATTTCTAGCATTGCAGTAACTTAAAGCTTCAAGTTTAGGTTTCCAAAGAAAAGGGACAGGCAAATTACCAAAGGAATGCAAACACAACAAATATAAGAGTGTTGGGTGTTAATAGTTTTTAGCATCTCACTCTGCAATGCTAGAAATTTGGTGAAAGCAGAACAATTTCATTGGTGGGCAGAATTTTTATTTGGAAAACTACTGCCCTCATTTTGCAATCTTCCCATAGCTACACCCCTGTTTTCAATATTTTCTGGGAAATTGTTCTGTCCAAGAAATAGGCATCATTTGGGAGTAGCAAGAGATGCCCTGGAGAAATCACTGGGGAAATCTCCTTCCTCATATAATGTAATAGTCCCTGAGGGTGGTCTAGGAGATGCTGAGAGAAAAGCCTATATCCCATTTAGCAGGATTGCTTCCTACTTGGAGAATCCTTGATTAATGGCAACAATTCTAACTAGTTATCCTACTGGGGTAATTGAGTTAAATTAACTTTGTGATGACATTTTGAAAATGAAGTGCAATGCTCACATAAATAGTAACTTCAATTGTAATCGCTTTGGAGAGAATCTGGACTTCCCTCTCTGCCAACATGCATGTCATACATCCTTTCCATTATCTGTTGCAACAAAAGGTTCCCTGTTAAAAGGCAAGAGGCTGTCATATGAGGAGCAAATATCTGCAATATGGGGCTCAAATGCAGGGAGATCAAATACTGTAAAAGCTAAGATCAACTGAAAGGTGTACCACAGAACTCCCCTTTTCAGTTTGCACACCCTATTGCTTCAGATTTATTTGGTAACCTCATGTTGCCTTGGCATGTAAGGGGAGAACTGTGGCTCTCCAATTGTGGCCATTGGACTCTGAGGACTTTATCAGACACAGCAAAAATCATGGGATTATGACATAATGGTAGCACGAACAGCCACAGCCATCACATGACAACATTGTCATCTTGTGGTTACCGCATGCCCCAGCCACAATTAAGGTGTCGCTTTTAATTGATGGGATAAGTCATCAAAAGATTGCCAATATTGCTTTTTTTTTTTTTTTTTGCAGTATTGAGGGTGTGTGAAAACGCAGCCCATTGTAATCGCGAGATTACAGTGTGACTGGGTGGCCCTTGGCGAGCAAATGCCCAGGTGAGAACATGAAAAAAAAGCACAGAACACTGTTTTTATGAACTGTCCCCTTTGGTTTGCATGCTTTTAGATTTGTTTCAGTGCTTGTGTGTTCATTAACTTTTTAAATTTAGGTTTTGTTTTGTTAGTTTTAAGCACTCTCATGTCTTCTCACAAGAACAGCCAAAATCTTGCCCATGCAAAATCATGGAAGTAAACTCCTGTTCTTAAAGCGCTGGTGGTCTTTGTGCAATAATTCCATGGTGTTTCTTTCATTTGATTACATCGATAATAAGTGCTATAATGCCACAATGTTCCCACTATCTTCATTCACAGAATTACAACGTTTTTAGACACTATCCTGATAAAGTCCTGATTCTCAACAGCCCCATCAGGAAGGCCAAAAGCCAAGTATGATGGGAATTGTAGTTTGATAGCACCTGAAGGGCCACAGGTTTCCCAGCCCTATACTAAGAAATGAAAAACAGCCACAAAAATGGATGTCATTGTGAAGAAACAAAAAATAAAACACAACCCTAGGGACAGTGATGCCCTTCCCAAGTTTCAAGCTTTAAAAATATGAGAAGAAAAGGAATAACTAGTTCCTTTCCATGGCATTGCTCCTGATGAGCAGGAATAAGTATGCCTGACAGTTCCTCCAACTACTATCAGGACTGGATTAAAAAACACCATCCCTGGAAGGGAGAAATCTTCCAAGGCCACACGCCTGCAGGAGGGCTCCTGAAGTCCACGTTGTGAGTTCCCCAAGTTGCTGTGAACGTCTGGTGCTCGGCATGGGTCCCCTTGACTTGGAGTCTTCCTGCTGTGCTTGAGAATGGGTTGGGGTAGAGAGTGCTCCCGATGGGCATGGAGAGCACTGCCAGCACTTCCCTTCTGATACTGAAAAAAACATTTTGATCCTAGCTTGAAGCGAGGCTCACAGCTGCCATCCCATGCAAGAATACTGTGAAGTGGAAACTTTGGGGCTTTAGTGAGTGTGACTGATGCTGAAGTAAGATACTTTGTCTTTGCTTTACTCCCTTAAGGGAACTATAGCCACGTGTTCTGTGAACGCGCATGCGGGGGAGCTTTGGCGGCCTATGTTCATGTTCATTTAAAGGCCATGAATAGAGCCTGGGCAGGGGAGTGCAGTAGTATGCGAAGGGGGATTTTTATGCTGTTTAGGAACCCTTTCAGTATAAAGACACCTCTATGTGCCCTTGTATTTATGGGGCACTCTTTAGACAATAAAATTAGCATACACAAGTACATGGGTTAGCATAGGGGTGTAGCTGAATCAGGTAAATGAAGGCATTGGCCCCTCAGATACGAATTCTGTCCTCCCAAATGACCTTTCCCTGCAGACCCCACATTCTGAGCATTGCAGAGAGTGAGACATTGAAAATGGTTCACAGCTAGTACTGTACTCTTATATTTGCTGCATTTGCATTCCCTTACCAACTTTGCCTGCCCCTTTTCTTTGGCTGCCTGAATTCTATTAGTAAATGCTTGACTGAAGTTTTACATTATTGCAATGCTAGAAATATAGGGACTGATGAAACATTTCACTGAGGGGCAGAAGGCTTAGTGTGGCCTAGTGGGGACTCCAGGAGACCAGGGTTGAAATTCCCCCTCAGCCATGGAAATTCACTGTGTAACTTTGGGCAAGTCACACTCTCTCACTCTCCACCACCCCAACAGGTCTTGCCAAGAAAGCCCCATGAGAGGTTTGCCTTAGGGTCACCATAACAACTTGTAGGCACCCAACAACAAAAAGCCCTCATTTTGCCCTCCTCGTAGCTACAACCCTGAGGTAGTGTTGGCTGTGAGTCCAAACCCCAATGTATGAAAATAGCTAATGGTATTTTAGTAGCAGTATGTCTAGTGTCAGTATTCTGATTATTGGTTAAAGGGTCAAGAAGAGTTGTACCTCTCACAAACATGCTACATAATTATAGCACTTGCATATCATGTTGACTACCATGGCTTCATCCTATGCTATCCTGGGATTTGTAGTTCCGTGTAGTATTTAGACTTCTGTTTCTGAGAGCTCTAGTGCCTCAGCAAACTACAGTTCCCAGGATTCTATAGGATACAACCATGGCAGTTAAAGTGCTATAACAGTGTAGTACAAAAGAGACCTGAGCGTATCCAGTCTCCTGACTAAAGTAGCATCATATGCTGACTTTCTATGTGGATTTTTCCCACTGCAGTTGCTCATGTGTGTATAATCAGCAACACTGGCCCCACCATTAAGCAGAGTGGGGCAATTTCTTCAGGTGGAAGACATAGGGGGGCAGCAGTGGTAGCTACCTGAAAATCAGGAGACCAGGCCAAAGTGCGGGCTGATATATGTCTAACTACAAAACTACATTTAGCTCATTCTTGCCTAGTCAACAAATGAGCAGAATTTTCACAGCTGAGCTGCCAAAATGCTCAATTAGCACAAAATGGTAAGTGTTCAGAACTGATGGACACTTGAATCCTCAGATCGCTTGCCACTAAGCAGTAAATCTAGTACAGGCATACCTCTGTTAACAGTGCATATGACAGTGATCCTCCTTTTTGTGGTTGTCCAGCACCCCCTTTCCTCCTCACATGTCTACCTGGAGTTTTTTGTTGTTGTTTTTTTAAAGCATCATTGGTATTGGTAGGGTGATGAAAGAGGCCTAGAGAACACAGACTTTTGATGTCAAGTTGCATGTCTGTAATAAATAATGCCATAAAGCTTGAGCTGGGAAAAGGATTACAGGGAGCCCTGGTGGCGCAGTGGTTAAATGCCAGTAGTGCAGTCACAACTTTGTAAGTTCTACCCCACAGGGCTCTAAGGCTGACTGCTTTCCATCCTTTCATAGGTCAGTAAAATGAGTACCCATCTTGTTGGGGGCCCATTAGCTAACACGTTGTAAACCACTTAGGGAGTTTTTCCTTGGTTTTTTTTTTTTTCTGAAACGTCAGAAATAAACTCTTCCAGAACACGGTCTCGCAGCCCAGGGGGAAAAAAAAACCAAGGAAAATCTATGGATGCTGGCCTTGAAAGCCTTCGATTTCACATTTAGCAAGTGCTTTGTCACTGATAAGCAGAAAAGAAATAGAAGTGCTATTGTTATTGCTGTTTTGTCCAATCTGACTGTAGCCATGTGGACCAGCCTACAACAGGCAAGGTAAATAGCAGCTGCCTCCAGAATCCCTTACTGAGGACTTTTTCGGACATCTTAAATGTAACAGAAGCAGCCTCACCATGTTGCGAGGCTGCTGCGCTGCAGGGCGTCCCTTTCGGATGACGCCTGTCCCTGCTGGTACTGTTGCAGTACCGCAGGGACAGTTGAGTGTTATATTTTGGCAATTTTTACTCACGAAAGTTGATCGTGAGTAAAAATCGCTGAAATATAACACTCAAATGTCCCTGCGGTACCGCAACAGTACCGGCAGGGACAGGCGTCATGCGAAAGGGACGCCCTGCAGCGCAGCAGCCTCACAACGTGGCGAGGCTGCTTCCGTTACATTTAAGACGTCCGAAAAAGTCCTGAGTGTGAGTGAACAGCAAAACAGAGAGAAAAGGGGAAAGCAGCTAAGCCTGCCTCAGCACCTATTCCTAGGATACTTTTTAAAAAACGTAGATCTATAAGTGTGGCCACCAAAATCAAAATCGTAAGAAAAGTGGAGGCTGGGAAAATAAAATAACAAACAAAAAAAAATCATCCCTGGATGCATTTTAGAAAAGTCTTCAAGTGGTCTCTAGTAGGTTCCAAAAAAATTTTGTTTTACGTGAGCTGACTGTTTCATTTCACATGTGTATATTATTTGTTTTGAATAAAAAACTTGCTGAACCACGTTCAACTGCTCTCTCTCTCTCTCTCTTTTATGTGTGTGTTTGTGATGTAGAAACCTATCCTTGTGCTTTCTGTGTTATTTCTGTCTCTAGTACAAAATTTTCTGTTAATGAAGTAATGCCCAGGAATATATTTACTTTGTTAACTGAGGTATATCTGCAGTTCCAGAGGTGTCAATGAGATTGTCCTAGGCTTAATTTGTCCAGAACTTCAACCTGGATTTCCAGAAGTTTCTAGTAAATAAATAGTTATGGCTAGAGTAGTGGGGAAAGCTCTGGTAGCCACACCATAGCAATGGAAAGGCTGTATTGTCCCCATCCCGAATAAAATAATTTCCTAGCCCCTCATGGGCTAATAGGATCAACACAGGATGAGAGGTTATTAGTGTGAAGTTGCCTCAATCCTTGCTCCTAATAGTCACATTGGGAACTGCTCTAAAAAATTGTCCATGTGGATATGTCATACTATGTTACAGAAATTCTGATTTAAAAATACCACAATAAGATATAACAATGAATGTTCCCAGTCTTCATATTGTCTGTTTCTCGATCTTGTTATTTTATCTCAAACATGTGAAATGAAGTCAAGAAGATCACCAGTATGTTAACAATAAGAAATGCAAACATGTGAGATGAAGTCAAGAAGATCACCAGTATGTTAATAATAACAAATGCAACAGCACCCTTAATATCCATTTTGATAATCATCTCAGAATTTTTAGCCTACTGTGTCTTTGTTTTACAAACTCAATAAATGCCTACTTTTGCAGTAAAAAGAGGGAAGGGGAAAGGAGTCCTGTGGCACCTTTAAGTCTTACTAGTTTATGTCAACATAAACTTTCAAGGACTAGGGTCCATTTTTTTCCAGAGGGATGAAGTTCATGAAAGTTTATGCTGTGATAAATTGGTTAATTTTAAAAGTGCCACAAGATCCTTTTCCCAGACCTCTTTTTATACCAAAATAGACTAACACAACTCTCTCTTTGAAAATTGCTACTTACACCATGCTATTTTCATATTTGTTTACCCAGTGTCACTCACCATTGAACACATTTGATATTGCTTTGTGTTGGCTTTAATACATGGGAGTGAGCTTATTTCTTGCTATCTAGGTACCAATTAACACGTGGCTGACTGGGATTAGTTACTGGGTAAACAGAGTATTAAGTCACTTCCACACATTACTAAATATCACTGGGTTGGGAAACAAAGTTAATGATTTGGAGAGGGAGTGTTTTTGACTAAGGACTTTACCAGATTCAGCAATATGCTGTCATAACGATATCACATAAATGCAAAAAAAGGCACCCGTTTTACATGATGTCCTTCTTTTGCAATTATGTGCAGTTAATAAGGTGCGGGCCAAGCCATCAATAGATCAGCCATGGTGTTTTTCTGGTGGAATTGCCTGCATGTGAACCCGTGTCACGTTCTGCTGGCGCAATTCCAGCGTCAATGAGTGGTCCCTGCCAGAACACTTCTGGGAGAGAACATGAAAAGTAGGTACAGGATGCTCTTTTTATGAACCTCCCCAGTTTCCTTGGACATTTTTAAGTGTGTTTCAGTGATTGTGTGTTCATTTTGTTTTTTATTTTAGCTGTTTTTCTACTTTTAATTGTGCTTGCGTATTCTTGTGAGAACTGTTGAGATCATGTGCCCCAGTGAATGTGGAAGTACTGGGCTCTTTTTCATGCTATTACACTGATGTCTGATAAAAAGGGTTCTTTTGCCAGAACACTAAGGACTTTTTCGGACACTAAAAAATAACGCAAGCAGCCTCGTCAGCTTGCGAGGCTGCTGCGCTGCAAAGCGTCAGTTTCGGATGACGCTCGCCCCTGCCGGTACTGTTGCGGTACCGCGGGGAGAGTTGAGTGTCATATTTCCTTGATTTTTACTCACAAAAGTTGATTGTGAGTAAAAATCAAGGAAATATGACGCCCAACTCTCCCTGCGGTACTGCAACAGTACCGGCAGGGGCGAGCGTCATCCGAAACTGATGCTTTGCAGTGCAGCAGCCTTGAAAGCTGACGAGGCTGCTTGCGTTACTTTTTAAACATCCGAAAAAGTCGTAACAGTTGAAAATATGCTGGCAAAGAAAGGTTCTTATAGGCTTGTCTGATAAAGTCCTAAGTAATTTATGGGCACAATCTGATCATATTTACTCATAAGTAAGCCCAGTTACCTTTCCTTAAATATCTATATACCCTTCTATAAACCCCACTGAACTCTGTGCAACTTACTCCAGAGTAAACATAGCGAAGATTTCCCAGTTAACCATCCATCAAATTAATATTGAAATACATTAGCAGACTACCCTGAAACATGAAAAAGGTTCATGCTTTAAGTACTTATTTCTTTTAAAAATCGTAAGAAAAAATATTTGCAATATTTCCATATAATATAGCGACTTTGTGGGTGGAAAGTAGGGTAGAAAACAAATAATTAAAATATAGAAGTAAAATTTTTAAAGAAAATTAGCACACACTAATTAAGACTGTACATAGTAAAGCTGTACTGAATCAGTGGAGCTTACTTCATTGTGTCAACAACAATACCTGTCCCAAAGCTTGGCATCTTTTAAATGACTCATTCCACTATCAGATGAATATGCATGCTTTTAACAAAAGAAAAACCATTAAAAATCCAGTCTCCTTTCTAAGCTTCAAAGCAACTGAACTATTCATATACAGTGCTTGGTGTCCTTCTTTAATCAAGTGCAACTCTAATTTCCATTTTTAGGTATATTTATTCTGGCCATCATAATCAAATTTCCTGCTGCATCCATATGACTAATCATGTCTTTCTACATGCCCAACAGACAAAACAAAGGAAATTGAATGAAATTATGTGCTATTAAAGTCCTGCATATAGATGGGTGGATCTTGAATGTGAAGACAGCATGATTCGGATTAACAATCACTCAGTTGTGGCCTGTCCAGCAAGTTTTCCTTCTTCTTAGTTGACTCATAAGCAAGAGTGAAGCCCGGCTATTTCCAGTCTCTCCCCACCTGATTTTTTTTTAATGCCATAGTACAGGCATGATAGCTCTGTAGGTTTTCTGGCTAGTCTCCTTCTCCCAACTCTGTTTTCTCCCACCCCATGATTCCGCATTGTGGGAAAGACTCCCAATGATATGAAGCCAGTAAATGAGTGTTCATGGTCTGGTAGTCATACACTTCAAGGCAATCTGTTCTATGGCAGTCATCAGTGTCAGGTTTCTGCTAAAGCCCTCATGAATCTTGGACATACAGCACATACCCATCCCCTCCCATGATAGTCCAGGGCATGTGCAAGCTTACACAATGGTGTGAAACTGCCCAAGCCCACCCTAGGTTTAGCACTCACCTCTGCTGCCTAATTCACTTATCAACTCTGCTTGTGTTTTGTGTGCCAAAGATTCACTGATTTGTCTTTGGGACTGGTCTCAGGCTTAGTATTTGTAAACTCACCAAATATTTCTAGAATGTCCTTGACATGCTCTGTTTCTTAACAACATATGTCTGCCGTACTTACAACTAAGGCCTGTCTACACAGCAAAAATAATATGAACGACACATGAATGGATGGCGATCTGTTCACATGGCCATTTGCACAAATACATATCATTAAGAAGGGGGTGGCAAAACTCACCTTAAAGTCCGTTCCCGGCATGTCTGGGGCTTCGTACATATTATTTTAAATAATCCATATGACATGCGAAGGAGCAATCATTTGACCACTCACATTCACACAGATACGAACAGGCAGCATTATCTGATTGGCTGAACAAGCACAGGGGGTGGGGCTAGTAAAGCGGGGAATCGGCAGCAGCCATCATGTTGAATTGATGGCTAAGCAAGGGTCCAGTAAGTCCCTGAAATGGCGATTATACAGGGTCATGCCAGCCAGCTGGGGGTATCCTCATTGGTAGTCAGAGGTATGGCACTGTGGTAGCAGTCTTGGGAAGCCAGGCAGGCAAGGAAAGGGCAGGCAGAGCAGAGCAGGGAGCCATCTGCGAGCGGCTCCCTGCTCCTCCCTGAGGGCTCTCGGCTTCTTCACCTCAGGTGCTAAGGAGGCTGCCAGAGGGAGGCAAGGTGGGGCGGGGGGGCTGGCTGCTGCTGCTGACCCTGCCCTCTGTGTCCAGCATGAAGACCACCAGCAGCACCCAGGGCAGCTGCACCAAGAAGCAGCTCAGGAGCAGCGCCTTCATACTGGTCACCTCCACCACCTCCTCCTGCTCCGCTGCTGTGGAGATTCAGCCAGTGCTTCCCTCACCATGCAGCGGGTGGCAGAGCGCAATAAGGGACACCCAGCAGCTTCCTCCTGGAGCTGGGGAGGAGCTCAGTGTAATGGAGCCAGGCCAGGAGCGAGCGAGGAGGAGGAGGAGGAGGAGGAGGAGGAGGAGGAGGAGGAGGAGGAGGAGGAGTGGTTGTTGGCAGGGGGAAGGAAGGGGCAGCCACCCTCTTTGCCCCCCTACACCTTTGGTTCTTTTGGCTGTGTAGGCAGTTCACATTGTTGCGAACATCTGCCTTTTCATATGTATCCATACGTATTTGTATTATTTCCCCTTCGTATAGACAGGACCTCAATTGTAGTTGTCGGCTAAACTCACCTCCTTGAGTTCCTTGCTTTGTACGAATCTATTGGCTCCCACATTGTGTTTGCTGATATGTAGCGAACTGATGTCACATGCTTGGTAGCAAGTTACATCAGAGCTTGGAAGTAACCCGTTACCAATAATAACTACTTGTAATTAACTCCTTTTTTTCAAATTGAAGCCATTACTAAGTTACTTGGCTATTACTAATAACTATGCCCTTACTACAGTAAATAATTACTGTAAGTGAACAAAAATTAATTTCAGTCCTTTTGTGGGCAAACTACTTTTAGGAGATTTTCAGAAGGGAACGAAAAAAGTGTTTCCGTCCTGCAATCTCCTTTCCTGCTCCTCTCCCATCCCTGTCACACCACAGTAAAAAAAAAGTTTCCAACCTACCTTGTTCGCATGTCCATGTCTGCCCAGGAGTGAATGGAGCTTGAACAGAGTTCCATTCACTTCCTGGTCTGAAATCCCAGCCATTCTCGTGAGAAGACGAGAGTGTGGGAAATTCTAAAATTAAAAGGTGAATAAAAGGAAAAAAGGGACAGCAAGCTCTTAAAAAAACAAAAAAAAAACAAGTAACCCAGGGAGGGTACAAAAAATGTGTCACTTACCTCAATGTCCCATTACACCTGGAAATGTTCTGGCAGGGACCTCCCATTGATGCTGGGATTGCGCCAGCATAACGGGGCACCTTTTCAGTTGCATATCATACTGTGACAGAAACCCAATGGGGGATCCATTGACGGCTTAGCCTGTCAATAAAAAGAAGCACTGGTGGAAGGACAGCCAAACAGGAGCACGACAACACGGGGACGAGGTTACCTACAATACAAGGCCTTTAGCAATCTTCTGGCATCCTTATCATGCCAAATTTAGAGGGTCTGAAAATCTCCCCAGATTTTAAGTGTTGGCAACCCAAAGCACAACAGGACCTGAATCAATATTTTAAATCTCCTCCAGTTGTTGCCGAGATTTCAATCTGCATATATGTAGGACACCTATGATATAGTCACTAATATATCCTAGGAAAGTTGTGAGGATCAATCAGGATTTTTTTGAAAAAAAGATACTGTTTACAGGCCCACAAAGAAGCAGTTTAAGGTGCTTCCTAGCACTGAGTGTTTTAGAGAAAACAAGACATACCATCTCTTTGAATTAGCTACAGTACTTGGCATTAACTGTGTTAGTTTAAAGGTTTGCATCGAATCGTTAACCTTTATTATTATCAAGTTCCCTATTGCAGATGGTGTTAGACATACCTCATACCATATGAGCTAATTAAGGCAGATAATGCAGTTTTGGAGGGCAGGTCAAGAAATTATTTTCCCCAACAGTCTCTCTCATTATGTGCTGGATTTCTAGTTCTGTTTCAATGTAGAAATAGATAATAGGGTCCTAAAATCTGTCTCTTCATAATCAGCAAATCCACTGATCTGGAGAAAGCAGAAAACCAGGACTTTGGTGGTCTGTCTTTTTAGCCCTGGAAACAAGGGCTGGTATGTTACACAACCACTAGGCAGAATGAGGCAACTGCCTCAGACAGCAGATATTGGGAGTAAGTGGGTCAGGAAATGGGAGGAAGTTGTTAAGCTGCGTATTGTTGTATTTCACTTACTACAAAGGGGAAGAAGGATGTATTGGATTATTATTTTTTAACCTCAGATGTTGGGGTGGTATTTTCTGCTTTGCCTCTGACAACAAGATACTGTATCTTGGGCCAACCCTTTAGCAATGGATATTCATGAAAACACCAAACTCAGAGCTCAGAATAATTCTTGTTTTGAACTACAACTCCCAGAATCTCTTAGTTTGAGTGGGTATGTTGTCCAAAAAGTAGCTTTTCCAAACTCTGCCCAATCTGTACCACTACCTTAGCTAATAACACACATTTTCCATTTTGACTGCATTAATCACATCCATCTTTAAAAACTTTATCTTTGTATGAAACCAGGCTGTGAATCAATTCTGACACACAATGACCTCCAGTCCTCTTCATGCCAAATAATGGAGGCAATGTCCTGACTGGAACTAGAAAAAGTTACTTTTTTTGGACTACAACCCTCAGGATTTCCCAGCCAGCATGACTACTGGCCACGATGGTTGGAGGATTCTGCGAGCTGTAGTCCACAGAAGTAACAGTTCCAAGTTCCAGTCTGGATATCCTGTTGGCCATGAATCCTGAATTCATGGAACTGATCTTTGCTTGAAGTGTTTTTCTCCAAGTATTTGTGTGGTTCATTTTTCATAATGCTTATTGACTTCATTATAACAATTTAATGAATGAATGGGGCAGGGCAATTTGCACAATAAAAGCACAGTTCCCTGTTTACTTGTTGAAATACAACTTTCTTAGCAGTTCAGAATCACATTGAAAATTGCAGTCATTCCAAACGGTAGCCACTGAAAGAAAGCGGAAATGACCAGAATATCTTTCTGACAATTATAGATCACAATGAGTTTGGAACAGAGAGTGCTTCTAGAGGAGGCGATTATTCTGCCATTGCTCTGACTCATTCTCAAATTCTATTAGGAGGGGTTGGGTTTCTAAACGGCATTGGCTTCCATTTGTAACCCTCCAAGGTTTTCCCACAAACTCTATCTTTTTTTCCATGTGGCAGAAATTCTGTTTAGGAGCAAAAGATGGAGTAGCTGCACAATGTCTTCTAATTGGTGGCCTTCCAAACCCTTCCTGATGTGCTCAGGGAAATGGTGGAGAGAGAAGTAATTAACCCTTTCCCTACCAGCCACTTCTCTGCTCCAAATTGTGCACCTAAACAATTTTCTTGCTCCCAGAGAAAGTCACCTTCTAGTTATAGAGATAGGGATAAATAGGGTGGGTAGCTTGTTGGGCTTTTTTTAAAAAATATTCCATTTGTTGTAGTATTATGATATATATTGTAAACTTTGTTGATCCTCCAGGAGTCAGATGTGAATAAACTTGAATAAACATAGATAAAATCCTGGCTTCAGTAAAAGCAATATGGATTTAAAGAAGCCTCAGCCCAGTAGTAGGTGAAGCAGAAGGCTTTAATTATATTGTTATGTGGCTGCGGTTATTATTGGCCAAAATACACTCCTCCATGGATGGGTAAATTTTATCATAAAAAATGCCTATGGATTCTTCTCTAATTTTGTTTCTCTTGCCTGTTGCTTTAATATACTTCATTAGTACCTTCTACATTTTGGCAGAATGTTTTATTTTCCCCTCTACAGGTCGTTAAATCTCTATTGATTTCAAGCAATTGGTTCTCCACGCTATCTGTGCATTGTTATAAATTAGTGATACATGATGGGAGTTTATTTAGCTTCCTGTCAAATACCATTAATGGTGCCATGTAAAATGCTGAATGTTTAGTTTCTCTCTTCATGTATAACTTTCAAGGTGTATTTGTTACAGTTTCCAATAGACACTGATTAGCCTTCTTAACAGTAGCAATGCAGATTCAAGGCCTTGCCTAAATAGCTTTTACATTCAACATCCTCTGGGAGACACTTCTTTGCTGTTTGCTTCACTCTGTATTCGGCACTCTGTGGACAGGTGATAAATAAGAAAGGAACCTGGACCAAGATCAAACTTGCACCAAGTAATTATTAATTTTGTCTGAGAAGCAGAACTACAAGAATCAACACTAGGCTCTGAATCCTATTGCCAGACCCAAACAGAGCAGAGCCAAGATTTACTGACATGGTGACTCAACAGTCAACAATTGAATCCATGATGCTACTCTGGTTGGGGATAACCAACAGAAATCAGTCCCCGGCCATTTTTTAATAAGATTTCTCCATCCTTAATGTGTATACCTTGCCTAAGAAAACCCTATGAAATTCATCTGGTTGCCACAAGTCAACAGGTGACTTGAAGGCTCATACATATACACATTGTGAAATCAATTTTGGTGGCCCTCCAGACTTCTTGTTCTGTTGTCAGATATGAAGCTAGCACCAAACTGCAAACAAATTTCTAAGTAGGTTTTTTGGGGGGGGGGGGTTCCAGGCTGTGAAGAGTTTATTCCTGAGTTTTTTCTGTGTTCTGGAAGAGTTTATTCCTGACGTTTCACCTGCATCTGTGGCTGGCATCTTCAGGGAATGGTGGCATAGGAGGTGTGTGGGGTTTATATACTGTGAGTCCCTGTTGGAGAAGATGTGTACCTTTGTTTATTTGGATGGCTAGTTCCTGGGGGGAGATATGCAAGGAGGATTAGTATCTATTTAGCTAATGGTCCATTGTCTGCTTTTCTAAGTAGTTTAGACAATGATACCCTGCGTCTTTTTAGATCTGTTTCAAATGATACCCCTCCCTGGAAGCCCAGCATATGGAGGGGAAGTTGCAAAATTTGTTTGAGATTATCAACAACCAATTTCTGATAATTCTAGAAAGGAAGGGCAAGACGTAAACCACCCTAAGGACATTTGTGTGGCTTATGAATTTAATAAATAAAATAAATCCTTATCTCCCCTGTGAATGCCACTTGGGTTATACATGATGTTGGCTGCAGTGGAATTTATTTCAACATAACTCTGTTGGAAATTGCAGCTTCCGAATTAAGTGGAAATGACCAGCATATCTCTGTGACGGTTATGGATCACAGTCATTTGTTTAAAAACTATTGCTAAGCACATTACGAAATGAAGGAAACATTGGTTGCCTCACTGTTCTTATAGAACTCCTTATATGGCAAAGAACTTATATAGCATACAGTACAAGTACTCTGTGGAAATAGGGCCACTGTGAAATGCATTAGAAATAACAGTGGTTTAGATACCCTTTTACACACTAGCAAATAGGGGGAGCATTGAATAGAAGAAGTGTATACACCGGACAATAAATATGTAAATAAGGGATACATTTTAAAATCTCAAGTCAAAGAAAGCAATTTCCTCGATGTGCATATTTCAAAAGAGATTTGATAGAGGACTTGGATTAGAAGATGGGAGTGTGGAAGAGATTTGAGATCCCATTTCCTGCATGATAAACACAATGCTGGAGACCATATATTTTTATGAGTGTGTGGGTATATGTCTCCTGAATTTGGAGAATGCCAACACAGGCACATGAATGGTGACACTCATAAATTAATTGTATGAATACTTCCAAAGAGATATGCCCTTCGCCATTCTTTGAACATAAACAAGTGAATGTTGACAAACATGTTTAGGTGCTGTCCCCATTTACTGTTGTATTTTGCATTTTTGGAACATTCACCAACGTTTACTGTGATTATCAGCATCCTCATGTGATAGTCAACAACAAATGCCAAACATTGAATGTAACTTGATACGCCTATGGACATTAAGAAATACTGTTGCAATATAGTGGACAGGCTTAGTTTTCTCTTAAGTCAAGGGTTTAGAACCAGTTTTCTCACTAAGGACTTTATCAAACAAGCCCCTTTAAACATTATTTTGCTGGCATTAAAAAATCCATTTGTATGCCAGCAAAAGAATGCCCCCCACACTTACCTTCTCTCTCAAAAGAAGGCTTCCCCATCAATGAAGAGGTGACTTTATCACACAAGAAATTTAAAAATAAAACATAAAAAGTTATATCAAGCACCTACACACCCTTAAAAACTTCCAAGTAAACCAGGGAGGGTCATAAAAAATGTGTCACCTACCTGGATGTTGCAATCTCACCCAGAAGTATTCTGGCCAGTCTGGCCATTCACAAGGTAAGTATGTGATTAAAAAAAAAAAAGACACAAGGTTACGTACGCTGCCTATGCCAGCAAAAAAAAAAAAAAAAAGACAGCACAACTGATCTATTGATGACTTGGGCCATCAATAAAATAGATCGGCTTAAGGACAAGACATAAATGAGAAAGGGCGATGTCATCTGGTATGAGTGCCTTTTCGCATTTATGTGGCATCATTATGACACCGTATTTAGTGCACCTGATAAAGTCCTTAGACACAATGGGATGTACTGGCTGATTAAAGTGATACATAGCCAGACCAAGGTTTCCTCCCTCATCCCCACACACACACATTGTTCAACCTGCAGAACAAACTTTTGCATCAGGAAGAAATAGGTAAATATATCATTGGGAAATTTCTATTCAACAATTTTATTTTATTTTCCCTTATCCTTTTGTTTGTTTCAGTTTTGTCACAGATGTTCTGCTGCAAATTGGTTGCAGGCTCATGAAGGCAGACACCAAGAATGCATTGTGATAGCATCATTCATTCCTAAGTAATTCCTACCTTTGGGGGCAAGATATTTGCATGAAAACTAGACTCTGAAAAGCAGTGTGCTTCCTTGGTCTCGGAGATAATTATTAATGTTGTTTATACCCAGGGCCAGTTTAAGGAATTTTGGGGGGCCCTGCAATGCTTTAATTTGGGGGGCCCGTATGTTTATCTCAAGTCAATGTAACCTAACCTAACCTATTCACAGTACAGGATATTCAGATTATTACTAATGATGTTTTTGTGAGAGGAGGATTACAACGCCCCCCCCCCAATGATGGGCCCCCCTGCGGCTGCAGCTGCAGGGCCCTTAAACCAGCCCTGTTTATATTCCTAGTGTGTTTCATTGGACATGATCATAGGTAAAACCATTTTACAATGGATGTTCTGAAGAATCAAGGGCTGTACACTTTTCATAGTGGTTTGAGTGTTGGACTATGACTCTGGAGACCAGGGTTTGAATCCCTGCTTGGCCAAGGAAACCCACTGGGGCAAGTGACACTCTCTCAGCCTCAGAGTAAGGCAGAAGCAAACCATAGATTTTCCTTGGCTTTTTTCCGGGCTGTGAGGCCATGTTCTGGAAGTTTATTTCTGATGTTTCACCTGCATCTGTGGCAGAGAAGATTTCTCTGAAAATGCCAGCCACAGATGCAGGCAAAACATCAGAAATAAACCCTTCCAAGACACAGCCTCACAGCTCAGAAAAAAAGCAAGGAAAATCTATGGATGCCAGCTGTGAAAGCCTTCAACTTCATGCAGAAGCAACCCTCTCCCCAAACAAATCTTGCCAAGAAAACCCTATAGGGTCGCTGTAAGTTGGAAACTACTTGAAGGCACACAACAACAACAACCACTTCTCACAAACATCTCCTTGGGTAAGGATGAGTGGATGTAGGTCCTTTGCTGTTGAGCATGATTATCTGAAGCCATCAAAACCCAAACTGCCTTGTACGTCCTGCAAAGCATCCTGAGTTTTGGAGAGAAGTGTAGGAAAGGGAAACATTGTTGGAGCTGCACTTCATTCAGCAGCCTTGTACTCCACACAGATGACCAAAAAATCCAAACACACACACCAATAGAAGGAGCTAAAAGTCCATGTCTAATTTTGAAAAAATAAAAATAAAGTGTCAGACAGTTGCATGAGGGTGGGGGCTGTAGTTTGTTATTGTTTTGCGCCTTCTAGACAACTCTGACTTACAGCAACTCTGTTTAGTGTTTCTTAGCAGGATTTATTCAGAGGAGGTTTGCTGCTGCCTTCCTCTAAAGCTGAGAGAGTGTGACTTGCCCAAGACCACCAAGTGGATTTCCATGGCTTGGGGAGTGGAGGTTGAACCATGCCACTACACCCACACCAGGTCCCGGGGGGGGGCTGTGCAACCCATTTAGAAAGCGTATTGCTGCACCTGGGGGCTTCTATGGAGGCAACTCACCTCCACCCCCCTCTTTTTAACCACACAAAGGGAAGACTGGGGAGTCAGAAGGGGCTGAGGACTGAAAAACAGACTTGGGAGCCACATGTGCCACATGGCTGCTCTTGGCAGACCCTAGACCTAGGGAGATGCTCTAAACTGCAGTTCTGATGACTTATCAGATGGGATACCAGAACACAGAGGGGTAGGTTCCTTTGTTTTAGCTCTGATGGCTCTTGCTGACAGTGGCACAGGAACTATTATATGATTCCACCCTGGTGTTGTATAAGCTCTCTGTGTTGCATTTATGATTAAAGTCTGGGCAGGTCATCCTCCCTGAAAGTTGGAAGGGCAATGATGGCACATTTTGAGTAAATTCTTCCTATATGACATTGCTTGATATGGGCAAGTCAGCTACAAAAAGGTGACTTTTGGCTTTTCGTCTATGCAGTGTTGTCATGCCTTGAGAGAGATGAGATGTAGCCAGGTTAACATAACATAATCTTGCTTGCTTTATCAAATCCTCCTTGCCAGACCTTCTATACTAAATGGGTCTGTAATGTTTTTCCTTGAGTTAGCAACCAGCTGGTTTTTAATGATAAGTAAAAATCCATTTGGTCAGGTAGCCAGTACTGAGACCTAAAAAGCTAGTAAACCCCTGATTCTACCCAGTAAACTGCCAGATTGTAGCCATGGTGACTGCTGACTTCATGTCTGTAGGGTGATAAACTCACTCAGGATTTTAGTCTGAATTTTAAAGGAGGTATTCAAAGTGTGGAACCCATTTTGGGGATAGGACACAGCATCTTGGATAACTCCTGGAAAGTTTATGCTAAAACCCATAGTGAATGTACTGCCTCATTGATGTGGGAGCCTCCAGCCACCCCTAGAGTGCTGAGTTGATCAGGCTACATTTCCAGTCCTGTTCTTGTCCAGATCTTTCCCAAGTCTTTTCTTCTGGCTCTATTCCTAGGCTTCCAATCCTCCAGATTCCACTCAGGGCTGGTTCTAATATGAGGCAAGTGAGACGAGTGCCTCAGAGGCAGATACTGGGAGACAACAGTAGACATTTCTCTTGAGCTCCAGGTCCCCTTCCACTCTATTAAAGAACAGAGTGATGTGTGCCTTATGTGTGCCAAAACAGTCTGGCACACATTAGGTGCAAGGGAAAGCATGGCCCCATTGCGAGTGCCAAAGTTAAGATTCAACTGCCAATCCAGTTTGCTTTTATACCTGGGAGGGTGTTAGTCTCTACACTCAGAGGTTGTGGAGACCCCCAAATATCAACATTAATTTGTGGAATTAATGTACTCAGCTTGGGTATGCAAAGCAGGGGCAACAGACAGTGGATCTTGTGACCTTTGTATACAATCGGGAGGAGACATTAAGCTAGATAGTATAATAAATTGATCTTTCAGAAAAACAATACTAACAACATTGACACACACATTCAGGCATCAAGCATTCATGAAAGACTAGCGAATAAAGTGGGAAGTATTGGGATAGAAAGATAGTGAGGGGAGTTGTTTGTGGGAGATATGACACCTGTCCTATAGAGATGAGGTCGTGGAAGAAACTAGCAGAATGGGCGTCCCGAAGCCAGAACGATGACACAGTCTGATGTGGAGTAGGTAAGAGGGCAAACTGTGCACTTGAGTGGAATTTTGGGAGAATTTTTATAGTCAATATTTGCCTTCTGGGGATGGGATTTAGAATAGAAGACAATATTTTTATGATTGCTCAAGGTGAGACAAAGGCACTCCAGATGTGTTAATGGCATCTTAATGTGCAGATACTTTGTGACTGAAAGGGAGGAAGCAACTTCCTTTGTTTAGGGACTGGTGAAGGAATGAGGGTTGTTTACAGGTATGCCTCTCCCTGCTTTGGCTGATGGGATTAGCCAGGTTTATGTGCCTTCAGCTGCCTTGTGAATTAGCATTTCTTTAGAATTTAGGTGACTGCTCCGTAAGTGCATACCTGATTGAGTCCTGAATGCTAGTCTTTGCAAATTTGTTGGAATTTTCCAGCTTTTAATAGCCACACTGCATGGAAGGCCACATTTGACCTGATTATTAAATATTGAAGACCTGATTATTAAATATTGTTATTAAAATATTAAAATAAACATGGGGATGGGCATGTCAGGGTAGGTAACAGAAGGGAATCATCTTGCTGTTTGCCCCAGGCAGCCAAACATTCCCGTTGTGAGCCAACATGTTCTTCATTGGCCCCTCGTCTCTTGGCACAATATTCTGGTCCTGTTGGGTACCGTTGGACTGGATGGCCCTTGTGGTCTCTTCCAACTCTTTGATTCTATGATGCCATGTATGTTGCTGCATTCCAAACAGAAGCTATCTGAAGGTCAAAAATATAAGGTGTGCCTAGCCCCATAACTTAGTAGCTCTTTGTATCATTACTATTTCCAGTGGGGTATCTGTGTCAGAATTGTTGCAACAGAAATGACAAAGAGTCTTGTGGCATCTTAAAGACTGCACATGTTTAACATGGTGTATCTAGCTACAAAAGCTTGTGCTATATTTGTTAGATCCTGTGATTTCTGTGTATGTGTTACAAGTGCCACAGGACAGTTCAGATGCTTTTGCCCAGCCCCCTTGGAAAACATTTATGTAGAACCAAAATTAGGGTAGATCAGGGTATGTCACATGGGTAGATTGGGGGAGAGTGTAATTTCATAGGGTCTAATCCTCCTAATCTTCAGACACTCCCACAACACAGGTGGAAATGTATACTATTCCTGGACCTGGTGTTCATAATATCCCCTTCTTAACATAGGAATGATCTCTTCCAAAATCCAACTGTTCACCCCAACATACACACACCCTACAAAAACTCATGGACACAACGGTAACTTGATAAATCAACAGTTACGTCAGTTCCATTGATTCAATGGATCTACACTTGTCACATCTAACAACTAGATTTAGGTCTGTGTCTTTTAAAGTGCCAAAAGGCTCTGGAGCCTACTGAATCCACGGAACCATGCCTTCCAACTGTCCCAGTTTGGCAGGGAAAGTCCCAATTAATCCTCTGTCACCCTACTTTTTCAGCAGCTTTTAAAATGTCTTAGTTTCTCTTTCCTACTCCACTTCCCCCTTTGTTGTCAGCTTATTTCAGTTACTACAAACTGAGTTTAAAACACAGATGTAGTTTGAACTCAACTAACTTAGCAGGGGAAGAGGAGGGGATGGAATCTTGCCCTTTCCAGTAGGGTCAGGAAAAAGCAAACTGCTGCAGCCTCTCCTAGCATGTGTGCTCCTCCTTGTTAATAAATATCTTTTGCCATCTTGAGTGCACTTGAATGTTGCTTGGTCACATGTCCCAGGTTTGATCTGTAAAATGTTGGCAGGTATAATTTCTGAGCTCCCGTTCATTCCCTGGGTTCATGAAATTGGAACTAAAAATTCGATTTAGGCCTTGGCCTTATTTTTAAACTTTTAAAATTCAGCTGGTTTAAAGCTGAATAAAAGCTTTTTAAAAAATTAAGCTGGTAAAATTCAGATGGTTTAAAGAACAAAATTTTAAAATCAAAATTTAAAATAAAATACAATAAATTAGAGTGTGTTAATACTTCACAGACTCAACCTTGTTTTACTCCAGAGACTGGCACACTCTAGACCCCAAGGGCCACACCACTCAGTTTTGGGTCCTCCAAAGGGCCATAGAGTGCCATTGCAGCTTCCAGTCTGGGTGACCAGAAGTGATGATGCACCACAACCTGGTTGCCTTTGGACCCTTTTGGGTGGGTTTTCTGCTGTTTCTGAGTGGAGGAAATTCCTGAAACAGCATTTTAAAATGTCCAGGAGCTGTCCTCAGTGTGTTTTCCAGCTCCACCAAACGCAGACTTATTTGGCTAAAGAATTTGGGTGCTGCTGCTGGGGTCTATGGGGGATTCCTATGGCAGCATTGGATCACCCTCCCCCACCATGGCTGTTTGCTGACCACAGGCTACATCCCCTCCTTGTTTTAATCCTTGCGCTATTATATTCTGGTTAGATGTACAGTATTGCTTATAACATTTGGTCATCCAAATATACAACAGAGAAAGTGGGTCATTAAAAAAATAAAATAAAGGGACAAAATTAATTCAATATAAATCAGTAAGAAACCAATTTAGTAAGAGCCAGATAAGCAAGCCAACCCTACACTTCAAACCTAAGTTTAAAACTGCATTATGCCAAGTTCAGGTTTTATGAGTAACTATAACCATATTCCAAAGAAAAATCTACAAGAATAACATCAAAGTAATTGTACCCAGTCAAACTTCACTAATACAGTCCTCTACATTTCACTTACAGTACAAGATTTTGCACATCTCTTAGCAAGCATCATTAGGAAAGTAGGAAGAACGTTTCTCAGTATCCTGAGATCCTTTTAAAAAAGGAAATATGTTTATTCATTTATTAAAATATTTATATCACACCCTGTATCATGGGATCTCAGGATGACATACAAACAAAAGCAATTTAAATGTTTAATACATATTTTAAGCAGTAAAATTTAAACAAATTAAAACACATTAAACAATGTAACAGACTGAAGGGTTGAAACAATTAAAACAATGTACAAGTACCTTTTTAAAAAAGTGAATTAGGATCAGAAAGCTTTAATTAAAAGCCGTGTTTTGACTTGGGGGCAAAAAGAACCCAATTTGACTTCTTAGGAAGAGAGCAGTCCAGAGATCAGGCACCACAATATAGAAGGCTCTTTCCCATGTTTTCCCACAATGTAGGAGGACATGGTATTACTCCCATTAGTAGGAGACAGATCTTGGGCAGGGACATAAAGGGAGAGGCATTCCTTCAAATACTGAGGTCCCAGAAATTTGTGGGGTCACCATAAGTTGAGAAGCATCTTGAAGGCACATATACATGAGCTGTTTTTGCTTTGAGTGTCACCACAAGCACCTTGAATTCAGACCGGATTCTATTATGTAAGGCATGGTAAACTGGCAAGTATAAACACTAAATAAATAAATAAATAAATAACCAGCTAGTAATGATTTTTTAAAAAAATAAACCAACAATTTCCCCCTCTAATATCATTGGTTGGTGGAGATTTAAATGGACAATGGGGAAATACTTGACTGCATCCGAACCATACATTCACCTGAGTCTCCTTCATATATTAAGGTCCTAACCATTTGCAGCTTTGACTATTATCATTAGCACCTTGAATTTAGACTGGAAGTGTACTGGCAACCAGTGCTATTCCCTTAAGATCAGTATTATATGGTGTATACATAGAACTGTCCTGTCGTCACAGAAGCTTGTCACAGAGCTGACCAGTTCTGTATAGATATGATAAACTGACATGCAGACATGTCCAGTTAGTACTGATTTTTCATAAATCAACATTCCCCCCCACCCCAAATTGCAAATATCATGGGCTGCTGGAGAATAAAACAGAGAATGGGAAGATCCTTGACCTCAACTGAATCACAGGAGCAGAAGCATAAATTATGCAGTAGTTTTTAATCATTATGATGATATTTGTCATATTACTCAGTCTTGCAGTAGTGCATATCATCACTGGTAGGTGATTCATATCATGAGCAAATTGTTTACTAACAGTGCTGCTGAGTACTTAACAGATTATAATACTTAATATTTATTGAGCATTCAGAGCCTTTCATAAGCATCCAAAGCACTCAGAGAGAAAATGACAAAGCAACAACAGGCCTTCAGAGGAGAGTCAATGGCAAAGTTAAATATAATGGCCTGGTTCATTTTTATTTAACTATAACAAGAGTCATGCTGCAGCAGCTGTCATGCTAAATGGGGTTTTAAGATCAGACTTATTCCATTACCTGCAATGAAGATGCAAACCAAAGATTTTCACTGATTTATACTTTGTTTTCTTGGAATAGTTTTGTGAAATATTAAAGAGTTCAGGCTGTTGCGCATATATATATATATATATATATATATATATAAGCTTTAATTAATCCAAGTGCGTTTTAATTGATTAATGACTAAACCAGTATAAATTGTGTATGATTTAGAAAGAATTCTGAAGAACTATGCGTTGTTTCTTTGTTTTTTGATGGCCTTGTGTGCATAAGGTATAGTTCTATGCACATTTCAGGGGCTTACCACACTCTGAAGAAAAGCTGCAACATTCTATTTTCTGTGCTGTCTTACTGCATGGTGTTGTTGTTTTTTCATTCCAGTCCCATGAGGGATTGAGGTAAAAACATGTCTTTTTACTAACTAGAAAACCCCGTTAGCAAAAAGATGCGGTTTTAGCTCAGTCCCCCCACGGGACCGTAATGAAAGAAAGTCGGAAGAACAGGGATGTCATGCAGTAAGGCAGCAGGGAAGACGGAACATTTCTGCTGCCTTGCTGCTTTTCTTCAGAGTGTAGTAAGCGCCTAGGAGTAAGGCCCACTGAATACAGTAGGACCCCTTATCCACTGATTCACCATCTGCTGATTCAGTTATCCGTGGTTAGTGATGGTGGGGGCAAAGGACAAAGGGAGAGGAGGAGGAGAGATCTCGCCTCCCTTCTCCTGTGAGGGCTCCAGTGGCGGCGGTGGGGGTGTGTGAAGGAAGAGGAGGACGAGAGATCTCACCTCCCTTCTCTCTTCCCCTGTGAGGGCTCCAGTGGCAGCAGTGGTGGTGGGAGTGAACAGGGAAGGGAGAGCTCGCCTCCCTTCTCCCATCCCACATTTGCTGTTATCTGCGGATTTCAGTATTCGCAGGGGAGCTGGAACCAATCTCTTGAGGATTCAAGGGGTCCTACTGTATATGGATTGCACAGACATCTAGATACAGATATCTGCCAGAAGGGATCTATGTGTGTGTGTCACTATCTAGATTTAGGAGATTTTCATACTACACTGTTATAGTGTTACTATTCCACTTTAACTATTCTGGCTTCCTCCTGTGGAATTCTGGGGTTTGTAGTTTAGTGAGGCCTAAGAGCTCTCTGGCTGAGAGTTGTAAATGCCCTTCCCTAAACTGCAAATCCCAGAATTCCACAGGAGGCAGCCATAGCAAATAAAGTGGAATAGTAACACTATAACAGTGTAGTGTGAAAATCTCCATAGATGTCTAGATACAGAGATCTACTACAAATTCCTATTCTGCCACGATGGCATGAAAGTGATGTGTTCTTGAAACTTATATCACTGGAGGATCAACTCTGGCAGGTTATGCCAAGCTAGTAAGGCTTTGAGGATGGCCCCAGAGTCCACCTTTGGGTGCGTTGTCCAAGAATCGGGATAGTTAAGTACAGACAGGCCCATTGCCAGAAACTTGGCTACCTGGTGACAAACTGGCCACATGCACTAGGCATGGAAAAGTTGTGATCTGTGTTGGTGGAGGGCTTATCTGTGTCAATGGGATCATGAAAGTGTGACTGAGATTCTAAAGCGCCGCCCCCCAAAGAGGAACTGGCTAAGAGCCAGTTTAAGAATGTGATAGTGATGAAACAGGAAACACTTTAAAGATGAAGAAGTGCTTTAAGAAAAAGGGTAAGGAGGGAATTACTAAAATTGGTTGCAGGCAGAAAGAGGAACTTTGCTAAAGAGGGATTACCTCTGAGTAAACTTAATAGGAGGATCTTTGACTGGGAAGATGGGCATTACTATATTAAGTGCCACATGAAGGCACCATTTTAATTCCTCTTTTAGCCTATTGTGGAAAATCATGACTCAGGAGTGTTAAATGGTCATAATATGGAAGCAATCTGATGAACACAATGAAACATCAGCATGCATATCTTCATGAACTAGCTCCATATGAATAGCATACCTCACAGCTGGAAATACCTAGCTATCTGTGTTGATTGCTGAGGGGGTCAAAATTTCAAATTTCAAATCTGTCTTTCACTGTTGACACAATTCTTCCTTGAATAAACAAATGCTTCAGGGGGGTACTTAAGTGCTGAGGATTGCATGTTAGATTTAAAGATTCTAGCACAGACCAGGTTGAGAAGAAACTGATATGCTGCAGCAAGAAAATGAATATATAGTACCTTCAGCAAGTAAGAAATCAGGCCATTCTAAACACCCTGACTGCAGTATATTCCCCATTGAACACAAAGGGAGTTACTTTTCAGCATGGGATTGCACAGTTAGTCCAGAACAGTTTCATTTCATTCCTTTCCAAACAGTGTTACTTTCTTTTTTTCTAATATTGTCAGCTATATTTGTGCTTTCTATAATTTTTTAAGCTATGTGACCTTGCTGTTCAGTTGATGGTGGGGAGGTGGGGGCGGCAGAAATGGTCTGTGGCATTTTATCTGCTGTTAGTTTTGCTCTTGCTATTTTGGCAATAAAAATATTTAAAGCTTTGCTGTAATTGTTGGGATTATTCATTTTAATTTGCTGACACTGTTTACTGCATACCACCTTGTAGTATCATACAAAATGGATTACTGCATTTTATGTTATTTAAATTGTTTGGGAGGTTTTGTTGTTGCTCCGCTTATTACAATTTATTTCCATTTTTTATCTTTAAGATAAATATATAACTCACATAAAAACACAATGGTTGATTAGTGACTTATGACAGTGTAAGTCCAATTTACACCATTGTAAGTCAGTTTTTTTGCAGGGGGTTGTTCTGGAGGTCAGAATTTTCTACAAACCTCACACAAGGACCAAAATCTTTCCCAACCCACCTTTTAGCTGCAGAACCCACTCCACAGCCACAGCCAGGACTTTGGAAGTCTTGGAAGATGATGTTATTGTTCTGCGCATCAGTATAGGGGCATAGCAAAATGTTTTTCTGATATCTCTGTTTTCCAAATGTCTTTAAATGGCAAGGGGGGGGGGCTCCTGCAGTTAAAAAGTGGGGTTGGGGGTGATGAGAGAGGAGGCCTACGGTATATCCACACTGTAGATTTATTTCAGTTTGACACCACTTTAACTGCCATGGCTCCAGCCTACAGAATCCTAGGATTTGCAGTTTGGTGTCGTACCAGCACTCTTTGACAGAGGAGGCTAAAGACCTTGTAAAACTACAAAACCCAGGATTCTATGGGATGCATCTATGTATGGCATTTAAAGTGGTGTCAAACTGCTGTAACTCTGCAGTGTGGATACACCCCTAGTGTAGTTCCACATGCAGAACAATGCAGTAAGTCCTAAAACCAAGTGTTAGACCCAATTTGAACCAATTTGCAAACTTTGTAAGTCAACATACTAAAATAAAATCCAGGTAGAGGTGCTGCCATATTCCTTCCCCCACTCCCCTTCCTCCTTTTTATTTTGTATGTCAACACTTATATACATTCCATTGATTCAGTGGGCCTACTCTAGTTCAGCTGAACCACTGGATTTAGGTCTAAGAACATTTACATCTAGAATAACAAGTAAAAAAAATGCATCTTGATTCCTTTCCTGGGTATGGAGAGAACAGAGATCAGTTGGGAACGCCATAGGAAAGGTGTTCAAGAGTCTGGGAGCAATGCAGAAGAAACATCTTTACTGCAAGCCTGACAGGCAGTGCCTCTGAAAGCATGGATGTTTTGAAAAGGGCCTTCCATGCTGATCCTAATAACCAAGGAGGTTCACACTTATACAGGCAGTCCCTCAGATAGCCAGGCCCATTGAATCTATGCTTGGATCCAGATTTATTCATAACGAGGAGGAGGCCAGATTAGTCATGACTCATAATTCTCAATGATTTCAATGGTTAAGCATGACTGAATCTGCACCCTACCCATTTTAACTGTGATTTTGAATTGTTTTCTTTATGAGTGACATTTAAAATTTTGCAGCTTTCCTCCAGTTTTACATTAATATGCTTTCATCAAGAGTTTCTTCTTTATATATACTTGATGACTGTTAGTGGCCATGAGTGCCTTTTTTGGTGGAAAGGTAAAGTATAAATTAAATAAATAAAAATGCAAGGAAAAGCATTTACATTTGAGAAGTTTGCTGAATATTTAGCTATCACAATTTATTCCAACTAAAGAATTTTGATTTTATGTTTGGGATACTTGGATGCCCAGATTTCTTTTTAAAATAAGAACAAAAGCTTGTCTTATGACTTTTCCCAGAAGCTATCCATCCACAAGCACAAGGAAGGTCTAAACAAGCTGCCTTCAATCTACTCTAAATGCTCTTATCTCTGTTTCTAAGGTCAGTGGAAAACATGCCAAAATGATTATGCAGGAAGTTGCTCCAAGGGATTATCTTATTTGTCAAAGTAATAACAGTGAATTCAATATGTGTAAATCTCTTCTCCCAGTGCAATGTAGTGGTGCCTTTGGATACTAGAGGGATGTTGAAGGGAATTGTTTGCTAGGCAGCTTGTCTTGTGGGGCACTTTGTAGCTGATATATCCTTTTGGATATGAGATCCCAAGTCGCCATTGAGCTCTTTAACATTTATAGGAGAATTCACCTTGCTCTGCTAATCTTCTATACTTGCCAAAGCAGAGGAAGGCGGTGTGTATTCTAATGTCATACTGGAACACTTTGCACTGGGTGAATTCTACATGTTGAATATCTCACCTTAAAAAAAAAGTGTGTCTAGTCCTCAAGGATGTAAAGACAACTCGAAAAACAAACATGTGATAAAGGACACATTATTTAAGGTGTGGGCAACTTAACAACAGCATGGGGAGGAAGGTTTTTTCCAGGATCCTCCATGGGGTGAAATCCTCCCATTTATTTTGTGTAGGTTTTTTTTAATCAGAACTGGAGGTGGTCATAAATCCACTTCTGCTTTCATTTTTCTCCAACTTCCAGGAGGGAGTGGAGACACTATGCTGGTTTTTTATTCAAACCTACCACTCTGGGAGAGCTCTGGGAGTGGGAAAATCAATTGGGGGGGATTTTTCCTGCTCAGGGGGCATTGCAGGCCTTGTGGGGCATACTCTGACCTTTTCCCCAGCTTAAATAAAAGCAGACTACCCTAGTGACCCAGCTTCTTCAGCGTTTGCTGCCAAAGGCACTTGAGAATGTGAAGTCGAAGGCTTTCACAGCCAGCATCCATAGATTTTTCATGTTGTTGTTTTTTTCCCGGACTGTGAGGCCATGTTCTGGAAGAGTTTATTCCTGATGTTTTGCCTGCATCTGTTTTATCTGCACTTGAGAATATTTGGAAAGGGTGAGTGCCTATTGTAGGCAGAGCCAAAGTGGGTGGGGTCACTCCCTTTTCTCTTTTTCACTCCTTCTAGTCTCCTTCTGTGTCCCATCCAATCATCACATTCCTCCCTCCTGCCAGCAGACTCCTGGCCTATAAACTGTTTTTAACATGGTGGGGGTCCAACACAACCAGACAGTTTGTTTTTATATTTGCCTACATATAGGTGCTTGCAGGGTGAGGCCAAATTTATCCCCCCCTCCATTATCATAGAAGCATACTTAAATAGTACAACAAGCACAAGGGGTGCATAGATCTGCCTTCCATGCCTTCCATGATTACGCCTAAGTAAGTGTGCATAGGACAGATTGCAGGCAGCCTTTATTACTCCTGGGAGGGCTTGATGACATCGATAATTTAGGATAGTGTGTGTAATCTGGATTCATAATGTCTGAGGAGTCTCAACAACTTGGTGGTCTAATTTTGCCACGTCGTTTCAAAGGGGGCACAGCACACCCCTAGCCTAGTCCTGGCAGAGGCTCAAGTCACCCTTACTCCCCCCCATCCCAGGGTTCATGTCCTGGTAGAGGGGCCCTTCCCTCTTGCCCAGGATCTAACTGCTCACTTGCAGAGAGCTTTTAGTATTAAGCAATGTGTCTAGGGCTGTAGGGCTGACCATGCTTGTTGGTCTTCCTTTCTTTCAAAAATATTTTATTAAAGTTACAAGTTACAACGACAATACAAAGATGAACTGTACAACACAAGTAAAAACACACCACTCAAGTGGCAAGAAAGGTGTGTGTGTAATACCTGTTGAAGCCTACTAAAAAAAGAAACAGTAGAAGATCAATATTAACCAAATGCATTTCTCCAAATTTGACCATAAGAAGCAAAGAAACAATGAACATCTGTTGTGCCATGATCTGAAACCCCAACAGAAGTGGTTTGATGGCTCTGATTCTGAGTCGCGGGCAGGGACTTCAGCAAGAACACTTCTTAGTTCTGCAGTTTGAGGTCTTCTAAAATTGGGGTAGGCAAACCTCCAGATTATAATTCCCATAAACCTGACTGCATGGCTGATGGTCAGGGCCAGTGGCTGCTGTAGTCCAAAAGATCTGGAGCATGCAGTTTGCCTTCCACAGCCCTAATGATAGACGATGGCAATTATATAGATGACGGGAGTCGGAAGCATCATATATCCCTATATAAGCCAGCTCAAGCTTTAAATTCTGAGGAGGAGGGCTTTCTCTCAGGCATGTTTGGTGAGGACACAGGAGAGAGCCTCTTCCATGGCTCCTCCCAGGCTGTGCGATTCCTTTCTACAGGAGGGTATGCCCGCCCTCTCTGCTCTTTTGACTGGCATGTGAAGACCTTTTTATTCAGGCAGGACTTTGAGTTTTAACATATGTAGCAGTAGTGTGTATGAAGTGGTGTGCTGAATTTTTAAAAATCTTGTATTAGTAATTAAGTTTTAAATATGTCTTTTAACTGTTTTAACCATTTTTTAAAATGCTGTTGTTTACTTATTTTTAAACTTTTGTAAAATAAGATTTTAAAGTTACTGTAAGCCACCTTGCATCTCATCCCAAGAGAAAGGCAGGATATAAATTTATTTAATCAATCAATCAACAAGTAAAATAGAGAAATTACGCCATGTTCTGCTGCTGAATGTCAAACCTTATCCAAGTGTACCAACAAAACATGATGGAATGTTAAGAGCCACAGTAGAGAAGATAGGAGGGAGCTCAGCAAGGTTTTCTAGGGGGGGAAAAACCCAGACCTAGGGAGAGAAAAATGAGTTTTTAAACTATAGGTCCCAGAATCCACCAGCTAGTATAGCAGCCGTGCTGGGGGAGGGGGGGATTGTGGGAGTTAAGAGCCAAACCATAAATTTTCCAAGATCTAATCAGAAGTAGAATTTCAAATGCTCTATATCAGTGGAGAGTATGCAGCCCTCCTCCTGTTGCTAGACTGCAATTCCCGTCAGCCCTAGCCAACATAACCACTGGGATCATCACTTGCAGTCCAAAACAGCCACACCTTCCTTATCTCTGGTCTACGTAATAGCTCATCATTCTCCTGTGTGTTTGACAGATCAGAATAAATTATCTCATCATCCACACTTGCAACATGTATATCATGTAGACTTGATCATAGAACAGGGGGTAGCAGAATGTTGATTTGGGGGAGGGTGGATATACTGTAAACAGAATGAACATTTGTCTCATGTTAATCCCTTCTTCCACCCCTGTCCTGCATGACTTCCTGCCTCCCTTCCTGCACTGTTTAGCATCACATCTGTAGTTCCTCAAACTATAATGAATTCTAACCCAGTTCCCTCTGTTAATCAGACCTAGAAAACAGTTTCCAGCCCTTCTAAAAGAATGCAAGAGTGTCAGAGTGTAGAATAGGGAACATGTTTACTGTCCATTAGGAGAGTTTTACAATCATAATATTATGTGTTTTTTCCCCTTCAAACAGACTCTGGGCTCTTTTACCCATAAGGAGGACAAAAATACTCTCCACAGGCATTATCAGAGTCTTAACTTCGATTTTTCTCTGTGATGTAGAGCTCTTTTCTTTCAATCTCGGCTTTGATAACAACAATAATAATATTCTGATGATATGATTGCCACCTCTTTAGTAACATGTTCATATCTTCCTAAATATAGCTGACACTCAAGGACAGCATGCTATTATAAGTGTGGAAAAACTGCATATCAAAATCTCCTACAGACTAAGAGTTTCAGAAGTGATGAGGTAATTTAGAAGCTTATATATCTCTGAGATTCCCAAATTAGTTTTGTCAGGCCACTTGGGATTGTTTTGCTTTACAGTGCAAACTGCATTTACCTGAAAGTAAACCCCACATTTTTCAGTAGAATTATTTTCTAGGAAATATACTTAGCACTATAGCCTTAAGCCAATTGGCTCCTCAAGTGCTCCCCCAGTGTCATATTGAGGTACAAGTCTGTTCCGGAAAATATTAACCCAAACAACTTCAGCTAAAATAATAAGATTTAAACTCATCTATATTTATTGTAGCTAAATTTAGTATTAAAGGGAGTTTACAGTGAGTGAGGTCATCTCTAATTCATGTTCCAGTCTTGACTTTTTTAAAATTTATATCAGATAAACATGGTGACAAAGAACCAATTCCCAGGAAAGAGAATTCCTAGGAAAGAGTTATCTGTCCCTCATCCACAAGAGAGAAAGTGAAAGACAGAGAGGGAAAAAGAGAGGAAGGGGTTGACAGAAAGAGAAAGCACTAAAAACTCATCATAGAAAGCTCATCATAGAATCATAGAATTGGAAGAGACCACAAGGGCCATCCAGTCCAACCCCCTGCCATGCAGGAATACACAATTAATTGACCAAGATAAACAATCTTGGTTGAAAAGAAGGGGAGAATTAGAGTTCCGCCTTGCTTACAAATGATGGTTGACATCAGGTCTATGAACACCTCTGAAGACTTAAACATGCTACATGGGCACTTGGTAGCAGTGTCATTATCACCACCACCACCACCACTTGGAGAGAGAAACATTTTTAATAAGAGCTGAGCTGTTCATGAGGTGATGTGCAGCAAATATATACCACAACCAACTATGACAGCCATTACTGCTATGTGACAGCTGATTCCTAAGAGATGCCCTCAAATAGAAAAAAAAGTTTTCCACCAGTTGTGTAGATTATAGTGATCTGGGGCATTTTCACTTCACACAGTTATAGCACTATAATTCCACTTTAACTGCCATGGCTGCATCCTATGGATTCCGGGATTTGCAGTTTAGGAGAGGGGTATTTCGAATTCTCAGTGAGTAAGCTCTAATGCCTCACCATATACAAATCCCAGAATTCTATAGGATGCAATTAAAGTGGAATTGTCAAGTTATAACTGCATAGTAGGAAAAGACTCCTAAAGTATAAACCAACAGTCCAATGTACTGAAAGCTCTCCTATGCTCCTCCTTAGATTGATTGTGTGTCTCTGTGTGTGGTTGTGTATATACTAAAAAACTTGGAAGTTACTTTTTCAGACTGCAGCTCTGGCTGGGTGATCCAAAGGAGTTCTCCAAAAAAGTTGCCTTTCTAAATCCTGGTGGCGGGGGTGGGGGCAACTTTTGAAAGAGTCCAGAGGTTGCTTATACTAGTGGCTTTACAGCTTCAGGAATGATGGGGCAGGGAAATAGAGCCACTGTCCATGCCAATCTTTTCTCTTTAGCTGCAGGATCTTTTAACATTATTTTTTTAAGTAGCATTGGCAACCTGGCTGTTTGTCCCTTCGCCAAAAGCCCAGCTGCAAAGGATATTTAAGGGAAGCCTGGTTTGCATGCTATTAGGGTGTTTCCCCCTTTGTTAAAAAAGCCCCTCCTATTGATAGAACTCTTAATTGGCTCTCCTTTTCTTCTGCAGTCTGAGCTCAGCCTTATTCAAGGCCTCTAGTACTGTGTGTGCCACATCAAATTGGGAGGCCTTGCTGCATAATTTATGCGGCAGCCCTGAATTATATTCAGCATCACTATGTCAGAATATCAGCAATGTATAGGCAGGTACACTGGGCATAAAGCATGCACTGCTGTCAGGCTGAGAAGTTACAGACAACCAAAGGGAAAATGGAGAAAGCACACAGAGCACTAATTTATTTAAACATTCATATCCTGCCTCAGGAGCAGGAGGAAAGTACTTTGGGATCTACTGGTAGATCTGAACTGATTTGCAGGAGATCAGTAAGGCTTACAGAGTCCCGATAATTTAACAATAGCAAAACCAATATGCCTTCTCCTTCCTCCTAAATGAGGCTGCTGAAGTCAAGAAAGCTTAGGCCCTAAGCCTTTGGTGGACATAGTAGACTTCTATATGACAAGATGTGGTTCTCAAAACAAATTGCTGGGTTGAGCATGTGCTCAAAGGCATTTTACTTGTATCACAATTCTAGGCCTGGCTTCCTGAGCCACGGTTTTGCACCAATCTTGGAAAGTCACTCTTTAACATATTTTCCCCTTGATTCATTTTTTTTAAAAGTTCACCTCCATTCCTTGCTATAGTTTTTTTTAAAGCACTTGTGTCATTCATTGCTTTTTCTTCCCACTGTGTTAGCTATATTCTGTGTTAGCAATATTCTATTGCTTAAAATATTGCTATTTTAAGCAATAGCAATTTAGCTGTGTAAATTGCTATTGCTTAAAAAAAAACAAATTGTAAACCGCTCTGATAGCCTTTGTGGCTGAAGAGCAGGGTATAAATACCTAATTTAAAAAAAATAATTAAAAAAAACTGTGTGAGTGAGAAGAAAAGAGAATGGCATAAAGCTAAACGAATTATTGTCAACATGTCTCTAATATGACTAATCATGCCTATTAAAAGTACCGGTAACTCTTAAAAATAACTAGAGCACATAACTCGTTGCATCAATAAAAAACTACAGTACTTCATTCCTACGCACTCTCTGGCTTTTCTTCGCAAATGAAGATTTAGGAAGGACTCATCCCACGCTTTCTGCAAGTGCGCTGATGACTAAAAAGGCCAATCTGAGATAAACAAGTCCAGTTGCAGAAAGCACAGCAGAAGGTCTCCTTGGGTGATGTTTCTGGGTTGTGATGCGTTGCCGTTTCTCTTCAAGACTTGTTCGGCATGAGTTCTCAAATAAGGCTGCAGCATTGTGTAGTGCGTCTCCATGCCTCCAGATGTGAGGCCAGGGCGGACCATTGTTGGTGATCAATTTGGCTGAGCCTGATATACTGTTTCAGGGAGTCCTTGTATCGCTTTTTTGGAGCACCCCTCTTATGCTGACCCATGGCGAGTTCACCGTAGGCTACTATTTTTGGGAGGCAATGGTCCTCCATCCTAGAAATGTGCCCTGCCCAGCGCAGCTGTGTTCTCAATATCATAGCCTCAATGCTGGTGATCCCTGCTTGCTCAAGGACAGCAACATTCGTCACATAGTCAGTCCAGTGTATATTTAGGATTGTGCGTATACAGCGCTGATGAAAGCGTTCGAGGAGTTGTAAGTGTTGGTGATAGGTGACCCATGTTTCAGACCCATAAAGGAGAACAGACAGTACAATGGCTCTATACACACTAATTTTTGTGCTTCACCTCAGCTGTTTATTACTCCAGACCCTTTTGTAAAGTCTTCCAAATGCACTACAGTATATGCCTTCGTTCCCACGCACTTCATTACTTTCAAAATGTGGCTTTGCTGAGATTTTGTTACAAAAAAGAAAGAGAATAATTTGTTACAGGCAGCTTTGTTGCTTGTTGTTTGCTACAGACTGTTAAAATTAACTAGAACATGTTACTCATTGCAACAATAGAAACACTCATTACATTACTTTGGAAAGGTGGCTTTGTTGAATTTTTGTTACAAAAAAGAGAGGTAGGAGAGAACAACTTGTAACAGGTAACCAAGGACAAATCCACACTACATAAACAATCCAGTTTGAAACTAGATTATTTGCCATGGCTCCTTCCAATGGAATCCTGGGATTTGTAATTTGGTGAGGCACAGCACTTTTTAGCAGGGAAGACTAAAGGCCTTGTAAAACTACAAATCTCAAGATTCAGTAGGAAGTAGCCATGGCAAACAATCCAGTTTCAAACTAGATTTGTGTTTTGTGGATTTGGTCTCTGTTGTTTGTTATTGACTGCTTCCAAGCTCTGGTTTTGTACCTGGCTCCAGTGGGTGGACCTTGAGACTTTGGTGGAAAACAAGGTAGAATCCACAAACCTAAAGTCTGTCCACCCCTGCTTCACCCTTCTGGCAAAGACCCTTGAGGTGGCAAACACATTATTTAAGCACCAAGACATTTTAAAAACACTAATGTATAAACCAGAGAAAAATTTAAACCAACTCCAAAAGAAAATGTGTAAGAACAGTAACTAAAAGTGATTCAGACCAAAGCTTTTTTCAAAAAAGACAAGCCAGAAATCAAGCAGTAAAGCAGCTACATGGCCTTTCTCCATGGCCGTCATGGCTCTTGTCTTCCAACTATTTTGGACTTCAAGAATCCCCAGTAAGTATAGGAGGGCAGGGATTCTGATCACTGAAGTCCAAAAAAACCACACCACCCTGGGGAAATAAAGGTCAAGAACCACTGGCCTAGGCAATGCAAGCCAAAACTTATCTGAGGTCCAACAAGCAGGGCCTCAAGGTGCAGCATCAGAAGAGATACGTATGGAGTTTAAGTGGCTCACAGTATCACTGTAGCACAACCTTTCCCAATCATTCTCCTCCAGACTCTCCCCATCCTGACCCTGTATGGGGAACCATAGTCCCAAATCATCTTGGGACCCAAAGCTGGGAAGCATTGCATCACCCAACATTGCCATCATCTGCCTTAGAAATATTACATGGATAAGAACTCCATGCTAATGGATAAGAAGAGAGTGGTGACCAAGAAGTTGGTCCTTCACTTGGGAATAAATCTACTTCACACCCAAACTCAGCTGGCATCTTCTTGTACCTATGCCATCACATGAAATGATCAGGCAAACACTTTCATAGATTATAATGGCAGCATCCTGTGCCCAGTGGTACAGATAGTGGTCATCCCTATATACACATCCCCAAGAAGAGTCCAAAAATACAAGCAGCTGTGTTTTTTTCACTGTCACCAATTTGTTTAGGAGCTGTCACCTGATCAGGAGCAGATCTTTTGTAAACTCTATAGGTCTTAAGTGGCCATTGAAGAATATAAGACAACCAAAAATATTTTGCCTTACAATGGGGATAGCTCACAACAATATGCTGTTGTTGGAGAAATCCCTGCAGATTGTCCTGACTAATTAAAAAGTCCAGGTGTTTTGACCCAGCTAGCCTTGGCACCACTGCAATAGTGCATGTGCAGACATTAGCAGATTATCTCACTGCTAAAAATATAACTTCAGTGGACAATAAAGTTAGCCATATTAATTAAGAGGTATAAAGCCATAGCTAGTCTGTGTTGCCCTCCTACTGTAAAAGTGATACATATTTTAGTTTGTCTTTACCACACCCCTCTACATCACTAACGCTAAAAACATATTCCTCAAATACTGAAGCCAGACATATTTCTCCATCTGTATTTTGGAGATTATCTTTAACTGTTTACAAGTACAAACTTTTTGCATACTATTTGGTATTTGTCTCTAACCCTCCAGTGGAAAAAAAAAATCCTTGTACAGTCAGACCCCTGTAACTGCAGGGGCAGGGGGCTCGGTTCCAGGACTTACCATGGATACTGGAAAGCAAGGATAATAGTGAACCATATTAAAATAAAGGACTTTTACCAGAACGTACCATACAGTTGTGTTGGAGGGCTTAGAAGATGCCTACAGAGGATGCTTCTCTAGACATTTTCCAGCATGACTCTATGGTATGTGTCCCTATTTTGTGTTCCATGCAGATATTGGTCCCCCAGATACAGGGGTCTGACTGTATGTGTTTAAGTGACACATACACCCATATATGTACAACTACACCCATATAGATCTTCATATACTCTTTATGATGCAGATAACTGATGTGAGAAATTACTTTAGCCAAACACAAAGGACTTTTTCGGACAATGTAAAAATAACAGAAGCAGCGTCGCTGATCGTGAGTAAAATCTGACGGTAGAAAGCAAAAATATCACGTTCAAATATCCCAGCAGTACTGCAACAGTACCGCTGGGATGGAGCGTCGTACGAAACTGACGCCCTCTAGCGCTGCAGCGTCGCAATCTGGTGACGCTGCTTCCGTTATTTTTACATTGTCCGAAAAAGTCCAAAGTCAACAGATCCCTGATATTTTTAGTGTACATTTCAACAATGCCTGCACATAGACATCTTGTTTCAGATGTGGCCTTCTAAGACATGCCACAGTCCTGCCTCTTTGGGTCAAAGGAACAGGCCATTCTAAGGCATTTAGTTGTGGATGGGTGCCTATTTAATTGGCTTTGAGTATCCATAGTACATCTCTAGTGCATTTCTAATACAATGTAGAGGATGAAATTAAGGCCTCCTAATGTGAGCCACAAACTTTGGTTACAAACCTGAGAAACTAGGGCTTGTCTACACTGGGGCAAAAGTCCAAATGGATTCCCGCCACGATACTCCACAGCCACTGTTCAGACTACAGGAAACAATGGAGTTTCCAGCAAACTGCAAGTTTTTAAAACCAGGATTAAGGTGGTAATACCCTAAGTTTGGCGGGGAGGGGGGGTTGGAAAGCCTTCAAAGCCACCCCGGTGGCCACTCAGAACAGCCCAATCCTGGTGGTGTGTGTGTGTGTGTGGAAAGTCTTCAAAGCCACACCTTTTGCAAATTGGTTGTATACATGATCAATTGTTCCCTTTTGAAAATTGGTTGTATACATAACCTATTGTGCACATTTTCATGCACTTTTCAAAAAGATTGGGAAAAACTGTGAAAGCAGTTATCACAGACTATGTGGATTTTTCAGCCCCCCTCATTTTGAATATTGCACATATGGGCCATTGTCTGTGAGGACCATTAGCATTCTTAGTGAATTCTTTTAGGATTTTTTTCATCATGTAGATGAGCCCTCAGAGTGAGGAGTCTCACATCCACTGTGTACTCGTGACACCAAGCCATAACTCAGAAAACTTGCTTTTCAGACTATAACTCCCAGAATCCAACAGTCAGCATGCTGCAATTCTGAGTTTTCTTCCAAAAAAGTAACTTTCCAGTTTTGCTTTTAATTACCTTAAAGGCATCAGATCTCATCTGGTCTTGGAAGCTAAGTGGGGTCAGCCCTGGCTTGATGGCTAGTATTTGGATGGGAGACCACCAACAAATACCAGGTGCTGTAGGCTGTATTTCAGAGGAAGGAACTGGTAAAAACCACCTCTGAATAGTTCTTGCTTGCGAAAACCCTATGAAATTAATGGGGTTGCCATAAGTGGACAGGTTCTTGGAGGCACATATGCACACACACTAAACAGGGATGGGCACATGCTGAGGGGTTAGAGGATCTTTTTTTGCCTCATCTGATGCCCAAGTGGAACTGCTGTTTTTTCACAACCAGACATTCTAATCACTTCTGGTCACATTGGGAGTGTTTTGGGGTTGTTGTTTTGTGTGTAGTTGTTTTAGGGTAACTCTCCTTCCCCAACAGTGTTTAAGTGCAAAGTTCCAACTCCTGGAGGAATTTTTTTTTCAATTCCAAAATACACTTCTCAACAATTTGTGGTGGTGTTGTATTTTTGAGGGCAATTAAGGACCACATGATCCCTACCTCTGTGCTTATTAACCTCAATGTCTAAACACCACCGCAGGGAGTGGGAGATCCAGGCTAGCCAGTACTTTTTTTAAAAAAATGGGGATAAATCTTTTCTCTTGCACCAGTTTCTAGCTACAAGTCACCCACACCACCAGCCATGGTAATATTTGCAGTACTTAGCACCTCTGATAAGCAACAATACTTTGGTGGGGGGTGGAACTTTCAGCAGGAAACTGACAGCAGGGTGAAGGGATTAATCCCTCTTTTTCTCTCCGTCCTTGGTGAAATTTCCCAGTCTGGATCCTTCCCCTCCCCACACATACCAAGCTGTCTTTTGTTAAGAAAGAGAAAAGTCAGGGGCTGAGCATTTTTTTTAAAGGATGGGTTTGACAGAGCATATGATTAGGCACGGACTAGAGTCAGGTATGACACCTTAGATATGATTTTGCTCTCGTTCCAACTCTTGAATACTAATCCAGATGTTTATTAATATCAATTTAACCTACCTGGATATTTTGAACTTTGATCACAGTCTAAAGTAGGGCATATTAATTAAGTCCCTAGATGCTGTTTGACCACAACACACAACAGATCCAATCACCAGGCATCCTTGCCAGTCGTGCTGGGAGTTGTAGTCCAACACCACCTGGTGACCCAGGTTTGGGAACCACTGGATCTAAAGTACAATATGAATTACACTTCACAACTGCTGCTGCAAAACCTATATGCACAGACATTAATTTAGAATTTTGGCCTAATCTTCTTCAGTAATGAGAATAGTACCTCTGCAACATCTCATAATAACAATAAAAGTTTTCAAAGTGGTGATGTAAAAATCTTATGGAATTTTATGAATTCAAACAGACAAAGAATGAGAAGACAACATGCCAGACATAACTGTGACTGAGAAAAAGAAAGCTAAATGTGGCAATCCTAGGGAACAGCAGAATTGAAGACAAAGGGGTCATCTATATGGGGAGGGGGATGGAATACCTTGTAGTAATGGCATTTCACAGAAGCAGCGACATGTCTTAATGGTGTTTTTTGCCTCAGAAGCCCCCATAAGCTTCCATGCCAGATGGCAGCCATGAGTGATTTATTCACATTAGTTCTTTCCCGCCCACAAACTTTTAAAAAAAGTCATCATCTAAGGTGCACTGGAGTGATAGAACATTTTTTCAATTTAACAGGAAAGCAAAACAAAAAACAAAACAAAAAACCCCCACCCCATTTCATTGCCTTAGCGATCACTCGCTAAGGTGAAAATCCAACATGGCAGCTGCAGGCGCTTGCCCTGTTAGCAAGCCCTGCCCCTGTGCTCGCCTGGCCAATCACCTTTGTGCTTTCTCTCAAATCACTTGTCCTAACAAGCAGGAATGTACACCCCCGGGCTGCCGTTTTGGGCCCCCCTCCTTCCAAATAGTATAGATTGGTACAGGATCCAATTTAGACAGGTAGGATTCCCAGCAAATTCCATGAGAGTATTTTGACCACTTAGACAACCCCAGGGAGGGAAAGATTATGAAATATTGAGACCTACAAATTGAGACTCAGTGCCTCTGGGAAAAGAAAATAACTGTGGTTTCGGTAGTGATAGATGCTCTTGGAAAGAGCCAGCGTGATGTAGTGGTTTGAGTGTGGAGACCAGGGTTCAAATCTCTGCTCAACTACACCACCCCACTGGATGACTGGGCAAGTCACATATTCTCAGCCTCAGAAGGAGGCTGAGGCAAACCCCATCTGAACAAATCTTGCCAAGAAAACCCCATGCTAGGTTTACCACAGGTCACTATAAGCAGGAAGTGACTTGAAGGCACAGAACAATAACAAGGTGCTCTGGGAGCAATTCCAAATGGACTGACAAAACATTTGAAGGAAATCACCACAGGCAGATCATAATAGCACAATTACGAAAAGAGACCCACTTGGAATGTGACAGATTATCTGACAATACTTCACTGATTCCTAAATTCTTGGATAAAATCTGAATCATTTGAAGGTCCAAAACTCCAGTCAGTAACACCTGGCTGATTGTGAAACAGATGTGACTATATAAAATTGAGGTAACTATGATGCTTTAGCATATAATGGAAATACAGTACTTTTCCTTTTCCACCACCACCAAATCAAGACAATGAAGAGTTTTTAAAGGTAATAAATGTGTTACAACAAATGCTCTCATTGACCAGAGTCCATCTCATTAGATGAACAAAGCAGTATCCTAAATGACAACAGACACATAAGGGAGAGAGGGAAGAAGTGTAAGCAGTGAGGTCAAAGAAGAACTAAATACAAGAACAGATGACAATTATCCTTAAAGTTTAAGGCTTCAATCATATACACATTTTCAGAGGAGTAAATTCTTAATGGGCTGGAAACAGAATTGGATGATAGATTCCAGAATTCCCCTGACAGGATGGCCAACAGCCATGCTGGTCAGAAGATTTGGGGAACTTCAGCCCCAAAAAGTGATTTTTCCCCAGTGAATTCAGAAGAAGGGCATAGATCTGTGTGGCTTAGCTAGCAACAGTGCTATCATAGGCACTAGCCAATATGCAACTGTGACCTACATACCTGTGTTACCAGCCTTCTAGCCAGATTCAGTACATGTTTCCTTCAAAGGAAATATTATGTTATTCATTGGGAGCGTATGCAAAGGACTGCAGTCTTGGTTTCCCCATGAGGAGAGGTACAGTTTGAACTGAATAAGAACTCACAAAACTGATGTGTTCAGTGGGACAGAAATGAATGTATGCATGAATGGTGCGTATGATATTGCCACAAACACTCTGAAAGTGTACTTTGGCTCCTCCATATTATGGACTGAGCTGCAGTCTAACCAAAGCCATCAATGGCAAAGGAAGAGAAAGCTTTAATCCCATTTTAAGTAGGGCATAAAAGATACATACGTATTCAAGTTTTTCATTCACATCTTTATTTAAAAAAAAAACTTCAGAGCTTTTTCAGTATAAACATCATTAATAGAAAAGTCACAAAATGCACCTATATAATTAGAAGAGATTTACCATGGATCATGAGAAGCTGATAATACAAGTTCAGGGAGCTCTCAACCAAAATACTGTATTTGAAAAACCTGCTTTCCTATAGCTACTAATTCTTAATTAATGCTTTCAATCTGAGCCAATATAAAAGTCTACAGAGTTCTACATAAAGAGATATTCTAATTCAGGCCCTAGCATGATGAAAAGTAATCATTTCCTGTTTCTTACAAAGCCACTTGCACCAGTGAATAGTTAAAAAAGAGCCGTTAATATATATTGTTCTCTCTTTTTCTTTCCTGTGGGGGAACATGCATTTGAGTCATAAAAGCATACTTTTAGCTCAGAACCACGAAGCAAAAATATCCAGCAATTTTTCTTGTGTGCAAGATGTACCATAGAGTGCTTTCTTTCACTGCAGTAAATGGGAGACTTTTTATTCATGCAGACATTATAGCAAACTGTTACGAATATTACGAGAGTGATGCAGCTATGGGGAGTGGTTTGGCAGTTGTTATCCAGACAAAAGAGCTGCTGACATCAATGAAAGTTTGGTCCGATTAAGGGCTTAAGGATTAGACCAGCAGAATGGCACGAAGAAGCAGAAGAAATACAAAAAAGGCAATGACATGTAAGGATTAGTTAGTGGCTGACTGGAAAATGGAGATCCTATCCCGTAGGAGAGTTGGCACCTAAAGCAAGATATGTTGCCTTGAACAGAGATGAAAAGTGAGGGATTTGGAATTCCCAGTAAAAACTGGAAATTCTCAAAGATTTATTTAATATCAGAAAAGGGAGAGATAAAGGCTTTGCATTATGGGAGTGGGAGGGATGCGATGTCCCTCAGAACAGGATATGTTCGAATACTATACATCCCAGGGTGCTATAAGGCATCATTCTCACATATGCACATTAAAAAAAAACACAATAGTTTTGATGGCTTATCCTATGGAAATTTTTACTGTGAAAGGGGCTGTTTGTTGCAGTTGATATCCTGAGCAACAGTACAACTTTATAAAAGAAACATCCATCATCCCAATCCTCTCTTTTCAATATTGGTATTAATATCCCTATCTGAATGTTAGTGCAATGTTTCTATAATATCAACAAAACAATCTCATTTGCTGTGGTATTGGTACAAATCTTCAAACTGAACCTTGAGTGTTAGAAATGACATTTTATTTCTAGTGGACCTGAGCTAGAATTAATCATCCTTAGAGCAGAGTCACAAAAATCAATAGGACTTTGGTTAGTCATGCCTAATTTAAGTCCCACTGACTTCACTGGGTCCACTCTAAAAGTGATGATTAGGTCTGAATCCAGCCCACAGCCTCAATCCTGCAAAGAAATTGCATTCTGATCAATAATTAAGAGCACGTTTTACACTTGCAAAGTATGATATAGGATTGGACTAGACAACATTAGAACCCCAGCCCTAAATGTCTCCTGAGCATTAACCCTTAACATGGCAGTAACTGCAGGTGAAAAGTGTCGGCTGTGTGATTTCAAATATGGGCTTGCCCAGGCAGGTCTATATGGTGGTAGAGAGTCATTTCAAGCTGTTTCCCACTGCCTCATGGCTCATTAAAAAACCCACACACATAAAATTCCAAGTAATTACATATCAGTACAGTATGTGATGGGGATGTGCCTGCAGAGATGCACTATTACTTGATGCCAATGGCCAGCATATGATTAAGTGCACCAGAACTCCTGGGTGTGCAAAGATTTGGTACAGGGAAGGGCTCCATCAGAGAGGGGTGAACATTCTCTTAGGATGGCAGATTCAAGACACTGGAGAACACCTGTCTACAGTTGTCATTCAACCAGGCTGCTTGTGCAAGTCAAAACCAAGTTACACCCATGGTCTCGTTGCCATGCAAAATGGAATTCAGTGCTAACATTCCCCTGATATCCAGATCACAGGGAAGTTAAATGAAAATACCAAGGAAATCTAATCAGACTCCAAGAAATTAAGTTTACAGCATCTTTTAGAATACGTGCACGCATGGAGCTTTGGTTTTCCAATCAAAGAATAAACATTTCAAGGTTAACCCAGGAAGGCAGAGCAACCTTTTAAAAATACATAAGATATAATTGTTTGCTTTAATAAGACAGCTTCTCTTTGGAACTATTCATGGGAGCAACAAAAAGGCAAAATCAAATCAAGCAAAGCTTTGCCGAGACAAGCTGGTGTTTGAGCCTTAAAATTTCCAAGGATGTGGATAACCTCATGGTTTCAGTCAAATAAGGTAGGGCTAGGGCTTCAGAGGAAGGAACTGGCAAAACCACCTCTGAATATTCCTTGACTAAGAAAATCCTATGAAATTCATGGGGTCACCATAAGTTGACATAAGATGACTTGAAGGTACACACAGAGGATTGATTAGTGCTTCTTTGCATGCAGAAAGCTTTTCTTTTCCACTCCTGGCAGGATGCTGACCATGGACAGTTGCTTGGAGCACTCTGGCTTCACCTTTGCAAGTGTCTAAGAGCTGTTTTGCATTATAGTCATATGCCTATCAGGTAATTTAACTAGTAATCAGACACTTGCCTTAATTATATTTACCACCAGATGCAGGTAAATTTCTTCTTCTGGCTTATTTACAGATCCTACATGCCAAACTCAAAATATCATTTACCGAGGTTTACTTGGCACCAAGTCCCATTGCACTCAATGAGACTTTTGTCTCTGACTGTCATGCTTCAGACTGCAGGCTTAATTTCTTCTCTCTTCCAATGGAAGGCAGAAAACAGGTATTGGTGTATTAGCTACTACCAAGAACTGCTCACCACTCAGCCTCCCCACCCTTGATCTCTCACTCTCACACATACACACACAGAGATGCCCGCATTTTTGCCTCCATTACCGACAAAGCTCTAAGAGAGGTTTTATGTTCAAGGCTGGACAAGCCATCAAGTCTGTTTAACTACTTCTAAAAAAGCCAACCACTTCTGACTGTGGTTGAAAATCCTTCCCCTTTGTCTTTCTCTGCCAATGATTAAAACATTCAAGAGTGTGGGCCCTTGACAACAGGCACATGAGATATTAATAACAGGATACCTCAATCTGCATTTTATTTTATTTTATTGTTTGGTGCAAGGGTGGGGTGGGGGCATGATGATATTCAAAGAGGAAATGGCTTAGGTTATGTAGTTCAGATCTCACACACCTGCAGCAAATTAATTTATTGTAGCACATTAATTATCTCATAGCTTCTATTTAGGCTGCAGCTGTTGCTATTATGTTAATATTTTCAGCACCCCTGTCTACAACAGGTTATGGCAGCCTCAGGAAATAAAAAAATAAATCTTGGGCTGGGTCTCTTTCCTGTCTTCCAGGTATATGTAGAAATAAATAAACATATAGGCTTCTCTGGTCGGGCACTTCAACTTCTATTTATTGATCGATCAAAAAGAGAGTGGGCAACTGAACTCAGAAAAGGATAACAATGGACAAAGATGGCGCGTGCAGAAATTGTGAGAGGAAAAAAGAAGAAGGGGGGAGAAAGAGAAAGGAATACCGAACACTGCAGTGTTGGGGTGGTGAGTGTTCGGATGGGGGGGTGGGGAAAATGCTGCAGTTTTCATGAAATAATAAGGTAGAGAGAGAGAAAGGCACACAAAGAGTAGGTTTTTCATTGTCTGTTAAAATATAAACACAGATGAATTCTGTCTTTGGTTTGTTCATGCTTTTCACTCTGCACAGCAGGGATGTTCTTAAGAAGTTGCCCTCTGCGAAATTTCACTAAATGGAAACCGTGGACCTTGCATGATGTGATTATAATCACACCAGCCATTCTTTTTACATATTTTTTTGTTTTTTAAAAAAATCCAGTAGATCTTCTTATTTTCCCTTTGCTTCCGCAAAATATAGGGAACCTATATTTGTATACGAGTACATATATCCATGCGCTTTAAAAACAACCCTTCAGCAATGTAGGAAGCCTGAAGATATAACTGGCTCTATATTCCATCGACAAGTCTCCATGGAGTCAAAAACAATATGAAAATTTTGAGCTGACAAGGACATGTCTGCTGCCTGCAGTCACCGCAATAGCTCACCAGGTTGCCTACTAACCAAAAGATCAAAAATTATCGATTTCATGGCACTGCGTGCTTGGGGTAGAAAAGCTACTTGAAAATTTGCATTATTTAAGAAATGAAATCAGGGGAAAGCCCAGTGTTTTAGGATGCTCTGGGGTGTAAAAAGGTTTTATGTTTTAATCTTATCAATGATTTACTATAATTCTATTATTTTTAGCAGCTGGGGTCTGAAAATGATTTTTTTAAAAAACGATGAATTTAGGATTTTGCCGCAGTGTACATCTGCAGTCCCAGAATCCTCTGGTAAGATAATCTCCCTTGCAAAGGGGAAACGCCTTTAACCTTCTCGTGAATACAATATATATATATATATATATGCAACCATTTTGAAATTTGAGAAGAGATGAGAAGACGGATGAATTCTAAGGGACGGAATGGTATTGACTCAACAATGAAAGAAAACTGAAAGGAAAACATACTGTAAGCACTTTATGTCCTTTGAGTTTCTAGCGGCTGCTTCCATTGCTCATCATCTTCTATCAATGGATGCCACGCCGACATGCTTCTAGCAGAGAACAGTACTGTAAATGTGTTCCATTTGCTTAAGAAATCCAAAGCTAATATCTGAGATAGGGGATAATGTGCAATGTTTAAAATGGTTACCACAGCACCATCCTATGCATGTTTCCTCAGAAGTAAGCTGTAGTCTGCAATGTGATGAAAGGATCTTACTCCTTAGTAAGTGCATTTAGGATTGGAGGCTTAGTAGTTGTGATACGGATGTAGAATAATTATAGAGATTCTCTTTGTTTTCATAGAGATTCCTTTTCAAATTAGTCCAATGAACTTTTACATAGCTTACATGTATGAATGCATCTAGCATGATAATCTATATTCAGAGCAATTTAGCCTTTTATAATTAGGGGGAAAAAACTTTTAAGTAAGATTTAGTTAAACTAATATGTACACTACAAATCTAAAGACAAAAAATATCCTATTCAGAAGTCTGTTAAATATAATTCTCATGCCAACTATTTTCTAATTAACTGTTCATTAACAAAGGAACCACATGGATGAAGAAATCTGCTCTAAACTGTTAAGAAATAAAAGGAGCTGAAACAGAATGTTTTCAAAGTAGTTTATCAACCCATTATTCCATCTCCACCCCGATTTCTTTATCAATTGCCAGTATTTAAGTGGCTTTGGAAACAGTGGAACTAGGTAGACAGAGTTGTGGGAAAGATACAAATATTGCATCTATGATTACTTTCCATTTGATTGCAGCTAATTTTTCCCCTGTAAGGCTGGCTAAGCACACAAATCCCATATTGACTGAAACAGAGAACATGATGTACATAATTCAGAAAGGATTAGAAATATATTTAATGACAGTTCTGGGTCTGTGGGAGGCTTGACAGGACATGCTTCAAAAAGGAGAACTACCATCTCCACTCATAACTGGTATGTGCTCAATGACTACTTATACTGGTATCAGTGCTGCAACATCAGTTACATCACAACAGTATATATGGTCCTTGAATTTGTCCTCTCTCATTTTGCACAAACTAGAAAATCAGAAATGCCTACCTACCATTATATTTATGGTGTTTGGGTTACTCTATAGATATTCTGAAAGGAACTACCTCCCATTCATGCTGTTTTGGTTTCACTACACCTACTGCTTCATCAGATACTGCATGACTAATGTGAGTCCTGGTAGCCTAAATCTCTAGAACACTTTCAGTTGCTAAACCACACCAGACTTAGAAAGAGTAACTATAAGGACACCTACATTAATTGAACCAGTTAGCCCTCTGTTGTTATTTATCTAGGAAAAAAGTGTTTGTGTATTTTGAAATGTCCCAGTTTACAAAAATATATTCTAGTTTATGTTAGTAATGCTTCTTATAAATATCTGGAACAATCAATGCATTATTGAAAGATATTTAGACAATCACCATAACAAGTTTTGAATGTCAGCTTTTGCACATGAATGCTGACATTCCCAAGATGTGACACTCCAAAAATAATTTTATATTTCCCCACTTTTTGGAGATACACGTGAGTGTTACAACTCCTTTTAAGGCATAAGAATGTGAACAGGTTACTGCAGATGCAAATGGAAAAAGGTGTGTATGTTTTGTTGTTATTTCATGCTTTAGTGTAAAGTTTTTTCACCAACTAATTTTTTTTAATGTAGAAAAGAATCTTTATATATATATATATATATATATATATATAGGCAACTTTAAAAATGAAATGGGAGAAGTGTTCCTATTGGTAATATTTACAGTCTTTATATTTGACCAGAATAATTCAGTTACAGTCACAAATTTATAGTTTAAACTCAAAAAAAATTTCAGTTGAGTGGAAGACAGACAATGTATTAGTTATTCGTATTTGGCAAGTGGAATACCAATATTCTTGCTTTCTACATCTTTTGCTATTATTTATAACTCTGGTATTCCATTAGAAAAGACAAAACATGTCACCTACACAACAGCTTCACATTTGCAGGCGTGGAAACATTTTGCATCCTGAAGAGATGGTCATTGTGTTATCAGATTGCACCCAAAATGAAACTGAGTTGTCAATTGTGTCCTTTTTAAAATTAATCTTTTCCTAGAATGCGCAACATTAGAAGTCAATTATATGCATCTTTCAAGGCCCCACATCAAAGGCTGAGGCCCAGTGTTTTGATGTTTCTTTCCTCTATCAGGGGTACTGTTGTTTAATTCTTCAATCTATCCCTGAAATACACATAAGTAGAGTTTAATATTCTCAGTGGAAGTCAGAGCCAAAGATATTTAGCTTAATCATAATTTTCTGCATTTTGTGTTTGCTGCTTGAGTTTAAACAATTGACACTGATTTTAATAAACAGGCCAACAATAAGTGAAAAGTATTTACATCTTTAAGAGAATTTCAAAAGCCAGTTTCTGAATTTAGACATACATACATAGATAACAATGATATTAGAAGGTAGTTTTGTTTGGGGTGGGTTGTTTTGGCCACAGAAAGGTGAATAATAAACCCGCATTGCATTAAACCCAATCAGCACAACAAACCTATCAAACTCTGATGAAACTTATGAAAGTATTCTATATACAGTACTTTACTAGCCAATAATAATTACTAACAGTGTGAATCCACTAAATTAAGCCTGGTCAGCAAGTACTAAAACATAATAAATGGTCTCACATTGTGTATAAATGATAATACACAATGCGGCTGAGCAATTCAAGTACAAAGAGCAGTTATTTGAAGTTAGTCAGTTAATAACCAGACTACTTAGAGCAGTTTAATCCCCCAAACCTGTCAGCCTGGACTACAGGAAAAAGATAGGCTTAAAAAGGATCTAATAAAACAATCACAAACATGCGAACCAAGTCAACCTAATATTTCATAACATACACAATGCCTATACACTAAAAAGCTACAATAAGATGCAGACTGAATACATAATACACACAAAGGGAAGGGGAATGAAAGGCCTCTTGACAAATTTGAAATAAAGTTTAGAAACCTGCTCGTGCAGTTCCCACTTCGAGTGATCTTTTCTCGGTGTGCCAGGATTCTAGGGCCAGAGAAGGAGATACAGACTGTATTCCTCCTGCTCCAGCAATATGCTGACTTCAATAAACCAGCTCTTCAGACCTCAGAGGGAGGGATGGCACACAAAGAGTCTCTAAAAGGTATCAGGGACCACAAAATGCTTCAAGGGCAGTAGAAGGATTCCCCTGTTGTGATCAAATACCCAGCACAATTACTTACAGGCAACTTGATAGTTATACCCAATAGCACCAATACTTCTAATTAAGAATGTGTTATCTTTGTGCAAGGGCCTCGAAATTGGGTCAGTCAGTATCCCACCCCCCATTTTATTAAGGATGAGAGTGGGCCCTGAGGCAATAAACTTAAATCCATTTACTCTTGCTCAGTCAGTGGTACCACAGTTGGACAGGTACACGTTTATCAGACTCCTCTCAAGTTACAACTAAAGTTAGGATTCAGTTCTACATTTCTGTTTGCTTATATTTACAATTAGACACAATGTAATTTTGAAAGAAATAGAACCAGAGCACTGAAATTGTTATCTTACAGAATCAGTACTTGGATCATTATCGTTATTTTTAAAAATGGTTCCTTGAGAATAGCAGATTCATAAAATTGAACATATATTCCTTATTTCAGGCACCATTGAGCAGGGTTTTTTGGGAGGCTGGGAGAGGAAGGTTAATTATTACTTTTCATTCACATGCATGTTTTTCTCTTTTATTTATTTTAAAACTGCACCTTCAGACAGGATTTCAAAACAATGTACATAAACGGTCAATACAATAAAAGGAACTACAATCTAAATAATAATTATATTTACTTCCCAGTATTTGGCAAGAAGCACTTACCTTGGAAGAATTTTAAAAGCCTTCTGAATTTTTGTAACATTCCACTAGTTCAGTATCAAATGTTGAATTGAGGCCTGGATATTTGTATGGGTTTCGAAGCAAAGGATCTATCCTCTAGTAAAAACCTGCGCAACGACTTTCTTCTCTAAGTGAATAGTGCACAGTTTGCTAGCTGCTTTGGAATAAAATATATATTTAGTTATGGATTCTGTACACTGGGATGAGTGACCTGTGACCCTCTGGATGTTGCGAGACTACAACTCCCCTCAGCCCGAGCCACCATTGCCTAGGGTCAAGGATGATGGGAATTGTAATTGAGCCAACAGCTGGAGTACCACAATCTCTACTGTAGATTTTTAGACAAGGTAAAAGCAATCCTAATTGAAGTTAGTGGGGAAGAAAAATGGAGGCAACTCTGCTCCTTCTTAAGCATGACCAGCTTATATCAACCAGAATGAGGCTCAGTGGTTTATTAGACTTTTCAATATGGCACTTATTTTTCGAGCCCCCCCTCTCATGGAAAGCAATAAAGGAAAATTAAATTGGCACAGCAAAGATCATCTAGCTTGGGAGTGGGGGTGGAATAGTTGGGTTTTGAATCCAGCAGACACATGGCTGTCCATGTCCAATGTCCAACCATCCTTTTTTGGGATCAGGGAGTGCCAGCACATTCTAGGGGTGTGAGTGTTGGTGTAGGACTCTGGGAGACCACAGTTTGAATACATGCTCCGCCATTGAAACCCACTGGGTGACCTTGGGCAAGCCACACTCTCTCAGCCTCAGAGGAAGGCAAGAGCAAACTCCCTCTGAAAAACTGCTGTGAAGAAAACCCTTTGATAGGGTCACTTAGTTAAAAAGGACTTGGAGGCACACAACATCAACACCACTAATAGAGAACATCACTGGCAGTAAATCTATGCCCACAGAAGTTTCTGACGCTGTTATCAGGGGCCGACAGGGCAGCTTTGCTTCCCCCAACCCCTATCCTAACGCCTCTCATTAGCACTACACATCGAACTACACATTGATTTACCATAAAGTAAACATGCTTAGGATTGGACTTTACAATCACAAAATAGCCTCTTTGTGTAAAACCTTATCTTTTAACCACTTCAGCTATAAAGTAGCTCATGTGACTAAAATTTTTTTTAAAAAAAGAGAAAAAAGTGACTCAGTCACTGAAATATCCAGAAAAAGAATCCAAAGGGATTGAAGAGCAAAATGCACTTGAAATTAGATTGTAGTATGGAGCCAGCTTGGCATAGTGGTTTGAGTGCTGGTACTACGACTCTGGAGACCAGGGTTTGAATCCCTGCTCAGACACAGAAACCTACTGGGTGACCTTGGGCAAGTCACACACTCTCAGCCCTCAGAAAATCCTGTGATAGGTTTGTCTTAGGGTTGGCATAAGACAGAAATGACTTGAAGAGAAGACACCAAACAACAACATCAATGATTTCATTTCATGAAATTCCAAGATATTTCTGCTGGTACACTAAAAAATAACTTTTCATTCTTGAATATTGTTCTTTTTCTAGTCCGTGATGTGTATAAAGTTCCAGCTGCTGTAGCAACAGATTCTAGAACTAAGGTAAAAAGCTATATTACACCATCATCTGTCACTAATAATTTCCATTACTTAAAAAAAAAACAAAAAACCACTAACCTGCCATACCACTTTCCAATCTGTGGCAGCACATTTCACTAAATGCAACGGTGAATCCTCACAATATCTTCATTTATGATCAGGATCCCAATGGTTCAAATTAATGTGAAGTTGAAGGCTTTCACAGCCGGCATCCATAGATTTTCCTTGGTTTTTTTCCGGGCTGTGAGGCCGTGTTCTGGAAGAGTTTACTTCTGACATTTCGCCTGCATCTGTGGCTGGCATCTTCAGAGAATGGTGGTGTAGGGGTGTGTGTGGAGTTTATATACTGTGAACCCCTGTTGGGGAGTATAATGGGCTATCAGCCAACCATTAGCCAAACAGTCACTAATCCTTGCCTTTCTACACCCAGAAACTAAACATTAAAATACACAAATTTACATATACTCCCCAACAGGGGTTCACATTATATAAACTCCACACATGCTCCTCCCCAATCATTCTCTGAAGATGCCAGCCACAGATGCAGGCGAAACATCAGTAAAGTAAATTCTTCCAGAACACAGCCTCACATTTGGGGAAAAAAACCCAAGGAAAATCTAAGGTTCAAATTAAAATTCTTCATTTGTGAATTGGATCTACAATAGTTAGCCAACACCTCTTGAGTTTAATACTTGAATAAATGCTGGGAGAATCGTTTCAAGGAGGCAGCGAAACGATTTCACTCGTTATTGCACGATGCCCTGGGACAGAGAAGAAAATGGGGTTAGCCATTCAACACCCACAAAAGTGACGCGCCCACGCAAGCCACAAACCGTGTAGTTCCACACACCCTTTCTGCAACCAGATTCTGTGCCACCTGATTCAGATCCCGCTGAGTGCCCTGGGGTCTCTTTCCTGCTCCAGGATGTGTATTGCACTGGACTGCAGAATTAAGACCCCACTGGATTTATTATTACTTTCTTTTCTTTTCTTTCTTTCTTTCCTTTTGCTTGTTTGCCTGTGGGATTCTGTGAGCTGTAGCCCCTCCAAGTGATCCCCCTCCACCAAAGCTCGGAGACTTACTCCCAAGCAGTATGCATAGGATTAATGGCATTAGGGATCAATCAAGCGCGAGTTATCTTAAGGCATCAGAGCTCTCCTCAAATCCCCACGGAGTCTGGCCACAAGGCCAGCTCGGCTGGATAAAAGGGCCCCCAGCGCCGGGGCAAACGGGGAGGACGGGCTACTAGGCAGGCTTCGCTTCCCCCCACGTGGCCTCCCAGCCTCCTCCACCCTCCTTACTCCAGCCTTGAACTCCGCCCAGCTCCCCGAAGACGGAGAAAGGCAGAGCCAGAGGAGAGACAAAGCCAACACGCAGCGCCCGGTTGGCCCGGATCCGGGTCCCGGGAACTCCAGGAAAGGGAGCTCGTTCTCGCCACGCGTCCGCACGAAGGTTATAGCACGCCTTCCAGACCCCCATATACACTTGTCCTTTCAGATCCGCTGGGGTTTGGTTCCAGGACCCCCCCCGTGGATACCCAAATCCGTGGATACTCAAAGTCGATGATATGCAATGGCATAGCAAAATGGTGTCCCTTATATAAGATGGCAAAATCAAGGTTTGCTTTTTTGGATTACAATTGTCCCTTCATATCCGCTGGGGTTTGGTTCCAGGAACCCCCCCCCCCGTGGATACCCAAATCCATGGATACTCAAGTCCCATTCTATGCAATGGCATAGCAAAATGGTGTCCCTTATAGAAGATGGCAAAATCAAGGTTTGCTTTTTGGATGATTATTTTTTAGAAGAATATTTTCAAGCCGTGAATACTGAAATCCGTGGATACAGAGAGACAACTGTATACTTGATCGCCCCACCTGTTTGGAAAACACTTTTCTGTTTGCTCAGTAAGCCTGGGGCGACTGTATTTGGGCGGCGGATGGGAAGGAGAACGGCGCAACCCATTCACACCGAAGGAGTGAAACAGGTTTTAGCCCTTGCGAAATGTTGGTCTGCGTTAGAAAGTTGGACTCTGCCTGTTTTGTTTTGTTTTTAAATTAATGCTGATCTGCCCCCCCCCTCCTTCCAGATCAGGACTCTTTCAGTTAGCTGAGCTGCTCCCAGCTCAAACAGGTTGAGTTGGAAGAAAACTACAGGAGGAACTTGGCTCCCAGGTCTTCCAAAGCGGATGTCCAAGTCCCTTTGTGGAGAATTTGGCCAATCCAGTTTGAAACTGGATTGTTTGCGGGTCTCCTTCCTATGGAATTCTGGGATGGGCAGTTTTACAAGGCCTTTAGCATTCTCTGCCAGAGTGCACTGGTGCCTGACCAAACTACAAATCCCAGGATTCCATAAGAAGGGGCCAAGGCAAATAATCCAGTTTCAAACTGGATTATTTGTGTAGTATGGAATTGGCTGTTTGAAACATTTCTGCTCTTCACTACACCCTACAAAAAGGGATAAGCTAATCTGTTTAAATGCAAACACACCGCAGGCCAATGCAAAATTCTGGCCACTGTTGAAAGTGTAGGGGAACATACTAGTGGGGCAATCCTGCATCTACCTGGGACTAAGTCCCCTTGATGTAAGTGGGGTTTACACCTGAGCGGACAAGAAGAGATCATTCAGACCCACAACAAACTCGAATAGTCCCCTATATTTGAAAGTGCCCTCAAGGGACATTTGCTTTGAGGAAGCTCCATTATAGCCAGAAAAGCGTGCAAAGGATTGCAGGCATGAAGCATGCTGGATGTATGCGCTTAGCAGGAATGGTTTAAGGAATTTTGGGGGGCCCTGCAATGCTTTATTTTGGGGGGGCCCATATGTTTATCTCAGGTCAATGTAACCTAACTCAGCCTAAGATATTCACAGTACAGGATATTCAGATTATTACTAATAATGTTTTTGCAGGAGGAGGGTTACTACACCCCCCCCATGATGGACCCCTCTGTGGATGCTCACGCTGTTGGTGCCTTAAACCGGCCCTGGCACTTAGCTCCTATAGGATATATATATAAGAAATATTTCTGGTATATGCTAAGTAAGCACAGACGGTTTAAGTGGTAGGTGATTTATGGAGAGAGAAAAAACACTCCCTGAGTACAAATCCAAAATCAACTCTTGTTTTTGTCAATAGAAAATGAAGCTGGACTGCAGTGGGGTTTTGTTGCTCGAAACCTACTTCAGGTAGTAGGTGTTTGGTTTGGCCATTGCCCAACAAGCAGCAGATGTGGAGAAAGGATTCACACTTCCGACTCTTTCTTGAGTTTGTGGTTGAGTTTTAAGGAGTGGTGGAGGTGTAGGGAGAGGAAGGCAATACACTTGTCCCTCCGTATCCACGGATTTGGTACCTACGGATTTAAGTATTCACAGCTTGAAAATATTTTTTTAAAACAATAATAATCCAAAAAGCAAACCTTGATTTTTGCCATCTTCTATAAGGGACACCATTTTGCTATGCCTTTGCATATAATGGGACGTGAGTATTCACAGATTTTGTTATCCACGGGGGTCCTGGAACCAAACCCCAGCGAATATGAAGGAACAAATGATTATTCGTCTCTAGCAATGGAACAATTCAGGCGGGAAGGGGAGGAGCAGCCAAGACAGGACGGTCGAGGAAGAGGAGGACCACCTCGCTTGGCAAAGCACTCTCCAAACCCTTTTGCCTGAGTTGTTGCCATGTTTACCCTGGGGAGGAAAACCCGAGTAAGGAAATTTGTTGGCGGTCCCGCCCGAAGCCCAAAGGAGGCGGGGGGGGGGAGCCTCTTCGTCCCATTGATTCGTCTGGGAGTGGGGGGGGACGACGACGAAGAGGAGGCCATTTAAAACCCTGGCGCTGACTCTGGTTGTGTGTCTGTGAGGTATAGTTGTGACTAAATGACGACATGCTTGTGACTAAAAAGTCTTCCAGGGTAAAAATAAGACTCCCTTGAGACTCCTTGTATCTTTTAAGTGTGTTGGGGGGAAAGGAGGTTGTGGGTCTGTGAGGCATAGTTGTAACTAAATGACGACATGCTTATGACTAAAAAGTCTTCCAGGCTAAAAAGAAGACTCCCTTGAGGCTCCTTGTATCTTTTAAGTGTGTTGGGGGGGGGGAAGTGGAGAGAAATAAAATTCTGTCGCCTTCTCTCACAGCCCCCAAACCTCCTCTTCCTCCAGGTTGTGGGAACTCTCCTCCCTCAGGAAAAGGTCTCTACACGACGACCCCGCCTCATGAAACGGCCACTCTGAGCGCTGGAGCCCCGCCACCCACCCTGGTTCCTCCACAGTCTCTCTCTCCCCCTCATTATTCCAGCCCGTTCCCACAATTCCTCTCCTTTCCGAAACTCCACAGCAAGAGCCGCAAAAGCACTTCTCGCTTATCTCCCTCCGCCTCGGGTTCTGTGTGTGTGTATGAGGGAGCAGAGGATGGAGAAATAGTGCCCCCCTCCACCCTTTCCTCGCCCTCGTAAGTGCGCGCGCACTCACGAGGGCGAGGAAAGGGGTGAGGGGGGCACTATTTCTCCACCCTCTGCTCCCTCCGCCCTTTTTTCATTCCCTTTGCCCCTGCGCGCTACTGGGCGGGTTTTGCCTGTGGAATGCTACGCGCACGGCCCGGCAAAGCGGCGGCAGCGGCGGCAGGATACAGTCGAGTTCCTCCACTCGCTATAAGAACCGCCTTGTGAGCGCCGCCATTTTAAGCCTCACTCTCAGTTCAGCGGCGAGGGAGGTGGAGGCGGTGGCTGGGAGGAGAGCAATTCCGGGCGCGGTGAGGAGAAGAAGGGAAGGGGGGGTTGTTTGTGCATGGCCTAGGTTGCTGCTTCTCGAAGCGGCCATGGGAGAAAAACCAACCAAGGCGGTGGCTGGAAACAGCCATGGGAGGGGGGAAATCCGTGGTCTTTCCTCTCCTCGCCAATGTTGGTCTCCTTTGGGGGGGGTCTTTCTTTCTACCCCCCTTTTTACACTTTCGTTATTTCAGAAACTTGGGCTTGGTCGCGGCGCTACTTTTCTTGGCTTGGGGGGGCGTTGGGGGCGGAGGAAGGGAGAGGTAATGGGGGGGGAGAGAGAGAGGGAAGGTGGGGTCTTTTGCCCCCCACAGGAAGTGAGTAGATTGTGTGTTTGTGGGGGGAGATATTAGTGTGAGTTTGGGGTGTGTGTGTGCCTGTGGGGGGAGATATTAGTGTGAGTTTGGGGTGTGTGTGTGCCTGTGGGGGGAGATATTAGTGTGAGTTTGGGGTGTGTGTGTGTCTGTGGGGGGAGATATTAGTGTGAGTTTGGGGTGTGTGTGTGCCTGTGGGGGGAGATATTAGTGTGAGTTTGGGGTGTCTGGGGGAGATGTTAGTGTGAGTTTGGTGTGTGTGTTTCTGTGGGGGGAGATAGTGTGAGTTGGATGTGTGTTAGTGTGAGGTTGATGTGTGTGTGTGTGTCTGGGGGGAGATGCTAGTGCGAGGTTGGGATGTTTGTGTCTGTGGGAGATGTTAGTGTGAAGTTGGTGTGTGTCTGTGGGGGGAGATGTTACTGTGAGGTTGGTGTGTGTGAGCCTGTGAGGGGAGATATTAGTGTGAGGCGGAAAGGAGGGAAAACAAAGTGAGTGGGGCAGAACTGGGGGGGGGCGTCGAAAGGGAGTTGGGGAGGCAGGAAGCCAGAGTTGGATTAAGAGAGGAGGGGAGGTTTGAGGTGGGTGGGTTTTCTCCCGAGGGGTTTTTCTCCCCGTTTTGGGGTGGATGAGGGAGCGGGTTGGCTGCGTGGGACAGAGCCTTGAGAATAGGGGACGACGGGGGTCTACAGAGAGGAGGGGAAAGAAAGGCTTTTGGGTGGGATGAGTACAAGTTCTCGGAGGTCGCCTTGCACAAGGAGTGAGTGCCCGCGTGTGTGTTTGCCTTAAGATAGGGAGACGTCCTCACGGATCCTCCTCTCCTTGGGGTGAGATCGGGGACTGTGGACATAAGCGGTGTGTTGTACTTTTGGGGCAGGGTTGGAGGCTGGACGCAGCGGACGGAGGAGCCGTCGTCGTCGGTCCCGAACCGGGCACTGCTCCTACTCTCCTTCGTAACGGGGATCCGGAAGGTGGGGATCCCTGCAAAGGATCTGCTTGAATCGCAGTGCCTCGGGGGCAGTAGCGGCGTTGGCGGCATGAGCAACCGAGATTGGAGCCCTTTCGCTCCGACTTCCTGGCGGGGTTTTTCGCCTACACACCTTCGAGGAGGGAAGCGGGGGCGGGATCGTCTCGGGTTTGTTTGGATTGTGTATACAGGAATTAACGCCACAGCTTCGCTGCAGTTCGGCAGCATCAGATATCTGTTGCATTGTGGGCTCTTTTCATGGAATCATAGAGTTGGAAGAGATGATAAGGGCCATCTAGTTCAACCCCCTGTTATGCAGGAATACACAATCAAAGCACTCCCTTGGCCAAGGTTATATACTTTGCGGGAGAGGCGCTCTTGATTTCTTTAGCCCTTAAAGTGTAGGGCAGTTCAGATTCTCCGTCTTCAGGATCCCACTGAAAGGACAGCGTGTTTGTCGGTTTGGTTAAGTAGTGTAGATGGCAGAAAAATCTTGAGGGAGAAGAGTGGAGGCAACCTTAACATTCCCCGGGGAATTGTACTGCAGAATTTGGTTGTTGGGGGTGGGGGAGGTGGCTTTAGGCATTTTTAGAAGTCTCACTGGAAGATGTTTTGGTGACTGCTGGTGCCTGTTAAAACACCACCGTTTAATTTGACTTGGCTTCCCTGGTACTGCTGCCTAGTATCCTTTTAGATGGCATCAGCTGTGAAAGTTGATCTTCCCCTCCCCCTGATGTTTGTGGGAAGTGTAGGTGCACAGTATTTTCAGATAACAGTACTCCCAGGATTTATAAGTAGTATTGTTTGGATATATTGAATCTTAATAAATATGCTTTCTGCCCTTGAGATGTTTAATGGGAAGAGGCTGGAATAATGCAGAACTATCTAGAAAACATCTCAAGACATGTCTAATCTGGGAATTTAAAAACATGTAAATCTAGCTGTGGTGATGTTTTACTGGCATCTTGGATATAACTGTACAGGCTTAGGTGCTTCAATAAAACTTGAACCTTACTTCTAAATATTCCACCAGTCCAAGTTTGAAATTGCTGTTGCCTGACCTGAATGCCTAGCCTAACTTGAGGGCGTTGTCTTGTTCTGCAGCTTAAGTAGCAATTTTGGAAGCTGCTAAAATTGTGCAGTTCTCAGCATAAATCTATATGTAAAATATACAGTAAAGTTGAATGTGTATTTTATAGATATTGGGTCCTTCTATCCTTCACTATTCCTAAAGACAACCCCCACATAATTAGCATCATGTTTCTAGGATGAATTTGTCTAACTTGATGGTTGATATTTTCTTGTACAGTTATTATAAACAGTAAATTGCAGTGAAATATGCACAACTGACTTCTTGATGAATCAGATTAACACTACCACTGAAATATGCCATATCCCCCTCCTATAACTTGATATTTGCGAAGGAGAATTGAATACAGATGTGTATACTTTACTTGTTTCACAAATACTATATGTACAGTCTACAAAATCTCTGCTGTTTAATGCAGATGCTGGAATGAATTCTTGCCTTAAACTTGAGGAAGTTCATATATGTTTAGTATTGTTAGGCATATAGGCAAATCTTAAGACTTGACTTTTGCTCTCTTGGCCATTAAGATGTCTAATAGAGATACATGGAATTGGTGTATGTGTACACATTTAGCATCAAATGCATCAATGGTGTTCTAAAACAGTATTGTGGTATTGCTGCATCTTAAGCTTGTGCCCATATCTATCTAGATCTTAGTCTTGAAAAGAGGGCTTCAAATAACTTTTTAATTATAGGGCATCATACACATTGCATTTTTCCTGTAGTTAAAATCTGTAATGGAGTGTTTCTGCCATCTGATCTTGATGGTTTTATATAAATTGGGGGTTGTCTTTGTTGGGTGCTAAGGAACATAATTGCTTTTCAATGAGCATAAGAGAATGGGCATAAAATATCCTCCAAAAGCCTTTTACTATTTACTGTGAAATAAAGAGCCTACAACTAAATGCACAAGAAAGAGTGATTCTGATGTCAGAACTACTTGTGTGGCTTTTGCACAGTATGGAAATGTTAAAGTTGCAAACTAGTCATCCCTGGCCAGGTCTCTCCTATTGTACTGGACTATAATTCCCAGTATTTGGTGGCAGTTTACCATGTAGCAAGAGGGAGGGGGCTGCTATTAATTGATCAGAATATCTGAAGAGTACAGGTTGAGTCTCCCTTATCTGAAATGCTTGGGACAAGAGGCATATTGGAATGTTTGGGATTTTGGAATACTTGCATATCCATAATGAACTATCTTGGAGATGGGACCCAAGTCTAAACACGAAAATGAATTTTCCCATATACACCTTACACACATAGCTTGAAGGTAATTTTGTACACAATATTTTTAATAATTTTGTGGGTGAAACATAGTTTGTGTACATTGCATCATCAGAAAGCAAAGGTGTCACTATCTTAACCACCCCTGTGGACTATTTTGGATTTTGAAATATTTTGGATTTTAGAATTCTGGATAAGGGAGACTCAATCTGTACCAAGTTGGGAAAGATTGATGTAAGCTGTTTATTATCTAGGTACTTATCTAGGTAATTATTCTAATCTTTGAGTTGAGGATGTATTGGTAGAAAGACATCTAGGGTGGTGTTAAGCAACTACTGTGACATTAAATTGATCATAAATAACTTATCATATGGTTACTCATGTTTGTTCAGGGTCTGGTGATATAATTGTCTTCTTTAGAAATAAAAGATCTTTTCTCTTTCTGGGCTTCCTGACTCAATTGTTATTATTGTCCCTCAGTGTTTTTTTAAAGCTGCATTTTCTTGCTAAGATTCAGGTGATGGCTAAGAAAAATCCTAGGTGCCTGCTTTATAAAGCTTGGTATTCAGGCTTTTGGAACTTTCCCAGCACTACCTCACACACTTTTGTAGGATAATGGTGAAGCTTTTATCCAAGTTTCTATATTTTCAAGGCAAGAGGGAAAATGGCTGCTTTAATTTTTTCTGTGTGGAAATAACATGCCTATGAGCATCAGTGTGTTTCCATATTGATGAACTTCTGTATGAATGTTGCATTTACCACAGTCTGGTACATGCAACTAGTTCCACCATGTAGAATCAGTAATATGTTGTAGCATAACAGATGGCAACATAAACATGCATGATAGTATATGTAATCTATTTCCTACATTAAGTGATTCTGGCATAGAAAATGTTGAAGTGGCTCTTAAACTTTTTAGTTTGTTTTAGTGAAGTCTTAAACACTATACTGGGGATGGGAATAGTGTGGCCTTTGTAAGTCTTGGACTGCAAGGCTTATCAGAGCTGGCTGCGGTAGTCAGTGGTGAGGAATGCTGGCAATTTTGTAACAACATCTGGAGAGTTGCATGGCTCCCACACTCACTACTATGCACTCATCTCTATCCTTTGTGAGATAAACATTACAGCAGTTTTACAATAAATGAGAAGAGACCAAACTGTAACTAGCACTATTGGTGTCTATACTTACATTTGAATCTTTGTGCCATGCTTTTTGATTGAGCAATACTGCATCATTGTACTTACAAAAGCCAAAGGTTGCCATGTACTCTGAGGATAGACTTTTTCTGGGAGTACAAAGTTGGTGGTTCTTTCAATCTTAGTGTAGCAGTTCAGTTATTGAAATAGAGCATAGCTAAGATGAACGAAGTCTACAATGGATGTGATGGCTACAGTAAAACTTGACGTATATGAATCTTGTGTGGAAATGTGCTATCATAAAATCATGTTTCTGGATCTATAAAATAACATGATAGTTGCCATTTGAGTTTTGCAGGCATGGTATGGTGATTCTGTAACTTGAGACGTGATTAGTGCTTTGCAGAAGTAATCATTTACTTACTTTCTAATGCACAGCAAGACTTAGGATTGATAGTATAAAAAAGCCAGAAATCATAAATTATTTTATGACTCAAAATACAGCTATTTGAGTAGCAAAGTGCTACTTAAGAGATCTCTGGTTTAAAATACTGTAGAACTTTCAAGTTAAGGATGGTAAGAACTTAAGTGAAAGGTATCTTAATTACTGTACAATTTAAAATTATCTTTTCATAAGCTTTAATTGTGGCCTTCCTGGTTACAAAACATGACCATCCATTGTGATTCAGAGGAGTTTAATCTTAAAAGTTGACCAGCATTAAGGTTTGTAATAGTAGAGAAAGTACTTAAGCTAGAATTTCTCAAGCATGCGTGGTCAAAGATCTCATCCTAATGTTGATGCACAGCTGTTTATCAACACAACAGTAGCAAAGCACAATGGTGACATTAGGAGTACTATATGACATTATGAATACTAATGACATAGTTTGAAGGTTGTAATGTTTCACTGGAACTGCTTTGATACCTGTGGCAAGCACTTGCATGTTAGCCTTGGATGGCCAGTAATTAAACTTTGTAGGCAGTACATAATACAAACAAGACTTGACTTGAGCAGCAGAACTCTCTCATTGGGTGGGGGACCTGAAAGAAGAAGACAAGGTGTGTGTTAACAGTAGCGTAAGTGGTGTTGAGAGCTTCACAGTTTACCTGCATTTTGGTGTCGCTGGTAGATTCTAGAATGCTTGCCAATTACAACTTCATGTTTCAAACATGCAATATTTACTCCCAAGTCTGTACTTCCATTTTGTAGACATTGTATGGCAGTTGTAATTCAGGTGAGGATACAAATGTGAAGACCTAGGAAAAGTGGAACCACCTTTCCTCATGCAGGAGACTAATGTAGGAAGGTTTTTTTAATTAACTTCCTGTCTCCCCCCCCCCCAAAAAAAATCTTAACATCCCTAGGTGATGAACTGAAGGAATTATTTTGAGTGGAAATGCATCAAGCTTACTGAAAAGAACTATGTCATCACAAAAGGTTTGGCGGAGTCAAGGGTGGTGTAATATGCCAGTACCTAACCCAGCCAAAGGCCCACCAGTAGATAAATATAAAAAACACAAATATTATAAGGTAGTTCCTTGAGTCTTAATTGTATTGCCATATGGTCTTCAGAAAGTGAATTTGACAATAATATTGCTCAGTGTTTCAAGCTTAAAACATCTTTGCTGCTAAGGGCTGTTTTGTCTGACAATTCATAATAGCTACCTTGAAAAAACAATTGCTACAGAGTTGACCACTGACCTCAAATGCTAACCAGTACCGCAGTTGGAATTTCCCCCAGCTCTAGCACCACTGTTCAAAAACTCTCTGCTCATACTATTCAAGGTTAATATCTAAGGTTGTGAAGTAGAGGAGATTTCATCATCTGCTCTTAGTGTTTAGGCATCACTGGTTATTTCTCCTGTTGGAATAGACATCTTGAAAAATAAAGTAATATCCATGTTTGATGCTAATTGTTTAGCATCAAAATGCTTATGCTTGTGTAGGTACCTTTCCATGAAGGGCAGCTTATTGCAGCTGAACTGTGACTCTGAATTTTCATGGTGATCTAATGTAACACATCTTTTACTTTATGTAAATAGCAGTAGAGAGACCAGAAAAAATTGACTGTTAAGAATAAGTGTGTAAAGATTTTAAAGAATATTTCAACATTTTTCTTCAGCTACTTCACTTGGTCTCTCTTCGATTGGAAGACATGGAGCAGAGGAATGGCAATAAAATTGCAAAAGAAGCAGTTGCAGGTGGTTTCCCTACTGTATGTAATATAGTTGACAGTTTAAAGACAGTTCAAAAGTGGTTGAAAATTAACTGCAAACATTTGTGTGTGAGTGGAACTTTCTGAAATTTTAAATTCAGTATATTTTATTGATAATAAAACTTAGAAATATACAGACTGTGTCACCTACTTTCTGCCCAGCACAGAAACCAAAACCTAAGACTTAGTGGCTTAATTTTCTCACTTAGTTGATTCTTCCATATGTGAATCAAGGTTGGAATATATTTCTGTAGGGATTGTGCTTAAAAACACACACCGCACTAAAAATGACCATGTTTAGATTTGGAAACTTTTTTTCATTAACTAGTACTTCCTTAATTTTTGCTATGCAATAATAACTGAACAGAAATAAATATGTGGGTTATGGAGGGTGTCCTGTGATCTAAAAGGTGCAAGACTTGTAGAATACTGACTTGATTAGGATCGGTTGATTTACATTGTCTGTGTGAATCAGTGATTTAAATGGCCAAGAAGAACAAGCCTAGCAGTCATGGCTTAAAATCATGTTTGCCATTGATACTAATTCATATTTCTATACAGTGATGCATATCTGACTAACCCATGAACTTACAAATAGGGTAGTATTTACTCTAGTTAGTTCTTACAACTTGATAATGCGTCTGTTTGCACTTCATACATCACATGCTTTTTCTGTTTTAATTATGGAGGAATGTCTTTAAAATACTCCTATACAGGTGTGTATATACAGCAGCCATGACAGTTCAAACAGTTAAGTATGGGACTGTAGGAACCTGCTCACTGTTGTTCTTTTCTGTTTAACTTTGTCTTTGCCCAGCATCACATTCATAAAGTAACAAAAATGGCACTTAGTGGTTGGTCTAGAGATGTTTATTTTCAGTTAGCAAAAGCAAAATGATTACCTTTGATAGGTAAATACCTTGAAGGCACCAGATCCTGTTTAATCTTGGAAGCTAAGCAGGGTCAGCCCTGGTTAGTACATGGATAAGAGACTGCCGACAAATACCTGGTGCTGTAGGCTACATTTCAGAAGAAGAACTGGCAAAACCGTCTCTGAGTATTCCTTGTCTAAAAAAAATCCAATGCAATTCATAGAAATGCCATAAATTGACAGACAATTTGAAGGCTCATAGAGTATCAGTAACATCTTGTATTATTACTTAAATGAAATTTAGAATTTACCTCCAAACCCCATCATGATGAAATTCTTTTAAGGAGGAGCATTGTTCTTAGCCATTCTGAACAAAATCTAATCTGAACAAAAGTTAGTTAACTTTGTAATGTGCTAGTAAGGACCAGTGATTTCAATCTTTTTTATATGGAACTTCTTTGTTTAGTTGGAGAAAGAAAGTAGTTTAGCATCATGTATGACATTCTCCCTCTTTTTGTTTTAAAACAGTTAATTCTGCTCCAGGATAGCCATTTTGCCCTATTTTTAGCCCCTCCATTCAGAGGCTTTTAAAAAAAAAAACTAGAAATGACCAGACATGCAAAATTAGTTGTTTTGGAATTGAACATAAATCCTTTTACTCCAAAGGGTGATCCTTGGGAGGCCTGCAAAATTGACCTTGGGGTGCTTGCTGTAAAGGTTGAGAAGAAACTACCTGAACTATTCTTGATTGTTCTCAACTGAAATTTTGATATCCAACTTGTTACGGCTAGATAATGCAAACCCACAGAAGTGTTAGGGCTGCATGGTTACCTTATGTTTTTTTTTAAACTCTACAGTGAGAGTTATAAATAATTTATAAGTGATCCAGATGAATTTTTGTATAAACATTCTAGATCTGTTTGGCCTAGCAGTGTATATAATCTGCATGATAATGCCTGTAGTGGATGGAAGAAGCAGACCAGCTTTCTGCAGAGGGAATTGCATGATTTTCTTCAGTCTTGCTTTAACATCATAGCAGACTGCTAGTGAGTATACCCTTGAACTAAATTATAAGGGAAAGATTGCAAAATGGTAGGGCAATTAAAGTGAGTTTGCTACTCTTGACCAAGTTTTTCAGTTGCAGAGAGCAGCTGTTGGAATAGCACAGCTTGTAATAAATAGGGGTATGGTGAGTAAAGCTTCTGAATTCTCAGCAATTTAGAGGAAGGGACTATAGTGTTTGTGACATAAACCATTGGGTACCTGTGGGACTTGCTCAGCCAATTTTTATAACAGTCAGTACAGTGGATATTCTATAAATCTAGGGGGCAGACTTTCTTAGAAGCAACACAACATTGCTGCAGTTGCTTTTTGAACAAGAGAGAGATTATTGCTTATATTGAGAACATGGTGTTAGTCTAGAAATAGAATCAGCTTGTTCTGAAAAATGCAGGAGTGAATGAAAAGACTTGGACACACTGTCTGTGTGGTTTATCCTCTTTTAATCGAGAAAAAGCATGACACAATTACTTGTAAATGTTACATTGACAGCAGTGGCAACTTCAGGCTACTGTATTGCTGTTGCAAGTTTAGATAACAGTGAGGTTAAATATAAGTAGTAAAAATGTAAGTTCAGCTCAGAAGCACTGGCTCTGAGGTTCTTGCATCAGTGAACTTGCATATTGTTATAAGTCTGATAATTTAATATTGTTTAAGTATTCCACTCATCCAATTGAAGAGTGCAAAGGCACTGAGGTTTTACAGCTTGTAGTCCACTATTCAGTTTGATTGTACAGCATATACTGTTTAAAGAGACAGCACGTTGAGTTAAACAATGAATTTGCCTGTGTTTCAGTGTGGTGATTTTTAAAGTTTTGTAAATCTGGAACATAGTATAACTGTGGAAGAGAAATAAGGTAAGTATCTTAATCAGAAATATAGACTATGTCTGCTGCTGATTTAGGATGAATACTTTAAGAAGACTTACTAACCCCACCCACCCCAGAGGTGATGCACCCAATATGACCAGGCTTTGTCGACATCTTATTTTGTGCCCCAGTTTAAGTGAAAAGGAGTAATTAGGAAGAAGAAACCTAGGGTCATATGAGCCACTGGCAGCTAGGTTTGTTTGTGAATGAAGCACAATTCATAAGAGAGGCTATATTGGCTTGGATACAGAGCCTGTGAAGGCCAACATTCTGTTTTCACACTGATCAGCCAGGTGCCACAGTTGGACATAATAAGACTTCAGAAATGTGTAGATTGTGTATGGCTTAGCTTTGCCAAACTGAGAACCCAAACTGAGGCATAGTGGCCTAGCTTTCTCAGTTGTAATGCTTTCATATTGGAATATGTGAATCAAGCTAGGGTAGCCTTTGTGTGTAAAGATACACCTCTAGAAATGGTCATGCTTAAAGATATTAGAAATGTACTAAGGAATGTTTTCTGTCAACCAGGCACTTTTTTGACGTTTGCTTCCCTGGCCCCCTCCTGCTCATGGTCCTTAGCATCTGGTATTCGAGGCACATGGTATTTGATATTGAAAGTAATATAGAGCTGTCATAATAGTAGCCATTGGAAGTCTGATTATGGATTTAAGGTTTGATCACCTTTGATGGCATCCACATCGATAGCTATCACCATTACTATTGTGGTAGCATATTCTATTGTTTTACAGTAGACCCTTGGGATCTGCATGCTCAGGATCCATGGATTTAACTAACTGCAGACTGAAAATGCAGAAATAATAAAACAAAACACCCCACAGGAATCAGAGATCAGGTGCAAACAGGGTGAGAAGCAGTCCCAGGGCAGCCAACGGAGATGGCGGTAAAGCCTGGACCCAAGGTGCACAAAGTGGGCTGACTTGTGCATGTGGAAGTTAATAACTCACATCCAAGACAGAAGTGGGCAACTTGTGTGGTCCTCAGAGGTAGGGGATCACAAAGAACCCTTGCCTCATGGCACACTTGCCACTGCCACCCCATTCCTGAAGCTTGAGGCAGGGAAAAGATGCAGACACACATATCAGAAAAAATTAGGATCTGTGAAATGGCAGGAATCCAAGCGTAGTGCTTGGTGTGAATCTACACCTCTCAGGTAGCAAGTGCACTGTGAGACAAGCATTATTTATGATCCCCTGCCTCCGGGGAGCATGTGAACTGCCTGCTTCTGCCTTGCATGCCCACATTGATTTACCTGACTTCCACATGCACAACTCAGCCTGCTTCACAAGGCCTAAGAATGCACACCTGGCACCTGGGCCTTGTTGCGCTGCTGCCTTGATACTGTTTCTCAACCTGGTTGGACTAGGGAGATTTTCAGAAGGGGGGGAACCCCTGCGGAGATCAGGAGAGAAATAGGGCTGTTCCGCTGCCAGTGATCAGTTTCACACCCCCCCCACACCCCGGTCCTTCTCCTGACCTCCCTTCGTTCTCCCTCTGTCCTGCTTGCATTTTCCTTAGTTCCTCAGGGAGAACAAAGGGAGGTTGGGAGAAGGACGGGTGTATGTGAAACAGAGTGCTGGCAGTGGAACAGCCCTGTTTCTCTCCCAATCTCCACGGGGGGGTGGGGGGTGGTGGTTCCCGTCTGAAAATCTCCTAGATCTTAGGGTTTTTTTTTTTAAAAAAAATATTTCTACATTTACATATTACCGGGCTTGACGTCTCCTCTGCTGCTGCCCTCCACAATTTCATTAATAGGGACTAGATCATCTGCAGTTTTAATTATGGAGGTCCTGGATCCATGCTCCCGCAAATACCAAGGGTCCACTGTATTATGTACAGTATGAGTACTTCCTTTCATCTATTCTGAATTCAGCTTTGAAGGACTAGAACAAATCAAAGTCACATTTTACTCCTTACAAGGACATGAGTTCAATTGATTCCTTGAGTAGTGTTTGATATATACTTTTAGTAATAGTCTTATTTATATGTAAAGTATGGTTGGATTATTTTAGAATGTCTTAATAATTTTATAAGTTTATAAATTGGAATATATACATATACATAGATTGCTTATCCTAATTTGGTTGATCAATTGTTTTTGGTATTGGTTAGGCAATTACCTCTTTTTTTCTTCTGGTTTCCCTGAATTCAGCTTGACCAGGTGACTCTGGGTTCTAGTATCAAAAGGCAGGAAGAAATACTCGCCCCATCTGCTTTTGTCTACAGATGTGTGCTTTTATACATCTCTCACAATCAGCTCATTTTTTTTTCCACAAAGCAATAGAACACCAAATGGAACCTCCCTCATTGAGATGATCTATCCCTTTGTACTTCAGTTTGCCCTCTGTACCTTTCCAGTTTGCAGTATTTTTTAAAATGTGGCGACCATAGTTTGCATAATACAATATTTGTTGATATATTCGATTATGAAACCCTCAGGCTGCATTTTCATCCAGTCATGGAACATGAAATTAAAAATGTTGTTCCAGTATTGGTAAACTGACAATCAGATCACTAGTCTATATGGCACTAAATATGAAAGTCCTATAAGTGAAAAACAGACCTCTTGTTAGTTCTAGTATGCCTGCCTGTCTCAAAGGGTTAAATGGGTAAACTCATGGGATACTTAAATGCAAGCATGGGTGCTTTTATACCTTTAAGATGGCTTCTTGGATTGAACATACTTCTAGACCTGATGTGATGTAGTAGTTAAAACTAGGGAACAAATCATAAAGTTCCCATTTTGAATCTTTTTTTGCTATGAAGTCATTGGGGAGATTTCAGACGGGGACAAAAATAGCATCCCTATCTCGCTATCTCCTTTGCTGACCCCATCCCGAACAGTTTTACACTTCTCTTAATCATGCGATGCTCCCTCTCCCTCAGCAGCTCTCCGGAGCTGCATTCACTTCCTGGTTTCAAATCCTGGGCTGTTCTTGTGAGAGGATGAGCACGTGGGAAATCCAAAGTTAAAAAGAAAAATACAAGATAAAAAATGACAGCAAGCACAAAAACACAGTCAAAAAATACCAAGTAACCCAGGGAGGGTACAAAAAAGGGTGTCACCTGGATGTCCCAAAGTGTTCTGGAACAGACCTCCTACTAACGCTGGCATCGCACTAGCATAATGGGGCATCTTTTCATTCACCCGTCATTCCATCGTAGAAATGAACAGGTGATCTATTCATAGCTTAAGCTGTGAATAAAAAGCAATGAGGGCAAAATGGGACCAGCAGAGGAGCATAACGACACAGGGATGACACCATGTGAAAAACAAGCCTTTTAGTGATCTGGCATTCGTGTAACCCCATATTTAGGTTGTCTGATAATTTCCTGGGTGGCCTTAACTGCCTCAGTCCCTCCTCCAATCTAAAATATATGGGGGAATAATACTGACTGATCTTACTGATAAGACAAGGTTGTTGTAAGGATGGCCATTAGCTAATGTGGAGTTCTTTGGACATTTGAAATAAGTGTGCAGGTGTGTATTGTTGCTCTTACTATGGCCTGCTAATGCTTTAATCAGTGAAATTATGAAAAACACGTACAGTATATTAAAATTGGGTTTTATCAAGGGCCTACCTTCTGCTAGAGTAAGATCACTCTTCCTGATTTTATGGCTTCCCCCTCTCCCCATAGATCCTCCCATTCAGTATGGTCTTCTGCCTCTCTATAAAATTTTCCAGGGGTTAAAGAGGCCCTCCTCCCCAAGCCAGTTGTCTGGATCCAGTCCTTTAGCTAGTTGACCGATAGGTTAAAAGTGCTTTTTAGTAGAAGGGTGTAGATAAAAAAATCTGGATAGTTACAATTCCTCATGCTACAACCAATTAAACTAGAAGAGCAAGTATGTTATTTTTGATTTAGTTAGGTAAAAATATTTTCAAACATTCAGGAAATCTGCTTAATTTTTCTTCCACTTTTAATTTTCTTCCAAGATATTGCCAGTACAATTTCTGTCTTCTTCCTCAGTTTGTAAACATTGAGTTTTCAATTAGCAGCTGCATCATAGCTTGCAAGAAGCAAGGATGGAATGCTGATATAGTCCCAGCTTGGCTGCCTTGTACTCTTTGTTGTAGGTCCTTCTGTGTATTGAGTTGGGGTTCAATATTAATGGCTCTACTTTTTCCGTAATGCTTATCTGGTAAAACTGTTATGTTGTCATTGATTCTATTATATAATCTGATATAATCCAATAGTCTTCTATCTTTGGTTGAAAACATTAAAATGGCTACTCTAAAGAATGTATAAAGTAACTAGCAGTGAAAGACTTTCATAAAGCTGTGATTCCTACACCAGTGAATGGCATATTTTTTGCTACAGTATCTGTGCTTAAGTCAGTTCAGCAGTTCACCTACCTGGGAAGCATCATCTCCTCAGATGCCAAGATTGACAAAGAGATCGATCACAGATTAGCAAAGACACATAGCGCATTTGGAAGACTTTATAAAAGAGTCTGGAGTAATAAACACGTGAGGCGAAGCACAAAAATCAGTGTGTATAGAGCCATTGTACTGTCTGTTCTCCTTTACGGATCTGCAACATGGGTCACCTATCGCCACCACTTACAACTCCTCAAATGCTTTCATCAGCGCTGTATACACACAATCCTAAATATAGACTGGACTGACCATGTGAGGAATGTAGCTGTCCTTGAGCAAGCAGGGATCACAAGCACTGAGGCCATGATACTGAGAACGCAGCTGCGCTGCGCAGGGCACATTTCTAGGATGGAGGACCATTGCCTCCCCAAAATAGTACTCTACGGTGAACTCGCCATGGGTCAGCATAAGAGGGGTGCTCCAAGAGAGTGATACAAGGACTTCCTGAAAAACCATCTCTGGCTCGGCCAAATTGATCACCAACAATGGTCCCCCCTGGCCTCACGTCGGGAGGCATGGAGACGCACTATCCACAATGCTTCAGCCTTATTTTCAAGACTTGCTGAACAAATCTGGAAGAGAAACGACAACGCAGAAAGAATCCCAACCCAAAAACATCACCCAAGGAGACCTTTTGCTGTGTTTTCTGCAACCGGACTTGTTTGTCTTGGATTGGCCTTTTTAGTCATCAGCATGCTTGCAGAAAGTGCGGGATGAGTCCTTCCTGAATCTTCGTTTGCGAAGAAAAGCCAGAGGTATTAATGCAGTCATGGCAGAACTTAGTTTCATGGTTATTAATATATCTTGAATCATTAGAAATTGTTCATATGCGAGAGGAATGTAACCTCCTTTGCAAGTATTCAGTTTTGCTTCAGGATACCTGGCCTTATCAACCTGGTTCAATTAACTTGATTCAGGCTTGTTAAAATCTCTGGAATCGTCTGTCCTGAGCCTCCTTGAGATTAATTAGTGTCGACAATATTATTAAGCTGGTCTGTTTGTTCCTATGATAATCATAAATTGTTTATCTACTTCCCCATATCAAAAGATCTCAGGGCAATGCACAATAAAATCAATTTAAGTCATTTAAATTTTTTATGATTAAAAGGGAATTTAAACAATCTAAGCAAACTGTTACTGTTTGAAACATACAGACACATAGGTTCCTTGAGTTCACAGTGAACAATCCTGAGCTGGAAAATTTCAGTCTTGATTTGTGTTAACCTCAACATGGCATGAATTGGTTGAAAGGTACTAAATTAATTTCCAGAGAAATTGTACTGTTCTGAACTTGTGGAGTACTTGCAGTAATGCTGGCAAGACTCTAAAAAGATTTTAAAGAAGTAGGAGAAGAAGATATGTAGATTAGTTTAGGTTTTCTATGTCATTTACGAGACCTGCTGTTAAATAACAAGACTGATACAATAGCCAATCTTTATTTATAGGTATTACAGTTTTAATGCTTCAGTATACTCCCCTTTCCCACCCACTGATGCAGTCTTGTTTTCCACTGGTCAAAGGCATGGGGCAGATCAGTTTCTGTCAGCTTCAACACATCTGCTGTTTTCTTCTTTACTGCATCAATTGACTCAAAATATGTTCCTTTAAGCACCTATTTCACTTTAGGGAAAAGAAAAAAGTTGCATAGTGCCAAATCTGGCAAATATGGAGGATGTTCAAATGTACTCATTTTAATTTAATTAGGTAATTTAATTTAATTTAATTTAATTAGGTCATATGTTTATTGGCCAAAAACTGCTTCACGGAAAGTGCCATGTGAACAGGCACATTGTCTTGATGAAGAATGAAACCATTTATCCACAGTTCTGGCCTTTTTTTTTCTTGACTCTTTCTCTCAGCTTTGTCAGAACTTCCTTATAATGATGCTGGTTCACTGTTCTGCCTTCTGAAACCCATTTTGCCAAAATTATGCACTTGATGTCAAACAAACAATGAGCATAGCTTTGAATATGGATTTGCTTTGATGTGCTTTTTTCATTCTTGGTGATGATGGAGTTTTCCAGTGCGTTGACTGTTGTTTTGTCTCAGGATCATACTGGAAGATCCAGGTTTCATCACAAGTGATGATTTTTTGAAAAAAGTTTGGGTCTGCTTCAAGTTGCTGCAGAATGTCACATTGCTTGACTTTTAAATGTAGCATTTTTCTGGCATGCAACAGACAACACAGCTGCTTCAAATGATGACCGAACGAATGGCTGAGAGTGTTGATGAAAGGTAGAAATACAGGCTCATTATTTAACAGACAGACCTCGTAATGTTACTGAATGACTTAAGTGTTTCCAAGGACATATTAATATGAACACTTTGCAGTGTAAGTACAGTTGCCCCTCCACATTCACGAACTTAGCATTCGCGGTTTTGATTATTCATGGTTTTGGGAGGTCCCCCCCCGCCCTCCCAAAACCGCGACTAGGGGCCTCCTGGAGGCCCCGTGAAGGCCCGGGATGGGAGGGGGGAGGGCTGGGGAGACTTCCACGGGGCCTCCGGAGACTCTCCGGAGGCCCCGTGAAGGCCTTGGGAGGGAGGGGGAGGGCTGGGGAGGCATCCATGGGGCCTTGGGAGGGTCTCCGGAGGCCCCTTGAAGGCCTTGGAAGGGAGGGGGAGGCGGGGGAAAGCAACTATGGGGCCTCCGGAGGCCCCATGGTCGCTTTGGCAGGGGAGGGGGAGGGCAGTCATTATTCGCTGAATTTTCACATTCACGGGCATCTGGGGAACCTAACCCCCGTGAATGTGAAGGGATGACTGTATAGATCATTTAGTGAGATTTCAAATTGGTTGACAGTAAAAATAAGACTACATGCTGTCATGATCTTCCACCTTTTGGAACAACAAGTACAATTTGTTAAACTTGAGAAATGATTTGAACTGATCTTACTTGAATAATAATGCAGGCTGGGGCAGGGCGCTGAAGCAGTTAAATCAGAAAACCTTAAAAAGCAGTTGAATGTTTGGCAAACACAGTTCTCAGACGAAAGGAAAACTTTGGCACACTTTTGTCCATACCAAAGGCAGAAATTATAAATGTTTTTTAATATGAAAAACACTCAATTTAAATTCCTTAGAACAACAAGATTTGTGCTTAGAGCCAGTATTCGCTGCATACTGCATAGTTGGCATGGCGATCTCCAGAGCATTTATGTAGAGTTTTTTCTTACTTAGAAGATGATGGCTACATTCTCTCATGACTGCATGCCGGTGCAAAGCATTGAATGAATGCAGGTTAAACTGTTAACTCACCATATAGCTATGCTCAGTGGATGCTTTCCAGGTTGTGTAAACATATTCTTTATATTTACTTGATCTCCTATTGGTATGTTGAAACCATGTGTCTGACTACTTTGGATCATGTTTTTGCATATACCCTATTAAGTAATATGGGAGCATGATCTTTATCCAGCATGTTATAAATCTTACATTATTAGAAAAGGCCAGCTTTGCAAGGTTGTAAAATCAGTTATACTGTCTTTAAAGTAGGCATACTATGCTTGATATTTGAACAGAATGGCAAATTCACTTACAAGAAATGTTAAACCTATAAAACTAGAAATTGAAGCTGGAATTGTATCATACAGTTGAACCTGAATTTTTTGTCCTATCTCACAAGAATTCAACCTATATCTCTTGAGATTGGCAGGCTTTCATTGATGCCACTAGTTTTGCAAAAGATAGGGCAGTGGGGGAACAGTTTAGTTGACGTGAGAGGAAAGAAATGTTCTGAAGGAGGGAAGCCCTCAAGAAATTAGGGGCCCTGTCACACTATACTGTTACAGTGCTATATTTCACTTTAACTACAACATTGTATGGAATCCTAGGATTTGCAGTTTGGAAAGGGATATTTAGAATTCTCAGATGGAGTTCTTGGGCCTTACTAAACTACAAACCCCAGAATTCCACAGGATGTTGCCGTAGCAGTTAAAGTGAAATACAGTCATCCCTTCACATTCGCGGGGGTTAGGTTCCCCAGACCCCCGCGAATATGAAAAATCCGCGAATAACAATTGTCCTCCCCCTCCCCCGCCAAAGCAACCACAGGGCCTCCGGAGGCCCTATAGTCGCTTTCCCCCGCCTCCCCAGGCCTTCATGAGGCCTCCGGAGCGTCTCCGGAGGTCCCATGATCACCTCCCCAGCCCTCCCCACCCCTTCCCCAGGCCTTCATGGGCCCTCTGGAGCATCTCCGGAGGCCCCATGATTGCCTCCCCAGCCCTTCCCCAGCCCTTCATGGGGCCTCCGGAGCGTCTCCGGAGGCCCCATGATCCCCTCCCCACCCCTTCCCCAGGCCTTCATGGGGCCTCCGGAGCCTTCCCCAGGCCTTCATGGGGCCTCCCCCTCCCTCCCAAGGCCTTCGCAGGGCCCCGCGGAGGCCTCCCCGGTGCTCCGCAAGGCCCAGCGGAGGCCTCCCCGGCCCTCCACCCTCCCTCCCAAGGCCTTTGCGGGGCCTCCGGAGGGTCTCCGAAGGCCTCGCGGAGGCCTCCCCGGCCCTCCACCCTCCCTCCCAAGGCCTTCGCGGTGCTTCTGGAGGGTCTCCGACGGCCCCGTGGAGGCCTGTCCGGCCCTCCCCGCTCCCTCCCAGGGCTTTCACGGGGCCTCCGGAGGCCCCATGTCGCGGTTTTGGGGGGGCCCTCCCAAAACCGCGAATCAAAACCATGAATGTCAAGTTCGCGAATGTGGAGGGACGACTGTATAGCACTATAATAGCATGGTGGGATTGGGCAGCATATCTTTTGGTATTGTGTGGGCTTTGTTGAAAACTTGATTTGTCAAGTGTATGGGCTATTGACATAGTCCTTTTGTGGTAATCCATACTTCTTTGCCAGCTAACTGTTCTGTAGTTTCAAAGATTTGTCTATCTGGAATAGTAAAAATAGTAACCTGTTTATCTTAACTGTGTAGGAGCCTAACATATAGAAAGTTGGGTCATAATTCCCCAGAACAGTTGCATTGATATCATAGCTCCCTTGAGCTGCTGCTCCTGTGAGGTCTCTAACATTGATTTCATTTGGGCTAAGAATGTTGCTGTTTTTTTCCTTCACTCACATTCAGTCTAGCACTAACCAGGTTATTTCCTCTCCAAGATGAGCAAATCCAGCTCAGTTCATTTCACTTCTAGTAGTGAAAATCTCATGGAGTACAAGGCTTATGTGAGTCCTTCCTCTATGAAAATACAGAGATACGTGAGGCACAGCTCATACACTCTCAAAGCAGGCGTTTCTACCAGATTTTTAGAGGCAGTTCCTGCAAATTTAGTCTATGTGTAGAATGGTCTATAAATGAGAAAGTATACTGGTCTTTTTAGTATAGCTGAGTACTTGGTGGAATAGAGATTTAAATTAAATTCTAAACACAACACATGTCTTACTATTTATAAAATTTTGTTTCAGGGTCTGAAGCACAGCAGACCACAGTTCTGGAAGCACACCAAGGAACATGGCAACTCAAGGTGTGTGTTAACATAAATCAAAAAGCTGATTTAAAAGGGACCATTTCACAACCTGTGGAAAACAGCTGTATGCTTAGGAAATCAAGAATTGCATTTTGGTTGTGTCACTGTATCTTGTTTTCAAATATATCTTGAACTAACTATATGTGGAGAGTTGTGATGTTACAAATGGACATGGCTTGCATGTCTGTATCAAGTACAAAATAGAGATTTACTGAAATGATAAACCTAATTTCTAACCAGGCTCACATCTAAACACTAATCTCTTGCAGCTGACTTGATGGAGTTGGACATGGCAATGGAGCCAGATAGAAAAGCAGCTGTCAGCCACTGGCAGCAACAGTCCTACCTGGATTCTGGTATCCACTCTGGTGCCACAACAACAGCACCATCTCTGAGTGGCAAGGGAAACCCTGAAGAGGAGGATGTTGATACCACCCAAGTTCTGTATGAGTGGGAACAGGGGTTTTCTCAGTCCTTCACCCAGGAACAGGTTGCTGGTAAGTTCAGTTTCACAACTTTTCTCTCTGACCATTTGTTTGTTGATGAAGTCTAAAAAGGGCTTACTTCTATTTCAGATATTGATGGACAATATGCTATGACACGAGCACAGAGAGTGCGTGCTGCCATGTTTCCAGAAACATTAGATGAAGGCATGCAAATCCCATCAACACAGTTTGATGCAGCTCACCCAACCAATGTGCAGCGCCTTGCTGAACCTTCCCAGATGTTGAAACATGCTGTGGTTAATTTGATAAATTACCAGGATGATGCAGAACTTGCAACTCGTGCCATCCCAGAACTGACCAAATTGTTGAATGATGAGGACCAGGTATGCACTTACCATTATCAGGTCACATTTTCAGCTGTGTTCCCCTCAAGGAGCACGGAGTTGTGGTTATGCTGACTTGATGGATGAATTGGAGACAATCTGATTATTGTTCTGAAAGTGCTTCAGAGATTTTCAAACTTAACTCAGAACCAAAACAAATACAGATTTCAAATGTGTATTCTAGGTAGTAGTGAACAAAGCTGCAGTTATGGTCCATCAGTTGTCCAAAAAAGAAGCCTCCCGACATGCTATCATGCGTTCCCCTCAAATGGTGTCTGCCATTGTGCGTACTATGCAGAATACAAATGATGTGGAAACAGCCCGTTGTACTGCAGGTACACTACACAACCTCTCTCATCATCGTGAAGGCTTGTTGGCAATCTTCAAATCTGGAGGCATTCCTGCTTTAGTTAAAATGCTTGGGTATGTAGAGCTTTGACTTGGCATATCTTCATAACATCTGTCAGCCCTGACCTGAATGCTTGCTAATCCAAGTTTTCTTTATAGTTCTCCAGTGGATTCTGTACTCTTCTATGCCATTACTACTCTACACAACCTTCTCTTGCACCAAGAAGGTGCCAAAATGGCTGTTCGTCTAGCTGGGGGTCTACAGAAAATGGTTGCCTTGCTCAACAAGACAAATGTCAAATTTTTGGCTATTACAACGGATTGCCTTCAGATTCTTGCTTATGGTAATCAAGAGAGCAAGGTAACTATCAAGCATTTAGTTTCTCCTTATGCCGTAGGAATAAGGAAACCATAGTAGTATCCCTAAGTCCCAAAGGAAAGATGCCAAGCATGGAGAACACGTCTGTATTCTAATTCTGTTGCCAGTTTACATGCACGGTACTTGGAAATACTCCTTGGGACAGCAAGAGAATAGCTGAGATCCAGCATGACATAACTGTTACTGCCAGACTAGGACCAGGAAACTCAACTAATGACAATTCAGTCATTTAAAAAAAAATAATAAACACCTCTTTTGGTGACATTGGGCAGTCACCATCTGCCACCCAAGCTTACCTCATAGATTTGTTCTAGATATGAAACATGAATCTATTGTACTGGTTTTTAAGAAATTCTTATTTTTATGCAGCTTATAATTTTGGCAAGTGGTGGACCCCAGGCTCTAGTAAACATAATGAGGACCTATACCTATGAGAAACTACTCTGGACCACAAGCAGAGTGTTGAAGGTGCTGTCTGTCTGCTCAAGTAACAAACCAGCAATTGTTGAGGCTGGTAAGTACCTCCCTCTTTTTAACAGCTCCACTGTCAAGACTTGTCCTTCTGCTTTTATGTCAGAGCTGCTGATGCTGTCATTCTGTATTTGATTAAATGAAAAGCTCTTACCTATTATAGAAAATGTGTTTCAAAACCAGTTGGGCTCTTCCAGTTGCAACATAGCTATATGACAAGATATAACTAAAGTGCTACCTGCTTCAGTAAAACAAATACTAGATGATAAGTTCCATTTCAGGATAGAATGATATCTTCTAGTTACTATTTATTATGGCCCAAATAAGGACTTCATGCCTTCCCAAACTGGTGTCTGGTAGACTCGCGCACCTGTAGGTTTCAGCCATGGTATTGTGCTACAGAGTGACATAGCTACTTTTGACATGACTACTTTTGAAAGGAAAACATAGCTGTGTGTTAATTCACTTTGCGTTACAATATGGAAGAATCTGAAATTATATTCCATTGTCAAAAGAGTAAGACGGTTGAAAGAAGTGGGTAGTATGTAGAGCTGCAACATTTCCCAGCTTGAAAGCTCACACTCATTTAAAAATATTGGTTAAAAAACATATGTTTTTAAATGAGAGCAGGGATCTGGGTCTAGTTTTTGATATAAAAATGAGGATTGTGAGAGAGATACATGATGATATGGAAACAAACTGATTGATCTTTTAGGTGGAATGCAGGCTTTGGGACTCCACCTTACAGATCCAAGCCAGCGGCTTGTTCAGAATTGTCTCTGGACTCTTAGAAATCTCTCAGATGCTGCAACTAAGCAGGTAAAAACAGAAATGTAACATGTTCTAATGAGCATTCAAAGCACTTCTTGGTGTATGAAGATATCGATAAGCGATAGTCACAAGAGGTGGATAAGTGATGATACCATGGAACCCCTCAGCTTTTAGTTTGGTGGAAAAGAAAATGGAAACCAGTTGAACTCTAGTTAGGAAGCATAACATAGTTTGCTGGGTTCAGGTGGTATGCTATAGTATTGTCTGCTGCTAAACCAGACGTGAAGTGCATTATTTGCTATATGTAAGGGGAGGAGGGAGGCAGGGGCTTGTGCCTGCTTATGCTTTTACTGAAGTTACTGCTGCTGCCACATGGCTACCTTAAAAGTCATTCTGTGCTCTAGCAGTGTGGCATCTGTCTAGCTGAAAAGCCTAATAGAACAGACTAACCGAAGTATTAAACTTGACAATAAAACAAATTGAGGAGGCAGAACAAGGCTAGCTTTCTCCCTCCAAATCTTATGTACTGCACTTGTGTACCTTTAGTTGGAGAACAGACCTACCTCTTGGAGGAATTATTAATACTAATGCTCTGGCCTTTGTGGAGTCATGTTCTCTTACACATGCTGGCTTCCCATTCAGTTCTGGCACTGAACAAAAGAGATTCCTGCAGGCAGTATTTCTCCCACTCATATGTCTATGAAAACAGATTGCTCTGTGTAACCTGTGTTGCTAAGGCCCCTTTCACTGTTTGTGTACTTAGAGATACTCTGTTAATATGTGACCAGCCCTTTCAATCCTGTTTGACGCAATCGAGATAAGTGTGACATAGTAAAAATGCCTAGTACAAAACAGATCCATGGGATATATTGGGTTTATCAATGATTGTGCTGAAAACAATGGCTTGCAGTTAAAGGGTGAAATAAGCTGATGTAAAATGTGCCTCTTTTTTTCCATACAGGAAGGCATGGAGGGCCTTCTTGGCACCCTTGTGCAGCTTTTGGGATCAGATGATATCAATGTTGTAACCTGCGCTGCTGGCATCCTTTCTAACCTTACATGTAACAACTACAAGAATAAAATGATGGTGTGCCAAGTTGGTGGCATTGAGGCTCTTGTACGCACAGTTCTCCGAGCTGGTGACAGGGAGGACATCACTGAACCAGCTATCTGTGCACTGCGTCACCTCACAAGTCGGCATCAAGAAGCTGAGATGGCACAAAATGCAGTGCGTCTTCATTATGGACTTCCAGTGGTGGTTAAACTCTTGCATCCACCATCTCACTGGCCTCTTATCAAGGTGAGGTTACCCAGAAACTTATGTTATTAGTAGAATCCTATCTTTGAGGAAGGGAAGGGCTCATAACACTGGTGGCCACCAGCATGAGGACAGGAAGAACTGAAAACACCTCTTTGTGCTTTCCAAGTATTGATTGTGGTTAGAATGTTGGACAAATACTCCAGACGTATAGGATCAAAGTTGCAGTGGACCATGAAACTCATCATTGGGTGACTTGGAGCTACTTCAGAGTCTCCCTGTTGTGAAGGGGGGAAATGAAAATGGGGAGAGCTGTGTACATTGCCCTTGAGCTCTGAGGAAAGCTGCAGTATAAATGTAAAATTAAACCAAACAGTGGGATTTACAGAACGTCATATTTCTAATTGCCTTTCTTGTAATTGCATGCAGGCTACTGTTGGTCTGATCCGCAATCTTGCGCTCTGTCCAGCAAATCATGCTCCATTGCGTGAACAAGGTGCTATTCCAAGACTAGTGCAGCTGCTGGTGAGAGCTCATCAGGATACCCAACGCCGTACTTCAATGGGTGGCACACAGCAGCAATTTGTGGTACGTAGTTCTTAATGAAAAATGGCATTGATCAATGTAGTACGGACATGGTCCAAAATGACATGGACAAACTTCATTGGGTGTATCCAAATGCCTTTTCAGATTCCAGATTCATCAATTTATGCTTCAGATATAAATTTCAAAATGTGCATTGACAATATACATAAAATATGCCATAATTATTTAAATCATTAGACCTCACTAACTCAAACTGTTCCTGGCTGCTGTCACAGTAATATCATCTTATAAGTAATGTAATCCTAGTTACCTTAGTAGCTCTGTCACAATATCTTGAAGTGTTCTATGCAGGTACAGTAGAATAGTATTTGGTAACTTCCTTGGACTAGACTATAGGCAGCAAAATATTATCTCTAGTTTAATTGCACCCAAAGGCCTGTTTTCTGCTCTTGCTGCAGCATACCCATATAACTCCTGTCAAGATACGTTGATGCCTTTATTTGGAACCTGAGTTTTCTAAAGCCTCTGCATAACTGGGGAAGATCAGTTGTGCCCTGACTGCATAATCTTTCAAGTAAAATCAAACAAGCCCCTCAGAGCATGGTGATGTTCTAAGAAAAGTGACCTAAAGTGTACATGTAGTCCTTCAACCCTTATGGGAGAGTGTTGCAGGATCCCAGACCCACCACTGCTTTATAAAAGATTCAGGTGAAAAATCACCTGAAAACTGTCCAAAACACAGTGGTTTGGCATTATCTCTAACCAGTGGCCCTCCAAACGTTAAAAAAAAAAGCCACAGTGTGGAAAATAAAAATGAGATGTGACTGATGTTATACTTTTTGCTGATTTTCACCTGAAAAATGAAATGGAGGAGGGGTGTGGGGCTAAAGCTTTTTTCTGCTGCAATTGTCCACCCCAGTTTAGGGGCAAGAACCCTTCAGTGGTTAAATTGTGACTTCTCAAATTGTTTTGATGACTGTGTTCAACCCCCAGTTCTTAGGTGATACAGAAGATTAGCATCTTCCCTTTAATCTGACTCGCTATCTCACTGTGGGTTAACTTGAGCAGCCATAGATAGCAACCAAAATTAAATTTTAGAAGTTGCTGATAGACCAGTGTCATCCTTAAAATTTATTCTGAAAAAATTCCAGTTCTTCTTTCTTTCTGAAGTTCACCTGCACATACTTTAGAGAAAAAAAATCTTGAAGTGTGGGTTCATAATTCTGAGTCTACTTTAGTATCATAGGTGCCAACTAGGAAGATTATGTAAGTTGATTTACTTAATGTGCAATAAACACATGACCATATTTGCTAGTCAGGAAACACTGATCCATAGAAAACAAAGCAGCATAGTCTGAGAATTGTAGGTAGTTCAGAAAACTTACACACTGAAATGGTTTAGATTTCTCAGTGATGTCCTAGAAATCCTCTTAAATCATGCAAAGTACAGAATAAACTCAGTATTCATTTCTAACAAATATTCAGAAGAGACTACAGGTGAAAAATGTCATTCTTGGAAGCTAACAGTTGTTTTGATGGTCTATATTTTGACAATATAGTTTATCTACTTAGAACAAATGAAAAGCATTGAGGTAGTTGCTGCAGTTGGTTCTTTGTGGGGCAGAACATCAAAGATGTGTTTTACCTGCTTGCTACATACAGTAAAGTGCTAGAAACACTTTCCATTGTTTCTTTTACAGGAGGGTGTGCGTATGGAGGAAATAGTTGAAGGTTGCACTGGGGCCCTTCATATCCTGGCTAGAGATGTCCACAATCGAATTGTAATTAGAGGTCTTAACACCATTCCACTGTTTGTGCAGGTAGGTGGAATTCCTTGGCAAGGTAATACTTGGAACAGTTTTGATTTTGCAGAAGAGTGAAGGAGGAATTTTTTTTAAAAAAAAAACGCAACCCCCCCCCCACCCCAGATCTACATGCAGACTTGCACTGATATGATATGTTCATCTGAGCATAGTATTGGCAGGGGTTTAGTTCATGTTCCTTGTGTTTTCATAGAACTGTGGAATTTGGTATTGTGTGCAGAATTTGGCATTTTGAAAATCAATCTTAAAATGAATTAAAATTCCAGAAGTATGTTATTTAAAATCTTCAAAGCATATAGGATTTCCATTGGCCAGGAAGAAAGATTTGAGTAGATCACACAACCTGAGGCCTAAACACAGTTAGTTAGTCTGCAGTAGACCCATGGAATCAGTGGAATTTACCAAAATGTTGACTTAGCATTCAGCTCTTCATGAAGAGAGTCTACTCTAGTTACAACTTGCAATTGGATTTAGGCCTCAGTATCCCAAACTTAAAAAAGAGAATATTTGCTTCCTAATTTTGTATTTAGAACAGTTTCTTCTCCTGTCAAGAACAGTACTTTTGGATTTTGTAGGGAAGCTGAAAGTACCCAAAATACATAAATCCTTTTGTTCATGGCAACTAACTGTTTTGCTCAGTCAAAGATAATATGAAAGGTAAGTTAGGAAGGAAACATGGTAACTGTTCCTCTTAGTGTGTGGTGATGGATGCCACTTCCTAACTTCACCTTGTTTCCCCTACTGCTAGCTGCTGTATTCTCCTATTGAGAACATCCAAAGAGTGGCTGCAGGTGTATTGTGTGAGCTGGCTCAGGACAAAGAAGCAGCTGAAGCAATTGAAGCAGAGGGAGCAACAGCACCACTGACAGAACTTCTTCACTCTAGGAATGAGGGTGTGGGTAGGTGACCTTTTATGCATTGACCATGGTATGCTTCATGATATGTTGTCTTGGTTGGGATGTGGGAGCATGGTACTGTAGTGGTTATATTCCTACTTGAATGGTTGATTCCAAAAGGTGGTGCTGAGGGACTGCTGCTTGGCTCCATGGCAATGGTGCTGTGGAGTTCCTCAGGGCTCTGCTGTACCCCTTGTGCTGCTTAACATCTACAAGGTGAAGGCAAAGTGCAGATGATGTTACATTGCAACTCCCGTCAGCCCTAGGCAGCATACCCAATGATAAAGATTGCTGGGAGCTGCATTCCAAAAACATTAGGGTTCCACGGTTTGTTCAGCCCCCTCCCCACTCAGCAAGCTTAACCAAGGTCATAGGCTGAGGTGTCAAGGACATAGGCCGAGATGTTAGATGACAACTAGCTGTACCAACTGTTTATCTAACACAGGTGAGGCAGTTGGACCTCCGAATCAGTGTTTGGGTGTGTAAGGGGATTGAATCTACTTTATTGGCCCTTATTCAATCTAGACAACATAGATATGAGTGCTGTTAACACTTGTCCTGTTAAGTGATGTTCTGGAGTGGATTCCACTTCAGGTTCTGGTTTGTTGTTTTGCTCTTAGAACCACCATTGTCACTGAAGTCACAGGTAGCTTCATTGATTCAGAGTGCCTTTTAATCAGCATGGCTGATAGAGCAATTACAGTTCTGTCTGGACAGAGGTAACCTGTAAACTGTCTTGCCCTGATAATCTATCTGGACTATTGCAATACATCTGAAAAATGGCTGGGAAAGGTTTTGGTCTGGTCAAAAATAAAGTAGCAAGGCTGCTAACGTGGCTGGTGGATTTCTGAGTCCAATTCAAAGTACCAGCTTTAATCTTGGAAGTCCTAAATGGTTTGGAGCCAGGTTTCCTGAGTGTTTCTTCTAATACTGATCTACAGTTGTCCCTCCACATTCGCGAATTTAGCATTCACAGTTTTGAGTATTCGCAGTTATGGGAGGGCCTCCCCCCTGCCCTCCCCAAAGCAGCGACTGGGCTTTAGAAGCCCTGTGGCCGCTTTTGGGGGGGGGGGGAGAGAAGCAGGCCAGAGGGGTGGGAGAGGTGGCGAGGGGGCCTTCCAAGGCCCCCTTGCCACCTTGGGAGGCCCTGTGAAGGCCTTGGGAGGGAGAGGGAGGGTTGGGGAGGCGACCACAGGGCCTCCAGAGGCCCCGTGGTCACTTTGGTGGGGGAGGGGGAAGGCAGTCGTTATTCGTGGAATTTTCACATTTGCGGGGGTCTGTGGAACCTAACCCCCACAAATGTGAAGGGACGACTGTACTTGAATGATCTTCTGAGCCCCTCTTCTGGGTGGCCATGCCAAATGAGGCAAGTCGCTACAAAGGGTTTTTTGTGGCGGTACCCATTCTTGGGGCTGGGGGGATGCTTCATCCAAGGAAGCATTAGGTGAAGACTTTTTCCTATGTGTTTGTTTAATACTTCTATACACCTCCATTCTTCCTGTAGCTGGCTTTAATTTGGTTTTAGATGCTGAAGAATTTTATTCTCTCTTCTCTTGTTTTTACCTTATTTTTATTATGTTTTTAATAACTGTTAGATATTTTCATCACATTGTATGCTGCCCAGAAAATTTTGATTAGTGGATAGTTTAAATGTGCAATGAATACGTGAAGCAGAGGAGAGTATTTAAAATTCTTTGTTCCTTGAACAGCAACATACGCAGCTGCAGTATTGTTTAGGATGTCTGAGGATAAACCACAGGATTATAAGAAACGGCTTTCGGTTGAGTTGACCAGCTCTCTCTTCAGGACTGAACCAATGGCTTGGAATGAGGTGGGTTGTCTTAACACACTTCCATTTCATGTAACACTCTTCTTGGTCACAGAATTTAGTTGGGACTTTGTTTCAAATAGTGCTTTGTGGCTAAAAGGATAGTCGGTGAAGGATAGGCCTGCTTTCATTAGCAAGAATGAATGAGCTTCTTTTGGCACCTGATATGGCACCTGCTGGTTCATGTTCAGTGTTCCTAGCTGGCAGAACCAAGTGGACTCTAATGCCAGATAAATTACCTGGATGTTGGACTGCATTATGCTTATAAAAAGCATCTGATGTTCACATGAAAGAACAAGTTTCCCCGTATGAAAGGGTTTTTGAAATACTGAGTGTTGTGGCAACAACTCTAGATCTAGAGTAATTCAGCGTAAATAATCTCTAGCAAGGCAAACTGACCTGCTTGCTATATGGAAACATGCTTGGAGTGGCCCATTCTGCTGCTGCTGTTGTTGTTGTGGTGGTGTGCCTTTAAGTAGTTTCTGACTTACAGCAACCCCAAGGCAACCCTATCATGGGGCTTTCTTGGCAAGATTTATTCAGAGGGGGTTTGCCTGTGCTTTCCTCGCCTGTTTTGTAGCTATAGCTAAATAATATGTTGTACTTAATGTCTGGAAAGTGTACACATAGCAGCATTTAAGTGGCCTTCAGAACTAATTCGTACTACTAGCGGATTATATTGCTTCTGAGATGAGTTGCCTGCCTCAGATACTACTTTAATTACTCTTTACAGACTGCTGATCTGGGACTTGACATTGGTGCACAGGGAGAACCTCTTGGCTATCGCCCAGATGGTATGTATAAATTGCTTAGTTGACTTGTATAAAACCAAATATAATCTCAGTGCAAACCCATTTCATTAAGATGGTAGTTCATGTTATAATTGATGGTTACTCTCACTATGCAAGTGAGATCCTCACCAAGGCATTATGAATTAATTGCTTGTATTCTAACATATGAACAATGCTTACTGTGCACTTTTCTTTAAAATGTACTAGTGGTGTATATTTTTTTTAAAAAGGAGGTTACAAATGCTAATTGTGCAACGAGAAAGCCTTATAAAGTGTGCATTTCAGTTGTGTGCAGTGGGATAGCATTGCTGCATTGCTGTTTTAAGTAGTAAGCAGACCCTAATAGCTTGGCTGAAATTTGCTTATGCTTCTGATGGTAGCATGCTTTATTGTACAGCTGTACAAATGGACTTACTGACTTGTCAGTTTGTCCATGTGGTTTGAGTCTAGAAAATGTGAGTTCAGTGTGACTGGACTATGAAATCTCACACACTGATATTTGAAGCTTTTGAAGCATCTAACATGTTAACATGCTTTTCCCCCCCTTCTCCCCTCTGCCACCCTTAACTTTCTTAGATCCTAGCTACCGTTCTTTCCACTCTGGAGGATACGGTCAGGATGCCTTGGGTATGGACCCAATGATGGAACATGAAATGGGTGGCCACCACCCAGGTGCTGACTACCCAGTTGATGGGCTGCCAGATCTAGGACATGCCCAGGACCTTATGGATGGGCTGCCTCCAGGTGACAGTAATCAGTTGGCCTGGTTCGATACTGACCTGTAAATCATCCTTTAGGTAAGAAGCCCCACCTACCAATCTGAGAACTTGGTTGGCAGGGAGGGAACTGTTTGGGTTGGTCCATGTTGGTCATAGTCATGAATGTCAAGTGTGTAGTGTCTGCATTCAAACTGACTCATGATGTGATTTGTGAAAGTGATTAACTTAGGTGTGTCATGCTATAGGCTTGATGCAAGTCTTAACAGGCGTAACCATGTCTTTATTTTAACACAACTTTATTTTTTTTTCCTCCTACACAGCTGTATTGTCTGAATGATCTTGCATTGTGATTGGCCTGTAGAGTTGCTGAGAGGGCTCGAGGGGTGGGCTAGTATCTCAGAAAGTGCCTGACACACTAACCAAGCTGAGTTTCCTATGGGAACAACTGAAGTAAACTTTTTGTTCTGGTCCTTTTGGTCGAGGAGTAACAAATGGATTTGGGGAGTGACTCATGAAACGAAGAATGCACAAGAATGAATTACAAGATGGAATTTATCAAACCTAGCCTTGCTTGTTTAAAACTTTTTTTAATTTTTAAATCTCTGTAATGGTACTGACCTTGCTTGCTTTCAAAGTAGTTTTCTTTTTTGCAGTAACTGTAGGGTTTTTAAGTCTCTGTGTTTAAGTTATAGTGAACATGCTACAGCAACTTCTGATTTTTAAGGATCGAGTAATGGTGTAGAACACTAATTCATAATCACTCTTAATTGTAATCTGACAAGTGTAACATTGTGTAGCCTTTTTGTATAAAAATTAGACAAATAGAAATGGTCCAATTAGTTTCCTTTTTAATATGCTTAAAATAAGCAGGTGGATCTATTTCATGTTTTTGATCAAAAACTTTATCTGGAGATGTCAGGGGTAGGGGCCAGTAAAGAACTGTTGTATGGAACCTTGTATTGGACAGTTTACCAGTTGCCTTTTATCCAAAGTTATTGTAGCCTGCTGTGATACAGATGCTTCATGAGAACAGTTATACAAATGGTTCAGAATTAAAGTAAACTTTTAATTCATTTTGCTGTGTCAAGTTATTTCAGTTACTTCCTGTATAAACTCAAGTTTGGTGAAATACAAAATGTGGTATGTTGCAGTAGAACATTCATGTTGTCATTACATGTTACATAAACCTCATGCACTGTTATCAGGTGTTTAATGTGAGTAATTTTAAGCATATTTACTCAGAACTGAGTCCCAGCGTCCTTAATAGGACTTAGTTCTAGCATGTGTAATCTAGTATTGCAGTTTTTATATTCTTTGTATATATGCAAGATAAGGTTAAAAGCATTCCTTAAAGGTAATATTTATGACAGACCAGCAGTCCAGAAGCCAGCAGCAATACACCCAGGTGTGCATGAGGGGTTTAAATGTAAAAATATCCTACAGAGAAGACTTTTTCAGAACCATCTTATGGTATGCGGGAAGGCCACTATTAATTTCCACAATCATTGCTACCTCTGGCCGAGAGAGAGAGAGAGAGAGAGAGAGAGAGAGAGAGAGAGATGTTGACAAGGAACAGACTACCTAAAATGGTGGTAGACTGTTCCTTAGTAAAGGTTTTTAAGCAGAGGGTGGATGTCACCTGGCACAGAAGCTATAGCAGTGATTCTGATTTCTTGCATGAGACTAGATAGACATCCTACTTTCACGGTTCTAACTACAGTTGTCCCTCCACATTCGCGAACTTGACATTCGCGGTTTCGGTTATTCGCGGTTTTGGGAGGGCCCCCCCGGGCCCCCCCAAAACCGCTACACGGGGCCTCCAGAGGCCCCGTGAAAGACCTGGGGAGGGGTGGGGAGGCCTTCGCGGGACGCCCGGAGGCCCTCCGGAGGCCCCGCGAAGGCCTGGGGAGCGGTGCGAAGGCCTTCGCGGGACCCCCGGAGGCCCCGCGAAGGCCTGGGGAGGGAGGGATGGAGGGCCGGGGAGACCTCCGCGGGAAGGCCTGGGGAGGGAGGGAGGGAGGGAGGGCCGGGGAGACCTCCGCAGGGCCTAGCAAGGCCCCGCAAAGGCCTGGGCAGGGAGGGAGGGAGGGCCGGGGAGACCTCCGCGGGGCCTAGCAAGGCCCCGCAAAGGCCTGGGCAGGGAGGGAGGGAGGGCCGGGGAGACCTCCGCGGGGCCTAGGAAGGCCCCGCGAAGGCCTGGGGAGGGAGGGGGAGGGGTGTTTGTTATTCGCGGATTTTTCACATTCGCGGGGGTCCGCGGAACGGAACCCCCGCGAATGTGAAGGGACGACTGTACATCCATAAATTAGTTTAGTTTCAAAATCCTTGATGATGTTTGTCCCAGACATTTTTGTGGCTTTAAAGAACAAAGCCAGCACTTCTGTGTGCCCCTGACAACTGTCAAGCAGTGAAGTTGAGAAAATGTTGGAATAATGGAGCCAGTACATGGGAGCAGGCATAAACCTGGCAGATGTGTGCTGAATCAGTTCAGCTTTCGAGAGTGATTTCAAAGCCTTCCATATATTATTGTAGTCAGACCTGGTCGTTCATGTTCTAGTCACTTGCTGGTTAGGTTTCTTGAGAAAAAGAGTGCAGTTAGCATAAAGAGAAAGTTGGTGTAAATAATTACTGCCACCTGAAATTCTAGAATTTTATGAGTCAGTCTTAGGCTGCATGTAGGTAACAATGCTTTCAGTATTTATTGACAAATGGCTTCATAATCCAGTTACGCTGAAGTGATTAAAGCAGTGACAGACTTGACAGTTTATAGAACTGACAGAACTGAGTCTTTATAGAACTTCAAGAATTAAGACCTTGGGATCAAACTGGAAGGTATAAAAGTCATGTTCAGGCAGTTGCCTAAAAAGCCCTAAGATTACAACTGGGGATGGGAGACATGGGTGGTACGTAATGTTGGAACACCCAGAAGTCAATTAGTCCATTGTGTATTGGGTACAAAGAACTGAGGAGGGGTCAAATGGTAGCTGGCTGCCTTCTTCGACCTTTGTGTTTAATTTTGAAAAGTAGCATTTAGGATGCTCTTGAGATGTTAGATGGGGTTCAAATGCCACTTGGCTCATTCCCAGTTTTAGCCCTATGTGTGGTCAAACCTGAATAGGACTATCAATTGGATCTGGGCATCTAAAGCTTAAAGCTCTAAAGTTGCCATCTGCCTTGTGGAGGCACATTATTAGAGGGTGACTTTGAAGGAAAAATGACAAAGTTAAGTTACCCTCCCTCCATACCATGGTATGCCAGAAGCTGACCTTACGTATCTTAATTACCTTGACCCCCAAACTAACAGAATTATTTAGAAAAACATCACATTTTTTTTGTCAATAAATGGCACTTTAAAAATTATATATGGTTTATCAGTACTGCCTAGGCACTACAGCATTTGATGGAAAGCTGCAATATAAACTCAGTACTTACAAACTCAGTACAGGGAGCAAACTAAAACAGTAAATGTGCTAGCTTGCATTATGTGTAAAATATATTTTCTGTGTTCAGGGTGTAGGAATACAATACCCATAGGCTTGGAAATGTAGGTTTAATTTGTGACAGTGCAAGCTTGATTTCAGATACCCATCACGACCTTGGTCTGGAAATGTGCATATGAAAAGAAGAAGCAGCAGTGAAAAAAGTTAAATTTTATTTAGAAATACAAATCTGAAAACCAAAATAAAAAACTATAGCTGTTGCATGGCCTTAGTTGACTCAGCCTTGATGGTGTTCAATTTTCTTGAGGATTTCAGAAGCCAAGGAAGCAATTACTATATCAGCATGGAAGCTAACAAAGTGGGGGGAAAGCAGCAGTTAGCACAGTACACTTAGAAGGGTGAACTAAAGTATTTCTTTTAGATCTTATTTTAACCATATTTTAGAAATGGGGGGGAGGTTTGCTACATTTCCCCCATTCATTAGGAAAAACACACCCATTCCTTTTTACTCCACAGCTGCTATTATCTGTAGGAACTAGGTATGAAACTAGTGCATATTTTAATACAACATGATTGGACCTTTTTTGCCCTGACAAGCTGATGTAGCACACCATGTTATGTAAATCTTCCTTCACAACTCAGCCCTAGCCAGCCATGGCCAGTGGTCAGGGATGTACTAAAAAACATCTGCAAGGTGCTAAGTTGGAAAAAGTTGGTTTGCTTTATTATCTCACTACACTACCATTTTTAAGAAAAAATGAAGATATGGTTTAAAAAATGCTGAGTTTCACTCAAAAATGATTTTCAAGTTGTAAGGCTGAGAGAATCTATACTTGTGTATAATTTGACCAAAAATGCTAGAGAATAGGCAAGGCTAAAGAAGTAGAGCAGAAGTCTGTTGTCTGTGCAGCAACATGCTCCATGTGTAATTTAATTCAAACTCCAGTTGATATTTTCTCTGCAGCCTCTAAATGCTCAAAACTGGCAGAGGGAAAGATCTTGCAGAGCAGAAGCATGTGCGGGGTGGGGGTGGGGGTGGGGAGGTTCTCTTGCAAAGAAAACCACAAAAAGATGATTTCATCCATTGTCCTTAGAATGAGTTTTTTCAAGTCACATGTGACATTTTTGAAATTAATCCAGTTTGACTGCCAGTTGGACCAGGAAAAGCCCATGTTTCTATTGGACAGGGTTTCAAGGGGGGAGTACCATGGGGGAAGGATGATTTAAAGGATGATACAGAAGTTGGGGGGGCATTTATCCCAGATTAAGAGGAGGTGAAAGAAGGTAAGAGCTGTGCAAATAAATCCAAAAGTAGATATAGCTTTGCAGAGGGAGAAAGTTCCCATTTTTTTTGTGCCTCTAAAACTTATGTAGGCAAGCAGAAAAAACTGGGTGAGGGATGGAGAACTTTGTTTTACTTAGTATTTGTGTACCAAGCGTGCATCCATTTTTAGCAGTTTTCCGACACAATATTTTTTGCAACAGTGACACATCCAGAAACAGAAAAAAATTATGAACAACCAGTGAAGTAGTGGTCAACATAAAGCAGAAAGCAATAATTTCCTACAGATGAGTGGTAGATCATCTCTTAAGAGCTGCAAATGTCAATTCACATCTCTGCTTCAGCAGCTCTGCTTAAACATAGTTCCCTTTTGGTAAAAGGTATTGCCAAAACTAAAGGTAAGTATTCCATTAACTTAAAGCATTTTAGGAACCTTTTAACATTCTTTATCTACACAATGCATCATGGATTCTCAATATTCCACTGATAGAAAGTTCATTGTGCATCTGAATGAGTGAGAACCTTGGAAGATAACTCAATAGTCTGTATCTTGACCCAAAGGGACAAAAATTTGTTTGCTGTTTCAGACTGATGTAACGTATTTGACATTCAAGGATGTCTTGATATTGCCTATATAATTCCCATAAATGATAAAATTAAGGAGAATGACCCTCAAGAGTTGACAAGAATACTCAGTATCCACTCAAAGCAGATACTACACATTCATGTAGCTATAAACTGTTGTAATATTATCAATTTAGGCCAAACAGGGACTTGCCTCTTTTTAGAGGCTCAGGCACAGGGAACAAGCAGAACGCAAAACTTTATACAGTTGGACTCCTGTATCCATGGAACCAATACCTGCTGTTTCAGTTATCCGTGGGACACAAAAAGAAACACATACCATAGGGTCTTCTAGAAAATGCCTAGAGAGGTATCCTCTCTAGACATCGTTTAGGTCCTCCAACACAACTCTGGTATTTTTAACCAGGAGTCTCATTATTTTAATAGTGTCCGCTGTTATCTGCAGTTTCTGGTATCCACGGTAAATCTGGGAACCAAGCCGCCATGGATAAGGGGCTCTGACTATATGCTTTAAAAAAACAAACAAACTGAAAAGCAAGCTTTTCCAACAAGAAGTAATAAAAATAAAGTTCTCTTGAGTTCAGAGGACCACGGAAAAACCTGGAGGTTGGGTTTTATCCTTGTAAAAGACTGGGTAATGTATACATAAATGTGTGTAGGGTGTTGTCAGAATGAAAAGTAAGCAAGAAGCTTTGCTTTATTGGGGCTTAATTCATTACCCTTATGGTTAAACGGATTCTTGGCTACTTTTCCATCTGAGAGAATTGCTAGACATGAGATAGAATGGTATTGCATGAGGAGATGTAGCTATAATCCAAAGACGCACTCAGCAGGTTCAGTGGGAATCGTTGTATGGACAGGAGCCTGCTCCCAGACACGGACTGGATTGGGATAAGGGTATTACCAGAGACATGTCAGCAATAAACTACATGGGAGGAAGGTGAAATGTGATAGCCATGGTGGCATCACCATTACTACAGGAGCTTTCCCCACCCAGCCCAATGGGTACTGTGGTAAGAAGGAATAAAACAACATGAAATAATGCCTTCAGCAATGCTCTGGATGGATGAAGAAAGATGTGAAGAAGGAAAAAGATACAAATGAGTGTGGAGAAAACAGGAAATCGTCATGTGAAGTGTACATTTTTCTGCAATGTGAGCAAATGTGGAGTGGAAATAGGGAAAAGAGAGCCCTCCCCCATTTGCATTACGCACAAGACCAAGCTTAAAAGTCCATCATAGCTGATAGCAAATTCTGTGTTGTAGTTGTAAAAAAAAATAAGGTTGAAATGAAAAAGTACATAAAGAAAAGTATTAAGACTTAGCCATACAACTGCAGGGAGAGTATCTCTTCGAAGAGTAAGTATATTTTATTTCTATTTCTTTCTGCAGGAGAAAGTGGAATTGTTTTCAAAGAACATCCAGTAGCCTGTGTTTTGATATTTCTTATTTTGTTCATACTGAAACTGACATAGTTTTTTCTTTTTTTAACCTCAGCCTTATCTGGCTGAAATCAGTTGGTACTGTTATCTAGATTATCATTTTGCAGAAGGGAAACAGGCAGAGAAAATATGACAAGCCCATGACCTGCTATGGAATCCATGGCTGAGCTAAAATTTCAGCACATATCCAAAACTGGATTAGAAGAGAATACAGACCATTCTAATTTTTCAGCCACATGAGCCATTTCCATTTGCAAATCAAAGGGAGGCTGAGAAAGAAAAAGGATACCACCAACTTGAACAGTAAGAGAAACTAGATTGATAATGGCCTTTGGTAATATCCTAATATACCAGGCAGACTAACATATTTATTCTTCTGGAATTATATTTCACATCTTAGTTTTATGGCAATGGCTTCTACAGAATCAGACTTGTCCTTGTAGAAAAGCACAACTTGCTCCCTCAGACAAGTGCCTAGATTTGATTCCTGGCTTTAGGAAAGGCATACCAGCTGCCATACCTTATGCTGCATTAACATTTGCCTTCAGTTGTTACTGTGGTGAAAAGGCATGCTTGACAGCTGGTTACTCCACTACAAAGAACCTTGAGCCAGTGGTATAACCCTGGATTCAGCAAACCCCCAAAGCAGGCAGTCTGTGGTGGCCTTGCCAGAAGGTGGTATGCTTTAACTATGATGTCATAAGCCACTGCTGCAGCCAAAGCTGATATATATGCTTTCAGAGAGGCTTGTGGGCATCCCACAGCTTCAAATATTTACTTCTCATAAAAGACACACAAAGCACATCTCTCCCTGCTCGGTATCTAAAAGTATTCAATGTTCACCACCACCACTGCTCTCAGGGAAGGCAGCAAAGACCATTTTCTGCATGCATGCAGGAACAACTGACTTTCTGGACATGAGGTGAGATGCTGGAAAGGAAGGAAATGGAAAGGAGGGGGTAATGTACTAACACAGGTCTGAGTTGTCACATCAGGGGATCAAAGTGAGAGTAGGAGAGTGAGAGAAGCTACAAAGCTTTGAATGGAGTTTTGACAAGACCATAATGTAGGAAGAGGTGGATTGGTAAAATAATGGGTAGAGTTTTAATGCTGTGCTGTGCTGTTTTTAAAGTTTGTTTATGGTCTATTTTAATGTGTTCAATGTTTTAACTTTATAAATTATTTAATTGCTTTTAAGTAACTCTTATATTAATACTTTTATTAATGACTTTTTACAGTTTTAATCTGCATTGTCTTTAAATACAGGAAGCCCATGTATGTTGTTAAATCACCTTGAGTCCCATTATTGGGAGAAAGGTGGGATTCAATATAATTAATTAATTAAGCAAGCAAGCTTGTAGTGCATGAGGCAATTACAGAGAGATGGAGAAGGGGGGACGTGCACACAACATGGAAATTACAGAAAACCAAAGGGAACTCACCTGGCAGTTTGGGCCAATCTTTCTAGTGTATGAACAAGAAATTCTCCATCATTCTTGAGGCTTTGAGAGTGCTTCTCATTTGAAGTTATCTGTAATCACAGGGAGAGTTATCAAAGGTCTAGAAAGACATTCTTCCTTGTCAGGTGTGGGGGAGAAACAACAGTTAAGTAGAACTTCAACCTGATCACCTGGTACACTGGGAGAACAATCCCTTTTGCTCTACCACAATATTTCTCATTGTGGACTTGCTGCTTCAGCTGCAGTGTTGCCAGAAATGCCATTTGGAGGGGCACACTGATAAGAGCTTTATGTCCCTATTCCCTCAACTGTAGCCTAAATGAGTCAACAAAAATCCCAAGGGCAGATTAGGTTTTACGATACTGGCCAAGAACCTGCATTAGCACATAGCTATGACGACAGAGCTCCACCATCACAGCTAACTCTGCCACTGCTACCTGACAAAACCTAGCTCTTAAACCAGTCCAAAACAAAGAGTTTCTTGGACTTTCCTAAATGCTACAGATGATGTTGGGAAATGACAACTGCAGAGCTCTCCCGGGCATGGGGAGTGTTGATACAAGCAGCTGGAGAGACCCCTTGGGATCCTGTCGCAGCTGCTTGTCTCAACACACCTCATGACCAGGCGAGTACTGTATATGTCATTTTCCAGGCCACTGATCTGCAGCGCTTCAGAAACTCTTTAATTGGGGTGCTGCTTGGCTTAAGAGGTAGGTTTTGGGGGTTGCATTTGTCCATTAACAACTGTGAACATGAGTCCTAAAAGTTACAAGATTGCAAGTGTGGCTTACAATCTCATAAATATTGAACACATACACACATCCTGTTTGATGGTAGGATGAACAGCACCACATAAACTTGCATGGACAATTAATTCTTGTGCTTGTTTATAGAAACATTTAAAAAGTGCTTAAAACCACTGCTGTTTTAGAAGATGTCTCACAAAACACTGGACTATCATAATGCATCATCCATCAGAACCACAGAAGCATAATTATCTTTCCACACCATCAAAATGAACAAGTGATGCACACAAACCTCTTCCTAGTAAACTGGAATTGGTGACCGCTGCCCTTGTAAATCCTATGCATTCTGAGTCTGCATTATGTGTTACAGCGATGTGTTTATTGTTTTCATTATGGTCTTGAGAAATATAATCTTATAACCTGTAACATCACCTAATAACCTTCAGTGCAATTGATGTGATGACAAAAATGCTGTGCGTGGTAATAAGAAACTTCCTAAAACTGCAACACTGAGTTGGCCAAAAGTGAGCCAGGTCTGAGATATTAACACAAAGACACCCAAAACATGAACTCTGTGTGTAGGTCCTATCTGCACACAGATATCCTTCCACACAATATTTCAGGGTGCTTCTGTGAGTTTATGATGCACAAATACTCTCTTAACCGTACATCTGAATGAGAAATTTATATGTGTGCGAATGACTTGTGTTCACTGGAGTTCCTCTACAAAGGAACATAGGAAGCTTTCTTATACTGAGTCAGACCACTGAGCCGTCAAGCCGTCAACTCTTATTGGCAGCAGCTCGCCAAGGCTCATCAGGTCGGATTCTTTCCTAGCCCTACCTGAAGATTCCTCATATTCTCTGGTGCTTTCCCATCTAAGTACTGATCAGGTCCAACTTGGCTCACCTTCTGAAATCAGGTGCAATTGTTCAGAGTGGCATGGTGCCCTGTGGATACAAATAACTTCAGGAGCTATTTTATGTTCTGCTGAGTTTCAGATGAAAACACAAATGAATGTGTGCACTGGCAAGTCTCTTATTAATATATATTCCCTCACTTTCCACATGCTTTTGTAACATTTCATCAGCTCAACTGAACGGGATATGAAGTCTTGCTTACACCAATTTATTCTGATGAGTTATAAGCACATTTTGAATTCTTTACAATCACAGTAGCTGTTCATTTAATTAAAACACTGTAATTAAATCTTGCTGTAAGTGTCCATTCAGTGAAATTTAGTAAGAAATTCAAAATGACTTTTCTTTATGAAGCTAATAAAGCATATTACAGCTTTCCTCTGTTTTAATACAATTAGACAAGAATGAGACACAAGGAACATCACTGGGATGTAAATATCCCAGTTGCTCAAATACAGCATAAAAGTGCAGGTGAAACCTTATTTTAGTAAGAACATTCAACACATTTATTAAAGAACACCAATAAATAAAACAGTATTTTATTACTGTTCTAATAATTTGTATGGAGTTATATTTATCTGCCAATTTTTGTCTGATTTGAGTCTCAGAACAAGATCATTAATAAACATTAGCCTATATTCTAGGTTAAAAGGGAAGATCAGGGTCTTTGCTTCACTTCTGTGGTTTATATTTCCACACTACTGAATTAGGCTTCCCCCTCCATGCAATTAGTCACAACTTGCAGTTTTCAATTTACAAGGACCTTCAAAACTAATTAACCTGAAGAATGAATTACTTTCATCCTTGTGAAGGAGATGGTTTTCACTTGCCCCACTGCAACTTCAATTATGTTGCAAGTTTGGTTTCTGGTTAGGAAAACTGCACTGTTTGCAAGGTACTACAGAAGACTGAAGGAGATTTTGGTAATGGTAGGGTGGGGGCTAAGAATTTACAGGTTTACTTGGTACTCATGCATTTGCTTTCTACTTTTACCTACACCTACTGCAATCAATAACAGCATTTGAAAGGAAGTGAGTTTAAGTACATGCATGGATAATATCTGGTTTCCACACTGAAGTCAGATAGCATGTGCACTGTTTTACACATTCCTTCGATTCCTTTCCTTAATTCGTCTCTAATTATGGAAGTCTGGAAAATGTGAACTACTCTTTCCTTGACAACTGAGGACACTTCCCCAATTTTTTAAAAAATTCCACACACCTGTGTTCTATAATTCCATTGATACCCTATTTTATTCAGCACATGGACCTTAGGCAAATCTCCACTTAAACCTCCCTCCTCCTTGAATGTGCATTGGGGACAAATGCCTGTTCTTTTTCATCGTGTCTGCAACTTTATTCAGAAACATTCTAAGGCTAAGCAGTTTTGACAAGCACACCCCCTCCCCCTAATATGGGGTGCTGACCTGTGCTTCCCACTAGGTATCTTTTCTACTGCAGTGACATTAGTTCTTACAGTAATCAAATGTCTGCCAAAGTATTTTATAATGGAATCCTCAGTGTTCATGGAGCCATCGCACCCATGCAGAAGAATATGGAACCCAGTGTCTTATAACTTAAGATTGACACAATAAAGGAAACAACTATTTTTTTACAAAAGCATTTTCGTTCCACATTGGACGGTCACTCAACAACAGCAACAATAAGGGGCATTATGACATTAAGGGTATCTTTGTTACTTCTGTGAATCAAACAGATGTCAGTTTAAGATAAGTTTCATTCCTCCTGTTTCCAAAGTCAGAGTTCAGCCCTGGAGCAGGTAAAGTAATTTTAAAGAAGCGTCTCTTTGAGTATAATCAAAGTGCTTTGCCTTCATCAATATTATTGCAAACTGCCCCTCCCATACATTTGGCTGTCAGGGCCAGGATGAGTGTTTAATATCAGCAGGAATGCCTTAAGGGTTGGACCACCAGAGGAAGTACAAGGCCCATATGCTGGAGGGCTTCTAAATTTAGCTGCCCCATCTTTAAAAAAAACAAACACTCAGACCAAGAACCTGCCCCTTCAGCACACACTTTCTCCCAGCTTTTCCCTTTTGTTTCCATCACCCCAGTGTCCACCCCCCCCACACACAACATCATGAGGTAGGAGCAGTGTCTTTTCTTCCATTGTCTTTATCTTAATTTTTAGAAAAGGCTTATTTTAATGCTGAGAAGAGTCTCTAGGTATGGCTACGGGGTCCAGAGGCAGTCAGGAGAAGTCAAGATGTGGCTGCAACTTCCTCTACAGTGTGCTTGACTTTTGCTAACAGTTAAAAGAAAGTATCAGAGAAAGTAAAAGGTTCTCCTGCCTAGTGGTAAGAGAGAACAAAAACAGGGAGAGGTCACTCTGGGAGGGGGAAGAAATCAGAGAGAGTGCATGGGCTCCCCAGGGAGAAAAGCACATGTATGGGGAAGAATGAGAAAATGCTGGTGAGGGATGGAAAGAGGAGAACCCATCTGAGCAAGGAGAAACTGAATCTGAGGTTGATCCCTCTAAAGTATATGTCTCTGAGGATATCTTGATCAGGGCCCTCAACGGTGTCACCACTGAGTATCAGAGGTCAGTATCAGCGCTTACAGTTTATAGGCAGGCTTGAACTCCCAGGTGCAACAGATCAACCTCATCTTTTGGAAAGATTTTGCACATAACATTTTTAATGGAGAGGCAAGGTTCACTCAGCCTTCCATCCTTTCGTAGGTCGGTAAAATGAGTACCCAGCTTGTGGGGGCAATTAGCTAACACACATTGGAAACTGTTTAATGCAGTTAGATGTGTAAATAGCTGTTGCTTAAAACAATTTGTAAGCTGCTCTGATAGCCTTGTGGCTGAAGAGTGGGGTATAAATAAATAAATAAATAAATAAATAAATAAAATATACAAATGCAGCTTGTGTGTGGCAAGAGCAAAGCAAGTTAAGCAAGTTCAGCTGATATTGTCAACTGCTGACTTGTACAAACAGGCCTGGGTAATGATGATTTGCCATTTAAACTCAAACCAAATATGATAAAAGCTAGAGCACTCCAGGTGTTCTTTGGCATGCATCATTATAGACCTGTATACTCAGACAGATTATAAAGATTTGTAACCCTTCAGATCTCAACAAATATACGTTAGAAAAAGCAGATATCCTCAACAAGGAAAAAACAAAGGAAAAGACAGAAGAGGGGAGTGTACACTTCAAACCCTTGAACTTATTTTTCCTTTCTTCTTTACACGCTGAATCTTTTAAAAAGTTCAAAGTCATTTACACTTAAAACTTGGCAAGACATATACTGCTTGAAAGCAACTCTTTCAATATGTCTGTGATTGCTCTTTGGCCTCACAATCGAAAGGGTGTTCTCCATTTTTAATGTATACACTACTGAAAGTTAAACAAAGAAAATCAGTGAAGTGTGATATCTTTCAGTGGAATTGTTCCTGCGGATGCATACACTTATAGCTTTAAATATATAACATACATAAGTAACATGGATGCATAAGCACACACACATAAGAGTCAGTGTGGTGTAGTGGGTATTCTGCAAACTAGGCTTGGAGAGATCTGGGTGTAAATGCATGACAGGGAGTAGGACTACATGACCCTTGTGGTCCCATTTTAACTCTATAATTCTATGAAATTTCTACTCAGCCACAGTCTTTATTTTTTGGAAGCCCCTCCTTTTTCACCAGTCAGCTCCACCAGAATTTTGGTGTGCGGTACCCATATAAACACTCAGGATTGAACCAGCCTGATGATCATTCTAGGGCAGTTAAAGCCCAGTACTGTAAAAGACAAAACAGCCCATTTTGTACACAATCTCTCAGTTTAGCCGTATCATAGCCTATGATACATTGGTTAATAATAAACACATATACCTAACAATACCTTCTCTCCCACATCAAGGCTATTTCTCTGTAAGAATACATCAACAAAAGCTGCCTCAGAATGTAAAAGTATTGCTATGATAGTGCCTAATGATCGTATGGAAACAGTTCTTTAGATTGCTGCCCTATCTTCTAACACAATTGGAGAATGCTAAAATGAGACATAAAACTATAATGCTTTTAAAATAGGGAATTAGTTTAGGACTATCAATAGATTAATGCAGTCTCTTACTCAGCTAGCCATTCTTGATACCCTGGAACTCAAGCAAGGTTGTCCAGCGCATATGAACAAGACTTCGATTTTCTAGAAATCTGGTACTATGGAGGATGACTGAGGGCATTTCTAACGTCCACAATTGTTGTTTTCTACTGTGAAAGAGAGAGGTTTAGGCAGAAAGAAAGGAAGACAATTTTCTCACCGATTCAACAAATCAGTCTCAGAAATAAACACAGTGAGACTATGCCCAAAGTAGATTATAATGTAATACTGTTAACAGCTAAATATATCCTGTGGTTACTTCACTTCAGTAGAAATCTTTTCACTTTCTCAGAACTGTTGTATCTTGACTGTGGTTTTGAGTTCCAGAGACTCATGTACCACATGTACCCAAAACCACAAAAAATCAAGCTGTAAGCAGATCTTGGTATCATTATAATAAAATGAAGCTCTTCTCCTTCTCTTTATATCTTCACAATAGCAAGAGCAACAATGGGCCCATCTATACGAGAGGGGGGGGGAATGGAGTACCTCGTAATAATGGCATTTTGCAGCAGCAGCGACATGTCTTAATGATGCTTTTGGCCTCAGAAGCCCCTATAAACTTTGCATGCCAGATGGCGGCTGCGAATGATTTACTCGCACTAGTTCTTTGTCACCTCACTTTAAAAAAATCATCTAAGGTGCGCTGGAGCAATATAGCAATTTTTTGAATTAAAAGTATAGCAAAAAAACAACACCTCACCCTATTTATCGCCTTAGCAATCACTCGCTAAGGCAAAAACTCAATATGGTGGCAGCAGGCGATTGCCCTGTTAGAAAGCCCTCCCCTGTGCTCACCTAAACAATCAGTTTTGCACTTCCTCTCATATGGGGAAGCGATTCAAAGTGAATTGCTTGTCCGAATGAGCAGGAATGCATATCCCCCTTGCTGTTTTAAAAAAAATTATGGGAAAAGCCATTTGCCATTTTGGGCCTCCTCCTTCCGAATACTGTGGATTGGTGCAGGATTTCATTTAGACAGGTAGGATTCCCAGCGAATTCCATGAGGGTTATTTTGCCCGTTTAGACAACCCCAATGTGAGTATCTTGAGGTGCCATCTACTCCTTGTTCATGGGGTAAGAAAAATATATATTATTAAACAATGAGCATTAAGTGGAAAAAAGAGGGGAAATGGAAGAGAATTAACATTGAGAGCAATTGGCTCTTTACATGGTAATACCTATAGAGTTGCACATGCATATGTCATGCCTTCTGAGCTTTCTGAAACATTAAAGATCACTCACAATACTCTGGCTCATCTTTTTGACTTCTGCCAGGGGGAGGGGATATTCCTTTTCCTATCAGGAAGAATGGAAAACTATGGACAGCATTTCCCAAATACTGAACAACTGGGTGGAATGTCTGACTGCACATGGAAAAATACCAAGCTTAATTAAGGATGAGTCAAAGAGGTGCTGATTTTAAAAATACACAAATAGCATGACAAGCTATTTCATATTATTTCCTTTTACATGTCAACGTCATTATGGTGGATCCAGATAGCAAGTATGAACCAGGTTGCACATCCTATATATTTCCTGAAAATAATCTTTGGCTAGATCAGAATGTTTGTTGGTATTTTTTTAAAATGGCAGACACTGGAAATGCAGATGAGGAGACAAAAGTCTGATCACAGTCTCAACTCTAACGTCAAAAATAGTATTGAAAAGACACCAATTCTATGGGGAGGGGAGGAGGGGTGACTTTCTAAATCAATGATAGTTAGGCCTAGTTTAGGATTTCCTGATCTATACTAGGATTTCCTTTCCACACTCACACCTAATGACTTTAAGGGGGGTGGGGGAAAATATGGATCAAGAATAAACAGTCCTTCACATATTACTCTTTCCTAAAAGAAACAATCAATTTAAAATAATTAAATAAAATAATTCCATATGTACATTGCAAATGGGATTTTCTCATAAAGGGTCACACAACTACCATTTGATCATTTGTGAGGATGGGTGGTTTAATCATATAGGTGGACAAAAATAATTCACAATCAATCTTGGCTTTAATTATGAAAATATTAAAGTTTAATGGTTTGAAGTCAAGGCTTGTTATACATTCAATAACTGTGGACCTTTTCAGTGGTGAAAAGATAGGATGCATTTTGTGATTCTCATGTGCATTATGTCAACATTCTCTCTCTCTCTCTCACACACACACACATACTTGTCTTAGTGACTCAGACCACTTGTCCATCCTGCTCAGGTTGTTCATATCGGTAAGGCAATCAAAGCATTGAATGCCAATGGCAACAGCAGGGGGTGGTAAATGCACCATACATAGGTTTTAGTCCAAAGTTAAAGTGAAGTATCCAAGGTGATGAGTTCTATTTCCCAAATAGGTTCAGTCCTTCCAAAAGCCTTTTTGCTATTTCCTTGAACCATTATTTCAAAGCAATAGCAAATGTAAACACAGCAGATTTTCACTGCTGTAACTGCAAAAACAAACAGACCTGGTGATTAGGCTAAATGATTTACAACAGCAGCTCTTGTGATGAGGAGAAACAACTCTCTCTTTCCCACATATATTATAGGAAGGCAATAGGTAGGCGGATTATCCTGTTGTCGGGCTGCTGCTACCTCTGATGCCCACAAACAAGAATGCCCTTGCTTTTCCAACTAGAGACAAAGGCCAAGTACCCTAAAATTTAGGAAGCATCCAGGAAAAAATAATAAACCCAGTAAGTGCAAAGAAATTGCATAAATATCCATAATATTTAGTTTTATCTGGTTTAAGACCAAGACAAAGTACTTATGTTTCCTCCTAACAGCAGGGCACTTAGATCTGTTGCAGGTTACTTTTCAGTAGATGGTAAACAAATACGTTAAAACCATCACCAGCCAGGAAGTCCAGTTCCTCCTTACTACAATATTTTATCAGTTTTGTCTAGAATCAAGTGAGAAAAAAAGTGATGTGTATGGAAGAACTACATATTAAATGTCCACAGAATGAGTGGGGCCTTCATTGTACCCTATTCAGACACAGGAGCCCTGGTGGCGCAGTGGTAAATGCCAGTACTGCAAGTTACCACGATGCAAATTCGATTCCAGAGGGTTCCAAGGTTCACTCAGCCTTCCATCCTTTCGTAGGTTGGTAAAATGAGTACCCGGCTTGTGGGGGCAATTAGCTAACATGCATTGGAAGCTGCTTAATGCAGTGTAGATGTGTAAATAGCTATTGCTTAAAAACAATTTGTAAGCCGCTCTGATAGCCTTGTGGCTGAAGAGCGGGGTATAAATAAATAAATACATAAATAAATACATAAATATATAAATAAATAAAATATCCAAAAGATGACCATGGGATATCCACAGGATATGCAGGCTACATTTAAGAACAGCTTGAAAATGCTGTAAGATCCAGTCTAAACATCAGATATAGCATCACTCAAGGCTATGATGTGGTAAGTACAGTTCCTCCTGGCCACTGTTGGCCACACATAGTTACACAGAAATTAGATTACTCACTGGGCTGAACACAGGGATGCTTTTGAAAACTATTCAGAAAGTTCAGTTGGCACAGAATGTGGCAGCTAGATTACTAAACAGTACTAATCACTGGGAGCCTCTGGAACTGTTTTACTGGATTTCTGTTCATTTCAGGGCAAAATTCAAAGAGTTGTCTTTTATCTTTAATTGCCATAGTTAAGTACTGCCTTCTTTCCTATGAAGTGCCCATGAATTGGAATTGGTATCAGAGGCTTTTTGTGTGTACTCTGCCTTTATAAGTGAGGAAGCTGGGATCCTACGATAAGACTTTTTTAGTGGTGGAGTACGGCTTATGGAATATGATCTCCAGGGAGATTTCTTTGCATCTGCTTCATTTCTTTATAAGATTATCCTTCATCCAGACAGTTTCCCAGAATAACTAACATATTAAAACAAAACCAGAACACCTAGAACACATGACACAAAAAGAAAGAAGGATGGAGGGGAAAGAAGACACCAAGCGAATTCAGGCACCAATTAAAATAACAGGTCTCAGAAGACCTCTAAGAAATAAAAAAAACCAAACTAGTGACCCATCCTTCCCCGAAGTGGCTGTAATGCTGTCAGATGTTCTTTGGTTTGTAGGGTGATAACTCTAGAAATTAGTGGACTGTTGTTGCTTTAATACAGCACAAGATGTTTCTGGGAACTGTAGTGCAAACTCTTCTATGTTCTTGTTTTATGGTAGTGCCCAGAAAATATTGATATTGAACAGCTATTTCGCTGATTTTTAGTGCTGTTTTTATTTTGCTTGTTGTAATCTGTGGTTCTCACAATGCCTAGCTCCTAATTATTGTTACTTTTTTAAAACTGAAAAACAGGACAAAAATCTTATTAAATCTCTTAAACAGCTACACATTAGGAGCACAGCTGATAGGCCACCAAAATGTTGTTCATCTCATCTCATCTCATCTCTTTTGGGTTCCATTTGAATTCCACTGACATTTCACTTAAGCAAGAACCTCCAAGCTTGCTTCAATGTTGCTTAAGGCCAAATCTAGTGATGGACTTGCGATAGTTGGACCTCCCTTGAGAAACTTTATTACTCTCTTCAAAATTATTTTGGCTTACTTCAAGATTCCTCAGGTGTTGTGCCTGAGGAGGAACTCTTGTATTTACTTTGAATTTTACCTAGGTGAAATATTGGTGGAAACTCTAGAAACAGGTCTGTCAGAAGAAATTCGTGCTGACATGTAAATCACTGAATTTTTACAGTATGACATACCTTAAGTATTTCTGGGTATCTTATGATCAGGAAATTAAGGCAGGCAAGGGAATGACATTATCACTTTTCAAACAAACATGTGCTTTACCTTTTCTTTCATCTTTCAACTAACAAGTTTTAACTAAGCTGGGTTCTGTGGTTTTTTTGATATAAATGATATTCATTATCTGATATCTGTGATAATATAAACACAAGCATCTTTTGACTCACAGGCACTCTCCTCACAGGTACTGTGGGGTTCACAATTATCTCAGGGTGAATGATTAGTTATATCCTTGAGTTGTAACTCAAGAAGGCAAGGTTCAAAGAATAGGCATTGAAGGAAAGTATCTTAACATTAGAACTAAACAGGATATGTTTTCTGAGCCAAGAAAGCATCTGGTCAGAATAGCTGACTGCCTTCATTAGTAGAAAGGAGAATGTGTTCCTTTTGATTAGCTTGGACCTCTCAGCTTTTGATACTATTGACCACAATATCCTTCTGGACTGTGCAGGACTAGAGTAGGATGTACTACTTTAATGCAGTTCTGCTCCTAACTGGCAAGTGCTGGAAGATGGTTACTCTGACCCATGGGAATTATCCTGTAAGGTGTCACAAAATACAATTTGTCTCCCACACTGTTTAATACATATTCCAAGGGAAGCTCTACAAATATTTGACTTCAGAATCATCACTATACGAGCTGATGTGACTTAGTTATAGCTCTCCAAGAAGGTGCAAGTCTGTGAGTCCCTGTCACATTTGGAAACAATAATGGGCTGGATGAGAGCCCAGAACTTGAATGCAATGCATTCTGTGTGGCTGCAATGTGCTCTGTGTGGGATAGCACTTGGAAACTGGCTCAGAAGATGAACTAACAGGCATTAGCCAACCTAATGGCCCTGCCGATACAAGGGGGGGGGGAATGGAATACCTAGTAGTAACTGCATTTCGCAGTAGCAGCGACTTGTCTTAATGGTGTTTTTGGCCCTGGAAGCCCCCAGAAGCTTTGCATGCCAGATGGCAGCTGAGAGTGATTTACTCGTGTTGGTACTTTGCTGCCACAAATTTTTTTTTAAAAAGTTGTCTACGGTGCACTGGAGTGATAGAGTGATTTTTCGAGTTAAAGGGACAGCAGAGCAACAACAAAAAACCCACTCCGTTTTATCACCTTAGTGATAGCTCGCTAAGGTGAAGATCCAACATGGCAGCAGTGGGCCTATTAGCAAGCCCCGCCACCATGCTCGCCCGGCCAATCAGCTTTGTACTTCCTCTCATATGGGAAAGGGATGCAAAGTGAATCACTTGTCCTAATGAGCAGGAATGCACACCCTCTCTCTGTTGTTTTTTAAAAAAACTATGTGAAAAGCTGCAAAGGCTTTTCCAGGGCTGTGTTTGCCATTTTGGGGCCCCCTCCTTCTGAATACTGTGGATTGATGCTGGATCCTATTTAGACAGGTCGTATTCCCAGTGAATTCTATGAAGGTTATTTTCACCATTTAGACAACCCCACTGAATTAACTCTGATCCTCAGTAAAGTGGCGTAGTCAATTCATCAACCATGTACTCCCCCCTTTCTTTTTTTTTTCCTTCCATTTCTTTTTAAACCAAAACACTATGTTTATACCATTTGTTGGCTTCTCATTTTCACAGACTGGGGCATGTAAAACTGCCCCTGTGTGTGCATGCACAGCCAGCTGAAATATTTCGATTTGAGCATGATAGAACATACAGTCACATATATATCAAACAAGAGGAAATTACCACAATTCATAAAATTAGAAACACCAGGATATCTTTTAACAATCATGCAATTGTAATTTTTAGATATTCTGATGTAATACAAACATGGGCATGCCCCATCACTTGAAATAATATATCTGTGTTAGCCACATATGACAGTGCATTAGACATCAAATAGCAGTCTGGGGAGATTTTCACACGGGGGAAATAATCCCCATGGAGATTGGGAGATAAATGGGGCTGTTCCGCTGCCAGCGCTCTGTTTCGCATGCCCCCTTCCTTCTCCCGATCTCCCATCGTCCTCCCTCCGTCCTGCTTCCATTTCCCTTCTGATATTTTCTGCTATTTTTTTTACTAACGAAGAACTTTCGTTAGTAGAAAATGTCGGAAGGGAAGTGAAAGCAGGACGGAGGGAGGACAATGGGAGATCGGGAGAAGAAAGGGTGTGTGTGAAATGGAGCGCTGGCAGCGGAACAGCCCCATTTATCTCCCAATCTCCGTGGGGATTATTTCCCCCGTGTGAAAATCTCCAGGGTATATGTTGCTATATAGCAGATATATGCTAGCTGACAAACACGATTACAAAACCAATGGAATAAATGGGCAATTACACCAATTGATTTTAAAAGATAGTGGGAAGTGTACTCTCCTGCCATAAATGGTCTACCTGGACAAGAAATTCTCCAAACAGGCACCTCACATTTCTTTTGCAACACCCTATATTGACCCAGACACTGATCCCATAAACTGAAAATTTATCAAGAAGACATGGGTTGAAGTATTTTACCGCAAACATTTTCAGGGTGTGAGCCATGGAGTTTCCTAGCCAAGCCCTTCCACAAATACCTCCCCCACTACAAGCCTTCTGGGAGGCTAGTAAGGAAAAGAACATCTCCAGTCCTAATGGTAGGGATACTTCTGCAGACTGCTTCCCTCCCAAGTGGAAGGACAAGCAGTGCAAATAAGGAGACTTCCTAGTGTTACCCCCAATCACTCATTCTTCCATGTGCTATTTGCCATCTTCCTTGGGAGGCTGAACAGCATGGTAGGTGCTTCATCTCTCATGTGCCCACCCAGTGGCAGAGGGCAAGGTGTAAGCAAAGGCACTCTGCTGGATGGAAGAGTGCTGGAATGAACCTGGTTTTGCTGCATATGTGCTTTTCCCAGGTAGTTCCAGGGACTGGCTAACCTTAAGAGTCACAGTCCTATCCCTCCGCATCATTCAGCCTGTGCAGGCTGTGGGGTGGGGAGGGATCTTCCTCAAAGCTTCCCAGCCCTAATTGATAGAGTTGGTTACTTATATGAGCATGCAGAATAAGTTAAAACAATTTAAATAAGAACAATATATCTTCCAGTTATATATTAAAAGAAATGACTCCTAACTCTTCTAGGGATTCCTCATCTAACATACTATGCCAAGAGCTGTGTTGATGCACCTGTTCAACAACAACAACAACAACAACAATTTATTCATACAGTCCAGAGACCCATCAAACAACAAACAAGATGTACATTAATACATAAAACCAGGTGGGCAACCATATCTACAAAAATCAATAAAATTAGGATACTTATTGGTAGGCTTCTTGGAGCTCGGGCCAACTTATCATCTTGTAACTTCCCTCTCACTGGTCTTAATGACCACAGACAAGAACTTAGCAACTGACAAGGTAACATTAGGACATCTATCCTCTAGTAAGAACTTGACATAGAACCTCTCCAAAAGGCCAGGTAGATGGCTTAACAAAGGAAAAATCAATTGTTTATGACTCTGAGAATGAAGAACGCAGGATAGTAGAATATGAGACATGGTTTCCACCTCCTGTGGCCCACATGGACAGAGCCTTGACGCAAAAGGCAGTCTGGCATATCTGCCATACAGCATTGCTGAAGGAAAAACATTACATTTGGCCTTTGTAAATAATATGCAATAGACTGGCACAGTCAAGTTCTTTATGTAGTCAGCCAGAGAAAATGATCCTGGGCATTGTATATGCAATGCACTAGGTGAACATGACAGAAAGGATTTAGCCTGTAAATTGCAAAAAGTAATGCATCCATTCTAGATTGCTTAATGTAAACAGACCAGTGCTGTGAAAGCACAAATTATCTGATCTGAGGGGAAATAAAGTACTGTATTCCATATCAGTTCAGGAACTTTCTTCCAGCAGATCTTCCAACAGACAGGAAGAAGCCTGATTGAAGAACAGACACACACAAAAAGCCTTTAAAATCATTATTATTTAAATTTTTGTCTGCCTTTTCACAAGAGGCATTGAGGTATCTAGCAATGCTAATGTATAAACAGCATAAAAGCAAATTTATATTTTCAAAGACCACAAGCAAAGACATTGAAAAAGTAAGGGTAGATAAAATGAAAAAAATGTACTGTAGAAAAACAAATCACCTTTGCAGGCTGAAGAACTATCTAAATAAGACAGTGTTCTCTTTCTAGTGCTGATGGAAGTTCAATAGAGAGGGGGCTTAAAAATCAAGCCTAGGTGCAGCCATTTGCAAGGGGTATTTTTGCATCCCTGCCACATGCAGCTCAGATGGTGATGGGACATAGACACTACCCTGTTTTGAAGATATGGGGCACACTCATGTAGGAGATGGCTACTCTTCTAGCCCATTTATAGAGCTAAGGTTGCAATTATATAGATATACTTACTTGGGAGTAAGTCTAACTTAACTCAATAGGATGTACTTTTGAGTAGACATGTATAGGATTCTATTATACAGGTCATAACCAGCAAGCTGAATTGTATCCAGAAGTACACAAGAGCTAGGATTATACATCCCCAATGACTGGCTCTGGTTAACAGTCAGGTTACAGGGTTCTGGATCACTGATGTTTACATACTTTTAAAAAACATGATACATTCACCCAAAAGAGGGGAAGCTAGGCCTGTGTCACCATAATCACATCTCAGCCACCAGCTTGAAAGATGCTGAAAAAGTAAGCAAGCCAATAAAGACATCCTGTGGTATCATAATGTTAATATAACTTTGGGCCGATGTCCAAGAGGCAAATAAAACTTGTGTGCCACTTCTGGACAGTACTTGAGGAGTGTTCTGCAAAACATGGGTATGCCATGTTGGATGGAGTTATGGGAGCTGTAGATGAAAAACCATTTTGCCAAGTGAGATATTTGCATTACAGCTTCCACCAACCCCATGCATTAAGCATCTGGGAAGTGCTTAGGAGTTTGTTATGCAATACATCTGCAAAGCACAGTCATGTTATGTTGGTTGGGGAACTATGGGAGTTATCATCCAAAAGCCAATTGGCTACAAAGTCTCACCTGCATCATGGAGCAAAGAGCAGGTAAGCAGAGATGACTAACAGAAATTGTGAGGGGCTCCTGGGAAGGAACCCATTGGAAAAAATTGGGGGTGCAGGAGGGTGAGGGGTGCTGAGGGCAGAACAAATGGGAATGCAGAAGGCATTGCATATCATGGGCAAAATAGAAGCACAGGTACTGATCAGCCAACCAATCCAACATGGACAAGAATTACCAGCCCTGGCAGTATCTACACAACTCTGCACATGTTTTGCACTAAAAGCTTAAACAAACAAAAAAAGATTCGAGATGCTGCCAACTGTATTCTATCTAACTAAAATAAAATGTGAATTGGACCACCACCATGGCTCCCTTGAACTGAATCAGTTCTGGGTTGGAAAACAGTTTTTCAAGCTCTGAACTAGGGTTGCCAGGTATAGGATGAGAAATACCTGCTGAAATTTCCTCTTCTATATTTCCATTAAAGGGAGAGAATCCATGTCCCTTATTTTACCTGGCACACCTACTCTGCAATAAATAGAAAAACTACAAACTTTTCCTAGGTTTGTTTTTAGTACCTTTGCAAGCACTGTTTAAGAACATGCAGGAATTTTAGTCCAACCAAAGAAAGTTCTTCAAGATCTCCTTTGGACAGAAACCCCCAGCACTGTGACGGGTGCCTTTGAAAAGTGTTTGAAAGATACAGCGACTGTAAGATGCAGCACCCGGTTTGTTTTTAGAGTTGTACTTTAGAGACCATTATTGGGTCTTGCACCAACTGCACTGGCTTCAAATCTGCCCCCAAGCTCAGTTCAAGCTGATAGTTTTGACACAGAAAGCCCTAAGTGGCTTGTGGACAGGATATCTGAAAGACTGTCTCTTCTCATATATGTCTGGGTGGAATGAGGAATCCTTAGCAGAGTCCCTGTTACACATCCCACCACCTTGAGAGACTAGGTAGTGAGTACATGAGACAGTGCTTTTTCTGTAGCTGTGGAACTCCCCCCCGAGGGAAATTAGGTTGGTTCCACTCCTCTTCTGGCAAGACTGTACTGATTCAGTTAGCTGCGGTTGGCAATGGCAGGAGGAAGGGGGAAAGGAGGGAGGAGGAGATATCTCTCCTCCTCCCTCCCTTCCGCTGGGAGGGCTCCAGTGGGGGTGGGGTGAAGAGAGGGGCGAGGAGAGATCTCGCCTTCCTTCTTCCTTCGCCTGGGAGGGCTCTGGTGGCAGCAGTAGCGTGGTGGTGATGGTGGGTGGGGTCTGGCATTCACTGTCATCTGTGGATTTCAGTATCCACGGGGGGCGGGGCGGCGGCTCCGGAACTAATACCTTGTTGATACAGGGGTGTTACTGTACTTGTGAATTGATTCCTTTTCCCTATAATGAAGATATTAGTTCCTTATATTACAATTGCAATTTAATAAAAGTTAACTTCCATTTTTTGCAATGTAAATTTCTCTGGCTTTTCTTCGCAAACGAAGATTCAGGGAGGACTCATCCCGCGCTTTCTGCAAGCGTGTTGATGACTGAAAAGGCCAATCCGAGATAAACACGTCTGGTTGCAGAAAGCACAGCAGAGGGTCTCCTTGGGTGATGTTTCCAGGTTGTGATTCTTTCTGCGTTGCCATTTTGTTCGGCGTGAGTTCTCAAATAAAGCTGTAGCATTGTGGATAGTGCGTCTCCATGCCTCCTGATGTGAGGCCAGGGGGGACCATTGTTGGTGATCAATTTGGCCAAGCCTGAGATGTTGTTTCAGGGAATCCTTGTATCGTTTTTTAGGAGCGCCCCTCTTACGCTGACCCATGGTGAGCTCACCGTAGAGTACTGTTTTTGGGAGGTGATGGTAATCCATCCTAGAAACGTGCTCTGCCTAGCACAGCTGTGTTCTCAATATCATGGCCTCAATGCTGCTGATCCCTGCTTGCTCAAAGACAGCAACATTCGTCACACAGTCGGTCCAGTGTATATTAAGGATTGTGAGTATACAGCACTGATGAAAGCGTTTGAGGAGTTGTAAGTGTTGGCGATAGGTGACCCATGTTTCAGACCCGTAAAGGAGAATAGACAGTACAATGGCTCTATACACACTGATTTTTGTGCTTCGCCTCAAGTTTTTGTTACTCCAGACTCTTTTGTAAAGTCTTCCAAATGTGCTATATGCCTTTCCTAATCTGTGATCAATCTCTTTGTCAATCTTGGCATCTGAGGAGATGATGCTTCCCAGGTAGGTGAACTGCTGAATGGACTTAAGCACAGATTTGCCTACGGCAATGTGGGGATGGTAGTGTTCGTCCTGTGGTGCAGGCTGGTAGAGAACTTCCGTTTTCTTCAGGTTGACTTCCAGTCCAGACAGCTCTGCAGCTGTTGCGAAGCAGGATGTTAGATGCTGCAGAGCTGCTTCTGTGTGGGCAACAAGGGCAGCAGCATCAGCGAAGAGCAGCTCATGGACTAGATAGTTTAGAGTCTTAGTGCGAGCCCTCAGACAGCTTAAGTGAAACAAGCTACCATCAATACGGTAACATATATAGATGCCATCTTCTTCTTCGAGCTCTGCCGTAGCCCTTTGGAGCATCATACTGAAGAAGATTGTAAATAAAGTTGGAGCAAGAACACAACCTTGCTTCACTCCATTAGTTATTAGAAAGGGTAAGACTCTCCCTGATGACAAGGGGGCGTCAATGGAGAGGGTAAATTTCTAGTTGCTTTTATAATGCAAGGATGTTAAATGCAAGGAAGTTAAATGAGCATGTTGAAGTGAGGACAAATTGGGTTGTAGGAGGATGTATAGGAGAGTGTGTTTTGTACCCCAGACCAATGGATTATAGAAATGCTTTAGTTACTGTTGGGAAAAGGGAAGGTAAAGAATTACATTTTCAAAAGCTGAATACCTCCCTTTGAAGTAATAATTATAAACTAATTAGTTTTTGAATTGTAACTAGTTAATTTTCCAAATTCTATACAGAACCTACCCTTATTACAACATATGGGAGCACCTAGTGATGACAAATAGCTTTGGCTGCATATGGAGAGGGAGCATCGGTACACAAGTACTCAGAACAAAGAGTTTGTCAGAAAATCATACATTTCACACTTGACATAGGGGTACAGAAGGTTGTACAATTTTGTTTTCCTCAGAACAGGCATATGACAAAACCTGAGTTTTACTTTCTATATAAGCTTCAGAGAGACCAGATTTTGCCATTTTTATAATGACACAAGCATCTGTTAATTGTATCGAGATAACATCAGCATTGTTAGTGCCTCAACTAGATGACACAATTCCTTGCGGTAATGCTACCTAACAATGGAATCTAAATTCTCCACCTAATAACATCCAACAATGGCTGTGAACACACACTGGCTAAATCAACATTTAGCCAGATTTTCACATAAGTTTCTCACATATTATTACATTATTCAAACAAACTAGTTTAGAAAAGCTTTTTGAAACACTGTCCTAAACATTTTGATATGTACAAAATATTTATACATGTTTGTGTTCAGACTTGAGCTCAGCTTGAGAACAGCAGGGGAGCTGTGGCTGGGGGATGCAAGAGGAAGAGAAAATTGCTGCCACATCTCATTGGAATGGCAGGAAGCCTCTATTGGATGCCAGTCCCCTCCCTGAAGAAAATGTGCCATTCTGTTTAAAGGGGTCAGTCTGGATCCAAACAGCAATCTTAATAATTTAAAATTTTATTTTTCATATGCATTTCTAGAAAGATCTCTCTCTCTCTCTCTCTCTCTCTCTCTTTCTCTCTCTTCTCTCATATACCCTTACATTTAAGTCTGTGATCCAGGTTAGAAATAATCTTGCACATTAAAGAACAGTTTTGTAAAAACTATTTTAAGAATTAACATCAATCATATTTAGCTTGGAGTTCCATTTTTGAATGCATCAGCCTTTCACATTAAATTTGTATTACTTTCTGCCAAACTATTCGGCACGTGAAAACAAAATTTAAAATTACTACTCGCTTCAAAGAAGACCTTCATGATCAAAGCTTAAAGCCCACTGGAGGTTATTGAAGAACTGAGTAGCAGGAGGGAAAGTCTTATCATGTCAGAGACAAAGTTAAAGCCAGGTGTTTAAAGAATAGCTGATATACTCAATTCTTAAAATGTTCTTCCTTCCTCCAAGTGTATCAAGGGATAATTAATGAGATATGAACTCCTCCACCTCTATGTGACTGATTCAGATCCAGTTCTAAATGACAGTTACCAGTGAGAGACTGGGGAGATTTTCACACGGGTTATATATCCCGTGTCTGGAATGGAACAGGGTCAGGAAAGGTTTTCCCTTTTTGGACGACATCCATCCTGTTCCGTTCCTACGTTGTGCCTGTTCTGTTTTCTTCCCGTGATATAGTAATCACGGGGAGAAGTCGTTAATAGGCACCTGGTTCCGTTTCTGTTACGGAATCACGGGCGTGCGAATCAGATCCTGTCCCTGTTTTGGAATGACAGGGATGGGGGAGGAGCTCCGTGGCAGGCACTTCCTGCCACAATCTGGACAGCCAGGTAAGTGCCACTCTTCCCACCCCCCTTCCCGTGTTACTTGTATTTTTTAAAAAAATGTTAACGTTTATTCTTTCTTTTGACAGCTGGGGGGGGTTAATTTGAATTTCCCCCCCGTTCATTCTCTTACGAGAATGAGTGGGAGTTCCCCCAGCCGGTCGTAAAAGCAGCATTATGACAGCTGCATTTACGGCCGGCCTGGCAAGGAGGAAGGAGGACCGTTCCTGTTCCGGAACGGAGGTAAGTGTGCAAACATTTACCTCCATTCCGTTGCAAGAACGGCAGAGGAGGTGGCGGGACAGAATTGGGGCTTTTAGCCCCCGTGTGAAAATCTCCTGGGAAATATACTTTGAGCCATAAGATTAATGCAGAACAGTTGCTACCTGTAAGTGTTTCCAGAGATGGGAGGAAAGACTGTAACCAACAGGAATAATTATCATCAGGGCATGACTTTACTTGCTGATTGTTTTAACTTCAAATGACTAGTTACTAGATTGGGTAAGCAGTCCTAGGAATGTTTTTGAAGGGTAGTGTATAAATCCTTAAAATAAATACATACATTCTCTAAATAAATAAGGTAAAAAGCTATGGGTTGAATCTCTTCTGGATGCCTGTGTTTGTTTATAAGATCTTAACCTGTCAAATATCAAGGATATTACTGTGAACACTGATGTAAAGTTTCATAATTAATAAGCAGAAAAATATGGTAAACCCAGTTCATTGAAACTTCTGCTGCGCAGGCCTTACTAATAAAAATAAGATCACAGCCACAGTCTTATACAAGTCTTACTTGTGTGGAGGCACATGCACAGAGATTTGCTATGTTGCAGAATGACAGAGCAGGACTTACTGTATCACTGAAGGTTTACATTGTGGGGATCTTCATACAAACCCCACTCTCCAATAAGCATGTCTGTATGTTGCACAGGTTTTCAAACACAGAATTTGTTTCATTTACTTCTTAGTAGACCAAATTTGTTGTGTGCCTTCAAATCATTTCTGACTTATGGTGACACTAAGACGAACCTATCATGAGGTTTTCTTGGTAGAATTTGTTGCGGGGGAGGCTACCCTTGCCTTCCACTGAGGCTGAGAGAACTTGACTTGCCCGAGGTCATCCAGTGGGTTTCCATGGTCAAATGGGGATTCGAACCCTGGTCTCCCAGTGTCCTAGTCCAATGCTCAAATCAGCACACTATGCTGGCTCTCTACAAGCTCAAATACTTACATTTAAAAACATATTGTCTCTACCTTCAGGAATTTATCATTTCAAAGAGCCAAGTGCTTTGTGAGTGCTGCCATAACAGAAAACATTTTTCCCCCACAAGGAAGGGTTTTGTTTATGCTGATGTCAGAAGAAAATTATGTACATTTTAGTATCATTTTTCAGGCAGCCCTTCACACACTCTATATTAACATACTTTTTTCATTAAAGAGCTTAGGGTGTGGGTTTTCTTTGGGCAAGAGGGGACAGGGGACAATCTTAAATCAAAGCACATCAAAGAAAAAGCTACTGCAAGTTAACACCCTGGAAATTTTGAGAATGGATGGAGGGTGGTATAAAATAACTACATTAAATATAAAACATTAATACATTTGGGTGAGGTTTTCTGGGCTCTCAACCTTGCTGCTAAACATATGATATGAAACACAACAGTGGGTACTCTGAAGTCATAATTCTAAGAATCGGTCCATATTGCTCAGGCATTATACTGGAAGAAAAGACAATGTGAAGGGGGTGGCTCATCCAAAAAGGAAATGCGGAGTCATTATAAAAAGGCAGTAAATCTGGATAACTACTGTATGCAATTGCAGAGGAATGCATATGAGTTGAAGATCTGATTATTACTAGGTGAAGATATTTAGCTGTTCAGGGCTACAGTCTAGTTCAAACCAGGGTGTTTTAAACCTCCCCAATAAACCTATTCACTGCTGACTGCCAATTTGGATTTAAAATATTGCTAGGCTATCAAGAGATGAATTGCACCTGACTTAATCCTTTAGCAACAGTACACTCACAATATGGTGTAAGAAGCCCTAAAGAGTTCATGTTTACTGGTAGCACATATTTAAAACTTTCCAAACTTTCTGTTTCTCCCATTTATATGCACACTGTTCTTCACTGGGCTTCTTTCTCTAATAGAAACTACCTTTCTGCTAAACCCAGTTCCTTAAGGAGTGACTACTGGTGTTCAATTCATTACCTTGGGCTCATCCCTTTATTTGCATGTGTATGTGTGCCTGCAAGTCGCCTGTCGACTTATAGCAACCCTATGAATTTCATAGGATTTTCTCAGGCAAGGAATACTGAGAGGCAGTTTTACCAGTTCTTTCCTCTGAAATATAGCTTACAGCACCTGATATTCATTTGTGGTCTCCCATCCAAGAACTAACCAGGGCTGACCCTGCTTTGCTTCTAAGATCAGCCTTTAGAGTATTTAGGCCATTAACATGCCTCTATATGTTTTCCTATTTAGGTTTATGCTTCCACCAGGATGTTTACACAAATTCAACTTTCAGTGTCTCAACTGCATAAGGTCTGCTGAAGTACCATTTATTTTTAGTTTTTATATTTCCTATGGTTGTGACAAACAGTAGGTATAGTTTATCAAAGGAAGCATAAAATATTTTATTATTTACAACCATAGGACATTTTATAACTACATCTAATTCCTCTCTACAGTCCACGACAAAAATACTTGGTTACCAGCTAAGCATTTTTCTATCACAGATCTATATGTATAACTGTATCTTGTTTTATGCTATCTTTCATATGTACTCTTAATTCTATCATTGTAAGATATGCTTTCCCTACAATTCATAACACAGTCTCACTGGACTGCCTAACTTCTTAACTGGTCTCTGCAACCCTATCTCTTTTATTCTCACATCACATCATTCCAAATGGTGCCTTCTCCACAATTCTTCTGAGTCATATTCAACTGTAAATAAATGCACATTCTCTACCATTAAGTCCACACACACAGTCCAGGAACTTCTTACCATATGCATACACTTACAGTGATACAAGCCCATATTAATATTACATCACTCTTATGTTATTTCACAGGTACCTATGACACCTTAGTTTGGGGGACAATGATGAGGGCAATGCTATTTTCACAAACATCCCTCCTTTTTGGTACACCAAATGCTGCTTTACAGAGGTCATTTGCAGGGACTTTTGGTTATTTTTGTACTTGTTATAAAGTGTTTTAAAAACATTGATGTAAAAAGGAAAGAACATAGAATGCATTATTAATGACTAATTCCTTACTCTGAAATATAAGAGTTTTGCTATCTCTTGTCAGTAGTAAAGTGTATGTTCCAGTCAGTATATGAGAAGCCTAGAGGTTGGAATGTTATTTTTTAAAAAGCAACACATTAGACATTTTTCATTTTCAGTAATAATCCTTCCCAAAGCTTCAATTCCTGTTGCTCCTTTTCTCCTGTCTCTAATGGTTTTTAAAAATTTATTAAGTTATTAACAATATGACATAGTAGCATAATGTAACTATTTTTTTAACAGAACAAACAAGAAACTCACTAGGCATTACATATTATTTACCCCAAAAGTAAGATTTTCAGGATTTATATGAAATCTTTGGTTCATAGGTTCACAGCATGAGAAAACAGTAATAAATTTACCATTCAACTAAAGCAAAGGTCCAAATGTGACCATGGAGGAAGCTGAAACCCACTGCCATTGATGAAATTAATAAAAGGAAACCATGTTGAAAAGAAGCTTGGTTCTGACTGGTAATTTCTATCATCTTGTACAGTAGAGGCAGCTTTTCTATAAGTGCTATTTCCCAATTTTTTAAATGTCAGTCTTCAACCGTTTTTTGGTCCAGCCCCACTCCCCCAATTCTGAGTTATTATCAGTCTTGCAGGGGGAAAAAAAGTAATCGTATCTTACATGTCACAAAACATGGAGAGAAGTCCTATTTTGGGGTCAATAGGAACGGCTTGATTTTAATGTGACTTATTATTAGAAATTTTTCCAAAATTAAGAAATACTGGGACACTCCCACTACATTTGGAAGTATGTACCAGTGCCCAACAGTTCTCCCAGCACTTGTTAGATGAGTGTTTATAGATTTCATTTTCATCGAGGTTAGATACCATCAATACATTATTTTTAAAGCATGTTCTCTCATATGGGAAGATACAGATTTTATTGGAAGACTTTTCCATAATCTATTTCATTTAACATTTGCCACATTTGTATGTTGATCAGTATCCCATGCTTTCTTAAAGCCCCTTAGGGTCTGGGTATGTTGCTTCAATCAATAGATATAGATTCTGACACTAAACTTTTAATGTTTGTTTTGGAATTTTGTTTTAATATTTCAAATTTGCTTAGAGAATGTTCCACCTGTTTTTATGATTGCTCTAGAGATAAAGTGGAGCACCTGATGTATTTGATTCCACATCAGTTTAACTGCAGCTAATTGATCTTGAATTTGTTGCCAGACTTATGTTTAGCTTTGGTATAAAAGTCTAGGAGCCTACATAGGAGATTTTCACACCACCTATTTGTTCTGTTGCAGGCACGGAACAGGGTCGTTGAAAGATTTTTCTTTCAGATGACGTTCTGCCCCTTCCGTGCCCTCAATGTTACCATTCTGTTTTCTCACCATGATATTTCAATCATGGGGAGAAATCGTTAATGACCACCCTGTTCCGTTTCTATCATGGAATCAGGGTTCTGAAAGGTGTCCCGTTCCTCTCCCACAATGAGGGAAGGTCCGTTCTGGACATTTCCGGCCAGGGACACCCAGGTAAGTGGCACCCTTCCCCCCACTCCCCGGGTTACTTTTATTTATTTTTTTATTTTTTAAAATTTATTTATTTATTTGTATTTTGTTTCTTGCTTTGATGTTTTCAGAAGGTTATTTTTGAATTTGGTGCGAGGCCGTTCTCTCATAAGAACGGGTGAGATTTGAGTTCCCGGTCGTAAATGCAGCCTTCTGATGGCTGCATTTACGGCCAGCAAGCTTGGGGATGGGGAGGACGTTCCTGTTGTGGAATGGAGGTAAGTGTGCGAACATTTTTCTCCATTCTGCAGCAGGAACGGGAGAGGAGGTGGTGGGGCAGTAACGGGGCATTTTGGCCCCATGTGAATATCTCCATAGTCCTTTTTGTTTCCAGCCTTTACATAAATTAAATTTATCTTGGTGAAAAATTAAGAGATGACATACAATTGGGATCCATGGTGATGGTGTCAAAGTAAGTTCTTTTTCATGGTCTCTGTGAATCCATACAATTGGGGGTGTTTATGTGCCTGCACATTGCATTTTCGGAACCTTCTAGAAATCTTACATAACATTTTTTGGCAGTAACCCCACCCACTCTCCTGCACTCTATATTAGCACGGCTCTCACCTAAATGCCTCAGTTCCTTTTTCCCACCATGCTAACAGCACTGTAGGAACATTTTCTAGCTTGAGCTTGATTTGATCTTGGTATCTTTGCTGGAAGCGCCAGGCTTGAAATGGTCCCTTGATACTAACCGTTCTGGTACCGATGCAACTTCCTCAGTATTGTAACCTTTGAAACTGACCTTGGAACCAGAGAAGAAGATGACGAAGAAAAAGAAGAGGGCCAGGGACCATTCCCCTAGACCACTGTTACCAGTCCCGTCGCCTTCTGTTTCCAGCAGACAAGGGGATCAGCATACACTTCCTGCTGAAGAGTTAACTCCAGTCAACCAACCATCTCTCAAGCAAGGGCCTGCTAAAGGGAGCATTTCAAGCCTGGCACTTTCAGCAAAGATACCAAGGTGGCTGAATCGGAGCATCCAGCCTGGGCTGCTTGAGGGCTCACAGTCAAAGTGTGCTCGTAGAGCAGCGCTTTCAGCCTCGCCTCCCTATTACGCCTAGTCTGATGAGTGAATGACATACAGTGGCAATAGAATTGTACATTATTCTTTTCTCCTAAGCAGTGAAGCATTGGGGTGACCTCCACCTCTGGCATCTTAACGGAGCAGCCCAAACAGGTCTTGAAGAAGCCTGAGCAAGCCATCAAAGAAGCGTAGTCAAGGGAGTCCGAGTCAAGCCAGAAATCATGAAAGACCAGAACCAATGGAAAAAACAATAGAATGAGCCAAATCCAGACCAAGTCTAGCCAAAAGATCACCAATTCAACATATCCAGGGAAAAACCAAAAAACAACCAAGATCAAACCAAGGGGTGCTATATCCAGTTGCCTCTCCACCCAGACCTACTCAAGATGCAAGGAGACAGGATATGCCATCCAGACCTGAAGACTACCAAGCCTACTGCATGGAAAGCGTTTCAACAGTTGATCTCCCAGAGGCGGTGCAGCATATTGTTGCTGCAGTGCAACCACCCTTCTACCCAACAATCTTACAAATATAAGTGAAAAAAGTTTCTGGGCTTTCTGGTTGCCAGGAGGACTACAGTGGAACAAGCATCAATTCCTATAGTGCTTGAATTCCTGGCCTTCCTGTCAGACAAGGGCCTAACATTGTCCTCGATTCCTTGTTACCTGGCAGCTATACTGCAACATGGCAAGCTGTCTTGGTCCTGGATTCTGCTATTGTGGAATTCTGGGAACTGAGGCGTTTAGGCAGGAACCACGCTAAATATAGAGTGGGTGGGCTTACTGCCAAAAAGTGTGATGTAAGATTTCTACAAGGTTCCAAAAGGTTCCAAAAGTGAAATGCCCAGGGACATAAATACCCCTATTGTGTGAATTCACAGGTGACCACTCGAAGAACTACAGTTACAAGTAAGCAACCTCTCCTTTTTCTCTCTCCATTTATTCCATATCTTGAAAGTGTTATTTAGAAACGGATTTTTAATTCGATGTAGTTGTTTGTATTTATATTTCCAGAATGTGAGGCCTCTTAAAATTTTCACATTCCATTTTAATTCAGCCATCTACATTATTGTGGTGAATTATTCTTATCATTTGCCTAATCTGAATATCTTCAAAATAGAAAATAAGATTTGGGACTCTGAGCCCTCCATCCTGTCTATAATGTTGTAAGTAAATTATCCCTATATTTTTAATGACACTGAGATGGTCTTTTAAAATAAAATATAAGACATGTTGTGATTAAAAACACTTGGTGGGAATTGATCCACACTGACTCCTTGCCCTACCTACCAGAAGATATGAATGCACTTTGTGACAATAGCCTAATGAATTTCCATTCTGCAATCCTGGCCTTCATGAAGGATCTTCCACATATGTACATCTGACTATTTTGTCCACTGAGGGAAGAGTACAAAATGGTTGAAAGACTTAGCAAGTACAGGAGGGTAACCTTATTTTCTTCTTTGTGATTTCTCTGTAGCCCCATACATGAAAGCCTAGTAAGTTCCATTATCAGCTGGCAGTCAAGAACAGCTCAGAGAGTAAAGGGCCCCCATATTACTTTTCTTAGAGTGATATTAGAACTTACCTGGATATCAAGGAGAATAGCACTCTATGAATATCTGATTTCAAAGGCCACTTTGCTGGGTTCCATTTTGTCTCTTAGCAGTGATGCCAAAATGAACCATGATTGGTTGGAATATAATTGCTTGGAAAAAAACTAGTGGTGTTTCAAACCCTTGCTTGGACATGGGAAACTGATCTCTGGGTGAAATAGTGTGGGTTTTGCCTGCATTCATTAAGTAATATCTCTGGGAGGACAACAACCTTTATTTTTTGATGCTGGGATGGCTGTTCAGCTGTTGGCAGAAAGACTGCTATAAAATGATGCTTGCATGGGAGATGAGGTTGATATGTTGTCCCCTAAGCTTTGACTATTAATTTATGCTGCTTCAGTTTCCTGAGGGAATGTTTCATTTTATTAACTAAACAACCTCTTGCCCTAAGTCTTACTGCCAACATGCCAAGGTTACTTTTTGATTGTTTAATGGTTTCCATCTAAAAAGGAGCCAATTGGCAGAAGAGCCCTTAATTTGATCAAATAAAGCTAGAGAGGAATGGAAGGATTACCATCTCTGAGTTACTTGGATCCAAACATAGCCATACTTGGAGGCGACCTATTGAAATCAATGTGATTTTAAGTTAGTCATGCCTAAACTCCATTGGTTTCACTGAGGCTACTCTGACTACCTCTGGGTCCAACCTTCGGTCTTGATTACCTTGACTCACTGTGTACCTAATGCACTATAAAGTAGATACTGAATGGCACTATATGATTTTACGACCTTCAATGTAAATATGGCACAAGATGACAGCAGTGACCAGGACTATGGCTATGTAACATTCTGTTATACAGAACGGAGGGTAGCATTTCACAGTGTGAAATACAATTGATTCAATTACAGGAGACAAACAAGCACAGGGCAGCTAAGTATTAGATTAATGCTAAAGTTTCAATATACTAGTTGAAAAACTGCAAGAAAAATCCACAGCAAATGAAGTATAAAAATAACTCAGTCTTCAAGTCATGACAGGAAAATGTCCATGTCCTCAGCAATTTCAGCTTTCCTGCTGAAGAGAAGTGACAGCACTGTAACTGTTAAAATAAAAATATAAGTCTCCTCCAGAATTCTAGAAAGAATAGCATGACCTCCATTCAGTGTGCATATTTGCAACTGACAGCAGGGACAATTTTAGCTTTGGAATTGGATTCTTATTCCACATTCTCTACTTGCTGTTAATGTGCACCAAACTTTCCCCATTTTTCCTCCCTTAAGGATGACTGGGGCAGAGTTCTCAAATATTTCTGTCCTGAAGCAATTTAATCTTGTCTGATTCATGTTTGTATCTATACATATGCTCCAACCTATGTGAAGTAGGGGGAAGCGATATGTGCTTCAACCAGGACTGTTTTATGTCTTGTAAGGTAAACAAGAGCAGAATAGTAGCTGGAGCAGGTGCCTGGGAGTCTACTATCTGGAAGACCAGATCTCCAATTGGGGCTGGAGGACACATGACATCCCAACCAATAGACTTAGCCATCCTGAGGACAATATTAGAACACATCTTGACATCTTTAGGTGGTAGCGCCAGTGTCATATCCTCCACATTCCCAGAAGGTGATGACATCAGCAGAGATGGACAGTCTGGTGAGGCAGAGTCCAACTTATACTCACTATCCAATGAGTCTGGGAGAGCAGCCTGTTGAGTTTGAGGGGAAGCTGAGGCAACAGTGGCAGTAGCAGTGGGCATAGAAAAAATGGTTGAAACAGGTGGAGCAACCATGTGAAAAGATGAGGAGATAATAGAGACTGAAGCACAAGGTATAATACTAGGCACCAGACTGTCTAGAAATGGAAGCAAAGGATGGTACTGGAACTGAAGGCGGAAGTGATGCAGATATTGTAGTGACTGAGATGGAGGAGGTTGAGACATTGTAGAGGTGGTATGAGAGGCAGAGATGCAGGATAGTGTCTAGGAAAAAGAGATGACCATCTTGGTGGAGTGAGAAGCAACTGATGTTGAGGTGATCAGTGTCAAGGACAGACCAGAGGTGGATGAGTTGACAGAGACCTATAGTGACTGCAATACTGGTATGGAGGAAAGCATCTGTAAGGCAGGTATTCATAATAATGGTACCTGTTCTGGTCCAAGGGCAAATATGAGTGATATGAGCCTGGGTACCCCCTCCATAGATGCTCATGTCTGTACTGGTCAGTGTATGACACAGATGTATACAGTGAGTCCTTCCAATACTAATATTCTCCCTCTCTGTAAGAAGGTCTAGAGAAAGCATAAGAGCCCCCTATGAAATGAAGACCATTTGCATCTTGACAACAGAGGCAGTGGATCTTGGCCAGGTGAGATCCAATGTGGTGCAGAGTGTTCCACATCTCAGACTGAATGAGACACCAGATCATCCATTGGTACTGAGGGTGCTGTAGATGTAACAAGAATTGTCAATTCAGTGAAAGCTGCAGGTGTTACTGGCAGCAGGACCAACGTCAGTACTGATGTATGCCTCAAATGTTTAGTTTGCTACTTCACTCCCACATCACTCTGCTCCATTGATACCAAGCAATGTGGCATAACTTGTGTCTTTTCACTGGGTATAGCATTAGCCGACTTGCCATTCTTTCTTCTTGGTACCAAAGCAGTTTCCCATCCTGCCAAAACCGTGGAAGCTGATGGGGTCTCCAATGCCGAAGTAGAGGGTGATGCTATTGAAACAGATGGAACAGTTGGTACTAAAGCAGCAGGTTGAGGTGGTTGAAGCTGACGCTGTCCTTACTGACACAGTTTTGGTCTTGTGCAGTTGACATGCACAAATTGACATGGAAGCAGAATATAAAGGCTGGTCAGAAGTGGTCTGGGTGGCTACTAGATGGGACTTTTCCCAACAATTAAGTTTTAAGAACAAACACTGGCAGTGTCTGTTGGAAAGTGAGACCTTTCACTTACAGGAGGAACAAAACTTGAAAAGGGAAGAAGAGGCTATGGAAATGGGCAAAGTGAAAGTCCCCCCACCAGTAAGATCAAGACTGATGAAAGGAGAAAGAACAGACTTAAGAAAGCTCAATAGAGAGACAAAAAGGAGGCTCTGCTCAGCTGAGGAGAAGAAAGTGAAAGATGTCACTCTGCCTGCAGACAGAGAGAAACTGAGGGGTGAGTAGCTTGGCAAGCTGGAACACACATAGTATATAGGAGCGGGCAAGGTTTCTGTCAAACTACTCAGCTCTAGAAGATTCCAAATGTGGTCTCTATGAAGGCACAAAACCAATTGGGTGAGGGCACAGAGACCACAAAGAAGAAGAAATTATTACTGCTTTCCAGAGACAGTCACTGTGTCTAGAGTGATGGAGAAACCCAGATTCAAATCTCGACTGAAACAGAAAAGTTTACAGGGGACATTGGACCCATTACTTTCTTTACCTCACAAGGTGCACAACAAAACCAAAACCAGGAGAGGAGAATCTTGTTCATTGCCCTAAATGTCTTGGAGGAAAGCTGGACTATCAGTGAACTGGTAATGACAACAAATGCCACATAATTCCTTTCTTCTATAGTAAGGCAAGAGGTGCTCCTCCACATTGTGTTAAACAGGATGTCTTAGGTTAGGTCAGGCCTGGGGTAACTGTGGTCCTCCAGAGGTTGCTGGACAGTAAAACTCACCACTCCTAGCCATCCTGGCCATTGGTGAGAAATGATGGGAACTTTAGTTCAACAGCATTTGGACGGCCACAGATTCCCCAACCCAGCAATAGACTATGCTTGGTAAAAAATAAAAATAATAAAAATAAAGAAATCATATTTTAGCAAGACATATACTCTAAAAAAGCATGTCTTTGAAAATACTGTACAAATACCAACACTTATACAATGTGGATCTAGGCTATCTGAAGGATTCTATTATTGCATACAGGTCTGTAGAGGTTTTGAGATCCTTGAGGAGACCCTCTCAGTCCAGCCACCCATGGAGGAAAGTGTACGTCCAGACTATCTGAAAGTCCATTATCTTCCCATACCACCCTGCTCCACTCTTATGATCCTTGGAAAGGACTTTCTCTCACTCCCACCATTCTCACAGGCTCATTTGGTGCGGACATGGGAGACAACCTTCTTGCTAGCTGCCTCTAGACTATGGAACTTCTTCCCAAAGGTGGCTTGGGTGACTCTCTTCTGCTTCCTCTTTGCTGGCAGACAAAGCCCTCAGCTTTTAAGTGTTGGCTGAAAGATGTTCCATGGGTGTGCAGTATCTTTTATTATGAGTTGAATGTATTTTTAATTGTGTTGAGTTCTTGTTTTAATTGATTGATTGTTAATTGGTTTTTAACTTTTGTACTAATGGAGAGAAAGGCAGGAGATATATACACATGCACGCACACACACACACAGACACACACAATAAGTATAGTGGGGAGACAACAGAGGGCTTTCTTGGCAGCTTCTGACAGGATTTGGAACTCCTGCCAAGGAAGGCTGCCCGCCCCTGTCCCTGCTCTTCAAGGCTGTCCCTCTTCTCTCTCTGTCTCTCTGGCTTTTCTTCGCAAACAAAGATTCAGGAAGGACTCATCCCATGCTTTCTGCAAGCGCGCTGATGACTGAAAAGGCCAATCCGAGATAAACAAGTCCAGTTGCAGAAAGCACACCAGAAGGTCTCCTTGGGTGATGTTTCTGGGTTGTGATTCTTTCTGCGTTGTCGTTTCTCTCCAAGACTTGTTCGGCATGAACAAGTTCTCAAATAAGGCTGTCCCTCCACTGGCAGGCAAAAACTTTTTTATTCAGGTGGGCTTTTGACACAGCCTTGTGGCTAAGTAGGGGTTTTTTATTAAGTGGGTGCTAGACTTAATAATTGTTGTGTTTTTAATATTATTAGTTTTTAAATTGTGTTTAATATGTGTGTGTGTGTGTGTGTGTTTATTTGTATCTTTTTAGATAACTTTATGAGCTGTCTTCATTTCTAGTTTTGGGGAAAAGGCAAGATACAAATCAATCACATCAGAACTAGAAACTAAGATTGTACAATTTATTTTCCAACATATATTTTACATTAAAGCAAAATTGTTTTTTTAAAAAGTCAGGCTATTTAATTAACCTAAAACCAAAAACTGTATGATAAGGAATATTTAAAAAAATGTTTTGACAACAGTAGGTAGAATTGTCATTTTTTATGTGGCAGGAAAGTCAATGCACAATTATAATTTATTACTATTCATTAATTTCATTAGCAGAAGAAAAATGTTTATGAAAGGTGGAAACACATTCTTAGAAAAAATGAACAAATATACTTTCACAACAATTTTGTTGTTGTTGTTGCACATATAACTCTGAAACAATTTCTGCTTGGTGTCATATAACAACTAAAATAAATTATTTCAAATGACCATCTTTTTTCTCCCAAAGGAAAAATGCATAGTTTGTCACTTTACCAGAACAGGCTGGTTCTGATACTGCTGTTCACACAATGAATTTGAATGAATTATTTATGAATACAGTGCAAGCTCATCACAACCATCTCCTCTTGCCCCCTGAGGAACTAACCGGACTAAGGTCACCAATGGCATATGTTTTATACCCCCCCCCATCTTTTAATACACTAAGGCTTGGGCTGTTTAAGTCAAATCTTCTGGCAAGAGTATCATATTGATAACTGTTACGTTAGTGACTGACTGGAATGCTCTGACAATCCTTAACAGACATACAACACATACACACAAACACAAAGTAAAATAATAATATTGAATAATATTGTATCTAGCAGACCCTCAGTGATTCAGGCACTGCCATCTTTTTATAACTGGCCACTCATCTGAACTGGAAAATGGGCAAATATTTCAATGCAGATCAAGGGTCTATTGAACTATGGCTTGTAACAAGTTAGGGCATACTGGCTTGCCTCAAGGTATGGTTAGGATTTAACTTAATATTCCAGGCTGCTGCTAAATTTCATTCATATTGGCAGCGGTCTCTGTGTTATCTTCAGTAGGCTCTACACTGAGTGGAATGTGCCAATAGTGGATAAAAGAGATATGACCTGAATTTAATTATAAGAGCTGTATTACTTCCTATTATTACCATATTTATTTTTACTTCCAACATAAAATGTGATGCAATGTGTCCTGACTTTACATAGATATATCAATATTCTCCATGCTTCCAGCATGGAGCATTTGATTTCAGTCCATGCCAGCTCTGATACTAATGTAGGTATTTGCAATTAACAGAAATAGAATACTATTTTCAGACTCACAAATAAATGTAATCTATTACATATAAACATGGACTGAAGAACACCAACACGATACAGAAAGTTTAAAAACTGAACATGAAAATACATGTGAAATACACCAGATTGCTTGAGCAACAAATGCAGCACAAAGACTTTAATTTTTAAATAAGAAGCAAATGATACTTGAGAAAAGGTAACATTTGAGATCCAAAATCCGAGTGCTGAGTTTAAAGCTGTGCCTATTCTTTTGAAATTGTGTAATTTCTTAACTAAGCCCACAAAAACTGCAGATGGATAATCATATCCTTTTAAAGGAAAATCCTAAACTGTAAAGGCTGCATTTCCCAAACACTCCCTAAACTTATTCATCTGATATTTAGCCAGCTTGGTGCCCTCAAAAGACACAATTATACCTACAATTTTTAAATCAAATTTTGCTAAGAAGTAACAACAATGATGATGGATCATGATGATGATAATAATATTAGCAGTCTCTTAAAACAAAAGTGAAAACAGTAACAACTCATAAAGGCAAGTAGCACAATATTCCCTAGATTTATTTGTCTGTAGTTCTTGGCTTACTTATCCATTTGGGTTTTGCTTCTGCACAGAACCTGATTCAGAACATTTTAGAGCTGAGCATATTTATGCAGGAAAGTTCTGTCAGACACACTGAAAGGGCACAGATTTGCACTCAGTTTTTCGCACTCAGCTTTACGTCTACCACAACAGATGGAGCAGATAAGTGAGTAGAATATCTATGGTGCAGGAAGGGTTGTCTGGATGTGCAAATCATTATGTAATGAAACAGAGTTACAGGCAAGCAGCCTGCCCTTCTTTGTGGGCCTCTGTGATTCACACCTATATTTAGATTAGCAAATTAACTTACTGGAAATTGGGCAGATGCCATGTGAAGAGAAGCAACCCATCTGAAAGCTGCACAGCTGGCACTTGTGTCCCATCTATATTGTCAGATGAACACGGAGGACTGGGCCATACTGCTGCCCAGAAGAATTCAGACAGAGAGATTCCCTTGAGAGATGCCAGAGAAGCTGCTAGCCCCCAAGAGAGTGACTGTATACTCAGTTGGGGAAGATATTTCAGATAGTAGCAGAGGTCAATAGTAGGCAAAAACATTTTTGTTCAAGCAGGCCTTGATGAACAAGGTCTTCTATTAAATAACGAGACTGATACAATAACCCACCTTTATTTATATGTATTACAATTCTAATGCCTGCCCCCTTCAATATACTCCCCATTCACACTCACACACCAATGTAGTCTTGTTTTCCACTTGTTGAAGGTGTGGAACAGATTAGTTTCTGTCAGCTGTTTCAACACATCAGCCATTTTCTTCTTTACTGCATCAATTGATTCAAAATGTCTTCCTTTAAGCACCAATTTCACTTTAGGGAAAAGAAAAAAGTTGCATGGTGCCAAATCTGGTGAATATGGAGGATGTTCAAGTGTAGTAATGTGCTTTTCAGCCAAAAACCACTTCACAGAAAGTTCTGTGTGAGCAGGCGCATTGTCTTGATGAAGAACGAAACCATTTTCCCACAGCTCTTGCCTTTCCCCCCCACTGGCTCTTTTTCTCAGCTTTGTCAAAACTTCCTTATAATAATGCTGGTTCACTGTTCTGCCTTCTTAAACCCATTCTGCCAAAATTATGCCCTTGATGTCCAACCTCCCCCGCACAACACAATGAGTATGGCTTTGACTTGTTTTGACATGCTTTTTTCATTCTTTGTGATGATGGTGTTTTCTAGTGCATTGACTGTTGTTTTGTCTCAGGATCATACCGGAAGATCCAGGTTTCATCACAAGTGACTGTTGCAGAAATCAAGGAACAGCAGACCCACGAACTGGAAAGTGAGTTTTATTACACCAGTGGGCTTGACTGGAATCCTTTCCAAAGAGTCAGACCCCAGAGCTATGGCTATAGAATACTTTTATACATTTATGACAGTATGCAAAGAGCAATTCCTCCTCCGTCTCTCTGGTGTCAGCAACTTCCCTTCCTTGCAACAGTTGTTGATAGTTCAGAAAGATGATTTTTTGAAAAAGGTTTGGGTCTGCCTCAAGTTGCTGCAGAATATCAGCGCAAATTTCCTTGTGGCACTCTTTTTGCTCTAGTGTGAGAACCATCTTGACACAAACTTTTCTCATGTTGAGATCCTCATGAAAAACTTTCCACACAGTGTCTTTGTCATAGTTCATGACTTCATCTATCATTCAGACATCTCCTCGAACAATCTGGCTGACTTTTCCCACAATTTCTTTGGTTCTTAAAGTGGAAGGTCATCCAGGGCATTCATCGTCTTCTACATTCTCACATTCTTCTCTGAATCTTTTGTGCCACTCAAACACACGCGGACAAGACATGTAATCTTCCCTGTAGGCCTCCATAAGCATTTGAAAAGATTCCATTCGTGTTTTGTTCAATTTTACTAAGAATTTCAAATTGACACGTTGCTCAGCTTTTAAACTTAGCATTTTTCCAGCATACAACAGACAACACAGCTGCTTTAAACGGCAACTGACAATTAACTGAATGGCCAAGAGTGTTGATGTTTGTTATGCATTTTCAGACATGTTCAAAGTCGCTACTCAAGCATTCACAATCAGTTCTCCCTGATTTGTCTGAAAGGTAGAAACACAGTCTCATTATTCAGTAGACAGCCCTCGTATAACTGTGCCTGTGCAGCTTTTATTTGGGTGTGTTTTTATGTTGTTTTATCTTAGTGTGTGTTTTGTTACTTTGTATGTTTTTAATTGCTTTTAACTGTGATTTTATTGTTTTGTGAGCCGCCTTAGGTCCTGCTTTTAGAGAAAGGCAGCATATAAATTTCAGCAATAAATAAATATCACTGTGCCCAGATCTGACACAGGACAAATAGAGGAGGAGGAGAATAGAAAAGACAGTGAATAGAGAAAATCCTCTGACTGAGTATTGGTTACAGCCATATTTCTTTAGCCGGATGCTCACTTTCTGTTCTGAAAAAAGAACTGTTGAGCCTCCACACAGCAAGGGATGCCTAATAATATTTAATTATTAATAATTGTAGCAAAATGGCCAACGGCACCACTTGGAGATCTTGGGAAGCACCATTGGCTATTCTAAGATGCTGTTTTTTTAAGCCTGCCACATTTTTGTCAGGAGTGGGAGGAAGCTAGAGGAAATGGATGTGCAGCACTGAAGGGTTCTGTGGAGGACAATGCGGCCCAAAGCTCCTGGCGATTGCCCACCCCTGGCATAGAGGCAGAGTGGTATGACTGATGGAAGAGTCAAAGATACCACTTAGATGACTCAATCATCTTGTTTATGTCTGGTGCAAAGATAGGTTGGAACGGATGCTTGGGTGGCAGAGATTCTTGTAAAAACAGTCAACATGACAAAGCTCCTGACAATACAATGGCAGCACTTAGATGTCAATTGAAGTCAGGAGGAAAATGGGCAGTTGAACAATGAAAAATTAAGACTTGCACCCATTGTCAGAGCTACCGTTTTCATTTTCTTGATGTGATCTACAGTTTTCTGTAGATGAACTGAGGAGGTCTGTGCCATTAAAAGGCAAGTACCTAATTTTGGGCTGCACTCCTTGCTAATTGCCAATTCCAGATAAACATAATAACACAGAGGAACAGCACCTTCCACAGTGTTTAATCCACACTGCCACCTGATGGGCAGAGTTAAGTTGCTGAACAGCCAGCAGGGTACTTTGGACTGGAAAATCATTACCATTTTCTACCTTAAAAAATGTTGAGAGTCTTTTCCCACTAAAACTGCTGGTAGGCAGCCATGCAACTTTAGTAGCTGAGATGTGAAGAGCCAAAGCTGCCACAGAGTAGAACATGCACTGCAGGATCTAGGGGGTCGTTTACACGGGCAAATATTCCTCTAAATATACCACTAAGATAGCTCATAGTTCCCACGGATCGCAGCACAGCATCACCTCATTCAGAAGGGGGGAAGGTAAAACACCCAAATATAGCGTGGCAAGGGATGTCGCTACTTTTGCCGGCATATTTGCAATGTAGCGCTTTATTGGCAGTGTAAACTAAGGGCTGCATCAGATCTGCATTGTGATTGGTTGCTATGATGTAAGGGGCAGGCTTAAAAGAGAGGTACTGCGTTCAGTAGTGATCAGGAAACTGAAAAATCCTCTCTGCTATTTTGCAGAAGGTCTGCCAAGAAAAAGGATTCCCAAGACCTTTCAGTCATAATGTTCCCATCTGGTCAGCTCTGCTTGGGGGAGGGAGAGGGAGGGAGGGAGGGAGAGAGAGAGAGAGAGAGAGAGCACGAGCGAGAGAGACGGGGAGGGAGGGGGAGGCTGGAACAACTTGCGCACCTTAGGATCCACGGCATGGCTGCAAGGTCTTTTAGCAGAGAGATTACTGTCACTCTGCTTCAGGAGTGAGTTCATTTACAGGCAGATTTACAGAGACAGAGACAGAGCCACTACTTTGATCTTTCCCCACTGCTATTTGGGCAGAGTCTGTGAGTCTTGCCCTATGTCCTTCCCCATACAGCCTTTGTCTGCTTGGGAGGCCATGCCCCCCACACTTATTCAAGTCTGAACTTAAAAGTGACATAATTAGAAAAAACACCTGACTGGCACAGCTGCGGAAAAGAATTAAACCGCAAGTTGCTGCAATAAATCTGCTGTGTAAACCAGCCCCAGGATATTTCCCCCTTATTGAACAGCTTCTAACCAAAATATAAGTACACCTAACTGCACTGACTTCAGCATGGCTACTTCAGATTATACAATTACAGGACTTACTCCTGAGGCTGGCTGTATTTATCTCTCTCTATTGGAGGGTTTCTTTAAATTTTCTGGCCCATTAAGTGAGTTCTGTCTCACATCTTGATTCCCCCCTCCCTGTCTTTTCTTTCAAGCTGCAGGCTTGCACACCAGGAGATTTTCTCCACAAAAGCTCCCATGGCTCCATCAGCACTCTTGCAGGATCATTTGGAAAAAGAAGAAGAAAGAGAGAGAAAGAGGTGCTAATTAGAGCAGTAATGGTTTTCTGACCAAATGTCTTCACCGGTTTCTAGAAGAAATGCAACTGATGGAAACCGAGTTTAAAGGGCAAGAGCCAAATTGCATATAAAATTCAACAAAAACAATAATATTGAATGCCATTTTTAGGTCTATGGTAACAAATAGTGGTCACAGAAGCTAACTAGACTGTTAGTGCAAGTTTATTTTGGGACTTCTGGGTGCAGTGATGGCCAGCTGACACCTCTTTTGTGGGGCTCTGTGAAAGAGAGTGAAGTAGCAACAATCACAGGTTTAGAGGCAAGTTGTGGCCAGGGATTCTCCAGATAAGGGGAGAGCAACGAGATTGCTTACAAGGGTCTGAAAACCTTGGCAAGCTCATGGGGACTGTTGCAGTCAATCTGGAGTGAAATGGGGGGAAACTGTGGGGAAAATCCAGAAAGTTCATCCGACTGCACAAAATCCTTAATAGACATTAAGCCAGCAACTGCACTTTCTTTTAATACTATTTTTTTAACTAACATTTGAACGTAAGGGAAAAAAAGAAATCTTTGATACAGTGGTTACATCAATGCTTTGGTGAGTTTCCTGCCTTTTGTATTAGTATGAGAGATGTTACGGATTACATTCAAGAAGCTTTAAGATTGCTGACTGAAACCAAAAGGTCTAATAAAACTGTGTGAAAAAGTTCTTAACTGGAGAAAGGACATAGTAACATGAAATGATGAAAGTAACAGTTTAAAACTGGAAGATTGGTTGGTTTCATACACACCTTGCAAGTAAAAATGGATTAAAGATATAGGACATTATCAGATGGGGCCAAAATGTCCCGTTACTGCCCCGCCACCTCCTATCCCGTTCCTGCTGCAGAATGGAGGTAAATGTTCACACACTTACCTCCATTCTGCTGCAGGAAGGGCGCTCCCTCCTTGCTGGCCGGCTGTAAATGCAGCCATATGACCAGCCGGCTGAAATCCTGCTCATTCTCACAAGAGAATAAGCAGGATGGAAATTCAAAAATACCCCCCTCCAGCTGTCAAAGAAAGAAATAAAATGCAAAAATGTTTTTTTTTAAAAAAACCCAAGTAACCTGGGGAGCGGGGGGAGGGGAAGGGTGCCATTTACCATGATGTCCTGTTTGTGGCCAGAAGTGCTCGGCACGGAACTCCTCCCCCATGCCTGTCATCTTGGAACAGGCACGGGGCTTCTTTTCCCACATCCCTGATTCCATGGAAGAACATGGAAGAAGTGTTCTATTTATGATGTTTCATCGTAAATAGAATACCCTGAGGGCAGGATGGGAGAAGGATGGAGGGGATCGACGTCGTCCAAAAGGGAACCCCTTTCTTGCCCCTGTTCCATTCCTGCCCCGGAATATTTGCCCCATCTGACTATCTTCATAGACTCATTTGTTCTGAGAAAGTGGATTTGTTTTGGCTGGGAGAGGTATCTCATTGAGGGCAATTTGAATAGCAAGGTAAACACCAGGTTGTGTCATTGCTACACTGTAGTGGAGGGGTTGCTGCAGAGACAAAAGTGTTAACTCTATGTATGCCAAGATCTGGTTTAATAGAAGAATGCCAAAGATGCAACCCCTGGAATATGAATGTGATTTACTGATTTGGCAAGAGATTCTGGAAAAATTTAAATTGATGAAAAAAGACTTTAAAAACTTTAGTTTGAACTTTAGATTGATGGATGACATGACTGAAGTCAAGCATTTAGAGGACGCAATGGGAGAATCAGAGGAGTGAAAGGAAGAGAAGGACCGAAGATTCAGTTTGGAATATGAAGAAATAACATCAGAGGGAGGTTTTCAGCCAAAACAAGATGATTCTGGAGATTCAAAAATGATTCTGGATGACCTATCCAGGGAGAATTCTGGAGACATCAGTGAAGAGGCAGAGAAGAGGAATACCAATGAACACAGAGGGGGGGAATGAAATATGGGGGAAGCTTTGGAAGGAAAATGCTGGCATTTGGTGGTTAATTAGATTTTTGGATGGGGGAAAATGAAGATGAAAAGGACGAGACTAACAGGAATGTTCCTCATGGAAGGATATCGCCCCCTCTGCAGGGATTGATGCCCAATTAGTGCAACTGCAAAGGTTTGATAAAAACTCAAAGGTGAAATTCAAGTAGGAAAGAGTAAAGAAATAAGGGTCGGCTTTTTTGGTTTAAGCTGTTAACCTGGGGCTCATTGTTTGGTGGTGATTTAGCACAAGGGAAGTGGTCATAAAATAAACTTTGTTAATTTAAGGAATTACTTTAAAAGCTTATTAAGGGTGACTTAGATATTTAGAATGGATATGAATAAAAGAGTGGGGTGAGTAGAGAATTAGCTAAAGATAGCTAAAAAAGAAAAATAATTATCTTAAAGGAGCTAATGATTTATAAGAAAAATGAAGGGAAGAAAGTATTATTTCAGAACAGAATGAAACAAAGTGCCAGGAATAGTCCCTGATGTTGCCTGTTCCTGTCATGTGCAGTGTTTTTCATGTAACCTTGCTGTTAATTATGTTTTCATTTCTTGGTGCTTGCTAACTAGTGTATGCTGAGAATTAGAGAAGGCAGTATATGGGTTTGAGATAAAGCTGCAGATGTGGTTATACAGTTGTCCCTTCATATTCGCTGGGGTTTGGTTCCAGGACCCCCCGTGGATACCAAAATCCATGAATACTCAAGTCCCATTATATGCAATGGCATAGCAAAATGGTGTCCTTTATATAAGATAGCAAAATCATGGTTTGCTTTTTGGATTATTATTTTTTAAAGAATATTTTCAAGCCATGAATACTTAAATCTGTGGATACCAAATTTGTGGATACAGAGGGACAACTGTATTTTCATTTCATTCCTTGAGAATAGGGGGCAGAGACAAGGAAAAGAATGTTTATGTGCTGGTAGGATTTTCAAGCCTGCCAGATTTGCCTGATTGTAATGTGCTTTTAGTATAGTGTGTTTCTGTTAAACCTCATTCACAGCAACAACCTTGTATGGTTTGCTTCTTGGATTTCTATGCCAATAAAGTTTTCTGTTTCAACTCTGAAACTGTTGAACACTGAGTCTGGGAATGCCAGTACATGACACTAAGGCATTTTGAAAAGAGGTCTGTTTGTGTTTGAACAGCCCCAAATTTTGTTCCTGTTCTATCTAATTTTATACTGGGTTAAAATAAACCAACCTGAGGAGCTGGTTTTAAAGTTCTCTAAACATACTGGGGGCTGACAGAAAATAATCTGGGATAAACAAAATGTGTATGGCTCTCCAAAATAAAATAGGAAAGAACAGTCCTTTTAATCAATCTGGCAGCACCCTTAAATATAAATTCCCTCTCAGCAGGAGTCACAGAGTACAGTATATAACAACTAATAACAACTTCTAGGAGAGAGGTACCCAACGGAAAAAAAATATGTCTGCTTATTGCAATCACACTTTATATGAAGAGCTTTACCACACGAGGCTCCTGCCCTGCTATAGTTGCGTCATCTCTGAAAAACGTTGTTCAAATGGAACTGCTCCCTTTCATTGCACACTTTTTTAGCCGTCCCAGGATTAGAGCGCCCGTTAGCACCCAAACCTTATCACACACACAGACTGCCTTTCCACTACAACATGGTGGTGTGCATCTTCCTCCAGCAGTGCACGTGTGCCTCATCTTCCTTTCCCAATCACCAGAGAAGGAGCCCTTAGCTCCTTCCAAATTTCTCCTCCGTCCCCTCGCTGGCCCTCCTTTGCCATCTCTCTCTCTCTCACACATGGAGGGAGCCTCTGCCCCCCACTTTTATTGACTCTCTTTTTGTCTTCTCCAGCCACCCCGTTTTGACAGATGACATCCCAGGCAGCAACCAGTCAGCTGCCCCTCATGAGCCCCCTTCCAGCCTCCCTTCTCTCCTTCCCCTCAATGAGGCATCGGCACACCATGGCATTGTTCCAGAAAGGGGCTGGATCTCCCAACCAAAACACCCACCCACTGATCACCCCCTGAGCAATCTAACATCCGCACAGGAAACCAGAGGCCAACAGAGGCAGGAAAGGAGGTCAATGATGGGGTTTTTTTTTTGTTAGTAAAAAGAATAGTGTTTTAAACAGTCTCCAATATGACAACAATGGAAGAGCAACATTGTCATGCAGGAGGCCCCAACCAAAGGTGCTATTATCCTAGTACTAGTGTGCTTTACTGGCCTTGTGTGATAAGGCTCTGACTGGACATTCTTACATATTTCCATCACAGTTTCTTACAAAAAAAAAATATCCCACTTTAAAATTTACTTATTAACGTTATTGATAATCCACCCAGTACCATAAGATTTCTCTATGGCTTACAATAATCGGAGGCTTATCGCACGCACGATTGAAGCGAAGTGAAAGTGCACCCAGATAATAATGCCTTTAGTTCTGCCTTACTGCATGTTGTCATACTTCTTCAGTAGTTCTTTAGTTCTGGTCCTGTAGGATACGGCTGTAAAAATGAATCTTTTTTTCTAATTGAAAAAGTCCAAGGGTTCCAGTATTAGGCCAGATGGTTGGGCTCATTGATCAATAGGCAGGTTGGTCAATGCCTGGATCTAGACCCATACATGTGCCAACCCCATCAGCATGTGTAACCAATAAAAGTTGTGGCCTACCTCTTCCATTCTCATATGTTATTTCAGGCAGAGTGGGACTCACCCCTGAACACACAAATGACTGGCATAGCTTTAGGTCTATGTGGTATAACATTAATGTATTAATCAATATGTCAAGATTCCTCATGTATGGAAAACATTCAGTCCTATTCAGTATAAAGGCAGAGATCTCTTGTGCAAATTCATAAATAAATGGCATAATGCCATTTTAAAAGAGCCAATGTTATTTCACATGTATGCATAATCAAAGAAGAGGTATAGAATACTGCTTCTTTTAAAAATCTGTTTTACTTTTTGGGTGGTCAGCTGTACACTTAGCTCTAAAAGCAGCATGAAAGAGCTAAAACAGCTGCTTCCAAGAAAACTTTGGTGGCATTTCTTTCCTGATATTCATCCAAGACCCCACATTGTGCAGTAATTCCTCTTCATTTCAGCCTCCACTCTGACTCTTGATAATTACAGAAGACCTTCCTTTTAAAAATCCCATAAAATTTATTCTAAATATAGAAGGAGATGAGCAGCAATACATCACAACCCAGATTTTATGCTTGTTAAAATTTACTGAAGTCTTCTATGTGGAATGGTGTATTTCTCAAGATAATTTCTGCATTGTTTAATACATTAGAGTAGCAGCAAATCTTAACAGCAAGACAATCTCTGTAGTAACTCTGCAGGCCTTCCCACAGGTGGATTCAAGGGTGGTTGGTTTCAGAAAGCTTGCCTCAATGGATGTTATTTTAAACATTGTTCATTTTTGTTTGTATTTTTGCTTTGCTCTTGTCTAGCTGAAGAGAAACCTTTCAAGTTGATGTTATGTTTATCAGGGTAGTCTTCCTAACTGCTAAATCCTTGATACAGTCCCAAGCACCTTTCCTTCAGTTCAAAATCTAGTCCTTCTATTCAACACACTGGTGTAGTCACTGTTCCTTCGGAGCAGCAAAGCATTACTGGGTGAGGGAAAAGACTGAATAAAGAGTTCTGGTGACATGAACACATGGGTAACTGTGTGTGTCTGTATTCACAGCATGTATGTGACAAGAATGTGCATGAAGAGTGGAGGGGAAATATTTGGAATGGATGCAAAATGTGTTGCTTTGGAGTGTGTGTGTGTGTGTGAACCAGAGACATTATACAGATGAAAAGATGCTTGGTGGAGGACTCTACACATAGTAGTGTATGTTATACAGTTGTCCCTCCGTATCCACGGATTTGGTATCCACGGATTTAAGTATTCATGGCTTGAAAGGACAGGTTGCTTACCTGTAACCATAGATCTTCGAGTGGTCTTCTGTGAATTCACACAGTTGGGTTTATTCCTGTGCCTGCGCAGTGCATTCAGAACCTTCTAGTATCGCTAGGCAGAATGTGCATAGATACATTTTTGGCGGTAACTCCGCCCCTCCTAACGGTCCCTTATAAAGGTCTTCCCGCCTAAATCCCCTCAGTTCCTTAAATGACGCCTCAATAAGCAGCATCAGGAACAGTAAGCGCATAAGTGATAGCAGAACATAGAGGGGAGGATGGGCGGCTCTGTGTGAATTCACAGAAGACCACTCGAAGATCTATGGTTACAGGTAAGCAACCTGTCCATCTTCTTCGTGGTCTCTGTGAATCACACAGTTGGGTAGATTAGCAAGCTTCTTCACTGGGGGAGGGTATGTCATGCCCATCAGTAGACTCATATCTGCACACCTACATTAAGAAGGAGTTCTCTATACCTCCTTAATTCATATTAATAGTAAATATATATATATATATATATAAATTTTGCACATTCCGCAAGTGTTGACTCAACCAACTTTCACAGAGGTAGTACCTTAAAACAGAAGAGGACAACATCAACAAACAAGTCAGTATAAGTACAGTCAGTTATTGAATGGAGGACAGAAGGACTGCCCTCCCAAATGCAGCCTCGGCCCTCGAACGAGAGTCCAGTCTATAATGTGAAATGAATGTCAATGGTGAAGACCAGGTCGCAGCACGGCAGACATCCTCCAAGGGTATCCCAGAGAGGAATGCAGTCGAAGTGGAGACAGCTCTCGTAGAATGTCCACGAATTCATGAAGGCAGCGGCTTCTTGGCTAGCTCGTAGTAGAGAGCGATGGTCGATGTCACCCACTTTGAGAGACGCTGCGATGAAATCGGAGCACCCTTCTTGGAGTCGGCATAGGAAACAAAGAGCTGGGGTGATTGCCAGAATGAAGCAGTCCGTTGTATATAAAAGGCGAGCGCCCTCCGTACATCCACAGCGTGAAGAGTGCGCTCAAATTCGTCCTTTGGGTCCTGCATGATGGCAGGTAGGACAATGGGCTGGTTAAGGTGGAAACTAGAAACCACCTTCGGTAGAAAGGAAATGTTCGGTCTCAAGACCATCTTGTGCTTGTGGAAGCAGGTATATGGATGGTCTGAGCGAAGGGCACAGAGTTCTCCAGCTCGACGAGCAGAAGTAATAGCAATCAAGAAAACAGTCTTCCAGATGAGTAGACGGAGGTCGGTTGACACCATGGGTTCGAAGGGTCGTCTCACAAACTGAGAGAGGGTGAGTTCGAGGCTCCAGGTCAGTATGGGATCGTGCACTGGAGGATGGAGGTTGATGTATCCTTTCAAGAACCTTTTAACTATTGGGTCTTGGAAGGGAGACGGTCAATTCCGAGCCTGGAATTCCACGGAGATAGCAGCTAAATATCCCCGGAGAGAAGACACCGAGAGACCTGCTTTCGAGAGGTCGAGGAGAAATTGAAGGACCGTAGATACCGAGCAGGATTCGACGTTCAAGTGCTTGTCTGCTAGGAATTTCTCAAAGCGATTCCACTTGTAAAGGTAGGCTTTCCGCGTGGAAGGTTTCCTAGCCGTGTCAACAATAGTTTGAACCTCTCGAGGTAAAGGAGAGAGAGGGGCAGTCTGCGGAGGACGTGGGTTCATGGGCGGATCCTCCAAGCCGTCAGGCGGAGTGAATCGAGGTCTGGGTGCCTGACTTTGCCCTGTTGAATTGTGAGCAGGTCCGGTCAATCCGGAAGGTGGAGATAGCACCTGTTGGACAGGAGCAGAAGTGGGGCAAACCACGGTTGGCGAGGCCACCACGACATGATGAGGATCGCGTCCGCCCGGTCTCGAGGCAGCTTGGCGATGACCCTTGTCAGCAACGGGATCGGAGGGAAGAGATACAGGAACGGTCCGTTCCATTTGAACAGGAACGCGTCTCCCCTCGAGTCCTTGTGCCTGTCCCTGGAGCAGAACTGGTTGCACTGTCTGTTCTGGGAGGTCGTGAAGACATCTATCAAGGGGGTCCCCCAGCGATGGAAGAGGTCTGTCAGCACGTGTCGGTGGAGCATCCATTCGTGAACGCTGGAATTGGACCGGCTCAGTCCGTCTGCAAGAATGTTCTCCTCCCCAGGGAGATGGATGGATTGGAGGGAGATGTTCCGTTGTGCGCACCAATCCCAGATCTGCAGTGTTAGCTGGAGCAGTTGGGGGGACCTGGTACCACCTTGCTTGTTTAGGTAGTACATTACCGATGTGTTGTCCGTCAGGAGGAGGACAGTCTTGTTTAGAACCAGGACCTCAAAGGAACGAAGAGCTTTCTGAACCGCTAGAAGCTCCAGTACATTGATATGCAACACCCTCTCTTCCTCGGACCAGGCACTTTGTATCTTGTGGGATCCGAGATGGGCTCCCCACCCCTGCAGCGATGCGTCCGTCATGATGGAGACATACGGTTGGTGGGGTTCGAATGGAATGCCCAATAGGACGTTGGTCGGGTCCAGCCACCAGTCTAGGGATTGTTGAACTGAGCGGGGCATTGTCAGAAGCATTTCCGGTGGGTCTTTGAGGTGGTCGAAGACACTTAGAAACCAATGTTGAAGTGGGTGGAATCGAAGTCTGGCCAAAGGGGTGACCGATGTAGTTGCTGCCATGTGGCCCAGGAGGACTTGCACATCCTGTGCCCGGATTTGATGGGACCGACGGCACCCTAGAATCAGGGACCGTAGCATGACGAATCGGTCTTCGGGAAGGTAGGCTGCTGCCGAGATCGAATCCAGGCGGGCCCCGATGAACTGGATCGTCTGTGACGGGGTCAGTTGAGATTTGTCCGTGTTGACAACAAGTCCCAGGGATTGTAGCACATCTAGTGTGAAGCTGACGTTCCTCTCGAGCTGCGACCTCGAATCCGCTACGAGCAGCCAGTCGTCGATGTATGGGAAGACGATGACCCCTTGCTGTCGAAGGAAGGCCGCCACTGGTGCCATGCACTTTGTGAAGACCTTCGGTGCCATGGAGAGTCTGAAGGGGAGGACACGGAACTGGTAGGTCTCATCCTCGATCTGGAACGCTAGGAACCTCCTGTGAGCAGGGTGTATCCCAATATGGAAGTAAGCGTCCTTGAGGTCTATGGATGCAAACCAATCTCCGTGTTGAAGGAGGGGAAGGATGAGAGCAAGAGTGGTCATCCTGAATTTCTTTGGGGTGATGTAACAGTTCACTCCCCTGAGATCGAGAATGGGACAGAGGCCCCCATCCTTCTTCGGTACCAGGAAATACCTGGAGAAAAAACAATGGTGACGGAGGTCGGCAGGCACAGGTTTGACGGCTCCCTTCTGAAGTAAGGTTTGCACCTCCTCGATCAGGGGCGGGGAGGGGTCGTGAAGCAGATGAGCCCTGTCGGAGGCAGTTTGTCGAATTCGATCCAGTAGCCCTGATGTACAATTTGGAGCACCCAGCGGTCCGATGTTATGGAGGACCAGGCTTCCTGGAACGACGACAGGCGGTCTCTGAACAGGGGGTTCTAAAAGAAAACGTAAACATCAAAATGAGGAACCACAATTAAAATCTCTTCCTGCCTTGATCTTTAGATCTCTGTTTTGAAGGCAGACGGTACCGGGAGGCAGAGCCCTGACTCCTCACTGAGGATGCAGAGGAGAGTGGTTGCTGCTGAAAACGGGAGCACCTGGATGACTGAGGTGTGCCCCCTCTCCTGTAAGGTTGGCCAAAGGAGTAAGTGTTCCATCCGGAACGGTGCCTGGGACGGTAAGCAGAAGATGAGGTTGATGGCATACCGTATTTTCTCGCCGTGGTCCTCATCTTCTGCGTGAACTCAAGCTTTTCATCTGTGGACGCATTAAAGAGGCCTGAGGTGTCGAAAGGCATGTCTTCAATGGTTGCAGCAGCTTGAGTCGAGAGGCCTGATGAGCGAAGCCAGGCGTGGCGCCGCAAGGCGATGGAGCCCGCCACTGTCTTGGCTGCACAGTCAGCGACGTGCCATGCGGAGTTCATCTGCTGGCCTGCCAGTAACTGGGCTTCAGTTTGGATAGCCTCCGCTAGCCTCTTCCGCTCCTCCAGTAGGTCCTGAAAAAGGGGTAGCATTCTTTCCTACAGAACCTGCTGGTAAGCCCCCATGCAGGCAGAGTAATTAGCAATGCGGAAGCTAAGTCCAGCAGTGGAGTAAAGCTTCTTTCCAATTATGTCCAGCTTCCTGCCCTCGGTATCAGCAGGGGTGGATTGTGCATGACGCTGCCTTCTTGGTTGGGCCGCCTCCACAATGACTGAGTTGAGTCTCGGGTGTTCTCTCAACCAGTCGATACCGTCCCCAGAAACCCGGTACAGCCTGTCAATCCTCTTAGAGGTTGATGGGATAGACGAGGGGTTCTCCCATGAATTTTGCGTTAGCTTTAAGAGGGATGGCAGTACTGGGATGTTGGCAGTCGGGGGAGCCTTTGACTTGATCCTCTGATAAATTGGGTCAACAGGCTCTGTCTCCTTCTCCGTGATCTTCAAGTCCAGAGCGTGGGACATCCTCACCACCTGCTCCACAAATGAGTGAACATCGTCAGTGGGGGAGGAGGAGTCCTCATCCAGAAGATCAGGTTGGGGCGACGGTATGTAGGCTTGATAGTCCTCGGAAGACTCAGACGAAGCGGAGGAGTCGGACGTCAGAGATGGAGTTCAACGTCAGTCATGGAGAGATGCCGTGCGCCTTGGAGGAGTCGGCGGTGGTGGAGGCAGAGGCCTGAAAGGGGACACCTGACAACTTGTGTCCTTAAGCTTCAGCTTTGCTGGCTCCCGAGCAAGGAGGACCTCTTTATCCCGCCCATGAAAGGACAAATGGGGAGGGGATAAAGCAACAGAGTGCAGGGTAGAAGCCTCAGAGGTGAGATGAAACACCTGTTCCGTTGTAGCAGCAGAGGTCAGAGGTAGAGTCAACAGTGTGGTGAAAGCAGATTTACCCAGCTCGTAGGCACCATATGCCTCCTCATCGTCTCGGACCCTGGAAGTCGAAGGCTGGGGTTCATCTTGAAGGAGGGGCTCATCCTGACCTCCTCACATCGCAGTGACAGAATCACAGAGCAATTCTGATCGTGAAACCAGAAGGGCCGGAGAGAGTCCACGAGCCCGCGGGGAGCTTTCCATCTCCTCAGCCGAACCCACCTCCACCTCTACAATCTCCAATGAAGGGGTCAGAGTCGGGGTTCTTGGACAGGTCTGCCTGTTGTCCACATCTCGATCCCGAGGAGAGGGCTGGCATTGCAAGAGGGGTTGGGCTCCCAATGTAGATGGAGCCGTAGCCGAAGGAGGCAAGGGGTCTCGAACCCATGAGATTTCCCTCCGGTTCTCCTCTGTGTGCACCCGTTTTGCCTTCTTTTTCTTAGGGGCCTTAGTCTTCGAGGACTCGGAAGATCCTCGGGTCCAAACTCCGTCCCGAGAGCCCTGTGGGTCCTGATGACGATACCTGGGCTCGACAGCTCCCGAATCCGAAGAAGGCCGATCCCCAGCCGGGGTGGACTTCGCGTGCTTGTGAGAGTGTAACACTGCCTCCGGATCCAACGCTACGGATCGTCTCCTCGAAGGACTTCGGGAGTGACGACGTTTAGCATGAGGTGACTGGGGGGATTTTGCAGTAGGGGACCTTCCCCACGGAGAAACACCTGCCCCCACAGCCGGGGTCGAAGAGGTTGATGGAATGAGGGCCTTCTCATATAAAAAGGATTTCAGCCTGGAGGAGCAATGCTTCCTCACCTGAGGCGTGAAGGCCTTGCAGTGGACGCATGCATCGACACTGTGCATTTCACCAAGACAGATGAGGCACCTGGAATGCCCATCAGAACTAGGCAGCTTAGCCTGGCACACCACGCAGCGTTTAAAGCCCGTTTTCGCAGCCATAACAGAGATCCTAAGGGCATAGTCAGGGGAAACGCAGGGTCAAACCGTGAGTCAGAAGCCGTTACCAAGTCCGGGGGGAAAGCCAAAATCGTAGTCAGGAGTACCAAGTCAAGCCAGAAATCGCCGATAGCCAATAAATCAGAGAGAGATCATTATCCAAAACCAATCCAAGTCGAAAACCGAAAGCAAAAGTAGTCAAAGAGCGAGCGAAGGTTCCTTTAGAGCTGCTAGTGCAGCGGAAAAAAAGGAACTGAGGGGATTTAGGCGGGAAGACCTTTATAAGGGACCGTTAGGAGGGGTGGAGTTACCGCCAAAAATGTATCTATGCACATTCTGCCTAGCGATACTAGAAGGTTCCGAATGCACTGCGCAGGCACAGGAATAAACCCAACTGTGTGATTCACAGAGACCACAAAGAAGATATATTCTTTAAAAAATAATAATCCAAAAAGCAATCCTTGCTTTTGCCATCTTATATAAGGGTCACCATTTTGCTATGCCATGGCATATAATGGGACTTGAGTATTCATGGATTTTGGTATCCACGGGGGGTCCTGGAACCAAACCCCAGCAAATATGAAGGGACAACTGTACTGAGGCTGTCAAGTGGTGCTAAGGAGATCAGTTGAACAATGGCTGTCCTGGAACAACCTGTCTCACAGATCTGCCATAATTCTACCATTTTGGCCACACTAATGGAATCTGTAAAAATATATTTATTTATTATTCCTTTTATCTATAGTTATTATTTTATTTCTAAAAATTATTTTAAACTATTTATGTCCTGCTGTTCATCAAAATAATTATTATGATCTAATATACAGTCAAGATAAAATATGAAGTACCCTAGTCTATATACCTAGATGCTGGTCTTCACCTACATTATATCCCATTCTATTTATTTGCTGTGTTTTAGCCAAGGCCCTTCAAAAGAACAGTTAAATCACATGATGCCACCTTCATTTTTACTAGCATCCCACCAACCCCATGACCATTTAGTATGTAATCTGCTGGCCTTCAGATGTTTTCCTGAGATTTTAATGTGGAAACCTGCCTCTTTAGGGGGACTGAAACCCATCCAGTACAATCTGAATCTTTATCCCCTGGCCCATCTTTCAACTGACCAGGAGCACCTCTGTCTTGTCTCACATTTGTATAATTTTCTCACATTCGTCCAATTCATCATTGATGCCAGACAGTTGTTTAGAATTGAGCTTCTTGAAATTCAGTGGAAAAGGGAAATAGAATTGGGCATAACCAGCATACTTGTGGCACCTAAGCCCAACCCCCTGCACAACCTTCCCTAGGGGTTTCAGGCATATCTTGAATAGCATCTTGGACAAAACAGAGCCTTGAGGAACTCCACTGACCAGAGGCTAAAGAGTCAATAGGAATCCCCCAGCACTAGCTTCTGGGCTTGCCCCTACAGAAAGGAACAGAGTTGCTGTAAAACAGTGCCTCCAAGTCCCATCCCAGCAAGGTAGCCCAGAAGGATACCATGACTGATGGTATCAAATGCCAATGAGAGGTCCAGCAGAAGGACAAGCTGCTTACCTGTAACTATGGTTCTTCGAGTGGTTACCTATGAACTTACATGTATGGGTCATTCTGCACCTGCACAGCTGCATGTTTAGAAACTTCTAGAATTAGCTTGTCCTTTTGGCAGAAGCTCCAACCCTTCTCTATCATGCCTCCTCCTAGCACCTTCTTGCTCAAGTCCCTCAGCTGCAGTCAGCTGTGAATGCGACAAAACTAGAAAGAAGCAGGCCAGGACCACACAGAGGGGAGGGGACAGGCTGTGTGATTTTACAGATGACCACTCAAAGAATCACAGTTATAGTTACCTGTCCATCTTCTTCATGGACACTGTGAGTCACAGCTATGGGTGGCAAGCAAGCTACTAACCAGGATGATGAGAAGCAGTCATGCCACAGCCAAAGACAATACTGCTTGGCCAAAATATGCTTCATCATGAGATAGTGGATTTGATCTGTAGTGAGAAACAAAGATAGAAGGCTGGGACCAGGTTGCAGCCTGGCATATGTCTTATAATGGGATTTCTGTCAAAAAAAAAAAAAAGGAGAAGAAGCAGCAAAAGTACAAGTTTAGCCAGCTCAACTTGATTGTGGACTTGACCCATTTGGACAGTCTTTGGGCTGAAAGTGGAAGTCCTTTTCTCTCACCACCATAACAAACAAACAACAGAGGAGTATGATGAAAGGAAAAAGAACAATATAAAAAGCTAAATTCATTTTCACATCTAAGTAATGTATGGCCTTGTCTTTATATGAGGTGGGACTCAGAAAAAGGAGCTAAAGTAATTGTGATATATGAAATGGTGAAACTATCTTTAGCAAAAAAGAATGTTGGTTCATAAGGTCACTCGATCCCAATGAGACTAATGAAAGTGAAGATCAGATCTGAGGGCCACAAGTTCACTAACTCTTTTTCTTGGTGTGATAGCAACAAGAAATGCCACCTTGTATGACAAGAGACAAATATCACAGATTCCAAGTGGCTCAGAGGGAGCAAGCACAAGCTGCAAGAGAACTGCAGACAGTCTCTAGTATGGGACTATCAGATGCACCATGGGATGATGGTTATGGAAGCCCTTGACAAGAGGAGGGGTAAACCAGGAGGTATGAGTTGGAGGATGAATGTTGGCCAAAGAAGCAGAGAGTCCAGTGTCACCCAGGGAGAGCAGAAAGGCAAGAACATGTTGCACTTGAAGCTGACTGTATGGAATTGACTTGAGGTCCAAAAAATTAAGCAATTTACACCACTTTTGTCTGTAAAAATTTCCTTATGGCAAGTGTCCTTACTGCAGGAAAAAAAAAGCTATCTTCTACCTGATCTGAGAGTGAAGAGAGGGTTTTATCCTCCACATGGTGAGTCACAGAGTTGCTGCATATATGTGACACACCCTACTTCTCCTGCTGAGTGAGAAGATGTGGCTCTAATGAGAATTTGTGAACCTGGTCCTTGCATATTCTAAGCATGAGAGGCAAAAAGTTCTAGAGTCAGGAAACTCTACTTGCAAAAGACATTGAAGAAGATCTTCTAATCTAGTTGTCATTTATATTATGAAGTCTATGCTCTGTTCAGAGCATCTGTTGCATTGTTGTTGTGCCCCAGAAGATGAATGGTAACTGGTACTATGAAACTTGTAAAGCACTAGTCCCATATTTCCAAAGTGAGATGGACCAATAGCTCTGATCATGTTCTTCCCAGTTTGTTGAGGTAGAAAACAATGGTTGTACTGTCAGAGAGTACTTGCAGTGCTTGGTTCCAGAGGAAGGGTTCAAATGGTTAGAATACCTTCATTACTTCTAGGGTGTTGATGTGCGGTCTTTGTTCCAGCGGTAGGCATTGCTCTTGATAGAGTACGGAATTGAATGAGCCCCCTATCCTGACAGGAAGGCATCGGTAATCATTGTGGCTGACAGCCCTGGTGAAAGGCATTCCAGCTCTCAGATGGTCTAGATCCACCCACCAATCCAGTCTATAGGAAGTGATAGAGTTAGTAGAAATGAGTGGTTATTGGTTTCTGGGGAGAATATCAATGTGAACCAGGTCTGAAGCAGTTGTATATGAAGCTTCACAAAGGGCATGATACAAATGCCAGATAGCACCTTCTCCCACTAAACAGTTGGATCAATATGTGAACATACACACACCCGCAATCAATTGTTGCAAACCAGTGTCCCTTCATCAGCACTGGGAGGATGGAGGCCAAGGTAACCATCCTGAATTTCTTCAGATGTATATATAAGTTAGAGAGCCAGCGTGGTATAGCGATTTGACCATCGGACAATGACTCTGAAGACCAGGGTTCAAATCCCCACCTGGCCGAGGCAACCCACTGGGTGACCTTGGGGAAGTCACACACTCTCAGCCTTAGAGGAAGGGAAAGGGAAACCTCCTCTTTGCAATTCTTGCCAAGAAATCCCTGTGATAGGGTTACCTTAGGGTCACCATAAGTCGGAATCAACTTGAAGGCACACGACAACAATACACAAGTTAACCTGGTGAAGATCTAGAATTGGGCAGAGGCCACTATCCTTATTGGAGAGCAGAGTAGCAATCTCTTCCTGAAGCACTGCAGATGGCAGTGTGCTGACAAACATTGCTCTGAATGTGAAAGAGGCTGACGAGATACAATAGCAGAAAGCAGACTTCATGGTGGTCTGGAAGATGACAATCTAGGGCCTCACTTCAGATCTCACTTCATCACCAACGAGCTGATTTGGCTCCACTCCATGAAAGGCGATGCTCAGGAGAGATCTTACTCATCACCCTGGCCATTGCAAAATTCCAGAGGTTAACTAGAGCAGAACTGAACAAAAATCCCTACATTTTTTTCAGGGATGAGGTAAGTGCAGGGGGTATGAAAATGATGTGACCCTTAATGGTTGCACTGGGGGCTGATCTACCTCCAAACCCTAGCAGTTGCCCAACCCTGTTCTAGAATACCTTCCTTCCTGTTTAGTTGTTCAGTGGGAGAAGGTGCCATCTGGATGTACCCTTTATTCATTTATCCTCTTTTTCATTTCTTTCCCCTCCTTAATTAATATTTAAACCTATTATTAAAATGCCATTCATTGAGCTATAGCTAGGAATGTGCAGACTATTTTTTATTGTGTACTTAAGAGATAATGGGATGAAAGCAATACATATGACTTAGTTTGTTTAGCCCACAAGTCTTGAAGAGAAACGACAACGCAGAAAGAATCACAACCCAAAAACATCACCCAAGGAGACCTTCTGCTGTGCTTTTTGCAACCGGACTTGTTTATCTCGGATTGGCCTTTTTAGTCATCAGCGTGCTTGCAGAAAGCGCGGGATGAGTCCTTCCTGAATCTTCGTTTGCGAAGAAAAGCCAGAGAGACAATTGCTAGGAACAGAAAACTTACAGTACTATTTTTCTTTGTGGAACTTAATTTGGCTAGAAGATTGTAACCCACTACCCTGTTATCTACAAATGAACATGCAAATTCCTGATCAAGACCTGTTAAAAGTTATAAAGATATACAATACATTGTTTGTTGAACACTAACTAGAAAGAACAGAATATCTAGAATAAAACCAATGTGAATGAGTGACACCACACATAATGTGTTATAATTCTAAAAATGAGTAAACCTTGCATAAACTTTAATTACCCACCAGAAGCTCTCATGCCATTATACCACATTTAACTCCCCTATGTAAACGATGTGGTTAATCAACAGATGCAACATTTTAATTAATGACAGTGAGAGAATGTAGTCAGTGAGACTGGTGATATCCTTAGATTAAAAACACAAAACATGCCCATAACACTTTAATAACATGATTGATTGAAGTCTACAGTTGTTAAGCACTATCTGGATTTATGTCCTGCTTGTTCAGCTGTATCAAGCAATCAGCTCTACTGCTTGTCAAGGCATTATTCTGCAGGAACATTGGAAGAAAACGTTCTCTTTAAGATTATACAGCAGCATACTGTAGTTTTGAAGCTAGCAATGATCACTAATTAGCAATGTACATAGACCCATTGTTTAGCATTTTAGTTCTGAAACTATTAACTATTAACAGTTAACTATTTCTAGCAGTAAACTCCATATTTTATGCTAGGTTTCAGGGGAATGCTCTGTACAGAAAAAAAAAACATTAAAATTAATAGTAGATAAAATCTGAATAAAAACAGATATACTATACTGTAGTGTTAGAAACAAACATCTGCATGATCTGCAAATATTCTTTTAGTATTCATATGATTATTCACCTTGGAAGCTGACTGCAAGCAAAACTGTGACTGTAACTATGTGGCGAGATGGCCTTTTACTTCAGCTCAGATATTTTAATTAATGATTAGAAGCAATTTTGTTACCTATAACACATTACTTTTTGCAGTAACAAGGGCAGAATAACAATGTAACAATTGGTAACATAATACTGTAATTATTTTTTCTTGTACCATACTTATTTTTTTTCTCTTGGGGCAGGAGCTTAAATGGTTTCTTGGGAAAATTTGATAGGATTTTTTTAAAAAAAAGAAATAATTTTTAAAAGGTTTTCCTTGTTTTTTTTTTTTCTGGGCTGTGAGGCTATGTTCTGGAATAGTTTCTTTCTCTGAAGATGCCAGCCACAAATGCAGGCGAAACATCAGAAAGAAATTATTCTAGAACATGGCCTCACAGCCCAGAAAAAAAACCAAGAAAAATCTATGGATGCCGGCCATGAAAGCCTTCGACTTCACAATTTTAAAAAGATTTTTTAAAAGAAGCCAAATAATAATAACAAAACCCCCAGTAAGTTGTGCAATAAAGAACTGAATGAGTAATATAATGGCAAGAAGTCACATTGTATAAACATACACCAATAGCTCTCATACTGTTATACTAGGACAGAAGTAGTCCAAGTCCTGGTTCTAACTGGCCTATGGGGAAAAACAGGTGGCTATGGCAGAACAAGTCTCTTTCTGAAACTACCCCTCAGAATTCCCTAATATTTTAAATAATCTTAAATAATACTTTTAATTGTAATATTGAGAATGAACACAATGGTAAAAATAGGAGGCTGGAACAGGCGTGGTTTTACATTTTATTGAATCATCATTTATCAAAAATCAGTGCAAAATTTACCATAGCCAATTTGTATATTTCTGTATCAACCACAAAGCAACTATGTTCCAACAAGCAAAAAGATTTTTTGTCACAATTCTGTCAACACCATACCTATTAAAGGGACTGGATGTGCCAGTTATCAGTTATATTTTTGCTTATATTTATAATTAACAATACATTAAAGGTATCTATTGTATCAGGAGTGGAAATAGTATAGCCCTTCAGATATTGTTGAACTGCAATCCCCAACAGTGCTAGCCAGAATAGCCAATGAGAATAAATGCTGGGAATTGCATTTCTTGTGCCATCAAACCCCTATAGCACAGTAATACAGCTAATATTTTTAAATATTTTAAATCTCACACTGACTCCCAGATCCTTTGGAAACATTTCTGTTTAACCCTGCCATTAGTGTGTTCATTTTTTCCCAATTTTCCCTGGATTCTAGGCACACTATCCAGAATCCATTTGAACCACTAGTTAACATGGACTATAAGCTTTCATTTTTAAAATGTAAGCCTCTAGTTCTTCTAGAAGGTGAGACAGAAGGAAAAATGTTCAGCTCTGTCATCTTGCAAGAAATGGGCTTGCTACTGCCTGTACAGGTCAAACCCTGTATCCACAGGACCGGTATCTGTGGTTACACTTACCCAAATCCTAAAAAAAAAAAAAGTCCTCTCTAAGTATTTTCTAAGTCCCCCAGCACAATTCTACGGTATGCTTCCACCAGAAGCTGGACCAGAAGTCATTTGTTTCAGTAGGGTGTGCTATAATCCATGGTTTCACATATCCACATTCAGTCTGGGAACTTATCCCCCATGGATACTGGGAGCGACCTATAAATATTTATCCAATGAGTAAAATCTCACAGAATCAGTGAGATTTAAATTGACCCTTTCCCACCTCCTCCTGGTAAATGATGCAATTTCAGAGGAAAGTCTGCTCTGTTTAAAGATTGCTGAGGTCTGAAGTACCAGTCAAATAGTGCACACAAAAGAAAAGAATCAGGCTACAGGAATGAATAAGGGGGAAATGCAACAGAATGAAGAAGCTGGAGCAAGGCCCATAATGAAATTATTTGTATTTAAGGTGCCATAGACTTTTGTTTATCCTGCAACAGACATATGTTCTACTAAATCAAATGGGTCTTACGCTTAAGTAAATACAATGCATGCAAGATTTATATATTTGAATTTATTAGGCTTACATTCCATTCTGTAGTGCAATGTAACCCATGGTAAGGAAACAAAAGAACAGTTGGGCAGGTATAGGTATGGGAGGCATTTATAAAAAGGAGAATAGTGCTGTACTGTGTGGCGTGGTTGTGGCTTTGTGGGCTGAGGCCTGTTTTGAGGGTTGAAACCTGTGTGTGCCCTTTGAGAAGGTAGGAACTGACAGCCAATGGGTTGAAACCATAGTAGGTCATTGGCTGACCTACCTGACTGGAGCAACCTGGTTGTTAGTTTCACTCTGATTGTGTAAAGGAGCATATATCCTCTGCTCCCAGTTCGCGCTAGCATTCTTGTGTGGAGCACTGTGGGAGCAAAAGCAATCCAGGAGGTTTGGCAAATGGCAAGCAAGCAGATAGGACTGGGCTGTGTTGCAACTTTAAGGGACTTGTTGGTGTGAGGCGGAAATGGCCATGCCCAGCTCAGGGATGGTTGCCTTTCCTGCACCACCTGATGGCAGGGGGACCATGAGGGGGCATCTATCCACATGGTTCCCTCACCTGTCATCTCGATGGGTCCAGCATTGGGGCGGATGGTCGGGTTCATCAAGCAACAGGCAGGTTGGTTGGTTCCTGGATCTGGACACATGCATGCGCCAACCCTATTAGCAGCTGTAACTAATAAAAGTTGTGGTCTACCTCTTCCAAGCATATATATGTCTCTGTGTTATTTCAAGCCAAGAGGGTCTCACCCATGAACATACAAGCAGGGTTGATAAAAATCAGTGATACCTACCTTCTAATGAAAGCTCCATCTCTGAATATGGAGTTAAATTAAGCAATCATGTACTTCTTTTAATGATTACAATTAAATAGAATATTCCACACTAGCAATTTAAATGGTGATTTAAATAATAAAAATTGAATCCTTCAGAGGATAAGTTTAAATCATGATTCAGATCAAATCAACCCTGAGGAGAAGAATCCTAGAAAGCAGAAAAAGTGTGCTTAATTAGTACAATAGTCCTTAATCATGCTGATCTGCCTTTCAACTGACCAGGAGCACCTCTGTCTTGTCTGGATTAAGTTTCAATTTGTTGCCCTCATCTAGTCCATTACTGACAACAGACACTGACTAAGTATGGAGACAGCTTTCTTGGAAGCAGAAAGGAGAGGTAGAGTTGGGTGTCACAAGCATATTGGTGACACCATACCCCAAAACTCTGGATGCCTTCTCTCAGCTGTTTCATAGAGATGTTAAACATCATTTAGCATGTATCTAGTAGGAATTCCCTAGATTCCACCAGCTTGGTCACATGGGTTCCCAAATTCATGGACAATGGTACTGCATAACACATTTATTCCCCTTATATAATCTTAAGTATTGGAATTTCAGAACATTTGATATGGGGAAATAAACATGCAGCTTTGTCCTATTTTAGGCTATTTATTCACCTTGTCAAATTAGTAACAGATATTTTACTTCCCTTGAGAAGAAGCATAAATTCCTTATTGTCTAGGCACTTACATATTGACATTCAGAGTCTAGGCTTACATCTTACATAGGGCTTCTTTAGATGAGAAGATATAATGCTGACTGCTGTGCATTAATGCAAAATCGCAGCAGCATTTATTTGTCTCCACAGTCCTTTGGCAAAATCGCTGGTATGCAAAGCTATCTGTGTTTGAAGTTCACATGTAGCCATGCTTGCGAATCAACATGGTGGATGAGAATGAATTACTCATGTTATTATTCTTCGCAAATTGTTGCCACTCAACAATATTTTTTTAAACTGCAAATCAAAGGTGTGCACGTGTGACCTTCCACTTTAAAAAGCTGTTTGGATGGGACTTCCGGTTCCGTGGGCGAAGACAACGATCGACCTGCGACGAGGCTCCGCAGGTTAGACCTCCAAACGGGACTGCTTGAGGGTTGCGAACTATTCAACATCAAGTTTGGCAACTTCCAAGGTACCCTAGTCGGGGAAGACAGGGTACTGGGACCGGCGAGAGAGCCCTGCAGAAGCTGAGGCCCAAGACATGGGGGTAACACCTGGTCAGAGACAACAGCGGAGTAAGGGCGTGGTAGCCTCAGTCCCTGTAGTGGGAGCGCTAAGCTCCGAGTCTCCGGCAAGCCCACAACCTACAAGCATCAGCATATTTAGCTGGAGTTTACATTGCAAACCCAAAGAGGTCAGAGAGATCTTTGGCTAATAATAGTATTTGCCAGCAAATTGGTGAAGATACGGGGATAGACCGGGTCGAGAGTAAGGAACCCTCCCCAGAGGTAAATAAGCGGAGGGAGGAGCTGCGGTTCAAAGCAGACGTGGAAGAAGAGGAGAAGTGAAAGTAGTAGGTCAGAGAAGGAAGGTGAACTCCCAAAAGAAAGCAGACGAGAGACAGAGACTGGGAATAGTAGAGCCTGAAGGCGGGAGTCTGAGAGTTTTGAGAGGGGGGAGAACGAGATGGAGGGAAGGCAAACCCCTGGAGAAAACAGAGGAGAGACAGAAGCCTGAAGGTGGGAGTTTGAGAGTTCGAGAGCGGAGAGAAAGAGATAGAACAAAGGTGAACCCCCGGAGAAAATAGAGGAGAGACGAAGACTGAGAACAGTAAAGCCTGAAGCCTGAAGGTGGGAGTCTGAGAGTTAGAGAGGGGAGAGAACAAGACGGAGGGAAGGCGAAACCCCAGAGAAAATAGAGGAGAGAAGGAGACTGAGAATAGGAAAGCCTGAAGGTGGGAGTCTGAATAGTAAGCTTGAAGGCGGGAGTTTGAGAGTTCAGAGCGGGGTGAACGAGACGGAGTGAAGGTGAATCCCCGGAGAAAACAGAGGAGAGATGGAGACTGAGGATAGTAAAGCTTGAAGGTGGGAGTCTGAGAGTCCAAGAGTGAAGCGAACGAGATGGAGTGAAGGTGAACCCCCGGAGAAAACAGAGAAGGGACGGAGACTGAAAATAGTAAAGAGATCGAGATGGAGGGAAGGCAAAATCTGAAAAGAGGAGGTGAGACAGAGTCAAGGAGTCTTTTGAGAGAGTGAAGTGGGAAGAAGGAGGCAGTAGACACTAAAAACCGGAGAAAGCGGAGGTGAGAAAAGAAAAGAAAGAAGGAAAACAGAGAGAAAGTGGGGACTTTAAGAAAACAAAGACACATATACAGTGCTTGAAGGTATAGGCTGCAATTTGGTTTAATATACAGTAATCTCAATTTACCAATCAGAGCAACAACTTAAATTGATTATTTCAAATTGTTTATCTGAAAGAAATTGGTTGAAATTATTTGGTTTAAGAAATTGAGGACTTATAAAGTGGTGAATTAATGAACTTGATATAATTGATATTAAAGGTTAATATAAAAGTTAAAAATAAATTCGAAATTATGAACTAATAACCAATGAATAAATAAGAAATTAATGCAAACAATGAATCCAAAGGAATTTAATTGATAGAATTTATGAAACTGAAATGTATTAATGACTCAGAACTAAATTGTATGACACTGGAACTTATTTTGCGATTTAAAGTTAGATTGTTTGTAAAAGATTTATGAGATATTGATTACATATATATAAGTTGATAAGACAGGAAATTTAGTGTAAAAGGTTCATGAATTCTTTGATCTATGAATTTAGTGCTAATTAGGCTTCATTTGAGGGATTGATCATTTGTGTGATTGATCGATTAAGTATTAATTGAGTACGTAAATTAAATAAGGGGAAATCGAATAGAAAATGGATTGTGAATCTAAGAATCGATTAGAAGGGAATTAATTGTGTATAAATTAACTAATTGAGTAAGTAAGAATTAAGTGGATTAAGGAGAATCAATACTATTTAAAGAGACTACAAAAAGTATAAAAGATTTCAAATTAAGGCAAAAACATCGAAGCCCTGAAGGAAGAATTCGAAATTTAATAGGACTTGAAGAGACACAATAGGAAAGGAGAGTACATAGAATAAGAAAGGAAGAGAAAACTGAATAATGGCATCAGGGATTAGGTCAAGGGCATACACCACATCGCAAACAACTCTAACCAGAAGAGGGTCCATTGAAATGCCAAGCAAGCAGGTTGATGTTAATGCTCAGATTTTACAAGAATTACGAGAAGTTAAACAGGAAATGAAGGAAGAATTCAAAAATATGAAGAAAGAATTAAAATTAGATATTGAAAGACTGGGTAAACAACTTGATAAACTTACTGGAGAAATGAAAGAGATAAAAACAGTGTTGGAAGAGGTTAAAAGTAAGACGCAAATATTGGAGAAACAGTCTGAAAATTTGATGGTGGAACAGGAGAAAGAAAAAAATCTTAGCTTGATCCATGAAATAAAATATCGAGAAAAATGCATAAAATTGAGTGGAATTCCAGAAAAACTAAGAGAAAATCTGTTTGATAGGATAAACCCCCGTTAGCTCAATTTATGGATATGTCAGAAGACTTTCTATTGCAATACACGGATAAAATCTTCAGAATAAGCTCAGAAGTTGCAAAGGAAAGAAAAATACCCAGAGACGTGGTTATCACATACACAAAAACTTCAATAAGAGACAAAATAATTCAACAAAGTTATTGAAGAAACTAGTAATTGAAGACAATGATATACAGATTTTTAAGGATACACCTCCTGAAATACTTAAGCATAGGCAAGAATACAGACCTTTGACACAAAAACTTCAAAAGAAGGGTATAAATTATAGATGGGAACGCATCGAAGGAGTCTCCTTTAGCTACTATCAAAAAAGATACAAAATAAATACGGTGGAGAAGGCCAAAGAATTTCTGGAAAGAATGAGTAGAGATGATAAGGAGTATGATATGAAGAGGAGAAAGAAAAAAGGCATAGATAATGAAGGGAAAGTGAAAACGCAATCTGGTAGAGACAGAGGAAAAGAAGAAACTCAAAAGAGTGGACAAGGCATGAAAGAGTTTAGATCAGATGTAAGAGATATGAAAGAAGATCAAAATAAACAAGAATCTGAAGAGATATCACAAGAAGACAAAGAAGAATTAGAGCAAGTTTCGGATCAGGAAGAAAGGGAAAAAGGAGAAGAAACGGACGAAGAGGAGATTTATCGGAAAGATTCTGAATAGACACTAATATGGCAATATCCCTGTTAACATGGAATGTGAAAGGACTAAACACCCCAGAAAAAAGGAAACGAGTAAATTACTACTTGGAAAAGCAAAAGGTGGATATTATAGCACTGCAAGAGACTAGAATAAAGGAACGGGATTATCAATATTTGGAAAATAAGAAGCTGGGACAATTATTCTACTCTCAAGATACACAAAAGAAAAATGGAGTAGTGCTTTACATAAAAATAATTTTGAAGCAAAAGAAATTCTGAGAGATTCCAAAGGTCATTATGTTGGCATGGAAATAAAACTGATAGATTTTAAGATTACATTGATAGCAGTGTATGCACCCCTGGAAAGAAAAAAACAGTTCTATGTTCAGTTAAAGAAGGATATTGAAAAACTAGAAGGTCAAAATATCATAATTACCGGAGATTTCAATGGAGTTACAGACGCAGCCAGAGATAGATCAGGCGACCAAAGGAAACATCATGGTAATCTTCCAATGATCGGTAAAGAGATTTTGACAGATTTGAATTTAATTGATGCATGGCCATATAAGAAAGACAAGGAAAAAGGTTACACATTCTACTCAGAAGCGCACAAAAGCTGGTCAAGGCTCGATATGTATTGGGTAGCAAAAGAAATATGTACAAGAATTAAGGATATAGATATCTTGCCGAAAATTTTATCGGATCATAATCCATTAAAAATGACCTTAAATGTTACAAAGAAAGAATACTCATGGAAGATGAAGGAGGCAATGTTAAAAGAGGATAAATTTATAGCAAAAATAAAGAGAGAGATGAAAAAATATTTTGAGACAAACAAAATGGAAGAAACTTCCAGCAACGAAAGATGGGATGCCTTTAAGGTGACAATGAGAGGCCTGTTCCTATAAAGAGGTGCAGAGATACAAAAACAGAGAAAAGAGAGAACAGAGAGACTTTGGGGAGAGTTGAAGGAGAAAGAAGAAAAACTAAGACAGAAACCTGGAAATGAAAAGATTCTGAGAAATATAAAAAATTTACAAAACGAACTGAATCAAGAAATAATAGAAAAAATGGCATATAAATTAAAAAGAGTTAAGCAAAACTTCTTTGTTAATGCCAACAAAGTGGGCAGATGGCTTGCACACAGACTTTAAAAAGAATCTGATAAGAAAATTATTACATTGATTAGAGAAGAAAACAAAATATATACTTCACAGAAGGATATAATGTCAAAGTTCATACAATATTATGAAAACTTATACACAGAAAAAAACGAAAAAATAACTCAAGAGTCGGAGATTAGAAAATGTATAAAAAATAGTAATATCGGTAGGATGACAACAGAACAATGAGAAATACTTGGAAAACCGATAATGATACAAGAGATATCCTTGGCAATAAAAAACTTGAAGACGGGTAAATCTCCAGGTCCAGATGGCTTCATAGCAGAATACTATAAAAATTTTGAGGAAGATCTAATTGAACACATGCAAGAAATGTTTAATAAAATAAAGGAGGAAGGCATACCTGAAAATGGGAAAACGCAGAAATAATTATAATTCCAAAGGAAGGGAAAGACAATACAGAGGTTAAGAATTATTGACCGATTTCCCTCCTGAATGTTGACTATAAAATCTACGCAATGATTCTAGCTAACAGACTGAAAGAAGTATTAAGGGAGTTTATACATCCAGACCAGAATGGCTTTCTCCCAGGTAGAACATTAGCGAATAATATAAGGCTAACCTTAAGTATTCTAGAATACTATGAGAAAAACAACGACAAGAAGGTAGGCTTAGTATTCACAGACGCTGAAAAAGCTTTTGATAGTTTCAGATGGCAATTTATGAAAGCCGTACTGGAGGAGATTGATGTAGGATCCGAATTCTACCAATGTATTGATCAGATATACAAAAAACAAAAGGCACAAGTTTTAGTAAATGGGGAGAGATCCAGGTTAATCAATATTCAGAGAGGAACCAGACAGGGTTGTCCCTTGTCTCCCTTATTATTCATTCTGGCAATGGAGGTTCTGAATAGACAAATCAGAGAAGAAGAAACAATTCCAGGTTTAAGATTTAAAGGCCAAGAATATAAACTGTTAGCCTACGCGGATGATCTACTATTAATAATACAAGATCCAACAATAAACATGGGGAAAGTATTTGAAATGATAACTGAATATGGGAAGGTATCAGGTTTCAAAATCAATAAGGAAAAAACAGTTATGTTAACCAAGAACCTAACAAAATCGGAAGAATTTAATCTAAAAGATAAACTGGGCTGTAAGACCAAAGCCAAAGTAAGGTATCTGGGCATATGGTTGACTAAAAGAAATAGACAATTGTATGAAAACAACTATAAAAGAACTTGGAATCAAATAAAAGATGATCTTAAAAGATGGCAAAAACTGAATTTGACATTATTAGGGAAGATAGCAACGATCAAGATGAACATCCTGCCCAGAATGATGTTTTTGTTTCAGAATCTGGTTATATTAGTTAACGAAAAGCCTTATCAGGAATGGACAAAAGATCTAAAGAATTTTATATGGAACGGCCGCAAACTCAGAATAAAATGGACAACACTACTCAGTGCAAAGAATAAAGGAGGAACGGGTCTTCCAAATTTCAAATTATATTATATGGCCAGCAGGATAAACTGGGTAAGCGATTGGATAAATCTAAGAAATGAGAGAACAATAAATCTGGAAGGTGGCAATCAGAAATTTGGAATTCACGCATATCTCTGGTACGATAGAATAAAAGCAGATAAAGAATTTGAAAATCATACTATCAGAGGGCCTCTACTGAAAATTTGGAATAAGGTAAAACAAAAATTTTATAACAGCATTCCCTTATGGTTATCACCTGTAGAAGCATTTCAAGTTAGGTGGACAAAAAAAGAAGACTGGATGACTTATAACGACCTGATAAAATGGTCCAAAGGGGATTGCTGTCTAAAAACAAGAGAAGAATTAAATACCCAAGGATACAATATGCAGTGGTTAACTCATGCTCAATTAACACAGAGATTTAGAGAGGACAAGGTAACATATGGCTTCTCAAAGGTGAAAAATGAAATAGACAAGATTTGCGAACAAGGAAGAAGTAAAATAGCCAAAATTTATAAGTTATTGCTCGAAAGAGAGTTAGAAAAAGAACTGATTACAGATTCTATGATAAGATGGGCTAGAGATATAGGAGAAGTTATTAGTTTGGCAGAATGGGAATGTGCTTAGAACAGAACCAGCAGTTTTATGGCAAATCAAGATTTAAAGGAAAACTTTTTAAAGATAGCCAACAGATGGTACCTGACACCAGCAAGGTTAAGCAAAATTTATAAATTAAACAATAAAAAATGCTGGAAATGCGAAAAAGAGGTGGGGTCCCTATACCATATGTGGTGGGGTTGCAACAAGATAAAAAGATTCTGGAAAAAAGTGCACAATGTCATACAAAAGATATTTGGAGTTACATTCATATTAGATCCTAAATTATACTTGTTAAACATAACAATGATATTAGAGAAACAGATAGAGAAAAAATATTGGAGAGTGATGCTTTATGTATAACAGCGGCTAGATTAAAGATAGCTGCGGTTTGGAAAGCAAAAGATGTACCAAACATAGAAGAATGGTTAGATAAGTTGACGGAGATGGAGAACAGCGATAAACTGACACGGATAATAAATAATGGAAAGACAGAGGAAGTGAGAGAAGAATGGAAACACATTACTGATTACTTGCACAAAAGAGGGAGAGCCTAATTTATTCGAGAGGAACTGAGTAAAGGTGAGGGTTCCAGAAAGTTTCAAAAGTAAATGAGTAAAAGCAGAAAATAAATGGCAAATTACACAAAATGATGAAACACACAATAAGGTATATAAGAGAAATTAATAAAGTAATTTTGGATCGAAGATAGAGAAAGAAGTAAAGGTGAATAAATCCTTTGGGTCTGTAATCTAGGGAAGTCAAGAGGGAGGGAGGGCAAAATAATGAAGTATTTGGAAGAAAGAAGAGATGAAAAAGGAAGAAAAATCCTTGACGGGATGCACTATATGTAATATAATGGTGAATACAAGAGATACGATTTTGGATGTATAAAAATGTCAGGATTACATAAGGTGTATAATTTTGTACTATGTATTATGTACTAAGTACCACGTATTATGTTTATTGATAAATAAATAATCTAAAAAAAAAAAAAGCTGTTTGGATGCCTGAGCACAGCAAAAAAAGTGCATGATCGACAACACGAAACTCCAAAATGGTGCTTCCAGCCCTCACATGTCTGACCAATTATTTCAGCCTTTGCCAAGAATGTGCTGCGCTGAGAATTAGTTGTCCAAACAAGCTGTAATGTGCATTCCCACACATTATTTTTAAAACTTTAGGAAAAACTGTGACAGTTTTGGGAGTTTTTAGCCTCCCTGCTTCTGAGTAAGGCGAATCACTGCGGGATCTCATTGGGACAAAAGGTATTCCCTGCAAATTCTATTAGGAGTTTTTTCACTGTCTAGACAACCCCATAATCATTGCCATCAGCACCTGTACTGCAACAGCAATGTACAAAGTTACTTTACATGGTTCCCTGTGCCCAATTACTTCAAAAAACCCCAAACTTGTAAGGTAGGTTCACTTGAGAGATGGAGACTAGTCCTGGATCAGGACAATGAAGCCCATGGTACTTTAGAGGGTTGGGGCATTTTTGTTTTCATATTTTAGCTCCAGTTTCTGGCTGCTTCAGGTTCAGGGTTTCTTTCTTCCAGAACTGGAAGTGACTTCCAGGTTACTTCCTAATACAAAAGAGGCTTTCAGAAGTCATAAATATGGTAAAATTATCTTCTACACTCTCTATATAAATAGTCCAGTGAAGACTATTTACAGCCATAAGATCTTGGGCAGGTGCTCACCACTGCTTTAAGCTTTGTGAACAAGCAGTGATTTGAACATAGGTCTGCATGTTTGATACCTAGTACTCTATTGCACTATTCTGACTGTCTCAGATCAATGCTTACTGTATAAGTGGTATCAAAACTGAAACACAGTGGCACGAAAACACTGCAACAATTAATGCACTTAATTTGCCTAATAGAAAAAAATGAATAATGTGCAAAAATGCATTATAGGAAATATGAACATGTATATATTACAGTAGGACGCCCATATCTGTGGGGGATTGGTTCCAGGCCCCACCGTGGATAATGAATTCCGCAGATAATAGTGAACACCATTGAAAATAGTGGGACTTCTGGTAAAATACCATAGAGTTGCCTTGGAGGACCTAGAAAATGGCTAGAGAGGACACATTTTCTAGGAGGCCTCTATGGTAGTTGTGCTGAAACTGAAACCACGAATAATTGGATCAGTGGATAATGAATCAGTGGACACGGGGGTCCTACTGTATATAATATTCCTGTAATATACAATATACTCAGATTTTGGAAACAAGGTTATGGTAACTACCTACTTACTTACCTACCTAAGCAAATAATAGGAATAATTTATTTCCTTCACTGGGGTGAGAAGCAAGACCTGCCCCCCATAACAACATGTATAGATCTCCAGCTGAATCTCAACCACGGTTTATTAGACAATATTCCTCCTTGTATCTGGGGGCAGTGACCTAGCTTGGGGGTTCAGGTGGAATGGTGGGAGAGGTTTCTCCCTGACCTACAATCCTCAGTGCCTCAGATAGTCACCAATAAAATTTCTTTTTTTGCCTAACAAAACAGCTGGTCCTGCAAGTCTGGTGAAGAACTTTAACACCCCCCCCCCACACATTTTTATTTCCAGGCTGGGAGATAGTAAATAGGAGAACAAGTAAATAAGAGAAAGTTTTCAGATATGTTGGGAGCTATATTGAATAGGAGGGTCAAACCTAGTAACATAAGAAAGTGAGAATTTCAAAGCATGAGGTTCATGAAAAGAGAGAATAGGGCGAACAAAATGGTGTCCAAACAATAGCCCTCATATTTTCACACTTCACTCTATATAGCAGTCCCACGCTGCTAAATGTATTTATAAACATTCTTTAATTTTTACACAATTTGCTAAAAGTTGTTTCATTTCACATGTGCACAATGTTAGTTTTTCATAAAAAAGTTTGCTGAAACATGCTGAACTGCTCTTCTTTGTTGTGGTGTAGAAACCTATCCCCTTTCTTTCCATGTTATTTCTACCTCTGGTACCAAAGCTTCTGTTAAAGAAGTAAAGCCCAGGAATGAAACTATTCTGTTAACTGAGGCATGCCTGTACTTTGCACAACATACACACTTTGTACTTTGCACAACATTCAAAAGCATATTTTCCATTCAGGAAAAGGACAGGTTGCTTACCTGTAACCATAGATCTTCGAGTGGTCTTCTGTGAATTCACACAGCTGGGTTACTCCTGCGCCTGCGCAGAGCTTCGGAACCTTCTAGAATCGCTAGGCAGAATGTGCTTTGATACATTTTTGGCGGTAACTCCGCCCATCCTAACGGTCCCTTATAAGGGCTTCCCCCCTAAATCCCCTCAGTTCCTTGAATCACACCACAATCTGCAGCATCAGGAACATTAAGCATGTTTATATGATGTATTAGGACATAGAGGGGAGGATGGGTGGGTCTGTGTGAATTCACAGAAGACCACTTGAAAATCTATGGTTACAGGTAAGCAACCTGTCCATCTTCTTCGTGGTCTCTGTGAATCACACAGCTGGGTGTAGACTGGCAAGCTTCACTCTTGGAGGAGGGTATGTCCTACACCCACTATACCACAATACACAGACAACCTGAGATTGAAATGTTAAGAGCACATTCTTAAATAAACTAATCAAACTATATGAAAACATCAACTGACTTGGCAACATGAACACTCACTCATTGAACAGACGATAACAGTACAGCCTTCCCAAAGGCAGCCTTGTTCCTAGAACGAGAGTCAAGTCTGTTGTGGGAAATAAAAGTCAAAGGTGATGACCAGGTTGCAGCTCTGCAAATGTCCTCTAGAGGCACTCCAGAGAGAAAGGCTGTCGAAGTGGAGACAGCTCTGGTAGACTGTCCTCGAATCCGAGATGGCAGAGGTTTCTTTGCCAGTTCATAGCAGAGAGCAATGGTCGATGTCACCCACTTCGATAGCTGTTGCGAGGAAATGGGCTATCTGAGTTTCGAGTCAGCATAAGACACAAACAGTCTGGGTGACTTCCTGTGGGAAGCAGTCCGTTGAATGTAGAAGGCTAGAGCCCTCCTGACGTCCATGAGATGGAGGGTGCGTTCGAATTCATCCTTCAGGTCCTGCATCAGAGCAGGAAGAGTGATGGATTGGTTGAGATGGAAGCTGGACACCACCTTCAGAAGGAAGGAGATGTCGGGACGAAGTACCACTTTATGTTTGTGGAAAGCAGTGTATGGAGGATCAGACCTCAAGACACAGAGCTCACCAGCCCTACACGCTGAAGTGATGGCCACAAGGAAAGCAGTCTTCCAGGACAGGAGTCGCAAATCAGTAGAAGCCAAAGGTTCAAACGGTCGGCGAACTAGCTGTGAAAGGACCAGTTCGAGACTCCAAGCCGGGGTCGGTTCGGTCACCAGAGGGTGCAAGTTGGTGAAGCCTTTCAAAAATTTCTTTACCGTCGCATCAACAAAGGGGGACAGCCGTCCTCTCGCCTGGAACTCAATGGAGATAGCTGCCAGGTAGCACCGGATCGACGAAAGCGACAGGCCTGCCGAAGACAGTTGTAGGAGAAACTCCAGTACAGTTGGAATGGTGAACGGTTCAGGACTCAGTCCTCGGGAGGCCAGAAAGGTTTCGTACTTCTTCCACTTGTAGTGGTATGACTTTCTAGTAGACGGTCTTCGTGCAGCATCGATGACAGCCTGGACGTCTGGGTGGAGAGATGTAGGTTGCCTCGGCACTGAGGTCGAACCCGAGAGTCTCGAACCCGAAGGTCAAATTACAGAGTCAATCTCCACGCTGTCAGACGCAGAGTGTCCAGATCGGGATGTCTGACTCTGCCTTCGTGAATGGTGAGCAGATCCGGATGGGAAGGCAGACGAATGAAGCGGCGCTTGGACATGTGAAGCAGAGTTGCAAACCACGGCTGTCAAGGCCATCACGGGGCGATGAGGATGGCGTTCGTTCGATCCTGATGAAGCTTGGCAACTACTCTTGTCAGTAGAGGGAATGGAGGGAACAGGTAGAGTAGAGGACCCAACCACTGGAACAGGAATGCGTCTCCCCTTGATCCCAGAGCACGTGGCCTTGAGCAGAACTGAGGACACTGAGCGTTCTTGGGAGATGCAAAGAGATCCACTTGAGGAAACCCCCAGGTCCGGAACAGGTCTAAGGCACCCGACCTGTGTAGATGCCACTCGTGGATGGAGAGACTCAAACGGCTGAGCCCGTCTGCAAGAGTGTTCTCCTCCCCTGGAAGATGGATGGATTGGAGAAACACATTCTGGAGGACACACCAATCCCAGATGTCCAGCGTGAGCTGTAAAAGTTGGGGGGAGCTCGTACCTCCCTGCTTGTTCAGGTAGTACATGACAGACGTGTTGTCTGTCAGTACTAGTACAGTCTTGCCCCTCACCATGGATTCGAAGGCTCGTAATGCTTTCTGGATGGCGAGCAGTTCTAGGACGTTGATATGGAGAGCTTGCTCTTCGTTGTTCCAAGAGCCTCGAATCTCATAGGACTCGATGTGTACTCCCCATCCCTGCATCGAGGCATCCATTGTCAAAGATACGTTCGGCTAAGGAAGGTCGAACAGCATGCCCGACAGGATGTTGTCTGGTACCAGCCACCAGTCTGACCGCTGAACTGCCTGTGGCATTGTTAGCATCTTGTTTGGAGAATCGAGGAGGGTTGAACACTTGCAAGAACCAGTGTTGGAGCGGACGGAAACGAAGTCTGGCAAGGTGGGTCACATACGTCGTGGCTGCCATGTGACCGAGAAGGACCTGAACTGAATGAGCAGGAAGCTTTCAGGACCGACAGCAGGTATGGATCAGGGACCGAAGGGTGTTGAAGCGGTCTTGAGGTAAGTATGCCGTTGCAGTCACAGAGTTGAGACGAGCTCCAATGAATTGGATCACTTGAGCCGGCTGGAGCTGAGACTTTTCGATGTTGACAACAAGTCCCAGGTAGTCTAAGGCATCTAAGGTGAGGCCAACATCGAGTGCGAGCTGATGTCGAGACTCCGCCACAATTTTTTTATTTTATTTTTATTTATTTATTTATTTATACCCCGCTCTTCAGCCACAAGGCTATCAGAGCGGCTTACAAATTGTTTTAAGCAATAGCAATTTACACATCTACACTGCATTAAACAGTTTCCAATGTGTGTTAGCTAATTGCTCCCCACAAGCTGGGTACTCAATTTACCGACCTACGAAAGGATGGAAGGCTGAGTGAAACTTGGAGCCGGCTGGAATCGAACTTGTGACGTGGTGGCTTGCAGTACTGGCATTTAACCACTGCGCCACAATCAGCCAGTCGTCGATGTAGGGAAAGACCACCACGCCCTGCTGCCGAAGGAAAGCCGCCACTACTGCCATGCACTTCATAAAGACTCAAGGAGCAGTTGAGAGGCCGAAAGGAAGTACTCTGAATTGGAAGGCCTCAGTCCCGACATGAAACGCAAGGAAGCGCCTGTGCGCCGGATGGATCCCGATGTGAAAATAGGTGTCCTTCAGGTCCATGGAGACGAACCAGTCATTCCGTTTCAGAAGCGGAAGGATGGAGGCCAGGGTGACCATTCTGAATTTCTTTGGGGCTATGTACTTGTTCACCCCATGGCGGTCGAGAATCGGGCGCAGACCGCCGTCCTTCTTGGTCACCATAAAGTACCTCGAGAAGAAGCAGAGGTGGAGAAGGTCGGGGTCGACAGGTTCGATGGCCCCCTTCTGCAACAGAGTGTGCACCTCCTTGAGAAGGGGAGGGGAGGGCAGTGTTGATCGAACCAGTCCCGTAGAGTATCGAACTCGATCCAATAGCCAGTCTGGATGATTTGGAGCACCCAACAGTCTGATGTTATAGAAGACCAGGCTTGTTGGAAGTTGGACAGTCGATCCCCGAAGAGAGGCATCTAAGAAAGAACAGAAAAAACATCAGCAGGTCAATCAGAATTTCTTTCGGGCCTGATCCCTGGATCTCTGCCGCGATGGTTGGTGGTATCTGGAACCCGAGCCCTGGCTCCTTACCGATGAGGCCGGAGAGGGAGAGGGAACATAACAGGACCAATGGTAGGATTGGCCAGAGTACCCTTGACGGAACTGTTGGCCATAAGACAGGGCTTGCTAGGAATATCTGCCTCTGGGACGGTATTGAGAGGTGGAGATGGAGCCCATACCATACTTCCTGGCAGTGGTCCTCATCTTTTGGGTGAACTCGAGTTTCTCATCGGTTGACCCATTAAACAAGCCTGATTCATCGAAGGGGAGATCCTCTATGGTAGCCAATGCCTGAGGTGTAAGGCCCGAGGAGCGCAACCATGCATGCCGACGCAGTGCAATGGAACCAGCGATGGTTTTCGCTGCGCAGTCTGCAACATGGCGAGCCGAATTCCTCTGCAGCCCCGCAAGGGAGTGGGCCTCAGACTGTATGGCTTCTGCCATCCAACATCACTCCTCTGGAAGGTCCTGTATGAGGTGGTTCATTCTCTCAAATAGGGCCTGCTGGTACGCTCCCATGCAACCCGAATAATTCGCCACACAGAAGCTCAGATCGGCTGTCGAGTAGATTTTCTTCCCGACGATGTCCAATTTCCTGTCCTCTGGGTCTGGTGGAGATGACAGAGGTTGACGTTGTTTCCTATTTTGAGCAACCTCGATGACCACAGAATTCGGCCTCGGGTGATTCTGGAGCCAGTCAACGTGGTCACCACCAACTCGGTACAGTCGGTCTATCTTTTTAGACGTCGACTGTATAGAGGAGGGGTACTCCCAGGACCCCTGTGTGATCTTGAGCAGGGAGGGGAGCACCGGGATGGAAGCCGACGGGGGTACCTTCGATTGGATCCTTTGGAAAATTGGATCCACGGGGTCAGCTGCTCGGTCTTCCAATTTCAAATCCAGAGCACGTGACATTCTAATCATCTGTTCCCCAAAGGCACGAACATCATCAGTGGGAGAAGCTGAATCATCTTCCATCAATTCCGTCTTCAGCAAGGGTAGATAGGGCCTGTAAAGGTCCCAAGATGTGGGGCCTGTAAAGGTCCCAAGATGAGGACAAAGTTGACCCCTCTGGAGAAGGACTACGGACTCATGACAGTGTGGGAGATCGGGGTTGAGGAGTTGGAGGGGTTCAAGGTAGAGGGCAGTGTTCGGGTGGAGACACCTGGATCACAGCATCCCACTTCGTCACAACATCCCCATCAACAAGACGTGGGGACCGAGGAATCGAGCGGCCTGTAATGGTGGTGTTGAGGACCTCGCCTCTGGGTGTGTAGACCTGCGAACCCGAGGCTGATCCAAAACCTGCCCTGCAGATGGATTTGGCCAGGTCATAAGCAGAGTAAGCCGGGACAGCATCCCTGATGGCAAGTGCATGACCTTGAGGCACATCTTCGGATTCGACAACCTCCACCTCTACATCCGAAGAGTGATGTTCCAGCAACTGAGCCCTTGACATGACCAAGGCAGGGGATGTCTGAAGGCACACAGGGGACCTCACAACCTCAGTAGCAGGCGGAAGCTCAACTGTCACACTGAAACTGATGGGGTGCGTGAATGCCGAGACTCAGACTCCACAGTGGTGGATACCGGTAATGGTCGTACAATGCTTGACCACCGATGAATGGCGAGGAGGAACGTCTGGGACAACACGCTCCACAGGCTTGGATTTCTTGGTCTTATCCTTAGATCTGCCAGAGTCATGCTTGGACAAATGCTTCTCCTTTCTCTTCTTCAGTAATTGAGAGGAAGAAGCAGACTCAGCAGCTGGACCGGCCTCGGTAGTGGACGAGGTCTTCTTTCGAGCGGCATCCTTGGATGTCGACAGGACTGGCTCTTGAGCCAGCGTTGAACGATCCCGAGTCGAATCCGATGATGCACGTCGAAGGGAGGAATGGAGAGCCTCTGGATCAGATGTGGTGGAGCGGCGCCGAGACGGACTTCGGGACCAACGATGCTTTTGTCCAGCAGACGGTGGAGACCAAGAATGTTCATGGCCTCGAGGCTCGGAAGGGGGAGCCGATGCAGAGGTAGAGGCTGGAGCAGAACCGGGAAACAAGGCCTTCTCATAGAGAAAGGACTTCAGGCATGAGAGCCTATGTTTTCGGGCCTGCGGTGTAAACGCCTTACAATGGACGCATGCGTCGACATTGTGAGCCTCTCCCAAACAGATTAAACAGCCGGAATGATCATCCACAGCTGGGAGTTTTGCTTGACATATCACGCAGCGCTTAAAAGCTCCCTTGCCAGACATTTTACTCACAATAATAATAATAACAATCACAAAGGAGGAATCATAGTCAAAGCCAGTCCGAGGTCAGTAACGATATCTGAGTTAATGCCAAAGCTGAAGGAGTAGCCAAAATCGTAGTCAAAAGCCAGAAAAGGGTCAAAAACAGAGTGATGAGAAGCCGAATACCAAAACCAGTGGGATAGAGAGAAAATCGTCGTCAAAGAGCCAAAGTCAAGTAAAACCAGATCGATGAGAGAGAAAAACACCTAGCAAACAGAGGTTCCTTCAAGCTGCTAACGCGGTGGAAAGAAAGGAACTGAGGGGATTTAGGCGGGAAGCCCTTATAAGGGACCGTTAGGATGGGCGGAGTTACTGCCAAAAATGTATCAAAGCACATTCTGCCTAGCGATTCTAGAAGGTTCCGAAGCTCTGCGCAGGCGCAGGAGTAACCCAGCTGTGTGATTCACAGAGACCACGAAGAAGATCTTGATTTATTTTTGTGCAAAAGAATTTTCCCCAAATCCCAAAATGTGAAGAATCATGTGGCTGGTTTCCTTAGCATGGAATCTCAGGTGTCACAATACCTTTTTATTTTTCATCAAAGATGAGAATGTTAATGAATATTTTTCTCATCCCTAGTATGAAACTCATATGTTAGTTACAGAAGAGAATTAAAAGTAGAAGGGCTGCAATATAATACCAGAAGCACTAAAACAGGAGGGGGAAACCTCATGGTACCCTTGGATGGAATGATTTATAGCACCTTGGTAAGTGCCAATGCTGAAGCTTTAGGCTCTTGCTGTCCTCCAAACAAGTTGCCAATCCTGTTAGATGTGTTCTGTAACTGCTGAAATGATGTGTAAGCTAGACCAGGTGCCTTCCTGGCCTGCTCCTTCCCTGTGGGACATGAAGAAGCCTGTGTGCCATTCCAAACAGAGGCTATTTGTTCCCCAGCAATGGGGAGGAAGAAGAAAGTGGATTTGGTACTTCTGGCTTGTGCTCCAAGAACATAACCTTCTACCCATGGGGAGGGCATGAATAACTTGATTCTCCCCAGTAGGAGAAGAAGGAAGAAGAGCTCATCTAAACAAGGCAATAAAATGTGGATTAATGCACAGTGTTGCCAATTCGCAGCAGCTTTCATTTGTCCCCCCAGTTTTTTTTTCCAAAGATTGCAGGCATGCAAAGCCATACACATTTATTATTCAAATGGGCAATGCCTGGGAATCAAGATGGTGGGCGTAAGTGAATTACTCACATTTTTATTGTCACCAGTTGCTGCTGCTGAACAGTATTTGTTTCTAAAAAAGCAAACCCAAGGTGCAGAACTGCTATCTTCTGCTAAAAAGGGGGGGAAGGGGGAGGGGGAAGGCTGTTTCATCTCCTCAGCGCACGATCGTTACGGCAAAAATCCAACATGGTGGTTCCAGGCGTTTGCTTTGCTAGCAAGCTCTCCCCCGCACACATCTGACCAATAAACTTTCTTATCGGGAGCTCTTATAAGCTCTTATCGGGAAAGCGCATCAAATGGATTGGTTGTCCCAACCAGCAGGAATGTGCATTTCATTCAGAGGGTTTTTTTTTGTTTTTTTTTTTAAAGTCGGGAAAAGCCACAAAGGCTTTTTCAGTTGAGTATTTGGAATTTTTGGCTCCCCTCCTTCCGAATACGGCAAAATGATGTGGGTTCCCATTTAAACAAAACATATTCTCCATCAACTGTATGAGGAGTATTTTCGCCATATAAAGCCTGAAAAAAACCACCTTGACACCTAACTTATACTTCAGCATGGAAAATTTTCTACATAAAGTAGAGAGGTGCATGAATGGTTGGCATGTCAAGCCACAGGCCTGGACTTTGACTCATGTAACTCGGGGGTTCTCCTTCAGAAAGACAGCCATGAGGGGACATGTAGAACTATTCTATGGGTTTGTCTAAATGGGGAAAATACTCCCCATAGAATTCAAGGAGAATACCTTTTGTCCAAATGGGATCCTGTGGTGATTTGCCATATTTGGAAGGAGGGGAGCCAAAACTGCCATATACTCCATGGGAAAAGCCTTCCTGGCTTTTCCTGATTTTTTGAAATAATGTGCGGGAAATAGTCATTCCTGCTTGTTGGGGCAACTGATTCAGATCACAGCACATTCCTGGATAAGAGCAGAAGTGGAAAGCTGATTGGTTGGAACTGCGCAGGGGGCAGAGCTTGCCAGCAACGAAGTGGCGTAACCACCATGTTGAATTTTTGTGGTGGTGATAGTGCGCTTTTCATGGTGCTAAGGCAACAAAATAGTTTTTAAAGCTTATTTAAGCAGAAGCTTGCACTTCCGCACCTTAGATTTACTGTTAAAAAAATACTGTTTGGTGGAGACAACTTGTGCAGAATAAAAACACGAGTAATTCACTCACGACCACTATCTTGATTTGCAGGCATGCCTCCATGTGAGCACCAAACACGGATAGCTTCACATACCAGCGATCTTGCCAAGAAACCATGGAGACAAATGAACACTCCTGTGAATTTGCATTACTGCTCACCAATCCACATTATATTGCCTTCTCTAGACAAGCCCTATGTCTCTTTCCTGTGAAGAATTTCCTCTTGAAACTAAGAAAAGGGCAAGACAGTAACAGTAGCAGCAGCAGCAGCATCATCACCACCACCACCACCAAAAACAGAGCCTTTTGCTAATTCAGTTTCCAGTTCGAACAAACCCCTGCAAACTGCTAGTCAGAATACTCTCTCATTGTATCCTAGTAGTTAACATTGTTTGTAGGCAATAAAAGAAGCAATTCTTGAACAGATCATTGCTTTGCTCTGGCACCTTCAGAGAAAGAAAAGTGATTGTGCACATGTGTGTGTGTATAGCAAGAAAGGGAAAACATAGCAACAAGGTTTGATGTGTTTTTGGGCAAAAGGGAAGACTATACAATAAGTACCGGTACATTTTTTAAGGGTGAAGATTTGTGGGACAACTTTCTGGTTTTGTTGTACAGTACTTAAAAAGAAATTGTTATCTTAGTTTTATCAATATTTTTTTTAAAAAACTCTCCATATAACTATTTGTTCATATGTGTCACAATCTGCCATCTTTTCCAGCCCATAATGGTCTACTCAAGCTCTTTCCCAGCCTCAAAAGAGGAACAGGAGTACAACGGATGATGTGCAGAAAAGTTCCTATGTAAGACTTGATTTATTATGTCCAGAATATTAAAGTGCATTCCTACATCAGCGTTATGTTCTGGTTGTTATCATGGTAATCATTAGTACTGCAAAAATATATAACAACAGTGCCCAAAGGCTCAGCTCATTAGCAGGGCTAGGCATTGTACAGACACATAGTCAGAGACAGTTCCTGCCCCAAAGGGCTACCATTCACCATGCTATCTCCAGTGTTTGTCATCTAAGACAGACTGGTTTTATCACTACCAATTCTTCTCCCAGGCTTCCAATTTATATTTCTTAACCTCCCTTATTCCTACTGAATTGTTGCTCTATAATCTGAGAATCCTGTCCACCTTATTCCCATACACAGATCTCTGTTCTCATACTTTTAATTTTTTAAACTTTATATAGGAAAATGGATATTCATATTAAAGTAGCTCTTGGGGGGGGGAGTGTTTTCATTTTTATACAAAATAGCTAAAGATATTATAGACCCCTTTAAAAGCCATTGTTGCTTTTAAAACTATCCATAGAAAGATATACGGTACTACCTCATCACACTGAATAATGTGTCTAGGAAAAAAACAAAAGCCCAGAAACCAAGGAGATGGCAACAGGATTGGGGTAGCTTGTGTGTTTGAAAGCAAGGATGCAAGGGAGAACAGAAAATATGGAATGATAGAATTACAGATGTTGTAATGAGCACAGTAATTAGAGAAGTGGTGCCAATAAAATCTGAATAGAACATAAGGAAATTGGCTCAAGATCCAGTCCTACCTTTCCCCACCTTATGGGGAAGAAGAAAAGTCTGTCCTTTTCCGGTGAAAGGCTCAAGGTCTGTTCAACGGATCTTAACCTGTAAGTCCCTGATATAAATGTTTCAAGATTCTTTAGTTTAGTCAGTACTGCCCATATGCATCAGAAACTAGACTAAAAGGTTCCTCTTTGCTTGAAAGCAGCATGCTGTGTGACCTAAGGCTCTCTGGGGTCTACAAGGCACTACATCCTGTAGCACAATTCCTATAGGGCCCATTTACGCCCCAAGTTCATATTGTGATAGCACCTTTATTAGGCCAACCAAACAAGCAGGCAAACTTTCCAAACCATCAAGCAGATTGTTTTAAAAAAAACATGCAGAGGGAAGTGGTGAAGTGACAATTTTGGAATCAGATAATGTGCTTGTTGCCTTTGGATGGACTGGTGAGAAAGGGTCTGCAGACTATCAAAATAGGCTCATCAGGCCACAGCCCTAGTGACCCTGGACTCACTGGGAACAAGGCAGGCAATAAAAGAAGGGCAATATAATTTGGCTCTCCAAGATATATCAGAGTTGAGTAGTAAAATAATAATACTTCCCTGTGCCAAAAAGATGATACAATTGGAGAATCTGAAGTGATGTGCATGCTTTTCAAAACCCACAATAGTTGAATATATCTGTCCATGATCTTAGAGGAGATGTCTGGGAGCTTAACTACATATTCTTGTGCGGGTGAAGCACATCACCAATGAAGAATTTACTAACCCTTTCAAAAATAGCAAGGTAATTTTTGGGAGCACAATCTGGCATACCTTTCTAAATATATGTATACCTCAGTTAATGAAATAGAAGTGATTCTAGGCATTACTGGGTTAACAAAAACTTGGTACTAGAGGCAGAAATAACATGTAATGAATAGTACAGATGTCCCTCCATATCCATTGAATTTGGTATCCACGGATTTAAGTATTCATGGCTTGAAAATATTCTTTAAAAAATAACAATCCGAAAAGCAAACCTTGATTTTGCCATCTTATATAAGGGACACCATTTTGCTATGCCACTGCATATAATGGGACTTGAGTATTCACGGATTTTGGTATCCACAGGTGGTCCTGGAACCAAACCCCAGCAAATATGAAGGGACAACTGTAATAGGTTTCTACACCACAAAGAAAGAAGAGTAGTTGAACATGTTTCAGCAAACTTTTTATTCCAAACTAACAAAATGCACATCTGAAATGAGAAAAAAAAACAAAAAAAAACCACATGCTAAGTAAGGCTGCATAAGCAGACAGAAACATTTGAACCTCCAGAGACCACTTGAAATCCCCCCCACAATGCATTGAGAAATGACCTTTTCTTGTACCAGCTTCCACTTTTCTCAAGATTTCCATTTTAGTGTCCAGATTTATAGACCTACTTTTTTTAATATGTTGACAACAGCTGGTATGCAAGCTTATCTGCTCCCTGCTTTTCTCTCTGTTTTGCTGTTGATGTATGCACAGTAAGGAACTCTGGAGGCTGCTGCTGTTTACCTTGTATGTTGTAGACAGGGACACACAGCTATAGCAGGATTAGCTACAGCAGAATCCCATTCTTTCTCATTTCAAGCTTTGCTGCATTGTTACTTCAGATATGCTTCTGCAACACTGAAAGTCTGCGGGCTTGTCTACACCAGTGAAAAACACCAAATGCCCCCCCGCCCCGGCCCAATAATGTCACACAACATTTGGCCTTTCCCCTGAATCTAGTGTGATAATACCACATGATGCATGGCCCTATCCACATCAGACTCGGGGAATACCCCCTGAATCTGGGTTTTAGAAAACTCAGTTTTCCCTGGAGTTTGGTTGAAATTCCAGAGAAAACTGTACCATGAACAGTCCATCCACACTGGATTTGGGGGGCAGGAAGGAAAGGAAGGATAAGTGCGGCCTGTGGCACTGCTATTTCTTCCCTCCTTGGCACCACTTCCTCATTCCAAAGGCAGAGCTCCAGCACTAGTCACTCTCTCTGAGGTCAGAACTCCCAGCCAGCCACACCATTGCGAGGGGCTTTGCTTTCATGGAGTTCAGAGCGGGCGACTGTATACCAAAAACACACAGATATAGGATGGGTGATACCTGGCTTGATTGCAGTACATGTGAAAGGGATCTAGGAGTCTTAGTGGACCACAAGCTGAACATGAGACAGCAGTGTGATGCAGGAACTAAAAATCCAATGTGATTCTAGGCTGCATTAATAGGAGTATAGTGTCTAGATCAAGGGAAGTAATAGTACCACTCCATTCTGCTTTGGTCAGACCTCACCTGGAATACTGTGTCCAGTTCTGGGCACCATAATTCATGAAGGATATTGAGAAGCAGGAACGTGTCCAAAGGAGGGCGACCAGGATGGTGGGAGGTCTGGAAGCCATACCCTATGAGGAGTGGCTTAGGGAGCTGGGCATGTTTGGTCTGGAGAAGAGAAGGTTGAGAGAGGACGTGATATCCATGTTTAAATATTTGAAGGGGTGTCATACTGAGGATGGGGCAAGCTTGTTTTCTGCTGCTGCAGAGACTAGAACATGAGCAATGGGTTCAAACTACAGGAAAAGAGATTCCACCTAAACATTAGGAAGAACTTCCTGATAGTAAGAGCTGTTTGGAAGAGGAATACACTTCCAGGGAGTGTGGTGGAGTCTCCTTCTTTGGAGGTTTTTAAACAGAGGCTGGATGGTTATCTGTCAGGAATGATTTGATTGTGTATTCCTGCATGGCAGGGGATTGGACAGGACGGCCCTTGTGGTCTCTTCCAACTCTATGATTCTATGAAAACCAAAGCCCAAGTGCTAGTCTCTAAGGTTGGAACAACTGGCCTGCCCCACCATTGCCAGGCTGTCTGCCTGTTCTGACTTCAGAGAGAGCAACTAGTGCTGGGGTCAAGCACGAAATATGAGTAACAGCTTAGAATGGAAGCCAAGTGTTTTAAAATACACTTTAAAAACAAATATTTCATCATTCTTTTAATGCCAGTGTTGCTAAGAGATGTCCAGCTAGAGGACAAGGATGAAAACAGGAAGGCTAGGTGGGTTTTAAAATACTTTGTAAAAAGGAGGTTCACTGTCAGAGGCTTTGTTAACTGAGTTATACCTGTACTTGGCATTTACTACAAAACCTAAATTCTCCAGTACTGCTGAAGTTAGACCCATTACAACTAGGGTAGACACAGTTACTGGTGACTGCAGAAAGATTTGAGTGTTCTAGAATTGATAGAACAATTGGTTCTAGTTGACTAGCAATAGTTAAATTGCTATGCATCCATTTTTGTATTCTACAGTATATATCTTCTGTTATACTTTTAATCATATACAAAACCAAAGTACCAAGCCCTAGGGGAGGGAGCCACATGAAACCTGTGTTGGTCACAATGCAATGTAAGGTAAGACGTATTAATATTCAGGACGCTGCTGTTACTCCAATTCTTATTCAACTTGTCAGTTTCATTTTGTAGAAGTTGAGCTGGGAGAAGCTGTCAGATGCCTCTGAGGAAAGAATCAGCAAAATGTGGGTGGAGGAACTGAAGACATAGGAGGGGAGTAAAACCCTGAAAATGAGATTTTTTCAAAATTCCAAGAGATTAAAAAATATTGAGCGGATGGGAGAAGAGAACAAGAATTAGGTCTCTTCCAGCTGCTAGCTTACTTGGCAATGATAGCCAACAAACCAAAAGCAAGGTACTATAAACCAGGGCTTTGGAGCTTCTAGTGCGGGTTTGATTGTTGCTACTGCCTTTTTCTAATTCTGTTTGGTCAAATGTGCACAGAGACTGCTTCAGCTGATATTTAGTTTGTGGGTACCTAGTATGCTGTCAGTGTGCAGATCGCCACAAATTCACTATAGGTGCAGGAACACAGTGTGTGAAAAAGTGCTTCAACAAACTGGATGACATACTACAACAATATTTATCACTGAATACTCCAAATAAGCAAAACAGTGAAGTAAGAGAATAAAAACAAAAACAAAAAACACTTCTGGCAATCAAGATGTCCCTATATTTTAAAGCCCTATGCTAGTTATACAATTTAAAAAACTGAGGGCACAACCACCCCTCAATACAGGCCAGCACAGGCAGTGCCAAATCTATACCGATAAACCGGTGTATTTGTAGGTTTGTAGACTTTATCGATCAAGGCTGGTTCAATCATAGCCTAATTTCCCCTAGTATTTGAGCAATTTGGAAATAAATCAGTTATCCATCCAGTTTTAAAATAATAGCATAGCAAGTAAGAGGGGCCTAAATATCCTAAAAGGCACCAGACCTCATTTGATCTTGGAACCTAAACAGGGTCAGCTCTGTTTGGTACTTGGATGGGAGATGACCAACAAATACCAGGTGCTATAGACGATATTTCAGAAAAAGGAACTGACAAACCCATCTCTGAGTGTTCCTTGCCTAAGAAAACCCTATGAAATTAATTCAGTCACCATAAGTTGACAGGTGACTTGAAGGCACACACACACACACACACCAAGTAAAGTTAAGAATGAAGAACCACAGAGTTCCTGCATTGTTTGGTTCTAAATATCACTGGATTCCTGCTGAAATAGTGGCTGTAAATTTAGTGCTTTTCAGAAAAAACACTCAATTGGTTGGTTATGCTGCTTTAGTGCTTTTTTTTTAAATTAAGTATCTAGACATAGATTTTTAAAAAAACATTATGACTACCATTGTTCCTAAAAAATGAATGGTTATTTTGGTTACCATTAGTTTTCTAAACTTTCCTTTCTCTTACTTGGCTGTTCTCCAGCCCAAGTAAAATATACACATTTGAGCTTCTTGTGCATGCCAAAATTTAACTGAAGCTTTTGTTGGCTGCACAAGAACTTCACAGGTTTTTTGTGGGGGGAGAGTTGAAGTTATGGGCACATGCCAATACATGGAGAAAGCATTTCCTCACTGTGAATTGACTTTGCAACATAGTCATACTCATTAAAGTAAATCTAACTGTCTATAATCACATTTCCCAGGAAAATATTATATATGGGGGAAGGTGCAGTTGGAAGTATACAAGGATCATATGAGTGGGATAAACTACTGGAAAATATCCCTATTTTTTTTTAATAACACAAGCCATAGTTTAGTACTAGTTTAAATGTATAATAGATGTGAACAAACCATCAACACTGTGTATTTTACATATGCCCATTTAGTCTGTTAATGGCTGAACTGAATAACGTAGGGTATTTGCAATCTCAGTTTTCACTACTGTTTTTGGAACATATTTGGGTTTTAAAGGCAGTATTAACAGACGAAACAGAGAACCCAAGATACGTCTCTATAGCATGATCTAAGTAAAAAAAAAGTTTCATGATTTTTAAAACTACCTTACTGAGATAAATGTCTAAAAATTAACAAATGCATTTACTTCCATGAAAACTGTGGTGGTCAAGAATTGTCAGGAGAACATTCCTCAGTTTACATGGGAGTGCCATTTGCAGGTCATGATGAGGCAGAGATCCTCTTCTCCAGACATGGAGTTTCCCCCTTTCCAGAAGCCTGTGCAGTTCCTGGAGCTCTGGGAAAGGGAAACTTGCCAGTTAAAGCCCTACATGGCTTGGGACCAGAATACTTAAAGGATTGCCTTCTTCCGTATTGTCCATCCCGCACACTAAGGTCCTTGGGGAAGAACCTACTTCAGTCAAAAAAATCCAGGCAAACATCGGTGAGCCAGAGGGCCTTCTCTATCGCTGCTCCAAAACTGTAGAATAATCTTCCGGAGGAGATCCATCACATCTCTACTCTTACAGCCTTTAAAAAGGCTCTTAAGACGGTTCTCTTCTGATAGGCCTCCCCAACTTAACTCCTCTCCCCGCACAAGGTGATCTACGTCGCTCTGTCCACCAATTATCTCCCCTTTTAAACTTTAGTATTCTTGTTTTTAAATTGTGTTTATTTAATTGTAATTTTAGCATTGGGTTGGGGGGGTTGGGAAGGGACTAATTTTGAATTTTATTGTGTTCCATGTATTTTTATTGTTGTAACCCACCTGGATTCCTTGTGATTGGGCGGGCTATAAATAAATAATTTATTATTATTATTACCTGGTGGCTTGTGGGTAGGAGGAGACAAAGTGGAGATTTCACTCCCATCTGAACTCCACCTAGAAGCCAGTCTTCTGTGCTCCTGTCATCAGTCAGCATGGACCTTCATCTCCTCCCTCCCTCCCTCCCTCCCTCCCTCCCTCTTTTTTCCTGTTCATGGTTTTGTGGATTTGTTTCTGGCATATGTGAATTTTTAGAGCATTTAATTTTCATCACAACTCTGGGCAGTTTTTAGCACAGGGACCTGATCCCATGGGGATAAGGCTGTGTGCCTGTCAAATCTAGTGACGGGGCCCCTTATGGGACCTATGGGGGTGTGGGCAACCCATGTCATGCCCCAGCCTCTGGTGGCAGGGGAGCCATGCAGTGGCTTTGGCCCATGAGGAAGTATAATCAATAGGTGGGCTGGCTGAGTTGGTTTCTATACTCAGCAGATAAGCTGGTAGGTTCTCATCAGTCAGCAGGCAGGTCAGCTGACACCTGGAACTGGGCCCATGTTGGGGCCAAGCCTCTACAGCTGTAGCCAATAAAAGCTGTGGCCTGTTTAATGCCAACCAATGCATTTTGGTTTGTACCATCACTGCTAAGCAGAGCTTTAATTGTTGCTGAACACAAAAGAGACACCTAAAGCCTCAAATTATAGTCAGTTCACATAAACCAAGTGACGGTTTGGGATTACATGACCTTGCCTAAGACTACCTGCTCCCTTTACATGCTACAACCGAATAACTGACTACTGAGCTGTCAGGCTATATGAACAGTTTCCCCAAACAGGTGGTTTGAACAGGCCAAATTACGCTCTAAACCCTAGCCCTGATTCCCCCCCCCCATTTTATTTGTGTGTGTGTGTCAGAAAAAGGTTCCTGGGGTCTCAATCAAGAAATGATCACAAAGCACTTCCACCTTAGGGGAAAGTTTCTCCCTCAGCAAAAACATGCTGGGGGCGGGGCATGAAAAAAATTGCCTTTCATGGCATCTACAGACTGTGGGTGGGGCAGTCTTTTTTATTTTATTTTTTAAGATCCAAGGACAGTCTAAAGGGGTAGGGACCACAATTTGTTCACCCGTTTTAGATGGATGATGAGTGATGTCTGGTTGCACAATGGTTGTACTGTATCTGCTTGAAAAGATGACTGTTGTGTATTTTATTTTCTTTAAGATCTCTTAGAGAAGAGAAGAGAAGAGAAGAGAAGAGAAGAGATCTCTTAGGTTACAGTTTCTTGGTGGCTTGCAATTTAAGGATCTTCCTGGTGTATGTGGGGGAGTTCCTTTACCATTGTTGACACTGTAGTCATACAAGGTTGAGAGGAATATGTTGGGTGTCAGTTACACGGCAATTTTTGTCGCGGGGCATACCGTGACTTCCTGATCCCGTATTCGTCCCACGCTGTTTAGACGATTTTTGTCACTCTTTAGGAAATCCTGGAAGATCCCGTGATTGATATTTACACGACAAAAGTTCCGTTTCTTTTTATTGGTCTCGTACTCTTATATCCCGTGCTTTTGCTGTTTACACATGTTTAGCCTACTGGGGTATTTTTTTTTTTTTTTGGCTGTCAATCAAGGATGCGATTACTCGTGTTTTCACAAGCTCGGTGATGTACTTCCTTTAGAGTTCCGCGCCACGAGCGATGCTATTGGCTAGCTCGGGGGGGGGGGAGAGATCAGGGGGCATAGGCTTGTGTTTGTCCTGTCTCTTTAAAATGTTAACCCTTAAAGCAGAGGCAGCTGTGGAGTGAAGTTTCAAGCCAGTGACACACAAGGCATTTTGAAAGACACAGACGCATGCATTTTAAAATTATTTACTGTGCCTTGAGGGAGGGGGATGGATGAATCAATGTGTGATCTTTCACTCAGACGCTGGCACAAAGCTGGAAGGAGGCAGGAACGATTAAACCCTGTGCTTTCCTTTTGAAATCAAGCCGAGGGGGGGGGGAGAGGCTTGCGATTGCCCTTGTCTCTTTAAAATATTAACCCTTAAAGCAGAGGCAGCTGTGGAGTGAAGATTTCAAGCCAGTGACACACAAGGCATTTTGAAAGACACAGACGCTGGCATTTTTTTACTGTGCCTTGTGTGTGTGTGTGAATGAAAGTGTGTTCATTCGCTCAGACGCTGGAATATTTTACTGTGCCTGTGTGTGTGTGTGTGTGATGAATGTATGATTATCTGTTCAGACCCAGGGAGGGGATCCAGGCAGGGAATGAATGGGCAACCCTCTGCCCACCACGATCTCTTTGTAACATGCAGTTGAGGAAGAAGTTAAAGCTGAAGGGTTTGCAGTGTAGAAATCCATTTAAAAAGGTGATTGAGTACATGCACACACACACACAAACCTACATGCAGCTGGAAGGGATGCCTTTGTTTTCAGCTGGTGAGGCTGGATCTATTGAACGGGTGACTGACCCTTCCTTTTCTGGTCGCTGCTTTCTGAGCCCGCCCCCAATCACCATTTCCGGTCATCACCTAGTACCGAGATAGCTTGTCCCGGGCTGTTTACATTTCCGATTTTCTGAATCCTCCAGTGACTTTTTTAAAAAACGGCACAAACTGCGGGACTGGAAGTCCCGCAGGTTGAGGGATAAAAGGTGGCCCCCCTTCCGAAAATCACATACCCGACCCGATGTACATGTAAACAACCAGGGTTCGACGCAAATTCTTCCCACTACATTTTCATCGTGTAAACGGCACCTTGGTATCAGTTGGACAGATGGGACAAAAGATAGTTCTACACTTGTCAATGTAACCAACTGCACCATAGATGGTGGAGGCCTTGGAGAGATGCCAGGAGAAGCTGTGCGCAGCAATCTGTTTTAGGCAACAAGCACGGCAGGCTTGGTGTTCTTCCACTAGACAGCTTTAAGCTGGGAAGTTCTGTTGTCTTGAGCTTGGGTGTGAAAAACTAGCAGTGCCTATAGGAGCTAACACTCAGCCTTTCTCAACCTTTTTATCCTGGAGGAATCCTTGAAATAATTTTCAGATCCCAGGAAACACCTGCATAAACATTATTCTATATACTACCATTGCTTTTTGCCCCCAATCACAATCTCTTGAGAAACCCCTAGCAACTCTAACGAGCCTTGCATTTCTACAGCCAGAAACTAACCATTCAATTACACAAATTTACATATCCTCCCCAACAGGGGTTCACAGCATATAAACTCCACACACACACCTACACAACCATTCTCTGAGGATATCAGCCACAGATGTAGGCGAAATGTCAGAAAGAAACTATTTCAGAACACGGCCTCACAGCCTGGAACCCCCCCCCCAAGGAAAATCTATGGATGCTGGCCGTGAAAGCTTTCGACTTCACACTGAGCCAACTGCTTGCCCTTTCCCAAGACAGAATTCACATCTTGTCTTCTGACCCCAAAGAAACCAAGTAGATAAGAAAAGCCTCAGACACCTCTCAACAAGAGAGCTTGAATTCTCCAAATGAAAAAAAGCTCCTAGAGGTGCAGCAGCTTCAACAGACAAAAAGGAAATGAGGTACTGAGTAGGAACCATGCTGAGACATGAACACTGAGGATTGGTAGGATTCCTGCCAAATACATTGCTCAGTTTTATAAACTGCTGAAGGTCCACTGCACTGGCCAAAGTGACCCATATATGTGCGTCACAGAAACCACAAAGAAGGACACTGCTCTCTCATCTACTGAATAAAATCACCTTTAAAGTATGAAGCAGAATACTTATTTTCCTCAGGCAGACAGCCAAAAACATGTTACTCACTGAATGGCCTTACTCCCTTGGTAGCTGCATTCAAATCCAACAACTATTTTGGAGAGCCAAAAGTGATTTTCAGCCAAAGTAAATGCATTGTTATTACGTCCCACAAGTAGGCTTTGACTTATAAGGACTCTATGAATGCAAGACCTCCAATATATCCTGTTAGGAATAGCCTTGCTTGGGCGTTGCAAACACAGAGGTGTGTCTTCCTTTACTGAATCAATCCATCTGTAATGCAGTCTTCCTCTTTTTTCCCTAAAGCTTTCAACTTTACCATATGACTCATGGTATGGCCAAACTACAATAGCCTCAGTTTAATCATGTTGATTTTTAGTGAGAATTCAGGCCCAGTTTGCTCTCAGACCCACTATGGGGGTGCAGACCGCATCAGGTGACACCTTTAGAGGGGTGTCACCAGCCCCCTGCCCCCCTCCACACTTACTTTGCTGTACCTGTGCCACTTTTAGGCAGGCATAAACCTCTGCAGTGGTTCATGCCTACCTAGATGATGTGATAGTAGCACAGTGAGTAAGCACAGTGGTGGCCGGGGAGGGAAAGCAATCTCAGCCATCATGGCATGCCTCCCCACCATGCTTACTTCACACACCGTGCCGCTCACTCAGGGGGTTACCCCTTCTTGGCAGTCACAAACCTCTGCAATGGTTCATGCCTGCCTAGAAGGGGTGATCCCCAAGTAAGCAGCGCAGAGAGAGAAGTAAGCATGGGGGAGGGGGGAATGACAGTGGTTGCTCTCTCTCCTCTGGGCTGGGGAGGGAAAGCAATCACAGCACACCTCCCCACTGTGCTTACTTCACTCACTGTGCTGCTTACTCAAGGGATAATGCCTTCTTAGCAGGCATGAACTTTCACAGTGGTTCATACCTGCCTAAAAGGGGTGATCCCCAAGTAAGCGGCAGTGAGTGAAGAAAGCACAGTGGGATGGGGGTGATGACAGTGGTTGCTTTCTCTCCCTTGGGCTGGGGAGGGAAAGCACCCAATGCCATTGTGGCATGCCTCCCTGCCAGCTAACTTCACTCACTGCTGCTTACATGGGGATCACCCCTCCTCAGCAGGGAAACCACTGCATGGTGGTGGTTCTTTTCCCCTGGCTCAGAGGAGAGAAAGAAACCACCACTGTGCAGAAGTCTTTAGTGACAAGGCCACTGACTTGGCCTGCCCACCTGATCTCATGCAATGCCTTGCGGGATTTTCAGTCCCGCAAAACTTCAAACAAGATGTGTCAGGCAGACATATGAGAGTCTACCTGCCCACACCTGAAGAAAGTGTGGTGGTGGCATGGAAAGCTTTTACTGATGGCAGGTGGACCACAGTGGTGAGTATGGGTGAATATAATTTTGTTTTAAAGAGAAGAGGGGTGTTAAAAATCATCTGCACCAGGTGTCACACATACTAGGTCCGCCATTATTCTTGTCTGACTACCTTGCCAAACAGAAACCATTGTTTCTCCATATTTTGTCCCAACAGTGTCCTTTTGTCCAGAGTATAGAGTACAACAGTGCTACTCAAAGTGGTGGTCCCTGGATCCATGCTTGTCCCTGAGCTACTCGCTGCCCTAGCAAGTTTCCAGAAAAGGAAGACTTGTATCCAACAGGCACTAATATAGTGAAAGTCTCTGGCAAACTGGGGGTGGGTGGGGGACACTGGCAGTCCCCCCCCCATCAGATAGCCAGAGAAGCACTGGGAGGACAGGACAATCAAATATTGTTGCACTCTCATTTCTCTTAGAGCAATCCATAGTTTTAATGAAAAAGTATGTGGCCTGGTTAATCTTAGTTATGAAACCTGTATGTATTTACAGTTATTTAATGTACTTTTTTAAAACTTTGTCTTACATTATTTAAAAATATTACTATTACTTTTTATGAATATTTTTGAATGAGTGTTTTAGTATACTTTGAGTGACACAAAGACAGCGGTAGAGGTCAAGCACATTTTTAACTGCAAAAATCATATCCAGGCATTTATCTGGTCTATCTGTTAACTATTTTGAAAGGTGCAAATTTTACTGTATACAAGCATAATGCTACAGCCATGGAGCCCCCTAGTGGGATTATATGCTTCATTCACAGTCACTGGAGCAAGTGAGAAATTTCCTGACCAATTACAATGAAATTGTGTTTAGCATGAAGGTAATTTTATAAAATACTTCATTTCTGTAGATATCTAAAATGCAAACATATTCAGTGTAAGAGATGTGATCAGATCAGCACAGTGTGGCAAAAGCCTAAATGGAACTGAAAAGATCTCATACTGTATTATCAAACATCTGGGTAGAAATAAGAAATTAATACCTCACCATTCAGGAGAAGGATGGAGGAGAGAAACATGGAAAGGTATTTAAAAGAAAGCTTGGAAAGTTACTTTTAAAAAGCTATTAATTAGTGTTACAGATTCAAGAACCCAAAAAGCAGCTAATTGCAATCATCATTAAAGTTTTAAAAAGTAAACAACTGCTTTCTCATTTCTTCAGTTACCTAAATTAGTTACTTTTACTTGTGTTTTACTCCAATTCTTGTTGAACTGAAACTCCACTATCCCCTGACATTGGCCATTCTGCATGAGGTAGATGGGAATTGCAGTCGAATAGCATCTGACAGGCCATACATTCCCCACTTCAACTGTAAAGAAAGAGGCAGTGGCTCATAATCACACGCTGGTCTACTATAAGTTATCCACAACTTATCAGTGGTGGGAATCTGTGATCCTTCAGATGTTGTTGAGCTCCAACTCCCATCAGCCTCAGCCAGCATGGCAAATGGCTGAGGGCAGTTACAGTCAAATAACATTGGGAGAACCACAGATTACAAATCACTATATTGCACAGAATCAATTGGTAAAACTTTTCCTAACACTACTAATTTGGGTTGCAGTTAGGTGACTGCTGATATGAAGTATCCTCCATCTACAAAACTCCATGAAAATATAACATTAACATGGCAGGGATGAAAAAACCCTACCCTTATCCAACATTTCCCATTTTTATATGAAAGATTTTTCTTTCCCTACCAGCTTATAGTGAATTTAAAGAATATAACTAGTAGCAAATGCGTAAATAAATAAATAAATAAATGTCACTTTAAATGCAGTACAAAAACAAGAGTGTAATAAAAGGAGCACACTACAGATTGGAGCATCTGCGGATGGTCATGGCCAATATTCAATGGCAGCATGCAGCCACGTGCACGGACTACCATTGATTAATATGAGGCTTGAGCATCTGTGTTTTTTCCCATCCATGGGGTGGAGAGGGGGGAGAAGGACAGGTTGCTTACCTGTAACCATAGATCTTCAAGTGGTCTTCTGTGAATTCAAAGGTGGGTAACTCCTGTGCCTGTGCAAAGCACTCGGAACACTCTAGAATTGCTAGGCAGAACATGTTTTGCAACATTTTGGCGGTACCCCCGCCCATCCTAATGGTCCCTTTAAAGGCACTCCTGCCTAAATCCCCTCAGTTCCTTGAAGGACGCCGCAAGTAGCAGCATCAGAAACATTAAGCATACATCTGTCATAACTGGACATAAAGGGGAGGATGGGCAGGTCTGTGTGAATTCACAGAAGACCACTTGAAGATCTATGATTACAGGTAAGCAACCTGTCCATCTTCTTCGTGGTCTCTGTGAATACACACAGTGGGTAGATTAGCAAGTTTCCACTCTAGGAGGAGAGTATGTCATGCTAACAGGTAAGACAAGGACAGTGTTGGACAAGTTATATTTCTGAGTCATAGTAATGAACACTAAGTACTGTGAACAGAAGCACTTTCATGTTTTAATATCAGAGTAACCAGTAACCTTACAATACCAAAGTTGACCATAATAAAAACTCACTCATTGAATAGCGGATAACAACACTGCCCTCCCAAACACGGCCTCATTACAAGAACGAGTGTCCAATCTGTAATGAGATATAAATGTCAATGGTGTGGACCATGTAGCTGCCCAGCAAATGTCCTCCAACGGGATCCCAGAGAGGAAGGCAGCTGAAGCAGAAACAGCCCTGGTGGACTGTCCTCGAACCTGAAAAGGCAAGGGCTTCTGGGCTAGTTTGTAACAAAGAGAGAGGGTTGAAACCGCCCATTTAGATAAATGCTGTGGAAAAATAGGGACACTCAATTTAGAGTCTGCATAGGAGACAAACAGTTTTGGAGACTTTCAAAATGGAGCTGTCCGCTGTACATAGAAAGCAAGGGCTCTCTGAGCATCCAAGGAATGAAGAGACCATTCAAAGTCATCCTTCGGATCCTGCATGAGGGCCAGGAAGACAATGGATTGGTTCAAGTGAAAGCTAGAAACCACTTTGGGGAGGAAAGAAATGTCCAGTTTCAGAACAACTTTGTGCCTGTGGAAGGCCAAATATGGAAGATCGGCACGGAGTGCACAAAGTTCACCAGCCCGACGGGCAAAAGTGATGGCTATGAGAAAGGCTGTTTTCCAAGACAAAAGCCTCAGGTCTGTAGTAGCCAAGGGCTCGAAGGGGCACTTCGACAGCTGAGAGAGGACAAGTTCCAGGCTCCAATGACAGGAGGATGGAGGTTGGCATAGCCCTTCAGGAATTTCTTGACCAGTACGTCACAAAAAGGAGAAGGTTGGCCCCGTGCCAGTTCAGTGGAGATGGCTGCCAGATAGCATCTGAAAGATGAAAGAGGTAATCTCGAATCCGACAGATGGAGGAGGAACTGGAGCACAGTGGTCATGGAGGAGGATTCGATGGTGAGACCCCAGTCCAACAAAAAGAGGACTCGAAACGGTTCCACTTGTAGGAGTAGGAACGATGCGTAGAAGGGCGAAGAGACGCATCAAGTACTGTCTGGATGTCAAGAGGAATATCTGGTGAGACAGGATGGCATGAATCCGATGACCGATTCAAGGCCGAACCCTCCAAGCTGTCAACTTGAGAGTTTGTATGTCCGGGTGTCTGACGTTCCCGTCCTGGATGGTCAGTAGGTTGGGATGGAACAGCAGGTGTATGAATCGGCGGCGGGCCAGACGAAGAAGGGGTGTGAACCAAGGTTGTCGAGGCCACCACAGAACAAGTAGGATGGCATCCGATCGCTCCTGATGAAGCTTGGCTACTACCCTGGTGAGCAATGGGAACGGGGGGAATAGGTACAGTAGTGGTCTGGTCCATTGGAAGAGGAATGCGTTTCCCTCATCTCCCGAACCCGGGACCTGGTGCAGAACTGACACTGTGTGTTGGTGGGAATTGCAAAGAGGTCAATCTCTGGAGTTCCCCATCGTCGAAACAGGTCCTGAGCTACCGACCGATGAAACATCCATTCGCAAATGGGCAAGTTTGAACAGCTCAGTCCGTCAGTAAGAATATTCTTCTCTCCAGGAAGATGAATCGAATGGAGGAGAATACTTCTTGGAATGCACCAGACCCAGATCTCGAGGGTCATCGACAGCAGGGAATGGGATCTCGTTGCTGTTTGTTGATGTAATACATGACCGATGTATTGTCTGTCACCAAGAGGACAGTCGTGCCGGTCACCAGCTTCTCGAAGGCCCGAAGCGCCTTCTATACCGCCAACAGCTCGAGGGCGTTGATGTGGAGTTCCCGTTCCTTGGTAGTCCAGATGCCTTGAACCACATATGTTTCGAAGTGGGCTCCCTAACAGAGCAAGGATGCATCCGTAGTAATGGAGACCTGTGGTTGCAGGGGGTCAAACGGCAAGCCCGATAGGACGTTGTTCGGTACTAACCACCAATCCAGGGAGCATTGGATCACCCGAGGCATAGTGAGGAGTTTGTGAGGAGGATCCTGCAGCGTGTTGAAGACGCCCAGGAACCAAGACTGGAGCGGTCAGAATCAAAGCCTTACAAAGCAGGTGACTGATGTCATGGCTGCCATGTGGCTAAGGAGAACCTGAACAGAATGTGAAGAGATCCTCCGGGATCAACGGCAGTGATGGATTAAACCTCTTATGGTATTTAAGTGGGCCTCCAGTAGGTATGTCCTTGCATGCCTCAAATCCAGACAAGCTCCTATGAACTAGATGGATTGCTCCGGTTCAAGATGTGACTGTTTCAGGTTGACAACAAGCCCAAGCGCATCTAGCAGACATAACGTTGTGTCGATGTCCGTGAGAAGCTGAGGGTGAGATCCTGCCACCAGTAGGCAGTTGTAGATGTAAGGGAAGACGACTACCCCTTGTTGGCACAGAAAAGCCGCCACCGGCGCCATGCACTTCATGAACACCCTCAGTGCCGTGGCCAGACCAAACGGTAAGATGCGGAAATGAAAGGCCTCGGTCTCGATCTGGAAGGCGAGCAATCTCCTGTGAGCCAGGTGGATCCCCACATGGAAGTACGTGTCCTTCAGATCGATGGAGGCAAACCTCTGGAGGAGGGGAAGGATCGAAGCTAGAGTGACCATACAGAACTTCTTCGGGATAACAAACTCGTTCACCCCTCAGAGGTTGAGGATTGGATGCAGGCCACCATCCTTCTTGGTGACTAGGAAGTACCTCGAGAAGAAGCAGAAATGACGATGTTCCGGGAGCACAAGTTCGATGGTCCCTTTTTGCAGTACCATCTGCACCTCCTTGAGGAGGGGAGGGGAGGGCAGTGTTGTTCGGATCCGGCCTGTCAGTGGAAGTGTCTCCAACTCGATGAAGTAACCTTCCCGGACAATGCGAAGCACCCAGTGGTCTGATGTTATCATCGACCAGGTGTCCAAGAACATCGACAGGTGGTTTCCAAACATTGGATTCTAAATGAGGAACTAAACAAGATGAGTGGATGCTCAAAATCACCTCCATCCTTGGTCTTTTGCTCTATGCTTGGCCGGTGGATGGTACTGGGAGGTAGAGGATTGGCACCTCACCGAGGATGCCGACAAAGACGGTTGCTGGTATCGAGTACGCCTGGAAGGTGAGGCATATATCCCCTAAAGAAAGACTGGGAGTAGGAGGAAGAATGCCAACCGGAGCGGCCCTTGACCAATATGCAGAAGATGAGGTTGATGGCATACCGTACTTCCGTGCAGTGGTCCTTGTCTTCAGTGTGAACTCCAGCTTCCCATTGGTGGCAGCGTTGAAGAGGCTGGAATGGTCGAAGGGCATGTCTTCAAGTTGAAGAGGCTTGCGGGGCAAGTCCAGATGAACGGAGCCAGGCGTGACATCTAAGAGCCACGGAATCAGCCACAGTTTTTGCAGCAAAATCGGCTACGTGTCTCGCAGAATTCATTTGCTGACCTGCCAGCAACTGAGCCTCCATTTATATTGCCTCTGCCATCCTGTGCCTCTCATCGGGCAGATCCTGGATGAGAGGACCCATACGCTCCCATAGGACTTGTTGGTAGGCTCCCATACATGCAGAGTAATTTGTGATCTGGAAGCTCAATCCTGTGGCTGAGTAGACCTTTTTACCGATAATATCCAATTTTCTGCCCTCAGGATCCGCTGGGGTCATCTGCGTACGATGCTGCTGTCTATGCTGAGATGCCTCCACAACAACTGAATTTGAGTGGGGGTGCTCCTGCAGCCAATGTCATCTCCAGAAATACAGTATAAGCGGTCGATCTGCTTCGACGTCGATGGGATCGAGGACGGATTCTCCCATGAGCCCTGTGTAGGCTTCAACAGTGAAGGAAGCACAGGAAAGTTGGCCACAGGAGGGGACTTAGATTTGATCCAATGGTAGATGGGATCCACCGGATCGGATTCTTTCTCTGGAATCTTCAAATCCAGGACGTGGGACATTCTCACCACCTGTTCAGTGAAGGTGCGAACATCATCAGTGGGAGACGATGAATCTTCATCCAATAGGTCAGGCAGTGGAGAAGGAGCGTGTGGTACATATGAGATGGAGGAGACTGACAAAACCGAGGAGGAGGACGATGTCGAAGGGCTGCGAGGTCGATGATGCAATGAGGTAGTCCATATCAGAGGCATTGTTGGTACCGGAGACAGAGGACAAGGTTCGGGCTGCATTGGGGACACTTGACTCCCCATAACTTTCATGAGAGGCTTGACAGATCAAAAGCCTTCAGTGGAAGTTTTCTCCAGCCCATGAAAGGAGATGTGTGGCGGTGACTGGTAGTGAGCATGCCCAGTGTCTGGAGCCGAGCCGAACTGAGAATGATGGGAGAACGTAAGACCTTGGGATCTCAGTGGAGACATCAGTGGAAGCTCGAACGCGGAATGGGCCACATCACAGGCACCATAGGAATGCTCGGAGTATGAGAAGCGAGGAGATGGAGTTGGAGCCCTTCCAGTCACCTTCTGAGATGTGGTCTCGACGTCAACATATTGTCTCCTTACTGAGGAGTTCATCCCGTGATACTATAAGCGCTGGGGACTGAGCCTGAGTAGCTGGGTAAGTCTGGAGTTCTTTATCAGAGATGTTGCCCACTTCCACCTGCACAATCTCCAAGGAGGGAGTCAGAGTCACCTCCGGAGAGTGGGAATGGCTTCAAGCACAAGCCTCCGTCTCCGTCACCTGGGCTGGTACAGGCATAGGGACAGACTTTGCCGGCACTGCAACGATCTCGGCAGTTTGTGGTTGTGTCACAGGCATGGATGCTGTGGCAGCCACCTTAGTGGACCTTGGGCGCTCGGCTGGATGAGAAGAGGTGTGCTTCTCCTTTTTCTTCTTCTTCGGCTTGTCCTGTTTAGATGAAGCCAAGGAGTCCCGCTCCCTACTGGAGCCTGACAGTTTTGACAACCCTCGGTCCCGAGCAGATGTGGAGGGCCTCGAATCACGGTCCTGTGATGGTCCCAATACAGTAGAATGCTTGTGAGATCGAGGGACGGCCTCCGGGTTCGAAGCCACAGACTGACACCTGGACGGGCTCGAGGATCGATGCCGGCACTTGGTGGTTGGACTTACCGACGGTGAGCAACTCCTCTTCTGAGGTTGGACAGCAGAACTTTGGGCAGCCAAAGTAGAGGCAGATGCAGCTCTTGGAAACAACATCTCATAGAGGAAGGACTTGAGGCAAGAAGAAGGTTGCTTATGAGCTTGAGGGGTGAAGGCCCAGCAATGAACGCAAGCATCGAAGTTGTGAGCCTCCCCCAGACAAATGAGGCACTTCGAGTGCCCGTCAGAGCTTGGAAGCTTCACCTGGCAAACGGAACACCGTTTGAAGGCAGCAGATTTAGACGCCATAACTAACAAATAGGGTGAGGCAGAAGAAAGGTCAAGCCAGTCCAGGTCATGCCTAATCTGACAGAAGCCAAGCCAAAGGTTCATAGAGAGACGAGAAAGCCGAAACAGTCCGAAGGTCAAAGCCAGAAATCACAAGTAAAGAGTAAATCCAAAATCCAAGTCCAAGAACAGTCCAAGTCAATCCAATGAAAGTAAGACCGAAAGTGAAAGAGCTCTAGCAATAGAGGTTCCTTCATGCTGCTCGTGCAGCAGACAAAAAGGAACTGAGGGGATTTAGGCAGGAGCGCTTTTAAAGGGACCGTTAGGATGGGCGGAGTTACTGCCAAAATGTTGCAAAACATGTTTTGCCTAGAGATTCTAGAGTGTTCCGAGTGCTCTGCACAGGCGCAGGAGTTACCCACTGTGTGTATTCACAGAGACCACGAAGATTTGAACTCCTATGTATGGGAAGGTCCCACTGTAATTCATGCTAGTCTAACATAAGTTATGCACAACTTATGGAGTGACTCAGCTAAGAGGCAAGGCCAAGAGGCATTTTGCGTGGGCATGGTGGAAGAGACAGCCTAAGGTGAGCCGTTGTCTGTTGGATTAAACCTCCCCAGCCCCAGAGAGTCTTTTGGGACAGTTTGTTATGACTGGTGTGTCTGTTGGGGTAAGGCAGTTTGTTTGTGTGAGCTGGCAGGAGGCTTGCTTGTGTGCTCATTAGTGTTCTATTGTTCTATTGTGTTTGGTGAGCTTGTGCCTGTTAGGTTAAGGCTGATTGTGTGAGCTGAGTGGAGGCTTGCTTGTGTGCTCATTAATCTTCTATTGTTCTTTTGTGTGTAGGCCCAGGTCCTCTGCCTGAGCACATGACCTCAGGGGAATGGGGCATCTGCCGAGAGGAAGTGAGTCAGAGACTTGGTTAGGGGAGCAGCAAGCAGCCACTATCTCTCTATATAGCTTCAGCCCCAGTCCCTGGAGCTTAGTGAGCAGGAGCCCACCTAGCAGGCAAGGCCAACAGGCATTTTATGTGGGTGTTTTGAGGGGGAGACCCAGAGTTCTGTTTCAGTGCTTTCTTAAGACTACTGAATATGGATAACGAGGGAGCTGCTGCAGCCACCTGCAACAGCTGTGGCATGTTTGTGTTCTTACTGGAGGATGTGGATAGCTATACCTACAGCAAGTGGAAGTTGGGTGCCTTATTTGAAGAGAAGGTCCATCAACTTGAGGCCCATGTATCTACTCTTCAGCATATTAGGGTGCATGAGGTTTTCTTGGACAGATCAGAACAGACTGTCCTGGATGAGGAACACGCAGGTGATGTCTCCAAGGAGGAAGTCAATTGCCAAACTCAGGCGACAGACATTTGGAGGAATGTGACACATAGAAGTAGAAGGGCTAGGGTTCATTCTGTGAGTTTGGAGTGACAGAATTGATTCAAAGCTCTCTCCCTTATCAGTGATGATGAAGAACAAAAGAGCAACAGTGTCAGTCCTCAGAGAATGTACAGGTGACCTTGGAAGATTCAGCACATGGAATGGCCCCTGCTAATCCCCTGAGGAGTCATGTGTTGTTGGTGGTAGGAGACTCCCTGTCAAAGGGAACTAAAGCAGTGGTTTGCAGACATGATAGGATACCTTAAGAGGTGTGCTATCTCCATGGGGTAAAAATCAGTGATATAACAGAGAGGCTGACAAGACTTGTCAAACGTAAACTCCTACCTTTTGGTCCACCTTTTGGACCAATGACACTCCAAGTCATAGCTTTCGTTATATCACAACGGATTATGAGGCTCTGGGTAGGAAGCTGAAGGACCTTGATGCACAGGTTCTCATTCTGTCTCTCCTCCCAGTTGAAGGATATGTCCCAGGATGTGAGAGAAGAATAATGGAGGTGAAAAACTGGCTCTACAGATAATGCCACTGGCAAAGGATTTGGCTTCTAGGACTACAGTCTGTGGTTTCATGAAGATGAACTTCTGGCAAGTGATGGATTGCACCTCATAGCAGTTGGCAGGAATGTTTTTGTTAAGATTCTCACAAACCTAATCAGGAAGGCTTTAAACTAAGTTATGTGAGGAAGGGAGAGAGTAATCTTGATGGCAAGAGTTCATCAAGTGTTGAAGATAATGGCCTGACTGTTATAGAGAGAGCTGGGTAAATAGTACAAGAACCCAACAATGGGAGGGGGAAAAATTAAATAAGCAGCCCATGGTCTTGGATGTCTTTATATTAATGCACAGAGCATGGGAAAAAAACAAGATGAACTTGAACTCTTAACACACCAAAGCAAATATGATATAATAGGCATCACTGAATCCTGGTGGGATGAGTCTCATGACTGCAATGTAGTAATAGAAGTATAACCTATTTCAGAGAAATATACTAAACGGGAAAGGAGGAGCAGCAGCATTATATGTTAAGGATGTTTACATGTGTGAAGAGATCCATGACTTAAATCCTGGAAGCCAGGTTGAGATCATCTAGGTAAAAATTAAGGGGGAGAGAAACAACAGGGATGCCATTGTGAGGGTCTACAACAGACCCCCAAGCCAGACTGAGGACTTGGGCGATGCTTTCCTGGAACAGATGACCAAACTGTCATGCCCCAGGAGCCTGATGAGGCTGTAGAGTCGGAAGAGAAGGAGGACATGGCAGGGAATGGCCCTAGGGACCCTGGCAAAGGTTTATCTACACTGGTGCCAGCAGGGAACCCTGCCAACCTAGAGGCTTGAGCAGAGGAAGAGCCTGGTCTGAGTGGGTTGGCATCAGTCCCAGCAGAGAGTCCTGCCCACTCAGATAAGGACAAAGAAGAGGAGAGAAACTTACCTCCACTGTCGTATACATAGCACTGAGTGCAAAAGGAGGCTCAAAAGAAATCTCTGAGAATTTATGAGAAGAACTTGCTCATTAAGAGACACCACACAAAGCCTTAATTGCTTTATATAGGCTGGGAAAGGCAATGGAGGATTTGTAAGAGATCAACTGATCTCCCTGGAGAAAGCTTCCTGCTGCTGCCTTCGGTGCCTGAATACTTGCTTACTTGCCGTTTGCCTTGACCTTGGACCGTTCCTGATGACCCTGTTGCCTGATCCTACTGACGTACAGACCGACTCCTGGACTATGCTGCCTTCTGTAAGTCTTGACCTTTGAACTGTATTCTGGACTCTTCTCTGTGCACCTTTTGCCTGTATTGCTGCATTTCCAAGAAACAGAAATTTGATTGCTCTTCCTAATTAATTATCACTGGAGCTTGGCTGCTTTCCCAGCTCTTGTTTAACTTGCTGGCAATTTGGAGTTGCTTACAGACACAAACATTCAAAAAGAAAAGATATAGAAAGAAATGGGAGATTTCAACTGTCCTGTCCTGATAGTTATTGGAAGTCAATCAATCAATCAATCAATCAATCAATTTATTCATACAGTCCATAGACCCATCAAATAACAGACACGATGTACATTAATAGATAAAACCATAATACAAACCAATAAAATTAGGAGACTTCAGGACATAACCTTTTGCAATTTGCAGGTTAAATCCTTTCTGTCATGCTCACCTAGTGCATTGCATATACCATATTCAGGTTCACTTGCTCTGGCTGATTACATAAAGAACTTGACTGGGCCAATCCATCGTATATTATTTATGAAGGCCAGATGTAATGTCTTTCCTTCAGCAATGTTGTACGGTAGATATGTGGGGCTGCCATTTGCATCAAGGCTCTGTCCATGTGGGTTGCAGGAGGTGGAAATCATGTCTCAGATTAGAAGTCAAACTCTACCAAGAATATAGCGTCCAACAAATTCCTCATTTGCCTTGCAGAAAAATTCCTTGTCCAGAAGGTGGAAGAGGCAACAAGGAAATCAGCTATTTTAGATCTGATCCTAACCAATGGGGATGACCTGGATAATGGGGTGAAAGTGGTGGGATCCTTAGGTGGGAGTGACCATGTTCTGGAGTTTGTGATACAGAGGACAGAGGAAGCCAAGAGTCATTGGGCATGCATTCTAGACTTTAAGAAAGCTGATTTCAGTAAACTTAGGGAATTACTGAGGATGATCCTGTTTTCAGGAATACTAAAAGAGACAGGGGTTCATGATGGATGGGAGTTTCTTAAAAGTGAGACATTGAAGACACAATTTCAAACAGTTCCAACAAGGAGAAAAATGGGAGGTGTTTAAAGAAGAGCAACACACAGGGAAAACCCAAGCACCCACCCACCCCTCTGACAGACTAAATACAATATCCCCCAGACTGGATCAAGAAAGTAGTTTAATTGTAGTCCAAAATCTACTATTTAAAAAGTATCTTTAAGTATATGACTGTGACATTTTAGTTGAAGAAAATGTGCAGATGAAGACCAACCAGGTTGAAATGTCTTGGTTAATATCCTGGGAACAGACGTCCATTGATATTTAATTCTTCTGAGTTTGTTGCACATTATTGTCTGGTATCTACGAATGATTATCACTTATGATAAATCCTGGCAATGATTGTGGAATTTATTATCTTATGTTTGTAATCACACCATTATATCTTGAAATGTGTGCTTTTGTTTATGTTTTCATTGCTTGGTCATTTCTGTAATGTTCTAATGATCATACAGTCACATATTTAAGTATATAAATAGATTTTGGACTATAAAATTAGACTACTTTCTTGATCCATTCTGGGGGATACTGTATTCAGGTGTCTAAAGAAACAAAAATGGATGTCTAAAGAACTTTCAACTGAGCTAAGATTTAAAAGGGACATGTAAAAGAAATGGAAAAAGGAGGAAATCACTAAAGAGGAATTCAAATGAATAGCCAGCACATGTAGGGAGAAAGTCAGAAAAGCTGAAGCACAGAACAAACTCAGGATTGCTAGAGAGGTTAAAAACAATATAATTTTTTTTTGTTATTTCTATAACAAAGGAAAAACAAGGAAATGTAGGGTCACTGCATAGAAAAGATGGCAAAATACTAATAGGGGACAGAACAAAGCAAGAACTACTCAATAACTTCATTGACTTGGTTTTCTCCCAAAAGGAAAACAGTGCGAAACCTGGGGAAAATGGAGCGGATTATGCAGTCGGGGAAATGCAACACAGTATAGGCAAAGAAGTAGTACAGGAATACCTGGCTACTTTGAGAATTTCTGGAAAACATGAGATGCCCCAGCAGACTGGAAGAAGGCAAATGTTGTCTCCATCTTTAAAAAAAATGGGGACGGGGCAGGAGACAGGGAACAAATAATTAGGGCCCAGTCAGCCTGACATCAACGCCAGGAAAGATTCTAGAGCAGATCATTAAACAGGCAGTCTGTAAGCACTTAGAAAGGAATGCCGTGGTCACTAAAAGTCAACATGTGTTTCACAAAAAAAGTCATGCCAGACTAATCTTATCTCTTTTTTTGATAGTTACAAGCTTGGTAGATGAACAGAAATGCTGTGGATGCAGCATATCTTGATTTCAGTAAAGCCTTTGAAAAGGTCCCCCATGATATTTTTGCAAACAAATTAGTAAAATGTGGGTGAAACAATGCTACTGTTATGTGGATTTGTAACAGGTTGACCAATCAAACCCAAAGGTTGTTCACCAATGGCTCCTCTCCATCCTGGGGAGAAGTAACTAGTGGGGCGCCATAGGGTTCTGTCTTGGCCTAGTAGTATTCAACCTGTTTATAAATGACTTGGATAATGAAATAGAGAACATGCTTATCAAATTTGCAGATGACACCAAATTAGGAGGGGGAGCTAATACATCAGAGGACAGGATCAGTATTCAAAATAATCTTAACAGGTTAGAGAGCTGGGCCAAAGCTAAGAAAATGGATTTCAACAGGGAAAAATGTAAGGTACTACACTTGGAAGGGAGGGGTATGAAATGCACAGATATAGGATAGGTCTGGGTACCAAACCCCCATGAATATTATCCCCCATGAATCTGGCTGTTGTTCAAGATTCCATACCTTGGCTCAGTCATTAATCAGAGTGGAGATTGCAGTCAAGAAATCAGAAGAAGACTAAGACTTGGAAGGGGAGCCATAAAGGAAGTAGACAAAATCCTGAAGTGTGAAGATGTATCATTGAAAACTAAAGTTAGGATTGTCCATGCCATTGTATTTCCAATTTCTATGTATAATTGTGAAAGCTGATAGGAAGAAAATCAAGTCATTTGAAATGTGGTGCTGAAGAAGAGTTCTGAGGCTACCCTGGTCTGCCAAAGAAACAAATGAAAGGCTCCTAGAGCACATACAGCCTGAAGTCTCCCTAGAAGCCAAGATGACTAAACTGAAACTGTTGTACTTGGTATATATCATGATAAGACATGATTCACTAGAAAAGACAATAATGTTTGGTAAGGTAGAGGCAGTAGGAAAAGAGGAAGACTGCATTCCAGATGGATGGACTCAATCAAGGAAGCCATGGCTCTGAGTCTGCAACACCCAAGCAGGGCTGTTGATGATAGCATGACTTGGAGGACTCCCATTCATTGGGTTGCCATAAGTCAACATCAACTTAACGGCAGTTAACAACAGCAATATAATGTATTAGATTAGAATGGTTCACTTTAAGTCCTAGTAAACAACTAATACAGTCTCACACCTAAAACAAAATAGTGCAGGCAGCCAATATACGACTACAACATATATAGAAAATGTAGGAAGATAAAGATCTGTAACCAAGCTAAAACACTGACTATAATATTCATTCATGTTACCTTTATCCATTTGTGCTAATAAACGACATTATCCCAGAGAAAGCATCTGCTGTTTGAAATTTGATACTGTAGTTCACAGCCCATAGACCATCATCATCACTATACAAATTATACTTGTTATAAATTTATAATGCTATTCATACAAAAACATTACATTTTAATAGTCTGACGGAATGACAGCAGTGGATACATGTATAAATGTTTAACTAGCATGTCCTTCATAATTCAAAATGTTTAGGCTTTATCTTTGAAAATGTGAATTGCAACATTGACTAAACCTAAAAAAGTCAATTACTGTGAAATACACTGAAAGCAGAACCCAATTTCCAGTTCTATTTTTAAACATCCCTCGCAAATCATAGTTTCACACTGGATGTCTTTTCAAAGCATGGATTCATAGAGCACCAGGCAGTCATATGTTGCTCTCTTTTTTAACCTTCTACTGCTTCCCATTATAGTCACACAATATATGTCAAAATGGTGGCCCTCTTCTGTAGGCATACTCAAAAAGTTTTCAGTCAGCAGCAGTGAAATGCTGAGATACATAAATGCAAATTTTGATCTGCCATCCAATGAAAACTCAAGAACAGAACAAAATTGACAAAATTGTCAAAGCTTTCTCCTTTGATAATAGGATTCCTCTTTTCTTTTACCCATACTCGGACTACTCTATACTGTATACTTGAAATACTGTGCATAGTTATGGTCACTCCATCTCAAAAAGGATATTACAGAGTTTGAAAAGGTACGAAAGGGGAAGCCAAAAAGATCAAAGTTCTGTAGCCTTTCAAGAATAGTTACAATGTCTTGTCATATACAAAAAGTCATTGTTCAGATCAGGAGGCAATCATAGGTTGGCTGCAACCTCTTCACTTTCTTGCAGCTAGCCAGAAAGATTTTTCATCTGCCAGGACATTTTTCCTCCTCAGATACTTTTCTTCTCCCATGTCTCCTGTTTCTAGAAAGTGGAAGTGAAACACAGGAACATAACACCCATTACTGGGAACATCCCTGCCTGCCTGCCTGCTACTTCCCATCTACATGGATGGAGTATAGGAGATCATGGTGCTCTTAACAACTGGAAAGCAACAAGATCACTAACAGTCTTAATGCACAAACTTTCAAAATGTCTGCATTAGAAATCGTGTTTGAACAAGTAGGGGTGATCTGGTAGATTCTTATACTTGGATTTTCAAGCATTAGCCATAAAAACATTACAAAAAGCTCCTTTGTTGTTGTTACGTGCCTTTCAGTAGACACCAACTTATGGTGATGCTATCCTAGAGTTTATTGGCAAGAGTTATTCAGAGGAGGTTTGCCATTGTTTCCTCTTAGGCTGAGTGCTACTTTCCCAAGGTCACCCAGAGGTCTCCTGTGGACATTCAAACAACAGCTTCTCTCACTCTGGCTTGAGTGCTGTAGATGCTGTACTGTACTATGTAACAATAAATCAGCAGTAATTTTTAAAATAATTATTGTGTGCCATTGTAAAATTTGCACCTAACTCAACTGGCTATATAGAAGCAATATAGACACCTGGGCGAGGGTGCCAATCTGTCTTGGTGCTGATATGAAGAACACTTTTTTATACCTAGAACACAACATTTAGAAAGGTATCAGTTCTATTGCTTTTTCTTCAGGTTCTTGTAATATAGAGGTATATGTTATAAAAGAGATTAGAAAAGTAATGGTTTAAGGTTGCTAGGCAACTCTACAGTGGTAAAGTCCTCTGTATCACATTTAATTATAACATGCTCATAACTATTGTACAAATAGTTTGGATGGAGTTTATATGCAGACAGGGCTTCTTCACACAACAGCTTCTGAAGCAGCTGTCTGAACGACACATATAAAAAAGGAGGTTTTATAGGGGACTTCAATTACCCTGTTAACTGTTGGGAGACTAACTCTGCTAACCACAGGCTTTCCAACAAATTCCTGATGTGCCTTACAGATTATTTCTTATTTCAAAAAGTAGGATTATTTCCTAAACAATAGGGAGGAACTGGTCACTAGAATCAAAGTAGTCGGTACTTTAGGGGAAAGTGACCATGTAATGCTAGAAGCTGCAGTTGTGGGACAGGGCAAAGAAGAGTATAGTCAAACATGGACCTTGGATTTTAGGAAAGCTGATTCTAACAAGTTCATGGAAAATAATTGGGTGGAATCCCATGGTTAGACATGCTAAAAAGAAAAGACACCCAGCCCAATTTGGGAGTTCTTGAAGAAGGAGTTGCAAAAAGCACAATCACATTGGAATACATTTGAAAAAGCCAATGTGGCTGCAGAGTAAACTCAAGGAGGAAAGGAAAAGAAAAAAAGAGTAGGTACAAAGAACGGAAGGAAGGATGAATCACTGAGGAAGGGCACAGCTGTGTAGCCCAAGCTTGCAGGAATAGTACAGTAATACTTCCACATCCACTGATTTGCCATCTGTTGATTCATTTATCCGTGGTTGGCAATGGCAGGTGCAAAGAGGGAAGGGAGAGGAGGAGGAGAGATATCACCTCCCTTCCCCCGGGAGGGCTCCAGTGGGGGCGAGGGTGACAATGGGGGCAAAGGGAGAGGAGTAGGAGAGCTCGTGCCCTCTTCTCCTTTCCCCTGGGAGGGCTCCGGTGGCAGCAGCAGCAGAGGGGGTTGGCTCCTCTTCCTTACCCATCGCCCGGCAGCAGCAGCGGCTGCAGTGGCATGGCTCAGCCTGGCTGAAAGCCCTCCGCCTCTCCCACTTCTTCCACTTTGACACTCCCCCAGCAGTAACGGTAGCAGCACCAGCCTCTGCAAGGAAGGGCAAGAGATCCTCACATGGGGGGCAGCAGCAGCAAGGCAAGCGAGCAAGAGACTGAGCTGAGGTGGAGGGTGGGGAAGGGAGAGGAGGAAGAGAGCTCGCCTCTTTTCTCCCATGAGGGCTCCGGCAGTGGCGGTGGTGGGTGGGGGCTGGCGTTTTCTGGTATCCATGGATTTCAGTATCCACGGGACCTCCTGGAACCAATCCTCCACGGATACCGGGGTGCTACTGTATAATGAAAGCTAAAGCTGAGACTGGTGAGGGAAGCAATGAGCAACAAAAGGGTTTTTTTTCCCCCAGATACATTTGAGACAAGAGAATGGCCATGGAGATAGTGGGGCCACTGTTTAATAAGGATGGTAAAATGCTAACAGATCACACTGAAAAGGCAGAACTACTCAATACCTATTTTGCTTCACTTTCCTGCCAAAAAGAGAACAGTGTGTTTCCATGTAGTAGCAGAAGGGATCTGGATTGCCAATCAAAATTGACAGGGAGCTAGTCAGGAATCATCTAGCTAACCTAAACAAGTTCAAATCTGCAGGGCCAGGTGAACTGTATCCCAGAGTACTAAAGGAACTTGCTGCTGCACTCTCTGAAGCACTTGCCATAATTTCTGAGAAATCCTGGAGAAGAGATGAGGTACCAAAGGACTGGAGAAGGTCAAACATTGTTCCTCTCTTCAAAAGAGGGAAAAAAGAAGATCCAGGAAACTACAGACCAGTCAGCCTGACATCAATACCAGGAAGAATATTAGAACAGATTACACAGGAGTCTTGATGACAATGCAGTGATTAGTAGGAGCCAACACGGGTTTGTCAAGAACAAATCTTGCCAAACTAATTTTATATCTTTTTTTCTATCAGGTCACTAGTTTATTAGATGGTGGGAAGGCTGTTGGATGTCGTTTATCTGGATTTCAGCAAAGCATTTGATAAGGTCCCCCGTGATATTTTGATTCACAAATTGATTAAATGTGGAATAGATGGGAACACTGTCAGATGGATCCAGAATTGGTTGGAAAACCATACTCAAAGATTGGTAATCAATTACTGCACTTCAAACTGGAAGGAGGTCTTAAGCAGAGTGCCTCAGGGTTCTGTCCTAGGACCATTACTCTTCAACATTTTAATTAATGATTTAGGTCACAAAGCGTGGAGGAAATCCTTATCAAATTTGCAAATGACACAAAACTGGGGGGGGGGGTAGCTAACACATTAGAAGATAGGAACAGAATTCAAAGGACCTAAATAACCTCAAAATTAGGCAGAAATCAATAAAATGAAATTCAATAGAGAATTTAGGCCTCAAAAACCAAATATACAGGTATAGGATGAGGGATACATTGCTCAACAGTACTGCATATGAAAAGGACCTTGGGATTATTGTTGATCATAAACTGAACATGAGCCAGCAGTGTGATGCTACATCAACGAAGGTGAATGGTATTTTAGCCTGTATTAATAGAAACACAGTTTCCAAGTCAAGGGAAGTAATAATCCTACTATATTCTGCATTCGTCAGGCTTCATCTGGAGTACTACGCTCATTCTCAGTATGTCATTTTAAGAAGGCTATAGACAAGTTGGAGCAGGTTCAGAGAAGGGCAACAAGGATGATAAGTGGTATGGAGAACAAAACATGAGAAACGATTGAAGGAGCTCAGCTTGTTCAAGAGGAGACTGAAGGGTGACATGATTGCACTCTTTGAATACCTCAAAGGTTGTCACCGAAAGGAGGAGACAGGCCAAGGGTATTTAAATACCCTTTGAAATATTTAAAGGTCTAATTGTTTAAATAATTGTTTAAATAACGGTATTTAAAGGTCTAGTGGTTTGAAGTTACAGAAATGAATGGTTTGAAGTTACAGAAGAATAGATTTCGACTGACAGTGAGAACAGTTAAGCAATGGAATCAATTGCCTAGAGAAGTGGTGGGGTCTCCTTCTTTGGACATCTTCAAAAAGAGCCTGGACAGCTACAGTAACTGCTGGGAATACTTTAGCTGGAGATCCTGCCATCCTGAGCAGAGGGATGAAATCAATGGCTCATGAGGCTCCTTCCAACTCTGATTTTGATTCTAGATCCATAACTGAATCTTTTGACAACTCTTCAAAACTTAAATGGAGTCACAAGGCAGGGAAAATAGATCAGTGCTACACTGCTAAGGAATTGGTCAATATTAAGGCACGAAGAACAATCTGCCCCACACCTTTTTTTCCAATCTACCAGCCCCCGTCCACTGCTAACAATAGTGTAACTGTGGAAGGAAAAAGAGAATATAGGCATCTATTACTGTATTTTCCATGTTGGCCTAACAGCAATTTTGGGGAGGGATTTTGACTGGGAAAATAGCACAGGATGGGGAAGTCTTCAACCAATCCGTGTCCTCCTCCCTTCATAGGCTCCTTTTAAATGTTGAAGATGTCACAAGATTCCAACATAGATCAACTGAAATATATCTGGTTTGGTGCTTAATCACATACTTCAAGGATACGTATTACGTGGTCAGGGGTGAGTTCCACTCTGTGAGAAATAACACACCAAAACACACAATATAAGGGGAAGAGGTAGGCCACAACTTTTATTGGTTACAGCTGTAGATAGGGTTGGCACATGCATGGGCCTGGATCCAGGCATCGACCAACCCACCTGTTGATGGATGAGCCCTATCCTCCGGCACATTGCTGGAACACTTGGGATGACAGGAATGGACCCACATGGGGAGATGCTCTCAGTGTGGCCCTCCTGCCACAGGGGGTGCAGGAAAGATGTCTGCCTCCACACTGGGCAAGACCCATTCTGCCCTACATACTCCAAGTCCCTTAACTTGGGGACCCCCATACATTAACAATGCCTGAGATACTGGTAATAGATGTCCTGGATCCAGGACCCATACCAACTGTCTCCCGAAACATTGTGACAAATAGAATTGACAAAACATAATTAGCAATACACCCATGTATTACATAGGTACAAAGCAACCTGACACAATAGAGGATGATGCTCCAAAGCAAATTGTAAGTGTGCAACAGAGTGTGGAGCCTAAATACCCCTCTCATCCAACTAGAGTGAAAACCAAATCCAGATCACTCCAGCCAGTCCCCATCAACCAATGAATTCAAACCAAGGTTTAAATTAATTGGCTGGCATTTCCCACTTCCCCCAGGGTCACACCAAGGCACATGGGCCCTTGGGAAGAAGAAGTCTGCTGACGCTATAACCAAGAGGACCACTGGTGCTTTGCTCCGACTCCAAACCACAAATGACCCGCATGGGGCCCTTATTTAAAGTTCTATTACTAAGGGTCAACAGAATTTATTTTAAAGAGAAAAAAGATACAGTGAGTGTGTAGCAACTTTAAAAGGTGAAATGAATGTTTAGTGACAGAAATACATGCACATTTTTTTTAAAAAAAACATTGCAATGGCACTAACTGCAATCCAACTATTCAGAACTCTTGATATCTGCCAAAAATACCTGAAAAGGGTGCTTCTTAAGCAGTCTGATGTTCAGGACTGGCAGAGCTCCCCCCACCAATGTTCCAGGGACGGTACCACATTTATGCCCATTGGCTACAATTTTTCTTTCTTTCATGAAAGTTCTCCAGAGACCAGCAACAGATGGTTTGGGGACCAGGGGACCAGCAATGGGCCAGCAATCACCACTTTGAGTAGCACTGACCTTTAGCATCATCTCTATTACAAAGTTTTACCAATGTCTCCAAAATTAAACTACTTTCTACTCTTAACAAAATGTGACAACAACATTGGCTAGACCAGGTAGAGCTTCACTATGACTATTAAGTAAAAGACAAGCTACATAAAGATGACAAGCTTAGAGAATGGGCCAAATAGTACTGGTTGGGTTAACTTTGTTCAAGTATGATATTCTTCAAAGTAGAGAAAATGAGAATGAGAAAAAGATGGCTCTTCTGGAGACTGCTAGTGCCCATTTTTCAACCTGAAATGTCAGAAGAACTAAAAGACACAGGATGACAGACAGCCTCGAGCAAATAACACATTAGAAGTAGTCAAAGGAATAGCCAGTGAATCTGTCCAGAAGCCTAAATAGCTGCCCTGTGGGACTATATGATGGAGATATTATCCAGCAGAAACAACAGTCTCCTGTGGCATCTTAAAAACAAACAAATCTGCCCTGAGTTCATAGTCCAAAGCCCATGAGGTATCAAATGCATCTATCTACCAGAATGCCTATCAGAACTCATGCCACAGTAGATCTTATTAGTTTTCCAAATGCTATAGGACTTTCTTTCAAAACAATAACATGTCTACTCAAATGGATTTTATATGGCAGAATTAGACCAAATTCTGCATTAACTGGAAGGACTGAAGTGGGATTCATAGCTGCCAGCGTGGCATAATGGTCTGAGTGCTGGACTACAACTCTGTAGACGAGGATTCGAATCCCCCCACAGCCATGAAAATCCACTGGGTGACCTTGGACAAGTCACATACTCTCAGACCTCAGAAAACCCTGGGCCCATCTAAATGGTGAAAATGTCCCTCATGGAATTTTCTGGGAATCTTACCAGTTTAAATAGGATTCAGCGTCAATCCACACTATTTGGAAGGAGGGGGGCCCAAAATGGCAAAAACAGAGGGGTAAAAGCCTTCGCAGATTTCCCCGTACTTTTTCACAAACTGCAAGGCTGGTGCACATTTTTGCTCTTTGGGATTACTGAACAATAAAAAATGCAAAGGGAAACACAAAGCTGATTTGCCAGGTGAGAACAGGGGCGGGACTTGCTAGGAGGGCAAGCGCCCTCTATCGCCATGTTGGAGTTTCACCTTAGCGATAGCTCGCTAAAGTGATTTTAAAAAGGATCAATATTTTCTGTTTTGCTTTGGAGAATCGCTCTATCACACCAGCACACCTTGGGGCAATTAAAACAAAAACGCAGCAGCAGTGAAGAATTAACACAAGTAAATCACTCATGGCCGCCATCAGGAATGTGAGGCTTATGGGGGCTTCCGAGGCCAGAAAAACCATTTTGTCTGGTCGCTGCTGTTGTGAGATGCTAATAGTACAAAGGTATTTGAGATTTGAGATGTAGATGGGCCCCCTGTGATAGGTTTACCTTAGGGTTGCCATAAGTGGGAAATAACTTGCAGGCACACAACAACAATAAACATGTGCATATCTAGAGTGTAAATGCCAGCAAAAGCACTATGATTCTGTCTGCTTTGCATCAGCTCTACTCATGTGTGTTGTTGCTGTTGTGTGCCTTCAAGTTATTTCCCACTTATGGCAACCTATCACAGGGTTTTCTGAGGGCTGAGAGTGTGTGACTTGCCAAAGATCACCTACTGAGTTTTCATGGCTGAGCCAGCATTTGAATCCTGGTCTCCAGAGTCATCGTCCAATACTCAAAGCACTATGCCATGCTGGCCCCTCCTCTACTCATGCATCCCGCCATAACTCCCACAAGTCCTGCAGAGTGCTTGTATATCTGTCTTCATTATAACTACAATGATAAATTCTGAGAACAGGTATTCTTGTTACAGAAGAACATTCTCTACTACACTTGATATTGTAGAGGAAGAGCTAATTACCTGAAAATCTAGCTAAAGCATATTCCCAAGAGACTTAAAGGTGAGAAATGTGATAAGATTTATAGTAAAGTGTGTATATCATATGATTTGCCATGTATTTTAGTCCAATTTACGTCTGAGAAACTGAATTGCTACTTATAGTGGAGAAGTGTGAGAGGAATGAAAAATCATTATATTTCAGTAAGTTTCTACTGACAATCTGAAGAACTGGAGTGGTTTATGTCAATTGTTAATATGTGCCATAACCTCCTTATCATTAGTGCTTTTCTTTTTGAGAATCATCAATAACCTGTAGTTACTAAATTACTATTAACTAAAATAATTACTAAATTACTAAAGCATCAGAAAACAAACCACTTTACCCTGCAGAAGAGAGAGAAATGTTCCTCTACGACACAAGAAATAATACTACTCATCTCATACTCCGTTTTGCTTTAAAATCAAGGTTCTGTGTCTTGTGCATACAGAACACAAGCTAACATGCAGTTTAGCAACATAAATAGTTTCCTTGTAGCTGTTTGCAGTCTGATCTGCTCAAGCATGTATGTGGATTCCTGCACTAGCAGGGGGTTGGATTAGATTACCATTGGGATTCCTCCCAACTCTAGAATTCCATGATTTAATTTCTACACTCTTGAACAGCAAAGAACAAGTTTGAGCCATCTCACTTTCCATAAAACTTCTGGAGATGGCTATAATTTTGATTCTTCTCTTTCCCAGGCTAAATATAACCAACTACCTCACAATTGTTTCTCACAGGACTTCATGTCAAGACCCTTCACTATTATACTCCCTTTCCTTCTTACCGTTGATATTGGGATGAGTATTCTCAGCACCAAGATGAGCATTCATGACAGTGTGGTGTATGATGGGATCAACAGTATCGGGGACTCCAAGACCTCGATCCCCACAAACGTGGAAGTTGTCATCTGAGACAGTGACTGGGTCCAGTGTCAATGTCAAGAACTTGGTATGGGTGGTAGAGGGTCTGATTGCTCAGCTGCAGCCTGCTGAGAAAGACTGGGTAGCCTTTCTGGAAAAGGATGATTCTTCTGAAGGTCTTCTGACACTTGGAGAACTGAACTAGTTGATGCAGTTAGAAGTTGTAAATTGAGAGAATCTCTAATTTCACCTTCTGAGATTGCTCCAGCCTATTCCAGTTGTTAACATGCAATCTGCTCTTTCTTATACAATGCAGGCTCTTGATAGTCCTCCACACAGGCCAACCACACCAATATGGGTGAAGACTCAGCTTCTATTACTTGAAGCTGAGGGTCCTCCATTTGCAACCGTTGAGCAGAAACCAAAGGAGAATGAGGAGAAGGTCTAGAAGAATGTTCTTTTGTCTTCTTTTCCTTTCTGTGTTTCTTATGAGCAGACTCCTGGTTTGGTATCAAAGACAATATTTCCGTTTCAAGGAATCAACCAAGAGCTGCTGGTTTCTCCATTACTGGTTCTGAAATTGGTCTATCCCAAGTTGCCTTACATTTCACCAGAGTAGATGATGACTCTGCCAAAGACCATTTCAAGGTCAACCTTGCTGACAAAGCTGAAGGGGGTCAAAACCGACATAGCCCGAGGTGGTAAAGGAAGACAACTTTGAAGTACTCATGGAAGCAGTATGGAGGGTCTTATTCTCAGCCACTTGCAGAGCTGCCCCCAAGACATGCTCCCATAAGAGTTCCTTTAACTGCATCTCTCTGTTCCTGCAGGCCTATGAAGTAAAAGGCTGGCAGTGTCCGCAGGATTGTATGCTGTGCTCTTCTCCCAAACAAAGGAGACATGTTGAGTGGCCATCCTTTTCAGGGACTTTTCCAGCACATTTTGGTAAGCCCTCATGGCTTGCTGAAGCCATCAGTCCAAAACAAACAAACCCAAAGATTTTCCTTGGGTTTTTTCTCGGTTGTGAGGCCGTGTTATGGAATAGAAAGAAACTATTCCAGAACATGGCCTCACAGTCCAGAAAAAAAACAAGGAAAATCTATGGATGCCAGCCATGAAAGCCTTTGACTTCACAAATAATCCCAACATCTGTTAAGCAGAAAATGTTGTCAACAACTCCATAGTCAGAATGCCAAGTGGACCGTACTTTTCAAAGCCAAAGCAGGCCTAGTCAATATTTCAATACATCTGACCTAAAATACTGAGAAAACACTCCAAGAGTGATGCTGCTGTTGCAGCAGATGAAAAGGAACTGAGGAGTTAGGAAGGAAGCACATCCATTAGGCATGTGGGGAGTGGGTGGGGCTACCGCCAAAACACTTGCTTAACAACTTTAGAAGATTCTGAATGACACACTGCACAATCACAGATAACCCATTTTGTGAGTCACAGAGCCCACGAAGAATAACCTCAGATTCTTTTCATACTTACTATGGCCAAGGGAACTGTCACCTATCCTTTGATACTGACAAAAGTGTACTGTTGTGCATTTTTGGCTGTTTATTATTTCTGTGAATTATCTTATGCTTCCTTCCAGATGAAAACAAATAAACAAGCCATCTAAAGAAGATGTTAATCTGCCTTAGTATTAAATAGGATTAGTGTATACTTTCATAAGCAGAAAAACCACTACCTTCACATTCATTCCCCCTCTTGCATATAACAGTATGCAAATTAGGTAATAGGCACTAGAAATATTTCATGAAAATTCTGGAAAGAAGTTGACTTACCAATCTCTTAATAACTCTCAGCAAAAGTTTTCGATCTTTCACTTCAGTTTTCAACTGCAGTACTTCAGCAAAGCAGTCCATATTTTCTGGAGACATACTATCAATATTGTCCCCACCATAGAGTTGAACTAACAATGACAAGCACTGTGATGCATTCTCATATATTTCAGTGTCCTCACTCGGAAGCTAAAAATAAGAACAGTTGACAAAACCCTTAACATCACAAATTCAATTTCACTGGCTTTTTGGATACAGTAACAGTCATTTTCTAACTTTAAGCAAGTTTTCCTTACCTTACCTAATGTCCAGTAACATTACATAACAAGATTAATAAAGATGATAATAATAATACCATGTTCTAGGGCAGGGAGAGGAAAGTGCACTATGCAAGCTGCTTGCCTCCCCAGGGCTGTTTTTTGTGGCCCACAGGACCCTTCCAAGTTCCTCTAATGTTTTTTTAAAAATGGTTTTGCCCCCCTATGTTTTATTTATTTATTTATTTTTATACCCCGCTCTTCAGCCACAAGGCTATCAGAGTGGCTTACAAATTGTTTTAAGCAATAGCTATTTACACATCTATACTGCATTAAACAGTTTCCAATGTGTGTTAGCTAATTGCCCCCACAAGCTGGGTACTCATTTTACCGACCTACGAAAGGATGGAAAGCTGAGTGAACCTTGGAGCCCACTGGAATCGAACTTGCAACATGGTAACTTGCAGTACTGGCATTTAACCACTGCGCCCCATGTTCCTGTGGGGGTCATTTCCCACTGTAACTAAAAGGCCTTTCCTAGGTCTAAAACAACCCTAGAGACAGCCAAAACTGTAATGAAAAAAATGCCCCAGAATCCCCTATGAGGCAATTGGGAGCAAAACCATAATTTTCTCAGGAGGTGTGACCCTCCAAAGTCCCCTGGAGGCCAATGCAGCCTCCTAACTTCTGGCACCTGCCCACCCCTATTGTAGGGCTTCAAATGACATATTTTCAATAGGCTTAAAATAATACATAGGTCTGAGAACGCACACATTACCCCCATTTACTTAATCTGGTACCCTTTCCATCTGCTCCTTCAGGAGTGTGCATTATACTGATCACCTCTAAGGGTAGCAACAGTTTCAGTCACAGTAGCAACTTAAACATTATTGGAAACAGCTTCAAAAGAGTAGGCAGTACAGCTTCCATGTGGTGGTGGTGGGGGGGGGGAGGAAATAGGATTCTCCTAAATGTTTCAGCCAGTGTTCCTTGTTCTTTCCTTTTCAAATCCAGTTTCACTCAAGTACAGAAACATTTTCTTCACAATATTTTAAAGAGAAGTCTGGAGTGCTTTATCCAGCTTTTACCCACTGTGCATCACGTTAAGAGTCCTGGTTGATTGAGAGGTGATAAACAAAAACAAACAAACACTGGAAAATTCCGTTCGTTTGTTAAATGTTCTTTAACAGCAACAAACAAAACCATACAAAATAAATATTGTTATATTCACATACCATAGGGTGGCTATAATGCCTGTTACTAAATTTCAGCATATTCAACTCTTCTTCAAGTAAGAACATTTATTAAGATCACTCAGACATGACAACCTGTAACATGCATCTTGAGACTACAACTACCAGGCTCTAGTAGTATGAGTAATATTTGGTTTGCAGGAAGACTTAGGAAGGAGAGGCACAATCATGTATATTACCCCAGAACTAGTGCCAGTTCTTAGGAGCCTTGGTATTGTTTTATTGCTGGAACTGATTAAACGTTTTGTCTGGTAGATTGATCTGCTTTTTCTAGCTTGCTTGATCTCATTTTCTCTGGGAAAAAGTAGACAATATATCTGCATGATTTTTAAAAAGGGGCTCTGTCAAGTGGTGGAATAAGTCTTTCATAAAATGTGGGGTTTTTTTATCTACATATCTTGCATTTAGCATGCATTGTTTTGTGATGGTCACTAGTAGATAAACTTAGGGTTAATATATAATAGTAAGGTGAAACCAAAATTCATAGAGAGAAAATAGAGAAATATTTACAAAAACAAAATTTACGACAGATTTCAAATCAGCAACAACAAATTTTGAATGTCCCAATCCCAGTGGAAGAAATTTGGGATACAATTGGAAGAGTAAAGAGTGGCAAAACACTAGCTCAGATGGCCTACTGGCAATATATTATAAATATTTTTTAAAAAGGAAGCATGTTTACCTCTGCTACAGATATTTTAATTCAATCTTACTGAAAAGAAAAAAAATCAGCAACATGGGAGATGGCTACAATATATTAATACTCAAAGGAAGACAAGATTTAACAAAAGGTAGACCCATCTCCCTATTAAATAATGATTATAAGTTATTCACTTTGATACTGGCAAAGAGACTCAAAAAAGTACTGCAAGAACTGACACACTAGGATCAGAATGGATTTCTGCCAAAAAGGCAGTTGAGGAATATGAAACAGGTGTTATACATTATAGAATACTTAGATCAGTGGTTCTCAACCTTAGTTTCTCTAGATGTTTTGGACTTCACCTCCCAGAAGTCCCAGCCAGTATGGCCAATGCTCAGGAATTCTGGGAGGTGAAGTCCAAAACATCTAGAGGACCAAGGGTTGAGAACCACTGATTAGATCATTATAGTGGAAAGCAGGTAGCACTACTCTTTCTTGATGCAGAAAAGGTGCTTGATAAATTAAATTGGGAATTTCTTTCTATAATATTGGAAAAGATGGAATTTGGAAACAATTTTGTAAAATGGATAAAAGCCATTTATAATACCCAACTAGTAAAACTTCTAGTGAATGGGGAGTTAACAAATTTAAACAAAATTCAGAAGGGAACAAGACAAGGATGTCCACTTTCACCAGTATTGGTCATTTTGTCATTGGAAATCTTGATAAGAGAGATTACACAGGTCTACAAGATAAAAGGAAAATGTGTCAAAAACTGTTGTTATCAAGTAATGCTTTCACAAATGAACTAACTGATGAGAGTGCTGGATGTTCCATTGGAGAAAACAGAAATATTATTACAAATTTTGGAAGAATACAGAGATGTGGCAAGGTTTAAAATCAAGAAACAAAAAATGAAGATGATAACAAAAAACATGAGGAAAGCAAAAGCAAAATTGATGCAAGTATCAGAATTTAAGATAGAAAAAACATGAAATACCTAGGCATCATGATTTCAGATAAGAATTTTACACTTTTCCAAAATAACTACAATAAGGTCCGGATGAAATCAAGCAGGATCTATTTATATGGAATAAACTTAAACTGTCTTCATTAGGACAAATTGCAGCATAAAGATTACCATTTTACCAAATATGCTGTTCATCTTCCAAACAACTACCATATTATTGAATGATAAACCATTTGAAAAATTGACAGAAAGACTTAAAAATTCATTTGGCAGGGAAAGAAACTGAGACTTAGGTTCAAGGTGCTCAAAGATGGTAGATAAAGGGAAGGTTTGGGGTTACCTGATGTACTTTGCGGCTTGCTGTTTTGCCTGGTCAAAATAGTGGATACTGCTGGAGAATGAGAAATTGTTCATTTTATTATGACATAACCTAAAATATGGATGGTACGGGTACTTATGGTCCAACAAGGTGAAAGTCAATATGGATTTCTCTAATCATTATATTAGACAAGCTATATTTAGGATATGGGCCAAATATATTCCCGAAACAGCATTATGGGTATTGGTATAGGAAGCACGTTACAAGACTAATAAAATGAAAAAGAAAAATGGGCCCAGTATCAAGATGTGCTGATTTTTGAGAATGGTTCATACAAGTTTAAAACAAATGAGGAATTGGTGTTAGACGTTTTTAATATAAATTGGTACCGATATAGACATCTGATTGAAAGGTATAAAATGGATAAAAGTTATATGGCTTTGAATGTTAAAAAAAACACAGAATTTGAGCTACAACTATGTGCAATGGAGGATCATTTAACTGGTAAAATGTATAGATTACTGTTGAAAATAAAGATGGAAGCAGAACAAATCAAGGATTACATAATTAAATGGGTGCAAGATTTGGGGTGTGGCTTTGAATTAGAGAAATGGGCGAAATGTGGCAATTAAGAGTTTTAAAATTTACATTATCTAATAATCTTAAACAATTTTTAAAAAAATGATGTTGAGTTGGCTTTTATCCACATGAAAAAATATCAAAAATATATAAGGGTTTTAGGAACAGATGTTAGAAGTGCAATCTCGAGGAAGGATCATATTATCACACTTGGTAGACTTTCAAGAAAGCAAAAGAATATTGGAAACAGATTCATGATGTGATCCAGAAGATTCTTAAAACCAAAATTTGCTTTACATCAGAGTTATTATTGTTGGGCTTAACAGATGATCAGATTAAAAGAAAGCAGGAGAAAATTTTGTTGTATATGATTACAGCGGCAAGAGTTCTATAGGCCCCAAAGTGGGAAAGTGACTGGATTGTGAAGATGTGCAACTTGGTAGTAATGGACCAATTAATGATCTTATTAAGCCATATATTTGTAGACAGGTTTTTGGAAGAATGGGAATCTCTTCTTCAATTCTTATGGGAGAGAAGAGACAAGATAATGGCAGGTTTTGAGATTTGACAATCTATATAATTTTCTCAACTATAGTATAGGCAGAAGTACATTGTAGTTTTTTTTAAAAAAATCTTTGGCATACCTGGAAAGATAAATTAAATAATATATGTAAACCAATGACAATAAGGCATAAATCAAATTTTAGCTGTTTAATTGGTTATGTTTGTATGTATGTGTTTTTTGTGACTTTTTTGTTTTGTTCTGATACCATTGTGCTTTGTTATGTGGTGATGTTTTTATTTTATTTTTAGAGAATATATGATTGTTTCTGTTTTTTTTATCATATCAGCATTAATTTAAAAATATTGTGTGTGTGTGTAAAGTTCTAAACAGAGTGCACATGATGAACCAATTTTCTCAGTACCAGGATGGAAGACTGCCTAGAAAGGACTGCCTTGAGTTCCACAATAGAAGAATAGAAAACAAATGTTAATTAGTTAACCTGAGAGAGAGAGAGAGAGAGAGAGAGAGAGAGAGAGAGAGAGGGAGAGAGAGAGAGAGAGTGTAGTGTAGTGGTTTGAGTTTTGGACTATGACTCTGGAGACCAAATTGTGTATCCCTGCCCTGCCATCAAAACCCACTGGGTGACCATGGAAAAGTCATACTCTCTCAGCCTCAGAATAAGGCAAAGGCAAATCCCTTCTGAACAAATCTTGCCAAGAAAGCTGTGTGATAGGTTCACCTTAAGGTTGCCATAAGTCAGAAATGACTTACAGGTACACAACAACAATACCTGAGAGAACACTTTCCTTCAACTAAAACAGATGTCTTTGGCACATTAACATCCCCTACTGAACTCTGGAGGAAGAAACAGGCTTAAGAAAAATCTAATGAGAAGACAGGAAAGCTCCTTCTTCAAATTAGAATTAAAAACCCTCTTTCAGATTAAAAGATAGAGCTGTTTTACTATTCCAAAGCATGTTTTCCACAGACTACTTTCCACAAAGGATAACTTGCAATCATGAAGACCTGTTTTAAAAATCCCCTTTTCTAGGAAAGCAACAAAATGCCTAATTAAGTTCTTTAAGATATATGCTCTCTTTTTCCCCAACTAAAACAAAATTAAGAATCATTGATAATACTCATTATATTTATTGCAAGCACAGGGAACTTTAGTTTCATCCCCTGAACATTCTTGGCATTCCACTGTTGTTCATTCAGTAAGCTGACCTAAGGGAAAACTAATTTATAAATTTTAAGCAACTGTTTCTATTATCTAAATTTGTGCCTGTGAAAATACTCTAGGGACTGTGTTTCCAATAAATGTGCTTTATTGTTTTAGAATAAGAGTATTAGAACCTCAGCATGTCTATTATTACTGTATATGCTACACCATCCTCATATTCTAGAAAAAAGATGCTTTTGTGTGCTATTTGCATAATTTATACAAATTGCAGAATTGAGATTTTGTTTGGATAGGTATACTTAGGTATAGAATTTCATTTGTTTATTCTTTTACTGTATACCCTGCTGCATATAAACAATGCCTTCACCAACTGGTTCATAAGGAAGTAACACAAAAAGGTGATGTGGCGTGGAAAACAGGCAAAGAGATATGGCTAAAGGAAAAGCAGCATCCTCTAAAAAGACAGGAAAGATATAGAGATATTCAGGTAATTCTTAAGTGCGAGGCGAAAACAACAGATGTAGAAGGGATCAGTTCCAATCTATATGCATGCTGAGTAATATTTATTCAACAAATGATAAGTTTATGGAATGGCAAATGAACTTGACTTCAAGAATGTAAATGTAAGAGAACACTTGCCAAAGGAACAATTCTAGTGGACATCTTCACACATACAGAGGTCCCATGAATGAACTCTGAAGCAGCATAACACAGCATTAATTAGGAAAATGTTATGATACTGTCATATTTTTAAAAAGCAGGAATGAAGCAAGAGGGAAAAAAGGAAAAAGAAATGCACCAGCACTAAGACTAACATTAAGACTAACTGGTTTTTATTTTCATATGACCTTTTGTGGATAGGAACCACTTCTTTGGATGCAGTACTCTTGCCCAGGTGACCAAGTCACATTCAGTCTCTGCAGTAAGACAATGGCAACCCTCCTCTGAACAAATCCAAAAAATCCTGATAAGGTCACCTTAGGATCCCAGCAAGTTGGAACAACTTGAAGGCATACAACAACAGCAAGATCCCTACAATTGCCCCTTCTGTAGCCAGTGTATGGGCTCAATGTAGTCTCTCTCTTGCCCTTATACATTGTTCTTGGAAAGCAGGGGATACAGCCTGCCCATGGCCCTTCGGTTTCTTGACATATGGATGAGGTCATAATGTGATGCCCTAATTAGAATACCTTCATTAACTTCAAAATTGGTACAGGCACAGTTTGCTTCCATTATTTCATTTAATGTTCTCTTTCTCCAGGCAGCTGATGTATAGAGCCAATGTGCAATTGGAGACAGTGCACATGCTTTTAGCATGGAATGGATGATTCACATACCTATATGAGTCAAAAGGGTATTACAGTGCAAATGTAGAGGCATATGTGATGAAATAATAATTAACAGGTTATAATACTAATGAAGTTTGATTTATATTTTTCTTAGTATTTGATCTTGCTCATAACACTCAGTGTCCCATCCATTTCAGCTTGTTTTGTTATCATATCTCTTATATAACAAACATCTATCTCTTGTCACAATAAGCTCTCTTTGTGTGCAATTTCATTAGTGTGCTGAAACTGGCTTCCCTCTGGGAATTAGACATTCTAACAACTCTGCTGGTGTTAAATCTGCTATTTTAGCTGAAATGATCACATACATTTCTTGCAGTTCTTCAATGCTGTGTTACTGGAACCAAAACAATCAGCTCTTATTCACCTGAAAACACAAAAATATGAGTTTTCAAAGTAGTCGTCCTGTTAGTCTCTTGCAGCATAAAAAGGAGGAAGGAAGGGAGAGGGTGAAAAAACTGTCAAAAGTCAGCCCAAAAGTTCAGGAATATGGCGAGTAGCAAGGTCAGACAGTCCGGGGGGCAAAGTATCCAGGCAGACAATAAAGCAGGGGGTCCAAGGCATAGATCACAAAGGTAAGGACCAACAAAACACACAAGTTGTTTCTGGCATTGGACTACTGCCCTTTGCCCTCCTTAAAAAGGCTGGAGCCAGCTGGCTCTCATGCGTGCCTTCCACCTGCATGGCCTTGAAACCTAACTAGCTGCCAGAGGTTAATTGCTTGCCCCACTTTGAGGCGGCTATTCAGCTGGAGAAGCTAACTCCTGGCCCATTACACTAAAATTGGAGATGCATCTTTAAATGGTTCTTCCTTGAATGATTCTGTCATTCTTTCATCACTATCATATAGGTCTTCAATGTATTGTTTCCATCGTCTTTTAGTTCTACTTGGTCATGTAATGTATTCCCTTGTTGGTCGTAGAATACCCCCACTCTTGGTTTAAATTTTTCATTTGATTTCTTGGTTCTTGTGGAAGCGGTGTCTTGTTCTTCCTTTTTTTTGTGTGTGTGTGTGTGTGTCATCTTCTATTTCTCTGCATTAGTAGTTCTCCTTGTTCCTGCACACATTGAACAGTTGCATTCAGGGCTCTGACTCTACTTCTGTCACCTTTTACTTTTGCTTCTGTCACCTTTTACTTTTACTTTTTCATCCATCATCCACTAAGGCTTCTCTTGCTTTTTAGCTGCAAATAGTGTCTTTTTGTATTTTTCTCTAACAATGTCTCTGACTTCAGTCCTTCTGTTTCCCAGTCAATTAGGCTTAATGCAAATCTATTTTTACATTATTTTTAACTTCTACAGGGAGGTTATTTGGGTTGTATTTTGGCATGTTGATTGGTTTAGTGTTCTTTAGCTTTAATCTAATTTTTGCTATTAGAAGTTCATAATCTGTGCCACAATCTGCTCCTTGTCTTGGTTTTGCAGGTGATGTCCATGTAAACTGTAGTCTCTTTGGTTGCTTGAAGAAGTGTTTGCAATGAACAAACTGTTGACCTCGCCAAATTCAGTCAGTCAACCTCTTGCTTCATTTATTGATCCTAGGCCAAATTTTCCTACAGTCTTTGATTCTGTTCTGTTTCCTACCTTTGCATTCCAATAACCTATAACTAACAAGAAATGTTGCCTGGGTGTGTGATCAGTTTCCTCCTGGACTCCAGAAAAGAATCATTCATTTTCTTCTTTTTCTGTCTCTGTAGTTGGAGTATAAACTTGGATTATGGTTACACTGATGGGTTTTCCCTGAAGTCTTATTACATTGCATTATATCTTTTGACTGCTTTTGCTACATCTCTCTTCACTATTAATGCTCATCTTTTAATTTTATTTCTTGAGTAATTTATAATTTATAAGCACCATCAACTCCATATGCAACTGGAAGACAGATAGAATGGAATGCTGGGAATAACAAACCCATGGAGGAACAAGAAACAGGATGGTGAAATCTCCCCACCCCCCGCCACATCCAGGAGTGTGCAACTGGACTCCAGAAGTTTTTTGCTTATAATTCCCATGAGCCCTAGCTAGCATAGTCAATGGTGGGGGATTATAGAAGTTGAAGCCCAAAAACATCTTGCCAGCCACAGTTGCCCATCCCTCCATTAACGCAGAAATCAAAAGGTATTAACCTTAATAGCCATGTTTTTCCTGCCCAGCTTTTCTTGTCTACCAGTACTTGGCTCCCAATGACTACTTAATGACCTAATGATTCAACTTACATCTCTTACAAGATTTGCTTACTTCAATCTTCTGCCCCTCAGTCTTCCTCATGGCACTGCCTCTTGTCTCTCTGCCTACTGTGTCTTGGTTCTTTCTAAGCCCCCTCTTCTGCACCCAAATTCCCCATCTCCTGTTGTTGTTGTTGTTATTGTTGTTGTTGCTGCTAGGTGCCTTAAAGTCCTTCCCAACTTATGATGATCTTAAGGCAACCCTATAACAGGGTTTTCTTGGCAAGACTTGTTCAGAGGGTGTGTGTGCCTTTGCCTCCCTCTGAGGCTGAGAGAGTGTGATTTGCCCAAGACCACCCAGTGGGTTTCCACGGTCAAATGGGGATTCGAACCCTGGTCTCCAGAGTCGTAGTCCAACATTCAAACCCTACACCGTGCTCTCTCTCCTCCACCTTTATCTCATTTCATATTGATATTACTATGCTTTTCAGTCTACTGTCTCTCTATCCTTCAGCAAGCTGCTTCCTTAACCTTTTAGCTTCCTACTTTCTGGGATCTTATCAGTTTTTCTTGTTATACAACATCCCCATTTCTCTTCCTTCTCCTGAACAACAGGCAGTCTTCTTAAACCTTGTGTTAAATTCTGCCAATCAATACTTCTTGTTCAAATAATATATTGATACAAGAAAACATAAAAACTGAAAGTGGATAATGAATTAAAAATGGACACTATAGGGATGATAATAGTTACCTATAAATAATTGAATGATGTAACAAATAGAATGGTTCAAGGTTATCTATTTGAAAGAAGAGAGTATTGCAGAAAGAATATGCAGAAAAATGCTTTAACGGCTGGTTTTATTAAACTTTAGAAGACCCTTTAAGACAGCTCAGACATCACTTTTTAAAGTTATTTGAAGCTAAAGCTAACAAAACCTAGAAGTATATGGACACAATTTTGCACTGGATGATTTAACTGAATGATTTAGCAATACATTTTATCTCCAACATTGCAATTTTGGCTATTTTTCTCTTAAATGTGTCAAGAACTGTATTTTTTGCATTATTTAACAGACTGAAATTGACTAAGAGGTGCGTAAACATTATTTCTAGTTTTAAATTGTTCTGTTTTATTTTAATACTCAATATTTTTAAAAATAAACAAAGTAGCCTTGACTAAAGATGTGTCACTCAGGGCTGATAAAGAAAAAAACCCTATTTATTCCCACAAATTTCTACTCTGGGAACTGCATGGTGGACAATTGGGAGACTAGCAAGCTACACATTCAGGTGGAGGGAGTGTCATGCCAAAATAGAAAAGCAGAATGAGGAGACAGTCAGATCCAATATCCACCAATACAGTAACAGAAATGTATTTCAAAGTAGACAACAACACTACCTCCTAAATGTTGAATCTGCTCTGGGCTGAGTATCCAGTCTGTAATGTGTTATAAAGGTCAAAGGCTGAGACCACATGGCAGCTCTGCAGACCTATTCTAAGGGTATGCGAGATATAAAGGCACTACTACTCTAGTTTAATGAGCTTGAACCAGAGCAGGAGGTTTCTTCTTAGCCAATTCATAAGCTAGGTGAATTGTTGAAACCAACTTTTAGAAGAATTTTGCACCAATATTGCCAATCCAAGACTTGAAGTCAAATAACAGACAGTTTATTGCTCCTTCTGGATGCAGCGGTTCAATCAATGTAGAAGGCAATAGCCCTACGGAAGTCTAGAGAATGCAGGGCACGCTAAAAATCAGAAGTCAGGTTCTGCATGAAAGCCAGTAATACAATGTCCTCATTAAGATAAAAATAAGAGGTGACCTTGGGTAGGAAGGCAACTTTATTTCAGTGAAAACGTAGGTAAGGTCGGTTCACATTTAAGGCCCATAGTTCACTACTTCTCTTCGTAGAGGTGAAAGCAGTTTTCCAGGTAAGTAATCTCAAGTCACAGGTTGCTATAGGCTTGAACAGTTTCCTGGACAACTGGGAAAGGACCAACTCTAAGTACCAAGCAGGGGTCAATCCAAGACTGGAGGATTAAGGTTAACAAATCCTTTCATAACTTTCTTAATAAGAGAGTCCTGAAAACATAACAGTCTGTCCATGAGTTAAACTGATAAGAGATAGCAGCCAGATAGCACTTCAGTTATGATATGGAGAGTCCTGACTCTGGAAGAAAGAGAAGAAATTCAAGAACATGTCAAATCCAGCCCCTTTAGCTAACACACAATGGAATTAGCTAACACACATTGGAAACTGCTTAATGCAGTGTAGATGTATAAATTACTATTGCTTAAAACAATTTGTAAGCCACTCTGATAACCTTGTGGCTGAAGAGTGGGGTATAAATAATTAATAAATTAAAAAAAACATGGAGGCAAAAACTGTCAAGCTGATAGGAAGGAAACAATTTTTTTCCCACTTGTATGAATAAGAAAAACTCGACCCTTGTGAATTGTCAAGAGATCTGAGCAGAGAGGTAGGCAGAAAAACTCCCTTTGAGCCAGTTAGAGAAGCAGGCCAACTAGGGTTGCTTTGGCCACCACGGAGTTATCAGAATTGCATCAGCTTCGTCTGTTGTCAGCTTAGACACCACCATGGTTATCAGTGGAAATGGTGGAAACAGGTATATTAGCGGTCTGCTCCAATGGAACAGAAAAACGTCTCTGCGGGAGCCTTTCTAGAGAGACTTGGAACAGAACTGATGACATTGCCTGTTCAGGCAACTTGCAAAAAGGTCTATTATCAGAGTGCCCAACTGGTGGAAAAGATCGCAAGCAATATCAGGGTGGAGCATCCATTCAAGACATGAGTTGGACAAATGGCTGAGTTCATCAGCAAGAGTGTTCTCCTTGCCTGGGAGATGGATGGCTTTGAGAGAAATGTGTCTCGACACACACCAGTCCCAAATACTTATGATGATTGCCAGAAGAGTAGCCAATTTCCTTCCTCCCTGTTTGTTGATGTAGTGCATGACAGTGGTGTTGTCAATAATGATCTGAATGGTACTGCTTCTCAGGAAGGATTCGAAGGCTCATAGGGTTTTTTTCACTGCCAACATTTCTAGAATGTTGATGTGCAGAACGTGTCCTTGGCTGACCACTTGCCTTTGACTGCAAGACCATTGGCATGGGCTCCCCAGCCCTCTAGTGATGCATCTGTGGTGACAGATGTGGTTGAGGAGGAAGGAAAGGCATGACAGCTCAAATGTTGGTTGGATTGAGACACCACCCTAGAGATCAATGCTTGTATTGAGGCACTGTGAGACACTTGTGTGGTGGATCTTCCAGGAAAACGAACACATCAAGAAACTATGACTGGAGGGGTTGAAACCAAAGTCAAGCCAGTGGTGTAATGGTGGTGATAGATGCCATGTGGTTAAGCAGAACAGGTACAGACTTGGCTGACAGCCTTTGGGAACATCGACACTTGAGTATATTTCAAACTAGTATTCAAAATCTCTCCTCAGGGAGATAAGCAGCTGCAGAGATGAAGTCCAGGACCAAGCCAATGAACTTTACCTTTTGAGAAGGCAATAACCATGACTTCTCCATATTGACAATCAGACCAAGAGACTTCAGTAGGTCCAGGGTATACCTGATATGCTGAGTCAACTGGTGACTTGACCTGGTGACCAGCAGCCAATCATCAATGTAAGGAAAAATAATTACTCCTTTCTATCCCAGCCAGGCAGCATCTACCAACATACTTTTTGTGAACATGCAGGGGGGCGTGGATAAACCGAATGGAAGAACACGGAACTAGAATGCTCTTCTTTCCACAACAAATGACAGGAAGTGCCAGTGTGACAGCTGAATCCCAGTGTGGAAATAAGTGTCCTTTAGGTCCATCATAGTGAACCAGTCTCCCCTTTGCAACAGGAGAAGGAAGGTAGAGAGAGTTACCATCCTGAAACACTTGGGAGGGATATATGCATTGACACGTCTGAGGTCTAAAATGGGACCAAGACTGTTGTCTTTTTTGTTCACAATGAAGTACCTGGTGAAAAAACTGCACTGTAGAAATGTTACTGGAACTGGTTCGATGGCTCCTTTGTCTAATAGAGAGGCAACTTCATCCAGAAGAATAGTGGAGGGGGGGAAGTTACATGGATTATGCCCAACAGGGGGTACTCCTCAAACTCAGCTGCATACCCCCTCCCAATGATGCTGATAACCCAGCTGTTGGTAGTAATGGCAGCCCAAGCATGATAATGATGAAACAGATGGTCCCTGAATGTTGCAGAAGCTGTGAGAAGAAGAAGGGAAGAGAAGTTAAAGATGCCTCTTTTCTTGATCCTGAGTCTTTTTCTTAAAGATGGAGCAATATTTGGAAGTGGGAGTTCGGCATTTCCCAGAAGAAGTAGATGACTGGGAAGGATACTGTGATCGCCGTGATGGCACTGAACTAAATGAATGCCAATGGCTGTAAGAAGACCGTTGCCAGCCATAACAAGACTTAGATGAGATTTGGGAAAGCAGAGGCATGCCATAATTTCAGGCAGTAGATCTCATCTTTTGGGTAAATTCCAGCTTCTCATCCATCCCTTTGTTAAAAAAGCCAGATTCATTAAAGGGCATGTCTTCTATGGTGGCATGCGCTTGGGTCGAAAAGCCAGAGGATCAACGCCATGCATGATGACAGAGAGCCATTGAACCTGCCAGAACTCTAGACGAACAGTCAGCTACATGACATGATGAGTTAATCTGTTGTCCAGTCAAAGCATGGGCCTCCGCTTGCAGTGCATTCATGAGACGTTTTCCTTCATCTGGGAGTTTCTCAAGAAGGGGCAGAACTCTTTGCTACAAGTTCTGTTGGTACGCCCCCATACAGGCCAAGTAATTCACAGTGTGTAAACCTAAGGCTGCTGAAGAATAAATTTTTTTTGTCAAAAGGTCTAGTTTACAACCTTCCTTATTGGCTGACATCAAATGTGATCTTTGGAGTACTCTGGCCTATGAAGCCTCAACCACAGCTGAATTCAATGTAGGATGTTCCAACAACCAGTCGGTATCAGAATCAATGACCTGATAGATATTGTTGACAGGATAGTCAGCCAGGACCATCTTGCAATCTTCAGAAGAGAAGGGAGAAATGGAACAGAGGTTGGACTAGGAGCTTTTGACAGGATTAAGCAGTAAATTGGATCCACTGGTTCCATTTCCTTATGCTTGACCTGACGGTCTAATGCATTAGACATCTGAAGCATTTGCTCAGAGAACACCCAATCATCCATAGGAGAAGAAGATTCACTCTCAACTAAATGACTGGAGGGTGATGGACACAATGGGAGGTCAGAAGATGTCATATCCAAACCAGTAGATGAAGGTGTAGAAGATGGAGGTTGACATGGAGGATCTGGCAGTGGCTTCTATTGGAGAGACTGCTTTTGTCATGGTACTAGTGGCAGAATGTCTCATGGCAGAACAGATTATTGCTCCTTTGGGTTCCTAGAAACGAGTTGTTCAGATGGCTGCGTAGCTGGAACATCATGAGTATGCTGGACTGGCACTGACTGCAAAATGACCAACCTGTTGGGTGGCAGAACTGAATGACTGTAATGTTCCTGGATGACTTGATGGTATGGAATTTCATATGCATGGTCAAATTCCAACACATAACAACCTCTCGATCTATCATAATATACCTCCCTTTGAGCCAAGCAATGATACGGGGAGTATTGAGATGCATATTGTGGATAATCCTCTCAGTGATTATGGTCTAAGGAATTGTCCCTTTATCACCTATCAGTCCTCAAACCATGTCTAGAAGAGGATCTTTCACAGTACAGAGGAAAGGGACACCTCAAGGAAGAGGAAACAGAATAGCACACTATTTCTTGTCAAGATGGTGAATGAATTCTTGTAGGTGTTCTTGGCAGCATTTGTGCTCTATAACAATCCAAGACACGAGGTGAGGTGGGATGTGCTGCCTGTAGAGTAAGAGACTGTGCTACCTGGATTCAACAATTTCCCCTTCTGAAGCCAAATCCACTTGAACTTGTACAATATGAAGTGATTCAAAGGGAGATGCAGGCTGATTAGCAGCTGAAACTGACACAGCAGAGGATTTGACATATTCATGGGATGAAGACTCCCATTAGGGTTTATGTTGTGTATCCTTGTCAGAAGAGTGTTTAGAATTTTTCTTCTTCTTCTCACCAGTTGAGTAGAAGAAGTCTGCACTGGTAAAGGAATGCCCTGCCATCAAGGGCACCTCTCCAGAAGATACCTTAGTGGGCAGAGTAGAAACCTTCCGTACTGAGAATCAAGTCCGAGGGCTTGCACTTATCTGGAATAGAAGGCACCTCAGTGCTGGGGTGGCATTTTGAGGGCAAATGACTAACAGTCAGCTCAGATGCCTCTCTAGGCAGTACAGAGACTGTCGCTGACGGGGCTTTGAAGGTTTTAAGGCCTGCTCATACAAAAGAGCCTTTAAGCATGATTGATGATTCTTCCACACTTGTGGAATAAAGGGCTTACAATGAGAGCATTATTCACATTATGCCCTTTGCCCAAACAGAGAAGGCAACGTGAGTGACCATCATGGCTGGGCAGTTTCACCCCACTATCAGCACACCTCTTAAACAAAGAGGAAGACACCTTTATTGGAGATAAGAATAGCCATAATCAAAGCAGACCTGAAGTCATATGCTGAAAAAGCTGAAAATAATGAAGCAAACAAATCAAGGGACAAGATGGAGAGTAGCAATAGACAAACTGTAAATGTTAAAAACTGAAAGTAATTGTGAGAGAGAAGACACTAGTAAGGTTCCTTAGATGCTGCTGACGTGGCGGATGAAAAGAAACTGAGGTAAATGAGCGGGAACACTGAGGGATATCATTGCGGTGGGTGGAGTTACCACTAAAAAGCGTATACCTGTATAACTATTCTAGAAGGTTCCGAAGATGCACTTCACAGGTGCAGGATAACCCAATCGTGTAAGTTATAGAGACCATGAAGAAGAAATGTATTTCTTTCAGTAAAGTTGGGTCCTTGATTCACCAGGCCTCCTCTTCTAATTTCTCCCAGTTACTGGGGGAGAAAATTCCCTTTCACTGCACTCAAGTGACCAGATAACTAAAGTACAGGGGAGGTTTCACTGTGAACAGTGCAAAATGGTTACAGAGGAAATATTACTGTATACAAACAAATAAGAAATATTATTTTCAAACTGAGTGGAAGGAAATTATCATTGTGACTGCTAAACGTACAGTTGAGATAAGCAGCTATAGGCTTTGTACTCTTTAATCTTCAGTGTTTAAAAGAGATAATGGGGCATTTTGGCACTAAATGTTTTTGTGTAAATTAATTATAGACTCCTAGCATTGCATTGAAAAAGGAAACGAAACATCAACTAGAATTAATCTCTGGAGGTTGTTGTCTGCAATGCACTCTGGAAAGTAATTGGAGTACGTGGCTTACCCCATTCATCACTGTACTATTTCATATTTGGACATCTTGTTTGAAAGAAGATACTTCTCCTGTCTAATTGGAATGATGAAAGGAAAATGACTGCATACAAGTGAATGCATCCCCAAACCCTGCAAATAAGCATTTATGGACATTGTGGATACTTTGGAATTTGCATCCCACATGTTCATATATATAAGGACTTGATTATGTGTTTGTAAAAATATACATGTATTTATTTATTGTTTGAGTAATTATTACTTGCATGTGACACTTTGGTATAATATATGCACTAAAGCAAACTTCATTCAGAATCACAATATACACTGAAGATTTATAGAAAATCTTCTATAAGATTTACGATTCTTTATTATTGAGTTTGAAGATAATATATTAGAGTTTGTATACAGTAATATTTCCTCTGTAACCATTTTGCACTCAAGTGAACAGAGGCAGCCAGCACTGAAGTAAGATTCAACTAGCAGCTAGTCAGATTCTGTAAACTGAACTTTTTTGGTGGGGAGTGGGGTGTAAGAATTTTGTCATTTGCTTCAGGCAACAAAACATCTTAGTATGGAACAAAGTAAGTACTTCTGAAGGCCCTGGGATGGTGAGCTAATACAGTGCAGTTCTTTTGCTGGTTACTTAACCTTCCTGCTGCTGCTACTGAACTTTTTTTTAAAAAAACACCCTATTTTTAAGGTGTGCACAAGTGATATTCCATCTTTCTGAAAAAAGAAAGGAAAAAAGGTAGCACAAACTTCTGTTTTATCGCCTTAGTGATCACTCGCTAAGGCAAAAATCCAACAAAGTGGCAGCGGGTGACTGCCCTGTAACCGAGCCCCAGATCATCCAGCCAATCAGGTTTGCACTTTGTCCTGCATGGGGAAGCAATTCATATTGAATCGCTTGTCTTAATGAGCAAAAATGCGCATATCACTGGAGCTTATTTAAAAGTCAGGAAAAGTCTCAAAGGCTTTTCTCGTGTAGTTTTTGCTCTTTTTGTCCCCCCCCCTTCACAATACGACAAGACAATGTGGGATCCCATTAAGACAGCTCGTTTTCTGAGCAAATTCTGTGATGGGTATTTTCACCATGTGGACAACCCCAACATATTTTCTTTTATTTTTCTTTCACATTACAATGACCTTTGAACCTTTGGAATAGGCAGGCTAAAATCTAAATAAACCAACAGACTTATAAAGACGGAAGTACTCACCAGCTGAATAAGCAGGCTGATTAGTTCTGTCAAGGGTTTATTGATAAGCAGAAGGTCTTCAGCAGTTTGAGTGTCCCCTCCAATGCCAGATTTCTGAGCCTTAATGAGAAAAAAATATTACAGTATAAGAAACAGTCTTAGGAAGAAAACACAGAAGATCACTTATATTAATTTTTATAACCAAGATTCTATTCCTTTGTAGATATTATAATTATAGTTTTGAAAACGTTACAATTATGTTAATAATTTTGATTGTTTTATTAGCATTTCCATGAGAAAATCAAGCTAAGAAAAACATTTGAACAAGTAAAACAAACTTGAAATATACCACTTTAACACCACAGCTGGAACTTGGATGAACATGGACCACTCACTCTAGTCTACAACAGCTGTCCTCATTCAGTACCAGCATTTGGATGTGACATTATTACAACTTCATCATAATATTTAATTATCATAATAAGAGGGATGTTATTGAAAATAAATATATAGAAGATCATCGTTACTGAGAAGGAAGCCTCTTGATTTATTTAATGCCCATATGTCAGGGTGACCAGTGGGAGTACAGGGTGACACCAATAACATTCTAAACACTTACACATCCAACAGACACACTGCCTAAATTATATTTTATAATAGTATAGTCTTGATGCTTCCTAAAGATACATCCAAAATGTAGGGGTACAAATCTCTCTGGAGACGTTTAGATCTGAAAAGAACTAAAGAAATGACTTGGCTACAAGGAAGAGGAGGAAAGAGAGAGCAAGAGAGAGACAGAAAAGTAAAGGGGTGGTGAAAATCAAAGATATCCTCTGTGGTTGTTTAACCCACATGTAGTTAACAAGCCACTGCCTGTGAAAACTTTGTAGTCACTCACTTGTTAAACAAATCTGTTCTATTTCATTTGAGTTTGCAGTGGGAAATCCAAAAACAGTAAAGAGAAAGAGACTAAAAATTTGCACAATCTTGTTCATTCTACCAGAAAATAGACTATACCTGCAGCGTCAGGCGAACAATATTAGCTGTATGTATCAGCATGTGGTGCAAAATGTCAAGCAAGGAGAGGAGAAAAGCATTTCCTGTCTTGATGTTACTTTTATCATCTGCATCCAAGCACAGAGCAGCAGTTTCTATTAGGAGATTACAGATGTGATGGACCAGACCTAAATAGATAGGCGGACAGAATAAATATACACAGTATTTGCAGAGAAAATTGATATAAAAGGCAGTCAAGAAGAAAACACAAAAAAAATTCATTTCAAATTACTGTTGTTTCTTCCCTCCATATATTTTAAATGATGAGCGAAATCTGAAACAAATAGAAATAATGTTCTTTTAAAAGCAGACAACAGATGGAAGGGCCTTCAGTGGTATTTTCAAAGATGGATTTATAGGCAACTGGCTAATTTGTGGCTTCTACCAAACAGTCAGTCACACAGAGTGCAAGCCAATCTGATTCTGGTTCATTAGAAGAACTATAGTGAAAGAATCAGAATTTTGTCAAGTCAATCAGAGTTCTAGAGACCATGGGCATATGTGACAAACTGCCCTGGGCTGTCACAGGCAACACAGAAAGTCACAAAGGACAAACAGCCTGCTCAAGATTTAATCTAAGGAGAAACAGGTTGAGTCCCATTAGACAAAATAAGTCATTTGAACCCACAGTTCTCTGCTCCAACATAAACCTATTTCACAGAAGACATACTCTTTTTCTTACTTCTTTCAGCCAACTCCATTCTCCATCTTTTCCTCTATCACTCTGAGCCACCTTCTTCCCTATCCCTCCTCCCCACAGCACTCATGTATGCTGAGTACACATATGTGCATCCTCTACCCTTCTCCTCATCACTGAAAGCACACAGAAAAACAGTTTTGTTCTTTCAAATGCCTTAAAAATCATACAATGTATAGAAAATCCAGCATAATCAGAGGTAGCACTATAAAGTTAGTGACCTTTCTCCAATAAGTCACATTATGTCTGAAATGAACTAATTTCTTAATAAAAGTCAAGATGCTAGATGATTAGTTGGGATGGATAGGTCATGTAATATTGCAATACAGTTATTACAGGAAAAATGTTAGAGCACACTAACCAAAGGAATTTTCTCTGAACCTATTTTTGAAATGAACTCATATATACGTGGTTGATAAACCAGTGGGCAAGGAGTATATTTTGTAATAAATGAACCACATTTATATCCCCTTTCTGCAAAAACCTCCAAGTGTCTTACAAATGTTGGCGTATGAAGCATTGATTCCAATATAGAGCTACCCTTTAGGGAAGGAAAAAAAATTATGGTCATTTTTCAACAGATAAGTGTAACTGTTGTAGTAACTTTATAGTGGAGGATCATTCTGTGCCTCTGTAGCATCACTCTCTTCCCTTTATTCCATTATGTGTGTGAATACAGCCAAGAAAAATTGTATTAAAGTTTGGATTTTCTATTGAATTTTCACTCTCCTGTTCCCTAGACCCTGAATCCCTCTATCCAGAAAACACAGAGTAAACTGAATTACTGAAATTCCCGTAAGCAGACACTCATGCAAACTTGTGACCTTGTTAAAAAAAATAGCAAAACAAAAACAATCTTCAGTTATGGACACAGCTGCAGACTGCTAAAAGCATTAATTTTGGCTTGGCAGTGCTCACTACAAAGGCAAAACAGGGCTTCCCAGAATCAAGAGGAAGGGGGGGTCACTCTCTTAAAAGTGTGCTTTCCAGCCACCCCAGGGCAGCTGAAATCTTGAAACTTTTAACTAATTCAACATGCAATCCAGCATAAATGGCCTCAAAAATGAAGCCTATAATTTTCACTGGACTGCGACTGGAGCATGAGTTGAGCTGTTAACATGAATGCATCATAAGATACATGGTGATACCATTCCTGATCTTAAACTTCCAACAGAAAATAAAATGTGAAGATGAGATTCAAATTGAGACACAGTGATTTAACTGACACACTGCTCTAATCAGTATGTATAAGAACACTACCTATGAACAAGGCATGGAAAAGAGTATAAATATTAGGGCCCTAACAATAGCTAGGTGTGTCACAGGCAAGGTGTGATACAGTCAGACCTCATCATTCTCTTCTTTGCTGTGCCACCCTCAGTTGTCGATCTGAGCATCTTCACTGCATGGAACTCTCTTCTCCTTGATACTGGTAACTATCACCCATTCATCCTGGACCTCTCTCTCTATCCAACCTTTCTGCCTTACTCTGCTATAGCCTTGAATGGTTCATAAGAATGTATAATGTATATGTTACTTTACTTACTATATTATTTCAAAAAAATACTTTATTTCACTTTAACTGGAGACTTCTCTATAGTTAGTACTGATATACATAGGTGAAAAGATCCTCAAAGTTACCCTCCTCTTGCAGGCCTATCTGAGCTAATAATTCTTCCAAATAGATTTTGGCATCATGGATGGGAGTCTAACGTCCCCCCACCTCTTAGGGTAACACCCCCTTCATTACCCCTCATGAGGCACTGGGACAGGATGGCTGCTCTGCAGAACTGTGTACACAACACTCTCCTGCTGCTATGGTAAAGGCTCCAGAAGGAGAGCAACCAGTGCACTCTCAAGAGCAGCAATCCCAGCCAGTATATCGTTTGGAAGTCACCCCTCAAAGTGAAGCACCGCATAGTCTTTCAAGAAAGCCAGCCAGCCAAGCCCAAATTCCTGACTCAGAGGAAGTTCTTCCTCACATCAACACACTATAAACTAGGTAGCCACAGAGCTAAGCACAGGCAGTCTCTGGAGCCATCTAACCCAAAATGTCTCAATCTGAAGAAGGACATCTTAGACCAATTCATTTGGCTGGTAACTCCATCTGAAGGGTAGAGAGGGGGCAGCAGCAATGGAAAGGGAAGAGGAACAGCTGTGGGCAGCAACAGAAAGGGGGACATGTAACAGTAACACCTATCATTCTGTCTTGAGTGGCAAGACATTTAGCACTACCCATTCTGTGTGAGTCAACAGCAGGTCCTTCTGCCCCATAGGGAGTGACTATGCTGTTATCATAAGAGAACTCAGGACACTGTACTGAAAGTTGCATCAAGATCTCTCACAGTTGTAGTATTGCTGGACAAACAAATAGTGTTGTAAATAGATATTATATTATCAGTCAAAATTCACACCATTAATTCTTTATGTAAGATTATAAGCCATAAAATAAACTCAACTGAAAAGTTAATAATTTCTAGCACTTAAGTGAAGATAAATCTAGTGGATTCTTCCAAATGTCTTCCATGTCCAAAGACAAAATAAAGTATACAGAAGGCATTTCTTATACTCCTGTCAAGATGTGCACAGATAGCAGAGTATGATCTATTCCTTGCCTTTGAAGTACAAAGCCTTTTTAGGTAGGATGCATTAAAGAGCATATGGACATTTCTAAACACCAAGCTATCAGTGTACAAAGTCAACATTAATATAAAGATATAGCCTAGTTGTTGTTATTGTTGTTGTGTGACTTCAAGTTGTTTCTTACTTATGGTGATACTAAAGTGAACCTATCACAAGAGTTTTCTTGGCAAGATTTGTTCAGAGGGGGGTTGCCTTTGTCTTCCTCTGAGGAAGAGAGTGTGTGACTTGCCCAAGGTCACCCAGTGGGTTTCCATAGCCAAGCAGAGATCCAACCCCTGGTCTCCAGGATCCTAGTCCAACATCCAAATCACTACATTGCACTGGCTTTCAGTATAGCCAAGTAACTGCCACATAATATGAAATCTTAACTAGATCCCATATAAATGAAATAAAGGCACCACACACAGACTGTGGAAATTTTGTACAATTAATTTACTTCATGCATAACTGTTATCAGTAGTAAGTTCAGCTTGGTATTAAAACCTTTTATCCTTTCAATTGGGCATCTTTCAGGTTCTAGTACTTTGCCTGTTTTCACTGGCTTCTGTTTTCTTTCAGTGTCTGTATATAAATGGAGTAGCAAGTGCAGCACTGTTGTCTTTCTCTATCTAGGCTCCAGAAATGTTTTTTTAAAAATTTTGTAATATCAAGATATGTCCATTCTTGACATTAACATATATACAAATATAACATATAAAATATTTCTTAGGCTTCTTTGAATGTCTACAAATTCACTTTCTTGACACCACTGTGCAACTGCACAATGGACTTCTAAGCATCACACTCTACTGAAAACCCACTGATTGCTACACATATTTACATGCCTCCAGTTTCCACCCAGAACAAACCATCAAATCTATTGTTTACAGCTGATACAATCTCATCTGTTCAGATCCCGAAGACAGAGACTCAAAAACTCTTGAATTTACAACAGGCATTTCTCAAACTACAATACCCACCCTAAGGAGATGAAGAAACACATTGACAAGGCAAGATTAAAACCCAGGAACCATCTACTACAAGACAGGCCAAAAACACAAAATGATAGAACATCCCTAGTTGTCATCTACAGTCCCCAGCTGAGACCACTCAAACACATCATCAATGAGCTACAACCAGTTCTGGAGAATAACATAGCCTTCTCAGAAGCTCTTGGAGTCATGCCTTTATTGGCCTACAGACAGAATCCAAAATCTTAAACAACTACTCACTTAAAACAGGATACATAACATGGATGGTAATACAGGGACCCTGTCATAAACCCAGATACCAACTCTGTCCCCCATATCTATTCTGGGAGCAATATTACAGGGGCCAATAACATTACCCACAACATCAGAGGTGCATTTACCTGCTCTTTTTCCAATGTGGTATATGTCACCCTATGCCAGTAATGTCCTTCTACACTCTATGTTGGACAAACAGGTCAATCTCTAGGCAGAGGATAGATGGACACAAATCTAATATTAGAAATAGCAATACCCAAAAACCAGTTACAGAACATTTCAACCTCCCTGGGATTATAGTAAGGGAATTGCAGGTTGCAGTCCTTGGACAAAGAAATTACAAAGGAAGACTAGAAACAGCTGACTTGAATTAAATTCACAAATTCCAATTCCTTAGCAGTTTCAGGATATTAGGCTGTAATAACTAACAAGCAGATGTATGAACAAAGACAATGGCTTCATGGTGCACTACATATATTAATATAAAAGTCCTTACAACTGTACATATAACAAAAGGAATCTTCTCAGAGAGAGTTTTGAACCCTGGGAAGCTGACTTTTGGTAAGCAGATTTATTGCTTTTGCACATCAACACTAACTATAAAGACCTGAAGACCTGTACAGTAGCACCCCTGTATCCACGGGATATTGGTTCCTGGGCCTTCTGCAGATGGTGAATTCTACAGATAATAGCGAACACCACCCTGGGGGGGCATCCCAGGGGAAAGGGGGGAGGTGAGTTCACTCCTACCCCTCCCTTTCCCCTTTGCTCCTGCCATGGCCCCACCGCAGCAGTGATCACGGGGCCAAAGGGGGGCAAGATTGCGCTTTCCCTTCCCCTGGGAGGGCTTGTCGCCACGGTGGTGATCATGGGGGCGAAGAGGGAAGAGGGGGATGAGATCACTCCATCCCTTCTCCTGGGAGGGCTCCTGTCACCGTGGTGGCGATCATGGGAGTGAAGGGGGGTGAGATCGCTCTGTCCCTTCCCCTGGGAGGGCTCCTGTCACTGCGGCGGTGATCATGGGGGAAAAGGGGGAAGAGGGGGTGAGATTGCTCCATCCCTTTCCCTGGGAGGGCTCATGTTGCCGTGGCGGCAATTGCGGGGGGGAAGGGGGTGAGATTGCTCCATCCCTTCCCCTGGGAAGGCTCCTGTCGCCATGGCAGTGATTGCAGGGGTGAAGGGGAAAGGGGATGAAGGAGCAATCTCATCCCCGCCTTCCCTCCATGATCGCTGCCACAGCGGGGCCATGGTGGGAGTGAAAGGGGAAGGCGGGAGGCAAGATTGCTTCTATTTGCCTTTGCCCCTGCAGTGACAGGAGCCCTCCCAGGGGAAAGGACAGGGGAGATGAGATTCCTCCTCCCCCTCCCTTCCCCCTGCCATTGTCAACCGCAGATAATTTAATCCATAGTTGGCGATTCAGGAGATACAGGGGTGCTACTGTATCACATTATGCAAACCTTTGAAAATTTAGGACAAGGGTCATGAATGCAACTTTCTAGATCTTACTACATTCTACCCACTCCCACAACTATGTAAATATGCTTTGTACCTGAGCATTTATTATCACTTTGTACTGTATCCAAAGAAGGGGATTTGTATCCATGGAAGCTCATGTTAAAATAAAAAAAGACCAGTTAATTTTAAAGGTACTGCCACATTTCTTTTTTTCTCCCCTTCCCTGCCTCCTTTTTATCTCTAATATTGTTTGGCTAAGAATTTCCAATGGCATGTTTTTACTGCAATCTTATTTCTGCCAAGGAATATATTTCCATCCTGTAAGGCTAAGGTATATGTAGCAGTTAAAAAAAAAATCTCCCTGAAAGCACTGTACAAACAGTCATTGTTCTGATGCAGGTGTAGGAACTGTGCAAGCATCTAGAGGTTGTTGGATTGCAACTCCTAGCCTTCTTCTTCATCGGCTATACTGGTTAGGGCAGCTGGGAACTGAAGTCCACAAAATCTGGAGGGCTACCCAATTCTCATCCCTCTCTTAAGGGAATGGACTATAAACTTCTACTGGAAGGTGTTTCCTCAGATCATTACACAACAAGATACGATCTTGAAGCTACTAGAAATAGTCCTCTGTGAAACCTTCCTGCTCACAGATACCTCCTGAAAGAATAAGTTTTTTTCTCAGATTTTCTACATTCAGCACATTCTGTTCAAGTGGAAATGCAGACCCCTGCAAAATCCAGTGTATGTCAACTCCAGGTAGCTGGTTTAGGATGAGGTGGGAAATATATACTGTAGTTCACCCAAACTCCTGCCACCAAAATTCTGAATGAACTGTGGCAGAAGCAAAAAAGCATAATTTTTCTCTAAGAGCAAGTTGTAAAGGACACATTATTTTAAAGCAGTGTCACATTTCCAGAAGTGAAATTCTGCTTTAAAACCAAATTTTGTGTCCCAGCACACCTTGTATAGGAAGATAAATGTATTTATTATTTTATTTTATTCATTTATATCCTGCTTTTCTCCCAACAATGGGACTCAAGGCAGCTAACAACATCTTTAAAACAATACAAGCTAAAAACAATATAAAAGCAAATATAAAAGTATAAATATAAAAATGTAAAAAGAATTACAAAATGTTATATAAATTAAAAACATTAAACATTAAAATATTAAAATGCTTTTAAAAAACCCTATGAAATCCTTAAAAATCTTTTAAAACACTTTAAAAATTGCACAGCCTTAAAAGCCCAGCCCTTGTCACTTTGTAAGAACTTAGTGGCAAAAAAATCTTTTAACCTGCTGCTGGAAGGAAAGGATGGGGCCATTCTGGTCTCTCTGGGGAGAGACTTCCAAAGTCTGGGAGTAGCCACCGAGAAGGCCTTCTCCCTTGTTCCCACCAAAGAAACCTGAAAGGAGGTGGTGGGACAGAGAGAAGAGCTTCTCCAGACAATCTTAAAGCTGTACAGAGCTCATACAGGGAGACACAGTCCTTCAAATAACCTGCACCCAAGCCGTATAGGGCTATATAGGTCAAAACCAGCACTTTGATTGTGCCTGAAGTTGTGTGCTCCCTGTAGCTAGCTGAGAGGGATCTAGATGGGGGCTCTATTGATGCTCTATTAGTAATGAATGAGGATGACTTGATAATTACAATTCCAGCACAACCCTTGGAATCAAAAGAGGGTTAAAATACACAGACACACACACACACACACACAGGCATGAATTGTCTTCCATACAAAAAGACCCTGTTCAAATGAATCCTTGGATACTTGTGATGTTGCAGACTTGACTACACTGGTTTAACAATTACACTTACTACCCTGGAATATTATGGGTTGGAGAAATAAGTCCCATGATGTAGCTTTTGCAATGCATTTATAAAAATTCAAAATTGTTTGTTTCCAAGAAACATGGGCCCCTGAAACTAATTTAGCTTCATGGATTTCAATCATTTTCTACTTTAGCTGTTAAAACATATGCTAGAGGTAGTGGTACTGGCAGCCTTACTACATTTATCTCAGTTCATTTACAAGTCAATATTCCACCACTGGCTAGTTCTTTTCCATAATGTACAGTAGCACTCTCGTATCTGCTGATTCACCAACCGTGGATTCAATTATCTACGGTTGGCGATAGTAGGGGGAGGGAGGAGGGAACTCACCTCCCCATCCATTCCCCTGGATGGATGGGGAAGTGAGTTCCCCATCCATCCAGGTGAAGGGGGAAGGATCAGCAGAGGAGTGATCTTGCCTCCCTTCCTTCCCCCTTCACTCCCGTAATCACTGCCACAGCGGGGCCATGGTGGGGGGGAGGGGAGCAATCTCACCTCCCACCCTTCTCCCCTGTGATCACCACCATAGCGGGGCCATGGCGGGGCTGAAGGGGCAGAGGAGCAATCTCGCCTCCCCCCTTCGCCCCCATAATTGCCGCCACGGCGGGGCCATGGCAAAGTGAAGGGGGAATGGGGAGCGATCTCACCTCCCCCTTTCCCCTGGGACTACCCCCGGGATAGTGTTTGCTATTATCCATGGAATTCACCATCTGCGGGGGGGGGGAAGAACCAATCTCCCACAGATACGGGGGTGCTACTATATACAGACCTTCTTCATTAATAGCATGAATTTTAGTCCTCTTATTTGTATAAATGTCTACTTTCCATCTAGCTTATAAAAAAATGTAGGTCACAATAGCATTTGGAATGGCTAATTTGAAACACTTATCCTCCTGGGGTGCCAGTATCCCTCCACAAGGCTCTCGCTGTGCATAGATTTTAATGCTAGAATTGTGGCCGGTTTGAAACAAATGGAGGGTACTAATTTTGGACAAGACTCTCAAATCACACCTGTTGCTAAGGTTCCCCAAGATACAAACATAAATAAACCAGGTCTGAGGAATTTAGAGGTCCTCTCCTTGCACCATTTGCAATGTCTTAATGGAACCCATCATGATATAATGTTGGGTACATATACCAATGTCACCAACAGAGGAAGTAGCACGATATGTAGATTATATGGCAGTTTCTTCCAATCTGCTCCCTGACATTCGTATATTTGAAGTTAACAATAGGGTTGAAAGTGATCATTTTCTTCTGTCACTGCTATTTAATTTTGGAATGTTTCATCCCACGTGTCCTTCTCAAAATCTAATGAAATTCATGTGGGAGAACAGAGAATACAGTGGTCAATCAATCTGGGCACCTCTGTCCTTCACACATTTGCAAGGACAACTTTTAAATCCTTTTGTCAAGACATTTTAGACTCTAATTTAGATATCTCACATTCCATAATGGTAGTTATATTTTAAAAATCATTACCCAGAGCATTTATAAAGTGTCAGAATATTCACAATTGATTCTTAAATCTATTATGGAGCTTTTATTACTCCAGCAATGGGCAAAGCACAAGCCCACAAGTTTAATGGTTTGGCTTTTGTATACTTAAACCAATATCTCAGTAGGTATTTTAAATAATCCTTTTATTTGAAGTCTTCCTCTTTTTAGACCATGTTTCTGTTAGCATTTAGAACACTATGCACAAATAACAGACTGTACACAGATATATTTAGGTGATGTCACTGTGCCCACAAAAAGAAACTACATAAATGTAATTACATATCACTACTGTTTAAAACCTGTCATCAGTCATTTTTTATTTCAACCATGCTAAAATTTAGCAAGCCAAAATCAACACTCCAATACCACTGATACCTATCAAATTGAAATCTGTAAGTGATCATGGAGACAGATGGCCCTTTGGACTACATTTTGTTCCATATGTAAGACCATAGTGATTATGTTGTCTGTCTCACCCGATCAAGCTGCAGTCAACAATTGTGCTTGCCACCTTGTCATGACAAGAAAACCCCCACCTTCCTCTTCAAGCTTAGAGATGGGGTGATAGGACTCACCCCTGGCAGTTGTGGTGGGCTTCAGAAGGTGAAATACATAACAAAAGATTTCTGTCCTCCTCCCCCATACTCCTCCAAGATGGACAAATATGTGATTTGAGTACTCAGCACTTCTGCCACCCAGTGTCAAAACAAGCCTCCACTTTTAGCTGAGGAGGGGAAATCTAGAAAAGGCCTTTTTATCTGCAGAAGTGCTTACAATTTCTTTGCTGCCTAACACTAGAACAAAGCCCAGCCTTTCCCTATGGCTCAGGAAGCAACAAAACAAGTCTGCTTGGACTATAGAGCACTCAGCATCAAATTTGATTTAGGTTTTTCAAAGCCTAATCCCACTACTACCACCTCACCTGTTAGAGAAGGAAGCAGAGGAATGTCCCTGATCACAAGTAGGAGCCAAATAGCTTCGAATATATACAATTATCTGGGAGTACAACCAACTGAAGACCAGTGTGAGTTACTTCTTAGTAGACATCCACAGAGTTGCACTGTTGCACTTTGCAACCAGCCACTGTGTTCCAGAGACTAGGACACAGAACAATGGGTTCAAACTACAGGAAAAGAGATTCCACCTAAACATTAGGAAGAACTTTCTGACAGTAAGAGTTGTTCGGAAGTGGAATACACTGTCTCTGAGTGTGGTGGCATCTCCTTCTTTGGAGGTTTTTAAGCAGAGGTTGGATGGCCATCTGTTGGGAATGATTTGATTATGTATTCCTGCATGGCAAGGCGTTGGACTGGATGGTCTCTTCCAACTCTATGGTTCTACGATTCTATGAAATTAATGATAAATCTGCTGCTGCTCTTCACTGAGGTAGATGGTTACTACATGTAGATACGACTATTCTTTGTACACGAATTTTAAGGAAATACACTGGGCAGCCATTAGGACATCTTGAAATACTAGATTCATGATGCAAAAGAGACCTTATAAAAGGACAAAATGGACACTTTGTAACTATAAACAATTCAATTGATTAATAAATATAGTTTCACAAAAGATGCAAAGTAGAAAACTGTTATAGATGGACTTACATTAAATAATACAACCCAGGCTCCTGGGGTTCCTTAACAACTAAGATGCGATTATTGTTAAATATGGTGTAACTTACCCATTAGAATGGCCACTTGCATATTCCCAAAACCCAAAATATATAGTATCAAAAAAGATGTCAAAAGAGGGCAAAAATGTGCATATGCTAAATTAAACATATAGATGCTAATCTTGAAATTTATAACTAGAATTTAAATTTCACAAATGTAAGTCAATTAATTTGCACCTCACTCTTGGATCACCCAAATGTTCCTCTTGAGTTAATTTACTCCAGTTAATTCCCCAGCCAGATCATGATCCAAATCAATTTTATTTCTTCAATTAATTTTCCCAATTTTTCTATAAAAAAACATTTTTCTATAAAAGGTGTTTTAACAGGATGTCCTTGAAATATCCTAGATTGCTCCTTAAGTTTTTTCATTAACCAAATATTCAAAAATCTTTTCCATTTTAAAGTCCCCTGTTTTCCAATTTCATGCAATTTCAAGTCTTGTTATTGCCAATAAAAACCTGATCAAATCTCTATGCTTCACCATAGTGTTTTTTTCATTAAAAAGGGGGAGAAGTGCTATACTGGGATTTATAGAGATTGTTTTAGGAGGCCAGAACTTTTATTGGTTACAACTGCACATAGGCTTGGCATAGGCATGGCTCCAGATCCAGGAATCAACCAACCCGCTTTCCAGGTGACCAACCTGAAAATCCAGCTCACTTGCCAGATGACCAACAGGATGACAGGTGTGGGATTCCACATGGGCGATGCCACTTCATGGTCCTCCTGTCACCTGGTTGTGTGGCAAAGACAACTGCCCTGCAAACTGGGTATGAACTTATTTTTACACATCCCAAAGTCCCTTAAGGGAACCCCCATTCATTATTGATGAGCACGTAGCTCCTAAACACCCTAATCCTGGATCCAGATCCCATGGCAAACCATCCCCAAAATTTGTGACAGAAGTAACATTACAATGAACACAGCATTAACACAATTACATAAGCAAGTAGAGGAAGAGCATGTGGGACAAAGTTTTGACACCAACTGAAGCCACAGCACTGGGGAGCTTGGCTATGTATGACAGCACAGAACCCAAGTGAATTTTACATCCAGGTCACTCCGGCTGCTGCCCACCAGCCAATGAATTTAAACCCCGGGTTCAAATTGGCTAGTGGTTCCTGCTTCTTCCTGAAGCCCACACAAATCACTCAGCTTTGACTGCAGCATTATGGACTGTAACTTATTTTTAATATGGCTAATTTAGAAAATGCTCTTTCCTTTTCACAACATGGAATTGGCAGAGTTATACAAAGGCAAAGAGCTCTGTGGTAACATATGGAAAAACTTCAATCAGGCCCTTACTATATTTTCAAACAAGTGTGTACTGTAGTCTCCAATTCATCCCATCCCTCTGCAATATCTAAGAAATTAATAAAATGTTTTAGTTCAGAGGACAAAAACATTTACACATTCTTTGTGTATGTTCTCACTACATTTCTGTATCTACCATACCATGAAATCAGGAACAACAGTCCAGTCTTGCCAGGAATCTAAATGATTCACAACTTTCCTGAGCAGAGGAGCACTTCTCCAGTTCCAGCTGAAGATTATTTAAGACACTGTAGCATGTTGCAACCTTAAATTTGTGTCTGCTTGTTAGGTCACAGGCCCTTTTTCCATCTAGCAAAACTGATTTGTGTTGATCTTTCGTCTTAATGTGGATTCCACTGGATTACTCAGTCTTTTTGCCTCCTCTTTAAATTCTTTGAAATTGCTCTGCATGCCATGGATAAAGGTGATGAGTGAAGAAAGCACTTTTTCTGACACAACATCAAGGTCTGTTGTTGCTTGGGTAGGATTTTGTTGACAGTATCAAATCTGCAAAAGGTTTTATGTCAGAATACTGCCAATATATATATATATATATATATATATATATATTTCAAATGTTTTCATTTCTTTATCAAAGGGTGTGCTTCTAATTTAAACACAACTTTCTCTTTTAAAGCACTGGTGATCTTTATTAAGGCTTTCAGAATACAGTCATCATAGTTTACAAGAGTTTGTGGGCCATCTTCTATGCAGGGCAATCTTGTCTGTAGGTTTTTCAAAGTGATTTCTCCCCCCAGACCAATTATAAACAATGAAGTATTTACCACCTGTGAGTAGATCCTAAAAGGAATGCACATAAAACACTAAGAAATTTGAACAGCTTTACTGCATGAAGACTATTTCCATGCTGTTCAGCTCAACTAGGTTTAGGAAATGACCCGTATAAGACACAGACAACAGCATGGTTGTTCACACTTTTTATGCAACCTTACAAACAGACCACACATATTCCTTGTATTTTATATGACTGTTCCCTTCAGTTTTTTATTTTAATACCATACTTCTGAAGAATGCTGATGCCAGTTTCACATAAATTGTCTCGACTGTGGCTATAAACTGGCACAAAACACACAGACACCACTCTTCCATTTCTCCATTCAAGTAGTATCAAAAATATATGATGTAAAGTCAACAATAAAATAATATCCCTTGTTTGGGTGATCCCAATATCTGGTTGCCAAAATAAAATGTAAGTCCTTTTTTTGCAAGACAGACAACAGCACCAACAGTATGCTTCAGTACTTGATTTCTTGATTTGAAAATGTTCCTTCATTGTGTCTGATTTTTAAAAATCTAAAATCCAAGCTATAAAATACTTTTGGTGTGTATGCTTTTTCATGCTCCTTTATTTTTTCTTCATTTTTTTTTCCTGTTTGAGAAACCTCCTTCCAGAAACAGTTTTCATCCTTCTTGATGAGTTAAAAAGTTTACAATTCTTATTCTTATTGGATAGAACAGCCACTTCCAACAATACATTTGTATTTTTCAATATTCACACAAATATGTAGAATGAAAGGACAACGATTTTGAATAAACTCATGCAGAATCTTACAATTTTCAATATTCGGAAAATATTCAGAAACTCTGCTGATGTGGCAATTTTCAATGTTTTAGTAATCTCGAAATACTGTTTAAAAGGTACAAGGTAAAAAAGCTGATATATTCTGCTGCTATGTTAGATTCAAGAATATGGTCTTTGGTTTTAGAATTTGTGAGGTCTGAGCCAGTGATACATGATGGATTTTGAAAGGAGGAGGATTCCTGAGGAGTTACGGGGTGTTTTCCAAAGCTTACTGGTATGCTTTTCTAGGCTGAATACACACACGCAAAATAATTCATCCTTACCTTGATCCCAGTCCTGTTGGAACACATAACACTCCTCTGGTTTTGAAGTGAAAGCACTTCTTTCCGATGCCTGAGAGCTTTAATGCATTTTTAAAAAACCTCCTATTTACTCCACAGTCTCTAAGAAAAACTGTTTTCCCCCCCCCCAATGTATGTTCTGCGCCTTGAAGCCGGATCGGGGTAGAACCAGGGTGGTGGTGGTTGGAGGGCAGGACAGATTGGTGGGTGGTTACCTTAGCATCTTCATCCGCAAAGTGTGGTGTTGGCATTTTTTGCTGTTCAGTGTATGTATGCGGATCTTCAAATATCCGAAGGTCTGAGATTCTCTGCGTGCTCTGTGTGTGTGTGTGTTACATTTTATTAAACTCAATAAGAATTTAATCCAGGTTTCTAGTAAAGACATCTTGGATCAGGTCGCAATTCATAATACACCCATTTCAGTGTGTGTCTGCTTGCTGGTATGTGGGTTTCATTGTATTAAATATTTATTATTTTATTAAATTTTGTTAAATACAGTCTTTTCAATTTTCAGTGGTTAGGGGTGCAAGGGCTGTTGCCCTAGGTCATTTTAAATAGGGACTTTCATAACACCAGTTAAGTCAATGGTCAAATCTTTGGTAGCTGGGAGGAAATCAAACTGGTGGGGTGGCTGGTCCGGCTGCACGTGTTCCCTCACTCACTTGGGCAGGTGGGAGTGGGGGAAGGAGATGTATATACATTATACAGTCCCTATTAAGCCCAGACCCATTGAGGCCAACAATGCAAGGAAAGCAGGAAGAGCTTATGGTGGGAGCTCTCTTCTCCTCCCCTACCCCTGTCCTGCTCCCTCTGTCTGCCGTGGAGTCCCACGTACCAGCCACCCTCTGTCCCGTGTCTGTGTCTGTCTGTCTGTCTGGAGAATTAAGTGGCTCCTCATTCATGGGCCACAACATTTAAAGTTCTCTTGCTCACTCATTCACTCAGATGGGAAGGAGATGGGATGGGGGAGCATCTAATGGAAGTGCAGGTGGGTGGTAAAATTGATAGGAAAACAAGAAAGGCTATTGGTTGATATGGATATGTGGATATATGTATATTTACATGCATGCCATGAAGAAAAAAAAGTATAGCTGCTGCGGACATGTGACCCAAAATACTCTCTATACAGTGTGGATTGTGACCATGGATGAAACACCCTTTTATACGAATGCAAATTCAGGTGAGGGGAATGTGTGGCTTACAAGACTGATCTGAGTTCGAATTAAAATGGATCCGTATGATCTTATCAGAGTCAAACTGGGGCAGGATACTGTGCACTGGAGATGGGTTATAGCCCTCGTGTGGATTCAGCCCAAGTTGAGAGACACTGGGGAAAAACGGGCAGTTGTTTTTTTTTTCACTGCCTCTTCAAAAAGTCTCACCTTTCTTTTAGTACATCTGCTTTCAAAATGTCATGACATGGAATGAGCACTTAAATGTTCTGCAGTAGGCACAGAAGGGGCAAGGTTTATTATGGCAGGCTCTTGGTTTTGATTAATTTAGATGAATAAATGATATTTTTACAGCAAGTTATTCATCAGCCATCTCTCTTGAAGGCGCACAACTAGGTGCCGTTTACACGATGAAAATGTCCCGGGAAGAAATCGTGTCAATCCCTGGCAGTTTACACGTACATCGGGTTGGGTATGTGATTTTCAGAAGGGGGGGCCACCTTTTATCCCTCAACCTATGGGACTTCCAGTCCCGCTGGTTGTGCCGGTTTTTAAAAAAGTCACTGGAGGATTTGGAAAATCGGAAATGTAAACAGCCTGGGACAAAATATCTCAGTACCAGAGGATGGCCGGAAATGGTGACTGGGGGCAGGCTTAGAGATCAGCGACCAGAAAAGGAGGGGTCAGTCACCCATTCAACAGATCCAGCCTCACCAGCTGAAAATAAAGGCATCCCTTCCAGCTGCATGTAGGTTGGTGTTTGTGCGCGCGTGTACTCAATCACCTTTGTAAATGGATTTCTACACTGCAAACCCTTCAGCTTTAACCTCTTCCTCAACTGCATGTTACAAAGAGATCGTGGTGGGCAGAGGGTCGCCCATTCATCCCCTGACTTTATCACCTCCCTGGGTTTGAACGGGCACAGTAAAATATTCCAGCGTCTGAGCAAATGAACACACTTTTATTCCCCCCCATCACAATGCACAGTAAAAAAAAATGCCAGCATCTGTGTCATTCAAAATGCCTGTCTGTCGCTGGCTTGAAATCTTCACTCTGCAGCTAAAACTCTGCTTTAAGGGTTAACATTTTAAAGAGGCAAGGGGAATACCAAGCCTCCCCTCCCCAGCCTTGATTTCAAAAGGAAAGCACTCGTTCCTGCCTCTGAGCAAAAGCTCACATTCTGGGTCTTTCAAAATGCCTTCTGCTTAAAGGGTTAACATTTTAAAGAGGCAAGGGGAATACCAAACCTCTGCCCCCTCTCTCTCCCCCCTCCAGCCAGCCAATAGCATCACTCGTGGCGCAGAACTCTAAAGGAAGTATGTCACCGAGGTTGTGAAAACACGACTAATCGCATCCTTGATTGACAGCCAAAAAAAAAAAATCCTGGTAAGCTAAACATGTGGAAACAGCAAAAGCACAGGATATAAGAGTGCGGGACCAATAAAAACTTTTGTCATGTAAATATCAATCACAGGATCTTCCAGGATTTCCTAAAGAGTGACAAAAATCGTATAAACAGCAAGGGACGGATACGGGATCAGGAAGTCATGGTAAGCCCCACGACAAAACTTGTCGTGTAACTGGCACCCTATAGACGGAGTGACCCAAAGTGGGTCAGTAGCTGAAGTCTATTAGTGTCTTTAAAATAGTAAAAGCAATAATTAAGTTAACAACTACTTACAGGGTCTCCAGCATTTGGGTCCATGGGCACATTTGGATTTTTGAGAAAGTGTCATGGACACTGCCATAAGCAGACTGTGATAAATGGTTACAAGTGTGCCTGTTCACTTGCTATCTCCACTCCTCTTCTCTCCTTGGCATTCACGGTCTCTTCCTATTGATAGCATCCAATTATAACTGTTCTGTCTTCTCCTTCTGTTGGTCCTGTCTAATTAAACTGTTCTATCACTTCAACTTAGTGTTCTCATTGGAGAAGAGAGGGAATGATTGCTCTCTTGTCTCTGCTAGCCATGTCCATTTCTGATTCTAACACAATGGTAACAATAGAGGGCATAAGAACACTATGTCAGTGGAGTTGAGAAAAACTGTTGACCATTATAAGTTATAACTATAAGGTGTTCCTCAATGAAACCTATTATCTTGATCCATTTCAATCTGGATTTAGGCCTGGTTGTGGGACAGGTCTGCATGATGCCTTCAGGAACCGTATTGTGCAGTATAGGCACTGTACTACACACTATCCACATCTGAGTGCCCAGCTTTTCTTCTCTAATTTTCATGATGAGGGTTTTCTTGTCTTGTTTTTTTTTTTAATTGTGTGTTTCGAGCCTCTACTAGAGACTGCTTTGGAGAGGCTGATGAAAACATTGCTAGAGTCACCTGGAAACTTCATTCCAGCCTTTCTGCTCTTCTTCATTCCTTCCTCATTCTCTCAAAGTTTCTCAATACACAGCTGACACCAGGAGTTCAATAGAAGTGAGTGTCAGTGTAGGGAAATACTGAGCTGCCCCAGTATTCACTGCTTGAGAGTCCTGGTACAAAATCACTGCTTTGTGGCTTTTCCTATCTTCTTGCTAACTTGCCCAGTTCTGTTTACACTATCCTCACTCTAACCTAAGTGGCTGAAGTTGAAAACAATCAACTGCCTAAGCAGAGCTGAAGAAGAAAGGTATTTGTATCATAAAATCATAAAATCATAGAATCATAGAGTTGGAAGAGACCTCAAGCGCCATCCAATCCAATCCCCTACCATGCAGGAATACACAACCAAATCATTCCCACCAGATGGCCATCCAACCTCTGTTTAAAAACCCCCAAAGGAGACTCCACCACACTCCGAGGAAGCGTATTCCACTTCCGAACAGCTCTTACTGTCAGGAAGTTCTTCCTAATGTTTAGGTGGAATCTCTTTTCCTGTAGTTTGAACCCATTGCTTTGTGTCCTTCTCTCTGGAGCAGCAGGAAACAAGCTTGTCCCATCGTCAATATGACATCCCTTCAAATATTTAAACATGGCTATCATGTCCCCTCTCAACCTTCTCTTCTCCAGACTAAACATGCCCAGCTCCCTAAGCCGCTCCTCATAGGGCATGGCTTCCAGACCTCCCATCATCCTGGTTGCTCTCCTCTGGACACATTCCAGCTTCTCAATATCCTTCCTGAATTGTGGTGCCCAGAACTGTGGTGCCCGGAATTCCAGGTGAGGTCTGACCAAAGCGGAATACAGTGGCACTATTACTTCCCTTGATCTAGACACTATACTCCTATTAATGCAGCCTAGAAAAGCATTGGCTTTTTTAGCTGCTGCATCACACTGCTGACTCATGTTCAGTTTGTGGTCCACTAAGACTCCTAGATCCTTTTTGCACGTACTGCCCTCAAGCCATGTGTCACCCATCCTATATCTGTGCATTTCATTTTTACTGCCCAAGTGTAGTATCCTACATTTCTCGCTGTTGGCTTTTTGGCTTACCCTCATGGCTGTGCATTCATGTATGCCTCAGACATTAATATTAGTAGCATTATTATGCTTAAAATGAATATTATTTGGGAGGATTCCAGAACCTAAATGTAAAAAATAAAGAGAAATACATCTGGCCAGTGAAGGGCAATGGTTAATGGGAACAACCCATTAAAAACACCCATTAAAAGCACTTTTTTTTTTGGCTTGGAAAAGCTTATTTGGTTAGACTACAAGTCCCATGTGCTATCGAAATCATAACTACCTACACTACCCTGAGTCCCTTGCAGAATAGCTGGATTAAAATGAAATAAATAAGACACAAAAATAAGATACAAATAAAGTAGAATACAATATAACCTGTACTTAGCAGGTGTTTTGTTACTTGGTTGTATCACAAGCAACATTTGCTTTAACCCTCTCTTCTACACAACCATTAAAGGTACAGGAGCCCTTTACAATCTTCAGTCTGGCAAGCCCACCTCTATTTAATATTCAGCACCCATCTTCAATATTTGCAGAACCTCTTGTCCATTGATAAGGTCTTTCCAGTTGGACAGACAACATAAATAAAACAGGCCCCTCTAAGTGTTCACTTCAGAGGAGATCAAAGCAGTTTGCTTTATAGTAAACTGACAGCAACATGCTTAAAAAATTCAGGTCACGTGCCCATTTACAAATACTGCCATAATTTCCACTGGCTTATTTAAGCTGAACTTACCTGCTTTGAGCAGTTCAGTACAATTTCATCAAGTACCCCATGTCAATTGAAACACTGCTAATTTGCAGACCACAGCAGAAAACAAGCAATTAAAAATAAAATAAGCTGCATCATAAAAATACTATTTAACCTTTACTGAATTTTAATTATTTTAATTCTTATATTTATTTATTTATTTATTTATATCCCGCTCTTCAGCCACAAGGCTATCAGAGCGGCTTACAGATTGGTTTTAAGCAATAGCTATTTACACATCTACACTGCATCGCACCTAGAATACTGTGTCCAGTTCTGGGCACCACAATTCAAAAAGGATATTCACAAATTGGAGCATGTCCAGAGAAGGGCAACTAAAATGGTGAAAGGTCTGGAAACCATGCCTTATGAGGAGAGACTTAGGGAGCTGGGTATGTTTAGCCTCGAAAAAAGATGGTTAAGAGGCGATATGATAGCCCTGTTTAAGTATTTGAAGGGATGTCACGCTGAGGATGGAGCAGGCTTGTTTTCTGCTGCTCCAGAGACTGGAACACAGAGCAATGGATGCAAGCTCCAGGAAGAGAGATTCCACCTCAACATTAGGAAGAACTTTTTGACAGTAAGAGTTGTTTGGCAGTGGAACACACTCCCTCAGAGCATGGTGGGGTCTCCTTTCTTGGAGGGCTTTAAACCGAGGCTGGATGGCCATCTGTCAGGGATGCTTTGATCAAGATTTCCTGCGTGGCAGGCGGTTGGACTGGATGGCCCTCGTGGTCTCTTCCAACTCTACAATTCTATGATTCTATGAAACAGTTTCCAATGTGTGTTAGCTAATTGCCCCCACAAGCTGGGTACTCATTTTACCGACCTATGAAAGGATGGAAGGCTGAGTGAACCTTGGAGCCCACTGGAATTGAACTTCACTAGTACACCAGTATACATGCCATAAGAGATGCAATATTAGTAAAGATCCTAGTGCATCCCTTTTCTACTAAATCTTTGTGGATAAACAAGATTCAGCAGCTGAATTAGCAGGTTAGCTAAATGAGAATTAAGGTAAAAGGGGTTCTAGGTGTATATTCAGTAGTTTAATTACCAAGAGGATAAGCTGCAACAGAATATTTAGCCTTCACTGAAATGGTGAGATCCCCCTATAACTGGGCAGGGAAAATACAAGAATTGTCATGTAGGGTTAGACTAGAAGTCCAGAAGTCATTCTCTTTCAACCAGGACATAATGGAAATAGCTATGTGGTGTTCTTTCAGAGCATATGGTACAAGCGTTACACTAAGAGATGGGGAGTGCTTTAGAGGTCCACCCGTAATACCAAAACCTCTATTATTATCTGGGGGAAATATTAGCTCAAACAGAAGCCTGTGAGGGCAGAGTAACTTTGGGGACCTTTTCACCTATTTATACCAGTAGTAACTGTAGAGAGCACTCCAGTTAAAGTGAAATAATGTATTTTATTGGAATAATACAGTAAGTAAATTAACATACACAATGTACATTCTTATGAACCATTCAAGGCTATAGCAGAGTAAGGCAGAAAAGCTGAATAAAGAGAGAGGTCCAGGAAGATAGGGTGATAGTTACCAGTCTCAAGGAGTATTTTATTGGAATAACAAAAAGTGAACTCACATACACAACACACATGCCTAAGAACCATACAAGGCTAGAGCAGAGTAAGAAAGTAAGATCAGATAGAGGGAGAGATCCGAGAATATCGGGCGATAGTTACTAGTCTGGAAGAGAAGAGTTCCATGCAGCAAAGATACTCAGACAGGTGTCTGAGGATGACACATGAGGGTCTGACCTGGGGCGTGCCGAGAAAGAAAGTGGCTGGGTTTGTCCACTGTTGTACACTTTACTATTATCAGGGGACTAATACTTATACTCTATTTTCTATCCTGAAGGGGTACTTTGGTTATACCAAATCCTGGATGGCTTTCCCACGGAATAGACGAAGGAAACCAAAACTCAACTGATTGCTTTAATTGCTGGAAGACAGAAGTTGATGGGTTTGTGACAACCTTGCAAGGTTGGACAGGAGGGGGTATAGGAGAGATTTCCATGGAAATAGGTTAAAGGATGGTCACTTAATTGCTTGAATTATCGCTGAGACTCTGATGGCTGGAAGAAAGGATTAGCACATACCTCTCTAATGACCAGGTTGTTAGCATAAACCCATTATAGGGGTTCCTGCTCAATCCTAATACAACTTTCTTGCTGTTATATTTCTAGACACATCCCAGGTCACCGTGACTTCCAAATGACCTTTGGTTTGCCCCAACCAACCTGACCCCAAAAAGTGTCCAATATTTCCAATAATGAGATACCATGGGGAGGGAATAGTAGGGCATATTAACATGAGAAATAATACTATCACTGAATGAGAAGGTTATTTTTTGGTTGTTTGGAAAAACACTGTTTTCCCAAGAATCTATCTGATCCATTTTAAGTTTGTAGCCACCAGCAATTTTCTTGTTAGTGAATTCTATTAGCTTGCATGAAGGATTAATTATTATTGTTTGCTATGAATTCAGAGGAGCCCATTTCAGTGCATGATCCCAGATTCTATTACTTTGCAAAACACGACATGGAAATACTTTGAACACAAACAAAAGTAGCAGCTACCATTGCAGCATACTGAAAGGGAAATCTGTATTTCAACAGCATAAAAAGAATGGCACAAATATAATACTCTAAAAACCCACAACTTACAATATGCTATACACTTGTGCAGACAAAACAAATATTTCAAATTCACTATAAGAAAAATATCAGAATAGAAAGAAAACTGCATAAAACATACTTTTTTTCTTATAACAAAAGAAGACTTTCATAACTGAATGTTTTTAAAGAATTGTCATATAACAAAATAAGACTTTTATAACAGTTTAAAAGAACTGACTAAAAGAATCTTAGGTAGGTTCTTTTCTCTATGTTATATAAAACCTATCATGCAAGTTTTCCCTGTTAGTACACAGTACAATATCTGTTTTGAGAATTACAAAGAATATGAGATATCAGATTAATCAGAAAAACCAGAAAAATTCTTCACTGTCAGACTCAGATGAGATTATCAGATCAGAAAACATGCAGTCAAACAGATATCCAGAATATATATACATGTGTGTACACATACACAAACACAAGCACAAGCACACACACACACGTTATGTACACATAATATTCAGAAATGTCAAAAGTTTAAAGGTATTTTGTGAGAGACTACACATGCAGACTGCATTGGCCCTGGACTCTTTATAACAAAGAGCAGGAGATACGTGAACTAAACAGGGAATAAAATAAATAAATAATACTAGAAATTCTGACAAACCAGTTTTTAAATAGATTTCCTGCCAAATAAATTTTCATTTTGATAATTAATTTCAGATTCTAAAAATTTTACATAAAAATAAAAATATCTCCTTGCATCCATCTCATGCTAATAGCATACTCCTTACTAAAGCCTGCAGTTTTACATTTAGTAAGAAGGAAGAGAAAGATGATTTTCCATAATATAAACCTTCTGGGAAGAAAAACAGAACTAATTTATATATATATATATATATATATATATATATATATATATGTTTTTAGTTTATTCACTCTCTCATTTCTGTTCAACTACTCTTCGAACTGGTTTTCTCGAACTAGCTTTTTTCTTGATATCTCTAAGTGTTGCCCTTGTCTAAAAAGCTAGCTTGCAACATCACATCTACTTTCCTACAGGCCAAACCAGACATGGTGGGACACCTATAATTAACACATCCCACAGTATAAAAAGAAACTTATTATCTGCTCGAGGGAGAAGAAAATCTGATTGGGACAAGTAGTGGTAGGAAAGGTTTTTGTTTCTTCTCTCCATGCTACAGCTGTCCTGATTAAAATAGCCTCACAGTTGTATCTTCCCCATGGGAAGCAACATAACATATGCTGCACAGGTATTATTTTTTAAAATTCATCTTCTACAATCAGGAGTGCTGTAAACAAGAAAAAGGCCTAATGAAACTTGGACTTTCTGTGACCGGAACTTCATGAATGCCATAGTGGATTTCTCTGGTTTTGCTAGACATAATGAGAGAGTGAGAATGCACCTATAAGGATAGTATACCAGAAACAGGAGGAAGGTCTCAGTGTCATAAAACACTAGTGAGAAGGGTGCCATGCTCCTTTTGGCTGGCATTAATGAGGAACGTTCAAAGATAACACCCTATCTTGAACATTTCCCCAATTAAAACCAAACTTAGGGCTTGCTCACACAAGGGAAAAAATCCTTAACTACCTTGAATCTGGTGCTATAGAAACACACAACATAAAGACCTTTCTCCCAAAAAATCACTTCTTTTAGCCTTTAATGCAATGTTTTAAAAAATCACCTCTTGTTCCACAGTTTCCAGGAAAAAAACAGTCTTTACCAGCCTTCTGTACATTTGGCCATCTGGATCGCGGGTGGCATCAGATTTTTGGATAGCAAACACAGCCATTTCTTGTTAGATGTTCAGTGGTAGTTGCTGGGGTTGTTTAGCAGTAATGATCCAGGGCCACAACTCACTCCCCAGCCGAGCCCGGGCATGAAAAATAAATGTCCACTTCTCCCCAGGGCCACTGCTGCTGCCTTCCCGGCCAAGCACCTCTGCGGCAGAGTCCCACTGGCACACAGTCGCTTGCTCTGAGGTTAGAATGAGGCACCCAGCCATGAGATCAACACTGAGGGGGTCAATCAGGCTACCTTCTCACCATTGCTCCTCACCATGGATGGGCACCTCGTTCTGACCTCAGAGCAAGCGACTTGGCCAGGAAGGCAGAGCCCTGCTGGTGTGCAGTCACTTGCTCTGAGGTCAGCATGAAGCACCTCACCATGCAACCACTGGAGAGGAGATAGCTTGATCAACTACCTCACTGTTGATCTCATGGGTGAGATCACTGGGTGCCTTGTTCTGACCTCAGAGCAAGCGACTGCACACCAACATTGCTCTGCTGCAGAAGTGCTTGGTCAAGAACGCAGTGGCAGTGGACCCGAAGAGAAGGGAACCAGCAGCAACGAAGCAGTGCAAATGGCCAGGGGACATGTGTGGTATAAACCAAGTAAGTGTGATGCTTACAGCGTGAATCTGGGGTGGCTCTGGGCCAGAGCAGTCTGAATTCCATCTGGATTTTTGCTCCCAATGTAGTCAAGGCCTTAGAAAACAAGAGCGTATACTAAACTGTCCTTGCCTAGCTATGGAATACAGAACAGGTAGTGGAGGGGAAAATATTTTAAATATTTTGGGTTAAAATACATCTAGTACTGTATTTTCTTGTTATGTTCTTTTAAATGGCTCTTCTTATATTACAATTTTATCATTTTTCCCCTCAGGTGTTTTCTTTAAAGCTAAAGATGTCTTACAGTCACTATTTCAGTTAACAGTTTAGGGTCTGTTTCTAGAGGGAAACTTCGGACATAAAGATTCTTGGCTCTTGAGGTTTTATACCAAAGTCTAAAAGATAGGAAGCAATTAAAAAGGAGAGATCAAAGAAGCTGTTCAAGTTCTGGTCCAGTAATTAACCACTATAGAGCCAGTTTTAATTGGAGAGATTAATCAGGATACACAGAAGTTTGGGGTGTTAAAAGAGGACTTTTAATATCTTTGTTTGAAATAAAGAACAGGCTGGAGTTGCTGGATGCTGAATATCTCTTTCCTTTGTTTTGATGCTTTCAATGGAGTACCTCTTGACTTCTTTCAAAATGGAAAGACAGCCAGTTTCACTCCCTGAATACTCCTAGCTAGATTTTTCTCTCTCACCACAGTAATTTTTCTCCTCCCTCAAGCCTGGAGTAAGGCTTGCCTTCTCAGATGAGAATGATTTCTCCTTTTGCTTTCCTTCTCCATATTTTTGTCGATTTTTTTCAATTTTTGTGTGCAGACGCATTTTTCAATATTTTTTGGACTTTAGTACAGAAACATCCTAAGAAGGCGGAATTCTCTCATTTGCGGTGGTAAATATGCATTTCTTTTAAAGCTGGGATTCAGAATGCTTTAAGGAGCTGGTGTAGAGAACATGCTAGAGCAAATTGGGGTTATATAATATTAAACATTAATATATTACGGTTGCCATCTGTAACAATTCCAGGTCCCTGATCCACACAGTTCCCAGGCCAATTCAGATTCAAGGGTCTGTCAAAATGAAACGTAGTTACAGGTGCACCAAAATAATAGTTTATTGATTACATGGAGAAAACGAGGGGGGTGCAGCAATAAAACCCAAGGCAAAGACAAAGCTAACTCATATCCCTTAGCTGATGGAAACAGTGTCATCACAACTGCCATCCACCAGGGGGACCTACGATGCACAGAATGCCCCCCCCCCCGCATGGAATGTGGCCCTCAGAATAATGCAAACTATCTGATTTTTCCCAATCAGTAAGTTCCATTTCTTTCTTGATCTAGAAGGTGCTGATATTTTCACAAGTGAGGGCAGAGGTGGGGTGGGATCACCACATTCTAACTGACAAAGGAACAGTTTCCCAGGCATTCTAAAGTGCTTTTCAGTATGGGCTGACATTGCTCAACGTACTAGAGAAGCTGCAAATACTGAAAACCACATTATTATTTTTGCTACAGGCCTGCTTGATTAACTAGCAAATGCTCCGTTACTATGTTACGTATCCCTTAAGCATATAAAATATGTATACAGGGTGAATGGGAAAGCTAACTATCACTCCTCACCAGTTCTTTCAAAAATTCCAAACCCTACATCTATTCTATATTGATTACTTGGTGCTATTAGCTTTTATATTTAATTTATTATTTTATCATTGTAACTGCTTAAATTGTTATATTTTGATTATTTTTCATACAGTAGGACCCCTGTATCCCCAGGAGATTGGTTCCAGGCCCCACTGTGGATGGTGAAATCTGTGGATAAAAATGAACACTGCCACCACTAGAACCCTCCCTCCCCTGCCAGCTCTGCCATGCCGGAATCCCCCCCACAAGGTTGCCCCCTCCCTCTGTCCCCTGCCTGCCCACCATGCCAGAACCCTCCTCCTGCCTGCCACGCTGGAACCCTCCCTGTGGAGAAGGGAGGGGTGGCAAGGCCTCCCTCCCCCGCCCGACAGCTCCGCCATGCCAGAACCCCCCGCAAGGTCACCTCCTCCCTCCTCCCCCTGCCTGCCCAACATGCTGGAAACCTCCCCACAGAGAAGGGAGGGGGAGGCGAACTCACCTCCTCCTTCCCTACCCACCAGCCAGCTCAGCGGCACCAGAACCCTCCTCCTGCCCACCCGCCCCGCCGGAACCCACCCATCCACCCGGCCTGAACCCCCCTGCGAGGTCGTTTCCTCCCTCCTTCCCCCACCCACCTGCTGCTCCAGAACCCTCCTCCCACCCACCTGCCACGCTGGAACCCACTCCCCTGAGAAGAAGGGAGGGGGGAGGTGAGCTTGCCTCCTCGCTCCCTCCCTTGCCTGCCTGCCCACCACGCTGTGCTGCAACCCCCTGTGAGAGAACTGAATCCACAGATGAAGAATCAGCAGGTGTGGGGGTGCTACTGTACAATGTTATTGTTTGCAACATCTTACAAGAATAGCTATTACTTTTCATAATTTTGTCTGCTATTACAGTAAGTTGGTCCATAATAAAACAACTACTATCCATGACTTGGTTGTCGATGAAGGGTTTGACCTGGTATATATCACCGAGACCTGGGTGGATGTGCAATTTTGTCCACCCAGAAACTCAGTGCAGCATCAACTGACTTTGGAGGGCTGCGGGGGGGGGGGGCTGCCACTATCCATAAGAATTCCATATCCTCAAGAAGAAATCCATATACCCAGGCACCAGTTTCAAGAGTTTCTGTTAGGCTAGAGAGAAAAGAACAGAGATGCTGCTGGTGTGCTGCCCACCCTGCTTCCCAGCATTCTCCTTGCCTGTCCTGGCTGAGGTGGTCTTGGAGGTTGTGTTGGGAAACCCTAGGACTGGTTCTGGAGGATTTCAACATGTACACTGACACTGTCCTGACAGGGCCAGCTCAGGACTCCATGGATATCATGACAGTTGAACACATGATGCACAGCATACCCTGGATCTGGTTTTTGCTGTCTGACAGGTGGAGGATGATCTGATTTTAGGGGGGATTTCAACAACCCTGTTGTCATGGTCAGATCATTTCCTTGTGAAGTTTGGTTTAGTGATACCAGATCCTCCCAGTAAGGGTGGGGGACCTATCAAGATGGTCCGCCATCAAAGACTTATGGAATTTAAAGGGTTCTTGAATGATCTGGGGAATATTCCCACTGACAGGGCTGGCAATTCTATAGAGGCCTTGGTTTTGTTATGGAATGGAGAAGTAAAAGGGCTATTGATACAATTGCTCCTAGGCATCCAATCCAGTGTTGCAGAGCCTGTAATTCACCTTAGTTTACAGAAGATTCTGTGGGCAATGAAGCAGGCTGGATGATGGCTAGAGGGCAGATGGCATAGGTCATGGAGTGAATGCAATCAGAAATCAGTAAAGACTCTTCATTGTGCCTACTTTGCAGTAGTGAGGTAGGACAAAAATTAATATTATACGTTTAGGATAACATTCTCAACTTCTGCCCAGTAGGTCTTTTCCAAGTGGCGAGAAGTCTTCTGGGTACAGGCCCAGAGAACTCAGGTTGCAATGCACAGCTACCTGCTGTGAAAGATTTGCTAGGTAGTTCAAGTGAAAAGTTGCTCACATTCATTCAGAACTGGACACCACAATTGTTACAGAGCCTAGGGAGGTGTCTGGTACACCATCTGGTCAGTTTTTATGGGAACAGTTTATTGAGGCCTTATAATGTGGACAAGATGCTTGAAGCAAATCAGCCTACCACATGTGAGCTGGACCCTTGCCTTTTTGGATGATAAAATCTAGCAGGAGTAGATTGGCCGGATGGGTCCAGGGGGAAGTGAATGCCTCTCTGTGTCAGAGGAAGGTGCCTGCTTCCTTGAAAGAGGCACTGGTGTGCCCCCTCCTGAAGAGGACCTCCCTGAACCCAGAGGTATATTAGAACTACCACCCTATTGCAAATATTTTCCTTACAGGCAAGGTGCTTGAGCATGTGGTTGCTGTACAACTTCAGGAGTTCTAGGAGGAAACAGATTAACTGGACCTATATCAGTCTGGTTTCAGGCCAGGGTATGGTGCTGAAATGGCCTTAGTTGCTTTGACTGATGACCTACTCTGGGGGACCTACTAAAGAGGGAGTGATACCTTGTTGCTCTTCCTTGATCATGGTATCTTACTGGTCCAGCTCTGTGGGATGGGAATAGGAGGCACTGCTCTACAGTGGTTCTGCTCCTACTTGCAGGGCCAGTTCTAGAGAGTAGCATTGGGGGATTCCTGTTCAGCCCCACGATGATTAGGCTCCATCTTGTCTCCCATGCTGTTCAACATCTACATGAAGCTGCTGAGAGAGGTCATAAAGGGATCTGAAGTGGAGTGCCATCGATATGCTGATCACACTCAACTCTTTTTCTCCTTGTCATTGGAGTCGGCTGTGGCTTTGCAGGTAATGGAACAGTGTTTGGATGATGTAATGGGCTGGATGAGGGCCAATAAATGGAAATTGAATCCTGATAAGATGGGGGCTCTGTGGATTGGCAGTTCTCAGGTCCAGGAACCGGGTAAACTGCCTGTTTTGGATGGCGTTGTACTCTCCCTGAAGGAGCAGGTACGTAGCTTGGTAATGCTCCTAGCTCCATCCCCATTACCAGAGGCTCAAGTGGATTTTGTGGCTTGAAGTGCTTGGCACCAGTTTTGACTGGTGCACCAGCTATGGTCTTTTCTGCACAGAGATAACCTAGGCACAGTAGTCCATGCACTGGTAACCTCCCAATTTGACTACTGTAATACGCTCTACATGGGGTTGCCCTTGAAGAAGACTTGGAAGCTGCACCTAGTGCAAAATGCAGCAGCTCATTTGCTGACTAGAATATCATATAGATAACATGTAATGCCAGCCTTTAAAAAATTGCACTGGCTGCCAATACGTTTTCAGTCTGAATTCAAAGTGCTAATAATGACATTTAAAGCCTAAAGGGCTTGGGCCCTTGATACTTGAGGGAGCCCATCTCCCCATATGTGCCTGCCTGAGGATTACGATCTGTTGGGGGAGGGAGACTCCTCCATGTCCCACCAGTGAGGTCAATATACTGTGTTGGGACATGAGAGAGGGCCTTCTCATCCACAGCACCCCCACTATGGAATGCTCACTCCCTGGAGGCCTGATTGGCACTGACACTCATGTTATTTAGGTGCCAAGTTAAAACTTGGTTGTTCACCAAAGCCTTTAGGTTTCATTAATTCAACCCAGAGACTGTTATATATAGTTTTAAAAACTTTTAATTTTTAAAATATGTTTTTAACTCATTATACTGTTTAATATGTTTTTCGCTTATTTAAATTATCTTACTTTTTACATTGTTGTGTGCCTTCAAGTCATTTTTTACTTACGGCGACCCTAATGCAACCTATCACAGGTTTTTCTTGGCAAGATTTGTTCAGAGATGGTCTGCCTTTGCCCTCCTCTAAGGCTGAAAGAGCATGACTTACCAAAAGTGACTCAGTGAGTTTCCATGGCTGAGCGGGGATTTGAATCCTGATCTCAGAGCTATAGTCCAATGCTCAAACCACTACACCACACTGGCTCCACATTATATTATAGCTTATTAATTAAAAACACCAAGTTTAAAAAAGCGTCAGACACAAAGCAGCGTGTTACCTGAAATCTGGATTTGCCCAAGGTAAGTGCATTACACACATCATAACAGTAACAACATTACTATAACACCACAAATCCAGATCTGAGACTAGGGTTTCCAGACAAACATGATCTCCATTTCTTATTCTAGAAATTAAGCACTGAATAACACCAAGTCCAAATAATAAATATACAAGAAAGGGATCATACGTCTTCTGACTCCTGAACTGAACTGTCCCTTCTAAGGGATAGTTTTAGTTCAAGCACTTATAAAATGTGCTAATTCCATTGGAGCCAATTAAGTATCACAGACTAAAGATATTAGATGGAATGGCAGAATGGTAATTAAAAATACTTAATTCTCACTATGTTTAGCATTTTTTATCTTCAAAGTTCTGCTCAAGCATTAACTGCTCTGTGACACATTGATCTTGGATTTAGGGTGTCTTTTAGACAGAAATCACTATAAATGCTGTCTGTCAGGTATTACAAGGGATTGTACTGGACAGCTTAAAACCATATTTTGAATTTTACTCTCCAGCAACTTCTGAGTGCTTTTATAATTATATTGGACAAATTACACAGTGGCACTTTCAGTATTGGATTCCATTTTTACCATCTGTAATTACTGTAACTCAGTGATAGTGGATCATATTTAAAATGACAACCATACTTCTATGAAAAAGAAGAATTTCATATTTATTGGAGGGTGCCTATTTTGAATGTTGCAGGAATAAGCATATAGCTGTGTAACGATGCTTCTGGAGCATTTTTTTTTTTAAGTCTTGCTATGGCCCAGCTTGGAAAGCCCACTTTGACCAGAAACCATAAGCAAGAGAGAGAGAAAAAAATCACTGTCCCACAAGAATGACAATTCTACAGTTCTTCCAAATATTGTAACCCATAAAGAGAATAAAAATATGGCTTACTGCATATGAAGTATTTGAAAACACTAAAGCTGACTCTAACTTATAATATTTGAATGACAATATGCACAGATGCCCATGTAAATACTGTACTCTGCAGATATCTTCAGGCAGATTACAACACAGTATATGCTTATCCCATAAATGAGCACACTATTTAAAATACTGGAGACATTTCTTGTCTGCACACACAAGCATTTCCCTTTCCAGCATACCTGAATGCATTGCAGAAAGCAACATTGCCATTTATTATTATCACATCACTACTTATTAAGATGTGGTACAATCATCAGAATGCAGCCATTGTGAAGTCAAAGGCTTTCACAGCTGGCATCCATAGATTTTCCTTGTTTTTTTCTGGTCTGTGAGGCCGTATTCTGGAATAGTTTCCTTCTGACGTTTCGTCTGCATCTGTGGCTGGCATCTTCAGAGAATGGTTGGGTAGGAGTGTATGTGGAGTTTATATGCTGTGAACCCCTGTTTTTCACCAGAAAAACAAATGCCTTGATCAAGAACTCATCAATTCAGCCAATCGTACACCAGAATCTATGCAGGTCAGAGGCTCTCCCACCAAGACTATATGGATTTCCCAAGATCCACAAGGATTCAATTCCACTCCAACCCATAGTGAGCGCCATTGGATCCCCCACTTATGACTTGGCCAAGTTTCTGGCCCCGCAATTACAAACCCACATAGGACAAACCCCTCACTACATCAAAGACGACTCAGCTCACTTCACAGAAAAAAATCAACAACATCGAACTGAAACCTGGAGACAGACTGACCAGTTTTGATGTTGTCTCCTTGTTCACCAAAGTCCCCATTATGGACACCATGGTACTCATACAACAAATATTTCCTGAGGACATCACAGCCTTGTTCAAACACTGCCTCACCACAAACTACTTCCAGTGGGATAATGAATTCTACGAACAGATAGATGGGGTAGCCATGGGCATCCCCCTGAGCCCAGTGATAGCAAACTTTTACATGGAACATTTTGAAAAGCAGGCCCTGGAGACAGTACCAAAAAAGCCCACAACATGGTTCCGATATGTGGATGACACTTTCACCATTTGGAACTATGGAGAAGAAGATTTAGACTCATTCCTGAACCACCTGAACAGCATCCACCCAAATATCCAATTCACGATGGAAAAAGAGAAGGAAGGAACACTGCCATTCTTGGATGTCCTAGTCCGCAAACCAAACCAACGATTAGGCCACAAGGTATACAGAAAACCCCCACACACGGACAGATACCTACACAAGAACTCTAATCACCACCCAGGAGAAAAAAGAAGCACAATAAAAACATTGGTAGACCATGCAAAAATGATCTGTGAACCCCACTACTTGGAGGACAAACTGAGGCACCTAAACTGGGCCCTACAGGCTAATGATTACTCCAGATCAGACATCACAAGAGCAGCCAGACCCAGAAAAAACCACAGGAATGAAGAAGAAAAACAGCCACCTGGAGGGAAGGTATTTTTACCATACATCAAAGGAGTCACAGACAGAATAGGGAAACTGATGAGGAAACACAACCTCCAAACAATCTACAGACCAACCAAGAAAATCCAAGAAAGCTACACTCAGCAAAGGACAAAAGAGACCCTCTCACAGATGCAGGAGTTTACTGCATACCATGCAGCTGTGGACAAGTTTCCATAGGGACCACTAAACGCAGTGTGCAAACATAAATCAAGGAACATGAGAAACACTGCAGACTGGGCCAGCCAGAAAAATCAGCAGTAGCAGAACATGTTATAAACCAACCTGGACACAAAATGCTATTTAAAAACACAGAAATTCTGGACCAGGCCAACAACTATCATGTCAGAATGCATAGGGAAGCGATTGAAATCCACAAACACCTGGACAACTTCAACAAGAAAGAAGAAAGCTTAAAAGTAAACAAAATCTGGCTCCCAGTTTTGAAGAACAATAGAATAAAAACTCAACACTTACAAAGGAATTCCACCCAGGGACAGGGGAGGTTCCAGCAAATAATAGCCCATCAACCCACCATTAGCCAAATAGACACTAACGAGTCTTGCATTTCTATACCCACAAACTAACCATTCAATTACACAAATTTACATATACTTCCCAACAGGGGGTCACAGCATATAAACTCCACATATACTCTTACCCAACCATTCTCTGAAGATGCCAGCCACAGATGCAGGCGAAACGTCAGAAAGAAACTATTCCAGAACACGGCCTCACAGCCCGGAAAAAACCCAAGGAAAATCAATGCAGCCATTATTCGATTCATTGTGAGTGTGATCACAAGACCTTCTATGAGTAAAACAAAGCAAACAACAAAAGATAAGAAAACCCCACTTGGAAAGAAACACTGATTTTATCCATTTGAAATGTGGAAGATAAATTTAAGCCATTCTTCCAACTAGTTTGTAAGAGTCTCTAATTTGCTTTAAAGTACTAAAGGAGTCATTCATTTCCTTTCATTGTTGACTTTAAAATGCATACATTATACCAATATTCATTTGCTTCTATACACCCAGCTTCTCCTTCCTTTTCAGGGGAAGGGCAATAATCCTTTTTGTATCTGGCCATGAGGGAGCTTGCTGACATCAAATGTATGATGATGTTTGTCATTTTTAAATTAATGGTGCAATTCTGTACATGTCTCATGAAAATGAACTCTCTTAACACTTCTTTTAATTTCAACCCACTGTCTTCATATATTGTCTTCTTGTTAACATAATCATATCCTGAACTTCCATTTACTTAATGTATATGTTACATTGAAAGTAAAATAACTGTGACATAGAATCATAGAGTTGGAAGAGACCACAAGGGCCATCCAGTCCAATCTCCTGCCATGCAGGAATAAACAATCAAAGCATTCCTGACAGATGGCCATCCAACCTCTGTTAAAAAACCTCCAAATAAGGAGACTCCACCACGCTCCAAGGCAGAGCATTCTACTGTCAAACAGCTCTTGCTGTCAGGAAGTTCTTCCTAATGTTTAGGTGGAATATCTTTTCATGTAGTTTGAGTCCATCGCTCTGCGTCCTAGTGTTTGGAGCCACAGAAAACAAGTTTGCTCCATCCTCAATATGACATCCCTTCAAATACTTAAACATGGCTATCATGTCACCTCTCAACCTTCTCTTCTCCAGACTAAACATGTCCAGCTCCCTAAGCCGCTCCTCATAGGGCATGGTTTCCAGACCTTTTACCATTTTGGTTGCCCTCCTCTGGATGCAGTCCAGCTTGTCAACATCCTTCTTGAATTGTGGTGCCCAGAATTGAGCATAGTATTTAAGGTGAGGTCTGACCAAAGAAGAATAGAATGGCACTATTAATTCCCTTGATCAAGACACTATACTCCTATTGATGCAGCCTAAAATCACATTGGCTTTTCTGGCTGCCACATCACATCGCTGATTCATGTTCAGCTTGTGGTCCACTAAGACTCCTAGATCCTTTTCACATGCACTGTTATCAAGCCAGGTGTTCCCCATCCTATATCTGTGCATTTCATTTTTTTCTGAGGTCATTTTGAATTCTGATTTTCTCCTCTGGGGTATTAACTACCCCTCCTAATTTGGTGTCATCTGCAAACTTGATAAGCATGTCCTCTATTCCCTCATCCAAGTCATTGATAAAGATGTTGAATAGCACTGAGCCCAGGACAGAACGCTGTAGCACTCTGCTGGTCACTTCTCTCCAGGATGAAGAGGAGCCATTGGTGACTACCCTTTGGATTTGGCTCATCAACCAATTACAAATCCACCTAACAGTTGCATTGTGTAGCCCGCATGTTACGAACTTTTTTGCAAGAATATAATGGGGGAGTTTGTCAAAGGCCTTACTGAAATCAAGATACACTACATCCACAGCACTCCCTTCATCTACCAAGTATGGAACTCTATCAAAAAAAAAAAAAAGGTAAGATTAGTCTGGCATGACTTGTTTTTGATAAATCCATGTTGACTTTTAGTGATCATGGCATTCTTTCCTGAATGATGGATAATCCAGGGGATCTGGAACTAGAGCGAATCAGGCCAGTTTTAATATGTAGACAGTTGCATATATAGGGCGTCTAAAAATTATCTTTACAATTTCAGTTCACCCATCCCATCCAAGATATCTATAGCACTTAGATTTCCCCTAAATTATCCATCAGTCAGTCAGTCAGTCAGTCAGGAAGAAGGAACATTCTTATTGTCAACTGAGGGAACACAGTATGTTCAGGAACGTAATAGATTCTTTTCATTTATTCTCATGTATACCCTAACTTAAGCAACTGCATTTTACCTACTGAGAACAATCACTGGCTGCTCCCAACAGGACAACTAGAAAAGTGACCTATTTAATTGCCCCTGTCTTTCATGCATATCTTAAATTCTTTGCTTTGAGAAAAATCCTGTAAATTCTAGACTAAATGGCTTGTAAATCAAGCTACTTCTTCCTTAAGCACATTCATAATGGGGCCTCATACAATATTTTTATTACAGTGTAAGGTATCTTTCAAGACATTGCTGAAGATAAAGGGAATCAAGTAAGAGAAGGAAATGGAAATTATGGCAAGTCATGAGGGACTGAATATCTATTTTACGATTCCATTGTAATGTAGGAGTTGGCTAATGGCTGACAGAAGAGAAAATAAAGTTGACTCTGGGGATTGGATTTGTAGTACAATTACTTATAGGTACAGGAAGCTTCTTTTGGTATGTTTTATTCCTTTGGGGACTTAACAGGATCTCAGAACCTTTTGAAAATTGCCCATTATATATTAAAAATATAAAAGGGTGACACATGACCTTTTTTGATTAAAAAAGTTAATGCTGGATTGCTGCTCTCAGAGGAGTCACTTTAAGGATGCAAGATTTAACAGACTTTAACAATACGACAGGCACAAAGACATTTGAAATCTAATTAATCTCTTGACATTTGACTAAAAGTCAAAGCAATGGACTACAAGACGAACAAAGCGCCTCACCCATGAAGGTTGACTACTATTATCTTTCTTTCATGAGGTGTAAATGAGTTATTACATGTCTTCTACAAAATTTTATTGCTGCCCTTATCCTCTTTTTAATAACTGCCTGTACATTAAGTGCCTATTGTCTTCTGTTCACACAGTCCTGGATGTAACAACTGCTGCAACATCTATAATTTTGTGATTTCATCAAAGGTCTTCTTTGTGTATTTACAGCTATGGAGAAACCACTCCTACTGAGAGTTCCCTCTGACAGCTTGACAGAGTGGAGTGTACAAGGAGCTAGTTTACACATGTTCTTTTCAAGACAGGGTGGTATGCCACTTTAGATGATAATCTGGAATCTCAGTTTTATCTTAGTGTCCAAGATACAACCATTGTAGCAAATCTAAACATAAAGAGGAAATCTACAGCTCTTGCTTTATTGTGCAGCAATTTCAGAAGTCAAAAATGAACGTATTTCACATTAAATTAATTTCTATTGATTCTAACTATAAAAGTGACACCAGTAGACTTACTTGCATATATTTATGGCTTTCACTTCCTCCCCCCAAAAGTTAATAATTAAAAGGGCAACATTTGTTTTAGTTTGCCTCTAGTTGCATTTACAGTCAGCTCTCTGTATTCATGGATTCTTTACCCACGGATTCAACCACCCACAGCTTGAAAATATTTTCTTCAATAAATTCCAAAAAGCAAACCTTGCTATTTGCCATTTTATGTGAGGGACACTGTTTTACTATGCTATTGTATATAACGGTACTTGAGCATCCACAGATTTCAGTATCCACAGGGGGGAGGGTCCTGGAACCAAACCCCAGTGGATACTAAGGGCCCACTGTATATTTTAGTGGCATTGTTTTCCAAACTGTTTTTAAAGTCTGGTACTATCTTTAATTACTGATTGATCAAGGAATGGGAATAATTAAGAATGAACCAACTTGCAGTCTTCATCATATGTAAGACTGAGCAACATGCTGTAATGTTTGTGAGGAAAGTAACGATTGATTCAATAATTCTTAAAAATATGTGAAAACAAAAATTTCCACTTGAAAACTGGTTCTATGATATAAAAGCAGAAATTCTGAATACGGTGGGCAGCACCTGGGTCAAAAAGCCTTCTGAAAGTGGAGGGACCCTTCTGCATACAAAACACTTGGATTTTTCTGCCTTTAGAAATAATAAAGGTGGATTCAGACAGTCATGTTATTTTTGGTTATCATTCCAGTTATCATTTCACCACATGACCCTCTGCTGCTTTCATTATACAGTGATCCAAAGATACTTGTGTGAATAAAATATATCAGATTATCATAAGATGGTTAATGGAATTTCCATGACACATGAGAGTTATTATACTATATATTATTACCTTCTACTACCCCTAAAAAGCGGACAAATTTAGGGAAATTAGAAATTCTAAACAGAGCAATGACTGGCAGCATTGTGCCATTGGCACTAAGCAGGTATTTGAGCCCACAGCAGTTTCTTTCCATCTGCCTAGCAAATGTTTAGCAACACTGGCATGATGTGTGCTTCACTAGGGCACAATAACCCCTATGAGTGTCCATTAGTTGATGGAATTTTACACCTGCAACGGACACCCTTTTGGACTAAGCCCTTACAGGTAATAAGACCTGAGGGCTAAGGAGATCATTGAGGATGACAGAAAGGAAAGGACAAAAGTAGTAGAAAGAAAACCAAGGAAGAAAATAATATGGAATCAAAATTTTAAAAATCAATTGAGAGAGAGAACATTACTTTTTCATCAACTTTGGAAAACCACTGAAGACAATTTTCTCAGCATGTTGCTGCAGCAGAGAAAAAAGGCACCAAGACAAGAATATGAACCATACCTAGGCATATGCACTAGTAAGGTGGCAAGGTTCCTGCTAATATACTTTGAGCAGCATTAGAAAATTCCAAACTACTTTGAACAGCTGCAGAGCAATTCACATGTATAGATCACATAGATCACCAAGAGGAACTAAAAAAAATGTATCCCAACTTAACTGCAGGGTTGTTTTTTTTTAAGCAGCATGCCTTGTTCTGCTTGTGATTCTGTAAATATTCCAGCTTGCAGCTCATTAATGACAATGGACCCACGTTTTCCTTTAAGTGTCTTGTTTTCCTGCTTTGACCACAGTACCAACTGCAGCTGTAAATGTTAACCCATTTGATCAGTTTACTGACCAGATGATCAAGAGGCTTACAGCACGATTTAAGTAAAGTGGCAGGGCAATTGGAAGGTTCCATCTTCCGTGCTGCCTTGCTGCACAACGCCATCCTTCTTCTGTTCCAGTCTCATGGAAGACTGAGGTAAAACTACATCTTTTTGCTAACTAGAAAAACCCATTAGCAAAGAATATGCAGTTTTACCCTGCTCTCCCACAGGGCCAGAACAGCAGAATACCAGAAGAACAATGACGTCATGCATTAAGGCAGCTCAGAAAATGGAAACTTCCAGCTGCCCTGCCAGTTTACTTCAGAGTGTGATAAGCCTCCAAAGCTCAGGAAATAATATAAATTGATGAGACTGGTGACTGAGGACAATGTTATTAATTTTCAGACTATTTTGGTTCTAATATACTTCTGCAATACTAATGAAAAGTGACAGAAAGTGGAATCGCACACATCATCACCTGGCATTGAAAAGACAATGATGCAGACACCAGGAGAACTGAGAAGGGCATTTCACAGGTGTGGGCCACCACTGAAAACATGTCCTCTCTTGTAGTCATTCATCTCACCCCATTTGTGTCTCAGATGATAACCTCATTGGCAGAATTCCATTCTCTGGCACCTGATTTCCATTATCACTCTGGGCATAAGTCTCATGGGTAGAACAATGAACTGGAGTCCTAGTGGCCATACCAATTCTAATATGCCTATTCCCTCTGTGCTTGAGCACTGAAATTATGAAATGAACCTTTGTTCAATCAGCTCACCAAATCAACACACTATTTCTGAGTAGGTCTGCAGGAGCAGAAACTGCTTATGTTAGTTAATCTGCTTAGCCACCCACTAGGGTGTTTGATGTACTTACTAGATGTTTCGATTTAAGTTGCTAGCTGGATCTCTACCCATTCCAGGACATCACAACCTTCCCAATAAGGGACTGTGACTTTATTTTGCCTTGTTACTGAGACATGCATTCATGGAAATGAATGTCTCTTGAAGTTTTCTAGATTTTTTTCTTCCTTGAAAATGAATTTAATTAACTACAGTTCATGCTAGCTGCTGCTGCTTGTTTTTGTTTTGGCTATTTTAGGTTACCCAAGTGACTGTGTCTGGACATGTACATTTCCTGGCATGAAGATCCAAAGATCATTATCTTCTTGAATGATACTAAACTGATCCTTTTTTCAGCCTGATATCAGGCTTGACTACACCAGTCACAAACTTCTAATCTCCCTCCCCCAAAATCCATTCTGATAATGCCACATGACATGCAGCCTTTTACCCAAATCTGGTGCAATAGTGACACATGCTGTAGGGCCTTATTCACACCAAATGGTGAAAAAACTCCTCAAGGAATTCGTGGGGAATTCCATTTATCTTAATGAGATCCAATCTGAATCATGGTATTCAGAAGGAGGGGGGCCAAATCCCACAAAAACTATGCCAGAAAAGTGACTTCTGGTCAGCGGCAAGGTTGCAGACGGCTGCAGGTAACTCAATGGGATTCCTTGCAGTCACCAGCTTGGGGTACTCTGGTGTCATTTTTACCAACAATACTCCAGAAGGTTTTTTCTTGTGTAAGGAAAACCAGAGTGGGCTTGCTTAGACTGTGGGCCGGTGCCAGAGTCTGCTCAGCTCCCCTTTTACAGGGGTGAGGAGAGGCGAGGCACCATGTGGGTCGAAGAGCCTTCAACGCCCTAAGCTGTGACCTCCTCAGTTTGAAGGGGGGAAGTAACTCCACTGACTTTTTTAAAAAAAATTCACTAAGCTATAAACAAGCAAACCGCTGGGTCTGAACTGGGAAGACCTTTCACGTTTTTTTCTACAGAGTTAAATAGGAGGTTGAAGTTTGGCAAAGAAACCTTAAAAGAGTTGTTATGATAATGAGGAGGGGAAAGGAGGAGCGGAGGTTCCATAAGGAGCCAGTGTGGTGAGGCAGCTGTAACGAAGACGGGTGCTTGGAAGAAGCAGTGAGGAACCTCCGGTGAGCGAGCAAAGGAGAAGGACAATACACGGAGTAAGCAAAGAGGTTGGGAGTTTTGGAGTGGAAATCGTGGAGTGGATTAGAGTGGAGTGGAGCCTAAACCTGAGGAAAATGGAGGGGAGTTACGGAAGCTGGTGGACAGTTTGAGGAGAGGAGGACTAGGTTTGGTCTAGTTGAAGAAAGGAAAGAAAGAAATTGAGTAGAAGGCTGCAACAACGGAACTGTCTGTGGGGAATAGAAGAACAAAGAATTAAGAAGGAAAACAGAAAGAATAAAGAATTAAGAAGGAAAAGCAGAAGTAGAATAAAGAAGTGTTAAAAGGCAATGGAGTAATGGAGGAGGAGGTGAAGCAACTACAGAAAAGCATTATAAAAGGTTACCAGGGAGAGAGAGAGGGAAGAGTTAGAAGAAGTTAAATCACTGGTTTTGTAAATAAATAAAAAAGGAGGCAAGGTGTGAGTATTAGATAGTCAAAACTTGTTTGGGGATTTGGGATTCATGATTGAGATAATTTGGATACAGATTTCTATGAACAGTGGTTATTGTACTAAAATGGTGATTATATGCTTTTTGGAGGGATAAGGTGAGAATACTGAGGAATTTGGAACTGCGCTTGAATAATTATTGTTATTTAAACTGTGTAATACTAAATATTAAGGCTATTAGAGCTACTAAAGTATTAAAAGGGAATTGATAAAAGAAATAATTGAGTTAGTAATAACTCTTATACAGAGAGAAATGAGAAGCGGCTAAACATAAAATTATAGTGGGAAAGTTTGAAATAATGAAATATTGGAATACTGAACATTGAACATTGAATGGGTCGAAGTATAGAATTATTGAATTATTGAAATATTGAAATACTGAAATATTGAAGTATTGAAATATTGAAATGGATTGAAGTATTGTTATATTGAAATCTATTTGTATATGGGATATTGGTTTTGGATTTCATGTCTATAGCTTGAGAAGATAAATTTGGGTGGAGAAGTTGAACCATTTAAATTACTCTGTGGAGTTAAATTAGCCTAAAGGAATTGATTTATATTGATCATTTGTGCTTATAGAGACGATTATTAAATAAGGTAAAATGCCAGTTGAAACAAATGTGCAAGCCCATACAGTAACAACAAGAAGACTATCGATAGAAGTAGCGGATACACAACAATTATTATTACAGGAATTGAGGCGATTTAGGGAGGAGATGACTCTGGAAGTGAAAGAAATTAGAAAAGATATTAAGAAGGAATTGGATGAGTTTGGAAAAAAATTAACTAAAATAACAGAAGATGTAAAGCATTTAAGTGATAAAGTGGAAAATCTAGACTGCAAAACAAAAAGTCTAGAAAAAACAACGGATTACTTAAGAAAGGAGCAAGAACAGGGTGAGTTGAGAGACTTGGAAGTATATATGAGACTGAGAGAGAAATGTTTAAAGCTGAGGGGGTTGATGGAAATGGAAGAAGAAAATTTATATGAAAGATTAATCCCAAGTTTAGCAAAATATATTGAAATACCCCTAGAGAGGATGGAAATGGAAATTGACAAAAGAATTAATTTGAAAGTAGCCACGCAAAGGAAGTTACTGCGGGATACTGTAATATATTTTATAAGAGGGAAAACTAGGGACCAAATTTTGGAAAAAAATTATGTCACCAAGCTTACTATCGAAGATAATGAAGTGACAATTTATAAAGATGTGCCAGTTCAAATATTAAGCAAAAGAAAAGAATACCAATTCATTACACATAAATTACAGAAGAAAGGGATACAATATCAATGGGGAAAAACAGAATGAATTTCTTTCACTTAACATCAAAGAAGATACAGATTAGATACTCTAAAAAAAAGCAAAGGACTTCCTAATGAAATTTAGTAGAGATCCAGATGGTCAAGAAAGTGGAGAAAACGGGACAAGAAAGAGGGATAAACAGGGACCATTAAAAGGATCGTGTGAAAGATTGAACAAGGAACAAGGGAAACAGCAAGTTGAAGAGGAGCAAGAGGAAATAGAGGATGAAATTGAAAAAATGAGAGGTAGCAGGGAGGATGTATTTGAGCAGGAAATAGGAAAAACGAGAGGTAACAGAAAGGAAGTAATGGAGGAGGATGAGGAGGCAGATATGGAAGGGGAGGTAGAGGAAGAGACAGACGGAGAATTAGAAGAAGGAGAAGATGATGAAATAAAATGCTTGGGATCGGAGGGAGAATTTGGAAAAGAAGATGGGGAGGAAGGAAAAGAATTAGTAGTAAGATTAGAACAAGAGAGTTAGAAGATAAATATAAATTAAACAAATTTAAGAAGTTAAATTTGAATTATGGATTTAAATCTGGTGTCATGGAACGTAAAAGGGATTAACTCCCCGAAAAAAAAGAAAACAGGCATTTCATTATTTAGAAAAAACTAAGGTTGATGTTGTATATATTCAAGAGACACATATAAAGACACATTATGTTTTATATATAAAACATAAAAACTTGCTAAAAAACAGGAAACTATGTCAAGAATTTATAAACTCAATAAAGACGAAAAAAAGAGGAATTGTGATATACGTAAAAAGAAATTTAAAAGCGAAAGAAATAATAAAGGATGCTAATGGCAGATATATCCGAATAGAGTTATATGTTACGGGGAAAAAAACTTTAATACTGGGCATTTATGCCCTATCGGAGAATAGAGGCAAATTTTATAAAGGATTAATGAATACAATACTGGAGAAAGAATATGATAGCATAATCTGCCTAGGTGATTGGAACGGGGTCATGGACCCACTGAAAGATAGGACATCAAGAAAAGGAATAAAAAAGACACAAGGTAAATTACCAACTCTTTTTTTTAACTATTAGAAAATTTATCTTTGTTAGAAATATGGAGATACCTGTATAACGACACTAGAGAATATACTTTCTTTTCCGACAGACAGCATTCGCTTTCTCGTATTGACATGTTTCTAGTTTCAAGAAATATAGCTAGCCAGGTAGCAGCAATGGAGATTTACCCGAGGACAATTTCTGATCACAATATGATAAAATTGAAATTAAAAAATAAAAAAAGAAACTACAATTGGAGGCTTGAAGAAACATTATTACAAAAAGAATCTATACAGGAGAGGATAAGAATTGCTTTGAGAAACTATTTTAATGAGAACAAGGAAGGAGCAGTGTCAATGCAGACTGTTTGGGATGCATGGAAATCTGTAATCAGAGGAGTGTTAATGCAAATAAATTGTGAAAAAATTAAAACAACACGGGAAAAAATGCAAAAAGTGCAGAGAGAAGATTTAACCAAAAGTATCACCATAGCTGACGTAGAGCAAGCAATCAAAAATTTGAAAAAACGGTAAAACAATACAAATCTCTTTAAAGAAATAAAACCGAAACAATCAATGGAAGATCAGATTAGAAGCTATCTTGATGGATAAAACATTGACAAAATAAATTCACAGCAGAGAGAAGATTTAACCAAAAGTATCACCATAGCCGAGGTAGAGCAAGCAATCAAAAATTTAAAAAACGGTAAAACACTGGGCCTGGATGGTTTCTCAGCTTGTTATTATAAAACCTTTGCTGAACAATTAAAGATACCATTATGTAAGTTATTCAATAAAATAATGTTAGGAGAGGATATACCATCCTCTTGGACAAATGTAAATATTATTCTAATTCCAAAGGAAGATAAAGATCCCAAGGAGATGAAAAACTACAGACCAATCTCTCTGCTGAATACAGATTACAAACTTTTTGTGTCAATTTTGGCAGAGAGGTTGAAACATATTTTAACTGATTGGATAAATCAAGACCAATCCGGCTTCTTACCAGAACGACATATGAGAAACAATATTAGGAGAGTTCTAAATATTATAGAATATGGAGAGATGAATCCTGGGAAGAAACTGGCTTTGATTCTTTGGACGCAGAAAAAACGTTCGACAGTGTGAGATGGCAATACATGTTAGCTGTCATGGAGAGAATTCAATTAGGAGAGAACTTTATACAAGGCGTTAAAGCAATTTATAAGAGACAATCAGCTCAAATTATAGTTAATGGACAAAAACATCTGAGATAAAAATAGAAAGGGGAGTAAGGCAAGGATGTCCATTATCCCCATTACTTTTTATTTTGAGCTTGGAGATAGGAGATACTATGCAGAAATATTAGAGAGGATAAAGAAATAGTAGGAGTTAAAATAAAGAAACAAGAATATAAAATAGCTGCATTTGCAGATGACATAGCGTTAACCTTGGAGGATCCTATAAAGTCACTTGGAAAGCTGCTGGAAAAGTTGCGGGTATTTGGAGAGGTCTCAGGAATAAAAGTTAATAAAGAAAAAACAGTACTAATAATGAAAAACCTATCGAAAAAAAGAAGACGAAGAGCTGAGGAAAATATCAAACTATAAAATTTTTAAAAAGTGAGATACTTGGGTATTACGATAACAAATAACAATCTTGATTTGTTTACTATAACTATAATAGAGTTTGGAGAGAGGTAAAGGAAGACTTAATTAAATGGGAAAAATTAAATTTATCAATTATGGGGAAAATTGTGGTGGTAAAAATGATCGTTTTACCAAAGTTGTTGTTCCTATTTCAAAATCTCCCAATCCTGTACAATGGCAAATATTTAAAATATGGGAAAGAAGTATCTCAAAGTTTATATGGGCAAATAGAAAACCAAGGGTGAGACGGAAGGTGTTACAAGAGGAAAAGGATAAAGGGGGCTTGGGCATTCCAAATTTGAGAGTATATTATAACTCATCCGTTTTAATGTGGTTATACGTTTGGTTCCTCGATAGTTTGAGCAGTCGGATTTTGCTCCTTTTTTCTTGTACAGGGTGATGATGACTGCATCTCGGAGGTCTGATGGCAGTTCCCCTTTTTCCCAGCAATTCACAAGGAAATTGTGGAATTTTTCGTGGAGTGCATGACCTCCGTGTTTCCAAACTTCAGGTGGGATTCCATCAATCCCAGCTGCCTTGCTGTTTTTCATCTGCTGTATGGCCTTAAGGGTCTCTTCCAAAGTGGGAGCTATGTCCAATTCATTTTTCATTGGTTTTTGTATCATATGTTGGATAGCTGAGGCTTGGACTACTCGGTTGGCGCTAAAGAGACTTTGAAAATGTTCAGCCCAACGATTCAGGATGGAGGCTTTATCAGTAATCAATGTTTGACCATCTGTACTGTATAAGGAGCTTTGGACCTGATAAGTAGGTCCAAACACTTCCTTAAGAGCTTCATAAAATCCTCTATGATCACCCAGATCTGCACAGCGTTGTCTTTTCTGCTATATTGATCCACCACTTGTTCTGCATGTCTCCAAGTTTTTGTTGTAGTTTGCTACATGTGCTGCGCTGGGCAGGGCACGTTTCTAGGATGGAGGACCATCGCCTCCCCAAAATACTACTCTACGGTGAACTCGCCACGGGTCAGCGTAAGAGGGGCGCTCCAAAAAAGCGATACAAAGACTCCCTGAAACAACATCTCAGGCTCGGCCAAATTGATCACCAACAGTGGTCCGCCCTGGCCTCACATCGGGAGGCATGGAGACGCACTATCCACAATGCTGCAGCCTTATTTGAGAACTCACGACGAACAAGTATTGAAGAGAAATGACAATGCAGAAAGACTCACAACCCAAAAACATCACCCAAGAAGACCTTCTGCTGTGCTTTTTGCTACCGGACTTGTTTATCTTGGATTGGCCTTTTTAGTCATCAGCGCGCTTGCAGAAAGCGCAGGATGAGTCCTTCCTGAATCTTCATTTGCGAAGAAAAGCCAGAGAACGTTTGGTTCCGATTAAACAATGACAGGACATTAATCTTTGAAGAGGTGAACATGAGATTTGGTTTCCACGCATACCTATGGTATGATAAGGATAAGATGGACAAGAACTTCAAAAATCATATTTTCAGGAGAGCAATGTTAAACGTCTGGAAAGAGATAAAAAAAAGCTATACCCAAGGCTTCCATTATGGTCATCCCCCCAAGAAGCTTTTAGAAGAATGGAGATGTTGCATAAAGGAGGGTGGTGGACTTACAAAGATTTGTTGAAAATAGAAGGAAATAAATCTAGGCTAAAAACAATAGAGGAATTAAAGGAAGACGTAAAAGAATGTAATTGGTTCCAATATAGACAGATTTTGGAAAGGTATAAGATAGATAATAACCTCCTGGGAATAGAATATAAACAGAAAGAATTAGATAAAATGCTGATAGACCAAAAAACAATGAAAATCTCAAAACTATATAAAGTATTATTGAATTTGGAATTGGAGTCAGAAAATATCAAGGAGTATATGGTAAAGTGGGCACAGAACTTTGGGCATAACATACTCTTAGAAGATTGGGAAAAGTTGTGGAAAAGGAACATTAAACTTATGCCGTGTACAGAACTGAGGGAGAATTGTTATAATTTTGTTATAATTTGTTATAATTGTTATAATGTTCTGTTGGTACATGACACCACAAAGATTAGCTAAAATTTACAAGAACAAAGAATCTAAATGTTGGAAATGCCATAGTGAAGTAGGATCATTTTACCATATGTGGTGGTCATGCAGGATTGTAAAAAAGTTCTGGATAAACATTTATAATTGGATTTAAAAAATACTAAAAATAGAATTTAGATTCAAACCAGAGATATTCTTATTAAACTTAGTAGACAATGAAATCCCAAAGGAACAGAGAAAACTAATGCTTTTTATGATTACCTCAGCCAGAATAGTTTTAGCTAGATACTGGAAATAAAAGGAGTTACCAAACATAGAGGAATGGTTACTGAAATTAGAGGAAATTGCGAGAATGGAGAAACTTCGTGGATTAAATATAAAACAACGAATGGATTCAGGGAGGATTGGAAGAAATGGATTGATTTCCTGGGGTCAGAATGGTGTGACTGTGCAACTATTTTGCTTACTGATTAGACGAGGTTAAATGTATATGTATAATGTATATTGTATAATAATTAACACAGTAGCAGGAGATTAGAATAGAAGGATGAACTAATGGAATACAGGGTTCGAGAAAATGAAATTAGAAATTGAACTGAAATTTGATTCAACTCTGTATGTACATAGATACTGTGTAGAAACAATTTGTAGGGGTAAATGAACTTAAGTTCAAGTATTTAAGAAAGGTTATTTGAGCAGTAATAGCAAGTTCTTGACAAAGCAAGGAAGTCAGTAGATGTTTTTTATAGATTTATGTGTTTTGTCTTGTAATTTTAAATATTCGTTGTCTAATGTATTGTAATATTTGTGTGTGGTGTACTATTCCATGTTTGGTTTATATATATGTGGTGTTGTATTTTGTTTTTAAGTTCTGTTTTTTCTTTCTTTCTTTCTTTTTAATTAATAAAGAAAACAATTAAAAAAAAACCTATGCCAGAAAAGAGTTCTTTTCCATAGTTTAAAAAAAAAAAACTGTGAGGGAAATGCACACTCCCTCTCATAGGACAAACAAATCCCATTGCTGTGTGTTTCCTAAGTAGATAGCTGATTGGTTGGAAGTGTGCAGGGGCAGAGCTTGCCAATAAGGCAGTGCCCGGAACCACCATGTTGGATTTTCACCATTGTGATCATGTATTGAAGCACTAAACAGCCTTTCTTTTTTCCCCCTTTCTTTATTTAAGTGGAAGATTGCTCTTGGTTATGGATTTAGGTTTTGGGTTTTTTTAAAATACTGTTTGGCAGTGGCAACTTTGAGGGAATAAAACTGCAAGTCCTTAACTTGTTCCCGCCATCTTGATTTGCTGGTATGCCAACAGCAAACACAGATAGCTTTGTATACCAGTGATCTTGAAAAAAATAGTGGAGACAAATGAAAGCTACTGCAAATTGGTGTTACTGTGCACCAATCCACATTTTATTCCCTCGTATAGACAGGCCCAGGGAATACCCCCTTAATCTGGGTTTTAGAAAACTCATGGTTTTCTCCAGAGTTTTCTGGAAACTCCGGAGAAAACTGCAGGGTGAACAAGCCATCTGCACCAGATTTGGGGGGTAGGGGTGGCAAGGAAAGGAGAGGAAGGATAAATGTTGCCTGATGTGCCACCATTTCTCCCCTTCATCAGCACTACTCCTTCCAAAGGCATAGCCCCATTAGTGGTCACTGTTTCTGAAGTCAGAATACCCAGTGAGCCCTGCCATTGCGAGGCTAGCCACCCGTTCTTGCTTCAGAGAGAGTGACTACTACTGGGGCTTTGCTTTTCCAGTGCACAATCACCCCCTCCCCTCAAGCTCCAGGAAAATCAAAGCCCCAGCAGGAACCACCTGGTCTGGCTTAAGAGAGCTACTACCTCTAGCACTTTGCTTTTCCTGGAGCTGAGAGTGGCAATTGTAAGCAAAGCACCAGTGGTAGTCGCCCTCTGTGAAGCCACCTTCATGAGGTTAGACACCTGATCTGGCTTCTACCACTGGGACTTTGCTTTTCTAGTGCACAATCACCCCTCTGAGCTCCGGGAAAATCAAAGGGCCAGAGGCAACTACTGTTGACGCTTTGCTTTTCAGGAAGCTCAAGAGTCAAGTGTGAATAACAACTTTGAATGGTAGCCCAAGTTAAAATCCAAATGCAGATTCAGGTTTTAGTAGGTGTGGTGCTTAAATCTGGCCTGGAGTAGCCCAAATTTCATGCACCACAGCTAGAGGTCAAAGTAGTTCAAATCTCATCCAGATTTTTACCCCCTGTGTAGTCAAGCCCATCTTCTAACCACAAATATATATTCTTATTGAGAACATTAGTGATGGGTAGGTGTCTGATGCTTTGCCTTGAAATCTCAATCTGAATGGGTAGAAAGATCTGCTGCAGTATGGAATTGTGCACAAGGCACAAAGTTCTGGCACAAGACCAGCATATCTAGCAGCTGTGCCAAGATTATTAAAGAAACCTGCTGTGCTACTTTTATCTGGCTGATCAGCTCTACAATCTATTAAAGCATTGCTTCTGGAAGATATAAGGAATATGAGACTGTGTTTAGGCAAGCCCCCCAGGTGACACTGAAGAAAAACAGGCTGCATTGGCAGAGTAATCAATTCCTCAACCTCTACTGCATTATACAGTATATAAAAATGAACTACAATAAATTGCAACAATGCTAACATGAAAACATGAAAATTCCATCTTTGGATTGGGGCAAACTTTGTTGTTGCTGTGTGCCTTCAAGTCATTTCCAACTTATGGTGACCCTAAGGGTTTAGGGTCATGGGGTTTTCTGAGACTGAAAGTGTGTGACTTGCCTAATGTGGGTTTCCAGGGCCGAGCGGGGACTCAAACCTTGGTCTCCAAAGTTGTAGTCCAGCACTAAAACCACTATGCAAGCTTGCTAGTCAACTGGCTCCTCTTTATATATTTTGGACTACAACTCCCATAATTCTGACCACTGGCAACACTGTTTATGGATTATGAGAATTATAATTCAAGACAGCTGAAGGACATGAGGTTGTCTATTCCATTTCTTTTAAAAATCCCAGATCATGTTTTACCTCAGCCATATCTAATAAATACCCCTTATGCCATGTCAATTGTTGAAACTATTCCACATCATTATAACCTTTAAAGGCTGATTAAAAAAAGAATACACAAAATCTGCTCAGAATATCCAATGGATTATATCATATTCAGTGCTATCATTTGTGAAACAGATCTGTCTATCAATATACAATATTGCTAAACTTTTAGAAAGATGGTCTATTCAACAGCCACAAGATGGTTTAACCAACTTTGGAAACCAGAGTCTCCATGTGCAAAAGCTGTCGAGACTTTTTTTTTTCATCAGAAACTTGTCAAGTGTGATTCCAAGTTGATCCAAGATCTATAACAATATAATATAGCTCCACCACACAAATTGTGATCCATCCTGATCAGTATGAGAACATGAAATATCCTCCTTCTGGTTTGCTGCTCTGGTAAGTTCCAAATATGGAAGTGTGCTTTCTAATAAGTGTGATTAAAATATGGATATAGTGTGGTGTACAGGTTAGACTAAGGGCTTTATCACACAGGAGTCCTCTCCCGCTACAATAGCGTTGTTTGCAAAAATGCTACTCAATAGCGATTGTTTTCTTTCCCCATGCACCTTTAGAACCACTCCAGGATTACAGCATCCATTTGTGCTAAAATGTATGATAAAGTCTGCCCACTCACCTATTACCTCCTCCAAGACATTATTCCTGCCCCTTTCCCTAGTTTGGCAGAGAGAGAGAGAGAGAGAGATGCCTCCTCTAGAAATATAAATGAAACCAGTGTTACCTTTTATTTTGGGGGGGAGTGTGTGCTTCCCGTCAGGATAGACCAGACTTCCCTGTCTAAAACTAATCACTGCCTGATGAAAGTGGGAAGCTACTGCTATCTGTCTGATCTATCCTCATGCAGTGATTAAAATGTCTGAAGTAAGACACTGCAAGAAAGGCAGAGCATTAATGCTTTTTTTAAACTATAAGATTCTTTTGGCTTTTCCTCTTTCCTGTATGTGTGTGAATGAGTGGGTGAGTGAGAGAGAGAATGAGGGCACTATTAGCACACCATGCTGTTACAGCATTGTAGTGACAGAATGGGGCTGGAAAAGAAGAGGGGCTTCTCTTTTTCCCCTGATCACTGTTTCCACAGCCAAAGCACACGCACTGACCACCCAAAATTGGCGTAAAAGTGCAGTTGATCTTTTACATAGAAAATCATAGCATTACAGAAGCAGGAAAGGAGGTCATTAACTGATTATTTTTTTTGTATTAATAAAAAGAAGTGCTTTTAAAATGGTTTTCCATGGGAGAACAACAGAAGCGGGACAACGTCATGCAATAAGTGCCACCAAAGGCTCTATTATTCTGATGCAAATGCTATTTACCTGCCTCGTATGATAAGACTCTTAAAAGAACTGAGTTCACATCCCTACGCAGCCAGAATAAAAACAAAGAAACCAAAACTCTTTGCTGGGTAATCATGAACTACTCTATTCTCATAATAGCTTTTTTAGTTTTTCACACTTAGCAACAAACTACTGCTTTGCTGGAAAAAATGAAAATGTGTCTCAGTCCTTTAGAAAACCTGATCCCAAGGAACTGGTCTTTTCTATCAGGCTGAGAGCTATGTTTGAAAGCTAGGGGAGAATATGAGCTCAGGATGTTCTGAGCCACATCCATGGGAAAATATCAATTCCCACACTTGCTTAGAAAATGTCATTACGTAGATTCAAAAATGCATGCTCAGTCCCCAGATTAACCATACCTGGAAAAGTCCTGAAATCATGTAGCACTAAACCCCAAGAGAATCAAACACCTAGAGATAGTAATGACAAGATTCTAAATTAAATGGAGGCTAAAGGTACTGAACAACTGGCACCATTCCAATGGTGCAAAATAGCTGAATGAGCCAGATAGCTGAACAAGCCAAAACATATATTCTAATTTGAAAACAAGCAGTTTCATACAAGATTTATCAATACATTGCCTTGAACCATTCACCGAATTCTACAGGGATATCAGACAACAATACCCTTCACTTATACATTCTTTTCCCGCACGTGTTTCATCTGTCTCTTTACAGATCCATTAGAAGATCTGTTAAGAAGTAAAAGATGGAATGCTTGCATAGTAAAGTTGAAGGCTTTCACAGCCGGAATGCATAGATTTTCCTTGGGCTTTTTCCGGGCTGTGAGGCCATGTGCTGGAAGAGTTTACTTCTCACGTTTTGCCTGAAATTCTGAACCAGGCCAACAACTATCATGTCAGAATGCATAGGGAAGCTATTGAAATCCACAAACACCTGGACAACTTCAACAGGAAAGAAGAAAAGCTAAAAGTAAACAAAATCTAGCTTCCAGTTTTGAAAAACAATAAAATCAAAACTCAACACTTGCAAATGAATTCCACCCAGGGACAGGGACATTTCCAGCAGATAATGGGCCATCAACCAGCCATTAGCCATTAATCCAGACATTAATCCTCCTTGTATATCTAAACCCAGAAACTAACCATTCAAATACACAATTTTACATATACTCCCCTACAGGGGTTCACAGTATATAAACTCACACACACTCCTACCCAACCATTCTCTGAAGATACCAGCCACAGATGTAGGTGAAACATCAGAAGTAAACTCTTCCAGAGCATGGCCTCACAGCTCAGAAAAACCCCAAGGAAAATCTATGCTTGCATAGTAGCTTACAACTACTGGCTGCCATCTGGTTATCTAAAAGCAGTGATAGCCACTCCACCCACTTTCCCATTCTAAGATAAGGCCAGTGAAAAGCTAGCAGACTGGTCTACTCAGAGGTTCTTTAAATAGCAACACACACACACACACACACACACCAGTGGCCTTTCCTACTCTAGAGCATGAAAGGATAGTGTTTGGGTTTTTTTGCCAGTTTTGTTGGCTATGTATGCCTAAGGTTTTCCAGCTGTCTTGGCCATACGACTATAACAAAACCCTAAGCCTTCCTCTCACTTTTGGAACTGTGGGGGATTGTTATGCACAACTATTAGCTACACATCACAGTCATGGTGAGAAAAGGAAAGCTGGTATGGTAAGACAGGCAAGTGGAACTGATGAAGTCTGACTGACCTCAATGTAAATATTCCTCCTCCTAAGAAATTTTCTTTGGCTTTTCTTTGCCTGCAGAAGCATGCTACCAAATATTTGTATGTAATAAGTGTATAGTGGAAAACAGACCTGTGAAATACATACCGTGTTCATAAAGTACAGCCATGTTTGTATTTTTACTGGAAACCAGGTTATTTAAGACTGCAATTGCACTCTGCATGGTATTTCCTAGCAGCATACTCTGATGCTCCTGTAACAAACAAAAACTTTGTATAAGAATTTTTCTTCTAAGTATACAATACATAATTAATTTGGAAGAGGAGCTTCAATGAAAAGTTTAGGAGCACCTGAAGTTAGGCAGGTATGGACCTGATCAATCACCTGGATTGAAGCCACTGGAGGACCCATGTAAAAGCAGGATATGAATTGATTTATAAAGATATATAGTTGTTTTTCTTCTAAGTGTAAAACATATTAATCTTGATCATTTTGAAAGATTTTATTGCACCTATTACAGTCATATAAAGCCTTCAAAGCAGTAATTTTATGAAAAATACTTATATGAATTTGAGATCTAGACACTACCGTTGAGTTACTATCACCAATGAATTGTCTTATTGAAATGCATCAATTTAGTTAGGTATTACATTCCTTACCACTGCCCACTAAATGTCTCCGAATAGCCTATTTGGACTATAGTAAAGAACTGCATGTGCAGCTGCCTTTGAAACTTTAGACAGTTGTAAATGCAACAGTTAGATTACTGACTAGAACTCAATGTATAGAACATATCTATCACTCCTTAAATAACTGTACCATCCCCAGACCCATTTCTAAGCACAATTTAAGGTATTGCCTTTAACTGTTATTGCCCTAAACAGTTTGAGACATGGAATCCAAAGTCCTCATCTGCATGAACTTCAAGATCACTTTCCCCAGTCTTTCAGGTGAGGTGGTTCGTTTCCTTTAAAATACTTACCACAAGGAGGCTTACCTGGAGCAGATTTTTCAGTGCTAGATAAATGTAATTTTCTTAATCTTATTTTGAGATCTTAATTGATGTTGCTCTGCCTTTTAATTTGCTTTCTTAAATGTATTGGAGTCTACCCTCCCCCATTCATAATACAATCTGAAAGCTCTTTTAGGTTGAATAACTGGGGTATACAGTACTTGTTTAAAACAAAACAAAAGCCATCCCTGTCTGTCTTTAGCCTATTGCTAAAAGCCAGCCTCCTAATGCTCAAGCAGAAAGTATTGTACACTATTTCCAAAGCACTGATCATTTGCTTGAGGCAGCAAGAGGTGGAAATGTTCACATTCTGGTTGGTTTTAAAAGAATATCTGCTGAGCTATGCTTCCATATGAGGATCCAAAAATGGAGCAAGTGGTGGAGCCAGAATTACAGTACTCATTTTAAAACATGGTAACAACAATCTAAAGGTGCAATGCCTCTGCACAGAAGAGAACTGGAGGATATAATTAGTGGGCAAATCTGTGCATCCAGGAGTTGTCACCTTTGATACTTCTGTCTATTACCACTTGCAGATAGGAATATATTCAAAACAGCATGATTGCTAAGTATTCCAGTTCTAGATACTATTCTTGAAAAATGCTTAGAACTCAGATATTACTAAATATGAAGAGGAAAAAATGTTAGCCACAATAAAATTAACCACTGTAGGAAACCATGCCTGTACTGTATGTTAAATACAAATTGCAAAGTTAGCAGAATGACCACTAAGATAAAAGTAAGGGATGATGACACATCAAATAAATTCAATTCAGTACAATAAATCTGCCAACCTGTGCCCACAGCACCATCCATTTGAAGTAAAAAAAAACACATAATAATGTTCATTTTTGGTATATCAGTCAGTATAATGGAGGGGAAAATATATGTGCAGCATTATAATTCTTTCACAAGGTTAACAGGATTTAATGATACTATATTTCTCTTAGCAGAAATCAATCATCAAATTATACAACTATCTAATGAAACAATGTTGCATGGCTTCAAAGGCTAATATCAATATTACATTAATTGCACTATCTCAAGGTAAGTGTTAAAGTGGGTGGTTAGGGTATTTAAAAATTATGGGATTTTTATGATGGAAGCCACCCCAATTGCATTGCAGAGGGGTGGAATAGAAATAATAATAATAATAATAATAATAATACTAATAATAATGATGTTTAAATTAGCTCCATCAGTGATTATCTATGGTCAGCATCCTGTTAGTGACTTGCAAGTGTGTTAAGCCCCTTTTTGGACAGGCACAGAGGGCTAATCTTTTGCCCTTACATTCCATACAAAATCCTCCCATTGCCTGGCAGATGTCAAGACCTGTGAAGGGAGAGGGGGAAGTAATTCAGACCATGAAAATTTGGCTGCTCCTGGCCCTTGGAGGAAGGAAATGGTGGGTGTACTTCATTTTACATTTCTCCCACCACCACCATGATACTGAAGCCAGCAGCTTCTTCATGACCTGAATCACCTTCCTGTCCTCCCCTCCACTGGTAAACAGCAGCAGCCCTCCTGGGGCTTCAGAGTTTCTGGGTGGTGAAAGGAGATGGAACTGCACAAGCAGAGCTATGCACAGATGTAGGATCTCAACCTATACACGGTGCTGAGCTGCTTGGAACAACCCATTATGGAGTTTTATTTCACCTGTACACACTGAGGCATATTGTGGATATGGCAACCAGGACCAATACTGAAAGCCATATTGAACAGCAGAAAGGATATGGCAACAATGACAATCAGCACAAGAAATCTGAGCTGGCACAGTAGGGCTGCCGTATCAGCTCTGACATATGAGAATTAGGCCCAAATTGCATGAAGCCATAGGCATTTTCTATGCGTGTGGAGTTGCTGGTAGCTGTTACATTGGATTTCTGAGGCTTGTGTACAAATTATTTAAGTTTTACACAATCCATCAATGAGAAAAAGCTGATCTAATTTGTGTGTACGACACCACAGACTGTGGACATTTAATGAATAGTGCTCTTGACAGTTTTAATAAAACATAGCATTTGCCAGCAGAGATAATTAGAACTGAAGCAGCAAAATTCTAGTGTTTGGCAACACAGATGAAACAACTTCATTAAAATGTACAGCTTCAGCAAATGAAAGGCAAGAAAGCACTGGACCCTGAAGAATCAGCCTTCTCAAAACTAATTGCTTCAGTGCTTAAACAGGCCAGCTATGAAATACCAAGGACATAAGAAGGAAAGCAAAATAAAATAAGGGACTGGTTTACAGAAAAGAATCCACTGAAACTGCTATACTCTTTCTAGGGCACAGGATTTTTAATTTACATTTTAAGGAATGCGGGATGATAGAAGAAATTATTTCTGAAGATTTAAAATGAGCCTGGCATATAGGGATAATACATATAATCTTGCAGAAACTCTGCAAGGCAGTAATTTGTGGTTTAGATCTTAACATCCATCCATACAATAAGTTTTGAAACAATTTAACCTTTGGAGATAATCAATTCAATATTAATTCTAGTACTTTGACAGATCAAAAACACTGTAAGGGTTAATTTCAGATATGCTGTGTAACTAAATCACTGGGTGCCATGACATTTCACAGTGTAATTTTATTCCACTTAATAAAATTAGAGTGGTTAAATTGCAATTACTTCGGGTATCTCTCTTTCTCCAAGCTTCTACATGACCTTTGTTGGCAAACAAGATAATTACTGTAAAAGGGAGTATATGCCTTCATAGTGTCTTCTGCAGATACAATGATTTAGAAGTGATATAAAGCAAAATATAGCCGCATCTTACCTATTTAAAAGGTATCTTGTTTATCCTTTGTGTGAAAAGTAATAAAATAAGCATCAATATTTGGTAATGGCTAACTGTGGACAATATTTCAATAGGAGCAAAATTTAATGTTTAATTTTGTAATTCACTCACACCAACACCTAGCAGGCCAACATCACAGTCTACCAATGGGAGTGGGTATAGTCTGTATTTTTTAGCACCGAAACTAGATTTATGAGGTCTGTCTATTAAATAATGAGACTGATAAATAACCCATCTTTAGTTATACATATTACAATTCTAATGTGTGTCCCCTTCAATATACTCCCCATTTACACTCACAGACCAATGCAGACTTGTTTTCCACTGGTCTAAAGCATGGAACAAATCAGTTTCTGTCAGCTGTTTCAACACATTTGCCGTTTTCTTCTTTACTGCATCAGTTGACTCAAAATGTGTTCCTTTAAGCACCAATTTCACTTTAGGGAAAAGAAAAAAGTCACATGGTGCCAAATCTGGTGAATATGGAGGATGTTCAAGTGTAGTAATGCATTTATTGGCCAAAAACTGCTACACAGAAAGTGCTGTGTGAGCAGGTGCATTGTCTTGATGAAGAAGGAAACCATTTTCCCACAGTTCTTGCCTCCCCCCCCCCAGGCTCTTTCTCTCAGCTTTTCAAAACTTCCTTATAATAATGCTGGCTCACTGTTCTGCCTTCTGGAACCCATTCTGCCTAAATTACACCCTTGATGTCAAAACAACAACAACCAATGAGCATGGCTTTGCATGTGGACTTGCTTTGATGTGCTTTTTTTATTCTTTGTGATGATGGTGTTTTTTAGTGCACTGACTGTCATTTTGTCTCAGGATCATACCAGAAGATCCAGGTTTCATCACAAGTGATTGTTTTTTTTGAAAAAGTTTGGGTCTGCCTTAAGTTGCTGCAGAATGTCAGTGCAAATTTCCTTGCAGCTCTCTTCTTTGCTCTGATGTGAGAACCCTAGGGACCATCTTGGCACAAACTTTTCTCATGTTGAAATCCTCATACAAAATTTTCTATGCAGTGTCTTTCTCAATGTTCACAGCTTCAGCTATCATTCGGACACTGAATCAGTGGTCTCCTCAAACAATCTGGCTGATTTTCCCCACAATTTCTTCGGTTTTTGAAGTGGAAGGTCATCCAGGGTGTTCATCATCTTTCACATTCTCACATCCTTCTCTGAATCTTTTGTGCCACTCAAACACATGCGCAAGAGACATGCAGTCTTCCCTGTAGGCCTGAGTACACATTTGAAAAGATTCTGTTGGTATTTTGTTCAATTTTACTACAAATTTCAAATTGACACATTGCTCGACTTTTAAACTTAGCATTTTTCCGGCACACAACAGACAACACAGCTGCTTTAAACGACGACTGACAATTAACTGAATGGCTGAGTGTTGATGTTTGTCATGCAGGTTCAGACATGTTCAAGGTTACCACTCAAGCATTCACAATCAGTTTTCCCTGATTTGTCTGAAAAGTAGAAAAACAGTCTTGTTATTTAATAGACAGACCTCATATGTATACATGTTTTTATTAAAATGGTACAGTGAAACTACATTTTGGATATAACATAGACTGTTGCCAAAAGCTACATTCCCATAACTAGTTCTCCTTTGCTAGTCTATAATAGTTATAATCACTTACCTCATATTGAGGTGTCATTACATTGCACATTAAGGGGTAAGCAGCACCACAGTGGAGCCAGGACTCACTAGGTATAAGTACTGTGATTTTCTGAGCAGAAGGGATGATTACGTTATCTGCCATCTCAGATATCCTTGTTTCCTTTGAACTTAAGTTAGCTGTAATCTTAACAGTAATTATTGGGGAAATCCATTTCCCCCCTCCCCTCCCAATGTAGTGTTGTGAAGTCGTAACTTTATTTCAGGGTTACTTGATCTTGAACTGGCAATTAAGACCAGTTCCTGTTGAAAATGGAAACAACTGGAATCAATTTGTCGATAAGGATCAACATAACTGCCTGCACTTTTGGACTTTCCTTCTGGCTGCAGCTATCAACCACTATCGTGATGAAGTGCACCAGTATTTCAAAATTTACCATTACATCCCCAGTAATCTTATGTGTTACAGAAAACCAGAGAAGCTGCCAATGCAAGGATATGATTTTGTTGGGTACTCTCAGGCTGTTCAAAGTATATAGCTTTGACCTTTACTGCCTTGTACTGGCATTCAAATAAAGGCAGAAGAGAAGAAAAAACATGTTGAGCACTGACAGAGCTACATTTCACTGGTCAGCTACACTCTGTTAACTGTATCAGTGTTGGTAACTGCAGAATGGAATTCACATTGTTTGTTATGTCAGCAACATGCAAGGAGAGCAAGACCTGGATGAGTGCAAGAAAGCTTGCATAGGCCTAATGTGTGCAATGGTTTGTGTTCTGTGCCACAATTGTGCACCAAAGACTAGGCTGACCCTTGCCCCCTCCTGGCTTGTTAAACAGGCCAGCGGTGGACTGCCTGAGTGGTGATTTACAACAAGGCAGGGTCCCAACATCTCTGAAGGAAGCTGCTGTAAAGACCTCTTCTGAAAAAAAAAACACCTTTCTTGGATCATACTATATTGGATAATTGTAGGACAGTCTCCAACATTCCATTTTTGGGCATGGTACTGGAGCATGTGGTGGCTTCTCAACTCCAGGGATTCCTGGATACGGCAGATTATCTGGAACCATTTCAGTCTGATTTCAGGTCTGGCTACGGGACACAGACACCTCTAGTCACCTTGGTGGACAACCTACACTGGGAACTGGACAGGGAGAGTATTCCTGGACATCTCAGCAACTTTTGATAGCATCAACCATGGAATCCTTCTGGCCCATCATGCTGGTATGGGACTTGGAGGCACTGTTCTACAGTGGCTCCATTCTTTCCTTGAGGGACACTCTGAGAGGGTGGTGGTGTGAGATTCCTCTTTGGCTATTGGTCTGTCGAGTCCATCAGGGTTCTATTTTGTCCCCTGTGCTATTTAACATATACAAGAAACTGCTGGGAGAGGTTGTCTGGTGCCACCAGTATGCTAATGATACCCAGCTCTATTACGCCTTTCCACCTCATTCCAAGGAAATTGTTTCTGTGCTGAACTGGTGCCTAGAAGCGGTAATGAACTGGATGCAAGCAAACAAATTGAAGCTTACTCCAGGGAAGACAAAGGTGCTCCTGGTCAGCCAAAAGACAGATCTGGGAATAGGGGTTCAAACTTTGTTAGATGGTATTACACTTCCCCTGAAAATGCAGGTTCATAGTGCGCCAACTGCACCTGTTCCTGGAGAAATCAAATCTGGCCACAGTAACACATGCCTTGGTTACATCCCATGTGGATCACTGTAATGTACCTTTGAAAAGTGCTTAGAAACTTCAGTTGGCCCAAAGAGCAGCAGCCAGATTGTTAATTGGGGCTGGTTACATGGAGCAAACAACTCCTTTGTTCTAACAGCTCCATTGGCTGCCGATGTATTTCCAGTCACAATTCAAAGTGCTTGTGATGATCTACAGAGCCCTATATGGCTTGGGTCCAAACTATTTGAAGGACTATATCTCCCTTTATGAGCCCATGAGAGCTCTAAGATTTTCGGCAGAGGTCCTTCTCTGTGTCCCAGCACCTTCCCAGGCTTGTTTTGTGGTAACAAGGGAGAGGGCCTTCTTAGTTGCTGCTCCCAGACTCTCTCCCAGGGGAGTCCAGGATGCCACCTGGATTCTTTCTGTCAGCAAGTTAAAACATTTTTAACTTGCTCTCCTTCTGTCAACAGTTAGAACATTTTTATGCCATCAGAATTTTAGAAATTGACTGGGGTGGGCTTTTAATGCTGTGTGGTGCTGTTTTAAGGTTTGTTTATGGTCTTTTAATGGATTTTAATGTTTTTAATGTTTAATGTTTTTAACTTTATAAATTGTTTAAGTTTTTTTTAAAGTAACTTGTATATTTATACTTTTATTGAAGGTTTTGCATAGTTTTAATTTGTATTGTTTAAAATATGCTGTAGCTGTCTTAAGTCTTATTACTGAGATAAAGCTTTAATTTATGTTAGTATTAGCAGACTTAACACATTCCAGCTTGACATGAAAGAAATACTATTTCCCAGTTATAATGAAACAATAAAGAATGACACCTCAGTTGTATTTCAGTTTGGTGCCTCATTCTTTTTCAACTTCTGTGTGAATTAATCTACAGAGCACTGCTAGGACACCCCACAGTAAAACTGAAAGCAAGCGCAGGGATTTAGATCATGAGAAATTCTAAATTAAAGCAGTATTTTGCAGATAACTTCTTCCCAGAACTAGATTTTAACCTTCGTACAGTAGCTTGAAGTCTACTTTAAAATTTTCCATTACTCCTTTTGCCATCCTATCTGAGGGGTCCTCTTGATTGACTTACCTGAAAGGTCTCAGAGCTGGGTGGTGGGCAACAAACTGGAGTGAGTAGGAAACCAGGAGGGGAAATGAGGTAGGAGGACTATTGATTACTGAAGATGATTACTGAAGAGGAATCAAGATAAGAGGAAAAACCAGGACCAGACCATATAACAAGTCGGTATTCAGAACCAAAGGAAATACAACACCACAGACACACACACACACACACGCAGAGAGAGAGAGAGAGAGAGAAAGAGAGAAAGAGAGAGAGAATAGAGCTCAGGCAGACCCTGTTATACAGGCAAAGGAGTAATACACAGACATTCTTTCCCATTCAGGAGGATCCATCCTGGATGGAGTCAGTCAGGAAAGTTCTTCATTCAGAAACTGTAGCAGCATAGCTCACCAACTGGGACAGTGGCCAGGAGTTTCAGACACTGGGAAGTGGTACAGCTGGCCCTCTGGATCTGTAGGGCTTCAGTTCCAAGACCCCCACCACGGATGCCAAAAACCATGGATGACTGTGTCCCATATTATTAAATGGTGGTGACATGTGTGCGGATGCTTCAGCATTTTAAGTATGGGATGTGTGGTCGCTTGAAATCGCAGATCCGAGGCCCATGGATCAGGAGGTCCACTGTAATGCTGCAGCTCACCTCGTGGTACCTGACACCAGTTTTTTTAAAAAATAATGTTTGTTTGGCCTAAAATGAAGGTTTCAACTAGATGCATGGTTTTGTGTTTTAACATTCTTCCCACCCCAAAACAGCTGAAAATAATCAAAATCTGATCAAATGTGAATAGAATGTCACTTCCTGTACTGAAATGGTGATCATGTACCCTCCCATTTTAGATTATATTTGTGATATATGGTCCTCCTACCCTCTATGCAGGTCCACCCTTGCTTTAGATGATATTTTTTGATAATTTAGCTGGCTTGTGCACTGTTTCATACAAGAGTATGGATGAAATTACACAGCTACAGGTTGACCCATGGATTTGGTATCCCTGGTTTCACTTATTCATGTCTGAAAATATATGTTCTCTCTAGGCATTTCTAGATTCTCCAATGTGATTATATAGTCAACTTCCAGTGTTCTACTCATTGAAAATATTAGGGTTCCCTATTATCCACGGTTTCAGGTAACCACAGGGGGGTCTTGGAACATGTCCCCTGCAGATACTGGGGTCAACCTGTACTTACCAATTTAGCACCAACTTCAATTTTCCTGTGTAGCAACTTTGTGAATAAAAGTGGATCACCTTTAATGTCCAACCAGTCTGTGACCCAACCAGCACCAACATTCTGTAACTGCTTAGAAATCTAGAGAAGTGAGGTAAGGGAAGGATGTTTGTAGTAAACATCAGTTAATTTTATAATAGATGTGAAGTTTTCCATGTAGTTAGACCAACTATGCAAAAAATTGCAGATAATTTGATTTAATTAGCTAGTATGCTTAAAAGATCTACAGTGTAAGCCTCCTACAGCCACAAAATGAATTATGGAAAATATCAGGCCTGTCAAAAAAAAATTTCTACAGTACAACCTGCAAAAGTCAGTACATATAACAGGCTAGGGGTTGGCAGAAGATAGATCTGTATCACTGGTAGATCTCTGGTTGATTTGCAGAAGGTCAGCAAGGATTTCTTACTCCCAATTGTTTAATACAACTTATAGTAAAAGTCACAAACCTTTTATCTTTCCCCCCACCCCAAATCATAGGCAAAGCTTTCAGCAACAGTTTGAACTAATCTCTTCCATATGATAAGCTTGTCAAAGTAGTTTTTGAACTTATCTATCTACAGGATGGTATATACTATGCATTTACTACTGCTGCTACTCCTTTTGCTTATTCTTCTATTACGTTTATATATGGATCAGTTCTTCATGTGCCCTTCAATCATTCAACTCTTCCAAGACTCCAAAGCAGTAGTAAAACAATCTGGGTTTGATAAGTGAACTTGGGTTGTTAAAGTACCATGAAAGCACTCTTCATTAACTTTGTCCTTTTTTAACACCACAAAGAAACCTATACTCACTATAAATATACAATAGAAGTGAGGAAACTGTGGCCCTGGGCTGCATGTTGTGCCTTGAAGCTGTTTTTGCAGCCCACCCACACACACCCCCCCCCCAGTTTCCCTGACTGCTCTTTTTCTGCTTGTACTGGAAGTGTGCATGAGATTTAGGGCACCTTTTAAATAGACTGCAGGCTGATCCTGCACTTTTTGAACATAAAAGAATACTCTTTTCTCCGAAGCCAACAGTTTCATCTCCCCTCACCTATTTTTGGCATTTTTTTGTAACCTGTGTGGACCCTGATGTGTATAAAGGGCAGAAAGTTGCCCCCCGGGCCCAACTAAGTTGCTCCTCCATGCTACTCATGATCTGACCAACAAATTACACAGGTCTATAACAGATCAAGGGATTAACTGCATAGTGTGATCTCCTAGGGTTCTATAATCAGGATGATGAGCAGAGTGACTCACTCAAGAATCAAATAAATACATATGCAATCCACAGAAATCCTTCTGGTTTAACATGTGTTAAGGGCTCTCAAGTTCCAAAATGAGAGCTGGATATTTCAAACATGGAATGCCAGCTTCAATTACATAGCCTCCACATAACAATAGGTGTGTCCTAAGAGGTTAAGTCATATCTGCTACTTCTGTGCTTTAAATATTCTTTCCTAAAGATACCTTTCCTTAAAAACAACAACAACACAGTACTGAGGCTGTCATACACACTAATATCCACTACTATATAATATATTGTGTTCCCTTACAGGGAAACCAAACAAAGAAATAGAAACAACTTTAATAGCAAAACAGAATTGTTTTCTAAACAGGTCCCACTTTGTTCATTTTAAAAGAATGAGCAAGCTCTTCCACAGCTTTTCTGTGAGCAATGATCAAGTGACTTTTTAAATTCAACACTGACTTATGATCACATCTCTACATACAAGATGAGGTCTGCTTTCTTCTACCTATTCAGAAGCAAAGTATAAGGCCTACAAACATCAAAACATTCACTTTGGGAATTTATTATCGCCTCTAGGGGATTATGTAAGAGCTTGGATATTTAATTAGTGCATGAAAATATGTTAGACTTCATATAAATTTCTCGATCATTGTTTACATCAAAATGTCATAAAAAGGATTAACTGCATTTTTAAAAAATGGATTTAAAAGAATAGTATTTTTACAAAGCTACCCAGTACCTTATGAGGAATCAGTATCTCATGAAATTCAGCATCTCATGGGGAATCAGATAATTGTAATACAGCATTTTCAATATTAAAATGCCCACTTACAGACTGCACCATCAACAACACAGAGTGAAAAATGTTATTGTTACTGTTATGTTAACAATTAAACAACAGAAATTCTTTTGTCACTATTAATTTCTGTTCTCCTTAAACAAAGACAACCAGCTCATACAGGAAGGCCTTGCCAGCTTCAGGAGGCCGCCGCACTTAGTCATTTCTGAAGCAGAAAACAGAACCTTACTCAGCCCCCAGTAGTTCCAGTGATGCATCCAATCTTAGAGACATGTCCAGGCTCAGTTTTAAGGTTGGAGATCATTTGAGCTTCCCTGATTCCATGCTTCCTTGATACTTCAGCATGGTGCAGGTATGAAGGAAAAGGAGAGCCTGCCATGGTGGGCAAGGGAATTGCTCTAGAAAGAGCCAAGTGACCTTCATGTGTGGAAAAAAGAAATTCAAGGGTAAGGACAGAATTTATCTTTCTCACTTTTTGCTGAGGAGGTTATGTGGATATTTAAAAAATGGATCCTAGCATTACCCAACCTCTTCTATAGCTACGCTTACCTCCCAGGGGTAAAGGATTTTCTGGAGGAGGTATCTTCCAGTGGCCCCCTAAGAGAATGTGAAAGTGTTATCATTTTTGATGAAGGTATGGACTGAAGACCATGTCACTGCTCCGCAAATCTCTTCTACGTGAGTCCTTTCCAAGAGCTGGAGAGATGGGCATTCCTCTGACTGGGCCAGGATTCTCTATAGGATTGACAAGTTATGGAGGAGCAGGCAAGGGCATAGAATCCCCTATACCCTATGGAGGGATGCATCCACCCCTGCTGCTGGATTCACTGCCACTGCTGGGTTTTTGACATTTAAAAAGGGTGGGTGGGGGAAGCACACCTTGTTTTTCAAAGATAATCATATTTCTTGGAAGGTCTTAAGGAGAAAACAAAGTTATGTGGCCAGAACACATCTTTTTTACATGTGAAAATAGAAATGGATTCACTGATGTGCCAATCTTGGCTGTAGAGTTGCTGGAGATGCAGCGAAGTGTGCAAAAATGGGGGATAGGGGAGTTAGCACATGCACTTTCCAGGCTGTGTGCTGCCTCCCCCTACTGTAAGTCAAAGGACTCGAGAAAAAGTGGAGATTTCCTTACCCAGGACTGAGGGCTAGAAGGAAATGAAGGCAGTGCTGCTCTGTGTGTGCAGTTTACATTTTGTGAAATACAGAATTTACCAGGTCTTCAAAGGCTGGGTCAGGAATTAGGACTATCTTGTCATGATGGAAAATGCATACAGTCGTCCCTTCACATTCATGGGGTTTAGGTTCCACAGCCCCCCGTGAATGTGAAAATTTCGCAAATAAAGACTGCCCTCCCCCTCCCTCCCGAAGTGACCACGGGGCCTCCAGAGGCTCTGTAGTCGCCTCCCCACTCCCTCCCCAGGCGACCACGGGGCCTCCGGAGGCCCTGTAGTTGCCTCTTCAGGCCTCCCCATTCCCTCCCCAGACGACCACGGGGCCTCCTGAAGCCCTCCAGAGGCCCTGTAGTCACCTCCCCAGGCCTCCCTACTCCTTCCCCAGGCGACCACGGGGCCTCCGGAGGCCCCGTAGTCGCCTCTCCAGGCCTCCCCATTCCCTCCCTAGGTGACCACGGGGCCTCCGGAGGCCCCGTAGTCACCTCTCCAGGCCTCCCAACTCCCTCCCCAGGCAACCACAGGCCCTCCGGAGGACCGTAGTCACCTCTCTAGGCCTCCCCACTCCCTCCCCAGGCAACCACGGGGCCTCTGGAGGCACTCCGGAGGCTCTGTAGTTGCCTCCCCACTCCCTCCTGAAAGTGGTGACGAGGCCTCAGAGGCCCTGTCGCCACTTTCCTCGGCCTCCCCTCATGGCAAACTGCGAATATGCGGAACCACGAGTGTGGAGGCCGCGAATGTTGAGAGAGGACTGTAGTTCTTTTTTGGATGATTGGACAAAAAGCCTCTTGGAAAAATCTGAGAGCAAAAAGGAATGGGAACTTCAGTTTAGAATCCTGAGGGAAGTTCCTTCCAGGCTCTCAAAGGAGTATGGGTTACGGCTCTCAGTACTATGTGGAGGCTTTCACATGAAGAACCTAATGAACACTGGTGGGGAGTTCATGGATGGCACCCTAACAAATGTTTTGACATGTGAATAGGACCACATATCATGATGGGTTCTCCTATTATCTGTGTTCTATTTTGGCAGCAAGCCAGAAGCAAGTATGCACAGAAGTTCACCAGGTGGGCAAAACAGGAGCTTACCAGCTAGCATCAGAGTCCAGGCAGTCCAGGTCATTAGAGCAAGGCAGTAAATCCAAGGTGTCAGTCTGAGGGAATATCCAGTAGCAAGGTCAACACACAAAGCAGAATCCAGAAGTTAAAAAAGCAGGAGCCAGGAATTGAAAAGACAAGGAGGTTGCTTCCTCCAGAAATGTTGGTTGTCAGTAACACCTGGCTGAGAGCGAGGCTGCAATATTTATGGTCTGGAATCCACTCTCACCTGTTGCCTGATTCTGTTCATCCTATTCATGCCTCTAGTGTTTTTTCAGACTCTATTATTATCGATCAAAATTGCTAGACTATTTTGCTTTCATGAACATGTAGTATAAAGATTCTTGGAGCAACACAAGCCCTCCCAATTCCTGTCTGCACTGAATTGTTGGTATGGTTTGGTTTGTATCTGTATCTTGTGGCTGCTAAGGGGGTATCCCTTTTTGTCTCCTGCCTGAGCATGTCCCTCTGCCCTTCCATTTCCCTGTCAGGATCTGCCTCTGGGTCCTGAGAGCTAAGCCTGACACCCTCTTCATCTGTGTAGCTGTCTGTGTCGTAATCCATACCAGGGGTCTGGGAGGGGGGCATGACAACCTGGGCAATACACTATTCCAGGTAAACAAAGCGGTAAGGATGTGTTGGTTTAAGTTACGTTTATTGGGGGTCAACATCACAAAGGAGCAAAGTAGCTCATGAGAGACAATTGGCCAATGAGGATGACCAGTCTGGGGAGAAGTGTGAAAGCTTCTAGATGTTTCCAAGTGAGAGGTTATAAAACTCAAGAGTGCCACAAGGCACAAGCTGCACCCATCTCTGAGAAATCAGATCTGGCTACAGAGACACATGACTTGACTACATCCTGGTTAGATTACTGTAACACATTCTATGTGGGGTGGCCTTTGGAATCTGTTCAGAAACTTCAGCAGATCCAAAATGCTGGATCAAGGCTGCTGACCAAGCTAGTCAGAAGGAACATATAGCTCCCTTGTTCAAACAAGTTCACTGGCTCCCAGTCCATTTCCTGGCCAAATTCAAAACACTCTAATCTTTCAAAGTTGTACATTCAATGTCTAGCATATATCCGTAAAACAAGCAAAGAATAAATAGAAGTAACTGGGTTCTGTTTAGGAGAGGGAAGAAAAATACTATTTACCTTGATAACTTTGGAAGTATTGTGAGACATATTCAGTTTTTGAGAAGTGTGCTGGTGACTGACATCTCCTTTGATGGGGCTGATTACTACCCAAATCCTTCACAACAGTACTCCATGTTATTCCATAGAATTCATTTCCATGATAAACAGTTGTGTATACAAACAAATGATTTATACTTAAGTAAGGTTTCAGTTTAAGACTAGCAACAATGTTTCCAAGAGGAAATATCAATATTGTATTATTTGTCATTTTTATTTCCTAACACAATATATGTTTCAACAGCTCTTATAAATGTAGCTCTGGAGACTCTGCTAAATAGCCCAAATTAGGTGTAAGGAAGGATAATGCACCTTAATGATTGAGACAGTATGAAAATTAAATCTAATCTTGTTCCATTAAACATGCTCTCAGTTCCATTTTTACAAAATTATTGCATTATGGTTCCTCTACTGTCTATTGAAATAAGCTTTTACAGCAATTTAATTTTCAACTATAAACAAGCCTCATTTTTCACAATGCATCCCCTTGAGATTAGAGAAAGATAATTTAAATTTCTCCAGTCTTGCGGCTACACTAAGATAACCATTTGCAGAGGCGAAGATTTTGTTTTCCTATTTGCAGTAGAGATCATTAAGATATAATTAGACTCTTATTCATGAGTATGAGCACGCTTGCTATGGAGATGCTAGTCACCCAATCAGCATCCTCTGGACCTATGTCGAATATGAAGGGCAGCAGGCATAATCCCCACTTCAGTCTCTGGAGAGTTCTACATTAAACAAACTGCACTAGACATCTCTTTCTCTCTCTTTTGTTATTAATGGAATCCTATTCATGCCTCTAGTGTTTTTTCAGACTCTATTATTATCGATCAAAATTGCTAGACTATTTTGCTTTCAGCAATATGCTGCTGTACTGCCATCCAGATGTGAGTCCTAACGACAACTACGTGTGGTGAATTTTAATCCCACGCTGCCTAAAAACCCATCACACAAATGTGGAACTTGTGTTATATAGAAAAAGACAAAGCAGCCTACCAACAAAAATAACCCTTGGCTGTTTCAGAAACTTTTTTTAAAAATCCACCTTTTTTCCTGTTTGCTGTTCTAGGGTGAATATGTATGAAAAGTTCTAGGGTGAATATGTATGAATATAAACAGGATATAAGCTTGTCTTCTAATGCTTTTGTGGCTGAATGGAGGTAGGACTTAGGAAGACGCCTCCCTGAAGCCCTAAGGAGCTGCTGCTAGTCAGTGTAAGCCAGGGATGGGCAACTGTGGCCCCTAAATGTTGTTGGACTATGATTTCCATTATTTCTAGACACACAGGCAGTGGTGAGAGATGATGAAAGTTGTAGTCTGATAGCATATGGAGGATCTTGAGGTTTCCTATCTCTGGTGCTGACATTGCTCAAATAGATGTACCAAAGAGCTGATGCAGTATTAAGAAGCTTCCACTGTAACTTTCTATGAGGTCTTCCGTTTTTGCTCATTCCACTCCCTAGCTTCAGCCTCTCCCCACCAGATGCCATTAAGGGGCTGGGAGTGTTTCCACAACCTAAGGAATGACTTTTAGGAAGAAACAAAGGAGCTAGGAAACAGGGCTCTGTGAAGCTTAGGATCCAAGTAAAAAATTTTCTGAATGACAGTCTGTTTCCTGAAGTATATGCTTAAAAGGACAGATGCTTTAATCCTATCAGGAAGCACCATGCTGAAACAAGCTTTTGTGCACACTCACAAGACTAGGAGCGACACATACAAATACAATACAGATGTGATGAACCATTTCACACTCTGTGGGCAGGTATGCTTCTTCAATTCACTACGCAAATCAGATAAAATTATGCATTCTCACCAGTTTCAGAAGTCTTGTTGCCTGTGACTATATCAGAGTCAATGAGTTTATTTTCAGAACTATACGTAATAAATTTAAGTGTTAATTACTTTATCCTGTTGCCAAACAATCCAATACATATTTTTAAGAGCAAGACTATAAACTTTCTTTTTCCATCAATGAAATACATGCAGATACTTCCCATGTCTAATAGCAGCACCTAAATGCACAGATAATGATTTTTAACCTGCTGGGGTTACAACTGATGAAATGGGAAAAACCAAAAAAATTAAAAGCAATTCAGACAAACATATAATGGAAGAGTATCATTGTGCTTATTGGACAAGCAAACTACAATTTTTGGATTTAATGAATATTTGGCATTCCATTTGTTTGTTGGCAATACAATGATTTTATTTAATACTCAGCTATTGGAACTAAATATATTGTATATTTAGGGGCAAAAATGGCATCTCAACTCTCCCCCACCAGATCTCAAAGGGGCATGGAAATATTTAAGAAAGTACAATATAGCATCTTTGAAGATTGAGAGGTCAGAATGAAAAGCTGGTATGCAATAGAGATGTAAATAAAGGTGCTTAATTTCATACATGATTTTTTTTTAACAAAACTTAGTTATGAGTTCCCTTTGCTGGAGATATAAGAAAGATACAGGTTCATACTTTCATATGTGGTAGTTTTATGCTAATGTTCACTAATTCTGGTTATTAGTTTTTGAGGAAATCTCTAAAATTACCAATCAACATGTTGGTTAACATGAATTTCCTATTACCAGTACGTGTGTTTCAGGAAGATAATGCAACCCTTAAGAACAAAGAACTGATAAGTTTCTTTTGTGTTGCAGCTAAAATACTAACTGAAAAAATGGAAAGGGGTGGATTTTTCAGGCTTTTGCTGAGAAGCCAGACTAAATATGCCGAACAGCTATTGGACAGCAGCAGTAGTGGCAGGTGACACTGGTAAAGGATCTCTCAGATACAATGACAGTGGGACTATAGCTAAGCCTTCTTCGTACTATGCAGAAGGCAGCAATGATACACCACTCCTGAAGCCTTTAGCCTTCAAAATTCTTTGAGACAATCCAAGATGGGACAAGAGATAGAGCCAGGAGATGACACTCACAGGTTGGAAGGCACTCAATTAGCTACAGAGAAAGAACAGAAGACAAGTATGAGTAGTACTCTGGCTAATGATGCAATAGGACTCAAACTGAAAAGATGTTCAGCTGTTGATGTGCTCAAAGGAAAGTCTGAAGCTGCACAACACATATTATAGGAACATAGAATATGAGAAGCATGAATCAGGGGAAGCTAGACTTTGTAAAACAAGAAGTGGAATAAATAAACATTGCAATACTCAGGGTGAGTGAGCTAAGTGGACAGGAAGAAGACATTTTCAGCCAGATAATGACACAGGGTTTTACTTAGGAATAAAAAGAAGTGAGAGGTGTTGCAAAAATAGTTAAGGAATATAATTCAAAGTCTGACTGAATAATATCAATAAGACTTTAGGGAAAGCCCATCACTATAACCATAATCCAAGTTTATTCTCCAACTATAGAGAAAAAAGAAATGGAAAGATTCTGTGTTGGAGCCCAGGAAGAAATTGATCATGCACGGAAACATGACATGTTAGTAATCACAGGCAATCAGAATGCAAATGTAGGAAACAAAGCAGAACCAAACATTACAGGAGAATTTGGTCTAAGATCAAGAAATTAAGCAGAAGAGTAACTGGTTAAATGTTGTGAAGCCAACAGCTTTTTAATCACAAACACATTCCTCAAGCAACCCAAGAGGCAACCGTATACACCACCTGATGGCCAATACAGAAATCAAATAGACTACATAATGGGAAGCAGAAGATGGAGATGCTCCATCCTTCCTTCAAAAACAAGACCAGGAGCAGATTGTGACACAGACCATGAACTACTAATATCAAAAATTACAGTAAAGCTAAAGAAGGACAGGTTGCTTACCTGTAACTGTGGTTCTTTGAGTGGCCATCTGTGCCCTCACACAATTGGGATCATTGTGCATACACAGATCAAACATGGAGCATTACAGAGCTGAGTAGCTTTTTGGCGGTAGCCCCTCCCTCCCAGGGCACTATACAAATAGAGCCAGAAAGCTACTCCCCTCAGTTCCAGAGTCCGTCATAAAAGGTTGCAGACCTGCCAGAACAGGAGAGGAGGGTGGGTTTGTGTGAGGGCACAGATGACCGCTCGAAGAATCACAGTTACAGATAAGCAACCTGTCCTTCTTCTTCGTGGTTTCTGCACCTCACAGAATTGGGAGAATAATGAGCTTACTGTGGAGATGGGAACAGGTCAGCCCAAGATGGAAGACAGCACTGCTCTGCTAAAGTCAGTGTCTGCTCTAGCTCTGCAGTCAAGGTGGTAGTGGCAGACGAAGGTCAACGGTTCGGACCAGGTGGCCACTCTGCAGACTTCCAGAAGGGAAATGCCCCAGTGCCATGCCTGGGTGGTGGTGACAGCCCTGGTGGAGTGAGGGCAGCTGCTGAGTGGGAGAGGCTTTTTAGCCAGTTGGTACATCAAACTGATAGGGTCTATGACCCATAGGGAGATCCTTTGAGAAGTCACAGGTGAACCTGGGTGGCAACCTCCATAACAGGCAAATAAGTGAGGGGATGACCACAGGACGCAGTGCATGATGTGTAGGAAGCCAGGGCCCTGTGAACGTCAAGCATGTGCAGAGCCTTGTCCAGAGGCAAGGTCAGATTCAGAAAAAAGGAAGACAAGATGACATCTTGGTTCATATGATAGGATGAGACCATCTTGGGGAGGAAAGATGGGTCGAAGCAGATCACCACTTTGTCCCTATTAAAGGTGAGATACGGGTGGTCTGCCGGGAGTGCTGCAAGCTCGCTGGCTCGTTTTGCCGATGTAACCACCACAAGGAATACCGCTTTCAGGGTGAGAAGGTGGAGGTCTACTGATGCTAGAGGCTCAAACAGCTTATTCATAAGTTGGGAAAGGACCAGTGAGAGGGAACAAGAATGTACCGGGTCCTGGACCGGTGGGTAGATTAGCAAGGCCCTTGAGGCAATGCTTTATGGTAGTGTTCCGAAATAGAGCAGCAGAGGCGTGGCCCTCTGGCTGGTGGGCTACTATGGCTGAAAGGTGGACCTTCAGGGAGGAGAGCACTAAACCCTGTTCCTTGAAGTGAAGCAGGGAAGACATCACTAAGTGGGTGTCGGTGGTCTGAGCCGGGAGCGAGAAGTGCTGTTTGAAAGTGTAAAAACAGTGTCACTTTGCCACATAGAACCTACAACTGGCCAGTATTCTTGATGCTAGGAGGATCTGTTGGGTGAGGTTTGGGGCCAGCGGATCCTACAAGTGCTGAGTCGAAGAAACCCCAGGTTGGGGTGTAAGAGAGTGCTAGTGGCTTGAGTCAGGATTGTTGGGGATGAAGGGAGACGAAGGTAGTCCCCTTGTGCCATGTCAAGGGGAGGGGGGAGAACCATGGTTGTCTCAGCCACCACAGGGCTTGTAGGATGCAATCCATGTGGTCGTCCTGAATCCTTACCAGAGTCCTCGTTATCAGAGGGAGGGAAGAGGTACGTGAGTGGGTCAGACCATCAATGTAAGAAGGTATCACCGAGAGATCCCTACCCTATGCTGCCCCAAGAGCAAAAGTGGGGGAGTTTGTGATTGGAGTGGGAGGCGAACATGTCTATCAACAGCAGCCCCCATCTCCTGGATATGATGTAGAAGATCTTGTCCCAGAGACTCCATTTGTGGGGATGAAGAGACGACCTGCTGAGAGATTTGGCAAGGTTATTGTCCATTCCCAGGATGTGAACCGTGGTGGGGTGTATCCTTCTGGGAATGCACCATTTCTGGAATTGAGAGGCTATCCTCGTCAGAGTAGAGGAGTGGGTGCTGCCTTGTTTGTTTATGTAGTGGACCATGGTTGAGTTGTCACACATGATCTGAATCGTAGAGTGGAGAATAAGATCCCTGAAGGCTTTGAGGGCGTTCAGAACCGCTAACATCTCCAAGGCATTGATGTGAACATGGTGGGGGAGGGAGGACCAGGAGCCCTCCACCATGGAGTTGTTGCAGTGAGCACCCCAATGCTAGAGCGATGTGTTGGACATGAGCATGATGGTGGGCGAGGGCGTCTGAAGGACATACCTGTGCGAAGGTATGCAGGGTGAAGCCACCAAAGGAGGGACAGGCGTACTAGTGGAGGTGGAAGAAGCCACTTGTTGGGAGAGTTGCGATCTCCACAGAAATGGCAAAGGAATCAAAGTTGAAGTGTGAGGGTCCTGTGCTTGGCGTGGGACACCACCATGGTGGTGGATGCCATGTAACGCAAAAGGCACATGAAGTGGACTGCCAGTACTGAGTGTTGGGACAAGATGTGGTGAATGAGGAGAGTCACAGCCTCCTCAAGGGAGTCAGGGAAGAAGTTGCAGCCTGTGGAACAGTCCAGGGCAGCCCAATGAACGGAAGTGTTTGAGAAGGAAGAAGGTAAGATTTCTCCAAATTGAGGTGGAGACCCAATTTCACTAGGAGGTGTAAAGTGATGCAGACGTGGAGGCGAAAGGTGGTCCTGGACAGAGCTGTCAGAAGCCAGTTGTCCAAGTAGGGAAAAACAGACACTGTTGGTATGAAGATGAGAGACGGCGACCGCTATCACCTTGCTGAACACTCAGAGATGTTCATAGACCTATGGAGAGAACTTTGTATTGGTAGAGCATGGGTCCCACTTGAAGTGTAGGAATTTCCAGTGTCTGGGGTAGATGCATATGTGGAAGTATGCGACCAGAAGTTATGTGGAAGCGAACCAGTCTCCCTTTCTTAAGAGGAGGAGAATGGAAGCTTACATGACCATGCAGAACTCTATATGGTGAACGAAGTGGTTTGCCCAGAGGTCCATAATGGGGCAGAGGGAACCATCTCTTTTTGGAATGGTGAAGTAATGGGGGCGGAATACAGAAGAGGTTGCAGTTTATGGCAGGAGTTGAATGGTGTTTTTGGCTAGGAGGGAAGCAATTTCTTTGCAGAGGGTAGGCGATGAACGTGTGTAGTGGAAAATGCAGGGGGATGGGTGAATTTGATGGTATATCCAGAGTCCATGATAGTGTTTACCAATTTGTCTGAGGAAATGGCTTCCCAAGCCCAGGCGTGAACAGAAATATCCGGGGGTCTGGAGGAGGTGAGGTGGTTGGTAAGTGTGGGTGAAATATCGCTTGGCCACACTCCATAGTCAAAGACATTGTTTATTGGACGAGCACTATTTTGAGTGAGTAAAGACTGGTAGTGTGCTTTTCCCAAATGTTGCTGTTGCTGGTGTTTAGGAGCAGACCACTGGTAGAAGGAGGCCATTGAGGTGGACTGGTAGGAGGGCTTGCGCCAATATGGCTTGGAAGGGTGGTACTGCCAGTATGATTGGGAAATGCCCATTTTCTTTGCCGTTGTGCAGGCTTTTACAAGGGTAGCCATGGCCTCATCAGTTCTGGTGTTGAAAAGGCCCTCACCGTCAAATGGCAGGTCTTTGATCTGCTGGTGGGTTTCTTTAGTGATGCTGGCAGATCGAAGCCAAGCATTGTAGTGGAGCTCCATGGCCATGGCCATTGACTTGGCGGCACATTTGGCTGCCTGGTGAGAGGTGGTGATCTACTGCGCCACTAGTCTGTGGGCCTCCTGCTAAAAGAGAGTGGCCATACTTTTATGGTCATCCTGGAGATATGATAAAAAGGAAGCCATCTTTTTCCAAAGGAACTGTTGATAGCCGGCCATGCAAGCTTGGTTACTCGGACCACCAAAGAGGCCAATGAGTAGAATCTCCTGCCAAGGAGATACAAACGGCAACCCTCCTTGTCCAGTGGAGTGGACAAGATGGAGCGTCAGGTGGACTTAGCCTGGGCGGCATCCACAATTACAGAATTTGGAGGAGGCTGGGAAGAGAGAAAGAGAGCATCTTCAGAATGAATCTTTTACAGATACTATCTGAGATTTGAGATCAAAGTTGAGTGATTTTGCCGTGCGAATGATAAAGTCTGCATAAGGGCAGAGGTCCTCTGAAGACGCACCTGGAGAAGCCTCCCGCTGGTTGTGAGGGGTTTCTGGAGAGCAGAAGTTCAGTGTACTGGTGCCCTGGAATTCCTAAGTTCAGCTGAGAAATCAGGGGGATTGGGGGATTGATGAGGCTGAGCTAGTTGCCCAGAACTGGGTTTGGGAACGGGATAAGGTAGCTTAGGGTGAGACAGCAAGGGGGTTGCCAGTACCAGAGAGCCCAGTGTTGTGCACTGGAGGAGCAGCGCTCATGTGTCAATGAAGGGACTTATGGTGGCGGTCCCTGTGGGTGTTGCGGTGCCGACAGTGTGCCGGGTATCGATAATAGCGCAGCTCCGGAGAGGGCAAATAATGGGTCCCTTGGAATCAAGGGTTACCGAAGGGGTACCAGAGGTTGTACCAGGAAGACAAATCATTGCCAAATTCTTGATTGGAACGGGGAAAATGTGAGTGGGAACTTCTGCGAGTTTGTAGAGCCAGTGTTTATCATGCTGATCACGTCAGGTATGGTGGCAATACTGAATTGTATCAACCTATATGTTTAATTTGTATGTTGAAGGTATCATATGCAAAACTGGATTAGACTCAGAGGAAGGAGATGTGAAGACTGGAGAAAGGATAATCAACAATTGAAGATATGCAATGACCCCATACTACTAGCAGAAAATAGCAAAACTTGGATCAATCACAGTAGCACCCCCGTATCCACTGATTGGCCAACCGCAGATTCAATTATCCGTGGTTGGCAGGGGGGAAGGGAGGGGGAAGGAATTGCACCTGTCCCCTCTCTTCCCCTGGGATGGCTCTGTTTGTGGCGGGGCCATGGTGAACGAGGGGGGGAGGAATGGTGTAGGAGCAATCACGCCTTCCCCCTTCCTTCCCCTGGGATGGCTCCGTTCACAGCGGGGCCATGGTGGGGGTGAAGGGGGAAGGGGGGGCAGGAGCGATGATGCCTTCCCTCTCCCTTCCCCTGGTATGGCTCCATTCACAGTCTGCCATGGCAGGGATAAAAGGGGAAGGGGTGGGGGCAGGAGGGATCGTGCATACCCCCCCTTCCCTGGGAGGGCTCCTGCTGTGGCAGCAGGGTGAAGGTGGTGGATGCCATTCACTATTATCTGCGGGATTCACCATCCGTGGGGGGGGGCAGAAGCAATCCCCCATGGATGCAGGGGTGCTACTCTACTGAAAAAAATCTAGGAAGAAAGTGCAAAGGTACGTTTGTACTTTAAGAACTCACTTTCAAAGTAGAGCATAACATAAAGTATAATGAAATGTAGTATCTATCTGACAAATTGAGGTAGCAGAATAAAAGTCACTCTAAGTGTTTCACATAGAAGTCAATATTTCACATTCACATTAGAGATTGAGATGCACTCATTTTAAATAATTTTTAAATTTGAGATTGACCTTTATATTCATTTTCAAGAAAGGCAGGAAGATCTGTTTTAATATCAAACATTCCTTTAGAAATAGTCTCCATTTTAGAGAAAACCCTGGATCAAAAATGAATCATTTCAGAAGTCAAGAATACAATTGGCAGTGATGACACAAGAAAAAAAATGAAAAAGAAAGGATCTAAGCTATATTGGTATACTAATGGTGTATTCTGCAGTGCAGTCGAAATGTCCAGGGCCTTACTTAGAGGGCAATGAAAGGGAACACATGCAAGTTAATTTATATTTTTATTTAATATATATTTTGTTTAGTATATATATTGTGTTTAGTATGAAAAACTGCTATCAGAAAGGACTGGTATTGCTGATGTTGATAAATATAGAGGGAAAATCTGAAAGGTGAAATTGTAAATCCTTGAAAAATGATGCATGGTGCATTTGTTCCTACAGAAATGTTTTCAATTTTCTCCAAAAACATTGGTGAATGTTCATTCCAAGAAGATAAAGAACAAATATTTTAATTGGATGAACATATATTAAAAAAACCTACTTAGCAGCTAGATTTGCACACAATAGTAAACCAGGATACTGGTGAATGCTGGCTTTGCTGTTGTCATGTGCCTTCAAGTAGTGTCTTGGCCACCCTCTCTCAGGGGCTCAGTTACACGGGAGAATTAAGTGCGGAAAATATCGCCTTACCTCCCTTTCGCACCAGTGGCCATTTGTTCCCACGATTTTCTCCGAAAGTGGTTGTAGCGAAGAATTTGCTATTTTGCAGTTCACACAGCCATGCTGCTCCAAGGCCCCTGCCTGATCGCATGGAGTTTTGTGTCACCTCCCATGTTCCCCTGCTGGAGGAGAATTGCGTTGGGGCACATGCTTTCTTCGCATGCTCTTCCCGAGCCACACGGAGGGCTGTGTCGCCTCCCCCCTGTCCTTGCCATCTTCAGGCTGCACAGTGCCCCTACCAACCTCGGCCCACGTGGCCGATTGATGGTTCTTTTGGGCCCCACTGGGAGGCCGAATGACAGCCTTGTGAGTGGTGTAGTGCTGTAGTTGTCGTTGGGCCTCGTCGCCCCCCCCCCAGATACTGACCCTAGAGGCCTCGAGAGCAGTGCAGTGGTTCATGAAGCCATGCCATTCCCGGGGCCTCTAGGGTCAGTGTTTGTGGTGCAGGGGGTAGCCGAGGCCCAACAACAACAGCGGGATGCCACTCACAAGATTGTCATTGGGCCTCCCAGCAGGGCACAAAGGAACCATCAAGTCTGTCATTGAGCCTCTCCTCCCCCCATGCCACAGACACTGACCCTAGAGGCCCTGGGAGTGGTATGGCTCTGTGAACCACTGTGCCACTCTTGAGGCTTCTAGGGTCAGTATCCACAGCGTGGGGGGTGGCCAAGGCACAACAACAACAACAACAATGCTGCACTGTGCCTGAGGCTGTCATTGGGCCTCCCAGAAGGGCGCAAAGGAACCACAGATTGGCCATGTGGGCCAAGGTTGGCAGGGGCACCGCGCAGCCTGAAGATGGCAAGGGCACGAGGGAGGTGACACAGCCCTCTGCAAAGATGACAAGGGCATGGTGGAGTCTGGCAAGGGTGCGGGGAAGGTGACAAGGGTGTGGGGGAGTCCACAGCATAGTGGGGGAGGGTAAGATCCCATGGTGAGGCAGCACAGCAAACTCCTTCTTCTTGCCGCTGCAAATCTGCCCTTTTGCAAAATGTTAGTTTCCACGACCGCTTGTGAATTTGGTGTTCACACATCCTTTTGTGACCATTTTTTTCTAAATATATTGCTTCTTTTTAAAAAAAAAGTCAGAAAAACTAGCGAAAGCTGTTGCTGCACTATTTACTGGATATTTTTGCCTCCCTCCTTCTGAATAGAGTGACTTAGGCCCAAAATGTGTGAACCATTAGGATTCTGGGTGAATTAGTTGAAGATATTCTTTTGCCATGTAAATGAGACCCAAAGTTTTCTTGGCAAAATGTGTTCAGAGGAGGCTTGCCTTTGCCTTCCTCTGAGACTGAGAGAGAGTGACTTGCTCAAGTGAATGCTGGCTTACTATGAATGAACTGCACGCTGGTTTACAGAGACAGCTTGCTCCTGCTTGCTTCCTCTCACAAGTAAAAGCAGCTAAACTAATCAGAAATCAGTTTCCTGTGACATTCAAACCCAAGATCTTGGTAAGTTCTCAAACAAGGAAGATTTTTTAAAAACATAGCTACTGTCTTATTCGTAAACTACTTCATGACAGTCATATTAAATATTTTTGGTTGGTTTTTTTAAAAGGCATTGTGCCAAAAATTCCTGTGTGTTAATGGTGGGCCTGGATCCATCGTTAAGTATGAAACAGATTCCATACTTCTGCAAAATTGTCTTTTGCTATTTGTCCCCTGGCCACTTGAGCTTTTATGGTCTATTTTTCAGCTGGAGCAGTCCATCGGAGCTGTCCAGTCAGCCTCACAGAGATAATCCTGTGCTTTTGCAGGATCTTGCTATTTTGGCTCTAGCAGTTCCAGTCATAACAGATCAGATCTTTATGTGGCAATTCTGCATTTTCCCCATGAAAAACTGACAGCATTAACAAAGATTCTAAGAAAACAATATTATGCCTCATCATTTAATTTAACCAACTTAGAATATGACAAATGAATCCTCTATGATGATCTTATAAACGTTTGAAGTTAACCCTCTTTTCTTAAGGGAATTATACAGACAGTTTCATATGCAGTTAAAGCTCTCGACAATCCTAGAGATCTATGTACATATGCAAATGCAGTAACTTGGGCAATTTGAAATCAGGATGTTCTTAATTCTTCTAATTTTTCCTGCAATTGATTAGCTCTAAAGGGTTTACCTTCTGTAAGGAGAGCTCACTTCTATACATACATACTTGTGTCCAACTGGTAAATTGTATCTGTCCTTAAGTTTTAAATTCAGATGTTTTAGAAAAGGGCAGAGTGCAGATAATGGTTGAACTAATAATTTCACATATTTTTGCCAAATGGCTAACACTTCCCTTAAAATGGATTTATAAAGTTAATATGGAGTTTATGATTATTAGACGAAAACATTAAATAATCATATAAATTTTTTTCTAAGTGTATGTCTTGGTACATCCAGGTAGTTGATTTCTATGCTTTAATAAACATCATTTATGCTAACTGAAATGCTTCACAAGATTTTAAGAGATAAGGTATTGTCAAACCTCCTCTAAAAGACAGCCTTGTATTTAATTCCATCTATCAATTTCAAATATGTGTTTGAGGCAATAACTCAGTCAATAGTTTTTGGCCATCTTTTCAGAGTCTCCCATCCGAATGGTTTAAAAAAGAAAAAGAAACCTAGGGAAAATATAAGTTTTGCCATTGGCAATCTTCCCTTAGAGAGAGACAACTTCATTTCTTCAAGTTACACCCCCAAACAAGGAAGCATTTGTGAACTTTAAAAACTCTGCTTTAATCTTCTGGCTTACAGAAAACCATAAACCAGAATCCCAGGTTTGGCCATCACAGTTAAATTTCCAGTTTTTGATTACTAAGCTCAGGAAGGAGGAACGTATGGCATTTAAAGATGTGGAGGCCTGCAGGGAAGAAAACAAGAAAGAGGTGGAGGAAAGTTTTTTTTTTTTCCCCTGAAGACTTTTTCCTCCAGAAAAATATGGAATATTTTCTTTTAGAATAAAATATTTATGACAAAGTGTTCTATATTTACTCCTTCTGCATTATTTCTAAAATTTATGCAGCCAATTGACTTATGTAAGACTATGCACAGTATCTCACATCATAGTACTTCTTGGTCATGGCTTCTTTTCCTCAGTTCTTTTCATAGAAATGAGTATATTATGTCTGCTTGGCACTATGGAGAACTAGAAGAGACAAAATAATTGTATTTGTTTTACTAATGTTCATGATTTCTTCTGTTCTTGTTGTGGTTCTTACCTGCATAAACTGGCAAAAAACCTGGCTTCCTTATAGTTCATGACCTTGTAGCTCCGTTTATAACAAAAATTAAATTTCAAAGTACTGTAAATGCAATGTATTTTTTTAATTTTCTGAGTAAACAGTACTTTTAATATATCAGGTATGATACTTTTATGCCAAGCCAAGTTATACACAATGCACTTTATGTTCTGAAAATAACAAAGTCTATAAAGGATGCTAATTTTCATTTTTTTCAATTTATCAAAAAAAATTCTAGTTAAAAAAAATGTAGAAAATTGATTTTTTTTCCATAGCTTCAAACCTCCTGGAAATTTTACTTCCCTATGACCATTCAAATGTTATTGGTCCACAATTCCCATCAGTCCTAGACTGCAAAACCAGTAGTAAAGGATGGTGGGAGCTGCAATCCAACAAAATATGGAAGGGCACATAGGATTATCTGCCTACTGTAGTGGGAGAAGCCAAGTAGGAATCAATTTAGTGGATGGTACACTAGATTCACCAGAATCCTGGCTTGCCTTTCAGTATAAATGTCACATAAAGCAAAAAGTAAGAAATATAAGTAATAAATGAAAACCAAAATAACCTTCCAGTGACACACTCTGGAAAAGTTTTAAACATTTTTTCCCAAAGCTAGATGTCAGAATGTCTCTAGCTGCACTGCATCCACAGATCTTAAAGGACAGGGCCATGTGCATAACTACCAAAGATGGTGAAATGTTAGGTTCAAAGAAAACAATCAAACTTAGAATTCACTTCTATTGTTTTCATTATAGTGGGCTTAATACAGAAGTTAACCAGATCTAAAGCAGAAATTAATGAATCTGAGGACATAGGCAAATGACAAGTAAAATTCTTATTTGTCCAAATACAACATTTATATATGTACACAGGTACCTAGTACGTGCCTGACCTTTAGAAAATGAAATCTTCCCTCTCAATTACCAGATCCTCTATTCAATGTATTTAGAATAGCGTATACCATTTGGATTCTACCAGCCTTCAAAATAAAGATAATTAACTGAAGCATAATGAAGAAATCTGTTCAGATTGTGGCAGCACCATTAGCCTGAACACATCATCCAAGTTGTTATTTAATTACAAAATGGGTAATAAGATGGAGAGGTACATAATTAGTTCATAACTTCTCTTAGACTGAAATGTCTATCCAGACAACAAACCTGAGTATCTGAGAACACACTAATGATACCGGTACCTATGACAGCAGATGTAGAATAGTGGCTAAGAGAGAGGAATATGTCACTGTATGAATTCTGTCTCTGTCATGAATTCAGAGGCAAGCCAATCTCATCCTACCTCCCACCCTACCTGCAATATGAGGGCTAATAATACAGTTGTCCCTCCATATTCATGGATTTGGCATTCTCAGATTTAAGTATACACGGCTTGAAAATATTCTTTAAAAAATAATAATCCAAAAAGCAAACCTTGATTTTGCCATCGTATATAAGCAACACCATTTTGCTATGCCATTGCATATAATGGGACTTGAGTATTCACGGATTTGGGTATTCACGGTGGAGGGGGGGCTGGAAACAAACCCCAGTGATGTGAAGGAGCAACTGTACTGACTTAACATAACAGGGTTGTTGTGAGGAGGACAAGACCTAATGCAAGTGAAGCATTTTGAACATTGGATAGACATTTTTTTTTAATACAGTGCTCCCACCATATTGACGGGCTTGCCACCTGATGATTGGAGCTTCCATGGATTGCCATGCCCCATAGTAATCAATGGCAGCACGTGTATGTGGGCACATCAGCATGCGGGTGCATCAGTGGACTGCCATTCATTCATATGGGACTTGAGCTCCTGCATTTTTTCCTATCCTCAGGGGGCTCATAACCAAACCCCCATGGATGGGAAAGGCCCACTGTATATCGAATGTACATGAGGAAAGTTATTAGAGATGGCACAAATGGATTTAATACCTTAGACATGCATCTCAGTCCTATATTCTATATCCATCTTCCAAACTTGGGAAAGCTGTTAGATCACATTTATTTGACATACAAAAACATGAATTACTGTGCATATAAACATAGGCCAAGGCAGAGACAATGAGGGATCAGCAGATGCCATGATCCCACTGTCCATACCATTTTACCAATATTGATAAATATGTGAATGATGCCCTTGTATATTACATTATAATTACAATGGTCACCTCTCATACTATTCTACTACAGAAAGGAAAACAGACATATGCATAAAAGTTGCCTAATTACACAATGTTTAAAGCTTTAGCAATGATTGTATTTGAGAACTATGCATCAGTGCAAGAGATTTTTCTGGATTATATTCCAGGAGACACCAGAATAGTTGGTGCTATCACCATTTCACATCAAATGATGTCTGTGAATTAGAAAAAATGTTGGTCCCTCTAGTATTTCATTTCAAATGACAAGCCTTTGGGTGAATTTCATGCATCAGATAATTCTGGACTGTCACTCCCATCACCCCAACCAGCATAGTGATGGATTATGGGAGCTCCAGTACAACATCCAAAGAACACAAGTTGCCCATATCTGACTTACATGGTTAGCAGAGTTATGTTCAGTAAGTAGCTCAACCTATCCTATGTAGCATCTGGCTGGCAAAACTACCCTTGTCTAGTGTGGCCTGAGGATCTGGATGCCACATGTTATTTGACTCATGTTTCTCCTAGTTCCTGACCTGCCTACCTGACCTCTCTTTAGACTGTAGTCTGTGGCCATTGCTCAAAACAAAACAAAACAAAACAAAACAAAACAAAACAAAACAAACAAACCCCTCCTTGAATAAACAGGGAGTTTCTGGTCTGTGGCCATTACTGAAGAAACCCTCATTCAGAACTTGTTTTGGATGTAATGTCCTGTCACAAAGCGGTAAAGCAGTTTTCAATAGACCATGACCAAATCCAAATTAAGATGAAAACTTTGGAATAGGTAGGGTGCTCCAAAGTACCACAGAATTTCTTATGTGTATATATATGTCTGTCTTCAAGTCACCTGTTAACTTATGGCGATGCCATGAATTTCATAGGGTTTTCTTAGGCAAGGAATACTCAAAGAGGTGGATTTGCCAGCTCCTTCCTCTGAAATGTAGCCTACAGTATCTGGTATTCATTGGCAGGCTCCCATCTAAGTACTAACCAGAGCTGACCCTGCTTAGCTTCCAAGATCAGACAGGATCTGGTACCTTTAGGGTATTTAGGCTGCATCACAAAAGTTCTTAACCACTGCTTATGTTCCTTTTGGGAGGTATTAAAACTGCCCTAACAACTTGGCAGTGATAGTTAGGGAAAAACTGACCTTGTGAACTGAATAAAACATTGTACAAAGCTGCACTGCCTGCTTTTCAATGCAATCATATGCATATTTTCTTAGGCATAGAATTTTACTTAAAAGGCAGTTACTCCCAAATAAATACTGAATACATAATACTGAAACTCACTAATACAGCTATGTCTCTAAAAACTATCCCACGTAAATGTTCCTAGAACAGCAATCTGGAGTTTAAGTAACATGACAATTAAAACCCAAACTCTTAACAAGGAGATGTTTCTGACAGACAGACTGAGTTATTACTGTAAGGCAGTTGCTATCAGACACAGAAACTTTTCTGTTATCTATCTATAGATATAACTCGCTTGGGTATGTTGCCATTTTCAGTGTGCTGATTGGTTGCTTAGGTGTCGGGATCTGCCTCTCCTCACAGGACTAGGCCCCTGGCTGCAACAGCCCACACAGCCTCTTGGCAGACCCAGGCCCTGGCTGTGGGAGCCCTTGGAAGAACCAGGGCCAAACTATCAGACCCAGATGGCTGCAATCATGCAGCACACCTGAAGCAGCCAGGGGAACTGCTATTTAAGAGTGGCATTCCGCACTCTATCTTGGCCACCACAACATGGTTTTCTGTGCTGTTTACAGCTGAACCTTGCTTTTGGGTTGAGGCCTTGGGCCTTCTGTGCTGTCTGTAGCTATTCCTTGGGCCTTCTGTGCTATCTGTAGCTTCTCCTTGCTCTTGGGCCTTGGGGTGGAAGCATGTGGAAAGCTTCAAGTTATTTTTAAACATGGTGACAGAGGGTCTCTTGCATCCTGGCACATGTGGGGTGTAGTGTGTACATGCAGTTCCATGGTGGTGGACTCCCTCTGCTATCCCCACTGAAGCAGAGAAATCTCAAAGAACCACCACCACCATTTTTTCAAGCAGGATTACTATACTGACCGGTGTATAAACCGACCCATGTTTTCCAGGTCAATTTTTTGGCACAAGTTTTTCAATTTATGAGTATATACAGTACACCAAATTTATATTGCATTGCCACTGAATATGAAACCATATGCATCTTATAACATTATTTTGTATAAATTGAGTACATCTTGCTCAGAAATAAGAGGCAAATAATATTACATAGTAAGATTGGTGAAATTTGGTGATCAGTACCCCAGCTGATGAGTACACCAGATAACAATAAAAGGTCTTATTTCTTTTATGTTCCATTTTTGCCAGCAGTTATCAAAATTAGACAGCATTCAGGCAGCTTTTCAAATATCATACAACATTTTCTGATACAGCTACCCAATACAAAGAAATTCAAAAGCACTTTTAGGGGATTGATTTTCAGAGGATGAATGTGTAGTATGTTGATAGTAAGCATTTGTTCTGATGTATCTATCTACAAGTTTGGCATAAAACCCATGTTAACACCACCCTAACATCATGTATTATGTTAAAAATGATGCAACTATTGATAAATCCTTACCTACTGACACAGTGAATCTGGAGTACTGTGTAACAAATTATAATTTTTTATCATAATTAGGTACCAGCTTAGCTGTTGTGCTTGTACAACTGTACACTAGTAAAATTATGCCAGTCACTTTAAACTACAGTTACTATTAATTTTGTTTACAACTTAAAGCTATCATCACTTCCACAATGTTGACCAATTTTTCCCTGTTAGTGGGTATTAGGTCCAAGACAGTCAATACTCCTATTTTCTTCCACATTCTGAAAAATTAAACTGTCAGCCAGGTAAGAGAAAAAATTATTGGACCTTACATATTTGGCAGAGTTTAACTTTCAAAAGATATCCAGGTTGTTAAAGTTGCTCATTGCTACTATATATCTCTTTTTAAAAGTTAGTAAACGGTTCTAGGAAAGCATTATCCAAATCTTCAGTCTGGCTTGAAGGTGTATAGCAGGTCCCCACAGTGATATTACTATTGTTTCCCTCTTCTATAATTTTACCCAAATGCTTTCAACATGTCTTTCATGCTCCAAATCACTACTTCTCCTCTCTTCCTGTTTGGAGTATTCCTGTTGAAGAGAATATACCCTTCAATTGCTGCATTCTACTCATAATTTCCATTGCACCAAATTTCTGTGATGCCTATTAAATCATATTTACCTTCCTGCTGGAAGAGTTCACATTTGTCTTATAGAGACATTGGAAACCATGACTCAATCCCTTCAACTGCTTATTTTTCATGTCTGTTGGTGGCTACATACCACCACCCATTTCCCCTGCATCCCCGATGCAAGTGTCCTCAATATCTGGTGTCCCCGTGTCCTCTTAAATGCTGTTTCATTTTAAAGCCCTCCTGATCAATATATTCAAAACTACTAGTAGCCATGATCTTACCAGTCACTGGTAGGTGTAGTGCATCCCTTACCAGAGATCCTTCTTTATGGAAGTGCAGCCTATGACCCATGAATTTTTGGTATTCCCAAAAATACCATCTGTGCAGCTAGTTCTTATGCAATTTTCACAAGAAGGTGAGAAAACAATCTGCGCTCCAAAATCCTTCTGCTTCCAACCCAGAGCCTCAAAGTCACTTGCAATATGTAGAAGGTTGTATCTGGTAGGATCATTATTTCCCACATGGAACAGAAAGAATGGGATATGGCCAATAGCCTTGATGATTCTTGGCATGCTACATCTTGGATCCTTGTATTGGGAAGGAGCAAACCTTTTGGAACATGAAGTTAAGGTCCATCTATTAAGTCCACATAATGTTGCCTCCTTCTTCCCAAACAGAGAATCACCTACAATATCACAGGCCTTTTCCTCCTCTGGCAAATGGAAGGAGTCTCTTCACCACAGAGCCCTCCAGGGATATGCCTGTGCTCTCTGAGGCATGCCTGCAGCTGTTGTCCCAAAATCATTGTCCCAGGGGAAAGACTGGAATTCACTGCATAGCTCTGAAGGCATGACATTGTTCTGGGTCATTTTACTTCTATGGTTCTGCATCATTCTTCCAAATCTTTGCTTCCTGCATTTGATAGTTTTCCTCATTCCTAGTATGCCACTGTTACAAGAGAGTCTGCTGCACTTTGTTGAAAAGCTCTTCATTTTCCCTGATGAGTCTAGTGTGAACGGGTGGGCTTTAAATTCATTTTACATACATGTTAAAAATCATGAGGCTATATGAAGCCTGCAGCTACTGCAGTGGACAAAGGCCAGGAAATATAACAGTCATCCCCTAGCAGTATTACATCCTGGACCCATTGCTCTAAAAAGCAGTCATTAACACCATATCTTCATGTCTCTTTACAAAGAGACATTCCATAAGGACATCATGTCTAATGTTTCTGAAAATGACTCATTAGCTATTTCAAGAAAAGTGAAAAGTCACTCCATGTGGCAAAATAAACAAGATAATCAATACTGCTCTATACTCATACTATCCAAATGTCAGCACAAATCTTCTACCAGCAGTTTCTATCCTAAATCCAGGCTGAAAGTAGATTATCAAGCGTCTAAATAAACAGTGGCAACACAGGATTTTCTCAGAAGGATTAACTTTGAAACTATCTGTTTATCCTCTCCATTGACATCCCCTTGTCATGGGAGAGAGGCTTGCGTACCCTAATGATGTTTTGAGCTATGCTGGCGGTGGCACAATAGCCAACGGTAGGGTCTCCCATGTCACAGATCTGTGCAGAGCGCAGTCACTCCCTGTTCATCCGAACAGGGGATAAGCAACGAAAACGTGTGCTTTGTGAGCAAACAAATACTCCTTTGGTGCAAAAGTAAGTCCATGCCAAAATTCTTTTAGGCTTTTATTAATAACAATTAAATAAAAAGGAAAACAATAACAGAAAGCATTTAACCATGTTTTCTAGGTTCTCTCTAAGCAAGAGAGGTACACACAAGCTTGAAGCTCTTTTCCATCTCAGGAACAAAACAATATAACCCCTCCCAGTTATATAGACCATAAAACTTAGTCCTTGGGAGAACCGAAAGTAATCCAATCTTAAGTTTCGTTTCTCACATACAAGCCCAAAAAACAGAATAACAAAAACAGACAGATTTATTACCTTCTGATAGCTAAAGATGGCGCCAGGCATGTCTGGCTAAAAAATTATTCAGGGAGGGGGAGACAAACTCCTGATCTCAAAAACTATTTTCCCTGACACCCCTCTAATTTTTCATCCAGACATTGACATATCATACCCAGTCTGTCACACAAAAAATCATGCTTAATATTTCCCAACGCTTTAGTAAATAAATCTGCTATATTTTCTTCACTGGGACAATACACCAAATCAATTAAACCATTTTGAACAGCTTCCCTAACATTCTGAAATTTTACAGCCACATGTTTTGTTCTACTTTTAACACCTTGTGCTGTAGCCATCGCTATACATGCTTGAGAGTCTTCAAAAACTTTAACAGCTTCTGAAATTGGCATACCTAAATCACTAAAAATTTGTTTTAGATAAATCAGCTCATTTACCACGCTTGACAACGCGGCAAATTCTGCCTCAGCCGAGCTTAAAGCAATAGTGGATTGCTTTTTTGACCCCCAGTGTATGGCAGTGCCAGCATAAAAAATTATCATCCCTGAATCAGAATATCTATTTTGGATTTCGCTGGCAAAACTGGCATCGCAAAAAACTTCCAACTCATGAGAACCTTGTGAACTTATTTTTACGCCATAATTCAAAGTTCCACGCAAATACCTTAATAAGCGTTTCAAACCTTGCCAATCATGTTGAGTTGGTTTTGACACTTTTCTAGACAAAACATTTACAGCATATTGTATATCTGGACGTGACCATCTTGCAATATACAATAAACTTCCAATTACAGAATGAAAAAGTTCAGGATGTTCAAATGGCCTAGAATCTGTGACATTTATGAAATCACAACACATAGGAGTTCGAGCAGGTTTACATTGAGACATGTTACAAAGATCCAAAACTCTTTCAATCTTTTGAACTTGACCCATTTTAAAATCACCATTTTCAAACCTTTGAAAATCTACTCCCAAATAGTTTCTAATTTGACCAAGGTCCTTCAATTTGAATTTTGAACCCAATTCCTGTTTAAATCTTTGCACCTGAACATCAGTTTGTGTAATCAGGCAGAAATCATCCACAAAAGCGACGACGATTTCATAATTCTGATTAACACCCCTTGTATACAAACATGGATCAGCAATGCTGTTCTGAAAACCAACATTCTTCAGCTGTTCATCCAAACAAAGGTACCAACATCGGCCACTTTGCTTGAGACCATACAAGGCTTTATTGAGGCAATAAACCTGGTCTGCTCCCCCACTGTGAAACCCAGGAGCTTGCTCCATATAGATGCACTCATCCAATGGAGCATTTAAATATGCAGTCTCTACATCAAAGTGATTGACTTTAAGTTGGTTTAAACTTGCAATAGATAAAGCAATCTTTACACTTTGTACTTTAACAGTGGGTGCAAAAACCTGATCATAATTTTGATACTGTATCTGTGAATACCCCTTTGCAACCAAACGTGCTTTGTATTTGACACCCCCATCCTGCAATTGCTTTCTCTTATATACCCAACGGCAACCCACAGCCTTTTCTCCCTGTGGCAATGCCACAATACGGAAAACATCATGGCCTTTGATGGACTCCATTTCATTTTCCATTGCCTCTTGCCACTTTTGTTGTTCTTCTTTTGGCAACTTTAAAACATCAGTATAATTATCAGGTTCAAAAGTTACCTGGCAAACTTTTACATTCTGTGCTGTGAATCTTAGAGGAGGCACTCCCTTTGTCTCTCTGTTAGAGCGACGGGGGACAACAGGCTGAGCCTGATCATTGTCAGAATCTGCATTTGAATCACTTTCCACATCAAAGGATTCATGCTTGGAACCCTCTCCTCTCAAGTCTGGGGAAATACCAGTGCCTGACTCAGCAGCCTGTTGCTGCTGCTGTTGTTCAGGTTGATTTTCACCAACAAATGAAGGCAAAACCACATCTAAATTAGCATGGACATGAGACCAATTGGCCTGCTCCTCAAATTCAGCATTCCTGGAAATCAAAACTCTCCCATCCCCAAACGCGAACCGCCAGCCCTTTGATGATTGGTCGTACCCGACAAATCTGAGCCTCCTAGCCTTGGGTTCCCCCTTTTTTCTGTTTGCCTTAGGGATATTCACCCATGCATAGGACCCAAAGGTCCTAATGTGCCTCACAGATGGCTTTTTGCCATAAAACATGAAAAAGGGTGTATTTGAAACCACAGAACTGGGTACACGGTTACTTAAATAAGCAGCTGTTAACATAGCTTCTCCCCAGTACTTCTGCTCAATGTTTGCATCAAACATCAGGCTATCTTTAATTGTTTGCAAAACACCTATTTTTCTCTCAGAAATCCCATTCTCATTTGGACTATAAGGGGTTGTGAGTCTGTGGAAAATTCCTTTTTGTTTTAGCCAATTTTGGAACTCATTTGACATGAATTCCCCTCCCCTATCTGACTGGAGAGATGACACCTTCTGGGGAAAATGTCTCTCAACATAAGCCACCCAATTTTTAAAAGTCTGAAATGTCTCATCCTTACTCTTGAGTAAGAATAGGAAACAAAAACGACTGAAATCATCAACCAAGACGAGGATGTACTTGGCTCCTCCCAGAGAAGGTGGATAGGGGCCAGACAGGTCCATATGAACCAATTCTAGAATTCTTTTTGACTTTCTCTCACTATGCTTGGGAAAAGGATGGACCTTGGATTTCGATTTTTTACAAATTTTACAATCCAGGTACTTCTGACAAGCCCTCAAATTTAACCCATCCACCATGTCAGGCATCTGCCTGAGGACCTTAAAGCTAGCATGGCCAAATCTCCTATGCAACAGATGTACACAATTATCATGCAAAGGAGAGTTTGCCATTATAGTACTGGTTTGAGGCTCCTGTACACTATTATACATATAATACAGTTGGTCATGAAAAACCCCTTCAGCCATAACAATACCATCCTTTAAAATATAACATTTGTTCCCTTTAAATTGTACTTCATAGCCCTCCTGTGTCAATTTAACAACAGAGAGCAAACACATTTTTAAATCAGGAACATACTGAACATTTTCTACATCCATGTTCAAACATTGTACAAAACATGTACCTTTACCCAAACATTTTGACTTGGATCCATCAGCCAAACTCACACTTGAGGGGCTAGTCTCTTTAAAGTCCTTAAAGAGTTCTCTATTATTGGAGATAAAAGCGTTACAGCCGCTATCCAAACACCACTGGGATAAATCTCTATTTTGCTCCTTCACAGCTTGCAAAACAACTGCAGAAACAGTCATACTAGATGAAGCAGGCTTTTTTTTGCTTTCTTTGCTCTTTTTTGCTTTGCACTGTTTTGCAAAATGTCCATTTTTGCCACAGTTCCAGCAAAGCTTAGATTTCACAGCAAAAGCGGGGACCATACCCTTACTGGAGTCTTTAGAGCCATCTACTGGATCATTTGTAGAATTGCGGGTCTTCGCCTGTATAGCCTTTTGAGCAGAATTTTTTCTCTCCAACCACTTAGCCTCTTCTTCCAACAAACGACCAGTAATAAAATTAATGGTCATATTTGCTGCTGCCATATTTTCGAAGGAGAATATTAAGGCATCGTATTTTTCTGGTAAACTTGATAAAATGATATGGACTTTTTCTTGTTCAGTAAAATGGACATTAATCTCCTGCAACTGATGGAAATATTGCCGGATAGTTGAAATGTGTGTGGCCACATCGCCATCTGGCTGCAGCTTTAGTCTATACAGCTTCCTTGTTAACATAAGCTGTGAACCAGTCCCAGCATGGACATAAACCTGCCGCAGTGCTTGCCAAATGTCCCTGGCCGTGGCACAGCCTCGCACATACATCAACTGACTGTCCTCAATTGCCAAAATGAGAGACGCTCGAGCGCGTTCCTCAGACTGCTGTTGCAATACAGAAGCGCCTTGGGCAGGGGGGGCTAAAATGGGAGCGTGTATCAATTGTTGATGCAAATAAGCCTCCATCTTCACAGCCCACAAATGATAATTCTTATCATTTAACTTTTGGAAGGGAAAAACTGCCATACTCTGAGCCATTGTCCATAAACTCTTTAGCCCCTCTCAACTGATTATCTGCTTCCCTCACACAGGGGTTGCTTACCAGCAGGGCGTTGTAAATGGTTCGGTCTCAGCAGTCCTCACAACAGGCTTTCTCACCTTCCAGTCCCCTCCTTGCTGGGGTTGTAAGCTCTTGCCAGGCGTAAACAAAAGCAAGCTCCAACAGCTTCAAAGGAAAAAGACTTCACACCAAAGGGACAAGTTGCCCAACTTGCCGCTTGTTCAAAGCCCCTCTCAGCTCAGGCTTAAACAATTCGCAGCATAAGAGCTTCACGGCTCATAAACTCTTGAGCCAGCAATCCTGGGCATCCCATAACCTGTCACAGATCTGTGCAGAGCGCAGTCACTCCCTGTTCATCCGAACAGGGGATAAGCAACGAAAACGTGTGCTTTGTGAGCAAACAAATACTCCTTTGGTGCAAAAGTAAGTCCATGCCAAAATTCTTTTAGGCTTTTATTAATAACAATTAAATAAAAAGGAAAACAATAACAGAAAGCATTTAACCATGTTTTCTAGGTTCTCTCTAAGCAAGAGAGGTACACACAAGCTTGAAGCTCTTTTCCATCTCAGGAACAAAACAATATAACCCCTCCCAGTTATATAGACCATAAAACTTAGTCCTTGGGAGAACCGAAAGTAATCCAATCTTAAGTTTCGTTTCTCACATACAAGCCCAAAAAACAGAATAACAAAAACAGACAGATTTATTACCTTCTGATAGCTAAAGATGGCGCCAGGCATGTCTGGCTAAAAAATTATTCAGGGAGGGGGAGACAAACTCCTGATCTCAAAAACTATTTTCCCTGACATCCCATGCCAGACAGGTCAAACCCGAAGGGTCTGACAAAGAGCATCAAAAGGCAGGATGGGCTCTCTAGCCTTATGGCAACCGTCCTAGGAGAAGGAAAACTCTAATCCCAAACCTGGGCAGATGGTGCTCGTCCAACCCTGTAAGGTCAACCATCTAAGAGAAGGAAACTCTAATCAACCTACGGCCTGGGGACCTCACTGCTACCATCCATGCTTGCAAGGCCAGCAGGTGAACCTTTGGTTTAAAGGGTGAGGCCAGTTCTGTGCACGCTGTGCTCCACCAGAGAAATTCATTGCACAGGCTCGAAGGATCTGTTTATTTTCCAAAGCAACCAATCTGACCTGGGCTTCTTGTGCACTGGTTTCACCAAAGCTCACATTGACAGTCCATCCCTGGAAAATTTAATACCCAGAAGAGGCATGACTCTGAAGAGCAAGTAGTAAGTAGTAAGCTTTAACTTTTCAAGCAACTTATTAATATCCTAAAGGCAGTACAAGCTATAAAGAATCCATAGTCTCAGGAACAGACTATATTCTGGCTGCATAATTCTCCAGTGCTGTCAAAGCTATCATCTCCAAATTGCGAATGTATGAAAAATTTCATCCTTAAAATGCACTGCGAACTTTTGAAGGTGCCGCAGATTAATCCACTTGGGCCAATACTAAGATGGGTACACAGGAATCAGAATACCCTGTTGGCCAACACTGTGCAGATACAATGGTGACAAAGCAGTAAGCTCCACAATTACTGCCAAAGAATAAGCCAAAAGATTGGGTCTAATATCAGCTTAGATATATTTCCTGAGTTTTTCTACTTTCTGTACTCTGATAATTGATATTGTCCTTCCATCAGTCTTGGAAAATCAAGTCACTGAACTGACTATGGATTTTGGGAACTGATTCTAGGTCATTTGGCAGCAGTTGTATTGATAGTCCTAGTCATTTCCTGATTCTAGAATAGCAGAATCATAGAGTTGGAAGAGACCACAAGGGCCATCCAGTCCAACCCCCTGCCATGCAGGAATACACAATCAAATCATTCCTGACAGATGGACATCCGGCCTCTGCTTAAAAACCTCCAAAGAAGGAGACTCCATCACACTACAAGGCAGTGTATTCTACTTCTGAACAGCTCTTACTGTGAGGAATGTCTTCCTAATGTTTAGGAGGAAACTCTTTTCCTGTAGTTTGAACTCATTGCTCCATGTCCTAGTCTCTGGCACAGCAGAAAACAAGCTTGCCCCATACTCAGTATGACATCTCTTCAAATATTTAAACATGGCTGTCATGTCACCTCTCAACCTTCTCTTCTCCAGACTAAACTCACCCAGCTCCCTAAGCCACTCCTCATAGGGCATGGCTTCCAGAGCTACCACCATGTTGGTTGCCCTCCTCTGGAAACATTCCAGCTTGTAAATACCCCTCTTGAATTGTGGTGCCCAGAACTGGACACAGTTTCCAGGTGAGGTCTGACCAAAGCAGAATACAGTGGCACTATTACTTCCCTTGATCTAGACACTATATTCCTATAGTATAGAATTGCATTGGCTTTTTAAACTGCTGCATCACACTGCTGACTCATGCTCAGCTTGTGGTCCACTAAGACTTGCACATCCCTTTCGCAAGTCAAATAGAACCTCAGAATGAGCACCAGCCAAATCTGCAGAGCTGAAATTATGCCTCATCTGAATGGACAGAATGTCTAGAAGCATTCCAACTGCTGAAGAAGAAACCACAGCTGCAGGAAAAGAGGAAAGTCCTGTGTATGACAAAATAAACAACAGTGTTTCATACTACAATACTGAAGGGTAGGACGGTCAATTCATTATTTGTAAAAGCAGGAAAGGACTGAATTGCATATAGTATTGTTGTTTTTAATCCATGCAATACAGGCAAATTTTGCTATTTCAGTATGCACATGGTATACTCCATAAATTATCTCACTGGAAATATCTGGGAGAGTTTCAACTGAGATAATGCATTTTTTTCTGATAATTATACAGAGTAAGGTTTACCTATAAAGACACACTATTTAAAACAAAGTGAAATATTATTATCTTAGGATATTCTGAGTCTGGGTGTGGCTGGACTTGAACATTCAGGCTATGAAGGCACTGGAGGATGGGAGCCTAAGCACTTTACAGTTAAAACATTTAATTTACCTTGTTACAACCTTTTCATAAGCATAGTTTTAAATTAGAGATTTGAAAAGAATTTCCCCAAGGATGTAGTTTAATTTCAAAATATAATTAACTCTGGAGTAATTACTCCAGCTACTTTCATCACCACTCTTCCAACTTCCCTAGAGAAAAAGCAAACTTTTGCCTAGCACCCATGAAATGAGAAATTCATTGTAATTTTACAGTATTTAAGAAACAACTACTGAGTACTGACCAAGACATATTAGACTTTTGTTGCTTAAGGAATAGAAAGCCATATTTACTACAGAACACTCAAGCAATTTTTTTAAGGAAATAAACTGTCAGTTAATCTTGAAATTGTTTTTCAAAAGCTGAAGCCTCCAATTAAATTTCTTTTGTTCAATGTGCTTTGTTACTTCAATTCTGAAAGCTCTGCAAACTATGCTCTCGTAGTAATTAGCTAGATTTCTGAGCTCTACTCCCAAGGACTGAATAAATATGTTGCAAATTATTTTCACCTAAATATTTTAGGAATATACTCTCTTTACCCGCATTTTTGACGTAGCTGCACATTAAATTATTTTGATACTAGAATCAATGTGGTTCTCTAAACAGAATCTAGAGTTCATTTGAACGTATCAGATTCCTGCCCTCATCTTATCTCTATATCTACCTATTAGGAGTAATGTTTTCTCTATATGTTTCTATAACCATTGGTGGCTTCATGATACTTTCAGCCAGTGATGATACTAATGGTAAGTGGAAGCCCCTCACATGGGAGTGGAAGCCCCTCTTCACTGCTTGTCCCAGTCAGTAGCGCTACAAGTAAGATGAGATATGCATTGCTTGGAACAGCACAGCTCAGAGGGAATGTCTTGGAGTCTAAGTGATATTTCTCACACTAGACAATAACTGAAGCCACTTGCAAGGCCAAGTGTGATGCTACTCTCCAAAGGGATTGAGACAAACAGCTCCACTAATCACAAGCTAAGTGTATTGCTTCCTTCCACTCACTTAAGGAGCATCCTCCTGTGAATGGAATGGGTATAACTGATATTTCTTTTCTTTTTTACATCTACCTCCAGAACTTTGGAGAATGTAAATTCAGGAAGTCCTTTGCCCCTTACTGTGGCTATATTGTCAGTTTTTACAGAAGGTATTTTAGCACATACCTTTAGTTCTCTATTTTTTAAGGAACAAAAGCAGAAATAACCAAATGCTCTGAAAAGTATTCAAAATGGATCCAACATAACATCACTGAAATCCGTATTTCAGTAGTACCCATATTATGAATGAAGAGAAACAATATCCTTGGAGGAAAGTTCATGGGACAAGCTCCTTTCTCTCTGTTAGTGTCAAAGGTGCTACAATATCCCATTGAATACTGATCCAGACTAACATGGCTATGACTTTGGATCCCTTTTTTATTTTCTAAAGAGATTAATTTCCAAAAAAGACAAAAAAGGAAGGAATACCTAGGAGAGAGGTGTGTTATTCATCCTTTTGTTTTGATGACATGTGTATTATGTATGTTTGTTGTAATGTAAATTGCTGGCTGGAGCTATATTAACTTATCTCTGGGGAGGTAGGGGTTGGCTCCACCTCTAGGAGAGGTTGTATTTATATTTAAATTTACGGGTTGTCCTGCCCTGCCTGTGATTGGCTGGAGGCAGAGCCAATACCCATGAAAGTACTCCCTCAATGTTCCAGGAACCATCAAGTGCTCTGTTTTGTTTTAGAGATATAACATAAAAAAGCATACCCATTGTACCCCAAAAAGTGGCCACATTCATAGAAGTAGGAGAAACCCATGTCTATAAGACTTAAATTTCTTTCTGGAAACTAACATTAACATTATATTTCCCCCTCATTAAATCTACTCCAGTATTTTAATAATTTGTATACATCAATTCCAATTCATAGCAGTAAGACAGTAAATTTAGCATGAGATCTGCTGCTGAAGCAAGGTGGCATGAAATAGCCATGGAAGCTGCTGGTGTGAGAAATGTGATAGTCTAATCCCTGTTGAAACAATTATTCTACCCGCAATAATTGCTCAAGAAAATTATAACATTCTTTTTAAAATCCACTAAATCTATTTTTTCATATACGTAGTCCCTAAACCATTATTTCTGGAGTACTTGAAAGCCTGGTTCACACAGATTCTTCAGGCTAATAAATCTTGCTTTTTACACTCCATATATGACTGTTACCAGAGCTTGGAAAACTACTTTTTAGGAGTAATTAGTTACAGCTCAGCTTCTCCCCCAATAGTTGGTTACTGACACACTTACAATTTTTAAAGTAACATACTAGATGGCCAAATATTAGTTAAGAGTAGATTTATCATTGCTTTGTATGCAACAGTAAGAAAAATATTTCTCTAGCAATGATTACTAGGCTTATGGATCTACAATGCACACAATCTAACCTGGGTTTGTTTTATCCTAGTGGGGTGTTGCATGAAATAGTTTGGAAACTCAGAAGTGGAAGATGATGCAGAGAAACTCTAATGAACCTCAAACCCTGGCACAGATTCTATTCAGACAAAATGATGCTTCCAGGAACATTGGTACTTACCGTGAAGGTTCCTTTTCAGCAGCCATGGGGAGGGACTCCTTCCATGGGTATTGGCTCTGCCTCCAGCCAATCACAGGCAGGACAGCCTGTAATTTTAAATGTAAATATAACCCCTCCTAGAGGTGGAGCCAACCCCTAACTCCCCAGAGATGAGTTAATATAGCTCCAGCCAACAATTTACAGAACAACAAACATACATAACACACATGTCATCAAAACAAAAGGATGACACCTCTCTCCTAGGTATTCCTTCTTTTTGTGGGGGTGAGTGTAAGGACTCCCTCCCCATGGCTGATGAAAAGGAACCTTCACGGTAAGTACCAATGTTCCATTTTCCAGCAGCCTGGGGAGGGACTCCTTCCATGGGACCTAGGTCCAAATAAAGGTGGATTTTTTTAAAAAATTTATTCACTGAAGAACTTGCTGCAACACTCACCAACCAAAAGCTGCATCAGCTGACGCATACACATCAATCCTGTAATGTCTCGTGAACGTAGAAGATGTCCAAGTCACAGCTCTACAAATCTCAACTATGGATTGAGACAAACCTAGCGCTGTAGAAGTGGATGCGCTACTCATAGAATGAGCTTGAATACCTGACAGAACTGCCAACCCACTAGCAGAGTACGCCTGCTCAATACAGCATTTCAACCACCTTGCTATCATAGAAGATGACACCTATTTCCCTTTAGCCTGACCCGTGTAGGCTAGAAAAAGGGCGTCAGACCTATGAAACCCCTCTGTCCTCCTCAAATACATCTTCAAGGCTCTTCTGACGTCCAACATGTGCCACATCATCTCCAAGTCGGCCCATGGACATGGACAAAATGAAGGCAACACTATCTCTTGTGCCCTACGAAAAAGTGAATTTACCTGGGGAAAAAAGGAAGGGGCGAGTCTCAGAGTAACTGAATCCTTTCGAAACACGCACAGTTCCTCACGCACTGACAGAGCGCTCAATTCTGAGACATGCCTGGCTGATGTAATGGCTACTAGGAAGGCCATCTTCCAGGTGAGTAGGCCCAAGTCCACCGACTTGATAGGCTCAAATGGTGACTGCATCAGCGCCTTCAATACCACATTTAGCTTCCAGGACAGAAATCTATGTAGCACTGGGGGGCATACCAAGACCACCCCTTTGAGAAAACTCTGTACGTTGGGGTGAGAAGCTAAGGACTTGCCCCGACTACCCTTTAAAATGGAACCTAGGGCCGCAACATGTCGTTTTAGTGCGATGGCAGCCAGCTCTTTCTTTAACCCTGCTTGAAAAAATGATAGCACCGACCCAACAGAAGCATGCAGAGGTCTAATACCTTTGCTACGACACCACCTACAAAAGGCCCTCCATGTAACCTCATACAATCAGATCGTGGATGAGCGTCGACCAACTAGCATAACCACTTCCGGATCATATCCTCTCTTCAACAATCTCTCCTGCTCAACCTCCAGGCGTGGATTCGTAACCAGCCTGGGTCTGGATGAAGAAACCCTTCTTGCATTAGAAAATCTGGCCACAGTGGTAGAGGCCACGGATCCTGAACCTGCAGATGTACCAGGTCTGGAAACCATGGTCTTCCCGGCCACCGAGGGGCAATTAAGATAACCTCGGCCCTCTCCTGCTTGATCTTCCTTAATACTCTGCCCAGTAGAGCCGTTGGTGGAAAGGCGTAACACAACATCTTCAGCCACGGTATCATCAGAGCATCAAAAGCTAATGCTCCCTGAGTCCAGAACCTGGATACATAACACCTTAGTTTGCGATTCTCTTCTGATGCAAAGAGGTCCAACCATGGTTCCCCGAACCAGAACACTATCATCTGGAATACCAGGTTGTTGAGACTCCATTCACTGTGGACCAGTGTGTGCTGACTCAACCAGTCAGCATATATATTCAGTCTGTCCTGTAAATACTCTGCCTTGATCGAGAGGAGGGGATTCTCCATCCACTGAAACAGACTCTGATTCTTCCATGAGGGCCCACGAGTGGGTTCCCCCCTGCTTGTTCACATGGGCTTTTGTTGAAATGTTGTCTGTGCAAATGAGAACACGTGTCCCTTATACCATCCTGGCGAAGCTGGTCAACACCAGCCTCACTGCCCTCAACTCCAAGACATTGATGCTGAACTCCTGTTCTTGCTGAGACCACAGCCCCAAGTAAATCGTCCAAGTACGGGTATATGTACACCCCCTGAGCTCTCAGGTGAGACACTAGGGCCACCAAAACCTTGGTGAACACTCTCAGTGAGGACAACAGCCCAAAAGGGAGCACCCTGTACTGGAAATGTGCTTCCTTGTATGCAAACCTCATAATCATAATATGGAGGTAGGCTTCCCGCAGGTCCAGAGAGGCTAGGAAGTCCCCTTCCTGAATCCCCTCCAGAATGGAGCACAAGGTCTCCATGCGGAACTTGCATCTTGCCACCCAGCGGTTGATGCTCCGCAAGTTCAGGATGGCCCTCCACTTCTTGTTCTTCTTGGGAACTAAAAACAGAGAAGAATAGGTTCCCAAAAACCGTTCGGTCCTCGGGACCTCCTCTATTGCCTGAATCTCCAGTAGATGCTTGAGCGCGTCCTCCATCTGATGCTGTCTTTCCTGGCACCTTGTTGTGCAGGACTGTACAAAGGTTGGGGGAGGCCTTGCCAAAAAATCTATGGCCTTACTGTTCTTATAACCCAGGCATCTGAGGATGTAAGCTCCCAGATCTCTTCAAAACCTTCAGCCTGCCCCCAATCTTCTCCCTTGTATAGTCAGAAGGACTGCCCACCCTTCCCTCCCTGCTTGGAGGTCTGGGTGCTGGATCCTTTGGGCGGCTAATTAAATCTGGGCTTCTGGAAGGATTTTGAAGCGTTCCACCCTCCCCTGTGCTGTCTGAAGTCCCTCTGGTTGTTTGACCTTAAACTTCTGAAACCTTGAAAAGTGGATCAAAAAGACCTACAGTCCTCCTTCTTGGGCAAGGAGGAGAGCGCCTTCTTTTTGTCCTTAGTCTTCACCAAAACTTCCTCCAAGGTCTCTCTAAACAGATCACCCCCCAAAAGAGCATCCTGCCAGGTGGGCCTTGGCCGTGTTGTCAGCGTTCCAGTTTCTCAACTGTAGTTGGTGTCTGGCAGCCACATTAGCACCCACTGCCCGTGATGAAAAACGAAGCGCATCCAGACTGGTGTCACCTACATATGCAAACACCCTAGCTATCTTGTTCATGCCCTGGCAAAATTTTGCTTCATCTTCAGGGACATTTGTGACTATGTCCCTAGCCCATCCAATAGTGGTTCCAGCAAAAATAGAAGCCACTGACGCTGCCCGTATGGCCAGTGCCGCAGCCTCATGAGACCTGCGAAGAAAAGTCTCTATTCGTCTGTCGTCTGGGGCCTTCAGGTGCTCATCTCCATCCCTGGGGAAGAGCGAACCCGAAACAAGCCTCACCACTGGGGCATCAATTGCATGGAGTTTCAAGAGATCCGTGATTTCTTCAGGCAGGGTATATAGCTGTTGGGCCAGAGACGGCTGGGTCCTTGAGATCCCTGGCTGTACCCATTCTACCAATAGTCTCCTTTAGTATGTCCGGGAAGGGAAGCACATTCCCATTCCCCTTGCCACCAGGCCTGAGCTCGGGCACTTCCTTACTGGAGTCCCCAGTCGGTGCCTCAACAGGCCCCAACTCAAGGGCTCTAAGTACCTTCTTCAGTAGGAGGGAGAATAAGGAGGTTTCGAACAGCCGTGGGGAAGCCTGCTTGTCTCCTGAGTCCTCCTCCCCCTCAGAAGAGAGCTCTCCCTCCTCCTTGGTCTCAGAATCCCTATCCTCCTTGTGTCCTCCCTCCCACTTGGGGACCTGATGTTTCTGCTTCTTTTGTTTCTTCTGTGGAGGGGGGGACCTGGGCCCTTCCCGCGACTCCACGTCTGCACTGGTACTGGGCTGCCCAGGCTCGGGCTCCCGTCCGTGCTTAGCAGATTGGGCGCTGCTGCTATGAAGCACCCCAGATGGTTGAGGGGGAAAGGTAGGGAGAGGGGATCCCCCTGTGCCCGCTGTACAGCCACCCCCAGGTCCCCACTAGCGCCAATGCCCTCCCCCAACACTTGCCACACTATCAGCGCAATCCATGTGGCAAACGGAGGTGGCAGGGCCTTACCCTCCATGAGGAGTGGGGGGGAGGTCTCCCGGGAAAGCGCCCTCTTCATCCTCCTCGTCGCCGTGGCTGGGCATCGCTCCTGTGGCTCTGGTTGACACCGGGTTCCCGGCGGCAGCGCAGTCCGCCTCCTGGGAGGAGGCCGTATTGTGCTCCAACCCATCCTGGGTAGGTTGGCTCAACGTACATCCCAAGAAGGGACCACAGAGCCCAGACTCCTGGCGCTGTAGGCCAGTGTCACCCATATCCTCCTCCTCTGAGGACACCTCTCTCCCGAGCACGTGGTTGTGTATGGGAGCAGCCATGTTGGATCCTTTGTTTCCCTAGCTGCTGCTGCTGGAGCAAAAGAAAATCCGACCTGCTTCACCGCGAGGCAGAACAGAACTGGGGAGATAGGGGTTGTATTTACATTTAAATGTACAGGTTGTCCTGCCTATGATTGGCTGGAGGCAGAGCCAATACTCATGGAAGGAGTCCCTCCTCAGGCTGCTGGAAAATCTGGATTTCAGCCTATGCCTAAATTTCAAGATGTCCCTTCTCAAACTTGATGTGCATCGAGTTTCTTTTTACCTTGGCAGTATTTACCTCATGTTGCCTGCCCCTTCTGAGATTCCTGTATCAAATTTCCTTTTCCCTGTACCTAGATATATCAAGTAACATCTCTGTACATATAAATATATTAGATCTAATATATGTTGTTTTCCATCTAGCATTAAAAAACATCGAGATGTTCTTGAGGCTACATGTACAAGAACAGTAAAACCATGCACACAGACTTCTCCCACAAAAAGATGTTGTCACACTTGACAAAGACAGGTTGCTTACCTTTAACTGTGGGTCTTCAAGTGGTTATCTGTGAACTTACACAAATGGGTGCAGAATCACCCACATAGTGACACTGTCTAGTGATGAGGCCAGTTACTATAGGATCTAATGTACATAACCATTCATGCAATGTAATGCAACATTCACACCTGATGCTATGAATTGAAGCTATGCAATTTGACAGTTCTGCATAAGAATTCTGATAAAATCATAATCTGAGAGCATATCAACATTTGAAACATGTAAATAGGTATATGAAAACTAAATTTGCAATACTTGCTTTCCATGATAGGATTAACCCGTACACATAATTACTGTAAGACCTCACCATTTATGTTCAGTTTATATACATGGTACTTCTATGCAAGTGAGACAGAAACCAAAACCGGAAATTAAACTATTTTTAATTTGGTTTAAAATTTCTCTCCCCACTTCCTTGGGCTTGCCTGTTTCTAACTCAGTGGTTGAATGCAAGGAAGGCAGGGCAGGGGCAGTATATGTGAGTTCTTTGGCTCTCCTAGCCATGGCATTTCCTTCCCCACTGGCTCCTGACACTCCTGCCTCCTCTCTCTTTTCCCCACTCTCTTCTCCACCACTTTCATCCTATTTCAACTGCTTTTCTCACTTTCAATTTTCTCCCTCCAGCCTGGTTTCCCATTCCCTTTTTCAACAGCATCCTCCTCATAACCCTGCCCTCTGCTCTCCTCTTGCAAGAAGTTCCAAGCCATGGCCAGAACTGTAGGCAAGCGGCAATCCTCCACGGCTGTGAGCTTCTCCCCCATTCCACAGCCAGCCTCCTCAACTTTGCTGCTGCTCTGAAGGTAAGTCTCAGGCCATCAAGGGCTGCTACACACACACATCTCCACATCCCACAGAAGCCAAGATTCTTTTTCTATGTACAGTAGGCCCTCTGCATCCATGGATTCCACCATCCATGGCTTGAAAATATTCCCCCCCTCCTGCAAAAAATGCAAAAAGCAAACTTTGATTTCCCCATGTAATATAAGGGACACCATTTTACTACAATGGTATATAATGGGACTTGAGTATCCACAGACTTTGGTATTCACGGGGGCAGGGATAGGTCCTGGAACCAACCCCCAGTGGATACCAAGGGCCCACTGTATTGATGTCAAGCCATTCTGTACTTTTTCTTGTCTAAATGCAGGACCTTACATTTAGCCCTGTTGATAACTTGCTGTTAATTTAAAAAACAACAACAACAAGCTGGTATAGTAGGAACTGGCTAGCAGTTTCTCTGACACAGGATATAACAAAAACTGATGGATAAGATTGCCCAGCTTTTTTGCGAAATAACATAATAGTTGAAGAACATAATGAAACAGAATTTTCAGGTTACTTTAAAATCAAATTCTATAAAACATATTCTTACCAGAATGACTTGAAAAATAGTTGGTACAAGATGAATCTCTTCAATAAGGCTGTAAAGAATACACACACTTTGAATTCAAGCACTGTATATGGACCAATAGGACAAAGTATCCATTGCTACAATCTTCATCAGAACTTCAGTTCTTGACTACAACTTAGCTGAATCAAATCCTATTGCATTAAAACAGCATGCAATACTGCTTTGGAGTCAATCCTTGGTCAACCTTACTAATGTGAAGTAACAGAAGAAAAGTAAATAAATTAATATTTTAAAAGGCAAATATTATAGCATAGGAATATGATTAAGTCTTCCAAATAGGCAACGTAGCTATTAAAATACAGTTTTCCCTCCACATTCGTGGGGGTTAGGTTCTTGAGACCCCCGCAAATGTGGAAAAACTGCGAATAACAGATGCTGCTCCCGCAGCCCCACCCCCCGAGGGAGGGAGGCAGCAGGAGGGTGTCTGGCCAGCCTGGCTGGCCTGTCCTCACCCTTTCTGAGGGGACTCCAGGCTTTAGAAGCCCCGGAGCCCACTGAGGAAGGCTGGGGAAGGCAGCGTGTGGGTGGGAAGGAGGCTGTGCTGCCTCTCCCCGGCCTTTCTCACCCCCCGCCCTTCCCAGAGTGGCTGCAGGGGCTTCTGAAGCCCCCACGCTCACTCTCCGCCACCCCCCACCCTTCCCAGAGTGGCCGCAGGGGCTTCTGAAGCCCCCGTGCTCACTCTCCTCCACCCCCCCGCCCTTCCCAGAGTGGCCACGGGGGCTTCTGAAGCCCCCGCAGTCACTCTCCGCCACCCCCGCCCTTCCCAGAGTGGCCGCGGGGGCTCCTGAAGCCCCCGCAGTCACTCTCCTCCACCCCCCCGCCCTTCCCAGAGTGGCCGTGGGGGCTCCTGAAGCCCCCGCAGTCACTCTCCTCCACCCCCCCGCCATTCCCAGAGTGGCCGCGGGGGCTCCTGAAGCCCCCGCAGTCACTCTCCACCACCACCCCACCCTTCCCAGAGTGGCCGCAGGGGCTTCTGAAGCCCCCGCAGTCACTTTCCTCCACCCCCTGCCCTTCCCAGAGTGGCATAGGGGGCTTCTGAAGCCCCCGTGCTCACTCTCCGCCACCCCCCGCCCTTCCCAGAGTGGCATAGGGGGCTCCTGAAGCCCCCGCAGTCACTCTTCGCCACCCCCGCCCCTCCCAGAGTGGCATAGGGGGCTCCTGAAGCCCCTGCAGTCACTCTCTGCCACCCCCCGCCCTTCCCAGAGTGGCATAGGGGGTCCTCGCTGCCTTGGGAAGGGACTGGGGTGGAATGAGGGAGGCTTTCCACCCCCCTTTCTCAAGGCAGCGAAGGGATTCCTGAGAACACCTTCGCTGCCTTGGGAAGGGACGGAGTGGAGAGGGTGGGGCAGGCAGCTTTCCACGAATAATCAAAACCGCGAATGTGAAAGCTGCGAATGTGGAGGGGCAACTGTAATTGGAGCTAGCAATTGCCATGAATATGCTGAAATTAAAACACATATTCTTATGTAGCTTTTTATGTATGCTTCATTAACTACTTTTACAATTTCTGTTAATACCTTTAATTATATTAGAATTACACTCTGTGCATCTGAAAAATGATTAACCAGCAGGTTTCAACTAGAAGACATGCAAATTTCTAACATTGAATTGGCCTTCACATTCTCCTGTCTCAACTGAGCCTCTCTAAATTCCCTTCTTGGGCTACATGATGCCTCTAGGATTTATTTTGTCCTTTTATCCCCAGTTTTCTGCTTGTGATATCCTAAAGTTCAGGAAAGACCTTTCAGCTAAATTTAACTTCTTGTAATCCAGTTATATTCCTGAGTCATGAAATATTGTTGCTGTATGCTTTTAAGTCATTTCTGACTTATGACAACTCTAAGGTGAACCTATCACAGGTTTTCTTAGCAACATTTGTTCAGGACTTCCGGTTCAGGACGCGAGCAGGGAGCCACGAGCTTTCAGCGCTCCACTGCTAGCTTGCCGCCAAAGGGGGTTACTGCAACTACAAAGCGGTTTGTCCTTTTTTCAAAACAAAGGAAGAAGGCTAGAAGTGGCTGGCAATAGTATCTGGACCTTCTTCTCTCTTTCCGTGGCCTCAGGAGGTCTTGGGGAGCAAAGAGGTCCGGTAAGCCAGAGCCTTACAAACGCCCTCTCTAGCGAGATAAGGGAAGGCAACGCCCTCCTCGTATCTCGGCCGCTGAATCTCTCCTCATAACGTTGGAGAAACTAGATCGGTCTTAGGACTTTTTTCCTCCTCAGGGGTCTTGCTATTTCATTGCCATTTCCCCTCTATTTCGAGGGGGAGGAGAAGAATTAACAAACTGTTAAGGCAGACCCCAGAGGTCTAGAAGGTAGGAGAACTCTATCAGTCTCCAGTAGTAGACCTTGGAGTAAGAAGCTCCGCGTTTGAGAAAAAGGTTTTTTTCCCCCTTACGAATTGTGTTGGTCCTGTGGTTTTTTTCCCTCTCCTGTTTTTTTTTTGCAACCCCCCCTCTCAAGACAAGACGTGGGTTTTTGTTTTTTGCCTTTTGCTTGCCGGTGGCACCATATTCTTTTTTCCCCCTTTTTCCTTTTTTGGATTTTGGACTTTGGATTCTGTTTTTTTTTTCCTTCCTCTCCTGGCTGTAAGGAGTTGCATCCAATATGAGTTTTTTTTATTGATAACGAACTGACGGAAGGTGTGAGTTGGAGAGTCGAAGAGAGGACAATAAAGAGGACGACAGGAGAAAGAAAAGAGGGAGAAGAAAGTGAGAGCAGACAGAAGGACAAAAGGAAGAAGGAGGAAGAAGAAAGAAAGGTAGAAGGGTAACAGAAGACAGAAGGTAATAGAAGAAACATAAGACATAAGATAATAAAAAATAAATAAAAAGGAGAAAGAAGAAGTGGAGAAAGGAAAGACCCTTGGAAGCAGTCTGAAAGAGACATTGGGGGGGGGAAACAACTCTTACCTAAAAAAAAAGATAATTAATAAATTAAGAGCTTAATAATTGGAAAGATAATTAGAAGGATATATTAATGAATTTATTGTACATAAGTGGGATATTTACCGGGGGATTAGGAAAGAATTAATTAATTGGGTTAAGTAATTAATTAATGGGATCGAATGATCAATTTAATTAATTGATTGTGATCAATTGTGGTTAATTATTTGTGAGTGAGAAGATATATTAAGCGATTAAGTGATTGTGAAATGATATCAATTTAATACTGATGTGGAAAAGTAATGATTGGATAAATGATTAATGATTATTAATATCTGGGATTAATTTCTGTTGAATTAGAATTAGAAGATTGTTGGGGTGGAAGGTGTTAAATTGATCAGATAAATATTTAGTAATCCAATTAATTAACTAAGCAATTTATTCATTAATAATTAGTTAATGAACTAACTAATCTACTGATTTGAAGAACAAACCTGAAAATTAATTTGATGTAGTTATGTGAGAAACCATTCCAATATTATTAGGAAGAAGAAATAGTTTAGAGTGTTGTGGATAATTTGTTAATGTGTTTGATTTTTGTCGGTTATATTTACTGTGGGGACAACTTGGTATAAGTTGATGTAATTTGATACTAATATTGGGTAGAAGAAAGGAAAAGGAAGAAAAGAGACAGGAGGAAAAAGTAAGAAAAAAGAAAGTAAGGAAGTGGCTTATCTGAGTGCTCTTCCTAATTCAGTTGCAAGTTTAGAAGAAATAACAAAATATATTAACTATGTCAAAATTGAGGACAGGGAAACTACGTGGTAATGAACAGCAACAATTACAACAAAGAAGGGATTCCTGGGACGAACCCCTTGATTATCATAGGAAGTTCATGGAGAAAATGAGATCCTTCATGAAAGAGATTAAACAAGATATAACAGAATTGAAATCTCAAGTGAGGGAAATGAAAGACGCTTTAGAGCAGGTTAAAAAAGAGGTGGAGTCTAATAAGAAAGATATTGACACTAATAAAAAGGAAATTCAGGACTTAAAGCAGAAAGTATGCATCTCAGAGGAGTTGGAAAAACAATTAGATAAAATGGCCTTATTGGAACAGAAGCAAATGGACTCATGGTTAAGGATTAGAGCATTGGAGGAGGAAAAAGACGAAAAGATAAAGGATAAAGTAGTTAACATTTTGGCTGAATTTATGGAAGTAGAAGGTGAAATAATGGAAAATGAAATTGACACAGTATATAGAGTTTAATCAACCTTTGCTAAACGTAAAAAATTACCAAGAGATGTTGTAGTTCAATTCACAAAGAAGTCAACCAAAGATAAGATAATGGAAGAGCATAATAAATCACCTATTGTGGTTTCAGGGAAGCATTTATCTGTAATGAAAGAAATTCCAGTAAGAATTTTGAAGAAGAGGAAAGAGTACGACTTTTTGGTGTCTAAATTAAAAGCTAATCAAATTCCTTTCAGATGGGACTGTTTAGAAGGGGTGATCTTTAATTTTCAACAGCAACGGTTCCATCTGAATTCAATTGAAAAGGCTCAAGATTTTTTGACAAGACATGGTTCGATTCTGAGAGGGGAAAGACAATCAACACCTAGATCTGTGGTAACAAGAGATGATCATGAAAAGGAGGAGGAAGGAGTCAAGAAATCAGAGATATCAGGATTATTGGACAGAGAAAATAGCGGAAAAAGGCAACCAATGGAGGAAAAGGAAAGTGGGATAAACCCTGAAACTAGTCTGCTCGATTTGGATTTTGATGTATTGGCTTCTTTATGTAATAAGGGAAAATGTTAAATACAATAATCTCCTCGAATGTTAACGGCTTGAACTCCCCAATCAAAAGGAAAAAAATAGTGCATTATCTGAGAAAACTCAACCCTGATATTAGCTATCTGCAGGAATCTCATATAAGGGAAAAAGATGAAAAATTATTAAAGTTTCTAAATTTGGGAGAAGTATTTAGTGCTTCTGCTAATAAAATAAAGAGGTGTAATACTAATCATTAAATCTAATCTTTCACCAACATTGATATTTAAGGACAACAAAGGTAGATTCTTGGGGGTAGAGGTTAAGTTGGCCGGAATAACTGTTTTGGTAATTGGTATCTACATACCATGTAACGAAAATAAAAAATGTTATGAAGATCTAAGAAAATATGTGTCTAACTACCCTTATGATCCGATGTGTCTCCTAGGAGATTTTAATGAGTTGGTAGATGTATGTCTAGATAGAAATCCCTCACGAGCACAAGCTAAAATAAAAACAACAAGTAAACTTTCAAAATACTGCGTTCAATTGATAGAGGAATACCAATTGAAAGATGTGTGAAGATTTCAACACCCGGGTGAAAAGGATTTTACTTTTTATTCAGGACTCCTGGTCTAGGATTGACATGATATGGTTATCAGAATAATTACTCCACTTGGTTAAATCTTCAGAGATATTACCTAGATCTTTCAGTGACCACAATTTAATTAAAATCCAACTGTAGTCTGTAAAAATATTATAAGGAATCTGGTCATCTTTAAAATATAACAATACTTTGTTTTCTAGCCAGTTCACTGAAACACAAAAAGCTCTGTCACTGGCACAGCAGGACTGGGGAAAAAACTGAGGGGGGAGAGGTAATCAACAAATTCAATGGGAGGAAAACAGCTCGCAGCTTCTGTCTCTGGAACTGGTGTGAGATGATATAACCCAAAGGATCATTCTCTGTACCATTCCAAAGAATGAATAAATCATGGTAAGAGGAATTTTCCAGCTAAAGAGCGGTGACATCAGTTCTTAGAGTTTACTTTTTTCAAACTGTAGCCTCTTATGCAATATGGCAAATGGCTTTTGAAACAGAGGCAAGTTTCAAAAGGCTTTTCTCATATGGGAGGAGAGTATTAGAGCGTGGAGAGGGAGCCAAAAGGAAAGGGAAGTCAACATTTCTACTAGTCAATCATCTAACATCAGCATAACATCTATTCGGACTCTGAACCATGCAAATGTTTAGAGTACAGTATAGTTATTTTACCTTGTAAAAGCAGGGCTGTAGTCTGTAAGGGCAACAAGCAGCTTCAGAGCATAAGCAGGTACTGGGTCAGGTGCTGTTAGAATTTGTTCTAAACTGAGACAGAGAAAAAATGTGAAACATACATGACTTTCTGTGGGGAAACATCTGATCTGATTAAGTAATAGCCCCCCACCAAATCCCTACATTGGCTTCCTGTCTGACCCAGGATCTTTATAATGATTTTAAAGCCCCTTGTGACTTTATCTTTCTCCTTAAATCATGATACATTCCTGCTCATGATCTCTGCTCCTCTAGGTCCATCACACGCCACAGATTTCTTAATTCCTCAAGGGTGGGAGACAGAAAACAAGCTGCTAATCTATGAGCAGGATCCTGGCTTCTTCAACAAATCTTGGCAAAACCAAACTATAAATTTAATTATATACAGTAGCACCCCCATATCTGCAGGGGACTGGTTCCGGGACCATCTGTGGATACTGAAATCTGTGGATAACAGCCAACACCACCCACCAACACCCCGCCATCACCGCAGGAGCCCTCCCGGGAGAAGGGAAGCAAAAAGCGAGCTCTCCTCCTCCTCTCCCTTCCCTTGCTGCCAGTGCTGCTGGGGGGGTAAAGTGGAGGAAGTGGGAGATGCGGAGGGCTTTTGCCCAAGCAGAGCCATGCCACCACTGCTGCTGGGTGATGGGCAAGGGAGAGGACCCACACCCCTGCTGCTGCCGCTACCACCACTACCACCGGAGCCATCCCGGGGGAAGGGAGGGGGAGACAAGATCCCTCCTCCCTTTCCCTTCCCCCCACCATTGTCCCCACCATGACCACAGCCTTCCCAGGGGAAGCTGGGGGAGGCAAGATTCCCCCCTCCCTTCCCCCAACCATTGCCAACTGCAGATAATTGAATCAGCAGTTGGTGAATCAGCAGATATGGGGGTGCTACTGTAACCACTGTGTGACAAATCCGATTAATTTTAGATACAAGTGGTGTTTCCTAATTTGCCTAGTTCCATATAGAACACCTTAGAATCAATCAAATCTAAGTAAATCAAGTAAATATGGTTAGGAAGTTCCTAAACAGTCACATTTTTTCAGAAAAGTTCCTAATAGTGTACTTACTTTTGTTTTGCCCCCTTTTAAAGAGGGAGCCATGACATATTGCTTACACAGTAATTGTACATACAGCAACCTATACACAGTACAGTAAAAGAAATAATGTATTCTGTGGTTCTCCTAAACCTACAATTTCAACTTCTCATTTGCTTTCTCTTTATTTTCGGACAGAAACCTATCCTGGCTCTGTTCCTTCTCAAAAGGTTTTGCTCTTAGTCCTATTATTTCTCCCTCTATTAATACAATGGGATAAACTCAGGAGCCAAGATATCCTTTAAAAACAAAAACAAAGCAGCTTTGAGCAAACCACAGTCCAACACATTTCAATCCAAGGGATAGCAGGTTGAGTAGAACAAAAAATCTATGTAGCTGGAATGGCAAAGAATTCCACCCACCTAATTAGGGGAAACTTGTTTCTCTTTGGGGAGAAATGGGCAGATTGTAAAACTGTAATGCAAACTTGTGTGTCCTGCTGCTGTATAGTTTCTATAGTACATATGGTAAAAACCAGCATAAAACTCTTACTTTGAGACATCTGGCAGAGGAAAAAGCATGATACTTCTTGCCATTAATTATGACTGACTTCTGCCATTTAACTCAACTGCATTTTAAAAATGTACAATCAAAATACACTGGTCATAGAATTAGTTCTGATTAGAAAAGCTGTTCTGTACATACTGAGGCAGCAATGAGTCTCTAACAAGAGACAGAAGTTTATTGCTTGAGTTAAGGCTCTCTTTCTCTTCAGCCATGACCTCATGACTCACAAGCTGTGATGTGGTTTCTGAGAGCAACCGCAAACTGAAGAGTCTCCATTCCACTAAAAAAAAAAAAAAAAAATCAATGTGCCAAGAATGGAACTGCACTGACATCTAATGAAAGCAAAATGGGTATTTTAGTTGATGTGACTATGTATTTACCATTTTGACTGGTGGCCAAAGAAACTAAGGGTGGCAGGATGTGATCCACAACCTAAAAAAAAGTAATAAAAAAGACCAGGCTTAAATTATTCTAAGATAAAAAACAGAATTCCCATATACTGGCATCTATATTCATTTCTCAATTACAAAAATATAGGAAGCAACAGTAATACAGTATGTGGCTTTAACTGCTAATCACTGTTGTACACAAAGTTCAGAATGCAATAAATTCATTCAAAAGAAGATGCAGGTTTCTAGCGCTACTCCTTTCCTCAGTTACTTGGTCCACCAAGAGTGCAAGACTAGACCTGAAAGTAGCATTGGTGGGACTGAGCATGCATGGAAGAGGATAGGGCAGGGCTTGCATAAAGGCTACTTGTCTTTAGAACATTACAGTGGGGTCTCTGTGGAGGTGAAAGACCCATTTGTGTGAGGGCACAAATGACCACTTGAAGAACACAGTTGCTCGTAAACAACCTGGGCTTTTTTTGTACTCACTTTTATATTGAATAAATGTATTGGGTCTATGGTGTAGTGTTATGCACACTATATTTGTTAATCCACTTTGTGAATACAAGGAACTCTGTTGACACTAACAAGACCAGCCTCTGGGACTAATCTTACATACTTCTAGTCAGGAAACAGGATATCCTATTAAGGAGTTAAATATAAAAGTATTGAGCTGGAACAGTGAACATGTCTTGCTTCAATTAGCAGGAAAGCAACAAGTTCCTTTGGGCAATAAACATTTATATTCAAAGATTTCAAGCCATGCTCAGCCACCAATTAGAAGACCTCCCATAAGTGAGAATATTTCTAGAATGTTTTTATGTATCATGCAAGAGTGATACTATATTAATCCACAATATTAATAAGCAAAATAGTCCAGATAATTACAATCATACACACTTTATTACAGTTCATGTCATTAACACCTAGTAAAGTCATGAATGAGGTATTATGGATCCCTGTGTGAACATATAAAGAAGCTAAGGGTAGGGGCGGGGGATTCTTTAAATGTTTGGAAAACAATCAGAAAATTTACAAATATTGATAAAATAAAGTTTTCTTCACCTTCATTCATGCATGACACATGAATATATTTAATGCATTTACAGCCAAATGCAAATAAAAGAAACAGTTACAAATAATTATATATACACTAACCACATATTCATATGAATATTCATTTTCAGTCTTTTGAACAACAAGAGGAATTTAGTAAGGAAATCAATATAGTGATCATTATTTAGTTCTTAGCATAAGTTTATAACCCTTTAAAATATTGTTCTTGTGCAAATTAACACTAGAACATTGCAAGAACAGAGTTTAAACTATGTGTGACTGCTAGGTCCATGCACTAAATCTTCCTAGAAGTAAAGGTTGGAAACACTGGTAGACTAAACAGGAAGTATATTCTAGGACTTCTAATTTTCAAATCAAAAAATCATTAATGTGCATTACATGAAGTGTAATTTAAAAAAAATTGATTGAGGTACTAAGGACATACAAGCTGCCAATGAGTGACCAGGCACCAGCTAGTGTTTATCAAGTGCTTAAGTAATAATTATTATTGTCATCATTTGTTATATGATCAGATGACGATCTGCTTATCTTTTCATTCTGTCATCTATTAATCAAGGAGAACCATTTAAACATTTTAGGCCTCTTTAAAATTCTGTTAGCAAAAGAGTAAAAGGCAGCATAAAATATATTACCACACAACATATTAGTTTAGCAGAGAGAGAGAAAAGAGAAAGAGCTGGAGAGAGACAGAGATGGAAGTTGTTCCCCTTTAGAATATAGGAGATGCTGGTTTTCATTTATCAAACTGGAATCCCCAGATTTTCCCTGGAGGCTTCATGTTTTACCTATTAACTGTGCAAGATCTCCCTCTGATGGTCCAGTGAGTCAAAAGAGAATATATTTACCTTTACAAATTAAAACTGTAATTCTGGATTTAATTTCATCTTCATAGCTACACAACATGACTGACTGATCATTCACACCTTTAAAATGCAACATTTTATTTTCTTCATATTGTTGTGTAAAGTGTGTACAGCCTACAGTGTATCAAACTGAGTGCTACCTTGGGTTCCATGACAAAAGAAAAGCAGGATAAAAATTAAATAAATAAAATAAATGTCTGAGTCACCATAGACTGAAATTAAAACCACAAAAAGTGCTTTATACAAAAAGTAAAAGATTCTTAGCTATTGGCTGGAGCTATTTCATCCTCACATGCCAGAATGAATAATTGTCAGAGTTTCCTTCCTGTTATGGAAGAAAACAAATATTTGTGTGTAGTTCTGGCCCAGTATCTGAATAGCCTTAAGTTTTTCAGAAAATTAATCAGTGCAGGAAAGCACAGGTTTTATTGAGGAAAAAATGTGCTTTCCAGATGGTGTAAAAATTGTTTTTCCCCCCTGCACAAGAAACATGATCTTTTTACAAACATATAAGTTTCTAGAAACAGTATTTTTCCACACAAAAAATTATTAAGTTTGTGTAAAAGCATTGTTTCCAGATACCCATTTTTAGGTCAAATTGTTTTTTCCCCCTCCTGAAATCCATCAGTTCTACACCACCACCACCACCACCCATCTGGAAAGTGGTTTATTTTTTCTGCATGAATGTTGTGTGAATATCTGGAAATAGTGGGGTGGTATTTTTTGCACATAAATCAGGGGGGGTTGAGGGGGAAAATGGGTTTGTGCAAAACCTCCCGGGTATATTTATGTGCAGTATAACTTCCAAAAAAAACCTCTGAGATGTGCAAATACCAGGCAAAAACTGCACAAAATCCCAACCTTTCTGTTACTACTCTCAATAGAGTTCCCTAAGTGTTAGGGACCCCTCCTTTTCTTTCTTTCTTTCTTTTTCTTTTTGATTGGGAAACAAATAATGGTTGAAAGTCTTTCCATCTCTACTATTGGGCAAGCTAATGTAGTATATGCTGAAAGGTATTTCTTATCATTTTTATAGGTAATTATCAAGAGTAAAATATTAGTCAGAACTGTAAAATTGCTTTCTTTTTTCAAATCTAATTTTTAAAGCCCTGAACCTAATAACTGTGGGTGATATGGAATTATTCCATTTATTAGTGAGAGTACAGGTATAAAGTATGCAACTGTTTCATGTGGTGCAAAGACTTACTTTTGAATGGTAAGGTATCAGCAAGACTGGATGTTGTATTATTGCTTCAAATGTTGATAAAGTAATTTTAACCAATTCTTCTGAACCTGTTTGACCTGTTGATGAAAAATCATAGCATACATCTTTGGACCAGAAGAAAAATATAAAGAAATATTTAAAGGGTATTACAAATATTCCAAAAGCACTTACCTATTGCTCCATCTAAGTTAGTTTCTCCTGATTCTATTAATATGATGAAATTCTGTTGCCAGGACAGGGTGGAGAAGAATGCACAAATTATAAAAAGTTAGCATATTTTTCCTTCATTATAAAAACATACATCTTTTTAAAATGAGAATAGTGTCTACTATAGACAGCCCTTTTAGTCTAAGATTTTATAATACAATGGCAACAGAAGACCTCTACACAAGGAATATAGTTTTTAGACCCTTTAAAACTTTGCTACATTGACAGTACATTGAATTAAATTGGATTTGTGTCTAAATAAATAGTGTATAGGGCTGTAGCATCAGTGTTTCAGAGTCAACAGTTTGATAACATAATTTGGAAAATCAGCTGAGTTTCCGGAATATCAAACAACAGAATGCTAAACCGTATGAATAAAAGTAAAGCAAGATACTTTCTGAATAAAATTTGAGGGTATTAACAAGCACTTTACTAGTATATCAATATTTGCTTAAAAGATTTTCAATTTTAATATCTCTCTCTCTGGCTTTTCTTCGCAAACGATTTAGGAAGGACTCATCCCGCGCTTTCTGCAAGCGCGCTGATGACTAAAAAGGCCAATCCGAGATAAACAAGTCCGGTTGCAAAAAGCACAGCAGAAGCTCTCCTTGGGTGATGTTTCTGGGTTGTGATTCTTTCTGTGTTGTCATTTCTCTTCAAGACTTGTTCGGCGTGAGTTCTCAAATAAGGCTGCAGCATTGTGGATAGTGCGTCTCCATGCCTCCCGGTGTGAGGCCAGGGCGGACCATTGTTGGCGATCAATTTGGCCGAACCTGAGATGTTGTTTCAGGGAGTCTTTGTATCACTTTTTTGGAGAGCCCCTCTTACGCTGACCCGTGGCGAGTTCACCGTTAGAGTACTATTTTGGGGAGGCGATGGTCCTCCATTCTAGAAACGTGCCCTGCCCAGCGCAGCTGTGTTCTCTATATCATGGCCTCAATGCTGGTGATCCCTGCTTGCTCAAGGACAGCAACATTCGTCACATAGTCAGTCCAGTGGATATTTAGGATTGTGTGTATACAGCGTTCGAGGAGTCGTAGGTGATGGCGATAGGTGACCCTTGTTTCAGATCCATAAAGGAGAATAGACAGTACAATGGCTCTATACACACTGATTTTTGTTCTTTGCCTCAGGTGTTTATTGCTCCAGACTCCTTTGTGAAGTCTTCCAAATGTGCTATATGCCTTTGCTAATCGATCTCTTTGTCAATCTTGGCATCTGAGGAGATGATGCTTCCCAGGTAGGTGAACTGCTGGATGGACTTGAGCACAGATTTGCTGATGGCAATGTGGGGATGGTGGTGTTTGTCCTGTGGTGCAGGCTGGTAAAGAACTTCCGTTTTCTTCAGGTTGACTTCCAGCCCAACCAGCTCTGCAGCTGTTGCGAAGCAGGATGTTAGGCTCTACAGAGCTGCTTCTGTGTAGGCAACAAGGGCAGCATCATCAGCAAAGAGCAGCTCACGGACTAGTTTAGAGTCTTAGTTTAAACCCTCAGACAGCTTAAGTTAAACAAGCTACCATCAGTACGGTAATGTATATAGATGCTGTTGTCTTCTTCAATCTCTGACATAGCCCTTTGGAGCATCATGCTGAATAAGATTGTTAATAAAGTTGGCGCAGGAACACAACCTTGCTTCACTCCATTAGTTATTAGAAAGGGCTCTGAAAGAGCATCACCATATCTGACTCGACCACGCTGGCCCTCGTGTAGCAAGATAGTCATTTTAAGGAATTTTGGGGGACATCCTAGTCTTTCCAGGATCTGCCACAGACCTTTTCTACTCACAGTGTCAAAGGCTTTGGTGAGGTCGACAAATGTTATATAGAGACCCTTGCTCTGCTCCCTACATTTTTCTTGCAGTTGTCTAAGGGCAGATACCATATCTGTAGTACTCCTATTGGCTCTGAAGCCACATTGGCTTTCAGGATTAAGTTCTTCTGCAATAGCAGGAACTAATCTGTTCAGGAGTATCCTTGCAAGGATTTTTCCAGCAATAGAGAGCAGTGTTATGCCTCCATAGTTTGAGCAATCAGATTTTGCTCCTTTTTTCTTGTACAGGGTGATGATGACTACATCTCAGAGATCTGATGGCAGGTCCCCGTTTCCCCAGCAATTCACAAGGAGTTTGTGGAATTTATCATGGAGTGCATGACCTCCGTGTTTCCAAACTTCAGGTGGGATTCCATCAATCCCAGCTGCCTTGCCATTTCCCATCTGCTGTATGGCCTTAAGGGTCTCTTCCAAAGTGGGAGCTATGTCCAATTCATTTTTCATCGGTGTTTGTATCATATGTTGGATTGCTGAACCTTGGACTACTCAGTTGGCACTAAAGAGACTTTGAAAATGTTCAGTCCATTGATTCAGGATGGAGGCTTTATCAGTAATTAATGTTTGACCATCTGTACTGTATAAGGAGCTTTGGACCTGATAAGTAGGTCCAAACACTGCTTTAAGAGCTTCATAAAATCCTCTATGATCACCCAGATCTGCACAGCATTGTGTCTTTTCTGCTATATTGATCCACCACTTGTTCTGCATGTCTCGGAGTTTTTGTTGAAGTTTACTACATGTGAGGCGGAAAGCTGCTTTTCTTACATGGCAAGTTGGCTGGGCGAGGTATGCCTGGTGAGCAGTTCTCTTTTTTGCCAACAGCTCCTGGATCTCTTGGTTGTTTTCATCAAACCAGTCTTGATTTCAATATACAGCTATATAAAAATAATTCTTTAAAATACTATAGGGATCTCAGAACACTGTATTTTTTTTTTCATTTGTACCATATTTTGAACTTACCACATAATGCACTCTGTGGATCTAACCACACATGGAAGAAAGTACAGAACTTTATACCTTCCCACATTTTTAGGATAACCTAAATAAATCATCTTTCTGAGCTGCAGCAAAAATGAAATATTAATGCTCTGGGATAAGTAAATGCTACACCATTATACCCACTTTTTTCTGATTCAGTGTTATGCATGGAAGACATTTTATAGGAATTATAGATATGTTATTAATGTCTACATCCTATAGAAGCAATAAATCTCAGCAGAATATACATATACATATACATATACATATAGTAGGAGTTATCTTTTCAGCACTTTTGAGTTGCATAGGATTGGTAATAACTAAGGCATAGTTTGATACATTATTATGTTTATATGCCATATTTCTTTTTCCACTATATCTATCTATATCTATATCTATGTACAGTCAGAAGAAACATAAAATAGGTCAAAGAAGTCAATAGTAGGGACTTATCCCTCCTAAATCTGCAAAGAGGCAGGATATCATGAGCATTGAAGTCTATTATGGGCACATGGAAAAATTAACAACATTTCTAACTGCATGACCACCAGGAATGCAAACATGCAGATCTCATACAAACATTTGTAACAAGACATCACACAATCAAATTTCTAGAACAAAATCACAAAATAAGGAGCTCTGTTGATACTAAAGTTTCCTAATACAGTATGCAACCATGCTTCATAAATATAAACACACAAAGAAAACAAAGAAAACACAGATTCTATTTCCCATTCATAAGTATTTCGCTATTGAAGGTTATTCACTATAGCAGCAGCCATTTTTCTTTTGGAAGCAGTAGAAAAATGTTAGGATTAGGTGGAATGAGGTGGCTCCCTCAGGCAACAGAAGAAGGAGGGAGGTGGCAAACAGTATCAACAAGACATTGAAAATAAGAGCTGTGTGTTGCCTGTAAACAAGTCTCCTACCTTCAGGGTCTATTGAAGACATTGTACTATCACAAATAGCAAGGTAATACTCAACTGCTAGTCCATTTAGCTCCTGTAAATCAAATGGGGGGGGTCCTTGTCCTTCAGTTCAGGCACTCAAATGGCCCTGGGAACTAGGTTACAGCATGGAAATTTCAGTTTGCCAAACAAATATGGGCTGTACTTGAAGACAAATGTTTAAAGCTACAATAACTTGGCCATTCTTCATCAAAATTTTATGAATCTTGGTCAAATTAGATCTTCTCACTAGAGACTCTCCATGCTCTTTCATACAGACAAAAGCAGATTGTTGAATCTATGATGAACAGTATTTTCAGAATTCATAATGACAAATGCAAAAAGAGGGGCACAAACCATAACTATATATAATATCTGTTATAAAATGAAGGTGTTATGGATAAATGCCCTTAACGTAAACCTGGGTTTACCTGTGGGTGACTGCCAGCAATGTTTTGCAGAGACTAGTTGCTTCATCTTGGAGGTAAAAAGTGCCCATGTTGGAATGAGAGAAGTAATTTGGCATTTAGAGCTCCAATTCCAGGTAGACAGCTGATACTCCAATTTGTCCTAGAGGTCTTTCTTTTCATGCTGGTTTTTATCTTCTTCCATCCCATTAATTGGTCAGTTTTTTCTCCCTCCCTTACCAGGCAGCAGGGTTCAGGGGCCCCATAAAGGAAAGAAGCAGTAGTATGGACAGGTTGCTTACCTGTAACCAATTATTATAATAGATCTTCTTCGTGGTCTCTGAATCACACAATTGGGTTTATTCCTGCGCCTGTGCAGAGCATAGGGAACCTTCTGGTATCGCTAGGCAGAATGTGCTTTGATACATTTTTGGCAGTAACTCTGCCCACACTAACGATCCCTTAAAAGGTGCTCTCACCTAATTCCCCTCAGTTCCTTGAATGACGCCACAAACCGCAGCATCAGGAACATTAGAGCAAATATGCCACAGTAGGACATAGAGGAGAGAATGGGCGGGTCTGTGTGAATTCACAGAAGACCATTCGGAGATCTATGGTTACAGGTAAGCAACTTGTCCATCTTCTTCGTGGTCTCTGTGAATCACACAGTTGGGTAGACTAGCAAGCTTCCCCACTGGAGGAGGGAATGTCCTGTACATCAGTAGACGAGGACCACCTCATAAGTTAACTAAGAAAGGGATTTATTGACAGAACATTCTTTAAGCATGAGACATGTCAGCAATGAAATAAAGCAGTCAGTAATTCAACAATGAAATAAACTCACTCATTGGATGGAGGACAGAAGGACTACCCTCCCAAATGCAGCCTTGCTCCTAGAACGAGTGTCCAGTCTGTAATGTGAGATGAATGTCAAAGGTGAAGACCAAGCCGCAGCATGGCAGATGTCCTCTAGGGGCACCCCAGAGAGGAACGCAGTCGAAGTGGAAACAGCTCTAGTAGAATGTCCACGAACCTGTGGAGGCAAAAGCTTTTTGGCCAGTTCATAGCAGAGAGCAGTGGTCGACATCACCCACTTCGAAAGACGCTGCAACGAGATCGGTGCACCTTGCTTCGAGTCAGCGTAGGGGATGAAGAGCTAAGGCACAGTTCTCCAGCTCGACGAGCTGAGGTGATGGCAACTAGGAAAGCAGTCTTCCAAGTCAGTAGCCTGAGATCCGTAGAAGCCATGGGTTCGAAGGGGCGTCTCACCAGTTGGGAGAGGACGAGTTTGAGGCTCCAGGTCGGAATGGGATCGAGCACTGGAGGATGGAGATTGACATAACCTTTCAGGAACTTCTTCACCATCAGGTCCTGGAAGGGAGACGGTCAACCCCGAGTTTGGAATTCAACAGAGATGGCTGCCAGATAGCCTCTGAGAGATGAAACCAACAGCCCTGCTTCAGGTAAGTGGAGGAGGAATTGGAGGACCATCGGTACCAAGCAAGATTGAGCGTCCAATCCACGGTCGGCCAGGAACCCTTCGAAACAGTTCCACTTGTAGAGGTAGGCTCTCCGAGTGGAAGGCTTCCTAGCAGCATCAATAACCTCCTGGACTTCTCGAGGTAGAGAGGAAGAAGAGACGGCATGAGACGGACAGGGACTCACGGGCGTATCCTCTAAGCTGTCAGGTGAAGCGTGTCAAGGTCAGCATGCCTGACCTTCCCTTGTTGAATGGTGAGCAGATCGGCCTGGTTTGGGAGGTGGAGGAAATACCATCTGGACAGAAGTAGCAATGGTACGAACCATGGTTGCCGGGGCCACCACGGAGTGATGAGGATCGCATCCGATCAGTCCCTACACAGCTTGGCAATGACCCTCGTCAATAACGGTATCGGAGGAAAGAGGTATAGGAACGGTCCGTTCCATTGAAACAGGAAAGCGTCCCCTCTGGAGCTTCTGTGCCATGCTCTGGAGCAGAACTGGTCGCACTGCTTGTTCTGAGTGGTCGCAAAGAGGTCTATCAGTGGAGTCCCCGATCAATGGAAAAGGTCTGCCACCATACGTCGATGGAGAATCCACTCATGGATGCTGGAATTGGAATGGCTCAGTCCGTCTGCAAGAATGTTCTCCTCTCTAGGTAGGTGGATGGACTGGAGAAGAATGTTCCTTTGGATGCACCATTCCCAGATCTGAAGAGTGAGCTGAAGAAGCTGGGGGGGGGGCTTGGTTCCTCCTTGTTTGTTCAGGTAATACATGATGGAGGTGTTGTCTGTGGGGAGAAGCACGGTCTTGCCCCGCACCAACACTTCAAAGGCCCAAAGCGCCTTCTGAACTGCAAGGAGCTCCAGCACGTTGATGTATAGCTCCCGTTCTTCGGCGCTCCAGGAGTTCTGGATCTCTTGGGGTCCTAGGTGGGCTCCCCAGCCCTGAAGAGGTGCATCCGTAGTGAGGGAAACATCTGGTTGAGGAGGGTATAACAGAAGACTGGAGAATACGTTGGTTGGTGCTAACCACAAGTTCAGGGAACGGCGAATGGAATGGGGCATTGTTAGGTGTGTCTGGGGGGAGTCTCGTAGATGGTTGAAGACTTCCAGGAACTAATGTTGAAGTGGTCGACACTGAAATCTGGCCAGCCGAGTGACTGATGTAGTGGCTGCCATATGTCCCAACAGGACTTGAATGGTGTGTGCCCGCACCCGTCGGGACCAACGGCACTCGTGGATCAGAGACCGAAGGGTGTTGAAGCGATCCATAAGAAGGTATGCCCCTACCGAGATCGAATCCAGTCGAGCTCCTATGAACTGGATCAATTGAGTAGGGGCTAGCTGTGACTTTTCCATGTTCACAAGTCCCAGGTTGTCTAACACATCTAGGGTAAGAGCAATGTCCATCTCGAGTTGGTGCTTGGAATTTGCCACAATCAGCCAATCGTCAGCGTAGGGGAAAACCACCACACCGTGCTGCCGAAGGAATGCAGCCACTACCGCCATACACTTCGTGAAGACCCTCGGGGCTGTGGAGAGTCTGAAGGGGAGAACACGGAATTGGAAGGCATCGTCCCTGATCTGGGAGACTAGGAACTGTGGGAAGGATGAATCCTGATGTGGAAGTAGGCATCCTTGAGGTCTATGGACACAAACCAATCGCCTTGTTGAAGGAGAGGAAGGATGGTAGCAAGGATGATCTTCGGGGCGAAGTACCCGTTCACTCCCCTGAGGTCGAGGATGGGACAGAGGCCTCCGTCCTTCTTCGCAACAAGGAAATATCTGGAGAAGAAGTATTGGTGACGGAGCTCGGCGTCCACTGGTTCGATGGCTACTTTTTGAAGCAGTGTCCGAACCTCCTTGATGAGGGGAGGGGAGGGCGGTGTGGGACGGACCCGACCTATTGGAGGCAGTTTGTCGAATTCGATCCAGTATCCCTGTCATACAATCTGAAGTACCCAGTGGTCTGATGTTATCGAGGACCAGGCATCCTGGAATGACAGGTAGTCTCCAAACAGGGGGGTCGATGAGGCAGATGACATTGGCTGCTGGAACCTAGAGCACCTCGAGGATTGAGGCATGTTGCCCCGTCTGAAAGAGTGGCTGTAGGAGGAGGCATGCCAGCCCGAGAGGAGCCTGGGACGGTAGGCAGAAGATGAGGACAATGGCATACCGTACGTTCGTGCGGTGGTCCTCATCTTCTGCGTAAACTCAAGCTTTTCATCCATCAACCCATTGAAGGGGCCAGAGCTGTCAAAGGGCATATCCTCAATGGTTGCAGCGGCTCGTGTAGAGAGCCCAGATGACCGAAGCCAAGCATGGCACCACAAGGCAACAGAACCTGCCACAGCTTTGTCCGCACAGTCAGCTACATGCCTTGCGGAATTCATTTGCTGCTCTGAGAGCAGTTGGGCCTCCGCCTGGATGGCCTCAGCCACACGTCGCCTCTCCTCAGGCAGGTCTTGGATGAGGGGTGCCATCCTCTCCCAAAGGACCTGCTGGTAGGCACCCATACATGCCGAGTAATTGGCAATTCAGAATCTGAGCCCAGAAGCTGAATATAACTTCTTGCCAATAATGTCCAACTTCCTTTCTTCCGGGTCCAAAGGGGTAGATTGCACCCGCCGTTGTCTCCTAGGCTGCACTGCTTCAACAACCACCGAGTTGGGTCTCAGATGCTCCTGCAGCCATTTGATGCCATCCCCAGCCACTCGATACAGCTGGTCAATCCTCTTCGAAGTCGACGGGATCGAAGATGGATTTTCCCACGAACCCTGCGTCAACTTCAGAAGAGACGGGAGGACCGGAATGCGGGCAGCCAGGGGAGCCTTTGATTTGATCCAGTGGTAAATAGGATCAACGGGCTTGGACTCCTTCTCGGTGACCTTGAGCTCCAGGGCATGCGACATGTGCACCACCTGCTCTAAGAAGGAGCGGACATCATCCGTAGGCGAGGACGAATTGTCATCCAGGAGTTCTGGCTGGGGGGATGGTAAATAATGTAGGTACTCATCAGAGGAGTCGGATGAGACCGACGAATCTGACAACAGAGATGGGCTGTGGCGGCAGCCTTGCAGGGACGATGTGCAAGGTGGTGAAGTCAAAGGCAGTGGAGGAAGCGGGCAGAACGGAGATACTTGACAGCTCGTGTCTTTCAACATTGGCTTTGATGGGTCCTTGGCAGGAAAGAAACCCTTGTCCAGGCTGTGAAAAGAAAGACGAGGTGGGAACAATGACAAGGAGTGATGGGTCGCTGCTTCAGAAGTCAGTTGAAACACACGCTCCCCTGTGATGTCAGCGCTTGATGATTTCGTCAGAGGTGCAATGAAAACAGACCTGGCCAGGTCGTAGGCTCCGTATGCCGGTTCATCCTCTTGAATCTGAGAGGTGGACAGTTGGGACTCATCGTCAAGACCCCGAGCAGCAGTAGAGGAATCCCAAAGCAACTCTGAGCGGGAGACAAGCAAGGCAGGTGAAAGGCCACGGGCCTGTGGAGAGACTTCTGCTTCCTCAGCAGACCCCACTTCAACTTTGACGATCTCCAAGGACGGGGTCGGGGTAACAGGTCTAGACTGGGGCTGCTCGGTACCAACGTCTCAGTCCCGAGGTGAAGGTTGAGGCTGAAGTACTGCAGGAATGAGTTCCTGTGCAGGTGGAGCAGGGGTCGGCGCAGCACACAGAGCAGCCTCTGGGCCTCGAATAGCCTCCCTGGGCCTCTCCTCAGCATGTGTGTGCTTAACCTTCTTCTTCTTAGGGGTTTTGCCCTTAGAAGATGCAGAAGACTCCTGATCTCGACCACCATCCTTCGAACTCGATCGATCCCGAGGCTTGTCCTTGGATCTGACGGCCGACGAATCCAAGGAGGCTCAGTCCCCAGCCAGGGCCAGCCTGGTGGCATGCTTGTGAAAGTGGAGCACAGAAAGTGGGTCGGATGCCACAGAATGGCACCGAGAAGGGCTCTGTGAGCAGCGACGCTTGGCCTGAGGAGACTTTGACAAGGGGGACCATCCCTGCTGTTATGGTGAGGTGCTCTGTCCCACAACGGGGGTCGAGGAGGCAGATGGAATCAAGGCTTTTTCGTAGAGAAAAGACTTGAGGCGGGAAGATTGGTGTTTCTGTGCCTGCGGTGTAAAGGCCTTACAGTGCACACAAGCATCCACATTATGGGACTCATCCAAGCAGATCAAGCAACATGAATGACCTTCAGAGCTGGGCAATTTCACCTGGCAGATGAAACACCATTTGAAGTCAGTTTTAGTGGCCATGGCAAGGCACAATAATCAAGTCGTAGTCAGAACAGTCCGGGTCAAGCCAAATCAGAGATCAGAACCAAGGCCAAAGGGGCGCGAATATCGTCATCAGAAATCCCAGTCAAGCCAAAAAATCACAGTACAACCACAAGTGAGAGGAGAAGAAACGTCATCAAAAAATCCAGTCCGAGTCAAAATCAAAAGCGAAAGTGAGTACAACTAACGAGCAAAGGTTCCTTCGAGCTGCTAATGAGGTGGGAAAAAAGGAACTGAGGGGAATTAGGCAGGAGCACCTTTTAAGGGACGGTTAGTATGGGCGGAGTTACCGCCAAAAATGTATCAAAGCGCATTTCTGCCTAGCAATACCAGAAGGTTCCGTATGCTCTGCACAGGCGTAGGAATAACCCAACTGTGTGATTCACAGAGACCACGAAGAAGATCCAGCATATTTTGCCTCTTATGCCACTGCCCCATGTGTAGCTAGCTTACGTTCTCTTTCTTTCTTTCTGACCCACGGGGGGCCCTGATGTGATGCATAGGAGGTAAAAATATTTTTAAAAATATTTAAAACATTAAATGAATAAATAACCCCGAATTAAAACACGGTTTCTCTTTTAAAATAGGTCAAAAACAGTTTTAAAACAGACAGAACAGGTATTAGGTTTTCTGTGGGTTTTCTTCTGGGCTGTGAGGCCATGTTCTGGAAGAGTTTATTACTGATGTTTTTCTGAATCTGTGGCTGGCATCTTCAGAGAATGGTTGGGTAGGAGTTGGAGGGGGGTTATATACTGTGAGCCCCTGTTGGAGAGAATATGTAAATTTGTGTATTTGAAACCCAGAAACTGGCCATTCAAATACACAAATTTACATAAGATGCCAGCCACAGATGCAGGCGAAACATCAGAAATAAACGCTTCCAGAACACGACCTCACAGCCCGGAAAAAAACCCAACAGAAAACCTATGGATGCCAGCTGTGAAAGCTTTCGACTTCACACAGAACAGGTATTCCTTGTTTTAAGATCCAAAAGCCAATCAAAATATCAGTCTCCACTGCCCATCACAAACTCAAGACATGGAGCCAACCTGACATCCCTCAGGAGAGAGTTCCACAGCCAGGATGTGATTACAACTATCTAGAGGATCTTGTAAGAAATATGGCACTACAGTTGTCCCTTCACATTCGCGGGGGTTAGGTTCCATAGACCCCCGCGAATGTGAAAATTCCACGAATAATGACAGCCCTCCCCCCACCCTCCCCAAGCGACCCCGAGACCTCCGGAGGCCTCGTGGTCGCTCTCCCTGCCCTTCCTCAGCCCTCCCAGAGCGACCCCGAGGCCTCCGGAGGCCTCGTGGTCGCTCTCCCCGGCCTCCCCCGCCCTCCCAGAGCGACCCCGAGGCCTCCGGAGGCCTCATGGTCGCTCTCCCCGCCCTTCCTCAGCCCTCCCAGAGCGACCCCGAGGCCTCCGGAGGCCTTGGGGTCGCTCTACCCGGCCTCCCCCCGCCCTCCCAGAGCAACCCCGAGGCCTCCAGAGGCCTCGGGGTCGCTCTACCCGGCCTTCCCCCGCACTCCCAGAGTGACCCGGAGGCCTCCGGAGGCCTCGTGGTCGCTCTCCCCGCCCTCCCCCCGCACTCCCAGAGCGACCCGGAGGCCTCCGAAGGCCTCATGGTCGCTCTCCCCACCCTCCCCCCGCCCTCCCAGAGCGACCCCGAGGCCTCTGGAGGCCTCGTGGTCGCTCTCCAAGCCCTCCCCCCGCACTCCCAGAGCGACCCCGAGGCCTCCGAAGGCCTCATGGTCGCTCTCCCCGGCCTCCCCCCGCCCTCCCAGAGCGACCCCGAGGCCTCCGGAGGCCTCGGGGTCGCTCTCCCCGGTCTCCCCCCACCCTCCCAGAGCGACCCCGGGGGCCCCATGGAGGCCTCCCCGGGCCTCCCCAACCCCTCCCCGGGCCTTCATGGGGCCTCCGGAGCGTCTCCGGAGGCTCCATGATTGTCTCCCCGGCCCTCCCCAGGCCTTCATGGGGCCTCCAGAGCGTCTCCGGAGGCTCCATGGAGGCCTCACAGGCCCTCTCCACCCCCTCCCCAGGCCTTCATGGGGCCTCCAGAGCGTCTCCGGAGGCCCCATGGAGGCCTCCCCGGCCCTCCCCACCCCCTCCCCGGGCCTTCATGGGGCCTCCGGAGCGTCTCCGGGGGCCCCGTGAAGGCCTCCCCGGCCCTCCCCCCTCCCTCCCAAGGCCTTCGCGGGGCCTCCGGAGGGTCTCCGAAGGCCCCGTGAAGCCCTCCCCACTCCCTCTCAGGGCTTTCACGGGGCCTGTGGAGGCCCCGTGTTGCGGATTTGGGGGGCCCCGGGGGGGCCCTCCCAAAACCACGAATAATCAAAACCGCGAATGTCAAGTTTGTGAATGTGGAGGGGCAACTGTATTATCAGAATGGTGGGAGGTCTAGAAGCCATGCCCTCTGGGGAGCAGCTTAGGCAACTGGGTATGTTTAGCCTGGAGAAGAGAAGGTTAATAGGTGACATGATACTCATGTTTAAATACTGTATTCAAAGGGATATCATATTGAAGATGGAGCAAGCTTGTTTTCTGATGCTCCAGAGACAAGGACACGGAGCAATGGGTTCAAACTACAGGAAAAGAGATTCCACCTAAATATTAAGAAGAACTGACAGTAAGAGCTGTTTGGCAGTGGAATGCACTGGAGGTTTTTAAACAGAGGCTGGATGGCTATCTGTTGGAATGATTTGATTGTGTATTCCTCATGGCAGGGGATTAGATTAGATGGCCCTTGTGGTCTCTTCCAGCTCTATGATTCTATTATTCTAATATGACTACTACCTGAAAATGGTACTACAGGAAACACACACATCTAAATTAATTAAAATAGATTAATCTGTTTAAAACAACAACCCCAAAGTGCACACTCCTGGACACTGCTGGGGTCCCCTTAGTATGCACACCAAATTTCAGCCACCTAGATTTCACAGTCTTGGGAGTTACAAAGACAACAGATGCATATATAGGCATATACAATATACAAATACACAGACTTCTGTTAGTACAGATGCAGGTATATTAACCTTCTTGGAAATAGTCTCTAATGCTTTTCTCCAATTAAAGCTCAGGGAACCACCACCACCCCAAAAAGATTGAGAATTTCATGTTTCTAGTATAAAATTTCATGTTTCTAGCAGCTCAAAACCACTCAGTTTTCATGGATGTACTCAAGATCAAGCTAAATTGCTTAAAGCTGCACATATTTGACTATAAGGAAAATTCAGCATTTCCTTAACTATTTCTTACTTCACTTAAGCTAGATCGCATTCTCAGTTTTTATTCTCTATTCCATAGAACAGAAGGTGGGGCAGTGGGCAAGGGACAGGAGAAAATTCTTAATCTTTACTAAATTATGAAACCTAGGAGATTATACATATGTGTTGAAATTCTAGAGGCCACACAAACACTGTTTTACAGTATGCAACACGGCAGCTCCACTGGCTACCAGTTTGTTTCTGGGCACATTTCAAAGTTCTGGTTGTGACCTACAAAGCCCTGTACATCTTTATGGGATGTCTTTCTGACAGACGGCACCTTTCCATATGAGCCTGCCTGGATCATAAGAACCATAGGGGGAACCATTTTCTCAGTCCCACCACCCTTACAGGCATGCCTGGTAGGGATGTGAGCTAGTGCCTTTTCTCAGGCTGCCCTTAAGTTTTGAAATTCCCTTCCTAGACAGGCTAGAATGGTGCCCTCCTTGGTGTCTTTCCCATCAGCAGGCAAAGACTTCTTCATTGCAACAGGCTTTAATGAATTGAATGTTTTTAAAGAAAGGATTTTCAAATAGGGTGCTACTATTTGTATGTACTGTTTTTAAAGTGTTTTTTATTATTTTAATGGCATGCTTGAAATGCCGTTCATTTTATTGACAGTTTAATTACATTTTTATCATAGCCTTTTGTATACTTTAGTTATACTGTATTTGTTTTAATATATATGCTGCCTTGGTGGGATGTAACTAACAGTGATAAATAACAATGACAACAACGATGATGACGATGACATGATGAAGCAGTCCATCCTGCTAACATTACAGAGTATTGCAGTCTGCTGTGTAACATTCACCGCATTAACCACCCTTGTAACACATGTATTCACTTTATTTTGTTTCAAAAGAAAGTTGATACTTTTAGAAGATATAACTATCATTTGGCAACAGCTGTCACAGCCATAGCAGAACCTAATACAATATAGAAGTAGTGTTCCATTTTAACTGTAGTCCTTTGTGGCATACTGGAAATCTCAATAAAGATCTTATTGGTAATATCAAAGCTATACCACTGACACTGAATGTGATAAATGTCTTGGTTTTCTAGTTTATAGAACTTTCATCAACTAAACATAACAAATGTTCTGGCAAGTAGAGAAAATAGAATGCAATTCTTGCAGGCAGTATCCTAAATATACAAAATAGTGTTCCTAGGTAAACAGTAACATTAAATGGAAAAGAAATTAGAAAGCATCTTTCATTTTGACTCACAGTTTGATTCCAGGTACTATATGTAGTAAGTTACCATATTATAAAAATACAGTATGACCCCCATATCCACAGGACCAGATACATCTTCTAGGTCCTCCAGTGTAACTCTAAGGCATGCTTGGGCCGGAAGTCATTCATTTTAATAGGGTTAACTATTATCCGTGGTTTCCAGTATTCAGGGTAAGTCTGGAAACTTATATCCCATGGGTCGTACTTTATAGCAGAAACCTATTATTCAAAATATTTGTTAGAAAAATGTACTCCTCCCACTTACAATATTCTCAACTAGGCTGGTTTTTGTTAAAGCCTTGGTTTACTGTAAATGGATGAGAGATTTCTAGTAAATCAATTAAATGCATAATATGTGCTACTGCCAGCTAGCAGGCAGGTAAAGTGGCATTGCTAGATGCCCCACAATGACATTACATCTGGCCCAAGATATGTTGCTGCCTGAGGAAAAGGACAAGATAGGGTCACTGCTGCCCTATGCAGTGTACAGCAGATGATCAGACTGGAAGTTGAAACTTACTTTAACACTTCCAACAGAATGACTTCCTCCACTACACTTGAGATCAGCAGACTAGTTTATGAAGTGCTGAGATAGTTATATGGCAGAGAGCTCTGCTCTTTTAACATTTCACTGTTGTTTCCATTCCCACCAGCACTTGTTATGTCAGATGGCAATTCTAATCTACCTACTGGCAGCACTGGCCCTCAGCAATAACTGGCAGCAAAAACAGAGAGGCAGTGCTGCTTAGGCTGATCATAACAATGTTTGGAACCAAGATTATCTGATATCCAAGAAGCAATAATGGTTCTAGAGATTAAAGGTAAAGTTGCTGAATGGAGAACTGCCACTTGGCAGCAAGGTTACAATGCAGGCTAATTTCAGTTCTCTGTTGATTAGTACAACGTTGGATATCTGAGGGGTAACAGCAAAACTTAATGCAAGGATTCTTGCTGCAGTACCCAAAACAGGATAGATTTTAAATTTCTGGATTCTTATGTATTATTGCTTATAGGAGAACTAAATTAAATTTGTATTAAAATGAATTTTACAATACTTGTGTGGGGAAAGTCACATAATTAGTTCTCTCTCAAATGTGTGTGTGTGTGTGAATCCTAAACCTAAATCATGATGTACATTAATATACTGTATTACCCACACACATTGTCTTGCATATAAGTTGTTTTCATTTCAGTTATATGCATGCATTACTTGACACTGACTTTAAAATGTTACTTACTAGTAAAGTTCCATAGCTGAAAAGAAACTCCTCATTTACAATTTGGGGACGAAACACCTGTGTGCATAAACGTTCAAAAAAATATTATGTACTGATTTTAGAAGTTGCTGTAAAAGCATGCTTTTGTGTAATACAAGTAGGCCAGGGTTCCCAACCTTTCTGGGTCAGTGGGTACATCTAGAATTTTGAGTGTAGCATGGGCACTCACACAAAAAGGCTGGCATAGGGTCATGGCTAATTTAAAAGCACCCATTTCCCAGGGCAGAAACTGACTACAAGAGAGCTAACTTGCCCAAAAAACTACACACAAGACAAAGGAGCAATCCTTGGCATATGGGTTAACACTTGCACTGTCACACTAGAGGTATAAATCACAACTGCGCCCCCCCCAACCTTTCTGTTGACTACTTCCTCCTTCCCTCCAGTTTTTTTCACACCACTTTGCCTTGACCAATGACAGATAAAAAATGAGTGGTTGAACTTATTGTGAATAGTCATTTTTGGATGACTTGAAGGAGCAATCCATGACATATGGGTTTATACCCATGCACCAGCAGCTAAGGCAGGCGTCTAAAATTCTTTTCAGTTAGGAACGATTCCCCTTTCCTCCAGTTTTTAACTTCCTGCCTTGGCAACAGGCCAAGCTTTTCACTTTCTCTCCTCCCTTTTAGTCTCTCTACACTATCAATATTTATTTTTTGAAAGGGCAAATTAAATTCTAAAGGAAAAGAGAAAAGTATATGATTGTGAGATTGTAGATAGAGATCTGCAAATAATGTCTGACAAAAAGAAAAGGCAAGCGGAAGACTATTTAAATAAACCACCAGCTCCTATGACCGACTGCAGCTCAGCAGGTCACAGAGTGACAGACAACTAAAAATAATGCAGATCTTTTGGCCATTGAGAGGAAAGCCTTTGACCTCGCATCAGAAACAGTACTAAGAAAAATATTTTTAACAAGTTAGAGTAGCTCAGAGGAGTCAATCTTAAAACTGCCACCGCCTGCAGGCAGAATCTAAAAACACTTCTGATAAAGCTTCATCATTGATAATAAAAGATAACAAAGAGGGGTTGGAGTTAGCTAGGAAGGGAGAAAAAGAAAAAAATAAAGACAAGAGTAAACAACCAGATGCACTAGCTCAAAGACAAACAGATTAGAAAAAGTGGACATCTCTCCAGTCAGGGAAAACTGACTACACTTTTTGCAGCCATCTAACTGAGTAAGGGTGGAACATCCAAGGCTCTCTCACAAGCCTTTACCAAATATGCCTGTAACAATTGTGGGACCAACAGAAAATCCTCTCCAAAGATCTTAAAACTCAGGCAGGTTCATATAGAGAGATATAATCTTTCAAATAACCTAGACCCAAGCCATGTAAATCTAAAACTTACAACCAGCACTTTGAATCTTTTCCAGAAAGAACAAGTAGCCACCGAAGTTGTTGGAAGAAGGGAGCTATGTGTCCCCTATAACCAGCCCCAGCCAGCTGGCTGGTTGCACCATTTTGGACCCACTGAAGTTTCCAAAGCTGCACTAGATGGTTATTGGGTACTGGCCCAGGTTTAAGTATTTTTATTAGTCTAAAAAGCCCTAAAATGTTTGGATGTGGTTACCTAAGAGACCACCTTCTCCCTTACAATCTATTTGGTCTGTAAGAAATCATATGAAGCTTTGACCATGACGAAGGCAGGAGACAGAAAACTGAAGGTTTTGGGAATGGAGTCCACAGGAGAGTTTCTGAAAAGATCACGTGGCACCTTCCCCCAATCTGGCAGCATAAGAGTTAACTCAGACGCCATGGATTGCACTTGCAAGAGAAACACCCACTTCCCAGGAGACAGCAGATGAGACTACAAGGAAGTAACTTGCCTTAAAACCTACATTCAGAGCAGAGCTGAGGTCTGAAGATCTATGGCTCTCTAGGTTGGAACATAGGCCAATAAGGTATTGGAGCTTCCTTCACTGCTTTATGAATACATGGCAACTTGTTGTGGAGGGACAGGATTCATGAAAATGTGACATGTTTGATTAGTATAATAAAATCAAAGCGCAAGAACCTTATATAACTGACTGGCATCCATTAATTATCCCACCCCATAAAAACGAAATGTACAAGGAGTAATTCTGGACTATAATCAAGAAAGTGAAAAACAAGCAGCTTACAACCCAGTGATACTGTTTGTTGTCTGCTTTTTGCAACTAATACCTGAGATGTCATAAGATGAAGGATCACAGGCATCATAGGAAGGCATCCTTTCAGCTGTTTTGTTTGAACTGTTGATGGATGTTTACGTCCTGATACATTGGCTAAAGCAGAAAGAATGTCATCTACAAAACACAGATGTCATTAAAAAGTGAGTATATCAGATTAAGGATGCAGTTCTCTGAAAACATATCTGAGAATAAACCCAGTAGGATTGACTGCTGAGAAAACTTGCTTACAAATGTGCTGTTAAGTTTGTTTTGGTTACTTCTGAGAAAACAAGTTTAGATTGTCTAACTTAGCTATTAAGGTCTAAATCCAGTTACTAATACCAATTAGAATAGACCCATTAAGTCAATGAAATGTACATAAATGTTCACGTTCGTATTGATTTAATGCTTCAGTTGAGGTTAACAAGTGGATTTAGGCCTAAAGCACCTACTCTGGTCTCAACAACATTTACACTGTGTTTCCAGTATGAGTGTTCTAACTATTAGGGTGTGGTTCTTCTCAGAAAAGCACCATAAGATTTAAGAAGAGATGCAAATATGGTTTCTATTGCTGTTCTTAACTGCTGTCAAGTCAGCTTCAACTCATACCCAAGAATGACAAGACTACCAAGACACACTGTCATCAGCAGCTCACGTCCTACAAAGTAAGGGCAGCCTGGCTTCCTTGATTGAGACTATCTACCTTTTTTCAATACTGACTCCAAATTTAGCAAGAACTATCTTATTTTCTAATACGTCATGTAACTTCATGATATAGCCAAAGTACAATAGCCTCAGGTTAGTCATCTTCACTTTTAGAGTTCAGGCTTGTTTTGCTCCAGGACCAAATGCTCTAAATGGCATTTATAGGTAATTTTGGGAGCCCATAGTATCTGTAGAACTCTTCTTCTGCACTGCAAAAGAGTTGTTCTCTTCTTCTTGGCTTTTTTCACTGTCCAGCTTTCAAAACTGTACAAAGAAATTTGAAATACTATGGCATGGGCAGCCCTGACTTTGGCATTCCGCGATACATTGTTACACTTGAGAAATCTTATATAGTTCCTTCACAGCTATCCTTCCTACTCTCACCCTTCTTATTTCTTGACAAAAACTCCAGTTTTATTTATGACTGAGCTTTGACTATTTCAATGTCTTCACCATCCACTTTACATGTAAATATCTATGGTCATTAATTTTCTTAAAGTTCACATGTAACCCTTCTTTTGCATTTTCTTCCTTGACCTTCCTCAATAGTCATTCTAAGTCTAACTGCCTCATAGCACCATGGCATTATAGCATCATAGTGATACATTAGTCCCACTACTGCCTTAGCCTTTTTGCACAAAATCAATGCTCTTCTGCTGTTCTCCCATGGGGAACTGTTTTGAAAGTATTTCTTTTTATTAACACACACAAAAAATTGCTAACAACCTCTTTTCTCACTTCTGTTGTGCTACAGTTTCCTGCCTCAAAGTTAAATTGCACTTTTATTGTGATGCAGGTGGGGGGTCAGTGGGTGTGCTTTGAGTGGGGAAATGTCAGTCTATTATCTTTAGAATCTCAAATGTGCCAATCCAAACATATGCATCTGTTAGGGTCTTAACAGCAGCTCCCATAAGTACCACCTCACAATACAACTGTGTAACTGCCAAGAAGATTTATGGCTTTCTTTTGCTAAGCTTCTAGTCAGATAATTTTTCATTGCCTAATGACCTCTCCCTCCCCTCCCCACCCTGCACCCTGGAGCTTGTCAGAGAAGCCAAAACTTTGCTCACTGCCCTCCCTTTTTCCAGCCCCATTGGGCGTCTCTCTCATTCTCTCTCTCTCACACACTAATACACACACACACCTGAATATGTAAGAGGAAAAGAGTCTAACAGTTTTTAAAAGCATTCATTTTTTTTGTTATCCCTTTCTTTCTTTCTTTCTTTCTTTCTTTCTTTCTTTCTCTTAACATCAGACTTACTAATCACAGAAAGCCAGCATCAGGATAGAACAGACAGATAGCTGGATCAGTAGCGGCTCGATTAATCTGCCAGCAATTATTTATTAGTAATTTTTATTGTTGTTGTTATTGTTATCAATCTGCCAGCAATTAACTTATGTCTGAAATTAACTGAACTTAACTAGAAGTCCAGACAGGAAACCACCATCCCAAACAAAGAAGAAGAAAAAAGCCTTTTTCCACATAAGTCTGTTTTCATTCATATTCATATTTATATATTTCTGGGGGAGTGCATCTCTGTGTGTGTGTGTACATGTGTGCCAAACTAGGAAAAGGGGTGGAGATAATGTCATAAGGGGTGGGCAGTCCCATGTGTGATAATGTTTGACCACAAATGAATGGTGTAATCCCGGAAAGGTGCTATAGGAAAGAGAGTATAGTGACTGCATAGCATTTTTAGAAACAATGCTATTTAGCTGGAGAATAGTCTCATGCAATAAGACTCTGATGTTTTCTGCTAGTAGTTTGCTGTCAACTGCATATTTTAAATTGGTGGTGTTCCTTCCTCCAATTTTTATCCCTCCTTTCTCTAAGTCCAGCTTTCTTTTTAAAATAATGATTCTTTATTAGTTTTAATACAGATAATCTAATAAACATTCATAAGAAAAAAAGAGAAACAAAAAGAAAAGAGTACAAACATATATAAATATATATATATATATGTAGGCTCATCTACACAAGAGGAAATAATGTTCATTCCTGCATATTTTTTAACTGTATTGTATTTTAATTTTTGTAAGCCGCCCCGATTGTTTTAACAGAAGGGCGGGGTATAAATAAATATTATTATTATTATTATTATTATTATTGCCAATTCATAGTTGCATTTTTTGTCGCCATAATGCTTTGCAAAAATGATACCTTGAGAAGCTATCTGCAGTTTGAAGTTCAGACACCCACGAGTCAAGATGGTGGCCGTAAAGTAAGAGTGATAAACGCTACTGCAGCTGCTGCACAGTATTTTTTTAATATTAAAGCAGAGGTGCACAAGTGCAACTTTCTGCTAAAAAAAAATTGGTTGATTGGTGGAGCAAAAAAATACATGCTCACTAACTTGAAAAATCCAACAGGGTGTTTGTGGGCACTGCCTTGCCAGCAAACCCGCCCCTCGCGCATGTCTGACCAACCAGATCACTAGTTCTGCCCTCTCTGAAACTGCACAGCAAATTGAATCGGTTGTCTTTAACAGGCACTAATGTGCATTTCCTCGTATTATTTTTCAAAATACAGGAAGAACTGCAAAGGTTTTTCCCATGCAGTAAATGGAGTTTTTTTGGCCCCCTCCTTCCGAATAAGGTGAATCGCAGCAGGATCTTGTTGGGACAAAAGGCATTCCCAGAAAATTCTGTGAGGAGTATTTTCACTGTCTTAATAACACCTACGACTACAACAAATCTAAGCTAAAATTCAGACACATTTAGTATTACTAAAATACTAAGACACAAAACTAAGAATGAAAACTAAAACTAAAACCATAAATATGAACAAACTAATTAACTAAACACTAACTAAAACACAAAGTAACTCTGACCCCCCAATCCAAACTGTAATGAAAAAGAAAACCTGAAAAAATGCAGTTGCCCCTCCATATTCACGACTTCCACATTCGTGGTTTTGATTATTTGCGGAAAGCCCTGCCCCCCCGCTCTGCACCCAGTCCCTTCCCAAGGCAGCAAGGGGCTTCTCACAAAGCCCGTCGCTGCCTTGGGAAGGCAGGGGGGAAAGCCACTGGTGCGCTCGTTCTCCACCCAGTCCCTTCCCAAGGCAGCGAAGGGCTTCTCACGAAGCCCGTCCCTGCCTTGGGAAGGCAGGGGAGAAAGCCGCTGGCATGCCCACTCTCCACCCAGTCCCTTCCCAAGGCAGCAAGGGGCTTCTCACTAAGCCCTTCCCTGCCTTGGGGAGGGACTGGGGTGGAAAGCCACTCGCTCGCAGGCTCATTTCTTATTCATGTTTTTTTCACATTTGTGGGGGTTGTCTGCCCCTAACCCCTGCGAATGTGGAGGGCAACTGTAAATGTATTATTCTACCATTACAGATCTAGCTAAATTAAACTTACTAAGGCTTAAACTTAATACATTTACTAGTAACTATAACCACAGATTATTGCATTGTTAGTTTATGCTCAAAAAAATCAATGAACTATTTCCATTCTTTCAATTGTTTTTTTTTAAAATCCAAATTAATTTGGCAATATGGACAAAATCAGCCACCTTAATCCATTCTTCCATCATTGGTGCTTCAGTTATCATCTTATACATGTTTTCTTTTAAATTACTGCACGGGGTAAATTTTATATCATTAGTCCAGATTCCAAATGAATTCAGAAAAAGTATAGTCCCTGGAGCTTAAGTGCACATCTCTCCAAGCCTATATTAATCCAAAGAACTCTGTATATTTTTTAAAAGTTATAGGTAGTCTCCCTTGATCTTCTTTAATTCCTTTACTAGAATATTTATTTTTATTTGGATTGATAACTCCATTCCAGTCTCCTATAGAAAATAATTTTTGTAAATCCAATGCTGACATCTTACTTAATAGGTTTTCCTAAAATGTTGATTTCTCATTATTTAGGGCACAAATACCCATTAAATGCATCTTGCCATTCCAACTGATTTGCACAATTATAGATCTACCTTGTTCATCTTGAAATATCAATTTAGGCTGTAGTATTTGATTTATAAAGGAGTATGTCTTTTTGGTGAACAACTCAACTAAAAAGCTGTACTCTCTCCCTTTCTTCAATGGTCTGTGTGGAATTTCTTTAAACGTAATTATTTCCATCATTTATTTTATGATTTTTCTTGCAATGTGCTCTCATGATTTCCTCCCTGATGCTTTTCTGTGCCAAGCAAACTATCACATCTCTAGGCAAATTTTAACTCTGTGCATAAATAGAATTCTGCCTATATAATGTTTCCACCTTCTTATCTATCTCCTCCAAAGAAAAATTTCTAAGTTCTGCCAAAGACTTTGAAATTTCCTGCCTTAAATCTGTCAGCCTCTCTTGAACACCTCCCAATCTGATTTCTGAGTCTGTTTTAGCTTTAAATAAATCAACATGAATCTTGGGATCTTTCTAAATCCAGCCATAAATTAGTAATTCCCTTTGTTTTATCAAACATCTCCTGTTCATGTTTATTAGTAGTGGCTGTTAAATTCTGAATGGAAGCAGTTGTCATGCCTTGCCTCCAAGACCCAGTTGTAGACTCTGACCCAGACAGTGAGTGTTCAGACATGGAGACAGAGCAACAGGATGACATGCCAGTGAGTGAGACAATAGTTCAGCCAACGGGACAGAAATGGACCCCACTAAGGTTGAGGTCACCTCCTGGCAACCTCCTCAGAACCAGAAAGAGATGTAGCACTTCCTGGGCTTCGCCAATTTTTACCAGCAGTTTATCCCCAACTTTGTGACCCTGGCCACTCCCATCACCCACCTGCTGCATGGAAAGATCCCTTTTCAATAGACTCCTGCAGCCCAGCAAGTATCCCAGCAGCTCAAGGAGTGGTTCACATCAGAGCCCATGCTACAGCACCTGGATCCTCCAATACCTTTTGTCATTGAGACCGACGCCTTGGGCATTGCTGTTGGGGCAGTACTCATCCAACCTCCTACCAACAGGCTTCATCTCCTGCTGTGTGCCTTCTACTCCCATCAGCTGACCCCACTAGAGCAGAATTATACCATCTGGGAGAAGGACCTCCTAGCCATCAAGGTCTGGTGACACCTTCTGGAAGGGTCTGTTCATCTGGTGGAGGCAATACCAACCATCACAACCTGAAATATCTCCAGACCACCCATAAGCTAACCTAGCAGCAAAAGCAATAGTAATTTTTTTATTTTTTTTTTTTTGCTATGTTCAACTTCCGGCTATCGTACGTGCCCTGTTCTCAGAACTGACAGGCAGATGCTCTCTCCCAGAAGCTGTACAAGTCCCTGCATCTCCTCACCCAGGAATTCCGGTGGACTCAAATTTGGGTAGAGGTGGAGCTTTATGTAATTTTTGATATTAGCAGTTCACAATCTGTACCACTATCTGCTCCTGGTCTGGTTTTTGCAGAAAAAGATTGAGCTTCCAATGTAGTCTATTCTGCTCCAATGTAGTCCATATTCTGTTTCTGCTTTATGTAGTCTATTTGATTTCTGTATGGGCCATCAGGTGATAGCCACATATCCAGTGGTATCTCTTCGGCTGCCAGAAGAAGGTGCAACAAACAAACTGCTGACCTCAAAAAATTCAGTAAATCTTTTTCCTGCTTCATTTCTTGATCCTAGCCAAATTCTCCAACAATGTTTGGTTCTGCTCTATTTCCTACGTTTGCATTCCAGTCACTCATAATTATGATCATTATGATCATGTCCTGTTTTGTTATGTGATCAATTTCCCTCTGAGTTCCAACAAAGAATTCTTCAGTTTCTTCCTCTTCTGCCTCTGTAATTACATCTTAAACTTGGATTGTGGCTATATTGATAGGTTTTCCCTATATTGATACTATTCAGTCAGGCTTTGTATTATATTCCCTGACCGCTTTTGCTACATCTCCCCAATTAATGCCACTCCCTTTCTTTTTTGATTTCCACTTCTTAAGGAAAACACTTTGGAATTATTTTATTGAAAATGTCCCATTCCTGTCCATTTTATCCCACTCATCTCAAGTATTGCAATGTTCATACGTTCCATTTCTTGTATACAATATCTAGCTTCCCAGATTCATGCTTCTTACATTCTATGTCCCTATTTTATGTGTTGGGCAGCTTTAAAGTTTTCCTTCACATCTGATTATAATAGTAGCTAAATGTTCTTTTGGCTTGAGTTCAGTTGCATCATTAGAAACAGTGCTACTGGCACCTGTCTTCTGCTCTTCCCCAGTAGCTGGTTGAGTGCCTTCTGACCTGGGATTGTTGGCACTGTCTTTTGTTTCATTTTGGATTGTCTCATCATTGGTTTTCTTCACTGAAGAAGTTAGTCATCATGTATATTTTGGCATCAGCTGAAATATGGGTTTTATACTTTCTCTTCTCTCAAGATGACATTTCCTTATCAATATTTTATTCATCATAACTACATTTTTAAATAAAAACTCATGCTACTACACAATACTACTACTTATAGAGCAATTTTGTCTTTATCTACCCAGATTTAGAATAAAGAACTGTATCTTCCTCCCAGATCTTCCCTATAATATTCATTTCCTCAGCTACCAATCATGAGGGTTTCTGCATGTGTGTGAGAGAGAATGTTCATGTGTATTATTAGTTGTGGGATGGTATCCTTTCAGCATTCCTGTGAATCTAAAAGCCTCATAATATTCCTCCATGTGAATCAACAAGGGCTGGAATGTCTACTGGGTCTATTAGAGCTTCTATGAATAAAATGGAGGTCAAGAGGAATCCTGATCTCTTTCACAAGAATGACTGAATCTGGATTCGATGTATGTATTTCAATCTCTATCCTGTTATAACTACTACTACTCATGTCTGCTACCTGAATGGAATAGCATCTCGCATTATAGCCTCTTCCCCTGGCACCTGAACTCCAACTAAGAAAGATGTTTACTGCCTTGCATTGTTTCAGTTATACAATACTTCCAAAAATGTTCATTAATAAACAGTATCCTTGTCTGAATTTTTAGCACAATATAAGTTGACAGGGCCTACAGTTTTGACAACAAATTAACTCTCCAGAGTTTCAAGAACACTGTTTTTAAATCCTCACAATAATTCTCAAAGGTAACATCCATCTGTTTAAACACAGTAGCCCACAAAGTACTGGCTAAAAGTCTCAAGCTACACATCATGTTAAATCTGCAATTTGCACTTATCTGTCTGTTTTTGTTTTCAAAATAAAAAGTGCAGGGTGGGTGGGTGGGGATCAGGAGTGGGAGTCTGGTATGCAGAAACAGTGATTTAGCTCTTTCCTTCTGTGTCACAGTCCGATAAAAATTATTCCTTCCAACCAAAGCTCCAGCTTACACAGAAGGGAAGCTGACATTTCGGGGGGAAGAAGGTATGGAAGGAAAGAGATAAATCTGTCTCCCAGCACAATGAGGTCTTAGGAAATTGTCCTAATCAAGATCTTCCACTAATTTACAAAGGAGGAAAGCCAGAGGTAAAAGGACAAAGTGCATATGTACAGTTATGCACAGATTTTGCCCTCAGTGGCACACACACACACACACAAAACTAGTTAGTTCACATGTGTTTCAAGTGAGATCTATTGCCAGATTTGAAGCCTGGATGTGCTGGTTAAGAACTTTGGTTTCACATAAGTAACAACCTATCACTTTTAGTCTAGAGGACCAAAATGTTTGTGTTTGTATCTGATAATAATAAAAATAAGGATAGCATAGTGCTGGACAACACTGGTACTTAGCTGCAATCAGACACTGATATTTTCAATTTCAGTCAAATGCTGACAAGCTGAAATTGGTGCTAACCTAAAAAAAGTTATCATGCAAAACTACTGGCACTTGGGAAATATATGATAAAATACAGTAAAAAGGAAGTGTGCTGAGTGTGATAGAGATGAACAAGACAGCAATGAAGAGAAGCTATAAGTAATTTGCTTTGGGGAGACTCCACTTTCACTGAGACAGTGATGTTTATTCCTGTACTGGTTATTATGTATAATCATTATAATGTACTTCTGCCTCAAAATATATAAATATAAAAATGAGATGATGACTCAGTTTTACCTCCAACACTTGCATAGGGATAGAAAGAATATTCATAATTGTCCATTTCCTGATCAAAGTCAGGTTCCCCATTTTCTCCTCACATTCAAATGTCCCAAAGTGTTATGGAGGAATTATTCTGTAGACGGAAAATGTGAGTTTTTGTACAAAAATCAGGGGGTTTATGCAAAAAAAAAAAACCCCTACATGTTTTTCTCTGCCGAATAATTCCTCCACAACACTTTGGGACATTCAAATACAGGGAGAATACTGAGGAGGAATATTCATTTTCCCTCATATTGGGGACAAAACTATTGCAATTATTTATCCTTGCATTCAAGGACAAAATAAGTGAGGCAGAATTCTCCTTAAATGCAGCCAAGAAGATAAAGACAGGACAAACAAAGGAGAATGTTAAGTGATAGAAAAGACAAGCAAAACAGTGAAGCATAATTATTTTCAGTGGTATTGATTCAAAACTTCTGAAGATGGAAACTCTGACCATCAGGATCCCATAACAGATCTGTCTACCTGGACCATAACCAAAGCATTGTTCTGAGCAAACTCAAAATTTCAGGCTTTACATCTGGAGGACTGACGCTGCTGATTGCTAAAGGTGTCCAATTAAATTGAAGATAGCTATCATTAATTATATCACCTGTTGTGCTTGGAGTCTTGTGGGCAGCTGCATAACACCTATGTTCAATAAAATTGAACTGCTTCATTCCTTTTGTGAGGTACATGGGCAGCTAACTCTGGCAAACTCTCTCATTGACCAGTGTCATTTCTTATGGACTTGACTCCAAACTGCAGTCACTACTATTCCATCACAGTACATTTGCTAAGTGGCACTGGTACACCAGAGACAGACAGGTGTTTCTCTATTAAATTTTGCAGCTCTTGACTGGTTTATTGAACTGTAAAGGGAATCACATAGCAGTGAGGACATGGTTTACAACTGTCTCAAATTAAATATGCTTTCAGCAGAAGTGGCAAAATTCATAGTTTGAACTGCTGAAGCTCAGGCTGAAAGGAAATTAATCAGTTTTTAATAAGCATGTTTATAGTTGATCAAACTTAAATTTGAAAAATGTGCATCTGAAATGAATTTCTATTTTTAAAATAAAGTTTTATATATGTAGTGTATAGCTACACCTACTGGAAGAGATGGAGATTTCAGTGTTATTTACATATTTACATTTACATTGGTAATTTAAACTAGCAATTAAGCAATTTCAAATTAGTTTTCTTTTGGAAAGTAAGAAGCTAACTATACACTATCCACAAGCATAAGTAACAACTCCCCATCACTTTTTTATAAGGAGAAACACTTTTGGGAGGAAAGAGTTTGAAGTAGAGATGCAGAGTACTGTATGACTGATTAGCCTTCCATTTTCCAATTTACCTCTGTAGAGTCCAAACATGTTCTCCATCTATGTGACTAAAATGGAATACACATGATTTTCTAAACTATTCTTTCCTCACATTTACCAGAAATTTTCTTTTGATATTATTTGTTAATAGTACTGCCAAAGTCTACAACATGAAGGTTAACCCTGCTTTTCCTCTGTCTTCACTATAGTTTAGGGTGCTGTCTGTCATGCTATATGAATTCACATACTTTAACAAAGTCATCAAAGTGTGTTACCTAATGAGACCAAAACAAAGACTGTAGTAAGGTTTTGGACCTGATCTGTCAACTACTTCAGGTACCTCCTAAAGAAAATACTTCAGGATTCTGTATTTTTTCCTCTAAAATGCACATTTATGAACCAATTTTAATCAAACTTGGTATTTACACTTTAGGCGGATATCCCAAACATTTATGTGTCCATTAGCAAACCTGGGCCTTTCCCCCCAGGAAAATTGCTGTTTCTGGTCCATTTTGTATGAAACTTAGTTAGAAACAAATTTTAAAGACTGAATGTGCTACCAGCCAAATGTCTGTTTCACCCAATTAAGTAGAACCATAAACAACAACATAATCAACCCAGACAACCCTGTGTAAATATCCTGGCCTACTATGTTTTAGAGTGGAGATGGGGGAGATTTTTGTAAGAAGAGAGGAAAGAGGGGTGTGCAAAGGATTTAGCCACCAGTGAAACCCTCTGTCCAAGAAAAACTGTCCATGCCTGCTCTACAGGATTTTCCGGAATAACAAACAGCAAAAAGGGAAATCCATTCTTATAGTTGTTACCATGCTCTACTACCCCCTCCCTATAATATCTCATAATTGGCAATACTGGACACCTTGAAGGGGTCAGGTAGACCAAAGTGACCCACAGTGAGGTCAGATGAAGGTCACAAGGTCTTGGGAAAATATCTTTTTTAGTAAGCACACCCAAGCTAGGATTAAGTGGAAGCCCTTAGTAAACAAAACTATTAACGAGGTATGTGCTAATTCCTTCTTGTGCCCCTTGGTGGTGAGTCACACATCTTAAACAATCAAGTGACCAATACAACCCAAATTCCCAGGAAATATCCTTCAGACCCCCCACTCCTGTCCTATAATGTGAGATTGTCATAAACACATCAATACTTATCTCCCAGCCATCTAAGACAATCAGTAGAGTTTCATTCTCCTTTGTTCCTCCTGTGGGAGAGTCATTTAGCCATTGTAGTAGCCCAAATGTGCCTCCAAGACACAAAATAGGTTATAAATATCCCAGCCTAGACAATAGCAACATGTACCACTGTGGACGATACCCGGACACTCTCGCTGTTGGCATGTCCCCGGATCGGACTTCTAGTGCCACCCTGAGACTTCTGTCTGAATATTTCGCTACTTCTCAAGACTGGTAACTATCACCCTATTTTCTGAATCTATTCTTCTATCCAACCTTTCTGCCTTAAGCTCTTCAATAGCCTTGTGTGGTTCTTGTGAGCGTATGTTGTGTGTGTGAATGCTTTTTGTGTTATTTCCAATAAATACCATTGATATCACTTTAAACTGGAGTTCTTTGCAGTTACTACTTGTATACATAGGTGAATAGGTTCCGAATTTACCCACCTCTCACAGCATTTCATTTGAGCTAATAGTAACTCCCCTAAATTAATATAGTTTATTAATATAGTTTTGGCATCATGAGTGGGGCTCTAAAGCACCCCCATCTCTTCAGGTAACATGGTGCAGTTCAATTTACCTAGAATATGTGGCAGCTCCTGCACAATGTAACAGATGAGAAGACCAAGGCATTTTGACAGGTGTTCATTGCTGCTTTGCTGTTCTTTTCCTGGCATGGTCTTTCTGCTGTCTCTTTCAATGTACATCACCAACCTACACACAAACAAGTGTAAAAGTTTACCTCATATGATAAAAAATGGTATTGCTGTCAAAAGACAGGTGGACGTTTTCAGGCTTGCCCAGAAAATCATACAAAGGATAGGTCAAATAAGTTACAGCAAAATGTATGCTGAATTTAAAATGTCACAATTGTGGAAACCTCATGGATGTAAGATGTTTCAAGAACAGGGTAATAATACAATTCTAAGATTTAAAACTCTCTGAGACTAGTTCCTGATTATCTTTACTACAACACTGCCCTGCCTAATTCACTGAATTTTTCAGGTGCTTCTGCCAATGTTGTATTCTATTCATACCTCTTTCTTGTTTTCTCACCATTTCGTTCATCTTTTTCTCATGGTGGAAAATCCACTAAGGAAAAAAAAAGATGGAATGGGTGGACAGTGCCTTCTAAGTGCCAAAATGAAGAACTTTCAATCTGGAAACATCCAGAATTATTAGACCCCAATAATAACAAGAAAGAATCTTTATTACGGTCATAGACCAGCACAGGTGAAAAGGGGATACAGAATAAAGGTAAGATCGCAGAATAAAAACAGGCTAAAAGCGGTATTTAAAATGTTAGCTCCAGTATAAAAGACTAGGTTGACACTATTCTACTGCTGAGGACATTGTCTAATGAATTTTAACCGTAGCTGCGCAGAATCTGGCAACATTATAAGTTGTTCCTGGGTTGGTGTCTGAAAGCAACAAGTTTATGTAGAATTGTCCAGTGTGCCCTTGATATTTATGCAATAGGGTTGAAGTAAGTCTGAGACGTATGTCCCTGTAGTATGAGCACTGGAGTAATACATGCTCTGTTGTTTCTATTTGGCCTGAGTTGCAGAGGCACAGTCTGTCTGAGAAGGGGATCTTCTTGTATCGGCCTTCAAGGACAGCTGAAGGGAGGGCATGACACCGTGCAAGAGTAAAGGCCCTTCGATGTTTAGGTATTTCAAGTGTTGCTAAGTATGCCAAAGGTGAGGCCAGATATCTATTGGAGTCACTAGCAATGAGGGTTGGAGTACTGGCTAGATCCAGTTGTCGCTCTATATCTGCTACCCATTGTTTGATAGTAGCTTTTGCCCTATCATATCCCAGGCTTAGCAGAAGATCTGGAGAAAGGCCCAGCATTGAGATTTTAGTCATCACTGTCTGTTTCCAGCTGGATTGGAAATCATCACTTAAGGTTAGTGGAGCAAGGCCAGTGGGGAAGAGGGATAGTCTGAGCCAATAGTTGAGTATGGTCACCCACACTCTGGCCTCCATTTTCATAAATCCTGACTCCAGTCTAAGAGCTGCGTTAGAGACACATTTTGGAGTTTGGAAAGCTGATCTTAAGAATTTGGATTGGACAAGTTCTAATGGAGCAGGGTTGGGGAAGGGTCCCAATTGGGATCCATAAAGCAGTTGTGCTACTGGTTTGGCTTCAAAAAGTTTGAGCGCTGCAGGTAAATAGTGGCCTCCTCTTGTCTTAAGAAATTTGAGAATGGTTGTTGTGCTCCTCTGCGCATTGCAAGCAGCATACTCCCTATGCGCTTTCCTACTACCAGTGGCTTGAAAAATTACCCCCAGGTATTTGAAGCAAGAGACCTGTTCAATCTTGTGGCCATCTATATTCCAGTTGTAGTTCTTAGGCCTTTTAGCGAATGCCATGATTTTAGTTTTTTGATAGTTGAGTTCTAGCTGTTCCACTCTACAATAATGTGTTAGTGCTCTTAGGGCTCTTTTTAGTCCAATAGGAGTTCTTGAAAGTACTGCTGCATCATCCGCATAAAGCAGCGTTGAAATATGCCTTCCCTTTAGTTTTGGGGGGTGGAAGTTAGTGTTATTGAGGTGATCCACCAAATCATTAATGTAGAAGTTAAACAGGAGTGGAGCTAGAATGCAACCTTGCTTGACACCCTTCTCAGTGACAATGTCATTGGTGAGATGTCCCTGGGGGTTACATCTTACTTTTAATGAGGTCCCTTCATGCAGCATACGAATTAAATGGAGTAAACGTCGGTCGATCGAAGAAGCCTCCAGTTTTTTCCACAGTTTGGTTCGGGATATAGAGTCAAAAGCTGCTTTAAAGTCTATGAAGGCAGCATAGAGAGAAACCGTGCTGCAGGTGGAGTATTTTTCAATAAGGTGGTGGAGTACAAGGCACTGATCTATGGTGGAGCGGCCTTCCCTAAAGCCAGCTTGTTCTTCTGCAAGTATGTTTTCTTGTTCCAACCAGGTCTGAAATTTCCACTGTAAGTGTCTTGCATAGAGTTTGCTGATTGTACTGAGGAGACTAATTGGTCTGTAGTTGACAGGATCATCCTTGCTTCCTTTTTTATATATGGGGACGATGATTGCAAGACCCCAATCCTTGGGTGCTCGACCATATTTGTCGATACAGGTGAAAAGTGAGGCCAGGATAGGGGCCCAAAATTCAAGGTTGTTTTTAATGGCTTCTGCAGGTATTAAGTCTTCTCCTGGAGCCTTCCCCATTCTCAGCTGGGCTACAAGGTTCTTGATCTCTGTCTCTGTCACTGGTGGCCACTCTTGGATATTTTCTATATTTTGGCTAGTGCATCCACTTTCAATGTAGTTGTCCTTATAAAGTGCTTGAAAGTGATCCTCCCATATCCCTGGAGGGATGTGACAATCCACTGTAGCTGGCCCATTCTCTGGGAACTTGATGTAATATGCCAGAATAGAGCTGTGTTGTTGGATCTGACTGCCTGGATAAGTTGTGTCCAGTCATTCTTCATGGCTTCTTTTTTCTTGTTCCTCAGCAACTTTTTGTAGTCTCTTTTCTGCTGAAGCAGCATTGGTGCAGCATCTGGAATGTTATTAGATAGGTAACCCTGATAAATATCAATGAGGGCTTTTTTAGCATTAACACATTCCTTGTCAAACCATGGTTTGGAGTGGTGCTGTTGTTGTTTCCGCTGATGTGCGCTATTTTGACAGATTAGATATTGGTGTAGAGCTTGGGTAAGTGTATTGTAATTTTCCAAGATTTCATCAGGGGACTCAGCTGATATCAGGGCAGTCCTAAGATGCTGAAGTTGGTCTGAAGCCAATACCTCACTTCTTGTTTGGTTTAGTTGGGGGGTCCATTTAGCTCGGCGACAAGCCCTTCCTGATGGTGTCACAGAGAGATGATAGCGCTCCCTGGTGTGTGTCTCCTGAGTGAAGTCACTAAGCTGTAACCGAATTGGTAAATGATCACTTTCAAATCTGGGCATAACTTCTAATTCCTTGGCATAGGGAAGAAGGTCCCTGGAAATGATTATGTAATCAATGGCACTCATTCTGGACCCAGAGAGATAAGTGAATTCAGCTGGGCAGTCATTTTTCAGGGCACCATTTAGGATTTGAAGGTTCAGCCTGAATGCTGTTTGATCCAGACAAAGTCCTGCAAAGTTTGATTTCTTGTCCTTTGAGCATCGGATGACAAGAATGACAAATCAGTCCTTTTGTTAATTGCTGTCAAGTCGACTTATGGTGATCTTAAGAATGAGAGATCTCCAAGAGACTTTCTGATCAACATCCTTGCTCAGATCTGACCAACTTGGGGTTATGCCTTCCTTAATTAAATCAATCCACCTATAATGTGGTATTCTTTTTCTCCTACTGCCTTCCACTGTACCAAGTATTATCATCAATGTGACAAATCAATAATTGGTTATATAATCAATAATGATCAATTGTCAAATGCAGATATTTTAAAACCATCCAGCTCCAACTTTCAACTGACCCAGAGTAGGAAGATTGTCTTAAATGGAGTGAGAAAAATTCCATAAACCATACCAAAATGGACCCTTGTCACTACCCCCCAAGAGCCTCTCTTGCAGAAAGGACTCAAATGAACCCATAAGAACTCCTAGCTCTAAACCCAATCCTCCAGAAACAATTACTTCTATTGTTTTTGTCTTTATCTTTTGTATATTTTAATAGCTAATCTGAGTCTTAAAGAGAAAAGCATCTAAAATACAAACAATAATTAAAATCCTTACTCAGAAATAATCTCACTGAGCTTTATGAGGCATAGCACTTTCGAAACTTAAAATTTAGGGTACAATTAGGCCTGTAAAAGTCATCCACATCTGCCCAAAATAAAATACATCAACAGCTCTCTTTAAAAAAACAAAGAGCACCCAAATTCAAAGGCCACTTACACAAATCTTCACCTATTTGATTAAACCCACTTGATGGGATGAATCCATTAAAAAATGCTATTCTGCCTGAAAAGTTTATTTAACTTTGTCAATAAACAAACTGCAACAGCTGTTTATTGATTTCCCAGTGACTGCCAATGGGATGATACAGAGCTATGGATTTCCCAAACTGAGGGTCCAAGATTAAACATGAAGTGAATCACGTAGTATTGGAAGCAGTCTGTCCAGACAAAATCAGGATTGTTTTCTGAATGGAATCTGAAATGAATATTGTTGTTAATGCACATCTATCAAGATGGCACTCCTATTATTCTTCTGTGTCTCCTCTTTATAGCTAAGTATTTATAGCTAAGAGTATTCACTCTTTGGTGGACATTTTGATAATTCCAGCCACAATTTTGTGTAAATCTTATCTCCTGGGAGGGGTACGGAAAAATAAGGAGGAAATATTTTTCACCCTCTCAGCTTTCTGGAGAGCGCATGGTGCCTACTAAGTGTTACTGACTTCTAGCCATCTTGGGTATACTTGCTGGTTATTGTGACAATCTTCTGAAAAAAGAACAAAACAAACTGTCTATGTAGACTTAAAAAGACAAATCAAAACATTCTATTGAAATCTGCATCAATAAGAGTATAGTGTCTAGATTGAGGGGAGCAGAAGTGCCACTCTATTCTGCTTTGGTCAGACCTCACCTTAAATACTGTGTCCAGTTCTGGGCACCACAATTCAAGAAGGATATTGACAAGGTGGAGCATGTCCAGAGGAAGGCAACCAAAATGGTAAAAGATTTGGAAGCCATGCCCTATGAGGAGCAGATTAGGGAACTGGATATGTTTAGCCTGGGGAAGAGACGGTTAAGAGGGGATATAATAGCCATGTTTAAATATCTGAAGGGATGTCACACTGCGCATGGAGCGAGCTTGCTTTCTGCTGCTCCAGAGCCTAGGGCATGGAGCAATGGAGTCAAATTACAGGAAAAAAGATTCCACCTAAACATTAGGTGGAAGAACTTCCTGACAGTAAGAGCTGTGTAATAGTGGAACATGCTGCCTTGGAATGTGGTGGAGTCTCCATCTTTGGAGGTTTTTAAACAGAGGCTGGATGGCCATCTGTAGGGCTTCCTTTAATTGTGTGTTCCTGCATGGCAGGGGGTTGGACTGGATAGCTCTTGTGGTCCCTTCCAACTCTATGATTCTATGATTCTTAGGAAACAAGCCTATAAGTGGATAGCAATATTTTCCAAGTGTTGAGCCCTTTTTCCTACTCATACTACATCCTGTTTGGTGAATATTTCAATGTCACTTGTGTATCCTTCCTAAAGTATAAAACATTTGAGATTTTCATTTTCTGTTTTTTTTCCCTGCCCCCTCAAAAGATAAGCCAGGTTCCTATATATTTGAAAAACATGGAGAAAAAAAGTTTTGCATTTAGACATCTTAAGAAACAAAAATAGACAATAATAAGGGAAAATGGGATACTAGGGGGAAAATATTTTTAGCAGGAACAGAAAAAGCATGTTTCACTTTAAAATGCAACAATGTAACATTCAATGGAGAGCTAAGATTTAAACAAAAACAGAATGCTAACAAAGGGGACAGAAGTAAAACTATTAACAAGCTGGAGCAAGATAAATACACTTCAAGAAAAAGAAAAGGACAATCAAAGCACATTCAAGAATCCAAGTCAATAAGTTGCTTTGCAAAATTTCAGTGGTCACTTATCATACAGTAACATGCTCACTGGGACTTGTACTAGTATTTTTGGTTTTCTCAGGCCACTGTGGGAAAGCCAGTGTTCTGTTGTTTAGCAACAAATCATATCACAACTCCATACCTAAATTATTGAGTGCCCAGGTGTGTTTCACCTGCCTATAAAGGTTTCCTGAGTTGTACAGTCTTGGTCTTAGCAGTCAGATAAAGCCCTCTTGACACTTCTCATTCCTGTTTTAATACTAGTTAATCAGCCACAGCCTCAGTACTGGAAACTAGTATGATATAAACTCAATGGAAATGACAGAGAAAATCAGAAATATACACACTTCCATGTTCAATTATAGTTTTAACACCACTTTACCTTGCTTGACAACTCAAAAGTAACATTTCTCTGTTATTAATTAAAACTTGTAACAGGACCAAAAAAGCTTTTGCTCGTATAAGAGTGGAAGGACTTTCAAAGAGTCGAATAACTGTAGTCACAAAATCCTGGTGGGAAGGAAGAATACAAAGATTATTTCAATGAGAATAATATACCCAAACCAACCTTTCTAAGTATTTTAAATTAGAAGACTATTTCTAATAATATTTTAATGAAGAAACAATTATTTTTCTAAGTAAAAACTATACACAGGGACAGGTAATAGAGATGTATGAGATCACATACTGTCATCAACCAACTATATTTTTAACCCAATAGTCAGATAACATTTCACTATATCAATTCACAGTGTGAAGTATAGTGCTACAATCACAAAAGGACATTTTCTAATTCATAACAAAGCATTTAAAGCATTCAAGATACATGAGGAAAAACAAAAATGTAAGTATTTGAGAAAAGGGCTATCTCAGCTCTCAGCAAGAACAAGTTGCTTACCTAAAAATGTTTTTCTCTGAATGGTCATCTATGAATTGACACAAATGAGTTTTATCCCTGCACAGAGAAGATTCTAGAATTGAGCGTTCCTGACCCCACCTCCACTCCTTCAGCATGCATGTCTAGCTATGACTCAGTTATCTCTTCTCAGTTCTGGGGCCACCACAGAGAGAGTAAATGTGGAAAGAGAAGAGAAAGGGTTAAATTCACAGATGACCACTCAAAGGACCACAGTAAGCAATTGTTCTTCTTCCTGTTCTCTGTGAATAACACAAATGGGAGCTAACTCACCAGAGGAGGGTTCCAGGTCAAGACAACAAATATGACAAAACAGCACAGTAAAAAAAAGGATCTGCTCTTGACCTAATATCTAAACAATAATAGCAAACAAAGGTGGAAGATTGTGACCAAGTCACTGCTCCGCAAAACTCTGGTATGAGAACATCGTTCAAGAAAGCCACAGAGGTTACTATGGGTCCTTGATGAGTGAGCCCAAAGACCCTATGGCACAGGTAGACACGAAAGATCATAGGAAAGCACAATAGTTTCAAGCACAATCATCTTGAAATTGTCTGGGACAAAACAGGATCCCCTTTTAGGCCTAGAATGTTTAAGAAATGGTGCAGTGTAATCAACATAGAATGTGAGTGCTCTCCTAACACCCAACAAGTGAGGAGCCGTATACAGATGTGTTGAACAATTTTTCATGAGTGTTGACAATATCAAGTCGAAGCAGGAGATAGAAGTATGAAATCAATTTCTGAAGAAAGGAGACATCTAGGTGGAACACCACCTATGAAAAACTAAATATGGCGAGTCTATTCACAACATTGTGAGTTCCCCTGCTTGAAGCGTCATGCAACTGAAAAAATGATGTTTGGACCTTTTTTAAAAAGCAGCTTTTCAAACAATAAAGACAACCATTGCCAAACACATTTGGTCTGTCTGGAAGGGCCCTTAGTGATGGAGTTACATTAGCAGAGAGATAAATCCTAAATCCATGAATGAGTGAGGACCACTGAATATTAGAAAACTATTTATAATACTAATATGTATTTAAAATGGACTACACTTTTAATTCTCTAATTAGTTTTAATGACCATTCTGTGTATCAGGGTGAAAATCATGTGGTCTATGGGCCTCACTCATGTAGCTTCCAAGGCCATTTCTGAGGCTCTATGAGCCCCACCAATTTTGTCTCAACCTTCCCTCAAAAGAATGGGGAAAACTGTGCATGATAATGCTTCCAGGGGTACAATTTCCCTCTAAAACAATGCTTCTCAATGTGGTGGTCCATGGATCCATGCCAGTCGATGCCCATCAGCTGCCAGTCCCTAGAGAGAAAGAAGATGTAGCCAATGGGCATAAATATGGTGCCAGTCTGCGGTGCACTGGGGGGAAAACTGCCTGTCCCCCTCATCCGATAGCTTAAGAAACACTGGTGTAAAATAAAGTGCAGTTCTCTTGTATTTTATTCAGCAAAAAAGAAAATATTCTTTTTTAAACAGGAAGCTGTTTAAAAAAAAACAACCAAAGTGATCTTCCAAGTTGCTTCTAGTTTTGTGGAAGGAGCTGGTGGTACCTGCGGTAGATCCAGAATGTAGTAGACAAAGGGTAAAGTTGACCACTCCTTCTATATCTGATGTATTTGTGTAAAATTAAAATCTATGCCTCACTTATTTATCTATTTAGGTTAAATGATGCATTTGTATATACAGTAGTAATGTAAATTCACATGTAATTATTCTTCACTGCTTCTTAATCAATTAGTTTAAATGGTACTTTTAATTTTGTGCAAAATGTACCAGGTGTGATATAATGTATTAAGATGATGAAGATTTTTGTATTTAAAAAGTCCTTTATTATCATATACAGTAATTACAGACTTTAATTTGAGAAACTGAAACTATTTCTCTTAACCTTTTTGTTTTTATACAGTTATGAAAAAATGTCCAGCTTATTTAAAAGATTATTTATGTAAAAGACATTTTATTTAGAATTTAGCCTAAGTTCTTCAATGGACAGCATTTTCAAAGTACAGCTTTAGAGTCAACTAGTATACTCATTATTTTCTCTTTCAAGTGGCTATGAAGAACAATGTCAACACAGTTGTCTTCACACACTTCTCATTATCTTCCACCAAGCTTTTATTAATTGAGATCTATACTACAGCTCACAGACTTTATTGAACTTTAGCAGCAACATAGATACAGATTAATCCTACTTCTTGGGACATAGCAAAGAAGCAATGTCAAGTTCTATACACCTTTATTTTGTATTCAACTTATTTTCATAATATTCCTTCTTTTAGTGATGTCCAGGGTGTGTGTTGATCCCTCTACATGCACCATCCATGCAGAACAGATATCAGCAGACATTAGTGTGAAGTCATGGACTTCTGGTGTAAAAAAATGCTGTTTAATTTACTATATATATTAAGGTAATTTATTTAGGTATGCACTGTATATAAGGGAGGGAGCAGTCAGGAAGGGTGAGGGAATAGAATGTTGAGAGTGCATAGTGATTGGTGGAATGTCTAAGGGGGTTTGAATAAAGTTGGTGAGTGACTGGATGACAATTCAGAGTTAGAGACAGAAGACAGGTGTGAGTGAATGGAAGATTAGGGCTAAGAGAGTCAGTCAGTTAGATTTAGGAATTAATGAGTGGTGTGCAGAGGAAAGTTCATGCCACAACTTTAGGGCAGTGGATGTAAAACCCTTGCTTCGTACTATAAGTTTTGACCTTGTGTACAGAGGTAATTCAAAGGATCAAAACTGCTGAAGGAAAAAAATGTAAGTTAATTCCTGTGGCATAGCACATTAATATGATGCTGTTATCTAGATTCCTAGTATGAACTGTTCTAAAAACTTAGGGACACTTAGCAGTATCTCAGAGGTCAGTGACGTAATGTCTATCTGCCCAGAAAGCCAATCCATCCATCCAAATACAGTACTGAAATATTTTCTCAAGTGTCAGAACAGATTACAGTAGCAAGTGCCTTGCCAGATTAATAAAATTATTTCCTTCATTTTTCTCCCTCCCTCCCTCTGCAATTTTATTTAGCTATCACATGAAATAATAAGCCTTATGGAGACAAAACTCAATGTGACAAAGTTACAAATATAAAATTAATATCTAGCAATGCAGGAAGAAGTCATCTCAGTGAACTCAGAAATATTCTTCCAAGTAGTTGGAACAACTTCGTGCCATCTTCATAGCTTTTAATGTACACAATGGGGTTGTCCAAACGGTGAAAAAACTCCACATGGAATGTGAGGAGAATCCTACCTGTCCTAAGGCCATTCCATGTGATTTTGCCATATTGTGAAGGAGGGGGACAAAAAGCCAGAAAAGCCTTTGCAGCTTTTCCCATTTTTTTTTTAAAGAGGGAGGGCATTTCTGCTCATTAGGACAAGCGAGTCAATTTGATTTGCTTGCCCAAATGAGAAGAAGTGTAAATCTGATTGGCCAATGAGAACGGGGGGGGGGTTGCTAACAAGGCAAGCACCCGCAGCTGCCATTCTCCCACTCGAGTGATCAGGGATGGTGAAGGGAGGATGGTGGCTGTCATTCCCATCCACCTACCCCCTGGCTACTGCCACCCCACCCACCCACCTCCATGGGGCCGAGGAAGGGGGCATCTCCCTCACCCTCTTGTCACTTCCTTGTTCCCCCCATCCCACCATCACCTGCCTGTCTGTCTCCATGGGACTGAGGAAGGGGGAGGGCCCTCTCACCTGCTTCTCCCTTCCTCAGCTATCATCTGGGATGCGAAACATATAGGGGCTGCTGGGAACAAAAGGACAGGTTGCTTACCTGTAACCATAGATCTTCGAGTGGTCTTCTGTGAATTCACACAGTTGGGTGTATTCCTGCGCCTGCGCAGTACATACGGAACCTTCTAGTATCGCCAGGCAGAATGTGCATAGATACATTTTTGGTGGTAACTCCACCCACAATAACAGTCCTCTTAAAAGGCTCTCCTGCCTAAATCCCCTCAGTTCCTTGAATGAAGCCGCAATCAGCAGCTTGAGGAACATTAAAGCATATATGCAATAGTAGGACATAGAGGGGAGGATGGGCAGGTCTGTGTGAATTCACAGAAGACCACTCGAAGATCTATGGTTACAGGTAAGCAACCTGTCCATCTTCTTCGTGGTCTCTGTGAACCACACAGTTGGGTAGACTAACAAGCTTCCCCACTGGAGGAGGGTATGTCCTGTATCATTAGATGAGGACGCTTCACCTTAGCCACAAAGGGAATTTCTCTCCCTCTCTCACCTTAGAATCTCTTTTTTTTTGCACATTCCGCAATCACTAAACCATTATCATTACAACCACATACACATCTTACATAAAGGTAAAGCAACAGTAAATGATCAACCTGAATACATTCACTTATTGAATGTAGGACAGTAGCACTGCCCTCCCAAAAGCAGCCTCGTTCCTAGAACGAGAGTCCAGTCTGTAATGTGAGATAAATGTCAATGGTGAAGACCACGTCGCTGCACAGCAAACGTCCTCTAGGGGCACCCCTGAGAGGAATGCAGTCGAAGTGGAGACAGCTCTCGTAGAATGTCCATGAATTCGTGGAGGCAACGGCTTCTTGGCCAGTTCATAGCAGAGAGCGATGGTCGATGTCACCTACTTCAAAAGACGCTGCGACGAGATTGGAGCACCCCGTTTGGAGTCAGCGTAGGAAACAAAGAGCTGGGGTGGCTGTCAAAATGGGGCAGTCCGTTGTACGTAGAAAGCAAGCGCCCTCCGCACATTCATGGAGTGGAGGGTACGCTCGAATTCGTCCTTAGGGTCTTGCATCGAAGCCGGCAGGATGATAGGTTGATTGAGGTGGAAACCAGAGACCACTTTAGGAAGGAAGGAAATGTCTGGTCTCAGGACTACCTTGTGCTTATGGAAACAGAGATATGGGGGGTCGGAACGGAGAGCGCAGAGCTCTCCAGCCCGACGGGCAGAGGTGATGGCAACCAAGAAGGCAGTCTTCCAAGTCAGCAGCCGGAGATCAGTTGAAGCCAGAGGTTCAAAGGGCCGTCTCACCAACTGAGAGAGGACGAGTTCGAGGCTCCAGGCTGGCACGGGGTCGAGCACCGGAGGATGGAGGTTAACATATCCCTTCAGGAACCTTTTCACCGTCGGATCAAGGAAGGGGGATGGTCGATTCTGGGACTGAAATTCAATGGAGATAGCAGCCAGATAGCCCCGGAGAGACGAAACCGAGAGCCCCGCTCTCAATAGGTCTAGGAGGAATTGAAGGACGGTCGATACCGAGCAGGATTCGACAGTCAGTCCCTTGTCCGTCAGGAATCTCTTGAAACGGTTCCACTTGTAGAGGTAGGCTCTCCGAGTGGAAGGTTTCCTGGCCGCGTCAATAATTGCTTGAACCTCTTGAGGCAGAGGTGTAAGAGGAGCAGGCTGGGGAGAATGCAGAGTCACGGATGGATCCTCCAGGCTGTCAGGCGAAGTGAGTCGAGGTCGGGATGTCTGATGTTGCCTTGCTGGATGGTGAGTAGGTCTGGCCTGCTTGGAAGATGAAGGAACCACCTCTTCGACAGGAGCAGCAATGGGGCGAACCACGGTTGCTGAGGCCACCAAGGTGTGATGAGGATCGCATTCGCCCAGTCCCAGCGGAGCTTGGAGACCCCCCTGGTCATCAACGGGATCGGAGGGAAGAGGTAGAGGAACGGTCCATTCCACTGGAATAGAAACACGTCTCCCCTCGAGTCCTTATGGCACACCCTGGAGCAAAATTGGTCGCATTGTGCATTCTGGGCAGTTGCGAAGACATCTACCAGAGGGGTCCCCCAGCGATGGAAAAGATTGGACACTATGTGTTGATGTAGCATCCACTCGTGGACGTTGGAATTGGAACGGCTCAGTCCGTCTGCAAGAATATTCTCCTCCCCTGGGAGATGGATGGACTGTAGAGAGACGTTCCTTTCCACAACCAGTCCCAGATCTGCAGAGTGAGCTGTAGCAGCTGAGGAGACCTGGTACTACCTTGCTTGTTGAGGTAGTACATCATGGAGGTATCGTCCGTGATGAGGACGGTTCTGTCCTGGATCAGCACCTCGAAGGCTCACAGAGCTTTCTGGACAGCCAGGAGCTCTAGGACGTTGATGTGTAATGTTCTTTCCTCGGTGTTCCATAAACTTTGAATTTTGTGACAGCCCACATGAGCCCCCCATCCTAAAGAGACGCATTCATCGTGAGAGAAATGCTCGGCTGCGGGGGTTCGAAGGGAAGACCGGAGAGGACATTCTGTGCCTTGAGCCACCAATCGAGGGAGCATTGGACAGTGCGGGGCATCGTCAGTAGCCTTGTGGGAGAGTCCTGCAGGTGGTTGAAGATATTCAGGAACCAGTGCTGGAGTGGCCGGAATCGAAGTCGGGACAGACGAGTGATGGAGGTAGTCACTGCCATGTGGCCCAACAGCACTTGGATGTCGCGTGCCTGGACCCGCCGTGAACGGCGGCAATCGTGAATTAGGGACCGTAGAGTGTTGAATCGGTCCTCTGGAAGGCAAGCTGATGCTGAAACCGACTCCAGTCGGGCACCGATGAACTGAATCACTTGCGTAGGATTCAAATGGGATTTCTCCATGTTGACAACAAGTCCCAGGGTATGCAGCACATCTAAGGTAAAGCTGATGTTCCTCTCGAGCTGGGCCTTCGAGACTTCTACAAGGAGCCAATTGTCGATATACGGGAAGACTATGACTCCGTGTTGTCGAAGGTAGGCCGCCACCGGTGCCATGCACTTCGTGAAGACTCTCGGTGCCGTGGAGAGTCCGAAGGGTAGAACACGGAACTGGTAGGGTTCATCCCTGATTTGAAATGCCAGAAATCTCCTGTGGGCAGGATGAATCCCAATGTGGAAGTAAGCATCCTTGAGGTCTATGGACGCAAACCAATCTCCGTGTTGAAGGAGAGGAAGGATGAGAGCAAGCATAGTCATCCGGAATTTCTTGGGGATGATGTATGCATTCACCCCCCTCAAATCGAGGATGGGACGGAGGCCACCATCCCTCTTCGGGACCAGGAAGTATTTGGAGAAAAAACAGGTGGCGGTGACCGGGGTCCACAGGCTCGACAGCTCCTTTTTGAAGTAGGGCTTGAACCTCTTCGAGGAGGGGAGGGGAGGGCGGCGTCACACAGATCCGGCCTGTTGGAGGTTGTTCATCGAACTCGATCCAGTAGCCCTGTTGCACAATCTTCAGTACCCAGCGGTCCGATGTTATCAAGGACCAGGCATCCTGGAACAACGACAGGTGATCTCCAAACAGGGGGGTCTAAAAGAAAAGGGAAACATCATAAACAAAGGGGAGGTATTCAAAATCTCCTTCTGCCCTGATCCTTCGGCCGTTGTTTCGAAGGCAGCCGGTACCGAGAAGTGGACCCCTGGCTCCTCACCGAGGAGGTGGAGGACATCAGTTGTTGTAACCGGGGATGCCTAGAGGACTGAGGCATGCCACTTCACCTGAACGGTTGGCTGTAGGAAGAGGCATGCCAGGCCGAACGATGTCTGGGGCGGTACGCAGAAGATGAGGCCGGTGGCATACCATACTTTCGCGCGGTGATCCTTATCTTCTGGGTAAATTCCAGCTTTTCATCAGTGGACGTGTTGAAGAGGCTGGAACTATCAAAGGGCATGTCCTCTATCGTTGCTGATGCTTGTGTAGACAATCCCGAAGATCGGAGCCAGGTATGTCTTCGCAGGGCGATCGAGCCCACCACCGTCTTCGCTGTGCAGTCAGCAACATGGCGTGCAGAGTTCATCTGCTGTCCTGCCAACAGTTGTGCCTCTGCCTGAATCGCCTCCGCCAGCCGTCGATGCTCGTCGGGTAGGTCCTGGATGAGTGGCAGTATTCTCTCCCAAAGGACCTGCTGATACACGCCCATGCATGCCAAATAGTTTGCGATTCGAAAGCTAAGGCCAGCCGCAGAATATAGTTTCATTCCCATGATGTCTAATTTTCTTCCTTCGGGGTCGGAAGGAGTAGACTGGGCCCGTCGTTGCCTTCTAGGCTAAGCAGCCTCGACAACTACTGAATTTGGCTTAGGATGCTCTTGAAGCCAATCAATACCACCCCCGGCAACTCTGTAGAGCCTGTCTATCCTCTTAGAAGTCGAGGGTATGGAAGAGGGATTCTCCCAGGAACCCTGAGTCAATTTGAGGAGAGATGGCAAAACTGGTAGGCACGCTGCTGGAGGAGTTCTAGACTTGAGCCTCTGAGAGATAGGATCAAGGGGCTCAGAGTCCTTCTCGGTGATCTTGAGTTCCAGAGCATGTGCCATCCATACCACTTGCTCAGCAAAGGAACGAACGTCATCCGTTGGTGAGGATGAGTCGTCTTCCAGGAGATCAGGTTGTGGAGACGGCAAAAATGGTAGGTATTCCTCGGAGGATTTGAAGGAAGACGAGGAGTTAGAAGAGGGAGATGGTGACCGACATTTATCAAGGAGAGATGTGGACCTCGGTAGCGGTGAAGCCGGGTGCAGCATAGGAGGCAACGGAGGTAAGGGCCGGACCGGTGATGCCTGGCAGGATGCATCCCTCAAAGCCGGTCTCAATGGATCCCGCAAAGGGATGGGTTCTATGTCCATCCCGTGGAAAGAGATCCGGGGTGGAGGCAGAGCGACAGAATGAAGAGTCGCAGCCTCGGAGGTTAGTTGGAAGACACGTTCCGAAACGGCCCCGGACGTTGACCGTTCTGCCAACGGAGCCGCAAGTTCTGACCTAGCCAGGTCATATGCACCGTAGGCCAGCACGTCCTCTTGAAGCTTGGAGGTTGAAGGCCTGGGCTCCTCAAATGTCTCCCCAGCTGCAGCCGAAGATTGTTGAAGCAGCTCCGACCTGGAGACAAGTAAGGCAGGCGAGGGTCCGCGGATCCATGAGGGGTGCTCTGGTTCATCAGCAGAGCCTACCTCGACCTCCATAATCTCCAGCGATGGAGTAGGGGTTGGAGATCTTGAGCGTGGATGCTCGGTCCCAACCCCTCAATTCCGAGGAGAGAGATGAGATTGAGACACAGAGGTCTCTGACGTCGAGGCAGCTGGTGGAGGCTGCTGTGGCTGCAGTGCGGGTAGTGGTCTCTCCTCCATGCGGGGGTGCTTGGCCTTCTTTTTATGGGCCTTGCCCTTCAAGGAGATCGAAGACTCTCGGTCCCTGCCCACATCCTTGGGGTCAGTTCAGTCCCAAGACTGATCCTTGGAACCCGTAGTTGAACCCGAAGGAGTTCGGCTTCCAGTTGAGGTCGGCTTGGAGGCATGTTTATGTGAATGCATCACTGCCTCAGGATCAGACGCCACAGATCGTCTCCGGGATGGACTTGGAGAGTGGCGGAGCTTTGCTGGTGGGGATTGAGAGGACTTCGACGAAGGGGATCGCCCACGGTGTTGGGGAGAGACTCCCTGCCCCACAGCCGGAGTATATGCGGCAGATGGGATGAGGGCCTTCTCATACAGAAAAGATTTCAGACGAGAGGAGCGATGTTTTCTCGCCTGAGGAGTGAAGGCCCTGCAGTGCACATACGCATCCACGTTGTGGGTCTCACCCAGGCATATGAGGCACCGAGAGTGACCATCCGAACTGGGGAGCTTGGCTTGGCACACAACACATCTTTTGAAGCCGGTTTTTGAGGCCATAATCAAATTGGGGTAGTCAATCAATCCGAGTCAAGCCGTAAATCAGAAAACGTTACCAGAGCCAGAGGAGCAGGAGAGTCGTCGAAGTCATGCAGTCCAAGTCAAGCCGGGAAATCAGAGAGCGTTACCAGAGCAGAAGGGGTGCGAAAATCGTTGTCAGAAAGCCAGGTCAAAACGTAGAGTCAAAAATAGCCAAAGGAGTCAGAGAAATCGTGGTCAGAAAATCAGTCTGAGTCAAAAACCGAAAGTGAAAATAGTCAAAGCAAACGAAGGTTCCTTTAGAGCTGCTAGCGTGGTGGAAAAAAAGGAACTGAGGGGATTTAGGCAGGAGAGCCTTTTAAGAGGACTGTTATTGTGAGCGGAGTTACCGCCAAAAATGTATCTATGCACATTCTGCCTAGCGATACTAGAAGGTTCCGTATGTACTGCGCAGGCTCAGGAATAAACCCAACTGTGTGATTCACAGAGACCACGAAGAAGATCCATCATTAAGACAAGTTGCAGCTGCTGCAAGTTGCTATTACTGTGGGGCAGTACATCCCCCCCCCCTTGTATAGATGGGGTCAATAACCGGGTACCAAATCTCATAAACAGCATCAGACACAATTTGTCTTTTGACTTTCTGCATTTGCTGAATCAGATTGTTGGTGAGTATTACGTATCAAACCTTTTTGTTGACCAGTAAAAGGAGTGTGCTTTTCGCCACTTTGCCACTAACGTAAAAACAAAATAGACACAAACACACAAAACCACCAAGTCCTGTACAGAAAAGCAAAATCTGAGTTATTAACAGTGCTCAGAGGTAGTGCGGGAGTAAAAAAATTACCATAGGCTGCCCAGTGATGCTTCTTATTTCCAGCTGGATTAGCTACCAATATTTGCTTCTGCTCATGAGAGTATTGGCAGTTAATCCAGCTGGAAATAAGAGGCATCACTGAGCACACTACCCACATGTGAAAAGTAAGATCCGGATATAGTTTGTCTCCAAGTCAGTCCTTCTCTCTCTCTAATCCCCGACACATAGTCTAGATTCATAGAGATTTACTGCTACTGCAAAATCAGCTTAATAGTATTTTATCTTAATAGCAGCAGAAGCTGATTTCATTGACTGCTTATGCCAAAATATTGTCCAAATATTTCTCCACCATTCCAAGGCCTTCCAACAAGAAAGTCATCTGTAGCTTATAAATGGAAGAAACCAGACCCTTTGTTTTACTTGCATGGTTTGACATCAGCCTATGAAATTCCAAGGTCAGAGCAAGAGATCCAGCAGAAAGAAAAGAAATTAAGGCTAAAGTAGAGGTATAAGCCTGCTGGTGCTTTCTTTAGCAACTACTTTAGAAGTGGCAGTAGTACCCAACATTCTTTTCAAAGCTAGGAATGATGAAAATATACATGGTACTAACATATACACTTCCTTAAATACATGTTAAGTTTTGATAAAGTTTTGATAAATCATTAAAAATACAGCTTGCCATCCTCCCATTTATAAAAGAAACCATGGATAATAGCGAACCCTATTAAAATAAAGGACTTACAGTACAAACATACCATAGAGTTATGTTGGTGGACCTAGCAATTCCTAGAGACGACACTTCTCTAGGCATTTTCCAGCACAACTCTATGGTATGTGTCCTTACTTTTTCAGCTGTGCATAACTGAAACCACAGATAATGTTTCCACAGATACAAGAAGAGACCTATATTGAGTTATTAAAGAAAAGACCTGTATTGAGTTATTAAAGCTGAAAAATAGATGAGTACATAGAAAGAAACAAGTGATTTTAGAAATGAACTTCCAAGGTCTGGGAGGGGGCTACTGTGTCCCCCTATTCTTCCACAGTTGCCCATTCCTGCTTTAATCATTTTTCACAGAAGCAAACACATAGTTCAAGAGCACAGTGTAGTGTTCCTCCTGGCAGAATACCATTTTCTCTTACTCCAAAACCTCCAGAGAACAATACATGAAAACATAAAACTACTGTTCCGAGGCTTTGGGGTTTTAAAAAGCTGTCTCTTAGCCCTAGCTTATTTGCCATTGTCTACTTTGTCTTATGGAGACCCTATGAATGAGAGATTTCTAAGATCTCCAGTTATCAACTGCCCTCCTCATGTCTTGCAAATTCAATGCTGTGGCTTCCTTAATCAAATCAATGTACCTGTAATGCGGTCTTCCTCTTTTTCTATTACCTTCTGCTTTGCCAATAATTATCCCCTATTCCAGTAAGTCATATCATCCTGTGATATGTACAAAGCATGACAGCTTTCGTTTAGTCATCTTTACCTCTAATCAAAGTTCAAAACTGATTTGGTCTCATATTTCTGGCAATCTGCCTTAACTTTCATTGTTAGTCATTCTAGGGGGTCATCTGCACAACGAAAAAAATCCAGCAAGAATGTGGGCAGAATACTTTTAGTTTACAGGAGCTCCTGTAGGGATTCGCCATAATCAGAAAGAGGGGGGATGAAAACTCCACATAGTTTTTTTAAAGTGTGTGAAAATACACATAATTGGTCATCTGTACAACCAATTCGAAAGGGGGACATAACAGAGCTGAAAGCTGATTGGTCGGACCTCGGAGGGGGTGGGCTTGCAAGGGAGGGCTTGCAATGCAGGAGCCGCCATTGTTTTTGTTTTTGCTGGCACGATCGTTCAGCCAGCAAAGCATCAGAGCAAAAGTATGAAGTTTTTTATGGTGGAAAACAGCTCTTCCGCATCTGTCACATTAAGGAGAAAAAAAGGGGTGAATGGAAGGAGATTTTTCCGGACTTAACTCACTTGTGGCCACCTTTTTTTTTTTTTTTTTTTTTTTTGTGGATGTAAACTGCAAAACATTCCCTTCCAAGCTTGCGAACGTGCTGTGGGCACAAATGGGCACTGCAGCAAAAAGGGAAGTAAGTCACTATTTTTCACTAGAAATTTTCTATGAAGCTGCACCCTAAGACTTTGTTATTTTCTGCAAGAAATATGGTGTCATACGCATACCTTAATATTCCTTCCACCAATGTTCATGCCTGCTTTCTCTGAGTCTAATCCTGGTTTCTGTATGATATGTTCTGCATACAAATTAAAGAGATAGGATAATAATGAAGCCTTGTCTGACCCCCTTGCCACTGGGGAACCAATCTGTTTCTCCATATTCAGTCCTTACACTAGTTACACATCAGAACAATCAGATGTTTTGCTATTCCCATTTCTTTCAGAGCCAACTATAACTTCTCATACTCTACACAAAGGCTTTGCTCTACGAGGTCTGTTTATTGAATAACGAGACTGTGTTTCTACCTTTCAGACAAATCAGGGAGAACTGATTGTGAATGCTTGAGTGGTGATCTTGAACATGTCTGAACCTGTGTAACAAACATCAACACTATTGGCCATTCAGTTAATTGTCAGTTGTCATTTAAAGCAGCTCTGCATTGTCTGTTGTGTGCCAGAAAATGCTAAGTTTACAAGTTGAGCAACGTGTCAATTTGAAATTTTTAGTAAAATTGAACAAAACACCAACAGATTCTTTTCAAATGCTTACTGAGGCCTATGGGGAAGACTTATGTCTTGTGTGTGTGTGTTAAGAGTCGCACAAAGATTCAGAGAATGATGTGAGAATGTGGAAGATGATGAATACCCTGGATGACCTTCTACTTCAAGAACCAAAGAAATTATAGGAAAAAATCAGCCAGATTGTTCGAGGAGACTGACGACTCAGTGTCCGAATGATATCTGAAGCTGTGAACTTTGCCAAAGACTCTGCATAGAAAATTTTGCATGAGAATCTCAACATGAGAAATGTTTTTGCCAAGATGGTCCTTAGGGTTCTCACACGAGAGCAAAAAGAGTACTGCAAGGAAATTTGCGCTGACATTCTGCAACGATTTGAGGCGGACCCAAACCTTTTTCTAAAAATCACTTGTGATGAAACCTGGATCTTCCAGTATGATCCTGAGACAGAACGACAGTCAATGCATCACCAAGAATGAAAAAAAGCACATCAAAGCAAGTCCACATTCAAAGCCATGCTCATTGGGTTTTTTGGCATCAAGGGCGTAATTTTGGCAGAATGGGTTCTAGAAGGCAGAACATTGAACCAGCATTATTATAAGGAAGTTTTGACAAAGCTGAGAGTCAGGGGGAAAAGGCCAGAACTGTGGGAAAATGGTTTCATTCTTCATCAAGACAATGCACCTGCTCACATGGCACTTTCTGTGTAGCAGTTTTTGGCTGATAAAATGCATTACTACACCTGAACATTCTCCATATTCACCAGATTTGGCACCATGTAACTTTTTTCTTTTCCCTAAAGTGAAATTGGTGCTTAAAGGAGCATGTTTTGAGTCAACTGATACCATACAGAAAAAGACAGCAGATGTGTTGGCACAGCTGACAGAAAGTGATCTGCTCCACACCTTCGACCAGTGAAAACAAGACTGCATTGGTGTGTGAGTGTGAACGGGTAGTATATTGAAGGGAGCAAGCATTAAAATTGTAATACATCTAAATAAAAATGGGTTATTGTATCAGTCTCATTTTAATAGACAGACCTCACAGTTTATAAAGCACAGGTTGATATTCCTCTGAAATACTTTGGTGTGTTCCTTTATCCAGTGGATGTTTTCAATATGATCCTTAGTGTCTTCTCCATTTCTGGGTCCAACTTGGACATCTGGCATTTCTTACTCCACATATGGTAAAGGTTTTTGTTGTAAAATCTTAAGCATAACTTTGCTTGCGTCGGAGATCAGTGCAATAGTCCAATGTTTATTAAGATTCCTAATGTCCTCTTTCTTGGGGACTGGACTGGAATGTACACAGAATGTTTCTAATCAGTGGACCATTGCTTGTTTTCCATATTTGTTGGCAGATTTTGTTACAATATGAATGGATTCTGACTCTTTAGCTTGAACAAGCTCTATTGGTATGCTTTTACTTGCGATTTATTTCTCCCAAATGCTTTGAGAGTGGATTACACTTCGCTTTCTGAAACTCCAGGTTCATCAACAAAACATTTTTTATTGAAAGATCTGTCATCTATCTCTTTTTATATATTTAATTCAGTGTATTGTTTCCATCAACTTTTTATTTTGTCCTGATCACATAATATGTTCCCCTGTTGGCCATATAGCATCTCTATTTTTCGGTTGAATTCCTTTTAATTTCTTGGATCCTGTGGAAGAGATCTCTTGTTCTTCTTTTTTGTTGTTTTCTTGTTCTTCTTTGCATTGATTATAATAGATCTCTATTATAACTGCATTCAGGATTCTGACCCTGTTCTGTCATGCTTTATTCTGCTTGTCTGCTCTTAACCATTGAAGAATTTCATCTATTATTTTTCTTTCATCTTTCTTTTCAGCTACAGATGGTGTCTTTTTTGCATTCTTCCATGACAGTACAGGTGTCTCCGATTTATTCAATAGGTTAGAGATCAGAGCACTGTCAAAAAGTGGAAATCATAGAAATGCAGAACCATTATGTGCTATTATGAATATTAGTTACTGCACAATGCTCTGAACCTCAGCCTGTTGAATAAGCAGGGGATGCCTATACAGTACACAGACTGAACAAAAGATGTCACTGAGTTGAAAAACAGCAGCACATGTTTGCAAAACTATCGTACAAAGCACCATCTTTTTGTTTAGTCTGAGTACAGTAGTAGCCACAGCCATCAATCTGCAGAAGGCCAGGAATGTGGCCACTCAGGTGACATGTACTCCAAGGCACCTTCTCCAATGAACAGCATTCCCTTTGGCAAAGGGAACCACTCCCAGCCATCCCTTCCAAGTGCATCTTCCCTTTCAGGAAGCTGCACAGAATGTGCTCCTAGCAAGGGACCTCCTTCATTCACCTTTACACTCCTTCCTTTGAGTTACCAGAGTCAAATCCTGCAAAGAAATGGTGGTGGTCACGAACAGCTGTGAGTGGAGGCACAGTGAAGCATGCTGTGCCATCTGAATATTTAACAGTGATAGCCACTCTACACTTGCCTAAGTGGCACTCCCCATGGCAGTGGGAATTGTTCCCTCACAAGGTTATCCTGGGCCGTTTCCTAGACAAAGGGAGCATGTGTGCGGAAAAGGAATCAGCCTGAGAGAGACCTTTCACCACTGCTCTTTTAAATTAAATATAAGCAGAACCCATTACTTTGATGTGTAGTCGAAAAAGTAGACCACATGTTGAATTAATGCATTCTGGTTATAATTTTAAAAGGTTGAAAGAATAGATCATCGGGGGGGGGGATGTGTCTAGACACCTAAGATGGCTGATGACTACAGGGAAAGCTCCCAAAGGCTTCTCAATTTAAGCTTGTTTAAGCAGCAACGGAGGAGTTTTTCCAACTTGTAAACAACCCCTTAACGCTTGGCAGTAAAAGAATGACCAAAAGATCAATTTCAGATTACTGCCTGGTCTATAAAGGGAGAATAACACCTCCGTCTTCTGACAACGAACAAGACGAGGAAATGGCACCCACAGCTAATAAGGCAAGTAGGGGAGGAGGAGGTAAAGGAGGAGGAGCAGGTGAAAGGGGGCCCACTGAGGTTAGATGACCAACCACTACCAGACCAATTTGAAAAATTAAGAGACAAAATAGTCTCTGACTTACAAAAAGATTGGTCTGCAGCCCTTGCCCTTTTTAAAACTTCTATTAAAGAACTGATTGGAACAATTGCCGAAGTAGCAGAAATGGCCATGGGGGTGTGCAAAACAGGGCAAAATCATGAGCACAGAATACAATACTTACAGGAAGCAAATGCAAATGAATTCCTTACAAACAAGCTGGAGGATTTGGAAAATTGGGGGAGGAGAGTGAATATTAGATTTCGCCGTTTTGTGGAAGGAGTGCAGGAAAAAGATGTTTTGACCTTTATAGTGGATTGGATCAATGAACACTATTCTAATGTTAACATAACTGCATCAGATATAGAATGCGTACACAGAGCATTGGGTCCTCCACCCACCTTGAACAAATTCTTCTCGAGACATCATTGCTTGCTTTGCCCATTTTCCTGTTAAAACTTAAATAGAATCATAGAATCATAGAATTGCAGAGTTGGAAGAGACCACGAGGGCCATCCAGTCCAACCCCCCTGCCACGCAGGAAATCACAATCAAAGCATCCCCGACAGATGGCCATCCAGCCTCTGTTTAAAGACCTCCAAGGAAGGAGACCCCACCACGCTCCGAGGGAGTGTGTTCCACTGCCGAACAGCTCTGACTGTCAAAAAGTTCCTCCTCATGTTGAGGTGGAATCTCTGTTCCTGGAGCTTGCACCCATTGCTCTGTGTTCCAGTCTCTGGAGCAGCAGAAAACAAGCCTGCTCCATCCTCAGCGTGACATCCCTTCAAATACTTAAACAGGGCTATCATATTGCCTCTTAACCGTCTTTTTTCCAGGCTAAACATACCCAGCTCCCTAAGTCTCTCCTCATAAGGCATCGTTTCCAGACCTTTCACCATTTTAGTTGCCCTTCTCTGGACACGCTCCAATTTGTCAATATCCTTTCTGAATTGTGGTGCCCAGAACTGGACACAGTATTCTAAGTGAGGTCTGACCAAGGCAGAATAGAGTGGCACTATTACTTCCCTTGATCTAGACACTATACTTCTATTGATGCAGCCCAAAATTGCATTGGCCTTTTTAGCTGCCACATCACACTGTTGGCTCATGTTCAACTTGTGGTCTACTAGGACTCCTAGATCCCTTTCGCACGTAGTCTCATTCAGCCAGGTCTCTCCCATCCTATATTTATGCATTTCATTTTTCCGCCCTAAATGCAGTACTTTACATTTCTCCGTATTGAATTTCATTTTGTTAGCTTTGGCCCAGCTCTCCAGTCTATCCAGGTCATTCTGAATTTTGATCCTGTCCTCTAGGGTATTAGCTACTCCTCCCAATTTGGTGTCATCTGCAAATTTGATAAGTATGCCCTCTATTCCCTCATCCAAGTCATTGATAAAGATGTTGAATAGCACTGGGCCCAGGACAGAACCCTGTGGCACCCCACTGGTCACATCTTTCCAAGACGAAGAGGAGCCACTGCTGAGCACCCTTTGGGTTCGGCCAGTCAACCAATTACAAATCCATTGAACAGTTAACTTGTCTAGCCCACATTCTACAAGCTTGTTTGCAAGAATGTCATGGGGAACCTTGTCAAAGGCCTTACTGAAATCAAGGTATGCAATGTCCACAGCATTCCCTTCATCTACCAAGCTGGTAACTTTATCAAAAAAAGAGATCAGATTAGTCTGGCATGACTTGTTTCTCTGAAACCCATGCTGACTTTTTGTGATTATGGCGTTGCCTTCTAAATGTTCACAGACTCTCTGTTTAATGATCTGTTCTAGAATCTTCCCTGGTATTGATGTCAGACTAACTGGACGATAGTTGTTGGGATCCTCTTTTTTCCCCTTTTTGAAGATGGGAACAACGTTTGCCCTCCTCCAGTCTGCTGGGACTTCTCCTGTTCTCCAGGAGTTCTCAAATATTATTGCCAATGGCTCTGAGATTATATTTGCCAGCTCTTTTAATACTCTTGGATGCAGTTCATCTGGTCCTGGAGATTTAAATTCATTTAGATTAAGAAGGTATTCCTGTAATACCTCTTTACTTATTTTGAGCTGGATTTCCCCTATTGTGTCCTCTCTTCCATTCTCCTCAGGTTGGTCCTCCTTTTCCTTTTCTGAAAACACTGAGGCAAAGAAGGTGTTGAGTAATTCTGCCTTTTCTCTGTCCCCTGTTAGCATTTTGCCATCTTCTCCACGTAGCGGCCCTATCATTTCCTTCTTCCTCCTTTTGCTGCGGACATACCCAAAAAACCCCTTTTTATTGTTCTTAACCTCCCTAGCAAGCCTGAGCTCATTCTGCGCTTTAGCTTTTCTGACTTTACTCCTACACGTGTTCGCTATCTGTTTGAATTCTTCTTTGGTGATTTCCCCCCTTTTCCATTTCCTATACATGTTCCGTTTAAAACTTAGCTCCATTGAAAGTTCTTTAGTCATCCATCCTGGTTTCTTGAGACACCTCCCATTTTTCTTCCTCAATGGTACTGTTTGAAATTGTGCCTTCAGTATCTCCCTTTTGAGAAAGTCCCATCCGTCTTGAGGTCCCTTCTCTTTTAGTATTCTTGACCATGGGATCATCCCCAGTATTTCCCTGAGTTTATTGAAATCAGCTCTCCTAAAGTCAAGAATGCGTGTCTGACTATGCCTGACTTCTCCTTTCCATTGTATAACAAATTCCAGGAGAACATGATCACTCTCACCTAAGGATCCCACCACTTGCACCCCATTAACCAGATCGTCTCTGTTGGTTAGGATCAGATCTAAAATAGCTGACCCCCTTGTTGCCTCTTCCACCTTTTGGACCATGAAATTGTCTTCCAGGCATGTAAGGAATTTGCTAGACCTTGTAGTTTTGGCTGAGTTAGATTGCCAGCAAATATCAGGATAGTTGAAGTCACCCATCACTACTACATCTCTCCTTTCTGCATGTATGTTCATCTGTTCTAGAAAGGCAACATCCAATTCCTCCGTCTGATTTGGGGGTCTGTAGTAGAGTCCCACAATAACATCCCTGTTGTTTCCCTCCCCTTTAATTTTTATCCAGATGCTCTCCACCTGGCTTCCAGTATTGATGTCATGGATCACTTCACTGGTGTAAATATCCCTGACATATAATGCTATTCCTCCTCCTTTCCTGTTTGGCCTGTTTCTCCTATAAAGGTTATACCCCTCTATTCCTACATTCCAATCATGAGACTCGTCCCACCAGGTTTCAGTAACGCCTATTATATCATATTTGTTTTGTAGTGCAAGAAGTTCAAGTTCATCTTGCTTATTTCCCATGCTCTGTGCATTAGTGTAGAGACATCTGAGACCATGTGTTCCCTTTACTTGCTCCCTGTGCAAGTTTTTTTGCCTCCCACTGTTGGGTCCTTGCGCTGTTTGCCTTGTTCCCTCTATGACAGTTTGACTATTTTCTCCAGCCCTTTTGCCTTCCAGAATACTGTCTCCCTCCCCCATTTGTCTCAGTTTAAAGCCCTCCTGATCAAATTCTTGACCTCCTCTCAAAACAAGCACCAATACAACATGGCACAGCCCAAATAACAATCTACCAAGACCTTGCTCCAGAAACCTTGCGCAAAAGAAAACTTTTTAAACCACTGATATCACTTCTGCAAAAAGAGAAAATATGATATAAATGGGGGTTTCCATTTAAATTAATCACCTTCCATAACAATAAAATAATGATCGCAAGTACAAGACCTAAACTTCTGGACATATTAATAGCCATAGATATCAGTGTGCCTGAAGCTTTGGAGCAAGAGATACGACATGAGAGGGACTCCACCATACAGACATCCCACGCATCTGACACCAATACATGGACCCTTGTTTCTAGAAGCAAGAAGAAAGGCTCTTCACCCTAAAGAGGTTAATAGAGACCAGAGCATCGGCATACAGCATGCATATTCATGAAAGAAATATACAGTATTTGGAAAGTAGCTCTCTAAGCAATCTTCAATGGTACACCTGAAACAACAAAGCAGTAAACAAGAGACAGTACAAAATAATGATATCTATGAAAGATACACAACAGGATATTGATTCTCTTATAGATTCCTCATCAGTGCACTTACATCTACTAGATCTTGTCGTTTAATGTGACTGATAAGTATTCATCTACTTTATAATGTCTGACCTGAATTACTGAGGCATGTGTATGACTCTAATTGGAAAAACATTGTTTATGGTACCATGCTGAATAACTCCTGGGAACACACTATTGGTCAAATGCTTTATTCAACATTTTTATTATAAAGAAGTCTTGACAGTCTTTCTTACTCTAGACTGTCCCCCAAATATGGTTTCCCTGGAGAGGCTGGGAATTTTATTTCCACCCCAATCCCCAATCACCATACAAGAAATTGAACAAACGATTACTCAATTGAAACTGGGTCCGACAGATACTCTGCTGAATTTTATAAACAACTCAAAACAGATCTCACCCCACACTTACACAACTTATACAATGAACTCTTACGAAATGGTCCTCTTCCATGCAGCTGGAAAAGATCACGGGTCATCCCGATTCCTAAGATGGAGGACGATACGCCTATCATCACTGCCATCAGACCAACTGCCCTAATTAATATTGACCTTAGAATAATGACCTAATTTTTTCTAAACATAATGCTTTCATCAGTGATTATATACATTCCAACGAAAAAGGGTTTATGCCCAGCTGGCGTATAGCCGATGCCACTAGGAGAACACCAAATATAATACACTTCTATAATAAAAGGCACAAACCCCTGGCTTTAATATCGATGCCCTAAAAGCCTTTGATCAGTTGGAATGGCCATACCTATTTGGATTACTCCAAAAAAATGAATATGGGATGCCAATTTGTAACATTTCTCCAAAATCTGTATTCTTACTCTGAAGCAATGATCTATGCTAACAAGGTCGACTCCCAAACATTTGAACTTCACCGGGGAACCAAGCAGGGTGCCCATTATCCCCTCTGTTATTTGCAATAGCCGTAGAACCCCTTGCAGAACAAATCAGGATGGCATGTCAAATTGAAGGCCCTATGATTCACCAACAGATGCATAAAATCGGACTTTTTGCAGATGACATTTTACTCTATATCACAAACATGACCACTGAATTTCCTGCCCTCCAGAAGATATTGGCCAACTTTGATACGTACACGGGTTTCAGAGTGAACATGCAAAAATCCAAGTTATTATGTCCAAATACCCCATACTCAACACAACATGAATGGCAACAGCTGACTAAACTACATCTACACCCCTCTGGATTTAAATATTTGGGGATATTAATTACTAAAGATATAGTTCAACTGTTGCCACGAAATTCTAAACAACTCACAACTTGAATTAAACAAAAAATAAAACATTGCACCAGATTCAACCTAGCCCTTTTAGGGAGGATAGCGATACTAAAAATGTTTGTACTTCCACGTCTTCTATTCCTATTCTTTACAATTCCTCTAGAACCCCCTTTATCATACTTCAACACTTGGATAAATTGTTTCGCTCTTCCATCTTTAACAATAAAAAAACAAGGTTCCTGAACAGTATTTTGTACCAGAAACTCCAAACAGGTGGGCTGGGCATTCCAAATATGCCATATTATTTTATGGCTGCACAGCTTACACATCTGATCCAGATATTCAAGAGAAACCCTCAAACCAACTGGATTGAGACAGAATTAAATCTGAAGGATCCAACAAACATAGAAATATACTTCTCTAACCTTTCCTACCCTCAAATAGCAACAACAAAGAAGAGATCTCCCCATCCCTCTCTATTACTGATTTTTATGAAATTCTCAGGATGCAACATCCTAAAAAACTGCATGATGCTCTCAGGGAAGACAAAATGCATACAATGTATTATGGCATGGCACAAGTCTAGGGGCCACATCAATACTTAAATCAACCCCCCGACCAACTGTAACATGTGTTCACAGCTTTTTTGTATGGCAGTTTAGTTTGTGCTTTTAGAGCTATTACTTTATTAGATGAGAACTCTGCTGATTTAATCCAGAATAATCCAGAACAAGACAGGCAGTTTGAAGATCAAGGATCCTGATTTAGTAAATCAGCAGAAGTGCTGCAGCAGATGTGTTAGCTAGCTTGGCCTGTTCCTTTACTTGGGGGGGGGGGGGGCAGCAACAGTTTACTGTTTACAGCATCAGTTTATGGCTCTCCTATTGTTTTATGATGGTTTTATCTTGCAGAAAATACATCTCCAGATCATTTTTAATGGCACGGCAGAATATATATGTTGAGTCAAACCACAAACTTTTGAGTCATTGACTTCACATGTCTTTAGGGCAGAGATTCAGATTTCTCAATATAGGACTGCAAGTCCCAGAAACACTTGTTACCATAATTGATGACAAGGAATGCTGGGAGCTTCCACATGGTTCCAATCCCTTCTTTACAGACTATTGCTTACAAGCATGATTCCAGGTTGCAGCAAAACACATAGTAATAGTAATAGTTGTTGTTGTTGTTGTTGTTATTATCTTACCCACCTCTCCCTATGGATCAAGGCAGGGAACAACACATTAATTTATAAGCATAATGTTAGTTAAAAACACATAGTTTAAAACCTATCAATTTAAAAAACAAGTAATACTAAGACATTTTAAAACAATCAGTACACAGTTTAAAATTCACAATTTAAAATTATCTGAATAGGCCTGCTGGAAGAGAACAGTCTTTAACACTACTTTAAATTCCAACAGTGTATTCAGCTGTCTAAATATAACACTGAACCTTAGTATGACATTTTAATGTCTAAAACAGGAAGTTTACAAATATATTCTTAAGAAACACCAAATTTAAATCAAACCTTTTCTTGAATCAGCCTTTGCAAATGGATGCCACATGACAACATAGCAGAGAACATAGTCATCATGTACTGTTGAACTTTGCATATTCCAGTTGCCAGTGAGTGTATCACAGCTGGCAATCCCACCTTTTCAATCACACTCTGGAAGGCACTTGGTGAATGATGAGTAATTTTGCATAATGCCTGCATAAAACAAAAACATAGTTCAGAAAATGTTTTCATTTTAATACATATAAATGCTGACTTTGGGACTTATTTTTTTTCCTTTTGTTTAAATGCATGAGCTGTTTTTCACCTACAAAGGCCCTCAAAACAGCTTGTAACAGTAGGAGGGGGAGAAATACACAGTGAAGCCATTCCCTATCTTGGCAATACATTTCTTTTTGAAATGCATTGTTTTGTAATCCTAACACATAAAACACTGTATTAAACCAGTCTTTACATTAAATGTCCAGTATCTATGGAGAACTACAAGAGCAATCAGGATCGTGAGTACAGGTACACCCCAATTAACAAAGTAGACGCATTCTTGGGCTTTACTTCTGTAACAGAAACTTTGGTAGCAGAGGTAGAAATAACATGAAAAGAATAGGGATATATTCCTAGACCGCAAAAAAGAAGAGCAGTTCAACATGTTTCAGCAAATTTTTTATTGAAAACCAACATTATGCATGTGTGAAATGAAACAACCAGGTCAGGTAAGTATTGCATAAGCAAACAAAAACATTTTGAAACTTCTAGAGGCTACCTGAAAGCTTCTTCGAAAATTCATCCCAGGGTAATTATTTTCTTTCAACAGCTTCCACTTTTCTGACGATTTCCATTTCGGTGGCAAAAGTTATAGATCAATGCTTTTTCAACAGATCAGTGGAGCTGGTGAAACAAACTAATCTGGATTCTCCATCTCTTACTGATTTGCTCTTCGCACATGCTCAGTAATAGATTCTGATGGTAGCTGTTTACCTTGTCTGTTGTACATAAGCATACACAGCTACAGTAGAATCACCTAGAGTAGAATCCCATTCTTTCCCAGGTCAAGCTTTATTGCATTGTTTACTGCAGATGTGCTGCTGCAGCCCAACACTGAAAGTCGTTCTCCAACCCTCCTTCACTATCCTCCCAATGCCAATGCTGCACAAACAAAAACAAACAGCCCCCTCCCCCCAAAACTTCCAGCTAGACAGAAGAGAAAAAAAGCGGGGGCTAGGTTCGGCTCCCATAAAAAGACATTGTAAAAAGGAGTTTCTTTATCAGAGGCTTTGTTAACTGGGGAATGACTATACAAGGTAAAAAGCCTTTCTGGTAAAGCATTCCTGGAACACAATGAGCTTCTAATGCAGGTTCATCAGGCCCTTTCTTTCCAGATTTTCAGAAAAGCCGTGAAGTCTTGTTTTCACTGGCCTTTTCTTAATTTTTTGACCACTAATTTTATTTGGAATTGCTGTTTCATATTTATTATTGTTGTCTGTATCATTCATTTTATATTATATACTATCTTGGGAAGATCCCATTCATAAAGAAAGCCTAAACATAATGTCCATGCCATAGTGTTTCCAGTTCCTATATATGGCTGTGAAAACTAGACAGCAAAGAAAGTTGACAGGAAGCAAATCAACTTGTATCAAATGTGATGCTGGAGGAGAGTTTTGTGGATACCATGGAGTGTTGAAATGACCAATGAAGGTTCTAGAACAGTGGTTCCCAAACTTATTTGGCCTACCGCCCCCTTTCCAGAAAAAATATTACTCAGCGCCCCCTGGAAATTAATTTTTTAAAATTTTAATAGCAATTAAACAGAAGGATATATGTATTAATGTTTCTACCTTTTTCATAAAATATAGTAAAGAAAGGTGTAAATTAGAAACATTGAAGTTTGAAATTATGAAACTATTTATTGAACTCAGAATAGAAAGGTAATCAAAAAAAGTTAAAACATTTGAAATCATCTTAATGAGAAAGATGAACCTGGTATTCTGCTATTAATTTAGTAATCCTCGGCTCTATTTTCGTCAGCAGTAATCTTAAATCACCGTGATTGAATATTTGCAATCGGTTTCTTTTTTTTTTTGGTTAATAAATTGTTTACCGCACTGAATCCACGTTCCACTAAATATGATGAAGGAAATGCAATTAAGAACTTTTGAATTACAGCCCATATTTCAGGATAAGCTGTAGGGATCTCCTTTTGCAGCCAGAATTGTTGGTAGCCGCTTTTGAATTTAAATTTCAATTCATCATTTGTAGTTACTCCCATCAGTTCTTCTTGTAACTGTGGAGATTCTTCTGTGTTTGCACTTGAAAAAGGATCCAAAATCCAATCAGGTATGTTCATTTTCAAAATATCATCAAATCATTGATTAAAATCTGAATGGAGAGCATCCAAGTGTTCACAATAAGAAAGTATGTCTTCATCTTTTTTTTTCTGCTCCTGATAAATTTGGGAACTGGCTAAATTCCCAAAAATTCGTTTGTACAGAAGTTTTGTCACAAATACAGAAATAACAGATTTTGTTTTTATTAAATTCAGTTCATCACCTTGAAGCTGAAGATTGCTTTTATTAAATTTTTGAAACAAGTTGGTCAAGTAAGTGATGTCACTTTTGGATTGAATTAAATTGGATCATAAAGCATCATTTTTATCTTTCAAGAACTCCAGCACCGAGTTAAACAGCTTATAAAACCTATCCAAACAGGCACCCTTTGACAACCAATGAAGTTCTGTATGAAGCAGCAAACGATTAAATTCTTCATTGTTTTCAATACAAAGCTGTTTAAATAATCTGTCATTCAATGATTTGCTTCTGATTGTGTTGATAGCTTTAATTACATATTGTAATCAATAATGTAGACGCGCACTTAAATTTTTGGCAACTAGATGTTGACGATGGATGATACAGTGTACTATGAATGCATTCGGCACCTCCTTTTTTAAATATGCACGAAAATCCCTGTAGCGCCCTACCATTGCTGGAGCAACATCTGTGGCTACTGGTAAGATATTACTCAGAAGTATTTCTTTTTCTTTAAAAAAACTCATCCAATGCATGAAATATTGATTCTCCTTTAGTATCAGTTTGCAAATATTTCGCAAATAATAATTCTTGGCAAATTTGTTCTTCCTTTGTGAACCACATGTATGCTAAAAGTAAAGCTTCATTTCCTAACAAAGTTGACTCATCAAGTTGAATAGAAAACCAAGATGTTTTTAAATAGTCCCACAATGAATCTTCAACATCTTGAGCTATTTCATCAATTCTTCTTGGCACTGTATTATTGCTCAACGAAATTTTCTTGATAATATCAGATGCTGGCTTGTGTAGCACAGTACATATTACTTTACTTAAGCTGGTATAATTAGTTCTTCACCAATAGTATGAGGTTTTCCTGATTTGGCAATCATTAATGAAATATTGTAAGAAGCAAGCAAGCCATTGCCATCTTGTGTGGTTGCGGTTGAAAAGAGTTTTGCCAATGTCGGTTGTTTGATAAATTTTTCTTTTAGTGTTCGAAAATAAGATGAATCCTTATCTTTTTTATCACCATGAATTTTAGTGAAATGTTATTGTAGTCTGGAAGGCTTCATAGCTTTGTTTGATAAAACTTTCTGGCAAATCAGGCAAATTGGTAATGTATTGTTTACAGGTGACTTAATAAAACCATATTTCAAATATTTGATATTATATTGTCTACATTTTTTTCTTTGGTTGAGCCATTATTATCTGTAGAAAAAATAAAAATTGTATGGAGGTATTTTTAATTAATTTTTTTTGTAATTTTTTGAAATATTTTTTGTAAAAAACAAACTAAAACAAATACTAATGAAATAAATAAACATGATACTATTAATTGTAAAGTACATATAATTATTACAAAATAAATAAATAATACAAATTATAGTCACACTATTTTTTAGTTAACTTTAACTTGTCACAATATCACAACAATTTAACTTAGGACTTTTTCAGATGGAGAAATACACTGCAAGAAGGGTCGTCCCTCTTGCGATGCTGCTGTGCGGTGGGGGGGGCATTTCGTATAACGCCGTCCCCCTGCCGATTCTGTTCCGGTACAGATCGCAGCTCCAGTGTCATATTTGGTCATTTCTTCATCACGGAAGTTGACCGTGATCAACTTCCGTGATTAAGAAATGGCCAAACATGACACTGGAGCCGCAATCTGTACTGGAACAGAATCGGCAGGGGGACGGCATCATACGAAATGCCCCCCCTGCTGCGCAGCAACATCGCAAGAGGGACGACCCTTCTTGCAGTGTATTTCTCTGTCCGAAAAAGTCCTCAGAGTTATATTATGCCGTAATTTTCCCGTAATAATTACGGGAAATCTCCTGATTAATAGAATGCTCCAAAATCTGCTGGTAGTACTGCCAGTAGCCAGTACTGCTGCTGCCATTCCAGTCTTTGGCCTTGCGATCAACCAATTGCACGAGTGGCAGTTGCCCGCAGCAATACTCGTAGTGCTCACATGTTTTGGAATGGCAATTCAGTGGCACCACATGAACAGCAGCAATGCACGACTGCACATACCTCAATGCAAGTGAGGGAGTATGCGGGAACTGAGCCAACGTCCAGTACATTGTTCAAAGAAAAATTAAGCGCTATGAGCGGAATACATAAATCAATTTTTCTAAATCTTCTCTTCTTTCTTTTATGCTTTCACCATCCCCTTACAGTTATTCATCACCCCCAAATGCACCTGTGGCCATCACCGCCCCCCTGGATCGCTGCAGCACCCACCAGGGGATGGTAGCGCCCACTTTGGGAATCACTGTTCTAGAACAAATCAAGCCTGAAAACTCCCTAGAAGCCAAAATGACCAAACTGAGGCTATTGAACTTTGGACATATCATGAGAGAACACAACTCATTAGAAAAGATGGCAATCATTGGTAAAGTGGGAGACAGTAGGAAAAGAGGTAAACCTCATTATAGATGGCCAAACTAAATCAAGGAAACCATAGCCTTGAATGTTCAGTGCTGCTGGTGACAGGGCATCTTAGGGTCTCATTCATAAAGGTATCATTCCAAGCACACTTGGCAGGGATTAATAAAAACAAAACATAACTTGAATATCTAAAATACCTATGACAACAGTATCTATGGGTCATCACAAAAAATATCAACCACACTTCAGATCACAGATTTAACACTGATCAGTGCCTGAGAATGTTCTGGCAAGGATGTTGAGTGGACAGAGTAATCCAGGAGCTGTTGACTATAGCTAAGTTGGTGCCACCTGAAAAATAACCTCCTTCAAATTCTCACACAGTAAGTGTCAGGCTCATCCCTGAATTCTGGGTATTGGAGTAGAATTCATGGAGGACCCTGACATAGGGCTGGTTCAGGGCTGGTTCCTTTCCTAGCCCCCTGAATGTTTTGGAGTGAGGCCAGCCCGCATGGTCGGCATGGGAACGCTGCTCTCTCCAGCAGCTCAAGGTCAGCGATCCCAGGTGCAAGGCGTGATGTGAAATACTCCCTAAATGCTTTTCTCACACTGTGTGCTTTTATCTACAGGCTTGCTTGACTGTACTCAGTTTCGGCTTTTCCTATGTTCCTGACACATGAATCCATGTCAATAAAGCAATTTATTGAATGCATGTTAGCATGTGTGCTTGGTACAACACAGTAAGCCGAAACTCCTCTTTATAACCTTTTCCTTTTGAGTGGTTCTACCCACAATGTCGGACGACGCGGAGGCTGGAACCCAGACGGATAAAGATCTGGTTGCCGGCGGCGACCAGGGAGCCGGTGCCTCTGGGCTGGAGGCCGGCGCAGCGGGGGGTGTCGCAGTAGCTTCCGATGAAGACAAGAGCCGGGACCGCCTGCTGGGAGGGCTGGGAGATTTATTCTCCCCTCCGACCCCTTGGAGCTGGGAGCCAAGCAAGTTCAGGGGAGGGGCAGCATGCTGCTCTTCAGCATTCCAGTCCGAGAAGTAATGGCACCCCACTGGCCTTGAGTGGGTGACCGCAGCTGGGAGGAACGTCGGTCCCGTCAGTGGGACAGGCCCCTGGGAAGGGGTCTCGAGAGCCAGGAGTGAGGTTCTCCCTGGCAGAAGTAGGAGCAGAGGTTCTGCACTTGAAGCAGCAAATGGGGGAGATGCAGACGAGCCTCCTAGAACTCCTGCAAAGGATACCACCGGCCCTACCTGCCCCTGGAGGGGCCTAGCCTCCTCAAGTCCAACCAGCAGCCGCCCTGGCACCCAGGGCAGGGGCCCCAGCTCTGCCTCCTGAGGTCCCTGGCCTGCCGGCTCCTAGACCAGCTCCTCCTGGAAGGGCTGGGCCGGTCGAGCCACAGGAAAGACCCCAGGGCCTGAAGCACCGGAATCTGAAGGCGACCATCAATGGAGATGCAGCGAAGCTTCCGTACTTCATGACCCAAGTGGTGAGTTTCATGACCCAGTGGGATGGGGAATTTCAGACGGAAGCTGAGAAGGTGCAGTATGTGTCCAACCAACTAGAGGGAGAGGCAGCACAGTGGTTGGTGGGGCTCTATGACATGGGAGCACCAGAACTGGGAAATTTACAAGAGTTCTTGCTGGCTTTACGGGCCCAATTCGAAGACCCCTTGAGAGTGAGGAGGGCCCGGGCGGAGCTCAGGCAACTAAAGCAAGGCTCAAAGACTGTGGCAGAGTATGCTGCTGAGTTCCGCCGCCTGGCCAGCCAAGTGCCTGAGTGGTCGGAGGACATCAAGGTGCAGTTTTTCCAGGATGGGCTGAACGCTGACATCCTAGAGTGGGCGATGTTCCAGGGGAACCCCGAAATCCTCTTGGGGTGGGTGCAGCTTGCCGGGGAAGTGGAGACGCTGAGACGGAGCATCAAGATGGTACGGCGCCAGCAAGGATCAGAGGGGAAGGCTGCCAGGTCTACCGGGAAGAAGGGCAAACCGGCACAGACAGAACGGGAGCAAAGGATGAGAAAGGGCTTGTGTCTGCATTGTGGAAAGGGAGGCCATCAGATAGCTGAATGCCCAGAGAGGAGCCCTCGGGAACCAACGGCAGCTGACAAGCTCCAGCGAAGCGAAGGGAGATCAGCATCATCTAAGACCCCACTCAAGCCCAAGCCTAAAGCAGCAGCATGGGCCTTGGTGGCAGGCCATGCAGCGGGGGAGGCTTCGGATGACCCAGATGATAGTGGATCCTATTCTTCCGTCGCAGAGCTGGTGGGAAACGGATCCAGCCTGCCCTATTAAGCGCCCGAAGGCGGGCTAACCCCGAAGGGCGCCTGGAGGCTGTGGTGAATGGAGTGAAAGGCGCTTTTTTCATAAAAGCTAGAGTAGGGGTTAGAGGGGGGGGCACCCGAAAAGTAATGTTAATGATTGATTCCGGATGTACCCAAGTCTTAATGCATCCCTCCCTAGTCAGTGAACTGGACATTAATACTATTAAGCTGGATAAGCCTGTATGGCTGTCACAGATGGATGGGGGGATGATGAAGGGAGACCCCGCCAGGCGAATGACCGGCCCTATACACATGAGAATGGGGAACCACGAAGAGGAACTTCAGTTTGTAATTGCCCCAGGGTTAATTCCCGCTGCAGTGGTGAGCCTAAACTGGCTAAAGTTCCACAACCCCACCATAGACTGGGTAAAAGAGACAATGACTTTTGCAGATCCCATGTGTGTGCAGGAGCACCGGGTGGGGGAAGCTTCCCAAGGGGGGGAATCCCTCTAGAGGCTGATTCACAGAACTGCATGACTGCTTTAGTCAAAGGGGAGCTGAAAGGATTGCCAGTGGAATACAAGGCTTGGCAATATGTCTTTGAGGAGAGGGAGTGCGATGTGTTGCCTCCCCACAGGCCCTTTGATTGTGCCATCGAGATACTTTCTGAGACTAAACTACCCAAGCACAGGATTTATTCCATGACGCCAGCTGAAATGGATGCCCTCCGGGAGTTTATAGACAAAAACTTAGCGTGGGGGTTTATTAGGCCCTCAACCTCACCTGTGGGGGCCTCGGTGATGTTCAGATGAAAATCAGATGGGGGTCTTTGTTTGATCCAGGACTATCGAGGGTTAAATGCAATTAGTGTCTCTAATCAGTACCCCCTGCCTCTGATGAAGGACATACTGGCCCACTTGTCCAAAGGGAAGATATTTACTAAGTTGAACCTAAGGGAGGCTTATTACAGAGTGCGAATCAAGGAGGGGTACAAATGGAAAACTGCTTTCAATTGTCCTTTGGGGGCTTTTGAGTTCAAGGTCATGCCTTTTGGATTAAAAGGCCCCCCCGGGATATTTCAGAACTTAATGATGTTTTGAGAGACTTTCTGTACAAGGGGGTATTGGTGTATTTTGATGATGTATTGATTTACTCGGAGGACAACACATCCCATGTGAAACTGGTGAAAAGGGTGCTGGCAAGGTTGGGTGAAAATCATCTGTATGCTAAAATGTCAAAATATGAATTCCATCAAAGCCATTTAGACTACCTGGGGTACCACATCTCAAACAAGGGGATAGAAATGGACCCGGAAAAGGTCAAAGGGGTGTTGGCATGGGAGGCCCCTAGAACTAGGAAGCAACTGCAAAGCTTCCTGGGATTTGCTAATTTTTACCGGTCCTTCATCCCTGGCTTTGCGACGGTAGCCCTTCCTCTGACTAATTTGTTAAAAACTAAAGACGTGGGGGGAAAGGGGAAAAAAGGATCAGGAAAGGGGGGAAAGCCTCCCCAAAAGATAGTTTGGACTGACCAATGTCAACAAGCTTTTAATAAATTGAAAACACTCTTCACCTCTGAACCAATTCTCAAACTCCCCAACCCCTCCCAGCCTTTTGTAGTCCAAGTGGACGCCTCTGATGTTGCAATGGGAGGGGTGCTGTTGCAAAAGGGGGAGAAAGGAGAGCTCAGACCGTGTGCCTACCTATTCAAAAAGTTCAATGAGACTGAGCGAAATTGGCCTGTGTGGGAAAAGGAGGCAGATACAATTAAACTGGCCTTAGAAACTTGGCGCCACCTGCTGGAGGGATCTCCCAAACCTTTTGAAGTTTGGACAGATCACAAGAATTTAGAAGTTTCAGCCACACACCCCTGGCGCTTGAGCCCTAAGCAGGTTAGGTGGGCCAGTTTCTTTTACCGGTTCAACTTCACCTTGAAATTTATTCCTGGAAAAAGGAATTTCCTAGCTGATGCTTTGTTCAGACTCCCACAACATGAGAGTAAACGAAAAGAGGTCATTGATACAGTTTTCTACCCCTCCCACTTGGGGTTAGCAGTCCTGACGTGTAGTAAAGCCAACCATCAGGAGTCCCAGGCCAGCCCCCCAATGGAACCAAGGCCTGAGCCTAAAGCGGCCAAAGAGGGCGTCTCACCACCAGACGCAGGGCCCCGTAATGCTCCACCCGCGCCAGAGCACACTCCATGGCCCCTCCTCCCTTGGGATGATGGGGGTGGGTGGCAGTCCCAACTGGCGTTGGTCCTGCCCAAGGACCCGTGGTTTCTAGCCCATCCCGGGGAGGTGACCATGAGGGAGGGTTTGGCCTGGAAAGGAGACTGTCTATATGTCCCAGAGGCCATGAGGGCGTCCATTCTCAGGCAATGCCATGATGTTAAAAGTGCAGGGCATTATGGGTACATAAAAACCTTGCACTTGGCCCAGAGGCAGTTTTGGTGGCCAAAGATGAGAAGGGAGGTGGAGGAGTATGTAAATGGGTGTTCCACATGTGCAATGGCAAAAAGGGAGGCAGGAAAGCCAAAAGGCCTGCTACAGCCCTTGCCTACCCCGACCAAGCCCTGGGAAGTCATCAGCATGGATTTCATAGTAGAGTTGCCAGAAAGTAAGAAGAAGACTGTTATTTGGGTGGTTGTTGACCTGTTTTCAAAACAAGCACATTTCGTGGCCTGCAAGAAGCTCCCTACCGCCTCTCAATTAGCCAGGTTGTTCATTCAGCACATTTACAGAATACATGGAGTGCCGGCCAAGATTGTATCTGACAGGGAGGCCCAGTTCACTTCACAGTTTTGGAAAGCATTCACAAAGCTTTTGGGAGTTGAGTTGGAACTCAGTAGTACCCATCATCCCCAGAGTGATGGTCAGAGCGAATGTATTAATCAGATTCTTGAAAAATACCTGAGGTGCTATGTGAACTTCCAACAGTCCGACTGGGCAGACCTCTTGCCTTTTGCGGAGGTAGCCTATAACAACGCCATTCACCAGAGCACGGGCCTCTCCCCTTTCAAGGTGGTTTCAGGGCAAGATTTCAATCCTCTACCCCTAGGGGAGGGGTCTTCCAAGGACCCAGTCTCAGTGACCCAATGGAGCCAAAAGGTCAGAGATGCTTGGCCATGTGTTATCTCAGTCCTAGACTTTGCCAAAGTGTGTTATAAACATCATGCAGATCAAAGCCAGGATCCCACCCCGGACTATGCTGTAGGGGATTTGGTCTTTTTGTCTACCAAGTTTCTTAAAAGTCCCCAACTTTGAAAGAAGTTGGGGCCCAAGTACATTGGTCCCTTTCCTATCACCCGGGTTATAAACCCAGTGGCATTCGAACTCTCTTTGCCTAAACTGTACCGAATGTGCACCCTGTGTTTCATTCCAGCTTGCTCAAGCTGGCGTGCCCTCCAGATCAGCATCATCCGGACCCGGGACCTGCTCCTCATCCTGTTCTGGTCGACCACAATCAACATTTTGAAATTTCTGAAGTGTTGGACTCTCGGATTCACAGGGGTGTACTTCAGTACTTGGTGAAATGGAAACACTTGCCTTTGGGTCATGCCGAATGGGTCAATTCTGATCATGTGAATGCTCAGCGCTTACTGCAAAAGTTCCATGCCCGCTTTCCTGATAAGCCTGGTTGAGGGGGACGTTTGTCTTTGGGAGGGCAGTATGTCAGGCTCATCCCTGAATTCTGGGTACTGGAGTAGAATTCATGGAGGACCCTGACATAGGGCTGGTTCAGACCTGGTTCCTTTCCTAGGCCCCTGAATGTTTTGGAGTGAGGCCAACCCGCCTGGTTGGCATGGGAACGCTGCTCTCTCCAGTAGCTCAAGGTCAGCGATCCCAGGTGCAAGGCGCGATGTGAAATACTCCCTAAATGCTTTTCTCACACTGTGTGCTTTTATCTAGAGGCTTGCTTGAACGTACTCAGTTTCGGCTTTTCCTATGTTCCTGACACATGAATCCATGTCAGTAAAGCAATAGCAGTCACCTTGTTCCCTGAATATGCTCACCCATTTTCTCTCTCATTCCACATTACTCAATAGGATGAAAGCTAAGTACCAAAGAAAGAGGAAAGCAATATTTGGAAACAAGTTGTATTAAATACTCTGTATCTCCCATAGCCCCTTCAACACAACGGAACAAAAAGCCAATGCAAGGCAGATAAGCAGACAAAAATATATAATATTCTGCTCCATAATTACATGCATGTGCTACTAGCTGATGGGGACAGCTCCTAGTGAGCAAATGGTAATGACAGCTGTCTATAGAAACCCTGTTAAAGAGATTCAGTTTTATTTCAAAGTCAAACAACTTTGCAGTAGTAAAACAGAGGGTATTGTAGAATGTGGTCATCATTCACACTCCAAGAAAAAAATGAATTTTGGGGGAAGGAGGATCAAAGAGTAACTCTCAATGACTGGAGAAAAGATTCACAAGACTTTTTAGCATTCTAGTATTACAGCCAGTGGTTTCAGCATTGGACTATGACTCTAGAAACCAAAGTTCTAATCCCCCACTCAGCCATGTAAACCCACTGGGTGACCTTGGGCAAGTCACATTCTCTTAGCCTCAGAGGAAGGCAAAGGCAAAACCTCCTCTGAATAAATCTTGTCAAGAAAACCCTGTGGTAAGTTCACTTTAGGGTTGCCATAAGTTTGAAATGACTTGAAGGCACACAACAACAATTAGATTAAAATTTGTACCCATTTACATTTACTCTGGGAACTGACTAAATTTCACCCCTAACAAAAACTAGTACAGTAAGACCCCCATATCCACTGATTCAATATCCACTGATTCAGTTATCCATGGTTGGCAGCTGGGGGTCTGTGGTGTTGTAGGAGGAGGAGGAGATCTGGGAGGCCTCTGCATCAGCCTTCTGCATCCGCCGTTCCCTCTCTCCTCTCTCCTCCGCCTGGTTCCTCCATCCTTCTCCCTACCTCTGGCTTAACTGGCATCATGGCGGAAGTCTAAGCAATCAAGTGACAGGTCTCAGGCTCTGCTCGGTCTCATAGAATCATAGAATTGTAGAGTTGGAAGAGACCACGATGGCCCTCCAGTCCAACCCCCTGCCACGCAGGAAATCACAGTCAAAGCATCCCTGACAGATGGCCATCCAGCCTCTGTTTAAAGACCTCCAAGAAAGGAGACCCCCCCCCACGCTCCGAGGGAGTGTGTTCCACTGCCGAACAGCTCTTACTGTCAAAAAGTTCCTCCTAATGTTGAGGTGGAATCTCTGTTCCTGGAGCTTGCATCCATTTCTCCGTGTTCTAGTCTCAGAACAGCAGAAAACAAGCCTGTTCCTTCCTCAATGTGACACCCCTTCAAATACTTAAACAGAGCTATCATATCGCCCCTTAACCGTCTTTTTTCCAGGCTAAACATACCCAGTCTCCTCACAATGCCTGTCCCTTGAGAGGCAGCAGCGGATGTGCTGCTGACCGAGGTGACGAGACAGAGTCCGTTGAGACAGAGAAGGAGGAGGAGTAACAGCAACACCCCTCTCTGGAGTCCCAGCTGCACCACCAGCAGCAACATGGCAGACGATGCCCGTTCCCTCCTGCCCGGCAGGAGCAGCAGCTCGAGCTCGGCTTCCAGCCCCCTGATGGACAGAGGCAGCAAGAGCTGCTCACTGCCCATGCCATCACCTTTTTTGCCTTCGCTGCGGCAGCTGCAGAGCCAGACGCTGCCCACCTCACCCAAGCAACCGCCAATGCCGCCAACGCCTCGTGGAAACATGCGTGGGTACAGCTTCAAGAGGATGACCCTCACCAAGCCCACCTCCTGTCACTACTGCACCTGGGCCATGAGCCTCCCTCCCTCCCTTCCTCCCCTGGGTGTTCACTATTATCCGAAGATTTCAGTATTCACGGGGCATGGGCAGAACCAATCCCCCGCGGATACGGGGGTGCTACTGTATAGACATTACGATGGCAGCCATTCTTCTATTACACATAGGTACGGGTGAAAGCTCTCTTTCCCTCTCTATTTGCTAGTAAATATTTGTGCTTCTCTTCAAGCCTGAATTGGCTCACATTTAAGTGATTTTATGCATGCATTTGAGTAGCTATTAAGAGCTGTCTAGAGCTGTAGATTCAAAGACACTGGATAAGAAGGACACAGCTGTTGTTACCTATTTACAGGCAAATCGTAACAACCAAGCTTGGAAGGATAAACCACTTTTGACTTCTGAAATTGAATGCCAATTATTTCACATTTCTGCCACCAGCAAGATGATGAAAAATCAAGACCTCTAGAAGGTACACCTGTGACACATACCTGAGGCAGGTTATGCTTCAAGGCAAACAGAGAGAGTTGTGACACATTCTGGTTTATCACCCATGACAGATAAGACTGCAGAGGGCAGTGATATTTACTATGCAACCCACAGGCTGCATAGCTGATACTTCTGGCAAGAAGAAAGTCCTTAATGTTTTTACTACTGATTCAGTTTGACTACTGAAAAAAATAAACCCCAACACTAGCAAGGATTTTTTCATACAATATATAAGGTATTCTAAAAACATACAGTAACTGTCTCCTTCAGTGAAAACCATCAAAGCTATAAACAGAATAAATAAGGAATAGAAATTATATTACCTAACAACACAGAAGTATAAATACTGCCCACCATGGCACTAACTTCCCATGGTGGTGGACCTGGGTGCTTCTTGGAGGCAAGGAGCTATGCTGATGGCAGCAATGCTACTGGTATGATCTCCCAAGTCAGACAGACTTTTGCTATGAAGCCAAACTAACATCTTGTGTATACGAAGCGGGGTGGTGGTGGATCTGAACACGTCCAAAAAAGCAGGCATTTGCAATGATGCAACCTGTCTTCACGGTCAAAAGGGCCCCCCTAAACTCCGCATGATCCCCTAGCCAGGATGGTGGCCACAAGTGATTTACTTGCAATTTTAAATTTGCCACTGCCAATTATTTTTTTTAAAAAAAGTTTCCCATGGTGTCCATAACCGATAGTTCATATTTACAAAAACAAACAAAGAAAGAAAGAGTATAAGATTGCCATTTTACCAACTTAGCAGACGGTCACTTAGCTGAAAATCCAACATGGCAGTTGCAGGCGTTTTCCCTGTTTGCTAGCCCTGCCCCCAGGCTTGTCCAGCCAATCAGATTATGCTGCCTGTTCATATCTCTGTGGATGTGAGTGTTCAAATGGTCGCATGTTTGCATGTCATATGGAGCTTTTTTAAAAATCCAGACGAAGCCCCAGACACAACGCACACAGACTTTGCAGTGGATTTGGCTGCCCCCTTCTGAATGACATGTATTTATGTGCATGTATGTATGAACAGATCGCTGTACATTCACATGCCATTTGCATTATTTTGACTGTATAGACAAAACCTAAATGTGCCAAACACTCACCATTGCGAGTCTTAGAATGAGAATTGGCGTCATTCTCATGCCAAATCTCAGGGGGAAGTCTTGCGGGACTAGAAATCCCACAAGACTTCACCCAAGATCTGGCAAGCTTATATAGGCCTGCACATGTGGTAGGTAGCAATTTTCGGTCAGGCATGAGTTAAATTGTGGGGAGGAAAGCTCAGGTGGACAAAAGCGGGGCTGCAGTCTGGGCAGATACAGGTGACCTGACCTCCCAGCAGACTGTTTGGACATGCCCCACAGACTGTGGCCGATACTGCAAATCCTGCCAAATATTTACCAGACTTTTGTGGCTTGCTGTCCTGCTTGAGCATGTGCTGATCTGGAAACCACTGGGCCCCGTGTCTCCTCAACTTTACTTTGCCTGCACATTGTCTACCCAAGGAAAATATTATTATGAATGTAGCTGATTTGTAATTGTGGTATTTGCATTAAAGGCTGTGACCCATATTAACCCATAAAATGGAGTCTGGCCTCTCTGTGCTGGAGCAACAGAACAGAAGCAAAGGCTGCTAGAGAATTTGATCTAGGATCAAGAAATGAAGCAAGAGAGTAATTTATTGAGCTCTGTGAGGCCAAAAGTTTGTTCACTGTGTTCAGGCAACCAAACAAAAGGGCGTAGATGTGGGTATCACCAGACGGCCAATACAGAAATCAAAGATACACTGAAATAGGAAGCAAAAGTTGGAAAACCTCCATTCTCTCTGAAAAAACACGACCAGGAGCAGATTGTGGCCCAACTATGAACTGCTAATATAAAAAATGAAAATTAAGCTAAAGAAGTACACAAAATCATTCACAGAGCCAAAACACAACCTAAAAAACATTCCTGTGGAATTTATAAACAAGTAAAGAACAGGTTTGCACTAAAAAAACTGACTGACTGTGACATTGGCCTCATCAGACTGGCCCTGCAGTTCACTGTTCTGGCTGCCTGTCACAATCACCATACTCTAGGTCCCCCTCTGGTATCCCTTTTTGGATTAGGGCCTGAGTCTCAAGGTGGCCCTTTCAGTGGATAGATTTATCTAATGGTGTGTATTCTTTTGGTTAGTGTGACCTCCACTTTTATTATAAGGGAATAGAATCATAGAATTGCAGAGTTGGAAGAGACCACGAGGGCCATCCAGTCCGACCCCCTGCCATGCGGGAAATCAAGATCAAAGCATCCCCAACAGAATAGACAGAATAGACAGAACAGAATTCAAGCTGAATCAGTGAAACTGTTAACAAACTTCTTGGGTTTATTACATCAATGTATTAACTAATGACAAAACTATGTAATACCAAATAACAACACTGGCTATTTTATTTAGAGACAGACATATTACATTCAGACATAGATTTTCTCTATAGTTTCTTTCAACTGATTCACACATCTTTCTCTCAGCACAGTTCACTCCCAACTTTCTCTCTTACACCTGATCCATCCAACTGCTTTCTCTCAACTGACATTCTCTAGGGCTCACTCTTACAGAGGCCCCTCCCATCACAGCTTCCTGTACTAGGATTGGCTGCCTCTCATGCATGCCTTCAAACATAGCTCTTCACACTGACCAAACCGAGAGCTCAAGACCAAAAACCAGGGACATTATCAAAGAATGGAAAAACAACATTATCTGTAGCCAAAAAGAAAGATAACACACAAAACTCTTCAAACAGTTGAGAACAAATGAGAAACAAAACTAAAAACAACACAGAAATATGGTCAGAACCCTGAACTCAACTACTCAGTGATTTGTCCACAGAAACAAAGAGAACTATTATAATAATTAGTGCAAGGAAATTATTAAAAGACAACAAAAAGGGTAAAACACGAGACCACTTTCACAAGATCCAAGAAATCAAAGGGAAATTCAAACTAAGATTAGGGATCCTATATGACCAATGGGGAATACGTTAAAAGATGAAGAAAGATGGAAAGAAAACACTGAGAAGTTATATAAAAAGATGGAAGAATGAGAAGTTGATACTTACCGAGAATGGTCATTCTAGGGAGGGTGAAAGAGAAATCCTCATGCTAATCAAGTCGAGGAAAGACCTTCAGAGTTTTAAATCATTGTTACCTTTGCTCATCACTCCTTCTCTCAGTTTTGTTACATAGCTGTGTTGACTGGCACACACAGCTTAGAGGTAAATATAGATAGATTATTTTCTTCCCTGGGGTAGGGGTAGATTCAGTCTTCAGCCTTCCTAAAATGAACGTTCTTGGTGAGTATTAACTTGTCATTCTCAGTGAGGCTTAAGGAGTAATCCACTACACATGTGATGTACCCAAGCCACCATCTCCAGGACAGGCCCAACTACTGATCATATTAGCCACAGCCTGCAGGACTGTTCTCCCAAAAGTTGCTTGACTAGCTCTAAACTTATCTACTTTATACTGTCTCATGAAAATAGCTGGTTCTTTCCATCCAGCAGCTTTGCATACATCTTCAATTGATGCCACAATTCTAAATGCCATCATTGTCACCACAGATCTGGTCAAATGAGCCCATATACATTTTGGCCTTGGAACTTTTGTCAAATCATAAATTGATATATGCATCCATTTAACCACCTCAAAAACATCTGTTTAAAAGCCTTGTGACCTAGAGTCCTTGGATTAAATAAAATAAACAATGCTTCCGTTTTTCTAATTATTTTTGTTCTGTGTAAAATTATCTATATACAAAAAGGCTTGGGCATGTACAATAAGCCTAAATATGTTTCCAACTCTTGGATATGTTTCCTCTCCCAATGTGCTGATTGGCTGCTCGGGAAACACACCACACCAATCACCACCCACATGCAAATTCCCTCGCCACCTCACAGTCCACTCCTGCCACTCAATCTGCATCCTCTTACTCCCTCATCTCACTCCCTACTCTCACTAACAAGGACCCCTCCCTCCTCTCACTCCCTCAGCCACTCACTAGTCATGGGCTGTGATGGAACCCAGGGAGTCAAATAACTTGTGGCAGTGGCGGTACACCACTACAACAGGACCCAGGCAGTCAACTGGTGGTGGCAGTGGGATGCCACTGCTGCCACTGCAACAGGACCCAGGCAGTCAACTGGCAGAGATGGTGGCAGCAGCTGTAGCCAGGCACCAGAGTGAGTCAGTCTCAGCAATTCTGGGGAAAGTGTGGAATGCTGAGAAGGGAGAGGAGGAATTTAAATCCACCAGCCTACCTTACAGGGTTGTTGTGAGGTTTCGGGGGGGAGTTTTTTAATGGCGTATGGTACACTGGGTCCAGCTAGCATATTTTTAGTGCTCTACTCACATCCAAAGAAAACGAGCCCTGGTGGCACAGTGGTTAAATGCCAGTACTGCAAGTCACCACGTTGCAAGTTCAATTCTTGCAGGCTCCAAGGTTCACTCAGCCTTCCATCCTTTTGTAGGTCGGTAAAATGAGTACCCAGCTTGTGGGGGCAATTAGCTAACACACATTAGAAACTGTTTAATGCAGTGTAGATGTGTAAATAGCTGTTGCTTAAAACAATTTGTAAGCTGCTCTGATAGCCTTGTGGCTGAAGAGCGGGGTATAAATAAATAAATAAATAAATATGCCACTTTCTCTCATGTGGATAATTTGGATTAGGACAGAATGTAGGTAAATTTAATACCTGACTGACTTCTCTCCTTGCTAATGATTTTGGTTTGAAAGTTGGATCTATAATTAACAATAATTTTGTCATGGTAGTGCACTGGTACCTCTGAGCATATCAAGAGGACCAGGCAGCAAAAGTTGTAGCAGAGTTGCAAATACCAGGGAAGAAATGAGCACACAAACACAGACGTGTGTTTCAACTATTCCTCTTTGCTAAAGCATATTGTAGTTATATTTACAATGAGTCTGAGACTCTTACAGCCTACATAACACAGCACAATGTACAGTGCAGTCCTGTCACTGTACAGCCCAGACTGAAAGCACACAGTGTGAGAGCAAAATCCAAGTCAAGTGCAGAGACAGTTAGTGGGTTATAGTCCAATTATACAGTACAGATAGTACAGTCATGGGTTACGCAGCTGGTGGTTTTCACATACATTTTCCTATATAGATAAGGCTCTGGCCTTCTTTCCTTCCCACACCTGTTTCCCAGACATAATCTAGATGTGCTTGCCAGCTGCATATAGCCTGCTCATTGCTGGCCCTGGCAGGCTACAACATACCATACTAGCTCTTTATAGTATAAATTTCCAGTGATTGTATATCCCAGCACCCTGACAAATTTGTTATCATTAAACTTGAAAAAGTTTGAGTTAGTAGATAAAGTGGATAGCTCTGAAACTCTCCAAGCAGAGGTAATAGCCATAAGAAACAGAACTTTAAATGAAAGGAACCTTAAGGAAGCTTCCTTCAAAGGTTCAAAGGGAATCTCAGTCAAAACATTTAATACCAAATGGAGGTCCCAAGATGGAAACTTGTGTACTGTTGGGAGGTGACTGCAAGGTTGCCCCTCTGAGAAACCTTTTCACATGAGGATATGTGGACAGTGGCTTCCCAGAATGCAATAACACTAAAGACAAGGGGGCTTACTGCCTCGGCGGTGGGCCTGTTTGCAGCCCGGCTGGCCCCCGCGGCTCCTCCTCCGGCCCACGCTCCTCGTCCCCAGGGGGTGTGCAGCCCTCGCAACTGCATGGTTGGCGTGGGGGCCGCCATCGCCGGGGACGTCTTCTTCCCAGCGTCCTTTGGGGCCGGGCAGGAGCGCAAAGAACCAGCCAATGGGCGCGGGCGTACTCGCACCCGATTGGCTGGGTTGGTAGGTGGGGGAGGGACTTCCGGCCATGCTTCCGGCACGGCCTGGTGACATGGCTGGCCGTGCCAGGAGCCGGTATATAAGCCGGCTCCCGGTGCAGTCCCTGGCAGTCGATCGCCGGGAGCCGAAGTAAGAGCTGCTCGCGGGTGGGGAGCAGACCCCCCCACCTCTCGCAAGGGCGGCGGCCTCTCCATCAGGCAGTCCGGCGCCCCCCCTCTCCAGCAGCAGTGGCAGGTCTAGCCTGCAGCGACGGTGGCGACCCTCCCACTCAGACCGGGAGGTTCCCCGAGGGGCAGAAGGCCCGAGGTGGGGTGAGTGGTCGGGGGGGGGGGGCTACGGCTAGGAGTGGGGGTGGGTTTGTCTCCCCATACTCCCTCCCCTCTCCCTCCAGAATCTTGCCTCCGCAGGTGCTCGGGCCGCAGGGATCGGGGGGCGAACATCGGGGGGCGGGCACGCCAAAAAAGGGGCACGCACCGAGCAGGTGGTGGGGTGCGGGGGCATCCAGGGGCAGCGGGTTCCAGGGCTCTGCAGAGGGGCGGGGGCGGGAGCAAGGCCATCACTCCCCCCCACCCCCTCTTTCTTGGCCCGGTTGTGGCACCAGCCCACAACTGGGGGCAGGCACAGCTGGGGGGCTAGCCACACACACCCCTCCCCTTGCAGGGCAGAAGGCAGTTTTTCCCCTCACTGAGGAGGGCCATCATGATGCCTCCCAGGAAGGCAAGGGCCAAGAAAAAGAATTTGGAGGTGCCTCCCCAGGTAGAGGCAGGCCCAGTGGAGGGCATGGCCATGCCATGCCCTCAAGCCACACCGGATGGGGTCGAAGGTGGGGGCATCGAGCCCAGGCCACCTCTGGAAGTGTTTGGGGCAGCAGCACAGAGTGAAGGGGACATCATGGGGGTCTCACATTGATAGCACACAAATTGAACTGCTTCGAGTCCACGAGGTTGGGGGTCAGCCAGACAATACCACCTGCAACAGACACTGGGGATGGGGGTGGGCCCAGCACATCAGGCAGTGTGGGCGCACTCAGCAAACACAAGCGTGGCCCCTCCCAGCAGCACAAGCATTGGGGCATCTGGCAGCACCGTGGGAGCTGCGGGTGACGGCGGCCGCTCTCGTCTCTCCCGATCAAGAGGCAGAAGTGGATCTAGAAGCTCTAGGAGGTCGGGTTCCAGGGAATTGTCATCCCGGCATCGCCGGGGGTCCAAGCATGGGAGGAGCCCAGGTCGTAAGTGGAAGCGATCACGGCGGTACAAGGGATCCGAAGACAATGCAAACACCTGCCTTTTTAAGAGTGTTTGGATGCAACCATTCTTTTAACCGTTATTGTAGAAAATCCAGAACCTCTTTCACTGAGGCTTCCCCTTGTGAAATCAAATTCTCTGTACACCATTTTCCAAAACTTCTCCATGTAATTTCCTAAATGCTTTGTATAGATTGCCTTCTAGATTTCAATATGGTGTCACAGTTACAGAATCAGAATAACCTTGACTCCTCAGATGTCTCAGTGCAAACTCCACATGGCTAGTTTTAGCCAACCTATATCTGGACGTGTAACTTGTCCCTGTATCAGCAAATTCTTTAGCCTTCAAAGAAGAAATGGAGGCTTTGTCGACATTCTCAGCATCTCTGGGAACCATGGTCTGTGTGGCCAATAAGGAGCTATTAAAATAACCTGAGCTTTTTCTTGCTTTATTTTTAAGAGGAGTTTTTGAATTTTTGTGAGGGGAGGAAAGGCATAGAACAGCCCCTTTGGCCATGACACTGCCAAAGCATCCTGACTTTCTACATTCAGATCTCTGTCTATTGAAATGAACCTTTTAAATCTGGTTTTCCCCCCAGATGTGAAAAGGTCCATGACAAAAACTCTATATTTTGTCTCTAAAAGATTGAATACTGCACTGTTCAAACTCCATTCTCCAGGCATTATTTTCTTTCGGCTTAGGAAATCCACTGGTAAGTTCAAGGATCCTTTAAGTGTACTGCTGACAATGTCTGAATATGTTTTTCTGCCCATCATAAAATCTTGTTTGACTCATTCATCAGACACTAGGAATGAGAACCTCCCTAGTTGCACGAATACACCTTCACTGAGATGTTGTCCGTACGAATCAACATGTTCTGATTCTTTATCATATCTGCAAAATGCAGTAACACTCATCTTACTGCCTTCATTTCTAATAGAGTGATACTTTTCAGTCTCTTCCCATGCATTCCACTGACCCTGTGCATAACACTCTGCACACTGAGCCCCCCCAACCATAAAGGCTGGCATCCATTGTTATCACTACCTTCACCTGTGGGAAGGTCCCTCTACTGATTGCCCACCATTTTAAATCTTTCAGAATATCTCTTATTAAAGTTAACTGGAAATGTTTTCTCTTTATAATTGCCAATTGATGTGGTCTTAGAAACTGTTGGAAGGGCTGGTATGAAACCTTGACCAAGGTACTAGCTGAATCATTGATGTTAACACTCCCAAAAATCTTGCTAAATGCATCACATCAGCTGACCTGTACTGAATTAACTTTGACACAATGCTTTTTATATTCCCTTTCCTTATTATTATCAATGCTCTAACTGCTAAGGCTGAAGTTTCATGAGATTTTCTGAATGCTAAACCAATCCTTTTCTCATCTGTATCCTTAAGGGATGTGTCTCCTTCTCGTGGCAAAGCTGAATTAGAAACCAGCACTGATACAGGAGCATCTATCAATGGGACAGCTAGTTATTCCATTAATTCTTTTGGGGGGGGAAATATAATTTCTTTCCGAAATTTGTGTACCTTTTTGTTCCTACAGGGCTTTCCCCTTCTAATTCTATCAGTTTTGTTAAACATTGCTGGTAAAGGAAACTCAATATCCTTTACAGGCATTTGTTGCATAAATGTACCTAATTTGCTTGCCTTAGTATAAGTTTTCATAGAATCATAGAGTTGGAAGAGACCACAAGGGCCATCCAGTCCAACCCCCTGTAATGAAAGAACACACAATCAAAGCATGCCCAACAGATGGCCATCCAGCTTCTGTTTAAAATGTCTACTTCAAAAAGTCTAGTTTTAACACCTTCCCTTTCTGACCCCTTAACTTATTTAAATCTTTCTACTCTACCTCTGAATCAGAGCTGAACTGGTATTAAATCACTATTCCTGAGTGTTTTTTCCTCAATGTCTGTCTTACTAAATGTTTTGTTTTCTGCTTACATTTCATAGCATTATAAGAAGTCTGCACTGCTGTAACTTCTCTACTTTGTTCCAGTAAATCTACCACTTGAATATGCCCTGTTTCATTGCTATTAAACTCATACAAATAATTGTCCTGTAAATTATCATTATTTCCAGAAGGAACTTATATTGATGAATTACCCTGACTAATCAAATTCATTAAATTGTTTAAAAATTTTAAATTACCTAAATTGTTGGCATCATTTAAGTTGGTTAAATTCATTAAATTATATGAATTCATTGCATTTTTTAAAAAATGTTGATTTTTTAATGTGTTTTAGGATTACTGTTTGCACATCTGCTCTTATTAACTCTCTTAAAACTCCTGCTATTCCTGTTTTAATGAATTGACTTTCACTATTTGTTTGAACTGTCCTGGGGCTTGTCTACACAAAATGAAAAAAAACAGATTGCCCCACAGTAATAGCAAGCCACAGTAGCTGCGACCTGTCTTAATGGTTTTACAGCCCTGATAAACTTTGCATGCCTGTAGCTGAGATGGCAGCTGCAAGTGGATTACTCGCATTTTTTAATCTGCTGCTGCTGAATTTTTTTAAAACTCTTTCTATGGTGCGCAAAAGCGATATTCCACCTTTTCCCCCAAAAAAGAGAGAGAGAAAAGATAGCACAAATCCCAGTTTTATCGCCTTAGCAATCACTCGCTAAGGTGAAAATCCAACTTGGTGGCAGTGGTTGCTTGCCCTGTAACCCAGCCCTGCCCCCTGCACCTGTCCAGGCAATTAGGTTTGCACTTTGTCTTGTATGGGGAAGCAATTCATGTCCAATCGCTTGTCTTAACGAGCAAAAATCTACGTATCACTGGAGCTTTTATTTTAAGTCAAGAAAAGACGAATGCTTTTCTCATGTAGTGTTTCCTCTTTCTGTCCCCCCTCCTTCACAATATGATGAGACTGTGGAATCCCATTAAGACAGCTCGTTTTCTGAGCAAACTCTGTGAGGAATATTTTCACCGTATAGACAACCCACTGGTGATGACTTTGCTGCATCTATTTGAACAGCTGGCATTACATTTGCTTGTCCTCTATTAACATTTTCTGACAAAATGCAAGATAGATAATGCATGAATTGGTTTTGAGTGCTTGGCTTAAAAGCCTCTGCATTTCCCTCTGTGTTTGTATCTCTAGAAGCATTGAGGTGTTCTGCAGTTCAGCCAACCTATGTTGCTGGCCACCTAGCTTGCTGGCTGCTCTTAATTGGACAGTTGACTTCTTCTGATCTGCCCTTTCTCTCTGGATGGAATCCATGCTTTCAACATGGCAACCAGAAGTCACATTCATAGCTTGTAGCTCCACTGAGCCTTTGCTACTTTTAATGGGCTTTTCAGATAAGGTTTTCTCTTTTCACCTTTAATTTACTAGATTTTCAGACAACACTGTTATAGTGTTACTATTCCACTTTATTTGCTATGGCTGCCTCCTGTTGAATCCTGGGATTTGCAGTTTAGGGAAGGGCATTTACAACTCTCAGCCAGAGAGCTCTTAGGTCTCACTAAACTACAAACCCCAGAATTCCACAGCAGGAAGCCAGAGCAATTAAAGTAGAATAGTAACACTATAACAGTGTAGTCTGGAAATCTCCTTAGTCTTGTCTTTTTTTTTTTGTCTTACCACCCGGAACCAATTTTTCCCCCAAGGCTTTTTCTGGTATTACCCGTTGCTGCAGAGACCAAGCTTTCAGATTCACTTTAACTTGAAGACAGAAAGATTCTTCTTAAAAGTGACTCTGCTTCTAACTTGGAAACCTGTCACTCATTAGGCTGCTGAATCTTATATAAGATGGCAAAATAAAGGTTTGCTTTTTAGATTATTATTTTTCAAAGAATATTTTCAAATGGTGAATACTGAAATCCGTGGATACCAAACCCATGAATATGGAGGGACAACTGTACTTCAACTAACTAATTTAGATTATCTAATTAAAGAGAGGGAGAGAGAGAGAGAGATGCTCAACCAGTCAGCAAGGCAGGATTTTAAAAACTGAGTGGAGAGGAAGTGATGAGCAAAAGTAACAATGCTTTAGAACTTTGAAGGTCCTGTCTCGACTTGGTTAGCACAAGGGGTAAACCAATGTGTAGTGTATTACTACTTCAGCCTCACTGAGAATGACAGATTCTTTCAAGGAAGAACCTTTTGACAATAAACACACAATTTTAGAAAGTGAGTAGAAAAGGTTTTGAAACTACTTGGGAGAAATACAGCACCAGGAACAGATGTGTACCAATAGAGCTCTTTCAAGCTAAGATACAGAAACCATTCAAATTCTAACAAAAATATACCAACAAATATGGAAAACAAAACCATGGCCCACAAACTGGAACCAGTTTAACCCCAAGAAAGACAAACCCTAAGAGAGACAAGCAGGGACTGTGGTAACCAAAGGAACAGTGCACTCATCTCCCATGCAAGCAAAGTGATACTCAAGATGTTACAACAATTTTTTTTATCATATATGGACTGAAAAAATGCCAGATGTCCAAGCTATATCCAGAAAACAAAGTCGTACTAGGGATCATATTGCAAATATATGTTGGCTAATGAAACACACCAAAGTATTTCAGAAGAAAATTAGCCGCTACTTTATAGACTACAGTGAAGCCTTTGATTGTACAGGTCATTAAAAAAGACTATGGACTGCTCTAAAAGAAATGGGTCTGCCACATTTGATTGTCCTGATGTATAACCTATATTCTAGAGAACAGGCCACTGTCAAGGCAAAATATGGAGAAATTGAATGGAAGAAAGTACAGAAGTAGGGTTACAGTTGTACATTAAGAAAACAAAAATAATGACCACAGGGGACTTACATAATTTTAAAGTGGACAATTTTAAAGTGCACAGTGAAATAGTTAAAGACTTTCTATACTTTGGCTCAGTCATAAATCAAAATAAACATGTAGTCAAGAAATCAGAAAAAGAGTAAGACCTGGAAAGGAAGCTTGGGTATGATCCTCAAGTGTCAAGTATTATTATTTAATACCAAAGTTAGAAATACTCATTTCCAATTTCTATGTATGTCGGTGAATGCTGGACAGCAAAAAAAGCTGATAGAAGAAAAATCTACTTATTAGAAATGCAGTACCAATGGAGAGATCATGGACTGTCAAAAAGACAAATACATGGGTCTAAGAGAAACAAGCCTCAACTCTCACTAGCAGCCAGAATTACTAAATTGAGACTATTGTACTTAGGACATATCATGATTAATTGGAAAAGACAATAATGCTCAGTAAAATGGAAGGCAGTAGGAAAAGAGGAAGACCATGTAACAGATGGATTGACTCAATAAAGGAAGCCACAACCCTCAGTCTGGGCTCTCGGAGAGCTCTCAATTCATAGGAGAGCTGTAAGTCGAAGCCAACTTAACCTCACATAACAACAAGATGACCTGCTGATTAAAAATATTCAATTCAGTGTACACCATATTCACCATAACTTAGAAAAGTATACCACAACTTTTTCTTAATCAATAATGACAAAGTTAGATAAAGGCAGTATCAGTTGACCATTTAATTCACTGTTTAAACAAAATTAAAGCAGTAACAGTTTCACCACAATTCTCAAATGCATATTGAAAATATGAAAGTTTTGCATTAATGAGTTTTTAGAATTGAGAATTAGGAGGAAGAAAATGATTAAGATTTATTAATTGGTGTTTTGTTTAGTATTAATGAATTTGTGAATGAATCATAGAATCATTTAATTATACAGAGGCAGAACAAAAAATATGAAGAGTAAAAAGAAATATATTAAAATAAAGGAGCAAATAAAATATTTAGGAACTAATATTGTGGCAGAATTGGAAAAATTAGAGGATTTTTTTTTTACCATATTAAGGAAAGATATGGAGAAAAAAATAGAGAAATATGGGAAAATTAAACTCTCATGGTTTGGAAGAATAGCACTTGTTAAAATGAAAATTTTACCAAAAATATTTTTTTTTATTTAGAATGCTGCCTATTAAAATATCAGAGATGGAATTTAAAAACTGGCAAAATATGATAAATAATTATTGTAATGGAGGCAAAAGATCAAGAATTAATAAAAATAGATGGTATAAATCCCAAAAAAAGGAGGTCTAGGCCTACCCAATTTGAAGCTATATTATGTAACGAATCAATTGAGATATAGTATTGATAGTGTTGCGGAAGTAAAAGAAATGGAATGGATGGAAATAAATAAACAAGAGATAGATTTAAAATTAAGAAATATATATTTTTTGTAAACCAAAAAAGAAATTTAGGGAAAAAGTACAGTCTTAAAAAATATACTAGATATTTGGATTAAATATAAAAAGGTATTAGTTCCAGGAATATCTCCATTACTGTCAGTAATATTGCTGGAGGGTTTCCCAGCAAATTTAAGAAAGGAAGTGGAAGCAGAGTTAGGAGGACAAGAAATAATAAGGTTGAAGGAATGGATGGGGAAAATGAAAAATAAGAATTATATGGAAAAATATTAAAAGAGCAAGGATTCACATGATTTAAACTAATACAGTTAGAACGATGGACAAAAAATGGTTAAAGGAGGGAAGTTGTAGAGAAAATACAAAATTTGAGGAATTGATTATGCAAGCTATTCAAGAGAAAATTACCGTAATATAAAAGGTATTACAAGTAAAATATTTAAAATGTTAATGGATGATGAAGAAGTACAAGATTATCTTAAAGAGGTGTGGGAAACAGATGTAGCAATTGTAATAGATAAATCCAAGTGGGAGAAAATATGGAATATGCATCATTTGAAAACATTATCAGTAAGAATAAAAGAAAATTATTATAAGATTATATGGAGATGGTATTTAACCTCAGTAAGATTGAATCAAATAGATAAAAAATACTCAGCACAGTGTTGGAGGGGATGTCAAGAATTGGGGACGTAAATTCATATGTGGTGGAATTGCAAATATGTGCAGAGATTTTGGAAAATAGTAATGGAGGAAATAAGTTAGATAATGGAGATAAATATACCTTTATGTCCTGAAATAGCATTATTATCATATTGAGAAAAAATACAAGAATCTCAAATTGTTAAGGAATTATTAATGAATCTGCTGACAGCAGCAAGGTTAATAGTAGCAAAGAAATGGAAAACACAAGGTGAATACCAAATAGAAGAATGGTATAATGAAGTATGGAATATAGCTATAAATGAGAAATTAGCAAATACGGTTAAAAAAAAAGGAGGGCTAAATAAGAATGTTTTTGGAGAAAAATGGAGTACATTCTTAGAATATGTATTAATAAAGGGGAGAGGAAGCAAACCTGAGTTGGAAACAATGGCATTTTGGAAAGAGGGATGAATGTAAAGGGAAGTCCCTGGGTGGAGGGAATCACTATTATATGTGTTTGTTAAGTTGTGTGAATAAATTGTATGTTGTTTAATTTTAAAAATTAATTTTAAAAAATTAATAAAAAAACAATAATTTCACAGATAAAATCGCTCAGGTAAGAGTTGACTTAGACACCGTCATTATAGTAGAAGTTGCAAATGGGGTGTCCAGTGACTCTGTGAGAAAGATTATACTGGATCAGTTTCAGTTGGTAAGTACCACCCATATGAACAAGCTGCTGGGGCAAGTAAGGAAGACAACTTGCCTTCTTGATCCCTGTCCTTCTTGGCTGGTCAGTCAGAGAGGAGATGCAATTAAATCTCCAGGCTGCATGTCCTGATGTATAACCTGGTGCATCAATGTCCTGAGGCACCTCACCAACCACTGGCCTGATATGGGCTAGGTGGAGGGAGTGCGGGCTAGCAGCAATGCTCTCCTCCTCTGGCTGCTCCTTAACCTCCCCCGCCATTGGGCGGGCACATGTGTTGTTCTTCTGTCTCACTCCAGCGTCAGCCAAGACAAGTACAGACAGAGGGAAGGAAGAACTTCTGGGTGTGGCAGCTGAAGAAGCGTTCCTCTTGGGCATTCTTCTCACTCAACCTCACTCATTCTAAAAGGGCAGGGATGGTGGTTGGGGAGGGAGGAAAGGATAGTAAGAAGGTAGTTGGGGTTTTTGAGGAAAGCAACAGTGTGAGGTAAGGGAAAAGGGTTTTTTTAGAAAAGGAAAAGGTAGCTGGGAGCAATGAAGACAGAACTCTTCAAAAACACAACCTCTAGGAGTGGTAGGCAGGAAAAGAACTGAAGTTTCCGGGCTGCACCGGGAGATTTCTTTTCAAATCCTGCCTACTAGGAGTGTGTGGGCGAAGCTACACAACAATGTAGGATGTTCAGACCTCATGTACTTGGAAATACTTAGGTCAGGACCTATTTTCTGTCCCTAGGCCACTACAATCCAATCATTTTGATGTCCTCCCCACATACATTTTTCCCGGCTATCCAGTGCAAATGTAAAACAAAAAATATGTGGGGAGGACCTAAGACCCCTAAAATAACCAATAGGAGAACATCTTTCTACTTTAAGAAAAAGAAGAATACGTGCACCTTCAGTCATTTATTTTAAGGAACTACAACACTCTGATCACAGGTTTTGGGTGCTGGAAAAGATCGTTAACAATGATATAAAAGTTTTGATGAGAAAAGAAGTGGAACAGATTTTAAAATTGAAATCTTTGATACCACAATGTTTCAATGAATATCTGGATCCCCTTTCCTCAATGTAAGGCCACCCCATCCTACACATAAAAACAAAAAAGAGCATGGTAACTTTTCAGTCAGATTGCATTAAATATCCTTGAAACTGGTTACACCACATTCTCTAGGCCCTCCCTTATTTCTGACCATCTGTCAAAAGGTATTAACAACAACAATAACAATAATAATATCTTTAGACTGTTCTATTGCTATTTGTCCAACTACTGGAGAGAATCTATCTATCTAACTATAAAATTCTTAGGTATGTTGCCTTTCCCAATGTGCTGACTGGCTGCTTAGGAAACTTCCCGACCAATAAAAGCTCTCTGTTGGCTGGCCAATTAGCACATTGGGAGTGGAAATGTGTGGAACGTTTCCAGTAGCTGCAAGCTCTGAGCATGCTTCTGGGCAGGTCTACGGGGTTTACTCATGAGTAAACGTGTGGTATGCTTCCAGGTGCAGGCCGTGAGCATGCCACCAAGCAGGTCCGTGGAATTTACTCGTAAATAAAGGGTTTCTTCCCCCTCTTCCTTCATGCTGTTTAGCTGAACCCTGCACATGCTGCCGGAGCCACAGTCTCAGGTGGGTATACTTGGGAGTAAAGCCTGACTTGGCTTCCTTTCCCCAGGAAGTGGCAGAACTTGGTCTGTTCCCCCCCCCCAAAGCGTGTTGGAGGAGTGGGATAAGATAACAGCATATGTTATGCTGGATACAGCTAGTGTACTTGTAATTCCAGAATGTTTTGCTGTTATCTGTAATCTAAAACTAAACTAGTATTTATAAGTATACTTCTTCTATAAATGTGTTGCCCTTTTTGTAAAAGGTTTTAAGTTAATATATGTGTATAATTTTATTGTAGCACCTTAAGAAGGTCAAGCAGTTTATGTACAGGCTGAAAAGTGTTGGGCTTTTTAAAGAAGAAATTCAGATAAGCATGTGGAGACCATTCTTCTTTTTCTGCTGATCCCTATATTTGTAGTCATTAGCCCGCAGTAAATTTTATTGATTGCTGTTTAGACTCCTCCCGATATAATCAGAGGCAATCCTGCCAGCTCTCTGGGTCCTATTATCTGCAGTCTGCACTTTAATTATTATTCAGACCTATCACTCAACAGTACAGTTTTTTTCCACAGTTGACTTTTTCATCCCTGTACCATTTGCAGTCCATTATTCACTCTAGTTCCATGGAAAGATCAAAAGACCTTTGATCACCAGTAAATTAAAACTAATGCTGTTTATACCACACCAGCAATGGTAAGAGCTAATAAAATATCATCTATATAATAACAAGTACTGAATGATAAGGAAGTGCCCAATCTAGTTTGGGGTGCAGGATGAAACGGGATGCATACAAAACTGACTGTGCAGAATGCAATAAATTCTACACAGAATAAAAAGGATTTTTGCTGACAAGACTGACTGCTGCCACACTGCAGAAATAATGCAGTTTGACACCACTTTAACTGCCATGGCTCGATGCTATGGATTCGTGGGATTTGTAGTTTTGTGAGATATTTAGCCTTCTCTGTCAGAGAGCTCTGGTGCCACAACAAACTACAAATCCCAGGATTCCACAGGTTGGAGCCATGGGCATTAAAGCCATGTCAGACTGCATTATTTGTGCAGTGTGGCAGCAGTCATAAAGAACATTAAAGCAAACATTTAGCATAATAAACACAAGGAAGAAGATGGTTCTTACATATGTGCAAGAAAGATAAACATGCTGGTAGAGCAGCCCCAATATTAGTTTTGGCAATTCAATCAAATCTTCACAGAAGAAAGATCAAAGAGACAATGTGGATTAAGCAAATGAAACCAGGTATCAAAATTAAGGAGGTGTTGAAAGAAGCAACATTCTTCCATATTGAACTTTAAGGGTAGGTGCTCTAAATGAAATGTTTTTCATCCTTCTTATAAGTGTAACTATTGATCTCATCTTGTTGCTGAAGTTAGGAGACGTGTCAAAACATGTTTGGTTTTTTTCTTACCTGATAAAAATCTAATGATGTGCATTGGCTGGTCAGTATCTTGGTGATTATTGTTTATTTTTCGTTTTTTGGAAAACTGGAAACAGCCATACACTTCCAGCTTTGTAAACTCCCTTTGAGAAGTTTACAACATGTTGGGGAGGCTGTGCCTTGTTTTGTAGGAGAATTGCCTCTCCCAGTGACTTCTAGGAGAAATAATATTCATTCTTGGCCAAAAGTAAATAATGTAGGGGACAGGAGGCTGGGGGTGTCCAGGAAGGGCATGGAGCCACAAAAAATGGCCTGAGGGTATATAGAAACACACAATTTATGATTCCAACTCCTATTTTATCCTATTATTACCCTAGAATATTGTCTGAATACAGAATAGTATTTTAAGCAGGAATTACAGTTCTTCATTAATACTAGACAGATTAATTTATTACACACCATTTTATTAGAAAGATAAAATCCTGACATATTTGCCAAAATTCGCATAAGAACCATAATCTAAAAACAGCTGTCAGCATAGCCCCAATCATCCCAAAACCACACTGAGTGAAACCAAGCAAGTGAAATTGAAATAAATGCCTACTCTTCCTTCCTTATCCCCCTATCATTTTTCTTTTCAATCTCTGTTACCTCCTCTTCAAGACTGCAAGCTCCTTGGAGCAGGCACTTTGTAAATTACCATGCACCTTGATGATACTCAATGATGAATAAAACATCTTGAGAACACTGAACTTCGATTATAGACTAGAATTTCAGAATAAACTAAAGAATGGAAACTAAACAATAAATGAGCAACAAAATCTTCTTACCGATATAGCAGTAATTCTCAAAGAATCTATGGTTGAATGCATAAACAGACACCACAATACAGGTCCAATTTCTCCAGTAATAAATCCTTGAGCATGAGAAGAGAAAGTGGAGCACACATTTTCAACTATCTTTGCTGCCATATGGTTTATAGTGCGTTCTTCCTGAAAAGAGAAAAAAAATTAATCAATTATCACTTGTAAAAACTATAAAGAAACTAAACTCAAAAAAAGGTAACAGTTGTTCATAGATCAAGGGAAGGAACATGACCTTCTGCAACTATAATTATTTATTAAATTTATTGTTTGTTTCTGCTTTATCTCAAGGAAATCATAGTGCTTCACAGGTAATTCTTGCAGTCACCACTGCTTCCTAAAATGACTCTGATATATCAGTTAGCAAGGAAAGAAGTTAAATATATGATCACAGGACCACCAACTCCAGCCCCTCTTCACTGTGTTCTGCTCTCAATCTACTTTCTCACTCCTCATTATCTGTAAACAACATTATATAAAAGAGTTGGGAAAACTCTAGGAATTCAGGGCCAATTGCTTCCTCCCAGCACTCACCAAGGGCTAAATAATGCAAATAGCGGAACTCCACTTCCAGTTTTGTAAGAACCCTTTTGGGATGCCACTCAAGGTCTGTGGGGTGGCTGTACAGTACTTTGTTTTAAAGAACTGCTACTCTTTGAAGTTTGCAGAGTGACACTGTCTTTCTTAAAAATAGTTTTCACTAGGGGGCCTAGGGGCAGCAAAAATAAGTGAAGACACCCACATATATCCCACAGGCTGCCCACCTCTGATATCTCTGAGAAGGGCAAGTATCAAAATTTTGGTTCATAAATATACTGGACTGTCTCCTTTACCCACGCACCTGATAGGAGAATGTCTCCAACAGAACTTGCCTGCTCAGCCATTTGCAGTAAAGAACTATTTGTGTTCTTAGGAATCAGGGAAAAGTATAAAGGCTAAAAGGCACTATATAAAGAAACATATTCCTTTGTTCCTCTGATCCTCTGCAAAAATAGCTCTACAATTCCAATGATCAAGAGCTTCTGAAGAGTCACATCCATTATTGCCTTTTTGCTGAATGATTTGAGGCCAGGATAGTAATAAAGTTGTCCTAGGACAGGTATCAAAATTGCATGTCGCAACTATACCAGACCATATAGTTTATTTGAGCCAGCATAGTGTAGTGGTCTGAGCACTGGACTGCGACTCTAGAGACCACTGTTTGAATCCTCACTCAGTCATGGAAACCAACTGGTTGACCTTGGACAAGTCACACACGCTCAACTTCAGAGGAAGGCAAAGGCAACCCTCCTGAACAAATCTTGCCAAGAAAGCCCTGTGATAAGGTTGCCATAGGTCAGAAATGACACAACAATAGCTTATTCATGGATTTGAGAATAATCAATTCTGTCTGATAAAAAAGGCTTGCAGCCTTCTTCTCTTGAGAAGATCTGTCTCCAGGCAGGTTAATATCAATACCATTATTTCCATTCACTCCACACAATTATTATTGATGACAAAAATCCAGAAATATTGTTCAACACATATAATACAATTCTTGATATATCAAAATAATCAATCAAAGCAGAAAACCAAAGTAGACCTCCCTCTCTCACATTTTTTTTCCAAAACATTGTTTTCAAATATAAAAGAAGGCTGAATGTTTTATACACCAATACATTCATTTTCTAAGGACTGCTTACATAACTCCAGACTTTTAATTACTTGGTGTTTAGATCTGGCTTATTACTACATATTACATATTTTACCTTCATTAACTTTTGGTGGGAGAGAGAGAAAGAATGCCACCCTTACATCCAGTTTCTTGTTTCCCTTCTTTCGTGAACACCATGAGCTCTAGGGCTGGTCTAGATGTCCTTCTGGTGTTGAGGGCATGTTTGTGAACTTGGAGGGCATTGAAACCTCTGAATCACAAGCCTCCTTCATCTACCCATATAATTCCTCCAATTTTACCCCATCCTACTACTGCAGCATGATGCTAAAAAGGGCTATGGCAGAGCTTGAAGAAGACGACGGCATCTATATACGTTACCGGACTGGTGGTAGCTTGTTTAACTTAAGCCATCTGAGGGCTCACACTAAGACTCTAAACTATCTAATCTGTGAGCTGCTCTTCGCTGATGCTGCTGCCCTTGTTGCCCACACAGAAGCAGCTCAGCAGCGCCTAACATCCTGCTTCGCAACAGCTGCAGTGTTGTTTGGGCTGGAAGTCAACCTAAAGAAAACAGAGGTTCTTTACCAGCCTGCACCACAGGACAAACACCACCATCCCCACATTGCCGTTGGCAAATCTGTGCTCAAGTCCGTTCAGCCGTTCACCTACCCGGGAAGCATCATCTCCTTAGATGCCAAGATTGACAAAGAGATCGATCACAGATTAGCAAAGGCATATAGTGCATTTGGAAGACTTCACAAGAGTCTGGAGCAATAAACGCCTGAGGCAAAGCACAAAAATCAGTGTGTATAGAGCCATTGTACTGTCTATTCTCCTTTATGGATCTGAAACATGGGTCACCTATCGCCACCACCTACGACTCCTCGAACACTTTCATCAGTGCTGTTTACGCACAATCCTAAATATACACTGGACTGACTATGTGATGAATGTTTCTGTCCTTGAGCAAGCAGGGATCACCAGCATTGAGGCCATGATATTGAGAACACAGCTGCGCTGGGCAGGGCACGTTTCTAGGATGGAGGACCATCGCCTCCCAAAAATACTACTCTACGGTGAACTCGCCACGGGTCAGCGTAAGAGGGGCACTCCAAAAAAGCAATAAAAAGACTCCCTGAAACAACATCTCAGGCTTGGCCAAATTGATCACCAACAGTGGTCAGCCCTGGCCTCACATCAGGAGGCATGGAGACGCACTATCCACAATGCTGCAGCCTTATTTGAGAACTCATGCTGAACAAGTCTTGAAGAGAAACAACAACGCAGAAAGAATCACAACCCAAAAACATCACCCAAGGAGACCTTCTGCTGAACTTTCTGCAACCGGACTTGTTTATCTCGGATTAGCCTTTTTAGTCATCAGCGCGCTTGCAGAAAGCACGGGATGAGTCCTTCCTGAATCTTCGTTTGCGAAGAAAAGCCAGAGAGAGACTACTGCAGTTCTGACATCAATGAGTTAAGTAGTGTTGTTACATGAATTTCTAGTATGCATGAAAATCCACGCACGTAAAAGATCTTACTGTGGGGAATTTAAATTAGCTCAGTTGGCAACAAGAGGTCATGTAACTCTGCAGCATCCTTTACCCTGTGTATACCAGTACTCACTGGGAGAAAACGAGCCAGACAACCAAATAACCTTGAAATCTTTATTAGAAATGTATTAAAACTGCATTCACACCAGACCCATCCATCCAGTACACTCACAAGAAGTATCAAAGAAAAGCAGGAAATATCTGAGAGGTGGGTTATCTTAGGACATATCCAGGAAATACCACCCCAAAGCGAAGAACTTCTCAAGAGTAGCGCAGCAGAGGGAAATTACTCTTGAATAGTTTTGATGACAGACAGTGCCCAGTTAAAGCAAAGGGGGAAATTAGAAGTGAGAGAAAGAAAGGCTTTGTCTGGACCAGAGTGGATTTTAAGCTTCCGGGGGGGGGGGGCGGGGAGAAACCCTTGTCAGGTGGAGAGGAAGATATTCAAAAGGGGAAGAGAAATGGGGAGGGAGAGGAGAAATAGACGGGCATGGAGACAGAAAGAAAGTGAAGTCTGAGTGCTGAAGCGTAGAAGGGGGGATAGTATAGCGTAGCATGGAAATGAGAGGAATGGGGATCCAAGTGCACTAAGTGGAGAATTTGGGATATATTTGTATGCAAAATCTCCTTTGAAGATGCCATTTAAAAGGGAGAAATAATTGTCCATCAGAAGATTCCCAACACTATAGCAAAGGAAACTCTGGACGAGCTAGTACTATATGAAAAGGGCAGTTTTCAGACTGATGGATGACAAACAGCTCTCTCTTTGGGATGCAGATGGAGCGATAAGGAAACTAAACCTCACATGAGATTTTCAGCTAACTTTTGAAATGGTCAGAAGAATGCATCTTCCTCATGCCTTCTCAGGAAAACATGGCATTATTATGGCAACCATCAAAGAAACTCCACTTCACCTTTACCAAAGGTGTGAAACACTTTGGCAAACCTGAAATGGCCATGTATGTGCAGCAAGTGTGTGCTCTAGCCCTGACCTGCATTTTCCATCAGCCTCGCGGAGGGTTTGGCTTAATGGATGCTGCTGAACAAGACTGTCATCTCCCGGGTCAAGCTTGAGCGACCAATGTCCTGAACCGCCTGCATGCAGGGTTGGGGCTGCAGCTTCCAGTGCATCTTTACACCTGCCGGTTTCGTCCCTCGCCAGTCGCTACAGGGCTTTTTTGGAAATGGATTTGTCCTTCGAGCCTGTGCAATGGATTTTTCTGGTGGAGCGCAGCGTGCACAGAACTGGCCTCACCCTTTAAACCAGAGATTCATCTGCCATGGCCTTGCAAGCATGGACATGGCAGTGAGGTCCTCGGGCCGTAGGTTTGATTAGAGTTTCCTTCTCTTAGATGGTTGACCTTACAGGGTTGGACGAGCACCATCTGCCCCGGTTTGGGATTAGAGTTTTCCTTCTCCTAGGACGGTTGCCACAAGGCTAGAGAGCCCATCCTGCCCTTTGACGCTCTTTGTCAGACCCTTCGGTTTTAACCTGTCTGGCATGGGAGACCCTACCAGTGGCTATTATGCCACCGCCAGCATAGCTCAAAACATCATTAGGGTACGCAAGCCTCTCTCCCACGACATTTCAATCAATATTTCAATCAAAACGTGCATCAAAAATGGACGGAGCAGTCGCTTTCATTACAGTGTAAGGTGATTTCTAATCTTTCCAAAACTCCAGTAACACTGCTACAAAAAACTCACAAGAGTATACATGGAGAGTATTCAAAATAAGGCACAAAGAAGACATTATTTTTCACACACCATTTCTACAGATTTTTGTTTCTGGGGACCTTTGGGTGTCACGGATGTGCATACATGTACATGAATCTATGGAAATAAATATGTCTAAGCCATAAAATCATCCTTCAAAAGCATAAATTTAAGTAAAAAAATTTTTAAAAATAGGTTAATAATGATCTCAGTGCAAGATTACTGCAGTGGCAAACGGTTAGACTACAATTATTTCTGATAACCATAAATGAAAGAGAACAATCCTGACAAGATCAAACACAGATTTCTTTGGGTAAAAGACATGTTTTTACTCTTAAATGTGAATGCTGCAGAAAAACTATGGCAATTTTCACTGCTATTGTCTCAACTGCCCCTTCTTCAGAAGAGGGGGGATTAAGCTCAGGTTCCACAATAGTCCTTAGAAGGGCTCTTTTTGTACTGAGCCATTCCAAGGACTGTTTTAATATTATCTGGGGTCCCCACTGAAGTGTTCCCAGGGCCACTTTGGTGAAAAGCTGGTGATGGTGCTGCTGATGTTGTTACTGCTGCTTTGCTCCTTCTCATCTTTGCTGCCGCTGTTCCACTCATCATCATCTCCACCACTGCCTGCTGCTGCCACTCCAACTATCACTTCCATTGCTTCTCCCTGTTCACTGCCACCAGTGCTCCTCTTCAGACTCTTCTCAGCACGACCCTTCAAGCCAAAGAAGCCGATGAAGAGCCTAAATTTATACCCCTTAACTTGACCTGAATGAAAACTTTGATTCTCAAGTCAGGTGAAGATCAACTCTTGCTCCCCATGATTCCTGATCGGCTGTCCTTCTCAAAGCCTATAAAGACCATGCAGGCCTCTGGGAAAGACAGCTGCACCAAGAAGGAAAATGGAGATCCTCTGCTCCCAGAGACAGGCAGCTGGGAAGACATAGCGCACAGTATTAGCATAATTCCTTACCTTTGGCTATGCTAGCTAGGGCTGATGTGACTTGAAATCCAACAATATCATGAGGGTTACAGTTGCTCAGCCCAGATGTAAATATAGTAAAATATCTTGATATGTTAAAAGTTAATGGAATACATCTTTAAGAGCAATAATTCAAATCACTTATTGAGACTCCAATGCTGCTTCAATTAGAACATTAAAGTGCATTCTAAATAAATAAATCAAACCCAAAGCATAAATTCTTAGCAGACCTATGGGGCTTACCACACTCCAAAGAAAAGTGGGAAAGCAACAAGAATGTTCTGTCTTTCCTACTGCCTTATCGCATGGCATCGGCATTCTTCTGGTGTTCTTTTGTTCCAGTCCCGTGGAGAACCAAGGTAAAACTATGTCTTTATGCAAATGGATTTTTCTGATTAGCAAAAAGACACAGTTCCAGCCCCTACGGGACTGGAACAAAAGAATGATGATGTCATGCGGTAAAGCAGCAGAAAAATGTTGCTTTGCCATTTTTCTTCGGAGTGCAGTAAGAACCTTAGTAAATGGCAGTGCAACAAGACTGATTGAAATACAAAAGTGAACGAGACAAGGTTAGCCCCTCTTACCTTTACTGTTTATTTTGGCAATGGAGACCCTACTGAAAGATATCAGGCAAAATGACAGAATCTACAGGGTAAGGGTAAAAACAGAACAGTACAAACTGAGAGCTTATGAAGCTGATCTTGTGATAATAACACAAACCCCACAGGACTTAATCAAGGCTCTTTTGGGTGGAAAATAAGGCATTTAGGACATGCTTTGGGTTTAAAGTGAATTGCGACAAAGCAAAATTGCTGAAAAAAACGAGTTCAGAAGAGGACAGTGAACTAACTGTTTTTTTCAAATTTTAAAGTGGAAAAAAAGAGATTAAATATTTGGGAGTTAGAATCACAAAGAACAACAGTTTATTATTTCAAAACAACTATGAAACAGTCTAGAAAGAAATGAAAAGAGACTTAGAAAAATGGGGAAAGTTAAATTTATCCCTTTTGGGTAGAACTGCAGTAATAAAAGCAGAAGTTTTGCCATGGCTTTTATTTCTCTTTCAGATGATCCCTATTATAAGAAAAATAATGCCTTTTATGCAATAGCAAAAAGCGATTTCCAGATTTGTCTGGAAGCCAAAGAACCCAAGAATAAAATTAAAAACACTGCACAATGCTAAGAGCTAGCTTGGAAGTCCCTAATGTCAAATTGTATTCCGTGGCCTGATGTTTAGTATGGTTGAAGGAGTGGGTATTGCTTAGAGATGTGAGAGTCTTGGACTTGAACACCGTAATTTAAGATCTGGTTGGCATGGTTATCTTTGGTATCATAAAGTCAAGGCATATGTTGAATTTAAAAATCATTGCATTAGAAAGGCTCTCCTAAGAGTTTGGTATAAGTATAAACAGAGATCTTTTCCTAAGATAATATTAGCTAACACACCACAGGAAGCCTTTTTTAAGGAAAGAATGGGTTAAAAATTGGAGATGGTTGCTTTATGATTATCTTTTGTATTTCAAACAAGATCACTGGAAGTTGAAATCAAGAGAGATTATTCTTAAGGATGGTGTGATAATGGGCTCTCCCATTCTCCAGGCAACACAGATGAGGGGTATAGTCTCTCCCCTAGGTAAACAGAGTGTTAATGATATGTAACTACTCCCAAGTAAGCCTAAAGGAAGATGATTTCATGTATAAAATACCCTTTTGCTAATGTAAGATTGCTTGCTTAGAATAAGTTTTCCTTTAAAGATCTCTTTTCCATACTCCGTTCACATGCCTTTGCTTAATGTGTGCATGTGTATACGTATAGGATTCTCTTCTCCCATAAGTAAGGGAGAGGGAAAGTCTCAGCAAAAGTGGAAAAGTGCAAGTTAAGTCCCTCAGTAACTTTCCACTAAGTTACTGAATCACATGGGGTAAAACATTGGGTGGTTGCAACACAATGATCTTCAGGGATCTCTTCTGCTACTCAAGAACAGGAGACAAGTAAAGATTTAATCAAGATAGAAATGCAACTATAGAGGTTAGAGAAAATGAGTTTTATTAAGAGCTGTGCAAAGACGATGACCATGTAATTTTAAAAGGGTATAAATGGCTTTTGAAACTAGAGATATAACATGAGCCTGTAAAATACTATATGATAAGGTGGGCCCAAAATTTTGGGCATAATGTCCATATGGATATATGGGGAAAATGTGGTTCCAAGTTAATAATTTACTTTGTGCAGTAATTTAAAAGAAAGCCCTATAAGATTATGTACAGATGGCATCTAACTCCAAATAAGCTGTCAAAAATGTCCCAGAATGTTTCATAGCAATGTTGGGGATGTCAGCATAAGGAGGGCTCCTTTTTTCATTTGTGGTGGACTTGTAAGAAAGTGAAAAGTTACAGGTCTAAGATTTGTATGCTAATCCAAAAAAATGTAAAGGTAGATTTTGTAATTTTACTGAAAATGTTTTTGTTGGGCATGATGGATAAAGAACTGGAGAGTTAATATGGATTACTTCTTTGATATATGACAATAGCAGCAAGAATATTGATTGATTAAATTTAGAAATGGACTGAAGCACTGACAATGGAAGAATGGATTGTTAAGGTTGCTAAATTAATTCAAACAGCCAAATTAATGTGGGTTCTAAAGGATAAGGCAACAGAAGACTTTCTGAAAGACGAAACCATTTATGGATTTTCTGAGCAATAAGAAATCTAGCAATGTAATAATCTGTGGTTACGGTTATTAGTAATTTTAGTAGGATTATTTAGTTGAATCTAAAATGGTAGAATTTTTCTTTTCTTTTCTACTCTTCTCTTTACAGTCATGTAAATAAATCCTGTTAAAGAGCCCTACTATGTATGAGTATTATGCCTTTTTTCTTTTTTTTCTTCCCTCTTTTTCTTGTTTTTGTTTATTTTTTGATTGCATATTATTTTGATTGTAAATTAGATTGTTCATGTCAAAAATTATTCAAAAATCATTAAAATATCAATTATAGGTACAGTTGTTATACAACACAGATTTTGACTACACACATTCAAATATGGCCCTTAAGATTTTCTTTAGCTTTGCCTATGGGAGCCAGTAATGACATGAAGCATGCCCTGGGCCAGATAACCACAGCATCTTGGCTGGGAAAAGGTCATGGATTGTCACAATGTTCTATAAACTCAATGAGCCTGTCAGACTAATTCAATTTGCTGCCACCTGAGCTAGGCTCACTTAAGCCCCTCTGGGACCTATTATCAAAGAGTGCATAAGCAGGACGATTGTGCCATTTTCTGCTTAATTAGCTCCAAGGAATGGAAGCCTGAACTAAACTAATATTTGGTCTCCTATACTGAAGGAGTCTCTTTATCATATTGCAAACATATAAGCTATACTAGCTGACAAAAAATGCACCAAGAAGTCATGATACAAAGCTTTCTCAAAACCTGTCCTGTACAAATACAAACTATTCTCAGACGTTGATTTAAAAACTCATAAAGGTTTTTTCAAACGTCCACTTACTTTATACTAATGTAGTAAAACATGGAAAATATTAAACAACTGTAAGTTAAGTGAAAGTTGATGTGTTGAAAATGACAATATAAAAAGAAGACATACAAATCCATTGAACTGTTGCATATTTTGCTTTCAACTTGTAGAGCCTTCAGATCAGCTAGCTGCTTCTCTGATTAGTAAAAAATTAAACTAGGATAAGAATTAATTTATTTAGTACTAGTAACATTTCTATACAACCTTCTGTAAGTTGATGGCCAGTACATCAATCATCATCCAGACCATCTTTGTAGAAGGTTCAGCATGTGCATCTCAAAACGGTTCTAGCCTACCAGCAGCAGTCAATATAAAAACAATTGCTGTCATCACAATTGTGGGGAATGGGGGGAGGAGGAAAGAGACAGGTGGGCGGTGTTGATAGCTGTTTTTGTACCTCTTCTCTGATCTCACCAGCTTATCTTCTCTAAGAAATTAAGAAGAGCCCTGAGAGATCAGAATCAGTAACCAGTTGTGTGCCATCAGAATGCACTGAGATTGTGAGATGGTTTCATTAGCTTGTCAACTAAAACGTCTCTAAACCAGTGTGCATCACAGTATCCATGAGTTAAATTTAGGCTGTGTGAAGAAATATGGTCTTTCATCTATATTGAACTGATTGCCACACAGTTTCACATTGGGTGGTCTTGAGTATGAGAAAGAGAGGAATCCCCCCATTTTCTCTACATCATACATAATTTTATGTCATCACTTAGTAATCCTGTCTTCTGTAATAAAAACAACAACCTTAAGCTTTTCTTCAGTGTATCCTGATAGGAAAGTATCCCATCCTGAGCATCTTCATGGCTCCCTTTCAAATTATATAATATCTTTTTAAAAGATACATAGTATTCTAAATACAATCACACAACCCAGAGGTCACATGCAACCGCAAACCCCCTTTTTGTGCCCCACAAAATCATCAGGGAAAAAAATCAATTTAAAATTCTCTGATCTGCTACTGAAATTCAGTGGCTAACTGCCAAGTGCACTAACACAGTGCAATTGACTAAGCCAGTCAACTACCTTGTTAATTACTAGTCTAAATGGAGCCCACATAGTACAGTTGACTAACACTTTCTGTTCCAGTTGACTGGAAAAACAGTTTGAAGTGCTTCCAAAACTAAGCCAACTGGAATAGAGAATTGGCTACTTCCACTGCTATCACTACTGCCTGTGCTACTTTACCATTTAAGTTGAAGTTTATGTGTTCCTAACCTAAAGTTCACTTTTTTAAATTGTATAATAAAATTAATCCACTGTACTTTGAATTTATACTATAACAAATTAATTTTAATCGTAACTAATTGTAACAGGAATGGATTAAAATTAATCAAGTTTAAAACATTAATATTTAGTGGGTTTAGGGATACTTCATTTCTTCATAAAGATTTCTATTACAGTAAAATTAATATATTTGTTTATATCAAAACATTTGTTGTTGTGTGCCTTCAAGTTGTTTCCGACTTATGGCAATCCTATCACAGGATTTTCTTGGCAAGATTTGTTCAAGGGGTGTGCTTTGCCTCCCTCTGAGGCTGAGAGAGTGTGACTTGTCCAAGGTCACTCAGTGGGTTTCGAATGGAGATTCGAATCCTGGTCTCACACTGCCCTAGTCTAACATGGAAACCACTACACCATGCTGACTCTCATATCAAAACATATGTAGCCTTTTTTTACACATTATATCTGATTTATATCTATTTTCGTCAATGTTATCCATTTAAAAATGTACTAAACTCTACCTACTTCCCTTTAGGTGGCACCTCCTTTGGCACACAGCCCTTGAGCAGTTGGCCAGTTTGAAAATTACCCATAGATCCATGGGAGTTACCCACTTCTGCACTAAAAGATTTAAAGATTAAGATACTATTTCTTTCCCTTTCCCAATAATCTAACACAGAACTTGCTCTTTTCCATGCTGCTGAAGATCAGTCTGACATTTTTGCTAACTTATCACAACACTAAAATCTCTTTCTTTTTAAATCAGAGCAAGTCCAGATCTGACAGTGTATATATACATATGAGAACGTGTGGGCATGATTTTTTTCATTAGTATACATCCTTTTATACTCATTTATTGATTTTCATTTGCTATTTTGTATCCCATTCACCAATTTACAGATTCTTTGAGATTAATTCCCAGGTAGCTTCAGTTTTCATCATCTTGCATAATTGGTATAATTTGGCTGGTTCAAAAATCATTCAAGATAATTTATGAATAAATTAAGTGTAACAGGTCCCAATATCAATCCTGGAAAGATTGTTTTCCCAGAGGGTTCCCCAAAATCTAAAGCTGGAGTAAAATAATGTACTCCCAAAGATAATTTGGGAGTAGATAACTCCCAAAAGCAGCTTGAAAGCAGCATAACCCAGTTAATGTTGACTTATGAGTTTCATATAAATTGCTGTATTCCTCACAGCTACCAAGTTTTCTGGATCCAGAAACACTTCCTTCAGTGAAAAAACACCTTATCTGATAGAAGAAATGTCTTCAGCTTCTCTCAGGTTCTTTCATAGAAATAAAAAATGAAGCCAGTATAATCCAAGTGTCTAGTACTAAAGTAGCAATTGGTGGCTTCCCTGTCAGTGGTATGGTTAATCCACTACACTTTTTAGTCTGAATTTTTAAGGGAACATTCCAAGGTGCTAAATCATAAAACCTAAATAGGTTAAAGCCTCCTTTAAATTCATACTACATTTGTCCCTCCATATCCACAGATTTGGCATCCATGGATTTAAGTATTCATGGCTTGAAAATATTCTTTAAAAAATAATAATCCAAAAAGCAAACCTTGATTTTGCCATCTTATACAGTATAAGGGACACCATTTTGCTATGCCATTGCATGTAATGGGACTTGAGTATTCATGGATCTTGGTATCCACAGGGGGTCTTGGAACCAAAGCCCAGCAAATATGAAGGGACAACTTATATCCAAAACAGATTCGCCACTTCACTGACATGGCACCTAGAAGCCACCACTGCTCCAATGTCACTCAAAGAGAGGGAGAAAATTAGAGGTTGGTACTTATCATGAATGGTTGTTGGATGAATGGTTCTTGGATGATGGGAGGAGTGATCCCTACACATACATGGGTTCTTCCACTGTACCAACTACTTAGGTTAGGAGCCCAAAGTTCTATTTAGTTACAAATGTTGACTCCATTCTGATCTAAGTTAGTTTCACTATATATCTTAACTCACCGGACAATAAAGAGCTGAATAATTTTAATCAGAAATCCAATAGAGAAAATAAGAAAGGATTTTTTTAAAAAAAAGTTTAGTCACAATTCCAAGTGGGGATGGAGTGTTCTTCCAGTTATCCAAGAATGATCATGCACGGCGAATACCAACATCTCGTTACTTTGGCCTCCTGCCTCAGTAGCTGGTGTGAGGGAATAACCCATGTATATGTGGATTGCTCCTCCAGACATCCAAGAGAACAGAATTGCATCTTAAGTTGAATTTACGTTTCAGCAGCTTCTCTCATGTTTGTATCTGTGTATGTGCTACAAATGGTTTTAGAAACACAAAACATATTAAGAATTAAATACTACCAACTACACAGAGTCCAAATACTGAGGTTATTCTTGGCCAGTTAATGATCAAAGGGTGTAGACAACTGTGGCCTTCCAGATATTTTTGGACTGCAACTCTTGTAGCAAGTTAGTATTCAACAGTTGACTTAATTGGTCTACTCTAATTGGAACTAAAAAATGGATTTTGGCCTATACATCTACATAAATATCTATACCTTTCACTTTTTGTTCTGATACCTAATCTTTAATTCTATTTTGTTGTTTATGGTATTTCAGACAAAAGATGCAATAAAAGCAACTGGCCCTATTGGTTCCAGAGGAACTCTGTTTTTTTGTCTTCTGTTACAACAGTCATCTTAAAAATTATCTTTTAAAGGATAGAAATCTAAAGTATTTGCTTGATATGTTCTCTGCATTTACATGAAGCACTTTCAGCATTCAGGTTTGCCTTGGGCCGTGGCAATGACAACTGATCTCAAGTAAACAGTATATGATTTTTTTATGTGGCACTAATCTATTCTTTTCCATTATGAAAAATGAAATGCTTGTAGTCTTAGGTTTTAAATTAAGGAAATCATTCCAGAATGAATCACAGAAATCAGTACACTAAAATTAGCATTTACTACTATTCGGCATGCCAGATATCACAAAATTCAAGAGAGGACTGATATAACATAAAAAGTATATCAACTAATCTCTAGAAAAACAAAACAAAAAATTAGAAATGTACAAACACACAATGTGACAGAAACTGCATTAGTTGTCAAAGCACTTCTTTTAATAATTCTGTAATTCGAATAAAACACTGAGCAAGCTAATTTTATTTCCAAAATTAAACAATTTATACATACAGGGCATACTGGAAAACCCATTTTATTTTTTGTACTTTGTTCTTCTATGGGCCGCAGTCTTACAATTATTTAAATTCAGAAGCAATCCTTGATTGATAATGCACTGCACTGCCGCAGGCTATAATCCCCACACAATGCCTAAAGGGTTATTACAATGAAGAAATTCTATTGAAAACAACAAAAAAGCATTACCCCTTCCCGAAGACACCTCATTAGCACAGTGTAAGCAGCTGAAGGAAGAACCCAGCATTCTCTGGGGTGCTCTTTTTTCTCCTCCTGTAAAAGATGTGGAGGGACCAGATATGAAACAGCACAGAATAAGGCAACCCCTTATTGCAAAAATTATAATTAAAAAAACCCACAATCTCTATGAAATTGTTTGTTTTAATGTCAAGCAAATACAATTTTGAACTCATTTTGTTAATTTCTGTACAATATGTTCACTTCTATATGAATTAGCAACTATTCCATTAGGCTTTCAAATGGCTACAATATACATTTTCAGATGAGTCACTGAGAACACACATGAAATAGGCTGAAGTAGATTATGACACACTCTTTTTTTTGAACTGCTGAGCATTTAATTGTAGATTAATGTTGCTAGACTACTCTTCTATACTTACCCAAGGCAATTACTTTGAATCACCTTCTCTAATTTGTAGCGTGCAAGTGCCATGTGAGTTACACTGGTTTCTTTAAAAGTTTTACAACACGAGAAGGAATAAGTTACTTATCTGTAGATGTGGTTCTCTGGGTGGTCATCTGTGAACTCACACATATGGGTTTTATGCCTGTTTCAGAGTCTCATTTGGATCATTCTAGAGATGAGTAGCTTTTTGGCAGAACACTGCCCCCACCCTCTATCATGCATATTCCAACCTGCCAAGCTACCTCCCTCATTCTCAGACTACCACATATAAAGGAATTTGCAGGACATGAGTAGAGGCAAGATGGGTGGGCTGTGTGAGTTTCACAGATAACCACTCGAAGAACCACAGCAAGCAACCTCTTCTTATTACTCATATTCTTTGTGGCTCACACAAATGTAGATTAGCTACCTTATTTACTGGAGCTAGGCGATGACATGCCAGTAGTGAAGAAATCAAACACTGGCCAAAAAATGTGTTAACGCATGCTCTAGTGTCCAACCTATAATGTACTTTAAAGGTGGGTATACAGAAGCATGGCACAATTCAGGCAATGACATTTCTGCAATCAATGCAGTTGACACAGCCCTCACTCTGGTAGAGTATGCCTGAAGACTGGATGATAAGGGCAATTTGGCTAAATTGCATGCCAATGAAATGGTATGTAAAATCAATTTAGAACGTCTTTGAGAAGAGACTGGCATCCCCTTCTTTACACCCCAATAAGACAAAAAGAGTCTGTGAGATTTCATGATGTGCTTGGTATGTGAAACATAGAAGGCAAGTGCCCTACAAATATCTAAGGAATTGTCCTGTATTTCTTGGGGCAGGCTGCAGATACCCAATAAAAGAGCTTCACAGTTCAAAGGGAGTAGCCGAGTCTATTCAGCTTACCAGCACATAGAGCAAATGCAGTCCAGTCCAGGGGCATACATGAAGAAACAGCAAGCCAGGCAAACAATCCAGAGTGGTAATCCAGAGGCAAAAGCAAGGTCCAAGATAGCAGTCAGTCAGTCATGGAGTACAAGGAGCACAATCTGGCGTGGCTTTCACCCAAACAGGTTGGTTGTCAGCCATGCTCTTCTGCAGGAGGTGCTGCTTATTTATGGTCCAGCTGAGTCTCGCGAGTGGTTCCTGATTTCTTCATGCTTTCTATATAATTTCTGTGAGTGTCTAAGATATTCCTTTTCTTGATGATGATGAGTGAAACTGGGTATGTCTATATCCCATTCCTCTGGGGTTTGTGGTTTGTGTTGTTCAGATGAGTATGCCTGCTGGACACTCTGTCCCTCAGAGGCTTGTAGCTGTTGGACACTCTGTTCCTCAGCACGTGGTGTCTGTTGGTCACTCTACTCTAGCCTAGGTGTGCTATCAAAGCTTTTGGATTCCTCCTCACTGTCCTCTGAGAGGCAAGGCATGACAGGAACGAAGAGAAGATTCCTCAGCATTCATAAGGTTGCACATAAAGGTAGGAAAAACTATTGGTTGGTTGAAATGAAACTACAAAACCACTCTAGGCAGAAAGGAAATGTCTGGTCACAGTATTACCTTATCCTCATGAAAGGAAAAGTAAGCAAGGATAGCTCTCTAGGCACATAACTCTGAAACCCAATCAGCCAACATAATGGTTACTAGAAAGGTGACATTGAAGGATAACAGATGCGGGTCATATGTAGTCAGAGGCTCAAAGGGTTTGCCCATGAGTTGGGAGAGTACCACAAATAGAGACTGCAGTGGTACAGGTGGTATAAGGACAGGTTGCTTACCTGTAACCATAGATCTTCGAGTGGTCTTCTGTGAATTCACACAGCTGGGGTTCCTTTTTTTCTGCCACGCTAGCAGCTCTAAAGGAACCTTCGCACTCTCTGATGACTTTCGCTTTCGGTTTTTGACTTGGATTGGCTTTGGATTACGATTTCTCTCTGATTTCTTGGCTACTGACGACTTCTGGTTTGACTCGGTACTCCTGACTACGTTTCTGGCTCTCCCTCCGGACTTGGTAACGGCTTCTGATTCACGGTTTGACCTTGTGCCCCTTTGACTACGGCTTTAGGACTCCCATTATGGCTGCGAAAACGGGCTTTAAACGCTGTGTTGTATGTCAGGCCAAGCTGCCCAGTTCTGATGGGCACTCCAGGTGCCTTATCTGTCTCAGTGAGACGCATAATGTCGATGCGTGCGTCCACTGCAAGGCCTTCACGCCTCAGGCGAGGAAACATCGCTCCTCCAGGCTGAAATCCTTTTTATATGAGAAGGCCCTCATCCCATCAACTTCTTCGACTCCGGCTGTGGGCGCAGGGGTTTCTCCGCAGGGAAGGTCCCCTACTGCGAAATCCCCCCAGTCACCGCACGCTAAACGGCGTCGCTCCCGAAGCCCTTCGAGGAGACGATCAGTAGCATCGGATCCCAAGGCATTGCTACACTCCCACAAGCACGTGAAGTTAACTCCGGCTGGGGATCGGCCTTCATCGGATTCGGGAGTTGCTGAGCCCAAGGACCATAATCGGGACCCACAGGGCCCTCGGGATGGAGGTCGAACCCGAGACTCCTCCGAGCCTTCTAAGGTTAAGGCCCCGAAGAAAAAGAAGGTGAAGCGGTCGCATGTAGAGGAGAAACGAAAGGAAGTCCCCCGAATTCGTGACCCCTTGCCTTCCTCAGTTCCGGCTCCATCAACATCAGGAGCCCAGGCCGTCTCACAACGCCAGCCCTCTCCTCGGGATCGAGGTGTCGATAATGGGCACACCCGCCCGAGAACTCCAACTCCCACACCATCACTGGAGATTGTTGAGGTGGAGGTAGGCTCGGCTGAAGAGAGGGAAGTCTCCCCGCAGGCCCGTGTGATCTCTCCGGCCCTTCTGGTCTCGAGGTCAGAGTTGCTCCGGGACTCAGCCACTGCAATTCGAGGTCAAGATGAACCGCTCCTTCGAGATGAACCCCAGCCTTCAACTTCCAGGGTCCGAGAGGATGAAGAGGCATACGGTGCCTACGAGTTGGCCAAATCGGCGTTTACTACACCGCTGACTTTTCCTTTGGCCTCTGTCGCTGAGGAACCAATTTTCCATCTCACCTCTGAGGCTGCTACCCTACACTCTGTGGCCTTATCCCCGCCTCGCTTGTCTTTCCACGGCTGGGATAAAGGGTCCTTTTTAGTTCGGGAGCCAGTGAAGCCGAATCTTAAGGACACGAGTTGTCAAGTGTCTCCATACCGACCTCTACCTCCACCGCCGCCGACTCCTCCACGACGCACGTCTCTCCAGGATCGACGTCGATCTCCATCTCCAACGTCCGAATCCTCCACTTCATCTGTGTCCTCTGAGGAGTACAGACCTTACATACCGTCACCTCAGCCTGATCTTCTGGATGAGGACTCTTCCTCTCCCACTGACGATGTGCGCTCCTTTGCGGAACAGGTGGTGCGGATGTCCCATGCCCTGGATTTAAAGGTCACGGAGAGGGAAACGGAACCTGTTGACCCAATTTATCAGAGGATCAAGTCAAAGGCTCCCCCGACTGCCAACATCCCGGTCCTGCCTTCTCTCTTAAAGCTAACGCAAAATTCATGGGAGAACCCCTTGTCTATCCCTTCCACCTCTAAGAGGATTGACAGGCTGTACAAGGTTTCTGAGGACGGCATCGATTGGCTCAGGGAACACCCAAGGCCCAATTCAGTTGTTGTGGAGGCGGCACAACCACGAAGGCAACGTCGTGCACAGTCCACCCCTACTGATACTGAGGGCAGGAAGCTGGACATAATCGGAAAGATCTATTCCGCTGCTGGACTTAGCTTCCGTATTGCTAATTACTCTGCATGTATGGGGGCCTACCAGCAGGTTCTGTGGGAACGGATGCTACCCCTTATCCAGGACCTGCCGGAGGAGCGGAAGAGGCTAGCGGAGGCTATTCAAACTGAGGCCCAACTACTTGCGGGCCAACAGATGAACTCTGCAAGGCACGTCGCGGACTGTGCAGCCAAGACTGTGGCGGGCTCCATTGCCTCGCGGCGCCACGCTTGGCTCTGCTCTTCGGGCTTTTCGACTCTAGCTGCTGCGACCATTGAAGACATGCCTTTCGACACCTCTGGTCTCTTTAATGCATCGACAGAAGAGAAGCTTGAGTTCACGCAGAAGATGAGGACCACCACTAGAAAATACGGTATGCCATCGACCTCATCTTCTGCTTACTGCCCCAGGCATCGTTCCGGATGGAACACATACTCCTTTGGCCACCCCTACAGAAGAGGGGGTACGCCCCAATCATCCACATGTTCCCGCTTCCAGCAGCAACCTCTTTCCTCCACTTCCTCGGTGAGGAGTCAGGGCTCTGCCTCCCGGTACCGCCTGCCTTCAAAAAACAGGTCCAAAGATCAAGGCAGGAAAAGATTTTAATTGTGGTTCCTCATTTTGATGTTTACATTTTCTTTTAGAATTCCCTGTTCGGAGACTGCCTGTCGTCGTTCCAGGAAGCCTGGTCCTCCATAACATCGGACCACTGGGTACTCCAAATTGTGCGTCAGGGCTACTGGATTGAATTCGACGAACTGCCTCTGACAGGACTCATCCGCCTCATGCCCCCTCCCCGCCCTTGATCGAGGAGGTGCACACCTTACTTCAGAAGGGAGCTGTCGAACCCATGCCTGCCAACCTCCGTCGCCATTGTTTCTTCTCCAGGTATTTCCTGGTACCGAAGAGGGATGGGGGCCTACGTCCCATTCTCGACCTCAGGGGACTGAACTGGTACATCATCCCGAAGAAATTCAGGATGATTACTCTTGCTCTCATCCTTCCCCTCCTTCAACACGAGGACTGGTTTGCTTCCATAGACCTCAAGGACGCCTACTTCCATGTTGGGATACATCCTGCTCACAGGAGATTCCTAGCATTCCAGATCGAGGACGAGACCTACCAGTTCCGTGTCCTTCCCTTCGGACTCTCCACGGCACCGAGGGTCTTCACAAAATGCATGGCTCCAGTGGCGGCCTTCCTCAGACAACACGGGATCATTGTCTTCCCGTACATCAACGACTGGCTTCTCGTAGCAGACTCAAAAGCCGGGCTCGAGAGGAATGTCACCTTCACCCTAGATGTGCTGCATTCCCTGGGACTTGTCAACACGGACAAATCCCAACTGACCCCATCACAAACTATCCAGTTCATCGGGGCCCGCCTGGATTCGATTTCGGCAGCAGGCTTCCTCCCCGGAGACCGATTCGACACCTTACGGTCTCTGATTCTGGGATGCCGTCGGTCCCGTCGGATCCGAGCACGGGATGTACAAGTCCTTCTGGGCCACATGGCAGCAACTACATCCGTCACACCGTTAGCCAGGCTTCGATTCCGTCCGCTTCAGCATTGGTTTCTCAGCGTCTTCGACCACCTCAACGACCCACCAGAAATGCTCCTGACGATGCCTCGATCTGTCCAACGCTCTCTGGACTGGTGGCTGGACCCGGCCAACATCCTATTGGGCATTCCCTTCGAACCCCACCAACCGGATGTGTCCATCACAACGGACGCGTTGTTGCAGGGATGGGGAGCCCATCTCGGATCCCACATGATTCAAAGTGCCTGGTCCGAGGAGGAGAGGATGCTGCATATCAACGTGCTGGAGCTTCTAGCAGTTCAGAAAGCTCTTCGTTCCTTCGAGGTCCTGGTCCGGAACAAGACCGTCCTCCTCCTGACGGACAACATGTCAGTAATGTATTACCTAAACAAGCAGGGTGGTACCAGGTCCCCCCACCTGCTCCAGCTGACACTGCAGATCTGGGATTGGTGCGTACAACGGAATATCTCCCTCCACTCCATCCACCTTCCTGGGGAGGAGAATATTCTTGCAGACGGACTGAGCCATTCCACTTCCAACGTTCACGAGTGGATGCTCCACTGTCGAGTGTTGGCAGACATCTTCCGTCGCTGGGGGACACCCTTGATAGATGTTTTCGCTACCGCCCAGAACAGGCCGTGCGTCCAGTTCTGCTCCATGGACAGACACAAGGATTCGAGGGGAGACGCATCCCTGTTCAAATGGACCGGACCGTTCCTGTACCTCTTCCCTCCGATCCTGCTGCTGACAAGGGTCGTCGCCAAGTTGCGTCGGGACCGAGCAAATGCGATCCTGATTACGCCCTGGTGGCCTTGACAACCGTGGTTTGCCCCGCTGTTGCTCCTAGCCGACAAATGTTTTCTCCATCTCCCGAGTTGGCCAGACCTGATCACAATGCAACAGGGGAAAGTCAGGCACCCGGACCTCGAGTCACTCCGTCTGACGGCGTGGCGGATTCAACCATGAACCCTGCTTCTCCATACACTGCCTCTCTCTCTCCCTTACCCCGAGAGGTACAAACTATTATTGAGGCTGCTAGGAAACCTTCCACTAGGAGGGCCTACCTTTACAAGTGGAATTGTTTTGAGAAATTCCTAGCAGAGAAAGGGTTGAATGTCGAATCCTGTTGGGTATCCACGGTCCTTCACTTTCTGCTTGACCTCTCCAAGGCGGGTCTTTCGGTGTCTTCCCTCCGAGGATATCTAGCCGCTATCTCCGTAGAATTCCAGGCTCGAAACCGTATCCCTTCCAAGATCCGACAGTTAAGAGGTTCCTGAAGGGGTACGTCAACCTACACCCTCCAGTGCACGATCCCATCCCAACCTGGAGCCTTGAGCTCGTCCTCTCTCAACTGGTGAGGCGACCCTTCGAACCGATGGCGTCGACTGACCTCCGTCTACTTACCTAGAAGACTGTTTTCTTAGTTGCCATTACTTCTGCCCGTCGAGCCAGAGAACTTTGTGCACTTCGTTCAGACCATCCATATATCTGCTTCCACAAACACAAGGTGGTCTTGAGGCCGGACATTTCCTTTTTACCTAAGGTAGTCTCGAGCTTCCACCTCAACCAACCCATTGTCCTACCTGCCCTAATGCAGGACCCAAAGGACGAATTCAAGTGCACTCTTCACGCCATGGATGTGCGGAGGGCGCTCGCATTCTATGTACAACATACTGCTTCGTTCCGGCAGTCACCCCAACTCTTTGTTTCTTATGCCGACTCCAAGAAGGGTACACCGATCTCTTTGCAGCGTCTCTCGAAGTGGGTGACCTCGACCATCGCTCTCTGTTACGAACTGGCCAAAAAGCCGCTGCCCTCACGAATTTGGGGACATTCTACGAGAGCTGTCTCCACTTCGACTGCTTTTCTCTCGGGGGTACCCTTGGAGGATGTTTGCTGCGCTGCAACCTGGTCCTCCCCATTGACATTCATTTCACACTATAGACTGGACTCTCGCTCGAGGGCCGAGGCTACGTTTGGGAGAGCAGTCCTTCTGTCCTCCATTAACTAACTGACTGTAAATATGTGGACTTGACTTTGCTATTGTCCTCTTCTGTTTAAGGTACTACCTCTATAAAAGTTGGTTAATTTAATGTTTGCGGAATGTGCAAAATAATCATATATAGGTATGATTGGTACTAGAGAAAACTAAAGGGGTTTAAATAAATCCCTTTTATTTTAGATGTGACAGGTATAAGTCTACTGATGTGCATGACATACCCTCCTCCAATGAGGAAGCTTGCTAATCTACCCAGCTGTGTGATTCACAGAGACCACGAAGAAGATGGACAGGTTGCTTACCTGTAACCATAGATCTTCGAGTGGTCTTCTGTGAATTCACACAAATCCGCCCATCCTCCCCTCTATGTCCTGCTATATTTTATGTGCTTAACATTCCTGATGCTTATTGCGGCGTCATTTTAGGAACTGAGGGGATTTAGGCAGGAAGCCCTTTATAAGGGACCATTAGGATGGGCGGAGCTACCGCCAAAAATGTATCAATGCACATTCTGCCTAGCGATTCCAGAAGGTTCCGAATGCACTGTGCAGGCGCAGGAATAAACCCCAGCTGTGTGATTCACAGAGACCACGAAGAAGATCTGGAGGATACAGATGTTTCAAATCCTTGATGAATCTTTTAACGGGTGGGTCCATAAACAACAAAGGATTGTTGCTACAGTCCTGGTGATAAACAGAGATGGCAGCTAAATCCATTTTGAGTGATAAGAAGGATAGTCCTTCAGCACAGAGAGCAGTAAAGAACTGAAATACAGTAGGAGCTCAAAAGGCAGGTTGAGTAACTTGGCTGTTTGAGCAAATTCCTGGATTTTTTTTCTATTTGAGGACATAGAAGAGTTGTGCAAAATGTTTCTGAGCCCCATTAAGAATCCTCTATACTTCTACGTCTCATGGTAAAGAGGATGGAGTCTCCAGGTAGTTAGCCTGAGGGTGGCCATATCTGGATGGACTATTGTGACACCAGCTGGAATCAAAAGAGATCAATGACAAGTAAGATAGAAATCTCTTTGACATCAAGAGAATAGTGGTAAACCATGGCTTCCTGGATCTCCATGGAGTCACAAAGGGGCTACTGGAATTGTCTCTCCTGATCTTGTCAAGAGTCTATAGAATGAGAAAAGTGTATCGAAATGCTCCCCTCTGCTTGCAGAGAAGAGCATCTCCAAGAATGTCCACACTTTGAACCCTGTAGAGTACATTGTGTTGTGAATAGACACAAAGGCTTTCACCATGGGCATACTTGTCTACAAGGGAATCAAAGGCACCGATAGAGAGGGCCCATTTGTGTGTGTTCTGCTCTGTCCTGTTCTTTGTATCTCCCAAAACATTGTCCATGCTGGCAACATGGATGGGAATATCCCAGTTGTGAAGATACCACTCCCATACAAGAAGTGAGAAGCTGAAGAGACATTTGGATCATGTACCACCTTGTTTATTCAAACAGTACACTGCACTAAAATTGTCTGGCATTTTGAATGACTTTGTCCCAAAGAACAGATCTAAACACCTTGAGGGCCTTGAAGATGACAAAGAGCTCTAGCATGTTGGAGAGATCTCTTGCAATCACGCCATTTGACATTAATTTTCAGATTGCCACAATAAGCCTGCCCATCCCAGTAAAGAGGCATCGGTGGTGACAGAGACAACTAACTTGGGTTCTTGAGATGGCATGCTGTAAAAGAGATTTGACAGAGAATTCCACCATAGAAGATTCCTCCGAACAGACTGAGGAGATAACTTCTTGAGGGGCTGTCGCACTCCATGCTGAAGGCCATGAGGAACCACACCTATTGAGGTACACCAAGAAAAAAGTGTCATCGTGGTAGCCATAAGGCCTAGCAATTGTTGGATCACCCTGTTTGTGGATATAAATGCTCTTGCCACTTGCAGTTTAAAATGCACCAACTTCTGAGCCCTGTCAAAGGGTAGGAAGACATAATTCTGTATAGAATCTAGTTGGAGCCTGATGTTCTGGATGGATGTAGAAGGAATAACTTGCAATTTTTCCAGGTTTACATGAAGGTCCAAATCTGCCAGTATATGAAATGTGTAACTGATATCTATTGGTAGTTTCTGATAGGACTTGGCCACCAAGAACCTATCATCAACATATAGAAACACCATGATTCTTCTAGTGCAGAGAAAGGCTACCACAGGGGCAAGGCATTTTGTGAAGTCCCTGGGTGTGGTCGGCAGCCTGGAGGGTAGAACTCAGAACTGGAACACGGCTGATGAAATGCAAGTGTTTCCCATTATTATGTTGGATAAAAATGCCACATTGGTACTTACTGTGAAGGTGCATTCAGGGGTTGGGAGAGAAGAGGAATCCAGAACTCATTACACTTGGGATGTCCCTGTCACCACCCAGAGAAGAGGCAGGAAGAAATTTCAAGTTAAGTCTTGTGATAGCTGGAGGGGACCGTTCACTCCTCCCCCCTCCAGCCACCATGAGGACCAGTTCCCTGACTAGCAAAGCTCAGCCTATTGAAAACTTCTGAGAACAGACACCCACCCCCAGATCTTGAAGAATGGTAGATCCGGGGGAGGTGTTTTAATGATGGGCATGGAGACGAGCACAGGGGTTGGCTAGGACGTGGTTACGCCCTGGCTAGGAGGAGGCACGGGCAGGCCTCAGGCAGGGCCTATTTTACTCTTTGCCGGCCCTGGCTTCCTACTCTTTTCCATTGGATTGAAGAGGGGAGAACATCTATCACTTGGAACCTTTTCAAACCCGGAGGGAGAGCTAAGTTGGCTGTGCTGTGCTAGCGAGGTTGTATGATTGAGCAGCCCAGCAGTGTGGTTATGTGAATGTGCCTGCTGAGTGATTCTTGATAATGGAGGGTGGTGTGGAGGCTTTGCTTTTAGTTTGCCTTTAACTTCAACTTTTATCATTAACTCTGGATTGCTTTTAATATTTTGAGTAATTTAAATTGCATTGATTTTAGCCAATTTTAAATCTGAATTGCTATAACCTAACTTTGAAACTCTTTGAAACTCTGATTGATTTTAATTAATAGACTTTTATCGCACAGAGCCTTTAGAACCTTAGATTGTTATTACACTGGTTACTTCTGGCCTCCTTTGTTCCCCTTTGTTTCCCGGCTGCTCCACGTGGCCGGCGCCCCCACACACACACACTGGCAGCTTCGGGCCTCGGCGCCCCCCCGTCCCTGCGACTGCGGCTTCGGCTTGTTCCCAGCTGCTTGATCCCAGCCGCTGTGGCCTCCACGTGGCCGGCAGCCTCCCCTTATGGACGGCTTTGGCCCCCTTTTGTTCTCAGCCATTGCGGCCTCAGGCGGCTCTGGGCCTCAGCGCTCCCCCACTCCTTTGTTCCCGGCTGCAGCGGCCTCCACGTGGCCAACGGCCTCCCCTCCCGGGCGCTCTTCCCAGCCACTGTGGCCTCGGGCGGCTTCAGTCCTTGGCCCTCCAGCCCTTCCCCCCTTTGTTCCCAGCCACTGCGGCCTCGGCGGATCTGGGCCTCAGCGCCCCCCCCAATCCTTTGTTCCTGGCTGCAGTGGCCTCCACGTGGCCGGCGGCCTCCCCTCCCGGGTGGCTTTGGGCCTCAGCAGCCTCGCTTTGGGCCTTGGCGTTCCCAGCCCATGTGGCCGGCGGCCTCCTTTGTTCCCAGCCGCAGCGGCCTCCACGTGGTTGGTGGGCGGCGGCCTCTGCCCCCCCTCCCCGCGCACTTGCGACTTCAGGCCTCAGCCCTCGGGCCCTTCCAGCTGCTTCCTCCCGGCCGCTGCACCTCCCCCCCACACCCATTGATTCGGGCCTTTGGCAGGCCTTTTCTCTTTCCCACATGCTTTTAGTTATTTTGAATTAGCTTTTAGTTTTTAGAATTAAGCTGGTTAACTTTAGGTTACTTTTGGAACTGTTACTTTTAAGTCACTTTATGACTTACTTTTAAGTTACTTTTTGAATTACTTTTAATTATTTTGAATTAGCTTTTAGTTTTTGGAGTTAACTTTTAGTTAACTTTAGATTACTTCTGGAACTTCTTTTATAATTACTTTTCAGTTCCTTTTAGTTATTTTGGAACTATTCTGAATTACTTTTAAGTTACTTACATTTCAGTTACTTTTAAGTGACTTTTGAATTACCTTTTGAAATATTTTTAGAATTTTTAAATTTAAATTTCTTATACTTTAGCCAGGTTCTGCAGTTATTGCTTATAATTTAGCCAGATTCTTCAGTTACTTTTACTTTTTGATTAATTAATTAATTGAATTTTAAATTGCTTATAACTCACTGTTAGTAATTACTTTAACGAGATTCTTCAGTCACTTTTAAATTACTTTTTGATTAATTAATTGATTTTTAAATTGCTTATAACTTACTGTTATTAATTACTTTAGTGAGATTCTTCAGTCACTTTTAAGTTATTTTTGAATTACTTTTATCATTACCTTACTGTAATTACTGCAGTAATTACTTTTGGAGTCCTTCTACATGGCCCCCAGAAAGGCAAAAAGGGGGGGTAAGGGTCCGCAGCCCGCAGAACCCGCCTGTCCTTGTGATCCAGTAGAGGGCACCCTACAGCAAATTTTGGACCGCCTGCAGGCCTTGGAGGAGGCACATCTTCCAAGGCCACTGAAGCGTCCGGCAAGGGACAATGCGGGGGGTTGACCAACGATGTTGCTAACCAATTTCATGCCCGCATTCAGGCCTTGGAGGAACAGGGGGGTATGGCGAACTGTGAAGCACAGGATGAGGATGAACCACCTGGAGAAGGACCCAGCAGAACACAGCCGTCTGCTCCCCTGGCTCAGAGTGAGTTGCAAAATGACACTGCCAACATGCTGGCTTGGCCTTGGAGCCAGCCTGATGCTAGCAATGATTCTAACACACAGGGATTTACCACCCCTCCAGGCAGCCCAACCAATGCCATGTATGGTTGGTATCCAGGGCCACAGGGGGGTGGACTACCATTTATGTCCCCATACATGTTGAGCCACCTTGGTTCGCCGCCCCTCAGTGGTCAAGGACCAATGGTACCACCCCACAGTCCTTTAGGCCTTGATCAGGCACCTGCTTTGGGGGAACATCTGGCCCCCTCTACAAAAGACAAGATATTGAAAGGGGAATATATTGATATTTTCTCACTCCTCTACCGGGAGCTGGACAAGGAGAAAGATGAATTGGATGAGAAGAAAAAAGAGAAGATAAAAAGGAGGTGCATCGATAGGACGTGGTCTAACTGGTTGGCAGGCTTCCTGATATACCCGACCCTAAGGTGGGACGTTATTAACTCACACCTGTGGTTGCAAGTTATGTCCCCAAGCTGGCCCATACTGGGGGAAAGGGCGCAGAGCGGGCACTTGTTGCAGAATGCCATGTCTGCCAATGCTGTGCGCCAGTCAACCCAGCCAACAACTCAAAATCGCCGGCTATTATGCTGGGAGTTTGGCTCCAAAGGGGCTTGTGCACGCCGCCCCTGCAATTTTTGTCACAAGTGCTCCATCTGTGGCGGGGGACACTCATTCCGCAATTGTCCCAAGGGGAAAGACAGTTTAATAGGGACCAGCAGGGAGGAAGAAAGGGCCCAAACAACCCTGCTTAAAAGAGTCCCAGTCCAATTAGGCTGGATGTTATAGCTGCCTGGCTGTGCATTTACCCAGACTGGTCGGCAGCTCATCATTTACGGGAGGGTTTTCATGAGGGCTTTTGCATCCCTTACCAAGGGGTGCACAAGCCTTACATTGCGCTTAATTTAAAATCAGTACGTAGATTGGAACAACAGGATCAGGAAAGCATTGGAGGGATGGGCCAGACAGAGGGGGAAAGCAACTGATAATAGACAACCCCTTTCCCCAGCAATTCTGAAAGGCCTTTTTCAGGTATGGCCCAATATTTGTGCAACACCGTTTGAGGTGGCATTGCTCCACGCAGCTTCCCTTACGGCCTTTTTTGGCACCTTGCGCATTAGCGAGTTGGTGGTAGCGTCAAAGAGGGACAAATATGGTCTGGCCCTTACTTTGGGGGATATCAGCATGGGCACAAAAGAAGTAACAATCCTGATTAGGCATTCAAAAACTGATCAGCTGGGGAAGGGTGCGAGTATCGTCCTCCGGGAGTGCCAAGACAGGACCCTTTGCCTGGTAGCAGCTTTAAGGGGCTATCTAAAATTGCATCCAGCCCTGTTCAGCCCCCTTTTTTGCCATGCCGACGGATCTCCCCTGACAAGGTATCAATTTTGGGCTATCACAAACAATGTGTGGGCACACCTGGGCTTGGGCGATGTGCGTTTCTGTTCCCATTCCTTTATAACTGGGGCAGCCTCAACAGCCGCCGCGATGGGCATGCAGCCAGAAGCCATTAAGAAGATGGGCCGATGGAAATCCGGTGCTTATAAGTGATATGTCCGTCGAATTATCTATTGAATGGAAATACTGTTGTTCTGTGTTCTGTGACTGTGTGCTCTTTCTTACAGATGCAAGATCCCGTGTATTGATTTGTGGCCACAGCTTTGTGTATTGGGCAGCACGCTATGCCAGGAAAAGCCACTTCGGTCCACAGCTAGGTCTCGGCGACATTGCCTCGGTTGAACGGCTTGGCAAGAGGGGTTTGAAGTGGAATGGATTAATCAATTTGCTGTTTCAGAAACGTCGTGGACCTCCTCCGCATGTTCTGGTGATACATCTGGGAGGGAATGACCTGGGCCTGTTGAAAGGCAGAGCCTTGACCCTCCAGGCTCTCGCAGATCTGCAGCGTATCAAGGTGGCGTATCCGCACATTTTCCTGGTTTGGTCTGACATCATTCCACAACTGTCTTACCCCAGTGAGGGGGCCCCGAAGCTGGACATAGCCCGAAAGAAGGTGAACAAGGCTGTTCACCAGGCAATGGAGGAAGGCCTTGGCCATTTCATCAGGTACCCGGGCATTTCATACAAATGCCCGGAGCTTTATAGGGTTGACGGGGTCCACTTGTCTGACAGGGGGATCCAGTTATTTCTTGAGGGTATGCGAACGGGCGTGAGGGCTGTATTGGCCTCCTGGTTGGGGGATACGGGCTAAGTAGACACTTGCCCCTTATGTATGGCAAGAAGTGGGGAGACAAGATCTGGCGTTCACCTATGGCAACCTCAAGCTTGAGTGGAAGGATTGACCTTACTAAGCTGTACCGGCATCTGAATGAATGGGGTACAGCAAGGTAGGCTATCCTTGGGGCCAGCATCGGGTTGTGATCCTCCTCAGAGTCTTAGACCATCAAAATGAAGATCCTTGCTTCAAGAACGGCTGTTTCTTCACAGTAAACAAACAATTATAGACTCCAGTAAATCTACTCTACTGGGGTTTAACAAATTGGGTTAGACCTAAACTCTGAAATCTGCAAGACAGGCTTAATGACAGACCATATAATTTAAAATAAGCACGTTTCCTCTCTGCCCACAAAGTAAAACACGAACTATGTATCTAAGGATTCTAGAACCTTAATTTTTAGGATAGCCACATAAAATGAAAAGAGTTTTGCACAGAAATGTTAATCTTACCTGACTGGCTACAAGATAAAGCAACTCCCCAAGGGTAGGTAAAAGGCACTGTTTTAATTTACTGTTCCTGAAGTTGTCTCTGATCAATTCAGTTAAGAGAGTGACTGCCTGTAATAAAACAAAATGACCATATTAGCAAAAGTGGAATGCAGCATGGAAACTGTCAATTACCCACCTTTACAGAAAGGAAAGCAAAGGATAAAGATGATAAACTAAAAGCACATACAGCGCCTTGTGTAACTCTTAATTCCTCACCTCCTTGACTTTTCTGCATTTTGTTGTATTTTTAACCTGAAAGTGAAATGTATTTGTTTTGTCTAGAGGTGGGGGTTGGTGTTTTGGCAGTCCCTGTGCTATTATTACTACATATATCTATATCCTGTCTTTTTCATAGTCTGGCAGTCATGTGGCTTACAAAAAAATACAAAATTAAAACAGATACAGCTAAAAACATTACATCATACAAAAATTGAAAATATAATTAAAATATTGGTAAAATTAAAAGCAGTTAAAAGCAAACCATTAAAAATCTAAACACAGCACATGAAAGGCCCTTTCTTCCAGAAAGAACTGCCTGCAAAAGCACAGCAAGCAGGTTGCCAGTCTAGAAAGGAGGTCCAGAGTTCAGGAACAGCCACTAAGAAGACCTTTTCCTGTGTTTCCACCAGATGTACCCTTGAGGGTGGTGGAAAAGAGAGAGGGGCCTGCCCAGAAGATCTTGAGACATAGACAAGCTCATATTGGGAGCTATAGTCTTTCAGATGCACAGTTAAGTCTGGAAATAAGTGGGCATGGACACAATTTTCATAATTTTGGCTCTGTAGCCCACCACAGTGGATTTGAAATGACACAACCACGATGGAATTGAAGCTTTAATTCAAGAGGCTGAACATATCATATGAAATGTTTAGGAATTGCAACCATTTTCATACACAGTCTGCTTATTTCAGGGGCAAATGTAATTGGACAAGTTAACACCATCATAAATAAAATGTTCATTTTTAATATTTTGTCAAGAATCCTTTACAAGGAATGACTGCTTGAAGCCTGGAATGCATGGACAACACCAAACACTAGACATGCTCCTTTGTGATGCTTTGCCAAGCCTTTACTGCAGTTGTCTTCAATTGTTGTTTGTTTGTGGGTCTTTCTGCCTAAGGTTTTGTCTTCAGCAAGTAAAATGCATGTTCAATCAGGTTGAGATCAGGTGACTGACTCAGCTATGGCAGAATATTCCACTTCTTTGCCTTTAAAAACTCTTCAATTGCTTTTGCAGTATGTTTTGGGTCACTGTCCATTTTTAAAGTGAACTGCCATCCAATCAACTTTGCTTAATTTTGCTGAATCTGAGCAGACAATATATCCCTATATACTTTAGAATTCATCCAGCTGCTCTTGTTTTCTGACATGTCATCAATAAACACTAATGACCCACTACCACTGGAAGCCCATGCCATCATACTGTATCCACCGTGTTTTACAGATGGTGTGATATGCTTTGGATTACGAGCCATTCCAAGCCTTCTCCATACTTTTTTCTTCACATCATTCTGGTACAGGATGATCTTAGTTTCATCTGTCCAGCAGCTGAGTAGATCTTTTTCCTGATAATATCCAATTTTCTGCCCTCAGGATCCACTGGAGTCATCTGCATACAGCATTGCTGTCTATGCTGAGATGCCTCCACAACAACTGAATTCAGGTGGGGGCGCTCCTGCAGCCAATGTTGTCTCCAGAAATACAGTATAAGTGGTCGATCCACTTCAACATCGACGGGATCGAGGATGGATTCTCCTATGAGCCCTGCGTAAGCTTCAACAGCGAAGGAAGCACAGGAAAGTTGGCCACAGGAGGGGCCTTGGATTTGATCTGATGGTAGATGGGATCCACCGGATTGGATTCCTTCTCTGGAATCTTCAAATCCAGGGCGTGGAACATCCTCACAACCTGTTTGGCAAGTGTACGAACATCATCAGTGGGCGACAATGAATCTTTGTCCAACAGGTCAGGCAGTGGAGAAGAAGCCTGCGGTACATATAAGATGGAGGAGACCAACGAAACCAAGGAGGACAACGATGGCAAAGTGCTGCGAGGTTGATGATGCAGCGAAGTAGTCCGTATCGGAGGCATTGGTGGTACCGGAGGCAGAGGACGATGCTCAGGCCGTACTGGGAACACTTGACTCCCTTTATCTTTCATGAGAGGCTTGACAGGCCAAAAGCAGTCGGAGGAAGGCTTCTCCAACCCATGAAAGGAAATGTGCAGCGGTGAATGGTAGTGAGTGTGTCCAGTCTCTGAGCCCGAACCGAATTGAGAACGATGGATGAACGTAAGACCCTGGGATCTCAGTGGAGACATCAGTGAGCAGGCCACATCATAGGCACCATAGGAATGCTTGAGTATGAGAAGCGAGGTGACAGAGTTGGAGCCCTTCCAGCCACATCTTGAGATGTGGTCTCAATGTCAACGTATATCATCTCCTTACTGAGGTGTTTGTCCTGTGAAACTATAAACACTGGGGACTGAGCCTGAGTAGTAGGGCAAGTCTGGAGTTCTTCAGAGACATTGCCCACCTCCACCTGCACAATCTCCAAAGAGGTAGACGGAGTCACCTCCGGAGAGTGGGACTGGCTTCGAGCACGAGCCTCCATCTCCATCACCTGGGCTGCTACAGGTGTAGGAACTGACTCTGCCAGTATTGCAACGATCTCAGCAGGTTGAGACTATGTCACAGGCTCAGATGCCATGGCGGCTACCGCAGTGGACCTTAGGCACTTGGCTGGGTGAGAAGAAGTGTGTTTCTCCTTCTTCAGCTTGTCCTGTTTGGATGTTCGACGATTCTCAGTCCCGAGCAGATGTGGAGGGCCTTGGATCATGGTCCCGTGGCGGTCCCGTGGCAGTCGAGAGTGTGTGAGATCGCGGCACGGCCTCCGGGTCTGAAGCCACAGATTGACGTTGGGGTGGGCTCGAGGACTGGTTCTAGCGCTCGGCAGTCGGACTTACTGATGGGGAGCAACCCCTCTTTTGAGGCTGGACAGCCGAAGTTTGGGCAGCCGAAGTAGAGGCAGATGCAACTCCTAGAAACAACATCTTCTCGTACAGAAATGACTTGAGGTGAGAAGAACGTTGCTTATGAGCTTGAGGGGTGAAGGCCCGACAGTGAACACAAGCATCCACATTGTGGGCCTCACCCAGGCAAATGAGGCACTTCGAGTGCCCATCAGAGCTTGGGAGCTTTGCTTGGCCAACAGAGCACCATTTGAAGGCAACAGATTTAGATGCCATAACCGACAAGCAGGGTGAGACAGAAGAGTCAAGCCAGTCCAGGTCATGCCAAATCTGATGGAAACAAGCCCAAGGGTCAAGGAGAGAATGAAAGAACCGAAACAGTCCAAAGGCCAAAGCCAGAAAATCACAATGAAGTCAGTAGAGAATCCAAAAGCAAAGTCCAAGAACAGTCCGAGTAAGTCGAGAGTAAGACCGAAAGTGAAAGAGCTCTAGCGATAGAGGTCCCTTCGTGCTGCTCGCGCAGCAGACGAAAAGGAACTGAGGGGGTTTAGGCAGAAGCACATTTAAAGGGACCATTAGGATGGACAGAGTTACCTCCAAGATGTTGCAAAACATATTCTGCCTAGCAATTCTAGAGTGTTCCGAGTGCTCTGCACAGGCGCAGAAGTTACCCATTGTGTGTATTCACAGAGACCGCGAAGATGATCAGCTTTTTTTTCATTATTAATTTTGACTGAATATGAATTATTTGTCAACATTGTCCAATGTTTTAACACCATGTATTTAACAACTTTTTCTTTTCTCCTCTTCTGATTTAACTTTTAACACTTGATATCGTCAATCAATATCATGCATATAATAAAATACAAATAATTATACAAATAAAATGTATTTTCTCTATTACGACTTCCCTGTTTGGTCCAATCTTCCAGAAACTTTACAATTTTAAGTATCTTGACTTTGTTTACAATATATTAGTACTTTTTCTTCCTTATATCTCAGATTCGTTTTCTAACTTTCATGTTTGTTCCCTTTCCCTTATTGTTGTTCTTCCCTTCATCTGTCTAATTTGTTATCTCCTGAGATCACCATACTCTCCTCTTACTTTTCCCTTTCTATTTTTGTGTTGTTTCATTTACCTACCCTCTTCTCTGATTTTATTTAAATTAACTCTTCTCTATACTTTTTATATCCCTTTCCTTTCCATTTTATCTCTTTCACTTTTCTTTTTCTCCTTTCCCTTTCTTTCCTTCCTCCCAGTTTCCTCATCCCTTCTCTCACCCTCTCACTTACCCTACCTTCCTTTTTATATGTATGTATTTTATTTCCTTTTCTCTTTCTCCATCTTCTCCTCTATTTTCTCCTCTTTCGTTTTCTTTTTTTATTATTTTATTCTCCCAAGCCTCTTCTACCTTCTTTTTCTACTACACCTCTTATTACTCTGTACACCCTTTAACACATCCTCTTACCTTCTCATGTACTTTAGACCTTCTTTTCTCAATCTTCTCCTTTCCTTCAATTTTGAATCTTTACACGTAAATCAATCTGTTCTTTTCCTACCTCTTTAATTCTTTACTGCATCTTTTCTTCTACCTCTCCACTGATGCCCCCTTGTCATGGGAGAGAGGCTTAAGTACCCTAATGATGTTTTGAGCTATGCTGGCGGTGGCATACTAGCCACCGGTAGGGTCTCCCATGCCAAACAGGTCAAAACCGAAGGGTCTGACAAAGAGAGTCAAAGGGCAAGATGGGCTCTCTAGCCTTAAGGCAACCATCCTAGGAGAAGGAAAACTCTAATCCCAAACCCGGGCAGATGGTGCTCGTCCAGCCCTGTAAGGTCAAGCATCTAAGAGAAGGAAACTCTAATCAAACCTATGACCCGAGGGCCTCGTTGCTACCATCCATGCTTGCAAGGCCACAGCAGATGAACCTTAAGTTTAAAGGGTGAGGCCAGTTCTGTGCATGCTGTGCTCCACCAGAAAAATCCATTGCACAGGCTCGAAGGACAAATCCAGTTCCAAAAAAGCCCTGTAGCGATAGGTGAGGGACGAAACAGCAGGTGTAAAGATGCACTGGAAGCCACAGACCCAACCCTGCATGCATGCGGTTCAGGACTTTGGTTGCTCGAGGCTGACCTGGGAGATGACAGTCTTGTTTGGCAGCATCCTGAATGACCAAGCAGCCTTTTTTAAGGAGAGCACTGCTTGCTCCATATGGAGAGGGGCCTAGAAAAGGTGGCCTAACGAAAGCTCATCCCCATCTACCTGGTTGGCTAGCCGTGGCCAACGGGCATCTTCTGATGCAGTCAAACCAAGGCAAAGAAACAAAGGCACACACCGGCCTCCAAAGGTGTAAATAAACTGACACTTGCATGCTGGAACATCAGAACCATACGAGACTCTGCAGATAGTGGATGGTCTGAGTGTCGTTCTGCTCTAATAGTCCATGAACTATCACGACTTAATATTGACATCACTGCTCTTAGTGAAGTTCGTCTCCATGAGGAAGGCAGCCTTAAAGAACACGGCGGCAGCTACACACTTTACTGGTCTGGCAAACCCAAAACCGAAAAACATCTTTCAGGAGTAGGCTTTATGATTAAAAACTCCATTGCCTCCAAACTCGAAACCTTGCCAACAGGACACTCTGATCGCATTATTTCCTTACGCATCCCACATGTTGATCTCTTTAGTATATATGCCCCAACTATGCAAGCCGACCCTGTAGAGAAAGACAAATTCTACACAGACCTACGCCAACTCATACAAAATGTCCCTAGAGAAGATAAAATTATTATCCTTGGTAACTTCAATGTCAGAGTAGGAAAGAACTCCAAAGCCTGGAAAGGTGTCTTAGGCAAGCATGGTATTGGAAATTGCAATGATAACGGACGCCTCCTGCTAGAGTTCTGTGCAGAACAACAGCTGACTATAACAAACACCATCTTTCAGCACAAAGATAGCTTGAAGACAACCTGGATGCATCCCTGATCCAAACATTGGCACCTCATTGAGGTCCGCCAGAGAAATATTCGCGATGTCCGTCATACCCGAGTGATGCCCAGTGCAGAATGCCAAACAGATCATCGCCTTGTAAGATGTAAACTAAATCTTCATCTTAAGTACAAACCTAAGAGGGGTGGCATCTTAAAGAGGAGACTCCAAGTCAACAATCTTCAACAAGCTACCATGAGAGACAACTTCCAGGCAAATCTGCAAACAAAACTTGAAGACCATCCTACATATCCTTCTCCTACAGTGCTTTGGCAACATATCAAAACCAGTATCCTCCAGTCTGTGGAAGAATCCCTCGGGTTCTCCCACAAGAAAAATCAAGACTGGTTTGATGAAAACAACCAAGAGATCCAGGAGCTTTTGGCAAAGAAGAGAACTGCTCACCAGGCATACCTTGCCCAGCCAACTTGCCATGTAAGAAAAGCAGCTTTCCGCCTCACATGTAGTAAACTACAACAAAAACTCCAAGACATGCAGAACAAGTGGTGGATCAATATAGCAGAAAACACAACGCTGCGCAGATCTGGGTGATCATAGAGGATTTTATGAAGCTCTTAAAGCAGTATTTGGACCTACTTATCAGGTCCAAAGCTCCTTATACAGTACAGATGGTCAAACATTAATTACTGATAAAGCCTCCATCCTGAATCGATGGGCTGAACACTTTTAAAGTCTCTTTAGTGTCAACGGAGTAGTCCAAGGCTCTGCTATCCAACATATGATACAAAAACCAATGAAAAATGAATTGAACATAGCTCCCACTTTGGATGAGACCCTTAAGGCCATACAGCAGATGAAAAACGACAAGGCAGCTGGGATTGATGGAATCCCACCTGAAGTTTGGAAACACAGAGGTCATGCACGTCATGATAAATTCCACGAGCTCCTTGTGAATTGCTGGGGAAAAGGGGAACTGCCACCAGATCTCCAAGATGCAGTCATCATCATCATGTACAAGAAAGAAGGAGCAAAATCTGATTGCTCAAACTATCGAGGCATAACATTGCTCTCTATTGCTGGAAAAATCCTTGCAAGGATACTCCTGAACAGATTAGTTCCTGCTATTGCAGAAGAACTTCTTCGTGAAAGTCAATGTGGCTTCAGAGCCAATAGGAGTACTGCACATATGGTATCTGCCCTTAGACAACTGCAAGAAAAATGTAGGGAGCAGAACAAGGGTCTCTATGTAACATTTGTCGACCTCACCAAAGCCTTCGACACTATGAGTAGAAAAGGTCTGTGACAGATCCTGGAAAGACTAGGATGTCTCCCCAAATTCCTTAAAATGATTATCTTGCTACACGAGGGCCAGCACGGTCAAGTCAGATATGGTGATGCTCCTTCAGAGCCCTTTCTAATAACTAATGGAGTGAAGCAAGGTTGTGTTCTTGCACCAACTTTATTTACAATCTTCTTCAGCATGATGCTCCAAAGGGCTACGGCAAAGCTTGAAGAAGACAGCATGTATATACGTTACCATACTGATGGTAGCTTGTTTAACTTAAGCCGTCTGAGGGCTCGCACTAAGACTCTAAACTATCTAGTCCGTGAGCTGCTCTTTGCTGACGATGCTGCCCTTGTTGCCCACACAGAAGCAGCTCTGCAGCGCCTAACATCCTGCTTCGCAACAGCTGCAGAGCTGTTTGGGCTGGAAGTCACCCTGAAGAAAACAGAAGTTCTTTACCAGCCTGCACCACAGGACGAACACCACCATACCCACATTGCCGTCGGCAAATCTGTGCTCAAGTCCGTTCAGCAGTTCACCTACCTGGGAAGCATCATCTCCTCAATGCCAAGATTGACAAAGAGATCGATCACAGATTAGCAAAGGCATATAGCGCATTTGGAAGACTTCACAAAGGAGTCTGGAGTAATAAACACCTGAGGCGAAGCACAAAAATCAGTGTGTATAGAGCCATTGTACTGTCTATTCTCCTTTATGGGTCTGAAACATGGGTCACCTATCGCCACCACTTACGACTCCTTGAACACTTTCATCACTGCTGTCTACGCACAATCTTAAATATACACTGGACTAACTATGTGACGAATGTTGCTGTCCTTGAGCAAGCAGGGATCACCAGCATTGAGGCTATGATATTGAGAACACAGCTGCACTGGGCAGGGCATGTTTCTAGGATGGAGGACCATCGCCTCCCAAAAATAGTGCTCTATGGTGAACTCGCCATGGGTCAGCGTAAGAGGGGTGCTCCAAAAAAGCAATACAAGGACTCCCTGAAACAACATCTCAGGCTCAGCCAAATTGATCACCAACAATGGTCCACCCTGGCCTCATATCGGGAGGCATGGAGACACACTATCCACAATGCTGCAGCTTTATTTGAGAACTCATGCCAAACAAGTCTTGAAGAGAAACGACAACGCACAAAGACTCACAACCCAGAAACATCACCCAAGGAGACCTTCTGCTGTGCTTTCTGCAACCTGACTTGTTTATCTCGGATTGGCCTTTTTAGTCATCAGCGCACTTGCAGAAAGCGCGGGATGAGTCCTTCCTAAATCTTTGTTTGCGAAGAAAAGCCAGAGAGAGAGAGAGAGAGAGAGAGATGGCTCCATCAGTCCCCATTTCTGCTTGCAGTATTCTCTCACTCTATCCCAGTCTGTTCCTTGTATTTCCTTTGATTTTTGCCTTAGTTCCAGTGTCACTTTATCCATACAAGCTATATCTAAAGTTTTTTCCAACCATTTATCCATTGTTGGTACTATCTTCTGTTCCATGAAACAGCTTTTGAGTCAATTGTCCAATTACTTTTGGTCCCTTGAAAAAGGGGGTTACATATTGAAGAGCTGTAATTCCTAAACCCTTCTTCCAATTTGGATGTGAATATGCTCAAATTAAAGCTGAGAGACTGCACTTTAAGCCCATATTCATTATTTAACTGTAACTTGAATTTATTTTGGTAAACAGCCAAAATAACAAAACTTGTGTCAGTGTCCAATTATTTCCAGACCTAACTATAGCACCCAGGAGGTCCCTGGACAGAAAATTTGGCCTCCAAACCCACCAAAGGGCTTATCCAGAAATGAAAAGGTTTCTCGAAGTATCAAAACTTTCCAGTTCTTTTTGTCTTCATTTTACCTGCTTATTTATGGTTTAGTAGCCAAACCCTTTCTTGAAATATCCTGGGTTTCTCTGACTCCTCTCTCCCTTACATTCTTCCTCATCCTCCCACTGATCACATGCCACTTCTTGACTCAGGCAACATTTCAGAAACTGACTTTCACCAATTGCCACTGAGCCCTTTTTAATTATTAATCAGGAGTTATAATCAAAGTGTTATAGTACTTTAGCAATATTACACTAGTTAAGCATTAGGAGCATTTTCTTTTATGGCTAATATTCTTCTTTCCCTCACTTGATCTCTGTTGAAGCTGGGTTCTGGGAAAAAAATGCTATGTTGCTTGGCAGCAACCATCTTAGTTAGCTACAGTATAGCACAGCCAGCCATGGAGAAGTACATTTCATTTTGGGAAATATTGGTTTAACTTAAACTGACCTGGGGAATGGGAATGAAAAGTCCTTGATAATATTGGGAGTTCCCTGGGAATACTTTGGGATAGGGGGAAACATCATGTATATCTCCCAAATAAAATCAGTTTGTACAAGAGCAAAACCTGGAATTTTCAGAGACTTTTTTCTTGTATGGAGAGGCTCACAATTGCCCACTCCTGTTTCAAATCAAACCTCATATGGAACATACACTGGGGGGGGGGGTCCAAGAGCCTTCTGAAAGTGAGATTTGGCTTTCAGACAAAAAGTGCAGTCCCTAAATGCCTTATTTTTAAAACCAAAAATGGGGATGGCAATGTCTTAGCAAATTTGGTTACAGCAGCTGAGGTCAGAGCCTCAAGATAAATAGGCAAGAAAAGTGCATTATCAAGTCTCAGGCAATTCATTGTAAGTAACCTCAGTATTTCCGAGTCTGTCAGAAATCACTCATCTTGAGATAACTATCTTGGGTTTTTTTTAACTGATGGGTAAGTTAAGAATGAGAACCAGCATGGTGTAGTGGTTTGAACACTGGACTATGACTCTGGAGAATAAGGTTTGAATTCTTGCTCAGCCATGGAAATCCACTGGATGACCTTGGGCCAGTCATACAATCTCTGCCTCAGAGGAAGGCAAACCCCCTCTGAACAAATCATGCCAAGAAAACCATGTGATAGATTCATCTTAGGATTGCCATAAGTCAGAAATGACTTGAATGCACACAACAACATTAAGAATGGCTTAAACCATGCAACAGGGGGAAAAAAACCCTGGATAGCTAGAGACTCTTGTCATTTTACTTTTGTAGTGATAGCTACACTTTGAGATTCACAGCAACCATATAAATTTCTAATAGTACCTTATGCTGACCAGATATTGAGAGGTTGATATGACTGATCATTCTAGAAAGGTGTAAGAAGCAATCCACCACCATTGGGATATTCTCTCATGCCAGCCAATTAAAGCAGGAGATCAAAAATTCCAAACTGTTTAGTCCATTGCTCCCTCTCTCCCTCCCTTCAGTTTTGTTACATAGCTTTGACTGCTGCCAGTTATAGACAGTAACTCAGAGGAAGAATAGACAGAAATGGAGTGGGGGTGGATTGCTCCTGCAGTCTTCCTAGAATGATAACTCACAGTAGGCATCAACCTCTCAATCTCAGGACTGCTAAAGGAGCAATCCACAACTATTGGGATATACCCAAGCTGAACCCTTTATGGGAGGGAATGGCTGCTTGTTACTTGCATCACTGCTTGTAAGACAGTTTGCCCAGAGGCTGCTCATTAGGATGAACAGGTTACTTACCGTAACTATAGTTCTTCGAGTGGTCTTCTGTGAATTCACACAATGGGTTAATCCTGTGCCTGCACAGAGTACTTTGGAAACTTCTAGCAACTTCAATTTAAACTTTTGGGCAGTAGCTCCACCACCCCCTCACCCGTTGTATATAAGCCCCTACCTCTCACCAACTGCTCAGTTCCTTGTAGCTGCATTAAATACATTTTGAGAGAGGCAGGACACCAGAGGGGAGGAGGGTGGGTTTGTGTGAATTCACAGAAGACCACTCGAAGAACTATAGTTATGGTAAGTAACCTGTTCTTCTTCGTGGTCTCTGAATGCACAAAATGGGTAGATTAGCAAGCTCAGGAAAGAGGATAGTGGGGTGTCCTGACCAATAAAAACAAGACTACAGCATATTAAAATCAGAACAAACAACTGTATTAAGAGAGGTAGGTCAAAAGACGTATTTCAATCACCCAAAGGCGGTTGAGCAAGGACGGCTCTGGCAAGAGCTGCACCATCAGTTTCAGAAAAGTCCAGTTTGTATTTCTTCACAAAAGTGAGCGGTGTCACCCACATGGCTGCTCTTCAAATGTCTGGGAGCGGCACTCCATTCAGGAACGCTGTTGAGGTAGCTGTTGCTCTAGTAGAGTGGCTCTGTATGGAGGAAGGCAGAGGTGTGCCCACTGCTTCATACGAGATTTGGATAGTCGAGGCTACCCATTTGGGGAAATGCTGAGATGAGACAGTCTGATGTCAAATTCAAACTCCTTTTAAAGGTATACTGCTGCCAGAGTGTCCAGCCATTTCTCAGCCCATGCCAATATTCTAGCTGACTCCTTCAATAGTTGCTGAGATCTAGTTCCCCCTTGGTTGAAAAGGTACACTTTCATAGTAATGCGTAATGTTGACTGTATGTGCTTGGTTTTTTAAATTTTGTTTGCACGTTTTAAGATTGTTAACACAACTGCTCAAGAATCTACCATGTTTTTACTGAGTTCTTTCTCTGACTCTGCCCATCCTCCCTGGACTATCTGATCCTGACAATGGGCAACCCATCCATAAAGACTTGCACCCATCGTTATTTTTATTTTGTGGTACAAAGTTCCCGGATTCAAATTGCTTGGTTTGACCCACTAATGCAAATCTCTCTTTACCCACATTGGTATGGTCAGGATGACATGCCTTTTCCTTAGTATATGCATCTGACTAGGCCTCATGAAAACCTGCAATGTCCTTGTGCAGAATCCTGTCTACAAGACTAATTGAAGCATTGATACTAATATTCCCAGTACCTTGGCCAGATAGATCAAATCTGCTATCTTCATCTTCCTCAGTTTTATTAATAATAACAATAAAAATAAAATATATTTATATCCTGCCCCCCTGTTAAAACAATCAGGGTGGCTTCCAAAAATTAAAATACAAATACAGATTAAAATCCCTAAACACCACCCACCCCATCCTCCCCCATAAAAAGATATTAAACCAATATAAATTAAAAACAGCTAATCTAAAATCACATTAACAAAAATAATAAATCACCAACAAACTAAAAGAGGCCAGTTGCTCCTGAGGACAGGATCTAATTAGGAAAGGCCTGCCAAAAGAGATCCACCTTTAGTGCTTTTTTTAAAGCTACTCAGGCTCGTCATCTGACGGATCTCGTTCAGCAGGCCATTCCATAATTTGGGGGCGATTACCGAAAAGGCCCTCTGGGAGGTTACAGACAGCCTAGATTTTTGTGGCTGAAGCAAATTCCTCCCAGAGGACCAGAGTGCCCGGGGAGGACTGTATGGGAGGAGGCGGTTTTGAAGATAAGTTGGACCCAAGCCATTTACAGCTTTAAAGGTAATAACCAACACCTTATACTGGGCCTGGAAACTGATAGGCAGCCAGTGGAGAGATTTTAATACTGGAGTTATATGGTCTCTCCGAGATGTTCCCGAGACCACTCTGGCTGCCATATTTTGTACCAACTGAAGTTTCCGGACCAAGCATGAGGGTAGCCCACTGTAGAGCGCATTGCAGAAATGTAGACAAGAGGTTACCAGCGTGTGCACCACAGTCTCGAGGTCCCTTACTTCCAGGAAAGGGCGCAGCTGGCGTATCAGCCGAAGCTGATAACAGGCGCTCCTGACCGTCGCATTCACCTGACTCGTCATCTGAAGCAATGAATCAAGGAGCACCCCCCAGACTGCGAACACAGTCCTTAATGGAGAGTGTGGCCCCGTCCAGGACTGGAGTTTGCAACCCAAATCCTGGTTTGGGGGCCACTTCCATGAGCACCTCCGGTTTGTCTGGATTTAATCTCAATCTGTTTTTCCTCATCCAGCCCATTACTGCTTTAAGACAATCATTAAGAGGAGAGATGCCATCAGAATTTGAGGCCGATGATCGGGACAAGAAGAAATAGATCTGGGTGTCATCAGCGTACTGATAAAACCCAGACCCATAACTCCGAATAATCTCACCCAGTGGCTTCATATAGATGTTAAACAGCATCGGGGACAGGATGGCACCTTTCGGAACGCCACAAGTAAGCTCCTTTCTGCTGGAGCAGCTGTCCCTGAGCAGCACCCTCTGGGACCTGCCCGAGAGGAAGGATCGGAACCACTGGAGCGCAGTGCCTCTAATTCCTAACCCACTCCGGCGATCCAAGAGAATGCTATGATCTATTGTATCAAAAGCCGCTGAGAGGTCTAAAAGCACCAACAGGGTCACACTTCCCTGTCGATGCTTAGACGCAGGTCGTTGGTCAAGGCAACCATGGCAGTCTCAACTCCAAATCCCGTCCTAAAGCCAGTTTGAAATGGGTCTAGATAATCAGTTTCATCCAAGACCACTTGGAGTTGAAGTGCAACTGCCCTCTCGATCACTTTGCTCAAGAATGGTAACATAGAAACCAGCCTATAGTTGTTCATGTCCAGGGGGTCCAGGGAAGGTTTTTTCAGGAGTGGCCTAACGGCCGCTTCCTTTAAACAGGATGGAACATACCCTTCTCTGAGGGATGCATTGATGATGTCCTTAAGGAACACTATCAAGGCACCACCTCCGGATGGCCAGCCATGAAAGGCAAGGATCGAGAGGGCAGGTCGTCTTCTTCACTCTACCAAGTAGCTTGTCCACGTCCTCGGTACTCATAGATTGAAATTGATCCAGTAAACTTACATCAACCGAGTTGCTGGACACCTCGTCAATTCTTTCTGTCAAAATACTGGCATCTAAGTCGGCTCTTATCCGAGAGATTTTATCTGCAAAGAAGTTGTTAAATGCGTCACAGCAGGCCGTTGTTGGGTTAAGCAAGGGTTCTGCACAGGTATAACCTGTGTCATCTCCCTTACCACCCTAAACAGCTCTGCTGGATGGGACTCTGCAGACGTAATAAGTGCAGAGGAGAAGGATCTCTACGTTGCACGTATTGCTTCTCGATAGGACCAAAGGAAGTTCCTATGACGAGTCCTGTCGGATAAGTGTCGAGTTTTCCGCCAGTTGCGCTCTAGTCGTTTTTCAACCTGCTTCATTTTCCTAAGCTCTAATATATACCATGGCTTACAGTCTGGAGCGGGTTGGAAAGGAAGCCTGGGAGCGATCGTGTCGATAGCCTTGGTAAGGTCAGTATTCCAGGTATTAACCAAAGCTTCGACAGGGTCACCGGCGTTACCAACCATTAAACCCTCCAAGGCTTTCTGGAATCCTATTGGTTCCATTAGCCTTTGGGGGCGGACCATTCTAATGGGTCCACCACCCCCGGTGGGACAGGAAGAGACTCTTAGTTCAGTCTTGACCAGGAAATGATCCGTCCATGACAATGCGGTGGTTTTAATAACCTCCGCCCACGGATATTCCTGTTCTGTACTGAAGACCGCATTGAGGGTATGACCCGCACAATGTGTGGGCCCAACGACCATTTGCGATAGGCCCATGTTTGTCATGGTTCCCATGAATTCCCGAGCCACTCCAGATTTGTCAAGCTGGTCTCGAGTGGAATGTTGAAGTCACCCAAAACTAAAAGTCTGGGCAACTCGAACAGCAACTCTGAGACAAGCTGTGTCAGCTCGGTTAGGGAGTTTGCTAGACAACGGGGTGGTCGGTATACTAGCAGAATCCTCAAACTATCCCTGGGCCTCAGGCTAAGGTACATACACTCAAAGTGGACTGTGTTTCGGACAGGTATCCTGGTCAAGGTCAGATTGTTCTTATAAACCAGAGTGACTCCCTCCCCGTCCACTTCCCCTCACCTTCTCACTGACAGAATACCCGGCAGGGAGGGCCTGCATCCACGTGACAGCGCTATCCTCTCCCAGCCAGGTTTCTGTGAAGCAAGCCAGGTCGGCATCCTCATCCAAAAGAAGATCGTAAATAATGTGAGGTTTTTTCTTAACTGACCTGGCATTGCAAAGGAGCAAAGTAAGGTTCTGTGGAATGGTTGGTACGCTCTCCAATCCATTCCGGGAAACAGGGTGAACTGAAGGTGCAATAGCTAACAAACAGTGATCCCGCCTTCTTTCGTAACATCTGTTCACTCTGTTCCGACCATACCTCCCTTCCCCCAGCACAACTCCAATTTCCGCCCCCACTCCATTCCCAGCCTCAGCTGACTCCAATTGCAGGCTTGGGTCTTCCTGGCTGGCAGGCTGGTGTTCCTGAGGGGTGTAGGAGTGGCCTAAAGTGCCAGCCACTCCTGACCACGCCCCCTCTCACTGCTTCTCTGCTGCCAAAAGTCCTCAGGGCCCACTGCAGCCTTGTAGCCCGATGGAGTGGGGAGAAAAGGCTGCTGCAGGCTTGGAGTCCTTCTGGCTAGCTGGCTGGTGTTCCTGAGGGGTGTGGGAGTGGCTTAAAATGTCACACTCCTGGCCATGCCCCCTCCCGCTGCTGTTCTGCTGCCAAAAGTCCTCAGGGCCCTCTACAGCCTTCTAGCCCAAGTGAGTGGGGAGAAGAGGCTGCTTCAGGCTTGGAGTCCTTCTTATATTATTTCTTTCTTTATGCTCTGTTTCCTTCCCGTGGAAAGGAAAATACATCCCTTCTGTGTATTCATATCCACTCCCAAGTCAGTTATAATCTTTGTAGCTCTCAACTGACTTTTTTTTTAAAAAAATTAGAAATTCATAAGACTATAAACACTGCAGTGTCTGTTTGAGGTCATGCTCTGCCTTCTTTCTGCACCCAGCTTTCAGCACTATATCATCCAAATAGGGGAACAGCTGGATCCTCTGTTGTCTCAAAAATGATATTAATAGAATTAGTACTTTGGTGACAGCCCTGGGTGCAGAGGTCAGGCCAAAAAGAAAAAGCTTGAACTGGTAGTGGTTGCTGTTGTAATCAAACCATAAGTATTTCCTACAACTGTATTGCATAGGCATGTATAAGAAAGCTTCTCTTAAGTCTATCAAAAATAAGTAACTGTTCGGATGCAAATTCTCTAGTATGCTCTGCAATGTCTCTATCCTGATTTTTTGATATTCTATTAATCCATTCAGGAATTTTAAATTCAAAACAGTTCTGTGTCCTTCCACTCTGTTTGGGCACCATGTAGACAAAGGAGGAAATTCCTTTGAATTTCTAACTGAACGGAAAACTGTTCTGTTGCCCACTTTGAATTCAATGCTGAATTTCTGCTTCTACTATCACCCTCTTTATTCTGTTCTTTGGCCTCAGCAATGAAAGATATATTCCCTTTTGCCTTTTTGAGAAAACGACTTTGTAACCTTCTTAAACTACTCAAAGAATCAATTTGTCTGTTGTTATGATTACCTATAAATGGCTGAAATGAAGTAATCTTCCTCCCACAAGTAAATCCTTCAAGTCAGTATTGTTGGCTGCCACCCCCATTGGAGTGCCCAACTCCTTTTCTTGGTTGCTATTCTCCCTGTTGTCTAAACTGGAACCTATTCTTATTCAATTGCTGTCTGAATTTCCTGAAATTTCTATTTCTGAAAACCTCTTCCTCCTCAAAAGGACTTTCCCCTCTAACGAATCTTCTGTCTATCCTCCTCTTTTGAATTGTAGTTAGAGCTTTTTCCCCCCCCCATGTGTTTCCTTTCAACCAGACCTTTTCTAATGCTTTTTCACCAAATAAAAACTTTCCCTTGAAGATAATGTGTATCAAGTTGGCCCTTGACTTTGATTGCCCCCACCCACTGTTTCAACCACAGATATCTCCTACCTACTGTGGTTGCTGTGACTGAATGTACAGCAAATGTTGCAGCATCATATCCTGCATCAGCCACATTATAGTGCTTTTTCTAACTTATGTAATGCTCACTGACTAGTATGAGCACTTACCTCTGCTGAACCTAGGGAATACTGAACCCACAATATGTCAACCCTCGCCACATTGAAACTTCAACTGACGCTCCAATGGAGAGTGCTGAGACTTTGTGAGACCTTCTCAGAGCTGAATCTATTCTTTTTTCATCTATGTCTTTTAAACATGTATTGTCCTCCCATGGGACAATAGCATTTTAAACTAAAGTTCAGGCACAATCATCGAACAATAGAACTGCTAATTTTTCCAGTTTTTTTCTCATACATATATATATATATATATTTGTAATCTAGGAATGGCTTAGTATTGAGTGCTGTTTCCCATTCTGCCTCTTACTAACTCTGTAAATATTTCTGGTATATGTATCTCTATAAATTCTTTGGTGACATTTTTTGCACAAAGCTGCCACCTTTTTCTTTTCTGTACTTCTATCCTGTTCTGGCTCTTCCAGACCTAAAGTGAGTAATACTTTCTAAACAACCCTCTAAAATCCTCTGTTTCAAATAATCTAATTTTATTGTGTTCCTTTGAAGACTCTTCATCCTTCATTCTATGCTATCTAAATCTGAATCTCTTTCCTGGTCTCTTATCTCCACCTCCTGTGAGTTTATGTCTTCCCTGTCTGATCCTACATCTGATAGTTAATTTTACTTAAATTATATTTACTGATCAAACTGTCTTTAAATGAAACATATTTTTATTTATCTGAACACTTCTTTCATTTTTCTGTACCTGCTGGATTGGACTCTTGAACATGTATAGTCAACCGATGTTTTAAGTGAAACGCCTTGCCCTTCTGAGTATTTTTCTCAAGCACCAAATAAACATGCTAGATCCATTAAATGTGCATGATCATCATTTTTCAAATGTATTATTGTTATATTAGTCTTCAATAGCCATTTCATTAAATTAATAATGTTATTTAAATTCACTGCAGCTGTTAAATTCTGTCTATGAAAGCATTTTGTTTTCTTACTTCCATTTCTGAATTACTTCCTTCAATATGTTTTTTATTGTTAGAAATACCCTGATGTTGTTACTGAGCAGAAATATATATGTCTGCTCCTGAGGCTGTCTGAGGAAATATCGGTCAGGAAAGTTAAAAATCTCTCTTGAATCTCAGTCATGCAGCTTGCATTTAAAGGGGTAAATTTCTCTACTAAGTTAGTTAGTATTTCATGGCTGTTGCATTGGCTGTCACCCAAAATGCGCACCTGAACATTCGAATTTACAGCCCTCTGAGCGACTGAATGTTCTCTTTCTTTCTGCTCCTCCCTTCTGCCTAGAATCATCTGATTGAAGACGGCAACCTGAAGCTGTGTTTAAACTTAACTCACCCAATCTCCTTATCTCGCTCTGGGGTGACCACACCAGCAAGCCATTTGTTTTTATTTTCTCTTTGCTTTTGTCTTTTCAAACTTTCTTTGCTTTTTCTGAGTTAATTAGTTTAGTTCTTATCACTGCAATTGCTGTTTCTAAGCATTGCTGAGGGGAATGTCACTCTGTATCTTTCTCACATGATATAAGGAAAATTTTCTTTACAATAGACTTGGAAGTCTGTTCAGAGGTACCCCTCTCAATGACTGGAAATTTTTTGTTTAAATTTTCTCGCTCTGTAGCATGTGCACTTTAAGCTAATTGAGCAGCTTTAACGGCAGTTTCAACTTCTGGTTTCTTTTTCCTTTTCTCCAATGGGACACTGTGTTCTTCCCCATCGAAGTCACTATTCTTCTCTTTTTCTTAAGCAGATCTCCCACAGATGTCATACTCTAATTATTAGTAACCTACATCAATTAAATGAAGTACAAATTATATTTTAGTCTGGAAATAGAAAGAAATTCTCAACCAGCTAGCAAGACAGGAGAAGAAAAACTGAAGGGGGAGAGAGAGGGAGCAACAGATTAAATGGTTTGGAATTTATGGTCTCCTGCCTTGATCACCTGGTGCAAGAGAATATCCCAATGGCTGTAGATTGCTCCTTCAGCCATCCTGAGACTAACCATCTCAGCAGACTCACCTGAAAGTGAAGGTGACTGCCATTTCATAGAAACAATTCTGAATAAGCAAGCACAAGCTATGGCTTCATAAATTAATGTTTGCCTCCATAAGGCATATATGGAAAATGTAAGAGAACTATGTCATTCTCCCATTTTCCAGTGCCTAGCCAGTTTGTAATCTAGATAGCAAGAGGAAAAATCTTTTCAAACATGAAGGAAATCAAGAAGAATAAATGAACAGCAGTAAGTAAAGGGAGTGTGGAATTTCCCCCCCAATCTACTAGATCTTATTTAAGTACAACCTAACAATGCAGGGGAACACATTATTTGACCGATTACTAATAAAATGATGATGGAAACAATACAAAGAAGAACTATATAAAAAAGATGAAATTATGACAGATTCATTCAAAGAAGAACCATTTGAAGATGAACCTACAATTTTAGAAAGTGAAGTGGAAGCTGCACTCAGAGCACTTGGGAGACATGAATTAGCAGGAACAGATGGCATGCCAATAGAGCTGATTCAAGCTACAGAGACAGAATCTACTTCAGTTCTAACTAAAATCTGTCAGCAAATATGGACTACAAAAGACTGGCCCATAGATGGAAACACTCAATATACATTCTAATCTCCAAGAAATGGGACACCAGAGATTGCAGTAACCACAGGACGATTGCATCCATCTCCCATGCAACCAAAGTGATGCTCAAAATTCTGCAGCAAAGACCATATATGGAGTGAGAAATGCAAAATGTCCAAGTTGGATTCAAGGAAGCAAGAGGTACTAGGAATCATATTGCAAACATATAATGGAATACACCAAAGAAATTTCAGAAGAAGAAAATCAGCTGACTTTATAGATAATAGAAAAGCCTTTGATCATGAAAAACAATGGATTGCAAAGAAAAAAGAGGGATGGCACTCTACATAAATCTAAAATGTAATGCAAAAGAATTATTCAAAGATCAAGAGGGGCAGATTACAGGAGATGAGGTAAATCTACAAGATTTAAAAACAATAATAGTAGGAATCTAAGCTCCCAACTTAACACAGGAGAAGTTTTACAAAAAATTGTATAAATATGGAGAAAAATATGAAACTGAGAACTTAATTTTAATGGGTGACTTTAATGGAGTGCTTAACCCATCCAAAGACAGATTTACAAAGAGGAAAGTAAATTCAAAGGGGAAATTACCAAAAAGTCTTTTTGACTTAATGGAAGAATATTCTCTAGAAGATGGCTGGTCAATTTAACATGGGGAAGAAAAAGGATAAACATTTCCCCCCCAAAAGCTATAAAACCATGTCAAGAATAGATACATGTTTAATCTCCAAAAATCTGATATCGCAAATTCAAGATATGGAAATCCTTGCCAAAATAACATCTGATCACTTTCCAATTAAGATCTCTTTGAAGACAAGGAAAAAACATACAGTTGTCCCTCCACATTCGCGAACTTGACATTCGCGGTTTCGGTTATTCGCGGTTTTGGGAGGGCCCCCCCGGGCCCCCCCAAAACCGCGACACGGGGCCTCCAGAGGCCCCGTGAAAGACATAGAGGGAGCGGGGAGGCCCAGGGACGCGGTGGGGAGGGCTGGGGAGGCGATCCTGGGGCCTCCGGAGACGCTCCGGAGGCCCCAGGAAGGCCTGGGGACGGGGTGGGGAGGGCTGGGGAGGCGATCCTGGGGCCTCCGGAGACGCTCCGGAGGCCCCAGGAAGGCCTGGGGATGGGGTGGGGAGGGCTGGGGAGGCGATCCTGGGGCCTCCGGAGACGCTCCGGAGGCCCCAGGAAGGCCTGGGGACGGGGTGGGGAGGGCTGGGGAGGCGATCCTGGGGCCTCCGGAGACGCTCCGGAGGCCCCAGGAAGGCCTGGGGACGGGGTGGGGAGGGCTGGGGAGGCGCTCCGGAGGCCCCAGGAAGGCCTGGGGACGGGGTGGGGAGGGCTGGGGAGGCGATCCTGGGGCCTCCGGAGACGCTCCGGAGGCCCCAGGAAGGCCTGGGGACGGGGTGGGGAGGGCTGGGGAGGCGATCCTGGGGCCTCCGGAGACGCTCCGGAGGCCCCAGGAAGGCCTGGGGACGCGGTGGGGAGGGCTGGGGAGGCGATCCTGGGGCCTCCGGAGACGCTCCGGAGGCCCCAGGAAGGCCTGGGGACGGGGTGGGGAGGGCTGGGGAGGCGATCCTGGGGCCTCCGGAGACGCTGCGGAGGCCCCAGGAAGGCCTGGGGACGCGGTGGGGAGGGCTGGGGAGGCGATCCTGGGGCCTCCGGAGCATCTCCGGAGGCCCCAGAAAGGCCTGGGGACGCGGTGGGGAGGGCTGGGGAGGCGATCCTGGGGCCTCCGGAGATGCTCCGGAGGCCCCAGGAAGGCCTGGGGACGCGGTGGGGAGGGCTGGGGAGGCGATCCTGGGGCCTCCGGAGCATCTCCGGAGGCCCCAGGAAGGCCTGGGGACGCGGTGGGGAGGGCTGGGGAGGCGATCCTGGGGCCTCCGGAGCATCTCCGGAGGCCCCAGAAAGGCCTGGGGACGGGGTGGGGAGGACTGGGGAGGCGATCCTGGGGCCTCCGGAGACGCTCCGGAGGCCCCAGGAAGGCCTGGGGACGGGGTGGGGAGGGCTGGGGAGGCGATCCTGGGGCCTCCGGAGCATCTCCGGAGGCCCCAGAAAGGCTTGGGGACGGGGTGGGGAGGGCTGGGGAGGCGATCCTGGGGCCTCCGGAGACGCTCCGGAGGCCCCAGGAAGGCCTGGGGACGGGGTGGGGAGGGCTGGGGAGGCGATCCTGGGGCCTCCGGAGACGCTCCGGAGGCCCCAGGAAGGCCTGGGGACGCGGTGGGGAGGGCTGGGGAGGCGATCCTGGGGCCTCCGGAGACGCTCCGGAGGCCCCAGGAAGGCCTGGGGACGGGGTGGGGAGGGCTGGGGAGGCGATCCTGGGGCCTCCGGAGACGCTCCGGAGGCCCCAGGAAGGCCTGGGGACGCGGTGGGGAGGGCTGGGGAGGCGATCCTGGGGCCTCCGGAGCATCTCCGGAGGCCCCAGAAAGGCCTGGGGACGGGGTGGGGAGGGCTGGGGAGGCGATCCTGGGGCCTCCGGAGACGCTCCGGAGGCCCCAGGAAGGCCTGGGGACGGGGTGGGGAGGGCTGGGGAGGCGATCCTGGGGCCTCCGGAGACGCTCCGGAGGCCCCAGGAAGGCCTGGGGACGGGGTGGGGAGGGCTGGGGAGGCGATCCTGGGGCCTCCGGAGATGCTCCGGAGGCCCCAGGAAGGCCTGGGGACGCGGTGGGGAGGGCTGGGGAGGCGATCCTGGGGCCTCCGGAGATGCTCCGGAGGCCCCAGGAAGGCCTGGGGACGGGGTGGGGAGGGCTGGGGAGGCGATCCTGGGGCCTCCGGAGACGCTCCGGAGGCCCCAGGAAGGCCTGGGGACGGGGTGGGGAGGGCTGGGGAGGCGATCCTGGGGCCTCCGGAGCATCTCCGGAGGCCCCAGAAAGGCCTGGGGACAGGGTGGGGAGGACTGGGGAGGCGATCCTGGGGCCTCCGGAGACGCTCCGGAGGCCCCAGGAAGGCCTGGGGACGGGGTGGGAAGGGCTGGGGAGGCGATCCTGGGGCCTCCGGAGCATCTCCGGAGGCCCCAGAAAGGCCTGGGGACGGGGTGGGGAGGGCTGGGGAGGCGATCCTGGGGCCTCTGGAGACGCTCCGGAGGCCCCAGGAAGGCCTGGGGACGCGGTGGGGAGGGCTGGGGAGGCGATCCTGGGGCCTCCGGAGACGCTCCGGAGGCCCCAGGAAGGCCTGGGGAGGGCTGGGGAGGCGATCCTGGGGCCTCCGGAGACGCTCCGGAGTCCCCAGGAAGGCCTGGGGAGGGCGGGAGGGAGGGCCGGGGAGACCTCTGCGGGGCCTAGGAAGGCCCCGCAAAGGCCTGGGGAGGGAGGGAGGGAGGGCCGGGGAGGCCTCCGCGGGGCCTAGGAAGGCCCCGCGAAGGCTTGGGGAGGGAGGGAGGGAGGGCCGGGGAGACCTTCGCGGGGCCTAGGAAGGCCCCGCGAAGGCCTGGGGAGGGAGGGGGGAGGGGTGTCGTTATTCGCGGTTTTTTCACATTCGCGGGGGTCCGCGGAACGGAACCCCCGCGAATGTGAAGGGACGACTGTACAACTAGAAATGAAATGAAAATGGACAGGTTGCTTACCTGTAACCATAGATCTTTGAGTGGCCTTCTGTGAATTCACACAGTTGTGTTATTCCTGTGCCTGTGCAGAGCATAGGGAACCTGATGGTATCGCTAGGCAGAATGTGCTTTGATACATTTTTGGCGGTAACTCCGCCCACACTAATGGTCCCTTAAGAGGTGTTCCCGCCTAATTCCCCTCAGTTCCTTGAATGACGCTGCAAACAACAGCATCAGGAACATTAGAGCAAATATGCCACAGTAGGACACAGAGGGGAGAATGGGCAGGTCTGTGTGAATTCACAGAAGACCACTCGTAGATCTATGGTTACAGGTAAGCAACCTGTCCATCTTCTTCGTGGTCTCTCTGTATCACACAGTTGGGTACTAGCAAGCTTCCCCACTGGAGGAGGATATGTTCTGTACATCAGCAGACGAGAATCACCTCATAAGTTAACTAAGAAAGGGATTTATTGACAGCACATTCTTTAACCATGAGTCGTTTCAGAAATGAAATAAACCAGTCAATAATTAAACAATGAAATAAACTCATTCATTGGATGGAGGACAGAAGAATTGCCCTCCCAAATGCAGCCTCACTCCTAGAATGAATGTCCAGTCTGTAATGTAAGATGAATGTCAATGGTGAAAACCAAGTTGCAGCCCGGCAGATGTCCTCTAAGGGCACCCCAGAGAGAAATGCAGTTGAAGCGGAAATAGCTCTCATAGAATGTCCACGAACCCGTGGAGGCAAATGCTTCTTGGCCAGTTCATAGCAGAGAGCAATGGTCGATGTCACCCACTTTGAAAGACGCTGCAATGAGATCAGTGCACCTAGCTTTGAGTCAGCATAGGAGACGAAGAGCTGAGGTGATTGACGGAATGAGCAGTCCATTGTATGTAGAATGCAAGCGCCCTCCACACATCCATGGAAGGGAGAGTATGCTCGAATTCGTCCTTTGGGTCCTGCATCAGGGCAGGCAGAACGATGGGTTGGTTAAGGTGAAAGCTGGAGACCACTTTCGGAAGGAAGGAAATGTCTGGCCTCAGCACCACCTTATGCTTGTGGAAGCAGGTATACTGAGGATCCAACCGTAAGGCACAGTTCTCCAGCTTGACGAGCAGAAGTGATGGCAACTAGGAAAGCGGTCTTCCAAGTCAGTAGCCTGAGATCTGTAGAAGCCATGGGTTCAAAGGGTCGTCTCACCAGTTGGGAGAGGACGAGTTCGAGGCTCCAGGTAGGAGTGGGATCAAGCACTGGAGGATGGAAATTGACATAACCTTTCAGCAACTTCTTCACTGTCGGGTCCTGGAAGGGAGACAGTCGACCATGAGCTTGGAATTTGACAGAGATGACCACCAGATAAACTCTGAGAGATGAAAACGAGAGCCCTGCTTCAGACAAGTAGAGGAGGAATTGGAGGACCATCAGTACCGAGCAAGATTGGGCGTCTGATCCACAGTCAGCCAGGAACCCCTCGAAACCGTTCCACTTGTAGAGGTAGGCTCTCCAAGTGGAAGGCTTCCTAGAAGCATCAATAACCGTCTGGACCTCTCGAAGTAGAGGGGAAGAGGAGATGGTATGAAACAGACGGGGACTTACGGGCGTATCCTCCAAACCGTCAAACGAAGTGTGTCGAGATTGGGATGCCTGACCATCCCTTGATGAATGGTGAGCAGATTGGCCCGGTTCAGGAAGTTGAGGAAACACCATCTGGACAAAAGTAGCAATGGTGCGAACCACGGTTGCTGGGCCACCATGGAGTGATAAGGATCGCATCCAACCGGTCCCGATGTAGCTTGGGGATGACCCTCATCAATAACAGGATCAGAGGAAAGAGGTATAGGAATGGCCCATTCCATTGAAACAGGAAAGCGTCTCCTCTGGAGCCCCTGTCCCATGCTCTGGAACAGAACTGGTTGCACTGCTTGTTTTGAGCGGTTGCGAAGAGGTCTATCGATGGAGTCCCCCGTCAATGGAAAAGGTCTGCCACCACATGTTGATGCAGCATCCACTTGTGGATGCTGGACTTGGAATGGCTCAGTCCGTCTGAAAGAATGTTCTCCTCTCCAGATAGCTGGATGGACTGGAGAAGAAAGTTCCTTTGGATGCACCAGTCCCAGATCTGAAGGGTGAGCTGAAGAAGCTGGGGGGACTTGGTACCTCCCTGTTTGTTCAGGTAATACATGACGGAGATGTTATCCGTGAGGAGAAGCACGGTCTTGCCCTGCACCAACACTTCAAAGGCCCGAAGCGCCTTCTCAACAGTGAGGAGCTCCAATACATTGATGTGTAGCTCCCATTCTCCGGTGCTCCAGCAGCTCTGGACCTTGTGGGGCCCTAGGTGGGCTCCCCAGCCCTAAAGAGATGCAACCATAGTGAGGGAAACATCTGGTTGAGGAGGGTCGAACGGAAGATCAGAGAGTACATTGGTCGGTGCTAGCTGATGGTTGAAGACTTCCAGGAACCAATGTTGGAGCGGTCGAAACCAAAATCTGGCCAGGCGGGTGACTGACGTAGTGGCTGCCATGTGCCCCAACAGGAATTGGATGGCCTGTGCACGGACCCATCAGGACTGACGGCACTCGTGGATCAGGGACCAAAGGGTGTCAAAACAATCTGTGGGAAGTATGCTGCTCTGAGATCGAATCCAGTTGAGCTCCTATGTACTGGAATAATTGAATAGGAGTCAGCAGTGACTTTTCCATGTTTACAAGACCCAGAGCAATGTCCATCTCAAGTTGGTGCTTGGAATTCGCCACAATCAGCCAGTTGTCTATGTAGGGGAAGACCACCACACCATGCTGCAGAAGGAATGCAGCTACCCCCGCCATACACTTCGTGAAAACTCTCGGGGCCGTGGAGAGTCCGAAGGGGAGAACACGGAACTGGAAGGGATCGTCCCCGATCTGGAATGCTAGGAAACTCCTGTGGAAGGGTTGATCCCGATGTGGAAGTAGGCATCCTTGAGGTCTATGGAGGTAAACCAATCCCCTTGTTGGAGGAGAGGAAGGATGGTATCAAGGGTGATCATCCTGAACTTCCTCAGGGTGATATACCAGTTCACTCCCCTGAGATCGAGGATAGGATGGAGGCCTTCATCCTTTCTTCGCAACAAGGAATTATCTGGAGAAGAAGCACCGGTGATGGAGCTCGGTGTCGACAGGTTCAATGGCCCCTTTTTGAAGCAGCATCTGAACCTCCTCGATGAGGAGAGGGGAGGGTGGTGTGGGACGGACCTGACCTGTCAGAGGCAGTTCGTCATATTTGATCCAATAACCATGTCATACAATCTGAAGTACCCAGCGGTCCGATGTTCCAGGCGTCCTGGAACAACGACAGACGGTCTCCAAACAGGGGGGTCTAAAAGAAAACGGAAACATCACAATGACAGCAGGTTAACTCAGAACATCCTCCTGCCTTGATCCTTAGATTTTTCCTTGGAGGGCAGGCGGTAGCGTAAGGTGGACCCTTGGCTCCTCACCAATGAGGCAGATGACATTGGCTGCTGGAACCTAGAGCGCCTGGAGGATTGAGGCATGTTGCCCCATCTAAAAGACTGGCCGTAGGAGGAGGCATGCCAGCCTGAGCGGTGCTTGAGATGGTAGGCAGATGAGGACAATGGCATACCGTACTTCCGTGCGGTGGTCCTCATCTTCTGCGTAAACTCTAGCTTTTCGTCTGTTGACCCATTGAAGAGGCCAGAGCTGTCGAAAGGCATATCGTCAATGGTCACAGCGGCTTGTGTAGAGAGCCCGGACGACTGAAGTCAGGTGTGCTGCCGCAAGGCAACAGATAGTGCCACGGTTTTGGCAGCACAATCAGGTACTTGTCTTGCCGAATTCATTTATTGCCCTGCGAGCAGTTGAGCCTCCGTTTGGATTGCCTCAGCCAGTCGTCACCTCTCCTCTGGCAGGTCTTGGATGAGGGGCACCATCCTCTCCCACAAGACCTGCTGATAGGCCCCCATACATGCCAAGTAATTGGCAATTTGGAAGCTGAGCCCAGCAGCTGAATATATCTTCTTTCCAATAATGTCTAACTTCCTTCCCTCAGGGTCCAAAGGAGTAGACTGCCCGGTGTTGTCTCCTTGGCTGCGCTGCCTCAACGACCACTGAGCTGGGTCTCAGATGCTCCTGCAGCCACTCGATGCCATCCCCAGCCACACGATACAACCGGTCAATCCTCTTCGAAGTCGACGGGATCGAAGATGGGTTTTCCCACAAACCCTGTGTCAACTTCAGAAGAGACAGGAGGACCAGAATGCGGGCAGCCGGAGGAACCTTCGACTTGATCCGATAGTAGATGGGATCAACAGGCTCGGATGCCTTCTTGGTGACCTTGAGCTCCAGGGCATGCAACATGCACACCACCTGCTCTGAGAAGGAGCAGACATTATCCGTAGGTGAGGACGAGTCTTCATCCAGCAGCTCTGGCTGAGGGGATGGCAAAAAAGTCAGATACTCATCAGAGGAGTTGGATGACACCAATTAGTCCGAAGATGGAGATGGGCTGTGGCAGTGGCCTTGCATGGATGATGTACGAGGTGGCAGCATTGGAGGCTGTGGAGGAAGTGGATGGAACGGAGACACTTGGCAGCCTATGTCCTTCAACATCGGCTTCTATGGGTCCTTGGCAGGAAGAGAACCCTTGTCCAGCTCATGAAAGGAGACAGGGCAGAAACAGTGTCAAGGCATGACGGGTCGCTGCTTCTTCCATCAGGTAGAACACATGGTCTCCAGGGTGATCAGCGCTTGACAACTTAGCCAAGGCCGCAATGAAAACAGACCTGGCCAGGTCATAGGCTCCATACGCCGGATCATCCTCCTGAATCCGAGAGATGGACGGTTGGGGTTCATCAACATGACTTCGAGGAGCAGTAGAGGAGTCTTGAAGCAGCTCTGATCAGGAGACAAGGCAGGTGAGAGGCCATGATCCCATGGAGAGACCTCTGCTTCCTCACCTGACGGCTCGTCCACTTCAACCTCCATGATCTCCAAGGAGGGAGCCGGAGTGACGGCTCTGGAACGGGGCTGCTCGGTATCGACGTCTTGGTCCCGAGGCGATGGTTGAGGCTGTGGTACAACAGGGACGGGCTGCTGTGCAGGTGGAACAGGAGTCGGCACAACAGATAACGGTGGCCTGTGGGCCCAGTTTGGTTTCCTTTGGCCTCTCCTCGGCGTGGGTGCGCTTGGCCTTCTTCTTAGGGGCTTTGCCCTTAGAAGATACAGAAGAATCTCAGTCTCGATCCCCATCCTTCAAGCCAGATCGATCAATCCCGAGGCTTATCCTTAGATCCGACAGCCGAAGAGTCCGGGGTCAGCCTGGCAACATGCTTGTACAAAAGGCGCACAGCCTCCGGATCGGATACCACCGAATGACAAGAAGGGCTCCGTGAACGGTGGTGTTTGGACTGAGAGGGCTTCGGTGAAGGGGACCGTGCCCGTTTTTGCAGTGATCCCACAGTGGGGATTGAGGCAACAGATGGAATTAGAGCCTTTTCATAAAGGAAAGACTTGAGCTGGGAGGATCGGTGCTTTCGTGCCTGCAGCGTAAAGGCCTTACAATGCACACAGGCATCCACGTTATGGGACTCACCCAGGTAGATCAAGCATCGTGAGTGACTGTCGGAGCTGGGCAACTTCGCCTGGCAAATGACACACCGTTTGAAGCCTGGTTTAGTGGCCATAGCAAGACACAACGATTAAATCGTAGTCAGAAACAGTCCGGGTCAAGCCAAAAATCAGAGATCAGAACCAAGTCCAGAGGAACGTGAAAATCGTTGTCAGAAGTCCAAGTCAAGCCAAAAAATCACAGTACAACCACAAGCAAGAGAAGAGAGATAGAACCATCGTCAAAAAATCCAATCTAAGTCAAAACCAAAAGCGAAAGTGAGTACAACTAGCGAGCGAAGGTTCCTTCAAGCTGCTAACGTGGCGGAAAAAAGGAACTGAGGGGAATTAGGCGGGAGCACCTTTTAAGGGACCGTTAGTGTGGGCGGAGTTACCGCCAAAAATGTATCAAAGCACATTCTGCCTAGCGATACCAGAAGGTTCCGTATGCTCTGTGCAGGCGCAGGAATAACCCAACCGTGTGATTCACAGAGACCACGAAGAAGATCTACTAAAAGATGAGTCATCTTTAAAATTCCTCAAGAAAGAGGTTAAGCAATATTTTTTGGAAAATGACATGACAGATTATCATATGAAGACCATCTGGGATGCCGGGAAGGTGGTATTCAGAGGACTGTTAATAAAAAGAGGAGAGAAGTGAAGAAGCATAACTCAAATAGATTTAATTTTTTAACAAAAGAATTAATAAAAAGAGAGGAAGAGTTAAGAACAAATCCATCTAATGAAAATACAGAAAGACAAATAAAAATGATTCAAAAACAAATTGGGAAACAATGTCAACTATAGAAAAGAAATTAAAAAGCGAATAAATCCATTAAATGGCTGGTGTATAAGCTGAGAAAGGAAAAGGGAAAAAAACTGATCAGTGGGATAAGAAACAAAGACAAAAAAGTAACTAGTCAAGAAGAAATAATAAGACCATTTGGTGAATTTTACAGTAAACTATTTGGACAAAAAGAAAGAAGAATACATAGGAAAAATGAAAGAATACATAGGAAAAATGAAAGAAAGATGATCAAACTTTCCGTAAAATTAACGAAGAGCAGATGAAAATTCTGAACATATCAATCTCAAAGGCTGAGATATCAGAAGCAATCAGAGGACTAAAAGTGAATAATTCACCTGGCCGAGATGGATACAGAGCACTATTTTACAAAAAAACTTGAAAACGAATTAAGAATGCTGCTCTATCGCAGTTTTAATGACATTGAAAAGGAGGGTACACCTAACTCATGGTCAAATGCTAACATAATTTTAATATTAAAAGAGGTAAAAGATGGAAAAGAAATGTCAAATTATCGCCCCATTTCTCTCCTTAACATAGATTATAAACTATATACAGCCATCTTAGCACAAAGACTAAAGAGAATCTTACAGGACGTAATTCACAAAGATCAAAACGGGTTTTTACCTGAGAGACAAATAAATTAAAACATAAGACTAATTTTAGACTCAATAGGATATGATGATGCTCACAATGCAAAAAAATAGGTTTAATGTTTATTGACACAGAAAAAGATTCGATAACATCAATCGGGAGTTCATGCTAGAAGTACTAGAAAGGATGGGAATGGGAGAGAAATTCTGCAAAAGAATAGAACAGATTTATAAACACCAAACAGTGCAACTCATTATTAATGGTGAAAAATCAGAAACGATCAAAGTAGAAAAAGGAACAAGACAGGGTTGCCCCATATCTCCACTGCTGTTTATAATAACACTAGAAGTATTAAATAACAACATTAGAGCCACCACGAAGATCTTGGGTGCTAAAATTAAAGGTTATACATATAAGTTGAGAGCTTTTGTAGATTACATAGTCATTCATCATCATGGGAAACACGTCAGAAAAAATAACAGAACTCATGGAGATGATGACGACATTTGGGAAATTCTCAGGATTCAAAGTGAATAAAAAAAACACAATAATTTTGACAAAAACCATGACTACACAGGAAGAAGAGGAATTAAGAGAGAAACCAGAATGCAAAATAGGGAAAAAAGTTAGATATCTGGGGATATGGCTAACGAAGAGAAACGCTGAGTTATTTGAGAACAACTATAAAAAAGGGTGGGTAGAAATGAGAAAGAATCTATAGAAATGGGGGAAATTGGGATTGTCATTATTAGGGAAAATTGAGCTGTAAAGATGGTAATCCTCCCTAAACTATTATTTCTATTTCAAAATCTACCTATAATCACTAATGAAAAGATTTTTGATATATGGGGAAAAGACTTAAAGAATTTTATATGGGAAAAGAAAAAAGCAAGAATAAAATAGCTATATTTGATAGACGAAAAAATAAGAGGGGGGTGCAAATTACCGGATCTTAGAATGTACTATGAAGCAGCAGCTCTAACCTGGTTAAAGGACTAGATAAAACTGAGTAACGAGAAAATATTAAACGTCGAAGGCCACAATACGAGATTCAGCTGGCACGCCTATTTAGTGTATAATAAATATAAAGTAAATAAAACTTTCACAAATCACTGCATAAGGAAAGGCCTTTTGAGGGTTTGGAATAGAGTTAAAGAAAGATTCTATTCTAAAATTCCAATGTGGAATTCGACACAAGAAGCTTTCCATGCTAGATGGAAAAACATTAATATAAGGTTATGATACTCAGATATAATAGACATTACAGAAAAGAGAATTGAAGTAGTAAGAATACTAAGATCTAAAGAAGAGCTAAAATTGAAGTATAATATAAACTGGTTCACTTATCAATTATGTGAAAGATTATAAAGAAGATCAAAATAGAGATGGAATAGAACCAGATTTAAATGAATTGGACAAACTGTTGCGGATGGAAAATAAGAAGAAACAAATCTCGAAATTTTATAAACTCCTATTATCTAGAAAACTAGAACAAGAATGTATTAAAGATTGCTTGTTAAAATGGGCTCAAGATACAGGGCATACAATAAATTTGGGCAACTGGGAAAAAAGAACTATGAAATTTACAGTGTCAGAAGTTAAAGGAAAACTATATAAAGATTACACATAGGTGGTATTTTATACCAGAGAGGCAAAATAAAATGAATAAAATGACAAAAAGTACTTGTTGGAAATGTGGAGATTTCCAAGGTTTGCTTATACACATGTGGTGGAAGTGTCGTGAAATTAAGAAATTCTGGTTAAAAGTTCATGATAATATTAAACAAATCCTACAGGTAAAAATGGAATTCATTCCAGAACTTTACTTACTGAATATGATAGAAGGCTTGAGTAAAAAAGAAGAAAACCAATTTTGGAAGATCATATTGTACATGATAATTTCTGCGAGACTGATGATAGCTAGAAAATGGAAATTAAAAGAGGCACCAACAATTAAAGAATGGAAAGAGAATCTATTGGAAATGATAGAGCTAGATGAACTCACAAACAAACTAAGAAATAATGGTAGTAACAAGACGAGCAAGGATTGGGCTGCAGTAATAAAATATTGGGAAAAGACAGATGATAAATATAAAGACATAAAAAATTGATATAGAATTAAAGGTACTGAAACAGTAAGGCTTCCGGGAGATTGAGAGTTGAGAGTAGACATAAAAGGTAATGAACTGTTGTATGGGTGGAATTAGCAAGAATTGGAGGGAAATGATAGAATTATAGAATGAGGCTGTAAATAAGAAGTGAAAAATGATGGTGTAATGTGTTATTATGTTTTATATATGGAGTAAAAATTAACTATGACTACAGAAGGAGGAGAAACTGTTATGTTAAATTTCTTTAATAGGTTTAACAGGAAAATTTAGAATTTAAAAAAGAATGTCACTCATGATAAGATAAAGGAAGTCTTTTGGGGAAACAGTTTTGTATATAAAAGAATTGTAAATAAGTGTTATGTTTGTATCACTGTAATGGCTTTAAACGCTATAAAATAAAAATCATTTTTAAAAAACCAAAAAACAATGGATTGCTCTTAAAGAAGTGGTTGTGTCACAACATTTGATTGCCCTGATGCATAATCTGTTCTCAGGACAAAAGGCTACCACCAGGACAGAATACAGGGAAACAGAACTATTTCCAATTGACAAGGTGATTGAGCAAAACTGCATTTTATCACCCTATCTGTTTAACTTGTACACTGAACATATCATGCATACAGCAGGATTAGAATCAGAGGAAGGAGACATGAAAGAGAACATCAACAATTTAAGATATACAGATGACACCATACCACTAGCAGAAAATAGCATTGATGTGGTAACAATTACCGAAGAAAGTCAAGGAAGAAAGTGCAAAGGCTGGTTTACAATTGAACATTAAGAAAACAAAAAATAATGACCACAGATGATTTACATAACTTTAAAGCAGATAATGAAGACACTGGAACAGTTCAAGATTTTTGATACCTAGGCTTAGTCATCAGAATGGAGACTGCAGTCAATAAATCAGAAGAAAAGAACTTGGAAGGGCATCTTGGAAGGGCATCAAGATACTGAAGTGTCAAGGTATATCACTGAATACTAAAGTTAGGATTGTCCATGCCATCACATTTCCAATTTTTGTGTATGGTTGTAAAAACTAAACAGTGAAAAAAGCTGATAGGAAGAAAATCAACACATTTGAAATGTGGTGTTGGAGAAGTTATATGGACACTGGACTACTTAAAAAATTAATGGGTACTAGGGCCTAAATACCTTAAGGCACAAGATCCTGTCTGAGCTTGGAAGCTAAGCAGGGTTAACTCTGGTTAATACTTGGATGGGAGACTGCCAACAAATACCAGGTGCTGTAGGTTATATTTCAAAGAAAGGAGCTGGCAAAACCACCTCTTTGTATTCCTTGCCTAAGAAAATCCTATGAAATTCATGGGATTGCTGTAAATTAACAGGCAATTTGAAGGAACATACACACACTCACACAGAGCAAATCAAACCTGAACTCTCCCTAGAAGCCAAGATAACTAAACTGAGACTGTCATAGTTTGGACATATCATGACAAGACATGATTCACTAGAAAAGACAATAATTCTTGGTAGAAGGCAGTAGAAAAATGCAGATGAATCAAGGAATCAATCAAGGAAGCCGCAGCCCTGAGTCTGCAAGATCTGAGCAGGGCTGTTGGTGATAGGGTGACTTGGAAGTCTCGCATTCATAGGGTTATCATAACTGCCATCAGGTCGGCTTTGGTTTAACAACAAAGGTCATAGACAAACCTGCACAGATGAGCATATGTGGTGGAAATAAAGGCCTTTGTCCTTGTCAAAGCAAGGGAGATGGAAGTTGAAGCTCTTAATGTCTTCATCTGTTCTCTTTTGGAATCTATTTCTGAGAGTTTTTTGTTCAAGCATGATCAACTTGAGGTCAGAAAGAAAATGTCCTGGGAGAAAGAGGTGTTCTCTAGTTGTAATTTTTTCATTCACCACTATCTACACTCTGCTTTTGTACAGGAGTTAGATAATGACTTTTCCATACATATATATATCTACTTATCTTCACTTTAATGTGTTTGTCACCCCACCCACCAAAGTCCTTCAAACAATTCTTAATGATTACTGTAATGTCACCTCCCCATTACTATTAAGCAGTTCCTAAGGACCACCATAATGTACAAGAAAGTTTCTGATATCTTATGTGATTCTATTATATTTTGCATTGGCCACCTTTTCTGTATACAGTTTAAATGTTTGCCTACTGAAGAGTCTGTGAAGTAGAAGGCCTGAAGTCCATGCAAGCTTATACCAAATAATTTGTGCTAGTCTTTAAATGGGTACAACACTCTTTATTTTTCTTTCCTGCAACATACTAGCACAGTGAGCACTCTGGAAGTATGCTCTGAAGGTTCCTGCACAGTGGGGGAGAAAATTACCATGAGACTTGCTCCTGTACTGTGCATAAAAGCTACATATTGGGATGGGGTATGATCTAAATCAGTGTTTCTCAACCAGGGTTCACTGGAACCCTAGGGTTGCCCAAGAGGTTGCTAGAAGTTCCCCAAGAGGTTGTGATTTTAGGAGGAAAGCAATAGAAGTATGCAGAATAATGTTTATGCAGGGGCACCCTCAGACCTGAAAATTATTTCAAGGGTTCCTCTAGGATAAAAAGGTTGAGAACAGCTGATTTAGATCAACATCCCAAAACTGTTTGTTTAAATAATGACCCAATAAATATGACCCATTACAATCTTGATAGTAAAGTGATACAAAACTGTTTGGAAAAATATACAGTTACTTGAACCAAAAGATTAGGGATAAACAGAACTACTCCCAATTATATCAGAACAATAACTGCTTGATTTTATTAAGGCCTACATTTGTTACTAGGTCAAGATCTTCCTCCTATATTTAATCTTGATGTCTAAGTGACCTCTAGTGGAGGTTTGTATAACAACACAATACTGATCTGTCCAGATTATGTGGAATAACCTATCCATTACTAATCTAATTGGTAGCAATTATTGAACTGAGGCCATGACAGTAATGGTAGGACCTTGGGAATAATGTTTATGGTCCATCCTGTTCCACTCTCATCTGCTGCTGTCCACATGCAGTTCCTTCTGCTAAAAGAAGAGATAGGTGCCCCTTTCCAACTGCCTTAAAACCAAAAATCCCAACTCCACTAACTTCAGACCTTGTTGGGGAAATGGTAACACGGGAATGAAAAAGCTGTACATACTCTTGGCCCAAAAGTTCCTTACAGGCAAGAGAAGCATACATATGCTGAGCTACCACAGGACTATGCTGCTGCTATTTAACCAGGACTCTAAGAGGGTTTATCACCTGACCTTAAAGATGAATGAAGCAACTTAACTTTCCCCTTCAAGTGGCTATGGTGTTTCTTGCCACAAACAACTTTTTTTCAAATCAAACGTGCCACTGAAATGGTCATCAACCATTACAAGATGTTAACCATGCAGTCTTTTAAACAACAAAAATAATACTCTAGACAAATACCGGATTTGATGATCACCTCCATTCTGAGAGCATTAAAACATTCACTTCATTATCTCCATTCCTTTGTCATCTTTTAAGCATTTGAGAAGCATTATATTCACACACTGAAAAGCTACTTTCAAGTGGATGAACCAAGGACAAAAAATAGAGGTACACAATACTAAAATTCTTATAGATATTGATACCATTTTATATAATTAAATCTTTGTTACAGTGCTAACCAAAGATAAGATTTCACTAAAAATGCCCAAATGTAACAACATTCTTCAAAAGTATCAAAGATCAACATTCTTCAAAATTGTGTGCTGTTCCTTTTATATTTTTTTAAGGGGAGATTGAGAGAACTGCATCATCTCAAAATATGTCTTAAATTTAATCCTCTCAAACATTTTCTTAAGGCACTCTAGTCTCTACTTTGCCTAAAAAATGCATAGTAATTAATTAGTAATTAAGTAGTAATTAATGTTACATAGCAGACCATTACCTAGAGAGCCAGTGTTCTATAGTGGTTTCAGTGTTTGACTAGGACATTGGAGACTAAGATTCAAATCCCCACTCTGCAATGGAAACCCACTGGGTCCTTGGGCAAGCTACACTCCTTCAGCCTTCGAGGAAGGCAAGGGCAACTGCTCTCTGAACAAACTCTGCCAAGAAACCCCTGTGATAGGTTCACATTAGTGTCACAGTAAGTCAGAAATGACCTGAAGGCACACAAAAACAACACAGCAGACAGCTGGGCTTGGATTGTGAGGTTCAAATCTTCAATCAATCACAAAACTCACTGTGTGATTTTGGACAGTCCCCATCTCTTAGCCTAGTGTACTTCAGGGAGATAACATAAACACAACCCTGACTTTTCAAGGGAATGGGATAAAAGTATAATAGACAATTTATTACAGTACAGTGATGTAGCCCTCACAATTTAAGTCACCCTTAAAACTGAAACTATTATTTCTCTGTGAAGTAAACTCACATCTAATCTGCCCATACACTCTTTTTGAAATATCAGGAAAATGCATTAAAAAAATATTACCTCTACAACTGGAACATTCTCTTTAAGTTCAGTTGTATGCAACGCGATCAAGCCAATCACTCGGGCTGCTCTGGCACGTCTGTAATTGAATGTATTTAATAACTTTATGAAAACCACAAATCTGCAAATATAAAAATGTTATACAAACTGGCCAGCATAAATAACTGAATTAAAATTAGTTATAAACTCCAGATAACCTAATTAGCATCAAATTAGCACAGAATCATTTGACTACACTGTTAGACCAAATTACTTTTTGAAAAAACAGACTGATATGAAAATCATAAAAACTGTCAGCATGAGAAGGCTGTATGCTTTACTCAGTACCTTTGTGTTAGCATTTTGTGAATACCAGAATTGGACAGAAAACTGCTGAAAGCAGAAAACTAATATACTTTACTGAGAAGATCTGCCACCTACATTTTAAAACACAAAGTGTATACAGTATTTCCCAGTGGGCTACCCATGATTAGTCGTTGTGTGTTTTGGTGGGGACGAGGTACTTAACCCCTTCCCCCTGTTCCATTTGCCCACTCAAAATTGCCCAGCTCCTTGGTCACCCACAGTGTCAGTATTAAGATGCAAGGACCTGGCTTGGTTCTCACCACACTGGCAGTGATGAGATGTAAAAATCAAATAAGAGGGAGTGGAAGTGAAGAGGAGTCATGCAAGGTATTTCCTACAATACAGTAGAAAGAATTCTATTGCAGCTACAGAACTGAAATGTATTTACTTTGTATTATAATTTCTCAGTAACAAAAAGAACATATAGCAAACAGAAAGGCTTGTAAGTCATCACAAATGTCTATACTTATCATTTACTGGAAACGTGGTTATTAGGAACATAGTACTTCTAAATATTTGGCTGTCTGACTATGTTCATTGATACACCTGCCATCCACAGATCTGAGTCTTAACTTTTTAAAGCCATCTAAAGTCAAGTTGCAGAATCAGAGGTACTCTGATTCTACAAGACTGTTCCATCTCAGACTGCAGATGGAATACCTAATGTATGAATGATCCATAAACAGAATTTATAGACAGAAAACTAGAATGAATGCTCCATAAACAGAATTTATAGACAGAAAACTAGAATTTCCAGGATAATATGCTGACAGTACAGCTGTAGGGAATTTAAAAATACAGAAAATCACACAAACAGGGATTCCTTTATGTAAAGTCTCAAATGGTACAGCCCAGCAATATTTTTTTTTTTTTGTTCTGGTTGCATGCCAGCATCATTATCCTACGATGAATCTGTTGCCTGAAGGAGCATTTCCTATTGCCTGTCCTGAACTTATACAATCAGTTCTACAGAAGGGCTTCAAACACTGTGTCCTTTTGCTCCACACATTCTCCCCTAAGTCTAGCTTCTCCTATTATTCTAATTCCTCTGTTATACTGGCTTTGGAATGCTCTAAAGCAGCTTGAAGCATCTCTTTGCCCAATGATCTGCAGGACAGATTTCTTATTTCTGTAATTCTCAAGCATGATGGAAATATAGAGAAAACTTTGTACCAGGAATGAGCAACTTCCAAAGGCTTGGTGGGGGGGTACACACATTCCCCCGTTCTCAACCACCTCAATTATTTTAAAAGGAAAAGGCCCACATCATCATGCTTATTTATAATGCCCTTTTCACCACCTATGGGATGTGGTGGGGACCTTGGGTCCCATACTGGGAGATAAGTGGGAAATAAATAAATAAATATCATGTTTTAAGTTCAAGTGAGGTCTTTTTTCAAAACCAGAAGTGTCAATTAATATATATCAAAATGTATTCAGATGTTAATGTATGGTAAGTATCAAAATAATTAAGAATAGCTCTTAAGATATTCTTAATATCTTAATATACATTTATATCTTAATGCCTTAATATCCTTAAGAACAGAAAAAAGACCATGCTGAGTGTGTATTCCAGACATATTACATCCCCATAAAATGCATTTCACCAAACAACGCTCCCATTGATCTCAACATGATTTGCAGTACTTGGACTGCTATTGTTGTATTCTTTATTCTTTCACTGTAAATACTAGCAAACAGTTCATAGGCACTGATATATTTACAAACTTTCTCTAAATTCTGAGGAGTCATTTAAAAAGCAGACATGATCTTGTCCTTTGAATGCAATGCAGGGATGCAAGCAATGAGGGGGTACACCACCAGAACAATGTCTCATGTTTGGGACTATGAAGCTCTGTTTACTTACAAGAAGCTAAACAAACATGAAAGAGCTGACAGATTCACAGAGAACCCAGTAATCGGTGGGAACATTGTAAAACAGCCTACAACTGTTTAGTTATTAATCCATGATTTCACAGGGGGACCCTTATATTGTATTTATAAAACAGCATAGGGCAGCAGCAGAGGTGGTGGCAAGCCCTGGCCAACAGACACCACCGCCTCTGGGGATCCAACAAGCCACATGCTTCTGCCTTTGAGTTGGCAACAGCAGCACTCCTGGCCATTCACAAGGTGGAAGCAGGAGGCTGACATGCTCCCTGGAGATCTCCTGTACATAGACGTGAGGCTGGAGAGAGACACAAGAATCTCTGAAATGGCAAGAGATGTGGATTCATGCTGAGAACTACACTTGGATTCCCGCCATTTCACAGATCCATTATGTATATATAAATATTCCAAAATCCCCCCCCCAAAAAAAAATCTAAAATCCAAAACACTTTTGGTCCTAAGCATTTTGGATAAAGAATACTCAACCTGTACGTTGAAAAAAAAGTCCATTTCTGACCTGTGATACGCACAGAGGCTCTAAATTTTGTTCACCAGAAAGAATTTGGAAGAAGCAGGATTAAGCCAAATGACTGAATCTAAATGGTGATTACATGATACTCACATATCCCAGTTTGGAGCTACCCGCAACTGTTGTATTAATGCAGGGAACTAGAATTTAAGAACATACATTAGATACCAAGTTATTCATTGTGATTTGTTAATGAATAAGAAATTACCATCTGGCATCTTTGGTGTTATAGTTTTATTTGCAGTGGTTCAAACTGAAGAAAATGACACGTTTTAATGTTATTTATCTGATTAAACTATTTTTAAACTTCTCTATATCAATGGATCACAAGACAGGAAAATCAAAACTGTTCAATACAAAACTGAAAAATAACAATCAATGTACCAGTATATAGAGTTAGTAACTATAGCCTATAATTTAATTATGCCCAATGACATCCCAAAACCTGGGAAATACCCAGTTCTTGATTTCCATTTAGTGGAGGAGAACATTTCTTAAATATAGCACCACAACAGAGAAGGCCCCCTCTTATGTCTCCACAAAATGTACAGCTCACAAAGACAGGACACAGAGAACAGCTTTAGCACATCTTAATGCTTTGTCAAATGCATATAAAAGAGAAATTCCCTCACAGATTGAGGATCCAACCACTTTACAGTTGTGATATGCAACTGCCATGGGACCAGATACCACTGTTCAGGTTGGTCATTTGCTTGTGTGCCACACACTTTTAAAAGAGTTTTGGCTTAACTATGTCTCTACAGAATTAGCTACATATATGTAAAATAAATTTAAATTTAGCTTGATTAAAATTTATTAAAACTATTCATTAATTATTATTTAATTTATTAAAATTCCCTCCAACGCATTATTGACAAATGAAATACCCATACTCAGTCCTGATTATAATTAAGTTGATACATAAATAAACCTTAAATGTACTTAAATTGGTTTTGGTATGATACTCACTACAGATATTGAACTAAAATACTTTAATATACTGTGCTATTGACTATAGCACATTCTGTGGTTTGTTGCTCAATTTTGGTGGTAAACTAGAATACTACTGTAATTTTTCTAGGCAGCCATAAGGGCTGGGGAAGGGACTGCATGCCTTTAGCATTATCACTAATTCCTTGAACCCAAACACTATTGCAGCCATATTGCAGCCAGTACCTTTCCTTTAAACCCACAGTTGGCATATATGTCTTGGCTCAGTCATCAATCAAAACGGAGACTTCAGTCAAAATCCAGATTAAGACATGGAAGGGCAACTGTGAAGGAACTAGATAAGATCCTTAACTAGATCATGATATAAAGATTTATCATTAAATAGCAACTCATACCTGGCATAGCATTTCCAGTTTCTATGTATCACTGTGAAGGCTGGACAGTGAAAAAAGCAGACAAGAAGAGAACCATAGACTGTCAAAAAGTCCAAGAGAGCAAGAAGTCTGAAACCAAAATCAAGCCTGAACTCTCGCTAGAAACCTAGATGACTAAAATGGGATGACATGACTTATGAAAGAAGACTGCCAGAAATTTAAGGTCTAACGAATTCCTCACTTGCCTTGCAGACAATTTCATTGCCCAGGAGGTGGAAGAGGCAACTGGGGGATCAGCTATTTTAGATCTGATCCTAACCAACAGTGATGATCTGGTTAATGGGGTGCAAGTAGAGGGATCCTTAGTGGGGAGTGATTATGATCTCCTGGAGTTTGCTATACAGAGGAAAGGGGAAGCCAAGCATAGTCAGACCTGCATTCTAGACTTTAAGAAAGCTGATTTCAGAAAACCTAGGGAATTACTGGAGGTGATCCCATGATCAGGAATACTAATAGAGAAGGGGCTTCATGATGGATGGGACTTTCTTAAAAGAGAGATACTGAAGGCACAAGCAGTTCCAACAAGTAGGAAAAATGAAAGGTGTCTAAAGAAACCAGGATGGGAGTCTAAAGAACTTTCAACTGAGCTAAGACTTAAAAGGGTCATGTACAAGAAATGGAAAAAGGGGGAAATCACCAAACAAGAATTCAAACAAATAGCCAGCTCATGTAGAGAGAAAGTCTTAAAAGCTAAAGCACAGATGGAAAGCTTCAGGCTTGCTAGAAAGATTAAAAACAATAAAAAGGGCTTTGTTGGTTATGTATGTAGCAAAAGGAAGAACAAGGAAATGCTAGGGCTACTGCATGAAGATAATGAAATGTTAACAGGGAACAGAGAAAAAGCAGAATTACTTAACACCTTCTTTGCCTCACTCTTCTCCCAAAGGGAGAACAGTGCTCAACCTGGGAAAAATGGAGCAGATTATGTGGTAGGGGAAATGCAGCACAGAATAGGTGAAGAGGTAGTTCAGGAATACCTGGCCAGTATAAATGAATCAAAGTCTCCGGGGCCAGATCAACTACATCCGAGGGTATTAAAAGAACTGGCAGAAGTAATCTCAGAACCACTGTCATAATCTTTTGAGAATTCCTGGAGAACAGGAGAGGTCACATCAGACTGGAGAAGGGTAAATGTTGTCCCCATCCTCAAAAAAGGGAAAAAAGAAGACCCAAATCAAACCCAATCAGACCCAAAGAGTAACTGCCCAGTCAGCCTGACATCAACAAATATAGGATGGGTGACATCTGGCTTGAGGGCAGTACATGCAAAAAGGATCTAGGAGTTTTAGTGGACCACAAGCTGAACATGATCAGCAGAGTGATGCAGCAGCTAAAAAGCCAATGCGATTCTAGGCTGCATCAATAGGAGTATAGTGTCTAGATCAAGGGAAGTAATAGTGCCACTCTATTCTTCTTTGGTCAGACCTCACCTTGAATACTGTGACCAGTTCTGGGCATCACAATTCAAGAAAGGTATTGACAAGCTGAAACAGAGGAGGGCAACCAAAATAGTGAAAGCTCTGGAAGCCATGCCCTATGAGGACATATCTAAGAGGGTATATTCATCCTGGAGAAGATAAGGTTAAGAAGTGACATGAGATCCGTGTTTAAATATTTTAAGGCATTGTCATATTGAAGATGGAGCAAGCTTGTTTTTTGCTGCTCCAGAAACTAGGACGCAGAGCAGGAAAAGAGATTCCACCTAAACATTAGGAAGAACTTCCTGATTGTAAGAGCTGATCAGAAATGGAATGCTCTGCCTTGGAGTATGCTGGAATCTCCTTCTTTGGAAGTTTTTAAACAGAGGCTGGATCACCATCTGTCGGGAGTGCTTTGATTGTGTATTCCTGCAGGGTAGGGGTTGGACTAAATAGCCCTTGTGGTCTCTTCTAACTCTATGATTCTATCAGAGGAACCTGTCAATGTTGCCTGGCACTGGTAAACAGGTGGAGGGAGGAACTTAACCACACCAAAATCTGGAAGTAATCTGAACCCCATAATCCACTAGGATTACGCCATTGTGTTTATTCTGAAATTCCAGTGTGTTTAACAAGTCTGAATACCAAATCAGTGTGTACAGGACTGCAGCCTTGGTTTCTTAAAATGTAAGAAGTAGCTGACTTTGCTATACTCCTAGTACCTTTTGGTTCTTTACAAACTGTAGAACTCACCAGCTGTGTGCTGATTAGCCTAGTTGCTACTTCTTTATTGCCAACAACAGTGCACAGATAGCAAAGTAAATTCAGTTTAACTCTGGCTGTCCCTGTGGTCTTTTCTGGGGCATCAATCAGCTGATACACTTGTTGTAAGAAGTCATTCCATTCTGCTTCGTTTAGCATCAATAGTTTATCAGCTGCAGACAAAAATAAATCAAGAATGCAGTCATTTCTTCACATCTGCAGGTTAAGCATTTGAGGATCTGATTATTCACCGATTACTAAATATTTATTCTCTAAGCATCTTCTAGGTCCTCCAGCATGATTCTATGGCATGCTTCTGCAGGAAGCTGACCCCAGTGGGCCCTCAGCCACCAGAGGTTGACCATAAATCATGCTGGAGGACCTACAGATGCATAAAGAAGTGTTCCCTCAACTTAAAAAAATGTGGACCTATAGTCACAGTTTTTCCACTTTTGTGCGGTTCCTCTGCCCCTCACCCCCATGAAAGTTGAGGGCCACTGCCGTCATCCTTCCTCATTTGCAGGTTAACATTTGCTGATTTCATTATTTGCGTATCACTGTATTTGCCACCACCCTATGCCCTTTTTAACAGGGGCTACGATAACACTGGTGTAGCTTGGAGAAATCAAACTAGTGAGCTGCCTGGACTGTGGGCAGGAGGGAGGGGATGGGGGAGCACAAGGAGGTAGGGAGTGGGTGGGATGGGGAGTGCAAGGAGGGAGGGCACGCATGTTCACTCACTAACTCATGTGGGTGGGCAACAGGGAAGGGATGGGAGAGTGCAAGGAGGAGGGCATGTGGACTTGCACAAGCAGGGGGGATGGGATAGGGGAGTGAAACGAGGGAGGGCATACACATTGACTAGCTCATGTGGGCAACAGGGGAGAAGGGGGTAGGACAGAGGTCCCCTTTCTTCCTCCTCCCACTTCCTTCTCTATCCCATTCCCTTCCTGCTCACATGCACAGGTAAGTGAGCAAGCGAGTTAATGCATGTGCTGTGAGTACAGGTACTTCTGTGTGTGTGTTAATTTTGGTTGGGGGGTAGAGTTATTTGCATTTTTATCACTTTTGCAGGAGGGCTGCACCCCTAACCCCCGTGAAACTTGAGGCCCAACTATTATTAGATTAACCTGGGCCAAACTCACTGTACTAAATACTACACTCAGGTTATGGGGCTTACATTCAATTATTAGTCCCAACTAGAGTAGACCCATTGATTCAGGTGAAACTGGTTAAGTCAACACTTATTTTAGCTCTACAGATTCAGTGTGTTTATTCTAGTTCACACTGCTTGATATTGCAGTCCAACAGCATCTGGAGTGATGCACAAATTCCTAGCCTAGATGTGTAGTTTTAATATATAAACATAAACAGGACTGAGGAGTTATGTACTGTATATTCCGGCGTATAAGATGATATTTTCAACCTGTAAAATCAGCTGAAATGTCAGGGGCCGTCTTATACACCGGATTCCATTGGAATGATGGTGGTGGCTGGCTGGGGGGGGGAAGCTTGCTAGCCACCTTACCCCCCCCCCGCCCAGTGCGGCTGCACTGGGAGGAGAGACTTGCTGGGCGGGAGGGGGTCTTCTCTGTGACCAGAGTCACAGAAAAGACCCTCTCCCACCCAGCGAGGCTGCACGGGAGGAGAGCCTCGCTGGGCTGCACAGGGGGAGAGCCTCGCTGGGCGGGAGGGGGTCTTCTCCATGACTCTGAGTAACGGAGAAGATCCCCTCCTGCCCAGCGAGACTCTCCCCCCCTGTGCAGCCTCGCTGGGTGGGAGGGGGTCTTCTCTGTGACTCTGGTCACAGAGAAGACCCTTCCTGCCCAGTGAGGCCCGCCCCCCCATGCAACCTCGCTGGGCGGGAGGAGATCTTCTCCCTGACTCAGAGTCATGGAGAAGACCCCCTCCCACCCAGTGAGGCTCTCCCCCCCCCCGGGAGGTGGGAGAGCCTCTCCCCAGCCAGGGCGGGAGGTGGCTGGACAAGAGGTGGCTGAGCCTCTCCCCAGCCAGGAAGCCATCCCCCATGATTCCCCAACTCATAAGGACACTGGCCAGCCTCCTTGCGGGTTGGAGAATCCCAGGTGGCTGAGCCTCTCCCCAGCCAGGCAGCCATCCCCTGCGATTCCTCAGCCAGCTTCTAGGAAGCTTTAGGAATGGTGGCTGGCTGGAGGTGGGAAGCTTTCCAGCCACCACCCGCCCTCCCCGAAGCCACAGTGGGGATCATCTTATACAGCAAGTATACCCTAAACTCTATATTTTGACTTTAAAATTAGGGGGTCGTCTTATATGCCCAGTCATCTTATACGCCGGAATATACGGTATATACTCCAATCTTCTGTTAGAAAATATAAAAACCCAGGAAATTATACATTAGGTTAAGCACACAGAAGAGAGGTGTTCCCATAAACAACTCTGTCTGCATCCTTCGAAACCATAGTTTGGAAAACTACAGGTTAACAACCACAATTAAGTTGCACAATCTTTACAAAAAATTCTGTACCTGAATGTGCTGATACGTGCAAATTTTTCATGTCAAATCTCACTGCTACTTGCTTCACTAGCTGAGAGGGAAAAAAAGAATGAATTGAATTGAGGAAATTGTATTTCACAGACCAAAGAAAAATATATAGCCATTATCAAACAAAACACTTTCTACTGTAATCAACCAATGACCGGTGAAACTACAAAACTAAGCAACCTACTAACTGGCAGGAAGTCACTGAATAAGATAGAAAAGAAAACACGGGCTGACTTAGGTGTTCAATATTTGTACTAGCATTTTTTAAAAATAAAGATGGACTCATAATTCTCTAAATTATGATAGTTCTTTATAATTTATACTTACGTGTTCTGTGAATTGTTAAAGACCACCCATCAATATTTATATATACGCCAGGATACAAATACAGTTGTCCCTCCATATCCACAGATTTGGTATCCACGGATTTAAGTATTCATGGTTTGAAAATATACTTTAAAAATGAATATGAATATGAAGGGACAACTGTAGATACGTTTAGGCATGTTTAGTAGCATTTTTTTGCAGATCTCCTCCCCATGCCACATTGTAACTGGAGTCTGGAACTTTTTTCAACTCCAAGAGTAATTTCCCATGTAAGATGAGGAGTTGCTTTTTGATAAAGTCAAAGCCAAAGCTTTCTTGAGTATGCAAAACTACTTCTTTAGGTCTTGGCTTTATGAACATATTGACTATTATTAATGCCATTTTAATGACAAAATATTGAAACTCAGGTTGTCCTCGGTCAACAGCACCTGCTACTTGTAATGAGTACTGTGCACTTTCTTAGCAAACAGTAAAATACATAAGACCATGGATTACTACAACATTCTTATGGCACTTTTATGTGCTTCGGCGTTCAAGCGCAGAACACTAAATCTGGGGGCACAACTCTGAATTCAAATTGCTAGCAAATCACTATCTGACTAATCTGCCCCACAGTTCTAATGTGAAGATAAATTGAAATATGTTGCACAAACAAAAACAAATGGGATGACATTCAGCTCATCATCTCAAGGCATTTAGTGGTTTCCATGGACTATTAAGAGCATACAGATTGCCCATCCCCACCCGCTGTATCCACGGAACCAATGTTATGGTTTCAGTTACATGAGAGACACAAAACAGGGAAATTTTATCATGGAGTTGTCCTGGAAAATGCCTAGAGAGGTGTCCTCTCTAGGAATTGCTAGGTCCTCCAATACAACTCTATGGTATGTTTGTATAGGAAGTCCTTTCTTTTAATAGGGTTTGCTATTATTCGTGGTTTCACTTATACACAGGGTAAGTCCAGGAATGTGTCCCCTGTGGATATGGGGGACAACCTGTTATCATGAAAACATCAAGAACACACCCAAGGAGAACTCTCTAAAAGTCCAGAAGCTTAATGTGAGATCTATTGGTGAAATAGTCCAATCTTGTGGTTTAACACTTTCACATAAAACTACCAACAAAAAAAGCCAGATGTGGACACTAGGTGGAAGTATAAGAATAAAAGATCAGCATAGGACAAAAAACAGCAAAAAGTACTGCATGATTATAAACATACCTTTTGGAAAAGTTGTATTAAAAACATTTCTGTCGTACCTTTGGGTTGTCAATAATTGGCGTCACAACAAGGTCAGACTCTGTGTAGATAAGCTCTTTCACTTTGGATTCCATATCCTGCTCACTGGAGAGTATGTTTTTACCCTAGAATATAAGCAAATATTACAATAAACATCCTCCTCTAAAACATTTTAAACACAGCATTTCTAAACAAAACAATCCATTCACAGCATCTTATAAATAATAAGACTTTTCTTTGCCCACCCTCAAACAAGTAAAATCTCGTACTTTTCTAACTAGCTCTATACAAGAAATTTTAAGTATCACACTCTGAACATAGGAATTATGTTCCTATTTCCACACAATCCTCCAGACAGTTCTAGCTTCTATGAAGCTATTTTTCACACTCTTCCTTGAAGGTATGATGTTATAGAGGTGAGGGGTACAGAAAGATCCAGGGGAGAAAGGAGATGAGATCTAACATCAAATCTCCCCCTCTGAGATCAGACCTCTGCCTCCAACCTTCTATGAAGATTTCAGATTTATTCTACAGCTCCTGGGATGTTATCACAGTGATCATGGGATGGCATTCTTAATGTAATACATCTTATTACCTAGAAAAGTCCTCTTTGCTACCTAAAATGTATTAAATAATACAAACAGCTAAAATTTAAAATGCTGGTCACCATTTTCTAAGTAGTTATTATGTAAATGTATCATAACCTTTGCAATAATTACATTTTGTTTCTTGGCATGTAAATAAAATAACAGAATAAAAATCACCTGGACATACAGTACATTGCTATCAATTCACTCTGCTCCTCCAGAACTTTCTGTCCTTTCTCCCTCTCTGCCAAATCCCATTCAATTCCTTCACTTTTTCTACAACTGAACACATCCTTCATGCTGCTCTTGATCCTAAAACTCAATTTTCGTGCAGAAACAAGTTTCTGCTGTACCTAAAAACAATACAATAAATTGTATTGTATTGTTTCTACTCTCCATATTTCCCACAGCTCAAGGTAAAAAAAAAAAAGTATACCTAAAATCAGGTTGTACTTTCATTTTGTGACTTCCAGCTGTTTGTGCTGATTTCTTATGTAGCTTCTGAATATTTTACTTGACCAAAATTTGTTTTACCAGAGGTTTCCAGCTGCTTTCTTTCAGTCAAATATAAGGGCCTCTTTGTTGCCATTCTTTTCACTCTGTTTTGGTTTGGTTAGTTATTTTATCACTATGCTTGCATTATAGTGATATCATCTTTTCCTACCCAGAATTGGCAGCTTCATTCTTTACTTGCTTTACTAAAATAGTTACACAAAACCATTTCTAGTCCCTTGCTTCCTTCAGCCTACACTCACCTTTACAAAAGGACATGGAGATATTCTCTGTAGTGAATTTGGAGACATAACGGCAGTGGCACTGCTTATTTCTACTGCAGTGCTAGTTCTAGGTGTGGGCCGAGAACTGCAAAATAATACAGATAAATGAAACTTATTTCTATGTCAATTAATCCAGGTATTTTCTTTAATTTGAACCCTCTACACAACTACCATTCATAAAGTAAATCCATTAAGGCTGGATTTCCCTAGGATTTGTGCTATTCCTACATTTTTAAAGGCTTTTTTAACTCTTAAGTATTTCTCTATGACTAGGTTTCTGGAACTGTGATTCTCTGAAATAGCCATTCACATAGGATTTTCATACTCATATTACTAAGAGTTTCAGTATATTTATATGTGATACTTTTGAATTAAGTGTATAGTCTGTCAATCCTTTAAAGAAGTTGGTTCTTTTAAAGTTACTTCCCTGTCCACTGCTTACTCTCACCAAGAATTTCTAACATAAATCACTTTTCCCACTTCACAAAAATTTGCTTTCCACAAATTCCTTCAAAGTATTCTTTATTCATACCTGAGAAGAAATATTGATTCATTTGATTCACCATCAACAGCACTTTTAGGGCGTAATTCTTCTGGCTTTTCTGTCACATAAAATATAGCACATTTACCAACCTGAACTTCAGGAATGTAATGTTTCAAACACTCATTTTATTCTATTTCATGTTAGAGTGATACATAAAATGAAACTGTAATCTCACCCAGCTTGAAAGATCTGTTAAATTGTTTGTTGGATGTTCCTGGGGTTGTGACATCTGGTGCTTTTTCACTCTCCAACTGATCTTCAGACTTTCCAGGTGCAAAGAGCTCAGCATTTCCACTGCTGTTCAAACAAAAGAAAAAGCAATTCACTTTGAAGGTAATGCAGCTTTCATTGTAGTCTACGTATGTCAAAACTTTGAACAATGGGAACAATACAAAAATAACTTTATTTAGAGATCATTTATTGGGGATATATATGACACAAGTAATCAAGAGATCTGTTTACAGATCAGACAGAAATTAGTAGAATTCTTTATAAGCTAAGCATTTCACAACACTGAAACTATTTTGGAAATCTAGCAGAGGTGGCTTAAGGACACTGCCTAGAATAGAATTTGGTCATTATAGAAGGTCAAAATTTAATATTGTAGAGTACCCAGTGTTATAGTGATGCACAACAAAGTTAGACCCAGGCTATGTTAGTTGATTAATTACCAACAATTTCAGACAGAATAAACTGCATAATGGGAGGCTGCAGGTTCAGTGTAAGTGAAATAGTTCAAAAGAGTAGCTGAAGAACATAAAACCCATAATAGCAGAGTGATTCTTGAAGCAGCATTTGCTGCTTTTCCAATGTAATGTCTCATGCTAGTCAATCACAGCAAAACTTACTCTCTTTAAAAAAAGGACTGCAGCCCAAGGCAAAAATGTGTAACTATGCTAGTCTGACACAGAAAAAAAAAAAAAGATGTTCCCATAACACCCTAAAGGTAACAAACTCTATCATGGCATGTACGCATGTGGTGAAATGAGCTCTGGGTCATGAAAGCTTATACTAAATTACATTTGTTACACAACAACATTCACATTTTAAAACTAAGAGAGTCCAAAATACCTGGAGTTGGTGCCTTGGCCAGACACAGACTCTTTGGAAGCCTGAAAAGGAGCATGTTGCCAAAAAGGATGCTGCAACAGTTCTGTCCAGGTCAATCTTTAAACATAGCAAAATGAGGAAAATGATGATTGTTGTACAATGCCACAAACAACCAGTTATTTGAAAAAAAATATTATCAGTTAATGCACATTGCTACATCATCAAATCATCAGTTTACCTCTTCTGAGGATCCTTTTGAAGCAAAGAAACAAGCAAGTTAAGGAAGTCTGAAGATGGTTTTGGAACTGTTGATCCTGCAAGATAATAAGAATACATATATCTAAGAACAAACCTGATTTCAATAAATAGCACAGTCTAAAAACAGTATAACACTGTCAAGCCTTATTAACTTCTTAAAGAGATAAAGCATACAATTAAGGTAACAACTGACTGTGTTGGTAGTTGTAAGGAAAGCAAGATAAGCAACTATGGAAATCACTCCTGATATTTGCTTTCTTCCATGTATTATGGGGCAGAAGGAAATGATGAGAGAGATCTCCAAGAAACTGTGTCACTGGGATGGCAGAAAGTTTGATTCCATCAAAATTAAGAGGAAATGTGTTTATCTTCTATCATTCTGATTCAGCTGTCACATTCATTAATAAGCACAGAGCAAACAGGATTAGCATACATGTACAGATGCAAAACTGACCTACAATGATAAGTGATAAGAGCCATATATATGTTTCTTCCACTTCGTTGTATTTTTAGATTAAAGTAGCACCCCTGTATCCACAGGGATTGGTTCCAGGCACCCCACAGATGGTGAATTCCATGGATAATAGCGAATGCCATCCACCACCACCCCACCACCGCTGCATGATCATTTCTTTCCCCTCCCTTCCCCCTTCGCCCCACCATGACCGGGAGTCTCCCGGGAAGAGGGAGGAGGCAGGCATGATCGCTCTTGCCCCTCCCTTCCTTTGTCCTGCCATGGGCCCGCCATGACTGGGGGCCTCCCGGGAAGAGGGAGAGGGCAGGTGTGATCGCTCCTGCCATGGCCCCGCTGCAAACAGAGGTCTCCTGGAGCTCCTCCCAGGAGGGAGGGAGCAGACGCAATCGCTCCTGCCCCCTCACTTCCTCCTTCATTCCGCCATGGCCCCACTGCAAACAGAGCCATCCCAGGGAAAGGGAGGGGGGAAGCGATATCCCTCCTCCCCCTCCCTCCCCCCATCGCCAACCATGGATAACTGAATCTGCAGTTGGTGAATCAGCGGATATGGGGGTGCTACTCTACAGTTAGATCCTGCGTATATGCGGGGTTCAGTTCCCGGACTTACTGTGGATACCAGACACCACGGATACCAGTGAACCCTATTAAAATAATTGACTTCTGGTAAAAACATACCATAGAGTTACATTGGAAGACCCAGAAGATGTCTAAAGAGGACACCTCTCTAGGCATTTTCTAGGATGACTCTATGGTATGTGTCCCTGTTCTGTGTCCTGCAGATAACTGAAACTGTGAATATTGGTTCTGCAGATACAAGGGTCCGACTATATTTTTCTTAACAAGACATAATTAACTTGTTAAAACATACCTTGCTCTATCGATGGAAAAGGATCTTCATTTAAAATCTGTTCTGTTAATTCAGTAACGCTTTCAGAGAAGAATGGTGGTCTTCCTATAAATGTAACATAGTTAGAAAGAAATTCAATAACACCTTAATTATCTCAAAAGAAGTAATTTAATAAAGTTTGTTTGCAACAATATGTTTGCACTGCAAACATATTTATTTAAAAGTTTATTTAAAAGGAGACATTTTCAGGATCTCCAGCATAAAAGACAGAAATTTCTTATATCATTTTTTCTCTAAGAGTGATACCTGAAAACATTTCATATAGTATACATCCCAACGACCACAGATCACTGGCTATAGAAAAGTCGTTTCCCTTTATCACTTCTGGTGCAACATATCTACGCGAACCTGCAAAATAAAACCATGCAGTCTGATTTGTTCTGGTTTTGGAACAGACTTTCCTTTATAAGTCACTAATGATTCAATTTTAAACCAATTTCTTGCCCAGTCCTAAACCAGCTGCCATCACTGGAACGTCTAAAGATGCAGTCATTCAGCACAGAACTGTACACTCATCCAGGAAAACTCCATCACAGAGCAACAAGCAACTAGGAAGAAAGAAGCACAGACACTCAGAATGCAGACAATGGAGTGGGAATCGTGTAGTTTCTCTGGATGATGTTACAATGCAACTGCCAGTGTTCTTCACTATTGTCTATGCTGGCAAAGCTTACGGAAAGTTGTAATCCAACATATGTTTCCCACTGTGACCTATATCAAGTACCTTATAAGTATAGAGACACCCAAGTGGGGGGGCATAGCATGAGAGAGCAAAGGGAGACTGGGGATAGCATGACTGTGAGCTGGACCAGGCGATGGAGATAGCTGGTTGTCCTGGGGGCAAGTAGTACAAATGCTTCACCTGAGCTAACAGCAGGTGGGATCAGAGCCAATATTTTGCAGTAGGGCAGGTGAAGCCACCAGTTCTGGCTTATACCCCATTCTTTTATCTCACCACCTCTCTCCTCAGTTTTGCTTAGGAAATTGAGATAAATGAGATGGCAAGAGTTCAAGGAGGCAACAAGTGTGCAACCTAACCTTTTAGGGTATTGAGAAATAGATGTTTTAAAACTTTGATTTCATGTTTACTATAGCAGATACTAATGCAAGCACACAATTATTTTAATGTGTATTTTAATGTGCTTTAAAAATATTTCATCTTTGTACTACTTTAATAGCTTTGATCCATTCATCACTTTGGGAACCCTTGTAGGCTCACAGGTGACACAGAAATATCTTAAATAAATATATAAATAAAATTGTTTTAAATATTTGGTGGCAGAACAGAATTTAGGCATCGCACAGATTTCTGGGGCAGAGAAAATTTTGTGATTCTTCAAATATACACTGAATTGGAAGATGGGCTGGGGGAAAGTAATGAAGCTCATTTCTCATGTTTTGCTTGCTATAATGTAATTGGAGCATTTAATTACAGAAGCAAGTACTATTGTCATCTAGCACTATAAATCAAAATGTAAACCTCAAACAAGGATTCATTTCTGACAAAGCAGAACATATTAAAATACAACTTAAATATTGTTGTTTCTGTCACTCAAAGAAATCATTATCTGCTTTTTATAAACAGATGAGGCATACCAACAAATATTTACTCTAATCATTTCCAATAATTCTAAGTGTTAAGGGGAACACTTTTAAATGTTTGGATTATGTTAGGACTTTCTACAGCAGCTTCTTTGAACAAACATAAAATAAAACAGGTTGATACTTTTCCATCCAGAACCATCCCATAGAACCAATCCTTCTGAATTAGATCTGTCAGCCAGCATGCTGAAAAAGACCACATATTGTTGTCATCTCCCTGCACTGCAGGACAATATGCAGCCCAAGTAATTTTGGGCACAACCAAAAGCTAAATTGAGATTTATTTCTGTATTCTGCTCCTTTGTCTTATTACTCATTTCTTATTGTACAAGGGTTTGGCAAAGGGGGGGGGGATGTAATCCAACAGTCCATAGACTATCCTAGACTTTCTTTATCTGAACACTCTCGTTTAGCATAATCATAAATCGTACGCAGGACAGTACAGTAGATTCTTTTTGTTCATCAAATGCTAATATGACTTCATATAGTGTACAGTAGTTACACAAGGGTGTGGCTCTTACTCTGCATTATCCCTGCCCTCCCCGCTCTTCTGTTCATGTATGAAAAGTGTCATCTTCCAGTAAGCCCATTCACTTGCTTTTCCCAAGGGTGTGTGTGAAGAGGAGGGAGAAGAGATGGTTTCCCAGAAGTGACTCCAGGGAAATGCATGCTCTGATTTGGAATTCACATGCCTCCATTTGCAATGAAATCTACAAGGATTCTGAGTAAAGCTCATGCACATTGTCCATCCCTTCAATTCTTCCCAATTTTCAATCCATGCCTTGCTCTCATGCTGCAGCTCCTTCTATCAAGAAAGCAAGAATGCACACATACACGGAAGAAGAGAGACCAGAGGGGGGGAAAAGGAGAAAGATTGAAAGTAAGATGGGAACACCTGCAAAGTTTATTAATTTTGTTTAAATATGTGGTGATTTAAGCAAAAATATGAATTTAAGTCACCTGGTTCCTTGCCAAGCACATAGTGTAGATGGGTAGGGTGAGGACTGGGGGTAAAGAGGGGACAGCAAGCAACCTCCCTTGGCTTGTGACTCAGGGGCAATGTCCCTCCCACTCCAAGAGAAGACTTATCATTCTGCTCCTTTATGCCATGTTATTCCATTCAAAATCTGTTACAGTCATTCTTGTGAGGGTAGCTGACTGTTGATGTTCTCTATCACACCTTACCACATCTGCACTTTAATAGCATCATTTGCATGTTTTTTAATCCACATTAATGGTGTCATTACTGACTACTGTACCCCACCCCTTGCTTCATGGTTGGTTCATCTTTTTTTAAAAAAAATGTGTAGTTGTAATAGCATAATAACGCTACAACACCATAACAGTACAGTGGAGTGACGTCATTACAAAGCCATCCATGACTGCCAAGATCTTTTATTGAGAGAGATGACACAGGGAAAGAAAGTGGCCATGCCATCCCTCACCATTTTATTCCTTACTCCCGCAGAGAGAAATGAGAGAAAAGAGACTGCCACATTTTTGACTGTGCCAGTTTTGCCTTTCTTATAGCATTACAGTGTTTTGCCTTCCTTAAGGTATTATAGTGTTATGGCATTACAGCGATATTCCAGTGTTTTGCAATGGAACCCCTTATAATAGCCAACAAAAAAATACAGAAGAAGTTAAGAGGGCTTTAAACACACTAGAAAGCCATCTTCCCTGCCTGAGCACCAGAAGTGGTTTGGAATGTCTCTGCCAGAGGTTTCCTTGGGAATCCTTGAGGGAGGAATAACCTGGTCACACCCACACCACACCCGCTAATGGATCATTCACAGAAGAAAACTCTATGAGCAATCCACACCCAAACTGGTTATTGAACTGTTAGAGGAAAGGGGGTTATTAACAGATTATTTCCAGTGTGGAAAAAAAACATTTTCAATTACCCTGCAATGCAACAATGCCTGGAGAGCAATGTGTAATAAGGTTGAGGCAATAGCAGGGCTAATGCATTGCTATGACACTATAAAACCATGATATGATAACACCCTGTTGTCACTGCAGCAGATAATTCTAGATGGTAACTTCTAGCTATCATTTATACCAATATATAGTAGTACCACTTTCAACAACAGGGTCATTGAACTCTCTTCCCTCTCTCCGCCACCCACAATTTCAAGTTTTATATAGTTTTAATTACATTACTGTTCCTGTTAGCTTGTTAGCTTGATATATTGCAAGTACCTCTAAGCCTTCTTTTCGATATTTGTCCTTTGTTTTCACCACTATCACCTCCCTGTTCTTCTGTTCCAATCAAAGCAAAAAATTCTTCCAGGTTTTCTCCTTCTACTTTAGCCAAGCAGAAGTTACTTAACTTCAAAGTGCCAGGCCCTTCCAGAAGAATCTGTAATCAATAGCATTCAGGGAAGTGGGATAGTGTTAATGCTAAAACAAAATCTGTTAACTATTTTCAGAAATCATATATCACTGCAAAATATGTTCCCTCTTACCTTTCCTGGTGTAAGGTCACAAAAGAGAATTCCACGTTCATGAATATGATGAAGTCCAGCAACCAAATCAGCGCCAAATTCTTTTACAACATCTTCTGGTAAGTGTTCATCTTGAGCAATTACCACTTCTAATGATCCACCTATGTATGAATAATCAGTCATGATTTTTAAAAAGAATTTCAACTAACTGATCTCTGTTGTGCTATGCAAAGGGATCTTGTAGCACCTTTGAGACTTAGGGCTTCTCTACACAAAGGGGAAAAAAATGGACTACTCCACAGTAATAGCAAGTCACAGCAGCTGCGACCTGTCTTAATGGTTTTACAGCCCCCATAAACTTTGCATGCCTGTAGCTGAGATAGCAGTCGCACTTGAGTTTTTAAATCTGCTGCCATTGAATATTTTTTAAAAACCTATTTCTATGGTGCTCACAAGTGATATTTCACCTTTCACCAAAAAAAGAGGAAAAAAGATAGCACAAACCTCTATTTTATTGCCTTAGCAATCACTCACTAAAGCAAAAATCCAACATGGCAGCAGCAGGGGCTTGCCCTGTAACCCAGCCCTGTCCCCTGTGGTCATCCAGCCAATCAGGTTTGCACTGTGTCCTGCATGGGGAAGCAATTCATGTCAAATTGCTTTTCTTAATGAGGAAAAGTGTGCATATCTCTGGAGTTTTTTTAAAAAGTCGGGAAAAGCTGTGAAGGCTTTTCTCGCATAGTTTTTTCCATTAAGACAGCTCGTTTTCTGAGTGAATTCTATGAGAGGTATTTTCACTGTGTGGACAACCCCTTACTGAGAGAAAGAGGTTGGCAGCATAAGCCTTCATAGACTTAAGTCTACTTCCTTAGATACATGGAATGAAGCACCTAGAAACAGCCATTTTTGAGTAGGCTGTATTTGTGGATAGTCATGGAAATGCAAAACTTGTGGGTATGGTGACTAAGTGACAGGTTCAGTTTTAACAATGGTCATTGAGGGACAAAAGCAGGAGGGAAGATGTTGCCTAAAGCCAAGATGAGTAGATGATCATATGAATGGTGGAGGGAGTTAATGGAATGTAGTGTGATGCTGCATGTGAACCAGAAAGATGTGTTAAACTAGCCAAGAGAGCCCTCATAAGGCTAGGGTGCTAACTGGTGTTATGTGTAGTGTGCCAGGAAAACATTGCCTCTGTTCAACGCACTGTCGATAGACTGGAGTTTGTGGATATATTCCAATTCTGCTAATTCTCTTTCCAATCTTCCTTTGTAGTTTTTCTACATACACCTTTACATTTACATTTCATAGAATCATAGAATTGTAGAGTTGGAAGAGACCACGAGGGCCATCCAGTCCAACCACCCTGCCACGCAGGAAATCACAATCAAAGCATCCCTGACAGATGGCCATCCAGCCTCTGTTTAAAGACCTCCAAGGAAGGAGACCCCACCACGCTCCGAGGGAGTGTGTGCCACTGCCAAACAGCTCTTACTGTCAAAAAGTTCCTCCTAATGTTAAGGTGGAATCTCTGTTCCTGAAGCTTGCATCCATTGCTCCGTGTTCCAGTCGCTGGAGCAGCAGAAAACAAGCCTGCTCCATCCTCAACATGACACCCCTTCAAATACTTAAACAGGGCTATCATATCACCTCTTAACCGTCTAGTTCTTTTTGCCTCTATGTACCTTTCCTTGTAGGCTGGGATGTCAACCTAACAAAACAGACCCCACAGTAGTCATCTATAAACTATTTAGAAGTAAAGGTTTGAGGGCAAAGGAAATAAGAAAGCTTTCTCCATAACCTCTCTTAAGGTGCCTTCATAGAAAGGCCAGGCTAGTCCTATTCTTGTTGCCCTTCTGGAAGCAGACAAATACTTTTTAAAAATTCCTACAGACTCTGAAGAACTCACTCTATTAAAGAAAGGGATTTTAATAGTGTGTTATTTATAGTGTGCTATTTTTAACATTTTTATCTTTTTATTTTTAATAGATCTTTTAATTGTTTTTGATCTTTTAATTTAATTACATTTTAACAACAACCTTTGCATGATTTTACCTGTATGATTAAAAAAAAATAAGCTGCCTTGAGTACAAGTCTGGAGTGAAAAGCAAAATAGAACACAAATAATAAATAGGCAACATGCATACATTTACCAAGGCTTGGTTCACTACAGCTAGTCTGACTAACGAACAGGCCTAGATAAAAGAATTTATTGGTTTAGGTCACTGTTGGAAATGTAGAAAAGGCATACTTTTCAAAAAGAACAGGTTTATGTGCAGATACAAAGAGGCAGAATTCTGCAAGCATATGGAAGTATTCATAATACTTTTAAACATTTAAAGCATTCACAATATTTATATTTTCTCACTTAAGACCCTTTGCTATCACTTTTTTCTAAAATTCCAGTAATAATTTCTATGGGGAACTGGAGACACATCTCTTTGTTCTGGTTTATTCTGTAGGATGTAGATCTGAAGACAAAACAAGTGTACACATTCCAATGCCAGTAAGAATCAATTTTACTTAGCACAAAATGTATGATCTTAATAGAAATTGCAAGGGAAGTTCATTACACAAAAGAAAATGGCATGAAAAATTAAACCATCCTAAGAAAACTGTCTTACTAACAGCAGATTTCCAATGAAGATTTGGTCTTATTTCTCTCAAATAATAGTCTTTCCTTCTCTCACTCCACTACTCCATGGCAAGTATCTTTTGAAACTAAGAACTTTAAAAGCAGCTTGTAATATCACACTGGGAACAGCCCAAGCCATGCTGTGCTCTTCGGATCCCGATTTTAATCCAGAATGAAGAGACAGACTTTAGCCTTGATCAAAGAACTATGAAATTAATTTTGTGAGCCTAAAGTTGCTTTTAAAAAGATAAAGGATTGCCCACATACCTATCTATACTATAATTTGTTGTCTGTCTCTTATGCCAACCAGGGGTGGGAATAATATGACCCTCCAAATGTTAGTGGACTAACATTCTCAGCATTCCACACTACTGGCTATGCTGACTAGGCCTTGTGGGTGTAGTAATCCAACAATGTCCATCCTTGTGCTAAACAAAACATGCTTGATGTCACCAAATCTGGCATCTAAAGACACCAAAATGAAGACTTCAGTCAAGTTTTCGACCCAGTCCAACAACTACTTCAGGCACCTCCCTGAATTCTTACTTCAAAAAGCAGTTAATTCAAAGGCTTTGCTAAGGAGCAGTTACTCGATATTTGGCTCAAAAGTCTCTTACCTGTGCATAATTCTACTACAAGCCAGAGATGGTTGCTTGTTTCATACCATTCGTGAAATGTTACTATGTTCTTGTGCCTAATTTCATGAGTAAGCCGCACCTGTAACAGATTATCCACACACAAGGAATGGTTTGGGCTCAGTCAGAAAATGGAATAACAATTGCTTTTCAAGAATAAGGATTAGACACAGATGTAGTCATATATCTGGAATACACCCACAGAAGATGAGTAACTTAGGATCCAATGATTTCAACCAGCATACTTTTAACTAAGAACCCCATGAATTCAAGACATCTGGGCCAAAAAGGACTGAACAGAGAGAAATCCTTCTCACACACTGAGAGAAAAAAGAGAACAGCATTAATAAGGGGCTTAACCTGTTTTAAAGGCTATATTTAAGCAACATATTAACAATAAAGGTATACCTCAGTTAACAATGTAGATGTGTTCCTGAGCTTTACTTCTCTAACAGAAACTTTGGTACCAGAGGTAGAAATAACATGGTAAGAATGGGGATAGGAACACAGAAAGAAGAGTACCACAGAAAAGAACAGTTCAACATGTTTCAGCAAACTTCATTCAAAAGTCTGCTCTAGTACTGATTAAGAGGCATAACAACATAGAAACTGAAACTTATGATACAGGCAAAATAATAAGATTTTCCCTATTTTGAGAAATTGCTGTACTTGAGGGTAGAACAGACTCCAGATTAAAAGTAATATCATTTTCCCATGCATGTCACAAGAGAAAAATGTAATCTGTTAGTTATAAATTAAACTTTTTAAAAAAACTTGAGACACAAAAGGGTGGACCAGATGATACAAAAAACCCACAACATAACTGGTCTTAAAATCACTGAGGATTATATGAAGTATTCCAAGTCTGAAAGATTTGGAAAATATTTCCAATAGCTGCTGTGGTCCACAGCAACCTATCTAAGGGAGACTATCTTATGGAGCATGTCCACAACAGAATTCCCTAAAAGCTATAAGGAATCCATTTTAAAATAAAATGGTTTAGAATAGTGAACATGCATTGTTTCACTGTATATTGTGAAATGTACATTTCAATCAAATAACACATGTGTCTGATAATATGCTCCCCATATAAGTTGTATGTGTACATCTCTTCTCAAAATAATAAATATAATTCTTACCCAATTAGTGATTTCAGCTCTTTTGCATTTATCAGTGCACAAAATAGCCACAAAGTTTATTGTTCCTTTTCTTCTGCCTTTATAGACAACTGTCTTGCTCCCTCTTCCAATCTCTTCATATAAAATAAAGTTTTCCATGACAAAGTATGCTGTATCAGCTATATCAATGTAAAAACACCAAACACCATCTGAAAGAGAGAAAGAAAGTGCTTCTAGTGTAATATATCAAGAATTTGCATCATAAAAAAGGTCTGAGCCATGTCATGCTACATGTTTAGTAATGTGATGACTATGCACGCTATAGTGAAAACCACAATATTTTACTTGTCATGTCTTTGTTCATGTTATGTGTAGTTAGACTTGCCAGGTGTTCCATTTTATATTGGATTTTACTAAGACAATTTGCAGTGTAAGCAGGAAGAACAGAAGCCAGCCAAACTCGTGTAAGAGACAGATTTCCCCGGCATTTGACATGCAGCAATGGGCTCATTAGAGAGCCAGTGTGATGTACTCTGGAGTTCAGGGTTCAAATCTCCACTCAGCCATGAGTACCCACTGGATGACCTTGGGCAAGTCACATACTCTCAGCCTTAAAGAAAGGCAAAGGCAAACCCCCACTGAACAAATCTTGCCAGGAAAATCCCATGATAGTCACAAGTCAGAAACTACTCGAAGGCACACTACTACAACAAATGTCCTCATTATATATCAAACGGGGGCGGGGCTTTATGTGCAAGTATGGCTAGCACTTGCTCTTCCTCATCCCAGGCTCTTCCTAACTTCACATTGGCTGCTGGCCTGCCATTCCAAGATTTTATGGGGCTTCCAGTTTTCTCTTATGGGAACCATAAATTTTGCAAAGAGGAAAGAGTTGCAACTTGTTGGTGGGGGATGACAGCTAGTACAGTAGGCAAGCCAGGCAGTCAGATTAATACATACAAAAAGGGAAAGATTCAATTATTGGGGGGGGGGGATTTAATATTTATATTGAAGAATAATCCAGGCATCAATTATCTCACTACTCAACTGCATTAGGCCCATTTACTTTTAGGAGTACTTATATTTATTTAGGTGTAGCGGATCGTGGGATGGAAATACGGATTCAAATTAAAGGAGTGAGAGAAAATAATATATTTTATATGTTTAAGAGAAATCAAAGTACCACTTCTCCCACTAATCAACTGCACTAGGCAGATTTATATTCATGTAGGGGTAGTAGATCATGGATTGGAAATACAAATTCAAGTATTTAGGGTGCCTTTTACCAGCTAGTTGAAAACTTGCCAAACTGACAGGATGCTCCCATCCTTCAGAAAACTGAAGAGGTTCTACAAACACTTTATTTCATACTGTTCCATAAGTGTCATAAGGAACTAAGGGGCTTAGAGTCTCTTCCTCCTTTTATTTAGGGAATAGGGAATGAAGCTTTACATGTTTGTTATTTCCCAAACAAATTTGTTTGCCTTTCTTTAAGTCTGAGAGTATGTGCTGAAAACACTCTCTCTTAGAACATTCCTGCTCTTGTAGTGGCTTCAGAGGAAAAGGCAGCAAAGTCCTCCACACGGAGGGAACGGGGCTTGCCCTTTCATTTCTGAAGGGAGAAAAAATCTAGGTCCTAAAAAATACACTCTCTATAGAAGAACAAATTTAGTTTTAATACATCTGTAGCCAGGATGCAGTCAGAAACATACAGTATACTGAATAATCTTGTGGTTATAATTATGGGCAGAATTTCTGCTCAAATCACAAACCCAAGTGCTAGAAAACAAAGTGCTGCTGAGGTGTAAGTTTCAAGCAGTTCCTCAGCCAAAGACCTGAAAACTCTAGTAACAGTTAAAAGCTAACGTGAAGGCCCAGTTTTATTCACAGCTCTGAAACCAAAATACCAGGAACCATTAATCCACTAAGGGAACCCTGAATTCCTTATTCATGAGGAAAATTTTCACTTATTTTAGAATAGTAACCGCCTAGAGGAGCTAACAAAATCTTCTGTTGTTGCAGGGCTTGCAGAAAGGGAAGCAGCTCCCAAAACACATTCCTCCTATTATAAGTATGCTGTTTACAATATTTTCTTGTAACATAGACACATATTATCTATTATTATAAACAAATCTGCTAAGGTTGCCATAAGATTCTGTTGGCTTCTGGTTTTTAATGCTGAAAACACTCTCTCTTAGAACATTCCTACTCTTGTAATGGCTTCAGAGGAAAAGGCAGCAAAGTCCTCCACATGGAGGGAAGTGTGTTTGCCCTTTCATTTCTGAGGGAAAGGCTGAATGAAATCCTCTGGGACTGGGGAAGAAGGTCTAGAATGTGTTACTTTCTTCACCAGACAGTTCACCTCACCCTTTCAAGAGAGAAGGGAAACCCAGTAAGTCTGCTCAGAAAGAGAGTACTGGCACTCCACAGATTCCCCACAAGAAAGTTTACTCCCTCTTCTATTTCTGAGAGGGAGAGGGAGAACACTGGTACAATTACATTTTCGTCCACTGAGGCAGAGCCTCCTCAAGCTGTACCAACATAGACTTACAGATTTGAAAGGGATTTCCTCATGACTCCCAACTTTGTGAGAACACACTGGGCTTTTTAGACCAGAAACAGGAGAGACATTTCCTGCCTGTTCCCCTGACAGATCTGAATTTGGGCCCCTTCATTCCTCACTGGAGAGTGGGTAGAGGCAGGAGTAGCTGTCAAGTTCCAAAAGTTCCAGCCCTTCTGCAGATCCAGGTCATAATTATCAAACAATGAAGAACTTCCCCACAACGGTGGACAGTATGGAAGGACACTGTCTCCCAAACTTTCTAGAAATGTCTCTTGCCACCTCAAGCCTCTGGTGCTCTTTCACTCTCAGGTAGAATAGACTGGCAGCTGAGTACAAACACCAGTCTGTTAAGCTAGAGCTCAATTCCATGGGCCTTTTCAGGTTGCCTGAAAATTAAACAGGTTCATAAGTAGAGTTGTCAGAATGAAAACTGGAGAGGGCTCCAGTACCTTTAATGTTTGTGTAGTAGAGGAAATTTCAGCAGGTGTTGCTTGTCATACAAACAGATAACAAGCAACACCTGCTGAAATTTCCTCTTCTACACAATTTTTAAAGGTACAGAAGCCCTCTCCAGTTTTCACTCTAGCAAACCTATTAATGAGACAGATAACACCACCATGGATGAGTTTTGGTCCATGGACACTGGGCTTCATCGAAATATACCCCTTCTGAATGAAAGAGGCCAATGGAGGGGATTCTCTGTGGGTGAGTCCCTTCGCTTTGCAGAGGGGCAAGATCTATTAGGACATGAAGGGAAATGGCAAGAATCATGGAACTAAGAATCCCTTGTCAGGAATCAAGACATGGTGACTGCAATGGAGGGAAAATATTGCTCTCAAAATGATGGCTGCCTGAAGAGCTTTCAAAATGGCAGGCAGCTGAGTTAATCAAGCCCCCTAACCCCTTTGTCAACCCATCTATGGCTCATTTGGAAGGCTTCTTGACCACAGGACTGTCCAGGCAATCTAGTGCTAGCATCAGAATAACTTCTAAATTGCTGTCATTGCTCAAGTTCTCCAATTTTATCAAAAGGTAAAGGATGCCTGTTCATCTACTGGGTCTAAAACAGGTACAGAGAGTGGCTATTTGTCGAGCAACTGGACAGCTATTACATGTGCAGAGCAGATGTCTGAATGACTATCGGGCAACAACGTCCCACAATGTAACCAGGATATTTAGCAAGCAACAAGATAATCTCCGCTATAATTCTGTGGTCAATATCTGATTTGCCTTGCTCTAAAGACAACTTTCTTTCTTCTTCTGTTTACAGGCAACTACATCACTTTCACTACCAACGGAATGAGAGAGTTAGGAAACAGAAAGGGAAGGACATTTGTAATAAGTAGAATTTGTGAAGAAAAGGAGAAAAGGCCTTAGGAAAAAAGGCTGAGAAAGAATACTATCTAATACAGCTGTTCCTCCGTATCCACAGATTTGGTATCCACGGATTTAAGTATTCACGGCTTGAAAATATTGTTTAAAAAATAATAATCCAAAAAGCAAACCCTGATTTTGCCATCTTATATAAGGGACACCTTTTTGCTATGCCACTGCATATAATGGGGCTTGAGTATTCATGGATTTTGATATCCACGGGGGGTCCTGGAACCGAACCCTAGCGAATATGAAGGAACAAGTGTACTGTATATGCAGGTTTAAGTCAACCTTACATGTGTGTATGTCCGTTGTTGTTGTTGATGCGGAGTGTGTAGCATTCCCCTTTTCTTCCCTGGGGAGAGGGCATTGGTGAAGCATCTGGCTATGACCCCGCAGCCAGATGCAAAACAATTACATCATCTGCTGGGGTCCTCCAGAAGTTTCAGAGGATGACATAATCATTTTGAATCCAGCCACAGGGACATATCTGAATCAACAATATTTACAGAGAACAAAGCAACAAAGCCTTGTAACATTCCAAGACATTGTTATGTATTACACTGAAACATTAACAGAAAGCAAATAATATTTTGACTGCTGTCATTGAAATAATCAAACAAAGCTAAGTCAAACCTTGAATTTAATACCACAACCACATGTTGTTTTTGTAGACCCTTTTGATTTTCCACCCCAAACTTTGCTTTCCTGCAAGGATGTTGGAGGAATAATTACGGTACTGTACTGCCAAACTTTCAATAGTACCTGGGGCTTGTATCCTGACTGCATTTTTTCCCCTTCCTTTCTTTCTTTCTTTCTTTCTTTCTTTCTTTTTTTTTTTACACTTTTGGGACAGCAAGTAAAGCTACAATCCTAAGTACAATTACTGGAAAAGGTTTTCTTCGGAGTAGTCATGCATAGCATTGAACCGTTAAGACATTGAGGAAAGTAGAGTCCAAAATCTGCCCTCTACCACCAGGCTGCCTTAGGAATTACTTTGTTCTTTCAACATTCCATCTGTAATATGACGATAAAACTAGCCTACTTTATACACTTCTCAAAAACATTACCAAGATAATATATACAAAACACACTAAAGCTCTCCATAAATGGACATTATCACTATTTCTTTATAGTTTGAGTGCTCTTAGCAGAAAGCGAGTTAATACATGTGAAGTCGAAGGCTTTCACGGCTGGCATCCACAGATTTTCCTTGGGTTTTTTCTGGGCTGTGAAACCGTGTTCTGGAATAGTTTCTTTCTGACATTTCGCCTGCACCTGTGGCTGGCATCTTCAGAGAATGGTTGGGGAGGAGTGTATGTGGAGTTTATATGCTGTGAACCCCTGTTGGAGAGTATATGTAAATTTGTGAAATTGAATGGTTAGTTTCTGGGTACAGAAATGCAAAGCTCGTTAGTGTCTGTTTCGCTGATGGTTGGTTGATGGGCCATGGACGGGCAGGAGATCTTCCTGGCCAAGTGGAGGCAAATGTGCTTCTGAAAACCTCTGGGCTGCCAAAACAAGAGAGGAGGTTTTCACTTACAAAGGAATTCCACCCCGGGAAAGGTGGATTCCCAGCAGATAATGGCCCATCAACCAACCATCAGCCAAACAGACACTAACAAGCTTTGCATTTCTATACTCAGAAACTAACCATTCACTCCCCAACAGGGGTTCACAGCATATAAACTCCACACACACATCTACCCAACCATTCTCTGAAGATGCCAGCCACAGATGCAGGAGAAACGTCAGAAAGAAACTATTCCGGAACATGGCCTCATTCCATGGAAAAAAAACAAGGAAAACCCAGTTAATACAGTTTATCAAATTAGAGTGCACACTCACCAGACATTTAACAATGAACGTCTTTCTCTATACAGAGAAAGCATATTCTCATGTAAAACTGTAGCAGAGGCAATGCTAAAGAAAGATCTCTTTCCAGGCTCTTTGCACAGGAGAAAAGTAGAGAATGGGAAAAATTTCTAGGAAAGTGTGCATAATCAGTATTGTTGTGGATGTTACTCCACCCCTGAGGGTGTGCGTCCTTAACAGAGAATGGGGGGAAAGGCAAAAGTGCAATAATGGTGAGATTTCAACCATTTGCCTGCCTAACGCATTGATATTAAAGACATTGTTCCTCTCTCTTTTTAAAAGGTACAGTATATCCCAACTATTATCTCAGGCCTATTTCTTATGGGCAAAGAAAAGGGAGGTTACAGGTTTGGCCAGCACTGTCCTCAGCCACACTTGGTGGAGCAGGTCAACACCACGGGGTTGTCCAAATGGTGAAAAAACTCCACACGGAATGTGAGGAGAATCTTTTTTGTCCTAATGGCATCCCATGTGATTTTGCCACATTGTGAAGGAGGGGGGCAAAACAGGCCAAAAACCTTGCCAGAAAAGCCTCTGCAGCTTTTCCCATCTTTTTTTTTTTAAATGAGGGGGTACACATTTCTGCTCGTTAGGATAAGTGAGTCAACCTGATTTGCTTGCCCAAACGAGAGGAAGCGCAAATCTGATTGGCCGGATGAGCACACAGGGCGAGACTTCTTAGCAAGGCAAGTGCCTGCTGCTGCCATATTGGATTTTCGCCTTAGGAATATGTGTTGTTGAGGTTTTGCTTTTGTGTTCAAGCGAAAATTGCTCAATTGCACCTTGAGCATCATTTTTTTTTAAAAAAAATGCAGCAGAAAACTGAGTGCAAATGCAAGTACAGTTGTCGCTTCATATTCGCTGGGGTTTGGTTCCAGGACTCCCGTGGATACCAAAATCCATGAATACTCAAGTCCCATTATATGCAACGGCATAGCAAAATGGTGTCCCTTATCTAAGATGGCAAAATCAAGGTTTGCTTTTTGGATTGTTATTTTTTAAAGAATAGTTTCAAGCTGCAAATACTTAAATCCAAGGCGAGCAAATCCGTGGATACGGAGGGACAACTGTAACTCACTGGAGGCCACGTTGTTTACTAGCAGGCATGCGAAGCTTATGGGGACCAAAAAACCCATTAGGACAGGTCGCAGCTGCTGCGAAATGTCATTACTATGAGAGGCTCCGTTTTTTTATGGGCTCCTATAGACAAGCCCGCGTTGCAACAGCCCGCATAACTTCGCAGAAGGCGGCACGGAGGTCAGTCGGGCGGGCGAGAAGAGAACTAAACCAGCCCTCTGGTCTCGCTCAGGGGGAATGCAAGGGGAGGGACGCGAAAGAACGCCGTGGGCCTCTACTTTGCTTGGCATCTCCGCCCACACCGTTTCGACCCAAGCCACCAGTACCTGCTCCCAGAGGAACGAGCCCAAAGTAGCCAAGCCTGAGACAGGCTGCTGGACCAACCCCCGCCACCGTTAACCGAAACGGCCGAGCCCCGCCCTCTTCGGGCCGCTCTACCTCTTGCAAGCGCCAGGGGGGGGAGAGCTAAATGTTTATGGGCAAAGGAAAGAAACATGTCACTGCTCGATATTTGCGGGGAAGGAAGGGTTGGGATGAGCAAGTAGGAATGGGCGCAGTCCAGCTGTCTCCCTTCTCGAAACAGTTGCTTATGCCTCTGGGAATTGGCTCTGCCATTTTGTCCCCCCCACCCCAATATGGATTATGGTTTGAACTAGTCCGACCTCCCTCTCAGTATCTTAGATACGGCATAGGACGCAGGAAACAACATTGAGCCTCTTGGCCGGCGGGAGGGATGAAGCCGAGGCGCCCATTTTCCTTTCCCCCCCCCGCCCCGCAGGCGAATGGATCCGCCCGCTCCTTTCCTCCCCCGCCCTCATTTTATCGGGGGTTCCCGGATGTTCCTCGCCCTGCGCGAACGAGATGTAGAGGAAGAGCCGTGCCCTGTTACCATGGCAACCTCATCCTTTCCTTTACCCTCAGCTGTTCCGCCACAAACCTGTAGTACAGTTATGGGCTCGGAGTTAGTGAGGGGGTTCACGGTGTAACATCTTTTGCTAATGAACTCTTTATTTATTGTACTGGGGTTTTTTAGCTAGTGTTGTTTTTAAATGTTGTGAGCTGCCTTGTGTCACGCCATAGGGAGAAAGGCAGGATATAAATAAATTAAATAAATTCTCTTGTATCTCAATCCAAACAAGTACAGTTGTCTGTGAAGTCGAAGGCTTTCACGGCCTGCATCCATAGATTTTCCTTGGGTTTCTTCCAGGCTGTGAGGCCATGTTCTGGAATACTGGGAAAGTAGAAACAAACAAATGGAAAGAAAACTACATCCCCATGCTGATAATTTGAGATACTGTAGTTGCATTTAATACGTCAGAAAGAAACTATTCCAGAACACGGCCTCACAGCCTGGAAAAAAACCCAAAGAAAGTACAGTTGTCCCTTCACATTCGCTGGGGTTTGGTTCCAGGACACCCCCCCCCCGTGAATACCCAAATCCATGAATACTCAAGTCCCATTATATGCTCTCTCTCTCTCTCTCTCTGGCTTGTCTTCTCAAACAAAGATTCAGGAAGGACTCATCCCGCGCCTTCTGCAAGCGCGCTGATGACTAAAAAGGCCAATCCGAGATAAACAAGTCCGGTTGCAAAAAGTGCAGGTCTCCTTGGGTGATGTTTTTGGGTTGTGATTCTTTCTGCGTTGTCGTTTCTCTTCAAGACTTGTTCGTCGTGAGTTCTCAAATAAGGCTGCAGCATTGTGGATAGTGCGTCTCCATGCCTCCCGATGTGAGGCCAGGGCGGACCACCGTTGGTGATCAATCTGGCCAAGCCTGAGATGTTGTTTCAGGGAGTCCTTGTATCGCTTTTTTGGAGCGCCCCTCCCACGCTGACCCGTGGCGAGTTCACCGTAGAGTAGTATTTTTGGGAGGCGATGGTCCTCCATCCTAGAAACGTGCCCTGCCCAGCGCAGCTGTGTTCTCAATATCATGGCCTCAATGCTGGTGATCCCTGCTTGTTCAAGGACAGCAACATTCGTCACATAGTCAGTCCAGTGTATATTTAGGATTGTGCGTAGACAGCGCTGATGAAAGCGCTCGAGGAGTCGTAGGTGGTGGCGATAGGTAACCCATGTTTACCTACCTGGGAAGCATCATCTCCTCAGATGCCAAGATTGACAAAGAGATCGATCACAGATTAGCAAAGGCATATAGTGCATTTGGAAGACTTCACAAAAGAGTCTGGAGCAATAAACACCTGAGGCAAAGCACAAAAATCAGTGTGTATAGAGCCATCGTACTGTCTATCCTCCTTTATGTCCCTTATATAAGATGGCAAAATCAAGGTTTGCTTTTTGGATTATTATTTTTTAAAGAATATTTTCAAGCCGTGAATACTTAAATCCCTGAATACCAAATCTGTGGATACGGAGGGACAACTGTATTTCTATTTTTTCCCCTCAGTAGGGAGTCGCATAAGGCATGGAAGATTTACCACAGATGCTGACCCAACACCTAAGTAGTCTGCATGTGTGCGCCTTCAGGTTGCCTGTTGATTTACTGCAATCCCATCAATTTCATAGGATTTTCTTAGGCAAGGAATACTCAGAAGTAGTTTTATTTATTTATCTAGGTATTTATACCCCACTCTTCAGCCACAAAGGCTTTCAGAGCAGCTTACAAATTGTTAAGCAATAGCACCTACACATCTACACAGCTTTTATAGCACAAGAGGCACTCTCTAAGCAGTTTCCAATGTGTGTTGGTTAATTGTCCCCACAAGCTGGGTTTCACCAGTTCCTTCCCCTAAAATATAACTCACAGCACCTAGTATTCGTTGGCAGTCTTCCATCCAAGCACTAACCAGGGCTGACCCTGCTTAGCTCCCAAGAGCAGACTTGATCTGGTGCCTTTAGGGTATTTAGGCCCACTAACTGGTCTACAGTTGCACAAGGCTTAAGGGAGGGAGCAGGACTGAAGATGGGATGACATGCTAGCAAAAATCAGGAAACTGTTTCAAGAAGGGGAAGAGGACGAGGAAGACACTCCATAGACAAAATAGGCCTATTCGGGAAAAGGAAAAAGAGAAAATAATAATATCTGGGTTACAGGACACTATGAGGCACACATTCCTCCTGTACAAATGAAAATCCCATTGTATTCAGAGGGCACATTGTTAGGGGACTGTAATAAAGCCCAAGTTCTGGTGTTGGATAAAAAAGAATTTAAGAAGGTGTGAAAGAGCAACCCTCATGACTGCCATTGGTACAACTTGCACTGTGCCTGGGTTCGATAGAACCAGTGCAAGAAGGGACTACAGGGGAAATGCTCTCAGGCACTTGACTGTGTCTTTTTATTTAGTTAGTTAGTTATACCCCGCTTTTTAGCCACAAGGCTATCAGAGCGGCTTACAAATTGTGTTTCTTTTTTTAAAGCAATAGCTATTTACACATCTTGCACTATTACCATGTAAAATGGTGAGTTACAACAGGCTGTACACTAGGTAGTTCTACACATGTATGCTGTCTCTCTGGCTTTTCTTCGCAAACGAAGATTCAGGAAGGACACATCCCGTGCTTTCTGCAAGCGCGCTGATGACTAAAAAGGCAAATCCGAGATAAACAAGTCCGGTTGCAAAAAGCACAGCAGAAGGTCTCCTTGGGTGATGTTTTTGGGTTGTGATTCTTTCTGCGTTGTCGTTTCTCTTCAAGACTTGTTTGGCGTGAGTTCTCAAATAAGGCTTCAGCATTGTGGATAGTGCGTCTCCATGCCTCCTGATGTGAGGCCAGGGCGGACCACTGTTGGTGATCAATTTGGCCGAGCCTGAGATGTTGTTTCAGGGAGTCTTTGTAGCGTTTTTTTGGAGCACCCCTCTTACGCTAACCCGTGGCGAATTCACCGTAGAGTACTATTTTTGGGAGGCAATGGTCCTCCATCCTAGAAATGTGCCCTGCCCAGCGCAGCTGCGTTCTCAATATCATGGCCTCAATACTGGTGATCCCTGCTTGCTCAAGGACAGCAACATTTGTCACATAGTCAGTCCATTGTATATTTAGGATTGTGCATAGACAGCACTGATGAAAGCTCTCGAGGAGTCGTAGGTGGTGGCGATAGGTGACCCATGTTTCAGATCCATAAAGGAGGATAGACAGTACAATGTCTCTATACACACTGATTTTTGTGCTTTGCCTCAGGTGTTTATTGCTCCAGACTCTCTTGTGAAGTCTTCCAAATGCACTATATGCCTTTGCTAATCTGTGCTCGATCTCTTTATCAATCCTGGCATCTGAGGAGATGATGCTTCCCAGGTAGGTGAACTGCTGAACGGACTTGAGCACAGATTTGCCGACGGCAATGTGGGGATGGTGGTGTTCGTCCTGTGGTGCAGGCTGGTAAAGAACTTCTGTTTTCTTCAGGTTGACTTCCAGCCCAAACAGCTCTGCAGCTGTTGCAAAGCAGGCTATATCATTTGGGTTACAGTTCATGTGCAATTAAGTTGTGGCCATGGTCCAAAGGGCATAAGACAGCAGCAGCAGTTAGGGCATTTTCCCCCTTTCTGATCTGACAGCAGCCTCATTTCTCCTGCATGCTTGCACTTGAGGAGATTTAATTTGTTTGAAGAGGATTTCCCCCCTATGATATTTGTGTCAATCTATTATTTATGCAAGTTATAAGAAAGATTAATACATCACATGGGGTGTTCTAAAATGAAATTAACAAATGAATATATGAAACACTGGGAAACCTAGAAACAAACAAATGGAAAGCGAACTACTTCCCCATGCTGATCATTTGAGATACTGTAATTGCATTTAATACTCAAACCACATGGATCCAAACTAACGTAACAGTTGTCTTTACTAGTTTCCCTTTACCAGTCTATCCAATGTGGTATAGTGGTTTGAGAGTTAGACTATGACTCTAGAGATCAGGGTTCTAATCCCCACTCAGCAATAGAAACCTACTGGGTGATCTTGGGTAAGTCACACACTCTCAGCCTCAGAGGAAGGCAAATGCAACCCCCCCTCTAAATAAATCGTGCCAAGAAATCCTTGGGGCGCATCTATATGAGCTCCTCCCAAACGTAGTGCCCCATAGTAATAGCAAGTTGCAGCAGTTGCAACTTGTCTTAATGGTGTTTTTGCCCACAGAAGCCCTCATAAGCTTTGCATCCAAGATGGCGGCCAGGAGTGATTTACTTGCATTAGTACTTGGCTGCTGCCAAACTCTTTTTTTAAAAAGTAGGTCTAAGGTGCACTATAGGCATAGAGCACTTTTTTTATTTAACAGGGCACCAAAACAAACTAGAAACACCGTTTTAATGGCAGCTGCGGGCACTTGCCCTGTTAGCAAGCCCCACCCCCCATGCTTGTCCAGCCAATCAGGTTCGTGCTTCCTGCGCTTCATATCAAGTTGCTGTCCTAATGAACGAGAATACACATTCTCCATGCTGTTTTTGAAAAACTCCAGGAAAAGCTGCAAAGATCCCCCTTCCAAATACAGAGTAAATCTGCTGGATCCCATTAAGACACGTTGTCTTCCCCTCGAATTCCACAAGGAGCACTTTCACCGTTTATATGCCCTCACCCCATGATAGTAAAAAATGACTTGAAGGCACACAACAGCAAACTGAATATAGGATATGGGTATTCTGAATTAAAAGCCATTTAAACAGGTAGCTTTGGGTTCCATACAGCCTTCATCCAAATCCTGAACATTTATTAGTAAGCAAGCAGATACCACTGAAAACAATGGGTCAGATCCAAATTTAATCATGATTACAGATTGTTGTTGCTAACTACTGTAAAGTTGACTTCGACTTATGGCAACCCTATGAATGAGAGACCTCCAAGTCGTCTTGTTATCAACAACTCTGCTCAGGTCTTGCAGGCTCTGGGCCGTGGCTTCCTTGATTGAGTCCATCCATCTGGAATGCAGTCTTCCTCTTTTCCTGCTGCTTTCTGCCTTGCCAAGCTTTATATTGTCTTTTCTAGTGAGTCATTATCTTCTCATTTTTTTTTCTTTTGTGGTCTGTGACTCATGCAAATGGGGCTATTTGCGCCTGGGCTATTATGTGAGTGTTTTGGTGGTAGACCTGCCCACTCCCCACACACCTAACAGATCCACTTCTCTCCTAGCTCCTCAGTTCCTTTTTGTCCACTGCCACCGTAGCATTGTAGGAACCCCTTGGAGCATTTTCTCAGTATTTTTGGACAAATATATTTAAATATTGACTAGGTCTGTTTAATGTTTATCATAATTCTCATTTTGGCTTTAGAACATATGGTCTACTTGGTATTCTATGGGGTTATTGACAAAGTTTTCTGCTTAAAGGATGTGGGATTGTTTATTTTTGACTCATGGCTTCGGCAAGAACTTTTAAGAAGTGCATAAAATATGCTGAAAAAATCCCTGAAAAGGATGGCCACTCATGTTTCCTTTGTTTGGGAGAAGAGCACAGTACAGTCCTGCAGACACTGTCACGCTTCTACTCCACAGTCCTGCAGACACTGCCACGCTTCTACTCCACAGGCCCGCAGGAACAGAAAGGCATGGTTAAAGGCACTCCTATGGGAGCAAGCCTTATGGACAGCTATGCAAGCAGCTGAAAATAAGATCCTCCATACCACTTCCACAAGCACTTCAAAGTCTCATCCTCCTTTACCACTTTGGGCTGTGTTGATTCCAACCCCTTTGGCTTCATCAGCAAGGTTGACCTTGAAATGGTCTCTGGCAAAGTTGTTATCAATACCAATGAAGCACAAGACAACTCTGGATAGACCAGTTTTGGAACTGGTAATGGAGAAACGAGCAGTTGGTCAATGCTTTGAAACTGAAATACTTTCTTCAATACTGAACTAGGAGTCCGCCCATAACAAACATATAAAAGAGAAGAAGACAAAAGAACATTGTTCTAGACCTCCTCCTCATTCTCCTTCAGTTTCTGTTCAGTGGTTACAGAGTAGCCTTGGATTCAAGTGATACAAGCAGAGTCTTCACCTATATTGGTGTGGTCCATGTGGATGATTGTCAAGAGCCTGCCTTGCATGAGCAGGAGAATATTGCATCTTCACAACTGGAAGAGGCTGGAGCAATCTCAGAAGGTGAATTCAGAGATTCTCCCAATTTCATCAAACTGCGTTGGGTAGTTTAGTTCTCCTAGTATCAGAAGACCTTCAGGAGAATCGTCCTTCTCCATATAGGCCATCTGTCAGGCCCTGCTCTTTTGACTCTGAAGATGAGCTAGAGGAAGAGAGAGCTTCAAAGGAGGATTTGCAGCAGGGAGTAGAGACAATAGCACCAAACCCCATAGAGGTGCCTGGCCCCTCAGTGATAGCAGAAGGGGACAGAGCAGATAACACAACCCCAGCAGAAAGGCCTGGCCCCTCAGACGGAGAGTCCTTAGACCCAGTTGTACCCACCTTTCAGGAACACCAATATCAAAGTGAAGAGGAACGGAAGTCTCGGCATATTTATGAGAGATGCTGGCTTATCAACTAACAGCTGTATATTTACTGAGTCTGTATAAATCAGGGACAGCTGCTCTGCCAACTTGTCGGAGTTTATCAGACTGCATTGGTGGGAAACCTCTGCTCCTAACTTCTAGTGTTGCCTTGTCTGGACTTTGACCTTTGGACTGAACTGGACCCCCTGCTCATCGTGATCCTGGACTACTGGATTGGTAAACTGGACTATTCTCTGGCTTTTGTGGACTTGTTCTATTACCTAGATATTTTGCCCTACCATTGTAATTATGTGTGACTGTAAGTTCTGGGCAGACTACCACACTGTTATCTACTAATAGCACCTCGCCTTAGCTGGTTTCCCAGACATTGTCTAATATTTCACAGCAGGATTCTGCTATGCAATCAGACCCTCAAGTTTGTCCTCTACCACCCATACAGAGTTCTTGACATCGACGTTGGTCCTGGTCACTGTCTCAGATGACAACTTTGAGGTTGTGGGGATCGAGATCTGTGAGTCCTCGATACTATCAGTTCTGTTACACACCACAGTGGTGTGAATGCTCACACCTCAGCACTGAAAATGCTTACCTTGATATCAATGGGATGAACCATACTGTGAGATAAGGGGAGGACAAAGTTATTTAAGGGATATTTCATCTCATTATTACCATGACAGGTCTCTGACTCCATATTATCATTACCATGGATGTAGCTTCTCCCACTCCTATGAATTAGAGCAGGATCATTATTATTAACACTGAGATTGGGACCCAAGCAGGAAGTTTGTTCCTTCAGTTATGGTTTCGATTCCTCCCCCTCCTTCACCACAAAAGGAATTGCCCTACAAGTCTCCTTAATCACAACAGCAAAGGTCAATACACAGGGTATCAATGACTAGGGACCAGTCATCAATGGTTCATACCAAGTCTCCATCAAGGCATCATGACCCATCTGACCCCCTGGTATCAGCAGCTACCGCTACAGTTTCCAAAAGGGACCGTCAACATGGGTTTTCAAGGTCACCTTCTCCTTGATCATCTAGCAGTATTGCTGATGAATCAGATTCATCATCAGGTTCCTCAGCACAGCTGTCCTCAAAGTCTCCATAGGCTTTAGTGGGAGAAACTGATCTCCCTTCTCCAACTGATGACATTCGTTTTTTTGCAGACCGGATGTTAAGAATGGCAAAGGCATTAGGACTCCAAGTGAAGCAAGTTGATCCATCAGTGGAAAATCCAATCTTCAAAAATTTACATCAAAACACACCAGCACCAGCTTTAATCTCATTACAGCCATACCTCTTGCAAGTGATGTGGCAATCATAATGATGTCAGTATAGCCCAACGAATGTGCACCAACAACAACCAACCATGCTGCCATCATCCTCTCTGTGTTAAACTTTATCAGCTAACAGGTTCAACAATTTAGAAAGAAGACTCAGGATCAGACTAAACACCATGTTTGACTGTCACCAAAATGACATCTTTGTTGTCAGCTGTGTACCACCAATTCCATCACTACCATTTCAAGACAGGCTCCAAAATTACTACTATGCCTGGGCGTCCATCACTGCAGACTCGTGGGTCCTCAATATTATCAGGAGGGGATATGCTACAGAATTCTGGAAGGCTCCCCCTGTTGGGGTTTATCATGCTACTCCTTCCTCGCCCATGTTGAAGCAGGAGGTGGAGATCAGGCTATTCAAAGGAGCTATTGAGCCTGTACCTCTCACTCATCTGCATTGGGGCTTCTTCTACTGCTATTTCATTGTTTCCAAGAAAGATAGAAGTGTGTCCCATTCTGGACCTGAGAGACATCAATTTCTATGTACAACCATGACATTTCAGGATGGTTACTCTCAGCACCATCCTTCCCCTGATGCAGAAGGGCAATTGGTTTGCGATGCTGGACTTGAAGAATGCGTACTTCCATATTGTGATCAAGTCATCCCACAGGCACTTCCTCTGTTTTGCAGTGCGAAATCATACATATTGATTCAAGGTCCTACCACTGAGACTCTGCGCTGCATGACATGTGCGTGGCAGTGGTGGCTGCTTGGCTTCAGCAGCAAGGCGTCATTCTATACCTGTACATAGATGAGTGGCTGCTTGTTGTGCATATGTGTCAGCAGCTTCTTTTGAACATTACATTAACTTCATCTACTTGACTCTAGATTTTATTGTGAACCTGGAGAAATCTCATCTGAAACCAGCTCAACAGATGCATTTCATCAGGGCTCTGAAAGACTCTTGTGCTCAGGCTGCTTTTCTCTGCGATGACAGGAACCAAGCCCTTCAAAGGTCTGTCCTTTGGTGTCTACACACTCAAAGAGTAAGAGCAAGAGACATTCAAATTCTCTTAGGATACATGGCATCAACAATGTCCGTCACTCCCTTTGCAAGACTTCTGATGAGACCACTGCAAGCATGGTTCCTGTCCTGCTTCAACTCACAGATTTACCAAGTGAGAGACTCACAATACAGCACAGGGTTCATTAGTCTATAAGGTGGTGGATGGGTTCCAGGAATGTTCAAGCAGGAATGCCATTCCTCCCACCTCAACTTGCTGTGGTAGTTATGACAGATGTGTCAAAGGCTGGGGTACCTACTCTGCAGGTTTGATGGTCGATGGTCTATGGAAGAGCCCTACACGTCAATGCTCTAAAATTGCTAACTGCCAAAAAAGCATTCTGAGCCTTTGATCACACATTAAGAGGAAAGCCTGTTCAGGTAGACTCTGACAACAACACAGTGGTTTTCTATCTGAACAAGGAAGGAGGTACAAGATCAGACATCCTCCATCTCACAATTCAGTTTTGGAATTGGAGCATTCCTCAAGTCATAACACCATCAGTGATACATCTTCCAGGAGAAGAGAACATGTTGACAGATGCATTAAGTCAGACACCCATGTCCTGACACAAGTGGAAACTGTACCCAGGGGTACTGTGCAGGGTCTTCAGGTTATAGGAAACACCTTCCATAGGCCTCTTTGTGTCACCTCAGAGCCCACAAGGGGAGGGACTTCCTCAGTGATGCATTCCTATTCAGTTGGATAGGACCAATGGCATACGCATTTCTGCCATTCCCTCTGATTATCAGAGTAGTTGCAAACATTCGACAGGATAGATCCAGATGCATACCAGTGACCTCATGGTGCCACAGGCAATCATGGTTCTGATCCCCCCTGTGACTGGACAAAAATTGTTATATGAAATTGCCACTCAGACCAGACCTCCTCGCATTCCATGAAAGGAGGATGAGGCATCCGGATCTGCAAACTCAAACTCACCATCTGGAAAATAAATATGTGAAGTTGTTATTGGACCAAGTTCAACAAGTACTACAGGCGGCTCATAGAGCCTCTAGTAAGACATCCTACTTATATAAGTGGACAAAGTTCCTTGACTTCCTTCATTCTCAGGCAGTTTTTCCAGAGAAGGCACAGATTTCTCAAGTCTTGAATTTTTTGGTCACCTTATCTAACAAATAGCAATAGCATTGATATTTATATATTGCTTTTCAGTGCCGAAGCACTCCCTAAGCAGTTTACAATTTTATTTTATTTTTAGCTAATTGCATCCAACAAACTGGGTACTCATTTTACTGACCTATGGAAGGATAGAAGGCTGAGTCAACCTTGGAGCCCTCTGGGACTGAAATCATAACCTTGTGGCTTGCAGTACTGGCATTTAACCACTGTGCCACTAGGGCTCTCTCTTCTTTGAGATACCGTATATTCCGGCGTATAAGATGACCCCCCGATTTTTTAAAAAAAGTTAAAACATAGACTTTGCTGCCCCCCCCTCCGTCCAGCCAGCCCGTCATCAGCTAGCCAGCTCAGTGGCTGTAGATGATGGAATAGTCTGTGAAATTAAAGGTCTGAGAACAGCTAAAAAAGCATGGGATACTTTGAAAAATCTCTGTGGTGTTCAATCTTTGGAAAGTAAGGTTTCATTAATAATGAAGTTGGTTAATATGAAGGTATCAAATCTCAAACTTTTGAATGAGCACATTAATGATTTTAGAGCCACATTGGCAGACTTGCAAACTCCTGGAGAGGAAATCCCCAAAACTATGCAAATGGAAATCTTCCTGGCAAGTTTACCAAAATACAATCCCTAAATGGAGGGCTATTAACACTTCAAAGGCAAAGCAGTCATTCTCACAGCAGGGGGAAGGATCTGCTGGGGAAACTGCCTAGGGAATTTACCACTTCAAAGACAAGGCAGTCATTCTCACAGCAAGAGAAAAGATCTGCTGGGCATATAAAATGACCCCCCCCCACTTTTGAGGAGATTTTCAAGTGTTAAAAAGCAGTCTTATACGCAGGAATATACGGTACTAGTTAGCAGCAATTTCATGGCACTTCTATTGCTAAGGGAGATTGCTTTACTAAAGGGTCCCAAAAGCATGGCAATTTCTAAAGGGCTATAAGCATTTGCATCCCCTTTACTTGGACCTGTCTCACAGTGGAGCCTAGAACTGGTTCTCTTGCAGTTAAAGAAGACACCTTTTGAACTGATGGTGACGTGTACCTTGTTGCAGTTATGTCGGTAAAGAGTGCTGGCAAACTCTTTGCGTTGAGGACTGACCAGCCATATGTACATTTTCATAAGGACAAGGTTGTCCCTAAGCCAGACATTTCTTTTCTTTTCTACCAAAAGTTGTAGAAAAGTTGTATCTGCATTCCATCTTAAGCAAGATATCGCTTTCTGCTGCTCCAGAGACTGGGACACAGAGCAATGGGTTCAAACTACAGGAAAAGAGATTCCACCTAAACATTAGGAAGAACTTCCTGAGAGTAAGAGCTATTCGGAAGTGGAATGCACTGCCTCGGAGTGTGGTGGAGTCTCCTTCATTGGAGGTTTTTAAACAGAGGCTGGATGGCCATCTGGTGGGAATGATTTTATTGTGTATTCCTGCATGGCAGGGGGTTGGACTGGATGGCCCTTGAGGTCTCTTCCAACTCTATGATTCTATGTCGAATTCTTCAGTAGCACTACATTGATCTTAAAGAAATGGGTGTACCGTTACATGATTGTCCTGATGTGTACATAACCTGTACTCAGGGCAGGAGGCTACCATTAGAACAGAATACAGAGAAACATAATGGTTCCCAATGGGAAAGGAGGTCAGACAAGCTTATACAGTATTTTATCAGTCTATTTGTTCAACTTGTAGGCAGAAAATATCATATGCAGAGCAGGTTTAGACTCAGAGGAAGGAGGAGTGAAGATTAGGGGAGGCAATATCAACACTCTAAGATATACAGAGGACACCATACTACTAGGAAAAAATAACTAAGACTTGGAACAATTACTAAAGAAAGTCGGACAGGATCTTGTGCCTTTAGGGTATTCAGGTATATAACTAGTTGTATGTTGTCCCTTCATATTCGCTGGGTTTTGGTTCCAGGATGCCCTGTGGATACCAAAATCCGTGGATACTCAAGTCCCATTATATGCAGTGGCATAGCAAAATGGTGTCCCTTATACAAACTGGCAAAATCAAGGTTTGCTTTTTGGATTATTGTTTTTCTAAGAATATTTTCAAGCCGTGAATCCTTAGATCCGTGGATACGGAGGGACAACTGTAATCAGTTTCCCTCCAGCACATGCTCTTTCTGCCCTTCTATAGTGGTAGAGCTGCTTGCCAGAACTTAAAATAATCCCCAAAGCGAAGTGCTGGAGCCAAACTTGGTTCGCAGCCCCGCTTCCAAGCAAAAGGGCAGGCTGGTGAAGGTCGCCCCTTTATTTTTAAGCCTGGCCAACTCCGACCGAGCAGGGCCGAGGGGGTGGGGGCTCAGCTGTTGTCGGTGTGTCGGCGGCGGTTGCTTGGAAACCCTCGGAGGGCCCTGGGGCCGGGCCTTCCCTTCCCTTCCCTTCCCTTCCCTGCTTGCCGGCAGCGGGGCGGTGAGGTAATAAGGGAGGGCCTGCAATTGAGGAGCCGAGCCTCGGGCCCGCCCAGCCGGCCGAGAAAGCCCGGGCGGGCGGTTGGGGCGGGGGAGCGGTTCCCTGGAGGCAGGCCAGGGCGAGCAGAAGACCAAGGCCTGGGGCGGCGTTGGCGGCACGAACGAGCGGGTGGACCGTCTCGCCTTTCCCGCCTCTTTCCCCCCCTCAGGGCGTGGGGTCCTGGCACGTAGCGCCGGCCGGCCGGCCTGTGAGCCACGGCAAGAGAGCGCCCTCCTCTAAAGGAGAAGCCGCCCAGCAAAACCTGCCTTTCCCTTCTTCTCCTCCTCCTCTCTCTCCCACCACGTGTGAAGCCGGCTGGCTGCATGCAGCCCCTTTGCAGGCGGGGCAAGTCGTCGTCGAGCGCTTAGCGGCCGGCTGCCTTTTCCTCCCGCGGTGCCTTTGGACGGCGGGCGGAGTTTGAAGCCCAAACGGCAACGGCGTGGAAGCCGAGCGAGGAGGAGGAGGAGGAGGAAGGAGCCGAGAGTCGCCCTCAGCGCCGCCCAGAGAAAAGAGGGGGACCCTTTGAAGAGGAGGAGGAAGGAGGAGCGGGAGGCAGCCCCCGGGAGCAGCTCACTCTTGCCCGGGGCGGTGGCCACTGACTGACTGACTGACTGAGGGTCCTTTGGCCACCTTGTGCCCGGTGAGTGCGGGGGGTTCGCCCGGGGGAAGGGGAGGGAAGGGAAGGGAAGGTCCTGGCACTTGTTTCGGGGCTCCACAGGGGGCGCCGGGTTGGGGGACGAAGGGAAGAGGTTGCTTGCCTCTCTCTTTCATGGTCTCGGTCAAATTTTAGGCAGCCTCTCTATGTCTCTCGGCCTTCGGCGTATGTGTGTGTGTTTGTTTGCAGGGCCGGTTTAAGGCACCAGCGACATCAGCATCCGCAGGGGGGCCCATCATTGTGGGGGGGGGCGTTGTAACCCTCCTCCTGCAAAAAGATTATTAGTAATAGTCTGAACATCCTGTACTGTAAATAGCTTAGGTTGAATTAGGTTACATTGACCTGAGATAAACATATCCCCCCCCCAAATAAAGCATTGCATGGGGGGGGGCAAAATTCCTTAAACCGGTCCTGATTGTTTGTTTTGGCCAATGCAAAGGAAAGCAGGGACCGCCGATGCTGAGAGGTCGGCAACCAGATGTGCTTCTTGCGATTCTAGGAGGTGGAGGGGCCGCCTTGATTTGAGGTCATGGGCTTACAAAGAATGTGTTGCTGACTGCTTGGGATTTGTCCTGGTTTTTCCCACCAACCTTTGCCTGGACCATATGACAGTGGTCTGACCTTCAGGGGACTTGCTTGGAAACAGAACAGCCCTGAAAACAACAACACTCCAAAAACGTGTGGTTGTTGGTTATCATTATTTCTATTACTTTTTTTTTTTGCCCCAATTTGGGACTCAGAGCAGTGTACAATAAAAAGACATTGCTTAAAATCAGCAAAATACTAAAAGTTAAAACACCCTTAAACAACTAAAAAATTTAAAAAGAGCTAACACTCTAAAAACACATGCATATATACACACACGTACACAACACAAACATATACCCCAGCACTGCCATTAGCAAAGATTGGCAAAGGCCTGCCAAACAAGAAAGTTTTTACTTGGCTCCAGAAGGATGGCAGGGAGGGTGCCCATCTGATTTCTCCAGGCAGGGAGTTCCAGAGTCTGGGGGCAGCCACTAAGAAGGCCCTCTCCAGAGTTTCCACCAGATGTACCTGTGAGGGTGGTGGGACAGGGAGAAGGGCCTCCCCAGAAGACCGAAGAGCCCGGGTTGGTTCATAAGGGAGAACACAGTCCTTCAAATAGTCAGTAACAGTGTTCTCCAGTAATTTCTTTCCCAGTTGCAACTTGTTTACAAAAGAATTTGCTGGCAGCTGTGGACCTTGGGAATTATTGACTAGAGGGATGGTGCTAGTTGCCCTCTCCCCAGTTCCAGAAGCTTTCAGCTATTAATCCTTAACGTGCTTTGCTTAGGACTACAAAAGGTCAGATGGCATTATTCAGGAAGCATGTTCAGGTGCTAGAAATAAATGAGCATTTAAAGTCTCACAGAGAATGACCTTACTTCAGTCGTAGATAATTGAAATCGCTGTTGATTAGCTTCAGTATACACATGACTTCAAATTATAATAAGGATAATTTATTTTGATGTGGGAAATTGAAACATGGCCCATAAACTACAGTAGAATTGAAATTCTGTCTTTTAAATAAGTAATGATAAAGGAGAGTTTTAAGGTCATTGCTGGATTTATTGTTTCCCACTAAGGTCTTGCTTGGGCTCTTTGGGGCCATTTTCTGATGTAATTAATACCTCCACGGTTTCATTTATTGAATTTCATTGCTTTCTCTGGCTTTGGTAAGACTATATGCGCTGTCTACCTGAAGTCACCCACTACAGACAGATGTTGCCATATTGTTTCTAGAGAATAACAGTGCACTCCTATGCATACCTGTTCAGAAGCAACTCCCATTGAATCCAGTTGAGCATACTGCTAGATGAGGATTGAACCTAAGAAATTAGTTGGCAATACATTTTTATTGAGCTAGGTTTTGCTGCTATTAACAATGCATATGTTTTCAAGTTAATGTGAGAGTGATGCTGACTTGTGTTTCATGTTATTTGACTCACATACCAATATACCGAGTAATTGTCAATCTAGTGTCATTAGAAGGCCCTTTAAATCCTGTCTTCGATCATTCTTGGTCCTTATCCCTCTATCTCCTTGATGCAAACTTCATAAATGGCCCCAAGAAGATGTAATCATTTTGTCTTAGCTGTTTTGTATATGTTTATTTTTGCTAACAGCCAGATCTGGAGACCTTTGTCATGAAAAAATGTGGTAATACTTACATGTGATTGTTGTCAGTGTAAATCTAGTAAAGTTTTATGGAGATGCTTCTGTTCTTCATGTCTACTTACGGATCTGCTTGCAAAAACATACTACTGTAGTTTGAACCCCAAGCTAACTTTTACATGACCTTGGGGGAGGGGAAATGCTTTTAAGAAGACTATGATTTTTAAAAGTATTATTTTATTTGTGAGAGTGGCAACCTGCTATTTGGAATAAAGTAACTTGACTGTGATGTCATAAACATTTGAACAGTAGCAGCAGGTGAGGCATGGATACCTTATTGCACATTATTATGTTATTAGAGCTTGTCAGTCATTTTCAGTGTCTCTGCAGAGATTGATGGATCATCCTTATGGCACCATCCAACTTGATGCTACTGGAAAAAAGTGCAAAGATAAATGGATTGAAAAGGAGCTTAAATGTATTGGTCACAGTAGCTTAAAACAGTACAGTCCTTTCCTTTTTATTTACATAAGTTTTGCAGTATTAGGAATATACGTTTTAAATAGTTCTCTTAATCATGATAATTTTACATCATTTTTTAAATGGATTATTTATGTGGTGGTCTGGACAAATAACCATGTGGACTGATGCAGTTGTATTCTTAAGGATGCTTAAGTGTTTGGAAGTAGGTTGTGTTCTTCACCCATCCTTTCTCCTTTTACGAACAAGTCCTGTCTATCATCTTGGCCACAGTTAAGTGTTTAACTAGTAGCAACTTTCACTATGGTTAAATCTAATCACAGTTCCCACTAAACAAAATATGAAACCAGTTGGGAATCCTAGTTTGTACTGATTATTTTTGCACTGATTAAGGTATGTTTTAAAATTGTTATTTTTCCCTTGGATTGTGTATTGTTATGGAACAGTAGTGACTAGAGAGCACATTGTTTATTTTATCCCGTTTATTCAGCAATCACTTTCTATAGACCCAGGTGGTATGCCACTAATGATGATTACAATTTCATTTAGAAATGTCCAAACATAACAGTTGTCCCTTCATATTCGCTGAGGTTTGGTTCCAGGACCCCCTGTGGATACCAAAATCCGTGAATAATCAAGTCCCATTATATGCAATGACATAGCAAAGTAGTGTCGCTTATATAAGATGGCAAAATCAAGGTTTGCTTTTGGGATTATTATTTTTTTAAAGAATATTTTCAAGCTGTGAATACTTAAATCCGTTGATACCAAATCTGTGGATATGGAGGAACAACTGTATTAGATACTCGCAGTAGGTATAAATACTGCTAGATGGTACAAGAGCATTTCTAAAAGGTTTCAGGTAACATTAGTGCATTTTAAATTGTCTAAGAATTCCTCAGATATTTAGGGTGCCATAGTCCTAATGGTGATCCAGTCCTCCTGGGTTTTGCCCCCAGATATTGAGGGTTTGTCTGATTATTATTAATAACCGCATAAAATTGAACTCATAGCAGCAGTACCAGCCATTGTTTGTTATAGCTCTCTGGGTTTGGCTGTCTTGCTTTCTGCTCTGTAGAGGCAAAGTAGGAGTGGTCTTTTTGTAGGAGAGGAAGAACTGATGTGGGAGGTAATTGTAGTAGCCATACCACTTTATTAGACTAGCCTTTGTCAACCTTTATGCTTTCAATGTCAGGTCCCATCAACCCCTCAATCCCTGACATTGGGCAGGAATGATGGGAGCTCTAGTCCCAAAATGTCTGAACAATATCAGGTTGTGGAAGGCTGATGCCAGATACAAATGCAGATATCGTGTGTTCGCAGGAACTTTTTAAAAAGGTGACATTACAAACTGGATTGTTTCCCTGCTCATCATTATGTTCTCCTTACTGAGTTATGACTCTTCTTCAAGCTCTGGAGCTCCCTTTCTGGAAAGGTCACACTAGTGCCCTTCTTCTTATCTTTGCTTACACAGGTGAAGACATTTTTGTTTCGGTAGGCCTCAAAGGACTGTGTGCTCCTGGAGAAAAGGTCTTCAATGATGTCTGTATTTGTTTTTTCTCTTTTAATTGGTTTCATAGTAATTTAACTTCTATGCTATGAACTTTCAGTTATTTCTATTTAATGTTTGTAAGTCGCCTTTTGCTCCAGGGCTGGGGAAAAGGGAAGTGGCAACAGTGAATGGTGATGATGATGATGATGATAGTAATAGTAATGCTTACCACAAGAGACCTGCTTGTCTTGGTCAGCCTAGTTCTTTTCTATTGTTGTGCAAAATACTGAGCAACAAGGGTTGTCTCTCTTTTGTCACATTGAGCTGTTCCTTTTTCAGCACACTAAGTAATAAATCTTAAGATCTCTTGTGTGATACAAATGTTAAGATGAGAAGAAAAGGGGGAGGAGGAATCTAGTGACACTTTTTGAGACTGATAACTTTCACCATAAATTTTAAGAGCCGCCTCTGAATTAAAGTGAACAGGGAATGTAACCTGAGGTCCTATTTACAGTTAGGAATGTATAGAACTCATTTAAATAATATGGCTGCATGTGCATCTAAATGCAGGATTGAAGAAATTGCTTCTTAATTATACTGACTTGTTCACCAACACTTTGGCTGGGATGCTCTTCTCAATAAGAGTCACAGCCAAAATTATTCACTACATGATGTATTGTCCTGGAATCTTTTTTTTTTTTTTTAATTGTCTAAATGTTGTCCTAATTGCCCACCAGCAGGATGTATACTAGAGATGAGCAGCTATGGAAGGTCTGGAGGCCATTTTTCATTCACATCCTGGACTGGCTGCAAGCCTCAGCAGACCCTCCCAGTGAAACACCACCTGTTTTTTAAAGCAAAGAATTGTGTCCATTGGATGTTTCTGGGTGTATGAACTTCCCATTTTAAAAAAACGGACAGGGGATCCAGGGGCCACAAAAATAGTCAGTTATGTGAATTCCATGGGCCATATGATTCTCATCCCTGAAGTGTGCGTTCTTTACTCTGTATCTTATTGCATGATCACAGCAAAGTGCCTGTGGGAAATTTTATGATTCATAAACTTTAGTTGGGATTTCATTTGGACAACAGAATGAATACTTTATTCTCCTTGCATTTCTCTAGTTAGGTGGGGTAACAGAAGCAGTTAGATGACATGACAGAAGTTCAAGCAGACTGCAAATCATATTGGTGCTAATGAATGTTCAAAGAGTACCCATGAAAATACATGTTGTTTTCCTGTCTGGTAAGAGGCCTGGTTTGTTTTAGGTGAGTTGGGCTGAAAAGGGTATCTGTACGGGTATGTAGAGGTGTATGTTAGTGGTACAGATAGTAAATATATGTAGATTTTCCTTGGTTTTTCCCCGGGCTGTATACTGTATTAGAGCAGGGAATACTGTATTAATACAGTAAATATACTGTATTAGAGCAGAGCAAGGGCCACATTTCCTTAAGGATAATCTGTTAGAAGCTGCGTGTCAGCTATAAGCAGGCCAAAATAAAAAAATTAACAAGCTGTCCCTTCTCTTCCTCCCTGTAGATTGTCAGGAGAGGGAAAGACAAATTCCTCTTTCCAGGGATCTTAACTAGTACACTTACTAGTACAGGGTCACTTACTAGTACAGGGCTTTTGAAATTAAGCCAAATACAGGCCAAACCAATTTGAAGAGCCAAACTCTGGACAAAACAACACAGTTTTACTGCCTGTCTAAAATTGGGATGGAGCCCATGGGAGGGAATTTCATAGTCCAGGCAGTGCTACAGAAAAGTCAGTGTCTGATACAGTCTGTCTTGTTGCTGAGATGTGCAGAATGACCCTGACAAAGATTTCAGTTTATAGATAGGGTCATACAGGAGGAGGCAGTCTTTCAGATGTCCTGGCCCAATGCCATTTAGGACTCTGTAGGTCAAAAACAGTACATTGAATTTAGACTTGAAAACAAATAAGAAACCAGGGCAGTTGGTTTAAAACCAGTGATACAGTATCTGTAAAAACCATGCCAGACCTACCTGCTGTTTTTAGTAGTTCCTGGACATGTGTGTGTATGTGTATCTATCCATCTATCTGTGCAGATTCCCTTAAGTGCAACTGTTCATTTATGAAAGTTACTGAAAGAGAGAAGAAGAAGAAGAAGAAGAAACCTGAAAAACAGGTAAATTGGTTATAAGCATCTAGGTTAAAACCTTATAGGTAGTACATTGCTTCTTGCCGCTAGTTATTCATACAGAGTTCTCTTCTTTTTTTTTACCTTGTGAAAAAATGAGAAACCTTTTCTTCAGTGCCAATTCATGCAATCATTGTTGGATCAATTTTAGTATGTTTTAGCTGTTCATATTTTATTTGGCTCACACAAGTTTTGGGATCTATGCCAGTTTGTGCTGACTATTTTCCTTAGTGCATTGTGCCAGTTCTCTGACCTTCTGCTGGCATATCTGGAGACTTTTTATGCCTAGAGTAGAGAACCTGCAGCCCTCAACCTAATTTCAGGCAGCTTTTCATTGTCTTACAGATCTCTGGATGCTGCAGCTCTGTTTTTTCTTCCCTCAACCCTTTGAAGAATTTGCTGCTGCTTTTGTGTTCAAAAGGAAGAGGATGGCAGAGAAAGAGCTGTGTAATAGTGGAGTGCTGCCAACTTAATTGACCATGGGCTCTTGTTCTAGAGTAACTTTTCCCGTAGGTCAACAGCCAGGTGGTGCAAGGGATAAGGTTCCTGCTTCAGGCCAATACAGAATGAAATGACTGACAGTATGAGTTCTATTCTGGTGAGGAGGAAGCTGGTGCTATTGAAGCAAACCAAGTTATTCTACATGTTTGGAGTCATTTAGCTGATGCTTAAAGAAGCTGTGACTCTAGTTTTTAAAAATATTGCTTCAAAGTGTATATTTTACAGAGTATGAGGGTTTTTTTTGTCGTGAAATAATTTATCTAATTTTCCAGATATCAGACTGATATTTATGTTTATTCAGAAGTGTTTAATGAGGCTTATTCTCAGTAAGTGGAAGATTGCAGCCTATATATATATGCATGCAACACACACACTTCCATACAAACTCAATTGAAACATCACCCTCCCTTTTGATTTGTTCCATTTGCCAACCTCTATATGTTAGTCCCCCAACTTCCACTGTGACATACAGTACTTTGTCCTCCCAGACCATGTTTTCAGCATGAGTCATTTATAACTGCAGTATTTATACACAGTATCCAAAATTGTTTTTCCTGTTCCTTGCAAGTTTCTTGGGTGATCTGCCTTCAGTTTCAGAAACAACAATGTATCCTTAGTGTTTTTTTTTTGGTATCACTTGTGCTGGTGAGCAAAAAGCTTTGACAGTGTCAAATCTTAAAGTGTAACTGACCATCCTTCTTCAGTAAGCAGAAACCTGTGTTGTCCTTGACTTCCATCAATGCATATATATTGCTCCACGTTGAATTGAAAAAGAAATTTAAAAAGGAACAAGTTCTGTTTTGTGGCCCACCCACAACAGTTGTGCCCCAGTACTGGCAAGAGTTTTGTAAAGAATGCATTAGGGAACTATGCAATCAAATGAATTTTGCAGTGACTTATGGTTAAGCATCTTAAGATACTGAGTCAGAAAACTTTCTCAGGCTGGGGTAAAACAAGCCAAGTAATCTCTACTAAATTAAAGAGACTAATCTGCCAGAATAATTAACTGGAATCAATATGCCGTGGCTAATCTCTAGGGTATCAATAAGCCTCTTAACTGAATAAGTGTAAATACTGAAGGTGCAGTGCAATTCTATGTACGTTTACTCAGAAATGAGCCCAATTAAACTAAGTGGAACTTATTCCCAGGTAAGAGTGTATAGGATTGCAACCTCAGTATACTTCATTCTTCAGGTGTTCAAGGAGTTGTTTCTCACAGAACAACCACTTCTTGATTGCTAGAAAAAACACAGTATACGAGTCTGCTTCTATCTACAAGTTACAGAATTTAGATCAATGTAAACAAAAAGGCTTATTAATGAGTATTTGTTAATTCAAAAGAATGAACAGTAGTAGGATCACCTCAGTTCCTCTCTTCATTGTCTCTGGCTATATAGTTTCATCCCACTTTAGCTGCTATTACTCCACCCTATGGAATCCTGGGATTGTAGTTTGTGGAGGAACTTCAACTTTTCTGCCACAGAGCTTTAGTGCTGGAGTTTAGGGGAACTGCGATCTGTGAGTTCTTCATCAGACTAGGAAAGGGTATGTTGCAATTGTTACATGCTGAAAAAGGAGCTGCTGTTTAATTTCTCAACACAACCAACAAACATGATACATGCTATTTAAAAAATTCCAAACATCCTGCTGTTGTTAGGCGTAAGTGTCTTAGTAAATAGCAACAGTCATGGATTTTTTTTAAAAAATATAAGAGTTGAAAAAACCTTTTATTATAAAAGTGAAGTAGCATAGCCAACCAGTCATATATTTGCTTATGAACACGTCAAATTTATACAATTTGTAGACTGATACATAATGTTAATGTTCAAATATTGGATAATGTGGTATTGCATGTGTGCACAGTCTTGCTTATTTTTCAGTAAAGTAGAACATACCATGATTTACTGGGCTAAAGCTAACAAAATGAAATTCAATACGGAGAAATGTAAGGTACTGCACTTAGGGTGGAAAAATGAAATGCATAGCTATAGGATGGGAGAGACCTGGCTGAACAAGGCTACGTGTGAAAGGGATCTAGGAGTCCTAGTAGACCACAAGTTGACCATGAGTCAACAGTGTGATGCGGCAGCTAAAAAGGCCAATGCGATTTTGGGCTGCATCAATAGAAGTATAGTGTCTAGATCAAGGGAAGTAATAGTGCCACTCTATTCTGCCTTGGTCAGGCCTCACCTAGAATACTGTGTCCAGTTCTGGGCAGCACAATTAAAAAAGGATATTGACAAATTGGAGCATGTCCAGAGAAGGGCAACTAAAATGGTGAAAGGTCTGGAAACCATGCCTTATGAGGAGAGACTTAGGGAGCTGGATATGTTTAGCCTGGAAAAAAGATGGTTAAGAGGCGATATGATAGCCCTGTTTAAGTATTTGATGGGGTGTCACATTGAGGATGGAGCAGGCTTGTTTTCTGCTGCTCCAGAGACTGGAACACGGAGCAATGGGTGCAAGCTCTAGGAACAGAGATTCCACCTCACCATTAGGAGGAACTTTTTGACAGTAAGAGCTGTTCGGCAGTGGAACACACTCCCTCGGAGCGTGGTGGGGTCTCCTTCCTTGGAGGTCTTTAAACAGAGGCTGGATGGCCACCTGTCAGGGATGCTTTGATCGTGATTTCCTGCGTGGCAGGGGGTTGGACTGGATGGCCCTCGTGGTCTCTTTCAACTCTACAATTCTATGATTCTATGAAACAAGATATGACATCTCTCCATATAATCATTAAACACTTCATTATAGTATTATATAATTTTTAGATTTGTTTGTATAAAATTCATTTGCACAGAATGAGGAGAAGCATTTTAAATAATATCTCTGTGAATTACATATAACACTGTACAGACTCCTAGAAATCAAACAGAAATTTGGGTATATGTTTCTGTTACAGCATATTCTTGATTAACTCTGAAACTGAAAGAAATTGTGTAATGCTGTTCTATAGAGATTGACTGCCCCAAGCCTTATCTCTTAAGCACCCTTGTTGTCAACATAGACCTAAATCAAATTGTTAATCCCACCAAGAATAAATCCACTGAATCAATGGGAATGTGGTAAGTCAACATGTATGTAAATTCCATTTGTTTAATGGGTCTATTCTGGTTGGATCTAACAGTTGGATTTTGGTTACTGTATATGCATGGATTTTAAAGTCCGCTTGTATGTTGAACATGTTTCCATTTGAGGCCATTTTCATGCATCCTAGAGTTTGCTCATTTTCAGCTGGACTCTTAGAATCAAAAAGTGAAATTACATTCAAACTCAAATTTCCATCAGTTTCCCTTAACCCAAACTTCTGGGCTTTTATGACTGTGCCCTTGTTTTTCCATAGACAGTTCTCTCAAAGTACACAGATCACCAGTAACCTGTCACTATTTCATTTTTCAATTTAAGTATTCTGCTTGCTTTTACATTGATTTAGAACTTCTATTGAGCCCAAAGGGTCTTAAGACCATGGTATAAGTTTAGGTGTTCAGTTGTTATAATTTAAGCTACCCTAGAAGAATGCTAATGTTATTTGGTATTAACAGTTCACCTGCAATTACTACATGTTTAACTTTATCAGGGAGCCACTCCTGTCCCCCCAAAAAGCTTTCTATTGTTTAATTAGAATGTGAAAACGTATCTTAATTCAGTAGTAAAAAAATGTACTGTTTGGAGTAGTGTGAAGAGTGGTGGTGGGTGATCATGTTACTACAAAATACATTGTGTTCCAGAAAATTAGTCTTCAGTTGTCCTCCCAGGTACTCCCAACAAATGTTTGATGGGAATTTGTGAGGAGGCTATGGCACTTCATCACACCAATCTCACTGTTTGGTTCAACTACTTAAAAAAAACATCCATAGTGTTACATTTTTGCAGACTTATGATATTTCAATTCAATGGAAGGCAGTATTCTTTTTTTTTTCAAGATATATGTAGAGAATGTAAAATGAATACATTTGAATGGATTTAATAAAACCATAGAATTGGACTAGATGTTGAACTTAAAGCCAGAGGCCACCCACTAGTCTTCCTGGTTAAGTAAGACAAGTCACTCTACCTAATCTACTTAATAGTGCTGTAGGAAAGATATCATTAACTCAATCTACATCTATGGATGTAAGGCTGTTTAAGCTATGAGCTGGAGTAGCAAAGTTTATTCAGTAAATGATCATGGCTTCGCTGTTTCAAATCTTATTCTCAACACAGCAACTACCAGTAATACAGGATTAACCTGTTTTCAAAATGATTCTTTTGATTTATTCAGTAGTTCTCTTGTATCATCTGCAATATATATAATCTGTATTAAATTTATATTTATTAATAAGCCAAGCTGGAATACCATAAATTACAAATATTTTGATGGACTGACTTTTTGCTTCTTGAGTCCAGGCTTTGCTAAAAAAGTCATCATCATCATCATCATCATCAGTAACATACTGGGGACTTTTATTTTACTTACACAAGCTTGTTGTGCTCTCAGTTTAAGTTTCCACAAGGTGAGCAGTCTTGACCTAATAACAGCATTTATGAGAAAATAACATAGAACTATAAAATTCAGGGTTAGGTAGGGAACATTTGGCCATCCAAATGTTTTGAACATCAACTCCCAGAATTCTCAGCAAGCATAATCAGTGGTAAGGGATTATGGAAGTTGTAGAAGAAAACATTTGAGGTTCAAAGCATCCCCTGATCCAGTGCTATTACCACAAGCAAAACAGCAAGGGCAGCAGAGGTTTCAGTCTTCCATTGTGAAAGCTTCTGATTTTTGACTTTCTCTTTTGCCTGCAGACCTCTTATTGTGGTGGTGGAAAGGAGAGCCATAAGATCCTGGTCAAATGGACTTGCAGAGGGGGGGGGGGAACAAGTGTAGTGGGTCACTTAATATGATGGTGCTGGTATTTTCTGCTGTAATACAGTATAGCTAAAATTGAGGGAGTCCTGGTGGCGCAGTGGTTAAAAATGCCAGTACTGCAAGCCACAACATTGTAAGTTCCATCCCAAGGGCTCTAAAGTTCACTCAGCCTTCCATCCTTTCATAGGTCAATAAAATGAGTACCCGACTTGTGGGGGCCATTAGCTAACATGCATTGGAAACCGCATAATGCAGTGTAGATGTGTAAATTGTTATTGCTTAAACAATTTGTAAGCCACACTTAGAGCCTTTGTGGCTGAAGAGTGGGGTATAAATACCTAAATAAATAAATAAAAATAAAACGATTAACCAGTAGGTTAAGACACACACACACACACACACACTTTTCTTGCTCTTGAATAATAACACAGTTTGACCCCTGTATCTCTGGGGGATATGGTCCCAGACTTACTGTGGGTACCAGAAACTATGAATAAAAGTGAACCCTATTAAAATAAATGACTTCTGGCCCAAGCATACCATAGAGTTGTGCTGGAGGACCTAAAAGATGCCTAGAGAGAACACCTCTCTATGCATCTTATAGGTTGTCCAGTGTGACTGGTCAGTTTCCAGTGGAAGCATTCTATAGAGTTGTGCTGGAGAACATAGAAGATGCCTAGAGGAACCATATTTTTTGGATGTGGGTGAGTGAATCTGTGGATACAGGCCTTGTGGACATGGAGGACGTGCTGTATCTGAAATTATATTTTACATACTTCACTGCTGGAAATATAGTAATTTGTTACAGAAAAAAGGTAGAGTCTGTACTATAACTGCAATAATGAAAGTGGTTCATAGAAAATTTATACTAGAACTCAGGTTGTTAGTTGGTGTCAAGCACTTGCGTAATAACCGGAGTTCATGCAACATGATACACTTAACATAATAAATTATGTAATATGTAATGACATATTCTTTTCCTCAGTATAATATATTTGTTCAGTAGGCACACATGTATAAAATAACTGTCAGATTATCATGTTTAAAATAACTGTCAAATTAACAATTTGTAAACTGCTCTGAGAGCCTTGTTGGCTGAAGGGCGGGGCAGAAATACAAACTCTAAATAAATAGTAAGGGATTCATTGGAAGGTTGCAGCTATGTGTAATCAAGGAAATGTGTTTTTTTGGTAATAGGGAAACATAATATTGATTATTTATACAACATTCTTTTCCTATTTCTGTCAGAAACAGCAGCAAGGCATTTTAGTTAGTAATCAGGGGGTTAACTGTATGATGATCCTTTGTGCAAAAGGCTCCAGTACAGACAGTGTAGATGTCCTAAGTTACTGTGGAAACCAGTACTGCCAACACTAACTTCTTTGTACTTTGTTAATAGACTATAACCCTGAAGAAAAGCTGTCTTCCTTCTTCTGTACGTTATTTTGCTAATTGGAGTTTCTTGGTCCTCAGATTAGTGCCACTCAACTCTGAAAACAGCTTTTAGAGTTGCAGTGTATTTCTGAGAAAGAGATTAAATTCAAAGCAAATTTGAAAGGGAATCTTCCCATATTTTCTCTGCCAACCAGCCTTCAGTAACTGTTTGTATCTTCATTAAGCCTGCAATCCTGTATCTATTCACTTGATAGCATATATAAAGTTGTACAGGATTGCACTGGATGTCTGTAGTAACATGTTAGTGGTAAGATTATTGCAGTGTAAAAAAAAAAAAAGCAGCTAATTCCTGTTTTAGTGTGTGTGTGTTTTCTTTGTCTTTTCCAAGCAGGTCTGCCTTTAATTGTAAACTGGTAATTTTAGACCATATTTTTGAAGGTAAAAAAAAATAGGGAGGATTTCCCCCCACTTTATGTGTACCTATTTTCTCACTAAATGAAAGTCTTTTACAATGCAAAAAAACCCTGTGAGAATGAATGGACTGTCCTTCTGCTTGTTGCAGTGTGTCTTTGAAGGAGGAATAGTCACATGATGAGGTGGTGAGATCACTCTACAGGGAACACCAGCTGCACTATTATTAGAGGGTTATAATGTCTGACTTGGATGTTTCAAGGCTTCTTTCCAGGCTTCTTGCATATTGTGTAATGAACTCTGTGGAAAATGAGATATATCTGCCAAATTTCTTTTCCATTAAACAGATTTCCCCTCTCTTCCCTTCTTCCTCTGCTCATTTGGGAGAAAAGATTATTTATATTTCTGGGACTATTTCCCAAGCTAGGCGAGAAGAGCCTGGATATGAGAAAAATAAAGGGAAAGGTCTGTATTCTACAAATATTACAAAAGGCCCGCACATTGTTAGAAAAGGCAGCTTGAGTAAACCTGACTCGGTAAATGACTCAAGAGTCTCAAAGGTGGTTTGTAATCTAGAGAGAACCCACAGGAACAGACAGAAATAAACATAATATTGAGTATAATACCACAATGATCCCTGAGTCTTTGGTTCACACAATTCATTTATTGATTTACTGAATTTATATCCTGTCGTTCTTCTGAGGTGGGATTCAAAATCACCATCCTTGTCAGAATCACCATCCTTGGATGGAAGTTTTCATTGCTGTTGAATCATCTGTTATACAATCAATGGCAGGAACTATAATGCTCATAGGTAGTGGTCTTTGGAGAGCCTAATAGGTATTCATCTGGGAGAAGAAAGTATTTGTGTTTTTGAGTTAGAATGCATCAGTTGCTGTTCAAGAGTCCCTCTGAAAAGAACAATGCCTTTCTCCCAAATTGAGATTAAAATTCAGGAGCTAGGGAAGTTTTAAGAGGATTAGTCACTTAGCATTGGGCTAAGCTTGTCTACTTAACTGGAAAGTCTTTCTGAAGATTATCCTACTGGAAAACTGTGAAAAATGTTTGGTCTTTTATAAGGTCCTGCTGTTACTTTTTTTCCTGAACAGTTTGAGAATTTGGAAAGTGGAAATGTTTCTATTTTCATTTGGAAACAGCTGAGCCAGGTAAAATTAGCCTCTTGTGATAATGAAAAGAAAAGGACAGGACTTACTTACTATTGAGTACAATAAAAAATTATATATTAGCTTGTTTAGGTTGCAAAATCTTTATATGTGATAAGCCTGTTTTTGGAGCAAGAAGGAATAAAACTGTGCATTTGAAACTTGAATGTAAAGGGCAAGCAGTCCTTTCTTAGCTCTCAGCTACTAGCTGCTTTGGTGGCAGTGGGCCAGGATAGAAGGGAAAGCAGCATACCTTTATTGATATGCATGGCCCCACAGCACAGCTGTGTTGAATACCTAAGTACCTATCTCCTTAGTTAGGAGAAAGAGTCTAGGAGGTTTATGGAAAGCAATAGAACACACTACTGCCACCTGTCCATTGGTGGGTTCCTGCCAGTTGAGGTTAGGGGATGGAAAAGAATTGGTTTGGAGTCAACACAGAGGACCAAAAGTAGTAGTTTTGCACCTCTTGAGACTAGTTGCAATCAGGTCAGATTACTCTTTTTTCAAATATAACTGAACTAATTTCATCAAGACAGCAAATTAGTTCAGCTTCTCTGTGGATGACTAAAGCCATTTGAAATACATTTATTTTGTTTACTTTTAAAATCTGTGTGCTGCTTTCAACCCTAATTGGCATTTTCAAGCTAGTTTAGCAAAATCTCATTTAAAACATCAGTATTGCTTGTTTGTTTTATTTGTTGCTGTTACATACCTTCAAGCTGACTCTTGACTTATGGTGATTCTGTCATAGGTTTGCCAGGTAAGATTTATTCAGTGGAGGTTTTCCATTGCTTTATTCTTAGCTTGAGAGTGTGGCTTGCCTAAGGTCACTGCTGAGTGGGGATTCATAGAATCATAGAATTGTAGAGTTGGAAGAGACCACAAGGGTCATTCAGTCCAACCTCCTGCCATGCAGGAAATCACAATCAAAGCATCCCTGACAGATGGCCATCCAGCCTCTGTTTAAAGACTACTGGGCTAGAGAATGCTGGAAAAGGGACAATGCAACCAGACCTTGAGAAGGGTGCTGGCAGGGGGATTCTGAGAGGTGTCATCCAAAAGTAACTTTCTCAGGCTCTGAATGCAGCCTAAAATCATAGAATCATAGGGCTGGAAGGGACCCCAACAGCCATCCCATCGAATCGGTTTCTGCCCTGCAGGAATACCCATTCAAAGCATTCCCAACAGATGGCCATCCAGCCTCTGTTTAAAAACCTCCGAAGAAGGAGACTCCACCATACTCCCAGGCAGTGCATTCCACTGTTGAACAGGTCTTACTGCCACTAAGTTCTTCCTAATGTTTAGGTGGAATCTCTTTTCCTGGAGTTTGAACCCTTTGCTCCATGTCGAAAACAAGCTTGCTTCATTCTCAGTATGACATCCCTTCAAATATTTAAACATGGCTCTCATGTCACCTCTCAACCTTCTCTTCTTCAGACTAAACATACCCAGCTCCCTAAGCCGCTCCTCATAGGGCATGGCTTCCAGACCACCCACCATCCTGGTCACCCTCCTCTGGACACGTTCCAGCTTCTCAATATCCTTCCTGAATTGTGGTGCCCAGAACTGGACACGTTACTCCAGGTGAGGTCTGACCAAAGCAGAATAGAGTGGCACTATTACTTCCCTTGATCTAGACACTATACTCCTATTAATGCAGCCTAGAATCGCATTGGCTTTTTTAGCTGCTGCATCACACTGCTAACTCATGTTCAGCTTGTAGTCTACTTTTTTTTTAGGAAATCTACACCATTACGTTAATTGCTGATTAACAAAAACTATTTTGTTAGTGCCTATAATATAGTTTTTAAACTAAATTATTGGTGGCAAATTATGTAATACAGTAGGTCCATTATCCACTGGGGACTGGTCCTGTGCGGGCATGGATTCTGAAAACTGGATAAAAATGAACACCATTGAAAATAATGGAACTTCTGGTTTAAAATACCATAGAGTTGCTTTGGCGGGCCTAGAAAATGGCTAGGGAGGACACATTTTCTAGGAAGACTCTATGGTATGTGTGCAGTTTTGTGTCCAATGGATAATGAATCTGTGGATACGGGGGTCCTACTGTAATCTGAACATCCTGTACTGTGAATAGGTTAGGTTACATTGACCTGAGAATCCTTTCAAATCCTTTCTCTCCAAACCCTAGTCCAGTACTCAGACCGCTATACTACACTGGCTTTGTTATATTTTATTTATTGGACCTTAATAAATTGTTCTTAAGTATACTTTTTGAGACTTTTTAAAAATTCCTACCTTCCCTTTTGATATGTAGGTGACAAATGTTCCTAGCACTGCTGATCCAAAGCACAGTGCTTCATCTTGTCTCATAGGAGTGCTTTATGGAGCAAACAATACACTTGAGGACACTTGTGTGTATGTGTGTGTGTTTTAGAGAATTAAACAGGTTGCTGGCTCTTGTTGACTCTGTGTTTAAAGTCGCATAAATCTCTCTTCCGCACATGCCTTGTCACTGATTTAAGGTAATATAATGGGAGCCATTGAGAACTCAGCCCTCTGGGGGTTCAGTTACTTGATCACACTTGTATGCAGGTAAACCATGCACATGAATATGAAGTTGAAGGCTTTCACGGCCGGCATCCATAGGTTTTTCGTGGTTTTTTTCTGAGCTGTGAGGCCATGTTCTGGAAGAGCTTATTCCTGACATTTCACATGCATCTGTGGCTGACATCATCAGAGAATGGTTGGGTAGGAGTGTGTGGGGTTTATATACTGTGACTCCCTGTTGGAGCGGATATGTACATTTGTGTATTTGAATGGCTAGTTCTTCCTTGCATGTCCTCCCACACTAGGAGCTAGCTATTCAAATACACAAATGTACATATTCTCTCCAACAGGGACTCACAGTGTATAAACCCCACCCCTATGCCACCATTCTCTGAAGATGCCAGCCACAGATGCAGGTGAAACGTCAGGAATAAACTCTTCCAGAACACAGCCTCACAGCCCGGGGGAAAAAAAAAACACATGAAAAACCCATGCACATTAATATGGCTTTTAAACTGCAGATAGAAGACTATAGCAAATTCTACAGCTTTTGCCTCTTCATCATCAGCTAGTGCATAAATATGTCATTGCTGTTTATAAGCTATTCCAGGATAAGTAATATTGCAATCAGTTACTCTTTTAAGGGCCAAAAGGTTGTTTCAAAAATATAAGTGGAAGGTGAGAAATGTTGATCTATTCAGCTCTTAAGAGCAGGAAGATTCCGCCTGGGCAGTAGGACCAAATTATTCTCTGTAAGGTAATTCAGTTTAGAAAACACTGGAAAAAAGGAATACTGAATTGTTTTGAAGTGTGTGTGTGGTTATGGTTACACACATACGTTTATTGTTATTGTATGCCTTCAAGTTGCTTCTGACTCATGGCTATCACAGGGTTTTCTTAGCAAGCTTTGTTCAGAGGATGTCTGCCATTGCTTTCCTCTGAGGCTGAGAGATTGTGACTTGCCCAAGGTCACCCAATGGGTTTTCATGTCTGAGTGAGGATTCGAAACATGGTCTCCAGAGTTGTAGTCCACTGCTCAAACCACTGCAGCATGACATATATGTACCGGTATGGAAACTTATTTAAGAAGAACAGTGACTCTTCATGCATGCTTTTTCTGATTTATATAATGACATGCATGACTTATAAATAGCAAGTAACCATTGCACAAAGACATCAAGCTATAGGCTTTTCTTTGTCACCTACTTATTAAAGATATTAGTGTACTCTTTTGGAATGCTGTGTCATTTGAACCACAATGAGAGCAAGGTGCTTCAGTGTTCATTGTGTGGATCTGTCCTCAGAAAGAATGTCCCCTCTGGCATTATGAAGAAAACTGCTGCATCCTAGGCTCTTTTTAATAATTCAGTGGTAATTGTTGCTTCATGACTTACTCAGTACAGTAAATGTATTCAGGCCTAACAAGACAGTGTTCATTCCTCAGCAGTGGCTCGTTAACTGTTCTATTATTTCCCAGTTATGATCTGATTAATAATTGCAATGTTTCTGTAACATCTCAATTAAACACTGTTTTGATTGGCAAGATCTCATCCAAAGAGTGTTGATTGTCAGAGCTGACAGAATACCACTTAGCCTGATGCATTATAATGGCATGGTACTGCTGTTAGAATGAGGTTCCATGCCAGGTTTACCAAATGAGGCAGAATAAAAGGTAACGTTTTCAATTGGCATGGTGTTGCAAGGATAAAATTCTTGACTAGCATAGTTTTTAAGCAATTTTAAAGAGCTTCTGTAAATCAAGTATCCCCTTCCCATGTTCTTCTGCCCTTTGCATTCTGCTCTTTCTAAGGAAAATGGGTAGTTAAAGAATTTATGAAGTGAATGTTGAAATGAACCATAAAATGTTGCCCTTTACTTATTGGTCACTCGTAGCATGTGTAGCTGTCATTTGGCATTTGGAGTTTGCTATTGTGAGAGCAGGGTAGAAACTGAGTCCTTGCATTTTGTGCTTGTCTAAATAAACATTTGGTTATTTTGTATTAAATCAGAGGTGGACCAATGTGAGAAATGCTGGTTATTCTATGTGAAAGCAGAGGTGGGCAGGCAAAGTGTGGCAGGTGGGCCACACCCAAAATGGCAAAATGCAACCCCCCTCCATGCTACAGGGTGCTGTTGGCCATTTTGAGGCAAAAATTTTATAATGTCTAGCTGGTGGAGGGGCATGGGGGTGGCAACAATGGGATCTCTGGACTCCCACGGTTCCACAGGGGGCCAGTGCAACCCCCCAACCACTGATAGTTCCCCACCTCTGTTTTAAAGGAACACCTTTACCATGTACTTCCTCTGGTTTATTTATTGTACAAGGGGGGAAAAGAGTTAACATATGTCCAACATAAAGGAAAAAATGGAACGTCCTGAAAGTCTCCCCACCACACTTATCTCTAAGACAAATCCGTGTGCACACTGGGCTAGATAAAGACTTAAAGCAGACCCATTGAAATCAATGGAGTTTAAGTTGGCCATGACTAACTTTAGTCCCACCAATTTGAGTGGGTTTTCTCTAATCATGACAAACTCTGGATCTAAAATAAGTAGAGAATTATGACAGCATGCAGAACTTTGAAGTGAAATACTGTTCTCCAGCATTTGGAATAGTAAGCCTTGGAGAGCATTGGCAGTTGAAAACTAAAAATGAGTTTCCTTGACAGAAACACATGATAAATGACAAACATGAATCAATAGATCAGTCTATTTCTTGTCCTTTTCAATTAATAAAAGTATTTGTGATGTTTCTTAGACTGCTGGCTTATAGTCAATGTACATTTTGGTCAAGATAATTACTTGGCTTAGTTTGGCTCTCAAAAGCTGTCTGGGGACTCTACCAGTAACAAGTTGTCATCTGGAGCTGCCAGATTCCATTTGGGGACTGTTTGTGTAAAGGTCTAACATTTTACCTTGTACAGCTGTTGATGTCACAGGCTTGGGAGTTTCTCCAGACATCAGTTGTGCACTCTTTGTCTACTAAACGTGTGTTCAATTCTTTAAGAAATTTCATTGAATGGAACACTGCCTGCATGCTTTAGAAACTGCTTCTTTAAAAATACCTATTCTGATAAAATGTAGAATAAATTCTCAATGAATGTGTTACCCATCTCAGTCTCTAGATACTTTCATGTATTGCAACTATTATATATATATATATATATATATATATATATATATTTGCAGTTTGAGAAAGACATGTTTTCAATGCACAAAAAAATTAGCTGTAGACCTGATGGTCATAGAAATGTTACATGTCTGCAAAAAGATAGACACAAAACATTTTTTTTAAAAAATAAAAGACAGTATTCTCTGGGTTGGTGAGAGGAGGAATCCATTACTGTTGGGATGTGTCCAAGCAACCTCAGGACTAGGGAGGGTTGACTGCCAAATCACTTAGCCCTTGACTACCTCCTGGAGGACCCTTCTACTGAAGATTGTGTCCACTGACCTGAATTTGTCAATTTTGTATAGCGGATGAAGGAGGAAGGTGTGGACCAGGTGGCTGCCCGGCATATTTCTATGATCGGGGCATTGGCGGAGAATACTGCTGAGGTGGCTGCTGCCCTGGTGGAATGGACCTGAACCCTGATGGGATGAGGTACTCTTGCCGCGCCATACACTGTTAGGATACAAGCTTTGATCCAGTTTACGATAGTCTGTTTGGAGGCTCTAGTCCCCAAGGAGGATGGGTTAAAGGAGACAAAAAGTGAGTCACAGCGTCTGAAAGCCTTCCAACAACCTTGGTTTTTAGGTTTTTCAGATTTTGTTTACTTTTAGCGTTTCTTCTTTCTTGAAGTTCTCCAGGTGTTTGTGGCTTTCAATAGCTTCTCTGTGTATTCTGACATGATAGTTGTTGGCCTGGTCCAGAATTTCAGTGTTTTTAAATAACATTTTGTGTCCAGGTTGGTTTATAACATATTGCTGATTTTTCTGGCTTGCCCAGTCTGCAGTATCTCTCATGTTCCTTGATTCTTGATTAGAAGAAACCCTAAAAGTACAGTTGTCCCTTCACATTCGCAGGGGTTAGGTTCCACGGACCCCCGTGAATGTGAAAAAACCCACAAATATTGGTTGCGCCCCTCCCCTGCCAAAGCGACCATGGAGCCTCTGGAGGCCCCATGGTCGCTTTCCCTGGACTCCCCACTCCCTCCCAAGGCCTTCACGGGGCCTCCAGAGACCCTCCCGAGGCCCTGTGGATGCCTCTCCGGCCCTCCCCTCTCCCACCCAGGGCCTTCATGGAGGCCTCTGCAGCCCTCCCCACTCCCCCCCAAGGCCTTCACGGGGCCTCCAGAGGGTCTCCGAAGGCCCCGTGGAGGCCTCCCCAGCCCTCCCCCCCAGGGCCTTCACGGGGCCTTTGGAGGGTCTCCGAAGGCCCCGTGGAGGCCCCCCGGCCCTCCCCACTCCCTCCCAGGGCCTTCACGAGGCCTCCGGAGGCCCCGTGTCACGATTTTGGGAGGGTGGGGGGGCCCTCTGAAAACCACGAATAATCAAAACCGCTAATGTCGAGTTCGCAAATGTGGAGGGGCAACTGTAAACAAAATCTGGCTACTAGTCCTGAAAAACACTAAAATCAAAACTCAGCACATGCAAACTCAGCACATGCAAATGAACTGTGGCCCAGGGACAGGGGGATTTTCCCAGACAATGGACCATTAGCCAAACAGACACTAATCCTCCTTGCATATCTCCACCCAGAAACTAGCCATCCAAATACACAAATTTACATATTCTCTCCAACAGGGGCTCACAGTATATAACTCGACACACACTCCTACCAACCATTCTCTGAAGATGCCAGCCACAGATGCAGGCGGAACATCAGAAATAAACTCTTCCAGAACACCGCCTCACAGCCAGGAAAAAAACCATGGAAAACCTATGGATGCTGGCCATGAAAGCCTTTGACTTCACATTAACCTTGGTTTTTCATTATGTGTGAACTTGGATCACCGTTTTTTTCCTGGTTTGTGCCATGTCTGGCACTTTCCAGGCAGAAGAGACACAAGGCACGAGTGACTAGAAAATGAAATGGATTCATAAGGTAGTGGGAGTGTTACTTTTCTCAAATTTGCCTTCCTCCCAGCCTTCCTCCCTGGCAAGTCTTTTGACCTAAACCAACTCCTTTCTGCAGAGGTGTTCCTTTCATACCAGACTGTCTAGATTTGTTGCTCCTTTGCAGAAAATGAGAGGGAAAAGGGGTATCTTTGCCCCCGACCTCCTCCAGCCCTTCCCTCCTGCTGCTGGGTTGCTTTTTATTGACAGAGTGGCCAGAGTAGCATGGGGAAGGACAGGAGGAGGTCAGGAGGAGGATGGAGGAGGACGGGGCTGTCTGAAAAGGAGCTCTATAAGTGAAACAGCCCTGTTCTTCTCCCGACCTCCTTGGGTTTTTTCCCCTGTCTGAAAAAGTCCTTAGTAGGATACCATGGGTTGGAGCTCAAAATAAATAGCTTTGAAAGGGGAAGGATTGATAATTAACCCTTTTTCATGGTTTGAATATTTTCCCAGCTCTGTTGTTAGGACAGTTTGAGTTTTGACCTCAAAGCCCTTATCTTGCCATTGGCCAAACAGTTGGCTTGGAAAAGTATTTCCATATTGCTATCTGCTCCCCAGATCTTCCTTCCCCCTCCCCATAAGGGCAGTCATGCATCACTGTGGGAGCCAGTATTTGAAACGATAGCTATGTTAGTCTGTTTTAGCATAAAAAGACATAAAGGATTTTGGTTGCACCTTTGAGACTAACTGGCGTGGGGGTACGGGGAAATTCTAACGTATGCTTCCATGTACTAGTCTAGTTCATCAGATACATGATGAACTAGACACAAAAGTTTATGCAAGAAATTTATTTTCCCCAGCTTGTCTCAAAAGGATTCCTATATGTTTTTTCACAGCGAACAAAGTTTGTTTATGCTATGGAGCATTCATTCTTTGAGAGAGGGTAAAAAATTACCAAGGAAAGTGGTCATTTTCTTTGCAAAATGTTAAGAAAATATTAGTTAATCTCATTTTGGAAGCAGTTTCTGCAAGCTGGGGTAGCATTTCATTACTTCCTGGCCTACAACGGTAGTTGTTGCCTCTGCAGTTCATTTTGCAGCTTTCTGAAATACTGGGAAGGGTAAATGTCTGCATTAAGGGAAGAGATCATTATGAGCAGTTTCACAGTGGCTGCTAGTGATGCTCTTACTGGTAGGTAGATTTGTATTTTAATGAGAGCATTAAAAAAAATCCTACATTCCTCATTCCACAATCATTATTTCTCCTACTGCACCAGTAAAATAATATAGAAGTGATATTAATTTTTGAGGCTAACTTGGCAGGGGTAGCCTATAGATGAGAAGGAAATTTGTTGGCTTTTGTTCAGATTCATAGATTAGAGGGAGAAAGCGAAGGTGCTGGATACTAAAGGATATTGGTTTGTGAAGGTGCTCAAATTGAGTAAGACAGAATTCAGGATTTCAAATAGAAGTGCTCTACCCATATCCCATTTTGCTGTTGCAGTTTTTGGATCTGTGTGTAGTGCCTCCATTTCATTCTGATAATTTCACCAGTTTTTTCCAGCTATAATTGCACCTCCAACCTTTAAAAAAATATTAATGAATAATACACAGACTGCTGCCAGCTACTATGGTCACAACAGTAGACAGTTATTTGAAAGTGCAATATTGTGCCAAAGAGAAAGAGAGAGAAGAGAAACAACACTATGCTGTAAATTAATAACTATATCTTGAGAGAAATCTACATTCAGGGACAAAATCACTTGTGTATTTATAGGGTGAGTAAGTTTTGGTATTGAGGAAGGGTTTCTGGGGAGGTAGATTTTGGAGTTTGTGCCACAGCATGTTCTATCTTACAAGCAGTAGGCTGCAGGTGGCTAGAACTGGTTTCCATCATGAGCAGGAACACTGTGAGCTACAGCAAGCACTGAATATGGGCTTATTGCTGAGGTGATATGTAAGCGAATGAAAGCTTTGTGGGATGGGCTGTAATGATAAATATGCTTCTCTGATTTCCAGGTAGTCTTTTCTTAATAACGAAGGAAGCCCATCCACCCCTATTATGCAATATGTGAGGCTAATAAGTACTGTATACTAACAAGGAGTGCATATTTCTGAGAACCAGTACCATCAGAGTCAGTATGAATTTGGTAAATATTTACCAGTCTCTTTGCTCCCACTAAATCACTAACTTAGACCTTTTGAGAATCCCTTAAGAATGTGCTAGGGAGTTTTTCAGAGATGACCTTCCCTCTTCAACTCTGGGGATGGTGGAAAGGAGGAATGCTTGTCTGGCTCATGGAATGACAATCATGGTAGATCTTGAAGGTCAGTTTCATGTCCTGTGTTGAGAAGATGACATGGCAAATTCATTCTAGTACATGAGTATACTGCAAATATGTTTTGAGTACTAGTCAGGAGCTCAAAGCAGAGGCAGGAGTTTAAGAAAGATGGAAGCTCTGTGATTCAGTGGTTCTTATATTTGAGAATTGGGTAAACAACCTGTTCTGGGTGGGGTTGTACTCCTACTGAATGAGCAGTTTGGGGTTTATTTTGGATCCACAGAGTGCCTGGAACCAGATTCACTTGGCCCAGCAGGACTATCTTTCCTGGAGGGGAAGAATCTAGAATCATCATAGAATCATAGAGTTGGAAGAGACAACAAGGGCCATCTAGTCCAACCCCTGCCATGCAGGAATACACAATCAAAGCATGCCCGACAGATGGCCATCCAGCCTCTGTTTAAAAACCTCCAAAGAAGGAGTCTTCACCACAATATGAGGCAGCGTGCTCCACTGCCGAACAGCTCTTACTGTTAGGAAATTCTTCCTAATGTTTAGATGGAATCACTTTGCCTCTAGTTTGAACCCATTGTTCCGTGTCCTAGTCTCTGGAGCAGCAGAAAACAATATGATATCCTTTCAAATATTTAAACATAGCTATTATGTCCCCTCTTAAACCTTCTCTTCTCCAGGCTAAACATACCCAGCTTCCTAAGCCGCTCCTCATAGGGTATGGTTTCTAGACCTTTTAGGTTGCCCTCCTCTGGACACACTCCAGCTTACCAACATCCTTCTTTAATTGTGGTGCCCAGAACTGGACACAGTATCCAAGGTGAGGTCTGACCAAAACAGAATAGAGTGGCACTAGCCACAGTACATCATGCACTACTAGATGAGATTGCAGTAGTTCAGTGTATTCTACATCAGGCTGTCCTTGACAGCATAGAGGCTTCAGCTAGCACAGTATGCGGAAGCTAAACTGCTAGCAGATACATATAACAAGGAGTGGGCAAGGTACAACTCTAGGGGTGCATTTAGTCGTCATCGTCCTTGCTGTTTTTGTACGTCTGATTGCCCTCTTGCTTGAAAAAAAAGGGGGTTAATTTCCTCTGTTGAAAGTCTACAACAGTTGCAAGTTCCAGTATATTACAATGCCCCCTTCCATTACTTGACATCTTTTTTTAAAAAGCAGCTTTTAAAAGCTGGATGTGGACTTCTGTCTACTTCTAGTTTTGTTTTTCATTTTTGGGAGTATCCCAGGAAAAGAAGATTAGTCCCTCAACCACTGAATTTGCCCTGCCATGTAGAAGTCATATGATACTGGTTTTAACACTGGCTTACAATATGCTTCCAGTTTCTATTTCAAAGTGTTGATGCTGACTTTCAGGGCACTAAATGGCTTGGGAGCTCGATATTTGAGGAAATGCCTCTACACAGACACAGACACACAAACACAAACACACTCTGTTGATCACTAAATGGCTTGGGAGCTCGATATTTGAGGAAATGCCCCTACACACACGCACGCACGCGCACGCACGCACGCACACTGTTGATCACTGTGGGTTTGGGAAATATCTCACTGTCCCACCATTGGGAGCAGTGTGCTCAAGGCCTATTATTATTATTATTAAAGTTTATTTCTAGAGCGCTGTCAGTGTACAAAACAGCGCTGTACAAAACGCTGTACAAAACAGCGCTGTACAAAACAATCAAGGATAAAACAAAATGAAACCTGCCGAAGGCGTACAATCTAAGTAAAACAATAGGCAAAATAATAAAAAAATCAAAGGCCTAGGAGAGGACTTTCTCAGCTGTGGCACCTGGTTATGGAATGCTCTTCCCTTGGAGGTCCAACTAGCACAGAGATTCTCCTGATTTCAATACCAAATTAAAGCCTGCTTTTCACCTGGGTGTTTTCAATCTACTGTGATCATGGTTTTCTGTGTCAGTTCTGGAGTTTTATTTTAATTGTTACAGTGCTTGACAGTGGGAGTGATTTAGAGCAAGCGAATTGTTATAGGCCACATGCAACCTGCTTTAATTGATAAAAAACAGAAATTGGAAAATACATATAGAAAGTATTTGAAAGATTTATAACTTCACATATGTCATTGTGCTGAATATGTAACATTTTGGATCTTTACCCATAATCAAATTCTAGTTGTCACATATGCCGTAATATGTGGTTCAGAACATTCCAAGTGAAACATGTCTTTTGCTTACTAGGCATTTTTAAGCAACTAATGTAAAAATATCATAATTCCTGAAGGCAGGTTTACAATTTTAATAGACATGGATGGAGACAGGAAAACAAGCAAACCTTTCAGCTTCTACTGGTAATAACCACTCACACTTCGAAGCATGCAACTTCAAAGTACAAGTCAACCCCCGTATCCACGGTTTCACTTATCCACGTCTGAAAAAAATATATTCTCTCTAGGCATTTCTAGGTCCTCCAGTGTGATTCAGTGGTCAACTTCTGGTGTTCATCTTATTGAAAATAAGAGGTTCCCTCTTATCCACAGTTTCAGATATCCAGGGGACTTTGGAATGTATCCCCTGTGGATACAGGGGTTGATTTGTATTTTAAAATCTTGATGAGACATTCCTTATTGTTCTTTGGAGAAGAATAACACTGAATTGCATTCACTGTTATACTAGAACCTTGAATAGCTGGCAGTTTTCAGTAAGGAAGGTTTTACTCCTTTGAACTTTTGTTGTGTCACGACTTGATTTTATAAGGATTATCTCAAAGAATGAGAGATACTTGTATTTTGACACTGACTTATTATTGTTGGTACATCAGTAGTTTGGTGAAAGATGATGGCTGCAGATAAATCTACAGTAGTTGGAAAATGAGAAGTTATAGGCAGTACAATAAGAACAGAGTCAGCTCTCTAGTGAAACTCTAAAAATCAGATGAAGTGTAGGACATTCAGGAGCTTAATTTAGTTGAGTGGGAGCAGCTTAATATAGACAGCTTTGATATCATGTGAGAATTCCAAAGTAGATATGTATTATTAATATAAATGAAGCTGTGTTTATTTCTGCCTTTTGCAAGATGGAAACATGAGGTTTTTTCCTAGCTGCTCTGTTTTCTTCTTGCATCAAAAGGCATACATTGTCCAGGAGATATTAAATAGATATTTAGCATTATCCATTGCAAGCTGTGGATTGGCTGGGAAAACAAAACACTAGCATCTCAGTTCAGGTAAGCCTTGTGCATTTTAATACTGAAAAGGTTTATTTTTAATCTATGTTAAAAGAAAAATTTTGGTCCTTTCCCTTTGGAAAATGGCTCAGATAACTATTTGAAAAGGGTTTCTGGGGTCACCAATAGATCAGGTATTCTAAGGCAGTGGTGTCAAACTGCAATAACTCTACATTGTGGATACATTGTATATCCGTATATACATGATTATACTACAGGTTGAGTATCCCTTATCCGGAGTTCTAAAATCCAAAATACTCCAGAATTGTACACATGGGTGGTTAAAATAGTGACATCTTTGCTTTCTGATGGTTCAGTGGACACACACTTTGTTTCATGCATAAAATTATTAAAATATTGTGTATGAAATTACCTTCAGGGTATATGTATAAGGTGTATATGAAACAAATGAATTTTGTGTTTAGACTTGGGTCCTACCTCAAAGATATCTCATTATGTATGTGCAAATATTCCAAAATCCCTCCCAAAAGAACCAACACAGGGAACACTTCTGGTCCCAAGCATTTTGGATAAGGGATACACAGCCTGTAATAAATGATGTTGCTATTGATGTACTGCTAAAACAACAGCAATTGGCTGTGGAACCACTGCGCCACCAGTAAGATCCCTTAGGATGCTGAGCATAAGAGATGTGGTCTTTTCAGTGGTTGCCACCTCACTGTGGAATTCCCTCAGTAGGAAGTGTGTTTGGCTCCTTCATTGATTGCTTTTAAATAAATCCTTAAAACCTGGTCATTTGAATTGGCTTTTAATTAATTGAGTGCTGACCTGTAATTGACAAACTTCTGAAGCCCCCCCCCCCGCTTTTATTGTTGATGTTGAATGTTTTATTTTACATCTGGTATTTTATGTTTGCAATTGTGTGTGTGTGTGTCTGTGTGTGTGTTGTTTAACATTTGGAAACTACTCTGGGAAACTTTCTGTCTCAAAGTAGTATATAAATAGCATTAAGGAAAAAATTGTTGCCACATGTTAATTGGTAATCTTTGTCCATTTTGAGAGGTAGGAAGCAAATTGTCTTTCCCCCTTATGCTAAAACTGAAATCTTTACAATGTGTGAGAAATGCCGTATCTATGAACATCAGTCAAGGTCTTTTGATTTTATTTCTGGAATTGTCATTAGCATAATTGCAGAGGAAAGTTCAACATGGTTCTAATGTGACTTGCCCTCTAATAGCAGTGTCATGGGAAAAAATGGAATTGGAAGACTGTCAGGGTACTCTGAGCAGCACTTTCTTCCTTCTGAATTCTGGTTCAGATTTCAACTTGTGCATCGTTGTGCTCTTCTGGAGGCAGATGATATGGAAATACTCGGTTTTCATTACATTTCTAACTTAATCTATTTGAAGAGTTTGATTTTACTTTAAAAATATGTTGGTGGGTTTAAAATGACTGTTGGTGGGAAAGATAAATTCATGTAACTTTCAAGAACAGGAATACCCCTATCGTTTACCTTTCTGGAGAAGCTTTTTATTAGTACTCAGTTCGTAACTAGGATGAAGATTGCGGATTCATTCTGTAATTTTCATTGTGATGTGTCTTGCCATATGAGTTTTATGAGGCCCCATCTCTATTTGTCTTTGCTACTTAAGGAAAATGTTTTAATTTTGGAAAGCTTTTGCCTTTAGAGATATATCTCAGGGCTTGTCTAGATGTGATGGTATGCTGCAAGTGGGTATGCATTTTCGTACATTTGCAGCAATGTCGTTTTGTCTTCACCATTTTTTCACCTATTTGCATCTGTTTGCATCTATTTGAATGGAGTGGCCACATGTTCTGATAAAGGGCAATAGAGCAAAAATGTGCAGTGATGCAAATTCAAACATCCACATGTACAAAAATTGTGCATCTATGCACATTTTCCAGGAAACTTTGGTGAAAATTGCTAATCCTTTACCTGCACAGTTTGTGGAGTTTATAGTCCCCCCTTCTGAATACTGTGAATCTCATTCAGATTGCATTGCGACACATTGTATTCTCTGCGAATTCTATGAGGAATCTTTTCATCATCGGGACAAACTCTTAGTTAACAGAATAGATGTGTTCCTGGACATTGCTTCTCTAACAGAAACTTTGGCACCAGAGGGAGAAATAACATGAAAAGATTCCTTCGTCATTCTGTAGGGTGAGATGGCAGGAAGAATCCATTGCCATTGGGAAACTAGGACCACCCAGAAGGAAGCAGGAAGTTAAGTCATGGTCTTGGAGATCTGAATTTCCTTGTTCTCCTCCACTCCATCTCCAGGAGGCCAGTTCAACTTCCTGCTTCGCCCAGCAAGGATCAGGATCCAGTTTCTCCAGCTTTTTCCAAACTCCCTCTTTTTTTCTTCCTGCCCTTTTTGCCCCCCCCAGCCTCTTTCTCCTTACCACCCCCCTGCCTTTTTCATTCCCTTGCTCCTTTAAAAAAAAACACACACACACAATCCAAAACCCTGTTTTGCTTTTCTTTCCCCCTCCTGGCTGCGCCTCACCTTTACCCTATTTTCTTGCCTCCTCGCAAATTTCTCTCTCCGGAGACATGGGAGGAAACAAGGGAGCTGCTAAAACTGGCAAGCAGCTCACCCAGAACCAGCAACAGGTGGCAGCCAGGGAAGCCTCGAGCCCCCACCACAATGGATCGGAGGGAACCCACCGGGACGAGCCCTCCTCCTTCTGTGGCCACGCAATCCTCCCAGCGGTCCAGAGGAAGGCAGCCAAGGAGGCAGAAAAGGTTCTGGCCAGCAGCAGCTCTCTGAGCACACCAAAGCTGTGGAAGAAGGCAAAGCAACCCTAATCAAAGGGGCAGCCGGCGGCAGTGGCTAGGAGCAAGGCACCCAAGAGCCAGGAACCGCGGGGGCCGAGGTTTCTTCCCTGCTCCCCTGGAGCTCCCTTACCACTGCCGGAGCCCAAGGAGACATCCACCATGGGGCAGGAGCCCCAGAGAAGGTACGGGGGGGGGCCTGGCGGGGGAGGAACTGTGGGCGGTCATCATGGAGGGCTTCCTCAAGCATGGGTTTATCTCCACGAGGGCGGCCGCCGCTAGCAGGCCTGCTCAGTCCACTGGGATAGAGCTTTCATCCAGCGAGGATGAAGCCTGGGGGGAGGAGATGGACACGCACAGGGAGGATAGCCCTGATGAAGCCTGCAGGGAGGAAGTGGAGACCCAGACAATATCGCCACGGCTAGTAAGGAAGAGGGAGAACTCTCTGACTCTGACACTTCGGAGCCAGAGGTTTCAGATAGGATTTTTCAAGGCGATAAATTCACATACATCCTGAACAAGACCTTGTTTGCCTTGGAGATCACACCCCCACCTCGTAACAAGACAATACAGGGGACTCTCAGGCCCCAAAAAGCAAGAAGGTAGCGGCGCTTATGCCCTCCACAAAACCAAAGAAACACCTGTTCCCATTTCCAGGATCATTCTGCAACCTGGTAGCCGAAGAATGGGACAAACCTGCTTCTGCCAGGAGAGGTTCATCAGCAGCCCCAAAATTCTATGACTTCCCTAGGGAGGTTTTAGACAAATTAAAAGCCCCAGTGGTTGTCCAGCCAGTGGTTTCAATGGTCTCTAATTCTCTCATGCTCAAAGAAGGGGACGGGTCTCTCAAGGACCCTGACGAGAAGAGGGTGGACAGTGCCCACAAGAAGTCGCACAAGGCATCAGCGTTGGGGATCAGGGCATCACTGGCCACTGCAATCATCTCAAGGGCAGCCATTATATGGCTCCAAGGGGTAATGGAAGTGCAGGACCTGAACACCAGAATGCTCTACAAAGCATTCCAAAAAATCCAGCATGCACTGCACTTCATAGCAGATGCCTCTCAGGACTCACTGACATTTACAGCTAGGGCTGCAGGAGCCACCATGTTGGCATAGTGGTCCCTCTGGCTCAAGCATTGGGACACAGATGCCCAATCCAGGAACACTTGCAACCTCAGCATTCAAAGGTACCAAGCTGTTCAGTGAAGAAGCCCTTAAAGACATACTGGTGGAGACAAAGGACAAGAAACAAGCCATGCCTTCAGCCAATAGGAAACAGGATAAGAAAAGCAGCAGACACCCATTCCAGTACTCCAGTGCCTTTCATCACTTCAGAGGCAATGGCAGATGGGGGTACTTTCATTCCTCCAGACCAGCCTGAACCAAAACCAACTACGCCATACATCATGCCCCTTCTCCAATTCTTCCTCAGACCTCACAGGGGGATCTCAGCCACAAAGGGGTTCCTCACATCAACAGTCCTGACTTGGACACAACTCCGGTGGGTGGATGGCTGTCCAGGTTCCTAGATTCCTGGTTGACCTCTACCTCAGACAGATGGGTGCTAGAGACCATAGCACAAGGATACAAGGTAGAGTTCGACTCAAGACCAAGGAACCAGTTCCTATCAGCCCCAATTCCATCCAACCCGAGGAAGGCAATGACCTCAGGATAGCCATAAACCACCTGCTAGAAATAGAAGCTGTAGAAGTGGTACCGGCACCTCAGCGTTTCTCAGGGGTATACTCTTACTTCTTTGTGGTACCCAAAAAGGACTGAAGCCTCAGGTCAGTTCTAGACCTGAAGTACACAAACTCCTGCGTTACTTACAAGTGTTTCTGGATGGAAACCCTATTGTCAATAAGAGAGGCAGTACAGGAAGGAGACTTCCTAGCATCTCTTGATCTATCAGAAGCATACCTGCACATCAAGATGCACCCAGACAGCAGGCAGTTCCTTGGGTCCACCTTTGGAGAGGAACACTACCAATTCAGAGCACTCCCCTTCAGCCTCTCAATGGCCCCTCGAGTGTTCACAAAGGTCCTGGTGGTGCTGATAGCGCACCTGAGAACCAAGGGGATACATCTTTACCCCTACCTGGACGACATCCTGCTGAGAGCACCCTCCAAGGTCAAGGCGGAAAGAGATCTGCAGGACACGATCAACTGCCTCCAAGCGCATGGCTTCCTAATAAACTTCAAGAAAAGCATCCTCTCCCCATCGTAATCTATAGTTCACCTAGGGGTAGAGCTGGACACACTGAACTATCGGGTCTCTCTGTCAAGGGAATGCCAACTGGTCCTACAGCGAGAGACCAAAGAAGCATGCAGAGTATCGGGAGCGCCCATAGCAATACAGCAGTACAGGTAGCCCCATGGGCCAGGTTTCACTCCAGACCTTTACAAACCCTCCTACTGCCATACCAAGAACAGATAGCGCGGAGAGAGAACTTTTCCCTCACCATTCCACACTCAGTGAAGGAATCTCTTTTCTGGTGGACTTAGTCGAGGCACATCTCCAGAGGTTCCTCACTGACGATCAGTCAACAGATCATAGTCACATCGGACGCAAGCTTCCGAGGATGGAGGGCTCACTGCCTAGGTCAAGTGGCTCAGGGGACCTGGTCGAAAACAGAGCAGCTTCACAGAATAAACTGGTTAGAGCTGAGGGTAGCACGCCTGGCAGTGGCTCACTGCTCCCACATCCTAAAGGATCAATCAACACATCCTCTTGATGACAGACAACACCACAGCCAGATCATACATAACGAAAGCAAGGGGGCTCTAAATCGAAGTCCCTGCATCTAGAGGTGGATGTGCTCCTTTGGTGGGCGGAGTCAACAGTCCTTTCCCTCTCGGCCCAGTATCTCCAGGGAGAAGTGAACTTCCAAGCAGACTACCTAAGCAGACACACAGTACTCCCAGGAGAGTGGAAGTTGAACCAGGAAACGTTTCTTGAAATCCAAGAAAGATCCAGGGAAATGCTGGTGGACCTCTTCGCATTGCCTCGAAATGCCAAGCTGACATGCTTCTAAACTCATTTTCCTCACCAAGGGGCAGAAGGAATTGACACTCTACGTTCACCTTGGCCAAGCGGCCTCCTCTCCCTCTTTCTCTAATAGGGAAAGTATGCAGGAAAATCCACCAGGAAGGGGCGCAAGTAGTCCTACTGGCACCCCACTAGCCACAATGTCCCTGGTTCTCGGATCTAATGGAGATGTCGGTCCAACCTCCCACGAGGCTCCTTCCATGGTCAGACCTCCTTCACCAGGGACCCATCCCACACCCCAATGTCTCGTGGCTACAGCTGACAGCGTGAAGATTGAGCGGCGAACACTGAAGAAGTGTGGGTACGATGATCAGGTGATCACCACTCTCCTGGCCTCCTGCTGGCCATCGACGAGGAGGATATATCAGGCCACGTGGAGAGTATTCTCACAATGGTGCATCTCTGAGAAGGTAAGTCCCCTCAAGGTCACAACTCGCCACGTCTTGGCATTCCTCCGAAGAGGATTGGAAAGAGGGCTCTGTCCTAATACTCTGAAAAGACAGGCAGCCGCTTTGGCAACCTTCATACAGTGTCCACAAGGGGATCGGATCTCAATGCACCCCCACGTGAGGCGCTTCCTAAGGGGGGCAATGCTGATCTCGCCTCCAGTCCACCACAGGTTCCCTTCATGGAACCTATCACTAGTCTTATGCCAACTGATGCGCCACCCCTTCGAGCCCCTTAGAAAGGTTCCACTACAGATCCTAACGCTCAAAGTGGCTTTCCTGGTGGCCATCATGTCTGCCAGGAGGGTTTCAGAACTAACAGCCCTCTTGGTCCAGGAGCACCTCTGTTCATTTAACGAGGACTTTGTATCTCTTTGCACGGATCCTTCTTTTCAACCCAAGGTGCTCTCCAAATTCCACATTGCTCAGCAAATTATCTTACCCTCCTTTTGCCCCAACCCATCCCACCCCATGGAGAAATTGTGGCACAAACTGGACGTTAGGAGGGCACTGAAGATCTACATCACACACACGACCTCTTTCAGATGCTGCGACTCTCTGTTCATCTCCTTCAATCCCGCATCGATGGGAGCCTGAGTTTCGAGACAGACAGCAACGTGGATTAAAGCATGCATCTTCATGGCCTATGACTCAGCCAACACTCCCAGACCGTTGGGGGTAGTAGCACACTCAACACATGCAGCCACCACCTCGGCTGTGTTTTCGACAAATGCCCCCCTGTCAGAAATCTGTTGGGTGGCAACCTGGAGCACTCCACCTTCATCAGACACTATAAGCTGGATAAATTCAGGTCAGCCAAATCCACCTTTGGCAGACGGGTGCTACACGAGGTTGTACATGCTTAATCCCTCTTCACAAGCAGTCACTCCCTCTCTAGGGTATCTACAACTTGGGTATGTCCCAATGCTAATGGATCTTCCTGCCATCTCACCCTACAGAATGTTACATTGGGTACTTACCATGAAGGTACTTTCTGTAGGGTGGATGGCAGGAAGAATCCACCCCACCCTGTGACTGCAGAGGGTAGTTCCATTCCGGTTCACAGTTATTACCCTTATAACGACTACTAACGTATTAACTTCTTCGTCTAGGAAAGGTTCTGATCACTGATTTTACAAGACTTTGCTGGCCTTGTGGAGATGGAGTGGAGGAGAACAAAGAAATTCAAATCTCCAGGACCATGACTCAACTTCCTGCTTCCTTCTGGGTGGTCCTAGTTTCCCAATGCTAATGGATTCTTCCTGCCACCCACCCTACAGAAAGTACCTTCACAGTAAGGACCCAATGTAACATTCATTAGTAAAGAAAAAGCAATTCAACATGTTTCAGCAAACTTTTTATCTAAAACTAGCAATATGCTCATGTAAAATGAAGAAAACTAGGTCAGGTAAACCTTGCATAACTAAAGAAAAACATGTTTAACCTTCTAAAGACTACCTGAAAACTTCTTCCAAAAGGATGATTTTTTCTCTTTTACCAGCTTCTGTCTGTCTTATGATTTTCATTTTATTAGCCAGACTTTTAGATCTATACCTCTTTAACTAGTTGTAGGGTAGCTTGTGAGGCAGGCTTATCTGCTTTCACCTTTTCTCTCTGTTTTGCTGTTCATACATGCTTAGTAAGGGATTCTGGGGAAAGATGCTGTTCACCTTTCCTGTTGTAGCCAGGCATACATAGCAACAGTAGGATCATCTAGTATCGGATCCTATTCTGTCCCAGCTCCAGTTTTTATTGCATTGTTTACTGAAGATAGATTGCTGCCACCTGGCACTGAAAATCTGTGTTTCTTCAGACCTCCTTCACCATCCTTTCAATGCTGACATGGCTAAAAAACATCCAGCTAGACTGAGGACAGGGACGAAGAGGTAGGCTTTAAAGAGTTTGTAAAAAAGGAGCTTGTTTGTCACAGACCTTCCTGTGTAAATATCTAGTGTTTCTTTAAAGGATGTATATTCCATGGATAGTTAAAACTGTGGATAGTAGCGAACACTGTGTTTTTTACCTGAGATGAATAATGTAGGCATTGAGACATCAGAAGATGCCATAGTGCTGGACTGGTATTGACCTTCTGATGATACATCAGAAGACAGATCTTCAGAAGGAGTATCATCACAAAGTGATCCTGATTATAGTGCCAGGGGGATATTAATGAGTGGGTGAAAAGAGCATAAGATGTTGATGGTTGGAGATCCTCTATAGTTGAAGGGTTTTTTGCTGAAACCTTTTGGAAGAACATTGTAATTAGGAGTTGTGGACTTCTTTTTTTAAACTCATCAAAGTGTTACTGCAGAGGTTTTAATCCTTTGGTGATCATACAGGCAACTTTAATGGTGCGTTCCATCCAAGGATCATATTCCATAATTCTCTGAGGGAGGGGTGATGCGGTTCCTTTACATCTGGGTTTCGTCAGTCACCGCCCAGGTGTAGCAGGAAGTTACATTAAGCCTCTTCATATTCAAATTTCTTTGTCTTCATCTCCTCCATCCTGGAGCCACGAGGCCAGTTCTAACTTCCTGCTTCGCCCAGTAGGTAGCTGAGAAATCTCCTCCGTCTGGAATTTCTATCTCCACCTTTATTCTTTTTACTTTCTTGTTCCTTTACCTACCTTTTTCCTTCTCCAGGCATTGCTGCTTTTCAGCCCTTGCCTTTCTCCTTTTGAACTTCCCGCCTATTTAAAAAAAAAAAAATCCTCTCCTCTCTCCGTGCGGCTGCTCAGTCGGCTCCAGCCTGCTCCTCCTCTCTCTCTTCCCCCCTCCCACCTCTCTCCTTACTGTTTTCTTTTCTCCGAGGCCATGCAGGCCCAGGAGATTCCCCAGCAGGCGGGGAAGGACTCCGGAGTGGCCGGGGATGCGATTCTCGACCGCGGCCACTCCGAGGACGCGGAGAGCGCTGCTGAGGGAGCCGCGGTCGCCATTGCTGCCGCTGCCGGCTCCCATGTGGGCGTCCCTCAGAGGGACGCGGCCCGGAAGGCACACCAGGCCATCGTGACTGGGAAAGCCTCCGATGGCCAAGCAGCAGCCAAGCCACGGAAGAGGCCAGCACAGCCCAGGAAGAAGCTGGCCTCCGATGCCTCCAGCGGGACCGCGATGGAACCTCCGGCCCTATGGAGTGCTTGGCACGCGCCAGGTGCCTGCTGCCAGGACTGGCCAGGGGCAGGAGCCCCTAGGAAGGTACAAGGGGCCCTTGGGGGGAGCGGGGACGAACTGCCCCTTCCCCCACGCATCGTGCCCTCCCTGCTTTTGGGGACGGCACGTATTCTACCCCCCTGGAGGCCAAACGGAGCGCAGGAGGGGGAAGGGGAGAGCGAGGACTCGTGCTCCCATGCGGAGCCCTCACCATCCACCGGGCCCCAAGCAACCGCCGCAGCTGCCTCGGGGGAGGGGGGCACACCGCATGGGGAACCCCATTCGCTGTCTGACCCCACTCCAGGAAGCAGCCAGGCCCTACCCCAACCGAGCCAACCACCACAAGCCTGGGCATGGAGGAGCAGGCCTTACAGGCCCCAACTCCTCAAGCACCCCCCCCACAGGCCCTGGCCTCCCAACCTCCACTCCTCCCGACCTTGCCTGCCCAGGTGCCACCCCAGCAACACCAGCTGCCCTTGGTGCTCCAACCAATGCCTCAGCAGGCAGTACCTATCCAGGCGCAGCAACCGTTGGTTTACCAGGCCCTGCCGCCACAGGGGCCGGTGAACCAGACCCTGGGCTTGGGTAACCAAAATCAGGTTTTCCTCCCACCAGTGGTCCAGCCTCAGCCTATGCAGGCGGTGGGTTTTCAGGCACAGCCCTACCAGGCCCCAGTCCTTCAGGCCCCGCCTCTCCAGGCACCCACGGGCCATACCAGCCAAAACCACCATGGCATCCCAGTGTTTTACGATCACTCTAGCGGGGAAGAGTCCGACATCGAGGGGTTGGCCGCTCACCCACCCAAGGCCAGGGGAGCTAGACCCACACAGCGGGGGGGTCGTAGAAAGCGTAAGGGCGCCATTAAGGCAGCCCTACAGCTACTCTCAAAGGCATTGCTCTCAGACGAGGATTCGTCAGAAGAGCCTGGCACGAGCGCCTCAACCTCGGGGGTTCCCCCTAAGGACCAGGCGAACAACGCGCAGTCCCAGCAGCCAGCAGGACCGGGCAAGGCAAAAGCTAAGTCCGCGTCCAAGGGCCCTAGGGACCCATTAAGAGGCACAGATGTCCTGGCCAAGAAGAGGAAGGATCCTCCCTCCACCCACTCTTCTGCAGAGTCCCTACCTCCCTCGGATGAGGAGCGCGCCCTCACCGACGTCGTCAGGGCGTCTGGGACCCACGACGATGTAATCCTAACCGACAAGGAAGAAGGAGAAATCTCTGATTCCGAGTTTGCAGACCAGGACCAATCGGATCGCCTTTTCCAAGGAGAGTGGTATGTTCCCCTCCTTACTAGGGTGATGGCAACACTAGAAATTACTCCTACAGACACAGACCAAGCTCCATCGACATCGTCGTCCAACGAGAAGGTCGCTGCAGTGATGCGCACCTCACGCCCAAAGAAGCCGGAGCTTCCCTTCCCAGAGGCCTTCTGGTCCCTGGTAACTGACGAATGGGAAAAACCCTCAATGGGAAGGCGGGGCACCACTGTGGCTCAGAAATATTACAACACCACTCAACGCTTTCTGGACCTCCTAAAGCCCCCAGTGGTCGACAATCCTGTCGCGTCCCTCGTCTCCAATTGTCTGGCTCCTAAGGAAGGAGAGGGCTCTCTCCGGGACCCAGACGAAAAAAGAACCGACGCAGCCATCAAGAAGGCCCACGACTCCGCGGCATGCGGGGTCAGATCCACGCTGGCAATATCGCTTTTTTCCAGAGCGGCGATAGTGTGGCTGCAAGAGCTCATGGAGATCCAGGAGCTCGATCCAAACGTGCTGCACAAGTCTCTGCTTAGATTCCTGCGTACCTTCTTCTTCATAGCCGACGCGGCACAGGACGCCATGATTTTTTCCGCCCGTGCGATCGGGGCCCTCACGCTGGCCAGGAGATCAGTCTGGCTAAAGCACTGGCAGGTGGATACTCCTACCAGGGCAGCATTGGCCTCAGCGGCCTTTAAGGGCCTTAAACTGTTTGGGGAAGAGGCCCTAAAAGGTATCCTAGTCGAGACAAAGGACAAAAAGTTGGCCATGCCCTCCACACTCAAGAAGCCAGACAAGAAGAGCGGCAGACGACCCTTTCAGACTTCTCGTCCCTTTCGTTCCTTTCGGGGATTCGGGAAGCAGCGAAACTACAACTCCTTTCGCCCACCATGGGTTAAGCCAAACTACGTCATCAGACAGAACACTGGACCGCAGCCCAACAACAGCAGAAGGGGAGGCTCCAACGCCCAGCGTGGAGGCTCGCGACAACAATCCTGACTCGGGGTCGCCCCCAGTGGGCGGCCGCCTCAGTCTGTTCCTGCAGCTTTGGTCGAACTCGACAACGGACAGGTGGGTCGTCTCAACAATCACCCACGGGTACAAAATCGAGTTCGACTCAAGGCCAAGGGGCAGATTTCTCCCAGCCCCAATACCCAAAGACCCAAAGAAGGCGAGAGACCTGACGACAGCCATATCTCACCTAAGACACATAGCAGCCATAGAAGAGGTACCACCCTCTCAGCGCTTCTTAGGCGTGTACTCCTTCTTCTTCACAGTACCAAAGAAGGATGGCAGCCAGAGGTCCATCCTGGACCTAAAATACACCAACAGACACATCACATACAGAAAGTTCCGGATGGAGACGCTTACATCCATAAGGGAGGCGCTCCAACCAGGAGACTTTCTAGCCTCACTCGATCTCTCCGATGCGTATATGCACATCATGATCCACGAGGACAGCAGACAACACCTCCGCTTTGCATTCGGGGATCAACACTTCCAGTTCAGGGCCCTTCCATTTGGTCTGGCCTCAGCACCAAGGGTCTTCACCAAGGTCCTGGTCACCCTAATCGCCAACCTGAGGGCACAGGGAATCCACCTGTACCCATATTTGGACGACATCTTACTGCGTGCGTCCTCTCTGAACAAAGCAGGGAGAGACCTGCAGACCACAATTCACTACCTGCAGGCCCATGGTTTTCTGGTGAACTTCAAAAAGAGCAGCCTGTCTCCTGCCCGCACCATCGTCCACCTGGGTGTGGAAATAGACACACAACGTTCCAAGATCACCCTGTCCAAGGAGCGACAGGAGGTCCTCCTACGGGAAGTTCGCACCGTTCGTTTACTAAGGAAGGTACCACTGTCCCTACTAGCCAGACTCCTCGGCCTTATGATATCAGCCTTTGGGGTTGTGCCTTGGGCAAGGTTCCACTCCAGACACCTGCAGAACTTCCTGATGCCTTACCAAAAGGAGATCGCATTGAGGAAGTCCCCTCTCCTTCTCCTCCCACAGCATGTGAAGGATTCGCTGGCCTGGTGGTCTCAGATGAAGACAGTCAGCAAGGGTTCTCCGTTCACAGTACCCCAGGCGATCCTGGTCACCTCCGATGCGAGCCTACGGGGCTGGGGAGCACACTGTCAGGGACAAGTGACGCAAGGGATTTGGAGCCCACAGGAAAAGACGCACAGCATCAACTGGTTGGAGCTACGAGCGGCTCGCTTGGCCCTGCAACACTTCACCCCAGTCCTGAGGGGTCAACACGTCATGGTGATGACGGACAACACTACAGCCCGATCGTACATAGCGAAACAAGGAGGTTCGAGATCCCGGTCCCTGCAACAGGAAGCGGATCTCATCTTCCTCTGGGCCGAACGGACGGTGCAGTCCCTTGCGGCTCAGTACCTGCAGGGGGAACGCAATCAACAAGCGGACTACCTGAGCAGATACTCGGTTCTACCCGGAGAGTGGGAGCTAAACGACGACGTGTTCACTCAGGTCCAGGCCAGGTTCGGCCAGCTGGAGGTGGACATGTTCGCGACAAGATCAAACGCCAAGCTGGACAGGTTCTTCGCCAGGTTCTTTCACCACAACGCCGAAGGCACGGACGCCCTACGATCCCCTTGGCCGGCCGGTCTCCTATACCTGTTTCCCCCACTTCCCCTCATAGGGAAAGTCTGTCGGAAGATTCGCCAGGAGAAGGCACAAGTGGTCCTGATAGCGCCACATTGGCCGAGGCGCCCCTGGTTCTCCGAGTTGATGGACATGAGGGTTCAGAGCCAGTGGCGTCTACCTCAGAGACCCGACCTTCTTCATCAGGGCCCGATCCTCCACCCAGATCCAAGCTGGTTACAACTGACAGCCTGGAGATTGAGCGGCAAGCCCTAAGAGAACATGGATACGACGATTCAGTCATTAGTACCCTTCTCTCCTCTAGGCGCGTGTCCACCAGGAGGATCTATGAAGCTACATGGCGAGCCTTCAAGAGATGGTGTGCCCCTCGCCAATTGATCGCTGAAGAAGCTTCGGTGAAACACATCCTGGCATTCTTACAGAAAGGCCTCGAGGCGGGCTTACGACCAAATACCCTGAAGAGACAGGTGGCCGCTCTGTCGGCCTTCCTCACAGCACAGGACGGAAACCGCCTCTCATCGCACCCCCATATCAGGCGTTTCCTCAGGGGTGCCTCGATAGTTTCACCCCCGGTGCGGCACAGGTTTCCGTCGTGGAACCTCTCCCTAGTCCTCAGGCAACTCATGAAGCACCCGTTTGAACCGTTGCGCACAGTTTCCCTTAGAATTCTCACCATCAAGGTTGCCTTCCTAGTGGCCATCACCTCAGCGCGAAGAGTGTCGGAGTTGGCCTCTCTGTCAATTAGGGAACACCTGTGTTCCTTTACCAAGGATGTAGTGACCCTACACCCAGACCCGTCATTCAAACCAAAGGTAGTCTCCGAGTTCCATGTCTCGCAGCCCTTGATTCTGCCCTCCTTTTGCCCTGACCCTTCGCACCCGAAGGAGAAGCTCTGGCATAACTTGGACGTCAGGAGGGCCCTGAAGATCTACATTAGACGTACTGCCCCCATCAGACGTTGAGACGCCCTATTCGTCTCTTTCTCTCAGACAGCCATAGGGTCCAGAGCTTCGCAGAAGACCATTGCTTCCTGGATCAGGGCTTGTATCTTCGAGGCCTATGACTCAGCTAGGCTTCCCAGACCTTCAGGGGTCACGGCACATTCGACTAGGTCAGCCGCGACATCCGCGGTCTTCTCCACTAACGCTTCCCTGGTAGAAATCTGCAGGGCAGCAACCTGGAGCACACCGTCCACCTTCATTAGACACTATAAGGTGGATAAGTTCCGTTCCGCCGAGGCGAACTTCGGTCGGAGGGTGCTCCAGGAGGTGCTCAGAGACTGAGTCCGCCAATCCCGCAGTCACTCCCGCCCTATTAAGTCAGCTTGGGCACGTCCCAGATGTAAAGGAACCGCATCACCCCTCCCTCAGAGAATGCCACATTGGTTACTTACCGTGAAGGTGCATTCTTGAGGGAGTGGGGTGATGCGGGTCCTTTCCCCGCCCAGTGACTGCGTGCGTTTTTCCTTACATGGCGGTACCCTTATTATTTAGCGCTGCTTAATGTTATTTGACTTAAACGATTTCTTTAGTCCTTACAGGGCTTTGCTAGTCAGTGAACTGGCCTCGTGGCTCCAGGATGGAGGAGATGAAGACAAAGAAATTTGAATATGAAGAGGCTTAATGTAACTTCCTGCTACACCTGGGCGGTGACTGACGAAACCCAGATGTAAAGGACCCGCATCACCCCACTCCCTCAAGAATGCACCTTCATGGTAAGTAACCAATGTGGCATTTTGTCCTTTAATGTCTGTGCAATTTGAAACACTTCTGCAAATTTCTGTAATGTCCACATTTCTGGTTCTGCTTCAGTTTCTCCTTATTCCCATTCCTCTGAAGATGTCTTAACAAGTTCTTCTAATTCCTGATTTGTTAACACTCCTTCATGGCCATATGTTCTTCCACTTCTTCATCAAGCAGGCCAGCAAATCCTTCCCCGCCAACTTGTCTTGCTGCATGAATGATTTCCCCAACTTCTTCATCAGTTCCCGGGAAGCCATGAAAATCATTCATGATGTCACTCCATAAATCCTTCCAGCAGGCATTTGCAATTTTGGTTTAATTCATCCACTGCAGTTTTGATTAATGTTATTGCATCAGTAATAGTGAATGATTTCCAGCACTGCATGATGTCCACATTAGGGTTTGTATCAATTGCTGATAGAATACAATCAAAATACCAAACTGATTCAGCTACATTGTCTACAGTATTTCCAAACCTTCCTCTTTGAAGTATTTTTTTTCTCTTCTGGAATGAAGCATTGGTGAAACCATTCTGTAAGCAAGATGGCTGTCATCCACACTTTCTCATTATGTTGTCAGAACACAGGCAGATACATTTTGAATTCGTTTTTAAGAGTGCATGTTTTTTTTATCTGTGCACTACACCCGGCTTTACCATATGCCCTGCAGTGTTGCCACATAGTACCAGAGTTAATCTGCCATTCCATGACTTATGCCCTGATGCTGCCTTTACATTTTCATGAATGTAGGTTCTAATGGGCATCTGCTTCCAGAAGAGCCCAGTTTCATTGCAGTTGAACACCTGCTTTGGATGGTATCCTTTCTCCTGAATCAACTTCTTGAACTGTTCCGGAAATATGGCAGCAGCTGCTTCATTGCCAGACACAGCCTCTCCAGTCAGTTTTATATTTTTAAGTCCATACTTATTCCTAAATCTGTGCAACCAGCCCCTACTTGCATTAAATGGCTTGGTGTCACTGGTTTCAGGGGATGCCCTGCTGAAGTCTTCATATAACCTCAGTGCTTTGTGGTGCAACACGTTGCCGCCAATCAGAACATGTTCTCTGTTCATGTCTTCTATGCACAAATTTAATGCTTTTTCAGTCTTTAAGCTTTATCACATGCTGTGGATGTAACTTTTGCAGTTTGAGGTGCAACAACAAAACTAGCATGAATTTCATTTCCCCTCTTTACAATTTCATGGATAGAAAATCCATTCTTACCATAGATCTTAGCAACCTTAGCACATAATTTTTTTTCTATCCTTATTGAGAACTTTCACCTTTTCACTTAACGGAAGCACTTTACGGATCCTCTTAGGCTTATTGGGATTGCTAGCATTACCACTTTTGCACTTTAGGGGCATTATTAAGCACTTCGCCAGCACAAGCACACAAACAAATCACAAGCACACAATTGGATCATGATATACCTACTAAGCGACTAATGGGTGGTTAGTGCGCAGTATACAGCGAGACAGCATGGAAATGTGAGACCACGAGATAACAGTGTGCCATTTCTCAAATTTTTTATTTTCCATTTAATACTGCACAGCAACTTCCATTTCCACTCATTATATCATATTATTTCCATTTCCGTTTAATATTTTTGGACCTCAGTTCAGTGCAGGTAAGTGAAACCACGGGTACTGGTCCTGCAGATAAGGGAAGTCTTACTATATTTTATTTGTGGTCTCTGCTTCTGTTGTATTTTAATTGAATGTATTGTTTTATATAATCTCATGATTTCAAATTGTTCTAAACAGCTCTTATTAATACACTGATCCATAGTAGTGCAGCTAGAGATAATAATGGCATCCACTTTTTGCCTTTCAATCTTCCTCAAACTAAATCCTTAAAAAGCAGGACACAATGTTCTTTGTAAATATTAAAAAATATATTCAGTGCTCCCAGTTAGGAATCTGACATAATCATCCAGCAGCGGTAGTGTATTTTACCACCAGCCTCTTGGTGACCTGGCAATATTTGTTCCTTATCTGCTGAGTCAGAGATGACGTGTCAGTCTTTTCTTCTGGATGTAAATATTACCTGGCACTTCAGGTATATTTTCTTGCTGTGTGGTACAACAGGAAAGAAGGTAGACAATTGCTTTGTCTGTCTTCTAATCTGATCACTTTTGTGTGTTGTATCTTTATCCCAATATACATTTGTCTCCACGTATTGTTTGAATAACTTCAGCAGAGAACTATTTTGATACGTTTTGTTGTCAGAAAACTTCTTACATGGGCAGTTATTTTTCTCTCCACTTTGCTCTCCCTCCGCACTTGGCACTATAACATCTTCCTGTACTCAGTCTTCTAGCCTTAATTAGGGAATTGCCTTGAAGACTATCTGTTGCATCTTCTCATTAGCTAACGGACATTTGAAACCGCTTGGAGTGTGCCTAGCTTGCTATAAAAAGTGGTGTAGATGTTTAGGTGCTATTGTATAACAATTTGTAAGCTGCTCTAAGAGCCTTCATCACTGACAAATGGGGTATAAATACCTAAAATTAAATAAATAAATAAATAAAATCTTATTACAGGAATTCCTTTTTCCATTCCATCTTTTTTCAGTTGGCAGTGGGTAGCATTATGCCTGCATTGATGTTTTAGCTAACTGCTAAAGCCACATTTGCATTCATGACTAGAAGCAGATTTTTAAATTGAGTTTGAGATTACCAGGGTTACAGAAATGTATATGGGGACAAAATGCTGGACATGATTAACTAAAAAACTGAAAGAGATGGAGGATAGCTTGTGCAGGACAAGAAGAGAAAAAGATCAATTTGACCCTGCATTCTTAGGAGATTGGGCAGCATGACTTCTGCAGTCCGTAGTAGTGAGAGAAAACAAACAAACAAACAAAGGGGGAAACATTTATTTTCACATACAGTATTAGAGGTTTGTGCTCTAGATGTTATAATGTATCATTATATATTCCTTATATTTTGTTGAAGTCTGTCTGTCTTTCTTTCTTTCTTTCTTTCTTTTTGGTACAAAATTCTCCGTCCTCACGGAATCTGTTAGTTTTGCAGCTTTAGGATTCTTTAATATAGAAGTGCTCTGGATAAACAGAATTCAGACAATAAACAGAATTTCCTGGGTGACCCCTTCTAGGACTTGTTTTGTTCCAAGGTAGTGTTGGGGAGTTGGCTGGCTTGAATCCACTCACAAACAATTTAGATATCTATATATATAATTCTCTTGGGTATGTTGCTGTTTCCAGTGTGCTGATTGGCTGCTTAGGGAACTGACCACCAATCACAGGTCTGTTGGGCAGCCAATCATCACACTGGGGGCGGGACCATGTAGATCTCAAACATGGTGGTTGGAGCTGGAGAGTGAGTAACATAGGGGTGCATGTGGTGTATGTGTTCAGGAGTGCAGGGGGTGGGGTGGGAGGGGCAGAACAAGTGGGGGGAGGGGCAGAACGAGCGGTGGGGGTGGCAGGGGGCAGAATGTGTGGCAGGGGGGTGAGTTAAACCCACCAGCCTACCTCAAAGGGTTGTCATGAGGTCTCCTGGGCATTTTGGAGGGAGTTTTTTTAATGGCGTATGGTAAGCAGGGTGCAGCTAGTTATCGTACATTATTACAATCATGAACATTTCTGGGGTGCTTCAAATGTGCCAAATAATTAGGAATAACTTTAAGTGGTAAAGTCTGGGATCCATTCCTGGTCACTAATGAATGACTAGGTACCAAATAAATGTGTACAGTATTTAATTAAAGTTACTAAGGAAGAGCCACACAGTGCTGAAGTAGCCAACAGTGACTGACTGCATCTGACAACTGTCTAATTTAAATATGTGTCATAAACGTGCTTCAAAAATATTTCCTACTTTGCTTGGACAGTTCTGGGTTTTTTTAAAAACTGTCCCATCTCTCCAAATGTTAAATAAAACCTCACTTGTGTTTAGTTAGACCTGATTTTAAAATGATGATGTTGATGGTGGTGCTGATTATGCTGTGTTTAATTTTAACTCCTGTCTTCTGTATTCTGCAGTATATCACACTCAGTTATACTTCTTTTGATATTCCTTCAGAAATTTAACATACTTTCCTGTTTGACCTCCTCAACCCATGTACAAATGCAATCCAGTACCGTAACTCCTGGATTGTTACCAAGTTAACAGGCCTGCGTTTTGCTGATAATGTTCATGCCTTTATAGCAAAGGAACTATTTTTAGAATTAGTATGGCTGGAATCTACTTCCCCAGAGTCACTGAGGGACACAGTCCTGGCAGAAACTGAGCTGTTGGCAGCCAATGCAAATGGAACAAAGGGGATAGATTTCATTTGTAAGCCAAATCACCATATTTCCAAAGAAGTTAGATATACACTATTTAGAAAACTGCAAAGACAGACAGCAGATTGGAGATATTACAAACGTTCAGCATCACAGAAGCATTGGAAAAGACAAGTCCAGTAATTTTAAATTCTACTGAGGAAGGGAAGGAAGTTGGTAAAATGGCATTTCTTGTGTATGAGGTTGAAGGAAGATGGCCTCTTTCAGGTTTCTAGAGTACTGTATGCATATGGCAAGCAAGGCAAGTAGGTATTGGAAAGACTATATCTGGAAAACAGAAATGAGAGCACTCTATAGAGCAAAAGCTGAATTTATACTAGAACCAGTAGATCATGGGGGAAGCTAGTAATCCATCCCAGTGAATACTGTTATACATTTATCATGGAAAGAGATTGCTAAATAAAAGTTTGAGTTTAACTTCAGTCAAGAGTACCACAAAGAAGGTGTTTTGTCCAAGATGGGGATAATTCTCAGTATCAGCTGGATTTTATATTTTCCAAAATGAGGGAGCAATCATTTCTTGCTTGCTTGCTCAGGCAGTCATAGTAGTAGCTTAAGATGCAACCTGTAACCATTAAGCTGCATGCTAGAACAGGGGAGCACAACCTACACTCCTCAGGCCTTAGGTGTGTACCCTCATGGGTGCCCTGCTTGCCACAGAGCCCTCCTCCTCTGAGTCCTCCCTCCCCATCCTGATATCCTGACAATTTTATGCCACTTCTATCTATATGGAGTGCTCTATATCAAGATAGTGGGAAGGATGGTGAAGAGAAGATTCTCCATTCTCATCCCCAGTGATCATACAGAGTGCTTCTTCCTGACATCAAAGAGGATGGACAGAAGGTTCTCATTGGCTCTCAGAGAGAAGTGAGTGTGTGCATAACTTGAGCTATCAAAATGTTGCGGGCCCTTTTGTGACCAGTGGTGGCCTCTGGGCTATCTGGCAGTTAAGTCCATCAGTGATTGATAGTCTACATGGTCATAAACCAAAACCTCATACAGTTACTGTGCATTTTTGATTACATGAACCTGAAGGTACTTTTTGTGGTCTCTGTAGCTCCCAGAAATGGAGTCACTCTGTACCTCCCCAGTCATCCTTGGAACCTTCTAGAGTCAGGCATTTTAGCAGGAGCCCTGATCCCTTTCCCCACACTTTGGTATACTGCCTCCTGCTCTTTTCTCCCCAGTTAGTTTCCATCCTTTGCTGTGGTTTCACTGGTAGGAAATATAGAGTTAAGCACATTTTGATTTTCTTTATTCCCTCTTCTGTCTTATTATTAGTCTAATACTTTTTGTATTTGTGTTTCTTTGGTCCCCCCCCCCCTTGATAGCAGATCCTTTTGTTTTGTTTTGTTGCCCTTCATGGATTTATGGCCCTGAGGGGTTCTTCGAGAAATCTATAAAGTGTGTTGGAGAAGATTCCTAATTCTGATGGACATTCCTGCTGTTTCCTTTAGTAAGGCAAGTTAACTCATGGGCCCACCCTCAGAATGCAGATGAGAAGATAAATAGACTTTCCTGCTTGGAGGATCTTCAGTGCAGCTTCAAGTTAGCTAAAGTGAATGCAAAAATAGATACTGCCTCTTTGAATATTTGTTTTTGACTCTCACCACTGCTGGGACAAAGCAGCTCACCTTGCAGAAATCAGCATCAACCTCAGGACAGGGAGCCTATAGAGCTGCTGCAGCTGCTGCTTATTTATATTCTCCCTTTGTCCCAGAATTGATACTCAAGGCAGCTTATGAGGTAAAACAAGTACAATATACAAAAAATCAATCTTCTGGCTGAATCAAAACTATCAATATCACTAAAACTTTCTAATTTTTTAAAATTAAATGATTTGTTTAAAAAAAAAAATTCTAAAACAGGACAGTTTTACAAAAGCACAGCATCATATTAAAGCCCTTTCTTCAAAATCATGGAGTTCTCAAAAGCCTGTCAGAATTTTTGAAAGAAGTCTTTGCCTGCCTGCAGAAGGGCAGGAAGGATGGGGCTATTCTAGCATTGCTAGGAAGGTAATTCCAGAGCCAAGGGTCAGCCTCTAAGAAGGGCCTTTCTCGCACCCCCACAAGCTGTGCCCATGAAATTGGTGGAACTGAGAGAAGGGCCTCTGCTGAGGATCTCAGTGCACAGGCGTACTCATAGGCCCTCAAGACTTGCATAGCTCCAGCTAATGGAACTGACACAAGATGCCCCTTCCAAGTTGAACCATTCGGTGTTGGGGAAGTGATCTGTTTAACACTTCTAGAGATGAGAATCTAGAACACAACTGTGATTGTTGATTTATTATGCTAATCATAAATCATAATTCATTCTTTGTTTCTCAAAAACCAGCAAGGCGGGTGGCTAATGACTGATCTGTGTTGCTAGATAGCAACAAAGCCTCTCCCACAGGGGGTGAAGAGCCATTTGATGTGAGCAATGGTGCCTTCCTGCAGTGGTTCTACAAGTGGTCATCTGTGAACCCCACAATCTTCCCTCTTCACCTGTTGTGTATCACTGTTCCCATTTTGGCTCTTTCCTGTTGCAGCAGCCTTGGAAGTGAAAGAAACAGCAGAAAGGCAGTGTATATGAGCATGAGGGGAAGAGGGAAGGGCTCCTGCCAATATACTTAGTTCTAGAAGTTTCCAAGGATGACTGAGCAGGTGCAGAGTGACCCCATGTATAAGAGTTCACAGATGAACACACAAAGGACCACAGTTAGAGATAAGCAACTGTTTTTAATATTCGTTATTAATCTATTCCTCATTATAGTTAATCAGATGTAGTTTGTGAAGGATACTATGTTGCAGCATTTTGCTTCAGAGCATAATGTACAGTGTAGCAGCTTTCAGATTTTCCATTGAGCTGCATGCTATTATACAAAAATACCAGAGTAAATTGTTTAATGATATATAGTAAAATAAGTATAGCTTTTTAAAAACAGCAACATTCAGATGCGACATGAAACCATAGGTTTGGGGAAACTGTGGTTTGACATTACATGTATACAAAAAACCCATTGCTCGGTCCCTATTATGCCCTTGCAACCAATTTCTGGGTGGTATCCAGGAGCTCCCAGGGAAGGTGAGAAGACAGTGGTTTTCCTGTATGCCTTGAACATGAATTATAATTTGGACTCTAACATATGAACCAAACCAAATTGGTTTGATCTCCAGGCATGATACTCAAATGGGCAGTTCTTGTACTTCACATCTGTAGGAGACTAACGAGTTCTCCTTTTAGATTTTACAGAGCAGAGTAATTTAGTTGCAATCATCCAGTTATCTAGCTGTCCCTTATCAGCCCTGGTCAAACAATTTATAGATTTTTTTTTTAATGGAAGCAACCCTTTCCCTACTGTACAAATCTCTGCATAGAGAACATGAAAACTTGTGTGGTCTGTAGTCAAGTCTGTGTTTGAAATGATTATAAAGGTGAGCCAAGATCTGACAGCTGGTGTTTTAAAAAGTATACAGCAAACGAGACACTCAGTCTGAGGCACCATCTCTAAATTTGATCACTTGACCTTTTCAGGAGTCCAATACTGTAGAGTTCTCTTTCCTTTATGTTTGAAGTATTCTGAAAGTATTGATCATTACAATTAAAAGTGTTTAGTGACATGTACATAATGGAGTATGATTTCTTCATGTCCTTAAAAGCCTAAAACACATTTTTTGCCCAGGATATTACAGTGATTTCAGAAGTGGTTAATGTATTAAAATGGCTAGGAATAAATAAATCCTGTTAATTAGTCATAATACAACAGCTCTAAGAATCAAACTCTACCTACATACTAAATGTTATTGCATTCTAAGAATTGTAGTTGAAAGTCAATGTCCCAGCAACATGACTCACCCATGAAACATAGAGATATTTTAATTTAGAAAAAAGTCTCAAAGTCTCAATGTTTGTGTACTGCCAACTTCTTTAATGCAATTTTTTAAAAAATCTGTCCCATAATTGTTCACACATAACCTAGTTTTTCTTTTATGTTTTCTTTTATTATTTCCTTAAAAAAAACTTTTGTATGCTCTGGCACTGTGGTTGGGGCCAGTGTCTTCCTGCTGCTTGAATCACTTGTATATCCAGAAAGGCCTCTGTTGTCCTGTACACCTAAAAATGAAAGAGAAGTTGATGAACATGTATCTCATCCAGAGACAGTTTCCATATCCAGCACAAGGTCACAATTCAGCTTGGGGAAGCTTTCATCTAGCATTGTTTCAGGTGCTTTTAGGTGAACAAGAAAGATAATTTTTAGGCAGTATGGGATTGGCTACTAAGGATCTTGGATTATGTATGGCCTCCTCTCTGTCTTTTAATTTCTAGGCTCTCCTTCCAAATCTACTTTTAAATTAAGTACTTTGGGCTCTGTGGTCTCTAATAATGGTACAGCAGCTATTTGGTGTCTCTAGAATCATTCAAAGGAGATTTTCACACAAGGAAAGTAATCCCCGGGGAGATCGGGACAGAAACGGGGCTGTTCCGGTAGCTGTTCTGCTTCCATTTCCCTCTCACTATGTTCCACAATTTTTTACTAACAAAGAACTTTTGTTAGTAAAACACAGCAGGAGGGAAATTGAAGCAGCACGGAGGGAGGACGACGGGAGATCGGGAGAAGGAAGGGGGTGTGCGAAACAGAGCTTTGCTACCAGAACAGCCCCGTTTCTGTCCCGATCTTCCTGGGGATTACTTTCCCTGTGTGAAAATCTCCAAAGATTGAACTGTCTAGAAAAAAAGACAACTTGGGATAGTGCAGCCTTTGACCACATTTTGCAATGGTTTGACACTAACACACCTCTTTAGACTGGATTTTGCCTCAAGTCACTTCCCCTAGGAGCCACATAACATTTGATGATTCAGTCTGGAAGCATCCTCCCAGTCCCTAGCTCTTCAAGGTACATATTTATAGCTGTCCCTAGCTTTCTTTTTTATTTCATCTATTTACCCCTGCTCTGGTGATCCATCATCTCAGCATCAAGTGAGCCTTCAAAAGTGTGGGGTGGAACAAAATTCTGTGGTTTCCTATTCTGATACTGAACAAAACAACCAAGGGGCAGGTCTGAACTTGACAAAACTTTACAATCAGGCAGGTTTCCCAACTGGCTGTGAAATTGACCCCAAACATCAGGGGATGAGTTTCAGTTTCATAGTTGTATTGTGAACTGACCAGGAAGAAAAAAAGCAGCCCCATCATAACCATGCTTCCACATAGGTGTGCATTCCCCTTGACCTATGCTGAAGTAACTCTCTGTCTCCCTCTTTTTATTTTTTTTTAGAACCTAGGTGCTAAAAAGGTGCTGAGAACCACCACCATCTAAATGAGGAGTGTGTGATGAACGCTGCTGGTGGTAGTGGATTTCAGGAAGAAAGAGCACAATATTGCTCACTTGTCTATTTTGCCCCATTGTAGAGATTGTGAAATGCATACACTAAATAAATAAATAAATGCCAGATTCCCTAAAAATGAACTGTTGGTAGGAATTTGTCTTTTAACTTGCAGTAGAAAATTAATCATTGGTGTTATTAGGAGCTCTCTGTCAGGAACCATCTGCCATCTTATACCTGATTTTGTTCCACCCATTATAGTTATAGTATACACCTTTTATTTGCTGCAGTGGACAAGAGTAATAACTTTTGCATTTCTGTGGCTCAGTGTAAATTTTGAGGGATTTTTAGCTGTCTTGAAGCTGCCCAGGATTTTGTGATTTCAAGAAAGTGAAAAGGGAAGTAGCTGACAGTGGCCTGTTTAATATAACATGAGCCTTGCAGAAAGAGAATCTATTTATAGTATTGCCTAGCTTTTGCTGCTAGGAGCTGAAGTGACTGGGGCAGAAGTATATTACATGAAAACCCTTGAGAATATTATTTATTAGAAGGTCACATGGAAGATTTTGTCTTTGGGAGAAGAAATACATTCATGTCCTCAGAACTGATACTGTGTTCTGATACTATCTTTGCTCCTCCCATGCATAAATTTGTAAAGTTCTTTGTAATTCATAGGCATATTATTAACTTTCTGCAAACATGACTGAAGGACTTGGCAGATGAGCTGGCAATTTAAAGCAGCACTGAACAAGGTCACCACTACTCCCTTCTTAGATGACTGTTAGCAGTCTTACGGTTAAGTTAACTGTAACTTGATGTAAGCATGTACATCTAGTAGAAAGTTCCTGCTTTTTAAAATTTAGTTTGCAGTTTATATCCTGGCAAGAGAAAGCCCTCTATTGGTCCTAAAATGGCACAGGCTCTCTCCAAACATGGCATATTGCCCCCTCCTCAGGCAGCATATTTATTAAAAAAAAAACCCAAAATAAAATCTATATTTTTCAGAAGTGGCATGGCATGGGAGTATTCCCTTCAAGGTCCCATGGAGGGCCATTGAACCTCTCCCAGTTTTTGGCAGTTGCCCACTGCTGTTTTAAACACACACTTTTCCATTTCAATAAAGCAAGCATTTCAAAAACCCATTCAGATATAAAACATTGTGACATTTGAAGTAAAGATTACAGCAGATGCTAACAGTAGCATAAATAACACAAGTCAGTATCAGTATAAAAAGAGGTTCATTATTCTGTTGTACATATTCACCATGATGAATATTCTACTGCCTTGTGATGAACACATTGACCCAAGTTTCTTTTCAATCTTAGAGTGGGAGAGGAGAGCTGAAGCCTGTTGGTTTGATTTGATGCTTCTGAGGTAGTGCAGGTGCCTTGGAAGTACCAAATTGAAGCTAGGGCAGGGGACAGCATCTTTATTTATGGAAGGACTCCTTTGAATCTAATCTACTGCAAGGTTGGTCAGTAATAGTTTCCCCATATTGCAGGAACTGAGGCTGAGAGATTTCATATCAGGCACAATATTTGAATGGCACTGTTCCTGGCTTTCAGCTCAGCCGCTATGGTACACCAGCTTATGCTATGTTGCTGTGTGCCTTCAAGTCGTTCCTGACTTATAGTGACCCTGTCACAGGGTTTTTTGAGGCTGAGAGTGTGTGACTTGCCCAAGGTCACCCTGTGGGTTTTCATGGCTGAGCGGGGATTTGAGCCCTCATCTCCAGAGTTGTAGTCCAATGCTAAAACCACCACACCACTTTATGGGTTGCTTTTAGGAATTTGCCATCATATTTGCATATTGGACATATTTTACATATTTGCATATTGAAAACCTGGAAATAAAAAGGTCATGAACTGGATCCAGCATCCAGCAGGTGCCCTTATATAAGGGAATTCTCTTCCAAAATCAAAGTCTATGTGCTGTATCTATCTCTAGAGGTTTCCCTGGCCCCTTGAGGTAATACTTTGGAGAGAAGAAGTAACTACAGTGGGGTTGAGAAAGTAGGAAAGCCTTGTCCTCTGAATAAAATGGAACTTGAAGAGGTCAGTATTCAGGACTACAGTTGTTCCTTTGTATTCGCTGGGGTTTCGTTCCAGGACCCCCATGGATACCAAAATCCGTGAATACTAAAGTCCCATTATATGCAATGGCATAGCAAAATGGTGTCCCTTATATAAGATGGCAAAATCAAGGTTTGTTTTTTTTGGAATATTATTTTTTTAAGAATATTTTCAAGCCGTGAGTACTTAAAACCGTAGATACCAAATCCGTGGATACAGAGGGACAACTGCATTTTCTTCTATCCAGTCTCCCCCCACTTTTTTTTACCATCTTTCAGGCCATCAGAGGGAAAGAAAGTAACAGTCCAGATTTTTTTCCACGGTGTCTGCTTATGGTTCCAACTGAGAGTCCCTCCCTTCCAGCTGCCAACTGCCTTTGCTTGGCTAGCAGAAGGAGGGCAGCTCTGCCACTTAAATCCAGCTCTGAGCTACTGAAATACTGCCATTCATGCAGAGATGCAAGGATTTGAAGAACAGAAAGTTGAGAAAGTCTATTTTAAAATATACCTGAAAGGGAGTACGGCTCACATTCCAAAATCTTTCCTAGAGTCAGAACAGGATTGCACAAACTGAGGCTTAGTGGACCACCTAAGGAAGAAGATCTTACCAGGGTGGGGAAGGGATAAGGACTGGGGAAAATTTGGCAGAATATATCAGAAGTACATGGCAGAATAAAGTCAAAACAGGAAACATTGCAAGTGGATAGTAGTCTAAACCAGTGATTCTATCATGAACTATCATGATGTGAGGGACTGGAAGGATTTCCCTCCAGTATGCCACGCCCACAGGGGTGGGGAACTTTTGGCCTTCTAGATGTTTTGGACTTCAACTCCAACAAGTCATAGCCAGCATGGCCAGTGGTGTAGTATTATGGGAACTGTAATCCAAAACATCTAGAAAGCCAAAGGTTCCCCACGCTTGCGCCAGGGACTGGCACCATATTTATGTCCATTAGTCAGCATTGGTTCTTTCCTGGAAGCTCTCCTGGGACCAGTAGCAGATTGGTTAAGGACCAACACCTGTCTGTGGACCCCCATTTTGAGTAGATCTGCTGTAAATTATTTGGAACAATCCTTGCTACGTATATAGAGCTTAATTATCTTGCTATTTATATGAAGCTAACTATGTTATGGAAATTGGCAAATATTCAAAATGTTTAGTAGATGTTTGTTCAATTTCAGAATGTTGTGATGAAGGGAAGTTATGTCCCCTGAAATTTGATTGCTGACCACTGTTGCTGTAAGTGTCCTCAAACACTGTCCAAAATTAGCCTCTTCAAAATTAGAGGGTAATGAAATTAAATTTTCTAATTGTGAAAAAGTATCTTGGTATATTACAGTTTTGAGCTGGTTTTTTTTTGGGGGGGAATGAAAAGGTTCTGCCTTTTTCTTTATTGGTTGTAATGTCAAGCTGTGTGTAGTTTTGCACTGCACATTGTATGTCTGCAGTGGACTTTAACCAGTCATTTATTCACTAGAGGGAAGCACACAATTGACTGGAAGCCTGAACTGGAGAGACAGAGTTTGCCAGAATGTTATTGATTTCTACTGGGGAGGAAAGAAGGGTCAGGATTGATTCTGCTCCATTCTATCAATACTCCTCACGTGTTGTGCTAAGAGTTCTCAGCTTAATCAGTGTTTTTAAAAGGCATTATTTTAAAGTTCTGATTGTTTCTTAGGAGTATTGCTCTTTGAAACTGCAGTTCTCTAAAATATCTCCAAATCAGAATCAAGTTACGGTATGCTTCAGCTGGTTCTGGATCAGATGTGGTTAAATTGATGGGTAACATGGATGAGCTCTATGCTACATGTGAAAAATTTCATGAGTTGTCATTGTTAATTTTTGAAATCAGAATATTACCTTTCATGTCAAAAAAATATCCCATCTCAAAACATTGTACTCATTGAGTGTAAGCATTGAGGGAAATCTCTCATTTAGCTTCCAATAATGCGTCTATAATGGGCAAAAGATTTATATGATCTGAAGAGAAACCAGAGTATAATGATCTCTCTGTAAAAAAGCACTACAAAAAGGAAGGACAATTAATCATTATGCTCAGAAGTATGCATATGACAGTTGTCACCATGCCATTCTCTGAGTGAAAGGGAATGATGGTTATTTGGAAGTTTTAAAATGAAATAGATACACACACTGGATAACATGTACAACATCGCTAGTAATGATTTGACACAACTGCATTTCTTCCTCCTTTGCCCCAAATCAGTGTTGCTGTTTCTACTTTGCCATTCAACTAGTTAATTTTCTTTGAAATTGATGTTTGTTATTGTTGTGTATGTACAACAATTATGTATTCAGGTTTTCTTCATCCTCTTTGGACTGTGGTTCGGTGTCTAGCTTTTGTCTCTCACACACACACGATTTGTATCTTCGGATGCATTTTAAGAGGAGCATCACAATTTTGGACAACATATTTGTTTTGTTTTCAAAGAAAGTGCTATTTCCTATCCTGAGATTATCTGAATCAAATTAAAGTCACTCCTCTAAGATTTTGTTTCAGTTGGATGTAAACTTCCAGCCTCTTTCTTAGTGCATTATTTTTCATCCATTAGCCATGATTAGTTAAGGCACTCTCCATGTCTATGCATTACTCTATCCTTTTCCCTTACCTTTAAATGTGGCTCAGATTTATGTGCACTGTTAATCACAATAAATACATAACTGGGATTTGTAAGAAACTTCAGAATATATTTAATAATAATATATTTTTATTAGAACATATTAGAACTTTAGAACATATTTAATAATACAATTCAAATTTATATTGGCCATAAAGCCAATGAGTGAACTTGAACTAGCTATTATCTCTCAACCTAATTTACCGTACAGCATCCTCTGATCTTCTTGGTCAGAGAATGACACACACACCCCCGAGATGCATGCAGTTATAGCAGGGGGGCAGTGCTTTAATGACTACACAGGTGTACAAGCAGGGCTATTGGCCACATCGTGCCTATACCATGGCTGGGAGGAGGCAGGGGTGGAGTCTACCTTATGTAGGTCGTTGCCGCCCCTGGCCACCTCCTCTTTCTTTGTGATGACCCACCCTCCCGCCTCTGTCACAGTATGAGTTTTCTGGTTGCTTCGTGGGCTGGGTAGGAATTTTTACCTCCTTTTCTGGGAGGTGTTTTGCCTACCCCATACTGTCACTTTGGTCTTGGACAATTGGCTCTTGGCGAGGTCATAAATAAGTGGTCACTTGGCAGGGAGTGGGGGAGATGGGGTACTTTCACGTTCACCTATGGCACCCCCTTTGCGGGTTTGAAGGACAGGCATATCAAACTGCACCTGCTCACCATGTGGTTGGGGTTCCGGAAGATGGGCTGTCCTTGAGGCTGGCACTAGGGTGGGACCCTTGATAGAAGTCAATGTGGTTTGAGGTATTCCATCCTGGTGCCTCGCCTTCCAGTAGAAGGTGCCCGGGAGCCATCCCATGTCTTCGGATCCCCCTCAGGACTCAGGTGTTTCACCCAGGGAAGCTGGGAGATGTGTCTGGGGGGACTATTGGCTCCAGCTTTTCCCACCACTGGAAGAGTTAGCATGCACCTGTATTCTGTAAGCAGTGTTAGAATGATGGCTCAATTAGCTGCCATCCTTTTAAGTTTCTGTGTACATGCATAATTCATCTTACTTTGCAAACTCATCACAAGTTGGAAAGGATCAAACTATGAATTTAACCTTTTGACTGGATCTCATTTCTGTTTCTCTTCTATGTGATAATATACCTTATACTCTGTCTTCCATTTTTGAGCTTTATAATGCTCCACTTATGCATACATGTAAAAAACTGAATCCCACTTTTCTTCTCTCCATCTGCCACAATATATTTGATAGGCTTTAAAGTGCCACAGGGGTCTTGTTCATGAGCATAGAGATATTTTAAAAGATGAAGGATAGGCTGAGCACTTGTAGTAAGTAACCAAATAAGAATTTAGCAACTAAGGATATATACCCCTATATTTGGCCAGAACAGGAAATAAACATGAAAAGAGATATGAAATCTAAGAATATAATGCCTTTAAGCCATGGCTTTCTGCTATTCAAGTGTACACTTAGAAAGAAACCTAAAATGAAGAAGATTTTGAATATATATATATATATATATATATATATAAAATTTATTTTTAATTTATTTAATTTATTACAAACAACAGTGAATAACAAACAATAACATAAAACATACAATAATACAAACAAACAAACAAAAAAACCCCACAAAAAGTATACAAAAAATAAATATTAAGCAAACTCCAATAAAGAAATAATTAATATAAGCACACTAATAACAAGTACAATACATACTAAATTAAAAGACTTCCCACTTGTTCTCTTTTTGCTCTTAGTCTTGTTTTAGTTAGTCACCTCCTATACAAAAGATTATTACCTTGTTTATTTACGATTCTAACATAAACCCAAATAATCTACATTTCTTTCATTATCCCATTTTCATATTCATTGAATATACCTTCTATTAGCTATATTCCCCCTTTATTCTTAAAATCTCTCCATCTTATAATTATATCTTTTACTATGTGTTGATTATTCTTATCACATTTATGGATTTAACAATGAATAACTTCAAAATGATTTGGTTCCATTTCTATGCTCATTTGTCTAACTGTAAAACCCAATTGTACTTATATCTCCTATTTCTGCTTTAAATAATTTATAAATAATTCCCATACCTTTGTATATCCTTTCATTGATTTGTTTCTTATCCAATTCATTAACTTATCTGATTGTGCCAATTCTATGACTTTTTCTAACCATTCGAGTTTTGTTGGAATTTCTTCATTCCTCCATTTTTTGGCCAAGACCAGTCTTGCTGCCATAATTAGATAATATAGTAGGGGTCTATGCACCTTCTCTTTTTCATGTTCTTACATTAATATATTTAGTAAATACAGTTCTAATTGATACCCAACCTTATCCTAAAGGTCTCATCATAAAATAACTAGGCTAGCCCCACATAAGCCTTGTAGATGGTATCTATGTACTGGAGCATAGCAAATGCTCTCCAGGGCTGCACTTTAACCATCGCCCCAGCATGGATAAGGAATCTAGGCAACCCCATATCATGTCCACTCTCTGCCTGAGCAACCTCTTCTCCTTGTCATCTAGTTCATCCCTATCTTTCTTCTCTAATTCCCTATAGAACAAGGAGAAAGTATCCACATACTCTGCATGTAAAATCTTGTTCCTAATGACTGGGAGCAAATGTGATCCCCAAAAGGGATGGGCCCATAGACTACCCCACTGTATCTGCTACTGATGGGCTGCTGTAAGTTCCTCATCTTTCCCTAAGGCCACTGCTACATGCAGGGCACATGATAAGGTGTCTTGAGGGTAATAATAGTAAGGGGGAGCATTTGCTGAGGACCAAAATAAAATCTCTGCTGAATGGGAAATATACCACCCCCAAAAGCTACTGTAGCACTATCTGCCCCTACTGCAAACTGTCCATCTGTACTACTGCATAGACCCCAAGGCCAAATGTGAATACCTATGTCACTAGTATGTGTGTGGCAATTGTCTCTATAGAAGTGTCATGCAACTCACCTGCTAGCACATGCTCAGAGGCATCACCTTCACCAACTGGGCTTCCACATTATCTTCTTTCTAGCACCACAGTATTGTCTTCAGCCCTCAGGCAAGCAAATGTGCCTATTGAATGGCCACCTCAGTTGCTTGGGAGTACCTCTTGGGAAACTGGTTTATCTTTAGGATGGACATTGCTATAATGTTGATGTTTTGAAACAGAATAATTGATTTGATTCTGGTAGAAATTGCCATGTTTTAAAGTTAATTTACATTGGTGGCAATTCTGACCTCTTGTCAATCAATTTGATTTGTAGAGTTTAGAAAAATGATATATGTCACTCATGAATCTTGATCAGTTACAGGACACTGGTTGTGGCAGTTGTGGCAGTTGAAATTACCATTTTTGTAGCAAATGATAAACTTTTATCTTTTAATGTTCATAGTTCTTAGGTTTCGCAGTTTGCTTGTGTGCTTATTTTTAAAACTGGAAACCAGTAACTTCAATAACCTTTGGCTTTATTCCCAGCCATTAGTTTTCTAAGTTTGTTTGCAAATACAAACTTTGTTAAAATGCATCTAAGAATAAATAGTGACCAGTATATACTCACATCTGCTTAGCTCATTTGCAAAATGTATCTTGGGATTTGCTACCAAAGAACAAACTACTTAAGAAATCTGTTTTGATTAACTCTGTTGAAATTGCCTGGATTAAACTCTCTGTGTTTGGTGTTTTTCTTTCTTTCTTTTAGATCTCTCAAGTAAGCCAACAACAGCAAAGAGAGAAGGCTGAATTGTCTCTCTCAGCCAGACCCCAGTCTCCACCATTGGCCCCCCTGATGGCAGTTGGCACTTCGCTCTGAAACTGCCAAGCTGGACGCCACAGCTTTGAACGACTGCACTTTGGCTGCCACTGTGTCCTCTCCTGAGATATTCAACCATGCAGTCCTAGCCTGTAATGCAGGCATTCATGAAGAGCACTATGTAAGTGAAGCTGTGGAAAATGATGTGCCAGACTACAGGGAGTACAGAGATGCCGGCACCATTACTGGTAGGAAATCATTTTGATCTTTCTTTTCCCCCTCATTCTTTTCTTGGTGGTGATGACCTCTCCGTCTCTGGAAGTTAACTGACTATACTGCATTTTTGGTAAAATAAAGTTTGACATAATTCTTGCTGAGCTGAGTCAGGAAAAGTTCGTTTGCTTACACTTTAGGGTTCTGAGATGCCATTACATCACCAGATTCCCTCCTTATGGAAGAATGGTACAGACAGACAGAAGGTATCTAGACCAGACTTTTTCCCCACCTTTTCGGCAAGTGTTTCAGAAGGGCCTTTTAAAGGGGATGCTGTATTTTTTTAGCCTTGATTTGTATGTTTAAAATGTAGTTGTTGTGTTTATAATATTTATCCTGCCCTTTTCCCAGTTTAGGCCTCAGAGTGGCTTTCAACAAATTAAAAACACATTGCTAAAAATTCACAAGATACAAAAGTTGAAACAATTAAACAATCAAAAATGTTAAAACCAGATTACACACACACACACACACACACCATAGAACAACAATTAGCAGGACCCAGTGCATTGTTGAGGTAAGACAGGCCACCAGGGGAGCAGGCTAAGGGAGCAGATTGTCGAAAATCAACCCAACAATTCCCTCCCTGGCTTGAGGTACACAGAGGCTGACCTGCCCAGCCCAGGAGAGAAGAAAGGAAGAAGCTGAGGCTGCTGAAAAGGCCCTATAGCTCACCTCTCTATGTCTCAAGCTGGGAGGAGTGTGCTAGGAGGCATTTTGACAAACTGCTTCCTTGACTCCCTCCCCCCAGAGAGCTGATCTGGGGCAATAACTCTGGATGGTTTTTCAGGGACCTCCAGGGAGCCCATGCTGCTATGGAGGGATTGAGGGAGCAGATCATTGAAAAGCAACCCAGCAAACGCCTCCTCGGTTGAGGCATGAAGATGCTCTAGTGACTTTTCCGCAGCCTACTCCTTCCTTTTTCTCCAAGGCTCGCCCCACATTGGGCCGCCCGGAGGGGGTCAAGTTATCTCATGTTACCTGCAAACTGCTGCAGCCTTTCCTAGCTTGTTTGTTCTTCCTCATTAATACCTTTTGCCATCTTGACCACACTCTAATGGTGCTTGGCCGCATGCGTTCTGTGAAACACTGGAGGATATATCGTGTGCAGATCATTTCCATGAGAGTGGTTGTTCTTTCCCTGCAGCACTGCTGGACAAATTCAGATGGTATCCTCCATAGATTTATGACATTCAAAGGCTTCCTTAAGGCTATAGGGAACTTCCTGGCTGATGGGGCTCAAGACTCAGTTTTGCCCTTTACTTATCCACTGGTCATAACAAATTCTGTAATTTTGGCCCCTAAACCCGCCCTTGACTTACACATGAGATCAACTTATACATGAATATATATGGTAGTCTCCACAGTATCAATCATTTTTAGAATTCCAGAACTTTCAGAAAAAGAGGTAAGAAATTTGAGGAAACCCCCCAGCTCATTGCATACTGATTGTTGCTGCAACAATTTACAACAATTGGTCAGCTTCCTTCTGCTCACCCCTTCCTTCTGTTATAAATATAATAGTGCCAGGTTTGACCAGAAGGTCTAATCCAAAGAACAAGAAAAGGAAGCTACCATTCTCAATCATCAGGTATGTTAGCATGAGAAAGTAGTAAAGGAATCACAAATTCTTTAACTGCTGAAAGACTAGCTTTGAAGAAATGGTTCTGTTTTGGCTTGTTTTTCTATATACATTTTTGACCAACATTTGACTTTGGAAAAATGTTTGGTTCCACAGTTGCTTGAATAATATTTCTTTGGCAAACAGTTATCTTCAGCTAATTTTATTATCTCTGCTTGACTGTAATTCAAAATTCAGCAAGTATTTTCAGAAAGTATTTTCTGACAGACAGTTTTCATAGTTCTGGATTTTAAGTGAAAAAGTGCAGGCCCAAGAAATCACTACAAACAGGTCCCCAAAAGAATGGAACAAGTGGATACAAAAGCGACAAGTGGTAAAACCTAAAGAGTTACATTGTGAGAACTCATGCTTGCCCTTTATGTAGGAGCTCTTTATGCAAAAACTTTCATGTCATCTTTAAACTGTATCTTTTGACCCTTTTAAAAAAGGGAAACCAGGAGAGTTTTTTCATCCAAACTAGAAGTGGACTTCCAACCACTTCTGGTATCATTGGGAGGGGAGGTGTGCCTTGTGGTGGGTCCTGGAAGGGGTGAAATAGGCCCCTAAACATTCCACATATAGCACTGTTTCCTTGTTGTGAGATTGCAGACCAACTGTAAGGATACATGGGGATTGGCTGAGGACTTCTCTATTGTCTGGCACATAAGCATCCATTGTTCTGTTCTTCTGTTTACCCTTTGGTTTTTTCACCATTATCAAAATACCTAAACTTTGTGTTATATCCTTTCTGTTTCAAAGAGTAATATAGGGATAACAGATTAAAAGTATAGTCAGACCCCCTTATCTGGAGGGAGTTTGTTCAAAGACGTACATAGCAGCAAATCTTATTAAAAGAAAGGACTTCTGGTTAAAACATACCATAGGGTTTTGTTGGAGGACCTAGAAGATGCCTAGAAGAAGATCTAGAAGATGCCTAGGCATTTCCAGTGCAACTCTATGGTATGTGTCCCTATTTTGTGGCCCACAGATGACTGAAATAATAGATATTGGTTCCGTGGATACGTGGGTTCAACTGTATTCCAGTTTCTGCATTTAAAAGTCTCAGGGTCTTTCTGTTCTATCCAAGTAGACAGAACTGAATCTTAGACTAGAGGCAATATTTTGTTTCCTGTGAGACATAATTATAACTAGAGCTAGAGTTACTATTCTCTCTTCCCCTTTAAAATATTGGTTAAGCCACTGAAATGATGGCAGGTATATTTCCAGAAAACTGCAACTGAATATTCTTTAATGGGTCCTAAGTGGATCACATAGGGAGTCATTGGAAACACAGGGATTTGGGATTATGTGCATTCTAAACATCCTTGTAATTATACTGGCATGCCTCAGGTAAGTGGAGGGCCTCACACAAACATGAAGGAACTGAATTTTATTTTCTTAAAACAAATGACATCCGCTTTGGGCATGTTGTAGCAAAACTGTGCTTATGATTTCTCTTTTTAAGTATTCCCCTGAGGTTAGGAAGAATTTAACTGAATATCCTCTTTCTGTTTGCATGCCAGAGCAGCTCAGTTCGTCACAGAAGACCTATGATCCATAGAAGGAGAAGCAAGTGTCTTCCTTCTTTCATTCTCTAATAAGCCGAAGATAGCACTTTGCTTAGTATACCTTCTTTTCATATACCTTGTTCTTTCATATCTAGGAAACACATTCAGGGGTAGTCATGTTGGCCATGAAACAAAACAAAATCTGAAATGTGTGTGACTCCAACATTGTCACTTTTCTTTCTTTCTTTTTTAACATCTTCTGCCTCACGGAGACGCCAGTAGAGCTTCAAAAGCTTGCATCATGTGTTTTGCATTTGGTTTGCCAAGAAAGGTATTGCTTTTTTTGTGGATTTGGGATTTTGTTTTGCTCTTTCATGTCATCCTCTAATGAATCCTTGAACTGAGGCTTCTTCATGTAGTCCTCTGACTGATGGGAATGGGAGAGACTGAGGCTAGGTTGGGCCTACTGCTGGGAGGTTTAGCATGGAGGTGTTGCTAAATAGCCATAATCTGATAATCTTATCCATCTGTCTTTATTTCCTTTTAAATCTTTGCCCACATACTGGTTGTTTTGCAATTTATTTATTTATTTATTTATTTATTTTACATATGACAACCTTTTGTATGTATCACAAAATGTAGCTTTAAAAAAGCACTAAAGACGGATCTCTTTCGGCAGGCCTTTCCTGATTAGATCCCGGCCTCAGGAACTCAGTCTCCTGGCTTTTTAAAAATTATGTATATATTTGTTTTTAATGTGTTTTTTTTAGCTAGAAGGTTTTAATCTTATTGTGTTTAATGTCTTTTTATGTGGGAGGGTGGGGGTGGGTGGTGTTTTTAGTCATTATTATAATGTTTTAATTGTTGGAAGCCGCCCCGATTGTTTTTAGCAGAGGGGCGGGGTATAAATAAATTTTATTATTTATTATTATTAAAAATGCTTGGATGTACGCTTCAGCTTTCGTTATTGCTAGCTTTTCCTTTTTCTTTCTGCTATACCTTCCTCAGCTCTTTCCAGATGCTTCACAGCTTTCTCTCCCAAACTTGTCACCTCTTCTTGCTCCATAGACTCCTTCAAATCAGTATCAAACTTATCATTATAAAGCTTTCTACTTCTTTCCCCTTATCAAAGGTGGCTGTAAACAACTGGTGTAACCTGTTGGTGGACTTTTGTCCATGAAGACTAAAGCACATATAGGGGTCTATCTCAGTCATGGCTGCCATTGTACTCTGATCATGTTTCTCCTCTTTCAATTAGGCCACTGCTTCTTTGACAAATCTCTCTCCCATTCAAATTCTTTGAGAAAAGTTTCCTGAATCCACTAGCAAAGTTCTCCTGAACCTGACTCCCTTAACCTAGTCCCTTCCCATTCAGCATACTGTATTAGTATGGTAAATAGTCACAATTATTCTGATACTAATGGTATCAGTTTTAAAAAAAAAAAACAGGAGTGAGAAAAAAATGTATGGCACTGAACATTTGCTACTGAATGCTCCTGCTAAATATCACCCTTCAGCTCTAGAAGAGCAGTAATTTAATTTTGGTCATAGAGACTCTTGACTCCGCAGAAATGTTAGCTTTTGCTTTGCTTGCTAGTCATAGTGACCTCATGATATTAATGCTATTAGGAATATGAAATCATTTGTATCTAAACATGTACACAATTAAAATTATGATTGAGGAATCTCCACAACAATTGCTATGTCCTCTCCTCTAAGATCGTGTTTAGGCCTACTTCTCCTTTTAAAATTTAATCCTCTATGACTAACTAGTATTTAGCAATAACTTCCTAACTTTAGCAAGCCCAGACGCTGCACATGCGATTTGGATGTAGGTCTAAGAGATGAATAAGATATGGATTTATGCTTAGCATTTCAGTTGACCTTTCCACTTAAAGATAACTGGGGAGAAAGATATATTTAAATTAGCTGTATTTACAAGCACATCACTTTTAATGGCACCATTTTCAGAATGTCTCTTGCTAATAGAATGTGCACATACACAAAACATAGTAATATTAGAAACCATTTTATTTTATGAATAGAGCCTTCTGATGCTGCGTAAGATATGAGAGGTCATGGAAACTAGGATCTTCAGGAAGAATCAACTTCTCTTCTTCCTTTCCCTCCTTTCTTTCATTTTTTTAGGAGAAAAAGTGAACATATCCAGAATCTTAGTTTATATATTCTTTGAGCTGACAGATGACGATGAAGAAAGATGCTACTAGCTTATGGGCCACCTTTGACTCCCATCTTGGGAGAAAGGCAGAATATAAATTCAATAAATAAATTATGAAGTTTTTGCCATTGCTGTTAGGTAACTGCTCTTATGAAGATCCAAGAAGTCCTACCTTTCCATTGAACTGGAATGGATGGATATATTGCAAAACATTTGACTAGTGAGATGTAGCTAAAAGCTATGTTATGGTTCCATTGCCTTACAATAGAACTGGGGATCATGCAGCTTTCCAGCTTCCCTGGCCTTCCTCACCTTTGGCTGTGCTGCCTAGGATTGCTGGAACTCGCAGTCTGAAAACATCAGGAGTATCATAGGATTCCCACACCTGCCTCACATCTCTAAATGGAAATTAATCTCATTTTAAATGAAGCATGTATAAATAAAGCAGCCATTTCATCAAGCAAGTGAAATCAGAGAGTTCTTACGTCAGTAGAGCACTGCTAAGATCTGTCATACGAGAGGAGTAGGGATGGAAAGAATATTTGTTAATATAAATAATCACATCAAAAAAACAAGTTTCCCAATAGTCAGGAAACTGCATCAGCAAATAATAGGACAACAAGTATCTTCTGCAGTCTTCTTCCAGTATTCAAATATCCTGAAATGTTGCAGAGGATTTATTTTGCATAGACGATACATCAGAAAACAGGTTTCCTGTGCAAACCTACGCCCCACCCCCAAACAGGAAGCATGCTAGGGAACTTGTTTTTGCACGAAACCCCACACACGTGTGTTAACTGTTGTGAATTCAACCTTGACTTATGGCAACCCCATGAATGAGACACCTCCAAGTCATCCTATCATCAACAAAACTGCTCAGGTCTTGCAGACTCAGGGCTGTGGCTTCCTTGATTGAGTCCATCTTTCTGGAATATGGTCTTCCTCTTTTCCTACTGCCTTCTACCTTACCAAGCATTATTGTCTTTTCTAGTGAGTCATGTCTTCTTCTCGTGATACTGCCAAGGAATGACAGTCTCAGTTTAGTTATCTTGCTTTCTAGGGAGAGTTCAGGCTTGATGTGCCATTTATTTGCCTTTTTAGCAATCCACAGTATCTATAGAACTCTCCTCCAGCATCACATTTCAAAGGCTGTAATTTTCTTCCTATCAGTTCACAACCATACATAGAAATGGGAAATACAATGGCATGGGCAATCCCGCACATGTACCATATATTCCGGCATATAAGATGACTGGGGGCATAAGACGACCCCCCCCCAATTTTCAAGTAAAAATATAGAGTTTGGCATATATTCGCCATATAAGACAACCTCCCCAATTTGGCTGGCTGGCTGGCTGGTTGGGGGAGCCTTGCCAGCTTATCCTCTTTGTTCCCCAACTCACGAGGATCTTGGATAATCTTTGTGATTATTAATGTTATTGCTTTCCAATGTAAGAAAGAACTGGGATGAAAACAAATTGCTGGTCTTTTGTAGTTCAAAGAATTAAGATTTCCCTTAGGCCAGATTTCCATTAAAAGTCTCTGCATATACATAAGAAGCAATATGGCTCAATAACCAACTTGGTGTTTAAAGCACTATTAGTAGAGAATACCTTAAGGACCACCTTTCTTTAAATTGGAGGGATGGGATTTTTGAGGGACTTCTTAATACGTGGCATCCTGAATATAAATGGAGAGGCTAATAGAAAATGTGGTGGAAAAGAAATTAAACATTCACAAACGAATAGAAGTTCTCACTGAAAACTGGAATGGCAGTTTGCAATCCAACTGAATCAAGTGCTGCACAATAAACCTACATTTATTGATGGCTTGCATATTGTTAGAGCTTCATTGCTCACCAATATAATAAGCATTCACTCTCTGCACTAGTCTCAATTCCTTTCTAGTATGAGAAAACTTTTGTCCATTGTTCAATGTTACATATAAAGAGCACCGCAGGCTTTTAAGACTTTTCCAAATGGAGAGCCTTGTGCATGGGTGGGGGGGGGGGAGAGACCTGGTGAGCATACATTGGAAAGACAGCACTGGAACACCACCATATTCTCCAGCCTACAAGCTTAGTTGTACACATCCATTTAGAAAGCAATAGATTCGCAAACTTGACTCGAAGGTGGACGACAGGGGCGAAAATACCTGGTTTGCCTCGTCCACACCCCTCCCTCTGTTTTTATTCTCTTTGGAAGGGAATGAAGACAGAGGGGGTGGGCAGCATCTGTGGCAAACCGCGGGATTCGCCCCTCTCTTCCACCTTCCAGGAAGGTGGACAACAGAGGCGAAAGTACCTGATTTGCCTCATCCGCTCCCCCTCTTTCTTTATTTTCTTTGGAAGGGAATGAGATGGGGAAAGCGGTGGTGGCCGTGGCAAACCGCAAGATTCGCCCCTTTCTTCCATCTTCCAGGAAGGTGCATGAAAGGGGCGAACATACCCGGTTTGCCTCGTCCGCCCCCCTCCCCTGTCTTCATTCTCTTTGGAAAGGAATGAGGACGGAGGGAATAGGCAGCGTCCGGGCAAACCGCGGGGTTCGCCCCTCTCGTCTACATTTCAGAAAGGTGGACGACAGGGGTGAAAGTACCCGGTTTGCCTCGTCGGCCCCCCTGTCTTCATTCTCTTTGGAAGGGAATGAGACGGGGGGAAGCGGTGGTGGCCGTGGCAAACCACAAGATTTGCCCCTCTCTTCCACCTTGCAGAAAGGTGCACGAAAGGGGCGAAAGTACCCAGTTTGCCTCGTCTGCCCCCCCGTCTTCATTCTCTTTGGAAGGGAATAAGGACAGAGGGGATGGGCAGCATCTGTGGCAAAATGCGGGATTCGCCCCTCTCTTCCACCTTCCAGGAAGGTGGACAACAGAGGCGAAAGTACCTGATTTGCCTCATCCGCTCCCCCTCCCTACGTCTTCATTCTCTTTGGAAGGGAATGAGACGGGGGGAAGCGGGATTGGCCGTGGCAAACTGCAAGATTCACCCCTCTCTTCCACCTTTCAGTCACCCTTGACTCGAAGGTGGACAAAAGGGGCAAAAACACCCAGTATGACTTGTCCACCCCACCTTCCCTCCGTCTTCATTCTCTTTGGAAGGGAATGAAGATGGGGGAAGCAGGGGCAGCCGTTGTAAACCGTGGGATTCGCCCCTTCCTTCCACCTTCCAGGAAGGTGGAATAAAGGAGTGAACATACCCGGTTTGCCTCGGCTGCCGCTCGATCTCCTGTATGTACGTTCCCTTTGGTGAACGAACACACAGGAGATTGAGCGGCAGCCGCGTCAAACCACAACATTCGCCCCCCTCCTCTGTCTTCGGTTGCTCCCCAAAGGGGGAGAGGGCAGAGGAGGGGAGCGAATGAACCGGTAAACACTTTGCCTCACCCCCCCCCCCGTCTGATCTCCTGCCTCTTTGCTCTGTTTGCGAAGGGGGCGAAGAGGTAGGAGATCAGATGGTGGGTGAAACAAAGTGTATCCAGCGTATAAGACGACCCCCAATTTTGGAGGATATTTTTTGGTGTTCAAAGCTCATCTTATACACCGGAATATACGGTATTGTCTTCAACTACAGGGCGTATACTGTGGAGGAATATTCATTTTCCCTTGCAGTATGCAAGAACAAAACAGTCAAGTATTTACATCTCTAGAGATGTATGTGTGTGTGTGTGTTGTTGTTGTTGTTGTTGTTCCTGGCCTTGCTTAGTTCTGAATTGGACAACAAACCCCATAAAGTCAGAGGTTGCACATACTGTCCTAAAAAGGGGTGACTTTTGTTTTGTAGTTTCTCTGGCTTTTCTTCGCAAACGAAGATTCAGGAAGGACTCATCCTGCGCCTTCTGCAAGCGTGCTGATGACTGAAAAGGTCAATCTGAGATAAACAAGTCCGGTTGCAGAAAGCACAGAAGAAGGTCTCTTTGGGTGATGTTTCTGGGTTGTGATTCTTTCTGCATTGTCGTTTCTCTTCAAGACTTGTTCGGCGTGAGTTCTCAAATAAGGCTTCAGCATTGTGGATAGTGCGTCTCCATGCCTCCCGATGTGAGGCCAGGGCGGACCATTGTTGGTGATCAATTTGACCGAGCCCAAGATGTTGTTTCCGGGAGTCCTTGTATTGCTTTTTTGGAGCGCCCCTCTTACGCCGATCAGTGGCAAGTTCACCATAGAGTACTATTTTTGGGAGGCGATGGTCCTCCATCCTAGAAATGTGCCCTGCCCAGTGCAACTGTGTTCTCAATATCATGGCCTCAATGCTGGTGATCCCTGAAGATTAAAATGCCTAGATTCAGCTGAATGTAACAGGAAAGCTGTTATACTCAGTGAAAAGTAGCCAGCTACCTGCTACATAGTTGGATCCTTTCAGTTTGAAAAAGTATGGAAAGTGGAATGCATTTTGGGAATGTTTGATTTGCTTCCTGATTTTAATAAGATTGGTGAGCATCAACAAAAGACCTGCATTAAAAAATTCTTATTTTGGTGTGTGTGTGCGCATGTGTAAGGATATAATGTGTGTGTGTGTGTGTAATATATATATATATATATATATATTACTATACCTTTTATGTGTTCCCTTTTTTGTTGCAGTTTCTTTTGTCTCAAGAGGAAAGCTTTTGTCTCCTGAATTTTCATTCTAACTTGATCAGGTGGTTGCTAGATGTGAAAGTATACCACCACCTAGTGGTCCATGCTGCTTATGGCAACCCTAAGGCAAACCTACCACAGGTTTTCTTGGCAAGATTTGTTCAGAGGGGGGTTGCCTTTGCCTTCCTCTGAGGCTGAGAGAGTGTGACTTGCCCAAAGTCATCCAGTGGGTTTCTATGTCCAAGTGGGGATTAGCGTAATGACAGTAAGTAATTATCATTACTTACTAACAAAGTAGGGGTTTTTTTGTTGTTTTGTTTTTAAGTTTTGTTTCCCCACCCCACCAAGAGCATCTAATCTGGTCTGCAGTTCGGCTTGAAGTCCTTGAAAGATGACAAGTTCCAGAGGGTCAGCTCTGTTAGCTTGTTATAATAGAAACATAAAAAGAGTCTTGCAGCACCTTTACAGGCCAACTGATTTACTGTGGCTAAATTGTTTTCATCTAGGGAAGCTGATTTCACAATAAATCTGTTGGTCATTTAGAAGCCATAAGGCTTTTCTTTGTCCTTGAGAGTTCAACTTTTACTTCAAGGGTTGTTTTTTTTTTTAAAACAAACAAACATTATGACTTTTCCATGTAAAGTTCCAAGATGGGATTTAATCTTTTTGTGCCGCTCCAGTTTTATCATTTTGCAATTCAGTTTCAGGGTTGCATTAGGGTTGTAACAGAACAATAGATTGATTGTTGCCATTTTGCTCTTTGCCTTTTATGAATAGTATCTTTGGTTTTTCAGCATTCTTGCCACCCCTCTGGGCAGTGTAGGTTGTAGAAGTCTTATAGGATAACATAAGCCTTTCCTCTTAATAGTGTTACAATTGTTTTTTCTAGTAAAGAGTAAAACTCTGAAAGTTCTTGTTTTTCCAGGAGAGTCTGCTTTTCCCCTTCCTGCTTGTAGTTCTATTGTGTTTTCCTTTTAACTGAGATAAGGAACAAATATTGATGGGGAAGAACAAGCCTTATTTATGAGTAGTTACACCTAGAAATTAAGTACAGTCGTCTCTTCACATTCGGGGGGGTAGGGGCAGAAGACCCCCGCGAATGTGAAAAAACCGCGAATAATAATAGTCTTCCCCCAACCCGCCTGCAACAACCCATCCCGTCGCCACTCGCTCCCACCCCTCCGCCCTTCCCAAAGTGGTGACGGGCTTCTGAAGCCCCCGTCATCATTCACTCCCACCCCCCACCTGCTCCAAAGTGGCAACGGGGGCTTCTGAAGCCCTCGCCGCCACTCACTCCCACCCCCCACCTGTTCCAAAGTGGAGATGGGGGCTTCTGAAGCCCCCGCCGCCACTCACTCCCAACCACCCCCCGTCCTTGACAAAGTGGCCTGTTCCAAAGTGGCAACGGGGGCTTCAGAAACCCCTGTTGTCACTCACTCCCACCCCCCACCTGTTCCAAAGTGGCGACGGGGGCTTCTGAAGTCCCCGTCGCCACTCACTTCCACCCCCCGCCTGTTCCAAAGTGGCAACGGGGGCTTCTGAAGCCCTCGTCACCACTCACTCCCACCCCCTTCACAAAGTGGCAACGGGGGCTTCTGATGCCCCCATCGTCACTCACTCCCACCCCCCGCCTGTTCCAAAGTGGCAATGTGGGCTTCAGAAACCCCTGTTGTCATTCACCCCCACCCCCCCCCCCCGCGTGTTCCAAAGTGGTGACAGGGTCTTCTGAAGCCCCCATCGTCACTTGCTCCCACCCCCCGCCTGTTCCAAAGTGGTGACAGGGTCTTCTGAAGCCCCCGTCGTCATTCACTCCCACCCCCCGCCTGTTCCAAAGTGGTGACAGGGGCTTCTGAAGCCCCCGTTGCCACTCGCTCCCACCCCCCTGCCCTTCCCAAAGTTGTCAGTCACTCCCACCCACCCACCCTGCCCTTTCCAAAGTGGTGATGGGGGCTTCTGAAGCCCCTGTTGTCACTCATTCCCACCCCCCGCCTGTTTCAAAGTGGCAACGGGGGCTTCTGAAGCCCCCATCGCCACTCCTACCCCCCGCCTGCTCCAAAGTGGCGACAGGGGCTTCTGAAGCCCTCATTGCCACTCACTCCCCCCCAGCCTGCTCCAAAGTGGTGACGGGGACTTCTGAAGCCCTCGTCGCCACTTGTTCCCACCCCCACCTGCTCCAAAGTGTCGACGGGAGCTTCTGAAGCCCCCATCATCACTTGCTCCCACTCCCCATCTGCTCCAAAGTGGCGACGGGGGCTTCAGAAGCCCCCATCGCCACTCACTCCCCCCGTCCTTCACAAAGTGGTGAAGGGGGCCCCTTGCTCCCTTGGGAAGGGACTGGGGTGGAGAGAGGGAGGGAGGCTTTCTATCCCCCCTTCCCAAGGCATAGATGGGCTTTGTGAGAAACCCCTCGCTGCCTTGGGAACGGACGGGGTGGAGAGAGAGGGGGGCAGGTGGCTTTCCGCGAATAATCAAAACCGCGAATGTGAAAGTCGCAAATGTGGAGGGACAACTGTATGATTATAATCTTATAAAGAAGGGCATACTTCCCATATTCTAGGGTTTTTAGAAATTAGATTCTAAGAATTTTCTAATTGAGTTAAAGACAGCAGTTTTTAGTAAAGGAGCCAGCCAAAAAGGAATAGAATGATTATCTAGATCTGTTTCAATCTGGCTTCCAGCCTGGCTATGAGACAGAGACAGCTTTGGTTGCCTTGGTGGATGACCTACACAGGGAACTGGGCAGGGGCAGTATGTCCCTCTTGGTTCTGCTGGAACTCTCAGTGTTTCAGTACCATCAACCATGGTATCTTGCTGGGTTGCCTCACTGGGATGGGGTTTGAGGGCACTGTTTTACAGTGGCTCCAGACCTTCTTGGAGGGGCAGAGCGAGAAGGTGGTGCTGGGGGATTCCTGTTTGACAGTCTAACTGTACTGGACTGCAGTGTCCCTCAGGGCTCAGTTCTGTTCCCTATGCTGTTTAATATCTACATGAAACCACTGGGAGAAGTCATCCGGAGTCTTGGGGTTCAGTGTCATATGCTGATGACATCCAACTTTTTCTCTCCTTCCCATCTGACTCCAAGGAAGCTTTTTCTGTACTAAACCAGTGTCTGCTGTCAGTAATGGACTGGATGAGGGTGAACAAATTGAAACTTAATCCAGACAAAACAGAAGTGCTCCTAGTCAATCAAAAGGCAGATCAGGGAATAAGGATTCAGCCTATACTGGATGGGGTCACACACACCCCTGAAATCTCAGGTTCGCAGCTTGGGTGTGCTCCTGGACTCGGATCTGAGCCTGGATGCTCAGGTATCGTCTGTGGCCAGGAGTGCATTTGCACAGTTAAAACTAGTGTGCCAGCTGTGCCAGTTCCTTGACAAGTCGGATCTGGCTATGGTGACACATGCCTTGATCACATCCTGTTTGGACTACTGTAACACACTCTACATGGGGCTGCATTTGGAAACTGTTCAGAAACTTCAGCATGTGCAAAATGCTGCGGCCAGGCTATTGGCTGGGGCTACAGGGATCATGTGACTCCCCTGTTGAAACAGCTACATTGGTTACCGGTCCGTTTCTGGGCAGAATTCAAAGTGCTGGTTTTGAACTTTAAAGCCCTAAATGGTTTGAAAGACTGTATCTCCCTGTACGAGCCAGCCCAAGTGTTAAGATCTACTGGGGAGGGCTTTCTCTCAGTCCCACCACATTCACAAGCACAGTTGGTGAGGACTCAGGCGAGAGCCTTCTCCATGGCTGCTCCCAAACTGTGGAACTCTCTTCCACAGGAGTTCTGATTGGCACCCTCCCTGCTTTCTTTTCAGTAGCAGGTGAAGACATTTTTATTTAGGCAGGCTTTTAAAATGTGAATTTTAATTGAATGTTTATAATTTTTTATTGATATTACATTTTTAAAATCTATATTGTGTTTTTAACTGTTATATTTTAATAATGGTAATTATTTAATTCTTTTTAAATTTTTGTAATGTTTTTGTTCTATTTTTTAAATAATTGTAAGCTGCCTTAAATCCCATTTTGGGAGAAAGGCAGGATATAAATCCAATAAATAAATAAAAATAAAATAAAATAAATATATATGTCTGCACAGCTACTGAGCATGCATTTAGTCATAGACCTTTATACTCATCAATGTGTTGATGATTCAGTAACATGACCAGTCTCTTTTATTTTTTCCGAGAAGGTGGTGGTAGATTTTGTCTTTCCTTTGAGGACAGTAGGCCCCTCTTGATGATTCAGAGCTCCCTAGAACTTAATCGGAAGATCCCATCCTACTTTCATCTTATGGGAGGTGGGTGGGAGAAATCTGCTCGAGGCTGTTCTTCAAAAGATTATCTTTTTTTAAAAAATCTATTTTCAGTTCCTTTTAATAAGTAATCATAATTGTCTTTTTCAATAGTTCACCACTTAAAATGCAAATCATCCCCTTACATATCAGGTCAAGGAGGGTCCTGTTAAGGAAGATTAATTACTGCAGGTTAGAGGACACATTCTAGTCATAAGTCAAAGAAATGCAGGTCTGTAGTTCCCTGTTATGAAGTGCATCCTGACAGTTTAGTCATCTAGGTGTTACTCTGTCTTTATTATTTTATTAGCCAACCCTTTTGCCAAACGACATATTTCCATTTGCCAAATGCCACTTTGGACTTCTAACTCAATTCTTAGCACAACATCCAAAGGCTAAATGTTTATGCAACAATGTTTGCTAAATAAACAGAGTGAGAAGATGTAGTTGTCATTGTGTTCAAAGTCCCAGGATACAGTGATACAGGTTGGCTGAACTGTCTTACATAACAATGGATATTCTTGAACACCTACCCTAGTGGCATTATGTTTTGTAAGCAGAAGAAAGCCTGCTGCTTTTTATATGACAATAGTAAAAGTACCTGCCTTCACATGGGTTGAAATAAACTTCAGTTTGATATACTGAAACGTTTATGGAAATGTATGTGGCTGTTACCATGTCCTTCACCACACCCCTAGAGTCCCCTAAGCAAATTACACTCAGTTCAGACAAAATTCCACGCACCTCACAATGTCTCTCCACACTCTTACCCCAGTGACACAATTGGTGTACCATCCTATTGTGCTAGCCAGCCAGCCAGCCAGCCAGCCAGCCCAAGACTCCTGCTGACCAGATCCCTGTGTTATGTAATCGAAACCTATCCGGTGGCTGGAAGGGTGTGCCACCTCATGACTGCAGACAATAGTGCAGATTTCAGACATAGGCATATTTAAAGTCATGGGGCGGGGGTTGTCCAAATAATGAAAAAAACTCCTCATGGAATGTGAGGAAAATCCTACCTGTCCTAATGGCATCCTGTGTGATTTTGCTGCATTGTGAATGGGGGGGGGCAAACAAGGCCAAAAACCTTACCAGAAAAGCTTTTGCGGCTTTTCCCATCTTTTTTTTAAAAAAACATCGATGCCACGTGTATGTCTGCTCATTAGGATAAGTAAGTTGATTTGATTTGCTTGCCTAAACAAGAGGAAGTACAAATCTAATTGGCCAGATGAGTGCAGGGGCCGTGGCTTGCTAACAAGGCAAGCGACCACTGGAGCCATGTTGGATTTTTGCCTTAGTGAGTAAGCGCTAAGGCGAGAAAACGAGGTGTTCCTTTTTTTTTCTTTTGAGCTCATTTAAGAAATCGTTCAATAGCACCTTTGAAATCGTTTTGGGAAAAAAAGGTTGTTGTTGATAATGTGAGGTAAGTGCAAATGTGAGTAAATCACTTGTGGCTGCCATGTTTTCTAGCAGGCATGCAAACCTTAAAGGGGTCAGAAAAACCATTAGGACAGGTCACAGCTGCTGTGAAATGTTATTAGTGTGAAGCATTCCTTTCTTTATGGGCTCATATAGACAAGCCTATGGTCTTGGAGCAGTGGGCCTGACATACAGAGAATATTTTTATTAATGCAGATGCTCTTCATGAGCCCTGAAAACCCTTTCATAGTCTTGAGACCACCATTAGGCAAAGTTTACTCAGCCAGCACTTTATAGGACTGATGGGCAGTATCAGCTCTGTTTAGGTATTACCACACTTTCTTGAACACCTAGCCTCTTCCCCGCCGTCCCTGTCATTGTTTTATTTGAATGGAAAACCACATGTCTGGAGAAGAAAAGTTACTTTTTTTGTATTGACTCTCCACACATGACGATTTGGGGTGGGGGGAGGAATCAAAGATCTCACACATATGAAATCTGTCCCTGCAGTCCTCTTTTCAGACTTATCAATTGAGGGGAAAGTGATGATAGATTGGGATAGGGCTAGGACTGGCTAAGTAAAGCCTGAATAAAGCTATCCTTTCATCTTGCTTAATTCTATCTTGTTCCCTCCAGGCTAATGAGTCCAGCTACTGTATTGTGTGCGTAGTGATGATACCATCAGTAGATGGTCAAGTTCCTTTGCTGTTGGGATTCTGGCTGTGTTTGTCTTTCTCCATCCCACTTTTTTGCTCTATGTGCCTTTGTAGAGGAGCTTTCCTCATTTCTGATCTTTTCCACTGTTTACTTTCTGACTATCTGTGTATTTTCCTTATTTTTTTTTTGTTCTCTCTTTAGTTTCCACACCTCTTTTGCCTCCATTCTCATCTTCTCTTCCCCTCCCCTCCCTGTTGCTTCTAGTGTTTTTCCTTTTCTCTTTTCATTTTTCTCCACAGTCGCAATTGCTAGAAGTTTTCCCAACCACTAGCAGCTATCACTAGGATAGTAGGTACATGTGAGAGAGGAACTGGAGCTATTAAGAGCAACACTATGTTTATTCAGAAGTGAGTGCTATTGAGCTCATATGAATGTACTGCTAGGTAAGTATGTATCAGATTTCAGCAAAATGGGAGTAAATGAGGACAGGAAATTGATTAGCAGTCTGAGTACGTAGTTTATTTTATGCTACAGTTGTCCCTTCATATTTGCTGGGGTTTGATTCCAGGACCCCCCATGGATACCAAAATCCATGAATACTCAGTTCCTGTTATATGCAATGGCATAGAGAAATGGTGTCCCTTATATAAGATGGCAAAATCAAGGTTTGCTTTTTGGGAATGTGGCCTGCTACACTTTTGCCCTCACTGTTATGTTTTTAAATTCTTTTAAACTGTTTTATCCTTGTGCTTTTTTTCATAGGGTACTTTAGTTATTTGTTTTTAATATTATGACAGGCTATGAGACACATTTAGTTTTAACTTATGTAGTTGAGCACCCTTTGTCCCATATTCAGAGAAAGGAATAAAATAAAAGGGCCAGCAGCAAAATGTTATGAGCACTTGCTTTTAAGTATACACGGAAAGGAGCAATTTTAGGTAGTGGTGGCTTCAGGGAATGGTCCAGTTTGCTGATTTGCGTCATTTTCTCTTTTGTCCTGCAGAGGAGAATTTTGAGAGTTTGATCTTAATGATCTTTATAATTTTAATATAATATAATATATATCATCTTTATTGTCTGTGATTTAACCATGCTATAGAAAGTCATGTTTGCTTGCATTTTATGGTAATAAGATTGCCAACACCAGATGGCACTAGATTACCCTCCTGAAAGAGCATTATTAATCAAATGGAAATATTGTTCATTTAAGAGCCAGCATGTTATAGTGGTCTGAGCATTGGATTAGGACCCTGGGAGAACAAGGTTCGAATCTTTGCTCAGCCATGGAAATCCACTGGGTGACCTTGAGCAAGACACACACTCTCAGCCTCAGAGAAAGGCAAAGGCAAACCCCCTCTGAATAAATCTTGCCAACAAAACTCTGCGATAGGTTTGCCTTAGGATTGCCATAAGTGGGAAATGACTTGAAGGCACACAACTACAACAAAGTGGCTTTCTGAAAGTTGCTGTTGTGCTCCATCCCCATTCTTGTAATTTGGTTGTTCAATCATTTGTGACAAGAGCAGTTTTCTTTGCCAGCTGCAGTCATATGTCTAAAGCTATTTAAATGCTTGTGGTATATAAGATTTTATTATTATTATTTTATTTATTAGATTTATACCCCACTTTTCTCCCAAGAAAGGAGAATAAGAATGAGAATAAAAATATGTGATGGTTTTGTTACTTTTCCATTGGCATAATTAAGACTCCTGGCTATTTAAAAATGCTAGTGCCTTCAGTAAAGTTTAGAGGGAGGCATCTCTCAGATGTTTGCACAAACTGAGGCTTTATATAAGCCAAAGCTGCAAAGTCACCAAAATCAGAGTCCCAAATTAGATGGTATCTATAGGTTTACCAGGCCTGCTGTACTGCAGCATCTCTTTAGAATGCAGGGAGCTGGGAGGTGGTGGTGACATTATCCTCCATCTCTAGCAAATGTTTCATCTTTCCCTGCCTGCCTGCCTGCCTCTTCTCTCTCCCTGTCTTTGCCCCACTAGCATCATAAAACTATTTTGAATCTGAATTACTTGTGATCTCATATATATATATATATATATATATACTGTATATCTAGGGCTTTCAGTGAACTTTGTGATTCCCACGTATAAACCTCATACCTGGAAGAATTTTTAAAGGCTTCTATGAGTTGTATAGCAGCCAATAATCCACATGGTAGCAAAGTTCAATATATCTAGTGACTCTCTTTTCTTGGAACAATAATTGAGCATACACACTGAATTAAAAATAAGTGATATAAGAATCTGGTAAATATAATGAGGTCATAAGCTGACAGTCAGTGGTACTGTTATCCAACAAGCATAAATATGCAACCAAGGTACAGTTATAAGTTCAAGGTACAATAATGAATCACAAGCCTTTAATGTTTTATTCTTTGCCATGACATATCCTTAATGTCGCTTATACTTATGGGTATTGCAGTCATACATTTTACCCCTACAAACAACTGCCAGTGTAAGATTCGTTAGAACAGGGATGGGAAAGTGTGGCCTGTGGAACAATTTTGAGATACCCCAACCCCTCAGTTTTTATTGAAAATTCCTATCCCACACACCCAAGGTGTGGGTGGCAATTTCACCATGGTTTTAGGCGTCCTCGCTGGGTCTTTTAGATCCAGGGCTTTTAAAAAGGAAGTAAAATGGAAGTTGATGTCAGGTATACTTTTTGGTATAAAAATATCCTTTCCAGGAACTAAAACAGCCCCAGGGCCCCCAAAACATAGTGAAATTGCACTCTCATGCAATTAAGGATGCATGGGCATTCTAAGTTTTTTAAAATTACAAGTTTAAACATGTTTTTTAAGATTTCAGATTTTAGGGACTGAGAGATCTCCACAGAGGGTGGCTTTTTGAGCTCCAACAGGGAAACCACCCCCCCCCAATATCCCGGAGAGTTACCTACTCCTGTCCTTGAGGAATTCTATTAGTGTACCTTTTCTTTTTAATTATTTTTTTATTTTATTTATTTATTTATACCCCGCTCTTCAGCCACAAGGCTATCAGAGCAGCTTACAAATTGTTTTAAGCAATAGCTATTTACACATCTACACTGCATTAAACAGTTTCCAATGTGTGTTAATGAATTGCCCCCACAAGCTGGGTACTCAGTTTACCGACCTACAAAAGGATGGAAGGCTGAGTGAACTGAACTGAGTGAATCGAACTTGCAACGTGGTGGCTTGCAGTACTGGCATTTAACCACTACTCCACCAGGGCTCCCTTTGTGTACACTCTTTGTGTACAGGCTGACCCCCATATCCACATATTTGGTATCCACGGTTTCACTTATCCATGTTAAAAAAATGTTCTCTCAAGGCATTTCTAGGTCCTCCAGTGTGATTCTATGGTCAATTTCTGGTGTTTGTCTCATTGAAAATAATAGGGTTCCCTATTATCCATGGGGGGAGGTCTTGGAACATACCTCCTACAGATACGGGGGTTGATCTGTACTGAGAACCATTGTAGTATAGAGCTTGGAGTTAGACTGTGGCCAGGTTGATAAAAAAAATGGATGGACAGAGAAACATATACCAAAGTAATAAATATAGTAATGTAGCTTTGAATTTAAAAAAGAAAAGATTACCTTAAATAATCTGATGTGTACAGCAATATTGAATACTTTGAAGAAGAAAAGCCAAACTTGGTGTTCATTTGCATTAGATTTCTGCTCAATTTAATTTTAGTTTTGGGGAAAACAATTCTCTATTTTTGAAGCATAAAAAGTGGGATTTGAGCCCTCATGTAAAGTCCATGTAGTTAGTTTATGTTTTGACTCTATAAAGTAGAGTGCCAGTCCAAGGCGTTATGCTGCCCATGCACATCACATGCACACACATTCTTCTGTATACAAAAGCTAACCAGACTAGCAGCTGCATCTTGCTTCAACAGTGGCAGTGTGAGAGCTTTTATTGCACCTGAGTGCACTAGAACAGCTTAGAGGGGACAAGGCAGGTTTTGTAACACAACTTTGTTGTCTGGCACCCATCTGTTGCCTGAACCTGTTGCCTCATTCTGCCTAATGGTAAGATCAGGGATGCTCAAGTCTCAGTCAAAATGCTTTGTAATAGTTGCTAAAATATGGTTGTTACTGTAGTTGGGCATACACCCCTGAACTACCATGTGGTAGTTTTTTACACTTCTTTAGTATTATCATGTTAAGAAAGAAACATGCTACCCGTGTTGTACAGTGTTCTACTGCAATGACTTCATTGCACTTGACTCAATTGTAGGATAACCAGAAGAGCTGCAGTCTTAATAACTAGAGGAACAGTATCATTGTCCAGAATTTCCCATGGCAAACTGTTACAGCATGTCTAAGTGTTGGTTCTCATGCTCCCATTGTGAAACTGCTGTTGCATCTGTAGTGGAAACCAGACAGTAATACCCTTGGTAATTTCTAGATCATAATTACTTCTATGTCTCCACTCTCAGTCTTCTCTGACATACTCATGCTTGTTTAGCTGCCACAGCTCCAAACAAGGAGCCCTGGAATTTGGAGTTCTCCAGAGGGTTTAAAAATTGCTAAGAAAAAATGTTTGACACCCTCACTAAAATTCCCATGGTAGTCTACAAGAAAGGATGACAATAGAACCGGTTTCAAATTCAGTTGTAACCCCGCCCCACAAAACTAGAGTTGTAGCCTTTGTTCCTGGATTTGAAAGCTTAGAGTACATATTACTTTAAAAATTACAACACTGGCCAAACTGGCCCCTACTTTCTATAAAGTAATTCCATTTTAACATTTTCAGTTCAAACCAATGAGACTTCAGGGTGCGCAGGTTGGTATACATAGCCACAGGAAGTGAGACAAGTACCATTTCTCAACTGAGACTTGGGCTAATTGGGACTGCACAGATGTCAACTCCCTAGTTCTAAGGCAACATAAACAATAGAATTGTGTGTGGCAGAGAGCAGTCCAGCCCTGGCATCCTCAGTCAAACCCTGCACATGAGAGGAAAAGGTCTTTATTGGGTAACCTGTTTTACACATCTGCACCCTCCATTAACTTGAGGATTCTTGCCCTTGTCTGTTATCCCTATTGGTGTTTCACATCAGTAGGCTTCATTATTGAGAGCTTCAGACAGTAAAAAAAGCAAAGAAAGTAGCTGCTGTGGACACTACTGCTTCTCAAGTTGCCATAATCCGACCAGTGTCAGTGGAAGCCTTCCTCCATTTGTTTTACCCTTTCTCAGACCTTGAACTGTGAGGGAAAAGGGCAGGAAAGGCAGTCAAGCTGGGGCTATTTTAGAAACCGTGAGAAGTGGGCATGTGTCATATCAATCAGAGACATTCTTCTCATGTTTAGCCTGATTTTGAAGTTCTGAACTGAGGTGGGAGAATGAGGAGTAGGAGGAGACTAGACGAACTTCTTTTGTAAGCGACTTGATTTTAGAAAAGAAATTCTTTATGAGGGTTTGGAATGAATGAATCAGTCCTATATTAAATCTGAATGTAAAAACTGATGGTGTGGGAGAGACAAATGAGCTAATTGATCCTGTTGATATAAGTACACATATAACCTAATTGATCCAGCAGGAGAAGGAAGTGACACTGAACACAATGCCCAGGTTTTTGAACCTCAGAAGGTTTATTGCCCAGAATCCTACTCTGTAGTTTTGCTGATGGAATCAGGATGGAAGTGATCCCCCCTGAAGTCTCCGCACATCTTGAAGATTTGCTCTACAGGACTGGGAGTTTCATTTGGTGGGGAGGGCTGAAATAGAGGACAAAACTCCCCTTCTTATTTTCCCTGGCAAAACTGCTTCCATTTTGCAAAACTGTACCATAGAATCCTAACCAATACTCCCTCCTGAGTACAAAAATAGTTGGTTACTATTATACTTAATCCCACTCCTTTCTGCTGCCAGAACAGTTTAGGCATATATCAACATTATTAGCTCATTTTTCTCTCCCACACCATCAACCTTCCATGAAATTTCTCTTCTTTCTACCTATTAATACCATAATAAAACCATATAACACTGTCTCTCAGAGTATCTGATGTGGGAGACCAGTATTTTTTCCCCTAACATGCCAGGGACCAGTAACATATTTGTGTTTATTGGCTATAACTGTTTCTTTCTTTCCTGAAAACTTGCTGTAGATTGGCAATCAGTGGCTTGTGGACTGGCATTATAAGTAGCATTATGACCCAGTTATTGCAATGTGGTCATTATGATTTCCATCGAAGCAAAGGTGCACATTTGCTGTTCAAAGCATGGGCGGGCTTGTAAGTGGTACTAAACACTTGCATCCCTTTATGTTCTCCTTACAGAGAGAAGCTGTTGGTTTGTGCATGTCAGGGAGAACATTCCCTTATGCATTCTCTTTTCAGCATTTCAGTCCTGTGCTCTTACATTCTATCACCTTTCCCATTTTATAGTAAATCAGTAATGATTTTATTTCTTTCCCACAGTCTGTTGCCATCACACCTAGTTTGAGCTTCAATTTGTGCAGTACTTATTTGTTGTCACTAAAAGCAAGACAGTCTCATGCACATACAAAACAAAAGATCAACTGTGGGTACATTTTAAAGCCAGAATGGTGCAGAATGGTGTATATAAAATTCTTTATATACATGAAGGGTCCAGGCAAGTGAAGTGACGTGCATTGGTGGCTAACATCATTAAATGCACATCCTGACAATCCTTAACATATGTATACAGTCAATACATTCAAGGCTGTTGGACTGGAGATTGCTTTTTAAATAATGTAGCCCCTCAAAAGTGTATTTCTATGTTACAACCAGTTTCAGTGGGATGACCCCCAAACATGCATCATTTAGAGTAAAAGTAGCATCACGGATGAGTAAAGTGTTCAGTGGAGGATAAAGTCTGCCCTTTTTCTTTTTACATGACTGGCACATTGTGTCTGTTTCTACTAAAGGTTCTTCCTTTTATCTTTGTCTGAGTAACACAGTGATGCCCAGCAGCATTATTTTTTTCATAATGGATGGAGTGGTTTGCTGCCCTCAGAGTGCTGGGGTAGAGGTGAAAATAGAGGGTAGGATGTCATGATTCTATAGGCAGTCTTTGTAAATAGCCTGTTGTCATATTATTCCTGGGAAACAAGGCTGTGGGGAGACAAGGTACCACCTTGGGGGTGGAATAGATCGCAAACTTTCTTCCTCCCTCCCTGCTTCCCATTTTTTCCCTAGCCTTAGGACTCAAGGCATTTTACGCTGTCATCAACATCCACACTGCAGAGTTATAGCAGTTTGACACCACTTTAAGTGCCATAGCTTCATACCTTAGATTCCTGAGATTTGTATTTTTACAAGATGTTTAGCCTTCTCTGCCAAAGAGTGCTGGTGCTTCATCAAACCATATATCTCAGGATTCTGTAGCATGGGGCCATGGCAGTCAAACTGCAACAATTCGACAGTGTGTATATGCATATATATCTATTGCTTTTGCAATTGCAGCCATTGCTTATGTCTAAGTTACCAAGCAGACTGTCTGCACTGGTAAAGTAAGAATGTTTTGTATCAATGTAAGTGTAATGTTCTTTATTAAAAATATTCTGATTAATTACTAAAATTATAGATGATGGAATTAATAGCTATTTCATTCATTAGATTTCTTATTTTCCAAAACTTCAAAATTAGACGTTTGGGGATGTAAGGAAAGTATATTGCATGTACTGAATGTAAATGGGACTTCACAATTTTTCACACTATTTCTACCAATAAGCTACAGCCTTGGATTGCAGAGCTACCTCTTATTTCCACCCAGGCCTCCTCATAGGCAAGCCTCTCCCCCATGTAGAAGCTAGGATCACAGTGGTGCATGCATTAGTGCTGTGAGAAGAACAAGTTTGTTGTCATGTACTCTCAAGTTGACCCTGACTTACAGTGACCCTATCCTAGAGTTTTCTTGGCAAGATTTATTCAGAGGAGGTTTGCCATTGCCTTCCCCTAAGGCTGAGAGAGTGTGACTTGCCCAAGGTTACCCATGGCTGACAAGGGATTTGAACCTGGTCTCCCAGAATCCTAGGCTCACACTTGGATCACTACCATGCTGGCTCTTACAAACTGGCTGATTTTAATATCAAAAGCTTCATTTCGCTTTGTTTCTAAATGTATATATAGACATAGCTTCCAGAAATATATTGCTTTCTGTCTTTTGTTAAATTGGCTGATATTTTGTTTTGACTGGTGAAATTTATTCAATGGAATTTTGCTTAAATGTCTTGTATTATATCATAAGTGGCCTATTTAAAAAAAATATTTTGGGTGAGGAAAGCTACATAACACAATATCTATGTTGTCCTTTCTCCTTCTCCTAGATGTGTGCAATAGTACTGATCTTCCCGAAGTTGAAATCATCAGCCTGCTGGAAGAGCAGCTGCCCCACTACAAGCTAAGAGCAGATACAATATATGGTTATGATCACGACGACTGGCTTCATACACCTCTCATTTCTCCTGATGCTAACATTGACCTAACAACTGAGCAAATAGAAGAGACACTGAAATACTTCCGTAAGTCCAAATATATTCACTTGTATTTAATGGCACTTATCCATAAAAAGTATTTGTATGTTTTTGCCAGATTTCTTTATCGTAGCAGCTCTTGTAGAAGAAATAATGTAACATATAGGTCAATCTCAAAATTGACATTGGTGTAACAGAAATCATAAACCCACACTTGGTTCTGCTGTGAGAGCACCTGTACAAACATAGTTAATGGAAAACACAATTAATCAAATAGAGTGCACCACTAAGAGCATTTCTTCTGTAGGCTGTGTGTGACATATTATCTGCAAGTTAGAACATTTGGACTGTTGTTTGCACATGGAGGTCTCCACCCAAGTTCATGGTTTTTGTTTGTCATTAAGATACAGAGAGAGGGTGAGAAACTAAAGCAGCTATCTTATATATAAGCTGCTTAACTCTAGTGGAATTCAGTGGAAATTAAAAGCAACTACTGTAAATAGGCAGTAAGTTTGTACAAAGTCACAACATAAGCAGCAGGTGTGTTTGGAAGGCAAAACTCAGTTTCAGAAAAGCAGAATGACCTTGAAACATCCAGTAGAATGTGTGTGCAGATAGAATTGATGGCTGAAAAAGAAGCATCTGACATTTTCACTTAGTTAAACAATAAAATAAGCCCTCATCTTTTAACAAATAAGTCCTTCTACCATTCCCCCCCCCCGAAAAGTGTAGGAAACAGGACCATACCAAGAAGTTAGACAATAAGTTGTATGCCTACCTGAGTGATCATTTTTTCCCATGATAAATGTGGTTTTGCTTTTTAAAAATAGTAGTACTTGTTATTTTAATTTATATGCCACTTTGCATATATAACTTGAGGATGTGCTTCTTTGGTTGCATTTTTGTTGTGGCAGTGTTGGCAACAAAATTTGATATGTATGGTTTTCCATCATCAGTTTTATACCTTTTGACTGGTAAAGTAATAATTTGTTGATGTAGCTGATACCTCTGCTACCTGTATGGTGGCTGGCAGTAAGTTTATTCAGTAATCACTGGATAATTTCTAGGAAGTAACATTAAAGACAGTAACATTGTATTTTCAATGTTTGGTAGGGCTTGTAGCAATGTCACATTGTGCTCCATAGAGTACTTTCATGTATCCTATATAATACGGACAAAATGTTTCCAAAATGAAAATTGGTTTTCAATACGTTAATGATCCTGAAAAGAGTGCTGAAAATAACACAAATCCTCATGGTGGAGTAATGAGTTACAGCACAGCTATTTGAATCCATTGAAACAAATTGTTCACTTTAATGTGTGTTCAGATTACCCCTGAATTTTCTGGTCACTTTTGGTTGGAAACTTTTTGAAGGCATGAAGCCCACAGACCCAATGAGGTTGCCTACCCTTCTATAAATATTCCATTTAAAAACCAAGGAAGTACTTTCCTACTGGCAGATATTCTATTACAGACATGTATTGTTCTATACTTTTATTACTCCTTTTTGCCACTCAATGGGCTTTCCATTGTAACTGGAACAGCCTTTGCAATTTGATAGTTTATCTTGTTTGGTAATTCATAATTTGCAGATGTAAAACATGCAGTAAGTATAAGAGAACACCAAAGTTATATGGAGTTGTGAGATCTAACTTTATTTTCTTCTTTTTATATTCAATTATCTACTTTGGTTTTATCTACTGCATTTAATTTGCTTAGAGCTTGGAAGTAATGTGTTACTTAGGCTTGGAAATAGGTTAATGTTTTGCCTGTAATGTGTGGCATAGTGGTTTGAGTTTTGGACTACAACTCTGGAGACCAGGGTTTGAATCTCCACTCAGCCATGAAAACCCACTAAGTGACTTTGGGCAAGTCATGCACTCTCACCCTCAGTACCCGGTTTGTGGGGGCAATTAGCTAACACACATTGGACACTGCTTAATGCAGCATAGAAGTGTAAATTGCTATTGCTTAAAACAATTTGTAAGCCGCTGTGATAGCCTTGTGGCTGAAAAGCAGGGTATAAATAACTTATATATATATATATATATATATATATAAATATAAATATAAATATAAATATAAATATAATATACCCTTAGAAAACCCTGTGAGAGGTTTGCCTTAGGGTCACTATAAGTTGGAAATGACTTGAAGGCACACAACAGCAATGCCAGAGTGCATTTTCTTGTATTGTTAGTAGCACAATATTAACAGCAACATGAGCAAATGATTCTGTTAATTTTTTTGTACTGTACTAACAGTAAGAAGTGATTGAAATAATGAATAGTAGTGGACAGTGGCTTGCTGAAGGCAACACAATTAGCATGTGACAAATGTAGGACTTGAAGCTAGGCCTGTCTGTTAGAATGCAGCACTACCTCACTACCTACTCAGCAGATATTTCAGAGACTTGCAGAAATAAAATATATTTCTGTGGGTTCTGACTAGAACAGAAAATCTTACATTCTTTAGTTAAATTTTTCTCTACTATAAAAAAGATAAAGGAATAATCCATATCAGCTTTATGAAATAATGAAGGGGAGGTGGTGAATGGTTTAGTTCTTGCTTTAAATGTTTACAAACCACGGATATCCTCCACAAACGATCAAAATATCTGACTGAGTTGGGAGGTCATGAATACTGCTCATATTGTTTTGATAACTTTGTGCTGAATTCAGAAAGAGCAAAAACCTCTCATTAAAATACTTACCTGTTTTATAACTATTTCTATAGTTGGTCTTGTAAGTCAGTGTTTAGTCAATTTTACAAGCCATGTGATGATTGTTAATTTCTATAGGCTTTATTTCACTTGCTGTCTATCAAAGTGATCCCAGAGGTATTACTGTAGAATGAAACACTGCAAGTAGTGTGGCCTGCCTTTAAAATCAGCATTCCCATGTCACATTTCTCCCTTCATAATTTCTGGCGCAGTATCCATCCAGATCTTTCATTATTATACTGTACTATTTGTTTCCACACTCTCACCAACAAAGAAAGCAAGATGAATTAGTGGCACAGTTTAATGGCAATGATATATGGCATAAGTTCTGTGAGATGTTAAAAATGGTTGGGGGAATACTGACACAGGACTGTAGCTTTTGGCAATAGCCCCAGGTTCCTTGTTGCTATTGTGTGCCTTCAAGTCCTTTCCAACTTATGGCAACTCTAAGGTGAACTCTATCATGGGGTCTTCTTGACAAGATTTGTTTAGAGAGGGTTTGCCTTTGCCTTCCTCTGAGTGTGACTTGTCCAAGGTCATCCACTGGGTTTCCATGGCTGAGCAGGTATTTGAACCCTTGCCTCCAAAGCCATAGTCTAATGCTCAAACAACTGCACCATGCAAGAGAGAAATTCCTAGTTTTATCATTACAGTATATTATTGAGAGGTTGCTTTTTGAAAACCTTGCTAAAAAGCAATTGTGTAGTTTTGCCTACCAGGTAGTTCTATTGCCAAAATATGTTTTTTAAGGGTCTTGCATTACCTAATATTCTAATTACATGCCGTATTTGTTAACTGTCCCACATATTTGTTACTTGAGCTTAGGTTTGGTTATTTTCTTCCTAGTACCTCAACAGATGGCTGTAGCCAAATGATTTATTTTATAGTGGTCATGTTTCTATGTTTTGAATGTAACATTCTGCCATTGAAGCTCTGCTGGATTCTCTGTATCTGTAATTTCTGATTTTTTGTTGGATTTTTAAAAGACATATTTGAACATGTCATTTTGCAAGCCCTAGTTAAAATGATTATATAATTGGCAGCAGTAATATATTGTTGCCTTTGCCTCTCCTTGAGTTTGAAAAGGTAAACATTTGAGTGCAGAGATAGATGGATTAGTGAAAAAGTGCCATTATGTTACGTCTATATTAAAAGGCTTTTTAAAAGCTTACATTAATTATGTTTATCTTTTAAAAAGGACATTTATTTTGATTCTGTTAATTCTACTCTTAATGATGTTTATATTTAGGCTACTAAAAACCTTACCCTAATGAAGGTGAAAAATCACCCATGATTTCGCTGCTTCCCTCTCCCTTTTGAGGAGATGAAGGGGGAAACAACACAGCTAAAGGAAAAGCTACCCCATCTACCCATCATGTTCCTGGAGAAATGAAATCAAAATTACAATAAATTTCATTTGAAAAAAGGTATTTTGTGTTCTGGTCTATTTTTAAAATATAAAACTGTAATTATAGCCCCCCCCCTTATCTGTGTAACCAATATCTGCAGTTTCAGTTACCTGCGGCTGAAAAAAATAGGGACATGTACCATAGAGTCATGCTGAAAAATGCCCAGAAAAGTGTCCTCTCTAGGAATCACTAGGTCCTCCAATGCAACTCTATGGTATGTTTGTACTGGAAGTCCTTTATTTTAATAGGTTTGCTATTATACATGGTTTCATTTATAAATTGTAAGTCTGGGAAATATATCCCACCAGTAGGGTGGGGGGAAAATGACCTGTAACATCATTCATATTAACACATTGTTTCTGATCTTTAGTTCAGGGTCTTTTTGGAAATAATTGGACATTTGAAATTATATTCTGTGAAAAAAGGTGTATCACGGGAGGTTGCCAACATTCTCCTTTTTTGTAATTCCTCACTAACAAGTTTGTTTACTTGTTCAAATGCATATGTGCATATTCCCCCCAGTGCCTTTTGTATGCTCCCCAATGGTTTTTGATCTCAAGGTGAATATCATTGTGCAAGAGCCACATTGTATATGATACAGGGCAGAAAAGATAAAAGCCAGCAAGGTGTAGTGGTTTGCATGTGGAACTAGGACTTTGGGAGACTCGGCTTCTCCTCCTCCTCCTCCTTCTTCTATTCATTTATATCCTGCCTTTCTCTCAATAATGAGACTCAAGGTGACTAACAACATATTTAAAAACAATACATATTAAAACTATACAAAAAGTTCAATGAAAGTATAAACATTTAAGAACAGTTAAACAATAGATAAGTTCAAAAAATTAAAATTCATTAAAAGACAACATACAAACCTCACAAGCAGCATTGTACAGCATTAAAAGCCCACCCTAGTCAGTTTCCAAAAGTCTGATGTCATAAAAATGTCTTAACTTGCTGATGGAAGGAGAGCAAGGACAAGGCCATCCTGACCTCTCTAGAAAGAGAGTTCCCAAAGTCTGGGAGCAGTCACTGAGAAGGCCGTCTGCCTTGTTCCCACCAAACAAGCTTGGGAATGTGGTAGGACAAAGAAAAGGGACACTTCTTAGATCTCTGATGGGCTCATAAAAAGAGATATGGCCCTTCAAATAGCCTGCACCCAAGCTGTATAAGGCTGTATAGGATTGAAACCCAGTGGATTACCTTGGGCAAGTCACACACTCTCAGCCTCAGAGGAAGGCAGTGGCAAACTTCTTCTGAATAAATCTTGCCAAGAAAACCCTATGACAAGATCACCATAGATCAGAGTCAACTTGAAGGCATAAAACATCAACAAAGGCAAAACAAAGGATGCCAAGCAGTAGTGCAGTAGGCATCAGTGTAGAGAGTAAAAATCACTTGATCAATTAGTTTCAAGTCTCCCCTGCTGCACAAAGCATATTGTCAGTAAATGTCTGTAATTTGTGGCAAGAGAACATTTGGGAGTAAAACTGAAGAGATCTGTAAAATCAACATTTTGAAGAAGAATCCAACTCCACTCCTAAATACATTGCTGTATTAATATGATTCCAGTTGGTATCCAGTTAAAAGGCTGGCTCACAATAGGACAATTCCTTCACAATGCATCCTTTGTCCCTTCATCCCTTGAAACACAGTTATATGGAAGATGTGAGTTTTGGCTGGCACAGAAATGGATCTTTATCTTCTTTACTATTAGTATTACTAAATATTCTCATTGTCTTTTTTAGATAGATAGAACAGAGAGAACACACTCCATAGGGATTACATTTTGGTGAAATATATTCAGGTAGACATAGAGGTGAGTTTGTATGGTTTAAAATGATTCACATTTATCATTAGTTGTAATTTTAAAAAAATATAGGACTATGAATTTAAAATATGTATAGTATAGTACTAATACTATATAAAAGTACTATTCATTTACTTTGCAGAACCTATTTGAAGCAGCAACAGGTTGCTCCTTCCTAAATACAGTTAAATCATAAAGGTGAGCCCAATGGTTGCACCTACAGTTTAAATAACAATTAGAATTAACAATAATACATAGACTTTATAGAGATTGTTGCAAACACATTCACACAAGATTTATGAAAATAGTTACTTTCATGAGGTGAGCTCAGCATTTCTTTCCTCAGCAAACAATTAAAATAAAAATGGTTTTATTTGATATAATATATGGTTCAATTGTAACAACGTATTTATTTTAGATACACACTGAAGAAGTGACCACGAAACAACGTAGCGAATCTCCGGAGCGAAGTTGTTTGTGTATCGATTTAAGTGCATATATGTTTTATATTGTATATCATACAGAGTTGATTGACCACATTGTATTATTGCATTTTTCCTTTGTATTTTTGTGTAACATATAGAATTTTGGCAACTGTATAAACAGGATTTAATTTTCAGTATATACAGATATATATTATACACTTACCTCTGTATTGTGTATTGACTATAGACATAGATTTTAATTGACAGTGTACACACTTCTTTGCATATTTACCTGGTTCTCCCCTTCTCAATTGACTACAGAAATGGATCATAGCATCCCCCTAAATCCCAGAGGTGCTGTGGGTTATTATTGTTATTTTGGGGCAGCAGCAGGGACAGGGGAGAGATCACTAAAAAGGTGAAGGCAACTGAAAATACCTGATGTGATGAAATGGCTGATAACATCCCTTGTGAAGACTTAGTGATGTGTTATGGGCTATCTGGGTGGTGGTGGGATATTTTGTATCCTCATCCTGTTATTGCTAGAGTGGAGTCTGAAGCCAGCAAACTAGGAGGTCCTGTGGGGGTCTCTGTGAAAGCAAAGTGGCCTCCCAAGCCCTGGCAGTTGCCCATCTGATCCAAACTGTTTCTGTATCTATTCAGTGTTTGTGCATTTGGAAAGTCTTAGTGTAACACTTTGTGTTTTACTCAAGGCAATGTACAGATTGCCTTTGAGCTATATCATTCTTCACATTTTCAGAAATGGATTAAGGCCCATTTTAAAATCTACTTTGCAGTAGTGAGAGCAGCAAAGAAATTATTTTTTGCTGCCACTATTACATCAGCTCAATCTCATCCAATGCAGCTGTTCTGGATAGTTAAAGGGCTATTACATCCTAGACCTCAGACTGCTGAGGAGGTGCCTTCAGAAAAGCACTGTGATGAATTTGCTAAATACTTTGCAGAGAAAATTGCTCAGATCCGTTCTGACTTGGACTCCACATTGAAGGTAGAGTTTGGGCAGGCAACTGAGGCATGTACTTGTCCAGTTTTGATGGATAAGTTTCAGTTCGTTCAACATGATGATGTGGGCAAGTTGCTTGGAGGGGTGAGGCCAAACACTTGTCTGTTGGACTCATGCCCATCCTGGCTAATTAAAGATGCCAGAGGAGGACAGGCCTAGTTATGGGACAAAAACAGCCTTGGTTACTTTGGTGGATGGCCTACACTGGGAGTTGGTCTTCCTGGATCTTTCAGCAGCATTTGATACCATCAACCATGGCATCCTTCTGGGTTGTTTGGCTGACATGGTACTTGGGGGCATTGTCTTGCACTGGTTCTAGTCTTTCTTGGATGAAAATTCCCAGAGGGTGGTGATGGGGGATTATTGTTCAGCCTTTTGGCTGTTAGTCTGTGGCTATGCTGTGTCATTCCTGTCTCCTATGCTTTTTAACATCTACATGAAGCTGCTGGGAGAGATCATTCAGAGCTTTGGGGCTGGATGTGATCAGTATGCTGATGATACCCATCACAACCTCTCCTTTACAACTGATGCCAAGGAGGCTGTGGTAGTACTGAATCATTGTGTGGATGCAGTAAAGGACTGGATGGGGATAAACAGACTGAGGGTTAATCCAGACAAGACAGAAGTGCTGTTAGTCAGTAGGAAAACCAACCTGGGGTTGGGATCACAGCCTGTTATGGATACAGTTGCACGCCCTCTGAAATATCAGGTTTGTAGTTTGGGGCTGTTCTTGGACCCAGCACTGCTCCTGGAAAGTCAGGTTGCTGCGGTGGCGAGGAGCACCTTTGCCCAGTTACAGCTGGTGTGCCAGGTGCACCCTACTGAGCAAGGCAGATCTGGCCACAGTGGTTCATGCCTTGGTTACCTCCTGGTTAAACTACTGTAATGTACTCTATGTGGGGCCGCCTTTGAAAAGTGTATAGAAGCTGCAGCTAGCTGCATCAAGTATGCATTTTAGAGACCATATCACACTGGTCTGCAAGAACTGCACTGGCTTCCAATTTGCTTCTGAACTCAGTTCAAGATCTTGGTGTTGATCTACAAGGTCTTAATGACTTGTGGCCAAGATATCTGAAAGACTGCTTCCTCCAATGTGAGTCTGCCTTAAATTTAAGATCTTCAGGGGAGGCCCTGTTGCATGTCCCAACATCTCATGAAGATATGTTGGTGAATACATGTATCAGGGCTTTCTCTGTCTCGACTGTGGAACTCCCTACCCAAGGTTATGGGTAGGCTGCCCCATCTCTTTTAAGCTTCTGGTGGGCAGCCAAAACAGTGCTGTTCCACATGGCATTCAGTGTTTGAAATTGCTGCTTTAACTATTTTAAAAGTGGATTCTGGGATTGCTTTTTACGAGTTTTTAGGAATTTTTAAAGAGTACAGTTGTCCCTTCATATTCGCTGGGGTTTGGTTCCAGGAACCCCCCCGCCATGGATACCAAAACACGTGAATACTCAAGTCCCATTATATGCAATGGCATAGCAAAATAGTTATAAGATGGCAAAATTAAGGTTTGCTTTTTGGATTATGATTTTTTAAAGAAAATTTTCAAGCCATGATTGCTTAAATCCGTGGATAACAAATCTGTGGATACAGAGGGACAACTGTATTTTAATGTGTTTCAAAAACATTTTTAATCCCAGTATTGTTTTAATCGTTTTTTATTTGTTCATTGCCTCTGGAGCCTTTGTGAGCTGGAAGGTGATATAGAAATACTACAAATAAATAAATAAATTGCTGTTAATAGCAAGATGGTGTAAAATTTCAGGCAGTACTAGATACACAAGATCTGGCAATAGTTTTGTTATACATAGAGCTATACAAATACTTGCAATGTCTCTCTCCTGACTTTTATTTATATATTTGTTTATTTATCAGCCACTGGTATTTGTTGGTATAATTCTTCTGCACCTCCTATCCAAGAGTGTAGGTTTTGTTTATTTTTTCCCAGTCTCAAAAGAAAATATATGAAAAAATGAGGACTCCTTTGATAGTGTACCTGTTTTTAGAGGTTTTGACCTAGGACTTTATCAGATGAGGCTATAGTTGCCTGATTACGATGTCATGGTAGTGCAAACGGGTTCCCGCTATCACACAACATCATTGTCCTCCTGTGGTTACTGTGTGCTCCAGCTCCCCAAAACACATCCCTTTTAATTGATGGGACAAGTCATCAATAACTTTCAATATTGCTATTTTCATGGTATTGAAGAGTGTACAAAAACACGTCCCACAGTAATTGTGAGATTACAGCGTGAATAGGTGATCCTCTTTCCTTCCTCCCTATTCCCAGTGAGAAAACGTCCAGGTGAGAATGTGAAAATGATCTACAGGATGCTCTTTTAATGAACTATCCTGTTTTGTTGCATGTTTTTAGGTTTGTTTAAGAGTTTATGTGTTGATTTAGTTTGTTAATTAAGGGCTTTTTAAGCGAACTTGCATCTTCTTGTGAGAACTGCCGAAATCTCACCCATGCTACATCAAGGAAGTAAAATCTCATTCTTAAGGTGTTAGTGGTGGTTGTGCGATTATTCTGTGGTGAAAGTATCGCACAGTTACGGCGACGTGCGATAATCAGTGTAATAATGCCACGATATTTCTGCTTTCCTGAATAGTGGAATTACAATGTTTTTAGACACTAATCTGATAAAGTCCTTAGACAAAAGATTGTCAGCCAGAGACTGGAGATCTACCATTACATTTTGATTTGTAATCTATGTATCCCCAAAGAATCTGTTTCTCTGCCTATGTATCCCCAAAGGATCCTTCTCTGCATTTTCATCTGAATGGTAAGAACATTCTGTAGGGTGAGATGGCAGGAACAATCCCTTAGCATCGAGAACCTAGGACTGCCCAGCAGGAAGCAGGAAGTTGATCTATAGCCTTGTGGAATTCAGATCCTTGGTTCTCTAGTTCTCCAGTTCCACGAGGCCAGTTCAACTTCCTGCTTCACCCAGCAAGGATAGGTTTCTTAACTCCTCTGGAGTTTTGACTTTCTTTCTTTCTTTCTTTTGTACTTCTCTTCCCCCCTCAACCCCTCTCCTCTCAAGAACCTCTTATCCAACGGACCCACTTTCCCCCCTTCTTCTGTTTCCCCCCGGCTGCCTCCCACTACACTGCTGCCCCCCCCACTCGCCTTCATTATTTTTCTGCTGCTCCATGCTCCTTGCCTACTGCTGGTAGCAGGCATGGGGGGAAACAGCGAGCGGCAAGCAGAGTGCTGCAAGGCAGCAGCAAGCGGCAGCTGCGGAGACCTCCAGCCCCCAAAATGGCGGCACCAGAGGGACTGTGAAGATGGAGCTCGCCTCCGCCTCCTCTGGCCACCAGTCCATCCCGGTGGCCCAGAGGAAGGCAGCCAACGAGGCAGAGAAGGCTCTCGCCAGCAGCCGCTCAACTACTCCCAAGGCGAAACAGCCTCAGCTGCAACTCAGGGAAGTGGCAAGGGGTGAGCGGCAAGAGAGCCAGGGATCTGCGGGGGCTGAGGTGTCCTCCCTGCCCCCCCCCAGACCTCCCTTACAGGTGGCAGAGACCACAGAGAGACTCGCAGAACCCCGGAGAAGGTAATATGAGGGAGGAGCTGCGCCAGGTCATTACGGAGGGGTTTCCCAAGCGGCCAGGCAGCACATGGGGATGGCAGTGTCCTCCAGCGAGGAGGAGAGCAATGGGGACCTAATTGAGGTCCGGGGAAAGGAATCCCCAGATGAAGATCAGGGGGAATTGGAGGAGACCCAAGACCGGGAAGACCCAGGGGACTCTGAGACTGAAGGGAGGGGAGCCTGGCTCATCCAAGAAACAGACCATCAAGCTGGCCCTCGAGATGCTCTCAGATGCCCTCCTATCAGACCAGGAGGACTCCCTCCCCAGCACCTCAGGTGCCAACAGGCAATCAAGGGGACAGACAGGGACCTCCAGACCAAGAAAGCGGGTGGCAACTGGCAAGGCAGTGGGGGCCCGAGGGTCTCCGACAGGGAGGTCCCAAGCCACCACCCATCTACCGTGGCATACGGGGGGGGGATCAGCCCCCTTTACAAACGTGTAGCAAGAAAAGGAAGGCTCTGCCCTCGAGACACTCATCTGAGGAGTCGGGTGAGTCCTCAGAGGGGGAAGGCCTGATCCTGGAGACATTACTGGGGGATGACCCCACGGGGGACACAGATGAGATCATCGCAGCAGGCAAGGAAGAGGGAACTATCTGATTCTGACACTTCAGAACCAGAAATCACTGATAGGATCTTCCAAGGAGAGAAATTCACATACCTTCTGAACAAGGCACTGACCCCCTGTTGTCCAACAGGATAGCACCGAGTATCCCCAGACCCCTAAAAGCGAAAAGGTGGCCTTCAGCCAAGCCAAGCCAAGTCAAGCCAAGCCAAGCCAAAGAGGCCCCTCTTCCCCTTCCCAAGGGCCTTCTGGAACCTAGTTTCCAAAGAATGGGACAAGTCTGCCACGGGCAGATGGGGCATGGCTGCAGCCCAAAGATTCTACAACTTCCCCAAGTAGGTGCTAGACAGGTTGAAGACCCCAGTAGTTGACCAGCCAGTGGTCTCCATGGTTTCCAATTCTTTGGTGTCCAAGGAAGGTGAAGGGTTTCTCAAGGACCCCAACAAAAAGTGGGCCAATGGCACCCTAAAGAAGTTGCATGAAGGTTCAGCCCTGGAGATCAGGGTATCATTAGCTACAGCTCTGATATCTAGAGCAGGATATCTAGATATCCACCCTACAGAAGGTACATTCACAGTGAGTACCCAATGTAACAATCTAAACAATTGCAAAAGAGACTGAGGCAGTGTGAATGGGATGGTAACAAAAGCCATATACATTTCTGTGGGAAAGACAATATGACTTGAAGGTTTAACATTTTGTGTTGAGCAAGAGAGTAATGTGCTTATTAATTTGCTGCTTTAAAATACCCTGAAATAGACTGACATAATTACAAGCATATTCTCCCTAAAAATCTTATAGCCACACAGCCATGCAGTAAATAGCTTCAAACCCCTGGAAAAGGAAGAAATCTTCAGAAGAAGGGAAAGTAGCAACATGGAAATGGCTAAATATTTTATGTTTTACAAAATGGCTGTAGCTTACCGTAATCCCTTCTGTGCTGTTGTCTAGCTTAGGCACCTGGAAAAATGGGTCACTGGTTCACAGAAGTGGCAAATAGAGAAAAGAGCTTTTGTCAGAAGGGTGCATTTCTCTTAGTTTGGTCTTAATCATAAATATGATCAATTTGATTACACTAGCACGTGACGAAAATGAAGCAGTAGCTTGATCGCCTTCTGAGTGTGGGACTGTCTCCCCCAACTCACCCATTCACACATTAAGATATGAATATAGAAACTGATCCTGTTTCAAAAACTGATGTTATAGAGCCACAGACTAAAGCTTTGGGTGTACGGTTGTGCAATAATATTAGAAAGCATTTTATACTGTTTTGCTTCTTCATGAGACTCACAGTATAGCATAGTCCAAAAGCAGCAGAATGCATTTCTCCTCCAGCTCTGCATCTCTTTCAGAGCCAACCAGTCTCCATGGCAACATATTAGACTGAAAGAGATGCGAGGACCAGGAGTGGAAAAGGAATGAGTTAGGAAGCCCCAAGAGGTGGTGTGTGTCTCCAACGTCAAGAGTCTCAGCCTTGTGATAGGATGGTTCTGTTAACTCCCATCCGCAGCTCCTGTGCAGAGCTTCTTTATCAGAACAGCCACTGATGCAGCTCCTTCAACAGCCTCTCCCTTTTGCACTTTTATTCTAGCTTTATTGTCTCTCTCTTACCGGTTTGGCTCCTGTTTCTGATTGAAGATGTACAGTTTATTGCCAGCAGCCTCTGAGCTACTTTGCAGCATGGTGTTCTGTAAAGGCAGGGAGGCATGGCTGCGTTTCACTTGACCTCTGTAGCATTTCTGTAAAATCTCCTCCTCTTCATTGCCCAAGGAGATAACGGACTATGCAGAAATTCATTGAAGCAGATTACTATGAGCTGGATTGGTATTATGAAGAATGTACGGATGGTAATGATATGCCTTCTTAATATGTCTATACTGTAGCTTCTAATATAAGCTGATTTGTCCTCTAATTAGAGATTTTTTAAATAAAATGATCTAGGTTTATGCGGCTAACGTGGACAGCTTGTAACATATCTTGGCATTTGCTTGAAGCATGCTACAGTAGATTCCTGTGCAGGGCTTTTGGCCAGTGGGAGTGGCAGCAGGACATACGGGGGATCTTTTCAAGAGAAGGAAATTGCTGTAAAATGCTTACTGTAAATTATTGCTGCTGTAGCTAACACCTAAAAATACTTATTCATGTTTTTGCTTAGGAGAACATTCAGTTTTAGAATGTGAAATCTGTTTAATCATGGGTGGATATTATAGTGTAAAATATGGCAGCATGACATAACATATTTTTAAAAGCTATTGATCAGACAGCTGAATTACATATATGAAGTCTTTGTTGCAGGAAATCATAAGAGGAAATACCAGGTAAATCATTGGAAGGTTAAATTTGGGGACTCTGTCTCCTCTCAAACTTTCTGCTTATGCCCAGTTGGCAGTGTCTTTTTTCATAACCCTGGATGTGATCATCAGTCTCATGACAGGAGCATGTGAGGAGGAGTGACTGAGACGGCCCCACATGTGTTGCAGGAAATTTGAATTTTCTGATTTGGCTACAGAATTTAATGGGCCGGCACAATGAATATGCAGAAGTTGGAATATTGTGGCTTAATCCAGCATTCTAAATGAGAAGGGTTATAACTAAGCAGGATTAAGATGATGACAGAAGAGGGAAATTTACATTGTAGCCATTTTAGTCATCATCAGGAATTTATATGTGAAGGGAAAAATTTCAGATGATCTAGTTTAAGAGGGAGAAATAGGTTGTTGTTGTTGTTGTTGTTGTTGTTAACTGCCTTCAAGTCAACTTCGACTCATGGTGACCCCATGAATGAGACATCTCCACAACACCCTATCTTTTACCACCCTGCTCAGGTCTTGCAGGTTTACACCTGTGTCCTCTCTGATTGCGTCTATCCGTCTAGTGTGGTCTTCCTTTCTTTCTTTTCCCCTCCACCTTTCCTAGCATTATTGAGTTTTCCAGTGAGCCATGTCTTCTCATGATGTGACCAAAGTATGACAGACTCAATATAGTCATCTTGGCTTCTAGTGAAAGTTCTGTCTTGATCTGTTCATTTATTTGTCTTTTTGGCCATCCACAGTGTCCTCAGCACTTTTCTCCAACACCACATTTCAAATGAGTTGATTCTCTTTCTATCAGCTTTCTTCACTGTCCAGCTCTCACATCTGTACATAGTGATGGGAAAGATGATGGTGTGAGCGATCTTGACCTTAGTACTCAGTGTTCTAGCTTTGCATTTTATGATCTTGTCTAGTTCTTTCATAGCACCCGACCCACTCCTAGTCTTTTTCTGATTTCATGGTTGCAGTCTTCTCTCTGATCTGTGAGTGACACAAGAAGTAGGAAGTTTTTCACTATTTCAATTGCCTTGTTATCTATTTTGAATTTATGTAACCATTATTTTTGTAGCCATCCTCTGTAGCCATTATTTTTATTTTCTTAATATTCAGCGTTAAGCCTGCTTTTGCATTTTCTTTGACTTTCTTTAGTAGTTGCTTCAAGTCTGTGCTGTTTTCAGCTAGTATTGTGGTAGTGTCTGCATATTTTAAGATTATTAATCTTCCTTCCTCCAATCTTCACTCCTTCCTCCATCTCTAAACCTGTGTAAAAGTTGAACAAGTAGGGTGATAGAATGCAACCTTGCCTTACTCCCTTTCCAATTGGGAACCATTCTGTTTCTTCACTTTGGATTGCTCTAAAAGAAATGGGTGTACCAACACACTTTATAGTCTTGATGCATAACCTGTACTCAGGACAGGAAGCCAGCATAAGAACGGAATACAGAGAAGTAGGTAAACAATGAAAATATTTGACTACTGTGATGAATTTCACAAATTTACTCTACATGCCAAGCCTACAAAGGTGGGGAGTTTGTGTGTGTGTGTGTGTGTGTGTATTTCTTCAAAGGACCCACTACCAGAATGCCCATTTGAGGATAACATTTTTATTTGTTTATTATGTAACTCCTGTCCTCTAAATATGGACCCTTGGAAGAACTACAGCATTTGGTTAATCTGAGTGATGGACTGCCCCAATTTAGAATGCTTAAGAACTAGAATACAGTACATCTTTTCCTGTGCTCTAATTTTAAATGACTTAAGTTGATCTTGACAAAGTTCCCAAGAGATTTCTTGATAAGGAACACAAATTAACAACATTGATAGTAAAGTAGATGTTACTGTTGCAATATGATGTACAGCGAAACAGCCCTCCTAATTAAACCTTACTCCAGTGGTTTTCTGATCTAAACCACAGATCTCTGTTATGTGTGACTTAAGTGTAAGTGGAATACAGTTGTGGCTAAATGGTAGGATTGTCACCAGCCCAGTTTTAAACTGGCCCAGCCATGGCTTATATTGTCACCTCTTAAACATTATTTTGTTTAGCCTGCCCTCAGTGTTTACCAGTGAGAATCACTCAACTGTATGGGTGTGGGGGGGGGGAGAGGAGAAATTAATATAGATATTGGCAAAAATCTTTTCAAAAAAATGTTGAACATTAGTAATGGTGCAGGTTAATACAAGGCTTTATAAAGGATTTTCCCTGTCTGTCTGGTTTATTAAAGCAAGATGCACCTGAGAAAAAGGAAGGGAAGTCTGCAGGAATAACTTCTCTGTTTTGATTTAAGCAAGACTTCATGAATGGTGTCATCCATTTCCAAGAATCGGAATTGGCATAGTTTTAAGAGGATACCATGAAGTACATCTAATTAGGACAATTCAAAGAGTGACCAGTTTTCATTTTAAATGGTGTCTGCAAACTATCACTAAGTCTGTTCTTCCCCGTTAGTAAATTTATAAACACATTGTAATATTCTGGTTTGGTTTATTACATGTTACAATAACATTTAAGCAGCATTCTTCTACTCTCTGAAGATTCAGCAATAACTCAGATTCAGTGCTGCTTTACTGTATACTGTACAGGTCGCCCCCTGTATCCGTGGGGGGTTCGGTTCCTGGATTTACCGTGGATACTAGAAACTGTGGATAATAGCAAACCCTATTAAAACAAAGGACTTCTGGTACAAACATACCATAGAGTTGCACTGGAAGACCTAGTGATTCCTAGAGATGACACCTCTCTAGATATTTTCCAGCATGACTCTATGGTATGTTTTTTTCCCCAGCTGCAGATAATTGAAACTGCAGATGCTGGTTCCGCGGATGTGTGAGGCGACCTGTGTATTGTATATTATATATCACATGTTATATATTATATATCTATATTGTATATTATATATTCAGTACTGAATTATTATACAGAAAATCCCAGATTTTAAAAATGGTTTGGAAATACAGTACTATTTTTATTATTTCTTTACGTGACTATAATTTGGCACAATGAGGTTTTGATGAATGTTGCAATAGCATATCATTAATTCAGATTTGCAGCTCTCAGGCATTAACGTCTCTCCTTCCCCCTCCCCATATCAACAACTGTGGAGTAATAATCTGAATAAAAATAATAAAAATATAAAAATAAAATGGTCTTACTTAGCATGTTTATAACTTCCTCTGAATTGAAGGAAATAAGAACCTTTAAAAGGGAGTGCATGAGATGAAATTAGTAAGAAATAGTACAACCTCATTAACTGAAGACATACATAATCTTCTCATTTAAGTTACTTTATAAATGCTACTTTCATGTTTTGTGTCTCTTTTTCTCTGTTGCCAGTTTCTTTTAGCATCAGTTATACAGTATTAATATCCTAGCTTTGTAGGACTTTTAAATGAATTGTATAGCCCATGCATCTTCTGCTTACTATTTTGCTTCCCAAAATTTACAGTACAACATACATTAAGTTCAAAATGGCAATGATTAGGCTTATTTGTTCTCACATGGATCTTACCAAAAACTGGCCTTAGCATTTATATTTTGTTTTGCATTTGCTTCCTCTTTAGAGTGTGGTTTGGCACAATTACTTGCTTGACTTTGTTCTAGCTACTGTTACACAGGTGTGGTACACTTTGTTTGCTCCCATTCTATGTGGGCTGGATTACACTGGAACATTCTTTTAATGTGAATATGGGCACGTACACAACATTGAATAAAGAAACATGATTGAATACTAGTTGTACATAGAGAGACCTGACAGCCAACTTCACAGTGCTGGTGCTGCAAATGAATAGCCCAGTTCCAACTTAGTCTTTATACAGTTGTGTATGGTTGTTCATATATGATTGGTGAAGATGTTTGATAGTACGAGCAAACTCTGTGTTGCTCTAGATTTAAATTAGTTGGGTTATTCTCTGGAGAACTGTTGGCTCAGGACTCCATCCTAGAGCAGAACTTTCCAATGATGGCCTTGTGATTCATCCTACTTTTTTTATGATATCAACTCAGTTGTGTCTAAGTTCACTTTTCAGATCTTTCATCTTACTCCTGCAGAAATTATCTTCAGTATATTTCACAAGGCTGAGCAGATGAGTTTTGTTTTCCCAAAGGACAGTGTATCTACTGATGCTGAAAATATTTTTCGTGTGTCTGAATTTTTTGCTGCCTTCTACGTGACACATAGCCCAGCTTGCTTTGCCAAATGATTTGATGGAGTCTACTAAACTTTATATGACCCAGAAGCCCTTCCTGACCTAGTGAATTTAGGTAACTCTTCCATGCTCTGCTTGAGACACACTAGCCAGCAGGTTTTGATCTTACCTGTCAGTATAGAGCAGCCTGTATCGACCTTTTTATTCTGGAGGAACCTTGAAATAATTTTCAGTTCTTGGTGAACCCCAACATAAAAATTATTATATCTGTAGTTGAAAAAATGTTTATTTTTAAATCATGAGCTCTTGCAAAACTCCCTAGTGACCTCTTGCAGAATCCTAGGGTTCCAGGAAACCCTGGCTGAGAAACCCTGGTATAGATAATATTGTTTTAGCATACGCAGTACTCAGACAAAAGGATCCTGTAATCTGGAAATATCTAATTTTAATTGGTCACACAGTAACCAGGTCTGCTACTTTGTTTTGGTATAAATGCTGAAAATGGACATTGGATGGAATGAAAGTTTAATATTTGTCTCATAAATTCCCATGTGATGGGTACATAAGAGGATTATTAAATATGCCTTGTGCCTAATGGGACATACTGATTTAAATCATCATCATCATCAATGTTAGGCCCTCAAAAAACCAAACAATCCAGGGTTTGTATTTTATCAATACAACCTGCTCCAGACTTAAGGATTTCAGGATGAAGTAAAGCAACAAGATGTTCTTTGCATCCTTTCATGTCTAAATCATACCAGATTAAAGCTTTTTACTGCTTTCTTGCATTATCAGCATCATGTTAGCATGAATATGAAGCTAATGATCTCTTCCCCTTTGGGCAGACCAGTGTTTTTATCCCCCTCCCCCAAAGTCAGCTTTCTCTCATCTCTTGTTTTCCTCCACCACTTTTTTGTCTCCTGTTATGACAGGCAGTACATCAGTACATAGAACATGAATTTAATAAGGGGATTCTGAGTTTTGATTTTTAAAATTTCATTTGGATGGATAAGAACACATAGTTTCAAACTTACCATCACACCCACAGCTTTCTGAGTAAGTCATTTCAATTGATTCACATTTCTTTCCAATTCACCACATGTTGCCCAAGACCAGTAGTTTGAGTTAGTTATTGACTTCTGCACAGAAATGATGGAAGAATGCCCTGCTCTGTGCCACCACTGAAAGTCCCTCCCGTATGTACCTGTTTTCTGTCCAGATAAAACTTACCATAGCCATGATTCATACAGGAAATTACAGCTTTTGGAAGGTGCTTAGAGCTGTCATTTCAGGTTGTGCAGTTGGATAGCAAGCAGAACTGCATACTTTCTTGCCTAGTGACTTGGGTCTATTTTTTTTTCTTTGTTTTGGTTCTCTCTCTCTCTCTCTCTCTCTCTCTCTCTCTCTCTCTCTCTCTCTGGCTTTTCTTCACAAACGAAGATTCAGGAAGGACTCATCCTGCGCATTCTGCTAAAATGGCAAGGAAGGAATGGAGGGAATTCTACATGCATAACTTATTGTACCGGTAGTTCATTTTGTGGGTCAACCTGAAACAGGTCAGCAGGTTGTGTGTGTGTGTGTTTTTTAAGCTTCCCTTTTAGAAAAATCAGTTCATCTCTCGCTCACAGGGTTTCTGTAAAAGTAAAATGGAATAATTTGATGTACACTGAGCTCCCTGGGAAGAGCAAAGTGCAAATATGACAGATAAATGTCTATTCGTCAGGTTCTTGAATGATGTTTACTTCTAACATGGAAAGTCTGAAATAATAATTGGAAGTAAATTCTGTTGTGCTTTTCATAATTTCAAATAACAAAATATCTACATAGTATATACTGCTGGTAATGGTAAACATAAGCAAATAACCATACTGATCAAAAATGGATGTTTCGATAAAAGAGAAACAAGGATCCCATTATTTTGTTAGGACATAAAGGTCAGGACTTGGGCAGCTACACATAATACTTTTAATAACTGGGCTTTCTGGTTCTCTCACTTCCTAATTTTTTTCCCATTTAAAAACACTAGACTTTTAAGGGGTTATTTTCAGATTACATTTTGATAAATTGCCCTGTAGATCTCCTGTAACAGTTTCATTGTTGATTGACTTGCTTTTGTGTTAAATTTTGTACATGGTGCTAGGGAGATTTTTAAAATCATGTGTTGTACAAAGGGTCAGATACTGATGGCCAACATTCTAGATCAGCTACTTCGGGCTTGTCGACACTATTAAAAACCTCCTTGCCCACTTTTGTATTGCCAGTAATCCAGACACATGATGTTCTGACAAGTTCCCAGCTAGTGCGGGGCTTTTAGGTGCCTGAGGGTTTTAATCCTCAGAACAAAGGATCACAGTTTTCTCCAAAATTTCCTGGAAAATTCAGATGAGCGGATGTGTGGCCAGCAGGTTCACGTTGGTGGTGGAGAGAGGAATTAGTGGTGGGTGTGGCAAGACATACTGAAGGGAACACCAGTCACATGATCATTCCCACCAGGAAGTGACCATTCTCAATAGACTCTGAGAAGTTCAAATGGCTTGATCACCATTTTTACATGGTGCTGTACTTGTGCATATATCTGGATATTGGTATATCTGCTTGGTTGATATTTATATCTGCATCTGCACACCTCCGATTATTAATGCTTAGTGATGAACGAAGCCCAGTTCTCCTCTGCTAAAAAAGGAGCCAGAGGAGTGTCCTGGACCAGGGCAGAAACTCTCGACCTCATAGCCTTGTAGGGTGAAGAGAAGGTCCAGTAGCAGCTGTGTGGTTGCTTCCTGAATGTTGATTTTTTTAAAAAGATCACTGCCCAAATGAAGGGAAAGGGCCATGATAGAACAGTGGAGGAATGCAGGATGAAAAACAAGTCCCCCTGACAGCGTTACCATGAAGTAGCTGATCACAATTCCCAGAGTGGCCGAGGCACAGCCCCTATGCCATTCTATGAGGAATTGCACAACATATTCAGTGGGGATTCCACCATCCACCCAAAGCATGTAGCATGGAGCACCATGATTCATTGGTTCCCAACTGGGCGGGCTCCAACTGTCCAGCAAGTGTATGATCCCCCTTGAAGAGGGCTCCTAGGAAATTTTCCAGAGTGAACCAGGTAACATACTCATCCCTAGGGTACAAGTCTGTGCTCCCCTCCTGTTGGTGGGCAGAATTTCAATGGGGTATAGCATGTGGTAGGTTTGTATCTTTATTGTTGCTGTCCTAATCTGTAAGTGGTATGGACCGATTGCAAGCACAGGACAGTAATGAAATGCTCATCACTTTGTATCTTGGGATCAGTGTCCTCTGTGGCAAGCAGCATCCACCCATCCACCTACCCGCCCACAGCAACTGCAGAAAGCAATGATGAGTGGGCAGTGGAGATGGACTGTAAGTTGATGTGGAGTTCCCAAACAGGCAAGCATGGTACACCCCTTTTTAATTAATTCATGGAAAATTCACATATTTGTATATGTGAAATTATACTGAGCCTGTACAAAATGACAGAAAATGTGTTTATGGACTTATTCTCTGTTGCTATAAATCAAACTTTTAAATGGAGTGTATGGGGGGGGGTGCCAGTAATATTAATCATTTATATTATGGTCAACCTTGGAAATTTAACACTCCTGCCTATGCCACTGGCTAATGAGTACTGATTTAAATTACAGTAACTGCAGTGGCAAACTGGAAAGCCATACCTCCACCATCAGAAAGGCTTGCAGAAGGTAGGAAAAGAAAACAGCACAGGGGGGGGGATGGGGGCCATGGCTGATTATCTGGTTAATTCAGCTGAACAGATGACAACTAATTGAGAGCAGGAGGGGAAAGGCAAGCAGGGATCACCAATGCCTTACAAGCTGTATCAAGGCACAGACTGCCCTGCTTGCCACCCTGGTATAGCATCTAACATCTAAGAACAATGCTGGGGGAGATGGCTGGTACTGGGAACCTGCTAGGGAATTGGACATTGTCCCAGGTACAGGATGCAGACAGAGAAGTTAGCAGCCAGGAAAATTGCAGGATAATACTAAGGTGCACCCGCAGCAACCTTCATGATAATACTAAGGTGCACCCACAGCAACCTGGCAGCTCTGATGTGTTCGTGCCACAACCCAGGTTAACAGCTAGTCCACCAAGGGTGAAGACAGGTAGAAAGATCAAGAGACCCATCCCTTACTCCCCCCAAACAAAACAAATACTAGGTGGTCAACAATCACTCCAGCTGGGTCTCCCCCCTCAGTCCCAAAGGGCATCATGTAATTTGTCAAAAAAAGGGGCAACGCTGGTTTCCAAGGGGGGGCATAATACAAATGCATGTGCGCGCGCGCGCGCACACACACACACACACTTACTTCAAGGTAGTATTCTCTCCCTGAGATTCTTCCTCCTCACTCTGAGATCTGGCAACCCTAGGAACAAAACATACAAGGATAAATCACCATTCACCCTTCTTCCTCTTTGGTGCCTCTTCAGGCACAGATGAAACAGGGCCTATCCTTTAACCATCATGGAAAGGGGCTGTGGTCTGAGGGATTGTGTGCTTCCTCCTTCCAGTCCCTTTCTTTTCCTGTCACACTTCTACCAGTGCAAAGCCAGGCTATCCTTTAACATACAGTTTTCAAAAGTTGTTTGCCAACATAAGCCTTAACTATTAAAGGTTTCTTATGGATCAGGATATCACCTTAGAACCATTTCGTACATCACCTTGCCCCAAACAAAGATGCAGTCCATGTTATATAAAGAATCTCATAATGTTTTTGCTATAGTTCCATGCATTTGAAGCCAGCCCTAAAATATCTGCCCCTAAACTTTTCACCCCATAACTGCTGGCCCTATTGAAATAACCCCTACTGTTTTCAGTTAGTCTATTTTCCTAGCAGTGAAGATCACAGGCTGTATCTTGCATCTTTAAAACCATGGTGATAATTTAAAACTAAAGTCTTTATACAGTATTTTAACTCTTTGGGATGCACTGGAGCCATGCATCATACCAAATTCCCACACTGCCTCTGTACCTGGTTTCTTTTGCTTCCTGCTGTTTAGAAATCTTACCTTGAAAGTTAGGCAACAGATTGCAAAAGTAATTCCTGCACCCTCCCATCTTCACCAAGGTATAGCTTTCTTTGTATCTCTGTTTACTTCCTGGTGGAGTTGCTATGAAACCTGTTGGAAACTACCATTTGTGTTTATCAAGGGAAAAAATATGACTGGTTTAAACAGATATTATTTTAAAAAGAAATTGCTTAGTGTTTGAATTTGCTGTGGAAAACAATACTTTAAACTCAACATAACTGGAGCCTAATCTGATGTTATAAACAGTACATGGATTACGTTTAAGCAATGATAAGCCAGATGGTTCTTCTCCCTCCCCCATCCTTCTGTATCTTCTCCATAGCTATGTTGTAGTGATTGCAGCATGCAAACTACCCAGTCATTCTAGTTGAAGTATGTTGAGCTCGGAGATTGGTTTCTGTTCCATGGAAACCTTACTTGGATTGTTTTACAGATACAGCCTCTGTGAAGATGGTTTGTACCTTTTCAGGCCATTAAACTGCAGGACTTCAGCTTAAGGATGATTTAGCTATGTCCATGAACAAATCCATAAATGAGGAAGAAAGCTTTGAATCTGGTTATAATAATGAATGTAAACACAGATGTTGTGAGAACCTGGATATCTTGGAAGAAGGTACTTAACTTGTCTGCTACTTATGTGTGAACATATGAAATTAGTTTTGTGGTTTTTATATGCACTTTACTGTTTTGGCTTTAAGATTGTGAAGGAACATCTTTTCATACTAAACATAGTAAACTTGAATTATATATTTTTTCACCAGAAAGTTCATTGTTAAATATTGTATTTTTATTCTATAACATGGAAGTTGTGTCCTCTTAAAATATTAAAGTATAAACATGTTTTGAGAGAAGCTGTTTGTAGCCTAATAGAAAATATAATATAATTGGATTATATTCTGAAGGGTCCATAGTATGTGTTTCTGGAAATTTATATTATTACTCTGGAACAGTCTTGACTGAAAGATAAAACACATAGCTCACATTTGGGCCAGAGAGAACAGAGATAGCAATGGAATTTATACTGATGAGTGATTCAACTATGGGACTGAATTTTTATGGGATTCTTGTCCTCGTAACACCACATTTTTGGGGGGGTGGTATTTTATAATCATGTAGGAATGGTGGTCTATATTGAAAGAGGTCAGTTTTAGCAGGACAGGAGAATACAGTGTGTATTCCATGGTACTTCAGCTCTATGATTTCTTAGCAAAGGAAGGGGAAACATGAGATGCTAAGGAAGAATGTGAGAAAATTGCTTATATGTCCTGAGAGGATGGGGAAACCGATGCTCTTCCTTGAACATTATTTTTGAGTTGTTTTTGAGCATGATTTGAATGCCTGACAACATGTGTTGCATCTTATGTCCAGCAGCGAAGACAAACAAGCTGCAGTTGTACTCTAGTATATGTGTTGTATCCTCTGAAATAGTTAGCTCTGAATAGAATGAGCTTTTATCACTCTATAGTCTCATTATAGTGGGAGAGAACAGTGAAAGGGTTTATGAATCTATGACAATGGGAAGTGATTTGTATTTGTGTTTCATTCAGAATAGAGAACATGGATTATTTTCACAAAGGAGTTTCTCTTAGACCTAAAGCCAAATCTCTTCAGGAAAATACCTTTCTTTCCGAGACAGTCTTACTCTCCAAGCTGAAATAGAGCAGAACAAACCTTGTGGTTGGGGGTAAAAGTTCACCACAGAAGAGTTTATTGCATAAGAGAACATTGAAAATAGGCTTCTTAAATGCATTGTAACATATGACACTGGAAACAGATTACTTCTCAGTCTGATTGCTAAATCTTTTAATGGCAAATATAAACTGGAATTTGTTAAGATAACACATTATCTTTTCAGTAGACTTTATGATTTCCAGTCTTTCTTTTGGCCTTTGTAAAAAATTATTAATTTTTTTTGCGTTGAGTTTCCATCAGCTTAATTGAAATGAATACCAACCTTCTTGTATTTGCAGCTTAGTTTCTAAGGCATCTCTACATTACAGAGTTGCTCCTCAAATTTTTTTATTTGCATTTCAAGTTACAAGAAAATATGGAATATGACAAGTGGAATATGTAACAAACTGTTGTAATTAGGAGTACTCTCTTCATGATATTCTGTTTCATTTCCTCTTCTTTCTGGTTTTCCTCGGCCTTTATTCAACTCTTTGGTGTGTAGGTGTGGGTTTAGCATTTTTGTTCATAAAAGTTATTTGTAGCTCTGCAAACTGTGGAGTTCCCTGGGCCTGCTGATGCTGTCTCTATTCTCCCACCCCTCTTGGCATTATATAGGATACATTATGTAAGGAAAAAAATTGCATGTTGACATTGCAGTGTAGAGAAAGCAGAAATTAAATGGTGGGATGGTAGACTTCTGGTGCAGAATTGCTAGGGCTGTAGGCTGCATTTCAGAGGAAGGAACTGGCAAAACCACCTTTGCGTATTCCTTGCCTAAGAATCATAGAGTTGGAAGAGACCACAAGGGCCATCTAGTTCAACCCCCTGCCCTGCAGAAATACCCAATCAAAGCATTCCCGAGAGATGGCCATCCATCCTCCGTTTAAAAATATCCAAAGAAAGAGACTCTACCACACCACAATGCATTCAACTGATTAAGAAAACCCAACAAAATTCATGGGGTTGCCATAAGTTGACAGGTGACTTTAGGGCACATCCAAATACATCCCATGAAAATTCCAGATGCAGTGAAAAAATTCTAGGAGATCTTTTAGGCTACATGCAAGATACCAGTCAGTTCTATTGGATCTTAGTGGAGGTGATGCATTAGAAACAGAACAGTCTGCCAACACCAATACCCCATCTGGCTGTAAATTAATAATGATGGGCATACTATCTTCCTCTGAAGTTTATCTACTATTACTAATCTTTTAACTGAAGAACCACTGATAAGTTTTCCATGTTTTTTTTCCGGGCTGTGAGGCCGTGTTCTGGAAGAGTTTATTCCTGACGTCAGGAATAAACTGACGTTATTCCTGATGTCAGGAATAAACTCTTCCAGAACATGGCCTCACAGCCCAGAAAAAAACCATGGAAAACCTATGGATGCCAGCCATGAAAGCCTTCAACTTCACAACCAGTGATAAGCTTACAAAGAATCTGAGGGTTATTCAAAAACAGAATTTAAAAAGTGTGAAAGTGAGATCACTAAAAAAAGATTATGGGAAAGGAAAATGGGTAGCAGTTAAAAGTACTGGATTTTTTCCAACTTGAAGTAAAAATCCCAGGGTGACAATCTCACTGAACTCATTAAATTCTCCCTTACAGAATTTAATTTATCCTTCCTTTAATGAAAATATAAATTAGTGTGGGGGTTTCAGAGGTATGTGGAAATAATCTACCTCTGGTTTCAAAAGTGGGCTTTGGTGTTTTTTTGTGTGGGGGGTCTTGGTTCTCTGGGGCTGTTTTCCCTCACTTGAGCATGCCTTATCGCCTCATTCTTTCTCCTTCCGCCTTTTTCTTAAATTAGATATTATCTATTTTAAACATCCTAGCTGTTCATCTCTCATCATATTCCATAGGCAGAAAGCATAAAAGCTTGCAGTCTGTACATACTCAGACTTACAACAGTTTAACAGCATTCTTTCCACATATCTGTACAGACACAATCCCCTTCTTCCAAGTCTTGCCATGCACACTGTCACCCATTTCTTTTTCCCTCTCCCCAGTCCCCCATGAGTTCCTTCCTCACTGTAACTTTTCTCTCAAGTGTGCTGTTTTCTCCTTGAGAAGGTAAAAACTCTCTTGTAATTCAATTGCTTTCTGCCTGGATAGTGTTCTTCAAGTAATTGTTCTGTGAGAGCACCTTCAGGGCAGGGAGGGAAGCAGTACTATCTGATGTTGTCACTGCTAGGACAGGAAAACAAAGAAGAGAACTGCAGTAGAGAGGGGTGGGGTGGGATAGGTGGGGAAGAAATGCTCATCCCCCCTCCCCGTAGATACCTGTGGCACCCACTCTCCTGAGGCATGCCTTAGAAGAGTGCTTCTTAGTATTTGGGGGGTCATGTACCCCTTTGGGAACATGATGAAAATGATGGACCCCCTCCTATTTTATTTAAATAATGTCTTTAAATATAATGTTCAAAGTGACAGGAAGGAATTGGAAGGGGGCCCCTTTTTTTGGTAACACTTGGTTCATGAACCCCCCATGGGCCACAGATTAAGAGTTGATGGATTGTGCTAGATCATTTGATGAGAAGGGCAATGTTTTCTTTTAAATCCCTCAAAGGTTAGCAAGTCTTTAAGGTGATTCTTTTCAGAATTCTTTGCCTTTTGTTTCCCCTGGATCTATATCTTGAAGGAGCCCATGGTTTTGCAGGGTCCTACACAACCTGCCTTTTCTCTTGGTAGCACATTCACCCTGCAGAAGGATAATGTGACCCTCTTTGTGGACTTTTTCAGAGAAGGGTTACTGCGCAAGAAGCTTGCGGAAGAGGTACGGTGCTGTTGCGTGGCAGGGGGTCCATTTCCGAAATGGACCCCCTGCCGCGCAACAGCGCCATACCTCTTCCGCAAGCTTCTTGCGTGGTAACCCCTGTCTGAAAAAGTCCTGTGTCTTAAGCCCAGTTTACATAATTCTCTTCCAAAGACTTCCATAAATGGTATGTTTATATTTCCGTGCAAGTTGCCAGTTGTGAATTTTGTAGGGTTTTCTTAGGAAAGGAATCCTCAGAGCTCTGAAATATACCCTACAACACCTGGAAATATAGCCTACAGCACCTGGCATTTGTTGGCAGTCTCCCACTTGAGTACTAATCAGGGCTGACCCTGCTTAGCTTCCAAAAACAGATGGGATTTGGTGACTTTAGGGTATTTAGGTGAAGGTCCATAAATGGTACACTCCAGGATTTGTTTTGGGGTATTTGCATTGGGGAATCAGTGAAAACTTCCTGGTCAAAACTTATAATACCATTGATATATATGTCAGGAGTATCAACCATTTCATTTCTTTATTTATATACACATTTTGATGGAATTTGAAAACCATGCATGGAATACACGTCAACCAGCATGCTGGATTTGTACTTTATATCATAGAGAGAGCAAATCCTCTGGGTGAATTGTTTGTCCTAATATTCCTGTTACAATTATTATCATTTTCTTGCCTCCTGAGATTTTATAAGCTAGGTGCCTATTCTGCAACAGGAATATTAGTTAGTGGCTGAATAATCATTCGATATAATAAAGGGAGCAGTTTATAGGCGGCATGTTTTGGTTTTAACGTTCTTGCTTGATAGTTTGTTTAGTCTGACAACCTCCTTAAAGGAAGCAAAACAAAAAGGGCTTGAGCAGTTTTCCTAATTGTTGCCAAAACCATTTGTCTCACTGGCAAACAGAAGCCACAAGACATGAGGCATGATATTTGATCTTGGAGCCTCCTTGTATGCAAACTATTGAAGAATACTCTAAACAAACTATGGTGTCAACATTTCTTTAAGATTAGGTAGCAAAGAAAAGATCTACCTAGAATCTCAAGTTCTCTATTATGGTGTGGCTTTACTAGCAATATAATTAGTTTGTACATGAAGCTCAAGTGATCTTCTGATGGTACTCTCTGATGTGGGTATTAATAAATGAAAAATAACCTATATCTACCACTCTGCACAGCTCATAAGGGTTTTTTTCAATCTTTTCTCCCAAAATGGGGTATTTGGTAATTCTTTATTATTATTTCATTAGGAATTTAGTCTTGTCCACATAATTTCCCATTACCATGTCAGTATGTGCTTCAAGGCACCAGATCCCATCTGGTCTTGGAAGCTAAGCAGGTTCAGCCCTGGATAGTACTTAGATGGGAGACCACCAACAAATACCAGGTGCTATAGGCTATATTTCAGAGGAAGGAACAGGCAAAGTTACCGCTGAGTATTCGTTGCCTAAGAAAATCCTATGAAATTAATGATGTCACCATAAGTCAACAAGCGACTTGAAAGTACACACACACACACATGCGCTTCATGTGTTTGACAGTACAATTTCCCATAATTGTGGGTGGTGGTACTCTTTGCAGTTGAAACAGTAACTTTGCCCCTTATGGAAACGTCCTTCCGCTCCACCTGTTGTTCTTCCTGATGATTTTATGTATAAATCAGGAATGCAAATTTGTGTGTGTGTTGTTTCCCAAAGGATCTAAGTAAGCCAGTTAGTTGAGTCATGTTGCAAAATACCTTTGTGTTGCAGAAGAGCCTGGAACAACAATTACTGGTATCATGTGAGTAGTGAGGTCATAGAATCGTAGGATCATAGAGCTGGAAGGGATCTTATGGGCCCTTGAATCCAGCCTCCTATTCAGTGTATGATCTATAGCTAAAGCATCCCGAACAGGTAGCTCTCTGGCCTCTTTTTGAAGGTTCCAGAGAAAGAGACCCCACCATCTCTCTAGGCAACTGGTTCCATTGCCAAACTGCTCTTACTGTCAAGAAGTTCCTTCTAATGTTGAATCGAAATCTACTCTCCTGTTTCTTCAAACCACTAGACCTGGTCCTATCTCTGGGGCAGCAGAGAATGGGCCTCCCCTCTCCTCTCTGTGACAGCCCTTGAGGTATTTTAAGAGTTCGATCCTGTCCCCACCTCAGCCTTCTCTTCACCAAGCTGAACATGCCCAGCTCCTTCAACCTTCCTCATATGTTTTGTTCTCTGTACCTCTTATCATCCTTGTTACCCTTCTCTTGAACTTGCTCCAACTTGTCTTTATCTTTCTTAAGCTGAGGCATCCAGAACTGAACACAGTATTCCAGATGAGGCCTGATTTGACCAGTGCAGAATATAGTGGGACTACTACTTCCCTCAACTTGGGAACTTTGTCTCTGTTAATACAGGTTAAAGTGGACATTTTCACCTTCTTTGCTGCAATATAACACTGCTGGCTCATGTTCAACTTGTGATTAACAACAATCCCAAGGTCCTTTTTGCCAGTTCAGTGCTGAGCTATGTATCCCCCATTCTATACCTGTTCATTTTGTTTTTGTGGCCTAAATGAAGAATTTTGCATTTGTTTCTGCTGTATTTCATTTTATCAATTTCTGCCCAATTTCTAATTTATATACGGTAGGTCCTTTTGAATTCTGTTCCTGTCCTCCAATTTGTTAGCCACCCTTCCCAGTTTTGTGTCATCTGCAAATTTGAAAAGGATTGCTTCCATCCCATCATGTAAGGGTGCATCTACACTGTAGAAATAATGCAGTTTGACACCACTTTAAATACTGTAGCTCCATCCTATGGAATCCTGGGATTTATAGTTTTACAAGGTCTTTAGCCTTCTCTGGCAAAGAGTGCTGGTGCCTCACCAAGCAAAAAATCCCAGGATTCTGTAGAAAGGTGCCATGGCACTTAAAGTGGTGTCAAACTGCATTATTTCTACAGTATAGATACACCCTGAGACACTGATAAAAATGTTGAAGAGTAATGACCCTAGGACAGAGCTCTGAGGCACCTCCACTCAAGAACTCTTTCCAGTTTGCAGCCATTGATGACGACTCTTTGAGCACAGTTTTTGAACCAATTATGGATACTAGTTAGGACCGTGAGCACTGTGTGCCTAAAAATGATTATGTGTCTTGTTTCCACCATTCATACATGTGGTCCGTTTCAATGTGGTAAACAGTTCCTGTGCATGCTTTTACAGTTCTTGTAACAAATTGTGTGGTCAGGAAATTTGCTTTGAGCCTATTGCTGATGCTGTTTCTTTCTCATCCTTCTCTCTGCACAGGGATAGCCTTGTGTATCAGTGTGTGCCTCTATTTTAAGGTACCAGAGCCAAAGTGAAATTGAAGGATGGAGGAATACGTTGGTTAAAAAACTATAATGGAGAAAATGCTTTATGGCTCTGGCTCTCTTTCCTGAAGCTAGGAAGCGCTGCCCTCTGTATGTCTTTGTGTGGATACGCATGCCGCACCTAGACTTCCCATAGCCTAATTCTTGCTCATACTGGAAAATGAAGGTTTATAGTCTTTATCACTGGGAAGGATAGAATTCTACTGCTTTTCTGTTGTTGATTTTAATCTGAAAGATATATTCTTTATGTGATTTCTGTTTGAAATATAATATGACTTTTAATTGGGTCAGCTTATCACAATTTGAATTTAAGCAGACCATTTGAACTTATTTGGACATATACAGTTTATATTAATTAGCTGGTTTCCTCAGGAAGCATTTCAAAGTTACCAAATACCTGACAGGGCTGTATGAAATTGCTGATTCCTACAGTAGCTGATTCAGTTGTTTTCTGAATAGAAGACTGCTGTAAGGCAAACAGTTCTCCACAATGAATTTATCTTTTACACAAATTCAATTAATGTTGAGATAGAGAATACAGCTGGTGTTTTACAAACACAATTGAATTCATTAATGACAAATTAAGACCAGATTAGTTTTGCTACACGAATGGAGAAAATCTGATACTGCAGATTAAATATACCTGTTGTACCATTCCTAGCATGCTGAGGTAATGCTATTTTAAAGTATTTTCAAAAGAAAGAAGCACACAGGGGGGGGGATTTTTCCTGTGTAGATGACTATTGTTAGGTAGGTGATTGTTGTTGTCATATGCAGATAATGAATAATTATTACCCACTACCTATGATCTGTATGTGTGGATTATAGCCTATAGAAGCATTTCCATGACCAATTCAGTAATTTATTACTCACACAGATTACTGTGATGCATAACCATCCAAAAATGTTTAATGGGTGATACATTGACCAAAGAAAAACATTGTGTGATAGCATATTGGTATTCCATCCAAAATATTATGACACTTTTGCTGGTTTTTTGTGCTAAAATGATGTAAGTTCATAAATTTAGTGGAATGCATGATTTCTTTGAGCTTAATATTTGATGAAATTTTCATAGCTTTTCTTTTTCAAATTTATATGTGGGCTATAATGCAGAAAAGAGTCTGACCACCTGGCTCCCACGATCAACCATGGAAGGCATATAATCAAATGCATAACCCATTTTATACCAGATATTTGAATAACCCTGTCTGCAGTCCAGAAGCAATCTGTATTATGGGCTCTTGTAGTCAAAATCCAGACACCACTGCTGATCTGACAATACTTCAAATACTGACAAAATTCCTACATGGCATATAGATCAATGTTTTAACATAATGCAGTTGTCACATATGGCAATCTTTATGTTTTCTACATTGTTGAAATTCTGTTACAGTTGAAATAGTTTGCACAAAAGATACCACACTATGATACCATACTATGAAAGTTTCGTAGTAAACTATTATTTAAAAAAATCTTCTAATGAAATAATATTAATAACATAAAGACTTATTTTCAAAACACATTGTTTCCCACAATACACTTCACCCTGCCCTCCCACACCATGTTCAACTACACTTGCTATATTGTATTTGGATTATCAACAGAAATCTCTTCTTCAACAAGGGCACAGTTCCACTAGACCTGTCATTATAACCAAAAACAATATAATCATCTACATTTGTAATCTAGGCAGTTATATCATAAGTGGGACACTCCCATGGGCAGAGCCAAGGTCATTTGCCTCAGAGAAAATTGATAAGGTTTGGTATGTGCTGTTGATTCTTTCATGTTTTCTTAATGAGTTCTGAAGAAATGACATTAAGACATAAAACGACATGTCAATATGCAGCAAAGATCATATAGCACACAAAGTGCCAGAGAAGTAAGGAAAAGGAGACATGATATTTAGTTCTTTTTCTGCTTACTCAGCAAGAAACTCTGTTAGGGGAAATGAAAAGCAAATAAGAATATTACTTTGAATGCAGGACTTGTCTACACAGGTGAAAAGATTCTGCTTCAAATCACATTTTCGCAGTCCGCAGTGACCCTGCACACATCTTGTTAACCCTGTATACAGCTTGCTAAAGGGAAGTGAGAGCAGCATTACCAACTACACATTTCCCCTAGCAAGCTCACTTTGGTGTAAAAGGGCAGTCCTGCTATGATCATGTATCCTATACTTTGCATTATTTTTGGCCACACAGCCACACCTTTTCCCCTTCCTGTCATTCATGTGAATGTGTGAATATGCATATAGGCAGAGGTGTGCTAGTAATGATATACAAGTATCCACACAAACACACCTTTAAAAAAAAATCACAACTGCACACCAACAAAATGTAAACACAAACAGCAGAAGTAGCTGTTCTTGGTGGGAATGATCATGTGACCCCAAACCCCAGCCCACCCCCAGCTCCACACCAAAGGCAACTTGGGGAGCCGGCCACACATATGATTATCCGGATATTCCAGGGAAATGCAGGGTAAAAGGCAAGTTTTAAAAATTCGGATTAAAGCCCCTGGGCATTGTAAAGAACCACATTCCGAGTGAATCATCAAGAATGTCATGTGTCACAATGTCAGTGACTAGGAGGTGATTATGATTTTTTCAGCAGTATAGACAAGCCCACAGAGTCCCTTTTTGTTTCCATTGGGATATCCTGTTAGAGGCAGGACTTTGCAGAGCTTTTGTACATGCTCTTTTTAGTCTGAAAGGCACCCTGAAGCCAACAATCCTCTAATCCTGCTTGGTTGATGTTGTAATGACAGTGAATAGAGTTTATATAATCACAGGCCTGATAGTACGGATTACTGACACAAACAATTTAAGGAAGCTTACTAAGGAAGGTCTCCATCACTTCTTCCTTCCTGCAACTACCTGCCCATTTTCCTGGAAAGCCTCCACAGCAGTTTGGGAGAAGTCTGGGAACTTTATGTGAGTTGGAGTATGGGAATAACCTGAGTATTGTCCAGAATTGGGTTTCCCCACTCCCCAGTAGTTCCTTCTCATTCCCCGCTCCATTGACTTCCTTAAGTTGACTTAGAAGTCTTAAGCTACAGTCTTCAGAAAGCATTTACATTTCTTTTTTTTATATATATTTTTATTATTTTTATATCTCATGTAAGAATACAACGTTATACTTTATACTTACTAACATGTATCATTGACATACTTTACATTTACTAACATATATTATTGACATATACATACGCCTCTTTGTAAACATTTATACACTTACTACATTCACATTTAACATATCTAACACTGAGGTCACCCTCTATTAATCAAAATCAATAATTTACAAGATTTAAAACTTCTTGAGTATTTACATACAATTTTTGAAATTTATCCTTATAACTTGATATCCTTAAATAACTATAAATATTGAAACCTCCAGCATATTTATACCTTCCTTATAATTTATATAGTCTAACAAGGGTTTCCAGTCATTTATAAAATTTTCAATTGATTTGTCCTTTAGTAATAATGAGAGTTTATCTGCTATATTGAGCACTTTTAAGAGCCAGCTTTCTTTGGTTAGTATCTCTGTAGTCTACCATTTTTGTGCATAGAGCACCCTTGTGGCAATGATCATATAGTGCAGCATTTTACGATTTTGAATTTTTAGATGATTGTCAAAAATTCCTAGTAGCATTAATTCTGGATCCAGACATATTTTGAGTTTTAAAATTTCTTGTATCCCAATTTGGAATTCATGCCAAAAAGTTTTTGCCTTGGAATATGTCCACCAAATATGGTAAAACGTGCCATCTTCTTTCTCACATTTCCAGCAGTGTTTATTTGGTTGCTTATAAATCTTGGCTAATTTAGTTGGTGTCAGATACCATCTAAATATAATTTTGTAGATGTTCTCTTTGAGATTGTAACATGCAATTTCTTTTATCCCTTTTATCCATAATTTTCCCCATTTTTCCAAATCTATATTATGGCCTATATCTTGCAACCATCTAATCATACAGTTTTTGATCAGTTCTGATTCCATTTCTAATTCTAGTAACATTTTGTACATTTTAGAAAGTAGACGTTCTTCATTTGTGCACAGATTAATTTCGAATTCTGTTTTCTTAATCTCAAAATCATTTTTTCTGTCAATTAAAAAGCCAAGAGTTATTTTATAGTTCTCATCTTCATTACAGTTCAGGACATGGTAGCTTTATTTGTAACCAAAAATAAAATGGTATAAAAGTAAATTCAATTTGTAATTATTTTCTGAATAAAATTATAACAACACAATACTTTTGTACCAAACCAAATTATATATAACACATTTTATGCTCCTAAAGTAACAAAGAGAGCCAGCATGATCTAGTGATCTGAGTGTTGGACTAGGACTCTGGGAGACCAGAGTTCAAATCCCTGCTTGGCTATGGAAACCTACTAGGTGAATCACATTCTCTCAGCCTCAGAGGAAGGCAACAGCAAATCTCCCCTGAACATAAACCTTGCCAAGAAAACTCTGTGATAGGTTCACCTTAGGTTGGAATCTACTTGACGGCACACAAGTTGAATCTATAAAGCATGTTAATATTGTGTTTGCCCGTTTTTCTGAAAATTTCAATCTTTTCCAGACAAGGTAGGGACATGCTTTTCCCCCTATTGCTTCAAAATTTCTGGAAATACTATATCTCTAATTTAGAAGTGAGTTATTACAATGTTATTTGAAAGTTTTAAAAAATTCCAGTTGAACTGAGGAATTTTAATATTTTTAGAAACATTAAGCCATTAAGCCACAGGCTTCTGTAAATGAACTTGGGAGTAAACTCTGCTGAACACAGTTTGACTTCGTTCTGGGTGGTCACTTCTAGGGTCAGCCTAATAACTATGTAAAGTGGTGGAAATTCACTATTTGAAATGTTATTTTTTTCCTATCTATAATATACCATGTTTATATCAAATACGCAGAACTGGTTTCCATACATTGGGGAAAAAACATAAATTATTTCCTTTGTTTTGTTCTAGTTTTATGTGCTGAAAGAGTGGGCCAGATGACTAAAACATACAATGACATTGATGCTGTTACACGTCTTCTTGAAGAGGCAAGTATCCCATGTTCAAACGGAATACTAAAATGAATATAACACATTTTGCAAGGTGTTTATCTCACATGGAACCAATTGTTTTTAAGCCCCCCCCCCCTTTTAGGTAAATAGAATAATTACACAATCCACACAAAATTAAGGGTGTGTGTTAATGGAACACTGTCACCACTGTTAACCGTATATTGCATTTACGCATGAAGGCGGCAGTAGAACATTGGGTTTGAGCATCACCCTGAACATCACATACCCTGCTAGTGTTGGCCTTCCTCTTGTTGCTGTACATACATTGGTATGAAAGGCCCCTTTGCATGTAGGGCCCTTTCATGCTACTGCCTGATGTACCGTGCTACTGTGGCTAGTAGTTCCAGTATTACCCTCCTGCACATGTATCAGTGAGCATGCTGGATGCGTGTGAACACCCTTAAAATAATAAACTCTGAAAACAAGTGCAGATTTCATTTACAGTAAATATGAGACCAAGTTTTTATTGATTTTTTCTTTACTATTCCCTTTGTTTTCATGTGCTGCTAAAGCATAGGTTAATAGTCTAATGCCAAGTGTACAAGTGGGTAAATGGTGTAATTGTACAAAATGGTATGAAGTAAAAGGTATATATATTTGATACCAAACTACAGCTCCAACAACCAGTATAGAACATAGCAGAGCTCATGTTAGATAAGGCTAACGCTCATTAAAAGCAGTGGGATTTAGGACAGCCGCAACTAACTTTATTAGTTCCAGTGTGACTTTCATCACAACTAATTTTGCTGCATGAAGGCCTCTCTGTTTAACAGTAAATGACAGATGGAGTTCACCAGCCAATATATTTTACGGATTTTTTTCAATTAGTTGTGAACTGGTTCCATTGTATACAAAGTCAACTGTGTTCATTAAATGTAAGCAGTAAGATTAAAAATAAATAAAAAGTTATTGTTGATGGCTTTAGAAGAATTCCATCACTGTGGTACTCTGATCTTGGGCTTATTTATTGGAAGTTAGACCCACTGACTTTAAGGGGATTTCCATGAACGTGGCTTTCAGATCACAGGGATTTTTGTAATTTTAGGCATGGCCAACATGGAGTACATTGTACTGAAATTACATAGGGGCTTACCACACTCCGAAGAAAAGCAGCAGTGCAGCAGGAAGGTTCTGTCTTCTGTTCTGCCTTACTGCATGACGTTGTTGTTCTTTTGTCACAGTCCCGTGGAAGACCAGGGTAAAACCATGTCTTTTTGCTAACCAGAAAAACCCGTTAGCAAAAAGGTGTTTTACCTCGGTCTCCCATGGGACTGCAATGGCAGAACACTGGAAGAATGACAACATCAGGCAGTAAGGCAGCATGGAAGACAAAACTGTCCTGCTGCACTGCTGCATTACTTCAGAGTATGGTAAACCTCAATGACTTAAGAGTAAATCAGTCAAAAACCAAGGCTGAAGTAGGAAACCATAAAACCAGTTGAGCAGCATTGATCAAGTAATGTTAATGTTAATGTTAACTTCTCAGAACATCATGCCAGGATGGCAACCCACTTCACTGTTCAACATGCAAAAGTTTGATCAGATAACTTTGCCAGCATCTTTAAACTGAACTTGAAAGGCCAGCAGTAAGTGTTGTAGGAAAGCCAGGCAAGCAATAAGTTTCTCAGGTAGGTTGAAACTAGTACTTCAGTAGTGGCCAGATGCTTCCCTTAAGAAATGAACAACATTTCTTTGCGTGGATAAAGATTGAGTAGAGACCCTCTACCCAGAAACATCTATTGAGGGAGAGCCTTACTCATTCAGTGTATGTACACTATAATGTTCCCTTCACTGTTAAGTGTTTTTGTGTGAGTGTGTGTGTTTTGTATTTTACTGGAGCACCCTTGATTCTTCAGTGCACAACAGGCCTTAAGTTATATTCAGTTTTATGTTGCAAACAATCTAAATTCTAGATGGTGATGTTAATTTACTGTCTTTATTCAGGTTCCTGAGCTTTACTGGCTGTTGTCCTCTTTTTAACATTGTTTGAAGTCTTGGAAACAAATAACTGACAAAAGAACCTCTCTTGTGAAAACCCTGTGTCATAAACATCACTATACCTACCCATGCATTTAAAACTTCATTTATAAAGTGCTTATTAACTCTTCTGGAAAATCCTATTACTTCTAATGCTCACTAGAAATATTTGCCTCAAGTGTGCATGTGAAATACATGTAGTGCCCATTATTATAGGTATAAAAAAGAAGCAAATTCTCATATGACAAATGTTTACCTAATGAACTTTCCTCACCAATGTCTAGCACTTCTTCACAATCCCTTCAACCCAATCACTCTTCTTGCAATTCTTGATGCAAAGAATTGTATGGAAATGCTTTTAACTTTTTGTATAGTGATGTGTAGCATTTTCTTCTTGCTTATCCCCTGATACTGTACCTTATAGTTCCAGCATTACAGGACTTAACTGAGTAGATTTCATTCACAATCCCCCCAGCCTCAGTTCTGTACTTGTAACACTGAAATGATAATACAGGCTAATTATCAAACAATTTTCTTGCAAGAGCTGTGTGCCTTCAAGTTGCCTGTTGACTTATGGTGAACCCATGAATTTTGTAGGGTTTTCTTAGGTGAGGAATACTCAGAAGTGGTTTGCCAGGTCTTTCTTCTAAAATATAGCCTAGAGCACCTGGTGTATGTTAGAATCATAGAAACTATAGGGTTGGAAGAGACCACAGTAGCCATCCAGTCCAAGCCCCTGCCATGTAGGAATATACAAACAAAGCACTCCCACCAGATAGCCATCCAGCCTCTGTTTAAAAACCTCCTAAGAAGGAGACTCCACCAAACTCCAAGGCAGCATATTCCACTGTTGAACAGCTCTTACTGTCAGGAAGTTCTTCCTAATGTTTAGGTGGAATCTCTTTTCCTGTAGTTTAAATCCATTGCTCCATGTACTAGTCTCTGGAGCAGCAGAAAACAAGGTTCCTCCTTATTCAATATGACATCCTTTCAAATATTTAAACATAGTATCATGTCACCTCTTAACCTTCCCTTCCCTGGGCTAAACATGCCCAGTTTCTCACAGGGCATGGCTTCCAGACCTCTTCATAAGGCATGGTTGGCCTCCTCTGGATACGCTCCAGCTTGTTAATATCATGTTGGCAGTCTCCCATCCAAGTACTAAGCAGGGCTGACCCTGCTTAGCTTCCAAGATCAGACAGGATCTGGTGCCTTTTGGGTATTTATTGAAACAATATAGGTGGCACACTTATAACACTTAGAAAGAATGCTGTGTAAATAACAAAGGCAAATAGACTATAAAAATATGAATTACTTAACTTTCATGTAAGTGCTTTACAAGTATATTTGTACAGTACAATGATAGAGGAGCCATCAAATTATGCCATAAAGTTGGATTATATTGTCTGTCTCTGAGTGTTTCATACACACTGTTAACTTATGCCCATCAGCTTTCCCAAATTATCTCTGGTTGTCTCTGGTGCAGTAAAAGGAACAACAATAAGCACTAATTATTGGTTTCTTTGTTTCAGAAAGCAAACTTTCTTGTTTCTCCTAGAACATAAATTAACTTTGTGCTTTTGAAAAGTGACTATTTTCTAAATGAATCAGTAACTGAGATGAGGTTTTTTTTGTTTTTGTTTTTTGTTTGTCCCCCCCACCCCATTTTTACAGAAAGAGCGGGATTTGGAACTAGCTGCTCGGATTGGCCAGTCATTATTAAAGAAGAATAAAACTCTAACTGAAAGGAATGAATTCCTTGAAGAGCAAGTAGAGCATATCAGAGAAGAGGTAAGAACACACACCCTTGCTGAATAGTGACTTGTTTGTAATTCAGAAACTTCCTCTTTCCTATCCAAAATCAAACGTGTTTTCCTTTGTTTGCTCTTTTGTCTTATTATTTCCTCCTTGTCTGTTCTGTACAACAGATGAGATGGTAGGAGGTCTGACTTATGCAAAATATTAAAGATTGATTCCTGAGTTAGAAGAGATTGATTCATTCATTCATTTAATATCCTATATTTCTCCCAATATGGGACCTAAGGCAGCTGACAGCTTAGATTAAAACAGAATATAGCTAAAAACCATAATATTAAAAAACAACCCAATTTAAAGCAATGAAACCAATGTATTGTAAGTTCCACCACTACTTCAGCTATACTTTATAGCCTATCTTTCTACTACTACTGATTCTCAAAGTTGTATCAGATTTGCTCAAACTTTGTTACCATTTCCATTTCCTCTCCCTCCATGCCTCTCAGTGAGTCTTGGCACCTTACAGGTGTTGTCTATGGGTGCTTATACACTGACATTTCCCATCTGTCTGATGGGTTTAATGGACCCCTTGTCCTTCTTCAACTGTCACTGTAATGTCTGCTTGGCAAGATTCATTGTAGTTAATTCCAGTCTTGACATCCAGTTTATTGGTCTTTCACACCCTAGCCTGCAGTTTCAATTAAGCCTTTCTAAATAGGTCTGTATAGACTTTGTGTGTTACCTAACACTCAGGTGTATTTTCTCACCTCTTCAAAGCATTGTTTGTACTATGTTTCCATATATATTTGCTGTTAATTTACAGTTGCTTTTGACCCTGTCTAAGGATTTCTTTTGAATTCTAAATACTTCATCATACAGTATCATTAAGAATTAATGTTTTTCCTTATCGCCAATGTTTCCAGTTTTTTCTCATTGTTAAAATTCAATATTTTTGCCTTATGCACCTCAGTAGCATCACATATATCCTATGTATTATTGGCTAGATTAGTCACTAAATTATTGCAATGGATTCTAATTCTTAATATTCTTTGATATCTGAGAATGATACATGACAGATATCCAGTTCTCCCCCCACTTTTTTTTTTTTTTTGCTTCAGTAAAACATAGGCTGTAAAATGAATTAACAGGAATAATTGACCCTGCTGTAGGAATTGTATAACTCAACTTTTTGCTGCTTTTTTGAACAGCTTGTATTAAAATCTTTAAGACATGTAGAGGTGTGTGTGAGGATATTAACCAGTAGAGGGCTTCCATTAATGGAACATATGCTCCTTCAGAACATCAGTGGTTTAATTCAGAAACAGAAATGGCTGATTACCCAGTTGTCCTGGACCAATTGAAGTTTTATTTGGACATTGTTTAGAATTCAGCTGATAATGACAGGGCGAAGACTTTAAATTAGCACATTAGTATGTGATGCTAAAACCTTGTTTAGCACTACATACACAACACAGAAGAAACTGAGATAAAGCCTCAGGCTCACAGACTCCCCATCTTTTTCTCCTGCAAGTCTGAATGATGCAGGCATTTAGTATCTCATTCTGCTCATCTTGGCTTCTCCTGTGTGGACTAGAAATCATAGTGTATCAGAAGCTTGGTTCATTTTCATAGCAAGCCTGCTTTATACTATGGTTTGTACTGCTGCTGGTTTAACTAACCAGAATTTGTGGTTAAGTTATCTGTTCCACAAGCAACAATAAGCTAAGATTAGAGGGAAATGAAACTAAAGCTGACATCTCCTTTCCCCAGGCCCAGAGCTTGGAGATACCTAGTTACAAAAATTAACTTGTATTTGATTCTCTCCCCCACCCCCTGGTAACTAAGTTCTCACTTAGTTCAGTATGACTGTAAGTCAGTGAGGAATAAGTACACTCCTTTGGCAGTATAACTATAATTTTTTAAAATTTATTTCTTTGGTGAAAGAGGTGATAATAAATACAATAAATTGTGGTGAAGGAATGGTTAAATGTCGGCTTGTGCTGCCTCATGTTCTCTTTTGTATGATAAGGCAAAAATGAAGAGGACAGAAGGAGAGTGTGCTTTTTATTGCCAACTAGTGCCTTGTCCATATCAGATGTGTGAGTGTTTTAAAAGTCACTGTTTTAATAACTTGGGGGAGACGAATTAGGAAGCCTTGTAACTATAAACAAATAATTATTTTTTAAAGTAAAATTTCAAGTTATGTCCTGGTCACAAAAGTGTAGGGAGGATGTGTGAGCATGAGGATCAGTCCAGCTCTTACATGTAGCACTCAGCTCTCACTTGTGTATTCTTATATCTAGATTAAGTTTGACGCTCATGGTTTGGCACTTACAGTATCTTCCAGCAAACACGAAATTTTAGAAACATTAACAGAGCTGAATACCTGTCTTCAGAGTTTAGTAATTAAAATGTTCTCCATCTTGAGTTTTATCTAGTACATAATGTTGTGTCAAAGTGTAGTATGTATATGCCTTTAGAAAAATGTGGAACATGTGGTTGCCCATTAGCAGATTTGCAGAGGATGTGGTGCAATTGCATGCAAATTCGGTGGAACGCTCTTGCTCATACTCTTTGATGCAAGGAAGGTTGCCTTTAAAGGTGTGCATATTTCCTGGGTGCATTCCCTTGCAGGACCTGTTCATTTGACTGTTTTGAGGCTATAGGGGCATCTGACTTGTCTCCGGTTTACACTATTTTAACCCTTGTGAGCCAGGCATGTACTCCATAGTGCAGTTATTTTCTTTTTTCTTTTATTTCCTTATACGTAGTCTTTAAAAACCTAACTTTCCTTTTTGTCCTGTGACATCCTCCTTTTGTATATTATCTTCAATCCTATTAAAATTTAATTTTTCCTTCTGTCTCAAGGACAGAGCCTTCCCCCCTTTCCTTTTCAAATAATTGCTACTAACTTCTACCCTGTACAACTCTTTCCAGTAGTACTAAATTATGAAAACTGAGACTCAGACGCATTTTAAGGCACTAACGAAAATGAGGTGAGTGCATTGGAGTAAACACTTTACTGTATATCCACATGCTTCAGACATAATCTCTGGACTGTGGATTGTAAATGGATACGTTTGACTGTAAATTGCCTCTGAGAGCAGATATAGCCACTTAGTATTCTAGTAGCATAAGCAAATGTATGGGTCATCTTAACAGATACAGCCAGTCTTTACTGTCTTCCAACGTTAAGAGATATTCAGATATATCTAGTTGAAGTATGTCATTACACATACTGGTTCCTTACTAAAAAAAAATCTTAGTTGGGCTTAGTATGGATGGTATTGATAGTTTTTTGTTTTTGTTTTTTTTAAAAAAAACATTTTAAGTTCCTCTACATTAATTCTTAGAGTTTCATTTACTTCTAGGAATTTCTTTTATGGGCAGTTTAGAACAGTAGAGACTGTTCACTGTTGTCAGTTCAAGCCACAGGAGTTTGGACCACTAACCACAAAGCACATTCAGTTCATAGTCTTCATATGTGCACATGATGGCTTTGGGTCTACTTCTTTTCCTCTTTATAATTTGGAACAAAAATCCCCTTTTAAATGACACTACACTTGCCATCTTTCTTTCTTTCTTTTTAACAGTCCAGATGATGTGGAGAATAATTTGAGGTTGACTAACCATAGCTCTCTTTTTTAAAAGCAACACTGTTGATTGAGAAATTTGCCCACACCTTCACGTTTAATTTGATGAACAAGGGCTCCATATTAAGTGATGTGGGGGGTTGTTATTAAATGTTAACTGCGTTTTGAAACAAATAATTTTGTTAGCTATTTTTCTTTTGTACTTACTATCTTCCTTTTTCTCTCTTACCTTGTGTCTGGCTACACATGGCACTGTCTTGGGTTATCTGCTGACATACACAGGAGGTATACCCCCAAGTGATGCCGCATCTTTTGTTTTTGAAACATAATTTGGCAATAAAACTAAATATCTTAAATTCAAGTAGTTTGTATGAAGTAGTGAATTGGACTTTTTGTCTTAGCAACAAAAAATACTATATAATTGAAAAGACCTGTGAACTCTCTTCTTTCTCAGCAGTATACTTGCAGAATTCAGCCCCATAAAATAATATGCAGAAATGAAGCTGCATGTTGCATATGTATTTCTAGACCTTAGACTATGGATACAGAATGGGTATGTGTAGGTTTCTAGTGCCTTCGTCTCATTTGCAAGAGCTCCCTGCCCCCATGCATTTTTTAAAATCAGCGTCTGACTCAAGATGAGGACATCTGCCATAGCAACTGTTGAGGCAACACTTGCAGGAATCTGTGGTGTCTCTTCACTATAGCTTTTGTAAATGTAGTCAGCACTTAGGATTCCAGCCAAGAACTAGCCAGCATCCTTTGCAGACTAAGCATTTGATGTAAAGTAAAGCCCTCTAAAAAAACAGTGGTGCACTGTTTTATTGGTCTACTTTGAGATGAGGTAACTTTCTGATAGTTATCCTCTGGCACACTGAATGCCACATAGGCACATTGTAGTAACTTGCTTACCATTGTCGCAGTTCTCAGGTGTGATTTATCACCAAGTTTTTTCAGTTTTTCTTCAGTGTACTACCATTAATAACAATAACTACAGTTATTATTATGACACAGTGATAAATTGAAAACTGTGACTGAGAAGAAGGCAAATAATAACCTTCCTTTAGCTATAACAGATATTGAAATTCTTGGTCTACGTTCCCCACCCACCCCCAACACAGAACATATCTTTTTAAGTAGACTTATTAGTGTGAACCATATAATAGTCAACATAACTGCCTAAGGTGCATTTGAAAGACACGTGACAGCTTTTTCTTCTTCATTTGTTTAGGTTTCTCAGTTGCGTCATGAACTGTCCATGAAAGATGAACTGCTTCAGTTTTATACCAGTGCTGCTGAAGAGAGTGAGCCAGAGTCTATCTGTTCAACTCCGTAAGTCTAAGATGGGAGTTGCTGTATCACACTATATTGTAGGAGGCCTGTTAGCACCCCTGTGCCCCATCTGGCACCATCATATGACTTTTGCATCCAAAATTGCTTTCAAAACCCAGAGGTAGCTTTTATACCACAGCTCCTAATAAAAAGAAAAGGGCTTATGTCTACTTGTACACGTATCTTATTATTAGATGTTCTTATCCTTGCTTTTATGTCTGTGTGCACAGTCAGAGACTGCTGTACAGTTTACTGCACTATTTAGTGTCTCCCTGAAATGCCCCAGCTGCAATGTCTGTGATGTTTTCCTAAACACCTTGAAGGCAAAGTTGCTTGTCTTTCTCCCTAGCTAGACTCTGCAAATGTTGACAGTTCTGTGGGAGCTTTCAGAGCACCACCAAGTTATGGAATGTAGGATCAGTTTCAGTTACTGCATCCCAAGGATTTGCACGGGATACTTCTTAGGGTTAGAGCAATTACATGGCTTCATGACCTTGCTCTTCTTGTCTGATGAAATCATACCAGAGATGGGTAGACAGAGGTAATGTTAAATGGCTATTACAGGAGGGCATTATGCTAATTGCATTAAAGGAGACATTATGCCAATTGCGTTGAAGCGTATCTTCTTCTGAAGGCACACTCTATGAACCTGGTCCTTGAGCAAGCAGGGATCACCAGCATTGAGGCCATGATATTGAGAACACAGCTGTGCTGGGCAGGGCATGTTTCTAGGGTGGAGGACCATCACCTCCCCAAAATAGTATTCTACGGTGAACTCGCCATGGGTCAGCGTAAGAGGGGCACTCCAAAAAAGCAATACAAGCACTCCCTGAAACAACACCTCAGGCTCGGCCAAATTGATCACCAACAATGGTCCGCCCTGGCCTCACATTGGGAGGCATGGAGACGCACTATCCACAATGCTGCAGCCTTATTTGAGAACTCACGCTGAACAAGTCTTGAAGAGAAATGACAACGCAGAAAAAATCACAACCCGGAAACATCACCCAAGGAAACCTTCTGCTGTGCTTTCTGCAACCGGACTTGTCTATCTCGGATTGGCCTTTTTAGTCATCAGCGCACTTGCAGAAAGCGCAGGATGAGTCCTTCCTGAATCTTTGTTTGCGAAGAGAAGCCAGAGAACTATGAACCTGGAGGGGTTAAACTGCTGTTCCAAATATCCTATTTTGGACATATTGATTAAGGAGGCATTCCTGGATGAACTGATTATCTATGTCCATTTCCGTCTGGCTTCAGACCTGGATACAGGACAGAAACAGCCTTGGTTACCATGGTTGATCACCTTCTTCAGAAAAGAGGAAAGAGACGGAGGAGTGCTAATCTGTTGATTCTCCTTCACTTCTTGCTTTTGTTACTAGTGACCTTGGGTGGCCCTTTGGGCTGAGTGTTGGGGGAAGTGAGTTGCAGTGATTCCACTCCTGTTTTCAGCATCATTATCAGAAAGTTGCATTGGGAGACTTCTGCTCAACTCTATGGTGGTTATATTGCGGGGCCCCACAAAGTTCCATCTAGTCTTTCAAGCTAGTTAAAAGATCTATATGAAGCCACTGGAAGCTGTTTTCTAGGGATCTGCAGCATGATATATGCTGGAGCTCCACATCTCTATACCATATGAATTAGGAGGGCCTTTACATGTGCCAGACTGGAGTCACTTGTGGACTGAATGAAGACCAGTAAACTGAATGTAGATCCTGAAAATACAGAGGTTCATTGGGTAGACAGTTCACAGGTCAGGGAATTAGGCCAAAGACCTGTTTTGGATGGTATAGAATTACCCTTGACAGAGCAGGTAAGTAGAACCTTACTTGATTGCAAACATTCCCCAATTCAAAGCTGTCATTAGAAGGCCAGGTAGCCTCAGTGGCAAGAAGTGCTTATGATCAGCTAAGGTTGGTCCAACAGCTATGGATATTTCTATCCACGGTAGTCCATGTTCTGATAATTTCCCAGTCATTCTATGATGACATTCTGGAGGCTGAAGTGGTGACAAGGTTAGCAAAGACTGACCATATAACACCCACTCTGAAATTGTTGCACTAGCTTCTAGTGAGGGAGTGGGCCCAATTCAGAGTATTAACACAAAAAACAGTAACTGGTCAGGACTCAGGTAATAAAAGGGCTGCCTGAGCCAATGAAAATATATCTATTTGTACAAGATTTCAGGAAATAACTCAAGTGATTAATTTCTTTTTTGCCACTGCTCTTTGTATTGCTTTTTATGGTATTTTGGCAAATATTTGCAATTTATGATTTAGATATTTCTAATTTTAGACATGCAGTGGTGTCATTTTTAGACTTCTGATTTAGGTGTTTTTATGTGAGATCTTAATTTTGGGGGGGTGGAGGTGGGTTGGCAAGACTGTGAGGTATCCTCAACTCTGTAAGAAAGGGTAGGGTATAAGTCAGATAAATAAATAGACAGACAGTATGGCAGCACTGTTAAATATTTCATCTAATTGATCTATTCAGTAATACAGAACTATAAGGTAGACTGTCCAAATCACACCCAGAACCTGAAGCTCACGGCATGCATACCCCAGTGGCTTATACCAGTTAAGGATACAGGGTAGTTACCCTGCCTGTGTGCCAGCAATTTTCTTTTCCTTTTTGCAGCAAAATGTCAGCCATTTCACTTTTGTTGTAACCAACAGTAGCTCCAGCCAAGTGCAATCATTTCCAAGAATTTCAAGCAACACAGCAACATTTTTTCAAATTCATGTTGACATGATTGTTTGTTTCTTAAACAACAAATGTGGGAAAGGAGAAGCCTTGCTTCTCAGGCCACCGACTATACGGGCAACACTGTTACTGTCAAGAAAATTGCTTGCCCCCTCTTTCTGTGTGTCTTGTGTTTTGTTCTTCCATGTATTGTATCAGCTGTAATGTTTTAAGATTGCTTTTTCCTAAACATGTGCTCTCATGTGGAGAGCAGATGCTGGTTTTCTTTTATATCTTAAAGCATAAGTTTCTCTACTGGAACTGGGTAGAATACAAAAAAAATTGCCGTGTTAGTAGTTTTATGTTTAACTTTTCTGGAACCCTGTGGAAATGATAATCTTACACAACCCTGGCTGCTGAAATCTTATTCAGCTCTGGCAGCTATGTACCCTTACCACAGACATTGCATAAAAAGGAGGAGGAGGAGGAAAAATATGACAATCTTAATGTGCCTTTTACCAGGTTGAAGAGGAATGAATCATCTTCATCTGTCCAGAACTATTTTCATTTAGATTCTCTTCAAAAGAAACTTAAGGATCTTGAAGAGGAGAATGTCGTGCTTAGATCAGAGGTAATATCACTTCCCCAGTATTTTAGGTACCATGATTTTGCATCCCCTTTTTCATCACAATCAATTTGGATTGACAAGTAGCTGTAGCTGCATAATTTTCTGTAATTTATAACTACTAATATATGCCTTCCATCTACCCACCTGCTTTTCCGAGTCACTTTTTGCAAATATTACAAGATTGTAGAACTTTCTGCTTAAGGACTGGCTCACACTAACAGCAGGTAAGATGGTGGAACTGTTCCTAGACTGCAGGTGACAGATTGTTATGTCTTACATGTTGCCTTTCCCTTTCCAGTCTTAACACATAGAAAAAGAAACACCATGGTCTTGAAAAAAAGACTAAGAAACATATTAAGTAATTAAATAATATTAAATATAAATAAAAATAGACTGTCAAGGATCAGTCTATACCATATCCTTCCTGGTATCAAGTTTTCTATGTATGCATAGTTCTTTTTTATGGAGATTCATGTGAACTACCAGCTATAGTGTGAAATAGTATAGTCCAAGAAGAGTTGGCATCAGGTGAGCATTACTGGGCTCTGGCTGACTGTTCAAAGACTGCTACTCTGGTGAGGAATGGGGCCCACTCCTGTTGATGACTAAAGGGAGAGAGCTGTTTGTCACCTCAGTGCTGCTTGTCACTCATTCTCTTGTCTCTCAGGAAACAGCTGATGGTGGCCTGGTTGAGGAAAAAGAACCAGTGTTGTCATGAATTGCTCACTCATCTGCTGCTCCTTTTGCTTTGAGCCTAGAGCACAAAAGCTAGAAAGTAAGCAGCAGCAGCAGCTGGTGTTCTTTCTCCTAGCTGAGGTAACTGTTCAGGAGAGAGCAGGTGATCAAGTGGCAATGGTGACAAGAAGAAGCCATGTTTGCTTCTGGGTGATTTGCAGGAAGGGAAGGAAGAGGAAGTGCTGCCTGTTTACCTCTTCCCCAGAATACTAGTGTGGGATAGGATTAGAGTGAGTAGATGGCATTGAAGAGAAGTGGTGACCTGGTGGAAGTGTACCATTCCCCCGCCAGCATGAAAACAATACTGAATCCAGGAACACTTTTATCGGGTCTAAAATTTACTCACTCTGTTTCTGAAATCTATGTTTGGGTAAATTTAAAGACTAGAGCCCAGGATAGACTGTAGTTCCTACTCTGTGGAATGATTGGAAAGTGTAATCTAGACCTAACCAACTGCCTTTTGAGATATTGTCAGCTCAGAATATCATTACTGCTTTTTCGTTGTGTGATAGGAATAGAGTTGTCGTGTTCCTGCTTGTGGGAAGCTTGAAATTGTTTGTCTGCCCTTCATAGGATTAAGAATGACCATGTAGTAATCACTTTGGAAAACTGTGCATTAACATCGTGTATATACTGTGTTACACACATTCTGATATAACTAGAAACAGCTTTTGATAGTGGCACTAAATTGATTAGATTATTGAATTACAAATACAAGTCAGCAGCAGTACCTTCTTAAGTAAGCATTATCCCCAATGTTTATCTACTGTGCACTACTTCACCATTAGCAATATTAATTCTAAGAAGGTAGATATGGCACTGGAAATCATAAGTATAATGTCCCTTGAGTTTTCTTTACTGAAGGACATGGTGCCCTTTTATTTTTTACTCCAGTTTTTGTGCTGTCTGTGTATGAGTAGTGAACTTTTTAGAATAGCTCTCAATTAGAACATGGGCAAGATTTAAATGATTAGATCTGGTATTTTATTTGCCCACAAGGCTTTCTAAATCTTGTCTATAAACTCCCTTCTTCTAATTTTAGCAGTGACATTTAATAGTAGTAAGTTGTCATTATTCATTACTTTAACAGAAGAAGAGGGGAGCAAAGATGTGCTGTTTCCCATTTCCCTAGAACTGTGGCTTCTGCTATGGGGGAAAAATCCCTCTTAAAATCATATGGCAATGTTACAACTGCAAAATATTAATTCTGTTTTATTTTTGGACTTTTTGATATTGTGAACAGGCCTGCCAGCTGAAGACCGAAACCATTACCTATGAAGAGAAGGAACAGCAACTTGTAAATGATTGTGTGAAGGAGCTCAGTATGTTCCCTGTCTTTCTTTGTATTTTCAGAGAATGCTCACTCTAATTTTATTCAGTATTCTGTGACATTTTGATGTTTATACTAGTTTATATAGCCCTAAGTTTCATTAGTCCCCAAACATTGGTTGAGAACCTTGAACACATTGACTCTCATTTTCACAATATTTATTTCAGTGTCCCTGAAGCTGGTGTTGAGAATGTGAGCTTGGTTCTAAACAGGTTTTTGTCACCTTCACACTTTATAGGGGGTGGGAATGGGTACACTGGTTTAACATTTAGTAATGTCCTAAAATCTTCAGTTCACTCTTCGATGTACAGGTACTCCAGTGTAAAGCTGTAACACCACACTTGTCAGATGCTAACCCAGCAACTCAGGGAATCTTGGAGAACCTTCCCCAAAACTGGATGCCATGAAAAAGAATTTCTGAAAGGTCTTTTTCTGCCCTCAGAAAACCTCCAACACCTCCCAGGAGGCTATGGAGGTAGTTTCTCCATGTTTTTGGCCTTCTCTGGGTCATTTTAGGACCAGGGAGAGCCCTCCCCCCAACCAAAGGGAGTCAACTTCTGGATCACTTCATGTTTCTCCTGGCTTCTTCTGGGTCTAAAATGTTCTATGAGGAGGTTGAAATGTGAAGAAATTGGCCTCACATCCCTAGGGGACATTTTGGGGTATTTTTTCAAAATATTGGGGGTTCTGGGGGCCCTGAGAGCCACAGAACTGCCCTGGAAGGGTGTACATTCCCCACTCTATTTTATACTATGTGTTTATTCAGTGATATTTGAATAACTCAGTAAGAGGGAAATCTTAATGCCTCTGGGGGTAAGAAACCAAGCATAGATGTGGGTTTGACAAAAGTTATGTACAAAGAGCTATGGTGCGAGTGATTGATGTAGAATTCCATTAATCATCATTTTTTTTAAAAAAATCTGTCCTGCTGTTATTTTTGGTGACAAAAGTTTCTTTGTCCATTGAGATGTTGCTGGTACTCTCACTTCCTAAGTCAGCTTCAATTTATGGCAACCCTGTGCATGAGAGATTTCTTGGAGGCCCTTTTATTAATTAGCCCTGTTTAGGTCTTGTAAAATCAGGGTCATGACATCCCTGGTTGTGTCAATCCATTTCTAATATATTCTTTCTCTTTTCCCTGCTGCTTTCAACTTTACCAAGCATTTTCATCTTTTTTGGCTTCTAGCAAGAGTTCAATTTCAGCAACTGAAGCAATTTTACTTCACACAATTGTGCCATAGTCCCACTGAATAAGAGGTACAAGTTATAGTCCACTGTGAGGTTTTTTAAGTGTGATACTCCTCTGTGCCTAGATCAGAAGCCAAGCAGGGAACCAGAATATGGAACACTTTCTTCACCCACAACATAGAAGTACATTGAGTTCCTATAGGAGAAAAAGAACTCTCTGTCACTTTTTTTGCCAGCCTTCAGCAGGCTAGTGGGTTTGCAGGGGCAAATGACAGGCTAGTAATTATTCTGAGCTTATTACTTGGCTGAATTACAGTAACATTCACTTTGCCTCTGTTTAGGGCACTGGCACTCCATGTAGTTCTCCAGCAACTAGAAATACTTTTGATTGCCTGATTGATCATTGGTTATCTCTCATGCTCTCTTTTGGAACATATCTTCATCAATACTTCCTTGCTTATATTGATGCAGAAGATTTTCTATTTAAGATCATTACTTTTAAAAAATATATATTATATTTTACTTTTTAAAGGAGATGCAAATATCCAGATTGCCAGTATATCGGAAGAATTGGCCAAGAAAACCGAAGATGCTGCCCGACAACAGGAAGAAATTACACATCTTCTTTCTCAGATAGTTGATTTGCAGAAGAAGGCAAAAGCTGTAAGATTCAAGGAATGGCTGGGGGAAAATATCTGTAATGTAACGCAGTTGTTCTGGATACTTCTGACAGACCCTTTTAATTATGAAATTAGTGGAATATATATAAAAGAAGAGAAAACATAATTATTAATATGATATGTTATTTATATTTATTTTATTTTATTGCTTTTTCAGTGTACAGTAGAAAATGAAGAACTTGTACAACATCTGGGAGCAGCTAAAGATGCCCAAAGGCAGCTCACAGCAGAAGTGAGTATGACAATGTAATACTCTTGATTTTGGAGCTGGGAAATTGCTTTTTGTTGGCCTTTATTATTATTATTAGTATTATTATTGCCCAGTTGTGCTTGGTATCACACCAGCAGAATCAATTAGAAATAAACATATACGTACTAGTTAATGCAATTTTATGGGTGCACACAATGTTAATGTTACAGTGTTAAATTGATATTAATGTGAAATTCAGTATTAATTTCAATTCTTATCTGTATAAAAGGGGGGAAATCCTTCTGCGGCCTATTCAGAAGGGTTACTGTAGTTGGACATTTTAATGGCTTTGGAGGTTAGAAATCAAATGTAAATGTGGCCTTGAGAAAAGGCTACCTTCTGTATGTAGCTCCATATGTTTGACTTTGTAGTGGATGCAACACTATAAGAGGACCTTCCTCAGAGAGAGGAACCTGTTTTTTTCAGTTTAAATAAGGACTACAATCTTCAAAGCAAATGATACATTTACAGCTCATATAAAAAGAATCACAAAGGCTGTGATAGCCAACCTGGAGACCAGGGTTTGAGTCAGCCATAGAAACTCACTGGATGACCTTGGCCAGATCACATTCTCTCAGCCTCAGAGGAAGGCAATGGCAAACCACCTTTGAACAAATCTTGCCAATAAAACCCCATGATAGCTTCGCCTTAGGATCTCCTTAAGTTGGAAATGTTTTGAAGGCACATAACAGAAACAAAAGGCTGTGATCTTGTACACTAGAAGCGGGAATCTTCCAGAGCCCAGAGGTGTGTGCTGCAGCATTCCAGGCTCCTTAACCACAGTGTTTTGTCACAGCCACCATTATGGCAGAGCAGAAGTGACGTTGCATCACTCCTGGTCACCATTTGAGGCTATTTTGACATATTAATATTATCTTGCCCTAATTTCATGCCTAAAAGTAAATTTTTGGTTTTAAAAAATGGGGGATTTTTTCCTCAGATTTGTGGGATGCCAGGAGCTTTGGGAAGTCAGTACGAGTCCCAAGAACCATGTAGGCTGTACTGTCCTCACCCGTTATATACACTAGCTAACCCCAAAGTAAATTCTGTTGAACAAAGTGGGATTTACTACTAAGTCAACTTGTAAATTGCCCTGAAACAGCCGTAAGTAAAATATATCTGCCCCCATTTCTAGCAGTCATATCAAACATATGTAACTGCTTAGTGCCAGGCTCTTTATTTTGTTTGACAGTTGATTACTAAATAAGGTTGTGTGTTAAATATCTAGGGTTCACTGTTCGAAAAACTTTTTCTAGAAGAGTGCCAAAACAAGTGTTATACATCTTACCAGTGTCTCTAACTAAATTGTTAAAGGACACACTTTGATTTGTTTCCTTTTTTATTTTTTCCCATTAAAAAGTAAGATTTCTAGTCTTTATTGCCACAGAAGAAGCTTCAAAACAAATGGGTAAAGCCTTCTGTAATCCCATGAGCCACTTAAATCTGGATTGTCTTCATAATCAAGTGATGGTTCTTCTCTGCTCTTCATATCTTTTTATCTCTCTCCCTCTCTCTGTTAAGAGAGACAGAACACATTTTGCAAGATAAGGACAATTACAGTCGTCCCTTCACATTCGCGGGGGTTAGGTTCCATGGACCCCCGCGAATGTGAAAAAAATGCGAATATTGGTTGCCCCCCCTTCCCCACCAAAGTGACCACGGGGCCTCCGGAGGCCCCATGGTCGCTTTCCCCTGACTCCCCACTCCCTCCCAAGGCCTTCACGGGGCCTCCGGAGACCCTCCCGAGGCCCCGTGGATGCCTCCCCGGCCCTCCCCCCCTCCCAGGCCCTTCACAGGGCCTACGGAGCATCTCTGTAGGCCCCATGGAGGCCTCCCTGGCTCTCCCCACTCTCTCCCAGGGCCTTCACAGGGCCTCGTGAGGCCCCGTGGAGGCCTCCGCAGTCCTCCCCACTCCCCCAAGGCCTTCACGGGGCCTCGCAAGGCCCCATGGAGGCCTCCGCAGCCCTCCCCACTCCCCCCCAAGGCCTTCACGGGGCCTCGCAAGACCCCATGGAGGCCTCCGCAGCCCTCCCGACTCTTCCCCCAAGGCCTTCACGGGGCCTCGCAAGACCCCGTGGAGGCCTCCACAGCCCTCCCGACTCCGCCCCCAAGGCCTTCACAGGGCCTCGCAAGGCTCCGTGCAGCCCTCCCCAGCCCTCCCCACTCCCCCAAGGCCTTCACAGGGCCTCGCAAGGCCCCATGGAGGCCTCCGCAGCCCTCCCCACTCCCCCCCAAGGCCTTCATGGGGCCTCGCAAGACCCCGTGGAGGCCTCCACAGCCCTCCCAACTCCACCCCCAAGGCCTTCACAGGGCCTCACAAGGCTCCGTGCAGGCCTCCCCAGCCCTCCCCACTCCCCCCCAAGGCCTTCACGGGGCCTTGCAAGGCCCCATGGAGGCCTCCGCGGCCCTCACCCCTCCCTCCCCGAGCCTTCATGGGGCCTCCGGAGGGTCTCTGAAGGCCCCATGGAGGCCTCCCCACTCCCTCCCAGAGCCTTCATGGGGCCTCCGGAGGGTCTCTGAAGGCCCCGTGGAGGCCTCCCCAGCCTTCCCCGCTCCCCCCCAGGGCCTTCACGGGGCCTCTGGAAGCCCCGTGTTGCGGTTTTGGGAGGGCAAGGGTCCCCTCCCAAAACCGTGAATAATCAAAACCGCAAATGCCAAGTTCGTGAATGTGGAGGGGCAACTGTATATGCAATTCGCATCAATTATTCAGTTCTCATAGCTCCTTGAAACTCATGTCTCATGAATGGTATTAGCACCATCACTAAAACATATATAATGCATATTGATCTACATCAATATGCATTATAACTGGGTGTTATCAGTACACGGATGACACCCAGATCTATTTCTCCTTGTCCCGATCGTCGGTCTCAAATTCTGATGATTGTCTTAAAGCAGTAATAGGCTGGATGAGGAAAAACAGGTTGAGATTTAATCCAGACAAAACGGAGGTGCTCACGGTAGCGGCCCCCAAACCAGGAGTTGGGTTGCAACCTCCAGTCCTGGACGGGGTCACGCTCTCTGTTAAGGACTGTGTTCACAGTCTGGGGGTGCTCCTTGATTCATCGCTACAAATGACTAGTCAGGTGAGTGCGACGGTCAGGAGTGCCCGTTATCAGCTTTGGCTGATACGCCAACTACGCCCTTTCCTGGAAGCAAGGGACCTCAAGACTGGTGCACGCGCTGGTAACCTCTCGTCTAGATTTCTGCAATGCGCTCTACATGGGGCTACCCTCATGCTTGGTCCGGAAACTTCAGTTGGTACAAAATATGGCAGCCAGAGTGGTCTCGGGAACATCTCGGTGAGACCATATAACTCCAGTATTAAAATCTCTCCACTTGCTGCCTATCAGTTTCCGGGACCAGTATAAGGTGTTGGTTATTACCTTTAAAGCCCTAAATGGCTTGGGTCCAACTTATCTCTGGAACCGCTTCCTCCCATACAATCCTCCCCGTGCATTCTGGTCCTCTGGGAGGAATTTGCTTCAGCCACAAAAATCTAGGCTGTCTGCAACTTCCCAGAAGGCCTTTTCAGTAATCGCCCCCAAATTGTGGAATGACCTGCCGAACGAGATCCGTCAGATGACAAGCCTGAGTATCTTTTAAAAAGCACTAAAGACGGATCTCTTTCGGCAGGCCTTTCCTAATTAGATCCTGGCCTCTTTTTGTCTGCTGGCTATTCATTGTATTTATTTTTTTTAAATGTAATTTTAGATAGTTGCTTTTAATTTATATTGGTTTAATATCTTTTAATGGGGGTGAGTGGTGTTTTGGGATTTTTATCTGTATTGTATTTTAATTATTGTAAGCCACCCCGATTGTTTAACAGAGCGCCAGGGTATAAATACATTTTATTAATATTTATTATTATTACATGCCCTTTTGAAATGTATGGTTCATAAGCAGACAGTTGTTTGGTTTTTGGAAAAGTGTTTTTGTTCACATTATTAGCCACAACATTTAGATATATAATTGTCCCTCCATATCCACAGATTTGATATCCACGGATTTAAGTATTCACAGCTTGAAAATATTCTTTAAAAAATAATAATCCGCTTCTGGCTGGCAATGGCATCGTGGACGGACTCTTGCTGAGGTGCTCTTCCAGTGAGAGTTGACAGCACGGGGTTGAAAGCCTGGTTTTTGTCAACTCGCAGGTTAAAAAATTCCCTCCCAGCACGGAGGGAATGGAGGGGCTCACAGAGATCCAGTGCCTCCTTGGAATCTTCCTGAGGATCTGACACCTGATGGTAGATCGGAGGGGAGAAAGAGCAGAGGGGATCAGAGCATAACCACTGCTGCGTGCCTGTAGCCGAGCAATCGGCACAAATGCCGCCGCCAGCTTTTTAAATACTCAACAGACAGCCAAAACAGTTATAGAAGATCCAACTGTTTGCATGGACAATGTTTTCTTTCATTTATTTTTCACTTGACAGCTAAGAAGCAGCGTGGAATCGCGGACAGTGAGTACAGACAGCTACAGACTAATACAAATGCTACATAGTATCATCGCATTATTATACTCATAAATATCTGCTACTATATTGCTTTTACATTACTTCTACATATTACTATATAAAACAAAGGATAACACAAAGAAAATGAGTGGATGACTTTGGATTAGACTGGATCGATTGGGTTTATTGAAAGACGGGTTTCAAAGCAACCACGTGGGATAGTAATACAAAGAAATAATTAAATTGCTTTGAACTGAAACTTATCTTAGTTTGAAACTGACTGAAGAAACTATTTTGACTTAATTAGATTAAAATATAACAGCCAATCTGGAGTGTAACAATTTATTAAGATACGGAAAGAAGAAAAAAGGAAAGTCCCGGACGTGACAGAGGGCAGTAGAGGAAGATACAACATGGCGACATTTTGAACAGGAGTTTGAACGAGACTGACAGGAGAAAAAAAAAGGAAAGAGAGAGAAAGAGGAAATATAGACCAAGAGGACTGAAGCAGAGAATCAAGGATTAGACACTACAAATTGGATGAAAGAGACATTTAACTTGACAGCACATCTGACTCGACCGGACGGAGAAAGAGGAGGAAGGAGGGGGGAAAAAGACGAAGAGGACACCGAAAGAGAGAGACAACGGAACCCGGATTGTGAGAAACTATAAACAAAGACTGTTTTAGTAATAAGCAAACTTAAATATAAAACACAAAGTAAAGAACTGGGTCTGAAGGGGTTAAAATAAGCAAGAGGGTTAGAGAGGGATAAGAAAAATAGTGTCAGAAAGTATCGTGTAAATATGAATATAAGAGTAGGGAAATAAAGGCAGATTAGGAAGTAATTTGGAAGGATAAGGTAGGACAGCTGGGGAGGAAGAAACCAAAGAGAAGCTGAAGGGTTTAACGAAGAGTTTAAGAGAAGTAGAAATTGGGGAAAGCGGGAAAGGTTAATTTCGGAAAGGGAGTAAGATTCGGAAGGGGAGCATAATATATAGAGACATATAAAGAGGGACAGGGAAAAAATAGATTTATATATATATATATATATATATATATATAGAACACTGTTACAGGTGGGAGGACGGGCGATCGGGAGGTAAGGAAGAGGCTGGTGGAAATCCATGGAGGGATAATAATCTGGAGTACGGTATAAATTGGAAGGCAAAAATTATTTTTGGAAAAATAATAGGCTCTAATACAACAAATATACTGTAACAGACAATATAAGCGGTACACACACATATATATAGAAAAAAACACATTTCGATAAGGTTTGAATAGTAGTGACAGGAATTAGGACAGGGAAAGGAGGAGGTGGAGTTGTGTATGATGGGCATATAGGATGCAATGAAAGGAGAAAGAGGCAAAAGTGAAAGGAGAGAAAGGAGGGGGAAAGGGAGAGTAATAGAGGATTAAAGTAAGTTGTTGAAGGTGGGGGTAAGTGTCTGAAGTCAAGAAGGAATGGACTTGAAGAACAAGAGAAGGGGTAGAACAGGATTTATTGAAGGAGGTATAAGCAACAAAAGAGGATCCAAGGAAGTGACTGCAGAGAGGTGGAAGTGAAGAAGGGATAGAAGGAAGAAGTTCAAGAATAGAGGGTTGAATACAAGCAGGGGAACTTGGGTAAGATTGGAAGGAAGGTTTAAGATAATTGTAGAAGGTGAGAGAATTATAGAGCAGAGGGAGGAACAGATTTGGACTGAAGGGAAAACAAGATAGAGACAAACCTGATATAGAGTAAGACAGCACAAACTGTCAGAGAGGAACTCAAACAACCAAAGAAGGTGGGAAAGTTTAAGTAGAGAAGAGAAAACAGGAAAGGGGAAAGTAAGGAAAAAGATCCATAAGTACTAATATATATGTAAACTCATAGAATTGAAACTGTATTATATCGTGGTTACAAATTGACGATTTGGAACATATATAGGAAAAAAAAGAGTATTAATGGGTTTGGGAGTGTAAACTGTCTTAAGAATCGTTGGAAGTTTTTTGTTTGTTTGTTTTTGTAACCACTATAACTACTAGTATTGTGGAATAATCAGCAGATACTATTTCCTTTATTAGTGGATCACTATTAAGATACTAAATAAGTACTAATAGGTTTGGGTGTTTAAAATATCTTTAAAACTCTTGAAAATTCTTTATATAGCTACTACTATTATTAATATTGTGGAATAATTTGTAGATATTATTTCATTTATTACTGGATTATTATTAAGTTAGTGGAGGACAAGGACTTAGGTTTTATCTCACTAAGAGTTTTTCTTAAAGCTTTCTTTCTTACTTCTATTTCCTTTTCACAAGTTAAGTATTTCAGTTTATTGAGAATCTAAATTTAAGTCTAAATTTGAATTGGAAAAATAGAAAAAATAAAATAAAACAACCTTAACCTCCAACAAGAAGAGGTGAAGGAATATTAATAACAATTAATAATATTTCCCCTTCTTTAAATACTAGAGGAAGAAATTTATAGAAAATTAGTAATAAAAATTGATTAACCAAATGATCATTTAAGAAATTGATTACTGTAGCATTGCAATAGAAGAAATAAAAGAGAAGTAAAAGGGGAAGGAAGGTGGGGGAAAGAAAAAAGAAGAAGAGAAGAGAAAAGGAGGGAAAGAAGGAGGGAAAAACTACTAAACGAAGAGAAGGGAAAGGAGAAATAAAGAAATAGATGGGGGGAAAATACAGAAAGAAGGAAAATTAAAGGAGAAAAAAAATGACATAAAGGAAAAACTTAACACAATCAACTATACAAGTGACCAGAAGATCATCTGACCCAAATTTATCACCAATTTTAGAAGAAATAAAATTAATGCGAGAAGAAATAAAAGAGATGAGGATGGAACTCAAGCAAGAAATGAAGAACTGAAAGGGCTAAAAGACTCAATAGAGAAAATCATGGAAGATACAGGACAACTGAGAGAGAAGGTCAATTTGTTGGAAAACAAAGTGGAACAAGTAGAAAAAAAGAACAGGAGTATTAGAAGAAGCCCAGGAGCAGGATCTGGATGAAAGGGCTCTCCAGGAACTGAAGTGGAGAGAAAACTGCATAAAAATAAGAGGGATAAAAGAGCAAGAAAATGAAGATTTATATAAATATTTAATACCAAAATTAGCAAAATTCATTGGGAAAATGAAAGCACAACTGGATTGGGAAATAGGTAAAATCTATAGAATTTCATTGAAAGTGGCTAAACAAAAGAACTTACCAAGAGATGTTGTGGTGTGCTTTGTACGAAAGAAGACAAGAGATTCAATATTACAACAAAACTATGACCACAAATTTCAGATAGAGGGCAGTGAGGTAGTGATATATAAGGATATCCCCATGAGGATTTTGAAAAAGAGAAAAAATTATAATAATTTAACAATGCAGCTGAGACAAAGTGGAATCCCCTACAGATGGGAGAAATTAAAGTGATTATCTTTCAAATTTAAACAAAAGTTTTTTAGAATAGATACACCAAAAAAGGTGGAGGAATTTCTAGAAAAATACAGGACAGACTTAAAATCTAGATACAAAGACACTGAAAGTGAACGGACACAGGAAAAGCAAAGAGAAGAAGAAAAGGAAGAAGCAGAATCCAGAAACAGAGAAGAGGAAGAAGGACAAGAAGAAGAGGAAGAAGAATTCGGAGAAGAAGAAGAAGAAGAAGAAACGATAGAATAAAAAAAGGGGGGAGGAAAAAAGGAGAAGAGGGAAAAAAGTTTTTTTTTTTAATAAGAAACTAATTTAAAATAACTTAATATGAACCTAAAAATTGTTACATGGAACATCAAAGGACTCAATGCGCCAAAAAAAATTTTTTTTCATTTATTGGAGAAAAAGAAATTTGACATAATATGCCTACAAGAAACACATATAAAGAAGGAAGATATAAAACTACTGAAAAACAAAAAAAATAGGTAGAGAATTCATCTCAGCAAATGAAAAAAAGAAAAAAGGGGTAGTAATATACGCAAACTACAGAATCCAAGCAGAATTATTCATAGACCCCGCAGGCCACTACATTGGTTTAGAAGGAATAATACAAAACAAGAAAACATTGATACTGGGGTTATATGCACCGTTAGAAAAGAAAGACAATTTTTTTTGAAGAGTTAATGATGAAGATTGCGGATTACAATTACGACAGGATGATGCTGTTCGGAGATTGGAATGGTGTGATTTCGCCAACGTTGGATAGACAATCAGACAAAAAAGTAAAAACAACACAAGGGAAGTTACCAAAGCCCTTTCAAAAGATGGCAACAAACCTACTGCTAACAGACGCCTGGAGATACAAATATGACTATGCAAGAGATTACACATTTTTTTCAGAATGACATAAGTCGTTCTCAAGGATAGACTTTTACATGCTTACAGACAATATGTGTAATACAATTTAAAAAACCTGAAATATTGCCAAGGATGTGTTCGGATCATAATCCGGTATTGATGTAACTAAAAGAAAGAAAATCAGAATATAACTGGAGATTAAGCGATAATATTTTACAGAGGGAAAAAATAGTCCAAAAAGCAAAACAAACCCTTAATTGGTACTTTAAAGAAAATATGAATGATCAGACAGATATAATTACAGTTTGGGAGGCCTCAAAAGCAGTGATGAGAGGCTTCTTCATTCAACAAGCAGCAGAAATTAAAAAAAGAAAAATGGAGACAACAACAAAGATAGAAGATGACATAAGGAAAAAAGAAAGAGAACTTCAAATTGACCCATCAAATAAACAGATACTAATGGAAATAAAAATACTACAACAGCAATTATCAATTGAAACAATGGAAGCAATTCATAAAAAACTACAATACATAAAACAAGTACAATTTGAGCATTCCAATAAACCAGGCAGATGGTTGGCAGTGAAACTGAGGAAAGTAAAAGGAAGAAATCATATCGCAAAGGTTAAGGATGGAGCACAAATATATACAGACCAAGACAAAATTAAAGCAATATTCAGGAATTACTATGGATCACTATATAAAAAACAAGAAACCCCAAAAGGTTTACAAACTTTCTTAAAAGATCATTTACTGTCAGAATTTACGGAAGAACAGAGGCAAAGACTAAATAAACCAATAACAACTGCAGAAGTTTCAGAGGTGATAAAAAGATTGAAAATAGGAAAATCACCAGGTCTGGATGGGTATACACGAAAATATTATCAAGTAATGGAGGAGCAACTAATCCAACCTTTGAAAAAAACTGGATAAAGTAAGAAAAGGATCCTTCCCAAATTCCTGGAAAGAGGTGAATATTATACTAATACATAAAGAAAACAGAGACCCACAAGATCCAAAAAATTACTGACCAATCTCATTATTAAATGTAGACTATAAAATTTTTGCATCAATTTTGGCCCTAAGATTTAAAAAGGTACTCATAGATTGGATACATGTGGATCAAAGAGGTTTTGTTCCTGGAAGATATATAAAAGATAATATTCAACACGTTCTTAATCTGATTGAATATTATGACTGTCATGTAGATAAGAAACTCGCCCTAATTTTCTTGGACATCGAAAAGGCCTTTGATAATGTGAATTGGGAGACAATGTTTGAAATTCTGAATAGAATAAATGTTGGGAAAGAATTTTCAAAATGGATAGAAGCAATCTACGATGATCAGAAGGCAAAATTAATAATAAATGGATAAAAAACAAAAGATATACTGATTCAAAAAGGTACGAGACAGGGATGTCCACTCTCCCCACTGTTATTTTTATTGGTAATGGAGATTTAAGTATAAGGATAAGAGAAGAAACCAGAATACAAGGAGTTAAATTAGGTAAATATAACTACAAAATAAAGTTGTATGCAGATGATTTATTGATATCATTGGGTGAGCCAACAGAAGAAATTACAACATTAATAACAATACTCAAAAAGACTTTGAATCACTAATGGGACTGAAAATAAATAAAGATAAAACGGTAATAATAACTAAAAACATGATAAAAGAAGAGGAAAAGATATTGACACAAAAATCAGAATATAAAATAGTAAAAATGTATGATATTTAGGAATAGATATCACAAATAAAAATTCAGAACTGTTCCAAAACAACTACGAGAAAGCATGGATAGAAATTAAAAAAAGATTTGAAGAACTGGCAAAACTTGAAGTTATCCTTTCTTGGTAGAATAGCTGTAATCAAAATGAACTGTTTGCTCAAAATAATATTTCTATTTCAGACGATACCCATTATACATAACAACACAGTATTCATCAAGTGGCAGAGAACATTTCCAGATTTATTTGGATGGAAAAATCCCACAGTAAAAATGAAAGTCCTACAAGATACAAAGAAAAGAGGAGGTTTAGATGTACCAAATTTAAAATTATATTATGAAGCTTGCTGCCTGTCTTGGATTAAAGAGTGGATAACATTAGAGGATACGAAATTATTAAAACTTGAAGGAATAAATAATCGATTTGGTTGGCATCCGTATTTATTTTATAATAAAAAGGCAGTAAATAAAGATTTTAATAACCACTTTATCAGAAGGGCTCTTATAAAAGTTTGGAAAAAATATAAGACTAGATTATGCCTGAAATTACCGATGTGGATGTCACCTCATGAACCACTGTTCAGCAGAGAAAAGATACAGCCACAGGAATGGATAACATATAAGGATATCTTAAAGTTAAAAAATGGACAACTTATAATCAAAACACAAGACGAAATGGAAGAAGATGGAGTAATATGTCATTGGTATTTGTACAGACAAATTAAAGAAAGAACTAAAATGGATATAAAACTGGAAGGTATGGAAAGTGTAAATTCTAAATGGGACAAAATTGTTAACCCTGGAAATAAGAAGATGATTACGAGATTCTACCAAACTTTGCTAGAATGGGAAACTGAAGATGAGGTGGTTAAAGAGAACATGACAAAATGGGCACAGAACGTTGGACACCCAATAGAATTGGGAAAATGGGAGGCATTGTGGACAAAAAAAAAATAAAAATGAAAATTACCTTAAGTGAGAATATTTGTGGAAATTGCTATAAAATGTTCTTTAGATGGCACCTCTCCCCACACAGGTTATCTAAGATATATAAAAATATGAGTAGTAAATGCTGGAAATGTGAACAAAAATCAGGAACATTCTACCATATGTGGTGGAGTTGTGAAAAAGCCAAAATATTTTGGAAGCAGATTCAAAAAATTTGTAATGAAATACTAGACTGTAATATTTCACTCAGACCTGAAACTTTTCTATTGGGCATACAAGAAGAGAAACTAGACCAAGAAAAGGAAAAACTTCTATTCTACATGTTTGCAGCAGCAAGAATAATATACGCATCAATGTGGAAGAATCCAGAGATACCCACAATAGACCAGTGGCTGACAAAAACATATGAAATGGTAGGAACAGATTGCTTGACTATGCTTATAAGTACATAGATAAGGATCAACAAATCTGGACCAAATTGTCTGAATATCTAGAACAAAGATGGGGAAATTTTGCAGCAATTCCCACATAAATCAATATTACAAGAGAAATTAATCATACATAATATCCAGGAAAGAGGAAAAAAATACAATGGAGAGGAGAAACAAACAACGTAAAACAAAATTTAAAAATCCTCAATAAACTGAAAGCAAAAAAATAAATAACGTAGATAGAGCATTTGGACTTATCAAAATACACACATACAAAAAAAAAACAGATAAGGAAGTAGAGAAAAATGACAATGATATAGTGAAATAAAGTTATATACTGTAAAAACTGTTAAAGAAATAAGAAAGAGAATATAGAAGAGCAATTTACCATGGGAAGTCGGAAGGAAGTGCAAAGTAGTATGATTGAGCGATATGGTAGAATTAGAAAGAAAGAATGGAAGAAAATGAGAATTACACCAAATAATTGTAAATGTTTATTGTACGCAAGCAAACAATACGTGAATGAATATTGTATGATTTTAATGTTTTATGGAAAAATATTAAAAAAAATAATCCAAAAAGTAAACCTTGATTTTGCCATCTTATATAAGGGACACCATTTTGCTATGCCATTGCATATAATGGGACTTGAGTATTCATGGATTTTGGCATCCACGGGGGGTCCTGGAACCAAACCCCAGCAAATATGAAGGGACAACTGTACATGGAAATAATTTCTCTTTATCCATTGCAGTTACGAGAACTGGAAGACAAATATGCAGAGTGTATGGAAATGCTTCATGAGGCGCAAGAAGAGCTGAAGAATCTTCGAAACAAGACAATGCCAAATGCCATATCACGCCGTTACCATTCATTAGGCCTTTTCCCCATGGTAAGGTCTTACCAGAAATCATTTCTGGTAAATTTCTCTTGCACCAATATAACATATATTAGCTTTGAAAAAAGATAAATCCCAAAAATGTTTTAGCAGATTGAGAAATGATTAATGATTAACGATTTCTCTCTCCCTCTCTCTCTCTCTCTCTCTTTTTTTTTTTCTTTTTCTTTTTCTTTTTTTTTTTTGCAAAATAAGATTAAAACAAAAGTAAAACAAACAGTATCCTTAACAATTTGGCAGACATTTCTTATAAAACTTTATAACATGAAATACAAGCTGCACAATTGATCATGGATCCATGACAGGGAAGGCGGTATATGGCTTTAAAAACATTCCTGAAAAGGGAGCAAGCAAAGGACAAATATATTAATTTCTTTCAACTCTGTAAAATTCACAATAATAATACACACAGTACAGTTTCTCTAATTCTTTGCTACCACACATGCATAGTACAGTTTGCTTTTGGAATGCCATTAAAGCTTTGTGCCAGAATGGTAGTTCAGAGAATATTGAAGTGAACTACTGGACATACCTTCCTATATTTTGGGACATATAATATATATATCTTCCAATTTCCAGATGTTATGGAGAAAAAATGTTAGGCCGCTGTTATAGAGCTCTAATAATAAATATCTTCCATTGGGATAAAAAAATCAATTTCATCTGGTGACAGCACAGAACAATAATTGCATACTGACATAGTATAGGAACAAAACATATTTTTCAGGATATTCTTCTAAACAGTTCTGTAAGAGTCTCGATGCACTGAATATAACCAATTAGAAGTAGTCTCCAAGAACAAACATTTGAGCCAGTATATTCCACTTCAGAGCCTACCATTGCTCTCTACAAAAATAGAATAGGCATCTATGCTAAGTACTGCTGATGGCACACATTTGGGCACACAAATACAATGGAGTATTCCCATCCACAGGGCTTTAGTTCTACACACACACACACACACACACACACACCATGGATGGGAAAAATACAGACACTCAAGCCCCACTTTTATCATGTGGTTTGCACACTGATATGCACATGCCGCCATTGAATAATATGGGGCATGGCCATCTGCAGACACTCCACTCCAAGGATGGCTAGCCTGCAATATGGTAGGCCCAGCAAATTTTAGTCAGGAAGATCTGGCAGAGCCAATTGAAGATTAGCATTTACTTCTAAAATCTACACTTGCATTGCAAACAAAAGTTATGCCAGGGCTTTGGCATAAAAGACCTAAAAGAGCATTAGGGCAAAATTGTCTGTGCCCACCATGGGTAAAATAAACTCTGATACAAAATAGCTTTGATACTGTTGGGTGTATTTGATAAAGCAAAATGCTTCTGAGGAAGAAGATCAAAATATAACACTGAAGTACGTAATAGTCATCACTTGCTGTAACCAACATCCATCTGCCTTTTGTCATGCATTAGAAAAAGGCCAAAATCTTCATTTTATAATGATTGATAATTAGGAGTGCTACAGTTTTTCAGTTATTGGTAACAGTACTTTATCATTTGTGTAAAGAAGCTTTGGTATCTTAATACTTGTTAGCATTTAAGAGAATGCAGTTCATCAGCCATAGAAACAAAGGCTGGAATTGTTTAAATATACAGTAATTTGAAGAGCTTTATTGTAAAGATACACCTGTGGCGAGCCCCCCACTTTTTTGTTGTTGAAATAAAGTCAGATTGCATTCATTGTGAATCATAGCATGCATTGCTTGCAGTATTTGAATACAAAAAGCAGGAACATATTATCAGGTGATATTGAGATAATTTTTCTCAGAGTCTCTTTTGCACCAGTTTTCCACTAAAGTATGAAAGGTCCTTCAGCATCTATTAGACTTTTACAAATGAGAGAAATTCTATATCCAGTCATGACCTCAATACATATTACTAAAATAGATGTGTTAGTAACATGGTGTTGACATCTTTAAAAATTGTCTTAACAGGATTCTTTGGCAGCTGAAATTGAAGGGTCAATGCGAAAAGAACTTCATCTGGATGATCCTGACTGCCCTGACTTAACGTATGACCAGTGCATTATGAAATTTTGATGTTTAAATAAGAAAAATGGCCATTTTACATGTAGTTGAAGTTCCATGTGATACATACCAAACCTTTTATTTAGTCTCATTTAATTTGAACTTGTGCTGTACCTCTTCTAAATCAGAAGATAGACCTCTGTGATACAATAGCTTACAGGAAATTGCCCAAACCATATCATAAGCCAGTAATTTATCATTTGGTTCTAGCTACACTAATATACAATGGAAAGTTGACATTCAGCAGCTATAACATACACCTTTAACCTAATCTCCCCAAAATACATTACTCTAGATTTTGTTTTGGCGAGTCTGTAGTTGACCATGATGCCTTACTGCTGTAGAAATTTTTCTGCTCAGCTTTCTTAGTGAGCCTTTTAAAAAACCTAAGGATTTGTAGGGAACAGACATTGTATTTAACATTGCTGCAGTGTGAAAGTAAGTGTACCAGAAGATTCCAATTTTATTTCAGTGGAGGATTTGCTTGACTATCCAACCAGAACTATCTTGCAGGATCAGAGAGATGCCACATTCAATGTGGGATCATCAGAGTTAACTATTCCTTTCTTCCAGTGGACAGTACAGCTGAGGTGGGGAGTGTAAGTTTGTGAAGCTAAGAAATATCTGGTCCTGGCCACTGTCTAGCCCAAGAATCAAATGAATAGGTTTGTTGAGTAGGTAATGTAGAAAATAGGAAACATTGTTCAGGAAAATTTTACAATTGTACAATCCTTCCCTTTTCTCCAGAATAATAAACAACTTTTAACAATTTAATAAAGTCCTGTCCATTGATAATCATTGTAATGAACGTGTAATCACACAGGATCATTCGTTTACAAAAACTGCATTGACTATGAAATCATTGTAGAAGATTTAAGCATTTATCTCTTAAATGGCTGTTATTTTTGTTGTTGCTAACTATCTGTTTCTTTGTCAGCCATCACAAGAGAGTCTTTGATACAGTGCGAAATGTCAATCAGGTGGTAAAACAGAGGTCCCTCACTCCATCTCCAATGAACATCCCAGGATCAAACCAGTCTTCAGCAATGAACTCAGTTATTTCTAGTTGTGTCAGCACACCACGGTCCAGCTTCTACGGAGGAGACATCTCCAGTATTGTGATAGACAACAAAACTAATAGCATCATCCTAGAAACTGAATCTATTGACTCTGGGTCAGTAATGTATAGCTAAACTTTAGATGCATCTCTAGTGCAATTTCATCTCTTTTGTGTCTTGTATCTTTAGTGATGAGTAGCTTACTAGGCTGGCATCAGGAGGATTGCATCTACTGTATTTGAGATGCCTAGAAAAAACCTAATTTTAGCATATTACTGAGCTCCAGCCTTCTAATACTGATAGTGTGTACTGGGCTTTCTAGAATTACTGGACACCTTAAAATATAATGCATCATTCTTGGGTAATTCTGTTTTAACAGCAGAGATAGTGTGGTTCAGCCAGATGATTTGGGTGTGGATGCTGCCTAAAGTCTCTTAAGTTAAACCAATTTAAAAAGCTTTGCTTTCCACCCCAGTAGTTGAATGGTAATTACTAACAACAGAATATCTTCCTAGTGAGTCAGTAATCAGGTAATCAAACTATTCAAATTTGTATGAATCAGTTTCTGAGCTTGGAATTCTAGATTTTTTCCTCCCTGAATTATTTGGCCATTGTTCACATGATGATTTCATTGCCTGTTGTTAAAACTCAGGATCTCCCTTGGGAGTATAACTTGGTTGGATAACTTGTGAGAAGGTTGTGGTCCCCAAAACAATTTTCAGTGCTAGAGAAAGTCTGACTTCCTTTTCTTAAAAAAGAAATAAAATTCTTTCCAGTCCATGCAGCTGTGAAGATAATCTTGTATTCTGTCTGGTAATCATTGTTGAATTGATCTGATACCCACATGGAGTTTGAAAAAAATATCTGCTTGGTGCCTCTAGGTGGAAGTAACAGTCTGTTCTTCTTCCTCTTGGTGTGAAATACACTGCATCTCTTACAACCATCTATATTATTAAATCAACTCTGTGCTCTTCAGAAATCTCTGCCATGATATGTACCAATCTCTCCTAATTGGAATGGGCAGATTATGAAGCCTGGATAAAATGGTCCAGTCTTTTTCAAGGTGCTAGGTACAGTAACAGTGAGGCGCTTTGATATTCTTGCCTGGTCCAAGACTTTCTGACTCATCCCGACTCCCTCAATTTATCCTTTGGGGAACAAAGAGTGAATTGCACATCCTGGAAGTCCCCAGGAGCAGGAGTTAACCTTTTAAGAGGTTGCAGGGGCCCCTTGCACTGTTTAACATCAAAAGATGACAAGTTTTTTTCTTCAAACAAAGGTGGTTTTCTTCCTCCATTGCTCAGTCATTTTTGGTGCTCTGGGTGGTCCCTAGAACCCCAAGATTAGAAAATTGGCTCCCAGATCCAAGGATTTTGCCCACTCCTGTTCTTTCCATAACATTTGATTGACAACCAGCTGTTCCGATGGTAAAGTGAAATATACTTCCCATGGAGAGGTAGAAATTTCATTTTTTTGGGGGGGGGGTTGCAGTTCAAAAATGACTCTTTGTTTTTGTTCCTCTCATTTTTCTTGTTGCCTGTGGGCAAATTATCAATTAAAGTATGTTTGCTCTTCATTTTAGAAATGATGAAAAGAACAAAAAACCTGGAACCCCAGGAACACCTGGTTCTAGTGACCTAGAAACAGCTCTTCGAAGGCTGTCTCTTCGGAGAGAGAACTACCTGTCAGAGAGGAAATTCTTTGAAGAAGAGCAAGAAAGAAAGCTGAGAGAATTGGCTGAGAAGGGAGAATTCCATAGTGGCTCCATTACTCCAACAGAGAGTATCATGTCATTGGGAACTCACTCCAGGTTTTCTGAATTTACTGGATATTCAGGAATGTCCATCAGCAGTCGCTCATACCTCCCAGAGAAGCTGCAGATTGTGAAGCCCTTAGAAGGTGATAATAAAGCGCCTCGACCTTTATCTGTTCTCCTTAGTGACTGTCTGTGGTCTCTCCTCCATCAGCAAGAAGCAGGAAACCTCTGTAACACATACTCCTTTTACTTTAGAGATAGCCATCCACGTTGCTTGTTTGAACTCTTCTGAAACTAAAGTTATTTGTTTTTAGGTTTTTTTGAGCAAGCAACCCTGGAGCAAGATTAAACTGTGCTTGTGTCTCTAATATATTTCAGCAATATATTCATATAGTTCAGTAAATTCATTTGAGTTCTTAGGTTCAATTGCATATTTGTAGAACGCTATGAGAAAAGGTAAAAATATATTGGTATAGAGAAGAACAATAGAGTTGAGTGAGAAGACATTAAATAGCAACATGTGTTAGACAGTTGAATTTTTCTATTGAAAATCTGCACAAGCTACTGAAATATTTTCTGCATTGTGGTGTTGCCACTAGATATCTAGACAACAGTCCTAGGTTACTTGTATCTGAATTGTTCCATTGATTTCAGAGTGGTTGAATATATCCATTGGCTGTTTTCATGTTTTATTTCATAAACAATTTCAGATTGGTACATGAACCATGTAAGACATGCTTCATGTTTTTCTTCTTTATGTGGATTTTTTTTTTATTTTGCATGAAAGTGGCAATTACTACCAGCTCAAATGATTCAAGAAGTAATATCCTATTCAGATTTCATAAAGTGCCTATCCCAATTTCTAAAAACACTTTAGGAAAAGGATAGCAGATAACCAACCTTCTTTTACTGATTATTAGCATTGTAATTGGTTTCTGTCATTCAACTTATTTCTCTGCTTCCTTCTTCAATAAACTTTCACTCTCCATCTTCTCTGTCTCTCTTACTTTTTCACTTTTTATTTTTTTTCTTTGTGTAGTAAGCCTTTTTTTTTTCTATTTCTACAACCAATTCATGTCACTAACCACCTTCCTAGTTTATAATGTTTACCATGCATTTGTTTGGGGGACTGGAGAATGTTTAAATCCTTGTATATATGTACTGTATGCTTGTGCAAAAATTGTTCTTGAAACTGGGAAACCATCTTGAAAAAATATTTTATAGCAGATGCATATATACCTTCTCCACACACCCCAATCCAGTTGTAAGCCATTGTACTTTACACAGTGTAACTATATTACTTTTCACTCTATTTCTTAAAAGGAATGTATACAGAAGTGCAAAGAACATTAGTGCTTGGTTAAATTACTTCCAATATAAACTATACATTGCGGCAGATATCTATGCTATGTGGCAGCTCAGATCAGCCATGTTTAATTCCCGTGTTGCAGGTAAAAATGAGGGAGTCCTTCGTTACAGAATAGGTAACAGTATGACTACCACTTTTTTTTTTTTTAGCAAACTCTATTTTAATCTATTTTTGTTTGGCTTAGCCTTCTTAATATGCTTTTCACTACTTCCACTTTCTAGAAATAGGGATGGAGAATGTGAGACCCCCCACATGTTGTTGTACTGCAGCTTCCATCATCCTTCACCATTGGGTCTGCTGTGTTGGGCCAATGGGAACTGACATATTAACAACATCTGAAGGATCACATATTCCCCTACCCATTCTAACAGAAATATGCACTCTAATAGAACCATATACAGAATAAGTGATTTGTTTCAAATTTATAATATAGCGTTGTTGTTGTTGTTTTCCTTCAAGTCATTTCTGACTTATAGCAACCCTAAGGCGACCCTAAGGCGACCCTATCTCTCAGAGGTTTTCTGAGAGAGTGTGACTTACCAAAAGTCATCCAGTGGGTTTTCATGGCTGAATGGGGATTTGAGTCCTGGTCTCCAGAGTCATGGTCCAACACTCAAGCCAGTACGCCATGCTAGAGATAAATAATTTAGCTGTGAAACAGCTTGTGTCAGCAGTAAGGCATTTGTTACAGAGCCACAGCATACATGTTTAAGTGTGCATTTGTAATTGGTGGCATTGGATAGTCTTTAGCTCTCTTTTTATACCCATATTCTGAATTTCAGATACCCAGTCATCATACATACAAAAACAGGGAAACCTAGGTTTTCCATACATGTGATTCCTGTTCCAGAGAATGTGTTGTATATGGCCCAGATATTTTGTTTTACCATTGTCTCACTCCTATCCCCATCACAAAAACAAACTTAGGACACATAGTTGAATGAGTTAAGGTACATGGGAGCACTGTGTTTCTGTTGGTGATCCAGAATCGTTCTTGAAAAATGATGCGTGTCAGTTAAATTCTTATTCATTCCCCTGAGAAGTTAGGCCTAGTAAGTTACTTCCTTAAAAAATAAAATGTTGCAAAGGAGTCATATGAAAATATTCAGACATCTGCTTTTTTTTTTTTTTTTACCGCAAGGGGAAACGTATGTACCTCTATGTGCATCTATTTATTTATTTATTTACTTACTTACTTATTTAATATCCCACCCTTCTCCCAACATGGGATGCAAGGTCGTGTACAATCTTTAAAACAAAAACCCAATACAATTAAAAAGCTTTCAGTGCAAAAGTTAAAACACAATTAGATTCAAATTTCTATTTGAAAAATTCTAATTAAAAATGCTGGTTAAAAGTTGTTTAAAAAACACACACATAAAACTTAATAAAACAGAAACAGCACCACCACCCCATTAAACACTTGGTCTACTACATCATATTAAAAGCCAAAAGCCTCCTTAAATTAAAGATCTTTACCTGCCCGCAGAAAGGCAGGGAAGGGAGTTCCATAGCCTGGAAGCAGCCACAGAGAAGGCTCTCTCCTGTGTTCTCACCAGGTGTGCCTTTAATAGTGATGGGACCGGGAGAAAGCCTTCCTTTGCAGATCTAAGAGCTCAGGCAGCCTCATGTAGGCAGAGGCATTTTTTCAAAGAGTCTGGACCCAAGCCATATACTGCAGCACTCATTAGCTCCAGTCAATAAAGCCAGTAGTGAGGGGTGAGAAGAGTCACTGGTTGCCCACCCTTTTGGACAATGCTGAAACACAATGCAGTCATTTCAGTGTATCCAGTCAATTGTCTTTATTATGAGACTATAGACCTAATCAGGAGATGAAGAAAGACAAAGAATAAAGGAAAAGAACATGCCATTCTGATTTCATTAACTTATATGATTTGAAGTATTTAAAGTATATTTTGATAGGATATACAACACAATATCTGAAGAGATCAAAGTAAGTAAAATAACCTAGATTTTGAGCTAGAAATTATAATGCATAATAACAACAACAAGAGTAACACAGTCTTATTGCAGAGAGCGATACAGTAACTTGCATATATTTAAATATAAGTCATAAGCTTATTGTCTGGGTTGTCAGTTCCTTTCCACTATGGTGAGTCAGTCGCTTGAAGTTCTGCTTCAGAACTATGCTATCATTATTATTCTAAATGAGTGGAAATTAAAGCACCCACTGATATTTTCCAACATCCTCTTAGTCCCATCTTACTAATACACAGACCCTTCTTATTCATTTTGGCTTCCCAGAATTTGGTACCAAATCAAATCAAATACACATGAAATGCAAATGCATTTTAGTTGTTTTTGATGTGTTCTATATTTTAAGTTCTATAGTTCCTGAGTCTTCTATTACATATTAGTTGTTATTGTATGAAGTTAAAAGTGAGTTGGGTTTGCCCTGATGGCCTTTTGAAGAAACAGAGGGATTTGTGGGGACTTTCTTGTCCCCTTCCTTTTCTCCTGCTGTGTCTCACCCCTCCCCTCCCCACTCCAAAACATCCCTTGTCTAAGTGATTTCCTGACACATAATCACAGTAGATGCAGAATATATAACCTGAAACACTGTGATGGAGGATATTTGCTTTTTGTAAACTCTTGTATCAATAGAGAATATTCAGTTGTGTTTTGGAGTTACACTAATGCATTTAATTGTTTTCCTTTATTTTTTGTATACACACTGCATGGAACCATTCCACCACTTTTATGTATAGACTCATTGATTACTTATTACGTCTCTTTGGAAAATGTTGGAATTTATTTTGCTCACCTGCATAGCATTTTGCTAATCCCATAATTTACACCCAGTTCAGCACCTGTTAGTTGAAGATACCATATTATCTTTTAATTTAGTGCATGGTTTTAATACATTTGTGTGGAGGTGTGGCTCAGTCCATTAGAACTGTACTATTCTGTATTACTCCTTCACAAAATGTCCTGTGCAAGGATTCATTTAGCATTTAGTTTTGATATGCCTTCTTCCACAAAAGTAACACTAGTCTTTTTTCCACGTAACACTGTAATTTTATATTATGTGGCTAAGAGTTTATGGAATTCCAGCAGATTTTTGGGGCATTGTGTGTTTTTTCTGAATGACATCCATCCATCTGTATCACCAAATGACTCTACACATTTCTAAAGAATTTTGAAACACAAGGGCAGATTTTACCTTGGAACGAAAACTTGTGTTCATTCTTAGGGAAAAGGTGGACTATGAAATAAACACATAGAAATAAGTGTTTAATCAGTATTCTCTGAGTCGGTGAGAAGAGGGATCCACAGAAAGGGGTTATACCTGTCACTACCCAGAAGGATGCAGCAGACCTACACCAGATGTATGCAGTCCCTCTATCAGTCTTCCTCCCTGCCTTTACCTAGAACAGAGCCTTTTCTTCTGAGTCACTCTAAGCTAGACTTCATTGGTCCACGTTCTTTATGTTTTCTCTTTTTTGTCCCTCTATTATTTTTCTCCTTGTTATACGGGCTCTGTGGCCTGATGAAGATGCTTCAAACTGCCCCACACACACACACAACACACACACAGTTCTGCTGCCACCAGTGCACTTGGAGAAAGTATTTCCCATGTGTCCCCTTTCCCTGCTGAATTGGGCTCCCACCAGCCTGACAAACAATTAAATTTTAAACATACACAGTAGTGTTTGTTGTGGTAAAAGGTATCACAAAAATATTTTCCTTGCTTCCTTAAATTTTAATAAGTGAGGCCAATTTACCTGAATTGGACTTACTTCTGGGTAAACATGTTTAGAAATGCACAGTGAGTATGTCAAAGATATTCAGAGTTATACTATCTCAAAACAGCCCCACTTAATCTAGGATGCACCATATGGCTTTTTCCATTAACATCCTTCCACAGGAAATACTTTTAACTACATTTTACACTTTTTCTTTTGTTGTCTTACTGGCTTTTTTCCTGTTTGGTCAAATTCAATAGAATCTGTAAGATTTATCTAATCCAGTCCTTCTGATAGAGTTGTCCCACTGCTTTCTTTAAATTCAGGATTTTCATCTGCGTTGAAAAAGCAGTCGAGAGTAGAATGCAGTGCTCTCAGACTGGTTATTTTTTAATTTGTGTACATGTGTTATGGGTTTGTTTGTTTTTTATATTGTGTATTTTCTTACCAAAAATGTTTTCAACCACAGGATGAATCCACAGGTATAGTAAAGTATAATTTATGTATTAGCAAATTTGTGCAAATAATAGTGTGCTTGGCAATTGTATAAGTAGGACATGAAATTGCTATTATTTAGATATTTATAGCGCTGGTGTAGTTTGTACTGTTTTGTAGGACAGTTCTTCCTCGTAAGCTCTAGTAACCAGTTCATAATCATAGCACATCTCCTTTTAATCATTCTGTCTTGAAAAAAATAGAAGTATAGAATCATAAAATTATACAGTTAGAAAAGATCCAAGGGTGGTTTAGTCCAACTTTATGCCAATACAGATATAGACAGCAAAATCATTCCTCTGTTTTGGTCCTCTATCCTCTATTTAGAAATCTTAAAAAAAAAAAAAAAAAAAAGCCTCTTTGCAAGAATGCCTTCTTGTCCAGAAATACTTGATTTTCATATTGTCTGACTGTTTGCCAATATGGACATGAGTATGTTTTATTTATTTATTTATTTATTTATTTATTTATTAAATCTATATTTGTTCTATTGTTCCATTACATTTTATTCTATGGGACTTGAGATTTTTAGGTCTATGGGACTTTGAAGTCTATGTGACTTGAGATTTTAGGTCTATGGGACTTGAAGTTTAAAAATACAAATAAAAACAAGATAATAAAATTTTAAAACACATACATTTAAGGACTTAAGCCTTACAGCTGACCTGTATTCTGTTAAAGATATGAACAGCAACAGTCATTCCTGTGACAGTTTTTTTTAAAAAAAATGCTTTTAGTCTTGCCCACTAGCATTTTTAATGAGTTCATAAGTAACATTTTAATATCCAGATTCCTACTGGGGAGACATTTTACTTAACAGTTTTAGTCATGATGATGTTTGAAACAAATGGTGTGTTTTAAACAACTTAGCTTTGGGGGGAAATCTTCATTCTGACTGTTCTTTTTCTGTTTAACTCTCCAGGTTCTGCTACTTTGCACCACTGGCAGCAGCTTGCTCAGCCTCATCTGGGAGGCATCCTAGACCCACGACCTGGGGTTGTTACTAAGGGCTTCCGGACTCTGGATCTTGACCAGGATGAAGTATACTGCCTTAATGATTTTGAAGAAGATGAGTCAGGTGACATTACATACAAGGGCCTAGCTACCTCGACGCCGATTCAGCACACTGAGACCTCAGGTGAGAGGTCCCAAGCACAAGTGACTGTTTCAGACAGCGAGAATTACCCAAGTCGCTCTCAGGCTTTCCCAGAGGAGATGCAGGAACCCGCGACTGACGATGATGAGGGGTCTGGTGAGGGAACCTCATTAAGTCCAGCACAACTGCCATGTTTGCAGGATGTTGATTATTGGGCCATTCTCACATCTTTTCAGAGCAGCATCCACAGTGTTGCTTCGTGTGTAGCTTCTGCACGATAGTGCCCACAAGAATTAACACGCACCCATTTCAGAACTACTACTTCTAACAAAATAATGCTATTCCTAAAAAATAAGTGTATGGTTCATTTCCCCCCCCCCTCAGGTTTGATAAGAGAAGGCTGCTAAAAGAATATGATCCATTTAAAAACTGAGAGAAAAGCCATGTTTTAATGCTGGTTTTGTGTGTCTGTGCCCTTGTGTCATTATTAAAGTAACTATTTTAAAAATAGTATTGGCTTTTGAAGCAGAATTTGGGCTGCTATGCTTGTGTTCAGTCAGAGGGTTGTTATTGGAATACTTTTTATCACAAAAGCTAGCAAACAGCACCTTGTGACCAAATACAAGCATTGTCTTATTTAGTAAGAGCAGGCTCTGGAAATCAACCACTCCCTAGGACCAAACTACACATTGCAGTAAAGGGGTTTTCACAGTTTGTGTTTAATAGCAGTTACAGCCTGAATATGGGTTTGAGATTATAATATAGGAGGATGGTGGCAGGGGGAGGTTTTTGTTTTTAACTCCAAAGGACAGTTCTGATATACAAATCCTTTCACTGAAGCTGCTATTTACCTGGGTGTGCCAGTATTTAAGGAAGATAGTTTGGGAGACAAAAGATTTCTTGTAATGCCAAAGTTGTAATTTCTCAGTGTTTTCCTGCCCAAGACAAGCCCAAGGAGGTTTGCAATAGAGCCAACTGAGTTAGAGGACTGAGTTGTCATATCCGTGCCTTCGTACATATGACATGACCTTTTAATCCTATCTTAGAAGACATGGTTTTTTTTACTAAGAAAACCTTTAAAATTTTCAAAGTCTGTAACCAAAACTTTTTGTTACTTTAAACTAAGGTTATGTTTATTTACGTCTGTGGTATAATCTTGGGTTGTTACTCAGAGAAGCATTGTCACTGTTGTAGTTTTTGTTTGTATGTATAGAGAAATAGAACATTTTGATTTCTGTTGTGCATTATATGGCAGGCAAGGCTATCTGAAGGGATGAACTCAAACTAAGATGGTAAATCTGAAATTAGGTCCATTACCCAAGTCATTCCTTCAGTTTTAGCAAATACTACAATTGGAATGGCAGCATAAACTCCTACTTTTTCAAAACTGAATAATGTTTATCATTTTGTGGCCTTAAATCATAAAATTCAACTTTATGTGTGAAGGAAGGATTGAAGAACATGGTACTGTTTTCAGACTCTTGTAATAATGATTTGCACACTTATGGACATTATATACAAAAAGAAATATATCTCAGAAAGTATTCATACTAGCTGAAGTATTTAGTTATTTGCTTCTTCATATGGGATTCTGACAGATTCCATGCAACCCCTGTGGATTAATCCAATAGCCTGTGGCAAACATACAGTGCTGCCCTAATGATTGCATCCTGGCAGGGTTTGGGATAACTGAAGGAATGTAAGCAGCTGCATGTATGCAGCAGTTCTTCAGTACTGTGAGGCTACTGAATTTCCTCACACTTCAAATCTAGGAGCTGATAGACCACAAGTTATAGGTATGTAGACCTCTGAATTTGGGGGGTCCAGGAGTTTCTGCTTTGGTGCAATAGCCAAACCATTGTTTCCAGTTGTCAACAACTGCTCCTTCCTTCCAGTTATCTAAGGTGTGCAGATAACTTGGAAAAGGGCATGGAAAGTTCCCCTAATTCTAAGATCTGGTGGAATAGCATGAGATAGCCAGTGCTATTCTTGCTCTGGTCCACAGCTCAACATGAGTGACTCACAGATTGCTTCTGCACATCCTCAGCTCATGCCTAAGAATTCGATTTGGGGAAGGTTCATTGCCTCTTCCTGCAGCAAAACCCAGCACATATGAAATCTTCCCCCAGATCCTTTGTGTCTGCTTAATGACTTGATAAGAAAGTGCATAAGTTGGGCTTGGCTTCAAAGGGGGCAAAAATGCCTGCCTGTTCCAAAGCTTAGTGTGACATAGGCTTCTTTTAGAGTTCTTTGCAATTCATGGGGAATGCCCAGTGTGTGTATACATCTGGGTATTCTAGCCAGGTCAGGGACTCTGCAAAGAGGTGGAGCATGCATGGGCAACTGGTGGCCTTCCAGATGTTGTTGGACAGCAAACATCATTAAATTCAGCCAGTACAGTCAATGGTGAAGGATGAGGGAATTTCTGTACAATAATTTTTGGAGGAACACATATCACCCAACCCTGAGGTAAGGTCATTTGTCCCTTGCAAGCATACATGTGAAAATCTGCTGGATTCTTACTAGTGCATTGCCCCTTATTCAAAGAGAAGAATGTAAATACAGTTGGTACTCCGTATCCACAGATTCTGCATCCACGGATTCAACCATCCACAGCTTAAAACTATCCCCCCCCAAAACACAAAAATATCCAAAAAGCAAACCTTGATCTTCCCATTTTGTATAAGGACATCATTTTACTATGCCATTGTATATAATGGAACTTTAGCAGCCACAGTTTTGGGTGTCCATGGGGGGAGGGGTTCTACAACCAAACCTTAGCAGATACCAAGGACCCACTGTACACTGTAAATTATTATTTCCCAGATGGTTTACTGGCATGAAGCATTGGATAGATCTCTATTTTAGTCCCACCCTGGTTCTGTGTTGTACTTATATTTGTCTTCAGTTGAATAGTAACACATCACAAATAATCCTGATACTTTTGCATGACTCTCTGTCTCCCTTAGATGTGTTATGGAAGCAACCTGTTACTCTTCCAATGTGTTGAACTATAGTTCCCATCTGAGAGGAATAATGGCATTCGTAACCTCAAAATATCTGGAGCACAGAAGCTTGTCTGCTCCTCTTGTTTGTTTTTAAAATATGTTGAAGGCTTTGTGCTGATAAGTTGAAAAGTGCACCCTCTGGGGGTTACCAAAGCATGTGGTTTAAACTGCTGTAGCAATTGTTTTCATAGAATTGCAGAGTTGGAAGAGACCACAAGGGCCATCCAGTCCAACCTCCTGCCATGCAGGAAAAATATAATATCTAAATGGTAGGTCTTGTCATGTGCCTTGCAGTTCAGTGCCAAAGCACCCGGTCTACGTGCAGAACGTCTCCAGTTCAGTCCCAGGCATCTCCAGATAGGACTAGGAAACAATGCTGTCTGAAATCCCAGAACATTGCTAATTGTCATTGTTGACCACATCAAGTTCAATAAAGCAGTGGTCTGACTCATTATAAGGTGGCCTCCTGAATTCTCTCTCCCTCTTCTAATATAATTTCCATTTGTCTCACTGAGGGCAACGACAACCATACCATCATCTAATGTTACATTTGCAGCCACTTAGCTCTCTACTAGACTGCATACACTGGAAGAAGCTATGTTATATCCTCTACTACAGCAGGGAGAATAAGTTTGTGAGCACCTTTGGATTATGTTTCCAATTTAAAATTCTATTAGATCTTAATCTAATCTTATGATCTTAGATAAAGAACAGATAACCTGGTTAAACAAATGACACATAAACATAATAATTCTTCTAGTGATTAATGTCTCACAGCCTCCACTGTCCGCTCCAACACCCCAAAGAAAACCCGGGGCGAACACAAGGCCCCCAAACTGTGCTCACTGTGCGCTCCCCCCACACGTCAAAGTTCAGACTCAACACTCCGAAACAAAGCACATTGTAGTCAACACCAGACATATCCTGGTTTCGTATAATTCTAATTGATCCCAATGAAGATGGGCTGGGAGCTGTCTATCTGCAAATGATGATAGTAGAAAGTGTTCTTCAGTAGTTTTTCTTGGGCCCAATTCATATTTATCCATTTTATACCATAGACTTGTGAGCATCATGAGAAGAGAGACATGGAATGAGTGACTAGTTACATTTATCCTATTGGAATTCAGAAGAAGTTTTGTTAAGTGCCTTGCCTCTTCATAATATTTTTATCTTAGGCCATTGGAGGCCAGATTTTGGAGGTACAAAGGTGAATGAAAGTGGAGGTCCCATTCTCTTCTGTGTAACAGGATTGTAATTGATTGTTACAGGAAGTAATTGAGAGATAATCTCTGGCGGCTGGAGAGGAGGATAACCCTTTTTATGCACATATCTCGCTTTTTGTTGTATATTACCTCTTAAATTGCAATGGCAAGAGCCCATTCTCTTTTGAACCTTTCCCATTTTATAGCAGGCATGTATCCTGCACAAAGAGTAATTGGGATTTTTGTGCCATTTACATAGAAATACAGTGTCCCACTCTTCATTTTTGTAATTGTTGGATTATTTACAGGAGGCTCACTCTTTCCTATTATGTTCAAAGGGGAGAAAATGCTACAGTCGTGTGAAAAGCTGCGCTGTTGACAACTGAAGATGCTGTTTGTCCGGGTTTTCCCTAGTGGTATCTTTCAGGATCAGTCCTTTTGAACTCTAGAAATTAATTCTCTTTGATTACTCCTCTTAATGGGCTCAATTGCTACTTTTAGCAGCCTTTTCCTATCTTACATATTCATAAATAACAGTGAGTTATTGTTTTTTATTTGCTTAGTGCATCTGGAATCCTTCTAATATAATTCTGTGGGGAAACAAAATTGGTAACTGTATGAAGGGGGTATTGCAGATTGGGACTAACTATATTTCAAATTTTTGCTGCTTTTGTCTGTTTTTATTCATCATCTAGCACTGAGCTGTTCTAGCTTATCTTGATTTATGTCTCAATTTCCAGGATACTTTTCTCCGTATAATTTCCCCCCACCCCCATATTGGTTATTTGAAATTTTCTCCAATATTTTAATCTTCTGCTTATGCTTCATTATGTGTGGAGAATCATGATTGCTAGGCCTTGCCCCACCACTCCTTAAGTATTAACTAATTTACATTGCTTACATTGAACTATGAAGCATCAGCAGCATCATTTCTAGAGGTGATGTAGATACTTTTTTAAAAAAAACACTGTATTGATAATTGATGTGTTAATCATTAGTGGAATATTTAACACTGTGTGGTGGAGCATTTATTAGGATGGGGAAAACTAGTTCCACTTTGAGTCACTTTTCACTTGCATAGGCACCTTTACATATGTAGCTCTCACACTTTCAAATACACAGTTATTCTCTAAGGACTGCATGGCTACACATGAGTCATCTTAATTATTTTCTTTTGTTTGTTTGCCTCAAATAATGAGGAAATGTAGCCACAACAAATGAAAGACCTTGTGTGTTTCTCAGCCTCTCTGGAAGTTGGGAGTGGCATTTGGGTGTGATGTGTCTGTCCAAAACAATGTGTCAAACTGTTGCATATGTCCTGTTGTACTAAATTTTATGATCCATGCTTTGTGGATGTTTAAATGTTGGGTGAATGAGGAAGAATAATCACAGGAAACTCACCGGCATGTTTCTTATGCATGTTTTAACAACAGTAATTTGTAAAGGCTTGTCACTAAATAAGTGCACCTATGCAGTCATGATGTCTTCACAGTAGTACTTAACTTTGGGTGAGCGTTTTGGATGCATGGCCTTTGAATTTCTGAATTACATTCCAACAAAGGGGCTCTCCATAAAGTATGTCATATGTCAGAAGGGAGAGGAATAGCTCAGTTGCAGTAACCCTGTGATACAGGCTGTCAAGGAGATGGTATTGATTCATGTGTGGTGGTGTCCTCATACATTTGTTTTCTTGCTAGAAACAAGATATCGACAAGTACATTTCTGTGCTGCTGTTTTGGCTGCTCCTCTTTGTGTATACATTTCCATTTGCCTTAATCTTGTCATTTTCCCATTTCTGCTAGTATTATTTTATAGACCTCTTTGCTTCTTAAATTCTAAAATCTCAGTCCTCACTTTTTCTTGTATTCAGTCCATGTTATCTTAGCCTAATCTGGATGTTACCAGAATATTGATCATTAATAATAGAAAACTACACACTTTTGCATTTCTGTCTTCTTTGTAAGCTTCACAAAGTACAAATTAATTTTGCATATAATAAGTGAATATGTATATTGTATTAAATGTAGGGTGGATTTCAGGCAATTTTGAGTAGATTTTCCTTGGTTTTTTTCTGGAAACCCAAGGAAAATCTATGGATGCCGGCTGTGAAAGCCTTCGACATCAAATTTTGAGTAGCATGACATACTTTATGGTCAGTTCTAGTTTGCATTCTACAGCTGCACTCTATAGCAATTTATAAATACAAATTAAGGATCCATTTAGTAAATTATAGTAGGATTCTAATATCTGTGATGCCAACAGCTAAATGAATTGTTGCAGCATCACAAAGTATGACATTTCTCTTTCCTTTCCAGTTGGTGTGTCAGAATATTTATATGAATAAATGTGGCATAATTGCTATCTGGTGTAGCTGCAGATGTTCTTTCTTTGTTGAGGGGAAAGGGGAGAGGCGAGGAAATGTCACAGATGGACAGTAGTGGATCCAGAATGGTTACACTGTGATCTCTGGTTACAAAAGGAAATTACTGTATACTCTAATCTACATATCTTGAAATCTGCTGCTGTTTCTCTACTAGGATCCATTACTGAAACAAAGGGTGATGAGATAACTTTTGCAAGGATCGGTATGGAGGAAGCTGAAACGTATGAGCATTTTGGATGCTGCAGATTTCTTTTCAGATACTACTTAGGCCTCGTCTACAGAGCACATAGTACTATTTCTTATCTGCCAGTGTTACTTCCCACACACACACTTCAGAAAGTGCTAATGGGAACACATACATCCCCCCACCAAAAACCCACCAACTGAAAAAAAATCCTTGTTTTCATGGATCCATTGCATGCAACTCTGGCAATGGTACATCAGCAAAATTGATTAGGAAGAACTGGCAGTGTTAAAGGGTGGTGTTGGCATGAAAACTAACTCCTACAGTACCCCTCTCAACCAACCTTGTTGTGCTATTACCTTCCCACAGTTGACCGTGAGGGCGTGGTAGCCATAACATTCTGTAATGTAAGCACTGACCCTTAAGTGCTGCAGCTTACTTATATTTGCTGTTAACGTCAGTGGACTTCCTAATCCATAAGCATCAAGGGTTAAGCTCCACCTAGGTTCTAATGATAGCTTTGTTATAATTGAAAAGATGCTACCAGTGATGACAAAGAGCCAGACTCACCTTGTAGAAATTGGTGTGTTGAAGAGGTTGGAGGCAAAAGCAAATCAGAAATGTTGTGGATTTCACCTTCCTTGCACAGATCCCACATGAAGTATCTCATCACTTTTCCATCTGTTTGAGTCACAGAAATTTTTCTTTTTCTTTTTATATATAAATGCAAAGAATGTTCTATTTTTTTTAATGTAGTACATCATCCGGGGAAGTGCATGTCACAAACCAACTCCACCTTCACCTTCACCACCTGCCGCATTCTGCACCCTTCTGATGAGCTCACACGAGTCACTCCAAGGTAAGGGGTTCTAGAGAGCTCTAATGGTTCCCTGGTATGGACAAGTCAAAGTGTAGGCAAGGCAATGTTACCAATGATGTTATAGCAATTGGGTCATCTGGTGGGAACTGAGAGAGGACCTGAATTCATCACCATATTATCTTAACACCTTACTTTGCATATATGTAGGGACTGTTTAAAGCCACCCAAGAAATCAAGAATCTGTCTGTCTGACATAGTCTGCAGCTGGTACAGGTCAGAAATTAACAGCTCACACTCAACACAAGCGATATGCTTCTGGTAAATTTTGAAGTGTTTCCATGACCTCTCTTTTGTGAATAGTTTAATTGTATAAGTTCATAACTGATGGCCAGTAGTGAGGTCAGTGGATATACATTGAAGCAAAGATACAATAACTAAAAGGTGTCCCTTGCAGGCGAGGGACTTGAAAATACTTTTCAGTTGCTGTATGTTAATGTAATATTGAAGTAATCCAAGAATCTGCAAAGATTTAGGCAAGATAACACAAAGTGTGGGGAATTCCTAAGAGTCAGTAAAATCCAAGTGTCAACGTCCAAAAAGAAATGTTAAACATTCTGCCTGCCACTTCTCTTGTAAATGTAATTGCAATTACATTACAGATTACAAAACAGAATTTCCCCAGGCTTCCTTTCTATTTGAAATGAGTTTGTTACTGCAAGTACTCATTCAGTAAAGCACAGGGATGAGTTGCTTTTAAACAATTTAAACAGCATGTTTGTTCACTGATCAGAGTAAGATTGAAAGGATTAATAAATTAGGGATTTTTAAAATTATTCTAAAGTCCATTTTGGGCTTGACTATACCAGTCACAAGCCCTGAATCCCCCCAAGAATTGGCCTGATAATGCCACATGACATATAGCCTTTTCTGAATCTTGTGTGATAGTGACAAATGCTGTAGGGCGCTATTCACACCAGATTCAATGAATACCCCCTTAATCTGGGTTTTAGAGAACTCGCAGTTTTCTCCTGCGTTTTCTGGAAACGCAGGGGAAAACTGCTGTGTAAACAAACCGTTCACACCAGATTCAGGTGGGGGGGGGAGAAGAGGAAGAACAAGTGCTGTTTGAGGCACCGCCTTTCCCCCCCTCCTCAGCACCTCTTCTCTTTCCAAAGGCACAGCCCCAGTTGTAGTCGCTCTCTGAGGTCAGAACGCCCACCGAGCCCCAACCATTCTGGCTTCAGAGGAGGTGCCTACTGCTGGTGCTTTGCTTTTCCAGTACACAATTGCCCCTCTGAGCTTCAGGAAAAACTAAGCCCCCGTGTTAGCCACCTGATCTTGCTTCATAGAGGCGACTTCCACTGGTGTTTTGCTTTTCCCAGGGATTATGCACTGGAAAAGCCCCAGTGGTATTCATCTTTTCTGAAGCCAGAACAGGTGGCTTATGATGGTGAGGCGGGCACTCATTCTGCCTTCAGACTGGGCAAGTCTCACTGGTTCTTTGCTTTTCTGGGATGCAATTGCCCGGGGAAAGCAAAGCACCAGTGGGACTCGCCTGGTCTGCCGTCATTAGTAAGCTGCTCATTCTGCCTTGAAACCAGGCAAGCCCTGCTGGCACTTTGCTTTTCTGGCACACAATCACCCAGGAAAAGCAAAGTACCAGTGGGACTCATCTGGTCTGAAGGCAGAACAAGTACCTGCTCTGCCATCGTGAGTAAGCTGCATGTTCTGCCTTCAGACTGGGTGAGTCCCACTGGTGCTTTGCTTTTCCATTGCATAGTCACCCGGCAAAAACAAAGCACCAGTGGGCTCACCCAGTCTGACGGCAGAATGAGCACTCACCCCACCATTGTGAGTGAGCCGCCCATTCTGGCTTCAGAGAAGGTGGCTACCGTTGGGGCTTTGATTTTCCTGGAGCTCAGAGTCAAGTGTGAGTAGCAGGAAACCAAGTAAAACTCCAATGCAGATTTGTGCTTTGGCAGGTGTGGCACTGAGATCTGGGCCAGAATAGTCTAAATTTCATGTGCTGCAGCTCCAGGCCAAAGTAGTCTGAATTCCATCTGGATTTTTACCCCCACCCCCATGTAGTCAAGCCCTTTGAAAGAGATGTTGCAGATATGATGAAGCATTATTAAGAAAATTCAGAGCACAGTTGGCCTTCTGTATCTATAGGTTCTACATCCATGGATTCAACCAACCACAGCCCGAAAATATCCGGGGGGGGGGGAATCCAAAAAAACAAGCCTTGCTGCTCACCATTTTATATAAGGGATGCTATTTTACTGTGCCATTGTATATAATGGGACTTGAACATTGATGGATTTTGATATCCACAGGGGGTCCTGGAACCAAACCCAGTGGATACTGAGGTCCCACTGAAATCTGGAATAATTTATATGATTTAAGATTAAAAATGAGAATACTTTCATAAAAGTATTTAGGAGGTATCAATAAAAATATGTTAATAGATCTGTTAGTAAGAGGATCACATTAATAAAAATATTTTAAAGATTAAATAATTCATATTCTGTGACCTTGAAGGTTTTTTCAATATTTGGAGTCATGTGTATTAATGGCAGATTTAAATACTAAGTTATGATGCCTGTGTAGCCAAAATAGGGCTACTAGAAAACAACAAGCAAGTATAAATATGTTGGGGTACCTCAAGATTTGTAGAGGTAGAAATAAATATAAAAAAAACACAAGAGAGTGAAACACAAGGAAAAAAAAGCTACAAGTATTTAGTAGCCATATAATGCTGACTAGCTTTGGGCAAGAAGGTAATGGATGGAGGAAGGGAAATAAACAGAGAATCTTGAAAGAAAACCGTGCTGGCTGGCTTAACATTGAATTGAATTGAATTGAAATGCATGTTCTAGCATTTTTGTTGTCGGTCTTCTATTTGTTCGGATATAAAGGGGTGTGATCTTTTGAATGTCTTTCTAGTCTTAGCAAAGAAATTAAGGAGTTAATAGTCCATCCCATGAGTAAGTCATCTGCTTCTTCATACTTGAGGACAGCTTCTCTCTCTCTCTCTCTCTCTCTCTCTCTCTCTCTCTCACACACACACACACACACACACACTGTATTTGGTTTTCTACATTCCTGTTCCCCCTTATACTATTCTCCCCCTAATGGCATCCAGTAAAATAGCTTATGACTTCACTGCACGAACTGCTGGCAAACACCAGCAAAATAAGAAACAAACCATAATTCCTTGTCCAGCATGACTGTTGAACTTTTGGTAGGGATTCCTATTGCTTAAACATAAACATACTCAGTGTGTTGTTAATCTCTGTGTAAAATGCAATTGTTACTAAATTCATTACTATACCCAGATAACTATACTTGGCTCTAGCTGATACTCCTGGGCTTTGCTACTTTCACATTCATTGTTGATTCAGAACCAGTGTTATCAGTGCAAGGGAATGGGAAGAGAATCTCCTTAAACTGTAAATGATGCTTCTTCACAGGTCATGTGAGGAAGACGATGAATCTGCTTTATGTCACCTTATGCTGAGAGGAGATGTAGGGCACACATTATGACCAGCGTGACAGGGGGTGAGCAGAGTCATATAGAAGGAATGCTTAGTGTTTGTGGTACCAGCTAATTCAGACTTCTTATCAATGCCATCCCTCCTTTCCATTCTAATCTAACATCGTAACATGAGGTGACCTTCTAACAAAATTCTAAAATTCCATATAGTGAAGTGCTGAGTTTTTAGAATCTAATACTAATTTGGAGACAAAAGATTTTGGGTGGTGGTGGAGGTCTACAATTCTTTTTGTTCTCAGGTTGTATTATTTTTTTATTCTCCCACACACGAGGTCTTATATTTTGGTGTAGTTAAGGAAATGTTGTCAATTAACATCTGGCATCCTGTCTGCTATGTGCTTTGGGAAACAATTTAATAAACGTATACTTGATATAGTTACCGTAGTCTAAAATTAGCCTTTTGTTGTTTACCTAGTGACAAAAGCAATATAAAGCTTGTAGTACTTCAGAGGGCAGTGTAAGAAAAAAACACAGGCTCAGCCCAAGAAGCTTTACAACCTAAATTTGTTGTTTTCCTCAAAAAATATATAGGCCTGAATCCTACTGGTTAGTTCCATTTAGAGTAGACCCATTGAATTAATTGAGTCAACACAAAGGTAAATTCAGTTGATTCAGGGTTTATCTAAACAGTGAAAATACTCCTCATAGAATTTGAAGAGAATGCCTTTTGTTCAAATGGAATCCCATGGTGATTTGCTGTATTTGGAAGGAAGGGGGCCAAAAAAAACCCATATACTGTGTAGGAAGAGCCTTCATGGCTTTTCTTGATTTTTTTTTTTAAACTGTGAGGGAAATGCATATTCCTGCTTGCTGTGACAACTGATCCAATTTACTGTGTAGTCCGGAGAGGGTGGAACTGGAGATTTGATTGGTTGGACGTGTGCAGGGGGGTGAGCTTTCAGTTAAGTGTCGAGAAGCATTTTTTGTGCTAGCAATCGTGCACTGTTTTGCCTCCCCCCCCCATTACCCTTTGGATTATACAGTATAGAGGACAATTCTTCATGGCGAAGGGAACTCAGCAGCACCCAGAGATGACAAGGAGGGTGGCTACTACAAGAAACAGGAGGAGAGACTGGAGCTGCCAGCCCTATCCCAGTAGTGTCATCATCTAAATCAGGCTGCAATTAGAGGAACAGGAGGAGCCACCTGGCCAGCCGCAGGTTGCGAAGAAGGAAGAGGAGGGCAGCTCTTTCACGCTCCAGCTTCATCATGCTTTCCAGGCTGGGCTGCTCCTTCTCTCATGCCTGTCCCACACCCGCCAAGCTCAATGTCAGTGGGCTTTGGAGGTCACAGGACAGGCATAAGAGAAGGAACAGCCCAGCCTAAGAAGGCGAGATGAAGCTGGAGCATCGAAGAGCTGGCCTCCTCTTCCTTCTCTGTAACCAGTGGCAGCTAGCTGTTTGCATTCACTACACAAGGAAAGAAAACTGGGCTTTCCTGGAATAATTTATATCTCTGCTAAAACATAGTTGTTGAGATCTTACATAGACATTTACACCTAAGGAGGTATATAAAGCCCGAGGTTTGAAAAGAGAATGCAGTGTATATACACAGTTCCTTACAGATGCATTTATACATACTGATGCATATACACACAAAATAATCCACCACCCCCTCCAATCCTTGTATGGTTTTCTCTCATGTACTGATATTACAAATCACAAAAACTGGCCATATTTTCCAAAGCTGCACCAGGCTCTAATGATTTGTTGCATTCTTAGTGTGATCACTGTGTATTTCTTGAAAGGAAATCAAATGGAATGCTGTTTTCATTTTTGGCTATTTAATATCACAAAACAAACATACAGTATGTTGCCAAAACTGAAAATTCTATACTTTCCTCCCCTTTCCATCTAAGTAGTGTTTATATGTCACTGAGATGATACAAGTTACTTTTCCTGTTGGCCCCCACCACCATTCCCACATCAAAATAGGGAGCGTGGATTACTCAAAGTGGTGGTCCATGGACTGATGCTCATCTATGCACTATTGGCTTGTAGTCTGCAGCAAATTTCCGGGAAAGAAAGAAACAGTTGTAGCCAATGGGTACAAATATGGTACTAGTCCCTGGCACACTGGAGAAAAAACCCTGCCAGTCTGCCACTTTAGATATCATTAAGAAGAGCTTTATAGTATATTCAGCCAAACCTAGTTGTAGAAACAACTGGAGTTACCATTATATACTGGAATTACATTATATACTACTGGAATTATCATTATATACTACATACACAAATGTGTATGGAAACATTTATAGTGCAGCAGCATATATGCTGTTTTAATGACTAAAGATGCTTTCTTCAAAGTCTGTGTTTCAAGGGGTGTCTAGGTTTTCTTGGTTGAGGGGGGGATTTAGTCAGCACAAGCCAGCCTGTTCAGCTGATACTCATTTTGAACCAGATTTGTGAGTTGGTCAGCACATTTTCCAGTCAGTGTGAAGGCTTATCAAGACATGTCATTGCAAGCTGGAAATGCACTAAGTCTTTCATAAGACATATTTAGCATATGAAGTATGTTGATGAAAATATGTTCTTAGGTTGCATTTCATGAAGTGTGCCTAACTGCCCCATAATTTTTGTCTTGACCTTATAAGCATGGCTGCTTATGCAGGGAGTTGTGCCATGTATAAATTCTGCTGCAAAATTTCAAGGTCCTTCATAAACCCTTGCACTCTGGCCCATATTTTTAAGATTTAAAGAGTACCCATCCACAGAGTATTTTCAGCTTACATGGGCCACCTCTTTTGTATCAGAGCAACTGTCTCCTTTTTGGACCATTGTCAAGTGAGGAAATGTTACTTGCAAACACAACTATTCATAAACACCAACAGTGAATTCTGTACTCATTGCACTTATAATAATTGCTGTTAATGATTGTGATAATTTCTGCCAATTTGATCTGTATATACTCTGAGGCTTCTCATTGAGGATGGGACATACGGGGAGCTTCCAGATACTGGATTAGGCCCAGGGGTTAGAAATTTCCATCCTTGGTGCACATCATGGTTCATAGTAATGGTTCCTCAGATGTTCATGTCAACATAACTGTTCTACATACAGGACAGTAGCCTGTATAAACCAACCTCTTCATGTTGCTTCTGCCAGTCTTTTCTTTTACTTTACAAAGAAAATTTTCACTAATATATGTAGCCTAAAATAGGTTGTTTCTCTGTTTGTTTGTTTTAAAAAAAACCATTGCAGAGCTACTCCAACCTGGAACTCACTGCAGTCAGTTGTAATGTTGATACAAATTTCCGTAGGTATCCATAGTGAAACAATGCATCATGGGATTTCTCAACCCCAGTCAGGATATTAAATCACCTTATAATTGATGTTTTGTCACAAAAAAATAACGTGTGTTATTCTTGTCACCACTGTAATCAGAATGTACAGACAGTTGAAATGTCAACCAGTCTACACATTAAAAGGAAGAATCAGCAATCAGGAGGGATTCTGTAATTAATAAAATTAGTAGAATTGAACAAGCATCTAAACCCGCATGCATTTTAAAGTGCATATTGCCTGCCCTGCATTATTTTAACAACATTATTCTAATGGAGTTCTGATTGATATTTTCTGACCTGTTGCTTGGAGTTTGCTTGGAGAGGATGGGAGGTCAGGAAATTTGTAGTTTTTCTGTGATTTGAAATTAATGCCCATCAAGCATGACAAGTGTGAGTCACCAACATAACATGAAAGCTAATATTTATTATGTAGAGAAAAGCTAAGAGTTGCAACTTCCACTAATAAATAACCAGCCTTCTTTTGGATGGGTATGTATCAAATGCACAGAAGATCATCTCTGACATTTCTGGTTTCTATATGAATGCTGGGTTTAATTGTGGGATTAATGAAAGAAATTGACACAAGCTTTATTCACAGATGTTGCTACCTCCTTGTACATAGAGAGCAAGTTACAGTATGTAACTAAGCAACTATAGTAACTCATCTATAATCATAATGTTCCACCTAATCAAAATCAAACATATTTGATTTTAGCACAACTCTAGACTTCTGTGCTTTCCACATTTAATAGCTTTACAGATGTATGCACAAGAGGCTCAAAGGTCCTTTTAGAGTCATGATTGTAGGGAGCCTACATTAGAGAACTTCTGCTTTAAAATAGCAAGAGTGCCCTTTACAAAAAAAAAAAATACGCAGGAGTTCAGGACAAGTATGGCTTTTATAGTTGCTACTGATAAACTATAAAGTATATTGGTTCAGTCACATCTTAGTGCCCTACTAGGTTATTTATAAACAGCATTACTATTATTAGTCTGTTAAGTATTTACCTTATCTGGCAAATGTGTCTTCTACCCAACTCTTATGGGCCAAAATGAGTTCACAGGACCTTATGCACCAGTAGAAGAGTGAACTTCATTTACAGTGTGTCTGGAAGAGGCTGTTGAAAAAGCATTGCTCCAGCTATCCTGGACAAACATGTTTGCTACAGCTGACCTCAAAGAGATCCCTCAAAGGGATGCACAGCACTGTGAGGTACATTATATGTGTGTTCTCCATGGGCAACAAATCTGTACATCTCACAAACACCCTGAATCAGTTTGAGCACTGGGGGTTTCAATTAAGACCTTAACTCATGTTTCTGGTTTTCCTTCTTCCAGCCTTAACGCAGCACCTACTCCAGCTTGTAGCAGCGTTGGCAATTTGAAAAGCACCCCAGTGGCTACCCCTTGCACTCCTCGGCGTCTGAGTTTGGTGGAATCCTTCACTAACCTTCGGGAGTCCACAACTACAATGAGCACATCCTTGGGACTTGTGTGGCTACTCAAGGAACGTGGGATATCAGCAGCAGTGTACAACCCTCAGAGCTGGGACAGAGCTGGCAGGAGCACGCTCCTGAGCACATACTCTCCCAAAATGGTTGCCATTCCTTCCACTCCTCCAAACTCACCTATGCAGACACCCTCTTCTTCCCCGCCATCTTTTGAGTTCAAGTGCACAAGTCCCCCTTACGACAATTTCCTTGCTTCCAAACCAGCCAGTTCCATTCTAAAGGAGGTGAGGGACAAAAAGAGTATCAGGAACAGTGAGAGTCAGACTGATGTGTCTGTCTCCAACCTTAATCTAGTAGACAAAGTAAAAAGGTTTGGAATTGCCAAAGTAGTTAGTTCAGGGCAACCACAAGCTCCTTCATTAACTGACGAACATGGACCTCGGTTTTGTGGGGCTCAAAGACCAGTGAAAGCCTTTGTTCCTGGAGGCCTGGTGCCAGAAGGCCTGCCCTTGGGTTGTCCTGCTGTAACAAGTGCTATTGGGGGCATTCAGTTGAACAGTGGCATTAGGAGGAATCGAAGCTTCCCAACTATGGTGGGTTCTAGCATGCAGATGAAAGGGCCATCAACGTTAACACCTGGCATCCTAATGGGAGCAAAGCTTCCCAAGCAAACAAGCTTACGATGAATGACCTGCCAAGCAGTCTCCTTCAGACATTTTAAAAAAGATTTTTCTTCCATTTGCTGTTGAGTTTAGCAAATCAACTTTGTGCCTAATGGAGGGGGGGGCGGGACTGTAAACTTTGTACAGGAATGTAAATATGTACCAGATGTATTATAAGTGAATCATGACACAGTTTTGACAATTTAACATGCTAACCTTTTGAAAGCCTATTTTGTTTTTCTTTGCACTGGAAAAAAAAAAAGCAATCCTTGGTTTAAAAAAAGATGAATTCTCTAGTTAGCTTAGCTGACCTTGCACCTCCTCTGGCAAAGGTTGGTGATCATACTATCAGAACTATGGAATGCTAGTACACATAGTAACTCCCATAAACAAAAGGAGTCTTTGTTGTTCATCAAAGCAGTAACTTAGCATTTTGACCATTTTATTTTGCCTTTGTGGAGGGCAGGGAGTATCCTAGCTCATGGCTTATATACTTAACTTATTTAAAGGTGTGTTTTTTTTCCTTACACAATAAACTTGAAATAATTGTGTGCTGAGAATGATTGCTAAGCCTGCTAGTTGCCTGGAAAGAGAGCACGCCTCTGTTGTTGTTTCTAGCACATCCATGTTCTGTGTTAATTTTATTTTCAATGCTACACTGGAGTGTGGAAAGAAGAGTGTTTAAAATAGTGTTTTGTTGCAGACACTGAAAACATGACTCACAAAAACAAAACAAACTCCTTAGAATTATTTCTTGCTTTTGTAAAGTTTTAAAAACCACTTCTGTCTTGGGAGTCAAAGTCACTGAAAGTTAATTGTAGGTATGGTTAAAAATATTAATTTAAACAAATGTATTATAATAGGATGTGTGCTTCAAATAATATTTAACGGGTGCTCAAGTGAAGGAGAATGACATTTTCCGCTGCTTTCCACTTCTTCTCTCCAGATTTTGAAGTATTAAAAAGTATCCTGTGGATTGTTTTCTAAACAGAGTATTTCTGTTTTAATTGATGTTATCTTTCATACATGTTTTACTAGCCAAAGATTTAATATCATCTATCCTAAAATCTTTGAAAATATTCAGCATTTGGACTTTTCCTCCGCACAAAACAATGGCCCTGTTCAGATCAAACATTAAATTGCATGTTAGCAATATGTGTTCAAGCAGTGGTTAATTCAAACAAGCCAAGATCAAATAGTAACTGTAATTTAAACTGAAGATTAACTGAATTCCAATATAACAGGGAGTTCTGTTTAGTTTAGATTCCAGTCTTGCAGCTGTGTCAAAGGAGGAGAGGTGAGGAAAATGTTCATGAGCTCCTTAAAACATTACTTAGCACTGTATCCGAAACAGATGAATGTATTGAAACTTGAAATAACATCTGAAAGGAACAGAGAGCAAATAGGAACAGGGTATGCAACTGGATACCTACCAGATGTTTTGTGCCACAGCATGCATGAACTCCAGCCAGTGGTTGAAGTCAGGGTAGTCCAAAACATCTGGAGGGCACCAGTTTACCTATTCCTGAAGAAGAGCAGGAACATAATGTATCACTAAGTTATTCTGCCAAGTCCCTTTGAAATGAGTAGGAGATGTAGCAGAATGATTTTGTACAACTTTGATTCATTTCATCAGGGCCTGTGCAAAAGAACTTCTTGGTGGGTTGCGCCTCAGATCAAGGTTATATTTTTGGAGCAGTCGGATGTGTATGAGTTGTGTAGGTGGCTGTTGCTCTTCTGGGCTAATTTAAAACCAAATTCAGTTATTTATTTTTATGCTGTGCATTGCCATTATGCCAGACTGTTACTAAAATCATTAGCACTGATAATTATTTGTACTAGTAGAACTGTAGTGGGTTTGTGTTTTTTTAAAGGCGACAGATGAGTCCAGTTTCTTTAAATGAAGTAGCTAGCATCAACATAGCAGTAAACTTTGAGGATGTTAGAGGAAAGCAAGAGAGAAGAGGAGGAGCACATGCACCAGCCATTGCATGTGTTTTCAATTTTTATTTATTCTACAAACATTTCAGCACATTCTCATTGGCTCTACTTGCCAACTGTATGTGTGCACTTGACTGCAAGTATGTAACTGTATCTTTTTATCTGAATGTATCTTAATACAAAATTAACCATTTTGATTAGTTAAAAAAATCATGAATGTATTAGGACCTTTTGATGTACCCAGAGAAAATAATATCATTTGTGGAATAAAAAAGGAAAACCAAAACATTAAATTGGAAAGTACTGTTGTTTACTCTTTCTAAATAGTAAATAGCCAGCCATTATAAAATGAGTTAGTAGGGCACTGAAAAATGACATTCATATTTTCTTCACAAATGAATATCAATAAATCAATAAAAGTTCTGTTGTGGCTTATTTATATGTCCTGCCTCTGTTTCTAAGCACACATGTTTACTTTACCAAAAACCTGTTATGCCAATTGGAATGCATGAGATTCTGGTTTCCCAGAAATAGAACAGAATCCCCTAACAAAAGCAAGTTACACCAGTGCTCCTATTTCATTACTGACAATCTGTGGTTTTTGAGCTCAGTTCCAGAACCCAGGTTTTGACTTAGAGCAGTAGTATACAACAGTGACCCTCTATAGAGATTTTTAGACTGCAGTTCCCATAATCCCTTGCCATTAGCTATTTTGACTCAGGTAACTGGAGATTGCAGTCCAGTAACATCTGGAAGGCAAGAGCTGACCACCCCTAACTTAGAGCTTAGCAAGGAGAGATAGATAGATAGATAGATAGATAGATAGATAGATAGATAGTTGGTTATGGTATATCTGACTCTGGCCTGTGGATTAATAGTCTTGCTCTGATCTGCAGAACTGCAGTAACAACTGCTTCTAGACTGTTCTGTTAGAATATCTGAGCTATGCTTGAGGGATAGGAAGCAGAGCCCATGTCTTTCAAGGAAGCGAGTTGAAAATAATACCATTACAAGTTTCTTGAAGCAGCAAGGCATTACTTCAAGAGTAGTATTGTGCCATTTCATACTCTGCAGGACACTATTTGAGTAGATAATGTTCCGTTGAGGTTTTTTGAACAATTTCAAAGTTATGAGGGGAAACAGGGTGAGGAGAACTCAGTGTTATCATTAGTAATGTCTCCCTGAATTCATGTTTTCATCACAGGATCACTTATTTGGGATTCTAGGGGATATAATCCCAGCTGCTCTACAAAAATCCAGAAAAAAATGCTTTGCCAGTGACCATTGTACAAACATGTAGCAGGTATAAGAGGCAAAATGTGACTGCAATTCTCTGCAATCTTCTTGGGAAGACACTGTTTGGAGATAAAACATACATAGGATTGTGCCATAACACATAGTCAGTACAAAGTTTTTAAAACAGATACTGTAAATACACTTACATGTTTCCCAGGACTCAGCTGCTACTCCAAAGCTGGAGAATACCTTTGCCCAGTGGTTGTACTACATTTGGAAAATGTGACCAGTACTTTTCACAATATATTGTCCTTTATGCAATGGCAATTCTTTCTTCAGTGCACTTGGTGCAGAAACACATGTTGGGGAGGGAAAAGAAAATACAGTCATAAAGATTAAACGTACTCCTGTGGTTAGTGGGTGGCTACTGATTAGAACACACTTGCTAATTTAAAAGTTTATACCCTCCTGTCTTCTCAAGGGTAGATTCAGAAGAGAAGCTATCAGGATCAGGCTACCTTCACAGAATAAAACTGGCTGAGAGATCCAAGCTGATTTTGAAATAAGAAATGAGTGTTTTGAAAGAAGAGCAGAGAAGAGTAATTAATTTGGAGGTGTTGTGAAATGAATGTGTGAGTTTCTAGAACAGGTAGATAACTGGAAGTTCCCATGTAGATAATAAAAGTCTTTGCCTTATATTGTCTGTCCCAACTGGTGTTCAGATGTTTACTGTCTCTAACCGTGGAGTTTCTGTCTGGTCCTGGTGACTAGGAGGAGTTTGTATGGGTAGAGGTAGGAGGGTGGAACTTTATGTGAGCAAAATTGAAGGAGGATGCAGTGGGGATGTCTTTGAAGATGGATGGAACTTGCAACACTCAAGTTTCCCTTGCCTTTATACTGTATCTGTTCCATTTGAACCAGCTATTTTCATAGGTTTCTAGTAGACTGATGTTTACTCGAATTCTGCAGAACAGAGGAAGCCGGGAGTCCAAATTTAGAGCTAATTGTTAACTGCAGTTTTAAGTACTGATATGAAATAAGACCCATATAATTCATATCTTCCATTAAAAAAAATGAGTGCTTGAGTTGTTTTAATCAAGGGTTTCCCTTAATGCAACAGAAACGTGGATTTATTCCATGAGCAATTTAGTTAATCCGTGACCTGACACAACTTGTATAGGCTCCATTCTCAGAAAAACCTTAAATGAAGTAAATAAGATTATGGGGCTTGATGGAAGCAAGCATCTTTGCACCCTGAAGGCCTCCTGTTTACCACCAGCTGATTCATTTCATCCTTGACAGGTGCTTCTGGGATCCAATACTCCACAGTGTGTATTGAGCAGTGTGTGGATATGCACAAGCAGAAGAGAAAAGAAAATGTCAGTGGAAGGAAAATGGGACTGACGTAGCAAGTCTATATTTATTATACTTTGGTTTCTCTTCAGATCGTATAAATCTTTCACCTATTTTTAAATACCTGCACCCTTTTTTTCTGTTCTGTATCCACAGCAGCAAAGAAATACATACATACATACATATATATATATATGTGTGTGTGTGTGTGTGTGTGTGTGTGATCAAGACATGGAAAGTCATAAAATGAATTATACCCTTTTGCAGAGCATTAATAACTCAGCTGAAATGTTGGAAATGACATCTTTTAGATAAAAAAAATGGTATTTTCTATTTCTCAGCTCACTTCCATCCTGGCCATTGGCAGATTTTTACTCAAATATTTTTCATCACGTTTTTGTGGCATAAGGTAACTTCCCCATCTCCTGTTCAGAATGAGTCTAATTCTAGGGCATTGCAGGGAGCACAAAGTGGTGTTCTTCCTCCCTAGAAAAATGGACATAATGGTTCCCCTGCTAAGTACTCTTATCACAGCATGGTGAAACTTTTCACGAATTTGGAATTGCATATAATTCCAAAAGAAACTAACAAATTCAGAAGAAAATGGATATTACTCATGTGGAAAGACAGCAGCATGAGCCCCAAGGAGATAAAGATTTGGAGTCAGAGAGCAATGCCTAATCATCTGAAGAGGGCAGGGGTATGGCAGCATGGCATAGTAGTTTGAGTGTTGGACTACAACTGGAGAACAGGGTTCGAATCCCTTCTGAGCCATGAAAACCCACTGGGTGACCTTGGGCAAGTCACACACCTTCAGCACATAGAAAACCCTATGATAGGTTTGCCTTAGGGTTGCCCTAAGTTGGAAACAACTTGAAGACACACAACAATAAATCTAGAAGAAGAGGCAGGGCTGGTTTAAGGGCCCTGCATCACCTGCAGCCAAAGGGGGCCCTGTTGTTGGGGGGCATCGTTGGGAGGGGCCCGTCATAACCCTCCTCTTGCAAAAACATTATTAGTAGGAAGGCTTGTGACCCTAGCTGCATTGGGCATTGACTGGCCGCAGAAGGGGGCAGCTGCTGTGGGAGGGGCAGCAGCAGGGCAGGGAGGCACCTTCACCCCCTTCCCTCTGACACCTTCTTGTCCAGGGAGAGCAAAGGTTGTTCTTTAAAAAGGGAGAGGAAAGGGAAAGCGTTGGGTGAGGTGGAGTTTCCCAAAGGGGTGGGGGACCTGCTTCTCCCAGAGCGATGAGACCCCCTGAGGGAAGAGGTGGGAAAACTCTGAGAGGGGTGGCAAGGGACAAGAGCACCTGGCAGGTGGAGAAACAGGCGGAGGAGGCTGGAGGGCTGCCTGAGGGAGCAGAGAGAGAAGCCCAATGCTGGTGGGAAGGGAAGTCCTCTTGGCGGCAGCCCCTGAGGGGACAGAGGAGGCAATAACAGAGCTGTGTGCTCCATGCATTACTATTTGTTATTTTAAAACTCTTAGCCTAGAAATGTGAGTATCTAGGCCTTTTCACTTCTGAAGAAGAAGAGGACACCCCACCCAAGTTCCCTTTAAACATATTTAATGCCATGTCAGTGGGTTTACCAAGTGGTCTAGGTGGGGTGAATAAGGCCAACTTTCAAGCTAGACAAGAGAACGAAATAATCTCCAGTTTCCAACTGCATGTATTCATTCAAGAACCAAGCAGAGAAATATTCAAATATGGTCAATTGCTTTTCAAATAGAATGAAATATCAAATTAGCTAACTAAAACCTAATTAACTCACCAAAGCAGCTGGCAGGTACCTGAAGGACTTAATAATTCTTGACTCTTTGCCAGACTAAAAGACAAAAGAATTCCTACACAAGTATATTTCAGTGAGAGCTGGGAAAGGGAAAAGCACATTCAAACTGGTCAGTCAACAGCCAGGGAGGACCTGGACTGAGGCCTTTCTGTAATAGCTGTGGAAAGGCAGGTAGTGAAGGTGTAGTAAAGGTGTTTGCTGCTCAAAAAGCAAGAAAAGTTAAAGATTTAAGTGAGTAATTTTTTAAAAAATTCAAAGAAGATAGAAAAGAAAAGACCATTTTATAAATGATGTAATTTTAAATTATTTGATAGAAATTTTATGTAAACTGGTTAAAATAATTTTAAAAGAATAATTCAGGCTATACTTTGTATTTCAAAATTTACAACATAAGAGTGTAAAAGTAAGAAAGGACAAAATGCATCAAATATACTAAATTGGACTCAGCTCTTCCTTTTCCTGACTTCAAATTCTGCATGATGAAACTAGTGTTTTGTAATTTTGATTTCGTGTGAATGGGCTAGTCTTTTGAGATTTGTTTAATAGAAATGATCTACTTTAAATATTAGAAGAGTGTTGCGTTAGAGTGTTTTGTAATATGTTTGTACAGTTGTCCCTCCACATTCATGGATTTGGCATATTCACAGCTTGAAAATATTCTTTAAAAAATAATAATCCAAAAAGCAAACCTTGATTTTGCCATCTTATATAAGGGACACCATTTTGCTATGCCATTGCATATAATGGGACTTGAATATTCATGGATTTGGGTATTCATGGGGAGTCCTGGAACCAAACTCCAATGAATGTGGAGGGACAACTGTATTCTGTTTGGTGGAGGAAATCTACACTAATATTACATTGGTGCCTATAATACAGTTTTTAAAACTAAATTATTGGTGACAAATTATGTAACTATCTGAATATTCTGTACTGGTTAGTTACCAGTACAGGTTAGGTTACATTGACCTGAGATAAACATATAGGCCCCCCAAAATAAAGCATTGTTGGGGGGCCCAAAATTCCTTAAACCGGCCCTGAGAAGAGGCAGACTTATATGAGGAAGCATGGTACTTCAGGTATCCAGATCCTTTGCTGTTAAGGGCTTTAAAGATTGGTTTGATCTAGGAGGCAAATAGGGAACATTCTCACTGCTGCATTGGTTTGATCTGTAGAGTTGACTGCCCTGAACCTTTTAGGTTTAGGGTGTCAGATGCTCAGATGCTTTCTTTCAAAGATGACTTGAGAGCTCTCAGTTCAGCTCTACTTATCCTCTCCTTATCATTATGTGCAGAGAACTATATTCCAGAACATATATTCCTTAAAGTAGAATAGGAAGCTCCTTCAAATATTTTGAACTCCTTAAGGAGCAGATATAATATTATTTTACAAGAAATGCACATGTGATTGTAAAGCCCAGGGTTAATATTGATGCCCCCCCCACACACATATATTTGGGGGGGGGTCAATATTAATCCTGGGCTTTGCAATCATCAATTATTCTGCACCCAGTGCTTCATGGGGTGTCACAATTTTATTTTCATTCCCATTTATAGTAGAAGATAAAATAATGATCCCACTTCATATCCATCAAGAGGAAAATGGAGGAGGACAGCTATACTTATGCCTCACTGCGTGGTCCCAACTCAGTGTAACATAACTTTCTTAAAGATACTTTTTTCTAAATTAGACAAATTTAAAGAAGATTTTATTACGCCTATGGGAGACTTTAACATAATCATAGATTTGGATTGGGATAAAAAATGTCTTGTGGCTATAACAACCAAGCCATTATATAAAGCCTGATCTTTCCTCAGGGCTTGAACAGCAAGTTTCTGCATGCCTCTCTCTGGATGTGTCATCGGCAGTTGAAGCTCAATATGTCCACGACAGAACTTCGTGTCTTTCCACCTAAGTCCTCCCTTCAATCCTCTTTTTCTGTTTTTGTTGACAACACTTCTATTCACCCGGTCCAGGAAGCCCGCAGTCTCGGTTTTATTTTTGATTCTTCGCTGTCTTTTATTACCCATATTCAGGCCACAGCCAAAGCCTGCAGATTTTTCCTTTACAACATCGCCAAAATACGTCCTTTTCTTTCGACCTCCACTGCCAAGACTTTGGTCCACGCTTTGGTGGTCTCCCAATTAGATTATTGTAATCTCCTTTTAGCTGGGCTTCCCCTTTCTCATCTTTGCCCTTTAATTTCTATTCAACATTCAGCCGCCCGCATCATTACTTCCACTCGCCACTTTGACCATGTTTCCCCTTTGCTGTTTTCTCTTCATTGGCTTCCCTTCCCTTTCTGTATCCAATATAAGCTTTTGTTGCTAACTTTCAAAGCCCAGCATGGGCTAGCCCCTCTTTATTTATCTGACTTTCTCTCTCCTTACATTCCCACCCATACCCTTCGTTATAGTACTCAAGGCCTACTGTCCCAACCTAGGATCTCCACTGCTCCATCTTGGATTCGTCCCTTCTCGCTTGCTGCCCCTCACTTCTGGAACCTTCTTCCCCCCCAAATACAGGCCATTACTTCTTTGTCAGCTTTTAAATCTGGACTTGTTTATCTCGGATTGGCCTTTTTAGTCATCAGCGCACTTGCAGAAAGCGCGGGATTAGTCCTTCCTGAATCTTCGTTTGCGAAGAAAAGCCAGAGAGAGAGAGAAATCTGAGTTAAAGACCACCTTGTTCAGGGAGGCATTCCCTGGCTTGTCTGATATACATTTATTCTTTCTGTCACTTGGGTTTACTGTGGATGTTGTTATTAATTGTTGTAATTATCCTTGTTTTAATTGATTTTTTTAAATTATGCCTATTGTTTTACTTAGATTGTACGCCTTCGGCAGGTTTCATTCTGTTTTATCCTTGATTGTTTTGTACAGCACTGTGTACACTGACAGCGCTCTAGAAATAAACTTTAATAATAATAATAATAATAATAATATTTCTACTTTTACAGCTCTTATTATTTACTGCAATATAACTTGATGGATTCCTAGTGACATGTCAGTCCTGGGATATGGCTGGTGGGTGCAGGCTTGCAAACAGGGCAAGCACCTGGAGCCACCATCCTGTTTTTTTCACCTTAGTGAGCTAAGGTGATAAAATGGAGTTGTTTTTCTTCTTGTTTTTGTAATGACGAAATATTGAAATATTGATCCAGCGCACATACTGAACAGGTATTTTTTTTTTAAGTTCCACAGCAGTTAAAAAAAAAAGGCAGGTAAAAAAGGGGAAAAATCATACCCGTAATTTTGACTGGCGGCCATGCAAACCTTTGGGGGGGGGGCAAAAACCCATTAAGACAAATTGCAGCTGCTGTAATTTACTACTACTGCGGAGCAATCCATTATGGGGGGCTCGTATAGACAAGCCAACAGGCAAAGATAACTTTACATAAATTTGGTTTGCTTTTATTATCTATATTCATTATCACAGGAACAGGGGGAAACAAGCTTTGCGACTCAGGGAAGCATTTGAAACAATGCATTTTGGCTAAAGTAAATTATGGTTTCAAATGATGCTTTACTTTTTATATATGGGTCTTGTATTGTAGTCTGTGCGCAATGATGTTGATTTTGTCCTGTTGTTTTTTTTAAAAAAATTGTATATTTATAGCACACTCTATATTGTAAGATGTGTGGGCACCTTACAGTAACTTCAGTTTAAACAACTTAAATAACTGAACATTTAAAACAACAAAAATTTAACATTCACGCATGCACACATGCATATTAGTAGAGAATAACTGGAGGCCTAAGAAGTTCCTCATTTATATCAAACAGTGGGAGTGGGTAAAGTGCAGGACTCCCATCATTATTGGCTTGCAATCTGTGGCATCACTAAGGCTGGTGTCACTCCTCTCCCCGATGGTATCTCCTGGTGTGTTTCGGTCTGTCCGCACACCCCCAATGCTGACCCCAAGCCCCAGCATTTCTCACCATTGACTATTATGGCTAATGTTGATGGAACAATGTCTGGAAGATCCCTCTTTGCACACTTCAGGGCTTGCTGTACAAGAAAATTTGCTGGGCATTTCCCCAGAAGCAGTGGAAAGCTTCCTAGTTTGGGCTGGCTTCCAAGTTGACAAAGTTAAGTTAGTAGAGTTGCTTGATTCCCTGCAAAGAATCAGAATCACTCCAGGTAACCAACCACATGCTGCCCAGTGTAGAGAGAGAGGTCTTGTCGGGGGGGGGGGGTTAGATACAAACATGTTTGGAAAGGCAGGCGTTTGCAACAATGCGACCTGTATACATGACCAAAAGAGCCCCCCTAAACCCCTCATGACCCCTAGCCAGATGGATTTAAATCTGCCACCGACAATTTAAAAAAATATATCCCCAGGGTGCGCACAAGCAACACTTTGTATTTACAATGAAATAAATAAAAAGAGTATGAGATTGCTGTTTGATCGACTTATCGGACCCTCGCTTAGCCGAAAATCCAACATGGCCGCTGCAGCTGCTTTCTCTCTTTGCTAGTCCCATCCCCTGTGCTCATCCAGCCAATCAGATTGCACTGCTTGTTCGTATCTGTGGGAACGTGTGTGTTCAAACAGTCACACATTTGGAAATCATACAGAGCTTTTTCAAAAAACTGTGCGAGGCCCCAGACGTGACGCACACGGACTTTGCGGTGGATTTGGCCGTCCCCCCTTCCGAATGACACGTGTTTGTGCGAATGATCATTTGAACGGATCACTGATCTTTTACATCGCGTTCGTATTATTTTGACTGTACAGACAGGACCAGAGTTTCACACACAACTCCTCATTGCTCTCTAGACTGTGTTTACAAGGTCCATGTGTAGTTCTTATTCTCTTCTTACAGAACTTCTGGTACTTCAAGATTACATAGAATGGGAAACAGAGAGCTGAACATTCACTACTTCAGTGCCTTCATGAAATTTATAATAAAAAGGAATCGCACTGGCGGACCTAGAATTGCCTAGAAACCTATTCTCTCAGGTAAAAAATAAAAGTTCTATATTTGCAGTTTTTCCACTTTCGTAGGGATCCTATGCCCCTAACACCAACGAAAATTGAGGGCAGGCTGCATTAAGTTGTATATTGATGGGAACGTTTTTTCTCTGTTGTCTTTTCTGCTGTCTCAAATGTACCAGGAGAGGGCACTCTAAGACCTATTCAAGATGAGAACTAGAGCAGCAACACTACTTGCTACAGTTTCTCCCATAGGCAGGCATGTGCTGCAATTTTTTTATAACCATGTGCTGTCCCATCAAATGTTCACTGTCCATTTGAAATTTGGAAACAGGGAGGGCTGTCATTGTAACACATACTTTTCATGAAGCTTTTAAACAAAACAGTTGACAACAAAGTCTGTCTGTTAAATAATGAGACTGATACAGTAACCCATCTTTATTTATATGTATTACAATTCTAAGACTTGTCCCGTCAATATTCTCCCTGTTCACACTCGCACACTGATGCAGTCTTGTTTTCCACTGACTGAAGGTGTAGAGCAGATCAGTTTCTGTCAGCTGTTTCAACACATCTGCTATCTTCTTTACTGTATCAATTGACTCAAAAAGTGTTCCTTTAGGGAAAAGAAAAAAGTTGCATGGTGCCAAATCTGGCCAATATGGAGGATGTTCAAGTGTAGTAATGTATTTATCAGCCAAAACCTGCTTCACAGAAAGTGCTGTATGAAAAGGTGCATTGTCTTGATGAAGAATGAAACCATTTCCCCACAGTTCTGGCCTTTTCCCCCTGACTCTCTCAGCTTTGTCAAAACTTCGTTATAACAATGCTGGTTCAATGTTCTGCCTTCTGGAGCCCATTCTGCCAAAATTACGCCCTTGATGTCAAAAACAAACATTGAGCATGGCTTTGAATGTGAACTTGCTTTGACATGCTTTTTTCATTCTTGGTGATGATGGTGTTTTCCAGTGTATTGACTCAGGATCATTCTGGAAGATCCAGGTTTCATCACAAGTGATGATTTTTTTGAAAAAGGTCTGGGTCCACCTCAATTTGCTGCAGAATGTCATATTGCTCCAACTTATAAACTTAGCATTTTCCAGCACACAGCAGACAACACAGCTGCTTTAAATGGTGACTGACAATTAACTGAATGGCTGAGAGTGTTGATGTTTGTCGTGCAAGTTCAGATATGTTCAAGGTTACCACTCAAGCATTCACAATCAGTTCTCCCTGATTTGTCTGACAAGTAGAGATGCAGTCTCGTTATTTAATAGACACATCTTGTATGACAAAGAGAGTCTACAGACCAAGAAAAGGCAATTTCCACGGATACAAGAACCCATTAGGAGCTATATGTCCCACAGAAGCTGAAATAACAACAACAATAACAATATCATTTACTTATATAGTGCCCTCAGTGTATGTGGGGCTTTACATGAATGGCTTATTACACTTGTTAATTTGACAGTTCCCTGCCCTCAGGCTTATAATCTAAAAAGACATGACACACATGGAAAAGGGGATGGCAGTAGGGGAGAGAATTAAGTCCTGCAGATGCTGGCTGCTCTTCCCTTCCTCTGAGGCCACAGCAATTGCAGTTGGGATGGACGGAGGGCTTTTTTTTTTCATTAGCTGCTGGACCAAGGCATGATGGAGCTGTGTCTGCCTGTTCTTCTCTCCTTCCAAGGCTACAGCAGTGGCTGTTAGGATAGATGGGGGGGACTTTCATCAGCTTCTGGCCTAGGCTTGATGGACCTGTGCCTGCCCGAATTTCAGTGATGCAACAACAAAGAAGGCAGGGCTTGTCACACTGTGATGTACACCATCTTTATAGCGTGGTTCACACTTCCAGGAGGTTGTTCTATATAAAAAAGCGTGTAAGTGCTCTGTCTGTGTGACAGACAAAGGAGATTTTCGGACGCCTAAAATCAGCTTCTTGCTGCGCAAGCAGCCTCCGGAACAGTATCGAGGTTGCTGCACGGCAAGGGTCCATTTTGGATGACGCCGTTTCTCTCTCGACATCGTCTGTGACTGTTGCAGCCAGCATTGGAGGTGGCCGTGCTATTTTTTACTCACGAAAGTTGTCCGTGAGTAAAGTTGTCCTCAATACTGTTCCGGAGGCTGCTTATGCGGCAAGAAGCTGATTTTACGCATCTGAAAATGTCCAAAATCTGAGTTTCTTACAGAACTAGATGTCATATTCTGCATCTGGGTGGCAATTAACTTGAATGTGTATAAAAGATCCACACAGTTCTTGGTCATAGATAACAGGGGAATGAGTCCATACAAAGTTTCTTCGGTCCCAGTTCATTATGATTTAACTCGGAGGAAAATGTCCTGCCACAGAAGATGAACAGGATACTAATATGAAAAGTGATGTAACAGAGTGGGAGTCTGGAAGGCTATGTGGTTATCAACTGTAAGTTCATCCTTTGGCTATTTAGGCTGGGGGGGGATCCTTGTGTACAGGGAATTGCTGAGAACATAAGCAAAGGGCCCAGTGTGATCCTCTCATGGGGAAACCTGTTTAAGGCCAGGGTTAGAATGCTGTGGTGGCTTTACATGGGTTTAGGCAGCATTATACAAGCAGTTAGAGTTTGTCTGAGGTTGCACAAGGGTGGCATACTTTTCTGGGTCAGGCAAGGAGGTTTTGTAAGAGTTGTCCTTGAAAATTTGGGGGCAGAGGAGCTGAAGTGACTGAGAAATAATAGGAAAGTGTGTGGCCATACTGGCTGTTTCCAGTTGCTTGTACAACAGCTCAGTCCAGGTTTGCAGCATAGCTATAGTTATCTGGTTTTATGCAGCTGGTGAGTAGGCTCTCACCCTAGACCGGTGATGGTGAACCTATGACACGCGTGTCACCACTGACACGAGTAGCCATCTGTGGTGACACGCAGCTAGGGCTCCTCCCCCCGCAACCTCACCACCATCCCTAAAGTGGCGGGCAGGGCTTTGAAGCCCCAATCACCACTTTAGGGAGGGTGGGAGGGGGAGGAAAGTGGCGACCGGGAAGCCCCGATCGCCGCCACCACCCCTGAGGCCTCCTGCTTCCCCGGAGCTGCCTCGGAAAGGCCAGGGAAGGCAGCGGGCAGGTCGGTGGGAGTCTGCCTGTCCTGTCCCTGGCCTTCCCAAGGGGGCTCCGGGGCTTTGAAGTCCTGGAGCCGCCTTAGAAAGGCTGGGGAAGGCAGCGGGCTGGCAGGAGGGTGGGCGGGAGTCTGTCCGGCATTCCTGAGAGGGCTCTGGGGCTTTGAGGCTGTGGACCTGCCTTGGAGAGGCTGGGAAAGGAGGCGGAGCAGCAGAAGGGTGGGCAGGAGTCTGCCTAGCATCTCCCTGGCTTTCCTGAGGGGGCTCCAGGGCTTCGAAGCCCCGGAGCCACCTCAGAAATGCCGGGGAAGGCAGTGGGGGCAGTGGGTGGGAGTCTTGGAAGCCCGTCAGTGCCTTGAGAAGGGAGGAGGGAAAAGCGTGTGGATGGGAGGCTCTCCACCCTCCCCTTCCCAAGTCACCAACAGGCTTCATGAGAAGCCTGTTGGTGCCTTGGGGAGGGAGGGGGGAAGCGTGTGGGTGGGAGGTTTTCTGTGAATAGTCGAAGTTGTGAATGTGGACAGGCAACTGTATACATTTATGTTATTTAAACAGTAAATATTGTGAAATAATGTTTTTTCTCTAAGTGACACACTACTCTAGTTATACCGAGTTTTTTTGGCAAAGTTTGACACACCAAGCTCAAAAGGTTGCCCATCACTGCCCTAGACCTATGCTTTATATGCCCTGTTTACTAAAAAGACCATTAGGACCATAAATTAATGTTGCCTTGAAGTACAGCAACTCACTCAAACTGTTAGCACAAATAAATGTTCTAGTCCAGCCACTGTCAAAGATAAAGGAGAATTTTCTTTCATGTGGCTTTGTTTGATAGGCACAGATGTTTTGTAATTGCAAAGCCTAGTCATAACTAAGGATGTCTGAGAAATTTCAACCTATGTAGATTTAGTTATTTATTTTATTCATTTATATCCCACCTTGCTTTCAATAATGCAAATCAAGGCAGTTAACAACATATTTAGAACAGTACAAATGAAAAACAATACAAAACATTAAAAAAGTATAAATACGAGATTTAAAAAACAGTTAAACAATTTATCAAGTTAAAACATTAAACGTTACAAATATTAAAATTCATTAAAAAAAAAAACTATATACAAACCTTTAAAAAAGCACCGCACCACATTGAAAGCCCAAGCCTAGTTAGTTTGTAAAAGTCTGATGGCACAAAATGTTTTTACAGCTGACAGAAAGAGAGCAAGGACAGGGCCATCCTGTTCTCTCTAGGGAGGGAGTTCCAAATTCTGGGAGCAGCCACCAAAAAGGCCCTCTCCCTTGTTCTCACCAAAGGGGTCTCAGAAGGTGATAGGACAGAGAGAAGTGCCTCTCCAGATAAACTTAAAGCTCTAATGGGCTCAGAGATTCCAGTGTGTGAACTGGCCAAATATCTCCCAGACTAATGCACAAATCAATATGTAGTTGTCATTTAGATTTTTCTAGTCTTGAATTTGACAATGCATTTCTCAACTCAATATGTTTAAAAACCTGTGTTTGGGGATAAAATCTTTTGGAACTGCATACTTGAAAGAAAGTGTTTGAGAAATGTATGAATTCTAGTAAATATGTTCAGAAATGCATATTTAAGTACATATTGAAATGTAAATTTTATGCAGGTTGTTAAAAAAATCCAACTAAAACTAGGAATCTGTGCCACAGACTGAGCAACAGGAGTGCATTGTGAGGTGGAGAGGGAATTTGCATGTGGGTATCACTATTGGTTGGATGTGGGTTGGGTGTGTTTCCTGAGTGGCCAATCAGCACACTGGGAGAGGCAACATACCCAAGAGAATTATATAGGAAGATAGATTTAAGAATGAACATATGCGAATATGACATAGATTGACTGATCTATCCACCCCATTTCATAACTGTGTCTAGCTTGTTTGTTTGAGCTTCTGTCATGACCTGTGAGATAGTAGCAGTGTGTGTGAAAGCAATGAGGTGACCAATGATGTGTGTCCTTACCAACATCTGCATAGTTCAGAGCAGAATGCATGCAAAGGCTGTGCCATAACATAGCTGTCTTCACCCACAGCATTCAGTGGCTTGCAAGCTGGCATAAGTAAGAGCTACTGGTTGGGAAATGGATCTCAGTCCTATACTCCCCAGCATTCAAATGCTACTCTATGTCTGCATGAGCTTGTTCCTTTGGGCTTCTTATGGACATCTCATTGGCTATTGTGGAAATAGAATGCTGGACTACAAGGTCTTTATGACTCTTTATCACTTTATTACCCAGTTTATGAACTGAGTAATGCTCTTTTATCTTTTTTCTCCTAATTGGTGCTGTGCACATTAGTTTTTATGCATGGACCAGATAAACACAAGTGCAAGAACACTCTCCCAATCATGTTCCTGATCAAGTGGTACTGAAAGGCATGATGAGTCTGATCCTAGAACATTATTGTGACTAGTAGCTGTTGAATGTCTTGTCTTCTATAAATATGTCCAACCCCTTTTAAAGCTCTTCAAGTTTGTGGCCATCACAATAACTTCAAGCTTAACCAAACAATATTGAGATATGTTCAAAGACTGCATTCACTAGGCTTTGAATGCAGAAATTCTCTTCAGGAAGGGAACCTATAGCACTGCAGGGAAAATGCAGAGGGTGCAGGGGGAAGGAGAGTTTAAATAATAATTATGGGGAAAATATGACCTAAGAGAGTAAATTCCTTTTTACCATAAGATTATCCCTTGTTTTCTTTGCAGCTTTGAAAAAAGCTCATTAAACTGTCAACAGAGCCTCTTGCTTTTCCAGGGTTTGCGATTCTCTCAGTGAGTGTTTAATTTTTGAGTTCAACTCTCTCTTGTACAATAGAATTGAAATATAGCCCTCTTATGTACTACAAGTATCCAAATACCTTCCTCAGTAAACTCACGCTGATTAGCCCCAGGAACTAGTTGCTGTCATGACCTCTGAATGATGCTTTAATAAGTAGCGAATTAATGAATTCAATATATTTTCACAATTTCATTTTGGCTTTAAAGGAGTTGATGCAAAATCCCTCTGTGGTCCTATCTATTCTGCTTGTCTGTTTTGATCAGCCTTGGGCAAATTTTGGCATAAACCACGTGATGAGCATTGAGTAGTGTGGTCTCAAAATAAATAAAAGAACCAGTTAGCAGTTGATACCCAAGCAGCTTCTATGTTGTAGCTGACAACCTTTGTCATCCCACTTTTTCAGCTTAAGATGTCCCATTTCCCCCATTGGTCCTCAGCTTATTTTAGTTGATGCAAACTGAGTTCAAAGTGGAAAAATAGTTTGCATTCAGTTAAGTCGGTGGTGGTGGAAGAGGGCAGAAGAGGCAGAATCTTGTCCTTCCCAGGAGGCTCAGGCCAAAGCAAACTGTTGCAGCTTTTCCTAGCTTGGGTGTTCTTTCCCTTTAATAACTTTTGCCATCTTGACCACTCTCTGAAGTTGTCTGGCCACATGTATCCCAGTTTTTATCTGTGAAATGTTGAAGGGTATATATTTCTTAGAACAACATAGTTCTGAAACAGAGCTCAGATTTGGAGGAACAGAGAAGGTGACAGTACTGGTGAGATGGTTCTGTTTAAAAAGGATGTGGATTGGATTTTAAATTAAAATCTTTGCTCCCTACAGGCCTGAATGAGGACCTTGATGTCCTACCATTCTTGTAAAATCTTTCAGTTTTCAGAGGGTCCCATTCTCTTTCAGCACTGGTCTGTGCATCTTTGAGCCTTCAGCCTTTATTCATATGTTTTCAATTGTCCAGTAAATGATTTGAGCCTTCCTGGTTCAGAAAGGGGTTGTCTAAATGGTGAAAATACTCCACATAGAATTCAAGGGGAACATGATTTGTCTAAATGGCATCCTGCACCAATCTGCCGTATTCAGGGGGGGCAAATCCACTTAAAACTCCATTCAAAAGCCTTTGTGGCTTTTCCTGAAGTTTTTAAAAATCTCTGTGGGGAATGCACATTCCCACTCTTTGGGACAATCTGATTCACATTCATTCACATTCCCAATAAGAGCGGAAGTGGAAGCTGATTGGTGTTTGAAAGCAACTTTGAATTACCAGCAAGTTAAACAAGAGTTGGGAAAGCAGCTAAGCTCCAGTGATAATTAATTAGGAAGAGCAAGCAAACCTCTGTTTCTTGGAAAGGCAGCAATACAGGCAAAAGGGACACAGAGAAGAGTCCAGAATACAGTCCCAAGTCAAGGCTTACAGAAGGCAGCGTAGTCCAGGAGTCTGTCCATTGGTCAGTAGGATCAGGCAACAGGATTGTCAGGAACAGCCCAAGGTCAAGGCACACGGCAAGGCAGCAAGGATTCAGGCACCGAAGGTAGGAGGAAGCTTTCTCCAGGGAGATCAGTTGATCTCTGACAAAGCCTCCATTGCCTCTCCCAGCCTATATAAAGCAATTAAGGCTTTGCCAGGTGTTTCTTAATGAGCAAGTTCCTCTTATAAATTCTCAGAGATTTCCTTTGAGCCTCCTTTTGTGCTCAGTACAGTTGTCCCTCAACATTCATGGATTTGACATTCACAGATTTGAGTATTCACGGCTTGAAAATATTCTTAAAAAAAAAAAAATCCTAATAGCAAACCTTGATTTTGCCATCTTATATAAGGGACACCATTTTGCTCTGCCATTGCATATAATGGGACTTGAATATTCACGGATTTGGGTATTCACGGGGGGTCCTGGAACCAAACCCTAGCGAATGTGAAGGGACAACTGTACTGTGTATATGACAGTGGAGGTAAGTCTCTCTCCTCTTCTTCGTCCTTATCCGAGTAGACAGGACTCTCTGTTGGGACAGATGCCAACCCACTCGGACCAGGCTCTTCCTCTGCTCGAACCTCTAGGTTGGCAGGGTTCCCTGCTGGCACAGGTGTAGATAAACCTGTGCCAGGGTTCCTAGGGCTGTTCCCTGCCATGTCCTCCTCCTCCTCTGACTCTACAGCCTCATCAGGCTCTTGGGGCATGACACTTGGTTGGACAGCAAGTGCCCAGAACCATCATGTTGGATTTTCACCATAGCAATCGTGTGCTCAGGTGACAAAACAGCCTTTTCCTTTTCTTTTAAAAAATTATTTAGGTAGAATATTGCACTTTTGCACCTTAGATATACTTTTTTTAAAAAAAATACTGCTCAGCAGCAGCAACTGGCAACAATAAAAATGTGAGTAATTCACTTGTGCCCTCCATCTTGCTTGGCAGGCGTTGTGCATTGGGACAGCAACAGCAGATAGCTTCGCATGCCTGCGATTTTGCCAATAAACCATTAAGACAAATCAAAGTTGTTTCAAATTGGCATTAGTGAACATCAATCCTCATGCTTTCCCTTTGTATAGACAGGTCCAAAGTTTGATGTTTAATTCTTAATAGGTATGTACAGGCCTATGCACTAAAGCAATGATGATTTTATGTAATGTTACATTATATCTTGCAATATGATGTATTCATGTATTGTTCTTTTATAGAGTTGCCATATCCTTCCTCAAATCTGGGTACCTAATTTGTACATTATTCAATTTATTATAATTATGCAAATTAATTTGATTTACATTCTAATTGTGAAAGTCAGGCACATTATTTATTGCATTCACACTATGGGGATTTTCACACGGGGCTGTTCCGGTAGCAGTGCCCCGTTTTGCATGCCCCCTTCCTTCTCGCGATCTTCCATCGTCTTCTCTCCGTGCTGCTTCCATTTCTCTCCCAGTGTGTTCTGTGAATTGTTAGTAAACATAGCGGGAGAGAAATGGAAGCAGCATGGAGGGAAGATGACGGGAGATCGTGAGAAGGAAGGGGCGTGCGAAACGGGGCGCTGCTACCAGAACAGCCCCGTTTCTCTCCCGATCTCCCCAGGGAATAATTTGCCCATGTGAAAATCTCCTATGAGTCAAACTTCATTCCATTTTTTAACAGTTACAACTGATCTGAGAAAACCAATAAAATATAATGTTTAAAGTGCTGGACTTGGAACAGGGAGACCCAAGTTCAAATTTTGCTTAGTCATGGAATTAACTATATGACTATGGACCACCACTACCTCTCATAAAGATACCTTACAGGATTGCTGTGGGGATTAAACGAGAGAGAGAGAAACAATGTAAAGCAGACATCTACATTCCTAGTGTAGTATAAATAAAACAAAAACAATTTTGCCATACTTCTAGTGGTCTTATCAGATCACTTTTTTCTACATCATTTTTTCACTGATAGCAGTGGAGAAAGAGGATGTATGGTAACCCTACTACCTACTACCTAAAGAAAGCAAAATGTTACTAAAACAATGATTGCAAAGAGATTAAAAGTTGTATCATAGCTTATTTTCCCTTTCTGCACATGCAAGAAAGGGGACATATAATTTGTTCATTTCTTTGTTCCAGTTTGGTTCATTGTTACATATTCACAATTGCCCAACAGGATTATGGCCCTTATCTTTACTCATTAACTAAAGTATTTGTGCTTTGCCCCCTAATGGTATGCATTTTTAGCTTTTCACATTTTAAAAATGTGCACAGTGTTTTGTGTACACTATAGTTCTCCAAAAACAATCAGTATGCCTAAGAAATGTGTGATTTTTTCAGGACATTTCTTCTTTTTCAGAGCTAAAATTTCTGTCTGGGCAGATTTTTTTAAATGTCCAGGTTTTCTTACAAGGTTTGGACTGGAGGAGGTTGTCAGTCATGTTACCATGCCTTACAGCCTTCTACGTTTATTGTTATTTCCAATCAAAACCATTTTATTTTACTTTAACTCAGTTTCTGCAGTTAATACCGGTATACATAGCTGCAAAGGTCCCATATATTACCCGACCTCTCGCAGCCAACCACCTGAGCTATAATAATTCCCCCAATTAATAACTTGAACTTAGTGTCATGAGTGGGCTCCCCACAGGCCCCCATGCATTCAGGTAACAAAATGGTTGTAGAGCTCTGAGGATGAAAAGGTGCAAGGTTAAAACAGGCCAAGGGAAGCCCCTAAACAGCCATCCTCAATCCTGTTGGGGTTTCCTAGTGACTCACTGGCTTCCAACTGTGTTGGGGGCATCACCCCCAGTGCTATTGTTGGGGCCACCATTCTCCTCTGTCCTAAGGGAAAGGCCCATCAAGAAGATGGTGGAGAGGTGAGGTGCACCACAGCCATCACTGGGATGGTAACCAGCCTTAAGGAAGGTCTTTTTTGGCCATTCAACTATCTCAACTGAGGAGCAGTAGCTCCACTTACAACTTGCCTGGAGCTTATAGGGTATTTCAAGTGAGAGTCAACATAGTGATTAGTGGTTTGAAGTAGATAATTGGTAAATGTGTCCTCTTTTTTGCTTTTCAAAATATACTAATTGTAGTAGGCAGTAGATGTTAGGTCCCTTTAAAGATGAAAGCTTTATACTTTTATATACCTTTATACCTTTATAGAGGTAAAATGACAGCAAAATAAAGAAGCATATATGACAACTAGGCAGGGCTCTGGGATGTGAGTACATCTTAAATTAAAATTCAATTTTTATGTAGGCAAGTTTTCATCTTTTCTCCTTCTAATTTGTGCTCCTGGGGCAAAGTAGAGACTACTGTAGTGTAAGGGAAAGTGGTGATGACCTTTATCTGGGCAGTGAAAGCCAGATACTCTACTCAAGGAGGAATTCAAAGACATAGCTGTGTTAGTCTGGAATATCAGTAAGCAAGGGGATCTTGTAGCAGCTTTGAGATTAACTGAGAGAAAGAAATCGTAGCATATGCTTTGGTAGGCTTGGTCTACTTCCTCAGATACCTGTTCACTCATGCATCTTAAGGAGGAAGGCCACCATTAATGTCTGATGAAGTTTAGTGAGCTAGATTCTCTTGTGTCTTACTTCACACTGATGCTCAGTCATGATGCCTCATTTTAGCACAGCTTGGAACTATTCTTTTTTTCTTTTCTTTTCTTTTTTTTTTTCTTTTTTTTTTTTTTGGAGAAGCTACAACTGTATGGCCACCATCTGAGAGATTCTGGAACATGTCATCCAAAAAAGGACTATACTCAACATTTTAAGTGTCCTGTTTTGCTCCATAGATGCCTTCCTGATTATGAGCAATAAATGCTGTTAATGCACATACAAAGATGGGGACAAAAATGAGTGGATTTGAATGTTGGACTATACTCAAGGAGGGAAGGAGAGGGTGTGGGGAGACAAAAGGCAGTGAAATGACATAGTCCTTCCAAAATGTGCCCAAATTTGCTCATTGGTAAGTTCATGAGCCTATGTGTGGTGCACTACATGAAATTATCAGTAGCTCTTGAGCCCCAACATTTCACCCTTTCCTTTCCCAGTTGTCTTCATTACTCATGCCCACCTGACCATACCTTAAATGGCCATCTCCATGGCTTCTTCTCCACAATATCATCCTGATTATTGTAAAATGTCCAGATAGCCTTCTTTGGGCAGATGAGTGGGAAAAAAGGCAATGACTTTTGGACCCCACCAGTCCTTCTTTCCCTGTATCTTTTAATAATTACATAGAAGACAGAACCTATCCTACAGGACTGAGACAAATGGTACCTCCTTAAATTATTTTACAGCTAATAGAGGTACAGGAATCCTTCTTTCTTTGTATCTTATCACTCCAAACTGAAATGCATATTTCATTCATTCCTTCTTACAGCAGCTTCAAGAGCAACTGGAAGCTCTCTCATGTTTTGAATCTCAATGAAAAATATTCTTTATTAGTCTCAGTATCTTCGCCGACTCCTTCACTCCCTTTCATGAGTTGAATTTGATTCCCATCAACCACATGCAAACGAACACTTCTGAATTTGTCATCCTTCTTTGTAATATCTTTTCAAAAGGAGTAAGGTGTCTATTATTCTATCGATTCCTCTTTTACTAAAGGATTGGTGAAAGAAGAAATGGGGTGAAATGTGCTGTTTTGCCAAAGGCAAGGGGTTCTTTTAGGATCAAGATCAACCATTATAGCCGTGGGAAAGGTTTAAAGCTTTATTGCCAATGCCAACTTGCACAGAAAAGGGTATATGGCAAGCATACAGGAAAAACAGGTGGACAGTCTCACATTCTCAGTTCAGCTCATGGCAGCCCTGGGAGATGACAAAAAAAAAAATCCACAAAGAATGCAGGTAGAATACCTTTTGTTCAGATGAGCTCCTGCTAGATTCAGCATATTGAGAAGGAAAGGGGCTGAAAACTCCAAATAGATTGCGATAACAGCATTCACTGTTTCTTGCAACCTTTTAAAAAAATATGCAAAAATGTTCATACTTGTACGTCTGAACAACCAATTTGAATAGGGGCACATCAAAGGACTCAAACATGATTGGTCAGACCTTGGCAGGGGCGGGCTTGCAAAGGAGGAAGTGGCTGGACCCACGAGGTGGTTTTTTTTTTTTTTTTTTTTGGGCCAGGTGAACTATCGTGTGCACCATCATTCAAGTGGCAGAGCAAACAAAAAGTTTTTTAAAGTGGAAAATTACTCTTCCACATCTGTCATTTAAGAACAAAAAAAAAGGCGGGAAATGGAGGGAGGTTTTTGGCAGGCAATTCAGTCATCTTTTTTACGGGGCATGCTCTGTGTGAACTGCAAACTCGGCTAAATTTCCATGCCAGCAATCTTGCGAATGAGTCATGGGCACAAATAAACACTGCAGTGATAGGGAGGTAAGGTGCTATTTTTCGCTATTAATTCTCCCATCTAGCTGAGCCTGTGGTAAAGCAGCAGAAAGATCCTCTCACTGGCTTATAAGTACACAGCACCGCTGCAGTCCAAGGTCTGTTGTTGCTCAAAGAGATGGGGTGCTCTAGAGCCACACTCATGAAGCCAAAACCATATTCATATTTTGGGGAGGAGTTATTATTAGCTCAAATGGAAGGCTGCGAGAGGCAGATAACTTCAGGATACCAGTACTGACTTCAGAGAACTCCAGGTGGAAGTGAAATAAAATGTTTTTATTGGAAATAACACAAGCAGCATACACACACACAACACATTCACAAGAACCACACAAGGCTATCTCAGGATTAGGCAGAAAGGTTGGATAGAAAAAGAGTTTTGGGAATTAGGTTGATAGTTACCAGTCCTGAAGAGTGGAGTTTCGAAGTACTCAGACAGAAGTCTGAGGGTGGCAATGGAAGTTCCAATCTGGAGGCATGCCAAGGAAGAGAGTGGCTGGGTCTTGTCCACAGTGGCATGCCTTTCTATTAGGGGCTAATATTTATACCGTATTTCATATTCTGAAGGGGGTACTTGAGCTTAGGATAAAGTCTGGATGGGTTTCCCACCAAATAGACAAAGGAAACTGAAACTTAGCTGTTTGCTGTTAATGGCTGGGAGATAGGAATTGATGGGTTTATGACAACCTTGCTTGTAGGGAGTTCTGAGAGATATTTCCTGGGGATTTGGGATGCAACAGTCACTTGATTGCTAAGGTTGTGTGACTCACTGCTGAGAGGTCCAAGAAGGAATTAGCACATGCCTCCTTAATGGTTTTGTTTACTAAGGGGCTTCCGCTGAATCCTTGCTTGGGTGTGCTTGCTAAAATATTTCTAAGACACCTTCCCAGGTCCTTGTGACCTACATCTGACTTCACTTTGCTCACGTCTGACCCTTCAAAGTGTCCAATATTTTAAATTATGAGATATTATATGGAGGGAGTAGTAGGGCATGCTAATACTGTGTTGAAGTTCACAGTGTTGAAGCATAGCCCAAGGAGTCCTATTTATACATGCAAAGACCCTTGTTCTATGTGTGATTTTACATTTATGTCATAATTAGTGCACATATCTAGATCTTATGACCTGTTATCCATTACAGTTGTATTTGAAGGTCATGCTCGTTATTAACTGTTCATGAACGTCTCCTCAAGTTCAGTTTTTTTCTACCAACTGAAGCCTGAGAAGATGAGAATTCCTCCCTTACTTCTCAGCCTTGTACCCTACCAGTAACTAAAGACTCTTACCAAATATGTGTGAAATTTAACTCTGTAGCTTTTGAGGCATGGGTAGAGATGAAACACGCCCCCTAACTCCTCATTACAATACAGTAGCACTCCCGCATCCACCAATTCACCAACTGCTGATTCAATTATCTGCGGTTGGCGATGGTGGGGGGGAGGGGGGAGGGATCTCCTGCCCCTCCCTTTCCCCAGGAAAGCTCTGTTTGTGGGGGGAGGTGATGGAGATGATAGGGGCAAGAAGGGAGGGGGAGGAGGGATCTAGCCTACCTCCTTCCTTCTCCTGAGAGAGCTCCAGTTGTGGTGGGGGCAAAGGGAGGGGAAGGAGGGATCTAGCCTTCTCTCTCCCTTTCCCTGAGAAAGCTCCAGTCATAGCAAATTAACCCCACACTCTAACACAGGGGTGGGGAACTTTGAGCCCTGGATTTGAAACTGGTCCTTTGGGGTTTATTTATTTAATTTATAACCTGCTTTTCTACCATAAGGGACCCATAAGCATTCCCCAGTTGGTCACATTCTTTCCCCATGGTACAATCCTCTGGTGGTTTTCCAGCTTTGATATAGGTTCCCCTCCCACCTCTACAAAGTTTAAACACACCTCCAAAGGTTCATTTACTGGCATTTTTGGTCCCACTCTTTTACCTTTGCCCCACCCAACCCTGGAATGCATCTCTTGCTCCAGTATACCTGGGAGTCAGTGGTGGGGAGATGTTCATCTTGCACTGCAGAACAAATGTATACATCACCACGAGGCAAGGAATGTTCTATTTATTCCAGGATTCATAATTTGAGCAGAATTTTCACATTTATTTCACAAAAGAAAATAACCTAATATGCACCAGTGACTTAAATTTTAAAAACTGTAACCATGAAAATGCTTTTCATAGGAAAACTCTTCTACCATGTTTATATTTGTTCAGATTGGGTTGGATTCAAACTTAGTCATGCTCAACAGTAAACCCCTTGCAATCAATGGGACTTAGATTAGTCCTGACTAACTTAAATACGATAGGTCTAAAATAAGAGTGCCTAACTCGGGATCCAATCCATGGTTTAAAATGGTGCAGACTGATAGACAGATAGATAAAGCACATTCTTTTGGAAGTTGTTCAGATTAGTATATAGCATATGGCAGAGTTAAAAGCATTTTCCTTTGGCAGTAGATTGTGATATTCAGCAACATTTGTGGTGACAAGACAACTGAGGGATGAATGAAATACTTTTAATATGTCTACAGTAAATTGTAAGAAATTATAGGAGAAAGGTTTTTTTCTTGAAAATTCTGCATATGTTTATATAATATATATTGCATTGTATAGTTTTACAGACAAATTTACATCAAGTACATTTTTTAAACACTGATTTGAAAAGGATGACATTTTTTTCCCTGTACAGAAATGGGACTTTGATTTTAATTTCTTTTCAGCATAGTTGAACACCCTTTTAAGAAGTGTACTCATATTCTTCAGCACTGCGACGTCCAAAATCCATCCAGCCCATGTAGTCCCTGTCTCTTATCCTGTGCGTAGGGTCAAAATCCTGCAGTCCCATCACAGAGACCTTTCCAGTGGAACCTTTTTTTAAAAAAAGAAGAAGTGATACAGAAGTAAATTAATAAATTCATAAAACAATGATAGCAACAAATAGTCATGTGACACTTTATGTCAGAGGACAGAAAACCTGTGACCCGCTAGATTACCTTGTTCTCCAATCCCACTGGCTCAACCAACTGGCCAATGGCTGGGAGGTGTGGTGCAACAACATGTTGAGATCCAAAGGTTCCTCACCCCAGCTTTAAGTGACAACATTCATTGGGGCATGCCATAGCATTTGTAGACAAGTGTCTACTTTGTCAGATATGGGAAAGCTCAATCTACCCGTAGATTGCTGAGCGTGAAGATCCTTGGGGACCACATGCAACTCATGGAACACTTTTTTTTTTTTTGGACACTTCCGTCTGAACAAAAATAGGTTTTAGAACTTCACAAGAGTTGTTACAGAAGAAACACAGCTTGCTTCAAGAAATCACACATTTCCTAGGCTTACCAGTTGTTTTTGGAGAACTATAGTGTACACAAAACACTGTGCACATTTTTAAAATGTGAAAAGCTAAAAAATGCATAGAATTGGGGGAAATGCACAAACACTTTAGTTAATAGGTAAAGATAAGGGCTGTAATCCTGTTGGGCAATTGTGAATATTTAACCTACAGTTGCACATTCGCAACTGCTATGTATTCATGGTCCCGATGCAGCCCCTAGTTTAGGGGCTACGTAGAGACTGTGAAAGTCCTGTAAACCCCACTTACTGTTAGTCAGCCACTGGGATCAGCAGGGATCCATTCCTCTTTTGAACAGGATTCAGCTGCCTGATGTTCCCACCCACTTCTTGTGTGCGCACAGGGGGAGGGATTTGTGATAGGGGTCCTTTTTCTGCCTGTTGCACAGGAGGTTGCTCATGGTAAGGGAACATCAGGCAGCTGCTTCTCAATTGACAGGTGAACTGACCCCCAACAGTCCCACTGGCTGGTTACTGGTAAGTGTGGTTGGGGAGATCATGCCAGGATTCACTATGTAGCAATGTTGTTATGGTGCTACATAGTACACAATAGTAATATACAATTTTGATTGAGGGCATTAGTTAAAATCCATAAATAAATGTGTACATTGGCAAGAATGCATTTTAAAGATGCGTGACTTTCTATGCAGAAAAAAAGGGTCTTTCAACCTGACATGAAACAAGTGTGGAAAGAAAATGATGGTGGAACTGAGAGAAATGCAATGAAATAGAAACTGAGAAATGTTTACACTCCTTCCAGAAGGCTATGTAGACAGTCGGTTGGGGTTTGCTATTAGTTTTCTGGTTGATTTGAAGGAAACCAGAAATAATTTCTGACTCTTTAACAGCAACAACTAAGAAGTATTCTTTCACTCAGTTAAACAGCACTTAATGTAGGGTACTAGAACTTCTGAGTGAAAGGATCTGTGAACTGGGTTCTTCTAATGAGTTGAGTATATGCTGAGTTTTGCTGTTTGTAATATAACCACATGGTCGAGCTACTACTTTGTACCTGTATCCAGGTGCAGGATTGCAGAATTCTAAGCTTTCTTTAAAAAACAAAACAAAACAAAACTAGCTCTTGCCCACCAGAGATCTACTCACCCCATGCTACCATTTAGTTATCACTCAACCAAAGTCAACAACAAGATCAACATCAAGTCTCCAAGTGCAGATATGCTTTGTTCTGTCAATGACCAGCTGGTGTTCTCTGCATAAACCTCATGTGAGATATTCTTCTTGTGAGATTGTTGTGACAGTGTCAGTGTTGTGACTCTGTTAATAATAGCTTGACACCAATCCTGGTCAAGACAGAAGGAGTTGTCAGACCTACAATGAATACCAGTTCTACTGCTTCAGTGTATTCCAGCTGACTACATTATGACCTCTGTATCCACAGGACCAGTATCTGTGGTTTCACTTCAATAGGGTTCACTATTATCCACAGTTTCACGTTTCCACGATAAGTCTGGAAATGGATCCCCTGTAGATACAGGGGGAGTACTGTATCATGACACTAGAAAGCACAGTGCCACACCAATATCGCAGAAATATTTCTGCAATACACTCAGGTATAACAGTTTTGAAAACTAAAGACCAGTCTCTGTTCTGCCATGAAATTTACTGTGTTGCTTTGAGCAAATCACTGTGCTTCACTCTGGCCCAATGAACATGGTTACCATGAAAATGTACAATGTGATGGTATAATTGCTTGCCATCCCATACTTCTTGGAGTAAGGGTAGAATATGTATGTGTCAAATATATGAAAAAGAGAAGAATTAATGGGCCAATTGTTTGTTTGTTTGTGCCAATTGTTTGTTTACATCTCACCTTTCTTCCAAATGGTACTCAAAGCAGCTTACAATATAAAACAGAACAGCTAAAACCATATAATGCTTTTTAAGCTTCTGTATTTCATACTTAAATTCATTAAACTATCGAGTTAATAAAAACACTATTTTTAAGACATTAATTTTAAAAACAATTAAAAATACATGAAATACATATTAAAAACAGCACATCTAATTGCAGGTCACTCTGCCTTGGTCAGTCAAGGCTGAAGGCCTTTATAAAAAGGAAGAAAAGACAGCAGGGGAGAGCACAGATTGAACCTCCCTGGGAGAAAGACTCCAAATATTGGAGTCAAAAGTGGGGTGGGGAACCAGTAATCTTTCAGATGTGGCTGGACTCCAGACCCCATGATCCCTGACCAGTAGCCACACTGGCTGGGTCTGTTGGGAATTGGAGTCCAACAACATTTGACCATTCCTTGCCAAAAGACTTCATGCTGTTTTGTATGGTAACCACCAGTTTAACCTAGACATGCAGGAATTTATTCCACCACTGTTGTCTGGCAAATTCATGGCTGAAGAAGACATGAAATTCTGAGACAAGATCTTCTCAGATCTATTCTTCTATTTATTTTGCATCCAGCAGCTCTGTAGTGGAACAACCTATACTTTTAAACAGAACATTTTATTATACAAGTGTCCTTCATACATATAGAGAAATGAACTGGAATTTAATAATCATATGAACAGAGACTGAAATAAAATGTCATTTAAATGAGGGAAGGGGATATCCCACAAAATAGCTGAAGCCAGAATGTACGTCATAAAATTAACACCTTAAAAAGAATAAGCTAAGGAAACTATGCACTCCTTGCAAAAATAATTAGCCTCAATGTATCAGCACCTTGGTCTATGACTGAAATTATCCTCTTCCCCTGTGCTCTCTTCTTTAATATAAGCAGTAACCAATTTAAACACATTTTTGGCTGTAATCCAAAATGTATTAACTAAGGAATAAGCCACTAAACCCAGCTGGATTTGCCTATGGATAAACATGCTTAGGATTGTGCTGTTTGTTAGATTATACAGTGCCACTGGTATTTCTCATTTTTAGGAATTTACACTTATAGTCATTTTTCTGACTATAGTTTTTGCCTTTCTGTAACCAAAGAATAGTAAAACCATGGTCGAATCGCACACTCCTTTGGGCTTTCTAGTTGAAGGGTATAGCTTCAAGACAAATCTTAACCTCAGCATTTTAGAAACAGCACATCTAACATATAGGATCTGCAAAATAATAATAATAATAATAATAATAATAATAATACAGTAATAATAATAATAATGTTGCAGTATGCAGTGCTGCTTATTGGGTTCCCATCCAACAGAATGGATTCCATTCCATTATCCTCCACCCCCAGTTATCAAGGTAGCAGAAATCATTAAAATAACATCAAATACAAGTGAAATCTGAAACAGAAATGCTGCAGTGCAGTACATTTGTACTCAGGTTTCTAGCTAGGCAGCCTTACTCTTTTTCAGGATATTCCACTCTACTCACTTTTCTTCCTGGTTCTCAGATAGTCTAAAATGAAGGCAACGAAGAAAAACAGTAGAGGGACTCGCAATGCAGTGTTGCACTGTGACATACAGTACTCCTATTATGGGATCCAGTCAAGCACTTTATGCCCTTTTCTTGGATATGCTATTCCACCCTCATCCTCCATAATTTTCTGCACCTTCAATCTGTCAGGATTACATGCTTATGTTTATTAAACTGTATTGTAATGGACATAAAGATTTCACTTCCTTTTCCAGAAATCATGAGCTTTTCAAAGCTTGTTGGTACATCCCCTTGTTAGTGGACGCATAGTGACATCAGAGTTTACTCTGGAGTAATGAGGTTGGTCTTCTTGTGTGCATTGGTTGTCATTATTGCTGTCGTCAGGACCCCAGAAGGAGGGAGGCAACAGCACCTGGGTATTCCACTTATGTCTTTGACCTGTAAGCTATTGCTCTTGGGTATCGTTTTGTCCCTTTATCACAACCTACTATGAAATCTCCTACAGAACCAGGTATTCTGTTCCCGGTGTGGAACAATTACCAATATTCTACATATTTCTGTTGCTGACTGTTGTGATACTAAGGAAGAATGTGATCTAGGAAATTGCTCATTGTTATCATCATCATCCCAGTGCAAGAAGCATGAGGCTCATATTTCTTAATGGTTCTTCATATTTATATATTTTTTAATGTTGAGAAGTTGCCAGTTTGACTGTTTTATAATTTACTGAGTGTAAGAGTTCATCTAAAACTGCTGGTAAACAATGACAAATGTTTGCATGGACTTGTTTTGCTTTCTCATGTAATGCTTGCAATTACAAATCTTTTTATAAAGTCCAAGTAGGGCAAACTGACAGAGCAATAAATTTTTGTGGAGTTCAGCTTCCACAATAAAACTGTATTTCAGTGTCACTAGACTCTAGACTTGGTTGTTTTTTGCTGCCATAAATTAGCATGCTCAGTCCTACTGAATTCATTTATATATGAAACTGCATGCTTTATAAGGCATCCCTACCATTAAATAAATAACATCTTCTGAATACACTTCTCTCCATACCTAAATCAATGAATTGTGTAGTATTGTTATTTAGTGCATGATGACTACAAATATTGAAAGTTGCTTCACCATTCAGGCAATTGTTTCACACAAGAAATGGAATAAGGAAGCCCAAGAAGTACATGCAGCCCAGAGGCCCTTGGACTGTACAAATCCCTCAAAACCCTCGCTGCCAACCCCCCTCCCTGCCAATCCATCATAAAACACAGTTTTAAAGCTGAATTAGAAATGTGGCTTGTGGGATAATGCTGTTTCACAGGGTCCTATCCTGCATTATTAATATGAATATTAATGCCTAAGGCAGTGGCAGCTGGTGAGTTCCATGTCAGTCGGGCAGTGAACCCACTCCAGGTTTTGGATAACTTTAAAGGAGTTGTCTAAGGTGCAGAACCTAATTTGAGGATAGGGTTCAGCACCCTGGATAGCTCTTCAAAGTCTGTCTAAAAGAGCTGTCCAAAATGCTAAACCTATTTTGAAGATAAAGTTCATCTACACCAGTGACTTGTTCTCACTCTGACCATTTCTGAATCTATCTGAGGAACCCTGAGCTATGAGGAGTGGCTTAGGGAGCTGGATATGTTTAGTCTGAAGAAGAGAAGGTTGAGAGGTGACATGATAGCCATGTTTAAATATTTGAAGGGATGTCATACTGAGGATAGGGCAAGCTTGTTTTTTGCTGCTCCAGAGACTAGGACATGGACCAGTGGGTTCAAACTACAGGAAAACATTACACCTAAATATTAGGAAGAACTTCCTGACAGTAAGAGCAATTCAGAAGTGGAATACACTGCCTCAGATTGTGGTGGAGTCTCCTTCTTTGGAGGTTTTTAAGCAGAGGATGGCTATCTGTCAGGAATGACTTAATTGTTTATTCCTGCAAGGCAGGGGGTTGGACTGGATGGCCCTTGTGGTCTCTTCCAACTCCATAGAATTCTGTGATTCTATGAAAATAATTCAGTTACCTATGAATAAACTACTGAACTCAATGGTATTTACTTCTATGTAGGTATGCACAAGATAACACTATAAAACTATTATCTCAGACACACAAAGGAATAAGAGCTTTTTCCAATAAAACATATCTGGTAAGCTTGGAAAGGTTACTTTTTTGGACTACAGCTCCTAGAAGCCCCCAGCCAGCATGGCCAGTGGGTATACTAGCTGTAAGATTCTGGAAGCTATACTCCAAAAAAAGTAAATTTCCAAGCTCAACAAGTGCAGCATTGTGCTGTAAATAAAGAACCAGTAGCAGGGTAAATATTTCATCCATTTGTTACCTTCAGCATTTTGCTGTCACAGAAGCTCTCAAATGAAGAGGCTTTTAATTATGTTCCAAAAAGGGATTCTAGACTCTTATCACCCTGACATACTTGAGCTGGAGTCAATAAATACAAATGGAACTACTGAGAAAATGTTCACCCTAAAGGTATAAGGATGGAGATGCTCTTGGAGCACAAAATGATTGCTCAGTTAACAAAAGCTCTTTTAAAACCCATTAGAGCACATCTCCTTTATTCTTCACCTATTTCAGTTCTCACAGTTTCTGTTTGCTGTTGTGTCAATATAATGATGGAGCAAATGAAAAAGCCTTGTGAGAATTCAACATGTGATTTAGGCTGTAGTTCAATTTGTCCTAATTTCAGCGTGTGATTTAGGCTGTAGTTCTATTGAAATAAATTGAGCTGATTTCTGGGGGGAATTATTCTGAATTGAGATTTTAAATGCCAGTTTTAAAAAGGCAACTGTTATGATCCTTTGAAGGAACACTGCAACCAATGTCATACCATAGTTGCACCGGGGGGTTGGACCAGATAGCCCTCGTGGTCTCTTCCAACTCTATGATTCTATTATTCAACAAACTCTCCCAACGGAGGTCAAAGAGGGCTAACTCTTCCATTAGCCTTGGTTGAGGTAATCACCACAGTTGGCATGATGCTGGGACAAGTCCACTCTTCTTCCCCATGTACAGAGAAAGCCCCTGGTGCTATTGAGAGTAGTCACTGCTGATCTTTACAGCTCTCCTGAGTTAAACTCTGGTTGTGCAAAGACTGCCTCTGTCAGCTGCCTCTGTTTGCTCCTTCTTTGGGGATAGGTACCACAACCATATTCTCCAACCTTATGGAGGACTCATCTTCTCCTCTTCCTTTTTGTGTGTGTGTAGGGCATGGGTTCAAGTCGTCTTGGGCCAATGGGGTCACAGGTGGTGGTAACACATCCTTCTTCTTTTCAGAAAAGGTGTACATAGGTGTACATGGGTCCTTCTCAGGGGTTAGACAAAGGATATAGGTGCTGCCACTGCTACCTTGCCCTCTTCCCCCTTTTCAAGGGGAATGCCTTTTCCATATCCTTGGCTAGTATGTGTGTTGGGGATGGTTGCCACCACTGGCATGGTGCAATGTGGGAAGGAGGTGGAATTTTGCTTCACCCCTCAAGCAGTGAGAGAATGTGAACTGCCCCAAAGTTGGATCACTGACAAGTGTATCCTAACCTACCTACTTTAACTGGAAGAGGATCTCAAAGAATACATGTTACACACATCCTTGAATGCTGACGTTCTTCATTTTGGGCATGGAGTGTTTAGAAGCTGCTGTGGGGTCAGGGGGGTAGAGAGGAAACTTATAGTTGAGAAAGAGGAGCCCTTTCTCTGCTCCAAATCACCTCCAACTGCAACTTTTAATCCCTATCAGAAAGGCCATTTATATTGGAACTTCTTTCTGCCTGAGAGACAGATTTGACTTCAGAGACATTTTTATAGCCTGCATTTCTATTAGTGGGTGTGGCAAGGGTGAATGAAAGGGATCAAACCCACCATTTTTTTATATCTTAAAGCTCTTACTGCAAGTAATTAAGCCGTGGGAGAAGCATGTCAATCCCTTGGAATGGGAACAGCACCAAAATCAAAATTGGGAAACCACCAAATGCTAATGTCGTGGGAAAAGGAGTCCTCTGGAGAACCCTATCCCTAAGAGGGATAAACTCACCCCATTTCCCTGCAGGTCCAGATTTAGCCCCAGGACTTGAAGTTTTCAGTATCTGATTCATTCTCCCAAACTGTCTTCTGAAATACACAACCTACAGACCTGTAACAGGCATTTTGCTACAAATGTCCAACTGAACCCTCCATACAGTTTGCCCCGTACCTCCTGCCTGAATTCCTTTAACTGGACATTCTATTAATGGTGTCAAAAGACCTTATTTGTACAAAGGGCTTTCTGAACCATTCTGCTTTATTCCCGTGCTCCCCCCCCCCGTAAGGCTAGTTCAACGGTGATGTAGTGGTAAAACAACAGTCCCCATAGCAATATCCCCCTGCCCAAGGATAGCCTCAAACTGCAGGCACTGCCTTGATCCAGATCAACAAAGTAATTCTAGTAGATTTCATCTTCATTCAAAACAGGTCTTTTGTAAAGTTAATGGGTCCTGACTGTTCAGTTCACAACAAAACCACTCCCAAATATTTTGCATTGCAACAGGGTTGCTCACAACATCCTTGCTGGAAGAAAACCTATATCCATCCATGCCCCAGCTACTGTGCAGCTTGCAGCTATATGTAGAGAAAACAAAAGCCAGAGGGTGGGGACAGACTAAATAATTGTTCCTGCTAATCAAAATGTCCCAGTTCTTTCCATGCCAGAGCTGGCTACACTGCAGCATTGCTGGTGACCTGCAAAAGTTACTGCTGTTGTTGAGAAGCTTTTGCAGACCATTAGGTTATGATTCACATTCTTACATCTATTTTTTCAGAAGAGAAGTATGCAATGGAACATTCAAGTCTAGCCTAATTTCATGCTTATTTCTCTTCTCCTGGGAGTACAGCAGCTCTTGAAGTCTATAATCCCATAGCTGGTTACCCAGTAGTAAGCCCTATTGAAGTCCTTGGGACTTAAACTGGTTTGCACTATAAGCCTCCTTTCCACCTCTGGAGCCCCTGCCAAGTGCATCATTTAACAGTCACTAGGGCTTCAGTCAGATTCCATTAAAACAACATCAAAATGCACAAATCAGCCTTGTGCATTTGGCGATCTAACAGCAAGGCTCTGATCTGAGTAGCTAAACTGTATTTCAGGAAGGGCATTAGTGAAAGAAAGTTCAGAAAGCTAATCACTGTTGGTTCCTCAGCTGCACACCAAATGGCAAGAAAGAACTGGTTCCACTACTAAGAGTGTTTAGCAATATTTGGGCAATTTGTAAATACTGTATGCTTAAATCATATGCTGGAATATTCTTAAAAGCATTTTTTAAATTCCCATGTCACTGAGGCAGTGGGATCCACTCTGGGTTTTTGTCTGAAATTTGAAGGATGCTGACATTTTGATAGCTCCTTTCACATTCAGAGTAAACCCCAGAGTGGATTTACCATCTCAGCAAAAAAGACACCACTTGCCCTTTCTGTATTGGTCATGAATCAGAATGTACATGATTCTGGTCCTCAGTGTTTAAAAACCTAAATAGAATCCACAAAGATTCTTTGATAGTCTGCTTAACAGCTAGCCCTGGGGAAGCATTAGTTAAATGCCTTCTCATCTTAACACTTTTCTCAGGTGGTTAATGTGTGTGGAGAGAGCTAGCATGGTATAGCAGTTTGAGTGTTGGACTACGATTTTGGAGACCAGAGAGTTCAAAGCCATGGAAACCCACTGGGTGACCTTGGGCAAATCACTCTCTCTCAGCCACAGAGGAAGGCAAAGGAGAACACACTGAAAAAATCTTGCCAAGAAAGCCCCATGACAAGTTCACCTCAGGGTCACCATAAATCGGAAACAACTTGAAGGCACACAACAACAACAAATTGTGTGAAGATGGGGTTGAGGAAGACAGATGAGAAATTAATGAAATATCCCTGCTTGGCTATAATTAAGGCAACTTCTTTGCCTCCACAGTGGAAAAACTCAAGCTGCAGACCTCAAAGCCACAACAGTAGGCTTAATTTGTGCAGTTTTCTGCCCCCCACCCCGTTTTTTTAAAAAAGTATTACCTAACCTCATGAAGAGTTCTAGTGAAGCTTACACAATACTTTTTGCATTTATGGTTGATCCTAAGGATGTTACCCAACTGTGGATTTTGCTTCTGTTCATGAACCAACATGGCTAACTTTGTGTTGTTGTTTTTTGTCAGACTACGTAAATGTGGCTATCCTTCCTCCAGTTTGTATTTATTCATGAATCAAGTCTCAGAGAGTAAATTCTCTGACATCAGCCAATATTTGGACAGAACATGATTCAAAATATATACCTCTTCGAGCTTGCTGGAGGTATTTGGCTAACAGAGCTCCAAGGTTGACTTTCTGGTCCATGTTGCCATCTACTCGCTGGTTAGATTTCCCTGTGGCTGGAGTACGGATGTGTCGGTGGTTTTCAAGCAAACTCTGCTCAAGTTCGGTGGCCACAGGATTACCATTGTGGGAGCCAGATGTCTGCTGCCCCGAGGAGCTCACGGACAGCACAGCCAGGAGGAGGAAGAGGCAGACCCCACTATACATAGCTGGAGGGGAAAGAGAAGAAAACACGATGAAAGTCCTGAATGGACAGATGCATGGAGAGTCCTGAATTTACAAGAGGAAGGAGTGGATTTACAAAATGGAGATTCAAATCTTGTTGCTTTTGCCCCATTTCAAGGAGCCTAGGGATGTTTTGGGTAAAACTGAATCTATCACATCACCAAATAAACCCCACTGGGAGCCTTCAAGCAATTCTTCTTCATTACATCTCATGACAACAGCATGCAGACAACACAATTTAAAGATCAAGGCTTTCCTTCACGCTTTCCCTCTCCCTGGATGAATTTTGTGACATCTTGCCTAATGAAGAGATCTGAAGATCTTGAAAGGTTGCACATCTTTTTTTCTTTTTCTTTTTTTCCTTTTGGCCTGATAAAGTTATTGCCACATAGATTCTAACTGGCTGTTGTTCCAAACAAGCATATATTCTGGGTGTTCAGTTACATGAGAAACAGAAGCAGTCAGGTATATACATCAAAACTTAAGAAGTATCATATAGATCAGTGGCTGGGATTGATGATGGCCTGAGTACAGAAAATCAATCCATGGCAATTCTGTTTAGTGGGAGAGTTAAGCCCCTCTGTGACACATCACTTTGCTGAACTGAATCAATTCATTGCATTCTTTTTAGCTTGACTTTTTAGGCACAACAGAATTCAGTATTTGTAGTGATGGAGGGAGAGCTGCTTTTCACCCTTCTATAAGTATGGCATATTCAGTTTTGGAAAGATGGTGAAAGCTTTAATTCAGTATTTTTACAGTTGTTATTTATCACTGTGCAGCTTTCCCACACCCTAGAAAAATCAATGCTGTTGACCTCATTCTGAGGTAGTTTTGTGTGGACCAAGATGTTATGCAATGCCCCCAGATCACATCTTTGTGTTAATTTCTCTAGAGTAACAAATGCAAATTAGAATAAAGTTAAAATGACTTGATTCTCTTGAGAGAAAAATACTACTTGTAGCCACCAGCTTTGCTGTGAATAAGGGAAAGTGATTTAAAGGTGCTGATATGCAGGAAAGGAGTTTCACCATCCTTAGTAACCTGAGGTAGCTTCATATGCATGCCAGCAAAATAGATAGATAGATACATAGTTGTTCTTTGTGAAGAGGCTTTGTGTCAGAGAGAAAAACACTGAGTGTGCGCGCGTATGTGTGTGTGTGTGAGAGAGAGAGAAAGAGAGATTGAGAAATGTTTGTGATGGTGTACTGATCCTATGATTTGGCATCTTTATTAAATAACCATACTGTACTTTATATATTTCAGTATCACATTTCACACACATGTAAGAAATCAGAAAAAGAGCCACCCAAAACTAAGGATATGCAACTACCACAGATTTTAACAGGAGAGTTTTATCATGCACTTTAACCAGCAAGAGCACTCAAATATGCTTCCATTTGGCTAGATCATGCCAAATTATGTAATGCATACTAAAATCATAAACCTCCTGAAGTATTAAACATACTACAGTATATAACTCATCTGTTTGAAACTTTGCAGCTAAGATGGTTGTAAGAGGAATGAAAAATTACTGTCAAAATTTTATCCTGCATCCAGTATCTCTGCACCAATCAACAAAACAGAATCAAGGAATTAGAAAAGATATTACTTGAAAACTGCACTTGCCAACAGAGATTAAAATGGTGATGATGTAACTTTTGTAGCCAATTCTCATCCATAATCCATTAAAACTACAATTCTATACACATTTACCTGAGATTAAAAGTAAGTCCCATTGAACTCCAAGTGGCTTACTTTTCAGTAGGCATATATAAGACTGCATTGCATATGAAAGTATGATTGAAATATAATATCAATTGATCCCAATACATTTAGAATTGAGGTCTGAGGGGAAAAAAACACCAGCCCATACTCCTGTACTTTATGCAAAAGTGACTGTATCTTTGACTTAGAGCAAAGCAGAGACAAACTCTGCTGTGCTCATTGTAAAAGTTCTGTTTAAAAAGAACAAGCTGAAAACCAGTCTTGCCAAACAAGAATTATGATAACTAACATCATCCACATTAGCAAAATATTAAGAAAGGCAGCAAACACAGTGCAAATAACAAATGTTCCTTTCTACATTTCTGCAGGTTGCAGCTGATTAGATTCTTACATTTTCTATGAGTAACTTGGTGTAGTACAAGAGAAATTCTCACTATGAAAAATAAGGAAACCACTAAGGGCATCATTCTTTCACAGCCCACCCAGTCCTAATCGTAAAGGTTCCTTATGGTATCCTCCCCTCCTACCTTTGAAATGAGGTGCCGATTCCTGCTATACACCAGAGAGAAGAGGCAGCCTCGAGGTGGTAGCTGAGCTGTTCAGTTCTGTCCCTTAAATAGTCTGGTTCAACAATGGGAAGAGTGTCGTTATGTTTGCACAGGTCTGACGCAACTGTGAGAGCACCACACGCTCCATTGCATGGATGGAGCAAAGTCACTTATATGGGGAGGGGGTGCGGGAGGGGAACAGGAAAGATTCCATAAGAAAATACAAAACCGCTGGTGTTTAATCCTGTCTGCAGAAGGGTAGGTGCTTCTCTGACAGTTTCTTCTGTCCCAAAATGTTCCAGGGACTTGAACACCAACATTTTTGCTACATGCAGAGAGGTGAAGGAAGAGCATCACAGATCTTAGTCACAAGCTGGGAGTGATAGATGCACAGGCTAAAGTGATGGCAGCAACATTTGAAAAATGTTTTTTTTTGGGGGGGGGACAACTACATCTCCCAGGATTCCCCAACCAGCATAGACAGTGTTTTGGCTGGGGATTCTGGGAGTTGTAATTAAAATGTAATTTTTCCAAGCTCTGAATTCTGAGCAATAGTCACTGAACTGGGACAAAGCTGCTGAACAAAGCAATCCTACTTTTTCATCCAGAATGCTCTGACAGTGATGAGGGGCTCAGCTGGACAGAGAATTAATTGCAGAAAATAACGCATCAACTCACCATCACAGCAGCATTCATTTTTCTCCACAATGCATTTGCAAGATCGCTGGCATGGGAAACTATTCATGTTTGACGTTCACATGGAGCATGCCCAAGAGTAAAGATGGTGACCGTGAGTGAATTACCTGCAGTGGTGATGATTGCTGGGAGTTACAGTCGGAGAGCATCTGGAGAGCCACACAATTTCCACTGTGGTCTAATCTAAGGACAATGTCACACTATACTGTTATAGTATTACTATTCCACTTTAACTGCTCTGGCTGTTTCCTGTGGAATCCTGGGATTTGCAGTTTAGGGAGGGGCATTTAGAATTCTCAGCCAGAGAGCTCTTAGGCCAACTAAACTACAAATCCCAGAACTCCACAGGAAGTAGCCAGAGCAGTTAAAGTGGGATAATACATATGGGTTCTAGGGCCATATTTGCACCCTTGATTTCCCCCAACCTAGAAAAATCAGCAAAAAGACTTGGGGGGGGGAAAGAGTTGCTACTTTTGGGAACCCCTCCTCCAACTAATATCTTAACATGGCTCCTGTCTTGCTCATTCTTGCTCTCTGCACTTATGCTTTGGGGTGGAGGTGGGCATTTCTCTGGGATGTTTTGCATTTCCTGCTGGCTCTCACACTTCTCTGACCCTATGAATTTCATAGGAATTTTATAGGCAAAAAAATACTCAGAGGGGTTTTTGAAGTCCCTTCCTCCAAAATATAGCCTACAGCACCTGGTATTTGATCCTCTTCTATTCAAGTACTAACCAGGGCTGATCCTGCTTAGCTTACAAAATCAGACAGGATCTGTCGCCTTTAGGGTATTAAGGCTTTCAAAATGTATAGTGGTCGTTTTCTGAATAAATTTGTCGAAAAGCAGCCTACTGGGTTTTATTGTTGTTGTTTGCCTTCAAGTTGTTTCCAATTTATGGTGTTCCCCAAGGCAAACCTAGCACAGGGTTATCCTGGCAAAATTTGTTCAGAGGGGGTTTGCCTTTGCCTTCCTCTTGAGGCTGAGAGAGTGTAACTTGCCAAGGTCCCACAGGGAGTACTTCCTCCTTTTTTCCACATATGATAAAGCAGACCCATTTTAATTTCTTTTTAAGTTGTTGTATGGAAGAAGACATCAAAACCTCTCTTTGAGCAGGTGTAGTTACAAGGCAACTTGAAGGCACATACATACACAATTACTAATAAATATTATATTTATTTATATCCTGCCTTTCCCCCAGTCTGGGGCACAAGGCAGCTTACAAAGGTTAAAAGAGGTACAGCTTTGATATTAATATCATACAAAAATTAAAAATAGAATGAAAATAACAATGGATTTAAAACAGTTAAAAGCAAAACCATACTCCTGCCCAGCAAATAAACAGTACAGCACATTCTCTTTAATTTTGTTTACTTTGACAAATAAACAGGACAGCATATTCTCTTTAATAGTTAACATTCTGTTTAGTTCCACTGGATTTTGCTTCCACATATGATAAAGCAGACCCATTTTATTTCTTTAATTTTACTCCCTCTATAGCTCCCCCGCCCTGAATGTACTCCAAAACATCCCAAAGTCACCAAGAGTGGACAGTTTTAAAAGAAGTAGCTGGTGTTAGTCTCCTGTGGCATAAAAAGGAGGAAAGTAAAAGAAACGTGGCAGCACCTTTAATTATAAGATTATATGTCAGTATAGTGTGAAAAAGTCTATGGACTTTATCAGACACACAAAAAAAGGTGTCATAATGACACCACATAACCACGAAAGGGTGCGCAGATCAGATGACGTTGCCTTTTCACAGTTAAAATCAGCCCCAAACCCGTACCTTTTATTGATGGCTGAAGCCGTCAATAGATCCCCTGTGGTGCTTTAGTGCCGACATTGCTGGCGTGTGAAACCTTGGGCCATTTGACTCACATGATTGCAGAAAGAATGGCCAGTCTGGCATGAACACTTCCAGGTGAGATTGGGACATCCAGGTAAGTTTCGCTCTTTTTTGACCCTCCCTGGGTAACTTGGGACTTCTACAGTGTGTGTGTGTGTGTGTGTGATTTTTAAAAACTTTGTATGCTTTATTTTTGTTTTTATTTTTAAATTTCCCGTGCGACGAAGTCTTGCGGGATTTCAAATGAGGATGTGAACAAGGCTCCGTTCACTTCCTCTTCACTGCTGGGGCTACCCTTGCTGGGAAAGGAAGGTAAGAGTGTGTGTGTGTGTGTGTGTGGCATTCTTTTGCTGGCATAATTTTTTTTTTAATGCCAGCAAAAGAACCTTTTAAGGGGCTAGTCCGATAATGTCTTATATTGCACTACACTCTTATAGCACTATTAATTCACTTTAACTGCTCTGGCTGCCTCCTGCAGAATCCTGGGATTTGTAGTTTAGTGAAGTCTAAAACTCTCTGGCTGAGACTGCTAAATGCCCCTCTCTCAACTGCAAATCCCAGGATGCCACAGGAGGCAGCCAGAGCAGTTAAAAGTGGAATAATAGTTTTATGAGTGTAGTTAAGTGGCTTTTACTTTCATGTGAGCTCTGGTGGGTAGAAACTCACTTCTTCAGACACAGTACGCAGAGTGATGATAAACGCTCAGGTACAAAGCATCTTTACAGAGTGATGGATGGCAAGTAATTGGATGGAGAAAAGAGGCCAATCATGATCCACGATGGGGCAGGTCCTTCTCTCTTGGCCGGCAGCAGCTTCCCCCGTTTTGAGGACGTGCTCCTTTTTCCCAGCCCTGGGGCGAAGAGCTCCCCGGCTCCCAGCGAAGGAAGGGCAGGCAGGGCGATCCTTCGGGGCTCTGAAGAAAAGGCGTCGCTGCGGCCAACAGCTGCCGAGCTGCAGCCGTCGACCGCTCCGGCGTGGGCGGCCGGATCTGGCAACGGGGGATGGGGAGAGGGGGCAACCCCTTCCTTCTCCATCTGGTGCGCGGCGCCCATTGATCAACCCTGGCGCCGTCCTCTTGAGCAGCCGGGGCATCGATCCGAGGGGCCAGATCTCCGCCTGCCTGTCTCCCAACTATGGCTGCGGAGGGAGGGGGGGGGTTAGTTTGGCAGGGCTTAGAAGGGACTCTTCTGGACCAGGGAGGGCGTTTGCTCCTCCTGTTCCAATTGATTCCGAATCGGATCTTCGGAAGAGGGGCTCTTGGAGCGCTCCTTCGGCTTTTGGAGGGAGCGCGCGGGCCAGAGTCTCCTCCGCCAACGTGGCGGGCACAGCCCGCCACGTTGGCGGAGGAGACTCTGGCCCGCGCGCTCCCTCCAAAAGCCGAAGGAGAAGATCCAGAGCCACCGCCTCCCTTCCTTGGACAGCTCTCTCCAGAGATGCCCCTGGCCGCAGAGCCCAGCTGGGCGAGTAGAAGGGAAGGAGGAAGAAGCCAGCAAACCCCACACCACCCCATTCATCCTTCCAAAGTTGGCTGGAGGCCAAGACCCAGGGTGGGGGGCTTGGGGAACAGAGCCCTTGGTGGGATCAGGGAAGAGCCAACCCCATGGAAGAGGAAGAACAAGAGGGGAGCTCCAGGGAGGTCGACTTGGAGAACATCCCCCCCCCGTTTAAGGAATTGGGGGGGGGCTGCAACGCTTTATTTTGGGGGCCCCATATGTTGATCTCAGGTCAATGTAACCTAACCTATTCACAGTACAGGATATTATTATTACTAATAATGTTTTTGCAGGAGGAGGGTTATGATGTCCCCCCCCAATGATGGGCCCCCTGCGGCTGCAGATGCTGCAAGGCCCTTAAACTGGCCCTGCCCCCCTTCTCTCTTTCCAAGTCTAGCCCCCAGCATTTCACAGAGGAATACCGTGTGGACACCCCGTGTGGCCCAGCAACAGCAAAGTGGGATCAACAGGGCAAACCTTAAGGCTAGTGGGTTGAGTGTGGGACCAGGGGTGAACCGAGGCTGTAGAAACAATGCACTATGACACCACTTTAACTGCTGTGGTTCCATCCTACAGAATCCTGGGATTCATAGTTTTGCAAGGCACCCCACGCTTTTGGGCAGAGAAGACCTTGTAAAACTACACATCTGAGAATTCCATAGGATGGAGCTACAGCACTTAAGTGTTGTCCAGCTGCATTCTTTCTACTGGGTAGATGCACCCTAGGATTCTGGAGACCAGGATTTGAATATTCATTTGGCAATGCAAACTTGCTGGTTGATCTTGGGTAAGTCACACACTCTCGGCCTCAGAAAACCCCATGATAGGTTTGTTTGATGAACAACAAAGGAACAACAAACAAGCTAGGGAGGCTGCAGCAGCTTGTTATTGCTCAATCCTACTGGGAAGACAAAAATCCACCCCCTACTTTCCTCCTGCTGAATTAATCACATACAAAGTTGTTTTGCATTTTGAGCTCAGTTTGCAGCAATTGAAGTAAACAAAGGATGAAGGGGGTAAGTGGGAGGCGGAGAGAGAGAGACATTTTAAAAGCAGCTGAAAAAGTGGGGTGACAGAGGCTTAAACAGGAATGTCCCTCCCAAATCCAGGAAACTGAGGACTTAGGTAACTGTCCAGGTGCCCAAAAGGCTGCCAGTCTGTACAACTAGGATGGGAACGGTGCTCTACCAGCACTATGATTCCACTTACACTGTCATGGCCTCATTATATGGAATCTTGGGATTTGTAGTTTAGAGAGGGGCATTTAGAATTCTTAGCCAGGAAGATCTAGTGCCTCAGCAAAGTACAAAACCCCAGGATTGCATAGGATGTTGTCATGGCAATCAAAATGGGATTAATTCACTATAGTTGTATAATGTGAAAGGGTCCCAGGAGAGCCACAGCCTCATCATCTGCAATAGGAACACAAGAGGCATGCAGGAAGAAACATTGGCTGTGATGGTTGTAAATTGGCAGCTAGGGGGACAGTAGCTTACTTTAAGACTATATGCACAGTATTAACCATACAGGATTGAACAGGTGAGAGCTACTACTGCATGGGAGACCTGGTATCCATCTCTCTCCCAATACCTATAAGACTGCCAGAGCTCCTCTTGGTATTTGTCTACTTCTACTGAACACGGCCATGTTTGATCTGGGTGGTCATATCAGGATCAGCTCTCCCCACCACCACCTCTCTACTGCTTTGGGATTACTATTTTTGGTTCAGGATATAAATCAGAATATTAAAAATCAAGTGGCATTGCAAGAATGAAAAAGGGCACACAATTTCAGCAATGAGGGGAGGAGGTTTTTCTAGGCATAGCACAGCAGGACCAATGAGAATTAATAAAATATATACAAAGATGTTGAACTCAGAATAGAAAAATGGTTGTGTACTCTCTCTCTGGCTTTTCTTCGCAAACGAAGATTCAGGAAGGACTCATCCCGCAGTTTCTGCAAGCGCGCTGATGACTAAAAAGGCCAATCCGAGATAAACAAGTCCGGTTGCAAAAAGCACAGCAGAAGGTCTCCTTGGGTGATGTTTTTGGGTTGTGATTCTTTCTGCGTTGTCGTTTCTCTTCAAGACTTGTTCGTCGTGAGTTCTCAAATAAGGCTGCAGCATTGTGGATAGTGCGTCTCCATGCCTCCCGATGCGAGGCCAGGGCGGACCACTGTTGGTGATCAATTTGGCAGAGCCTGAGATGTTGTTTCAGGGAGTCTTTGTATCGCTTTTTTGGAGCGCCCCTCTTACGCTGACCCGTGGCGAGTTCACCGTAGAGTAGTATTTTTGGGAGGCGATGGTCCTCCATCCTAGAAACGTGCCCTGCCCAGCGCAGCTGTGTTCTCAATAAGAGGGGTTCTATAGTTGTGTACATAAACTATAGAATAGATGAGCATGGGTAAAATACCAGCTGATTAGTTGTCAAAAGTTAATGTTTTAAATACTTCAGCAGTATAACTTCGAAGATCCAAATTGAGACCCCAGTTGGGAGTTCAAATTCCTTCCGTCTATAGGTTTCTGGTCACCTTCTCAATTTGGGCACTTTTCTATTCATGAATTCATCCCCCTTTCAAGTGAAGCCAAATGAAAATTAGATACAAAGCTCAAAATCCAATCCCAACTCTTAGAAGGGCTTTACTCCCTTTAAAATGCATCTAATTATATGTGAGCTCCTGTGTGGGGTTACACTCAGAAATTTGCATCTGTGAAGAGGGGAGTAGATGAGCTCCTTGAATGGCTTGCAGTCGGGGTGGGGAACCTGTAGCACTCCTGATCTTGTTGGGACTCCAGCTACCATTACCCCAACCAGTGTTATTGTATGCCAGGGACTTTGAACTTGCAGCTGTCCCAGATCGTTCCAGACTACAAATCCCATAATGCACAAAGCTATAGATTTATTGCCTAGAACCATGTAGAGGGCTGCAGGTTTGCTGTTCATGCCTTAAAGTAAGACTTTTAGATTCATACCAGTGCATGATAGAACCTGCTGTATGAGGTCTGTCTGTTAAATAATGAGACTGATACAATAACCCATCTTTATATGTATTACAATTCTAATGCTTGTCCCCTTCAATATACTCCCCATTCACATTCACATACCAATGCAGTCTTGTTTCCCAATGGTCGAAGGTGTGGATCAGATCAGTTTCTGTCAGTTGTATCAACACATCTGCCGTTTTCTTCTTTACACATCAATTGATGTTCCTTTAAGCACCAATTTCATTTTAGGAAAAAGGAAAAAGTCGCACAGTGCCAAATCTGGTGAATATGGAAGATGTGCAAATGTAGTATGGAAGATGTGCAAATGTAGTTATAAGCCAAAAACTGCTTCACAGAAAGTGCTGTGTGAGCAGGTGCATTGTCTTGATGAAGAATGAAACCATTTCCCCACAGTTCTGGCCTTTCCCCCCCTGACTCTTTCAGCTTTGTCAAAACTTCTTTATAATAATGCTGGTTCCTTGATTTTACCCAAATCACTCATGGAATTTCCATGCAAATATGGAGTTTCTAGTACTTTGGGGAAATTAGCAGCAACTCGACTTGGCAATACATGAGGGGGCAACAGAGAGGGATCTTATGCCTATTTTTACCCCTACTAGCTCTGAACTGATGCACACAAATGCAAATGAGAAATTAAAATTATATTTATTGAGGACTTACAAGCAATAATACCAAACATGCACACATTCATACGATAAATCATCCACACAAGACCACTAGAAATGGAAGAAAGAGAGGTTGCTGGAGGAATAGATAGGGAGTTTTCTGGGGAAATACAACACCTGTCTTTTAGTCCAAAGTTTCAAGGCAGACTGGCAGTGTGGATGGATGAAACAGGAGTGGCTAACACAGAGAGACGTAGTGTCCCAGGAAGAGACTCTGTGCACAATGAGGCAGGATTTTGGGCTGGTATTTATACCCAAAAACATGTCTTCAGGTGATTGTATTTCATGTATTGAAATGATGGAATCCAGGTGTCTCTCAGAGATTGAACAATGGGTCTCAAGAAACTCCTGGTTTTGAACAATGAATTTCCAATGGTGTCTTAATGTTCTGGTGATTAGTTTCACAAAGCTTGAGCTGCCTCCTTAATGGCTAGGTTTGGGGACTAAGGGGAGGGAATATCTTCAGACAAAGGATTACTCCATCCACTGATGATGGGATCAGTTGTCTGTCACTAGGGTGTGACTAGGCAATGTCCTTTTTACCTCATTATGTTTCCTCACAGTTTGGAATTTGTTAATGGTCTTTCCTTTGGGCAATACATGGCTTAGCATGTGCCTTTGGGATCCTTACAGCAAGTCCCTGGTATTTTACTGCTCTTCCCCATGGAAGACTATATTAACATGACAAATTATTAATAAGCCAATTTTTGCGGTTCTTAAGGGTGGGACTTATTAGGGGCACTAACACTGATGTCAAAAAAGCAATGACTTTGAATGTGGTGTTGCTTTGACATGCTTTTTTCATTCTTGGTGATGATGGTGTTTTCCAGTGCATTGACTGTTGTTTTGTCTCAGGATCATACTGGAAGATCCAGGTTTCATCACAAGTGATGATTTTTTGAAAAAGGTTTGGGTTCATCTCAAGTTGCTGTAAAATGTCACGTTGCTCGGCTTTTAAACTTAGCATTTTTCTGGCACACAGCAGACAACACAGCTGCTTTAAATGACAACTGACAATTAACTGAACAGCCGAGAGTGTTGATGTTTGTCATGCAGGTTCAGACATGTTCAATGTCACCACTCAAGTGTTCACAATCTGTTCTCCTTGATTTGTCTGAAAGTCTCATTATTTAATAGACAGATCTCTTATAGTCACATCCAGTCTCTGTGGCAGTATGTATCTGTCCACCCTTCTCTGATTTTTGCTCCTGATACTCATTCAGATGCACTTGAAAATGGAATAAAATGGGAAGTGAGAGAAATGGGAGGGTTAAAGTGATGGCAGCATGGTAGGACATAAAAAGTGTTGAATATGAAACAAGTAAGTTCAAATCTCCTTGGGCCAATCACCATCTTAACCTATTGTTTTACAAAGCTGTTATGGTGACTAAATGAGGATGGTGGGTGTATCCCCAAATGATACACACTGTCCTGAGTGTCTTTGAGAAAGACAGAATGTATTTGTAATAAATAATGATTTCATATGAATGAGTATAAACTCCAAGGTGTGTGTCAATATATGCTTTATTGCACTTAAGTCATCCCCTCTGAAAATTAAATGCAAAGTAACAGCTGTCATATTTTGACAGATTATCAAACTGTAGTGACCATTAGGCACTCTGTTCCTGTCTTCTGGTATGCTGTTCAGCTTTGGAAACCTATTGTTTCAGTTTTCATCATGGTTAGAAAATAAATGATCCATCGCCTTTTAAAAGGAGATGCAAAACTATGCTACAAGGACAACAAAGAGTCTTTAGGCACAAACACTAATGGATGTAGTATGGCATAAGCTTTTGTGGAACACTTGTTACTTGCTGTGAAGTTGACTTTGACTTATGACTATTCTATAAATGAGAGACCTCCAAAAGCCCCCATCATCAATTGTCCATTGCAGCCCACTTCCTAAGATCCACAAAGAAAGTAATCTGCAGAAACGAATGCTGTAATAAATAGCCATCATCCTGTTTATGGCATATTCAAGCATAATAGAATTACACCTGTGTATGTAGTTTTTTTTTGGACCTTGTGGAAACAGTATCTCTTTCCTCAAGGCTCCTATTCCAGTCTGCAAGAACAGCCAGGGGACTGCTGAGCACAGCTCTGTCTCCCCACCATCAGCTGTGGTTGGACTCACTGCAACTGCTCTTGAGCACCAAGGAAGAAAAGATCAGCCTTATGTTGGGGGCAGAGGTTGCTCCTTCTTCCCTCCATGCTCAAGATCAGCCAAAGCAATCCTAGGTACATCACTGAAGCCAATCTGTGGTTAGAGGGTTGGAGCTGTGCCTGGCACTGGCAGCCATGCAACTGTGTGTGCTGGGAGGAACAGCTGGGTTGGAGAGCAACCTCCTCTGCCTCCAGTAAATACATTGTAGCATCTCAGTTGGAGTCTAAGTCTTTAAGATGACAGAAAACTCTTTATTATTGGGGTGGGGGTGGGGGGATGGACTGAAACACTTACTATTCTCAGAAATTGTTTCAATATAATGGAAGATCCAGTAGACTTCTAAGGAAAAACCAAAATGGTTGAACATTTAACTGGAGGAGGCAAGATGGAATAAACTAATAAAATAACTTTATTAGACTTTAGACAGGTTTTGCACACTGATGGAGAAATTAACACAAAATAAGCTTACTTGGCTGTTTAATGAACAAAGAATATAATGGATCACTTCAGTAAATAATTCAAATCAGTAAAAAAATCACCATATGTTTATGATCACCTGAAAATGGTAAGGAATGCTTGTGTCGAAATTGGCTTTTCACAGTGCAGTCTAAGGTATGTTCCAAAGCAGATTTCATTGTTTTCAATGGGATACACATCCAGGTAAGTGTGTATGGGATTGCAGTCTAAATCTGATAATATAAATTAGTGAGACTAATATATTTAAGGTGGCAAATATTTTTGTAAATATTTCTGTAGGTACATGGCACCTATGAAAATAATCCAAGGATAATATAGGATAAGTTTTTTTTAAATGTGGAAATTCTACTTCTTGTTGGTTTCATACAGACTGCTCATATGTACCCCTTTTTAGTACATTGCTCTGTAGATTGTTATAGCGAAAGAAAAGCAGAATTACAAACAAAGATTATGTGAATGAAAAGATTAATCTCTTGGAGGGAGGGGTGCTTGGCAAACAGCTTTCTATGTTGCATCATTATGGTTCTAAGAACATGGGTCAAGAGAAAGACAAGGGTATATAGGAATAATGAGAGAATGGAGAAAAGAAAGAGGATGGTTGGGACATCACCTGAAGTGACAATTGGCCAGGAGTTAACACTAAGCAAGAGGCAAAACTGTTGTTTCTAGCTGCTTACTTCCATCATGAAAAATTGAATTCTTTCCTCCTGCTTTACATAATATCTTTGGTCCCAGCCGAATTAAGCTAATTCTCAAGGTTCCTTTGCTTTGCTCCTGTAATGTCTGGCTTCTGTGTAAACGCCTCCATATAATCAGTACCATGGACAGCATAAGGAGAAAGCCTCAGTTTGTTTATACAGTTGCCCCTACACATTCACGAATTTAGCATTCGCGGTTTTGAGTATTTGCGGTTTTGGGAGGGCCTCCCCCCGTCCTCCCAAAAGCAGTGACTGAGCTTTAGAAGCTCTGTGGCTGCTTCTGGGGGGGGGGAAGAAGCAGGCCGGAGGGGTGGGAGAGGTGGCAAGGGGGCCTTGGGAGGCCCTGTGAAGGCCTTGGGAGGAAGAGGGAGGGCTGGGGAGGTGACCACGGGGCTTCCGGAGGGTCTCTGGAGGCCCCGTGGTGGCCTGGAGAGGAGGGGGAGGCGGGGGGAAGTGACTATGGGGCCTCCAGAGGCCCTGTGGTCGCTTTGGTGGGGGAGGGGGAGGACAGTCATTATTCATGGAATTTTCACATTCGCAGGGGTTTGCGGAACCTAACCCCCACGAATGTGAAGGGACGACTGTATAGTACATTTCCTTTGAATAACGTGTTGGAACACTGTAGTTTCCTGCTTCCAAACTGTGAGATTTTTTGATTTCATATTTACAGTACTTGTTCTTAATGAGGCCAACCAGCCATCAGATCTTAGAACTAGCTAGACTGATGAAATACTAAATGAAAGGCAATTAATGGCTCAGGGAGCTGAGTGAACATATGTTGTGGAAGAGTACTCCCCAAACTGTTGCCCTCCAGATGTATTGGACTACAACCCTTATCATCCGTATCTAGCATGGTCAAAGACAATGCCTGCGGACACCAGGTTGAGGGAGGCTGGTATAGACTATAGGAATCTGTCTTCTGTCTGGGTGGATCTATTTATCCATCCAACTTGGATTATTTTCCTTTGACCAGAAATGGCTCTCTAGGCTCACACGTAGACAATTCTCCCAGACTTCTGGTTTCTAGTGTTCATAAATTTAGTATTTGAACACATCCCATCCAAGAGCAAGGCTGAAAATTGGTTACTTTGACTGATAGCAGTAGATGGATTATCCTGAAATGCTTTGCTAATAAAATTATGACTCCTCGCTAGTACCAAACACATACTTTTTAAAATGTTCTTTGGATAACAACTGCATCTTTATAGAATACTTTGTATAAAATATCATAAAAAGAGACATCCTACAAATAACAGCCAGGTGGAAGAAAAGCAGAGGCATCTCTAGGGAATGTTCAGCCAAGCTGCATTTTTAATAGAAAGCATATAGTAGCAACTACACACTGTTATTGGATAAACAGCCTGTTAAAAATAATGAGGTCCCATGGGGAACGGCTGGATTTCTCCAAGGAAGAGAAATGGGCAACAACAACAGAAAAGCAACAACATTCTTTTAAACACCAGTTTAATATCAAGGCAACATTACTTTTCATAATGGAAATATATTTTACGTTTTCAGATAATACAAAATGTTGCAGTCTCTCTCTCTCTCTCTCTCTCTGTATGTGAGCCTATGGCTGAGGGTGATGAAAAACAGAAAAATTAATCTTAGATAAAGAAGTCCATGCTGTTAGCAGACTTGTGCAAATGTTAATTCAATGTATTTCCCCCCCATTTTTGAACATTTAGAAGTGCAAAAAGTCAATCCATCATGAGTCTTCTGAATGCAAGTGAGTGGGTGATAAGGCCTGAGAAGCAGAGGGAGGGGCCAACTTAAGAAGAAAAACATTTCATGAAATCTGAGGGGCTTTTCTTTAAAAACTGGAATCCAGACACATACCAGTCTCACCTGCAATAATGAGAACAAGATGCATTTTTAAAGGACTCTAGTGTGTTTCTTTTCCTTCCTCTGCCTCCGTTTCTTTCTCTCAGAATAACCCTCCAACCTGTAATAACATTAGAAGAGTGAACTACATTGTAGTGGTTTTGTATTGATCTCTCAGCCCAGTGTGCAATGCAGGTGATAAGAGCAATGGATCTCATTCAGTTACTAAAAAATAATCAAAATGAATTCACTTCATTATTTTTTTTCTTATTATTACTTTTTTAGCTGTTGTTTTCCCAGGAAGCCCCCAGGCTTGGGGGGGAAGAAAGGGGGACCCTCAAAATTCAACTCTTGAGGGAGAACTGAGGAAGGAAAAACAGCTTCCTCATCAACATGCATTACCTGCTGAAGGATGGAAAATGGCTGCAAGCCAACAGAGTGAAAAAGAAAGTGAAAGAGAGGCCTGGCTAACTGTGAGTACCACTTGTAAACAGCAAAAGGAAAAAATAAGAATTGGGAGGTTGAGGAGACAAAGGCAATATGGAAAGCTTAATGGAAAGTTTAGAGAGCTTGGAGGAAAAACAGCCCCAGGGGCTATTTTCCCCTGTGTGGATAAGACTGCAGTGGGTACTGCTGTTGTGGCTGAGGAATCAGAGAAAAGTCAGATTAAAAGCAATTTATTGGAAGAAATGTGTGTCTTTAAGATGAAGGTTTCAGAAAGGAAAAAAGGCTTGGCTGCTGCACTAGATTTGCAAACAGAGAAGACTGCAAGCATGGGCATTTTTGCAGAAAGGCTTTTTCACCCCAGAACAGAACCTGAGGAAAGTAAAACAAATGGGGACTTGAGGAATGTTTTTTCCCAACCTGAGCAGTTTAAAATCCAAATAGAAAAAGGGGCAAATACCACATTAATCTCACAAAAAGAAAAGGCCATTTATGTAGAGAATTTTAACAATGATGAAAGCAAAAAGAAAGACTGTTTTCCTTCAGAGTTTCCTTCCCACTTTGCAAGTCAACTAGGAGAGGCTGAGGAGGTTTCACCTACAGAAGCTATTGTTGTGGGGGAAAGTCAGGAAAAAGATTCAGCTGAGAGTGCTTTTTTAGAACCTGAGAAACAAAATAAAAAAACAGAAGGGACACCTGTGACTGGCCCACCAAGCACTAAAGATATCAGATCACTTGGCCTAAAGAATACAGCCAGGTTAGAAGAAGAATTTTTTGCCCCCGAGAAGACAAAATTAATGGGAAAAGCAGGTTTGGCACAGAAATGTTTTTCAAAAAAATTAGAAAATATTGGCTTCAAGCACAGACAAGAGAGAAGTCACAATGCGATTTTGGGCTGTTGGCAAGGGCTGTTAGGAGGTATGAAGGAGAATGCCCAGACTGGTCAAGAAGAGATAAACCCCTCACAAAGTGTGCAGGAAAGCCAAGAACAGGAAACACCTGAAGAAAATGAAGACAATTCTCCAATAATAGATGTACAAGAATTTCTGCTTAGGGTTTTTGTTTTTGATAAAAATATTGGATCCTTTATTATGAAAAAAGAGGAAGCACATGAATTCTTTAATTTTTCAAATGAAGTGCTGGAAAAAGCATATCCCTTTTTACAGTTGGATCTAAATGAATCTGATGAAGAGAGCCAAGATTCAAATTTATGTGTGGAAAAAAACAAGTTGTTAATTAGTATAGAATACTTTTCTGAATTGTTCCAAGAATTAGAGGAACAAGGCAAGGTGTTCTTCAACACACCCCCTCAAGAGAGAAGTGTGGCTGATTATGATGAATTAGTCAGAAAGGTAAAACTTACAGTAGAAAGTGCCAAAGCTGTGCATGAGCTAGCAAAAATCGTGGAAGAACAACAAGAATTTTTATGGCAAAGAACTCATGAACAGAGAGCAATGAGGAAAAGAGATGGAAAAAGAAAAGAGGAGCAGGCTGCTACTATGGGCCTGGACAAACATTCCAGAAAGGAGGAACGAAATGATCCTGACCAAGCACCTTCAAAAAGGAGGAAGGAAGATGGAGGAGAGGAGAATTGTGGGATCGAGGAAGAGGCAGAAGTGGAAGAAAGTGAAGGCTCCTCATCCGATTCCTCAAATGAAGAAAATGACGGTGATTTCCAGAGCATAGATGATGGCGAGAGGAGCGACGAAGACTCCATGTGTTCGGATTCCACATACGGAAGACAGCAGCAAGAGACGCGTGAGAGGACAATTAATAGGATATGGACTGAAACTTTACATACTCCTTTTATGAAAGTGGCTAATATTATTTTACCAAAACAGTTTGAACAACATGATATGTTAAGGCTTTGGGGTTTTGTTGTAGACCATATAAATTTACCATTGCCTAAAAAGAGACTCCCAGATTTGCGGAAATTTAGTCAGGACAAGATATGGGCCTGCCTAGAGAAAGCTTCGAGACTGCTGGAGAAAATCCTGTCTGGTCTAAAGGTACCCGACTCTGAAGAGCAACAAGCTTTTGCAAAGGCTTTGGCCTTAAGAGCTATACACAGGTTGCTCCTGAGGAAAAAACCGAGAACGTCGACCAGAGGGTTTCCTGATTGGTTAAGAGAACTCCAGTTGATTAAAAAGTTCCAGAAGATCCGCAGAGCATGGGAAGTCTTACCAGATGGACAGCAATCCATGATCGTGGAGAAGATAGAGAATACAAAAAAGAAAGTATCCAAGGAAACTGTTTTGGAATGGTTTTCTATTATTATCTCAGACCTGCGGCACAGGCTCAAGATTATGAAGCAGAAGGAGGAGTCTCGACTGCCTGGGAGGGCTTTGGCAGTGGAAGAGGAGGCCGATCCAGTGGTGCGTCCAAAGAAGACCACACCCAGGGCAAGGAGAGAGAAGATCGGGAAAGATGTCCCTGACCATCTGGAAGGATGTTCGGCTCTGTCTGCTGTGTCGGGGGTGAGCGCTACGGTGCCACCCCCGTCAACTGGTGAGGCCCAAAGAAGGGGAGAACAAACTAAAAAAGGGGAGGAGGGAATGGAAAAGGGAGTGGTTGGGAAAGAAAGACCAGAAACCTTAAGTGATATAAGTGGTTCTGATCTAGAAAAAGAGGTTCCAAATGCTGTAAAGAAAAGAACAAGGTGGAGTGACTTCATGGGGATAGATGCTGATGAAAGGGTGGAGGGGCAATTGTGGGACAAGGAATTGGGAGGGGCAGGAGGAGGGGATTATTTGCCTCCAGAAGTAGATACTGCTTTTTCTGGTTCTTCTTATCTGTTAAGGCAACAGCGAGCATTCGCACCGAGGATGGGAGTGATCTCCACCAACCAAAAAGACAGACAGGAGAAACTTATAAGAGACTTGAAGGAGGATCAGCGAATGAGACTGGTGATGAATGAAGATGTGACCTCCTCCTATGGACATCCTTTGAAACATCCGTTGGAAAAGGAAAGACAAAATAAAAATCAGACTTATGCAGGGGTGACGAGGGAGGGAAACTCAGGAAGGCGATGGCTTTTGGGAGAAGAGAAGGATTGGAGAGCCAGGAGGGAAGAAGAGGAAGAGGAAGCTTACCTCGATAGGATTTTTGAAAACCTGTCCAGTGAAAGAGATCCCAGACAGCGGTACGTGGCCCAATTCAGGTATAAAGGAGAGGATCCTGAAAGGGAGGCTAGTCAATACATCTCAGAAAAGGTGCTCAGGGATGCGTTAGGCTACAGAGGGGAGGAGGCAGAAGACGTGGTGGCCGTTATACAGTTACTGGGGTCAAAAGAGACAGATGTCTGTTTAGCTTCGGAACTAGCGTATCGCAATTTTTGGGCCAACTGCAAGCGAGTAAAACAGCAGGACCCTAATTTGTTGAAAGCCTATGAGGTAGTCCCTTTGTTCCGAAGTGATACCAAAGTCCTTATCATTAGTTTTAGAACAACCACAATACCCAAAGAGGATGTGGCTCAGTGGGTCTCAAAATATGCCACCATCCTTTCAGGACCTGAAAAGGTAAGAGATACCGCTGGTTTCTGGAATGGAGAGTACCGCTGTATTGTATCTTTCAAGAATGATGACCCTCAGTTCAGGAGAGGCAAAATCCCCAAGTATTTTTTCCTAGGGGCTGACCGAGGAATCACCAGATACAGCGGGCAGCCAGCCGCCTGTTTTCAATGCGGCTCTTATGAGCACCAGAGGCGTACTTGTCACACACCCTTATGTTCCCGCTGTGGAGCAAGAGGTCACCCCTCTGTCGCCTGTCAGGCAAGCATTCGGTGCAATTTTTGTGAGGAATTTGGGCATACCTATTTTTGGTGTCCCAAGGCCTTTTATAATTGTCAAGATGCACAACGTCTGGAAAAGGCAAACCAGGTGGCTAGGTCAGGCAGAGAGAAGGCTCGAGAGAAAGAAGTGAGAACTCAGTCCCGGGAGAGAGGAGATCAGTTCCAAAAAGTTGATCGAGAAAGGGAAAAGAGGGAGGAGGAAGGTAACAAACCAAAAGGAACTCAAAGATCGACAGAGATTGGAGGGAAGCCCGAAGGAAAGGAGCAGACAGGGAAGGATGAATGGAGTACAGTGGACAAAAAGAAAAAAGGGAAAGTGGGGAGGAAATCACCACAGAAGGGGGAGTTGTATCTCATAGGTGAGGTTGCTCAGAAAAACAGGTATGAATTGTTGATAAAAGGGGAAGAGAAAGAGGCTATTGGGGATGGTGATCAAGTTCCAGAGAAGAAGGAAGAAAAGCAGGCTGCTGTGGGTGTACGAGAAATTACAGAAAGAGAAATAACTGATCAGGAATTGCTTCAGGAGTCTACAGTCATGGAAATGGGCCATCAGAAGAGCTTGGAGAAAAAGGAAAAAGAAGGGGAGGCGTTTGAAAAAGAATCAAGGGAGGAAACGAGAGATGGAGTGGAAGAGATGGATACAAGTGAACAAGGTTGTTCTCTGATTCCAAAGGTTGGCTCTCAAGACTCCTTGATCCCAGAGCAGCTTTTGGTATCATACCCTTTGACCCCTGAACTCCCTAAACCTCCGGACCCATGCCCCTTGGCTCCTGACCCTTCCTTTTCATCCCAACCCCCTTTCACCCCATCCTCACCTCCCTCCATCTCCAACACTTGTAAGGCTACACCTCAGGAAAATCCTGAGGAGGTAGAGGTGATGCATTCAGAGGAACAAGAGATACAGTCACCAGAGCTGTGTTGAGAAAGAATGTGTTAAAAATGAGAGTTTTGATAAGTTGGACTGAAAACTAGATTTCAGTTAAGTTAGACTTTAAGTTAGATTTTTAGTAGAAAAACAATTATTTCAATCTTCATGGCCAATATATTTCTGTTAGTTTTTGGTTATTTATAACGGAGGCCTCAATACATTTTTAGGTACATAAAACAATGGGTTCATTAAAAATTGCCACGTGGAATGTTCGTGGCTTGCGAACTGAGAATAGGTGCAATGAGATTTTGCCCTGCCTTGGCGGCCTGCGTTATGACATCATTGTGTTGCAGGAAACTCATATCTGTAACGAACAACAGCGGAGCCGGTGTCAGAGATTGTGGACACAAGGACCTTCTGTATGGTCATATGGGGAGTGTGGCGGTTGGGGAATAGGGGTACTGTTTAGGTCCAGGAACAATCTGACCATTGATTTCATGTTAGAAGTAGTTTTGGGGAGGTTGGTGGTGGTGGATTTTAGTATGGAGGAAAAGCAGAAGGATGGAAGAGTAGAAAAGAAAGCTTTCAGGCTGTGTGGGCTTTATGCTCCTGTAAAATATGCCGAACGGAAAAAGTTTTGGGGGTATTTAAAAAATCAGTGTAACACTCGACGGCTTCTTATTATCGTAGGAGATTTCAATAACAGGGCAAGGATGATGGACAGGAGTGCTTACGCAGACCAGAAAGAGCGGACAAAGTTGTCCCTACCCAAACCCCTGACAGCAGAAGAAAGAGAGTTGGAGTTTTTTCTAGAGAGGCAAGGTCTTAAGGATGCAGCTCTTGATGTGGAGAATGAGTTAGAATTTTTTCCTGTCTTTTGTAGAAAGGATTTTGGTTCAGATTTTCCCCCAATGGAAGGAGTTCGATTTACTCATTATCACAAAACCTCAGCCAGCAGAATAGACCGTGTGAGAACAGTGAAGGAAATGAAGGTGGAAAAGTGCACTGTTATGATCACTCCTTGGTCGGATCATGGGCTCTTGGCTGTAGAGTTCAGTATAGGTCAGGTTTACCCCAAAGGAAGACCTCTCTGGAGGTTGCGCCCTAAATTTTTGGAAGATGTGGCATATAAAGAGCGCATCGCCTCAGCACTAGCCCACAGCCTAACTCTTGCGGACATGTACAAGGATGATTTGTGCAGGTGGTGGGAACGTGTGAAACGCGCAGTTCGGGCCACTAGCCGGGCCTACGAGACCAACATTAATGGGAAACAGATTCAGGAGTATCATTTGGCCATTTATCATTTTTTGAAGTGTCATTATCGATTGAACCAAGGTGTTCCTTTTTCAGAACAAGAGCTTAACTGGGCGAAGGGAGTGATAGCAAGATTTTGCCAAAAGCAAAGACAAAACAGAAAGAGGAGTAAAAATTTCAGGACTCGAGGTGGTGTGGTTGACGTGCATGAGTGGGCAGGCGCCCGGAGTCCAAGGGCTCCGATCGAATTAAACGGCTTGAGGGCCTCCGAGTCAGACCCTATTGTATTTAGACCAAGTGAGATGCTGGATATCATGGAAGGATATTACAGGCAGTTATATGCTCGGAAAAATATAGATATAGAAGAGATTAAGGGTTTTTTTCAAGCTTTTTCAGAGGACCAGATGGGCACCCTCTATAAGGGTCTGAGTCCAGAGGACAGGAAGAGGTTGGTCTCTCCTATAGAAGAACAAGAAGTTCATGAGGTCATAGTTCAAGGGAAGGGTAAGTCTGCCCCTGGCCCAGATGGCCTGAGTTGGAATTTTTATAAAGTTTACAGGAAGTGGATTGTTCCCCCTTTAACAACTTTGTTTAATTTTTTGTGGGATAATAATGAGCTCCCTGAGACATTTTATCAAGGGGTCCTGATTTTTTTCCCAAAGGAGGGTGATCCTACCCTCCCAAAAAACTGGCGCCCCATAGCTCTGACCAACGTAGACTACCGCATGTTGGCAAAAATACTGAACAATCGGCTGGCTAAGGTGGCTGATAAGATTGTGATGGAAGCACAGACCAGTGCTGTGCCGGGTAGGACTATGGTGGACTCTCTTTGTTTGTTTCGGGAAGTGTTCCGACTCAACAAGGAGGGAGCTTGGACTGGTCAAATCCTACAGGTTGACCAGATGAAAGCTTTTGACAATGTAGATCATACGTTCCTATGGGAAGCTCTCAAGTGGAAAGGAGTGCCAGAGAGATTTATTGCTTTAGTTAAATTGTTTTATAGGGATGCAGAGGTAGTTTTGCAAGTCAATGGTCATAGAGGAAAGAGGATTAAGCTAAATTCTGGGGTAAGGCAAGGTTGTCCCCTAAGCCCTCTTTTGTATGTTATTGCTTTGGATGCTATTCTGTGTAAGATTAGTTTGGACAAGAGCATCTCGGGGATCCAAATTCCGCGTCCGTTGGACAGTTCATGGTTGGTTCGATATGAATCTGTTAAATTTGTTGCCCATGCTGATGATGTGTCCTTCTTGGTTAAGGACAGGATGGAAGTTAGAAAGATTAAAGATGCTTTTGAGGCCTACGGTCGAGTTTCTGGTGCTCGACTTAACATGGAAAAGAGTTTTTTGATCAGGATTTTTGCTGCAGAGGACAAGATGGCAGCTATTCCTCTAAAGGACGTAGTTGGAGAAAAGGAAAGGTGGCAAGCAGAGCAAGAGGCAAAGATGGATAGGGTGAAGATCCTGGGGCTGAATTTTGCGTTGGCTCCAGAGGGATGGAAAGAAAATTGGTATCGTTGGTTGGAAAAAGTGAAAGAGAAGGTGGCCCTCTGGCAGAGATGGAAGCTGACCATTTACCAGAGAGCCGCTTTTGTAAATACTTACCTGCTTCCGGTGGCAGCCAACTTGGCGGCTGTTTTCCCGCCTCCAGATTCAGTGATTAAAGAAGCTGATCGGGTTCTCTTCAAGTTTCTTTGGGGAATGGCCACATTCCCCCTGGCAAGGGCAGTGGCTTATGGGCAGGTAGAACAAGGGGGCCTAGACTTCCCAGCCCTGGGACCTAAGTTCATCGCCATCTTTTCTGCTCAAAACTTTGGGAAAGTTTCTCTGTTACAAAAGGGTCAGATTCAACCTCAGGCTTGGCTAGTTTTGTTTTGTGAGTGCTGGATAGGGACTAGATGGGGAAAGACTTGGTGGGAGGAAGGCTCATTAAGTTTTAGGTTTTCTTTACCTGAAAAATTGAAAGCACCAGATTATTTGAAAGACTTTGTTTTTTACATAAAGAAATATAAAATTCATGCTGAGGAGTTGAAGGGGGAAGACAGACCAGGTCAGAGCATCAAGAGGAGTTTGTACAGGAAAATAGTGGAGGAGATTTATGTTAACCCGTTTTTGCAAAAGCGTCAGGCCAAACTAGATTTATCAGAATACCTACATCACCAGACTAACCCAATTGAGTATTTCATGGACAAAAGGGTCCCCAAAAAGTTGTGGGACTTGAGGTGGAGGCTCTATCATCAGGTTCTTAATCTGAGGGGAAAGAGACCATGGACCGCAGAAGATGAGCAGACCTGTCCACGTCTGAAATGTAAAAAGGCTGAGATTTTGAGTGGCGTGGCACAAAAGGAGACGATCAGACATTTTGTCCAGGACTGCCCAAGTGCCCGGGAAACATGGGAGGAGGTGGCCCGGGTCCTGGATTGGCCAGATTTGGCACAGCAGGCTTGGGAGACGGTGCTTTCAGGGACTGAACCTCCAGAGGGTGTCAGGGGACCCAGAAAGTCAGTGGGCCAAAAGAGGAAGAGGAAGGAACCTGGTTCCGCCATGGCTGAGAGGTTTTGGAAAGTGCCCTGGTCCACGGTGCGCTTGGTAAACCTCTATGTGATGTTAGGGTTAGTTTTCCAGAGACAAAAGGAGGTGAAAAGTCAAAATCTGCAGGATGTAAAAGGCACTGCCTATTATGTGAAGAATGTAATTGAAAATTTAGCTCTGAGTGAAAAAGAGAAATTGCCAAGCTATCGTTGGAAAAAGTTTTGGCCGTGGTTTAGTGAGACGACCCCAGCAATAACATAAAATGATATTTTAAATAAATATTTTATTAATTTTGTATTATTTTGTATTATTATTTTTAATTAATATTTTATTGGTTTTTTTCCATTTCTAAGTAGGTATAATTATAATGTGTAAATATAATGTGATTATAGTGTGTTTAGATTAAAGGGAAAAATACATTAGTGTTAGGATAGAATTACTTTTGTATTAGTAAGAAAAGAGGAAAATAATTAGTATTGTTTTTGTATTATTGTTATGGCCTTTTGCGGTCGGGTGTATTTTTTTAGTAGAATGGTCTTACTCCAATAAAAAATTCCCTAAAAAAAAATTCCCTAGAGATCTCTGTAGATGCCTGTCGCAGTGGGTCCAGCTGGCATCTGCAGAGATCTCTGGGGGTCCTTGCAATCTCTGTGAAAGAAGATGTCCTTGCAGCATGTCCAGCTAAAAGAAAATAGCTGAGCACATCCCTGCTCATCCCCTCACTCTCCAACAATATGGAAGTGACCATGGTGGGGGGAGGCTGTCCTTCTAAAAAGGGTGAATTTTTTTTTGGCAGGGGGGAGATTTGGGTCACTGCATGGTCAAAACAGAATTCTAACTTATGCAACAATCATAAAAGTGAGTTATAACAACTTAAGTGTGATTTACCCTGTTTGTAATTCACTAACAGGATGCTATCCCAACACATTAATGAAATAAAATCTGCATCTGATTGCTACTTCGCCATTCTTTAAAACCACTACCACCAATATGTATCCCAATGTAACTTGTGATCATGAGTAAGTTTGCGTATGTGGAAGGTTTCACTGGCACTTGGGCATTGTTTATTTATTTCATTGATATCTAAGTTATTTACATTGAAGTTCTGAGCACTCTGATAACTGATTAATCGGATCTCAACTTGAAAGAGATAAATGGCAAAACTGGAGGTTTCAGAGATAGTAAATTTCACAGCCTGTAAATGTGATTTCTTTTTCTCACTGCAGTAAAAAAAAAAAAAAAATGATGACGTGTCAAGATAATTGCCTTTGGTGTTATAATGCAGGTCCCAGGACAGTTTGTTGTGCAGTACAGTATGTTCAGGCTCCCTCAAATAGTGAGAGTTGTCCAATCATATCTAATCATAAAAACATCTTATTCCACTCAGTGATGCATCTTGCATTTTGCACACTTTGTTTCAGCCATATTATTCCGCATCTCATCTTTTTGTTGGTGTTGTGTGCCTTCTTACCATAGAGATAAACATCAGAGTGCCCACCTTACCATCTTGGCACTTTTAAAGGGTGTGCTGAAACTTAGTTTTGACAAAATTCATTGAGAAAGTTCTTCTTTTAGCACCCTCTTTTTTTAATTTGCAGAAGTGTTTTCCAGAGTGGGAATGTGACACCTACAGAGTATTTAAACTTGCCTTAGGTGTGGGAAGGGCTGCATTCTGAGGGATACAGGGTTTGGGGGGAAGATTCAAGGGACCCAGAACGCTACACTCCCACATACATACCCCAAATTATACTAAAGGTTGAGGCTTCATTTCAGAGCCAGATTGTAGGGTCCTAATCAAGATTTCTTTGTTGTACATCTCACTTTCAATGAGCTGGCTAAAAATAGGAAAACCACTTGGTTCTATTCTATTCTATTCTATTCTATTCTATTCTATTCATTGAATTTCTATACCACCTGTCAGTGCCAAAGCACTCCCTAGGTGGTTTATTCTGTTTCATCTCACCCCAGGGATAGGAAGTAAAAAATGGTGGAATGGTGAAAGGGGGGGGCGAGGGATGAAAGAAAATGTAAAGAATGTAGACTTACAGCGTGAACCATTTCTACAGCCTGAAATAATTATTTCTTCAAGCTAACAATGTAAAAATGCATTTATTTAAATCCACACACCTGTCTTTTGAAGTTTGTATTTGTCTGGAGTTAAGGACCTTAGGTAGTACTTGCTTCTCCCCCCACCAATTTAAGCCTCCATTGTGCAATGGAAAATGGGCTAATCCTAGGAAATAAAGATCCCCCCTCCCAGTCTGGTTTGCTGTAGAAGAGAGTGGAGCCATAGTTGAATACTAATTCCACTCCTCTTTTTTCTACATTACCTGATATTATCCACTATAATGCAAAGCAAATCCATTCCATCTACTTCTTTGTTTTCTTTGATAAGAGAAAGGCAGTGTTAATGTTGAAGGGATCATTACTATGGAGGATGCATGATAAAATACTCCCTCCCTTTGTACAACATGCACAAAAACACATACACATTTTAAATGTGAGAAAATAGATTGCTAGTAAAGAAAAGGCCCATAGAGAGTGATAGACAGACAAAAAATGAACGGAATAGCATGTGTTTCCTTGGAGGACTTTACCAGCATAAATGTGATTACTTATTAGGGAGGTAAACATGGGGTACATTTACCAGTCAGATAGCTCAGGCTCATATTTCTAAAGCAATTCTGTTGCTGAAGGGACAACATGCTAACAGCTTCTAATTATGAATCCAAAAGCTTATCTGTTTTATCTTCAGATGTTGCTCTAGCTAGAATCTAGTGCTAATGGAAGTTTTAAGTAGTCCAGCTAACACATCTGATGTTCCTAGCTGTGCTCCCTCTGAGGAGGAACTTCTAGAACTGTTAAAGGTCACACTCTGTTCCTCAGACACTGGCTCTGGTGGGGCTACAGGTGACAGGCTGTTCCTGAGGCAGGCTCTCTTGAACTGCCAAAGGTTCTGATAAGGACTCTTTGAAGGAAGGGAGGGCTAAACCCTTGAGCCAAGCAGGTGAAGGTTTCACTGGCACTTGAGGCATTTCTATTGCAGGAGTCACTTGTGGTGCGGTATTATCTGGGAGTCTTTCTGGGGTTAATAATAATAATAATAATAATAATAAAATTTATTTATATCCCGCCCTTCTGCGAGCAATCGGGGCGGCTTACAACAATAAAATAGTACACAGTATAAAACAACTCAAAATCCCTTCCCCCCTTAAAACATTATTAAATTAATACAAATTAAAATCAGTATATAATACAATTTATGAAAAACCCTTTCGAGCAAGCAACATCAGTTTGGAGGTCCAGAAGCAGCCTCCAGAGGGGGTTCCTGAGGCTGGAGTTAGCTATTCCGGAAAAGCCTGCCTGAAGAGAACCGTCTTGACAGCCTTTTTAAAGCTGTCTAATGATGTCAATAGGCGGATCTTATCCGGCAGGCCGTTCCACAATTTGGGGGCGACAGCCGAGAAAGCCCTCTGGGAGGTGGTCGCCAGCCTAGGTCTTTGTGGCTGCAACAAATTCCTCCCAGAGGACCGGAGAGCACGGGGAGGATTATAAGGGAGAAGGCGGTCCCTGAGATAGCTTGGGCCCAAGCCATTTAGCGCTTTAAAGGTGATAACCAACACCTTGTACTGGGCCCGGAAGCTGATAGGCAGCCAGTGGAGGGACCTCAGAACTGGAGTAATGTGGTCCCTCCTAGATGTTCCAGAAACTAGCCTGGCTGCCATATTTTGTACCAGCTGTAATTTCCGAACTAAGCACAAGGGTAGCCCTATGTAGAGTGCATTACAGAAATCAAGACGTGAGGTTACCAGTGCGTACACAATGGTCTCAAGATCCCTTACTTCCAGAAAAGGGTGCAGCTGGCATATCAGCCGAAGCTGATAACAAGCGCTCCTGACTGTCGCATTTACCTGATTTGTCATCAGGAGCGATGAGTCAAGGAGCACCCCTAGACTGCGAACACAGTCACTGGAGGAGAGTGTGACCCCATCCATGACTGGAGATTGCAACCCGATTCTTGGTTTCGGGGCCGCTACCGTGAGCACCTCCGTCTTGTCTGGATTCAATCTGTCTCAATCTGTTTTTCTTCATCCAGCCCATTACTGCCCAAGACTTCCAAATTGTCTACTGGTATATTTTCCAAACTCTCTGAAGATAATAAACAGCCTGATTCATGGGACATACTACAAAGTTAACTTGTGAATCTGACCTTTTGCCATAATAAAAATCCACATGCACCCAAGTTTTGTGAATGGATGACTATTGGTTGAATGGATGACTATGTTCCAACTACTCTATGATGTTATGCATTTTAATTTGTGAATGTTGGACCTATTCATCAGACTGAATACCATGTTGAAAGGTGGAGACCAATGAGATACCTTGTACATTAACTAACACACATTGGAAACTGTTTCATGCAGTGTAGATGTGTAAATAGCTATTGCTTAAAACAATTTGTAAGCCGCTCTGATAGCCTTGTAGCTGAAGAGCGGGGTATAAATAACTAAATAAATAAGTACATTAAAAATAAATACATGAAGTAGTTGCACAAATCTATCTCATGCTTTTGAGAGGACTAGCATCTGGACCCAGGTAGGCACCCATTTGATGTGGCCATTCATATGCTGATACAGTGATACACTGCCAAGTAGGAGCATATGGGAGAACTGTGCCTTTGAGAATAAACCAGATGGCAGACATGTGGAAATACAGCAGAACAGTGCAAAGAAGGACAGCCAAATTCATTATACTTGGACTATTATATTTTAAATCATGGATAGAGTTTGATTTTCTGAAGTTTGCAAAAAAAATAATGCAACTTTAGGAAACTACACTGGGTCATTTCAGTGGTGCAGCTTCATTTGACTATAATCAAATGGTACCAGAAATCAGTATGATCCTTTACTTTAGAGCTAAGTGGCAGGAACAGGCACCTAGATGCAGATGGGAGACAGTTTTCTGACACCAGGTTTACACATAGGGATGAATACATAGATAACATTTATATGTGGTGTTACTAAATTCCTAATAGATGGACTTTCAGAAGTTCTTAAATGATACCATTAATTATTCCCCCAACATTTTCATGGGTAAGCATTGATCACCTCATTTATGTTTTTCGTCTTCCATTTTCTCAGATCTGTTTAATTTTAACTCGCTCAGTACAATCAGATCATCTCCCAAACTCACCATCGGGCCTCTTTTGCATCAACATTTGCTATTTACACCAAATTTAACAGGAAGCAAAATTGTACCTGGAGCCAGCCCAGAAACAAGAACAATTTTTATATGAGGCTACTACTATTTCACAGCAAACAATGCTGCAAAACTGCCAATTTATTTTAGTCACTGAGTATCCCCCTTCCCCAGCAACTCAAACAATGCCACTTTTAGATAAAGGCAGAGAAAGAAGGCCAGTGTCCATTTCTGAGCTATTATGGAAGCAATAGAATATGGAGACCATCTGTATTCCATCTCATTATGTATATGCACAGAAAATTACAGAGAATTATCCCAACAGAGCAGGCCAGTCTCTCCTATATGTAGGGAACAGACAAAGTCCAGACACAAAAATAAATCATTTGTGCCCTTTGTTGGTTTGTATCTGGAGACATTACTTCACAAGAACGCTAGTGGATTAACTTAAATGTCTCAATATGTGAACTTGAACATAATGTCTGTTTATTACACTCTTAGCTTTCCCTTCCACTAAAACAAAAACAAAACTCACAACATGATCAAAAATAAATTACAGATCTATCCCCATATCCACGGTAGCCACAGTTTCACTTATCCACATCTGAAAAAAATGTGTTCTCTCTAGGAATTTCTAAGTTCTCCAATATGATTCTATGGTCAACTTCTGGTGCTTGTCTCATTGAAAATAATAGGGTTCCCTCTTATCCATGGTTTCAGGTATTCACAGTGGAGTCTTGGAATGTATCTCCTGTGGATACAGGGGTCAACCTGTAGATAATAAAAGAATTATGATCATCAAAAGAAGTAACCATCTATAAATATAAAAAAAAGCTTAAAAGGCCAATGTGTCTTTACTCTTTTGCAAAGTGTGAGGTTCCTCACAATATGAGAGGAACACAGGATAAAGCTCACTTACTGCTCAAGCAGTCAACCATAGACAGTGGTATTCTCAAGGAGGCCTCTCCCAAAGATCTTAACATTTGGATAGATTCATAATTAGACAGGTGGTCCCCTAGATAGCCAGACTCCAAGCTGTTTAAGCTTTTTATCACAATTAATTGGGTCTGGAATCAACTGGCAACCAGTGTGGCTATTGGCAACCACAAGGCAAGTTGCATGGTTTATCTCAGGTGCTGTCAAGCACTCTTCCTCAGTCACACTTCACACAGGACTTAACAGACCTCACAGATATATTTGCAACATAATATTGTCCCTAAAGTCCTGGGAAAATGTAACATCCCTGCAAATGAAGCACTTCCTATTTGCATCTGAGGAAAAAGGGAACAAAGCAACAGCTATAAATTTTTTGTGTGAGACACAGAAAGACTTTACACCAGTTTGGTTCTGCTTGCAACTCTTTTAGGCCTAGGGCAGAAGATAAGTGGTGTGGGTTGAGCTCAGGAATGGTGTGGCTGAGCTCAGGAATTTGACGTCCACCCAAGAACTCATGTGGATGTGTCTTTGGTTAATTGGGTAACTGAAGCCTAGGCAGAAATGAGAAACAGGAATTATTCACCTTTTGTACAATATCATCATACAGTACATCAGATAAAAGAAGCTCTTTCTGTGTAAACTGATGCCACCAAAATATTGTTACTTAAAGTGTATTCTGTCATGTTAAAGTTCCCCTGCAAGTGAATTATTAGCAGAAATTATTAGAATTACTAGAAATTATCTTTTGTGGAGGGGTGGGGGATGATGTTATGCATACTATATACTGGCATACTGCTGTTTGACAAGACCAGTTTAATGATTCTGTTAACAGTAATTTAACACCTGACATTTTCAGGTACCAGGCCTTTGAAAAAGGAATAAAAGGAAGGCTCATCTCTTTTATATATTTCTGCAGAAAAGGATTGTTGTGTTTGGGGCTATGTTTAGTCAATTTCTTCATGTATTGGGTTACCTTACACAACTGAATAATAAGCAAGTTGATCATCAAAGATTTTCATATCTTTGCATTTGAAATGTAAATACTGTATAGTTGCATTTTAACAAAGAGGGAAAGGAAGAACATGATCAGTCACTTACCTACATTCAAAAAATAAAAAGGGGACAACTCCAAGGTGTCAACAACTATGCTGGCTGTACCATCTCTGGACAGCTGGTTGGAGGGGCCTGAATCTAAAGGTGAGGTCAGTGACTGGCCATGGAGATTATCACATGAGGCTACCAGGCAGGCTTTTCACAAAGATACTGCCTGCGAGGAGGTGGCGGCAGTGCTCCAAAAGCAGGCATCCCCCTTTCCCAGGCTGCTCAGCACAGGGGATGACACAGCTTTTTTTAAATTTATTATTATTATTATATTTACATTCATTTTTAATAACAATCATAACCTTCATAACGGTTATGAACATTTACGACTTCCTTACACAGTTGTCCTGAAACAGTTTCCACAAAACTACTTGGCTTTCGAAATAAATAAATACAAAAAAACAAGCCTCATTCAACGTTAGTTACTATACCGTTTACACAAATAATGCAGGTTGTTGCATCTAATACATGTTTCGTGTTCCTGTAAATACAAATCATGTAATAGATCCTCCGTTCGATATAATAATTATTATTCCACTTCCCAATACATAACAGAGGAAAGAAAAAAAAGAAAAAAAAGAAAAAGTTTTCCTTATTTTATCCGCTCCATTATTTTTCTTAAAAGCCTGCAGAATTACCAACAGAGACGTCTAAGTAAGAAAAGAAAGCAATACAGAGCTCCTTCATGGAACACCAAAATTTCTTGTTATCATTCTATTATCCTTATCATTCTATTTAAATATTTAATCTTCTAACCATGTCACCATATATCCATTCCATTCTGTTTTCCAATATTCCATTAGCATTTTCCAATCACTCCTAAATTTTTCTACAGAGTGATTTCTTATCCAACAGGTAAGCTTTTCCATCTGTGCCACCTCTCTCAATTTTAGCATCCAGTCATCATAATTTGGAACTTTGCTTTCTTTCCAATGTCTGGCAAACACTATTCTAGCTGTGGTGATCACGAAAAACGTCAAAGCTTTTGGTGTGTGGACAACACAGCTTTTGGTGTGTGGACAACTGGATTGGCCAAATCAGACCTGATTCAGCTGTGCACTTGCCAACAGAACCCGAAACCATTCCGGGGTTTCTGAAAAACATTGGGCTTTTCCCTGACTTGCTTAGTGCAGGGCAAAATTGGCTTAAGGACTAAAAACCACATTACCTTCCTAGAAGTAGCTGTACATTGTGAGGACTGTCAGCACCAGCTTCAAGGTGAGTGTGGCATTTTTGGCCCATGTGGACATGCCCTTAAAGATATTAAAAAACCAAAGACTCTATGGGGTCGTTTACACGGGCAAATATTCCCCTAAATATACCGCTAAGATAGCTCATAGTTCCCACGGATCGCAGCACAGCATCGCCTCATTCAGAAGGGGGGAAGGTAAAACACCCAAATATAGCGTGGCAGGGCATGTCGCTATTTTTGCAGGAATATTTGCAATGTAGTGCTTTATTGGCAGTGTAAACTAGCATTCCGCTAAGGGTTAAAGCACAGCTGCATTGTGATTGGTTGATGATGCAGGGGTGGGCTTAAAAGAGGGGCAGGGAGGAGGCAAAGACAGTAGCCATTAGAGAAGAAACTTGCAAAAATCCTGTCTGCTATTTTGCGAGCCAGTTTGAAAAAAAAAAAAGGGATTCCCAACTTCTTTCATTCCTGGAGCATTCCTTCTAATCCTCTGCTGTTTTGAAAGTATGTAAAGCTCGTTTGTCACTTTTATCCTGTGCACGGGGGAGGGAGAGAAACCATTTCACAAAGGGCTGTAGCAAGATGAACTGCTATTTTCCCCCTCTCTCTTTCTCTCTCTCTCTCTGCTTGGGGGAGGGAGGGAGGGGGATATATATATATATATATATATATATATATAGAGAGAGAGAGAGAGAGAGAGAGAGCAGCTGGAAAAACTTGCGATCCACGGCATGGCAGCAAGGTCTTTTAGCAGAGAGATTACTCTCCCTCTGCTTTATGGAGTGAGATCATTTACAGGCAGATTTACAGAGCCACACAGAGCCACACACCCCACACTTATTCAAGTCTGAACTTCAAAGCGACATAATTAGAAAAAAAAACCTGACTGGCACAGCTGCGGAAAATAATTAAACCGCAAGTTGCCGCAATAAATCTGCTGTGTAAACCGTCCCTCTCTTTTGTGTCATAGTATAACTTTCACAATTTTGGGACCTCCCTCCACACTTACCAATTAATCTCAGACAGCAGAACAGTTGTTATCAGCAGATTCCTTTGCCAACTGCCCTCTGATATCAGTCAGCAGAACGGGGTTAGGCAGGAATAAAGGCAACTCAGCCAGCAAAAGGGCTTCTGCCTATTCCTAATCCTTGGATGTTGCCTTTCTAGAACAGATGAACATACATGCAGAAAGGAGAGATGTAGTAGTGATGGGTGACTTCAACTATCCTGATATTTGCTGGCAATCTAACTCAGCCAAAACTTCAAGGTCTAGCAAATTCCTTACATGCCTGGAAGACAATTTCATGGTCCAAAAGGTGGAAGAGGCAACAAGGGGGTCAGCTATTTTAGATCTGATCCTAACCAACAGAGACGACCTGGTTAATGGGGTGCAAGTGGTGGGATCCTTAGGTGAGAGTGATCATGTTCTCCTGGAGTTTGTTATACAATGGAAAGGAGAAGCCAGGCATAGTCAGACACGCATTCTTGACTTTAGGAGAGCTGATTTCAATAAACTCAGGGAAATACTGGGGATGATCCCATGGTCAAGAATACTAAAAGAGAAGGGACCTCAAGACGGATGGGACTTTCTCAAAAGGGAGATACTGAAGGCACAATTTCAAACAGTACCATTGAGGAAGAAAAATGGGAGGTGTCTCAAGAAGCCAGGATGGATGACTAAAGAACTTTCAATGGAGCTAAGTTTTAAACGGAACATGTATAGGAAATGGAAAAGGGGGGAAATCACCAAAGAAGAATTCAAACAGATAGCGAACACGGGTAGGAGTAAAGTCAGAAAAGCTAAAGCGCAGAATGAGCTCAGGCTTGCTAGGGAGGTTAAGAACAATAAAAAGGGGTTTTTTGGGTATGTCCGCAGCAAAAGGAGGAAGAAGGAAATGATAGGGCCGCTACGTGGAGAAGATGGCAAAATGCTAACAGGGGACAGAGAAAAGGCAGAATTACTCAACACCTTCTTTGCCTCAGTGTTTTCAGAAAAGGAAAAGGAGGACCAACCTGAGGAGAATGGAACAGAGGACACAATAGGGGAAATCCAGCTCAAAATAAGTAAAGAGGTAGTACAGGAATACCTTCTTAATCTAAATGAATTTAAATCTCCAGGACCAGATGAACTACATCCAAGAGTATTAAAAGAGCTGGCAAATATAATCTCAGAGCCATTGGCAATAATATTTGAGAACTCCTGGAGAACAGGAGAAGTCCCAGCAGACTGGAGGAGGGCAAACGTTGTTCCCATCTTCAAAAAGGGGAAAAAAGAGGATCCCAACAACTATCGTCCAGTTAGTCTGACATCAATACCAGGGAAGATTCTAGAACAGATCATTAAACAGAGAGTCTGTGAACATTTAGAAGGCAATGCCATAATCACAAAAAGTCAGCATGGGTTTCAGAGAAACAAGTCATGCCAGACTAATCTGATCTCTTTTTTTGATAAAGTTACCAGCTTGGTAGATGAAGGGAATGCTGTGGACATTGCATACCTTGATTTCAGTAAGGCCTTTGACAAGGTTCCCCATGACATTCTTGCAAACAAGCTTGTAGAATGTGGGCTAGACAAGTTAACTGTTCAATGGATTTGTAATTGGTTGACCGGCCGAACCCAAAGGGTGCTCAGCAGTGGCTCCTCTTCGTCTTGGAAAGATGTGACCAGTGGGGTGCCACAGGGTTCTGTCCTGGGCCCAGTGCTATTCAACATCTTTATCAATGACTTAGATGAGGGAATTAGGGGCATACTTATCAAATTTGCAGATGACACCAAATTGGGAGGAGTAGCTAATACCCTAGAGGACAGGATCAAAATTCAGAATGACCTGGATAGACTGGAGAGCTGGGCCAAAGCTAACAAAATGAAATTCAATACGGAGAAATGTAAAGTACTGCATTTAGGGCGGAAAAATGAAATGCATAAATATAGGATGGGAGAGACCTGGCTGAATGAGACTACGTGCGAAAGGGATCTAGGAGTCCTAGTAGACTACAAGTTGAACATGAGCCAACAGTGTGATGCGGCAGCTAAAAAGGCCAATGCAATTTTGGGCTGTATCAATAGAAGTATAGTGTCTAGATCAAGGGAAGTAATAGTGCCACTCTATTCTGCCTTGGTCAGACCTCACTTAGAATACTGTGTCCAGTTCTGGGCACCACAATTCAGAAAGGATATTGACAAATTGGAGCGTGTCCAGAGAAGGGCAACTAAAATGGTGAAAGGTCTGGAAACAATGCCTTATGAGGAGAGACTTAGGGAGCTGGGTATGTTTAGCCTGGAAAAAAGACGGTTTAGAGGCGATATGATAGCCCTGTTTAAGTATTTGAAGGGATGTCACGCTGAGGATGGAGCAGGCTTGTTTTCTGCTGCTCCAGAGACTGGAACACGGAGCAATGGGTGCAAGCTCCAGGAACAGAGATTCCACCTCAATATGAGGAGGAACTTTTTGACAGTAAGAGCTGTTCGGCAGTGGAACACACTCCCACGGAGCGTGGTGGGGTCTCCTTCCTTGGAGGTCTTTAAACAGAGGCTGGATGGCCATCTGTCGGGGATGCTTTGATTGTGATTTCCTGCATGGCAGTGGGGTTGGACTGGATGGCCCTCGTGGTCTCTTCCAACTCTGCAATTCTATGATTCTATGATTCTTTGTTGCAGTACAGTCTTAACTCAAAGATGCACTGGCTATAGGTGGTCAAGAATATGTAGAAAACTTTTGTACTTGCTGAATTACCTTCTGCCAGCACAATTGTTTTTGCACACTGATTGTAGAGATCGGCTGACAGAAATGCTCTGCTGGCTGAGATCAATACTCTGCTGGCAGAAGAGCTAACAACAGGAGCACGGAAGGTGTGGAACAAGGGAGGAAGAAAGTTATACTACATCCAAACTTCCCCCAGCCAAGTGACACAGCTACTATGGCAGCCCAAAATTTGCACCAAGGCACAATGAAGCTGTGTCTAGCTGCTGTTCTCCCCCTCAGAGGTGAGGGAGAGGAATCACAACCAAAGGAACATATCCATAAGGAAAACATGATGGATGACACTCAACCACTATCAACAGATTCAGTAGTATCAACAGGTTTTGTGTAAGGATCTATTTGCTGCTTTTATTTATTTATTTATTTATTTTTGGCCTGACAGTGGTTTTATTGCCAAAAATGTTATAGGAAAAACAAGCTGTGTAGAGACTTGCCTATGAAAGAATGTCAAGAAGCAATGGTCTGACAACTGGGTCATGAAGTTTTCAGTGAAGGTGACCTTCCTGTGGGCAGCATTACACTACTGTGAGCTTCCTGTATGTATCTGAATCAGTGAAGAAAAATATATCTTTGCCTTCTTTCTTCAGGTTGTAACATATGATGATAAAAATATAACCAAATAGCCATGTTTTTGAAAAAGTTCGGACAGACACTCTCTGAGTCACTGGCCCATTCTTAAGAATCAGAATGACGTTGCTTTAGCAGGAAGTGTGGTGCTCAAAGAGAGGAAAAATAGCATGAATTCCTACAGACATAGATAGTGATATCTTAAGAAGGGGACAACAGCCTGTTTCTAATAACTTAGGGAAAGATGAATTACATTCTCTGACCATGAACATGTAAGTGTCTTTCCTATCTATTTAGGCTTGCACTAATGGGCTGGCTCTAGAGATTGACAGTAGTAATCAAAACTATGCTGTTCATAAGAACCATTAATTTAATTTGCACTGACATTTTTCCAAAATGGGCTTTTTAGGAGAGGATGCCATTGGGAGGACACAGAATAGATACATCACTGTCAGTTCTGAAAGGGACAGCTGTGTTGCCTCTTCTGCTGGCATCATAATTTCTGCCTTAGGGCAAAACTATCTGATGCTGACCATCAATTGTGTTTACTCACATAGTTCCCCCTTCACATATAAAACAAGGTGTGGTCTCTACATTGCTATGAGAAGGGGTGTACAGGTGAATCCTCTCTGCTTTACCTCTACACCAGGGCCCCCTCCAGATGTTCGATTGCCAGCATCGCTAATAGTGTAGAATGCTGAGAACATCTGCAGGGCTACCTGATTTGCACTTGTGCTCTACACAATCTATTGCCTGTCCTCTCTTCTTCCCCAGGTGGGCTTTGATAGTGGAAATGAGGTCGGGAGAAAACTACTTGGGGTGCATCTACACTGTAGAAATAATGCTGTTTGATACCTCTTTAAGTGCTGTAACTCCATCCTATGGACTGTCTGGGATTTGTAGTTTTACAATGTCTTTAGGCTTCTCTGCCAAAGAGCACCAGTGCCTGACAAAACTACAAATCCCAGGATTCTGTAGGCTGGAGCCATGGCAGTCAAAGTGGTGTTAAACTGCATTATTTCTACCGTGTAGATGCGCCCTTGGGCAGGCAGACTTCAGAGCTCCTCTCATTTCTGTGCCCCTTTTTGTGTTAACATTAAACCTGCATCCCATGCTTTGTACAGGAATGGGACAGACATGTGAACCAACAAAGACTGGCTGCCATTGCCACTGGCACTCTAGTTTATTGTCATTGTATAGGCTTCATCTGATTTGCTGTTAACTGCAATGATTGTACTCGATTATTTGTGGCTATGATACCTGAATATAGCAAGTATGAATTACTGATCTATGTTTATCTGTGATCTGTGCTCCTTGTTTGAGCAACTCAGCAAAAACAGAAGCAGGCAGAGATACTTTCAGAACATTAGAATTGTCAAAGCAAAGTAATCTATGTTACACAGAAGTATATTTTGTTAATTAATTTTGCCACTCAGCACCTTCTTATTCATCTTTCCATGTTCTCTTTCTACAAAAGCAGTTGAACACCTTTCTTTGGATGAATATAATTGATCTAGTGGCAATTTACTAAAGTGCCATCCAGCTATGTAACTTCTGTCCACACGATGAAGACAATTTTACTATTCCCAGATATCCCTAGATTGTTTCCTCACCATTATAACTTGATAATGATTACCCATTAGTAGAACCCAAAACCTCTTCTTAGATTAAATCTTCTCAGTAGCGAAGATGGCTATAATCAGGGACATAAAGAACATTCACCAAATGTTTCTTTGACAAGAAAAGATGCCCCAGTACCTTAACCATTGTTAAAAACTGGTAACTGCCATGAGATTTTTCAACTGTTTAGGGAGAGCAAAGGTTGCTACCAGTTTGTTCAAGATGCCTCTACACAAACCTCTCTTTCCCCCTTTGTTATGCACAACACAAACACAGCAAGCACAGATGGATGGAAGAGGAAAAGAGGCAAACAACCTACGTAATGCTTCTAGACATGTTCAATGAGGACACATGAGAGAGCCTTGATGATGGCGCTCCCAGGCTATGGAACTACCTTACATGCATCTGAGGAAGTAGACATAGGGCTCATCAACATGGGCCAGAATACGCTGGCTACTTGCCTGCATATTCTGACTACAGATCTCCCCTATTACCAGCATGGCATAGGATGGAGTCCAGACCAGCATACTAGCCAGTCTCTGCAGCCATCACCCACATCACTCACTCTGAAGCCAGGAAGCCAGCACTCAGCACATGAACAAGGCCCCCTGCATGTGACCAACTCCTTCCTGGCTATGGAAGAGTGAGGCAGATGGCAGCTGCAGTGACAGGCCAGTGTGCCGGAATGGGCTCCTGCTATCATGGTGGGCCCAATCTGTTTGCCAGCTGAAGTGGATTTTACCAGAGTTTTTTTTTTTAATTGGTATAATGGGCCTTACCCCATCTTCCTCCATCTCAGCCCTGTCTTTGCCCCAGGGGTCATTAGAATGCATTGTCTGGACAACAGGGCTCCAAGACAGGGGCAAAACTGGATATATAGCTTATGCTTCAACTTTTTCTAGTTAGTCTCAAAAGTGCTACAAGATCCCTTTGCATATGGAAACTTAGGTTGGCCCCCTCTCTGTTTTCTGTCAGGCAAAGACCTTTCTATTTACGTAGGCTTTTGGCTACTAAGTGGCTATAATAGAATGCCCATTATTCTCTTTGTTCTTCTTTGTTATGCTTTCAATTGTTTTAAATTAGTGCTGTTTTTAATGGGATCGTTTATTTGATGCTTTTTAAAGTACTTTTCTATAATGATGGGTTTTCAGCTGTATTTTGTTTTAATCTATTTTGTGAGCAACCTTGGATCTCATAATGGGAAAAAGGTGGGATTATACACTAGATTGATAGATAGATAGTAGATGGAGCTCGTTGTTGTTGTTGTTGTTGTAGTTGTTGTTGTTGTATGCCTTCCAGTCATTTCTGACTTATGGCAGCCCTAAGGCAAGATTTCTTCAGAGGAGGTTTTCCTTTGCCTTCCCCCAAGGCTAAGAGAATGTATCTTGTCCCAGGTCACCCTGTGGGTTTACATGACCAAGCAGGGAGTTGAACCCTGATCTTCAGAGTCCTAGTCCAACACTCAAATCACCACACTATATTGGCTCTCTAAACAGAGCTATTTTTTAAAAAAAGAGCAACAAGGTTGCGGCATTGCCATTTGCAAAATGTACACAAAGAAGTCTAGAAATGTATAAAAACTCTTTGTGAATAAGTTGTAAACATGAAAACTATCACCTAGTGGGGAGAAGAATTCTGAGGTTTAGATAAGTGAAGATATATCTCAAGCTATTTAAAAAAATACATCAGGTTTCTAGCAAGAATGACCCAAAGCTGGCAACTTGTGTAGCCCCACCTACTTTTATGGGTTGTCATTAACACTATCCTCCTGAGTCAACCATTATTCTCTTTATATTTTTTCATAATACCATTAGTCACAAAGAAATAATACAATGAAACTGAAATAGTGACTTGCGTTAATTTCATCTCATTTACATCCTATGTAAAGCAAGGAGAATGACTCTTGAGCACTTACTTATCTTGGAGCTGTTTTATGTGTGTGTTAGAAAGGTCTTTGAACAAAAATGACACAAACCTGGAAAATAACAAAAAGAATCTACTGATGACCATATTCCATTAAGGGATTGCACTGACAGCTGAGATTCTATTTATTGTTGCCTTTTCAATAGGCACCAATATGACATTACTTTTTAAAGGCAGCCCCCTTTCCTTTTAACAATTTCATGTTTTTCCATCATACTTTATTTTACTGAAAGTCAGATTGTGTCATCAGTTTGCCTGGTTTCCTATACTGAACTTGCCTACTGAGTGGTTCTACAGAAAATTAGTACTCCTGGTAGTAAATTCTGGAAGTTGACCGGAGATGGTATCTAAAGTTCCAGTCCTCCAGATGTTTAATTACCAGCACATCCTAGGAAGACATTGGCAGGAAGGCTACAAAAATCACTTGGCTTACTGAATTCACAGCCACTCCATGCAGTCTCCAACTCTGCTAGTTATTGTCATTCATTGTATAATGCATTATTGTTTATTTGAGCAACTCATAATCCAAAAAAGTTTGGGATGATGTCCCATAGTAGGCCTATTCCTAACTTGTAAACTGGTGTGATTTCCAAAATTTTGTTTCATACTCAGATTTAGACATTTGCAAAAGCATGAGAAGTCAAATCATGCCTCTCCTGCCATCTGTCTAGGTTTAGCCCCGAGTGCTGCATCCACAAAAGCAGACTCTTAGATCTTATTATGTTATCCTTCTTCTCCAAGGCTGTGTTATGAAAACATGCATCTATAGTCAATACTGTTGGTTTGGATGGGAAATGCTTTATCCCTCTCCTGTGGGCTCTGTGGCATATTGATGTATTTGGGTCACGGACTGGTTCCAGGCTTAGTCATAGAATCTAAGAACCGTAGTGATGGAAGGGACCACAAGGGCCATCTAGTCCAACCATATAGAAATACACAACTAGAACACTCCCAAAAGATGGCAATCCAACCTATGTTTAAAGACCTTCAAAGAACTGCCCAGCACCTTGTCCAGCACTCCAACGAACTGTCCAACATCTCTGGGGCAGTTGATTCCATTGTCAAATAACTCTGACTTAAAATTTAGACTGTACAGCATACAAAAAAACACACTTCCTCTCTCCCCAATTATTTTTTCATCAAATTTTCACCAGATTTGTAGGTCATGTAATATAGGCTAGGAGGTATCCATGAAATTCATCTAGAGGGGAACTTGAGAGGCACTTCGATTATTTTTGCATTCGTACAGAATAGTGTGGCATGTTATTAGAAAGGTTTTGACATTTTTTTAAAAAAATCTCACCATAACTATATCAATAAAGCTCTGTACAACCACCCCCCAAATACCCCCCACCCCTGATGCCAAATCGTTCTAGCAGGACACACATTGCAAAAAAACAGGAAAAGTTTTTCCTGGAAACTGTGGGGTAAAAAGTGAGTTTTTAAAAATCGCATTAACATCTAAAAGAAGCAGTTTCACTGTGAAAACAGTCATAAGTTCTATGTTCCTACAGCACTGGTATCAAGGAGGGTACAGGGTTTTTTTCTAGCGTGTATCTGGCCTAAGTGAAGAACTACAAGGAAGCTATTGTGCCTCCCTCTTGTCTCTGGTTGCTGAGAAATTACTGTTGGGGAGCTTCCCTCCAGATAAAGTGGTTTGCAATATTAGGAGAAGAGCTACAATAATTGGTAGCTGAGTATGTGAATGATTTATTGGCCCTATCTTTTAATACTGTTCCTGAAGAAACCTTTATCTTCGTAACTTTTGGTTCTAATATTTGAAAACAGTTTCTCTGAAATATTCCTTGTGTAAATATGAAGAGAAAAGGAAAAAAAAAAAGGGGGGGGAGAGAAGTAAAAGAGAAGTTCTAGATTATGTCGTTTCCCTGGACTGATGAGAGGGGAAGAGGGATGAGGATGAGCAAGTAAATAGCAAGAGAGACTGCTGAATGATCAGGCAGTAAAATGGCAGAACCTACACCAGTAGTAGTAAAGTGCTTTCCACACTTTAACAAAGCTGAACTTTTTTGTTTTGTCCATTCAATTTTCTCATAACTATATTGGAGCTAGCTAGCTTTCTTTCTTTCTTTCTTTCTTTCTTTCTTTCTTTCTTTCTTTCTCTTGTTTTGCACTTAGAATCTATTATACTTATATTTATTATTATTATACTTTACTACTATTTTGGGCTTCTTGAAAGCATATGACAAGGTTTTTTTGGCAGTAAAATATTTCAGTTCTAAAACTTTTATTTTTATACGAAGTTAACTGATAGGGGAATATTTTAAGTACAGGTCGCCCCCTGTATGCACGGGAGCAGTACCTGTGATTTCAGTTATCAGTCATCCAAAAAATATGATCTCTCTAGGCATTTCCTAGGTCCTCTGATAATCTCCAAACACTTCCACACCTTCTCTTCAACAGCACTATGGTGCTGCTTTGGTGATGCACATTCTTGCAACCAGTCTTCCACACTGCCTCGCTTGACCCTGCCTTCCTACCCATGCCCACCCTACATAGCATGCAATTTTCCTTTATTTATGTCGCAATTGCACAATTACACAGTTTCAATGCGTCTCACAAATGAAAGGCACTGCGCTAATTGCCTAATTGCAGCATGCTGCTGACCTGCCATAGCAGCACAATTGTGTAATTATGGCAAAACATTTTTTAAAAAAATACAATCAAATCCAGGAAATGGAATAAAAACAATGTTGTTCTTGTGCATCATGATGTCCTCTTTGGACACTGGAAGTGGAGTGACTTTACCCTGCTTTGGGATAGGGAGGGGAAAAAGAGGAGAACCACATCCACTCACACCACATGGCTGCTGGAATATTGGAACTGCAGTGGAACAAAATGATTGCACCAGAAACAATAGTTGATACTGGAGCCATTAATGGATTTTTCCTGTCAATGAAAATATGAGATCCAGTAGTGATGGAAATAAAATGCAACAATGGGAGAGTCACAATGTTGTGTGATAAGGAAAGATCAAACATGAAACTAAGCCAATACAATCATGCAACAACCCTATTATGTGATAAAGTCCCAAGTCTTCAGGAAAAGAATGGCTTAAACCCAACAAAATCACCAGGCATGGCTCTAAGCTCATCAGCAAACAATGTTAAGAACAACAGAATAATCAATCTGACCAGGCCTGGCCAAATAAATATTCATGATATTCATGAATTGGTTGAAGCAAGTTACAATAAGGGACAGGGGACGCACCTTTGTATAAGAGAACATAGTACTTACTCGGCTGTACTTAATCCCATAATGGACAGGAAACAACTACAGAGCAGACTCTTAGACCTAAGTGAATGAGATCATCCTGCTCCCTTATCAATAAAATAACCATTAAATGATAAGAGTTCACTCAGGAAGCTCCCCCTGAGAAATGGGGCTGTATTCTATGACGAGGGAAGAAAATAAAAACACAGAATGTTTCTCAGGCCTTTTAAACCACCAAGATTCTGTTCTGCTCTCCTGGACTCCAATCATTTGAAATCCCTACTCCCTCCAATTAAATTTCCCTTCAAAATAATGTCATAGAATATACTGGTTGGAACCCTAAATCTAGAGACTGTGATGTCACAGATTACGCTGGAGAGTTTGATGTGATTCTCTTCAAGAGACATTGTGTATGACCAAATTAGACCTCAATGGCTATTTTATTAATGATTTACCAGCTGTTACTTCAATCAGAAGAGGAAGACCAAAGGCATGGCTAGCCATCTTGGTCTCCACTTCTCTTCAACTTATCATCAAGTGCTTACCCCACTGTTGTCAGATTCCTATAGCTTGTTTAATTGACTTTGAATCACTATATTTCTTAATTGTTAATGTTTATACTCCTCTCACTTCCAGAAGAAACCAAATTAAACAGGAATGGGAGAACTTAGAAAATTATATAGTAAATCTAGAGTCAAATTTCTCTTCACCTTACTTAGTTGTGATGGGGGGATTTTAATGCCAGAATTGGGCCTAATAATGATACCCCTTTTTGCTCCTGATTCTGGTGTTCAACAGAAATAGAGGATTATATATTTAATAATGACAGGCATTCTGAGGATCTTGGGATCAAATTTGCTGGTGTATATCTTGTACAGATGGCTGGTCAGCTTGCTCTAAGAATTCTCAGTGGGAGTCCCCTTTTGGGGCAGTGTGGAGAATATACATCTCTCTCTCTGGCTTTTCTTCGCAAACGAAGATTCAGGAAGGACTCATCCCGCGCTTACTGCAAGCGTGCTGATGACTAAAAAGGCCAATCCGAGATAAACAAGTCTGGTTGCAGAAAGCACAGCAGAAGGTCTCCTTGGGTGATGTTTCCAGGTTGTGATTCTTTCTGCGTTGTCATTTCTCTTCAAGACGTGTTCAGCGTGAGTTCTCAAATAAGGCTGCAGCATTGTGGATAGTGCGCCTCCATGCCTCCCGATGTGAGGCCAGGGCGGACCATTGTTGGTGATCAATTTGGCCAAGCCTGAGATGTTGTTTCAGGGAGTCCTTGTATTGCTTTTTTGGCGCGCCCCTATATCTTGTATATAGGGTCAGCTTGCTGGTCAGTTTGCTCTAAGAATTCTCAGTGGGAATCCCCTTTTGGGGCAGTGTGGAGAATATACATATATATCAGGGAAAGGAAGCAGTACTATTGATTATGTATTGATCCCTGATATTCTTTTCAATATTATTGATAATTTTTTTGTGGCTGATGGAATTGAAAGTGATCATTTGCCCATCTCTCTTACTTGTGGGATTCCTCTCAATATTCAATTACAGGCCCACCACCATTTTGTTGATTCAATAATGGTAGTTAGGCGGAAGAGGTTGTTATGGTCAGAAAATATTAACACAAAGACTTCTGCACTCTTAAATACATCAGTGGGCATGCAGTTTAAAATTTCTATTATTGAAGCCCATGATGCACAAATTGCACTGGAAAATTATACCCAACTGCTTTCTGCTTTGGCTGTGTCTGCAAGGAGCACTGAGATGACGCCTGGAAATCCTAGATATAAGGGTGTGGTAGTTTGGTTTGATAAAAAAACATTTTGAGGCCTAAAAAATGCTTAAGGGTCATGTATTGTCGGTATAGAAGAGATAAATGTAGAACTTTGCCTCAATCATACAACCTGAGCACTAGGAAGAACTTCCTAACAGTAAGAGCTGTTCTAGCTGTCAGCATTATTGAAGGATATAAAACTGCAATAAACTTTGATTCACAGGTAGGACTATAGTAGCACTTTTATCCAGATACAGTTGACAATATGGCTTTTAGACATTCATTACTTGGCCATTTATTTACATGTTATATTAATTCTAATTATCTCTTTGAAAAATTATGTTTGATTATAATACCAATACTCAAATACTGTTATATTTATCCATGTTAATAGCAACATTGGTAGAAGGACCTATATTATTTTAAGAAGAACTTCTTCTAGAAATTCACAGCAATCAGCTTGGGTCAGCCCATAGCCATGGCTCTGAGTAGCAACCAGGTGTGTTATAAAACCTTACAAAGTTACAGGGATTAATATCCTTTGCAGCAACAAACATCACCGAGGATGAAAGAATAGGTTCAAATTACAAATTCACCGTTTTGTGCATGTAAGTAGTATTATATATGTTTATGGTTGGTCTATAATGCTTAATAACATGGTCACTCATGATTTTTCCAATTATTATTATTATTTAAACAGAAGCTATGTTTATATCAGGAAGCTGATGAAGTCATTTCTCCAATGAAACAGTTCATAATACCCGGGAGAAACTGTACTTCTCATCTTGAATTCAGCTGGTTCTACAGCGAACTATTGCTTTTCATACTGTGTCATTCATCTCAATATTGGACTTGTTTATTACTTGTATGATGACACTGTTCGGATATGCCTTGATAATATAAGATTGACATTTGGAATATGCACAGTATATTGTCAATTTCTTTGGTAGACCATTTTGTTAACAATAGACATTACTGCATATCTTATATGGCTACCTTTGTTATCTATTTATGTACCTGGTACTACAAACCACTGCATTGCAACAATATATTAGGAATTAACCAGGTTGCTCATTGTATCTTGGAGTAAGAGCTGTTCAGCAGTGGAACACGCTACCTCGTAGTGTGGTGGTGTCTCCTTCTTTGTAGGTTTTTAAACAGAGGCTGGGTGGCCATCTGTTGGGCATGCTTTGATTGTGTGTTCCTGCATGGCAGGGGGTTTGACTGGATGACCCTTGTGGTCTCTTCCAGTTCTATGAATCTATGATCTTATTAAAAGACCCTACAAAGCCCTGATTGCCTGGAAAAAAAAAGAAGCAGCCATGGAGTATTTTGATAAATTCCTCCTTGCAAAAACAAGACAAAAACAAACAAACTAAGCAGTTTTGGTCAATAGGTACAGGCACATAAAGCAACCTTGCAGGCTCATTCAATGTAATGTACCTACCTGGCAATCTTTTTTGTCTACTCCAGGGACTATAGAGAGCAGGCGTCCATGGAGGTATATTTTCTCTCCTTGGACCTCTTCTACCCATTGGGCTCTTGTGACTCCAGCTGAAATAAAGACATTAATTTCTCAAATTAAATCTGGAAAGGCTCCAGGGCCAGATTCAATTACGCCTGAGCTTTTGAACGCTAACACCACATGGTGGATGCCTCGACCCAAATTAACAGGAGTGCTGGATTGCCTAACAGCTGGTGCCAGGCTATCATAATCCCTATCCATGTAAAACGGGATAGGAACACTCCCTCTAATTACTGTCCCATTACTCTGCTTTCAGAAGTGAGTAAACTCTATGCCTGATACCTTAACAACAGGCTCATCAGCTGGACTGAGGATGAAAATATCCTAGGAGATGAGCAGCCTGGCTTCAGAAAAGACAGGTCAACTCTTGACATTGCTTAGTTCCAGGGCCGGTTTAAGGAATTTTTGGGCCCCCTGCAATGCTTTACTTTGGGGGCCCCATATGTTTATCTCAGATCAATGTAACCTAACCTATTCACCGTACAGGATGTTCAGATTATAGTAGGACCCCCGTATTGATGGATTCATTATCCATGGAACACAAAACAGCACACCTACCATAGAGTCTTCCTAGAAAATGTGTCTTCTCTAGCCCTTTTCTAGGCCCTCCAAGGCAACTCTATGGTATTTTAAACCGGAAGTCCCATTATTTTCAATGGCGTTTACTATTATTCATGGTTTTCAGAATCCACGCCCCCCCCGAACCAATCCCCAGTGGATAAGAGGGGCCTACTATATTACATAATTTGCCACCAATAATTTAGTTTAAAAACTATATTATAGGCACTAACATAATATTTTTTGTTTATTAGCAATTAATGTAATGGTGTAGATTTCCTCAAAGAAAATAAAGAGTAGACTACAAGCTAAACATGAGTTAGCAGTGTGATGCAGCAGCAAAAAATGCCATTGCGATTCTAGGCTGCATTAATAGGAGTAGTGTATAGATCAAGGGAAGTAATAGTATCACTCCATTCTGCTTTGGTCAGACCTCACCTGGAATACCGTTTCCAATTCTGGGCACAAGAAAGTTACTGAGAAGGATGGTGCAAGGTCTGGAAGCCATTACTCCCTATGAGGAATGGCTTAGGGAGCTGGGTATGCTTAGCCTGGAGAAGAGAAGGTTGAGAGGTGACATGAAAGCCATGTTTAAATATTTGAAGGGATGTCATATTGAGAAAGGAGCAAGCTTGTTTTCTGCTGCTCCAGAGACTAGGACACAGAGCCATGGGTTCAAACTACAGGAAAAGAGATTCCACCTGAATATTGGGAAGAACCTCCTGACAGTAAGAGCTGTTTGGAAGTGGAATACACTGCCTTGGAGTGTGGTGGAGTCTCCTTCTTTGGGTTTTTTAAAACATAGGTTGGATGGCTGAAGAAGACCAAGGGGGAAAGGGAGGGGAGAGGAACCAAGACATGTTAAAAGCAGCTGGAAAGATGGGCTGGAGGGGATCTATGTGCAAGGTAGGAAAGGGAAGAAAGAAAGAAAGAAAGAAAGAAAGAAAGAAAGAAAGAGGGAGAGAGAGAGAGAGAGAAAGAAAGAAAGAAAGAAAGAAAGAAAGAAAGAAAGAAAGAAGCCTTTTCTGAGGGAGACAACCCTCAAATTCCCTGTCTCTCTCTCACACACACACTCACCCTCTCTGACGTGCCTCTCCCTCCGGTTTCTGCCATGGAGGGCTGCTGTTTTTTTCTCTTTCTCTTTCTCTTTAGTTTTGGAGAAGCTGTTTTGTTTGTTTTTTTAAAAAAGCCAGCAGGAGGTTTTTTGAGGAGGAGGGTAAGAGGGGGCTCCTCCCAGCTATCTCCCGGCTGTCTCCTTCGTCAGATTAAGGAGGCCAACATGGGGCCCTCTCTTGATCTCGGGGGCCCCTTTTGACCTCGGGGTCCCCTGCCAATGCTGATTTGGCAGACAGGTTAAACCGACCCTGCTTAGTTCTAAGCCACCTATCTGAGAAATACACAAGATCACTCAGTAACAATCTATATGTTGCCTTCACAGATTTGAAGCCAGCCTTTGATTTCATACCCAGATATAGAAGTTTGGTCTACAATCTTTCTTCCTCTATTGATAAAAAACTACTTTTGCTAATCATGAGCCAATATCAGAATATCACAGTACAAGTGAGATGTGGTGTACAGGGTAGCCTAACCAAAGCAATCCCAGTTGTTAAAGGGAGTGTGTCAAGGCTGTATTCTTACTCCCACATTATTCAACTTGTATCTTAATGATCTTTCTGCCATCTTCTCCTCAGAGGTTTTTCATGCTGCAGAACTGGCCACAGTTAGTATCCCCTTACTCCTGTTTGCAGATGCTGCTGCCTTTCTTTCTTTTACTAAAGTTGGCCTAAAGCGTATGCTGAGAGCATTTATGAATTACTGTAAAGAAAACCTACTAGCCATTAATTTCAGTAAAACCAAAATTATGATTTTTACCAAGAACCTCTCTCTGATTAAAACTGGTTATAGTGTGACAAAACATAGAACAAGTGACATGGTTTTAAGTACAGGTCATCCCACGTTTACGTAGGATCGGTACCCATGGTTTCACTTACCTGTGATCAGGGGAAAGGTCTCTCTAGGCATCTGGAGGACCCTAGAGTCACACTGGAAGTGGTGTGTGTATAGTTATTGGGAGGTCCTCCAGCATGACTCTAGGGTCAACTTCCACCCAAAGTTGACCATAGAGTCTTTCCAGATGCCTAAAGAGGGGTCCTTTCTAGGCATTTTTTAGGTCCTCAGGCACGATTCTAAGATGTTTATTATGGTTCACTATTATACACGGTTTTGCATCTCTATGGTAAGTATGGGAAGTATGTATCCCCCATGGATAACGGGGGGGGGGAACGTGTACTTGGGTGTCATTTTCCAATCTTCTGGCACTTGGGTATTTCATCAGACTTCTGCTATTCAATCAGTATCAAATAGTGCTAAAGCTATAGTCTGTGTTTTTTATACTAAAGGTGGGCAGTTCATTTCTGCTGCAGTCAGGGTATTCCAGACCAAGGTGTTGCCACAACTGCTGTTTAGCATTCCAGTCTGGATTCTGGGCTTCACTCCAGCCCTGGAACAAATACTTTCAGCTTTTGTGCAGCAATTGCTCTGTGTACCAAACTGTGTGTCATCAGCAGTTTTATGGTGTGAAGCTGGTTGTTCATCAGTGGAATGTGCCGCTTGGGGTTGGGTACTAAGGTACTGGCTAAAACTTTTTTTATCCGAGACCTGAATCAGGTTATATCCATTTTCTTCAAGAAGACAACTACATTAGCCAGTTGTCTAAAGCTATCATAGACAAATTACAGAGAATAGGTGTCTCCAACTTCCTTTCTATTCAATACTTTTCTAAGGCAAAACTGATTCTTGTTCACCAGATTATATATATATATGCAATATTTTCTATTTACTGCTCGTACTACCTGCTCCCCAATTAATCTAGGACTGTCATTTAATACTAATAGGGGTGCAAACTACAGCCTGCTCTCTGTATTCACGGATTGGGCAAATTCCACCATCCACGGCTTGAAAATATTGTTTTAAAATTCCAAGAAGCAAACCTTAATTTTGCCAATTTATATAAGGGACTACATTTTACTATGCCATTGTATTTAATGGGACTTGAGCATCCACAGATTTTGGTATCCATGGGGGGTCCTGAAACCAAACTCCAGGGGATACCAAGGACACACTGTATCTTGACAATTGTAGCACTTGTAGTATTATTGGTTGCTGGTTTGCAACCAAATTTTGGCAGAAAATCTTGGTGCCAGTTTTTGGCAGAGAAATGGATATTTTTCCATGGGTGTTGTGTGGGGGAGGGTGATACTAGCCAGTACCAAAAAAAAAAAAAATCCTACCCATGGCTTAATTAAAACTGTGGAATTTGCTTCCACAAGATGTCGATGGGCACCATCTTGGTTAGCTTTAGAAGGATATTAAATGATTCATGGAGGATGGGGTAATCATTGGCTACTAGTCAACATGGCTATGTGATGTCTCCAATATAAGAGACAATAAATCTCTGAGTACCAGTTGTTTTTATGTGAGTGGGAGAGTGCTATTGTTCTTGCTGTGTGCTTTCCATGGGCAACAGGTTGACCACTCTGGGAGCAGAATGCTGGATTAGATAGCCCTTTGGACTGACCCAGCACAGCTCTCTTCATGTTCTTATGAAAAGGTTCCTAAACCTTAATAAAGCTACCATACAATGGGAATACCACAAAGCACATGCTGCTGTTTTGATAGAAACTGTTTGTGAGTGCCCTGTGTAAATAAAATACCAATCAATAGTTACAAATTAAATTATGAAGTAAGTATTTCTTTCTAAGAGACTGACCAGTTGAACAAGGTGGTTTGCGGTTTCATCAGCTTTGCCATCATAAACCATAACTGTACAGTGTAGCATCTGTCTCAGTTAGTGGGGTGCTGTATCAGGTCTGTTCTTTCAATCATTCTAAGTGTAATTATTTCTATTATATAATAAGCATACTTGGGTTACAATGAGCCAAAGTGGGCTAAGGAAGCTAAGGTACAAAGGACACTCAACCAAGTATAATCCTAGGCAATCGAAGCACAGTGTGCTTAGCCATTGTTAACCTGGAAAGTGTAATTATTTTACTCTTTGTCAGCAACCCTGTACTTCTGCTCTATGTCCAGCCCCCACCTCTTCCCTTGAAAAACAAGCAGGTAGGCAGGAGAGAGATTTTTCTCCACCAACAGACTGTCCTCAGGCCTAATAAAATCAATGAAGGATGCCCACCTGGTAGGTTCAGTATCCATCAGACTGAATCATGTTGTGTACTGCTGTATTTTCTATTTCATTGGTGTGTCGACTCTGAAAAAAATATGACAGAAAAGAAGCCTGGTATAGATGGCTGTGTGTGCAAATTGTGATCATGTGAGAAGAGAAGAAGGCAAAAACATTTTTGATCTTTTCTGTGTGTGTGTGTGTGTGTGTGTGTGTGACCCTGCCAGGTCTTCTGGGGGCTAATGTGCCCTCCTAGCCTCCTATGCTTGCCCACCCCTGCTTCATGGGCTATTCAGCATGCCAATATTTTCCGGTCTTTCAGGATAACTTTTTATAACGACTTTCTCCCTGTGCTTCTCTACATATTGTATAGGACAGATGGACAACTGTTCAGATTGGACAAGGGCAATGGTTTTTTTGGGGTGGGGGTTAATTTTTTAACTTTAAAAGAAAAAACATTTTCTTTGCAGGAGGTATTACTGCAGAAGATCTAACACCAGAAGTATTCATTTTTTATGTTTTAAACTATCATTGCATTTCTGAATGTTAACAAATTTAAATATCTCAAATGCCTCACAACTCACATTTAATCAATTTATTATTAGTCAATTAAATATCATGAAATCCATACATTTCCTTATTTCTTACTATTTTAAAAAATAAAATCACGATGCACTGGAAAAGATAGAAACAGAGCTTGATAAAGTGATATGGGGTAAAGAAAGCAAAAAGATATCTCAATTATATAAACTACTACTAGATAGAGAACTAGAAGGTGAAAAGGTCACAGATGCCATGACTAAATGGGCTCAAGATCAAGAAACAATAACTATGGACGAATGGGAAAGGGCATGGAAGGAAACAAAGACCTTTACAGCTTGTTTAGCACTAAAAGAGAACCATTTAAAACTTGTGACCAGATGGTATTTAACCCCAGCAAGAACTGGAGAAATTGGCAAAACGAAAAATAACAAATGTTGGTGCTGTGAAAAAGATACAGGCACTATGTATCACATGTGGTGGGGATGCTCAAAAATTCAAAAATTTTGGACTAAGATTCATAGGAAGATCCAATAAATTTGCAAAACACAGTTCATTATGAATCCTAAATTTTATTTATTAAATATAACCTCTGACTTGGAAAAAAACTTGAAGCAACAGCACTGGAGAACACTACTTTATGTGACAATGGCTGCAAGGTTGTTGATAGCAGCAAACTGGAAAAACAAAGAAATTCCATTGATAGATAACTGGATAATCAAACTCAGAGAAATGTTAGAGAATGATAAATTAACATGTATCCTAAATAAAGCAAACTTAATGAAACTGGAAGAAGAATGGTCCCCAATCCAAAAATATTGGGGGGGAAACTGGAAAATTAAGGCAACTTAACAGAATGATGAAATAGGGCAGTATATTAGACAAAACACAGAAAAGATATAAGAATAAGATAAACTTTGAGGGGAAAAAAGGCTCTGAACAATAAAGTGTAAACTTCATTTTAAACTTAAAAAGCTTAAAAATTAATAGCAACATACAGAAGATAGAAAGAGAAAGTAAAAGAAACAATAATTCAAAGTGGTAAATAATGGGAGTGAAAGGAAAGAGAACAATTTGAAGCAATCCTAGGCAGGGGCCAGGCTGAAGGTCAGGTCGGGTTGCTGGTCGGGTGAAGGGGAGAATGTATATGAGTGTAAGAAGGGAAAGTATGTTGTAAGGGAGAGAGAAAGTGAAGGAAGAAATTAGGAGGATGAGGGAAGAAAGAAAGAGAGAAAGATTTGGGTGGAAAGGAAAAAAGGAAGAGAGTAAAAGAAGGAAGGGAAATGATTATTACGGTTATGATAGAGTGTAGGAGTTTGACAATAGGAGTTTAATTGGAAATATGAGATATGAGATATGTAAAAATGAAAGACAAATATAACAACATAAGAATATTGACAACCAAATTGCTTGGAATATCATGGCTGTAATATTGTAATGGAAGATTTCTATGGAAAATAATAATAATAATAAAAAAATAAAATCGCCTTCAGACCCACTCTGATTTACTTATTAAAATGAAATTAATTAGAATTTTAAAATTAAATTTACCACAATTATTTAACATTCATTAAAATTCATTCATTATCTAGTGGAATTTCATATGAACTTTTCTTATTGGCACCATAACTACAAGAAGACAGGTTTGGGGTTGGGAGTGAGACCAGTCAATTCCTAGCATTAGCCTTACTTTAATGGAAATATATTGAGGCATTGGACTACCTTTGCCTTCTGTCTTTTTGCTCCCAGCCTGGTAACATTTACAGCAATTGAAGAAGTTCAAGGCTTTTTCAAGGCAGGGCGACCCTAGTGCTCCCAATCAAAAAGGCATTATTCAAGTATTCCACTCTTCTTCCTTAACAGATTTTCTGTGGAGATTATCAGACAAACCATCTGATAGAGTCCCTGTCTCACCACCACCCCACCCACCCCACTCCCATCCCTGTTTCATTTTTAAAAAATTCAGACAACTACCTTATGCCGCAATAAGAACTGCTCCCCCTCCCCTCGGCCTTCCAGGAGTGAATGCAGCTGTCGTAAAGCTGCATTCACGTCCCGTAAAGCAAATCCCGCACGTTCTCATGAGAGAATGATGTGCAGGAAATTTAAAAATAAAAAATAAAGCAAACGTCAAAAAAGAAAACAAAGCCCCCAAACACCCTAAAAATTAAACAAGTAACCCAGGGAGGGGGAAAACAAAGGTGCCACTTCCCTCCTTGTCCCGATTGCACCCGGAAGTCTTCAGGAGGGACCTCCCACCGTGGCTGGCATAGCGCCAGCATAACGAGACACCTCTTCACAAGCCCGTTATTCCATTATAGAAATGGAATGGGTAATCTATTGATGGATTAATCCGTCAATAGAAGAGAACGCAAACGGAATGGAGGGTGCACAGGAGCAGAACTAGACAGGGATGACGTCATCTGAAAAGAGAGCCCTTTGGTGGTCTCCTGTTGTGCTTGTTCTGGATTTAAAAGGTTGTCTGATAATCTCAAAAAAGACAGAAAAAGCAGTGGGAAACAAGGGAGGATTACCAATGAAAAGCATTGTTATTTGAAACTTCCATAACATTCCATACATGAGGCAGCCTGATTGGACAATAAAAGCCTTTTCTTGACGAACACCAGGTAACTGGGCTCACCTTGGCTTGTAGGCTACAAAAGCTGGAATGTTCTGTTCCATTCCTGGACTTGTTTACCTGTTGAACTGTTCCACCTCTAACATACTCACTCATGTTTATAGGCCTCTTTGGGAGTGCTAATGGATTGTGAGGTGTGGGGAACCACTGTTTCAACTAAGGATCAAGGATAGATTACATCCCAAGGAATACAGTATTGTCAATAAAGAACTTGCCACAGTTAAGAGCTGCAGCTTGAAATGTGTATTTCCTCAAAAATGTGCCTCAGCAGAACATTTGTGAATGCTTCCCACGAGGCCCTAAATGTTCTTTTCAAAAGATGTTGCTACATTTCCTGCCAATTCTGTTGCATGGGTTTCTTCCATATGTGTCATTTTTTAAAACAAAAATATGATTATATCTTGCAAAAGTGAACCAGCTTGTTATAAGTTAGTTAATGTTGGAGGCATTTGTCAGTTGAAAAAAACTCCTCAAGAAACATTGTGAAAAGATGGGCATACAAAAGCAGCCGTATCACATCCAGTGTTATGTTAATTCACAACTATATTATTATGCTTTTTTCCAGAAGAAAAGACACTAGGGTTAGACCCAGAGTTGTGCCATTGGGCTGAGTCAACACATGGTTGTTTTAGAGTGTAAAAAGATGATAGTCTTGACTATATTTTTCTATGCGGCCATGGTATATGTGCTGTTTCTCCCCATAGTTCCAACTTCCTTTCCTTTGATGTTTTAGACCAGTGTTGGTTCATCTAGTTCAGTACTGTTTACACTGACTGGCAGCAGATCCCTTCAGTCCTACCTAGGGATCTTAAGGATTGACTCAGAGACACTTACACACAAAGGTACACAAAGCATGAGCTTTACAACCAAGATATAGACCTTCCCTAAATTTTTAGGACTGATTCTCAAATGTATATAGTCTGCCATGTGGATGCTTCAAGAGGTTTTAGTGCAGGCAATGGTAAATATTGATGGACTTGCATTTTCCTATCCATTACCATTAGGAGCTATGCAAATGTAACAATAATTCCACACTTTCATTGGATGCCTGTTGTGAGAAGAGTGAATAATGAAAATATACTGCAATTTAATTTCATTTCCAGCAGGTAATATAGTAGGCAAAACTCTTCTATTGAGAAGCCTGCCATCAAGACCATGAGCACAAATGTGGAAGGGGAGCTTTTCCCTACTCCCTTTTACGGACTGGGATATCTTGCTTCTGAACTTTGCCTCCCATCCATAGCAGTAACTGCACAAACAAAAGAGATGCACAGATCAGTAAATCTTTGGGGGAAAATGTGCAAAATGTTGAGCACCAGGTGATGAATTGCTCACACCAACTATGTGTGGAACTTTTGCAGTCTGCGTCAGTGGAGGAATTATCCCATTGATGAAATCACAGATCTTCAAGGTACATAGGGAAAAGTAGGTTTTAATTCTTTAAATCACTCTTGCTCATGTTTGTTAGTAAAGATTAATTTTACAATGAAACAGCAGAAAATCCAAATGTGGGTAATGTATTGTGAGAGTGAGTTATGTTCCCCAAGTGAACTTGAGAGGAGATTTCCTCTCCATCACCCACTTTTGGGAATCTATCTCTTAACTCAGCCATCCAGTCCTCTGACTGTCCAGCCAGGAAGGAATGCCACAGCGCCCTCCACAAGCCATGCGGATTCCTGGGAAGAATCCAGTGCACTGCCAGAGAAAGATTGAAGTTGCCACAGCTTTACCCCTGACATTAGGGTGCACAATAGACACCCAGTAAGTCTCAGGGCTCATCTACATGAGCCAGGATATGCCAGCTCCCCACCGGCATATCCCACCCATGGATCTTGCCTGTCCCCCCCCACCTCCACAGAATGGGAAGAAATCTTGAAAAGCACACCAGCCTGTTGCTACCACCATTTTCTTCACTGTCATGGTCAGTCAGGACTCTGAGGACTCAGAAGGCGAGGAGGCTGACCCAGTAGCAGAAGAGCTGGCTGAGTCTGAGTCTAGCCCTGAAGAACCCAGGGCTCAGCAGCCTAGCCCTCCCCCAGCTCAGGGTCCAAGCCTGGGAGACATAATAGAGCAAGAGCAAGAGGTAGAAGAGCAGGTACCTACCTTTAGCCAAAGGAGAGCAGAGAAGGCGTGGCTTCATCGTTCCCAGAGATTAAGAGACAGAAGCTCATCAATCACCCCACAGCTGGGAGTGGGAGCTGGGCCAACATAAGCAGCTGGGGGAGGCTGAGTTCCTTGTTTCAGGCAGTCTGCATTACCTGGAGGAAGCCTCTGCCTGTGACTCTCCTGGAACCTTGCTATCTTGAGACTTTGGATATCTTGACCTTGGACTGCCTTCGTTGACCCACCTGCCGGAACCCTTTTGACCTTGGACTGCCTCTTCGTTCTGCACTCTCTCTCTCTGTGTACTTCTGACCCTGTAGGACTGCTACTGACAACACCAGGTACTGTGCTTTTCAACTGGGTTGTTGCTGAGCTGGGCTCCTTATCAGCTATTGAGTTGGCTTCTCGACATTCACTGACTCGGAAGCCAGGAACGGGCCCCACAACATGTGACTGAAGGCCTCCTGCATGTGAACAGCCTTGGTCACATACTGTGGGACTCCGTCCTGCCTTCTGGGAGAGCCAGGGAGACTGCAGCAGCAGTGAGGGCTGGCCTGCAGAGACAGGTTCCTGTGGATATGCGGGGCCTGGTTCATTAATGCAGTTTTTGTCTGCATTAATGGAGTAAACCAGGCATTTTCTTGTAATGTTTTATCAGACTCTACCCTGCCTTCCCCTCATCTCAGCTTGCCTGGGGGCAGAACAGGCCAAATGCCCTGTGTTGTATAGCCTGCAGGGCTCTGAGATGTAGGCAAGATAGGGTATAGCCCATATAGACAAGCCCTCAGACTCAGTACAGATGTATTTTAATTCTGTATGTCACTCCTGTAATGCTGATTAGTAAAGATCAGTTTAAAAGCTATGGATATATCAGTGGCAGTGGGTTTTTTTTAAAGAGTTATATACCATCCTTATATGGCTTTCCTACCCATACAAGGAAGTATAGCAATAGCACTTTGCCTGAGAACAATAACAAGGTCTTTGGATATGGGTTTATAAAGTGTAGCAAGTGATATTTCAATGACAACAGGAATCCCCTGAACACAGAACACCTGAGTAACCTATTGAAATGATCCATCACATCATTATGAGGAAGAAGTAGTAGTTGCTTTAAAATGTCATATTCACTCCAAAGGTCCATTTCTGATTTAAAAGGGCAAGCTGGTTTGGCAGAAAACAAAGACAAAGATACTAAGTAACAAAAAGGAGATATAATTGAACAGTTTTGTTATACAGTCCCCCCCGCCCTGATCCTGCTTATACGTGGAAATAAGGTCCTGTGTGTTCAACAAAACTTACTACCATATATTCTGGCATATAAGATGACTTTTGAGCACTCAAAAGTGCCCTCCAAAATTGACAGTCGTCTTATATGCCAGATATACTTTGCTTCGCCTGCCTGCCTATCTCCTGCCTCTTCTCAAATGGAGCGAAGAGGCAGGAGATGGGGCAGGGGGGTGAAGCAAAGTGTTTTGAAGTTCATTCGCCCCATCCTCTGCCTTCTCTCCCTTTGGGGAGCAATGGAAGACAGAGGAGGGGGGTGAACGTTGTGGTTTGCTGCGGCCGCCGCTCGATCGCCTCTTCAGTGGCCGAAGCAAACCGCTAGATTCGCCCTTTCCCCCCACCTTCCTTGAAGGTGGAGGAAAAGGGCGAAAATGCCCCGTTTTGCTCCGTGACCCCGATCCCTCCTTCTGGGTTCCCTTCCGAAGGGAGCCCAGAAGGAGGACGCGGGGCCGTGGAGCCAAACCCCAGGATTCTCCCCCTCTCCCCACCTTCCTTTATATATTGTAAAAGCTCCCTTCATCTCCCGACTTTCAGATGCTACCTCCCACCTTCAACCTTCACCTTCCCCCAACTCTCCTTTCGCATTTACCTCTCTCTTCTTCCATCTCTTCCCAGCTTCCTAAACACCTCCTCCCACTTTCACTGCAAGGAACCTTATTCTTCCTCTAATCTTTAACCCCTTTTCCGCTGTCAATCCACCCCGTCAGATCCAAGTATCCTTTCAGATTAGCGTTTCGCTTCCCCCGTGTTATACCCAATCCTATTTAGACTTCATGTTGTTTTCCACTTCCAAACCTGGGATTCGCCCCCTCTCCCCACCTTCAAGGAAGGTGGGGAGAAGGGGCGAACGTGCCCCATTTGGCTGCACAGTCTCCGGATCCTCCTGGAGGGTACAAGAAAGTGTATCACTTACCTTGATGTTCTTATCTCACCAGGAAGTGTTCTGGCACAGACCTCCCATTGATGCTGGCATCATGCCATTATAAAGGGGCACCTTTTCACTTGCAGGGCATTCCATTACAGAAATGGAACAGGGGTTCCATTGATGGCTTAACCCATCAATAAAAAGCAGTGCTGGCAGAACAGCAGCAGAACGGGAGCATAATGACACAGGAACAATGTTGTCTGAAAGGGAAGCCCTTTAGCAATCTCCTGGTATCATTATCACACCATATTTAGCACGTCTGATAATCTTCTTACTCTTCCTAACACACACACATCACACTCATGAGCAAACACAACATCTTTCATTTTGCTGACTTCCTCCCTTTGGTCCTGCCCAAGTACTGTACCAACTTTTTATACTGAAAGTTAGAACGCCTAGTAACATTTTAGGAAACACATTCAGGGGTACCTGTGTTGGCCTTACAGCAAAGCAAAATCCAAAATCCACAAAAAGCTGTATCTTTATCAACCAACCAAATGCAAAACACATGATGCAAAACTTTCAAAACTCTACTTGCTTCTTCATCAGGCAAAATAACCAGTAGAGCTTTGAAAGTTTTGCATCATGTGTTTTGCATTTGGTTGGCTGATAAAGATACAGCTTTTTGTGGATTTTGGATTTTGTTTTAATAACATTTTATTTAAGGCATTTATTGATTGCCTTTCAAGCTTCAGGCCACTGAGGCAATGAACAATGGTTACAAACATTTTAAACATCAAATACATAAATAAAAACTTTGAAAAATAGATCAAAACCACTCCCTAAAAATCATTTAATGCCCACAGACAATGAAAACATGTCTCCTGCACCTGTGTCTGAAGTACACATTTATCTAGTTGCTTTTCTTGCTTTTCTTCTTCATTTAATCTGTTAGGTATTTCCCTCCAGGTCCATTGTTGGTATTTGGAGGAGCCAGCACTGGATTTATTATGTTTGTAATATGTGATGATGAAAAAAAGAGTTCTACTGTGTAGAAAAGGCTATGCAGAAGCAACATCTGCAAAATCCGTGGAATCCCTTAAGAAACATTAATACAGCAAGGGCTTGTGTTTGTTTCTGATGCTTCTCAAAACAATACTTGGAAAGGTTCTCTCAAAGGGAAGTTTAGAGTGAAAGGAATCATCAGGTATATTAATTAATAACGGCAAGCTTCTTCACTGATATCCCATATGCCTCTTTTACAGGCTCCTGAGAAGTAATTAATCCTGGTGGGATCTGCACATTCTCATGTTCTTCAATGTTATGTTTCATGGTGATGCATTGCAGTGGGAGGAAACTTGCTGAAAGGTGGAAGGCAACACTGATTTTTACCTGAGGCAGTCTTCAAAGGAAGCTTTCCCTAGATGGAAAACAACATGAATAGCCCAAGGCCACACAGACCTATGAATGCTTCTTTGGGAAGATGTTCATTGAGTCAGAGTAGTTAATTTATGTTATATGTAAATGTGCGTAAGAGTAAGCCATACGTGTGTATAACAGCGGTGGGCATTTCGTTCCCATCGGAGACCTGATTATTAAGTACAGATATTTTCTTCTCACAAAATTGACTGATGAATATATCCACAAAGGGGAGGGGGGAAGGCGTGTGTGTTTGTTGGGAAAAGAACAAAACACAAAGAAACCAAAATTATACTGTTGGAAAGTAAGACTCTTATACAATAGTTTCAGTGGCACTGAAAACACACACAACAACAATTGTATAAATAAGCATATCATAGTGCATGTTTTTAGGTAAATCGGGGACTGGAAATATGTGGCCCTCCAGATGTTGTTGGACTGCAGCTCCCATGGCAACTCACCATTGGCTATACTGGCTAGGGCTGATGGGAGTGCTCCTGAACCTGCCTTGGTGTGTGTGGCAATCATGTGAGCAAGCCCATGGTCACTGCAGACCAGGGTAACCCAAAGGTAAACTGGGTTTTCCTGCTAGTGTAGATGCACACTAGGCCTCTATGTGGGAAAATAGATCTCAGGGTGAATGACATGGGAAGATGAGCATGGCTACAGAAGCTTCCGACAGAGGAACTGGTGCAGTGCTGATGCAAGAAGGTCTGGATGGCATCTTGCACCCTGTCCTGTTCCTCAGCAAGAAGCTGAATGTGTGTGAGTCCAATTGGTCCATCCCAGAGAAAGAGTGCTACGCCATCATCAGTTCACCCTGTTTCCCGGAATGGATTGGAGAGCGTACCAACCATTCCACAGAACCTTACTTTGCTCCTCTGCAATGCCAGGTCGGCTAAGAAAAAAACTCACATTATTTACGATCTTCTTTTGGATGAGGATGCCGACCTGGCTTGCTTCACAGAAACCTGGCTGAGAGAGGATAGCGTTGTCACGTGGGCGCAGGCCTTTTGCAGACTTGATGATTCACGGATTATTTGCTGCTGCCTCTGTTGCTGCCCTATGCCATTTTAAATCAGGACTGCAAGCCTTAGGAGACTGAGACTGCAAACATGCAGCAAGGCTTGTAAGTCCCCAATAAAATGGTGTAGGGCAGCAGCAAGCCCCACCTGCTGACCCACTTCTGCCTTGTGAAGAAACCCCACCACCTCAAAGGCATCCCCAGTGGGCTGGATCTGCAGATTGTACTATTTTTGTGTGTTAAATATGGTTTTGGGGGAAAGATATTTGTGATTTTTCCACTTTTGTGGGGGTCCTGTGCCCCTAAATCCAGAGAATGTGGAGGGCCAGCTGCATATTTCAGCCTGCCCCAGTCACTTTTTTGCACCTGGCTCTTGTTGATTGATCTTAAAAGTTCTAGTAAAAAACATATTCAGCTTCCCCGCTCTAGTATAGAGAAACTGATCACTTGAGAAGAAGGGGTGTGTGGCACACACAAACTTTAAGGAGTCATATTACAATCTCCTCGTATCTCTCTCTGGCTTTTCTTCGCAAACGAAGATTCAGGAAGGACTCATCCCGCAGTTTCTGCAAGCGCGCTGATGACTGAAAAGGCCAATCTGAGATAAACAAGTCCGGTTGCAGAAAGCACAGCAGAAGGTCTCCTTGGGTGATGTTTTTGGGTTGTGATTCTTTCTGCATTGTCATTTCTCTTCAAGACTTGTTCGGCGTGAGTTCTCAAATAAGGCTGCAGCATTGTGGATAGTGCGTCTCTATGCCTCCCGATGTGAGGCCAGGGTGGACCATTGTTGGTGATCAATTTATCTGAGCCTGAGATGTTGTTTCAGGGAGTCTTTGTATCGCTTTTTTGGAGCGCCCCTCTTACGCTGACCCGTGGCGAGTTCACCGTAGAGTACTATTTTTGGGAGGCGATGGTCCTCCATCCTAGAAACTTGCCCTGCCCAGCGCAGTTGTGTTTTCAATATCATGGCCTCAATGCTGGTGATCCCTGCTTGCTCAAGGACAGCAACATTTGTCACATAGTCAGTCCATTGTATATTTAGGATTGTGCATATGCAGCACTGATGAAAGCATTCGAGGAGTCGTAAGCGGTGGCGATAGGTGACCCATGTTTCAGACCTGTAAAGGAGAATAGACAGTACACTGGCTCTATACACACTGATTTTTGTGCTTCGCCTCAGGTGTTTATCTCCATATAGTTATATAAAAACAGTCATATAGTTATGTAAAAACAGGGATACCTTGGTTAACAAACCTCTGACGAAGAAGGTCCTTTTATAAAGCACTCCTTTTCCTATTTGTCCTCTATTTCACTGGGTATTTTTTAGCGGCATCACCATTGGGAGGACTAGAGAAGCCCAGACTTTTGATGTCAGGTTGCAGCATCATGTTTGCAGTAAACAAGCAATAAAGCTGGAGTTGGGAAAGAATGGGATTCTACTCTAGCTGATCCTATTGTGGATGTGTATGCCTGCCTTCAACAGGCAAGGTAAACAGCAGTGCCTTACTGAATATGCAAAACAAAGAGAAAGGGGGAAAGCATATAAGCCTGGCCTATCAGCTACCTCCAGCATGTTCAAAAAGCATAAATCTGTAAGTTTGGCCACCAAAAGGGAAATTTTAAAAAAGTGAAGGCTGGTGAAAGAAAACGTCATCCCTAGATGCATTTGGAAGAAACTCTCAAGTGGTATCTAGAAAGTTCAAAATGTTTTTGTTTACTGATGCGAGACTTTATCTGACCTGTTTTTTTATTTCACATATGCCTATTGTTAGTTTTGAATAAAAAGTTGCTGAAAATGTTGAATTGCACTTTTTTTCTTTTTCTTTTTTTTGTGGTATAGGAACCTATCTATATTTTTTCCCATGCAGTTTCTGCCACTGGTACCAAATATTCTGTTAAAGAAGGAATGCCCAGAAGCACATCTGCTTCATTAACTGAGGTATACCCATAAACTGATGCCTTTTTACTGAAACAAAATGTTTCAACCGACACATAGCTAGGCTGCAAAGACTGCATTACAAGCTTATTTTCTGAGGCTATCACAATATGTAAACTTTTTAGTTGAAATACAAATGGTTCTTTATTTAGTAGTTAGCAGAAGTACAAATAGTTTAGTGAAAGTACAAATAGATACAGATATACTTCCATTAATGAAATTCATGTGTTCCTGGGCATTACTTCTCTAATAGAATATTTGGTATTATTAGGGGTTGTCTAAACTGTCAAAAAAACAGCCATGGAATTCGCTGGGAATCCTACCTATCTAAATGGGATCATGCACCAATCCACACTATTTGGAAGGAGGGGGGCCCAAAACAGCAAAAACAACTCAGGAAAATAGGTTTTTCATGGTTTTTGTCCTGGCTGTGAGGCTGTGTTCTGCAAGAGTTTATTTCTGATGTTTTACCTGAATCTGTGAGTGGGATTTTCAGTGGCTTTAAAAAACTGCAAGGGGGATGCACATTCCTGCTTGTTGGGACAATCAAACAACTGATTCAAAGGGAAGCACAAAGCTGATTGGCTGGGTGAGAGTGGGGGTGGGGCTTGCTAACAGGGCAACCACCTGTTGCCACCATGTTGGATTTTCACCTTCACAATTGCTTTCTAAGGTGCTAAAATGGGGTGGTTATTTTTTGTTTTGCTTTCCTGTTAAATAGGAAAATCACTATATTGCTCCAGCACACCCTTGACAATTTTTTTTAAAATTGGCAGTGGCAAAGAACTAATGCAAGCAAATCACTTGTGGCCACCATCTGGAATGCAAGGCTTCTGGGGGCTTCTGGGGCTAAAAACACCATTAAGACATACTGCTGCTGCTGCTGCTGCTGCAAACTGCCATTACTACGAGGTACTCCATTTCTCTCCCCCCCACCACCTCGTGTAGATGGGACCTTGGTTTCTTCCCAAATGCATCCAGGGATGTCCCCAACCCACCCACTTTCACTAGCCTACACTCTTCTTATGATTTTCATTTTGGTGGTCACTTCTATGCTTTTTTAACATGCAGGTGGTAGCTGGTGAGGCAGGCTTATCTCCTTTCCCCTTTTCTCTTTGTTTTCCTGTTCACACCTAAGAGACAGTTAAAGACTCACAAAACCTTGAGAAAGTTAGAGAATGCACAAAAACCCAAGAGAACATTAAAGAAAGTACAAAAACCTACGAGAAAATTAAATAGCGGATTCTGGAGGCAGTTGCTGTTTACCTTTCCTGCTGTAGGCAGACACACACAGCCACAGTAGGATAAAACTCAAGTTTCATTGCATTGTTTCCTGCAGACATGTTGCTGCAAACTGATACCAAAGGTCTGTGTATCTTAAGCTGCCTTTCATCATTCTCCCAATGTCAGTGCTGCTGAAAACTTCCAACTAGACAGAGCACAAGGAGAAAAAGAGCCAGCTGAACAGGCATAAAAAGCTGTTGTAAAAAGGAGCTTCACTGTCAGAGGCTTGGTTAATTGAAGGATGCCTGTACCAATGTGCTTCTTCAAAAATCCATTACTTTCCTTAACAAACTAATGTTCTTAAATGAGAGCCCCATGTTAACTTCCTAAGTCCATGTAAATTTCTGTAAAGCTTCATGGGTTAGCTCGCCATGTATACAATCACGATTGACTTTATTTCAGTTGGTCTGCTTTAAAGTATGGCTATAACTCTGAATTCAGCTCTATGGCCAAGATCCTGCATCAGGAAATGTAAAGTTCCACCCAGGTAGAATTATGAAACATCTCTCCTTCCACAGGACTCATTTTCTTCCAGCACTCCCCCAGTAATGGGCTCAATCCTATGTCTTGCTCCTGAGTAAGACAGGATCCCTGAATTTCATCAGCTGCCACACCCACTAATCTACCCCCTGTGATTCATTAAGTTTGTGGGAAACTTAACTTACACTTCCTCCTGACTCTGTAGAGATTTTCCCTCCGCTTCCCATGAAAGATGAGAATCCTATACACCCACCATGCATGCACACACACTGAACAAAGGCACATGAACAGAGTGTGGAAAAGAGGAAATCTTTAAAGGAAATATTTTTTTTTAAAAAAAGAAAGCAATCTTTCATTAGCAAAAGAATATCTTCTATGTGAAGGCATTTTCCTTCAAGCATTACTTAAGAGTAGTTACAAAGTTACATAAACAGTTTAGGACATATTCAACCAAGGTTAGAAAGAAAGGAGCTAGCTGAACATTCCTAATCTATGTACAGATGTACAGTTCTGGGTTTTGGATGTTCATGGAAAACCTAGCGTCTGGACCTCTTTTTCCAGCCTGCGACTAAAGGATGATGAGGCAGGTGGTACTTCTACGTCTTCATAAGTCCCCAAAGTCTCTTCAAGGTCTCTCAAATTTTTTTGTGCCTCATGAAACTGTGTTTTTTTATAACCTCTCATCTTGAAGCATCTCAAAGCTTTCACACTTCTCATAAGCTGATCATCCTCACCGAGCAGTTGCCTCCTGTGAACTTTGTTGACCATAGGTGATTGTGACCCTTAATAAATGTAACCTAATCATTATATCATTAATGTGTTGTTTACCTGGAAGACAGATTATACCCTTCAGATGTGTTGCTCAAATAATGGGAGAGCCCATTATAACACATCCCATGGCCATTTAGTGGCAGGCAGAGAGCAAAGGTAATTGGAGAAGCATCTGGCTTTGCCCTATTAGCCAGAGACACAATGACAACACCATTCTCTGGGACTTCTGGAGGACCGCCCCCCACCCCCGGGGGCCTGGGAGGATGACTTTGTCATTCTGCATCTGGTTATAGGCAGATACATCTGTAATGCCGCCTGCTCTCCACTGGTCACCAAGTACCCATGGAGGGGCAGATGCTGGAGGAAGGTGGGGAAGGAGGCTTTTGTATGGACAAGGTAGTGCATTCCTCACTCCTCAATGACCAAAAAAGTTCAAAATGCAGGCATACAACTTTCAGTTATGGTTGTCTATGTTATTAACAGGGTACCAGACTATATTTGCAGTACATTTGGACCTCCGTATCCATGGGGGTTTGGTTCCTGGACTTGGTGCATAGACCAGAAACTGCTGATAATCCTATTAAAATAATGGATTTCCAGTAAAACCATACCTTAGAGCTAGAACAAATCTAGAGAGGAGATCTATGGCACGTGTCCCTGTTTTCTGTCCTGATATCTGAAACTGTGGATGTTAGTTCTGTGGATACAGGATTCTGACTGTATAATCCAATGTAAAAGTAAGCCCCACTGAATTCAGTGGGACTTACTCCTAGGCAAATATGTATAGGGTTGCAGCCTAAGTCCAGAAACTTAGTTTCTCAAATAGCTTACAAACTTTTCAGCAATCATCATCATCATCATCATCAATAATAATATAAATTAATAATACAAAAACTCCAATACACCTTTAAAATGATAATACATGCCTAACTTTATTTTGTGATTTAAAAAATACCTATGCAGTTGGGTTTGGGGGAAGAATATGCAGTGCTTCATAAGTCTGCATTAGTATTGATGAATGTTTGCCTTATGTTAAAATATTTTTCCAATTTGGTTGCCCAGTACTCTGACCTCTACTTGTCCTCCTCTCCAGATAGAGAATTTGTTTCATCACATTGGTTATAAGAGGCAGATTCATTGCCCTGATTGTTTTTCATAATGAAGTGAACTCATATGTAAATAGTCTGGAAAATGTGCTCAGATGCTTTGCTGACTTCTCAGCCATAGATCAGTAATTAGTCTTCTCTGGGGATAGGATGAGATAAAAGAGGAGCAGGATTACATTATCTAACTGAGTCATCATGAATCTCATATTCTCCCTGCATCTTAAAAGCTGAAACTTTAGTTATAGCTTTCAGTGTTTTTATGAACTGTGATTCAAGGGATTATTGTTTGTGTCTAATTTGGCTTGGTTTGCAAAGAAGATGCAATACCTCACTGATAACATTCTTCGTCAACCAGTGTGGATATATACCTGACTGTGTCATGATTTAAATCAGAATCAGTAGCTCTACATTTTGACTTTCACTGCAGTCCTCACTCTGCTCGTACGTGGGGTGAATTCACCTGCTATTAAAATACTGCTTTTCCCAGCACCCTGTACAACCTAAACACTATGGCTGGGGCTGTGATTGTGAGCCAGCCCTAGGGCCATGAATTAAGTTGTAGGGGTTAGTTAACACTTTAAGCTTCACGAATGGGGTCTGTCAGTAGGTTGAACACAGCAGTTTTAGACAGATGCCATGTTGAGCAGAATATGAGGTGCAAGACTGCCAGGCATTTACACTCAGCTTATATATATTTCTTACAAAACCATGTAATGGTCACAGCAGATTAACAAAAGTCTATGACAGTTGTACAACTTCCCAGTAATGAGTGAGGAATGTTTCTTAACTGCATATGCCACACTTGTTCTTTGTATATCATACTGGTGTTCCAGCTGGTATTCTTTAGCAGCAGAACATGTCAAGATGTTTTGGGACAAGGCTCAAAATATTTTGTACGTTTAACTTAACTTGAAATTGCTAAGAGCTCACAACATTTTCCGTGTCTAAGCAGAATTTTTCTTCAGCCTGGCTCTACCATATGTGACTCTAGCAAGCACCTTCTGACCTTTCTTCTTCAATCTCCCCTTCGATCCTTCAAAGCTCTAAGGAGGGAGTAGGAAACCAAACCATATAAGAGTGGGGAGGACTTCAAAGAACTGGCAGGCAGGATTAGGCCACTGGGTCAGAACTTTCCTCCAAAAGCTAAAATGGAACATTCTGGAGCAAAAACATCAACCAGTGATTTTAACAAATGTTTTGGAACAACTATTTGTTTGAGGTATGAAAATTGCTTTCTAAACTCATCTGCATTTCCTCTGCATGAAGTCATCTGTCTATCAGACCTCATGCTCTACAAATGATACCTATTAAAAAGAAATCTTTCCTCCCCAAAGACTTATTTATAGTGTCTTCGCCAAACTACTTGTCACTCTTTTTTAGCCCTTTGGGGAATATAGGTTCTACAAGGCTCTGCCTGTTCCATCAAATTAATTTGAAAGCTCACGTTTAATCCCAAGCATGCATTTCATGAAATTTTAAAATGTGCATCTTTGATGCTGTGCATCTAACAAGCACAGGAACATCCTTAATAAAATATTCAGCACAGCACCACTTAAATAACTGATGCCAATGCTTTTTAAAATAGTAAATAGGCAGTCATTCACTGAGAAGTGATTGCCCATTAAGAAATATGTCCTTTGTACCATTTCTGATACTTGCTTACTCCAAAAATAATTGGGTGCAATCCATCTATAATCAGACAGAATCTTATATATGCTTACTTGGTAGCAACCCCACTGAAAACAATAGGACTTACTTCTAAAGCAGCATGAGCAGGGTTGCAGTGTCAATGTGGAAACCACTTTATTCCATGTGAATTATAATGTATGCCTACCTCTGTACTAAATAGCTTGAGAAGAGAAAAAAAGACATAGAGCATGATCTATCCAAAGCAAGACTAGCTCAAGGAATTTTGCTGCCTGAAGCAAAGTGGTTGAGGTAGACTGAACTGAGGACTAAATCTCATTCCAGCACTGGCAGTGGGATAGAGGTCTCTACCACACTTAGGGAGAGCATCAGAACTTGGAAAGTTACTTTTAAAAGCAATTAGTTATGGTTCCAAGGCTCCTGTAAGTAGATAGTTACTATTAGAGTTCTAAGTTTCAAAAATGAAACCTGTATTTTGTTTCTCAACAGTAATGAAGATAATGGCATTCTAGTTATATTTAAAAAAACCTTGAATGCTACAAGCTGATGGCCTCTGACATAAGGCACATGCTTTCCCGTCCTTGTGGTTGTCTCAGGATTCACAACAGAGTGCAAAGAAGGAGGAGGAGATAGCATGTGAATCAAGTGATATTCAGTTTTACCATGTGAGACCACACCATGATAATTGTGAAAGTAACTAAAATTGTAGGCAGCAAGGGGATCTTGTAAGCACCTTTGAGACTAACTGAGAGAAAGAAGATTGTAGCGTAAGCTTCATAGACTTAGTCTACTTCCTCAGATGCTGGACTTACACTGTGAAAAGGCAGACAATATTCCTCATTAACTTTCAATAGTAGTGTAACATATATTAGGTACTAGAGAAAGGAATTAACTATGAGCTATTTGTATACAGCCACTGTGGTATAGTGGATGGAGTGTTAACCTAGGACACTAGGAGACCAGGGTCTGAGTCCCTGCTTGGCCATGGAAACCCACTGGGTGACTTTGGGCAAGTCACACTCTCTCAGACTTACACTCCTGGGGTTAGTAGTTTTACAAGGTCTTTAGCCTTCTCTGCCAAAAAGTGCTGGTGTCTCACAAAACTACAAATCCCAGGATTCTGTAGGATGGAGCTAAAGCACTTAAAGTGGTGTAAAACTGCATTATTTCTACAGTGTAGAAGTACCCCTAAGAGGAAGGCCAGGACAAATCCCCTCGGAACAAATTTTGCCAGGAAAACTCCATGATAGGTTTGCCTTAGGGTCATCATAAGCTAGAAGTGCCTTGAAGGCACACAATGGACTTGACTACATGGGGGGTAAAAATACAGATGAGATTTGGACTACTTTGGCCTGGAGCTGCAGCACATGAAATTCAGACTACTTTGGCCCAGATTTAAGCACCACACCTGCCAAAGCCTGAATCTGCATTGGATTTTTACTTGGCTTCCATTCAAACAGGTTACTCACGCTTGACTCTGAGCTCCAGGAAAAGCAAAGCCCCAGTGGTAGTCACCATCTCTGAAGCCAAAACAGGTGGCTAGCCTTATGATGGCAGGACAGGTACCTGTTCTGACTTCAGAGAGAATGACTACTGCTGGCACTTTGCTTTTCCCAGAGCTCAGAGGGAGGATTGTGCACCAGAAAATCAAAGCCCCACTGTTATGAAGCCAAAGCAGGCAGCTAGCCTCACAATGCTGGGCTTGTCAGGGCTTCTGACCTCAGAGAGAGTGACTACCACTCGGGCTCCGCCTTTGGAATAAGAAGTAGCACCAAGAAGGGGGAAACTGGTGGTGCCTCAGGCCACACTTATCCTTCCGCTCCTTCCCACTGTTACCTACCCTGACACCCCCAGCCCCATACCCATGTGGCAATATTCAATAATTGGGTCAGCACATGGTCTTCCATGCAGTGTAGCAATTAATACAAACCTGGGAAATTCCCCAACTAGGAAACCCAAAGACAAACATTGCTCAGTCAGGAATGCACTTAAGGAGAGGCCATCTAAATTCTAAAGAAATGCTAATGTGCAAAGCAACTGAAGGCATGACTAATCCCATCTGCCAAGACTGGCAAACTCAAAACCTGCAAATGACCCTCCATTCCTTTACCCTACCAAACAAAGGATGTTGCTTCCTCTCTTTCATTCACAAAGTATTCAATCATTAAAATGCCATCTACATATCTGGAGTGCCTTTGTATCACCTTGAGCAACTCGAGAAGCATTGTCTTCTGCTCTAAGTCCCATCCCCAGAAGGCAAATATTGACTATAAAAACTCTTCCAAAACTCCACTCAAGTGCTCATGGGTTCCTCATGATGTACATCAATCTGTGCAGCCATTCCAGATCGGGACCCCCAGTCTGCTGGCTTCCTCCATGACCTCATCTCTTCAGGAAAAGGTGTCATATCACCCACTGGAAACCCCCCTCTGTTTTCTTCTATTGAATACTCCCCACTTCATTCGTTAGTCTTGTGTGAATGCTTGAAGCCTGAATGTGTGCATGAATGTTATTATTACTTTTCCAAATAAAGATCATTGTTGTACTATCTAGCTAATGTCTCCTCAATGCTGGTATAGTTGATCACAAGGTCCTGCCGTTATCTCCCTCTTGCATTGCCAAGTTGAGTACATCAATCCCCCAAATTAATGTTGATATTCAGAGGGTCTTGATGATCCCTAAGCATTTAGGGCAACACCACCTGCACCCCCAAATCCAGTGCAGATAGATTGCTTACATGTCAATTTTCTCTGGGTTTCAAGCAAACTCTGGAGAAAACTGTATATTTTCTCAAACCCAGATTAAGGGGGTATTCCCCAAGTTTGGTGAGAATAGGACCATACATCCTGTGTCACTATTGTACCAGATTTGGGCAAAAGGCTGCACATCATGTAACATTATTGGGTTGGATTGGGGGGGGGATTCATGGGTTTTCCTTGGTATAGATAAGCCCAATAACAGATCAGCTACTGTACTTGTAACTACTTTCCCCAAGCTTCATGCAGCAGGCTGGGCTGTGGGGCAGGAAAGCTCATGTGCACTTCCTCTAAGATGTCTGATGTTTCAAGAGGAATGGTTGGAGGAGCTGCTGCCACTCCCCTACTCCAACTTCTGCTGCTTGAGGCAATTGCCCTACTTTGTCTAAAGAAGAAAAAGGTTCACATGATAAGGCTTACTCTGAGCCAAAGCTGAGCCCATGGAAGCTTCAGAGATTTGAACCAGACAGATCTCAGTATTTGCCCAACACAAACAAAGGGAAATTTTAAAAGTGCTTGACACTGGCTCAACTATACCCATTTGTGGTAATGATAAAAATGTGTTATAAAATAATACAGTGTATGTCACATATAAAAATAAAAAAAAATCTCTCCATAAAGTGTTTGTTAGTAGGAAACAGTGTCTGAGGTTCTGTTTTTAATTTTCATAGCGGGGTGATGCTGTTTCATTCAAACAAATTACCCGTGCCTCCTAGAACTTATCCGCCATACTGTGGTTTTGAATATCTTTAGTAGGACTGAATCTACTCAGGAGAACATTTCCTGTAAAACAGATTTTCCACTGAGAAGTCTGCTGGTAGGGGTGGGGGTGCAACTTACATGAAATAAAACACTACAACAGAGACCAGGGAAAATAAAATGGAATGCACAAAGTCTTCTAAAATTATATCAGAGCTGGTGTGACTTTTTCTTCAGCTAAACCCCAAGGGGAGGCTGTGACTAGCTGTGAGCCATTTCATTGCAGAAGCATCTCTCCACAGGATCCTGGGGTTGTGCTAAAAAGGAACAGCAGCAGAGGGTCCAAACCAGTGTGTTAAGCAAGGAAATCAGTCATGATCACCTGATTTAACCCCAATGTCACAGGCTTCAGTTGGAAGTTTTCATCTCAAACTTAACTATATGGTGGCAGATTTCAAAGGCAGATAGAATCATAGAGTTGGAAGAGACCACAAGGCAGTGCATTCCACTATTCCTCAAGTCTAACACTTGTGGGAGGTTTTGCAGTTTAAGGCAACACAGGAATATGTGACTAAGGAGTTTTGAAGCATTATTTCAATATTTATATTTGTATTTATTTTACATGTATAGCCTGTCTTTCACCCAAAGAACTGTGGGAGGGGTGTCTAGCTATATTTCTTTCATAGAGGGCAATGGTGGGTGGAAGCTCCCATGTCAGTGTGGTACTGAAGCCACTCAAGATTTTCTCAGAATTACAAAGGAGCTTTCCAAGGGGCTAAACCCTATCCATGAAATAGGTTCAGCATATGGGACAACTCCTTTAAAAGTTCAGACTAAAACCTGTAATATGTGGGGAAATAATCATTGTAATGTAAGCAATCTTGTGTATCTCATTCACATCCTAAGTCTAGGTTTTTTCCCTGCATGCTTCTGTTCTCCCAAATTCCCTTTCTCTTATTTCACTGGGCACTTCCAGCTAACTGGAGTGCTGGGTCATTCAACACGTGACCTAATTTAAATTTTATTGCTCTGTGTAAGTTCTCTTTTAAGTGAGAGTCTCCATGAGGCTCTAGCCATCTTAAGCCATATTATCTTTGTTTAGCCATCTTTTCTGCAACCATGCCATGATGTTCACCATGCAGCCTCTTACCGCTATAGGCTGGGCGAGTCTTTCTACCCTAAATCCTCTTAGTTAGTTAGGAACCTTTTTTAAAAGTTTGTTTTAGTATATAGATTGAGATTGATATACCTTCAGTAAACTTTTGATTTGCATTTTTAAACTGACTCCTTTGTTTTTGTAATGAGTCTAATTTAACTGGGTGATCTCAGAGACCACAGACCTCTGAATACACTTTTAAATGTTAATTGAGCTTTGTCAGTCTGCATTCCTAAGTTGCACTCTGCATGAATTTAAAAGTAAATGAAAGTAAATCATAAATCAGTGGAGAAAACTGAAGCGGAATGGCTACCTGTGTTTAAATATTGTAGAAAAAGGTGGAATATAGCGGATGACATTGATCTTTAACAAGAGAATCAATTATGGTTCAACAGTTCAGGAATATATTTAGAATTCGGGAGAATAGTAATAAGAAAAAGGAGAGAGATACGGAGGAAATGAGAGAAATCATAAGAACCAGGGTGGGAGAAATATAATGAAATAGCGTTAAAATACGGCTTGAATCTACTATGAAATAAATAGAGGAAAAATGTGTGTTAAGAAGGACGGGTGGAAGGAGGGGGAAAAAAAACCTCTTAGAGATATTTACTACGATGGAAGTCATGTTTTTTAATTTTAACTCATTTAACGAAAATCATATGGATAAGCTAAGACAAGGGAATAAAGAAAGGGGGGGAAGGAGTAGGTTACCCCCAATATTTCTGTATCCTTAGTCTGCTATGGAATTGAATATGCAAACTTAATAAAAATAATTAAAAAAAAAGTAAATGATTTTTAACTCTTTTTTAAAGAAGATAATTTTTGTTGCTTTTAAAAGGACTAGATCCTGGAATTTTAAATACAATTTTATTTTTAGCTTCATTACCTCCCACAAAACCCAGAGTGTATTCACTACTCTACTGACATGGGATCCACCAAGCCCGCACTAGCTGAGTGATAGTGACTAGTAATCCAGTCAGTTTGATGACTGTATGGGATTTGAACTCAGGTCTCTAGTATTCTAGTCCAGCATTTTAACCTCTGCACCACATTGGTTATACTTGCTGTTTCCCCCCCCTCTTACAGCTGGTCCCCTTTCCCCCCTTTCCTCCAACTGGGGTCACTTCTAGCTTAATGGTGTTGCTCAAGACCCATTAAAATGTATTTTTATTTATCTGTCATTTATTCAAATTTTACCTTCCTTTCTCATGGCATGGGGCCTATCATAACAATATAGAAATATAGTCGCCTTCATAATAATAACGTCACAGTAGTTTAAAAAACAACTTTAGCCCTGTGGAGGGCGGTGGATTGGATTCCATGATGATGAGGATACACCAAGGCTCTATATGACAAAGGGCATGACTCAGCATCAGTGGTACCACACGTGCTTTGCACACGGAACATTCTAGGACTTTATCAGATGCGGCAAATATGGTGTCATAAAGATGCCTAATGATCGCGAAAGTACGTGCATACCAGACAATGATGTCCTTTCGCAATCGTATCTTCTGTACTTCTTTATTGACAGCCCAAGCCATCAATAGATGGCTGTGGTGCTTTGTTGCCGGCCTTGCCAGTATTTGAAACTTCGTGCCATTGTGCTCACATGAATGCAGCATGAATGACAGAACACTTCTGGGTGAGATCAGGACTGCCAGGTACGGGACTCTCTTTTTATGATCCCCCCAGTGTACTTGGGACTTTTAAAGTCTGTGTCTGTGCTTGTGATAACTTTTTATGTCTTTATTTTACTTTTATTTTTAAATAACTTCTTGCAAGGTTTGCAGTGATCATGAGCATGGAAGTGAATGGAGCTTTCGACTTCACATTGAATGGAGCTCTGTTCACCCTCCATTAGTGCATGGGCTGTCTTTTACCAGGACTAAAGATAAGGTCTGGTGGAGGTGGGTTCTTTTGCAGGCATAAAAATGTTTTAAAATATGCTGGCAAAAGAACAACAATGGGGAGGTGGTCTGATAAAGTCCCTAGTCTCCATCCCCAGTATTAGCAAAACTCCACCTTGAATGTCTGAAGAACTGCTGCCAGTCAATGCCAACAGTAGTGCCAACTAGATGGACAAATGACTTAACTTGCTATGTTCCTACAGAAATACTGCAAGTGGGGTCAAAAAGATTTGAATAATATATAACAAAACTGGAAAGAAAAGCTCAATAAATATATTCTTTGGCAGAACTTGGGATAGTACTTTGAAGATGAATGGCCATCTACAACTGAGTAGTGTTAGGAAGATCCTCTGTATGGCTTCTGCAGGCTCTTATATCCATTCTTTCCAAAAGTAAGTGTCAAGGTTTTGCTCTTTGGTTGCTTGCACTGCTGTAGTTGAGTGAGGCATGAGTGAGCAGGAATTAGCCCAGGTGAACCTCAGCCTTGTGAATGTTTTCCCTCCTCACTCTTCCTCTTGTGCCAGCCAGCTGGAGGAGTTCGGAAGCTTCTATTTGTGATCTTGCTTTGTCTCCATTTGTTGTGTCATCTGGAGACAGAAATTGCAGCTTACATGAATTATGACCAATTTCAAACAAGTCAAATTCAAACCAAGCCTAGTCTGTGGCCCCCTGGCATGGTGCTGTCCATGGGCCCCTGCTGTCTCTGCCTTTGGACCACAGCTAGATGCCTCACTTTCTTATCTTCTCCCCCAGTGTGTGTGTCTCCCCAGTGGATAGGTGGTAGGACCTCTGAACAGGAGCTAAGCCAGTCCAATGCTCTGCTGTGATCCACAGTGTTTGGACATCATTTTGGTTTTGCCCCAAATGCTGTACTCAGTATTCATGTTTGGAATTGTATTTTGTGTGATCTAAGATGGCCAGCTGCTGCAGATCTGACCAGTTTCCATTCCAGACCACACATTGGGGTGGGGGGGAGTGACTGGCAATGGCAGGGACAATGATGGTTTGGGGAAAGTGATTTGGGTTGTAAGGAAGCAGCAGTGCCAAGAAGAGGCCCTGTTTGGTGGACATGGGCTATTCTGAGTATAGTTATTTCAGATGCAGCTACAAACCATAGTTACTGAAGCTGTTAGTGAAGATTAAACACAGAGTTCTGAAATCCACATGACACAATAAGTTGTGGTTAATCAAGATGGAAATCTTTCAAATTCCTCCTCTTGACCATGTGAGAGGAGAGGAGAATGGGTAACACACAAGCAAAACTCTTGTTGTGGCTTGTTTACATCACACTAAACTATCAGTATGGCATGTGAATATGGCCTTTATGTGATCACAGAAAAATTTAAATTTAAATCTTACCTTTTTGGCATGATTCACCCATAAATGATATATAGAGAGAGTATGTATTACCATGGCAACATCTATATTTGAGAAGGCAGCTGTGAAAAAATATTTCAACTTTCCTTGCCTTTGGCAATGGAACATGCTTGGCAGCAGTTCCGGTCGTCATAACACAGAGCATCTTGTGCAAAGGTTTAGGACAATGGGATTTGTGAGTGTTGTACCAATCAGCTGTGAATCCATCTGTTACAGCTGTTTCAATAATGGCCAATTCTATGATTAAATTTCATTGCAATTTTAGCAGCTAAAGAAAAGAAAGAAGTGGATTTGATACTGCATGGAATTTGCCTCAGCTTCATTCAACTGACATTTCCAGATCAGTAGACCCTAATGGACCTAACGCAGCTATATTTGACTGCACTTCTCCATCCCCCTCCCCATCAATACCAATGGAATATACAGTTTTGCTTCCAAGAAGAAAAAAACAACAGGAACGGTAACTTGCATCCAAAGTTTCTGCTGCTTTTGCCCAATCTAGTGGACCAGATTGTTAGTGCAGCACTCAACCAGTGATGGCACTTTGATGATGATGATGATGATGATGATGTCTTTCCCACCTCCCCCTATGGATTGAAGCAGGGAACAACAACATATTAAAATACAACACATAACATTAGTTAAAAACATATAACATCAGTTTAAAAGAACATATAAGCAACTGTGGGTTCAGTATTAGAAGAAGGTGGGATACAAACGAAACAATTAAAAATAAATAGCAAAATATATTCGGCTCTGCCTCTCTTGCTGAGCCTATCGTGCTTTGCCTCTTGTCAAACATATATTTGCCCCTGTACCTATTGAACACCTTGCAAGGTAAGCAGAGCTGCCTCCTTCCTGATGCCGCAGTGAATGTTTAATTAAATACTTAAATGAGTCACATCACTGTCTCACTGTGGTACAGTTACATGGATGCTTAAGTCAAGGGATATTTTCTGGAGTGGATATACATGAATTAGAAGCTGCTCTAGCTGGTAGTAAATTTGCAGTGATATTCCATGATTTGTGTAAGTGCGTTGGTTGTGTTCTTTCATTAATCATGGGATGGTACTGCTCAGTCCTAAAAACTGGTGTTGGGATTTTGGAGTTTGGTTTCTCCTCATTTTCATGAACTGCTGGCCACCCAACAAGGAGAACAATCAGAGCAGTCAAGAAACACTCAGAAACAAACCTCTCCAGCCATAAATGGATTTGGTTTGCAAACACAGTCTTCCAAATGCAAAAATACCATTCAGATAGTCTCTTCTCCCCCCCCCCCTCCTCTCTCTGGCTTTTCTTCGCAAACGAAGATTCAGGAAGGATACTGGATTTGTCCTTCGAGCCTGTGCAATGGATTTTTCTGGTGGAGCGCAGTGTGCACAGAACTGGCCTCACCCTTTAAACCAAAGGTTCATCTGCTGTGGCCTTGCAAGCATGGATGTAGCAGCGAGGTCCTCAGGTCATAGGTTTGATTAGAGTTTCCTTCTCTTAGATGGTTGACCTTACAGGGTTGGACGAGCACCATCTGCCCGGGTTTGGGATTAGAGTTTTCCTTCTCCTAGGACGGTTGCCACAAGGCTAGAGAGCCCATCCTGCCCTTTGACGCTCTTTGTCAGACCCTTCGGTTTTGACCTGTCTGGCATGGGAGACCCTACCAGTGGCTATTATGCCACCGCCAGCATAGCTCAAAACATCATTAGGGTACGCAAGCCTCTCTCCCACGACAAGGGGGCGTCAATGGATAGGTCAGATTAGTACATCTCTCCAATAAATAGTTGTTCAAATTTGTTTTTCCAACAGCTTTTATTTTTAATCAATTACAGACTTGGATTTTATTTTCCTGAATAAATAGACATGATCACAGAAATATCCTCTAGATCAGTGCTTCTCAGGCTATATGAAGTGGAGACTGGCAGAGGTTTTTTTCCCCTAATGCGCCACTGCGCCAGGGAACTGTGGCAAATTTCTGCTCATTAGTTACAACTGTTTCATTATTTCCTGGAAACTCATCACAGACCGGCAGATGATTGCTCATGGACCAGCACCAGTCCATAGACCACCACTTTGAGTGGCATGGTTCTAGATAATAAAAACGTTCCTGTTGAACTATCCTTACTTCTTTACTAATAGCAATAACATTTTGGGCAGGATCTGACATAATGGCACATGAAACCACAGCATATAAAATGTACAGGTGATTTGTTATGTGTACTGTATTTCTATTATCTTAGTAAAAAGAGTACATAGAATAGAAATGCCTTTGATTCACTATCTTCTTTTGCTTAATGGAAAATAAAGAGCATTTCCTTATCAGTAGCACGTACTAACAGGCTTGATTTAATGTTGTTCTGTTACACTGTAAGAGTTGCCTGCTCACCCTGTAGATTCCACTGGGATATATGATTCAGACTGCAGGCCATGGGAGAAAAGATTTCAGTACAAGATATTCTGAACTCTTTTAGCACTTGCCCAGTGTCTTGTCTTTCCTGGGATATATACAGCCAGAATGGAGATTTAACACTGAGAGCTTGAGGACCAATGGAGATTGCTAAGCAACTTGGAACTTCCCACGAACAGTCAACAACTTGAAGGAAGAGTTGTTGTTTTTCAGATAGGAGACCATCTGCATTTATATTGCTCCCTAAACAGTACTTTTTAAATTAACTTTAATTTATACCTGTATTCTATTGCCTTCCTGGAAGTTAGGCAGCTGTTTGAAAAACTATCCACCTGCATCACTTTTCCTGAAGACTCATGCCCATCTCTCAGAAAATAGAAAGAATGGTCCCCAAAGATTTGTTGCTGCTCAAAATCTACTTTTTATTAAATATGGAACAATACTGGCTTTTCAGTCCAGCTTCAAAGAGGAACAGATGACCTTTTGACTATGATTTATAAACATCACCCACAACCCTAAGGGAAACATGCTTTGATCTTCCAGCAAAAAGCAAGCGAGAGGCTCTGATGGAACGTACTATGAATTGGTAGAGTCCCTGGAAGATGCACTGAGGGCCCGGTGAAAGTGAAGCAACCAGTGCAGAGGGAGGGAATTGTAAGAGGATTTCAGAGTGCAGTTGCAGCAGGACCCCAAGGGGCGTCTCCAACTGCCTATTCTCAAGACACTCTGCAATTGGAAGCACACTGTGACCATCATTGCCCAGTGTACTGATCTCTAGTACCTCAGAAAGGCTTTGGTTGGCTGCAAAAGTAAGTTTGAGGGAGCACTGACAGCTTTTAACTGGTTGTTCAGAAGGGTTTTTAATGGGTTGTGCAGACTATCTTTTATTTCAAATATTTTCATATTACGTTTTAATAGAATTGTCTATGGTACTTTTAATTTTTGTTTGTTTGCTTGTTTTTGGAGAGTCAGTGCAACACAGTGTTGAGTATTGGACTAGGACTCTGGAAGACCAGGCTTTAAGTCCCTGCTTGGCCATGGAAATCCACTGGATGGCATTGGGCAAGTCACACTCTCTCAGGTTCAGAAGAAGGTACTAGCAAACCCCCTTTGAACAAATCTTGCTTAGAAAACTCTATGATAAGGTCACCTAACAGAGGCTTATTGCATGCTGAAATAAAGTGGCAGTGCAGCCAGGTTTCATATTCTGTGCTGCCTTATTGTATGACATCATAGCTCTTCTGTTCCGGTCCTGTGGGAGACCAAGGTAAAGCCTCATCTTTTTGCTAACTGGAAAGATATGTTAGCAAAAAGTTGAGGTTTTACCATGGTCTTCCACAGGACCAGAATGGCAGAACATCAGAAGAACAACAACATCATGCGGTAAGGCAGTGTGGAAAGCAGAACCTTCTGGCTGCCCTGCTGCTTTACTTTGGAGTGCAATAAGCCTCATGGTTGCAATAAGTCAGAAAGGGACATGAAGGCACACAACAGCAACAATATTTTATACAGTGTTTTAGTTGTATGTTGCTATTAAACACTGTTGGAAGGTAATGAGTCTAAAAATAAAATTGTATTAAAAAATTCCAGGATCTAGTCCTTTAAAAACAACAAGAATTATTTCCTTTTAAAAGGAGTTAAAAATCATTCAGTCACTTTGACTTCACGCTTTATGCAGAGTGCGGTTAGCAAGCAGACTTAAGCTCAATTATCATTTGAAAGTGTATTCAAAGATCTGGGATCCCCCAGTTAAATTAGACTCATTACAAAACAAAGGAGTCAGTTTAAAATGCAAAACAAAGTTTACTGAAGGTATATCAGTCTCAATCTACATACTAAAACAAACTTAAGAAAAGGTCCCTAACTGACTAAGAATGGGTAGGAAAGACTCACCAGCCTACAGCCATGGCTGGGTTCCGATGCATCATGGCATGGTTACAGGAAAGCTTAAGATGCCTCCATTCTGATTGAGAGTCAGATTCAGAAAAAAAGCAAGTTACACAAAAGCAATAAAATTCAAATTAGGTCATGTGTCGAATGACCCAGCACTTCCAGTTGGCTAGAAGTGCTCAGTGAAGTAAGAGAAGGGAATTTTGGGAGAACAAAATGCATGCAGGGAAAAAACCCTAGACTTATCTAAGATTGTGAATGAGGTACACAAGATTGCTTTTACATTACAATGATTATTTCCCCACATACAACAAACACCTTGGGTTTCATATTGGAAGAAAGGTGGGATATAAATTAAACAAACAAAATGGACAAAGAAAGCCATTCTGTGCCATACACCAAGCGGCAGCAAAGTGGGCTGGTGTGACCTGAACTGACCTCTAAAAGTAAAGGCACAAAGCAGTAGTAGTGCTGCCGAGGCAAGCCGATGGACTGTGAAGGGTAGTAAGTGGTAAAAATTAGTGGCAGAGCATCAGTGCTCAACCAAGTGGCTGTGGCAGAGGCAGCAAGGCAGGAGGATAGTCGGTAGTTGTGGTGAGCAAAAGGGAGCCACGTACATGATCCCCCACACCTTCCAATCAGTCTCTTATGGTCTCTTTGACTTGGTCTCCTGGAAAGATTGAGCCTGTCCAGCAACAACACTGCATGGGTAAACCAGTTACAAGTTTGGTACTGCCACAAACAATTGGAAGGTCACCTAAAGTTCAAATGAGGAAAGCTGGCTGTCCAGTTTGCCCAACCCATGCTCATCCTGAAGTTATGTGTATTGGTGATGAAGGCAGAGACAACAGCCCAGTGCTGGCCCTTCTTTGTACAAATAAAAGGACTTGATTGTAAGGCCAAAAGGAACATATGCTTCTCATTCCTACTATAGGTAGTGAACAGAACTTGTAAAAATTACCTTTTTGAACTAAAACTCCCAGAATCCCCCAGACATCATTGCCACCATGATGGTCTGAGGATCCTGGTAATCATAATCTAAAAAGTAACTTCTCTAAACTTTGGGAAATGGTTGTACTTAGTTCAGGATTCTTTTTCCTATAGGGACTAAATTTATGGTTCTAGGAAGCCATTCCTGTGCACGAAGGAAATCTCTCTGTTTAGTCCATGGCACCTGACATTCAAAGACATGCTGTTGCTGAAGCTTTTTAGTATCATAGCTAATGGTCATGAATGGACTGAGCCTGCATTCATCTGTTCCTGTTTAAAGCCAAATAAGCCACTTTCTGGAACACAGAGAGCAGAAGTACAAATGAAAGTCACTTTCCATGATGTGTAAAACCATTCTCTCTCTCTCTGGCTTTTCTTCGCAAACGAAGATTCAGGAAGGACTCATCCCCTTTGTACTGTCTATTCTCCTTTATGGGTGTGAAACATGGGTCAAAACCATTCTAATACAGTCATCCCTTCACATTTGTGGGGTTAGGTTCCACAGACCCCCGTGAATGTGAAAATTCCACAAATAAAGACTGCCCTCCCCCTCCCTCCCGAAGCGACCATGGGGCATGTAGTCGCTTTCCCCCTCCCCCCTCCCTCCCAAGGCCACCACAGGGCCTCAATTTCCAAAATAATTCAACATCACCTTCTCACCATATGTAAAAGATCTGAACTTTCTCTTCCACACTGAATTTCAAACAGAATAAGTAGGGTTTTGTTTTTTTCACTGGAAGTTTTTTTTTTTAATTACCTTCACTGACTAACTGTGTTTGTGTGTGTGTGTGTGCTACTGCTTGACATCAGAGCAATCTGCTTTCTTCTTTTGGTGTTTTAAACATCTGGAACAGATGAAGACTTACATTATTGCTAAGGAAATGCATCCTATTTAATTTTTTTACATCTAATGCCTACACTCATGGTCTACCAGCAATATCTTTTATTGCTCCCTGAGCCAGTTTTATGTATGAGAAACTCTTTGTTGATTAGTACAGAGTTCCAGTTTCAGATCTGTGAAAAATGTAGTCAAAAAGACATCCATCCCCTGGGGTGTGACAATGATTTATTGTTGATGTGGAGCCAGCATATTGTTGCTCACCTGACTTTTCTAATATTGCTCATTTCTAGGTAGCTTCTTCCATTGTTAAGTATCTGGATCTACAATTGTTTTCAGGACAGGTCTAGACTAAAGTATATGATCCATCCAATAGTATTAGTGCTACGGAAGAAATAGCTTCCAGTGGCTTAAAAGATCTGGGCTTGTCATAGCAAGCTGCCACCATCAGTTGAATTCACAAAGCTATTAACGTGCCAAGTGCAAAGTTGTGGGATTAAAAACAACTTCTTGTTGTCATTCTGGACAATGAAGGCCTGCTGTCTCTCCTGGGTTCACTGAACTGCTGCCTCTCATGACAGAACAAAATAAATAAGAGTGAATTAATTAATTAAAGCTTCATATCTTCCAAATGCTAGATTGCACTCTGTTTCTCTTTCATGCACATGGGAAATAAGCCTCTTTTTTTTAATTGATATTTATACCCCACTCTTCAGCCACAAAGGTTACCAGGGCAGCTTACAATTTGTTTTAAGCAATAGCAATTTACAAATCTACACTGCATTAAGCAGTTTCTAATGTGTGTTAGCTAATTGCCCCCACAAGCTGGGTACTTATTTTACCAGCCTACGAAAGGATGGAAGGCTGAGTGAACCTTGGAGCCCTCTGGAATTGAACTTGCAATGTAGTGACTTGCAGTACTGGCATTTAACCACTGTGCCACCAGGGCATTTAAATCTGCCAACAGAAATGGCAAGCCTGAGTAGCTTTAAAAAAGCACTAAAGACGGATCTCTTTCGGCAGGCCTTTCCTAATTAGATCCCGGCCTCAGGGGATCCTGGCCTCGTTTAGTCCTCTGGCTATTTATTGTATTTATTGTTTTTAAATGTGATTTTAGATCAATTGCTTTTTAATTTATATTTGTTTAATATTTTTTATGGGGGAGGGTGGGGATGGGGGTGTTTAGGGATTTTTATCTGTATTGTGTTTTAATTTTTGTAAGCCGCCCCAATTGTTTTAATAGAGGGGCGGGGTATAAATAATAATAATAATAATAATTATTATTATTATTATTTGGACAATGAGGATCTGCAACCAGAGAACCTAGGGCCAAATCAGGTCTCCGAAGGAGCACCATTTAAACTTTATTGTTTTAATAGAAGAGATTCATGGAGGAAACTATGTCAGTAGCCATGTGAACTACAGGAAAAGTAGTTCCTGTATGCACATGCACCAAAATAGCATCGAAGGGCCTCATAAAACTGTCATTCCATACAACATTGCCCCATAGGTTGGATGTGTCCTGTAACGGTCCTCTGACAGTGGTAACAGCAAAAAACAAACATGCCAGGGTGGATTGACACAGATAGCTGGAGCCAAAAGTGTTCTTTTCCCCTAACATGCAAACCAAAATGGGGGAAAATAATTCCTCTAAATAATAATAGAGATTCTGTCATCACGGTGGGGAGTGGGCTCTAAAGCACCCTCCCCATCTCTTGGGGTAATGATCCCACCATTGCCCTCAGTGGATTGCTTTCTGTGACAACTCTACAGTTGTTTAGTATTTGAATTAAAAGACGTCCATACCAGAGCCTATTTGGCTGAAGAATTCAAGGGAAGGGTGCTCTCATTTTTATACATAATAAAAAGTGCCTTCATTAAAGTACACTGACTGCACTGAACATAAATTAGAGTTGTCAATATCAGCATTCTTCCCAGAGCCCTTAATTATCCCAGTGGGGTTTCTTTTGCAAAGAAGGAGGGATATGAAAACCCTTGGTATATTGTCTACAGCTAATTTGTTGAGCATACTAACATGTTTCTGCCCCTTAACAAAAACCCAGTGTCATCCATAGTAACTACATCTTTTACTAGGGAAGCAGTTTCCCCTATATAATTGCCCTAACATTAAAAAAAGAAATCCATTAGTCAGCTTCCATAAGAAATGCAAAGCATATCTGCAAGAAAAATGGTGATTTTGAGTGCCATCCCAGTAATATTATTAATTTCAATGAAGCCTATTTGGCCATAGTGTGTATTGGTCTGTTTCTTGATTCATTCATAGTTTCCCCCCTATCATTGCACCTTGATTAAACATTGGTAGGGCAGTCACTGGGAACTGATTAAAGTTGCTCTAATGTCCAGAGAGATGAGATGTTCCTAAAAGCTGGGGCACTGACTTCCATAGTCCTTTACCATCAGCCATACTGGTTAGGGCTTGTGAGAGTTGTAGGTAAAAATATCCAGAAGGCCATAGATCCTGACTACTGGGATACAGGATTATCTGAAGTACCAACAAGTGCACTGTGAAGGGCCAGAAGCCAGAAGAGAAATTGGGAGCCCCTTGAGCAAATACACAAAACCTCTAGTTTTCAGTTAGTGGCTGTTATTCTTTGGCTAAAAAGAATAAAATAAAGTATGGGGCTGGATTCAAACTTAGTCCTGCTTAGAACCAACCCACTGAAATCAATGGGATAAGTAAAATTGTGACCAACTTAAACTCTGTCAGTTTTAATGGCCCCATTCTAGACATGGCTAAGTTTAGGTCCAAACCCATGTGAAATATTTCATGTCTAAAGGGTCCTAGGCATGTGTTGGAGCTACACTACCAAATCGACCCAGCCTACATGATTCTATTGCTGTATGTTTTATTTCAAAATGTTTAATTAAAACCATATATATTTAGGAGAGGCAGCATGGTGTAGTGGTTTGAGTGTTGGACTAGAACTTCTAGAGACCATGGTTTGAATCCCTGCTCAGCTATGGAAATCCATTGAGTGACCTTGAACAAGTCACACTCTCAGCCTATGAGTAGAGCAATGATGAACCTCTGAATAAATCTTGCCAAGAAAACCCTATGATAGTGTTGCCATAAGTCAGAGTTGAAGGCACATAACAATAACACATATTTTAGGAAAGCAATGTGTGAAATATAGTGCCTTGTATACCAAACGGAACACAAAAAGGCAGTATTAATATAGCAGTAATGACCACCAGTTTGCCACTGACCTGATCCAACACAGAAATCATTAGCTGATTTGGGGCGGGGGGGAAATGATGTAGCATACCATTGGGCTAAGAAATAATTCCAGTCCTTGACAAGAATGTAGGAGTCCTGGTTTGAATTACTGTTCGGATGCACAAAAGTCTATTTTGAATCACATTGTTGGCCTTTAGTGAAATATTTGATGCCTGTTTTACAGTGCCTATGTTCCTCTCAAAACTAGTACACAGAAACAGCTTATATCTGGAATAATGTAATATATTCATTATTTGACAGTCTTCATTGCAAATAAATTGCACTGTAGTCTACATGAAATGTTCCCATTCAGATAGACATAAGAAGCCAGCAGAAATGGTTATAATTCCTATTACATACATTGGCAACATCGAGAACATTTTTAAAAGCCCATTCAGACAAGAGCTCAAGCTGAATTCACACCCACACAGCAAAGGCTTAGCTTAAATCCATCAGAAAACAATTCAGCTTAGAAAGACAGTGACATGTTAAGGGTGTTGAAATGGGTGAGAATGATCTGTCATAGCAAAATGCACTGAAGAAATATGATCTTGCGTACTCCCGTGGTTTGGCATGAGCTCAGTTATCCTCTTGCAGCATCAGGGCACCAAAGGCCACCTGCTAACAAGAGTCTAATAGAAAGAAAAGAAAACTGAGCCAATTCTTTTTGCAGGCAGCTAATCAATATTGCATTGACTGGAAGGTCCTAAATGAACAGTGCAAAGCCAGCTCATGTCACACGTAATTGCTATGATACCCTATCAAGATTGATCTATGCAATTTAAAATAAAGCATATGTTAATTTGTCATTGATTGGAATTAAAGTGAAACCTTCTGAGCATTACCTGCTGAAGAACAATATCGCAGTTGGCCTACGATACCAGAACAGAGGTGGAAATTGTGAGGCCCACGGGCTGCCCCTGGCCAAGGTGGGTTCCAGTGCAGCCTTTGAGGCCCCCTGGATTTCTGCTAACTCCATAAATCCTCTTGCATATAAATCCACAATGTTGGTATTCTGTATTGGGGTTGTATAGCACTGCCGTGGCATATGTCTGCATGAGGAGATTTACGCTATACTAAGGGGATTTTGGACTGAGGCCAATGTTTTACTTGCTCAAAATTCCATGAATTGTGAAAGTATGATGTGCATGCAAGGCAACCCATGGTTTAGAGAAAAATAATTCCCATACATGTTGTAGACCAGGGCTGAGAAATGTGTAACCTCCAGGCTGCATATAGACCCTGCAAAAGGCAAGAGTAAGGCTCATAGGACTATAAGCTCCTCAATACCCAACATTTAAAAATCCCTGTTCACAGATAACAAATATATCAAGAGAAGGCTAGAGTGGAGCTCTTCTTTGTGATATCTCAATATCCTTGTGTGCCAACAATCCTCCAGACCAGAAAGGATCCATATCTGTAGTATTGGAGATCACTCAGGTCTCCAGGCAGTACCCCACCAGCCTACATATATTTTACTGCACTGATTGATCTTTACACAGTTTTGAGGTACGGGGAGTGAGGGTGGTGATGTAGGCTGATGACTCTGTCCTGCTCTCACTCTGAACCAGAATTCAACAGTGCCTAAGGTTCAGAAGCCATAGTAACAAAAGGTATCCAGTGCAGGGTCAAAAGCTATAAATCAGAATAGCGTCTGAACAGTCATAGAGTCAGTAAACAGACCAAGGGTCAAAAGTCAAGTACTCACAGTAAGAAGTCAAGTCAAGAGGTGAAGTGAAACTTTGCTTCCAGTAAATCAACTGGAGGAAGTGCCCTGCTTATAAAGACAGCCAGCTCACCCAGCACCCACATTTTAACTTGTGTTTCACAGCAGTGTGCATGTATCCTTTCTCTCTGTCTGTGGGGGAGGGTTTGTGCCAGACATCAAAGCCTATGCTTTTCCCAGGTGCTTGGAGGTCTTTCTTCCACCTCCTCTTCCTGCTGTGAATCTTGTTGATCTGGGGCTTGTCTATAATTACTGACAATTCTGGTTTGCCTCCTCATTTTTCTGATTCACAGAGACCCTGGGCTTGTCTACACAACCACCACAACCAGTGAGGTGACATCAGCATAAGCAGCCACAGACTTCCCCCTTGTAAAGTCACCTTGGTGTAAGATGGCAACCCATAAACCAGTTTATTTGCATTATTTTTGTCCACATGTCTATGGCCACGCCACTTTATACCCCTCTCATCTGTCAAGTATGAAAACATATGTATTTCCACTTTTGTTGTCACATGCCCCTGCACTCCCATTGGATGACTGGAACAGACAGGAACCTTGTGATCTGATTGCCCACACACTATTTATTGATATATTGATATACTGATATGTGGTTTACCACACTACTGCAGCAGCCTTTTTTAAAAAAATGATGTTTGTGCTGCTCAAACTTCCAATTCCAACAGGGGGAGTGGCACTTCCTGGTGGTAAAGATCATGTGACTGCAAGGTCCTAACTATCTGTCCCGCCCAACCACCACGTTCCTCCCATCCACCAACGTGATGCCATCTCGGAGCACCAGCCACACACCCAATTATCCACATTTTGTGAGAAAGTTTGGAGTTATCCATGGTAATCTTTTTACAGCAGATTCTAGTCCTCAGCCACCTAAATACTCTTCAGCCACCATGAATCAAACATAATATTGTGTGTTCTATGTGCAGCAACTATGGGGTAAGTTTGGATTTTTTTAATAAGTGTAGACAAGGCCCTGGAGGAAGACTCAGCTGGCTATCAGACTGAACTGGAGGAGGATTTGGCTGGCTATCAGGCACCTGGCCTGGCTGTGGTATGTCTGCTTCATCTTCTAAAGGAAATGAGCTCTCAAGGGGTGTGTGTGATAGACCTGCCCAAGGTAGCACAACATTTACACCACTATACCACACTTGCTCTTGGCACAGTATTATCTCCTCTAATTGGCAGCAGCAATAGAAGGTGTCCATCAACAGAGGCCTTTTCTGTCACCTGCTGCCTAGTCCTTCTACCAGGAATTGCCAGGGACTGAACCTGCAGCCTTTTGCATGTAAAGCAGGTGCTCTGCCACTGTGCTATGGTCTACTCTGGGGGTGGAGAAAGTGTGGTCCATGGGTCACGTGTGGCCCAACCCCTTTTATATGGCCTCCAAGTCTCCCTGGAAGACAAATAAGCAAAATGATCTGCCATCAACATTTGGGAGTACCCATGGCCTCTGGCATAGTTTGCTGCTGAAAAATTGGTGACAAACCATTATAGTTTGCCCTCTATACCCTCCAGCCCAAAAAGGAGGAGAGAAAGGCAGAGGCAATGATGGATGGGGCTAATGTATTACTCCCACCAACTAACTCTGTCAGCTGGTTACTTTCTGAATATCAGGGTTGGTGGGAAAGGCAGAGGTGACTAACAAAACCATCTGGATTGTGACATAGACAGCTTTCTTAGTTAAAACTACCCTCACCTCAGAACCTGACTCTGACCCAAAGAGCCAGGCACTTAGGAAGTAGCCAGATTCCTACAGCGGGGCTGCCTATTAGTGTTGTGGGTACAGGTGTGTGGGCTATTGACTTTGCTTTCCTTCACCACTGCATTCCCCTCCCCCTCTTCCTTCTCCTCCCTGTGTAGGCCAGGTGGGTTGTTGGGGCAGCTGATTTCTTCTCTAGCAGCCATATATCTTCCACAGCCTTTAATAGTAGTTGTTCCCTATTGCCTATAATTTCAGCCTGAATCATTACTGATATGGGAGACTCCAGCCGTCGGATCTACTTAGCATAGCAACAGCATTTATATTTCTACACCACTTATCAGTGCAAAGCACTCCCTAAACAGTTTACAATGTGTTAGCTTATTGCCCCCAACAAGCTGGGGACTCATTTTACCGACCTATGGAAGGATGGAAGGTTTAGTCAACCTTCGAGCCCTGTAGTATTGAACTCACGACATTGTAGCTGCAGTATGAGCATTTAACCGTTGTGCCACCAGGGCTACTTGACTGTGCTTCCCATTCAAAATCTCACTCTTGCCAGACTGGGATATTGAAGGAGGTGGATTTTACTGATTTGCAGCTCATGTGTTAAAGCAGCAGTAGAGTAGTTCTCAGCTAAGAAAGAAAATGGGCCCAGTTTAGGCTAATGGTTACTCCAGATCAGACATCACAAGAGCAGCCATACCCAGAAAAAAACACAGGAATGAAGAAGAAAAACAGCCACCCAAAGGGAAGGTATTTTTACCATACATCAAAGGAGTCACAGACAGAATAGGGAAACTGATGAGGAAACACAACCTCCAAACAATCTATAGACCAACCAGAAAAATCCAAGAAATGCTACGCTCAGCGAAGGACAAAAGAGACCCTCTCACAGCTGCAGGAGTTTACCGCATACCATGCAGCTGTGGACAAATTTACATAGGGACCACAAAACACAGTGTGCAAACGCGAATCAAGGAACATGAGAGATACTGCAGACTGGGCCAGCCGGAAAAATCAGCAGTAGCAGAACATGGTATAAACCAACCTGGACACAAAATGCTATTTAAAAACACAGAAATTCTAGACCAGGCCAACAACTATCATGTCAGAACGGACAGAGAAGCTATTGAAATCCACAAACACCTGGACAACTTCAACAGGAAAGAAGAAACCTTAAAAGTAAACAAAATCTGGCTCCCAGATTTGAAATACAATAGAATTAAAACTCAACACTTACAAGCGAATTCCATCCAGGGACAGGGGTTTCCCAGCAGATAATGGCCCATCAACTAACCATCAGCCAAACAGACACTAACGAGCCTTGCATTGCTACACCCAGAAACTAACCATTCAATTACACAAATTTACATATACTCCCCTATAGGGGTTCACAGCATATAAACCCCAGACACACTCCTACCCAACCATTCTCTGAAGATGCCAGCCACAGATGCAGGTGAAACATCAGAAAGAAACTATTCCAGAACACAGCCTCACAGCCCGGGAAAAAAATCCAAGGAAAATCAATGGATGCCGGCTGTGAAAGCCTTTGACTTCACATCAAAATGTTATATGCCATCAGGTCCTATTGTACCACACTCCTTTCAGGTAAAAGGGGAAAAAGAATTGGGGTATATTGAGATTAGTAGTAAAAACAATTATAAAAAATAAATGATCCCTATAGCCCAAAAGTGTGGCCCTCAAGGATTTGAGCATTCTTGAAAATTGGCCCTTAGACCAGCTGGACTTACCCACCCTATTTTCAAGTAGGGGGGCAAAGGAAATGACATTTAATACTAGGCAAGAAACATTTAAATGTTTTAAATTTCTTTGAATATCATGCTATGGAGTAGCACTGTGCAACCAAGCAACTTAATGCCACTGGAAATATTGGAATCTTAAGGCATTTCTTCTGGGCATCATTTACATTTGCTTTTATTACCACCATAATTTTGCTCCTTTACTAGGCTGTTGCAAAAGCCCTTGTGGAAGAGTAATACGACAAACAAACCACAAAGCAGTTTCTGTCAACAGTGACAGCTGTAAGCCTAAATGGAAAAAAGTCAGATCTAGGGACTGAAGGAATAATGGCAAAGGTTTGGCTATTCTGAATTTGTGGTGCAGTGGTTTGAAATCAGTGTTCACATCCCTGCTTAGCTATGGAAACCACTGGGTGACATTGGGCAAGACACATTCAACCTCAGAGGAAGGCACAGGCAAAAACCCCTCTGAACACATCTTGCCAAGAAAACCCTGTGATGGGTTTGCCTCGTGGTCACCATAGTCAGGAAATGACTTGAAGGCACAAAACAACAAATACTTTCTAGAACAGACAGTTCCATTTTCTTGTGCATGGCTACTCAGGCAAGGCATAAGCTGGGATACTGACACAATTACCTTCTGTCTTGGGAAATATATATGCATAGCTTTGTACATACATATGCATAGCTTTGTACACACATCCAATTAACTCATAATTAAGGAGACTATATTTCTCACTGTTTTATGTAAACACTTTTAGCAAAGTCAAAAAGTAAGCACACATTCATTTCAGCCATGTTTTCAGGATTACTTCAGAATGTTTGTCTATTCATGAAGCATTGTCTTCACTCTGCACTGAATTCACTTGCCCTCAGTGCTGTCCCATGACAAAATCCAAACTGGCTATACAGAATTCCTACATCATCCATATTCACCATGCAGTCTTGATTATCTAGAGTCCTAAATGTAAGAGATTCAGCAGGCATTATTCAGCTAAAGACTTGCCTCAGTGAAGTAGCTGTATGGCAAAATATAATTAGATAGCTTTGTGATTTCTTCCTATTCATTGTTGGAATCCCAATTGGTGGGGATCATCCATGTGACTTATTGAGAAAGATCCAGTACGAAAAACATGGCACTGAAAGCAGTAGATGCAGGAAACTGGTAGTGAATAAGAATTTTTAAAGAAAGACATTGTACCAATTAAAGGACTGTTCAAGGAACTCCCAACTGCTTCCCTGATACTATTTCTAGCATGAAAATAAAAAAGAAAAACAACTGGCAAATTCCTATTTAAGATATGATTAACATTTGCTGATAGACATGCTGAGATTCAACTGATTACCTTCAGTTGAACTGCTTTACTGTGTTGTTTTCCTGTACATGGTTTTTAATTTGTTCACTGCTGTGCAATTTCCTTGGAAAGCAGTATACCACATTGTATTCCTCCAATCTTATATTGCAGTTATTTTCTCTATCCTTCAAGATTTATCCATGTAATTCTTACAATGCAGCTTTGGATTATTTTGTTTAAAAAAATGAAGACAGTAACAGCTCCAAAGTCAAAATTAATGGACTATTATTCTATCAGTAGCTCTGCTTTTATAGGTACATTTTAAAAAAAGCACTCAGGTTTGTATACCATAAATGTTAAAATGCTCCCTTCCCTCCCTCCTTTCCTTACTTATGTTACATTTTTACTAATATCTGATCTAAAGAAACATTATCTGAGAAGAATTGAGGTGGGAGAGGGAGTTCCTTTGTTTAGACATGTACAAGATTAATGAAACCAAGCAATAAACTAACTAAATAAAATTTAGCATTACTGATACAAGTGTTTCAATCACTCTTTGTTTTGGATTGGCTTTCCAGTCCTTTCCAGGTTGACGGTTCTCCTTGTATTTCTGTTCCTCTGAAGATGAAAAAGTTCTTACTCAGATGTACCACTGAAAAAAATCAGGGCCAACCTTACCACTCACCAGAGTGAAGCAGGTGGCAGACGTCCAACGGTGTGGAGGAAGCATTTACCAGCTACCCTCAAACAAGGTGAATGATGCTCTTTTGTCACCAGCGTTGAAATAAAATTCAATTGTCAGACACTTCTGTAAGTGAAATGGGAGGGGAGTTCCCTCTTGTCCTTTGCCTCAAGCGACAAAACATGTGAATTCAGTGCTGAATATCATAGGACTGACTTCTGAACAAACATGCATAAGTGCAGGTTGTAAAACTACCAACAAAAAGGAGAAAAGAGACACTGGACAAAACTAATTTCTTTCTCTGTCAAAGGCAGCTTCAGAAGTCACACATACTTTATTGGGAGAAGATTTCCAATAACATACAAATATCACATCTGGAACTCTATGAGCCTTGCCACTGCAGGGAGCATAAGGCGATGGTTAGCATTCTGCTAATGAGTTACAATGGTGTTATGACCAGCTTATGCAATTGGAACCCACTTTGCGACCGAATTACATAGTTGCCCCTGCTCCCCAGCCCTGCCCAAAATAAACACCCCATGATAACAGTCACAAGATGGATTTATTACAGGTGATGAGGTGAGAAGGATAGTTGGCAGAAAAGGCCACAACTTTCTGTTTGGTGATAGTTGCTGTGGTTGGTCTGGGCATGGGTTACAATTGAGCAAGGTGAGCGCCCTCCCCTTGCTCTGTCACCGAGTATCTGCCTGCCCCTGGTCACGTGGCCAGACCTGTGAAAGTTCACATGATCCGTTCACGTGATTGACTCACGTGACCTGTTGTCTCTCTGGGGCAGAGTTTCCCAGGGATGGTCCTAAACCTGGTACAGGCAAGCCTGCCCTGGACCAGTTGGGGACTCCTGGCCCCCCAGATGAGAACAGAACCCATGCCCACCGCCAACAAAGCCGAGTGCCAATCCCCACTTGGCTTCCGCCAACCCTGCAGCTATCACCAAAGAGAAATACCTCCTGCCTGAAGGGATCCAAATCTGGACCTAACAAGGGAGCAGATCGAGTTCAGGACAAATGTAAGCAGGGTAAGCCCTGGACCGCCATCTTCCCAGGTGCTGGATGTCCACTGCCATCATGCCCTCTGCCGCTGCCGTAGTTGCTGCACCAATCTGGAAGCAGTGCCCGCTGAACTCGTCCGCTGGGCATCCGAGATGACTTAAAGCGGCTCGAAAAATGCTGATGAGCTGGAAACGGGTCAAGGGAGAAAGGTCTTTGTGGATAAACAGGGGGCCATGGACATCAGCACGCTGCGTCAGGTAGTGCTGCATGAGGTGCACCGGGCAAGCTGGTGATCCATCCAGTATCCATAGACGAATGTAGGGACCCCGTCCACGCTGGTTGTTCTTGGACCACCGGAAACGCAGTTGTAGGACCTCTTCTCCCAGTTCCATGTCTGTCCGCCGCAGTGCTCATCCAGCCTGGGAAGCCTTGGATCTGCAGACCAGTTCCCCGATGCGTAATGCTACAAAGAAAGCAACCGAAAAGGCAGAGCGAAACATCAGAGCTTCATACCTGGATCAGCATATTGTGGACAGGGATACGATAAAGTTGCATAGAAGTCCATATGAAACTGGTCTGCGTGTGTCCTGCTTGCCTCCTTCCATACGATGCCATCCTTCGACTGCCTTATGTACCAGGAATGTGTTGCATGGGTTGCCATGTCCTGCCACTTTACTGAAAAAGGAGATGGCTGCCAGATGAAGAGATATGGTCCTGGGTGCCAGGCCATTCTCTTTCAACGTTCCGATGTAGTGGAGGACCTCTCGTTCCAAGGATGGCCAGGAGCTCCTGTATCCGTGGTGCTGTCTGAAGCTGCCGAACTGCCGTGCTGCCCTGGAGTAACTGGCCCAGGTGGAAGGTGCCAAGGAGTTGAAAACCCCTCGGAGCACCGTTCCTTCCCAAGATGCCAGAGCTCGACCGGGAAAGTTGCTGGCATCGGATCCACATCCGGAGCCAATTCTTGAAATCTGCCATCCTGGAATCGAGACAACGCATCCACAATTTCATTATCCACACCTGGGACGTGGCGTGCTGTGAAAGAAATGTTTGCCGCCAGGCAAACCAATACAAACTCCCTGATGAGTCGCATGACCCTGTCTGATTTGGAGGATTGTGAGTTAATGATATGGACCACCGCCTGGTTGTTGCACCAAAAGCAAACCCGCTTGTCTCAGAACTCGTCTCTCCAAAGAAAAACAGCTACTAATATAGGGAAAAAAATCAAGAAAAGTTAGGTCTTGGATGATGCCGGATTCCCTCCAGGCAGGAGGCCAAGCCTGCGCACACCAGTGCCCATTGAAGAATATTCCAAACCCGAAACTCCCTGCTGCATCCGAGTGGACTTGCCCTGGCATTGGAGTCAACCACGGGGCCCTGGGTCAGGTGCGGTGGCCCCTGCCTCATGCCCCCTGCTGGACCTCAGCTCCCTGACGTGTTCAGCCAGGAGCATGACTGCTTGGGTCAGCTCCTGCAGGTTAGGGGCTTCTGTGCCGTTCAGGAGGTTCTGCACTGCTTCGGAATTGCCTTCTGCCCCCCCTGGGGGGTTAGTTTTGCACGCCCGTGGTGCCAGCGCTGCCCATGATTTCGGTGTCCGGCCGGACTGAGCCTGAGTCATAGGCCTGCTAAGCGGGGCCTTCTTCTTGGGTGGCATGCTGACAAGACTCAAGTGATTTTAGCCCTTTTGGGTTTGGCCTGAAAGGGCTGGTAGTGATGTCAGCGTTAGCTGCCGCCAGCTGCCCCCCCCAAATACGGCTGGGGTAGAATGTAGCCTCTCCTGGGCTTGCCTCCCTGGACCTGGCTTGTCCACCCTAGGGCTGTATTGCCCTTTTGCTTGGGTGGTTCCCCCGGCTAGGAGCCGCCCGCCCGGGGCTCGCCCTGGCTTGTCTGCCCTGCCAGATTAGAGTGCCCCTTGCCAGTGCTCACTAGGTGGGAGCCTTTCTCTCTTGGCTTGTCCGCCCTTTAGGTGGGTCGCCTGCTGACCCCCTACATAGGTGGATCACCCGTCAAACCCCTAGGTATTTGGACTCGGGCCTCAGTGCCCACGAGCCTCTGGCTGGGTGCACCTATTGGGCCGCCCCCTGCATGGCCCAATCAGGCTGCCACCCCCCCGGACTCTGGTGGGTCACCCCCAGTGGATGCCTCCACTGGTCCCGTTGGGCTAGCAGCTCTTACTAGCACTCCCACTATCCCTTGCGGCTTCAGTAGCCCAGCCAGCTGCTGGGCCACCCCACCGCCTAGGGATGCTAGACATTGCTTAGCGCCAGCTGCTGGGTCCCGGCCGGAACTGCTCCGCCTGGCCCGCGGCCTGCCCGGCCCTGCCCAGCCTTGCTGCTGCGTCTTCCGCCTCACCGCCGTTTCTCCTCCAGGCTCCCCGGCCTGGCTGCCGCCGCCTCTTCAGCCTTGCCACTGCCACTCTATCGGCCTCCCCGGCCTCGCCGCTGCCGCTGTTGCCTCTTTGGCCTCCCCAGCCTCGCCACCGCCATCGCCTCTTCAGCCTCCCTGGCCTCGCTGCTGCCTCTTCGGCCGCCGGGTCTTCTCGGAGCTCCCAGAGAGCTCCTACCTCTTTGGCTCGCAAAAGCTAATTGACTGGGGCTGCGGCAGCTGGACCACACAGAGGACTAGCCCTCCCTTCCAGCCAATCAGCGGCCGAGTTGGAGCGACGGCCCTGATTGGCTGGGGATTGGTTAAGCTGGCCAATCGGGGGGGGAGCCGCCTCTCCCCTATTGGTCGGCTTCTGATCCGCTCTCCAGCCTGCCAGAGCATGCTGGGAAGAGGATGCCGGCTGGCATGGCAGCGCCCATGCCGGCCATGCGGGCAGGCCTGGGAGCCAGGGCGTCACCGGCTGCAAATGTGGCCGCCGGTAAGTCCCCCGGGCAGCCGGCTTCTTGCTCACTGCAGAGATTAGAATTCTGTGCAATGACCAGACTCCTCCCAACTCCCCCTTTTTTCAGAGTGCCAACTCCCACCCACTCAACGACAGCCATTCCTGTATGATGGAAAGCAAGAAAAGCAGCAGAAACATGTCCAGCTATTTTACTTATCTGCACAGCAATAACAACATCCACAAAGACCTACTCAGGACCCTCAGAGGTCCCAGAGGTTCCTGTCACAGTGTACCTTGCTGTCATGAACTGGCTTCTTCAGACTCAGTGACCAGCAGTTTCAGGGTTAAAAACAGAAAACTTTATTGGCAATTGGCACAATAATCCTTGTGATGTACGCAGAACACAAACTCAGGGTTCTTCAATAAATCTCTTTATTGGAAGAGTAGCTTGTGTAAGGAACAGATGCAAAGCTGCTACTGAAGTTAACATAAACAACTTAAAGATAAAAGCACCCAGCGTGAGAACAGACAGAGCGGGGCGGGAGTTATCCCACGGGGGAGCAAGAGTAGCCGGCAAGCGTGGCCTTGAGCTCCTGGTAGGACTTGCGTTACCATGCCAACCAGGAGACCTGGCTCATCTTCCCAGGCATTCCAAGAGCCTGAGAAAATACTAGCTACATGTCAGGGCCTCCATGAATTCCACTCCAATGCCCAGAATTCAGGGATGAGCCCGACATACTGCCCCCCCGAAGACCAACCCCCCCCTTTTTCCCATCAACCAGGCTTATCGGGAAAGCGGGCATGAAACTTTCGCAACAAGCGATTGGCATTGATATGCTTAGAAGCAACCCACTCTGCATGGCCCAAAGGCAGGTGTTTCCACTTTACCAAATACTGTAACCCTCCCCGGTGAAGTCTAGAGTCCAGAATCTCAGAAATTTCAAAATGTTGGTCCTGATCCACCAGGATCGGCTGAGGAGCCGGTTCTGGAGCCGGGTGGTGTTTGTCCGGAGGGTTCACGGGCTTGAGCAGGCTGGAATGAAACACAGGATGTACATGACGGTACAACTTAGGCAAAGACAATTCAAAAGCCACAGGATTTATCATCCTAACAACACGAAAAGGCCCAATGTATTTGGCTCCCAACTTTTTTGAGGGTTGGGGACACTTAAGGAATTTGGTGGACAAATAAACCATATCTCCCACTGCATATCTGGGGGAAGGGTCCCGTTTCTGATCAGCATAATGTTTGTAGCGTGCTTTGGCAAAGTCCAAGGCCGAGATTACATGAGGCCACGCATCCCTGACCTTTTGACTCCACTGGGAGACCGAAACGGGGTCAGAGTTGGGAGACCCCTCCAACAAGGGGAGGGGACCGAAATCATGCCCAGACACAACCTTGAACGGCGAGAGCCCAGTGCTCTGGTGAGTGGCATTATTGTAGGCCACTTCAGCAAAAGGTAGAAGATCAACCCAATCAGATTGTTGGAAATTCACATAGCACCTTAGGTATTGTTCCAGAGTCTGATTCGTTCGTTCCGATTGTCCATCCGATTGGGGATGATGGGAGCTGCTGAGACCAAGCTCCACCCCTAGAAGGTTTGTGAAAGCCTTCCAAAACTGCGAAGTAAATTGTGCCCCCCGATCCGACACAATCTTGGCCGGAATGCCATGAATCCGATAAATATGCTGAACGAACAATTTGGCTAATTGGGAGGCTGTGGGGAGTTTCTTACAGGCCACAAAATGCGCTTGCTTGGAAAACAAATCAGTCACAACCCAAATAACCGTCTTTTTCCTACTCTCTGGCAAATCCACAATAAAATCCATGCTAATGACCTCCCAGGGCTTGTTTGGGGTAGGTAGAGGGTGGAGCAAACCTTTGGGCTTCCCCGACCCCCCTTTTGACACTGCACAAGTGGTACACCCCTTTACATAATCCTCCACCTCCTTCCTCATGCGGGGCCACCAAAACTGTCTGCGGGCCAAATGTAAAGTTTTGAGATACCCAAAATGTCCCGCACTCTTGACATCATGGCACTGTTTGAGAATACTCGCTCTCAAGACCTCAGGAACATACAGGCGATCCCCTTTCCAGGCCACCCCATCCTTCACAGTCACCTCATTGGGGTGAGCCAGGAACCACTGGTCCAGGGGCAGTTCTGAGGCCAATTGAGCATGCCACCCTCCTTCCTCCCCTTGAGAAACAGTGGGCGTGGCAGAGCCATCTGCCGTAGGGGTCACTGCCCGGGTCCCCGGATCGGGGGAAGGTGGGTCGGGGTTCAAGGGCTGTGGCACCAGTCCCGGCGCCAAGGGTGAATCACCGCCACTGTCAGTAGGAGCCGACACCTGAGCAGGGCTATCAGTGGAAGTCTGTTCTTTGGCTTTGCTCCGAGTGAGGACAGCTAGTCCCAAGTGGGAAGGAGTAAAAACGGTATCAATGACCTCCTTGCGCTTACTCTCATGCTGTGGTAGCCTGGACAAAGCGTCCGCCAGAAAATTCCTTTTCCCCGGGATAAATTTCAAGGTGAAATTAAATCGGTAAAAGAAACTGGCCCACCTGACCTGCTTGGGGCTCAAACGCCTAGGGGTAGCCAATACTTCCAAATTTTTATGATCAGTCCAAACTTCAAACGGTTTGGGTGAGCCCTCCAGTAGGTGGCGCCACGTCTCTAGTGCCAACTTGATAGCACCTGCCTCCTTCTCCCACACCGGCCAATTTCGTTCCGTGTCATTGAACTTTCTGGATAGATAGGCACATGGCCTCAAATCTCCGTCCTCCCCCTTTTGTAACAACACCCCACCCATAGCCACATCAGATGCGTCCACTTGGACCACGAAAGGTTGGGAGGGGTCGGGGTGTTTGAGAATAGGTTCAGAAGTGAAAAGGGATTTCAATTTGTCAAATGCTTGTTGGCACTGTGGTGACCACACAATTTTTTGGGGAGGTTTGTTCCCTTTACCGTGCTTGGAACCTTTGGTTTTCCCTTCTTTGGTTTTTAACAAATCTGTCAGGGGGAGGGCTACCGACGCAAAGTCAGGGATGAAAGACCGATAAAAATTAGCAAACCCCAGGAAGCTCTGCAACTGTTTCCTGGTTCTAGGGGCTTCCCATGCCAAGACCCCCTTAACCTTTTCTGGGTCCATTTCAATCCCTTTGTTTGAGATGCGGTACCCTAGATAATCTAGACGGCTTTGGTGGAACTCACACTTGGACATTTTCGCATACAGATGATTTTCCCCCAACCTGGCAAGCACCTTTTTCACCAGTTTCACATGGGACGTGTAGTCCTCCGAATAAATCAACACATCATCAAGGTACACCAACACCCCTTTGTACAAAAATTCACGTAACACATCATTAATCAAGTTCTGAAAAATGCCAGGGGCCCCTTTGAGGCCGAAAGGCATGACGAGGAACTCAAAAGCCCCTAGGGGGCAATTAAATGCAGTCTTCCACTCATCCCCCTCCCGAATCCGTACTCTGTAGTAGGCTTCTCGCAGATCCAGCTTCGTGAAAATCTTCCCTTTGGAGAGATGGGCTAATATGTCCTTCATCAAGGGCAGGGGGTACTGGTTGGAGACACTAATAGCGTTTAGCCCTCTGTAATCCTGAATCAAACGAAGCCCGCCATCAGCCTTGCGCCTAAACATCACCGGGGCCCCCACAGGCGAGGTTGAGGGCCTAATGAACCCTCGGGCTAAGTTCTTATCTATGAACTCTCGGAGCGCCTCCATTTCAGCTGGTGTCATAGAATAAATGCGAGGCTTGGGTAGGCTGGACTCCGAGAGTATCTCAATGGCACAGTCAAAAGGCCGGTGGGGTGGCAAAATGTCACATTCCCTCTCCTCAAACACATATTGCCACGCCTTGTACTCCACTGGCAACCCTTTCAGCTCCCCTTTTACCAAGGCAGTTGTGTAATTCTGCGGCTTATCCACCAGGGGCCCCCCGTCCCCTGGGGATCCTCCCCCCGCTCCGTGCTCCTTGATGCACAATGGGTCTGTAAAAGTCAGTGTTTCTTTTATCCAGTCTATGGAGGGGTTGTGGTACTTTAGCCAGTTCAGACCCACCACTGCTGCGGGGACTAATCCTGGAGCAATCACAAACTGCAGTTCCTCCTGGTGGTTGCCCATCCTCATGTGCATGGGACCAGTTATGCGCCGGGCGGGGCCCCCCTTCATCATCCCCCCATCCATCTGAGACAGCCACACGGGCTTGTCCAGCTTAACAGTATCAACGTTTAGTTCACTGACTAAGGAGGGATGAATGAGTACTTGGGTACAACCAGAGTCAATCATTAACATAACTTTGCGGGTGGGGCCCTCCCCTCCAACCCCCACTCGAGCTTTGATAAAGAACGGGCCCTTCACTCCACTCACCACGGCATCCGGGCGCCCTTCCGGATTAGCCCGCCCTCGGGCGCTCAGTAGGGCGGGCTGGGCCCGTTTCCCGCCGGCTCAGCGTCGGAAGAGTAGGACCCACTATCCTCGGGATCATCTGAGGACTCCCCTGCCGCCTGGTCCACTGCCAGGGCCTTGGCCGTTGCCCTGGTCTTGGGTTTGGAGGGAGTCTTGGCGGACCCGGATCTCCCCTCGCCCCGCGCTGGCTTGGCGGCGGCGGGTTGCTCCCGTGGGCTCCTCTCTGGGCATTCCGCTATGCGGTGACCGCTCCTCCCACAATGCAGGCACAGCCCCTTTCTCATCCTTCGCTCACGTTCGGACTCTCCGGTGGTGCCTCCCCCCGAGCGTGCCGTCTTGGTCTTCTTCCCGGGGCCCCCAGCGGACTTCCCCTCCGTCCCAGCCTGGCGGCGCAACATCTTAATGCTGGCCTTCACCGACTCCACTTCCCCAGCCAGCCGTATCCACCCCATGAGGGTTTCGGGGTCTCCCTGGAACTTGGCCCACTCTAGAACGTCAGGGTTCAGGCCCTCCTGGAAAAACTGCACCTTGACCTCCTCTGGCCACTCCGGTACTTGGCTGGCTAGGCGGCGGAACTCAGCTGCGTACTCTGCCACTGGCATCGTGCCTTGCTTCAGGCTCCTAAGCTTGCTTCGAGCCCGCTTCCCTCTTAAGGGATCGTCAAACTGGGCCCTGAGAGCCATCAGGAACTCTTGGTAATTACCCAGTTCAGGGGCTCCCATGTCATACAGACCCACCAACCACTGGGCCGCCTCTCCCTCCAGTTGGTTGGACACATACTGCACTTTCTCAGCCTCAGACTGGAACTCCCCTTCCCACTGGGTCATGTAACTCACCACTTGAGTCATGAAGTAGGGTAGTTTTGCTGGATCCCCATCAAACTTCGCCTTCAGGTGCCGGTGTTTCCAGCCCCGGGGTCGCTCCTGCGGCTCAACCGGCCCAGCCCCCACCGGGGGAGCCGGTCCAGGAGCCGGCAGGCCAGGTACAGCTGGGGGCTGAGCGGGGACTCCATCCCCGGGTGGCTGGGCAGCCGCAGGTGGCGCTGGGGGAGGCTGGGCCCCTCCGGGTGCTGGTGGAGCTGGAGGGGTTCTGTGCAGGAGTTCTAGGAGCACCTCCCGTATCTCACCCATTTGCTGTTTCAGTTGAAGAACCTCGGTTCCAACTTCTGCCAAGGAAAACTTCGCTTCTGGCTCTCTAGGCCCCTCACCCTGGGGTCTGTCCCACCGGGACCGGCGGTCTTCTCGGCGTCCGGCCCCTGCCCATGGCCAGGCAGGGCCCAAAACCTCTCGCACCGGAGTGCCGAAGCTTGGCAGGCTGCCCCTCCCTGGAGCCAGCTCCATCCCCAGCTCCCAGGGCTCAGTGGAGGGTCGAAATACTGCAGCCCTCCGGCGGTCTCGGTCCTGGCTGGTGCCTCCAGCTGCAGCAGCTCCGGCACCCCCCTCTGCCCCGGCCTCCTGCTTCGAGGCGCTGGCTGCAATCAGATCTTGGTCCGTCTGTGTGCCAGTCTCTGCGTCGTCAGACATTGCAGGCAAAGGCTCCACAGTTTCAGGACAGAGAAAAAAAATAAAAGTAGAGAGTAGCAGCTTTCTGTGATGTACGCAGAACACAAACTCAGGGTTCTTCAATAAATCTCTTTATTGGAAGAGTAGCTTGTGTAAGGAACAGATGCAAAGCTGCTACTGAAGTTAACATAAACAACTTAAAGATAAAAGCACCCAGCGTGAGAACAGACAGAGCGGGGCGGGAGTTATCCCACGGGGGAGCAAGAGTAGCCGGCAAGCGTGGCCTTGAGCTCCTGGTAGGACTTGCGTTACCATGCCAACCAGGAGACCTGGCTCATCTTCCCAGGCATTCCAAGAGCCTGAGAAAATACTAGCTACATGTCAGGGCCTCCATGAATTCCACTCCAATGCCCAGAATTCAGGGATGAGCCCGACAATCCTAAGAGCTAATCCTACAAGTTCGTTGCTCAGAATGAAACCTAACAAGCAGTAAACGAAATGCATTATACAGTCTACAAAATCTGATAGGCTATACAATCATTGGCTATCCATCATCCCCACACTTAGTATTGGAGGTGTTTAAAAATGCAGGGTTCCAGTGTCCCCTGTTAAACACAAGAGCATATAGCAAATGCTCCCTCCTCACTGCACTTCACTCCTGGGAAGTACAGCCAATTAGCAGAGTACGCACACACAGAAGTTTTAGTGTAATAATCTTAGCATACATGAAAATAGATTGCTTATAGACAATCAACATCCTTTCCTGTCCAAAGTTACTTGTTTAGCCAAATAATCACTCAAGATTCATAAAAGTAGCTTAAAAAGTACAAAAACTTATTTACTCACATATTCAGAGCATTACACATGGCAGAACTTCAGTACAGATTCAAAGTAGACTAAAATTACTTAAAAATGACTAAAAACTACATCATAACAAAGGAATATGCAGGACTCCCTGAGAGGAAGGTCCTCTCTCTCTCAAAACATGGTGAAGAGTGGGGGGAAGAGGTAAAGACCTCATGGCTGGCTTCTAGACAAAGGAGGAAGACTTAGATACTCCCCTTTTCCCTAGAAGCCCAATAGTGAAACATTAGGAAGTTACATCAACACATACTGTTTGGCTTCTCAGTTAACCCTCCAATAGCAAAACATTTCCACTTCTTGGATTGCAAACTATATATTCCAATACTTAGTTCCCACCAGGTCTGGGCTCAGCCCACTTTTCCTGTAGCTGAGGCCAGGTGCTGGCTTTATCAAACCATTACAAACCTAAGAGCACATACTCGCTTCTCACAGTTGGACTACATACTCATTAGCAAGTACAAAGGCATGTAAATACAATTAGTCACAAAGTACCCTAATACATCAGAACTGAACTTTGCAGGAAAAGGTCACATCTGGGAACATCTTGACACTAGCTAAAGGAAAATTGCTGGGTACAACTCTGCTACTCTTTCTGCAATCCATTGATGTGGAAATGGCTGTGTTGGGGAGCTTCCATGCCAAAAAAGTGGTTTTGAGGGGTTTCACCAGGAGACCTATTGTAACTGCATACAAGAAGTGTATCTTCCAAAGCAGGATCTCGGCCTATATGTCAAACCAGCCAGCCATGCTTAATGTTGGAGATTGGTACCATTGTTGTTTAGAAGAAGAAACCCATTGATGTTGAAATCTTTGAAACCCAATGAATACACATTTCATGATGTGCTTCTAAGAAAAACTATGCTAATGGCATAGCAGTTTCTATGTCTCATATTCAGAACAACTCTATGTGCATACTTATTTGTTATACATAGCTTGAACAGTTCTGTAAATGAGAATCATAGAATCATAGAATTGTAGAGCTGGAAGAGACCACAAGGGCCATCCAGTCCAACCCCCTGCCATGCAGGAATACACAATCAAATCATTCCTGACAGATGGCCATCCAGCCTCTTTTTAAAAACCTCCAAAGAAGGAGATGCCACCACACTCCCAGGCAGTGTATTCCACTTCCTAACAGCTCTTACTGTCAGGAAGTTCTTCCTAAGGTTTAGGTGGAATCTCTTTTCCTGTAGTTTGAGTCCATTGCTCTGTGTCCTAGTCTCTGGAGTAGCAGAAAACAAGCCTGCTCCATCCTCAGTATGACATCCCTTCAAATATTTAAACATGGCTGTCATGTCCTCTTTCAATCTTTTCTTCGCCAGACTAAACATGCCCAGCTCCCTAAGACGCTCCTCATAGGGCATGGCTTCCAGACCACCCACCATTTTGGCCACCCTTCTCTGGACACGTTCCATCTTCTCAATATCCTTCCTGGGTTGTGGTGCCCAGAACTGCACACAGTATTCCAGGTGAGGTCTGACCAAAGCAGAATACAGTGGGACTATTAGGATCTTGTCCAGTTCCTTCATAGCTGCCCTTCCAAGCCCTAGTCTTCTTCAGACTGCAGTTCGGATTTTGATTAATGACTGAGTCACAATCTCTGGTAAATAGCATACTGTATTTGTTCAATGTAAAGCAAAAACACAGGATGGTGGGAATGGCACTTCAGCTCATCTGTCAGGGGAGCTAAGTGTTTGAAAACAAATGAATTTTTTAAAACTTGAATTTTCTAAGCAGCTATCTTGAGAGCACAGCAGGCAGTTTTAGACCTAATTAAGTTTGCAGAATAAAATAAGAGCATCAGAAGGAGTGTTAAAAGATGAAAACCAAACAATACAAACAATGTTCATTAAAACTAATAAGGCACTAAGACAGGCAAATGTGCCCCACGGATGTAGACACTACACCAAATGTCTTTATTGGGCCCATTTCCCATTTTTGCTTTTGATAGGTGTTTGATTTGCTGCCGATGAGACATCTTTTATGTCCTCATATCCATGCATCAGGAGACTAGAAAATTGTCTGAAACTGTCTGTCCCTAGTCACCAAGCAGGTTGCGTAGGGCAATTCTGGGAGTTGTAATGCAAAATTAACATTTTCAAGCACTGAGCATGGACACGTTATCAGTGAAGAAAGACCTCTTTGTGCAAAAGTTTCCATGGGTCCTGGAATGTGAAGACAGGCACAGGCTTCCCTGTCTCAGATGTCCAGGCTAACAGGGTAATGGCAGGAGCAGGAAAAGAGTTGGATAATAATTTGTCAGCAAGGGATGGGGTCACAGCCCTGCAGCAGCTTTCTACTTAGTTCAGCAGTTCAAATGTTGGTCTGAGATTCAGGAGACTCAGGATAGTATCCTTTATAGCACAGTGTAGCATAAGCGTACCATATGTGGAACGACACTACTGGTGGCCATTCGACACCCTCAGACTTATTACCATTGAGCCATTGCAGCCCCTCACCCCCAATCAATCACTGCAGGAGAGAAACAGCTTGGTGTTTGGCTATGACCCAATAACCAGATGTGAAATTATTACATTATCTACTCAGATCCACTGGGGTCTTCTAGAGGTCTCAGAGGATGGTGTCATCTTTAGGTGTATCGCTACTGGGACATAGGGCTGGTCTAGATGAGGCAATATAATGTGGATTGCTGCCCATTAACACAAAATCACATTCATTTGTCTCCACTGGTCGTTGTTGTTGTTGTTTTTGCAAGATCGCTGGTATGAGACGTTAACCGTGTTTGAAGTTCACATGGAGGCATGCCTGTGAATCAAGACAGTGGCCATGAGTGAATTACTTGCATTTTTATTCTCCACAAGTTGCTGCTGCTGCGGTGCATTTTAAAATAACTTTAAATCTAAGGTGCACAAGTGCAACTTTCTGCTTTAAAAAGCTGTTTGGTTGCCTTGCCACTACAAAAATGTGTATGATTGCTATTGTGAAACTCAAAAATGGGGGTTCCGGCAACTTTGTTGCTGGCAAACCCACCCCTGCGCACACCGAACCAATCAGCTTTTGACTTCCAAAATGCAGTGTGCTGCAAATCAGTTCTCCAAATGAGTGGTAATGCACATTTCTGCACATTAAAAAAAGAAAAAAAAAACTTCAGGAAAAGCCAAAAATGCTTTTCTCAAGCAGTTTTTGCCCCCTCCTTCTGAAAATGGTGAATCACCGTGGGCTCTCGTTGGGATTAAAGGTATTCTCTTTGTATTCTATGAAGTGTTTTTCCCCCCATCATCTACGCAACACAATAATCAGACTCTTCTCTGGCCCCCTTCCACTCTCCATCTGCTACTGAATGGCCATGGAGAGGCTACAGAGGCTCAATATTAAGTCTTGGGAAGGAGCTTTGGAAATCCCAACCTCCAGAATGACCAAGAAAAGACACATGCAGGGATAAGGTGGACTCACACCTGTGTAGGCCACTAACAGGATGCCAGTCTCAGAGCCTGAAACCTCCACTTGGCCATTAAGCTTTTGAAAAACCTTCAGCCAGGTACTCTTCTTCAGCCTAAACTACCTCACAGTGTTGTCATGAGGATTAAAATAAATGAGGAGCTACCTCAAGCTCCTTAGAGGAAAAGAGGGATATACAGTAAATGTAACAAATTTAAAAACAAATTTAAAAAGTTGCCTTTTCATGATTATTTATTTATTTGAAGCCAGTTTACTCTCCTCTTCAGTTGAAAAGACTTCCAGGGCTGCTGACATACTGCAGAAATAATGCAATTTGGCACCACTTTAACTATCATGGCTCCATTCTATGGAATCCTGGGATTTGTAGTTTGTTCTGGCACCAGAGCTCTCTGAAAGAGAAGGCTAAATATCTCATAAAACTGAAAGTCCCAGAATTCCATAGCATTGAGCCATGGCAGTTAAAGAGGCATTAAACTGCATTATTTCTGCAGTGTGTCAGCAACCCAGAGCACCTTAAGGTCAACAAGAAGCAACCCAGTTCCTCCTCAAAGGTCAGCATATCAAGGAGGCCACGGTTATAGTTGTTCCCTCTGTGAAAAGACTCTTGTGGCAACTATGATGTGCATTTTTTGCAGACCTACCTTTCTAGCCACCGAGAACAATGACGCACAACATTTGGAGAAGTTGCCCTTTGACTCTAGTTCCCAGAATCCCCCAGCTGGCATTGTCATGGTAACTCTTTTATGCTCTGATTAGGCATGATGTGGTAGAAAGTAAGTATTTTTCTGCCTTTGGGATATAGAGGATCCCCCTAGATTACAGCGGTCTGGCTTGAACTGAACAAGTAACTTTCTTCAGATTGTCTTTAGTTTGTAAAGTACATTCTGAAACCACTGCTATCTGTAGGACAAGTATTAGTAGACACAATTCTTTGATATTCAATCTAGTTTATGTCCCAATCCCAATGCATGCCCACTCAGAAGTAAGTCTTGTGTTCAATGGGAACTCACTCCCAGGTAAGCATCTATAAGATTGCAGCTTAATGCTACAGTTCCAAAAGTAAAAAAAGAAAGATCCAGGGGAAAGGGCCCTTTCACACACTATAATTGCCATTGTTTGATCCTATGGAATCCTGGGATTTGTAGCTTCAAGAGAGATTTAGGGGCTTACCGTACTCCAAAGAAAAGTGGCGGTGCCACAGGAATGTTCCATCTTCCCTGGTACATACCACATGATGTCATCATTCTTTTGTTCTGGTCCCAGTTATCACGTCTTTTTGATAACTGGAAAAACCCATTAGCAAAAAGACGTGGTTTTACCTTGGTTCCACACGGGGCCAGAACAAAAGAACACAAGAAAAAACGATGACATCATGTGATAAGGCAGCATGGAAGATGGAACATTCCTGCAGCACTGCCACTTTTCTTTGGAGTGCAGTAAGCCAGTTAGAATACTCAGCCAGAGAGTTCCTCTAGTACATCAGCAAACTACAAATCCCAGGATTCCATATGATGCAGTCATGGCTGTATAAGTGCAATCATAGCACCATAAAAGTATAAGTATAATGTGAAAGCTGTCTCTGTAAGACTGGAAAAAGACATGAAGAAGGAGAAGTAGCTAATACCCTAGAGAACAGGCTCAAAATTCAAAATGACCTGGATAGACTGGAGAGCTGGGCCAAAGCTAAGAAAATGAAAGTCAATACAGAGAAATGTAAGATACTGCACTTAGGGCAGAAAAACAAGTGCATACAGGACGGGCAGAAAAACAAAATGCATACAGGATGGGGGAGACCTGGCTGAACAAGACTACGTGCGAAAGGGATCTAGGAGTCCTAGTAGACCACAAGTTGAACATGAGTCAACAGTGTGATGCGACAGCTAAAAAGGCCAATGAGATTTTGGGCAGCATCAATAGAAGTATAGTGTCTAGATCAAGGGAAGTAATAGTGCCACTCTATTCTGCCTTGGCCAGGCCTCACCTAGAATACTGTGTCCAGTTGTGGGCACCACAATTCAAAAAGGATATTGACAAATTGGAGCGTGTCCAGAGAAGGGTGACTAAAATGGTGAAAGGTCTGGAAACCATGCCTTATGAGGAAAGACTTAGGGAGCTGGGTATGTTTAGCCTGGGAAAAAGATGGTTAAGGGGCGATATGATAGCCCTGTTTAAGTATTTGAAGAAGTGTCACATTGAGGATGGAACAAGCTTGTTTTCTGCTGCTCCAGAGACAAGAACACGGAGCAATGGATGCAAGCTCCAGGAACAGAGATTCCACCTCAACATTAGGAGGAACTTTCTGACAGTAAGAGCTGTTCGGCAGTGGAACACACTCCCTTGGAGCGTGGTAGGATCTCCTTCCTTGGAGGTCTTTAAACAGAGGCTGGATGGCCATATGTCAGGGATGCTTTGATTGTGATTTCCTGCGTGGCAGGAGGTTGGACTGGATGGCCCTTGTGGTCTCTCCCAACTCTACAATTCTATGATTCTATGATCTCACAGAGAAGGCATTCTGAGGGGGGAAATAGCAACTGATTCTTTTACACATGTCAACTATGGTAGGACCCCCATACCCACTGATTCATTATCCACTGATTCAATCATCCACGTGACACAAAACAGCACACCTAGCATAGAGAATTACCTAGAAAATGTGTCATCTCTAGCCATTTTTAGGTCCCCCAAGACAACTCTATGGTATTTTAAACCGGAAGTCCCATTATTTTCAATGATGTTCGCTATTATCCACAGTTTTCAGTATCCACGGGGGACCCCAGAACCAATCCCCAGATGATACGGTGGTCCTACTGTAATTCTGTATGACTAATTTGATATGGTTTACTGTCCATCATGGATGATGAGAATCAGGTACCAGCAAGACTGGTAGGTTTTCCCAAGGGAAAACGATCAATATGTGAACCATCCTATGGCAAAAATACTCCTCACAGAATGTGAAGAGAATCATACTTGCTTTAATGGCATTCCACACCTTTTCGCCATATTGGGAAGGAGGGGGGCCCAAAAAGTTAACAACTCCACAGGAAAAGCTTCTGCAGCTTTCCCTGGAATTTTTTAAAAACAGCAAGGGGAGTGTGCATTCCTGCTCATTGGGACAAGTGACTTGATATGAATCGGTTTCCCATAGGAGAAGAAGTGCAAAGCTGATTAGCCAGGCGAGCATGGGGGGGGGGGCAAGGCTTGCTAACAAGGCAAGTGCCATTGCCGCCATGTTGGATTTTCACATTAGCAAGCAATCACTAAGGCTCTAAAAAACAGGATATTGCGGGGGGGGGTTGTTTGTTTGTTTTGCTTTTTTGTTAAATTGAAAAATCGCTCTGTTGCACCTTGGACATCGTTGTTGTTTTTTTAAAAAAGTTTGGCGGTGGCAAATTGAGGTAAGTACAAACATGAATAAATCACTTGTGGTCACCATCTTGCATGTGAAGCTTACGGGGCAAAAACATTATTAAGACAAATCACAGCTGCTGCGAAATGCCATTACTGCATGAGGGCACTCTGGGTTTTGGGGGCTCATGTAGACAAGCCTCCAGAAATCAGAACACAGGATTTCTGGGCTAAAATGAGAAAGAAATAACTGAGAAAGAAAACAAGCTTCACTCTTGCACTGATATGTAGACTGAGAGCCTGCATATTATAAAGTTCCTTTCCTGAAGAACTCATCTTCCTGCTGCCCTTTCCACAGCCATATTGTGGCTTCAGCAAAAACAGAGGTGACCTCCTTATTTGACTTTCTTTCTGGTCAAAAGAAGGTCTCTTTCAAATTAGCCATCTACCACTTTGGATTCTGTTTCTTCCTCAGGCTGCATCTGTACTGCAGAAATAACCAGTTTGACACCGCTTTAACTGCCATGGCTCAATGCTATGGAATCCTGGGATTTGTAGTTTGTTGTGACATCAGAGCTCTTTGACAGAGAAGGCTAAATATCTCACAGAATTCCACAGCACTGAGCCATGGCAGTGTCAAACTGGATTATTTCTGAAGTGCAGATGCAGCTCAGTCTGCTGTAATTTTATGGGAAAAGCTATTTTTCCGTGATATCTTGAGGCAAAAAGGCATACTTGAAGGTTGCTTTTGTTCACTTTATTGTTGTTCAGAAGGTGAGAAAGCTATTGAAAGCTGAAAGAAGTTGAAAATCATGTATCTGTTTCTAAATCTAAATCTATTTATCTATCTATCCAGAATCATTTTTTTCTGTTTGGGCTTTTGACAGATACAGTATATAGAAAAAAGGGCTCTTCTCAGTTTCATATACTTGTTTGCTGCCGGAGCTGAGTATCTCCACCTCTTGTCACACAGTTTGAAATTTTATTACTTTTTTGCTCTGCAGTGTTCCTTTTCTAAGCCATTTTATTCTTTATTTCAGAGCTGGAAGCACCTTTCCTTCGAAGAAGGACTTTATACATTATACTTTTACAAAACAAACTCACAGTATAATCATCATGAGAGGTGTTTACACAATTATGTAGGGTGTGGGGGGAAAACAGAGAAAATTCTAATAACACTGGAATGTGACATCACCTTGGGGGAAATGATTAACTAAAGTTTTGTTAATGGGCTGAGCAAAGTGTGGGTCTTGAAGACATCTTTGTGGACTCTCCTGAACATACCCATGTGTTGTGTTCCTTCAAGACTTTTCTGTGTGACTTGTTCATGGTCTCCCAGTGGGTTTCTATGGCCAAGCAGGAATTCAAATCATAGTCTCCTTTGTCCTACTCCAAAAGTCATACTACTACACCACACTGACTCTCAGACCCACCCATTCCTCCTTGCATAATTACTCTGCAGAGTGGTAATTATGCATTGCAACAAATCTGCCTATGCCCTGTGTTGCTCCCCCCCAAAAAAACCTGAAAGTGGATACCTGCTCACTTCTGGTTTTACTATTTTTTCTGTTAGCATGCCCTACTGAAAATATTGGACACTTTTCAGGGTCAGGTTGGCTGGGGCAAACCAAAAAGGTCAGTTGGAGGTCACAATGACCTGGGATGTGTTTTAGAAATATTATGGCAAGGAAACTCATATTAGGATTGTGCGGAAGCTCCTTAGTAAACAGTCATTAAGGAGGTATGTGCTAATCATTTCTTCCAGCCCTGGGCGCCTCAGCAATGATTCATTCAAACAATTACATGACCCTTCCCAAATCTATTCCAACAGAAGTCACTCCTAAACCCCTCCTGTCCAACCCTGCGAGGTTGTCATAAACTCAACAATTCCTATCTCCCAATCATTAACGCAATCAGTTAAGTTTTGGTTTCTTTTGTCTATCTTGTGGGAAAGCCATCCAGGCTTTGTCCTAACCAAAGTGCCCCTTCAGGATGTGAAATAGGGCATAAATAGTAGTCCCCTGACAATAGAAAGGTGTGCCATGGTGGATTAACCCAGCCACTCTCTTTCTCAGCACCCCTGGATTGGAACAGTTTGTGCCATCCTCAGACGCGTGTCTGAGTATCTTTGCTGCACAAAACACTACTCTTCAAGACTAGTAACTATTACCCTATTTTCCAGAATGTCTTCTTCTATATAATCCTTCTGCCTTACTCTGCTTTAGCCTTGTACAGTTCTAAGGAACATGTGTTGCATGTGTGAGTTCACTTTGTGTTATTTCCAATAAAAATACTTTATTTTACTTTAACTGGAGTGCTCTCTACAGTTAGTACTGGTATACATAGGTGAAAAGTTGCCCTCCTCTCACAGGCTTCTGTTTGAGCTAATAATTTCCCCAGATAATAATAGAGATTTGGGCATCATAGGTAGGGTTCTAAAGCACCCTACACCTCTTAAGGTAAAACCTCTAGCTGCTAGATTTGAGAGCTAGTGTGGCCTGCAGGCGATTCTGGAGGAGAGAAGTTGATCCTCAGGTCCCCAGAACTTGACCAGTCTTCCTTTATGACAAGCAAAAGTAAGCCCTTCTTTACATAATGTAATGTATGTACACTGAAAGGGCTTGTTGTATTTTTACTGACAGAGACTGGGAGGTGCTTGTGGGGTTTTGTGCTCCAGCTGTCAAAATAACCTGATCGGTCTTGGGTTCTATGTACCTTGACTTGGGGATGGGGAGACGATAGGCTGAATTTGCTTCTCCATTTCAGGGAGCAACATGGCTTGTTGGGCACACATTGCCTTAATTTACATTTAACGAGGCAAAATGTAACAATAGATAGCCATTTGCTTAAATGGCTTTAAATAGGAATTAAGCCAATGAACAGAGATAAGCCCATCTATGAGTTTTAGCCATGTTACTAAATGGAACCACCAGGGACAAATACACCCAACCCAGTAATAGCAGTTTGATCACATTTTAGATGCCATGCCTCCATTGTATGGCACCCTGGAATTTTTAGTTTCACAAGGTACTTATAATATTCGGTCAGAGAGCTCTAATGACCTAGGTCCCTCACCAAACTACAAAACCCAGGATATTGTAGGTTGGAGTCAGCAATTAAAGTGGGATCAAACTGCTATGATTGTGTAGTATGGGCACACCCCAGGTTCAGTAATAGTCTGCCTTTGAATACCAGGTACCATGGGCTATTTATGTGTGGCTTCACAGAATCATATGATTGGTCCCCATAGGAAACATAGTCCTCAATCTGGTAAGACTAATCTAGAGTCTGGAAATATTGCTTTTTAGATTACAACTGTCAGAATACCCCAGCCAGCAAGGCCACTTGATTTGTACTCTAAAAATGTTTCCCCCCCCCCAAACTTTGCCATTGTTTTATCTAACCCCAGCCCCAGTGCTGTTAATGCATTCTACAATATCTTCTGATCTTCTCTCCTCTTTCTCACCCTATAATTTAAGTGGGTTGGCATGATGAATATTAATGTGAGCACTGAATCACTAGCTCTAATTGCCAGTGTGGCTGGTTAAAGCAATGCTACAGTACTTGGAGAAGAACGTTCCTTAGAACAGAGCATTTGGCTTGATGTGGTGAAACTCTCTTTAAAGTTATTCCTCTTTCTTTTGGTTCCCTGAAGGAGATGTGACAGTTGTCTCATAGGAATTGGCCACCCCCATCAAACAGAATAATTTCGGAAATGATTTTTTTCTTTCTAAGAAATGCAACAGTTAGTTTTATATATATATATATATATATATATATATATATATAAAGGGACAACTCAACAAACTGATAACATAATCCTCTCAAGCAGTGTTTAGAATGGAGATAGTTAAGAAAGGAGACCAAAATATTTCCCTAAATAAAACCACAAGAGAAGGAAAATAGATTTGGGCAGCAATTCTATACCTATTTGCTTGAAAATAAGCCCCACTGAACTCAGCAGAACTTGCTTCTGTGGAGCTACACATAGGATTCTGCTATAGTCACTTCAAGTGTAGAATACAAGAGGTATTGACACAAGCCTTTATAAGAAATACCTACCAAAACAAAACACAACCTTCTTCTGTAAAGGGGAATGATGGTATCAAAAAATGGGTGGGGAGCAATGCCTGTTTAGTGGGTTTGGTTTAGCACAATGGGTTAGGGTTTGGTGAGGGATAAGCAGATAAACTGTGTCAAAAAGAGATTTGGGGAAATAGTAAACAAGACCTGTAAAAGTGTGTGAATATGACACCAGCTAGGCACTGAACAGCCAGTAAGATGAGAGGAACTTGTAGAGTGGATAGGGCTGAAAAGTGATAATTCTAAGTGCTGGTTATGACCTATAAAGCCCTATGTGGTTCAGGTCCAGGCTATCTGGCAGACTGTATCTCCCTGTATGAGCCTGCCCAGGCCCTGAGATCCTCAGGAGAGGCCTTTGTCTCAGTCCCTCCACCATCACAGGCACAATTGGTGGGGATGTGTGTGAGGGCCTTTTTGGTGGCTGTCCCTAGACCCTGGAACTCCTTTTCCAAGGAGGCCAAAATGGCCCCCTCATTTTTATCCTTCAATAAGCAGGATAAAATCTTTTTATTCAGACAGGCTTTTAAAACAAAGAATATCAGACATGGGGGAACGTTCCCCCCCCCAAAAAAATGTGTTCCCAACCATGTCAGAAGATTAGAGGAAGAGAATGGGAGACATTACTAGACACCGTGTCCTTCTGCCGTTCCCGAGGTATAGCACTGCTGCAGGTGAGGCTTCCCTTTTTCTTTGATGGGGAGAAGCTGCCAATAAAAATGGGATGTCTTACTCATGGCTGCATTACGCCCCCAAGATGCTGGAGGACATCATCGTCTGATAATCTTGCCCCTTCCTGTATTCCTAGCGATCTTTTGCCATGGTTTTTGTTGTGTCTGATAATCTCTAGAATTTTTTAAAAGTTTTTTTTAAAAAACTGAACTGTTTTAATAGCTTTTTATCTTTTTAAATTGCATTTTATTCTTTCAATTTGATACTGTGTTTTAATACTGTGAAAAGTTTAATTATATTTTAATGTTCACCTTTTATATGTTTATAATTGTTTAAACTATAAGCCACTTGAATCCCAATTTTGTGGGGAAAGTAGGGTACAAATAAATATAAGGAGGAAGATGATGATGATGAGAGGGAGGAGGAAGAGGTCCCCATGAAATTGGTGTGTGTGTGTGTGAAATTCAGTTTAGAGCTCTTAGCCATACAAAACAAATGTATGGTTTGTGGTGTGAATATTAGGGGTTAACAGAGAAACTGACACAATTTCAGTGTTCAGTTTTTAAACTTAATATTTAACCTGTAAGTACTCTGCTGGAAAAATGTGTTAAAGTTTGCTATAAAGATTTTAAAACTATTTGTTTTAAACTTAGACAATGAGAGAAATATGAATTTAATGAACAGTACAACAATATCCCTGTACAACCATTATAGCCACATGTACATTTGTTCAATATTTTCAGTGGCCAAGATTCTGTATCATGGGACAATTTGGAAAGTTCTGCATCAGCAGAACAATGACATATCTTCCCCTCCCACAAAGCCACTACACCCCATTCCCATTTAGCAGCTGCACCCCCCCATGCCCATTTACTGGGCAGTGAAGAATGAAGGGTGGGTGGTACAGAAGCTTCCACTCTATCTCTCCACCTGATTTATCTAACAGCATTCTTGTTGCTGTGCAAACAATGTGGGAAAAGCCATGTATGCCAGCTTGAGCATATTGGAGGAAAGGTGGGGTTAAAAGTTAGTAGCAAAATAAATATTAACCACTGGCTAAAGGTTATATGTGACATATTCTCCCAGTATTTTCAATGTAATGACATTGTACCATCTTAACATTGTAGCATTACTGTGATGCAAGATCTCACCCATATTTTATAGATGTCACTATTTTTTTTAAAAATGCATTTTTTGGAATTAAAGTCACCTTATATTAATGTAGATGCCTAGCTCTGGTTCATATCCTATGTACTTCCCTTTCCATTCCTCACCTTTCCCCAGTCACCTACATTTCTGTTTCTTTTCCTTGTATTTTTTTTTTAAATAAACTTACACACACAGACTGAACTCCTGCGTATCTACCAGAGCATAAGCATTCTACAGGTGGAACTTCACTATGGCTCCCAGCTCACCACCTGCAGGGCTCATAGGTTTGCTGCAACAGCTTCCCAGAATTGCCATTCTCTCTGGTTGAAAGCATCAGTGGGGGAAGAAGGAGATGATCAGATGGGAACAAAAAAAGAGTTGCCATCCCACAGTCTCCTCTCCTGCCCCTCTCCTGGCCTTGTCCTGCAAATCCACCAGCTCTTTTCAGACCTACAGTGTATTGCCCCCAAAACACAGCCCAGGAGTGAACAGAGCTCTAATGGAGCTCCCTTCACTTCCTGGATGAAATCCCGCCAGTTCTTGCGAGTGAGTGTAAGAAATTCAAACTTACAAAGCAAACTAAAAGACTAAAAGTAACAGCAAGCAGAAAAACACACTTAAAACAGTACAAGTAACCCAGGGAGGTTACAAAAAAGTGTGTCACTCACCCCAATGTCCCAATCTAACCCGGAAGTGTTTTGGCAGGAACCTCCCATTGATGCTGGCATCGTGCCTGCATAACAGGGCACCTTTTCAGTTGAAGGACATTCCGTGACAGAAACAGAACCGGGGCTCCATTGACGGCTTAGCCTGTCAATAAAAAGCAGCACCGGTAGACCAAAAGCAGCACGGGTGCATTACGAGAGGAGAACGACATCGTCTGAAAAGGAAGCCCTTTAGCGATCTCCTGGTGTCATAATAACACCATATTTAGAGCGTCCTGTAATCTCCAAAGAACTGAAAAAGCAACAGGTTATGCCCCATAGCCAGACACAGACCAATGGGATCTTCTGCCAAGATTTGCTGAGGTTTTCCAGATATGGCCATAGTCCTCCACCCCAAAATAGACAATCCAAATTCCAACTGCCCCTATTATGCCCCAATGTGAAAGAATTCTCTTCTGTCTCTCCCATGTAGTCTACTGATAATGAGGCCTTCTGGGTTTGCTTCTTAAAGAGGGTATGTATACACAGTTATGTCACTGAATAAGCCACAGAGATCAGCCCCTCTTCTTTTCTTTTGGTCATTTTGGGAGGCACATGATTTCCAGGCAAGCTGGCTGTGTATCTAACCTCAATACAGGATTTGATCACCTCTAGACCCAGGTGTGTAAGTGTTATCTTTTCAGATGTTCACATCATCATGGCTTGTTCAGCATCCAAATAATATAGCTACTGAAACAGGCAACGGCAAGATTCATCAAAAACAAGGTGCCGACTTTTTTTAATATTTACTGGAAGCCACTCAGACAACTTTCTTTTTATCACATGGCATACAAAAATATTTTAAGTAAGTAAATAAATACAAATGCTATCTGGTTCCATGTATCTATACTATCTTTAGTGATATTATAAATATTATTATAATAATGTGTTATCTCATGGTAGGATTTGTCATCTGACACTGTAACATCTTTATGCCTAGAAGAAAAGGAAATCACTGTCATTTTACTGGTATGTGACTACTAACAAGCATTCTATCTTTTTTCAGATTCCCAAAATGTAGCAGTTCACAAGTCTGGAATAGTAGACAAGGAGCTCTGAGAACTTCTGGTTTGTTTATTTGTTTCAATTTCCCAGCCAGAGTGAAGTTTTCCTTAGCTTATTCCCTGGCTAGTAGCACACTGGCAAAAATATCAGTTGTTATAGCTCATTTGGATCCTGCTAATGTGGTGCTTATCAGCTACCTCCAATGGCAAGAAAAAGTATGTGAACCCCTTAGGATTATCACATATTTCCAACCTAAAATGCTATTTAGACTTTAATCTAACCCCATAATCCTAAAGACAATGTACAACCTGATTAAAAAAAATGACACACAAACATGATGAATTTTCAACATGTATTTATAAACAAATGATTCAATGGCCAATATCCATATGTGGAAAACTACACAAACCTTTAGATTCAGTACCTTTGTGGCATTCACTTGAGCACCAATTGCTTCATGTGGGCTATAACTGTTGGTCACTGTCCCACATCATACAACTGCTTCAACGTGATATTTGAGGGTTTTCTTGCATGAACAGCATGCTTCTGATCTTACCACAACATTTTGATGGGGTTTAGGTCCACACTTTTAAGGCCATTCTTACATGCTTAGGATCACTGTTGTGTTGCACCACTCACTTTCAATTTAGTTTCAGCTCTTAGATGGGTGACCCGACATTATCCTCTAAAATCTTCTGATACACTGTGGAATGCATGCTTCTGTCAAGGATGGCAAGCTGTCCATAACCTAAGGTAGTGAGGGAGGTCCCATTCACCACATTCTTACTGCTGTGCTTAACAGTTGGGGTGAGATTGTACAGGTCACCCTCTGTATCTGCGGAACCAATATCCATGGTTTCAGTTATCCATGGCTGAAAAAATAGGGACACATACCATAGAGTCACGCTGGAAAATTCCTAGAGAGGTATCCTCTCTAAGAATCACTAGATCCTCCAACACAACTCTATGGTATGTTTGTACAAGAAGTCCTTTATTTTAATAGGGTTTGCTATTATCTGTGGTTTCACTTATAAATGGTAACTCTAGGAACCTATCTCCTGTAGATATGGGGAGGGGGACAACGATGATCTGTATTATATTTTATTCTATTACTTTATTTATATCCCTGTTACCATACCTTACACCTCCCTCTCTATAATATTTCATAATCTGACAATATTGAGACACTTCATGGGGTCTAGAAGACCAGGGTGGACCCAGAGCAAGCTCAGATGGAGGTCACCAGGACCTAAAAGAAGGTATAGTGGAAAACTACTGCAGACACACCCAAGATAGGATTAAGTGAAGCCCCTAAAAACAATGCCATCACAGAGGTATGTGCTGATCACTTCTTGTACTGGTGATGAGTCATCCATCACAAACACACCAGTGAGCAAAACAACCATTATCCCCAGAAAAGCCTTTTCTAACACCTTTCCTATCCCACAAAACAGAGGTTGTCATAAACCCATCAATTCTAATATCACAGCCATTAACAACAATCAACAGAGTCATGGCTTCCTTTGTTTAATGGTGGGAAACCCATTTAAGTTCTAAGTTCTAAGTTAAAAACACCCCTTTAGGACATGAAATAGAGTATATATAGTAGCCCCAAACAATAGCAAGGTGTGCCACTGTGAACAACACCCAGACATGCCTCTGGATCAGAACCTCCAGGGCTACCCTCAGATTTAGGTCTGAGCCCTTCGTTTCTCCCTCTGAAAGACTGGTAATTATCACCTTTCTTCCAAAACTTTTCCTCTATCCAAACTTTCCTCTTTAACTCTTTATTAGCCTTTTGTGGTTCTTGGGAGCATGAGTGCATGTGAGAATGCTTCCATGTTATTTTCCAATAAAAACCATTCTATTTTATTTTAACGTGGAGTCTCCTCTGCAGTTAGTACTGGTATACATAGGTGCAAAGGTCCCATATATTACCTCACCTCTTACAGTCATCCATCTGAGCTATAATAATTCCCCCAATTAATAATTTAAAATTAATGTCATAGGTAGAGCCCTCACAGACCCCCATCTATACAAGCATCACCTCATATTATCACCAAAGCTGCCCTATGCACATTACATGATGCCCAACTCCAATGCAAAGTATAGGATGCACAATTACAATGTGCAAGTACTGTACAATGAAAAGTCTGGAATGCACAATCTGCAATTTACAAAGACAAGGCACAGATGAACATGCTGTCTGCACAACTCCACTTCCATTGCTATCAGTAGAATACATCCATTGCTCCATTGTGACTTTTTCACCTCACATACATGGCGTGACATACATGTGCATATGTCCCTAAGTGAATTCTGGCCACAGCCTTTGCTAAAGTACGGTAGCATCTGTTCCTGATGTCAAATTATGTCTTCTTCTCCGCTTTTTGAAGTTATAGGCCTAAATTAGGGCTGGGAATCACATGGCCTTTCACATGTTTTTGGATTGCAAGTCCCAGAAACCCCAGGCATTATAGGCGGTACTGAGGAATGCTGGGATTTGAAGGTGTAGGGCCCCATGATTCCCACCACTGGCCTAAATCCAATTACCACTCCCAATTACAATAGCCCCACACAATCAAGGGAACTTACATAAAATTTGATTTACCTCATTCCCATAGATACAAATGGGTCTGCTCTAGTTGGACTAACAATTAGGTTTATGCAATGGTATCGAGCAACATTTCCTTTCACATTTTTTTTCTATTTTCTTTGCTGCCAGGCTGGATCAGACTACCCTGTATGCTATATATTCATCCAATTTATTCAATAAAAACAGACTTTGACAGATTTTCCACTTGCTCATATGCTTCAAAATGTCAGTCCAAACTGTATTCCTTGGGTAAAAAAAGAAAAAAAAGGAACACTAATGAATGAGACAAATCTCTGATTTCTGATTGTTACATAGAACTTTCCAAGTTTCCTGCAGCTTTCAGTCTTATAAGTGAAAAATGGAAGTAGGTGTGAGTATGCTGATTCCTAATAGTGATTTTATTTTCTCTTTCTTTCCCTAAATTCATGCCCACAGAGAAATGGCTGGCTGGACAGACTAGCAGACAGATATCATTCCCAGTCTCTTTTGGCAGCTAATTCTTGTTTCTCTCTGGGGTGAGATTCAAAGGAAAAGGATGGGATGAAGAAAATGTTAGTATTACACATGGGTCTATCCCACGCAGACTCCATGGAAGCATTCTGTGGGCTGGATTTCACTAGGCCTGCCACATATATTATGTTCAATTCCCTGGGAAGTCAATTAAAAATAATATGCTATGATAATATGCTATGATTATGTCAACCAAACTGCGTGAAGCTTTCACTTTCATTTTCAAATATAGGCACTGAGGGATTTTCTGTGGGAGATGCAGACTATGAAATATGGTAACAGAGACAGGAGGGTTATTGGAATCTAGGAATGTCAGGTTTAGACTGTCAGTATCTTGCTCCTGAGAAAAGCAGGGGCATCAGTTGGTATTTATTCAAATCTTTCAGCTTGTAGGAACATTTAACAGAGATCAATGTTTCATTCCTAGAGACAAAGCCCTGAGAAACAGGCTTTCACATTTCACCACATCAGTGATACCATCTCTGTGTGCATGTGTGCATGCGCATGTTTGCCTCAAAGTCACCTGTCAACTTATGGTGACTCCATCAATTTCATAGGGTTTTCTTACTCTGACTACTCAGAGTAGTTTTGACAGTTCCTTCCTCTGAAATATAGCCCACAGCACCTAGTATTCGTTGGTGGTCTCCCATCCAAGTACTAACCAGGGCTGACCTTGCTTAGCTACCAAGATTGGATAGGATCTGGTAACTTTAGGGTATTTAGGCAAGATATCACAGTAGCACTTAGAAAAAAAAATGTACTTTTAAATCACCTGTATATGCCCTGTACATGCCACTATACATCAGAGTATAGTGCATATCATAATACAAACAATGTAAAATTCAGCAAGACATTTCAGCACATTGGGAAGGCCTTGCTAGCAGCATACAAACATTGAGATGGAGCCAGAGTCCCACAGGCAGAGTTCCACTCATGGAACAGAGTACACTCATGTCTTGGGCAAATAACCCCAGTTTGCCCCTGTCTGAAAGCCCTGAGGTCCATATGATGCAGGGCTTTTGCCCCATTCTGCCCTGGGCAGTCCTTACAACCCCAAGGGAAGAAATGGGGCTCATCTTGGGGCAATCCAGGGTAAGGCCCAATAGAGCGTTATAAGAAAATACCCAGTTTACTCTGCTGCTGCCAGGATAAAATGAAGCAGGTCCCACGCATCCATAGGAGCCTGTCCTGGCAGGCCAGTCCATTGCTCCAGCTGCTGGTCGCCCTTACCCTTCAGGGTCCAGGAGGTGGTCCTGCAGCATATTATGGCCGGCTTCCTTGATACCGGGAGGGCAAGGAAAATGGCGGCAGCTGCAGGAATGGGCTGGACATTCCTGTCTGGACTCTGGCCCATTTTGTCGAGGTAAGGGGGGGAGACACAGGCCAAGATATGTTGGTGGGGAGCCAGTGTATCCTGGCTCATGTAAATGAGTCCCTAGTATTCCTTTCCCCTTCATAATAATAATATAATAATAAAATTTTATTTCTATCCCGCCCCTCTGCAACGCAATCGGGGCGGCTTACAATATAAAAACTCCATAGTCCCAGTACCCTAGCCCACCCCCCCTTAAAATAATATTAAACTATAAAAGATTAAAAACATACAGTAAATTAAAAATATATAAATTAGAAAAAGATTAAAACATACAATAGTTTTTTTTTTTTTTAAATCTAATTACAGCTCAGGGAGGTCTTTAAACAGAGGCTGGATGGCCATCTGTCGGGGATGCTTTGATTGTGATTTCCTGCGTGGCAGGGGGGTTGGACTGGATGGCCCTCGTGGTCTCTTCCAACTCTGCAATTCTATGATTCTATGACAGCCGAGTCTTGGGCCGGGATAGTTATTCAGGAAAGGCCTGCCGGAAAAGATCCATCTTGACAGCTTTTTTAAAGCTGTCTAAGGTGTTAATAAGACGGATCTCATCCGGCAGGCCATTCCATAATCTGGGAGCAGCAGCGGAGAAGGCCCTCTGGGACGTCACCGACAGCCTTGTTTTCATAGGCTGTAACAGATTCCTCCCAGAGGACCGAAGTGCGCGGGGAGGGTCGTATGGAAGGAGGCAGTCCCGAAGATAAGTTGGACCCAAACCATGCAGGGCTTTAAAGGTTATAACCAACACCTTGTACTGTGCCCAGAAACTAATAGGCAGCCAGTGGAGAGCTTTTAGCACAGGTGTTATATGCTCTCTTCTGGAAACACCAGAAATCAACCTGGCTGCCATGTTCTGAACTAGTTGAAGTTTCCGAGTTAAGCACAAGGGTAGCCCCATGTAGAGCGCATTACAGAAATCTAGACGGGAGGTTACCAGTGCATGTACCACAGTTTCGAGGTCCCTAGTTTCCAGGAAAGGGCGCAGCTGGCGTATCAGCCGAAGTTGATAACAGGCACTCCTGACCGTCGCATTTACCTGATTAGACATCTGGAGCGTCGGGTCCAGGAGCACCCCCAGACTGCGAACACAGTCTTTGGAGGAGAGTGTAGTTCCATCCAGGACTGGAAGTTGTATTCCCAGACCTGGTTTCGGGCCTGTAACTGTTAGTACCTCCGTTTTGTCTGGATTCAGTCTCAATTTGTTTTTCCTCATCCAGTCCATTACTGCTTTAAGACAATCACTGAGAGGAGAGATGCCATCTGAGGTCGAAGCTGATGACCGAGACATGGAGAAGTATATCTGGGTGTCATCAGCATACTGATGACAACGCACTCCATGCCTCCGAATGATCTCTTCCAGCGGCTTCATATAGATGTTAAATAGCATCGGGGACAGGATGGCACCCTGAGGAACGCCACAGTTAAGCTCTATTCTGGTAGAGCAGCTTCAGTCTCCTATACCCCCCAAAATCTGTTCTGGAGGGTTGAGTATCTCCTGGTACAACAGCACATCAGATGAAAGGTTTTGAAGGCTACTTGGGGAATAGGTTGACATCCCTCAGCTCCATTCATAGAAACCACAGCAGATCAAAATCACCTCCATGGCCCACTGTGAGGGCATCCTATATGGGGAGACAGAAGGTCAAGGACAGGGCCTATCCAGTCTACATATCTGGTATTCTGGGTAATAATTTGGCCAAAAGCAGGCAACTTTTTTTTTTTTAATGAGACACATTCCCTCAGGAATGTAATCTGTTAGGCCACATGCTGGAGGTGGATGGGGCTGAAACAGTGGTGCCAAACGGAGGTGGGCACTGCCAAAACCAAAAAGCCATCCTCTTCCTCTTTCTGTTTTTACTACCCCTTTTTTTTCTTCTCTCTACCCTTTCTTGCTTCCTTTCCCTCTCTCTACATGTTAGCTTCGGAAGACATTTGAAATTAGGCCAAGGTCCATGTAAGGTCGGGCTAAGCTACAGCGACTTTAGAACCACAGGCCTAATTTAGGCCCATTAGCTGCCACCATAGACAGATAATGATAGTGGTATCTGGACACTTTCCTTGGTATCCAGCCAAGGAAGAGAAACTGTGTTAGCTGTGCATTTTATTGCTTCAATTATCTCAGCATGTAATAGTGAGACGTTATAGTGGTAACACATATGAGTACTAATAAATATATTACTCCATGAAAAGCTGGATTATAAATACATTTGGCTAGAAATGGAAGAAAAAATAATGGCTGGCAACCTGTTCTGTAGTTACAAATTTACAATTTTGTAACTTTGGGGATTCACTTTACAGTCTTTAACACTGGGGGCCTTATTGCACTAGATTGTTACAGTACTATTATTCCACTTTAACTGCTCTGGCTGCCTCCTGTGAAATCTTGGGATTTGCAGTTTAGGGAGGGGCATTTAGAACTCTCAGCCAGAGAGCTCTTAGGCCAACTAAACTACAAATTCCACAGGAGGTAGCCATAGCAGTTAAAGTGGAATAATAGTGCTATAAGAGTGTAGTGCGATAAAGCTTTGGGAAATGACATCTACAGCACTCTTCTGGTCATGGGGCGTATTGAGAGAAGCCGTTGTGGAAGGATCCTGTGGGGTCTCTGCAGCTAATAATAATAAAATAAATAATAAAATTTTATTTCTATCCCGCCCCTCTGCAACGCAATCGGGGCGGCTTACAATATAAAAACTCCAGAATCACAATACCCTAGCCCACCCACCCCTTAAAATAATATTAAATTATGAAGGATTAAAAACATGCAATAATTAAAAATATATATAAATTAGAAGAAAAAAATAATTAAATTAAATTAAATTAAATTAAATTAAATTAAATTAAATTAAATTAAAACATTCAATCATAGCCTAGAAAGGACAGCTGAGTCTTGGGCCGGGATAATTATTCAGGACAGGCCTGCCGGAAAAGATCCGTCTTGACAGCTTTTTTAAAGCTGTCTAAGGTGGTAATAAGACGGATCTCGTCCGGCAGGCCATTCCATAATCTGGGAGCAGCAGCAGAGAAGGCCCTCTGGGAGGTCACCGACAGCCTTGTTTTCATAGGCTGTAACAGATTCCTCCCAGAGGACCAAAGTGTGCGGGGAGGGTCGTACGGAAGGAGGCGGTCCCGGAGGTAAGTTGGACCCAAGCCATGTAGGGCTTTAAAGGTCATAACCAACACCTTGTACTGTGCCCGGAAACTAATAGGCAGCCAGTGGAGAGCTTTTAGCACCGGTGTTATATGCTCTCTTCTGGAAACGTCAGAAATCAACCTGGCTGCCATGTTCTGGACTAGTTGAAGTTTCCAAGTCAAGCACAAGGGTAGCCCCATGTAGAGCGCATTACAGAAATCCAGACGGGAGGTTACCAGTGCATGTACCACAGTTTCGAGGTCCCTAGTTTCCAGGAAAGGGCGCAGCTGGCGTATCAGCCGAAGTTGATAACAGGCACTCCTGACCGTCACATTTACCTGATTAGACATCTGGAGCGTCGGGTCCAGGAGCACCCCCAGACTGCGAACACAGTCTTTGGAGGAGAGTGTAGTTCCATCCAGGACTGGAAGTTGTATTCCCAGACCTGGTTTTGGGCCTGTAACTGTTAGTACCTCCGTTTTGTCTGGATTCAGTCTCAATTTGTTTTTCCTCATCCAGTCCATTACTGCTTTAAGACAATCATTGAGAGGAGAGATGCCATCTGAGGTCGAAGCTGATGACCGAGACATGGAGAAGTATATCTGGGTGTCATCAGCATACTGATGACAACGCACTCCATGCCTCCGAATGATCTCTCCCAGTGGCTTCATATAGATGTTAAATAGCATCGGGGACAGGATGGCACCCTGAGGAACGCCACAGTTAAGCTCTATTCTAGTAGAGCAACTGTCGCCAAGCCTCACCCTCTGGGATCTGCCCGAGAGGAAGGAACGGAACCACTGCAAGGCAGTGCCTCCGATTCCTAACTCCCTCAGGCGATCCAAGAGGATGGAATGGTCTATTGTATCAAAGGCCGCTGAGAGGTCCAAGAGCACCAACAGGGTCACACTACCCCTGCCGATCCCCAAGCGGAGGTCATCAGCCAGAGCAACCATGGCAGTCTCCACTCCATATCCTGTCCTAAAGCCAGTTTGAAATGGATCTAGATAATCGGTTTCATCCAAGACAGCTTGGAGTTGGGAAGCGACCACCCTCTCAATCACTTTGCTTAGAAAAGGCAGCAAAGAGACTGGCCTATAGTTGTTCCTGTCCAAGGGGTCCAGGGAAGGCTTTTTCAGGAGCGGCTTAACCACCGCTTCCTTCAGACAAGGTGGAAGGGACCCCTCCCTGAAGGACGCATTGATAATATCCCTAAGGAGTACTCTCGATGCGTCTCCCCCTTGGGTGGCCAGCCAAGATGGACAGGGATCGAGGGGACAGGTCGTCTTTCTCACTCTACCAAGGAGTTTGTCCACGTCATCGGTACTCACAGATTGAAGCTGATCCAATAAAATTTCATCAACGGAGTTGCTGGACACCTCGTCTATAGATTCAGTCATAACACTAGCATCTAAGTCGTCTCTTATCTGAGAGATTTTATCTGCAAAGTGGATGTTAAATGCATCACAGCAGGCCGTTGTCGGGTTAAGTAAGGGGTTCTGCGCAGGTGGAATCTGCGTCAGCTCCCCCACCACCCTAAACAGTTCTCCTGGACGGGACTCTGCAGATGCAATACGTGCAGCGGAGAAAGACTTCTGCGCTGCACGTATCGCCTCTCGATAAGAATTAAGGAAATTCCTATGACGAGTCTTGTCGGCTAAGAGTCGAGTCTTCCGCCGGGTGTGCTCTAGTCGTTGTCCAGCCTGCTTCATCTTCCTAAGCTCTTCTGAGTACCAGGGCTTACAGTTAGGAGCAGGCTGGAAAGGACGCTTGGGAGCGATTGTGTCAATAGCCTTGGTGAGGTCAGTGTTCCAAATATTAACCAAAGCTTCAACAGAATCACCGGCGTTACCAACCATTAAACCCTCCAAGGCTTTCTGGAATCCAATTGGTTCCATTAGCCTTCGAGGGCGGACCATTCTAATGGGTCCACCACCCCCGGTGGGGCAGACAGTGGCTCTTAGCTCCATCTTGACCAGGAAATCATCCGTCCATGACAATGCGGAGGTTTCAATAACCTCCGCCCACGGATATTCCTGTTCCGTACTAAAGGCCACATCGAGGGTATGACCTGCACAGTGAGTAGGCCCGACAACCAATTGGGATAGGCCCATGTTTGTCATGGATTCCATGAACTCCCGAGCTGTGCCAGTTAGATTTAGCAAGCTGGTCTCGAGTGGGATGTTGAAGTCGCCAAGAACTAAAAGTCTGGGCGACTCCAGCAGCAACTCTGAGACCAGCTGTGTTAGCTCGGTTAGGGAGTCTGTTAGACAACGGGGTGGCCGGTATACTAACAGAATCCCTAAGCTATCCCTGGACCTCAGGCTTAGGTACATACACTCGATGTGGACTGTGTTCTGGATAGGCTTCCTGGTCAAGGTTAGATTGTTTTTATGAACCAGAGCCACTCTGCCCCCCCCCCGCCCACTTTTCCTTACCTGCTCACTAACTGAGTACCCGGCCGGGAGTGCCTGCGCCCAAGTTGCAGCACTGGCCTCTCCCAGCCAGGTCTCCGTAAAGCATGCCAGGTCGGCAGCCTCATCCAATAAAAGGTCATGGATAAAGCATGCCTTTTCTCAATGCCCCCTGCAACTAGGAGAGCACTGAAGACATCATTTCCAGTGCCCTGCTCTCCAGTGGCTTGGAAACCCTTTGGGTGGGTTGCTGCCTCACAAAAAAGATAGGTTTTTGAGGGGTGACATCATCAGAGGTAACTTCATCATTTGTAGTTATGTCCGATGATGCAGGATCTTGGCCAATGTATGACTATGAACAAATTTCCATACAAAATCAAAATCAATTGTAAGCCAACATTTAGGACTTTACCAACCACTCTCCTGAAAAGTTCTTTTGCGGCATAAATTGTGGTGTTTTTATGTCGGCAAAAGAACTCCCCCCACCAGATCTTATCTTGCTCACGTGAAAGAGGCTTCCCAGACACTAACAGGGAGTGAATGGAGCCCTGTTCACTTCCTGGTTTAAGATCTCCATGAATCTTGTGAGAAGGCACTAGCGTGGGAAATTTAAAAATAAAAGTAGAAGAAAGACACAAAAAGTTAACACAAGCACATGCACACACTTAAAAAGTCCCAAGTACCCCGGGGAGGGGGAGGTTCATAAAAAGAGCACACCCTACCTGGCTGTCACAATCTCGACCAGAAGTATGTGCCCATTGACACTGCATTCATGTGAGTACAATGGGCAATGATTCAAACGCTGGCAATGCTGGCAACAGATCGCTAAGGGAGATCCATTGACAGCTTGGGCCGTCAATAAAAAGGAACGGATTTTTAACCAGTTATGATCGTGAAAGAACAACATCGACTGGTATGCATACCTTTTCATGATCTTTGGCCTCCTTATGATGCCTTATTTGCTGCGTCTGATAAAGTCCTTAGATATCCTAAAAGTTGGTCAAATATTTGGTAAGTTTACAATTCTTCTGAAAGTATCAAAGAACTTGTAAAAAATATGAAAGCACTCTATTGTAAAACACAGAATGTTTTCATATGCTTGGGACATGTAAAAATAACATTATAAAGATAAAGAAAGCTTGTAAATTGTCCCATAAGAGGCACTTATTCCTTTGTAAATATTTGATGGATTGTTGTAGATAAAGGCTCTTCAGAAAAATGTTTACGGCAGGCATAAAACCTCTTTATTACAACAATAATATTTAAAGTTTGTGGGTGAAGTGGCTGTTTGTGGAATGCTCTGGAGAAGCAGTTCCCTAATTTAGGTTCCCAGGTGTTTCAAAGCTCTCAACAGCATAAAAAATGGTTAAGGATTCTGGGACTTGTAGTCCAAACACATTTGGAAGCATAAGTTGGGGAACTACTGTTCAAGAGCACAAATGGTGTGTGACTTGTGGAAGCTCCCAAGACCATGGGCATCTACACTACACTACACCACAGTACACGAGGAAGAGAAAGAATATATGGAAATATTTTTTAAAATGGTTGAAAAATAGGTTTATTTCAAGGGACTGATGAGGATCCTAGATCTTTGCTGTTTGGGATTTATTCTGCATGTGGTTTATTTGGCCATAAAACAACACTTTCTATGAAGGAAATAACAAGGAAAAAATGCTGTTTTCTTTGCAGGAAACTTTGGAGATAATCAGACTACTAAATTAATCAATTACAGGGACAACAGGAGATCGCCAAAGGGCTTACTTTTCGGATGACGTCATCCTCGTCCTGTTATGCCCGCATCCTGGTTCCGTGCTGCCCTCGTTTCTTCTTATTCATGGCTCAAGCTGAATAGATCGCCCATTCCATTCCTGTCATGGAACAACAGGTGAGTGAAAAGGTTCCCTGTTATGCTGGCACGATGCCAGCCACAGTGGGAGATCTGTGCCGAACACTTCCGGTTGAGGTTGGGACATCCAGGTAAGTGACACCCTCCCCCCCCCACTCCCCAGGTTACTTGTATTTTTTTAACTGTGATTTTGTGCTAGCTGTCACTTTTCAATCTTTCTTTTACCTTTTATTTTTGAATTTCCCACACACTCGTTCTCTCACGAGAACAGCTGGGAACTCAAACCAGGAAGTGAATGGGGCTCTGTTCGAGTGGGGCAGATGGACATGGAAAAGGTAGGTACGAAAAGTTTTTGTTCGTGTGCTGGGACGGGAATGGGAGGGGGGCGGGAGATGAGAAGGCGAGACGGGGACGCTTTTTTTGTCCCCGTCTGATCATCTCCTTTGTTGTGTAGAAAATACCTTCTTCTGCACACACAAAAGTCAAACAGCAAATAGTCTTCACAGTTTTTGAAGACTTTCTTGCAGCAAGGAGAAAATGTATAAAGATTTTCATCCTTAAATTGCACTCATTTTCAGTAAGCATTAGTTTGATGCAGATACACACAACTCATGTGATTACAATTGTGTGAAGGTGGGGAGCTTAAATGAGCTCATTGGTCCTAACCACTCCTTTGTATTCTAGTTGCCTGTTTCCACAGCCCTCTGTGTGTTGGGGACTGAACTGCTGAACTGCGGAGCCTTCTCTACTGAGTAATTTAATAATGTGAACATTTTAAAAAATCAAACTCACATTCAGGGGTCTACATCTGATGTGGAGCCTGTACTTTGGGGACCACCTGTAGGTCAAAGGTTGTGTACCTATTCTCTTCAGAGTCAGGCAGCATCACAGCATATTTTGAGTATTATGAAAGGACAAGAAATCATTAGATATTTAATTCATTGTTACTACATTGATGGGTTTGTTTTCAACCTCTGGAGCCAAAATAACCTGGCTGGCTTAGAATACTGGGCACCTTAAGTTGAGGTGTATTGCAGGGCGGAGTACCATTTGTTATTCCCCCTCTGGCAGTAAAATATTGTGGCCCAGTCCTGCCTGCCCTGGAGATTTAGGACTTTTTCAAATGGGGGGAAAATGGCAGAGGTCAGGTGGAGGATGGCACTGTCTCGCTTACAGCACTCCATTTCAGATGCCGCCGTCCTCCTCCTGACCTTCCCCATGCTTCCTCTGTGCTGCAGGCATGAGAAACGCACCACTTTTTATTGATGGACTTTTTTTTTTTGTTAATAAAAGCAGCACATTTCTTGCACCTGCAGCACGGAGGAAGCACGGGGGTAGGTCAGGAGGAGGATGGTGTCATCCGAAACAGAGCGGGACAGTGCCAGCCTCCTCCCGACCTCTGTGGGGTCCCCCCCCCCATTTGAAAAAAGTCCTTATCGTTTGGGAAAAGTTGGAAAAAGGAAACTCCCAAGCAAAAATATAGAAGCTGCTTCCACTCTGAGTTTAGCACATTGGTTTTCAAATGATGCTTCAGGGAAGAGAGTAGGAAGCCTAATAAAAGTAGATAAGCTTTTCAGAAAGACTACTGTTACCATATCAATGCTAAAACCGAAAGCATCTGTCCTTCAGGAAAGCTTGTGTGGGTAGATTCTAGGATCTATTTTTTTCGTTCATGTTGGGTGACTATGAGGTCCAATAAAGCCGGGATAATCACCCATACACGGTAACCACAGGCTAGGTAGACAATTCCTAGAGCTACCAATCAAAAAATATTATGTAAATGCCCCACTTTCCAAGCTCTGCCATAAAGGCATTCACAGCTTCAGTTATTTCCATCATGCCCAAAGTACAGTAGTTTGCACTCAGTAGGCATCAGGGAGATGAATGGGTGGAGTATTGCTCTTCACAGTTTAGACAAAAGCAAACCTCTCCTAGCTTGTCTGCTCTTAGGGCTTGTCTACACTAGCCAAATCCCCTGAACTCACCCTATATCCACTGTGATCCAGCCCCACAACATACAGCCTGATTTGCAGTGAATCCACTGCTTCTGGCCCCTAATCCCCATTTAAAAACCTTATAAAATATAATAATAATAATAAAATTTTATTTCTATCCCACCCCTCTGTAACGCACTCGGGGTGGCTTACAATATAAAAACTCCATAGTCCCAGTACCCTAACCCACCCACCCCTTAAAATAATATTAAATTATAGAAGATTAAAAAATACAATAATTAAGAATATATAAATTAGAAAGACAAAAATTAAAACATACAATGGTTAAAAAATCTAGTTGCCGCTTAGAAAGGACAGCCGAGTCTAATAATAATAAAATTTTATTATTATTGCAGGTTACTTCAGGTTACTTCAGATTTCCCTGAGAAATCCAGAGTTTCCTGAGTGTGGACAACAGGGATTGGGTCAGATTTGGGGTAGAGGAGGTGGAACAGATGGCAAATGGTGCCATCATCCCCTGTGCCATCTGTTCCACACAGGAAAGGGATGGGAAAAGGTCTGTACCTCCTCTAGGCCACAGCTATTCTCATCCCAGCAAAGCTCCTTTCCATACCCTCACTGTCAACATGTCAGTTGCCTGGTATCAGAACAAGACACCCAGCCATGTGATCAGCAATGCAGCCACCCCTCATCACTGGACATATTACTGGGCACCTCCTTATGATAACAGAGGAAGTGTGATATTGCCAGAGGGGCCATGTCAGGGAGTTCTTGCCTAGGAAGGCAGCGGTGGCAGCCCCAAAGAGGAGACACCAAAATGTGGTCCCAATCTGGATTTCAGGTGGGGACCTCAATACAGCCTCAATGAGGAGTTTCCCATGTATGGTGCAAACAAGGTGAACCCAAGCAAAAAACAAAAACAAAAAACACCCCCTCCAGGTTGCACCCAGAGTTTTTCAGTGATGTAGACAAGCCCTTACTCATTAATAACTTTTGCCATCTTGACCACACCCTGATGTTCATGTGTCCCAGGTTTCATCTGTGAAATGTTGGCAGATGTGCTAAAGCTCTACTTTAGAGGTAACACAGAACTGTCTGAACATGGACATCCCAATGCAAAATTTGATTGTGTATTCCTGCATGGCAGGGGGTTGGACTGGATGGCTCTTGAAGTCTCTTCCAGCTCTATGATTCTATGATTCAAAAGTGGATAGGTGACTACTCAATGTGCTAGGGAGCTGAGTGTGGCCAAATCCAGACAATGTAGTGCAGAAGAAGGAAATAACGCTGTGGGTTGCATGTGGCTTAAATCCATCAAAGTCATCTATAAAGTACTGTACAAATGGCTCTCTCACAAAAATTATCTACCTTGCAAGAATTTTGTTCTCAATTCAGTCTTCAGTCTTAGACCTTGTCTCTAAGGCCTTGTCTATACTGGCTCTGCCTTCTGCCCATAATATTCTGGTCCTGGAGCTGGTCTGGATGCCTTCCATTACTGCAATGAAACTAACAGAAGTCCGCAGCCCACACCAGTGGGCACCTCCCCTACTGTCACATGTCACACTCTCTAAAGCCCAGATAGAGGATCTCGGCATGTAATCAAGACTGGTCACATGCAGGGTGTCTTGTTCATGTGCTGTGGGCCTCCTTCCCAGCTTCAGAACAACACTAACAGTGGCAGCAGCTGGCAATACAGGCTGGCTTGTAGGCACGGCCCTTGTGTTTCTGCACCGAACCCAGCTGGGTTTTCCCAGGGGTTATTTTACTGTAAAATGCTTTTAATGACTTTACTCTGTCTCCCCCGCCCCCGCCGGCTTTACCTCAGACATCATCAGGACTATCCAAAGGCTATTTGGGATAAGAGCCCTGTGTCGTTTGGACTGCAGAGCTCCAAGACAGAGGGGAAGCCGGGGTAAATTGCCCTTCTAGACAAGCCCTTAGAGGTTTGTTGGGAATGAGCATTCCTATTTTTCACGAGTAAAACTAGCCCATAGTTATAATTGCTTTGAGAAACTGGAAAATAATGATTCACTTTAAAATGCTTAATGATAGTGGCAATGGCCCACTTTAGGGGCTTTGGAACTATAGGAGCTTTGGTTGTGCTTGTTGCAGCCAAGGTGAGGCTATGGTCCTAAATGCTCTTATTTGACTAACTGCTAAGGATCTGACTAAACTCTATGTGTTCTTATTTATCTCTACAATCCAATTTATGAGACTTTGAAGAAGCAGAAAAAATACAGTGGACTATGATATAAACACATTTGACTGTAATGATAATGCTGATGACGATGGTGATAAGCTTTTTCCAGATTGTATATACCAGCAGTAACGGAACCTGCCACATTTTAAAGGGCTGGTGATTTATATACTTCTTCACAATTGTATTAAGAATGCAGATCTGATGGTTGTGTGATTCCTTTAATCACTGCAAGTGCTTGTTCAGATACAACATGTTAGATTATATTCATCTTACTTGAGCTCTGCTTTCCCAAATAAATGCAGGAGGCAACTAGACCTGTCACAGACCATTAACTTTCTATTAGTCATTTAGATTTCTGCATTTAATTTCAATTGGTTCATTTCCTGAATATATTTGCCCTGCCATCACAAGGCAAAATTTGCAAAGGGCTTAACAGCCCAAGTTGTGATGGATACTAAACTTGCTCATTTATGTTAGCAATCATTGCTTCTGAACTTCCTTTGCTTCTCCTATCCAAGGGCTCCTCCAGACAGCATAAATGTACCCAGAGGTTGTGGTATTTGGTGCTTTAGTTCTTAAAAATATATATATGCAAATGGTGTTTCTGTTGTCTCAGACTTTTTTCTGGAAATTCCTGGCATCAGCTTCATGCAATATTTTATTCCTATCCTCTGGTGGGTTTCTTTTTAATTCCAAGACATAGTGGAACAATGTGTCTGCTTCTCTTCTCCTCTCATTTTTAAAGATTTTTAAAGAGTTAATCTGTAAAACAGCACTTTTGCACTATAATTCAATGACTCTTAAAGAAAAAATTAGACAGGAAAAAAATTGCCCTTCAAATCATAGGACAACTTCAGCAAATCATACTCCAGTTTAAAAAATTCTTGCAACTGTCCCAGTGTGAATCCAAGAAATTGCTACAAATAGCCCCACCAAATCATGGAATGATTGCATGCAGGTGTAAAAAATAACCTGTGACAAAACACAAGGAATTTTATTACAAGAACTCACACTTCTTTAGACCAGTTTGGATGACACCATTATGTTTAATTTGCTCTGATGTCATGGTGGCCCTGAGTATGCAGATTTCTCATGGACTCCTTGGGCTGCCAGTAGCTTAATTGTTCTGATTTCATGAAGATCCTTGCAAGGTTTGACCAGAGAATAACTGTACTGAGTTTCTGAGAGTGTGGACCAGGAGTGCAGAATGTGTGGACTGTTCATCGCATCAGCTCTAAGCAGCGTAACCAATGGTGATGCATGATGGGAGCTGTATTTCAGTAAGCCCTGCCTTAGATTTTGAACAATTAGGTCTATGAAATCTATGGAAAAATGGATATCCTTCTCGCTGAGTTGCTATTTAAAGTGCCTTGAAATAATACCTTATTGCCAAAAAACCCTGTGATAGGTTCATCTTAGGGTCACCATAAGTCAGAAATGACATGAAGGCACACAACAGCAACATGTGATATAGTGGTTTGCTTGTTGGGCTAGAAATCTAGGAAAACAAGTAGACAGCAAATCCCCTGAGTGGCCTTGGGCAAGTCACACTCTCTCAGCCAAAGAAGGCGGCAATGGAAAACCTCTTTTGAATAAATCTTTCCAGAAAACCATATGGTAGGGTTGCCATAAGTTGGACATGACTTGAAGGCAGATAACAATAACATCAATTAACATATTACTTCATGGTTGTGGCATCTACTGATGAAAACACATGCTACACTTGTGTTTGATGATGTATGCAATGTAGGATTTTATGCTAACTCATTCTAAAGTTGACAAAATCAATTGGTGGTTTTCAAAGAAGTAGCCATACAGTCTCCTGCAGCATAAAAAGGAGGAAGAGAGGAATGAGAAAATGAAACGTGACTAAGTGCTTTTATTTTAGCATGAGCTTTCGTAGATATAAAGCCACTTCTTCAGATATTAACTGTCACAAGAGTGAGGATGGTTGCCTAACAGACAGCGCAATTAGCGCGAGCAAAGAATTTAAAAAAATATTTCTTTCTGCAGCAGAAATAAAGGTACACATTTAGAAAGAGAGATCCCAAGTGAGACAAAGACAAATTTTTAGAGCCCATTTATATATCCTTTACAACTGACTTTTCTCACATGGGCATTCAGAAGTCCATTAACACCTTCATTTAAAGCATATCCTCTCTGTCTGCCATCAATCAGACTGTCTGGAGATGGCTGTTTTTGTTCTGGTCTGTTTATCATAGCAAATAGCAAGTTCAATGTATATAAAATCTAAACAACAGGAACTGGGGCTTGTTTACATTTCATAAGAGTCTGCTATCTTAAACAAGGAAGGTAATTAACAGTTGTACATCAAGGAGAAAGATCCCTTCCTCACTTACATGTTAAAACACTGGCTTGCCTACGACTCTTGTCAAGGGAAGTCTCAGAGCTTTGCATTGGGAACAGGGAATTCTTTTAATGTAAAATGAAGGTTTCATTTATTATTATTTCCACCACATTAAGGCCTCAAGTATAAAGCATTATTTATATAATTATGGGAACAGGATAGAAAGTACTGTAATAGAATCCAGAAAGATGCAAATCATATCCTTTGCCCTAAATTTTCAAACAGCTGAGTAAGGTAATACAGTTTTTCAGATCTTTCCACTGGTCAGTTAGTGCTGATGTGTGAAAACAATAAATCTGCTTACCAAAAGTCAGTTTTCCAGGGTTCAATATTCTTTTGTCATATGTGCAGTACTGAGGACTTTTGTATTAATATATGTAGTGTCCCATGAAGCCATTATCTTTGTTCATACTTCTACTAATCAATTGGAATTTGTGAACATAATTCAGTTCAGCTGTTTCTCATTCTAGTTTCCTTTTGTAATTTCCTTGTTCAAGGACTGCAACCTTTAAATCTCTTTACTGTGTGTCCAAGAAGGATGAAAAGTTCTGCATCTGGTTTTTGGGTATTGCCATTTCTAATGTCTGACTGTCCATTAATCCTATTGTGTAGAAACTGTCCTGTTTGTCCAATGCCATAGGATGGTGTAATATCACATTGAAAGAAGAGCAAGCAAATGTACCTGTGATGTTGTGGGTGATGTTATTGACCCTTGTAATATTGCTTCCAGAGCAGATGTGGGAACAGAGTTGGTATCTGAGTTTGTGTCAGGGTCTTGTCCCTGTATTACCATCCATGTTATGTATCCTGTTGTGAGTAGTTGTTTAAGATTTGAAGGCTGTCTATAGACCAATAAAGGCCTGCCTCCCACAACTTTTGAGAGGGCTATGTTATTCTCCAGAACTGGTTGCAGCTTGTTAATGCATTTGAGTGGTCTCAGCTGAGGACTGTAGCTGACCACTAGGGGTAATATGTCATTTTGTGTTTTTGGTCTGTCTTGTAGTAAATGGTTCCTGGGTATTAATCTTGCCTTGTGGATTTGTTTTTTCACCTCCATAGGTAGATATTGTAGTTTGAGAAATGCCTGTTGTAAATCCAAGAGTTTTGAGTCTCTGTCTTGTGGGTCTGAGCAGAGATTTGATAATGTGTTCTGGGTAGAAACTGGAACCATGTAGATATATGTAGCAATCAGTGGGTTTTCAAGTTAGGACTTTATCCTAAGTTTTAGGACAAAAAGTTTAGGACCCCCTAAACCCCATTTTTTTTGCTGGCATAACTTTGCCATTTTTATGCTGGCAAAAGAACTCCCCATGCCACACTTACCTCTAAAAGGCTTCCCTGGCAATGATGAAGGAGTGAATGGAGCTCTGTTCACTTCCTTGTGCAAAATCCCATGTATTCTCACGAGAATACATAATGCGGGAAATTTTTAAAACCCACAAAAATAACACGCAAAAAGTAAAAGAAAGCACAGAAACACACTAAAAAACATACAAGTAAACCAGGGAGGGTCATAAGAAGTGTGTCACCTACCTGGATGTCACAATCTCACCCGGAAGTGTTCTTGCTGGACTGGCCATTGACGCAGTATTCACGTGAGTACAATGGCATGCAGATTCAAACACTGGTAACGCTGGCACAAAAATCCTAGGAGAGATCTATTGACAGCTTAACCCATCAATAAAATACGACGGGCTTTGGGCAGTACATAAATGCAAAAGGGTGACTTCATCTGGTATGTGTACCCTTTCACATTTATATGGCATCGTTATGACACCATATTTGGTGTGTCTGATAACGTCCAGAGTGTGGTGTTTAGAAGCCCATTGTGCAGTTGTACAGCAGTGCCAGGAAAGTGAATTTGTTGTGTGGATTGTTCCAGGCTTAGGTTGGTGATAGGGTGAAAGTTGTTGAGATCCTGGTGGGACTTTTCAAGTTATTGCTTTCCATGCGGCCAAATTACAAAGATGTCATCAAGAAATTGTAGCTAGAGGAGAGATTTGTGGGTGAATGCACTAAGGAAGGTTTGTTCCAGGTCAGCCATGAAAATGTTTACATACTGTGGTGCCATGCCAGGTGCCCATGGCAGTTCCACTGACTTGGAGGTACTTATTATTCCCCAAAGTGAAGTAGTTAAGTTGCAGAATTTGGTGGCTAAGTCTGCTGTAGACTCATTGAAGGTGGTATTCTTGATGGCTTATAATCCATCCTGGTGTGGGATGTTGGTGTATAGTGCTGCCACACCCATAGTGGCTAGGATGTGTTTTCATGGAGGTTGTGGATGGACAGTCTGGGTTGCTATCTGGACAAGCCCATGCAACTTCTGGAAAGGTAGTCAGGTTAGTGGATTGCAACACAAAATACCATAAAGACTAGCAAACCCCACATTTTCATGAACTAGAACAGGAGTGGGAACTGTGTGGCCCTCCACATGTGCTATATGTCAGGCTCATCCCTGAATTCTGGGCTTTGGAGTAGAGTTCATGGAAGACCCTGACATGAGGCTGCCTCTGGTTTGTTTCCCTTGCCTAGGCCTCTAGAGGTTCTGGAGAGAAGCCAGCCCACCTTGTTGGCCTGGGAACGCTGCTCTCCACTGCGGCTCAAGGGCAATTCTTCCAGGTGCAAGCCGGGCCGTTGTTCCTCCCCAAATGCCTTTCCCACGCTGTGGGGTTTAACTGGGGGTTTGTTTCAGTTGTATTCAGTTTCGGCTTTGTTCTATGTTCCTGACACACGAATCCTTGCCAATAAAGAAATGTATTGATTGAATGTGAGCGTGTGTGCTTGGTACATCACACTAGAGCTACAATTCCCAGCAGCCCTAGCCAACATAGCCAATGATGAGAATAATGGGCATTGCAGTCCAACAACATCTGGAAGGCCATTTGAACAACTACTAAGGATCTGACTTGAACAACTTCTAAGGAAATGACTAAACACTGCATGTTCGAATTTGCCTCTAAAATTCACATTACATCACCAGTTGTAAGATGAGATGAATGGAAAAGAGAAGTCTTTCTTTGGTCAATACTTGATATTCATACCTCTGTCAAGATGGCACAATGGTTTAGTCACCTCTTCTGGCACTCTTGGGGTTGTGGGTCCAAATCCTCCATCAATGCCAACATAAAGCAGGCCTATGATGCTTTTCTAGGAAGGGCATAGCTTGACACTTTGGAAATATGTTGAAAACCTCAAGTTCATTTGCTGCTGGTATCTCCAGAAGCAACACCAGTCTCAGAAACAATAATGTCATGGGAAACCTTTCTGCCCGAAACTTTGGAGGCCTGTTGCTAATTCAAGTTTCAGTGGCCTGATTTCTGTATACAGCAGCTTCATCTGTGTTCCACCTGTCTAACCTGCACAATTTATTATTCCATCCAGTTACAGAACCACATTCCACACACCCCTTTTCCTTGTTCTCCTCTTTCCTGCTTTACAAAGCTTTGAGTTGGTGTTTGGGCTACAGGAAGGGCAAATAGACCTATCCAAGGCCAGCCCAACCTTTAGGCAGACTGAGGCAGTCACCTCAGGTTGCAGATGCTAGGAGGCAGCAGCAAGATTTTGGGGAGAGAGTTACGCTGCACTTCCCAAGCCAGCTTGCTGCCTTCAGGTACAATGGGGTATATTGTTGCATTCCCAGTGTTGCATACCCTCTAGCATTTAACAAATGGAAACTGGGGTGTGTGTGGTGAAGCAACATCAGAGTGTGGTCAAGATGGCAAAGGCTTTTAATGAGGAAGAACACACAAGCTGAGAGGGGCTGCAGATGTTTGTTTTTGCCTGAGCTTCCCCTCTGCTAAGTTAATTGAGTGCAGATTCCTTTTTTTTTTACTCTCAACTCAGTTTACAGCAATTGACATAAGGTGAGGACAAAGGAGAAAAGTGGGAGGAAGAGAGAGGAAACTGGGACATTGTAAAAACAGCTGAAAAAGTGGAGTGACAGAGGATTAACTGCCACTGTCCATGCCAAAGTGAGACTGTTGGAAGTTATGGTGGTCCAGGACCTGCTCAGTGCCCATTATGCAACTCCATCTAGAGCTAGCAGTTGTACCAGTACAACTGATTACTCATTGCTCTCCCCCCAAAGCAGTCATACTTAATCAGCGTTTGTTACCATAAGAAAGACAGAGAAAGTACATGCAGAAAAGAGGGGGAAAGACCAGATCTGTCTTGTTATTGAGTTTTGCCTGCCTGATTCCTCAGGCTTAAGATATAGACCTCACCTCTGTTTACATTTGGAGGAGGAAGAGGGAGAAAAGCCATTGTGATGTCCAGCCAGGACTGTTTGAATCTTCCCTGCATTTTCCTTCGTTTTAGTTCAGGCCTTAGTATGTCTGAGCATAGAAATGTTTCATTTTATTAGAGTTGTGGGAGGAGCTAAAGAATTCCCCTGCATTTTTCCAGGTTTGGTTTGTTCCTTCCCAGCAAGCTCTGTTTTAGCTAGAAGTTTTTTAGTTTTTTGCTCAGTCTTTGCTGTGAGCTTGCAGGGAGCTGTTTTATTGGTGGCAAACAGGCCCAGACAGCCGGGAAGGGCATTTCTTACACCATTTAGCCAAATTAGTTACCAACAACAAATAAGTCAAAGGAATCAGGAGCTGAAAGACCCTGCACCAGCTCCATTGAGCGAAGAGATCAAATCAAGATCAAAGCCAGAGAGATGACACCCTGAAACTCAAACTGTAAAGTACCTTTTATTTCAAGCTTTTAGAGCTGGGGAGGAGAAAGCCCTTTACTTTTGTTCTTTAAAATAAACTTCCTCCTTTTTTGAACTTTATATTCAGCATCAGAGCCTTTTTGGTTAAAAGAGTTTGGTCTCACCAGGGTACTGGCATTGCACACCCAAACCTGCCACCACCTTTAGTTGGGTGTGTCTTCACAGCCATCAAAACATGAAGCAGAGTTCCCTCTCTTCAAAACTAGTCCCAAATGCTCCCTTCATGTTTCTGCAGCATTCCTGCTACAAGCTAGCAATGAAATACCTGGCAATTAAGAAAATGCTAATATTGTTAAAAATTAATAGGGCAGACTACCTGCAGTAAAGCTGTTTGCAAAGAGCCATCTGGATGCACTAAAATAAAGCTATCCTTTGTGTTCCAAAATACCACTTTACATTGCTACAAGGCAGCACAAAGGCCTTTAGATCTTTTAAGTGTTGTTGCTTTTCCACCCTTTGTTTTTGCCTTGTAGGAAATCTTTCCAAGAATAATGTTTCCATTGTACTCAGCAGTGTAAGAGACAAGATTTTACATGCAAATTAGGTGTGATCAGACACCCTGGCACTTTGTGCAATTTCAAAGTTGAATTGTTTCACTAATACACGAGGGGCAGTGAGTACAGTCAGATGGGTCTCACTCTCTTCCTCATTCTAAGGGGACAGGTACTGCACTTGTGGGAATATGTGAGAAAGAGATATCATGTAGTTATCTATAAGTGTTGAGTGTCACTCTCCCTAGAGCAGTGGCTCTTAACCTTTTCTTTACCAGGGACCTCCTTTAAATGTCTTTGGTTGTCGCTGACCCCCAAGACTTAACTCAAGATTTAAAACTCTAACAACAACAACAATAACACCTCAAAAAAAAGTCTGGAGTAACAAACACCTGAGGCGAAGCACAAAAAATCAATGTGTATAGAGCCATTGTACTGTCTATTCTCCTTTACGGGTCTGAAACATGGGTCACCTATTGCCACCACTTACTACTCCTCGAACGCTTTCATCAGCGCTGTATAGGCACAATCCTAAACATACACTGGACTGACTATATGATGAATGTTGCTGTCCTTGAGCAAGCAGGGATCACCAGCATTGAGGCCATGATATTGAGAACACAGCTGTGCTGGGCAGGGCATGTTTCTAGGATGGAGGACCATCGCCTCCTAAAAAATAGTACTCTACAGTGAATTCGCCACGTGTCAGCACAAGAGGGGCACTCCAAAAAAGCAATACAAGGACTCCCTGAAACAACATCTCAGGCTAGGCCAAATTGATCACCAATAATGGTCCGCCCTGGCCTCACATCGGGAGGCATGGAGACGCACTATCCACAATGCTGCAGCCTTATTTGAGAACTCATGCCAAACAAGTCTTGAAGAGAAACAACAATGCAGAAAGTATCACAACCCAGAAACATCACCCAAGTAGACCTTCTGCTGTGCTTTCTGCAACCAGACTTGTTTATCTCAGATTGGCCTTTTTAGTCATTCACGCGCTTGCAGAAAGCGCGGGATGAGTCCTTCCTGAATCTTCGTTTGCAAAGAAAAGCCAGAGAGAGAGAGACTATCCATTAACCCTTCCCTCAGAGGCACTGGAGGGGAGGGAAGACTTTTCTCCTGCTTCTTCCTGCATGTTTGTGGCTGGAGTGGATTGAATGGCAAAGTGCAGGCCAAGCCAGCCAGACTTTGCCTTGGTTCCTGTCATATGGGCTGAGCAGCCTTCAATCCTTCACAGACCCCCTGTGAGGACATTGCAGCCCCTTGGGGGTCTGTGGGCCACAGGTTAAGAACTACTGCTGTAGAGGCTTCTGCTCAAGGATGGAATATTTTCCATTTTATTTTTGTCTTGTGCAAAAGTGTCTTTGCTCAGACACTTTGCTGCCTGTGGTGAAACAAAACAAACAAACAAAAAATCTACCCACCCAAGTAAAGCTGCATAGCACCCAAATTATTCTGAAGCAGAAGATCCCATGTGTACCTCTCCCTGCTTCCCACCATACAATAGAAATACAAAAATAAATTAAACAAAGGACCATTTGCTGCCCTTTCATGGCCATTTTATTCTGTCTAGTTATAGGTCTAGCCCTGTTAATTCCACTGTTGGGCCTCATTCTCATAACACTGAGGCCAGGATGGCTTCCTCAGACATTCAATGGCAGCTGGTGGCTTCCAGGTCAAAGGGGAGGTAAATCTGCCCCAGGTTTAAATCTGAATTTTAATTTTAAAGAACTTTATCAAAGGTTCTGAACCTTTGGGAGATAGTGTTTAGCACCTTGGGAAATGCACAAATATGCCAGTTCGCTGATAAGGAAGCCCTCAATATCACCACAGTGCTACTGCTGCTCCATAGTGCAAATCATGAAAGAGGAGCCTATTGTTGCAACTCATACCCACACTGGCATTTTCAAAAAATGGAGCAATTCTGGGAAGGTGAGCATAATGGCAAGGGGGTCCTTAATCTTAGTCTTATAATGCTGCAGTTTAGTTTTTTTTTAAATATTGAACCTCCATCAATTTTCAGTTCTCTAGGATGAGAGAATGGAAAGATATCTAAAGCTATCTCATCATGGCTGCAATTTTCATACCCCCCCCCAAAAAAAAATCACATCTGAAGAAGTACAAAAAACAAAAACAAATCAGGCCTCCTTACATTTTCAGATGAGTCTAAGAAGGCAATCAAATTAAACTGGTGGAGTGTCAAATTAAATGCTAAGGGGATTGTATATTCCCTGCAATAAACCCATTTTTCTCATACAATGGAAGTCTCTCAGAGATATGTGTCCCAGCCATCAGTCTTACAAATTAAGCTTGTGTTTACCATGCAGTGACCAAGCACAAAACAAAGCACGCTAAATGCAGGCTAGATAGGAGAAGACAACCACACATTATAACAAATGTCTTTCACCACTTGAGGGAGTACTTCCTCTAAAAACGTGTTAAGCATATAATCCAATTTGACCCTGAGGTGTCCATGGGTCATGTCTCCTGGGTTTGGGTTCTGGGTTTTGGGGTTTTTTATGTCCCTGCCCCCACACACTTCTTAGGATTTTTCAATGTGTGTGCTAGTGTATTCACAAAAGAGTCTGGAGCAATAAACACCTGAGGCAAAGCACAAAAATCAGTGTGTATAGAGCCATTGTACCGTCTATCCTCCTTTATGGATCTGAAACATGGGTCACCTATCGCCACCACCTACGACTCCTCGAGCGCTTTCATCAGCGCTGTCTATGCACAATCCTAAATATACACTGGACTGACTATGTGACGAATGTTGCTGTCCTTGAGCAAGCAGGGATCACCAGTATTGAGGCCATGATATTGAGAACGCAGCTGCGCTGGGCAGGGCATGTTTCTAGGATGGAGGACCATCGCCTCCCAAAAATAGTACTCTACGGTGAACTCGCCATGGGTCAGCGTAAGAGGGGCGCTCCAAAAAAGCGATACAAAGACTACCTGAAACAATATCTCAGGCTCGGCCAAATTGATCACCAACAGTGGTCCGCCCTGGCCTCACATTGGGAGGCAAGGAGACGCACAATCCACAATGCTGCAGCCTTATTTGAGAACTCACGCCGAACAAGTCTTGAAGAGAAATGACAACGCAGAAAGAATCACAACCCAAAAACATCACCCAAGGAGACCTGCTGTGTTTTTTGCAACCGGACTTGTTTATCTCGAATTGGCCTTTTTAGTTATCAGCGTGCTTGCAGAAAGCGCGGGATGAGTCCTTCCTGAATCTTCGTTTGCAAAGAAAAGCCAGAGAGAGCTCTGACCACCCTTCTTGGACCAAGTACATCTATGGTATGGCCATTCTTTTACCAGTACAGTGGCATTGCATCTCTTCCTTACCCCCTGCTTCCAATAAAATTGGCATATGGAGTTGCTTTGCTCTTCACTGTGATGGAACACAGTGACTGGATACATGACTTTTGCAAGTCATCCCATTAGCATCTAACACACTTGCAGGGGTAGGTGGATGAGAAAGAGTTCTCTTTTCAAGTGTTCTCTTCTGAACCCCATGGCACTCCTGCTTGGCTGAGTGATTAATCTTCTAAACATGCTTGACAGAACAGAACAGCTGAGCTGCATTCTTATATGTTTTTCTCCTTCCAATACAATCTCCTTCCAATATAATTCTCCACAAAGAAACATGTACACAGCACCACAGGGCATGAGAAAGGGCAAACACATAGATACTCATGCACCAGCTGACACTGACTTTGCAACTTTTTATAAAAGTTGCTTGGGCCTTCAAAAGCATGAGGCTTATAAGACTGCTTCCTAACACTGCAGGTATCTGCAGAGACCAATTCCAAAACACTTTTCTCTTAATGACTTGTACACAATCTTCAGGCTAAACTACATGCTATATTGAATAAGGATCACTTGCTTTTTATTGCAAAGCCAAAAAAAGGTGGGGGGATAGTGGGGAAGTTTCCATTTGTTGTTATATCAATGGTTTCTCCCTCCATCTGTTTTTAGCCCATGCAGGGAGGAGGAAGTTTTTGGGAAATGGCTATGGGGAAAAGATTCTTGGCTCCCTCACCCATGTGATATGTCCCAAGGCAGATCAAGACTCAGGGCCTAAATCTATGTCAGGATTGGCCCCTGACATTGCCTGTTCCTGCCATTTGCTGTGTTGTTTTGTAACGTTGCTGTTAATTGTGTTTTCATTTCTTTGTACTTATTAACAAGTACAAAGTGTTCTGTAGCAATTGTGGGAAGGGAGTAGAACGGTTACTAAAGGGAATGGTGAGATAAGCCTGAAGCTGCAGAATCAGCTTGGGAAAAATGGGATGGATGTTGTATGGGAAGAGGAGGTCAGGGAAGGATGGATAACCAATGGTACTGAAGCCTGCCAGATTTCATAGATTGCAATATACTTTTAGTATACTGTCTTCCCTCTAAGTTTCAGTTCCGAGCAACAACTTTGTATGATATGCTTCTTGGATTTCTGTGCCAATAGGAGGCAAAAAAATTGGATTGCTCAGCACTAATGGCAATTTGCAGCAGCTATTTGTCTTAACTTTTTTTGGAAGATTGCAGGCATGCAAAGCTATCAGCATTTGCTGTGCAAATGAGCATGCCTGCAAATCAAGATGGCAGCTGCGAGTGAATTACTCATGTTTTTATTTACCTCAATTTACTGTTGCCTGACAGTATGTTAAAAAAAATATCCAAGGTGCAAAAGAGTGATGTTTTGCTTTAAGACAAAAGCAAACACCGCCCGCCAAATTTTATCGCCTTAGCTCGCTCGCTAAGGTGAAAATCCAACATGATGGCTCCAGATGTTTGCCTTGTTAGCAAGCTGTGCCCCTGAGCACACCTGACCAATCAGCTTTCAACTTCTGCTTGTATAGGTAAAGTGAATCAAATTGAATCACTTGTCCCAATGAGCAGGAATGTACATCCCCCCCTCTGTTTTTAAAAGAACTTTGGGAAAAGCCACAAAGGCTTTTTCCATATAGTATATGGTGTTTTTGGCCCCCCTTCTTCCCAATACATCAAGATGATGCAGAATCCCATTGAGACAGATCGTATTCACCTCACATCCTGTGAGGAGTATTTTCACCATTTAGACAACCCCTATGTTCCTTGGTGGTGGACCCGATCCAAGACATGTTTCTATGAGGCAGAAAATGGCATCTCATCTGACTCACAGAGCACATTATCTAAGGCAAGCCAAATTACTTTGGCATTGGGGCAGACAGTATCACAAGTGCAGTTTGCTTTCCCTGGGGGTAAAAATGCAAGAAGAATTATTTAAATAACATGTGTCCTTTCATGATGTCTGCCACCAGCTGTCTGAGGTGGTTCTGCCTCACTTTCATGCAGCCTCATGAAATGCAGGGAACAAAATATGATTTACTCGTTATTGAAATCCCATTCTCAATATTGCCCTGTTTAAGCAAAGGATGATTTATGACTTGTGTGACATTTGTTGACAGAATGAGAATGTATCTGCGGTATTTTTTTAAAAAAACTCTTTCATTGCTTTCTACAAATAGTAAGATGGACACTTGATTGTTGGAGGTGCAGGTCTGTCAGTGACCACCTTATCACTCCCTTACACACACACACACACACACACTCAGACCCATTATCCCAAGAGTTGTTCATTGTTAAATGCTAGCATTCTCATGGGATCTCATTATAACCAGGTGATTTTCGGGGGCAAACTGGTCATCCTTCTGCCTGCCCTTTCACACATGTTCTATTGCAGAGCAGCAAAGAAAATGCTGCAGAATGCATCATAACTGTGAGTTACAAAAACCAAAAGAACTAAGAGAGGGATTCATTCCAAGAAGCTTGTATACTTTAAACAGCATACACAACAGCAAACACAGCAGCAGCAACAACAACCCATTATAAATAATCTGTCCCTTCTTGTCTATATTACTGGCAATATTGGACAGGAGTAAATTTCATTGAAAAATAGCTCTTGCTTCTTCTGAGTAGGCATGTCTGAGGATTTTGTTTGGTCTGTATTTTTAAGCAAACTGACCTAATTTACATTTGCCATACAAATGTAAAGATTGGAATGCAGTTATCCTTTGCGTTTTGCACTATCTCCAAATTTTGCACACTGTTTTCTATTCAAGAGAACAACTGAAATGTGCATAAATGGCATATTTTAGGAGGTATGCAAAAAGTCAAAGTTCAGGATTAATGCAGAAAAATGCATATGGAAGGAAACTGTATTCTAGAATACCATTTAAATACAAAGTTAAATGCAAATTTTTGAGCAATTGAAACAATTACAGATTGATGTAGAACATGGACAGAACAAATGCATGAATTAACATATGCAAAACTGACATGGCTGGAAACAGACTGATCTGTCCATCCTTATTAGACATGCAGAGGAGTGTGTTGTTAATAGGCAAGAGCTAGATGCTCACTCAAGGAAATGTGTATTCAGTCCAAATTCTTGCACTGAGCTGGAGGAACTCTGAATGAGCAATGAGGTATTCTTGTTGTCTGTGTTGTTTTTGCAAATCCTGCTTTAAAGCTCCAATAGCACAACCCTATTATCAGCTTATACTGGAAGAAGAACTTGAGAATACCAAGTAAGTACCTGTGAACAAGCAAATTTTAGAGATGGACCATTAGCAGAGAGTCTTTGCTAATTGATCCCCAGTGATTTTAGGACATTATCAGATGAGCACTTAAAAACACTGTAATTCACGAATGAAGATAGCTGAAACATCACTGCATTCTTACACTTACTATCGTACATTGCTGTAATCACGTGAAAGAACTGCCATGAAATTACTGCACAATGACCACTAGTGCTTTAAGAATGGAAGTTTACTTTCATGATTCGGCATGGGCAAGCTTTCGGTAGTTCTCGCAAGAAGAAGCAAGTGTGCTTTAAACTAAACACACACACACACACACACACACACAAAACCCTTAATTAATAAAGTAAATGAACACAAAAGCACTGAAACAAACCTGAAAATGTGCACACTAAAGGGGACAGTTCATAAAAAGAGTGTCTGTCATGTGCTTCATTTTTTGCATTCTTACCTGGATGTTTTCTTGCTGAAAACTGCCCATTCGTGCTGTAATCTCACAATTACAACGGGATGTGGTTTTGCACACAGTCAATGGTACAAAAAGAGCACTATTGATGATCTATTCATGGCTTATCCCATGAATGAGAAAGAACACCTTTTTCATGGCTGCAGCATGGGGTAACAATGCAAGGAGGACACTGTGTTATACTGGGGCCCATTCATGCTACCCTGACATCATAATCCTGCATTTTTTGCCACATCTAATAATGTCCTATGACTCTGGAGAACAGGGTTCAAATCCCCTATTGGCCTCCATGACAGTAAAGTAGTTTTTTGCACTCAACTCAGTATGGGAGATAGGAGGGCGTATGTGGAATCTTGCCTTTCCCTGTGGACTCAAGAAAAAGCAAACTGCTGGAATCTCTCCTAGCTTGTGTGTTCTTCCTCTTTAATAATTTTTGTCATCTTGACCACACTCCAATGTTACTTGGTCACATGTGTCCCAATTTTCATCTGTGAAATGTTAGAGAGTAAAGTTGTGGCCCTGTTCATCCCATCAGTCTATTGCCTCATGTCTTCAGTTTTATGTGGTAGAAAACCAAATTTGCAGCTGTCACTAGTAAACTACAATTGCTAGTGATTGACTATTTGATTATTGGATGAAACACACAATTTTTAGGCCATTCTGACTTCTGAAATGTTAAAGGTGAAGTTCTGAACAACTTACACTCAGTAACATGTGTATCTTTGCATAATCAATATGCTAACATTTGCTTTGTTCTCAAGCACAAGAAGAGTGTTGATATAAGACTGCCATAAACTATGGATGGTAGACCATTGGATTAAAGAGTTGAGATAACACATCCAGGTCCTAGATTTATTCCTTGGTTTCATCAATTGTTCTATGTGATGAATAGGAAAGTTCAATAGTAAAGGACATTTTCATGCTGGGCTAATCTGGCTGGGATATTTTAGTTAGACAGGCAGGCTGCTTGAGTCTCATCATTTTGGTCATTTCTTTGGGAACTTACTCTGATATCATAATGTTCTTCAAGTTTCTGATTGGATCTGATCAAAATAAGCCTATATCATACTTGTGAATATTTTATAATATCTAGAAATTCTCATTTATGTAATTTACAGCAAAAAGGCCACATATGCAAATAAAGGTAAACAAGTTCAAAATGTGGGTTAAATAATTCTGGAAGAACAAAACATGGCAAAACTCATGAAAATGTAGCAAAAAAAAACAAACACCAAGCATAGTTGCAACAATCCAATACTCTGAGCTTCACCTTCTCTGCCTGACCATTGTCAAAGGAATATTTGAGAGAAATCCAACAGAGCATCTTCTTTTGGGCTGATCGCAGACTCTAGGATGCCTCACTGTGGAAAGCTAGGCTAGATCCTTCTCTGCGGTCTTTTTGCTAGCAAGCAAGGACATTATCAGACTAATGTCTAAAAATGCTGTAATTCTGCAAACGAGGATAGCAGAAACATTGTGACATTATTACACTTATTATCGCACATCACTGTAATTGCACAAAAGAACAGCTAGAATTTCTTCTCAGAGGGGCCATCAGCAGTGAGTCCTTGTCAATAGACCAGTGATACCAGGTGCTGATGTCAGCCCTATCATGTCTAACTATATACAGTAGCATCCCTGTATCCACAGGGGATTGCTTCCGGGGGTCCCCACAGATTCTGAAAACTATGGATAGTAGTGAACGCCCTGAAATTGGGGGTGGGTGAGAGGAAGAGTTATGAAGGAGGAGAAGGGAGGGAGGGAGGGAGGAAGAGGAAGGTAAGGCAGACAGGAGGGGAGGGAACCGGGCTGGAGGAGTAAAGAAAGGTGTAAATTAGAAATATTGAAGTTTGAAATTATGAAACTATTTATTGAACTCAGAATAGAAAGGTAATACAAAAAAAAGTTAAAACATTCGAAATCATCTTAATGAGAAGGCTGAACCTGGTCTGCTGCTACCAATTTAGTAATCCTCGGCTCTATTTTTGTCAGCAGTAATCTTAAATCACCACGATTGACTATTTGCAATTGGTTTCTTTTTCTTTTTTTGTTAATAAATTGGTTACCACACTGAATCCACGTTCCACTAAATATGATGAAGGAAATGCAATTAAGAACTTTTGAATTACAGCCCATATTTCAGGATAAGCCGTAGGGATCTCCTTTTGCAGCCAGAATTATTGGTAGCCGCTTTTGAATTTAAATTTCAATTCATCATTTGTAGTTACTTCCATCAGTTCTTCTTGGGTTTTTTTTGTTTTTTTAATAACTTTCAAATTATGAACATACAATTATCCAAGCATACATATAACCATTCCTTACACATTCCCAAATCATCTCCCTTCTCATTCTTTCCTCTTCCCCACTCTTCTTTACATTTCTTTTATCTCTCTTTCCTGCTCTCCCCTGACTCACACCTTCTACATGTACTCTCACTTTCTCACTTTCTCCCCTCTTCCTTCCTCCTTCCCTCTCTTACAATGTTGACTCCCCTTGTTCCCCCTCATTTGAGTTCAGCGTCACGTATATATATCTTTCCATCCCCCTTACTCCTCCTTTCATTACGTTCTTTCTATTTTCTTGCCATATTATCATTACATTCATCCTTATATCTTTTAACTTCTTATTCAAAATCTGTATCCTTCCCCTAACAGTTATCCTCAATTTTTCCTTGACTTTTCTTTAATTGTCTCTAAGAGCATCGCTTTCTTCAAAAATCTTCCAGCTCTCTCTATTTTTATTCGTAGCCATAGATTTCCAGTTCCGTGCTCTTGTTAGTCTTTAATCCTTCATTATTTTAACTTTCAGTCTAAGTTCATTCCTTTTGTCTATTTATATATTTGTTTTAATATTCCATTCTGTTTTCCAGTATTCGCAGATTGGCATCCACTCTTCTGCCCATTTTTCCATCTTTTTAAAATTAATAATATATGTCAGTTTATCATTCTCATACATCTCTTTCATTTTGAGTATCCATTCATCTAACGGAGGTAGATATTTTTTTCCCAATTTGCTGCAACAATTATTCTTGCCACTGTTACTAAGTATAGTAATACTCTCCCATGTCGTTTTACAAAGTTCTGTTCTAAGTTTGATGTTATGTTTAGTAAGTACAGCTTTGGATCCATCACAAGCTGTATCTTAAATATCTTTTGTATATTCTTGTGGATTTTATGCCAAAATTTCTGAATCCTAGAACACCCCCACCACATATGATATATTGTACCAATGTCCTTTTCACAATGCCAGCATTTGTTCTCTTTTGTTTTATAGATTTTGCTAAGTCGTAATGATGATAAGTACCACCTGTTCACTACCTTGAAGTGATTTTCCTGAAGAGTTATGCACGCCATAAAGTTATGTGTTTCTTTCCAAGCTCTTTCCCATTCATCCAGGGTTATTGGTTCTCGAGATCTTGAGCCCATCTTGTCATCGCTTCCGTAATTTTTTCCGTTTCCATTTTCCTTTCTATGAGAAGTTTATAACACTTTGATATAAATTTGTCCTTTTCTTTCCAGATTATTCCATCCAATTCCGATTCCGAAACTTCAAAATCATACTTTGTTTTGTCTTCTTGAAATTTATTTTTAATTTGGAGAAATTTGAACCAATTTATATCCATTCCTTTTTTTCCCAATTCTTCCGTCGTAAGCATAATCGTTGTTCCTTCTCTTTTAGTACCTTCATGATTTATTAAATCTTTATATCTTATCCAGTTATCAGTATTTTCCCATCTTCCAAAAAAAGGCTTCTTGCGGTGAAATCCAAGTGGGCAATTTATAATAGAACTGATTTTTAAGTTTTGCCAGATTTTTATTAAAGCCTTCCTGATAATATGATTTTCAAATTCTTTGTTCACTCCTTGTTTATCGTACCCCAAATAAGTGTGCCAACCAAATCTAATAGAATAGTCTTCTAATATTAAAGTCCTTATATTGTCAAGCTTAATCCAGTCCAATAGCCAATTAAATCCATTTGCTACATAATATGTTTTCAAGTCAGGTAGTGAAGCACCGCCTTCTTTGTGGTTTATTATTAATGTGGACCACTTAATCCTGGCTTTCCTGACACCCCATATAAATTTGTTTAATTTGTATGTCCATTTTTGCAGTATTTTTTCATTATGTAATATTGGTAGGTTCTGAAATATAAAAAGACATTTCGGGAAGATATTCATTTTTATTGTGTTTATCCTACCAAATAAAGATAGATCTAATCTATTCCATAATTTTTAGTCTGTTTTTATCTCATTCCACAATCTTTTATAGTTGTTCTTGTACAAATTTATATTCTTTTTATTTACCCATACTCCAAGATATTTAACTTTTTTTCTCAATCTTACATTCTGATTTTTCTTTTAGTTGAGATTCTTCCTTAATCGTTAGATTTTTTTGTTATTATCACCGTTTTATCTTTATTAATTTTCAATCCTGCCAGTCTTCCATAGTTTTTAATTAGTTCAAACAATCCCTCGATATTTTCCACTAGATCCTCCAAAATCATAGCAATATCATCTGCGAACGTTCTTATTTTGTACTCCTGATTTTTAACCCTAAGGCCTGACAATTGATTGTCATTTCTTATTTGATTGTTTAAACTCTCCAGGGTTAGTATAAAAAGTATAGGCGATAATGGGCATCCTTGTCGAGTACCTTTATAAATGTCAAATGTTTCAGTGTTTTCATTGTTTATTGTTTGATAAGCTTTTTGTGAACCATATATTGCTTGTATCCTTTTAATAAATGTTTCTCCAAAATTCAAACTTTTCAATGTTGCTATAATGAATGACCATTTCACGTTGTTGAATGCTTTCTCCACATCCAAAAATAAAAGTGCTGCTTTCTTGTCAGTGGCTTTATCATAATATTCAATTGCATTAATCATCATTCTAATATTGTTTGACAGGTGTCTTCCTTTGATAAATCCACATTGATCATCCTGTATTAATTCTTTAATAATAGTATTTAATCTGTTTGCTGTGATTGTGGTATAGATTTTATAGTCCACATTTAAGAAAGATATCGGGCGGTAATTTGCCATATTTTTGTTTTGTCTTTATTCTCTTTTGGGATGAGTATGATATTCGTTATCTTCCATGAGTCCGGTATCCTATCGGTATCCTATTCAATAATTGTTGCATTGGAATAATCAGCTCATCTTGAAAAGTCTTATAAAATTCTGGTATAAAACCATTCTGGCCAGGTGATTTTCCTGACTTTAGCTGTTTTATTGTGTTGCAGATCTCATCTCTTCCAATAGGTTGTTCCAATTTTTCTTTCATATCTTCCGAAAGTGACTTATTCCAATGTTTTGTGATATACTTAATTTCTTCCATTTCTCCTATTTCTGTTTCCTCAATTCTTCTATACAATGTTTTGTAATAATTTACAAATGCTGACTTGATCTCTTTTTGTGTCACATATCTTAATCCTCCTGCCCTTATCTCTGAAATTACCTTCTTCTCAGAGTCTTTTTTAAGCAATGTGTCAGTCAACGTCTCACTTTGTTAGCTCTTTCAAAATACTTTTGTTTTATTTTTCATAAATTCTTTCCTATCTTTTCCGTTAAATCCGCTCTTAGTGTTTCCTGAATTAGTTTTATTTCCATTTGTAGTTTTAAATTTTTGGGATTCATTCTCAATTTCTCTTCTTTCTCTTTTAACTCTTTTGTCAAGTTTTCAGAATTTTCTTGTCTGATTTTTAAAAGTTTCGCACCTCTGAAGAAAGATTCCTCTAATTGTTGCCTTAAAGGTGTCCCAAGTTATCCTTTCATTGACATCTTTGGTATTATTGTGTTTAAAGAATTCCTGTATTTCCTTCTTTACTTTATCTACAAATTTTGCATCTTTTAACATTCTTTCTTTCAATTTCCATCTATATTTTCTCATTGAATTAGCCAATTTGATTTCTATTGGATTGTGATCTGATAAAATTCGTTCTGCTATTTCCATCTCTTTAACTCTTGTAAGCATTTCTGTAGATATCCAACACATATCTATTCTTGACATTGTCTTGTATGTCTCTGACAAGAAGGTAAATCCTCCCCCCCCCCATACTTTGCTGTCCAAACATCAGCCAAATTTAGATCTTTTAAAATACTTTTGCCTATTTTGGGTAGCTCTCCTCTCATTAATTAATTCCCATCCGTTCTTCTTTCCTCCCCAGGAATTACTATTTATAGTACTGAACAATCCATGTAAACAATTATGGTCTTATGTCTCAGTTCCAATTTTCCCTTTGTCCACTAGATGGCAGCAACACTTTAATTTTCTAGTTCTCGGTCCGTTTTTCTCACTTGCTCTCCTTTCCCTTTAAGATCTGCTCCTGTTACCGCTTAGCGACCCCAGACGTAGCTTCTCCCACTTCCTGTTTCTTCTTCACATAGTTTTACTTTTTAATTTGTAAACTGAACAATGGGAAGAGGGAGAAACAATGTTACCAAGTAAGCATGATTATACAAATCTATTTAATCTTCAGCCTCTTGACTGGCCTAATCCTTTTTATCACGTTTCTATCTCCACTTCAACCACTTTATGGTCTAATCCTACTCGATAAGCCCAGTCCTCTTCTGTCCTCTTCTGTCCACTTCTGTCCTCTTCTACCCTTTTCCAACCTCCTCTGTTTTCCAATCTAGTTATTATTTCCACTCTGGCTATTACTTCTTGAGGGAAGGGGATCTAAGCAGTTTTCTTCAGTATAATTTGTATAATTATTTCCCTCCCACAAACTATCTTTCGTTCTTATCTCAGGTGCTTTCTCGATCCTTTATTCAGAGTTCACCGTTCCACTTCCTTATCTCCTTAAATCACTATGTCCCCTTTTCGCTTCTTTTTCCCCTTCCCGTAACTTATTAAATTCTGATCTCTGATCTCTGTCCCGTCCTTCTCTATTTGCAGTAGAGTCCCATACCTTATTTTTATATATCTCTCACCAACTCCGCAGCTAATATTCCAGCGCCATGTTCCGCATGCTCCATGTGCTCCATGTGCTCATCTTTCTTCCAAATGCAGTTAGAGCACTGAAATATGTGGAGATCTTACTTGCACTCAAACTCTGGGTGCCCAAATTCAGTCTGCAGCTATCAAAATTTTAATGTTGCTTAATAGCAGGTGACCTTGAGGGATAGATCTGAAGATTGCTTCTCGCCACAATGGCTGCCACTGTCTTCTTGCTGAGGACTCTCACCACATCAGGACATCTGTCCCCATGTAACAAAGGTCCCTCCAGCCAAGATCGCGCTGGCCCCACAGAGCCCAGATCTTCCTGATCCGAACTACTGTCCAGGAGGAAAAATTCCTTTATTTTCCCCTGGATTTGTGGCAATTAGTGGAGTGTCCTGAGCAAGGATCGCTCAGACCTCCGTCCCCTCTGCTCTCCCACTGGAAGTCCACTTCCATCAGTTCTTCTTGTAACTGTGGAGATTCTTCTGTGTTTGCACTTGAAAAAGGATCCAAAATCCAATCAGGTATGTTCATTTTCAAAATATAATCAAATCGTTGATTAAAATCTGAACGGAGAGCATCCAAGTCTCTCAATAAGAAAGTATGCCTTCATCTTTTTTTCCTGCTCCTGATAAATTTGGGAACTGGCTGAATTCCCCTCGTCCAAAATTTCGTTTGTACAGAAGAAGTTTTGTCACAAATGCAGAAATAACAGATTTTGTTTTTATTAAATTCAGTTCATCACCTTGAAGCTGAAGATTGCTTTTGTTAAATTTTTGAAACAAGTCGGTCAAGTAAGCGATGTCACTTTTGGATTGAATTAAATTGGGTCGTAAAGCATCATTTTTATCTTTCAACAACTCCAGCACCGAGCTAAACAGCTTATAAAACCTATCGAAATAGGCACCCTTTGACAACCAACAAACTTCTGCATGAAGCAGCAAACGGTTAAATTCTTCATCGTTTTCAATGCAAAGCTGTTTAAATAATCTGTCATTCAATGATCTGCTTCTGATTGTGTTGATAGCTTTAATTACATATTGTAGTGAATTATGTAGGCATGCAATTAAATTTTTGGCTACTAGATGTTGACGATGGATGACACAGTGTACTGTGAATGCATTCGGCACCTCCTTTTTTAAATATGCAAGAAAACCCCTGTAGTGCCCTACCATCACTGGAGCACCATCTGTGGCTACTGATAAGATATTACTCAGAGGTATTTCTTTTTTTTAAAAAAAACTCATACAATGCATGAAATATTGATTCTCCTTTAGTATCAGTTTACCAATGTTTAGCAAATAATAATTCTTGGCAAATTTGTTCTTCCTTTGTGAACCGCACATATGCTAAAAGTAAAGCTTCATTTCCTAACAAAGTTGACTCATCAAGTTGAATAGAAAACCAAGATGTTTTTAAATAGCCACACAATGAATCTTCAACATCTTGAGACATTTCTTCATTTCTTCTTTGCACTGTTTTATTGCTCAACAAAATTTTTTTGATAATATCAGATGCTGGCTTGTGTAGCACAGTACGTATTACTTCACTTATAGCCGGTATTTAATTAGTTCTTCACCAATAGTATGAGGTTTTCCCAATTTGGCAATCATTAACAAAATATTGTAAGAAGCAAGCAAGCCATTGCCATCTTGTGTGGTTGCGGTTGAAAAGAGTTTTGCCAATGTTGGTTGTTTGACAATTTTTTCTTTTAGTGTTCAAAAATAAGATAAATCCTTATCTTTTTTATCACCATGAATTTAGTCAAATGTTCTTGTAGTCTGGAAGGCTTCATAGCTTCATTTGATAAAACTTTCTGGCAAATCAGGCACATTGGTAATCATGGAAGTTGACTGTGGTTAAGAAATGGCCAAATATGATGCTGGAGCTGCGATCTGTACCAGAACAGAATCGGCAGGGGGACGGTGTCATACAAAATGCCCCCCTGCTGCGCAGCAGTGTCGCAAGAGGGACGACCCTTCTTGCGGTGTATTTCTCCATCCGAAAAAGTCCTCAGAGTTATATTACGCTGTAATTTTCCCATAATAATTATGGGAAATCTCCTGATTCATAGCATGCTCCAAAATCTGGTAGTGCTGCCAATAGCCAGTACTGCCACTGCCGTTCCAGGCTTTGGCCTTGCGATCAACCAATCGCATGAGTGGCAGTTGCCCGCAGCAATGCTCGTAGTGCTCACGTGTTTTGGAACAGCAATTCAGTGGCACCACATGAACAGTAACAGTGTGCAATTGCACATACCTCAATGCAAGTAAGGGAGTATGCAGGAACTGAGCCAACATCCAGTATGTTGTTCAAAGAAAAATTAAGCGTTATGAAGAGAATACATAAATCAATTTTTCTAAATCTTCTTTCTTTTATGCTTTCACCACCCCCTTACAGTTATTCATCGCCCCCAAATGCACCTGTGACCATCACCACCCCCCTGGATCGCCGCAGCGCCCACCAGGGGGCGGTAGCACCCACTTTGGGAATCACTGCATTACATCATGACACACAGAGAAGTGGAACTGGCCATATTTCCATTTCATATACACATTTGAATATACATAGATAAATTTGTAGCTGGATAATGATTGACTGCACAACCCTCCAGAGCTCTACAACCTTACAAAGAAGGTCTTGAATCAGCTCTTGTCTTTCCTTCCTTCTCATTCCTTCTCATTTGCTCAAGTCAGGTAAAAGAAGAAGACAGGAAAATAAGAATACAGCTTCAGTATTGCTTATCTGAATTCCAAAATCAGAAATACTCCAAAAGCCAAAATGGTCCACATGGGTGGCTGAGATAGTGACACCTTTGCTTTCTGGTGGTTCACTGTACTTTCATGCACAAAATTATTAAAAAAATACTGTGTATAAAATTACCTTTAGGCTATGTGTACAAGGTGTATATGAAACATAGATGAATTTCATGTTTAGACTTTGGTTCCATCACCAAGATATCTCATTATGTACACTATATGCAAGGGGTTGTCTATAGGCCAAAAGAAATGGATTGCTGCAACTTGTCTTAATGGTTTTACAGTTCCTACAAACTTCTCATGCCCTCTAGTCAAGATGGTGGTCGCAAGTGAATTACTCACATTTTAAAATCTGTTGCCACACTTAAAAAAAACAAAAAAACCAACTATTTCCACAATGTGCATAAGCGATATTCCATCTTTACAAAAAAAAAAAAAAAAAAAAGAGGAAAAAAGAGAAAAAGCAACACCCCATTTATTGCCTTAGTGATCACTCACTCAGGCGAAAATCCAACAGGGCAGCAGTGGGTGCTTGCCCTGTTAGCAAGCCCCACCCCTGTGTTTATCTGGCCAATCAGGTTTGTGTTTCCTCTCATATGGGGTAGCGCCTTCCCCTCACTGTTTTTTAAAAACTCCAGGAAAAGCCACAAAGGCTTTTTCTATGGAGTTTTTGCTGGTTTTGGCCCTCCTCCTTCCCAATACAGCAAAACAATGGCAGTTGCCCATTGGACAGATCATCTTCTCCTCACATTCTGTGAGGAGTATTTTTGCCTTTTGGACAACCCCTAAGTATTCCAAAATCTTTAAAAATCCAAAATATGGAACACTCCTCATCCCAAGCATTTTGGATAAAGAATACTCAACCTATAATAAAGTTAGTCCTGGAAACTGCAGTTCTTTACCTACTTACCAGAGAGTACAGACATAAAATCATAGAAGTTGGAAGAGACCACAAGGGCCATCCAGTCCAACCCACTGCCATGCAGGAATATACAATCAAATCGTTCCCAACAGATGACCCTCCAGCCTCTGTTTAAAAAGCTCACTTCTCAGCAGATATTCATAGGATACCACTATACAGAGATAAAACTAAAAGGGACTAATTTTGCTTTCTGTACAGGAGCCATGACAGAGAAATATCTACCCCCTTCCAAGACTGCCATTATTCCAAAGTATCATTGTTTTACAAGGCATAATGCGATCTTCCAAAAATAAATGTTGGAAGAGTTTTTTTAAAAAAAGGTAAAAGAGTCTGGCAAGTACCAGTTTATAAAAACTCCCTTTTTCTAAAAGAATTCAGATAACAGTAAAACAGAGATTTTCAGGTTACTTTTTCTGTCACTGTTTTCCTCTTTCATTTTATGATTAATGCCAGCCTGTCTTTTTGTTTTAATACATGCCTTCATAGTTTATATAAAGTCCCCAAAAGGGAATAATGTAATAAATGAGTAAATTGCCTAAATACATTCAGAGACTAAAAAAAATATAAATCCTTTTGAATTATCACCGTTTCATATTGCAAGGTCACCCACTGAATTGTGAGAGCGTCTTCCCAAAATGATTTCATTTTTAACTATAATCAGGACCATAGTATGTCAGGCTCATCCCTGAATTCTGGGCATTGGAGTGGAATTCATGGAGGCCCTGACATGTAGCTAGTATTTTCTCAGGATTTTGGAATGCCTGAGAAGTGAGCCAGGCCTCCTGGTTGGCATGGTAACGCAAGTCCTACCGGGAACTCAAGGCCACGCTCCCCAGCTACTTTTGCTCCCCCGTGTCTGTTCTCACGCTTGATGCCTTATTATCTCTGGATAGTTTACATTTACTTCAGTAGCAGCTTTGCAATGGTTCCTTACACAAGCTACTCTTCCAATAAAGAGTTTTATTGAAGAACCCTGAGTTTGTGTTCCGAGTACATCACAGAAAGCTGCTACTCCCTACTTTTATTTTTTTTTCCTCTGTCCTGAAACTGTGGAGCCTTTGCCTGCAATGTCTGACGACGCAGAGACTGGCACACAGACGGACCAAGATCTGATTGCAGCCAGCGCCAGAGAAGCCGAGGCTTCGAAGCAGGAGGCCGGGGCAGAGGGGGGTGCTGTAGCTGCCGCAGCTGAAGGCACCAGCCGGGACCGAGACCGCCGGAGGGCTGCAGTATTTCGACCCTCCACTGAGCCCTGGGAGCTGGGGATGGAGCTGGCTCCAGGGAGGGGCAGCCTGCCAAGCTTCGGCACTCCAGTGCGAGAGGTTTTAGGCCCTGCCTGGCCATGGGCAGGGGCCGGACGCCGAGAAGACCGCCGGTCCCGGTGGGACAGACCCCAGGGTGAGGGGCCTAGAGAGCCAGAAGCGAAGTTTTCCTTGGCAGAAGTTGGAACCGAGGTTCTTCAACTGAAACAGCAAATGGGTGAGATACGGGAGGTGCTCCTAGAACTCCTGCACAGAACCCCTCCAGCTCCACCCGCACCCGGAGGGGCCCAGCCCCCCCCAGCGCCACCTGCGGCTGCCCAGGCACCCGGGGATGGAGTCCCCGCTCAGCCCCCAGCTGTACCTGGCCTGCCGGCTCCTGGACCGGCTCCCCCGGTGGGGGCTGGCCCGGTTGAGCCGCAGGAGCGACCCCGGGGCTGGAAACACCGGCACCTGAAGGCGAAGTTCGATGGGGATCCAGCAAAACTACCCTACTTCATGACTCAAGTGGTGAGTTACATGACCCAGTGGGAAGGGGAGTTCCAGTCTGAGGCTGAGAAAGTGCAGTATGTGTCCAACCAACTGGAGGGAGAGGCGGCTCAGTGGTTGGTGGGTCTGTATGATATGGGAGCCCCTGAACTGGGTAATTACCAAGAGTTCCTGATGGCTCTCAGGGCCCAGTTTGACGATCCCTTAAGAGGGAAGCGGGCTCGAAGCAAGCTTAGGAGCCTGAAGCAAGGCACGATGCCCGTGGCCGAGTACGCAGCTGAGTTCCGCCGCCTAGCCAGCCAAGTACCGGAGTGGCCAGAGGAGGTCAAGGTGCAGTTTTTCCAGGAGGGCCTGAACCCTGACATTCTAGAGTGGGCCAAGTTCCAGGGAGACCCCGAAACCCTCATGGGGTGGATACGGCTGGCTGGGGAAGTGGAGTCGGTGAAGGCCAGCATTAAGATGTTGCGCCGCCAGGCTGGGACGGAGGGGAAATCCGCTGGGGCCCCCGGGAAGAAGACCAAGACGGCACGCTCGGGGGGAGGCACCACCGGAGAGACCGAACGTGAGCGAAGGATGAGAAAGGGTCTGTGCCTGCATTGTGGGAGGAGCGGACACCGCATAGCGGAGTGCCCAGAGAGGAGCCCACGGGAGCAACCCGCCGCCGCCAAGCCAGCGCGGAGCGAGGGGAGATCCGGGTCCTCCAAGACGCCCTCCAAACCCAAGACCAGGGCGACGGCCAGGGCCCTGGCAGCGGGCCAGGCGGCAGGGGAGTCCTCAGATGATCCCGAGGATAGTGGGTCCTACTCCTCCGACGCTGAGCCGGCGGGAAACGGGCCCAGCCCGCCCTACTGAGCGCCCGAGGGCGGGCTAATCCGGAAGGGCGCCCGGATGCCGTGGTGAGTGGAGTGAAGGGCCCGTTCTTTATCAAAGCTCGAGTGGGGGTTGGAGGGGAGGGCCCCACCCGCAAAGTTATGTTAATGATTGACTCTGGTTGTACCCAAGTACTTATTCATCCCTCCTTAGTCAGTGAACTAAACGTTGATACTGTTAAGCTGGACAAGCCCGTGTGGCTGTCTCAGATGGATGGGGGGATGATGAAGGGGGGCCCCGCCCGGCGCATAACTGGTCCCATGCACATGAGGATGGGCAACCACCAGGAGGAACTGCAGTTTGTGATTGCTCCAGGATTAGTCCCTGCGGCAGTTGTGGGTCTGAACTGGCTAAAGTACCACAACCCCTCCATAGACTGGATAAAAGAAACACTGACTTTTGCAGACCCGTTGTGTATCAAGGAGCACGGGGCGGGGGGAGGATCCCCAGGGGACGGGGGCCCCCTGGTGGATAAGCCGCAGAATTACACAACTGCCTTAGTAAAAGGGGAGCTGAAAGGGTTGCCAGTGGAGTACAAGGCGTGGCAATATGTGTTTGAGGAGAAGGAATGTGACATTTTGCCACCCCACCGGCCTTTTGACTGTGCCATTGAGATACTCTCGGAGACCAGCCTGCCCAAACCTCGCATTTATTCTATGACACCAGCTGAAATGGAGGCGCTCCGAGAGTTCATAGATAAGAACTTAGCCCGAGGGTTCATTAGGCCCTCAACCTCGCCTGTGGGGGCCCCGGTGATGTTTAGGCGCAAGGCTGATGGCGGGCTTCGTTTGATTCAGGATTACAGAGGGCTAAACGCTATTAGTGTCTCCAACCAGTACCCCCTGCCCTTGATGAAGGACATATTAGCCCATCTCTCCAAAGGGAAGATTTTCACGAAGCTGGATCTACGAGAGGCCTACTACAGAGTACGGATTCGGGAGGGGGACGAGTGGAAGACTGCATTTAATTGCCCCCTAGGGGCTTTTGAGTTCCTCGTCATGCCTTTCGGCCTCAAAGGGGCCCCTGGCATTTTTCAGAACTTGATTAATGATGTGTTACGTGAATTTTTGTACGAAGGGGTGTTGGTGTACCTTGATGATGTGTTGATTTATTCGGAGGACTACACGTCCCATGTGAAACTGGTGAAAAAGGTGCTTACCAGGTTGGGGGAAAATCATCTGTATGCGAAAATGTCCAAGTGTGAGTTCCACCAAAGCCGTCTAGATTATCTAGGGTACCGCATCTCAAACAAAGGGATTGAAATGGACCCAGAAAAGGTTAAGGGGGTCTTGGCATGGGAAGCCCCTAGAACCAGGAAACAGTTGCAGAGCTTCCTGGGGTTTGCTAATTTTTATCGGTCCTTCATCCCTGACTTTGCGTCGGTAGCCCTCCCCCTGACAGATTTGTTAAAAACCAAAGAAGGGAAAACCAAAGGTTCCAAGCACGGTAAAGGGAACAAACCTCCCCAAAAAATTGTGTGGTCACCACAGTGCCAACAAGCATTTGACAAATTGAAATCCCTTTTCACTTCTGAACCTATTCTCAAACACCCCGACCCCTCCCAACCTTTCGTGGTCCAAGTGGACGCATCTGATGTGGCTATGGGTGGGGTGTTGTTGCAAAAGGGGGAGGACGGGGATTTGAGGCCATGTGCCTATTTATCCAGAAAGTTCAATGACACGGAACGAAATTGGCCAGTGTGGGAGAAAGAGGCAGGTGCTATCAAGTTGGCACTAGAGACATGGCGCCACCTACTGGAGGGCTCACCCAAACCGTTTGAAGTTTGGACTGATCATAAAAATTTGGAAGTATTGGCTACCCCTAGGCGTTTGAGCCCCAAGCAGGTCAGGTGGGCCAGTTTCTTTTACCGATTTGATTTCACCTTGAAATTTATCCCGGGGAAAAGGAATTTTCTGGCTGACGCTTTGTCCAGGCTACCACAGCATGAGAGTAAGCGCAAGGAGGTCATTGATACCGTTTTTTCTCCTTCCCACTTGGGACTAGCCGTCCTCACTCGGAGCAAAGCCAAAGAACAGAAATCCACTGATAGCCCTGCTCAGGTGCCGGGTCCTACTGAAAGTGGCGGTGATTCACCCTTGGCGCAGGGACCGGTGCCACAGCCCTTGAACCCCGACCCGCCTTCCCCTGATCCGGGGACCCAGGTGGTGACCCCTACGGCAGATGGCTCTGCCACGCCCACTGTTTCTCAAGGGGAGGAAGGAGGGTGGCATGCTCAATTGGCCTCGGAACTGCCCCGGGACCAGTGGTTCCTGGCTCACCCCAATGAGGTAACTGTGAAGGAGGGGGTGGCCTGGAAAGGGGATCGCCTGTATGTTCCTGAGGTCTTGAGAGCGAGTATTCTCAAACAGTGCCATGATGTCAAGAGTGCGGGACATTTTGGGTATCTCAAAACTTTACATTTGGCCCGCAGACAATTTTGGTGGCCCCGCATGAGGAAGGAGGTGGAGGATTATGTAAAGGGGTGTACCACTTGTGCAGTGTCAAAAGGGGGGTCAGGGAAGCCCAAAGGTTTGCTCCACCCTCTACCTACCCCAAACAAGCCCTGGGAGGTCATTAGCATGGATTTTATTGTGGATTTGCCAGAGAGTAGGAAAAAGACGGTTATTTGGGTTGTGACTGATTTGTTTTCCAAGCAAGCGCATTTTGTGGCCTGTAAGAAGCTCCCCACAGCCTCCCAACTAGCCAAATTGTTCATTCAGCATATTTATCGGATTCATGGCATTCCGGCCAAGATTGTGTCGGATCGGGGGGCACAATTTACTTCGCAGTTTTGGAAGGCTTTCACAAACCTTCTAGGGGTGGAGCTTGGTCTCAGCAGCTCCCATCATCCCCAATCGGATGGACAATCGGAACGAACGAACCAGACTCTGGAACAATACCTAAGGTGCTATGTGAATTTCCAACAATCTGATTGGGTTGATCTTCTACCTTTTGCTGAAGTGGCCTACAATAATGCCACTCACCAGAGCACTGGGCTCTCGCCGTTCAAGGTTGTGTCTGGGCATGATTTCGGTCCCCTCCCCTTGTTGGAGGGGTCTCCCAACTCTGACCCCGTTTCGGTCTCCCAGTGGAGTCAAAAGGTCAGGGATGCGTGGCCTCATGTAATCTCGGCCTTGGACTTTGCCAAAGCACGCTACAAACATTATGCTGATCAGAAACGGGACCCTTCCCCCAGATATGCAGTGGGAGATATGGTTTATTTGTCCACCAAATTCCTTAAGTGTCCCCAACCCTCAAAAAAGTTGGGAGCCAAATACATCGGACCTTTTCGTGTTGTTAGGATGATAAATCCTGTGGCTTTTGAACTGTCTTTGCCTAAGTTGTACCGTCATGTACATCCTGTGTTTCATTCCAGCCTGCTCAAGCCCGTGAGCCCTCCGGACAAACACCACCCGGCTCCAGAACCTGCTCCTCAGCCGATCCTGGTGGATCAAGACCAACATTTTGAAATTTCTGAGATTCTGGACTCTAGACTTCACCGGGGAGGGTTACAGTATTTGGTAAAGTGGAAACACCTGCCTTTGGGCCATGCAGAGTGGGTTGCTTCTGAGCATGTCAATGCCAAACGCTTATTGCGAAAGTTTCATGCCCGCTTTCCCGATAAGCCGGGCTGAGAAAGGGGGAGGGTTGGTCTTCAGGGGGGCAGTATGTCAGGCTCATCCCTGAATTCTGGGCATTGGAGTGGAATTCATGGAGGCCCTGACATGTAGCTAGTATTTTCTCAGGATTTTGGAATGCCTGAGAAGTGAGCCAGGCCTCCTGGTTGGCATGGTAACGCAAGTCCTACCGGGAACTCAAGGCCACGCTCCCCAGCTACTTTTGCTCCCCCGTGTCTGTTCTCACGCTTGATGCCTTATTATCTCTGGATAGTTTACATTTACTTCAGTAGCAGCTTTGCAATGGTTCCTTACACAAGCTACTCTTCCAATAAAGAGTTTTATTGAAGAACCCTGAGTTTGTGTTCCGAGTACATCACAATCTACCCCCTTCCAAGACTGCCATTATTCCAAAGTATCATTGTTTTACAAGGCATAATGCGATCTTCCAAAAATAAATGTTGGAAGAGTTTTTTTAAAAAAAGGTAAAAGAGTCTGGCAAGTACCAGTTTATAAAAACTCCCTTTTTCTAAAAGAATTCAGATAACAGTAAAACAGAGATTTTCAGGTTACTTTTTCTGTCACTGTTTTCCTCTTTCATTTTATGATTAATGCCAGCCTGTCTTTTTGTTTTAATACATGCCTTCATAGTTTATATAAAGTCCCCAAAAGGGAATAATGTAATAAATGAGTAAATTGCCTAAATACATTCAGAGACTAAAAAAAATATAAATCCTTTTGAATTATCACCGTTTCATATTGCAAGGTCACCCACTGAATTGTGAGAGCGTCTTCCCAAAATGATTTCATTTTTAACTATAATCAGGACCATAGTAGGTCTAAAATGGCAAGGCAATAATACCTGTCTGTCAAATGACAAATTCTGTGTGACACAGTTTAGCAGTAGGAAAACAGAAGCGATCCTCTGGGACCTTAGTGCTTTTCTGATGGGCCTTGACAAACACGAATATTTAGTAATAGATTTGCTGTCTCCTCCTATTAAATTGAATTTTGCTTGGCAGCTTCTGAATTTAAGAATGTGCACCTAAAGCCCTTGTAGAAGGACAAAGAACTTGTCTGAATGATGAGAACAAAAACCAGAGCCATTTGGCTCTAGCTAGGGACATCTCTAAGCAGAGTTATGCCCCTGATCATTCCTTTCTGTTGGAAGTCAGACCCTTCTCTTAGGGTCTCCCCTCTCTTCCACTATGACCATGAGGAAGTGTATTGAAGTTTTCACTACAATATTTGGTTAATCATTTTTTCTGTCATCTGGCCTGACAAACTGTAATGATAACTATGATTTGTTTGCAGCAAGACAGTTTCGCACTCTGAAATATGAAGATGGTTTGTTTACAAACAATAGTTCATACAAATTTTGGTTTAAAGTTCAGATTGTATGTTAAACTTGGGTTAATGGGAAACAGAACCAAAAGTATCAGTCTCTTCTTTATAGTGACACTAGAAGAGAAGTCTTCTTGTCATGATATACTGAGGACTTTATCAGACGCGGCAAAAACCATGCCATTAGGACGAGACAATCGCACAATGGCTGAAATTATCAGACGTCGTTGTTGCTTACCTGTTCCCAGTGCATCATGCTGGCATGAATGAGACATTACTTTTTTATTGATGGCTTAGCCTGTCAATAAAAAGTGACACCTCATTTGCACAAGCACTATGCAACATGAACAGGTAGGCGATGAGAACATCTGACAATTTTCCCTTTCCTGCTATCATCACATCCTAAATGACATGTTTTTTTAGTGATAATGGCCACATCTGATAAAGTCCAAAGTGTGTTTACTCCATTATCATTTGGTGAGTCCATCAAATTTCCTAGGTTTTGCACTATATCCTTCAAAGCTAACAAGTTAGTCTAAATTTAAATATGCTTCAATTCAAAAGAATTAATTATTGCTTTTCCCTGGATAGCTGTCAGTTTTGGGAAGGTTATGTTCAGAGAAAAGTTTATATTTTCAGTGGTAACATTTTTTTTCATTTTGTTTTCATCTTCACACTTTCATTGCTTTTAATAATTCCTTTGATCTGCTGACTTTCTCATCATTTACTCTTCTTCATGCAGTCTGTTCTTTTTCCATTAGAATTTTATATTGTCTTTGTTCATGTCTTGTGATAATTCCACTGTAGCTTTTTGACATTTTCTGTTGTAGTTTTCATTTGGCCTGGAGAAACTGTGGCTAGGAAACACTTTCAACTTTACTTTTTCACTAGTCAGAAAGGAGTCGAATCATAGAATCACAGAACTGTGGAGCCAGAAAGAACCTCAAAAGTGATTTAGTCCAAGCCCCTGCCAAACAGGAATCCACAGCTAAAGCATTCCTTACAGGTGGTCATCCAATCTCTATTTTAAAACCTGCAGTGAAGGGGAGTCCATCACCTTCCAGCAGTTGTTACCATCAAGTTCTTCTTCATATTTAGCTGGAGTCTCTTTTCTTGTAGATGAAAGATAATCAAATAGCTCTTTTTAAAGTCAAGCTCTAACTGAAATCAGCAAATAACGTCTGGTGAATACTCTAATTTCCTTTTGGTGGGAGGTAGCTCTGCTCAGGTTTTTCAGATAAACATTGCGTGCTCTGTACAGTTTTGTCTCACACAATATTGAGCAATTATGTGCTCTTTTAAAAATCCATTGAATGATTTGTCCTAGCTTTTTAATGCTGTTAGAATAATTGCTTGCCTGTGCAATGCAATGGCTTATTGACCATCTGTTAATATTTTATTAAATAATTGCTTGAATTGCATAACAATTCTTTTAAAAGCTGTCCTGTTGTGTTTTATTGAACTCTTTCTAGGATTTTTTGAGATATTAATTTGGGATATGGGGAAAAATAGAATCCATGATTATTGATTTATAACAATTCTTTTAGGTTTCTTTTAAAAATTGTAAGTTTTCTTGCAGACTTAAAGACTTTGCATCTCTAACAGGAACCTATCCAAGGGCCTCTTCTCTATATAGGACCATCCTATTATCAATCCAGTTATGCCTTCACTTAGTCATAACTCAAATTAAAATAATTGGGCTGCCTCTGAAAATGGAAGCAACATCTTTAATTCTCTCTTCTCCTTCACTTTTGTCTTCAAAAAGTTATTCAACATATTGGTATCATTTCACTCAGTTCCCACTTCCATTTCAAAAGTAGCTTGGGAGATTACAGACTTTATCAGACGCACTAAATATGGCGTCATAACGATGCCACATAAACATGAAAGGCCGCGCATACCACACGATGTCGCACTTTTGCGTTTATGTCCTGGCCAAAACCTGTACTTTTTAATTGATGGCTGAAGCCGTCAATTGAACCCCCATAACGATGCCACATAAACATGAAAGGCCACGCATACCACACGATGTTGCACTTTTGCGTTTATGTCCTGGCCAAAACCTGTACTTTTTAATTGATGGCTGAAGCCGTCAATTGAACCCCCATGGCACTTTAGTGTTGCCATTGCTGCCGTGTGAAATCTTGTGCCATTTAATTCACGTGAATGCAGCATGAATGGGTGGTTTAGTGCGAACACTTCCGGGTGAGATCGCAACATTCAGGTAAGTGACAAACCTTTAATGACCCTCCCCGGATTACTTGTAAGTTTTTAAGTGTGTGTATGTGTTTTGTGTGACTTTTTCTGTGCTCTTTTTAGTTTTTTGAATTTCCCGCATGAACATCCTCTCATGAGAATCCACAGGATTTTGAATGAGGAAGTGAATGGAGCTCCGTTCACTTCCTCTTCATTGCTGGGGAAGTCTTTGCTGGGAGAGAAGGTTAGTGTGGTGGGGGGAGTTCCTTTGGGGGCATAAACATTGATTTTTTAATGCCAGCAAAAGAACGTTTTAAGGGGCTCATCTGATAAAGTCCTACCACACTATACTTTTATAGCACTATTATTCCACTTTAACTGCTATGGCTGCCTCCTGTGAATTCCTGGGATTTGCAGTTCATGGAGGGGCATTTAGCATTCTCAGCCAAAAAGGAGGCAGCCATAGCAATTAAAGAGGAATAATAGCACTATAACAGTGCAGTGTGATAAAATCTCAAGTTCTTGTGATGCATAAACACAAGGGACTTTTGTTTATTCACACTGTTTTTGAGATTAACAAATTAAATTTTAAAATTAGTTTCAGATTTTGGGTTCTTCACTCATAATAGAACAAAGTTCAAAGTTCCTTAAGTTCAGATTTAACAGGGAACTGTGGTTTATCTAAAATCAGAACCAAAAGGTTCTGAAAGGGGAAGGAAGGGATGTGTAAGCCCCAGGGTTGCTGTGGCTTATTCTTTCTTATTTGTATTTATTGAGATTAACCTTACTAGGCAGTTTTATAACAAATTTTTCAATGTAAAAACATGGGCCAGAATCTTATATGGGAGATACATATGCCTAAGCACTGTAGTTGCAGTGCTATGCAGTGAATCCCAGCCTGATCCCCCCCCCATTCCACTTTACCAAGGAGCAGCTGCTGTGCTCAATGGGGGCCTGTTCCTCTGTCATTTAGGAAGCATTCTCACCCCCTCCTGTGACTGATCTCATGGCAGAACCAGGGTCCCTGTTGCCATTTCCCCCCATGCTGGAGATCGCTCACACAACGGGGGGGGGGGGCTGTTAGCCAACTGGCTTCCCCATCAACAGAAGAACAGACTCCTTTCGATCACAGTGACTTCTGCCTGGTACATAGGGATTGGGGACTCAACAGTCTAAATTAGGGACAACTTAGGGATCATGAATAGGTAACAATCATGATCACATAGCTCTTGGTTACACATTTGTAACTGCCATAGAGGATTCCAGCCAATGATTTTAAACCAGTGGCATCTAAAATTCATCGAGCCATGAGAAACCATCCATGTCTTCCCTGTTACATCACTTTGCAAGGACATCTATACATGGAAGATAAGATATGGCCTATGATATATTCACTGCCTGAAGCAGAATAGCAAATAAGTCCACACTAGGGTTGCCAGGTTGAATATAGGGTGGGGCTCCTGTATTTTTAAAAGTTAAGAGATCCCGGAACAGTAAGATGTAGCATAAAGTTCTGCCAGGAGGAGCTATTCAACTTGTAGCTGCTGCTGTCCTGCACACACGCACGCACACACACACACACACACTGCCTATTGCCATGGGGAAGGTGACAGAAAAGTATCCAGCTATGCTCCTTTAACTGGACACACAGCATTGACAAAATCCAGAGGGGAGGTCCTGGAGATGTCTCCTTGCTGTTAACTGCTATTAAAGATACAGGAACCCTGTTTTGTATTGAACCCAGCAATCTAGTCCACATGCATGGTGCTCAAAAGCAACCATGTTATTTTAGCACCTGAGACAGATAATTTCACAAGTACCTCTCCTTGTCCCAAGTAGGAAAAATACAACAGCAAAAAAATGATATAATTTGGTGTCCTTTTATGATACCCAAGGTCAGCTGCCAGAGGTGGTTGTCTCACTATAACTAATGTAGTTCTTTTTAGTTCATGCAAAACTGTCTTGTAACATTATCTGCTTTTTTTATCATGCGGACGTGTTGTGCAGATGCTGCGTTTTTATTCTAGATACAGCTGCTTCTGTAGGAGTTTGAGGAACAGAACGCTGCATATTTAATAGCTAGCTTTAAGAACTGAAAGCACACTAGAAATAAAGGTTTAGCAACAGTATAGACAGAACTGAAAGTCATAAATCATCGGTGGCACTATACTCGTGTTCAGCAGTGTCCCTTGCTTAGCAAGGCAGGGACATGAAGAGAAAGATGGAGCTCCAGCCAGGAACAGGCAAAGTGAGGCAACAACTTCACATAACAGTGTGAATGCCAGTAGCTTCCCTCTGTTTACCTGAATCTTCCTACTAGACAATTATACACTCTTAAGATTAACCTGTTTTACTCAGGTTTAGTAGATGTTGTTGTCCTGTTGAACTGCCTGTCTGGTCTGATTCCTATACATGGAATGGAAGCAGGGTTGTCTTTTTCTATGCTTCAGGCAGAGATGCCTCTTGAGTCAATCCCCCCTCCCCAGTTGTGATGAAGACCACCACATTTCTCAGGCTTTGTTCGCTCTTTACCTCTGCTCTCTGCTGTAGAAACACCAGTGTGTTCTTCTTACTGCAAATGATACAGATGAGCAGCTGCAAGATTTGGTTTTATTCACATTGAAGAAGCAGCCACTCTCACTTTTTTGGTTCCAAAAGCCCTTAGTACAACCTCTAATCTGATTTAGCACCCATCAGAGGTTATTGTAGTGAAGGGCTCTTTCAGACAAGGTTTTCATGTCCGATCACCTTCCCTCTTCTCACACAAATTTTGTTGGGGGGTGGTGTGGTCCAGATGATATTGTGTTCCAGTTGTAACCAGCCCACATTTCCTCAGTGTTGCGTTCTTTTTTGTTACTGCAGAAGACAGAGTTAGGTGGGAAAGAACAGAAGAGAAGCATAACCTTCTTGCACTGTGTGAACAGGGAAATGGATGATTGAGGAAAGGTGGGAGGAGATGCCCCCAGGAAAGGTGGATGATGACTAATTTATGCCCTGCCTTTCTTTACTGCTTGCTGTGTATTCCCTATTGGAGAGCCATTTTATATCCTGAAGCAAATTTGCTTTCTTTCTGTTTTCAGTCTTTGAATCTGCTGATTTTTAAAGGTATATGGATGGATTTGTTTGCAGATCCATGGAAACATTTCCTGCTTCTGATAATCCATAGTGGCATTAATAGCCTCTTAAGTCATTTTCTGAAGTTGTTCTCTTAAAAAAACAACAACAACCATCCAGCCTGTGTCCACGCACAGCACTGAAAGCACCCATTAAATAAGAAGTTTCAGTTTTGCAGCTTGATTTTACAAAAAAGGAAGTTAGTGCAAATCTGTTGATTTGCTGTTGTTTAAAAAGAAAAGAATGGTTACTTTAAACTTTCAAGCTGAAATCTTATTTGATGTTATTTGATGTTGAAGGGGTATACATTTCTACCAGTGTTTACATGGAAGTCCAGGAGGGTGGTAACGGCTAGCTGGTCATGGCTCAGAGAGAACTATCCTCTTGCCACCTGCAGCCAATCAGTGACCACAAAAACCAAAAGCATAATTATAGGCTAGGGGACACTTGGCTTAACAATAGTACATGTGAAACGGACCTTGGGGTTATTGTTGATCATAAGGTGAACATGATCGAGCTGTGTGATGCTGCAGAAAAGAACGCAAATGCTATTTTAGCCTGCATTAATAGAACCGTCGTTTCCAAGACAAAGGAAGTAATATCCCACTGTATTCTGTGCTAGTCAGGCCTTATCTCAATACAGTGTTCAGTCCTGGGCAATGTGTTTTAAGAAGGATATAGACAAGGCGGAGTGTGTTCAGAGAAGGGCAACAAGGATGATAAGAGGTATGGAAAACAAAACATATGAGGGAAGGTTAAGAGAATTGGGCATATTCAGCATGGTAAAGAGAAGACCGAGGGAGTGACATGATTGCACTTTTTAAATATCTAAAGAGCCATTACAGAGAGGAGGGTGCAGGTTTTTTCTCTGCTGCTCCAGAAGGTAGGGACCAATCTAATGGTGTTAAGTTATAGGAGGGTAGATTTTGATTGACCATTAGAAGGAACTTCTTGATAGGAAGAGAAGTTGAACAATCAAACCAATTACCTAGAGAGATGTGGGTTCTCTTTCTCTGGACACCTTAAAAAAAAAGGCTGGACAGATACCTGCTGGGGATGTTTTACCTAGAGTTCCTACATTGTACTTGATGGCCTAAGGAGCCCCTTCTAGGTCTATGATTCTTTGATTTTATTTTGCTGGAGAACAGTAGATTTCTACCAGGCCCCATCTGGATACCTTGCACTGGCAGGTAGTGCATACCTCCTTGGATAATCTGAGAAAAGTAGCTACAGTAGCACAGGGATCCATAGTGTGGAACCCGGAGGATCCCATGCCACCATTTCAGGGTATTGCAGAGCCCTGGAGGTCCTGAATACTCTGTTGCTACCAGAAGTGGCATTTGTTTTTGCTACTTTCATCTGCTGTTGTAATGTAAATTAAATCTGTTTCAATCTCTCCCCCCACCCCCCGCTTGCAAAGGCCTAACTGGATTTCAATGAGTGGAAATTTCTTTGCTGAAAAGTTGAGGTTTTTGCTGATTTTGGGGCTGGGTGGGTGGGTGGGCTCTGAGGGCAGAAGTGAATATCTAGGAGGGCCACAAGGGCAACATATAATCCTACTAAAGCACACAGTCCCCCCCCCCTTGTGTGAGCATAACATTTGGTTACACCAGTCTTAAGCTGCCAGGCAGACTGGTTTTGGTGCCCTTACCCAGATCCTCCTCAAATTCCCTGCATTGAGACTGAACCCTCTTTGTTTCCAGAACAAAGTGGAGAGTAGGAACCATATACAGGACAGGAACAGCTGAGATAATTTTCCTATAAAAAATCTTTTAAGAATTCCTGTGTGTGTGCGTGCGCGCGCGTGCACATGCCTGCCAACTTATGGCAACTGCATGAATTTCATAGGGTTTTCTTAGACAAGGAATATTCAGAGGTGGTTTTACCAGTTCCTTCCTCTGAAATATAGCCTACAGCACTCTCCCATCCAAGTACTAACCAGGGCTGACCCTGCTTAGCTTCCAAGAGCGGACGCAATATGGTACATTCAGGGTATTTAGGCCTCCCTGTTGATTAAAAAAAATATGGTTGCCCAAAAGTACTTGAAAAACATCAAAAATTAATGTTTAAAAAATACTTGTTACTTAAACAAAAATTCAGTGCTACCAGTCATTATGTTGTTTGACAAAAAATATTGTAAACTTCTCAAAAACTTAATCTACTTCAATTTCACTTCTGGCCTCCAAGTAAAACAAAAAAGCATCAGACATCAAAATCCGTAACAATAATTTTGTCTTTCTTCTTCCAAAATGTCAAATACAGCTCTCAGTCCTTAAAAAAAACCCTCTAATGATTTGTTCCTTCTTAAAATTGAAAGTTTATTCATCTCTGCCAATTCAAAAGCTTTTACAATCCATTCTTCATCTGAAGGAACATATTCTTGGGTTGAGGTGGTGGGAAGTCAATTTCTGTGTTTGTACTTTTTTTTGTTTAGTGTGTGTGGGATTTGGGGGTAATGTTGTTTCTGTTCTGTGCTCAAGTCTGTTCAGCAGTTCACCTACCTGGGACGCATCATCTCCTCAGATGCCAAGATTGACAAAGAGATCGCTCACAGATTAGCAAAGGCATATACTGCATTTGGAAGACTTCACAAAAGAGTCTGGAGCAATAAACACCTGAGGCAAAGCACAAAAATCAGTGTGTATATAGCCATTGTACTGTCTATCCTCCTTTATGGATCTGAAACGTGGGTCACCTATCGCCACCACCTACGACTCCTTGAGCGCTTTCATTAGCGCTGTCTACACACAATCCTAAATATACGCTGGACTGACTATGTGACGAATGTTGCTGTCCTTGAGCAAGCAGGGATCACCAGTATTGAGGCCATGATATTGAGAACACAGCTGTGCTGGGCAGGGCATGTTTCTAGGATGGAGGACCATCACCTCCCCAAAATACTACTCTACGGTGAACTCGCCATGGGTCAGCGCAAGAGGGGCGCTCTAAAAAAGTGATACAAAGACTCCCTGATACAACATCTCAGGCTCGGCCAAATTGATCACCAACAATGGTCCGCCCTGGCCTCACATCGGGAGGCCTGGAGATGCACTATCCACAATGCTGCAGCCTTATTTGAGAACTCACACCAAACAAGTCTTGAAGAGAAATGGCAACGCAGAAAGAATCACAACCCAGAAACATCACCCAAGGAGACCTTCTGCTGTGTTTTCTGCAACCGGACTTGTTTACCTCGGATTGGCCTTTTTAGTCATCAGCGCACTTGCAGAATGCGTGGGATGAGTCCTTCCTGAATCTTCGTTTGCGAAGAAAAGCCAGAGAGAGAGAGAGAGTGTTTCTGTTGCATTGTAGGTGTAATGTTGTATTGTATTGTTGTTTGTAAGCTTGGTTATGTGTATTAGATTATATATTTATGTTGTGTGACAAAAGATCATTGTTGTACCCTCATCAGCCCTCACCCCCAAAGTGATGTATTAGAGATAATGTTGTAACTTCCAGCTCTAAAGAGAAAGTGGCAGCTGGGTAAGTTTGAGGTTGGGAGAACTGGCTTTTTATATTAAAGCTACTGCTCTGGGGAAAGGGGGTGGAAAATTCTGACTAGAATGTGGTTAGAATGTAACAAGACATACTTAGGGAAAAAGGCATTATGCCTGAAAAGTGTAAATACCTTGTTGTAGATGTAAAGAAAGGACCTTGTTACCATGCGCTACACCCCTTCTGTAATATCTCATAATTGGCAATATTAGATGCTTCAATTGGTCCAATTGACTGGGGTAGATCAAAAAGGTGAGGACAAATGGAAATCACAAGAACCTAGGAAGGGTAATGGAAAAATACTAGCAAACACACCTAAGACAGGATTAAGCGAAGCTGCTAGTAAATAACACCATTACGGAGGATGGGCTAATCCCATCATGGGCCCTCTTAGTGATGAGTCGCATCACAAGTGACCTACACAGCCCAATATCCCCATGAAATATCCCTCTTCACCCTTCCTGTCTTACAATGTGAGGTTGTCATAAACCCATCAATTTCTAGCTCTCAGCCATTAACAGCAACCAGCCAAGTTTTGGTTTCCTTTGTATAAGCAGTAGGAAACCCATCTAGGTTTTTTCTAAGCCCTAAATACCCCTTCAGGAAATGAAATACAGGATAATATTAGCCCCAAACAATAGCGATGTGTGCCACTGTGGATGAGACCCTGCCATTCTCTCTGTTGGTGTGCCCCCAGATCAAAGCTTCCAGTGCCACCCTCAGACTTCTGTCTGAGTTCTTCATTCTTCTTCAGACTGGTAACTATAGTCTTATCTCCCAAATCTATTCCTCTGTCCAAACTTTCTGCCTTAAACTCATTGTTAGGCTTATGTGGTTCTTGTGTGTGTGTGTTGTGTGTGTGTGACTGCTTCCATGTTATTTTCCAATAAAAACCATTTTATTTCATTTTTACTGGAGTTCTCTGCAGCTAGTACTGGTATACACAAGTGCATACCAGTTACCTGCCTCTTGCAACCTTCCATTTGAGCTAATCATAATTCCCCAAAACATTAATATAGTTTTGAGATCATGGGTGCGCTCCCCATGGATCCCCACCTGTTCAGGTAACAAATTATTGGTTAACATTAAAAGATGTTCACCTGGAATCATCCTAAATCTGTTGCCCTCTTCCTGAATTCCATCCTAAGACAGAGATAAACTGAAGGTATAGGAACACCAGTCCTGTTCCTTTCTTCTCCTGTAATACATCTCATTTTGTTTTCTTAATATACAACTGAAGAAGAGCTCTGGATAAATCAAAAAGAGGTTCATTATGACTAATTGCAATCTTTTGGTCGGTCAATAATGAAACTAATACAATAACTCATCTTTGTTTATATGTATTGCAATTCTAATGCTTGTCCCCTTCAATACACTCCCCGTTCACATTCACACACCGATGCAGTCTTGTTTTCCACTGGTTGAAAGTGTGGAGCGGATCAGATTCTGTCAGCTGTGTCAACACATTTGCCGTTTTCTTCTTTACTGCATCAGTTGACTCAAATGTGTTCCTTTAAGCACCAATTTCACTTTTGGGTGGAGGGAGAAGCCACATGGTGCCAAATCTGCCCAATATGGAGGATGTTCAAGTGTAGTAATGCGTTTATCGGCCAAAAACTGCTTCACAGAAAGTGCTGTGTGAGCAGGCACATTGTCTTAATGAAGAATGAAACCATTTTCCCACAGTTCTGCCTTTTTTTCTGACTCTTTCTCTCAGAACATTTGTTAAAACGTCGTTATAATAATGCTGGTCCACTGTTCTGCCTTCTGGAGCCCATTCTGCTAAAATTACGCCTTGATGTAAAAATCCCCCACACACAATGACCATGACTTTGAATGTGGACTTGCTTTGACATGCATTTTTCATTCTTGGTGATGATGGTGTTTTCCAGTGCATTGACTGTCATTTTGTCTCAGGATCATACTGAAAGATCCAGGTTTCATCACAAGTGATGATTTTTTGAAAAATGTTTGGGTCCACCTCAAGTTGCTGCAGAAGGTCAGTACAAATTTCCTTGTGCTCCTTTTTTTGCTCTGGTGTAAGAGCCCTAGGGACCATCTTGACACAAACTTTTCTCACGTTGAGATCCTCATGCCATATTTTCCATGCAGTGTCTTTGTCAATGTTCACAGCTTCAGCTATCATTTGGACACTGAGTCAGCGGTCTTCTCAAACAATCTGGCTGATTTTTCCCACAATTTCTTCAGTTCTTGAAGTGGAAGGTTGTCCAGGGTGTTCATCTTCCATGGTTCTCACATCCTTCTCTGAATCTTTTGTGCCACTTAAACACAGGTGCACAAGACATACAGTCTTCCCTGTAGGTCTCAGTAAACATTTGAAAATATTCTGTTGGTGTTTTGTTCAATTTTACTAAAAAAATGTAATGGACACATTGCTCGACTTTTAAACTTAGCATTTTCTGGCACACAACAGACAACACTGCTGCTTTAAATGACAACTGACAATTAACTGAATGGCCAAAAGTGTTGATGTTTGTCATGCTGGTTCAGACATGTTCAAGGTCATCACTCAAGCATTCACAATCAGTTCTCCCTGATTTGTCTGAAAGATAGAAACACAGTCTCTTTGGACATTTTCAGACACGGTTTTATCATACCTAGTGCAGGAAGAGCTCCCAGGAGAGGGACAGGACTCTTGCGCGGCAGGGGGTTGTTTTCGGATGCCGCCGTCCCTCTCCCGAAAGCATCTGTTTCAGTTCCGTGAAGCTTCAGAAGCCGCAGCGCCATATTTTAATCACGGGCAACTTCCATGATTAAAATATGGCTCTGCAGCTTCCGAAGCTTCACGGAACTGAAACAGATGCTTTCAGGAGAGGGATGGTGGCGTCCGAAAACGACCCCCTGCCATGCAAGAGCCCCGTCCCTCTCCCGGGAGCTCTTCCCGCACTAGGTACGATAAAACCGTCTCTGAAAATGTCCTTTATCTAATAGACAGACCTCGTATTTCTACTTTACCTTTTGGGTTATTACCACACTGTCTTTCTTGTTGGCGTCCTCCTTTTGAGAACACTATGGATGGCAATGAAAGGGCCAAATTCATGTGGCTATCTCATGAGGAGGGTAATAAGAACACAGCTGAACGGTGGGTAGGGCAGCAGTACCAGGCTTGAAAGCTCAGAGATGAGGGAACTAACAACAAGGTATGCAAGAATTGCCTGAGGACAAAGACAAACACTTCTGCCCCTCTTCCCTTTCTTGCCCAGCAGCCCATATTAATTAATGTTTTAAAAGTCACATTGAAACCTTGCTAAATAATTGATAATGTGAGGTAGTCCTATTTTATATATTACTAGTAAATATTTTATTGGCTCAGTGGGTGGGAGAGAGAGACTGAGAGGGAGGGAGGTATTATATGCTTTTACTGGCATTATTGCTTTTTTGACGTGGTTGGTCTATATGTCTCTCATGGCAGCACTAAGAAAAAGAATAAATTTTCCAAAGGTAGAATTGCTGATAGGACCCCTCCAGCTAGCTAGTCTTCTTGGATTTGCAGTGTAATAGGATTTAGGCTAGAAAAGGTGTCAAAACATTGCAGGAGGGGCAGGGCTGTGTGCTTAAAGAGCATTGTGGCATGTTGTTGATCTAACAGGAGAGTGAAGGGAGATCTATCCTGCACTGGAAAGTTCCTTTGGCAAAAAAGTATGGTATTCTTTGTAAGGGGCTCCATTTCCCCCCCCCCCAAAGGAAATTTGCTTTGCACCTCAAACAATAATGTCTGAAAGAATCACAACAGCTTTATGAAAAGCTGTCCACTGAATTCTAGTAAACAGTCTTTCTGAAATATTCTGTTCCCTACTATGTCCCTTTAGTTAAGAATGTTAGTGTGACAACTTGCTGCTGCTGCTCCAATTATGCACAATTTCAGGCCCCACAGAAAAGCGATAAGCTGACTTATGCATGGTCTGGAGACAACCTCATGGTAGTTTCATATTCAGGAGATGATCAGATGCAGTAAATATGGCACACTCACAACACTAGCTGAATGCAAAAGGACGCCGATACCAGACAGAGGAGATTGTCAGACAGGAACACAAAAAGTGTTCCTGTCCCACAATATCCTATCCCGCCCCTGTCCTGGCACAATCACCCTCCTCATCACACTTACCTTCTCTCCCATCATTGAGGCAGTCCAGGTATGAACAGATCTCGAACAGAGCTCCATTCAGCTCCATTCACTTCCTGGAGTGAAATCCCACCCATTCTCACAAGATGTGATCGCCAGAAATTAAAAAAAAAAAAAAGTAAAGCATAAAAAGTTACACAAAGCACCTAAACACAATTTAAAAGTCCCAAGTAACCCAGGGAGGGTCATAAAAAGAGCAAAACTTACCTGGATGTCGTGATCTCATCTGGAAGTGTTTGCACCAGACTGGCCATTCTCTCTGCATTCATGAGAATTAAATGCCCTGAGTTTTTGCATGCCGGCAATAACAGCACCAAAATGGAATGGGGAATGTTCAGTCATCAGTAAAAAAGAGACCAGCATAACATCAACGGAATGCAAAAGGATGTCGTCATCTGATATTGGCGTCCTTTTGCATTATACTGGTGTTATGCTGGTGCCACATTAGTTACATCTGATAATCTCCGACATTATCCTTTTGCATTCTGCTAGCATTATGCTAATGCACCTTTTTATTGACAGCTGAAGCCGTCAATAGATCGCCTGTCCCATTTTGGTGCCAGCATTGCTGGCGTGCAAAACCTTGGGCCATTTGAATCCCATCACTGCAGCGAGAATTGCCAGTCCAGCGCAAAGATGTCTGGGTAAGATTGGGACATCCAGGTAAGTTTTGGTCTTTTTATGACCCTCCCCAAGTTACTCGGGACTTCTAAAGTGTGTTTAGGTGCTTTGTGTAACTTTTAATGTGTTCGTTTTATTTTTATTTTTGATTTTTTTGCGCAACCAAGTCTCGTGGAATTTCAAACGAGGAAGTGAAAGGGGCTCCGTTCACTTCCTCTTTATTGCTGAGGCTGCCTTTGCTGGTAGAGGAAGGTAAGCGTGGGCGGGAGCATTCTTTTGCCAGCATAAAAATGTTTTGGGTTTTTTTAATGCTGGCAAAAGAATGTTTTAAAGGGGATTGTTTGATAATCTCCTCAGTCTTTCCTGACTGTGTGCGTGTGTAGTGGGGAGGTCAGCCTGGATTGAACCAGGAGATGGAGTAAGTAGTCAACTGAACAGACCACCATAAACCCAAATGCCCATTTAGCCAACTTCAGAAGGAATGGTCCCTTTCCCTACTTCAGCAGAACCCCAGAATTTTTAAAAAAAATTCCAGTGTGTAGTCTAGTAGGAAAAGATTAGATTTATGTTCTGTTTATTTATTTATAAATTTTAAAGCCATTTTCATTTTCATGTTTTAAATAATAATAATAATAATAATAATAATAATAAAATTTATTTATACCCCCCCCTCTGTTAAAACAATCGGGGCGGCTTACAAAAATTAAAATACAATACAGATAAAATCCCCAAACACCCCCCACCGCACCCCCCCCATAAAAAAATATTAAACAAATAATAAATTAAAACCAACTAATCATACAGGAGAAGAAAGATTTTTAACATCTTTTGCCTGTTGAAGAAGCCAGTAGTGTTCCGAAAGTTTGCATGATGTATTTTGTGCATGTCAGTTGGCCAATAAAGGTATTGCTTTTTTGTGGATTTTGTTGTATTTTCCTTATGCATGCTAACTTAGAAGTGTCTCATGGGGTTCAGTAGGGCTTCTTTCTAGGCAAGTGTGTACAGGGTTGCAGCCATCAAATGCAGAAGTATACTTTATGTCAGTTTGTGCTATTGGTTTGGAACAACAAATGGGAGAAACCAGATGAATCTGGCCACTCCTTTACTTGACAACTTTAAATATTTACTTGACAAAAGTGAATATTTGCATTTTACTTCAGAAAATTAGACTTCCGGGTAACTGAAGAAAACTAAGCTACTACTAAGTTGATCAGAACCGCAGGAAAAACTGAAAATATGTAATGTAAGCTGGTAAACCAAGTTGCACAATCATGATTATGGGCATGAATAATATCATTTCATATAATACACACAGTACTTCACTTGCTTTAGAAGCTGGTGGCTCTGATGCCATGGGAGTATTGAATCCACTTTGAGTTTTATTACATACTTTAGAGCAGTGGTTCTTAGCCTGCGATAGGGTCCCGCGATGTCCTCACAGGGGATCTGTGAAAGCTGCTTGGCCCACCTCCTTGCCACAGTGGAGTGGCCATGTGACAGGAGCCAAGGCAAAGGCTGGCTGGTTTGGCCTGCACATTGCCATTTGAGCCTCTCCAGCCACAAACTTGCAGGAAGAAGCAGGAGAAGTCTTCCCTCTCTCTCTAGTGCCAAGGTTTCATGGATGGTGTAATTGTATTACCGGTATATATTGTTGTTGTTGTTTTAAATCTTGGAGGCCCATGGCAACACAAGATATTTAAAGGGGATCCCTGCTAAAGGAAAGGTTAAGAGTCACTGCTTTAGAGAGTTATGCAAGGCTCTGAATCTGATCACCACAATAGGTTCAACATCTTGGATAGCTCCTTTAAAGCAGACTGAAGCTGGGAGGAGATTCATTGCCCCACTCAAGCCACCATCCTCCACTGTCCCACAAACAGGACCCGGTTTCAGATGATGTCATCATCATTGTGTGCTGTTCCTGTACTGCAGCCATTAGTAAGGCATCACTTTTCATTGATGGGACCTCCCCGTGAATTGAAAGTGATGCCTTATTCACGGCTGCAGCACAGACGCAGCACTCGATGATAACAATGACGTCTGAAACTGGAGAGATTTCCACACTACACTGTTATAGTGTTACTATTCCACTTTATTTGCTATGGCTGCCTCCTGTGGAATCCTGGGATTTGTAGTTTAGGGGAGGGCATTTACAACTCTCAGCCAGAGAGATCTTAGGCCTCACTAAACTACACACCCCAGAATTCCAAAGGAGGAAGTCAGAGTTGTTAAAGTGGGATAATAGCACTATAACAATGTAGTGTGAAAATCTCCTGGGACAGTAACATCATCCTTGTGTGTTGCTCTTGTACTTTTTGGCTGGAAAGGCTGGAATCCTGTATGGTCTTTACATATGTGTAAGCAGCATAGTTAGGGTGCTGCACAGTGAATTCCAGCTCAACCCCCCCCCACACTTACTGGGCCGCAGCCTCTGCAATCGATGGGGGCCTGTTCTCCTGTCCTTGGGGAAGCAGCTTCCCCCCCCCCATGAGTGATCCCTAGTGCAACGGGCAGAAGGAGGTTCCCTGTTCCAATTCCCCCTCTCATTGGGGACCACTACTTCAAATGCTGCAAACTGAGTTCAAAGTGCAAGAATAGTTTGCACTCAATTACCTTAGCAGGGGGAAGAGGAGAGGAAGAGGTGGGATCTTGCCCTTCCCTGTAGGCTCAGGCAAAAGCAAACTGCTACAGCCTCTCCTAGCTTGTATGTTCTTCAGGTAAGTTCAGAGTGGTATGGTAGGAAATTATTTGGGGAAAGTATTCCATAAATGTAGGGCTACTACAGGAAAGCGCCACCTCTGCTTCTTTCAGATGGTCACATCCCGGGATATTTGTATCAGATGTTCCTTGCAATACTGGAATCTGTGGCGTCACTAAGGCTGGTGTCACCCCTCCCCCTGACGGTGTCACCTGGGCCACTTTGGCCTCTTCACACACCCTTAGTGCCCTCACTGACTAGAATCCTGAGCCGTGCAAGGCTACATTGGTTAAAACCAACACTCAATTTGACCAAGAAACATCTGGCAAGTAGGCATGTATAGGATTACGCTATCAGCCAATAAACCATTACAGCTCACATCTAGTTCTTATAGGTGTTCTCTATTTTCAAACATGTAAAGTTGATCCCCCCCCCCAACTGCCTCTCCCAAACGTAACCATTGCTTGCTTCTTTCACCTGCCGGGTCTCCTGCCCTTCCATGTATGCTTTTGATGAGGCCTTCCAGCAGCAGCAATTTCTCTAGAAACAGTCAACATAATTTGGTAGATCTGAACTGCTATGTCAACATTCACAGCTATCTAAATTTGATTGCAAGTTTGCTGTTTGTATGAACTGATAAAATATCTTGTAATGGCATGGTGTTTTATAAATTGGTGAGTAATGAATTTTGCATTTTGACCTCAGAATCTTGTTTCTGGTGGCCACTGGTAGACAGGTTTCCGCTTATCTCCTTTCAGAGAGATGAAGCAAGTTTTGAACTTCAAACAAGAACAAACATGGAGCCATTCAGATATTATACACCTGGAATTTCGGATACATCCTATGAGGAGGTGATATAATGCAAAAAAAATATTTTACCTTGCTTCTTAGCATATTTCACATATAGCAGAATTTTCATATTAATTCTGAATTATCAGGTAGCAATTTTAATACCATTTTTAAGATTCTTCATAAACTAGTCTTCCCACAGGCAGTTTGCTGTGGTTTCTTTGATTCAGAAAGGAGATTGACACCATAGGCCACTCCAATGCTAATCTAGCCACTTCTGTTCAGAGCTTGAAAAGTTGTTTACTTGCAGTGTTCTAAGAAATAATTCATTATCATTACTCATTGCAATGTTTAAAAAGTAAAGACTGCATTGCTTGTTGCATTCTCATTACTTTTTAGTTACTTTTGGTTACTACTGTATACCTATTTTTGGAGCTGATGAGAAAATTGCACAAAACTTGAAACATATATATCAAAATAAAATACCTTATAATGTCCTTTAAAATAATTAAACAAAACTCAATATAAATGTTACTCATTACACCCCCAAAAATCTCCTATTTGTTACATTGACTTTTGAAATGTAAATTTGACTAATCGCCATTTCCACTTGTGCTAAAGTAATGTACTGCAAGTATAAGGTCTGTCTATCAAATAAAAAGACTGATACAATAACCCATCTTTATTTTTATGTATTACAGTTCCAATGCTTGCCCCCTTCAATATACTCCCTGTTCACACCCACACACCAATGCAGTTTTGTTTTCCACTGGTTGAAGGCATAAAGCAGATCAGTTTTTGTCAGCTGTTTCAACACATCTGCCATTTTCTTCTTTACTGCATCAGTTGACTCAAAACATGTTCCTTTGAGCACCAATTTCACTTTAGGGAAAAGAAAAATGTTGCATGGTGCCAAATCTGGCCAATATGAAGGATGTTCAAGTGTAGTAATGCGTTTATCGGCCAAAAACTGCTTCACAGAAAGTGCTGTGTGAGCAGGCGCATTGTCTTGATGAAGAATGAAACCATTTCCCCACAGTTCTGGCCTTTTCCCCCCTGACTCTTTCAGAAAGTTTGTCAAAACTTCCTTACAATAATGCTGATTCACTGTTCTGCCTTCTGGAGCCCATTCTGCTAAAATTATGCCCTTGATGTAAACACACACACACACACACACACACACACACTGCCCATGATTTGAATGTGGACTTGCTTTGACATTCTTGGTGATGATGGTGTTTTCTAGTGCATTGACTCAGGATCATTCTGGAAGATCCAGGTTTCATCACAAGTGATGATTTTTTGAAAAAGGTTTGGGTCTGTCTCAAGTTGCTGCAGAAGATCAGCGCAAATTTCCATGTGGCACTCTTTTTGCTCTGGTGTGAGAGCCCTAGGGACCATCTTGGCACAATTTTTTCTCATGTTGAGATCCTCGTGCAAAATTTTCCACGCTGTATCTTTGTCAATGTTCATGGCTTCAGCTATCATTCGGACACTGAGTCGGTGGTCTCCTCAAACAATCTGGCTGATTTTTTCCACAATTTCTTCGTTTCTTGAAGTGGAAGGCTGTCCAGGGCATTCATCATCTTCCACATTCTCATAGAGCATTGTCTGTCGTTTTGTCTCTGGATCATACTGGAAGATCCAGGTTTCATTACAAGTGATGATTTTTTGAAAAAGGTTTGGGTCCACCTCAAGTTGCTGCAGAATGTCACGTTGTGCAACTTTTAAATTTAGCATTTTTCTGTCACACAACAGACAACACAGCTGCTTTAAATGACGACTGACAATTAACTGGATGGCCAAGAGTGTTGATGTTTGTCATGCCGGTTCAGACATGTTCAAGATCACCACTCAAGCTTTCACAATCAGTTCTCCCTGATTTGTCTGAAAGGTGGAAACAGTCTCGTTTTAATAGACAGACCTCGTATTAGTTTTTTTTAGTTTGTTACTTTCAAGCTCTGGTTCTGTTGTACATCAGTGGGTGCAGATATTAATATAATAATGATAGTTGCCAGGTTATGTGCATCCCAGACCCTAAGATTTCAGGGCCAGAACCTCAGACTAGGGACAGCCCCTGGCAATGACATAAGGGGGCAGAATCTGATTATATCATAAAGCGTGGGATCTTAAGCATCAACCACAGTTGCTCAGAGACTGTCATTCAAATGAAAAATACAAATTCTAATGAAGGAGAAAATATGTCCCTGCTTGGAAATTAGGTTTTCTAAGTTCTGACTGAAAGTGTGTGTGGGGGGGGGCGACCCTTTCATTTTTTGTTAATATTACCTTTGCAAGCATTTATTTTAATAATACCAACAACAACAACAACAACAACAACTTTTCCGCACTCTGGTTTTTAATGAGTTGCTCTCATTAATCACTGCCCTTTACCGGCCACATTTTAATAGGTTGTGAAATCCTCCCTTACTCCAAAATAATAATTATAATAATGCTACTAATAATCACCAAATATTTTGGAGCAGGGATTATGATAATGATGATTGTGATGATGAGGATGAGTATGCTACTCTAACATCCAAGGATCTGTCCCTGTAGCTGTCGTGGGGGTCATAGATCCTAAGTATGTCTTTTCATATTTTTTTTTTGCTGCCTGGTTTTTAAAATGATGCCTCAGGTGGAGAGTTAAGGAGACTGATTCCTTCCACTCTTGGGAATGAGTTCTTCAGAAGCAGGTCTATTAAAGTGAAATGTACAACTTCATAATTCTACAACCAATGACAATAGCAAGCATTTTCAAGTTATCTGGAAAACAGGAATTATTTATGTGAGATTTCAAAACACACATCCAATGCATTCTAAACACTTAAAATATACCAGGAAGAAGGAAAAGTTTGGGGTACTACATCTAACAATTTGTGGGGAATTGGTTGTAGCAACATGTTTCAGAGACATCAGGGGTGGGTGCATGCATGTTTTGGAGTTAGTAATTTAATAAGTAATAAAGAATTTTGAAAATGCTGGAATGAATGTTAGTGTCTCCAGAGCTTTGAGTTCCATTAAATGTTACAGTTTTTTCATCTCAAGGTTGTACTATATGTGTGTTCTGTGTGTGCTGCAGAGATGCACCACATCCTGTTTTCAAATGACAGGCTCTATTGATTGGTTTAGGTGAACTTTTGCTCTTTCCTATTCTTTGACCAAGATGTGTTTGTTACTGGAGCAAGATAGAACCATAAATGTTACAAGGTCTGAGCTGCTGAACCTAATGGAAGACCCTTGAGAAGTCTTGAGTGAATATTTTCCATGTGCAAAATTATCTGTTGATAACCTTACACTCCTCCTGCTATGTGATATTGTGGTTTGAGCATTGGACTGTTGTGGGCTCCCACCATACCTCGATGAAAAGGAATGAAAAAGGAACATTAAATTGATAATCATGATGATAAATCAAAAATAGTGAGGCCATGAAAGGTAAGCTGAAAGGCAGACCATATGGACTGAATGCTGAGATCAAAAGAGCAAGGAACATGCAGATTTAACAGGTCTCTGTGGAAAAGGCCAGCTGTGGTGGGAGCTTCCTCTTGCTTTGGGAAAATTGGTGTGAGATAAACAAGGTCTTGAATTCTAATGAAGACACTTCCTTCAACCCATCCTTGTGTGTCATTTTCTCAGGCTGCAAAGCTATCCCAACAGATCGCAGACCTCCCACTTCAATCAATCTCTTTGATCAGATGCAGGAAAAGGGTTATTTTGACTATTGTTTTAGACTCACTTCAAAGGGCAAAAAAGAGTATAAGATTTATTTTTTTGCCATTCAGAGTGGCCTCCAACTTGCATCCATACTCCACATCATTTGGGGAGCCACCCTCAGCTATTCGCAGCTGAGCCATTATCTTTTTCTCCAGACAGGTAAATATAGTCTGTCATTCCTGATTGCTATCCCTTATTCTGTTATTCCTTTTCCAATAGTTACATAGGGACCACTAAATGCAGTGTGCAAACATGAATCAAGGAACATGAGAGACACTGCAGACTGGGCCAGCCAGAAAAATCAGCAGTAGCAGAACATGTGATAAACAAACCTGGACACAAAATGATATTTAAAAACACAGAAATTCTGGACCAGGCCAACAACTATCACGTCAGAATGCATAGGGAAGCTATTGAAATCCACAAACACCTGGACAGCTTCAACAGGAAAGAAGAAACCTTAAAAGTAAATAAAATCTGGCTCCCAGTTTTGAATAACAATAGCATAAAAACTCAACACTTACAAAGGAATTCCACCCAGGGACAAGGGGAGTTCCAGCAGATAATGGCCCATCAACCAACCATTAGCCAAACAGACACTAATCAGCCTTGCATTTCTATACCCAGAAACTAACCAGTCAATTACACAAATTTACATATACCGTATATTTCGGCGTATAAGACGACTTTTGAGCATTCAAAAATACCTTCCAAAATTGAGGGTTGTCTTCTACGCTGGATAAACTTTGCTTCGTCTGCCTACCTATCTCCTGCCTCTTCGCAACCTTCGCAAACAGAGCGAAGAGGCAGGAGATAGGGCGGGGGGTGAAGCAAAGTGTTTAGCAGTTCATTCTCCCCCCTCCTCTGCCTTCTCCCTCTTTGGGGAGCAACGGAAGACAGAGGAGGAGGTGAATGTTGCGGTTTGCCGTGGCTGCCGCTCGATCACCTGTGTGTTCAGCGTCCGAGGCAAACCGCTAGATTCGCCCCTTTCCCGCACCTTCAAGGAGGGTGGGGACAAGGGGCGAAAATGCCCAGTTTGGCTCAGTGGCCCCGTTACCTCCAGCAGGCCATCCCGCAATTCCCCAACCCACGAGGAGGCTGCCCAGCCTCCTCGTGGGTTGGGGAATTGCGGGAGGAGGGTGAACCCCTCACCAGCTGGCTGGACATCCCACAATTCCCCAAGCCTCCTTGTGGGTTGGGGAATCACGGGAGGAGGGAGAACCCCTCCCCAGCCAGCTGGTCATCCCACGATTCCCCTACTCATGAGGAGGCTGCCCAGCCTCCTCGTGGGTTGGGGAATCGCTGGAGGAGAGTGAACCCCTCCCTGGCCGGCTGGCCATCCAGAGCGATTCCCCAACTCACGAGGACACTGGCCAGCCTCCACGTGGGTTGGGGAATCCCGGGAGGTGGCTGAGCCTCTTCCCAGCCAGGCAGCCATCCCCCGTGATTCCTCAGCCAGCTTCCGAAAGGCTTCAGGAAGGGTGGCTGGCTGGGTATCGCAGCTTCAGGGAGGGCAGTGATGGGGGGTCGTCTTATATGACGAGCATACCCTAAAGTCTATATTTTTACTTAAAATTGGGGGGTCTTATATGCCCAGTCTTCTTATACGCCGGAATATATGGTACTCTCCAACAGGGAGTCACAGCATATAAACTCCACATACACTCCTACCCAACCATGCTCTGAAGATGACAGCCACAGATGCAGGCAAAATGTCAGAAAGAAACTATTCCAGAACACGGCCTCACAGCCCAGAAAAAAACCCAAGGAAAACCCAAAGTTCTTGAAAGTGTGTGACTGAATGCCTCCTTTTCGTATGCTGATTTCTCTAGTAAAGATTGCCTTTTTTACTTAAGCTGGATTTCTGTAGCCGTACTGGTATACATTGGGTTGAAAGATCCTGCTATGTTACCCAGCCTCTCGCATGACAATTATTGAGCTAATTGAATTCCCCTAATTAAGATCTGAATAGGAGCAATATGGGTAACAAGACCATAGTCCAACTCTGGAGATCAGGGTTCCAATTTCCATGGAAACCCACTAGGTGACCTAAGGCAAGTCACGGTCCTCTTGACCTCAGAGGAAGGCAAAGGCAATCCCCCTCTGAATAAATTTTGCCAATAAAACCCCGTGATAGATTTGCTTTAGGGATGGCATAAGTCTGAATTGACTTGAAGGCACACAACAACAACAAGCAGCCACTGGTACAAGGGAATTAACAGCATAGAGTAGGAGAGTTGGGGAGAGACTGAACATCACCATTGTATGGAAAAAAGGATTAACCCCTTCCTCTTCCCAGGTCCAACCCTTGTTCACCCAGGAAGCTGTTAAAGAAAAAAATATAGTCAAGACACTATTTCAGTAATGTCTTGTTTAGCCTGATGTGTAGGAAGACAGGAGAAGTACAGAGTGTGTGGTGTAGTGGTTAGAGTGTTCAGTTATGGGATATGGGAGATGCAGGTCCACATTGCCTCTCAGTTCTGTCACTCAGGCCTGAGCTACCTCACCAAGTTGTTGTGAGGATAAGATATGGAGGAAGAGAGCCATGCATTCCACGTTAAAGCAAAGATGGAATAAAAGGAACTAATGAAATGGTAAATAAAATTAGAAGAGAAGGATCCACCCTTGTTCTCCCTCAGGTTAAGATAGGTGGAGTTACTAAGGCCACTATCACCCCTCCTTTGGAGAGTGTCACCTGGTGCAGTTTGGCCTCTCCACTTGCCCCTAGTGTTGCCACTGGTTATGATTCACCTCAGTAATACATGGGAGGAGACAGGTTAGAGAAGGAAAAGCAGAAAGAACAGAATTAGGGGAAGAATTAGAATTTGCCTTTCCTCTCCCATCTATTAAACTTCACGGGGCCTTTTGTGTGTGTGTGTGGGGGGGGCTTCCTCTATCTTCGGACTTTATAAGACGCTGCCCTTTAAACGTTCTTTTGCAAGCATTAAAAAAGCCATTTCTATGCCGGCAAAAGAATGCTCCTCCCGCACTTACCTTCCTCTTCCAGCAAAGGCAGCTCCAGAAATAAAGAGAAAGTGAACAGAGCCCTGTTCACTTCCTTGTTTGAAATCCCATGAAACTTCATTGTGCAGGAAATTCAAAAATAAAAACAAAATTATTATGAAAATCATTAATAAAAGGTTTTTTAAAAAATAAAACAAAAATAAGACAAAAAGTTACACAAAGCACCCACACACACGTTCCAAGTAACCTGGGGGGGGGTTCATAAAAAGAGTGAAACTTACCTGGATGTCTCAATATCACCTGGAAGTGTTTGCGCCGGACCAGCCATTCTTGCTGCAGTGATGAGTTTTAAATGGCCCGAGGTTTTGCATGCTGGCAATGCTGACACCAAAACAGGACGGGGGATCTATTGATGGCTTAAGCCATCATTTAAAAGGTACGGGTTTTGGCCAGGACATAACTGTGAAAGGGCAATGTTGTCTGATCTGCAGGCCCTTTTTTGGTTATGTGGCATCATTATGATGCCATATTTTGTCCGTCTGATAAAACTCTTCCACATATGTCATTGGGGCATCAGTGTGCTGGGCATGGCTGGATTGTGCTCACATCACAAGACCTAGCAGATTTTGGCTTTGCTTCTGAATATATTCTCATCTATGCACTGCAATCAGAGTTTGGGAAAATTACTCTTTAGACTACAGGTTCTAGAATCTTGTTGGGAAGGGGAAGTTCTGGGACTAATAGTTCAAAAATTAACTTTTTTTCCCCAAGCTCTGTCAATAGGTAGAAATTATTGAAGAAATAATATATGGCTGTAGAGTTGGAGAAGGCCAATCATTCTATTTTCTCCAATGAAGTTTTCAGAGTGATGCCATACTTGTCCTTGACTTGATCTACCAAAATAATCTTTCAGTACTATCCACTGTGGAATTTGGAAATGGAGAGTGCAGAGTGATGATATAACAGGGTTTCTGAGCCTACAATTCAATTAAAAATCCCCACGAAATAGTCAGGGTCCAAATTGATAAAGAAAGAGGAGATGATCGGTAAAGCAGCCAGTTCTTTAAAAATAGCATCCATTTATTAGAATTTACTGACTCACAATTTAGTTGAAGCCTAAGATACTATGATATTTTAGAGAGAGACTGTTTTTGCCCTTGTGTCTCTGTCTTGGGCTCTATCAGCTTTTAGAACATAAAGAACACACTTTGACTTTCCAGGTATGGCTGGTTGGCTATTCCCATCATTAGCTGTGCTGGCTAGGGCTGGCAGGGACAAGATCAGCTGATGGCTCCGATGTCAGGGGACTGGTGAATCTATTCTAAATTTTAGTTTGAACTTTAAAGAAGCTATCCAATGCGCCAAACCCTGTTCACCCAAATAAAGCTCGGAGCAGACCTCTCTCTCTCTCTCTCTCTCTCTCTCTCTCTCTCTCACACACACACACACACTGGAGTTACCAGTCCCCACTGGTTGGGAGTTACTGCCCAACATCTTGAAGACCCCAAACTGTAACCCTTGTTCTAGACTGTTATTCTTATCAAGCATGCATTTCATTCTGGGTTTCCTCCCTCACTGTTCCAAAACTAAGCTACTGTATGTGTGAAACCACACTATGTTGGGTCAAACTGTTTGTCCATATATCCAGTATTATCTACTCTGATAGCAGTTCTCCAAGGCACCAGGACAAGGTCTTTCTCATTACCTGATCTCTTAACTGGAGATGCCAAGGACTGAAGTGAGAATCTTCTACATGCAAAGTTGCAGAGCTATACTTCCCCAAGTTCTGTGGATTTGGTTCATCCACTGTGATTTCCCCCTTATCAGGAAGACTGGTTTGTACATCCAACATGATGTTCAAGTTGGCATGGGCTGCTGCAGTCTCAAGTCACTGGTTAATTAACAAGGCCACTGAGGGAGAAGAATTGTCACTGTTCATATAGTGAGATTCAAGGTGAATTTGGAGGGGATCTCAGGATTTTTTTTAATCTCTGCAGAGAAATGACTATAAGGATGATTCCAGATAAGGTTCCACAAATGGTCCCCATAGTTCAAGACTACACACTCCTTTTCAGAAGCTGTTGAGTGAAACAAACCAATGCCTCCCCCCAAAAAAACCCTGCTGACATGGGCCTGGATTCTATTGGTAGTTCCAACTAAAGCAGACCTTCTGAAACAACTGGATTTGTGTAAGTGTTGGCTTTCTGTTCAACAGTTGATTCAATAGGTCTACTTTAGTTGGGACTACCAATAGGATTTAGGCCACTGAATGTCATGTCTCCAGTGTTCTGGTGTCCAATCAATAATATTAATTGACTAAATTTGCTTTACTGTAGTAGGATTCAGTGCACAGGGCCAAAGAGAAGCTGCAGTTGTGGCAATCTTGATGGACAATTTCCCTTAACCTATACCTCTGCGGGAGAAATTCTTGTATAACTTTAAGATGGTTCAACAGTATCTTAAACATACTTAATTCTTCCCACCTAAAAAGGAAATGACAGTAAGTTGTGTTACGTTATTCACGATCCTTGTCTATTAGGACCTCTGTCCAGATTTTACTTTTGTGCTGTTGTTATTTCTCACTTGTTACACATATTCTGTTGGATCAGGGCTGATTGAAGTGGACCTCGTTGCCCTATCCTTCCCAGGCCATATCCCCCAACCCCCTTAATACTACACAGAGGCTCTTGGGCCCCTACTCAGTGGTGTGGGGGAGGCTCCCCAGAATTGGGTAGAGGCACTTTCTGTGAGTGTAGTCCTTCAACCCATGGAAGCGAGATCCTGGATCCAGCCTCCTTCTCCCGCCCCACAAAAAAAACCTCAATCCTTGAAACCACCTTTATTTCAGTGCTTTTCTTTTCACCAAAGTACTTTCCCTCTTCATTTCAAAAGATCTTTTAAAGTATAAGGTAATAGCAGTAACTTTTCTGGAAATGTAACGTAATGGAGACATGAAGCAAGTGGATTTAGAAGGCATCACATAAATGCTTCAAGTTTCTCATGTCTGAAACTTCAAACTCCACTGGGCCACATTTCCCTCAACTAGCTAAAGGAACTGACTAAGCACTAAAAGGCCAAATCCCTTGCAGCCTTGCGAAAGAAGAGCCCTCTAAAGAAAGAATGCATTTTGATTAATGAGGACTGGAATCCCACAGAGAGAAAAACATGGTAGAAAGTTGCTTAAAAGAAGTCCTTTCAGTTATAAGCATTTCCTCTACAGATGGAAAGATCAGAGTGCCATCTCTAAAAAGATCTCAATTCTACTGCAACAAAATCAGATATGTGCTCTGAATGAATGTTGATGCACCTGGGACCCAGATCTTTCGTATGCCCTCTCAGGAGCTTGCAAATTATTTTGTAATGCCACATGGGGCTTGTGAGCACAGCAGAGTCTGAGTTCAAAAGTGCTGAGAAAATTAGGGTATGCTTTCTCTCCTATATGGTATATGCTTGCATGTCCAAATCCCAGCACATCTACTCAGAAGTAGGTCCTAACCAAAAAAAAGATTATATGTATACATGTACTCTATGCCTGGGTACATATACAGTAGGACCCCCATATCCGTGGGGGATTGGTTCCAGGGTGTCCGGCATATAATGAATTCTGTGGATAATAGTGAACCCCCCCCCTCCCGGTGCTATTGCTGCCACGGAAGCCATCCCACTGGGCAAAAGGAGAAGGGAGGCGAGACCTCTCCTCCCCTCCCTTCACCCCCCCATTACCATTGCCACCACTGGAGCCATCCAGAAGCCTCCTCCCCTCCCTCCCCCATCCACCTCCCCTGCTGTCGCCAACCACTGATAATTGAGTCAGCAGTTGGTGAATCAGTGGATATGGGGGCGCTACTGTATGTAGGACCAGAACTCTAGTCTTCACAAAGGCTTGTTTTTCTCCTTTAAACATTTTGTGCAAATATCTAAGCATCAGCCATTCTTTCTTTGCTCTTAAATTATTATCTTACGTAGCAAATACTGATTGCACAGACTTCCATTAAGGTTGCAGTCCTATCCAGGACTACGTCCCATTAATATCAATGGGATTTGCATGTAGAATTGTATTGCAAATATATCTGTAAGTACATTTTTTTACTTTAATTTTTATTGATTTTTAAAACAACTTAGATGTTACATTCTCTTCATCTCATGATATATATTTACATGATCTGTTCCTAAGGCTTCCTTTAGTGTTCCCTTAGACTAAGGAGATTTTCAGATGATCCTTGCCATGCAAGGATTGCCCGGGACAGTTTTGTCGCAGCAGCATGGCAAGGGGTCGATTTTAGACAATGCCGTCGCTGCTGCGAGATTGTCAGTCCCTCTCGCGCTAAGGCTTGGAGCCTGCCGCGCTATATTCGGCAAGATTTTATTCACGGACAACCTGCCCCGTTTGGCTCTATAGCCCTGAGCCCTCCTTCTGGGCTCCCTTCTGAAGGAGCCCAGAAGAAGGCATCGGGGCTGCAGGATAAAACTTGGCATCTTCGCTCGCTCTCCCCAACTTCCTGGAAGGTAGGGAGGGGGAGCGAATCTTTGCAAGGGAACCCAGAAGAAGGCATCGGGGCTGCAGAGTTAAACGGGGCATCTTTGCCTCTTCTCCCCACCTTCCTTGAAGTTGGGGAGAGGGGGCGAATCCTGGGTTTGGCTGCAGAGCCTCCGCATCCTCCTCCTGGGCTCCCTTCCAGGAGGGAGCCCAGAAGGAGGGATCGGGGCTATGCAGCCAAACGGGGCATATTCACCCCTTCTCCCCACCTTCAAGGAAAGTGGGGAGAGGGGGCTAATCCTGGGTTTGGCTGCACAGCCTCCGCATCCTCCTCCTGGGCTCCGTTCCAGGAGGGAGCCCAGAAGGAGGTACTGAGGCTATGCAGCCAAACGGGGCATGTTTGCCCCTTCTCCCCACCTTCAAGGAAGGTGGGGAGAGGGTACGAATCCCGGGTTTGGCTGCACAGCCTCCGCGTCCTCCTCCTGGGCTCCCTTCCAGGAGGGAGCCCAGAAGGAGGGATCGGGGCTATGCAGCCAAACGGGGCATGTTCGCCGTTCAAGGAAGGTGGGGAGAGGGGGCTAATCCCGGGTTTGGCTGCACAGCCTCCATGTCCTGCTCCTGGGATCGGGGCTATGCAGCCAAATGGGGCATGTTCGCCCCTTCTCCCCACCTTCCTTGAAGGTGGGGAGAGGGGGCAAATCCCAGGGTTTGGCTCCACGGCCCCGCATCCTCCTTCTGGGCTCCCTTCGGAAGGGAGCCCAGAAGGAGGGATCGGGGCCACGGAGCAAAATGGGGCATTTTCGCCCTTTTCCGCCACCTTCAAGGAAGGTGGGGGAAAAGGGCGAATCTAGCGGTTTGCCTCGACGCTGCAGAGGCGATCAAGCCGCGGCCGTGGCAAACCGCAACTTTCACCCCCTCCTCTGTCTTCCGTTGCTCCCCAAAGGGGGAGAAGGCAGAGGAGGGGGGTGAATGAACTGCTAAACACTTTGCTTCACCCCCCTGCCCCATCTCCTGCCTCTTCACTCCATTTGCGAAGAGACAGGAGATAGGCAGCCAGGCGAAGCAAAAGTATATCCGGCGTATAAGACGACTCTCGATTCTGGAGGGCACTTTTGAGTGCTCAAAAGTCGTCTTATACACCGGAATATACGGTAGCTGATGCAGAATACTGGCCAGCATTAATATAGCCTTCATCTCAATTTTGTTTTGTTTTTCCTCTCCTCAGCAAATGGCTTCTATTATTGATACAGTCAACAGATGGCTCCTACTGTCCTTTGTTTTTCTAAGAGGGTCACTGCATATGCTGCTGCTATGTAGCAAAGCTCACAGTCCACAGTTTGGCTCCAGAATATTTGAAGAGAATTTAATGTTCTTAGTAGATCTCCCAGACAACTAGGCTTCAGCCTAGTACAGTTGGATCTGTGACACTGTGGCACCATGAAAGATGATGGGCCAGAGTCTATAGTCAGATTTTTAAATGGAACAGCTGGTGAGTCAAAGAAATGAACTTTCAGTTATTCATGCAGTTTAGCCATGTGCATTCCTTCCTCTCTTTTGGATTGGACATGGATATTCTGGCTTCATGTCTTCCTCAGCCAGATATCTACCCTTGGAGAAGTCACTGCCTCTCATGTTGACCTGTGTCACAGGGCAACACTTCCAGAATCCTGTTGATATTGACACAGGTTGATGCTGACACAGGTATAAGTTGTGCTTACATGTGCAGAGTTAACCTTTTCAGATAACACAGAACAGATGTATCTAGCTGACATGGGAATGGAGTTCTGCATCTAGAACCATTGCAGATGTGAACTAGTGCACCTATAGTGCTTCACGGCACATTACCTACTTCTTCTGCTCAGTAATCACTGCACATTGTGTGACAAAGTGACAGCTATGCACAGTCAGCATTCCTCATATGTTGCACTATAATGGTATTAAAAGTACCGTATATTCCGGCGTATAAGACGACCCGGCGTATAAGACGACCCCCCCAATTTTTAAAGTAAAATGCAGAGTTTGTGATATATTCGCCCTATAAGACGACCCCCCTCTTCCAACGCATAGCCCCCGCATGCCCCTCCTGGGCTCACTTCCAGGAGGGAGCGCAGGAGGAGGATGCGGAGGCTGTGCGCCCAAAAGGGGCACGTTCGCCCCTTCTCCCCACCTTCCAGGAAGGTGGGAAGAAGGGGCGAATCGCGGTTTGGCCACGCAGCCTCCGCATGCCCCTCCTGCGCTCCCTTCCAGGAGGGAGCGCAGGAGGGGGATCCGCAGGCTGTGCGGCCAAACGGGGCTTTGGGGAAGGGGGGAGGCTGGGCGGAGGGTGGCAGGGGGGAAGGGGCTTCGCAGCCACCCCCCCTCTCCAAAGCGAGCCTTTGGGGAAGGGGGGTGGCTGGGCGGAGGGTGGGAGGGTGGCAGGGAGTAGGGGGCTTCCAAGCCCCCCTCCCTTTCGGGAGGGGGGTGGATGCGCAGGGGATGGGTGGGGGGAAGGGAGGAGGGGGCTTCTCCGCCACCCCCCTCCCTGAAAGCGCGTTTCTGCGGCTTTCAGGGAGGGGGGTGGATGCATGGGGAGTGGACAGCCGGAAGAGAGGAGGGGGCTTCTCCGCCACCCCCCCTCCCTGAAAGCGCGTTTCTGCGGCTTTCAGGGAGGGGGGTGGATGCATGGGGAGTGGGAGGGGGGAAGGGAGGAGGGGGCTTCTCCGCCACCCCCCCTCCCTGAAAGCAGCGGTTCCGCTGCTTTCAGGGACGGGGGTGGATGAGCGGGGGGTGGGCGGGGGGAAGGGAGGAGGGGGCTTCTCCGCCCCCCCACTCCCTGAAAGCAGCGGTTCCGCTGCTTTCAGGGACGGGGGTGGATGAGCGGGGGGTGGGCGGGGGGAAGGGAGGAGGGGGATTCTCCGCCCTCCCACTCCCTGAAAGCAGCAGTTCCGCTGCTTTCAGGGAGGGGGGTGGATGAGCAGGGGGTGGGCGGGGGGAAGGGAGGAGGGGGATTCTCCACCCCCCCACTCCCTGAAAGCAGCGGATCCGCTGCTTTCAGGGAGGGGGGTGGATGAGCAGGGGGTGGGGGGGGGAAGGGAGGAGGGGGATTCTCCACCCCCCCACTCCCTGAAAGCAGCGGATCCGCTGCTTTCAGGGACGGGGTGGATGAATGGGGGGTGGGCGGGGGGAAGGGAGGAGGGGGATTCTCCACCCCCCCACTCCCTGAAAGCAGCGGTTCCGCTGCTTTCAGGGACGGGGTGGATGAACGGGGGGTGGGCGGGGGGAAGGGAGGAGGGGGATTCTCCGCCCCCCCACTCCCTGAAAGCAGCGGTTCAGCTGCTTTCAGGGACGGGGTGGATGAACGGGGGTGGGCGGGGGGAAGGGAGGAGGGGGATTCTCCGCCCCCCCACTCCCTGAAAGCAGCGGTTCAGCTGCTTTCAGGGACGGGGTGGATGAACGGGGGGTGGGCGGGGGGAAGGGAGGAGGGGGATTCTCCACCCCCCCACTCCCTGAAAGCAGCGGTTCCGCTGCTTTCAGGGACGGGGTGGATGAACGGGGGGTGGGCGGGGGGAAGGGAGGAGGGGGATTCTCCGCCCCCCCACTCCCTGAAAGCAGCGGTTCCGCTGCTTTCAGGGACTGGGTGGATGAACGGGGGGTGGGCGGGGGGAAGGGAGGAGGGGGATTCTCCGCCCCCCCACTCCCTGAAAGCAGCGGTTCCGCTGCTTTCAGGGACTGGGTGGATGAACGGGGGGTGGGCGGGGGGAAGGGAGGAGGGGGATTCTCCGCCCCCCCACTCCCTGAAAGCAGCGGTTCCGCTGCTTTCAGGGACTGGGTGGATGAACGGGGGGTGGGCGGGGGGAAGGGAGGAGGGGGATTCTCCGCCCCCCCACTCCCTGAAAGCAGCGGTTCCGCTGCTTTCAGGGACTGGGTGGATGAACGGGGGGTGGGCGGGGGGAAGGGAGGAGGGGGATTCTCCGCCCCCCCACTCCCTGAAAGCAGCGGTTCCGCTGCTTTCAGGGACGGGGTGGATGAACGGGGGGTGGGCGGGGGGAAGGGAGGAGGGGGATTCTCCGCCCCCCCACTCCCTGAAAGCAGCGGTTCCGCTGCTTTCAGGGACGGGGTGGATGAACGGGGGGTGGGCGGGGGGAAGGGAGGAGGGGGATTCTCCGCCCCCCCACTCCCTGAAAGCAGCGGTTCCGCTGCTTTCAGGGACTGGGTGGATGAACGGGGGGTGGGCGGGGGGAAGGGAGGAGGGGGATTCTCCGCCCCCCCACTCCCTGAAAGCAGCGGTTCCGCTGCTTTCAGGGACTGGGTGGATGAACGGGGGGTGGGCGGGGGGAAGGGAGGAGGGGGATTCTCCGCCCCCCCACTCCCTGAAAGCAGCGGTTCCGCTGCTTTCAGGGACGGGGTGGATGAACGGGGGGTGGGCGGGGGGAAGGGAGGAGGGGGATTCTCCGCCCCCCCACTCCCTGAAAGCAGCGGTTCCGCTGCTTTCAGGGACTGGGTGGATGAACGGGGGGTGGGCGGGGGGAAGGGAGGAGGGGGATTCTCCGCCCCCCCACTCCCTGAAAGCAGCGGTGCCGCTGCTTTCAGGGAGGGGGTTGGATGCACGGGGAGTGGGCAGGGGAAAGGAGGAGGGGGCTTCCTAGCCACCCCCCCAAAGCCGCGGTTCCGCGACTTTCGGGAGGGAGGGTGGAAGCGCGGGGGGGGGGGGGCGGGTGGCAGGGAGGAGCACTTTGCTTCACCCCCTGCCCGATCTCCTGCCTCTTCGCTCCGTTTGCGAAGAGGCAGGAGATAGGCAGGCAGGTGAAGCAAAGTGTATCCGGCGTATAAGACGACTGTCAATTTTGGAGGGCACTTTTGAGTGCTCAAAAGTCGTCTTATACGCCGGAATATACGGTACTGCATATTCACATTCACCATGTCTCTTGTCTTGTAGCCTATGAAGGCATCATAGTGTTGTAGTGAAGCACATGCTTTCCATGCAGAATATCCAAGTCATCTCTAGAGAAAGCTAGGAAAGACCACTGTCATATGGTATTCAAAGTACTGCATATGGTACTCATGGTACTGCATAGTGCTCATGCAATGTAACTCAGCCAGTGGATATTTACACTATGAGACAATGTAGGACCTTGTCTACTGAGTCTCAGTTGGGATGGTGTCATGTATGGGATTTCACATATCATGTTTCTCAATGAGGGTCCAGAGTACACTAGAGGAAAGATGTGCAACAAAATAAGATTTTTTTTAAAAGCATGAATGGGAGATTGCATGGGTTAAATGCAGACCTGATCAATCTCTCTCCTGGCTCTTTCATTTCTTTTCTTTTCTTTTTTTTTATTTTTAATTTTTTAAAAATAGCTTTATTGTCAAATCAAAATTACAGAAAAAAAATATAAACTTAAAAAAAGGGGGGAAAACACATAAAGAAATATCAACAAACAATATCAAATGCTGTCCCCCTCATGGCACTTTCATTTTGGTGGGAGAGATTTATGCATTTGCTAAACAGACCTTCTGCTCAAATCTATTTGACTTGAAAGTGTTCCCCTTTGGTGGAATTATGCTGAACATTTGAAATCTGTACTGTCAAAGGTTCACAAATCTACAAAAGGTGCAAAACACAGCAGGGCTTTGATGACTCACTGTGTACCACTATGCCTCCTGTCTTGTAGCCTATGAAGGCATCATAGTGTTGTAGTGAAGCACATGCTTTCCATGCAGAATATCCAAGGCATCTCTAGAGAAAGCTAGGAAAGACCACTGTCTGAAACCTTGAAAAGCTGCTGCCAATTACTGCAGGCAGTGTCGACCTATGATCTGACTTGCTACAAATTCACATCCTAATTGTGTGTGTGTGTGGACCAAGATGGTGCCCCCAGATGTTTTAGGCCACAACTGCAAGAATTCTTGACCACTGGCTTTGCTAGCTGGGATTTACAGAGCTGAAGTCCAGAGCATCAGTACTATACCAGGTTGGGGAAGAATGTTATAGATTAAAAGCTCCCGTACAATATTTGTATGGATATTGCTGTCACATAATTCAATTACTAGGTGGTCCTGAAGATAGTATCTGGGTAGAGTCAGCAGTTTCTTCCACTATACAATGCTTGTTTAAGAAAGATAATAAAGTTTTTGTGTAGCATCAAAGTGTCTTCTGTGACATTTTTCATCTGATAACTCAACTTTGTTATTGTTGAATATCAAGTAAGCCCCTTGTTTGGAGGTGCTCCCATTGTGGACATATAAAATACTCCCCCCACCCCAAGGAAATTCCTCTTTCAGCTACATTTTTGTTTCTTGTTCCTCATTATTTAGAAGCTCATCAAAGTGATTTTTTGTTCAAAATGCATCCAGAGGATCCTAGACTGGTTCAATTTTTATGTCTTTTTCCTTTCTTTTCTCCTTTCTCCAGTTTGCAGTGGACTTTTTGTAATCTTTGCTGTGGAGTTTTGTAGGGCATTAAAGCTTCCCTGTGTTGGAAACTATAAAAGTTAAATTCTTTTTTAAACTTCCCTCTAGCAGAGTAACAGTTTAGAGGCGTGGCTCAAATGTATTGCTTTGCCATGAATTATATATGATAAAAAAGAGGCATGCAGCTTTAAATTAAATAACTCAAAAACTTAACTTAATTAGATGAAGGAGAAAGGGTCATCCTGGCTCACAGCTTAGAAAAGGAGAAGAAGATGGCTGCCCAAGAAAAAAAGGGCAGGACAGACAGAAGCATGTTAACTACAGAGGCTGAAAGGGAACAGATGCAATAATAAACAACAAAATACAATAAAATACGCTTAGAAATAATACAGTTGTCCCTTCACATTTGCTGGGGTTAGGGGTGGAGCACCACCATGAAAATGAAAAAACCATGAATAAATTAAGCCCTGCCCCCAACATATGTACTACGCTACAGTATTGTAGACTCCTCTCCTGCCAACAGGACTGCCAATACCTGTTGGCAGGAAGAGGAGAAGGAGGAGGAGGGTGGGATCTTGGAGTTTGAGCTAGTGGAGCAGCAGCTACAAACCGTGAATACACAAAACCGTGAATGTGAAATGTGCATATGTGAAGGGACAACGGTATACTGAACCAGATAATGTCATATGAGTTTAACTTCCAAATGCAGTAAGTGCACTGGGCAAGTTATGTTCTGCCAGCAAGAAATAGGATATCAACCACCATTTGCCAATTGATCAGGGAGAAATGGTCTGCCTCCTACTATCATTATCACTTAGTCAGTCATTATAGTTCATCCCAGATAATAAGGTTCCCATCGTATGATGCCCTGCAAGTGAGATCAGTCACTCTTTCTTCCTGATCAGGGCTTGCTTAACCATACCGCTAAATCAGCATCTGTGGGCGGCTCACAGCCAAGCGGCCCCCACCCTCCTTCTGGCTTTAAAAAAAAAAGTGTCTCCCAAACTAGAAAGAGAAAGAGAAAGAAGGACCTGCCCTCCCTGCAGCTGAAGCTGGAGTGAGTTTGCTGCTCCCTCACCCCCTCCTCCCAGATCATCAAAAGGCAAGCTAGCCAGGCATGTGTCGGAGAGGGGTGAGTGTGTGTGTGTGAGGGGGGGAAGGAAGTGTGAGCGTTGTCTCTTTCCCTCTCTTTCTCCCCTCCTCTCTCTTCAGAAAGGGCTCCTTCCTTCCTTCCCTTTCCTTCCTTCCACATAGCTCCCCTCCAGCCCATCTTTCCAGCTGCTCTTAACATGTTCTGGTTTCTCTCCCCTCCCCCCCTTTCCCCCTTGGTCATCAGCTTCCTCCCCTTGCTGCCAACTGAGTTCAACCTGCAAAAGGAATGTGTGTGTGTTTGCCTATGTGCCTTCAAGTCATTTCTGATTAAGGCGAACTTACCATGGGGTTTTCTAGGCAAGGTTTGTTCAAAGGGGGTGTGCCTTTGACTTCCTTTGAGGCTGAGAGAGTGTGACTTGCCCAAGGACACCCAATGGGTATTCATGGCTGAGTAAGGATGGTCTCCTGGTCTCCACAGTCATAGTGCAATGCTGAAACTTCTACAACACTCTAGCTCTTTTAACAGAAGAATATAAAGAATATAAATAAAAATTTGGAGTAATGTTACTGGGAACAATGATTTTATTGTCACTAAACACACCAGTATCCCATTAGTGTTATGTGAGAGGCATTGGCCTAGAGCAGTGGTTCTTAACCTTTTCTTTACCAGGGACCCCCTTTAAATATCTTTTGTTGCCCCAAGACTTAACTCAAGATTTAAAACCCTAATAATAATAGCTAACAACCTCTCTCTGGCTTTTCTTCGCAAATGAAGATTCAGGAAGGACTCATCCCACGCTTTCTGCAAGCGCGCTGATGACTAAAAAGGCCAATCCGAGATAAACAAGTCCGGTTGCAAAAAGCACAGCAGAAGGTCTCCTTGGGTGATGTTTCCGGGTTGTGATTCTTTCTTCGTTGTCGTTTCTCTTCAAGACTTGTTCGGTGTGAGTTCTCAAATAAGGCTGCAGCATTGTGGATAGTGCGTCTCCATGCCTCCCGATGTGAGGCCAGGGCGGACCACTGTTGGTGATCAATTTAGCCGAGCCTGAGATGTTGTTTCAGGGAGTCTTTGTATTGCTTTTTTGGAGCGCCACGAAGCATCATTTCCTCAGATGCCAAGATTGACAAAGAGATCGATCACAGATTAGCAAAGGCATATAGTGCATTTGGAAGAGTTCACAAAAGAGTCTGGAGCAATAAACACCTGAGGCAAAGCACAAACATCAGTGTGTATAGAGCCATCGTACTGTCTATCCTCCTTTATGGATCTGAAACATGGGTCACCTATTGCCACCACCTACGACTCCTCGAGTGCTTTCATCAGCGCTGTCTACGCACAATCCTAAATATACACTGGACTGACTATGTGACGAATGTTGCTGTCCTTGAGCAAGCAGGGATCACCAGCATTGAGGCCATGATATTGAGAACGCAGCTGCGCTGGACAGGGCACGTTTCTAGGATGGAGGACCATCGCCTCCCAAAAATAGCTAACAACAACAACAATACAATTACACCATCCATTAAACTTCCCTCAGAGGCACTCTTGCTTCTTCCTGCAAGTTTGTGGCTGGAGTGGATTGAATGGCAATGTGCAGGCCAAGCCAGCCAGCCTTTGCCTTGGTTCCTGTCACATGGCTGCTCCACTACAGGGAGGAGGTAGGCCAAGTAGCCTTCAAGCTTTTGTGGACCTCCTGTGAGAACATTGTGGATCCCAGGTTAAGAACCACTGGGCTAGAGAATGCTGGAAAAGGAACAATGCAACCAGACCTTGAGAAGGGTGCTGGCACGGGGATTCTGAGAGGTGTAATCCAAAAGTAACTTTCCCAGACTCTGAATGCAGCCTAAAATCATAGAATCATAGGGCTGGAAGGGACCCCAACAGCCATCCCATCCAGTCAACTTCTGCCCTGAAGGAACACACAATCAAAGCTCTCACAACAGATGGCCATCCAGCCTCTGCTTAAAAACCTCCAAAGAAGGAGACTCAATCACACTCCGAGGCAGTGTATTCCACTGCCAAACAGCAGTAGAAAACAAGCTTGCTCCATCCTCAGTATGGCATCCCTTCAAACATTTAAACATGGCTATCATGTCACCTCTCAACCTTCTTTTCTCCAGGTTAAACATGCCCAGCTCCCTAAGCCGCTCCTCATAGGGCATGGCTTCCAGACCTCCCACCATCCTGGTCGCCCTCCTCTGGACACGCTCCAGCTTGTCCATATCCTTCTTGAATTGTTGTGCCCAGAACTGGAAACAGTATTCCAGGTGAGGTCTGACCAAAGCAGAATGGAGTGGTACTATCACTTCCCTTGATCTAGACACTATACTCCTATTAATACAGCCTAGAATAGCTTTGGCGTTTTTTACTGTTGCATCACACTGCTAACTCATTTTCAGCTTATAGTCCACTCTTTCTTTTCTTTGAGGAAATCTACACCATTACATTAATTGGCTAAACTAAATTATTGGTGGCAGATTATGTAATACAGTAGGCCCCTCTTAGCCACTGGGGATTGGTTCTGGGGGGGGGGGGCGTGGATACTGAAAACCATAGATAATAGTGAACACCATTGAAAATAATGGGACTTCTGGTTTAAAATACCATAGTGTTGCCTTGAAGGACCTAGAAAATGGCTAGAGAGGACATATTTTCTAGGAAGACTCTATGGTAGGTGTGCTGTTTTGTGTCCTGTGGATAATGAATCCATGGATACGGGGGTCCTACTGTAATCTGAACATCCTGTAGGTTACATTGACCTGAGATAAGCATATGGGACCCCAAAATAAAGCATTGCAGCCCCCTCCCCGCAATTCTTTAAACCAGCCCTGTTCCTGATTACAACCAAATACACTCAATCAGGTTCTTTCTTTTTTTGTAAAATGAAACATTACAAATATATACAGTATCCATTGGTCTCCTCTGGAGATAAGCTTTTGCTTCTTCTTTTTTTTCTGTGTCCATGATGGAAAAAAAGAAACAATTACTTTTTGGAGATGTAGGCACCTAGTCCAGACTCAGATTTGCATATTGGAAGGTGATTTGTTTCTGGCGTTAATTTCCATCACCTTCTGGCAAATACTGGAAACTGCATTCAATGTCTCATTGCTGGGCCAAGGGTGAGGTCTCTTCACAAAAGAACACACAACACAACCAGTATATAGAAGAAAAAAGGCCACAACTTTTATTGGTAACTGCTGTAATTGGGTTGGCTTCGGCATGGGTCTGGATCCGGGCATCGACCAACCCACCTGCTGATTGATGGTCCAAACCAACTGGCCACAGCTGGCTACTGGTATGACTGGAGGACCACATGGGCCAGGCACTGTGTTCCCCCCATTACCAGGGGTTCTGGATAGGTACTGCCCCCCTGGGCAGCACCACCTCTGTCCACACACCCAAGTCCCGTAAGGGGACTCATCTCTGTGTTACCAATGCTGCAAGGACACTGGTAACAAATTCCCAGATCCATGATTCGTGCCAATTAAGAACTCTAAAGTCTTATTGTAAAATTGAACAATGACAATTAATCACTCCAAGTCTAGGGTGATGGTGTTTTCTAAGAAAAAAGTGAAGCATAAGTGGCAGATTGACAATCAGCCCATTGAACAGGTAATGTCTTTCAAATATTTGGACATAACTTTTCATGCAAGAGGTACATGGGACAGTCATATTAAAAACACTGTTGCCAAAGCCCAGAGGAATATCAAAGCAATAACAAGGTTTTTCTTTATGAAAGGAGGACAGTTCATCCCTGCAGCTACCCAAGTGCTTGTAGCAAAAGTTATCTCTCAGCTTTTATATGATGCACAGGTGTGTACTTATAAAAATGTTACTCCTTTTGAAATTCTCCTAACCAAATTTTTATGCACATTGTTGGGGGTACCTTCCTGTGTACCTAATGCAGCAGTCTGACTAGAGGTGGGGCAAATTTCAATCGAGGCCCAGATATGGATTCTTAAGATTTCTTACTGGTTAAAACTGATTTTTCTTCCAGTGGGCCTGGCCCCTCTAAGTTTAATAGATACTTGTCAGACAAAATGGAAATCCACACAGCAAAAAACCCTAAGCTGAGAAGCCTGGGGTTCATACCTCAGGCTTTAATAGCTTGGCTATTAGAAAGCTACCGATAATCTCACAATTAAGCAGCTATATGGGATGTAGAGTTGCAATGCCATCTTAGTGAAATGGCCAGGTACCCAGAAATCAAGGATAATGAGAGGTTGTTTACCCCGGTGAGGCATCTATTCAAACTAGATATTCCTAAATTTAGAAAATCCTTCACCCTAACCAGATTTAATGTCCTACCATCAGCCCTTCTTCAGGATAGATTTGGAGGCATACCTTTTTCAGAATAAATATACCCATGTGGTCTGAATGAAGTGGAAACCATTACTCATGTCCTATTATATTGTCATTTCTACAGAGACATTTGTTTTGCACACATTACTCCTATTGTGCAATGAATTCCAGGCAAGTGTGATGCCTGTTACTTAAAATATCTAATAGAGGACAGGGAATCATGAATAACTTTAAAAGTGGTTAGTTTTGCACTGCTGCTATAACTGGCCAGCTCGTGAGGAAGTGCCTGCTATATATGCCCTAGAATCTGACCGGAATGAAAACAGCAGAACTTCACTCTGGTTGGATTCAATAGCCAATAGGTTTAAATGAGGTTTAAACCCACTGGCTGTACTGTTGCCGCTTCCCTCAGAAGGCACCACGCTCCCCGGTCAGCAAACTCCCTGCATGGTAAGTTGCACAAGGTCCCTTTTGCTAAACAAAACCCCAAAACCACCAAACAAACAAACAAAAAAATGCCAATTAGAACAAAACAGCATTATATATGGGGAAACATTTCTTTAAAAATATATTAGGAAAAATATATTAGGAATACACTTCTTAGAAATATATTAGGCAAAACGTTTACATACTTTTTACATATTTTTCTGTGAACTTTTTTTTAAAAAAATGCAAACTGAAGTGGAAGTGGGAAGGGAAAAACACACACACCAAAGACTGGCAAAATGAGAAACTTACGGAAAGAGATTATGGTTCATTTTGCCTAACCCTGAAAATGACTTATTTTCTAGTTATTTATCCAATTCTTTTAAACGTTTTCACTAACAGATCCATAAACCTGTTATATCTTAGATGTTCCATTGTTGTAGCACTTGCTGGCTTCTATTCCCAGTGCCCAGCAATTTCTTTTTAACTATGAAGGAAAAAGAAAGATTTGGCTATGATGAAAAACAAAACCACTTGCTGAATGTAATTTCAACGAACAGTGACAAGGTACAAGGTATAATAATATACCTTCATAATCTAAAGGCAACTGATTACCACATTAAGACATTTTCATTATCCGGCTGTCAAGAATAATCTGAAAGGGGAATAGAATATTCTTATTGGAAAGGATCTACTTAGACTGCTTGTAATCTAGTAATTCATATTTCAAAGCAGAGTTGAAATTATTGTGATTATACATTCTATAATGATTTCATCTCTCGTTACAGGGATTTCTCATGCTGTAAAAACAGTGCTAGTACAAGGAATAATTCCTTTATAGAACAGACAGCAACTTTTGCATCAGTCTTTTTCTCTGGTTATGTTTCTGGATAGGAAAAATATGTTCAAGATGGAGAAAAAATAATATTTCTTCATCCGTTTTCATACACTATGGAATTCAGTGCCACAAGAGGTGATGATTTCCACCATCATAGATGTCTTGAAAAGGGGGAAAGGCAAATTCATGAAGCTGTCAATGGCTTTGTTGTTGTTGTTGTGTGCCTTCAAGTTATTTTAACTTACGGTACCCTAAGGCAAACCTAATATGGGATTCTCTTGGCAAGATTTGTTCAGAGGTGGTTCACATTTGCTTTTCTCTGAAGAGGAGAGAATATGACTTGCCCATGGTCACCCAGTGGGTTTCCACAGCTGAGCAGAGATTCCAAGCCTGGCCTCTGTGGTCCAAACCCAAATTAACTACACCATACTGGCTCTCTTTATCAATGGCAATCAATTATAATAACTATATATGCTACTCCAGGACCAGAAGCAGTATACCTCTGTATAACAGTTGCTGGGGAACAGCAGTAGGAAGGGGGGCTGCTGGACTTGGTCCAGCAGCCTTTTTGCGGGATGACTGGCGGCCCTGCGTGTTAACATGGTGGCCAACAGGGGTGCCGCCATGTCAAGCGTCCTCCTCCTGGCCTCCCACGCAGGGCAGGAGAGAGGCACAAAGGCCCAGCCAATCAGAGGAGGCCTCCCTGCTCCGATTGGCTGAACAGGGATGGGAGAGGGTCTTCTGGCCAGTGCTTCTAGCATGGCCGGATGACGTGATGAGCTGCACTGGGGGCTGTATAAATAGCCAGTCCTGGTGTGATGTCCAGCCAGGACTGTTTAAATATCTCCCCAGCATTCATTTTAGTTCAGGCCTTAATATGTCTGAGCATAGGAATGTTTCATTGTATTAGACTTGTGAGAAGAGCTGAAGAATTCCCCTGCATTTTTCCAGGTTTGGTTTGTCCCTTCCCAGCAAGCTCTGTTCTAGCTAGAAGTTTTTAGTTTTGCTCAGTCTTTGCTGTGAGCTTGCAGGGAGCTGTTTTATTGGTGGCAAACAGGCCCAGACAGCCGGGAAGGGCATTTCTTACACCATTTAGCCAAATTAGTTACCAACAACCAATAAGTCGAAGGAATCAGGAGTTGAAAGACCCTGCACCAGCTCCAATGAGTGAGGAGATCAAACCAAGATCAACCCAGAGAGATGACACCCTGAAGATTGCTCAAACTGTAACGTACCTTTTATTTCAAGCTTTTAGAGCTGGGGAGGAGAAAGCCCTTTACTTTTGTTCTTTAAAATAAACTTCCTCCTTTTTTGAACTTTATATTCAGCATCAGACCCTTTTTGGGTAAAAGAGTTTGATCTCACCAGGGTATTGGCATTGCACACCCAAACCTGCCACCACCTTTAGTTGGTTGTGTCTTCACACCTGGCGTCAGCAGCTCCAGTGACTTGCTGGGAGCTGAAGTGAAAGGATTGCTCCTGGAGAGCTGAGGAGCAAGGCCGCAGGGCTGGCAGTGGTGGGAGGAAGCAACAGCTGGCACTGCCTCCGCTAGGCTTGTGGCAGCTGGCCAGGTGGTGAGGTAGTGGGCTAGATCAGTGGTAGGAGACGGTGGCGGCACTCATGCTTCAGCAGGGGGCTGCGTGGAGTGGTGGCTGGCCAGCGTGGCAAGCAGCTGTGGCAAAGGGCGGCAGTGGCCAGCATTGGCGGTGGGCCATGGTGGTGGCGGGCCTGCACAGTGGTGGGCAGCAGTAGCAGCAGAAGTTAGCAGAGGCCCACTGGCAGCAGCAGTGAGCCCCATGGGATGGCAGCGGGCCTGCACATTGGCAGATGACAGCAGAGTCCTCTGGGCTGGCTTGGCAGCAGCAGCAGTCAACAGTGGCCAACATCAGTGGCAGGTCTCCGATCCAGATAGGTGGCAGTGGCTAGTGGTGGCAGGCAACGGCAGCGGGCCTCCGGGCCAGTGAGGCAACGGCTGCCAGCAGTGGCAGGCGATGATGGCAGCCCTTCAGGCTGGTGAGGCAGCAGTGGCCAGTGGTGGCAGGCAACGGTGGCGGGCCTCCAGGCCGGCGAGGTGGTGGTGGCCAGCAACAGCAGGCAATGGCAGTGGGCCTCTGGGCTGGTGAGGTGGCAGTGGCCAGCAGCAGCAAGCAACAGCGTGAGGCAGTGGCAGTGCGGCCTCTCCTCAGGTGGTCTCAGGCCACAGGCTGGCAGCCAGTGATAAACAAAAAAAATGGGGGTGGGGTGCTTGGGCAGGGCTTGGGACCAGAGCCAGGAGTGGGGCTGCAAAAGCGGGTTGGGCCCAAGTGGACACTAGTGGGTGGGGTTGGTGAGCCTGGGGCAGAACCCCACAACCACCATTCATCCACACAAGGGAATTAGCCGGCATACATTGTCCGTGCTTCGGGGAACCCATCAGGTAGGGAGGAGGCACTCAACAGGCCAGGATGCCTCAGGGCCTCCAGGGCAGCCACTGGGCCACCAGAGGCAATACCAGGCCAGCTGGGCCACTGGGGATGACACTGGGCCACCAGGGATTTCATTTCAACTTAGTGCCCTGCCAGGGATCAGGTTGGGCAGGGGGGATCTCTTTGGTGATGACATGCCACCATAGAAGACAGCCAACAAGGCAAGGCCTCATATTAGGGGCCAGTCAGGCATGCTGCTCAGATCCTGGGTGGACCTAGGCCCAAGGAGGAGGCCCAGGTCGCAAGGAGGCCGACGAACCTGAGCAGCCACCCAACACCAGGACCCCATTGCACCCTTTCCTGGATGGGAACCCTAGTTTTGAGGATCTCTTGGAGGTGGTTTCTTATGTTGTAGAGAAGCTGGATGAGATGGGGAAGCAATGGTCCAGGGACAAGCAGGCCTCTCCCCCATGTCACAACTCTATGGAGATCCGTCAGCTGACGAGCTTGAGTAGCTTTAAAAAAGCACTAAAGACGGATCTCTTTCGGCAGGCCTTTCCTGATTAGATCCCGGCCTCAGGAACTCAGTCTCCTGGCTTTTTAAAAATTATGTATATATTTGTTTTTAATGTATTTTTTTAGCTAGAAGGTTTTAATCTTATTGTGTTTAATGTCTTTTTATGTGGGAGGGTGGGGGTGGGTGGTGTTTTTAGTCATTATTATAATATTTTAATTGTTGGAAGCCGCCCCGATTGTTTTTAGCAGAGGGGCGGGGTATAAATAAATTTTATTATTATTATTATTATTATTATTATTATTATAGCGAGTTGGGGACATCTCAGGGCAGTGACGGTTCTGGCAAGCCATCAGCCAGGGTGATCCTCCCCCCGGTATTCCCCAACATGTAGCCGTAGCCCGTCCAGTGAGTCATGTAGCTCCACCTCAGCCAAGCTGGATTCCATACGTCGTAAGGGCAGTGGCAAGAAGAGGTGTCCCAAAAGGAAGCAGAGGCACTGTTCCAGATATTGACACGGGTCAGATTTGGATACTGATATGACGTCAGGTGAGTCCTCAGAGGAAGAAGATGCGAGCAAATTCAGGTACTGGGTGTTGGGGGCTAGGAAGCCAGCGTTGCCTCACTATGTGATCAGGCTGTGCTCATAGCAGGGAAAAGGGGAGAAAGGTTCTCAGGGGGAAAGGGGGGGGTCACCCGGGGAGGACCTCTCACTCTTCAAGACCAAGGAGGATCTGCCAGGCATCCATTTGGACTGGATGCTGAGATCCAAAATCCTTAAAGGGTATTACATTGATGGTTTTTCCCTGGTGAAATCTGCCAGGGAGGAGGCGAGGATGAACAAAAGCAACAGGAAGTCCTCCGACAATGGTAAGTCAGACCCCATTGAACACACATTCAGCAGCTAGTTGATGGGGTACGCAGTCTACATGGGGGTGGTCACCATGGTTCACCCAGAAAGGGGTTGGCACCTCATCAACCGCTTTTGCTACGTCCTCAAGTCCAGGGCATTGGCAGGGGAAGCAGCAGCCATTGAATATGATGAGGAGTGCCAAAAGCAGGCATCCAGGAATGCTTGGTGCTGGTTCGACCACACTTGTGAGTCCTGCTCGGGCACGCACTCCAGAGTCAACTGCACCAGGCAGTCGTCGGGGCAACAGTCCTTTCACAACCTTGACTGGTGCCAGACGGGAGGCAGGGGCGGGAACCAGTGCCAGACAGCTCCCCTCCAAGCAGGACTGACCCACCACATTTGGGGGAGGGGCTCGTGGCATTCATCCCCATAAAGCTTCATGCTTTGCTCCCCCTCCTCAACATTTACCCAAATAAGAAGGCTGCCTACTTAGGTGATGGCTGCGAACATGGCTTCAGGATACCTTTTGTTGGCCCCCAAGAGGCCACAAACTCTGGCAATTTAAAATCCGCTGCAGAGTTGCCAGAGGTGCTGGCCAAGAAGTTTGACAAGGAACGGGAGGCGGGGAGGGTGGCTGTCCCCTTCAACAAACCTCCCATGCCCAACCTATGGATATCACCTTTGGGGATGGTGCCTAAGAGGAGTCCAGGTGAATACATGCTCATTCATCATCTTTCCTACCCCAAGGAGTCATTGGTCAATGATGTCATACCACCAATGCTCGGTGAAGTATGAGTCACTGAACCATGCAATCAAACTCATTCAGATGTGTGGTCCAGGAGCTCTCATGGCAAAATGTGACACCCAGTCTACTTTCCGGCTGCTTCTGGTTCACCTGGAGGACCACTGCCCGTTGGGCTTCAAATTCCAGGGAATGTGGTACTATGACATGACGCTGCCCATGGGCTGCTCCATCAGTTGTGCGGCCTTTGAAACTTTCAGTACTTTCCTTGAATGGGCACTGCAGCACAGGGCAGGGTGCCTGTTTGTCACTCACTATCTGGATGACTTTCTAATGATGGGGCTGGCCAGGGAGGGCGGAGCATGGGTATCTGCTTTCTTCATTCCAGGCCCTGGCGGAGGCGGTTGGAGTTCCTTTGGCACCAGACAAGATGGTGGGACCACCTACAACATTGGTTTACTTGGGGATATAGCTGGATTCCAAAAAAGAGGTCTCCTGCTTGCCAGGGGACAAACTGGGGGGCCTTAGGGAGTGGCTGCAGCACCTCACGAAGCGTCCCAAGGCCACCCTCAAGAAAGTACAGTCCCTACTGGGTCATTTGAACGTTGCATGCCATGTGGTGGCACCAGGCAGGGCCTTCTGCACCAGGTTGGTGCACATCATGAAGGGTGTCCAGTCCCCTCATCATCATATTCAGCTAACCTGGGGAGTCAAGGATGACATGCAGGTGTGGTTGGACTTCCTTGAGCATTACAACGGCATCACCTTGTGGCAAAGGAACAAGCTGCTGGAAGTGGGGCTGCAGGTTCACTCAGATGCGGCAGGTAGTCTGGGATTTGGGGTCTACTACAACGGGCACTGGTGTGCTCAACGCTGGCCGGCTGATTGGGGGGAGACAGGTATTGTACGTGGTTTAACCTTCCTTGAGTTTTTCCCAATTCTAGTTACTGTGGTCATCTGGTGGGAGGAGTTCAAGGACAAAAAAGTCTGTTTTTGATGCGATAACCAAGCGGTGGTATGGATTATCAACAGGCAGTCACTCAGGTAAGAGAGTCATGCAACTGGTTTGCAAATTTGTGCTGATGTGGTTAACCTCTAACATCAGCTTCTCCACACATCACATCCGTGGTGTTGATAACGAGCTTGTGGATGCATTATCTCGATTCCAGGACAAGTGGTTCCATACACTGGCCCTGGATGCAAACCCAGAACTGTCCCCCTTCCCCGTGGACCTATGGAACCTTGGGAGACGCAAGTGAGCTACAGACGAGCAGCTGACAAGTTTTTTGCTTTCAGATGGAGACATGGTTACGGGGGCTCCTGGCCAGTGTCAGAACATGAGGTGTTGCACTACCTAGTGTCCTTGAAGGACCAGGGATTGGCTTCGCGCACCATCTCACTACATATGGCATGGATTTCGTTCTTCAGTAAGGCAGCAGGTTTTGCCGATCCTTGCGTGACATTTCACATCCGAAGGGCTGTGGAGGGCTGGAGGAGGAAGAGCCTGCAGGCGGCAGATAGCAGGCGGCCAATCTCCTATGGCATACTGGGCCAGCTGGTGGCCAGGCTGCAGGGAGTGTGTCGGTACCGCTACGAGGCCCTGCTCTTCAGCACAGCCTACACAGTGGCCTTCTTTGGTGCCTTAAGAATCGGTGAGTTGGTGAGTTCCTCGAAGCATAATGTGTTGGGCAGGGCTCTGCAGTTTAGCGACATATCTCTGGGGGACAACGCACTGTGTATCCGAGTGCAACGCTCCAAGTATGATCAACATGGGAGAGGGGTGACTCCGCGGCTGTGGAGTCTGCCAGGTTCCTCTCTATGCCCAGTAGGTATGATGCGCCAGTTCCTGAGGGAACGTCATGCTGGACCTGGTCCCGTTTCTGCACAAAGATAGGACCCCACTGACCAGATTCCAGTTTGTCAGTGTTTTGAGAGCTGCATTGAGGCAACTGGGCTTGCTGGCAGAGGTCTTTGGGAGCAACTCCTTCTGGATGGGGCGGCAAGCACAGCGGCACAAGGGGGCTTGTCTAAGGAGACCATCAAGTGTCTGGGCAGGTGGAGCTCCAGAGCTTTTGCAGGGTGCATCCAACCTGAATTGGCCATTCCACTGCAGACTGCCTGAGGTTCTGGGAGTTAGGCCTGTTGTTGAGGGCTGTCAATGGGTTGGCAGAAGGTGGGTCCTGATGGGGACTGCCTTTTGTGGCAGCTAGCATGGGTCTTGATCCAGGGTAAGCACCCAGGGACAGGGTCTCCGCCAAGTTCAAGCTCAATTTCAAGCTCAAGTTCACGGAGACCCCCTTTTCTTTCATGACCTTGTTTCACAGGGGAGGGGAGAATCATCAAGCAGGCGGAGCCTGGCCATGATTCCTCCCCTCCACACAATGAGGTGTCAGTAGTGACTGACAGCAGTCCATTGACCAATGGCGGGTTGGTTGATGAAGTGATCTGGCCCATGCGATTTGTGCCAACCATTTACAGCTGTTATCAAAGTTGTGGCCTTTTATTGCTAAAATATAACTCCTACTATCTTTCTATATGTTATTCATTCATGTACTCAATCTAATTTTGTGAAGATATTTCGCGTTTTTGTATTTGTTCACAAGGGAGGACAGGGGAAGGTCCAGGCTGGGTCCGCAAAGGGCTATTGCCCTCCAGTGCTTGGAATGATACTTTTTTCAAATGTATTATTCCAAGCCCCCCAACCCAGCAGTTTCTGTTATAACTGCAATTCTAAAAAGTAACTCGGTGCTACTCATTACTTCCTATTTACAATGCAGTAAAGAAGAAAATGGCAGATTTGTTGAAACAGCTGACAGAAACTGATCTGCTCACACCTTCAACCAGTGGAAAACAAGACTGTATTGGTGTGTGAGTGCGAACGGGGAGTATATTGAAGGGGACAAGCATTAGAATTATAATACATATAAATAAAGATGGGTTATTGCATCAGTCTTGTTATTTAATAGACAGACCTCATATTAAATAGTGGAGCTTGAAGATGCTCACCTCAGGTACTTCCTTCATTCCCATCTGATAGCCTAATGCAGTGGTTGGGAACATGTAGCACTCCAGATGTCAGACTGCAACTCCTATCATCTCACCATTGGCTATGCTGCCTTGGGCTTATGGGAATTGCAGTTCATCAATATCTTGAAAGCACACTTTTCATTTCCTTAGCCTAAGACAGGGTGAAAATCATGTGGCCCTCCAGATCTTGCTGGACTGCAACTCCCAGCATCCTTCACCATTGGCTATATTTGCAAGGGCTGCTGGGACATACAGGACAGCTGGATGACTTCCCAGTCCTGGCCCAGTGGGGGATCATTGCTGTCACATACTGAGTTATCTGCTATAGGAATTCTGTGACCACAGCAACAGATATGCAGCTGGCTGCTAGTCTGAGCCTCTTAACATCTTAACAAGGAACATCTGTTTATTAGTTAGGATATATAAGATGAAGCTTCTCATTTTAAAAACCTCATTGCAAGCAGATATTCCAATATTGTGTTCCTGCTTTAGAACTATTCCTTTACCTAATTCAATCAGCCCAGGAAGATTAGGGTTCAAATGAGCAAAATGCACTCCAAAGCCCTATCCCAGAATTCAATTTTCTTGGATAAATTTTGAAAAATATAACAGCAAATATATAAGCCTGTGCTGTGATCATATTTAGAATGCTTTCTGTATAGGTCTAATCATGCCATCTCAAAAAGCATATTACTGAACTGGAAAAGGGATAGAAGAGAGAAATTAAAATGATGAAGGTGCTGGAGCACACTTGACAACATGAGAAGCTAAAGTATGACTTCACACCTGATCCTATATAATTAATGTATGAAGTTATCACAAAATGAGATGCTAAGTGGCCACTCACTTAAATCAGGCCTAGGCAGACTCCAGGCTTTTGGGATTTACTTTTTTCTTTTTTAAACTACAACCCTGCAAATCACTAGTCTAACCCAAGGGCAAGAGACTCAGGAGATTATCAGACACAGCAAATGTGGTGCAATAACAACGCAAAAGGAACGCAAAAGGCTGCCGATATCAGATGACGTCCTCCTTTTGCGTTCTGCTGGCATCACTATGGCATTCCTTTTCATTGACGGGCCGAGTCATCAATTGAATCCCCCATTCCATTTCGTTGCCGGCATTGCTGGGGTCTGAAACCTTGTGCCATTATTCCCCGTGAATACAGTGTAAATGTGTGGTCCTGCCAGACAATTCCAGGTGAGATCATGAAAACCAGGTACGCTACACTCTTTTTATGAACCTCCCCAGGTTACTCGTACTGTGTAAAGTGTGTTCCAGTGCTCATGTGTACTTTTTTTTGTTTTTGTTTTTGAATTTGCCACGCTTGCATCTTCTCATGAGAATCGGCAGGATTTCAAACCAGGAAGTGAATGGAGCTCCATTACAGCTCTGTTCGAGCCAGGGGCTGCCTGTTGACACTACTCAATGTAGATCTGACAATTTTGGTTATTGTGCTGGGACAGGGATTTTTATTTATTTATTTATTTATTTGTAGTAGGACAGGAACGGTTGTGTGTTCCTATCTGATAATCTCCATACTCTATCAAGTAAAGAATTTTAAGCCCAATAGGTTGTTTTGATTACCAGGAGCCCATCCACACTACAGAATTATAGTGCTATCATTCCACTTTAATTGCCATGGTTCCATCCTGTGGGATTCTTTTTTTTTTTAATTGATGATCACAACTTGCTAGTCACAAATAAGGCAGAACATTACTCTAAAGATCAGATAGATTATGCAGCAAGTTACAACAAAATGTCAACAGTAAACATAAGCAAACTATAAAAACCAGGAACGTTTCAGGCAAGACACAATTAATAAAATTGTACATGGTATATACACAGGTATGATTAAGGAAGATCAGTCGATGCAGAAGTTTGCTGAAGGGAGAGTGTTGTTTGTAGTTTGATGAAGCACTAGAGGAGCTCTCCAGCTGAGAATTTGAAATGCCCTCCCTAAACTGCAGATTCCAGGATTCCATGGGACAAAGCCATGGCAGTTAAAGGAAAATAATAATGCTATAATTCGGTAGAGTGAATTATACTGCCCCTCCCATGCAGAACAGATGAATCTGACAGAGCTTGGGAATGTTATTTTTGGGGGACTCCATCTCTCAGAACCTTTCAGCCAAGATGGCTACTGGCATAATCCACCAACTTGCTGCTGACTGGCTTCTCTTGGAGAAGGAATGTTCGACCAGAACCACTTTCAGATAGATCCTGAAGCTGTAAGGCCATTTGGGGATGTCAGAATTGGATCTTTGCGTTTTGCCCCCTTTGCTGCCAGTCCAATGTGTACTGCTTGCATTGTGGGCAGAACTTGTCAGTATTACTTTCTTGGGGCTACCACTCTTAAAATTCTCTCACCAACATGGCATTATGGTCCCCAAAAGCAATGCTGATAGCTTCTGACAGCAGGATTTGAGTGTGATGTTAGTGTATCTGAGACTCAAAGTAAAAAATGATGAGTTTAAATCAGGCATGGGGGATATGTGGCACTCCAGTTGTGACTGAACTGCAATTCACATCATTCCTCAACACTGGCTATTCTGGATAGGGCTAGTGGGAGCTACAGCCCATCAATGTTTGGAGGGCCACATGTTCCTCACCCTGATATATGTGATAAATTTTCATTTCTGTTCCACCTGTTTGAACCTTTCATATGGGAGAGAGGTGAGAGTACATGGGGCACTGGCTATAATTATTATTATCTTTGTTTCTATCCCACTTTTTCCCAATTTGGGACTCAACGCAGTGTACAATAAAAAGACATGGTTAAAATCAGGAAAATGTGAAAGTTAAAACACAATTAAACAACAAAAAAGTTAAAAACAGGTAAAAAAAAAATAAACATACAGACACATATGCACACACAAACACAGCCATTAGCAGAGACCAGTAAATGCCTGCTAAAACAAGAAAGTTTTTACTTGGCTCCAGAAAGGTTCAAACAGGTGGAACAGAAATGAAAATTTATCACATATATCAGGGTGAGGAACATGTGGCCCTCCAAACATTGATGGGCTGTAGCTCCCACTAGCCCTATCCAGAATAGCCAGTGTTGAGGGATGATGTGAATTGCAGTTCAGTCACAACTGGAGTGCCACATATCCCCCATGCCTGATTTAAACTCATCATTTTTTGAGTCTCAGATACACTAACATCACACTCAAATCCTGCTGTCAGAAGCTATCAGCATTACTTTTGGGGACCATAATGCCATGTTGGTGAGAGAATTTTAAGAGTGGTAGCCCCAAGAAAGTAATACTGACAAGTTCTGCCCACAATGCAAGCAGTACACATTGGACTGGCAGCAAAGCCCGGTCTGTTTCATAAGGGAGATTATCATCCTTCAAACATCCAAGTAGCTATCAATTACTCAGACTCTCTTTTGTGATGAAAGTTCTCCTAAAATTCTTCACTGCATGCTGCTCTGTTTTAACAAAATCCTGGCAAGAAGAATCACTTTTCTTGTAGCAGCTTTAAAAGATCTTAACTATGACCTTATTTATTTATTTATTTATGAATCTATTTGGCATTTGGTCCAAATAGCACGGTACAGAAATAGAATTAAAGAATAGTTTATATGCTGAGGATTTGGGGCCTCAAAATAGTACACTTCTTGCCCTATTCTTCAAGAGAGAACATTACGTTCCTACATCAAAATCTGAGGCAAAAAGGAACAACTCCACTGAAAAAGAACAGCACACTGCATGGTCAAGGATGCAAAATAAAATGTAAGAAAATAATTAAAAATCCAAATGTATTACAGTAAAAATCTGATCAGACATATATTCACCTGTTCCTTGGGAAAACAGAGTAACACAGACATCATTAGGGTTGGTGTCATGGTGTCATCCCTCTACTTCCCCATTGACTTTCTCCCATACCAGATCATACAGAATCCTTAGTTATGTTTTTTGTCTTGTTAATACAATCGTAATCATAAATCATAATTTCTGTATATTAACTAATGTAATGGCAATCGTTGTGATATAAATAACTAGCAAAATTGGAGACTGATAAGCAATGTCTTTTGATGTATCCTGGCCATCATTCGGTCTTCTGACATATTGCAACATGGATCCAGCTCGTGTTTTGACTAATTCATTTCTTTTATTGCTTTCCTTTGCTGTTATCCCCTTGGCCTCTTTGATTTATGCTTTCCATTCAGTATAATGGAATATCTCTACTGTACAATAACAAAGACAAATTATCAGTATTAGGTGAAAAAATAAGAAAGTATAAAATGTAAAGAAATTGGATATGTTAGGTCTATCAAATGTACATTGTAATGTGACACTTTTTTCACATCATAATTCAAACTTCAATCCTGTAAATTTCATTAAAATCATATATATATTTGCAAGACGGTGATTTTTTTTAAAGAAAATTTTAAAAGAGTGAAAAATTTAAAAACTTAATTTAAGGTTTAAGTTAGATTTCTAAACATGTACCAAGAAACACAGACTTTCTCACTACTTCAAGTTTCTCTATTTAGTCATCAAATGGTAATATATTTATAATAAATAATTTTATAAATGTAAGTTTATTAATAAATGTAGCTGTAAATTGCTTACATGTAATATTTCTTAGACTGTATTAATATTAAAAACAAAATGGTTTTGAAAATTTGTCTACATGTCATGTGCTCTTGTGCACACACATATATACACTGTGGTGTACGCACCAGTGGTGTATTAATAAATTATGGATACATCGCTTCGATTACACACACACACTGATCCACACCCCCAAATGACCACAGATACATGGGGCAGCAGACAAGAATGTATAAGAGGGACAAAAGCCACAGGCTTCCTCTTCCCACAAGGGATGGTGAAGTCCTAGCAGGTGACCTCTACTTCCTCTGCTCCCAGACCAGTCGCCACGACCATCTTCCACATCTTCATAGGCAACTTTATCCCCAAACTGAAGCACCTGCACCCCTCTTTTGCTTTTGCATCCCCACCAATAAAAAGGATGCCCCAAAAGAGCTTATGTGGGGGCTGTTGGGAATTGTAGTCTTCCCTTCCCTCCAGCCACAACTAATGCATGATGCATAATGGCTTTTGGATAAAATACAAATAAGCAATTCCTCCCTTCGTTAATAATAATGGGATCACAGAATCTTGGAGAGCCAGTGTGGTGTAGTGGTTTGAGTATTAGACTATGACTCTGGAAACCAGTGTTTGAATCATGCTCAGCCATGGGCCTCAGAGGAAGTAAACCTCCTCTGAACAAATCATGCCAAGAAAACCCCATGACGGGTTCACCTAAGGGTCTCCAGAAGTCAGAAATAACTTGAAGGCAGATAACAACCTAGAATCTTAGAGTTGGAAGTGACCCCAAGGACCATCTAGTTCAACCCCCTGCCATGCAGGAAGACAGAACTACAGCACTCCCAAAATATGCTCATCCAACTTTAGTTTAAAGACCTCCAAATATTGCACTACCCCACAATGTAATGCATGCATTCATATTAGTGAAGGCTCACACACCCTGGGGTGGTGGAAGAGGAGCACAAGCTAGCTAGTTGCCATGCTGGCAAGAGGAAGTGTTTTCTCTCTTTTTGGAAAAAGAGGGGCAGGCATGCATTCAAAGGAACAGTGGCAATACAACTGGTGTTCGGGACAGTGGCATCACCAAGGTCGTGGTGTCACTCCACTTATGGTGTCACCTGGTGTGACCAGCATCCTCCTAGTGGTGCACCAGAGCTTGGAAAAATTGCTCTTTAGGGCTACAGCTCCCAGGAACCTCCAGCCTATATGGTCAATAGCCATAATGGCTGGAGGGATCTGGGGACTGTAATCCCAAAGAGTAACTTTTCCATGCTCTGGAGGGATCCAAGGGAAGAGGAAACAGCCTCAGGAAACAACAGAAAAGTAGCAAGGGGATCATTTGTCTTGAAAGAACTAGTCAACAAGGTAGAAGCAGTGGGAACATCGGGTAGAAGTGACTCCAACATTCTTGGTTGGGACATCTGCTGAACAGTGACGTTAGGTGTAGTGAGACGTGTACTCTGGACTATAAGGAACTCAATCTTGGTGACCTTAAAGATATATAGATCAAGAGCCCACAGACAGCAATATTCAAAGAGTAGGGCGTTCACAATAGATGAATTTCAATAGGGATAAAGATTCTACTATTAGGCACAAATATAGGATGGATGGTAGCTGGGTTGACATGTGGAGAGGATCTCAGGTCTTAGTGGACTACATGTTACACGCGAGCCAACAGGGCACTGCAGGGCAAAAAGTAATGCAAGTCTAGACTTCATCAACACAGACACAGTGTCTAAATCAAGGGAAATAACAGTACTCTGTTCTGCTTTGGTCAGTCTTCACCTAGCATACTCTTGCATAATGTATTAAACAAATATATCCAGTTCTGAATACTGTGTCCAGTCCCGGGTACCACAATTCAAGAAGGATATTGACAAGCTGGAATGAGTTTAGCAGAGTATGATTCAGATTGCAAAAGGTCTGGAAACAAATACCTATGAGGAAAGGTTGAGGGAGCTGGGCACATTTATCCTGGTGAATAGGAAATAGTTATCTTCAACTATCTGAGGAGCTGTCATATGGAAGATGGAGCAAGCTTGTTTTCTGCTGCTCTAGTAGCAGGACTCAAATGCATGGATTCAAATTACAAGAAATGATACCCCAACTATCATTAAGAAGAATGTCCTGATGGCAAAAGTTGTTTTAACAGTAGAATGGACTAGCTTGGAAGATGGTTGACTCTCCTTCATTGGAGGTAACCCCCTCCCACCGAGGCTATACTGGTTGGAGATTATGGAAACTGTAGACAACAAATCTGGAAGGCACTTGTAGGGAAAGCTGGTCTAAACCCTTTTTACATCTTACCACCATCATATTCAGATAAAATAATGAAGTAAATGTATACATTCTAGTACTTATAAAGTGGTACCTGAGAATTCAGTTTGCAGTCCTATTTCTGCTCCTGAGGATTGCACTGTTAACTTTATTCACTCCCATTTGGAGTATCTTAATTCCACAAAGCAGGAGAAAAGCACTGTTCATTTGTATTTTAAACAACTGCCCTAATAGCCTTAGGCATGAGAGGGCTTTTTTCTGACATGAAATATGTTTGTAATAACTACCCAAAATCTTTCTGTGACCATTATCCTAAATTTTCTATACAGATATTGTATTCTATACTGCCATTTTTCCTGGACAATAATAATTTATAATCTAGTGGAACAACTGGTCTCAGCTACACTGTTAAAATGACTTTTGGAACTTTTGCCTCCTTTCTGAATGCAAACCCTTCTTTATAATTACAGTCTGGCTAACAGTGATTTTATATTCTGTTTTTCACTTATCTCAGATTCACATATTTTCTTAGTGGTATTGACCTCTGTGCTGGTTCATACATCATCCAATTGAGAAATGCTTAAAAAAAAAAAATTCAGTCCAACCCCGTGCTGTCCAATGCTTCTTAGGACAACAGAATTTGCCTGCATAGTGTGACTGAAATAATTAACCTTGTGTGGTCTGACAGCATGAACTTGATCATTGCCTAACTTAAATCTTATTGATTTCAATAAGTAATGATTTTTGTCTAAATCCAGCCCTATATTTCAGTACTGCATCCTTTTCCCCCTTTTTTCAGTGAGGAGGCTTAATAAAACTCCTAGACTCATTATGGGGAAATCAAAGGTGTCAGGGAGTGGCATAGCTCATGATACACATTGCAGTCATCCCTTGGAATTTGCAGTTTTGTGTATTCACAGAAAGCCACTGGGGCTTTGCTCAGCCTTCATTCCCTGGGAGGGGGGGAGCCGAAGGCCGAGCAAAACCTCAGTGGCTTTGAAGGGAAAGCGCGGCTTTACTCCAGCTTCATTCTATTTGGCAAGGGGGAGCCTGGGCCTAGGAAAGATATATTATTTATTATTTTTAATGTGATTTTAGAGTAGTTGTTTTAATGTAATTTGGTTTAATATCTTTTTATAGAGGAGGGTGGTGGTGGGTGGTGTTTAGGATTTTAATCTGTATTGGTATTTTAATTTTTGTAAGCCGCCCCGATTGTTTTTAACAGAGGGGCAGGATAAAAATAAATAATAATAATAATTATAATTATTATTATTAGATTTTCATCGGCCCTGGCTCCCGCCCTGCCAAACGGAACAAAGTGGGAGGAAAGGGGGGGGATGCAGGCAGCAGCAAGGAGGCTTTGCAAGCCTCCCTACTGCCTTGGAAGGGGTGGGGGGATGCTGTAGTGGGGAGGCTTCGCAGGCCTGGGGGCTGGGGGATCGGGAGGGTGGCAGCGAGGCTTTCCAGGCCCTGCTGCTTATTCACGTTTTTTTTTTCAAATTCGCAGGGGTGCTCAGCCCGGAACCCCCGTGAATTTGAAGGGAGGACTGTATTTAGCACCTTTGAAGAAAATACTTTAAGTATATTCGAGGTCTGTTGGCAGTTCTTCCCACCCCAATTAAGGAGACATAATAGCTAAGACATTGTTACCAGCTGTTACCTACTGGTACTCTGATAGCCCCTATCTTGGAATATCAAATAATTGGCTATATTTAATAATTTGGCTAAGGTGGCCATCCATGAGGTTTCAGGTAAACCAGGGACCACCAAATACCAAGGTGGGATTCATGGAAGGGCCTTTGGAAATTCCCCAAAACTAAGACTCAACACCTGGAAGTGAGTCAATCACTAATCCACTCAAGAGACCCATTGCTTGTAAAATGGGATTTTCCTCTCCACCAAAAGCCCTTGCCTGTTTCCTATTCATTTCCAAAAGTATTGATCATTAACAATAGTTAACTGTTCTGTAATACCCTTTGTTTTGGCCTGGGAACCTCTAAGAATCATTGTATTTCACTCAAACTCCTATCCCTTCACGAGAATAATTTCATATAGATACCACCCCCAAAACACCACCAAATTGCACACAGTTCCACTTCCTTTCTACTTCACATCACACTGTGTGGGCAGGCCATTGTCCAGAACTCCTCTACTAACGGCTTATTTAATAATCTCCACTCCACAGGACTGGTACAGTATAACCCACTACCCCTTACTCTATTCCTCTATCCAAATGCTTCCAACTATTTTCGTTAGCCTTGTGTGAGTGTCTGAAGCCTAAGTGTGTGCATGACTGTTGTTGATATTAATTTCCAATAAAGATCATTTAATTGTACTTTTGCCTTAGTTTCCTCCCCCCTCTTAGTACCAGTATACATAGGTTAAAAGGTCCCGTTGTTGCCTGTCCAGTCACTGTCATAATTGAGCTAATTAAACATTCTCCATTTTAATATTCTGACATTAGAGGGTCCCCAATTCAGGTAACATAGCAGCTTCATCCCATGTAAACAGGTTTGGTAGGATCTTTTCTTTTTTTAAAAAAATGATGATTACAACCCTGCAAAACCTGTTAGTCCAGGAAAAATAATTGAACAAGGTGTTGGGGGAGGGTGTCCATGTAAATAAAAGTGCCTCTAAAAGTGATTTGCTCTAAATCAATCATTACACTTAAAAAAAAAAACAACCCATGACTGGGTTGGCCTAATTTTTGCTTAGTGCTCTGAAGCGTTTCCTTTTTCCAATGGAGAAAAAAATGTGGAAAAATTGGAGCAGGTGGGTGTGCGTGTACTCCAAACCACACGTTTATGCATATATAGTTTTGTCTCACTTTTTGAAAGCTTCAAGGAAAGCATAAGCTGTTGGAGGGGGGTACTGGGACAATATACAAGTGTGGGCAATAGGCAGCATGAGTATCTGTGGTGTAAAGAAGGTTGTAGTCTCATCTTTTTTTGCAAAGGAGGGAGAGTAACATTTATTTTGTTGACAGCACCCATACTGGAATCAGCCATTTGGTTTGGTTGGCTCAAGTTCAGCAGTGTTGTGCTGTTCAGCTGCTCCCTTGGTTGCCTCTGCTTTTCTACAGTGTTTAACCTTCCTGCTTATGCAGCAGATGGGGCAACATCTCTTTTGGGAATGTGTGTGATATTTACTGCCAGCTCAATCCATATGAGATAAGCTATGGACACCAGCAGATGTTAGCTCAACCACTGAAATTAGAAGTGGAAAACTACTGGAGCATCATTAGTAATTGTGGGAAAAGGCAAAGTATAAATCTGATGCTAAATGGCACACTGTTTATTTACTGGAGAGTTGACAATTGATGAGCTTGTAACCTCTTTTATAGTGGATCTATCAGTAGGAGTGTCTGCTGAACTGCCCCTATAAATCAGAGTTCAATGATAACCAATTTGTGAGCATAGATGTGCTGGGTTGGCCATGTGTACAGTGGGATGTTGGTATCCAGGGGTGTTTGGTTCCAGGACCCCCCATGGATACCAAAATCTGTAGATGCTCAAGTTCCATTATATGGTGTCCCTTATATAAAATGGCAACATCAAAGTTTGTTTTTGGAATTTTAAAAATATTTTGAAGCGATGGATGCAGAATCCGTGGATACAGAAGGCTGTCTGTACTACATTACAGTTTGTTATCTGAAAGAGTGGATGTAGGAGGTCAGATTTCCACCATGGGAGAAAAATTGACATTCCCTCCACAGTATTCTCCCTATATATGAACACTGCAAAGTGCTATGGAAGATAAGACAAACACCTAGTTTTTGGAGCAAAAACGTGTTTCTCTCTCTTTTATTGCCCAGGGAACCTGCTTTCTGCACAGAAAATAGGTTTTTGCACCAAAAATGTATTTTTCTATGAAGAATAATTCTTCTTCAGCAGCTCAGGATGTTTGAATACAGGTAGAAAAGTGTGCAAGATTCTTGGTGGTCTATTATTCTTCCCAACCAGGTTTCCAAACTGTCAGGAACACTGTTTTTCAATCTGGGAACAAATAATAACAAATATTCTTCCCATCCCTACCACAGTCATTGAGGGCAAGGCATTTAGCAGGATAGCACTCACTATGTGTTCTTCCCCAATATTGTACATGAACTGACAATTTGTATTTTTAGGCAAACACTGAAGGTGTAACAATTTTTGCAAGCCTTCCTGCTGTAGTTCAGCCTACCCTTACTCTTATAGATCCTATAGGTATTGTATATTGTTTTTGTATATTGATGTAGTACACATGACATGAGTGTTGTACATTACTTTGGAATGCTTAGATGCAAGCAGTTTACAAATACAGTACCTCTAAATATGTAAAGACATACAGGTATGTATGCATACATATGGATCACCATACAGATGGAGATCAGAGTTGTCCATCAGCAGTTAATCCCCAACATCAGAATAACCAGTGGCACAGACTTTCCTTCCTAAGGTACCGGTATATCTCTAAACCATAATGACTATTTCTAAATTGCATCTGTATGTGTACAAGAGAATATACAGATGCATTTCCTGTATTTTTTCAGTGATGCATTTCCTGTCCTTGGACAACCTGTAAGTACTCTAGCACCTAGACCCTTCCCCTGCAGAAACTCTGGTTTTTAAGCCCGGATGTGTTGCTGTTCACAGTCAAGATGAGAGTGCATGCCACATCGCTCAGTGAGAGGCTGTTTCTGTTGCAATCAGTCTAAAGAAATAGAAGACAACTCCCTTTTCCATTCCGGAATAGACAGATTCAGGTTTTGGCATCTCACAGCACAAAGCCTATGCTCAGCTCACATTTTGATCAACTACCAGGAGGACTGGGCCTAAATCTTATTGTTATTCCCAATCAGAGTAGATCCCCTGAATCAATTGGATTTACAGTAGCATCCCTGCATCCGCTAATTCGCCAACCACTGATTCAATTATCTGCGGTTGGCAATGATGGGGGGGGGAGGAGGGATCTCACGTCCCCTGTCCCGTCCCCAGGGAGGGCTCCTGTTGCCACAGCAGCGATCACAGGGCCAAAGGGAGGGGGGAGGAGTGATCTGGCCTTGTCCCCTTTTCCCCCTTTTCCCCCATGATTGCCGTGGTGGCGGGTCCATGGGCGAAGGGAGAAGGGGGCGGAGAAGCAAACAGTCCTCATCCCCTTCCCTCTTTGCCCCCCTTGATTGCCACAGTGGTGGGGCCATGGGCAAAGGGGGCAGAGAAGTAAACTGTCCTCGTCTCCTTCCCCTTTGCCCCTGTGATCGCCGCTGCTGCAGTGCTATGGTGAGGGTGAAGGGGGCAAAGGAATGAACTCACCCCCTTCCTCCCAGATGCCTCCCCCGGATGGTGTTAGCTATTATCCATGGAATTTGCCATCCATGGGGGGGGGCACAACCAATCCCCCATGGAGGCGGGAGTGCTACTGTATGTATATGTTGATATGTTCAGCAACTGATTCAGTGAGTCAAGCCCAGTTGGAACTAATCAACGTGATCCTAGCCAGAGTCTGATGTACAGTATTAAATACCAAATTGACTGCCAACCAACATGTTGTAGAATCATCATTCCTGCTCTTCATGAAATTCATAACACCTTCAATGTGGCAAGGAGTGTGAAACAGTGCATAGAGCTTCATGAAGTGGAAATCAGAAAATAAACCAAACTCCACTGTAGGGAGCCAACAGTCACTTTGCTTCTGATTAACCAATAATATATGAGTCTCTTCTAGCCAAAATCGATTGGACTGTCAATGTGGGAAAAGATCTACTTTTCTTCAGATGCTTCAAAATCTCCCTGACATCAAGTATTGGTCACATCACTGTTTGTTTTTCGCACAAAGAGATACTTTTCCCCTCCCAAAGTAAACTTTTACATGGAAAATATTCTGGTTCTTCTAACCCTAAACACTCCAAAAGACTCAAAACAGTAAGTGTTTGGGATCCAATGTTCTATTTCTAATGGTGGCAGGTACCAGAAGAAACCTGTTGGATTTTTTGGGCTGCTTTCCCTTTTTGGTTAGAGACCCTGATCAGCTGTAAAACATTTATTTGGTTGACAAGACTGTCAAAAGGCTTATGACATGTAAAGAGCAAAAATCACATGCTGATTTCTTGATGGTTTTTAAAAAATTACAAAAACTTTGCAATCTTTTAGGCTTGAATTGTTGATTAGAGAAAAATTATGCCAAATTTCAACACAGGGCAAGACTGGGAAAGTCAAGGAAGCTGTTTTAGGGTCCAGATTGCTTTGCCAACTCAAACAGGTATCTCAGCAAAACAAACATGAGGAGCAAGGCTTTGCTAAGATGTAGTGCAAATCCTGGAATAACAGCTAACTTGGCGGGGAGGGGGGGAGAGAATCATCCATTCTGAAAAGAAAACATACACAGGAGCTTTACTCACACAAATCATTATCGAGATTCTAGCAGAATGATTTAGATTTTGGCATGATTAACACAGCATCATTAAGACTGCAGGTGGCAGAGCTAAACAACTTTATGAAGCCATCAGGTAACAGCTCTAGTCTACAACATCTTGTTTCTGAAGCATCAGGTATATTTACAAATACAGCGCAATCCCAAGAAATCACTTGTTGTCAGAACCTATCCCTGGCAATGAATTTTAAGCTCTTCCAGTATACTGGCATACAGTCGGACACCCATATCTGCAGAACTTCAGTTCCTGGACTTACCGCGGATACCAGAAACCACAGATAACAGTGAATGCCATTGAAAATAATGGGACTTCTAGTTTAAAATACCAGCGTTGTTTTGGAGGATCTAGAAAATGTCTAGAGAAGATGCCTCCCTAGGCATTTTCTAGACTCTATGGTATGTGTTCTGTTTTGTGTCCCATGGAAACTGAAAGAGCAAATATTGGTTCTGCAGATAAGGGAGTCCAACTGGATTTGGTGATCTATTTGTCTGTCTTCATTTATCTGAGTTTTATTACTTTCTTTATATAAACTTTAAAAACTTAATCTGATATGTGGGTGTCTCTAGGTCCCAGATTAATATCTCACAGTTCAAATCCTGCAAAAATATTTCTACTGATCCCATAACATTCGTTGGATCAAAATCCAAGACATCCCAATTGGAATTCAAGAAACAGCATGGCTGGGGTCCTGACAATCTGAAAGACCAAATCTCACTGCATAAACCTACTGAGTCTTAAGATCTTTTGGGGAGGTCTTTCTTTCAATTCCACCACCACCACAGGACCATCTGGTGAGGACATGGGAAAGGACCTTCTTGGTGGCTGCTCCTAATCTGTGGAATTCCTTCATGGGAGGCTAGGCTGGTGCCTATCTGCTTTCCTTTCACTGCCAGGAGAAGACAATTTTATTTAAACAGGTATCTAATAGTTAATTGGTTAAAGAAGAGCCTTTTTAATGGAGGATGCTGCTGTATTTTTACCTTTAGTGTTATGTTTTTAAATGATTTTATACTTTTTAAATTAATGAAGCTATTTACAATACATAATTGTGTTTTAATGTTTTTATCATCAGGGTTTTTTAAAAGCTCTATCTTGTAAAGTGCTGCCTTGGGTCCCATGGTAGGAGAAAGGTAGGAAATTAACTAATTAATTAATGAAGACCACTTGGGCTGTTGCTTTCTATGTGTTACAATAAGAGATGTTGGGGTGTTGGGTTTTTTTTTTAAGAAGAAGAAATAAACCATTGGTGTTAACTTGGTTTTCTTCAGTGGATGATGATGATGATGATTTCATATTAGATTCATTGTCCCAAGACCATTTCATTGATTTTCTATCTCCACCTCCTTCAATATAGAACAATAACACTGGAATGAGTCGAGACCATATCCTCCATACCTCAGCTTATCAGCCATCAGAACACAATTCACACCTTACTGTGTTCCAGGTTAGAACACAGAGTGTGTTCTATAATCCCATATCAGCAAAGTTAAGTACAGTAGCACCCCCATATCCACTGATTTGCCATCTGCTGATTCAATTATCTGGGGATGGCAACAGTGGAGGGTGGATGTGGGAGGGAGGGGAGGAGGAGAGCTCAAGACGCTCCCGCCCACTGGGGAGGGCTCCAGACGGCGTGTATGCTGCCTGCGGGATGTGCATGGGGATCCACAGCAACGTCTACTGACAGGTTGGGACCCAGGAGGTGTTCGTTGGGGGGAGGGACTGGGTAGGAGGTGCAGAGGGTACGGGCAGAGGTGGTCCAGTAGGGGCCTACTAGGTGCCCCCCCACCTGAAACCACTGCCCCCCCCACCTGAAACACCAGGAGAGGCAGACCAGGCCCGTCTGGAAGGGGCCAAGTCCATAGGCTTGGGCGGGAGGAGGGCTCCAGGGGAGTGGATGCTTTGGATGAAGGTGGATTGGATGGGAAGGGAAGGGGAGGGGAGAGAGGAGGAGTTCTTGCCTTCCTCCCTTCCTTCCCCCAGGAGGGTTCCGGTGGCACGGTAGAGAAGCAAGCTCACCTCCCTTCTCCACGGGGCTTCCGGTGGTGGCGGCGTTCGCTATTATCTGCTGATTTCATTATCCGCGGTGGGACCCGGAACCAATTCCCGGCAGATACAGGGGTCCTACTGTATTTTCGGATTACTTTTGAAGTCATGGCTAAAGCGAAAGCCAAAGCAGAATACAAACTGGAATAAGATACAATTATCTAACACATGTTAGAAAAATGTCTAGTAATGGTGACAGATCTCAGCTGTCGTAATAGGACACACGTACACATAAATTAACAAAGACTGGCAGTTGACATGGATTTAGTATTTTAAAAGTAACATTTTCAGAATAATAATAATTAATGTTGTTGTTGCTATTTCTTACTCACCTCTCCCCATGGATGGAGGTGGGGAACAACAGATTAACACACCACACCTAATGTCAGTTAAGGTATGTATCAGTTTAAACACATAAAGCTGTTAAAACACAGTCAGTTTAAGAGAACAAATAAAACCGATACATACTAAAACAATTTAAAAATCACAATTTAAAAATCACCTGGATAAGCCTGCTGGAAGAGACTGGTCTTTAATGCTGTTTTAAATTCAGACAGTGTATTCAGCTGTTCAATCTCCTCCAGCAGGTCATTCCACAGTCTGGGGGTGGCTGAGAAAAAGTCCTCTGGGTGACAGTTGTCAACCTAGTCCTGGCTGACTGAAGCAAACGTGCCCCAGAGGACATGAGTGTATGGGGTGGACTATACAGAAGGCAATCCTGTAGGTAACCTGGACCCAAACCATGTAGGGCTTTAAAGGTAACAGCCAACACTTTGTACCTTGCCTGGAAACTAACTGGCAGCCAGTGGAGTGATTTTAATACTGGTGTAATGAGATCGCTCCTAGTGTAGCAGTAACCAATCTGTCTACCATATTTTGAACTAACTGAAGTTTTTGAACTTGGTACAGAGGTAGCCCAATGTACAGCCCATTGCAAAAATCCAGCCTTGAGGTTATCGATGCATGCACTACCATCTTTAGTCCCTTCAGCTCTAGGAAAGGGTGCACCTTCAGCGCATCAGCTGAAGCTAATAGGCACTCCTGGCCATCATATCTATTTGAGTGGTCATTTGGAGTGACAGACCTAGAAGCACTCTAGGACTGCGAACACAGCCTTTCAGGGGGAGTGTACCCCATCCAGTAATGGTTGACACACCTCCAAACCGAGGTTAGGACCCTTAACAGTAAGCACCTCTGTTTTGTCTGGATTTAGCTTGAGTTCCCCCCCCTCATCCAGCCCATTACCTCCTCTAGGACACACACTATCCTTAGCTGAAGCTGATTTAGAAGGCATGGAGTTTGGGTGTCATCAGCATACTGATAGCATCCCGCGCCAAGCCTCTGGATGATCTCTCCCAGCAGTTTCATGTAGACGTTGAATAGCACTGGGGATAGGATGGCATCTTGTGGTATGCCATATAACAGCTACCTTTTTGGGGAGCAGCTATCCCCAAGCATCACCATCTGGAATCAGCCTGAAAGATAGGACAGGAACCACTAAGCATAGTGCCTCCAATTCCAAAATCCTATAGTCATTCCAGGATACCATAGTGAATGGTATCAAATGCCACTGAGATGTCCAAAAGCATCAGCAGGTACATGATCCTCCTGTCAATACTCAGATGAAATTATCCACTAAGGCAACCATAATGGTCTCAACTCCATATCCTGCTCTGAAGCTAGTTTGAAATGGGTCTAGATAACTTATATCATCCAAGACTGCCTAGAGTTGGGAGGCAACTGCCCTCTCGATCACCTTGCCCAGAAACAGGAGATTTTACACTGGTCTATATTTGCTTAAGTCCAGGGGGTCCAGGGAGAACTTTAAGAAGTGGCGGCACCACTGCTTCTTTAAAACAAGATGGAAAACTTCACTCCCTGAGATGCATTAATGATATGTTGCAGCTGAGATCTAATGGCATCTAATGGATGACCAGCCAAGGGCTAGGGTCAAGAGTTATCTTCCTAACTTGTCTTAGCAGCTTTGTCCACAGCTGTAGTACTGAAACTGCCCAGTGTAATTCTACTCATGGAGTTGCTGGGCACCTCATTGTCAACTTCTGCTATAACTATGGCAACTAAGTCAGCTCTTATCCAAGAGATATTATTTGTGAGATGACTGTTAAAAACATCACATGGGGATGACTATCACTTACTTTGGATAGTCCACAGGTACAACCATACAGAGCTGATGTCTATGATCTGTAAACTTGTTGTATTCAAAGGCAATTAAGGTCCATCTGACCCCAAATCCAAGACACATACAGCCCTCTTCCAATTATGGGCAAGGACTGTAGTCACATTCAGTCACATTCATTCAGCTGGCAGACTGCTTAGCTAAGAAACTAAGACATGTCCCACCCTTGTATTATGGGATGAACTTATGCTGCCTTAATTCTATTTGCCCCGTGGAATATGTGAAACACATGAAAGGGTTTGAAAAGCCAGTTGGAATGTTTGAGAAAGCTAAGCAAGTTGTGAGCAGTGAGTCACATACAGTTTTGAATGCAGCCTGATAAGCTAATGAACCACACTGAAATAAATCCTGCGTAATAAACAAGGCCCATCAATTAGGAATAAGGTGTGAACACACATAGCCAAACAATCACATATACTGTATATTGCACAGCCCAGAAAATATTATTTTCTGTTTAATTTTAATTTTAAAAGATTACTCTCCTCTGGATGCAGTGCTACAGTCTTGACTGCATTTGGACTATTGTTATCCTTGTCTGCAGTAAGATTGGTTTCCCATCATCATCATCATCATCATCTTGCTTCTTTTTCTTGCATTTTTCATCTCTTTGGTTCAGAAGTACTGTATAGGACCAGTGTCCATCATCCCAGCTGGTTCTTGGTTCAAGCTGGGAGGTGGGAACAAGCAATCTTTACTGGAAGATGAACACTAGCTCATTTTAGCCTGTATTTTTGATGCTTCTGTTTGCTACTGTAAACTAGAGCTTGTGCTGCCATCTCGTGGTTGTTGAAAGCCCTGACAAAGATAAGTTTGAGAATACAAAGAGGAAGTCCAGGCAGTACAGGAAATCATGGGAATGAAAAGTCATGCATCATTTACCTGGAAGTATATGAAATCATACTCAATAAAAGGACAGGTTGCTTACCTGTAACCATAGATCTTTGAGTGGTCTTCTGTGAATTCACACAGTTGGGTTTATTCCTGCGCCTGCGCAGAGCATACAAAACCTTCTGGGATCGCTAGGCAGAATGTGCATTGATACATTTTTGGTGGTAACTCTACCCACACTAATGGTCCCTTAAAAGACACTCCCACCTAATTCCCCTCAGTTCCTTGAATGATGCCGCAATCAGCAGCATCAGGAACATTAAGCACATATGCAGTAGCAGGACATAGAGGGGAGGATCAGCGGGTCTGTGTAAATTCACAGAAGACCACTTGAAGATCTATGGTTACAGGTAAGCAACCTGTCCATCTTCTTCGTGGTCTCTGTGAATCACACAGTTGGGTAGACCAGCAAGCTTCTCCACTGGAGGAGGGTATGTCCTGTGCATCAGTAGATGAAGACTACCTCACAAGCAACTAAGTAAGGGATTTGTTGGCAGCACATTCTTTAAACATTAATTCAGTAATGAATCAATAGTGAATAGTTCAACCATGCAATGCACTCACTTATTGGATGGAGGACAGAAGCACTGCCCTCCCAAATGCAGCCTCGTTCCTAGAACGAGTGTCCAGCCTGTAATGTGAGATGAATGTCAATGGTGAAGACCAAGTCGCAGCAGGGCAGACAGCCTCTAGAGGCACGCCAGAGAGGAACGCATCGAAGTGGAGACAGCTCTCATAAAGTGTCCACGAATCCATGGAGGCAAAGGCTTCTTGGCCAGTCCATAGCAGAGAGCAATGGTCGACGTCACCCACTTCGAGAGGCGCTGCAACGAGATCGGTGCACCTCGCTTCGAGTCAGCATAGGAGACAAAGAGCTGAGGTGATTGGTGAAATGGAGTAGTCTGTTGTATGTAGAATGCGAGCACCCTCCGCACATCCATAGAATGGAGAGTACGCTCGAATCCTTCGGGTACATCAAGGCAGGCAGGACGATGGGTTGGTTAAGGTGGAAACTGGAAACCATTTTGGGAAGAAAGGAAATGTCCGGTCTCACCACCACCTTATGCTTGTGGAAGCAGGTATATGGAGAGTCCGACCGTAAGGCACACAGTTCTCCAGCTCAATGAGTGGAGGTAATGGCAACTAGGAAAGCAGTCTTCCAAGCCAGTAGCCTGAGGTCTCACCAATTGGGAGGGCCGTCTCACCAAATGGGAGAGGACGAGGACGAGGCTCCAGGTCGGAGTGGGATCGAGCACTGGAGGATGGAGGTTGACATATCCCTTCAGGAATTTCTTCACCATCGGGTCCTGGAAAGGAGACGGTCGACCCCAAGCTTGGAATTCAACAGATAGCCTCTGAAAGATGAAACCGAGAGCCTTGCTTTCGACAAGTGGAGGAGGAATTGGAGGGTCATTGGTACCAAGCAAGATTCAGAGTCCAATCCCTGGTCTGCTAGGAATTTCTCAAAACGGTTCCACTTGTAGAGGTAGGCTTTCCGAGTGGAAGGCTCCTAGCATCCTCAACCGTCTGGACCTCTCGAGGCAGAGGGGAAGGAGAGACAGTATGAGACGGTCGTGGGCTCACAGCCGGATCCTCCAAGCCATCAGACGAAGCGTGTCAAGGTCGGGATGCCTGACCTTCCCTTGCTGGATGGTGAGCAGATCGGCTTGGTCCGGAAGGCGGAGGAAGCAGCGTCTGGACAGAAGCAGCAGTGGTGCAAACCACGGTTGTCGGGGCCACCACAGACTGATGAGGATCGCATCCAACCAGTCCCGACGTAGCTTGGCGACCACCCGTGTCAGCAAGGGGATCAGAGGAAAGAGGTATAGGAACAGTCTGTTCCATTGATACAGGAAGCCATCTCCTCTGGATTCCTTGTGCCTTGTTCTGGAGTAGAACTGGTCGCACTGTCTGTTCTGGGTGGTCGCAAAGAGGTCTATGAGCAGAGTCCCCCATCGATGGAAGATATCTGCCACCACATGTCGATGGAGCATCCACTCATGGACGCTGGAGCTGGAACGGCTCAGTCCGTCTGCAAGAGTATTCTCCTCCCCAGAAAGATGGATGGACTGAAGAAGGATGTTCCTTTCAATGCACCAGTCCCAGATATGAAGAGTGAGCTGGAGGAGTTGAGGGGATCTGGTACCTCCTTGCTTGTTCAGGTAAAACATCACCGAAGTGTTGTCCATGAGGAGAAGTAGAGTCTTGCCCCGAACCAACACCTCAAAGGCCCAAAGTGCCTTCTGAACCACAAGGAGCTCCAAGATGTTGATGTGCAGTTCCCGTTCTTCTGTACTCCAGGAACTCTGGATCTCGTGGCGCCCTAGATGGGCTCCCCAACCCTGAAGAGACGAGTCCGTCGTAAGGGAGACATCTGGTTGAGGACGGTCGAAAGGAAAATTGGACAGAACATTGGTCGGTACCAACCACCAATCCAGGGAGTGGTGAACGGAATGGGGCACTGTTAGGAGTGTCCCAGGGAAATCCCGCAGATGGTCAAAGACTCCCAGGAACCAGTGTTGAAGCGGTTGGAACCGAAGTCTGGCCAGGCAGGTGACTGATGTAGTGGCTGCCATGTGTCCGAGGAGGACTTGGATGGCATGCGCTCGAACCCGTCGGGACCATCGGCACTTGCGAATCAGGGATCGAAGGGTGTCGAACCAATCCTCAGGAAGGTACGCTGCTGCCGAAATCGAAACCAGTTGAGCTCCTATGAACTGGATCAACTGAGTAGGGTTCAGCTGCGACTTCTCCATGTTCCCAACAAGCCCCAGGGTGTGTAAGACATCTAGGGTAAAGGCGATGTCTCTCTCAAGCTGGTACTTGGAGTCTGCCACAATCAGCCAATCGTCTATGTATGGGAAGACTGTTACCCCACGTTAATGTAGGAAGGCCGTCACTGCCACCATACATTTTGTGAACACCCTTGGGGCTGTGGAGAGTCCAAACAGAAGGACGCAGAACTGGTAGGCTTCGTCCCTGATCTGGAGTGCTAGAAATATCCTGTGGGAAGGGTGGATCCCGATGTGGAAGTAGGCTTCCTTTAGATCTATGGATGCGAACCAGTCCCACTGTTGAAGAGGGAAGATAGTAGCAATGGTGGTCATCCTGAACTTCTTTGGGATGATGTACTGATTCACTCCTGAGATCGAGGATGGGACGGAGGCCACCGTCCTTCTTCGCTACCAGGAAGTATCTGGAGAAGAAGCACCAGTGACAATGCTTGGCATCCACGGGTTCGATGGCCCCTTTTTGAAGCAGGGTCTGAACTTCCTCTATGAGGGGAGGGGAGGGCGGTGTGGTACGGACCCAACCCGTTGGAGGCAGTTTGTCAAACTCGATCCAGTAACCATGTTGTATAATCTGGAGTAGCCAGCGGTCTGATGTTATCGAGGACCAGACATGCTGGAACAATGACAGACTGTTTCCAACAGGGGGGCCTAAAAGAAAACGAAAACATCAATTAAGGAGACGGCAATTCAAAACTTCCGCTGCCTTGGTCTCTTGACTTTTGCTTGGAGGGTAGGCGGTTGCGGGAGGTGGATGCCTGGCTCCTCACCGATGAAGAAGATGACATCGGTTGCTGGAACCTAGAGCGCCTAGAGGATTGTGGTGTGTTTCCTCGTCTAAAGGACTGGCCGTAGGAGGATGTATGCCAGCCAGACCGGTGCCTAGGACGGCAGGCATAAGATGAAGACAATGGTATACCGTACTTCTGTGCGGTGGTCCTCATCTGCGTGAATTCCAGCTTTTTGTCCGTCGAACCATTGAAGAGGCCTGAGCTGTCAAAGGGCATATCTTCAATGGTCGCAGCTGCTTGGGTGGATAGGCCCGACAATCGAAGCCAAGCATGGTGGCGTAAGGCAACAGAACCTGCCACGGTTTTAGCAGCACAGTCAGCAACGTGTCGTGCTGAGTTCATCTGCTGGCCTGCAAGCAGTTTTGCCTCTGTCTGGATAGCCTCCACCATCCTTCTCCTCTCCTCCAGCAGATCCTGCATGAGGGGCGCCATCTTCTCCCATAGGACCTGCTGGTAAGCCTCCATACACGCCAAGTAGTTCGTGATTCAGAAGCTGAGCCCAGCAGCCGAATATAGTTTTGCCAATAATGTCCAGCTTTCTTCCCTCGGGGTCAGAAGGGGTGGACTGCGCCTGGCGTTGTCTCCTAGGCTGTGCTGCCTCAGCAACCACAACGCTGGGCTTTGGATGTTCCTGCAGCCATTCGATGCCATCCCCATCCACTCTATACAGACGGTCAATCCGCTTTGAAGTCAATGGGATCGAAGATGGGTTCTCCCACGAACCCTGTGTCAACTTCAGAAGGGACGGAAGGACTGGAATGTGGGTGGCCGGTGGAGCCTTCGATCTGATCCGGTGATAGATGGAGATCTCAGTGACTTTGAGCTCCAGGGCATATGACATGCACACCACTTGCTCTGAGAAGGAGTGGACGTCATCAGTAGGAGAGCAGGAGTCCTCGTCCAGCAATTCAGGCTGAGGGGATGGCAGATAATGGAGATATCCATCAGAAGAGTTGGATGAGGTGGACGAATCCGACGACGGAGATGGGCTACGGTGATGGCCTAGTAGTGAGGATGTACGAGGCAGCGGAGTGGGAGGCAATGGAGGAAGTGGATGGAACGGAGAGACTTGGCAGCCCGTATCTTTCAGCATCGGCTTCAGTGAATGTCTCGGAGGAGATGAAGCCTCGTCCGGCCCGTGGAATGAGAGATGGGGTGGAGGCATCGACAAAACATGATGGGTAGCCGCCTCTTCTGTGAGGTAGAACACCCGGTCCACATCACGATCAGAGCCCGGTGGTTTAGCCAAAGCGCATTGAAGACTGACCTAGCCAGGTCGTAGGCCCCATATGCCTGAACATCCTCCTGGATCCGAGAGGTGTATGGCTGGGGTTCATTGTCCTGCTCTCGTACAGTAGAGTCCCACAGCAGTTCGGAGCGGGAGACCAACAAAGCGGATGAGAGGCCATGAACCCGTGGAGAAACCTCTGCCTCCTCACCTGATGGCTCACCCACTTCGACCTCCACGATTTCCATGGAGGGAGTTGGGGTGGCAGCTCCGGATCGGGGCTGGTCGGTACCGGTGTCTCGATCCCGAGGCGAGGGTTGAGGCTGTGGTATGGCAGGAGCAGGCTGTACAGGTGGAGCATGAGTTGGCACCATGGAGACAGTGGGCTCAGTGCCCTTTTTAGCCTCCTTTGGTCTCTCCTCTGCATGGGTGGGCTTAGCCTTCTTCTTAGGGGCTTTTCCCTTAGAAGATGCAGAAGACTCCTGGTCTCGGCCAGCATCCTTCGATCCCGATCGATCCCTAGGCTTGTCCTTGGACCGACAGCCGATGAATCTGAGGAGGCTCGATCCCTAGCCGGGGTCGGCCTCGTGGCATGTTCGTGCGAATGGAGCACAGCCTCTGGGTCGGATGCAACAAAATGGTGCCGAGAAGGGCTCCGTGACCGGTGGCGTTTGGCTTGAGAAGACTTCAGCGAAGGGGATTGTCCTCTTTTTTGTGGAGATCCCACGGCAGGTGTCGAGGCCGCAGAAGGGTTCAAAGCCTTCTTGTAAAGGAAGGACTTGAAGCGGGATGATCAGTGTTTCCACGCCTGAGGTGTGAAGGCCTTGCAGTGGACACAGGCATCCACATTGTGGGACTCACCCAGGCAGATGAGGCAGCGTGAGTGCCCATCGGAGCTGGGCAGTTTCGCCTGACAGATGATGCATCGCTTGAAGCCAGTTTTAGAGGCCATGGCAAATGGAGTGGAGAGTGAGTCGTTGTCAAAACAGTCTGGGTCAAGCCAAAATCAGAGATCAGAACCAAGTCAGAGGGAGCGTGCAAATCGTCATCAGAAGTCCGAATCAAGTCAAAAAGTTTCAAAACCAAAAGTGAAAGCAATTAAACTAGTGAGCGAAGGTTCCTTCGAGCTGCTAATGTGGCAGAAAAAAAGGAACTGAGGGGAATTAGGTGGGAGCGTCTTTTAAGGGACCGTTAGTGTGGGTGGAGTTACTGCCAAAATGTATCAATGCACATTCTGCCTAGCGATACCAGAAGGTTCCATATGCTCTGCGCAGGAATAAACCCAACTGTGTGATTCACAGAGACCACGAAGATCAAACCTTTTGAAGATAGCGTTCACATAATAGTCCCCAAATATCCCCCAATCAATCCATTGTCTTAGCTGTTATGATGGTGGGTGTCTGGAAGCCATGCTCTATGAGGAGCGGCTTAGGGAGTTGGGTATGTTTAGTCTGGAGAAGAGGTTAAGAGGGGACATGATAGTAAGAGCTGTTCGGAAGTGGAATGCACTGCCTCATAGTGTGGTGGCGTCTCCTTCTTTGGATGGTTTTAAACAGAGGATGGCCATCTGTCGGGAATAATTTGATTGTGTATTCCTGCATGGTAGTGGGTTGGACTGGATGCTCTTCCAATTCTATGATGCCCTAACAATGCACTTCAGCAACATGCTTATCACACATACATTTGTAACCATGAACACTGAATAAACAGGTTCTTGGTCATGTGGCATCAGAGGTTGTGGAGCATCTATAAACAGCAAAATGAAAAGCAGAGTGGAGGTGAAACTTGGTTGAACTACTTCTCTTGTACTTGGTTGAACTACTTCTCACACCACCACCTAGGATAGAGTTGGGAGATTTCCAGGTGCCCTCATGTTGTCTCACTGCTTCCCACAAAATCAGTCAGAAGTCATTAGAAGGCAGACTTTATTATTTTCCCGTCTCCAGGCCTAAAATAGCTGAGGGGTAGTGGTGGTTGCATAGTGCAAATCTTAGCAGTTTCTGGGAGGTAGAATTAGCTAGTGGGTTTTTGTTTGTTTGTTTGTTTTTTGGCGGGGGGACAGGACAAAAAAATGGAAGTCGGAAGGAAAACGCAAAAAGGGCCTTGGGACTGCATGCAGGTCAGAGTGCAGTTTGCCTATCTCTGATTTGATCTAGATGACCAGCACTATCAGACTTCACAGTGGCAGACCTCACAGTGGTGGATGGGCAGTGCAGTGCACTGTAGCACTGCATGTATCTCTGTGACAGATAGTGTTCTTTGATGTCCCTCTAAGGCCCTTTTTCACACTAGAATGAGTAGAATGAAAACTGCTTCATACAGCCAGAATGAACTGTCTCAAATAACACTTTACTGGTAAACTTTCTCAACATTTTAAAACACTTTTCTTAAACCATTGGAGAATCTTCATCTCATTCCCATCACTATCCCTGGATGTTAATTCAGTGAAATGTTTATGGCCCATGTCCTTCAAAGTTTTATGTCCTATGAACAGAGTTGATAATTGGGGTACTGACTAGTTTGATATGGCTTAGAATCACAGAATTGTAGAGTTGGAAGAGACCACAAGGGCCATCCAGTCCAACCTCCTGCATAACATCTCTACCTCTGAGCATACAACAGTACCTTTAAGGGAAAGACATGTGTGCCTCTCTCTCTCTGTAGGGAGTAGGGTGGCCAGATTTTCAAAATAGCAGTAACGAACACTCAAGACTGGCCAGGGTATGTGAGGCAGGCCTATATATAGTTCACCTCAAGTCTCATGAGAGAAGGGATTCCTGTGAGAGTTCCAGGATCTTACATCTTAAATCTTATAGGGATCCCCAAACCCTTGGAAACCTGGAAAGGAATTTTATTTCAACCAGGCCAAATATGTTGCTCTCCTGGACTGTGAAGCACATACACTAGCTATGCTTCACAATAGAGCCCACCTTCAACATTTGGTGTGCAATTTGAGGGCTTCAGGTACAGCCAACAGCTGGTTTTTGGTGCTATATTTCATGCTCATACAGGACAAGTTTAAATAAGGGACATCCCTTACAACAGTGGTGGCCAACTATGGGAATATAGGAGCCACATTATCCCCCCAGACTTTGGGGGCCCACATAGCCCCACCATTTTTTAAAAAAGCAGTTTTTGATCCTAAATGTCCCTCAATTCCCTCTAGGGCTGTGGGGTGGGGCATTTTGCCATTTAGCCCCTTTGCGTCATTTTAGACAGGAGAGGCCTTTTTTTTCCAAAACAGGAAGTAACAGATTTTTTACCATTTTTTTTGCCCCTGCAGGCCCGACTGTCACAAAAATGGCCCTGGAGGCTGCACATGGCCTGCATTTTGCCCACCCACCCCCATCTTACAGTAAGGAACACCAAGAAAGCCTAGTAGACAGGGAATTTTCTATTGAGTCTACAAAGGTAAGACTAGGGAGGAAAATTATAACTATGGACTGGTTATAAGTATGAGGTAGTGCCTCACTTCCCTTAATGGAGCAGCTTCACTAGGTTCAATTAAAATTTATTTACCCATAAAGCCCTAAATGGCTTGGGAGTCAAAATACTTAAAGGAGCATCTCTTCTCATATCAACCTGTTTGGATATTAAGAATCTTCTATTAAAGCCCTTCTTCAGCTGCCTTTTCCAGAGGTACTACATGGAATAATGGAAAGGGCTTTTTCAAGAGTAGCACCCCGATTACACAACACACACTTTCCATGGTGCCTGGCATCAGGCTGAAACTATTTCCCTTCAAGCATTTGACTTTGTGCATGATTCATTATTATAGACTTTATGTTTTGTTTCACAGCTGCATTTATATTGTGATAACTGATAGTACACACTACCCTGAAATTCTACCAAAAAGGCAGGGGGGGCATGAAGACACGTTAGATAAAGAAGTACAAAGCTGGCCCATGACATTCACATTTATGGCACCTCCCACTGCGAAGTTATGAAGACCTGTGTATCTTCAGGAGAAAGGATGTTGTTCCATTGCCACTGATTCAATAGCCAGTCCAGATGGCTTCTCTTGGTGGAAACAAAGGAACCCTTTTGTTTTCTACTGCAGGCAGCAAAATAGTGTAGTTCTGCCCATCTAATATGGGAGTGCCTTCTCTGCTGTGGTGCCCCAGTTGTTGAATGGTTTATTTGTTGTAAAGTCTTTTACATTGTTGAGTTGTTCAATATGCTTTTAGATGGTTTAAACTGTTTAACCTGATTTTATTGTACACTACCCCCAAATCTCATGACATATGATGGGATAAAAAATATTTTCATAAATAAAATGGAATAATATGTTTGTTTTAAAAGTTTCACTACTGAGCACATCTGTATTTCTGATCCCTCCCCCATTTTAAGCTTTGCAGTTGAGAGCCTGGGGCTGTTTAAGGTAAAAGAAACAATGAATAATTTTTATGGGAGTCCAAAAACTACATTATTTCTATCATGACATAAACCTAATCCTTTTCTCTCTAAATGAAGTCTGCCATAAAAGTAGTTTTCTGATCCCTCAAAGATTACTTTGAAACCAAACATCAAAAGCATGATTAGACATTCCCTTTAAATACTTTAGGGGGCTTTTGCTTTCAGAAAAACACAAAAAAGATTATCTTGCTAACAGCAAGCAAGGATGGATAACCAAAACAGAAGAAAATTTACCTAGTAAATTATAATGTTGATGCTTTGAAAAACCTGCAGATGAAGGCCTACTTTTACATATTACATGTGAGAAGCTTACACTGATATGTTTTAAATATACAAAACAAATATTCAATCTGAATGAAGCAAACATCTAACTGTGGTTGGGCAACATACAACTCTTCAGATATTGCTGAAACTATGCTACCAAGATCCTTAACCACTGGCTATGCAGGCTGGACATTATGAGAGTTGGACTACAAATACATGAAATCCCAATGGTTTTTTACCTTTCAGGTACAGTATTTTCTGTTATTTTCCTCAGCAACAGCACAGCAACAGCAAACACAATTACAGGATGAAATAGCCCTAAGATGTCGAGCAAGCTGGTCAGTACAGAATGGCTCCTTTCCTATTTTTGTAGAAAACAGGTATCAGCAAGGCTGCAACACATCAACTTCCTTCCATTCACCATAAAAACACAACAGGAGCTGGAACATTCTGGTAGTCTTCAAGTGTGTATCATAAATGTGGTACCAAATGTAGTTGTGACAAGATACAATTCTGGAGATCAAAAACTGCTTTTTTTAAAAATGGTGGGGCTATGTGGGCGCCCAAAGTCTGGGGGGATAATGTGGCTCCTATATTCCCATAGTTGGCCACCACTGTTGTAAGGGATGTCCCTTATTTAAACTTGTCCTATATGAGCATGAAATATAGCACCAAAAACCAGCTGTTGGCTGTACCTGAAGCCCTCAAATTGCACACCAAATGTTGAAGATGGGCTCTATTGTGAAGCATAGCTAGTGTATGTGCTTCGCAATCCAGAAGAGCAACATATTTGGCCTGGTTGAAATAAAATTCCTTTCCAGGTTTCCAAGGGTTTGGGGATCCCTATAAGATTTAAGATGTAAGATCCTGGAACTCTCACAGGAGTCCCTTCTCTCATGAGACTTGAGGTGAACTATATATAGGCCTGCCTCACATACCCTGGCCAGTCTTGAGTGTTCGTTATTGCTATTTTGAAAATCTGGCCACCCTACTCCCTACAGAGAGAGAGAGGCACACATGTCTTTCCCTTAAAGGTACTGTTGTATGCTCAGAGGTAGAGATGTTATGCAGGAGGTTGGACTGGATGGCCCTTGTGGTCTCTTCCAACTCTACAATTCTATGATTCTAATGAATCTGACATGTTGCCATTTTGCATTCCAACACAATGCTACATCCATATTTTCAATCTATGCTGGAATTGAAAATTCTTTTGAGCTATGCATAGCATTAGAAAAGCACAGACAGATCATTAAAGCCACTTTTTTGCATATCAAATATCTAAAACTGGTGAACTACAAGGAAGAAAAAACTTCAAAATACAGATTGTTCCAGAAATGGGCTAGGTGCTTATGAAATTTATTCAGAAATGAACTAGCTAGCCAGGTTTTATGTTACTTTTGTTTCATTCTTGAGGAACACACAGGGTATATACAAACTCTTTTAAATGTGCAGTAGAAGTCAGATCATGGCTACTGCTTTGCCAGTGTCTGCTGCATTTGGGGGGCCGTCAATGCAACAACAAAAATACTGACGTCAATCAGCAGAGGAAGGAATGAAGCCAAGATCATTTCTACCTAGTCATCAAGTGGTGTGGAGGTACTAAGCACACAGAAAGTGTGAAGTCGAAGGCTTTCAGGGCCGGCATCCATAGATTTTCCTTGTTTTTTTTTTCTGGGCTGTGAGGCTGTGTTCTCAAAGAGTTTCTTTCTGACGTTTTGCCTGCATCTGAGGCTGGCATCTTCAGAGAAGGCTGGAGATTATGAGTTGGACTAGAAATACCTGAAATCCCATCTCTGAAGGTGCCAGCCACAGATGCAGGCAAAACATCAGAAAGAAACTCTTCCAGAACACAGCCTCACAGCCTGGAAAAAAATCAAGGAAAATCTACACACAGTAAGTTGTTCAGAAAGCCAAACAGGAAAGAACTTATTTTCTAAGTTAATGACGAGGGTGAGAGCCATGCTCAGTGAATGAAAAATAGGAATAAACGACTAACATGTTATTTGAAACAACTTACTGGCTTATCTAGGGTGAGCTATAGACCAATGGTGGGGAACCTTTACATTTGGACTTCAAATCCCAGAAAGCCTAGCCAGCACAGACAACTATGGGAACTGATGGCCAAAACATTTAAAGGGCTAAAATTTCCCCCCTCCCATCTCAGACAAACATTAGGGAAAAACTTGAATAAAATATAGGTTCTCTAGTCCTTGTTCTGAAATTGTTCCCCACTGCAGTATCTCCTATCCTGGTATCCTTCAGATCTGTTGGTCTTCAACTCCCATTGTGGAGATAGTGGGACTTATAGTTCAACACATATCAAGGGCATTAATATCTTTGAGGAAGGCTGAACTAGATTCTGATCAAGAATAGTTTCCAATAGAACATTTTTTTAATTAAAATACAGATTTCTGCAACTCTTCAGCATAATAATTTGTAATAATGGAAAATTAATATTTAGACTCTTATTTAATAAATTACCTAAGAACAAATTATATAAGAAAAACAAAAGGAGAAAATATGGGTATGATCCATCTGACATTAAATCCTTCTAAGTCCATAGTTTCAAGGAAAGACTAACAGAAAACTAGACACATTTTCTCAGAAACAAGCCCTACTGTGTGTTGAAAAATTTATTAAGTGTTTGGGATTGCCAAGTTAAATACCTGCTTACATCCCTCCTACTGAAGCTAGTGTCTTAGCTCTTGGCTCTGGTGGCTGCATAGGATACAGTTGTCCCTTCACATTCGCGGGGGTTAGGTTCCATAGACCCCCGCGAATGTGAAAATTCCGCGAATAATGGCAGCCCTCCACCCGCCCTCCCCAAGCGACCCGAGGCCTCCGGAGGCCTCGCGTCGCTCTTCTCTGCCGCCCCCGCCCTCCCCGAGCGACCCCCGAGGCCTCCGGAGGCCTCGCGGTCGCTCTTCCCTGCCGCCCCCCTCGCGTCGCTCTTCCCTGCCGCCCCCGCTCTCCCCGAGCGACCCCCGAGGCCTCCGGAGGCCTCGCGTCGCTCTTCTCTGCCGCCCCCCGCCCTCCCCGAGCGACCCCCGAGGCCTCCGGAGGCCTCGCGGTCGCTCTTCCCTGCCGCCCCCCGCCCTCCCCGAGCGACCCCCGAGGCCTCCGGAGGCCTCGCGGTCGCTCTTCCCTGCCGCCCCCCGCCCTCCCCGAGCGACCCCCGAGGCCTCCGGAGGCCTCGCGTCGCTCTTCTCTGCCGCCCCCCGCCCTCCCCGAGCGACCCCCGAGGCCTCCGGAGGCCTCGCGGTCGCTCTTCCCTGCCGCCCCCCGCCCTCCCCGAGCGACCCCCGAGGCCTCCGTGCCGCCCCCCGCCCTCCCCGAGCGACCCCCGAGGCCTCCGGAGGCCTCGCGTCGCTCTTCCCTGCCGCCCCCCGCCCTCCCCGAGCGACCCCCGAGGCCTCCGGAGGCCTCGCGTCGCTCTTCTCTGCCGCCCCCCGCCCTCCCCGAGCGACCCCCGAGGCCTCCGGAGGCCTCGCGTCGCTCTTCTCTGCCGCCCCCCGCCCTCCCCGAGCGACCCCCGAGGCCTCCGGAGGCCTCGCGGTCGCTCTTCCCTGCCGCCCCCCGCCCTCCCCGAGCGACCCCCGAGGCCTCCGGAGGCCTCGCGGTCGCTCTTCCCTGCCGCCCCCCGCCCTCCCCGAGCGACCCCCGAGGCCTCCGGAGGCCTCGCGTCGCTCTTCCCTGCCGCCCCCCGCCCTCCCCGAGCGACCCCCGAGGCCTCCGGAGGCCTCGCGGTCGCTCTTCCCTGCCGCCCCCCGCCCTCCCCGAGCGACCCCCGAGGCCTCCGGAGGCCTCGCGTCGCTCTTCCCTGCCGCCCCCCGCCCTCCCCGAGCGACCCCCGAGGCCTCCGGAGGCCTCGCGGTCGCTCTTCCCTGCCGCCCCCCGCCCTCCCCGAGCGACCCCCGAGGCCTCCGGAGGCCTCGCGGTCGCTCTTCCCTGCCGCCCCCCGCCCTCCCCGAGCGACCCCCGAGGCCTCCGGAGGCCTCGCGGTCGCTCTTCCCTGCCGCCCCCCGCCCTCCCCGAGCGACCCCCGAGGCCTCCGGAGGCCTCGCGGTCGCTCTTCCCTGCCGCCCCCCGCCCTCCCCGAGCGACCCCCGAGGCCTCCGGAGGCCTCGCGGTCGCTCTTCCCTGCCGCCCCCGCTCTCCCCGAGCGACCCCCGAGGCCTCCGGAGGCCTCGCGTCGCTCTTCCCTGCCGCCCCCCGCCCTCCCCGAGCGACCCCCGAGGCCTCCGGAGGCCTCGCGTCGCTCTTCTCTGCCGCCCCCCGCCCTCCCCGAGCGACCCCCGAGGCCTCCGGAGGCCTCGCGGTCGCTCTTCCCTGCCGCCCCCCGCCCTCCCCGAGCGACCCCCGAGGCCTCCGTGCCGCCCCCCGCCCTCCCCGAGCGACCCCCGAGGCCTCCGGAGGCCTCGCGTCGCTCTTCCCTGCCGCCCCCCGCCCTCCCCGAGCGACCCCCGAGGCCTCCGGAGGCCTCGCGTCGCTCTTCTCTGCCGCCCCCCGCCCTCCCCGAGCGACCCCCGAGGCCTCCGGAGGCCTCGCGTCGCTCTTCTCTGCCGCCCCCCGCCCTCCCCGAGCGACCCCCGAGGCCTCCGGAGGCCTCGCGGTCGCTCTTCCCTGCCGCCCCCCGCCCTCCCCGAGCGACCCCCGAGGCCTCCGGAGGCCTCGCGGTCGCTCTTCCCTGCCGCCCCCCGCCCTCCCCGAGCGACCCCCGAGGCCTCCGGAGGCCTCGCGTCGCTCTTCCCTGCCGCCCCCCGCCCTCCCCGAGCGACCCCCGAGGCCTCCGGAGGCCTCGCGGTCGCTCTTCCCTGCCGCCCCCCGCCCTCCCCGAGCGACCCCCGAGGCCTCCGGAGGCCTCGCGGTCGCTCTTCCCTGCCGCCCCCCGCCCTCCCCGAGCGACCCCCGAGGCCTCCGGAGGCCTCGCGGTCGCTCTTCCCTGCCGCCCCCCGCCCTCCCCGAGCGACCCCCGAGGCCTCCGGAGGCCTCGCGGTCGCTCTTCCCTGCCGCCCCCCGCCCTCCCCGAGCGACCCCCGAGGCCTCCGGAGGCCTCGCGGTCGCTCTTCCCTGCCGCCCCCGCTCTCCCCGAGCGACCCCCGAGGCCTCCGGAGGCCTCGCGTCGCTCTTCCCTGCCGCCCCCCGCCCTCCCCGAGCGACCCCCGAGGCCTCCGGAGGCCTCGCGTCGCTCTTCTCTGCCGCCCCCCGCCCTCCCCGAGCGACCCCCGAGGCCTCCGGAGGCCTCGCGGTCGCTCTTCCCTGCCGCCCCCCGCCCTCCCCGAGCGACCCCCGAGGCCTCCGTGCCGCCCCCCGCCCTCCCCGAGCGACCCCCGAGGCCTCCGGAGGCCTCGCGTCGCTCTTCCCTGCCGCCCCCCGCCCTCCCCGAGCGACCCCCGAGGCCTCCGGAGGCCTCGCGTCGCTCTTCTCTGCCGCCCCCCGCCCTCCCCGAGCGACCCCCGAGGCCTCCGGAGGCCTCGCGGTCGCTCTTCCCTGCCGCCCCCCGCCCTCCCCGAGCGACCCCCGAGGCCTCCGGAGGCCTCGCGGTCGCTCTTCCCTGCCACCCCCTGCCCTCCCCGAGCGACCCCCGAGGCCTCCGGAGGCCTCGCGGTCGCTCCCCTCGCCACTTTCCCTGGACTCCCCTCGCCTCCCCGGCCCTCCCCACTCCCTCCTCAGGCCTTCATGGGGCCTCCGGAGCGCCTCCGGGGGCCCCGTGAAGGCCTCCCCAGCCCTCCCCACCCCCTCCCCAGGCTTTCATGGGGCCTCCGGAGCGCCTCCGGGGGTCCCTTGAAGGCCTCCCCAGCCCCTCCCAGGGCTTTCACGGGGCCTCAGGAGGCCCCCTGTCGTGGTTTTGGGGGGGCCCGCGGGGGCTCTCCCAAAACCGCGAATAATCAAAACCGCGAATGTTGAGTTCGCGAAAGTGGAGGGACAACTGTATTTTTTTAATAGTGTGCTGTATCTTTTCCTCATTTGTTGTTTGCATGCTTTTTGAACTGTTTTAAATGTAATGCTGTTTTTAATATTAGCACTTTTTCTGATTTATTTTAGCAGTATTCTTTTTTAACCTATGTTGTAAGTCACCTTAGATCTCAAATAAAATCAAATAAATTAAGTAAATACATATATACATAAAAATAGTTAATCCTTTACCAGCCTGATACTTTTGGCTGTGAATCGGGGATGATGAGAATCCAACAGATTTGGAAGATACAGTACCAGGTTGGCAAAGGCTGACCATGGTCATATGATTTTTTTTGGTAGGGTGGGAGAAGACACCTCAGATTTGTATGAAATGCAGGTATTGCTTTCTGTAACGGGCCCTTGCTTGAAATTTTTCAAATAGATCTGCAACACCCTCTAGTGGCACTTAAACAGGACCAAGTTGTACATACAAAAGAATTTCTGATCAGGTAATACAGCAAATTCCAAGAAATCCATAACCTGATGTGCCACAGCATTTCTCTCATATGTTCAGCAGTCTGCTGTGAACTGTAGAAAGTCCAACAAACTTGAAGAATTAGGGATGGAAAGAATATTCAGTTGTTTCCTGGCTGAAAAGGATTACACAACAATTGAGAAACTCAGTCAAGAATAATAAAAACAGTAACAAAAATTCTACATTTTCACACATCCCAAAGTAAATTATTCTATACAGAAACATACATATTTTTTTTGCATGAAAACTGTGGGGGAGTGTGAAAAAAACATTGTTTCCAGACAGCCATGTGCATGTGTGTTTGTGCAAGATTGCTGGGAGGGTTTTGCATTAAAAACAAATCTTTACATAACAAAAATCTTACACAAAAAATTCTTGAACAAAAAAAAGCAGCAATCTTGCACACATGTGTGTGCATGCATGTAGTGCCACATGGTAAGCCCAGCCCTTTCCTTAACACTCTTGAGTCTCATTTGCTGTAAAAATAAAACCTATAATCCATGGACACAATAGTTGACATTACAGCTACTGGCTTCCAATTTTAGAATACATGCTGTATGCAGCAGTATTGAAAAAGAGTGAATATTTCTCTGACAAGGGACAGAGTGTGTAGAGAATAGCAAGAATAGAGGGGGCTTGCCCTGGAGTTACATGCAGCCTGGGGACCAGAGGTTGCCTAGTCTAGTTGTAAAGCAATGCATGTATTATTTTGGTATTTCCTGCTTACTCGTTGGTATTAATTGCTCTGAAATCTCCTTTTCCCTCCTGGTGTCCTTCAAATATGCCGAACTGCATTAGGCCATGCTGGCTGGGGTTGTAGGTTGCAGTCTAATACTCCTGGAGATACCAGGCTAGGGAAGGTTTAAGCAAATGGTGTCCCAATTTAATTTGTCCCTCAAAGGACTGGCAACCCTTTAATCCTTTTAGAGTACAGACCTCTACCTACCATCTACATTAGCATAGCATCCTACATCTATTGTCCAACCCAATTATTAATCTCTCAGCTAAATAAAACAATATGCAGTAACAAAGGGGCTTAAGAAACATTCTATTACAAAGGAATATTATCTTCTCTTGCCTTGAAAGAACCCAGTTTTCCACTGGTGTCTGACATCCAAGATAGTTTCATCTGAGGAAAAGTACAGGCACCTGCACAAATACACACTTTCATTTCTATTCAATGCCACATTGTTTCTGCTTCTGTTGGAAACACACAAGTTGTGAATGCAGTCCTGGTGTGCAAGAATACAAAAAACTTCACAAAATGTTACTTTTGCTATATACAACTTCATATTCCTGGGCAGCAGTAACAACTGAGGATTGTAGCTTTATCAATAAAGTCAGTCCTCTAACAAGATCATTCTTTACCTGTGAGGGGGAGGAATGATTTCTGATTCAGGCTAACAATTTGTGTGCCAATTGTCTGCAATCAGGAGTCCCACCAGTTATTCATCTCTAATTCTGGGACCAAGTGAGCCGACAAGGGCCACGCCTAGAAGAAATGAAAGAAAAGTGGCAACCTCTTGTGTGAGCCTAAGTATCCTACAAGAAACCCCACATTGCTCCTGGGTCAACAAGAACTATTAGATGTGCAAATGCTTCCTTGTGAGAGGAACAAGCTCTCCCAAGGAAAAGGTGGCAAGAGACAGATTATAAAGTTATCAGTGGCTTCCATTATACTAGGTGATTACCACATGGTCTCAATCTTGATTTCTACTATCAAGAAGTTGTACCATACATGCTTTGATTTTGAAACAGGTCATCACCCAGCTTTAACTCACCAGTCAAAACAGGATAATCAAAATAGTTTCTTCATTTACCAGATAAGAAGGGCCACAAGATTTTTGTTATGTCACACATCCTGCTAATATTTCTGTAGGAGTGACAGGCAGCACCTCTTGCCAGGCTGAAATTAATCCTAAATATTTCAAAATGCAGGAAACTGTTTAGAATGTGCACTATCTTTAAAATCATTTTATAAAATCTTACATAAATAAAACAGGCATTTCTGAATACAGCTTTTGCATATAGTTTATTCAGTCAGTCCATTTGGAGATCAAGTAGCCATTAGTGAAACAAACCAATTTCACTTCTTCCATGCACATAGCTCATTTTGATCAACTGGTGCATATGTTCAGGTAAAAACCACATGATAGGTTTTTGAGAGGCTCCAAGAAATAAATGCATTGAATACAGCTCAGAAACAGGTGTGTGATTCTCCAGATGTTGGGCTACAATTCCCATTTCTCATCGCTGGCTATAGACAATGAGACTGACACTCCAATAACATCTGTAGAACCAATTTCCTCACTTCTGGTCTACCTAAGGTAGTTAACAGTACCTACTAGTTTTACCACCAGACATTAGAATCCACTCTACTTGAGCTTCATTATGTCTTCTGTGTGACTTCCTCCTCATGCAAAGAACTGCATGAAGGAACAACAGGATCAACAGACCTTTATTTTCCTGATTATCACCAAGAAGGCACCCGCCCTTGTGTCCAGATATTACAGCAATGGTGTATGTGTTTATGCAAGCATGCAGGTTAAAAAGGAAGGAAGGAAGAAAAAACTCAACCAGGATTCAAGCACAGTCTCTGGAAACAGGTAAACCCAGAGCACCAACGTCAGATACTTGGCTTACTGTGACTGACACCCCATTTTTCTGGGCAAGCTTACCATTCCCTAAATAGTCCTTGCAGTTCTTCACCAGTTTCCCCCTTCTCCTTTCCTCCAGTGTGAGGCATATGGATCTTCCAGATGGTGCTATCAGACCAACTTCTAGCAGTCTAGTTAAGGATTAGGCATAGCCACAGGAAAGTAGCTCTGACAATTCAGACATACAAGTTTTTACAATATCCATATAGGCATAATCCACTGGAAGACTGCATGGTGCATAGTTGAAAGCACATTCACTATTCCTGCTTTCCAGTGAGTTCTATGAAAGAGAGGTCACACAATTAGCAAGAATATGATTCACGCATTATTATAACCTGAACATACGAAACTGCAGTTCAAGAACTTCTTTATCTCATTACCTCAAGATAACATCCCCCTAAAACATACCAGTCTGGTTATAACCTGGAAGTATTAACAGGTAAACTCGCCTAAACTGGCTTTTAAGGATAACGTCTCACAGCTTACTCTGATTTAGCAGACACTGAAGTGCATCCAAAAACTGTCAGTGAAGTACTTTACAGAAGTTGCAGCATAAACCTTTGATCTGTGACATCTACCCAATACACTTTACAGTGCCAGCTCAACCAGGCTGGTTACAAAAGTGTTATATTTTTCTGGTCACGTGAAGACATAGACACCTGCCAATATTAAAAATGCATTTAGAAAGGGTTTCCAATAGCTGCTGTCTTCAGACAAACACAGAACACAGTAAGCAACTGTGATACCTGTGAATGTCACTCTGTCTGTTTATGCTCGATTTATGGCCCAGATAGATCATGTATTCACATTCCAGGTTTAAATTACCAACATGTATTTTCATGAAAAAATATTTGTACAATGTATCTTCCAGTAACGTCATGGAAGAGTTAAATAAAATAATGACTAGATCAATTTTATAGTGGTTTATTGAATGGGAATCTGGAACTCAACTTGTGTCCATTTATTTTAAGCCTTCAAAAGCCTTCCCATGCTCAAGAGCCTATATTAAAACATCAGGCACTTCTTCACTTTGCCCTTCATGAAGTCAGGAAGAAATACCTTCATTAAGCAGAAACTGCTGCCCCCTCTAGACAATGCAATCACATTTCTGCTATCAAAGACAGAGACTAAAACTGATATGAATATGCTTATATCATTAGTAACATAAGTCCTATAGAAGCTTCTGATAATGCAGTCATTTTAAAATTGGTATGGGAAAGAATCTCTGATCAAAGCCCAGCAATAGCAGTCATTTCCCAGACATGTTACACTTTATTTCATTATGCCTAAGTTTGTCATATTGTTCAATTCATAAGCAAGCAATGGTCAGTTTTTATTATACTCAACCAGACTTTTATGCAATCCTGTGAAAACCTCTGATCAATGTAGATCTTATGCTGAGTATTTTTTTCCTGAAGTTTTATTTAGTTTGCCAATAGCCAAGAAACTACTAATATGACTACAATTTCTTGAAGGCCCCTGGTTAATGGATCCTGAACACTCAAGAGGTTAAGATAACAGACATTTTATTTAAGCGCAACACACATGGTTTTAATACAACATTTAAATCAGGTGAAAAGTAATACACTGAACTATCAGCAGGAGAACATTTCCATTGGAAATGTGCTAAAATTCTCAAGGATCTTGTGTTACCATCTTACTGCAGTTTTCTTATGTGTTTCTATCCTACACTCCATATGTTTTCTGTAGTCATGCAAAAGCAAATCAGGTTTTGAATGGGAAGTCCATTTACTGCAAAGAATCATATTTCACAGAATAGCCAGCTTGGGTAAGAACAAAACCTGCAGAGTTCTTCATATAAGCACTGACATTTTAGAAGCCATGAACTTTCAGCTGCTCCTCCTTAACAATGCCAACCTGCAGAAGAGAAGTAGATGGCAGTCAGCTTTCTGTGGTTAAAACTACCATCTCCACTAAGACAAAACTAGAGCCATGCACTTGATGAGGATTCAGCCCCAAGACCTACAGCAGCACATTCTTAGTTACACCAAGAAAATTTGTGAGGCCTCAAATAGGGCCTTATTTACTGGTAATATATTCGGATAGAATCTAACTTTTCAAATATAATATATCAATTCTCTTGTTAATGTCAACAAGCAAGGTTGTTGAATTCCAGCTTTTTACATTTTCCCTGTGACTCAGCAAGAAACTATTATTAATTTAGACAAAGCACCAACATGGCTCATGACTAGGGTAGTGATTCACTTAGTCATCAATGTCACTATAGCCAGAGCCAAAAGTATATCCACAATATCCAAATTCTTGCTTAATTTACATAGGCTTCTATAATAGATTTTATCACTTGCACTGGTAGGCTCAATTGCTAAATTTTGGGGTGAAGGAACTCACCTCGAGGAGGAACTGGCAAATGTTCTTCCTCTGGTCACCTTGCAACTGGATCACTTCCCCGTATTCCGGATGCTCGATCACAGTACCATTACAGGCAAATTTCTGCAGAGAAAAATTATATACATTAAGCAGCAATGAATCAAATCATGACTGCTCAAAGAAGAGAGCCAGCCGCCACTGCTTCAGTTACTTTTTTTTTTTCATAAGATAAACTCCAAAGCTCAACAGTGATTTATAGCAGTTCTACCCTCACCCCACCCCCACAGTAATGGATCTTTTCAGAAGTTCCTAGAAGTTTGGAGTCATGCCTCTTACAACTACATAGTTCTGAGCTAAGCAAGGACAACAAAAATGTAGGAAACCAAGAAGCTTCCTAGCTTAACTTCCCATTTCCTCTGTAACTACCATTCCAATCATTTCTCCTATACCCGACTACCACAAACTGGACGTGTACAGTATCCCATTTTCCTTTCATATGCCTCTGGTCATTTAGATCACCCTTCTATGCCAGCTCACTATGACTTTACTCCATGCCTGTGCCCCTCTTTTTACTCCTGCTAGAATGGATGCTAAACTGAATAGTAAAAACCCTACTTGATGTTCTCAATCAATTTAATTCCTGTCATATTTGACATTACCCAAGATCAATACAGCATTGAGGCATTGTTTCCAGAAACAAGTGACTGAATTCTGGTTGCCTTTTGTGGGAAACAATACTCCTCCTCCATAGAGTCATTTTAGAGAGTCTGGATCAATTTCTAAATTCTATCAATTTGAAGAGGCAGTACAAAGGCCGATTATCGAAACAATCTAAATAGCAGTATCCTCTGAAAAGAATTCAGTTTGGGGTTAGTTGTTCCTAGCTAAGTGTTCAACATGTGTTAAGCTCTGTTTTACTAGCAAAGACATCATTGTCTTTCTATAATAAGAGAGCCTAAATTAAGGATGGGCAAAGTGTGGCCCATGGACCACATGCAGCCCCCCCCAAGGGTCAATTTCCCCCCATTTTGCCCCAAACTGATCTCTAGGAGGTGTAGAAGGAATTTCCATATGTTTGACAACACCCCCTCAGGAGTCAAAATGAAATTGCGATTTAAAAAAAATACTTCAAAATGTTCCAAAACACACTCTAGTGGCCCAGGAAGTCCCCATGTCACACAGAGAATGTTTGGGGGACACACACAAAAAAATTACTTATTGTGGGAGCAGGTATGGCCCGCCAAGGTCTCCTGAAGGGCTAATGCATCCCCCTAGTCTTCCACAGTTGCCCCCTTCCAGCCTAGATGTTCAGTTTGTCTAGGATGCTATAGTCTTATACTCCAATTTCCATGGGGAGTGCTATCAATAATTATAAGTCATATGGGGCCACACATTACTTCAAGAATCAGAGAACGTACAGTCATATTTCTGATGACAAAGCCTCTGACATAGAAGTGTTTCTTGGTTTTTTTACAAAGTCTTTTTATACCTGCCCAGCCTTCCTTTGCTTCATCATCTGTCTAGTTGGAAGATTTTTTTTTTAGCAGCATGAATAATAGGAGGGTTGTAAGAGTCCTGGAGAAACAGACTTTTGGTGTCATGTTTCAGCAGCATGTCTGCAGTAAGCAATGCAATAAAGTTTGATCTTGGAAACAATGGTCTTCTACTGTAGCCGTGCGTGCTACAGCTTCAACAGGAAAGGTAAACAGCAGCTAACCTCAGGTTCCCTCACTTACCATGTGTGAACATCAAACCAGAGATGAAAGGGAGAAGTAGATAAGCCTGCCTCACCAGCAACCACTCACATGTTAAAATAGCATTGATCTAGATATCTGGCCACCAAAATGAAAATCATAACAAAAGTGGAGGTTGGTCAAAGAAGTCATCCCTGGATTCATTTAGGAAGAACCCTTCAAGTGGTCTCTAGAAGTTTCAAAATGTTTTTGCTTACTTAAGCAAGGTTTACCTGACCTGCTTGTTTCATTCCACATGTACTTATGGTTAATTTTGAATAAAATGTTTGAGGAAACATATTAAATTGCTCTAGTGTTGCACAGGTGTAGGAGCCTATACCTAGTCTTTCCATGTTATTTCTGCCTCTGGTACTAAATATTCTGTTAAAAAAGTAATGCTCAGAAAGACATCTACCTCACTAACTGAGGTATACTTGTACTGCTCAAGGAAACACGAACAGCATGGTGCTTTTGCAGGCTGTCCATGGACATCCTGACTGGTCACTGTGGGAACAAGATGGACTAGACAGGCCTTCAGGCTGATCTCTCACAGCTCTGCTTATGCAATTATGACTGTAACAGCACTCTTTCCTGACCCTTTGATACTAAGAGTTCAGACATAAATCTTTCAAACTCAAGCACTTTAGGATCTGAGAGACAACCATCTACCTTTTTGAAGGCTTTCACAAGTTTCTTTTTGTCATAGTCATCTGCAATCCCCTGAACAGTAGTTAGTGTCTTTCTGCCGTTTCGTTGCTGGATCCTTATATGGATGTAGTCCTCAGTCCCTGCCGGGAGTAAGTCGTCACCCTTAGTTGCATCAGCAAAGGGGTCTGCAGGGGGAAAATCCACAGGAGTTAGCCTAATGCAGCTCCTCAGATTCTTAAATACAGTCATGAGTCTCCTAATTGGTAGATACTGCTCTCTTAGCATTCTGTGTTGTGTGGCTGCCTTCCTTTAGACATTTTTAATGAGAAGGTTTAACAACACTGCCGTTGTACATTCTTCCCCTCAAAGTCACCTACTCTTCTGTACGTCAAGTATGAAAGTTTCACTGCTTGTCTACACTTTTAAAGATGTATTTTCCCACCATTTCTTGACTGATGCTGAACCTGAAGAAGATCCATTTCTAGCATTTTCTGAAGCTTAGGCCAACCAATTAACTCAAGTCAGGAAAGTTCCATTCACTTCCAAAGACTTCCTTCCACTGTTAGTCATTTGTGCAAGTCCTGTGCATTACAGAGGGGAAATTATGGGGCCAGTGCCCATTGGTGGTTCAAACCAGTCACTAGGGAGATTTGTTGGGCTTACCCACTGAACAATCAACTTTGTTATGATCATAGAACAGTCATTTAACTACTGACATGCAAGAAACCTCCCACTACATAGTGGACTTAGAAGATAAAGCTATGGCAAATTAACAAGTAAATGGTAAATCTAACATAAACACTAGGCATAAATTGCAGATTCTATAGTGGCAAATAAGGTTGTATTGTATCTGCAGATGCCATTTTTAAATGTAATAATTCTAAGTGACCATGGCATGCAGACTAGGCAGTGTTTTAACCACTTGTGGACTGCAATACAAGAAGTGGTTCACAGACTTCAGTGCATCCAAAACTGGCTCTCACAAAGATGATAAGCCTGTGTCTAGGATTCACTACTGCAAGTGGGAAGAGGCTAGAACCTTCTCTCCAACATGCAAACTCTCTGAGTGATACAAATTGGTTTTTTTATTCTGTAGAACCAAGATGGGAATTGTGCAATCCTCCAGATATTGCTGAACTGCAACTCCCAGAAACCCTAGGCAGCACAATTAGTGGTAAGATACACGGGAACTGCAGTCTAACAACACATGCAGGGCCACACAATTCCCATAGCTGATGCAGAAGAGTTGGTAGAACCCAGTCACAGGCTTATCTTTACCAAAAGATTTACATCTGAAGAGTAGAACTATATTCTGGAAAACAAACAACCAGGAGGTAAATTATGGAAAAGGATGCTAAAAGTTTAAGAAAAGAATCCCCTGCTAATCTACTCTTAGCTGTAGATAACCTCTGACTATCCAGATATTGCTGAACTACAACTGTTGTTGAACTCTCATGACCAGACCATTCTGGCTGGACCCAGGCTTATGGGATTATTACATGATCCACTCCCTACTCCCCAGAATTCCCTCTAAATGGAGCTGCAATCCCCACCATATCTGGAGAATATTTCCCCCCTAGAAATTATGCAATATTGTGATTTTCCCTGTTGTAATCCAGAGGGTAGCTTGAACATGAGTGGGTTTAAAGCTTCATAAATTTTGCAAAAATACTGCCTCTGGAGATGAACACTGAATTTTAGATCAACAGAGCTGTCTTCATTTTTAGTTTTCTTTGGAGTGTTGCTATACAACTTGTTGTTGATGAAGACCTGCACCTCAAAATCCACCATTACACCACTGGCTGGGACCTATCCGAAGAGACAGAGCCTAATCAGTCTTCAAGTCCTCACGACTACTTGACTGTCCCCGACTAAAACACTCCAGGAACTAAAACCTTGTCTAAACCTTGCAAGAAACTCCAAATATAAATAAATAAGCAAACTGGACCATCACCTTATGAATCCAAATCCATCCCCCCACCAACTGATATATTATTAAGTAAGAGCCAATTAGGGAAAGCATAAAAGCACAGATAAGAATTTTAAGATATGGGGGAGGGGAATAGTTTATGAAAAATCCAGGACAAGATTGGGATTAACGTTCACTCAAAGTACCTTTTTAGGAATGTTTCCTATGGAACTACCAAGGTAGTGCTTGTTAGATAAATCTCTGGATACTGGAGAAAGGCATCCCTGGGTTGGTAGGAGAAAAAGGAGAGTCTCTGAGTCACTAAAGCAAGTACTAGACCAGAGACAGGCAAACTGCCTCCCTCATTTGGGATGTGTGAATCTCCTCCGCAATGGCCAACAGTGTCTCCTGGGCCATTCTGTCCAGCTACCTTTTTAAAGCTTGTAGGCCTTTGACCTATACAAGCCATTTTTCAAAACAGGAAACAAAAGGAAAAACAAGTGTAATCACTTCTTGTTTGAAAAACATCTATAGAGGCTTTACCCCAATGACTGGAAACATTTCAAAACAGCCAAGAACACTGCAAGGCTTTGGGGAGGACATAGAAGGATAACAACAGGGAAATGGCCCCTCAGGTTCTTGAAGCTGGCCGATATAGCCCTGAACCCAATAGTTAACTACAAGGGACTAGGCTGGACTGGAGCTCACATGTCTGAATGCACTGCCAAAGAAGAACAATTCTGCAAACTGAAAACACATAAAGAAGAGCTCTAGTCTACTCCTCTCTCAAACATACTGATTTTCTATACAAAGAAATCTTTTTAATTTGGGACACTGAGAAACATTCCACCATCACAGCTCTCATGTGCAATCTAAAGAGGCACCACCACCTCAGTAAAAATTAGGCTTGTACTCAACAGAATGATGTCAAAAAGTAACTAGGCCATGGCCTTCTTTCAGTTGCAATAGGGTGCTGTTCATGGCAACTAGGGATGGCTACTGGGTTTATCCTCTTTCCAAAGAATACAATTAAATTAACAATTTTGTTGAAGGGAGAAGTTTCTCAGCCATGTCTCCACTGAGAAGTCAAGAAACATTTGCTAGGCAGTGATTTGGATTGCCTTGCCAGCTTGCAAGATACTAAACAAGTCTCTCAAAAAATGTTGTCAGGATGATTAAGTCATGAATTACCGTAGCATCGAAGGATCTACAATGGACTATAAGCCAAATTTTGTTAGGTCTGTAACTGTTATTGCTAAAAGAATCCACATACACCCCACCCAAAAGCCTGATCAAGAGTAGAGATTCTGGATACTGTACAATGGGTGGGAAGGTATTAGTGAGGTGTTGTTTGCACTTTCTTATTGGAGGACTTGCTACACAAAATAGTATGAACAAGAATGAATTGAGCCATTGTATTGGCAAATAGTCTGAGTAGATAACTACGTATCCTGCCCTGAGGCTAAGCAAGGTATTCTAGAGCAAAACAAGAGCACTTAGGTATGGTCAATTTTAAAAACTTAGGTATGAACAATTTCATTTAGGCTTGCCTCAGCCCTGCACTTATCAATAAAATGCAAGGCTCTGGGGTGGACCAAATTCTTACAGACCCACATTTTAAAATAACACACACACACAAAACGCAAGCGGAAGTACAGTATTCCAACAACATAAACAATGCATCTTGGGTTTCTGAAAGGGAATGGATGAAGGCAGAATAAGAGAAAAGAGCACAGCACAATATTCCAGCTAACTAGGCAGCCCAACTGGCACTGCTAACCACTTCCTTGCCATAGGTACACAACTAATGGGCAGCTGGGCCAAGATTCACCTCAGTCCAATCTCTTAACAAAGGACTGGAGGTTCTAGATAGAAATTGGAGGGAGTGAGGGGAGAAAAGTCTGTGTTAATGCTCCAAACCACTGAAGGGAAAGTGTGGGTAATTCTTACAAAGGCGATCAGGCCCAACATATATGCGATTATCACGCTACACTGTTATAGTGCTATTGTTCCACTGTAACTGCTCTGGCTGCCCCCTGTGGAATTCTGGGATTTGTAGTTTAGTGAGGCCTAAGAGCTCTGTGGCTGAGACTGATAAATGCCCCTCCCTAAACTGCAAATCCCATTTTCCACAGGAGGTCGCCATAGCAGTTGAAGTGGAATAATAGCGCTATAACAGTGTAGTGTGGAAATCTAGTTTCAAACACAGGATTTAATGCGAAACATAGGATGATGGCCTTGCTAAAGGTAAAACGGGTACACAGATGAACGAAATGGGCGAGAGAAGGAAAAAGAGGAGCCCCTCCTCGCAGCTCGTTCCTTAAACAGGTGGCTGGAAAAAGAAGACCACTGTCAACCCCCGGCAATATTTCCAAGGGCGGTTTTTGAACCAAGGACTGAAGAAGACCCGAGGAGGCACCGGGGGATGTGGGGGGGGAAGGGATGCCGGGGAAGCAAAGAGCCAGGTCTTGCGACATCCCACCCAAAGGAAGCCAAAGCGGAGGGGGCCAAAGGAAACGGATTCTTACCGAAGGATTGGAGGTTCTGGATAGTGGACATGCGATTCTGTGGCTGGGCGCTGCTCGGGGGGAAAAGGCCGCGGCTGGGTTCGCCCGGGGCTCTCTCAGGTTCAACAGTAGGCAAAAAGAAAGGGAGAACGAAAGAAAGGCAAACAGCCGGCGAAGGAGACCCAAGTCGGTGGGGCAAGGGGGGGCGCGGCGGCGACGATAAAGGCAGGCTGTCTAACGGCAGCAGCGACGAACGCTCACAAAATGGCCGACCACCCGTCTGGAGCCGCTCCTTTCGCCAAGAGGAAGGCACGTGACTGCAGCAGGCTTCCCGAGCGGTTCTGGGAAATGGAGTCCTTGGTGGGAGGAAATGCATGAAGCTAACTCCTGGAAGGTACTACAGTTCCCGACAGACACGGCGGAATAGGTTTCTCTTCTCTCTCGCCCCCTCCGCTCCTTTTCTTACTTTCCTCTTGTCTCCTCCCTTCAGTCTCGGCTGATGAGGAGCCCAACTGCCATGTTTGGGTTGGCGGGGTGTTGGAAGGAAGTCGTGACAGGAGGGAGCGAGAGGAGCCCTGGCGGAGGGAAGAGGCAGAGGCCTCAGCGGGGACCCTGGGAGCGGGGTGGAGGGAAGGTAGGCATTCAAGGGTGGGGGCTGCACCACAAACGCTGCAAAGGGCAGAGGGCAGCAGAATGGTTCCTGTTCATACAGGCTCATCTCCCAGGGTGATGGACCACATAATCTCACCCTCCCCAAGCCTTCATATGGATCGTTCATTTCAGGATATTCAGTATATATTGTAAAGCGCATTTATACTGTAGCGCATATGGAAGACTTTACAAAAGAGTCTGGATTAATAAAGACCTGAGGCGAAGCACAAAAATCAATGTGTATCGAGCCATCGTACTGTCTATTCTCCTTTATGGGTCTGAAACATGGGTCACCTATCGCCAGCACTTATGACTCCTTGAACACTTTCATCAGCGCTGTCTATGCACAATCCTAAATATCCACTGGACTGACTATGTGACGAATGTTGCTGTCCTTGAGCTAGCAGGGATCACCAGCATTGAGGCCATGGTATTGAGAACACAGCTGCGCTGGGCAGGGCACGTTTCTAGGATGGAGGACCATCGCCTCCCCAAAATAGTACTCTATGGTGAACTCGCCACGAGTCAGCGTAAAAGGGGCGCTCCAAAAAAAACGATACAAGGACTCTCTGAAACAACGTCTCAGGCTCAGCCAAATTGATCACCAACATTGGTCCGCCCTGGCCTCACATCGGGAGGCATGGAGACACACTATCCACAATGCTGCAGCCTTATTTGAGAACTCACGCCAAACAAGCCTTGAAGAGAAACGACAACGCAGAAAGAATCACAACCCAGAAACATCACCCAAGGAGTCCTTCTGTTGTGCTTTCTGCAACTGGACTTATTTATCTTGGATTGGCCTTTTTAGTCATCAGTGCGCTTGCAGAAGACGCGGGATGAATCCTTCCTAAATCTTCATTTGTGAAGAAAAGCCAGAGAGAGAGAGAGATTGTACAGTTGTCCCTCTGTATCTACGGATTTGGTATCCACGGATTGAAGTATTCACGGCTTGAAAATATTCTTAAAAAAATAATCCTCCAAAAAGCAAACCTTGATTTTGCCATCTTGTATAAGGAACACCATTTTGCTATGCCATTGCCTATAATGGGACTTGAGTATTCACGGATTTTGGTATCCACGGGGGTGGGGGTGAGGGGAGGTTCTGGAACCAAACTCCAGCGAATATGAAGGGACAACTGTATATTAAGTTCTACTGCCAGCAGGGGCCAGTAGAGGGCTAGTTACGTGCAGCTGGTGTGCACAACATGATGATGATGATGATCTTTTATTTCTATGGTGTCATCAATGTACATGTCACTTTACAAGAAAAAGAACAACAAAACATACTGTTTACAATAGCCACTGTAAAAACCGAAGCAGAGGAGTGATACTGTTATCACTCTGGGTACAAATGGGTAAACCATGTATATGAAAATGGGTAGCTACATGGCCCATGAATATAATGTAAACATGTACTTGTATAACCATTTGTTCCCACCCTCACTGTGTGCTTGGATTTTTGTTCGTGCACTGTGCACTCTCTGCTATACAGTACTGGATAGTACTGCTGTGACTGCTGAGTTATGTAGTCTATGTATCTGGAGTCTCAGACTCATTGTATGTATTTCTTTAATATGCACAAGTAAAGGACAGTAGTCTAAGCACAATCTCCTGTGTCTGTGTGCTCATTTCATCAGCCTGATGTCTGCTGTTTTTATTACAAGATTTCTTTTCTGCCTGATGCTCTTGACATGCTCAGAGGTACCAGTGTGCACGTGTGACAGTCCATAGTAACTTTTATGAAGAAAGAGTTCAGGTCTAAAATGACTGGATGGTGTTAGGTATTCAGTGTTGAAATCCTGTTCCATCAGCTTAACTTCAACCTACCAATCTTAGGTGTGTGGGGCTGGGCTTTGGTCATTAAAACATATTCTGTTTGGAATTAGGAATTTTTTATTGGAATAAGGCCATTCTACTGAAAAATACACCCGACCACAAAATGCCGTAACAAATAATAATAATAATAATAATAATGATGATAATAATTGTTTTCCTCTTTTCTTATTAATACAAAAATAAAACTATCTATCCTAACACTAATATATTTTTCCTCTTACTCTAAACACACTATAATCACATTATATTTACACATTATAATTATACCTATTCGGAAAAGAAAAAAATAAAAGATTAATAAAAATACAAAATAATACAAAAATACAATAATAATAATAAAATATTTATTTAAAATATCCTTTTATGTTATTGCTGGGGTTGTCTCACTAAACCATGGCCAAAACTTTTTCCAACGATGGCTTGACAATTTCTTTTTTTCATTCAGAGCTAAATTTTCAATTACGTTCTTCACATAACAAGCAGTGCCTTTTACATCCTGCAGATTTTGACTTTTCACCTCCCTTTGTCTTTGGAAAACTAACCCTAACATCACATAGAGGTTTACCAGGCGCACTGTGGGCCAGGGCACTTTCCAAAAATTCACAGCCACGGAACCAGACTCCTTCCTCTTCCTCTTTTGGCCCACTGACTTTCTGGGTCGCCTGACACCCTCCAGAGGTTCAGTCCCCGAAAGCATTGTCTCCCAAGCCTGTTGTGCCAAATCTGGCCAATCCAGGACCCGGGCCACCTCCTTCCATGTTTCCCAGGCACTCGGGCAGTCCCGGACAAAATGTCTGATCATCTTCTGTGCTACCCCACTCAAAATCTCAGCCTTTTTACATTTCAGATGAGGACAAGTCTGCTCATCCTCTGCAGTCCACGGTCTCCTTCCCCTCAGATTAATAACCTGATGGTAGAGTCTCCACCTCAAGGCCCACAACTTTTTGGGGACCCTTTTGTCCATGAAATACTCAATTGGGTTAGTCTGGTGATTTAGGTACTCTGATAAATTTAGTTTGGCCTGAAGTTTTTGCAAACACAGGTTAACATAAATCTCCTCCACTATTTTCCTGTACAAACCTCTCTTGATGCTCTTGACTCTCTGACCTGGTCTGTCTTCCCTCTTCAACTCCTCAGCATGAATTATATATTTCTTTATGTAAAAAACAAAGTCTCTCAAATAATCTGGTGCTTTCAATTTTTCAGGCAAAGAAAACCTAAAACTTAATGAGCCTTCCTCCCACCAAGTCTTTCCCCATCTAGTCCCCATCGAGCACTCACAAAACAAAACTAGCCAAGCCTGAGGTTGAATCTGACCCTTTTGCAACAGAGAAACTTTCCCAAAATTTTGGGCAGGAAAGATGGTGATGAACTTAGGTCCCAGGGCTGGGAAGTTCAGGCCCCCTTGTTCTACCTGCCCATAAGCCACTGCTCTTGCCAGGGGGAACGTGGCCATTCCCCAAAGGAACTTGAAGAGAACTCGATCAGCATCTTTAATCACTGAATCCGGAAGCAGGAAAACAGCCGCCAAGTTGGCTGCCACCAGAAGCAGGTAGGTATTTACAAAAGCGGCTCTCTGATAAATGGTCAGCTTCCATCTCTGCCAGAGGGTCACCCTCTCCTTCACTTTTTCCAACCAGCGATACCAATTTTCTTTCCATCCCTCGGGAGCCACTGCAAAATTCAGCCCCAGGATCTTCACCCTATCCATCTTTGCCTCTTGCTTTGCTTGCCACCCTTCCTTTTCTTCAACTACGTCCTTTAGAGGAATAGTTGCCATCTTGTCCTCTGCAGCAAGAATCCTGATCAAAAAATTCTTTTCCATGTTAAGTCGAGCACCAGAAACTTGACCGTAGGCCTCAAAAGCATCTTTAATCTTTCTAACTTCCATCTTGTCCTTAACCAAGAGGGACACAACATCAGCATGGGCAACAAATTTAACAAATTCACACCGAACCAACCACGAACTGTCCAACGGACGTGGGATTCAGATCCCCGAGATGCTCTTGTCTAAACTAATCATACACAGGATAGCATCCAAAGCAATAACATACAAGAGAGGGCTCAGTGGACAACCTTGCCTCACCCCAGAATTTAACTTAATCCTCTTTCCTCTATGACCATTGACTTGCAAAACTACCTCTGCATCCCTATAAAACAATTTAACTATAGCAATACATCTCTCTGGCACTCTTTTCCACTTGAGGGCTTCCCATAGGAATGTATGATCTACATTGTCAAAAGCTTTCATCTGGTCGACCTGTAGGATTGACCAGTCCAAGCTCCCTTCTTGCTGAGTCTGAACACTTCCTGAAATAAACAAAGAGAGTCTAACATAGTCCTACCTGTCACAGCACTGGACTGTGCTTCCATCACAATCTTATCAGCCACCTTAGCCAGCCGATTGTTCAGTATTTTTGCCAACATGCAGTAGTCTACGTTGGTCAGAGCTATGTGCACCAATTTTTGGGGGAGGGTAGGATCGTCCTTCTTTGGGGGGAAAATCAAGACCCCTTGATAAAATGTCTCAGGGAGCTCATTATTATCCCACAAAAAATTAAACAAAGTGGTTAAAGGGGGAACAATCCACTTCCTGTAAACTTTATAAAAATTCCAACTGAGGCCATCTGGGCCAGGGGCCGACTTACCCTTCACCTGAACTATGACCTCATGAACTTCTTGCTCTTCTATAGGAGAGACCAACATCTTCCTGTCCTCTGGACTCAAACCCTTATAGAGGGTGGCCATCTGGTCCTCTGAAAAAGCTTGGAAAAAAACCTTAATCTCTTCTATATCTGTGTTTTTCCGAGCATATAACTGCCTGTAATATCCCTCCATGATATCTAGCATCTCACTTGGTCTAAATGCAATAGGGTCTGACTCAGAGGCCCTCAAGCCGTTTAATTCGATAGGAGCCTTTGGACTCCAGGCACCTACCCACTCATCCACATCGACCACACCACCTCGAGTCCTGAAATTTTTACTCCTCTTTCTGTTTTGTCTTTGCTTTTGGCAAAATCTTGCTATCACTCCCATCACCCAGTTAAGCTCTTGTTCTGAAAAAGGAACATCTTGGTTCAATCGATAATGACACTTCAAAAAATGCTAAATGGCCAAATGATACTTCTGAATCTGTCTCCCATTAATGTTGGTCTTGTAAGCCCGGCTAGTGGCCTGAACCGCATGCTTCACACGTTCCCACCACCTGCACAAATCATCCTTGTACAAGTCAGCAAGAGTTAGGCTTAGGCGATGTGCTCTTTACATGCCACATCTTCCAAAAATTTAGGGTGCAACCTCCAGTGAGGTCTCCCTTTGGGGTAAACCTGACCTATACTGAACTCTACAGCCAAGAGCCCATGATCCGACCATGGAGTGATCATAACAGTGCACTTTTCCACCTTCATTTCCTTCACTGTCCTCACACAGTCTATTCTGCTGGCTGAGGTTTTGTGATAATGAGTAAATTGAACTCCTTCCATTGGGGGAAAATCTGAACCAAAAGCTTTCCTGCAATAAACAGGAAAAAATTCTAACTCATTCTCCACGTCAAGAGCTGCATCCTTAAGACCTTGCTTCTCTAGAAAAGAGTCTAACTCTCTTTCCTCTGCTGTCAGGGGTTTGGGCAGGGACGACTTTGTCTGCTCTTTCTGGTCTGCGTAAGCACTCCTGTCCATCATCCTTGCCCTGTGATTGAAATCTCCTACGATAATAAGATGCCGCCAAGTGTTACACTGATCTTTTAAATACCCCAAAAACTTTTTCCGTTTGGCATATTTTACAGGAGCGTAAAGCCCACACAGCCTGAAAGCCTTCTTTTCTACTCTTACATCTTTCTGCTTTTCCTCCATACTAAAATCCACCAACAACAACCTTCCCAAAACTACTTCTAACATGAAATCAATGGTCAAATTGTTCCTGGCCCTAAACAGAACCCCTACTCCCCAACCGCCACACTCCCCATATGACCATACAGAAGGCTCTTGCGTCCACAACCTCTGACACCAGCTCCGCTGTTGTTCATTACAGATATGAGTTTCCTGCAATACAATGATGTCGTAACGCAGGCCACCAAGGCAGGACAAAATCTCATTGCACCTATCCACAGTTCGCAAGCCACGGACATTCCACGTGGCAATTTTTAATGAACCCATTGTTTTATGTATCCAAAAATTTATTAAAGCCTCCATTATAAATAACCAAAAAATATTCTGTTTGGAGGCACTCTCTATTCATCTTCCAAGCAAACCGTGTCCCTTATTTCATACTTTCAGAGATAATAAAAATGCTTAATGTTGTAGTTCTAGTACACCCACCACTGGTAATATGTGTGTTGTGTCCCTTCAAGCCATTTTCAATTTATGGCCCCCCTAAGGGAAACCTATCACTAGGTTTTCTGAGGCTGAGAGTGTGTGACTTGCCCAAGGTCACCCAATGGGTTTTCATGGCCAAGGTGGGATTTGAACCCTGGTTGTAGTCCAACACTCAAACTACTATGCCCCACTTGCTACTTGGTAATATGTGCCATAGTTATATTCACCTATGGTTTATAAATCTGAGAATGTCCAACTATTACATCTTGCAAGATAGATTGTGTATTTCCTGGCTTGCTTTCTAACTTTTTAAAAATATATCTGTCTCCAAGAGATATAAAAATAAAATATATCTATCTCCAAGGAAGGCAGAAGCTGAAACATCTGATGCTTTTTATAAAAACCTGTTTTCAACCATTGTATTGCATCTATAGGCTCTTCCTGGGATCTAGGCTCTTCCTGAAAGCAGTGTTGTTCATTGGTGTGCTGAATTCTATCCCATAGGCATCTGTTCCAGATCTGGATGAAACTGATTATTTAGAACTATTTCAATCTGGTTTCAGACCTTATGGGCAGAAATAGCTTTGGTCACCTAGGTGGATGACCTTCTCTGGGAAATGGGCCGGGGGGATGTATCCCTGTTGGTTCTACTGTTCTACTGTTGGTTCTACTGTACTCAGTAGCTTTCAGTACTATCAACCATAGTATACGTCTGGGCCAGCTTGCTAGGATGGGAATTGGGGGCACTGTTTTTACAGTGGCTCTGTTCCTTACTGGAGGAGCAAACACAGAAAGTGGTGCTTTGGGGACTCCTATCTGATCCCTTTGGTGTTAGCCTAGGAGTCCTTAAAATCAGTTCTGTCCCCATGCTATGTGACATATACATGAAATCACTGGCAGAGGTTGTCTGGAGTTTTGCGTGCTGGTGCCATGAGTGTGCAGGTGGAGTCAGCTCTGTTATTCCTTCCCACTTCCAAGGAAGTTTTCTGAGGTCTAAACAAGTAATGGACTCAACAAGGGTAAGCAGACTGAAACTTAATCCCAATAAAACAGAGGTGCCCCCTTGTCAGTTAAACAACAAATTAAGGAATAGGAATTCAGGGTGTGCTGTCTGGGGTTACAGTCCCATGAAGATACAACTCTGCAGCTTGGGTGTAATTCTGAATTCAACTTTGAGCCTGGAAGCTCAGGTTTCTGTGGTAGCTAGGAGTGCATTTTCACAGTTAAAGGTACTGTATTGACTGCCTGCATTCATAGAGGAATCAGACCTGGCTATGGTGGCACGTACCTTAGTTACATCCTGTTTGTCTTACTGTAATGTAGTCTAGATAGGGCTACCTTTGAAGAGGGCTCGGAATCATCAGATGGCCAAAGAGCTGCAGGCCAGATTGTTAACTGGAACTAGCTACAGGAAGCATACAACTCCTTTGTTGTAACAGCTGCACTGGATGCCCATCCATTTACAGATACAATTCAAAGTGCTCATTAAAGCCCTATACAGCTTGGGTCCAAGTTAACTGATGGACAGTACTCTCTGATATAAGCCTGCCTGTGTTTAGAGATCTTTAGGAGAGGCCTTTCTCTCTGTCCCACCGTCCTCACAGGTACATCTGGTGTAACACACGACACTTCTCAGTGCTTCCAGGCTCTGAAACTCCCTTCCATGAGGGACTAGACTCGTACCCCCACCCCTGCTATCCTTCCACTGGTGACTGAAGTCTTCTCTTTGAAGACTGATTGCTCATGCGAAAAGGACTTTAGTAGTGTACTGTATTGTTTATAGTTGTGGAGGATTTTTTTTCCTTTTCAAGTGGATGTGCTTTTACATTGCTTTTAATTCTATTGATAATTTAATTAAATTATAATTTTGTATGGCGAGCTATTAGCTGTATTTGTTTTTACTTTATACACTTCCTTGAGTCCCTGGGCTGGGACACACACACACACACACACACACACACACAGAGTTGTTCCTTCACAGGGGTTAGGGGCGGAGCACCACCGCAAAAGTGAAAAAATGCAAATAAGTTAAGCCCTGCCCCCAACATGCATACTACACTACGGTATTGTAGACCCCTCTCCTGCCAACAGGATTGCCAATACCTGCCACTGTGATAGCAACACCTGTCCCTGGGCACACAAACCATGCCCCTCACCCACACTCGCATCCCTGCCAGTTCTCCTTCCCTCTGGCCTGCCAACAACATAACTCCATCTTGCTTTCTTACCTTGCACCAAAACAGCACTTCCCATTTAAAACAGTAAGTTTGAAAATAACCGGCAGTGCTGTTTTGGTGCAAGGTAAGAAAGCAAGATGGAGTGTTTCGTTGCCAGGACAGAGGGAGGGAGAGCTGGGGTGGAGGTGAGTGTGGGTGAAGGGTATGATTTGTGCATCTGGGGGGCACGTGTTGCTACGGTTGCAACTTCTAGCTTCGGTTTGGGAAAAGAGTGACCTTACTGTTTTAAATGGGCAGTGCTGTTTTGTTGCAAGGTAAGAAAGCAAGATGGAGTTATATTGTTGGCAGGACAGATGGAGAGGGGAGGAGGGTGGGGTCTTGGAGTTTGAGCTAGTTGAGCAGCAGCTAGAAACTGCAAATATGCAAACTCGCAAATGTGAAATACATGAATGTGAAGGGACAGCTACACACACACACATACACACATACATATATCAGGATGTGGATAAAATAACAACAGCAATTATTATGGTTTCAGTGAACTATGTATGAAAGAAAAAGAGAGACAACAAGATCCTGAGAAGGTGAGGGCAATCCTTGCTTCTTCTCACATTGGGTTTCCCTAACAAAACCCACCAGCAATTCCCACCTTCTAAACTAGGAGCTGGAAGTGTACATCCTTTCAGACTGCAATTCCCAGCAGGCTTGGCCATCATAGCCAATGGTGAGAAATCCTGGATATTGCCATTCCATGTATATAAGGTCATACAATCCCCACCCCTGTCATAAATCATGCAAGCCACCACTGTATCTTAGGAGATTTTCACACAGGGCCAAAATGCTTACCATGACAAAGCTCAAAGTTCTTTTTCTATCTTGACCTGTGCTGCCAAAACTTAAAAATGTGTCATTGTGGAATAAAATGTATGGGTCAGTTTCTACTTTGAAGAATGTACAAGTAGACTTTCCTTAATTGTTTTGAAATGTTTGCTTAGCTCCCTAGGATGCAGGCTAAGAGGTTATATTTACTTTATACACTAGATGGTGCTCATTTATCAAAGTAAAGACAATACTGTATAATCTTAAAAAGTATTTCCTCTGAGCATGGAAGAGAAGAGTAGGGAGATAAAACAATCAATTGCCATCAATTCACAGTTCCTTATCCCTCAGTGATAAACAGGCAGTAAATCAGCTGCAGTGTATTGTAACTGGGAACTGGGAACTCACTGCTTCTTTTACAAAGGACAGAAAACTGCTTCAGTTTTCAGTCATGAAAACCATGTAATATAGTAGTGTACTTGAAATGTAGGAGATCATCATGACAGCTCCCATAACCTTAGCCAGGAGAACCCACAGTCATGCTCTTAGGGCATAGAGGTGATGATGATGATGATGATGTATGCCCTCCTTTTCTGTTAGTCATATTCAAGGGAGCCAACCCACCTCCAACACTGATTAAAATCTCACAATCAAGTTTATTGGGCATTGATAGTTACCTGGGAGTAGACTTCATTGTTGTTGTTGTGTGCCTTCAAGTCATTTCCATCTTATGGTGACCCTAAGGTGAACCTATCACTGGGTTTTCTGAGGCTGAGAGTGTTACCAGAAGAGGTGGAGGAGTCCATGGGAAGCCCACCCATGATGCCAAAATCTCAGTTATTAATTGGGGGAATTATTAGCTCAAATGGATGGCTGCAAGAAGTTGGGTAACTTTCAGGATCTTTTCACCTGTGTATACCAGTACTAATTGCAGAGACTCCCAGCAAAGGAAAATTAAAAATGTTTTTTAATGGAAAATAACATGGAAGCATTCACACATGCACTCATGCTCACAAGAACTACACAAGGCTAACAACGAGTTAAAGGCGGAAAGGTTGGGTAGAAAAATAAATTCAGGAGGTAGAGTCTATAGTTAGCAGTTTTGAAGAGAGAGAACTGAAGGACTCAGACCAAAATCTGAGGGTGGCACTGGATTTTGTCCTGGGGGTACACCAACAGAGTGTCTGGGTGTAGTCACAGTGGCACACCTTGCTATTGTTTGGATACTAATATTTATACTGTATTTTGTGTCCTGAAGCAGTGTTTGGGCTTAGGAGAAAGCCATAAGAGCTTTCCCACCATTAAAGGGAGCTGAAACTCTGCTGATTGCTGTTAATGGCTGAGATATAGGAATTGATGGGTTTATGACAACCTCCGTATTGTGGGATAGGAAAGGTGTGAAGGGATATTTCCTGGGGATGAGGGGTGTGCAGGTCACTTGTTTGTTTGTGCTGTGTGACTCATTGCCAAGGACTCTCAAAAGGGGATTTGCACATTCCACCTTGATGGCTCTGTTTACTAGGGGCTTCGCTTAATCCTATCTTGGGTGTGTCTGCTGGTAGTTTTCCACAACACCTCCCTCAGGTCCTGTTGACCTCCATTTGACCTCACTAAGAGTCCACCCCATGAAGTGTCTTAATATTGCTAATTATGAAATATTATAGGGAGGGGGTGTAAGGCATGGTGACAAGTGTGTGACTTGCCCAAGGTCACCCAGTGCATTTTCATGGCCAAGCAGGGATTCGAATCCTGGTCTCCAGAGTTGTAGTCCAACACTCAAACCACTATGCCATGCTGGCTCCTAGACTTCATTAAACAGTAGTAATTACTTCTGATTGAATAGGCTCAATTTGTAAAACACATTGAGCTTTAACAAAAGATCTTCAGCCAGCTGAAATGCAAACTTTTTTAGTCTGAAGGACAAAAGAAACATTGTTAATGAGTGTTGCCACTTATACTGGTAATATGAAGTAGGAATGCCATCAAAGAAAGGGAAAGAAGTATCCAGACTCTGTTTGATTATTTTCTATAATCTCCAGTGAAAGGTTCTACTATGATAATCTGTAACAAGCAATATAAATTTGCAAGTTCCCACTTGCTAAAGTAAGGCGTATCTACTCATTACCCTAATAATCCTACAAAAATACTACATCACATTGACCTTGGTAGCCTAAATACCCTAAAGGCACCAGATCCTGTCTGATCTTGGAAGCTAAGCAAGTTCAGTCCTGGTTAGTATTTGGATGAGAGACTACCAATGAATACCAGGTGCTGTAGGCTATATTTGAGAGGAAGGAATTGGCAAAACCACCTCTGAGTATACCTTGCCTTAACCTGTGAAATTCATGGGGTCGCCCTACGTTGACAGGCAACTTGAAGACACAGGAGATTACGAGAAGCGGGGAAACGTGGCAAAAAACCATGTCTCCAACTGCATCAGAGAACAGAAAGGGCGACATTATCAGATGCCTGTGTCCTCAGCTGTTCCTGGGGTATAGTGCTGCTGCTGACGAGGCTTTACTTTTGTATTGATGGGGACAAGCCGCCAATAAAAAGGGATGCCTTACTGACACCCACACTATGCCCCTGAAACACTGAAGGACGATGACGTCTGATAATATCCCCCGTTCCTGTTCTTGTCATAATCTTCTGATGCGGTTTTTGCCACATCTGATAATCACATACACATGTATGCCTGTAGTAGATCACAACAACTGATATATATATTTTTAAAACATTTGAATGGTGCTAGGTTTGTATGTGTTTTTGACAGTTTCCTTGTGTTAAGATGTATTGCCAAGAAAAAAGCTCAAAATTCTTAATGGAAATTATTGTTCTGACCTCAGCTTATGACAAGTTGGCAAGTTCAGTAATATATTGGGCCATAGGGACAGAACCCTTGATTATATTTCAAATTCTGCCTCTGCCCCCAGTTAAAATTAAAAATATATATATACACGGGCACCATTATGGAAAGTGATCAGCTGCCATTTTAATTTCTTCTTCAATTCCATTTCGATCTCATCTATGTGCTAGACACCAATATAAAGAACAGGCTTTATTATTCCCTCACAAGACACTTGAGTAGTCTGATGGCTTAAATATCAGCTCCACTGCTCAGAATTCCAATTTTAGCAGTCCTTGATATTACCTCTCCTTCAGCATGTATTCTCAGCTTTTATTGCCACTGTGTCAAGTTCTGAATACCAAGCAAGCAGTGCCTGGGGGAGGACTTTTACAATAAATCTTCCAGTTGGTTTCATAGGGAGTGTATGGTATACAGCAACAATAAAGAGTATCAGCAGTACAGAAAGGTGGAGTGCCAAGTGCTTCAAACCAATACAGGGGAAGGGAAATCTTCACTATTCTCAATATAAACTTCTGATAACTCAGAAAAAAAGGGGAGGAGAGCCATGCCATACTGCTGGAGAGCCTTGGCTGACTCTTGTTCCAAAAGTAATCCCAAACTGTTTGGGTTAATAGTTACCAGAGCCCTGGATGATTCCTCAACCTTCAGTCGTATGTAATATTTCACCCACTCAGGGCCGGTTTAAGGCACTGGCGCTGTCAGCATCTGCAGGGGGCCCCATCATTGTGGGGCCCCCTGTAGTAACCCTCCTCCTGCAAAAAAAAGAAAAAAGTATTAGTAATTATAATCTGAATATCCTGTACTGTGAATAGCTTAGGTTGAGCTGGGTTACATTGGCCTGAGATAAACATATGGGCCCCCCAAAATAAAACATTGCAGGCCCCCCCAAAATTCCTTAAACCGGTCCTGCACCCACTTCTCTAATCTGTCCAATGATCAGAGTCTCAGGTTAACATTTTTCTCTTTTGGATCCAGATGAATTCCTGCTGTGAGCTCTAGCAAATCAGCCTGGGATTAAGACATACATTTCTTAGCTAAAATCAGGTGAAAATCCTGAGCCTCATTTAATTATACCAGAACAATTCTCTATTCTATAATTTCTAAATTAGAGAGTGCACATATCTAAGCAACTGGATTATTGGAGATCAGAGCACAATTCAGAGTACAGAGTGGGTTAGACAATTTAGTTATGTATCATCTTTCATGCTTCATTATTACAGACAGCCTGTAAAATATTTGCTGTTCAACCCGCAACCCAGTGCCAAACCCACAGCATGCCTTCTACACTATACTCCAGAACTCTGATGTCCAATGCCTCACTTGCTCTGAGACACACGTCCCCTGAAAACACAGTGAAAATAATAGTCTACACATTTTCTGCACAACGTCCCAGAAAAGCCGACAATAAAAATCTCAAACCAACCTTGGAAAGAGAGAAGAGAACTACATTAACTGCATAAAACAAAAGGGAACTCTTGTCCTTGCCAATTGGGGGAAATGACAGTCAGGTGAAAGGCAGGTCACAGACAAATCATTTAAATATAAATTAAACCAATTGGGCCAGCATACAATCTTGGAGGGTGTCCTTTGTAACAACAACAAAACGGCTGATTTAAAGTATTATTCTATTAAAGTTCTATAATTAGAATTTGAAACCTTAGGAGGCATGGGAACAATGTTGTCCTATTTTTTGCCCCTCCCACAACTGTTTTAGGAGATTATCAGATGGTGTTATCACGACACCAGGAGATCGCTTTGCTTTTACATGACGTTGTTCCTCTCTCGTAATGCTCCTGTTCGGCTTCGTTCCACCAGCGCTGCTTTTTATTGACAGGCTAAGCCCTCAATGGATCCCCCACTCTGTTTCTGTCATGAAGGTTTGTGCGAGCAAAAAGGTGCCCATTTTGCTGGCACGATCCCTGCGTCAATGGGAGGTCCATGCCAAAATACTTCCTGGTGAGATCAGGACATCCAGATAAGTGACACACTTTTTTATACCTTCCCCAGGTTACTTGCAAAATTTTAAGTGTGTTTTTGTGCTTGGTGTCACTTTTTCTCTTATTTTGCTTTTTGTTTTTGAATTTCCCACACTCTTGTCTTCTCATGAGAACAGCTGGGATTTCAATCCAGGAAGTGAAAGGAGCTCCATTAGAGCTCCTTTCACTCCTGGGCTGCCCTGTGATGCTGCTAAAGGTAGGTCTGAAACGTTTAGTTGTAGTGCTGGGACAGGGACGGGAGAGGGCGGGAGAGGAGATTGAGGGAAGGGAATGCTTTTTTTGTTCCCATCTGATAGTCTCCTTAGTCCCAAGAGAGACTCTTTTTTTTAAACTAAAAAGTGAACTGGAAATCACTTCAATTTTTTGGAGGGAAAAAGCCCCGTCTGTGATAGAATTTCCTCCATACTGCCATAGGGTGAGGGAAGCATTTTAAACAGTTTTTTTAAAAATGGGTGTGGGTGTGGGGGGGGGAATGATATTTTCATTACCCTGCTATAGCCCTTCACTACAAGGACTCATATATTTATCTGCAAGGTGCCCCAAGGCAATGAAATAGTCAAGTGCTGGTCTGGAAGCCATGCCCTATGAGGAGCAGCTTAGGGAGCTGGCTATGTTTAGCCTGGAGAAGAAAAGATGGAATGGTGACATGATAGCCGTGTTTAAATACTTGTCAAACTACAGGACAAGAGATTTCAGCTAAACATTAGGAAGAACTTCCTGATGGTAAGAGCTGTTTGACAGTGGAATATGCTGCCTCAGAGTGTGGTAGGGTCTCCTTCTTTGGAGGTTTTTAAACAGAAGCTGGATGACCATTTGTTGGGGTGCTTTGATTGTGTATTCCTGTAAGGCAGGGCGTTGGACTGGATGGCCCTTGTGGTCTCTTCCAACGCCATGATTCTATCGATTCAAAAGTCTACTTGCATATTTTTATTCCCACTCCAAAAAGCAAGCTTCATATTTATGTAAGGCATTCCGTTTGTTATTACAGATAACAAACTAATTAGCCTACAATTGTTAGATTTAAGATTTACACTACAATGACATCAACAGAAGGGGACATTTGACAGGTCCTATTGATTTGTGTAAACAAAGATGCTGAGAGAGATGTCCAGTAGTCCCAGTATAATTAAATCATGTTCAGGGGCTTTCTTTAATTTTAGTTTGTTAATTTCTGATTGAGTTTCTAGAACCCACATGAGACATTTATCTGGATCCAACAGAGAAAAATATTAACCAGAGATTCTCTGTGATAATTGGAAAGATTAGAGAAATGGGATACACAAGTACTGGGTGACATACAATTGAAGGCTGCACCCCAGTAATCTGTGAAGATTTGCTAATTCTGAAAACAGTAAGCACTAGATCAATTTCTCATTGACTAGGCCTAAATACTCTAAGGACACCAGATCCATCTGATTTTGGAAGCTAAGGAGGGTCAGCCATAGTTAGTACATGGATGGTAGAGCACCAACAAATACCAGGTGCTATAGGCTATATTTCAAAGGAAGGAACTAGCAAAACTAGAGTGCCTAAGAAAGCCCTTTGAAATTTATGGCATTTCCGTAAGTTGACAGGCAATTTGAAGGCACATACATTACATGCACAGTGCTTTCTTTCTCTTGTTCAAAAGGGCAGATACCTCTTTCAGCTTGAGGCCCAAATTCATCACATTTCAACTTCAATTTGAAATTTAAGATTCAGTTTCTTGGGTGCTTCATTTGAGTGGTGCATGGAATAAAAAAATACTAGCATATTTTTTGCTTAAAGTATTTACTGCCAGCAGCTAAGATTTTTGGGGAGGGTTTTTGGGGAAGGATTTTCAGGTTAACATTTTCACCTTCACATTGGGGACTCTGGTGGATCAAGAGGTGATAAATTAATTTCTTGAACAAATTTGTTGTTAACTGCCATCAAGTCAGCTTTGGCTCATGGCAACCATATGAATGAGAGACCTCCAAGTTACCCTATCTGCAACAGCCCTGCTCAGGTCTTAATTTCCCATGAAAGCAAAGTGATGCTCAAAATCTACAACAAAGACTTTTACCATATATGGAGCAAGAAATGTTGGCTGTCCAAGCTGGGTCCAAGAAAGGAAGAGGCACTAGGGATCATACAGCAAACATACATTGGGTAATGGAGCACACCAAAGAATTTTGAAAGAAAATCAGCCTGTGCTTTATAGATTATAGCAAAGCCTTTGATTGTAGAGATCATGAAAAACTATGGATCGCTCTGAAAGAAATGGGTGTGTCACAGCATTTGACTGTCCTCTTGCATAACCTGTACTCAAGACAAGAGGCTACTGTCAGGACAGAATATGGAGAAACAGAATGGTTTCCAACTGGCAAGGGGCTTGGGCAAGCCTGCATTTTATCACCCTATTTGTTTAACTTGTATGCTGAACACATCATACACAAAGCAGGATTAGACTTGGAGGAAGGAGGTGTGAAAAATGGAGGAAGGAACATTAAGAATTTAAGATATGCAAATGACACCATACTACTAGCAGAAAATAACAAGGACTTAGAACATAAATAAATACAGTTGTCCCTTCATATTCACTGGGGTTTGGTTCCAGGACCCCCCGTGGATACCAAAATCCGTGAATACTCAAGTCCCATTATATGTAATGGCATAGCAAAATTGTGTCCCTTATATAAGATGGCAAAATCAAGGTTTGCTTTTTGGATTATTATTTTTTAAAGAATATTTTCAAGCCGTGAATACTGAAATCCATGGATACCAAATCCGTGGATACAAAGGGACAACTGTACATTTAGAACTGGAGGGAAGTTGTACAAATGCTGGGAAACTAACAAACAATGGTATCATGGGCAGACCTGACCCTCCAATGGCCAGATAAGGACCCCAGAAAGTCTGGATTAGATTCAAATTTTCCCACCTCTGATATATTAGAAAAACAAAGTTGATGATGTCATCAGACAAGTCATTTAGTCCATTAAGCCTGACAGTGATGAGAATGCCATGTTAGCATTCCAATCACAGAGGGAAATCTATATATGTCACAGCCACAAAGCTTTAGTGCTTTGGACAAATGTTTTGTGCATTTCATTTCAACATAATACGTCAATGGAAAAAACAAGTCTTCCTTTTTGTGTGTTTTTTTTTCTTTCTGAGGAGTATCCATTGAACAAATTGCACACAACAATGAAATGTGAACATGAATAAGCAGGGTCTCTGAGTCATCTTTTCTTTCTTGGCAAACCTGAGGCATCTTTCCAAGGCCTACTTCTTACTGAGATGGTCAATCATGGTATCAGGGGTTAGCATCACTAGATATCTGCTCAGGGTCACACTTCAGAAGGGCTACTGTTATCTGTGGAATCCTTCTAATAGGAATGCACCACTGTTTAGCTTTTCCTCCCCTTTACCACTGCTGCCAACTTCCTTTCCTGTTTTTGCTCTTTGCTCATTTCCTTTGGAATCCCCATGTGGTGGCTGCAAGAAGCTGCCACAGTTTCTTTGTTTAAGACATTTCTGTCCCCAAGACAGTTCAAAGAATAAGTTACTGAAAGAAGCAACATGCAGTTAATTAAAACAACATAAAATGATTTGGAGTGACAACAACTCTTTTCTGAAGAAATAAAAAATAAAATAACAGTATAAAAACAGTATATCAGAAGGGAGACTGCAGTCAAGAAATCAGAAGGCTAGGACTGGGAAGGGTATCTATAAAAGAACTGGGCAAGATCCTAAAGTGCAAAGATATAAAATTGAACACTAAAGTTAGGATCGTCCAAGCCACCGCATTTCCCATCACCACGTATGGATGTGAGAGCAAACAGAAGGTTGCCTGAGGCCCGTCACTTTTAATGTCTCAGCCATTAGCAATCATTAGCATAGCTGGAGCTTCCATTGTCCAACTGTGGGAAACTCCAACAAACATTGTATTCCACTCAAAGCACCCCTTCAGGGGGAATATTGAATATAAATATCACCCCAAAATATTGCCAAAATGAGCTCAGTTTCCCAGAGGGCATTACTCTGTTGTTTTGCTGTGTCACCTGGCGTGCATAGCCGTATTTCTTCTCTGCACAGATCTCTGCTCTTCAGACAGGTATAGTATAGCCCATCATCCCAGACTCTATTCCTCTATCCCAATACTTCCTCCTAGTCTTTGCTAGCCTTGTGCGAATACTTGAAGCTTGAGTGGATCCGTGTGTGTGTTCCTGTGATTATTTTTCAATAAAAACCATTTTATGTTATTTTCTGGCTGTAAGTCTTGTATACATAGGCCAAAAGATCCCACAGTTACCCAGCCTCTCGCTGCCATATTGAGCTAATTAAAATTGCCCATATTCGTATCTGACGTGAGTGGGGGTTCTCACAAACCCCCAGTACTTTGGGTAACAATGACTCACTAGAAAAGGTAATAATGCTAGGAAAGATGGAGGGCAGTAGAAAGAGAGGAAAACTGCATACTAGGTGGATAGATTCAATCAAGGAGGCCACAGACCTGAGTCTGCAGGACCTGAACAGAGCTGTTTAGGCTAGGGTGTCTTGCAGGTGTCTCATTCATGGGGTCTTCATGAGTCAAAGTCAACTGGAAGGCAGTTAACAAAATAAAAATGGACCAACATTCAGTTAAAAGCCATCTGGAACTATCAAGTCATTAAAGATCATTTAAAAACAGCCAAGAAGAGAACAATGTACATATCACTGGATGGAACATTCCAGAAGAATGAAGTCACCACAAAAGAGGCCTTGTTTCTCATGCTTGCCAGCCTAACAGATCTTACCAAGGCATTGAGGATGGGGCAGGCTTGTTTTCTGCTGCTCCAGAGACTGGAACACGGAGCAATGGATGCAAGCTCCAGGAACAGAGATTCCACCTCAACACTCTCTGGAGCAGCAGAAAACAAGCTTGCTCCATCCTCAGTATGACATCCCTTCAAATATTTAAACATAGCTGTCATGTCACCTCTCAACTTTCTCTTCTCCAGACCAAACATACCCAGCTCCCTAAGCCACTCCTCGTAGGGCATGGCTTCCAGACCTCCCACCATCCTGGTCACCCTCCCCTGGACATGTTCCAGCTCTCAATATCCTTCCTGAGGAAGTTCTCAGGAAAGAAAGAAAGAAAGAAAGAAAGAAAGAAAGAAAGAAAGAAAGAAAGTTAGTTAATAGACACAAATCTGGTGCCAGTCCTTGCACAATGGGGGTGGGAAGCAAGGGGGAAGACTGCCGGTAGACCACATCAGCTATCTTAAGAAGCATTGATCTAGCTGAAATGAACACGTAATTCCTTACTACCTTTAACATCACACCTTATTAACATTTACCAGTAATAAACAAGATGTTAGAAAAGAGCAAGTGTTCAGTGTACATGTTAACAAGAGTGAGGGGGACAGAAAAAAGGGGAAAGTTAAATTTGTGACAAAACTAATATTTCCAAACCTAATGTTTTGTGGATGTGCTGAACTCCTACCATCTGCAGGCAACAATTATATTATGGGTTCTATAGTCCCTCTGGGAAAAGAAAAATCCAGGTTGGGAGACAGCAACTTTAAAATGATCAGAAAATCATTCTTAAGGTACCAATAATACAATGGATATTAGAAGCTGCCAATGATGACAGCTTCTATGCTCTTCTTTGTAAACCCTAAGGTCTGTCCAAAACTAATATTTCAAACAGATATTAATTAACTAATGCTCCCTCAACTAATTAGAAAACTTCAATTATTAGTGTTGCCATAATGAACTATTCCCCAATTTTTAATGTTTCACAATATCACATGAGTCCTCAAACCGAAAGTACTAAAGTCTAATTTCCCGATGCTAATTTATATATTGAGATGAAAATTTAGAAATAATTACTATAGTTTTAATTGAAATACCATACTACCTAACCTACATGCCTGCTCATACTGTTACTCATGTACCATGTTGGATGAAGAACATCCAAACCACTAATTGCCATTCTTATTTTCTTGGAAATGGACTTTGACCAAACCAGACCAGCCTTCATATAGAATGTCTCCTGCAAATTAGGGTACATGACCACCCCAGGCAGCTGCCACTGTGCAAGATAGCAAACACTGACCAGGGACATTTTCAGATGGTCCTTACCGTGCAAACAGCCTCCAGAGCAGTAACGAGGCTGCTGCGCGGCAGGGGTCCTTTTCGGATGCCGCCGTCCCTCTTCTGGGATCGTTTGTGTACGTGAAGCTTTGGAAGTGGCCGCACCATATTTCAATCACGGAAGTTGCCCGTGACTGAACTATGGCGCAACCGCTTCCAAAGCTTCACGTACGTGCCACAAATGATCCCGGAAGAGGGATGGCGGCATCTGAAAAGGACCCCCTGCTGCGCAGCAACCTCGTTACTGCTCCGGGGGCTGCTTGCACAGTAAGGGCCGTCTGAAAATGTCCCAGCTGACAAGAGTTGCCAATCCCATGGCCAGGCGTGGACCACCGTAAAACTCTTGCATACCCTCCAGCATTCCCCAGATGAAAACCAGGACATGTGTGGCTGAGCAATATCAGAGTGTGGTCAAAAGCATGTGGCCAGGCAATAAGAAGCAAAAGTTTTTATTGGGTAAGAATATGCAAAACTATTTTAAGCAAAGGAACCCTGGGATTTATGTACTGAGTTTAGAAAAGTCTGGAAAAAAGGAAGAAACAACAACAACCACCCAATGAGCCTACTGGGACAGGCAAGACTTTGCCCACTCCTCTCATCCTCCTGCTACTGAGTTAAGAGATCCCTAAGTTAACTACCTTTGCACTTTGAACTCAGTTTGCAGAAATTTAGGAGATTATCAGGCAGAAACCCTAGAAACTGTCCCTGTCTCACTACCTCCCCTCCCCACTACACTCCCACCCCGTTCCCGTCCCCCTCCTGAAGTTATTTTTTTTATACACTACCTTGCTGTGCAATAAGAAATCCTCCCCCTCCCTTCAGCAGTCAGGGAGTGAATGGAGCTGTCACAAAGCTCCATTCACATCCCGGAAAGCAAATCCCGCCTGTTCTCGTGAGAGAACGATCACACGGGGATTTTAAAAAGAAAACGAAAAGAAAATAAGTGACAGCAAGCACAAAAACACACTCAACACTTAAAAAGGAACATGGAGAGGGGAAAAAGGGGGTTTCACTTACCTCCTCGTCCTGATCTCAACCAGAAGTGCTCTGCAGGGTTTGGCAAGGACTTCCCACTGTGGCTGGCATTGTGCCCGCATAACAGGGCTCCCTTTCAAATGCCCGGTATTCTGTGATAGAGATGGAACGGGCAATTTATTCACAACTTAAATTGTGAATAAGAGAAAGTGGAGGGGGGGGAGAGACGGAAGAGGCATGGATGCTTGACACCACGCGGATGATGTCATGTAAACAGGAAGCTCTTTGGCGATCTCCTGTCATCCTTGTGGTGGGATAAAAAGGTCATCTGATAATCTCCTTAGAGGCTTATCGCACAAGGGAAGGGAAGCAGTAGTACATCCCACCTTGCCTTATCGCATGACGTCAGTGTTCAAAAGCTGTTCTTCCATTCCGGTCCCATGGGAAACAGTGGTAAATCCAAGTCTTTTTTCTAATGCATTTTTCCAGTTAGAAAAAAGACTCACATTTACCACTGTCTCCCACGGGGCCAGAATGGAAGAACAGCAGAAGCACGCCAATAAGGCAAGATGGGAGGCAGGGCCGGTTTAACCAGTCTGCCAAATCAGCATTGGCAGGGGGGCCCAAGGTCAAGGGGGGGCCCTGCTGACCTCATTATCTGACAAAGGAGACAGCCAGGAAACAGCTGGGAGGAGCCACTGCTTTGTAGCCCCCTCCTACCCTCCACCTCCAAAAACCTCCTGCTGGCTTTAAAAAAAAAACAAAAAAACAGCACCTCAAAGACTAGAAAGAGAAAGAGAAAGAAGAGCAGCCCTCCATGGCAGAAGCTGGAGGGAGTTTGCTGCTGCAAAATGCAAACCAGTCAGGCATGTCAGAGAGGGGTGAGTGTGTGTGTGTGTGAGAGAGAGAGGGGGGGGAGAATTTGAGGGTTTCTCTTTCCCTAAAAAAGGGCTTCTTTCTTTCTTTCTTTCTTTCTTTCTTTCTTTCTTTCTTCCCTTTCCTTCCTTCCACATGGATCCCCTCCAGCCCATCTTTCCAGCTGCTCTTAACACATCCTGGTTTCTCTCCCTTCCCTCCCTCCCTTTCCCCCTTGGTCTTCCTCAGCTTCCTCCCCTTATTGCCAACTGAGTTCAACCTGAAAAGGAGTTTGTGTGTATTTGCCCATGTGCCTTCAAGTCATTTCTGACCAAGGCCAACCTACCATGGGGTTTTCTAGGGAAGGTTTGTTCAAAGGGGGTCTGCCTTTGCCTTCCTTTGAGGCTGAGAGAGTGTGACTTACCCAAGGTCACCCAGTGAGCATTCATGGCTGAGTAAGGATTCAGACCCTGCTCTCCATAGTCATAGTGCAATGCTCAAACTTCTATAACACTCTAGCTCTTTTAACAGAAGAATATAAAGAATATAAATTAAAATTTGGAGTAATATTACTGGGAACAATGGTTTTATTGTTGTCACTAAAACACCAGTATCCCATTAGTGTTATGTGAAAGGCATTAGCCTAGAGCAGTGGCTCTTAACTTTTTCTTTACCAGGGACTCCCTTTAAATATCTTTTGTTGCCCCAAGACTTAACTCAAGATTTAAAACCCTAATAATAATAGCTAATAATAATAGCTAGCAACAACAACAATACAATTACACCATCCATTAAACTTTCCCTCAGAGGCACTCTTGCTTCTTCTTGCAAGTTTGTGGCTGGAGTGGATTGAATGGCAATGTGCAGGCCAAGCCAGCCAGCCTTTGCCTTGGTTCCTGTCACGTGGCTACTCCACTACAGGGAGGAGGTGGGCCAAGCAGCCTTCAAGCCTTTGTGGACCCCCTGTGAGGACATTGCAGACCCCAAGTTAAGAACCACTAGGCTAGAGAATGCATAAAAAAGGAACAATGCAACCAGACCTTGAGCAGGGTGCTGGCAGGGGGATTCTGGGAGGTGTAATCCAAGAGTAATTTTCCCAGGCTCTGAATGCAGCCTAGAATCATAGGGCTGGATGGGATCTCAACAGCCATCCCATCTGATCGGCTTCTGCCCTGCAGGAATACACAATCCAAGCATTCCTGACAGATGGCCATCCAACTTATGTTTAAAAAAAGTCAAAGAATGAGACTCCACCACATTCCAAGGCAGTGTATTCCACTTCCAAACAGCTCTTACTGTCAGGAGGTTCATCCAAATATTCAGGTGGAATCTCTTTTCCTGTAGTTTGAACCCATGGCTCTGTGTCCTAGTCTCTGGAGCAGCAGAAAACAAGCTTGCTCCTTCCTCAGTATGACACCCCTTCAAATATTTAAACATGGCTATCAGGTCACCTCTCAACCTTCTTTTCTCCAGGCTAAGCATGCCCAGCTCCCTAAGCCATTCCTCATAGGGCCTAATGGCCACCATCCTTCTCAGTATCTTTCTTGAATTGTTGTGCCCAGAACTGGAAACAGTATTCCAGGTGAGGTCTGGCCAAAGCAGAATGGAGTGATACTATTAGTTCCCTTGATCTAGACACTACTCCTATTAATGCAGCCTAGAATTACATTGGCATTTTTTGCTGCTGCATCACACTGCTAACTCATGTTCAGCTTGTAGTCCACTCTTTCTTTTCTTTGAGGAAATCTACACCATTACGTTAATTGCTAATAAACAAGAAATATTATGTTACTGCCTATAATATAGTTTTTAAACTAAATTATTGGTGGCAAATTATGTAATACAGTAGGCCCCTCTTATCCACAGGGGATTGGTTCGGGGAAGGGGCGTGGATTCTGAAAACCATGAATAATAGTGAACGCCATTGAAAATACTGGGACTTCTGGTTTAAAATACCATAGAGTTGCCTTGGAGGGCCTAGAAAACGGCTAGGGAGGACACATTTTCTAGGAAGACTCTATGGTAGGTGTGCTGTTTTGTGTCCCATGGATAATGAATCCATGGATACGGGGGTCCTACTGTAATCTGAACATCCTGTACGGTGAATAGGTTAGGTTACATTGACCTGAGATAAACATATGGGGGCCCCAAAATAAAGTATTGCAGGGCCCCCCAAAATTCCTTAAACTGGCCCTGATGGGAGGTGCTATTATTGGGCTGCACTTCTGCTTCCATTCCCTCATGCAATAAGTGTCTTAGGTATACTGAGGATGAAAGAGAAAATTGGGCTGACAGAGGATTAACTGGGACTGTCCCTGCTAAACCAGAACAGTTGGGGGTTATGCTCTTGTCCAGGGCTCCAAAAACACAGTGCTTACCCTGAGTTTCTGAACCGTACAACTTCACACACACACATTCTATTTTAAAAATTGGGTTTCATTCTAATTGTCTCAACAACATGCTGCTTTTCTCTTAACAGGAATGCTGTGTTTTATTAGCCTTTTCCCTGCTAATACACAGCATAATGAGAAGTTTATGACCAGTGGAAACTAAGCCAGAATCCTATTGTTAGTTATAGTCCCACTTAGGACATTATCAGACATGGCAAAAATTGTGGGATTATGACATCAGGGTAGAGTGAATGGGCTCCATTATCACACAATGTCATTGGCCTCACGTTATTACCCCATGCTGCAGCCGTGAAAAAGGCATTCTTTCTCATTCACAGGACAAGCCATCAATAGATCGTCAATAGCACTCCTTTTATGCTATTGACTATTTGTGAAACCACATCCTATTGTAATCGTGAGATTACAATTAATGGGCGGTCCTCAGTGAGAAAACCTCCAGGTGAGAATGTGAAACTGAAGCACAGGACGCTCTTTTTATTAACTGTCTCCTTTAGTTTGCATGTTTTTAGGTTTGCTTCATTGCTTGCATGTTCATTTACTTTCTTAATTAAGTTTTTTTTTTTTGAGTTTTAAGCACACTAGCATCTTCTCACAAGAACTGCTGAAATCTCGCCCATGCCGAATCATGGAAGTAAACACCTGTTCTTGAAGCACTAGCGGTTGTTGTGCAATAATTCCATGGCATTTCTTTTGTGTGATTATTCGTTCTGGCTTTTCTTCGCAAACGAAGACTCAGGAAGGACTCATCCCGCGCCCCCCGCAAGCGCGCTGATGACTAAAAAGGCCAATCCGAGACAAACAAGTCCGGTTGCAAAAAGTGCAGCAGAAGGTCTCCTTGGGTGATGTTTTTGGGTTGTGATTCTTTCTGCGTTGTCGTTTCTCTTCAAGACTTGTTCGTCGTGAGTTCTCAAATAAGGCTGCAGCATTGTGGATATTGCGTCTCCATGCCTCCCGATGTGAGGCCAGGGCGGACCACCGTTAGTGATCAATCTGGCCAAGCCTGAGATGTTGTTTCAGGGAGTCCTTGTATCGCTTTTTTGGAGCGTCCCTCCCACGCTGACCCGTGGCGAGTTCACCGTAGAGTAGTATTTTTGGGAGGATTATAGCTACATGCAATAATAAGTGTTATAATGCCACGATGTTCCCACTATCTTCATTCATGGAATTACAGCATTTTTAGACACTAGTCTGATAATGTCCTTGGAGTAGATCCAATGAAGCATTTATGTCAGTGTAAATGATTTGTTGGATCTACTGATAAAGAAGCTAGTGGGCTTTGAAAGCTAGTGTGATGCATTTTGCACTTTTTGGTTAGACTAATACAAGTATTGCTGTGATTTTGGATTTTATTATATTTTACGTAAGTGTGTTGACTTAACAAATTACCATTGATTCAATGGGTACACTCCTAACCTTACTCTAATTCCTGTTAGTTCCAATTATAATAGACCTTTGAATTAATTATATGTATCTACAATAATTGATTCAATAGGTTTACTCTAGTTGTGTCTAGTTTGGTAGGATTGTAACCAAAAGGATTTATGTCTAAGCCTCTTTTTTCATGAATATGCAAAAGACAAAACGGGGAGGGGGAGTCAAAAGAAGGATAAATAAGACGTTAAATAGCTAAATAAATCTTACTTCCAAGTGACCAGAATTGTAGAAACTAACTCTGTACTCCTCACTAAATGATAGCAAGCTTTTTTACCTTATTCACTGACATGTTTGCTTTGGGCAGTCTATTGAGTACTCCAGATAATTTGTACTAGGAGGTTTAAACCCCACTATAATCTTATTATTAGGTTCTTTTTCTGTCTGATGTATTAAAACCCACCATGGCGTATAAGCCCTTGAATATATTCAAATCTGCCCTTGACTTGCCCCAAGCTTCAAGACTCAGTCCAGATGTGAATGGTTTGATGGGCAATTCCGAGGCCCCTGTTTTCTCTCCTTATGGGGCTGTATTTTTAAAATGGATTTGGACAGGCCTTGAAAATAGAGGAGTATCACCTCTAAAGCAGGACGCATGGCCACCCTAAAGGAAATGAAGTGTGGAATCTTTTTTTCTCTCAGCTTCAGTCTTCAGGTCTTTTTACCCCACCCATGCTGTAGACTTGCATTTATTATTTCAGACATATGAGTCCAACTCCAGGAGCCCCCAGTAGGATGAAACAGCAAGTAAGTCTCAGGGAAAAGTTTGTAGGGGAGAGTGTTAGCCATGGGGAGAATTAAGCCATTCCCTTTGTGGGGGTGTGAGGGGGTGTGTGTTAAGCCATTCCCTTTGTGGGGGCAGAGGGTGTGTGTGTTAAAATGAAGGCATTATCCTCTCAGTAAGAATTCCGGTCTCATTTTGCACACACCCTGGCCTTGTCTTTCTCCTTCTCTGATTCACATTAACCTTACTTGGGGTACTTTGCAAGGCAGAAGGAGCTTTTGGGGCTTCAGTAGCAACAGCCACAGTGATTTGCCCCTTAACATGTGCATGGACCTGCAATTAACATAGCTGCAAAGTCCAAACATTGATCTAGTTTGTAAATGCTTTCCTTTTTAACTTCTGGAGTACAAGAAGTAATGTACTCAAAGTGAGGAGAGAAAGCATGGTGTATATATGCATCACTGACTAAATCATCTTCAGAAAGCACTATTGTAACTCTCAGGCTTTGAAGGAGTTTTGATGTTTCATTGCAAAACTAATTAGACAATCATTAGGGTAAAAAAAGTCACAGGAAGAATATATGGTTACAGTTTCCTTGGATCATGTAGCCCACAAAATGAGGAGACCTCTTCCTGTAGGTTAGTGGCAGACAGATGCTATAGTCCACAGATGAAGAACATGAGGTTCTGCAGATGCTATTGGACTGCAGCTCCCATTATCCAGCACCATTGTCTTTGCTGAGGGGGTTTGGAGTCCAGCAGCATCTGGAGTGCTTCACGTTTACCATCCTTGCTACAGGCAGCTGGCTGAGGTAAGCTGGGAAATAGGAGCCAGGGAATAAATGAATAGAACAAAACACAACAACCCCCCCCCAAACAAATCCAAACCAAGATGCACAGTGGAGCCAGGAAGAACATCTTTAAGCAAGATGTACTCCTAGTACAAAGAGGAAGCCGTCCAGATGAGCTGAATGGCCAAATGGGGTGGATAGGGTGAGTCAAAAGTCTGAAGTTACTACATTGCCTCTAAGAACACCTTCTTAGATGTTCCAAGCTCACAACCAGAACTTCTCCACCAGTTTTATAGGGGCACCTCCAGATACTAACCTACAATGAAGTGACATAGATTGGGATGACCTGAGACATTTTCCTGCCCGAGGCAAAGGACAACAGAGTCTCTCCCTCAGCCCATGTACATAAGCCATGGACTGACAGTTAAATCTTATCTTACTTCAACAATAGCAGTGGGACAACATTTTCCACTACACCTGAGTTAGCAGCCTAGATTAGGGGTGGTCCATGACAGTTGACGTGCTGTAGGCCTCCCTGTCTCCAGCAGAGGGAAACAGCTGGAAAGTCCATGAGAACAGCTAGGATGCTGCTGCCACTCCAGCATCTGCCACCTGAGACATCTGCCTTACTCCTTTGAAAGACAGGGCCAGCCCTACAAACAAACATTCCCCCCCCCCCATATGCCATGACAGATGGCTAAGATTTTTAAAATGCATTTTATAAAATGTATAGAGGTTGAGTTCCCCCTTATCCAAAATGCTTGGGACCAGAGGTATTTTGGATTCTGGAATATTTCAGATTTTGGAATACTTGCAGATATATATAATGAGATATCTTGGAAATGGGACCCAAGTCTAAACACAAAATTCATCTAAACACAAACTGGAACCCAAGTCTAAACACAACAGGTGTTTCATGTACACCTTACACACATAGCTTGAAGGTAGTCTTATACACAATATTATAAATAATTTTGTGCATGAAACAAAGTTTGTGTACATTGAATAATCAGAAAGCAAAACTGTCACTATCTCAGCCACCCATGTGGACAATTTTGGAATATTTCGGATTTCAGAATTCCAGATAAGGGATACTCAACCTGTACTGCAAAAGAAGCATCTTAGAAACTTGTGGCAATTAGGCAACACACTCTCAACTATTTGTATAGATTTTTTTTTACTTGCTATGTTTTGTAATAAGTGTGTGAGCTTAGGCCATGTGGGCAGTGTGTGAATTTGGGTCTGAAATGTCAGTTTAGACCCTTTCCTTTCTTATGTGGCGGCACAGAAGCCTGGAAGGTTGCTTCTCTCTGTTCCCTGGAGCAGCCAAGTCAGGACAAATGTTCCATTCACTCAGTGGAGGACTTGCTTGGCCCTTGAGGTTCAGTAGGCCAGAAGCTGATGTCACTTTGGTTGCTGAAGACCAGGTTTTGAACCAGAACTGATCAGGGAAGGCATGAAGTGAGAACATGAGGAATAGACAGAGGGTGTGGGCTAACAATCTGACCTTGTCAAAATAACTGGTTAATCTCTGTTTTTTTCAGTTAGGATAATACTGTAGAAAGGCTAGCTTCATCCCACCTAGGGTCTGAACAGATCCATTGTAGGCTTTTGAAATTAGGGGTTGTTTGGGCTCCCAGAGCTGTAGGCTGCCACACTGCTATATTGAGTTGCCTTGGGTGAAGCAACCATTCCCTGGGTTTATGACACGCAGCCTTCTTTCTCCTTTTCATCAATGTTAGTGAAGCTGTTGTTAGCAGGCTGGATGGAACCCAAGAAATGGAAGTGTAAATTAGTGGTGCCCAGTTAGTACCATCCCAGGCCCTGAGATTTCAAGAGCAAAACCTGAGACCAAGGGGCAACCCTTGGCAGTGTCACAAGGTTAGGCCTTGGTGATATCACAGGGGGTGGACCCTGGCAACAACATTAAGAATGAGACAGCAAGCAACAGCCACAGTTGCTCAGAGTATGCCATTCAATTAAAAAAAAAAAGCCTAAGAAAGGAGAATATACAGGTAAATACACACTTTTCAAGGCAGTGCTCTCATCCTGAGCCTTCTCCTCCTTTTGCCCCAAGGACCAGAGAAGGTGATCCAGGCCCTGTGATCTAGGAATTCTAAGTGTAATCCAGAAAAGATAGTTCTCCAGTACACACCTCCTTGAATTTGTCTTTTGAGACTCTTTTGCATGTTCCCTTGCTTGTATTAGACATAATGCAGGTGTTCAATGGACACAGGTTATACTGAGGTGTAGTCTCCGACCTCTGTAATGCTTTCCCTAGGGAGGTTTGTCTGCCCTCATTCCTGTTGTTTTTTCTGCACCAATCAGTTTATTATTTTGTATATTTATGTAGGAATTTTATCAACATTCCCTCTTTTTTTAACAATATTTCACTGGTGTGTTTATGGATGCACACATATGTGTTTATGTTTATTTCTTACAAGACATTTTGAGAATTTGGCCAGAAAAGTGACAAGAAAATCTCTCAGATAAACAAATAAGCATTCTCAGATAAACTAAACAGGCATAGTAAATTATGCTCTACTCTAAGCATTAGCTCAGAGCAGAGTTCAGCTTGAGATGTGGCTTCCATTCCAGCTCTGAATAGATCGATGGAGCTGAAGTGTAATTCATCTCCTCCTTTCTTGCTGTCCCTTTCTCTGGAGTGAGGGGGGCACCTTTGTCAGTCTTGGTTGTTCAAAGCTAACAAGGTGCCCCCAGTAGATGCTTTGTCGATGCTACTCCCAGCTTGCCACTTGAACCGCCTTTGAAATGGAACCACTAGAATACATGTTCCTTTATTTAAATCTTGCTCATTGATACAGCTGATGTATCCTCATCCCTTCCTCCCTTCCCCTCCCTCCAGGCACAGAACTATAAAGAGTCTGACTATGGTTATTTTGGTGTACTAGTTACCTGTCGGGCAGCCCCTGAGGAAGCAGGTAAGTCTAGGTCCAAATAGGGCAGAATGCATTTGCTTTCTCATTTCTTTACCTCTTGGGTCCTCTAAATGGACGGGGCGTGGGGAAGCAGAAGATAAGGGAAAGGAAATAGAATAGAAAGGAAAGAAAACTGGGCAGTACTACAGGTAGACAATTTTGACCTCTTGTGATCATCTCCACAGTGCCTCCTCCCCTTCTGGGACTCATTTCTTCCTTTTATCAATCTTTATCTCTTCAGCAAAACAAAGATTTTCTTCCTGGTTATTTGATGTGTTTATATAGGATTGCAGACTTGGTTAGTTTTATCCTGCCATTCCATTATTTTTGTTACTAATTTTTATCCTACTTTTCTACCTTAACAATGTTCTTGAGGCAGCCCAGTAAGTAAGTACCACTTTGGAGTGAGGTGTTGCCTTTGGAGTGAGGTGTTGCCTTTGCTCAGATCACGGTCCACCCCTGGTGTGATCATTCTAATGATTAGTCAGGAAAGAGGATTGTCCTGTTGGTTTTCTTCAGCAACTGAAGATGTTTTATGCTCTTACTAGAGAGCAAGCCCCACTGGGCACAATGGGAGTTATTTCTCAGTGAACATGCTATAAGAAAGCAAAAGTACATAGTGCTGTAGAAGTTGTACTACAGGGCTTTCAAAGAAAACGTGAAGTCAGAATCCCCAAGAAGTTTTGCTGCATAAAGAACAAGATAACTTCGCATTCCCATTGTTTGTACAGAAGCTGATGGAATAGCAGTGGAATCTGAATTCATTCCTGGCAACTGAACAGTGTTCCTTCACCAAATCTGAAGGCAACAGGCAAGTGTAGGGTGGAAGCAGACTGTGTTACCAGAGTTTGGGAGTAAAATGGTATGACTAATGTTATGGATAACATGTTGCGTGTGAGTGGGGTGGAGTTAGTGAAGGCATAGCAATGTTGTCAGTGAAGTAACATTTAAAAAATGGCAACATATACTATTTCCTGTAACAGGTAAAACTCATTACTTGTAAAATGTTTTTGTGGGTCATTTGCATGATTGAGTGTGGGTGGCATTTTAGGACATTTTTCACAACTTTGAGGGGATATAATAACAAAAAATAATGAAAAAGGATTGTGTTAGTAAAGTTAGTAAAGTATTACTTGTAAAGTAATAAGCAGTTTATTAATTTTTCAAAAGCAGAGACTAACATGAATGATATGTGTTTATATGCATTATTATTTTTTTGTGTGTATGTGCATGTACACATATACACACTGTGATCAGCCTTTGCCCCCCCCCCAACAAATAATATTCTAAGTTTTGTGTGCAGCATACAAAGCTCCATTGTCTCATTGTCACTTAACACATTGCTTCACCTGAGATCTGCCTACTTGGGATGGGAGAGAGTTTCATTTAAATTCATTTTAAAGAAGATTTTTCCAATTCCACAAATTTCTACATAATCAGAATGGAAAGAATTAGAAAGGTGTTTGGTGTTTTTTTTTTTTTTTTTTTTATTTTTTTAATGAATGTGGGAGAAACCAAAAGTAACAGATCTGCCTGTCTAGGGAGATTTTCACACGGGCTATACATCCTGTGGCAGGAATAGAACAGGGTCAGGAAAGGTTTTCCCTTTCGGACAACGTTGACCCTGTTCTGCCCTGCATCCATCCTGCTCCCGTGACTGTTCCGGAACAATGTAATCACGATTTTTCATCGTGAATAGACCTCCCGTTCCATCACTATCACGCAATCACAGGTGTGTGAACAGGAGCCCCATTCCTGTTCCGAAATGACAGCCGCGGAGGGGAGGTCCGTTCCAAGCACTTCCTGGTATGATCTGGACATCCAGGTAAGTGGCACCCTTTATTTTACCCTCCCTGTTTTGATTGTGTGATTTAAAGTGTGTTTTTGTGCTTGGTGAACTGATTTCATATTTGGGGGAGTTTTATTTTTTAAATTTACCACCCGGCCATTATCACGTGATAACGTTTCAGACGGCCAGTCATAAAAGCAGCCTTATGATGGCTGCATTTATGGCCAGCCAGCAAGGGGAGGGAGAGCCCGTTCCTGCTGTGGAATTCAGGTTAGTGTGCGAAAGATTTACATTATTCCATGGCAGGAACGGGAGAGGAGGTGGCGGGGCAATAACGGGGCATTTTCACCCCATGTGAAAATCTCCTAGGACTGGTTTTGTGAGTGTTTAATGTTAAAAGTCTGATATTGAATCCCTGTGTATTCAACCCTGTTAGTACTGAACTTGGTTTATCTTTTTAAAAATCTGAGACTCCTCATCTTCAGCATATTATAGCAGACAGGTACACCATGGTCCTCTCCATTCTGAGAATATCTCCATGTGTTGAATTTGGCCAATGCAGGTGGCTCAAAATTTTGTTTGCTTTTGAAAAAATTGCCAAAATGCATGTATTTAGGACAGAAAGAACCTGAAATTTAAAAAACGTGAATGCAAAACGGACAGATTTCCCCATCCCTGCTGCTCACTGGCCACTCAAATAAATGCTCCAGGGCAGCAGTTGCACAATTTATGCACATGTGCAAAAATGGCTGGAGCATATGGGCTGGGCTGCCTGCCTCACTGCCCTCAGAGAGGAGCCTTTTCCTCAGTCAGGAGAATTTCTCGGTGGCACTGCCTGTGATGTGGTGGGAAAAATCAACTAACTAAAATTGCCAAACCAGCAACAAGTCAACCTCACTGCTGCTGGGGCACCAGTTAAGGATCAGAAGAGTTCAGGGCACAGGGGGAACAGCTACAGGGATGGATGCCCCTAGAAGAGCAGCTGTGGTCATTCCCAACCATCTTGTTCTGTCTGTAGCAAAAATGATATAAAATAAAAATTAAACTCCTCCACAAGGAAGTATGTTTCTGTATCAAAGCCTGGAAACATTACTTTTCAAAAGACTACAATTCCCTGAATCCCTAGCTGGCATAGCCACTGGGAACTGTAGCCCCCAAAGTAATACTGACTGGGGCCAGTTATAGGGAGTATATAACTCCCGTGTTAAAACAGCTTCACTGGCTACTGGCCCATTTCTGGGCACAATTCAAAGTGCTGGTCTTGGGCTATAGAGTCCTATATGGCTTAAATCCAGACTATCTGAAAGATCATATCTCTCTCTACAAACCTGCAAGGGCTTTAAGATCTTCAGGGGAAGGCTTTCTCTCCATTCCACCACCATCACAGGCTTGCTGGGTGAGGTCATGAGAGAGAGCTTTCTCAGTGGCTGTTCCCACCCTCTGGAACACCGTCCTGCAGAAGGCTAGGCTGGCCCCTTCCCTGCTTTCCTTTCGCAGGCAGGCAAAACCGTTTTTATTTAAGCAGCCCTTTTGACATATAACTGCACCCATGGAGCTTTTATTGGGGTGTGTTTTTTATGTTGTTTTTATTTGCTTCTTCTTTTTTTTTACTTTGTACATTTTAAATTAATTTTAATTGGTTTTAATTGTGATTTTGTTTTATGAGCCACCTTGGGTCCCACTTCGGGAGAAAGGTGGCATATAAATTGTATGAATAAATGAATGAATGAATAGTAACTTTCTCAAGCTCTGCTGTGACTACTCTGGGTGTGTGTGCATGCACACCCTTTAAGTCGGCTGTCGGCTTATGCCAACTCCATGAATTTCATAGGGTTTTCTCAGAGAAGAAACACTGTAAAGGTGGTTTTAGTGCACGCACATGGATGGAAGTCCACTTTGGGTATATTTTCTTGGGCCCGTGTGTGTATGTTTCTTCCAAATTGTGCTTCTGGAGACTGAGGAAGGATCATGACATTTTTCTGGAGACTCTGAGGAAATGACATTTTTTCCCACTGAAATATATTTTTGGATTGGGAGCAGGGAGGGACAGTGAATTGCTCTTTTAAGGTGGGATGAGTATTGGGAGAGGTAGAGTGAGAGGGGACAGTTGTTAAAACCTCATCCAGGTAAATCTCTTGCTTTTCTTGAGACACCCACCTCCTGCCTAGAATTGCCTCCAAGCTCTATGGTTCTCAACAGTGACAAAAATGGAAGCAAACTGGGCTGGAAAGGGACATCACAGAAAGCTTAAAACATAATGTTTCTCAGCATTTTCAGTTTGGAAAACCTGAGACAAAACTAAAATGTGTTGTCATCAGAAGCTCTGTTCTTTCGTCCAGAGATGCTTAGTTAAATTATCTGAACTAAAATATTTTATAGGAGATGGACAGTCATTTTTTTAAAAGCATCTCCATAAATATGTAACTGAAAGATGAAATTGTGTATGTGTGTATCTTTGCCCTAATCTCACAAGGGAAGTCCTTGCTTGGAAGCAAACTCTGTGCATGCATCTGCATCATAATCCTTATGCAAGTTTCATTGAACTGGCTGAATGCATATTTTGGTACTCAGAAATGCATGTCCCCTTCTCAGGATATCTATTGTTACATGTGTCTCATTGACTTTAGAGGGGGACCAGAGCAATTTTGCTGAAAAATTATAAGACTTCTTATGTTTACTTTGATCTGAGTTAATGACCAATTCTTTGGCTAGGTAAATGTGCCAGCAAGGTCATCCAATACGTTTTGTTGCTCAGTGGGAATGTGAACCTGGACCTCCTAAGTCCCAACACTCTAGTCACTATTCTACCTATGACATTTCTTTGTGGACAAATGAGTAGCTTTAGACAATCATGGGCTGTTCAGTTCTGTTTGAAACTTTGCATACATATGTTAACTGCCACAGGGGACAGAATTGGTCCATTTCTATTCAATCTCTTTTTCTTTGTGCCTCATGCTTCTAGAGTTGACTCATCATGTTGGCTTCTGCATTGAAATTTTATCCACATCAGCAGCCCCCTCAGCCAAAAGCTTCAAAACTGATCACAGTCTATGTATTGGTGCTGTTACTCTCAGTCAGCTTCACTTCAGGCCAAAGAAGAGCCTTCAACCATCAAATTGACAACAGAAGTGAGTCACAACTTGTTGGATTTTCAAGTTTGCAATCTGGCTTGCTCTTTTGCTAAAGGACTTTATCAGATGAGGCTATACTTGCACGATTACAATGTCACAGTAGCATGAATGGGTTCCTACTACTGCACAACATCATCATCCTCATGTGGTTACTGTGTGCTCCAGCCACCATTAACGTGTCCCTTTTAATTGATGGGATAAGCCATCAATAGCTCTCAATATTGCTATTTGCATGGTACTGAAGAACATGTGAAAATGTGTCCAACCTCCGCGTGAGAATGTGAAAACCATCTACAAGATGCTATTTTAATGACCTGTCCCATTTTGTTTGCAACTTTTTAGGTTTAAGTGTTTATGTGTTGATTTACTTTGTAAATTAAGGGGTTTGGGGAAGTTTTAAGTGCACTTGCATCTTCTCGCAAAGACCATCGAAATCTCACCCATGCTAAATCATGGAAGTAAAATCTCATTCTTAAAGTGCTAGTGGTGGTCATGCAACAATTCCATGGTGGTAATATTGCATGGTTACAGTAACATGTGATAATAAGTGTAATAATGCCACTATGTTTCTGCTTTCCTCAGTTGTGGAATTACAGCGTTTTTAGATGCTAGCCAGTGGTTGTCAACCTGTGGGTCCCCAGATGTTGTTGGACTACAGTTTCCAGGAGCCCTCTGAGGTCTCACCTTGACAGCCAGGTGGTCCTCCCAGTAATTAGTGAGGCTGTGAGTTCAATCCTACAACCTCACTAGTGACTGGACCACCTGGCTGTCAAGGCGAGGCCTCAGAGCTCCTTGGAACTGTAGTCCAACATAATCTGGGGACCCACAGGTTGAAAACCACTGCGCTAGTCTGATAAAGTCCAAAAACTCTTGGTCTTTTCTTTCTTCGCAATCCAATAATCAAATTAGATGGTCGCATTTCATAAAATGTCATGCTAAGTCTGTGTCAAATGTCAGAAAGACATAAAGAGTTGGTCATATAACCTTATGATAGCCAGACATGAATAATACTGGAGTCTTACAGTGCTGCTTGGAGCCTAGAAAGACAGGAGAGAATTTCAGAAGAAGAAAAGGGCACATTTTTCTGTCCTTTTGAAACCTCAAAAATTAGAGGTTTCTGGACAGTGAGAATGAGACACTAGTAAGTCTTTCTTCCCTTTCTCCTTGTGAAAGTCTTGAATAGCAGTACAGGAATAGGAGTTTTCAAGTAATTGCATGGAATTAGGTTAATGGTAACATTCCAACTTAGTTTCCCCTTTATGTTAGAAAGCTTCCTTGGTCTGGGAAGAAACCTATTGTTGGAATTAATAGCCAACTAATTAATCATGCATTTCTTCAGTTATTTATAGGTTTTGCACAGCTGTACTGCACCATCTTATGTACTGCACAACTGGAGACCTCTTGCAATGCAGCAAGAAATCCAGATCCATGCCTCTTCAGACAGATTCACTGGCAGTCCTAGAATATTTTTTTCTTTTTTATTCAGATTAATTTATGTTCATTGTGTAATTCAGCCAGTGGAAGGGATGCAGATCAAAAGTTAAAAGTTGAAAACTCAAATAGATGAATCAAACAGGAAGAGGGAAAGGAAGCGGCAGAGGGAAGGGGGATCGTGTGTGTGTGTGTGTGTGTGTGTGTGTGAGAGAGAGAGAGAGAGAGAGAGAGAGAGATGGAATGAATGAATCTTGTATGAATTTGTTGGTGACATACAAGTATTCCAAATAATATTTTCTAAAGAAAGGGGATATTTAAGTTATTTTGGGAGCCATATTTCTAAAATCATGATGAAGCTATTGGCAATTAGCAAAGCTGTGAAAAACTTTCTTCTTGCTGAGCATTATTTCCTTGCCCAAGCAAACAAGTATTTCTTTGAAATACAAGTGATGTTGCTGGGAGTTTATTAGACCATGTGCATGTTAGAGGTTCACAACTCAAGGTAAACTACAGTGCAGTGGCCCCACTATGGTTGCCACTTTTCTTTTTTACTGGCTTGACTATTGTGCATTTAACTATAGCTGGACTAGGTATTAAGGATATAAAGATTTGCACACTGTTGTGCCAGCCCTGCTTTGATGCCTTCCTGGCTGTTTTTTTTAATGTATGCTAGAATAGTTTATTGATTAAGAGACCAGACATTCTTGTATCGAAAGACAAGAATGATTCGACATGTCTTTGTAATGCAGCTCATCTCCAAAAGGCAGTAATGGACAATGCAGACCTATACATCTTAATTCAGAAGTGCATCCCTCTGAGAGCCAGGGTGGTATAATGGTTTGTGTGTTTGACTAGGACAGTGGGAGACCCAGGGCTCAAATCCCCACTCAGCCATGGAAACCTATTGGGTGACCTTGGGCAAGTCACATTCTCAGTCTCAGAGGAAGACAAAGGCAACCTCCCTCTGAACAAATTCTGCCAAGAAAACCCTGATAGGGTCACCTTAGGGTTGCCATAAGTCAGAAATGTCTTGAAGGTACCCAACAATAAGAGTCTTGCTACTATCAATGCGGCTTATAGCCAGGACAGCATGCATAGGATTGCTGTTGACTTGATTCAATTGATAATGGTCTGATCTGGGTCATAAGCCAGTTGATTACCCTCACGTACATGCATCAGCCACAAGTAGGACAAGTCATATGGTCAATATGTTACCTGTCCTTTGCTTTCAGATATGCATGACACCACTGTCTCTTTTATGATGTGCGCTGGTAGCAAGAAGACAGAAGGCACGTGTTTCCTGTTGGCTTATTTTATATATCCTTAAAATCAAAATGAAAATTTGTCTCTGAAAGTCTTGTCAGTGACCAGGAAAATGTTTTCACACTGAATGTAGATGAATGGAAGAAAGTTAATACATTTATCTTCTCCAACTGTTTTGAATCCCAGGTCCTGAGATTGATCCATTTTGGTATGTGGGGCGTGGCGTTCGACCTATTGGCCGGTTTGGGAAGAGGCAGCTGAAGTTTGGTCAGAACAGCCAGAGGTCTGGGAGTAGCATCCTGGATCTACTATTGACTGCTTTACAACAGCAAGAAGCACTGGAAGCAGAGGATCATGGCTGGTGACTTTGTTCCTGCCTGCTGTACTTGCTACAAAATATTTTTCCCCTGTTTTAAGTGCCATCACCTTTCATTCTACACACACACACCCTGCCCCGATCTACTGACTTCTGTTTTACTTAGTTCAAGGGAGGGCAGACATCAGGCTTGGGGGATCTACTTTGTTTTGTGTTCACTGGAAACCCGAGATATACCCAAAAAGAGTTAAGCGCAAAAGAGTGGTTTGGGCAAGCAAGTACATTGCTGAGAGTGAAGTAACAAAGTATATACTCTGTAACAGGAATATATGATGAGCATCAGAATTAAGCTTATTCACCTTTTATGCACAAATCACCTCCTCATCCCTCCCTGCATGCACTGTATTCTTTTCCAACAGTTTAATTAGGAGAGGGTTGTTGCAATTGTTAGACATTTGGTAGTCAAAGACCCTTACCAATCTACAGTATCTTACCTAGAAATCTACCAGCAGATGCTGATCTACCTTCTGCCCATGCCAGCCTAGTTTTTCTTAGCTGACACTGACTTCATGTGCATTGCACTATCCAATCTAAATAGTTCATCCAATTCCAAAATGCACATCACTATCCTTTTTTTGTGTGTGTGTATATGACATCTTTGTTTTTTAATTATATGGCTACCCATTCAAAGATTCTCATATACAGTACCTGTCTATGCACAAGGAGCACTAGGTATGTGCCCATCAAGCTGATGGTGATTCATTGTGAGTAACTGTTTGTGGTTGAAAGGATAAGATGGATGCAGTTCCACTCACCTGATTTAGTCCACTACAACCAAGTGAACAGCAGTATCAGCCCTGACCGTGGAAGACATTTGGTACAGAATGTAGCAGCCAATCCAGCATGTGTTACATATGAAAACAAGGCCAAATATTGGATGTGAGGGGTTTTACCCAGTGCAGTGCCCATTTGCTTATGCAGGACACGGTGACATCTCATGCTGAAGGAGAGATACTCTGTATGAGATAAACTATAATGATAGCTCATCTTAAAAGTTATGAATGCATGAAAAGTTGTATAGATTATATCATATTCTGTATCATCTCAGTGTGTTATTATGAATGCAAAAACATTACTAAAATACAATGCATTAAACTATTAAACAGATGTGAAATTTTAGCTCCTGGCTGTTTTTAAGTCTGTTATCCATGACATAAAATAGGATATTTTCCTGTGCAAACTTAAGTAAAAGGAATACAGTTATGAAAGAGCACTGCTGTTCATTTTAAGGAGGCTTCTGCTAGAGAACTTCTCAGTAGTTTGTGCCCTGGGTTTAAATACTGGGGAGTGAGGGCTACCTAACATGAAATTGTCATGGGTGAGGTAGATCTCTTTACATATGCAACCTTAGATTAGTAGTGGGACTCCTGAATTTATTACAGGATTCAGTGGAAATGCACTGAGAAGCACACTATGGAAGGTCCTGTAACCAATGCATTGGGCTGCAGGCTGTTCGATGCTACTGTTTCTTTATGTCTAGAAGTATGCCTCAGTGAATGCAACCTATGAAGGAAGATGTACACAGTGTTAACACATTATTTTTAACAGCCGGCTTAACATGCAATACCTCTCTTCAACCAAGTACAGGCCGGCCCCTGTATTTGAGGGATACATTCCAAGACCCCTCCCCCGATACCCGAAACTGTGGAGAATAGGGAACCCTATTATTTTTAATCAGACAAACGCTGGGACCTAACCATAGAATAACATAGAAATGCCTTGGGAGAACATATTTTTTTCAGACTTGGATAAGTGAAACTGTGGATACCGAATCAGTGAATACGGAGGGTTGACCTGTATATCTAAATTCAACCCTTCTGAGTAAATTATGTTTTCTGTTATCAACCACGGGGCCCCAAAGTAATTTCCCCCAGAAATCATTTGTTTTACTCTATAATTTTTCTTGACAATAATACCTGCTCAGAAAGCAGATAACAACAGCAGGGCAAGTGTTAAGTTCCATTCAAACTGAATCACATTGTCTTCATTTGTTTTGACCATTAAACTATGTTTCATTAATAAAAAATACTCTAAATATAAATATTATTACTAAGGATTGAAATCATTTGATGACAAAATCATTTTTTGTGTGCTATAACATATACATTTTATGGTTTTCTTTAAAATTGTAAATTAAATCTTTGCACATTTGGCACAAGTAAAACATTGGTAAAAATTGAAATGCCACACAGCAGGCAGGGACTTCTTTTCTTTTTTGCATTGCCTACACAGTACACATTTTTCTCAAAGAAGACTGAATAGTTTAACATTTGAACACTGTAGTTGCTTTTCATGCCTCTTATGGAAAACATTCTATTTCAAACTGAGTTGTTTTATATCACACCAACAGAACAAAAGCCAAAGAGTTATCTATTAAAAGTGGTCATGTCTTGATTCAATATTACATACACTGAATTAGCTAATACTGTAGTATCATTGGACAAATATGTAGACCAGCTGTCATTTTTGACATTTGAGTAACACGCAGACCTGCAGAAACAAGAATCTGGGAATGTATTCTGGACAAGTGGAGAAAGAATCGTGTAAATAGGAAGTGAGTAATTTACAATTGTATTCAATCCCTAATTTGTAAATAATCTCTTATTAGATTGTATACTATATGGATCTTTATACACTGCAGACAAAATTCTGCCATCTGAATAGTCAAGTCCTATAAAAGACAAATAAGAACTTCATGCATGTATATGATGGCATTATCATGTCTGCAGGAAAAAAACAGTGAATGTAATTTTAGATAAAGCCCTAGGAATATATAAAACCAAACCAAGTTAATGATGTTAACATTGCTGCAGGTACATATAGTCATTCCTCCACATTTGCGGGTTAAGCATTTACGGATTTGATTATTTGCTGATTTGATTAATATGTCCTCTTTAGGTATTTGTAGGTCCTCCACAGAAGTTGACCACAGAATCATGCTGGAGGACCTACAGATGCCTAGAGAAGTGTTGTCCCAGGTAAAAAAAGAAAAAGTGGGCCTATAATCATGGTTTTCCCACTTTCAAAGGGCTGCTGCAGCCCTAACCTCCATGAAAGTTGAGGGCTGACTATGTTTCTGATGCTACTGTTGCAATCCTAAACCTGCTTATTCAGAAGTAAGTTCCATTAAGTCCTCTGGGGCTTGCTCCCTAGGAAGTGTGCTTTGGACTGCAGCCCAAATTCCTTTTTAAGCACCCCTCCCCATTTTTACAGTTAAGTAGTGGTGAAATTGTGAGCTTTTCTAGTCTTTTAATCTATACTTATGGCAGTAGTGGAGTTCTAATGGGCTAACAGATATCTGCATAGGAAAAGGGGTTCTAGCTGTATCCACTAAGAACACAAGGGTGTAACCTTGTGCAGAGTGTGACTGATTCTTATTGCGAGTATGAATCATTTGCCTCAATTTGAACCTGGAGGTCCCTGGAAGCAGACATCTAGATATGAGGAATATTAGCAAGAGGGAGCCATTTCTTTGATTGCATTGAGCCAAATTTTGAGTTTAATTACAATCCCCTTTCCTTTGATACTTATAAATACCGAGTCTCGACTACTCTAAAGCTGCTGCAATTAAAGTAATTTCTTTGCTGTTTAGACACATTCCAGTGTGCTCAGTACTTCTGGCTTAATTTAGCTCAAGACTTTCAACTGACAGCCTCACCCCCCTGATTCTGATCCAGTGCCAATTTTTGCCAGTCAGTCAAAGAGAGCAGATGGGAACCCATACCCACCAAAGAGAAACCTAACATTAGCCTTCCAGTTAAAAGAGGAATCAAAAACTTGTCCTTAAACCACATTTATGCACTTCCTAACAAATAAACTGGATGATCACTTCTACTTTGTCGAGCTCACTTTTCTATTTTAAAAATTTGTTATCCATAGATTTGGAAGTGAAGTTGATAAATTAGGTTGAATATTCCCTCCTGAGATAAGTCAGGTTTCAGAAAGACTGAAAGGCTAGGATTGATTTCAGCTGGGAATACATCAAGGTCTCCATCTGGCTTTGCCAATCTTGAGGACAGATGGGGTTTACAATGTATTTAGGTAAAAGTCTACTTAACCAGCAAACATATCTTAAATATGTGCTTTTAGGACATTCATATGCTGCTGAGCAGAGTACATATGCTATGATGAAATGCAAGGAGAAATCCCAAATGGAAAACTGCTTTCCTTCCCATGTAAGAGCCATTCAACATTCTCTCTGGCTATGCCTCTCCACAATCTGTTTCAGGATTACCAGTTACTCCTGGAAATCATCTTATTGCTCTGGCAACATCACATAGGACTAACTGTGTGAAGAATAAGGTCCCAGGACATATGGATCACAGGATGGATGATTTGACTTTTTCTTTGACTTCCACATAAGATATTGATCAACATTAATGGATGAATTAAGACTACAAAACATACCATGTTTTCTAAGACAACATACTTTAGTACAATTGAAAATGTGAGGAAAAGTGCATTTTAAAATGTGGAATCTTGCTTATATGAAGTTCAATGTCCTTCCTAGAGTCTCTTGAAAACTTTAAGGCAGAATTTCCAACAGCAGACCACAATGCTGAAGACTTGAACAGCTTGCTCAGTGAGGTATCCAAACAAAGCCCTATTACTGAGGCATTGTGGGTTCTTGAGGATCCATTTTTAATTGGATGTATACAATGGCTGTTATATAAAGGCACTCTAGTTTGCAGCCTTAGGCAGTGTGTTATTGGCAGTAAAATTCTGCAATTCTAGTACATTACAGCAGACCCTATAGTTGGTTCCTAAAATGGAAAAGATAAAATTAAAGAGATCTTTAAATAAACAAAGCAATATAAAGGTTGCAAAACTTCTAAAAGACAGCTACAGACTGAAACAGCTACCCATCTGGAAATCATATCTGCTTTCCTATTAGTCTTGTGAGCTAGAGTGTTCACATGCTAAATGCACTAAATTTTCATTCATTTAAAGAAAAAGGGTTACCCCAAAGGCCTCTTTCATCACCCAGGCCTTCCTTCCTTTCAAGGATAATGCATGCACACACATGTCCACACACCAAAATGTCATTTGAATAGTATGCTACAAAATCTGGTGTATGTGTCACAAAATGGAGGTCTCAAGCCTGCTTTAGTTTGAAACATGTTACGTTGTATGAATTTTAGAGTTTGACAATTGCATAAAGGAATCTAAATACTGAATACAAACTTTTACTTAGTTCCTACCTTCAAATCCTTGGCAGTGCTTTTTCTCTCCATTTTTGTTCTTTGTGTCAGAGATCCTTGGAGTATGAAATTCCTGTTAAATGTTTTAACAGGACTAACGGGAGAAGTATCCACATTTTCACCTGAAAAAGATTTTCCAGAAGCCTTCACAATTCTGGCTTGTGTTAAGCATAAAGGGCAAAATATATAACTTCTATCCATACATAATTTGTGACTAGTAGGGGGAAGGATGTCTCATCCTGAAGCACGGTGAGATGCTCCTACTGTTTCTACAAAAGTCTGAGGCCGGGTTCAAATTTCCACTGGCTGGATATTCATGGTTTCAGCTTTCACATGGAGTTAGGTGAGTGAAAATAATCTCCAAATTTTGGAAGGATTTTGTCTATGGGGTTGTTTACTTTGGCTAGAATACACCGCCTTCTGGGCAGAATGTTCTAGTCTCAGAGCTGGCCTGGATCCCCCATTACCATGACAAAATGGGTAGAAATCTGCATGCACATGCCAGCCAGTTTTGGCATGCTCCTTTGCCGCTGTTGCACATCTCACTCTCTGAAGCTGGGAAGGAGGCCCTCAGCATGTGATCAAGGCTGATCACTTGCAGAGACCTTGATCCCATGCTGCAGGCCTCCTTCCTAGCTTCAGAGCAACGCCAGCGGCAGTGGGAGACAGTGATAAAGCCTAGCATGCAAGTATGGACTCCTTCATTCCCATGCTGGACCCATCCAGATTTTCCCACATGACAGATTTACTCCAGTTTCCCCCTGGCTTCACTTCAGATGTCATCAGGACTGTCCAGAGGAGAATCAGGGCAAGAGCCCTGCAGCATTTGGACTGCAGAGCTCCAACATGGTGGGAAGGCAGGGTAAACTGCCCATATAGACAAGCCATATCTCACTTTTAAGCAAGTACCTCTGAGTTAAACACCATGCTGAGAAGCACCAGTGCAAGTCATGCCACTGTAGGTAAAACCAACAACATAAATTGCCTAGTTGTTCTATAATCATTCAGAGGAAAATGCAATCTAATACACTGAGAAGAAAGATAGCTAATATTGATGTTAGCTTGAAAAATACAAAGGCACAGAAAAACCTGGGGAAAATGAAATAAAATTTTCATTCTTCATTTATACCACCAAAATGTGACATTTGGCATAGAAATGAAAGAAAAACATATGTCACGAAACAATTTCTTTATAAAATGATCAGGATTTTCTTCTGAAATAAAAATGGCTTCTGTTGATTTTTATTCATCTGCTGTGCAATCCTACTATTTAAAGTCATAAACTGATTGGTACTTACTCCCAGGAAAATGTGTATAGGATTCCAGCCTTAAAATATTTTCAACTAAATGCTTTTAATCTGCTTTCAAAATCTCCAGAAAACTGACATCTTTAATAAATTCACTTCTTCATTATCCCTAATTTGGCTAGATGGTTTACTGCAATCTGACTATAACCTTGTAGTTATTAACGGCCATCAAGTCAATGTTGACTTATGGTGACCCGATGATGAGAGACCTCCAAGTCACTGTATCATCAGCAGCCCTGCTGAGGTCTTGCAGACTCAGGGCCTACAGATTAAAATTAACACAGTGTATTTCCTTTCAGTTTCCATCACCTTTCACTGGTGGAGCTGGAAGCTTTCGTCTCTGTTGTCTGGATGTGTCTATTGTGTGCACCTAAGGGAGAAAAAATAGTAGATATTAATGAAGAACAGTTAGCACTAATAGAACTGCCAGCTATGTAAAGGCAACAAGAAGTAGCTTTCCATGGGGCTGTCATTCACCACTCATATCAGCACACACATCTCATCACCTGAGGAGCCTTGTGAAAGGGATGTGGACTCTCATTTGAATGGAAATGTGGGCCAGCAGTGCTCTGCACATGGAAGCGGGCTTTGATAAAAAGGTCTTCTAATTCTGGACTTTATCATGTTACAGTCTTATAGTGTTATTATTCCACTTTAAATGCTATGGCTGCCTCCTGTGGAATCCTGGGATTTGCAGTTTAGGGAGAGGCATTTAGAACTCTCGGCCAGAGAGCTCTTAGGCCTCACTAAACTACAAACCCCAGAGTTCCACAGGAGGGAGCCTTAGCATTTAAAGTGGAATAATAGCACTATAACAGCGTAGTGTGATAAAGTCCTCTAATTCCTCCTCCTCTTCTTCCCATCATTTATTTATATAGCATCACTGTACATGGCACTTTACAAGTAAAAAACCAACAGAACAGTCCCTGCCCTCAGGCTTACAATCTAATTAAGACATGACACAAAAGGAAAAGGGGGTGGCAGATGGGAAAGTTTTAAATCCAGCAGCAACTGCCTCTCCTTCTCTCCCTCAGACGCCACAGCAGTGGCAGTTCGGATGGAGGGATGATCTTTCATCTGCTTCTAGGACTAGGCATGATGGAGCTGTGCTTTTTCCTTGCTGCACTGTACAGGTAAAGCTGGCTGCTGCTTCTCACCTGGTTTGTCTGCTGTTGACCACGTTTTCTTGTCAGGTGAATGCACGGAGCCACATTCAAGCCTGCTATTGTAAGCGCTGAAATTCTGCTTTCGATATCGGAAATCTTAAAAAACAAGCCACATATTTATGAGAGAGAGATTGAGAGAGAGATTGAGAGAGAGAGAGAGAGAGAGAGAGAGAGAGAGAGAGAGAGCTAAATCAAAAACAAAAGCCCCCATGCCTTGTATTGAAAATACAGTTTCCTACGGTTTCCTCTTCATTCTGAGCATTTTAAACATAACATAAAGATGAGCCATGAATTTCGATTTTGCCTATAAAGGTAGAATATGAATACACATCACAGTCTTTTTAAACACAAAGAAGGAATATCAATTGATCCTGCAGGTAGTAAGTGGGAGCACAGAATTCCCTTGCTGAAACAGCTTCACAGGCTACTGGTTCATTTCCAAGCACAATTCAAGTGCTGGTCATGACCTATAAAGCCCTATATGGCTTAGGTCCAGACTATCTGAAAGACAATATCTCCCTGTACCAGGGGTGGGAAACCATGGAAGGCTAGGGGGGCAATTAGCTCCCTTCCCAGGAGTCCTCAGAGGACCACACCTCTCCACCACACCTGCCCCCACAAAAAAATAATTTTTGCCCCCTAAACAGCCTCTAAGGGGCACAGGGGCATTTTCACCATGTTTCGAGGTTTTCCTGGGCCATTTTAGGCCCAGGAGAGGGGTTTTTAACAACAGGAAGTAACCAGAAGTCATTTCCTGTTCACTTACTGTTTCAAAAAAGGTCTCTCCTGGGCCTAAATTTGATAAGGGAAGCTGCAATATGTGGTGGAAATGTCCCCATAACCCCTTAGAGTATGGGGAAAATGCCCCCATACGCTTTAGAGGGTGCTTATGGGGCAAAATTATTGTTAAAATGATTATCCCCTAGTGGACCATTTTGGGGCATTTTGGGACAAAAGTTAATTATGCAAAATTTGTTTTTGACACTTGGGGGCCCAGGGGGCCTCCACATGTGGTGAAAATGCTCTCCACACTCCTAGAGTGCATTCAAAAACAATTTTGTGCCCCCCTGGGGGACTTTGGGAGCAACAGAAATGGTGTTGGGGGCCCTTGGGCCGCTACACCTCCTGCCCTATATGAACCTATCAGAGTCTAAAGAGCCACAGGGGAGGGCTTTTTCCTGGTCCTACCACCATCACAGGCTCATTTGGTCAGGTCATCGGAGAGAGAGCCTTCTCAGTAGCTGCTCCCACCTTCTGGAGTTCTCTTCCATAGAAGGCTAGGCTAGGCCCCCTCCCTGCTCTTTGCTGACAGGCAAACACCTTTTTCTACAAGCAAGCTTTTAATGATTAACTGCTTGCAAGACCCTTTTTATGGATATGTGTGTGTGAGTGTGCTTTATTTGAACTTTTGTATGCTTTTTAATGATTTTATACTGTGTATAATCTATTGCTTTAATGTGAATTTAATTGTGTTTAAATTTTTATTCTTCAGGTTTTAGCTGATTCTTTTTGTGAGTCATCTGTACTCCCACCTGGTCGGTGGGGAGGTGGAATATAAATGAAATAAATAAATAATAAATAAATTGTTCATCTCACCTGACGTTCTGCATGATGAACCTGTGCTGCTGCTGTTGCCACTTGATCCTCCAGGTCAGCCAGCTCAGATTCAGCAGTAATGCTGTTAATTCCACGTGCTGCATCCTCCAGCTCATTTAGCTGACCCTCTAAACCATAAACGCTGCCAGCTGTCAGATAGACCTAAAACATATGAATAGCAGTATCCAGTGAGTTTACTCTTTCTCTGTGGTATTTCTTCTGAACTGTATTTTTGTCAACCAAGGGCAACATTTTGCACTTCTTAATCTTTTCACTATTACTACAAGTTGCTTACGACATGCCTAAAATAATCTAGGTACTGTCTAAAAGACAGAGATTTTCAGAAAAGCCTGCCTACACAGGCTTATAGTTTAAAATGCTAAAACAAAACACAACAAAATGAAAAAAAGTCAAAGGGAAAAGAAAAGGGGAAGGGGAGAAGGAAGGGCTGGCTGGAAATGGAGGATTGATCCAAATATAGGAGCAGTGAAGGAAAAAGAAGGTAGGCAAGAGACAGAAATGGCTAATCAGAACATAAAGGACATAAGCAGTAGTTTTTTTTTTTTTAATTAATGTATGCCCTGTCTTTCTCCTAATATGGAAACTAAGGCAAAAAGGCACAGAGAAATAAGCTTCTTTGTTCATTCTGTTGCCTCCTTCAGAAGTTCTGAGGAAGCAAGATATTTCAGGGGTGGGGAGAGTCAGGGAAAACTGTACAGAGGTTCCTGCCCAGCATAGTGACTAGGTGGTATATTCTGGGAGTCATACTCTGAAAAATAACTCCTCCAGCTCTGGTTTGACTTGTGCATGACTGGATATGGGAGGCAGAGTGAGAGATGGGAGACTGAGAGCTGCAATATTTTCAGTTTGACAGTAATGAAGTTCTTAACCAACATTCCAGTCTAAAAATCCACCCTCAGATACAGGACATTTTCAGATGGCCCTTACCGCGCAAGCAGCCTCCAGAGGAATAACAAGGCTCCTACGCGGCAGGGGGTCCTTTTCGGACGCCGCCGTCCCTCTTCCGTGACCATTTGTGGCACATACATGAAGCTTTGGAAGAGGCCGCATCATATTTCAATCATGGAAGTTGCCCGTGATTGAAATATGACGCGGCCGCTTCCAAAGCTTCACGTACGTGCCACAAATGGTCACGGAAGAGGGACGGCGGTGTCCAAAAACGACCCCCTGCTGCGCAGCAGCCTCATTACTGCTCTGGAGGCTGCTTGCGCGGTAAGGGCCATCTGAAAATGTCCACAGTCTCACAATACAACCTCAAGAGCTCCATGGGGTGCAATTAACTTCTTAAGAGCAAATGAACTCAGGGAACAAAGTTAAGAACAAGATACATCTTCAGTTGTTAGATAAATGCTTCATAAAATATGCTTTATTTTATTTGTCTTTGAACTAGATATAATGATGTCCAAACCTTAGTCTATGACTTTGGCACGTCAGTTCAGAATTAATTATAATTTAAAATATGGTTATCATTTGATAACCATTTATCAAAAAGTTGTATAAAGCTGCTCATTTCACAAGCTTTTCTCTTCAGAAAAACTGAGCTGCTTTATTCCTACCCCAGCTCATTCCTGTGGATCATAAAATTGAAATGGCTTGTGGATCATAAAATTAGGTGAAAGTCTTCAAAACATCACATGGGGATGGGGTATAATCTTAAACTGATTATTATTGTTAGAGATTACAGGAAAGAGGAGGAAAATAAAAACAACCACCCCAGGAGAGAAAAAAGAAAGAAACCAAGCCTTCCAGTATGGGGATATGGGGAACATGAGCTGGTGAGTTGTATTTAGGCTAAAGGAGGTGAAGGGAAGAATGATACTAGCAGTTGTGCAACTTCAGAAAGCATTTGGCCGCTGCAAATGAACTGGTTCCAGAACAGCATTTCAGGAAATAATATTAGGGGGTTGCATTTTCACTGCATTCCATGTGAACGCATACATATGCTTTTCTCAAGCCCACTGGGCTATTTGCATCCTACTCTATGATTTCTGATGTGCTTACACTTAAGTTAACTTCCATGAATGAGTCAGTTTGTACAATCATTTGGACATCTTTACAATGACAAGTTTTAGCTCAAAGGCCAAGCTAGAAGGCTTTGCTTCCCCAAAAGTGGTTTAACATTACTTTTTCTGCAGATGATCTTAAGGCATATGGATGAATAAAAGATGAACAATATGAATTAACCTCTAATATGCTTGGGTGGATTCTGGAAAATTTAAAAACAAACAGTGGAAATACACAGATATGTTATTTTTTAATACCTCCACTCTGGGCACATCCTGGCACCGCAATACATTCTGGGCATGGTCATTCACATGGGAATAAAATTAATTGAATTCAGTGCAGGAAAGTTCCAAACAAATACATATAGGTTTGTGCTGTTAGACACTTATGATACGTTTCTTTGAAGGCACTTCTCTGTATGTGTGCAAATGTACTTATTTACCTTTCTCTGGTTGTGGAAAATGCCCTAACAGCCTTCTCCAAATGCTAGATTTGATTTTTCTACTAGGATGTAAGTTTTAATTTCTAAGGAACTTGATCTGCTAGTATTTTTTAGTGTACATAGTTGACATTCCAGCCCAAATGCTGTCCCTTCCTTAATGTCCTTCAAAAGCAGGACTTTCTACAGCAGGAATTCATGACTGCGTAGGGTCTGTGGCTGCACTTCCCACCCTTTCTGAAAAATGCAAGAATGATGGGTTGGGAATAGCATTTAACAGAAGAATTGCACCACCTAGAGATTTCTGGGGTTACAGTTCTCCACTTTTTAGCAAAGACATATTTTTTTTGGCAATGGGAGCACAAAATGTGGCCTATGTGGTGCACATTTCCCACCAGTGTTCTGCAACATGCATAGTAACATACATACAGTTGTCTGCCACTCTTACATTTTCTTCCAGTGTTGTGAGTTGCTCATCAAGTCTGACAGGATCTGTACCTAATGGAAATTCCCCTTTCTCTTTGTCATGGGTATCTGCTGGGAAATCACATGGTTCTGTGGATTCTGCTATGAGCTCCTCTGTTGCATTGATGACTTTTAGGACCTCAGTGGAGATGTTGCAAAGAGACGCAGCAGAGTATTTCTGTTTTAAAGAGGAAACAGTTGCACATTAGAAGAAATCTGCACATGTCATGAAACAAGATTAGTTTATATGTAAGTAAAGCTTCTCAACATTTGGGTGTCAGTGGGTGGACATTCCTCTTCAGTCACCTTCAGTGCTTGTGGCAGAGAATCCACCACTGCTCCTTGCAAAGTGCTCCATCATGATCCATTTGGGTCACCTGCCATTTCATTTGGCCTTAACATGATGATTACATCATATACACTAACTCTTGTGTGTACTAAATACACTATTTTATGCAGGTTAAAGGAGGGCTAGGTGGTGATTTATTTGTTTGTTCATTTAACGACCATTAAACTTGATAATGCTTGGGAAGACTACATAGTTTTACCAGGATAAGTTGCATAAGAGTGAGACTTATTTCAACATATGTGTACACAGGACTGTAATTTTTGTTATATACCACTGAAGGGAGAGTACCACCCATAGTTATCAAGAGATGTACCAAATTGTTACATTATGTTTCACAGTATCATAGAGCTGGAAGGGACCACAAGGTTCATCTAGTGCAACACTCTGTCATGCAGTAATGCACAACTAAAGCTTTCCTGAGATGGCCATCCAACCTCTGTTTAAAGACCTCCAAAGAAAGACGTTTCCCTTTTTATGTAATAAGAAAATGTTAGGAAAGGAATGTCAGCAAGATTTAACCACACCTATGGAAAGAAACTGGATATATCCATTCTAGAAAATGCTATCTCTATAGATCCGGTCACTGTGTAGAGCTAAAGACTACATTAAGGTCATGAAACTTGTCTTGTGTCCTGTGGCCCACAAACTTCACATTATTTATTCATTCATTTTAAAATGCTTATTAGGAAAGTTAATATGGCTCCATGGAATATTAATATGTACAGCTGTTTGGAGCATTCAGAACAAATAGCCAAAATGCTTCATAAAAAGATAAAAAAATCATTTTTTACATTTAAACTAAAACACTATGAATTTTAAAATACATGCATTAGCAGACAGCAAAACATATGAAGAATACACTCATACAACCCAACAGATACCCCTGTACCAACCCCTCAAATGCCCATAGGTACAAAAAGGCCTTCATCCACTTCCTGAAAACAAAACCAAGCTGGACAGGAGATCTTTAGGAAGGAAGTTCCTTCCACATGAGAGGCATGTGATCATTTTCAAAATGAATGGGAAATTTAAGACACAAATATTCCCACTTGTTTTACATTTATTCTACTATAAAAACAACAGAAAATCAAATGTGAACATGAAAAAATGAACATGGGTACATTTATTTTCATTTTTCAGCTTTATTTTCATCCAAGTGTGCCTGAAATTTGGCAAGGACTAAGTGCAGCAACACTTAGTACTGAAGAGTCAAGAATACCTTAGAGCAGGCAGTAGTCATGTTGCAGAAATCATGGAACAGCAGACCCACGGATTGGAAACTGAGTTTTATTACACCGGTGGGCCTGACTGGAATATCTTCCAAAGAGTCAGAACCCAGAGCTGTGATTACAGAATACCTTTATACATTAATTTCAGTTTGCAAAAAAAATTTCCCTCCTCCTTCGCTTTGGTGTCAGCAATTTCTCTCGAGACAATTTGTTGATAGTTCAAGGCAAGATAACTTAGGAACATTTAGGTACAGTTCAACCATTATTAGAGAAAGAATTTGTTTACCTCAGCATATCATATGTTTCTGGAACATAGAGTTGATTAGTAAGGAACATTGGCTAGGCCTGAGAGTTAAAGGAAAAAGACTTTGCAGAGTCCCAGAGTCTCATGGGCTATCTAGTCTGACCCCAAATAGTGATTGTAAGATTACAGCATTCAGCAAATAGACATTAGAGTCTACACGGCCACTACATTTCCCCCCTGAAATTAAATGATTAATTTCAAAGATAATTAATCCATTTCACACAAGTAAATCCCTATTTAATCCATCAAAGCATATCCAGTATTGATCTGTGTAGGATAGCAGGCAGGAAACAAAAGATACATGAGATGAGCATGCATAGTAGAACAACAATGAACAATGTCAACAAGAATAACATAAACCATCCTAGGTCCATTATAATTAATCTCCCTGAATGAAAACAATGAAAAATTCACCCCTGAAATAGTTGCCAATTGTAACCATATGTTTTCTGAAAACCTTTTGTAACAGAGGCCTTCCCTTTTGGTTATAGCATAAGACAATAAAATCAACATTACAGCATGCAGGTTAATTTTGTCTGGGATCTGACCGTACGTTGAGCAGCCTTATGGAACTTCCAGTCATCTGGTCAGCTGCAGTAAGGTCTAGTCCCCATCTTCTTTCCTCTCTAGTTGCAGGTTTCGATTTTACGTTGAATGATCAGCCTCCTGAGTGCCCATAGTAGAATCGAACCTGAGTCTTCTTGCCTGCCTCTTCAGGATCACCTAGAGTTTTTAACAAGTGCAATATCCCTAACACACTGAACTAACCTACTGAGTCTGTACACAAACAATTGCTGTGAATATGGGAGTGGGGAACAAATGCTGACTTTTTGGTTTGGCTGCTTTTGCACTCTGTGGGGATTTTTGAACTACATACAGTCAAAATTTCACTCAAGTTACTGCTTTTTCTGTAACACATGTGGAGCTATGGAACTTTAACTCACACCTCATTCCCTGGTTGGAAAGTGTGAACTTCTGTGATGGGGACTGGGGTATGTTTTTCTAACACATAACAGCATTGGGCTTGCAATACATTATCTAGCATTTGCACCTCTTGTTGCAAACTAACATTTACTAACTCTTGCATGTTCCCCCCTTAACTCAACCAAAATCTGGGGTGGCCTACTATACATTAATTCAAATGGGGATAAGCCAGTAGTCCTACGTGGGGTGCAATAAATCCTAAACAGGGCCAAGGGCAGTATTTCTGTCCAATTTTGCTTGGTTTCCTTGCACAGCTTAGCCAGATGAGTTTTGATAGTGTGATTCATCCTCTCCACTTGTCTGGATCTCTGAAGATGATACGCACAATGTAAATTCCACTGGATTTAGGGTGCCCAGTCTGCTTCTGCTTTTGTCATTCTGATGAAAGGAGCCTCTTCACATACCTCTGCTTGTGTTTTCATCTGCCAGTTGTCTCCTCCCTCTTCCATTTCAGTCTCTCTCTTTTCCTTCCATCTCATCATTTGTATTCACGCTGCCAATGTCCTTCTTGTCCACACCAGGCACATTAATTCCTTCTCTGCCTCTTCCAGGCTTTTTCTTTCATCTCCACATCTCCATGTCTTCTTTCACATTCTCTGTCATGCTGCTCCACCAGTGCTGCTGTGAGCAACTCCAGCTTCTTGACTATTTTCCTGTCCTTCTCTCACTTCTCTTCCTCATCTCTATTCACATACTCTACACCTTCTGTTCACATGCACTACACCTTCTGGGCTACTTCCAACAATTCCTTCATATTCTTTCCTGCAAAACCTTCATAACTCTGTGTTACAAAGGTCATGTTAACCATCCCCATATTATTCAGGGTTGAGGGGGTACCTGGGGATAGGCATCTAGAAGGCACTCAAGTTAAGCTCTAGGGGCTTCAGTGGCTCCCTCCAGTACTGTTGAGACTTTAGTCATGTTGACTTGCTTCTTTATCCCATCATGGCTTCTAATAGTAGGGTCTGATATTGGATGAGGCACTTTATCTGTTCCAGCTCATAAGGATCCCAGCAGGGGCGCCCTGATGGTACTCTCTCTCACATCCTCCTTTGAGCATCAGCATGATTCTCAGGAGCTCTGGCCAAAGCTATCTGCTCCTGCTTGTTGTGTAATACATCGCCTCTCTTCAGTGATGAATAGGGTTAGTAGCAGCTGCTACTGGCAGTCTAGCCAATTTCTTGAGGCTTCTCTGTATATGAGGTGTAGTGGGTATTCCAATTCATACAGTTCCAGGTCATTAGGGAAACCTTGTGCTGGTCAGTTGGAAGTCAGGCAGTTGCCCTGCAGGCCAGGGGTAACTTATCTTGTTTAAATGACTCTGATGACTGTAACTGTGTCTTCCTCTGTGAGTGGAGGAATAATGGATCACATTCCTGTACTTCCTGCTTTGTCTGTTCTGGTAGGGAGACTGGAAGAACCAGTGCAGCATGGGCAGTAAAATGAGGATCACAAGCAGGCATGGATCCTTTCTCTTTAGTGAGGGGAGCATCTTTTGGCTTATCCAGTAAGATAGGTGGTGGTAAAAACTGTTTTTCCCTTGGGCTGGGTTTGCATAGCTGCTGAAATTTAATTTTAGATGGGGATTCATCTGTAGTACAGGACATTTTTGCAAGAGTGTTCACAATTGACACAATTGTGATATATTTGTAAGACGAGCTGATTTCTCAGTAGCACTCGGCAGTGTTTAACTATATCTGCATGTTGTGATGGGGCTGGGCAGGTTTCCTCCCATGTGCCTTTTTAACCTCCTGTGTGCCACATGAGTTTTGCCTTTGAAAGGCATTCTATATCTTGCTTGCAATGTCATTTAATCTTTGCAATATAAGAATCAATGTTTCTACAGACAGTTGGCAGAATTCATAGAAGGGCTGAGTAGCATTATTGTAAAATATACTGCCAGCAAGTTCCAAGAGTTTATCTCTGTTTTCTCCCTGTCCCGGAGAATAGTTTACATTTAGATTCTGAGGAGCTATTTTGTTTAGTTCAGATTTCTGTGGTGTCTTAGGGAGTGAAGAAGCTGCTGTTGCTGCCACTGGGAAAAGTCAGTAAATTCTCATCTGTTTTTCTGCTTTGAAAGATCCCTGGGTTCTAGCATTGTTGCTGGGGCTGGGCTGAATTCTTTTCTTGCCATTGGGTGGCATTTTTAAGTATATGAAGTGATAATACCAGATAGTGATGGGAGGACAGTTCAGAAGTTATTAGTCTGTTGCCATCTTGCCCCTCCTTTCTTCATGATAAGGCTGCTAGTGCTGCACTTCCAGTGTAATGTAAGGCAGGGGTGCCATTGGCCCTATCAGGTCATCTCCCCAGGGAATCTAACACTGGCTTTAACTTAGTTGACTAATTTTCCTTTTCTAAGTACCAGAACTTTGGCTTGGGATCTCTTGGCACTTTTCAACCACTGGGGGGGGGGGATTCAAGGACCACTGTATCTCCTGAGTCAATGTAGGAGAACTGATTTGGATGTTCTGGGTCACCAACATTTACAGAATACACACACCAAATGTTATCTAACTTCAAAGACCCCTCACTGGGCCATTCTATCTCACAAAGGGATTGAACCCCATTTTGAAATTCTTTAACATACAGCTCAAGGGGTTGCAATCTTCTATGCTTCCCCCTCCACCCATGTCCTCCTTCCTAAAATAGACACAGACAAGAGACACAAGGGAAAAACAAAAAACGTGGACAGTAGGTAAGGGGTCCTATTGCCCGAACCAAGAGGAAATGGACACCAGTATCAAGAACCGCGGCAGTCACACATACAAACTCACACACACATTGCATATATTCAATTCACAGTCATTCGTTCCTACCTCCCACTTTTCCCAAATTGCCCCAAATTACAATATTACCACTTTTTCAATGCTTCAATGGTACAACGGTTTCACCAGTGCGCCCTCACTGCGTCTTATCTGAGTACTCGGGTTGCCCTTTAGGGGGTGATCAAGCCCCTCTTCCACTCTTATGGAGTGGGCCACAATATTTCCCTTGTTTACTTGCCTGTTTTCTTTGGAGGTAGGGCTGCTCAGTTTCCTTCTCCGTTTACTGGGTTCTCCTTGTGCGCGTTGCTGTTCAGGCAGCCATGGCACAGACTCCCGTTCTTCCAACAAATGGTTGGTGGCACCTCGAATGAGTATGCGTGCTCATGGCCCCTTCCCAGCCATGGCACTTAGAGCAGGCAAATGCCACCTCCTGTTCCATCACCTGCTGCTCCATTCCCGGCCAACGCACCATTTATGTTGCAGAAATCATGGAACAGCAGACCCACAGATTGGAAAGTGAGTTTTATAACACCGGTGAGCCTGACTGGAATATCTTCCAAAGAGTCAGAACCCAGAGCTGTGATTACAGAATACCTTTATACATTAATTTCGGTTTGCAAAAAAACAATTCCCTCCTCCTTCTCTTTGGTGTCAGCAATTTCTCTCGAGACAATTTGTTGATAGTTCAAGGCAAGATGACTTAGGAACATTTAGGTATAGTTCGACCATTATTAGAGAAAGAATTTCTTTACCTCAGCATATCATATGTTTCTGGAACATAGAGTTGATTAGTAAGGAACATTGGCTAGGCCTGAGAGTTAAAGGAAAAAGACTTTGCAGAGTCCCAGAGTCTCATGGGCTATCTAGTCTGACCCCAAATAGTGATTGAAATATTACAGCATTCAGCAAATAGACATATTAGAGTCTACATGGCCACTACAGTCATAGGGTTAGATAGTCTGAGTGACCCAAAGTGTATTCCCTTCTTTTCTTTCTATCCTGGTCCCTCTGTGATGTAAACTGATACTCCTAGGAATGGTTTTTCCCACCTCTTTTCTTCCCACAAGTCCTCTCTCACCTGAGAATGGTGTTCCCTTAATAAAGCCTTTAGTTTGTTTCTCCAAGTCATTGGTGTCTTTGCTCCTTAATAAGGATCCCTAACCACTGCATGCACTCTCTATCAGCCCTGAGGGAATAAAATGTCTGCAATTGCCATGCCACTCCTTCTTGTAGCAGCAGAAGGCATAGTGCACCTCTACTGAAAACAATCTTACAGAATCTCTATTGAATCTAACATGGGAATTCTTTCTGCAATCTGCCTGAAATTTGGCATCTATAGTATCCCAAGGGAGTAGTAAAATACCACCTGGACAGAAAGCAGCAAAGTGACAGGCAGCAGAAATCAAAGTGACTTTACCTTGAAAGGAATGGGGATATGAAAACAGACGTTAAAGAACAAACACAAAGCATTTGCAACAAGGCTAAAAGAAATGTAGCTCATTGTTATGGTTCTCAGAGCAGATCATTATCAGATTACCTTGGTATATGTGGGGTGGGGTGGCATAGTGTATTAAGAATGTTGAAGTTTAAAACCAGTATTTCAAGGGTTGATCAAAAATAATCTGGAAGCCAATAACAGACATGTTATTTGCTCCCAATGATTTATTTCTGTTAGCAAGTGGGTTGTAATGTTCTTAAGTTTCCAAGCCATATTTACAGGTAGGTCTAGATAGTATGTTACAACAGTCTAGCTTGGAGATTACTGAAGCATGTGTTACAATATCCATGCCATTTTTTTCTAGGAGTATAGAAGGACGTGAAACCAATTCTGCTGCTAAGGTGTACTCCTTGTCAAGGCTACCATTTGAGATTCCTGCATGGAGTCCAGAAGCATTCCAAATAGTACTCCAAATCCTTTGGGGGGACGGACAGACAAAACTTCATCCAGAATGGATCCAGTAGCTCTCAGACTTTCAGCCATCAATATCTCTATCTTGTCTGGGCTGATCACTAGTTTCTTTACTTATCAAATCCTTAAATGGCCCCTACTGACTTTTTTTGGAACAAGAGAAATAAACAGTAGTGATGACAGTTCGCCCCAAAATTCAAAACACACTCTCCCAGTAGTTTCATGTAGATGTTAAAAAGCATATGTGACAAGATGCAATCCTGCATCTCATGGGATCAGTTCTATGAGGCAGACCAGCAGTCCTAAGCACCACTTTCTGGAATCTATCTGTCAAGTAGGTCAAGAATCATTAAAATATGACAGCTCCAATCCCACCAAGCAACCCAGAAAATATCATGGTCAAGCTAAACTTGTACTGGAAAAAACCCTGAGAGATCTAAAAAAAAAAAAAAAACCCAATAGATTTAGCACCTCCATCTTTCTCCTAATTATTTGGAGGTGCAACCAAGGTAGTTATAGCAATGAAACTAGATTGAAAGTGAAAATGGTATGGGCCAAGAGAATGTGAAGAAGTCCTTGAACTGATGTCACCACCAATTGCTTAATCATCTTGCCAAAGAATTATACTTGTTGTTCTGTAAATTATCTAGGTAAGGGGCAGGAATCATGTGCTCTTCCAGATATTACTAGACTACAAGTCCTAGAAGCCCTAGCTAGTGCAGCCAATGGTTAGGAAAGGTGGAAACTGTAGTCCAACAGTGTTTGAAGGACAGCATGATTCCCTCACCTGACCTCAGTCCAAGTGACCTACATATATATGCCTTTTTATCTACATATATTTCTATATCTATTAAAATAACAGGCTCATATTTGCTTCTTTCATAACTGCTGAAACTAAGCACACACACCAAAATATATTACTATTTGAACTAATTGTCTGACTTGTCTCTCCCAGCTGCCAAAAATCAGACAATTTATTCTATTCTATATCTATTATCTATATGTAAACTACTCAACTAGTATAACATATGTGTGTAGAACAGACCTTCAACTAGACTTTCATTTGTGCTTTGTAAAGTGGGTCCCATGTTTCACACTGCCATTACTCAAGTTATCATCTCTATTGCTTCATTGTTGTCCATTTTCTTGAGCACTAGCAAAATACATGAACTGGAGCCCGTGGAAAAGGGCGCCTTGGGGCTATCATGCCCACCATACCCTTGTTCATCTGGTTGATTAGGAATGGGTAATAATCCTACAATGAACCTCTGAGCCTCATGGGAAGTGTAGTTCAAAACATATGGAGAGGAACAGGTTGGTTACCTCTGGGTTAGACTCTGAAGGAGAGTCAGGGAAATTGGTTGGCAAACCCCCTGCAATGGTTAGAAGCCATGGTGAAAATCTTCTGCTTACCAGCCGTTTGTAGGCAGTTACATTCTCCACTACTTAGTTGATGTAAAACCAGTTGGGAGAGGGAGGTTAAAGCTTCTGTGATTCTCCAATGATCTCAACAGCAGCAAGATCACTGGGTGGAGTATTGCAAAATGCCCCCACAATCTCAGTCCAAGATAGCTATCCTGGCAATGCCAAAATAGGAGTCATTCTCCTGCCATTGATAGCTGAACTATAGTGGAAAATGGGTGGATCTTCTGGGTTTTGTAGTCTGCATGGAGAATAGGCAAGGGCTATACGTACAGTATTTGGCCCACATGAGACTTAGAAGCATCTTGGGTAGAAATCAACGACCTTTACTTGAGATTTTGGGTACCGGTTGCCATTCAGTGGTAAGACAGATCAATGATCTGACTCAGTGTAAGGCAGATCTGTAGAAACACTGTGATTAAAGAGAAGAAGATTTGAGACCTTAGGTCAGAGGCAATGAGGTCTTCAGCCTATCAGGCAAATACAGCAGGATAATTAAAGCAGCTGGATGAAGCTACTTTACAGACATCAGAGATGTAGTACTTGAATTATAAAGAGCTTCTGTACCACTCATGATTTCCCCATGTTTTGCATTTACTTCTAAAAATGCCAATTAGTCTAAAAGAGATCAATAATATTAAAGGAGGAAATCAATGCTGCGGTGGAGCGTTTTGGGGTTTGTTGAGAGGGGCTTCCTTCTATTTCCCCTTTTTCATGTATTATTATTCAGTTAATTAAAAGCCCCCACAAAGCTAACTGAAATATTTTCTTCAAAGTATTCCCATCTTGACAAATGTTTCAGTCTTCAAAGGCATGTGCCCTAAGCTGTACTTTCCTTGAGTTTTTTAAAAAAATCTCTGCTAGTACTTGGGAGCTATTTATTAAGTCTTGCTCTTGCTACAATCCTTGATAAAGAGATGATAACATTGCTTTGAAACATTTAGAGCTCATACACACAACCAAGTATCACCAGCTACAAAGTGGTGGTGATGACTTTATTTCAGTGGCTGTGTAAAAACTTCCCTATGTAAATATAAGGAAGTCAGCCAGGAAAACCCACTGGATGACCTTGGGAACAGACTAATATCTCTGACAGCCTCAACTGATCATCAGAGTGTAACATCAATAAAAAACAACACATGTTATTGGATTTTTAAAAGAAAAAAGAGGAGAGTATATAGGATATGAACATGGGCTAGGCATGTATATTAATATAAACTGCCCATATTTCCAAAAACATTTTTTTGAAGTTGGCATCTATAAGATACACATTCATACACAGCTAAAGCAGTGAGATCTTCTGACAGTTAAGCAATAGATGGATGTATATTTTCCAACCTTAGACTGTGAGTCTTTTAGCAACAGTAAGAGCATGCAGGATCCAACCACATTGACTGTTAGTTAGGGTTTATGTTGTTGTGTGTCTTCAAGTTGTTTCTGACTTATAGTGACCCTAAAGTGAACCTTTCATGGGGTTTTCTGTGGCTGAGAGTGTGTGACTTGCCCAAGGTCACCCAGTGGGTTTTCATGGCTGAGCGGGGATTCAAACCCTGTTCTTCGGAGCTGAAGTCCAACACTCAAACCACTATGCCACACTGGCTCCCAGAGTCTATGTTAATCTAATTTAAATTAATTTAAAATAAAATTTAAAAGAACTCATGCAACGTTAGTGGTAACTGTATATATGTATGAAGGATGCCTTCCCTTTAAAAACAATTAAAATGTTTTTTCTAACTACTCTTTCCTCCTAGGTGATAATACCAACTATTTTCAAAAGTGCAACATGTATTTAAATTACTGCAAAAATATGCTTCTCTCTATGAGAGGGGGTGTTTGATCCTGAACAAAGATTTTCAGAGACAACTGTATTAGCTTAGGGTTATCCAGGTGATTGTGCATGTGTATGTGCCTTCAAGTTGCCTGTCGACTTATGGCGACCTCACAAATTTCATAGGGTTTTCTTAGGCAAGGAATCCTCAGAGGTGGTCTTTCCTCTGAAATATAGCCTGCAGCTCCTGGTATTTGTTGACAGTCTTCTATCCCAGTACTAACTAGAGCTGACCCTGCTTAACTTCCAAGATCAGACAGGATCTGGTGTCTTTGGGGTTATTAGGCCCTATCCAGATGATTAGCCTTATCTAATAAAGCTGTTTCAGCAACAATTGAACAAACAGTGGGGATGGCATACGGGACCTAACACAATGAAGAGACAGGAAATGGGCAGGAGAACCATTTCTGCAATTCTATAGAACTTTTAGTTGCTACAAGAGTATGTTTCTGTTTCAAAGCATGGGCTGCCTTTAGTCACTGATTGTCCAGTCTGTTATTCCAATCAGCCAAACAATGTGTTTTGAAGTCAGCTTAAGAATCCTGAATCAAGAGAAGGCTCACTTTATTTTTCTCAGGAAGAAGACTGAGATGGATGGATATGGATTCTTTTATATTCATGAGCATGTGCAGAGAAAGGTCAGACTAGTAGGTGGATGGCCAGTAGTGTTAACGGCCCCTTTGACTGTAATTTATTATGTCTGAGTCATCTTACTGCTGAAAGAGAGCTCATCTTTAACTCCTACAGGTGATTTTAAATGACAGCTGTCAGGTTTGCTTTGTTTCTCTGCCAAGCAACTAACAGGGAAATGACAGATGCTCATGTAATTTGTAAATACAATGACAGCTGAACAAGATCAAACCTCTAGCCGGAGCATCCCATAGTTCTACCAGCATTAATTGTAAAAACTGCTGCTTAATCAGGAACTCCAAGCTAGCAATCCTGCAAAAATTCCTTGCAAGAAATCCTGGGGGCCGTTTACACGATGAAAATGTCCTGGGAAGAATTCGTGTCGATCCCTGGCAGTTTACACGTACATCGGGTCGGGTACGTGATTTTCGGAAGGGGGGGCCACCTTTTATCCCTCAACCTGCGGGACTTCCAGTCCCACAGGTTGTGCTGGTTTTTAAAAAAGTCACTGGAGGATTCGGAAAATCGGAAATGTAAACAGCGGTCATCTTGGTACTGGGATGACCGGAAATGGTGACTGGGGGTGGGCTTAGAGCTCAGGGACCAGAAAAGGAGGGGTCAGTCACCCGTTCAACAGATCCAGCCTCACCAGCCGAAAACAAAGGCATCCCTTCCAGCTGCACGAAGGTTGATGTGTGTGTGTGCGTGCGCGCGTGTACTCAATTACCTTTTAAAATGGATTTCTACACTGCAAACCCTTCAGCTTTACCTTTTCCTCAACTGCATGTTACAGAGAGATCGTAGTAGCTTGGTCACCTCCCTGGCACATTAAAATATTCAAGCCTCTGAGCGAATTAGCACCCTTTAATTCCCCCTCTCTGTGTTTGTGTCTTTCAAAACGCCTGCCTATAGCCATCTCTGCAGCCAACTGTAGGGGTTAATATTTTAAAAAGGCAAGAGGAAAACCAAATGCTTGATTTCAAAAGGAAAGCACTCAGCTTGCTTTCAAAGCACTCAGCTTGATTTCAAAAGGAAAGCCCTGCGTCTGAACGAAAGATCTATCAGGATCTTTCAAAATGCTTTCTGCCTCTTCTGAAAGGGTTAAAATGTTCAAGAAGCAAGGGGGAATAACAAACCTCTGCCCCCCTCTCCCCCCACAGCCAGCCAATAGCATCGCTCGTGGCGCGGAACTCTAAAGGAAGTGCGTCACCGAGGTTGTGAAAACACGAGTAATTGCATCTTTGCTTGACGGCCAAAAAAAAAAAAAAACCTAAACAAAACCGGAACTATGGACGTGTAAATATCAGTCACGGGACCACCCGGGATATCCAGATCAGAGACATAAATCGTATAAACAGCGAGGGGCGGATTCGTGATCACTATGTCACGGTAGGCAACGCGACAATTTCTGTCGTGTAACTGGCACCCTGCTGTCAGAGTTGATACTTTTCCTTTTGAAATACCACCCTAGATTTAGCCCATGGATTTCCAGATGTTCATTCTCAGCATACCCTTCCAATTCTTAACTCTGAACAGCCAGTAGTCCCACCAATACTAATAGGGCTAAAAATGAATGCAACACCACAGCAAATTGCACTAGTTTTAAACTCTTAATTGCTTTCTTCCTTAGAAACCATCAGTGGTTTCTATGTGTATAATTACTCTCCAGCTGAAAGGTTAATGTTAATGTTTTAGTCATGAGATCATTTAGAAAATGTTTCTCAATGTAGGGTCAGTAGAGAAGTTCTGGTCTGTGAGCCACTGGCTGTCAGTCCGTAGAACCAAAAAAAGTCTGCTCATACCTTGTTAAGTGTGTAAAAGTGCCAGTGCCACTGCCTTCTCTCAACTCTGGCTCCACTGGAGAGCAAGTGAGAGTCTTCTTTTTCTCTCTTCCTGCCTGCCCTGACTGAACAGCCAGTTCACCTCCCTCTCTTCAACAAGCTTGTAGTTAACAAGTCTGCCACAAGCACACACATCTCTCCTATTATCTCTGCTGGGTCTCAAATCTCCCCTGTTGTCCCACCTAGAGGCACACACTGCAAGTATCACATTCATACATGTAAGATAACAGTGCTCAGGATTTAAGTGGCTGATATGTAAGATAACTGTTAAGTGGCCAGATGTTGTATTATATTTGTGTGCCTATGAATCTAAGAAAAATAAAGATAAATCACAAAGTATTCCCACTTTTATGCACATTTTCACTCTCTCTCTCTGGCTTTTCTTCGCAAACGAAGATTCAGGAAGGACTCATCCCGCGCTTTCTGCAAGCGCGCTGATGACTAAAAAGGCCAATCCGAGATAAACAAGTCCGGTTGCAAAAAGCACAGCAGAAGGTCTCCTTGGGACACACCAATTCTCCTTTTCTGCAAAGTTTTTGGAAGAGTTCAGAAGGGCAAGAAGGACATGCTCGCAGAATTCCTTTTGCCAAGATACCTCTTGCAAACGCTCTTGAGCCCCAATTAAGATCTAGCTGCATTGGAATGTGAGTGGAAAATATGTATTTGGATGTGAATCATAATTAAAAACAAATGCAAGGTGAATATGCAACATTTGCATTCTACAGCATCCTTAGGCACACATCCAGGATGCTCAGTGTCTAGCCACAAGTAAGGCAATGGGACTGCCAAATGGTGAGACAATTTAAACAGAGGGCAAAGCATTTGCTTCAACTGTTCTAAGGAGCATCATCCATTTTAACTCTTGTTGATTTCAGTGGGCAAGTTAAGCTCGTGGCTACATTTAAATCAAGGAGACTAAAAAAGCTGATTGCAAATTCTCTTTTAAATTTTGGACATAGCTTAGTGTCAGTAGAATCCTTAGACTCTTGGTTCAACTGTGATTTATAGTGTCTTATGTTTCTCTCAAGAAATGTCAAATCAACATTAGCCACACAAAATGAGTAAATAAAAGTGCTTCTATTTCTAATGGCTCAGGGCCATATTGACCTTATCTTTAAATCACCATGTAAACACTACAGGCTTCATTCTTAAGGTGCTTCATCACCAGGTCACAGAAGTGTGGCTGTTTATCAATCAATATATGTTGGATTGGTAACAGGAGCATGTTGATTCATCAGTCTTGAAGCTACACAATTCACTGAAGACGTCACAAGAATACTAAGAAAACATTACTGTATTCCTCATGCTATGCTATGCCCTCAATTTTGTTATTCTTTCAATTCACACTATTCTTAGCCTCACAGTAACATTGATTTTGTCTACTAGTTTATGACATCTTTTAATGAGTATCAAACCCATGTTCTGAGTATGGAACCTTGCTTTTGCCAAAATGGCTTCTCAAGGTTTGGAGAAACACAATATAGACATTATCACACCTGGTGTGATAGGTCCCTTCCCTTCAGTTCCCGGATGAATGCAGTCATGTGGCATGAGGGGGCCTGATTCACCTCCTTCTCCCATTTCTCCCCTCACTCTTGCTATTCCAAATCAGGCTGACTCCGTGCTGGTTTGAAATAGCAAGGGGGAGGGGGGGAGGAGGAGAACCAAGCCCCCTCATGCCATGTGACTGCAGTCATCCCATAACTGAAGGGAGGGGACCTATCACACCAGGGGCAGCAGCAGAACAACAGCTATATTGGCAGGTATTGATGATGGGGGGTCCTGCCAGCTGAAAGGGGTGCAACAGTAATGTGGAGAATGCAAAACACCAACAGGATAGCCACGACATTGACTGATAAGTACTGGCCAAAATCAATACTATCTGCTGAAATTCTGCTTCAGTAGCCTTGTGTGATAAAGTCCTAAATCTCTAGGGAAATAACCCTAAGAACACAGAAACAGCTTAGTGAAGACTGAGCATGCTCAGAGGGAAATGGAAAACAGAGACGAGGAAATGGAATGGGATAGACTATCCTTTCTGTCTGGCTATCTGCAACCCTGCATACTAACATGCTACACTGCAACAATTTGTTCCAAATCCCACTTAGTTACCCCGTTGGGGATATAAATACGCACCAGATAGTAATTATCCTACTTTTTAGAAACACAGAAGGACAGAAAATGCCCAATTTTTTATCCCAGTTTCCCCATTAATGTAGGTTCAAGACACCTTAAACAGATACAATACTAAGAATAATACCAAATTAAAATGCAACACAAATACAAAATGGGCACAAATCAGCATATGTGAATGAAAACAGAAAGCAGTACAAGGTGGTTTAACTACAATTAATTCAAGTGCTGTTGGGCCTTATTTACAACTTACCGTTGCTAGATTGTACCCATGTAAGTCTAGGAGAAGGAGCACAGTTCAGTAACATAGCATATATGGTACTATGAATATAGAAGAATCTAGACTCTACCCCAGATATCTTCACTTTTTAAAAGGATCAAATAAAAGACGACAGGAAACACCTCTGCCTGAAACCCTGGAGAGGCACTGCCAGTCAGAGAAGATGGACAAATAGTTGGATGTAGTAAAAAGTAATTCCTTATGACCAAATCCAATTATTAGTCCCAAACAAAATGGAACCATTGAAAAAACAGGCTGCACATACTTGTTGACTCATTTTCCATGGATTCAGTCTACTCTAGTTAAAATTAACAATTGGGTTTAGCTCTATGTATATATTCTCTTTTGTTTAAGCTTCTTTCCCCCCTAAAATTTGTGATAATTGAGGCACATTTCACCTTTGCAGCTCCACCCCCAAAAACATGTAGGAATAAGGATTACTTGTCCCTATAGGAGCCCACAGCTGTCAGACTTTGGGAGGAAGTGGATCCAGCACAGTGACTCATGCAGACAAATATAAGGAGCAGTTTCCAGTGGTGTCTCTGGCACCAGAGTAAAGGAATAATCTCATGCAGGGACAAAGTATTTGGTCTAACTGATGTTCTTAGATTCTGGAAGGCAGGATGAAAATGCTACTGGAGATTGGATTATTTGGAAGGAGGGATTGTCAAAGTTTATGAAGTTTCAGAAAAGGCTTTATTTTTAAATATGAGGTGGCCAAGGGCTTTTTATTTTCTTTTTACACATTCCCTAATACCTTGTGCTACTTCATATAGCAGTATAGCTGCTCTCAGCAGCCCAATGGATTTCTGGAACCCAAAGTCATCTCCCCTCTCCCCCACCAATAACATCTCTGGGAAAGATGGTTATATCATGATAGCTATATCATGACTGATATGTAAGATTACATCCGATGGCAATATCATGGTTATGTCAGATGCTACTTCATGACCTAAGGTTTGTCTCAGGAGTACTCTGTCCCATGAACCCAGCTAAATTGTTGAGAGTAATCAAGTCTGTGTCTAAATGGGCTTGGGCAGTGGGGTGGCAAAGAAGCAGACTTGGCTACCCTGTCTTTAAATGCAAGAGCATTATCATAGAATCATAGAATTGTAGAGTTGGAAGAGACCACAAGGGCCATCCAGTCCAACCCCCTGCCACGCAGGAAATCACGATCAAAGCATCCCTGACAGATGACCATCCAGCCTCTGTTTAAAGACCTCCAAGGAAGGAGACCCTACCACGCTCCGAGGGAGTGTGTTCCACTGCCGAACAGCTCTTACTGTCAGAAAGTTCCTCCTAATGTTGAGGTGGAATCTCTGTTCCATTGTATCCATTGTTCCATGTTCTAGTCTCTGGAGCAGCAGAAAACAAGCTTGCTCCATCCTCAATGTGACATCCCTTCAAATACTTAAACAGGGCTATCATATCGCCCCTTAATCATCTTTTTTTCCAGGCTAAACATACCCAGCTCCCTAAGTCTTTCCTCATAAGGCATGGTTTTCAGACCTTTCACCATTTTAGTCACCCTCCTCTGGACCCACTCCAATCTGTCAATATCCTTTTTGAATGGTGGTGCCCACAACTGGACACAGTATTCTAGGTGAGGCCTGACCAAGGCAGAATAGAGTGGCACTATTACTTCCCTTGATCTTGACACTACACTTCTATTGATGCAGCCCAAAATCGCATTGGCCTTTTTAGCTGCCGCATCACACTGTTGACTCATGTTCAACTTGTGGTCTACTAGGACTCCTAGACCTCTTTTGCATGTAGCCAGGTCTCCCCCATCCTATATCTATGCATTTCGTTTTTCTGCCCTAAGTGCAGTACCTTACATCTCTCCATATTGAATTTCATTTTGTTAGCTTTAGCCCAGCTTTCTAGTCTATTAAGGTCATCTTGAATGTTGATCCTGTCCTCTAGGGTATAAGCTACTCCTCCTAATTTGGTGTCATCTGAAAATTTGATAAGTATGCCCTCTATTCCCTCATCCAAGTCATTGATTAAAATGTTGAATAGTACTGGGCCCAGTACAGAACCCCGTGGCACCCCTTCACATCTTTCCAAGATGAAGAGGAGCCACTGCTGAGCACCCTTTGGGTTCGGCCAGTCAACCAATTACAAATCCATTTAACAGTTAACTTGTCTAGCCCACATTTTACAAGCTTGTTTGCAAGAATGTCATGGGGAACCTTGTCAAAGGCCTTACTGAAATCAAGGTATGCGATATCCACAGCGTTCCCTTCCTTAACTTTATTTTAATATGGGGGGGAGGAGCTATTTCGCACACTTTCAGAATAAGCCCCCTTCACACCTAATGCAGACACACAGAGCAATCACCTGCTTCTAACAGAGGGAGTGGACAGAAGGGTAGCAAAAGAAGAGAACTGCACCATGAAGGAAGGTCTTCTCTGTGTTGGATGCTTAGTGCATCTAATGAATTATCATGTTCCTGTATTGTTGCACAAAATATGTAGCGTTGCCCCTATCCTTGGCAGTAAAGAATAGTTTTTGATTGCTAGTAGTAGAAAAACCTAGAGAGACTAATAAAAAAAGGACATATTTCACAAGCGGTGTTGCTCATATTTTATTACTAGGAATAAAGAAATGTCTAAGGATCAATACTCATAGTGCAAAGGTTAAGTGGGTTGTTTATTAGCTAACACATTGTAAAACTGCTTAGAGAGTGCTTGCACTGTAAAGCAGTATTGAAATGTAAGTGCTATTGCTAACAATTTGTAAGCTGCTCTGAGAGCCTTGGTGGCTGAAGAGCAGGGTATAAATACTCTAAATAAATAAATAGATTCTTGTTTTCCTTTTGCCATATATTAAGTTTTTGTTGCATTATGAGCTAATGAAAAATAAAACAGAACACATAAGATGTACCTTTAAAAGTATAATACTTTTAAAAAATCATAATCAGATCCTGTAAAACAGGGGTCTCCCAACTTCTTGGATCAGTAGGCACATTTGGAATTTTGAGAACATGAGAGATCCCCAAAGGGTTGCTGTGATGGGTGTGATACAAAACATCTCAGAAAGGGCAACTGATGAGGTGAAAAGAAAAGGTGTCCAAGACCCTGAGGACACGGGCGCGTGGCCTTGTGTACTGTCAAGTAAAGCACCTGACCTGTCTTCTTCATTGTCCATGGAGGCCCTGTGGCATTTAAAGGGAAAAAAATACACACCCTGAAAATGGTATGCAGTGACAAACCAAATACCGGTAGTTCACTTTGTAGGCATTTAGGCTATCAGGAAGAGGGGGAAAAATAGGAGAGGAAGGGAACCTGTGTGGCCACAAGGGAGGTAGCATGGCATCCCAGGTGCTACCATGGAGATCCCTGCTCCATCAAAAAATGAGCCTCTGCAAAAAGAGTTATTACACTTTACAGTAGATCACTAACAAAGTCAAAAAGGACCAATCTCACCTGCTGAAGTGCTGAAGTTAAAAACTGAAGTTTTAGATGGAGATCAAATGCCTTTTGTTTTTCCTAGGCAGTTGGACAGCAGTTTAGAAAAGCAGGGAAGAGAGACAGAGATAGTAATTAGATGACAATGAACACAGCTCACCGAGAAAGAACTATGGAATGAAAGAAAGTCAGAACACACATACACAGAAAATATGTTATAGCTTCTACTTACAATTAAATGCTGAAGTCAGGCACTGAACTGTGCTTAATTTCAGCCTCTCCTCAGCCCACCATAACTACCCCGAGCAGTGGCTTGGGAGCTGTTTCTGCTATGGAGGGCTAGGCTAGCCTCCTCATCACCAGCAGGTAAAGACTGTTTTATTTAGGCTGGCCTTTGGCAATTAACTGGTTGTTGCACTTAAAGGGATGTGTGTGCTGTACTTTTATTGTCTTTGTTATATTTTCAGTTCTTTTAGATATGCTTTAAATTAGTGGTACTTTTAATAGGATAGTTCATTTAATTGTTATAAATGTTGTCGTTGTTGTTATTGCTATACTTTCAATTAATCTAAGATGTGAAATCTCTTGGATCCCATGTTGGGAGAAAAGTGGGATATAAAACCAAATAGTGTGCATGTCACAACCATATTTGGCAAGAGCTAACTGCATGGATCTTTCCTGCCTTTCATTGCTCTCCTTTCCATTGCCACTGGCTGTACCTTATTTAGAGAATATAACTGAAAAGGAAAGGTCATTTAAATGGCTCATTGCTGTTGTCCAATATTCTTGTTAATGCACACATGTAACAAACAAAAGTTTATAGTACACAGGGGTGGGCAACATGTAGCTCTCTAGATGCTGTTGGACTGCCTACTATCTATGACCATTGGCTATGCTGGTTAGGGCAGGTGGCAGCTAGAGTTTGGGGCTCCAATATCAGGGAGTGATAAATCCACTCTAGGATTTAGTCTGAACTATGACCTGGAGCTAAACTATCCCCAAAATAGGTCCAGCAGTTTGAGATCACTGCCCCACTGAACCTGGAGATACTTGTCATCACTGGCTCATGGGAGTTGCATTCCAACAACATCTGATGGGTCACACATCTCCTAATCCTTCAACAGATTAATAGCTTGCTTGTAATCGATTAATTTAATGAATTCTTTATCTTCTCTGAAATTGGATTTAATGTTAAGGAAGACATCTTTTTAAAATTTATCTTGAGTTTAAGATGAAATAAGCAAAAGTGATCATTAATTGTTAGATGGAAGTTCATCCCAAATATATTTTTGTTCATCAGATTTTAGAATGTAAAATACGTAGAATCATGTTTAAAATAAAGATGTGCAAATTCCATCAGTCCTAAAAGAAACTGATTTCAACTGTTCTAGTTATCTTGTCATTAAGGACCTTCTTGTCAGATTTGCTTGGTGAGGCTGGGAATATTACTTTAAAAAATAAGATTCAGTTCTAGTTCTAAGCCCTCAAAGGCATTAATGATGTTATAGTTACATTAAAAAAAAACAACCTTTGGATTTCCCATTTCTTAAAAGCAACTTTTCTTATCCACTGTCACTTCCAGATGCAAAACAAAGTACAAGGCAGTAGCAGAAGGCACAGGACAAACCAGTACTTGAGCTATATGATATTTATCCCACACTATTTAATGAAGACACACTCCCATAACTACAAAAATCACTGCAATGGTAGTAAAACTATTTCTATTTAAGTTACAGTCATAAAATGATATATTTATGTTTTTGTTATGGAAAACATATTACCAGTAACTAATTATTTGTAACTAGTTACTACTAAGCTCAGTAATGGGAATGGTCTTTTCTATCATGGTCCTCGGTTTATGGAATGCTTTCCACAGGGAGGTCTGGGTAACACATTCATTGTCCACTTTTAAATAAGGTCTAATAACTTCATTTTTTTGGCAAGCATTTTAAAGGAAATTTGGCTTTCTTGCTGTTTTTCTCATCATTTCTTTATTGTTTTGTTATAGTTACAGTGCTTTAGCAAATTGCAAGTCACTGTAAATGTGCATTTTGTTGAAAGTTTTTATATATAATTATTATTATATTACTATATTATTATTATTATTATTATTATTATTATTACATGAGTATAGTTTAAAAGCCATAAAAGTTTCCCCTTCCAAAAGAAAAAGAAACATCATTCAGCTTTCCTTTTAAAATAAAAGCTGGTGCAAGAAGGAAGAAGCAGATATGCTGCAAGGTGACACATTCCCCTTTTAGTCAACAAATTTATCAGTTATTGTGATTAATTAGAAACTATAGAACCAGCATGGTGTAGTAGTTTGGGCATTTGAATACAACTCTGGAAGCCAGAGATCGAATTCCCACTCAGCCACGGGAAATCCACTGGGTGATCTTAGACAAGTCACACATTCACTGTCTTCAGAGGAAGGCAAAGGCAAACTCCCTGTGAACAAATCTTGCCAAGAAAACCCCATGACAGGGTCGCCTGAGGGTGGCCATAAGTCAGAAACAACTTGAAGGCACATAACAACAACAATAACAACAAGAAGAAAAGTTTAACAGGTGATTAAATGTCTATTTTTTTCAATCTTTGTTACTGTCATGTACCTTAAAGTCATTTCTGATTTATAGCAACCCTAATGCAATTTACAGCAACTTTAAAGCAAACCTATCATGGGGTTTTCTTTGCAAGATTTCTTCAGAGGGGTTTTGCCATTGCCTTCCTCTGACGTTGAGAGAGTGTGATTTGCCCAATGGGTTTCTGTGAATGTGTGGGGCTTTCAATACTAATATTCAAACCACTATACCACAGTAGCTCTCCATTTAATTCAGGCATAATATCTAATCAAAGCTTACAACTACAGTTCTATAGATCTGTTCATAGTTTTTGCTGCCATCTAAATATATGAAGCAGATACTTCCATAATATTACCATTTACCACTTAGAAAGTTTCTAAAGTTTTTGCATAACATGATGTTGGATGAGCACGAGTTACCCAGTGGGAATTTCTAATCTTTTAACATTCAGATGAAGAGAAAGAACTATATAGTGTGTGATCCAGAAAAATGGAAACACTTGTAATAGCACATATATTGTTATTGTAGTCATATATAAATGATATCATTTATATAAGCACATACGTATATACAAAGAGAAAGAGTCTAGCTGGGATAATAGGCCTAATCTACTGACTTGATTGAGAGATCAGATCAGAGAGATCATTTAGCTCTTCCTTTCTTTCAGTTGTTAAAATACCTGCAACCATACCATCCATAGAAGTGGGAGAGATAGGTCACTAGGGCAACTTAGGTAAGAGACCAGTTGCCATTTGGTTCTTCTTCTCTATGAATACACCTATTGAAACAGGTCATTTTCAGGGATAACCACACTCCGAAGTAAAGCAGTAGTGTAGCAGGAAGGCTTCATCTTCCATATTTCTATCTTGCATGACATCGTTGTTCTTTTGCTTTGGTCCCATGGGAGACCAAGGTAAAACCATGTCTTTTTGCTAACTGGAAAAACCCATTAGCAAAAAGACACAGTTTTACCTTGGTCTCCCATGGGACTGGAATGGCAGAACACCATAAGAACAATGATGTTATGCAATAAGGCAGAATGGAAGATGGAACCTTCCTGCTGCACTGCCGTTGTACTTCAGACTGTGGCAAGCCCCTAAGAAATGGTTTGTGAGCTTGTTTTCTTCTTCCCTCCTCTTCCCTTTTTCCTTGTGTGCCTTGCTTTTGAGATTATAAGCATGTGAACAGAAACTGTCTTGTTTTTAATCTCTTTACAGTGAATCTTAGATAAATTTTAGATTGGGGTTGGCAACATGCAACCTGCAGACTTGCTGTTATCACTGGAAATGTGCTGTCAAAATTTTTACCACTGCTGGTAAAAAACCAAACCAAACAAAAGCCTTCTGTGTTGTTCAACTCTTCTGGAAAAGGAGACATTTTGCAGCACAGAGACCTACTACAGTTGCTATTGAATTTTGGCAGCAATTGTATCAGTGGTGGGAAACTTAGTGATGGTCATCTACTTTGGCCAGTGACAAGGCAGCCCCTGAGAGAGAAAGAGATCGAGAGAGATCTAGTGAAAGCCTTTGACATGGGGAAGTTGCTCACCCCCAATTTAGATGAAAAGGATCATGGTGATGATGGTGATGGCCGATGTTGAGGATAACTAATTCATTGCTATTATGATTTTGGACATTCCTGCAAAATAAATCACCAATTCTATTGTTGTTGATTGCTAGTTCCTGTTGCCAGTCTCCTTGACTTGCTGCAATGTTGCTTCAGTTAAAGATACTATGCAGATTTTTTTTATTCAACAGAGTTTAGTATTTATAGGCTTGTTAGTATATGGCAAAGTGAAGAAAGCCTTGTCAAAATGTTATTAGTCTAAATGCTGAGAAACACAGAATCATGAGGGTTTGGAACACACACACACAAAGAATGGCAGGATAAAAATGGTGCAACGTCTTACAGACAGAACAGGTAAGTGATACACGGAACTATGAGAGAAAAAGTGAAGAGAAGTTAATTGTTACTTAGCTGCACAATACTAAAAGGGTATTCAATAAAATTAACTACAAACAACTTTAAAATAGATAAGACAATTTCCTCCCACACAGAACTGATAACAGATTCTGTAATGTAAGTTTTCGAAGAAGTAGCTGCGTTAGTCTCTTGCAGCCTAAAAAGGAGGAAAGAGGAGGGTGGAGATATGTGGCAGCACCTTTAAGACTAACTAGTTTTTATTTTTGCACGAGCTTTTGTGGCTGTAAACCCACTTCTTCAGATGCAGTACTGAGTGGTATCTATGCTTCAGGCATAAAGCATATTTATACAGCTATAGAGTGGGATAGAATGTAATAGGATCAAGAAAGATGAAAATCATGACCCTTGTTCTAAATTCTCAAAGGGCTGCATAAGGTGATACAGATCTTTCAAAATTTTTACAGTGGTCACTCAGTGTTGATGTGTGAAAGCAATAAATCTGCTTACCAAAATTCAGTTTCCCAGGGTTCTCTCTCTCTAAGAAGATTCCTTTTGTTATATGTACAGTAGCAAGAATGCTTGCATTAATATGTGCAGTGTGCCATGAATGTGCCATGAATACACTCTTTGGATATTGCCATTTCTAATGTCAGACTATCCATTAATCCTCTTGCTTAGAGACTGTTCTGTTTGTCCAATGTAGAGTGTAGAGGGACGTTGCTGGCATAGGATGGCATATATCACATTGGAGGAAGAGCAAGTAAATGTACCTCTGATGTTGTGGGTGATGTTATTGGTCCCTGTAATATTTGCTCCCAGAGAGATGTAGGGACAGAGTTAGCATTTGGGTTTGTGGCAGAGTCTTGTCCCTGTATTACCATTCATGTTATGCATCCTGTTATAAGTGAGTAGTAGCAGTGGTCATCTACAGTCCCCAGCTAAGACCACTCAAATGCATCATTAACAAGCTACAACCAATTCTGGAGAATAACACAGCCGTCTCCCAAGCTCTGGGAGGCAGGCCTTTATTGGCCTACAGCCTCCAAATCTTATATCCAAATCTCAGTTACAACAATCCTACAGGTGGCTATTGTGAAGTAAACCCTATTGCCCTCAATGGGCTTACAGCAAGAAAAGGCTTTTCAACTAAAATAGTTAATAAAGTATGCACGTTTCAGCACAAGAAGCTGAAGAAGGTATTAACATGGAAATGTCAACCAAAACAGCAACTGTCCTGAACAAAACCATTAAAGCAACATATTCCTCATCATATGGACCAGCAGCACATTTTGAAATTCCATGCCGCTGGCAGCTTCAGGAAAGGATATGGAGACTTACAATGTCATGCTGTCAGGCTGTATGGTGGCCATGGCTGGGCCTACCATTAGGGTCAGCAAAGGAACTGCCTGAGGTTGCAGATTGTGTCAGGCACCCAAAGATTCCCCCCTCTCCAAGGACAGAGTCTTCCTGTGTATTATACCATCTGTCCTGAATCCCCTAAACTAGCTTGCTACCCTCAGATGTGGTGAAGGCATGTCGCTGTTAAACTTAAATCTGCCATTCCAGTCAGCTGCTCTACAGGGCATGGTGATATGTATGTGTGTGATTTTGTTCTTTGCCTTGGTCAGAATGGCTTGGGCACCCTTGGTTGCGACTACACAGTCAGGGGGAGGTTGAGGTAAATCACTGCTGTACAATTACCAGCTCTCCCCAAGTTGTACAGCCTGTTCCTTGCCTTCTTTGTCTATGTTCTTGCAGTTCTGACCTTTCTTAGGAATACTGAAATTTCCTGCTACTGCTGTTTCAAATTGTTTCTCCCTCATGTGGGAAAGATGATCACAAGTAACAAGTTGTGAGACAGAGGCTGGTTCTGCTGAACAATTCCAATGTACAATTTATAACCCCCCTCCCGCAAAGTGGATTACTTATTCTATTATTTTTATTACATTTATAGCCTGTCCTTTCCTCAGTGTATAAAAGGCAGTGTACATAGATCTCCCTGTCTCCATTTTAATTTTCACAAAAACCCTGTGAGGTAGGCTGAGAGAGGGTGACTGCCCCAGGTCACTCAGTGAATGTCATGGCTCTGTGGGCCTTTAACATGGATCTCCCAAATCCAACATTCTAAATGCTATACTATACTACACTGGCTATTGTTATTACAGCATTCCAACATTACAAGTTCAGTCATGAAAGTGGTTTATTAGGCTTCATAAGGTGGGAAATGGGTCTTGAACATGTTATTTGCCAACTGTTCACTCATCAAGTGAGACTTACCTTCTTTAACTCCTCCTGAATGCATTTACCACTGTCTTCTGAAGATACATAGGATTTCTGGTTCTCAGATTCTGTTCTAGGTTCTGACATCTGCTCTTCTGAGGAGGTTTCCCTACTGTCACTCATTTTTGCAGCCAGTTCATATAATCTCGACTTCAGCTTTTCTTCTAAAGGGTCTACCTTGGCTTGATGCTGTTGATCTTCACTGCTTATGTCAGTTTCTGATAAATCATCAGATGCCTTATATAATTAAAAAGAAAAGGATAAAAGAAATGACATCTCAAAGAAAAGGAAATCAAAGTTGTATATACAAAGGCTATTTTACACTGATTTTGATGATTGCAACATACACTGAGATGCATAAGGAGAAATGGGTTTCCATTGCTCAACAGTATGCACTTAAGATAAATCCATTCTCTCTAGATAACTCCATGTTTGATTTTGTACCATAGCTTTTAAGCACTATGTGATATGGTAGATATCCAATTTTCCAAGACAAAACAGAAGCATTACTGTTGTTATCTGTGTAGCTTTTATGTACTCTTCGGAGACATGGTGAATGCATTTTGCATCAATTTATTTCAAACTCAGAATGGAAACAACTTTCTCTTATTACAACTGTCAATTAATTCATACCCTGGTTCTTCAACAAGTTAATAAAAACTATCTCCAGAAACAGTGAAGGTGGCCTTGCTAAGACCTGGGGCTTGTCTACATGCGCTATTTAACCCGTCTTGGCCCCATCCTTGAGCCCTGCAATCCAGATGGCATTTAAGTCCAGTCCAGATAAAGCATTTAAAAATAATACCTGTGAAAAACAAATAAAAACAGGCAGCTGGCAAAAAACAGATTGGGCCCTGCATGATCGCAGGAGCCCAGACCACCAGGATGGCCCATTGTTGCAGCTGCCATTGCCCTTCTGCAACCAGGAAGCAGGCCCACAGTATGTGACCAGGCTGGTCATATGCCTTGCTCATGTGCTGTGGGTTGGCTTCCTGGATCTGGAGAGTGGGATTCAGACAGTGGTGGCTGGAGTGATGGACTGACATGGCCGTCTGGACTTCCTCCTGTTTCATGCTGGTAATGAGGGAGGAACGGGCCTGATTCACCATCAGGATACACCAGTGGGAAGCTGGCATATTCTGGCCCATGTAGATGAGCCCTTAGTCTCATATTTCACTGTACTCATTCAAACAGAGGATAATTGTGAATCTGGAGAAGGAAAAAAGCCAGGATGACAGGTCTCATCACTGCAATGGTCTGCATCAGAGGAAAAATATCCAGCTCCTAGACATCAGTTGCTTCTTAGAGACACCAGAGACCAAAGCATGAGCCTGCCAGAGAGAATCCAGCCCCTCGCAGGGGAGCTGGAGGCTGATTCTGAGGCAAAGCTACCCCAAAACCCCAGGGTGAGAAGATACAGAAGTCCGAGCTAGACCAAGACAAAGTGAAAAACTTCAATAGAAGACACATCAGGAGAAGATTTTCCTAAGCAGTAGATGGCATGTGAAGGAGACTTCAAGCTGCAATTGTTGAAGAACCCTGCCTGACTCCAGAGCCACTGTTAAGGACATCTTGACTTTCCCATCTTACTCCCTGCTCTTGGCATTTTGTAGATTGCAACTTAACACTGATATGCTCCACTGACTTCTTTTGTGGCTACTCCCTGTTATGATTGTCAAGCCAGGAGTATCTGATCTATTACACAACTTTGGCTTGACTTCTGACCATCTCAATATCTGCTCCTTTGAGCTGCCTTGTCACTGTTCCTCATGGAAACCAACTGTGGTCTGGCTTTCTGATCTTCATTTCTACATATTCCCATGGTACTGCTTCTTTGACCAGCCCCATTGGGGCATTTATAGCCAGGACAATAATGAAGACTGCACCTTGTATAGGAATATAACAGAAACAAATGGGAGAGGGCCTCCATATCCCCTCCCAATCCCACCCCTAACATCTATCTAAAATGGTAGTATAGCTGCAAGCTCACAATGATCTGGACAGTCAGGAAAAGGAGTATGCTTGTTTGGGCTGTTTGGTCAACCATAGTTTTTTTGGGTGCTCAGTTCAAATTAAAATTATGGTCTTTTGCTGTGTGGATACCAGTTGGTCTAGACAAAAGATATGAACCATGGCACTTCAGAGGAACTGCTGTCCATGCTGGCTGAGGCTGATGAGAGCTAAAGAAAATTGACAAAACACACTTTAGTTGATGGGGAAAAGTTGCATAATTTAGATAAATTATTCCTAATTTGTGGATTTGCACAGTGAGTTTTGGAAGTGCGCAAATTTCAGTGCAGGAGGAAAACAGAGTCTCAGAAACTAAGAGAAACTAAGACGAAAGAAAATCAAGGTTGACTTTAGAGATACAATGCAAGACAGAGTTGGGAGATTTTCACATCCCTAATACAGAGGCACACAGAGAATCTGCAGAAAGTGAAGGGAAGAGGGGAGAGAAACATGTGCTACGTTATGCTTTCATGGGCGGGGTATGTGAAAGACAGTAAATAGCTGTGAGTTGGATAATGAAGTTCACACAGAAAAATACAGACACGTAATCAGGTCCTGAGAATGAGAATCACAAAACAAAACAAAATGAGGTTTCCATCTACACAAAGAATGTTCAAAAGTAAGTATTCTTATCTTACTCTTTTAATCTAGAATGAATTTAAATCCAGTGGAATGTATCCAACTTTAGGTTGATGCAATTGGGCTGGATGAAGCAGAAACCCCCCTCCCCCACCAACTTCCATATGACAGTCACTCTAACGCCAAGTGTAACACCCAAGGTTTTGGTGAGTGTGACACCAAGGGCTACACCAATGGGCAACCTTGAGGCTTGGAGGAGAGTGGGTCTCCCCTCCAGTTGAGCTAAGGCATATTTTGCGAACAGGCCTCTTCTGTCCATGGATGGCAAATTTTGGACACACCCAGTAACTGAGGAGCTATACCCACTCCAGGCTCCACCAATGATCATTTTCACATAATTGTTTTTTAAAACTTTACGTATCTTGGAAGAGTTTCTCCCCATAGAGACGTTCAATGTGAAGTCAAAGGCTTTCATGGCTGGCATCCATAGATTTTCCTTGTTTTTTTTTTTTTTTCTGGGCTGTGAGGCTGGTGTTCTGGAAGAGTTTACTTCTGACGTTTCTCCTGCATCTGTGGCTGGCATCTTCAGAGAATGATTGGGTATGAGTGTGTGTGGGATTTATATATTGTGAACCCCTGTTGGGGAGGATAAGTAAAAGAGTCCCTCTCACAGCTGCAGGAGTTTACTGCATACCATGCAGCTGTGGACAAGTTTACACAGGGACCACTAAACGCAGTGTGCAAACACGAATCAAGGAACATCAGAGACACTGCAGACTGGGCCAGCCAGAAAAATAAGCAGGAACAGAACATGTTATAAATCAACCGGGACACAAAATGTTATTTAAAAACACAGAAATTCTGGACCAGGCCAACAACTATCTTGTCAGAATGCACAGAGAAGCTATTGAAATCCACAAACACCTGGACAACTTCAACAGGAAAGAAGGAACCCTAAAAGTAAACAATATTTGGCTTCCAGTTTTGAAAAACAATAAACTCAACACTTACAAAGGAATTCCACTCAGGAACAGGGGTTTTCCAGCAGTTAATGGGCCATCAACTAACCATTAGCCAAACAGAGACTAATCCCCCTTGCATTTCTACACCCAGAAACTAACCATTCCAATACACAAATTTACATATCCTCCCCGACAGGGGTTCACAATATATAAATCCCACACACACTCCTACCCAACCATTCTCTGAAGATGCCAGCAACAGATGCAGGTGAAACGTCAGAAGTAAACTCTTCCAGAACATGGCCTCACAGCCTGGGAAAAAAACCAAGGAACATCTTTTCATATCTTGTAATTCAAATGTAATAGCATCATTTGTAAAATGTATACTTGAATTAAAAATGGCTCTCTCTTAAAACTTTTTTATCTTATGGTAACAACATTCTTATGCACATACAACAGAGTTTTTTTTTTTTTCAAGTGCTCAGTAGTCTTTGAGAATTGTTCATAAAAAGACAAGCTCTGAGTTGGTTTGCAGTTTTAAATTGGATTCTTTCCTGGATAGCAAATTAAGCACAAGCACCACCTAGTGGAAGCAAGGAAACCAAATCCTATTTGTATTTTACCAATTTTGCTAATACCTGTACCTGTACAAATTGAATCTCCCTTATCCAAAATGCTTGGGACCAAAGGTATTTTGGATTTTTTCAGATTTTGGAGTACTTGCATATACATAGGGATATCTTGGAGATGGGACCCAAGCTTAAACACAAAATTAATTTATGTTCTATATACAAATTATACACTGAGGGGTAGTATAGGCAGTGAAAATAATCCTGATAGAATCTGCAGGAAATACCTTTTGTCTCAATGAGATCTCACGGTGATTTGCCTTATTCAGAAGGAGGGGGGAACTACAAAAGCTATGTGGGAAAAGCCTTCGTGGCTTTCCCTGAATTTTTAAAAATAATGTGTGGGAATGCGCATTGCTGGTTGTTTGGACAATCGAGTCAGTATGCTGCACATTCTCAGAGAGGCGAGGAAGTGGTCAGCTGATTGGTCAGATGTGTGCTTGGGCGGGTTTGCGATCCAGGAAGTGGGCAGAAACACTATTTTGGATTTTCACATTGCCGATCATACACTTTTTTGCTGTTCTGAGCTGACCAAATAGCTTTTTAAAGCAGAAGGCTGCACTTGCACCATTTGCTTTAAAGTTTTTTTTTTAAAAAAAAACCTCTGTGCAGTGGCGACAACGTGTGGAGAAAAATAACATGCTAATTTACTCAGCTACCACCTTGATTTGCAGGCGTGCGTATTTCAAATGTGGATAGGTTCGCATACTATCGATTTTCCCAAAAGACTGTGGAGACAAGTGAACACTGCTGCAAATTTGCAATAATATATCCTCTCATCTAGACAACCCCATAGCCTAAATGTAATTTTCTACACAATATTTTAAATAATTCTGTGCATGAAAACAAAGTTTGTGTACATTGAACCATCAGAAAGCAAAAGTGTCACTATCTCGGCCACCCATATGGACTATTTTGGATTTTGGAATTCCAGATAAAAGACACTGAACTTGCATACTCTGAGACAACTGATAAGACCATCATTCCAAGATAGATCCTCACTTTGGAAAAGCTTTCTTAGAATACATGTTCTCACAATGCTTTAAAAAAAAAAATAACAGTATAGTAAACCCAAACCTCTGGCTTGTCTAGATAAGAAGATATAATGCTGATTGCTGCACATTTATGCAAATTCACAGAAGTGTTCATTTATCTCCATGTTTCCCCCCCATGTACTCTTTATTGATAATATCCAACAAAATCACAAACATTAGCCATATCCACATTCTGCAGTTCAAAAATTTTAACAAACTCATCAAATCAATAATCTTCTTTTCTTCCCATGTAAAATTATAGACTTCCCCATCTGTCAAATCCCAGTTTTTTATAACAACATACTTTTCTACCCTTGTAGCACTTTAAACATAACATTGTGTATTTTTACCATTAACTTACAAACAAATGACATACTTCTCTACGTATGATAATACATCTCTTATTTTTTCCTTTTAATTTCATAATAAGAAGTAAAGTTACATTACCTTATGTTACATTATATTTACTTATAACCACAAATACACTTCCAAGCCATATTCAAATTCCTTATCCTCCCATAATCACATCATATAACTCACTTTATGTGGGTGATTATATGTATCTTCCCATACACCTTCTCTTACTTTTGTAATTTTTCTTAACAAACCCAAACTTAGTATTTAAATCTGCGTTTCTAGGCCTTCTTCCTTGCACTGTTTTCTTACTCATGTGTTATACTAACCTACTATGTCTACTCATTTCCATTTTAAGTTTCCAATTCCCCCCCTCCTGTAAATAAGTCCACAGGGGGTACCATGATTCTAAAAAAGATTTATCCATCTTATTCTCTAGAAGGTAAGTTTATCCATTTCAGCTACCTCTAGTAGCAGCGCTGTATAAGTACAATCCTAAATATACACTGGACTGACTATGTGACAAATGTTGCTGTCCTTGAGCAAGCAGGGATCACCAGCATTGAGGCCATGATATTGAGAACACAGCTGCGCTGGGCAGGGCACGTTTCTAGGATGGAGGACCATCGCCTCCCCAAAATAGTACTCTATGGTGAACTCGCCATGGGTCAGCGTAAGAGGGGTGCTCCAAAAAAGCAATACAAGGATTCCCTGAAACAACATCTCAGGCTTGGTCAAATTGATCACCAACAATGGTCCGCCCTGGCCTCACATCGGGAGGCATGGAGACACACTATCCACAATGCTGCAGCCTTATTTGAGAGCTCATGCCGAACAAGTTTTGAAGAGAAATGACAACGCAGAAAGAATCACAACCCAGAAACATCACTCAAGGAGACCTTCTGCTGTGCTTTCTGCAACCGGACTTGTTTAGTCATCAGTGCGCTTGCAGAAAGCCCGGGATGAGTCCTTCCTGAATCTTTGTTTGCGAAGAAAAGCCAGAGGGAGAGAGAGAGTAGCCTTTCTAACCATTCCATCTCTGATGGAATCTCGTCTTTTCTCCAATACCTAGCATAGACAATTCTAGCTGTGGTACACATGTGCCAAAGTAGTCTTTTTATTTTCCTGTTTTCGTTTGAAAGTTTGGTATTTTCATAAATACCTAACAGGAAAATTTCTGGCACCAAATCTATTTTCTTTTTGAGAATCTTCTGAATTGTTACTCGAATCATGCCCCAAAAATTCTTTACCTTTATGCACCCCCACCATTGGTGAAAAAAGATTCTCTTTCCGTCTTGACACTTCCAACATTTATTGGAGGCACCTCCAACTATTTTGGCAATTCTTGCAGGGGAAAGACACCACCTTAACATAATCTTTAAGGCATTCTCTTGCAAACTATAAGATCTTGTACGTTTTGCCACTCTATTCCAAGATGCTTCCCATCCTTCCAATTCTATGTTCCGCCCGATGTCTACAACCCAATTCACCATATATTTTTTAATAATCTCTGCTTCTGTATCCTTACTAAGCAACAAATTATATATTCTAGATAGTAAATGCACGTTCCCTTTATCCCAAATCTCCATGGGTTTTTTTTTGGCAAAATCGCTGGTATGTGAAGCTATCAGTGATGTTCACATGGAGCCATGCCTGCGAAGCAAGATGGTGGCCGGGAATGAATTGTTCGCGTTATTATTCTCAACAAGTTGCCACCGCTGCACAGGTTTTTGGGTTTTTTTACTGCAGATCTGAGGTAAGCAAGTGTGACCTTATGTTTAAAAAGCTTTTTGGTTGTTTCAGTGCAGCAAAAAAGCATATGATCACGACTGCAAAACTCCAAAATGGTGCTTCCGGCCACTTTGTTGCCAGCAAGCCTGTCCTCCGCACATGTCTGACTAATCAGGTTTCCACTTCTGCTCTTATCCGGGAATGCGCTGCAATGGGATTCTATTGTTGTAACGAGCAGGAATGTGCATTTCCCCTGCATTTTAAAAAGGCTTCTACCACAAAGGCTTCTACCACATAGTCCCCCCCACTCCTTCTGAATATGGCGAATCACTGTAGGATCTCGGAACAAAGGGTATTCTCAAATTCTATGGGATTTTTTTCACCGTCTAGATAACCCCCTGATCGTGATGTCCAAGCAATTCAGACAGGCCTTCATATTCTACAATATGAAGCCTGTATTCCATGCTAAGTTTGCTTTCTGGGTGGCTGTAAATTACTTTATTTCATTTTTATGCTGTTCAGTTCAGAATATTTTACCTTAGTTCCAGTGTTAAGAGCAGATAATTTGAAATGTACATCCATTTAAATAATTTAAAAAGAGTTGTGTTTGTTGCTCATCAGTGATGAACTGCAATTACCCCAGCTGAACATGTGAGTGGCAAGGCAGCTACTCTCTGTAGTAGTTGGCCTAATTGTGATGTCCTCCCGCCCCACTTCCATTCCTTCTAGCTGGGAAGGACTACTAGGAACCAAACCACATGTGATTCCTAAATGCATCTTGGCATTTAACAAAACAATGCAAATATGATTGGCTAAGATGTGAAAACTATTGGGAACACAGCAGAATGGGAGGGGAAATTTAAGCCTTTGCTTCCTTGCTGTGGACCTGAGGAAAATCCCTCTGATGCAAATACCATTTTCAGAGAAGGGATTTTCCTCAGAACTGCAGATGGGGAGGAAAGGTTTAACCTCCCCCCCATCTGCTGTGATTCTGTTAATTGTAACAGTAAAGAAGAAGAAAAAACCCCTGCACAACTGGAAAGACACAATTAATGTCCCATCTATTCTAGTGTGTAGGCAAAGCACATGGCAGTGGTGAGTTCATTTCATTCATGGCTAGAGAGAGGGCCTGAGAAATGGCTACTATCAGGTTGCATACAAGTGCTAGAATCCTATAGTGTCAAATTGCTCACATAAAAACTGTTTGTTGAGTGGTTTAACAGTTTTGCTGCTCACATGTGGAAGTGTTCACAATGTTCTCATGAGAATGGAAAAGATAATGACAAACACCACCCAGTGGCTCTGACCACCTGCTACATTCACATGCTACTGCCAGAGGAAGAGGTGACAATCCAGTATGGATCTCCCAAGAGAGCCAACAATCTATTCTAAACCTGGCTAAGGGACCCTTGCAACCAATGCATTATGGGAGGGCTGGTTTGAGAAATGATCTATCAAATGCCACAGGTGATTTCCCACCCCACCCCTCCCTCCCTCCCTCGGCTCCAAGGACCCCTCAGAGACAGGCACTGAAGAAAGAAAGGGCTCTAGACACAATTGGCCTTTGTCAGGAAGTGCATGCTGGGAGACTGAGTTTGATGGCAATACTTAATGGGATCTTGGCCATCCTCTTCTGTTTTATGGGCTACTGATTACTTCAGAATCAGCATATGCAAGAGTGGACACAAAGCAATCTCTGCTAATGTGTGTGGGCTCCAATTAAGGGAGATGGTGGTAGAAGAATACAGTTTCCCACTGTAGTGGAGAAAGTAAGCATTATGATCGACTATCAGTAGTGCTGCCTTGTTCATGCCCCATATCTTTCAAAGTCAAAGGCAGAGGATGGAAAGATCTTTTAAAAAGAATGACTATAATGACATCCTACCATTGCTTAGTTACAGATGGCTTCAGCACGTCATTACACTTATTCTTCTTAATGGTAACTTTCCAAGCTCTGCATAAGAGAAGGGAATAAATCTGTCTTGTTTGATGGGGTCAAACTAAGTGGCAGATGAAGGGATAAATAATAGTGGAGACACACAAGGAATGAAAATAGACCTTAGTAATTGCAAGGCTAATTTACCCTGTTTGCATGGACTATTTATTGGAAAAGGAGATGACTTTTGGCCAATTCTTACACAGCATACTAATCTACAGGTAATTTCTTCTTTACCCTCACACATGGCATCTTCTATGCTTCAGTAACCCCATGGTCCCATTTCTCCTCTCTCTCACTCAGCTAGATATTATTATATGTTACTTTTGCAGCTATATATGAATGGCTGTTTCACTTCCATGCCATCTTGTTTACCAAAAGCAAGGAAATCATCCTGTTTCTAAAGTTGTTTCCATAACCAACCCATTTTGAGGATGTGAATGCAGGGCAAGATCACCAAGACTGGCTGCCATCTCTCACCATCATCAAGAAACCGGACCAAATCCTACATTTGTCTTGTAGGATTACTAAAGTACAACAAGTGAATTAGTATGCAGCTTATGTTTTCTGCAGTGTCATACTCTGCTATACAGAAAAGTATGAGACTGGTTTAGCACCCTCTTTCCCAGCATGATCTCCTCAGGGCACAGCGTGGTGAGGAGTATGCAACTTATAGTCTCACACACCTTGGGGGCTCCAAGTTGGGGAAGGTTGGTTTAGCACTTTCAGCAGAACTGGCCTTGGCACATCTCATTGAAGAATATGTGTATAATGTCGTTTAATAGTGTGGGCCACCACTGACTGTACCTATGACTCTGTTGTCCCTCTCTACAGCAGACCAGTGATTTGATATTATATTGCAGACAGTGCATTGTATTAATTGAGCCTCTATTACCTGACTTGTGCTCAAAGTCTTCTTGTGGGTTTTTGTGTGATTTTTGCCTTTGCATAAATCTTCAGAGAGAGCCTTGCCTTTCTTCCACCTCTTTGATCTTTTTTCTAAGTCATGATAGGCTTCTTCACTCTCACTGCTATCCGAATAATCTAAACTGGTAGCCTGTGGATTGAAGTTTACATCTAGTTCTCCATGTGATTGTGCTTTTTCCTCTCTGGACTTATTGTTACAAGTTCTCCTTTGTATCCAAGGAAGACGGCTAGTTCCCCTAGCCTCCCTTGAAGAACTGATGGATGATGTTTCGGTATCAGAGCACACTGTCTCATTGGCAAACAGCCTAGATGAAGGGGAGGTCACTGGCTGGTGCAGTTCATTTCCATAGGTCCACTCAAGATTGCCTGGGGAGTTAGCAGAGTTTGAAAACTGCCTGGGCCTCCGTCGTAGTTTGTTCAAAGCCACATTCCAGTCATAGTCATCTTCGCTATCTGAGCCCATCTCATCATAAGCGGACACAACACTTGATTCATTTTCCAAAGCTCTGAATACTTGGCTCTTTGGTTTGGCAAGCATTCGAGGATGAGGCAACATGACATTTTGCAAGGCCACCCAGTTTCCATCAGTGCTTTCTAAAACAGGAGGGAAACCTAAGGAAACAAAGAAAAATACACGTTTCATGATTTGTGCATTTTAACGCTTTAAACAAACACATAACTAAACTTGGGATGGACATGTTTCTTATTTAGCAAAAAATAAATTGTTAGGGAATTGGCTGTTTTATGCTAGATACTGGTAGCAAAGAATAGGGATTTATAAGAGTCTTGCATCTCACATCTTAAAATGGTGCAAGGAGAATTGACCCAATGAGTTTCAAATACTGTTGGAGTTTTAGTCTACAATATGTTTCTGTTCAATATAAGAAAGTGACATCTATATAGATAGCGACATCTATTAATATAATTACTGCTTTCTTCAAGCTTTACATGAGATTAGTGGTGACAGCAGTTTGTATCACACTGCATACGTGCAGTGTTAATGGGCTGGAATCTGTACCTATTCGTGGTTTCCCACTGTGTGCATAATTAGCCTATAAGCCTCTCCAAGTACATGCACATTCCTTGCAGGGGTGCCACAAACCATCTGTTGGGATCTGACACTACATACAGGTCCAGTCAAGCAATGGGAGCACCATCCTCTTAGATGCTGATCCAGAAGGGATCCTTGTGAAGCTTGCTCCTAAGCATGGTTCACCTTTGCTGGATCAAGTGAAATCATATTGCTATTGCAGAAGTGATTCCCACTTATGGTGTGACCTTATCCTAGGGCTTTCTTGGCAAGATTTATTCAGAGAAGATTTGCCAATGTCCTCCTCTAAAGCTGGGAGAGTATGACTTGCCCAAGGTCACCCTGTGGGTTTCCATGGCTGAACAGGGATTTGAACCCTTATCTTCTGAATTCCTAGTCCAACACTCAAACTGCTACACCACCCTGGCTATAAACCGAGCTTATTATTATCTTGTCTTGCTGATTAAAATGGGTCTTCTTTAATTCTGACTAAAGCCTTGTCTACACTTGCGAAAAAACCCCAATCCCCCCAAATCTGGCCTGATTAATGCCACACAACATGTGGACTTATCCCCAAATCTGGTGCAATAATGCCACAGTATGTTCAGCCCTATCTGCACCAGATTCAGAGTATACCACCTAAATCCAGGTTGTAGAAAACTTGCAGTTTTCTCCAGAGTTTGCTGGAAACACTGGAGAAAACTGTAGTGTGAACAAGGATCCTCACTAGATTCGGAGTGGTGTGGGGAGGACAATTGCTGCCTGACAGGCACCGCCATTCCCCCACCCCCTCCTTGGCACCACAGCTTCCAGCTCTGCCTTCTTGGTGTGCGGCAGCTTCAGGACACCGGAAAGGCAGAGCCCTGCATGTGGCTACTCACTTAGAGGGTAAAACAAGCAGGGCTATGCCTTCCTGGTGTGTAGCCACTTGTTCTGAGGGCAGAAGGAACAGTGGCACCTGGCACACTCACTTGCTCTGTCCTTGGAATAAGTGGTCACATGACAGGAAGGCAGAGCCCTGGTGCAATTATTCGTTCTGGGGTTGTTCTGAGTTATTTGGGCTAAAAATCTGGATGAATCAGATTCAGGCATTGGTCAAGGTGTGGCACTTATATCCGGACCACAGTAGTCCAAATTTCATCCAGCACAGCTCTGGACCAAAGTAGTTTGAATTTCAACTGGATTTTTAACACCAATGGAGAGAAGACTTAAGTCTGAGTCGAACCAGATTATCAGAAGACTTTAAAAATATTAATTTAAACTAGAACTTTTACCTGTCAGAACCTTAAATAGCCTTCTGTACAGTAGCAACATTTAGCCATTTTATATTTAGGTATATAACAGTGAGGTTAATGATCATAAATTCCTGAAACTCAAGATAAGCCATTTCACAGGCACAGTTATCTGTTCATGATTGCACATTATTATGTAAGAGATATGTAGCATGATTTCTGTAATTGACATTTGGAAAATACTTCCCCTGTAGCATAAACATTACTAAAAAGGAAGGGAAAAAACGCAAAATGGAAATAAGAAAATCTGTCAGGTTCCTACTTTTGACTATGTATTTATTTAAATAATCACAGTCTATTTATGCTCATAAGTAGCTTCTTAATTCAAATGCATTCAAAAATGCCTCAGGAGGCAATTCCTTCATTCTGAAGTAGTTGAGTATTTTTCCAGGATGGAATCTTTTGAAGTGATTAGTGCTCCACTGGATAAGTTCACATAAGCATTATCTGCTTGTACTTTTTTAGCCATCTCACACAAAATGTGAGCATACAAATTACCTTCTTAGGTTTTTGGAACAGCTGCCTGACAACACAGACTGGACAGAAGCAGTAGATTAGAAAAAAGGCCAGGGATATTTTATATTTATGGAAGCAAGTTTACATGTGTGTAACCCTACTTGGATGCGGACTAGTATGTGCAAATGGATGCTTCAGTGTCTCCCTTCCACAGCATCTGCAGCTGTTGCAACTAGTTATGAGTATTGGTAAGTAGCTTAGCCTTCCCCCTGTGGTGACATGAACCCCAGGGCAACCTCAAATGCTCCAGCCAACTTCACCTAAATGTTCAGCCTGGCCATCTCTACCCTCTGTTCCTGTCACCCTGTCTTCAGATTCAGCCTATTTCTTTTACTTGAACCAGGAATGAATCTTTTTAACCCAATATGTGTGGAACTGTGTGGTGTTACCCACCAACTATCTAGATGTTTAATGAATCACCAAGAATCTGGATCTGAACAAAACAACAAAGGACTGGTTTATTGAAGGAATGAAGATGGAACAACAGTTAAGAAATCTTCTGCTTATAACATTGTACTATCTGGACAGTCTGTCACTTGTCAATAACCAATCATAATAAATATCCCAGCACACCGGATTATTTTTGGCTGTTCTAATACCTTCCCTTATAAACCAGACTCATTCACTCTTTGTTCATTCAGCCTTCACATCCAGACTTCAACCTCTGCACACAATATTCCAGGATTCAATTCTCACTCATAAAGCACATAAGCCTCCCCTCCAACTTCAACTGAAAACATAACCACACACCCAGAGCCTTCAGCTCCAATCAACCAACTGACAACTCTAACTGTCATATACGCCTTCAAACACCCAGAAACCCTCTCGTTACAGTCTCCTGCTCTGGGATTGATTCCTTTCAGGCTTTCATCTCATTTGCTCATCTTCATGCTCATCACACACACACACACGCACACACCTAAGGCAGATCTTTTGATACCAATTTAATAGGATTATGTATTTGAGGAAGGTGTCTGATCTGTATCTGGCACTGAGATGCAATTTCTGACTTGTTTTGTCCCTGTGGGAGACAACTTAAGGAGACAACTTAAAATTATTCCTCTATATGAGCCATGATAGAGATGGCAGGCTTTGTTTGAGGGGTGGGGGGAATTGATCTCTGAGAATATGTATGTGTTTTAGAGAGAGATTTTTTGTTCATTTGTTTAAAAAACACAATATTGGAAAATGCAATAGCTGCCACCTTCTAGTAAATGTACTAGCACTGGATAGCCAAAAACACAGTCCAATTGTTAATAGACAAATTTAATCAATGGAACTTAGTAAATTAACACTTATGTAAGTTCCATTGATTCAATGTGTCTACTCTAATTGTGGTTAACAACAGGATTAGGCTTTAAGAATCAACCAGCTTGACCTCTTGTGCTTCTTATGTGAATGCACGTGTGTGCTTAGCTTCACAGAGAAAAACAGAAACTAGTTTTGCAGAAACAACAATTTTGTGCAAAGTATATTCTGTACAACTTGCAGCAACTGTGATGGGGGAAAAACCCATTTGTTGTTTTGGTCTCACACTGGAGGCGAGATCTCTCATGGAGGTTGGAGAATCCTCAAGATGATGCCTCACTGTGCTGAGAGGGCCAGTCACTACCAAAACAATGGTTACATTTCTTTACATCCCTCACTTGGCATATGAATCAGACATTTTATGCTTTGCATGTATGATGACAAATCAGGTGCTTTAGTTATGTAGGGTATTGGTTCAGGCAAAGGTTTTTCCATGCTGAACTTCAGAAAAGCTTGACAAAAAATCTGAAAACTTAGTCAGAATCTTTTGTAGAAATGTTCCCCATATTTGCTCAGTCAAAGACAGTTTTGCTATTTTGGACAGATGTTTAAAAATCAGTACATTTTCCATCAGTCTGTGGATCGTTGTACCTTTGCTGCACCTTTACTTCTCTACCCACCCTCCTCCCCAATTTCACTCTATAAACCTACATTAATTTTCTACAGAACTAAGCAATATCAGGCAGGCATTACTTTTACTTGGTTCATTTAATCTGTCCACACTCTTCCAGCTGGGCAATGCAGATAGCCTGTGCTCTTTCTGCTTCCTAATTGGGCCTTCTGACTGTCTCCAGAGAGACTCCGGCACAGATGATGCAAGGTCCATGTCTTTGCTTGAGGCTTCTTCAGTAGTCAGCGAGAATGCCGACTGAGATCTCTGTTAAAGAAAATCGTGAAGAACAACCTCATTAGCAGAAGGCAACAATGGAAATAGTCAAGTTTAATTACCTGCAAGAGCAAAATTTTGACAGAGATGTAAGAACAGTTTACTAGGAGGAATTAGGAATACAGTTTAATTAGTTCAGTTTCAAAATGTGTCTATTTGGGAAAAAACATGGGGTGACTTTGTGACAATTGGGTTGAGAGACTAAGAATCAATGGTGATAAGAGGAGAGGAAAATTGATGATAGCAGATTAATGGATTATCTATAAAAGGAAAATAGGAGAAGTAGACGGAGGTCGGATAAGAATAAAAACTTAAATGAAATATCTCCTCTTGCCCTCTAATACTATTTTGGAAACAATACTTATAAGGGATATAGGTTTTAAGAGATATCTGATCTATAGTAAAAAGGAGAAAGATACAAATGATAACTTGACTAAGAGAAATTATAGGATAAATAATAGTTAAAGATTTATGGAAGCTGAGTGATGGAATTGTATATGGATGTAGAAAATATATGTAAAGACTGATGAGATTGACAATAAAAGAACAAGGAACATATAGGGAAGGTTGGGCAGGAAGTCAATGGAAAGTGTGGAAATGTATGATAAGATAAAATGAAGAGGGAAACTTGTAAGTGCAGAGGGTATGAGAAAGTGAAAGGAAGAATGAGAAGAAGAGTGAAGGGAAGAATGGATGGAGTAAAGAAAGGATGTAAATGAAAAGAAGAAGAGGAAAGGATGGTAAAGGAAATGAAAGAGATAGAAAGTAAGGATGGGTGGTTAAATTATTTTATAAGACATGAAAATAGTATAAATTAGTAGAAATTAGCTAACACACATTGGAAGCTGTTTAATGCAGTGTAGATGTGTAAATAGCTATTGCTTAAAAACAATTTATAAGCTGTTCTGATAGCCTTGTGGCTGAAGAGCGGGGTATAAATAACTAAATAAAAAAAAGTATGAGATTAAGGCAAATAATGATATATAAATATGTGATTATGTTTGATAAAGTTTCTGTTGTCTAAATCTCTTAAATAAAAATTTAAAAAACAAAAAACAAAATGTGAACAATTGTTATCCACTCATTGGACTTTATCACACTACACTGTTATAGTGCTATTATTCCACTTTAACTGCACGGGCTGCCTCCTGTGGAACTCTGGGATTTGTAGTTGAGTGAGGTCTAAGAGCTCTCGGCCAAGAATTCCAAATGCCTCTCCCTAAACTGCAAATCCTAGGATTCCACAGGAGGCGGACAGAGCAGTTAAAGTGGAATAATAGCAGTATAACGGTGTAGTGTGATAATCTCCATTGTCAGTTCCTTTGAGAAAGGCAGGAAGTTTTATGTGGGAAACATACAGGACTCTAAGATGTTACTATAATTCTCACATTCCCTTGCCATTTACTATGTTGGCTAGGGTCTTGGGGAGATCAAACTTTTGGAGGGTAAAAGATTCCCCTTGGCTTCTATGTAGCTCACTGTAGCAGGCTGTTACTAAGATCAGGCTGTTACATAGACAATAGTGGTAAAGAGGAAAAAAAGTCTACTGTATAGATAACAAGGACCAGGTCCATCACATGCTTGTGCCCCTTTCTGTTCTTCCAGCCTGATAAAGGATCCCCTGATGATCTTACAGTTGCTCTGTACTCCAATATATCTTAAAACCAAAATTAAGTAGCTGTTCATCTTGATCATCAGCATGCAATGTCCCCTCACATCCTCTCTGTCTTCCCTAGAAAGCTAATCAAGGATTTTCCCACACTACAGGAGATTAATTATCCAAGTTATTCAGTGATTCTTGATTTGGCTATATTAATTCACCAAGTAATTATGAACACGGTGTAAGGAACAAATGAGGCTGCAGGCATATTGATGGGGGCTGAGTAAAATCCTGAATTACAATGCTAGAACTACAATTCCCTAAATATCCTGCTCCTCAAAATATTCTACAAAATATTATATAAAAATCATAACTTTTTATATAACCATTGAACACCACTGCATTCAAAGTTTACATTAATTTACATTCGCCTAAATAACAGAAAGAACCTGGTAATAATGTGTCTTAGGTCTGTACTATAAAGCTTCATAGGACAAAACACTGGTTTTCCCTTCAACACATGCCAATTGCTAGTTCCTTCTCTGAAATATAGCCTACAGCACCAGGTATTCATTGGTAATCTCCCATCCAAGTACTACCAGAGCTGACCCTGCTTAGCTTCCAAGATCAGATGGGATCTTTAGGGTCAATAATACCTCCCTATTATTAACTAAAAGTACATTTTAGAAAAGGATTAACAACAACAACAAAAAACTTTGCAGCACTTGCTACTCAAAATATGCTATCATATATTATCTGGATTTTTTTTTCTTAGTACACTCAGACCCCTGTACCAGTGGAACCAATGTCTGTGATTTCAGTTATCCATGGGACACAAAATAGGGGGCACATACCATAGAGTTGTGCTAGAAAATACCTAAAGAGGCATTCTCTCTAGGTATCTTGTATGTCCTCCAACACAACTCCATGGTATGTTTTTACTGGGGTGCCGGTTAGACGCTATTCATTGTCACGGGGTGTCCCAGGATTTCTTGGTCCCTAATTCATCCCTTGTTGTTTAAATGATTTTTAACTGTTACCTGGCTATCCCGGGATCATTGTTTACACTGCATCACGTCCCGGAATATGTTTTGTCTCCCGTGGTAAAGTATCCCGTGTTTGTTTGTTTTTTGTTTATACGCCTTTAAGATCCTGGGTTTGTTTGTTTGTTTGCTGTCAATCAAGGATGCGATTATTCATTTTTTCACAACCTCAGTGACATACTTCCTTTAGAGTTTCCCACCACAAGCGATGCTATTGGCTGGCACAAATGTTTGTTCAAGCTTCTGCATTGGTCAGAGAAGGAGGGCGAAGACAACCCCCTCTGCACAATTTCATTAAAAAAAAACAACCCTAATGGGCTCGCCACAGAGGTAAATGCCCCAAAAATGTTAAAATCCATTTAAAAGGAGAATGTCAGTACAGAAACATAAGGCATTTTAAAAGACAAGCCTCAGTTGGTGCTGGAGATGGTGAGAGAAGTCAAAAGCAGAGTCGACTGGAGCCCCGGGCGCGTGCGTGCGCACACACACGCCCTGCGCCTGCTTTGCCTTCAGCCAGGAAGCTGAGTGCAGGGGATGGGGCAGGGAGGAATTGAATGAGTCGATCGTTGAGCCCAGAGGCTTGCAGTGTGACTGTCCCTTTAAAAAGTAAATTCATCATGCAGGGGAGGGACAGGTTAAAAGCTGAGGGGTTTGCAGTGTAAAAATCCATTGAATCCACACACACACACACCTACGTGCAGCTGGAAGGGAAGCCTTTGCTTTCAGCTGGTGAGGCTGAATCTATTGAACAGGTGACTGAGCCTTCCTTCCCCTGCCCACCTCAATTTCCGGCCATCAGCTAGTCCCATGATATCTTGTCCTGGGCTATTTACATTTCAGATTTTCTGAATCCTCCCGTGACTTTTTTAAAAAATGGGACAAATCATGGGATGGAAAGTCCCGCTGGTTGAGAGATAAAAGGTGCCCCCCTTTCCGCAAAGCTCGAGACCATCATGCTGTATGTGTAAACAACCAGAGATTGATACGAATTCATCTCATTACATTTTCATCGTGTAAATGGCACCAGGAAGTCATTTATTTTAATTGGGCTCACTGTTATCCGCAGTTTCCAGTATCCACAGTAAGTCTGGGAACTGGGATATGGGGGTCCGACGGCAACCGTACTCTAACAGTTCTGTTTCAAACAATAACGGCAGCCACTAAGAGCAGCCGGTTAAGAAAATAAAGTGTTTCTCTGCAGCTTTAACAGTAATCTCGTTTTATTAAATGTGAACTGCACACATTTACTCTAGTTGTACCTTCTTTTCTTTGTGACTTTTTAGTTAGCCCCTGTAATATATGGGAGTACTGCTGCTTTTGGATTTTATTTAAAATAAATACATTTTCCTTTGTATAACTGTAAAAAGACAAATTTCTAACAAAGTGTCTGCTTATTAACACAGTGAACTATAATTAGCAGATTCAGTACGGGGCACCACTAATCAGCATCATCATTATTAAATAGTTGTAAAAAGCACCCAAGAGGTTCTGAGTGCTATATATAAATAAAAGCAACAAGTTTTCTGCCGACAGGTTCAAATAATAATTACCAGTCAGAAGAACAAAGAATAAAAGATGATTGTGTCCAATTAAAGGCTGATCTGAATGTTCAGAAGAATCCTATGGTGCAAATCTCTTGGGAGACCATTTCAGAGTACAGGTAAGAGTGGTTTCCACATGACTGAAAGCCATTCAACTTCAAAACTTCTCCTCACATTAAAACAAACACTCCCTCCAGCACCAGAGGGAAGACTGGGATAGAATCTTTGTCTCAGATACATTTGTTTTTGTTGTACATTAAGCTTCTAAAACACAAAAGGGCACAAATACACAATCCTCCACTAACATTCTGAAGTAGTAAACTTGAGGGCTGGATCAGGTGATTCTTATGAACATGGAGACTGGAGTGTTGTCTATACAAGGGGGAAAACGTACATTGATGAGCCAATTCAAAGCACGTTCGATTTGTCTTACTTTTTTTTTGGCAAGATCACAGGCATACGAAGCTATGTTCCAATGGGCATGACTGCGAAGCAAGATGGCATGTGCGAGTGAATTACTCGCGTTATTTTTATTGTTACCAGTTGCTGCTGCTGAACAGTATTTTCTAAAAGTATATGTAAGGTGTGGAAGTGCAATATTCTGGCTAAATAAATAGAAAATGGGGGGGGGAGTCTGTTTCATCGCCTCAGCACATGATCACTAAGGCGAAAATCCAACATGGTGATTCCGGGCACATGCCTTGTTAGCAAGCTCTGCCCCCCTGCACACATCTGATCAATCAGCTTTCCACTTCTGCTCTTATCAGAAATGCAAAGGAATGCAAATCAGTTGTCCCAACAAGCAGGAATACACATTCCCCGAAGAGCTTTTTAAAAATGTTGAGTTTTTGGTGGATCTGGCCCCTCTCCTTCCATTGCATCTAGACTGGCCCTATGTAAATGCGAAGAATCTAAAACGAACAGTACATGTTAACAATATGAATTTCTCTGCAAAAACAAAATGCAATTGTTCTCAACATTGCAATATTCCAAATTGAACAAAATTAAAAATGCTTAACTAAAGACATGGGTGTTGTCTATATGGTCAAAAAAATATGAACAAGATGTGAATGTACGGCGATCCATTCAAACAGCCGATTGCACAAATATGAGTCATTCAGAAGAGGGGCAGCAAAATCCATTGTAAAGTCCATGTGTGACATGTCCAGGGCTTTGTACAGATTTTCCAAAAAGCTCCGTATGACCTCCGAATGTGCAATTGGTTGAACACTCACATTCGCACAAATATGAACAGGCTGGATGAGGATGGGGTTAGGGCTAGCAAAGAGGGAAAGCAGCTGCGGCCGCCATGTTGGATTTTCAGCTAAGCGAAGGTCTGGTAAGTTGATCAATTGGTGATTTTTTAAATTCTTTCTTTGTAAATATTAAGTGTTGCTTGTGTGCACCCTAGGAAACATTTTTTTAAAATTGGCAGTGGCAGATTTAAAATCATGAGTAAATCACTCATGGCCGCCATCTGGCTAGGGGGTCATGCAGAGTTTAGGGGGGCTCTTTTGGCCATGTAGATGGGTCGCATGATTGCCATCGCCTGCTTTTTCAGATGTGTTCATATTTTTCCCCTCTTGTAGACAAGACCATGCCTTAAGTGAGCCCCAGTTCCATTCTATTCATGCTCAGCTAGGAGTAGGTTCTATTGCATTTTGTAGGGACTTCTGAAAAATCCATGCACATGATCAGGATGTTAAGACTGCATCAGAATGATCTGAAGTCATGACATGTTTTGATACTTAGTCTATCATGACTACAGAGCTGTACCCAGAAATGTTGTGGAAAGGGGCATGAGTAGGTACCTTTGGTGGGAGAGGTATGGGTGAGCTATTCTCAATTTTAAATCCATGTAATCTAATATGTTTAACATATTCTGACAGCATTTTAATAAAATTTAAAAATAACCACTAAGAGCTTGTCAGAGCAGTTATGTGCAAGAATATACTATAACAGTTTCTGTTCTCTCTCTGTAAGTATATGGCTAGAGACTAATTCTTTAATTAAAAATAAAGCCCAAAGTATTACTGGGAAAGCCAGGGCACTCAATGGTGATTGCTGGCCCATATAAATGCAATTGTTTGGAAGCAATTACAAGATAATTGTAAAAATGCAGCTGGTTGGTAGCAAAAGTGGGTGAGTTTGGAAGAAACCAAGGTTGGACAATAACTAAGACTTTTCTGTTAGTTCAGGCAAACTGGATAGCTGTTCTCTCTAGGCGTTTCTAGGTCCTCCAATGTGATTCTATGGTCAACCTCTGGTATTCATCTCATTGAAAATAATAAGGCTCCCTATTATCCACAATTTCAGGTATTCACGGGGGCCCTTGGAACTTATCCCCCATGGATACAGGGTCGTCTTGTACTGATTGTCATAAAATGTGGGCGGCATGTAAAGTTATGTATATAAAAGTTATAAGCATGCAAATATGTTAATTCATAGATCTGCCTATGCAGGAGTAGCTGTAAAATCTACTTCTTGGATCTATTAAAAATCTGAAAATGAAAGCTGAAAATTTTGAATATCCTGAACTAGATACCAACCAAATCCCTTCTTTTGGAAATATAATCTAAAAAACTGAAAAATACAATTCAGCGGGTTTTCTTTTTTTAATGTGTGTGTGTGTGTATAAAGAAATGTGATATATTTTATTTTTGGAGTTTTAAAATACTTCCTCCTCTCCAAAAAGTTGATTGACAGATATTAAAAATGGCAGTCCAAACTAGAACATACAGGTTGCCCCCGTATCCACAGGGAATGTGTTCCTAGACTTTACGCAGAGACATGAAACCACATATAATAGCAAACCGCCATAAAATACCATAGAATCACACTGGAGGACCTAGAAAATGCCTAGAATGGACACCTCTCTAGGCATCTGGTGTGACTTTATGGTCAACATCTGGCAGAAGGGAACTATAGCATTATGCTGGATGACCTCCCGATGCTTAGAAAGACCACCTCCAGCACAACTCTATGGTCCTGCAGATGCCTAGAGAGACCTCCCCACCCAAGTGCAGGGAAGTGAAACTAAGAGTACCGATCCCGTGTAAATGGGGGGGGGGGCACACACACACCTGTATTTCAATTTTTCCACTAGATGTAATTTTTATTAGGAAAAAGAACTTCTGGATCTGCCACAGCATTATTCTTGGGACAAATATGGGCATAGCAATTTATTAGATGGGTATTCTGCCTTTAGAGTCAGTGTGGTATAGAACACTGGACTATGACTCTGGAGACCAGGGTTCAAATCCTTGTTCAGCCATCGAAACCAATTGGGTGACCTTGGACAAGTCACACTCTCTCAGCCTCAGAGGAAGACAAAGCCAAACCTTACCTGAACAAATCTTGTCAAGAAAACCACATAATAGGTTCATCTTAGCGACTCCTCCAACGCTTTCATCAGCGCTGTATACACACATTCCTAAATATACACTGGACTGACTATGTGATGAATGTTGCTGTCCTTGAGCAAGCAGGGATCACCAGCACTGAGGCCATCATATTGAGAACACAGCTGCGCTGGGCAGAGCACATTTCTAGGATGGAGGACCACTGCCTCCCCAAAATAGTACTCTATGGTGAACTTGCCACGGGTCAGCATAAGAGGGGTGCTCCAAAAAAACACTACAAGGATTCCCTGAAACAACATCTCAGGTTCGGCCAAACTGATCACCCACAATGGTCTGCCCTGGCCTCACATCAGGAGACATGGAGATGTACTATCCACAATGCTGCAGCCTTATTTGAGAGCTCCTGCCGAACAAGTCTTGAAGAGAAACGACAACGCAGAAAGAATCACAACGAGGAAAATCACCCAAGGAGACCTTCTGCTGTGCTTTCTGCAACCAGATATGTTTATCTTGATTGGCCTTTTCAGTCATCAGTGCACTTGCAGAAAGTACGGGATGAGTCCTTCCTGAGTCTTCATTTGAGAAGAAAAGCCAGAGAGAGAAGTCAGAAATGACTCGAAGGCACACAATAACAACAACAACCCTGCCTCTCTTCCAGATATGAGATTCAAGGTGGCTAACAATCAAACGGGGGGAAGCTATACACAGGTACAATTTTTTTAAAAAAAAAATTCATTAAGCAACAAGAGAGAGCAAAGACAGCCAAGATTAAACACCTCTTTCACAGACACCCAACTCAACTGCTGAAGATCTTTCTTCAACTGCGCACTGGAAGGAGGTCAACAGAAAAGAGGGAAAACCAGCCTCCTTGTTAGAGGGTTCCAGAGCTAGGGAGCAACTACTGAGAAAGTCCTCTTTCATATTCCCATTAGATATGCCTCAGGGGTGCTGGACCAATAGAATTGCTTCCCGGAAAGATCTAAAAGCATAGGCAAGCTTCTATGGAAGGACACAGGCATTCAGATACCCAGGACCCAAGTCATATAGGGGTTTATATATCTATAAACAATCTGAGTTATGTTCCCAAATGGATCTGTTGTAACAATTGTAAGTGCTTCCTGCAATAAGCCTCAGTCAACAGTCTGGCTGCAGCATTCTGAAACAGCTGAAATTCCAGAACACTTTCCAAAAGCAACTCCATGTAGAGTACGTTTTAGTTGCCTAATTTAGATGTAACTAAGACACATGTTGTCATGATAAGATCAGACTTTTGTTGTTGTTTTTAAAAAGCACATTCAGTACACTAGCCTCAGATGTAAGTCACACATTGGCTACCGCTTATAACTTCACTTCCAGGCTCAGCATTGAATCTAGCAGTATATGCTACCTGTGACTTCAAATGGAGTATGATCCCATTCAGCCTGGGTTGAGTCCTATTTCCTGATACACTGTCTCATAACCACAAACACCTCTGTCTTGTCTGGATTAAGCTTCAATTTATTTGACCTGCTCTAATTCATCAGTGACAGCAAACACCAGTTTAGAACTCAAGCAATTTCCTTAGATTTATATAGAAAGGGCAGACTGACATGGGTATCATTAAACTGATGGCACTGAACCCCAAAATGCTGGACAAGCTTTCATATATGTCTTTAAAAGCCCTGGCTGAGGGTCCCTACAGCAGGAGTCCCATGGCACCACCTTCTAAGATTGGACCTTCAGAAATAAACAGAGCCACTCTAAAACAGTGCTTCCAAATATCATTGCAAACAGACACCTTAGAAGGATCCCATGGTCAATGACATCAATAGCCACCAAAAGTTCCAATGTAACCAAAAGCAACACACTTGTCCTGCCCAGTTCCCAGTATATATTGTCCACCAAGGTGGCCAAAACCTTTATTTAACATATTTTAAAAGGAAGAATTGTAACTGCTATATCTACAGCACAGTTTTAAAAATGTAACAGAAACAAGTTTAATGAGAAAAACATCTCATTGGCCTACTCTGCAAATTGTTTCCTTCTAAATTGATTTATTTCAGTTGTTTCCTGCAGTGGAAAACCTAGTTCAGCAGGTGGCAGCAGAAGCAAACACATGGCTCCCCATATGCATTACTTATAATCTTGGCCAAAAGTGTTATGGTGAACCTGCCTGAGTCAAGAAAACAATCTTTTCTGATGTTAAACAGAATATAAACAGATAGTTTCATCTGGCAAAACTGATTCTTATACCAAAACAGAGAAGGATCACAAAGTGTCTAGTGAGAAATAATTGTTGCATGCTGCCTTTTGGAAGTTACTGAGGAAGAATTTCAGCTAAGTGTACTGTCCCTACATTTGTTTGGCGGCATTTCTTGTTACATGCAAAGGGGCAGATGCACCTTTTCCCATGTTGTCACTATGAATTCCAAAATACAAAATTTCCAAGAGACAGCAGGCTGTACAATTTCCATGTCTCGTAAGAAAAAGAGTTTAGCAAGCAACGGAAGTCCGAAGCCAGAACCAATGGCAAGCAAACCATGTGAAATTCCAGAGACATGAGCAGTTAACCAACAGGAAACTGGTAACCTGGGGCTCAGTTACATGGCAGTTTTTATTGCGGTAATTTGCACTTTATCACAGTTTCGCACCAGTGCTGCATAGTTCACATCATTTACTGCTAAATCAGTCATTCAGTTTAGTGTTCCACTTTGTAATTCACACACAGGACTTTTTCAGACAAGGCTTACCATGCAACAAGCTTGTGGGAGAGGTACGGCGCTGTTGCGTGGCAGGGGGTCCGTTTCGGATGCCGCCGTCCCTCTCTCAGAATCATCCGTGTCACTTCCGTGTACGATTGAAGGCAGCCATGCCATATTTTACTCACGGAAGTCGTCCATGAGTAAAATATGGTGTGGCTGCCTTCAATCATACACAGAACTGACACGGACGATTCCAAGAGAGGGACGGCGTCTTCTGAAACAGACCCCCCCGCCACGCGACAGCGCTGTACCTCTCCCACAAGCTTGTTGCGCGGTAAGCCTTGTCTGAAAAGTCCACAGACTGAGGCGGGGGCGTGGCCTCTCAAGCACATCTGGGGGAAGATGCCAAAGAGCTGCAAGGGAGGTAAGGAAAGAGAAAGTGCTGGCACCTTTCCCTGCTAATTTTTATTCCTTTAGCAGGGAGTGTCAGCCTGTCAAGCCCCCCTTCCCCTCACCCACTCTCCCCCCTCTCTCTTCTGACACACAGAAATGGGATCTCAGCAGGATGAGGGAATGAATATACACACACATACACACAGATGGAGCAGCCAAGCAAGCCAGAAGGCAGACAGCTGGGCGATTGGGATGGGTATAGTACTTGCTCGGTCTTTTCCATACTGGAAACAACAGTGGATGGATAAGGCTCCTCCATCTCCTCCTAGTCAGTCCAAACCTCTCCCTGGTGAGTTCAACCAATCACAGCAAAGCTGTGCTGTTCTTGTTTCGGAAAGATTGCTGGCAGTTCACATAGCCCTTAGTGAAATGGTAGTTCACACAATTGAAAATGCTCTAAGTCATGCTACTTTTCAAAAAAAGTCTGGAAAAGTAGCGAAATCCCCTATCACGCTACTTTTGAGTTTTTGAGCTCCCCCCCTTCTAAATGAGACAATACTGTGGCACGATGTGTGTGAACAATTAGGAATCTTAGCGATTTATTCAAGGGAATATTTTGCCATGTAAACGGGGCCCTGGAGTGTTGCTTCAAATCCTTTGCAGAGGACTCAATCTCCATTTTATATCTTATCTCCATCCCCCCCCCCCCGTTGAAATAACTATGATTTGTTTCCCAAAGCTTATGCTCTGCTGTTAGATCACTTGTTTCTTCTGGGATTGGTTTGGTTGTGAAGGCATGATTTCTAGGACTTTAAACGTTTCTAGAAAAGAGCCAGTAGTTTCTGAAGTTGCAGTCAAGAAAAGTTCCTTGAGAAAAGATAGAAGGATCATTGTCTCTTTTCCTCTTCCCATGTTGATATTTCTGCCAAAAAGGCTTCCAAAAGAGCTGTTCATATTTTTTGCCATTTAGACAGGCTGATAGTTATCTTAGGCTACAATTTACAATATATGTTATGGTGTATAAGTCAATATTTTTTTTTACAAAAAATCAATCCAAAAAATCTGGGTTGACTTATCCATGGGTAAGTGCTGGAAACAGATGGCAACAATGCTGGCTACATGAGCTCTGTGCTCCCCTCGATTTTGAGCAGTTGAGGTGGAGTGGAGTGGCGGCGGCCATTTTAAATAGGGGCTTACTCTATAAGCCTCATGAGGCTTCACAGTCTCTCTGCAAGCCTCATGATGTGAGATGTATACAGTAAGTCCTTATTAAAAATGGCCACTGTTGCTCCGCTCCACTTCAAGCACCCAAAATGGCATGTTCACTGCATTCTTTGGACTCCCCCATATTGCTACTAAATGTTGATAGGGCCGAAAAAGGAGGGAAGGAAGGAGGGCTGCCTTTCTTTCTCTGGTTTGGGCAAGGGAGGGGTAATGGGGTGGGAGTATTGCTTCCATGCCCCACTATGCCAAGAGGGACTTCTTGCCTCTACCTCTTGTCAGTAACTCCATGCTGGGTCCCTAATAGAGGCAGTTTGCTTTCCTTGCTCTACATCCTCCCTTTCTTTCTGGCCACATTATCAATCTTTCCCCCCATTTATATTCCTTTCCATATCTTTATTTGTATAGATGTAGACATTTTAAGATCAGCAATGCAATGTATACCTCCAAACTGTAACCATTCAAATAAACAGAATCTCTCCTTCTCTTTATCTCTTTCTAAGTATGCTCCTGCTATGCATTTTTACAAGGAGAGGAAAAGATTTGTTTGTTATATGCCCCTAAGTTTTCATGGATTTGATTATTCATGGATCAGTAAACATGTTCTCTCTAGGCATTTTCTAGGTCCTCCAGCATGATTCTATGGTATGCTTCTGCCAGAAATTGGTCATCGAATTGCACTGGAGCACCTAGAGCTTCCTAGAGAGAACACTTCTCTAGGCATTTGTAAGTCCTCTAGTGCGATTCTATGGTCAATTTCTTGCAGAATGCCTAGATAAATGTTCTCTCAGGTTAAAAAAATAGTGGACTTATATTCATATTTTTTATACTTTTGGTCCTCTGCCCCTAACCCCCATGAAAATTCAGGGCCAACTGTACTTATAAAGTTAACAACCACATTATAAGAGAAAGGGAGAGTATACACTTCACCTAAATAAACATATAAAAGTATGTTTGTTACGTTTTATCTTACACCGCTAGCAATCTCCCTGGTTCTAATCCTAGTTCCACAGAAGTCAAGCAGGCCTGAAACCAATTGCTTTTTTAAAAATGTGCATATAAGACAGAAATATTCATTTCTATTTACAAAGATTCCCTTTTGAATCCATAGCATGCAACTTTGAAGTTTACTAAATTCAAGCTTAACTTTAACTATCTGTTTCAGTTCAACAGTCAATGGCATTAAAATGGCCATTAATGTAAAGGAACCTATTACTCAACAAAACATCTTATGCTAAGTTAGTGTGCTATGTCAGGGATGTGTGAAGTTACAACTAATGAATATAGTCTGAGTATCAAAAACTAATAAAGTTTTTGTAATGAAGTCAGTATGTAATTATTTGCAGCCTAAAAATTATTCATAAAAAATACATAATGGGCAATTGCAAAAGGAAAATAAATGTGTGGAATAAGTACATCGCTTATGGGCAGGCTTCTGCTTGAGCTCCAGCCTCTGCTAAGTATCATTCTTAAATGCAAGCAGACTAGTACTTTGGTAAGACATTCACACACAGATCACCTAAAACCTGTAGATATTTACGAAATATATTTAAACATATTAGTAATTATTATTAATAAATTATTAGTAATTATTATTAATAAACATATTAGAATAAACACCAGTACACCAGATATTTTAATGTATTTGGATACTCTGCAATAGAATTAAGCTAATATTTACATCTACAATAGAATTAAGCTAATATTTACAACTACGTGGTTTTAAGCTGAATGACATGCTGATGTCATTCAGCTTAAAACCACGTAGTTTGGAGGAATAAAGTCGTGCTGTAAGAGCAGACATAAATGCATGCTTAGGGATGTTTTCCACTTCTATAGAACAGATGACACTTGCACTGGCAGTGTTTAATTTTAAAGAGAATCTACCTCCCAGTGCAAATACAATTTTATACTTAGCTACATAGCCTTTCTCAACTGAAGGCTGCCAAGCGCTTCAGACTGGTGACTTGTTATGTGTTGACAGAGAACATGACTATATAACAACTGTATATGACTTTTACCTCAGAGTGTATCTGTACTTCACAGGTATAATAGTTTAATGCCATTTTAACTGCCATGGGTCTTTCCTATTGTATCCTGACATTTGTAGTTTGGTGACTTAACAACCCTCTGCTTAGAGATCTCTTGGGTTACAATTCAGGGCACTATAGCAATCTAGCAAAGAATGCCAAGTACCTAATAAAGCTACACAGGATTCCATAAGTTGGACTGATGACGGTCAAATGGTATCATACTGCTGTAACTGTATCATGCAGACTCATAGTCTCAATATTACACATTTATGGGAAAGAAGCTGCTGGTAGCTTATCAGGTTCAAGGGAGTTGCTCCAGTGTACACCAGCAAAGAGCCTAGCCTTTTGAGCAAGTCAAACAGGACCTTATGCACCAATAAAAATCTGGTTTCATAAGTTAGCTTTGTGCATGGTTCAAATCAGCAATTCATTTTTTAATAGTACTATGCTCGCTTTATTCTCTTTCTTGTTCTTGGCGCTGGTTTTAAGAAGCTCTTCAGTTTCAATCCTTGTCTTCTCTTGATGTGTTGCACTCAGAATAGCAGCCATCACAGCAAATCACAGCATACTCCATTCAAACACCCCTTTGACAGTAAAACCCTATAGGGTTCAAATTTTTATATGCTCTTATGCACACAGCCACAGAAATGCACACAACTAAAAATAGCTTGCCAAATACCTCAATGAAGCACTCTCTTGGTATGAGAGATTTTTAATTAGGCCATTAAAGTTTCATGATATCTGACAGTGTACTGAATTATTGTTTGACAGAAATAAAGCTAACAAATATATGTGGAAACTGGAATATGAGAAACTGACAACTTTCCAAGTTTTTTCTTTTGGCCAATAAAGAATAATTGTTTTAAAACCATGCTTTGATCACTGTTTTTCCCCTACTATGTGTCTAGGTAGGACTAACCCCACTTAATTTCCTCCCTCTAATTTATTTCTGCATGGGTTTTTACAGTTTCTCATGGTGCGGGGGATTGTGAGGCCCTCCAAGGCTGTTTTCATAGCCTATAGGCCTTTTCTAGAAAATTGCCCCAGGAGCCCCAGTGCATGGTTTATCTCTCTCTGGCTTTTCTTTGCAAACGAAGATTCAGGAAGGACTCATCCCACGCTTTCTGCAAGCGCGCTGATGACTGAAAATGCCAATCCGAGATAAACAAGTCCAGTTGCAGAAAGCACAGCAGAAGGTCTCCTTGGGTGATATTTCTGGGTTGTGGTTCTTTCTGCATTGTTGTTTCTCTTCAAGACTTGTTCGGCATGAGTTCTCAAATAAGGCTGCAGCATTGTGGATAGTGTGTCTCCATGCCTCCCGATGTGAGGCCAGGGCGAACCATTGTTGATGATCAATTTGGCCGAGCCTTGTATTGTTTTTGGCCGAGCCTTGTATTGTTTTTTTGGAGTGCCCCTCTTACGCTGACCCATGGCGAGTTCACTGTAGAGTACTATTTCTGGAAGGTGATGGTCCTCCATCCTAGAAATGTGCCCTGCCCAGCGCAGCTGTGTTCTCAATATCATGGCCTCAGTGCTGGTGATCCCTGCTTGCTCAAAGACAGCAACATTCATCACATAGTCCAGTGTATATTTAGGATTGTGTGTATACAGCGCTGATGAAAGCGTTCGAGGAGTCGTAGGTGCATGGTTTATCACACTGACTGTAATATACATGGTGTAAGAAAATTATTTTTACATTTTCAATTCTATATACCATTGAAATTGTAAACATAATTTTCAGACACTCTGTACTTGCCCTCCTGTACATTGATAAAGCAGCTAATATGTTAATGAAAGGACTACATAAACTACATAAGCAGAGATCAGGTTGGATCTTGCCTCTGCCTGCATGATTTCCCTCGGCTGAACAACAACACAAGTAATATCTGAAACAGCACATAGGTTTGTGACTCCAACATAGTCACTTTTCTTTATTTCTTTTTAAACATCTTTTGCCTGATGAAGAAGCCAGTAGAGCTTTGAAAGCCTGCATCATAAGTTTTGCATTTGGTTGGACAATAAAAGTATTGGGTTTTTTTGTGGGTTTTGGAATTTGTTTAGCTGCATGGCCAACCTGGCTACCTTTGAATGTGCTTCCTGGATAGGTCTGTGAATCTTTACCAATATCCCTAAAAGGCAACATGGAGGTGCAAAAAACAAGTACACCAATGGTTGTACATACGTAGATATCCACACTACAGACTCCCCTAAGTAGGATGGACCTTGAGTTTGCCCTATAATCTTAACCTAATCTAATTGGCAAGTTTCTGTTTTTCCTAGGAAGCATTTGAAAAGTGGATTCACATTTTTTAAAATAAAAATCTTTGTCTTAGCTTGCTTGTTTCAAGCCAGCAGCAATGTGAGCTGAGGTTTCTATTTAAATCACTGCCCCACTGGCTAGAAAAATAAAGGCTACTAATATGTTGTAATACACTCTGTGGGGAAATTTAGTCAAACTGTGGGCAGAATTACATGTTACTGCTGGCTGCCACAGACCTCTCATTTGTGGTTTGCTTATTGCAGCATCTGATCTTGGCACTTTGACTTGTCTGCCTCCCAGAAAGCCAGAATCATAAGCCAAGAATAAGCCACAGCTTGCTGACAGAGAGACAAGCTAGCATCAGCTGTGGATGACACAACAAACAAACCACAGACAGAAGGTCCACGGTTTGTTAGCCATATCTCCTTGCAGTGGGAATGATCAGGCACTGTACATTAGTATCCTGCCTCTTTTCCTCCAAATGCTGTGATAAAATTACCAAGCAAATGCCTTTCAACTTTCTAATTTCAATAAATAAATGTGTTCCTATGTGATTTTTGCTTATCCTAATTATAAATTATTCCATGGAGTATGAAACAACTGGGTCAGAGGAAATACACAACCCGTTATAGGTACCAACCCATGAAGATAAAACATAGCTCCGTGGATTAAGGCCAATATATGGAAGTAATTTGCATATAAACCAGTAAATGAAAACATACTTGGAACTGTTACTTTGATCCCACTGTTTTCAGTGAGACTGAAGTCCATCCTAACAATTATTTGCCAAGGACATCAGAGAATGTTACTTAAATGACAATATGGCACCAAGTTTTGTAACACTGCAGTGGAACAGTACAGTTGTCCCTTCATATTCGCTGGGGCTTGGTTCCAGAACCGCCCCCCCCCCAGTGGATACCAAAATCTGTGAATACTCAAGTCCCATTATATACAATTGCAAAGCAAAATGGTGTCCCATATATAAGATGGCAAAATCAAGGTTTGTTTTTTGGCTTATTATTTTTTAAAGAATATTTTCAAGCCGTGAATACTTAAATCCATGGACACCAAATCCGTGGATACAGAGGGACAACTGTAGTTTATAAGATCCACTCATGTAATAATAAAGCAATCCTCATGATTAATGTCTTTTAAATAGCAATATGATAGTGTGCATTTTTGCTCTTGTTCTCTTGATTAGTTCCTGTGTTGTTTTGGTTTATTTGTTGCATTTATTATATTTTAATGATCCAATTATTATGTTTTACGTGCTTTTATTAATTGCTTTGACTGCCTGAGGAGAGGAAAATTGAGAGTTATACATTTATTTTAAATAAATAAGTAAATCGGAGAGAGTCTGAATGTATTAACTCAGTATCAATTAAATCCACTTCAAAGAAAATACATCATTCAAACAAGTGACACAGACTTTTTGCTTTTTCCTCCTTATTCATACAGCTCATCACCCTTTATTCTTGTCAGATTTTCTGAAATGGTCTAGCAGCACATAAAATCTTTATGTGAGAAAATAACCCGAGGGATGTGGGAATAGTCTTAAATATAACATGATATATAAGTGGTGCTCTCTGATTGTTAAATTTACCTGTGGAAAGAGAGCAAAGAAGCAATTTCAAAAGTCAGCATTTTAAATTGAATGTTGAATTGACACCTTAAAATGTGAGAAAAACAGAGTGAAATAACTCAGTAAGAACAACATACCAACTGTGAGAGAAGTATTTTGCAAAAAGCCTAATTTTTGTTAAAGTCAAATGACTGGGTTCTTGCCAGTAAAAATCTATATCCTCAAATACAAACACACAACCTGCCAGTCTGTTCAGTTTTCTTCACCATTAAGCAATCCTCTCCTATTTGGTAGTTACCAGTAGTCTGACTCTTGGTTTATGAGCAAAGTCAGGAGACAGCTCATCACCCTTTGTACAAAACACCTCAGTTCTGGATCGCAAGCCAGTTTTGTATATTTATTATCATTCAAGCTTCCAGCTTTCACATGTGTCCTTTGTCTCTACATGCCACTTTTCTCATGTAGCTTGAGTGAAGCATAATGGTGAAATCTGATGGCTTACCCATAATGTGTAAGTGTTACGACTCCCTGGAAAAGTCAGCATACTCTGATCAGAGAGAGTAATGGACGTTGGGCCACTACTGCTCCTAGATTGCGGCCAGTCAGTTCCAGCCTCCATTTGCTCAGTTTTGTTTTTCTTTCTTATAATCTGTAGGAAGTTGAAAGGGAAACAAGATTGGGTTCACTGTAAATCATTACCACTGGAGCCATACCAATCTGACTTGGAGCAGAGATATCAGGATGGAAAACTAAACCCTTAATATTGTCTTTCATTTGTGCTCTTAACTCCTAAAAGCTTGATTTTGGCAGCCTATATATATATTTCTCCCATTATCTGGAACCGCCATACTTAATGAAGAGCCTGAGGAGAAAAATGTATGCTGCTACAATGCTTTTTATTTACACTGAAAACATATTGCATATAATTCCCAAAATTTACTACACAGACATAGAGTCTTATATGAAACACAAGAAAAGGGTTAAAATTTCAGCTGTTTATGATATCCAATGATCGTACAGCCTTATTCAGAAAAACAAATTCTATGGAAGTATTTTATGGAAGTAATAAAGGTGCTGCAATTTCTTATGCGAATTAAATATAGGAAGGTAAATAGAGCCAGCGTAGTGTAGTGGTTTGAGCATTGGACTATTACTCTTGCTGGACTTGCTGGAATGGAATCCCTGCTCAGCCATGAAAACCCTCTGGGTGACCTTGGGCAAGTCACACTCTCTCAGCCTCAGAGGAAGGCAAAGGCCAACCCCCTCTGAACAAATCTTGCCAAGAAAACCCTGTGATAAGGTTGCCTTAGGTCGCCATAAGTTGGAAACAACCTGAAGGCACACAACAGCAACTATTAAGAATGGCAAAAATTCTTGATTGATCAAAATTAAGGGGTTGTTTTACAGATCATTGAGAAACCATGCACCAATTTCCAAGCAAGTACTGATTATTGTTAAAATGTTGCTATGCGTTATCACTCCCAGCAGTAAATTCATCCAGAAGGGAAGCTCTTGAGCCATACCTTCTGGACAATGGTGGTAGCAAGTTCTTCAATGAGCTCTTCTTTATGGTCTCGCAAGTAACAAGCTTCATTCTGTTTGTCCTGTATAAAAGGGATGAACAGATGGGCATTCACACATTTATTTATATGCAGTTAAAAAGTCAATATTAAAAATGTCTTAACATTTACAGGTCCACTCCCCCCAGTATCCGCAAAACCAATATATGAGGTTTCGGTTATCCACGGCTGGAAAAAAAAATAGGGACACATACCATAGAGTCACACTGGAAAATACCTAGTGAAGCATCCTTTCTAACTCCTCCAATGCAACTCTATGGTACGTTTATACATGAAGTCTTTATTTTAATAGGGTTTGCTATTTTCTGCTGCTTCACTTATAAACGGTAAGTCCAGGAACATATCACCCACAGATACAGGAAGCATCCCGTACTCTATAAAGAAAAAATTCAGAAGTGCTGACTGCTGGTGACAAAACCATACCTGTTAGATCATATCTTGGAGAAATGAACTCTTCTGGCTTATAACTCAAAGAATCTCTTAGCTAGTCAAACCAACAGCCACACTCTCTGTGGTATTCTGGGAGCTGTGGTCAGAAGCAATGTTTCCTGCACTAATTGGAAGGGTCCATGGCAGCTCTTAAACTTGGATATGGCCAGAGTTCAAGGCTTAACTGGTCCAGATTTCTATGCTGATGTTGAAGGGCAAATGAGGGCAGAGGGTAGCCAGTACAGAACACAGTAATTTCTGGTTTTTATTAAAGTCAAAAAGATATGCTGCTGCAATCATTTGTACTGCGATAATGAGGATACATTACCAGGCTTTTAAATAATGCAATGAAATAAGCTGTGATGGTTAAGATCTGAGTATTCTCCTGCTCCAGAGCTCCAGCTAATTAGGCAAGCACAGATTTTTTTTTTTTATTAAATGGAGGGTAGGCGAGATCTTCGCCAAAATAACTGATATAACCAAAGTATTTTTTTACCAAGCTTTTGTTACTGTACATCTCTGCCTTAGAGATAGCTTCTTCTATCGCTTCTTCTGCAACACGTAAGGCCACGGCAAGGGTGTCCATCATGCTGTGTCCTAGGAAAAGTGTGTAAGAAAGTCTATGTAGAATTAAGAAAAGGAGGAGGTCATTGAAGTAAAAGAGGGAAAAATCCTTCCATTCATCACCATCCCCAAAGATCAGTTTATGAAATGGACAGCATCATAATGCCACAGATATACAACATAATTTTCTTGCAGGAAATTCTAATGCCATTTTATTCTCACAGCAATAATGAAAGGTTTTGTGTGTTCAGGGGCAAGTCCTGCTATGCATGAAATAACACACCAACACACATGTCTGAATGGAAGAAGTAGGCCACAACTTTTATTGGTTACAGCTGCTGATAGGATTGGCACATTCATGGGTCGAGGTCCAGCATTGAACAAGCCACCTGTTGTTTAATGAGCCCAACCATCGAGCCTGATGTCGGAGTTATCAGAATGACAGGTATGCAATCCACATGGATGGGTGCCCCAGTGTGGTCCTCCTGCCACCGGAGGGTGCAGGAAAACCATCCACTGCACAAACTGGGCAAGACCAATTCCACACACATTGCTCTAGTCCCTTAAGGGATCGCCATACCTTACCGATGCCTATGAGACACGAGTAATTGATGTCCTGGATCCAGGACCCATGCCAACCATCCCAAAAAGTTGTGACAAGATAACAATACAAATAAAATAAAATACAGCTGTCCCTTCCTATTTGCTGGGGTTTGGTTCCAGGACCCCCTGTGGATACCAAAATCTGGGAATACTCAAGTCCTATTATATGCAATGGCATAGCAAAATGGTGTCCCTTATTATAAGATGGCAAAATCAAGGCTTGATTTTTGGATTATTATTTTTTAAGAATATTTTCAAGCTGTGAATACTTAAATCCATGGATTCCAAATCTGTGGATACAGAGCGGCAACTATAAATGGCAACAAGATTCCCAGCTAGAACCTGTGAGATAAAGAGTGGGTGGCTGGAACAATGCTTAAAATTAGACTGCCTGAGTGTGTATTGGAGCAGAAAATAAATAGCCTCCCACCCAACTGGAGTGAAGCCTCCATCTGGGCTGCTTGGGCCAGGAATGCCAGCCAATGAATTCAAACCCTAGTTTAAATTCATTGGCTGGCGTTTCTCACTTCCCCCTAGGGGCTGCAACAAATCACCCAGGCCCCTGGGAAGAAGGAGCCAGCAAGCTACCATGGCTAGAGGACCATCGGTGCCCTGCTCCCACCACACCGCACAAACTTGCCCCATGGTAAGGCATGCAGCGCACAAATGGAGGGACTTCATTCTTGTGCAGGAAAGATTTTAAAGATGATTCTGTGCATAGCTTGCCTTCATGTGCATTTACTTTAGTTGTAATCTGCTTTCCAAAGAAAAAAGTAGGGTATAAATATTCATGAATATTCAGTCAACCATCTATAACTAACTAACTAAGTAAATAAAGTAAAGGGACCTCACATTATAATTTGCTGGTTATTTTGGAAGGATTTTTTTTAAGCCAAAGAAAAGCTAGGTATATTTATCTAGTTAACTGACCAGCTCAATTAATGGGGAAAATCCATAAAACTGAGAAATAAGGTGTGAGTGTCAGTACATCTTATAGCAAAGTTGTAATACAGAGAGAATGAGCAGGACACAACCAAGCCTCCACTTAACTACAAAACTCTGCCAGTAGCACCCTGAACAATTTGCTGCAGAGATTATTGTGACTATAGCGGCATTACAAATACAGCCCATACATATTAACATAAAATGTTTCATTGCTGCATGCCTGCCCTTTCAATGTAAATCAATTGCCTGTAGGTTAGGGGGATAATACATTCAGTTTACGAAAACATCCCTGTCCGCTTGCCTGAAGACAAATCTACTTACAATAGGCCAGTAGATGAGGCTGTTTATAAGCCTGGAATATAAGCAAATATTAAATTATGGAGGCACCAATATAGTAATGCTTGGAAAAGTTGGTTTTGGACTATAACTCCCAGAATCCCCCAACTGATATTGACTCATCATGCCAGCTGGGATATTCTGGGAGCTATAGTTTTTTAAAAAAAAACTTTTCCCAGTTGTGGACTAATGTAGGAAGCACATCCAACATCAGGTTATTTAATTTGTAAAAGTATAGCTATGATAAATACCAATGGTATAGTGGTCAGTTTTGAAGTACAGACCCAAATCATGATAGCCCCTACAGCAATACTCCAAACAGAGCCTCCAGTTTCTAGCAGTTGTGTTGATCTTTCTCTCACTTTCTCTTATTTCTCATCTCTACCTGAAACATACAGGCGCAAGGTGTATATTTCTATACACTGTAGAAATAATTCAGTTTGACCACATTCTAGTGCTGTAGCGCCATCCTATGGAATCCAGAGATTTGTAGTTTTACAAGGTTTTTAGCCTTCTCTGGCAGAGTGCTGATGCCTCACAAAACTACAAATCCCAGGATTCTGTAGGTTGGAGCCATAGCAGTTAAAGTGGTGTAAACAGCATTATTTCTACAGTGTAGATGCACTGCAAAACTGCTGTTTCTTCCCTCTCTAGCTATTGTGAGAATTGCAGCTAAACTTAGAGGGAACAGTAGCTTACAAGGGTGATGGTGGCAGAAAATGTTATATTCCCTGCTAATACAGTGGGCCCTTGGTATGCGCTGGGGTTTAATTCCAGGATCATCCCCCCACCATGGATACCAAAAACCATGGATGCTCAAGTCCCGTTATATACAATGGTGTAGTTAAATGGCATCCCTTATATAAAACAGCAAAATCAAGGTTTGCTTTCTGGATTTTTTTTTTTGGGGGGGGGCATATTTTCAAACTGTGGTTAGTTGAATCCATGTATGCAGAATCAGTGGATACAGAGGGCCAATTGTGAAAAATTCCCAGGCTTTGAACCTGTGAGCCCTGGCTCTAATATATCACTGCTAAACACAACATTTACAACAGAATTACCTTCTGATTGTCTGTAGAAAGTAGAGTCACTGCCACATATGCTTCCCTCATTTTCGATGGTTCCTTCATAGAAGCTTCCTACTTCTGCTTAAAAAAAAGAACATCACTGTAATTATCAATGCTCTTGAATGTCATATATATTATCAGAATGAACATGACCTCTCTAGCCTGTGCTGGTCTATGACCGTAATAAAGATTCTATTCTATTCTATTCTATTCTATTCTATTCTATTCATGTCCTCGCTAGAATATGTCAGTAATTTCTAAACACACAATTTACAAAAGAGGAGGCACTGGCATATCCTTAACATAGAGACATTGGGCTGAAAATTCATTTTAGAACCTATGTTTTTCTTTGGTATTTTCTATTTTTACATGAGAAAAATTCTTACACTGTAGGCTAATTGCTGGATTCAGACAATGTCTGTTGAAAGAGCAGCGAGAATATGAAGTTATTAATAAGCAAAGAGAAAATGCTAGTACAGAGGACTTGCTTTGAATGTGACATCAGGGCTTGAGATAGATCCTGGATTTTAAAGGGCATCATTTCACAAATTGGTTATGTTTAATCCTGCTTCTGCATCAAATAAAACAAGAGAACTATATTACAGTCACACTGGGAAGAGGAAAAACCAAAGATGTTGCCACTGGCAGAGGAGGAGGAGGAGGAGGAGGAGGAGGAGGAGGAGGAGGAGATATTTAAAGCTGAAACATGCTCTAACAATTACTAACAAGATATCCTTCATGTTTGATGGGAAACAGAAAGAAGTACTGTACTGTAAATGAAACCATCAAGAGGCTAGCATCTGTTCCTGATTCATGTCCCCTTCCTCTTCTTTTTAAAAGAACAATGCTACATCTCTTCCAACATTTTCTTCTCACTACCTTACACCTCTGTACCCAAACAAGCACTCAAGGCAGTGGCTTGGCTAATGGATGGCTGTAGAGCTTGGGAAAAAATATTCTCCGAGTCAATATAGTCAAGAGATTGCCCGTTTAAATGTATCACAGGGGCAGGGAATCTTCAGACTTTGAGACTTTCTCAACCATCACACAGCCCACTACATCTCCACAAAGTAAGTATATTTGGAAAATGTCTTCCACTAGTGTCAAAGCAAGGGGTTTTTTGAAGACTGATTAGTCCCAGCATGTGATCTGTCATAACCAGCAAAGAGGAGTGTTAACCTAAATAATATAGATTTTATTAGGAAATATCCAGGTAAAATGGTACATAGAAATTCAAATCTACGGTGGTCCCCCAGTATCTGTTGGGGTTTGTTTCCAGGATCCTCCACTGATACCAAAATCCCATTACATATAATGGTGTAGTAAAAGGTATCCCTTATATAAAATGGTGAACTGAAAGGTTTGCTTTTTGGACACCCTCCTCCCCTGAATATTTTCAAGCTGTAGTTGGTTGAATCCATGGATGCAGAACCCGTGGATATAAAGGGCTGACTGTATATGGATTTTCTGAGTGACTTATGAGCAGGATACTAAAAGAGTAACTGAGGAAATTATGAGAATCTGATGGTGGAAGAGAAGCTGAACAGAAAGAAAGTGGAAAGACTGGTACAACTGGAGTTCCAGACTTCAGATCTCCCTGAATTACTCTGACCAGAGGGTAGCAGAGGGTAGCAGAGCAATCATTCATCATAACCCATAAACGGGCAGATATGTGATTCAGATTCTTTCTATAGAAAGCCAGTGAAGCATAATCATATTAATAGATAAGATGGGCTATGGGCTGATTAGTCCCGGCTACTTGGAGTTGCCTGGGGAGTCAGGTTGTCTCTAGGCTACATTGTGTTAGCTGGCTTTGGTTTGAAAGGAGAGAGGAGTAGCTTTTCAGGGCCTGGGACTAACTTCATCTGGTCTGCCAGGTACAGTCTTTGTTGAACACTGACATAAGCTGACCAGAATAATTCATGTAATGGTAACCTACTGCTTGGACTATTGTGATATATTTTAGATGGGGCTGCCCTTAAAGATGACTCAAACAATGTCACTACTGCAAAATGCACAGGAGAAAACTGACTGGAACAGCTTATAGATACCATCTATGTAATGCTGGTTTTAAAAGAATTGCACTAGCTGACAATACATTTCTACACTGAATTCAAACTGCTGGTAATGACATTTAAGCCCTAAATGGCTTAGGGCCTCTATGTTTGAAGGAACACTTCTCTCTATATATGCCTGCCCTAGGATTGAGAACTGCAGGGGAGGCCTTCCTCTGTATCTTAATATTGGTTTCATAGTAACTGCCAAGTTAAAATATGGCTTTTTATTAATGCCTTTGAAGCCAAATCTGTATACATCACATGTTTTTGACTGTTTTAACATTTCTAATTATGCAGTTTTTAAATTATTTGATTGTTTAATAAGTTTTAGATTGCTTAAATTATTTGTATTCTTTTAAATTTTAAATTGTTTAAACTGATTTTAATAATAATAATAATAGTAAAATTTATTTATATCCTGCCTCTCTGCGAACAATCGGGGTGGTTTACAACAGTAAAATAGTACATAGTATAAAACAACTCAAAATCCCTTCCCCCCCTTAAAACATTATTAAATCAATACAAATTAAAATCAGCATATAATACAATTTATTAAAAACCCTTCCGTTAGGAGCTTCAGAATCAACCTCCAAAGGGGGTTCCTGAGGCCGGGGTTAGCTATTCCGGAAAAGCCTGCCTGAAGAGAACCATCTTGACAGCCTTTTTAAAGCTGTCTAATGATGTCAATAGGCGGATCTCATCCAGCAGGCCGTTCCACAATTTGGGGGAGACAGCCGAGAAAGCCCTCTGGGAGGTGGTCGCCAGCCTAGGTCTTTGTGGCTGCAACAAATTCCTCCCAGAGGACCGGAGAGTGCGGGGAGGATTTTATGGTAACCCTCACAGACATTTATGATATAGGGTACGGTATAAACCTTTTAATGAGCAACAACAGATTCCCAGCCCACATATCTTTTACATAAGATCGGTGTGTGTGTGTGTGTGTGCGCGCGCGGCGGAAGTGTTATGGCAGAAAGATGATTCTACCATTCATCCATAGTAAAAGGAATCTGACAAAAGTAACTTCTTTCCCTCCTGTGATTAAAATTTTAAAATTAGATGTAAAAATGTTACTTGGATTAGAACAAAGCTAACTTAAAGATATCTTTGAAAACTGACAATCACTTTTCTTAACATACCGTTATCTCATCTCTTCAGGTCAGTAGTACAGGTACTTGCATAGCTCCATAGCATGCCAACATATCCACAGCTGACCTGGAAGATAGATCCTTTGATCTTTCCCCCAAAGGCCTTTCTTCCCTGAGATATATTAATGACACTTTCATCCCCTGAACTTATTGACAGGAAGCCCTTGAAAAATTCTGGAATTACTTCAACAGCATTTATTCCACCATCTGTATGAGCCTGAACCGGTTTACTAAATAAATAAATAAATAAATAAATAACTTTCTGACCATTGCTGTGCAATTATTTATGTAACAGCTAAAGGCACAAACAGGCATAAAGTGTGAGCAGTAGCAGCATAAGCTACCCTCCTGCTCAGATCCTGCAGTGGCAGCAGATAAACAAGCACCAACTTATTCCAGAAACTATTGACTAAAGACAATTGTGCATCTATGCCTGCTTCTACCTAGAACACATCACAAGATAAAAGTCTTACACTCATAAGACATTGCTAGAGCCAAGCTTTATTATACATGTGCATTTGTACCAGCTTCATAGAAGGGGACTTGCATCTTGATTTACATCAGGCTGCATCACAAATTTAGTAGATGGTGATTTCAATGGGCAGATTAGGATTCTTCAAAGACAAACAGCTAGCACTTGGGAAAATCACTTGTTTTGGACTATGAGAAAAGAGATTCCATTTAAACATTAGGAAGAACTTCTTTACTGTAAGAACTGTTCAACAGTGCCTCAGAGGATGCTGGACTCTCCTTCATTGGAGGTCTTTGAACAAAGGCTGGGGCCATCTTTCAGCAGTGCTTTATTAGTGGATTCTTGCATGGCAGGAAGATGGACTAGATGGCCCTTGTGGTCCCTTCAAACTCTTAACTTTCTAGGTAGTTATTAAGCAATTCTATCTTAAGCTACAACAATGAAGTCATGAAGGGGGAAAGATCTACGGAAGAGAAAGTGTCAGAACACCACTTGTTGTCAATTACAATTCCCAGCTAAAATCACTCCAAGACCATATCAGTGCCCTAAAGCCTCGCCTGAACAATAGCCCTTGAATCTACAACAGTTACTCAGCAGCAACACCAAGCTATATAGCAGCAACACAAACGCAGGGAATAACAGATCCTGCAACAAACCCAGAAAACAATTCTGTTTGCACATTTACTCAAAGAACTTGATTAAGGAATCTGAGATCAGCGATATTAGAAACTCATTTACAGAGCTTCAAACAGTTTCTTTTTACAATACAAATCCCAGAATTTACCAGCCAGCATATTGGCTGAGGTATTCAAGGAGCTGCAGTCCAAAAAGGGAAGTTTTTAAACCTCTGTGACTGGGACTGATTTGGCAGAAATCAATCTCTTAAAACTCCCATATTTTTTACTTGAAAACTGCCATTTTCTATACAAAAAAATAAAATAATCAAATGTAATTGTTGAAATAAAAGTAATCAATAACTTCTATTCCACTTGTCTGAGGACTGATAAGAGAATTAATTCCAACAGGTTTTAATAAACAAAGTAAAACTGGGATAGTAGTTACTTTTGTCATGAACAGTTGCTTTATTTGTCTTGAGTCTAATACAATACAGATAGATTTGGTACTTTTTGCATTCCCTTGCCATTGGGCCCCTTCCACTCTTTCTCTCTGCCAACTTAGCCATAGAAAGAAGTAGAAATACTCTTCCCAGCTAACTGGCAAAACTCCAAGCTGAGAGGGGAGATCTTATTTCAGTTGTCTTGGTGTGTCTCCCAGGTACTGAGAACATTTCTGTGATAGCTTCTGTCCAGGCTGAAACTCTGGCTGAAAGGAGGTATGGTGTGGGTGCGGGGATGGAGATGGGAGAGAAGTGAGAAGTCATGGGTCTGTGGGATCCACAGCCCTTTCAGGCCCCAACCATGCCCTAAAGCTGGTTGTAAAAATGAATTTCTTCCTATTACTTTCAAAGGGAGGAATTTTGGTTTCAAAGTTTAACAAAAAAAAAAAACAAAACCTGCACAAAAGGCACATGCTTTGTGGAGGTGGGGGGTGCCAACAAATAGCTTCCTCCATACTTCTGACTTGCCGTGGGGCACTCTTAGGATGGCAGCTAAATCTGGTAGTCTTCAAGGTGACAAAGAACTCTCAATTGTTTTCTCTTTACCTAGCAAGTCAGAACAAGCTCCAGTCTCCAGTCGATGTTTTCTGTATAGATTCTTCAGGACTTTAGCACTTCCAAAACGCTTGAAACGACTTTTCACATTATTGTAATACCATTCCAGGGATTGAGCCCTTAAGATCCTGGTGGGGGGAAACAAAGAAAGGAAAGAAGGAAGAAAGAAAGATTTCAGAAAATGTACAATTATTATAGTAAGTTAACATAAGTGAGATTTCTTTCAAAGCCATCTTTTAGGAAGGGTAGGCTGGTGGGGAAAAATAGTGAAAAAGTTGCCATCTTTTAATTATCACTGGGTTTGTGTAGCACTCTGTTATCTCTTTGCTTTTCTGCAATGTGCCTAATTTCCAAACAGATTTTGTTCCCATCATAGGGCTTGTCTACACCAGGGGTAAAAATCTGATTGAAACTCAGATTACTTGGGCCCAGAGCCATGCTGGATGAAATTTGGACTAATCTGGCCCAGATTTAAGTGCCACACCTTGGCCAAAGCCTGAATCTGATTCATCCAAAGTTTTAGACCCAGCACAGCTGCTCGCTTTGTCTTGTTGTCACTGCACCAGGGCTCTGTCTTCCTGGCATGCAGCCACTCATTCTGAGGGCAAAACGAACGGCTGCACCTGGCACACTTACTTGCTCTGACCTCAGAATGAGCAGCCTCGTGCAGGGCTCTGCCTTCCCGGTTTCAGAACAAGTGGCCTCACACCAGGAAGGCAGAGCCATCGCTGGTGGCCCAGAGGAGGGGGAAATGGTGGGTCTTTCAGGTAGCAATTGGCCTGCCTCCTCACCCTCTGGATCCTTTGTTCACACTACAGTTTTCTCCAGCGTTTCCAGCACACTCCGAGAAAACTGCAAGTTTCTAAAACCTAGATTTATGTGGCATACATTGAGTCTGGTGTGAGTAGGGTTGTACATCGTGTGGCATTGTCGCACCAGATTCAGGAATAAGGCTGCAATGTTATGTGGCATTATCAGGCCAGATTCGGTTTTTTTCATTAGTGTATACAAGGCCATAGATGGTATAATCTGTTTAAGTACACTTTTGCAAATAATTATGGCTATGGCAAAAGTATTAACAACAGTTACTACTTCTTTCTGTTTTGGTTTGCAAAGTTTTCTGGAAAATATTTCTTTTTTAATAATGCACATCATAGAAAAGCTATTACATTTAATTCACATGTTCAATAAATATATCTTGATGCTCTCATTTATAGCACACTCTTCCTTTAAGCACTGATATTCAATTGACTTTTTATAGGAGTATTCATTCTTTTGAGAGCCAGTGTGGTGTAGTGGTTTGAACACCAGACTATGACTCTGGAGACCAGGATTTGAATCCCTGCTTGGCCATGGAAATCTACTGGGTGAACGTGGACAAGTCACTCTTTCTCAGTCTCAGAAGAAGGCACTGGCAACCCCCCTCTGAACAAATCTTGCCAACAAAAAACCATGAGAGGTTCACCTTAGGGTTGCAGTAAGTCAAAATGACTTGAAGGCACACAGCAACAACATCCATTCTTTTATTTAATATCCCACCTTTACTCCAAAGAACTCAAGGAAGCATACATAAGTATTCTCCTCTCCCCCATTTGTATGACTCTGTGAAGGTGAAGCTGAGAAATAGCAGATGGACCAAGATCACTCAGTGAGCCTACTAGCTCAGGGAAAACTGCAGTGTGAACTTCTCCAGTCCTTGCCCAACATTCTAACCATGACCCCACACTGGCTGGATGAATTTTTGTCAACTATGAATGGAATGTGCAGTTGTTTTGATTGCTGCCTTCCCCTTAAAAATACAGGGGAGCAGGGGACCAATTCTGGTCTAAGTGGAAGTAATTTTTATTTAAAGATAAAAATGCATACACATCCTCCCTACTTTTTTGGTTACATATGTATTTTGTACTCTGGTGGAAGTAACCTAAAAAGAAAAGCCAGGTCAAGGCCATATTTAAGTCATTTCCAACTTAAAGCAATCTTAAGGCGAACCTACCAAAGTGTGTGGGTTTGTTTTTGTTTTTTTGGCAAGCTTTGTTCAGATGGGGTTTCCCTTTGCCTTCCTATGAGGCTGAGAGACTGTGACTTGCCCAAGGTCACCTGGGTTTTCATGGTGAGTAAGGATTTGAATGCTGGTCTCCAGAGTCACAGTTGAATGTTCAAACCACTACACCATGTTTTCTCCTGCACTCTGTAAAATGAAGTCTACTAAGTTTGAATTTCCGTGTAAATATTGTAGATCTGCTAAGGTAAGCAAACATTTCAAGCACTCTTTATGTCCAATTATATCCAATTTTCAATCCATGAGTAGGGGATAGGGAGCACCAATTTCTCAATAAGTAAATGCTGCTTAGAGAAGGGATAATAGATTAAGAGAAATTTGCATAAATCCTGAAAAGAGTAGTGATGAAACTAATGTCTCCACGACTTTGCAGGAAGTGCCAAGTAGTCCTTTCACTGTAGAGGTGAAATTGACAAGAGATTTAGACATAGCTTGAAATGTTAGGTATGAAAATTAATTCAACAATGTTAAATGTTACAAATGGGGAAACTAATTCACAAACAAAAACAAATTGAATTTATGTAATGCATTAAGTTATCATAAAGTAACTAAAAAGTTAAAATGCTAACATGGGGCTAGACCATAGATTTACAGAGAATGGCATGGAAGTGGTCCCAGTTGACTTTAGAGGAACAAATTTTGTTACTTGCTCCTTCAAAGATCTCTTTCTGTTCTTTAAAGTTGCCTTCATCCAACCTGGATTTTTCCCCAAACAGACTACAAATGTCACAATAGGACTGTTGCTGGAAATGGTGGGCACCCACCATATCTGGGAATGGTCAGGTTGGGGAAGACCATCCCAAAGCATGGGATCTTATCTTACAACCTATACAATTCAGTCTGCCACTTGTTTGCATCTCTGTTCTTTCCACTCCCAGTAACATGTACACTTCACTCACTCTTCCAGTGCCTTGTTTGTTAAAGGTCAATAAAAAGTTCAAAGCCAATACTTTTATGATGCAAATGGTTTATTTCAGTTAGAGGCCAATGATCCATGCAAGTACAGCAATAAGTGGACATCTATAAAGTTTGGTCAGTGACTCAAGAGTGGAGAATTCTAACCTGAAATTTCTGACAGTCTCTGAATCACTTTTCTGCACAATTGAATTACTGCACCCTTTTTGCCTCCTTATTCCAAGTCAAGAAGTGTGGTCTCCAAAGATCAGTGGTAGAAAAATGAGTTTGCAAGCTGTGAATCCATTCTTGGTTTTAGTCCAAATGTTAACAGAGCTATCCAAGGTGCTGAACCTTGTGTATAGGATTCAGCACATTAGATACTCCTGTAAAATATGACCTAAACAGACTTGTAAGTCAGATATGCCACCCCACTGGCATGGATATTTACCTGTTCTGAACTGCTGCATATTTACCACATACCTATCCTCTTCTGTACCTCCTCTGATTATTGGGAAATTCATTCCATTCCATTTTGTTTGAAAATTTGCCAGAAATGTAACAGTCTGGCATTTTGCCTCTATATTAATTTCCACAATAAATTATAAATTTATGTGCCTATTCTTTGTGCATTCTCTAACAGATTACAATGAATCTAAAAGCTTTTCAGCCTCTTAACAGTCTGATAAGTCACAATGTCCCTCCTGATTCTTCCTCTGTGGAAAGGATTTGGAGGGGAAAAGCAGCTAACCTTGTAGAAAATATTACAATAAAAGGCTCATTCAGAAGAGAAATAAGGACACTATCTACTTATTTCAGAATCCTTTAATGTTGACCTGCATTTTAGCAATCATGAGTTACTGCATTCTGCTAATGCAGTCTTTCCATGTGCCTACAATAATGAAAAATCTCTATTTCCAGCTCTCTTTCTTCCACTTACCTATGTTGTAATTTATGCTAATTCTCGCCATAAAATAAAAATTCTCATTTAAAGAACATTAGTCACACTCATTTTAAAAGGAAAGAAATAACAGTAGCTCTTTCCCCCCCTGTGCTGCAAAGATATCCATGTTAATTGTTCATAGCCCTAAATCCCAAGGCCATAGATTGCGTTATGTAAAGTAATTATGCAGTCAAATCCCATTACTAAGTATTTTTAAATAAACAATATTGTGATTGAGCATCCCGATTATGTGTCATGCGATGAGGCAGTCCATATCTGAGTATTGCCAATTTGGCTGAGCACTTGAATGATTAAATGAAAGAACTAATGTAGAAGTGGTGGCACTGATCAGGAACAAATGAGATCACATGAAGGGAGAGTAGGGTTTCTCAACCTGGGTTCCCTGGAACACTAGGGTTCCACAAGAGGGCTTTGCAAGATATTGAGACTGAAAAAAATAAACATTTTTCAAAGCTGTAGATGTAACAATTTTTGGGCAGGGGTTCCCTAAGACTTGAAAATTGTTTCAAGGGTTCCACCATGGTAGAAAGGCCGAGAAAGGCTAGGCTAAAAACTAAAGGACCTGTGACACCTGCATGAGCATATTAAATACTGATACAGATAAGGACAGAAAGGAGATGTTGAGTTGATTCAATGCAAGGCCTTTACTCACCAATTGACATCTTTGTTCATTCATTTTTATGGAACGTGGAAATAACACCACTGCATTCCAATATGTGCTATCTTTCCAATGTAGCCCAGACCTAATTCTCTTATGTTTGTGTGTTTAAATGTAATTACAGCACGAATATATTTAGCATAGTAAGGAAGATAAAATGCTGTTAGGTCCTTTAGGGGTGTCTGTATCTGTAGTTGAATATTTCAGAGATGCTGTACTTGTTTGTTGTAGGTAAAACATCAAATAGTTTTTTTAAAGACACCTTTGTCTATTATAGTATAAGGTTTCATGGAATGTAATCTCAGAGGTTCAGGCGTATAGTATATATAGTACACATATTTGTGGATGGAATGTAGACAAGGGGCAAGAATTATTTTAGCAATAGCACTTACATTTCTATACCACTTTATAGTGCTAAGCATTCTATAAGCGGTTTACAATGTGTTAGCTAATTGCCCCCAACAAGCTGAGTACTTATTTTACTGACCTATGGAAGGATAGAAGGCTGAGTCAACCTGGATTTCTGCAGGATCAAACTCACAACATTGTAGCTGCAGTACTGGCATTTAACCACTGTGCCACCAGGGCTCCTTTTTTAAATGCAGAAATACTATTAATCACAATTACATTAATACAGAGACAGAGGGGAATTCCCCCCACCCATTGCTTTACTAACAGAAACAGTTGTGCTGCGGAGTGACAGCTGTCTTTAGTAATTTCCACTTTAACACATGCTTTGTGAACTACCCAATGTTAGTTTCTCTTAGGTAGGGGGTTGTTTAAGGTTTACTCTCATTTTAAACACTTTTTCTTCTTTTACTTGTGCTATTTCAGAATAGCTCTCCAGAATCTCACAGAGAACAGCTGGGCCTTGACAAAAATAAGTTCTGGGGGTTCTCTAAAAGCCAGCACAAGCACCAATCCAACAGGGAAAGATCAGCTCCATGGGAGTAGGGCCATCAGAGGGCAAAAGGTATAAGCCTATTTCCATCTCCTCCCCTGCTGGCCTGGCTACCAGCACTGTTGGCAAGTTGCTAAGCTGCAACTGGGGGTTGCAGTTCAACTAAATTTGTTTTAAATGTTTTTAACTATTTTTAATGATGGTTGTAAATTAATGTTATTTAATTCTTTTAAAACTTCGGTTGATATACAATCAATCAATCTGGAGGTCTCCATATTTCCCACCCCCTGTTGCCAAGAACTGATCCTCGGACTTTCTGTATGCAGGTATTGTATGTCACTGAGCTACAGACCTTTCCAAATTAGATGTATAAGTATGGGCCAATATTCTGATCAAGTGGTCATGTACAAATACATGAAAGATTAGCAGATAGATTTCATTAAAGGTAGAAATTTGAAATATTTCAAGGACATTAAATGGATGAGTTTATTCATTGTGGTCAAATAGTTTTTCAGCACTGTTCCACAGGTACAAACGATGTGTATACTTTTAATAAAATGTACTGTGTCCACTGATAAACATTTCAAATGGGATGAATATTTTTAAGTTTGTTTTTAAAGAGAACACATGAGAACTGGTGCTTGTATCAGAAACGGTGGCATAAATATTGGTTAAAATATTGATATTACTGGAGGGGGAATTAACAAACTGAAGTGACAACATGAGATTATACACATAGGTTGTGTGTGTAAAGGATAGCACTGTGAATCTCTAAGTTCATTATGGCATTCTGATTTTCCTTTTTGAAAAAAGGTGAATAGACTTAATTCAGTCCTTGGAAATAATTCATCTTTCTCAGGATATATGTACAAATGCAAACACAAATGTGATATTCTGAAAATATATCTAGAAACAAAAGTTTGCCCTTCCTTCAAGGTACTTTACATGAATAGGGGTCATCACATTTCATCCTTCCAAAAACCCTATGAGGTAGGTCAAGATGAAAGATACTGACTTGATAATGTTCCCTGGAGAGCTTCATGGTTGAATAACACTCTGACCTCAACTTCTCTAGTCCAACATGCTACCTATTTCCACATAGTGATTATCCTGTATCTATTTGCGCTTTGAAAAATCTACACACAAGTAAATTCTTGCACATGTGTCTATTATTGTTAATACAGTATACTTTTTATATCTCCCATTTCACTTTATTCTTCATTTTTATGGTATGACAAATGCTACGACAATGAGCTGAGCAGCATGTCTATGAACACATTAAATGAGCTGAATGTTGACAAGCATAGCCAAATGTCACAGTTATCTGGGATATGGAACATCATTAAAAGGTAATATGCAATTAGCAGTTTACTCTTCCTGTAACATCAAGAATCATAAAGTGACTAAATTATGTGTAAACTCTGTTTCATTACTACCCTGTCACAATTCATTCTGTCATGCCTATGTTGTAAGGAAAGCCAACACCGATCTATTTGAGTGACAAGAGTGATGTCTTGGGCAGCTACAACACATTCAGATACAATCAGGTTTTAAAGATGCTCTGTGATTTGTCTACCTAAGTGAATGGGGCAGAGCCAGTCCTACCATTAGGCAGAGTGAGGCAGCAACCCCAGGAGGAACATTTTTGGTTGCATTAATATTAATGTATTATTATTGGGTTAGGTCCAGTGTAATATAAGCCCCATTGATTTTAATCGGCCTGCTTTAAATATAATTACGTTTGGATCAAACTTGCCATATTTTTACCACTAGGGAAAGGTGCTTGCAGGATATGCTGTCTCGGAAGACATACTACATAATTTTGTTGTGGCCTAAAGAAACAGAAACCTACCAACATATGTTGCAATACTGAACAACTCAATTTAAAAAGCAAAAAGCTATTGTTTGCTGAATTAATCCTGGTTGGATGACTAGACTCCTTTTAGCTTTATTTGCATTTTAAAATAATGTAATGAAAGGGAAGGGGTACCCACAAGAAAATCAAACCAAACAAGTGGTTCAGTTTAAACCTCTGACATATTATTCAATATATGCTGAAAATGCCCCTTAAAGTAGACCTTATTTTAATCCTTCTTTAAGATGCTATGCTCATGTAGTAATTAGGTCTCCAAAGACCATTATATTTAAAACAGCTGTGAAGAGAAGATCAAAGCAACCATTTAAGAATACATTTTCAGCCCCATGAGTAAGAACTGTATATTGTGGGTTTTAATTTCAATATATTTCACTACATAAACACAGAATGGACTGGATTCTTGCTGCTGCGGAGCACTAGGCTTTGAGTGCAATCACATCAGAGAGATTTATGAAAATATGACTCAGACTTGAACTGATCTGGACCATTTGTTCATCAAGTCTAGTGCTCCTCCCTCCATTTTTCCAGTGATAACTGGTGGCTCCCATATAACTGGGATAGTGAATCCACTCTGGGCATTAGTCTGAACCTTAAATGAGCTATTCATCCTCCAAACAGATTTAGTACTTTTGACAACTCCTTTAAAGTTTGTACTATACCATAGAATGGAATAACTACCTCACTGATATGGGAGCCACTAGCCACTACTGTATTTTTCTTGGATGGGGATCCCAGCAATTCAGGCTGGGACCTTCTTAATGCAAAGCTTGGACTCTACTACTAAGCTGTGGACTCCCCCCCCCACCCGAGTTTTCCTTTGTCACATATTCTTCTTCTTTGGCAGGAGTGAGAAACACATGGTCCTCCAAATGTTGATGCACTGCAAAAACAGCATAACCAATGGTGAGGGTCAACAGAAGTCTAACATTTTGAGGACCACTTGTTCTTCATCCATGCTCTAGCATAACATTTATGTCTAAACATTATCGTATCAAAGAAATGCAGAGGAGGGAAATGCTAGCTTATGAACTGAAGAAGTAAAAACCAAGAAGAAAATGCATTTAATTTATCAATTAAAATATTTATATCCTGCCCTGTAGCTGAACATCTCAGGGTGGCTTACAATAAAACCAATTTAAAACAATAAATAACAGACTCTGGCCAAGATGGCCAACCATTAGCAGCACAATTCACATTCTGCTCTATCATTGTAGGATTTATTATTATCTTTAAGTATATAAAGATTTAGAAGGATTCCACAAGGGCAGAAATGCAGGCTCCTAGGACCCCCCATTTCAGATGTGGGTGAGGGAGCTGTCTGTCAAAGCACATGTCCTGGAAATTACAACCCCTACTGCAAAGAAGAAGATTCATTAAGGCAGGCTAGACAGAAGCTTCTCCATATAAGGTTGAACCCATTAAAATGTAGGGCCGACCATAATAAGTAACAAGTGGCTCAGGGGGAAAAGTAATGGTAATACTATTACTGACCATAGAAAAAGGAGTGTGTTATATTACTTTGGGAAGCAAAAATATTTTACATAACATGTTATACTACTCCATTATATTACACAACACTGTCCACAGCATATAGTATTTTAGAAAGCATAGATCTGCAAATTTGGCCACCGTAAAGAAAAGTGAAGGTTGGTGAAAGGAAAAGTCATTCTTTGATACATTTTGGAAGATGTTTTCAAGCGGTCTCTTGAAGGCTCAAAATATTTTGTTTACTTAGGCAAGGCTTCCCAGACCTGGTTGTTTCATTGCACAGGTGCATATTGTGCTGTTGTTGTTGTGCCTTCAAGTCGGTTTTGGCTTATGGTAACCCTAAGGTGAACCTATCATGGGGTTTTCTTTACACAGTTTCTTCAGAGGAGGTTTGCCTTCTTCGGAGGCTGAGAAACTGACTTGTCCAAGGTCACCCAGTAGGTTTCCATGGCCGAACAGGGATTTGAACTCTGGTCTCCAGACTTGTTCCCCTACGCAAAAACCAGTACAGAAAACTGGCTCTGCATATTGTATTAGTTTTGTATAAAAAGTTTGCTGGAAAATATTGAATTGTTCTCCTTTTTGTTGTGTAGGGTGACGTTTACACGATGAAAATGTAGTGGGAAGAATTCGTGTCGATCCCTGGCAGTTTACACGTACATCAGGTCGGGTACGTGATTTTCGGAAGGGGGGGCACCTTTTATCCCTCAACCTGCGGGACTTCCAGTCCCACGGTTTGTGCTGGTTTTTAAAAAAGTCACTGGAGGATTCGGAAAATTGAAAATGTAAACAGCCTGGGACAAAATATCTTAGTAGTAGGGGATGGCCGGAAATGGTGACTGGGGGCGGGCTTAGAGCTCAGGGACCAGAAAAGGAGGGGTCAGTCACCCGTTCAACAGATCCAGCCTCACCAGCCAAAAACAAAGGCATCCCTTCCAGCTGCACGAAGGTTGATGTGTGTGTGTGTGTGCGCGCGCGCACGTGTACTCAGTCACCTTTTTAAATGGATTTCTACACTGCATGCTACAGAGAGATCGTGGTGGGCAGAGGGTCGCCCATTCATCCCCTGCCTTGGTCACCTCCCTGGATTTGAATGGGCACAGTAAAATATTCCAGCCTCTGTGCGAATGAACACCCCTTAAATCCCCCCTCTCTGTGTCTGTGTCTTTCAAAACGCCTGTCTGTAGCTGGCTTGAAACCTGAACTCTGCAGCTAATCTCTTCTGTAAGGGTTAACATTTTAAAGAGGCAAGGGGAATACGAAGCCTCCACCCCCAACCTCTCTTGGCTTGATTTCAAATGGAAAGTACTCGTTCGTTCCTGCGTCTGAGCGAAAGATCTCAGTCTGGATCTTTCAAAATGCTTTCTGCCTTTTCTTAAAGGGTTAACATTTTAAAGAAGCAAGGGGAATAACAAACCTCTGCCCCCCTCTCCCCCCCCAGCAAGCCAATAGCATCGCTCGTGGCGCGGAACTCTAAAGGAAGTGCGTCACCGAGGTTGTGAAAACACGAGTAACCGCATCCTTGATTGACAGCCAAAAAAATAAATAAATCAAACCTAACCCCCCCCCCGAACTTTGGACGTGTAAATATCAGTCATGGGACCACCCGGGATATCCAGATCAGTGACAAAAGTCGTATAAACAGCGAGGGACGGATTCGTGATCACAAAATCATGGTAAGCACCGCGACAATTTCTGTCGTGTAACTGGCACCTAGCAATCTATCCCTATTCTTTCCATATTATTTCTATGTCTGGAACCAAATTTTCTGTTAAAAAAGTAATGCTCAGTAACACATCTACTTTGTTAACTGAGATATCATAGAATCATAGACTGGGAAGGCATCACAAGGGCCATCTAGTCCAACCCCCTCCCCTGCAGGAATACACAATCAAAGAATTATGCAAAGCATATAACTGTAATGCTCTATTTTGGCTTTGTACTACTGAAAGTTTACTAAATTGCCAATTGTAAAACTTACTACAGTTTACATCTCAATATAAAACTTGTTTCCCAAGGATGCATGACTTTTAGATATGCTCTAAAATATGTTTCTTTCCTTCAGTGTACCTTTAATGGCAGAACTTTGTTTTGGAACCCTCAGCCAACAGAAAGTTAAATCTGTTAATTATTTTTCCAGGTGTGCTGTTCATTACTGAGGATACAGGAAACAAATACCAATTGGGATACTAGTATTTGATTCAGCCAGGCACTTCAGCTGGGCAGAAAATGTACTATGTTGGAAGAGAAACCTGGTATTATCTGTAAAAATACTCTCTTAATGTATATCCAGACTTCTAATACTTGCTAAACTTGCTATGACTAATACAGCATATTCTCATGTAAGCTTTGTACAAACATCAAAGGTATAGATACCTGAGGTATATAAAAGTATCCAAAGGATTGTTTCGTCAAACTGGAAATTTTTATTTCATTTATTTAAAAGATTTCTGTGTTACCTTTCAAGACAAAGAGTATTCAAAAAGTGGCTCATAATCACAAAACAATTTTTAAAAAGAGACATGGCATGTAAATTATTCCAAAAAAAAAAAAAAGATACAAGGTCACCTCCATTAAAAAAAAAGTAAGCAGTACAGGAAAAACTATGCAAATTCTGTAAGCCTGATTGGAAATATGCACCCAATTTTTAATATACAGCTATAGACAACATATGGACAATAGCCTGATAAGAGGCCTGCTTCTCACATCAAGAACACATTGCTAAGAAAGAAAGAAAAAGAATAATCCCAGCTGTGGAGAGAAAGAAAGCTCTCATCAGTACTAACAATATGATTACAATTCAGTTCAAGCTCTTTTAATTTACCAAGCCCACACCGCACACCGCTTCTGCTCAGATACACTTTTACCTCTAAACATTTCCTCCTCCATCCTGGAAGTCCAGCTTTTTCCAAAAAAGAGATGCAAAAGTCAGCTTAAAGAAAATGGGTTCATCCTATTCCATCTCCCACTCTGAGATACTATGATTGTTTGGAGATGTGCAAAACTGTTCAAGGGAAAATACTGCCTAAATTGGGTGTGGGGAGCATGTGATCAGCAAGTAGCTCAATAAATGCTAACCTCGGCTGTCAACAAATGAAAGCCCCAACCTTGAGCTACATTCTGCTTTTAAGACAATTCAGGAACCGCTAAAGTGTTGATCAGTGTTGGGGTTTCATGACCTAATGGTATGACAGGATACTATTATACTCCAGCCTGAATCACAGAGCGCAATCCAGTCTATGCTGAGTTTGCCGTAGCTCCAGAAATGAGCACTAACACATTAGATTCCATTTCAGTCCCTGCATGGCTAAATTAGTGGAGGGAAGCAAAGAGTTCTCCCAGCAAATGCAAAGAACATCTGAAATGAGAGAGAGAGAGGGAAGAATACAAACCTATATAGTCTATGTATTCTGCTATACTTTTATAGTATGCATTTTATATGCAAATAAGCATACAGAGGAATAGTAATACTAGTTTTGCTCCATAGAAGCACAGCTAATGCCTTCAACGTTTTATGCAGTTTGCAAGCAGAATATTATTTCAAGGGCTATGAAACCACTGGGGAACTGTTATTTTTGCTTATTATTTATTCCTCACCCCTATGAGCCACTAAATGGAAAAGTGATGCATTTAAATGCATGCCTTTTTCCAGCAGTGCTGCCTGTGCACAGCATACCCAACCAGGAACCAGATGCTAGAAATATTAAAGTTGTAAACTGCCTAGCAGTCTAATAGACTAAAGAAAGGTAGATGCTTCTTTACCACTGAAAATCAAGAGGGGATAAAACACATATCAACACATTTACAAATAATAATGAGGAGGATTATAATCCAAGTTTACCTAGCCAAAGGGGATTAGAAATCTGGGCACACATTCAGATTAATTTTGGATGCGCATATATTGTTATTTGAATAATAGGAGGCCTTGGTAAAATTAAACCCATTTTTATTTCCATTTGTAATTCATTCCTTCATTCTTTGGAACACACAGCAAAGCAAACAGAGCCGCGTAAACAGTTAATTATCTGGCATAACAGTAATCTGGATCTCAGATGCTTCAGTTTGTTTTTCCTTGAAAATACAAGGCAAGCTGATGTTATCATAGCATGAGGCATGTGTCACTTAACGATGCAGTTTCTTTACATAGGGAGCATTTAAAGTATGGCTTGGATGGGAAGGAGAGAGCTGCTGAATTCATCCCTGTTTACCCACACAAAGGGGTTGGTCTAAAACATTTCGCTATCTGGGGCAGAGCAGTAAATGCTCTCACCTTGTCAGTCGAAGTGCTTCACCTTGTCAGTTGAAGGCTGATCAAGTCATTTTTGTACAAGGGTGGGCAAAGTGTAACCTGCAGGCTGCATTCTGTCCCAAGTCAGAGAACAAACTACTGCAAAGAACTAGTAATTTGGGGGAGGGGAGGATTAGCCAATGGAAAGATGGATACCCCAGACTACTTATGCTTTAAATGCTCCCCCTCCCCTCCCCCATATATGGCAAGTTGGCAATAATTCAGTTCTGCTACAAAGTCTGCTACCCTCAAGTCAAATGAGCAAAATTTCTCCTTGCAACATTGCATTTTTATTTTTATTTACCGGTATTTATTTATTTATTTATTTATACCCCGCTCTTCAGCCACAAGGCTATCAGAGCAGCTTACAAATTGTTTTAAGTAATAGCTATTTACACATCTACACTGCATTAAGCAGTTTCTAATGTGTGTTAGCTAATTGCCCCCACAAGCTGGGTACTCATTTTACCGACCTACAAAAGGATGGAAGGCTGAGTGAACATTTATCTGATGTTGGTTAACTGACTGATCTGCATTAAAAATTCACTAGGATCACCTCTAGGTTCATCTATTCTCAGCCAGTTCAAATAAAATAAAACCCAATTCATGGTGGCTAAAAACCCTATTCATGGTGGCCACATTAAAAGTAAATCACCTGCAAGGGATAAAAATGATAGCGGGCAGGCAGATTAGACTCAAATTTCTTTGTTTATCAATGCACCCTCTTTACACGTAAGCAGTTATATACAGGACTAGATGACCATCCAAGTCATTGTTGGAACACAGATCCCAGCCAAACAGGGGTCACTATGCTTTAAACATCTGGAATTCCTACCTAACTCCAGGTGTGGTTGCTTTTTTAAAAAACTAACATTTAATATTCTGCAATACAATAGTGGTATTCTCCCAACTGCTTGCAGGACACAATAAAATAAAGTAAGTTTCATATAGAGATGTATATATCTGCAAACAATTGCATCATACTTTGGATATATAGGAAGGGGAGACAAGCAAAGTGGATGCAAGCATCTGGAAGTAGCTCCTGGGGATAATTCCTGGGCAATTACTGTGTTGGAGGTGTGGGGTCTTGGCACTTCCAAGAGGTCAGTCCTAGTCATACAAAAGAAGCCAGTTCAGCACAACTGTTCTAGCATAGATGTTCTAGCAGCACTGGAGGTTGGCACAGAAGAGCAACCCAAATTTAAATGAAAGGTGACTCTAAAGGCGGAAGAAGTAAGAGATCCCAGTGATCAAAGACTGTCCCACTAGCTGAAGAAAGTTATCCCTAATAGTAACAGTGAATGTCACTTAACTTGAACTCTACAGCCCCACAGATATTTAGAAATCTAATTCCCTTCCCCACCTCCTGCTAGTTCTAGAAGAAAGGCAATAGTAGAAAGCTTGCATTGTGCCCAGGTCCTAGTGGAAGCTCTATCACTATGCTGCAGGGTTAAACTGTTACGCATGATTAACACAGGACTGCCATTCTTCCCCCTTCTCTCTAAGAGCAGTTTGACAGAAATAAATCTAGCTTGTGAAGATCTTCTCATCCACAGGAAAAACTGGAGACAAGTCTCACAGTGCTCAATAGATGGCAGCTTTATTTTAGAAAAAACCCAACAAGTTTCAGGTTATATATTATTTATGACCTTCTTTGGAGGCAATTAGAAATCTGACTGCAGAAATTTCTGAAGTTGAGAATCTCAATCCATTTTTGTCTTGCAAATGGAATGAGCCTCAGAAATTTCTGTAGTCAGATTTTTAACCATCCCTGAAGAAAGCCATAAAATATATATATGTAGGATGAAACACATTGGGCTTTTTCTAAAATAAAGCAGCTATCTATCAAGCACTTTCAGAGGTGTCTGTTTTTTCTTGTGGATTCTATAGGCTGCTTCTCCATTAAGCTCCTCTGCTGGTCTATGACTATAATAAAGATTCTATTCTATTCTATTCTATTAGGTGCCTCTGAATATCAAGATGCTGTTAAAGGCACAAGATCAGGGGCCAAGGACAAGGGGTGAGGACTGGTGGCCCTCCTGGCTATAATTTTCAATGAGATAAAGCAGCAGAGTAAGTTACTGAGTCAAATGCTTTTATCTCTACTAAAATCTGTCAGAGATGTAATCTGGTAGGGCTTGCAAGCAACTGCACTCAAGGATTTTATAGATTTGGGCTGGCTGTAGAGGCAAGTATTCTAAATTGCTGACTACGTAAAGACAGCTGAGATGTTTGATACAATGGTGATAAGCTGCATTAAGCATACTTAGCATTCATTCTGATTAATTCAGATATATAGAATTGCTCTAACTGTGGTAGAGCAAACAAGACATCTTCACTGTACATTACTCATGCTGTCCCTTTCTTCACAGTTCCTTTGTGCAAAAGTGAGGCTCTTCTATGTAAAACATTTGGAATATGGTTTTATGGCTGATGCTTTTATGGGAAAATTAAGAGCTATGAGATCCCATCCCTGTTACTTCTCCCATTTGGATTTTAACGATTCCTTTTTCAATTACACACAGATGCTATAGAGGTTATTGCTCATCTCTTCATTGTATAACTGCGTTTTCACAAAATGTGTGTTGGTAAATATAATTTTTAAAAGACTTAACCTGGTCAATGAATAGTGATTTCTGTGGTCAGCTTTTAGCTTTCACATTTAATCCCTACAGTTTTAAAATAGAATAGCAAGATTCATATCTCAGCCTGACCGGGCATTACTGGCAGCTCAAACACAGTATGAAATCTTAGCAAAGAAGCATCTGATGAAGGTGTGCCTGCTCATCTCTAAGGCTGAAGTGGAGATGTTGCTGTCCATGTAAACCCTGTACCCAAAGGTCCCCATTCTCCCAGTAGTATTTCAGATTCCCATGCACTGATGCCAGGTTGCTGCAGGACAGCTGCAGAGCTTTGCAGATGCACATCAAAAAATATTGCTTTAAAAAGAAAATCAAAGAGCTGACAAATAGCAGCTTCAAACAGTAGCAGCTTCAAACAGGATATCTTTTAGATGTCCTACCCTTTTCTGAAAACTTTGCCCCATACCTTCTCTCTCTCTCTGCCTTGTTCAATGAAACAGAGAGTGAAATCAGTGTTGCCTCCCATGACTGCCATCTTCTTGGAAGAAATCTAAATTTGGAATGTCTTTTCTAGCCTTTCCAGTTGTTCCCTACCCCAACTTCTTGACAACATGGTGAAATATACTCTTCTCAAATATAAGGCACATTGACTTGAATATTGTTCACTGTTGGGTTACTCAGTACTGAGGCTAATGTAGGACAAGACAGCCGTCCACTGGCCTTCTTACTGGGTCACAGGGTGGATTGCAGAATGCATTTGCGTGGCGAGGGAAAGGGGGGATAAGGAGAACAGTATGTCTTTAAAGGAAATTATTCTTTGTTTATGTGGACCTTCACTGGGGTAACATATGTTAAATAACACAAACAAAAATGCCCCGAGGCAGTAGGTCTCATCTTACAACTACTTATTCCATCTTGAATATAATGCAAGTCATAGAATTGGAAGAGACAATGAGGGCCTTCCAGTCCAACTCCCTACCTTGCAGGAATACATAATCAAAGCACTCAAAACTTACCACATTTGGAAAAAAAGATTATGAAGAATTGTAGAAAATATGATACTTGAATGAAAGAAGTTCTGGTCCTAGTGGGCTGAAAGGCAGTATACAGTTGTCCCTCCACATTCACGGATTTGACATTCACGGATTTGAGTATTCACGGCTTGAAAATATTCTTAAAAAAATAATAATCCTAATAGCAAACCTTGATTTTGCCATCTTATATAAGGGACACCATTTTGCTATGCCATTGCATATAATGGGACTTGAGTATTTGCGGATTTGGGTATTCACGGGGGGTCCTGGAACCAAACCCCAGCGAATGTGAAGGGACAACTGTAATTTGCATTCTGCCATTGCATTCTGCCAAGGATGAGAGCAAGGCTTCCCCCATCACCTAGAAGAAGTGAATGGCAAAGTAGAGAGTACCCACTGGGCTCCATCAAATTGACTAGAGAAAGCCTGCTTTCCTCTCCCCTGCCAGAAAGAATGCGGAAGGACTTTGTAACTAGAAACTATTCCCTGTGTGCTTTTATCTTCATCTCTCCCAATCCCTCTTCCTTTTGCATCATTCTTTTTAAATTTTAAAACTGAGGATAGTTTTAAATTTTAAAGCTGAGGCTGCCTTTTCAGGATCTTTGTAAGCTATTCTGTGAACATCATTCAAAATGCCACAAATATATAATAGAAAGTTTTCTTCTTAACATATGTTTGATTCAGAACATTGCATAGAGGTATGCATAATGCTGATGTAGAGCTTGGGTTACTACATCTTGTGTAATCTTATCTTATTTAGTACAATATCTGGGAAAGCTTAATTCAACATTTCAAAACCACTTCAAACCTATACAGGAACATTACTTTTCATGATATGCTGTATTGATAGTATATGAAATGAAGTTAAGATGTACAGTTTTGTCTAACACAGCTAATCTGACTTTACGTGATACTGCTAAGTCATTTTACATCTTTAAAATGTAGGTGCTTATGAAACTTCTAAGGTAGAATCTAATTGCAATTAAAAGAAAAAAAATACTCTACATGCTTATGTATAAATCTTATGTCTCAGTAATATACATTATTATTTAAATACCAGCTTCATTAAGCTATACAGCTACAGAATAAAGTTTGAGATTGACATTAAATTAAACAGGTACTTCCCCAGACATGAGCAGAGCTTAAATGTGGGGATAGGGGCATGCACCATGTTTCTTATATTTTGTTTCCAGTCACAAGAATTCAGTAAGCATGGTTAACTGAATATACTTACAGAATCCTCTCCACAAGGCAGTTGGGTACTTTGGAAAGTTGGGACAGGGCTTATGTGCATACCCATGTCCCTTACACAGGTTATCTCTACTCCTGTGTAGATGACTTCCTGGATAATGCTTATATTGCTGCAAAATATAGATTGGAGGCCTCAGGTCACAATTATGACCGTGGCACTTCCATCTAGTTATGAAGGGTGATAGTTGGGGTTTTCATGGGTGAAGCTATGATACAGGAAGCAGGAGACACTCTAAGTAGGTGGATCTTCATGAAGGTATAGTGAGAAGGAATTTTGGCATCCCCATGTTTTAGAAACACCAGTCATCCCTAACCTTCAGGATTGCCTCTTAGCCCCCACTCTCAGTTCCTACAGAAGCATGGTGTACAGTATTTTATTCTGACATTACTGCTATCCAGATTGTCTTTGCAAAATAATACAAAATAATCTAGAGTATACAGGCAGGGTTTCAGCAGTGGTATTTTTAAAAACACATTAAAAATGGGGAAATGGTCTTATACACCGAGGTCTATTAAGGATGAGAAAAACATTGCCTCCAACCCTTAAAACAACCTGCAATATTTGACATTCTTTAGTCTGACACCTTCCCTTTCTTTAGTCTGTGAAACAAATGGAGCTTCACAATGCTTATCTGAGCCAATTATATTTAAATTCATAGATTTGCGATGACAACTGTAACTACTAAATTATCCCCAAGGATATATACGTTTCAAGTCAAGGCAAAGACTATTGAATGTGAAACTATAAATTACGGCTACTTTATTTTTGTTGTCGTTGTTGAAAACATTTAGTATTAGCCAAATATTCTTTTTCAACATGTCTGTGCCATAGATCTTTTCTACACAGCCCACCTGTGAGGAATTGGTTACTGAACCCTAAGTTTTAAAATGGCCAAACAACTACAGAAATCATGCTGAGTCATGATGACTGATTCCATGACTCCATGAACTGCCAGTCATGCCTAATCATGCTACAGCTGCATGAGAAGGATTGCATCAGAAGAAGAGTTACTAGAGTACAAAGCCATGTAGTATAGAAAACTGATGCAATGTAACCATGTGCTTGGGTAAGCCAATGCTGTGCTGAGATATATCTAAAAGAGCCAGATCAGTGTTCATTCTCTTCCTATGATCCTTTGATGCCTGGCGTAGCACTTTGTCTGTACATATTGAAACTACTGAAGATTAAAGCACCTCCTGTTTTCTGGACGCCAAACACTCTGTGTGTGAGTATTCTTGGTAAAGGGTTGCTACCTAGTCTGCTGAGACAGTTTTTGGCGTCTGCCCCCAATACTTATCCCATATTTGCGGCACAGTTGATACAATGTTTTCGATAATGTGCATTTTCCCTGAGATTGCTGCAGGAAACTCCAGATCTTTAAGATTTGCTGTTGACTCTGCATTTGGGGAGTGGACCAGATTTTGGGCCATGTGGTGGTTGAGGATTGCCTTTGGAGCAAAGTCAGGGTGGGATTTCTATTCGACAGGACTCTGTTCTGACATTTTTTTTATTTTTTGATTCTGTGCATATCTGGATAAGCATATCTCCACTTATCTAGTAATATAGTATTTTGGAACTATGCATATTTGCTTATTCACACACACGAGCGAACAGGGGGGAAAGCAACAGAGCAGCCCCAGCCATGTGGCCAGAAATAGTACGACGTATAGGACATGTGATCAACATAGGGCCGCCCTTTTACTCCAAAGCGGATTACAGTGTGGTGGGATATTCCAATCTACAATTGGACAAAGTCAGTGCATGTGGCATTTACCAGGCCACTGTGGATCAAAGAAATCCTCCGTGGCTATGAGGTAGGTGTGGGGTTTCCCACCAGTATAGACAAGCCCCTAGACACAATAGAGGGGAAACATTTTAATGGAATAATCACTGTCAGTTTGCCTCAAAAACACAGGTTTACATTTCTGTTAGTCATATAGCAGTCTTCCAAAAAGGGTGGGGGGAAGATACATACCAAGCTTAAGGTGACTGTTTCGTTTGTGCAAGACTGTTTTTCATCTGTGCACTAATTTGTACTGTTATTTTTCCTTTGCTGTGGGGTGAATTTTCTAAACATGTGGCAGATTACTGAAGAAGCAAGGAGCTAAGAATGTTACTAACAAACATAAGGCTAATTCTCCACTGGTGAATTTCCCTGATGAAAAAGACATTAAGCTTAAAGCCTACCTACAAACTGCTCTGCACATTTTTATTTCTAATCCCAGATATGGGTAGTCTTGCCATAGCCAGTGGAGAAATGAAGGCACATCCTCAAAGGCATTTTAATCTTTATTATTATAATGTATATTCTAGGAACTTTATAAGACACATTAAATACGGTGTCAAAAGGATGCCACATAACTGCAAAAGGGTGCGCGGATCAGACAACATCGCCCTTTCACGGTTAAAAACAGTCCAAAACCCATACCTTTTAAATGACGGCTTAAGCCATCAATACATCTCCCTGCCAATTTTTTGCTGGCATTGCCAGCGTGTAAAGCCTCTGTCCCTTTAAATCTTGTACTTACCCCAACAATGGCTGGATCGGTCAGAATACTTCCAGGTCAGATCAGAACATCCAGGTAAGTGACGAACTTTTTTTTGACCCTCCCTGGGTTACCTGGAGTTTTTTAGTGTATGTGTGTGTGCTTTGTTTAATGTTTTGACGTGTATTTTTGAGTCTCCCATGCAATTTCATCATGCGGAATTTCAAAAGAGGAAGTGAATGGAGCTCTGCTCACTTCCTCTTTATTCATTTGGCTGTATTTTTTAATCTTTTTTTTTAAAAAAAAGTTTCTGATTTTGAAACTGCTGAAATTATTTTACATTACTTTTATAGAATGTAAATTCTATAAAATGCTCATTTTATAGAATGAGCAAGAGTTTTAGAACATGCCCAGCTGCTGACTTCACTCAACCCTCATCTTAGCACATCTGTTTGGGTGAATTTAATTTAACCCTCAGTCAGACACATTGCCCAGTTAAAAGAAGGATATATTCTTGAGGAAGTGGAATGCTAGACATTTGCTTGACTGCATTGTAGCTTTACAGTATTTATCTACTCACAAGCATGTATTATGTACCCATTACTAATGCATGCAAGCACTTTAGACTAAAAATTTGATGATAGAATAGATTTAGGACTTTCTATGCAACAGTCTGTTCTGTCATTATAGTATACTTATGCCACTAGCCTTGTTCTTTTATATTCAACTGGACACACTAAAGTGCCAAACAGCCTTGTTGGCACCTGGAGGCCTACATTCATGTGGGTATTCAGATCTTGTTTGACTGCAATTCATGCAGCACGGCCACTAAGGAAGGCAAATAAAAGCTGTACTCCAACAACATCTAGAGTACCACATATTCCCCACTTACTAAGATAGTAGGAGTGAAAGCACAAATGCAAGACCCTTTCTATGCTAGAAGTCCATCTTGACAGTAGGTCGATTAGTGTCTCTAATTGTATTCTCCTCTATACGACTATCAAAGTTAGGCAAAAGCAGAGAGCAGCCATCGTTGCTTGCACATGCCAAAGCAATCATAATTTGAAGCAACCTTGAGAGCGTAGTACAATCAGAGATACTGTAGCAGCTATAAAACTGCTGGGAGCTGCTATTCCCAGCATAAAATGTATCCCTTTCTGCAACACTTAAGACTTTTTTGGACAGCGATTTGTAACGCAAGCAGGCTCGTCCCTGTTGCGAGGCTGCTGCGTGGCAGGGGGGGGCGTTTCGGATGATGCTGTCCCCTGCCGATACTGTTCTGGAAGAGCTGGGAGGCTGCAGGGCCATATGTGGCCATTTTCTAATCACAGTCAACTTCTGTGATTAGAAAATGGCGCTGCAGCCTCCCAGCTCTTCCCGAACAGTATCGGCAGGGGGACAGCGTTATCCAAAATGCCCCCCCTGCCATGCAGCAGCCTCACAACAGGGACGAGCCTGCTTGCGTTACAAGTCGCCATCTGAAAAAGTCCATAGGCAACATGAGTTAGCCAGGGAGGTAAAGTGAATACAGTCATCCCTCACAGTCGCAGGGGTTAGGGGCTCAAGACCACTGTGAATGTGAAAAAACCATGAATAAAAAAGGTCTCCCCCTGCCCACCCGCAACTCCCCCACCCTTTTCGAGCTCCATCGCTACTTTGGGAAGTGCGGGGAGTGGCTAAAAAGCCTACTGCCTGCCTGGCCGCCACCCCCCTGCCACACTTCCTGAAGTGGGTATGGGGTTCTCAAGCCCCATATCCACTTTGGGAAGGCCAGGGATGGTGGCGGCTGGGTGGTTAGCCAGCCCCCCCCCCTCCCGCGGTTCCCAAAGTGGCTGTGGGACTTTGAAGCCCTGTAACCACTTCAGGAAGGTCAGGGAGAGAGGCGGTCGGGAGGGTGGTCATTCACCCCCCGCACTTCCTGAAGTGGCTGTGGGACTTTGAAGCCCTGTAACCACTACAGGAAGGTCATGGAGGGAGGCAGCTGGGTGGGCGGGCAGGTGGCCAGCCTCCCCCTGTGCTTCCTAGAGTGGCTGTGGGGCTTTGAAGCCCTGTAGACACTTTCGGAAGGCCAGGGAGGGTGGCGGCCGGGTGGGTGGATGGGTGGCCATTTATCCCCCCATGCTTCCTGAAGTGGTTGAGGGGCTTTGAAGCCCCATAGCCACTTCGGGAAGGCCGGGCAGGTGGCCATTCACCCCCGCACTCCCTGGATTGGCTGTGGGGATTTGAAGCCTGTAGCCGCTTCAGGAACGCCAGGGAGGGAGGCGGGCGGGAGCGCAGCCAGCCTCCCCCCACGCTTCCTGGAGTGGCTGTGGGGATCTGAAGCCCTGTATCCACTTCAGGAAGGCTGGGGAGGGAGGCTTCCTAGTGGGTGGCCAGCCTCCGCCAGCACTTCCCGGCTATGGGGCTTTGAGGCCCCATAGCCACTTCAGGAAGGTGGGCAGGCAGGTGGCCAGCCTCTCCCTGTGTTTCTCGGAGTGGGTATGGAGCTTTGAAGTCCTGTAGCCACTTCAGCAAGGCCAGGGAGGGAAGTGACCGGGAGTGTGGACATTCACCCCTTGTGCTTCCCGAAGTGGCTGTGGTGCTTTGAAGCTCCGTAGCCACTTCGGGATGGCCGGGGAGGTTGGCGGCCGGGACGGTGGCCATTCACCTCCCATGCTTCTGAAAGTGGCTGTGGGGCTTTGAAACCCCATAGCCACTTCTGGAAGGCTGGGGATGGTGGCAGCCAGGCAGGCAGGAGGGTGGCCATTCACACACACCCCGCACACTTCCCAAAGTGGCTGTGGGGTTTTGAAGCCCTGTAGCCACTTTGGAAAGGCCAGGAAGCTAGGCGGCCAGGCAGGCGGGAGGGTGGCCAGCCTCCCCCCGTGCTTCCTGGAGTGGCTATGGTGCTTTGAAACCCTGTAGCCACTTCAGGAAGGCCAGGGAGGGAGGCCGGCGGGCGTGTGGCCATTCACCACCACCCCCACACTTCCTGAAGTGGCTGTGGGACTTTGAAGCCCTGTAGCCACTTCGGGAAGTGTGGGATGGTAGAGGGAGGGTGTCCAATAGGCTTTTCAGCCACCCTCACCCTCCCAAAGCCGCGCCAAGGCTTGAAAAGTCCCATTACCACTTTGGGAAGAGTGGGAGTGGGTGGCTGAAAAGCGCCTTTGCCCCAAACTCCCCACTCTTCCAGGGCTTGGCTCTCCACCCCAAACAGAGCCAAGTTCCAGGAGAGCGGGGAGTTGGGTGTATGGTTTGCTCAAGGAGCACTCCATTTAAATGGCTCCTCTCCCTTGTGTGCGAGGCACAGAAGCTGATTTAAATGGGCCTGAGCAAACCACAAATAATTGAAACCACGAAAGTGAAAGCCATGAAAGTGGAGGGGCAACTGTACAGTAGCACCCTGGTATCTGCTGATTCACCATCTGCTTATTCAATTATCTGCAGATGGTGACAGCAGGGTGGTGGTGGATGGGCGAGGTAGGGGAGGGGAAGAGATCTCTTCTCCCTTTGCACCTGGGATCACCCCTTGGGATTGCTCCTGTGGTGGGTATGGTGAGGGGGGGGCAAAGGAAGGGTGGTGGAGATCTCGCCTCCCTTCTCCCCCGGGATCACTCCTGTGGTGAAAATGGCAACCGGGAGGGGGGTGAAGGGAGGGTAGGAGTAGAGCTATCACCTCTCTTCTCCTTCACCCTGGGGTCACCCCCGAGGATTGCTCCCATGGCAGGAATGGAGACCGGGGGAGAGAAAAAGGAGGGGAGGAAGAGATCTCACCTTCCTTCTCCCTTTGCCTCTGGGATCGCTCCCATGGTGAGAATGGCGATGGGGGACATTCACTATTATCCACAGATTTCATAATCTGCGGGGGGCCCTGGAAGCAATTTCCCGCAGTTCCGGGCTCCTAATGTAATCCATTATTTAACTGTTTTTGTCAGCTATAGTCAGATACTTTTACTGCATGAGACCATTGTCATGGGCTAAACCTGGTTCACTTCCCAGGACCCCCAGGTTAGCCCTCCTGTAGGGGTAATCCTGAGTTGCCTCACTCCAGGATGCCCCTACAGACCCCAAAAACAAATAAACAAACCATCCAGCTGCCACCACCCACTGAGTCAAACTGGGGGGGTCCTTCCCTTTTGGACCCCTCCCCCTTTCTCACGCACAACGCAGTGGGAAATTGGTGCAGTCTCTGATAATCAGTGGCACTCCTTGCCACTATAGAAGCAACTAACTCCTTCCTCCTAACCCCAGAGGAGGCTCACTGTAGCATAGTCAAGAGCAAGGCACATGGTAAGCATCAGTTATAGGAAGATGAATAAAGTTACTTTATTCAAGTGAAAGCAGTCATGCAATCTCACATGAGGCAGGGATCTCCCATACCTCAGGCAGGCTTAAAGTTATACAACCACAGAGTATCAAGATCAAAGTATTACATTACTCAGGTTACATTCAGTTACTAATTTAACTACATTCAACCAAAGTAAAGAAATTAAAAAGAATGTAACTCAGGTTACATTCAGTTACTAATTTAACTACATTCAACCAAAGTAAAGAAATTAAAAAGAATTGCCTAACGTGGCTAAACATGACCTAATCTCTACTAAATACTCGCAGTTTGTTTCCTTGGGATGTTATGCATGCTGCTGGGAGCAAAGCCAGAGATGGGATGGCTTTGCTCTACCAGCATAACAGTCCTTGTTCTCCCTCTCACATCTCTCTCAAGAATCTCTCCAAATCTCCCCAAATGGCTTCAAACAAAAGCAGTTAAATCTTCATCAGAGTTCCCAGGCTTAAAGCTGTAATTCGTCAGTCCAGGTCACATGGTGTCATGGTAATGATGCCATCTCATTAGCTCTGTGGAGGTGGTGTTTTAGATCCTCCCTTCCATTAACCCTCTTCTTACCTGATACTATGCTGACAAGGCAATCTGTTTACAGACAAAGGGATTTATAGCTCTCTAGCAGAATGATGGAAGTTGCACCTTAAGGCACCACGATGGGACTCCATCATGACAACCATGAGAACCTTTCTTCCTTAACATGTGTGACTATGACAGAGATATGTAGATGACACTTTCACCATATGAAGCCACGAAGAAGATTTGGTCTCATTGGTCTCATTTCTTACCCACCTGAACAGCATCCACCCAAGTATCCAATTCACGATGGAAAAAGAGAAGGAACACTACCATTCTTGGATGTCCTAGTCATCCACAAACCAAACCAAAGGTTAGGCCACAAAGTATACAGAAAACCCACACACACGGACAGATACCTACACAAGAAGTCCAATCATCACCCAGGACAAAAAAGAAGCACAATAAAAACATTGGTAGAGGGTGCAAAAAGGATATGTGAACCCCACTACCTGGAAGACAAACTGAAGCACCTAAACTGGGCTCTACAGGCTAATGGTTACTCCAAATCAGCCATCACAAGAGCAGCCAGACCTAGAGAAAACCGCAGGAATGAAGAAAAACAGCCACCCAAAGGGAAGGTATTTTTACCATACGTCAAAGGAGTCACAGACAGAATAGGGAGACTGATGAGGAAACAAAACCTCCAAACTACCTACAGACCAATTAAGAAAATCCAAGAAATGCTATGCTTAGCAAAGGACAAAAGAGACCCTCTCACAGCCGCAGGAGTTTACCACATACCATGCAACTGTGGACAAGTTTACATAGGGACCACTAAACGCAGTATGCAAACACAAATCAAGGAACATGAGAGATACTGCAGACTGGGCCAGCCAGAAAAATCAGCAGTAGCAGAACATGTTATAAACCAACCTGGACACAAAATGTTATTTAAAAACACTGAAATTCTGGACCAGGCCAACAACTATCATGTCAGAAAGGACAGAGAAGCTATTGAAATCCACAAACACCTGGACAACTTCAACAGGAAAGAAGAAACCTTTAAAGTAAACAAAACTGGCTCCCAGTCCTGAAAAACACTACAATCAAAATTCAATACATGCAAATGAACTCCACCCAGGGACAGGGGGATTTCCAGCAGAGTATGGACCATTAGCCAACTATTAGCCAAACAGACACTAAACCTCCTTGCATATCTCCACCCTGAAACTAGCCATACAAATACACACATTTACATATTCTCTCCAACAGGGGCTCACAGTACATAAACCCCTACACACTCCTACCCAACCATTCTCTGAAGATGCCAGCCACACATGCAGGCCAAACCTCAGAAATAAACTCTTCCAGAACACAGCCTCACAGCCCAGGAAAAAAAAAGGAAAATCTGTACTACAATATTGTCTACAAAGTTGTCTATTATCCTTCTTTTCTACATGAATTTCTTTTCTAAATGAGTTTAGAATGCCAGGTTTTATATACCACCAGAAACTGTCAGCTTTTCCCCTACCAGTGATATAGGAGATTTTCAGACGAGGAAATTATTCCCCAGGGAGATCGGGACAGAATTGTTTCTGTCCTGGAAGCAGCACTGTGTTTTGCATGCCCACTTCCCTCTCCCGATCTCCCATCGTCCTGACGCTGTGCTCGTTCTATTTCCCTGCCGGTACCTTCCGAGATATTTTATTAACGAGAGTTCATCATTAATAAAAAGAAATAGAACGAGCACAGCATCAGGATGATGGAAGATCGGGAGAGGGAAGTGGGCATGCGAAATGTGGCGTTGCTTCCGGGACAGAAACAATTCTGTCCCGATCTCCCCGGGGAATAATTTTCCCACGTGAAAATCTCCGTAACACAGTACTGTGGTGGGATAAAATTGTTACATTCTTTCAACTGAGTTCTTGGAATGAACAGTGAGTTTCTGTCTCTCCAGCACTTACTTAAGGTTCCATTTCTTTGGACTCAGGCCACTCAAGACTTGCTTTATTTTCTAATATTTGTCATTTGTTTACAAATATACAAACTACACATAAGGCAGACTCCACTCCCGCAGATGCTGCTCCCCATTAGATTTCTAGAAGAATGCACAAACACCATAGCATTTTTGCAGAGCCTTCAATTTCAGAACTAAAAGCTTCTCCATTTTTTACTGGTTTTACTCCAATCTGACTTGCCTTCTCTCCATGTCACAAACACCTTATTGGCTATCCCAGATCCTGCTGAAACATATTTCTAAATGCTACCAGCTATCAACAAACCCCGTGTTAAGAGTTGATACCTCAGGCCAAATCCATACTGATAAGTCTCTTTATAGAAATAAAGATTCAAGAAACATGTACTCAAAAATAATCCTGACTAAAACCCATCCCATAACATTGCTTCCAACATTTGGAAATGCCAATTCCTTTAATGTTACTCTCCATTATACATATTTTTAATATAAGGACTTCAGTGCTCTATGTAAACAACTCATGGTAGACTGAACTATGATAAGCATTAACTGTAATATATTTGCTACTGCATTTGTTTTTCAAAAAAAAAAACTTTAGACAAAATGATAATTAAACTGCAATACATTATTATGTATCCATGATATCTTTAATTTGGAATAGTCATTCATTTCCCGCCTCATTTATCAACAGATCTATATAAAAAGTACAGGGTTAAAATACATTGAAAGGAAAATGACAACACTGAGATTAGGTAAGAGCATCCCTCGAACAATTAACTGTAATGTCAGAAATAGATTTGCGAATCCAAGTGAGATACTCATCCCCCCTTACCCAAATAAAAGGCAGACACAAGATATGTTGGAACATTTGGCAATAAATGGCCACAATTTTATTGATGACAGCTGCAAATGGTTGGCTCAACACATGGGTCCGGATCCAGGCATCGACCAACCTGCCTGTTGGTCGATGAGCCTGTTGTTGGACCACCTGCCAACAAGTGGAAACCCCAGGAGGGAGGAGTTCTTGTAGGCCACCAGTGCCTGCTGTCCAACCTGCACCTCCCTCCACCTGCCACCTGTGGGGGGCATTGAGAAGTTGCATACCCTGAGCTGATATGTCCTCCTGGCCAATGCTTCCCGCTCCCCAAAGGGAATCTCTGTGACTTACCAGTGATGGAGACTCCCCATACCTATGACTTTGATCCAGGACCCATGCCCACCACCAACCATCCCCCCAAAAGTTTTGACAAAAGAAATATAACAAATGAAGAAATCCATAATTAAAGTGCTGGTGGGTCAGCTTGCAGAAAGCTACTGAGTGAGCTGCCAGGCAGCTGGGAATTTATACCCGACCACTAGACCTGAGTGAAGCCTGCAGCTGAGGGCTGCTACCTTTTATTTTCAACCAATTGGCTTCGAGCTGTGTGTTCTGTTCTGATTGGCTTATTCAAACCCATCCTAGCCAACCAGAGTCAGCCATGCTGTACTCCGATTGGCTGCCACCTGACTATCAATCCAGCCAGCCAAAATCAGCCTGGACGAGGACGGAGGCATGGTGGCAGCTATGCCTTTTCTCCCGGGATGACGGGGGCCCTCTGCCAGACCACAAATTGGCCGCTGGGTTAAGTTGTGAGTTATAGTAGAGCTAGTGTCAGACAAGAGATGAAAAATCTTGATAAAAGACCAATGTTATCGTCAATAAGATTTTCAGGGAATTCAGCCTGAAGACATTTAATCTTCTCTGATTTTCAGCAATCCCAGTGGGAATTTTGCAAGAGAGATTGGTGAATGGAGGAAAACTTAGGGCACCTCTTACCCTGTCAAGTCATCTTCATTCATTCATTCATTCATTCATTCATGAAATTAATAACAGAAATCAACTGAATATGATGAGGAGGATCCTTCAGCCTCCCCTGTGGGATGGCAGCCTCAGGGCACACAGAGCCAGGACTCACCTAATGATGATCCAGCACAGGCACCATCAGAACAACTGGAACCATTGGATGAGGAAGCACAGCTCCCAAGTCCTCAGACCCAGCAAGCAGAGAAGAGAGCAGAACAGTCTATGAGGCTCTTTGCCAAACAGCAGGAGAAGTGTTCTTAATCAAGGACAGCTGGCTGTAGCCAATTTAAGAGATAGCTTTGACCCATGTTTCCTACTGGGAACAATGGTCAGATTTCCAACTATGGCTTGGCATTTCTGCAGTTCTGCTTTAGATTCCTAAAACTGTGACCTATGGACTGGCTGATAACCACCTTTGGCTCTCAGACCCTTGGACTGGCTGATGACCCAGTTTGACTCTCAGAACTTTGGATCATCTTGACTTCTTTCCTGCATGTCTCACTTGCAAATGGACCCCTACAGGTAAGATTGCTCTCAGAGTCTTTTATTTGATTTACTGCCACGCTTTCACTGCTATTATCTGGAAGAACTCTGAGTTAATTGTTCCCTTCCTAGCAGTGGTTGCTGAGTGTGTCAAAGCCTGTACTAGGACATTAACCAGTTTACAGACTATTTTGTCAGGTGTGAGTAGATGCACAAATACAGCATGAAGAAAAATGAAGACTGGGAGACTGCCTGCTAATGTAAATCAACACATGTCAAATCAATTAGTAACCTTACATCCAATCCTTAGAAGTGCACAATTAGATGAAGCAGAGTTCTGTATAAATAAATGTCTTGGTTGAAGATGGTTTTATGAAATATTTGTCAGAAAAAGATGAAAAGGATGGGGAGGGGTTGGTCCTACTAAGTTTTAGCTTTACTTCTCAAAAGAATCTTTAGCATATTTTTGTATTTAAAAAGCTCCCCATTCTCAAAGGATCTATTTAACTGTTCAGCCATATACAGGTATATCTCGGTTATCAAAGCCTCTGACAAAGAAGCTCCTTTTTACAAAATCTTTTTACACATGCCCAGCCTCCTTTTGTTCCTCATCCTTTGTCTAGCTGGAAGTTTTTTTAGCAGCTTTGGCACTGGAGTATGGTGAATGTGGGCTAGAGAGAAACAGGGACTTTCAGTGTCAGTTTGCAGCAGTGTGTCTAGAGTAAACCATGTAATAAAGCTTGGGCTGGGAAACAGCAGGATTCTACTATAGCCAATCCTATGGCTATAACCTATGGTAGCCATGTGTGCCTGCCTACAATGGGCAAAGAAAATAGCTGCTATCTCCACCATACTGAGCATGCGTGAACAGCAAAATCGAAAAAATGGAAGAGGAGATAAATCTGCCTCACCATCTACCCTCAACAAGGTGTTTTTTTTTAAAAAAAGAATGTAGATCTGTAAGTTAAGCCACCAAGACAGAAATCATAAAAAAATGAAGGTTGGTGAAATAAAGGTCATCCTTGGATATATTTTGGAAGAAGTCTTCATGTTATCTCTAGAAGGTTCAGAATATTTTTGTTTACTTATGTGGTGCTTACTGACCAGAAAAGTTCACTGAAACATGTTGAACTGCTCTTCTTTTTTGTGGAGCAGGAACCTATTGCTATAATTTCCATGTTATTCCTGCCTCTGGTACCAATTTTTCTATTAAAGAAGTAAGATCCAGGACCATATCTACTTTGTTAAACTGAGATAAAAAAGAGCCAGCAAATTAATATGCACACTTCAGTCTACTCAGTACCTTTCTACTCAGAAGGGATCAGTGAAAGGCACTGGCAACTATTCCTTCCTCATCACAACCACTCTGTGGTTGACAGCAAACATTATTATTCCAGATTATTCTTTGATCGTCTGCTTACATTCCAGATCTTGATGTGGACTCACATGTCCCCTTAATCCACCTCAGAGAAGCAGATGAGAAAACAGCCAATGATGCACTACATGTGGGAAATTTGCTTGCAAGGGCACTGAAGCATTATATGTAGGGCACCCGAAAGATCCATTGTTGCTGGGGGTCATTTCCCTAAGAGGAACTGATTTTGTTATTGGGGTCAGAAATTATCCCATTAACATTAAGAGCCTTATCACATAAAAGAAGGGAAACAGAAGTGAAGACTGTTAATAGTGCTTTCCTCCTTGCCTTATTGCACAATGTTGTGGTGCTTCAGCTGTTCTCCCATTCTGGTCCCATGGGAGATAGTGGCAAACACGAATCTTTTTGCATTTTTGTGGCAAGGAGGGCTGCGCTATTACTGGGCTTCACTTCCACTTCCTACCCTTGTGTGATAAACCCCTAGATCTTCCTGGGCAGGGAAGAACCTAGTTGACCCCCCCCCCCGGGTTATATTCATTTCCTAGTTTGTGGGGTGATAGGGACAAAACAAGATTTTTGTTATTTTGAACTAGTAACAACAGCATGAGTAATTTTAAGACACTGAAATTGTATTGGTTGCTTTTTGCTACTCAAAACAAACATCTCATCTGATGTGAACATATGATTTATATCTATTTTTATGTTAATCTGTATATCTGTAAGCAGTGCTGGTACTCATGTTGGGGTCAGTGAGGTGAGAACCTGAGGTGGGATGGCACTAAGAACAAGAGGCAGTCAAGCTCCATCACACCTAGGCCCAGAACCAGATGACAGGCCCTCTCTCCATTCCAACTGCCACTGCCATGGCCTTGGAGGTAGAGAAGAAGAGGCAGTATATGCTGGAATTAATCCCCTCCTATACCACCATTCCCTTTTCCTTTTGTGTCATGTTTTAATTAGATTGTAAGCCTGAAGCAGGGAACTGTTTTGTTCTTGCCATATACATTGATCGTGCTATATGAATAGATGATGGCAGCAACGGCATACCTGGCACTCCCCCTACCCTGGCAAGTGCTGTACTGCTCATCCTTCTGCCCCAGGGAACAACTTTCAATGTTCAACCTGCCTACTGCCACAGAACGAGGGGGCACTCCCACCCCCAGAGAAGAAGGCAGACACAGTGGAGGAGTGTCAGAAAACTTTATTGACACAGAAATCTAATAAGCATATCATACAAGGCTGTTGATCAGAACTGAAACTTAGAATGCAGACAGTATACTAAAAACATATTGCAATCTATGAAATCTGGGGGGCTCCAATAATATTGGTTATCCATCATTCCCTGACCTTCTCTTCCCAAACAATGTCCATCCATTTTTCCCAAGCCAATTTTGCAGCTGTAGGCTTATCCCTTCATTCCCATTAACAGCTGTTATATTCCTCTTTTACCGTTGCCATGCAAAGATATGAAAACACAATTAATAGCAAGGTTACAAAAGAATACTGAAAATGGCAGGAACAGGTCACGCCTGAGACTGATCCTGACACATGACCACTCACCAGCCTCCCCCCAGCCTCAGATTCCACCACAATTCCAATTCAGAGGTGAAACCACATGAGATGATCAAACAAAGGATCTGGGACACAGCTCTTCAGAAAGATACAGCAAGCATTTATTAAGCTGGAAATTATAGTAAAAAATATTGTCTTGGCCAATTACTTTCATGTGCTAGAAGTCACCCAATACCATAGAGTCTTCACCTTGGCTTGCTTTAATGCTTTACCATCCAATGTCTTACAGAGAAAATATTCAACATGCCTGCCCTTGTCAGGCAGGCATGGTTGAAGCAATTGAACCCGTGTTTGTCTTGTGCTCATACTAGAAGGACATCTGCCTTTTAAATATTACCCCAGCTTCAGCAGATTTTCTGGGCAACTCCAATAATTCCTCTTCTTCTTTGAGGCACCTTCTTTGAGATGTATCATATCAAATTACTTTAAGATGGCAAAAATTGTGTTTTAGCATCTTCTACTATTAACCATCAGTTTAAATCATCATAGTAATTTTATCAGTACTAGTAGGTTCTAAATAGTTTCCTTACTGAAGACAAGTATATTGTGTTACTGTATGTACATACCTCAAAATTCCCCTAGATTTCTAATTTGTACCTATTAATTTTGTACTGTATTTGTTTATTTTGTAAATATAGAGACTAGCATGTGACTGTAATAAAGCTATCTGTGTATGTATATGTATATTTACAATATTTTGTGATGGCAGTCAGAAACTCTGCTTCTGCATTACCTAGCTCACTAGGAGATAGAAGCCAAAGCACAACCATCTGAAGCACATCTCTAGTTCCTGCTACACACATAGGTTGTCTGAACAACACCTAAGAGACATAATCACACTCAAGCTGAGGTATAACTCCCCCATCCCTAATAAAAGACTAATTTTAAGTTACTTTAAACTTGCTACATGGTTCATGGTTGCATTTATAGGTTAAATATTCTCCAGTTCTTTTAGAAAATGGAATCTGCTACTAGAACTTTTCATATTTAAAGGTGAGAATTTCCCCCATGAACTTTTCCATTTGATCTGTTGCCCTGAAATCAGGCTGTAGTTACAGTGTACCATTATCCTCTCTATTATCTGATATAGGGCATACTATAAATATTTACTAATGCATACATAGAGGAGTGTGATCTTATATGTGAAAGTACATATAGTATATTCTATGGTCATTAGCAGTCAAAGCAATTCATTTCAAATAATGACATTATTGGTGCAAGTAGAGTATTCCTTATCTGGAATTCCAAAATCTACAATACTCCAAAATCCAAAATAGTCCACATGGATGGCTGAGACAGTGACACATTTGCTTTCTGATGGGTTAATATACACAAACTTTGTTTCATATACCAAATTATTAAAAATATTGCATATAAAATTACCTTCAGTCTATGTGTATAAGGTGTATATGAAACATAAATGCATTAGATTTTTAGACTTGGGTCCTATCTCTAAGATATCTCCTTATGTATATGAAAGTATTCCAAAACCTGAAAAAATCCAAAATATGGAACACTTCTGGTCAGATAAGGGATACTCAACCTGTACCTTGTTATTTCCAAGTTCTGCTTCTCATTATGGTTGATCCTTTTCTTGATTGGCTATCTCAATGTGTGAAATGTGTGAGTATTCTTTTACATCCCTAGTTACAACATTATTGGCAAATCTCCTTCCAGACTCTGGTTTCTATCCAGTTCCTTCTCTTTAAAGTTTCTTACCTCCCTCTCCAACCATGAGAAGTCACAGAGCTCTTTGGCCTTCAATTTTCTCTGCATATTATGAAGCTCTCCAACACCCATTTCCTGACTGTTTCCTCACAGGTATAGACCCTACAGCCTCAGTGTTCCCTTAACTCTCCATCATAGAAGCCCAACACATGAATACCTCATAGATTAAGCATTCAAAACAACATTTGGGAAAAGCAATCATGAAAAGATAACACAAATAATTCCCTCATCTGGAAAAACAGTATTCATAAAATTCATGAAAAGAACAAAGCAAACGAATTGCCATGGATCACAAAACAAATAAATCTTTATGAATATGGCTAGGATGAGCAACATTTACTCTAGCTTACAAAAAACAAGATCTTCTCATCACAAAAGAACTACAAATGTTATCTTATTTTGCAATAAGAGAATAGTGCATACTGCATACTGCACAATTTAACCCTCATCCAAGCAAATGGGACATTTTAGGCTCCCAGAGTCACATTTTGTTGCAGAATTCACAAAGAACTAGACCTGCAAAATAGGCCTATTACAACATTGTCTCCTAAAGAGTTGTAAAAAAAAAAAAACATTCCTGAGTATCTAGCACATATAGGGTTTAAAAAAAACAGACAAAAATAGGTAGGACAAAAATTGTCAAAACAGATCTAGTGTTCGCTACATATCTTTGCAAACAAGGAGAGAGACTGACAGTGACTCAAAATGAATGAAATATTCCACTGCATAGGAACATGTGTCTTCTGGCTCTGGGTGTCTGTGTATTGTGGAATAAGCCTTGATTTTGCACCCACAAGCAATCCTCTGGGCATGGTGAATTTTTCATGCTGCAGTGCATGAGAATTATCACTGTAGTCAGAGAATATCATAGATGAAATAGCTCTCAAAGGAAGTATTTTTTTAAAAATCTCTCTCTATATAATTCTCTTGGGTATCTTGCCGTTCCTAGTGTGCTGATTGGCAGCTTGGGAAATATACCCAACCAATCGTAGTGCTCTGTTGGCTGGCCAATCAGCAGCTTGAGGGCATTTTTCAGCACCACCTCCTTGGCCTATAGCCACATCTTACTGCAGCCTGTTGAGCTGCAGTAAGTAAATACTCAGCCAGCTCCCCTTGCTGTGTTAATATGCATGCATGGGAAAAATAATGTTGCTTTTTGTGTATCCCCCGCCCTCTTCTTTTCCCTCCTGTCCTACCTTTCTGTGCAGCCTGGGGACTTTCTCTGCTACCTAGGGTCTGTGGTTTTCTGTGCTGTCTGGGGCCTAGGGCTTTTCTCTGCTACCTGAGGCCCGGGGCCTTTCTGTGTTGCCTTGGACCTTTCTGTGCTGCCTGGCCCCTTGGGCTTCTTGGGCCCTCAGTGCTGTCTGTAGCTGCGCCCTGGGCCTTCTGTGCTATCTGTAGCAGTTCCTTCCTCTTGGGCCTTGGGGTAGAAACATGTGGAGAACTTCAAGTCCTTTCTTAAACATGGCGGTGGAGGGGCTCTTGCATTCTGCCGCATGTGGGTTGTGTCTCTGGGTGTAGTGTGTGTGTGTGTGTGTGTAGCGTGGGGTGTTTGTGTGTTTGTGCAATTGCATGGTGGCAGCAGAGGGGCTCTCGATGTGGGTTGTATTTGTGTAGCATGGGGGTATGTGTAGTGTGTGTGTGTGTATGCACAGTTGCATATGGGTCGGAGAGGCTCTCGCATCCTGCTGCACATGGTGTGAATATGTGTGTAGCAGGGTGTGTACATGTGTTTAGTGTGTGTTTGTGTGTGTATGTGCAATTCCATGGCAGTGGCGGAGGAGCTCTCATGTCCTGGCGCACATGGTGTGTGTACTTAGTGTGTTGTGTGTGTTGTGTGGAATGTGTGTGTGTGCGTACAAGCGGTTGCATGGTGATAGTGGGGCTCTCGCATCCTGGCGTGCGTCATGTGTGTCTAGCATTGTGTGTGTGTGTCTGTGTGTACACGCAGTTGCATGGTGGTGGTGGAGGGACACTTGGCATGAAATTAGCCATCATAGTTGATTTGAAAGGTTATATATTAATGCGTCGAATGATCATACTCTCCACATGTTTCCTAAGTGGCCAGTCAACAGAATGGGAATGGAAACATAGAATCATACCGAAGCGTTTTATATATGCAGATAACGGTGTATATTATACCGGGCATAGCTAGTATATATATATAATCTGTCTGGGTGACCGTTAAACAGAGGTTGTGAACATACCCAAAATTCTTTCAGACCTACACCAGACAATAAAGATGAATAACAAATGCCCCTTTCTTTTCCGCAGATAAAAAAATATAGAAATTACGTTTCCAAGATCTGCAAGGCATGAAAAATCAAGGGTGCTTTCTTCCTTCTCATTTTTACATTCATACAACTCCAACAGGGACAGGTTCCTTCTTTTTCAAACGAAAGCAAAATCACACTCAATTTATTATTCTCATGTAACCAAAAGGACAGAATAAACAAAGTGAAGAGAGCGGCTAGTAGACAAAGGCCCTACAAAACAGTAGCCAGAACTTGGACAAATTACTTTTAAGGACTATAGCTTCCAGAATTCCCTGATCTACCAACCTGCATGGGAGTCTGGGAGTTGTTAGTTTTTCCAGAGAGGCTAACATGGTGCTTTCTTTCTTTGTAATCTATACAGTGAAAGATGAAGACAGTTTTTATTCACAGAGAATACAACTTCTATCAGCCCCTTACCATTATGCTTGTAATACTGGCTAGGGCTGAAGTTGCAGTCTAACATTTGGAGGGCCATCCATTCCCTACTTCTGTTTTAAGGGCTGCTCTTACGCTTTCACTTCTAAAAATAATTCTTAAAAGGCTGCATTTGACTGCATTTGTTGTAAGCAATACAAACTGTTATTAAATAAAATAATAGAATGTATGATTCTTCTCCCATAATGTTTGTAAGACTATGGCTAAAGTAAGTGGTGCTTTAATATGACACTGGGAAAATACAGAAATAAAAGAAATTATTGCAATTTATCCAAGCTATCTCATATGTTGTATAACATCTATATCACTTTAAGGCACATACAGTACATTAAAAAAAAAACAAACCAGCAGCAAACAGAGAATGCTGACGTTCTATTTTCTTTGTCCATCCCCTATGAACTACTGATTTGTATTTGAACGTAACTGCCAACTCCCTTTAGAGGCTACGGCATGGATTTGTCAACTCATCAAAGCAAAGCCGATTCTCAAAAGAAAGCAAACAAACCATACTAGTAGAAGAAGTCTACATTGTTTTATGAGCAAAGCAAGCAAGAAGCACTGGAAAATTAATACAGTAGGACCCCCGTATCCACTGATTCATTATCCACTGAATCAATTATCCATGGATACAAAACAGCACACTTACCGTAGAGTCTTCCTAGAAAATGTGTCCTTCCTAGCCATTTTCTTGGTCCTCCAAGGCAACTCTATGGTATTTTAAACTGGAAGTCCCATTATTTTCAATGCGTTCGCAATTATCCATGGTTTTCAGCATCCACAGGGCCCCTCAGAACCAATCCCCAGCAGATATAAGAGTCCTACTGCATGATTGTCCAGAGAAACCATAGACTTGAACCACCCAGTAAAACCCCATTTTCCTTAAGTCCTGTATGTGTCATTTCATGTCTCATCATGTGTTAATGGTCTGAAATTTATTTATTTATTTTTAAAAGGCCCAAGGGTATCAACTTTGCCATTTACTGGTATCAGGATTTACCAGACTCACCTAGCTTGCTGGCACACATTGCAGAGCCAAGTTTTCTCCTTCCCCTGGTAAGAGCTGCAGTTCTTGCAGATGTTGTATTTGCAGTCTTGGCACTGTCGCTTTGTATTGATGAGAAAAGTAAAAGGGGAGCAGCAACGCATGCAGCAGTGCTCATTAAACCTCTGTTGCTTGGAAAGGATGCTGCACTTGTCATCCTCTTCATCAAGCTTCTGCTTCATTTCACTGGAGCCACAGAAGAAAGATGCAAAAGGAAGAGAGGGGGAAAAAATTAATGTTATACTGGGAAAAGAGTACTCAGTTTTCTGGACCAGCTTTCCAAATAACTTTGATAAAATGTACATTTCTCAGGCTGGTTAATTACCATGTACAACCAGGTAAGGCCAACCCTGACCACCCTGACTTAATCTATTGATACTCTCAACTTACCCATACCTTTTATCAGTGCTCCAAAATAAGAAAATGTTTCTCTCCTTCTCTCCCTCTGTTTTCTCTTTCTCTTTTTCTTCTATTGTTTTCCTCACTGCTTCAGAAAATTTCAACCTCTACCCCACTATCTTACAGCTATCTCTGTCTATCACTCAATTTTTGTGTTTTCCTACATCCCCCCCACACACCCTTAAGCTGAATCTTCTGTTCACTTCCTAGTTTTAATAAAAGGTTTCTTCTGGTTCTAAAATGTACTAAACAGGGCCAAAAATGTAACAGAATTTCTGGCATATACTTTAAGGTATTGCAGGGCATTTATAGCCAAAAAAATGGGATTTTAAAAGTAAAAAAAAAAGGTGGGGGCTGCAGCCCTCCAAGGTCCCATGGGAGGTAAAGTGCATCCCCTGCCCCTGGAAATGTTGGAGGCAGACCTATACTTTTCAATGCAGATCTCCCACAACCATATACAAAATAGGATGGGTCACAGTCCAATTCTGAGGGGAAAAGAACTGTTCTGGTTCTGAAAGGAAAAGTACATGTTGTGAGGACAACCAGCCTCTGCCCCCAGTTTAGTTCCACAGGTCCATCTCCCAATGTCATTTTCCCTTCACCTGGCCTCTGGTAAATGAATCGGTCTAGGACAGTGTCTCTTAAACTTTTCTTTACCAAGAACCCCCTTTAAATATCTTTTGTTGTTGTGGACCCCCAAGACTTAACTCAAGATTTAAAACCCTAACAACAGCAACACCTGATAATAATAGTACAATTACACCATCCATTAAACCTTGCCTCAGAGGCACTGGAGGGGGAGGGAAGACTTTTCTCCTGCTTCCTCCTGTGGCTGGAGCAGATTGAAAGGCAATGTGCAGGCCAAGCTAACCAGCAAGCCTTTGCCTTGGCTCATGTCACGTGGCCATTCCACAGTGGAGAGGAGGTGGGACAAGCAGCCTTCAAGCCACTGCGGCCCCCGGAGGTCCATGGACCATAGGTTAAATACCACTGGTCTAAGGAGAAATGTGTATAGGGGAATAAGTTGCAGACATGTTTGTGGAAGCCAAATAAAAAACACCAAAAAACTTGGAAAGGTTCTTTTTGAACTCAAAACTCTCAGAACCACAGTTCACATGGCCACTGGCTGTGCTGGCTGGCATGGGGGATGAGAATAGTAATGCAAAACATAACTTTTCCAAGCTCTGTGAAGGGCAAGATGGCATCTGCTTCTGTTACATGAACAGAAGCTAACCAACTGGCAGCTGATTCTTATTTCAACACTGGTGATAGGGTAGGCAATGTGGCACATGCAGATTTCTCTTTCCACTTGTATCTGCTGCCTGAGGCAATAGCCTCTTTGCCTAATGGTAGGGCCAACAAATGATTCAATGCTGGGGTTTGTAATGTAGGTTTAGGGCCATTGTGGTCTTAAAATCAGATCCTTTACCCTGTCTGGGGGCAGACCCATAGTTAAAGAGACAAATCTGCTATCGTATCTTGTTTCAGTTTCATCCTCAAGTTCAGGGCCCCAATGTCTTTGTTTCTAAAGCTCCTGGTACATCACATACCAGCATCTGTAAAAGCTCAATTCCTGCTGGCAAAACTGAATTTTGTTCATTAGCAAAGACATCTGACATTCGAAGGGAAAAAAACCCCACCAAAACAAAAAAAAAAAAAAAACAGCACCCAATTCTTTGTATTTCTTGTTGAATGTCATAAAGCCAGAGTAACAAAGGAAAAATTATATACATTCACTGAGCCAATTATATGACTGATGGCTGTTGCAACTGTCAGCATGCCAAAGCTGCACAGCTTTCCTAAAATGTGGAACAAGCAATACAATTGTTCTGAGAGAAAATAAATTCAGTTGCACCAAAACTAGAATTATACATAGAATGTCTCACTTCAGTCCCACATTAACTGAACCAGTCTCTTTTCTAAGTTCATAAAAACTGATTTCAATTTCTAGGTAAAGCAGTTTCACCACAAGAACAGTTCATGCTCTGTTCTGTATAAACCCTTTGTTTGAATGTTTTTATTTCATGGAGAGTTAAGATATTCCTTAGAAAAGTTTTTCCTTGTTTCATGAAACAGTCATTCCATCATCACAGTTTATAAAAACAGTGAAAATCCACTGATCATAAATTCATACTGATATAATTTCAAAATGGTAAACTTGAAAGTTTATAAAATGTCAGTATAGTTTTCAGATGACATGTTGGATTATATAGAAGATTTATAAAGCTAATGGCCGCTGATGGGCTCAACTGATACTAATGTGGCTTATTCTTGTACAAAGCCATTTTAAAGACCAGTTTACACATTGATTGAATGCACTTGGGGCCAAAGCTGTTCTGTTACATTCGTCACAGATACACAGTGGTTGTCACAACATACTACACGATCTACAGGTCTGTTTCATTTTTATTCTGTGTTTCTTTCAGGGCCTGGAAACACCAGCATTACCGCTAATGTGTAGATTCAATCATTAATAGAAAATGAAGTTAATAATTTCTAGTATTTATTTAATTGCTTATGTAATATAAGAAATAATTCAACATAAACAATTTAAAAAAAAAGTGTAACAAAGCAAGTGTCTATGGATGGCTAGATAAATAGTGAAATCTGGCTGTGTAAATACTTGAAGGTAATGAAGTTCTATGATTCTATGATTCTATAAGTATACCAGCATTGCAAGTATGTTAAGTAATGTTCCAGTACAAGAAAATGAAGAAAGGAAGGCACTGGTAAAAACACCTCTGATTATTCCTTGCCAAAGAAAACACTATGAAATCCAGGTGACTTGAAGGCAAACACAGTTAGGATCAGTCCCTGAAAGTGCCTATTGCTGCCAAGTCTGTGTGGGATTATTTGTTAAAAAAACTTTGCTATAACCTTGCAGTTAATTGTTAATTTTCATTTCTGCATTTTCTGTATGCTGGCTAATGAGTGCTTTGAAACAACTGTGGGAGGATAATGGTTTCTATGAGATAAGCTGCAGCTCAGAGCTTTGGGGAAAATGGGCTGAACTCTTGTATGGGAAAAATGGTGAGGGAATGACGGATAGCCAATAGTTTTGTAGTGCACCAGATTTAATAGACTGCTAAATGTTTTTAGTATACTGTCTTGTCCTCTGGGTCTCCATTCTGAGCAATGACTTGGTATGTTATGCTTTCTGGATTACTGTGCCAATAAAGTTTTCTGCTTAACTCTGAAACTGTTGGTCACTGCATCTGGGAATGCAAGTACCTGACACATACACACTCACACATATAATTGAAATGCATAGCATAATTGTTTTAGGAACAGCAAAGTATCTTTTGAATTAGTATGTCATCTGCAAATAAAAATATGCATTCTGTTGTTCATTTTTGGCTATTATTTTATGATGTTTTCTGATCTGTTCATCAAGAGGTTCTTGCTCAATTGTAACTTGCAATAAAGATTGAGGACATTCTTGTCTTCTTTCTCTGTTTAATTGGGTAGGTGCAAAATCCAATACTCTGTAAAAATTGAGAGTTCATATAGAGGATATAGTTGCATTATTGCTCTTTGAAAGTATTTTCCCAGGTCCATATGTTCTAAATCTTCAAGAGGTATGGTCAGTCACTGTCAAGGGACAGTGAAGAAACTGCTATATTCAGTTTCCAATATGATGAACTATGCTGAGTACGCAGCATACCACACTTGTCATCTGTCTGGGTGGCTCACTGTCTGCCTGGTCAGATGTATATATAATGTGATATATTAATTAAGACATTTGGCTAAGACTGATGTGCATATCTTAGCTTCTTCATCAAATGATTAAATTGGACAATATGCTGCTGGGTCTAAGTGATCTTTCCTTGGTTTAGATATAACAATCCATGTGTTCTTTTCCAGGAATTTGAGAGCCACCCCCCACCCACTATCAGAATATCTTTAAATATTGATACTATGTGGGAGGTAAGAGTTTCCCCAAGTAATTTATAAAAATATCCAGTAAAATCATTGTAATGAGATTATTTACTTTATTAAAAAATGTTTGCTATTTTGCAAAAAGGTGTAGAAACCTATCAAATTAGGATTTTCTGAAAGACAGTGTTCCTGATAGCAATTTTAAAAGACAATTATTTACTTGTTGTTGTTTGCAAGGTAATATTGCCTACTTTGGTGCATGGAGCCCACTTTGGTGCAGAGGCCTAGATGATTTCAATTTCAATGTTCTAGCTGTTGTTTTGGATCCTTAATTGCTGAACTCACAGTCATGGTTCTATCACTATACCAAAGAGGATTCTACCATGGTCAAATTGAAAACTTAATGTTCAGTGAGTCAGACTTTCCATTTACCATAAGTTTTATTGCTTTTTGGTTCTTTGTGTTCCTCTGAAAGAATTCGAAGTACCAGCGGTACCACGGCTCTTTTCTGCTTATGCATCAGCCTCAGTATGTTAAGCCAAGAATCCTACTGCAAAGTTTGGGAGCAACTGGTAAATTGCTTGAACTTTTATATAAAAAATAGATATAGATTCCACATTTTTTATTTGAAGAATTTTTTTAGCACATAAGTGTGCAGGATGGAAGGCAATTTTCACCCTACTCACCTGGGCATAGGTGAAGAGATGCGACATCACTTCCAGCTGCCTTTTTAATTTTTTTCAGCTGATTTAACCTTTTTTTCAGTCTGGGAGTGGACCGTGGTTTCAGGCATCTTAGGGACATTTTCAGGTGAAAAATCAGCCTGGATTTTTTTTAAAATGGGGGGAGTTGAGGGGGCTGGGAGAGGATCTTAAGGGGAGACACAAAAGTGATTTTCAGGCTGTATGTGGTCCAACAACCACACTTTCCCCATACCTGGTTTAGCATTTTTGTTGGCTTGAAGCCTCCAATGCAACACATGTGTAGAACTCTGTCCAAAAAAAGATAGGTAGGATTACAGGAGCATGGTCAGGCTTCATGATTAGCCTGATATCTGCATTTATAATTTAGGGAAGTAGTGTGTTTAAAAACAGAAAATAATTCTTGAGAATGAGTTATGAGTGCAAGATCAGAAAGTATAGTCTTGCTCATTACTATGCTTTACTCTCCAAATATCTGCTAAAACATATTAGTTCAATTTTTCATAAAAAGGTCTGAAGTCCTTCCTCCACCCAGCCTATACAAAAGGATGAGAAACAAAACAGCTGGCATTAAAATAACCAATAGAGGAATTTTCATAGAATCATAGAGCTGGAAGGAACCATGAAGGACATCTAGGCCAATGCCGTGCCATGCAGGAATACACAACTAGAACACTCCTGAAAGATGTCCATCCAACCTCTGTTTAAAGACCCCCAAAGAAGGAGGGTCCATCACCCTCTGAGCCAGTCCATTCCATGTTGAAGAGCTCTTACACTAAAGAAGTTCTTCCTAATGTTTAGGTGGAATCTCTTTTCTTGTAATTTGAATCCATTGGTTTGTGTTCTAGTTTCTGGAGCAGCAAATAAACAGGCTTGCTCCACCTTCTACATAACATCTCTTCAGATATTTAAAGATAGCTATCATGTCATCCCTCAGTCTTCTCTTCTCCAAGCTAAACATACCCATCTCCCTCAGCCATTCCTCAAAAGGCTTAGCTTCCAGACCTCAATCATTTTGGTCACCCTTCTTTTGTAATTTTTAAATTAAAAGTTAAGTTTAAAGTTTCTTGCAAGAAAACATATGCCTTTACTAGACTGAAAAAAAAAAGAATTCAGACATTTTGCAAAACAAGATTTTAAAGTTTCATATCTTACAAAACAAATAAGCTTTTTCCAACCAGAGACCTATGTTCCATGTTTCATGTTTCTTCCTCATTTTCCAATATACAACTGCAGCTTTAGAATTGCTATATGTAAAGTTTCACAACGTTCAGCAGTTTGTGCTGTTCTCATACAGCACATTTTATGGATTACTATTAACCCTGAACAGAACCCCTCCGGTGGCAGTGGATCCCTGACATTTGTATTTCAATTTCAGATGTCCTTCATGGTCCCTTCCAGCTCTATGATTCTATAAAAAATTCCTCTATTGGGTATTTTAATGCCAGCTGTTTTGTTTCTCATCCCTTTGTATAAGCTGGGTGGAGGAGGGACGTCAGATCTTTTTATGAAAAATTGAATGTAAATTGTATTATGATATCTGACCAATTTTCTAATGGCTTTAATACTCTATGAACATTTTATATGTCATAATTTATAATGCAGATGTCTGGGCAGATGTCATTAAACCAAGCAAGCAGAAATGCAATTATATCTCCTCCTTCATAGTCCTCCTGACTCTTATGGGTAAATTCAACTTTCAGCTGTGCTTCTGTGTATCCTCCAGTTTGTATTGTGGAATTGGGATTATTTTGTATAGTTTCTTCATGGAGTCTTCATATGCTATTGCTTTGTCAGCAGTGGGCTTCAATGCTCACCAGTTTAAAATGGTTGTCTCCAAATCCTCTTCATTTCTGAATTAAACTCTCCTCTTTATTTATTGTTACAGTAACCTGTAGTTGTAGTTTAATTCTTAATTCAGGCAAGAAGCAGAGTCCCAAATCTAGTTGTGCATCTTGGGTGCACATTAGCTACATTTCTTTATTTGATAAAGCAATAAGAAAGCAATAAAAATCAATTATAATTATTTCATTATAATTACTAGCATCTAGACCTGGCCTATAACAGAATAGGCAGCCAATGATGTTCTTTTAAAATAGGCATAATACTTTCAAAATTCAGGGAGTCACATTCTGCAACAATGCAAGCTTTCAAGTAGTTTTTAAAAGCAACCTCACCATAATCCAGCCAGGAGTTAACTAGACCCTAGGTCACTGTGGACAGACTATCCCTGTTGGGAAATGGCCAGTGATTATGAAAATGCTGAAGCTTGTAGAAGTCACTTTGTGCCAACAAGTGACTTGCATTTCTAGCAACAAAAATGGATCTAAATGTACCTCCAAGCTCCAATTTTTTTTTATTATGCAGCTATTCAAATGTTACAAAGTCAGATATATAACAACAAAATTTATCATTCTGTAACTTTTACAGTTCATGATTTGTTATACTGAATCCACATAAAAAATAAAGGGAAAAAAACAACCCTAGAGTCGCAACGTCTATGGCTTCCTTAGTATTGGTGTTGTTGAGACGAAAAAAAACTTTTTGTTCTGATGATCCTTGACTTCCGATAATCTTTTGTCTTCTGTTTCCTGCCGCTCTCTCTGATCTTTCTTCTTTTAATCCTTTTGTCTGTTCACTCTCTCTATCTCTTTAGTCTATGCATCTACTGTATATACATATACATAGATAACATATATATACAGAATTAAACCATTGTTGTACATCTTTATATCATTAATAAAAGATGCTCTTTGTCATATGTCATATCCCTTTTCTCCCATTGTTGTATTACCGCCAACCATTTATTTAGAGATTTCCTTTTTGGTAAACTGTGTATCTTGCCTGTCAATATATCTAATTCTAACATTTCATTTGCTTTTTCCAACCATTCCTCTATCATCGGTGGTTTAGTAGATTTCCATGCCTGAGCTATTGTTAACCGTGCTGCAGTTATTAGATAGAGAATAATCCTCCAATTTCTTATTTCATCTTCCTTTTTAAGAACATTAGTCATATTTAACAAAAATAGTTCAGGTTTTGCCTCAAATTGGATCTGTAATGTGTCTTCTAAGAATTTATGTACCTTAACCCAAAAAATTTTAATGACCTTACAAGACCACCACATATGAATCAGCGTACCCACATTGTTTTGGCATTTCCAGCATCTATTACTGATCTCATTGTTAATTTTGTTTAGTCTGGTCAGTGTATAATACCACCTATGTGTTATTTTCATGTAGTTCTCTTTTAATTTCTGACACATAGTAAATTTATTTGTTCTGCTCCTTGCTTTTTCCCACGCTTCAAGATCTATTGGATGGCCTATGTCTGTTGCCCATTTGAGCATATAGTTTTTAATTATTTCTGCTTCTAATTCCCTTTTCAATAGCAACCTATACAGTTTACCCATCATCTTCTTTTTCCCTGATCACAGTATTGTGTCTAATTCATTCTCATCCGTTTCTATATTTCCCAACCTGTCGTCAAGCTCCAATTTTTTTCTCAGAAAGAATACGTACCTCTTTAGAATTGGCTGAACACCAGTTCCTCAGATTCCAATATTCTATCAGCTGTACCTCTAAAATGGGATACGGGTCCCGTCTACACGATTTAAATAATACGTACGGCATGCGAAAGTTCGCACTTCTGTACAAACGGCCGTTCGGATGCAAACGAATGCAAAAGAGGGGGGGCGGTTTTCCACCCTGAAATACACACACGCGGCGTTCGGGAGGGAAAGCGGATCGTGAAGAGAAATCCGTATGCCGTTCGGATGGCCGACGGGTCTGTACTGTCCGTTTGCACACATACGAACAGGCTGTGTAATCTGATTGGCTGGCCGAGTAGAGGGGGTGGGGCTAGCACGGAGGGAAATTGGGAGCGGCCGCCATGTTGGTTTCCCGGCTAGCGAGCGTCCGGTAAGTCCGTGAATTTATATGTTTATTTATTTTTATTTTATATTGTAAATACGGAAAACCGAATGTCCGCAAACCAGGAACCTTTTTTTAAAAAAAAAAAGCAGCAGGAGATTTAAAACTGCTGCTTGGTTTGCTCGCTCCAGCCAGCTTCGGGAAGAGGGAGTCATACGGAGTTTAGGGGGTTTAAAAAATCGTATAGCCAGTTTGTATGCATACGAATGACAGGCTGTTCATATTTTTTGCCCCCCATACGGATTTTTTTATGATCGTATAGCCGCACCCTCAGTCTCAGTTCAACAGACACCTCACTGAGTCTTTACACCCTCTTAGCAGTTGTCCAGTCAGCACAGCTAAGCCTCACTTGACACAAACATACTTCTGTAGATATAACCCAGAAGAAGAAAAACATTTTTCTTGCTAGATTTTGTTGTTGTTAGTAGTTCATCATATCATCATGAAAGCTGTCATTGGCAGCAGTATATTGTTTTGTCTTTAAATTCCCACACACTCCTGCCTGAACCAAATAAACACTTATAATATTTTGGGAAAAGATTTACAGATCTTCAGACACTGGCATTATCTAGATGTGTAGAAAAATAATCCACAGCATTTATACATATATATATATATATATTAAAAATTCAGTATACACAAAAACAAAGCAGTCTTAAGAGAGCATCATTTAAAATTAAAAAAAAAAACACCACTGGTTGAAGCCTCAACGCAAATAATCCATATGATACAATGTCATATTTTTATTACTATCTGTTGATATCTGATGATATAGAGGACTTTATCACATGAGGCTGCTAAAGCAGGATAGTAATGAATTTGGCTGGTACTTATCAGATGACATCATGGCTATCCAGTTCGTTCTTTGCATTCAAGTCGTAACTGTTGCTGCCCTTTCAACTGACAGGAATAATCCATGCCAACATCGCTATTGTTCCTGCTTTGGAATAGCGAGGGGAAGGGAGATGGATGACACTCAGGCTCCCTAATGCCACATGACCACAGCCATCCTGGAACTGAAGTGAAGGGACCAATTGTGCCAGGATGCTGCCAAAGGAGCACAGTCGCACGAATAAAGAGAGCTGTGATAATAAGCATTTCACAACTGCCATGTTCCAGTTTCCTTTAATAACTTGATTGATTGCTGTGAGACATGAGGCTGGTGTGACAATGTCCAGAGCTGCTAACATGGCTTTTGACAATAACTAAATGCTTCTTTATTTTCCTGTTCCCATGACAGATTCTGTAGATTTCAAACTTCTTTATAAGTCCCATAAACAGCCTAAGGAAATTACTAGGAAACAAAAACTCTAACCCCAAGCCATACAGAAAACAAAATAATGAACTACGGTATTCTGAAAAGGGAACTTTAAAAATGGAGGCAAAAAGGTTATCGTTTATTTATTTATTTATTTATTTTTATTTATACCCCGCTCTTCAGCCACAAGGCTATCAGAGCAGCTTACAAATTGTTTTAAGCAATAGCTATTTACACATCTACACCGCACTAAGCAGCTTCCAATGTGTGTTAGCTAATTGCCCCCACAGGCCGGGTACTCATTTTACCGACCTACGAAAGGATGGAAGGCTGAGTGAACCTTGGAACCCTCTGGAATCGAACTTGCAACGTGATGACTTGCAGTACTGGTATTTATCCGCACACACACACACACACACACATATGTACAGAGAGAGTTCAGTGTAAGGAAATATTTTTTAAAAAAGATTATTTTAAATATTTCCTTACACTGAACTCTCTCTGTACATATGTGTGTGTGTGTGTGTGTGTGTGTGCGGATAAAAAACATCATTTTTTATTTTTAAAATTGTTATATATACATATACATATACATATACATATACATATACATATACATACATACATATATGTGTGTGTGTGTGTGTGTATATATATGTTTTATTTCAGTTATTTTATTTCCTAAAATGAAATCTGAATGTAAATGCAAACATATTAAAGTCTTAAACTGTTAAAAATGAATCTATGGCCATCCATCAAACACACAAAATTAAAGTCAAGCATTGTAGTTAGCACTATGTATGGTATGGAAATTTGCCTTCCATGGAACTCAGAAACACTCTTCCAGCTGTTGGTTCTGGAAAGTTAATGGGCATTTAGTATTCAAATAAGTGAAACATTTTAGACTGGGAGCCCTCTCTTTGTGTATATACAAGACAGCATTAATTTGAATTTATCTAAATTCTAATGACAGCAAAAGAAAAAACATGTTAGTATACATAGAACTAAAACTGAGGCACTGTACTACATATAGAACCAATTTAATTTCAGTATTTCCCCTTCCAAAGCTCAGCCTAATAAATGTACACAATCTCTTCATATTTCGATTTATTGTAATGAGTGCTTGGTAAAAAAATGCTGAAATTCTAATAAAAAATGAACACCAGTTAGTCATTGTGATGAAAACACGGCTAGATTGTATAGGGTTTGAACTACAGAAATAAAATAGAACAGAAATTTATTGCTACAAAAGGAGAGCCTTTAACAATTGTAATGCTAAAACATTAATTTCTTCTATCTCTAAAAATCTCCAGATTTATGATTTACCGTAATCAGCAGAACAGATGGGAAGTTTGTTAATGTTCAAAGAAATACAAGTATGCTAAAGAGAGATGTAACTTATGCAAATTGGACAAACATTTTAAATTATGCATTGTGATTGTCACTACTCAGTTTTATAAGAATGTGTAAATAAAAATGCACTACTCAAGAATACTGATTTTATATGAATCTCTCTTTAGCAGGTTCTGAGGTTGTTTTATGAATGGATCAAAGTTTACAGTTTCATCTAGCTAAAAGAAGCTCTCCTTAAAAATCAAAACACTTATAAAAAGTGATGCAATTGAATTTATGTGGAGATTCTTTGATGGTGAAATCTAGCTCACATAAACAATAAATGGATACCCATCGAATATTTCACAGATGAAAACTAGGATATACGTAAGACAAGATTACAGAATCTGTGGAGTTAGGGTAAAAAAGAGAACAGTATAAACTGAGGACATTATCAGACATGGCAAAAATCATAGGATTACGACACCACAGTAGAGCTAATGGGTCTCACTATCGCATGACATTGTTGTCTTTGTGTGGTTACAGCATGCTCCAGCTGCGAAAAAGGTGTTTCTTCTAATTCATGGGACAATCCATGAATAGATCTTCAATATCACTTTTTTCTCTGTATCGATGGTGTGTGAAACCATATCCCGTTGTAATCACGAGATTACAGCATGAATGTGCACTTCTCAGTGAGAAAACTTCCAGGTGAGAATGCGAAAATGAAGCACAGGATGCTCTTTTTATGAACTGTCCCATTTAGTTTGCATGTTTTTAGGTTTGTTTCAGTGCTTGCGTGTTCATTTACTTTGTTTATTAAGGTGATTTTGGAGTTTTAAGTGCACTTGCGTCTTCACGCAAGAACCACCAAAATCTCACCCATTCTAAATCACGGAAGTAAACTTCCATTCATAAAGCGCTAGTGCTTGGCATGCAATGATTCTGTGGCAGTTCTTTCACTGCGACATGCAACAATAAGTTTAATAATAGATGCTTCCACTATCCTTGTTTGCAGAATTACAGCATTTTTAGATGCTAGGCTGATAATGTCCTGAGAGTTTATGCACATGATCTTGTGATAATAACACAAAATCCATGAAATGAAGGTTCTCTTGAGAGGGGGGGGATATGTTTCAAGTGATTTGTGATCAAACAAATTTGCTGACTAAAATATGACTTCAGAAAAGGAAAATGAATTAACTGCTCTTTCAAAACTTTAAAGTGGAAAAAAGGGATTAAATTCTGGCTGCTGACTACAGCACATGTTATCTCAAACAGAAAAGCAATCCTTTTCCTGCATTCACAAGTAGCAAAAAGCCCAAGATATAATCCGCATACTTGTAATTGTTGGCAATTTCCACATTTATATTGAGATTGTCAGTTCCTTTCAAATGCTTCTCTACTCAGCCTCTAGTGAAGGCACAGAATCTTAGAACTCCTTCCTTTCACAGTGCAAATCAGTCAAAACCTTTTATTATACATTTTATTAATATCATAAAGCTTCATCTGGTGCTCCCTGGAATATAATGTGAGCAAAGCATATCTCAATTGCAGCTTTCTCATTGTGCAAACTCCCTGATTGATTCCTTCTTGTTTCCACTATTCCTTATTAGTTGATTTAGAAGGTTCCATAGGGTAGTGTAGACAAAGAACTATCATAGGTGATAACTTATCACCATGTATTAAATCCACTATTCATGAAATTCTAAGTTTCATGACTTCTTTATTACTACTCTATCAGAACAATGCATAAGGTTAAAAGTACATTAAAAAGATCTAGAATAGGCAGAATGAGGTTGTATTTACTTATTTATTTATTTAGAATATTTATACCCCGCTCTTCAGCCAACAAGGCTCTTAGAGCAGTTTACAAATTGTTAAAAATAGTACTTACATTTCTATACCACTTTATAGCGCAAGCACTCTCTAAGCAGTTTTACAATGTGTTAGCTAATTGTCCCCAACAAGCTGGGTATTCATTTTACTGACCTGTGAAAGGATGGAAGGCTGAGTGAAACTTGGAGCCCTGCAGGACTGAATTCAAAACATTGTGGCTGCTGTACCAGAATTTAACCACTGCGCTCCCAACAGGGCTCCCTATTATGTTTTCTAACATCAAAAAAGGTCTCTTGTTTTCTTTTTCTTTTCTTTTTTCTACTATATTTTTTATTAAAACAGCATAACAAAGAAAACAGAAAAAGAAAAGAAATTCTGTTCCTACATATAGAAAATCTTGAAGGCTTATGAAATGCATAATAATAATTATAATAATAATAAAATAGTAAAATAAAATAAACATTGTTCCGTTAACTTGTTTCCATTTATATACATTCTTTCGTATATAATTACAGTTGCTTATTCAAGACTTTTAACTGAACCTTCTGTTCTTTTGTTTTTCTTGTTTTCATTTTAATATAGTTTGTGTAATTTTTTTACTGATTAAAATCTGTATTTCTCTGTGGGGCAAACACAGCCAGAGTACAGCACTATTTTCAGTTGATAAAAGATACAAGAAGAGATTAAAACACGTACACACATTCGATCTCTGCACTAGTTTTCCACTTCAAATAACAAATGTTAGGCCTGCATTATATCAAGAAAAGGATGTCCCTAAGAATCAGAGAACTAATATAGGTGTGTTCAGTTGCTGTTTTTGGAACAGTACTTTTAAAAGTAATTTATTCCATTATTCATTATAGTGTCTTATAAGCAACCAAGTGTGTTATTCATTCTGAAGATGGAAACGGTTAACTCATTATTTGATTTGTTTCACTAATTGTTACTTTTCCATTATTTGCTGTCACTTTTTTGAGGCTGGAAAAAAATTTAGGACTAACAAGAAATGGCATGCAACTTGAAAATTGTCCTTCAAAGTAACTTTTGAAAATAACTAGAAACCATTACTCATTACACCAATAAAATAACATTGCTCTTATTCGTGATATTGGTTTTAAAATGTAACACCATTATACCCTCACCTCCACCAAGTAATTAGTTGCTGGTAATGTTTATTAGGAATATCAATTCCTAGCTTTGTTCAGGAGTCATAAAAAGTTGGGGTTCCAGAGGTCCCACTGTCAATCACTCACATTTACAATGGTAGCAGCTGAACAACCCATAGTTTGTTGTGGGAGAAACAAGGCAGCACACCAGCCCTTGCAGGTTAGGACTTCACAATAAAGAAACCATGGCCTAAAGGTCCCTTGTTTACATGATTCTGTTGTAAGGAGTGATTGGGTAGCATGTCTATGAACCAAACACCAATGTAAACTATAAATACTGTGGGCCCCACTGGATGTAACTCTCCTAATGTTAAAATCTTTAAAAGTTCACTTTAAAACTGATTAAAATACACTGGATATAATTTATCATAAGTAGTCTTGTTGATGACAGTGGGGAGGGGTATCATATGTGTCCCAAATGTTGTTGGACTTCAGCTCCCGATATACCTCACAATTGGCTATGCCAAAAAAATTTGAAGGGCCACATGGTTCTCATTGATCAGTCCTACAGAAATATGTTATAACACAAGTCTCAACTTCAAGTTTATTGGGAAACACAAATTTATAACCAGGCCTTTTTTCTTTTTCTTAAACATTTTATTCAATACCAAATGAATTTAAACAAAAAGTATTCAATTAAATACTGTTATCAGTTTTCTTCTTTTCAAATATCATCTCCAACACAAACATGCTTTTTACCATTTTTTTAACAGAATCTTCTGTTCTTTATGACCTCCCATTGTTCCACCTATCAAACATGTCTGTTTCTCTTTTTCTTTCTTTTTGCCCCTGAGTAAATTTTTTTAATGTGTGTCTCTACCTCTTCAACATCATTTTAATGTATATAAGCTCACCATTTATATTATTATTATTGTTGTTGTCTCTTGTATTAGCCCATTCTTCCTTCTTTCTATATAATAATGCTTTATATTCCTATATGTATGTATGTATATGTGTATATATGTTTGTTTTCAATTTTTATTGTTTAATTCTTTATTTCTTATACCTTAAAGTTCCTTATTGTAACAGTTCTTCATTAAAATTCCATTTATTTCCCCAGTGTCTTGTGATTGGGAGCCATTCGCTCTCCACTTTGTTCAAGTCTTTCTTTGTCATTAAGCAGATGAGTTAACTTGTCCACCTCTTTCATATTGTTTAGTTTGATTAGCCAGTCTTCAATTATTGGAATTTCTTTTTGTTTCCATTTTTGTGCTAGTACAAGCCTTGCTGCTGTTGCTATGCATAAAAGTACTCCTTCAACTGTGCATGTTATCTAAAACATCCAGGCTTTCTTTCAAGAATGACACTCAAGGCAGCTAACATTAATACAGTGGGACCCCTGTATTCACTAAACACAGTAGGACCCCTGTATTCACTAATTCATTATCCACTGATTCAGTTATCCACGGGACAAAAAACACCACACCTACCATAGTCTTCCTAGGAAATGTGTCCTCTCTAGCCATTTTCTAGGTCCTCCAAGGCAAATCTATGGTATTTTAAACTGGAAGCCCCATTATTTTCAATGGTGTTCGCTATTATCCATGGTTTTTGGTATCCACAGGGCCCCCCAGAACCAATCCCCAGCAGATAAAGGGGTCCTACTGTAATTTAAATAAAAATGGAATATTCTCTCCAGCAAATTCCTGCACTCTAGTCTTTGATGGTGACTGCATGAGTGCCATAGGCACTTACTGGATAGTGCCTGTGACATCCCTCTCTTCTATCAATGCTATTTTGTCCCCTTTGTAAAATAACAGAATCCTTTAAGAGTTTCTTCCATTAAGAGACAAACACTGCTCACTGTGCCTGCTGCAGCAGGAAATACTCCTTTGGGTCTTAAAGAGCTAATCAATTCTGAGTACTGAGTTTCTGAATCTTTTTTTCCCCTTTTAGCCTCTTATTTTAAAAAGAGAATAAAATCTTTTATAGTCATCTTGAGATTTATCCAGAAACATTCTGCAAACATACTCAAACAACATTTAAAACCACATCACAACAAGCCAGGAATCTGCTATAATAATATTTATTTATATCCCGCCCCTCTGCGAAAAATCAGGGCGGCTTACAACAGTAAAATAGTACATAGTATAAAACAACTCAAAATCCCTCCCCCCCCCTTAAAACATTATTAAATCAATACAAATTAAAATCAGCATACAATACAATTTATTAAAAACCCTTCCGAGCGAGCAGCATCAGTTAGGAGCTCCAGAATCAACCTCCAGAGGGGGTTCCTGAGGCCAGGGTCAGCTATTCCGGAAAAGCCTGCCCGAAGAGAACCGTCTTGACAGCCTTTTTAAAGCTGTCTAATGATGTCAATAGGCAGATCTCATCCGGCAGGCCATTCCACAATTTGGGGGCGACAGCCGAGAAAGCCCTCTGGGAGGTGGTCGCCAGCCTAGGTCTTTGTGGCTGCAACAAATTCCTCCCAGAGGACAAGAGAGCGCAGGGAGGATTATAAGGGAGAAGGTGGTCCCTGAGATAGCTTGGGCCCAAGCCATTTAGGGCTTTAAAGGTGATAACCAACACCTTGTACTGGGCCCGGAAGCTGATAGGCAGCCAGTGGAGGGACCTCAGAACCGGAGTAATGTGGTCCCTACTAGATGTTCCAGAAACTAGCCTGGCTGCCATATTTTTTACCAGCTGTAATTTCCAAACTAAGCACAAGGGTAGCCCCATGTAGAGTGCATTACAAAAATCAAGATGTGAGGTTACCAGCATGTGCACAACGGTCTCAAGATCCCTTACTTCCAGAAAAGGGCGCAGCTGGCGTATCAGCCGAAGCTGATAACAAGCGCTCCTTACTGTCACATTTACCTGATTTGTCATCAGGAGCGACGAGTCAAGGAGCACCCCTAGACTGCGAACACAGTCACTGGAGGAGAGTGTGACCCCATCCAGGACTGGAGATTGCAACCCAATTCTTGGTTTCGGGGCCGCTACCGTGAGCACCTCCGTCTTGCCTGGATTCAGTCTCAATCTGTTTTTCCTCATCCAGCCCATTACTGCCTGAAGACATTCATTGAGAGAAGAGATACCGTCAGAATTCGAGACCGACGAACGAGATACGGAGAAATAGATCTGAGTGTCATCAGCATACTGATAACACCCAGCTCCATAACTCCGGATAGTCTCACCCAGCGGCTTCATATAGATGTTAAATAACATCGGGGACAGAATAGCACCCTGTGGTACTCCACAGGTAAGCTCCCTTTTACTGGAGCTACTGTCCCCAAGCAGCACTCTCTGGGTCTTGCCTGAGAGGAAGGACCAGAACCACTGCAAAGCAGTGCCTCCGATGCCTAACTCCCTCAGGCGATCCAGAAGAATGCTGTGATCTATCGTATCAAAAGCTGCTGAGAGGTCTAGGAGCACCAACAGGGTCACACTACCCCTGTCGATGCTCAGACGCAGATCGTCGGTCAAAGCAACCATGGCAGTCTCAACCTCAAAGTCTGTCCTAAAGCCAGTTTGAAATGGGTCTAAGTAATCAGTTTCATCCAAGACAGCTTGGAGTTGAAGAACAACCGCCCTCTCGATCACCTTGCTCAAAAATGGTAATAAAGAGACTGGCCTATAGTTATTCATAGCCAGGGGGTCCAGGGAAGTTTTTTTCAAAATAGGCTTAACAGCTGCCTCCTTTAGACATGATGGAATATATCCTTCCCTGAAGGGTGCATTGATGATGCTCACAAGGAAAATCCGCAATGCGTCCCCTCCCTGGACGGCCAGCCAAGATGGGCAAGGGTCGAGGGGGCAGGTTGTCTTCCTCACACTACCAAGGAGCTTGTCCACGTCATCGGTACTCACAGATTGAAGCTGATCCAGTATAATTACATCGGCGGAGTAGCTGGACACCTCGACCATTGTTTCTGTTACAATAGTGGCATCTAGGTCGGCTCTTATCTGAGAGATTTTATCTGCAAAGAAGTTATTAAATGCATCACAGCAGGCAGTGGTCGGGTTAAGCAGGGAATTTGGCGCAGGGGACACCTGTGTCAGCTCCCTCACCATCCTAAACAGCTCTGCTGGACGGGACTCTGCAGACACAATACGTGCAGAGGAGAAGGATCTCTGCGCTGCATGCATTGCCTCCCGATAGGACCAAAGAAAGTTCCTATGGCGAGTTCTGTCAGATAAGAGTTGAGTCTTCCGCCACCTGCGCTCTAGTCGTTGTCCAAACCGCTTCATTTCCCTAAGCTCAAGCGTATACCATGGCCTACGGTTAGAAGCAGATTGGCAAGGACGCTTGGGAGCAATCGTGTCGATAGCTCTGGTAAGGTCGGTGTTCCAGGTATTAACCAGAGCATCGACAGATCACTGGCATTTCCAACCATTAGACCCTCTAAGGCTTTCTGGAAACCCATAGGTTCCATTAGCCTTCGAGGGCAGACCATTTTAATGGGTCCACCATCCCCAGTGGGGCAGATGTAGGCTCTAAGTTCCATCTTGACCAGGAAATGATCCGTCCATGACAAAGCGGAGGTACTGATTACCTCCGCCCACGGATATGCCTGATCCAAACTAAAGACTGCATTGAGTGTATGACCTGCACAATGCGTGGGCCCGTTGACCAATTGGGATAGGCCCATGTTTGTCATAGTCTCCATGAACTCCCGAGCCGCACCTGTTAAGCTGGTCTCGAGCGGGATGTTGAAGTCCCCCAAAACCAAAAGTCTGGGGGACTCCAGCAGCAGCTCTGAGACCAGCTGTGTCAGCTTGGTTAGGGAGTCTGCTAGACAACGGGGTGGCCGGTAGACTAGCAGAATCCCCAAGCTGTCCCTGGTCTTCAGGCTTCAATCCATAGCCTACATTATCCTGAAGCAAGGGGATCTTGTAGCACCTTTGAGACTATTAGTATCAAAGGTGCTACACGATCCCCTTGCTTACTGATATTCCAGACTTAAATGACTATGTCTTTGAATTCTACATTATCCTCTTTGTCTTTGCTCATGCCCATAGCACTATGATTTAGTGGTGTTTGCAAATCCCCTCTGTAAGTGGGTCTGGTTTGATTTCTGCACAGAAATCCAAACGATCACACCTATGGATATTATACCTTTACCCAAAGAACAATGCTATCCCTCCCCAGATTTTGTTGGGCCTTTAACGTTATCTGATTTTGTTTTATTCTATGGAGATTAGAGGTGTCAAAACCCCCACAAATTTCTCATAAAAGTGGGATACTTAAAGCCACCCTTTGGGTCTTCTGTGTGCAAGAAAAAAGAAGCAATGAACAGTTCTGTAAAACTGTTTTACTCTGGGTGGTCTGGGTAACCCTTTGCAAAGAAGGGCTACCTGTTTGCCCAGGGATTAGGAGCAGCTGCTTCCTCTTATTCCATGGCATGCTACAAATGTGCCAAAGAGAAATATAGAATAGTTCCTTTAGCTTACTGTGGCTAAACACATCTTGAATGCTTTACCACTACAGTTCATTCTTTTCCACAGCATTGCATGAAATATTTCTGTTTTTAAAACACATGATCATAATAAATTGATATATTTTTAGAATAGGAGAAAATTTTGTAACACTTTGTTATGAAGGAAACAAATCTTTTTGTCTAGTCTTGATTTTTAGTTCTTTAACTGCTTTCTGATCTGTAGCATTAGCTTGACCTTTAGCACAATTACTTACAGTACCTTCCATTTTGTCATGGAGCTTCCAAAAGGCCTGATAAATTGTGTCAGTGGACCTACAGAAACACAAAATTTGAGTATACAGCAGTAATTCACTTGCTAAACATTGAGTGTGAGTGGCTTTCTTTTTGTCCTCCACAGAAGGCAATTTAACAACTTTAATTTAACTACTGAATAAGTTATTGATTTATTCACTTTTTCAATCCACAAAGTGTTTGCTAGAGATAATACCCAATGTTCAGGCACAGATAGCTGACTAGGTTCAGAATCTTTACTAAGCATTTTGAGAGAGAGGGAGAGGGGGGCAAGATTACACAAAGATATGAACAGAATAATTAGATGATGAAGGTGTGTCTATAGGCTCAAAGACTACTAGAAAAAAATTCTAACATGCTGTGGATCTGCCTGCCTCCAATTAAAACAGCTTAACAGGACGAATAATGTCTATACAGAAATCAGTAAATAGTAAGCAGCATGGGAATGTGTATAAGGAAACAGTACTTTTGTGAACAGGTGAGATACATTCCTAGCTTAATTTCCCTCACTAGCTACCTGAGGATCACTCTCTGGCTTTTCTTCGCAAATGAAGATTCAGGAAGGACTCATCTCACACTTACTGCAAGCACGCTGATGACTAAAAAGGCCAATCCAAGATAAACAAGTCCGGTTGCAGAAAGCACAGCAGAAGGTCTCCTTGGCTGATATTTCCGGGTTGTGATTCTTTCTGCGTTGTTGTGTCTCTTCAAGACTTGTTCGGAGTGAGTTCTCAAATAAGGCTGCAGCATTGTGGATAGTACGTCTCCATGCCTCCCAATGTAGGCCAGGGTGGACCACTGTTGGTGATCAATTTGCCGAGCCTGAGATGTTGTTTCAGGGAGTCCTTGTATTGCTTTTTTGGAGCGCCCCTCTTACGCTGACCCGTGGCAAGTTCACCGTAGAGTACTATTTTGGGGAGGCGATGGTCCTCCATCCTAGGAATGTGCCCTGCCCAGCACAGCTGTGTTCTCAATATCATGGCCTCAATGCTGGTGATCCCTGCTTGCTCAAGGACAGCAACATTCGTCACATAGTCAGTCCAGTGTATATTTAGGATTGTGCATAAACAGCGCTGATGAAAGCGTTCGAGGAGTCATAAGTGGTGGCGATAGGTGACCCATATTTCAGACCCATAAAGGAGAATAGACAGTACAATGGCTCTATACACACTGATTTTTGTGCTTTGCCTCAGGTGTTTATTACTCCAGACTCTTTTGTAAAGTCTTCCAAATACGCTATATGCCTTTGCTAATCTGTGATTGATCTCTTTGTCAATCGTGGCATCTGAGGAGATGATGCTTCCCAGGTAGGTGAACTGCTGAATGGACTTAAGAACCTGAGGATCAACTGCTAGAGAATCACACCATCAAAGATATTCCTGAACCACTACAGCCAGTGTCTGCACACTCCTTTTGTGAGTTAACTTTTCACAACCCCTTTCTCTCCTGTTCTCTCAGTTTACTTTGTTGCTTTGTTTACATACCTGGTAAACACTTAAGACACAAGTCTCCATAGCTCTGTTGTACTACATAGCATCTTGCACAGTATTAGAGACACTCTTGGAAAAAGGATGCTTCTAGTTCCAGGTAGAGAAGATGCAGCCTGTCAGCCATATGGGATCCATGAACCACACTTCTGTGGAACCTGAGCCTCCCCAGCAGTCCCACAAAGCTCCATACCCCCATATTTTTGTGCCTCCAATCATACAAAATGCACCAAAACTGTGTATAAATGTGACAACCCCCTTACAACCCACCTCAGATCCTAACATGTCCTGAAAATGGTTAATGTGCCAGTGCAGCCTATGGGGAAAGTGGGCAAAAACTGTTCCCTGTGCAGTTGCCCACCCACAATCTAGGTGACAGCTTCTCTAGTGATAGTGACAGCACTAAAAAAAAGTGGGGGGGGGAGGTATCACTTAAACATTAAGAAGAACTTCCTGGTGGTAAGAGCTGTTCGACAGTGGGGTGTGGTGTCTCCTTCTTTGGAGGTTTTTAAACAGAGGCTGGATGGCCAGATGGCCAGATATCTGGAGTGCTTTGACTGTGTGTTCATGCATTGCAGAGGGTTGGCCTGGATGGTTCTTGTGGTCTCTATCAACTCTATGATTCTAAGTACCCCAGGGATTTGGTGCCATTGGTGCTTTTCTCCTAAAGGTGCTGAGTCATCCATTTCAAAGCTTTTAGCCCATGTGGATAAGTGTGAGGACTTGTCCTGTTCCACATGGATTGTACAGAGCAGGAAGTAACAATTTGTGACTATTCTACATCTGGACATCTTCGGTTTAGTTGAGGAAAGAATTAGCAGCTTATAGCACAAGAGGAATTCTGAAAATATAATGTATTAATATATTTATTTGGTCCTTTCTGATTTGTTGTGTTTGAATTACCATAAATATGGCAAATGCCTTGCTAGATGTTAACCCTACCTTCCTGGTTTTATGAGCTGTGCAAAATCTGACAAGACCTTGTCCTTGAAAAGGATGCAAATTCCAATCAAAGAGGGAGTGTTTGGCCTTCCAGATCTTCTTAAATGTCATTTGGCGCATCTATTATCTTATATTAACCTTTGGACATATCCTCTTAAAGTAAGTAATCCACCATGGTTAGCCTTCATGGAGACTTCTGGCACCTCTATCCATGGACAGTACTTGGTTCTCATTTTATTAAAAAGGGCAGTATTTTGCCAACAATTCCAGCTGTTAGAACTGTGTGGCAAACATTGTCTTTTCAATTGCAATTTGACCCATACACTCAAGCCAAATTGACTTTATGGGGGAATCCAGATTTGAAAATTGGTAAGGAATTGTTTTTATGGAAGGTGTTCGCTGATAATGAGGCTGTTACTTTAAGTCAGATACTTGGTGTTGATTATGAGTTTTTGCCTTTTTCAGTTTTGCAAGAGCAGTTTAAGCTACCTCTATCACTTAAATGGTGGTATCTACAACTGAAACATTTGTTACAATCCAGATTTCGTTCTGAAGTTTTAAGTGCATCTTAGGTTCCCTTAATATTAGAGACACTGAGGCCAACCAATATCTATAAATTTCTGTTAATGATTGACACATGGAATAACAAGACAAGACACAGAAGATTGGGTTGAAATATGGGCCACTTTATTTAATCTTACCTATTTGTTTATTTCCTAGGGTACGTGAACTGAAAGGGGGAGACCCAGTGCGGGACCGACTGGAGCAGACGTTCACCTCTGACCTGTCCCCCAGCTTCCCTGGGCGAATCACCTGAGCCCCGAGGGGGATCCCAGTATCTGGGGTGCCCCCCGGGTGCCATCTGCTGGAAGGCTCCACATCAGGTTGCAAATCCTCAAGCCGTATAGCTTCTAAGAGGATTACAACCTGACGCTGGCCCCAAGGATAGCCTACTTCGCTGCACCCCATCCATTCAGATGCTGGTGCAGTTCAGTAAGGTCCATCTTTCCACTCAAACTGAGGTTGCCATAGGTGAATGCTGAGTCCTTGTCTCCCCTCTCTCCGAAAATGACTGCCTGTTTATAAAACCGCACCCAAGCCAATTGTCCAAGTTCAAAGTGACAGTATGGGGTAGGCAAAACACCCCCCGTAAAAGAGTGGGTAAAAATTCCTAAACAAAATTTAAACTCAAATGCAACAAAATCACAGTAAACCAAAGTAAACCCAGCATCAGAGATTTACCTAAAACAAGAGCCAAAATTAGCACTACTGGCACAAAATTCAACCAATATAGTAAAGTAATAATGGGTAAGCAAGTAATAGTAAAAGTACTAAAAAGTAAGAAAAGGTAAGAAAAGTATAATAAAATTCAAAAATGTAATTTAAAAATCCCTGAAATTACTCAAACTACTCAAATTACTCAACTACTGAAATTACTCAAAATTACAAATTCCAGGGAGTAAAGGAACAAAAAGTGTGTGGGGGGGGGATGGAATCAAAATCCAAAAGGAAAAAACACAAAAATCCCTAAACTAAGTCCTAAAATTCCAAAAAGGCTGCCTGCAGCAGCCTTTCACCCCATTCCACCGGGCCAGGAGGCTGTAGTGGGGCCCTGAGGACTTCTTGGCAGCGAGGCAGCAGCAGGAGGGGGCGTGGCCAGGAGTGGCTGGCGTCTTAAGCCACTCCCACCCCCTCAGGAACACCAGCCAGCAAGCCAGAGGTCCTCCAGCCTGCAGCAGCCTTTTACCCCATTCCACCGGGCCAGGAGGCTGTAGTGGGGCCCTGAGGACTTCTTGGCAGCGAGGCAGCAGCAGGAGGGGGCGTGGCCAGGAGTGGCTGGCGTCTTAAGCCACTCCCACCCCCTCAGGAACACCAGCCAGCAAGCCAGAGGTCCTCCAGCCTGCAGCAGCCTTTTACCCCATTCCACCGGGCCAGGAGGCTGTAGTGGGGCCCTGAGGACTTCTTGGCAGCGAGGCAGCAGCAGGAGGGGGCGTGGCCAGGAGTGGCTGGCGTCTTAAGCCACTCCCACCCCCTCAGGAACACCAGCCAGCCAGCCAGAGGTTCTCCAGCCTGCAGCAGCCTTTTACCCCATTCCACCGGGCCAGGAGGCTGTAGTGGGGCCCTGAGGACTTCTTGGCAGTGAGGCAGCAGCGGGAGGGGGCGTGGCCAGGAGTGGCTGGCGTCTTAAGCCACTCCCGCCCCCTCAGGAACACCAGCCAGTAGCCAGAAGGACTCGAAGCCAGCAACTGGAGTCAGCTGAGGCCGGGAATGGAGTGGGGGCGAAAATTGGAGTTGTGCTGGGAAAAGGGAGGTATGGTCGGAACAGAGTGAACAGATGTTACAAAAGAAGGCAGGATCGCTGTTTGTCAGCTTTCCCACCTTCAGTTCACCCTGTTTCCCGGAATGGACTGGAGAGTGTACCAACCATTCCACAGAACCTTACTTTGCTCCTCTGCAATGCCAGGTCGGTTAAGAATAAAACTCATATTATTTACGATCTACTCTTGGATGAGGATGCCGACCTGGCTTGCTTCACAGAAACCTGGCTGGGAGAGGGTAGCGCTGTCACATGGGTGCAGGCCCTCCCAGCCGGGTATTCTGTCAGTGAGCGGGTGAGGGGAAGTGGGCGGGGGGACGGAGTGGCTCTGGTTTATAAGAACAATCTGACCTTGACCAGGATACCTGTCCGAAACACAGTCCACTTTGAGTGTATGTACCTTAGCCTAAGGACCAGGGATAGTTTGGGGATTCTGCTAGTATACCGACCACCCCGTTGTCTAGCAGACTCCCTAACTGAGCTGACACAGCTGGTCTCAGACTTGCTGTTGGAGTCGCCCAGACTTTTAGTTCTGGGCGACTTTAACATTCCACTCGAGACCAGCTTGACAAATCTGACTGGTGCAGCTCAGGAGTTCATGGAAACCATGACAAACATGGGCCTATCCCAATTGGTCATTGGGCCCACACATTGTGCGGGTCATACTCTCGATGCGGTCTTTAGTACGGAACAGGAATATCCGTGGGCAGCGGTTATTAAAACCGCCGCATTGTCATGGACAGATCATTTCCTGGTCAAGACTGAACTAAGAGTCTCTTCCCGCCCCACCGGGGGTGGTGGACCCATTAGAATGGTCCGCCCCCGAAGGCTAATGGAACCAATAGGATTCCAGAAAGCCTTGGAGGGTTTAATGGTTGGTAACGCCGGTGACCCTGTCGAAGCTTTGGTTAATACTTGGAACACCGATCTTACCAAGGCTATTGACACGATCACTCCCAAGCGTCCTTTCCAACCTGCCTCTAACCGTAAGCCATGGTATACTTCAGAGCTTAGGAAAATGAAGCGGGTTGGACAACGACTAGAGCGCAACTGGCGGAAAACTCGACTCTTATCCGACAGGACTCGACATAGGAATTTTCTTCGGTCCTATCGAGAGGCAATACGTGCAGCGCAGAGATCCTTCTCCTCTGCACGTATTGCATCTGCAGAGTCCCGTCCAGCAGAGCTGTTTAGGGTGGTAAGGGAGATGACGCAGGTTATACCTGCACAGAACCCATTGCTTAACCCAACAACGGCCTGCTGTGATGCATTTAACAACTACTTTGCAGATAAAATCTCTCGGATAAGAGCCGACTTAGATGCCAGCAGTTTGACAGAAACAATTGACGAGGTGTCCAGCAACTCCGTTGATGTAAGTTTACTGAATCAATTTCAATCTGTGAGTACCGAGGACGTGGACAAGCTACTTGGTAGGGTGAGGAAGACGACCTGCCCTCTTGATCCTTGCCCTTCATGGCTGGCCATCCAGGGGGGGACTGCCTTGATGGTGTTCCTTAAGGGCATCGTCAATGCATCCCTCAGGGAAGGGTGTGTTCCATCTTGTTTAAAGGAAGCGGCGGTTAGGCCGCTCCTGAAAAAACCTTCCCTAGACCCCGTGGACATGAATAACTATAGGCCGGTTTCTATGTTACCATTCTTGAGCAAAGTGATCGAGAGGGCAGTTGCTCTTCAACTCCAAGTGGTCTTGGATGAAACTGATTACCTGGACCCATTTCAAACTGGCTTCAGGATGGGATTTGGAGTTGAGACTGCCATGGTTGCCTTGACCGATGATCTGTATCTAAGCATCAACAGGGGTAATGTGTCCCTGTTGGTGCTTCTGGACCTCTCAGCGGCTTTCGATACGATAGATCATGGCATTCTCCTGGATCGCCTGAGAGGGTTAGGAATCGGAGGCACTGCGCTCCAGTGGTTCCGGTCCTTCCTCTCGGGCAGGTCCCAGAGGGTGCGGCTTGGGGACAGCTGCTCCAGCAGAAAGGAGCTTACTTGTGGTGTTCCACAGGGCGCCATCCTGTCCCCAATGCTGTTTAACATCTATATGAAGCCGCTGGGTGAGATTATTCAGGGTTATGGGGCTGGGTGTTATCAGTACGCTGATGACACCCAGATCTATTTCTCCTTGTCCCGATCATCGGCCTCGAATCCCAATGGCATCTCTCCTCTTAATGACTGTCTTAAAGCTGTAATGGGCTGGATGAGGAAAAACAGATTGAGATTAAATCCAGACAAAACGGAGGTGCTCAAGGTAGCGGCCCCGAAACCAGGAGTTGAGTTGCAACCTCCAGTCCTGGACGGGGTCACGCTCTCCATTAAGGACTGTGTTCACAGTCTGGGGGTGCTCCTTGATGCATCGCTTCAGATGACGAGTCAAGTGAATGCGACGGTCAGGAGCGCTTGTTATCAGCTTCGGCTGATATGCCAGCTGTGCCCTTTCCTGGAAGTAAGGGACCTTGAGACTGTCGTGCACGCGCTGGTAACCTCTTGTCTAGATTTCTGCAATGCGCTCTACATGGGGCTACCCTTGTGCTTGGTCCGGAAACTTCAGTTGGTACAAAATATGGCAGCCAGAGTGGTCTCAGGAACATCTTGGAGAGATCATATAACTCCAATACTAAAATCTCTCCACTGGCTGCCTATCACTTTCCGGGCCCAGTATAAGGTGTTGGTCATTACCTTTAAAGCCCTAAATGGCTTGGGTCCAACTTATCTCCGGAACCGCCTCCTCCCATACAATCCTCCCCGCATACTCCGGTCCTCTGGGAGGAATCTGCTTCAGCCACAAAAATCTAGGCTGTCTGCAACCTCCCAGAGGGCCTTTTCAGTAATCGCCCCCAAATTGTGGAATGGCCTGCCGAATGAGATCCGTCAGCTGACGAGCTTGAGTAGCTTTAAAAAAGCACTAAAGACGGATCTCTTTCGGCAGGCCTTTCCTGATTAGATCCCGGCCTCAGGAACTCAGTCTCCTGGCTTTTTAAAAATTATGTATATATTTGTTTTTAATGTGTTTTTTTAGCTAGAAGGTTTTAATCTTATTGTGTTTAATGTCTTTTTATGTGGGAGGGTGGGGGCGGGTGGTGTTTTTAGTCATTATTATAATGTTTTAATTGTTGGAAGCCGCCCCGATTGTTTTTAGCAGAGGGGCGGGGTATAAATAAATATTATTATTATTATTATTATTATTAAAAGGTAGCAAAGCAACCAGGGATAGGTAACAAAAGATCTTGGATATTTGCCCAAAAATGCCAGGATCCCCCGACAAGGTCCAAAGCTAAAATGGCCACATGGCAAGGCCTCTCGCCACCCGAAAGCCCCCCAAAACCGCCCCCTCGACAAGGCCCAAAGCCCAAAACAGCCACGTGGCAAGGCCTCTCGTAGCCCCCCAAAAAAACCTCCCCCCGTCAAGGCCCCAAAGCCAAACGGCCACGTGGCAAGAAGTTCCCAGCCGCCCCACACAGCCCAAAAAAGGCCATGTGGCAAGGCCTCTCGCCACCCAAAAGCCCCCCCCAAAAAACTGCCCCTCCCGCGGTGGCCAAAGTCCCCAGTCGCCTCGTGCATCCCAAAAAACCCACAGATGCCCCACGCGCCCTCCTCCACGCTGCCCAAATTCCTCAGCTGCCCCACGCCCTCTCCAGCCCCACTCAAAGCCCAGTCTAGAGGGCCATGTGGCGAAAGGACCAGCAGCCTGAAAGGAAGGCCAGGAATGAGGAGGCCAGGAATGATGTAGCAGGAGGAAGGCAGAGGCCGAGGATGAGGCAGGAGGAAAGAGGCAGAGGGCACCGGGAGGAACGGGACTGAATGGGGGGGGGACCGGAAGGGAGAAAGGGAGCTGGGAGGCAGCAGAGGCCGAGGCCGAGAGAAGGGGAGATCAGGAAGGCACTCTGGAAGGCGCAAGAGGTGCTTGAGCAGGGTTGGGGGGAGGCCTTGGGGCCGGAGGGGGGAAAGGGAGCCCAGGAGGAAGGAAGAAAAGGGAGCCCTAGAAGCACGCAGGACACCCAAACACCCAGGCAGAAAGGCACACACACACACACACACACACACTCAATCACACAATGCTCATCAATCACACAATGCTGGGCTGCTCAGTCACTCCAACTGCATGCACAGCCCAGCACAACTTAGCTATCCCTCGTGGCTCCAAGTAAAAGGCTCCAGTGGAAGGCTGTTCTCGTTCCAAGGGGAAAAGAGGAGGAAGCCAGGGGTGGCAAAGGGTCAAATAGGCCTGTCTGAACCCCTCCCCTGCCTCTTCCTAGCCCCAGCCTACACCCTGGCCAATCCCTGTGCTCATCTCCCTGCCCATCATTAAAACACCTCCCCATTCTTGAAGAACCAGGGGGGTGTCTGTTATCTATAAATAAATATGACATGCAAGGTTTACAGCAAGAATGGAATAGAGAATTGGAATATCCAGTTCTGACTAATCAACACCCATCAGTTTTAACATCTATAATTGGTATAGGTATAGATCCTCAACTAATCTTATAGAACAGAAATTGCTCTTTCGGGTATATTGGTCACCACAACTTATATTCAAGAAAGGGCTAAATCAGCAAATTGTTGGAGATGTAATACTGTTAATGCTTCCTTAATTCATGCGTTTTTGGAGTTATTTCATACATAGTAGCTACAGTTTGGTAGGAAGTAATCATACAAGTAAATTTGGTTTTGGAAAGTTTCTTGATATACAGGAAAATTCAGGTAATTATTTACCTATTTCTTGGAAATTAACAAATGGCCAATGGAAGTGGATTTTTCACAGCATTTTGACTGATAAAAGATTGATACTTTGTTATTGGAAAGACAGTTTTTCTCCACCTATAATCCAATGGACAGAAGATCTAACAATGCTTGCAACATTTGAAAAAATGATGCATACACTAAATTTACAAATGGACTTATATTGGACATTTGGTCAGCTTTTATAGAAATTATGAATAATTTGGTTATTTTTCCTCTTCTCATGTTTTTATTTCCTTGCTTTTGTTATATTGGGATATTTTTGTATGTAATTGAGATCCCTTTTGAATGTAATTTTTTTTTTAAATACAAACATCAAAAAACAAAACAAAAAAAAAACCACAACACCAAACTTGTCCTTGTCGCTGCCAGGGTTATCAACAGCAGCAGTCACACAAGTATGCAATTGTTTTAACAGTTTTTTTTTCTGGTGGGAGAAGAATTGTTGAGTCTTGTGACACTGTCCAGTAAGTTGCAATGGTGCAACGAGTCACAGTAGATGATTGACTGTGCAATTTATACTTTGGGTCAACTGACAGGCCCCAACCAAGGATTTTTGCCATTCTTAATAGTTGCTGTTGTGTGCCTTCAAGTTGTTTCCAACTTACAGCAACCTTAAGGCAAACCTATCACAGGTTTTTCTTGACAAGATTTGTTCAGGCTGGGGATTGCCTTTGCCCTCCTCTGAGCTAAGCGAGTGTGACTTACCTATGGTCACCCAGTGGGTTTCCATGATGGGGGGAGGGGTGTTGAACCCTGGTCTCCAGAGTTGTAGTCCAGTGCTCAAACCACTAACCCACACTGGTGCTCATTCTTAATTCTACAGTTTACTTATCAGTTACCCATTTGTGCACTCTGGCAATAGTTATATTTGGTATCCACTGGGGTTTGGTTCTGTGGATGCTCACGTCCCATTATATACCATAGTAAAATGATGTCACAGAAAATGGCAAAATCAAGGTTTGCTTCTTGGATTATTATTTTAAAAAATATTTGCAAGCTGTGGATGGTGGAATTCATGGATGCCAAATCTGTGGATACAGAGGGCCGACTATAGTTGCAATACCTTTTGGTGTCTTTATATGGATCATCAGATCTGAAGTGTCTCAACCACACTTGCAGTCTGTATTAGAAGCATTTAATTATCTCTCTAGAGAAACTGAAATCAACAAGTCTAGTAGTAATAATAATAATAATAATAATATTTATTTATATTCCGCCTTTTCCCTGGAGAATCAAGGCGGAGCACAACGTAAATATAACAATAAAATATTGTAACAATAAAAGCTCAAAGTTAAAAAACAATCTCATATCCCATCTCTCCCCCAATCATAAAAACAAATAATAATAATAATAAAATTTATTTATATTCCGCCTTTTCCCTCGAGAATCAAGGCGGAGCACAACATAATTATAACAATAAAATATTGTAACAATAAAAGCTCAAAGTTAAAAAACAATCCCATATCCCATCTCTACCCCAATCGTATAAACTATTAAAAATGTTTCTTGGAAAGCAGTGAATTTTGATGTTAATGAAGTTAGAACTGAGTGGAATAAGTATTAAATTATCCTCATAGACTCATAGAATTGTAGAGTTGGAAGAGACCACAAGGGCCATCCAGTCCAACCCCCTACCACACAGGAAATCATGATCAAAGCATCCCTGACAGATGGCCATCCAGCCTTTGTTTAAAATCCTGTGCAAATCCAATGGAAAACTGACCTAGCTTGAATACCGTAACTAAAATATTTTCAGACATAAAACTGTGTTCACCCCAGCAAAAATTTAAGTTTCAGATGTAGTGGAGACCAATTACACCTTTTTAGAAGAAACTGTACTTCAACTATGATGTAGATAAGTTCAGTGGTTACCCCTTTTGGATGGATGCATTACAACATATTAGTTTTAGCAAAATTGTTGTTATATGTAGATGCATGTGTTCTTTTAAATTAGATTCCTATGCTATGGAATCTGGCCATCATCATGGTTGGTTTCTGCATGCTTTTATGGTTGCTAAAGGGCTTTGACTCCAAGGCTGAAAAAATAAACATTCACCTTCTATACTTTCAATGGTCAGAAGATCTTACTGCTTTTGCTACACATGAATGTGTATTTTATTGAGTCCAACTTCATGAAAATATATTTTTGGAAATGTAGTCAGCTTGAAATGCATATGCATATGTTCATATCTTATGTACTTTTATTTTTACTTGTATTCTTTCCCCTCTCTTTTTCTTTGTAATCATACTTTAAAATCCAATAAAAGAAATGTGTCACAGTAGATATGCCACACAAAAAAATTTTAACACTTGATAGCATCAAATGAGACATTGCACAGCAGCAGTGATTTAACACCTCAAGTGAATCAGGAGATTTTACTAGAGCATTGATTATGTAACATATAGACATGATGTGAAACTCATAATGTGAATAATGATTAAAGCATCTTCCAAGATCCAAAATAACGACAGGAGGCAAAATGCAATGTGAAAGCAAGAAATATAGCTTTGGGTTTTGGCATCCTCCTTATAACCAGAAAGGAAATGAGATCTCTAGAGCTCTTCTGATAGCCTAAGTGCAGTATACCAGCAAATTGGTTGGGCAGATGCCAAGTCTTACAGATTCCATATGGCTCAATACCCAGTGAGATTAACTTTAATGCAGTACTCAGAAAAGGAAAGAAAAATTTTTAGTTTCTATTTGATGCAGGAAAGTCAAGCAACTTTTTTCTTCACTTTTCTGATTAGAGTTTTTGAGGACCCAACAATTGTTCAAGTAGGTATTCCTGCACAGGTGCCTTTTAGATGTGTTGGACTACAGATTCTGTCATATACAGCAACATGGTCAGGCTCGGTGGAGTAATGGGAGTTGACATTCAGCACATCTGGAGGGTGTTGAGTTGGAAGACGCTGGCTAAACAAACTCATCCACAATTTGTTTTGCCAGTCTCCCACAGGCTATCTTATTACAGGCTTTCTTTGTAATTATTTAATCAACTAATTTGGAAATAGGTAACAGAGATCCCCTCATGCCACTAAAATTTTCTTCAAGCTCACATAGATATTATCAGTAGCTACAGACCTCTGCAGGACTTATGCAGCCTCATGGGCAGTTGTGGTTACATATAGGAATCCATACCCTTTGTAGCGGCTGAAACTGTTGAGAAGCAGGGGGAAGGGATTTACCCATTTATTTGTACTATTTTCATCTATTGATGGTCCAGAGATACTTTAAGGTGGAAGTATTTCTTAATATCTGCCCACCCCTGAAAATGAAATGGGATTTAGTTGTTGTTGTGCACCTTCAAGTTATTCCCAACAATGCTAAGGTGAACCTATCACAGGGTTTTCTTGTCAAGATTTGTTCAGAGGGGGTTTGCCTCTGACTTCCTCTGAGGCTGAGAGAGTGTGACTTGCCTAAGGTTTCCATGGCTGACCATTCAAACTCTGAGCTGTAGTCCAACTCTCAATCTACTATACAATGCTGGTTCTTGGAATTTACCTCATATTAAATCAAGGGTCTATTATTTTTGTATAAAAAGAACATCCACAAGATTCTAGATAATTTCCTCTTAATTTGCAAGATTATGGAATTTTAGCTAAAGCAGATCAAGCAGAGAGAGGAGGGAGGGAGAGGGGAGATGTAAATGTTTTTGTGAGTGGGAGATATTTGGTTGACAACTTTGAATGAATGGGTGTATAGGTTGGGAAGGGGAACTACTACCATAGCCTTGTTCTCTGAGTATCTAAACATATAAAAATGTATGTACGTTGAACATGTGAAAAGGCAAAAGGTATCAATGAAGTGAGCGAGGATTTTTTTTTATGTAGATTGTGGATGGTTCATGGAAACAGCAAACTGCCTTTAGAAACCTTTCAGTTATGGTATATGTTGTGGGCATGTTATGATAAAACAGTAGAATATAATATAAAAAATATTACTTCATATCTACAACAAAATAATTTTACTGAAGCTACATTTTTTTTTAATTTATCAACAAACACAGGGAATATTTTTGTTAAAGCTCACCAACTTATTGCGTGTGTGTATGTGTCTTCAGGCTGCCTGTCAACATATGGTGACCCCATGAATTTCATAGGGTTTTTGTTTGTTTGTTTGTTTGTTTGTTGGCAAGAAGTACTCAGAGGAGGTTTTTCCAGTTCCTTCCTCTGAAATGCCACATTGGTCACTTACCGTGAAGGTGCATTCTTGAGGGAACGGGGTGATACGGGGCCTTCACATCTGGGTTTCGTCAGTCACCGCCCAGGTGTAGCAGGAAGTTACGACAAGCCTCTTGATATTCAAATTTCTTTGTCTTCATCTCCTCCATCCTGGAGCCACGAGGCCAGTTCACTGACTAGCAAAGCCCTGTAAGGACTAAAGAAATCGGTCAGGTAACATAGTATTAGTACAGAACTGTATAGTAAGGGTACCGCCATGAAAAAAATTAGCATATGCAGTCACTGGGCGGGGAAGGCCCCGTATCACCCCGTTCCCTCAAGAATGCACCTTCACGGTAAGTGACCAATGTGGCATTCTCTGAGGGAGGGGTGATACGGGTCCTTCACATCTGGGACGTGCCCAAGCTTACTCATTAGGGCGGGAGTGACTGCAGAAAACGGCGGTATCAGTCTTTTAGAACCTCCTGGAGCACCCTCCGACCGAAGTTAGCCTCGGCAGAGCAGAACTTGTCCACCTTGTAGTGCCTGATGAAGGTGGACGGTGTGCTCCAGGTTGCTGCCCTGCAGATCTCTGCTAGGGAAGCGTTAGTCGAGAAGACCGCGGATGTCGCGGCCGACCTAGTCGAGTGTGCCGTGACCCCCGAAGGTCTGGGGAGCCTGGCTGAGTCGTAGGCCTCAAATATGCAGGCCTTGATCCATGTAGCAATGGTCTTCTGAGAGACCCTTGATCCTAAGGATGCCTGAGAGAATGAAACAAACAGGGCGTCGGAGCGCCTGATGGGGGCAGTGCGCCTGATGTAGATCTTCAGGGCCCTCCTAACGTCCAGGTTGTGCCAGAGTTTCTCCTTCGGATGTGAAGGGTTTGGACAGAAGGAGGGCAAAACCAGGGGTTGCGAAACGTGGAACTCGGAGACAACCTTTGGTTTGAATGACGGATCCGGATGTAGGGTCACCACATCCTTGCTAAAGGAGCACAGGTGGTCCCTCACCGATAGAGATGCCAACTCTGACACTCTTCTCGCTGAGGTGATGGCCACTAGAAAGGCGACCTTGAAGGTGAGAATTCTCAGTGGGATACTACGTAGCGGTTCGAATGGTTGCTTCATCAATTGCCTGAGGACGAGAGGGAGATTCCAGGAAGGGAACCTGTGCCTCACCGGGGGTGAGACTATTGAGGCACCCCTCAGGAATCGCCTAATATGGGGGTGCGACGAGAGACGGACCCCGTTCTGCGTTGTAAGAAACGCCGAGAGTGCAGCCACCTGTCTCTTCAAGGTGTTTGGACGTAGGCCTGCTTCGAGACCTTTCTGTAGGAAGGCTAGGATGTGCTTTATTGAAGCTTCCTCTGTGGTCAGCTGCCGCGAGGTGCACCATCTCCTGAAGGCCTTCCAAGACGCCTCATAGATCCGCCTAGTGGAAACGCGGCGAGAGGAGAGAAGGGTACTGATAACTGACTCCTCGTATCCGTGTTCCCTCAGGGCTCTCCGCTCAATCTCCATGCTGTCAACTGCAACCAGCTTGGGTCTGGGTGAAGGATGGGTCCCTGATGAATCAGGTCTGGTCTCTGAGGCAGGCGCCACTGCCTCTGAACCCTCATGACCATCAACTCGGAGAACCAGGGGCGCCTTGGCCAGTGAGGCGCTATCAGGACCGCTTGTGCCTTCTCCTGTCAAATCTTCCGGCAGACCTTCCCTATGAGAGGGAGCGGGGGAAACAGGTACAGCAGGCCGGTCGGCCAAGGGGACTGCAGTGCGTCCGTGCCCTCGGCGTAGTGGTGATAAAACCTGGTGAAGAACCTGTCTAGTTTGGCGTTTGACCTTGTCGCGAACATGTCCACCTGCATCTGGCCAAACCTGGCCTGGACTTGATGGAATACTTCGTCGTTTAGTTCCCATTCCCCTGGTAGGACTGAGTATCTGCTCAGGTTGTCCGCTTGCTGATTGTGGTCCCCCTGTAGGTACTGGGCCGAGTGCGACAGCACCGTCCGTTCGGCCCAGAGGAAGATGAGATCTGCCTCCTGCTGTAGGGACCTGGATCTCGATCCCCCCTGTTTCGCTATGTAGGAACGGGCAGTGGTGTTGTCCGTCATCACCATGACGTGTTGTCCCTTCAGGATCGGGGTGAAGTGTTGCAGGGCCAACCGGGCAGCCCGCAGTTCCAGCCAGTTGATGCTGTGTGTCCTTTCCTGGGGGCTCCAGATCCCCTGCGTCACCTTTCCCTGACAGTGCGCTCCCCAACCCCGTAGACTCGCATCTGAGGTAACTAGGATCGCCTGGGGCATTGTAAAGGGGGAGCCCTTGCCTGTTGATTTTGCCTGGGACCACCAGGTCAGCGAGTCCCTCACGCTCCGAGGTAGAGTGAGGAGTGGGGACCTCCTTGATGCGATGTCCTCTTGGTAAGGCAGCAGGAAACTCTGCAGAGGTCTGGAGTGGAACCGTGCCCAGGGTACAACCCCGAAGGCCGAGATCATGAGGCCGAGGAGTCTGGCCAGTAAAGACAGTGGAACCCTCCTTAGGGAGCGAACCAGACGGACCTCCCGTCGGAGGACCTCCTGACGCTCCCTGGACAGAGTGATCTTGGAGTTTATAGTGTCTATCTCCACGCCCAGGTGAACAATGGTGCGGGCCGGAGACAGGCTGCTCTTTTTGAAGTTCACCAGGAAGCCATGGGCCTGCAGATAGTGTATTGTGGTCTGTAGGTCCCTCTTCGCCTTGTCCAGGGAGGAAGCTCTGAGAAGGATGTCGTCTAGATACGGGTATAGGTGGATTCCCTGTGCCCTCAGGTTGGCAATTAGGATGACCAACACCTTGGTGAAGACCCTTGGTGCCGAGGCCAGGCCGAAGGGAAGGGCCCTGAATTGGAAGTGCTGGTCCCCGAAGGCGAAGCGGAGGAACTGTCTGCTGTCCTCGTGAATCATGATGTGCATGTACGCATCCGAGAGATCGAGGGAGGCTAGAAAATCCCTTGGTTGCAGTGCCTCCCTTATAGAGGTAAGCGTCTCCATCCGGAATCTTCTGTACATAACATGACTGTTGGTGTATTTGAGGTCTAGGATAGACCTCTGGCTTCCATCCTTTTTTGGCACTGTAAAGAAGAAGGAGTACACCCCTAAGAAGCGTTGAGAGGCTGGTACTTCTTCTATGGCGGCCAAGTCCCCTAAGTGAGTTATGGCTGTCGCCAGGTCTCTTGCTTTCTTTGGATCTTTGGGTATTGGGGCTGGGATAAATCTGCCCCTCGGCCTTGACTCGAACTCGATTTTGTACCCGTGGGTGATCGTTGAGATGACCCACCGGTCCGTTGTCGAGTTCAACCAAGGCTCGAGGAACAGACTGAGTCGGCCGCCCACTGGGGGTGACCCCGAGTCAGGATTGTTGGCGGGAGCCTCCGCGTTGGGGGTTGGAGCCTCCCCTTCTGATGCCACTGGGCTGAGATCCAGTGTTCTGTCTGATGACGAAGTTTGGCTTGACCCAGGGGGGACGAAAGGAGTTGTAGTTCCGTTGTTTCCCGAATCCCCTAAAGGAGCGAAAGGGACGAGAAGGTTGAAAGGGACGTCTGCCACTCTTCTTATCTGACTTCTTAAGGGTAGAGGGCATTGCCAACTTCTTGTCCTTTGTCTCAACAAGGATGCCCTTCAGGGCCTCCTCCCCGAACAGTTTAAGGCCCTTGAACGCCGCTGAGGCGAGGGCTGCTCTGGTCGGGCTATCCACTTGCCAGTGTTTCAGCCAGACTGATCTCCTAGCCAGCGTGAGGGCTCCAATCGCGCGGGCGGAAAAAATCATGGCGTCCTGAGCAGCGTCTGCTATGAAGAAGAAGGTGCGTAGGAACCGAAGCAAGGACCTGTGTAGGACGTTTGGATCCAGTTCCTGGATCTCCATGAGCTCCTGCAGCCACACTATCGCCGCTCTGGAGAAGAGAGAGATGGCTAGGGTAGATCTAACCCCGCATGCCGCGGAGTCATGAGCCTTCTTGATGGCTGCGTCGGTTCTTTTCTCGTCCGGGTCCCGAAGAGAGCCTTCTCCCTCCTTGGGAGCCAGACAATTAGTGACGAGGGAGGCGACCGGATTGTCGACAACTGGGGGCCTGAGGAGATCCAGAAAGCGTTGGCTAGTATTGTAGTACTTCTGTGCTACAGTGGTGCCTCGTATACCCATAGAAGGCTTTTCCCACTCGTCTGTTACCAGGGACCAGAAGACCTCTGGGAAAGGAAGTTCCGGTTTCTTTGGGCGTGAGGTGCGCATCACAGCAGCCACCTTCTCGTTAGATGACGATGTCGAGGGAGCTTGATCCGTGTCCGCGGGTGAGATTTCTAAGGTTGCCATCACCTTAGTAAGGAGAGGAAGATACCACTCTCCTTGGAAGAGACGATCCGAAGAATCCTGGTCCGCCAACTCTGAGTCAGTGATTTCGCCCTCCTCCTTGTCAGAGGGTTGCGCGTCGTCGTGCGCCCGTGAGCCCCTGACCACGTCTAAGAGGGTGCGCTCCTCATCCGAGGGTGGTAAAGACTCGGCGGAGGAGTGAATGGAAGGAGGGTCCTTCCTTTTCTTGGCTAGGGTACCCGTGCCCTGGTCGTCAATCTTGGTGCCATGGGACGTGGACTTAGATCTTGCCTTGCCATGTCGTGTGGAATGGCGCGGCTGCGTGATGTTCGCCTGGCCCTTGGGAGGGGCCCCCGAGGCGGAGGCGCTTGTGCTAGGCTCCTCTGACGAGTCGTCATCTGAAAACAATGCCTTCGAGAGGAGCTGAAAGGCTGCCTTGATGGTGCCCTTGCGTTTCCCGCGACGGCCTTGCTGAGAAGGCCTAGTCTCTCTAGCTTTGGGTGCCTGAGCGGCGACCCACTCTAAATCAGATTCCTCCCCGCTCGATGGGTCGAAAAACACAGGAACCCCATGGTGGGTCGCGTTGTTGTGACACAAGGGGGCCTGGTAGGCCGAGGCCTGAATGGCTGGGGCCTGGTAGGCTGGCGCCTGAAACCCTGTGGCCTGGGCCAATTGAGACTGGGGAACAGGTGGGAGGTAGGCCAGGCAGCTTGTGCTTGGAGCCTGGTTGACCAGCACCTGCTGTGGGAGGGCCTGGAACACCACTGGCTGTTGGGCCTGGTTGGTCAGGGCCTGTTGAGGCAGGGCCTGGAGTACCACAGGTTGATGGGCCTGCTGGAATGGAGCCTGGCCCAGTGAGGCCGGGGTGAGCAGCGGCTGGTAGGTCGGGGCCTGGGGAATCGCGGCCTGTGGGATTGGGGCCTGAGAGGGGGGGGCCTGGGAAGTTGGCGCCTGCCTGGTACCTAGGCTCCCCGATGGCTGGCATGGTAGGGCTGTATCTTGGTTGCCCTCCGCTGAGGGACCCGCCGCATCCTGGGAATGCGGGTCGCTCGGTGGATCCCCCTGCCCCCCCCTGCCGAAATGGCAGGGACCTTCGGATCTGTGGCTGGGGAGACCTCCATTGGGGTAAGTGGGTCCCCGCTCCCCCCATCTCCCTCTGGAGTACCCTCTGGGCGCCAGGGTGGTAGGATGCGCGCCGTCCCCAGGAGCAGGGAGGGCACAATGCGTGGGGGAAGGGGCAGTTCCTCCTCGATCCCCCCAAGGGTCCCCTTTACCTGAGCGGAGGCTCCTGCCCCCGTCCATGACTGGCAGCAAGGGCCCGGAGCATGCCACGCGTTCCACAGGGGCGGAGGGAGGTTCGCAGCCCTGGAGGAAACGTCCGGAGCTGGCTTCTTCTTATGCTGCGCCGGCTTCTTCCGCGGTTTCAGCGCCATGTGGCCATCCGTGGCCTTCCCAGCCGCAATGGCCTGGTTGGCCCTCCGGGCCGCGTCCCTTTGTGGGACGCCCGTCAGGGAACCGGCAGCGGCAGCATTGGCGACCGCGGTTCCCGACCCAGCGCTGGCCACGAGATCGGAGAGGCCGCGGTCGGTGGCCGCATCCCCGGCCTCTCCGGAGCAGTTTCCCGCCGTTTGCAGGCCCTCCTGGGCTTGCATGGTCGCTGGCTATAATGTAGCCGGAGCAGAAGAGAGAAGGAAGGCAGAGGGGGGGAGGGCTGAAGAGCCGCGAGATGAGAGGTTTTTTTTTTTTTTAAAGGCGGGAAATTTAAACAAAGGAAAAGGCTCTAGTGCAGAGCTAGTGAATAAAGGGGAGAAAGGAAAGGAAAGGGATTGAAAAGAAATTAAGATAAAGGTAGGAAAGATGGAGGAGATTTCTCAGCTACCTACTGGGCGAAGCAGGAAGTTAGAACTGGCCTCGTGGCTCCAGGATGGAGGAGATGAAGACAAAGAAATTTGAATATCAAGAGGCTTGTCGTAACTTCCTGCTACACCTGGGCGGTGACTGACGAAACCCAGCTGTGAAGGACCCGTATCACCCCTCCCTCAGAGAATATAGCCTACAGCATCTGGTATTCATTAGCAGTCTCCCATCCAAGTACTAACCATGGTTGACCTTGCTTAGCTTCCAAGATAAGACAGGACCTGGTGCCTTTAGGGTATTAGCAGCACTAATACTTAGTCTGATTAACAGCAATGTTGACAGCATTCCACAGAGCCTTGGCATTCAGGCTAATCCACTCCAGAACAGAGGCCAGTCAAAACAAACACCAAGTGAAATCAGTGCTGCCCTCCAGTATACAAAAGATATATCAGTGATCTTCTTCCTCGGCTTCTGAACTACAGTATATGCTTCTTGTAAAAACGTCAGCCTTCAGTACCATTCCATTTTTCTTCCTAGAACTAAGTTGACTGGAGAATAGGTAATATAATATCCTTAATGTCAACCATGTATGTGGTCAGAGGAACTGCCAAAAAAGATAGTCAGGTACCTTGAGGTATGGTGGAATAATTTCTGGCCAACTACCTTGCAGTGCAACCCTAAATATGTCTACACAAAAGTTAGCCCCATTTCATTCAGTGAGACTTAAGACCAAATCCACAGTTCACAAATAATCCAGTTTGAAACTGGATTATTTGCCATGGCTCTGTCCTATGGAATCCTGGGATTTGTAGTTTGGTAAGCCATCAGCACTCTTTGGCAGAGAAGGGTAAAGACCTTGTAAAACTACACATCCCAGGACTCAACAGGAAGGAGTCATGGCAAATAATCCTGTTTCACACTGGATAATTTGAGCAGTGTGGATTTGGCCTTACTTCCAGGTAGGTGTGTTCACAATTGCAGCCTCAGTCTCCATATCATCTTGGAGTCATTAACAAGGTGAAAAATCTTTGCTACCCAACTGCACATCTCCACAGTCAAGCTGTTCAGGCCTCCCTCCTTTTAGTTTCCCTCCTACAAGCAGGCGTTCACACTATGAAAATTAAAAGACACCTGATAAGCAAACACATTCTGGAAAATAAATTGCAAATAAGAAACATTTGCTGTTTTTAAAAAATGATATTCGGTTCACTTGTTTATAATGGTAAAAGACAAAAATGTGCAAAGCAGTTCTTGTACTGGTAGAACAATAGCTGAGATAAACTGTGCTTGTGCCCATCTTTTTAAAAAGCTGTGCTTGTCTCTTAGCTTCTACTGTAAATCACTTCAACTCCTTAACTCTGCCCATTGCTTAGGCAGTAGGTACTTAATTCAACTGGGATGGGGAAGCATGTCTGCACGGAAAAAAAGTTTCATCTATGTCAGTTTGGGAATCACATGGTCCTCTAGATGTTGTTGGACAGCAAATCCTGGCAGCGCTAACCAGCATAGCCAATGGTGGGACATGATGTCCAACAATATCTGGAAGTCTACATGATACCACCCCGTGCCCCAGGCGCATGATCATTTGTGTGTTCAAAAAAGGGTTTTTATACGTAGCCTCTCTTCAGATCCAACTAGAGCTGAAATCTGAGTAGCAAGAGAATTAAAGAATGGTCTGAGGTATTTTATAATTTTATAATATTTTGGTTTATATCTTATCTACAACTTCTGTACATAAAATATTTTACCCTTTAAAAGATAAGTATTTTTTTTATTTTTCAATAATCCCACAACTAGACTCCATTACTTTGATCATCCATTTGCTAAGTATAAAAGCAAATTAAATATTTTGCATTTTACTTTCAACAGTACACCCCACCGAGTTCCTCATTTGATCAACATCAGAGCACAGAGTATAAGTATTTCATCAGCAGAGTGTACAAATTAAATTGTTCTGGCTAATTTCATTGAGACTATCTAGTATAAAATAATAATAACATAGAAAGTTAGTAGGGACAGACAAGAGAATACTAATTACAAAAAAGCCCATCCCTCTCAAAGCACTAAGTTAATCTTTATAGCTTAATAAAGTTGTTTTTAATACAGTAAAGCTTTTGGGTCTATTGAATAATATATATACAAGTGCTATGCTTTGCACTTTTTAAATTTAACTATGGCATTGTTATATTCAGGCCACTCCAACTCAAAAGTTCACATCACAGGCTTGGATATTTGATTTTTAGTTGGAGAATTAAGACAGAATAGTCCCCAATGTACCAGGAAGCTCTGCAGAGGTTTGGAAATAGCAGGAGATACCATTTTCCTCTGCCATGCATTCTTCTTTGCCTCAGACCCCTGTGCACTTTGCAGGGGCTTCAGCGGTGCTAGCCAATCAGGATATGTGATGGGAGAAGGACCGAAGATGAGAAAGAAGAAGAAAGTTTCCTTCTGGGCAGTATATATTTATCTATACAACTGTTTGCAAGCCAGTCCAGATTTGGCAGCCTTTTAGTGAAGTGGCAGAGCAGCATGAGAGGTAGCAAAGCAGCACAAGTGGTGGCAAAGTTGTGGCAAAGCAGCTGAGGGCAAAGAATAATCAGAATGGGTCAAGTGGCAGTGAGGCAGTAGAGTAAGCCCCAAGAGCAGAGCGGGTCAAGCCACAGCAAGGCAGCAGTGGAAGTGCAGAGAGGAGTGGGCTGAATCCAACCAATTATTTTAAGGACTACACACCAGCTCTTTTGAGGGCTATAGGGAGCAAAAGAGCAAGTGGCTCCAACCATTCATAACAAACTAGAAGTCTCCCTGCTTTTTCTGCTTCTTTTTTTCAGCCACCCTTCCCATTAGCTGAAACTCATTACCACCCTCCCCTCTCTCCTAGGAGATACCAGGAAGGGAACAGGCAAGGGGAATCAGGGATGCCCTCCCCATTAGATTTTAGGTTAATAGGCCAAGCCTATAAGATAGGCAACAAATGAACTGACCAACTACAGAAAGCATGTAGTTGGTCATTTCCTGGTCAGTCTTAGGAAATGTGAGCTTACTACCAAAACTATGAATTTCCACATGGCAGCCATTTCATTCTTTAGTAAGGTGCACAGCTTCACTGATCTGTGTAATTTATTCCTGGCTTACAGCTCAGTGGAGGGGTGGCAAAGGCATAATCCCTCTCTGACTGATACACAAAGGCACATAGTCTTTCCCGTACTCTGGGCTCCAAGAGTTACCAGACATTCCTCATTTGGGGCAAAATTATTCATAACTGCTTCCATTTTGGCCTTCTTGGGGGTCTTTAGGGTGAGTGAACTTGTGGCTGATTCTTACACTGACATTTCCAGTTGGGCTTTACAACATTGAGCTATTTGCTTACTGTTGGGGGAGGTCCAGCTCAAGCTGAGTAGATCCACAACAGATCAATGTGAGAGGGGAATTACCACCAGTTTAAGAGTGTTAGGCTCTACTGGGCCATGGTAGTAATGGAATTTTTGTCTATCCATCACCAAGGTGCTATTCTCTTTTTGGTTCACCATGGTGTCTCCCACGAATCAGATTACAATTCATAACCAAGGGAAGGTTAAAGCCAAAGGAATTTGGGCATACTCCTTCCAGATAGGTACCGCGATGCCAGCATCTGACTGTGGCCTGTCAGCAGCTCTGATTAAGGCAATTGGGAGGTGGGGGTCCATTGCCTTCCAGGATTACATCTCCCCAGAAGATGGGATGAATAATTGTGTTGATTTTCTAGTTCTAGGTCCTCCAGAAAGACAGTGCTGATCTGTGAACATAGCACCATCCATTAGACAAAGAATTATGTCAAGTCAAAAGGCTAGAAAGTTGATTTATGCTTGGAGGACAAGGTGAAGATCACTTAGCTTGTGTGTCATGGGAATTATGTGGCTCACTGTTAGTGACCATTTGCAGACATGCTGAGTGCATTGTCCCATTAGATGGCATTGTTTGACAGTTGGGCAAGAACAACTTGGCATCAAGGAAGGGACTCAACTTCATTGTATCAGTCAAAAAGGACCTGGCAAAGCTAATTAACCTTTTCCCACCCACAACCATCTTGTGGTCATATTGGCTAGAACAGGAGTGCTGGTAGGTGGCTAATGGCCTGTGTAAGACCAACAGGACAAGACAGAAGGCCACAAAAGCTATTGAGGACTTAATATCAGAGAGGCAAGGGCACATCATTCAACAGCTTGACATTTGCTACTGCTTGTATTTCCTTTATCACTCAGATGATACCCACATCTCTGACTGGGGACAGGATGAGTGATATCCAGCTTGCTGGAATAGTTACAGTTGGTGTGGCTGGAAGGAGGGAGCTGGTTCTCATCCCCTTCTGACTGTGGTGTGGCATGAGGACTTCATCTACTCTCTTGGGAAGGGGAACAGGATCAGAGTACATAGTGCCCTCCCCTTTTTACAAAGTCCCCTAAAAAAAAACTGGCAGTCAGGGCCAGTTTAAGGAATTTGGGGGGCACCTGCAACACTTTATTTTGGGGCCCCATATGTTTATCTCAGGTCAATGTGACCTAACCTAGTCACAGTACAGGATGTTCAGATTATTACATAATTTGTCACTAATAATTTAGTTTAAAAAACTATACTATAGGCACTAATATAATTTTTTTGTTTATAAGCAATTAACATAAGGGTATGTTGCCATTTCCAGTGTGCTGATTGGCTGCTTAGGGACCTGACCAACCAATCACAGGTCTGTTGAGCAGCCAATCAGCAGACTGGGGCCAGGACCATTTGGATTACAAACGTGGCCGCCGGAGAGGGAGAGGGAGTACCATGGGGGTGAATGTGATGTGTGCTGGAGTGCAGGGGGTAGGGGTCAAGGGGCACAATGAAAGGAGGGGTGTGGCAAGGGGGAAGAATGAGCGGAGGGGGTTGGCAGGGGGCAGAACAAGCGAGGGGGTTGGCAGCGTGCAGAACAAGCAGAGGGGAATGGCAGGGGGGCAAAACAAGCGGAGGGGGTGGCAGGGAGCAGAATGAGAGGAGGGGGCAGAATGAGCAAAGGGGTGGCAGGGGGCAGAACAAGCAGACGGGGGTGGCAGGGAGCAGGATGAGCAGAGGGGGTGGCAGGAGGCGGAGTTTTTTTTCATGGTGTATGGTACACTGGGTCCAGCTTGTTGTTGTTGTTGTTGTTGTTGTTGCTGTTGCTGTTGCCATCAGCTATTATTGTTGTTATTATTAGGGTTTTAAATCTTGAGTTAAGCCTTGGGGCAATAAAAGATATTTAAAGGGAGTCCCTGGTAAAGAAAAGGTTAAGAACCACTGCTCTAGCCCAATGGCTCTCACATAACACTAATGGGCACACACTCTTTGAACAAATCTTGGCTAGAAAACCCAATGATAGGTTTGCCTTAGGACTTTTTCAGACATGAACTTACCGTGCAAGAAGGCTCGTAACAGGCGCGACACTGCTGCGCAGCAGGGGGCCTGTTTCATACAACGCCGTCCCCCTACCAAAATCAGCTGTGTCAGTTCCACGAGAGACTGGAGCCAGCTGCGCCATATTTGGCCATTTTTTATTCACGGAAGTTGCTAAACAAAGCTAAACAAAGCAATGCAGTTCTAGGCTGCATCATCTGTCAGCATCAATAGACATTTCCTGAGAATGGTGGGATTGTGTTTCCCATTTTTGGGGTTCTGGATGTGGGGATAGTGTAAAGACGTTGAGGGGATATCCTTTCAACAATAATTTTTATCCTCAGGTGGCCTCACTGCCCCTTCTAAACCAGAAATGTTTGTTTTCAACCCGCTCTAAATGTGGTTGTGATTGTGTATACACAAGTGTAAATAACCCCCATTTTGTTTTATTTTATTTTATTTATATCCTGCCTTTCTCCCAAATAAGAACAAATTAGAAACAATACAAAAGCATTAAAAGTAGAGATATACAGTTTAAAACAACCAGTTAAACAATTTATGCATTTAAAAAACATCACAGATAAAAAAACTTAAAATATATTTTAATACGTTTTAAAATATATTAAAAACTATATATGAACCTTAAAATCCACAATCCCATGGATCCTGAAGGGATTTGGGTACATGTAGCTGATGAGCAAAGTCTTTCCTCCCAGCTCTGAGTCCAATCCACTCTGCAGGACGTCCGGACAGAGAATTCCCATCCCCAGTTATCCCAGCAGAACATCAGCAACCATGCTGGTGAAGAAAAGACCCCATTGTGTAGAAAGAAATACATGTCTGCCAAGTTACTCACTCCTTGCACATGTGCTGAGGTCACTCTCCAGCCACAGAACATTCTTCGCAGATGTTCCAGTGATTGTTTCAAGGCACACCATTTGAAAGAGATGCAAACATGTGTCCAAGGTTAGCCCCAGCAAAGCTAGATTAGCACCTCCATCCCTTTCAGATGGAATATCCTTTATAGCTCATGCCCCATCAACAACCCCCTCACGCAAATGGAGACACAAAAAGGAGACTTTCTCTGCTTCTCTCAGAAGTGGGACAAGAGACCCCTGCCTCACCCCTAATAGCAAAACAAAAGCCAGTGTAGAAACAGGTAAACACTCCAGGAGGTGGGTTATTTAGCAAGTGTTGGACTATGATTCTGGAGACCAGGGTTTGAATCCTCACTCAGCCATGAAAACCTGCTGGATGACCTTGGGCAAGTCACACACTCTCAGCTTCAGACATTTCCATGATAGGTTTCCCTTAGGGTGAACTGAAATCCAAAATGATTTGAAGGCATGCAACAACAGCAACAACCCATAGTTCTGGAAGAGGGGGCAATCTTGGTATGTATAGGAACAGGGGTGCCCTGACTCTGAGGTCTATGGAGGGTCAAGGACAGTGTTCTTTCCTTTGTCCAATTTGTTTAAGGGAAACAAATACTTTTTTCTTAAGCAGCAGCTTTCCCTGCTGAAATCATGTCCTGAAAAACCAGGGCTTCAGAAAGGCTTCAGGGGGATTTGGGGGGTGATCTTTGCCACCTTAGGAGACCAAGTGACCCAAAGAGAAAATCTTGGGAAATCTGGTCAGACACTGATGGAGAGGTTTAAGCAAAGGACCTTTGTGACCCTCAGGAATGTGGAGGGGGGTTCATGTCCCACCCATGACACCCAAATCTCCTGTAATCTCTGGGGGAATTATTAGTTCAAACAAGAGGCCTGCAAGAGGAGAGTACCTCCAGGGACCTTTTCACCTATGTCTACCAGTACTAACTGTAGACAGCACTCCAGTTGAAGTTGAAGAAAGTATTTTATTTAAATTACCACAGGGGATAGGCCAACATACAACACATACTCTTAAGAACCAGACAAGGCTACTGAAGAGTAAGGCAGGAGAGGTTGGACAGAGAGAACTCAGGAGTGGAAGGGTGAGAGTTGCCAGTCTGGGAACACAGACCATGTCTGAGGGTGACACAGGGAATCCGGTCCATGGCACTGTGAGAAAGAGAATGGCCGGGCCATCCATCTGTGACACCCATAGCTAGGGTTGGAGCGAGGCTATTTATCCCTTCTTATTTCGTACCCTGGAGGGGTGTGCTAGTTGTGACAAAGCCTGAAGGGTTTTCTCACAGAACAGACCGAAGGGTCCAGAAGGGGCTTGTTGGCTTAGCTCTGGAGTGACCAAACATTGATGGGATGTGCAACAACTTCTGAATGTTTGGGCAGGAAGGGCATGTAGAAAAGATCTCCCTAGGTCAAGGGATGGTCAAGGATTGGAACCAGTTCTTAAAGAGCCTAGGGATGGACAAAAGATTCGCATAGACACCTGAACGATTGGGTTGTCTGCAAAATCCATTCAGGGTTTCCCACCATCATGGTCATGATGACCTCAACTGCAGAGGAGGCTCGAGCTGTACAGTTGTCCCTTCATATTCACTGGGGTTTGGTTCGAGGACCCCTGTGGATAACCAAAATCAATGAATATTCATGTCCTATTATATGCAATGGCATAGCAAAATGGTGTCTCTTACATAAGATGGCAAAATCTAGGTTTGCTTTTTGGATTATTATTTTGTAACGAATATTTTCAAACCATGGATACTTAAATCCGTGCATACCAAATCCATGGATACAGAGGGACAACTGTATATTGAAGAAGACGATCTCAGACCCACGGGTGAGGAAGTGTGGAACGAACGAGCTCAGCCAATGAGAAAAAAGGGCCTGGTGATGACAAGGCTGTTGCCAGGTGGAACCTCCCTGGGCTGGAGCTGCAGCAAGGGAGAAAAGTGGGCAGATGGGGTGCCAAGAAAGGAGGAGGAGGAGGAGGAGGAGGAGGAGGAGGGTCTTGGGTGAGTTGGAGACAGAACCCTAGCATGATGTGATCCAGGTGTAGGGTTGCCAGTGAAAACTGAAGGGGGTTACACTGTGCCTTTAATGGTTGTGTAGAAAATGGAATCTCAGCAGGTGCTCTTTATTACCTAGACATGTGACAATCATCATTTGTTGAAGCTCCCAATTCTACAACAACCATTAAGGCACAGCAGCCCAGCCTATAATACAGGGCTTCTCAACCAGGGTTCCCTGGATTTAGGGCCGGTTTAAGGAATTTTGGGGACTCCCTGCAGCACTTTATTTTGGGGGCCCATATGTTTATCTCAGGTCAATGTAACCTAACCTATTCACAGTACAGGATGTTCAAATTATTACATAAATAATTTGTAATTTAGTTTAAAAAACTATTAATAGCACTAACGTAATTTTTTTTGTTTATTAGCAATTAACATAATGGTGTACCTTTCCTCAAAGAAAAGAAAAAGCTGAGTCCAATTTAGTATATTTAATGTATTGTGTCCTTTTACAATCTTACAATTACATTGTAATTTTTGAAATACAAAGTATAGCCTGAGTTATTATTTTAAAATTATTTTTAACCAGTTTACATAAAATTTGTATCAAATAATTAAAAATTACAACATTTATAAAATGGACTTTTCTTTTCTAGCTTCTTTGAATTTTTTAAAACATTACTCACTTAAATCTTAACTTTTCTTCCTTTTTGAGCAGCAAACGCCTTCACTAACTTCTCTGAAGAACATGCTATCTACCTTTCCACAACTATTACAGAAAGGCCTCTTAGTCATCCCTGGCTCATAGAAGATCTCAAGTACCTTTTAATTAACTTCAGCTTAGAAAAGCTCTGTTCTGCAGAGGTCGCTGACAGTGGCACGCACAAAAAAGTTCTCAATGCAACTGACACATTTGGGGAAATGTCTTCTAAATGCTTTTCATAGATATACTGAAGTACTGTTAGACAACTGTTGGAATTTTGTGGTAACATGGGGAATAGCAATTGAAAAATCTGATGTCCATGTATCTCCTGACTTTTCTTTTAGGTCTTTAAGGGAGTCTGCAAGCTTCTTACAACTGTTATTCAGACCTTCCTTGTTTCTTGTCAAATTCTTAATGTCACAAATAACACTGAACACATCAGAGCAATAATGTAACTATTCAACTCTTTCTCTCAAAGACATAACTGCAGTGTCTATAACAACATTGAAAAAGTTTATTTTTAAACAATTTTCTTCTCCTAAAATGAGCTCATCACTACTTTCATAAGAAAGGTGCCTATTCACAGTTCCAGAGGTTGAGAAGCAGAGTCCCAAAGGAAGCACACGGATATACATACTCAAGATGTAAAAAGATATAAGGGAATCCTGTAGCACCTGTGAGACTAACTGTAAAAAGTACATTTCTACCATAAACCTCTGTGAACTTCAGTCCACTTTATCAGATGCAATCAGCAAACTGGCATCCATGAAAGCTAATGCTAGAAATTTCTTTTAATGATTGACGCATGAAATAATGAGACCAGACACAGAAGCTTGGGTTGAAATACGGGCCACTTTATTGATATCTCACCTATTTATTGTGTATTTTCTTGGGGTATGCAGCCTGAAAACGGGGGAGATACCTTTGCGGGGGCAGCTGGGCAGTTGTTCACCCGTGACCTAACTCCCAGCTTCCCTGGGCGACTCACCTGAGCCCCATTGGGGATCCCGGTGTTCGGGGTTCCCTCTGGGCGCCATCTGCTGGAGGACCCTGCATCAGGCAGCAGATCTCTAAGCCACATAGCTTCTGTGAGGGATCGCAACCTGATGCCGGCCCTAAGGATAGTCTCCCTCGCTGCACCCCATCCATTGGGATGCCGATACAGCTCAGTGATGGCTATCCTTCCACTCAAATTGAGGTTGCCATAGGTGATCGCCAGATCATTATCTCCCCACTCCTTGCCAAGTGACCGCCTAGTTAATTAACCACACCCTGAGCCAATTGTCCAAGTCCCAAGCGACAGTATGGGGTAGGCAAAACACCCCTCGTAACAGAGCAGGTAAAAATTCCTACCCGGCCCACGAAGCGACCAGAATTCTCATACTGTGGCAGAGGCGGGAGGGAGGGTTCGATCCAGTGTAAAAGAGGAGGAAACCAGGGGCGGCAAAGGGTAAAAATAGTCCTGGCCTCAGGCCCGCCCCTGTCTCCTCCCAGCCAGGGCGTATCCACGCCCTGGCCAACCCCTGCGCTCGTCTCCATGCCCATCATTAAAACACCTCCCCCAGATCTACCATTCTTTAAGATCAGGGGAGGTGTTTGTTAATGACTGACGCATGAAATAACGAGACCAGACACAGAAGCTTGGGTTGAAATACGGGCCACTTTATTGATATCTCACCTATTTATTGTGTATTTTCTTGGGGTATGCAGCCTGAAAACGGGGGAGATACCTTTGCGGGGGCAGCTGGGCAGTTGTTCACCCGTGACCTAACTCCCAGCTTCCCTGGGCGACTCACCTGAGCCCCATTGGGGATCCCGGTGTTCGGGGTTCCCTCTGGGCGCCATCTGCTGGAGGACCCTGCATCAGGCAGCAGATCTCTAAGCCACATAGCTTCTGTGAGGGATCGCAACCTGATGCCGGCCCTAAGGATAGTCTCCCTCGCTGCACCCCATCCATTGGGATGTCGATACAGCTCAGTGATGGCTATCCTTCCACTCAAATTGAGGTTGCCATAGGTGATCGCCAGATCATTATCTCCCCACTCCTTGCCAAGTGACCGCCTAGTTAATTAACCACACCCTGAGCCAATTGTCCAAGTCCCAAGCGACAGTATGGGGTAGGCAAAACACCCCTCGTAACAGAGCAGGTAAAAATTCCTACCCGGCCCACGAAGCGACCAGAATTCTCATACTGTGGCAGAGGCGGGAGGGAGGGTTCGATCCAGTGTAAAAGAGGAGGAAACCAGGGGCGGCAAAGGGTAAAAATAGTCCTGGCCTCAGGCCCGCCCCTGTCTCCTCCCAGCCAGGGCGTATCCACGCCCTGGCCAACCCCTGCGCTCGTCTCCATGCCCATCATTAAAACACCTCCCCCAGATCTACCATTCTTTAAGATCAGGGGAGGTGTTTGTTAATGACTGACGCATGAAATAACGAGACCAGACACAGAAGCTTGGGTTGAAATACGGGCCACTTTATTGATATCTCACCTATTTATTGTGTATTTTCTTGGGGTATGCAGCCTGAAAACGGGGGAGATACCTTTGCGGGGGCAGCTGGGCAGTTGTTCACCCGTGACCTAACTCCCAGCTTCCCTGGGCGACTCACCTGAGCCCCATTGGGGATCCCGGTGTTCGGGGTTCCCTCTGGGCGCCATCTGCTGGAGGACCCTGCATCAGGCAGCAGATCTCTAAGCCACATAGCTTCTGTGAGGGATCGCAACCTGATGCCGGCCCTAAGGATAGTCTCCCTCGCTGCACCCCATCCATTGGGATGCCGATACAGCTCAGTGATGGCTATCCTTCCACTCAAATTGAGGTTGCCATAGGTGATCGCCAGATCATTATCTCCCCACTCCCTGCCACTGATAGGGGCAAGTGTCCACTTAGCCCCTATCCCCCACCGCGGCCAAAACAGCCTGCACCCCCTTCTGCATACCCTCAAGAAAAAGCTGGATCCCCATGTCTGATAAGTGGACCCCGTCAACCCTATAAAGTTCCGGGCGTTTGTAAGAAATGTTCGGGTACTGGATAAAATGGCCAAGGCCTCCATCCATTGCCCGGTGCACAGCGTTGTTCACCTTTTTGCAGGCGATGTCCAACAGCTTGGGGGGCCCTTCACCCGGGTAAGAGAGCCGTGGGATGATATCAGACCAAACCAGGAGAACTGGCGGCCATGCCACCTTAATTCTTCGCATGTCCTCCAGGGTTTGCAATGTCAAAGCTCTGCTAGTCCTGGCCTCAGGCCCGCCCCTGTCTCCTCCCAGCCAGGGTGTATCCACGCCCTGGCCAACCCCTGCGCTCGTCTCCATGCCCATCATTAAAACACCTCCCCCAGATCTACCATTCTTTAAGATCGGGTGTGTGTGTCTGTTTTCTCTATTAGTCTCACAGGTGGTATAGGATTTCATTATATCTTTTTATGCTGGATAAAAACAGCATGTCTTGGAGGTCACCCACTCATAGGTTGCCATATGTCAGAGCCAACTTGACAGCAATTACCAACAACACACACCTACCTCTCTAAATAACACACAAGACTATTATGGATACTTTTTGAGGAATACTCTCAATATATAATTATCCCCCCTACTTTCATCCTAGCATGTGACAGCACCATTGCTCAGTTGGGATTTTTATTTTTATTTTTGCTTTCTTTGAAAACCCTTAGATCCAGAAATAGTCACCCCATTTTTCCATCCTGAGAAACTGGATGGCAAGAAGACTGAATGCAATGTTTACTGTTACAACTGTACATGTTGCACAGTGTATGTGCATGGCCCCCACAAGCGGGGGGATGACAGGCCTCTAGCCTGGGGGTCCAGGGGCCTGGGATTAGGAGGGGTCCCCAGCATGATATTATTGTAAGTTTTTAGTATGTAAATCCATTTAGTTTTTTTAAAAAATATATAAATATTACTTTGGTATCATCATCCAAACTGACTTATTTTAATTTTTATCCTAAATCCTGTAGACTGAGCATCTCGCTGCCCTTAACCTTAGCAGTAGGTAGGGGGCCTGCCAAAGATCCTGGCCTGGAGAGGCCTGCTTCAGGATGTGGCGGGGGGAGCATGGCACAGAACTGCTGTGAGCCTACAAATGGGTGAAGCAGAAGGGGGAGTGAAGATCACGGGGAGTGCGGATCACTCCCTGCACATGTTCACATTATGTCTTACATAGCGCAGCACATACTCGACCAGAATCTGGGTGAGTAACCACCAGGTAGGGGAGGCACAGATGCTGCGTTTTTGTGGGTTTATTAATAATAACCGCCCAGCAGCCCATGACCAGATCCCCCTATGAAGGAGGACTAAAGAAACAAGTCTCCTAGGAGGATACGTTTAAAGATAAATTTCCGAGTCAAGCTGCATAGGATAGGGCTGCGCTGGTGCAAAGGGGAACAACCCCCCTAGTTGCTGGTGGCTCTGCCTGGTTCACTCCAGGAGAAGCTGTTCTCTCTGTCCCACCACCTTCTCAGTCACATTTGTTGGGAGCAAGGGAGAGGGCCTTCTTGGTGGCTGCTCCCACACTTTGGAACTCCCTGTTCTGCACTGGAATATACGTTCACACTTCGAATACAGAATAAAGGATGGAGCAAGCTTGTTTTCTGCTGCTCCAGAGCAATAGGACAGAGAGCAATGGACTCAAACTACAAGAAAAGAGATTCCACCTAAACATTAGGAAGAACTTCCTGAGGGTCAGAGCTGTTCGGCAGTGGAATGCACTACCTGGGGGTGTGGTGGAGTCTCCTTCTTTGGAGGTTTTCAAAGAGAGGCTGGATGGCCATCTGTCAGGAATGCTTTGATTGTGTATTCCCTGCAGGGCAGGGGGTTGGACTGGATGGGGTGTCTTCCAACTCTATAATTCTATGATTCCCCAGAGGGGCCAGGATGGCCCCATCTTTGCTCTCCTTCTGGTGACATGTTAATACATTATTATTCCCCCAGGTTTTTATGAACCAACAAGGGCTGGGCTAGGGTGTGTGGGGTGGATTTTTAAAAAGGGGGGTGTTTTTTTTAACTATTTTAATTTTTGCTGTAATTGTTTTTAACTTGCAAACTGTTTAATCCTTTTTTAAAATTTTATATTTATAATGCAACATTAACTTTGTAGTGTTTTTAGCTTGTATTAGGTCCCTTCTGGGACAAAGGTGGCACACAAATTAAAGAAAGAAAGAAAGAAAGAAAGAAAGAAAGAAAGATGCTGTTGGCTGCCTTCTGCCATTGGTGGGAGAAAGGCGGGATAGAAATGAGTAAAATAATAACAACATCATCAAGAAGTGACCTGATTGTGCTCCATGTGGCCAAGAGAGGGTCCTGCCCCCCCCCCGGCTTTGTTGGAAAAGATACAAATGCACAACAAACCCCCTCTTTCTTTCTCTCTCCCTGGTTGGTTGGCAACCAAATATAACGCCATACCTGTGGGGGGGGAGGGGAGAGAAACGTGTTACAAATGCCTTACTCGCCTCCATTAAGCAGCCCTATAAAGCCATCTCTTCCTGAGCATCTGCACAGGAAAGTGCGCCAAGGTTCTGGTTGCACAGAACAATGGAGCCACGATGGAGAGACCTTCCCTTGGAGCAGCGGGGAGGCGTATCTTCTTCGCCACTGCTGGTAGTCTCTTGCTCCGGGGCTCCCTTGACCTTCTCCGTCCCCTGTCCTCCTCCTCTGAGGGCTTGTGTAACCTGAATGAGGGAGGAGGGACTAGCGTGGAGAGGAGAGGCACACCAAACCAATCGCATCTCCCTGGGCAGACCCGCTGGGCTCCTGCCTCAGAGAGAAGTGAAAAGGGAAGAAGAAGTAGAGGAGGAGGGAGATGGCCAGGCCTCCCTAACCTACCTACCTCCTCTGTCGGTGGTCCCCCAAGCCGAGCCGAGCCTCAAGTTGGTGCTGCTGCAGCAAAGGAAAAGCAAGCCTCAGGTTATTTCTGAGGGGCTTTTTCGGCTCCTGGGAGCCGCCACTGAGGCAGCCCCCGGGAGAGGCACAGCCGGGGAAGCAAGCGGGACTTGAGCTCCCAGAACCACCAACAATACCCACCTCCACCACTGGCCTGGGAAGGTGAGGGTGAAAGCTCTTCAGCTCTGCCCACAGACTCCACTGCCAGCACCAGCAACTCTGAAGAGAGTCACTAGGGAGGGGGCTCTGCAGGACAGGAGCCCCACACACACACACATACCCCGCAAATGCGGATGCCGCGGGTGCCTTAGACCAGTCCTGGCCACAGTAAAGCCTGGACCCAGCTCAGGAGCCAAGGGGCACACACCACTAGGTGGCAAGGAAACACACAGTAGCTGTGCACTCACTGCCAGGTTCCTCTAGTAGTCAAGCCAGAGAGGATCTAATCAGATAACAGTCAAGTTATTCAATAAGAATATCCAGACCTCATGCCAAACCAACACTATAAAGCTATTATAAAGTTGTGGCCTTCTTATACCAAGGAACTAGCTGTGTGTGTATTATCTGTCCAGCTCCCCCATCTCTACAACAACTTTAATGCTAGATCTGCAAAGAGTAGCACTGAGCATAGAAAAGTAGTAAATTGTAGCTGTTGACCACATGCTAACCCTCTTGGCCACTGACTGAGTTGCAGTAGCATCAAGGAAAGTCTCAAACATACTAAATGTTTGAGAAGAACGTTTAAACAACAGAATATTGGCAGAACAGCTGAAATGAAAGGTCAAGTTGGCTGAGGTCTTTAAAAACAAACATTGCAAGCTGTGTTTTGATATTTACACTGTGTGTTTTGATATTTACACTGTACTAATCTTGCGCTAAATTCCAACCTATGTAGCTTTTCCCTCCAGGCACTTTTTAAATAAAGTATGCAATTATGAATTTTAACAAAGAGAAAAAGTAAATTTGACTACTATCATTGTGTAATCATTACTCCTCTTGTTATTATTTTAAGGGGGGGGGTCTCCTCCACCTTTGTTCCCTTACCCTCTTCTGCTCTTCTCTCTTCGGTATTCTGTTCTGTTCCTACTGCCACTCATAATTTCCACTACCAATAACACTTGTGCTTTTCTCTGCAGTTTTTAGGCTCCAATACTGCATGGTTGCTGTCTGAGGGTTTGCAGTCCTTGATTGCTGTCATTACCAAACTTTCACTCTTTGTATCTACATTCTGCTGCACAACTGCTCCAGACACCACGTTGCTGATAATGTTGTTACACTCACATTCTGCAGTTCTAGAGTTGTAATACAGAAAAAATGCAAAAAGGCCTCAACCTGCGCTGCTGCCAATGGACAGTTGGTCACCAAGACACCATCTGTAGCCTCTAGCAGAGTCACCCGCATGGATGAGATTGCCAGGGGGGTTGATGTTATGTTTGCCCAGTTGGTGCAACTGAACAATAGGGTTGCAGCCTGCGAGAGTAATCCATGCAGACCTTCCCCTTCTGCTGAGGCCCAGCAAGCAGCACCACTCCCACATCTGCAGCTCCCACACTGCCCACTCAACATGGTATGGCAAACCTCTACCAGTTTGTTCAGGTCTTGCCTGTGGTAATGAAGCCCACTTCTCCAGATGGGGTAACAATTCAGCATTTTGATTCCCATCTGGAGCTCCAAATCCTCCTGGAGAACCAATCACAGTAGGTAGGGCATTAAAGCAAAATCTTCTTCCCAGATAGCCCCACTCACACTGCAAGTTAGCACCCCCTCACTGCAAGCACTCTTACAAGACTCTAACACATCTTCCAGTGACTTCAGCTGGGCAGCAATGTCTCACAAAAACACGAGGACACAGGACGCATTGGGCAATGCCCAGGCAGTTAATACAGGTATGTCAGTTGGGCCAGGGTCTGTGGGAGTGGGCAATTCTCAGATACCCTGGCCTACCACAGTCTGTGTGTTGGACACTCCACCTGGGGGGTGCAATTCAAGTGATGGGTGAGGAAACCACCTCATCACGGCCATCTATGGAGGCTGCTTCAATTGATGCTCCCTCTACTTTATTGGTCATACCATCAGTGGCAGCAGTAACTGTCTACCCACCTTTGGTGACAGTAACAGCTCACTCTGTACTGCATCCCTCTGCTACCTCCCCTGCCTGTGGAATCTGCTTCCAAGTGATCTTCTCAATGCTACCCATATGGGTCTGTGTCATTGCCACTGGGGGCCACCATAGAACACATTTGGAAGAGTGAGTATATGGATGTTTTCCTCCTACTCTTCTGTAATCCAAAACCTAGGGTTTTAGTCAAGGATGGATTCTGTTGAACCTTCCAAGGGAATTGGAGCAGTTCAAGTGTCCTAAGATTGAAAGAAACTTTATCAATTGGCTGGCAGGTTGGGGGTGGTATTGGAGACACAGCCCCACAGGTGCTCCACCCTAGCAAAGTACCAGGACATAATAATAATAATAATAATAATAATAATAATAATACTGAGTTATTTATTACCCGCCTCTCCCCTCAGGATCGGGGCGGGGTACAACATCACAATGCATCACATACAATTCAGTACAATTCAAGTAAGTTATACATTACAATACAATACAAGCAGGTTATACAATTTTTATACAAATCAGAAATCAATACAGACAAACATTGCAGACAATTACAAACAGCAGTACAGTGCAGACAATATAACTGCCAGTAGATGGTGCTGCTGGCACTGCAGGTGCAGTCAGAATGCACTGTACAATGATAAGTGACATGCTGCTTTTTGAGAAACCGTATTACCATACTAGTTTCCACAGCACATCACCCCAGCTCTTAATAAGCTGGTCCTCATTTTACTGAGTTACAGAAGGCTGAGTCGACCTGGGGGGCCCTGGGATCGAACCTATAGACTCAAGATCTAACATGAGTTCTTTTTGGCTGCAGTGTTGGCTACATTAGCATACTGCTCCACCAGGGCCCCATTATATTCAGGATCTACACTAGTTCCAAGGGATCAGCTTGGCTATAACATGATGAGCTGTTTCAAATGAGAGCTGTTCCTGACTCCTCTGTTCCCTGGGAATTGCAAGCTGCAAGCAGGGGGCATTGTGGCCTGACATTATGGTCAGTTCTTGGGCCTCCCCTTCCAATTGGTGCTACAATGACTTCGCACCAATTGGCAACCAGTCAAAAGGGATGCATGCAAGGAACTGGCTGCAACAGAGCCTCCATCTGTCATTATGGGCCAGCTGTGACATTTTCACAAGGTTCGTGAATAAAATCTGGTGGAATATGGCACGGCCGGCTCCAATCCGAAACGGAAGTGACACGGACGATTTCGCCACAGGGACGGCGTCATCCGAAATGGGTCCCCTGCCGTGCTGCCGCAGTGAAGCTCTCCTGCTTGATTCTTCCACTGTAAGTCGTGTCTGAAAATGTCCACTTTGCCTCAGGTGTTTGTTACTCCAGACTCTTTTGTAAAGTCTTCCAAATGCACTATATGCCTTTGCTAATCTGTGATCAATCTCTTTGTCAATCTTGGCATCTGAGGAGATGCTTCCCAGGTAGGTGAACTGCTGAACAGTCTTAAGCACAGATTTGCCAACAGCAATGTGGGGATGGTGGTGTTTGTCCTGTGGTGCAGGCTGGTAAAGAACTTCCGTTTTCTTCAGGTTGACTTCCAGCCCAAACAGCTCTGCAACTGTTGCGAAGCAGGATGTTAGGCGCTGCAGAGCTGCTTCTGTGTGGGCAACAAGGGCATCAGCATCAGCAAAGAGCAGCTCACAGACTAGATAGTTTAGAGTCTTAGTGCACGCCCTCAGACAGCTTAAGTTAAACAAGCTACCATCAGTACGGTAACGTATATAGATGCCGTGTTCTTCTTCAAGCTCTGACATAGCCCTTTGGAGCATCGTGCTGAAGAAGATTGTAAATAAAGTTGGAGCAAGAACACAACCTTCACTCTAATAACCTTCACAGTTATTAGAAAGGGCTCTGAAAGAGCATCACCATATCTGACTTGACCCTGCTGGCCCTCATGTAGCAAGATAATCATTTTAAGAAATTTGGGGGGACATCCTAGCCTTTCAAGGGTCTGCCATAGACCTTTTCTACTCACAGTGTCGAAGGCTTTGGTGAGGCTGATAAATGTTACATAGAGACCCTTGTTCTGCTCTCCACATTTCTCTTGCAGTTGTCTAAGGGCAAATACCATATCTGTAGTACTGATTGTAACAAAGATAAAATACTTAGGGATATGGATTTCAAAACGCAACGCAGATCTGTTTGAAAACAATTATAACAAAATGTGGACAGATATAAAAAGAGATCTAGTAAAATGGTAAAAATCTCATTTATCTTTCTTAGGTAGGATAGCCTCGATTAAAATGATGGTTTTACCTAAGTTTATATTTTTGTTCCAAAATATTCCTATTATAACAAATCTGGGATGTTTCAAGAAATGGAATACTAAAATTTCAAAATACATATGGGAAGGCAAAAACCCAAGAATTAAGCAAAAAATTACTGACAGATGTTAAGACCAGAGGTGGGTGTGCTCTATCAGATTTACGGTTGTATTACTATGCATGCTCACTATCGTAGACAGAAGAATGGATATCTTTAAAAAAATACCAAAATGTTAGCTTTGGGAGGTAATAAATTAATGTTTGGTTGGCATGCTTACATATGGTACAGTAAGAAAAAAGCAAACAAGGAATTTGATAACAATTACATGAGAAGAGCACTCCTAAAAGTATGGTTGATTTAAAAAAAAGCAATTCTATAATAAAGTACCTTGGTTGATCTCAACCCAGGAGGCATTTTTTGGAAAATGGAAGGATGAAGAACAAAACTGGATGAGGTATAGTGATCTAGTGATACAAGAAACCCAAGATGAAATAAAAATAAAATCTAGAGAACAATTAGGAAAAGAGGGATATAAAATTAACTGGTTTCTATATAAATAAATATATGTGAAATATAAAATGGATTTAAAGTTAGAGCAGCTCCAATTGAAGAAAAAGGAACTTGATAAGATCTTTTTTGGCAAGACAAAACAACAGGTAGCTAGTTTCTATAAAAAACTATTAGATCGAGAACTAGAAACAGAATATGTAAAGGAACAAATGGTTAAATGGGCACAAGACTTAGGGCATAATATAGAAATTGATAAATGGGAAAAGGCATGGAAAGATACCCAAAAGTTCACATTATCGCAGAACTTAAAAGAAAACTTTATTAAAATGTTTTATAGATGGTACCTCACACCAGTAAAATGGATAAAATGTATAATATAGGGAAAAGAAAATGCTGGAAATGTGAGGAAGCCACAGGAACGCTCATGCATATGTGGTGGAGATGCCCTTTGGCACAAAAATATTGGAAGCAGAAACATGTCAAGATTAAAGAGATCATAGGTATTAATTACTCGCTAAAACCTGAAATATACTTGTTGAATATACTTGAAGAGATAGAAGGAGAGGCTAGGAAGCACAATTGGAGGATTATATTATATATGGTAACATCGGCTAGGCTATTATACACACAAAAATGGAAAAAAAAGGCAATACCTACTATAGAGGCATGGGTGGAGAAATTATGGGAAATGATGGATGCAGACAAGTTGACTGCATTGTTGAAAGATCTATGGAAAAAATAGAAAAGGAGTGGGTACCAATTAAGCGATATTTAAAAAGAGATATAGAAAGAGACTGGAACTAAGCCTACAGAAACCAAAGAAAGGGATTAAAACCCAGACAATTAGAATGAGAAAAATGATACAGGTAAAGGAAATAAAGCATAAAAGTAAACAGCCAAGATAAATGGAAAGGCAGAAAAGAAAGGAAACGGAAAAGTGAATAAACCCAGGCAATATAAGATATAGGAAGAAAGAGTACGGGGCAAAGTGAAGATGTTTTACAACTACTGAATCGTTCTTTCTTACCTTGTTTGTCATTCTTAACTCCCAAATTTTGATGTAGTAAGAAAAACATTTACAAATGCAACAATGAGTATATGATATGTAGAGAAGATATGAATTTATGAAATGTAAGGAATTTTTTAAAACTGTTAAAAGATTTCTGTGTAAAATAAGTCAAAAGAAATATGTCAATGTAACTGATTTAGAAAAATAAAATTGAAAAAAAAGGAAAAAAAAACACATCTCCTGAGACTTTCATATTTCATGAAGAAATTTGTCTGACAGCCTGATGGATTTGAATGATCTTCCAGAAATAAATATCAAAAGGTGCTGGCTACTTAGTCTCTGTAATATTCAAAAGAAGTCACACTAGATGGTTTATTAGCAGAGCTCCCTTGATCCAAATCCCTCTCTTGAAAACCAGGGCACAGATCTTGTCAGGAATCATGAGAGTAAGTGCTGACTCACCTACAAAACACCTCCAAGGAATTTCAGCTTACACAAGGCCAGCTACATCAGTAAAAAGTACTTTCAATTGCTTACTATTAAAATACAAAAAGGTTACAAAAAGATTGTAACCTACACAAAGTAGAGCCAAAGAGGCCTGCACAGTACATTAGTACACGTTACATATGCAAACCACTACAGAAAAATGGCCTCCACCCCCTGGTTTAAAGTCCATCCCTGCTTTTTTTTTCTTTCATTATTTATTTATTTATTCAAACTTTAAGTAGACATCTAAACAGTATTTCATTTCAAATACATAAATCAATTACAGATTATTAAGACGATCAATTAAACTGCTACATCGAAACAAATTTTCCATTACTAAGTTTCCATCAAGTCACATAATCAACTCAATGGCTAACCATATGACCATTAGTAACTCAAAACAATAACCATGAGTCCATTGTCATTTTGATGCATTACTTCTTAAACTTCCATTTTCCGTTTCCTTTACTTTCCCCCTCCTATGACTTCCTTAGTATTATAAAGCCAGGGATTTTCTATTACTGATCATTCCCTTCGACATCTTTGCTTCAAAAGAAAACCTTCCTCTGATTTATCTTTGTATTTTGTTCTCAACCATTATCAATATTATCTATATTATCTATATTCTTATATTAACTATAATTAATTTTTTTCTTGTAATTTGTCCTTTTACATATTTGCTTATATTATTTAGCTACTGTTGAAGTTTCTCCTGCGTTCTTATTTCTATTTTTCCTTTCTGATTCATACAGGTCTATAATACCTTCTTATAAGTACCCACGTTTTTAATTTTATTAAAATTTAATTAATTAATTAATTATTAGTTAATAATAATAAATTATTAATTAATTAATTTATAAATTTTATTAATTTACAGTATTTAATTTCTGTAAAAAAAGATGGAATATAAGAAGTGATTCTTGAATACAAAGGAATAGTGAGACGGGAAGGAAGGAAGGATAGGAAGGGAGAAAGGGGAAGGAACGCTGTTAAAACGGTGGATTGCTTAGTTATTGGTGCAGAATGTGAACGGATTAGCTGAATACACTTAATTACAGTAAGATAAAGGAAGGAATAGTAAGAAGAATAAAAGAAAAGGGAACTCTTGAGAGGATCTTACATAGGAGGTCAATATTGTGTTTGATACATATTGGAAATGATGACTATATATAAATATCTTGCTGAAGTGTTGAATAATCAAATAAATAATAATAATAAAAATAAGCACCCACGTTTAACCAGGTATTCATCTATACCCTTCCATTCTTTGTTCATTTCTTCCACATTTCTTTTATTTATTATTCTTGTTAATTTATCATTATCTTTCATCTCTAGTACTTTTCCTAACCACTCTTCTGGCTCTGGAGCTTCCTTCTTTTTCCATCTGGTTGTGATCTTTATTCTAGCAGCCGTTGCTAGGTACAGTAGGACTCTCAAATATTTTTGTTCTATATATCTTTCAAGTATTGAAGTTATATTTAACAAATACAACTTAGGTTCCATAGCAAAGTTAACCCCCAACATCTTTTGTATTATTCCATGTATCTTCACCCCAAATTTTTTTATAACTGGACATGCCCACCACATATGATATAGGGATCCCACTTCTTTGTCACATCTCCAGCATTTCTTATTTTCTAATTTATAGATTTTACTTAGTCTTGCCGATGCAAGATACCACCTATTTACTATTTTAAAGTAGTTCTCTTTAAGGTCTTGGTTAGCTGTAAATTTATTTGTTCTGGCCCATGCGTTTTCCCATTCCTCTAAAGTTATGGGATCACCTATATCCCTTGCCCATCTTATCATGGCGTCTTTTACCAGTTCCTTTTCTAATTCTCTTTCTAACATTACTTTATATAATTTTGCAATTTTCTTCTTTCCTGCTCCCCATATTATCTTATCTATATCATTCTGTTCTTTCATGAAACCATATTTCTTTTTGTCTTCATCAAATCTCTCTTTTATTTGATAGTATGTAAACCAGTTTGTTTCCATCCCTTGTCTTTGCATTTCCTCTCTTGATTTCATATGAGATTCTGTCCCATTCACCAGTTCTATTAAATCTTTGTATTTAAACCATTCTTTTTTCTTCCATTTTATTTGAAAAGCTTCTACCGGAGACAACCATAAAGGAATGGCATGATAGAATCTCTGTTTTATGTATTTCCAGATCTTCATTACTGACCCTCTCACTGTGTGATTATGGAATTCTTTTTCTACCTTTGGTTTTTCGTACCATAAGTACGCATGGGATCCGTATCTCAGATTGTCACACTCCAAGTTTAGTAATTTGATATTGTCTAATCTTATCCAACTACTGATCCAACTTATTCCACATGCCAGGTAATACGTCTTAAGGTTGGGGAAGGCAAAGTCCATCCCTGCTTTAAACCCTTGGCATCCATCTCCAAACATCCCCTGCTGGTGCCAGGGACCTTTGGCTCAGTGAAAATGTGTCTGACTGTATGTTGAGTTTTTGCCATTTTCAATGCACCAAAAAGCTAAGAGTGAGGGGACATGACTGAGGTGAGACACAGTGAGTATACAGTGAGACACAGTGAGCACTCAGACCCATCATGCTATTTGCAAAAAGGTGGGGATTAATGTGCCAATGTTGTGCCTTCTGAGCTTTCCTGTTGTACAAGCCTGGCAAAAGCAGCACAAGGCAGGGCAGCAGGAGACTCCATAAAGGCTAGCCGTGAGCATTCTGTGAAGGGCCTGGAAAAACTTTTTATATGCCATGTATGTTCACTATGTGAGATGCAAGCACTAGTGGGAATAGCACAACTGCTAGAGCTACTAAGCATATCCAAATGCCTGCCCAGACACAGGAAAATGTTTTGGGGTTTTTTTTCTCACTGGCTCTGGGTTTCCACATTACCTCGTTAGCCAGGGTTTACCCAGTCTATTTACCTAATTTGCCCTCATGTACATTTTTAATCAGCTGACCCCAAACCAGTTGTGGCCTTTGTCACTGACTGCCCAGTCTCTGTGACATCAGAAAGACTTGTCCTCTTATCTCAAATTCCCTGAAATGGGATACAGGTGACCTGACCAAACTACCAAATGATATTTTATGATGGAATCATCCCATGGATGTTGTAATCTATTTTATTAATTACTGCAATTCAGGGTACTTTTTAGTATTTTTTTATTAAATGTGTGCAGTGACAAATATGTGGAAAGAAGACAGGTCAGAAACTTTTACATTATTTTCACATTTTAAAATGTAGCTGTTCCACTTCTTATTCTATGCATCTGATACTGCACATAATTGTCCACTCTGTATGGAGATTTCATTGGTGTGGTTGACTGCCTGTACATATCTTCTGGCCTTGCTTGCATGATGAATAATTTAACTTCCCCAGTATTTGTTGGGTGACCTAATTTGTCTGGAGGCTGCCCAAGCAGGAAAAGCTGTGTTTTTATGTTGCTAAATTCTTATCATGTGCTAGTTAATCCCTATCTGAGCACATTTTTGTTGTTGTTTCATAACATGCCCAGCACTGACTTTTGAAAGGTTGGTGGGGAGAGAATCTTGTAAACACTGGATAATTTACTGGAAAAATCAGTCAGAAAGCCATGATTTAGATTATAGTTAGCCCTGTTGCTAGAATGCTGTTTTTGTGCAGCTGGGTTGAATGGGAGAGGGGGAAGATTTCAGCCCTTATCAGTACATAAACTAAGAATTTATAAACAATAAGATTGAAATGTGTTCTGCAAGCTTTCTATTTCCGTCTGTGTCAGGTATTGCCTCTTGAACCAATAACGGCATACACCAACTGAGATCTGAGTTAAAAAGCTGTTGACTATAAACTGAAATATCCACTATTGCATTTGAGTGTAGAAGAAACATCCAAGACAATTAGTGAAAAATCTCCTCTGAGGACTCCCACGGGGGGGGGGGGAACCCTCTATTTTCCTTCCCACTCTCCCTGTACCACATATACTTTACATAACTCATAAATTTTTAAAAGAAACATTTAGGATTGCTCCTATGGGAATGGTGCTGTGGAAACTGAGATAGCTCTCCAAATTCTTTTGATGCAACAAAGTAGTTCTCAAATTATGCTTTGTAGTAATGCCTCTTCAAATGAACAGGGTATGTGCTTAACAGGGTATGTGTCCCATCTTTCACCTTGCCTTCCTCTCACTCCACTGCAAGATGCATTCCAGAGCATGACTAGCTTATGTCAGGAAGAGAAGTAACATGGGACAGCACACAGAATGTTTGAAAGAGCCAACCATCCATCCAAATGGCCTGAGCTACTGCATGCATTCATGGGGGGTGGGAGCAGCGTAGCTGTTATTAAGCACTCTGGGACTCTTCATGACATACATACTGTGTCCATTTCCCATCATAAATTGGGGACCATGGAATAAAATAGGATGCTTGAATCAAGCAGATAATATCAGCCTGGAACTGTAGAAAGCCTTAAACAACTGCTTAGCTTCAAGAAGAAAAAAATGGCATTGAAAGCCTGGAGCTCAGCATCCCTTGGGGCAGACAACACCGATCAGGCTCCACTCCCATTCTGAACATGGAAAGCCTTAATGGGAATAGTCATATGACCTGGAACCCAGCACTCTGTCACATCTGTAAGACCACAGTACCACCCTGAACATCCCAATCTTGCCTGATTTTAAAAGCTAACCAGCAAGGTTGTGCCTAGTTAATACTTGGATGGGATACCACCAGGGATAATTAGTTCCAACAAAAAGTCCTGTGTGAGATCCTGGAAAGCTGCTGCCCATCAGAGTTGGCAATATAGTACCAGACAGCTCCCTATGTTCCTCATAGGCAGCTTCTGCATTACTTGAGCTGCTGAGCAGAAACTGAAGAACCTGAAATCCCTAGCAAAGAGGAGCCTGTCCCCTGGGAGAATCTGGGTCAACTGAGGGATCCAGTTTGGGAGCTCTTGTTCAGGGGACTCCTGGCTGACAGGCTCCAGGTGTAAAGTCTGGGTTCAGCATAGCTGAGGCACATGCCACTAGTCCTCCATGATTTGACCACCTTTTCCTTCATTTCCTCTTCATAAGCAGCCCTAGCAGGGGTCTAGGGTGCTACAGATCATCCAATTCAGAGCGGCCAGTTTTCAGTGCAGCACAGTTCTGCTTGCATATCAATTGATTTTTTTTCAAGAAAATGCAATCAAAACCATTTCTATTTGGTTGGGACTGTCTTGCAAAACCATTTGGGCAAGGGTTATGGTTAAGGTAAGGGTTAAGGTTATTATCAATTGATACCCAAGCAGAACTGTGCCACACTGAAACAGCTGCACTGGAATGCACTGAACTGGCTGCACTGAAACATCCGATTCTACCTTAGCAGGTGGTTAGGGAATGATACATACTGTCCATGCTGCACATAGTGATCATCCACTCCATCTTCTGGTGTAATAATCACCATTCACTAATAATAATTTTTTTAAAGTACCTACTGAAAAAAATTAAAAATTTTCATGGACTCCTCTGGAAAGATAAGATTGGTTCTGAATTTCAGAGGCATAGACTTTCTTCTACAAGCATATTTTGCAAGATAAAAACATAATTAGTACTTTCCTTGAAAGCTATTATTGTATCAATATAATTTGAGTGTTCTATTGGGTCAGGAGATGAAAGTCTGTTGCACTGGGGCTAACAAATCAGTGGTATTATTTCAAGTTTCTTTCCCTCATAGACAACTCAAAAAATTATTTTTTAAAATGAAGGAAATAAGCAAAATATATATGCATAATATTTTTTAAAAAAAACTATTTTTGAACTTAATATATATGCAAACTCAACCCTGCACAACAATACAGCCTATGGGCCGCACGCAGCCCTCCAAATGATTTTGTGTGGCCTGAGAAGAGAGAACATATATTTCAATTTTCTCACCCACTCTTCTGGTGCCACCAGTTACTATTAGATTCTGATTGGTTGACAGTGGCCAAGAATCTTACATTTGAAATAAAATAAATCCAAAACAACCAATTAAAAAAGAAAGCAGCACCAGCACAAACACAGAGCAGCTTGCCTAGATGCAACTGCCCCACATGAAGCCAGGAGACCTTGGAGGTGTTGGCTTACTTGGAAAGTACCTCTTACCTCAAGGTAATGGTGAGGGAACACAGAGGCCACTTAGGCACCCAGCCGCCAGAGGCTGAAGCAGCCTCTTTGTCCCCTCTCTCTGTGGCTGCCCACCAGCAGTGAGGAGATGATTTGGCAGTGGCGAGGGAGAAAAGAGTACCAGGAAAGATGGTCAATTCTGTTACCATTGAGCTGGAGCCCAGAGCACAACAGATATACCAAGAGGCCGCTCGCCCTCCTGCTCACTTCCTTCTTTCGCTTGGCCCTGGGCTGCAGCTCCTTCTGCTGACAGATGGCTGCCTTTTCTCAGGCAAACCTCCAAAGAGTGGTGGGGGAGGCCACCAAGGTTTTTCCTTAAGGCCTTAACAATGCTAACATCACAAAGGTGTATGACGTGCATGTGCTGTGGTGGAGCTGCCATGCTTAAGGAATGAGCCACATTGGGAAGGCAAAGGGTGACTTACTGCAATGTAAACCTGCATGGGATTGCATGGTTTGTTGTTGTATACCTTCCAGGTATTTTCCAATTTATGACAACCCTATCATGAGGTTTCTTTGGCAAGATTTGTTCGGGGGAGGGGGTTCCTTTGTCTCCCTGATAAAGTGATTTATTTCCAAGGGGAAAACATTTCCAGACATCATATTCTATTTCTGAAGTTAGTTGAGATGTCACTGCCTCTTTACTCTGAATTTACTCAGAACTTAATAGTTATACCTTGGAAAGTGAGCTGCTAAAAACCTATGTGTGGCCCTTCGAAGTTTAGCCTATTTTAATTTCGGCCCCTAGCTACTGCCAAGTTGTGCAGCTAACTTATGTGTTTTCTTTCTGAGGTTTATTTATATGAGTCCCATACCAGGAGAAAAGTGGGATATAAATAATATTAAAATATATATAATATTTTCATTTAAATACAATTGTCCCTTCATATTCACTGAGGTTTGGTTCCAGGAACCCCCCCCCCCATGGATACCAAAATCCATGAATACTCAAGTCCCATTATATGTAATGGCATAGCAAAATGGTGTCCCTTATATAAGATGGCAAAATCAAGTTTGCTTTTTGGATTATTATTTTTTTAAGAATATTTTCAAGCTGTGAATACTTAAATCTGTGGATACCAAATCCATGGATACGGAGGGACAACTGTATTAAGTTCTCAATTTTTTGCACACTGATACTACTATTTCTAATGCAAGTTGTTACTTCTCCTCATTTGTTGCCAAATATTCTGATTTAGTTTCATCTCAAGGTGAGTAGAAATCCTTACTGCTTCTAGGGAAATGGCTCAAGGGAATGTTTTTCTGGAAAAAGTTTAACAAGCACCTTAACCAGCCAGTTTTTAAACCCTTTTTATTACATTTTTGTCTTATATTTTAAAATAAACTGACTTAAAGAAGTTAAGAGAAAAAAGTTTATAATCTCATTCTTCTCCATCAGCTATCAATGGAAAGCTTCCTTCAAGTATCATTGTCATATTACCAGATTTTATCCAGACTCTGGGCATATCACCCAGTGGCCATTTGGACCATTAGCTGACCAAGATTCTAAGCATTCATTTAAAAAAAAAAAAAGCAAGTGGCTTACACTCAACTACAGACTGATTCTCTCCCAGTTTCAATAACCAATTCCCTTCTCAATGTTACAATTTTGGAAGAAAGTCTACCTGAGGTTGGTTTTGCAGAGCTATTTGCAAAGCCTGCACAAAAATCAATGGAGCCACTAGAATGGATGAGTATTAGGAATACCATTTTCTTCAGCAGTGAAAAATATAGAAGGAAACAAAACAGAAGCTGCATGTAGGAGGACATAGAAAAGATTTATACCAAAGAGAACTGGAAGTAAAGGTTGGGAACATGTTAATAGGACAAAAAAGGTCTATCACACTAGATTGGCACTTGCTTTGGGGGGAAAAAAATCTTACACAAAGGAATACCATTTCAAAGTTTTCAGAGAATTTCAGTGTAGTCCACTGTAGCCAACTACATTATGATGAAAAGTCAAATAGGAAAAAAAGACTATTTTCTAGTTACAATAAAACATTTAACTAGTACCTCTGACAGAAATCACACCTTGCTATTCCTGCAATTGCCACTGTTACCCTTAATCTCCTTTGCACTTCCACCTAGGAATCAGATGACAGTCACTCTCGGGGGCTTCCTACAGTATTTGTATGAATCTGTGGCTTTCTGCCCTCACTAAAAAATTGATGTCAACAAATTGCAGTGGTATGATAATATCACTGAATGAGTCTGTACATGATAAAATGTCATTATAGTCATTATTGTTCTTGCTGTGATGAGGATGAGGATGACAACGACAATTTGTATTATAGCAGGAATGTACATAGACACCATACATGGTTCCTCTCTCCGTATTAATACCCACAACAAAGCATAAGGTAACTTTGCTAAGACACAGTGATGGCCCAAGGTCACATGGAAAATTCCATGACCAAGTGGCAAATTTGAGCCTGCATCTCAGGCCCAGCACTTTAAACATTACAGTACTCTGTACTGGTTCTATAATATATAAGAATAATAACTATCTATCCATTCATCGATGTTGTGCCAAAAGTCATGCTCCATAAACAATCTGTTATGTAAATTGAATTAAATGTTCAAATTGGCTGCCATTTTCTTCTAAACACTTTCTTACTTGGATGAAACATGTTCTCTGATATTCTCAAATTCTAATGTGATGGCTTCCTTTAGATCATCTAAACTGCACATGAGGCATGAATTCCAGCAGCATACCCTATGTGTGCACACATGTGCATGGTACAAAGGCTGAAACCTACTGATCACTGTTGATAACTTCTCATCCTTTGAGGCTGCAAACAGTTCCACTGGCTCTATAAGCTGCAATAGAGGGGCTTCTTATACCAGAATGTAGAATTCAAAGAAAAAGTGACCTCTATGAGATTTGTTCAGAGGGGGTTTGCTTTTGCCTTCCTCTGAGGATGAGAGAGTCTGACTTGCCGAAGGTCACCCACTGGGTTTCCATGGCCGAGCAATGATTTGAACTTTGTTCTCCAGAGTTGTAGTCTAGTCCAACACTCAAAGCAGTACAACACACTTGCTCTCAAACTATTACAGAAAACTAACTATAAAGTAGTAAGACTTATTTGTTATTTCAAATTTAGATTTCTGAAATTTTTATTATCAAAGTATGTTTTTATATTATGATTTTAGAAATAGAAAATATTATCATATTAAAGACAACTAGTATTTAATATTTCTGGTCATAATATACTGCCTGCACTGCACTGTAATATTCTATTGGGGTCGATAAGGCTCCCTAATTTATTTATTAACTAACAGACTAGCTTAAAAAAAAAAAGAACTGATGAGTCCCACTGCATGAATTGCATAAGTATAGAGCTGCCTAGCAAGCAAGCAAGCAAACAAAACCCTGCTCCTGGTACCTGCCAATCTAACATCTTTTAACGAATGCCACAGAGTAAGGACTCTGATGCTGATCTCAGGGCACTGTCAGACTCCCCTGATGGCTTTAAGAGCAAAAACCAGCAGTTCAACTTAGACTCAACGTAACCAGTACAGAATTGGTATAATGCATATCACTTGCAGAGTTCCCACAAGTAACTTTGGTGCCACATTCTGTTTCAAACTGTTTTGAAAAGCACTGCTATACAGAGCTAGGATGTAACTGGACCATCTGTTAATGAGGGCCTGAGGCAAGGTGCACTTTCTTTAGATAGGGCTACAAATTATTCAACTGACCAAAGGTGATAATAAGCACTCCCGGCAGCAGGCAGTTGCTCCTCCTCCGTGAACACTGAAGCCAGAATCCCTCTTAAACTGCACACCTGATTCTTCAAGGCAAGGGAAGTGCAGTACAATCCCATTTAAGGTCACTAGGCCATATCCATTCAAATCAACAGACTTGTCAGGATTACCCTCAGCCTGTTTACCTTCATCTACCCTCAAACTACTTCCACATAACTTTTCAGAATTTGGAAGTACTGAGAATTTGACATTGGCTCCCTTCTCCCTGCATTATCAGGACATCTGATCAACACTGATGTGTTCACTGGGAGGAGCAGAACCTTCAAACCACACAGTGACCAGGGAAAATAAATGTTCTACTTTTTTTATTACTATTATACAAAATCCAGAGTCTACTGTCACTCTTCATTTGAAGTACATGTAATGTAAGACACTGCTTCTGATGCTGTCTGATGTTGAAACTGGCAAAATTTTGCCCCAATGTTTCAGGGACCAGAACCATATTTGTGCCATATTCACCAGGGCCCAGCAGCCAATGGTTTACAGACCAACACAGGTCCATGGCCACCATTCTGAGTAGCACAGACATGGGCACTGCTTAACTTTTCTTCAGTGACTAGTGGACATTCTCTATCTGCCAACAAAGGCAGGGAACATCCACAATTAAAGATAACACCATTGTACTAGCAGAAAATAGCAAAAAGACTTGAAATGACTAATTAAGGAAAATCAAGGAAGAAAGTGCAAATGAGGATTACATGATGAAGACAAATGATGAAGACAACAAAATAGTCCTTGGCTCAATCATAATGGAGACTGTAGTCAAGAAATCAGAAGACTGAGACTAAGAAGGGCAACTATGAAATAATTAGTAAGTTTAAAGCTTTATAATTGGACACCAAAGTCAGAATCATCCATACCATCATATTTCTGATTTTTTTGTATGGTAAATGAAAGCTGACAGGAAGATAATCAACTTATTTGAAACGTGGTGCTGAAAGAGAACTCTGGATTGCTAAAATGACCAATAAATCAATCCTAGAATAAATCAGGCCTGAATTCTCCCTAGAAGCCAAAATGACCAAAGTCAGGCTATTGTACTTTGGACATTTCTTGAGACAACATGACTCATTAGAAAAGAAGATAATGCTTGGTAAAGTGGAAGGCAGTAGAAAAAGGAAAATCAGATCATATGTGGGAAAACTCAATTAAAAACAGTCACAGCTCTTAAGTTTGAAGGACCTTAGCAGGGCTCTGGATGACAAGGTGTCTTAGAGTTCTCTTGTTCATAGGGTTACCATACATAAAAAGGGATTTGACAGCAATCATTACTTGTGTGTGTGACATGAGTTAATAACAATAAGAACACCGTTAGTGTGTGTGTGTCATGAATTAATGTGCATTTATTCCTTATTCTTGTTATAGAGAGGGGTATAAAAGCTTTTGAGGAATCTGAAGGAAATTTATTCTCCCCCCCCCCCAATAATGAGTTATGTAATTTTTTAAAAAATTGCAAAAAAAGGGGGGGAATGAATAATGAGATGAATTCTAATACCTAGTGTTGGGGAAAATTGAGGAAAGCAAAAAGTAACAGTAATAATTTACTCTCTCTCTTTCTCTCTTTCTCTTTAAAGATAAAATTCCGAACTCTTCTCCTTACCCCTCAACAAGCACTTAGCATTCCATGACTACTGAACACACTCATTCCTCCCTGAAGTGTTGATACCATGCAACCCCTTATGGATTCCATCCCCCAAAAGAGTGTTTGGACTTCTGCTAACTTGGGTGATTCATGGAGCCTGTGGGGGAACATCAGCAGAACTGGCACCAATCCAAAAATGGAAAAATGTGCAGAGATCTGTAATACATGCTATAATTTCTCCACATTCAGCAGCTGGTACTGCACACACAGAGAGGATACAGAAATCCACTTCTCGTTATCCAAGTCTGATTTGTTCAAAGTGAAAAGGAAGGCAGATCCATGACTGTCATCCTCTTTGTTCTAACTACACTCAACATCTTCTTTCTCTTTCCTCATCCCTATCTTTCCAACTCTTTCTCTTTTGCTCCTTCCTTCCTGAAAGAAACCTTAAAACCACGACTGAGATATGTTAGATTCTCAGCATTTTGAAGTTAAGTCCCATTAAACTTAATAGAACTTGCTTCTGGATAGACATGCATATCCTATCATCATCATCATCATCATCATCTCTGCCCCAAAATATCTCTCTCTTTCTCTGGCTTTTCTTCGCAATGAAGATTCAGGAAGGACTCATCCCACGCTTTCTGCAAGTGCGCTGATGACTAAAAAGGCCAATCCGAGATAAACAAGTCCGGTTGCAGAAAGCACAGCAGAAGGTCTCCTTGGGTGATGTTCTGGGTTGTGATTCTTTCTGCTCCCAAAAATATATGGTGATTATTATTAGTAGTATTGTGATATTGTTATTTTTATTATTTTAAGGATGAGAAAGGATTCCACAAACTGAATGTTTTTTTTAAAAAAACAAAATGTGGAGAGGAATGTGTCTGGTGAGGGACACTGGTTAATGGGAGCAATCGAGCAAAATAAGAATTTGAAAATCTTTTTTTACTTGGAAAACCTCCTTTGGTTCCTAGGTCTCAGATTTTGGGTTAAAACCTCAGGGCCTGGCATGCCCCTGACCGTAATCCTGTCCATGGGTGCAGTAAACATGATCACTGCTTACAACTACAGAGCTCTCCTGCTTTTTACCCGAAAAAGGGGAGATGCTCACACAAGTCCAGGCACTCCTCTCCAGCACTGTGGCAATGAGAAAAGATAATCAAGTGCAATGACAGGCCATATTTGCAAAATACTCATTTTTAAAACACTTTGTTCTCATTAATGCAATGTTAAAATGCAGCTCTAATTTTTTGGTAATCTAATAAATGGTGGTAAGGTGGGAACTTGGTCAAAATGTACAGCATCCTGATATTCAGCATATAAAAACCAGGGGCCTGTAAAAGTTCGTTCTAATGCAGTCTTAATTAGATTCCTGTATTCTAAAACAAAAAAGTACAAAAGGGCCTTTTGGAATAAAGCACAGTGATTACATAATTGGAATTTCAATATATTATTTCAGTCTACTCCTAATATTGTTACCAATGGCAGCTCCATAAAACTTGTGTTTTAATTTCACAGAATACAAATAGAATCTAATTGGTAATTTCATTGATCCAGAGGAAAAAAAGTAGATTCTGCAAATGCTGAGAATTTTCAGCACCACTGAAAATAAGCCAGCTACATTAAAGATCCACATGATAAATAATCAATTCCATCTTGGACTTATCAAATAATTTAAACAATGAATGCTTTATCAACAGTTCCTAGATTTTATGAAAACTATTCTCTCATAGTGATGTCATTTTCACATCCAACCCATTAATGGATATTAATGGTAAGAACATCTCTTTGTATATTATATTATGTCCATCTTCCAAATTTCCAGATTCTAGAGTACAAAACATTTCTGCAGTACATCAGCTGAGAAGGGTGCGAGCAATAAAACTTGTGGGGATTTTTTCTTTGAAAGTATTGAAAAGTAAGATCTACATCCTTTGCTGGCCACTGCATCCATATATATTTTTTAAAAAGCATGCCTACCTTTACATAGCTATCTCACCATCCTCAAATTACATGCTAGAAGTGTATTTGTCCTTGCTATATCCAAGTACAACATAAAGCATGGGAAACTCTTCCGATATAAACTGGAAGAGTTCTTTACTAGGATGTACAATAGCCTGGAAGTCAACCCATTGTGGAAAATGATCTTCTCTTGTACAAAGGTCACATGAAATTTGGTTGGGTTAATAGAACAAAATATATTATTATCCTTTATGCAGATTTTCCAGCTAAGATGACAATTGATTTGCTACCCTGGAAGATGGAATGGGTACAATTATTCTAAAAAGTGGTTATTAGTTATTAGGAAATGGCCATAAAGCACATTACTCTCCATGACCTATGGTAACCCATGGAGTGCTGAAGTCAGAATAAATTCCATGACAAGTTTGTACTGTATTTGTCCAGATAGCTTATCTGCAAACAATATATGAGAACGCAATAGTCAAGAGGTATGGCAACATTTACTATGCCACTTGAGAAAGTGTACAAATCAAACACCCACCAGAGGGCAGCATTGTATGTGTACAGTACTTCCTAAATCACTGTTGATTAAGAACCTACAACAATCTTAGCCTGAAATCATGGAATCATGGAAAAGACAAGAGCTGAACATTTTCCAGCCACACTTCAATAACAGGAATTAGTAGTACTTAAATGACTTCATATGAAAATATCTATGCTATGTGGCAGCTCAGAGCCATTGCTTTAAACTAAATTTAGTATCTTGACTAGGTGACTTGATCCTAAAATCCTGTAGAATATAAGCAGAGAAACTTCATTAAAAATATTACCTCATGGATTTCATGATGCCAATTTCATTTAGACAGGAAATATGTCTCTGCATTACATAGGCAGAAAGATTTAGGTTGCAATCATGAATACACTTCATAGGGAATAAACTTCATTTGATACAATGCAACTTACTTTCAAGTAAATATGAACAGCACTGCACTGTTAAGCGTCTATTTAAGCTTGAAATGACTAAAGTAGCTCAAATTGGATGCACAAAAAAGCAGTTTGTTTAGAGTATGCACTGGAAGTAAAGCAAAAAAAGAAGTTTATGCCATTAGGGGACTTGAGGCTCTCTTACCTAAACAGTAAAAATATCGCTATATGCTAGCATTTTTAGAACATGCAGTATGATACACAAAAACATTAATATCTGTAGGCCTGGCCAATAACTGTCCTGATCATAAAATAGAAATTCACTGGAATTATAACCTCTAGAGCATAATTGATCACGCTCTAGAGGTTCAACACATCAACTTAGTATCGTGTAAATGTTCCCAGCTGTATTAACTTTACATTACTTCACCACTAGGTATAGCCATAAAACTGTGCAAGTACAGTTAGCACTAAAAATACTGTATACTATAACACTGTTCAAAGGCATACAGAAGGCTTAGGGTACCATTAAAAAAATCTAAATCAACATAAAATGCAATATGAAAATATCTCATCAAAACCCAACTACCTGTAAATCTACTTTCAACTTCAGCTGAAACTGCAACAACTGAATTCTACGAAGGCAAGAAGACTTTTCAGAGTTTCTGGAAGACATATGACCTTACATTTAATAAGTCTCTAAATAATTCCATAATTGAGTGGCAGCCAGTTTGAGCACCTATATGTCCCAGCCACATAAGTTCAATAAAAACTGAGCTTGGAAATAACATGTACAAAGGAACAACATCAGCAACAATTTATTTTGCAGGCAGGCATATGGAAATGCATAACAATTTGGTAAAAGGAATAGCCAGTAACAGTATTAGTTTCTTCTGTGTAAAACTAATAACATTAAATCATTATTATTATTTTCTTGTTGCCTTCTAGGAGCTAAAATGCTTTCTTGGGGCATTTTGAGGATTTCCCCAAATTTTCAGGCAACTTTCTTGCTTTTTTCTTTTTTTGCTTCCCCCCCCCATATATATTTATTCAAGCTTTAAACAGTCTTCTATACAATGTTTCGGTTCGAATACATAAATTATTTACAAAATGTTAAAGCGATTAGTTAAATGCATCTAAACAGGTTTTTAGTTACTTAAATTCCATTATGTCACATTATCAACTTAAAGCTAACCGTAAGACCGTTATTGACTCAAAAAGAAAATGACCGTAATTCCATTACCCTTCTGATGCATTACTTTTTAAACTTCCATTTTCATTTCTTTACTTCCCCCCTCCTTCGACTTCCTTAGTGTTATAAAGCCAAGGATTTTCTATATTTGTTCTTTTCTTCCCATTTCTTTGCTTCCAAAAGAACCTTTGTCTTATATTACTTTGTATTCCATACTCAACCCTTATCTATAATGTCTATGTCCTTGTATTAACCATATTTGATTTTTGCTTTTTTTCCCTTGTAATTTGTCCATTTACATATCAGCTTATATTATTTAATTACAATTGAAGTTTCTCCTGCCCTCTTATTTTTATTTTTATTTTCTAATTCATGCCAGTCTGTAATACCTTCTTATAAGTACCCACGTTTAACCAGGTATTCATCTATGCCTTTCCATTCTTTGTTCGTTTCATCCACATTTCTTTTATTTATTATAAGATCTTAAAGAGAACTACTTCAAAGTTGTTAATAGGTGGTATCTTACACCGGCAAGACTAAGTAAAATCTATAAATAAGAAAATAAGAAATGCTGGAGATGTGAAAAAGAAGTGGGATCCCTATATCATATGTGGTGGGTGGAAAAAAAAAAGGAAAAAAAGGTGAAAAAAGAAGGAAGCTCCAGAACCAGAAGAATGGTTAGAGAAAATAGTAGAAATGAAAGATAATGATAAATTGACAAGAACTTTCTTGCTTTTTTTAATGCCCCCATCACCACTACACAAGAGAAACACAAAAGTAGCAAGTAACACAATTAAGGGGGGGGTAGGGTGAGACAGCATTTGATTACCTTTTACGTTCTCTGTTATGATTACAGCAATTGATTACCTTTTTCCTTCTCTGTTATGAGTTATACAATCAATTACTGTACTTTTAAAATAAAATTATAAAAAAGTAACTCTCTATGCCTTGAGCAAATAGTATGGATACATCTGAGACAAATATAGGCCTGTGATTCTAACATCGTCACCTTTCTTCTCCTGTATGATTTTAAATGTCTTCCCTTGATGAGGAAGCCAGTAAAGCTTTGAAAGCTTGCATGATGCATTTTGTGCATTCTGTTTGGCCAATAAAGACACTGCTATTTTGTGGCATATAAATAGGAAATAGGATAGGATCGTGTTTGAGATGGCCAAGAAAGTGGCATTGCTCCTAAGAGCTCACAGTCCAAATTCTGAGAGAGAAAATGAGTTGGGAAGGTGGAAAAAGACATAGGTAGAATGTATTTTATGTACTGTATTTATGTTTATGCTTTCAACTTACACGTGTTCATATTCAAAATAAAAGCTCCTTGTGTTTAAACTTTCATTAAAAAAAAAAGTCCACTGTTTCCTTGGTTCCTTGGTCCCCAGCCTATCATAGAACCACTATCAGGTATATCTGCAAACCAGCACATGGGGTGGGAGAGGCTAGTAGTTGCAACAGTACAGCCATAGGGGAAGAGACCTAGTGGGCCTTTTCAGAGTGGACGAGCCCAACAAATATCCCATTTGTCAGATGCTGACACTCAATATGAGCCAGCAGCAGCCATTGCTGAAAGGATGAAATTAATGAAGTGCTTCATTTTAATAAACTGCACTATTTTATATTTTTAAAAATTGCCATGATTAACTGTTTCTCAACTCATTTATGACCTTACTTTATCTTTAAAACAAAACAAAACAGAAAACATATCTTCAGAAGGCTGGTGATTTAGCAAGCATCTGTTCAACCTTTCGTTCCTTGCCAGAATCCCAGAGGAACCTTTGTTTTCCATGAAATATTATGGATTACAATTGCCAATTCTACAGTATTCAGTAGCAGTGCTGAATGAATACAGTTGTCCCTTCATGTTAGCTGGAGTTTGGTTCCAGGATCCCCCCGCCCCCCGTGAATATCAAAATCTGTGAATACTCAAGTCATATTATATGCAATGGCATAGCAAAATGGTGTCCCTTATTTAAGATGGCAAAATCAAGGTTTGCTTTTTGGATTATTATTTTTAAAAAATATTTTCAAGCCGTGAATACATAAATCCATGGATACCAAATCCGTAGCTATGGAGGGACAACTGTATAGGGATTCAATGGAGTGACACAGGTTGTGAAATTCATGCAGCCAAACCAATCAACACTGAAACTCTCATGTTCCATCATTACAAGCCTCTGTCATGGGTCATTCTGCAGCACTGTTGGTTAAGACTGTTTGAAGGGCACAAATCACATATCCACTTCTCTCTGTTAAAGCAAAATCACATATATATTTCTTACACTGTCAAATGGAGAAACTGCTTAGGCGGAAATTTCTAGTAACTATGAGTTCATTTTTTTAAAGCCAGAAAAGTGAAGGGAAAATCAAAAGGTCGTGAGGTTTAAGGGTAGAATACTGCCTTGAGACAAAAACTGCCAGAAACAGATTGGAGGCTGAAAAACATCCAGCATGTTAAAAAATGAAAGCATTGCTATTTGTATAGCTCTTAAAAAAAAACAGCCTTATTTTTTCATGCTAGGCAGAATTCTGAAAAAGCCTTAAAAATAGTTGTTGCTTTTTTGTGTTATATCAATAATAGGGAAAGCAACTTGTTTTCACACATACACACTATTCACATGGACCTTGCCTCATAAAAAGTATAAAGCAAGCAGATCAGCAATTCATTTAAAGCCTTGCTGGCAGGAGAACCGGGAGATTTTAAACAAGATTTACTTGAAATTTCTTCCCAGTCCAGGGGCTGGCTGGAGGCTGGGTTGTCATTAAGGAGCCAGTGAGGAATACCACATGAGGGCATATTTGAGTGATAGTACTGTGACATAACGAAGCAAAAGTATTGTGGAATAGAACTCTTACCTACTACACAGTGCCCCCCATTCTACTTCTGCAATAGAATGACGTGTTTTTAAAGTGTTGCACACACACCACACACAATATGATAACCACACCTCCCCATGATCTCCCCCTCCTCCATCTTTAGAATGCCATTTCCTCTAGATTGTATGCACATGCACCCCTTTTAAATCCATCTATTGCATCACTCTGCAAATCCTGCATTCAGCTCACTCTGTCAACTTGCATCAGCCACTGTGGCAAAGCAGGGAATATCTTTGTCTTATAACCAGAAGGTTGTCAGTTCAAACCTCACCTGAGGCAAATTTCTCTTTTAGCATTTCACAATTTCCTCCCCCCTGCCCACCCCAAATGTTTGTTATTTAAGGCACTAAACTAAGTAGCTGATCCAGGATTCTGGCACAGACATTTTAAAAGTCTATTTTCTGTTTCAAGGTGGCATTTTTCTAAGTGATCATACACTGCATTCAACTGCTTGCCTTTTCCCCCCCTTACCCACCAGCATTCACCCCTTTGGGAGCAAAAAAGGGATTGTAATTGCATGGCCAAGTAAGAAAAGAAGGGGGCACAAAATGCTAAAATTCTAAAAATGATAAATGGAGGAATTAAAATTTTCCTAAAGCTAGGCTAGAACTGGTGATATTCTGAATGCAAAGCCAGTTTCTTGCTTATTGTGCTACCTTAGCCTATGCAAACTAGGGAAGCAGAAATCTGTCTGAGCTGAAGGAAGCATTCACACCGTGACGCCCCTGTTTGTAACATTTTAGCAAAAGGGGTCTCTGTTTCATTAAACGCCCAGAGCCTCCCAATTTGCTTAAGTTGATAGCAGACCCCTGATGGGAAGGGGGTGAGTTTTTCAAAGCACAAGGAGAGGAATACATGTATTTTAAATGGGAAGGAAACATTATATTAAATGCATTAAATGCAAGTATTGCTAAATGACTGAGTTGGTAAATTTAGCTATTGCTGAATTTCACAAATTTGGGGTTTAAAAATTAATGGATAACTCGGGAATGAAGTTATTAGCCTGTGAGTTTGACTGCAGGGAGCGACCACCAGAAGTTGAATGCCAGGAAGCAAGAGGAACAAAACATCAGGGAGCTTTGGGCAGAGCAGGCACACCCACTCCACTGATGTGTTTTTACATCATCCAGCCACAGTTGCGATGAGGTGCTACTGCACAGTAAAATGAAGTGGTTTTGAATCGGAAGGGCTGTTATTCATGCACAGTGCCCATGAAGAAAAATAAATGCTTCTGGGACACGCTGCACATGGAAGGAGCACCAAAAGGGGCCAACGTCATCTGGTGAGAACAGTTTCAAAAGCGATACTGTTACTGAGGCATTGCACTAGAAAGGCTTGTGTGGTATTCCTCAGTGTCTGGTTAATCTCATTCCGTTCCTTCTCCTTTAGTATCTTTCTCTCTGATTGTTATTAGGCATATTAAAGAAAGGGTTATTACAAAGTGACACACAAATGTTGAAAGTAAATCATAAAATAGAACACACAGATAAACATCCTGCTTTTCTTCTGCTTACAGATCTAGTATTACTATACTATAACACTCTCCCCCAACTTCTGTCCCAGAGATTATGTGATGCTCTCATCAGGCTAACTTCTCAAATGCTGCAGCTCCTGAAATACAGTATCTGTTAAGCAAAAACGTTATACAGCAAGTCTGAATTGCTTCAGGCTGACACAGAATTCCAAGGAACTCAGATGTTTTAAATTCTCTTTGATGAACTGCAGTCAGTGGGTTGTCATCATCAGATAATCCAAATTAATACTTCAAAGATAATAATCCATCTCCTCCTCATGCATATATATATATATATATATATACTGTACAGTGTACTGTGACCTAAGAACATAATTTGTTTACTAGTCATTCCTTGTCATCAAAGAATGTAACTGTAATTCTGTAAGGCATTATTTTGTTTATCTGTAGATAAACACCTTCTTCAGTTTATCTGTAGATAAACACCATTGAACCTTTAAAATTGATACTCAATTTTAAAGGTTCAATGTTGGTATTTCCAACACCTTTGTAGAACGAGAATGAACAAACTTTGACAGTACAACTCATATTTTTCTTTCTTAGCTATTAGAACAACTGCATTTATGGCAACGATGGTAGTTTTTAGAATGCCTTCATAGGGAGTACCAGTGGACATTGTGGACTTTCAAGAAGTCACTCTAGATTACAAAGCAATTCATAACAAAAATTGAAAATGAGCTGGATCCTGCCTTGAAGTGTCATACTTCAAAGAGAAAATTCATTTAATGTATACTGCAATAATGGCATACCTTTTTAGTACTGCAGAAGGTAGCCCTTGAATCTTCAAAGAATTCACCTTCCCACATTATCTGCCACATGTAATTTCACTAGATTGTTGCCACAGAGAACAAATGCAGCAGTTGAGTTTTACTCGATAATGCAATTTTAGTCAACAGCAAGTCCTACTGACTTCAATGGGACTTACTCCCACATAACTGAATGGTGAAAAAAAACAATCCCATGATGACAGAGTACAAATAACTACAAGCTGGTAATAGCAATTAATCAAAGAGGAATGAATGAATTGCCTCATCTGTTACAGTTTTTCTTGCTCGGGATAAATTTCTTGGGCTGGCTTTGGCCAGCTATTCTTTTAGTAAGAACTGGTCTCATGAAATTGAAAGAATGGGTTATTTGGACTCTAATCTGGCAATACCAGTGCAGCGTAGTAGAATATGACAACAAAAAAGGAAGAACAACCTCATCCACAAGATCCAAGAAATCAAACGAAAATTGAAACTAAGGGTGGGTGTGCTCTACAATAAGCAGGTGAACACAATACGAGACCAAGGAGATTATCACATGCTGAAAATGTCCCAGGACAGGGATGACAGGAGATCGGCTTACCTTTTAGACGACGTCATCCCTCTCCTGTAATGCTCCCATTTTGCTCCTGTTGCTCCCCTGCTTCCTCTTATTCACGGCTTAAGCCATGAGTGAACAGAGGACCTGTTATGATGACGAGATGACATCGTGACATGACATCAGCAGGAGGTCAATGCTGAAGACTTCCAGGTTTGATCGGGACAGCCAGGTAAGTGACACCCTTTCCTCCCCTCCCCGGTTAATTGGGATTTTTCTGTTTTGGGGCTTTGTTTTATTTTTTTATGTTTGGTTGGGGTTTTATTTTTAAATTTCTTGCGAGAACGAGTGGGATTTGGCTTCACTGCAGTAAAAGCAGGTTTACGGCAGCTGCATTTACTGCAGTGAAGCCGAGGGGAGGGGGAGCTGTTTCGCTTCCGATAAAAGGTAGGTCTTTGAAAAGTTTTTTTTAGTGTTACAGAGATGGGAGTGTGGCAGGAGTGGGTCGGGTGGGGTGGTAGCAGGACAGACATAGTTTCCAGGGACCCGTGTGATAATCTCCCAAGATGAAATAAAAAGACAATGGAGACAATACACAGAACTATATAGAAGAGATGAAGTTGCAGTCATTGGAAGTTGAGTCTTATGAATATGAACCTCCAATTTTAAAAAGTGAAGTGAAAGCTGCACTCAGAGAACTAGGAAAGAATAAATCACCAGAAACGGATGGCATACCAATAGAAGTGCTTCAGTCTGTAGAGACAGAATCTATTCTAGTTCTAACTAAAATCTGTCATCAAATATGGAAAACAAAACAATGGCACACAAACTAGAAATGCTCAATATATATTTCAATCCCCCAAAAAGGGGACACAAAAGATTGCAGTAACCACAGAACCGTTTCATTAATCTCTCATGCAAGTAAAATAATGCTCAAAATTCTACAGCAAAGACTTTTACCATATATCAAGCAAGAAATCCCAGGTGTTCAAGTGAGGTTCAGGAAAGGAAGAGGCACTAGATATTACATTGCAAACATGATGGATAATGGAGCATACCAAACAATTCCAAAAGAAAATCAGTCTGTACTTTATAGATTACAGCAAAGCCTTTGATTGTATAGATTACAAAAAGCTATGGATCACTCTTAAAGAAATGGGTGTCCTACAACATTTGATTATCCTGATGTGTAACCTGTACTCAGGAGAAGAGGCTACCATCAGGACAGAATATGGAGAAACAGAATGGTTCTCAATTGGAAAGGGGGTCAAGCAAGGCTGCCTTTTATCACCCTATTTGTTCAACTTGTATGATGAAAATATAATACGTAAGGCAGGACTAGACTCAGAGGAAGGAGGTATGAAAATCAGAGGAAGGAACTTCAACAATTTAAGATATGCAGATGACACCATTCTACTAGCAGAAAATAGCAAAGACCTGTAATAGAAAGTCAAGGAGAAAAGTGCTAAGGCTGGTTTAACATTGAACATTAAAAAGACAAAAATAATGACCACGGATGATTTACAAAATATTAAAGTAGATTATGAAGAAATAGAAATAAAGCATTTCCATACCTTGGATCAGTCATTAATCAGGATGGAGACTGCTGTCAAAAAAATCAGGAGAACACTAGGACTTCAAAGGGAAGCTATGAAAAAACTAGACAAGATCTTGAAGTGCAAAGACATCTCCTTGTTTATTAAAGTTAGTATTGTCCAAGCCATTGTATTTCCCTTCCCTATGTATGGATGTGAGAATTGGAGGTGAAGAAAGCTGACAGGAAGAAAATCAACTCATTTAAGACGAGGTGTTGCAGTAGAGTTCTGCAGACACCATGGCCTGCTAAAAAAGACAAATAAATGGGTCCTAGACCAAATCAAGCCTGAATTTTCCCTAGAAGCCAAAATGACTAAACTGAGGCTGTCATATTTTGGCCACATCATGAGAAGGCATGATTCACTAGAAAAGACAATAATGCTAGATTAAGGTGGAAGGCAGCAGGAAACCGCATTCCAGATGGATGATTCAATCAATGAAGCCATGGACATGAGTCTGCAGAACCTGAGCAGTGCTGTTGAGGAACAGTGTCTTGGATATGTCTCATTCATGGGGTTGCCATAAGCTGAAGTCAACCTGAAGGCAGTTAACACACAATCAGGAAAAACAACAAGGTGACAATACAACAAATCTTGAGCCACTGGCAGACATTTTAGATAGCATACCTTGTTCTCCTTAATGGGCATTTTTCTTTTGCTTCACAATGTCAAAAATACCTTGAGTTCCACTGTTGTTACAAACAGTTGTATTTCCTATATAGTTTGAATTTGAGATATGTGCTGTACCTAACTGATTTCTATAATGACTACTGTTAAAATCCAAGAAGCATCTCCCTACCTTCTCAGTCTAGGAAAGCCATTCTGTTAAACTATAAGGCCTGAAGGAATTATTCCTGCAATATCTGCACTGATGGGGAAAAACCTGGACTAAGTGATTAAAGTAAGTACAGTACTGAAAACAATGAAGCAACTAAAGCAAACCCATAAATACAAGCTGTGGAAGAGAAGAAGGAATGTTGTTACTCTTCATGGAAAGTGGGTTAAGAATGCTTTTGAAAGATGCATTAAGTAGAATCACCTTTACAACCACTCTCAAGTCGGACAAGTTGTGTGGAAACAATTCCTATTCCATGAATATGTAAAAATGCTAAAAACATTGGCAAATATTAAAGAAAATATAAGAAAAAATATGTGAATAATCATTATTTTGACTGATACATTATTTTTATCCTTTCTACTGGGTGACACAGAGAGGCAGGTAGTACATTTGGAGGAAAGGTGGAGATAATGTGGCCCTACAGATGATGTGGGATTCAAATCCCAGGAGCCTAGCCAGCTTAGCCGATGGTGAGGAATGCTAGAGATCCAAATCCACCAACATCTCAAGGGCTGATTCAGCTGGAGGCTTCCATGTCAGTGAAGTAGTGATCTACTCTGGGTTTGAGACCTAAATCTAAAAGGGTTATCCAAGGTGCTGAAACTATTTTAGTACAGTATATGGTTTAGCACCCTGGACAGCTCCTTTGAATTTCAGATTAAAAACTGAATTGTATTCACTACCACCACTATCTGGTTTAGAGACTAAGATTACATATATTAAATTGTACCAAACTGATTAGTAGAGACCTAAAAGTATCCGGGGTGGTGGTGGTACTGAACAAGAAAAGCATAGTGATTACTTATTTATTACTAGATGCACAAATAGACTCCAGAGACTCCGTATCCACAGGACCCTTTGTCCTGACTCAGGTTGGGCAAAGAAGGAAACAATTAGCTTAGAGTTTGTGCTGGTTCAGGCAAGGACAATAAAGCAGCAGCACTCAGAGATCATGCTTAGCTGTGGGAGTCCATTTGGAGAAACACATTCATTAAAGCCAGTCCGGGTTCAAGAAAACAAGCGAGCTGTGCAGTCAAAACAATCCAGAGGTTGAAGAATTCAGCAAGTCATCAGGAAGTCAAGGTCCAAGATGCAGTAGTCCAGAGACAGAAATACCGGCCAGAAGGAAGACAAGTTGCTTCCGACACTCGCCCTAGGCAGACTCAGCTCTTAAGTGGGCTGGCACCAGCTTGCTCTAATCAAAGCCTTTCCTTTGCTGGTTGGCAAAGAGCCTGATAGAGCATCGCTGTTATGCTCTCTGCTCCATGCGCTGAATCCATGGACTTGGGGGCCTAGCTGTGTCCTCTGCCAAATCAGCTGCAGGTAAGTCCTGCCTTTGTGCCTCCTCTGTCTGAGGCTGCTCTTCAACAGGGAAAGCTGAATGAGACTGCTCTACAGGCTACTCTTCACCTGGGAGAACTGCCTGAGTCTCTTCTTCAGACTCCTCTTCAGACTCCTTTTCTAGTTCCAGATCCAGGCCCATGGCACCTATATGCATGAATTCACTTACTTGCATAAAAATATATATATAGTTTCTCTAGGCATCTTCAAAGATGGAAGCTGACCATAGAGTCACACTGGAGGACCTAGAAGATGCCTAGAGAGGTGTTCTCTCTAGGCATCTTTTAGATCCTCCAGCACAACTCTATAGGATGCTTAGGCCAGAATTCATTCATTTTAATAGGGTTCACTATTATCCGTAGGTTCCTGGATCCACAGTAAGTCCAAGAATATTGATTAATCACTTTTCTGCCCCGACAAAGGATGCAAAATGAAATATTTTTTAAAAAAAAACAGATGAACAATTTTACAAACCACTTATGAAACCAATTTTAAAAGCCTAAGGCCAAATGGAACAATGAAGTCTTGATTATCTTCCAAATGCTCAACCAGCCAGCCTGATCTCCTTTGGGAGGAATTTCCATAACCTATACTGGAGCAAACCACAAGTAACTAACAATTAAGGAGCTCTTCTGAAGATCCCAGGTTAAAAAATGAGAAAAATTAATTCCCTGGTAGTGATTCACACAACGTTTATGTTAATTAGGCCAGAATATATTGTGTATACTTAAACAAAAACAATATTTGGGTTACCTAGAATGTTATTTTAAGCTGTGCAGAGAAGGAGTAATTAATTTATTATTATTTAATTTTTGCTGCCATGGAAAATTAACATTAAAATTAATTTCCCTGCCATGGAAGGGAGAAGTACTTCTGGAATTTTATCTTTCTTGTTTCTGCATAATTTAGGTTGATCTTGAATACTGTGGCTTAACCAGTCAGTCCCAACTAGAGTAGATCCAGTGGGCCTTCTCTGATTAGGTCGAACACATGAGTTTAAACCATAGCACTCCAATTTGAGGAGAGGGACATTGTTATTCCACCTCAGGCAGCAAAATATAATGGCTTAGGTCAGCCTGAAAACAATTACATATCTAATTTCTGTAGCAGTGTACCAAACACAAGGTTATTGGAAAAGCCTTCCATGTGGGAGCTTCCAGCTGCTTCAGCATAAGACAAGTTACCTGCAGTTGCACATAAAGAATCAGCATTTGATTGTTTGAATAGGCTCTAACAATCAAGCTGACAAAGGCTATACATTAACTGTCTGATGAATTGTTAAACCAGTATGCAGCTCTTTTACAAAATTCATTAGAAATGTAGCCCAATGTCATCTAAAGGTTGCAAAGTGTCTTAAAGAATTCAAACAACTAAATCAATACTTTAATTAAAGGAGATTGAATTAAGTGTCAAGGGACCTTACCTATTACTGGCAAGAGAAAAACAACCCTTGCACACTTCCCCAATTTTTGATATTAAAAAACACTCATTAATAAGCTCTAGCAAGGTTAATTAAAAGATAATGTCAGTGGAGAGTGATGTCACATAAATGTAGCCTCTAGATACTAGGAAAAAATGAAGAGACTATCTATCAATAAGCAAAGAGGAAAGTACCACCTGGTATCTAAAGACAGCCTGATCAACTTGAAGACACCTACAGATTATGTATATTTATAGATAATGTGAGGCACTTGGACAAACCAATGACCCATCACTATGACCCACTCTGCAGATTATGGCCTCCACAAGATAATCACAACACATAGCATTCAGTTGTAAATTCTCTACACAAGCAATATCCAGCATAGATTCATGAATGGGGACTCCACATCATAGTTGCATTCCTGGTGGCAACTTATGAGCATTCCAAGTAACAACAGCAGTGATGTGGGGCAATCATCTTGTATTTGCCTTTAAGACTTGTTCTTATGAATTCATATCACAATAGTTAAAGTATTTAACTCTGTCGTGGGTTCAGCTGCTTTTTTGTTGTTGAACTCTTATATAATTATATCTCTATATAATGAAATAAAATTTTCATTTAATAGGATGTAAGGCTATAAATGTGCCAGGAAAAACCCCAGAGTCTACAGCTTAAGCAGTTGAAAGTTCATGACATCAACAGTATTTTATTCATGACTTTAGCAAGAGCTATTGTTCTCAAATGCTTAAAGTACTCCCCTGATAAACTGGAATGCTTTACTTTCCTGTCTGAACAGCATCATCTTTTTTAAAAAAAAAAAACTACTTCTTCTAGAAAGCAGTACATTTTCACACACACACACAAATGGGATGCCTCCACAAAGAATCCTATTCCTACATAGGTGATTAGCTCCTTGTGAACAATATTTAGACTCACAATGACTAACTTAAATCATAGGTGAGATTTTTATTCACTCTTGTCAGTTTTGGCAACATGATCACACACAGAAAAATAGATTGTGCATCCTAGTTCACTTTATTGACAGAGTCATATGCATATAAATATATAGGGTACATGTACACTTGCATGGCTTTTATCCTGATTGCCCTTGTTTTAAAAACAAACAGAAAACAAAACAATGGAAGGGATATTTTTCTTGTATAGTTCCAAGTCTGGAAAGAGGAAATCATTTGAGCGCAAACAGAACATGTGCCAAGTCAGAAAAGCAGAAAGTAACTCATTAAAAACAGGACAAGAATGTCATTACTTGGAGTAAATTGTGTTGTGTATGCTTTTAAGTGTGTGTATACTTACTCTGTTTATTTGTTTAGCGTGCATCTATTGTGTAACAATGGTCAATGGGCTAAATTCAGTGATAGTCCTTAAGTAGACCCACTGCTCATCAGGATTTGACCTGAGGCCCAAAGAAGTATCTGGGAACAGATGATACAACAGAGTTCTGGGAGCTGAGTCCTTCTATCAGCCAAACTGGTGGTAGGTGACAAGTGTTGTGAGAGTGAGGCTTCAAAGTCCAGTTCTAAGCATTGCAGTCATCTTGCCAACTGCCTGTTAGATGCTCCAGAAGAAGAGTCACCCTTAATGTTTTGTGAAACTGATTTGATAACTAGTTTTTGTACATGCACACCCTGATTTCCTAAATGTTCTAAGGACTGCATTGGAGAGCCCACCAATGGTCTTTGGTGTGCCAACATACAAACAACAACATCTTTCATATAATTGTCCTAGAACAAAATGAGATCAAAAGTAAGCATCAAAATGTTGAAGTAGTTCAGAGTTAATAAAGACTGGACAAATTCTTTGTCTGGCTCCTTATATTACAAATCGTTTAATATCTGTAATTCAAGAGTTTTTGTACACAAAAAGGATCCAATATGCTTTAAAATAATGTTCTCTTTGTCCCAAGACCCAAACACTTCCATTTGTGGATTTATAAGACAAGCTTTTGTGTGTAAAATATCAGTCTATTTATTCTATTTTTTTTCATAACATTGGACTGATAAGAATTACAAAAATGTTTAAAGCTGATTTTAAGGGGGGGAAACATTCTAGCAGACAGCTTGTCATTTGTCAAAACTATTTTAAAAACAACACCATTTATATACATTTGGCCTTCAGTATCCACAGATTCTGCATCCATGGATTCAACCAACCATGGTTTGAAAATATTCCAAAAAAATTAAGTCCAAAAAGCAAGCCTTGATTTTTCCATCTTATATAAGGGGTGGCATTTTACTGTGCCATTGTATATAATGCAAATTGAGCATCCATGGATTTTGGTATCTACAGAGGGTCCTGGAACCAAACTCCAGTGGTGTGATGATGGGGAGACTCCAGTTCCCATCATCTGCCAGCTCAGCAATCAGGTAAACGAAGGGTTAACTAGGGTCTACAGAAGGTAACACCTTTTGGGCCAGTGTTATTAATGATGTCAGATCAGCAGAGACAGAATAACCAATCAGGACTTGAGGGTGACAATTTTAAAAGATAATAAAACTGCTTTGGAACCATAAGGCGGATACAGAACAATGAGGGTCCTGAGATTAGCATATCACATCTCAGGTGGAATGAGAACAAAGGACCCTAACATGGAGGACAGACCCCCTCTGAATCCAGCAGAATCCTGCATATTGAGTGAGTAGATTAGGAGAACGTATTAGCTAGTTTTGCGTTAGGGAATTATGGTTATTTTCTCATTTGGCTGAATGCAACTGAATGCTTTACTATTTCTGTAACTCTAAAATTGTACCTGGGAAAAGAGGGATTTTCCCATGAGAATTATCTGTATGCTTTTGGAACTCTGTTTGGAATAAACAGCTTTCTAATCTTTCTGTCAGCTGATGCTTCGCGTGCCTTGTATTTGCTCGGATGCTTTCTCTCCCCTTCGGGACAGAGGGGAGGGGGTGGAAACATTCCTGCCAGTGGCAGGGAGTAACAAAGGGAATCCCACAATCTCCCTTTGGACTGTATAAAAGGGATAGGAAATCAAAGGGTGGTGGCAGCTAGATACCAGTAGGGGGTCAATTTAGGGGAATTCCCAGACAGAGAAATCCCCAAGATTGAATTTCCAAAAGGGACAGCTTGAGGTGCTCTTAGGCAGAAGACACCCTCCCCCCAGGCAGTGGGCCCTCAAGTGGATATTGCGGGCCCACTGTACTATAGTTGTACAGAGGCTGGCAAGATTATGGAGATTTTCAGACTACACTGTTATAGTGTTACTATTCCACTTTAACTGCTCTGGCTTCCTCCTGTGGAATTCTGGGGTTTGTAGTTTAGTGAGGCCTAAGATCTCTCTGGCTGAGAGTTGTAAATGCCCCTCCCTAAACTGCAAATCCCAGGATTCCACAGGAGGCAGCCATAGCAAATAAAGTGGAATAGTAACACTATAACAGTGTTGTCTGAAAATCTGCTATGTCTTTCATTTCTAGGTTGAAAGTTGTCAATACTGTGTTTCATTTCAGAAATTTTAAGGGTTTAAGTAACAGTTTGGATAAACTATACTGTCTAGCCATTGGAAGAAGTCTTGTAAGTAATTTTAGTTTTGGAAAAAGTAGATGTACTAAAGGATGTTCCAGAGGAAAACTAAAGAACACAGAATCTGGCTGTCCAAAGGAACTACAGGAGGTGGGGTGCAGAGTAGTAGCTGCAACAAGTCTTGATGACATCGTTTAGTAAAACAAAAGTTCTATGCCTCCTGTCTCATTACTGTCTTGACCACAGGTAGTGCACAATATCTTGTTTAAACATAGAGAAAACTGCAGCCTTGCTGAAGAACAAATAAAGTGGCACCTTCCTCCTCTATTAATTTTAAAGGGTACAAATGTTCTCAAGTTGCACAGAATGGGACTGTACAGAAAAAAACAATTAAAAAAAATGAATCAATTTATGAAAATGCCAAAAGTTTGGCAGTAACATGCAGAAGAAGTGCCCCCACTACAGTACATTCATGATTTTTATTCCCATTTTTAAATGCTAAAATGGACTAAATATGTTAGTCTGACCTAGGATAGACCCACTGTAATCAAAATAGGACTTAAGTACATTTTCATTATTAGTAAATCCCATTCTTCTCAACAGGCTGTTTCTAGGAAGAAAATGATGTTGGATTTAGCCTAATACGAGCTTCAGGTCAACTTAAAAGTAGAGATTATTCAGCTTTTTAAAAGAAAAATAAAAGTAAAAAATTCCCTTTTTAAATAGTTTTCAAAATGGTTCAACCACTGGGTGCAAAGAAGTGTCTGTCAAAAATAATTTACAAAAATTTCTCAGTGCTACTTATCCATTCACAGGGGAGGAACACTAATTAAAATACAATTAAAATCCACATTGTTAATTTATGATAAACAGATCTGATCAATCTATGAATTTATCTTATTAACGCTTTTCAGCCCTGGGCAAATATAGCTCTAAACACATATTAAAGGGGCAGAGCATACTTAAAAAGGCAAATGTTTAAGCTCTAAGGCAGAAAAGCACATAAATCAAAATGTGCAATAACTATCTGAACAGAGAGTTTGTTTCCAGTAGACTCTATACAGCTCATGACACAGGAAGATAAAGAAAACATGGGAAAGCCATAGGGTTTTGGAAACTATAGACTCATAGAGTATCTACATACTTGGGGTATACAGAGAGTAACACAATCAAAGAAGGTATAGCATAGTGATAGAGCTGTATATAACTTTTGGAATTCTGAACTAGAGCATTTTACATAGTAAAAAATTGAATGGTTGGTTGTCAGTAGAGAGGAGCACACAGAAATCAGTGACCCTTCCCCCATTTATACTTCTTTCCCTTTAAATCATTGGCCAAGAAATTCCAAATACATTGAATAAAATCCTCAGTCACGTACTTAGCTTAGGGTTACTAGGTCAGGACTATCCAAACCCTGAGATTTCAGGGCCAAAAATGGAGAGTCAGGGTGCTGTCATTAAACATGATACATTTAGCATCGACTGAGTATGCCATTTGAAGTAAAAAAAAAAAAAAACCTTTTAGCATGAGGACAATATACACACACACACTTCAAGGCAGTGCTCTTATTCATACATTCCTTATCCCAAGTGTTAGCACGGCCTACACCCCACTTCTAGAGACCTCAGAAATGGTGTATTAATAAACTGGCATATTATTAATTTGGGTCATCAATGTGACCTTCCACAAAGGAAAAAGCATAATGGTCTCAGAGAAGTCAGCTGAATGTCATGCTTTGCCCTAGGGAAGACTAAGGCTAAAAGCCAAAAAGGACACATTCCCCAGTGGAAAAGGGATACAATGGGTGGATGAAACCTTTGTATTTGCTGATTTTGAAACTTCCTTTCCTTAATCCCTAAACCTTAAGACAGGTTGCTCAAGCTTTTAAAATCCAATCACTGGACATTAAGAAATACATTAGCATCTTCCACACCTTTTGTCAAGACCAGGAAACTCATTGTGCAATCCATGTAGGCTCAGGAAATCTATTATTTCAACCAATGAAGCATCCAATTCCCTCAGGTATATTTGGAACTATAAATGAACCCCAACAATATGCCTCAGTGCACACAGTTCCAGGGGACACTCTATCCCTCTGTGTGGCCACCCCAGATTCCTCCATCCACTCTGCCAGATTGACTACAGGACAGGTTGTATCACCCCCAACAAATCCTCTTGCTACCGTCTATCCCAAGTTTTTTCTACTGCCTTTCTATAGCCATGTGTGAATGTTTTTTCTGTATGAGTGTGTGTGTGTGTTTGTTGTTATTTTTGAACTCTTTAATAAAAACCATACTTAATTTCATATGTGTATGTATCCCATCCAGGCTAGTACTGGTAGATAAAGGTTTTCAGGATGCCCTTGTTACCCCCTTTCGCATAGCTAAAGTCAAGTTGCTGCTAATTTCTCCAACATATTAGAAACTCAATATTTTCTTGGAATTTTCCAAGGAGCATTTTGGGTAACACAAGGACCAGAAAAGAGGGTCAGGTCTAGGAACCCTAACTAAAGTGCCCCCACAGTTCATGCTGCAAGGCACCTGTAGGGCCTCACTACTGCATCTCTTATACTGAGTGTGCAAATCAGAGAACCTCTGATAGTCCAGCTTTGAACTACAATTCACACAATCTCTAACCATTGGCCATGTTCACTGGGTATGATGCAACCTCCGGGTTCCTCTGCCCTGGAAACCCCCTTAATTGTCTTTCTTTACCTAGCTGCCACCATTCCTTGATTTAAGTTAACCCTTCCCAACTCAGCTCAAGAGAAAGCTGCAGGGTTTTTGGTTCTCTACTCCCTGCCGCTGCAGATATTTACCCCCCACTTCCTGAAAAAGAAGAGGAAAGACCAAGCAAAAGGCATGTGTAAGCATCAGCTCAAAGAAAGATTAGAAAAGCTTCTTTATCCTAAGCAGAGTTCACAACATGAGGGTATCTCTTTCATGGGCGGCTCCTCCCTCCCAAATACAGTCGTTAGAAGTTACAGATAGCGTAGTCATTCAGCCAAGTTGGAAATAAACATAATTCCCTGATGCAACTAAAACTAAACATTTTCTCTAGTTTACTTACAGCCTTCCCTTGACCCCCTGGACAAAAACAATTATAGGCCAGTATTGCTTTTACCATTCTTAAGCAAGGTAATCGGGAGTGCGGTCACCATTCAACTCCAAGCAGTCTTGAAAGAAACTGATTTTCTTGATCCATTTCAAACCAGATTAGGACAGGATACGGACTGCCATGGTCGCCTTAGCTGGTGATCTCCGTCTGGGCATCGACAAGGGAAGTGTGATCCTGCTGGTGCGGCCTTCAATACCATTGGCTATGGTATCCTTCTGGAACACCTGGGAGAATTGAAATTGGGGACACTGCTTTGCAGTGGTTCCATTCCTATCTCTCAGGCAGATTCCTGATGGTGATGCTGGGAGACAGTTTCTCTTCTAAAAGAGAGTTAAGAACTGACATCCCCCAGGGTTCCAGCCTGTCTCCTATGCTTTTTAACATTTACATGAAGCCTCTGGGAGAGATCATCCAGAGATACGGTGCGGGGTGTTATCAGTATGCTGATGATACCCAAATATGTTTCTCTATGTCTCGGGCTGCTGCAATGACTAAGGATGGCATCTCTCCTCTGAACGACTGTCTTAGGGCAGTAATGGATTGGATGAAGGAAAACAGACTCAAGCTGAATCCAGATAAGACAGAGGTACTTGCTACTGGGACCCAACCCAGGAATGGAGATATGTCCACCAGTCCTGGATGGGGTCACACTTCCCCTGAAGGACTGTGTTTGCAGCTTGAGGGTGCTCCTTGAGTCATCTCTCCAGCTGACAACCCAGATAGATATGATGGTCAGGAGTGCCTGTTATCAGCTTCGGTTGATACGTCAGCTGCAACCCTTTCTGGAGCAAGGTGACCTAGAAACAGTAGTACATGCACTGGTAACCTCTCAGCTTGACTTCTGCAACACGCTCTACATGGGGCTACCCTTGTGCCAAGTTCAGAAACTTCAATTGGTATATAACATGGCAGCCAGGTTGGTTGCGGGTACATCTAAAGCTGACCAAATAACACCTGTCTTAAAATTCCTTCATTGGCTGCCAATTAGTTTCCGGGCAAGGTACAAGGTGTTGGTTATAACCTTTAAAGCCCTACATGGCCTGGGTCCAGGCTACTTGCAGGAGCACCTTCTGCCATATAATTTACCCTGCACACTTAGGTCCTCGGGGAAGAACCTGTTGCAGCCAAAGTAGACCAGATTGGCTGCGGTGACTCAGAGGACCTTTTTTATTTGCCACTCCCAGGCTATGGAATGACCTGCTGGATGAGATCCGTCATATTACCACCCTAGAAACCTTTTAAAAGGCCATTAAGATGGATCTCTTTTAGTTTCTCTCCTTATCACCAAAAAAGAAAAAAGGGGTGGCAATTTATGTAAATAAAAAATATGAAGCAAGACATATATTTAAGGATAATGAGGGCCACTTAATTGGAATAGAGCTTAACATCATTAATGAAAAAATATACATAATTGCGATATATGGTCCATTGGGGGAAAAAGAATGATTCTACAATGAGTTACTTTTGGAGATGGAAAATTAGAAAAAGGAACAATAATACTCACCGGAGATGTTAATGGTGTGATGGATGGGAAAGGGGATAGATCAGGAGAAAGTAGAGAAAATCAAGGCAAGCTCCCAAAGATATGTTTTGATTTAATGCAAGAATTTTACTTGGTAGACTTATGGATAACAAAAAAACCAAAACGAGAAAGATATACATTCTATTCGGAGGCCCACAAGACGATGTCGAGAATAGACATGTTTTGGGTATCGATGACTTTTGCACCAAGAATAAGAGAGATGGAAATAATTCCAAAGGTTATATCGGACCATAAACCCATAAGATTGAATATGACAACATTACAGAGAGAATATACCTGGAGATTGAAAGATACTCTATTGAAGGAAGCAAATTTTGTACAAAAAAAATTAAAGAAAGAATCAATCAATACTTCAAAGAAAATAAAAAAGAAGATATCAAGATGACATCAATATGGGATGCATTTAAGGCCACTATTAGAGGTTCTTTCATTCAAAAAGGAGCAGAAAATGCCAAAGCAAAGAGAGATAAAAATCAGGGTCTCCTACAAAAACTAAAGGAAAAAGAAAATAAATTAAAAGAAAACCCCCAAAATAAAGTGCTAATTAAGGAAATCGAATTGTAAAAAATGTCAATAAATTCCATTATGACTGAGGAGATAGGAGAGAAACTGAAGAAAATAAAGCAAAGATCTTTTGAACATTCTAACAAGACAGGCAGATAGCTATCCTACAGACTGAAAAAAGAAAAAGAAAGCAAGATGATAACTGAGATCAAAATAGAAGGGAAGGCATAAACACTCCAGGAAGATATTAAGAAAGTGTTTACAGATTTTTATTCTTCACTGTATAAGGAGCAAATACAAGGAAAAGACTGGGAAGAGAAGATGATCAATTTTATAAAGGAAAACAATTTTACGTTGCTATCAGAAGATCAAAGGCTGAACCTATCAAAGCCCTTTACTACAGAAGAAATTCTAAAGACGACCCAAAGCCTTAAAAAGGGGAAAGCACCAGGACCAGATGGGTTTACGGATACTTTCTATAAACTCTTTGAAAAAGAAATATCAAGACACCTGTTGGAAGTTATCAATTTGATTGACAAAGAGGGCATGCCGGAAACATGGAAAACAGCAAATATTACAGTAATATGGAAAGAAGGCAAAGAAAGAACAGACGTCAAGAATTACCGACCGATCTCACTTTTAAACATAGACTACAAGATCTATGCTACAGTGTTAGCAAACAGGATAAAAGAGATATTGAAAGAAATAATATACACGGACCAAAGTGGGTTTCTTCCGAGAAGGCTACTGGCATCAAATATAAGAAATATAGTTGACATACTGGAATTCCTGGAGAAGAACAATGAAAGAAAGGCAGCAATAATTTTCGCTGACGCTGAGAAGGCGTCTGATAACATCAATTGGCACTGTTTAATACAGATAATAAAGGGTCTTGGATTTGGAGAATTTGTGACAGCCAACATAGAAAAAAATATATGTGGAGCAAAAAGCCCACATCATTATCAACAGAGAAAAGACGAGAGAAATTATAATAAAAAAAGGAACCAGGCAGGGATGCCCACTCTCACTGTTGCTGTTCATTACACTGTTAGAAATTCTAATGAATAAGATTAGAAAAGACAAAAAGATTTGAGGATTAAAAGTTAAAAATCAAGAGTATAAGGTCAGAGCGTTTGCTGATGATATAGCTATAGTAATAGAAGATCCTATAGAGAATACTTAGTGGGGACTATTGATGAATTTGGGACATATGCGGGATTCAAGATCAATAAAGATAAAACTATAATTCTCACTAAGAATCTGTCTAAAAAAGAACAAGCTGAGTTGAGAGAAAGATCGGAATGTAAATTGGAAAAGAAAGTGAGATATTTGGGGATTTGGCTATCGAACAGAAATCTAGATTTATATGATAATAATTACAAGAAAGTCTGGGAAACAATAAAAGAAGATTTATCTATCTGGTCAAAACTCAACTTATCAATGATGGGGGAAATTGCTGCAATTAAAATGGTTGTCCTCCCGAAAGTAATGTTTTTATTTCAAAATTTGCCAATTTTAACAAACGACAAGCCATTCAAAATCTGGAAAAAGGATTTGAGTGAGTTCATACGGAATGGCCAGAAAGCAAGGATAAAATGGCAAACATTAATTGAAAGATCTGAAAGGGGAGGAGTGGATCTACCAGATTTACAAACATATTATAGAGCATGTAGTTTGACGTGGATAAAAGAGTGGATCAATTTGAAAGATCAAAAGTTGCTACCTCTAGAAGGAGCAGGATTACAGTTATGTTGGCATGCCTACCTTGGATTTGATAAAGCTATAATTCATAAAGACTTTAATAATCATGTCATACGGAAAGCTCTATTACAGAATTGGAAAAAGATACAAAAACACTACTTTGGTAAAATACCAAAATGGATATCTCCTGTAGAGGCCTTTATTGAAAGGTGGGGCCAGCTAGGAAAACCGGACAAATGGATTACATATAAAGAACTGTGTAGAAAGAGAAATGATGAAAAGTATGAAATAAAGACAAAGGAGGAGTTGCAAAAAGAGGGATGGGAATTCAACTGGTTCTCCTACCAACAAATATATACCAGATTTAATAAGGACAAAGAAGAACCTGGCTTCTTTGAGGAGGAGACTGAGCTGGATAAGATATTACGGGATGACAAAAAGAAAAAATAGCAAGAATTTACAATGCCCTTCTTTCCAGACAGTTAGAAACTGAAGTAAGAGAAGCAATGATGAAGCGGGCGAGAAATATTGGAGAAACAATCACATTGGAAGAGTGGGAAAGTGCATGGAGGAAGATGAAAAAATTCACTGCATGAATTTTTCACCTGAAAGAGAATCACTTAAAAATTAGCAATAGGTGGTATTTAACCCCGTCCAGGTTAAACAAAATGTTCGGATCAAAGGAAAAAGATTGCTGGAAATGTGAAAAAGAAATAGGTACATTAAGACATATGTGGTGGACCTACCCGATTATTTACAAATTTTGGATGAAAATACACAGGATAATCCAAAAGATGCTCAATATAGAGTTTGATCTTAACCCTAAATTGTATCTCTTGAACATTACATCAATATTAACAGGAGGAGGAGGAGCATAACATTGGAGAATTTTGTCATACCCTTGCACGGCAGCCCACTTGATTATAATAGCTGCTAAATGGAAAAGTAAGGAAGAGTCACAGATAGAAGATTGGTTGTATAAGATACTAGAAATGAGAGAAAATGATAAATTGACATATATACTGAATAAAAAAACAACACAGAAAATAGAAACAGAATGGATGCTAGTAATTAATTACTCTAGAAAAAGGTGGAATGTAGATGTTGACATATAGACATGAGCATAGACGTAGGTAGCAAAAATACTAAGAGCAAGAGGTATGTAGAAATGGGAAAACAGACAATGTGCAAAACATAAACATGGAAAAAGATGAGAAGAGATAAGCAGGTAGTCCGCTTGTTGATTGCGTTCCCCCTGCAGGTACTGAGCCGCAAGGGACTGCACCGTCCGTTCGGCCCAGAGGAAGATGAGATCCGCTTCCTGTTGCAGGGACCGGGATCTCGAACCTCCTTGTTTCGCTATGTACGATCGGGCTGTAGTGTTGTCCGTCATCACCATGACGTGTTGACCCCTCAGGACTGGGGTGAAGTGTTGCAGGGCCAAGCGAGCCGCTCGTAGCTCCAACCAGTTGATGCTGTGCGTCTTTTCCTGTGGGCTCCAAATCCCTTGCGTCACTTGTCCCTGACAGTGTGCTCCCCAGCCCCGTAGGCTCGCATCGGAGGTGACCAGGATCGCCTGGGGTACTGTGAACGGAGAACCCTTGCTGACTGTCTTCATCTGAGACCACCAGGCCAGCGAATCCTTCACATGCTGTGGGAGGAGAAGGAGAGGGGACTTCCTCAATGCGATCTCCTTTTGGTAAGGCATCAGGAAGTTCTGCAGGGGTCTGGAGTGGAACCTTGCCCAAGGCACAACCCCAAAGGCTGATATCATAAGGCCGAGGAGTCTGGCTAGTAGGGACAGTGGTACCTTCCTTAGTAAACGAACGGTGCGAACTTCCCGTAGGAGGACCTCCTGTCGCTCCTTGGACAGGGTGATCTTGGAACGTTGTGTGTCTATTTCCACACCCAGGTGGACGATGGTGCGGGCAGGAGACAGGCTGCTCTTTTTGAAGTTCACCAGAAAACCATGGGCCTGCAGGTAGTGAATTGTGGTCTGCAGGTCTCTCCCTGCTTTGTTCAGAGAGGACGCACGCAGTAAGATGTCGTCCAAATATGGGTACAGGTGGATTCCCTGTGCCCTCAGGTTGGCGATTAGGGTGACCAGGACCTTGGTGAAGACCCTTGGTGCTGAGGCCAGACCAAATGGAAGGGCCCTGAACTGGAAGTGTTGATCCCCGAATGCAAAGCGGAGGTATTGTCTGCTGTCCTCGTGGATCATGATGTGCATATACGCATCGGAGAGATCGAGTGAGGCTAGAAAGTCTCCTGGTTGGAGCGCCTCCCTTATGGATGTAAGCGTCTTCATCCGGAACTTTCTGTATGTGATGTGTCTGTTGGTGTATTTTAGGTCCAGGATGGACCTCTGGCTGCCATCCTTCTTTGGTACTGTGAAGAAGAAGGAGTACACGCCTAAGAAGCGCTGAGAGGGTGGTACCTCTTCTATGGCTGCTATGTGTCTTAGGTGAGATATGGCTGTCGTCAGGTCTCTCGCCTTCTTTGGGTCTTTGGGTATTGGGGCTGGGAGAAATCTGCCCCTTGGCCTTGAGTCGAACTCGATTTTGTACCCGTGGGTGATTGTTGAGACGACCCACCTGTCCGTTGTCGAGTTCGACCAAAGCTGCAGGAACAGACTGAGGCGGCCGCCCACTGGGGGCGACCCCGAGTCAGGATTGTTGTCGCGAGCCTCCACGCTGGGCGTTGGAGCCTCCCCTTCTGCTGTTGTTGGGCTGCGGTCCAGTGTTCTGTCTGATGACGTAGTTTGGCTTAACCCATGGTGGGCGAAAGGAGTTGTAGTTTCGCTGCTTCCCGAATCCCCGAAAGGAACGAAAGGGACGAGAAGTCTGAAAGGGTCGTCTGCCGCTCTTCTTGTCTGGCTTCTTGAGTGTGGAGGGCATGGCCAACTTTTTGTCCTTTGTCTCGACTAGGATACCTTTTAGGGCCTCTTCCCCAAACAGTTTAAGGCCCTTAAAGGCCGCTGAGGCCAATGCTGCCCTGGTAGGAGTATCCACCTGCCAGTGCTTTAGCCAGACTGATCTCCTGGCCAGCGTGAGGGCCCCGATCGCACGGGCGGAAAAAATCATGGCGTCCTGTGCCGCGTCGGCTATGAAGAAGAAGGTACGCAGGAATCTAAGCAGAGACTTGTGCAGCACGTTTGGATCGAGCTCCTGGATCTCCATGAGCTCTTGCAGCCACACTATCGCCGCTCTGGAAAAAAGCGATATTGCCAGCGTGGATCTGACCCCGCATGCCGCGGAGTCGTGGGCCTTCTTGATGGCTGCGTCGGTTCTTTTTTCGTCTGGGTCCCGGAGAGAGCCCTCTCCTTCCTTAGGAGCCAGACAATTGGAGACGAGGGACGCGACAGGATTGTCGACCACTGGGGGCTTTAGGAGGTCCAGAAAGCGTTGAGTGGTGTTGTAGTATTTCTGAGCCACAGTGGTGCCCCGCCTTCCCATTGAGGGTTTTTCCCATTCGTCAGTTACCAGGGACCAGAAGGCCTCTGGGAAGGGAAGCTCCGGCTTCTTTGGGCGTGAGGTGCGCATCACTGCAGCGACCTTCTCGTTGGACGACGATGTCGATGGAGCTTGGTCTGTGTCTGTAGGAGTAATTTCTAGTGTTGCCATCACCCTAGTAAGGAGGGGAACATACCACTCTCCTTGGAAAAGGCGATCCGATTGGTCCTGGTCTGCAAACTCGGAATCAGAGATTTCTCCTTCTTCCTTGTCGGTTAGGATTACATCGTCGTGGGTCCCAGACGCCCTGACGACGTCGGTGAGGGCGCGCTCCTCATCCGAGGGAGGTAGGGACTCTGCAGAAGAGTGGGTGGAGGGAGGATCCTTCCTCTTCTTGGCCAGGACATCTGTGCCTCTTAATGGGTCCCTAGGGCCCTTGGACGCGGACTTAGCTTTTGCCTTGCCCGGTCCTGCTGGCTGCTGGGACTGCGCGTTGTTCGCCTGGTCCTTAGGGGGAACCCCCGAGGTTGAGGCGCTCGTGCCAGGCTCTTCTGACGAATCCTCGTCTGAGAGCAATGCCTTTGAGAGTAGCTGTAGGGCTGCCTTAATGGCGCCCTTACGCTTTCTACGACCCCCCCGCTGTGTGGGTCTAGCTCCCCTGGCCTTGGGTGGGTGAGCGGCCAACCCCTCGATGTCGGACTCTTCCCCGCTAGAGTGATCGTAAAACACTGGGATGCCATGGTGGTTTTGGCTGGTATGGCCCGTGGGTGCCTGGAGAGGCGGGGCCTGAAGGACTGGGGCCTGGTAGGGCTGTGCCTGAAAACCCACCGCCTGCATAGGCTGAGGCTGGACCACTGGTGGGAGGAAAACCTGATTTTGGTTACCCAAGCCCAGGGTCTGGTTCACCGGCCCCTGTGGCGGCAGGGCCTGGTAAACCAACGGTTGCTGCGCCTGGATAGGTACTGCCTGCTGAGGCATTGGTTGGAGCACCAAGGGCAGCTGGTGTTGCTGGGGTGGCACCTGGGCAGGCAAGGTCGGGAGGAGTGGAGGTTGGGAGGCCAGGGCCTGTGGGGGGGGTGCTTGAGGAGTTGGGGCCTGTAAGGCCTGCTCCTCCATGCCCAGGCTTTGTGGTGGTTGGCTCGGTTGGGGTAGGGCCTGGCTGCTTCCTGGAGTGGGGTCAGACAGCGAATGGGGTTCCCCATGCGGTGTGCCCCCCTCCCCCGAGGCAGCTGCGGCGGTTGCTTGGGGCCCGGTGGATGGTGAGGGCTCCGCATGGGAGCGCGAGTCCTCGCTCTCCCCTTCCCCCTCCTGCGCTCCGTTTGGCCTCCAGGGGGGTAGAATACGTGCCGTCCCCAAAAGCAGGGAGGGCACGATGCGTGGGGGAAGGGGCAGTTCGTCCCCGCTCCCCCCAAGGGCCCCTTGTACCTTCCTAGGGGCTCCTGCCCCTGGCCAGTCCTGGCAGCAGGCACCTGGCGCGTGCCAAGCACTCCATAGGGCCGGAGGTTCCATCGCGGTCCCGCTGGAGGCATCGGAGGCCAGCTTCTTCCTGGGCTGTGCTGGCCTCTTCCGTGGCTTGGCTGCTGCTTGGCCATCGGAGGCTTTCCCAGTCACGATGGCCTGGTGTGCCTTCCGGGCCGCGTCCCTCTGAGGGACGCCCACATGGGAGCCGGCAGCGGCAGCAATGGCGACCGCGGCTCCCTCAGCAGCGCTCTCCGCGTCCTCGGAGTGGCCGCGGTCGAGAATCACATCCCCGGCCACTCCGGAGTCCTTCCCCGCCTGCTGGGGAATCTCCTGGGCCTGCATGGCCTCGGAGAAAAGAAAACAGTAAGGAGAGAGGTGGGAGGGGGGAAGAGAGAGAGGAGGAGCAGGCTGGAGCCGACTGAGCAGCCGCACGGAGAGAGGAGAGGATTTTTTTTTTTTTAAATAGGCGGGAAATTCAAAAGGAGAAAGGCAAGGGCTGAAAAGCAGCAATGCCTGGGGAAGGAAAAAGGTAGGTAAAGGAACAAGAAAGTAAAAAGAATAAAGGTGGAGATAGAAATTCCAGACGGAGGAGATTTCTCAGCTACCTACTGGGCGAAGCAGGAAGTTAGAACTGGCCTCGTGGCTCCAGGATGGAGGAGATGAAGACAAAGAAATTTGAATATGAAGAGGCTTAATGTAACTTCCTGCTACACCTGGGCGGTGACTGACGAAACCAGATGTAAAGGAACCGCATCACCCCTCCCTCAGAGAATAATAAATTCTTTGAATTATTTTTATGTAGGAAGTCATGTTTTTACTAATATATAAATTGCATAGGAGGGAATAACGCAATAAGATATGTAAGCGAAAGGGAGGGAAGATGTTGACCTGTCTTTTCTTCTCAGTTGTATGTAGTATAAGTGTTAAAAATCACAATAAAAAAGAAAGGGGAAAAAAAGACGGATCTCTTCTGGCAGGCCTTTCCTGATTAGCCTTCCAGATAAAAAAACAAAACAAAACAAATCTACCTGCAATTTTATTGAATTTGTATTTGAAAATGTTAATATATTCTGCTGGTTAATTTCTATTTTATTGTTTTTTATGATTGAGGGGAGAGATGGGTATGGGATTGTTTTTTAACTGAGCTTTTAATGCTATAATATTTTATTGTTATATTTATGTTGTACTCTGCCTTGATTTCCCTAGGGAAAAGGCAGAATATAAATAAATTAGATGATGATGATGATGATGATGATGATGACAACGACGATGATGATGTTCAAGACACTGGCTTCAGGGAATTAGGACTCTGAGCTTTCCAGCCCAGTCTCAACCAAACATCCCCTGCCCAGCTGACATAAGGCCCTCACCCCCAGGATGCTCGTTGCTCTTCTCCCTCTTGAGATGAGTTTCCCCCATCTTAGGCTTTCTCTGTTCTTTCTCTGCCTCGTGGCCCTGAAGCAGTATTTATACCTTGTCCTTGGAAGTCTCTGGGACATCACCACTCTGCAAACTCTAAATGGTCAGTGCCTCTGACCTGTAATGATGCTCCCCCTAATAAGGTGTAACCTTACTCCAGATCCTAGTTAACCCTTTGTTACCTGATTGATGTGATGACAGATAACAGGGCTGTCTCTCCCATTATCACACTGGGGCTTTGGGGAGCTGACACGTAAAACATCTAGAGAGCTAAAGTTTCCCCACTATCAACTGAACACCTCACTATGCCTAGATACTGGATTACAGGGCACACAGCCATTTAGGAAAGCTGGTCCACTATTACTGATTTTATCACTGTTCCTGATAAGCCTCCAAAGAACTCTAGGTTTCACAGTTCTGAAAACCACTAGGCAGGATGAAACACTAACCTCATCCTGTATAAAATGGTGCTACTTCCATCTATAACCTGCGATATTATTATGAGAAAACATCCACAGATTTCACTTTAAAGTTGTTAGCATTTAGGTTTGCTGCATATCTCAAGATGGGGTGTGACTTTGTGTATATAAAAGCATTTGTATAAACAGTGAGTTCTCATTTGTACATTTTTTCAAACTGGCCCATTGATAAGTACTAGGAGGGAGGTATTGTTTGACCTTCAAACAATATTTACCATGTATACGGCTATTTTGTGGCCACATACAATAGAAAAGGCAGCAATTTCTTTTCTTTTCTTTTCCTTTTTTGTTTTTTGTTTTTTGTTTTTTGCATGGCCAAATTAATTTCTTTTATACCTCAATGTTAAAAATATACTTTCCAATCATGCTCACAAGAGCTCTGTGATAAGAAGGTCCTATAAAGGTGGCATGAAATAATGATCTTTTTGCCATCAAAATGGGAACTATATACATTTCTGATTCAGCACTTTACAACAGTCTTACAAAGGCTGAATTGTTTGATGATCACCCTGTACTGGTGATTGCATCTGTATGTTCAAGCTGAAGTCACTTTTCAACTCAAAATCAAACTTTGCATTCTGAAATAGGAATCAGAAAGCCAAGCATATTTTACCCAAAGAAAGGAGAAACCCCCTTACAGATGAGCAAACCCTGTTCATTCTCAGGTTCCCTTTACAGTTGCAACACTGAGACTGTATAGTCTTCACATTGTGATTGTACTACCATACTACAGATGGATGGTTTTTGCTTGAAAGCAAGCTCCTCATTTGAAAATCACATCCTATCAAAAATACGTATCACGTGAGATTTCTCTCTCATGTGTTTTTACAGGGTGTGTTCTGAAAGAAATAATTTTCCTGATGAAAACTGAGCTGGAATAGTCCCCATGTGAAGCTTGTACTACTAATAGATTAACCAGACCTAAGCTGTATACACTGAAAATGCATGATATTGGAATCATAGCCACCCATATTTGCTTCCGGAAATTGCCATAGCATTCCTTTTCTAGAAAAAGCACCCTCTTTGACAATTAAGAACTGTTGCCTATTTGTCCATGGCCTGCCACAAGAAAGTACAGTTTAGGGATGGACAAATGCATGAGGGATAGGGACCAAGTTTCAACCTAGCACACTGCACTGGTATGTCTGGTTTACTGGAAGTGATGTCAAGTCACTTGCAATTCCCATTTCAGCCAGTCTGTAACCAATTTTGAAAGTGCTAGAGGTCTTGTGGTGATTCAGGACAAGGCAAGACTAACTGTTGTGTTTATGGACAGTTTCATGTATTTGGTGTGATTTAGGGCTGAAAATTGTTCTTTTTTAAATCTGGGGGTTTTGCTTCAGGGATGGCAAAAGTGGCACTCAAATGTGTCATGCAGCCCATGGAACATACTGTACTTTCCCCACTTTGGTATAGCTGAACGCCTCAGCCGTATATAAACATTTAATTTAAAGTAAAACGTTAGAAACAGCTATATTTTCTAAACATCAGAGCATGCACGAGCACTCTCATTAAGATGCATATACCAAGGTAGTTGAATAATCTGCAAAATTTGCCTGTTCATTCAAATGTGTCTAAGAAGTTTGCCTATTTTGAGTTTGTGTCTTTTATGTGGATGACTTCTAATTTACAAACAAATTAGAAGGGACACCTTTGGAAGAAAATATTTGTCATCACTAGACTGCCTGTAGCTGTCTCTTCTGTCTAAACAAAACAGAATATCATGCACTAGTGTAAAACTGTTTATTTGCTTCTGTCCTCTGGAAGAGGAGAATGTGAATGTTTTGTGAAACAATTTTAAACAGCTGATATTAAGGACTGGATGCTGTAGTCTTGCCAAATCATTTGGAATAAAGAGATAAAATATTTATGTTAACAGGCCCAGATCTTCCAGACCAATGGAGCTGTACTTGCTTTAATCTAAAAACAGAGAATGGGAGTCCCAATGCAATACACAAGTAAGAACAGCAAGTTTTAATATGCCAGCCTAGGTAGACACAGATCCAAAATAAAGGACCTCCGAAATAATATTTCTGACTCAACTGAGTGCACAGAAGAGCAGAACAGATGAGGTGGAATGAAAAACAAATCAGTTTTTAAGTCCACACACCTTATTCACCCAGTTGTCATTGCACCTGCTTCTGACTTCAAATATATCCATGCCTAGCCCACTTTATTGTTGTTGCCTTTCAATATCATCCCTACTTTCTATCATCCATGAAGCAACTTCCAATCTTTTCAATGGGTATTCAGTTTTCTGTAGTTATCTTTATAATACTTGTTTCACTTATTCAAACAAACTACTGTATAACTAGCACTACCTTCTACATCCTCAGTCATCCTGTCTCACCCATGTTGCTTTTTTTCTTTTTCTTTGGCCTCTGCAAACAGGCGGAGAAGAAAACAATTGACTTTGTTTGAAGTAGTGACAGAACAGAGATTTCCGAGCCAAAAACCCCAAGCTGCTCTTCAAGGCAGAGGAAATGACAGAGGGCCTGACAGCTTCATTCCGATTAGTTTGCTGCTGTCAACCATGCACTCCCTTTGGGATTCAGTAAACTTAATTCATCAGTTGCCGAGACTCACACGATCAAAAAGAAATATATGTGCAACTTACTGCTAGCTGTGTGGTGAAGTAATAATTCTGTTCTATCATGAGCCAAATCTTTCCTCAGCACTGGCTGTAGTAAATGGGGGAAATTGCCTCAGTATACACTGAGGCACGCACACAAGGGGCTCCTTTGCCTGAGTAAAATTTAGAAAAACAAACTGGGTTGCTGTTAAGTTCCTACATGCTGTGGGCCAATTTTCAAGCATGTCTATATCAATTATTTATTCCATCAAATACTCCATTTCCATATTCACTCCCAAAAGCTCAGATGTTTGCTTCACAATACTGCGAATGGAGAATGGATGAGAAACAAGTGATTTGTCCAGCAAAGAGAAGTCTGAGGCTGTTGTCATTGCAACTTGTTGCATTATTTTATTCTTGTTAATGGCATTCAGGAATCAGAAAATTGATCATACTACCTTTAGCTTCACACACACACACTGAAAAATCAGCAACTTCTACAATGAAAGCAAAAAGTTAAAGGAAAGAAGAGACACAGGAGGATTATCTACACAGTGAAATGGAGTGGGAGGCACATGGGGCCAAAAATGTTTCTAAAAATTCCATGTGGAGGTGGTAGTGTGGCCCTTCAAGTTTCCATGGGAGGCAGTTAAGCCCCCCAACCACTTGTCCACCCCTAGTTTAGAAGCTCTATTTTGCCACACATGACTTATATTGTATTAAGCTCCAATCTTGGTTCTTGAGCTATGTTTGCGCTTACAACTAGTCAAACAAGTATGCCGTAGTTGGCTTCTTTGTTAATAGAATACACAATGGCCTAGATCAAACAATAATATCTCTGCTTAATAAGTTGAAATATAAACAAGCATTTCACTTTCTCGCACTGTCTCTTTGCTCCTCCCCTCATGTTGCTCCTGAATGCAATTAAAGCCTTCAATAAACCACAATCTCCCTTATCAAGCCAAGATATGATTGTCTAAATGTTTCCAATGAAGACCAGTTCTTGCTATCTTCTGTCGAATTATGACATGTTTTTGTCAAATTATGAGTTACAACAGTAATTCAAATATAAATTAACTTCACACAATTAAAATTTTACACCATGTTGGCTCAGTTCATCTAACTTTTAATCAGAGAAGAGGAAGGGTCAAAACTGTAGCCTTATTTATATGAGGACAATTATTTCTTGGCACCAAACAGAACTATTACTTCTAACTAATTCTTCAAATGATTTCATTTTGTTATCCTGGAATTGAAAAATGTACCTTACAGAGTCAATTGCTTTTGAATAGTAGCATATTCAGTGCAACATATCAGATAAAGCTATTTATATGCATACTGTACATTGTGGCCCTTTTTATGAGCATGTAGTGGAGGAAAACAGAAAAATGACAACATTGTAAAAAGGTAGGATTTCTGAACCCATGTGAGAAAAAAATAAATGTGTTACATACATTTCCACTGTAATTTTCTATTAATGAAATACATGAAAAATGTAAATGGATCTGCCCATTCAGTTTTCAAGAAGTATAAATCTCAAAGAACTGCATACATTCTGGAGAACTTTATTTAAATTTTTAACATGGAATACTACTTCATTTGTTTTATAATCAGAATGTTAGGTTTCATCCTTAATAGTGTATCCAAGTTTGGGCATTGTACTTTGACAAATGTACTTTGACAATAATTTGGACAAATCTGAATGGATTTGGACCAAAAATTATAATAATGTATCAGGAATATTTTGCTTTAAAAAATGGACTTTTTAAAAAATGAGGAGACATGATATTTAGGCTAGAAATACCATGTGTCAATTATAGGGCTCACAGAGAGGATGTATGTGTTCATTATTAGTACTTTTCTTCATTTTACCCCAACAGCTTCTCTTAGAACATGCATTTTCTATTAGATTTTGCAGATCCAGACATCTTATATAAAGTGCTTTTCAGGGCATAGAGGAGGGAAGCTCTTTGGCAAGCTTAGAGATTCTTGACTCACTTTCACCCATAATAACGTAATTCTGTTAACAATAGAATGGTTGTTATCTTGGTTCCAAAGAGAAATCCTGGATAGAAATCCATCATAAAATGTGGCAGAAATACTTTGGAATTCTGTTAACAATAGAAGGGTTGTTATCTTGGTTCCAAAGAGAAATCCTAGATAGAAATCCATCATAAAATGTGGCAGAAATACTTTGGAATTCTGTTAACAATAGAAGGGTTGTTATCTTGGTCCCAAAGAGAAATCCTGGATAGAAATCCATCATAAAATGTGGCAGAAATACTTTGGAATTCCTTATTCATATTCAATAGAGTTAGGGACTCAAGAAAGCAGCAAAGCTGTAACTTCAAAATTTTGATTACACAAAATCATCCAAAAGCAATTACTGCTTCAAAAATAATAACAATGGCTTTTTACAGTGGCACCTACTTCAAAAATTACAGGGCTCACACAGAGGCTGTAGTATATGTTCTTTATTAGCACTTTTCTTCATTTCACTCCAGCAGCTTCTCTTAGAACATGCAGTTTCTATTAGTGTTTGCAGCTTCAGATATCTTATATAAAGTACTTTCAGGGGATGGAGGAGGGAAGTCTTTGTTGCAAAGATCTATTCTGTTGAAGAACACTAGTGATAGTGAACTTAATTTCTACTACCAAAACTTTAGGAATTACACATCTCTTCATATGTTTATATATAAGAGAGTCTGTGTCTGTAGAAGAGGACCAGTTCACCTGACCAAACAGACTGGTCAATCATGTAACTGCATCGGCTCATAATCATACACCCACATTCATTGCAACCCCATTCTGCTCATGCTCCACAGCTTTACACTGCGCATAGTGCTAATACAGATGAAAAGGAGGCATTATCCTAGGACAATCACATTAGAGCTATAGCATGAACCAAAACCCTAGTCCATGTGACCATTTGACTTCATGGCAATGATAGGCTTTAGACAGTCTGTGCTGACTTTTGCCCAGATTGCTAGAGCCTTACCAACTTGTGTAATTGTGTACCGGGTGCTTTCATACCTTGCCCTACCATTAGGAAGAGCAAAGTGGTCAGTTCAGGCAGATGATTTTGGGTGCCATGAAAAAAGCAGCAAGCTGTTTATCATATGTCTAGAGTACTACACACGTTGACTGGGAATGGATGGCAGTGGCATAATTTGCTGCTGTCTCCAGGAGCTGTCTCCAGGAGCAAAATTACACTGCTTAAAAAGCTACAGTGTAATTAATGCACGAGAAGCCAAATCAAATCCAGACCTTGTTTGGCACATGGTAAGTGGCAACTTATTGAAGATAGTTGTCACACCCCTTATATCCACATTAACAGTCTAGCTCTGCTTGCACTGATTCAATTTGGTTGTGTAAGATGGCCCCAGCCATAAATTATTTTGGGCATGGGCAACATAAGGTTCCATCTCCATTGCAGGCATCTCCATGATGGTGGCAGGCAACAGTGAAGCCAATACAAGCTAGAGTCAAACATGCTATATACAGAAAGAGTGAAGTAAAGGAGGATGCAAGGAGAAAAACTATAAATTACAACTGTTGTTAGGCGAGCTACAAAACAAACCAAAGACTATAGTGTATTTGTGCATGGAAAGGAAATTGGACCCATTGTATACTGGAAGAGCACTAAGGCTAACAGTTAGCAACTGAGGCAAAATGTGAATGTACAGTCCTGAATTCTTAGGCAGGAATAAACAAGATCTTTACTAATATATGTAGGGTACCTTTTGACTCACAATAGTAACCACAGCCTCCCCCACAATACACAAACCAATCATTGTTATATCTGGACAGCTTACTCTTTTAGCCCTTTTTCCTTTGGGTACTAAGTATTGTCTGTACAGTCATTTCAAGAAAACTACAAAAAGTAAACACATACAATCTGGTCTGTTCCACAAAGTAGTCCTCTCCTAGCTCTCACACCTTATTTCCTTTCAGAGGTTTTTTTTAAATCTATAAATGCATTTAACATATCCATTTTTCACTGACACTTCTAGGAGAAAAGAAATATTAAAAATTAAATATTCCAAAAAATTAAAGTTCAGACAGTGGAGTGTGGTATTCTCCCCAGAACACAGTTCTGAAAACTGGGCTAAGACAGGTGAATCCCATTTTCTACTCCTCAGTTTACCTTAGTAACAGTATCTCATCGGAATACCTGCTGGGCTCTCCAACAATGTGAAACTGACATCTTAAGAATATTTTTATTAGATTTTGAATCAAAGTAAATATTATAGTAACTTTACAAAGATACGAAAGCAACATCGTCAAACAGCATACAAACTTGCAGACTAGTTTTTGCAAGATTGGCAATTGTCTTAAAGATGCTTGTGCACTCCAAAGAAAAGCAGTAGTGCAGCAGGAACGTTCCACCTTCCATGCTGCCTTACCATGTGACATCGTCATTCTTTTGTTCCAGTCCCGTGGGGGACCGAGGTAAAACCGCATCTTTTTGCAAACTGGAAAAGCCTGTTAGCAAAAAGACGTGGTTTTACCTTGGTCTCCCACAGGACCAGAAGGGCAAAAAACCAGAAGAACGATGACAACGGAACCTTCCTGCTGCACTGCCACTTTACTTTGGAGTGCAGTAAGCATTTTTAATTTCAGTGCACTGCAACATCAATAATATGCAACCCTTTCTCTTTTGTTTCCTTACCCCACTTGCTGGCAGATACTGCTTCAGAAATGCACCGTTTTAAAAGGACCATCCTCATGCAGATTTTACATCTGCAGTCAATACACTGTTCTAGAGGAGGAAAGGCCAGAACACAAATCAGATGTGGAGAGGCTTGTGCTGTACTTCCCTGCTAGCATTTGCAATTTTTAAAATATGGTATAAACAAGAATGATGAACTGAGCTCAGAAAGCTGTACAACTGAGTATTCACAAAGCTATCTGGTACTTTCTTCTTTTCTAACAATGTCCTGCTTTTGTTGATGCTACATCATTCCAGCCATGTGTTTGGACTGCTGAGAAAGAGCACCTAGGCAGAAAAGTAAAGCAGCTGAGTAAATGGGTGTCAGTACATAATAGGTTGGAATCTGGAGCTCCAAAATCTAATGCACTATTGTAGAACCCATTTGTTAAACCATGCTATTAAACACTATAATCCAGCACAAACATCAAAACAGAAAGAGGTCTGACTATTTTCCAGCTGCAATATGCAATTCTGTCTGGGGATTATGATGTTAATAAAAGCTCTCCAAAATGCATTAACAAGAATTTTCATAATATTTCTTCATCAAGATCCCCTCCTCCAAGAATAGCTCTTTATTGCTATAGAAACTAGGAATGAGATAGCTCTCATCTGTCACAAGGATCAAAATTTAATATGAGGCCGCTGTGCCAAGTCTTTCAGGCTTGATAAGAATCCCATACAGTCCTACATCCCTTACTAATATTAAAGTCCTGCCAGTTTGCCTTTTCTGACCCAGAAGAACATCTCAGAGATAATAAAAATTACAAATCAACTCACAAAAAACAGATATGGTGGCCATATATCCTATTTTATAGTTTGAAGAGATGTCAATTCCAAATGTGGTTTTAAAAAGGAGGACAGCGAGGGGCCCTGAAATTATCCACATCCAGTTAGCACCTGGAGAGCAAAATGAGCAGGTACACAGGTATCCTGGTCACTGTCTTCCCTGGTACCATAAAATGCATTGCATTTCTGCTTAAATTAATCAGTTTCCCCCAAATCTGTGTGCATGTTCACCCAAACCCATGTAAATTTTATGCAAATCTGTGTCCTCATTTTTGTGTAAGCAACCAGCCTACGAAAGAAAGATGCAGGTAGATAAGAAGGCAGCAGGCCAAGTGACGAGGGATGTTAGAATAATGGAGGCAAAGACATGAAGTCATTCTTTGGTTTTGGCCCTGTACTACAACATTTGGGTGATTTATTTAAAGAATTTATATGCAGTCCTTCATAAAACAAAGAAACACTCAGGTATTAGAATCATAAATTTGGAAGAGATCACAAGGACCATCTAGTCTAACCCCCTGCCCTGCAGGTATACCTAATCAAAGTACTCCCAACAGATAGCCATCCAGCCTCTGTTTAAAAACCTCCAAAGATGGAAATCCCACCATGCTCCGAGGCAGTACATTCCATTGTCAAACAGCTCTTACTGTCAGGAGGTTCTTCCTAATGTTTAGCTGGAATCTCTTTTGCTGTAATATGAGTCCATTGCTCCATGTCCTAGTCTCTGGAGCAGCAGCAAACAAGCTTGCTCCATCCTCAATATGACATCCCTTCAAATATTTAAACATGGCTATCATGTCATCTCTTAACCTTCTCTTCTCCAGGCTAAACATACCCAGCTCCCTAAGCCATTCCTCATAGTGCATGGCTTCCAGACCTTTTACCATTTTGGTTGTCCTTCTTTGGACACGTTCCAGCTTGTCAACATCTTATTGTATTATATCCTATTACATGTACACATAATCTATGATGTTATGCATCATTTGGGGAGAGGTGAACAGGGGCTATTTTTCACACTCCCAACCCCTTGGAGGGCTGAATCAAGTATGCCAAAAAAAGGAAGCAGTGGTCACATGATGTCACTTCTTGTTTCATATTATAAGCTGCTGCTGTTGCCACTGCCCCCTTTATGGCAGTATTTGGGTTGAAGGGAGGGGAAAAGAACTATTTTGGATGTGGTTTGTGGGAAAACTGCCAAGAGGGGGAAAAAATTAGACTTAGGGGTGAGGGAAAAATCTTCGGAGGCTCCAGGAGCCATAAGAGGGATCTTGGGGTCATGTGCAGTCCATGGATTGCACTTTACCAGCCTCTGTACAAGAACATCCTATAGAGTATTCAAAAGTAGCCAGCAAGATACTTTTGGAAAGTTCTTACACACAGCGTATCAACAGCCCATCTCTTCTGTTTGTCTTATCAGCAACAGAGGTATTTGGTGGCACTAAACCTGGAAATGCCGCACAGCCAGTATGATCAGTAGCCACTGATCAACCATCAAATTTGTTTAATCCACCTTTAAAGCAATCTAAGCTAGCAGCAAGACACATCTTGATGTACTGCTGAATTCAATAAGTTCCATGGCATGCCTAAGAAAAACCTCTCTTACTTAGGAGATTTTCAAACAGGAGCAAAAAAAAAAGTGTCCCCGTCTTGCAATCTTCTCTCTCACCCCTCTCCCATCCCTGTTAGGCCAAAAAAATAAAAAAAATTCAAACATACCTTAATTGTGGCTTCTTGCCTTGGCAGGGCAGCCCAGGAGTGAATGCAGCTCAAATAGAGCTCCTTTCCATCCTGGATTGAAATCCCAGCTGCTCTCGCGAGAAGATGAGAGCATGGGAAATTCAAAAATAAAAAGCAAAATAAATCCCAAAAAGTGAAAGCAAGCACAAAAACACACTTAAAACATAACAAGTAACCTGGGAAGGGTACAAAAAAGTGTGTCACTTACCTGAATGTCCCAATCTCACCTGGAAGTGTTCTGGCATGGACCTCCCATTGACGCTAGCATCGCACCAGCATAATGGGGCGCCTTTTCAGTCACAGGACATTCCGTGACAGAAACAGAATGGGGGAATCTATTGATGGCTTAGCCTGTCAATAAAAAGCAGTGCCAGGGTAACAACAGCCGAAGTGGATAGAAAGTAGATCTAAATCTACCATTGGATCTCTAAGCAATGCACAATAAATCAGACTTTTAAACCTCCTACTAGCAGTGGAACACTAACTTTTAAAATGGGCCAGCTGGCCCATTTTAAAAGTTAGCGTTCCACTGCTAGAGGAGAAAAGTAGTTTTGTTTCTATTTTTAAATACTGTAGTAGGAGGTTTAAAAGTCTGATTTACTGTGCATTGCTTAGAGATCCAATGGTAGATTTACCGGTAGATCTACTTTCTATCCACTTCAGATTTTTTCTATATTAACCTATCACAGGAGTACAGTATATAAATAGCACAGGAGTACAGTATATAAATATCATATTCTTCTCTCATGGTCCTAACCATATTTACTTGGGAGTAAGGAGATTATCAGACGCTCTAAATATGGCATTATCACAACACCAGGAGATCGCTAAAGGGCTTTCTTTTCAGACGATGTCATTCCCCTCTCGTTATGCTCCACTTCGGCTGTCGTTACCCCGGCACTGCTTTTTTATTGACAGGCTAAGCCATCAATAGATTCCCCCATTCTGTTTCTGTCACGGAATGTCCTGTGACTGAAAAGGTGGCCATTATGCTGAAGTGGGTTAAGATTAGGCACAATCCTCTTCTGACAGAAATCCCATTCTTCTGGCAGAATACACTTCTCTGACAGTTGATGTCAGGTAATTGCATGCAAAGCAGTCTGTTGGAAGAACTACTCTGCTGGCTAAGATCTGGTGGCAAAAGAGTCAACAAGGGCTAAGGGAAGAGCTGAGTTATGCCAGATGTGAACATCCCCAGGCTAAGGAAACAGCTACAACACTAGCACAGAGTTAAGTTGAGGCTATGGCAGTTCTAAGTAATTTCCCGCACTCCTAGGTTGGGAAGAGTTTGGATTCAACTTAGTTTCGCCTGGACTGTTGTGATGTCAGCTGGTCCTCAACTATCTTGACCACTTAGGACTTCACTCTAAATTAGGCTGATTACACAGAGAGAGGTTGGCATAACTAGGAGACTACTTTTGAGAGCTGAAGTCAGTTCTAGAACTGAACACAAGTTTAGTATGTGCTCAGGGGTACCCCGTTCTTTAATTCAAAGTGCCTGTCTTTTTTACCTGGTTCTAGTCAGTATATCTTGTGGTTCTAATGATATACTAAATAGATCTGACAATCCTGCTGTTCACTCACACCTGGAGTAACACCTGTGAAACAGTTATGGAATTTTAGAAGGCCTTTAGAGCTTCAAGTCAAGGAAACTGTTCTCACATAGTCACATTTGTGTTAATCCCCAAGAAAAGTGAATAATGTCCCTGATGTAAGGACAGGAAGACCAGACTCTGCACACAGAAGCTATCCATGATTAAATATTGATTTTACATTACAGCTATTCATTATCTCCACAGTATGAGGCATCCTGTGATTCTTAATTAGCCTAGTGGATAGGGCAATGACCTAAAACCCAATACCTGGTTAACTCGAGAGACCACAAAACAAACTTTGAAATAGTTGTGCAAACAGTACATAGTTTCTACAGAATTATGTATACATACACATACACATATCTTTTTAATTCAATATTTAAGTACAAGTCTAGTATTTTTCTAACACACCATTTATACTCAATGTGTAATGTTCCAAATAACTGAAATAGTAATACATTATTCTCCTTTTTAGTCCACTTTCATTCCCCATCCTTCTTTTTAAAAAATTAAAATAAAAAACAATCCCAAAAAGAAATATAATAATGCTAAATACAAATCTGTTTTCCATATTCTTGGAGCCCTGGTGGCACTGTGGTTAAATGCCAGTACTGCAAGCCACAATGTTATGAGTTCGATCCCAGAGGGCTCCAAAGGTTGACTCAGCCTTCCATCCTTCCATAGGTCAGTAAAATGAGTACCCAGCTTGTTGGGGGCAATTAGCTAAATACATTGTAAACTGCTTAGGGAGTGCTTTGGCACTGATAAGCAGTATAGAAATATCAATGCTATTGCTATTGCTATATTCTGTTTGGTATGCAAAGCATTATATTAGATACAGTGCAAAAAAATGACATTCCAGAAATAATTAATATTTGATCCAATATTTAACATGAACAATTCCAGACCATACTGAAATATTTCTATTTTACAGTGCATTAAACAATAAAGTAGCCATTTTATCTCCATCTCAGCAAGCACTGCCAAATGTCATGCAATACCTCTACACTTAACAGTGACTTACCCAAGTCACCCATCTTGGGACTTAATTTAACTGTAGACCTCATGGCTAAAACATCCAGCTAAATCTTGGGATTTCCATCCTTCCTCTCCTACCTCCTAGCCTGATTAAAATTTCTTGAGAACTCAAAAGTCTGCACACTAACATGGAATTGAACTGACTCGTATAACGGTGTGGTCCACATGTAGGTTTTGGATTACTGTTGTTGTTGTTTTGGATCAACATAGCTACCTTCATTTTCAGTATCCTACAATTCATTTCAAAGCACCAATTAAGTTCATCTGAACTGATCGAACTTGGGGGTGGGGGAGAACATCAATTATTTAAATATTTCTGACAACTCTCCAGCCAAATGTTTTAGTTCTCCTTGATACACTAATTTTATATTAGAACTTTCAGTAATTTACCAAATTGGGTTGGTTTGGACCAAGTCAGTTCAGCTTAATTTGTTCTGGTGTGGAACAGCACAGTCTTAAAAAGGAATGAAAGGGGAGGGGAAAAACAAAAGAAGTGCGACAGCACCTTTAACACTAACTGGTTTTTTATTTTTTAATGCTCTTTCATAGATATAAACCCACTTCTTTGGTTGCAGTACAGAGTGATAATAAATGCTCAGGTATAAAGCATATTTAAACAGTTGTGGGAGTGGGAAAACTATTATTTTATTGCCCATTTCATTTAGGTTGGTTCATCAAACCAAACATTTAATTTCTATTAACTTCCTTTATTAGTTAAACATGCTATTATTTAAAGTTTTAATAATTAAATTTTACCATTTTTATTTCTTCAATATTTATTATTTTAAATTAAATCCATCATGAGACATCAGTAATACAAACCACACGGTACTCCCTAGGGCAGTGATGGCGAACCTATGACATGCGTGTCAGCACTGACACGCGTAGCCATTTGGGCTGACACGTGGCCATAGGCCTCCTCCCCCCCTGCCCGCAACCTCACCACCCTCCCTAAAGTGGCGATCGGTTGCCACTTTAGGGAGGGTGGGAGAGTGGAGGAAAGTGGCGGGCGGGGGTACGAAGCCCTGATCGCCACTTTAGGGAGGCAGGGGGTGGAGCCTTCCCCCCACCTGGCCACCCTCCCGAGGTCTGCCATGCTTCCCCAGAGCCGCCTCGGAAAGGCCGGGTAAGCCAGCAGGCGGGCAGGAGTCTGCCCAGCCTCTCCATGGCCTTCCCAAGGGATCTCTAGAGCTTTGAAGCCCCGGAGCCACCTCGGGGAAGCCAGGGAAGGCAGCGGGAGGGAAGGAGAGACTCTGCCCAGCCTCTCCCTGGCCTTCCCGAGGGTGCTCCGAGGCTTTGAAGCCCCAGAGTCACCTCGGAAAGGCTGGGAGAGGCGGAGGGCGGGAGGGACTCTGCCCAGCCTCTCCCCAGCCTTCCTGAGGGGGCTCCAAGGCTTCGAAGGCCCAGAGCCACCTTGGAAAGGCCGGGGAAGGCAGTGGGTGGGTGGGAGGGAGTCTCCCCGGACTTCCTGAGGGGGCTCTGAGGCTTTGAAGCCCCGGAGCTGCCTTGGAAAGGCCAGGGAAGGCAGCGAGTGGGAGTCTCCCCAGCTTTACCCCAGCCTTCCCGGGGGGCCTCCAGGGATTTGAAGCCCCAGAGCTGCCTCGGGGAGGCCGGGGAAGGCGGTGGGAGGGAGTCTGCCCAGCCTCTCCCCTGCCTTCCCGAGGGGGCTCCAGGGCTTTGAAACCCTGGAACCGCCTCAGGAAGGCCAGAGAAGGTGATGGGAGGGCAGGAGGGAGTCTAACCAGCCTCTCCCGGGGCTTCCTGAAGGGGCTGTGGGGATTGAGAGCCCCATATAGCCTCTTTGGGAAGGTTGGGAGGGGTGGAGGGAGCGCGGTGTAGAGGCTTTTCAGCCATCCCACTCTCCCAAAGCCGCAGCATGGTTTAGAAAGCTCAATAGCGCCTTTGGGAAGGGCGGAGGGGGACTAAAAAGCGCCTTTCCCACCAACCTCCCGCTCTCCCGGGGCTTAGCTCTCCCCCCACAATGGAGCCAAGCCACAGGAGAGCAGGGAATTGAGTGCCTGACTTGCTCAGCAAGCACTCCATTTAAATCAGATCCTCTTCCTTGAGTGGGAGGGAGAGAAGCTGATTTAAATGGGGTGCTTGCTGAGTAAACCGCAAATAATCAAAACCACGAGAGTGAAAGCTGCGAATGTGGAGGAACAACTGTATACATTTATGTTATTTAAACAATAAATATAATGAAATAATGTTTTTTCCTCAAAGTGACACACAACCCAAGTTATGCTCAGTTTTTTGGCGAAGTTTGACAGACCAAGCTCAAAAGGTTGCCCATCACTGCCCTAGGGACAAGGAAGGCAGGCTGATTTCCATTCACCACCAGTAAGACTTGTAGAAGCCAGTTGTTTTGATGCTAGCAAATCTGCTTTAATTTCAGTAAGGTTTGTAAGGATTCAGGTTGGTGGTAGTAGCAGCAAACCTGCTTCTATTGTTAGAAGGCTATATATGAATCTGAAGACAACAGCAGCATCACCAGGGCAGAGGGAACTTCTAAGATGAAATACAAGAAGTCTGAGTAGCTATAGAAAAAGTAGAGCATTGTGTGAGACCACTTTGAGATTTGAGAGGATCCCGGGATTGCTATCTGTCTTCACTATTGGCAGCAAATGAACAGGGATCAATTGCTGGGGCATTACAGAATCACTAATGTACTACAGCAGCTTAAGAGGCAGCACCAAGCTTGGGACACAGGCAAAAAAGTCCCAGCAGCCAGGCAACATTGATAGAACAGGAACAAACAGTGTTGAATCACATGCAGCAATCAATTTCTCCCCACTCCCCTGCAAAAGGGATAGACATTCTATGATGGAGGAAATAGGATGAGCAAAGTAGGGCATCATGAAAGTTTCCAGTGTCAGCAAATATCCTCAAATGCCTTGGTGAGATGGTGATAGTAGACTAGGTATTCCTTGCTGTACTCTTCAATGCAGTACTTAAACTCTGAATCTTGTGGATGCTTTTAAGGGATGTAGCTTAGTGCTCCCCAAAAGTAGGGGGCTTGTGTCACTCTAGAAGGATAGCCTTACTTAAAGGTCTACAGCTCTGTTCAGTTTCTTAATCTACCAGTGCTATTACCTTGGCCAACAATTGCTGCCTGCCCATTAACCAACTCACTGCCTTTCAGTGAAATACTTCAACTCTGACCAACCCATTTTGTCTTTTCTGCACTATACAGTGAACTAATATTTCAACTCTGAACCTCTGAGATACTGTTTGGGGTGGGGGGGGGTGTCTGCCTGCAAGGGGTGCATTTGATTTAACAGCTCCTGCTCTGTTCAACTACTTGGACAGCCTACCTCTCCAACCTTTACCAAGCATTGCTGCCTGCCTTCCCAGTACATTAACCCACTCTAACTCTGGTATGTTAACTGGCTCTTCTCTGACACAGTTCTTCAACTGTAAAATTTGGGGATGCTTTTAGGACATACAAAGGTGCTCCTAATACTAAAGAGAGAGACCTGGGACAAAAACTGTATGAATTGGCAACACTCAACTAAAGTACCTTAAAAATTTATTTATTTTTGGTTCGAAGACATAGCCATGTTTCAGCATAAAAGATATAAAGGAATCCTGTAGGACCTTTGAGACAAACTGAGAAAAAAGAAATTTCTAGCCTAAACTTTCATGGACTCCAGTCCACTTCATTGTTATAGGATTCCTTCATATCTTGCTTTGTTTTTGTTGTTACTGTACTGTAGTTCGTTTGAGGTGGGGGCACATATTTTTAAAATGTACCTAACCAAAACAACAAGAACCAACAACTCTGAAGCTACCTGTTTGCAATTTGGCATGGTGAATGCTCTCATTAGGATCTATAGTGTCTCAAAATATAACTCAGATATGGGGTTTTTTAAAAAAAAAAACAACAACCAAAAGTTATAGCCATTTTGGTCTTCCAATACCTGACAACAGGAGGACCATCAATAAGGATTTCTGACTCTCAAATCAGATTTGGGATCTGGACTAGACTGAATCAGATGTAAATTAATTTAAACTAATCAAGACTGGAGCTGAACTGCTGAATCATGCTCCTAACAGCAGCAAGGGGCCTTTGCAGAGCTCTATTACACCTATACAGTGGTCCCTCCGTATCCGCAGATTTAAGTATTCACGGCTTGAAAATATTCTTTAAAAAATAATAATCCAAAAAGCAAACCTTAATTTTGCCATCTTATATAAGGAACACCATTTCACTATGCCATTGCATATAATGGGACTTGAGTATTCACAGATTTTGGTATCCACGGGAGTCCTGGAGCCAAACACCAGCGAATATGAATGGACAACTATATTGGAAAATGTGTTGACCCATATGAACTCCTGCTTGCAATCTGACATGACACAACCCAGACAAGTTCCTCACCTAGGTGAGAACAAGGCTGATAATTCACAGCTCAGTGATGAAGTGGGCTATAGTACCAGCAAATTTATTTATCTAAAATGCAACAAAAGTATCTTGTTTTTGTCAAATGAATGTTTATCATAATACAAAATATATAGGAGGCTATAACTATGAACAGACTTAATAGTAATTTTTATTGATATTAGTGAGAATTTTTTTAATAACCACATTTACGAGTAGAATCACACTGCAAAACCACCAAATTATTGGAATACACTAAATTTTCCTGCAAAATCAATTATTCTATTACTCAGAAACTAATGGAAAAAAATCTCCACTGGATTTGAAGAATGAGAAAATTGGGGCCAGATGGCTATTTAAAAAGTCAGAGATGTTTTTATGTGCAAATCCTTATGCATCACTTAATTGTTGGCATACAATTAGCCACCAAATTGTGCTGAAAATTGTAATTAAGTCCAAATACAATCACCAGCCACTACCTTCAATATGAAGTCATTAAGTCACCCACAGTGCTAACTCATTGTTCTAGATTATAAAGTAAACTATCAAAGTAGATCTCAATTTTTCCCTAGCCTCTTTTGAGAGTTGCTGAGCCCACCTTTGTCTATTAAGAACATTATCTATGGGTGAAGTAATGAGTCATTTGGTAGACATAGAACCACAGGAATACTCCCACCTCTTTTCTGGCAGGAATAGTTACAAGGAAACACTTCCAGCTCCTTACTATACGTTTCATAAAAACTAGCATTATATGGGAGGCATGTGGGTGTAATTCATGTCATCTGTGAAACATCTAACATTCTGAACTCAAATACCGCATTAATTAACAGCAACTAAAATATTTTAAATAAAGTATAGCCCCAAATTATTGACAGTTCACAAAATTTCTCTAATGCTGACCAACCTTGTATTGTGGTATTAGGCAGTTATTAGCTATACATACACCATCCCCCCCCCGTGTGCTACACCTCCCTCATAGTACACATGCTACTTCTCCGTGCCGCCCTCCCTGCGCTCATGCCACCCTCCCCGCACTCCATGCCATCCTGTGCTGCCTTCCCTGCACTCGCACCGCCCTCCCCACACCCTGTGCTGCCTTCCCCTCACCCTGTGCCACCCTCCCCGCACTCGCACTACCCTCCCTGCAGCCCATGCTGCCTTCCCTGTGCCCTGTGCCACCCTCCCTGTGCTCGCGCCACAATCTCCACACTCGTACCGCCCTCCCCCCATGCTGTGTCACAACATGCTGCCCACCCCACACTTGCACCGCCCTTCCCGCACCCCGTGCCGCCCTCCCCATGCCCTATGCCACCCTCCCCGGATGCCATACTTCCTTTCCCATGCTCTGTGCCACCCTCCCTGCACTTGCACCACCATCCCTGTGCCACGTGCCACCCTCTCCGCACTCACGCCACCCTCCCCGCACCCCATCCTGCCTTCCCCACACCCTCCACGTGCCACATGCCACCCTCCCCGCATTCATACCTCCCTCCCCACACCCCATGCTGCCTTCCCTGCACCCTGTGCCACCCTGCCCATGCTCGTGCCACCCTCCCTGCACCCCCTACACGCCGCACACACACACACCATGCCATCTCTCCATGCACTCCCTCTGCTGCCACCACGTTTAGGAAGGAGTGAAACTTCCACATAATCCCACCCCAGTGTGCTGATTGGCTGCCCAACAGAGCTTTGATTGGTTGGTCAGTTTCCTAAGCGGCCAATCAGCACACTGGAAATGGCAACATACCTAAGAGGTAGGTAGGTAGGTAGGTAGGTAGTCATCCCTCCACACTTGTGGGTTAAGAATTTGCAGGTTTGATCATTTGCAGATTACTACATTTGTTGCCATTTCCACTGCTGCTCTATATGCCACCAAAACAATATATGTTCTGTCTAGGTATTTCTAGGTCCTCCAGCACGATTCAGTGGTCAGCTTCTTCCAGGAGTTGACCACAAATTGTGCTGAAGTATCTAGAAATGGCTAGAAAAGTGTTCTCTCAGGTTTTAAAAAAGTGTCCTATATTCACAGTTTTTCCACTTTCACAAGGATCCTGCACCCCTAACCCCCACATAAGTTGAGGGCTAACTGTATTATCAATACAGCTGCCCCTCCACATTTGTGACTTTCACATTCGCAGTTTCGATTATTCGCTGAAAGATGCCTGCCCCCCACCCGCCGCTCTCCACTCCGTCCCTGCCCAAGGCAGCGAAGGGCTTAGCCCGTCACTGCCTTGAGAAAGCGGGGTGGAAATCCGCTGATATGCTCTCTCTCCACCCCGCTCCCTTCCCAAGGCAGCAAGGGGCTTCTCACGAAGCCCATCGCTGCCCTGGGGAGGCAGGGTGGAAAGCCCGTCACGTGCTCGCTCTCCACCCCACTCCCTTCCCAAAGCAGCGAGGGGCTTCTCATGAAGCCTGTTGCTGCCCTGGGAAGGCGGGGTGGAAAGCCCCTCACACACTCTCTCTCCACCCCAGTGCCTTCCCAAGGCAGCGAGGGGCTTCTCACAAAGCCTGTCACTGCCTTGGGAAGGCTGGGTGGAAACCCCTCATGCGCTCTCTCTCTTCTCCCTACTCCCTTCCCAAGGCAGCGAGGGGTTTCTCACGAAGCCCATCATTGCCGTGGGAAGGTGGAGTGGAAAGCCCCTCACGTGCTCGCTCTCCACCCCACTCCCTTCCCAAGGCAGCAAGGGGCTTCTCACGAAGCCCGTCGCTGCCTTGGGAAGGGACTGAGGTGAAAAACCGCTTGCACGCTACCTCATTTCTTATTCGCGTTTTTTTCACATTCGCGGGTGTTGTCTGCCCCAACCCCCGCAAATGTGAAGAGATGACTGTACTTCCTGTCACAGAACACAATTCAACCATAATAGTAATGCCATTTTTGCATGTCGCTGCAAAAAAAAAAAAAAGCCCTAAAGGAATATCAGTTAATGATGACAGGTTTTGTTCTTTCAACATAGTTCTAACCACTACCCAAATGCATCAAGTGCATATACCTATATAGTAGTGTCATTTCATTGACACTCTCTAACATCCAGATTGATGGTTTAGCAAGAAATATTCTTGTGTAAATTGAAATACATGTGGCAATAATGTGGCAATTATTCAAGTTTTAAAATAAGGTGCTGCTGTTTTATAGTCTGACATGTGTAACTGGACATCTGCTCCTGAAACACACACAAACACACACACACAAAATGTAATTAAAGTTTTCAGTAAGAATGAACTAGGCAACTAAGTGGTTTGCAGAAAGCCACTATAAATTGTAACCTGTTACAGAGGATCACTTCACTTAAAGCCTTGAGTGTTATTGTTATTGCTGATAATGTTGTTGTTAGGACTGTTTCAACTCATGACTTTTATTTTCTCCTTCTTCGTGTAAGGATCAGGATATTACCAAGATTAAAAACTAGAGATAACAAAACAATCTATAAATGTATTATTTTTATCCATCTACTACACAGAAAAAGTTTGTATATTTCACAAGAATAGCTTTATTTAGAATTGATTGCCCCCGAAAGCATGCAAAAGACCCTTGCATGCTTCTTCTCTTTTCTCACTCCATTTGCATTAGGAATCTGAAGGATCTGAAAAGTTTTAAATAACAGGCTGCTCCAAGAAAGATAGCATATGATGCTACAGAAATCACTATGCAAAAGATTTTATATCCATTCTGCAGTTTTAGGAGATTTTCAGACAATACTGTTATAGTGTTACTATTCCACTTTATTTGCTATGGCTGCCTCCTGTGGAATCCTGGGATTTGCAGTTTAGAGAGGGGTATTTACTACTCTCAGCCAGAAAGATCTTAGGCCTCACTAAACTACAAACCCCAGAGTTCCACAGGAGGAAGCCATAGAGCAGTTAAAGTGGAATAGTAACACTATAACAGTGTAGTATGAAAATCTCCTTACTGTCTAATGCAAATGAGACCTGGATTCATGTCACCAGTGCAGTGTGGGAATCATTTCCAAATGGCCACAGTCTCTATATCCATGGAATCCATGGAAGCAGTCCCCAACTGTGGAGTTAGGAGGGGCTCTAGTCCAACCCCCTGTCAATGAAGGAGTCCATGGCTAAAACATCCCTGACAGATGAACATCTAATCTCTCTTTTGAAACATCCAAATAAGATGAGTACACCACCCTCCAGGTCCACAGCAACATGTGAATCAGGCCTAAATAAGTGCCATCTTTTACATACCTAATGTGCTACACAAGCACCTTGTCAAAGTCAGCAAATATTCTGGAGACATGTTATTATCAAGATTAGTTTGTCAACAACATAGCCAAACACATCTTGCTACACTCACCCCAATAACCCTGAGTGATGAGGTGTTCCAGAGTAAAGCAATTGCCCAGGGTGCCAGTTACACGACAAAAATTGTCGCGGGGCTTACCGTGACTTCCTGATCCCATATCCATCCCTCACTGTTTATACGATTTTTGTCACTCTTTAGGAAATCCTGGAAGATCCCGTGATTGATATTTACACAACAAAAGTTTTTATTGGTCTCTCATTCTCATATCCCATGGTTTTGCTGTTTACACATGTTTAGCTTACCGGGACTTTTTTTTTTTTTTTTGGCTGTCAATCAAGGATGTGATTACTTGTGTTTTCACAACCTCGGTGACACACTTCCTTTAGAGTTCCGTGCCATGAGCAATGCTATTGGCTGGCTGGGAGGGGGAGAGAGAGGGGGCAGGCGCTTGTGTTTGTCCTGTCTCTTAAAAATGTTAACCCTTTAAGCAGAGGCAGAAGGGATTTTGAAAGACCAAAAATGTGATCTTTCGCTCAGGCGGAGGAACAATTAAACCATGTCCTTTGCTTTTGAAATCAAGTCGAGTGGGGGGAGGGGAGGAGAGGCTTGGGATTTCTTTTACAATCTTGACGCTTAAAGCAGAGGAAGCTGCAGAGTGAAGATTTCAAGCCAGTGTCACACAAGGCATTTTGGCTGGAATTTTTTTACTGTGCCTTGGAGGGGTAATGAAAGTGTGTTCATTCGCTCAGACGCTGGAATATTTTACTGTGCCCGTTCAGACCCAGGGAGGTGATAAAGGCAGGGGATGAATGGGCGACCCTCTGCCCACCATGATCTCTTTGTAACATGCAGTTGAGGAAGAGGTTAAAGCTGAAGCGTTTGCAGTGTAGAAATCCATTTAAAAAGGTGATTGAATACACACGCGCACACACACACCAACCTACATGCAGCTGGAAGGGATGCCTTTATTTTCAGCTGGTGAGGCTGGATCTGTTGAACGGGTGACTGACCCCTCCTTGTCTGGTCGCTGATCTCTAAGCCTGCCCCCAGTCACCACTTCCGGTCATCCCCTAGTACCGAGATATTTTGTCCCAGGCTGTTTACATTTCCAATTTTCCGAATCCTCCAGTGACTTTTTAAAAAAACGGCACAACCCGCGGGACTGGAAGTCCCGCAGGTTGAGGGATAAAAGATGCCCCCCCTTCCGAAAATCATGTACCCAACCCGATGTACGTGTAAACTGCCAGGGATCAACACAAATTCTTCCCAGGACATTTTCATCATGTAAACAGCACCCAGGTTTGCTTTCCTTTGGAAGGAAGGCTTATTAAATTATTTACAAATATAAAGAGTAAACACAGGTGTGGGAGCACAGGTTATCACTCTGACAGCCAAACCCACTGTTTCACATCAGATTTCCAGAGAGTGGCAATTGTTTGAAATACTTGCACAGCTTACAACTCCCCAAACACAATTCTAAGTACATGTCTTAGGACTTCATCAGACAAACCTCCATCAATGTTTCTTTCCCATCATATTTTGTGGTGTTTTTCTGCTGGCAAAAGAACCCTTTCTATCAGAACTTACCTTCAGTAGCATTAAAAGGCAGCCCCAGCATTAACAGAGGATGAATGGATCTCAGCGATTCTCGTGAGAAGTGAGCACGGTAAAATTAAAAAATACACCAAAATCAATATACCAAATGTACACACAAGACAGAAACAAACTCCCAACTAAACCAAGAAGATTCCTACAAAGAGCATCCCATTTTCATGATCTCAGCTGGAAGTGTTCTTCCCATTGACACTGTAATCACATGACCACAATGGTGCGCGGCTTCAAACACAGGCAAAACCATGAAAAAAAACCACCACAGCAGATCTATTGATGGCTTGGAACACCTTATTCACCTCTTAAAATCGCCATAGCATGACGTCATGCAGTATAGGTTCCCTTTTGCGTTAATTAGGTATCGTTACAACACCATATTTGCTGCGTCTAACAAATAATAATAGCTTTATTTTTTTTTTGTACCCCGCCTTTTGCCTATTAGGCAATCAAGGCAGCTCACAACAATTGGATATAAAAACAAATCCATAACAATAGTAATAACTTAAAACAATTTACTCCCCTTAAAATTACATATAATAGTGCATATATTTAAAATAACTGGCAGATTCACCAGTGACATAAAGTAACTACCCTAAAATTTTGAAACTATAGAATCAAAACATAAAAACATAAACATAAAAACATAAAAGGAGGGAGAAGCATCCATTAAAATGATCTGTTCTATTCAGGGAAGGCCTGCTGGAAAAGATCCATTTTGATGGCTTTTTTTAAATTCTCCAAGCTAGTTGCCTGACGGATCTTGTCCGGCAGGGCATTCCATAGTCTGGGAACAGTGACAGAAAAAGATCTTTGGGAGGTTGATGTTACTCTAAATCTCATTGGTTGCAATAAACCCCTCCCAGAAGATATAAGGGTGTGGGGCGGATTATATGGGAGGAGGCGATCCCTTAGGTAGGTTGGACCTAGGCCATGTAGGGCTTTATAGGTCATTACCAACACCTTATACTGTGCTCAGAAACTGATAGGCAGCCAGTGAAGGGATTTCAAGATTGGAGTAATATGCTCCCTTCTTAATTTCCCGGTGACTATCCTGGCTGCCATATTTTGCACCAGTTGTAGTTTCAGAACTAGATATAAGGGTAGCCCCATGTAGAGAGCATTGCAGAAATCAAGTCGTGAGGATACCAGTGCATGCACTACAGTTTCTAGGTCCTTGTCTTTAGTCTTTCTGATTATCTGATACTGCAGTTTCTAATCATTTCTTTTCAGAGATCTAAATCTTTATCTAAGGGCAGCAAGAGAGGAAAGAAAGGCATGCATGCTTTCAAGACTTTGCAAATGTTTTCAAAGCTAAGAAGTAAGGATATAATTTCATTCCTTTTGAAAGGACGCAACTGGTAACATAATTTCTTCTTTTTCTGTTTACTTGTTACTTTTTCTAATAACGTTTGGAGGACTAAAATGTTCTCTTGGAATATTTTGAGGATTTTTTTTTTTAAGTGGGATTTTAAAAAATTTCTTGGATGTCTTCCACCCATGCATGGAGAAATAACAAATAAGCCAGCATATAATATATAGTGGTGTTTATTTTATTTTATTTTTTAAAAATAGCAATCATAACTAGTTACCTTTTCTGGGTGGTGGTTTTGTTCTAATATGTTACATAATGGATTACTGTAAACTTAAAGGGAACTTTCCCAACCATTAGGAAACCATCTAGTGGTCATTTAGCCAGCAGCATCCTAAGGAAATATGTTCTTAATAAATTTATCTCTGGCTATTAAAGATTTCCGTCCTTTCTAGCCCCATTAGCCCTGTTCTCTCTAGAACTCTGAGATACTTCTGTAAAAGGGCTTCTTGTGGTGTCAGTTTGTCTTAAGGTTGCCAGAAGAAACTTCTCAAAATTAAGTTAATAAAAACTGCATTATTGAGAATATTTTGCCACATCTAACTATTAGGGATAGAAATAATATTCACAATTATTCTTCCCTTGATGGAAAACAATTAGGAAACCCTGTCAGCAAAAATAATAGACTGGTGAGACCTTGGTGCTGGTATTCAAATACTGGTATCCCAAGTACCTGTGTTGACTTACAGTAGGCTACCTCCAAGACAAAAGCAAATGCCACCCCTTCACGTTCCAATTAGTACAACACATGATGGAACACAAGAGGCAAGCCTATATGTAAGGCTGCCTCAAGTCTCATGAGAGAAGGGTCTCTGGCAAGATCTCCAGGCTCCCATGAGATCTCAAAGAGCTTGGATGATAGGAACCCGCACATTTAGTATGTAATTTGAGGCCATATTGCTGTGTACCAAATGTTTGGGGATTTATCTTCCTATTCTTCAGGCTCTTCCTGCTCTATGTCTGTCTGTCTGTCTGTCTGTCTGTCTTTTTCTATCCAGTATCCTGCCATAACAGTTTGGAGCTTTTGAATATGGGGAGAGTACTAAAGGGGAATTAGCTGCTGTCAAGCTAAGCCACAAACACACTAAAATACAAACTGAGCTGAAAGACTATTGGTATTTCACATACTAGAGCAACTAAGTGTGTATCACCAAGAAATATCATTTTAAGGAAGGAAGAATCTTATGCACCAACGCAAAAGATAACATTAAAAACTAGGCATTGTTTCTCTCTCATCTCTGTATCTTTAGTCCCAGAAAGATATCATCTAAAAATTGTACACCACATATTTTAATCTGACTGCTAATATATTTCTAAAGCCACCTTGTTCTTTATGACCATTAGTCTACCACTGGGAAATGTGTATTATATCAGTGACCACTCTGCTCCATTAGCAATGAAAGTGTTATGAGGTCATTTAAGGCAGCAGGAAAGATTATGCCTCAGTGTTTCACTCACAAATTCTAGTCCTGTAAATGTCCAAATTTGTTATAGATTAAGTTATTTAAAATAGGCTTCATATGATTGTGGACTTTTTCAAATGGTTGAAAAAACCCCGAGGAGGTCGGAAGAAGAACGGGGCTGTTGCACTTACACAGCCCCGTTTCAGATGACTGATTCCTGCCATTGACAGAGGTTTTCTGTCAATAAAAAGAGGCTCCAACAGCACAGGGGAAGGTCAGGAGGAGGTTAGGAGGCGGACAGTGCTGTCTGAAACAGGGCTGTGTAAGCAGGACAGCCCCGTTCTTCTCCCAGCCTCCTTGGGGGTTTTTTTCAACTGTTTGAAAAAGTCCTATATGTTACATTTTTATTGTGCCCTTCCTCCAAAAAGCCTAGGATAAAATATGTATTGACCCCTTTTGCCCTCACAACAGCCCTTTGAAGTACATTAAGCTGAGATACAGTGATTGGATCAAGATCACACAGGCTGAGTGGGGGATCTGAATATAGATCTCCTCAATCTCAGTCCAAAACTTTACTCCTATACCATCCTGGCTTTCATAAAAGTGCATAACCCCTTGTAGTGGATGTGACTGCAGAAGGATGATGAGGAGCATAGTAGAGCTCTTCAGGTTTGCCCCATATACTGACTAGAGTGCACAAAGACCTTTGTAGTTTAGTATAGCAGGCCCCTTTCTACTTGTCAGTTACCCTTAAGAGCCTCATAAGCTGTACCAGCTGAGTGCAGCTCACATGTAAACATTCCTGCAGCTGCTTTGCCATGCCAGCACCCTTCTGATAATGGACGTCTTAAGCACTATCTAGTAGAAAGACAGGGTTGTTTTTTCTTCTTTCTTCTTTGACAGCAGAAACATTATTTTGTATATTTGAGATCCCTCTCTCAAACTGTGAGCATCAGAGTAACTTCTAGGCTATATACCTGCGCTTGGGGTAGATTCCTTTGTCTTGTCCCAAGTGGGAGGATAAGTGGCCCCTTGTCTTAGGTAACTCTGTCGCTGGACAAGCACAGTATGTCTCAGAGACAAAGATATACACACAGCTGTCTCTGCTTTCGTTGGCTGAGGAACATGTAAGAACTTTCTTTGCATTTATTCTTGCTTCTGCATTCATTTATAATCTGTGTATAATCCATACACTGTCATCTTGTAGCATCATATCTTTTTTATCTGGAACCTTGGTGGATCAGGCTTCACAGACTTTCTGAATATCCTTCAATTATCCTTCCATTCAAAGTGGGAAAAAACCACAGCAACACACAGCCCACAAATTCCCTATGTGTCTCAAGTAAAGCTTAATATGCTTTTGATGAAGGAGCAAACTCAATTTATGAATTTATGAATTTCCTGCAATTCCTTCTGATCCTCCTACTCCTACATCACTTATTGATAATTTATCAAATGCCATTAAAAGATGTGAACACTTTTGCAAAATCTACTGTTTAATTTTTTAAAAAAACAATGGCAATTCTATAGCCTTTGTAGTGGCAAACAACTTGATAAACATTTATTGTTATTACTGAAAAAATACATACCATTTTTCCAAATGAGAATAAAACTAAATAAATAAATTTAAAAAGCAGATAGATGAACAGTACTGTTTTTTGTCAGAACAATTTGCTGATGCCATTCCTTGATTATAGCCCATCCACCCATATTCACACTGCAGCCTCCCCACAATTTGGAAATCAAGAGCCTGTACTGACCTATTATCCCACCAGCAAAAGCAGTTCCTTTTAACAACAATTCTAGACACCCTGTTTTACTATATCATTTTATAATGTAGTCAGTGTTATGTAAAAAGAAAAAAGTACACATACAGCAAAATATACTGTATTCTCTGGAAATAATAAATATTCATACAGTTCTTTAAATGCAACAACAACAGCAACAAAATCTGAATAGGATCCAATACTGTCATATTCAAGACTGCCATATTTCTGGTGTACATTGGTGCTCATAAATAAATATAAATGAAACAAACAAATACAACCCAAACATTTTTCTGAGAGGTAAGAACGTGAGTGCTATTTGTGCACACACATCTTTTACAAAGACGGCATGACAATGTTTTAAAGTCAGAATGTTACCATTACTGCTGCAAACATTAAAGTCCTCTAGCAATTCAGCACCTACTGACATAATACAGCTAGAGAAAGAAAGGAATTTAAATGCCACTCAGGAAAGCTTAGCGGAAACCAGCAATCTCTCTCTCTCAATCTATGCACTCATGTTCTAAACTAATAGTATAATGCTATCACAAAACAGATTCATGAGCCCTGCAGAAAATGTGAAGGAAATATTGCACCTACAACAAGAGTCTATGAATCAGTGGCAGGAGCTTTCACATCTTTCACATGCACAAGTTCCCAGGTTTAATCCCTGGCATCTCCAGGGAAGGCTGGAAAAACATCCTGCCTGAATCCTTGCAGGGCTGTTGCTAGTGAGCGTCAAGAGTACTGGCATATGGACCAATGATCTGACTCAATATAAAATGGCTTCCTATGTTTCAAATCCATATTCCTACATCTAATAAAAAAACAGCATTCAAAAACAAGTGGGAGAAATCTAGTACTTGCTAGTATCTTTCATGGCTTGTGTTACTATTTCATGTGGGCTACATACAAAGAAAGGAAGCAAAAATACACTAGGTGTTGTTTTTAATTGTATCTATATTCAAAACCTAGATTTCTGAAAACCTCAAGAGACAGTGATGTAGTCAGTACCAAAGCCTACAATAATTTCATTGCTCTTATTGTCAAAGCAAAAAAATATTTAAAATTGTAAACTATTTTAAATCAAAAGTTGAATTGCGACTCTTAGGCTGATAACAGCTGCCAGCTTTGGTGTGTCTTCTGCTTACATCCTCTCCATCCCAGATGTCCTGCTGTGGTTATTAAACTACAGTGTGGCAATCAAAATGGGAATTGGACCGCTACAAGTCTCCTCTGAGTCCCCAATACCAAGGGGGAAATTTCCATCACTCATAATATCTTGGCCCAGTAATCCACACAGCAGGCATCCCCTCAGCAAGCTCACTAAATGAACAAATGGTGTGGCACCATATCCAACCAGAAGTTCAAAGCTAGAAAATTTAACTGGTCCCTAGATTTGTGTTTTCAGACAACAGGCCATGAAGATACAGAATGCATACTGCTGAATTTATCATCTAAATTTCCATATATTCTACACATCTTACCTCAGTCTATCTTCTTCTTTTTTGCGGAGGGTGAAATCTCGTTGGACTACCTGAAGGACATGTTCAGCTTCATCATCAGTTAAGCCAGATAAGTCCAGCTTCCTCCCCATGATTAGTTCTATCCTCAGTGCAATCAATTAGCTGAAGAATCTAAAACCACAAGGGGGAACAAAGGCATGAATGTGAAACTAAAAATACTGCAGGATCTCAGCAAGCTTCTAAGCATAGAACACATTTAAACTAAAGCAACATTATCTTGGTACTGCTTGGGGACCAAAACAATAAAGTTGTGTAAATCACAGGACAGTGTGCTGAATTTAGGATCAAAGTTCATTTTAGATTTATTTCTCAGAGTCAAACTACATGCAATACTTTAATCCTAAAATTACCAAAGGTTTCCTTAAGATCAAATTCCACAGATCTAATACAAGTTACTACGCATCCAATATAGAGAACAGACAAAACCGAGCTTTGTCCCTAAAGCTACTCAACTCTGAATACTCCAGTAATTTAATTGGGACAGCTCAACACTAAGTGGAGTAAGTAGTGTTGTTTCAGTCTTTGATCCTCAAGATCATCCATTAGTAAGCTCATTTATTAAAAAAGAGAACAAATCAACAGCATATACAGTTGTCCCTCCATAGCCACATTTGGTATCCACGGATTTAAGTACTCACAGCTTGAAATATTCTAAAGAAAATAATAATCCAAAAAGCAAGCCTTGATTTTGCCATTTTATATATGGAACACCATTTTGCTATGCCATTGCATATAATGGGACTTGAGTATTCATGGATTTTGGTATCCACGGGGGGTCCTGGAACCAAACCCCAGCGAATATAAAGGGACAACTGTAGATGCCAGTCACATCTCTAATAAAAATGTAGAAAATAAGCTGAAATGAGGTACAGTCTTCCAAGGTACCATCAGATTGTCAAAATAAGTATACAGTACTACATTTTCCAATTCCTAGTCTCTAATTTTGTTTTCCACACAGTCATAGCTATTAATTTATATATAGCTTATAGAAGGCAACACTATGGGTTCACTTAGGTGCTTATGTTTTAAGGTTTTACCGGTAATACTTCCAAACTTGCAAAGAAGATCCACTGTATTTTTCATATGAAGATTTTTATCACATAAAAGATCATTTTTAAAATGACGTCTTAGCTAAAGAAAGTATTCAATCCAGCTAGGTCAACAGTCCTGCCAACTACTATTATTCTGTTTCAGCTGACTTCAGGGTCAGATCAAGTTCATGGACCAACAGGGCTGGGCCTATGTCAAATGACAAAGAGATAGAGATGTGAGTACCACCTGAATGTTGATAGGATAATATCCAGAGACCTCTTTCAGCTTGTCTACTGCCCACCTGTATAAAGTCATAACATGGAGGAGGGGTGTACAAAAAAGAGCTGGAGGCAGAAAAATTTCTGATGTCTCCATTAATAATCAGTGGCAAAGATGTCAGGGGAATTGCAAACAAATGGTCCAAGAAGCCTACGCAATAGTTGGAGAAGAAGGTTCATCTTTATTCCACCCTCCAAGCAGAAGCAAGTTAAATCTAAGTGAACATAGATGCATTTGGGGGTGGGGAGACAGTCTATGACAGGCACAGAGAGAAGGAGTTGAGTTTTGGGGGGTCCTGCAAACCCTGGGAAGTACCTCTTCAGGGGCTATCGTTTACTCCAGAGATATGAAAGGGGGGGGGAGGAACAGGATGAATTCCCCAGGTTCCCCCAAATCTGTCAGCAAAGACATCTACCTCTTCATTCACAAAGGATATGGGTAATATCAGGCCCTGCTAAAAGATTCCCATCTCTTCCCTGATCCTCTTCCTCCTGCTATTAAAACTTCCCCCTATGCCAGGCAATCTCAGGCTCTCTTTCCTTTCAACCCTGTTTTCCACATGTTGAGTTCCTTTCTTTCTGTCTGTGCTTTTCTTGCCATACCCTTCTGTGCTTCCTCCTCCTCCTCTCTTGCCTTGCTTTTACTACGGTAAGTTGCCTCCATGCCTCCCTTTTCCTTCTTGAGTCTCCTCTTCTCCACCCAGCCTGGCCGGCTGCAGCTGCAGTCTCTTCTGAGTCTCAGCTGGCAATGTAGATGAGTCACACATGTCAGTGATGTCATTTCTGGGTGCCACATGCATTGGAAGTGAGGAATGCATTGTGGCTGGCACCCCAACAACCCTGGAGCCCACTCACACCTTTCTCACTTTGCCTTCCCCTCTCTGCCAAGCCAGATGTCTCTCCACATGCCACTCACTACCTTGCAATCTGGCTGTTTAATGCCAGTAACCCCAGTGCCAACCAGGCAATACTGCCCTTAGGAAATACTCTCTAGAAATACCATCTAAACCTGATCACTCACCAATAGCACTACCTTTCTGCAATGGTGGGGATTGTGTCCTCCTATGTGGCACAAGGCTATGCTAAGGGCAGCCGTATCACTGATAGGGTCTCCCATGTCACACAGGTTTTTGCTGAAGAGCCAGATTAAATGTGACAAACAGCTGCTGGACAGCCACAGTAGTGGAGGGTAACACTGGTGGATCTCTCAGAGACAACAGCAGTGACATGCTTGTTAGTACTATGCACAGGAATACACTGGTAAACCTACTTTTGAAGATCTATTACCACAATACCTTTATTTATTTATTTATTTATTTATTTTCTTGATTTCTATACCGCTTATCAGTGTTAAAGCACTCCCTAAGCAGTTTACAATGTAAAAACAAGTAAAAATAAGGCAATTAAAAACAATTAAAAAGCAACAATTAAAATTATTTTTTAAAACATATACAAGCTAAAACAATAAAAACACACCCCAGTGAAAGCCTCTGTGCCCGCAGCTACAAATTAAAAGCTTGCTGAAATAAAAACATTTTTGCCTGCTGGCAAAAGTAAAGCAGGGAAGGAGCCAGCCTAGCCTCCCAAGGAAGGGTGTACCAGAGGTTGGGAGCAGCCACTAAGAAGGCTCTCTCTTGTGTCCTCACCAAGTGAGCCTGGGATGATGGTGAGATTGAGAGACAGCCTCCCCCTGGGGATCTTAACATTCTGGCAGGTTCGTATTGGAAAATATGGTCTTTCAAACAGTTTGGACCCAAGCCATATAGGGCTTTATAGGTCATGGCCAGCACTTTGAATTGTGCTTGGAAATAAACTGGTAGCCAGTGAAGCTGTTTTAACACATGGGTTATATGTTCCCTATAGCTAGCCCCAGTCAGCATTCTGGCCCCGCTGAAATTTCTGAACAGTTTCCAAAGGCAGCCCCACGTAAAGTGTGTTACAGTAGTCCAAATGGGATGTAATCAAGGCATGTGTCACCATGGCCAGATCTGATGTCCCAAGGAACAGGGGAAGCTGGCACACTAGTTTTAACTATGCAAATGCACTTGTAGCCACTGCTGAGAACTGGGCATCGAGGCTCAGAGTTGAGTCCAGGAGAACACCCAAGCTGCAAGCCTGAGATTTCAGGTGGAGTGTAACCCCATCCAGCACAGGTTGCGTCCCTATTCCCTGATCTGCCTTTCGACTGACCAGGAACACTTCTGTCTTGTCTGGATTAAGTTTCAATTTGTTTCCCTACAATAAGACAATCCAAACTGAAACAAGAAATAATACCAGAAGATGAAACTCCTAGGTCAGATGGCACTGGGATACAGCAGAGCACAATTACAAGTAGCTTGGACTTCTTCTGCCATGCAGTGATAGCAATTTATTCCATCCACAGAATCACTTCACAGTCTGTTGCTGCACTTGAATAACTTACAGCAGCCACCTACAAGATCATGATCTGCCAGAGAAAGAAGTGAATTGCAGCTTTCCAGAGAACAACAGAGGTCTGTACTTCTACAGACTTTGATCCAAAGATGCCAAAACAGTTTAAAGGTATTAATTATGCATTGAATCTACAGAATCTTTCCCAGGGTTTGCAGTAGCAAGTTTGCTAGAAGCAGATTAAAAAGCAGGTGATTTCTTGGGGACTTCTAAACAGAACAAAACAACTTTGCAATAATCAACTGCTGCTAAGTATTGTTCAAATGTTCTTTTGCAATCAAGTTGCTTCTGTATTTGGTCAGAAAGGAGCTGGTTAAGGTTGCTGAGATTACCTTTAACAGTTCAGATACAGAGCCCCAAAACCTATAGAAATTACATCCAATTTGGTAAGTAAGGGAGAACCAGAGTTGCAACTGAGTACCAGTCAACGCAAAATACAAAGTGAATGTGGAATTCATGGAAGTCAAAACAATTCCAGAAAGATTAACCAAAAAATCTAGGGAGTTAAAAGGGAACACGCTTTTCTAGCTAAAATTTCATTGCTCTTTTTCAGGGCCCATAAACAGTCCATAAGACTGAACCCAAAACCACCATTATCTTCTATTTCTGCTCTTACCCCCACCATGAAAAAATAAGCCCCTTAGGTAACATTGATCTGCTTCCCAGTGAAATATGTCCCTTAGCATCCCTTAACAACTGTAGCATCTAGAACCTGTTTTTAGCACATGCTAAAAACATAAGAACAACCTTACAATCTCACTACAGTCATCTGGTCTGTGTCCCAAATACAAAAATAATAATGTAATAGGTACTATTCATATTCACTACAGTAACTTAATAATTTTGAACATTTATCAGATTGGGATGGGCAACTGCACAGGAGCCAATTTTCCCCAACCCTAGTCAGTGCACTAAAATACTTCTGTTTTTCTTCAGAGTCCCTCTCAAAATGGCAACCAGTGATATCATGCTTCTCTTTCTTCTTTCTCATGCTTCTTTCTTTTTGAGGGAGGGTCAAGCACTTGGGGTGAAAACTGCCCAAAAAAGCACACAATTTTTTTAAAATAGAAGGGTTGAGATGCTCTCAGAACTTGCAGGGTACTTCAGGGATCCCAACTGGCCCATGGAGTACATTTTCCTCACCCCTGCATTAGATGTATGCTAGATTAAGAAGATCTCTCAGCATCTACCTAGATTACATAATGAGTGATCGTATGCCAGTTAATGCTTCTCATCACTGAAATTACCATTTCCTGCTTAAATTTACCATTACTTGATTAGGTTGAGGGGACCAGCTGTTAGTATCCTCAGCAAATGTCCAAATTAAAGTACAGTATTTTAATGCTACAAAATGACCTAAATATTTCATCTTTACACTGCAAATTCTGCAAAATATTACGTGCATCAAAGAAAAGTACTTAGGTAGATGCATTTTCATCATGCAAGTAAAAATTATCCATAAAATTTCCAGAAAATACTATAGTTTTTCTCTTTAGATCTGCAGTCTCAGAAAAGTAACATTGCATAAGAAGCAAACAAGGAGAAAACATCCCAGTCACAAAAACTTTCAAGCCACACCAAAAAAAGCCTGCCTGTTAATATAGTCACATGAAATAAACATAGGGCAGTGTTCCCACTGAGAACTGCTTAGGAAGAAAGCAACAAATAATACCTTCTTGTTTTGATCTTATTAATACAGAAAATGTGTTTTTCCCACTTTCCTCCTTTATTCAGATTCTCAACCTTAAATTGCCAACCAAATGCATTTCCCAACACTGGATTAATTTTCAAATAACCATTATTTCTCTTAAAGGAGTAGCAAACAACAAGCCTTTGTATGGAACAGTATTTTTCAAACTATGATTTGCAAACCCCAGTGGATCTTTGAAGTTTTATTTGGGGCTCCTCTGTGATAATACCAGCTAATCATAGCCAATTTCTTCTGATAATTAATCTGTGCTATTGATTTCCTTCCGTGTCTACCCACAGGAGAAGGCAGAGGATGTTCTAGGCTGAGTGCACTATTAATCCATGCTACAAGATAGTAAGCCCATCAGCATCTCAAATGGACTGAATTTACATTCTATGATATGCCCTTGAATCCTTTTGAAAACACAAGGAATGTCATGGGAAATCTTGGTCTTCCCAGTCAAATGCTTGTCCCAGAAAAATCACACTGATCAGAAAGGCACCTTGCTGCCTGTAAAAATATTGTGGTTTTTGGTTTTTGCACTCCTTAAGAAAAGATGGGGTTGAGTGAATTTGGTCTCTATTAGAGGAGAGGGAAGTGCAGGAGCTAACAACCAAGATCACATGGTTTGCTCACAAAGAAGCTGCAGTGGTGAGGATAGTGGCTGCACACATATGTCTTTTTTTAAAAAATGGGGTGCAAGAAGAGGCCAATCTGGGTGCCTCATTTAGTAAGAGCAGGTTCAAAGAAGGCAGGGCCGGTTTAAGGAATTTTGGGGCCCCCTGCAATGCTTTACTTTGGGGCCCCCATATGTTTATCTCAGATCAATGTAACCTAACCTATTCACCGTACAGGATGTTCAGATTATAGTAGGACCCCTGTATCCATGGATTCATTATCCATGGGACACAAAACAGCACACCTACCATAGAGTCTTCCTAGAAAATGTGTCCTCCCTAGTTGTTTTCTAGGCCTTCCAAGGCAACTCTATGGTATTTTAAACCAGAAGTCCCATTATTTTCAATGGTGTTCACTATTATTCATGCTTTTCAGAATCCACGCCCCCCCGAACCGATCCCCAGTGGATAAGAGGGGCCTACTATATTACATAATTTGCCACCAATAATTTAGTTTAAAAACTATATTATAGGCACTAACATAATATTTTTTGTTTATTAGCAATGAATGTAATTGTGTAGATTTCCTCAAAGAAAATAAAGAGTAGACTACAAGCTAAACATGAGTTAGCAGTGTGATGCAGCAGCAAAAAATGCCAATGCGATTCTAGGCTGCATTAATAGGAGTAGTGTCTAGATCAAGGGAAGTAATAGTATCACTCCATTTTGCTTTGGTCAGACCTCACCTGGAATACCGTTTCCAATTCTGGGCACAAGAAAGATACTGAGAAGGATGGTGCGAGGTCTGGAAGCCATTACGCCCTATGAGGAACGGCTTAGGGAGCTGGGTATGCTTAGCCTGGAGAAGAGAAGGTTGAGAGGTGACGTGATAGCCATGTTTAAATATTTGAAGGGATGTCATACTGAGGAAGGAGCAAGATTGTTTTCTCCAGAGACTAGGACACGGAGCCATGGGTTCAAACTACAGGAAAAGAGATTCCACCTGAATATTCTTCCCAATATTCCCTCCTGACAGTAAGAGCTGTTGGGAAGTGGAATACACTGCCTTGGAGTGTAGTGGAGTCTCCTTCTTTGGGTTTTTTTAAACATAGGTTGGATGGCCATCTGTCAGGAATGCTTGGATTGTGTGTTCCTGCAGGGCAGAAGCCGATCGGATGGGATGGCTGATGGAAGGATGCCCTTCCAGCCCTATGATTCTAGGCTGCATTCAGAGCCTGGGAAAGTTACCCTTGGATTACACCTCCCAGAATCCTCCTGCCAGCACCCTTCTCAAGGGTTGCATTGTTTCTTTTCCAGCATTCTCTAGCCCAGTGGTTCTTAACTTGGGGTCCGCAATGTCCTCACAGGGGGTCCACAAAGGCTTGAAGGCTGCTTGGCCCACCTCCTCTCTGTAGTGGAGCAGCCACGTGACAGGAAGCAAAGCAAAGGCTGGTTGGCTTGGCCTGCACATTGCTATTCAATCCACTCGAGCCACAAACTTGCAGGAAGAAGCAAGAGTGTCTCCGGGGGAAAGTTTAATGGATGGTGTAATTGTATTGTTAGCTATTATTATTAGGGTTTTAAATCTTGAGTTAAGTCTTGGGGCAACAAAAGATATTTAAAGGGGGTCCCTGGTAAAGAAAAGGTTAAGAACCACTGCTCTAGGCCAATGCCTCTCACATAACACTAATGGGATACTGGTGTTTTAGTGACAACAATAAAAGCATTGTTCCCAGTAATATTACCCCAAATTTTAATTTATATTCTTTATATTCTTCTGTTAAAAGAGCTAGAGTGTTGTAGAAGTTTCAGCATTGCCCTATGACTGTGGAGACCAGGGTTTGAATCCTTACTCACCCATGAATGCCCACTGGGTGACTTTGGGCAAGTCACACTCTCTCAGCCTCAAAGGAAGTCAAAGGCAAACCCCCTTTGAACAAACCTTCCCTAGAAAACCCCATGGTAGGTTGGCCTTACTCAGAAATGACTTGAAGGCACATAGGCAAACACACACAACTTTATTTTGCAGGCTGAACTCAGTTGGCAGCAAGGGGAGGAAGCTGAAGAAGACCAAGGGGAAAGGGAGGGGAGAGGAACCAAGACATGTTAAAAGCAGCTGGAAAGATGGGCTGGAGGGGATCTGTGTACAAGGAAGGAAAGGGAAGGAAGAAAGAAAGAAAGAAAGAAAGAGAGAGAGAAAGAAAGAAAGAAGCACTTTCTGAGGGAGACAACCCTCAAATTCCCTGTCTCTCTCTCACACACACACTCACCCTCTCCGACGTGCCTCTCCCTCCAGCTTCTTCCACAGAGGGCTACTGTTTCTTTCTCTTTCTCTTTAGTTTTGGAGAGGCTGTTTTGTTTGTTTTTTTTAAAAAAAAAGCCAGCAGGAGGTTTTTGGAGGAGGAGGGTAAGAGGGGGCTCCTCCTGGCTGTCTCCATCGTCAGATTAAGGAGGCCAACACGGGGGCCCCTCTTGACCTCAGGGCCCCCTCTTGACCTCGGGGCCCCCTGCCAATGCTGATTTGGCAGACAGGTTAAACCGGTCCTGAGAGAAGAGCAACAAAAATAAGAAGGAAGGAGAACAAAACATATGAATAGAATAGAATCTTTATTACGGTCATAGACCAGCACAGGTAAAAAGGGGATACAGAATAAAGGTAAGATCACAGAATAAAAACAGGCTAAAAGCAGTATTTAAAATGTTAGCTCCAGTATAACAAGTATAACAAGATAACAAGAATAGGTTGACACTATTCTACTGCTGAGGACATTGTCTGACGAATTTTAACCGCAGCTGCGCAGAATCTGGCAACATTATAAGTTGTTCCTGGGTTGGTGTCTGAAAGCAACAAGTTTATGTAGAATTGTCCAGTGTGCCCTTGATATTTATGCAACAGGGGTGAAATAAGTCTGAGACGTATGTCCCTGTAGTATGAGCACTGGAGTAATACATGCTCTGTTGTTTCTATTTGGCCTGAGTTGCAGGGGCACAGTCTGTCTGAGAAGGGGATCTTCTTGTATCGGCCTTCAAGGACAGCTGAAGGGAGGGCATGACACCGTGCAAGAGTAAAGGCCCTTCGATGTTTAGGTATTTCAAGTGTTGCTAAGTATGCCAAAGGTGAGGCCAGATATCTATTGGAGTCACTAGCAATGAAGGTTGGAGTACTGGCTATGTCCAGTTGTCGCTCTATATCTGCTACCCGTTGTTTGATAGTAGCTTTTGCCCTATCATATCCCAGGCTTAGCAGAAGAACTGGGGAAAGGCCCAGCATTGAGATTTTAGTCATCACTGTCTGTTTCCAGCTGGATTGGAAATCATCACTTAAGGTTAGTGGAGCAAGGCCAGTGGGGAAGAGGGATAGTCTGAGCCAGTAGTTGAGTATGGTCACCCACACTCTGGCCTCCATTTTCATAAATCCTGACTCCAGTCTCAGAGCTGCGTTAGAGACACATTTTGGAGTTTGGAAAGCTGATCTTAAGAATTTGGATTGGACAAGTTCTAATGGAGCAGGGTTGGGGAAGGGTCCCAATTGGGATCCATAAAGCAGTTGTGCTACTGGTTTGGCTTCAAAAAGTTTGAGCGCTGCAGGTAAGTAGTGGCCTCCTCTTGTCTTAAGAAATTTGAGAATGGTTGTTGTGCTCCTCTGTGCATTGCAAGCAGCATACTCTCCATGCGCTTTCCTACTACCAGTGGCTTGAAAAATTACCCCCAGATATTTGAAGCAAGAGACCTGTTCAATCTTGTGGCCATCTATATTCCAGTTGTAGTTCTTAGGCCTTTTAGCGAATGCCATGATTTTAGTTTTTTGATAGTTGAGTTCTAGCTGTTCCACTCGGCAATAATATGTTAGTGCTCTTAGGGCTCTTTTTAGTCCAATGGGAGATCTTGAAAGTACTGCTGCATCATCCGCATAAAGCAGCGTTGAAATATGCCTTCCCTTTAATTTTGGGGGGTGGAAGTTAGTGTTGTTGAGGTGATCCACCAAATCATTAATGTAGAAGTTAAACAGGAGTGGAGCTAGAATGCAACCTTGCTTGACACCCTTCTCAGTGACAATGTCATTGGTGAGATGTCCCTGGGGGTTACATCTTACTTTTAATGAGGTCCCTTCATGCAGCATACGAATTAGATGGAGTAAACGTCGGTCGATCGAAGAAGCCTCCAGTTTTTTCCACAGTTTGGTTCGGGGTATAGAGTCAAAAGCTGCTTTAAAGTCTATGAAGGCAGCATAGAGAGAAACTGTGCTGCAGGTGGAGTATTTTTCAATAAGGTGGTGGAGTACAAGGCACTGATCTATGGTGGAGCGGCCTTCCCTAAAGCCAGCTTGTTCTTCTGCAAGTATGTTTTCTTGTTCCAACCAGGTCTGAAATTTCCACTGTAAGTGTCTTGCATAGAGTTTGCTGATTGTACTGAGGAGACTAATTGGTCTGTAGTTGACAGGATCATCCTTGCTTCCTTTTTTATATATGGGGATGATGATTGCAAGGCCCCAATCCTTGGGTGCTCGACCATATTTGTCGATACAGGTGAAAAGTGAGGCCAGGATAGGGGCCCAAAATTCAAGGTTGTTTTTAATGGCTTCTGCAGGTATTAAGTCTTCTCCTGGAGCCTTCCCCATTCTCAGCTGGGCTACAAGGTTCTTGATCTCTGTCGCTGTCACTGGTGGCCACTCTTGGATATTTTCTATATTTTGGCTAGTGCATCCACTTTCAATGTAGTTGTCCTTATAAAGTGCTTGAAAGTGATCCTCCCATATCCCTGGAGGGATGTGACAATCCACTGTAGCTGGCCCATTTCTCTGGGAACTTGATGTAATATGCCAGAATAGAGCTGTGTTGTTGGATCTGACCGCCTGGATAAGTTGTGTCCACTCATTCTTCATGGCTTCTTTTTTCTTGTTCCTCAGCAACTTTTTGTAGTCTCTTTTCTGCTGAAGCAGCATTTGTGCAGCATCTGGAATGTTATTAGATAGGTAACCTTGATAAATATCAATGAGGGCTTTTTTAGCATTAACACATTCCTTGTCAAACCATGGTTTGGAGTGGTGCTGTTGTTGTTTCCGCTGATGTGCGCTATTTTGACAGATTAGATATTGGTGTAAAGCTTGGGTAAGTGTATTGTAATTTTCCAAGATTCCATCAGGGGACTCAGCTGATATCAGGGCAGTCCTAAGATGCTGAAGTTGGTCTGAAGCCAATACCTCACTTATTGTTTGGTTTAGTTGGGGGGTCCATTTAGCTCGGCGATAAGTCCTTCCTGATGGTGTCACAGAGAGATGATAGCGCTCCCTGGTGTGTGTCTCCTGAGTGAAGTCGCTAAGCTGTAGCCGAATTGGTAAATGATCACTTTCAAATCTGGGCATAACTTCTAATTCCTTGGCATAGGGAAGAAGGTCCCTGGAAATGATTATGTAATCAATGGCACTCATTCTGGACCCAGAGAGATAAGTGAATTCAGCTGGGCAGTCATTTTTCAGGACACCATTTAGGATTTGAAGGTTCAGCCTGAATGCTGTTTGATCCAGACAAAGTCCTGCAAAGTTTGATTTCTTGTCCTTTGAGCATCGGATGAGGTGGGTTCCATCGTCTTCAAAATCAGGAGGAGGGCATTTGTGATGGGCATATAGGGTATGATTATTGGGGCCCAGTCTGGCATTCAAATCACCTCCCAAAATTACAAATGCATTTGGGTTCTGCAACATGAGATTAGCAGTATATGATTCCAATTCAGCCCACAGGCCTCTGATTTGGGATTTCTTCTTCATTGGAGGCATGTAGGCATTTATTATCAGCAAAGTGCAATGGTTAAATTGAATCAGCACTGCCATGGCATGTGTTTTAAAAGTAGAAAGAGGCCTTGTTATGGCACGTAGGGTGGTGGAGACCAGGACGCCCAGGACGCCTCTAGCTCTTCCATGCTTTTTCCCTGGCTCTGCCGGAATTGAGAATGAGTGAAAACCATTTAATAACAGATCCTTATTAGTCCATGTTTCCTGGATCAGTATAATGTCATATTGGGTGAGGAAGTCATTAGGACAGGGATCTCTGCGGGCCGTCGGCCACCCAGCAATGTTCCAGGTCATAAGGGTCACCTTGTGCTGGTCTGTTGGAGGTCAGGCAGTCGCATTGCAGGGCACAGGCTGAATGGGTAATTCATCTGATGGCAGTTGGTTAAATGACTGGGTTGACTGTGGCTGTGTCCTCCTCTGAGGATGGAGGGGTAGTGAGTCACATTCCTGTTCTTCTTGCCCTGCCTGTTCTGGAAGGGAGATTGGAAGAACCAATGCAGCATGGGAAGTGAAATGAGGATCAGAAGCAAGCAAGGATCCCATCTCTTTAGTGAGGGGGGCATTCTTTGGCTTAGGAGATGAGGTAGGTGGCAGTGAAGACTGTTTTTCCCTTGAGCTAGGTTTGCATAGGGATGCTTGAGTCCCCTGGGGTTTAATTGTAGATGGGGGTGCATCTGCAGTATATTGCATTTGTGGAGGGGTGTTGGCTACAACTCGGGATTTCAAGGCTTCCTTGATTGTGAGTAGAGTCATCACTTTCACTTTCACTGTCATAAATATCAGAATAATGCACTGACAGTTTTCTGCGAGGGGGGGCTGATTTCAATGGGGCTGGATTGCTGTTAGATTGACTCAGGATGGTATCTTTCATCAGCTGTATTGTGGGAGCGTGTTCCCAGATTTCTGTGAGTTTTTCTCTCAGTTTATTTACTTCATTATTAATAGCCTGAGTTTCTTCCTTTAAGGTGTGTTTAGGTTCTCCCTCTTGGTGTGCAGAATTATTGCTTCTTTGTGTTATTGTTACTGTTTTCCCTGTGATGAGATCATGGACTATCTCATCCTTGAAAACTCTGTTAATTTCTATATAATGTGCATTCCAGAGGAAATTTCTTTTCCGTAACAGCCTGTTAGGAATATTTGCCTGGCTAAAGGTCAAAAAAATTCACTTGGTAGCTCTTGAGCTGGGCAAAAAGTGGCAGTCTGTTAAATCAATTGTTTTGCTGTGCATGTTTAAAAGTTGGGAAAGGTATCTGATAACAGCCTTCTTTCCGTTTAACAAGTGCCTGTTGTGATGTATTTGCAACAGAAGCTCATTTTTTTTTAACACTCTGCTGTGGTTAACTGCATCCTGTGATGTGGCAGGGCACGTCATTTCCTCCAAATCTGCTACATTTTTAACCCCCTGTGTACCATATGGGTTTTGCCTTTGAAAATCTTGTTGGGAAAGCTTATTGGTAATGTTGTTTAATCTTTGCAAAATAAGAATCAAAGTCTCTATGGACAGTTTGCAGAAATCATAAAAGAGCTGAGCGCTGTTATTGTAGGGAATGCTGCCAAGCTCCGGGAGTTTGACTTTGTTATCAACTTTGTTTTCAACTTGCTCTGTCCCATAATTTATATTTACACTTTGAGGAATTGGGGAGGCTGTTTTGTTTAGTTCAAGTGTCTGTAATGGCTTAAGGAGTAAAGAAGGAGCCGTTGTTACAGATCTGTTACTCACGGGCTGTGTTGTCTCTGCCGCTGGGAAGAGTGAGTCAATCCTCATCTGTTTTCCTGCTTTGGAGGATTCCTGTTTGTCAATATTATTACAGGGGCATGTCCGATTTCTTTTCTTGCCTTTGGATGGCATTTTGGAGGTATATATAGGTGGTAATGCCAGATGTTAGTGGGAGGACAATTCAGAAGTTGTTAGTCCGTCGCCATCTTGCCCCTCCTCCTCCAAAACATATGAGGAAAGGCTGAGGGAGCTGGGCGTGTTCAGCCTGGTGAAGAAGACTGAGGGGAGACATGACTGTACTCTTTAAATACCTCAAAGGCTGTCACAAAGAGGAGGGTGCAGGTTTGTTCTCTGCTGCCTCAAAGGGTAGAACTAATGGCTTGTCTTCAGGATGAAAATACTTCTCAAAGAATTTGCAGAGAATACAATGTATCCGAACGCCATTCACAGTATTCAGAGAGAGGGGGCTGAAAACGCCACAAACTGCACAGTAAAAAGGTTTGTAGTTTTCTCTGAAGCTTCCTGCAAAATGCACATAGATGTGCATTTTCAGACATGTGGACATCTAAATTTGCATCAATGTGCATTTTTGCTGAATTGCAGTTTATGACCTGTGTGCTCGCTCCCTTCGAATGGGTGTAAATATGCGCAGAAATGTGAAGACAAAACAACTTAGCTGAGAATGGGCAGAAAAGTACACCCACTCACAGTAAATCATGGTATCTGGATGTGTCCCAAGTCTTTAACTTCCTTTTTTTAAACTGTCAATTTGGCGAAGGGAATCTGGCAGCACCCAGAGATGACAAAGAGAGCAGTCACAGTGAGGAAGAGGAGGAGAGACCAAGTCACCCGCCGCAGTGGGGGCCTCCAATTCTGGCTACAAAGGGGCAGGAGGAGCCGCCTGACCAGCCACTAGTAGTTGTGGTGAAGGAAGAGGAAGGCAGCTCTTCGATGCTCCGGCTTCATCTCGCCTTCCTGGACTGGTCTGCTCCTTATCTCATGCCTGCCCCGTGCCCTCCAAACCCCACTGACATCAAACTCATTTTTGAGAAAACAGCATGGAAACAAAACGGTACTGCTGCAAACTGGATATAATGCGCAGGTATGAGCATTATTTCTTCCCGTCTAGACAAGCCCCATGTCAGAGGAATAGAGGCCACATAGCACTTTGAGCACTTTGTCCTAATTTTTTTAATCTGTCTATAATATTTTTGGTAATTCAATTTTTTGTCCACCTGCCCAATCTTCTAGTTTTGTCAACTCAAATGGTGAGGAAAATGTGAATCACCTCTTCAAAGTAGTGTATTCTTTGTGATTTTTCTCTCAAAGTCCTAACCAGACTTTCTACTTTCTACTACATACACCCTGTTTACTTCTTCAGTCACATATATATTGGACATGAGGAGAAAGGGGTGGATTTGCAGCTTTGCACTCTGCACGTTCACCATTTTAGCTATACAGACCAACCACTAGGACCCACTTTATCCTTGATTATGTAATCTCATCTAAGATGCATCTCTCCTGAGCATCTTTCTAAAACAAAAATGGGTTTTATTACCTTTGGATTTTTCTCATTCTCTTCTCAGTCTCTGAATTCCCTACCACAAGTACTTCAAAAACCACACAGCAAAAGCAAAACAAAAACAAAAACTCACAGATACCTCTGTGAATGCAAAAAATAAACCACAAATTCTGTCCTTGATCTTTTGATAATGCAGATATTATGAACAACACAAATGTATGTAGAGAGAAATGAGAGAGAGGAGACAGAAAGGATAACAAACAAGCAGTGAAACAATCTTTCGGGAAAAACATTTGCAGGGGGAGGGGACAAAGAACCAAACCTGAACTAAAAGCTTCATTTCCCCAAACAATTTAAATACATGCTTCAGCACGCAAATCATATTCAAGAATGAAATAAATTTAAATTAGACTGTCACGCTGACAAGGTAAGGTACCAATCATTAGAATCTACTCCCCCTCCCCTGCATGAAGAGTCATAGAAGAAGGATCAGAACCCTTTCTTGGCATGGTTTGGTCCTTACAGAAGGTATACTACACGAAGGCCAATGGATAAAAATAGAACATAAAGTAGGATTTCTTAACTATCCAGAAGACAGGGCTTGTTTACACGGCAAAAAAATCCCGGGAAGAAATCAGGTTGAACCCTATTTGTTCGCACAGTCATTGGGCCAGTCACAAGCTATTCAGAAGGAGAGGTAGCAAAAAAAAAAAAAAACTGTAACTTTCCATCCCTCTATTTTCCATGGACTTTTTATGAATATCCAGGAAATCCTGAACTATTGGCTGTCTGAACAATCAGCAACCATCCCGGAAAAGGGGATGAATTTTGATTGATTGGACTTTGGAGGAGGCGGGCTTGCAAGGGAAGCCTTGCAATTCTTGATCCGCCGTTTTTGTAGGCCCTGCATAGGGTCCTCCGCTGCCTCTAAAGCCTGGCTGACAGAAGCTACAGCCAGCTGAAAGCCAGGTGAGGGCTGAGCAGCCCAGACCTTTCTCTCCTGCCCTAGCCAGCCCTTTCTCCCACCTCCCCACTGGTTGCGGAGGCTTCTTCCACCAAAGGAACATTCCCTTACTGTCAGAAGCTGTCATAGCCAGCAGTGAGGCGGGCAGACCTCCCTCCCCTCCCCTAGCCCACCTCCCCCGAACCAGGATGAATGGCCTTCCATGGCCGAGGACACTTCTGACACTCGGAATTGTCCTAGGCCATGGGAGATGGGGGGGTGCCAACGGTCTGCCATGGTTGAGGATACCTCCGAGCATCAGAAGCATCCTCACCCATGGCAGCCTGTTCCGCCCGGTGCCCCCACAGCCTAAGAAAGTTCCTCCATGACTGACAGGCACCGGGCAGAACGGGCTGCAGAGGCTGAGGATGCTTCCAACTGTCAGAAGCATCCTAGGCTGTGACAGCCTGTTCCGCGCGGTGCTCCCATGGGCTAGAATGGTTTCTCCATGACTGTTAGTCACAGAGGAACTGTCCTAGGCTGTGGGAGTCAGGGGGAGCTGGGCGAAATGGGAAGCCACAGCTGAGGATGCTTCCAAGTGTCAGAAGCGTCTAAGGCTGTGCCAGCCCATTCTGCCCAGTGCCCTCGTGGGCTAGGACGGTTCCTCTGTGACTGTCAGTTGCAGAGGAACTGGGGGGACACCGGGTGGAATGGGCTGCCATGGCTGAGGATGCTTCTGAGTGTCACAAGCATCCTTGGCCACGGCAGCCTGTTCCACCTGGCGCCCCTGCAGGCTAGGACAGTTCCTCCATGACTGACAGTCATGGAGGAACCATCCTAGGCCACGGAAGGCAGGGGCACCTGGTGGAAAGCGTTGGTGCAGCCTAGGACACTTCTGAGTGTCAGAAGCATCCTAGGCCACACCAACCCATTCCACCCAGCACCCTCATGGCCTAGGAAGCGCCTCTGGGAGGGGCAGCTCATTCCTCCCAGGGCTGTCACTGCTCCACGGAGTAAGCCTCCCCCCCCCCGTCCACGGGATCAGCGGCGGCACCAGGCAAAATGGGCTAGGGGAGAGAGGTGTCTGGCCTGTCTGCTCTCACCTGGCTCTCAACTGCAGCTTGGCTCTTGAGGCAGTGGAGGACCCTACAGAGGGCAATACAAAAATGGCGGATCCTGAATTGCCAGCCTTCCCTTGCAAGTCCGCCCCCTCCAAGGTCTGACCAATCATAATTGGGCTCTGCTGTGTGCCCGTTTTCCGGGATGGCGGTACATGTAAACAACAAATCCAAAAAACTGAGACTTTTGCTACCCATGGGTGACAGCTGGTGACAGATTCAAGATCTCTATTTCTCACTTCTCCCCAGGATAAAAACTGCTGTGTAAATGAGCCCCTGGATTTGTTAATTATCCAGAAGAACAGTAAAAGCCAAGGGTTTGCCAGATGTAACACAAGCAGAGAAGGAAGGGAAAACTGGCAAGAGACTGGAGTGCTTCATATTTTATTGGGAGTGTTTCAAGATTTTATTGTGTATTTGTCCTGCTTGACTCAAAGAATTTTAGAGGGCACTGTCTTCCATTTGTAACCCTTCATGTTTTCTTATTGCTTTTTCCATCATTTCCTTACCACAGAAAATATGGTAAGGAGGGAAAGATGGAACAGGTGCACAATGTCACTTTGAGGTAGTGCTAGGAATCATACAGCCTGCCAGCCTGAATCATATAGGATTCCATAAGCTGCGACCAAAAATCTAAAATGTACAATAACCTTACAGAGACACAAAAAAATCAAATTTCAAGGAAGCTAATGGCTAGAGGGCTTGTCTACACGAAGGGGGGGGGGGAAGACTTCTCCACAGTAATAGCAAGTTGCAGCAACTGCAACCTGTCTTAATGGTTTTACAGCCCCCATAAATTTCGCATACCTGTAGCTGAGATGGCAGCCGTGAGTGATTACTCCCATTAAATCTGCAACCTCCAACCTTTTTATATACCTATTTCTATTGTGCACACAAGTGATACCTTTCCCCAAAAAAGAAAGAGGAAAAAAATATAGCACAAACTTCTGTTTTATTCCCTTAGTGATCACTTGCTAAAGTGAAAATTCAACATGGTGGCCACGGGCGCTTGCCCTGCAACCCAGTCCTGCCCCCTACACTCATCCAGCCAATCAGCACTGTGTCCTGTATAGGGAAGCGATTCATGTCAAATTGCTTGTCTTAAGGAGTGAAAATGTGCATATCTGCGGAGTTTTTTAAAAAGTCAGGAAAAGCCATCAAGGCTTTTCTCATGTACTTTTTCCTCTTTTTGCCCCCCCTTCACAATACCATAAGACAATGCGGGATCCCATTAAGACAGCTCGTTTTCTGAGCGCATTCTGTGAGGGGGGGTATTTTCACTGTGTGGACAACTACAAGAACCACTGAGCAGAATTTATGGAGGGTAGGATAGGGCCTCTTTCTTTGTAACATCATCTTATGAAACAATATCTTTGTGGAAATAATACATGGCAACAAAATATACATAAACTCCCCCTTCCCACAAAAAAAAATAACAAAAATACTTTTACCAAGTCATATTTAATCAACGTATTCAACTCCAGGCCACTCACTGATAGATCTCTATTTATGGCACAAAAAGGAAGAGGCAACACCAATAGGATTGGGACTATTAAAAAAAAAGAAGAAACAGGGGCAGGGAGGCAAAGTCTCATAACAATAGCCCAAAATAGAGCTTTTTATTTGAAAATATCACATGCCTACTGTGTTTCAGAACATTGCCTTTTTAAGGACAAAGATATTCTGATTCATTTCAAGCATATTGTCTCAGATCCCTAAAGAAAGTTGATACAAAGAGATAAACTGAACACTGTCATTTTTCCAGTTCCAAATGTTTCTAGTTCAAGTACCATTTCAAGACTTCTACTTTTCTTTTTTGGCTTGAAAAAAACCCAAATACTCTAGGAGAAGTTGGAAAACTGAAACAAAATCTGAATCACATAACAAGACACCATATTCCTGATCTGAAACTAAGGCATCAATGATGCTTGGTTTTATTTTATTTATTCTGTGGTTATGATGTCATTATAGGACATACTGTAAGCTAATAACTTTTTAATTCATGCCAGACTTACTTCTAATGAAATACAGTGTAGTTGCATTTAATCATTAGAAAAGCTGGAAAATGTATCTATGCACTTTTGTAATTACTTTTACACATTTGCATGTTTACATTAAACCAGCCTCTTGTCTTGGTAATGAGCTATATTAGGAGTACAGTCAAGAAATTAACCTTCCGACACTCAAATCTCTCAAATCATTTATGTATTCATAATGTGTAGGTACCAGCATTATTTGGATATCTGTGGGCTTGTCTAAACGAGGCAATATAATCCTGATTTCTGCACATTATTGCATAGTTGCAGCAGAGTTCATTTGTCTCCATGTTTTGTTTGGGTTTTTTGGTTTGTTTGTTTGTTTGTTTGTTTTTTGCAAGAGCGCTGGTATGCTAAGCTATCCATGTTTGATGTTCACACAGGCATGCCTGTGAATCAAGATGGTGGCTGTGAGTGAATTACTTGTATTTTTATTCTCCACAAGTTGCCGCCGCCGAACAGTACTATTTTTTAACTGTAAAGCCAAGGTATGGAAGTGTGACCTTCCACTTAAACAAACTTAAAAAAAAGAAAAGCTGGTTTGTCGCCTCAGTGCATGATGGCAGTTCCAGCCACTTCATTGTCAGCAAGCTCCACCACCACCACCCACGCACATCCAATCAATCAGGTTTCCACTTCTGCTCTTATCGGGAATGCACTTTGATCCAAATTGGTTGTCCCAACAAGCAGGGATGTGCATTTCCCTCGCATTATTTTTAACACTTCGGGAAAAGCTGTGAAGACTTTTCCCACAAAATATACAGCATTTCCCACCACCACCTCTTCTAAATACGACAGATCACCATGGGATCATATTTGGACAAAAGGTATTCTCGAATTCTATAAGGAGTATTTTCACTGTTTAGACAAGCCCTGTGACAAATTCCCTTGTTCTATCCAAGCAAAAGAAGATTAAATGACTTCCATATCATTCTGCTCAGTCTGCTTCCTCAAACTAATAAAAAGTTCCAGGGATGTAATGCTTGCCTGGTTTTGGTTTCCTTCGGAAGAAGGTGTTACTGGAGGTTTTTTACAATATTAAAATTCATTTACAATTGGATTTAGGCCAATTGGTTAAAGATAGGTGGAGACACACTGTTTCAAAATTACAACAGCAAATTCTATTGTCCACCATCTGATTGAAATCCAGTTGTTATCCCTAGCTAAAATATACCTGTTAACTGAATGCAGTTTGCATAAGTGTTAACTTACTATTCAGCATGTGATTCAATGGGTCTACTCTAGTTGCAATTTGGCAATTAAATAGAGATCCAGATCTCCAGAGGGTAGCAGCATGCCCCTCAAAATGCTTCCACAGTATAATGTGCCCCAAAATCAGCTCAGACCCCAATATGCATTGCTCCCAGTGTGTTGCCCCCCAATTTAATACTGCAGTTTCTATGAGCTCCTAACTTTTCTCTGATTTATTCAATTCCAATATGTTCCAACTGAAACTCTTCAACTAAATATCCCAAGTGACTGAAGTTCCTTTTTTTAAAAAAATGAACAACACCTGACACCTTATATTTATATCATTATAGTGTAGCATGATATTTGATGAACTAAAATTCATGCTATAGTAGTTTTGCTAGGCTGAAATTCAATTATTTCCAAACAGAATAGATCCATTAAATTAATGGGAACTCAGAAAATTAATGCTTGTCTAAGTTCCGTTGACTTAAAACATCCACTCAAGTAGGGCCTAAAAGTTCAATTTGGCCCTAGGTCAAATCCACACTACACAAATAATCCAGTTTGAAACTAGATTATTTACCATGGCTCCTTTCTATTTAACCCTGGGATTTGTAATTTTATAAGCTCTTAACCTTCTCTGCCAAAGAGTGCTGGTGCCTCACCAAACTACAAATCCCAAGATTCCATAGGAAGGAGCCATAGCAAATAATCCAGTTTCAAACTTGATTATTTGTGTAGTATGTATTTCAAGTTTTGAAAGTGCTACAGGATCCTTTGTTGCTTTTGCTGCAATCAATCAAGATGACTACCTACCTGCTCTGTAATGTTAAAAGTTCTGGCCAACTACTGCCTTAAGATAAACCCACAGTGAAAGTCCTACCCACAGAAATGCAACAGTAATATTGAACAGCTATTTAAAAGTGTAATTTTTGGGTTAAAAACATCCATAAATGTCATGCAAATCTGCCCTAAAGTTCATTATGAAAGAGGATACTGTTTTTCTGTAGGATTTTCCACATTAATTTATCTTCCTTTATAACTTCCAAATACTGTATACCATCTATTTTCTATTTTATTCTGATGATCAGACTCCAAAAGCCAAAATAAGTATGCATATGACTACTGTAATGGCATATACTAACACACACACTCACTTATGTATTTCCTCACCACAGGAAATAATCTTATATTCCCAGTGCTTATGAAAGCTTTAAAATTATAACCATTGTTCAAAACTAGTGAATGTCAGGTATGAAACTTAAGGGAAAAAACCCCAAATTCCTATCTTTTTCTGTGATACTTCCTCAAGAAGACAAATTAGGCTGGAAGAAAAAAAGGGCAGCTGTACAAAAGTATTTCACCCAACACATTATTAAGAATACCCATTTCTCCTAAAATCTCAAAATGACTGCTTAGGATTTACTTACTTCTGTCATACTCAAGGGAGACCCATTTGCAATCCAGCTGCTCAGGTTCTTTTTGAATGGAGACAGGTTTCTTCACAAAGGTCTGGCTCTCCCTGAAGACTACCACTGAGGTCTGGCTCTCCCTGAAGACTGATGATTCAACCCAATTACATTAGTAGCTATTACTAAGAATGTTTCTTTATTCATAAACCATCTGGATAAAATGAATACGTTAGGTTGAAAGTACCCTGACACACTCTCTGAATGCTTATATCAGTTTGTCCAAGCAAATAATCTCTTAAAATAACCAGAGCTCTTCTCTTCTACCTTTGATTTCTGTGTCTTCAAGTCACCTGTCAACTTATCATAACCCCATGAATTTCTTTTTTTCCCCCAATATTTTTATTGTTGTTTTAATTACATATGATATTCCATATAACTAAATACATGTAATTAACTTATATCTAAAACATTACAAATACTACTAATCAAAACAATAATCACTTACAGAAAAGGTTAGATTATTATACAATTATTTATGTTAAATTTCAACTTTAACATCAATGTCCTAAACGTCATCCTTTCCAATCTCTGATTTTTCCAACATACATTTTCTTCATTTCTTCTAAATGACAATAATTGACCGTTAACAACAACTTTATTTCTCTACAATACAATTCTTCGTTCCTTATTTCTTTTTCCTCTTGAGTTTGGATATATATTTTTACCCTTATCTTAACTGGCCTCTGTCTCTTCATTTTCCTTTTAACCTAATCTTTGCTCTTCTTTTACTTATTTTCAGTACTCACATTTATTGTTGATTAAATCCTCATCCTGTTCTCAACATTTATTAACTAGCACATCTGGATGACTGTTCTTATCTCATCCCTTACTTATTATACCTTTAATTCTTCAGAAGCTTAATATTGCTTCTTTTCCCCATTTCTCCTTCCAAATTGGTAACAAACATCTCCATTCATCCCTAAAATTCTCCACTGTTTTATCTTTTAATAGTAGGGTTAATTTATCCAACACTGACATCTCATATAATTTAACTAACCATTCTTCTTCTTTTGGAATTTCTGGCATCTTCCAATATTTTGCGTAAATAATTCTGGCCGTGGTCACCATATACAGTATAATTCTCCAATATAATTTTTCTACCTGCTTTTCCACCCCATTCAGCATATTCAATAGATATAACTCTGCCCGCATTGGTATCTTTGTCTCTAAAGTCCTTTCTATCATCCTGTGTATTTCCCCCCAGTATTTTCTTGCTCTAGGACATTGCCACCACATATGGAAAAATGTACCTACTTCTTTTCCACATTTCCAACATAGTTCATTCTTGGTCTTATACATTCTGGCAATTTTGTACGGGGTCAAATGCCATCTATATAACATCTTATAATAATTTTCTCTTAGATCATAGCTTCTAGTAAATTGAATATTTGTTTTCCAAGTTCTCTCCCATTGCTCCAATGTAGGTGACTGACCTAGATCTGCTGCCCATTTGATCATATTATCTTTTATTGTCTCATCTTCCATTTCTACTTTAATTAACATTTTATACAGTTTGGAGATTAATTTTTCCTTTCCTTTTAATAGTATTAGATCTAATTCCAATAATGTTCTCTCAATGCCTTCCAATTTAATATCCTGAACAAATCTTTCTTTTAATTGTCTATAAAGAAACCAATGACAAACCAACTCTTCCTCTTCTAACTCTTCCCTTGTTTTAATTGCCCATTGGTCTCCTTTTAACTTCAAGATGTCCTTATACATTAACCAGTTGTCTTTACATAGATTTTCATTCCTGTGAAAGGCTTCATGCGTTGAAGTCCATAATGGGATTTTCTTGGAAATCTTATTTCTACACTTCTGCCATGTTAATAAATTTTTTCTAATAAAGTGGTGTTTAAAGTCCTTATTAACCGCCACTTTATTATATATTAAATATGCGTGCCCCCATAGGGTTTTCATAGGGTTTTCTTAGGCAAGGAATTCTTAGAAGTGGTTTTGCCATTTTCTTCCTCTGAAATAGAGCCTACAGCACCTGGTATTAGTTGATGGTCTCTCATCCAAGTACTAACCAGGGCTGATTCTGTTTAGCTTCCAAGAACAGACAGGATCTGGTGCCTTTAAAGTACCGGTATTAAGGCATTGGTAGTTTTTATTTCTACCACCAATGTAACTCCAGTACAAACTTTCTTTCACTTTCCTTCTCTCATCCCCAACCTCTCCTCCAGATCTCTATAGCATCAAAAGTACGCTAAATTTTAAGAGTTTGAGTTTACAACTAGCAATTACTCATCTTATTGTGCTATTTTACTGTTGACAAGAATTTCAGAATTGTTTTCACTAGGGTGATTTGGTGACCAATAATTTATTAAACACATACCAGTTTTCTTCAGTGTCAGTGTCTAGTGCTTTTGGTGCCAAACACTGGCATGCATTATTGCTATAACATAAGCTCTGTTGGTGTAAGATGGTGCAGCAGATGATACACAGCAGAGAAGCATTCCATCCCTTTTGCTGATGGGGTCCAACCACCCTCACAGCCAATGCTAGATTTCCTCCTCCCCCACAAATTCTACCCAGACATATCCCTTTGGCCAGCAATCATATTAAATCCCAATCGCTGGGCATACAGGTACCTCAGTTAGGGAGCATTCCCTCCTAGGTGAGGTAAATGGAATATGGATTCCCAAATGTTACAAAGTGTAGAAACAAAGAAAATCAAAGTTCACAAGTGAGACCCATCTCCCCCCCACCAGCAATGAGAATTGCAAGCAGATTAGCAACAAACAAAACTGCTATTTTCTCAGCCTTCATATCTTTTCCCAGCCTCAAACTGCAAAGCCAATGCAAAAGGTATCCAATAAGGTTACTAACACAAGTTAACTGTTTCACACCACTGGACAGCTGTTACTGTTTGGCTGTGATGCTAACAAGGAGTCCAAAACCCATCTGGCCCAATTTAGTACACATGCCCAGTCTGTCCTTTTTTTTTCCCCTTTGCAAATAAAACCACCTCATTACAACATCCATATTTAAAAAATTATATGAAATATCATATTTCATCAGGGTTTTCCTTACAATATTTGTACAAAACAGGGCCTTTCAACATTTTATTGCCAAAGCAACTCCAAGTCAATACTAATTTATAAGAAAGGCTAGGTTACTGCAGCATCAGGAGAGAAAAGCTCACACAAAGAATAAGTGAACTGGTTTTGTTTCTTTATACTCCCCACTCCATGTTTTAGTAAACTGATTTATTTCCAAGCAATCCAGTATGAAATGGAAACCACTACACCCGAGAATGGCAGCTTGTTAGCTTAAAAAAAGCATTTCCAACAAGTTACCCATCATTATAAAAATATCTTTGCTGCAGAATCTCAGAGACTACTGTGCATAACATAGGCACTAAGAACATCAAGATTTCATGCTTTATTCTACCTTAGTTTCAATCTTATTCATATTCACCTGAAGATAAGCACCATTTACCATGGTAGAAATGCTTTCATGCTTGGTTTTAGGACCTGAACAATCTTGGTTGCACTGTTCCAGGGGAAAGACAGAAGGAGTGCAATGTTGTTTACCATCCTGGATCATTATTTCACCAGTTTTAAAGCAATTGATCTGGCCACCAATATGGCCCCAATCAAAGTAGAATGGGACCCCAATATGTGAGTAAGTCCCTCTTCCCATATATGCCTGCCCTCTCATGAAAATCTGCTGAGCAGCTCATTGTGCTATATGGAGACATGGGAAAGGACTTTCGAAACTACAGCACCCTGGTTGTGGAATGTTCTCCCTTTAAAAGGATAACTGCATTGATATTGACTTCCTTTCAGCTCAAATTAAAACTTGACTGTTTATCTGCACATTTATCACCTAGTGTTCAGAGCCTCAAGATTCTTCAGGACTTTATCAGATAAGGCAAATACTGGCAAAAAAACCACTTCATTTGGGACACAACAATAGCAGAAAAGGCAAAATTATCAGACGTCCACGTTGCTTACCCATTCCCGCTGCCTCACACTGGCATGAATGAGGCATGACTTTTTATTGATGGGCTAAGCTGTGGTATGGTTTTTGGCAGGTGTGAATAAAGTCCTTAGTCTGTTGGATTGTGGGTTCTGTTTTGATTCTCTGAAATTGTTAAACTACAACATCCGTTCCACCTTCGCACCCTGACAGGCCTTTTTTTCCCCCACAAACCAGAAAACCAGTGATGCAAAGACTCCAAGACCATCAAACTACTCTGCTCCCAAGATTCACATCCTAAACAGATGAAATCAGAGCCTACTCAGATTGGGAGGGGGGGCTAGCAAGAAAGAAACAACACTTGTGGCAAACTCTCTATTGAACGTACTTGGGGATGGAAGACATCTTAAAGGGAAAGAGATATGTGTGGCATTGCCAGCTAGTCCCTGCTACAGGAACCCAGTACCCTGGCAAACATTTCAGCAGGCAGCAGGGTATTAGGTACAATGCCCCTAATGGCACCAATCCCACATTATTAAATCCATCATCAGTTGCATAACTCTTCATCCTGAGTCTGCAAGAGTACAGAAGGCTGTGTGGAGCACACACACATACAGGGGCATCCTAGTCACTGCTGCTAATAGTGGGGTATCCCCCCACACACATCTGTACATCACAGGTGTCAGATCCTGCATGGGGGGGAGTGGCCTAGGGAAAGCAAAGAGAGACATATACAGGAAGAAAAGGAGAAATGAGATAAACTCAACAGCTGCCTGGGACACACAGCCTGAACCTTGATGCAGAGCTTGTGAAAGAGTCAGAGAAAAGAGCAATCCTATGTAAGTGTTCAGCCAGTGCTTATGCCACAGCCTTTCACTTCCTGGTGGTGATGGAGAGAGGGTGGAAACTGCAGTGCTCTATGCCTCCTTTCTATGTTGAGGGTGACAGTAGAACTCTTGACTCTTCAGGAACAGCTTTTTAAATTGCCTGCATCTGGGCTATTTTTGTGCAAAGACAATAATGCTCATGAATGTTCAGCCAACACTGGCAATGAATGAATGTAATAGAGTCCCTGCCCTTTGCCAACAGAGTGTTTGTTTGTATGTGGAGTTGAGTGTGCACAAGGCACTACTCCACACTCTGTAGGTAAAAGGGTTCCAACAATCATGGATGCAGGAATGGGAGAGGCAGGGGGGACAACCCTGCCCAAGACTAGACTAGAAGAGGTTGAGTTCCCCCAAGATGATCAGATAAATTTGGGCTACCAGCCATCATGTGCAGTTGAGCTCCTGCCCTTCAGGAATCAGAAATGTATGAAACAACCAAGTAGCAGAAATCATCATCATCATCATCATCATCCTAGGAGTAGCAAAGGCTAAATGCAGTCTATTCTATACAGTTACTTGGGAGCAAGCTCCACTGAACATATGAAGGGGTTTCTAGGTAGATTCTGTGATTGCAAGAGGTCACACTCAAGGCTAATTTAATTATAATGAAATGAGCTAAATAATTAGTTCTTCCCTTCACTGTGCTTTCAAATATTATGATGCTGGCTGTTGAGATGGACTGACTATAGATTCCATATCACATCCTATTTGCCCTCAGTAGTCCTCGTGGGAGGATCTATATTTTAGAGTTGCTTTTCTGAGCCAAGGGCAGGCTTACTGCTTGAAGTAGGATAACAAGGAGAAAGCACACAGCAGCCATTTTTGCTCTATGTCAGGGGTGAGCAAATTACGCCTATGGGTTTCATGGAGACTTTCAACCCTTTTTGTGGCTTCTCCATGTGCCTCACAATTCCTCCAGAGCTCCCAGATTTAAATTTGTGAGAAGATAGCCCGTAACTCACTGCCAATTCCTCAAGACCATCCCAAAACATGGAGGTGTGATTTTGTCCATCCACCAAAAGCTCAGAATTTTTTTTAAAGGTCAAAGCTACAGTAGTTCCAAATACATGAAGTTAAAACTTCTTGTTTAAACTAGGTCACATTTTCTGGCTGACATTTGGCTGAAAACACAGCGTTGTACCCCACCATGGTGACAGGGGGAGAAAAATTGCCCCATCACAGTGTTACACCTCTGCTCTAAGTGCTTCAGAAAATGAAAAACGGAAGACCTGGTACAACATGACAAACCAGCGTAATCCCTGAGTAGCATCCACAACTTTTTCTCTTCCCCCCACCCTTATTATCCCCCCCCCTCTGAAGCTAGTTTCTCTCAGTACCTCAGAGCTTTGGCCTGATAACTCAAATCTGAGTGATCCTGTTGTGCATGATTTGGGAATGTGAAGACTGTATCTGTACATTAATATGTTAAGCATAAGCTTTGTAAAATTTAAAATTCCTTTTTGTTGTTGTTGTGCTCTAGCCAACAGCAGGTGACAGCATGAACAACACAAAAGTAGTCTTTAATTGGGATAAATTCCTAACAGTAACTCAAAAGGATTGCAGGCAACAGTCATATGGTATATGGGTTTTATATTAAGATGGAACCCAGCTCGGGGAAAGAATGCATCCCCGCTTTTTTGGTCTGCTTACAGATTTTATTTTGTTTTTAGTTAGGATGAGGGACTTATCCCAGAAAAAAAAAAGAGAACTCCATCAGCAGGAGGCCTTCACTCTTTCCAGACCTGAGGGTTTTTGTGAGCTATATTTTTCCTATATTCTTGATTTTTTTCAAAGTTTGATTTAATTTTGAAATTTCTTTAAGAACCACCCCAAGTTCTTCTAGATACTTCTACCCTTGGACTGATTTAAGAACACAGAACATCATTGCTAAATCAGACCAAAGGCCTATCTGTTCCAACATTCCATTCACATAGTGGCCAAATAGTTGCCTACAGGAAGTGTATCATAAGCATATGAATGCAGTTGCATCCTCTGTCTTGCATTCCCCAGCAAATGATATATAGAGGCATATTTCTTCCTATAATGAAGACAAAATATAGCCATCCTAGTAGCCACTGATGGCCATAACAGCCATGTATTTCTCTAATTCCTTTTTAAAGCTGTCCAAACTGGCACATATCACTGCATTCTGAGGCAGTTTATCAATGTGCTGTGTGAAGAAATACTACCTTTTACCTGAATCTCCTAATATTCATTTTCAGTGGATAACCCTACATTTTAGTATTATGAAGAGTGCATAATTGTACGCATCTCTATTATGTCTCCCCTTACTTACCCTTTCCTTCCTAAACTAAACAGCCCCTAACGTCACAACCTATGCTCATAAGCAAGTTACCCTTCTCTGTTCCCTTCCCAGCTCTACCAAAAATAAATAAATAAATACATAAATCCTTCTTAGGTATGCTAATCAGATCTGTATACACTTTCCCAGTGGTGGACATATCATGGATTTGAATACAACCAGTATAAGATTGGCAATTTTGCATTTTATCCCCTTTCCACTTGCGCCCAACCAGGAATTTCCTCTTTTTTTTTCTTTTTGCAACAGCTATACACTCAGAGGAAGGCAAAGTCAAACCCCTTCTGAACAAATCTTTCCAAGAAAACCCCGTGATAGGGTCGCCATAAGTCAGAAACAACTTGAAGGAACACAACAACAACAAATACACAAGCTCAACATTTTCATCAAGCAATCTACCACAACATCAAGATCCCTTTCTTGGTCAGTCACTCCCAGTGTGTGTGTGTGTATATATATATATGAAGTTGCAGGGGTTTTGCCCTAGGATGCACCACTTCACACTTGTTTACATAAATTTCTATTTGCCATTTTAATGCCCATTCCTACAATTTGGAGAGGTCTCTTTTGTCCTCTTCACAATCCATTTTTGTTCTCAGAACTCTAAATAATTTAGTGTCATCAGGAAACTATTTTCTCTTATCTCCAGGTCTTGCATCTTCTCTACACTTCAAATTTAGCAGATATATATGTTTTGCATTTCTTTTGAAAGTATTTTTCCCCCAGTCCTGCACATACTAACACATCTTGCAGCTTTTGCTTTTGAGCAATTTTCTGGAAGGAAAGGGATGTTTGCATTCATTGAATGGGATCTTACATATTTATTTATTTATTTATTCAACATTTCACCTTTCTCCTGGCATAGGACCCAGTCTTCCCCTTTGCTTTATTTATTTACTTATTTATGCTTTAATTTCTGTAATATTTCATTTACCACCTGTCATTTGCTTTATGGTAACCACATTGTTGACTGTTTTTGTTTGTATACTACTACTATTGTTAACTGTTATTTGAATGGATTTCATTTCATTTCATGCAACATATTCTGTGTTTTCACTGATGTGCTAAAATGTACTTGTAAGTATGCAAAATTTATAATGATATTCTTGCCAGTCTTATGCTGCCACCTCACTGCTAGAAAATAGTTCTAGGGCCCTGCCAGCAGTGTGGCTCAGAGATTACACAGTTTTTATATACAACAAATGGGGGTGAAGGAAACATTCACAGCAGTCACACTTGGCATCCAGGGTTCTCCTTTCCTTGGTTTGTGAGTAGGAGGCTCTATAGTAGTAGCCCCATTTTTATTAAGTAGGGGCTACCGTATGGTGTTTGTGTCTGGACTTCCAATGCTAAATATGATATAGGCTAAGGGCAGAGAACCTTTGATCCTCCAGATGTTTTGAATTACAATTCCTAGAATTTCTTACCATTGGTCATGCTAAGTGCTGAGGTTGTTGGGATATGAAGTCAAAAACATCTGAAGGGCCAACGGTTTCTCACCCCTGTATTAGGGCTCTAAGCAGAGAATTGCTAACAATGTACATTAGTTTCTATGACTTTTCTGAAGGTAGGCTATTTGTGCAAAGTGCTGCCTTTGAGTACAAAATACCCTTTCCTCATTGTTCATTATCACAATGATCCTCCTCTTGTGAAAGCTAAGTGTGTGATACTGGTGGCTGTGTGGTGCAAACGGATTCCAAGTTACACCATAAAGTATTTGTCTTGACAGTATATAAAATACACATCAAGTATCAATTCAAGGAAGAGGGTTATGTTATGTCTTGCAGTCAACTATGTATCTGCTTTATACAATAAAATGTGTTTTATTGTTGCTGATTTATATCTATTGGTTTGACTTATGATTCTAAGCCAGGTGGGCAACTGTGGTGGGACCAGGGACCAATATTCTGCTTCTGGTACTCTCTGGGAGTCACATGGACTACCAAAACTTAGAAGGGCAAAAGACTAGAAGCTGGGTGGGGGGAGGGGTGGATGATATTTTGTCATATTAATAAATAGTCCAGATGGCCTCGCAACCTATTTGAGAGGTAAATTGCTACAAGTTTAAGCAAAAGACAGTTGCAGCAAGTTTAATCAATGAAGAAGTTCTCTCTACAATATCCTGTTCTCTCACTCATGCCAATGTGAGTGGGGTAGTAATCGATGAAAAGAAAATCATTTCTACATTTTTACTTTACCACTGAATCCAATAGGAGGGGAATTTTACCAGTCCTGGACTTAGAGCAGGGACAGCTGTACCATCAGTGAGGGTGTGGCCACTGTAGGGAACACCACAGCATACAGTATAAGTGTACTTCTTCCCTATGCCACCACCATCTTGCCCTCAACTTGTTTTATCCACACTGATGGCATATAATCACTGGCCATCTTTCTCTGCTGTAACTGAGATATTCCACTGGCGTATCTGGTGGAGCATCTTATATTCCACCAGTTTAGCTGGGTTTCTACATTTTGTGCAGCCCCTGGGCTTGGAACTCTAGCAAATGGACTGTACCTTTAACAACAAATAATGAACAAATCTTGTTTTCTGGCAGTTAATAGACTCTTCAAAGACCTTAGCAGCTGCAACAAATGAATTTTTGTCCCTTATCTAAATGAAACATGAAATGTAGCCAATAATGGGCACAATCCAACCAAATTAACCATGTTTAAGTCACTATTAGGAACCACCTTGGTGTAGTGGTTTGAGCATTGGACTATGACTCTGGAGACCAGGGTATGAATCCCCACATGGCCATGGAAACCCACTGGGTGACCTTGGGCAAGTCATGCTCTCAGCCTCAGAGAAAGGCAAAAGTAAAAAATCCCTCTAAACAAATCTTGCCAAGAAAACCGGGTGATAGGTTTGACTTAGAGTTGCCATAAATCAGAAACAACTTGAGGGCAGACAATAATAACAAAGTCACTATTATTTCAATGAGAATTCAGTAAGTGCACAATCTCTCCCACTGCAATGGCTGGAGATTTAAAATGCTGGATCACAGCCTTTTAAGTCTGTTTCTGTTGAAACCAAAGGATCTTGGTGACTCCATTATAAACCCAATTGCCAATTTAGAAATGGAAACTAAATGAGCTTTCGAATTAATATACAGCATATTCATCAATACAGTTCTCTTAGGCATTGTTTTATTCCCTAGTATATACTGAAGAGCCTGGCTGCATTTTAAAGCATTTTGCTTCATTTTGTGTTCTAATTTGCTTATTTTAATTTTAAAATACACCTCAGCATAATGACCTGTTCTCTTTAATTAATTTGCCTAAGACAAGTTAACTTCTACCAGATGGCATTTTCTTCCATAATTAAAATGTGCTGTCCTTAAGCTAATGTTATAGAAACACACACACCTCCAGTGTTTTTGAAGGGTGCTACTGTATACACTAGCAAGAAGAATGCAGTACCACAGTATCGTATATATTGTGCATACACTACACTTACCAGTCTCAAAAGGATGAAGCAAAATAGGATCTGCTTTGTAATACGAAATGATACATGGAATTATTTGCACTCAGACAATGTTGTTTTAATAAATCTGCCAAACTATTCCAGCAGCTGGCCATTAATTTAAACCTGATTAGCACTTTAATGTAAATAAATCAAATTAGCTAGAAGAGACAGAAGCTTCAAGCAACTAACACATGCCATGGCTTCCTTTTACACATGGAAAAGCAGAACTTAAGTGGCTCCTTTTTACATATTAAAAAAGATAAAACTCAGATATGTTAGAATTGTAATTTTACCATCTCTCATAAAGCTAATTTTTTAATCCATGAACTACAAACACAACATCGACTTTATCATGAACACATAAGTTCTTTTGCACAGATCAAGTGATAGTCTCCTCTCCCCCACACACACACACTCATATATATATATATCTCCTGGAGAAAGGCAAAGATAAGTGGGGGGGGGTTTAAAAACAGTTCCTAACAACATAAGACATCATCTGAAATATTGGATCATCAGCTTGACCTCTAGGCTAGCACAGCTGATAGTTGGAGATTAAAATCCTACCACAGAATAGCCCCTGTTGATCTCAATGGAACCTTCTTCAAACTGAACATGCATAGGATTTGGCTGCACAAGTTTAAAGCAATCCTAGCCCCTTTCCTTAAAAACCTTTTACCCCTATCTCCCACCTGCTCCTTCCATCTGCCCTAAAACCTTTCCCTTCCTCCGTCAACAGACGATCACCTCCAATCGATCCAAGTGTCATCCAGCACTTAGCACAGGCTTTACCTGCAAAGGCAGCTGGGGGGAAGCGAATAAGCACAGTCACCTCTCTGAAACCAAACTCCACAGGCGAAGTAGTAGCGCAGCTGATGATGATGTGTGGATTCGAGCATACACCCCACCTTTATTTTCCTCTTAGTCGGGCATCTGTGCAAGCCCAGCCAGCAGAGCATTGCTCGACCCAGCTCTAAAACCTGGAGCAGGAAAGGCTGTTTCCAGCTCCAAACGGCACATTTTGGCTGAGAGCAAGGGAAGCAGTTGCATCAAAACCACCCTCCAGACACATAAGCACATTGCCCCTTCCCCCGCTGCAGCAGGCACTGCAATATATATATATATATATATATATATATATATATATATTTAAAATGGGAGGGGGGAATTGGTAGCAAGCAGGCAGGCAGGCAGGCAAAATAGGTGGACAATTGTCAGGGCTCCCAACACTCAGCAAAATGCACCAAAATGGAAGCTGGCGCGCAACTTCCCCTCCTCGGTTCTTCACCCCTTTCAGCCTCGCCCGGCAGGTTTCTTTGGCCAAGGCTCTGGAGGGGACTGGAGGGAACCGCTGGGTCAACAAGTCCTTCAAACCTCCCTCCCTCCTCAGCCCCACGCACCCCAAGAGCCTTCCGCACCTCCCGCCAGAAGCAGAGGCGGCGCCGGCTGTTCTTGTCAGGTACCCCCAAACTGAGAGGAAGGGAAGAGCGGCGGGGAGAGAAGGAAAACCCTACCTCGAACCGCAGCGGCGGGGGACCGTCCAGACGAGTCGAGCCTCTCTCCCGCGCAAAGGAACAAGCCAGTGTCCCAAGAGGAGACCCAGCCGGGCCAGGCGGCGCGTGGCTTCCCTCCGTGGGAAGGTGACAGCCTACAACCTTCCCAGGCGGTAGCCAAGCAAGGTCCTCCTTCTAAGCCAGCGGCTGCGACGGCCGGCCGCCGGTGAGCAACGGGAGAGAACACGGGTGGTCGCAACGCCTGGGCTCGAGGCTGCCCACCGACGCCTCCTTTCCCTCACGCCTGGCCCTCGCCTTTGCTGCTGCTGCTGCTGACACCTGGCCGGGACGCCAAGCGGCCAATCAGAATAAAGCGGAGACTCCAGAAGAAGGAGGGGAGCCCTGGAGGGAGAGAACGAGGAACGCGCCAGAACGCGCACGCGCTCTTGGGCATATCAGTGGCGGGGTTCTCGTCCTTCTTTGCCGTCTCCCTCCCTTCTCCCGCGCGCTCCCAAAGAAGATTGGAGTTGGGAGAACTCAGGGCGCACGCGCCGAAGCCCCCCCCCTGCGCGCGCTAGGAAGGCTAGGCCGTGGGCCACGCGCGCGCCCGCCTCCTCACTCCTTTTCCTTCTCCCATTACCTTAGGCACGTTGCGCTGGCAGCTGCTGGCGGGCGAGTATGAGAAGTTTAAAAAATAAAATAAAAAGGTTATAGTTCAGGAGCCGTGGGAAGTGTATTGGCTGTTGTACTGGTGGAGGGAGAGCTGCCTGGGGCGCCCAGTGTCCTTAGCCAAAAGGAAGGAAGGAAGGAAGGAAGGAAGGGTGGGTCATAATCCACACTACACTAATATTCCAGTTTGAAGCTGGGTTATTTGCCATGGCTCCTTCTTATGGAATCCTGGGATTTGTAGTTTTTCAAGGCCTTTCGCCTTCGCTGCCAAAGAGTGCAGGTGCCTCGCCAAACTATGAATCCCAGAATTCCATAGGAAGGCGCCATGACAAATAATCTAGTTTCAAACTGAATTATTGGTGAAGTGTGGATGACATTTATTTATTTTTAGGAATTTATAGCCTGCTCTTCAGCCACAAGGCTCTCAGAGTGGGTTACAAATTGTTGAGCAATAGCACCTACACATCTATACCGCTTTTATAGCACACTAGGCACTCTCCAAGCGGTTTCCAGTGTGTGTTAGCTAATTGCCCCCGCAAGACAGGTACTAATTTTGCCAGCCTATGGAAGGATGGAAAGCTGAGTCAACCTTGGAGCCCTTGGGATCAAACTTGTAACATTGTGGCTGCAGTACCCACGTTTAACCACTGTGCCACCAGGGCTCCAGAGGTTTAGCTGAACATTCACTAGAATCAGATAGGGATGCTCTGGGATTTGAGAAATTACATCAACAAGGACGATAGTGCTGTAGAACATGGGCAGAGTGACACTGCCATAGCCTCAACCATTGGTGGTTTGGTAAAACAGGAGAAACCCTCAGGCAGTCTTCCTGCAGGCCTGAGCCCTTTCATCTCTCATGTTAAAAATGAGAAGGGGTGACTAGGCAGTCTGTTATATTTTTGATTACTTTTTACCAAATTGTTTTTCAAACACCACCCACTTATCGAAAAAGATTTAGTGAAATTCCACATAGGAACAAGTTGCCGCTCTTGTTTTAGAAATCATCTTGCCTATTCTTGTAGTTCTTTAAACATTATTTTGTCATCTTTATCCTTTGAGATTTGCAAAATGCACTGCAGACTGCCCGGATGTCCATATTCAGTGGAGCTGACAAGACTCCTAGCGCCAAAAAACAGAAGATAATTTTTCACAAAGAAAGAAAAGGTGGAGCATCTCTGGTGATGATGTAAATATGATAGTCTCCTCAAATGAGGTAACTAATTACAGAAACTTGCCGTGTATTTTGTGTGGAGTCAGTTGCCAATTATTTCTGTCATTTATTTCAGAGTCAGAGATCTTGTGGCCCTCCAGACCTTGTTGGATTGCAACTCTCACCAATCATAGCTAATGGTAATGAGTTATGGAGGTTGCAATTTTGAAAAACAAACATACCCCTTCCTAATTTATGTAGTATTTCTCATTTCCAAAGCACTTCGCTATTTTTGTGTTTGCCTTCACATCAAATATGTGAGCCAAGGAGGAAGAAGAATTTGTCCGTAATGGGGATTACACAGTGTTACCCCCCCCCCAGTGCTTTACTGAGGATACCTTTGAAAACAGGTGCCAAAGAATGGTTGGCTTTAATCTCCTTGAGAAAGCACATGCTGTCTTTCCAGAGACAAAGAAGATACCTAAGACACACCTCTTCCCCCTGGAAAGCCACTCACATTGCAATAGGAAGTTACATCATACATTCTGTTTACATTTACCACTTAACCCTTTCAACAGTTAAGCAAGTCAGTTTATTGGATTACAACTACATACCCCAACACCTCCTCTCAATCACATCTCTTGGTAGTGGCCTCATCAGGATACCCGCTGTCATCTCACTCGTGGGACAGTACTTCAACTTTATCATGTTTTCTCTCACCAGCTGGAAAAAATTGTGATATCTAGTCCCAATATGCTTATTGCGTGGCATCAACTTTCCACTCTCAGACATCTTAATACAATTCAAATTATTCTCAAACACTTGAGTTGGTTTCTGCTCTGTGACATTAAAATCAACAATTTATTAAGCCATTGCATTTCTCTACAAGCCTCTGCCACAGAAATAAAATCTGCTTCAGCATGTGAATGTGCCATAATCTCTTGTCTACCATTGGCCCAAGAGATAGGCGCATCCCCATACAGAAATAGGTAACCACTTGTTGAACATGATTCACTATCACTGCCACCCCATTCAGCATCTGAAAAACAAATAAGACTTGGATTAATATTAGCTGGTAACTTTAACTGGAAATTCATGGACCCCTTTAAATATTTCACAATCCGTTTCACTTCAATCCAATCTTCTTTGGTTGGCCCACTAACTTTTCTGCTGAGAATTCCTTCAGCATGAGCTATCTCAGATCTACTGTTTGTGGCTAGATACAACAGCTTCCCAATTGCTGTTCTGTACATTGTATTATTTGGCAAAAGTTCACTATTCTCATTATTCTTGACAAAGTCTGTTATCATTGGTGTATCCACATGGTGTGCATCTTACATCCCTAACATTTCTAAAAAGTCAATAATCTTTTGCTTTTGACTCAACAGGAAAGAACCATCCTTTTCTCTTTGAATATATATCCCTAAGTAATATGTAGCATTTCCCAGTTCTTTCAGTTCAACTGCTCTGTTCAGATTTCTCACAACTTCTTTGTAGTCACCATCTCTCTAGGTAGCTATAATCAAATCATCAACATAAGTCAGGACATAGTTTGAAAAACCATCTTAGAATCTCGTGTACAAACATGGATCTGTTTCTCCTTGTTTAAAGCCCAAATCCTTCAATGTTTTGTCTAATTTTTCATTCCAGGCACAGGCAGTTTGCTTGAGTCCATAGAGCCCCTTCTTAAGTTTACAAACAAAATGTGGCCTTTTCTGGTCCACAAAACCTGCTGGTTGCCTCATATACAGCTCTTCCTGAATTTCACCATGCAGGAAGGCTGTTTTCACATCAACATGTTTGATACTCATTTGTTTAGAAGCAGCTAGAGTAAGCAACAGTCTAATGGTGCTATGTTTCACCACTGGGGCAAATACTTCATCATAATCAACTCCAAACTTCTGTGAAAAACCTTGAGCAACTAACCTTGCTTTGTAGTGTTCAGCTTTATCTTCTGCATCTTTCTTCAGATTGAATACCCACTTGCATCCTATTGCTTTCTTGCCTGGTGGAAGTTTAGTCAGAGTCCATGTTCCATTCTTATGCAGCACCTCTATTTCCTCTTGTGCTGCCTTTTTCCATTGAGCTGCCTCATCTGGTGGCATCTGCTCAATCTCCTCTATTCTTGTTGGTTCCTTGGGTAACACTGCCCCTGCAAGGTAGCCCAGCCTGTCCAGAGGCACGCCTCTGTTTGGCTTCACCTGGTATGTGGGAGAAGCCTGTTGTGGATCCTGGTGACTCTCTTCTTCACTTGCATCATCACCTTCCAGTCCAGTCAGGTCATTTCCCACGTCGGCTTCTGCAACATCAAACTGCATGGGAGATTCACATTCTGCTTTTGAAATCACAGACCTATCATCTATTGAAATAGTAGAAGCTATTGAAATCCACAAACACCTGGACAACTTCAACAGGAAAGAAGAAACCCTAAAAGTAAACAAAATCTGGCTTCCTATTTTGAAAAAACAATAGAATCAAAACTCAACACTTACAAAGTAATTCTACCCAGGGACAGGGGGATTTCCAGCAGATAATGGGCCATCAACCAACCATTAGCCAGACAGACACTAATCATCCTTGCATTTCTATATCCAAAAACAAACCATTCGATTACACAAATTTACATATACTCCCCAACAGGGGTTCACAATATATAAACTCCACACACACTCCTACCCAACCATTCTCTGAAGATGCCAGCCACAGATGCAGGCAAAATGTCAGAAAGAAACTATTCCAGAACACGGCCTCACAACCCAGAAGAAACCCAAAGAAAATCTATATCATCTTTGTCTTCATTCTTAACATCAAAATCAATATTATCCTCTTCTAGAAAATCAGTCGCAGTTCCTGTTATGTCAACTTTTCTGTTCTCATCAAAATACACCACATGTTTGACTGTCACTCTGCCAGTGTTTAAGTTCATCATTCTGTAACTCCTTGTAGAAATCTCATAACCAACTAGAATGGTCTCTTCAGCTCTTGGATCTAGCTTACCCCGCGTGTGTTTAGGAATATAAGCATAAGCCACGCATCCAAAAGTTCTGATATGCTTGATGAATGGCACTCTACCATGCCACATCTCAAAAGGAGTGTTCTCTGTGCTCTTTGTTGGCAATCTGTTCTGTAAATAATTTTATGTAGCAATTGCATCACCTCACATTCTATTGGGCAAACCAGCATCAGCCAAAAGGCATTTTGTCATCTCAACTAGAGATCTCATTTTACGTTCTGCAACAGAGTTCATTTCTGGGGTATAGGAAGCAGTCCTTAAATGCTGTGCGCCATTCTTTTCCAAAAATGCTTCTGTATGGTGTCCCGTGTACTCACCACCTTGATCAGAGCAGATAGCTTTGGGTTTTATTCCAAATATATTCCTCACCATGGCAACATACTTGCACAGTGCATCATATGTTTCACTCTTCTCTTTCAGCAGGTAGATGACACAGTACTGTACCTTGAAAAATCATCTAGAAATATTAATGCATACTTATTTCTTTCAAGAGATGGGATTCTAAAGGGTACCACTAGGTCACTATGAATGAGGTCCAGAACTCTGCTAGACCTTTTCTCAGTCCTGACATGGAATGAAGGCCTGGTTGCCTTCTGTTTAACTCAAACTATGCACCTATTTGCATTCTCACTGTTTTGTTGCTTTACCTTGATGCCAGTTGTCAAACCTTGGTTCTGTTGCTGAAGAATGGCTTTGCAGTCACGATGGCCAAAATGTCTGTGCCACAAATCAATGCTCTCCTCTCTCACTCTGGGTTGCTCCACAGCAGTAGCCTGAGCTACAAATGCTTGTTTATCTGAAAGATCTAACGCATAAAGACCACGGTTATTCTTATATGCTTGCACATAGACCATGTTTTCATCATACACTTTGCACATGCCTTTCTCAAATAACACTGAATAACCTTTAATGTCCAAAGCTGAGACACTCAGAAGATTGCAATTTAATTCTGGAATAAAATCCACTTTTTCAGCCACATGTTGCATATCCTTACTACACAGTGCACAATTCAAAATATATTTTCCTATTCCTTTCACAAAAAGAAGTGACCCATTTGCAATTTCAGTCTTTCCATTAGTGTTTAGTTCTATGAAATTATTCTTATTGTTTGTACAGTCAGAACCGCACCCACTGTCTATGTACCACTTATTATGTTTATCAGTCTCATTATTCACTTTTGAAACATTGTTGGAAAACAAAATCTCCTTGTGTGCAATCAAGCTGCTCTGCTTTCCTTTGTTCTCAACTTGAGAAAACCTCTGCCCCCTCTGGACAGAACTTGCATCTGCAGGCTGGCTTTGTTTAAATGAGTTCCCATTTGCTACAGCCTGTTCTCTGATTTGCAATTCCTAGCAATATGTCCCCTCCCATTACATTTTAAAACAACAAACCTCTGATTGGCTAGTGGGAGGAGTCTTCCTTTCTGCTCTTTCAGCAATGAAATTTGAGCTAGTATGAATAATTGCTCTCCTGGGGTGTGGATCTCTGTGATCCAAACATTCCAATCTAAACTTCACCAAAACTTCATCAATAGTTGAGTTTGGAAGAGTATCAGTTACCGTGATAAACGGACAAAACTCATCTCCTAGAGTCCCAGTAAAAAATGATATTTTCTGTGCTTCATTTACTACCAGTCCTTGTGTAATTAATTTTTCTAGTGTTTCCAGAAACTTCCTTATGTGGGACTTGCAGTCTCTCTTTGAAACCAACTTTAATCACATCATATCTCTTATTGCTTTTGCCTGTGTCTTTCCACTATTCATGTTGTATTTAGCAATTCATTTAGCTTTTCTAACATTTGCTTTGCTGTAGCACATTTTGCAATGTAAATTAGTTGTTCCCCCTTTAAACTCTGAAAAATCACTTCCTGACCAATTGCATCCATGCTTTCCCAAACTCTTCTAGCTTCATGGTCAGCAGGCACATTTTTGCATTACAGCATCAAAAACCTTCTGTGCCTTTAGCTTTTTGTGAGCTATTTTTAACCATAAGGGATAATTGTCTTCAGTAAGGCATACCAGCCTCCTTGTTTGCTGACTCTCAACAACTGCCATTACAGCTCTCTTTCTTATTCAAAAACCTGCTCTCCAGTTCCAGAGAAAAAAATGTGGCCCTTTTAAAAACTGCTAGCTAGAGACTCAAAGGGGGTGGTGGTAAAATAATGCTTTAAAACTCACTGAAAACAACAAACATCAAAAAATATGGCTATTTTAAACAAACAAACAAACTCAGAACAGCTTGGAATCATAAACTGGGTCTGTATACTTAATGGGGATACTTAATGCATTAATACTTAATGTATACTTAATGCAATGTTACCCCCCTGTGCTTTACTGAGGATACCTTTGAAAACAGGCACCAAAGAACAGTTGGCTTTAATCCCCTTGAGAAAGCACAGCAGCAGCAGAGTTTCTGTTTAAAATATATGCATAGCAAAACATATTGATTCCAAACATGCAGGTTTAAATAGCCATCCACCCAAGCACACACACCCCTAGCAAACACACTCTAGCATGAAAGACTCAGAGTACTCAAAGGTAGTTTTTAAAAGATAAAAATATTTTACTCACAACCATTATGTTCATCTCAGTGAATAACTCAGCAGCAACTTAAAATTGTAGTCTAAACTAACAAAATATAACTGAAAAACTACAGCTAAAAAACTAAAATATGCAGGAGCTCTATCTGAGAGCTCCTACCTGCTAGGAGTCCGTCATGGCTTCTGTTGCCTCATGCTATCTTTCCAGAGTCAAAGAAGATACCTAAGACACACTTCTTCTGCCTGGAAAACCACTCACATTGCAATAGGAAGTTACACCATACATTCTGTTTACATTGACCACTTAACCCTTTCAACAGTTAAACAAGTCAGCTTATTGGATTGCAACTAAATATCCTAACAGTCCAAGGCCACAAAATCAACCTTTTGTAGATGTGGGACCTGAAAACCCACGCCTCACATTAAAAAATCCTGTCTGTGCATTGGATGAACCTGTTTTTCTTTGGCACTAACACCTCTACTCCCAAAATATACTGCAGACTGTGGTCAAACAGGTCTTCAGTGGAGCTGGCAGGACTCATAGCTACCCAGTGCTGAAGCTCAACTCCTCCAGGTTGGAAAAATACCAAATTTAGCCACAACAGGGAAATTTTAAACAAGAGGGGAAAGGACTTAACTCTTGAGGCTTTTATCTCTAATAAAGGTAAAACTTTTTGGCCTACAATTGGCAAGCTTTGCCTATGCAGCACCTAAAAATTTTTTCCAGATGTAGTAGTACAAAGACTTATTGAAAGATTCAATGTTCCCTGACTAAGAAAAGAGCTAGTAGCCTCACCCAGAACAGATATGGCCTGGGTCTCAAGGCCAGATAAAGTTGTCCCTCCACATTTGCAGATTAAGTATTCATGGATTTAATAATGTGCAGATTACTAAATACAGTATATTCTCTTTAAGCATTTTCTAGGTCTTCCAGCACAATTCTTTGGTATGCTTCTGCCAGAAGTTGACCATATAATTGCACTGGAGGACACACAAAGGCAAAGTGGGCCTATATTCATGGTTTTCCAGCTCCTCTACCCCAAACCCTGTAAAAATTGAGGACCAACTGTACTTTGCTGCTACTAATGGAGCTAGAATTTTATTATCTGTATTTTATTGTCCTTTGTTCCCAGTCCCCAAATGGCCAAGAAGGTAAGCTGCCTCTGCCTGCATTGATATCCCTCCAGATCATCTTAACTGACAACAGAAGTAAAATCAGATAAAATGTAGGCCTGTGACTCTAACATCATCACTTTTCTTCTCCTGTATGATGTTTAAAATCTTTGCCTGATGACGAAGCCAGTGTAGCTGTGAAAGCTTGCATGATATATTTTGTTCTTTTTACTTGTCCTAATAAAGCTACCACAGTTTTGTGCATTTTGGATTTTATTATATTTCCCTAGGTTGGATTAGCCATAATTTTGCTCCATTCTGTGTTCCAGCCAAATGAGTGTTGCTGAGAAATTATTTAGGATATTATTTTGCCAAAGAACATGTAACTGTGTTTCTATATAGGTCACCTTTAATATTCCCATGTATTGTTTTCCCATTACATAAAAAGAAAGCAGTAGCTCTGATCCTGGACACACGCAAAAGTACAGCACTGGTAGGCTCCTTGGAGTGTGGAGTATAATGGATGTAGAGGGGGAGGGTCATTTACTTGTTTAAGGTTACAAATTTCAGGCAAAAATATGAACATGAACAATATCGACATTATTATACCAGGGAAGGCAGCTCACAGACTGCACCTCACTGCCAGGGAACAGCTTCATCTGGACTCTTAAATTTGTGGTTAAAGAGTGGGAAGTGCCAACAGCTTAGCTTCACCTCACTTTACTAAGTGAATCTTTAGAAAGGCTCTTTCACCTAGGGGGTTTGCAATATGCAAATAAATGGTTTTATTCATAGTCAATAAATTGATTAAGCTTTTAAAATGAGAACTTTCAATTTTTGTTCTTCAACTGGTTGACAGCTCTGTTGTATCCTAGAGTACTGAGTCATAGCTGGACAGAGAGCACATAAGTAGATGCCAAACAGAAAATAAAAAAATAATATTTTTTGGAGTGAAGCCAGAGGTAATTTAGAACTCTTCTGCCTTCTTTCTTACATTTGCACAGCAGCTGGAGATAAGGTAGTGGTATGATCTTCTGGCTGATTGTTCCCAAACCCTCTTCTCCTTTATTATGTTTACTTTTTATTATGAACAGGGAGGGAGAACAGCAGCAGAACAAAGCAACAGAATGATTTATGAGAAAGTCAAGTGTTTGCCAGCTGGAAAAGGTTGTGACAGAACTGAGAGAACACAGTTTCTAGGGCCAAAAAGTGTTGTCGCCTATATCATATCTGACCAGAGGATCTAAAACAGAAGAAAACAAAAGTCTCAATAGCCAGACTTCTCTGAGTTTTTGCAACTTGTGTTCAGTGGTTAAGATATTTCATCCAACATATTCTGCTCTTTCTGGTATGTATTCTAAATAAGGGAACCATTAACAGCTGAGAGAGAAAGGATGGAGAAAAATCTGAAATAACACTGGAATAGTCTAATTGGTAGTACAGTCTCATGCTTGTCTACAATGTACTTCTGATTCTTCTCAGTGGGGCTTACCCCCAGGTTTGCTTGTCATATATGACACACAACTAGGAAATCTACATGATGGATTTTAAGCTAGTTCAGTCCTAGTACCTATTATTGGACTAATATATGGAGCCTCTGTAGCAACCCCATAATCTGTGGTACCTTTTTCCTTAATGTTATTATAAAGGATGAAATGAAGTAGAATTAACATTCCATTCATTGTCAAAATATGCCATTAGGTCTACCTAACAAGCTGGCTATAGATAAAAAAAATCCCAGGCCTTAATCAAATTGCTACTCCTAATTAAAGTAGGCCCATTAAATCAATGGAATTTACATAAATGTTGGTATATTGTTCAGCAATTGATTCAGTAGGTCAGCTCTAGTTTGGATCAGAAATTGGACTTAGCCCTTCATGCTTTATTAGTCTAGGAGGTTTGTTTGGATTCATATAGCTATTATTCCCCTTGCTGAACACATTTTTCTGTTCTGCCAAAGACCTAAATCATCTATGGACACATTCACATGTAACAGTCAAGAATTCTAAAAACTTCTAATTAACTATGAATGAGCTAGCCAAAGTTCATGTAAGTGGTGTGTACTGCTAATTTGTTCCTGCTTGGCTCCTCTTGCAAGTGTAAATGTCTATACCGATCATATACCACAATTCTGTGGTTTGTTTTCCACAGACCTATGTGTGAACCAGGTTTGTGTGTTCTCTGACAAGCCAAGATCTGTTGCTGCTTTATGACTTGTCAGAATTCCTAGTTTGCAAGCTAATACTAAAAGAAACCAGGAATGGAAGATCTGTGGTTTGCTTAGCAGCTCCCAGCTACAGCATGAATCACTGGTCAGCATGCACAAGCATGCTGCTCATAACTTGTAAATGATAAGCCAAAAACTCTACCCTATGAGTCTTTGTGTGCCTATTTAAACTATGGCAAAATGTCAAAGATAGTTCAGTATCTGTCCTTTAATGGTTTGAGGAAAATTAATTGTGTATCACCAAATTTATGAAGTTTCAAAATCCCAAGTTTAGATGGCAAATAACCTGTTGGCAAATTGTATAGTCAGAGCAAGGAGGAATTATATGAATGGAAAAATGAAAGGGAAGTGCTGGCAAATGCAGCAGATGACTGATTTGTGGATGGAATTTGAAGGAGCCAACAGTAAAATTGTTGAAGGTGAAAGAAACAAATGGTATTGTATGTGATCTGGGAGATTATCACACAGGTCCCTGGAAACTATGTCTGTTCTGCTACCCTCCCACCCGACCCACTCCCAACCCACTCCCATCCCTGTAACACACACACACACACACACACACACAAAACTTTTCAAACACCTATCTTTTATCCGAAGCAAAACGGCTCCCCCTCCCCTCAGCTTCACTGCAGTAAAATAGCTGTTGTAAAGCTGCTTTTACTGCAGTGAAGCCAAATCCTGCTCGTTCTCGTGAGAGAACAATTGCGTGGAAAATTTAAAAATAAAACCCCAACCAAATGTCAAAAAATAAAACAAAGCCCCAAAACAGAAAAAGAAAAGCCCAAGTAGCCCGGGGAGGGGGAGAAACGGTGTCACTTACCTAGCTGTCCCGATCAAACCCAGAAGTCTTCAGCACAAACCTCCCGCTGACGTCACGTCATGATCTCATCTCACCATCATAACAGGTCCTCTGTTCACTCGCTCGTCATTCCATTATTATAACAGCACAGGGTTCTTATTCACAGCTTAAGCCATGAATAAGAGGAAGCGGGGGAGGAACAGGAGCAGAATGGGAACATCACAGGAGAGGGACGATGTCATCTAAAAGGTAAGCCTTTCAGCGATCTCCTGTCGTCCCTGTCCTGGGATGTTCTCAGCATGCAATAATCTCCAAAGAGAGGAAAAGAGAGGGAAGGTGCTCCTGCTGAATAAGTCAGTTCACATCCACCAGGCCATCTCTGACTCTTTGAAAGACCAACCTGAAAAGTGGATGCTCTTTTGTCTTGAGAATGCATTGCTGCCTTCATTGTGTAAAAGTTAAAGTAGACACCTTAACTTAAAATCTACATGCTTTTTTGGATGCATGAGAGAATTTGTAAGTGCCATTAACTCTAGAAACGCTAGAAAACAAAGAGTTTTCTTCTTAATCCAAGAAACAACTTTAATCCAAAAATATTATTCTTTGTCTTAATTAGGTTCTGGCCAGAGCTGAAATCTGAAGGAAACACAATTTTCAGCTATTGCTATGAATATTTCTAGAAATTCTTGCTGTTTCTATTAAAAATGCTAAATATTTTGAAGGCTCTTTTTAAACGATTTAGCAGGTTTTTTTTGGTGTTCTATGGCATTTGGCAAATTACATGAAATGAAACATATGTTTCATTTGCTGCCACAAACAATTAAGCCATAAACCTTTCACAGAGGATGATGTGAACACATTAACTATTCTCTGGAGCTTAATTGTAATAATAAAAATGTGAGCTAGTGATTGATGAGCAAAAGAAGACTTCTTTCACTCAAAGCTATTTTCATCCCCCCCCCAATTTTGACACTGTGTGTTTCTGTGTTTGTGTGTGTAGGTAGGTGTGTAGCACTTTAGTTCTCTTTTTTACTTATATTATCTCAAAGTAACATGCTATTTAAAAGGAAAAACAAGAATTAAAGAGGAAAATTTACATATCAATAAACATATAGGATGCATTGTGAAACTGCTCTCAAATGTAAGAGCCAATTATAATCTCAGATCAGAGCCAGAACTCAAGTGCAAAGTCTGCAGGTCTTGCCTAAGCACCTGTTCAGAACAGGCGAACCCATATGAAGCCAGCTTCCCTGTTTGGGGGCCACCATCTAGAACAACCCATTTCTAATGCAAGGTTCATAAACATATGGCTCTCCAGATGTTGTTGATGTACAGCACCAATCAGCCTTAGCCAGCATAACCAGTGGTGGTGGATGATGGAATCCGTAATTCAACAACACATGGAAGGCCTCATGTTTCTCAATCCATTTTATCCATCCCCAATCTTAATAGCAGGCATCAAAGAAGAACCCCAGTGGCAGATTTTAACTTATGACCAAAATTGTATAGACTTAATCCTGAGCTATTTAGGGCTTTAAAAGTTAAAACAAGTGCTTTGAATTGGAGCCAGAACCTTTCTGACAGTCAGTGCAGTTGGAGCAGAATCAAAACTGTTTTTAGATTTCCTGATCCTTACCAGCATTCAAGCAAGCAAATCTGAACTAGGTGCAGCTTTTGAACCATCTTCAAAGGCAGTCCTACAATGTATATTGCAGTGATCCATTTGGGAGGTAACCCACTACATGGATAATAGACTTAGTGCTGTACTGATCTACTGACTGTCTAACTCACAGAAATTCAATCTCTTCTTGTTTAAAATTCAGCTTGTTCTCCTTTGTACCTCCCTGGTCCATTTGTTCAGGAGCTCCACTTTGCCTGTTTTGGATTTTTAGGTGGGAAACAGAAGTAAAGCTACTGGTGACCTCAAAGCCTAAACCTCTGGATGACACCTAACAGCTTCATATAAGCATTAAAGGACCTGGGGATAAAATAGAATCCTCAGGTATACCATAAGCCAGAGGCAGTGGTACAACAGCCAACACAGCCTTCTGATATCAACCATGAAAGAAGGACTGGAACTTTTGGAGTTCAGTGCTTCCTAAACCCAAACCAAACAGATGAGAAAGACAGGTACCATGACATGGTGTTAAATGCTAGCAAGAGGTACAGAAGAACCAAGAGGGTTGCATTCCAACCATCTAGTTTTCAGTTTAAGCCACCCAAAAGAGGACTAACACAGTTTCTATCCTGAAATCAGGTTGAAACTTCAATGTAATGAGTAGGTTTGAGTCCGGATGGGACAGGACAGTCGCTGTGTGAATTCAAAGGATCTAGTCAGTGTAAATGTTTCATTTCTATTTCATTTCTATTTCCACAGCAAAGACCACATTCTTCCTCAAGGAAGAATTCACTGCTTTCAAAATCCCAAGGGCTCAGCTAGACGGAGGAATTAATTGCAGAAAATAGCACATTAACTCACTATCGCAGCAGTGTTCATTTTCCCCCATGATCCGTTTGCAAGATCACTGCACTGGCATAGAAAGCTATCCAAGTTTGAAGTTCACACAGAGCATGCCCCTGAGAAAAGATGGTGGCCGTGAGTGAATTACGTGTATTATTATTCCCCCAAAGCTCCCCCCATTCCCCCCTCTTTTTTGCCTTGTTAAATGAAAGATGCAGAAGAGCAATCTATGCTTAAAAACATTTTTTTTGTTCTGCCACTTGAAAATAGCACACAATCACTTCTATGAAAAAAACAATGGCAGTTACTGCCACTTCGTTGTTGGCAAGCCCGCCACTGTGCACATCCACTCCTGCACACGTTTTGACTTCCTGGGCATGCCCCAATTTGAATTGATTGTTCAGATGGGCTGCTATGCACATTTTCACTTATTTTTTAAAAAAGGGTCATGAGAAACAGTGAAAGCTGTAATCACGAACTACTTTCGTTTTCAGCCCCCCTCCTTCCAAATGTGGCGAATCATGGTGGGAGCTCATCTGCGCAACAGGTATTCTGGCTGCATTCCTTGAGAATTTTTTTCACCATCTAGACAACACCCAAGTCTTCATCCCCATCCTACATGCATTTAATAAGCATGCTGGGCAAGGACCTAGAGAACAGGTGGTGGGTCTCAGAACAAGCTGAAAAGTATGCATTACAGTTTGACAGGATAGTATACCAGCTACACCTGTCTTTGGCTATGGTATCTAATGCTGCGTGAATGCAAGTGATTTTTATTCATAAAATGAATTCAAATTGGTCCCCTGCTGCTGATCCTTCTGCTTTCATGTAGTTAAACCCATTGTTTCTTGTATTTATTCGATGTCTTTGTTCTGACATCCTTCCAAATAAGTACTAACTCTCACAACCTTTCCCTCTAATAATCTTTTCTGTAGTACCTCTTATTAAACAGGAATTTTGTATATTATTCATTCTCAGAATTCCTTTGTAGTTTGTTAAACTAGTGCCCTGCCATCTTGAAATGACAACAGTCACAATTTTTTTTTCAGTTGTAATGACCACAAGGGTGGATGGTGTTTTTAATGTAAAGTTGTTCTTGGAGTTAATCTTTGATTTTATTACCCAAGAGCTACAGCTATATGTGCTATTTATAAAAAAAAGATCTGTAATAAATGGTGATACCAAGTGGTATTACTATGATGTAAACAGCAAAGGTCAAAACTAATTTGCTGCATCACTAGCCACATGATACAACAGCCATACCTATAAATATTTAAAGGCCTTAAAATATTTAATGTGCTATCCTAAAAATACAGACACTGTTTGCGGGTTTATACTGTGCTCTAGAGAGGTAAAGTCACATTTCCACTTAATTCCATTTTTCTATATTTATATGCTTCTGATCACTATGTGGTAAAAGACTTGATTGATGGATGGATATAATTCTTCAGCAGTGAAGGTCTCCTAAGAGTTATGCATTCTGAGTCAGACCAAGGATAAATCTGACATCCTGTCTACAACATTGGTAAACCAAAGGCCTTGAGGAAGTCCACAAACAGAACTTATAGACAAAAGCTGTCCCATTGCTTGTGACTTCCAGGAGCTGCTACAAATGACCTTTGAATTCTACCTCCAAACATGGAGGTTTCCACGTTCCATGCTACCATACCTAATAGGCCTTGATAGAGCTATTCTCCATAAATTTATATAGGCCTTTTACAACCATGTAACTCAGTGGCCATCACCATATCTTGTGTTAGCACATTCCATCAATTAATTATATGGTGGGATTTATTTATTTATTTTATTGGTTGGCTGTAGTTATGTAGCTGGCTGAAAACCCATTTTCTCTGGCTGGCCCACAAAGGAAATATAAAACTCTTGGGTATGCTGCCTTTCCCAGTGTGCTGATTGGCTGCTCAGGAAACACACCCAACCAATCACTACCCACATACAAATTCCCTCTCCACCTCACAATCCACTCTTGGCACTTAATCTGCATCTACACCCCAGCCTCATAAGGGCCCCTCTCTCCTCTCACTCCCTCAGCCACTCATCAGTCATGGGCTACAATGAGACCTAGGCAGTCAACTGGCGACGTCAAAAGCAGCTAGGCAACAGACTGAGTCACCCTCAGAAGAGGGAGGAGGGATTTAAAATTCCACCAGCCTACCTTACAGGGTTGTTGTGAGGTCTACCAGGCCTTTTTTTTAATGGTGTATGTTACGCTGGGTACAGCTAGTACAATTTAAAGTATTAAAAGTGAAACACAAATTTTAAATTGAGAGGCCCAAACAACAGTAATCTTTAAAAATATTTTAAAGGCTTGGCACTGAAAGGACCATTTTAAAAGCAACATATGAACTTCTCTGGGGAGGCTGTTCTTCAGTTGAGGTACCATCATTGAAAAGGCCCTCTCCTCTGAAGCTACGTGCTTCACTTAACCACTGGGAGCAGGGCCTCTGAACACAATCTTAAGAGTCTTTTTTCCCTCCTGTTTCCTTTTTTGTCCCTAAATGAGAATGCATAAAATTCATTAATCTTTCCTGGTGTTTTCTTTTTTTAAATATGTCATGGATGTAAAATCTCCCAGTTTTAATTTTCCTGATTTTCTCCAAATCCCATTTGCAATTTTATCTTGGCTGCAAGACTTTGTTTCTTTCTTGCATTTAAATTTGTACCATTTTAATTCTTTTTTTTTTCTGCCTTTGACATAACTTATGCAGCTTTCCCCCATTGGCTGAAGTGTTTTACTTACACACACACACACACACACACACCACAACTATGCTTGTTTTAATTGTTCCCAATTTAACACTGAGCACTATTCTGTGTTCACTTGTTTTCTTGGGAACATTCTTTAAGCCTAGAACGTGTGACTGTTAAAGGCAAGACTGCATTTCCTTACAGCGAGTCCCAGAAGGTCTAAAAATGTGGCTTTCAGTTGAGACCGTCAAGTCAAACAAATGTCTTTCCTTCCCTATTTTATATATAAATTATATATTTATATACTGTCTCCCTGTCCAAGCACTCAAAGTAGTTTACAGTTGAAACTCATGGCTTACAATCTAATAAACAAAGGAATAGTGAGAGTTAAAGTACAGGTATTTATTCTGTCATACTGTTCTGTGACAAAGTTACATAATAACCAGATGGAAAGGTTGCTGAAGGAGACAAGAAACAGCAAAGTGGCAGCTGGTTGCAGACAGAGTTGTGTTTTTTTGTTTGTTTGTTTGGAATAGCGACCATGCATGGCTAGTGGCCAAGCTTTGTTGTTGTTGTGTGCCTTCAAGTCATTTCCAATTTATGGGTTTTCAGGCAGCTACTGTACTGTACATGGTTTCAGGCAGAGCATGGATTTTCAGGCAGCTACATATCTACAGTCAATCAATCAATCCCATTAAGGCAAACCTATCACAGAATTTTCTTGGCAAGATTTGTTCAGAGGGTTTTTTCCCTTGTCTTCTTTTGAGGCTGAGAGAGTGTGACTTGTCTGAGGTCCCCCAGTGGATTTCCATGGCTAAGCAGGGATTCAAACCCTGGTCTCCATCCAACTCTCAGGCCACTACATGACCATGGCTTCTCAGTGGGTATGCTAGCTGGGGGATTCTGGTAGAGAAGAAGCCAAATGGTAAGCCATTCCTGCAAAATCAATGGAGGCTGCTCTTTTTCCTTAATATGGTTATTCTCTATTGCAACTTTTCCAGATCCACAGTTTAAGCTGCATACAGGCTTCCAAATGTGGCTGTGTCAATAATATATGCAGTGCCTTTATTTTTTTATTTTTTAATTATTTATTTATTTATACCCCGCTCTTCAGCCACAAGGCTATCAGAGCGGCTTACAAATTGTTTTTTTTTTAAAGCAATAGCTATTTACACATCTACACTGCATTAAACAGTTTCCAATGTGTATTAGCTAATTGCCCGCAACAAGCTGGGTACTCAATTTACCGACCTACGAAAGGATGGAAGGCTGAGTGAACCTTGGAGCCCGCTGGAATCGAACTTGCAACGTGGTGGCTTGTAGTACTGGCATTTAACCACTGCGCCACCAGGGCTCCCTGGTGGCTTCAAAAATATTTACATGTCCCCTCTGACTTTTCCACATTTTGCTGTGTTACAGCCTAGAACTGAAATGAATTCAACTGGGATTGTTACCATGTGATGTACATGAGCTAAGGAACATTGTGAATATGCAAAAAACTATATGTTACAGTAAAAGGGGAAGTATATAAAAACAATTGACACTTATTGGTTGCATAAGTATTCACCTCCAGAAAACATAAGCATATGTGGCAATTATAGCTACAAGTCTTCTTGAGTAAGTCTCTGTCAGCTTTGTGCATCTAGATCCTGCCATTTTTGTTCATTCTTCCATGGCAAAATCACTCCAGCTCTGTCAGAATGGATAGGGACTGTCTGCAAACAGGCACTTTCAAGGCAGGCCACAGATTCTCAATAGCACTGAGGTCTAGTTTTGACTGGACTATTCTAAAAATATTTGGCAAAAGCATAGACAAAGAACTCCTGTGCATCACAGGTGCCTTGGATATTGATGCCTGATGATTCACCCCTACCTGAAGCTGAAAGATTGCTATGCTAGTCACATTCTTCCCCCATGTGTAGAACCCTTCCTAGATCCTACACTAGTCTCCCAGACTGTGATTCCTTTGGTCCTAGCTTACAGTCTATTGGAAGTCCTTGGTCCCCAAACAGTGAACACTCACCAACACTTTTTGCAATATTGACGGGCAGGGAGTGTGCTAGGACATGGCATTGTCCCAGAGTTGAGACTTCAGCCAGGTGTGTAGCTCCTAGATGGTTGTCCTGCCAAGACTGCATAGCTTGACCTGGACTTGGGCATTGCTCTACTGAATGGGAAAAGATCAAGTCTAGCAGGAGCACTCCTCAGCCAGGATGCATTGCCGTAGACTAGCTCTCCTTTTCCATGTTCAAGGTTCTGTTTTGTGTTTCACAATTTCCCCCAACATACCAGACTCTGGATTGTCCCTTCTTGGCTTCTCATTGAAGCTTTTACTTTCTCTACAGGAGCTGTTTATCCTCTGGCAGCCAGAGGAACAATCTGATCTTGTCCGTGGTCCTCATTTGGTTGATAGGCAATACCATGGAGGATGGGCTGAGCAGGGTTTTTCCTCTGTGATCAACCAGCTTTTCTCTGTCCCACCATCTGAAATTACTTTTATCTTTTAAGAGAAGATACTCCTGTTCATCCATTGTCACCACCTCATATTCAAAGGCTGAGGGTGATGGTGTTACTAGGGCTTTTGTATCTTGGAAGTCCTACATGCCTTGTTACAAGACACTGCACAGATAGCCATGCTCCTATGGCAGACATAGACATTTCAAGAGACTTTCCTGGTCTTTCATGGGACTCCATGCCTTACAAATGTTTCAATCTTGCCTTCTGCTATGCTTCTCAGTTCTGGCCTTTTCTTTCTGTCTTGTTCTTCTCTTAGGCGAGCCTTTCCCATGGAAAAAGGACAACTCCTCACTGACCAGAAAAGACCAGAAAGAATAAGGAAAGGATGGTGGAAGATCAAAGAGTTAGGCTTATTATACAAATGGGTGGTTGCAAACAAGGAAACTCCTCTTGGAATGCTGTCTGGGGAAAGAGCTAAAATGTGCCACCACTTGATAGATGCTCTGGGTTTGCTCTGAATTTCCACAGAAGAACAAAGCTAGTCACCTACAAGGAAAGGCATACTGTGGTGAGGAAATACATATGAGCTGTGGTGTCACCCTACCCCCCCCCCAACAGTGTCACCTGGTGCAGTTCAACCTCTCTGCAACCCCCTAGTGCCACCACTGCCTATGGGAACTTGAGGAAGAGAGCATGTGAGAATGTGATTTTACATTGAAGATTGTCATCCACTGGGAGTAGATGGAGAAAGAGTCTGGAAAACTTAATTATTTGGACTAGAACATGGTTTATGTCATTCTACAATTATGTAATTGTATGAACAATAATGTTAAAATAATGAATGTGGGAGTCAGAGAATGGCACTAAAGACTATGTAATCGATTTAGCTTCAGTTGACTCTTTAACCAAACACACCATCTAAAATTTGATCTTCAGCTTTGCTTATGTAAGGACTGTGCTGATTCTTTATATGCCAGCTCAGGAATCTCTGTGTTTTGTTTAAGGAAAGATGTGGAGATTACAAGTCAGCTGCAAGCAGCCTTGTGTTTTCTGAACTTTTTTGTCTCTGTTCAGCAACCAATGCTGTGTGTCATGTGACACCTGAATGTCTACTAATTACTCATCTAGCCTGCATTTTCCATCTTTTGAGATAATTTTACTTTGGACCTCACCAAAGTAAAGATAGCTTTTTTGACTTCCATACTTCACCCCCAACTTCCATTTTTTATCTTCTGTTTTTGAAAACTCAAAATTCTGGAAAACTCAGGAGCTTGCAGATGTGATGATATTTTAGATGGTCAAGTTCATAGCTTTATTGAGAGCAGTGATGCATTTTGTTTTGTTTTATCCTGCTTGGAAGGTTTATCTTTATTGCTTCAAGGACTGAAACTCATGCATAATGTCCAGTTTTTGATTTCCCAACTTCACTGGCACAAGCTGATTCTGATTTATTCCTGGCAATCTGATTTGTATCCTTGTGTTTAAACATCATTGAGTAATTGAGCATTGTGATTAGTCTCTGGCAAAGCGGTTGCCAAAACTTATGGTGAGGTATACTGAGACAATGAGATTGAGACATAGCTAGTAAGTTAAAATTGCATTGAGTCATGCTGTATTTCAGGGTATGGACCCTGAGAGGTACCATGGCTAAATTTTATTGCAGAATACTAACTTCATTTCAGAAGGATTTGTGTGTTTATTCCTTGTAAATTTCCATGTTATTTTATATTGTTCTGGCCATTGCTGGTTTGGGGATTATCGGTGTTTTAATCCAAAAAGCAATTTCCCAAACTCTGATCTTAGATGTTGCTGTTGTGTTCCTTCAAGTTTACATAGGGACCACTAAACACTGTGCAAACACTAATCAAGGAACATGAGAGACACTGCAGACTGGGCCAGCCAGAAAAATCAGCAGTAACAGAACCAACCTGGACCAACCTGGACACAAAATGTTATTTAAAAACACAGAAATTCTGGACCAAGCCAACAACTATTATGTCAGAATGCACAGAGAAGCTACTGAAATCTACAAACACCTGGACAACTTCAACAGGAAAGAAGAAACCCTAAAAGTAAACAAAATCTGGCTTCCAGTTTTGAAAAACAATAGAATCAAAACTCAACACTTACAAAGAAATTCCACCCAGGGACAGGGGGATTTCCAGCAGATAATGGGCCATCAACCAACCATTAGCCAAACAGATACTAATCTTCCTTGCATTTCTCTACCCAGAAACTAACTATTCAAATACACAAATATACATATACTCCCCAACATGGGTTCACAGTATATAAATTCCACACACACTCCTACCCAACGATTCTCTGAAGATGCCAGCCACAGATGCAGGTGAAACTTCATAAGTAAACTCTTCCAGAACATGGCCTCACAGCCTGGAAAAAAACCAAAAAACCCAAAAACATGGTGATAGGTGACCCATGTTTCAGATCCATTAAGGAGAATAGACAGTACAATGGCTCTATACACGCTGATTTTTGTGCTTCGCCTCAGGTGTTTATTACTTCAGACTCTTTTGTGAAGTTTTCCAAATGCACTATATGCCTTTGCTAATCTGTGATCGATCTCTTTGTCAATCTTGGCATCTGATGAGATGATGCTTCCCAGGTAGGTGAACTGCCGAACGGACTTGAGCACAGATTTGCTGACGGCAATGTGGGGATGGTGGTGTTCGTCCTGTGGTGCAGGCTGGTAAAGAACTTCTGTTTTCTTCAGGCTGACTTCCAGCCCAAACAGCTCTGCAGTTCTTAACAAAGAATATCTAATAAAATGGTTATTAAAATCAACAGTTGCCTTAATTTTATCATACCAACACACACATACTTTTTCAAGGCAGTGCTCTAGAGCCATTGTACTGTCTATTCTCCTTTATGGATCTGAAACATGGGTCACCTATCGCCACCACCTACGACTCCTCGAACGCTTTCATCAGCGCTGTATACGCACAATCCTAAATATACACTGGACTGACTATGTGATGAATGTTGCTGTCCTTGAGCAAGCAGGGATCACCATCATTGAGGCCATGATATTGAGAACACAGCTGCGCTGGGCAGGGCACGTTTCTAGGATGGAGGAGCATCGCTTCCCAAAAATAGTACTCTACAGTGAACTCGCCACGGATCAGTGTAAGAGGGGCATTCCAAAAAAGCGATACAAGGACTCCCTGAAACAACATCTCAGGGTCGGCCAAATTGATAACCAACAATGGTCCTCCCTGGCCTCTCATCGGGAGGCATGGAGACGCACTATCCACAATGCTGCAGCCTTATTGAGAACTCACGCCGAAGAAGTCTTGAAGAGAAACGACAACGCGGAAAGAATCACAACCCAGAAACATCACCCAAGGAGACCTTCTGCTGTGCTTTCTGCAACCCGGACTTGTTTATCTCAGATTGGCCTTTTTAGTCATAAGAGCACTTGCAGAAGACGCGGGATGAGTCCTTCCTGAATCTTCGTTTGCGAAGAAAAGCCAGAGAGAGAGAGAGAGAGAGCGAGCTCTCACCCTGAAATTGCTCCCACTCGAGAAGAGAGGACAGGCCTTGAAATCTGGGGACCCTATTCCTGGATAACTGCAGGTGTGGCATCAGGATTTTGGTCCACAATCCTGCAGGAGGGCCCAATGTAGGGTGCCCCACAGATGGTATTTAAGATGGGTTAGGAGCGGATGTACCTGGTTAGCTCTGTGGATTGGATTTTCTCTGGAAATTGCTTGGGATCTGGCACTGCTAATTGCAGGGGGGGGGGCGATCATGTTTCAAGGCATTCCCACCCTCCCTCCCTCCTCAGTGTGTGTGTGGGGATGTACGGGGGTTATCCTTTCCTGTGTGAAATCCCCTCCAAGGTGCAGTTGCTTCAACAGGGAGTAAGGGCCACTGTTTCCAATACTTATACTCTTTGGGAGTTTGAGCCTTCCTTGTAAAATATCCAAGTTTTAGTCTAAACATTTTTGCTTTTAGGAAATATGGGTAATGTATCACTAAAAAGCACAACAATCTTTTGTGATTCTAAGTAAGAGAAGTTATCTATGGATGATGCCAGTACATTAAGTTCTTTCTATTATTATGTTACCTCTGTGAAAAATCTCTGGAGACATTTTTTATGCATTATTAGTCCTGTTACAAAAATATAAAACATCTAGTTTGTATTATTTTGTTAGGGGAAAATTTGTCATCTTCAGCTGCAACATTTTCACACAAAACACAGCCCAGTGATGAATAAGTCTGGAAAACCTGCAACACAAGTAAAGTATAAAAATCAATTATTTGCCTCTGTTTAGAACAATAGTCAAAGAACATCTTCTCATTTTGTCTGAGAAAGAAGAATGACCAGAGTTCCATCAAATGGACTTATATTTCAGGCCAGTTAATTTTTCTTTGAAATGAATATGCTTTCAAACCTACTAGACATCTATGAGAGTTATTACGAGCTAAAAAAAAAAATACATTGGAAACCCAAGGATCCAGTGGAACTAATTCCAGGCATCCAAGGCGTTTTTGAGGCATGCATTTCCTAAACCTCAGGACTCCATGAATATTTTGAAATGCTGCTTTACACAAGAGGATATCCGTTTTGCCCATACTCGAGGTCTTTTGAATTCTAGCCATTGTGTTATTTGTTGCTTTGATATAAAGAATGAATGGTTACAGGGCCACCCCATATGGCAGAAGGCTACAAAGGGGTCATCTATATGGTGTAAATACTTCTCATAGAATTAGAGTAGAATGTGATTTGTCTAAATGAGATCCTGCATCAATCCACTGTATTCAGAAGGAGAGAGGCCAAAAATGTCAAATGCTCTGTGGGGAAAGTCTTCATAGCTTTTCCCATATTTTTTTAAAACTCCAGAGGAAATGCACATTTCCACTTGTTGGGACAACTAATTCACTTTGATGTCCATTCCCTATAAGAGCAGAAGTGGAAAACTGATTGGTCGGACATATGCAGGGGCAGAGCTTGCTGGCAAGACAAGTGCCCCAAACTGCCATGTTGGATTTTCACCATTGCATTTGTGCACTGAGGTGATGAAACAGCCTTTCCCCCCTTTTTTCCTGTTTATTTAAGTGGAAGATCACACTTCTGCACCTTAGATATGCTTTAAAAAAATATTAGATTATATTAGATATGCTTTGGTGGAGACAACTGGTGGGAATAAAAATGCAAGTAATTCACTTGCACCTGCCATCTTGATTCACAGGCATGCCCATTTGAACAACAAATGCGGATAGCTTTGCATGCCTGCAATCTTGCCAAAAAATCATGGAGACAAATGAAAGCTGCTGCAAATTGGCTTTATGTATGCAGGTCATTTAATCTACAATTAGCATATACAGTGCAATTGGAGACTTAATTAACAAAGAAGCCTGTTGTCACTTGCAAAAGAATAAGGTCAATTAAAAATAACTTGTAATTTCATGGTAGCAGCACATTTTCTACAATGATATATTCACTGAAGAATAATCATAGTTGTTTGCAATCCCGTTGCTCCTTTCAATTATTTTACAAATATTAATCAACTCTCATGGTTCAAACATCTTAGAAAGCAAACATCCGTGATGAGAACTATCACAAGCAGAGTAAATGAACTACTAACATTGTGAAATTTACATGTCCAAGTGAGATGCCATCTTCCCCCCTCCCCATCACACAATAAACACCAGACACAAGTTTGTGAAGTTGAAGGCTTTCACGGCCGGCATCCATAGATTTTCCTTGGGTTTTTTTCAGGCTGTGAGGCCATGTTCTGGAATAGTTTCTTTCTGACGTTTTGCCTGCATCTGTGGCTGACATCCTCAGAGAATGGTTGGGTAGGTGTGCATGTGGAGTTTATATGCTGTGAACCCTGCTGATGGTGGGTGGGAGTTTCTCAACTGAGGAGACCGAGTGCCAGGAAATTAGTAAGCAAGAAAGTAAGTAACTACTAGTAACCGTGGGCTTCGTCGTTCCAGAGGAACTGGCGTGGAAGATGCTCCAGGGAAGAAGAGGGCCGTGGGGATGGAACTTTTGGCCGCCTAAGAGTCCGGCTTGACCCACCAGAGAGCGGAGGAGCTGCCTCCCTAGTTTTTAGGCCAAGCCCAAGGGTTCACAGCATATAAACTCCACACACACACCTACCCAACCATTCTCTGAGGATGCCAGCCACAGATGCAGGTGAAACATCAGAAAGAAACTATTGTAGAACACGGCCTCACAGCCTGGAAAAAAACCAAGGAAAATCTATAGACACAAGTTTGTTGGGAAATGTTGGCAATAAATGGTCACAACTATATTAATGACAGCTGCAATTTGTTGGCACCACACAGGGGTCCAGATCTAGCCATCGATCAACCTGCCTGTTGGTCGATACGCCGTTGTCGGCCTGCATGCTGACAAGTGCCAGAAAAGGGGGGAGGAGACCCTGCAGGCCCTTGATGCCTGCTGTCCAACCTCATCCTCCCCATTTCACCAAAGAAGGGGGGCATCCGGAAGGTGTATACCTCAAGATGGCATATCCTCCCAACCCATGCCCCCCTTACCCTTCATCCTCGGGGGTCTCCATGACCTTGATGGAGACTCCCAATACCGATGACCTTGGATTGGGACCCATGCCAACTGCCCCAAAGTTGTGACAGTAAGAAATTGACCCATGAAATGATTAGCCTAGAGGGTGGGTGGTTCAGCTCGCAGAGACCCACTGGCTGGTCTGGCATGGTGACCGGGAATTGATACCCGGCCACTGGACCAGATGGAAGCCTACTGCAATAGGCAGCTTCCCTCTCTCCCCCCAGCCATTGGATTCAAATGTGATGTTTGCCTCCGCTTGGCTGCCCTGCTGAGCCTTCCAGTCAATCAGAGCAAAGTAGCTTCACTCCAATTGGCTGGCGCTTTGTCCTGTATGAAACCATGCGTGCAGCCTGCCAGGAGGAAGAAGGACGTTGCATGGAGCCTGCCATGCTTTTTTGTGGAGAGGGGAATGGAAGCCCCTCACCGGGACCACAAATTGGCCACCAGGTAAGTCTGGCAGCCTTATTAATTCCATGACCAACTTATTTAGAATTCATTATCAGCTGTCATTATCACATGAAGTTTTAAGTTGATATCAAATAGAGACAACATGACATCAGGAATGAAAAACAGAAGAGAAACCATTGTGGAATTTTACTATAGAACCTCTCTCTCTCTCTCTCTCTCTCTCTCTGGCTTTTCTTCGCAAACGAAGATTCAGGAGGACTAATCCCGCACTTTCTGCAAGTGCACTGATGACTAAAAAAGCCAATCCAAGATAAACAAGTCCAGTTGCAGAAAGCACAGCAGAAGGTCTCCTTGGGTGATATTTCTGGGTTGTGGTTCTTTCTGCATTGTCGTTTCTCTTCAAGACTTGTTTGGCGTGAGTTCTCAAATAAGGCTGCAGCATTGTGGATAGTGTGTCTCCATGCCTCCCGATGTGAGGCCAGGGCGGACCATTGTTGGTGATCAATTTGGTCGAGCCTGAGATGTTGTTTCAGGGAGTCCTTGTATCGCTTTTTTGGAGTGCCCCTCTTACGCTGACCCGTGGCGAGTTCACCGTAGAGTAGTATTTTGGGGAGGCAATGGTCCTCCATCCTAGAAACATGCCCTGCCCAGCGCAGCTGTGTTCTCAATATCATGGCCTCAATGCTGGTGATCCCTGCTTGCTCAAGGACAGCAACATAGAACACTAACTGAGATAAAGCAAGTAGATGAGGCATATATGTGTATATGCCACTGGGGCTGTATCTATGCTGCCTTCACCACTTGCATTGTTTCACAGGGACATCTGCCTCTGAAAGGGAGGCTTTTCCCTTCTTGCTTTTGCTGGCGCTCTGCTGCTTGGAGACAGCAATGCCGTGGGAACCTACCAAGAGGTGGGTCTCTTTCTGTTGTTTAAAGGTGAGCTGGAAAAAGTAACTTTTTGGCAGCTGGCCATACTGGTTGGGGCATTGTAGGAACTGGAATTCAGGCCCTGAGAAAAGTGAGATGGTCTTATCTTCACACACCCCTCTCTCTGTGTGGGGGGTGGGCAGTGTGTGTGGGGGAGAGACTATGATGTGAGCAAGCTATATTATTATTATGTCTCTTAATGTGATTTGTTCAATGCGAACAATGCTATGATGTTGTAATTACATCAATTGCATTTGTTTTCTATGATGTGGAAAATGTGTTATAAAAATAATCAGACTATGACAAAAGCCTGTTTGTGTGTTATGTGTGTGTATTTGCCTTCAAGTTGCCTGTTGACTTATGGCAAATCCATGAATTCCATAGGGTTTTCTTAGGCAAGGAATACTCAGAGGTGGTTTTGCCAGTCCCTTCCTCTGAAATATAGCGTACAGCACCTGGTATCTGTTCACAGTCTCCAATCTCCAGTCAAGTACTAATCAGGGGCTGGCCCTGCTTAGTTTCCAAGATCAAATGGAATCTGGTGCCAGGGTATTTAGCCCCATAAGTTAGCAGTATAGAAACAGTGAACATTGGGGATGAGAAGATGCTAGCAACACCTCCTGTCACCAATCCATCACCCTCTACATGTAGGGGTTAACAGTCTGAAAAGGAGAGTCCCTTCATACTGCCCAGTGTAACTACGGTATTTTAATGGAGACTTTTCACAAATGAACTCCCAGAGTGTTAGATATCTGAATCAGTCCTAAGACCACTATATTAATGAGAGATTAACGTGATTATGATCAAGTTTTATTCCACTTACTATTAGGACAGTTGTAAGTAAATTTTGCTGTAACTTGTCCTACACTGCTAAGTAAATTGCTACATTACAGTAGAAAAGTGAGACAGGAGTTGGAGATATTTGGTGTTTTTAAAACAATATCCATACAAGAGAAAATAAGAGAATGACAAAAACAAAACAAAAACAAAAACAAACCCTGGTGTGACACACAATACTATTGTAAATTTTTATGTTAGTAAAATCCTAGAACCAGTAGTTAGCTTATCAGATAATTCACAGAACAATCCTAGAACAATGTCAAAAAGTGACACACGCTCCCTTGTAGCTGCAATATCGAAGTGGCTATTTCAAGGTTCACTCAGCCTTCCATCCTTTCGTAGGTCGGTAAAATGAGTACCCGGCTTATGGGGGCAATTATCTAACACACATTGAAAACTGCTTAATGCAGTGTAGATGTGTAAATTTGCTATTGCTTGAAACAATTTGTAAGCCGCTTTGATAGCCTTGTGGCTGAAGAGCGGGGTATAAATAAATAAATAAATAAATAAATAGAAAACAAGAAATCATTAAATCTGTGAACAAAGAAAAATGGAAACATTTTAGCATTCACTTTGCTTTTCAACCTTGGAATGTTTGAAAGAATGAATCAAAGGATTCTTTCCCAGCTTTAAAGCTGATTTGGGGCTCATTCAGGGGCACCACACCAAAACAGATTTAAGGGTAATCAAGATGAGGCAAAGCTCTTGATACAAAAGAAGATATATTGATGTTTTCTGGATGCAGCAAATAACAGTACAGTATTTTCTATTTGTGTGTCCAAGCCAGATGGCCGTCCCCTCTTCCCCAAATAAAAACCAGACAGAAATATTTTGGACAGATTTGGAAATAAATGGCCACAACTTTATTGATGACAGCTGCAGGTGGTTGGCTCAACACATGGGTCCAGATCCAGGCATCGACCAACCCGCCTGTTGGTCGATGAGCCCGTTGTCGGACAGCTTGACAACAATTAAAACCAAGGAGGGGGAGGAGTTCCTGCAGGCCCACACTGCCTGCTATCCAACCTCCTCCTTCACCCCCAACCTGGGGGGGGGCACCCAGAAGGTGCATACCCCAGGCTGGCATGTTCTCCCAGCCAATGCCCCCCACTCCCCAAATGGAGATTCCCCAAATGGAATCTCCGTGACCCGCCAGTGACAGAGACTCCCAGTACCAATGACTTTGGATCCAGGACCAGTGCCCACCACCAACAAAGGTGACCTCCTTGGCAGGCTCGTCTTTCTCCAACCTGCTGCAGCTGCCACCAACAAAGCTAAATGGTTTCCCCCACTTAATCCCAGGTGTACACAGCAAAAGCATACCAGCAGCCCTGGCCCTGACTGATGAAACCACACAAGCACAGTTCTCAAATATTATGGATGGTCAAGTCTGGCCGGATGTACCCAGCAAAGGCCTCGGAACACCATCTGCCCAAGCGCTTGATAGTCTCTGCAGGCAGGCCATTCAAAGCAGCCCCAATCCTGAAGGCATGTCCACAAAACTCAGATGCACGTAGGCCCAGCTGCCTCAACACTGCCCTGAAGACACTGATGAACTAGAAACGTGTGAGAGGAGACATGAGCCTGTGAATGAACAGGGGGCCTGGCGCTGTGGAGTGTTTGGCCAAAAAACTGAGCATAGTGTCTACAGGCCAAGGAGATGAATCTGCCAGGCTCTCCAGTTATACAGAAGCCCCTTTCCCCAGCTGGTCACACTTGGAATGCCGGACCCAGATGCACTGCATCGAAAGACACGTCCCTCAATAGCAACATTCTGTCTGATGAGTTCCTCTTGGACTTGCACACCAACTCACCCACTCTCAGGGCAGCAAAGAATGCTGTGGTGAAGGCTGTGCTGAACAGGAGTGCCTCATAGCTGGAATAGCAGATCTCACCCAGTCTGGCCACAAGCTTCTGCAGGATGTTGAAGGAAATTGGTCTGTGGGCATTGGTCCTCTGATGGGCTATCCTCTGCCAGCCTTCCACAGCCCTCTGAATATGGAAGGTGGCACAAGGGTTGCCGAAACCCGCCGATTTGCTGAAGAAGGAAATGCCAGCTAGGTGCAGAGACACAGAGCAAGGAAGCAAGCCTTGCTACTTCAGGAAAGTTAGGTAGTGTAATACTTCCTGCTCAGAAGTGGGTCATGAGCTTCCATAGCTGTTCTTCTTTCTAAAGGCAAAGAACTGGCCAACTGCCCTCTTGTAGGTTAATTGGGTTGACGGTGCCAACGAGTTGAGTATTCCTTGAATCACGACTCCTTCCCAAGCTGCCAGAGTTCTTCCAGAAAGATCCCTGGCTTAGGGTCCGTGTTCAGGGCCAATGCATTGAACCAGTCTTCCTGGAATCAAGACAAAGCATCCACAATTTTATTATCCAAGCCAGGAATGTGGTGGGCGGAGAAGCTGATATTTGCTGTCAGGCATACTAGTACAAATTTTCACACAAGCTTCATGACTCTCTCTGATTTTGAAGACTGCCTGTTGATAATCTGCACAACTGCCTGATTATTGCACCAGAAGCATACCTTCTTGTCTCTGAACTCATCCCTTCAGATCACAACTGCAACTAAAATTGGGAAGAACTCAAGGAAGATTAAGTCACAAGTAACTGCAGTCTCCCCTCATTCGACTGGATAGTGCTGTGCACACCAGTGCCCATTGTAGAAGACCCCAAACCCTTGACTCTCAGCTGCATCAGAATGAACCTGCAACCCCACCCCCAGTGCCTTATCATCCTGCCAAAAGGAAACACCATTGTAGTCATCTAGAAACTGCAGCCAGACCTTGAGGTCTTCTTTGACGCCTCTGGTGAGTCTGATGCAGTGATGCGGGGCCCTGACACCCTTGTGATCCTTACCAATCTAGTGCAGAAGGCTCTGCCTGGAGCCACCACCCTGCAAGCAAAATTGAGGTGACCCAGTAGAGATTGCATCTCTTTGAGAGTGGCCTTGCTGCAAGATATGAGGTCCCTCAAGCTGTCCTGTATTCCACCCAATTTGCAGAGGGTAAACATGAAACCCCTCCCACAGAATCCAACATGATCCCCAGGTATACCAGCAATGTGGAAGGGCCAACTGTCTTCTCTGATGCTAGGAGAACACCAACGTCTTGCATCAAAACCTCGAAGGAGTGAAGCAAAAACTCGCATTCTGGACCACCGGCCCTCCCCATCATGAGAAAATCATCCAGATAGTGAGTAACAAAGAAGCCCATTTAATGAAAGTGCTGAAAGCTTCAAATGCTGCACAGCTTATTGCACATCCCATGAGCATGGCCATATCATAATACCATTGACCTTGGAATTTGAATCCTAGCAAACAGTGGTCCTCCATGGTGACCTTGGAATTTGAATCCTCCAAACAGTGGTGAACCAGTAGCAATCTGAAGGCAGATTGAATGTCACCTTGGCCATAAGGGCCCCATGACCACAAGTCCATACCAGCTTGATTGCATGGTCGAAGGACGCATACTTAACAAAACATAGTTCTGGTGGGATGGCATCATTGACTGAGGATTCCTTGGGGTAAAACAGGTGGTGAATGAGCCTGAACTCACCTGGTGTTTTCTTGGGGACCACCCCAAGGGGGGAACCCTCAAATTGTCCATGGGGGGCTCTGGAGAGGGGCCCGCAACCCTCCCTGCCTTGCATTTGCTGGCAATCTTATGGGCCACAATGTCAGGTAACTCAGCTGCCAACTTTAAATCGCCTGAGTCAGACGCCTCCCTGGGCCCCATGGCAGGGATTCAGAAACCCTTGGACAAACCCTTGGAGCCCTTGTGGCACAGTGGTTAAATGCCAGTACTGCAAGCCACCACATTGCAAGTTCAATTCCAGAGGGCTCCAAGGTTCACTCACCCTTCCATCCTTTCATAGGTTGGTAAAATGAGTACCCAGCTTGTGGGGCCAGTTAGCTAATACACATTGGAAACTGCTTAATGCAGTGTAGATGTGTAAATTGCTGTTGCTTAACAATTTGTAAGCTGCTCTGATAGCCTTTGTGGTTGAAGAGCAGGGTATAAATACTTAATTAATACTTACTTAATTAATTAATTAAAACCATCAGGGTAGAGGATTAGGAGTGGAAACATAGCCTGAATCCATACTGTGGTGAAGGCCAAACCTTCCACCAGTTCCCCTACCCTCCTAGTTCTGTTTGGCACCTCCTTGACTGGCATTGTTTCCAGACAGTGCTTCCTTTTTGTTGCCAGTGGGAGCAAGGCGCCTATTCTGAAAGGACTGGTGCCCAGAGGTGGAATGGGAGCAGTTTGTCCTTGGTTGCAGGCCAAGGCACGACTCGCAGTTGTGGTCAAATTTGCAGCATGCACGGAAGCACTTACCCTGTTTGAATTCCCAGCACACCAAGCATCACAACTCCTTCTTGCGCAACACCTTGCCACCCTCCATCTTGCCCTTGATGTGGGGCCCAACAAAGACAAGCCGCAAATTATCATTGATGAGATCCCACCTGGTGTGATCACTTTGAGAAGCTCGCTTGCGGAAAGCAGTGTCATAATCAATGGCCACTACATACCCCACAGGCGCTCTTGCCCTGAGGACATTCCTCCAGTGGTTGGAAAGGTGCCAGCCACGATCAGGATATGCGATCTGAACCACCCCCATGAAGACTGTGTATCCAGCAAGCCAGTTAGTGAACAAGCATTCGACCAAATCTGCCTTGTTTTTCCCCAAGCTTTTCTTGTCTGCCTTATAGTTATTGTGGTTGTGAGTGAGGTAGCTGCTCTGAAAGTCTTCAGATGAAAATACATGTAGTTCTTTGGAGGTCTTTAAACAGAGGCTGGATGGCCATCAGTCAGGGATGCTTTGATCGTGATTTCCTGCATGGCAGGGGGTTGGACTGGATGGCCCTCGTGGTCTCTTCCAACTCTGCAATTCTATGATTCCACGAAATACAGTGGACTGAAAATATTATTATACACTACATATGTCCAGACTCCTCACTTTTAGGACCTTTGAAAGCATCCCGATTTGTTCTAAAAGGGAAACAATTGCACAATATTTTCCCAGTTAATGTTAAACTTTAACAAATCACCACTCAAGTCATAAATCTTTTATCAAGCTTAACTGGCTTCTGTGGGGAGAAGAATGTCCCTATGAAGCAGTTGTACTTTTAACTGTTCCAAAGCAATCTTCTTCCTTGCTTATCTTTTAGTAACACTCAGATAACTAGCAATTCTGCAGAGAGAGAGGAAGATGCCTTTAGGTCTGCTGGAAATTTTGTTTAAAATGTCTATACACCAACTCCCAGAGGTTTTAATTAGAATCAGGGCTCCATTGTACTAGGCACTATGCAAACATTTCAAAAGACATTTTGGCTGTTCCTGAGAGCCCATGCCACAAACCCATTCATTTTTTTCTTGACATTTCTGTAATCCGTTCACAACTCCCTCCGTTCAAAAACAGATAAATAAAGAAATCAGCAAATCACCTGCCCTGTAATTGTATAATATTGATAAAAAAAATTGCTTTTCTTGATGGATGCAAAAATAACTGTCAGTTTAAGAAACATAGGTTCTCCAAGGATGTTCTCATTTTGCAGCACTGTCTTGTATATTAATATTTGCATTGGGTTCTTTATCTATTATTAATACAAGGATGGTTTGGGTACTCATCAGACAATATCTTCTAGCAGCAGCAAAGCCTCGGGCAAGAAGTAGCTCCTTTTGTGGTTTTAGAAGCAAGGCAGTGGAGCAGAACTCAGGAAACCCAATGTGTACTGTCTATAATTGTATTCCAATGTGTTCTGTCTATGAGTGGTTATTGTGAGCAGAGAGCCTCATTGCTGCTGAACCTGCAAAGAATTTTGTTCTCATGTACAGTAGTTGTTTAAATTCAGTCTAATGGGGTCTGCAGCACACAGAAGCCACTTAGTAGATACTGTATGTGGGTTGATTTTGCCTGATAAGCAAAGCATAATTTCAATTTCAACACAGTAGTAGATTACCGTATATTCTGGCGTATAAGACGACTGGGCGTATAAGACCCCCCCATTTCCAGCCAAAAATCTAGGCTTAGGCATATATTCGCCATATAAGACCACCACCACCCCCAATTTGGCTGGCTGGCTGATTGACTGGGGGAGCCTTGCCAGCTGATCCTCTTTGCTTCCCAACTCATGAAGATCTCCTCGTGAGTTGGGAAAGCGAACAGGATCAGCTGGCAGGGCTCTCCCAGCCAGCCAGCCAGCCAGCCAGCCGCAACATTCGCCCCTCTCTTCAACCTTCCAGTCAAACTTGACTCGAAGGTGGAGGAAAGGGGAGAAAATGCCCAGTTTGCCTCAGCAGCCCCCTTCCCTCCGTCTTGGCTCTTCCGAAGGGGACCAAGGTGGGGGAAGCGGGGGCGGCCGTGGCAAACCCCTAGATTTGCCCCCTCTCCCCACCTTCAAGGAAGAGGGAGTGAATCTAGGGGTTTAACTCCGCAGCCCTAATCCCTCCTTCTGGGCTCCCTTTGCAAGGGAGCCCAGAAGAAGGCATTGTGGCTGCAGAGTTAAACGGGGCATCTTCGCTCCCTCTCCCCACCTTCCTTGAAGGCGGGGAGAGGGAGCGAAACTAGGGGCTTAACTCCGCAGCCCCAATCCCTCCTTCTGGGCTTCCTTTGCAAGGGAGCCCAGAAGCAGGCATCAGGGCTGCAGAGTTAAATGGAGCATCTTCGCTCCTTCTTCCCGCCTTCCTTGAATCCCGGGGTTTGGCTCCACGGCCCCACGTCCTCCTTCTGGGCTCTCTTCGGAAGGGAGCCCAGAAGGAAGGATCGGGGCCGTGGAGCAAAACGGGGCATTTTTGCCCTTTTCCCCCACCTTCCTTGAATCTAGTGGTTTGCCTCGGCCGCTGCAGAGACGATCAAGCAGCGGCCACGGCAAACCGCAACGTTCTCCCCCCTCCTCTCTCTTCTGTTGCTCCCCAAAGGGGGAGAAGGCAGAGGAGGGGGCGAATGAACTGCAAAACACTTTGCTTCACCCCCCTGCCCCATCTCCTGCCTCTTCGCTCCGTTTGCGAAGAGGCAGGAGATAGGCAGGCAGGCGAAGCAAAAGTATATCCAGTGTATAAGACAACTCTCAATATCGGAGGGCATTTTTGTGTGCTCAAAAGTTGTCTTATACGCCGGAATATATGGTATCTTGAATTCTTTCTGCCAAAACAGATGAGCATAATTAACACATAACAAGACGAATCTATAGGCCTCATTCTATGGCTTCTGTCACCAATAAGTATTAAAGAATAGGCACCATCCATGCCAGTCTGTTGAATGACAATAGTCTTAGAATTGTAGAGTTGGAAGAGACCACGAGGGCCATCCAGTCCAACCCCCTGCCACAATGGAAATCACAATCAAAGCATCCCAGACAGATGGCCATCCAGTCTCTATCTATGCATTTCGTTTTTTCCGCCCTAAGTGCAGTACCTTACATTTCTCCTTATTGAATTTCATTTTGTTAGCTTTGGCCCAGCTCTCCAGTCTATCCAGGTAATTTTGAATTTTGATCCTGTCCTCTAGGGTATTAGTTAATCGTCCTAATTTGGTGTCATCTGCAAATTTGATAAGTATGCCCCTAATTCCCTCATCCAAGTCATTGATAAATATGTTGAATAGCACTGGACCCAGGTAAAATGTGGGCTAGACAAGTTAACTGTTAAATGGATTTGTAAATGGTTGACCAGCTGAACCCAAAGGGTGCTTAGCAGTGGCTCCTCTTCGTCTTGGAAAGATGTGACCAGTGGGGTACCACAGGGTTCTGTCCTGGGCCCAGTACTATTCAACATATTTATCAATGACTTGGATGAGGGAATTAGGAGCATACTTATCAAATTTGCAGATGACACCAAATTAGGATGAGTAACTAATACCCTAGAGGACAGGATCAAAATTCAAAATGACCTGGATAGACTGGAGAGCTGGGCCAAAGCTAACAAAATGAAATTCAATACGGAGAAATGTAAGGTACTGCATTTAGGGCAGAAAAATGAAATGCATAGATATAGGCTAAACAAAACTATGTGCGAAAGGGATCTAGGAGTCCCAGTAGACCACAAGTTGAACATGAGTCAACAGTGTGATGCGGCAGCTAAAAAGGCCAATGTGATTTTGGGCTGCATCAATAGAAGTATAGTGTCTAGATCAAGGGAAGTAATAGCGCTGCTCTATTCTGCCTTGGTCAGATCTCACCTAGAATACTGTGTCCAGTTCTGGGCACCACAATTCAAAAAGGATATTGACAAATTGGAGCGTGTCCAAAGAAGGGCAATTAAAATGGTGAAAGGTCTGGAAACGATGCCTTATGAGGAGAGACTTAGGGAGCTGGGGATGTTTTACCTGGAAAAAAAAGATGGTTAAGGGGCGATATGATAGCCCTACTTAAGTCTTTGAAGGGGTGTCACATTGAGGATGGAGCAAGCTTGTTTTCTGCTGCTCCAGAGACTAGAACACAGAACAATGGATGCAAGCTCCAGGAACAGATGTTGCACCTCAACATTAGGAGGAACATTTTGACAGTAAGAGCTGTTCGGCAGTGAAACACACTCCCTTGGAGCGTGGTGGGGTCTTGAAAACCATGAGTGAGTCAAATGAACATGTGGAGGCTTGAGTTTCTGGATCATCAATCTTGTCCCATACTTCTGCATGATTATGGATGCAAATCACTCCCTCTTAAAAAAAAAAAAAAGCACTTCTTTTTATAGAAAAATGGCCATAGCAGCTTTGTTACATGCTTTGGAGAGGATATGTTACATAATAGTACCATTAGCCCTATTGAGTGAGTGATTCTGGGAGTTGAAGTCCAAAAAAGTAACTTTTACAAGCTCGGGGGGATAGGATTGCAGCCTTAGCCACTATCTCACACCAAGAATACTACAGCATCTGTAGGAATAATAAAAACAATAGCAAAATATAAAGAAGTATCTTTCAAGTCTGTAGGACTGCAAAAGAGACAAGTATGTGTTATGAGTATGTGGAAAGAGCTATAGTATGTGAAGTGGGAAAGGACTGGAAAAGGAGAAGGCTTGTTTCCATCTTTGCCCCTACTGACACTACTCCTTAGAGGTGCTGCTTCTCCACAGAATCAGGGCTGTGCTAACTGTTGAAAACCACGACTGACTGCTGATCACAGCCAGCTGTTTCCTCCACTCTAGGACCTGCATCTTCCTACTTGGTGAGGGATATAAGGCAGCACAAGCCACTAATGATGATATCAAAGGGGGCTACCCCTTCGGGAAGATACAGGGGCAGGAGCACTACTCTTCCTCAGATTTGAGTATAGTCACAGGTTATGGGTGAGAAGCAGGATCTGGTAGAACAGTGCCACCCACAGTGGGAGTGTGGGTTGGCTCTGTTGTGGTCACCTTGAGGACATTGGTGAGAGGCAGGGATTGGAGAGAAAAGTGGGGTTACATGAGAGCTGAGACTGTATTCAGTGCATTTGACCTGCTGCACTAGCACTCTGTTACTTGTCTTGTTTGTCTGTCTGTACATATGAATGAATCCCAGGGGAGCGGGGAGGAATTGGGTGCCCCATTTGTGTGATCTTGGGCAGAGGGAGGTATCGTGCTGGGGATTAGACATGTCAGGTAAAGGAAAGGCAGGACAGATATTTGAAACCTATCACATTTCAATACTTCCCCCATCCTTCAAGATCCAGGTTGCACTGTGATGCTCACCCTCTGGTCTGTTGGTATTGCTCCTGAATTCCAGGGCAGTCCACAATAAGACAACCACAATCCCTGTCTTGGTTGTGGATGAAGGGGCTGATCTGGTATGCATTACTGTGACTTGGGTGCATAAGCTTGGTGTAGTCAATCTGTCCCCACTTTGTCTACCTGGGTACTCAGTGCAGCACCAACCTAGATTGGAGAGTCAGAAGGAGGAATTGCCATTATCCCTAATTAGTCCATCTTCTTCATGAGGGAAACCATCTGCTCCAGCACCAGCTTTGAAGCTTTGTGCCAAGATCTAAGTGAAGGGATGCTGTGAGTGTACCGCCCAGTCTTCTGCCCAGTAGCCTCCCTGCCTGAGGTGGTTGAGGTGGTCTTGGAATTGGCGCTGGAGCATCACAGAACAGTGGTTCTGGGTGGCTTCAACATCCATGCTGAGGCTGTCCTGACAGGTCCAGCAAAGAACTTCATGGCTACCATGACAACCACGGGGCTGTCTCAAAACATAATTGACCCAGTGCATAAGGCAGGACATACCTTGGACCTAGTCTTTGCTGTTTGGAGGATAATCTTGTTGGGGGAGGGGTTCAATAACCCCATTGTCATAGTCAGATCACTTCCTCCATTAAGTTTGGTCTTATGGTAGTGGACCATTCCTGCAGGGGTGAGGAATTCATTAGGATGGTCTGCCCCTGGAAACATTTAGAATCTGAAAGATTCCTGAATGCTTTGGGGGATTTTCCAGCGGATAGCGCTGACGATTTGGTTGAGGCCTTGGTCTCACTATGGAATGTTGAGTTGGAAATGCTCATCAATACAGTGGCTCCTAAGCACCCAATCCAGTGCTGTGGAGCCCACAATTCACCTTGATTTATAGAAGATCTACTGGGAATGAAACAGGTTGATGAAGAGTGCAGGTGGTACGCCTGAGTGAATATGACCAGAAATTGTGAAGATTCTGTTGTGCTTATTATGTGGCAGTAAGATCAACTAAAAATTCTTATTATGCTTCAATTATTGTATCCTCATTATGCTGCCCAGCAGAGTTATTCCAGGTGATGAGGAGCTTATTGGGATCAGACTCAGAGAAGCAAGGAGTTGAATCCTCGGTTACTTGCTTTGACAAATCTGATGGGCATTTTAAAGAGAAAGTCACTTGTATTTGCTCTGAACATGACAGAACACTTATTACAGAGTCTGTGGAAGTGTCCAGAGTGCCATCTGTTTTCATGGGATCTGTTTCAGTTGTTGAGACTTGGTGATACGGATAAGACGCCTGAAGCAGCTTGGCCCACCACATGTAAGCTCGACCCTTGCCAACCTTGGCTGATGAAATCTAGCAGGGGTGAATTGACTGGGTAGGTTCAGAGGATGAATATTGCCTCATTACATCAGGAGGAGGTGCCTGCTGCCTTGAAGGAAGCACTCCTGCTCCTGCTTCTGAAGAGGACTTCCCTGGACCCAGAGGGATATGACAACTACCACGCTATAGCAAATATACTCATTTTGGGCAATGTGCTTGAGCGTATGGTGGCTGGGCAACTACAGGTGTTCTTGGAGGAAACAAATTATCTGGACCCATTTCAGTCTGGTTTCAGGCCAGGGTGCAGCACTGAAATGGCCTAAGTTGCTCTGGTTGAAAGATGTGGGGAGTGCTACCCTGTTGATCTTTATGGATCTCTCAGCAGCTTTTGATACCATTGATCATGGTATCTTACTGTCAGAGGCTGTCTTCTATAGACTCAACATGCAACAGCTTCAGGTTTAAAAAACATAAAGTTTTATTACAGAGCATCTTCAGAGCTACTAGCTCCAGGTTGTTCCTTGGAATGAAAACAAAAGGAAATACAGCGATATAAAAAAATATTTATAAACAGTCAAGCTTAGTGTGGCTTTCATCCATTGTTCAGTTTAAATCTTTTACAGTCCTTTCCTCACCTGTCCCCCCCACACACCTTTGTTGTTTTGAATTCCTTACCATTTGGCCTTTTACCAGCCACACCAATTGTCTACTCCATTGCCATTACAAAAGGGGGCAATTCAGGAGGACACTTCAACTCTCACATAGGCAGAGGCTATGCAGTGCTACCTTGCACATATCCAATGCTGGTTTAAATGGCAGTAATGTCCTGTTCCTGACACTTACTGGGCTGGCTTCATCGGATGTGAATAGGAGACACTGTCTTGCAGTGGTTCCACTCCTATTTGTGAGACTGGTTCCAAAGAGTAGCATTCGGTGATTCCTGTTCAGCTCCATGGCCACTAAGCTGTGGGGTGCAACAGGGTTCCAATCTTGTCTCCCATGCTGTTCAGTAGCTGTATGAAGGCACTGGGGGAGGTGATAAGGAGGGTTGGGGTGAGGTGCCATCAGTATGCTGATGACATCCAGCTCTATTTCTCTTTGTTGTCAGAATCAGCTGGCGCAGTGCCTGGATGCTGTAATGAGCTGGATGAAGGCCAATAAAGAAGCTGAATCCTGATAAGATGGAGGCTCTGTGGACTGGGTGGTTCTCAGGTCTGGGAAATGGGTAAGCTACCCACCCTGGATGGAGTTGTACTCTCCCTGAAGGAACAGGTTCATAACTTGGGAGTACTCTTAGATCCATCCCTGTCAATGGAGGCCCAAGTGGACTCTGTGGCTCGGAGTGCATGGTGCCAGCTTCAACTAGTCTGCCAGTTACAGCCTTTCTCATACAGGAATAACTTAACCACAGTAGTCCATGCACTGGTAACTTCTCAATTAGACTACTGCAATGCACTCTATGTGGGGCTCCCTTGAAGACAACTTGCAAAATGCAGCAGCTAGACTGCTGACAGAAACATTATACAAAACCCATATAATACCAATGTGAAAGGAATTGCATGTATTTGTTTATTTATGTGATTTTAGTTTAGGTGGATTTTAATTTGATACTAGTTTAATATATTGTTATGGGGGAGGGTGGGGTGGGTGGGGCTTAGGTATTTTAGTCAGTATTGTTGTATTTTAACTGTTGTAAGCCACCCCAAAAATTTACAGCTTGCATTCATGGTGCTTGTAATGACATTTAAACCCTTAAAAGGCTTGGACCCTTGATACTTGGAGGAGTTCCTCTCCATATATGCACCTGCCTGAGATTTAAGGTCTGTTGGAGGTGTCCTCTTCTGTGCCCCATCAGTCAGAGCAATAAGCTATGTGAGGACATGGGTGATGCCTTCTCTGCTGTGGTACCCTAGTTCTAGAACTTTGTGTCCTTAAAGGCCTGATTGATTCCAACATTGCTGCTGTTTAGGTGCCATGGTTATGAAAACATATGAAAACTTTTAGAGCTTAATTGATTTTACAAAAACTCATCATCCATGCACATGGTTTCAATTCATTTTAAACTGTTTTAAAACATTTAAACCCTGTTAATCTGTCTTTTAATTTGTTAATTGTTTAATAATATTTTAACCTTTTAATTTTTTAAAAAAATATTTTTATTACAAGAAATTTCCAATGTAATAAAACTACAAATACAAAAGATAGAAGAGCAGAGAATTTAAAACAATCACAAAGAATGACAGAAAACTTAAGAAAGTATACACACAAGAAGACAAAAAAGAAAGGGAAAAAAAGAGTGAAAAATCGACTTCCACCTTTCTTACCAATGGTTATATATGTTAGGTAACCTTACTTCCTTGATTACAAAACATCTTGTACTTCTACTACTTATTCACTCTTACTAATTTTCAAAACTCCATCAAAAAGGGTTCTAAAAGTTTTTCTCTCAATTAAAGTAGATGCACTATCCATATTATTCTCATTTTCTACAAAAGAAGACAATAAAAAATTCCCCATCAAGTACCACCAATAATTTTCCCAAATCATAGAAAAATAAAAAAAATCATCATAATCATACAAATATGTTTTAGCCTTTTAAAACTATTTTAATTATTTATATTATACTATTTATACTATTTTAAATTTGTGAGATTGGTTCTGTATGATTATGGATGCAAAATCACTCTCTCTAAAAAAAACTTCTTTTTTTTAAATAGAAGAAACCTAATTTATATGTTAGTAACTAGAATAAGAAACTCCTAAAGATTTTCCCTTTTTGAGCAGAAATGTAAAGACAGAAAGGGAACACTAATAAGATTCTTACATATGATCTCAGATACAACTAATAAGTAGGAAAAGCTGGCAGACTTTTGAAGGAAAATAAAAGAAAATAAGTTTTCTGAGAGAACATTTCATGTGATTAAGACTGCCTGAAGTATTATAATTTATTGGTCTCGGGAACGTCTTTCTCCCTCTACTGGTCTCTTAATGGAATGAGAAAGCATTCCCTCCCAACACATACTCACCAGAAAAAATTACTGTATCCTCTATTAGAATTGTCTTTTCTATTTGTAACAAAACAAGTTTGCCAAGTACAGTACTGCCAAGGACACATTCTTTACAGGATTTCTGAATCACATGCCACAGTAATTCATAAGAAAATCGCAAACAAGTTGACATGTTTGTTACTGTAATCATATCCACATTATTCGTTCTCAATATACGGGCATTGTAGAAGGTTTTAGCTCAATTAGTCACATGATGGCAAGAAACCTCATCATAAATCCAGGCTTAATTGTTTCAGCATTTCTAGTGATAAATGCACATATTGTATAAAGTGTTGCTGTGCAAAGTAGATCAACTAGCACTTTAAACACACAAAGCAGCAGTTTCATCTTCATTAGATCCAAGCCCTGTCATTTCCTTTATTTTTATTTACAAAAGCATTGTTATGCCACCTTTTCACTCTAACAAGGCTCCCAAAGTAGTTTACATAAAATAACACAAATAAAACATCCTCAAGTAACCAAACCAAAATCAAAAGGAGGAGAGTGAAAAATGCCCATTCTGTTTTATAAAAGCTATTAAAAAGTCAAGAGGAACAAAAAGAATGTTTTCACTGTCTAGCTAAATGCCATGAGGCAGGCAGGAGTGGGCAACTACAGCAGGTCCATGGGGCAAATGTTTATCCCTGGCACTCTCCAGGGCAACACAGACTGCCAAGAATGCCTTCATCCCTGTGGAAGAGGCTGAAGGGTCACATATGATTTCGCAAAACAAGCTTTCTTTTTTACATTAAAGAGTGCAGGGGATCCTTGCAACCTGTCTAAAAAAATCAATTTGCCTGTCTTTTTTTGACTAGGCATAGGACAGTCTGGCGAGTCTGGAGAGGTCAAGGACCACAAAGACAGCTGTGGGGCCAAACGCAACCCCAGGACTGCACTTTGCCCACCCTTGCCATAAAAGGTGGAGCTAATATAGTGTCTTTTGAAAAAGAATTCCAATATCAGGGTGCTACTACAGAAAAGATCATGTCTTGCATCCCCTTCAATTTAACCTCTTTTGCTGATGGGCTATATTTATTCGGTCTCAAGAGACTCTATCTCAAGCTACTGGCAAATTCATATGGGAAGAGGCAGTCTTTCAGGTATCTTACCAGTAATAATGAATTTAGTGCTTTTTAGTTAAGCCCAAGTACTTTGAAATAAATAAAAAAAACAGTGCCACCAGCATTTATTACTGTGGCCAGATCTACCTTCTCTTTACTAATCAAAGTACAAGTGCCCCCCCTTTATGGGGGATTGGTAGCCGCAGTTTCTCTTATCTGTGATTGGGGGAAAAGATGTCTCTAGGCACCTGGAGGACCATAGAATTGTGCTGGAGGTGGTCTTTCTAGGCATCGGGAGTTCATCAGGCACTACTCTATGGTCAACTTCTGCCAGAAGTTGACAAGAGAGTCACATCAGATGCCTAGAGAGATGTCCTCTCTAAGCATTTTCTAGGTCCTCCAGCACAATCCTATGGTCTAATATGGTGGTTCACATTATATACAGTTTTGCATATCTGTGGTAAGTCCAGAAATGTATATGGGCGGGGGGGGGGATGTAATTTCAAAATAGTATTTTCCCAAGAGGATGGTCTTCTATGAAGTTTTTTTTTTCCTGTTGTACTGTACGGAGATTATCAGATGCACTAAATATGGTGTGATACCGATGCCAGAAGATTTCTAAAGGGTTTGATTTTCAGACGTCATCGTCCCTGGGTTGTGATGCTCCCATGTTGCTCCCGTTCTGCCATCAGTTCTTTCTGTTCATGGGCTAAGCCATGAATAGATTGCCCATTCCATTTCTGTAATGGAATGACGGTCAAGTGAAAAGGTGCCCGGTATGCTGGTGCAAGTCAGCATCGGTGAGAGGTCTGTGCTGAACACTTCCAGGTGTGATCAGGAGATCCAGGTAAGTGACACACTTTTTTGTACCCTCCCCAGGTTACTTGGTATTTTTTAAGCGTGTTTAGGTGCTTAGTTTGACATTTGTGTGTGTATTTTTCTTTTTAACTTTGAATTTCCTGCATGCTCATCCTCTTGCGAGAACAGCTTGGGATTTCAAATAAGGAAGTGAATACAGCTCCATGAAAGCTGCATTCATTCCTGGGCTGCTGAGGGGTGGGGAGCACACGCTATAAGTTAGGTCTGAAAATGTTTGTTCATGTGCCGGGACAGGGACGGGAGGGTGGTGGTAGAGGAGATCGTGAGACGGGGGTGCTATTTTTTGTCCTGGTCTGATAATCTCCTACAATTATATTACAGTTACATATTTTTCTGCTTTCCCACCACACAGTAGATAATCTAGATTTTGTAAAGAACTTGCCTTGTGGTGGTTAGTTTCTTCTTATTTTTAAAATCAGCTTGAATATGCCAACTGCAGACTTCAAAAATGAAGAATTCTTTAAAGCTAGGCTTCTCTGAGAGAATCAAGTACACTCTCAACTGTTCCAGGTCCCTTTTCGTTTATCATATCCCTCAGCATCCTGCACAATTACCAATGCTCACTGTGGCTTTATTCTATCAATAACTGCAATATGATCCATTATCGGAAGAAACCAGAAATTGCTACTGGAAGAAGCCAAGCCAGGCAAATATAAGACATTCCCACCATTCTGATGCATGAGCCATTGTATTTAATACAGTATATGGGCCTAAATACCCAAAAGGCAAGCTAAGTAGCATCAGCTCTGGTTAGTACTTGGATGGGAGACTGCCAACAAATTCCAGGCGCTGTAGGCTATAGTTCAGAGGGCGGGACTGGCAAAACCACCTCTGAGAATTCCTCACTTAAGAAAACCTTATAAAATTCATGGGGTTGCCATAAGTCAACAGGCTACTTGAGGGTACAAATGCACACATACACAATGTTGGAAGCTAAGCAGCTTCAGACCTAGTTTGTACTTGGAAGGGGGAACACCAAGGAATACCAGATGCTGTAGGCTAAATTTCAGAGGAAGGCAATGAAGAATCACCTCTGAGTGTTCCTTGCTTAAGGAAACCCTATTGGGTTGCCCTAAGTCAACAGGTGACTTGACGGCATATACTTACATGTCCACCAGCACATGCCAGAATCTGGTCTTCAGAAGAGTTTGATCAGCACCATACAGCATCAGGCATTTTTCTAACATTATTTTTCTCTTTCCTGTCTTGTGCACTTCTAGCAAAAATGCTTCTGCTGAATACAATTTTTTAAAAAACAAACAAACATGTATTTAAAATTTTGTCCATGAGTGCACATGGTGCTCCTAGCTATAATGAACTGATTTCTTCCTTTCAGTATTATTCCCCTCTGTAGGTTGGCTACATATTGCTCCTATACACGAACCCAGGTGAATGGCTCCAGCTGCAGCTTCGCTCACTACTGTGTGTTGATACTGAGGTTTTGTTTTTGGTTTTCTCTTGCAGCAGGAACTCTCTAGTTCCAACTGTGTACACTATCATTCCAGGTAGCTTCGATAAATACAAGGGTGGTTTGCATCAAAGGTTATGATTTATCTTTGAGTATTGCTTTGCCTTTATTGTCTCTTCCTTCTTTCTTCCCAGCGTGGATCATATTTAAACACACACACACACACGTCTGTTATTTAAAACTGTTAGTACAGTATTCCTTCATCAGAGCCAAGAAATCTACAGATCTGACATAGAGACAGGGATGAGAGTGGATGGCAAAAGAACAACACAGAATGTTTTTTTAAAAAAAGAATAATCACTTATATTGAAAAGCTAGCTTCTTCCAAAGCAAAATAATGCAATAAATGCATATCAAGTGTAAAGGATGCTTCGTCTAGTAATCCTTCATATAATATTTTCAGTTTGCAAATTCTTCTACTATTTATATCATGTTTCTTTTACAACAGCTCTCTATGGTTAAGCCCAACACTGTTCCCAATTTATACTAGGGTAACTGAAGACATGGATGGACACATTTGTTTGCTTCCAGCCCATGTCACTTTACATATATTTAATTCATTTTCCACATAACCTTCATATATTTTTAATGACTCTCAAAACCCATTTTACAGAGCAATCTTATGGTTAAATCAGAGTGCCCCAAAGTCAGAAAGTTATGAGCAGAGCTTGGAACAGTTACTTTTCTAGACTGCAAAGTCCAGAATTCCCTGAATCTCACCTCAGCCAACATGGCCAGTAGTAAAAGGGAACTTTTCCAAGGTCAGAATACCGTTACCTTGTTGCAGAAATCATGGAACAGCAGACCCACGGATTGGAAAGTGAGTTTTATTACACCGGTGGGCCTGACTCGAATATCTTCCAAAGAGTCAGAACCCAGAGCTGTAGTTACAAAATACTTTTATACAGTAATGACAAGTATGCAAAAAGCCATTCCCTCCTTCTCCTCTCTGGTGTCTTTGGTGTCAGCAATTTCTCTTCCTTGAAACAATTGTTGATAGTTCAAGGCAAGATAGCTTAAGAACATTTGGGTACAGTTTGACCGCTATTAGAAAAAGAATTTGTTTACATCAGCATATCATATGTTTATGGAACATAGGGTTGATTAGTAAAGAACATTGACTAGGCCTGAGAGTTAAAGGAAAAAGACTTTGCAGACTCCCAGAGTCTCATGGGCTATCTAGTCTGACCCCAAATAGTGATTGTAAGATTACAACATTCAGCAAATAGACATTAGAGTTTACATGGCCACTACAACCTGAGTTAGATCGGCTGTTTCCATCATATGTGGCAGAAAAGGATGGGGGAAAGGAAGAGAGAGAACAGGAGGAAAAACAGCAAAACCAATGTGAGTAATGAAACCAAATATTATTTCAACAAATGAATAACAACAAATAAATAACTAAACCTAGATCTGAACCTATGACTTTGGATTTATCTGTACTAAAATATTTCCTAATAGTACCTTGTTACTGGTTCCTTCTGCTATGTTAGCTTCCTTAAATATAAAGAAGAATTACTAGAGAAATATGTATGATGATACAGGAAATAATTTATTATACTATGTTTTTGTCAAGACTTCATGAAAATGTGTATTTTTATCTGCTGATCAAGATTCAGTGGCAACATTCTTTTTAAAAACACACACACATCAGCATGTTATGAAGCATTTGTTATGTAACCAAAATATACCCATGGAAATGTAAAAATGGCATTAAATGGAAGAAGGGGCAATTATTCACCACAAGCAAGCTGACCACCTTAATTCTGCCCCACATCTCTCTCCTGCTTCTCTGCCAGTGCCTTCTTCCCTCATCCTAAGGGCAGGAACCCTTACATTGGGCAAGGGGTTGGAGGGAGCAGTGGGTGCCCCTACTGATGTGCCCTTCCCTACTGGGACTTGAAGACAATCCACAGGATGCTGACAAGGAAAGATGCTCTGGGAATCTGTATTTAGAAGGAGGTAAGAAAAGACATCCAGTGAATTGATGTACCTGCTGCTGCCTACTGCCCCTTTCCCTAACACAAAGGGCTTTGGAGGTAGATTGGCTGGTTTTGGTAAAGAGGAAGAGAGCAGGAGCCAAATCCAAATGCTTCAAGAATTCAAGTTGAACACTGTGTTAGAACACATATACTTGGCTGGCTCATTCTCCTCTCCAAGCCTGAGGTTTTGAGCTATGAGACTGATGGTGCTATAGCAACAATGTCAAGTTGACTAATCCCTTAACCAAGCAGTGGTATCTTCCTCCACTGAGACCCTGTGCAACACATCTAGTATGGTTCTACCAAGCTAGCTGTGTTAGGACACAGGTTGATGAAGAGTGAGAAAAGAAGGGAGGACTGTATCACGCTGAATCCTAAACCCGCTGTAACTATTGAAGGAACAGGTAACAAGGTACTATTAGGAAATATTTATTACAGGTAAATCCATATTCATCAGGTCAGATCCAGATTTAATCACACTTAGGTGTGAACACTATTGTTAGTCTTAACTAAAGTAGGCCCATTGAATCAATGAAATTTACCTACATGTTGACTCACCATTCAATGGTCGAGTCAATAGATCTACTCTAGTTAAGATTAACCAACAGAAGGCAAGTCTTAGAGAGGACCCACTAGAATCAATGGGATTTAAGTTAGTCACATGTAATTTAATGAATGCCAACAGGCTCATCTAAGTATGACTAAATCTGGCTCTAACCTGGTATGGCTCCTTACATCTGCTCTGCACATACTTGTAAACATACTTCTGTTGAAGCTCTCTTGCCCTTTGTACTGGAGGCTGCTGCTCTCTTAGCACACATAGTCTTTAGCAACTTTTAATATAATCTACCTACAATCAGTGGCAGCTTGATACTACTAGGGTCAAACAGCCATGTATTTGAGGCTAGTATAACCACTGTTTTATAAAAGCAGTAACTGTGCAAGTATTGGTTCATACACTTACAGTACAGTTGGGCATTTCTTAGTATGGTTGTGCAAGTCCCAGACTGGGCCAGTCCTACCACTTGGGAAGGCTTCACTCAACACATTTTGGATTTCTTGAAAGGGTAACAAATTGTTACTTATTTACTTTGTTATTATTGAATTATTTTCCACCAGGAGTGGGCACAAGTGCTTGTGGGACTTTCACCCTTGTGTGCAAAAACAACCTACAGTGGGCCCTTGGTATCTGCTGGGTTTGGCTCCAGAATCTCTGAGGATAGCAAAATCCATGGATGCTCAAGGCCCATTGCATACAATGGCATAGTAAAATAGTGTCCCTTATATAAAATGGTGAACAGCAAAGTTTACTTCTTGGATTTTTTAAAAAAATATTTTCAAGCTGTAGATGGTAGATACTGAGGGCCAACTGTAGTTGGTTTTGGATGTTATATGCACATTGATTTGGACTGGGCTGTGGAGCTTAGGGTTAGAGCCAAGTTGTCTAAGGCTTCAAAAATTTTTGCACCAAAGCTGATCCCAGAAAAGCACATTTAACCCATCGTAATACCCCCATCTGTGGTGGAGAACAGGGAATAGCCAAGGCACACCTCTGTAAGCATCCCAACTGCCTAACTATACTATCCATAAGTGAGCCATTCTCAGTACTAATTAGCTAACACACATTGGAAACTGCTTAATGCAGTGTAGATGTGTAAATAGCTGTTGCTTAAAACAATTTGTAAGCCGCTCTGATAGCCTTGTGGCTGAAGAGTGGGGTATAAACAAACAAACAAACAAATAAATAAATAAATATTTTAAAAAGTACTGTATCAGCAACCTGGGAACAATTTAAGCCCAATTATGCTGTGGTAGGCTAGCCTGTGAAAGCACTATTAATGCCTGTTTGTGCTAGGACGTCTACCTCCTCTTCTGACAAAATGGCCTGATGCTTATTAATTAGCCTCCTTTAACGAATTTGTTTAGCTTCACTTCCCAACTGCTATATACTTACTATCTAAAAGACAGAAAAGTCTTTTATATGTGGGTTTTATATGTGATCACTCTCCATGCTAAGTAATCAATAGCTCTCCAGCACAACTTCAATCAGATGAATGTGTTAGGGTAACATAATTTTGGTAACATAATTCTTGTTTTTCACACTTCGGATCATTTTTGCACCCATCATCACAGCATATTATCTTTAATTTCCTAGACCAACACTTCTAATGACATTTTGGCAAGATTCCCAGTAATCTGCACATGCTGTTATTTTGCTGCTAGGATACACAGCCTTGTGATCAATGTGCATCACCTGTCAAACAATCTGCCACATTTTAGTGACCTAGCCTAGTGATTGTGGAACAATGAGGAGGCATGTAATTGGTTCCTCCTTCAAACATATGGATCATTATATTCTGCAGAAAAGACAGTCTTGTTTCAATGAACTATAAATTGTCAAAGAGGAGATGGGAGAGATGCAAACAATCAGCTCTGTCCTCTTTCCCTGTTAGAGTCCTGTAGTAGTTAGTTAGGAGTGAATCTCCTGAGGTATTTTGAAAGATTGTGCCTTCTGGGCAAACACATGATCCATAAAGCATAAAATACGTGGAGAAACATGGACAAATCAGCAGAGACTGGTAAGAGTATAGTTAAAAACAATTATATACTCAAAAGACAGTCAAGTAACATTAATTGGCTAAAAGAGGGCATACTTTTTCAGTATTTAACAAATGACTCTCACAGGAATAGAAGAATTTCTCAATTTTGCTTCATCCTGCTCTTGAACTTGTTGCATCTCTTATTTTAAGAATAAATTTATAATTTTTACTTCAGATTATACTCTGCCTGTTAACCAAGGGTTCTTGGGGGGAAAAAAAAAGAACTGAACACAATTCATACTAAGCCAAATTCTGTAGGCATAGCTATTTCCAGTGTGGAGATTATCATTTTGCACCTGCCTGCCATGCAGTTGTTAAAAATGGGGAGCCAATCAGGCAGGGCTGGTTTAAGGAATTTTGGGGGGCCCTGCAATGCTTTATTTTGGGGCCCCCATATGTTTATCTCAGGTCAATGTAACCTAACCTATTCACCTTACAGGATGTTCAGATTACAGTAGGAGCCCCGTATCCATGGATTCTTTATCCATGAGACACAAAACAGCACACCTACCATAGAGTCTTCCTAGAAAATGTGTCCTCCCTAGTTGTTTTCTAGGCCTTCCAAGGCAACTCTATGGTATTTTAAACCAGCAGTCCCATTATTTTCAATGGCATTCACTATTATTCATGGTTTTCAGAATCCACGCCCCCCCCCGGAATCATCCCCAGTGGATAAGAGGGGCCTACTGTATTACATAATTTGCCACCAATAATTTAGTTTAAAAAACTATATTATAGGCACTAACATAACATTTTTTTTATTAGCAATTAATTTAATGGTGTAGATTTCCTCAAAGAAAAGAAAGAGTGGACTACAAGCTAAACATGAGTTAGTAGTGTGATGCAGCGGCAAAAAATACCAATGCGATTCTAGGCTGCATTAATAGGAGTAGTGTCTAGATCAAGGGAAGTAATAGTATCACTCCGTTCTGCTTTGGTCAGACCTCACCTGGAATACTGCTTCCAGTTCTGGGCACAACAATTCAAGAAAGATACTGAGAAGGATGGTGCGAGGTCTGGAAGCCATTACGCCCTATGAGGAACGGTTTAGGGAGCTGGGTATGCTTAGCCTGGAGTAGAGAAGGTTGAGAGGTGACGTGATAGCCATGTTTAAATATTTGAAGGGATGTCATACTGAGGAAGGAGCAAGCTTGTTTTCTGCTGCTCCAGAGACTAGGACACGGAGCCATGGGTTCAAACTACAGGAAAAGAGATTCCACCTGAATATTAGGAAGAACCTCCTGACAGAAAGAGCTGTTCAGAAGTGGAATATACTGCTGCCTTGGAGTGTGGTGGAGTCTCCTTCTTTGGGTTTTTTTAAACATACAGTAGGTTGCATGGCCATCTGTTAGGAATGCTTGGATTGTGTGTTCCTGCAGGGCAGAAGCCAATTGGATGGGATGGCTGTTGGGGTCCCTTCCAGCCCTATGATTCTAGGCTGGATTCAGAGCCTGGGAAAGTTATTCTTAGATTACACCTCCCAGAATCCCCCGGCCAGCATCCTTCTCAAGGTCTGGTTGCATTGTTCCTTTTCCAGCATTCTCTAGCCCAGTGGTTCTTAACTTGGGATCCGCAATGTCCTCACAGGGGGTCCACAAAGGCTTGAAGGCTGCTTGGCCCACCTCCTCCGTGTAGTGGAGTAGCCACGTGACAGGAACCAAGGCAAAGGCTGGCTGGCTTGGCCTGCACATTGCCATTCAATCCACTCCAGCCACAAACTTGCAGGAAGAAGCAAGAGTGCCTCTGAGGGAAAGTTTAATGGATGGTGTAATTGTATTGTTGTTGTTAGCTATTATTATTAGGGTTTTAAATCTTGAGTTAAGTCTTGGGGCAACAAAAGATATTTAAAGGGGGTCACTGGTAAAGAAAAGGTTAAGAACCACTGCTCTAGGCCAATGCCTCTCACATAACACTAATAGGATACTGGTGTTTTAGTGACAACAATAAAACCATTGTTCCCAGTAATATTACCCCAAATTTTAATTTATATTCTTTATATTCTTCTGTTAAAAGAGCTAGAGTGTTGTAGGAGTTTCAGCATTGCCCTATGACTGTGGAGACCAGGGTTTGAATCCTTACTCAGCCATGAATGCCCACTGGGTGACCTTGGGCAAGTCACACTCTCTTAGCCTCAAAGGAAGGCAAAGGCACACCCCCTTTGAGCAAACCTTCCCTAGAAAACCCCATGGTAGGTTGGCCTTACTCAGAAATGACTTGAAGGCACATAGGCAAACACACAAATTCTTTTTGCAGGCTGAACTCAGTTGGCAGCAAGGGGAGGAAGCTGAAGAAGACCAAGGGGGAAAGGGAGGGGAGAGGAACCAAGACAGGAAGGGAAGGAAGGAAGGAAGGAAGGAAGGAAGGAAGGAAGGAAGAAAGAAAGAAAGAAAGAAAGAAAGAAAGAAAGAAAGAAATCCTTTCTGAGGGAGACAACATTCAAATTCCCTCTCTCTCTCTCTCTCTCTCAGACACACACACACACACACTCTCGCCTTCTCCATGCCTCTCCCTCCAGCTTCTGCCACGGAGGGCTGCTGCTTCTTTCACTTTCTCTTTGGGTTTGTGAGATGCTGTTTTTGTAAAAAAAAAAAAAAAAGCCAGCGGAGGTTTTTGGAGGAGGAGGGTAGGAGGGGGCTCCTACCAGCTGTCTCCTGGCTGTCTCCTTCGTCAGGTTAAGGAGGCTAGTATGGGGCCCTCTCTTGACCTTCCCCCCCCCCCCCGCCAATGCTGATTTGGCAGACTGGTTAAACCGGCCCTGCAATCAGGAAAAAAAGAAAAAGAAAAGGCAATTCTAATTCAGCGTCATAAACACGTTTGAATACACAGGGATTCAAACTGAAACTTTAATTACTACACCCTCAAAGCCCTCTAGCTGCATGGGAAAACTGTTTTGCTTTCTCCTATATTCAAAATTTGTAAACCTCTGATTCTTTACCTCAAAAATATAACATAGAAATGTTGATAAATTCTTATCAGGAGCAAGCAGAATGAAATTCTCATCTCCAAATCATAGCTATGTGTGAAGAGACTGGGTAGTAATCTTTATGGATTTAAGACCTAAATAGGTATGGCAAAGCAACCATGTGTACTCATTCACATTTCCTTCCATTTCCATATCAAATACAGAGTGGGGGGGGGTCTAATCTTTTCCCAAAATGAAAAGAGAAGCAAATGAAGAGAAACCATTCTCCTTCTGAAAGTTCTCCCTTTCCTATATATATTAAAATGAATCTTAGGACATTATCAGACCCCGCAAAAATCGCGGGATTATGACATCAAGGTAGCACACATGTGCCCCACTATCACACGACATTGTCATCTTTATGTTATTACTCTGTGCTCCAGCCACGAAAAAGGCATCAGTTCTAATTGCTGGGAGAAGCTGTCAATAGATCGTCAAGAGTTCGTTTTTCACACTATTGACTGCATGTAAAAATACATCCTATTGTAATCATGAGATTACAGCATGAATGGGTAGTCCTCAGCGAGAAAATGTCCAGGTGAGAACATGAAAACAAAGCACAGGATGCTCTGTTTATGAACTGTCGCATTTAGTTTGCACATTTTTAATTTTGTTTCAGTGCTTGTGTGTTCATTTACTTTGTTAATTAAGGTTTTTTTTGAGATTTAAGCATGTTTGTGTCTTCTCGTGAGAACCGCCGAAATCTCGCCTATGCCAAATAGTGGAAGTATACTCCTGTTCTTAAAGCACTAGTGGTGGTCGTGAGATAATTCTGTGGTGTTTCTTTCACATGATTACAATGATGTGCAATAATAAGTGTTATAATGCCACAATGTTTCTGCTATCTTCATTTGCGGAATTACAGCATTTTTGGACATTAGTCTGATAATGTCCTTAAAATCCCTTTCAGAGGTTCCGTTCCCCTGTGAAGTGAGCTATGAAGGAAAAGGCCTTTGTGGAGACTGCACTCCTGTTTCAGAGTTGCCTCTCAGAGAGGCTTGCCTGGCCCTTTCTTTATACCTTTGTCAGAATGAGGTGAAGACCGTTTTATTCACCAAGGCAGTGGCAGCCCATGTTTCAAACAGGCAGGTACCTCACCTCAAAATGGTAGTGTGAGATGCATCTTCCAGCCCATACAAAGAACTGAAAAGCCAGGTCTTTTCAACATCCTTAGGCTCTTGCTGTTTTATTTGATTGTTATTCCAAAATTTAATTTTATTTAGTAGCTTTAAAAAAGCACTAAAGAAGGATCTCTTTCGGCAGGCCTTTCCTGATTAGATCCCGGCCTCAGGAGCTGCGCCTCCTGGCCTCTTTTAGTTTTGCTGGCTGTTGATTTTTGAATTTGTTTATTTATGTGATTTTAGTTATGTGGATTTTAATTTGATACTAGTTTAATATCTTTTTATGGGGGAGAGTGGGGTGGGTGGGACTTAAGGATTTTACCCAGTATTGTTGTATTTTTAACTGTTGTAAGCCGCCCCGATTGGTTTTAACAGAGGGGCGGGGTAAAAATAATAATAATAATAATAATAATAATAATAATAACAATTATTATTATTATTATTTATGAACTGCTCATTGTTTTATGCTGTCTTTATTAGATGTTAAGCTGAATTTGGACAGTGTTTATACATATAAAATAAAGTATGTGCTTCAGGTCACCTGTCAACTTATCAAACCCTATGAATTCCATAGTGTTTTCTTAGCTAAGTAATAGGGCTTGTCTACAAGGGCAATTTACCCTGTCTTACCCCTGTCTTGGAGCCCTGCAGTCTTGACAACACAGGGCTTTTGCCCCGTTTTGCCCCCAAGGCAGCCCTCACAACTCCTGGGGCAAAGACACGGGGAAGATGGGGTAGGGCCCAATAAAACGTTTTAAGAAAATACCTGCTTAAATGCATCCCAGGTGTAGCTGCTGACTGCCTTGCTCTTCTGGTTCAAATTATTTTATTCTTTTTTTTAAAAAAACATAAAACTTGAGACACCAAACCATACCTCAGCTTGTACACATACATAATAACACATATATAATAGCGCAAACTTTCATTATTATTTTTTTGTTGTTGTTGTTTCAAATTATTTTTATTCTTTAAAAACGCCTTGCTCTTCTGGATTCAGGAAGGGGGACTGCAGCGTGTGACCAGGCTGGTCACATGCAGGGGGCCTTGCTCACATGCTGTGGGCCTCCTGCTTGGATCCGGAGAGCAGGCCCATTTTGTCCAGGTAACGGGAGGAACAGGCCTGATCTGCAGGTGGGATATGCTACCAGGGAACTGTCGTATCCTGGCCCACGTAGAGCCCTCAGAGGCTGTTTGTCATATACATACACACACATTTTGGGGTGTTTATCTTGGCCTCCTGGAAGATATCTGTTGATGGGTTGCCACAATAAATTTATAAAATATTCTCCATCATTCTCAACTCTCTGTTTTCTTTTGCTTCAAGTAGTTGTCACTCATGGCAGTGGAGGAGACCCAGATGACTCCCTCCCCCCAACACTTTTTTTTGCATAAAAATGGGGAGAGCCCCATCTACTTTATATATGAACAGAACAGACATGCAAAGAAAATACCAGCAATTGTGTCTAGTTTGTCTCATCCGGGCAAGGATAGTGTACTATGTCTTCATAATAAGACATTCTGAGTGCACCTACAGACAACTCAAGAGACTCATTTTATGCTTGATAAACAAAATGTAAGCAGCACCCCATAGAGAACAACTGGGGGGAAATAACCTTCTGTAGAGGAATATTCCAGTGTCAAGGCAGCATCTTGGACTCCAATGGAGCCTCAGAAGCAGACAATTGGGTAAATATTTAATGAAGTGTTCTGCTACTCTAGTGCAATTGTAAGTATAAATCTTACAGAGCCACAGACACACCACCTCAGCCTTCATCCGAACTGTCAAAGGGGATAATGTGCCTGTGCCAGCATTCATATAAAGAACAAGCAAGGGCAAATTAATCAGCAAAAAGTACAATTCCATTGGGGTACTCATATGCTGAGAGGACTAGACTTACAAAGCTGTTCTTCACCAGCAGTGTATAATTTCAGCCTGTAGTGCCAGTTCTTAATGTATCCTAGACATCCTCCAAATCTCCAAACAATATGATAGCTGCCAGTCAGCTATGTGCGTTCTCCCCCATTTCCCAAAATATTTTGCTGAAGCACAGATTTATTCCGATCTTAGATTTAAGTTTACTCAAAAGCAGTGTTTTCATGTTAATTGCTATCAAGTTGGCTTTGGCTTATGGCAACCCCATGAATGGGACACCCTGTCATCAACAGCTCTACTAAGGTCTTGCAAACTCAGGACTGGGGCTTCCTTGATCTGAATCTGTCCACCTATAATGTGGCCATTCTATTTTCCTCCAGCCTCCACTTTACAGAGCATTATTCTCTTTCCTAGTGAGTCATGTGGTCTCATGATATATACAAAGTATGATAGCCTCAGTTTAGTTATTTATTTACAAGTAGTTACGTAGGGTTCTAAGGAGATTTCAGACTTGATCTGTGCTAGGAACCATTTATTTGTCTTTTTGCTTTTCTTTTTGGCTTCTTGGTTTTCATGCCCTCCAACATTTCACAGATGAAAACTGGGACATACATGGTTGAGCCACATCAGAGTAGTCAAAAGGGTGGGGCCAGGCAACTAAAGGCAGAAGTTATTAATCAGAAAGAACACAGAAAACTTCTATGTTAAGCAGAGAAACCCTGGAATTTATGTAATACTGTAGTCTTAAAAAGGGAAAGACTCCACCCCCTCCTCTCCCCCCTGCTGAGTTAATTGAGCACAAATTACTTTTGTACTTCCAACTCAGTTGGCAGCAATTGAAGTAAGCTGAGGACAATGGGAGAAAGTGGAAGGAACAGAGAGAAACCAGGACATTTTAAAGGCAGCTGAGAAAGTGGGACAGCAGTGGATTAACTGGGGTTGTCCCTGCCAAATTGGGACAGTTGTGTTTAGTCTGATGCAATTACTAAGGATAGGAGAAAGTAAGGAAAGTTTTGAGCTTGAACAATGGGAGATTTCAGGAAACTGCTATCTATTTTATTTCAGTTGAAGATTGCGTTATACCAAGTGTGGGCAAAGTGTGGCATTCTGAATGTTAAACTACAATTCCCAGCATTCCTCACCATGGCTAGGATTGGTAGTGTTGATGGGAACTGCAGTCCAGCATATGAAGGCTACATTTTGCCTACCCCTGTATTATAGGTTTACACACCTACTGTTTGCTTGGGTGTGCCTATGGGTTTCACACATGCTGCACAGCATCCCAGGAGGTAGGACAGGCTGAGATGTAGTACTTCATCAGACCAGGCAAATATGGCATCATAATGATGCCTAATTAATGCAAAAGGGCGCACATATCAAATGGCATTATCCTTTTGCGATAATGTCCTGTCCAAAAGTCATTCCTTTTTATTGACAGCCCAAGCCGTCAATAGATCAGCCGTGGCACTTTTTTGCCAGTATTGCCATCGTTTGAAACCTCGCGACATGGTGCTCAGTGAATACAGTGTCAATTATCAGAACACTTCCAGGTGAGATCAGGACAGCCAGGTATGAGATGCTCTTTTTAAAAAAAAAAAAAAAAAACCTTCCTGGTTTACTTGTAATTTTAAAAGTGTGTTTCTGTGATTGAACATACATTTTGTGTATTTCTTTTTCTTTATTTTTTGAATTTGCTGCACTTGCGTCTTCTCACAAGCATCGGTGAGATCTGAAAACAGGAAATGAACAGAGCTCTGTTCCTGTTCCATTAGTGCTGGGGATGACTTTTAACATGAGTAAGGTTTTGGGGGCGGGTGTCTTTTGCAGGCATAAAAACGCCACAAAATATGCCAGCAAAAGAACATTAATGGAAGGTGGTCTGATAAAGTCCGTAGTACAAGGACATTCACTGAGCATCATGGCCAGGGCTGGCCCAACAGATTTTGCTGCCTGATGCAATGGACAAGATAGCTTCCCCATTTCCCTTCCCTGTAAGGACATCAACCACACTGACACTCAAATTAACTTCAGCACCTGCTTCATTCTGCCTGGTGATACAGCTAGCCCTGCCCACAGAGGAAGCACATCTGTCTCTTAATATTAATTTGGTACTGTAACAGCTGTATGACACCAATGTATCTGCAACAGACTATAGTAGCAAATATGCCTGCAGCACTGCCAAGAGCAGGCTCGGACCCTAGAGATTTTTTTCAGGTGGCCATCTATTATTTGCCAGCAACAGATTTGCACAAGGGGAAGGGGCCAACAATGGATGACCACAGACTGGCCAGCTACCCAGGTGAGCACTTCTGGGCCAGGGCAGTGGCTTTGGGCCAAATAAGAAAGAAGATCCTGGCTGTTCATGAAGGGGAAGGATCCAAGTAAAGGACTCTTCTCCCAATACATTTCCTCCCTGACTTCCTACAGGTCAGGAAGAGACTCCAGAGATCTGTGACCCAGGCTGGCATCCTCAGAAAATCCTCATCTTTGAGGATGCCAGCCACAGATGCAGGCGAATGTCAGAAAGAAACTATTCCAGAACACGGCCTCACAACGCAGAAAAAAACCAAGGAAAATCTATGGATGCCAGCCGTGAAAGCCTTCGACTTCACAAAAACAACAATCCACAATAAACACAAAAAACTGCCTACAGCTCACAATCTAAAACCACAAGCAAAATTATAAAATTAATAAAATATTACTATAACAAGATTAAAACAATACTATAAAATGCAAGTTAATACAAATAATATGGACATAAAATCAAAATGAAAGTTGGAAGGCTTCCCTAAATAGAATAGTCTTTAATTTAGACTTAAAGTAGTCTAGAGAGGTGGTGATCTGCAAATTCATGGGAAGGAGATTCCAAAAATAGGGGGCAGCATGGGAGAAGGGGTGTATCCGAGTAGGGGCAGAGGAAATCTTTGGCTGCATCAGCAGCCCTGAATCACTAGAGTGCAGGGCAAGAACAGGAAAATAGGCGGAAACAAGTGCTGACAAATAGATGGGGACCAAACCATGAAAAGCTTTGAAAGTTAATAATAATAGCTTATAATGAATTCTAAATGGATCAGAAGCCTGTGAAGGGACAACAATAATGGGGTGACATGATCATAACGGCGGGCAGAAAAAATTATCCTAGCAGCAGAGTATTGTACTGAAATCAAGGGGGCAAGATGGGAAAGAGGAAGCCCAGTCAGCAAAGAATTACGGGAATCCAGGCAAGAAATGACCAATGGATGAACCAAAGTCTTAGCAGCAAAAATGGAAAGAAAAGGCCTGATTATCGCTAGATTATAAAGAAAGAAATGACATGACTTTGCCATGGCCTGAATTTGAGGAATGAACGAAAGGGAAGAATTGAAAATGAAACCAAGACTACGCCCTTCCTTTACAGGTTGAATTGTCACTAACTGTGATTGAAAATGAATAATGCAGATTTGGCTTCGGCGGGAAGACAAGTAGCTCAGTCTTATCCATATTGAGCTTAAGGCACCAACGGAGCATCCACTCCGAAATAGCAGATAGACGTGATGTCAAAAACAATAGACAAATAATGATGCTACTGAGAAAGACAACAACAAATGTAATATGCAGACCTCAGCCCCTCTTCTGTTAGCAGTGTAGAGAGAACTGCCAACACTTTATTGAGTGTCTCCTTGGAGATTATCACACAGGCATAATAATCTGTGGCAGCCACGGAACAGGATCAAGAAAGGTTTTCCCTTTCAGACGACATCGTCCCTGTCCCGTGCTGCCCCCGTGCTGCCTCCACTTTTTTTATTCATGGGGAAAAGTCATTAATAGGCCACCCATTCTGTTTCTGTCATGGAATCACGGGTGGTCTGAATGGCACCCCATTTTTGTCCAATAATAATAATAATAATAATAATAATAATATTTATTTATATCTTGCCCCTCTGTTAAAACAATGGGGACGGCTTACAAAAATTAAAATACAATACAGATAAAAATCCCAAAACACCACCCACACCCACCCTATGCTGGCATGATGCCAGCCACAGGGGGAGGTCCATGCCAAACACTTCAAGGTTCATTCAGGACAGCGAGATGACATTCCTTTTTTTATCCTCCCTGGGTTACTTCTAATGTTTAAAGTGTGTTTTGGTGCTTGCTTTGTGTTTTTGATGTTTTGTTTTGTTTTAATTTTTAAATTTCCCACGTGATAGTTCTCTCACAAGAACAGGCAGGATTTGCTTTCTGGGTCATAAATGCAGCTTTAGGATGGCTGCATTTACTCCTGGGCTGCTGAGGGGAGGGGAAACAGTTTCTGTCTCACTACCAGGTAGGTGTCTGAAATTTTTCATTTTATTCTTTAACAAGGATGGGAGTGGGGCAGGAGAAGGGTAGCGAGACAGAAATGGGGTTTTAGGACCCATCTGATAATCTCCCTTGTCTGTACCTTCACTTTCTTCTCTTCCAGACAACTAGGACCCAGCAATTTGTACCGGCTTCTTCCCTCTCTCCTCAGCCCTGGATCACAATGCAACTCACAAAACATACTAGACACAGTTTAAGCCAAATGGAACTTTTCTGTTTTGATTTGTGAAGCAGAATATTCTCCAATGCAGTGTGATTCCTAAGTGAACCCAAAGCATTCCTCTGCTCATAGAAAAGAAACTATGGAGCTGTACACACACAATGGCACTGTAAGATTACTGCCACAGGCTGTATTGCAAACAACTGCAAAGTAAGCAGAGCAACTGCCGTGGGCTCCCCTTTTATTTAAGGCTGTGGTAAGCAAATACTAGTTCAGTTTTCTATCAAAGGAAGACTCCCCTGTTTTCTCTCTCTTTTGATGAGGCCCTTGCATACTAGGGGGCAATATTAATTGGGCTTTGCTTAAATGGCAAATCCCCTTTCAACTTGTCCAATTTTATTAATGTCACATTTTTATATGTGTAACCTTTACTGACTTTTTTTATATGATTTAGAAAGAATGAGAAAGAAGTTCAAAGCTGGGAAAGGAACCATCTGTTTTGATAACAGATGCATGTATAGATGGGGGAAAAAACCCCGCCAAATGGGTTTGCCATTGTTAGAGTGGACCTAATTAGAACAATGGGGTTAAAGTTAGTCACGACTAAATTAGGCCCCATAGATTTAAGACAAAAACCTGTCCCCATCTTACAATGTCTCCTCCTGCCCCACTCCCATCCCTGTAACAGAATAAATGAAAAATTATCAGACTCCTACCTTGCCACACAACAAAAACTGCTCCCCTCCCCTCCGACATTCCAGGAGTGGATGGAGGTCTTGCTGAGCCCCATTCACTTCTTCGAAACAAATCCCGGCTGTTTTAGGGAGAGAACAATCACACGGGAAATTTAAAAATAAAATGAAAAACAAAAAGCAAAACGTTAAAGCAAGCACAGAAACACATTTTTTAAAAACCAAGTAACCAGGGAGGGGGGAAAGTGTGTTACTTACCTCGATGTCCTGATCTGGACCAGTTTTTACACGCTAGTTTGATAGTGTCCCAAATTTGGCCCTGGCCCTAAAGTCCCAAATTCTATAACATTCTTTTCTCCAGAGGCTGCCCCACTCCCAGTTTTGACTTGGCTTCCTCTTGCACATGAAAAGATCTTTTGAGAAATTGGCTTAAGTGGATGCAATGGCACCCCTCCTCCCATCATGTACAACACAGAGCTAGATAAAGCCATTTTTTGACTATAACTCCCAGAATCTACTTCTACTTATCTCCCACTTATCATAACCATAACATTTCCAAGTTCTGTTTATCAGCACACTTGATCCTTAAAATCAAAATGTGAAAGCCTTCTTACATTTATCAAATCAAAGGTCCTGGGGGATGATGGTGCTCATAGTATAATACATCCGGAGTATGCTAGGTTAGGGGATGCTATTATAGCAGGAGGACAATGCCAGCCTCTGAGAAAGAAAAATATAACCAATTAGGCCCATGCGGCAATTCTTAAAGATGCAGAGCTGAAAAGTCCTTTCCAGCTTTGGGAAGCCCTTTGATTCCACTCAATTGTTACTGAGCTTCAGCAAGCAGGTATGAAATGAGTACAGACAAAGCAAGGGAGGGAGAGAGAACTAATTTCACATATTGATATGAAGATAGTGTGGAAACATTTCTGAGGGTTACAGTCTTCAGAATCCCCCAGCCAGCATGGCCAACGTCCCAGGGGATTCTGGGAACTGCAGTCTAAACAGTAACTTCTCTAATTTCTGGATATTGACCCAATGGGGCCAGATCTATAGTTAGGGAAAGGATTGGTGGAAACCCTTTGGCTGAATTGCTTCCATGGATGGGAGAGAGTGTGACATGAAAGGGAATGGTGTTGACAGAAAAAATGACTTCATGAGCTTTTCCTTATTCTAAAAATATATATAAGATTTAAAAATATTTTACACTTATTTTACACGTATTTCATCTTGTATTCCTTACTCTACAATTGGGTATCAATGACCATCCCCAGCCCAGGCTCTGGCCAGCCTAGGTTCCCTTCCTAGCCATAGATGGACTGCTATAATTACCTGATGCTTTTAGTCATAATCTTCCTATTGAACAGCTTTGTTTCTTTTCTCCTCCCCTCCCCCAGTTATAAATAAGGTTTCTTTCTCTAGGACAATCAGCAGGGAGGCTCTTTTCATCAGTGATGAGTCCTTGAGCTGTTATTCCCTCTTCTGGTTAAGCAGATAAAAAGCTCCTTTGTTAAGTAGCAGTAAGCATATCAGCTTGCAAAATATAATATTTTAATGGATAATAATCAACAACCTAAAGGAGTTCTTAAGTATGTAGGAGTGGAATGTGATGCCATACTCTCCTTTTATTGTAATTTATGACACTCCTTACTGCTTTGATTTGTATAGTTTATGTTCCATGCTGTATTTGCTTACCACTGTATGTATTCTTGTTTCAAGCTGTTATGTATTACTTTGGCTTTAGTGCCATTAATGGATAGTATGTCATTTGACACCAGCCTCCTATGAATGCTATTTGTTAAAAAAAAAAAAAGATGCTTAAGAATAGAATGTAGAGAGTGTATTACCATGTTTTAGGAGTACATGCTAAGAGTCATGGACCCATTTCATTGTTCCTAGCTTCCAGAATGTGGGCAGAGACATCTGCGAATATAAAAATAAAAGCAGGTACTTTGAGACTTTCCCCATGCTGTAGGAGATGACCAAACATGGCAGCTGTAGGAGATGAGCACACATGGCAGCTGAGAAGGTTGCTGGCTTTTACGGTACTCCTGTCTAGAGTTTGTACAGACCATCCACAACTGCACAGGGACATGGGCTTACTCTGCTGTAAATACCTACTGGATCCACAAATCATTGAATATATCTACTTTTGCATCCATGCCATTGATTGCCTCATTCTCAAATCTGTTTTAATGTCATGACTCTGATCAGGCCCCAGTCCATGATGATGTGTATGAAATCTACTTTGTTGTGTCGATATTGCCTTGTCTGCACTCTGCCCACTCCTGCCCCCATGCTATTTCTGAGTTGAATTACTTTCTGTTCTAAAATCTGCATCCTGATGAATGGCTATGAGCACATCCCCTCCAATGTAAACAACCGTGTGTGTGTGAAACTATATTAAAATGTGCACATTTCAAATATGTGCAAAACACAACAGGTTTAGTCAATGAGAAAAATGTGGTCAAACAAGGCACATAAATGAATATAAGTAAACACATTTGGTAGGAGAAATGGAAAAAAGGGGTGGATTCTGTCCCATGGAGGAAGAAAAGAACCAGATAGAACCAGACATGCACTGGGTATTGAATATGAAAAGGAGGAAGACTGTGGATAAGTAAAAATTATTTTACAGTTTTTAAAAAAACCCACAGCATTAAAATATACAATAATTGTAATGATGCTGTAAAATACACAATATGTTACTAAATACTAAAAGTAATACTAAAAGGTGCATACTAGATGGTACATCTGAATTCACAAATTACATTAAGAGACCTAATGATCAAGAATGCATACCAGCCACTGGCTGCTGCATAGAATCCGACCACTTCATCTATAATCTGAGAATCTTGAAGAGAAAAGGAATCAAAGAAGATAAATTCATCCAATCTATAAGAGAATTGTGGAGGAGTAAAAAAATGCTGTGAATACTGAAATAAAATGAAGAATATAATAAAACATAGACAACATACTCAAAGAGTTTCTATTTCCCCTCCATCAGAGGGAGTGTGTGGATGCTGAGGTATTAGATGTACCATGAACTGCTGAACGGACTTAAGTGCTTAAGTCCGTTCAGCAGTTCACCTGCCTGGAAGGCAAAAAGGCTGGAGAAAATAATCAAACTGTCATAGAGGGAACAAGGCAAACAGCGCAAGGACCCAACAGTGGGAGGCAAAAAAGCTTGCACAGGAAGCAAGTAAAGGGAACACATGGTCTCAGATGTCTCTACACTAATGCACAGAGCATGGGAAATAAGCAAGATGAACTTGTACTCCTCGCACTACAAAACAAATATGATATAATAGGCATTACTGAAACCTGGTGGGACGAGGCTCACGATTGGAATGTAGGAATAGAGGGGTATAACCTTTATAGGAGAAACAGGCCAAACAGGAAAGGAGGAGGAATAGCATTATATGTCAGGGATATTTACACCAGTGAAGTGATCCACAACATCAATACTGGAAGCCAGGTGGAGAGCATCTGGATAAAAATTAAAGGGGAGGGAAACAACAGGGATGTTATTGTGGGACTCTACTACAGACCCCCAAATCAGACGGAGGAATTGGATGTTGCCTTTCTAGAACAGATGAACACACATGCAGAAAGGAGAGATGTAGTAGTGATGGGTGACTTCAACTATCCTGATATATGCTGGCAATCTAACTCAGCCAAAACTACAAGGTCTAGCAAATTCCTTACATGCCTGGAAGACAATTTCATGGTCCAAAAGGTGGAAGAGGCAACAAGGGGGTCAGCTATTTTAGATCTGATCCTAACCAACAGAGATGACCTGGTTAATGGGGTGCAAGTGGTGGGATCCTTAGGTGAGAGTGATCATGTTCTCCTGGAGTTTGTTATACAATGGAAAGGAGAAGCCAGGCATAGTCAGACACGCATTCTTGACTTTAGGAGAGCTGATTTCAATAAACTCAGGGAAATACTGGGGATGATCCCATGGTCAGGAATACTAAAAGAGAAGAGACCTCAAGACGGATGGGACTTTCTCAAAAGGGAAGGCACAATTTCAAACAGTACCATTGAGGAAGAAAAATGGGAGGTGTCTCAAGAAACCAGGATGGATGACTAAAGAACTTTCAATGGAGCTAAGTTTTAAACGGAACATGTATAGGAAATGGAAAAGGGGGGAAATCACCAAAGAAGAATTCAAACAGATAGCAAACACGTGTAGGAGTAAAGTCAGAAAAGCTAAAGCGCAGAATGAGCTCAGGCTTGTTAGGGAGGTTAAGAACAATAAAAAGGGTTTTTTTGGGTATGTCCGCAGCAAAAGGAGGAAGAAGGAAATGATAGGGCCACTACGAGGAGAAGATGGCAAAATGCTAACAGGGGACAGAGAAAAGGCAGAATTACTCAACACCTTCTTTGCCTCAGTGTTTTCAGAAAAGGAAAAGGAGGACCAACCTGAGGAGAATGGAACAGAGGACACAATAGGGGAAATCCAGCTCAAAATAAGTAAAGAGGTAGTACAGGAATACCTTCTTAATCTAAATGAATTTAAATCTCCAGGACCAGATGAACTACATCCAAGAGTATTAAAAGAGCTGGCAAATATTATCTCAGAGCCATTGGCAATAATATTTGAGAACTCCTGGAGAACAGGAGAAGTCCCAGCAGACTGGAGGAGGGCAAATGTTGTTCCCATCTTCAAAAAGGGGAAAAAAGAGGATCCCAACAATTATCGTCCAGTTAGTCTGACATCAATACCAGGGAAGATTCTAGAGCAGATCATTAAACAAAGAGTTTGTGAACATTTAGAAGGCAATGCCATCATCATAAAAAGTCAACATGGGTTTCAGAGAAAGAAGTCATGCCAGACTAATCTGATCTCTTTTTTTGATAAAATTACCAGCTTGGTAGATGAAGGGAATGCTGTGGACATCGCATACCTTGATTTCAGTAAGGCCTTTGACAAGGTTCCCCATGACATCCTTGCAAATAAGCTTGTAAAATGTGGGCTAGACAAGTTAACTGTTCAATGGATTTGTAATTGGTTGACTGGCCGAACCCAAAGGGTGCTCAGCAGTGGCTCCTCTTCGTCTTGGAAATATGTGACCAGTGGGGTGCCACAGGGTTCTGTCCTGGGCCCAGTGCTATTCAACATCTTTATCAATGACTTGGATGAGGGAATTAGGGGCATACTTATCAAATTTGCAGATGACACCAAATTGGGAGGAGTAGCTAATACCCTAGAGGACAGGATCAAAATTCAGAATGACCTGGATAGACTGGAGAGCTGGGCCAAAGCGAACAAAATGAAATTCAATACGGAGAAATGTAAAGTACTGCACTTAGGGCGGAAAAATGAAATGCATAAATATAGGATGGGAGAGACCTGGCTGAATGAGACTATGTGCGAAAGGGATCTAGGAGTCCTAGTAGACCACAAGTTGAACATGAGCCAACAGTGTGATGCGGCAGCTAAAAAGGCCAATGCGATTTTGGGCTGTATCAATAGAAGTATAGTGTCTAGATCAAGGGAAGTAATAGTGCCACTCTATTCTGCCTTGGTCAGACCTCACTTAGAATACTGTGTCCAGTTCTGGGCACCACAATTCAAAAAGGATATTGACAAATTGGAGCGTGTCCAGAGAAGGGCAACTAAAATGGTGAAAGGTCTGGAAACCATGCCTTATGAGGAGAGACTTAGGGAACTGGGTATGTTTAGCCTGGAAAAAAGACGGTTAAGAGGCGATATGATAGCCCTGTTTAAGTATTTGAAGGGATGTCACACTGAGGATGGAGCAGGCTTGTTTTCTGCTGCTCCAGAGACTGGAACACGGAGCAATGGGTGCAAACTCCAGGAACAGAGATTCCACCTCAACATGAGGAGGAACTTTTTGACAGTCAGAGCCGTTCGGCAGTGGAACACACTCCCTCGGAGCATGGTGGGGTCTCCTTCCTTGGAGGTCTTTAAACAGAGGCTGGATGGCCATCTGTTGGGGATGCTTTAATCAAGATTTCCTGCGTGGCAGGGGGGTTGGACTGGATGGCCCTCGTGGTCTCTTCCAACTCTGCAATTCTATGATTCTATGATTCTATACCTGGGAAGCATCATCTCCTCAGATGCCAAGATTGACAAAGAGATCGATCACAGATTAACAAAGGCACATAGCGCATTTGGAAGACTTTACAAAAGTGTCTGGAGTAATAAACATCTGAGGCAAAACACAAAAATCAGTGTGTATAGAGCCATTGTACTGTCTATTCTCCTTTATGGATCTGAAACATGGGTCACCTATCGCCACCACTTACAATTCCTCGAACGCTTCCATCAGTGCTGTTTACGCACAATCCTAAATATACACTGGACTGACTATGTGACGAATGTTGCTGTCCTTGAGCAAGCAGGGATCACCAGCATTGAGGCCATGATACTGAGAACACAGCTGCGCTGGGCAGGGCATGTTTCTAGGATGGAGGACCATCGCCTCCCAAAAATAGTACATTACGGTGAACTCGCCACAGGTCAGCATAAGAGGGGCACTCCAAAAAAGCGATACAAGGACTCCCTGAAACAACACCTCAGGCTCGGCCAAATTGATCACCCACAATGGTCCGCCCTGGCCTCACATCGGGAGGCATGGAGACGCACTATCCACAATTCTGCAGCCTTATTTGAGAACTCACGCCGAACAAGTCTTGAAGAGAAATGACAACGCAGAAAAAAACCACAACCCGGAAACATCACCCAAGGAAAACTTCTGCTGTGCTTTCTGCAACCAGACTTGTCGGATTGGCCTTTTTAGTTATCAGCGCGCTGGCAGAAAGCGCGGGATGACTCCTTCCTGAATCTTCGTTTGCGAAGAGAAGCCAGAGAGAAAGAGAGAGATTGAGAGAGAGAGATGTACCATACCTGATCACACAAGAATGTAATTTGGTTTTATTCAGCCCTGATCATACCTAAAATCAACACACTGAGAATAATGGATCACAGCTTAAATCCCACCTATTTCACTGTGCTCAGTCCAAACATGACTATGTCTGGCTACAATTTATGAACCTCAAGGACAAATTGGTAAACAGAAAGACATTATTACTCCCAAAATTCATTGTTAAAAAATATTCTAAAAGCACCAGATCCTGTCTGATCTTGGAAGCTAATCAGGTTCAGCCCTGGTTAATATTTGGATGGGAGAATGCCAATGAATACCAGGTGCTGTAGGCTATATTTCAGAGGAACTGGAAAAAAAAGCACTTCTGAATATTTCTTGCCTAAGAAAACCCTATGAAATCCATGGGGTTGTCATAAGTTGATAGGTTGCTTGAAGGTACTTACACACACAAATTGGTAGGCCTATTAAACTCAATGAGGTTTCCTTCTGAGTAAATATGACAAGACTATGGTATTAAAGGTGGGCTCATCTGAATTCTGTACACAGCTGTTTCTTTTATTACCTTACTTTGTTATATTAATAGTTTAATATACAGATATTAAATAAATTAAACCAAACCAAACCTGAGTTGTGCCAATTCAGAATTGTTATTGCTGTTGTTTGATGGCTTCCAATTCTAGTTTACTCACTAGCACAGGATGGCCCCTTTTTGCTGGGGGCACAGAATGGGAGTGGAGAGAGAGAAAGAGAGGTGTAAAAGAATAGCTATTAAAACAGGGGATGGGGAAAGAGCTGAAGAGAAAATAGTTGCTTCTAAGGGCCATTTTAAACCAGAACATAGTAAAATCACCCACTCACAGTATCCTGTTCAATTTAAAACTGCCAGTGCCTGTGATTTTAATTTAATTTTTTTTCTAGGATTGCAACTGAGCTCTTGTCAAGAGGGTTTATAAGCCTTTCATCATCTTTTTACTGGGACAAAGGGGTTGGAGATTTTTATTTTTATGCTTTTTACACTCAATTGTTATTTTATATTTCTTGCAACTTTCCAGACATAGACATTCCGGGGGTATGAAAGAACTATAGATTCCAATACTGATTGACACCATTCTGATGAGCATTTCTGGGAAATTAGGATGCAGGGATGGATCTGGCAGAGGCAGATTCCATATGCATGCCTAGTGAATAAACTTACTTAAGAGGCCATTAAAGAGCATCTGGCACACTTTCATCTTCTTGCATGTAAAGTATACACAACAGCATATCAACACTGCTGGGTCAGTCTGGCTGATAAAGTCTACATAGGAGGTGGCAGCCCAGGAGGTTGAGGCGTGGTGGCATCTGTGCCATTGCAGTTCATGTATTAGTTGGAAAGTGCAATTTAAGTCAGTTACTGCCAAAATGGGAATCAAACCAATTTTCTTAAACTTGTTCAAGCTCACTTCTACCTATGGAAGAGGCTGCAAGTTTTGCCTCTTCCTAGCACAACAGATAGGAAGCTACCCATCAACAGCAATAGCAAGCATAAGGATTTTTTAAAAGCCTTTTATGAGAGCTGAAGACTTGTGAGAGAAGCACAAAGGAGATTTAAAGTAGTGAGAGTCAAGTGCAACCAGATCATTGTACTGAAGGTTACTTGGTGTTATCCAGGCATTCATTTTGAATGCCTTTTATTCAATCCCCCTTTATTCTCTGGTTAAATCCATATAGCCCAGGGGACTGTTTAAAAGCAATAACACTTAAAATGTCATAGGAACAAAGCAGTAAGTGTTCTTTGGAAATCTTTGTTTTCATATCATGCTACTATGATACATACTGAAAACCCACAATTGTGTATGTGTGTTTGAAAGAGAGAGAGAGAGAGGAGAGAGAGAGAGAGAAAAGGTGGATTTTATTGCCATTTCACACATGTTTTAGTTAAAAGATATCCACAGTTGAAGGGAGAAACACATGTCTCCACAGGACTGGCCCTACCAGTCAGACAGTTAGGCAGTCTGTGGCAGCCGTCTCAAAGAGACAGATGCTTCAGAGTACAGAATGGATAGTGTTGAGTATGAGACATGCCTTCTATGTGCCCCTAAACCTCCCAACTGGTCCCAGGTGTAGAGGAGAGGATGCTGTTTTGTTACTTGTACTGAAATCAGTGCCTTCTCTTCTTCTGCCCAGCTTCTGTGCATGAGATCAAACAGGGGTGGGAAAGGTACCATCTTGTCTTTTGTCTTGGGTAGTAAAATGCTTCAGCCTAGTAACCGTCCTTTTAATACTGACTGTGCTCTAAGTGCTTGGGTCAAGAATCCACAAAATAATGCAGCTTCTTAAGGTGAAACAAGAGAAATGTACATATATGGCAAGACAGGTTCATGATGTTTAAATGAGAACTTGACAAAGTTACTTTTTTGGATTGTAGCTATCACAACCTTCTAGCCAGCATGGCCATGCTAGTTGGGGGATTCAGGGAGTTTTAGTTCAAAAAAGTAATGTTTCTGAACTCTAGTTAAAATAGATATATGTTTCCTTTTATACCCATGTGTTGGACCAGACCTAATATTTTCAGAGTACTCCCACTCAAATCAATGCGCTTTAAATTAGTTATTATGACGAACTAAAGCAAGGCTAGACAAATGTGGCCCTCCCAATATTTTTTGGCCTTCATCTCCTGTCAGTACAATCCAGCATAGTCAAATATGAAAGCTCATGGGAGATGTAGGTCAAAAGCATCAAAAGGACCACAGTTTTCTACTCCTGAACTAAAACCTACAGGAAAGCTTAAGTGGCCATGCTGGCACTGAGAAACATTGTGATATGCATATTACAATAGCACCTTTATTAAGCCTACCAAAACATCACAAAGGCCAACTACTTGATTCCATGTATTTGTAGAAAACAAGGAATTAGAAACCCCAATTCATCATTTACATATGTATGTGTAAGTACAAAAAAACAACAGTGGTATGTGGAGCAGTCTTAAGCAAGAAAAAAGAAAGTCCAACTTCACAATTAGTATGTCAGGACATTCTGCTCTATGTAAAATACATAGAAGATGATGATGATGATGATGATTAATATATATCCCACCTTTCTCCAGATAGTGGAACTCAAGGTGGCTAACATATTTAAAACAATATAAATTAAAAATAATACAAAAGCCAAAATAAACGTATAAATATAAGATTTAAAAATCAAACAATTTATAAATTAAAACATTAAACATTAAAAATATTAAAATACATTTAAAAACTATATACAAAACCGTTGTTGTTGCTGTGTGCCTTCAAAGTCATTTCCAACTTACGGCAATCCTACGACAACTCTGTCACAGAGTTTTCTAAGGCTGAAAGTCATCAAGGGGGGTTTCATGGCCAAGTGGGGATTTGAACCCTGGTCTCCAGAGTCAAACTCTAGAAAACCTTAAAAACAGCACCACGCAACATTAAAATCTCTACTCTAGTCAGTTTGTAAAAGCCTGATGGCACAAAAATGTTTTGACCTGCCAACAGAAGGAGAGCAAGGATGGGACCATCTTGGCCTCTCTAGGGAGGGAATACCAAAGTCTGGGCGCAGCCACTAAGAAGGCCCACTCTCTTGTTCCCACCAAACAAGCCTGTGAGGGTGATGGGAAAGAGAGAAGGATCTCTCCAAACAAGAATTCTAATGCATTCATAGAGGGAGATATGGTCCTTTAAATAACCTAGACCCAAGCCTTATAGGGCTTTATAGATCAAAACAAGCACTTTGAATTGTGCCTGGAAACAAACCAGCAGCCAACAGAGCTGTTCCAACAAGGGAGTTGTGTGCTCCCTGTAGCCAGCCCCTGTTAACAGCCTGGCGGCAGCTCTTTCAATCCCTGAGGTTTCTAAGCACTTTTTAAAGGCAGGCCCACATAGAGCACATTACAGTAATCCAAATGGGATGTAACCAATGCATGTACCACCATGGCCAGATCCAACTCCTCCAGAAACAGGCACAGTTGGTGCACTAGCTTTAACTGTGTGAAAGCACTCCTGGTCACTGCTGAGACCTGGGCCTCCAGGCTCTAAGCTGAATTCAGGAGTACCCCCAAACTGCAGACTTGTGTTTTAAGGGGAGTTTAACCCCGTCTAACACAGGCTGAATCCTTATTCCCATATCTGTCTTTCTACTGACTAGGAGCACTTCTGTCTTACCTGGATTAAGCTTTAATTTGTTTGCCCTCATCTGGTCCATTACAGCTGCCAGACACTGGTTTAGCACAGGAACAGCTTCCTTGGAATTAGGGGGAAAGGAGTAGTAGAGCTGGGTATCGTCAGCATACTGGTGACACATGACCCCCAAACTCCGGACAACCTCTCCCTTATACATATACATTATATTTATAATCAAATAGAATGACATTATCACCATGCACACCCAGCTTTATATATTATGTAAATCTTAGTCCCACCAGGGACTGGATTTCTAGACTCTCCACTGTAAGAAGGAAATTCTCTGTTATCAGGCAATGCCAGATTGTTGGAACCTTCATCCTACAGAAATGGTATAAAAGGAGGTCATGCTAAGAATGGAATCTGTGTTTATCTGCACCATATGGTATGGAAGTTCCACCCGCACAATGTTACTTTTCACACTCCCTTTAGCGAGATTAACTTGAGACTGGTGTACAAAAAGCCTAAATTTTCAATTATTGTGGCACTGAAATAAAACATTTTTACAGTCCTTCCAAGTGTGGTGGACTAATAAATGCTTGTTTGTAAAAAATAATTGGACAGACAACAGAAGGGTAAAAAGGATATAAGAAATATTCTCCATCTCTTCAATATGAAAGATGGGAATCTACGGTAAGGGCCTGTTTACATGGCAAAATAAGTCCGTGAAGAATTCACTAAGGTTCCTAATAGTTCACACACATCATGCCACAATATCACCTCACTGAGAAGGTGGGGGGGGGAGCTCAAAAACTCAAAAGTAGCATAGTAAGGGCTTTCACTACTTTTCCCGACTTTTTTGAAAAGTAGTGTGACTTAGCGCACTATCGATTGTATGAGCTACCATTTCGCAAAAGTCTGTGTGAATTACCAGCAATCTTCCTGAAACAACAGCAGAGCTGAGGCATGATTGGTTAGACTGACCAGGAAGGGAGTGGACTTGTAAGAGGTGTGTGTGTGTGTGTGTGAGAGAGAGAGAGAGAGAGAGAGAGAGAGAGAGAGATGGCTATTTCTTTCCTAATTTGAGGAACCAAGAAACTGATTGCAAGAAGGAAACGCAGGCAGCATGTCAGACTGGCACGTCTCCTTACTGTCATGCATCTGATGAAAAATTATTTCACTAAATTACAAAGTAGGGTGTTGTGTGGAACTGATGCTATTAACACTCCACTGCTATTGCAATGCTTTCATCTTTACCAGCGTTACCGATATTGGTGGGTTCATCCATCCACTAAAGAGTGGTGGAGAAGTTTGTAATGTTGGTGTGGTCAAACAAAAGGTGGATAATGTTCTTCAGAATGCCTCACAATACATTCATGAAATTGGTGGACATTCTATGCCCAGAGATAGCAAGGGTGGACACAAATATGTGTAAAGCTATCTCTGTAGAGAAGCAGTTAGCCATAACTCTTTGGCTACTAGCTCACCGATGTTCATACGCTACCGCTTGCAATCTGTTCGGCGTTGGACAGTCCACAGTGTGCAAGATATTTGTCAAGGTGGTTCTTGCGATGGAAAAGCTTCTTCTGAAATGTAGTTTATCTTGGTGACCACAAGCATTCACAAGTATCACTTGAACATTAGCTAAAAGAGAATTTATAGCAAATTCATCCATCCTTTTATAGACTAAGAAATTCTCAGGAGCCATATTGTACTGGGATTCTCCTCAGGCAATGGAATTCTCCAACAGTTTCTTAGGAGCATGTGGTTAGCTATTTGTACATCTTTTCTTTTTCCCAAAGTGTGTGTGTGTGTTGGTTGGTGGTGATTCGCAGGTCACCACTGCTTGCAACCACAGTAGCAACTGTGCTGACACCATGGCCACCAATTTTTCTTCTTCCACAACGGCCAAAACCTAGCATTGCTTAAGGGTATCTTAGTGTGGGGAGGGCCAACCACTACCAAACAAACAAACAAACAAACCTGATGGAGAATATTTCAATGAACTTCTGCAACGAAACTTCATTTTTCTTTTGAAGTAAGTAAAAGTTCAAAAATTACCAGGAAAAACAGACTTCCCAGAAATTTGCAGTTCTATTTTAGTTATTTATGTTCTAATTTTTAAAAAACTGGTCTATAGAGAAATGACAACATTCAAAAAGCCCAGATGTAGATGTGGGTTTGTTGCCTCTTTGGAAGAAACATGTTGCCTTTCCTTCAAGAAATGCATACTAATTGGATGAAACACTGAGAAGCAGAACACCCTCAAATGCATTTGAGCCAACCAACCACCACCCTGTGTTAACAAAGGTGGAAAGTAGGGATTTTCACTCTGTTAAGAAGCAACTGTCTTGCTCAACTGGTGTTACAAAGTTCCAGTGGAGCCTTTAGGCCAAGAGTTCTTAACCTACTAGGGTGGGGGGTCTGTGAACCAGATGCAAAAATATTATTTCCCCCTTTGATTTCTTTCCTGTTGTTTTGAAATGTGGTGTTTTAAGACCTTTCTTTTCTGGAGGAGGGGAGTCCATAGCGTTCATTAGATTCAAAGATTAAGAACCATTCTTTTAGGCTTAATGTAGGCTTCTCAATCCTTTGTGTTACTTTGTGTTGAATTCAAAAGGTTACAGCGAGGAGAAAGATCAAGATAAAACAGTATCAAAAGCATTCAATGCTTTACAGAAAACACACCAGAAACATTTCTTGTAGACCTCCCTCTGAAATTGCTGGCAGTGAAAGTAAATTTCCATGCTATATTGTAATGGCAAACTTGTTCTCTGAATGTGGATTTTTATATACCCAAAATGACATAATTCACACACAAGAGAGATGGACCAGCAGTTCACGGTCATCTGAGGTTTTTAAATAAAAAATGTAAAGTAAATTTGGGGTGGGAATACCTTCCACCCCTTAATAAAACAGCCTAATGAGGACTGCACATGTTTAGGAAGTACTGAATACTTACTGACCATAGTTAAAGGTGGAGATATGGAGAACTGGAAGTGGACGAGCTCAATGGGATGACATATCTATTGCACCACATTGTTATAGCACTATTATTCCACCTTAACTACTGAGGGCGCCTCAGTAGGGAGTTTAGGGAGGGGCATTTAACATTCTCAGCCAAAGAGCTCTTAGGCTTCACAAAACTGCAAACCCCAAAATTCCACAGGAGGCAGACATAGAAATTAAAGTGGAATAATAATGCTGTAACAGTGTGGTGCAATAAGGCTCTATTTATTGTTTTCTTCAAACTCAAAAAAGGTACAGTCCACAACACAACATTTTTTAAAAAGTCCAGTTTATTCATTTCAATTAGATTTCATCACAGAAGTTCTCTGTTGGGAAAAGTACAACCTAGCATGCAACGGGGGCATTGCAGTTAGAGAGTTAGATTGCATGTAAGGAATGTTTATGAGCAATATCCTGTTTGTTAGAAGAGTCTTTTACAGCCTATCTTCTGGCAGGCAGCAAATGGTTTGATCTCTTTGTTAGGTTGGAGAGATCAATTGCCATTCTTCTTTCTTGGACTGCTCATGGGAGCAGACACATTTTTGTTTTAAGGATGTAGCACCAAGCCTTAGAAGGTACATAGCATGTAGAACTGCATATTTTTACTTCCCTGCTTACGTATTTTCAAATACCTGTGTAACTTCTTGCACAAGATACTGTAAGTAAACTGATTTTTATATACTTTTAATGAAGTCTGAGTACAGTTGTCCCTCCACATTCGCGGGGGTTAGGTTCTTGAGACCACTGTGAATGTGGAAAAACCGCGAACAACAGATGCTGTTCCCGCACACACCCCCGGAGGGAGGGAGGCAGGCAGGCAGCGAGAGGGTGTCTGGCCAGCTTGGCTGGCCTCTCTGCGGCCTTTCTGAGGGGACTCCAGGCCTTAGAAGCCCTGGAGCCCACTAAGGAAGGCCGGGGACATCAGCGGGTGGGGAGAAGGCTGCACTGCCTCTCCCTGGCCTTTCTCAGCGGGCTCCGGGGCTCCAAAGCCCCGGACCCCGCTGAGAAAGGCCGGGGAAGGCAGCATGTGGGCGGGGAGGAGGCTGCTCTGCCTCTCTCTGGCCTTCCGAAGCGGGCGCCGGGGCTTTGGAACCCCGGCGCCCGCTTCGGAAGGCCAGGGACAGCAGCGGGCGGGCTGGCGGGTGAGTGGGCTGGCGGGTGAGTGGGCTGGCGGGGAGAAGGCTGCACTGCCTCTCTCCAGCCTTTCTCACCCCCACCCTTCCCAAAGTGGCTACGGGGGCTTCAGAAGCCCCCACCGCAACTCTCCCTCACCCCCCCGCCCTTCCCAAAGTGGCTACAGGGGCTTCAGAAGCCCCTGCCGCCACTCTCCCTCACCCCCCGCCCTTCCCAAAGTGGCTACGGGGGCTTCAGAAGCCCCCACCGCCACTCTCCCTCACCCCCCCGCCCTTCCCAAAGTGGCTGCGGGGGCTTCTGAAGCCCCCACCGCCACTCTCCCTCACCCCCCCCCCCGCCCTTCCCAAACTGGCGATGGGGACTTCAGAAGCCCCTGCACCATTCTCCCTCACCCCCCCCCGCCGTTCCCAAAGTGGCGTAGGGGGTCCCTCGCTGCCTTGGGAAGGGACTGGGGTGGAATGAGGGAGGCTTTCCACCCCCCCCTTTCCCAAGGCAGTGAAGGGATTCCTGAGAACCCGTTCACTGCCTTGGGAAGGGACAGAGTGGAGGGGGGGCAGGCAGCTTTCCGCGAATAATCAAAACCGCGAATGTGAAAGTCGCGAATGTGGAGGGGCAACTGTACTTGTTTCTTTGTTTTGCTAGACTGTGAAAAGGGGTCCAGGGTGGATGGCTTGATTGTGATCTAGGTAGAATGTTGCTCTGCTAAATGTGTGTTTATTTTTACTCTGCTAGTGGAATACCAATATTTTCCCCACCTTTTCAACATACTGTTCATGAATATGTCAAGTTGAAACATCTTGGGCTACCAGATAATATGCAGCATTTACCCTGGAATAAGAGCTGATGTTACAAATTGTAGTTGAGCATTATTTATTTATTTATTTATGCAATTTACCCTCAAAACACTAAGACCCCCAAATTTCTCTCTCTTTTTCCACGAGAGCTGAGTGCAGATATATAGGCCCAGCCACCTTAGCTGTCAACCGGGGGCGGGGGGGGGAACGACTCCACCATCTAAATTCATTCGATTTCTACCCATGGCTTTTCTTGTTGCAAAAGAGTTATTGTGCTCCCATCTGGGACATGCCTCTAGTCTCAGAGTGGGTGTTAAATTAAAGACTGCTTTTAAGCACACGACTAATGTTATGGGTAGTTTAGCTGCTAGTCTAAATCTTCCATGTTATTCTGGATTTGATGCAGTAATTTGAACCAGTGGTTTCAGAGCCATTAGCTACATGTTTCAAAATGACACCACCACCCCAATTAGAAAAATCTTCATAGAACAAATCATTTACATCTGTCATCAGAAATCAAGTTGAAAGTCTTAGGCCCAGTTAGACAGAGCTCTGTGAAGAGAAGATATTCCAAAATTAGACTTCCACAGGCCAGAAGACATTCATGGTCAGTACACATTTTTGTTTTTTACAAGATGTTTTATACCATCCTTCAGTTCAGTGGAATGTCTGGAACTCTAGACTGGAAATAATCCTTGTCTCTGATTTGGGAAAATCAGCGTGGAAACCACGAAGGCGGGGTGGGGGCAATGATTCTACCTGACAGAATTAGCATCAGCATCAGTCCTAATATTACACAGAATGAAGCGTCTGTCTCAGGTGGAAGATGGTAGAGATCAGCACTAGCAGTCCCCCATCCAGCTTTTCTCCCTGAGTCCCCTGACAAAGCCCTTCTTTCAGAGAGATGTATAAATGCTTGGCAGTCATGTTGACCATGAAACAAATTGCTGACAAGACACAGGACTTTTTTCAGACGCCCTAAAATCCATCAGGGGAGGGCAGGAGAGGTACGCGGCTATCCTGCGGCAGGGGGTCAGTTTTGGACGCCGCCGTCCCCCTCCTGTCATCATCCGTGTTATTTCAATGTTTGATCTACTGCAAATGTGCTACTTTTTACTCACGAAAAACTTCTGTGAGTAAAAAATGGCGTGTTTGCAATAGATTGAACACGGAAGTAACAGGGATGACGACTGGAGGGGGATGGCGGCATCCGAAAATGACCCCCTGCTGTGGGATAGCCGAGTACCTCTCCCACCCTCCCCTGATGGTTTTAGAGTGTCTAAAAAAGTCCATAGTCCATGTTGTGATAATAGCTCTATTAGACCAGTTAAAAGGCATTTAATATGAGAATTGCACTGGCCTACTTACCACAGCATTGACTTTAGAACTGCACATTTCGGGGACTTCCACTAGGGGGAGCGAGGACGTCGGACAGGAACCAACGGGGCTCCGTGGGGGACTGTCGTCCGGAGAGCAACAAGGGGGGTCTGACAGGAAGGCCACCCCAGTTCCACACCTGAGAAGGTATAGGAATAGTGGGGCTTGCAGTAGCTGTCTATGTTGGGTCTGGGGGTGTGAAAGGAAGAGTTCTACCCTCAGCTACAAGTTGGCAGGTTGAGCAGCCATTGTTGCTTCGGAGCCTTAGGGCACAGAGTCCAATTTCTCCTCCCTTTTTTTGTGCAAGACTTGGATTAAACAACAGGGAGTTTGGAGAAAATAACTCAAGGAAGTCAACCTCTCCCTCAAAAATTGGCTCTCATCAGGAGATCTGATAACTCAGTGTATACAAGACACAGAATTTTATGGCTTTAACCTAATAATCCTGGACTTTTTAGATATTTTAGCTACTAAGTGTCTTCCTCATTTGTTCTGAAAAACACAGTGAATATACAGTGAAATAGAATAAGGCGGATCTGGGATAGTTAATTAAGATAACTGGGACTGCTACACCTTCATATATTTATCTACTCGAAAGTCAGAGGAAAGATAAAAGAAGGGTGACGCAGCGACGGAATAAATAAATAAATAAATACGCAGTCAGTAAGCTGGTCAACCCGGTGGGGAAAAGGAGAAGAGGGAGGAGGGGCTCAAGGTGACGAAGGAGGAACAGGAGTTTGATAGAGCTATCTCAAAAACCCGAAGTGGATTGTAAGGCTGAAACGACTGTGAGGACTTATAAGGGAACCAAAGGTCGCAGAGGAGGGGGGGTGTAAACCTTTACTGAAGAGGAGAGGAGCAGACTGACGGTTATTAATTGGAGGGGCAGACGGGGAGAATAAACGGGAGAGGACGAGCAGAGGAGGATTGGTGGTGGATCAGAAGGACTACAGGGGACAGACAGAAAAGAGTGGAAATGCGAGTGTGGGTGTGAGAGAGGTCCTGGTAGGAGATGGGCGGTTCGTAGGTCGGAGTTCGGGAGCAGTTGGAGCAGACGGAGGAGTGGTGGAACGTGACGGACAGAGACATTGGGAGCGATTTGAGCAGACGGAGGAGCGAAGGAGCGTGGTGAATAAAGGGGTCGGGAGTGGCTGGAGTAGAAGGTGGAGTACGGAGCGTGACGGATAGAGAGGCTGGGAGCAGTGAGAACAGACGGAGGAGTGGCAGAGCGGGACGGATAGAAAGGTCGGGAGCGGAAGGAGCAGACGGAGGAGTGGCAAAACGTGACGGATAGAGAGGTTGGAGTGACGGGAGCAGACGGAGGAGGAGCGGAGCGTGACGGATCGAGAGGCTGGGAGCGGATTGAACGAAGGAGCAGACTGGAATTAGACGGAACGGAGCTACAATAAAAAAAAAACACCATAGACTAAGGCTATACCAGTATTGGAAATTAGAGTGATCTACATTACCTGTTGATCCATTGGCTTGCTTAAGGGAAGGGGGAGAGGAGAGAGAGAGAACATACAAGAAAAGAAAGGGAGAGATACGGAGAGACAAGGAAACCAAAAGGGGGAAAGCCACATTTAAGGATTGGAACAATTTATAAACATAATTATTGACACACAAGTACATATATATAGAGAGAGTGAATAAGGGCAGGGTCTAGATATCGAACCTTTTTAGACGGATGGCTTCGGGGTTAAGACCAAGGGCTTACACTACCTCGCAGGTATCAACTATAAAAAGAACCCCAATAGAAATGTTGCCCAAGCAAATAGATATGAACACGCAAATTCTGGAAGAATTAAAGTCGTTTAAGAGGGAGATAAAGGAGGAAATCCGGAGTCTAAAGAAAGAGATGAAGCAGGATTTTGATAGAATAGAGAAGAGATTAGACAAAATGTCAACAAATATGAAAAGAATTGAAGGAGAAGTAGACGAGGTGAAAAACAGGACAACAAATTTGGAAAAACAAACAACCAGCTTATCAAGAAATGTGGATAAAGAGAAACAGACCAATCTCACCCAAGAATTAAGATACAGGGAGAAATGTGTTAAATTGAGAGGCCTAGCAGAAATGAGATTTGAGAACTTGCAGGAAAGGTTGATTCCGGTTATTGCAAGCTACGTAGAAGAAGAAGAAGAGAATATTGAGAAAGAGATAGAAAGAATGTTCAGAGCGAGTTCGGCAGTTGCAAAGGAGCGGAATCTACCAAGGGATATCGTGATTTCATTTATCAGGCCAAAATACAGAGACAAATTAATACAAAGAAACTATACACAAAAATTAATAATAGAAGGAAAAGAGATCCAAATTTACAAAGACATCCCTAATGAGATCTTAAGGAGGAGACATGACTATAAACAACTTACCCAAAGATTAACAAGATTGGGGATTAACTTCAGATGGGAGCGGATAGAAGGAATCTCTCTAATGTTTCGTCAGAAGAGGCACAGGATAAACTCAGTGGAAAAAATAAAAGAAATGATGGAGAAACTGGACGAGGAGGAAAAAGATAAGAGAAGAAAGAAAACAAAAAAAGACGATGATAGATACTCAAAGAAGAGTCGAAGGGAAGGTAACCGAGAGGAAAGGGATGAAAGAGATAAGAAATCTGAGGAGGAAGATGTGTCTAGTGGGAGATCAGAGAAAGAGGAAGAGGAAGAAGGAGAAGAGCAGGGGCATGAAAGAGAAGCAAGAGAAGAGGAAGAAGAAGATGGGGAAATATAAATAATGTCTCTAAGAATAACATCATGGAATGTTAAGGGACTGAACACATTGGTTAAGAGAAGGAAAGTATATCATTATTTGGAAAAGAATAAAGCTGAGATAACATGCTTACAGGAAGTCAGAATACGTCAGAGCGAGAGGAAATACTTAAAAAATCAAAAACTAGGTCAAGAATTCACCTCTCTGTCAACAAAAAAGAAAGTAGGGGTTGTGGTCTATGTAAGCAAGAAATACGAAGCAAAACAGATAATGAATGACAATGAAGATCATTTAATTGGAATAGAATTAAACTTACCCAACCAAAAAATATATGTAATTGCAATCTATGGGCCAATGGCTAAAAAAGAACACTTTTATAAGTATCTACATAAGGAACTGGCAAAATTAGAAAAAGGAACAATAGTGGTAGCAGGAGATTTCAACGGAGTCCTGGATGGAAAAAGGGATAGATCCGGAGGAAACAAGAAGAATCAGGGAAGGCTACCGCAGGTTTGCTTCGATTTAATAGAAGAATTCCAGTTAACAGACTTATGGACAGCCAAATATCAAGAAGAAAAAGGTTATACATTCTATTCAGATGTTCATAAAACTATGTCTAGGATAGACATGTTTTGGATATCGAAGAATCTACTGCCAAAAATAAAAGACATGGATATAATACCGAAAATTATATCAGATCACAATCCCATAAATTTAAACATGACTTTATTTAAGAAAGAATATATATGGAGGTTTAGAGAAGAAGTATTAAAAGAAGAAAATTTTGTAAGAAGAATGAAAGGAGAAATAAATCAATTTTTTAAGGAAAACAAGGAAGGCATGGAAATAAGGATTGTATGGGATGCGTTCAAAGCAACTATAAGAGGATTATTCCTACAAAAAGGGGCAGAACAAGCCAGAACTAGAAGAGTTAGAAATCAAGAATCCCTGCAAAAATTGAAAGAAAAAGAGACAGAACTGAGGAAAAAACCTCAAAGTAAATCATTAATCAAGGAAATTGATTTGTTAAAAAAATCGATAAACAAGACATCGGTTGAAGAGATCGGACTGAAATTAAAGAAGATGAAACAAAGGACGTTCGAACAGGCCAATAAGACAGGGAGATGGCTGGCTTATAGATTGAAAAAGGAAAAAGAAAGAAGGATGATATCTGAAATTAAGATGGAGGGGGAAACCTTGACTCTTCAAGAAGACATAAAGAAGGCCTTTGTCAAGTACTACTCTTCTCTATATAAAGAATCAGTTCAAGACGAGGCCTGGAAAAGCAATATGGGTAGATATATAAAGGAGAACAAGTATGCGAGGCTTTCCGAAGACGTTAGGTCGAAATTATCGATGCCTTTTACATTAGAGGAGCTGTCTAAAGTGATTCAAGATCTAAAAAGAGATAAAGCGCCGGGCCCGGATGGTTTTACGAATAGCTTTTATAAAGCCTTTGAAACAGAAATATCGATTCAACTATTAGAAGTTATTAATAAGATACACAAGGAAGGGATGCCGGATACCTGGAAAATGGCAAACATCACAATGATTCTGAAAGAGGGCAAGGAAAAGACAGATGTCAAAAACTATCGTCCGATATCCCTGCTAAACGGAGATTACAAGATTTACACTAGCATGGTAGCAAACAGAATAAAAGGGGTCCTAAAGGAAATAATACGTCCGGAACAATGTGGCTTCCTACCGGAAAGACTGCTATCAACGAACATTAGATACATAATTGACATTCTGGAATTCCTAGAAAGAAATAATGACCATAAGGCAGCAATAATTTTCGCGGATGCAGAGAAGGCATTTGACAACATCAACTGGTGCTGTCTGATTAAAGTACTGGAGGAACTCGGCTTTGGTCAATTCATGATATCTAATATAGGAAAAATATACGAGGATCAGAGGGCGTCTATTATAGTAAATGGAGAGAGATCAGAGGAAATTCGGATACAAAAAGGCACTAGACAAGGCTGCCCTCTGTCTCCTCTATTGTTTATCACAGTAATAGAAATACTACTCAACAAAATTAGAGAAGAAAAAAAGATACAAGGAATCAGAATTAAAGACCAGGAATACAAAGTCAGAGCTTATGTGGACGACATAGCGGTCACTCTCGAAAAACCCCTGAACAATATAAACCAACTAATAGAAACGATCGAGGAATTTGGAGGATACGCGGGGTTCAAGATTAACAGGGAAAAAACTATAATAATAACTAAAAACTTAACAAACAAAGAGCAAGAAGTTTTAAGGATAAAGTCTAATTGTAAACTAGAGAAAAAAGTAAAATATTTGGGAGTCTGGATATCGGGTAGAAACTTAGATCTTTTTGAACAAAACTACGAAAAAACCTGGGAAGCAATCAAGGGAAACTTTAAGACATGGTCCAAATTGAAACTTTCGTTAATGGGAAGGATAGCAGCTGTAAAAATGGTGGTCCTTCCAAAAATGATGTTCTTGTTTCAAACTATACCAATCATCTCAAAAGAAAAAGCTTTCCTAAGATGGAAAAAAGATCTAAGTGAGTTTATCTGGAATGGCCGAAAAGCAAGGGTGAAATGGCAAACCTTATTAGAAAGATCTGAGAGAGGAGGATTAGACTTACCCAATTTGCAAAACTATCACAGGGCATGCTCCTTGGTATGGATAAGTGACTGGATGAAATTAGAAAATCAGAACCTCTTAACGTTAGAAGGAGCCGGACTAAGACTGGGTTGGCATGCTTACATAGGATACAACAAGGCAGTAATACATAAAGACTTCAATAACCACATTGTAAGGAGAGCACTGCTACAAAGTTGGAATATAATATATAAGCAGCAGTTTGGGAAAATACCAAAGTGGATATCCCCAGTAGAAGCATTCTTGGGAAGATGGGGACAAATCGGGAAAACGGATGGCTGGATTACATACAAAGAATTACTAAAGATTGAGAAAGATGGGAAGCTAGAACTAAAAACAAGAGAGGAATTACAGCAGGAGGGGTGGCAATTCAACTGGTTCTCATACCAACAGATATTCAGCAGGTTTAAGAAGGATGAAAAAGAGTGTGGCTTTTTAGACAGCCCGACAGATCTGCAAAAGATTATGTGGGATAACAAGACGAAAAAGATTACAAGACTGTACAATTTACTGATTTCAGAACATTTAGCCACAGAACAAGTGAGAGATGTCATGATAAAATGGGCCATAGACATAGGGGAAGAAATTCAACTAAGTGAATGGGAACAAGCATGGAAGAAAACTAAAAAGTTTACGGCCTGTCAGGATTTAAAGGAAAACTTCTTTAAGATAAGCAACAGATGGTACCTCACACCGGACAGAATAAGCAAAATTTATGGGGTAAAAGAGAACAGCTGTTGGAAATGCCAGAAAGAAAGAGGTACATTGAAACATGTATGGTGGACTTGCCCAGTTATAAGTAAATTTTGGATGAAGGTGCACAGAATAATTCAAAAAATATTTAATATTGTATTGGAACTGAACCCCAAGCTATACCTCCTCAATATTACTTCAATTTTGGAAAAAAATGTAGAGGGAAAGTATTGGAGAGTACTACTGTATCTATGTACAGCTGCAAGAATGACGATTGCGGCACAATGGAAAAATAAAGAAGGACCAAAGATAGAAGATTGGTTAAACAAAATAATTATAATGAGGGAAAATGACAAATTAACCCGAATAATTAATCAAGATGTGGCTTCAAAAACAGAAGAAGAATGGTTGCCAATAGTTGATTACTGTAAGACGAGATGGGGGGTAAATAAAGATATAGAGATATAAGGAAAATAGAATGGGGAAAATAGAACGGGGAAAGAACAGGAATTTCAAGAATATAATTAACGAGAAGGTTAAGAAACAGTGAAGGGAGGAAGAAGAAATAAAGATAGAATCGAGGAACAGGAGAGATGAGACAGTGAAACATTAGCATATGCAAAGAATTAAATAATAAAAAGAGCTGATTAAAAGGGATCAGAAGGAAGGGAGGAAAATAAAGATAAGGTATTTACAAAAATACCTTGAGTTATTTGGACGGGGGAAGTCAGAATTTTTATGTATGTGGTTGATCATGGACATTTTTATGTGACGCTAATTTTTAGCTTCTGTAATTCACATGATGACCTTTATTAATAAAAATTATATTAAAAAAAAAAGAACTGCACATTTCATAAAACCTGCCTGGTTCCTTTGGATTTGGTGGAAGGCCATGTCCCATTGCCAATGTTGAAGCAAGTTCCAGCTGTCAGTCCAGTTGGCACCTTGTCCTTTGCCCCAGGCAGCAAAGTATCTTGTGCCAGCCCTGATTATCAGATTTGGTATACTAGGTATCCAACTTCTATACCAATGTGCACTTTTAATTACAAGCTTTCAACTCACAGCTAAAACTCCTAAATCCCAAAGTATGAGTTCAAAGTGTTGAGAAGTAGGTCTAAAATCTGGAAATTTTGCTGGAGTATATGTTTCCCCAGTTTGTTTGAACTCTTGGCTTAATCTTTCTCTGGTTTTCCCAAGGAAGTACAGAGGATAGAAAGCTACCTCAGGAGTGCTAGCTGATGGCCAGCATACACTCTCTCTTTCTCTCATCCTGCCTTTCTCCCAATTGGGACTAGTGCTTAGCTGTGTAAGTCATTTCTGGTGGAAAAGCTTGTCTCTGGTATTATTCAGGATAAATTCCACACAAGGAATCCTAATTTTGTTGGTACAAATCCTTCATGCCATTTCAAACTTCTCAAGATAGATGGGTATTTCCTAATGAATTGTAATGTAGCAGCCTGTGGTGCTAATCTCCTTTTGAAGCTCCTTTGCCTCTCACTTCAAGGACAGTGACACTATCTGTCCTTGAAGACACTGTGAAGTTTAAGGGGTTTACTGCACTCCAAAGAAAAGCAGTTAGGCAGCAAGAACAGTGCTGCCTTACCGCATAGGGTCATTGTTCCCATGAGGGACTGAGGTAAAACCATGTCTTTTTGCTAAACAGAAAAACCCATTAGGAAAAAAAAGTGGTTTTGGCTTATCTCTCACAGGACCAGAATGAAAGAAAGCCAGAAGAACGATGTGGTAAGGCAGCTAGGACGACGGAACATTCCTGCTGCCTTGCCACTTTTCTTCAGAGTGCGATAAGCCCCTAAGTGTTCTCCCACTGTTGACTACTGTTTCTTATAGCAAGTTTAAGTCCATCTATTCTTTTGTGTAGCAACTGTACCCCCGATCTTGTGGGGGACATTACTAGATTCCATAATAATGTTGCCTAAGTAGATATGGTGAGGTGGGCAGAGGTGTGTATGTGTGTTTTTGAAGCAATAGATTAATGTGGCTACTGCTCCAGAAATGGTTAGTAACAGTTACTGTTTTGGATGACAACTCCCAGAATCCCCAGCAACTATTTAAAAAAACCACAACTTTTTCAAGCTTTGAATTCCACCAATGGTGTATGGAGGCTTTCTCAAAACATATCACAGTGCTGGCATATTTAGTGTTCCTCCAGTGTATGTAGCTGGGCTTTTGTATAAGCTCTCACTAGAAGCCAAGATGACTAAAATGGGACTGTTGTACTTTGGATATATCATGAGACAACATGACTCATTGGAAAGGCAATACTGCTTGGTAAAGTGAGATTCACTGAGCCCGTGTGGTGTAGTGGTTTGTGTGTTGAACTACAACTCTGGAGACCACAGTTCGAATTGCCACTCTGCTATGGAAACCCACTGGGTGACCTTGGTCAAGTCTAGGCATGTTTAGTCTGGAGAAGAGAAAGTTGAGAGGGGACATGATAGCCATGTTTAAATATTTGAAGGGATGTCATACTGAGGATGGAGCAAGCTTGTTTTCTGCTGCTCCAGAGACTAGGACATGGAGCAATGGGTTCAAACTACAGGAAAAGAGATTCCACCTAAACATCAGGAAGACCTTCCTGACAGTAAGAGCTGTTCGGAAGTGGAATGCACTGCATCGTAGTGTGGTGGAGTGTCCTTCTTTGGAGGTTTTTAAACAGAGGTTGGATGGCCATCTGTTGGGAATGATTTGATTGTGTATTCTTGCATGGCAGGCGGTTGGACTGGATGGTCTCTTCCTACTCTATGATTCTATGATTCTATGATTCTAAGTCATACTCTCTCAGCCTTGGAGGAAGGCAAGCTCAAAGTCCCTCTGAACAAATCTTGCCAAGGAAACCCTGTGATAGGTTTGCCTTAGGGTCACCATAAATCAGAAACAACATGAAGGTATACAACAAGAACAACAAAGTGGAAGGCAGTAGGGAAAGAGGGAGACCACACTACAGGTGGAATGATAACTAACACACATTAGCTAATATTAGCTAACACACATTGGAAACTGCTTAACGCAGTGTAGATGTGTAAATAGCTATTGCTTAAACAATTTGTAAGCCGCTCTGATAGCCTTGAGGCTGAAGAGCGGGGTATAAATAAATAAATAAATAAATAAATAAATAAAATAAATAAATAATGATTCAATCAAGGAAGCCAAGGCTGCCCTGAATTTGCAAGACTGGAGCAGGGTAGTTGATGACCAGGGCTCTTAGGGGGTTTTCATTCACAGGGTCTCCATAAGCTGAAATCATCCTGATGGCAAATAACAACAACAAAGCAGATCTCAAGCCAGATTGCATCCTATTGTATTTCTTCTTCCTTATTCATTGTGTTTTTAAAGGGAATGGAGGAATTCTTCCTGCCATTAGTTCTGTACAGGCCTATCAATGAGGCAGAATGCAAAGCAGCAGTCTCTTTGTATCATTCCATCTAAAGTCTCATAAATAAACTTTTTACTATTCTCATGCATCCTAGAGTCCAATACCACATTATTCCTTCAGATAATTGCTCCTTCTTGGGTTACACAATTATTTCCCCTGCTTATCTGTCTGTCTTTTTTATTTGACATTTTTACATTGATTAAAGACAAAGTTGTATGTCACCATTGATTTTACCTTGCATTATTTGAAAGGGAGGGGTTTTAACACCAGAATGTATTTGAATGAAAAAGAATGTTTGTGTCCAAATGAATTATTTCCCCCTTTAAAAAACAACAACAACAACAACACACCAACATTGTTTAGTATCATTTGAGTTTGAAATCAAGTTTTTGTTTCTTTCTGTATACCCAAAGATAGAAATTATTAGATCCTCAGTGAAACAGCCAGAAATAATTGCACTTATCTGAACTTCTATCCTGGTTCACTCTCCAAAAGGGATTTTTAAAAAACTTTTCATTTTGATTCTAAACCAGACTGAAAATAATATTTAGTGAGAACCAGAGCCAGACCGAACCCGCAATAGAGCAGGAAATTGGGCTCCATTTCCAAGGCAAGTGAAAAGTACCTAAGGCCAATCAAATCATTTTGCCACCTGAGGCAGAAAATCTGACAAGAATCTCTCCCCCACTTGGCAGTAAAAATACAATAACCAATTAGTCACAGTACTGTCATAACACCCAAACTCAGTACCTGCCACAGTTGGCACAATGGCAGGGCAATGCAGGCCAATTTTGTTCCCTTGCATATGCACCAAACCTCTTAGATCTTCACCTAGGAACAGTGCCTGTCACTTTAAAAGTGCTACAGTACCAATATAATATATAGCCTCTGCTCCACATTGCTTACCAAGTACAGTAATTTACTTCTTTACTTTGTTTATTTTCAAAGATGCTACTCAATGCCAATGCTTCCTCTATCTAGTACTTCTTTGGTGCCATGTTGTTGTTTTTTCCAGGGTTAATTAGACACTGACAACTCCATGAATGTACAAATTATGTACCAAAAGGAGTTTGTGATGGTATCTAGGAAGCTGAACAAATGAACATGTGGCCAATCCTTCCCATAGGTGATCCTAGCTACTCCGTGATCACACAGTTACTGGGATGACACCCAGTGGTGCAATGGTACATTTTGATGAGAAAGGAGTTCATTATGACAATTCCAAGAAGAATTCATAGCCTTCACACCCGCTATATACATCTGTCTGTCTATCCTGTCCATCCGCCTGTCTATCCTATTAGCACAAATGCCCTAGAGGCCCCAAAGTTATTGCCAAGCCTCATGGGATATATCTATCTTCAGCAAGGCTGCAGAGTATCTCAGATTTGAAAGAATGCATGGCAGCCTTGCTGGCCACCCTGAGCTTAGGCTATGTCACTTGCCAGCTGAGCCATGGGGAAAGCATAATGCCAACACAATGCAGTATGCTTGGGAGTTAAACACCATTGCTTCTAATCCCTCTGCATTTTTCCATTCCATTACTGGGAGGAACATGGAGAGAAGGTTGCTACATATTGGATTCTTCAGCCTAGGGGAGAATAGACAGTTCACAGATGTGTAGTAAGTGGTAATAACATGTCTGGTGACATCTGGTTCCCGGGTATCTTGTACAGTCTCCAGGGATGGAAAAAATAGACATTCCTAAAGAGACAAAATTTCCAGAAATTTTGAAACTGGGTTTTTCCACAGGAAAAAAACAGGATATTTGGGAAAAATTGAAAATATATATTAGCTTCCTTTACAGAATGAATATCAGTTAGTTTGGTTATTATTATATGATATTATTAATAATACTAGTTATTATTATATGGATAATACTAGTTATTATTATATGAATAATACGATACAATTATATTATTTGGCATAAAATCATGCAAATGATTTGGCATACAATCATCATGTTTGGTGTATTAAAAGTACAATTCAGTCAGCAGCAAGTTGAATTCCTGCTTCAAATATTTGAATTTTTGTTTCAAATGGAGCTATAAGCTCATGAGCTATATATAAGGAACCTCTTTGGATTTGCTATTTTATTAACAGGAGGCAGATATTTAAAAAAATAATTAAAAAAATTAAAAATAGCTGTGGAAATTACTAAAACTGATAAAGTAATTTTGTCTCTTTTAGTACCAAGTATGAACTGTTTGACAGTGGAAGAACCTGCCTTGGGGGTGCAGGAGTGGTGGTGGAATGGACTCTCCTTCTTTGGAGGTCTTTAAAAAAAAGTTGGAGGGACAGCTTTCAGATGTTCTACAGTTGTATATTCTTACATAGCAGGGGTTGAACTAGATGGCCCTTTTAGCCCCTTCCACCTCTAACATTCTATGATACTAACTGGAGAGATTCAGTAGGGGTTGTAGGAAATGGTTAATGTACATATTCACCTTCTTCCTTTAAATCTTATAATGAACACATACTCTTCTACCTACTTAGAATCACAGAAGGGTCCTTTAAAGCCAAGCTTATTTGTGAAGCAGATTTCTAGCTAAAATGAGAAGGAAATGCTAATATTCTTATTTGTGTTCCAGTCACAAACCACATCAGAATTGCCACCTACCATGAATATTCCATCAATAAAAGTCCTGCTAGCATTTTCCACTCACAAGTCAATAATCACAATAATTTATTTACTAAGGAGACCCATTGGCTAGAATTCCTAGGTAAACTGGAAAACTTCAATAACCAGACAGAATAATTAAAGATTCAGAACAGCGTGTTTGTGACTGAGCCTCGGTGAATTTTTACAGACTTCAGTCCTTGGGTGATTTAATAAAAATAGAGAAAATATGAAACTGGTAGCAAATAACAGAGATACACCTTATGTATGTTAATTTTGTGCTTTAATTTTCTTGACAGGAAACAGATTCAGAAATAAAATGTTATGTTTTTTTAATGCACCTGTTGTGTAGCAACATCTGGCTTCCTTAGATACTGCTGGTCAATCTTTTGTTTGTTTGTTTTCTGTCACACAGAACAGGGTATGTTACCTGAAGAGGTGGGGGTTTGTGAGAAGCCCACCCACGATCTATTATTAGCTGGAGGAATTATTATTAGTTCAAATGGAATTCTGCGAGAGGCGGGTAACTTCGGGACCTTTGCACCTCCATATACCAGTACTCACTGCAGAGATCTCCAGGTTAAAGTGAAATCAAATGTTTTTATTTGGAAAATAACGCAAAAAGCATTCACACATGCAACACATGCTCATGAGACCCACACAAGGTTAACAAAGAGTTTAAGGCATAAAGTTTGGATATAGGAATAGAGTCGGGACATAGGGCAATAGTTACCAGTCTAAAGAAGAGCAAAATACTCAGATGGAAGTCTGAGGGTGGCACTGGAAGCTTTGATCTTGTGGGGGGCGCTGACAGAGAGTGTGATCAGGTGTTGTCTACAGAGGCACACTTTACTATTGTTTGGGGCTAATATTTATAGTATATTTCATATCCTGAAGGGATATTCTGAGTCCAACACCATGTCTTTAGACCTTATCAAATCTCTCCTCTTCCTCAAAACTCTTATGTCAGAACCAGGTTTCAAAATGAAATTGGATAAACCATTTCGTTCCACAATTAGATCTTTATCCATAATTTTGCTCAAGTCTAAGGAAAACCTATACAGTGGGACCCCTGTATCCACTGATTCATTATCCACTGATTCAGTTATCTGCAGGACACGAAACAGCACACCTACCATAGAGTCTTCATAGAAAATGCATCCTCTCTATTTAGCCATTTTCTAGGTCCTCCAAGGCAACTCTATGGTATTTCAAACCAGAAGTCCCATTATTTTCAATGGTGTTTGCTATTATCCACAGTTTTTGGTATCCACAGCGGGCCCTGGAACCAATCCACCATGGATACGGGGCTCCTACTGTACCCTGGCGCACTTCTGCTCCCCCACACTTTGCCTTGTCTTCATCTCCCCTTTTTCTCATTTCATTTTGGTGATGGCAACACTGCTAGCACCACTCACTGTCCTGCTGTTCTTCCTACTTTCTGTTTAAATCATCACCAGAGTAGGCATATATCAATGCAAAGGAAGTAGAGGGATGGGAATGTGAAAGCCATGCCAGCAGAGCACAGGGTGTAAGGCAGAGAGGTACCGTGGTGTTTGGGGAGGGAAGATCATTCACACTATGGTGATTGTAATCCTCTAGGAGTGGGTGGTTTGCAGTTTGTTTCTCCTAAAGCTCCACCACCTCAGTCTGCCTAACAAATAGACCAGCTCTTCATCACCTCTGCTCCATCCCAGTTTATCTGGACTGGACTTCTGGATCTTTAATAGTTTTGCATAGAAGAGGGAAGTTCAGCAGGTGTAGCTTGTAATGAAAACCCAGGCAGCTTCTATGGACAAAAGTGCATGGTGTATATTAAACTTTAATTTATCCCGTACCTGGTATCCATGTCCTCCCATAGGAAGGGATATAGGATATTCAGGGGAAGTCCTTAACTTCTTCTTGCCACTTAAGGGATATAGGAGAAGACTTCTTCAAGTGCTGGAACTCCCTATAATGGGACGTGAAGTTCAGCTTGCAGATCAAATTTTATATCCACACAACTCTTAAAGGTTTAAAAGCACGTCTGGCTATCCTAGCTGAGGATTACTTTGGGGAAATAAATCAAGAGATGTGTGTTTGTGCAACACTTTCCCAACTCACCACGTTATTTACCATAATGCAAAATAATTAGGTTATCTAAATTTAAGAAGAGGGAATATGCCAACCCTATTATTAGATTGTTTGAAGAGGAGCGAGCCATGGCTTTCTAAATAGTAAACATTAAGCTCTGGTACACTCTGATGAAAATTAAACCTTATTTCATCATGAAACAATTAGTTTTTCCAACAACATCAATTCTTTCCTGAAATCTGAGAAACTCGATGGATTTTTTAAAGTTTAAAACAAGAAGGAAATATTCTATGACATTTTAGGAGCTTTAACCTATTTGTTGGATTGGACTTTTGCAATGGGTATTTCCACAGATCCTGTAAAAAATGATTTTTTAATGAAAGGGTCTAGAACTTCTTTTTGTCTAGATATTCAGCTCATGCCCTCTTAAAGTAAAGACATTTCTTCTATGCAGGAAGGTATGTGGAATAGTTGATGTTTTGTGGTATTGTGCCAAGGTGGTCTTCATATGTTTAAAGGTGATTTTCTCTACAAGCTGTATACAAATCCTAGGGCTGGTTTACATGGAAGGTTTTATTGCGTTAAGTTGCGCTGTAGTGCTTTCACGCATCAGTGGTGGGTAGTTTATACGGTAATTGTTTACACAGCTATATTTTGTGGCGTTCCCACAGCCAAATGTGGTGGGAATTTTAGGGAATTTTTGGGAATTTTTTATTGGAGTAAGACCATTCTACTAAAAAATACACCCGACCGCAAAAGGCCATAACAATAATACAAAAACAATACTAATTATTTTCCTCTTTTCTTACTAATACAAAAGTAAATCTATCCTAACACTAATGTATTTTCCCTTTAATCTAAACACACTATAATCACATTATATTTACACATTATAATTATACCTACTTAGAAATGGAAAAAAAACAATAAAATATTAATTAAAAATAATAATACAAAATAATACAAAATTAATAAAATATTTATTTAAAATATCATTTTATGTTATTGCTGGGGTCGTCTCACTAAACCACGGCCAAAACTTTTTCCAACGATAGCTTGGCAATTTCTCTTTTTCACTCAGAGCTAAATTTTCAATTACATTCTTCACATAATAGGCAGTGCCTTTTACATCCTGCAGATTTTGACTTTTCACCTCCTTTTGTCTCTGGAAAACTAACCCTAACATCACATAGAGGTTTAACAAGCGCACCGTGGACCAGGGCACTTTCCAAAACCTCTCAGCCATGGCAGAACCAGGCTCCTTCCTCTTCCTCTTTTGGCCCACTGACTTTCTGGGTCCCCTGACACCCTCTGGAGGTTCAGTCCCTGAAAGCACCGTCTCCCAAGCCTGCTGTGCCAAATCTGGCCAATCCAGGACCCGGGCCACCTCCTCCCATGTTTCCCGGGCACTTGGGCAGTCCTGGACAAAATGTCTGATCGTCTCCTTTTGTGCCACACCACTCAAAATCTCAGCCTTTTTACATTTCAGACGCGGACAGGTCTGCTCATCCTCTGCAGTCCATGGTCTCTTTCCCCTCAGATTAAGAACCTGATGATAGAGCCTCCACCTCAAGTCCCACAACTTTTTGGGGACCCTTTTGTCCATGCAATACTCAATTGGGTTAGTCTGGTGATGTAGGTATTCTGATAAATCTAGTTTGGCCTGACGCTTTTGCAAAAACGGGTTAACATAAATCTCCTCCACTATTTTCCTGTACAAACTCCTCTTGATGCTCTGACCTGGTCTGTCTTCCCCCTTCAACTCCTCAGCATGAATTTTATATTTCTTTATGTAAAAAACAAAGTCTTTCAAATAATCTGGTGCTTTCAATTTTTCAGGTAAAGAAAACCTAAAACTTAATGAGCCTTCCTCCCACCAAGTCTTTCCCCATCTAGTCCCTATCCAGCACTCACAAAACAAAACTAGCCAAGCCTGAGGTTGAATCTGACCCTTTTGTAACAGAGAAACTTTCCCAAAGTTTTGAGCAGAAAAGATGGCGATGAACTTAGGTCCCAGGGCTGGGAAGTCTAGGCCCCCTTGTTCTACCTGCCCATAAGCCACTGCCCTTGCCAGGGGGAATGTGGCCATTCCCCAAAGAAACTTGGCCAAGCATTGGAGAGGGAAAGGAATGCCATAGGAATGCCTGCCCTGGCCCCAACTCCGTGCTGAACAGCTTAGAAAGTTTTATTCCTTGCTTGAAACAGCATTTTCTTCCAAATACAGGAAAGCCAGAGAGAGGGGGGGGGAGAGCAGTTCAGCTTGCTACAGCCCTTCCTGAAATCGTTTCTCTCCCTCCCCCATGCACAGGAAAAAAGTTGACGAACTGAGGTTTTACATACTTTTGAAACAGCAGAGAAGGTGAGAAGGAATGCTCCCTGAATGAAAATAGTTGGGAATCCTTTTTGTTTGCAAACTGGCTTGCAAAATAGCAGACAGGATTTTTGCAAGTTTCCTCTAAACGCTACAGTCTTTCCTCCCTCCCTGCCCCTCTTTTGAGCCCACCCCTGCATCATCAACCAATCACAATGCAGCTCTGCTTTAACCCTTAGCGGAATGCTAGTTTACACTGCAAATAAAGCACTACATTGCAAATATACCGGCAAAAATAGCGACATGCCCTGCCAAGCTATATTTGGGTGTTTTACCTTCCCCCCTTCTGAATGAGGCGATGCTGTGCTGCGATCCGTGGGAACTATGAGCTATCTTAGCGGTATATTTAGGGGAATATTTGCCCGTGTAAACCACCCCCTAGATTTCAGAAGGAAGAGATATTTTTACAGAGCTCACCTACTTCCACTCACAGGTAGCAGAAGCCATCCAAGACATTTTGCTGCCTGATAAAAAGGACAAGAACACATACAGAAACAAAGTGAACTGGCAGTTGAATCTTATTACAAAGCTGACAATCATTCATTGACCTCCATCAGCCCAGAGGATATTAAGATATTTTAAGGGGTGCAGGACAGGTTGGGTGGCACACCCAGCTCCATCCCTCAGCAGAGAGAACAGCCAGGGAACTGCTATTGCTGCCCTCTCCCAGTATTTGGCACCTGAAGTGACTGCTTTGCTCTGCATTAAAGCAGGAGTGGAAACTGCTTGGCTCTCCAGATGTTGCTAAAGTGCAGTGTGCTATTCTTCACCACAACCAGTCTGGATTCCCACCCCTAGTCTAAAGGCAGAGCTGGCCTTTTGCAGTTTTAGAGTCTAAAAGGGCGGCTAAAATCGAGAAGCATTTCCACAAAACTAGGTTCTAGCTGGCTTGCCTGGGGCTATCTTTCTCTCAGTTTGCTTGACTGAATCAGTCCTTGGAAATCCCCAGGAAAGTAAATTATTTTTTCTGCACTGACATTGCCTTCTGATTAAGAGTTAGAAGTCCAAAGACCACCATGGCTGAACAACAGACATTCATCTTGTCATCTTGTCAAATCGCTGCAGAGGCCAATTCAATTATAGACCCCTCACAAAACTTTGTCAAGAAAGTGAAGGGTGACAATGACAAAACTGGTGAATCCATGGCCTTGAACCTTTCTGAAATTGGAGTTTATGTTGCCTTCTTTCTGCTAGCTTCAGGCCTTGCTTTTCTCTTCAGCTCTCCCAATGCATATTGCAGCACTGTACTGAAGCTATCATTATTTGTAGTAAAATAAGCAGACATTCTGGGCAACTGCTTCACATTTCATTCTTTATGGCCAAGACCTTTGCACTGCACCTTCTCCCTCTCATCTAATATAACACATCCAACTGCTTTCCAGTATGCAATTACTAGAATTTTGATGTGTAACACTTTGACTAGCAAATGGGTTTGACACTTGTTTGCAACCTACACTTGTTCGCATTATCTTTCAAGCACATGCTTTTGGGAAAGCTTATTGATTTCAAATTCACATCCTCACATCTATTAATTCACACCAAATAAAATGGCATGACATTGGTTTGAGAAGACATATGGCCTTGTAATGAAGAACCGAGTTAGAAGGTTTTGACCCTTTTATTTGGAGTCCCCAGGTTTATGACAATGGGGAATTGCATATTCATCTCTAATTTTCTGTGACAGAATTTTTGCTTTACTAATCCAATTAAAACCTTGATGCTGGGGGAGTGGCAATCCATTGAAATCTTTGGGTCTTTTCACATACATACACATCATGGGATTATACTCAGTTTCCTTCATCTTGGATTTTTCGAGGGCTGTCTGAAAGTGATAACATTAATTTCAAAGCCATTTGGCTTACATCAAAATGGTTCTTTTGAATAATTGCTTTTGAGGGGGGTTCAAAATTGCAAAATTAATGCAAGTATCATGGGAAAGCTCACACAAACTATAGTTGAAAACAAGCACAAGGTTGTTTAAAAGGCAATTTATGCTATTGAGGGTGGGAGATTAGAGATTTATAGTTCTCTTTGGGACAATTTACAAGGAAATAAAGTTGACAGTCTGCTGGACATTTTTATTTTTACCTTTCAAAGGTTATGTTTTAAATGACTTTTAACTCTATGGACAATTTAATTCTATTTTAACTTTTGTATATTTCTACTGATATGTGAGTATCAGTGTTGGGGAAGAGGCAGGAAATTCAAATAAATAAATAAAATGATCAAACAACTTAGTTCAATATGACTGGAAGAAGGTTCACTGTGGTGCGACTGATGTTGATGATGTTGCAAGTACACTAAAATCCTTATTCTCAAGGAAATATGCTGACAAATCACTAAAATTAACAGATAAAGCATAAAGGGTTGAGGGTAGAAAACAGTTTCTTCTGAAATTACTGGACCAACTTCATGAATTTTGGGTTAAGAATCACTCTTTCTCCCCAGCTGTAAACACCTCCTGAAGAATTATGTTCTCTGTCAGAACAAGTGGGCTTGCCGCTTGCCGGCGGGCCTGTTTGCGACCCAGCCGGCGGCCCCAAACCACCGCCCGTAGCCCCGTCCCCTGCGCGGCGGAATCAGCCGAGGCAGGGGCGGGGGGAGAGGTGGGGAGGGGAGATGGCCGCGTGGCGCAGCATGCGCGCCACCATCTTCCCCCTTTCTCCTTCCCAGCCACCCTTGCGGCTGGGGAGGGGAAAAGGAGTACGGGCCAATCGGGAGCGAGTCAGCTTGCTCCCGATTGGCTGGACCGATCTGGATAAGAGAGCACGCACAGGCGCGCCCCTCCCTGATCGGAGGCGGCAACGGAGCAGGCAGCAGCGCCCTCCGTTTGCCGCAAAAGATCGGCAACCCCCCCTCCCTTCAGGTACTTGGGCACCAGGGTGGGTGGCGGCCACAAGCCGGGCCTGGGGCGGACGAGGGGGGCGGGGGGGAGGAGCCAATGCGGTTCTGCAGGCCTCCCAGCCACCGGAGGGTCCCAGACCGGGGGTGGGGCCGCTTCGCCAGCAGGACGCATTCCTGAAAAGGGGGGGCGGCGGGACGAGGCGCCTCTGCTGCCCCGCCAGCCAGATGGGCTGGGCCATTCGCCACCCGCCCAGCAAGTCGGGCTCCTTGCGGGCAGGAGCCAGGCGCGGCGCGGCGGGGGCCTCCGATCACAGGGAGCAGGACGCGGAGGCGCAGCCGCTCGCTGATTGGCAGGGTGAGCGGGGCGCGGCAGGGGCGCCCGATCACGGCCGGGGTGGCGGGACAAGGCGGCGCAGCCGCTTGCCGACAGGCAGGGTGAGCGTGGCGCGGCAGGGGCACCGATCAGAGCGCGGGGTGGAGGGACAAGGCGTTGCAGCCGCCCGCCGATTCATGCCCCCCCCAGAAGCGCGGCTTCTTCCCCGCCACGCCAGCCAGATACATGGGAAAGGCAACCAGCTGCGAGGCACCTTCTCTCCTGACCTCCAGCGGTCACCTGCATTGGGGGAGATTGGGAGGGTGCAGGGCAGCAATCACCCCCACCCGTCCTCGCCATCCATGGGAGCTGCGGACATGGGCAGGGGAGGGGCTCCAGGCTGGGCTGCCAGGCCTCGACAAGTGAGAGGGGGCCAGCAAGGAGGAATGGCTCTGCAGCAGGCCACGATGGTCATCCGGGGGAAGGGCCGAACCTTGCCTGCTCTCCTCCCTCTCGCTCCCCCCATCGTCCTACCCGCCGGCCTCTGGAATCTGGGGGCAATGCATGTACAATGGGGGACGCGGGGGAAGCACTCACAGCACAGCAGCCTATGGGGAGGCTTGTTTTTTGTTTGCAGGTTTCTGGCCACGGGGTGGCGGCCGGCACTGAATAAAAAAAAAAAAACAGTCACCAAGCACTCATCAAGTCACTGGCCAAGGAGTGAGCCCAGGGCACATCATTAGGGCCGCAAGGGCTATGGGGCCCAAGAGGGCTACACGGCAGCGCCAAAGACCGGAACCAGGGCCGCCGCAAGCAGTGGAAGCCGCCCCGCCGGGCGAAGGGGCGGGGGCACCGGGGCAGGAGGATGGCAGTGGGGTCACCACGGCGCCTCGGCCCCCGGTCGAAGCTTTCGGCCACCCAGCACCCACCCTGGCTGACGTCATGGGGGCCCTGTCGGTTGTCCTGCAGAGGATAGACAGAGGGGCTGCTGACAGCAGTGCGCCAGTTCAGGCGACTCCACCCGCCGGGGAAAACGCGGGGGCCGGGGTACCAAATACTTCCTCCAGTCTAGGTGCACCCAACAACAGCGAACGCAGCAGACGTTCTAGGTCAAGAGGAAGGAGCCGTTCCAGAGGATCCAGGCGGTCGGCCTCACATGAGTCGTCATCGCGGCGGCGTAGCAGGTCGGTTGGGAGGCGGAGCCCACACAGGAAGCGGCGTCGGTCCCGTTCGTGGTCCTCGTCAGGTGAGTCCTCGGATGAGGACAAGTACAGGTATTGGGGAAAAGGGGCTTTCAAGCAGGGCCTGCCAGCGTGGGCTCTCAAACTGCGCAGGGCCAGGGAAAAAGCAGGGGCTGATAGGAAGGCAGAAGGTAAACAACCGCAAGGGGAGGAGCTTCGGGAGGCCAAGTCCAAGGAGGATCCCCCAGGGGGCCACTTGGATCACAAGGTGCGTACCAAGATTTTGCAAGGCTACTACATGGACGTCTTCACCCTGGCCCCGCCTCCAGGGGCAGAGGCCAGGGTGCACAAAAGCGACAAGAAAGACACCGACAAGGCCAGTGGGGAAGCTGTGGAACGCACCTTTGCCAATTGGCTCAATGGGTACACGGTCTTCATAGGGGTGGTGGCGCTGGTCTTCCCTGAACGGGCGTGGCACCTGATCAACCACCTCCGACAGGTGTTGCTGGTGCGTGCTCAGGCAGGGGATGCCAGCGCGATACTGTACGACATAGAATGCAGGAAGAAGGCTTCCAGGTCTCCTATGCACAGATGGGAGACCATCGACTACCCCAATTGGCTTCAGGCCACGGGGCCGGGCAGGCAGGAGAAGGGTGACCCCCAAAAGGCAGCACGCAAGAAGGAGGGGAAGAAGCCGGTGTGCTGGGAGTTCAACGGGGGCAAGTGCTCCAGATACAAGTGTAGGTTTGAACATGCCTGCGACAGCTGTGGGGGGGGGTACCCAAAGGTCAACTGCTCACGGCAAGGCGGCAGCGGACAGTCCTTTCGGGGCAGCCGCTCCGTCCCCTTGGGCAGCAAGAAAGAGGGCGGGCCCAGCAGAACCGCGGGCAGCCACGCTTCAAAATGAGATGGCCGGGGCCGGGGGGCCCATGGCATTCACTCCGGTCAAAGTGGATGCCATGCGCCCTCTTCTGGCAGCCTACCCCAAAAAACAGGCGGCCACTTATCTAGCGGAGGGATTCAAATTTGGGTTTCGCATACCTTTTCAGGGCCCACGGGAAGCCACCACCTCGGGCAACCTCAAGTCCGCGGCGCAGCTGCCCGGGGTGCTGGCTACCAAGATCAAGAAGGAGATAGAAGCAGGGCGCATTGCCGGGCCGTTTGATCAACGTCCCATGCCCAACCTGAGGGTCTCCCCGCTGGGGGTCGTACCCAAGAAGGCCCCCGGCGAGTACAGGCTCATTCACCACCTGTCATACCCAAAAGGGGCCTCTGTTAATGATGCAATCCCACCGGAACTTTGCACGGTGAGGTATGCATCATTGGACTATGCGGTCCGCCTGCTGCAGAATTGCGGGCAGGGGGCGCTGATGGCAAAATGTGACATTCAATCAGCCTTCAGGCTCCTGCCCGTGCACCCTGACAATCATTGCCTTCTCGGCTTCACGTTTCAGGGAAAATGGTACTATGACATGGCATTGCCCATGGGCTGGTCCATCAGCTGCTCTGCTTTTGAAACATTCAGCACATTCCTGGAGTGGGCTTTGCAGCGGCGCACAGGGTCCCCCTTTGTCACGCACTATTTAGACGACTTTCTCATGATGGGCCCAGCTGGGGGGGGGGAGAGTGCGGGTTTCTGCTTTCCTCGTTCCAGGCTTTGGCGGCGGAGTTGGGGGTACCATTAGAGCCGGACAAGACAGTTGGACCAGCCACGTCCCTGGTATACCTGGGTATTCAGCTCGATTCAGAACAAGGGACATCCAGACTGCCAGATGATAAGATTCGCAGCCTGAGGGCATTGCTGGCGGACCTGCTGAGGAAGGAAAAAGCCACACTCAAAGAAGTGCAGTCGCTGCTGGGCCATCTGAACTTCGCCTGTAGGGTGGTGTCCCCGGGGAGGGCTTTCTGCATGCGCATTGCAAGACTCACCGGGGGGGCGCGGGCGCAGCACCACCACATTCGCCTTACAAAGGAGGTGAAGGAGGACATCAGGTTGTGGCTGTCTTTCCTAGAGAGCTACAACGGGATCACCACGTGGCAGGGCCGCCTGGAGCTGGGCAGCAGCTTGCAGGTCCACTCCGACGCTGCAGGCAGTCTAGGTTTTGGGGTATATTTCAATGGGCACTGGTGCGCTCAGCCCTGGCCGGAGGACTGGGCAGAGAGGGGTGTTACCAGAGATCTCACTTTTCTAGAATTCTTTCCCATTGTAGTGGCCATCACCTTGTTGATGGGGGAATTCAGAGACAAGAGAGTCTGTTTTTGGTGTGATAATCAGGCTGTGGTAAGAATCATCAACAGGCAGTCCTCCAGGTCCGAAAGGGTCATGAGATTGGTACGCAAGTTTGTGTTGACCTGCCTGGGGGCCAACATCAGCTTTCATGCCCGGCACATCCCCGGGGTGGACAATGAGATCGCAGATGCCTTGTCTCGGTTTCAGGAAGACCGGTTCCGCATGCTGGCGCCGAACGCGGACGAGTTGGAGACCCAGTTCCCAGCAGACCTCTGGAGCCTTGGGAACGAACCGTGCTCCAGGGCGTAGCAGATTCCTTGGCCCCCTCCACGCAGGCCAGCTATCGGAGGGCGGCGGCGCAGTTCGCGGGTTTCAGGCAGCAGCACGGCTACGGGACCGTCGGCCCTGCATCGGAGAGGGAAGTCCTGCATTACCTGGCTTCATTGAAGGAAAGAGGGATGGCGTCACGGACTATAGCGGGCCAGGCGGCGGGTATTTCCTTCTTCAGCAAGGCAGCAGGTTATGGGGACCCTTGCGATACCTTCATGGTAAGGAAGGCGATGGAAGGCTGGAGGAGGCGTGCACCAAGGGCACATGATGCTCGGCGCCCCCTGTCATACGCGACGTTGGCGCAGATGGTAGATCACTTGCCATCCATATGCCACTCTGGCTATGAGGCACTACTTTTCAGCGCAGCATACACGATTGCCTTTTTTGGGGCCTTGCGGGTGGGGGAGGTGGTGTGCTCTTCCAAGACAGACTCTTCGGGCCTGGCGCTACAGATTGGGGACGTTACGTTGGGGACCCGAGACCTGTCCCTACGCATCCGGCGATCCAAGGCAGATCAGCGGGGCCATGGGGCCACCTTGCACATTCGGCAGGTCGAGGGATCTTTCCCATGCCCCGTGGAGAGCCTGAAGGCGTTCATGGAGGTACGGGGGCCGGGAGAAGGCCCCCTGTTCCGGCACCAGGATGGGATGCCTCTCACCAGATTCCAGTTTGTGAGCGTTTTTAAAATGGCCCTCAGAGGTTTGGGCTTGCCGGTCGAGGGCTTCACCAGTCATTCATTCAGGATTGGGGCAGCGACCATGGCAGCGGAGGCTGGCATGTCCACGGAGGCAATCATGCGGTTAGGCCGATGGCGTTCCAGGGCTTACGCCTCCTACATCAGGCCAGGACACGCACTGCCTGCAAGGCCGGGGGGCCCACGGGGACCGGTAGGCCTGCCTGTTGATGAGGAATGGTTGGCGGAAGGCGGTTCCAAGGGAACGCCTTAGTGGCGGATGTATTGGGTCGTGAAGATAGCATGAGCTCAGGGGTCTCCGCCAAGTTCAAGCTCAAGTGCAAGTTCAAATTCAATGTCAAGTTCAAGTTCAGAAGGAGACCCCTAATAGTTATTAACACATGGTTGTTTTCAGGGAAGGAGAGAGCGTCGAGCGGGCGGCTCGGCCAGGGTCTCTCCTTCAGGGAAGGGGAACCGGGATGGACCGGTCCCTGCGCCGCCCACATGAGCGGGCCGCGCTGTGTTCACGACCCATACATTAACGCCAACCATTTGCTTGCAAGTTGCGGCCAAATCATTGCCAAGCTATATCCAAGTAGCATAGAAATATCAACTTATCTACCTCAATGTGTTTTGTTACTAACCTGTACCTAACCTAATTTCTGAAGTTATGCACATATTTGTTACCAATACAATGTTATTTGCAACCATGTGTCTGTGTTCATTCAAGAGGGCGGAGGGGGTGGTCCGGTCTGGGTCCGCAAAGAGTTTTGGGAACAGGAGAGCAAACAAGTAGACAGTTTCATACATCAACTGTGCATCATATGTGTGCACAGAAATCCTCAAGCATGTCATGCCATTTTACACTATGTGGTGGCAATTGAACAAGGCTATTTCAGTATGTCAACTGACTTTTTAAATCCACATTAGAAATTAGAAATCCTTAGACAGTAGGGGAGTGACAACCCATGCAAATCTTTGGACCTTTTCACACATACACACACGAAGAATATAGGCAACTGACATGGTTGCTTCTCAAAACAGGGCAAGACAAAGGAGTACTATACATATAACTTTTCTCATTACATAAGGCTTCTCTCCAATTAAGTAATAATACCATAAGCAAACAGAAATGTACCGTATATTCCAGCGTATAAGACGACTGGGCGCATAAGACGACCCCCCAATTTTTAAGCTAAAATATAGAGTTTGCCCCCCCCCCCGCCAGCTGGAAAGCCTGTTCCCCACCAGCCAGCCAGCTCAGTGGCTGTAGATGATGGAATAGTCTGTGAAATTAAAGGACTGAGAACAGCTAAAAAAGCATGGGATACTTTGAAAAATCTGGTTCAATCTTTGGAAAGTAAGGTTGCATTAATACTGTAAGCTGGTTAATATGAAGCTATCTAATCCCAAATTTTTGAATGAGCACATTAATGAATGAGCACATTAATGGTTTTAAAGCCACATTGGCAGACAAGAGAATTTCACCATAGACAAAACTTGATGCAAAATGAGAAGTTGAATCCAGAAATTCTAATTTTAGGCTAACTTGCCCTGAAAAGAAACATCATTTTGACTCTCCTGAGCTAAATAGAGGGCCATTTAACTCTTCAAATCAAAGCAGTCATTCTCACAGCAGGAGGAAGGATCTGCTGGGAAAACTGCCCAGGCCATTTTACACTTCAATCATTCTCACAGCAGGGGAAAAGGTCTACTGGGGTATAAGACCCCCCCCCCCACTTTTGAGGAGATTTTCAAGTGTTAAAAAGTAGTCTTGTATGCAAGAATATACGGTATTAATGAAATAGACAAAGTTGTGCTACCAAAAAAATAAATTTAATTCCATCTTCCTGTTACGTTCCCTTCTTCCATCAAAATAGCCATCTATTTTTATTGACTATTTCAATGGAACAAGAAGATTTGCAGGAGTACAAGATGGAATCAATCTCCTATCTCTACTTTCACAAAAGGATTATGGCTACTTAACCTTCATCCATACAGATTAAAAAAAAAAAAAACAACCCTGCACTGAATCTGGTTTTTTTTGTTTTGTTTTGTTTTTTTTACTCCAGTGAGAAATCTAATGTATTCCAGGGGGTAAAAATGGCCCATGTCTACTGGAATGTTTGCATGTGCAGAATAAGGCTGCAGGACTCACCTGGCATTTGATTTGTGGTCCCGGCAGGGGCTCCATACACCTTCCCCCATGGCAGGTGAGATCCGCATGGCCACCGCCATGTGGGGTCCATCTTCTTCCCAGCTAGCTTCACGGGCAGCTGGGGGGAGGACAGAACAGTAGCTGAACATGAGCCAACAGTGTGATGCGGCAGCTAAAAAGGCCAATGCAATTTTGGGCTGTATCAATAGAAGTATAGTGTCTAGATCAAGGGAAGTAATAGTGCCACTCTATTCTGCCTTGGTCAGACCTCACTTAGAATACTGTGTCCAGTTCTGGGCACCACAATTCAGAAAGGATATTGACAAATTGGAGCGTGTCCAGAGAAGGGCAACTAAAATGGTGAAAGGTCTGGAAACCATGCCTTATGAGGAGAGACTTAGGGAGCTGGGTATGTTTAGCCTGGAAAAAAGACAGTTTAGAGGCGATATGATAGCCCTGTTTAAGTATTTGAAGGGATGTCACGCTGAGGATGGAGCAGGCTTGTTTTCTGCTGCTCCAGAGACTGGAACACGGAGCAATGGGTGCAAGCTCCAGGAACAGAGATTCCACCTCAACATGAGGAGGAACTTTTTGACAGTAAGAGCTGTTCGGCAGTGGAACACACTCCCTCGGAACATGATGGGGTCTCCTTCCTTGGAGGTCTTTAAACAGAGGCTGGATGGCCATCTGTCGGGGATGCTTTGATTGTGATTTCCTGCGTGGCAGGGGGGTTGGACTGGATGGCCCTTGTGGTCTCTTCCAACTCTGCAATTCTATGATTCTATGATTCTATGATCAGGATGAAGCTGTTGGGAACACTGTTCCTTTAAATCAAAGCTAAATAGTTTGTATGGCTGTAAAGGGTGTGGAACACCAGGTGCTAGCCCTGCATAATCACCACTGTATATCAGTGTACTGAGACCCAGAGTTTGTGAGGGTTGTAGGTGGTAGATTGTGTATGTTTATTGAGAGTAGTTACTGTATACTGTTGGAGAGAGTTAAAGGAGTGTTTGTATCTTGTATATATATTCTGGATTGGCCTTTTTAGTCATCAGCACGCTTGCAGAAAATGCGGGATGAGTCCTTCCTGAATCTTCGTTTGCGAAGAAAAGCCAGAGAGAGAGACATTTCTAGAACTGTGCAGTGTAAAATAGATTAACATTGGGGGTTGTTGAAGCAAGGAGGGAAGCTTAAAATGAGGGTGTGATCCCTAGCTAAAGGATATGGGTTTATTTGTGGCTTTTTCCTGTCAGAAGCCCAAAGCAATATCCTGCCTAGTTAGACAGGAATATAAATCTTTGTTTATTTTGGTGTCACATGTGAGGATGTATAATTATGGTCATTTTTCTCCCTGCTGCAAATGTTTTATTCCTCTGTGGTATTTTTTCCTGTAGGTGAACATTCCAAAGAGTTACAGAGGAATTATTCTGTAGAGAAAAACAGGGGGGGGGGTGCACAAAACCCCAATTTTCTGTGCAGAAATAGGTTTCCTATACAGAAACCTTCTCTCCCCCCCCCTTTGCAGGAGCTCTGTTTTCTGCACAAAAAATGTCAGGTGGTGGGAAAAAATTGCTCGTCACTGCAAAATAATTTGTCCACAACCCTTTGGTAAATTCAAATACTAAGGGAAATTGCAGAAATTTTTTCTTGGTCTATTATTCTTCCCAACAGCGTTTTCCAGCTTTTGGGAAATTTGTTTTCAACCTGAGAATGAATAATTGTAAGTATTATTTGCATCCCTACCCAAGTATAAAATACAATGGCCACAAAGAGGTCAGTCCACATGAAAATGACAGTTCCTTCTAACAGCTGCAGTGAAGTTACAACACTTCATTTAATTATGATTATTTTATGTGTCAATAATGGTGACAACTAAGCACAACAACATTCTACAACTATTCAACAGCAAGCTTCCTGTCCATATAACACAAAGACAAGGCATTTTCTAATGGCTGTGCTGGGTTAACTTTTCAGTTGTTTAATGTACTTTTTTATGTAAAAACAGTGTGTCTGGTTTGTCTTAAGTGCAAGCACAAAATTAATAATAAGCATGTGAAAATCATTGCTGCTCCATTGGAGACCAAGAAGAAAGCACCGAATGAATCAAATATGTATGGTGTAACAGAAGCAATTAAGTAAGTTAATTGGCTTTCCCCCTGAGCTTGTTAAAAATTAGCAATGGATCAAAATCTCAATAACAACAACAACAAAGCCAAACGCAGACATACATATAGGTTCATGAAATACAACCCATTCACAGGTGGCAAAGCCTTTGTTGTCACCTCAGTACAACTGAAAAGAATTTAATTTTGAAGAACTCCATTCTCAAGATATTTATTGTCTAATTTTTGGAATAGTTAAGCCCTTGAAATCTATGTGCTGAACATTTCTTATGAGAAACGTTTTTTAGTAAGTAATAGAATTCTATTACTCACACACATTATCAATATGCAAATCTGAGACCTATATAAGTGGGAAAATGACGATGATGGTGAAGAAGAAACGACTTTTGGTAAAGCTTGATTTTTATTCATAATATGTTAAGCACAACAACATGACTTATAGTTCAACATCATTGCCACTGAATTCCTAAGTCTCTCTCTGGCTTTTCTTCGCAAACAAAGATTCAGGAAGGACTCATCCCGCGCTTTCTGCAAGCGCGCTGATGACTAAAAAGGCCAATCCAAGATAGACAAGTCCAGTTGCAGAAAGCACAGTAGATAAATGCTTGATAAATGCTAGCAGTGGGATAGATGGACTTTTCTATACTCAAATCACCTGAAATTCCCCTGTAGTTTAAAATGATCACACAAGATTGCTTTTGATTTTAAAACAATAAATTATCGATACCAGTATTATTGGAACCACCATTGTCAACAGCAAAAAGAACAAAAATGACTGAAGGAGACTGAGAATTTCCACCAATTAAAATGCCAGACTAGAAAGCAATGTCTTTAGTTTGGTACTAATAAGATTGTAAATTAAGTGACAGATACACTTTTTCAGGGAGAGCATTCCAGAGGAGAGATGTCACCATAGAGAAGGCTGTCTCCTCTTTAATTACACAGGCCATTTCCAATAAGGAAGGTACCTGGGGTACAATTGAGAGAAGCAGCTTCTACCAACACACCAGAGGGCGCTCTGCTACTGCCAGTGCCAAAATTTGATGTCTCTGCCACCAAGGTACCCACAGTTGCTGCTTATGCCAGACCAACCTACCGCAGCATAGAGCAAACTGCAGGGCAGGCCACCTCCTTTCTTTCTGGAAGGGAAGAGCAGGTCCTTTTTGGTGGCAGCACCAAATTCTGGCAGCATGCATCTCCTCTTGGTGGCAAACCAGAGTGGTTCTCAAAATAACTGGGTACACATTGTCCTCAGATCGTGTGTTGCCCACTCTTGAAACAGGAGCTTAAAAGGAGACCTTAAGACATAGACAGCTGGTATGGTAATAGGCATTCTGCTTCTTGTGATTATAGATGGACCCCCCTCCCTCCACAGAACCAGTATCCATGTTTTCACTTATCCACATCTGAAAAAAAATCTGTGTTTTCTAGGCATTTTCTAGATCTTCCAATGCATTTTATAGTATGCTTCCGCCAGACGTTGGGCCGGAAGTCATTAATTTCAATAGGGTTTGCTATTATCCACAGTTTCACATACCCACAGTAAGTCCAGGATTGTATCCCCTGTGGATATGGGGGGTGTATTTCATTTTTCACAGAATGTTTGCGAAACAGCTGCCCCCTTCCACACACATTCCTGAACTAAGAGCCCATCTGCATTGTTATTAGTGTGAGTGGGCTGAATGAAACACAGGGAATAACATGTTTTATAAGAGGATGCTTAAAAACTAAAAACCTCAGTGTGCATTTGTAAGTGAGAGTTTAGGACTTGCCTTATTTCTTTTACTGCTTGAAACTTGGTGTGTTTGCTTTTATTCTTCCCCAGAGAACATCCTTTTTGAATTTTCAAAACCTCCGTAATTAAAATATGGCTCTGCAGCTTCCGAAGCTTCACGGAAGTGACCCGGATGGTTTCGGGAGAGGGACAACGGCGTCCGAAAACGCCCCCCTGCCGCACAAGACCGCCGTCCCTCTCCCGAAAGTTCCTCCCGCGCTAGGCACGCTGAAACGCGGTCTGAAAATCTCCTTAGTTACTCAATTTAGTTACTGAAAAGTGACAGTGTTATCTCGGAGTTTCTCCATTATTTTATCTTTGCAGCTCTTCAAAACAAAGCACAACCATAGTGGCAGCTTGGTTAAAAAAGTGGGGGATTGTTCTAGAGTTTGGCTAGAATAAATGAATGGTGGCTTCACACGTTTGCTCCAGCTCTCCATAGTGGCTGTTCAAGTTTTTCTATAACCCAGTATAGGAGAAGCATCACCACTACTCTCATGGCATCACTCTCCCCCCATCACTGCTGGCTTTCCATTTATCTCAAATTTCTGGGAGTGAAGTGCAGGAGGAGCACATTCCTTAGGATGGAACCATGACAAAGTGATCCAAAACTTATATAACTGTATAGTGTAGATACACTGCTGGCTAGGGCTGGTGGGAGATGAAGTCAAAGAACATCTGGAGGGGCACACTTTCCCCACTGCTTCCAACAGGGCCTAGACAAACTCCCCACGAATCAAGTGCCACATGGGATGTGAGCCCTAGCCAGAATGTCAAAAACGGCTGTTGGGTGCTTTTTGCCATCTATTCAGCCACCAAATATGGTTCTGTTTGTACTTCCGGTCCCTACATTTTCTATTGTCAGTATGCCCTACTACCCCTCCCCATGGTATGTCATAATTGTAAATATTGGACACTTTTTTCAGGGTCAGGTTGGCTGTGGCAAACCAAAGGTCAGTTGGAGGTCACAATGAGCTGGGATGTGTCTAAGAAATATAATGGCAAGAGAGCCCATATTAGAATTGTGTGGAAGCCCCACAGTAAACATAGTAGTTAAGGAAGTATGTGCTAATCCTTTCTTCCAGCCCTAGGCATTTCAGCAATGATTCAATTAAGCAATTAAGTCACCATTCCTTAATCTATTTTGATGGAAATCTCTCCTACATCCCCTCCTGTCCAACCCATCCATTTCTATCTCCCAGCAATTAAAGCAATCAGTTGTGCTTTGGTTTCCTTTGTTATCCCAGGGGAAAGCTACCCAGGCTTTGTCATAAACAAAGTACCCCTTCAGGATGTGAAACAGGGTATAAATATTAGTTCCCTGATAATAGTAAGGTGTGCCACAGTGAATCAACCCAGCCACTCTTTTTCTCAATGCGCCCTGGATTGGAACTTCCTGTGCTACCTTCAGATGCCTGTCTGAGTATCTTCACTGCACATAACTCTTCTCTTCAGGATTGGTAACTATCGCTGAAACTATTGATTGGTAACTGTGTCTTATTCTGCTTTAGCCTTATTCTCCTTTCCACTTCAGCAGAAGGGAAAGAAGAGGAGATAGCAGAGTTTTGCCCTTCCTAAACTCAGTATGTACTTGCCAGGGTTTCTCTGCTTAAAATGTTAATCTTGTTTGCAATTCCTCATTAATAACGTCTGTGTTTGTTGCCTGGTCACACCCTTTGGACCACATTCTAATGTGGCTCAACCATACATGTCCTAGGACTTTATCACGTTAGGATTTTATTGTGGGACTAGAGCAAGACAGTAGCATTATTGGGGAGTACTTACTGCATGACATTGTCTTCATCCCGTTGCAGGTGTGTGCTTCAGTCTTTTATGAAATGCACCTTATCATTGACAGGGAAAACCTGCCAATGACTCTGAATAATGCTGCTATCCTGGTAGTCCCCCTCATGCAGTAATCTCTTCAGCTTCAGAAACAGAAGAAATAGCTATCACGTGGCACAAGGGGGTGGGAGTCTCCTCCTCTTTCCCTCTCTTCCCCCTCCCCCATGCTATTCTCAAGCAGGCTAGCCATGCCTTCCTATATATATATATATATATATATATATATATTTGCTGTTCTAATCTATTGGCCCAATCTCACTTGCCCCACCCTCCTCACCCAAATTTTTATTTTATCTTGGGTATTTATACCTTGCTCTTCAGCCACAAAGGCTCTCAGAGTGGCTTTCAATTTTTTTAAGCAATAGCACCTATACATCTACACCACTTTAATTGCGTGCTAAGCACTCTCCAAGAGGTTTCCAAAGCGTATTAGCTAATCTCTTCCCCCCACACACACACCTCCCCATGGCCCGATCTTGCTTCCTCCACCCTCTCTGCCCGAATCTCTCTTACCCCCACTTCCCCGGCCTGATCTCACTGCCCCTGCCCTCCCCATCCTGATCTCTCTCCCCCTAACTCTACTGATCTGATCTGCATTCCATAAATATGTAGGGCAATAATGGGGAAGAAGCAGGCAGTGCAGAAGGAATGTGTGATAATGATTGCTCCAGTACCGCTATGTTTCCACTTACTTACAAAATGGGATTGCTGCAAAACGACTGTCTGGTGTGATAAAGTCCCTGGTTCATTATCCATGAAATGTTGTAGGGAATGCTATTGTGGCCTTGTATTCCACCTTCCACAGATTAATCCTCTGTTTCAATCACCTTCTAATTGATGGACAGTCAAATCCAAGTCAGATTGCTGATCAACACTTTGCAGCCAGAGGGCAGACTGTGTAGGCACACGGATGACCTGATTACAGTCTTCTATACTATGAGGAGATACCTTTTCATTTAAATAATTATTTCCGAATATGCACATCTATGAAACAGTATATGCAAATTTTATGCAAACTAAACTCCCCTTTTGGTGATCTACATGTGGCTACCCAGCAACTTATCGTATTCTATGATTATTATGAGCAATTTTCAGAAGGGTCCCCATACAACCTCCCAGCACTCTACAGGGTGACCTCATCCCTATGTTTCCCCACCAGTCTCCCCTATTTTTGTTGGTCAAAATGGCTCACATCTTCTAGGGGGCATGAGTGGCCATTTCACCTCACTTTCAGAGGGTCCCCTTTTGAGGCTTATGAGGGCCTTTCTTCAAAATTAAAAGTGGACTATGTGCCCCACTTTGCCCACTATTCTTCAATGGGGTAACTTGAAACTTTCACAGACCATTTCAGGGTTTGTTTGTTGTTGTTGTTGTTTTGTCACATGGCCAACAGGATAGTGGTTTGTCCTCCATTTACTGTTTGCTTTTTGAAACTGTGATAAAATTTCTCTCAGCTGTTCAAACACGTCTTTTGCTAGTCTGTCTGGATAGGAATTTCTTTGCTGTGCTAGTTAGGAAAACACCCTCAGGCTAAACTGCACCATGAGCTAAAATATTTGTTCAGTCATTTAAACCTGCAGTATTATGCTACAGGTCATTAGCAAATAGGCTTACACAAGAATCTATGTTCTTTCTTTCATGCTTCCTATGAAGCAAATGCATTGCTGTAAATGGCATTTTAACACAGGAGCCTTTATAGAACATTAATCACAATTAGCATTGCCAATAATAAAGTAATTGACTAGACACTCCAACAACATGTGCATTTCCAAAATCAAGCCAATTATTTAAAGGATCAACAAACATCTCCAATAGAAAGGAAAGACATTAAGGTGTACGCCCATGTTGACAGTCATATATTCAAAGCATTTTTTACTCAACATTTCATCCAAAAATCTCCCAGAATGGCTGTTATAAAAAGAATAAAAACAAGCCAGGGGCTATCACTAGGTTTACAAGCTACAGTGCATGGCCAAAAAAGAAATGGGGATGGGAAGGAAAGAGGGAAAAAGCAAATTCAGCCAGACATTCTTAGATATACTGCAAACTGAGTCCAAAGTAAAAAAGTCATTTAGGAGATTATCAGATGCGTCAAAAAAGTACAAGAGCAGAATGCCAGGATGACATTTCTGTCCCACAAATAGGACCCAGTTTCAGATGGCGGTGTCCTTATCGCATCTGCTTCCGTGCTGCAGCCATTAGTAAGGCATCACTTTTTGTTGTCATTCCCTGTCAATGAAAAGTGACACTTTACTAATGGCTGCAGCACAGGAGCAGAACACAACAATGGTGAGGATATCTGAAACTGGGTCCTGTTCACGGGACAGAAACGTCCTGGTGTTCTGCTCTTGTACTTTCTTCTCTTGACATGTCTGATGATCTCTTTGCACTCAATTAGCTCAGCAAGTGGGACAGGCGAGGAGGGGGCTAAATTTTGCCCTTCCCAGAATCTCAAGCAAAAAGAAACTGCTACAGCCTCTCCTAGCTTGTATGTTCTTCCTCATCAATAACTTTTGTCATCTTGACCACACTCTTGTGTTGTCTGGCCACATTTGTCCCAGTTTTCATCTTTGAAATGGTGGAAGGCATGTTGATGCACCTGATAGAATCACTACTGCTTTGTATAAGTTGAGGAAAGAATCTAATGAAGCTCATCTTAGGGCACAGCTAGTGGAATTGCAGGGCTTCCTTACTCCCTCAACTACATCAGCACTTTCCTTAAAAACATTGAGGCAATCCAGCAATACCTCCATTTTCATGAGGCCACCCCAACCACCTCTATTTCTTCCTGTGATACTTCTGATCATCCTTGGCTTGAACAGCAGCACAATACAGCAGCCCTGTCACTCAGGACTTCAAACCATGCATCATTTATCACCTTTTCTTTCTTCACAGCTATGTCTACATGCCTCCTGCTGCGACTGTCTCCTACCCATTTCTTCTTTTTCTTCTGATCTTTCCCCTCCCCACATTCCACAAAAGAGTGCCACTATTCATAATTCATTTTCTTTATTATTTTCTGAATACAGAGAAATCTAATGAAGTCAGCAGCAATGTCCCTGACTTTGAATATACCACACATATGGTTGCTGATGTTTGAGATAAACTGGGCAGAGGGGGAGTATTCCATGGGAAATAAAGCCACTTAAACACAAGATGACAGCAATCAGACATTTCCTTGCATTGTACATAGCCGGTTATAGCAGAATCTCCCAGCATTCTTGTTAGTTATACAGAACCAACAAACTTTTCATACAATCGTAAGCTACAAATCATGTATATGTTGTGGTAAGACAGTGGGCCTGTGCACATAGCACAGACAATAGGAACACAGTACCCATTCAGTTCCCTGAATCCTCCTGCATCATAAAACAATGGGTGAAGAGAATCCCTGGAATAATGAACATGCACACACACTCAGTGTCATATATACAGTATATACAGGGTAGCAGGCTTGAATGGATCTGATGGCCCACTACGTAAACCCACTAGGCTTTTCAAAAGCCATAAGCAGAACATAACTGTCAACAAGTAAAGGGGTAAACTGGTCCTGCATCTAACCTCATTCATAAATAGATCTATATATAAACATGTATTTCCAAATGTGGTAACTCCCTGGAGCCTGTGCACTTCACTTGGTCATTAACATGCATTTATTAAATCAATAAATCCACCAAATGCTTCTAGCAAAAGTCAGGATCTAATGAATATTTATGAATCCAACACAGTTCCATTTAAGATTAGCCGTTTCATAAAAATGAGTTAGAACCAAGAGACATAGCCTCATCTGTGGAGGAGAAAAGGTATCATTATGGGTTTGTCTACACTGGCCAAATACCCTGACCAGTCCCCATTCCAGAGCCCTGCAGTCCAGAAGATACAGGGCTTTTGCTCACCACCCCTGGGGCAGATACGAGACTGGAATGGGAGCAAGCTGGAGTAGGGCCCTTCACCGCGTTTTTTAAAAATACCCAGTTTAATACATTCTCACTAGGATGGAATGGATCGGACCCCATGTGTCCTTGGGAGCCCATCCCGGCTGGCCAACCCTCACTGTTTCAGCCAGTCACCATTGCTCTGCCAGGTCTGGCAGCAAGCCAACAGCATGTGACCAAGGCTGGTCACATGCAGGGGGCTTGTCACATGGTGCGGCTGGCTGCCTGGACCCAGCAGAGCAGGGAAAATTATGGTGGCATCAGCAGCAATGGGCTGGCATTCCTCTGTGGACTCTGGCCCATTTTCTTCAGGTAACAGGAGCAGAATAGGCCACCTCTGCAGCCAGGATATGCCAGTGGGAAGTCAGCTTATCCTGGCTGGTGTAGATGATCCCTATGTCTGATTGGATGAGCAGAACTTGGGAGAGTGATATTTGCTTCTGCCCCTCATATTCACCTATAGTGACGTGTCAGGAAAAGATGGGTAAAGAGCCATGCAGGTGTTTATGAAGCTGAAAATGGAATAGAGAATGACTCCTCATCACTCTTTTCATGCACAGATCTAAGGAAAAAATAAAAAGTACCATAATTCACAGTTTATTGCTAAGGTTACTGGAGATCATTAAAGCAAGATCACTTGGCCAAATTTAGCCATTGATTTAGGACTTTATCACACAAGGCTGCTAAAGCAGCATTTCAGAGGGATAGTAATGAATTTGGCCATACTTATCAGATTACGTCATGGCTCTCCTGTTGCTGCTTCACATTCTAGTCATTACTATTGCACCCCTTTCAGTTGATGGGAAAACTTCATCAATACCTGCCAAAATCACTATTGTTCTGCTGCTGCCCCTGATGCGATAGGTCTCTTTGCTTCAGTTCCAAGATGACTGTAGTCATCTGACATGAGGGAGGCTGATGTCCCCCCCCCCTTTCTCTCCCTTCTCCCATGTTATTCCAAAGCAGCACAGAGTCAGCCTGCTTTGGAATAGTGAGAGGGAGTGGGGAGAGAGAGGGAGAAGAGGAGAATCAGCCCCCCTCATGCCACATGACTGCAGTCATCCCAGAACTGAGGCAAAGGGACCTATCGCACCAGGGAGTTGCCAGAAGAGCACAGTTGTGCAAATGAAGACAGGTGTGATAATAAACCTTTTACAACTGGTATGTTTCCGTTTCCTTTAATAACATGATTGCTGCGAGACACAAGGCTGGTGTAATAATGTCCTATAATAATGACTTGGATAAGAGCCAGCATGGTGTAATGTATTGAGCATAGGACTGCGACTCTGGAGGCCAGCCATGAAAACCCACTTGGTGATCTTGGCCAAGTCACACTCTCTCAGCCTCAGAGGAAGGCAAAGTCAAACCCCCTCTGAACAAATCTTGTGATAGGGTTGCCCTAGAGTTACCATAAGTCAGAAATGAGATGAAGGCACACAACAACAAAAACAACAATGACCTGGATTGGGGTATCAAGAATTAAGGATTATGACAAAGACTTAACTGTTTCACAGACCCAGATATTTTTCACATGGCAGTTGTGAGGGCAATTATATTTCCTGAAAGGGGGAAGACCTAAACAAACACAATAAAATGACTCTCCAGAGGCAGTCACCTCTGCTTTAATTCAATCCATCTTGGAAAAGACATGTGAAAATAAACATGAAGCCCTGGCTATGAAGCTGCTCTCTCAATGTGACAATGACATCATTGCTATGACCATCTCTGGAAGAATGGAAAGGAGTCCTATCTTGAGCCCTGGGCAGATTTATATTTTTCACAATACACCATTTGTCAGAAACAGTGAAGAAAAGCCTATGTTAACTCCACAGGAGCCACTACCTTGGGCTGACTGTTTTGACTGTCTGAAAGAAATCACCAGGAGCACCACTGATAAGATCAAGGCTGCACAAAGCCACAGCTAGAGATTGCATAATTGCCCAGCAGAATGGAAGGATAGGAGAAAAAACTCACCTGCTGTTACCACACCTAGCCCAGGAAAGATGGTGCTATTGCATCTTCTATGGAGTGGGTGGGGAGAGGAACTGCACTGGGTATGGGGGGAAATTTTTGTCCCTACATTTTTGGCCAACTTCCAGTTTGCACCTCTGGTTTCATAAAGGTCTTTTGAGAGGGGCAGGTTGGGATAAACTGCTGCTATGGAAGTTGTGGTTACTTTTTTTCCTGGCTGTAAATTCACCTTTTTGTGATTGGCAGCCTGTGGGCTTTTAGGACAGGGCTATCTGATGTGGGGTACTGTCAATTATTATTTTTCCCCCATTTGTGCTCCCTGTTTATAATTGTTTCTTTCTTTCCTGAAAACTTTCCAGGGACCGGCAGCTAATGGCTCAGAGACTGGCACTGGTCCAGGAACTACCACTTTGAGTAACACTGGCTTAGGGAAACCTGTGGGGCTGCAATAAGCCTTTAGAGGGTGGTCTGCAGGCCGCCTCTGTTTTGTTAAGTGCATGGTACAGTTTAGAAGTAGCTAGTTACAAAGACTAATTACGTGTAATTGATTTCTTTCCCCAGGAATTAGATTATGATTGTAACTTAACAAGGGATAACAGTCCTTTTGCAGTGTAACAGTAATTTCTTTTGGCTATTTTTATAGTTATGGGATGTGCCTTCAATAAATGGTGGAGAGATATGTCCCATGTTTCAAACGCTGCTTTGTGCTATGCCTCATACTCTGTTGTGGCTTTTGATGTTGCAACAAGATGGATGGGAGAAGAGTAAGTTCTGCACCTCAGGCCAGGGGCTTGTTGCATTCAGATTTTTCTTTAAAAACAACTAAAAGGAACAGTTTTAGTTACTTTAGAGAAACAGGAAAGAAATGGGAACGTAAAAAGTTACTTTAACCTTAGTTTTAAAACTTGTTTTAAAAAATAGTTAATTGCTCATTATAGTATAGCATACTTTTTATTTTTTAAAAATAAACTTTCAAAGCTCTGATGTGTGTTTTTTAGATTCTTAAGGAATTTCGAATCTGTTTCTGTTTCTGTTTTAAGGATGGTGTAAATCAAGAGCAGCATTTTTAAAAAAAGAACAGACATTAGGAAAACAGGAGCAATACAGTAAAATGAGAAAGGGGACTTTCCCAGCAATGGTTTTACAAAATGGTATTCTTAATTCTGCACTCCTCACCTGAATATCTGAATGAACAGCCCTGCTACATGGAAGAATATCTTTGCTGCAGTGGCCCAGCTTGTCACTAATGATGGCACAAGTGTTGGGGTGTATGAATACAAAAGTTAAAAAATTATTAAAGATTCCAGGGAGCAAGCCCTTTAGGAATGTCTTCTTAAGAAAAGTTTCTTTTAAAGTAAGCAGAGTTAGCCTAGAGAAGACTGACCAAGCTCAATTTGCATTTGTATGTGCAGTTTCCTGCCAGGGAGAAGAAGGAGAGCAGCTTCTGGAGAGCCATTTTGAGTGGGTGAGTTTGAATTTTTTTAAAAACTGTTGGGAGAGGCTGCTTGTTTCTGAGGGGGTGGAGCTTCTGGAAGTTTGATTTTTTAAAAAACTCTTGGGAGAGGCTGCTTGTTGCTGAAGAGGGTGGAGCTTCTGGGAGTTTGGAATTTTTTAACTCTTGGGAGAGGCTGCTTGTTGCGGAGGAGGGTGGAGCTTCTGGGAGTTTGGATTTTTTTTAACTCTTGGGAGAGGCTGCTTGTTGCTGAGGGGGTGGACCTTCTGGGAGTTTGAATTTTTTAAAACTCTTGGGAGAGGCTGCTTGTTGTTGAGGCGCACGCCTAACGGAGCACGAATTTGAGTGACCAAACAAAAATACAGCATTCCTAAAAGTACAGATTAGAGTTCTCAACATTAACTAAGAGTTCTAAAAGCTCTCACCATGGACACTGAGGGGGATGCTGCGGTCACCTGCAACACTTGTGGGATGTTTGTCTTCTTGTCTACAGGCGTGGGGAACTGCACATGCACCAAGTGCAAGTTGGTAGCCCTCTTGGAGGAGAAAGTCCAGCAGCTGGAGACAAGGGTAGCTACACTTCAACATATTCGGGAGCAAGAGGTTTTCCTAGACAGAATAGAACAAATGGTTTTGGGCGGGGACCGCACAGAGGAACTGGCTGGGGAGGAGAGTGTCACTCCACAGACACAGGAGGTTGATAGCTGGAGGAATGTCACACACAGAACAAGAAAATCCAGGGATACTTCGAGCAGCTTGCAGCTACAGAATCAATTTGAAGCCCTCTCCCTTATCAAGGACAACAAGGAAGAACAGTGTGGACAGACTTCAGGGGCAGTGCAGGGGACCTTGAGAGTACCACTGCAAGGAACAGCAGCTGCAAAGCCTCAGGGGAGGCGTGTGGTGGTGGGGGACTCCTTGCTGCGGGGTACAGAAGCAGTGGTTTGTGGGCCTGACAAGATGTCTCGGGAGGTGTGTTGTCTCCCTGGTGCAAAGATCCATGATGTGACAGAGAGGCTGAAAAGACTCGTCAAGCCTACAGGTCATTACCCCTTCCTTTTGGTCCATGTGGGAACCAACGATATTGCAAGGCAGAGCTTTCTGAAGATCAGAAGAGATTATGAGGCTCTGGGGAGGAAGCTGAAAGAAATGGATTCACAGGTTGTCATCTCGTCTCTTCTGCCAGTTGAAGGGCATGGTCCAGGAAGGGAGGGGAAACCAGCCGATGTAAACAACTGGCTCCATAGATGGTGTTGCTGAGAACAATTTGGATTCTTGGATCATGGGCTGCGCTTCCATGAGGGGGAACTTCTGGCAAGAGATGGGGTGCATCTCACAACAGTTGGCAGAAACATTTTTGCTTACAGTCTTAAGAATTTGATCAGGAGGGCTTTAAACTGAATCATAGGGGGGAGGGAAACATTATTCTGGAAGGCAAAAGGGCTGGAGAAAATAGTCAAACTGTCATAGAGGGAATAAGGCAAACAGCGCAAGGACCCAACAGTGGGGGGGGGGACTTGCATAGGCAGCAAGTACAGGGAACACATCGTCTTAGATGTCTCTACACGAATGCACAGAGCATGGGTAATAAGCAAGATGAACTTGAATTCCTAGCACTACAAAGCAAGTATGATATAATAGGCATTACTGAAACCTGGTGGGATGAGTCTCATGATTGGAATGTAGGAATAGAGGGGTATAACCTTTATAGGAGAAACAGGCCAAACAGCAAAGGAGGAGGAATAGCATTATATATCAGGGATATTTACAAAGAGATCTATGACATCAATACTGGAAGCCGGTGGAGAGCATCTGGATAAAAGTTAAAGGGGAGGGAAACAACAGGGATGTTGTTGTGGGACTCTACTACAGACCCCCAAGTCAGACGGAGGAATTGGATGATGCCTTTCTAGAACAGATGACCACACACGCAGAAAGGAGAGATGTAGTAGTGATGGGTGACTTCAACTATCCTGATATTTGCTGGAAATCTAACTCAACCAAAACTGCAAGGTCTAGCAAATTCCTTACTTGCCTGGAAGACAATTTCATGGTCCAAAAGGTGGAAAAGGCAACAAGGGGGTCAGCTATTTTTCTGATCCTAACCAACAGGGATGACCTGGTTAATGGGGTGCAAGTGGTGGGATCCTTAGGTGAGAGTGATCATGTTCTCCTGGAGTTTGTTATACAATGGAAAGGAGAAGCCAGGCATAGTCAGACACGCGTTCTCGACTTTAGGAGAGCTGATTTCAATAAACTCAGGGAAACACTGGGGGTGATCCCATGGTCAGGAATACTAAAAGAGAAGAGACCTCAAGATGGATGGGGCTTTCTCAAAAGGGGAGATATGGAAGGCACAATTTCAAACAGTACCATTGAGGAAGAAAAATGGGAGGTGTCTCAAGAAACCAGGATGGATGACTAAAGAAATTTCAAAGGAGTTAAGTTTTAAACGGAACATGTATAGGAAATCGAAAAAGGGGGAAATCACCAGAGAAGAATTCAAACAGATAGCAAACACATGTAGGGGTAAAGTCAGAAAAGCTAAAGTGCAGAATGAGCTCAGGATTGCTAGAGAGGTTAAGAAGAATAAAAAGGTTTTTTGGGGGTATGTCCGCAGCAAAAGGAGGAAGAAGGAAATGGTAGGGCCACTACGAAGAGAAGATGGCAAAATGCTAACAGGGGAAAGAGAAAAGACAGAATTACTCAACACCTTCTTTGCCTCAGTGTTTTCAGAAAAGGAAAAGGGTGACCAACCTGAGGATAAGGGAACAGAGGACACAATAGGGGAAATCCAGCACAGAATAAGCAAAGAGGTAGTACAGGAATACCTTCTTAATCTAAATGAATTTAAATCTCCAGGACCAGATGAACTACATCCAAGAGTATTAAAAGAGCTGGCAAATGTAATCTCAGAGCCATTGGCAATAATCTTTGAGAACTCCTGGAGAACAGAAGTCCCAGCAGACTGGAGGAGGGCAAACGTTGTCCCCATCTTCAAAAAGGGGAAAAAAGAGGATCCCAACAATTATCGTCCAGTTAGTCTGACATCAATACCAGGGAAGATTCTAGAGCAGATCATTAAACAGAGAGTCTGTGAACATTTAGAAGGCAATGCCATAATCACAAAAAGTCAACATGGGTTTCAGAGAAACCAGTCATGCCAGACTAATCTGATCTCTTTTTTTGATAAAATTACCAGCTTGGTAGATGAAGGGAATGCTGTGGATATCGTATACCTTGATTTCAGTAAGGCCTTTGACAAGGTTCCCCATGACATTCTTGCAAACAAGCTTGTAAAATGTGGGCTAGACAAGTTAACTGTTCAATGGATTTGTAATTGATTGACCGGTCGAACCCAAAGGGTGCTCAGCAATGGCTCTTCTTCGTCTTGGAAAGATGTGACCAGTGGGGTGCCACAAGGTTCGGTCCTGGGCCCAGTGCTATTCAGCATCTTTATCAATGACTTGGATGAGGGAATTAGGGGCATACTTATCAAATTTGCAGATGACACCAAATTAGGAGGAGTGGCTAATACCCTAGAGGACAGGATCCAAATTCAGAATGACCTAGATAGACTGGAGAGCTGGGCCAAAGCTAACAAAATGAAATTCTATACGGAGAAATGTAAAGTACTGCACTTAGGGCGAAAAAATGAAATGCATAGATATAGGATGGGGGAGACCTGGCTGAATGAGACTAGATGCGAAAGGGATCTAGGAGTCCTAGTAGACCACAAGTTGAACATGAGTCAACAGTGTGATGCAGCAGCTAAAAAGGCCAATGCGATTTTGGGCTGCATCAATAGAAGTATAGTGTCCAGATCAAGGGAAGTAATAGTGCCGCTCTATTCTGCCTTGGTCAGACCTCACTTAGAATACTGTGTCCAGTTCTGGGCACCACAATTCAAAAAAGATATGGACAAATTGGAGTGAGTCCAAAGAAGGGTGACTAAAATGGTGAAAGGTCTGGAAACGATGCCTTATGGGGAGAGACTTAGGGAGCTGGGTAGGTTTAGCCTGGAAAAAAGACGGTTAAGAGGCAATATGATAGCCCTGTTTAAGTATTTGAAGGGGTGTCACATTGAGGATGAAGCAGGCTTGTTTTCTGCTGCTCCAGAGACTGGAACACGGAGCAATGGATGCAAGCTCCAGGAAAAAAGATTCCACCTCAACATTAGGAGGAACGTTTTGACAGTAAGAGCTGTTCGGCAGTGGAACACACTCCCTCAGAGCATGGTGGGGTCTCCTTCCTTTGAGGTCTTTAAACAGAGGCTGGATGGCCATCTGTCGGGTATGCTTTGATCGTGATTTCCTGCGTGGCAGGGGGTTGGACTGGATGGCCCTCGTGGTCTCTTCCAACTCTACAATTCTATGATTCTATGATTCTAAATCACCCAGCATTAAAGTCAAGCAGACAAATCAAGGACAATAAAGACATTTGCTTAAAAATGCATATCAAAGTTTACTGAGGTATAGCAATCTTAATCTACATATTCAAAACAAATCTAGGCCTTAACTAACTAAAAGGATTACAGTTCAGCGTAGTAAACTCACCCAATCTTGGGAGTTTCAGGTTAGGATAATCAAATCAGAAGTTTCTAAGTATCACAGCAGTAACATCCATATTTCCTCAGAAAAAGAGGTGCTTGTAGGTAAGCAAGAGTTCATCTCTCTTCTTCTTGCATGGAGGTCAGGTGCATGGTAGGAAGGGGAGAAAAAAAGGGAGTGAAGAAGCCTAAGAAGCCTTGTGGACAAGCTGCAAAACCCCAAGAAGGGACAAAGCATCATAAAACATTTAATTTAGGATGCCATGTGATTAATGACTCAATGGTCACCCCATAGCTCCAAATGGCTAAGATAGCCTGAGATGAGAAGGGGCGTAGGAACTTAAGCATGCAAGGAATTTCCTAAACTTACTAAGCAGTGGGGCAAGAAGAATGTTACATTTCCCACAACAAGGGGCTAGATACAATTACTAGTTAATTGTTATTTATTTATTTCCCTAGTAATGGGAATACAGTTGTCCCTTCACATTCGTGGGGGTTACGGGAACAAGACCCCCGCGAAACTGAAAAAAAAGGCAAATAAAAGCAGCCTCTAAGGGTTTAACGAGGAGCCCTTCCTAAACACACACACACGGAAACTGACCCAGCCTCTGAGCATTTAAGGAGGAAAGAAAATCACAGCCCCATGCTGTGAGCACGTAAACAAAGTCTCCCCTTGTCACTCCCCTCTCTGTGTCTTAACAAACTGAATTGCTTCTTTAAAACTCACATTTCACCCCATGCCTCCTCATGGCCCAAAGGAAAGCACAGCTGCATGCTTGCCACCCCTTCTCTGTGTCTCAACAAACTGAATTTAAAACTCAGCTTCTTTAAAACTCACATTTTGAACTTTTCCTACACACATTCACACACAGGGAAGGCGCGGGTGGCATCTCCCAGCAACCCAGCCTCTGAGCATTTAAGGAGGAAAGCTTCCTGCTGGCTGAAAGAAAAGCACAGTCCCATACTGTGAGCACACAAGCTTTCCTCCTTAAATGCTCAGAAGCCGGGTCAGTTGCTTGCTGGAAGATGCCACCCCCACCTTCTCTGTGTGTGAATGTGTGTAGGAAAGGTTTGAAATGTGAGTTTTAAAGAAGCAATGCAGTTTGTTGAGACACAGAGAGGGGGTGGTAAGCATGCAGCTGTGATTTTCTTTGGGCCATGAGGAGAAACGGGGCGAAATGTGAGTTTTAAAGAAGCAATTCAGTTTGTTAAGACACAGAGAGGGGAGTGGCAAAGGGGGACTTTGCTTGCATGCTCACAGCATGGGGCTGTGATCTTCTTTCGCCTTAGACCCTCAGAGGCTGGTGTGTGGGTTGCTTGCTTGCTGGGATCTTCCCTGTGTGTGCAGGAAATTTTCCTCCTTAAATGCTCAGAGTCTGTGTTGGGGAGAGGAGAGAAGGAGGAATTTCCACGAATACATAAAACTGCAAAAAGTCAAAGCCACGAATGTAAAGGGACAACTGTATATCTGCATTAGATTATGATAGTAATTTAGCAAGGGAAAACAGTCCTTTTGCAGTGTAACAGTAATTTATTTTGGTTACTTTAATGGTTATGGGATGTGCCTTCACTAAATGGTGCCTGATGTTATCAAACTTAAAAATAACTTTTAAAAAACCATTTTCATTACTTCCAAGAAATGGGAAAGTAAAGAATCACTATCTAAGAACTATAACTATAATAGTAACTAATTAGACGGAGAAGCCACCATTCATAATGTACAAATTGTTTGCTTCTGAGCCCAATCTAAGGCACTGATGTTTACCTTTAAAACCCCTACTAGCTCCTGGACCAAACACATACAGGAATGCCCAGTGATTCAATAGCAAATTTGAAGGGCAGGTTTCCCCCATACCTGTACCTCCATAAAGAAACAAAATGCAGGCAGTTGCATTGATCCATAGCAACAGAGCAGCTGTGGCCATTTTTGTCTCCACCAGAAGCAAGGGCGGGGAGGCATAAAGCTTTATTGCCACAGTAATCTAAAGAGCAAACTATAGAAATGTGTTGCTTTGAATGAAGCTCATATGAAAAGCAGTAAAATAAAAAGTACTTACAATTAGTGGGATCTGGTGGACAATTCCCTCATTTGTCACCCATCATCCACACTTCCCATTCTCACACAGCCTGGGCTCCACCTATTGTTTCCCATAGCCCACTGCAGGTGCAAGGCTATCCAGCCTTTTTTTCCAGCAGGCACTATCTTCCCTTGTCTTTCCTCAGTACACCAACTTGTTACAGTGTAAAAGAACGTAAAACATTAAACTGCCAAACATGAAAGCACACAATACTTGATACAGACAGAACTATTGGTAGGGCAGTCGTTTTTAGGGACTGATCCTGACACTAACACAAACTCCACATAATCTACATGGATTCTGCAATGGAGAAGAATTTGAAAAGTAGTGTGTGACATAGTGTGGGGGACAAAAGGGAGGAACCCTATGCCAGGGGGCCAATACCACCCCCTAGAATATCTTTCAATCCTGGTCTATACAGGTCAATCCCCATATCCACGGATTTGGTATCCACAGTTTCATTTATCCACAGCTTTAAAAAAGTTCTCTCTAGGCATTTCTAAGCCCTCCAATGAGATTCTGTAGTCAACCTCTGGTGTTTGTCTCATTGATTTCCTATTATCTGCAGTTTAAATTTAAGGTCTTGGAATGAAACCCCCCCCCCCAGATACAGGGGTTGACCTGTATTTAGAAAATCAGCTAAGTCAGACAGTCTATATGTGACCAATTTACAATAAGAAAGTGTTGAATGAGTACCTATAAATTATTAATGAATCTCCAAGTAGTTGCCCCTCCACATGCATGGCTTTCACTTTCGTGGTTTCTTCTATTTGTGGTTTGCTCAGCAAGCACCCCGTTTAAATCAGCTTCTCTCCCTCACACACAAAGGAGAGGAGCCGATTTAAACAAAGTGCTCCCTGAGCAAACTGTGCGCCTAACTCCCTGCTCTCCTGGGGCTTGGCTCCATTTGGAGTGGAGAGCCAAGCCCCGGGAGAGCGGGGAGTTCAGGGCAAAGGCACTTTTCACCCACCCCGGCTCTTCCCAAAGCAGTGATGGGGCTTTTCAAGCCTTGTTGCAGCTTTGGGAGGGTGGAGGTGGCTGAAAAGCCTCTGGGTTGCCCTCCCTCCACCACCACCCCTCCCTTCCTGAAGTGGCTATGGGGGTGCAGAGCCCCAAACCCACTTTGGGAAGTGTGAGGGGTGGATGGCAACCCTCCTCCTGCCCAGCCACCACCACCCCCGACCTAGCCAAAGAGGTTTTGGGGCTGCAGAGCCTCAAACCCACTTTGGGAAGTGATGTGGGTGGGTGGCAACCCTCCTCCCACCTGCCCCCCCCTGACCTTCCCAAAGAGGTTTTGGGGCTGCAGAGCCTCAAACCCACTTTGGGAAGTGATGTGGGTGGGTGGCAACCCTCCTCCCACCTGGCCACCCCCCCCGACCTTCCCAAAGAGGTTTTGGGGCTGCAGAACCCCAAACCTGCTTTGGGAAGCATGGGGGCTGGCGGCTGGGTGGGAGGATTTTCAGCCCCCCCCCCATGCTTCCCAAAGCCGCGATGGTGCTTGAAAAGCCCCCTCGCCACTTTGGAAGGGTGGGGGGTGGGTTGCAGGTGGGGGGAGGCCTATTTTTATTTGTGTTTTTTTCCACATTCACAGTGGTCTTGTGCCCCTAACCCCCGCGAATGTGGAGGGACGACTGTATCTTTGTACACTGGAAGGATGTAAACTGAAAAGATGACAATGTGAATTACTCAAAATTATCTAAGATAAGGATGTGAACATCTCAGTCTTAATTTCATTGTTTTTCCAGATTCCAACTACATGTTGTCAGCACGTGTGTTCCCGTGGTCCCTCTCAGCTGGGTTCTCCTGAGCACTACCCTCTTTGCAGTGTGCAAGGTACCCAAGAGTCACTCTGAGCCTCAAAGCTCTATTTACAGAACTTTATTTGCAGAGTGTATACAAATGAATAGCTGTCTGTCCACAGAATGATCTGACAGAGCCTCTAGCTGCAACTCCAACAATAACTCCCCACAAAGGATATAGGCTACACCCACTTATATATGTAGTCCATAGTATAGTTGCCTCATCCATGCTGTGTCATCTTGTTGCATCAGCCATGCTGTGTCATCCTGGGCATGTGATGTAGTGATGACAGTCCTTGTCTATCACTATGCAGCAATGTCTGCCTCACGTTGCATCATACAGCTTTTCAATAATCATGGTAGCCATATTCTGTCCTGTGAAATTTTGTCAGCTGGTCCTGCACTGACACATGTTCTTCCCATCTTTTTCTATCAGCTTGCAAGATTTGGGATGGGATGCAAAGAAAGTTAACACTGATATTCATGCACATTTTAGCACATTTTGCCTAAGGTGCTATTTGCAATTTTTTTACACAGTTTACCCAATTAACACATTTTCCCATTACTTAAGCAAGTTTGTGCAGATGTTTTCAATTGTGTGCATTTTGATCCTACACATTTTTAAAAGTGTGCACTGATTTGTGCACATTTTATTTCTCTTCATTTCTCCTTGATTAAGCTTCACAAATGTCTGAATTCTCAGGGCAGTGCACATTTCTCTTAATAATCTTGAGAGGTATGAAAAGGTGAGACTGTCAAATCTAAGAAAATTCTTTTTCATCTTTAACTAGAGGCACAGTCATACCTGCCACAACTACTACCTAGTACTTCACATGAGATTCAGTAGTCATTTTCATACAGTCTTCAGGGTGTTGGGTGTATGTCCGCAAACTCAGAATAGAATCCTTCCACAATTAATTAACTATTTTGTTAATTAGCACTTGCCTGCAGGATTCAGGCACACTGTTAATGTGCTATTAAATGGTAGACTCTTATAGGCAAGGAGGAGGAATTATCCCCCCCCCCTTTGGGCACACAGCAACTCAGTAGCAGAAATGGATTTCATTCTATAGCTTGAACTCTTCACCATCATACTGTATCACAGGACATTTCAGACAATTGGAACTTTTGGGTGTTCAGGTGCTTCCTTCCCCCCTGATAAACCATGCTAAATGCTGGTCCTGATGTGTTAGTTAAAATGCTACACACTGGCCACAATCCTGTTGGGAACTTACATCTTCATAAGTGGACTTATCTCTGTAGGGATTAGAATTGGGCATTCTAAAATTACAGTAGTTCTATAATGTCCATATTCAGTAAAGGGCTGCTTCTAAGTTGTGATGCAGGGGAGCCAGCAAAATGACTGGTACACATGGGGACCGATGCACAACAGGATTGATTCACAAGGGAACCAATGACATAGGACACCAACTAGGGAATGCTGGTGAACAATGGTAGAGTTTGATGTGTATTGGACCAAGCAAGATATACCAGGCTCATGACTCATTTTATGAAATATGGCTTGCACAAGCCATCTACCAAGGCTGTAATGGCCTGGTGCATTACCTACAAGCATCTGAAGGAAAGGAAAGAGATGCAGCATTATTGAGGCCTATGGAAATGTATCATAGAATCATAGAATTGCAGAGTTGGAAGAGACCACGAGGGCCATCCAGTCCAACCCCCTGCCATGCAGGAAATCACGATCAAAGCATCCCCGACAGATGGCCATCCAGCCTCTGTTTAAAGACCTCCAAGGAAGGAGACCCCACCACGCTCCGGGGGAGTGTGTTCCACTGCCGAACAGCTCTTACTGTCAAAAAGTTCCTCCTAATGTTGAGGTGGAATCTCTGTTCCTGGAGCTTGCATCCATTGCTCCGTGTTCCAATCTCTGGAGCAGCAGAAAACAAGCTTGCTCCATCCTCAACGTGACACCCCTTCAAATACTTAAACAGGGCTATCATATCGCCTCTTAACCGTCTTTTCTCCAGGCTAAACATACCCAGCTCCCTAAGTCTCTCCTCATAAGGCATCGTTTCCAGACCTTTCACCATTTTAGTTGCCCTTCTCTGGACACACTCCAATTTGTCAATATCCTTTTTGAATTGTGGTGCCCAGAACTGGACACAGTATTCTAAGTGAGGTCTGACCAAGGCAGAATAGAGTGGCACTATTACTTCCCTTGATCTAGACACTATACTTCTATTGATACAGCCCAAAATCGCATTGGCCTTTTTAGCTGCCGCATCACACTGTTGGCTCATGTTCAACTTGTGGTCTACTAGGACTCCTAGATCCCTTTCGCACGTAGGACATTTTCAGACAGGCAAAAATCGCTCTTTGCCGCGCGAGCAGCCTCCCGAAACTGCTGCGCGGCAAGGGTCTTCTTCGGACGACGCTGTGCCTCTGGCGAAACCGTCTGTGTCACTTCCGTGAAGCTTGGGACGGCTCCGCGTCATATTTCAATCACGGAGGCTGCCCGTGATTGAAATATGACGCGGAGCCGTCCCAAGCTTCACGGAAGTGACACGGACGGTTTCGCCAGAGGCACAGCGTCGTCCGAAGAAGACCCTTGCCGCGCAGCAGTTTCGGGAGGCTGCTCGCGCGGCAAAGAGCGATTTTTGCCTGTCTGAAAATGTCCGTAGTCTCATTCAGCCAGGTCTCTCCCATCCTATATTTATGCATTTCATTTTTCCGCCCTAAATGCAGTACTTTACATTTCTCCGTATTGAATTTCATTTTGTTAGCTTTGGCCCAGCTCTCCAGTCTATCCAGGTCATTCTGAATTTTGATCCTGTCTTCTAGGGTATTAGCTACTCCTCCTAATTTGGTGTCATCTGCAAATTTGATAAGTATGCCCCTAATTCCCTCATCCAAGTCATTGATAAAGATGTTGAATAGCACTGGGCCCAGGACAGAACCCTGTGGCACCCCACTGGTCACATCTTTCCAAGACGAAGAGGAGCCACTGCTGAGCACCCTTTGGGTTCGGCCGGACAACCAATTACAAATCCATTGAACAGTTAACTTGTCTAGCCCACATTTTACAAGCTTGTTTGCAAGAATGTCATGGGGAACCTTGTCAAAGGCCTTACTGAAATCAAGGTATGCGATGTCCACAGCATTCCCTTCATCTACCAAGCTGGTAACTTCCAACCTCCATATGCACACATATGAAACGTTCTCATGTGGAACCGTTTTTCTCACAGTGATTGTCCAGTATGTGAATAATACTAAATTCAGACTATAAACTCAGAGATACTGTATCTATATGTAAAAATGCTGAGGCTAATAGATATGTGAAGGTTTACTTCTTGTGGGTGCTTTTACTATCCCACACTTTTTTAAAAAAAACCAACACCATTAAATTAAAAATACACCTTCCCATTATTTCTTAAGCCCTTTATTTCTTTGCTATCTTGTATTCTTACAGTATACTATGGAATTGGAGTAAAACAAACCAGAGATTTCTGTAAGGAAAAACAAGGACACTGTAATATTTTTTTTAAAAAAAAAATCAGGATAGCTATACTAGCATACTGTATGTCAACTTAAAATGTCAGGCATGTTTTAAAGTCTATGCTATTGTTCGGTACTATATGCTACCACACCTTTAAGCAGGTCCTTCAGACCTATTGTTGCTTTAAGAAAACACGTATGTGATCATTGTAGCTTCCTCCAGCTATCCAAAACCTCAAGCCATTTTCCTCCACCCCACTTTACCCACAGGCTGGCTCTGAGGGCTTTACTTGCAGTCTTGCCCCTGCTTGCTATTCGCTGAAGTTGGGTCATTTGGGGACTTCTCCCAGGATTTCATCTGCAGTTCTCAATCCAGCGTAGCAACTCCTGTTGCCTTGGGTCTCTTGCAACTCACTGTCATTTTTGGCTAGGTCCCTCCTGAGGGCGTCTTCAGAAGTCTCTTATTCCAGATTTGCTGACATTTTGCAGCTTCTTTCAAGTGATTTCAGCTCCTGGCATGGTTTAGTTTTGTTCCCCATGCTACTTAACATATACATGAAACTTCTGAGAGAGTTTTGGGGGTCTGGTGCCATAGAATATAATGAATTTAAATTTTGAAAATAATGGATTTGCTTTCTCTCTTTTGAGAGAAAACTTTGTTTGAATGGAAATGGAGGAGAAAGAAATAGTAAGTGTGAGGGTAAGATGAGATGAGAGGAAGAGAAGTAAAGAAGAGAAAGAAGATTGAGAGATAGAATGAGGTAGGACTTTTTCTAACGGTTAAAAAAAACCTGAGCGGGTCAGGAGAAGAAGCCCCATTTCAGATAGCCCTGTCCTCCTCTGTCCTCCTCCCAACCATCCCCCGTGCTGCTGGAGCCTCTTTTTATTGACAGAAAACCTCCATCAATAAAAAGCGGTGCCGGTAGTATGGGGGAATGTTGGGAGGGGGTCGGGAGGAGGACAGGGCTGTCTGAAACAGGGCTGTGTAAGTGATAAAGCCCCGTTCTTCTCCCGACCACCTTGGGGATTTTTTTCAACCATTTGAAAAAGTCTGTAGTTATAAGAAGAGTAGAAGAGGTGTGTTTGGAAGAAAGAACTTTTAGTGAGTATACACTATTACCAGACTTCCAATGAAAGTTCAAAATATGTTTTTTCCCTCTCTTTTTTTCATTTAGAGTTATTGTTATAGGTTACATTCAATGTTGGACTCGAATTTGTTGGATCTTTCTATGTTTTGTTTGCTTTATTCTGTATGTTTGAATCACTATTTGAAATAAATAAAAATATTTTAAAAATACAAAACCATGGTTTGGTTGTTATTGTTCTGAATTAACTCACAAACCTGTATGAATGACACATCACACCACTTTCCTTTTTTAACTGAAATTAAGTTGACTAAAAAAACTTGACAGCTAACCCCTGCTTTCCTCCTTTCTCTAAATCTTACTCCAACTGGCTCTAACTAATGGAACTAATTGCTCATCTTTGGCTGAGCCAGCACAGTCCCTTTTCAAATTACATTCAAACTCACAACCAGTCACAAGTCCTCTCCAACATGTCATGCTCTTACCTACTTCCAACAGACCATTGGCCTAAATATCTCTGCTACGTGCAATACTTAACTTTATCTTACTTAATTTCCTTTAACAGACATTCAATAACATATTTGGATAAATACGAAACTTCAGTTTCCCCACTGTCACTGTAGTCATTGCCTTTCTCATGCTCTCAAGGCTCTTCTCAGACACTTCTGAACCCTGGGTTAAGTCCTTCCCCATTCTTTGTCAGAATCCATTCAGGATTGCCTGAATTTCATTCCAACTCTTTTTAAGTGTTGAACCTGACCTTGTATTCCAGGAGTGGGCAAAGCATGCCCTCCAGATTCCTCACCATTTAGTTACAATGGCTAGAGTGGTGAGAAGTGAAGTCATAGAATCATAGAATCATAGAATCATAGAATTGCAGAGTTGGAAGAGACTACGAGGGCCATCCAGTCCAACCCCCTGCCATGCAGGAAATCACGATCAAAGCATCCCCGACAGATGGCCATCCAGCCTCTGTTTAAAGACCTCCAAGGAAGGAGACCCCACCACGCTCCGAGGGAGCGTGTTCCACTGCCGAACAGCTCTTACTGTCCAAAAGTTCCTCCTCATGTTGAGGTGGAATCTCTGTTCCTGGAGCTTGCATCCATTGCTCCGTGTTCCAGTCTCTGGAGCAGCAGAAAACAAGCTTGCTCCATCCTGAACAGTCCAAGAACAGTTTCTGGAAGGCTGTGTGGTGTCCAGTCCTGTTATAATTCTGTCATATTCTCTCCAGCCAGAACCCTTTTGGCAGTCAACCAGTTGTGGAATTAAGCCATCATGACACTTCCTCACTGAAACCCAGCATGACCTATCCAGAAGTGGGGGAAGTTACTTTTCTTGGACTGCAACTCCCAGCATCTGAGTGCTACGTGAATTATTCTGGAAGCTATAGTCCAAACAAGTAGGCTTTCTGACATCTGCTGTAAACAACCCAGCCCTGAGGAGAGAAAGCTGGGGCCCTGGATCTCAAGCATCTAGGAACGGATGAACTCTCAAACTGCAGCTTTTAAAGCTGCAGCCATACACTCTTCAGTTCTCATTTCCTTCATATTTTGACATTTTATAAAGGAGCTTTAAAAGGCCTTTCATGCTTTATTTTATTCAGGAATGAATACGAAGGGCAATAAGAGGAATGCACACAGCTGAGTAAGTAAAAGAAGAGACCAAAATGAAGGATCACTTGACAGGAATGCACTATGTGCTGCTGGCAGAAGCCCACAATTCACTTCTTTATCCAGATGCTTCATTTTTAAAGTCTTATGTTAAATGGTAAACAAAGTACTTCTTTATTTTTAGACTGCCTTTGACTCCATGCCATAAAAGATTTTCTTTTCTGTGTTCTGTTAAAAACTAGAAGCAAGCCAAATGTTTCTCACAAGAAGAGTTCTTGCCTAAGAAGATTTCTGAGATGTCTTTTTCTTTTTCTCTCTACCACCCCCTCCCCGCAAGACAAAGAGGGTCACTTAGTTTTCAGAATTTCTACTCAATATTTTCCGCCAGTTGGGGGGGCACTTGTCTTGGGTGGTGGTGGAAGTACCATTTCCACATCCTCCAACATTTCACATATGAAAACTAGGACACAGTTGGCCAAGAAACTTCAAAGGACTTTATCAAACGTGGCAAAAATAGCGGGACTACAATGTCACGGTAGTGTGAATGGGCCCCACTACTGCATCATGTCACGATTATCCCATTCCCCAGCTGTGAAAAACCCATCACTTTTAATTGATGGCTTAACCCATCAATAGATCTTCATTAGCGCTGTTTTTCTGTTTTTGCGTTATTGAAAGTGTGCAAATGGGCTGTCGTCAGCGAGGAAACTTCTGGGTGAGAACAAGAAAACAAAGCACAGGACTCTCTTTTTATGCACTGCCCCATTTTGCTGGCAAGTTTTTAGGTTTGCACTGCCCTGTTTTGCTGGCAAGTTTTTAGGTTTGTTTCAGTGCTTGTGTGTTTGTTTTGTTTCTTAATTTAGCTATTTTTAGACTTTTAAGCATGCTCATGTCTTCTCGCAAGAGAATGCTATGGAATTCTGGGATTTGTAGTTTTGTGAGATATTTAGCTTTCTCTACCAGAGAGCTCAGGTACCACAACAAACTACAAATCCTAGGATTCCATAGGATGAAGCCATAATAGTTAAAGTGGTGTCAAACTGCATTATTTCTGCAGTATGACAGCTGCCAGAGTGAGGCAGCCACCTCAGGCAGTTGATGCTGCTTTTCATAAAAGGGTAGCAAACTGTTACAGTATATTAGTTAGGTTTTTTTTAGTGTTTCTTAGGATTTTTGTTTTTTTTAACTGCCATGGGGAGTGAGAACAGAGCTTGCAAGTAATGTCATTACCTGTTAACTAATTAATTTTTGACAGTGAGGTTTTAATTAAGGACTTTTTCGGATGGGGTTTTATAATGCTAGCAGCCTCGTCCCCGTTGCGAGGCTGCTGCGCTGCAGGGCGTCCCTTTCGGATGACGCTCTCCCCTGCCGATACTGTTGAGTAATCAACTTTTGTGATTAGAAAACCACCAAATATAATGCTGCAGCATCTCCACGGTTACGCAACAGTATCGGCATAGGATCAGCAGGGGAGAGTGTCATCCGAAAGGGATGCCCTGCAGCGCAGCAGCCTCGCAACGGGGACGAAGCTGCTAGTGTTATAAAACCCCATCCGAAAAAGTCCTAAGTTACATTTCCAGAGTAACATAACAAATAAGAGCCAAAAGGACATTTTAATGTATTTTGACAGAACTATAAAAAGTTTTATATAGTTCCCATATTTGCCCTAAGGTGTTGCTCGCCTGCCCACCCCCCGCCACCACACCTATAAGGAATATGGAGGTATTTTCACCATGTTTACGGTTTTTATAAAAAGGTCCCTCCAGGGCCTACACTGGCCCTGGGTACATGCAAAGTGTGGTGGAAATGTATCCAACGTCCCCTAGCGGACATTTTGGAGCATTTCGTGGCAAAAGAAAATACAATTTTTTTTGCAAAAGTTGTTTTTAACAGCAAAGGGGCTCTGTAGGGTCACAAAAACGTTCCTGGAGGGCTGTACTTTGCCCATCCCTGCTGTAAGGAGTACCGTAACAGAAATGAGCTAGTTTTAGAAAATAACTTTCCAACTTCTCTGTGTGAGAGGTGCTGGTGGGATTTTTCTGCCCCAGGCTCCAAATTAAGTTGACTGGTCTTAATAACACACACAGTAATTTAGGAGAGAGGACACAATTTTCTGCATCTGAGAAACCTGTCTAGGACCAACTATACCAAGAATCACAGCCTAGGCCTCTTCCCTCCACCAATTTATATACAATCAGCCCTACGTATCCACAGATTCTGCATCCATGGATTTATCCATCCACAGCATGAAAATGTTTTTTTTTAATCCACAAATCAAGCCTTGATTTTGCCATGTTATATAAGGGACGGCATTTTACTACACCATTGTATATAATGGGATTTGGGCATCCATGGATTTTTGTATCCTTGGGGGAGCCTGGAACCAAACCTCAGCAGATACCAAGGACCCACTGTATTACTGAAGAATCTTTTCCCTTCTTCTGTTGAGGCATAGAAAGATGCGCTGTGTCCACCACGACCACCTGCAGAGTGGTTCCACATTGACAGAACACCAAGGAGAAGGTTTCTGAAGAGACTTCTGCAAAAGACTTCAGGCTGAGAAGGAAAATTTCCTTCACCCCAGCACACTGCCTTGAGCTCTGGCTTGCCAAATAAAGACAGCAACAAGGCCAGGCTTCACTCAACTTGAGGGCATTAATCTTTGTTTGCAGTATATTTACAATATATATATAGAGGACAACTGTCTCTAATGCTCATAAATCTCTCTCAAACCAACAAACTGCTTCACCAACCACCATCCACAACAAACCCACACGGGAGATAATTTCCATCTCCTTTTTATAGGCAGTTAAACAATGCCTGTTACATCAGGCATCTCAGATGTGCATACTCTCAAGTGCTAACTCACACACACACCTGCCACTGGAGCTTAACTACTTTCATTACTAAGCTTACAGCTCCATCTTGTGGTCACATCCATGTCATTTCCTGACAGAGGCATCTGCGTTTTGGCCAGAGAAGACTCTGGAACTAGACAGTGGCTGTGAGCCTCAGCAAGCAACCAGCGATCCCTCATGCTGGGTACGTTACTGTACTATGATTTAATAGCCATCATTGAATTCTATAGAATCCCAGAATTTATAGTTTGGAGAGGGGCATTTAGAACTCTCAGCCAAGGAGCTCTAGTGCACTGCCAGACTCCAAGCCCTAGCATTCCACGGGATACAGCCATGGCAGTTAAAATGGAATATAGTGCTATAATTATATGGTGTCTATGGACTAACTAGCTCTGCTCTAAGTACTTTTTCCCAGTCTTTGCTCCCATTAGGGGTTGTAAACAGTCCATGATTTTTAAGCTGTTCTTTGTATTCTATGTCCACAAAGAAGTCCTTGTTCAAAATCTGTTTGGGTGTTGTTTTTTTTAAGAAATTATGTTTAAACAAAGAATAATAGGATTGGAGTTTCCTCAGTCAAATTCTTTGTTCCAACTTCTTCAGAAAAAAATAAACCCCCAGTGGACTTGAACAAGGAATGCAAATTTTAGCCTGTTTTATACTGCAGCCTTTGTGCAGTGTGATGCCTTAGAGGATGAAAACATGCTGCACTGAACACCTCTGCTGCAAAGCAAATGACTGGGTAAAGAGAGTACAATATGCTAGTGCTACCAGAGCAGTATCTATAATTATCACGATCACCATTATTCTCCAATCCTTTAGTTAAAAACATTAAATGATGCATCTTCTAAACATCCATGTTCACAACATAGCTGTAGCAACACTCACTTGCCACGATTACCCAAGTTGAAAAGGGTTAACTTTAGCCCACATTTCTATTGCTGGCCTAGATTCCCCCCCCCCTCCCGCACTAGATGAGGTGGAAGCTTCTATTGGCAACTAGAATATGGGTCTGGGAGTTGTTCAGCAAGCAAGCTTAGCAGTGTGGCATTGTTGCAGAGGGGAAAAAACAAACCAGATCCTTTTGGGGTCAAATTAACAACCATTTAACAGAAACATTCTCCCCAGCCCAGGACTTTCAGTAGAGACATTACCTCTTGGGAACAAAAAAGCCACTCCACAATGGGAAATTGGGGAATAGAAATGGGTGGCAGGGAAAGGTTTAAATGGGAAAGCAATGAGAATCTGTCTTAAGCTTTGCCTTTACTGGTTCTTAATATGGACCTGCCCCCTTTTAAAGAAAACAAGTAGAACTTTGGGAAGGAGAGGATCAGGTTCTAGAACAGCTTCACGTTTTAGAAACCTCAGTAAGCAGAGTCGGCTCTCTATGTCCAGAGATTTGGCATCCACAGATTCCACCATCCATGACTTGAAAATATTACACACACACACACACAAATCCAAGAAGCAAACTTTTATTTTCCCATTTTATATAAGGGACACCATTTTACTATGCCATTGTAAATAATGAGACTTGAGCATCCATGGATTTTGGTATCCACAGGGGGTCATGGAACCAAACCCCAGTGGATACCAAGGGCCCAATGTACTGCAGTATATGGCTTAGATCTCTGCTGAGTGTGAATACATTTCCAATAGCAAATTGAACCTTCTGTATTCCCAAGGGTACATATATACTATAGCCTATGGCTAATGTGGAAACTCTGGACCCTATTTTGAGCCCCTACCCGTCGCTCAAAGACCTCCCAGACCCTCCATGTTGTTTTTATAATTGGTGCAATTTTCCAGCAAGTTTCTTCCTGAAAACTGTACAGAAAATCTCCCCAATAGGTGAATGTGCGAAATCACCCAACCCGACCCATACTATCTCCTCAACCTGCCCCACTGCCCACAAATACCTCTATTTTCTCTGTAGTCCCTCACAAATAGGCAGTTACAATTTTGAGAAGGACTACAGTAAAAAAACAGAGATATTTGGGCTTGTATCCCATCAGGAGCATTGCAGACATCAGATCTCCATTCTGAAACTTATCAGGTCTCGCCTGAGATATTTTGCTTCCTATGGTAAGGGAAAGATGGCTTCCTCAGTCCACCAGCACCATTTCATACAACAGAAATCAATCAAAATGTCAGTTGAATTTAACTTTCCCACAATCCCTGAGATTTCCTGCATTTCATGTCCTCCCCACCTTCCAATACCTGCCCTCGTCAGGAATCTACCTCACTCTGCCTAGCTAGCCCTGGAAACATTTCAACATGAAGAAGCTTTCCCTGGAGGGTATGGGGAGTGTACATAACTGGCCTATGTTTGCACGCAGTGTTAATTTAATATACAGCAGAGTTGAGTAACTTCTGGTTTTCCATTGCAACTTCCAGTGTGTGTGTGATTTCAAGTTGCCAGTTGACTTATGGCAACCCCATTAATTTCATAGGATTTTCTTAGGCAAAGAATACTCAGAGGTGGTTTTACCAGTTCTTTCCTCTGGAATATTCTACAGCACTCTGGTATTTATTGGTGGCCTTCTGTCCAAGTACTAACCAGAGCTGATCCTGCTTAGCTTCCAAGAGCAGATGAGATCTGGTGCCTTCAGGGTATATAGGCCTTCTGTCAGCCCCAACCAATATAGCCAAAAGTGAAGAATGATTTGAGTTGCAGTCCAACAACATCTGGAGGGCCACAATTTAGCTCCCCACCCTGGATTGCACTCACAGTGTATGCTCTGAATAGCAAAGATGCTATATTGAGAAGAAATAATAGTTTTGAATACAAGCACTGCACTACCATTAGCAGCAAGAGCCCTAAGCAGTCATTACTTGCATGGAAAATTATAATTCTATTTTGTGCAGAAAACTTAGAGAATCCCACCCCCCCCTCAGCAGCAGAAGTTATCTCTCTACATGAGAGAAAGGGCTTTCGTGATTTGGGGCTAGATCTAACTGCATAGGCCTGTGGATCCTTTATACATGTGTTTATGTCTAGATCCGTCATACAAGAGGTTACTGCATAGGACTATTGATAAAATATATCCTAAGGCTGAACCAGCAATTATAATGCAGCACAGTGAACATTGATTTGGCCTTCTCTAAAGATTCCAGCACATTCTGGGTCTTTCTCTTCCTCTCTCTCTCCTCCACTCTTAACTACCTCCAATAGAAATAACTGTGCACCTTCAAAGCGGCTGCAGTTCTCTTTAACAGCCTCATAAAATTCAATTTGCTGAATGCCAAACTGCAATCTAAGCTAGAAGTGTTAAGTGAATTGATTCGGCTTTCACACAAATTGTCAGGAATGATTTGGTGGCCACTGACATTTCAGTGTAATGTAAGAAGTCTGAAGTATTTTTCACACTACTTATTTAGCAATAGCATGCTCCTGTTTGTATAACACTTTAAACTCCTATTATTCTTCTCTTACTTGCCCATATTGTGTACGTGCATTGAACACTTGGAACTATGCAGCTTCTCATACCAGCTATTTTCTCCTTAGAAGCAATATCCCCAGTTAAGAAGAAAAGCACTGAACTAGTCTATACATCTCACCAAAGAGAAAACAGAGTTCCATGAAACATACACACAATCCTCCATCATCCCTGTTGTGGGCCTCATCTCATGCAGTCACCAATGTAGTATTTGCACAATATAACTAGCAGCTAAACCAGCAGTTTAGGGCATAGCATATTGGTTTTTAAATGGAGTAAAGGACAGCAATTTTTGAAATGTTGCAGCTTGGCCTTCCTGCTGCACTGCTACTTTTTACTTCGGACTGCGGTATGCCCCTTAGTTAGAGAGTGAGAAATATGAGTGTTGAATTTAGGAATATGACAGAGAGAGATGAGTTAGAGTTAGTTAGTTAGGGTCTGACGGGATTTAGATGTGTTAAATAAGTACTCTTCAACTGTTATATTGTATTTCTCTTTAATAAATTATTTTTGTATTATACACCTGTGCATCTGGGCATGCTACACTATTGCTATAGGTCGAGTTCAAGCAGATGGTGTCTATGGTGGCTGCAGTAGTTCAAGGGTGGTGGTGCCTAGCTGTGGGATATAGGAAGAAAGTATCATACAGGAACCACAAGGACATCTAGAAGTACCCCACAAATGGTACTGGCAGTAGTGGGGCAAATGGAGTTCCCCACACTTGATGCCATGGTGGTGGGATAAGTAGAAGTTCTCACCACTCTCAGTAAAGCTGGCCAAAATGTTTTACAGAAAGGTTGCAAGATGAATAACTTCTTCACAATCAAATGCAAGCCACCATTATTGGACCAGGTGAAGTGCAGATGAAGTAATTTTTAAATGTACCTAAATACATCTGTGTTATTTTTGTTTTCAAAGTGATTTTAATAAGAATACACTCAAAATTATGCAAAGCAGGAAAGCATTCAAAAGGCTTTGAAACACTTTATCTTTAATTTGACAGCAATGTGTCTAACAGGTAAGATTAATACAAGAAACATCAATTAATAGCATGTCACAACTAACTTTTCCAGCTGTCTTTTCTTAGTAGCTATGGGCCCATCTACATGGGGGAGGGATGGATTACCTCGTAGTAATGGCATTTTGCAGCAGCAGTGACATGTCTTAATGGTGTTTTTGGCCTCAGAAGCCCCCATAAGCTTCGCATTCTAGATGGTGGCCATGAGTGATTTACTCACATTAGATCTTTACCACCATCAATTAAAAAAAAAAAACTTTATCCAAGGTGTGCTGGAATGATATAGTGATTTTCCGATTTAACAGGAAAGCAAAACAAAAAAACCCACCCCATTTTATCACCTTAGTGATTGCTCACTAAGGCGAAAATCCAACATGGCTGCAGCAGGTGCTTGCCCTGTTAGCAAGCCCCACCCCCGCTCTCGCCCAGCCAATCAGCTTTGCACTTCCCTTTGAATCGCTTGTCCTTCGCTTGTCCCAATGAGCAGGAATGTGCACCCCCCTTGCTGTTTTTTTAAAAACTATGGGAAAAGCCATTTTGGGCCCCCTTCCTTCTGAATAGTGTGGATTGGTGCATGATCTCATTTAGATAGGTAGGATTCCCAGCGAATTCCATGAGGGGTTTTTGACTGTTTAGACAACCCTTATGTTTCATGTTGTTGTTGTTGTTGTTGTGGTGCCTTAAAGCCATTCCCAACTTATGGCAACCCTAAAGTGATCGTATCACTGGGTTTTCTTGGCAAGATGTAGTATGACGTGCCCAAGGTCATCTTTCATATACATGTTAAAATTCTGACTTATTCTGCCTGAACAGAAATTATCAGCTTCATGCAGTGTGACTACAGCCCCCAATTACTGGGGTGGGAGGACGTAAGAAACAAACTCCCCAACACCAAACAAAAAACAAAATTCTTCTAAAGAGAACTGTTTTCACTAGTAACCTAAAGGACCAAAGACAACAGGCTAGGTGGGCCTTTTTAGAAGTAGCAACCTTAGTATTCCTATACTCAATAGCTGATAATTTGCATATCTTTCTATGAATTAAGCCATAGCTTGTAATCATGTCATTTCCTGTTTGTTGGTCTGAGACACCTCATCATCATCATTTATTTATTTATACTGTATAGTGCCACCACTGTGCATGATGCTTTACAAGTAAAAAAACAACAAAACAGTTCCCTGCCCTCAGGTTTCTAATATAATAGGACAAGACACAAAAGGAAAAGCAGATGGCAGTGTGGGAAGGGATTAAGTCCAGCAGATACTGCATCTTCTTCTTTCCCCACAAGCCCACAGCAGTGGCAATTGGGATGGAGAGAGGGCCTTTCATCTGCTTCTGATCTGCTCTCTTCATCAGTCAGCCTGCAGTTAGGACATTATCAGATGCGGAAAAAATCACGACGTCGGGGTAGCATGAGTGGGCCCCACTATTACACAATGTTGTCGTCGTCGCGTTCTTACTCTGTGCTCCAGCCATGAAAAAGGCATTATTAGCAATTCACAGAAAAAGCCATCAATATATCATCAATAGCGCTTGTTTCACAGTATTGACTGCATACAAAACCACGTCCCATTGTAATCATGAGATTACAGCATTAATGGGCGCTACAGCAAGAAAGCTTCCAGGTGAGAATGTGAAAACAAAGCACAGGACACTCTTTTTAATGAAATGTCCCCTTTAGTTTGCATGGTTTTAGGTTTGTTTCAGTGCTTGTATGTTCATTTACTTTGTTACTTAAGGGGTTTTGGGAGTTTTAAGTGCTCTCACATCTTCTCACGAGAACTGCCGAAATCTCACACATGCCAAATTGTGGAAGTAAACTCCTGTTCTTAAGCACTAGTGGTTGTTGTGTGATAATTCTATGGCATTTCTTTCACGGGATTACAGTTATATGTGATAATAAGTGTTATAATGCCGCAATGTTCCCGCTATCTTCATTTGTGGAATTACAGCATTTTTAGATGCCAGTCTGGTAATGTCCTTAATCTGAGTTTCTTTGTCCTCCAGCTTGCAGTTCTTCCCTTTCTCCTCCACATCTGAAGAGTGAATGCTTGTGCAGCCTCTCACTGAGAGATATTATATAACCTTATATTTGTGAGTAAACCTACTTTATATATTTTACCAAAAAGTCTAGCCTGCTTCTGTCTACACCTGCTACACCATCTGTGGGGGTGGGGGTAATGTGGGACTGGTTATTGCTGTCATGCCACATGAACCTAATGAAGGTATGGAATCTGAGGAGGAGGACATGGCAGAGGATAGCCCTAGGGACCCTGGCACAGGTTTATCTACACCTGCACCAGCAGGGAATCCTGCCAACATAGAGTCTCTAGCAGAGGAAGAGCCTGGTCCTAGTGGATTGGCACCAGTCCCAGCAGCGAGGCCTGCCAACTCAGATAAGGAGGTGGAAGAGGAGACGGACTTACCCATACCATCCTTCAGCCAAGAGAGATTGTAAAAGGAAGCCCTGAGGAGATCAATGAGACTTTATCTGAAACACCAGCTCATTAAGAAGCACCCGGGATAGCCCTGATTGCTATATACATGCCTTGGGGGAGCTATGGAGGCTTTGTCAGAGATCAACTGATCCTACTGATGAAAGCTTCATATTGGTTATCTTTGACTCCATGTCCCTGCTGTCTTAGTTCCTGTTTAGGCCTTGGACTGATCCTGACTATGCTGTTGCCTGATCCTGTTGACATGCGGACTTGCTTCTGGACCTACACTGACTTCTGTAAGCCTCTGACTTTTTTGGATGGTTTACTGGACTATTATTTGCATTTCCCTGTTTGCTTCTGCCGATTTTTATCAGGGCTTTGTTTCAACTGTTTTGTTATTATGAAGAGTTGGCTTCTTTCCCAGGCATTGCTTTATCAACTTCTAAGCTGTCTGTTGATACTTTTGCCAGCAACTGGCTGCTTTCCCTGACAACTGCTCATCTTTTGTTTACCAGTATAATTACTGTGATTGTGAGATACTCTACTGTCTCTAACATTTTCCAATTGGTCTTACAGGAAAACCATTCCACATAGAAGCCCTCACAGTTAAAAAAAAAATACTGCTCTTATCTTACTAACATAGTATACCACAGATAAGAAAGAACAGGGTGGCTATTTGTCCTGCTTTGGAGTGTACATTTATTTGAAGGGCTGCCAGAGAACAGTTGTCTACTCCAAGACTGGAGAACCTTTTGCCCTGCAGAAGTTTTGGACTTCATCTTCCAGAATCCCACACCAAAATGGGAAATGGTAAAAGTTTATAGACACTGTAGTCCAAACACCTGCAATAGTAAAGATTCCTCAGACCTACTCTACTTGAAAATATCTGCTATTTCAAAGGTGGGGAACTTTCAAGCCCAAGGGCTGAATTCAATTTTAGAGATGTTCTTGGTGGCCACATTCCAAACGTCTCACAAACTGTGACTAAATCTAAGTTGGATTCTAACCTTTTAGAATGGTGAAAACACTGTACAAAAGTTAGGAGCCCCCAAAGATGGTGCCGGGGGGAAAATATTGTGGGGAACTTCAAATCTGGGATTCCACATTCCTGCTTCTATTTGGAGGGCTGTCTAGTCCAAGGCTGCTTTCAGGATAAAGATTGGAGAACAAGGCCCTTAAAGTTGTTCATCATCAATTCAGACCTGGACAAAAGGCTGAGCGGGAAGATTGGTCACTTTCGACTTTATCACACAAGGCTGGTAAAGCACTACTTCCATGGGATAATGGCATCTTTGGCTGTTAATTACGGTGCGACACTGTGTCTGTTCTGTAGCTGCTTTGGATTCCATCTGTTCCTTGAGTGCTCCTTTTCAGTGACAGGTAAAACCCAACAATACCTTCCAATTGTGCTACTTTTCCTCTATGGATTTCCATGTGATATGTGCCTCCTGCTGCAGTTCCACTTCTCAGGCAGTCACATGGAGTCAGTGGGTGTGATTCTACTCCTTTCCCCCCTTCCCTGCCATTCCCAAGCAGGCTATTTTACTTTTATTTTCTATTTCTTTTCTTTTGCCACAATAGCAAAATTAGCTTCAGTCTCTTCTAGACCGCATTTTTTTCCTTATAACTTTTGCCATCTTGACTTCACACTTTTTAAATAAATATTTCTATTAAAATGCTGCAGTCATCATTACAATAAAACATTCTGATTTTCTCAATTCTACACAGCAATATGGCACTTATATGCACTTATATACCAGTAAAGATGATAATTCTACATATATCACATATTACATTTCATATTATCCCCCCCTTTTCAACTTCCCACCCAACAGTTACTGGGATCAATTTTCGTATATACAGTATTACCATTCTAAAAATACAGTATGCAAAATGTTCCACAATATTGAAAAAGTCAAATCATACACAAATTATTTTTATATGCTTTATCTACAGATTTTCAATACATCATTTGTACCTCTGCTCACTATTCAGACTCAATATCATCGCCATTGATTATTTATTTAATTATTTGTTTATTCCTTCATACTCAGTTGATTATCTCAACTTTACAGCCGCATCTCTTTTCCAGAAATATATTAAATGCCTTCCGACATTCATGATGGTCAGACAGAGTACTTTGCCTTATGAAGTAAGAAAGTTTGTACATTTTTTGTATATCTAACGGTTTTATCAGTCATTCATCTAATAACGGTGTATCTTTGGTTTTCCATTTAAGCAAGTAATATTCTGGCAGCCATCACCATATATAGCAATTATTTTTCCTTAGATTTTTAGCCTGGTTCATCAATAATATTTAAAAGAAATAATTCCAGTTTCAGTTGTATTTTTATTTTTAACATTTCACAAATTGCCATGTGGATTTGTTTCTTTTCTTTCTTCCTTCCTTTTTTTACGTCCACCACAAATGAAAAGTACCATTTTTGTTCTCACATTTCTAGCATCAATAGGTTTGGTTTTGGTACATCTTGTCTTCACTCTGATGTTGCTTGTGCACACATTTCCCAGTTTTCGTCTCTGAAATATTAGAAAACATACTGGACTTTTTCGGACGTCTAAAATGCAACGGAAGCAGCCTCGCCACGTTGCGAGGCTGCTGCACTGCAGGGCGTCCCCTTCGCATGACGCCCGTCCCTGCCGGTACTGTTGTGGTACCACAGGGACATTTGAGTGTTATATTTCGGCGATTTTTACTCACAAAAGTTGATCGTGAGTAAAAATTGCTGAAATATAAAACTCAAATGTCCCTGCGGTACCACAACAGTACCGGTAGGGACGGGCGTCATGTGAAAGGGACGCCCTGCAGCGCAGCAGCCTCGCAACATGGTGAGGCTGCTTCCGTTACATTTTAGACGTCCGAAAAAGTCCTATATCATCTGAGGTGACTGCCTCATTTTGCCTAATGTTAGGGCTGGCTTTACTCCTTGTATATAAGTGCAAAATGTTCATAATGGCTTTCCAAATAGGTTATCCAGCAGCAGATACAACATGGTGACTATCTGCAACAGCTTGGAGCAAGCACTTCTCATAGAATCATAGAGTTGGAAAAGACCACAAGGGCCATCCAGTCCAACCCCCTGCCACACAGGAATGCACAATCAAAGCACTCCCAACAGATGGCCATCCAGCCTCTGTTTAAAAGCCTCCAGAGAAGGAGACTCCACCACACTCCAAGGCAGCGTATTACACTGTTGAACAGCATCTACCATCAGGAAGTTCTTCCTAATGTTGAGGTGGAATCTCTTTTCCTGTAGTTTGAATCCATTACTGCATGTCCTAGTCTCTGGAGCAGCAGAAAACAAGCTTGCTCCCTTTTCAATATGACATCCTTTCAAATATTTAAATGTTTAAATTATTAAATGTTAAAACATTTAAACATGGCAATCTTGTCAACTTTTAACCTTCTGTTCTCCACCTCCCTAAGCCACTCCTCATAGGGCATGGATTTTGAGGGCTTCAATTCCCAGAGTGGCTATGCAGATTGGCCAGTGACCACACTGGATGGAGATTCTGGGAGCTGTAGTCCAAAAAGTAACATTCCCAAACACTGCTTTTTGCCCAGTAAGGCATCACACACCCCTCCCCGTGCTTCTGACCACTAAGGGTTTTTTTTTTTCTCTTCATATTGCAAAAGCAATTAAGGTATGGGAGGAGATAATTGCATTTCAAAATGCACAGGAGTTCAGCCAGTGCTGCTTTTATTTCTTTTCCTCCCCTGAGGTCTGAATTCACATACATTTTTAAAGCCATCCCAGGAGGTAAGAGCTACTCCATATCCACCACCTTTCCTTGGTAACAATGAACTTGCTGTGTTTTCAAACAGATTAAATTTGTACTTTTTATGGGAAACATGGCCATTCAGAGAGACTTATGCAGAATTGCTTTGGAGACAGCCAAATCAGTGACCAGAAATAATGTAATTTCATCTGGTACAGCCAAGAAAGATACAGGGATGAGCAAGAAGAGTGATGCTTTAAACACACTTATTAAAAAAACAACAGCAGAGCTTTTAAAGATATTGAGGGAAATGGTCGGGAAAGAGTACAGAGGAACATGTGTAGTAAGAAAATAAGGCTGACATCCTGTTAGTGACACACACCACCATAACACTTTAGCACCATGGAGAGAGGAATTCATTACTTCCCTCACACATGACCCTTGTCCTTTCAAAACCCACCTATCTCTTGTTGCTCCCTGCCCCCCATGGCCATGGCTGGTGGAGAGCGGGAGACACACAACAGTGAAAGCCCCTTCGAGGACCTTGCGGGGGATCATCAAGGTATCCCAAAGAAAGCCTTTCTCAACCAAACCCTGCTTTCCACCAGCCACTACATGGCTGTTGTAAAACAAGAAGCTAGGCAAGTCTGAATATAGCCAGGCAATTGCAGCTCATGGAGTGCTGTGAGGAGATTCTATGGGTGGAAAGTATATAACCTAGAGGCTTGTCTGTTAAATACTTATATAGGACCAGTCAGAAACAGAGATAGAGCTTGTTAGGAATAAAGGGGTTGCCTAGATGGGAAGATATAATGCTGATTTTTGCACATTAATGCAAAATCACAGCAGCATTCATTTGTCTCCACAGTCCTTTGGCAAAATCGCAGGTATGCAAAGCTATCTGTGTTTGAAGTTCACATGCAGCCATACCTGCAAATCAACATGGTAGCTGAGAATGAATTACTCGTGTTATTATTCTCAACAAGTTGTCACTGCTGCACAGTATTTTTTAAAAAAAACTGTACATCAAAGGTGTACAAGTATGACCTTCTGCTTAAAAAAGCTGTTTGGTCACCTCAGCGCAGCAAAACAATGCACAATCAGCAACGTAAAACTCTAAAATGGTACTTTCAGCCCTTTCATTGCTGGCAAGCCCACCCCACACACACCTCTGACCAATCAACTTTCCACTTTCGCCCTCGCCAAGAATGCAATACGATGAGAATTGGTTGTCCAAATGAACAGTAATGCACATTTCTATGCATTGGGGGAAAACGTGAAGAGTTTTCCCCTGAAGTTTTTGGCCACCCTCCTTCTGAATAAGGCAAATCACCACAGAATCATTGGGACAAAAGGTATTCTCTATGATTTCTATTAGGATTATTTTCACTGTCTAGACAACTCCAAAATAGAACCAGTTAGGAAATGGAGGAGATCTGAATAGGATTTTTGGGAGCTGAGAATGTGCAGAGAGTTCAAGGAGAAGTGTTACTTTGAAAATCAGATGTTACAGTGCATATTCATTTTATTTGTTATACAATAAATCTTTTCTTTTTATTTTTAAAAACTTTATATGTTTTAAGTTAATAATTAACAAAGAAAACTGATTACGTTTTGCCACACTGAACCCACCAATCAACACAGCCAAGCAACCAGCATAAAGGTCACCTTGAGGCCTGTGTACCAGATCCAGGGAGGGACCTTCAGAGGGAGAGAGCAAGGTGACTGATATGAGCCCAAAGACTGGAATTCAAGGGTCAATCTGGAAAAGGGTTCTGTCACACCTGTGTCAGGGTGACAAGCAAGAGACAGGTGGGTTTTAAGAGAAGGGAGATGGGATGTAGTTCTACCTGGGAGGAGCTTTACACCCCATCTCCTGATGCACAATCATGGCCTATATGTCCATAACTATATGAGAAAAAGACAACAATATCCACACAGTTGTTGTTCAATTGTGTAGGTTTGACAAGCATAAGGAATACAATTTATCAATAATAATTATTAATCAGCAATGTCTCCTACGTAGACCCAGACCGTGACACTTTGGACTTTTTCGGATGTTGATCTGTAACACAAGCAGCCTCGTCCCCATTGCGAGGCTGCTACGTGGTAGGGGGGCCGTTTCAGATGATGCTGTCCCCACGCCGATACTGTTGCGGAAGAGCTGGGAGGCTGCAGCACTATATTTGGCAATTTTCTAATCACGGTCAACTTCCGTGATTAGGAAATGGCCAAATATAGTGCTGCAGCCTCCCAGCTCTTCCCCAACAGTATCGGCGCGGGGACAGCATCATCCGAAATGGCCCCCCTGCCGCACAGCAGTCTCACAACAGGGACGAAGCTGCTTGCGTTACAGATCAATGCCCGAAAAAGTCCTTTGTTGCCTGAAGCTGAGCAGTAAATAGTGTTTCTGTAACCTCCTATGATGGATGTATATAGTACCCAACCAGCAAGAAGATTAGAGGTGAGGGCATATCAACACCATATCAGCAAAGAAGAAAGGACAGAAAGTCTACTGCTGAATAAGATATGATCTAATAACTATTTACATGCAGCTGGTTTTCATGTGGCAAATGCATTTCACAATATATATTCCTTCTTCTCAAATTGTAAGAAATTCAACACCAAAGAAAGATCAGGCAGTAGATTCTTCTAGCTACCTGAACATGAAACTGTCTGATATTCCAAAACACGTCAGCTGCTTGACAATAGTTATTACACTTTATCTCATTCAAACCTGGACTTCCTGTCCTTTTTTCTTTGCATGGTACCCAAGGCCAGTCAATTTATTTTGGCATCTGAAGCAGAAAAATCTCACAAGTTCCTCTCCTCTTCCTTGGCTGTAAAAATACAAAATAGTGTTTTATATAACTACGTAACCACTTGGTGCTCCTATGTGACATCCCATGGCTTCCTAATCACAGGGCCAGATATGTGGTTGGAAATGAATGAGAGCTAACCAAGAACAAAACTAAGAATGGTCAGAGTACTTTTAAAAAGATGTTCTTTGGTAAACAGTGGTCTTCAGTCAAACTGGGGGAGGGAAGAGGTTGCAAGCGTATGGGCCTTACTGCACGAGGCTGTTCTCCCAATGCTAAAATAGCATTGTCTGTAAAAACACGATTCAATCGGGATTGCTCTTTCCTTGTGCACCTTTGGAGCCATTCCAGTATTGCAGTGTCCACTTGCTCTAAAACTTTATTCTACACAGCATTTGGGACTACTCACCCACTATCTCCTCCAAGACATTATCTCCACCCCTTTTCATTGTTTGGCACAAACATGCATGCACACACAGAAAGATGCTCCCCCCAATATATAAATGAAAATAGTCTTACCTTTAAAAAGGCCTTTTTTTTCATGTGTGTGTCTGTCTGTGTGTGTGTCTGTCTGTGTGTGTCCTGATCAGGATAGATCAGAGTTCCCAGACTTAGGACTTTATCAAACACATGAAAGGTGTTGTCATAACGACGCCACATAAATGCAAAAGGGTGTGCATATCAGATGATGTTGACCTTTCGTGTTTATGTACTGTCCATAAGCTGATCTATTTTATTGACGGGCCAAGCTGTCAATAGATAGGCTGTGGAGATTATTTTGCCAGCGTTTGAAACCTCACACCTTTCCCCCATGTTATTATAATGTGAATGGCCAGACCGGCCAGAATGTTTCCGGGTGAGATTGTGACATCCAAGTAGGTAATGCTCTTTTTATGACCCTCCCCCATTTACTTGTACGTTTTTAAGTGTGTTTGTGTGCTTTTTGTAACTTTTTGCTTGTTATTTTTTTGAGGGAGGAGGTTGAATTTCCTGTGCTAGGTATTCTTGCAAGAATCTGTGAGATTTCAGAGGAGGAAGTAAACAGAGCTCCATTCATTTCTTGTTCATTGCTGGGGCTGCCTTTTGCCAGGATTACAGGTAAGTGTGGTATGGGGAGATCTTTTGCTGGCATAAAAAAATGGAACAAATTATGCCAGCAAAAGAATTTTTTGAGAGGGTGGTATGATAAAGTCCTTAACTAATCACTGGCAGAAGAAAGTCAGCACCTACTGATCTATGGAGTTTATCAGACACAGAAAATATGGCATCAAAAGGATGCCACATAACTGCAAAAGGGTGTGCAGCTCAGATGACGTTGCCCTTTCATGGTTAAAATCAGCCCCAAACCTGTACCTTTTAATTGATGGCTTAAGCCGTCAATAGATCTCCCTGCCAATTTTTTACTGGCATTGCTGGCGTGCAAAGCCTCGGTCACTATAAATCTCAGACTTACCCCACCCATGGCTGGACCGGTACAAACACTTCCAGATCAGATTGGGACATCCAGGTAAGTAATAAACTTTTTTTAAAACCCTCCCTGGGTTACTTGTAAGTTTTAAAATGTGTGTGTGCTTACTTTAACTTTTTTATTTTTATTTTTATTTTTGAATTTGATTTCAAAAAAGGACGTGAACAGAGCTCCATTTACTTCCTCTTTATTGCTGGAGGAGCCTTTGCCAGGAAAGGAGGTAAGTGCAGGGGAGACCATTCTTTTGCCAGCATAAAAATTGTTTATACACACATACACACACACATATATATATACACACACACACATATATACTGGCAAAAGAACGTTCAGTGGGGACATCTGATAAAGTCCTATCTGTCTGATCTATCCCTGACTTACATGTGGCAGCAATTAGAATGTCTGAAGAAAGAAACAGCAAGTAAAAGGCAGAGGGCTGATGAAATAAATGCTTTTTTAAACTGTAAGACTCTTTGCCTTTTCCTCTTACATTTCCAGGTGTGTGTGTGTGCTTGTGTGTGTGTGAGAGAGAGAGAGATTGAGGGTGTTGGTGCACCATGGTGTTGTAGTGTTGTAGCAACAGAGAAAGCAGGGCTGGAATAGGAGCAGGGGGGCGGGCAACTGAGCAAATTTTTGGCTTCTCTGACAAACCGCAGTTTTTTGGGGGGTGGGAACAGTCATGTGACAATGGACTTTTTTTCTATAGGGAAAAAAAGTTTAAAACTTTCTCACAGTTACTTTGCCAACTGAAAGGAAATCAAACTGAAATGTCCACCCTGTCATGCCCACCCCCCTTGAGAGTTTGTGTTCAGATGATGAAGCAGACATATCACAGCCGGAACAGAAGCCTGAGAGCCAGCCTTGTCCTCCTCCAGCTCAGCCTGATAGCCACTTGAGTTCTTCAGAAGAGGAATCAGGAGAAAGTGCTCCAAGTCTCTGGGAAAGACAGAGGCCTTGGTGTTTGGCACAAATTCAAACCTTCCCCACAGGCGACGTGAGAGGGTACATGCACACAGCTGTGAAGCATACTCTTGAAATAAGGTCTGCAAGTTGGGCATGGCTGGGTTGGCTGGCTTTATAAGTCAGGGCTCTTCCTCCATTTGAATTACTGGGAGAAAACTTCCAGTTTACTTCTTGTCCTGCATAGGCTACTGTGAATACTTGATTTACGAACCTGGACTGTTTCTTGACTGCTACCTTGCTAGTCCTACTTGTGGTAAAAATAATCCTCATAGAAATCACATGGAAGGTGATCTGTCTAAATAGACATTCACATCCATGTGTCTCATTCAGAAAGGGGACAGGCAAATCCACCATAAAGCTCCAAAGTGAAGCCTTCAGAGCTTTTTCTGAAGTTTTTAAAAAGTTCTGTAGGCGATGTGAATGTCCAATCGTTAGGACAGTCGCATTTGTGTTGTTGTGCTGAGGCACTGCAAGCTGACTGGCTGGACAAGTATGGGGGCAGGGCTTGCTAACAGGGCAAGTACCTGCAGCTATCATCCCCCCCCCCCGGGACTGGGTAAGGGAGGAGGACTGTCTCATCCTCTTCTCCTTCCCCCGGCCTCCCTCCATGCCTCTGTCACAGCTTCTGGATCAGGAAGGGAGAATGAGTCAGCCCTCCTCTTATACCTGTTCCCCCTGTGCTGCTGTTATTGTCCCCCCCACACACCAAGTAAAGGAGAAAGGCTCTCCCTGCCCCCCCCCCCCAGTAATTGCTAGTGACTAGAGGGCATTCAAAGTTTAAGGGGGCTGTAAAACCATTAAGACAATTCACTGCTGCAATTTGTCTTTACTGTGGGGCACTTCATTTGGGGGGGGGTTCATATAGATGAGCCCTTGGACTCTGTTCTAATGTACAACTTCTCACCCTGGACGGTTTGCTCTCATAGACCTCTTGTTCCTTCAGCTTCCGAACTTTTGCTACTCTGCATTCCGGTGCAGTGTGAGAGCAGGACACTCTCCTTTCCCCTGATCACTACATTTCCCCACCAAAGCATGCCCATTGACCACCCCCTGACCACCCAAATTGGCACAAAAGTGCAACTGAACTTTCACACAGGAAATCATAGCACTACAGAAGTAGGAAAGGAGGTCGTTAATGGATTTTTTTTGTATGTGTGTTAATAAAAAGAAACAGTTTTAAAATGGTTTCCCATGGGAGAACAACCAAAGAGAGACAACGTCATGCGATAAGCCCAACCTAAGGCACTATTATCCTGATGCAATTGCGATTTACCTGTCTCGTGCAATAAACCTCTATGTCACCCTATAGGATAACCAAGAAATGAGCCAAAGATTGATATACAGTGTATCAACAGTTATAGATGCATTTTCAGAAGCTGGAGTAGCAGGATCCACTGAGGAAAGTGGGTAGGTAGTTCAATTATACTGCTTTCTTTACTTATGATGTTTGGGAAAAGGGACATCCCGAAAAAGTATGATTTCACTACTTAGCAATTAGTTAAAAGAAAGCTGTTATGCAAACTATGCTGTGTAGAATCAGAAAGGCCGAGAAGATCTGGAAAGAAATTCCTACAGCAGAATCAGAGTTTGGATATGTTTCTTTTTTGGACTACGACATCCAGAATCCTCTAGCCAGCCTGCTGAGTGGCTCTGATCCAGTGACTCTAATCAGGGTTTGGAAACATTACTTTTGGGGACCCAAATACAAACTTTAGTCCCCAGCTAAAGGACACACAATGAATCAGTAGAATTTGCATCAGTGTTGACTTGCTGTGTTTCCATTGATTCAATGGGTCTAATTTAGTTGATAATTGGATGTAAATCTTGGACTGGCACTCCCAGAATCCCTCATCTAGCATGATCAGGCCACTGGGGAATTCTGAAAAATATCGTTTTTAAAATAGGGAACATTTGCACACTCTGATCAGAAATACATAGGTGGTCCCCTCACATCATCAACTTTGTACGTTCTTGGCAGTAGGAGGTTAATGTTAGGTCTGTAACGTTAAGAGCCATTTTTGTTTTCCATTGTTCAGGGACTGGTCAATCTAAAGGGGAGGCAAAAGTGGGGAAAGATACCTCTATTGGTGCTGCTGACTACCACATAAATCATTCTTCCCCCACACTCACTTGCTCCAAAGATGTAGCCCTTCTGGATACACCTACTGAAAATGTAAAATGTAAAGGCAGGAGATCTGCTAACGCCAGGCAAACATGCATCCTTGATATCTGAATGAATTCCTATGAACCTTATTTGTATTCAGCACAGCATATATCTGTCATTTTCATATTTGAGACATCAGCTGTCAGGGGATTGGAGATAGAAGCTCTGCTGACACAGTGAATTCACTGCAAGAATTTCCTGGCAAACAGAAATTCAGCATCCATAATACTGGTTGTTGTAGCAGAAATAAAGCCAAATAGGTGTTTAATGGAGAGCACTTGTATTTTCTTAAACTTTGGCTGTTTTCATGGGACGATGATAGTTATTGTGATGGATTTAGGTCACAGTAATATCACAAGGCAACTGAATGAAATATACTTAGAAATAACTGGAGTTGGGATTCATATCAGGATGTCAGGGTCAGTCCTGAGTGTGACCTTTTCCTGCCAATGTCAGTTTTGCAGTGTAATCTTGTGGTTAATTGTGTTTGCATTTCTCTATGCTTGCTACTGAGTGTGTATCCTAATGGTGGGAGGGAGTGTAATGCTCAATGCCAAGAGGGGGCTGATAAGCATTGCAGCTGGGTTTCAGCTCTTCTGGAAAGTGGCTGAATGTTGATACTGTGAGAACAGGGAAGGGGATGATGGGTAGCCAATGATTGTGTAGCCTGCCAGATTTTGTAGATCAGAATATGCCTTTAATATATTGTCAGTTAAGTTTCATTCTGAGCAACAACCCTGTAGAGTTCACTTTCTGGATTACTGTGCCAATAAAGTTTTCTGTTTTTAACTCTGAAGCTGCTGGTTACTGTGTCTGGGAATGCCAGTATGACACTAGACCATGGTGGTAGATCAGCCCCTCCTCTCCTCCCCCCCATATCTAATAGTAGCTTTGTGTGGGTGGATGAGATTTAACAGTACAGAGGTAAAAGGGGTAACATGTTAATTTTTGTATCTTCCTTCATTTTTATATTTGGGCTGCACTCATATGTATGATTGCTGGCTCCATGCTCCACTGTATACATTGGAATTACTTAGATATAACTAGGATTGCACTACGAGTCTTTGATTTCCATCCAGAATTCCAACATTGTATCATTTTTATAAGGAAGCTTCACAATGTCACTCCTCTTTATTGCTCGCTCTGCAGGTTCCCAATTATTCTTCACGTTCAATAAAGTCTTTGTTTCCTATTTTTTAAATGTATAAATGCTCTAGCCATCTTTGATTTTCCTTATCTTTGATCCCTTATGACATCCCAGTTCTGTTTTGCCCCATTCTTGTGGAATTCATTCTTGCAATCCTGTATGTCCTGATACACCAGATTTCTCTTTCATTTTTCTTTACCTTCAAGGTCCACTTGAAGCACTTAGTGCTTTTTTTGTATTTCTTCTAAAACCTCTTCTCCTTCTTTACCTTTCAGTTTTTAGGGCCAAAACAAGTATGGTAACAAACTGGGATGTATACTGACAAACAGGGATTGCTACTAAATTATCCCCTCAACAGGGAACCTGAACCGATCCTGTTTCTCTGACAAATTGTCATGCATGTCAGATTTCCCCCCATAAGCTACTATCTCTCTTGGCCGGCATGCATAGATTTTCTTTGGGTTTTTTTCTAGGCTGTGAGGCTGTGTTCTGGAAGAGTTTATTTCTGATGTTTTGCCGAAAACACTGAAATTCTGGACCAGGCCAACAACTATCATGTCAGAATGCACAGAGAAGCTATTGAAATCCATAAACACCTGGACAACTTCAACAGGAAAGAAGAAACCCTAAAAGTAAACAAAATCTGGCTCCCAGTCCTGAAAAACACTAAAATCAAAACTCAACACTTGCAAATGAACTCCACCCAGGGACAGGGGGATTTCCAGCAGACAATGGACCAACCATTAACCAAACAGACACTAATCCTCCTTGCATATCTCCACCCAGAAACTAGCCATTCAAATACACAAATTTACATATCCTCTCCAACAGGGGCTCACAGTATATAAACCCCCCCACACACACACACTCCTACCCAACCATTCTCTGAAGATGCCAGCCACAGATGCAAGCGAAATGTCAGAAATAAACTCTTCCAGAACACAGCCTCACAGCCTGGAAAAAACACTTTACACTCTTAAGCATATGTACGAAGTATTATAAAAAATATAAACACCATGGCCTAAATCCAATTGTCCAGGTACTTTACATGTGATCCACAGTGGTCTGAAAGACAGTGTTGTAGTAGCAGTAGTTGTTGTGGTGGTGGTTGTGATTGTTGTGTGCCTTCAAGCCATTTCCAACTTATGGTGACCCTAAGGCAAACCTATCATAGGGTTTTCTTGGCAAGATTTGTTTGGAGAGAGGGCTGCCTTTGGCTTCCTCTGAGGTTGAAAGAATGTGACTTGCCCAAGATCACCAACTGGGTTTCCTTGGCTGAGCAAGGATTCAAAAACCCTGATCTCCAGAGTCATATGAGATTTTCACACGGGGCAATTATTCCCCTGAGAGATCGGGAGAGAAATGGGGCTCTTCCGGGAGCAGAGCTCCATTTCGCACACCCCTTTCCTTCTCCTGATCTGACGTCGTCCTCACTCTGTGCTGCTTCCATTTCTCTGCCAGTATCTTCCGTCATTTTTTAAGAACGAAGAACCAGGTGGCTTGTGGGGGCAATTAGTTAACACACATTGGAAACTGTTTAATGCAGTGTAGATGTGTAAATAGCTATTGCTTAAAACAATTTGTAAGCCGCTCTGATAGCCTTGTGGCTGAAGAGCGGGGTATAAATAAATAAATAAATAAATACAATATAGTATTTACAATATAGCAATATTGTATAGTATTTACAATATTGTAAATACTATACAATATTACAAAATACTATACAATAGTATAGTATTTACAATATAGCAATATACAATATGCAGCTTCTGCACAACATACTATAAGAGGCACATTGGAAGAAGCTCTTTATTCTCTCTACAATCTGGTGATTTACTGAGCATGCAACAAATCAAAGAAGCAGCCAGTGCAAAGATGCAATTTTACTCAAAGTACAATTTACTAGCTGCTGAAACGCAAGAAAGAGGAGAAGCAAACAATCACCAAGAGAGAAAGTGGGGCATTGGAGAACAGACTAAGTAGGCTCATTATTTAAAGGGCTACTTGTAAGACTGATATGATTACTCTCCCCCTCTCAGTGTGGAAAATTGCCAGTGGAATTTCAGCATGGGGGATGTTAGGATAACTTGTCTTTCTCATAGCAAGCAGGCCGTGCTGGACAAAGGTGATGAAGGTGGTAGTCCAACACATCTGGAGAGCATAAAGCTGGGGAAGGCAACATACATAGCCTCCTTCATTTATATGACTATGCATTTATTTGCTAAGTTATATTTCTTAGGTATTTTTATATCCCACCTCTCCTGCAGTGAGCTCAGGGGGGCACATATGGCTTTCCTTCTGCCCATTTTATTGTCCCAGCAACCTGGTCAGGTAGGACAGGCTGAGAGAGAGAGAGTCTGAAGGTCAGCCAGTGAGTTTTACCCCAGTCCTAAGACTCTTAAGCACTGCACCATACAGACAGTGGTGATATCCATCATTGCATTTTTACAAATGTACAACACATTGAGGCCTCTAGTATATATTTTGTAGATTCAATTTACATGTGCTGCCAATGTATGAAAGTAATTTGGCATTAGACTCCTGGCTTTAGCAGTGCGACCAAAAACAGTTCAGAGATTCAGGTTCTCGTGCAGAATCTGGTTGGACATAATGACAGGATTTTAGGAAGACACATTATATTGGAAGCCTTCATAACTGCAGAAGGATTAAAGAAATGATAACATCTCCTTGTTGGGATATTTTAAATAAAATTATTGGGATCCCTCTTTCTAGGGTGACTTTTTTTGTTAAGAAGAACCTACAGATCTCACTTTGTTGCTGTTTACCTTTCCATTATTTCTGCTTTTCAAAACCCATAGAATTGCGTAAGAGAGTTGCATAGAATTTGAAAGAAATCCTGTCACAATGTCTTTTAAATGGCTTTTAAAAGCCCTTTAAAAGTAACAGTTAAAAGAAAATGTTAACACCAGTAAAGCAATTTCATCCCCGCTTGTCACATTACTTTTAGAATGTGCTACACACAGTAGCAGCTGGTGGCTTCCATGCCAGCAGGGTGGTGAATCCATACTGGGTTTTAGTCCAGACTTTAAAGGTTCAGCAACCTCCAAAATAGGTTCAAGACTTTGGACAGCTCCTTTAAAGACTGGATTAGAACCTGGAATGGATTCACCACCCCAGTGACATGGAAGCCACTACCCCCACTAAATACACACAGAGATTGTCACCAGTGAAAGTAAATGTTAACTTACTGTTTCCAAGCTCAGTGATGCTCCTGAGACAGCATCAGAAAGTCTTTAGATGGCTTTCACAGAGTCAAATCATGGAGGATGGATGTATTCATATCTATAAGCCATACCTAAACAAAACATCCATGCTCAGGAACAGTATGCTGTTGAAGATAAGTCACTATGGACCAAGACAGAGGGACAGCCATCCCCATCATGTGCTATGGGGCTGTTTTTCAGAAACATCTGGTTGTCCAGATTCTTCTGAATGAAGCAAGATGCTGGGGTAGATGGAACTTCAGTCTGATCCATCCAGCAGAGATCTTATATTCTTATATAAGAACATACTTCATCCTGTACATTTGTCTTGTGCCTACAGGCAGCAAGTGCCAGAAGAAGCAGTCATGAGTGAGTCAAACCAGTCTGAGTCATACATAGGTAGTCAAAGGAGTTTACCAAGGTTGAAGGAGGCACAGTAGTGAGGTCTCAGCTATTCCAGAATCCAGCACTCACAATAATCAATGCCACAAGGGAAATACAAAAAATGTTCCCTGTAAGCCAGTCCAGAGGTCAAGAATCCAAATAAATCCACAAGCAGGAAGTGCACAAAAGCTAGGAAGACTGAACAGTTGTGTACAGCAAAAACTTCCAGCAGCTGCTGTGGGATTTGTAGCCACCTAGCCCTTGAAATGTCAGGTCCCTGATTGCTCAGCATTTTGCTTAACTGTTCCTCAAATGGTGGGTGTGTTTCCACAGTGTTCCCCAACTTCAACTGAGGTGGGGACCCATCCTGCTGACATTCCTCATCAGCTGCTTCAGCCAGTAGCTGCTCAGATTCAGGATAGGAACCATAATTTGGAGCCAGAAGCCTTTCTATATTTGACTTTTCTTCATAGGATGCTTCAGATTTATAGGGTGAGTTTACAACAGCATATCTTTCAGTGCAGGTGCTATGCACTGGGGCAATACAGGCACCCATTTCTGACCATGAAAGGGCGAGCATTTTGCTTCACTTAATTTTTCATAATAACTGTCCAGAATTTGAAAATTTCTTCATATTCATGATAGAAAGAATGTGAGATTGGAAAAAGAAACTGGATGTGGGAAGAACCAGAAGTAAGAGATTTGTCTGTCCAGAGCCAGGTTTCTGAGTGCCTTTCAATGTCTGCACTTGAATGTCCAAACTAGGGATGCCACATTTTTTATTTGAGAGGCTCCACACCTTTAACATGTAATAGGAGAAAGGTATAGCAGAGTGCTCTCCGTATTGGTAATACATACCCCTGTTGAATTTGGCCCTTGCAAATGAAAGAGAATTTTGTTTCAGTTTGTTTCTGAAGAATTTGCCAAAATCCACAAATGTCTCCCTATTCTAGACAGAAATAACTTCAAGTTTTAAAAAATGTAGATGTGGGAGATACTGATACTAGTGGATTTTCTTTCCTTTACTACAAAAGAACTACTAGAACCCTATATACACAAGCTGCAGAAAACCAGGTTCTCTATTGGAGCTAAACCAAACAAGTTGTTACCTTTTGAATTTCAGCATTTCTGAAAGTACAAGTCATAGAATAACATTCCATCAGTGTACACACTTGGAAAAATCAATGTTAAGGAACTGGGGTAAGAGATTTCCCAAATGACAACTCAGGAAGAGCCTCAGTGTCATCTTGAAAGAGATGCATACAAACATCAGACATTTTCAGACATGTCTTGCTGCACTAGAAGCTTTCGGGAGAGCTTCGGTGCTGCCGCGCGGCAGGGACTCAATTTCAGATGACGCCGTCCCTCTGGTGAAATCATCTGTGTCACTTCCATGTAGGATTGGATGCGGCCGCACCATATTTTATTCACGGACAATTTCTGTGAATAAAATCTGGCGAAATATGGTGCGGCCACCTAGAATACTACACGGAAGTGACACGGACGATTTCACCAGAGGGACGGCGTCATCTGAAATTGAGTCCCTGCTGCGCAGCAGCACCGAAGCTCTCCTGAAAGCTTCTAGCATGGTAAGACGTGTCTGAAAATGTCCTTTATCTGAAGCCAGATGTCAGAAAAGTTAGTTTTTTGGATTGTGACTCCCAGAACCCCCCAGCCAAACTGGAGGATAAACTTCAACTTTCTGCTGCCTTCAAAAGGATGGGACTGCTGTTCCTCTCTCACAAGACCTCAAGACAAACCTCAGAGTTTTGTTCTTCATCTTGCCAGTTGCTACTTTTCACTTTGCTGTAGCATATTTTGTTTGATGTCACTTTGTGCTCAAATGGGAAATGCCTGGCATTCCGTCTTTGCAGTGGCAGGAAGGTAAGAGCATTGCATAAAAAGCTGTGACATTACTGAACATTACAGCTATGTTTCAAACATCATTTCAGAGGTATTACTGATGGCTTGGTGCTGTAAGGCTGATTGCATTGTGCCCAGAAACTCTTGAGCAGAGTGGTTTTCTCTTGAACTGAAGGTGGTGTTTGAATGGAAAATACTTCCGCTCTGTCTCTCTTGAATACAAACCCAGCAGCAACATCCAAAGGAAGGAAGTTGTAGGTAGTGAAAAAATTACAACCTATTCCTTCCTGGACTGCTTTTCACATGTAAGGTTTAAAGTTAGGGTATGTGTTGTTGTTTTTTAAATACACAACTTAGCACAAATACCTTATGGGCTATGCATAATGATGAATGTGCAACACAAAAATATCAAAGGAAGTGGTAACAGGTTTGGGAAAGATAGCTTTGGAAGTCTGGAAAAATAGATGGGAGCATTCAAATCAGAAAGGGTTGTTGTTGTTGTTGTTTGGTGTGAGCCTCAGTGAATAGATAGTCACATTAACAATCCTTTCATTTGATGTTGTAACATTTCAATAGAAATTCAGGTCTAATGAATATTTTTAGTTAAAGTTTGCAAAGCCCAAGAATGAAATAGTATACCGTTGGTCCTCCACATTTACAGGTTTACCTTTTGTGGATTTGATTATTCGCAGATTATTTGCTGCCATCTCCTCTGCTACCCTATGCCATCTTTAAAAGGGAATACAAGCCTTGTGAGACTATGAACATGTGGCAAGGTTGTAAGTCCCTAATAAAAACAGTGTAGGGCAGTAGCAGAGGTGGCGACAAGCCCAGTTAGCTGCCCACTTCTGGTTTGTGAAGAACCCCCACCGCTTTGAAGGCATCTGCAATGAATTGAATCTGTGGATCATACTTTTTGTATGGGGGGGCATTAAAGACATTTGCAGCTTTTCCACTTTTGCAGGGGTCCTGTGCCCCTCACCTCAGTGAATGTGGAGGGCCAACTGTACACCATTATTTTTCATTCTCTCACACACTACTAACAAAGATTAGCATATTCATGAGCATGAACCTGAACACAAAACCCATCCATCCCTAACTAAAATATTTACAAATACTGACTACAGGACTAGAGTGCACACTGACCACAAGACTGATCCAGCTCTTCAGAAAAGAGCCTGATTCAGTTCAGGCACACCAGCATGGTGCCTGATTTGAATTTAGTCCCATACCCAGGTGAAGATTCAGAAATCTGAAGTTTCATGTCTCTCATTGACTGTCACTGGAAATAAAAGAACCATTATATAACTTTTCTCTTTATCTCAGAGCATGATGAAATTTGGAGACATGGTAGCATTAGCTAAGGATAGTGTGTCTCCTCTGGCCCTAAAAAAAACAACTGAGATGCGGAGAGGATCTTAAGACATAATGAAACCACAAGAGAAACCTTGCTCTGGATAAGGGGGAGAGGGAATCGAAACTACTATAAATCCAGACAAGATGGAGGTGCTTATTGTTAAGTGGCCTAACCTGGGATTGGAAGTGTGGCAACCAGTCCTGGACGGGTTTACACTCCCCCTGAAAGAATGTGTTCGCACCTTGGGGGTGCTTCTGAATCCAAATAACAGCCCAGATAGATACAACGGCAAGGAGTGCTTACTATCAGCTTCAGCTGATACTCCAGCTGCGCTCCTTCCTAGAGCTGTAGGACCTAGAAAGATCATAGTGTATTCACTGGTAACCTGAAGGCTGGACTTCTGCAATGTGCTGTACACTGTGCTACCTCTGTACCAAGTTTGAAAACTTCAATTAGTGAAAAATATGGCAGCCAGATTGATTACTGGTACAAATAGGAGTGATCATATTACACCTCTATTAAAATCACTCCACTGGCTGCCAGTTAGTTTCTGGGCAAGGTACAAAGTGTTAGTTGTTACCTTTAAGGCCCTATATAGTTTGAATCCAGATCATCTAATTATTTTAATTATTGTAAGTCACCTTGAATCCCATCTTGGGGAAAAGGCAGGATATAAATTCAACAAATAAATAAATACATCTACAGGATCACCTTCTCTTTTATAGTCCACCCTATACACTCAGGTCTTCTGGAGGACATTTACTTCAGTCAGACAGGACCAGTCTGGAAAGTGTTATCCACAGGAATTTTTTCATCAGCCGACCCCCAAAAGTGGAATGACCTACCAGAAGAGATCTGACAATTGGATACGCTGCCTACATTTAAAACAGCATTAACAACCAATGTCCTCTGGAAGGCCTCTCTAAATGGTTTTTAAATTGTGAGTGTTTAAATTATTTAATATATATGTATGCTTTTATGACTATATGACGAATGTTGCTGTCCTTGAGTAAGCAGGGATCACCAGCATTGAGGCCATGATATTGAGAACACAGCTGTGCTGGGCAGGGCAAGTTTCTAGGATGGAGGACCATTGCCTCCCAAAAATAGTACTCTACGATGAACTCGCCACGGGTCAGCGTAAGAGGGGCGCTCCAAAAAAGCGATACAAGGACTCCCTGAAACAACATCTCAGGCTTGGCCAAACTGATCACCAACAATGGTCTGCCCTGGCTTCACGTTGGGAGGCATGGATACGCACTATCCACAATGCTGCAGCTTTATTTGAGAACTCACGCCGAACAAGTCTTGAAGAGACACAACAACGCGGAAAGAATCACAACCCAGAAACATCACCCAAGGAGACCGTCTGCTGTGCTGTCTGCAACCGGACTTGTTTATCTCGGATTGAACTTTTCAGTCATCAGCGGCTTGCAGAAAGCGCGGGATGAGTCCTTCCTGAATCTTCATTTGCAAAGAAAAGCCAGAGAGAGAGAGATGCTTTAAAACTGATGATATGTTCTTTTTATATGTTGTGAACTTTAAGCACATAGGTACTATTGATAAACAGTCTTGGGTGTATAAACCATCCGCTGAATCTTAATCTTATTGTTAAACTTTCCCACCTAACAATCAGATAACATTTATTCACAAGGAATTAGTCAAGAATAGAATACCTGGCTGTCATTCCATTTGTCCATTTGCCTTGGGGGCTGTGACTTTCAGAATCCCACAGCCAACATGGCCAATACCCAAAAATATCATTTCTAACCTCTGGCCCATAGCAAAGTGTAACTAGTTGTAGATCAAATGAAAAAGGCAGTGTGCCACTAAAAACTGGGGGAATCATAGGTCAATGTGACAGAACATCTCTGTATACTGGCTACAATCACAATTTGGGCTCACAGGTATAGGGTATAGGCAAAGAACATAGAGCACCTTGGGTTGGAATCAAAGGAAAGCTTGACTCCTGACAGTAAGCATTCCTGAGAGTCCTGGGGGTCAGTTACACGACAGTTTTTAATTCGAAAAATGCCGGCTTACTCCTGTTTCAAAACAGTGCCTACTAGTTTACACGATTTTCTCCGGAAAGTCATTTCTCTGATAACATCCAAAAGCTTTCCAAATTTGCAGTTCACATGGGGAGGCGCGGTCTCTGTGACTGACAGTCCCGCAGGCCTATCTCTTGCCAGGGCGTAAAGGAGGACTGTGGCACGACAGAGTCCTCCAAGGCCAGTGCCTCTGTGTGTGTGTTTGTGCATGTGCGAACGGAGGCCCAACAACAGCAATGGTGCTGCTCCATTCCTGTGGTTGGGTCTGCAGCTCCAAGGCCTCCAAGGCCAGCGCCTTAGGTGTGTGTGGGGGGGGGCGCCACAGGCCCAATGACAGCAATGGTGCTGTGTCGTTGCTATTGTTGGGTCTTCTCCGAGCCCCAGAGGCCTCCAAGGCCATCACCTTCTGGGGGGGATGGAGGCCCAACGACAGCAACGGTGCTCTGCCCTTGCAATTGTTGGCTTTCTGCCGCGCCCCCACCCCCACACCCCTGAGGCCCTGGGAAGAAAGAGGGTGCAGGAGGACAGGTGGGCAGTGGGACTGTCAGTCCCATCATCACCCGCCCTTACCCCCCCCCCGCTGCTGCCCCTCCCTCCTTACTTGCCCTTCTCTTCCCATTCTCAAACAGCAAACAGGGAAGAGAATGTGGGGGAGGAATGGAGGAAGAGGCTGCAGTGGAGGACAGGCGGTGGATGGGACTCAGTCCCATTGCCCACCCTTCCCCAGCTGCTGCCTCTATCTCCATGTCCCCCCTCTCTCTTCCCCCTTGGCTGCTTGCGAACAATGAACAACAAACAATGAATAGAAGGGAGAGGCAGGAGGGAGAGGCAGCAGTTGGAGAAAGGCAGGTGATGGGATTCAGAGTCCCAACGACTGACTCTCCTGGGCTGCGGCCTCTTCTTCCATCCCCTCCCCAATTCCCTGTTCGCTGCTTGCGAATTGGGAGAAGGGAGAGGCCGGAGGGAGAGACAGCAGTGAGGGAAAGGTGGGCGATAGGACTCTGAGTCCCATCGACTGCCTGTCGTCCGCTGCAGCCTCTTCCTCCACCCCCGCATTCTCTTCCTTGTTTGCTGTTAGCGAATGGGAAGAGAAGGGCAAGTAAGGAGGGGAGGGCACCCGAGGGGGAAAGGACGGGTGACAATGGGACTGACAGTCACGCTGGCCGCCTGTCCTCCTGCAGCATTGTCCTGGGCCTCTGGGGCATGGGTAGGGGCATGGCTGAGTGCCAACAACAGCAACAGCACAGCACTGTTGCTGTCATTGGGCCTCCGCTGACCTTGGAGGCCTCTGGGGTGGGGTGGGGGCTCAGACAAGATCCAATGATAGCAAAGACATGGCACCGTTGCTGTTGTTGGGCGTCCGGTCACCCTTATCCCCCACATCGAAGGTCCTTGCCTTAGGGAGGCCTCAGGAGCAGTGTGTCTCCAGCGACAGCAGCAGAACAGGGAAGGGGAAAGCGCTGGGGTGAAAAAATGTCAGTAAAGTTTTGCAAGCCAGCTCTTTCAAGCCCGCCCCTCTGACCAATGCCCAATGGGATCTCAGCTCTACTGTGAGCCCCTGCTTCACAATTGTTGCTGGTAATTCACACAGCCAATACTGCGCAAAATTATGAAACTTTTTTTAAAAGTCGGGGGAAACTGCGAAAGCTTTTACTGCGTGACTTTTGGGTTTTTTTGGCTCCCCTCCTTCTGAATAAGGCGACTTTGAACCAAAACATGTGGGAACTATTGGGAGTCTTGACAAATTCTTAGCAGATTTATTTTGCCGTGTAACCGACCCCCTGGTTACAAGACTGAATATGAGCTGGCTAATTTGATTTTACAAAGCCATGCTTCCAGGCAAGGATGAGGCAGCAGCCTCCCAGAACAATGCAGGTAGGTTAGAAAAGGGAGCCAGCATGGCTGAGCACCTTCATAATTCCATATTCTATATCATTCAACATGTGATGGCAGTCATGCCAGTAAATACTGCTTCAAGGGGAATTCATTGTATGTTGTGAATGAACTTTAAACACATGGATACTATTGATAAACAGTCTTGGGTATACAAACCATCTGCTGAATGTTAACCTTATTGTTAAACTTTCCCATCTGGAAATCAGATAATATTTATTAACAAGGAATTACTCAAGAACAGAATGCCTGGCTGTCTTTCCATTTGTCCATTTGCCTTGCTCTGTATAAGCTGAAACAAATGGGAAATTGTCTCTTCCACAAGTTACATTTTTCTTGTCTGTCCTTGATAGCAATTTGTCACACAAAGACAAAGGACAGATATGAGAAATCAAATGGACTACAGGAGTTGAGCACAGCAGTGACTTGAAAATACAAATACAAAGATTACTTTCCTTGGCAGCTGGCCCTAAAGAAAACAGCTTAAGACATGCAAATGAGATGCGGAGAGGATCTTAAAATATAACGAAACCACAAGAGAAACCTTGTCCCAATCTAGCTGAAGCTCACTAGCAATAACAAAAGTCTATTTGAATAGTAAAAGAAGGGGGGAAAGAGAGCTGCAAGTACTGAGAGGGGAGGAGCTTGCAAAACTGAGAAGTTCGTGACAGCATTTAAGAGCAAGCCAGAACTATATCACTGCAGAGTAAATATTTTTCATGATAGGAAATTCTATGCATTTCAAGCAGGCTAAGTTCTGGAAGAGAAGCCTAGAAGAGCATGCTTCATCCATCAAAACCTCAATTACAGTTGTCCCTCCACATTCGCGAACTTGACATTCGCGGTTTCGGTTATTCGCGGTTTTGGGAGGGCCCCCCCGGGCCCCCCCAAAACCGCGACACGGGGCCTCCAGAGGCCCCGTGAAAGACCTGGGGAGGGGTGGGGAGGCCTTCGCGGGACGCCCGGAGGCCCTCCGGAGGCCCCGTGAAAGACCTGGGGAGGGGTGGGGAGGCCTTCGCGGGACGCCCGGAGGCCCCGCGAAGGCCTGGGGAGGGGTGGGGAGGCCTTCGTGGGATGCCCGGAGGCCCTCCGGAGGCCCCACGAAGGCCTGGGGAGGGGTGGGGAGGCCTTCGTGGGACCCCCGGAGGCCCTCCGGAGGCCCCACGAAGGCCTGGGGAGGGGTGGGGAGGCCTTCGCGGGACCCCCGGAGGCCCTCCGGAGGCCCCGCGAAGGCCTGGGGAGGGGTGGGGAGGCCTTCGCGGGACCCCCGGAGGCCCTCCGGAGGCCCCGCGAAGGCCTGGGGAGGGGTGGGGAGGCCTTCGCGGGACGCCCAGAGGCCCTCCGGAGGCCCCGCGAAGGCCTGGGGAGGGGTGGGGAGGCCTTCGCGGGACCCCCGGAGGCCCTCCGGAGGCCCCGCAAAGGCCTGGGGAGGGGTGGGGAGGCCTTCACGTGACCCCCGGAGGCCCTCCGGAGGCCCCGCGAAGGCCTGGGGAGGGGTGGGGAGGCCTTCGCGGGATCCCCGGAGGCCCTCCGGAGGCCCCGCGAAGGCCTGGGGAGGGGTGGGGAGGCCTTCACGGGACCCCCGGAGGCCCTCCGGAGGCCCCGCGAAGGCCTGGGGAGCGGTGCGAAGGCCTTTGCGGGACCCCCGGAGGCCCCGCGAAGGCCTGGGGAGGGGTGGGGAGGCCTTCGCGGGACCCCCGGAGGCCCTCCGGAGGCCCCGCGAAGGCCTGGGGAAAGGTGGGGAGGCCTTCACGGGACCCCCGGAGGCCCTCCGGAGGCCCCGCGAAGGCCTGGGGAGCGGTGCGGAGGCCTTCGCGGGACCCCCGGAGGCCCTCCGGAGGCCCCGTGAAGGCCTGGGGAGGGGTGGGGAGGCCTTCGCGGGACCCCCGGAGGCCCTCCGGAGGCCCCGCGAAGGCCTGGGGAGGGGTGGGGAGGCCTTCGCGGGACCCCCGGAGGCCCTCCGGAGGCCCCGCGAAGGCCTGGGGAGGGAGGGAGGGAGGGCCGGGGAGACCTCCGGGGAGCCTAGGAAGGCCCCGCGAAGGCCTGGGGAGGGAGGGAGGGAGGGCCGGGGAGGCCTCCACGGGGCCTAGCAAGGCCCCGCGAAGGCCTGGGGAGGGAGGGAGGGAGGGCCGGGGAGACCTCCGCGGGGCCTAGGAAGGCCCCGCAAAGGCCTGGGGAGGGAGGGAGGGAGGGCCGGGGAGACCTCCGTGGGGCCTAGGAAGGCACCGCGAAGGCCTGGGGAGGGAGGGAGGGAGGGAGGGCTGCGGAGGCCTCCGCGGGGCCTAGGATGGCCCCGCAAAGGCCTGGGGAGGGAGGGAGGGAGGGCCGGGGAGACCTCCGTGGGGCCTAGGAAGGCACCGCGAAGGCCTGGGGAGGGAGGGAGGGAGGGAGGGAGGGAGGGCCACGGAGGCCTCCGCGGGGCCTAGCAAGGCCCCGCGAAGGCCTGGGGAGGGAGGGAGGGAGGGCCGGGGAGACCTCCGTGGGGCCTAGGAAGGCCCCACGAAGGCCTGGGGAGGGAGGGAGGGAGGGCCGGGGAGACCTCCGTGGGGCCTAGGAAGGCCCCGCGAAGGCCTGGGGAGGGAGGGAGGGAGGGCCGGGGAGGCCTCCGCGGGGCCTAGCAAGGCCCCGCGAAGGCCTGGGCAGGGAGGGAGGAAGGGCCGGGGAGACCTCCGCGGGGCCTAGCAAGGCCCCGCGAAGGCCTGGGGAGGGAGGGAGGGAGGGCTGGGGAGACCTCCGCGGGGCCTAACAAGGCCCCGCGAAGGCCTGGGGGGGAGGGAGGGAGGGCCGGGGAGACCTCCGCGGGGCCTAGCAAGGCCCCGTGAAGGCCTGGGGAGGGAGGGGGAGGGGTGTTTGTTATTCGCGGATTTTTCACATTCGTGGGGGTCCGCGGAACGGAACCCCCACGAATGTGAAGGGACGACTGTATATCCAGATGTTCAACAGGGGGAGTGTTTTTCTGTATGTACTGACTAGAGTTTGCCACTTGTCAATTTTATGCCTTATAGATGAGAAGGTTGCTTTGCAGTAGCCTTGTCAGATTTCATAACAGTTGAATGGTGTGTGTGTGCAAGTGGGGTTGATATCCTCACAGTATACCTTTAGAGAATTTGAAAGATTCTAGAAGAGAGTGTCTGTTCTGGGATGTTCAGAATGTCTATTCTGGGATAGAATTTAGAGCTCATTAAAGTTGTCTTTATTTGTCTGTCTGTTTATTCATGTATTTAACAAAGTCATTTCTCCACCAAAAAAGGTGCTTAGGGTTTGTTTTACTAAAAGCTTTCCAGACATTTCCCATACATTGATTCAAATGCCTTTTCATTTTCTTTTTAAATCTGAAACGTATAGACAGTAAAATAGTTTTGCTGATAGCAGTGGAAGAGATCTAATTAGGAAGTGGTCTTATGTCAAGTTAGACCAGTGGTTCTTAACCTTTTCATTTTCCTTCTGCTATTTTTTACTAATGAAAGTTCTTTGTTAGTAAAAAAAAAAAAAAAAAAAGTGGAAAATAGCAGAAGGAAAATGAAAGCAAGATGGAAGGAGAACAAATGGAGATCGGGAGAAGGACGGGGGTGTGCGAAATGGAGCGCTGGCAGTGGAACAGCCCAATTTCTCTCCCGATCTCTGCGGGGGTTATTTCCCCCATCTGAAACTCTCTGTTGTCCTCGCATGCTCCTGTTGGGCTTTTTGAAGCGTCTAATAATCTCCTTAAATTAGTATAGCCATCATGAAATTATATATTTAGTTTATTAGTGGATTATTAATTTTCAAAGCCTCTCCATTGATGCCCCCTTGTCGTGGGAGAGAGGCTTACGTACCCTAATGATGTTTTGAGCTATGCTGGCGGTGGTAGGGTCTCCCATGCCAGACAGGTCAAAACTGAAGAGCATCTGACAAAGAGCATCAAAAGCAAGATGGGCTCTCTAGCCTTATGGCAACCATCCTAGGAGAAGGAAAACTCTAATCCCAAACCCAGGCAGATGCTGCTCGTCCAACCCTGTAAGGTCAACCATCTAAGAGAAGGAAACTCTAATCAAACCTACGACCTGAGGACCTCGCTGCTACATCCATGCTTGCAAGGCCACAGCAGATGAACCTTTGGTTTAAGGGTGAGGCCAGTTCTGTGCATGCTGCTCTCCACCAGAAAAATCCATTGCACAGGCTTGAAGGACAAATCCAGTTCCAAAAAAGCCCTGTAGCGATAGGCGAGGGACGAAATGGCAGGTGTAAAGATGCACTGGAAGCCGCAGACCCAACCCTGCATGCAGGCGGTTCAGGACTTTGGTCACTCGAGGCTGACCCGGGAGATGACAATCTTGTTCGGCAGCATCCTGAACGACCAAGCAGCCTTTTTTAAGGAGAGCACTGCTTGCTCCATATGGAGAGGGGCCTAGAAAAGGTGGCCTAACGAAAGCTCAACCCCATCTACCTGGTTGGCTAGCCGTGGCCAATGGGAATCTTCTGATGCAGTCAAACCAAGGCAAAGAAACAAAGGCACACATCAGCCTCCAAAGGTGTAAATTAACTGACACTTGCATGCTGGAACATCAGAACCATGCGAGACTCTGAAGATAGTGGATGGCCTGAGCATCATTCTGCCCTAATAGCCCATGAACTATCACGACTTAATATTGACATCGCTGCTCTTAGTGAAGTTCGTCTCCATGAGGAAGGCAGCCTTAAAGAACACGGCGCCGGCTACACACTTTACTGGTCTGGCACACCCAAAACTGAAAAACATCTTTCAGGAGTAGGCTTTATGATTAAAAACTGCATTGCCTCCAAACTCGAAACCTTGCCAACAGGACACTCTGATCGCATTATTTTCTTACGCTTCCCACATGTTGTTCTCTTTAGTATATATGCCCCAACTATGCAAGCCGACCCTGTAGAGAAAGACAAATTCTACACAGACCTACGCCAACGCATACAAAAAGTCCCTGTAGAAGATAAAATTATTATCCTTGGTGACTTCAATGCCAGAGTAGGAAAGAACTCCGAAGCCTGGAAAGGTGTCTTAGGCAAGCATGGTGTTGGAAACTGCAATGATAACGGACGCCTCCTGCTAGAGTTCTGTGCAGAACAACACCTGACTATTACAAACACTATCTTTCAGCAGAAAGACAGCTTGAAGACAACCTGGATGCATCCCCAATCCAAACATTGGCACCTCATTGACTATGTTCTAGTCCACCAGAGAAACATTCGCGATCTCCGTCATACTCGAGTGATGCCGAGTGCAGAATGCCAGATAGATCATCGCCTCGTCAGATGTAAACTAAATCTTCATCTTAAGTTCAAACCTAAGAGGGGTGGCATCTTAAAGAAGAGACTCCAAGTCAACAATCTTCAACACACTACCATGAGAGACAACCTCCAGGCAAACCTGCAAACAAAACTTGAAGACCAGCCTATAGATCCTTCTCCTACAGTGCTTTGGCAACATATCAAAAACAGAATCCTCCAGTCTGCGGAAGAATCCCTCGGGTTCTCCCACAAGAAAAATCAAGACTGGTTTGATGAAAACAACCAAGAGATCCAGGAGCTGTTGGCAAAGAAGAGAACTGCTCACCAGGCATACCTTGCCCTGCTAACCTGCATGTAAGAAAAGCAGCTTTCCAACTCACATGTAGTAAACTTCAACAAAAATTCTGAGACATGCAGAACAAGTGGTGGATCAATATAGCAGAAAAGACACAACGCTGTGCAGATCTGGGTGATCTTAGAGGATTTTATGAAGCTCTTAAGGCAGTCTTGGACCCACATATCAGATCCAAAGCTCCTTATACAATACAGATGATCAAACATTAATTACTGATAAAGCCTCCATCCTGAATCGATGGGCTGAACACTTCAAAGTCTCTTTAGTGCCAACCGAGTAGTCCAAGGCTCAGCTATCCAACATATGATACAAAAACTGATGAAAAATGAATTGGACATAGCTCCCACTTTGGAAGAGACCCTTAAGGCCATACAGCAGATGAAAAACGGCAAGGCAGCTGGGATTGATGGAATCCCACCTGAAGTTTGGAAACATGGAGGTCATGTACTCCACGATAAATTCCATGAACTCCTTGTGGATTGCTGGGAAAAAGGGGAACTGCCATCAGATCTCCGAGATGCAGTCATCATCACCCTGTACAAGAAAAAAGGAGCAAAATCCGATTGCTCAAACTAACGAGGCATAACACTGCTCTCTATTGCTGGAAAAATCCTTGCAAGGATACTCCTGAACAGATTAGTTCCTGCCATTGCAGAAGAACTTCTTCCTGAAAGCCAATGTGGCTTTACAGCCAATAGGAGTACTACAGATATGGTATTTGCCCTTAGACAACTGCAAGAAAAATGTAGGGAGCAGAACAAGGGTCTCTATGTAACATTTGTCAACCTCACCAAAGCCTTCAACACTGTGAGTAGAAAAGGTCTGTGGCAGATCCTGGAAAGACTAGGATGTCCCTCCAAATTCCTGAAAATGATTATCTTGCTACGTGAGGGCCAGCGTGGTCAAGTCAGATATGGCAATGCTCTTTCAGAGCCCTTTCTAATAACTAATGGAGTGAAGCAAGGTTGTGTCCTTGCGCCAACTTTATTTATAATCTTCTTCAGCATGATGCTCCAAAGGGCTACGGCAGAGCTTGAAGAAGAAGACAGCATCTATATACGTTACCGTACTGATGGTAGCTTGTTTAACTTAAACCGTTTGAGGGCTCACACTAAGACTCTAAACTATCTAGTCCGTGAGCTGCTCTTCGCTGATGCTGCTGCCCTTGTTGCCCACACAAAAGCAGCTCTGCAGCGCCTAACATCCTGCATCGCAACAGCTGCAGAGCTGTTTGGGCTGGAAGTCAACCTGAAGAAAACAGAAGTTCTTTACCAGCCTGCACCACAGGACGAACACCACCATCCCCACATTGCCATCAGCAAATCTGTGCTCAAGTCCGTTCAGCAGTTCACCTACCTGGGAAGCATCATCTCCTCAGATGCCAAGATTGACAAAGAGATCGATCACAGATTAGCAAAGGCATATAGCACATTTGGAAGACATCACAAAAGAGTCTGGAGTAATAAACAGCTGAGGCTAAGCACAAAAATCAGTGTGTATAGAGGCACTGTACTGTCTATCCTCCTTTATGGATCTGAAACATGGGTCACCTATCGCCACCACCTAAGACTCCTCGAACACTTCCATCAGCGCTGTTTACGCACAATCCTAAATATACACTGGACTGACTATGTGACGAATGTTGCTGTCCTTGAGAAAGCAGGGATCACCAGCATTGAGGCCATGATATTGAGAACACAGCTGCGCTGCGCAGGGCATGTTTCTAGGATGGAGGACCAGCGCCACCCCAAAATAGTACTCTATGGTGAACTCACCACGGGTCAGCGTAAGAGGGGCGCTCCGAAAAAATGATACAAGGACTTCCTGAAACAACATCTCAGGCACGGCCAAATTGATCACCAACAATGGTCCGTCCTGGCCTCACATCGGGAGGCATGGAGACACACTATCCACAATGCTGCAGCCTTATTTGAGAACTCACGCCGAAAAAGTCTTGAAGAGAAATGACAACGCAGAAAGAATCACAACCCAGAAACATAACCCAAGGATACCTTCTGCTGTACTTTCTGCAACCGGACTTGTTTATCTCGGATTGGCCTTTTTAGTCATCAGCACACTTGCAGAAAGCACGGGATGAGTCCTTTCTGAATCTTCGTTTGCGAAGAAAAGCCAGAAAGAGAGAATTTTCAAAGGCTTTCAGTACTACTTACTGGGTGATCATTTCTAACAGCTACAAAGGAGTGACTGCTTTTCATTTCATTTTATCATATGAAGAGCTTGGAAAAGTTACTTTTTGAATTGGAACTCCCATTTATTGGCCAGCCAATAGATAAGCATTATAAATTAAACTGTGACAGCACAGCTGCAGAAAGAGTTTAGAATCATGAGATATTTAACTGGAATATATTTTCATAGACCACAGCCAGCGTGAAATTCCATGACCTATGCAATTTTAAAACTAATTAAAGACTGGGGTAAGGTATTGTTTGTTTATGCATGCTGCTCACACAGTTTGAAAGCAGCAGAATTATTAAGAAGCTTCCTGGGGTCCTCAGGTGGAACACCACATAAAGGTCAGTGTTTAGTTGAAATCAACTGATAGGGCAAATTCTCAGGAAATATACCATTAGTCATTAGCACCAGCCATATACAGTCCTTTTGCCAAATGAATCCCACAATAAATCAACATCCGTTGAGAGCAATATGCATTTTGATGAGCTCGTCACACAAAACTTCAAGACCATTTGGTGAGGTATCATGCTCAGTTTTTAAATTCTTGCTCCCCAGCTATCACAGCGAAACCAGAACCAGCATGTGGGAAATTCTTGGAATTGTAGCTTCAGTGCAATTCAAGTTTCTGATTATTAACAGCTTGGACCCTGCATACCTTAAACACCCAGCATGCTTCCTCCCATTTGTCTCATCACAAGATCTAATATCCTCTAAGACAGAGAACCTCTGGTCCTCCAATTGTTTTTGGACTTTGGTTCCATCAACTCCAGCAAATCTGGCCAATACAACAATATCTGGGGAGCCACAGGAATCCAACCATGTACAAGAGGTAACCTTTTGATGATCCTGTGCAACTGGATTCAGTCAACAAAAACAGGAAGAAAGAAATTCTTTGTGGCTGACTGCCCTCCTCTCTGTTATGGAATTCTCTTCTCACTGTAGACTCTTTTGAACATGAACACCTTCTGGAACCACTGAAGTAACTGCCTGATTGGATGGCCTTTGAAGCTCATAGTTACATTGGGAAATGGGGGGGGGTGGAATAAATTCACTGGGTTGGATCTAAACATAATCAAAAATTAAAGTAGACCCATTGAAATAAATGGTACTTAAGTTGACCATGACAAGATGATAAAATATGAATGTTGGGGGAAAGCAAAATGGACAGATTTACCCATCCGACCAGACAGCTGTCAGTGCTTAGTTCTTGACAGTCTTGCAGTTTGAATGCCCATGTATTCAGAAACATCATTTTTAAATGAAACATGTATAAGAAATGGAAAAAGGGGGAAATGACCAAAGAAGAATTCAAACAGATAGCGAACACATGTAGGAGTAAAGTCAGAAAAGCTAAAGCACAGAATGAGCTCAGGCTTGCTAGAGAGGTTAAGAACAATAAAAAGGGTTTTTTGGGTATGTCTGCAGCAAAAGGAGGAAGAAGGAAATGGTAGGGCCACTACGCGGACAAGATGGCAAAATGCTAACAGGGGACAGAGAAAAGGCAGAATTACTCAACACCTTCTTTGCCTCAGTGTTTTCAGAAAAGGTAAAGGGGACCAACCTGAGGATAAAAGTACAGAAGACACAACAGGGGAAATCCAGCACAGAATAAGCAAAGAGGTAATAATAATAATAATAATAAAATTTATTTATACCCCGCCCCTCTGTTAAAACAATCGGGGCGGCTTACAGAATTTAAAATACAATACAAATAAAATCCCTAAACACCCCCACTCCCACCCTCCCCCATAAAAAACATTAAACAAATATAAATTAAAAACAACTAATCTAAAATCACATTTAAAACTATAAATACAATAAAATATAATAAATGGCCAGCAGCCTAGAAGAGGCCAGGATCCCCTGAGGCCGGGATCTAATTAGAAAAGGCCTGCCGAAAGAGATCCGTCTTTAGTGCTTTTTTAAAGCCACTCAGGCTCGTTATCTGACGGATCTCATTCGGCAGGTCATTCCACAATTTGGGGGCGACTACCGAAAAGGCCCTCTGGGAGGTTGCAGACAGCCTAGATTTTTGTGGCTGAAGCAAATTCCTCCCAGAGGACCGGAGTGCACGGGGAGGATTGTATGGGAGGAGGCGGTTCCGGAGATAAGTTGGACCCAAGCCATTTAGGGCTTTAAAGGTAATAACCAACACCTTATACTGGGCCCGGAAACTGATTGGCAGCCAGTGGAGAGATTTTAGTACTGGAGTTATATGGTCTCTCCGAGATGTTCCTGAGACCACTCTGGCTGCCATATTTTGTACCAACTGAAGTTTCCGGACCAAGCATGAGGGCAGCCCCATGTAGAGCGCATTGCAGAAATCTAGACGGGAGGTTACCAGCGCGTGCACCACAGTCTCGAGGTCCCTTACTTCCAGGAATACCTTCTTAACCTAAATGAATTTAAATCTCCAGGACCAGATGAACTACATCCAAGAGTATTAAAAGAGCTGGCAAATATAATCTCAGAGCCATTGGCAATAATCTTTGAGAACTCCTGGAGAACAGGAGAAGTTTCAGCAGACTGGAGGAGGGCAAACGTTGTCCCCATCTTCAAAAAGGGGAAAAAAGAGGATCCCAACAATTATTGTCCAGTTAGTCTGACATCAATACCAGGGAAGATTCTAGAGCAGATCATTAAACAGAGAGTCTGTGAACATTTAGAAGGCAATGCCATAATCACAAAAAGTCAACATGGGTTTCAGAGAAACAAGTCATGCCAGACTAATCTAATCTCTTTTTTTGATAAAATTACCAGCTTGGTAGATGAAGGGATCGCTGTGGACATCGCATACCTTGATTTTAGTAAGGCCTTTGACAAGGTTCCCCATGACATTCTTGCAAACAAGCTTGTAAAATGTGGGCTAGACAGGCCGAACCCAAAGGGTGCTCAGCAATGGCTCCTCTTCGTCTTGGAAATATGTGACCAGTGGGGTGCCACAGGGTTCTGTCCTGGGCCCAGTGCTATTCAACATCTTTGTCAACGACTTGGATGAGGGAATTAGGGGCATACTTACCAAATTTGCAGATGACACCAAATTAGGAGGAGTAGCTTAATACCCTGGAGGACAGGATCAAAATTCAAGATGACCTGGATAAACTGGAGAGCTGGGCCAAAGCTAACAAAATGAAATTCAATACGGAGAAATGTAAAGTGCTGCACTAAGGGCAAAAAAATGAAATGTATAGATATAGGATGGGGGAGACCTGGCTGAATGAGAGTACGTGCGAAAGGGATCTAGGAGTCCTAGTAGACCACAAGTTGAACATGAGTCAACAGTGTGATGCGGCAGCTAAAAAGGCCAATGCAATTTTGGGCTGCATCAATAGAAGTATAGTGTCCAGATCAAGGGAAGTAAAAGTGCTGCTCTATTCTGCCTTGGTCAGACCTCACCTAGAATACTGTGTCCAGTTCTGGGCACCACAATTCAAAAAGGATATTGACAAATTGGAGCGTGTCCAGAGGAGGGCGACTAAAATGGTGAAAGATCTGGAAACGATGCCTTATGAGGAGAGACTTAGGGAGCTGGGTATGTTTAGCCTGGAAAAAAGATGGTTAAGAGGCGATATGATAGCCCTGTTTAAGTATTTGAAGGGGTGTCACGTTGAGGATTGAGCAAGCTTGTTTTCTGCTGCTCCAGAGATTGGAACACGGAGCAATGGATGCAAGCTCCAGGAACAGAGATTCCACCTCAACATGAGGAGGAACTTTTTTATAGTAAGAGCTGTTCGGCAGTGGAACGCACTCCCTCGGAGCATGGTGGGGTCTCCTTCCTTGGAGGTCTTTAAACAGAGGCTGGATGGCCATCTGTCAGGGATGCTTTGATCATGATTTCCTGCATGGCAGGGGGTTGGACTGGATGGCCCTCGTGGTCTCTTCCAACTCTGCAATTCTATGATTCTATGATTCTATGATCTGTAGCATTAAATTAGGACTGCCACTTTTTTTGAAGAGGTTTCTCAGGTTTAGCGCTTGTATGGGAGGCAGATACATAATTTTTTCCATGCAAGGAATAGCTTTACCTATTGAATTTTGCAAGTACAGATGGGCTGACAATTTACTTCTGTTTGTTTCTAATAACAACTTGCCAAATTTACAAATTTGTCATAAACAGGATGGAAAGAACTTGGGGTTTAAAAAAAGTGAATACAGGAGAAACTGAAACTGACAAATTGATCTATACTCAATCAAAATAATGTATTCAGTGGATCAAACATGCTGCTCAGGGAGTTTATGTCTCCTGAAAAAGCACAGTCCCAGATGCTTTATATCCAGTTCCTAAATTTAAGTTGGACATTCAAAAAAACCCAAACCCAAACCACCTCCATTTGATGACTTTCCAGATAACTACACTTAAAACTAGTTGTAGCTGGTATAACATGCACCTTGCTGAGGTTTCAAGTGCTGGTTACGGCCTGGAGCTTATGGCTGGTGTCTGACACATGCACCCTGCTGGGGTTTCACGTGGTTCAGCTACATGGTATTATTTTAGGAAAAAATATTTCGTTGTTTTACATGTGGATGATGACTGGCTGAGGGAGTGAGAGGAGGGAAGGGCCCTTGTGAGGCTGGGGTGTAGATGCGATAAGTGGCAGGAGTGGATTGTGAGGTGGAGAGGGAATTTGCATGTGGGTGATGACTGACTGAGGGATGTTGAGGAGGGAGGGGATTGGTTGGGTATGTTTTCTAAGCAGCCAATCAGCACACTGGGAAAGGAAACATACCCAAGCATAGATAGATAGATAGATAGATAGATAGATAGATAGATAGATAGAATAGGCATAGGCATAGGCATAGGCATAGATAGATATACTGTAGATGTAGATTGTGCCATTTATTCTGTGAATAAATCCAAAGCTCTTAAAATCCAAAAAGAGTTACACTGCATTATACAAGACCTAGGATCACCCCCTTTTATACTTGATTAAACTGCTGCTGCATATGATTAATTTTTTTAATCTGAAAATAATTAATGAACTATCTCATATTCCCTACTGCAGAATTATAAAACAGGGGAAATTATGAATCATATGGCCCCAGGCTTTCAAGAAATTTATCAGTTCTTTCACATTCTGTACACTTTTTCTCTCTCATTTGTATTAAAAAGGAAGGCATCTCACTAGACCAGATGAAGTCTCCAGACCTAAAACAGCTTTTAGCAGGTTTTAGGCAATTATTGATTTTGCTATTGAAGTAGAAAGGGTAGTTACCATAGCAACTAGCACAGGTCCTGCTATGTACAGTGTTGCATGATCTAAAAGATTTAGGAGTAGCCCACTTTTTTGAAGAAAAAGACAGTCACTCTCAAAGCATAACTATGAAGCAATCAAGCAATTCTAAGACGCTAGGTTCTTTCTCTGGCCACTGACTGAGGCCCAATTCATACATGGCATACATACAACATAACATTCTGCCCTGATAAAGAAGTACTTTAATCTCACTCTGTGTATGTAGAAGTTATAAACAAACAAACAAGGATCAGATTCCTGCTTCAGATCTGCTTTAAAAGGCATATACTCCATTTTGGGATTGTCACATAACAAATGTTGTACAGAACAGAAGGTTTCCGTCACTAGCAAGCTGTCAAGGATAGGATTGGGAAAGAATCCAAGAGCCCCTTTCACAATCCAAGGAGGCTCCCAACTCCCCACAGAGATCTTCTGTTCTAGTTTAATTCTTATATAATGCTGCCACATGCAGATTTATTTCTAGTGGTGCTGCTGGTACAGTAAAACCTTTATGTGAGCCAAATCCCAGCCTCCCCCATCCATGCTACAGAAATGAACTACTTTTAAACCTGTCATGGCTGCACTTGGAAATTATAGTTGAATGACAGCCTTTGGGATCCTTCTTCTTGTCCCAAGGAAGAGTCTTGGGCTACAAGGAAAGATCCTATTCTACAACTTGTTCAAACAAGGTCAAAGAAGATCCCTTTATGTCTTGACCAGGAGTGGACCAAGACATGTTGCTGACCAAAATATAAAATGGTACTTCTTCCATTCTTTGTACAGAAACCCCCTGAACAGCTGTTGAATTTTATTCCGACACCAGAAAAGGGATAACTTCTTTCACAACATCTGAGGGTAACAGATTAGCTGAAAGAGTGCAAAACAACCATTGTGGTACACACAACTCTACCCTTTAAGACAAGAGAATGGCCAGGAAACTCAGGCAGAAGCGCTAGGGGGTTGTTGGTGCTTCAACATCTATTGTTTGAGGCAGTTTCCCTGCTGTGTCTCATGGTAGGGCCAGCCCTAACATTTGGCCTTGACATCCAGAGCTCTCCCACAACTCCCAAGGCAAGCTGATAAACCTTAAAGGGGTATGTCTCCAGCTTGGAGCCTACCTCTCCTTTGCCTCTCAAAGCAGACATGTTGGGTACTCACTCTATCTGATCTGGCACACTGACTCCATGGGTTGTGGAATTTTTGGAGGTAGGTGTCAGATGCAGACCCATTGCTTGAGTTGGGCTTGGGGGTTGCAGCTGTAGTCCAAGTGAAAGGGATTTTGGTTTAGGGGTCTCTAGCACCTCCAGATTGGAGAGCTAAAGTTCTACAGTGATGCTTGTGTCAGAGGCTTCCTCTGGTGCTATTGGTTCCTCAGCCTCTGTCTCCATGTCCAGGATCGATGCTACATTTCAGGACCATGATGTATCACCAGAAGAATGACCACTCCTAAAATTCTTTGGTGAGAGTATGATATATATTAACCTACAAGTTTAAAATGTGCTCCCTTTCAACAGGGCATCATGCTCCACCCTATCTAATCAAAGGGTTATGGAGTAAACTTAGATGAACATAGAGAGTTGTTTATGATAGCATTCAATGTTATATATTCTGCTGATCTTAATTTTATTATTTTTCCAAGTGATGTACCATATCTGTGGAATGCAACAGTAAAATCCTCCCTGCAAACTGACAGAAGATTAGAGGTGATTGGCTTATGAAATGTTTATATTCACCCTTAAAAAATGAATATCTGGTAAAGGGGCACCCCATGTCTCATTGAATGCTTGATGAAATGCCACTCAATGGGGTTGTCTAAATGGTGAAAATACTCCTCATGGAACATGAGGAGAATCCTGCCTGTCTTAATGGCATTTTGCAACTTTTCGTTGTATTGGGAAGGAGAGGGGGACGTCAAAAACTCAGCGGGAAAAGCCTTCATGGCTTTTCCTGGAGTTTTCTAAAAATAAAAAAAAAGTGAGGGGAGTGCACATTTCTGCTCGTTGGGACAAGTGATTTGATATGAATTGCTTTCCCATAGCAGTGAAGACAGAAAGCTGATTGGCTGGGCAAGCATGGGGGGTGCAGGGCATGCTAACAAGGCAAGTGTCCACTGCTGCCATGTTGGATTTTCATCTTAGCGAGCGAGCGCTAAGGTGAGAAAACAGGGTGGTGGGTTTTTTTGCTTTTCTGTTAATCGAAAAATCACTGTATCATGCCTTGGACATGGTTGTGTTGTTTTTTTTAAAGTTTAGCAGAAGCAAATTAAAGTAAGTATGAACATGAGTAAATCACTTGTGGCTGCCATCTTGCATGCAAAGCTTATGGGGGCAAAAACACTATTAAGACAAGTTGCAGCTGCTGTGAAATGCCATTACTGTAAGGCACTCTGGAGTTTTTAGAGGGTTGTTTTTTTTTGTTTTTTTTTTGCCTCATATAGAAAAGCCCAATGTATTTACTTTCTTATGTGGAACATATTGTGCTGGAGCCAACGTCAGTTGATATGCTTTTTGTTCTTAATGACTGTTCCACACATATAAATCACCAAGTGATAGGCATGTGGGCATGTGAATTCACTCTTAGACTTCAGTTTTGAAGAACCAACAATCCAAAAGGAAGCCCAATTGTGGACAGTGGTGCTAAGAGGGTCACCAGTCCTGATCAAGGAGGACTGTGATTGAAAGATTGTCAATTGTAGGAATTTATGTACTCATGGGCTGGGAAGTGGAAAGCGAGGGAAAGGCTTGGAAAATAATTTTGCAATTTGTTATTCTTTTTTTTTTTTTTACCTCTTTCTATGTTCTTTTGACTCTTTTCCTCTGCTGGTTTGCAATTCCTCCCATTGTCAGTTGGGGTATGTGTGTGTTATAAAATGCATTCATAGATATTTAGGGAGTCCATGTTTTCATCCCATATTATTCTAATGCTAGATTTTTGAAAGAATTCCAGAGGCTGGGATTAGTGCAAAGGAACATGGAAAGTACAGATATGCATAGGCTACAAATGGCTGACTCTCAGGACATTTTCAGACGCGTAAAATTACCTTCTTTCAGCGCAAGCAGCCTCCGGAACAGTAACGAGGCTGCTGCGCGGCAAGGGTCCATTTTGGCGACGCCGTTTCTCTCTCAGAGGCGTCCATGACTATTGCGGCCAGCACTGGAGGCGTCCGTGCTGTTTTTTAATCACGGAAGTTGTCCGTGAGTAAAAAGCAGCGCGGCCGCCTCCAATGCTGGCCGCAACAGTCACGGATGACGCCGAGAGAGAAACGGCGGCATCCAAAATGGACCCTTGCCACGCAGCAGCCTTGTTACTGTTCTGGAGGCTGCTTGTGCTGCAAGAAGGTAATTTTACGTGTCTGAAAATCTCCTCGGTCAGATAATAGGTGTGACACATTAGTTTGTCTTATTTCCACTGCAATGCCATAATCCACATCATAGTTGACAAACTACATTTGAAATACAGCTTTATCTCCACCAAGAAGCCTGTGACACTCTCCCACATACAAAAAAATAGATATGCAAGAGGCCAGACAGAAAAACATTGTGATGTGTACGTGCTGATAAGCAGTAGTAGGCAGGCTCCTTTGCATACATCTGTGGGAAATACCAAGGTTCCAGGAGAACAGATGACAAGGAAACACATCAAATGAGAATCATAAAAAGCAATGTGACTGAGGACTTGTTGACATGAGCCATATACCTTGTCTTGCCCCCATCTCAGGGCCCTGCAGGGCATTTGCCCCCTTCTTCCTCTGGGGAGTCCTCACCACCCTTGGGGTAGATACACGGCTGAGACAGGGGGAAGACAGGGGAAGGCCCTTTACAGAATTTTAGAATAATACCATATATTGCTGCATACAAGACTACTTTTTAACACTTGAAAATCTCCTCAAAAGTGGGGGGGGGGTCTTATACCCCAGTAATCATACTCCCCTGCTGTGGGAATGATTGAAGTGTAAAATGGCCTGGGAAGTTTTCCCAGCAGATCCTTCCTCCTGCTGTGAGAATGACTGCTTTGCCTTTGAAGAATTAAATGGCCCCCCATTTAGCTCAGGAGAGTCAAAATAATGTTTCTTTTCAGGACAAGTTAGCCTAAAATTAGAATTTCTGGATTCAGATTTATCATTCTGCATCAAGTTTTGTCTATGGTGAAATTCTCTTTACCACAGTGGCTCTAAAATCATTAATGTGCTCATTCATTAATGTGCTCATTCAAAAATTTGGGATTTGATAGCTTCATATTAACCAACTTACAGTATTAATGCAACCTTACTTTCCAAAGATTGAACACCACAGAGATTTTTCAAAGTATCCCATGCTTTTTTAGCTGTTCTCAGTCCTTTAATTTCACAGACTATTCCATCATCTATAGCCACTGAGCTGGCTGGCTGGTGGGGGACAGGCTTTCCAGCCAGGTGGCTGGCTGGTGGGGGGGGCAAACTCTATATTTTAACTTAAAAATCGGGGGGGTCGTCTTTTGCGCCCAGTCGTCTTATACGCCGGAATATACGGGTACCTGTTTTATTCTGTTTCCACTGGGAGGAAACAGATTGGGCCCCTTGTGTCTGCATGAGTCCGTTCCAGAAGGCTGGTCCTCGCTGCCACTGCCATCTCCCTGGCTCTCCCGGAAGTCAGGAAGGAATCCTGCAGCATATGACCAAGGCTGGTCACATGTAGGGGGTCTTGGTCACATGTTGCAGGCCCCCTTCCTGCCTTCCAAGCCAGTGAGGGAATTGGCACAGTGGCAGCGGCTGCAGCGGTGGACCAGCACACCCATTAGGACTTCCCCCCATTCCCTGGAGGGAACGGGGGGAAATGGCCCTGATTCTGATCTCGTAAGAACAATGCTTTTGAAAAATCTTACCAAGTTCCAGGTAAAGATATGTTACTCATACACGCAGAGCTATTATAATATTTGCTTCTAGATTAGACAGGAGTACTTGGCTCATAAAACAATTTTATCTGATCCACCTATGAAATTTTAATCCAAAGTATGATAAATCTAGATGGTAAAAATATCACCCAGACATTTTACTCAGGAACCACTTATTGCAAAAATGGAATGTTTGAAGGAGAAACCTAACATTATGTAAAGTTCATTCTCCCTTCGGGTTTTAGATGCAATGCCTTGGGCAGTACTGAGACTGTGTACTTTATAACTCTCAGCCAGATCATAGGAAGGTGGTGGTGGTGACAGTTGTTGCTGTTGTTTATGTTATTTGGCACTCTCAAGTAGTCATGCTTTTCTAAATTCTGTTCTCAGTTCTTAATGCTATGCAATGCCACTGTTATTTTATATCCTGATCACAAGTGAAAGAAGTTGTGTTATGTAGTAAAATCAATTTCTCCCTCCTGGAACATTGTCCGTAGAATAAAGTGCCTCTCCCAAGTTACTGAACTCATTTATTCCTTGCCTAATGAATTGCTCTCTCCCTCTCTCTCTCTCTGTATGTATGTGTGCCTTAAAGTTATAGTGTTTCCATGGAAATATACAGAAGGTGGAACATTTTATACTAACAAACTGACCCGTATTAGCATTGGAAAAGCTGCTGGTGGTAACTGATTTATATAAGAATTCCAAATGGAAGCTGAGTAGTGTAAGCCAAAGGCAAGCATTTTAACAGAGGAAATTAGAGCTAATAGGAATCACATGCTTTCTGGTTAGGAGGCAGAATAGGGAGGCAAGGCATCAGTTTGGAATCAAGTTACATGGAAAAGCAGGAAACAGACCAGCCAAGATCCAAAGAACCAATCAAATATTCATGGGCACTGCCAAGAGAGCTCTTGTACCCTGTGGGACTTTTTGTAACACTCAGTAAATCAAGAATCTGGAAAACCAGGTGAAGTGCTTAGGATCCCTTTTCAGCACACTGAACAGCTCCTTGGTTCCAAAACAGCATTTGACCTTACTCATAAAAGGTGGCTAAAACTAAAGACTTTATCAGACAGACAAAATATTGCATCATAATGACACCACATAAATGTGAAAGGGTGTGCAGCTCAGACAACATCACCCTTTCATGTTTATGTATAGTGAAAATCATGTACTTGTTAACTGATGGTTACACCATCAATAGATCTTCTGTGCCACATTTGTGCCGGCCTTTCTGGCATGTGAAACATTGGGCTATTTAGAACTTCTGGTGCAACAGCATTGCAAAAAGCTGTCAAGGACGAGAGTTTCCATGATTTCTAAACTAAGTTATACATCAATACACTACCAACAAGCTCAATAACAGATAAAATGAATGCATGTTTGGATAAACAGAAGATTGTGATTGTGAAGCTTATGGAGACCCAGAAAGAAATACTGAACAGAGATGTTACAGCGATGGAAATTGTGGAAGCTATCAAGAAACTTAAACCAGACAAAGCTCCAGGTCCTGATGGATTTTATTCAATTTATTATAAGAAACTAGGAGATGTTTTACTCATACCTTTGCAAAAAAACCCTCTCAACTCTATAAAAACAGAGGGGTTACCAGATTCCTGGAATGAAGCCTACATTACAGTAATACCAAAGAAGGGAAGAGACAAAAAAGATCCTAAAAATTATAGGCCAATCTCAGTATTGAATGTCAACTACAAAATTTTTGCTGCAATTCTAGAGATTTAAAAATATCCTAAGCGAAATTATACATGAAGATCAAAATGGCTTTCTACCAAACAGACATCTACGGAATAATTTCAGAACAGTAATAGACATACTTGAATACTACGAATGCCATAATGAGAAGAAATTAGCGATGTTTTTTCTGGATGCAGAAAAGGCATTCAATAGTGCACAATGGCCATTTTTGAAAACTGTGTTAGAGAAAATGAATGTAGATAACTTCAAACAATGGGTAGATTTAATATATAAAGATCAGGTAGCACAAGTGATGGTAAATGGTAAGAAAATGGAAAAGATTAAATAACGAAAGGCACGAGACAAGGCTATCCCTTATCACCATTATTATACATAACGGTAATAGGAATACTAAATAACAATATCAGAGCAAATGGAAAGATTAAAGGAACTAGAATTAAGGGACATGAATTCAAAATTAAAGCATTTGCGGACAATCTTGTTATTATCTTGGAAGAACCTGCTGAACAACTTGATGAACTAAAGAGAACGTTGGACAACTTTGCCTTAGTGTCTGGATTTAAAGTAAATAATGAAAAGACAGCAGTGTTGACGAAGAATATTAAAAAACAAGAAGTAAATAAGTAAAAAAATTGGGTGTCCAAAATGAGAAAAAGATAAAATATTTGGGAATCTGGTTAAAAAAAAGAAATACCAATCTACTTGACAATAATTATAATTGCACCTGGATAAAATTTTTAAAAGATTTAATAAAATCGTCCAAATTACATCTTTACCAGGAAGAATAGCCTCCATAAAAATGACTGTGCTACCTAAGCTCATGTTTCTCTTCCAAAATATACCTATCAAAATAAATACTAAATGTTTCATAATATGGAACAAAGAAATACTCAAATATATTTGGGAAGAAAAAAGGCTTGAATAAAGCTAAAGTTATTTTTTTTAATATATTTATTTTGGATTCCAATACCACCATCATTCCACGTATTTACATATTTACATGAAGTAAAACTTAATTTACAACTCGTAATGTAAATTGTTTTACAGAATCTTTAGCTATTCCAAAAACAATATTTCCAATTGTGATTCTACTATCAGTAATTATTTCTCCAAATCTTTATTTCCATCCTCCATCTACTTTCCCCTCTTTTCCCCTCATCCTGACTTCCTCTGAATTACTTGTCCAAAGATTTTTTATTTTAACGATTTGTCCCCTTCTTATCTTTGCTTCTCATAACCTGATTCCTTACTTCTAACCTTTGCAATCTACAATATTGCTTCTTCCAAATCCTGTGTTTTGTCATTATAATTGATATTTTCCTTAATTTACCCATTTCCAAAGAAAAACCAGCCTTCTAACCTTAATTATACTCCTCCTAATTCACTTTTTATATGCCATTGTCTATTCAAGTATTGTGTTATTGCCTCCCATTCCTTATTTATTTCCTCTACATTTCCTTTGTTTATTATTCTCATCAATTTGTCGTTGTTTTTCATCTCTAACAATTTATTTAACCATTTCTCCACTTCTGGAGCCTCTTTTCTTTTGCAGTTAGCCGCTATCTTAAGTCTAGCCAATGAAATTAAATACAACAATACTCTCCAATGTTTCCTCTCTATCTGCTTTTCTAACACTGTTGTCATATTTAACAGATATAGCTTTGGGTCCATAATGAAATTAATCCCCAACATCTTCTGTATTAGTTTATGTATCTTTTCCCAGAATCTTTTTATGATTATGTATCCCCACCACAGTTCTTTATCACAGTAGAGATTTCTTGCGTCGTTATAGGTGTTGCTAATTTTCCTTTTTGTTCTTCTGATAGTCTTCTTATTTTACAGTTGCTTAAATATTCTTCCATTTCCTTACCCTCCCCTACTCCTTTCTCTTTACCCACATACAGATTTGTATAAAATTGTGTAAATATCTTTATTATTTCTTTTTGGTCAGTGTAGGTTATATTTCCCTCTTTTATCTCTGTTATAAGCTTTTTATCCTTCTCCTTTTAAGTCTATATGCTAACCACCTTCCTACTTTGTTAGCATTTGCAAAATAATTTTGTTTGAGTCTTCTAAGATTATATCCTATTTCATCTGTCATCTCCTGATTTATTTCATTTTGAATGATTCTTATTTCTCCAAGCTTCTTCATGTCTTTTGGCTCCTGTCGTAGTATCTTTTCTTTTTTCTTAAGCTCTCTTAGTAAGCTTTCCTTTTTTGCTCTTCTCTGCTTATACAGTTCAGCTCCCCATTGTAGTAACAGGCCCCTTCTCGTTGCTTTATAAGCATCCCATTTTATCTTACTTGGGACTTCCTGTGTATTATTTATTTCAAAGTAGCTCTTAGTTTCTTCCTTAATTCTTTGAACGAATTGTTCATCTTTCAATAATATCTCTTTCAGTCTCCAAGTATATTCATTCCTTTTAGTGAATAAAGCTAAAGTTATTAACAGAAAGGAAAGGACGAGGAGGCTGTGCATTTCCAAACTTGTATTTGTATTAACAAGCATGCTTGCTAACATGGCTGGAAGACAGGATATGTTTAAAGAACAAGAAATTGTTAGCTTTAGAAGGCCACAATTTAATATACGGGTGGCATGCGTACTTACGGTATAACAAAAAAAAGAGAACAAGGCATTTGATAACCACTACATAAGAAGAGCATTATTAAATGTGTGACTTGGTTTGAAAAGTAAATTTTATCCAAAAAATACCTGTATGGGTTTCGACTCAAGAAACCTTATTTGGAAAATTGAAGCTGGATAAACAAGACTGGTTAAAGTATCAAGAAATCTTGGACATAACACAAGATATAGTTAGAATGAAATCAAGAGAACTCATAGAGGAAGAAGGATTCACAATGAATTGGTTCTTGTATAAACAAATCTATGAGAGATACAAAATGGATCTGAGATTGAAAAATTTACAATTAGAACAAAATGAAATAGATAAAGCAATTTGACAATGGGATACATCATGTAGCTAAATATTATATAACCCTTTTAGATAGAGAACTTGAAATGAACAAGTAAAAGAACAAATGATAAAATGGGCAAAAGAGAAGGTACATGTTATAGAACTAGAAAGCTGGGAAAAATCATGGGGGAACACACAGAAATGTCTCTCTCTCTGGCTTGTCTTCACAAATGAAGATTCAGGAAGGACTCATCCTGCATTTTCTGCAAGCGCACTGATGACTAAAAAGGCCAATCCGAGATAAACAAGTCCGGTTGCAGAAAGCACAGCAGAAGGTTTCCTTGGGTGATGTTACTGGGTTGTGATTCTTTCTGCGTTGTCGTTTCTCTTCAAGACTTGTTTGGCGTGAGTTCTCAAATAAGGCTGCAGCATTGTGAATACTATGGCTCCATGCCTCCCGATGTGAGGCCAGGGCGGACCATTGTTGGTGATCAATTTGGCTGAGCCTGAGATGTTGTTTCAGAGAGTCCTTGTATCATTTTTTTTGAGCACCCCTCTTATGCTGACCCATGGCGAGTTCACCGCAGAGTACTATTTTGGGGAGGCACTGGTCCTCCATCCTAGAAATGTGCCCTGCCCAGCACAGCTGTGTTCTCAATATCATGGCCTCAGTGCTGGTGACCCCTGCTTTCTCAAGGACAGCAACATTCGTCACATAGTCAGTCCAGTGTATATTTAGGATTGTGCGTAAACAGCGCTGATGGAAGCGCCCGAGGAGTCGTAAGTGGTGGCGATAGGTGACCCATGTTTCAGACCCATAAAGGAGAATAGACAGTACAATGGCTCTATACACATTGATTTTTGTGCTTCGCCAGAGCTGTTTATTACTCCAGACTCTTTTGTGAAGTCTTCCAAATGTGCTATATGCCTTTGCTAATCTGTGATCGATCTCTTTGTCAATCTTGGCATCTGAGGAGATGATGCTTCCCAGGTAGGTGAACTGCTGAACGGACTTGAACACAGATTTGCCAACGGCAATGTGGGATGGTGGTGTTCATCCTGTGGTGCAGGCTGGTAAAGAACTTCTGTTTTCTTCAGGTTGACTTCCAGCCCAAACAGCTCTGCAGCTGTTGCAAAGCAGGATGTTAGGCGCTGCAGAGCTGCTTCTGTGTGGGCAACAAGGGCAGCATCATCAGCGAAGACCAGCTCACGGACTAGATAGTTTAGAGTCTTAGTGTGAGCCCTCAAACGGCTTAAGTTAAACAAGCTAGCATCAGTACGGTAACATATATAGGTGCCGTCATCTTCTTCGAGCTCTGCCGTAGCCCTTTGGAGCATCATGCTAAAGAAGATTGTAAATAAAGTTGGCACAAGAACACAACCTTGCATCACTCCATTAGTTATTAGAAAGGGCTCTGAAAGAGCATTGCCATATCTTACTTGACCGCGCTGGCCCTCGTGTAGCAAGATAATCATTTTCAGGAATTTGGGGGGACATCCTAGTTTTTCCAGGATCTGCCACAGACCTTTTCTACTCACAGTGTTGAAGGCTTTGGTGAGGTCAACAAATGTTACATAGAGACCCTTGTTCTGCTCTCTACATTTCTCTTGCAGTTGTCTGAGGGCAAATACCATATCTGTAGTACTCCTATTGGCTCTGAAGCCACATTGGCTTTCAGGAAGAAGTTCTTCTGCAATAGAAGGAACTAATCTGTTCAGGAGTATCCTTGCAAGGATTTTTCCAGCAATAGAGAGCAGTGTTATGCCTCGATAGTTTGAGCAATTAGATTTTGCTCCTTTTTTCTTGTACAGGGTGATGATGACTGCATCTCGGAGATCTGATGGCAGTTCCCCTTTTTCCCAGCAATCCACAAGGAGTTCATGGAATTTATCATGGAGTACATGACCTCCATGTTTCCAAACTTGCCATTTTGCAACTGCTGTATGGCCTTAATGGTCTCTTCCAAAATGGGAACTATGTTCAATTCATTTTTCATCAGTTTTTGTATCATATGTTAGATAGCTGAGCCTTGGACTACTCGGTTGGCACTAAAGAGACTTTGAAAGTGTTCAGCCCATCGATTCAGGATGGAGGCTTTATCAGTAATTAATGTTTGACCATCTGTACTGTATAAGGAGCTTTGGACCTGATAAGTAGGTCCAAACACTGCCTTAAGAGCTTCATAAAATCCTCTAAGATCACCCAGATCTGCACAGCATTGTGTCTTTTCTGCTATATTGATCCACCACTTGTTCTGCATGTCTCAGAGTTTTTGTTGAAGTTTACTACATGTGAGATGGAAAGCTGCTTTTCTTACATGGCAAGTTGGCTGGGCGAGATATGCCTGGTGAGCAGTTCTCTTCTTTGCCAACAGCTCCTGGATCTCTTGGTTGTTTTCATCAAACCAGTCTTGATTTTTCTTTTGGGAGAACCCAAGGGATTCTTCCACAGACTGGAGGATACTGTTTTTGATATGTTGCCAAAGCACTGTAGGAGAAGGATCTATAGGCTGGTCTTCAAGTTTTGTTTGCAGGTTTGCCTGGAGGTTGTCTCTCATGGTAGTGTGTTGAAGATTGTTGACTTGTAGTCTCTTCTTTAAGATGCCACCCCTCTTAGGTTTGAACTTAAGATGAAGATTTAGTTTACATCTGATGAGGCGATGATCTATCTGGCATTCTGCACTCGGCATCACTCGAGTATGACGTACATCGCGAATGTTTCTCTGGCGGACTAGAACATAGTCAATGAGGTGCCAATGTTTGGATTGGGGATGCATCCAGGTTGTCTTCAAGCTGTCTTTCTGCTGAAAGATAGTGTTTGTAATAATCAGCTGTTTTCTGCACAGAACTCTATCAGGAGGCATCCGTTATCATTGCAATTTCCAACACCATGTTTGCCTAAGACACCTTTCCAGGCTTCGGAGTTCTTTCCTACTCTGGCATTGAAGTCACCAAGGATAATAATTTTATCTTCTACAGGGACTTTTTGTATGCGTTGGCGTAGGTCTGTGTAGAATTTGTCTTTCTCTACAGGGTCGGCTTGCATAGTTGGGGCATATATACTAAAGAGAACAACATGTGGGAGGCGTAAGGAAATAATGCAGTCAGAGTGTCCTGTTGGCAAGGTTTCAAGTTTGGAGGCAATGGAGTTTTTAATCATGAAGCCTACTCCTGAAAGATGCTTTTCGGTTTTGGGTTTGCCAGACTAGTAAAGTGTGTAGCCGGCGCCGTGTTCTTTAAGGCTGCCTTCCTCATGGAGATGAACTTCACTAAGAGCAGCGATGTCAATATTAAGTCGTGATACTTCATGGGCTATTAGAGCAGAACGACGCTCAGGCCATCCACTATCTTCAGAGTCTCGCATGGTTCTGATGTTCCAGCATGTAAGTGTCAGTTTATTTACACCTTTGGAGGCCAGTGTGCGCCTTTGTTTCTTTGCTTTGGTTTGACCGTATCAGAAGATTCCCGTTGGCCACGGCTAGCCAACTAGGTAGATGGGGATGAGCTTTCATTAGGCCACCTTTTCTAGGCCCCTCTCCATATGGAGCAAGCAGTGCTCTCCTTAAAAAAGGCTGCTTGGTCGTTCAGGATGCTGCCGAACAAGACTGTCATCTCCCGGGTCAGCCTCGAGCGACCAAAGTCCTGAACCGCCTGCATGCAGGGTTGTGTCTGCGGCTTCCAGTGCATCTTTACACCTGCCGGTTTCTTCCCTCACCTATCGCTACAGGACTTTTTTTTTTTACTTTTTTTTTGAATTGGATTTGTCCTTCAAGCCTGTGCAATGGATTTTTCTGGTGGAGCACAGCGTGCACAGAACTGGCCTCACCCTTTAAACCAAAGGTTCATCTGCTGGCCTTGCAAGCATGGATGGTAGCAGCGAGGTCCTCAGGTCGTAGGTTTGATTAGAGTTTCCTTCTTTTAGATGGCTGACCTTACAGGGTTGGACGAGCAGCATCTGCCCGGGTTTGGGATTAGAGTTTTCCTTCTCCTAGGATGGTTGCCATCCTGCCCTTTGACGCTCTTTGTCAGACCCTTCAGTTTTGACCTGTCTGGCATGGGAGACCCTACCAGTGGCTCTTATGCCACCGCCAGCATAGCTCAAAACATCATTAGGGTACGCAAGCCTCTCTCCCACGACAAGGGGACGTCAATGGAGAGGACACAGAAATGTACACTGTCAGAAAATATGAAGGAAATGTTCTTCTAAAAATGTTCTTTCAATGGTACCTCACACCTATTAAATTAGATAAAATGTATTTAAAAAGGCGAAAGAAGTTGTTGGAAATGTGGTGAAGCTGAGGGAACATTATTTCATATATGGTGGAGGTGCTCAATGGCAAAAAAAAATTGGAAAATATACATATTAAGATAAAAGAGATCTTGGGGATAAGCTATCCTTTAGAACTAGAGCCTTATTTACTAAATATGATAGAAAAAATAGTTGAAGAAAACAAAGAATAAAAGGAAGATCCTTCTGTATATGATAACTACTGCAAGAATATTATATGGTAGCAACTGGAAAATAAAAAGAGTACCTATGATTGAGGAATGTCTTGTCAAATTCTATGATACTTTGGACATGGATAGACTCATGGCCAGTTTGAAAGCTAGACCTTTGAACAGAATAGAAAAGGAATGGGAACCAATAAAAAAAAGTTTTGGAATGAAAAATGGAATATAAATATAGGAATAAGATAATCTTCTAAGAATATGGTATGGACAGGTTATGTACTGAACAATTAAGATACTGGAAATTTTTGTATGGAATAGTTAAATTAGACCAGGAGTAATGGTAAGATGTATATAAACACAGAAATAAGTTAATTGTATGAGTTAGTAAATCTCAAATAAACCAGAAAGGAAGGAATACATTTAAAGGGAAGAACAAGGATTATGTCAACTTGCTTTGATTTATAATACTATTCTTATTAATGTATTAATGTAATAAAATTTAATTGAACATTTCCTTTTTATGTTAAATATATTGTTTTAGGAAATGAAAAATTACAAGGATCAAGATGTACAATTAAACATATCTTTAAGTTTTGGTGAATGTAACGTAATAAAAATAAAATAAAATAAAGAAACATCGGGCTATTTAAATCCCATACTTACCCCAACAATGGCTGGACCGGCCAGAACACTTCCAGGTCAGATTGGGACATCCAAATAAGTTTTGCTCTTTTTATGACAACCCCCCCCACCCCAGGTTACTTGGGACCTTTAAAGTGTGTTAAGGTGCTTGGTGTAACTTTAAATGTGTTATTTTTGTTTTTATTTTTAAATTTCCTGTGTGACAAAGTCTTGCAGGATTTTGAGAGAGGAAGTGAATGGGGTTCTGCCCACTTTCTCTTCATTCACAGAGCTGCCTTTGCTGGGAAAAGAAGGGAAGTGTGGGGGGAATGTTCTTTTGCTGGCAAAAAAAATGTTTTTTTTATGCTGGCAAAAAATGTTTAAAGGACAGCATCTGATAAAGTCCTACGTTAGTTGGGCTTAGCTTGTATACTGTCCTAAGAAGTTTAGAAGTGAGTCTCAGACTAACTTTTCCTACACCATTTTGCATACAACTTTTTATATGATCCTGTTCCCATGTATGTGCATGCCTCACTCACTATTCCTTTGTTTCTTTGTTTTCAGAAGCACATAGATTTTGGGACAGGGAGCTTTTAGCTTTCCAGACATTTTGGACGTCAGCTGTCGTTAGCCCATCCAGTATGGCCAAAGAATTATGGGAGTTAAAGTCCAAAACATCTGGAGGGTCAAAGGCACTGTACACTTAAGACAGATTTAACTCACTCCAAGTGCCCTGTTACACTCATGCTCCATACAGAGACTGTATGTATGAATGGCTTTGCATTATTTCAAAAAATCTATGTGAAAGTAGCCTGCATACTATATTCTGTGTATTTTGCACCAGAGAGATTAATCTAGTTTCAGAGGATCAGATATGCTGCTCATGCGCTCATGGACTATTGTAGGGGGAAAGTCAGAAAGTGTCCATAAAACCTAAATGAGGCAAAACCATGTTGAAGAAAACAGTTTGTTTAGACATTAAAAAAATTATAATTTCCTAGCAATTCAGGTTAGGTTAAACATTTTGAACTATGTTCCAAAACATCTTGGCATATTCTGATGATAAGCTAATAGCCAGAACACCAGAATAAGATAGAAAGGACAAGGGTGATGTACACAGTTTGGAAACAGTGCTTGCTCCTTACTGGTGAGTTTGTTTGTATTTTGTTGTTGTGTTGTTCAATTGCTGCTACTGCATGCTTTCACAAGAATTCTATACAAAGTTGGTTTAACTGCTTATTCAAGGTGAAACCCTGGGCTACCAAGCCAGAATCCACCTGCTACTGCCTGTGTCATTAAATAAACTGATGAGTTTGATTGTTATCAGATTCCATTCGTGAACATTAAAAGGCTAAAAAAAAAAATTCCCCTTCACTACTCCACTTTTCCATTCCCACAACACCCCTCCCTGCAAAGGCCATTCCTAAAGGCTGGGAAACCATCATTTCATACACAGTGTGGTGGTGGAAATTTTTTCTTGCGTGCAAGGATAGTAAAAATACTTTCTACTTTCACATGGGGCTCATTGTATCATGTATTCTGAGCATTGCCTTAAGATCACAGGCCAAGGAACTTTGGTTCTCCAGATGGACTTCAATCCCCAGAAGCCTCAGCCAACATGACCAATGTCCCAGATGACACAAGTTCTAATCAAAATCATCTGGAGAATAAAGGATCCCCACCACTGCCTAAGAGAATATTTGGCAAGGATGCTGATCAAAAAGTCTGTATTACCATTGTTACAGGCCATGTGCTGATTTGGTTGTGAACTTTGAGACCTGGAAATGTAAATACTGTAGGGTGTTTATAAGGCCTAAAATATAAAGAAGAAATATCTGCATGTATGTGTGTGTTACTGAGTACATAGACACAACTTGGTTTCAGACAGAACACCAAGAAAATTATAAGCAAGAAATGATAGTACAGTATAAACAATAAATTGACTGATAATAAACTCAAAATTGGTGCCACATTAGAGAGTAACAGCTAATGCAATCAGATGGCTGATGTAATCTGATAAAAGGGAGCCAAGAGTTAACAGTACTTGATGCTCTTTCACCTAACCTCTAAGAAATTGATTGGAGGAGAAAAATATGTTCATATTGACAAGGTATGTGCTTTATAGACTACAGCAAAGCCTTTGACTATGTAAATCACAAAAAGCTTTGAGTTGCTCTGAAATAAATGGGTGTACCACTACATTTGATTGTCCTGATGCGTAACATGTACTGAGGACAGGGGGCTACCATTAAAACAGAATACAGAGAAACAGAATGGTTTCCAACCAGAAAAGGGGTAAGACAAGGCTGCATTCTATCACCCTATTTGTTCAACTTGTATACAGAAAATATCACATGCAGAGCAGGTTTCAACTCAGGGTAAGGAGGCGTGTGGATAGGAGGAAGGAATATCAACAATCTAATGCAAACAATACTATACTACTAGCAGAAAGCAACAAAGACTTAGAACAATTACTAAAGAAAGTTAAAGAAGAAAGTGCTAAGGCAGGCTAACTCTTGCACATTAAGAAAACAAAAATAATGAACACAAAAATTCAATCTAGACAATGAGGAAATTGAAATAGTGAATGATTTTCCATACCTTGATCAGAAAAGAGATTGCAGTTAATAAATCAGAAGACTATGATTGGGAAGGGCAGCTATGACAGAACTAGACAAGATCCTAAAGTGCAAAGATATAAAACTGACCACTAAAAAGGATCATCCAAGCCATCATATTTCCAATCACTATGTATGGATGTGAGAGCTGGTCAGTGAAGAAATCTGACAGAAAGAAAATCAACTCATTAGTATCACACTACACTGTTATAGCACTATTATTCCACTTTAACTGCTCTGGCTGCCTCCTATGGTATTCTGGGGTTTGTAGTTTAGTGAGGCCTAAGAGCTCTCTGGCTGAGAATGCTAAATGCCCCTCCCTAAACTAAAAATCACAGGATTCCACAGGAGGCAGCCAAAGCAGTTAAACTGGAATAATAGTGCTATAACAGTTTAGTGTGATAATCTCCATGGTGCTGGAGAAGAGTGCTAACGATACCAGAGATGGATAAAAAGACAAACAAATGGGTCTTAGAACAAATCAAGCCTGAACTCTCCTTGGAAGCCAAATGACTAAACTGAGACTGTCGTATTTCAGCCACATCATGAGAAGGCATGACTCACTAGAAAAGACAACAAATGCTAGGAAAGGTAGGCAGTAGAAAGAGAGGAAGACTGCATACCCAATGGATAGACTCAATCTAGGAGGCCACAGCCCTGAGCCTGTAGGACCTAAGCAGAGCTGTTGAGGATAGGGAATGGAGATGTCTCATTCACAGGGTCTCCATGAATCAAAGTTGACTCAAGGGCAGTTTACAACAATAGTGAGTATCTATTACCTCATTGGATGAGATCTGTCAGCTTAGATATGAAAGATAAAAGATTAGAAAGATATAATACAAGCTGAGAGGAAATAGAAATTAAACTGACTGTCATTCTCCACAGGAGACAGTCTGTAACCCACCCTTCAGGCTATGCTGTTCCTAAGTGATAACTGTCCAGACATGCTGAGGGTGATAGACCATGCTGGTAAGAAAGTATCTCTGCTCTCAACTAGGCTATGCTAAATAGATATATTCCACATTCCTACTAGGTGTAGTAATGTATACTGCTAGATATAACAATGCCCTGGGATATTGACCCCTTTGGATGCTTGTGTGTTTACAGAAGCCAGTTTAGAGATGTATAATTCCTCAACAAAAGACAGTGTATTCCTTAGTGGCTAAATTATATCATTTAAGAAGGTATAATTTATCTATAGAGAAGCCTGCTAAAGAAATGCAAATGATACCAAGATTCAGTGCTTATGAAAGTGTAGCATCTTACCTGCCACACGCTGTAATGTAATGAATGTATGAAGCCTTACTTGCAATGTAACGAAATAAAAGCAATGTGCCTAGACACTGAAATGCCTATGTTTCTCCCTACAAGGAGTGTGTTTGTATATCTATGACTGCCTATAATAAATAGCCTAAAATACTAACAGAGAGCCTTCTTATTCTCCCATATAAATATCCTGAGATTCCAGTACTTAAGAATGATTAAGTAGAGTGTTGATACCAACTCTGCCTCTTGGGATTTTACCATTGGTCACAAGTTGTACACCCAGGTGGCCAGAAGGTGATAAAAGGGATCCCAGCCATTTGCCAGATTCACTGGCAAATGGCAAAGAACCTTCTATTCCTCAGTTTAAAGATATAGGGGTGAGGAAACACACACCTATTTCACCATAAAACATGGGAAGCCACTCACTTTAAAAAAAGATTCATTTCTCTTCTTTAAAAAAAAAGATTCATTTCTCTACTAATACCGCTTATTTCACTGTAATTGAAATATATGTATGATTAATACAGTTCTCAAGGAGTGCATTCCTGCAGTAAAGGCCTCGAGTTGATAAAAGAGGGGAAGGGAAAAGAAAATGGTTGGCTTATTACCATAATCAGAAGAGCTACAGCCTTCTGTTGTTTAGTGTCATGGAAACAAATATGTGGAAGACAGGCATCTCTTCAGTTGAACGCTGTCATAAATTTGATACAGGAGTTTTCGTGTGGCTAATACAAATGCTCTGCCTGCAAATATGATGACTGCATTGTTTACAGCAGGATAGCTGTACAGGAGAGCTTTATTTTTAACTTCATCGAAAACTAAAAGCTAAATGCAATAATAACAATGCCCTTGGCAAGACACAGAAGACTATATCATCAATGGAAAAAAAATTCCTTAGAGTGCCCAAAGGTTTTCTCATCCTTCTTTAGAAGAGGAGCCGGACATATTTTTAATTTATTAATCCATTTCCTCTACTGTAGGTCCCACAAAGATGGGGAAAAGAAATTAACTCAAGGTTGCTTTAGACTGTGGCAAAACTGCAGAGAGAGACAAATGCTTATCTGGCCATCATATTTTACTGTTATTCATTTGTTTGTTTTAGGTATGTCTATGTCAGTGGTTCCCAGAACCACACAAAAATAACATTTCCACAATAAAGCTGAAAAAAGGTTCTTTGATCTAGACTGAGGGCTCATCTACACTAACTAGGATATGCCTGCTTCCTAGCAGAGTATCCTCACTTCAGAGCAACCCCTCATTCCGTTACCTGGAGAAAATGGGCCAGTGTCCAAACAGGATGCTGGCCTGCACTGAAGCTGCCTCCACCAGCTTACCATTTTCTCTGCTAATGCAGAAGCCAGGCAGTGGTCTCACAACATGTGACTGCAGGCCTCCTGCATATGACCATTCCGGGTCACACGCTAAGGGACCCCAACCTAGATTCCAGTGGTACCAGATTAAACCAGATATTTTTTTAAAAAAAACACAGCAAATGGCCCTATCCTGGCTTGCCCCCATTCCAGCCCTGGACTGCTCGGGGGCAGATCAGGGTAAATGCCCTGCATCATTTGGATTGCAGGGCACTGGAACAGAGGCAAGCCAGGGCATTTGGCCAGTGTAAACAAGCCCTTGGGGTGCATCTACACTGTAGAAATAATGAAGTTTGATATCACTTTAAGTGCTGTAGCACCATCGTATGGAATCCTGGGATTTGTAGTTTTACATGTACTTTAGCCTTCTCTGACAAAGATTGCTTGTGCCTCATAAAACTACAAATCCCAGGATTTTGTAGGATGAAGCCATGGCAGTTAAAGTGGTGGCAAACTGCATTATTTCTACAGTGTAGATGTACCCTTAGACATGCTTAAAGCAGACCCACTGAAATTTCAACTGTTAGTCACAACTTATTTTTCCCATGGTTTTAATGGGTCTTTTAAGCGTGACTAGATCTGGATCCAACTTGAATGTTTTTTTCATCTTTCCCAAAATCTGTCCTGAAAAATGTATCTCGCAAGGGAAGAAAACTGTTACAATTCCATCTCTATCCAAGGCTTCCCTGACCCCAATTAATAGTATTTATTCAGAAGCCATAACAGAATTGGTAAGATTTATGCTTTAAAATGATCACATAAAACGAATTGCACCAACTGTAACTGTTGTCATTCTAGCACGATCATTTGCAGTTTTAACGGGTCAAAACTGTCAAATCACCCCCTCCCCATTTTTATTATGGACAAAAATGGGAGTTGGATAACCGCTGTGATTTTAATATCTCAGGGTTCTTCCTCTGTTCTCCATATGCCTCCTTCTTCCCCCTCTTTCACCACCCTTCTTGTGATATCATCACTACCCATCTCTGACTGTTACATCTGTTCTTCTTTCCAGCTTTCTCCTTGCTATCTTTTTCTCAATGAGCAAAATTCATTCTGTTAGGCAACCGGCTAGCCCCTTCTTCTGAAACCATTTCAAATATTCCTCTAGAGTTCATTTTCCTGTACTAAATCTCAATCCAATCCCACTGATGACTTGCACTTTTCCTTTAACATAGCTTCTATGCTTCTGGAATTGGAAAGCCTCTGATAAACCCTCAATTGTTCTTTTCTGGCTCCACACAAAGCAACCTTTATAGCCACTTAAACATTTTCTGCATGTTGACTCTTTATACATCAAACTGCTCATATTTTTCATTTGATCACAGAAGGCTAGATCCATGTACAGTTAGTTGAACTTGGTTCCCACTAATTTCAGTGGGATTTAAGTCATGGGTCACTTGCCCCACTAATTTCAGTGAAAACTACATACAAATCATTTACTCTTGACATAATCTCTTTGGGTTCAGGGCAAGAGTGGGCAATGATCCCATAATAAGAAATGGAATACCATTTGTGAAATGGCAGAAGGATACAGTACTACCCCCTGTAACCACAGGACTGGTATCCACAGTTTCAGTTACCCACACCTGAAAAAATATGGTCTTTATAGGCATCTTCTAGGCCCTCCAGAGTGACTTTATGGTATGCTTCTGCTAGAAGCTGACTGTAGAGTCACACTGGAGGGCCTAGAAGATGCCTGCAGAGGTGTTCTCTCTAGAAATTGCTAGGCCCTCCAGCATGACTCTATGATATGCTTGAGCTGGGAGTTGTTCATTTTAATAGGGTTCACGATTATCCATGGTTTTCAGTAACCATGATAAGTCCGGGAATGTATCCCCTACAAATACATGGGTTGTACTGTATTTCCAGATTTGTTTGGCAGGCAAAGAAACCCAGAATAAAATTTAAGATATTGTGTGACACTAAGGAGAGAGGTGCTTTAGACTACCTAATCTCAAACTGTATTATGAGGCCTGTTGTTTTGTGTGGCTGAAAGAGTGGGTTTTGCTTAAAGATGAGAGACTCTAAGAGAGACTCTCTTAAGAGACAAGAGACATGATTTAACATTTGGATGGCACGGGTATCTTTAGTATAATAAAGTCAAAGCACATGCTAGTTTTAAAAATCACATTATCAGAAAGGTTCTCGTGCAGATTTGGTACAAATATAAACAAATGCTTTCCCCTAATATTTTACTAGTTACCTCACTACAGGAAGCTTTTTTAAAACAGAGAATGGGTTAAAAAGCAGACATGGCAATTTTACAAATATCTTTTGTACCTAGATCAAGATAATTGGGAGCTTAAGTCAAGAGAGTCGCTTCTTAAGGACGATATAGATCTTGACTGGTTTCGCTATCTACAACTTATGGAGAGATTTAAGCAAGATAAGAAATAATTGTTTAAAGACTGGATAAAAATAATTTTATTTAGAATTCAGTAAGAATGATGATAATGTAATTTAAAAAGTATACAAATCTTTCTTGGAGACAGAAGATAAATCAGTAAAAGAATGCATGTTAAATTGGGCACAAAATTTTGGTCATATTGTGCAAATGGATGTATGGGGGGGGGGAATGTGGACCAAAGACATAACATTCACTCTGTGTAATAACTTGAAAGAATATATATATATAAGATAATTCATAGATGGTACTTAACCCCAAATAAATTGTCATAAATGTGTAAATGTGTTTCAAATCATTGTAGGGGTTGTCAGGATAAGAAAGGATCTTTCTTTCATATGTGGTGGCCTTTAAAGAGGCAAAAAGCTATTGGTCTAAAATGTATATGTTAATTCAAAAAAGGTAGAGGTTGTAATGTCATCAGAAATCTTCTGTTGGGTATTATGGATAAGGAATTGGATAACAAACATTGGACTATTTCTTCAATACATGAGAACGGGGGCAAGAATACTATTTGCTAAAACATGGAAATGGGCTGAAGCACCAAGAACAGAAGAACAGGTGGTCAAGGTTTGCTAAACTGACATGGATTTTAAAGGATAAACCAATTGAAAGATTGGAAACTGTTATTTGGCTTTTTAAAGCAAGAGGACATCTAATGATGTAATAATTTGTAGGTTTGATTACTAGTAATTCTAGCAAGTTGATTAAGTAAGATATGCAATGAGAGGATAATATATTTGTCATAAATAGTTTTTTCCTTCACATTATAGTTTCAGGGGGTCAGAATTTTTGGTGTTTTAGTTAACTTAGTTTGTAATTAGTCAGATTGTGTTTATGGTGTTAGCTCTGTGTGGTTAGTATAGTTTTAGTTGTAGATCTATATATGAGGTCTGTCTATTAAATAATGAGACTGATACAATAACCCATCTTTATTTATATGTATTATAATTCTAATGCTTGTCCCCTTCAATATACTCCCCTTTCACACTCACACACCCATGCGGTCTTGTTTTCCACTGGTTGAAGGCATGGAGCAGATCAGTTTCTGTCAGGTGTTTCAACACATCTGCCATTTTCTTTGTACTACATCAGTTTACTCAAAACATGTTCCTTTAAGCACCGATTTCACTTTAGGGAAAAGAAAAAAGTTGCATGGCACTAAATCTGGTGAATATGGAGGATGTTCAAGTGTAGTAATGCATTTATCAGCCAAAAGCTACTTCACAGAAAGTGCTGTGTGAGCAAGTGCACTGTCTTGATAAGAATGAAACCATTTTTCAACAGTTATGGCTTTTTTTTCCTGACTCTTTCTCTCAGCTTTGTCAGAACTGCCTTATAATAATGCTACTTCACTGTTCTGCCTTCTGGAACCCATTCTGCCAAAATTACACCCTTGATGTAAAAAAAACAAAACAAGCATAGCTTTGAATGTGCACTTGCTTTGATGTGCCTTTTTCATTCTTGGTGATGATGTTTTCCAGTGCAATGGCTGTTATTTTGTCTCAGGATCATACTGGAAGATTCAGGTTTCATCACAAGTGATTATTTTTTGGAAAAGGTTTGAGTCCACCTCAAGTTGCTGCAGAATGTCATGTTGCTCGACTTTAAAACATAGCATTTTCCCAGCACACAACAGACAACACAGCTACTTTAAACAATTAACTGAACAGCCGAGAGTGTTGATGTTTGTCGTGGAGGTTCAGACATGTTCAAGGTCACCACTCAAGCATTCACAATCAGTTCTCCCTGATTTGTCTGAAAGGTAGAAACACAGTCTCATTGTTTAATAGACAGACCTCATAGACATTATGTATATAGGATGTTTTTCTTTTGTTTTCTTTCTTGGCCTCTTCTTTGTTTTGTTTAGGTATGTTGACTAATTGTTATGATCAGGTGTATTTGAACATCTTTGTATGTTTTAAAATTTAATAAATACATTTAAAATAAATACATTTAAAAAAAAAATCTTGCCAAGAAAACCCCATGATAGGTTTGCCTTAGGGTCACTATATAAGTCAGAACCAACTTGAAGACACACAACAACAGCACCACCAACAACATTCATTTCCTTTGAAATCAGCTGGATCTGCTGGAAAACCCACATATACCTTGTAGCCACAGTGAATGGTTTTGATCTGCAGCGGTCCCATAAACACCACACTCACTGCGCTTCTCCAGCTGTCCTGCCACACTGTAATTCACATCAGAGTAAAAGGGTGGTTTTATACTGATCATGTATCCTATACATCATACTATTTCTGGCCATACGGCTGGGTCTGCTCCAGGGGCGGGGTTGCTGATGCATGTGATTAAGCGAATATATGTGGTCCCAGAGTATTGTATTACTGGAGATAACGCTTATCCAGATATGCACACAATAAAACAATTTTTTTTAATTTAAAAGTGGCAGAAGTCCCAATCCTCATTTGCCACACAACCAAAAATCTGAGTTTTCACCTCGGATCTGGAGCAAACTGTGGCTCTTACAGATCCAGGGTTTCCTGCAGAAACCCCGGTGAAAATGTACATAATCAACAATGTTTTGTGTCAACTGTGTCACAAATACAGGGTGAGTAGGGGTTTTATTGCCTGTCTAGACAAGCCCTTGGTCTACTTCCTCAAATGCATGACTCCATGCATCTGAGGAAGTAGACCAAGGAGATTTTCAGACCGCGTTTAACAGTGCCTACCGCAGGATGAGGTCCCGGGAGAGGAACGGCGCTCTTGCGCGGCAAGGGGTCATTTTTGGACGATGCCGTCCCTCTTCCGGGATCCTTCGCTGCACATCCGTGAAGCTTTGGAAGTGGCCGCACCATATTTTAAGCACGGAAGCTGCTTCCAAAGCTTCGCAGATGTGCAACGAAGGATCCCAGAAAAGGGACAGCGGCGTCCAAAAATGACACCCTGCCATGCAAGAGCGCTGTTCCTCTCCCGGGACCTCATCCCTAGGTAGGCACTGTTAAACGCTGTCTGAAAATCTCCCAAGTCTATGAAAGCTTATGCTACAACCTCTTTGTCTCAGCTGGTCTCAAAGGTGTTACAAGATCCCCTTGCTTACTGATATTACAGACTAATGGCTATGTCTTTGAATTCTAGAAGAATTAAGAAAGCTTCTACAAGTCTGGGGCTTTAACATGCATGCAATGACTAAGCTCCAAAGAGACATACACCAATCAGGGTTCTCTGCATTTCACCTCCTAACTACAACTCTTCAGAGCATACTAAAGGCCACAATAGGGTTTCCACTTTTGGGGGAGAGGTTACAAGGGACTGAGGAACCTCAGAAGTTCCACATTCGGGTGGAAGGTTTTGTGAAGATTCTATGTATCTCTGTAGCTCTTTGGGTTCCCCCAATTTATTTCAAAATTAGAACAAGATGTCAACCACAAACCAGTCAAGCTGAAGGACTTGTGTCTCCTCTGAAGTGGATGAAAATACTTTGGGCCAATCTGAATTGTCTTTGATTCAAACTTCCAATCTCTTTTCATTTCCTACCAAAAAAACCACAAAACTTTAGGGGACTGTTAGATTGGGCCAGGAAGCAGAACTGAAAGGGCAAGCAAAGGTTGCCAATAATTGGCTTGCAAAGCAAGTGCAAGCCATAGTTTGTGAATCTCAGCAAAATAGGAAAAAGCAGAGGATGAAGGGACCAGGAATTGTGGTACACGACATGAGGTATCCTGTTCTGCTGGGACTTGGACTTACTATGGCAGTGGAAAGAGTCAATGAGGAGATGATCAGACACATTAAAAGTGGCATTACACGAATGCCAGGAAATCACAAAAGGGCTCCCTTTTCAGACAAAGTCATTCCCCCTTGTTATGTACCCGTGCTGCTGCTGTTCCGCCAGCGCTGCTTTTTATTGACGGGATAAGCTGTCAATAGATCCAATGTTCCATTTCTGTCATGGATGTTCTTGCGAGTGAAAAGGTACCCTGTTATGCTCGCGGGATCACGGCATCAATGGGAGGTCCCTGCCAGAACACTTCCGGGTGAGATCGGGACATCCAGGTAAGTGCCACATTTTTTATGACCCTCCCCAGGTTACGTTTACCTTTTAAAGTGTGTTTTTGTCCTTGCTATCATTTTTTTTCATGTTATTTTTATTTTTATTTTTGAAGTTCCTGTGCTCATGTCTTCACATGAGAATCTGTAGGATTTTGGTCCAGGAAGTGAATGGAGGTCTGTTAGAGCTCCATTCACTCCTGGGCTGCCAGAACGATGGGACAGTAGGTAAGTGCAGTATGGAGGGTGATTGTGGCATGACAGGGGTGGGAGTGGAGATTCTGGGACAAGAACGCTTTTTTGTTCCTGTCTGAAAATCTCTCGAGAGACTCTCCCAGGCTAGACAACTCAAGCAAAGACAGCAAAGTCCAGGCGGATCAAGACAGACAGATAGTCAAGCCAGAACTCTCTGAACAGGAGTCAAGATCCTGGACAGCCAGGCTCTGATTACTGAGTTCAGGAGAGATGCTTGCAGCCTAATGCAGGCCAGCAAGACTTACATTGTGGTTGGCCATGCCTCTTTCTCAGAGTTGGCTGTGCTATCTTAACAGCCACTTGTCAGATGCTGCAACTGGTGAAGAAAGAGTGGGAATATTATGGTGTGGAAGAGACATGGATATTATTGGAGGCTCATCTGCTGAGTCTGAAGAAATTTGGAAGGCCATATTCCTTAAGCCAGGAGGGTCCAGAAGGAGGTGCTCAGTATCTCACTTTGCTCCACATTGTGACAACCATATTTCCTCATAATCCATATAATATTTATTTAAATATGTAAAAGTTTTTAGGTGGGTAGACTTACTCCTAAATTTGCTGCCAGCAGTTAACATGCCACATAAAAAACTGAATTTTAAAAATGACAAAAGTGTAATATTAAAATTAAGGACACCAGCTATAAAATTAAAACCACATCCAACTGAATAAAAGCAGAATGAGTCCATACTAGGGGCTCATCATATGAGAAAGGAATGAAACTTGTTTGTGTGATGTGAAACCATGATTTACCTGTACATACGAGCCATCGCACAGACTCACTCATTTGTCAAAATGGCAAGGGCAAGAAGAAGAAGAAAAACTGGTGAGCTAGAGAGAGAGAGAGAGAGAGAGAGAGACTAGAAGATAGGTACGTAGGTAGGTAGGTAGGTAGGTGATTGTCTTAATTTCTTAATGAAATATATTATCCATTATTCACCTTCTGAAAGAGCAATAGTTAAATTCATTTCTATGACTTCTATGATGCCTCTGACACTCTATGTAAGGGACCACATTCAATGCAGAGTATCAATCCCTATCTATTAAAATCAATGGACAATTTTATTTACCATTTGACTTCAACAGAATGCAGATTACTCATCACAGTGACTGAATGGGCAATGATAACACATAATGATTTGAAGTATTCTCTCTACTTCCTTTGGTGCAGCAGCTGTTTCTTCCCCTGGGATGATTACAGGAACTCTGAAATTACATCTTTCTCATGGTCCATCATGAGGATGTTGCCCAAATGCCTGGTAAATACAAAAACTTAGACTGCCTCTTAGCCGTGAATTTATGCATCGGTAAATGGCAGTTGTCATATTAATCCCAAAGGACAGAAGATATAAAACCGGGGAAATGATACATCACATTGACCTAATGGTAAATGCAATAAATTGTATTCTACCAGAATCTTCAACAAGCAGCACATTCCTGTCTTGGAATTTATTTCAAATATTAAGCAAGCCAGAAGGTAGTTCAGATTATTGCTAGATTATGAATTGCTTCTTATAAACTCTGCTCATCATCCAAAACATTTCTTGTCCCACTGTGGGGAGAGACATAAGATATGTGATCCACCAGATGTTGCTGGATTGCAATTCACTTCATCTCTTATTACGGACTATGTTGAATAGGCCTGATGGGAGTTGTAATCCAAGAACATCTGGAGGTCCACATGTTCTGTGCCCTAGATCTATGTTTGTAGTGATCTCTAAATGTAATGAGCTCAATTGCAATATTTTATTTTCATTGCCCAGAAACCAGTGGATGATACAATCACGAATCCCTAAAAGCAGACAATAAAGTACATATATGTTTACAAGGAACAGGGATTCCTTTCTAAACTGTACTGTTTCCTGAAATTTAATTTGTGTTATGGAGGAAATGGCTGGGAAAGGTAGATGCATCAAAGTTCAATCGATCTTAAAACTCATTCACATTGTTGCTGTTCCACTAGAATCCTCTGACTTCCAATTGTAGCATTTTCTTTTTCAAAAGACTGATTGCCCACCTCCATTCAAAAGGTAATCATATTTCACTGTGACACCATTAATCCTTGGATATTGGTGCAGAAGCCCTCTTTCATCTTTCAAAATGTATATCTAAGGCAAAAATGGCAGGGACTGTACCTTGTGAAAAATGCTTAGAATTAAACTTCCCAGTTTTTTTCCCATGGACAAACTATGTAGCTGCCACTAGTGCTGGACTCACTGAATAATAATAATAATAATAATAATAATATTTATTTATACCCCGCCCCTCTGTTAAAACAATCGGGGCGGCTTACAAAAATTAAAATACAATACAGATAAAATCCCCAAACACCCCCCACCACACCCTCCCCCATAAAAAAATATTAAACAATTATAAATTAAAACCAACCAATCTAAAATCACAATTAAAAACAATAAATACAATAAAATACTATAAATGGCCAGCGGACTAAAAGAAGCCAGCTGCTCAATTAGTAAACCTGAGAGTGTGTGGATAATAATCTTAGACCACAATCCACTACATCAGAAATGGAGAACGTGCAGCCCAATGACTACACTTGGACCTTGACCTAGTTTCGTGTAGACCTTGGCCTGCTTTCAAACCCCAACTATTCTGACTGGTGAGGACATGTGAGCCTTGACAAGACAGCCATTCCAACCTTTAGTATATACAGTTACCCCCTCAGGGGCAGTTCCATTAAATGCACTAGAACTTACTCTTGAGTAGTCACATGTGGGATTGTGCACTGTAAGAAACTGAAAGTGAAGAAAATTATTTTTACTCCATCTTGGAGATAGCTCACCATAAAGGGTGCTTTCAATGAGTGTTACAGTGCTATTCTATGCAGATTTATTCTATAAATAATTACTGACACGATTGATGGAAGATATTCTCATACCCTTTTTACCCTCTGTTTCTATATTTGTGGAGCTCCAGAAATCGAGAATTTCCCAAACTATTTGCTTGGATGGGGGGTGTTATTCCTGGGATGTTCTTATTACAGTATCATTGCTTCTTTTCAATGTATTTTAAACTACTGGTTTTTCTTTAAACATTATATTTATCACCCATTTAAGTATTTAAGATCTATATGTGTTTGTCTACACTGGCAAAAAAATATATGTAGAATTACTCCAAATCCAGTACTGTTGGTCCAGATGATGTATGACTACTTCCAGGGAGGAACCACATTTTTTTGCCTTTATTAGACTTTGTTCCAAACTAAGCAAAGTCAGGGAAAGCCCAGGGGTCTCCCAGAAATTCCAGTCTTTTACTGCCTGGAAAGCTGGACTGGGTTTAATTCGGCCCAATCCAATTGTCCACAAGCAAACATGGCACCATCTCCCTTACCCTGCACTGAGCAGAGCAGGGAAGGAGATGGATCCTCATTGGAGCTGCTGCCGCCACCACCTCACTAGCCATGCAGCTCACTATGAGAGCCTGGCTGACGGCATCATTTCTGCTGAGGTCAGAACAGGGCGCACATGCAATCAAAAAGAGGAGGTAGAGTGACCCCCCTCCTTGTTGATCACAGGTCTGGGTGCCCCATTCTGACCTCGGTAGAAGCAATGCCACAAGCCAGGTTCTTGCATGGAGCTGTTTGGTCAGCAAGGTGGTAGCAACAGCTCCAAAAACAGGGGGTGGGCCAGTGGGGCTAATGCAGTGTTGGCCCAGCTGACCTGTGTGGATGATGGCTATCACACCATATTCACTTTGGTGCACGTGGCTGTCATCATGGTCGGTCCATGGCCATTCTGGAGCACTACACCCTTCAAAAGCTTCACTAAATTAAAACCAGTCTCTGACTAGGGCCAAAAGTGTGGCGGGGGCAAATTGATAAAACCCTGTTCAATAGCCATCTACTGACACTACTTTTACAAGGTAAAGAAAACAAAATATGAAAAGACTGGAAGAGGCACTTTGACAGCTTCCTGAGACAAGAATACCATTTACATTGAAGAACAAAAGCTACCATAAAGTCAACTTTTTTGTCCTTAAAATTAAATAGAACCCAGACTCATGTCATTGTTTGAATGCCATACTCTGTACAACTGTGGTTGATGCTCAGTGATGGTTAATGACATCCCCCAGCCCAAACTCAGTGTCATCATAAGCTACTGTCTCTAGTCTCAAATAGTCCTAACCTAGGGCGTGACTACATGGGGGAGGTGTAAAATCCAGATCGGATTCAGATTACTTTAGCCCAGAGCTGCAGTGCATGAAATTCAGACTATTCTGGCCCAGATTTCAGCACCACACCTTCCAAAGCCCTTGTCTGCAGTTTTTACTTGTTATGCTTGACTCTGAGCTCCAGGAAAATTAAAGCCCCAGCAATAGTCACCTTCTCTGAAGGCAGAATGGACAGCTTACTCATGATGGCAAGGCAGGTGTGCATTCTGCCTTCAGATTGGTGACTCCCACTGGTGATTTGCTTTCCTGGTGCACAATCACCCAGGAAAAGCAAAGCACCAGAGGGAGTCACCTCTCTGAAGCCAGACTGGGTGGCTACTGAGGGGACTTTGAGTTTCCAGGAGCTCAGAGGGGAGATTGTAAGCAAAGTGCCAGCATTAGTGGTCTCTCTAAAGCTAGATTGGGTGGTTAACATTGGAGCATTGCTTTTCCTGGAGCTCATAAGGGTCAGACCAAAGTCAGAACAGGTGGCTAAACTCATGATGGCAGGGCCCGGGGGTTCTGACTTCAGAGAGAGTGACTACCGCTGGGGCTCTGCCTTTGGAATAAGAAGTGGCACTGAGGAGTGGGGAATGGCAACACCTCAAGCAGCACTTGTTCTTTCTCTCCTCCCCACTTCATCCCCCTGAATCTGATGTGGGTGGCTTGTTCACATGGCAGCCTTCTCCTGAATTTCCAGCAAACTCCTGAGAAAACTACAAGTTTTCTAAAACCTGGATTAAGGAGGTATTCCCTGAGTCTGGTGCGAATAAGGCCCTTCAGCGTGTGTCACTATCACATCAAATTCAAGGGCAAGGTCACACCTTGTGTGGCATTATTGCACTAGACTCTGAAGGGATCCAGGGTTTGTGACTGATGTAGGCAAGCCATCACACTTGCATTTGTCCCTTTCTTTGTTTACTCATTTTTTGCTGGGTACAAACACAAGCTTCCCTGGTATTGTTTGTTCAGCTACTGTGAATATGTCATGTAGAAGACAGTTTATAGTGTCAAATATTAAGGTAAGAATAGGCCAAAGCTATGGTCTACAAAGAGATAAATAAACACTGATAGCAAGAAGCCAATAGCCAACTCCTTGGGTTTCTGCAGTTCATTGTGTGAAAACAGACACTGAATTGCCTATTTTTGTCACTGGAAATACTAAAAGGCTCCTTGCACAGCTTGGCAGAGTATCAAATTTGATTTCTTTGTGCAGTGATTGACTAGAATCTGATTGCTAACATGTCATTTTTGTTGTCCGCAACAAAAAGGCTTTTCCTTTTCTTTCTTCTTTTCCTCCTCCCCCTTCACATCTTTTAATTCAGTGTAACCCAATTTCCAGAGGTTCTGAATAGATAGAAGGAAGACTGTGATTAGATTACCAGTAGGAGGATTAGCTTTTATTAATGTACTGGAGTCTGAAAGAACAGTGTTGTGTGCACTCCCCCAAATGCAACATCTAATACAAATAGTCTCATAAATACGGTATGATCTTTAGTTAAGAAAAGTTCCTCCAAGCCATTTCTCCCAGCTTTTGCAATGATGTAGTAGCAAGTTTTGAAGTGCAAATGGTTATCATGACACTCCCCATAGACACCACCCCTAAGAAGGATCCAAAAATACAGGCAACTGTGTTGATCTATATCAAGAGACTGCTTCTAGAAACTTTTCTATCTACTAGGGAATTTTGTAAAGCTAATGGGTTTTCAATGCCATTTGAAGATTAAGCATCCCCAAACACTGGAATTACAAACAGGATAGCATATAAATTATATATGGTTTCTGGACATTCTATTGTCCTCTTAGCTACTGTGAGGATTGCAGGTAAACTCAGGATGCCTTGAGGGCTGATGATAACATTCCTGCTAATCCCTGGAAGCCCTGATTCCATTACACTGATTGTGTTGACTAATGATGGGCACTTCCAGTTTTATAAATGGGCCCTGATGGTTGGTGTGACTACTCCACATGATTGAATTGTATATCAAATTCCATCTGCCTCAAAGAAGGAATAGTTTTTTTGCAGTCCTAAACAAGAGGCTCCAGGTTTCAAGATGAGCAGAATACGACCCAGGAGATGCCAGGCCATATCCAGGCTCAATTCATAGTGCTGGTTTTAAACTCAAAAGCCCTAAATTATTTACCTGATGGATTGCTTATCTGATTAATTTTCTCACATTTACTTATTCATATTCCAAGATCAGCACCTGCTACCTGAAGTAGAATAAAAAATGCCCTCACCTCACTCAAGTCAAGGTACATAGTAGCCAAAGGCAGCCAAATTATTTTGGTACATGAGGCAGAAAATTTTTCCTGTGCCTCCAACCATTCCTGACAGTAATCACTATTTCTTGCTTGTACATGATACCCCAAATTTGCTGTCTGTGGCAACTACCTCACTCTGCCCAATGCTAGGGACAGCCCTGTATATGTGTGTGTGTGTTATAGAACTCCTGAGTGTGGAGATGGAAGCAGCTATTCTTTGTAGCCACTAATACTGCAAACACCTACTCAGGTGAGCAAGTGGGTGAGAGAATAACAAAGAACACCCGATACCTGTGTTCACTTCCTTCGGGCCAAGGGCAGAAACTGTGACAAAGTATCAATTCTGCTCACCTCCCAGTAAGGCTGTGAGTCCCTGTTTAACCTCCTCTCCTGGACCTGGCACCCCTCCAAAAATCTTTGACCCTCAGAATGGGGGTTTTGGTCAAAGAATCACCTCCACTGGGTAAAAAACCTCTTTGCAGGGCCATAAAAACCTGTTCTTCAGGTCTTCCTAAACTGGAAGAAACACTGCCCAAAATGTGTGTGACCAGAAGTGATACTTTGTCACTTCCAATCAATCAGAAAGGCAGCCAGGATGTTTCCCTGCAGCCCATTAGAGCTCCAGAGGAGCTGGAAATCAGACAACGCAGCCCTCCTCAGTCTAGAGCATGCCCAGCCCTTTTCCAGGTAGTACAGCAGCCCCATCACAACAGGAAGCAAGAAAACAAGAGGCCCTGTGGACATCTTTTGTGGTATTAGCTATAGACTCAACCAGTGCTGGGGTTTCTTCAGCTTTAAATAAATAATTCCTAACTTCTGCATATGGGGAGGGCAATGTTCTCCCACTATTGTGCAAAGTGTCATAAATAAACTTGAATCAAATTTCTAATACAATGATTAATATGCATGTCAGTCTAATTGTTCGTAATCACATATAGAATTCAGCACATGGAGATGCCAGCTGCTAAAACATAAATCCCAGTCCTTTCTTCTTTAAAATTTCAACATTTTATATTTTGCTGTTTCCCGCTGAAGCAGATCCAGAATAAGCCTCTATTATGTGAAATATAGGGTTACTGGACTTATCAATAAACAATCTAGGCTGATTTCAATCTTTTAAGTATATGGAGATTTTCACATGGGGAAATTATTCCCCTGAGAGATCGGGAGAGAAATGGGGCTCTTCTAGGAGCAGAGCTCTGTTTCGCATGCCCCTTTCCTTCTCCCGATCTGACATCGTCCTCACTCTGTACTGCTTCCATTTCTCTGCCAGTATCTTCTGATATTTTTTAATAATGAAAGTTCTTTGTTATTAAAAAATGACAGAAGATACTGGCAGAGAAATAGAAGCAGCACAGAGTGAGGACGACGTCAGATCGGGAGAAGGAAAGGGGTGAGCGAAACGGAGCTCTGCTCCCAGAAGAGCCCCATTTCTCTCCTGATCTCTCAGGGGAATAATTTCCCCATGTGAAAATCTCCTAAGTTTGAAAGAAAACGTAACATTATTCCTTAGAACCAGCTTTGTATGTTAACATTTTTAAAAGAAGAGTGATCTGCTCAAAAACATTCCCCCAGAAGGTACTTCCTTCCCCTCACTATAAAAGAACCAGTGGAGGACTTTTGTTTTTGCCTAGATGAATTGGGGAGTTCATATTTAGAATTGCACAGAACAATTTCTTGAGACAGAAGGACATGAAAAGAACATGTGATGAGCTTGGAAACGGGCAAGGGAACTGTTCTCTGCAGCTTTGGTGGGGGAAACAAAACTTTAGCATAGTTGTGATATTGATGATAATGCTGCAGAAGGTGAAAGGAAGGCAGCAGGAAAAGACCACATTACAGATGGATAGATTCAATCAAGGAAGCCACTGCCCTGTGTCTGCAAGACCTAAGCAGTGGTGTGGATGACCGGGACTTATGGAGGTCTCTCATTCTCAGGGTCACCATAAGTCAAAGCTGATTTGATGGCAAATAATAACAGCAACAATTGTTGTGATCAATACAAAGATGGCCTAAATTGATTGAGGTAGAGGCAATGCACCTCCTATATGTTGCACCCCCAATGGACCCTTCCCCCCATGGAGGAGATGAGGAGGAGGAGAACTGTTACAGGTGCTCCATGTTGCCACTTGCTTTCCCACCAGTGGGCCATCTCCCATACAGAAAAGACAAGGGGTGGCAGGGCAGCAATGGGAACACTATAGCCTGCAGCAGGGCAGAGGTGAAAACACCGGAGGTGCTTATATGCTGCTGCTGGGAAGTTTCCTGAAAACCTGGTTTTGGATCTTGAGAGCAAGGTTCTGTGGGAGGTACAAAATCGGTTTTCCTAGACATATCTTCAAGTAGTCTCTAGAAGGTCCAAAATGTTATGAAAAGTTTACTGGACCTAGTTGTTTCCACATGTGCATATTGTTGATTTTTCAATCAACTGTTTGCTGAAATTTGTTTTGTGGTGTAGAAACTTAATCCCCATTATTTCTATGTTATTTCCACCTCTCATACCATTTTCTGTTGACTAATAATGCCTAGGAACACATGTCATTCAAGTGACATATATCTGTACATCTGGAGGGCACCAGTTTGGAGAAGGGCTGCTTTCAAACTAGTACTCTGTACAATGAATGCTTGCTTGCTTCCCATCTGTTTAACCTTCGCTTTGGAAAATACTTTTTTATAAGAATAACTTATCTCTCCAGACTATCTCACAAGGAAACTGACTGTGTGAAACCTTTCTTCTTAAAGCAACTCTGATCAAAGTCCAAGTGCTCCTTCTCCTTAACTCCTATTAGGTGTTTTCCTATTAGGTAAAGGCTGAGACTTTTTTCAATTAGTTGTGGAGAGACTTCAGCCACAAAGGAAAATGTCTCTCTCTCTCTCTTGTGTTGTGTTACTGTTCCGAAGGCAGTAAGTAGAGGATTTTTTCTTATTCAGTGACTGACAATGAATCAATCAATCAATCAATCTCTCTGGACCCATTTACACTGCAGAATGATCATGCTATGATTCCACTGTAGATGCCATGGTTCTGACCTATGAAATCCTGGGACTGGCAGTTTAGGGAGGGCAGTTAGAATTCAGCCAGAGCACTCACCAGACTTCCAGCCCCAGAATTCCATAGGATGTTGAAGTGGAATAATAGTGCTATAATTGTGTAGTGTGAGTGCCCTTCTATCCATCCTTTTTAAACATCAAATTATTTCTTTAGCTACTGGTTACGTAAGAACTCTTCATAAGAATTTTGAAAGGTTAGAATCTGTGAATCTGTTATCATTTCTCTTGCCAATTTTAACAGTACTCTTTGGGTAATTTGCATAGCAACTTCTTGCCTACTGTAAGGCTTTCTGCTTATACAAATATCTTAAAGGTTCTGAACAGAAGGTGTTAATCCCGGGGTATACTGACAACAGCAGTATTACTTAGGTTTTAAAGAAAGAAGTGAAGGATAACAGGCATTTTAAGATAACTTAGCTTTTATATATGTGGAGCAGAGGATTTTTGTAATCTAGTCACATCAACAACACTCCAAAGGCTATGTGAAAATTCATATTGCTTATATCACTTCATCTCCAAAGGCATTTTGGGTTCATATTTTTACAGGATGAAATGCCTTCTTAAAAATCAGGAGTATACTTTATACTTCATCAGGAATGCTCTCTCATCTTGTGCTTAGTATATGTTTGATCTGATGTTAAAAAGAAAACAACATTTATCTTAGTGAATTGGATTAAGGAAAAAGAAAGCTTCTGATGCTTTTATCAATGAGATTAGCAATAAAAGCCTACCTTCATACTGGTCAGTCACTCTAGGATATGAGAGCTACATAACTCAATAAGGGAAACCACATTGAACAGAGACATGACAAATACAATTGGTAATGGAAGAAAAGAGCCATGCTGACTTGCAAGTACTTGGGAGGAAATGAATTTTTGGTGCGGCATAGTGACAAACACTTGGATAGTGTCATCACATTTCATAATATCGGAATTACTTTGTTTACTGGAACAAAGTAAATTGCTTATTTAGGATTTAATTCATATTTACTTGCTGATTCATATATTGAAGAATTAACTTCTGTATCCTAGACAAAGAATTACCCAATTCTAGAGCATGTGGTCTATGTGCCCCACTTCAATCTGCAGCATCTCTTGAGTCCAGTTAGAAGGATCTGGTAACAGGTGATTAGAGATGGATAGGTATTTTACTTCAGTCTGATTTGTATAAGAATTTAACAAAACTCAAAGCATTCTTCATATTCTCAATAAAATAATTTGAGAGTTAAAAATAACTTTGAATGTGAAATAAACCAAAACTAATAATAGATTTGCCTAACCAGGCAGGCAACCTAGAGATTTAGCAGTTAGCAGTCTGACTTTGAATCCCAGTATATTCAGCTACCTTGGTGCTGAGTCTGAGGACATTATCACACAAGGCTTGTATTCTGGAATTACAGCAAGATAGTAGCAGATGTGGCCCTTAGTTATTACACACCATCATCTCTATCCTGTTGCTGTCTTGCTATTCATCTGCTTCTGTAGCGCATCTTATCATTGATGGGGGAAACCTGTCAATAGCTCCCAATATCGCTGCTATGGCAGCATTCCCCTCTTTGAGATAAGATACTCCCATGGCAGTGGCGATATGAAGGAAGTCACATGGCATTAGGTGGCCATGTAACTTCCTCTCCTCCTCTCCCCCCGCCCCGCTATTCCAAGCCAGTGAAAATTGCTTTTTCTCCATGCCTTTCTTTTCTTTTTTTCTCTTTTTGCTGTGCTTGCGTACTTAAGGGGAAAAGATAAAATAAAAATATGTTTATCATTTCTTGTAATTATGCAATCATGACAAAAAAAAAAAAAAGAAAAGTGCTGAGTGGCAGATTTATGGAGCTCATGCAATAGGACAGAAATTGCCAAAACAGCACAATTGCGGTACACTTGTGTGAGTGGGGAGGAGTTTTGGATTCAATACCAGTATGTTCCCATTTGTTTCATTAGCACGATTGCTGCGAGAAAGGAGGCTGGTGTGATAATATCTTGAGTTACTGTTTCTTTTCTCCCAAGAGATCCCTCATCTATAAGAGCTATGCAACAGACCAGTTACAATACAATCCTCTCTGTGTTGGGAATATCTGTACCAGTGCAGATAGGTGAAGATTTCGTTTCAGTGTTGATCCAATAAGGATTTACCAAAATCCTTATATTACTTCACATCCAAACATGATTTTAAAAATTCAAATACAGGAGAAAGCAAAGCCGAGAAAGCCTTCCATCTCAATAGGTAATGCAAAGACCCTTTGCCTAAAGCTTGGAAAAGTTAGTTTTCCAAGATTTGTGTCTGCCTGAAACTCAAGATAGCAGTTGCCTGTAAGAATAGCTGGAAGTGAGGCAAGTGAGGCAATCCACTTCCTACTATTTCTGACTCTAACCAGTGGGTAGAGAAAATTAACTAAAGAGGGGCACACCTGTCAAAGGCGATCTATAGCTCATCTCTTGTTAATGTGTAGGATGTTTCTGGGCAAAAAACAGAAGATCTTGAACTTTAGTCTACAAACAACATGATCCATACAGAGAATTAAGGATATACTGTACCTACGTAGTGTCCTTTAGATGTGTTGAACTACAACTCCCATCACTCCCAGTCAGCATGGATGCCTAGATGGCACTGGGTTGAGGAAGGACAATCTATCTAGCTAATCACTGTATTGTGGTCAGGAGCAACACATTATTGATACTTTTTTCAGCATTTATTGCAGGGTGTGTGTGAGAGAGGGGAAAAGGGAGAGAGAGATCCCAGTTCATGAGTGTCTCTTAAATACTGTATTAATTATAACATTTTCTTTTAAACCAAATAACACTTTAAACAATTAGAGCAGACAACATTGTAGATCCATACTTGAGCTTCAGCTGACAAAGAAATGGAAGAACTTCTAAGAACTTTTTCAAATGGGGAATAAAACCCCAGCCAAGGTTGAGAGGAGGACAGCTCTGTCTCGCTTACAGTGCTCCATTTCAGACAATGGCATCCTCCTCCTGACCTTCCCCTGACTTCCTCCCATGCCGAGGGTGCAAGAAACGTGCTGTTTTTATTACTGAATAACCCCCGTCAATAAAAAGCAGCATGTTTCTTGCTCCCCCAGCGCAGAGGAAACATGGACGAAGGTCAGGGGGAGGACGGAGTTGTCTGAAGCAGAGCACTGTAAGCGAGACAGCGCGATTCTCCTCCCAACCTTGGCGGGTGTTTTATTCCCCGTTTGAAAAAGTCCTAAGTCTGTTTTCACATAAATAAGAAGATACTTTTCTGCACTTGAGATAGGGAAATAATATTTGAAGATACATGTTGAATATATGTACTGAGCTGTCAATGCTGTGGCAGCTGTCCGAGTCTCCGGTCCAAGATCTCTTTCTCTGTGAAACCCAAGATTCCCTTCTCTTCTGTCTTCTGTTTATATTACAAGATAACTAAGGATTTGTCTGCATTGGCAATTTACCCCATCTTGCCCTCATCTTGGAGCCCTGCAGTCCTGACAATACAAGGCTTTTGCCCCCTTGGTCACATGCTGCACCTCCCCTTCCTGGCTATGGAAGAATGAGACAGAGGGCAGCTGCAAGGACAGGACAGTGTGCCAGAACGAGTTCCTGTGGTCACGTGGGGCCTGGTCTGCTTTTTGCCCGCTGGGACGCATTTAAACAGTTTAAAAAAAAATTATCAGGCCCTATCATGCCTTCCCCCCATCTTAGCCCCAGACCTTCCCCGGGGTAGCGAGGACTGCCCTGGGGGCAGAACGCGGCAAAAGCCATGCATCATCAGTACAGCAGGGCTATGAGACAGAGGCAAGGTGTGTCAGGGATGATGGGAGTTGTAGCTCTTCACCTCTGGCTCAAACTCACCACCTTGTTATGCAGCAGAGCCAACCAGCTTAGATCAGTGGTTAATGCTTTCCTCCAAAGCAGCAGAGTTTCAGAGAATAGGCTGAAGATCCTGACAAACTCTCCAAGCCTTCTCACTTTTCTCCAGGTGTCTCCAAAACGTCTCCAGGATTCACTCAGGCAACTCAGTAGTTTTATATAAAACCTACTTTATTCTTCTATATAAATATACTATATGGTCAACAAATCACAATCTCTACACAATCTCTCCAAACTACTCCACCTCTACTCAACCACAATACACTGGCAAACATTGCCATTTTATAGCCATTGTTTATCACCACCCACTAGTTAGTTTCCACCCAGTGGGTGTGTACTTCCATTCTGATTGGTCCACATAGTTCCACCCATGCTTAAGACCAACCCATGTATTTCAACATTTCACCTTGTACACTTAATGATTCTCAGGTGTTTCCACTCTGCATTCAGTACCTCTGTCCTTGGCTCTCAGGCCTTCTAGATTACATTAGCAGTTTCACCTGTGTAGCTTCATAATTGCTCTTGCTTAGTCATTGTGACTTTCACATACATATTTTATTTCTTTCACTGTATGTCCCATGTTGCATTTTCCTTAACAATCCCCTCCGAAATAAAATATTGTATGTGTCTTACAATGTCATTCCAACCATTTGTGTCAGCCTTTCATGTTTTTCTGCTGTCAATGCTTTTGTGAACAAATCTGCTATGTTGTGTTGTGTTTCTATATATCTCAATTCTATTTCACCCTTCTGAACCATGTCTCGCACATTTTGATATCTTACACCAATATATTTTGTTCTGTTCTTCAAACTTTCAGTTTCAGCCATTGCTATGCATGACTGTGAATCTTCCAGAATTTCCACTGGTATCTTGTAACTTTCATTTAAATCATTTAGCAATTGCTTAATCCACTGTACCTCATTTACTATCTCATTCAAAGCAGCGAATTCTGCTTCCGTTGTGCTTAACGTTACATTAGTTTGTTTTCTACTTCTCCAAACTATTGGACTTTCACTATATTTAATTATCATTCCTGTAACTGACTTCTTGTCTCCTAATTCTGATGCAAATGAACTGTCTACATAACAATCTAGATCTGAACTATTGTTTCTTATTATCAATTTCCTATCTAAGGTTCCTTTCAAATATCTCAATAAATGTTTTACTGCTGTCCAGTCTTCAATTTTTGGATCATTAACCCTTCTAGACAATACATTTACAGCATAAGAAATGTCTGGTCTGGTGTGGCAAGATATGAATTGTAAAGATCCTATTATACTTCTGAACAGAATCTTGTCCTCAAACACTCTAGTTGTTTCCTCAGACACAAAACCGGTTGTCATTGGAGCTCTTACTATTTTTGCATTCTGTAATCCACACTTTTCAATCAGTCTTTCAATTTTATTTCTCTGACTTAATAAACAATGTCCTTCTTCTGTCCATTCAACGCAAATACCTAAATAAGACTTCAATACACCTAAGTCCTTCAAAACAAACTTCTCAGACAATTCTCTTTTTACTGACTCAATTTCCTGTTTTGACTTTGCTGCTACGCACAAATCATCTACATAAATCACTAATACTATGTCTCCTTTTGTATAAACACAAGCATCTGCAATGCTCCTCTTGTAACCTAGCTTAACTAGCTCATCATTGATGCACGGATTCCACGCTCTGGCACTTTGTTTTAAACCATACAGTGCTTTCTTTAATTTATATACTCTCTGACTACCATTTTCTTCGAAACCTTGTGGCTGTTCCATAAAAATTTCTTCATCCAAAACCGCATTCAAGTAAGCTGTCTCAAAATCAAAATGTTCTACAACTAAATTCCTTTTTACTGCTACAGCTAGAACCATTCTCAGACTTTCTGGCTTTGCAGTTGGAGAATATGTCTTATCATAGTTCTCATACTGCTGTTGTGCAAAACCCTTAGCCACTAACCTAGCTTTATATTTGATACTTCCATCTGGCATTTCTTTCCTTTTGTATACCCATTTACAACCAATTACTTTCTTGTCTTTGGGTCTGTCAACAATTTCAAAAACATCTTGATTTACCAGGCAACCAAACTCATTATCCATTGCATCAAACCATCTTTCCTGTTCTTCACTAGAATAACTTTCCAATTCTTCAAAACTTTCAGGCTCTTCTACTGCTAAACAAGCTCTTGCCTTTGTCACAACAAACCTATCTGGAGGCTTTCTAACTCTATGACTACGCCTGGGAATAAATTCTGCTGTTCTGTCTCTTTCATCCTCACTTTCTCTACTAGGAGTTGTAGTTCTATGACTAAATCTCTTGTCTTCAGTCATTCGAGTAGTAGTAGGCCTAGATGCTATCTCATCATCGGAAGAACTACCACTGCTGCTAGGTAATGCTTCCTGCTTAACTGAAACCCCTCCGTTTCCTGAGGTTGGTTCAGTTTGTGCTTCTGGCTCATTTGAACTCCCTAATCTCAAAAACACTTCTTTATTGGCATGCAGTTTGTCCCAACCAGCATGTCTCTCGAAATTTGCAGACCTAGAATACTGCACTTGTTTTCCATCCAAATGAAACTTGTAGCTATTTCCAGAATACCCCCAAAACCTAAGCCTTTTGCTTTTGGGTTCTCCTTTCCTCCTGAAACAAGCAGGTGTGTAAACATGAGCAAATTGTCCAAAAACCCTTAAGTACTTGTAATTTGGCATTCTCCCATACAATACCCTGTAGGGAATGTCTTCAATTTCTGAATGATACAATCTGTTACTGATATGTATTGCAGTCAAAGTTGCTTCTGCTCAAAAACTATCTTTCACCCCTGCATCTGCCATCATACAAGCAGTAATTCTTTTTATATCTTGTATTTTCTTCTCTGCTAACCCATCCTCACTAGGACAAGCAGGGTTTGTAGTTTCATGCCTTATTCCCACCTTTTGAAACCAGTTAAACAATTGATTATTTAAAAATTCTCCTCCTCTATCAGTAATAATGGTGCCTACTCTGCTATCAAATTGTCTTTCCACCATTCTTACCCATGCTTTTAAACTTTGCCCAGCGTCAGATTTGTTTTTCATTATTCTTACAAATGCAAACCTTGTATACCTATCAACAATTACTAGGAAATACTTGCTTCCCCCTAAGGATAAGCAATTAGCTTGGGCGACATCTGCATGTACATACTGAAATGGTCTTTGAGCAATTCTTTTTGTTTTCTTAGCTACTGGAAAAGATCTGACCTTTACCTGTTGACACACTGTACAATCTAAGTGGTTTTTGCATTCAGTAACTTTTAAATCTGGACACATACTGATTAAATTCTTTAAACATTTGAAGCTCGCATGGCCGAATTTTCTGTGAAGCTCGTGTATGCAGTCTTTGTGGATTGGAATATTTTCTATGTTATTAGCTTCTTCAACCCTGTAGCTATCAATATTGTCCTCCAAATAATAAAGTTTGTCCTTTTTCAAACCTATGCCACGCAATTCCCCATTCAGTTTTATCTTACACATGTTCTTTTCAAAGATGACTGTGTAGTCTCTTTCTGTTAATCTGCTTACTGATAACAAATTATTTTCTAACTCCTTTACATGTAAGACATCATTAAAATTCTCTTTTAGCCCTGGAATGTACACAGTACCCATTTGATTTACAGTACTTAGCTCTTTCCCGTCAGCCAAAACTACAGCATTTACATTAGCTGATTTTCTATTACTTATTAAATTTATGTCATTACACATCAAAGATGTGGCTCCTGAATCAACTAGCCATTTAGAATTTGCATTTTGTTTTTCCTTAATCATGGTTGCAACCCCCTTTTTATTACCACTGTCCCTCAAAAATGGAGGTCTGGACTGTTTTTGATACTGCCGCGGCTGCCATCTGCTCTCTGCTTGCTTGCGTCTCTCAGCTGCAAAATGTTTACAATGTCTCTGCAGATGACCAATCTTCTTACAATAAAAGCACCTCCGTTGCTCCCTTGTAGAGGCTGCTTCCTCCTGCATTCGCCAGTCAGGAGTTGTTTGTTGTTTTGGCACAGTCTTTAAGCTTGCTGAGTCACCCTGCTCAGACATTCTTCTCTGGTTCTCTTCCAGTATTCTGGCCACAATTAAGTCTCTATTAAGCTCAGCTTCTGGTAAATTCTGCAAGCTGTTCGTTATGTTGTCCCATGAAGAGTCTAGCGATTCTATTAAAATATAGCATTGCTGCTCTTTGCTAATTTGCACTCCCCTCAGTTCAGCTTGCACAAACAAATCTTGCATTATTTTTAAATGTTCTATCACACACTGCCCTTTAGCCATCTTTTGCCTGTATATTCTTTTAGACCATAGCATTTTTGCAAAAGCAGTTGAAGGAGTGTGTAATCTCTGCAAGGTATCCCACACATCCTTGGCGGTTGCTTTATCTCTGACGTCATTAATTAAGTCTTCTTCAAGCATGAGATAAAGACAGGCTTTTGCTTTACTATCTCTCCCTTGAGTGGCTTCATCAGCATCGGCTGCCAGCCCTGTTTCAACTGTTGACCACAGACCTTCCTTTACTAGTAGAGATTGGGCATAAATCTTCCAGGTAGAGTAGTTGTTTCTATTTAGTTTACTAAACTTTAGAATTTCCATCTTGATTTGTGCAGTGACTCAATTTGACACAGTCCTTCTGAGTATGCACAGCCAACCCGTCTGGGCTTAAGCAAAACACAAAATTATTTACTCACGAGGCTTATCAGTGCAGCACAAACAGCTTGCTCTGATCTGTTGTCCACAAAGCTTTCTTCCACTCTCTGGAACTTTCAGCTTCTGTGGATGCTGGGTGCTCTAGTAACTGGGCCCATAACCCTTGTCAGGGATGATGGGAGTTGTAGCTCTTCACCTCTGGCTCAAACTCACCACCTTGTTATGCAGCAGAGCCAACCAGTTTAGATCAGTGGTTAATGCTTTCCTCCAAAGCAGCAGAGTTTCAGAGAATAGGCTGAAGATCCTGACAAACTCTCCAAGCCTTCTCACTTTTCTCCAGGTGTCTCCAAAACGTCTCCAGGATTCACTCAGGCAACTCAGTAGTTTTATATAAAACCTACTTTATTCTTCTATATAAATATACTATATGGTCAACAAATCACAATCTCTCCAAACTACTCCACCTCTACTCAACCACAATACACTGGCAAACATTGCCATTTTATAGCCATTGTTTATCACCACCCACTAGTTAGTTTCCACCCAGTGGGTGTGTACTTCCATTCTGATTGGTCCACATAGTTCCACCCATGCTTAAGACCAACCCATGTATTTCAACATTTCACCTTGTACACTTAATGATTCTCAGGTGTTTCCAATCTGCATTCAGTACCTCTGTCCTTGGCTCTCAGGCCTTCTAGATTACATTAGCAGTTTCACCTGTGTAGCTTCATAATTGCTCTTGCTTAGTCATTGTGACTTTCACATACATATTTTATTTCTTTCACTGTATGTCCCATGTTGCATTTTCCTTAACAAGGTGGGGTATATTGCCTGTGTAGACAAACCCTATGACAGTAACAAATTCAGTAATCATTTGCTGCCCTTTCACAAAAATTTTGGTGCCTAAGTTGACTATGTCACCCTGGCTAATGGTAGAATCCTGCTGTTTTTAAGCCCAAATCAACACGTTAATCTACAAAGCACAATTGAAGAGAATGATTGTCATAATTTCTGCCCTTGTGTGTAGTTGATATAAACAGTATAGGGTTTCCTTTCTTCTAAAGAAAAAAATGAGGACAAAGGACTTCTGAGAGGAACAGTGTTGCATGAAGGCATTCTGAAGGTAATACTCAGTTTTCAGTGATCTTTTATAAATTGTGCCTTTTTGTGTCATTCAGATTTACTTCCTTTCCAAAGCCCTTAATGGCTAGTTGGGTGCATTCTGTGATTCTGTGCTTGCTATTTACTGAATTGTATAGCATTTGATATCTGCTGTATTGATTGAACCGCTGGAAAACAACCATTCAGCCATTTGTATGATATTTACACATTTACAGTATGTGTAAATAATTAGAAGTAAAATAAAAGAGACTTGTGTCTACATAAACTGCGTTCTATTGTGTTTTCTCTGCAAAGATTGAAACAGAAAAATCCTAAGGCTGTTATTCCAAACCAAATTTAAACTACTGTTGCCCTAAATGCTCAGGGTCTTAAGGACCCTCAAAATGTCAATATTAATTTGGGGAATTAATATAGTCAGCTTGGCTATGCAAGAGGGGGCAACAGATAGTGGAGTCTTTTGACCTATGTCTAACAGTAATAAGGAGGAGACATTGAGCTAGATAGTACAATAATTGATCTTTATTAAGGAAATAATAACAACATTCACGCACACAGTCAGGTGTCAAGCATTCATGCAAGGCTAGTGAATGAAGTAGGAAGTATTGGGATAGAGGAATAGAGGAGGGAGTTTGTTTTCGGGTGATACTATACAGATCTGAGGAGATGAAGTCGTGGAAGAAACCAGCAGAGTGGGGGTCCCAAAGCCAGAAAGGCAACACAGTCTGTTAAAAGTAGGTAGGAGGGTGAACTTGAGTGGGCTTTTGGAGAGGTTTTTAATAGTCAATAACTGCCTCCAGGGGGTGGGATTTGGAGCGAAAGACAATGTTTCTCAGAGCTGCTCAGTGAAAGACAGTGAACACTCTGGATATGCTAATAGCGCTTAATGTGCTGATACTTTGTAACTGAACAGAGGCAGCAACCGTTGTTTGTTTGGGGATGGCTAGAGGCATGAGGGTTCTATTCAGCCTTGAGTATCCCAGCTTTGGCTGATAGGATTAGCCAGGTGTTCAGGCATGTAATTACCTTGCAAATTAACATTTCTTGGAATTTGGGTTGGCCCCTCCTTAAGTGCATACCTGACTAAGCAATGTTTGTCTTTGGGATTCCTGGTTGTGGAATTTTCCAGTTTTAATGCCCATACTACAGGGAAGGCCACATTTGACCTGATTACTAAATATTGCCAGTTTATTATAGTTATGGGGCAGGGGGTGTCAGGGTAGGTAACACTGTCACATAGCAGTTTCTGTAAACCTGGAAAGACAATTATATCACTCCCATAATTACTTTTTCAAAATGTTTTTAAAGGAGGTTGTCAAGAGCAACTTATTTAAATACAAACATGGTTTCCTGTCATTGCCAAATATTTTCTTGCCAGGTCTAATCTACAGGCACAGATTTGGGGAAAGCTATTTTTGGACTACAACTCCCAAAATCTCCCATCAGCCGGCATAGGACAAAAATAACTGAAAAGGGAAATTAGCATAAAAGTCTTTTTAAAAGCATACAAGTGCAAGTACAAAGACAAGAAGTCTTAGGAGATTATCAGATGATCAAAACATCCCAGGACAGGGACAACAGGAGATTGCTAAAAGGCTTACCTTTTAGACGACATCGTCCTTATCCTGTGATGTTTCCATTCAGCTTCTGTTCCTTCCCCACTTCCTCTTATTCATGGCTTAAGCCATGAATAGGAAGCCTGTTCCATTATAATAACGGAATGACGGGCAAATGAACAGAGGACCTGTTGTGCTGACATGATGCCAGCAGCACGTGACGTCACCAGGAGGTCCATGCCAAAGCCTTCTGGGTATGATCTGAACAGTCAGGTAAGTGTCACCCTTTTTTTTCCCTGCCCAGGTTGCCTTTTAAGTGTAGAGTGTGTTTTTGTGCTTATTGTCACTTTTTTTTTTTTGTATTTTTCTTTTTCTTTTAAAAATACCCACGCAATCATTCTCTCACGAGAACGTGCGGGATTTGGTTTCTGGGATGTGAAAGGAGCTTTGCAACAGCTCCATTCATGCCCAGACTGCTGAGGGGAGGGGGAGCACTCCAGGCCTTGTGGCAAGGTAAGTGTCTGAAGATTTTTTTTATTTGTATCATTACAGGGATGGGAGGGGGTGGGAGTGTAGCGGTGGGGGGTAGCAGGACAGTCCCAGTTTTGAGGGTACCGTGTGATAATCTCCTGAGATGTAAAAACCTTTGTGGAGAAAAAAAAATGTTTCCTAGGGCATTTAAATGCAGCAAGAGAGAGGTGGGTGAACTTCCCTAAGAAGAGAGATCCACACCTATGACACCACCAGTGAAAAGGCCCTATTCCTGGAACCCACCATGCTGAACTTATGACAGGAAAGAGAGCAAGGCCTTTGAAACCAATTTTGGAGGGTTGGATAGGATCATACAATGAACACAAGCGCTTCCCATTCATATGTAGGACATCATACTGGAGGTGGAGTGGGGGCATTGTTTCATTCACTCATTTTTATATTTCTTTTTTTAAAAAACTGAATGGATTTACATAATAAAAACTTACAATGATATCATGCCAGGGGCCCCTCCTAATTCTGGGCCCGCAGGCTAGGGCCCTGTCAGCCCCTCCTCTTGTGGAAGAGGGGTCGGATTTCTTCCTTCCCTTGCCAGCCTGCAAACTTCACCAAAGATCTGTGAGAAGTTTCTTTATTGTTATCCCTAGAGGGAGACGAGCTGGTTGCCCATCTAGGGTTGCCTAAGAGGAGTCTTTCATATCCATGGGGACCAAGATATAAACTTAGGAATGCCTGTTCACTTCAGCTGAAAGGATGTGTGGGAACTTTCTTAGCATTTAATTTATTTGAAACTGCATCCATTTATCATCTATATGTAATCAATAATAATTATTTGTGTGCAGCATCAGTGGTCTTGGTTTCAGCAATCTGGCTTAGCTAGGACTTGGATGCAGCAGGACCCTGGACTTAAAATATGCTTTTACGGGTTGTTTACACAGGCAAATATTCCTCTAAATATACCGTTAAGATAGCTCATAGTTCACACGGTCGAGGCACAGCATTGCCTCATTCAGAAGGGGGGAAGGTGAAACACCCAAATATAGGGTGGCAAGGGATGTCGCTACTTTTGCCGGTATATTTGCAATGTAGTGCATTATTGGCAGTGTAAACAACCATTCTGCTAAGGGCTACAGCAGAGCTGCACTGTGATTGGTTGCTATGATGCAGGGGTGGGCTTTAAAGAGGGGGAGTGAAGGAGGGAAAGTCAGTAGCGATTAGAGGAAAAATTCTCTCTGCTACTTTGCAAGCCAGTTTGCAAACAAAAAGGATTCCCAACAATTTTCAGTCAGGGAGCATTCCTTCTCCTCCTCTCTGCTGTTTTGCAAGTATATGTAAAGCTCCATTTGTCAGCTGTGATCCTGTGCTTGGGGGAGGGAGAGAAACCATTTCATGAAGGGCTGCAGCAGAGCTGCACTGCTATTTTGACAGTCTGTTTCTCTCTCTCTCTCTCTCTCTCTCTCTCTGGCTTTCCTCTATTTGGCTAGAAAATGCTGTTAAGCAAGGAGGAAAACCTTCCATTTGATTTGTGGGCAGGAAGCTGGGGGGGAAGAGTGACTGCCTCTAAGCTGTTAACCACGGAGTTGGGGCCAGGGCAGACATTCCTATGGCATTCCTTTGTCTACTCTCCAATGCTTGGCCATGCCACAGCACATTTGGCTGTGTGAACCTCAAAGCAGAAAAAATCAAAGAGCCACAAAAATATAGCTGTGTAAACATATACCGTGTAAACTACCCACCACTGATGCGGGAAAGCGCAACTTAATGCAATAAAACCTGCCGTGTAAACGAGCCCTTAGATTCTCTATGCAGAGAAAGCCTAAAACCCACCCCCAGCTTCTGTGTTCAATGACTATAATTAAATTTTGAAAACTCTTCCTGTGAATTTTTGAAAACCTGAAAACAAAGCACTTAGCCTTACCTAGCAAATTAAACACAAAATAATCAGCGTGGGGGGAAAGGATCATTCAAAATAAAAGAGCCCCTGCCATGGCAGTCTGGATTTGCTCACATTATCTAGCAACAACCTGTACTGCTACAATAGTCGAAACCACAGACGAGACAAAAATGCAATGCCCTGAAGGGAAGCAGCCCCACCATTGGACAGTGTGAGCCAGCTGCCTCAAACAGCAGATCCTGCAGGGGCAAAGTATAGTGGCACTATGTTGAAGGACAGACTCATGTGTATGTCATGTGTGCCAGCACTACGTCTCCTAGGGAAGCCTATACCTTCAGGTGTAATGGGAGATGGTTGTCTGGGTCAAAGTAAGATTCAGATGTCCATCTGGTCAGCCTCTCAATATGGAATGGAAGGGTGTGTAATTTTGTCCTTCATCTCAGAGAGTAAAGTGTCTTGGGCCACCCCTGCCTCTTCACAATAAGCCTCGGTTCTGAATAATAAAGCAAATTCAGCAGATTCAGATTGATTTGTACCAGCACAGGAGAACACTGGGCTGGCCCAGTTCAGTTTCTGAGCAGAATGGTACTATCCCTACATGGCTTGGGTCCATCTTATCTCCGGGACCGCCTCATCCCATATGATCCCCCCCGCACACTTCGGTCCTCTGGGAGGAACCTGCTGCAGCCTATGAAAACTAGGCTGTCGCAGACCTCCCAGAGGGCCTTCTCTTCTACAGCTCCCAGACTTTGGAATGGCCTGCTGGACGAGATCCGTCTTATCACTACTCTTGATAGATTCAAGAAAGCGCTAAAGACGGATCTCTTCTGGCAGGCCTTCCCGGAATAACTTCCTAGTTCAAGTGGACTGATTGCTACCCATCCCCTTGCTGTCATTGCCTTCATTTATTTATTTATTTATTGTATTTTATCTTTGTTTTAACTCTCCATTAGTTTAATTTAGTTTTAAGGGGTGGGAGGGTAGGATGGGGAAGGATTGTTTTAACTTGATGTTGTTTTAATCTTGCTGTACGCTGCCCTGGTTGCCAAGCAGAGGGGCGGGTTAAAAATAAAATATTATTATTATTATTATTATTATTATTATTATTATTATCCAAAGCTATATATTTTCACTGTGGACAGAGAATGATCCAAAGTAAACAATATTACAGTACCATACCCTCCAACAGTCTTGACTTGGTGGGGACAGTTCCAGTTAATCATCTGCCATCCAGATGTGGAAGTCCTTCTCCCAATCATGAGAACAAAGGGGAATCTTTGTTTTTGCTATGTAAATTTGCTATCACAAGAGGGAGCTCTTAATTGCTTATATCTGGGTTTACTACATTCACTGCCCTTATCCCCACATGCCTCTTTTTATAAACCACACTGAATCACAGATTTAGATCACAAGTGAGTCCTCTTTCAGGTGAGCTTCAGGATGAGGACATAGATATAAGTCAAACCTTTGGTGAATTTAGTCAAGAATCGTTGACTCTGAATGGCAGCCAGTGTCCAGGTGTCTTCCCAACCCTTCTACCTGAAAGAAATCATTTAAATGGGCCCACCAGCAATTTCCTATATGATGAAAGTATATGCTTTACTACAGCACTATGACCCTTGCAGAACATGGAAAAGTTACATTTTGGACTACAACTCCCATGCTGTGAAGGGCTTTGGGAATTGTAGCCCAAAAGTAATATTTCTAAGCTGTGGACACTTTGGAGAGGGGGCATTAATCAATCTATTTCCCATCTGTGTCAATTTTGCTTGTATGCATAAATTCATCCCATCCAGTGTTCTCCTGGATTTTTAAGTGCCTGAAAATATGCATTTATTTTCACACAAAAATTTCTGTAAGCGATGCTTTTTCTATGTAATTTCTCCCAGTGTGCACAGTTTGTATGTAACTTTCTCCAACATAGCTTTCCTTAACATACGTACACATTTCTGAATGCAATTTTTCAGACCAGAACGGCATCAGAGAAAACTGCACATCAGCGCAGTGTGCAAACTGAAAGGTAACAATGCTATGACAATCTGAACCTATCATGAAATGCAAATTCAGTCCGTTCACTTCACAAATGCAAACTAAACAAAATTCCTGATTTGCAAGTTTGTTTTAATTATTTTTCATGAGGGATCAGGGTTGTGTGGACATACTGTTCACTTTAGTCCCAATATTAACCACCTGAGAGTCATCCAAAGTGTGCAATAAGGAAGCCTATTTCCAAACAGCATATTCAAGTGTAATATATGTGCTAGAATATAATTTATTGAGCTGGGGAGGGGGAAAGGGATAGGTTGGGTCTCAATGAGGAGTTAACTCTCTTAAACCAGTTTTTGGAGATGCTTAGCTCTCGAAGGCATTGCACTCTCATTACAGAGAACTTAGCTAAACTGTCTCCGAGGGACCTCATGAGAAAGGGAACCAGTGTAGTGTAGTGGTTTAAGTGTTGGACTATGACTGTGGGAGACCAGAGTTTGAATCTCCGCTCAGCCTGAAAACCTAAGACCTTTTCACATTACACACTTATACCACTATATTCCATTTTAACAGCCATGGCTGCAGCCTATGAGATCCTGGGGGTTTTAGTTTGGGGAGGCACTAGAACTCTCTGGCTGAGAATTCTAAATATTCCTCCCTAAAGTGCAAATCTCAGGATTCCATAGGATGGAACCATAGCAGTTAAACTGGAATCATAGTGCTGTAACTGCAAACTTCCTCTTTAAAAATCTCACAAAAAACCTATGATAGGGCTGTCATAATCTGGAGTTGATATGAAGGCAGATAGCAACAACAAATGTATCTTTGATGTTTTTACCCTCCCACTTGGTGCCATAGAACCCTAGAGTGTCTCACAGTATATCATAAAACAATCTTTATAAAACATCTTCTATAATTTAATAATTCGAGAATCCTAAATCATAAAGATAGGAACCACAGTGGTTAATAATATCTCCACAGGAAGAACTAAACACCCCACTCAGCAAACCAATAGCGTATAACATTTTCTCAGCCTCGCTCTAAAATAACAATTGAAATTAAAAGGATCTTGTCTACAACCAGAATTTAAAACAGGGCTGTTCTGCCAAATAATTTTAAAACTTCAGGGGCTCTTCAGCTTTGGGGGTGAAAGACATATAAGGGAAGATATTACAGAAGTGTATAAAATTATGCATGGTTTAGTTCCAGGATGGGCAACAGCAGTGAGGCTTCCAAGAGAAGCAGTTCACCATTGTATTAGCCAGAAAAGGGGTGTCCCCAGGGCCACACATAACTCACTCCCTGCAGTCACTGCTCCCCAATGAAGTTCCCCACTGCCAGTCACTTTGGCTTCCCTATGTGGAATGTGGGGAGAGGGCTCTTGCGCTTTGCCTCAGCTAGCCAAATGGCCTGGGCCAGCCTCGCGTCTTAAACAAGAGTTACTTATAGATGAGCTGAATGTTGAATAAATGTAACCCAAGGATTAATTAGCTAAAGCCCTATGTTAACCAAAACAAAGAAAAGAAGGCATCATGGTCTAGTTAAATATTAAGGAATCTGGTGGGTGTACTTCAAGGATTCAGTTACAGTTTGCCTGATCACACAAAACTAAAAGAGGGGAATACAAAATTTGTTGGGAAACTCTTAGGTCCAAAGTCTATTAAAAGTCATGAGGGAATTAAATTGGGGTTCACTTTTTTTTTTAAAAAAAGACAGACTCTTACCTGCCTTCTTACTGCCTAAACCAGCCAAGGCATACCAAATGCAGTGCTACAGCTTGATGAATTGTTCATGCTCTGTGAACTAGTCTGACATTTACATAAGTAATTGTTTAGGTTCACAGTTGCACATTACTAATTTATATCTTGCGTGGAGCAAGCTCTGGAGGCAAAAAAAAGCAATCTGTTAAGTTCTCAGCACATAACTCTGAGGAAGAAATAAAGCCAGCAAGACATTTCATATCCTCCTAGGAAAACTATCCCCATATGCTGAGTACAAAAACAGATAATTTAAATGCTTGCTACTTAGTAAAGGGAGAGCAAATTATTTGCCATGTCAGGTACATAAATCTGAATCAACCATCCATGCAAGACATATGGTAGACATTCCTCTGACCAAAGGTATGACCAGTTTTCAAACCCAAAGTTTAACCATGGAATGCATAACCTGAGCACATGCAGAGTATTTTCTCCTTTTCCTTGAGACATAACAGCCTACTAGTGTGTTATCTGAAACTTAGGAGACAAGTCTTCTAGATCAGAGAGTCCAGTTTCAAGACCAACTTGCACTCAGGAATTTTAGCTCTTTAAAAAAAAAATCACCCTTAAAATACTATCAATATGGCCCTCCCCTACTTTACACTGAGGACTTTATCAGACTACCCCCCTTAAACCAGTTCTTTTGCTGGCATAAACTTTGCCGTTTTTATGCTGGCAAAAGAACTCCCCATGCCACACTTACCTTCCCTCCCATCCAAAGGCTTCCCTGGCAATGAAAGAGGAAGTGAACTGAACTCCATTCACTTTCTTTTTGAAATCCCACGTATTCTTCCGAAAATACATAGCGTGAAAAATTCAAAAATAAAAACAAAAGTTACAGAGAAAAAGTTTCAAAAAGCACATACTAAAAAAAAGTCCAGGTAACCCAGAGAAGGTCATAAAAAGTGTGTCACCTACCTGGATGCCATGCTTTCACCCGGAAGTGTTGTTGCTGGACCGGCCATTGACGTCGCATTCACATGAGTACAATGGTGCGAAGGTTCAAATGCTGGCAATGCTGGCACTAAAGCACCACTGGTGATCAATTGATAGCTTGAGCCATCAATAAAAAAGGACAGTTTTTTTACAGGACATGATCGCAAAAGGGTGACATCATGTGCTATGTGTGCCCTTTCGCGGCCATTAGGTATCCTTATGACATCTTATTTGTCCTGTCTGATAACATCCTGACTCCAAAGAAGCCTGATCTGTCTTTAAGGGCACAGACAAAAAAATGTGAAAGAAGTTAGTTCCCTTCAATGGCTTATTGAACTCTCATTGAACAACTCTTGGCCTGTTTATTCTCTCCTGTGGAGATATTATTGACTACTGTGGTTACTATTGGGCTCAGTGGACAGATGATAAATTTTATCTCTTTCCCCCTTCTCTGGTGTTTATCTCTTGCCTACTATTTCTTGTTCTGCCCTACTAGGACAGATGTTATAGAACATATAACATGTCCCTCTTTCTGAATCTGAATAAGACATACTCTGGAACAGGGGGGCAAATCATGTGACACATACACCCTGCAATTCTCCACCAACCCCAAATTGCATAAAAACTATCTGGCTCCCAAAAATGACCAAAAAATGGTTGAGGGTGTTTCAGTAAGACTGAAGCAGAAGTTACATAACAAAAACCAAGGAACTTTATTTAAACAAGTCTCTAATCAACTCCTAACAGCCCCCCCCACAGCTTTGTTTCTCTACTGTACCCTGTGTCTTCCCACTGTGTCTTTAAGTTTCTCTTCCTGCCTGTTGTCTTGACCTTCCTACTTAGTTCCACATATATTGATACAGAAGAAGTGTCATTAAATGATGTTCGCCAGCCCTCAACACCCCCCCCCCGCAACATACACTGGCACAGCCAAAATCAAAGAAAATAGTAAATGGAAGTGGCTGCAGCTTCCAGTTGCTTGCAATGGCTGTGGTGGTGTAGCCCACATGGGGTCAAGAGGACTGCCTGTATGCCCATCCTTGTATAGAAGGCATATAAGTTGAGGCAGTCTTCTCCAGTTCTTTTGACCTACAACTCCTGACCATTGGGCAAGCGATTAACCACATCAGAGTCCTAAATCTGGAGTTACACTGTCTCTGAACATAGGGTTTCCATTCAGCAATTACAAGCTGATCCTCTAGGGTTGATTAGAACAGGAGTGGAAATTGTGTGGTTCTCCAGATGTTGTCGAACTGCAGCTCCCAGCAATCCTTGCTATTAACTATGCTGCAGCTAGGGCTGGTGGGAATTACAGTTATACTATGTCAGTACTATTCCTGCCCCTGGACTAGTGTCCAAATATAGAGAGGAGCAAGGCCCCTGTGCCTTTAAGAGTTGTGTAGAAGAGTGAATTTTCACTCCTCTGCATGACAAACTGCACTTGGCCAAAATTCCTTCCTGTCCTCTTTTGTATCTGGTCAGCCTGCCTAGGGGCTATTTACTTTGCTTTTTTGCTCCTGCATCTGCCCAGGGTGACACAGAAGTCTTCTTCTAAAAGCACAGCCTTGCTGCTGAAATCTGTCTTGGTGCCTATGAAGCAGGGCCAGTAGTACAATCAGGCAGAGTGAAAGTGGTTGCCTCTGGCAGTAGATTGTGGATGTCATGAAGGTGCAGTAAATTTCTAGTTATTTAATTTGTAATTAGCTTATTTTTATGTTTAGATAGGGGCCGTAGCCCCATACGCCAAAATAACTTGCATGGCTTTGAGTAACGCACCTTGATTCAAGCAGAGATTAAAAAGGGTATTTGTTGACTACAAGCTCTAAGAATTCCCCAGCCAGCATAGTTCATGGCCATGCTGGCTGGGGGATTCTGGGAGCTGTAGCCCAAAAGATAACTTTTCCAAGTCCTGAGGTGGGGTGTACTATTTACTGCTCTGTCTCAGGCATCAAAATGTCATGGATTGGCCCTGCTAAGTAGGAAGGGAAGGGGCAACTTTCCTAAGAAACAGAAACATGTATTTTAAAAAATATTTTATGCAGAGAGTTTTACAAATGTTTCCAACCATATTACCATGTGCAATGGGAGTCACAGCAACTTCCTCACAGTTGCTACTACTGAGTACTCACCAAAGGGCTTTCCTTCATGTTTAAGTAATGTGTGCAATGCAATGCCAACAGGTGCTTTCTGTGCTGAAAAAAGATCAGAGATAAAAGTGGCTGGATTAGATTGGTACTCTGAATCATCCTGTAGCCTGTAAACTGAAGCGACTGTGTAACACAAGAACCATGTTCGAGAGAACACATTACTGCCAGTTCATTGATGGCTTGCTTTGTGATACCAGCATGTATCACAAAGAAGGCAGCATTGGGAAGAGGTGTGACCAGTGAGTTATAACTAGGATGGAAAACATCCCTGGCTAGGGGTGCTGAATTAAAAAAAAAAAAAAGAGAGAGAGAGAGAGAGAGAGAGAGAGAGAGAGAGAAGAAAAAGAAAATATCTATCATGGTGAAGAAGAAGAAGAAATGTGAATTAGAAGTCATTATGGAAGATGGTTTGTATGGCTTCATCAGTATTTAGCCCTTATTCCTTACATGTTACGTGGGGTTTACTGGGAGGGGAGGTTAGTTTAATTAGTGGATGGGGTTTAAGGAAGGTGTATTTTATATGATAGTGTACAGGAAAACATCATTAATTTGTGCATTGCCAAATTAGAAATGTCAAAAATAAACCTGCTCACAGTTTCAAATTCAGTTATCATAAGCCAGAAATCCTACGAAGCTGTATCTTTTCCCCCTTCAGTCATATGTATTTTTGAGAGCCAACAACAGATGCAATTGTTCTGTTTGCTTTTGTTTTGCAGCTGGAATGGAGATTGATGGACAAGTGGAAAGCGATTCAGATACTGAAGGTAAATGAGAGATTTATAGTTGTTGTCTTTGGGAAGATGGTGTTATAGAATTTATTATCCTGAGAATGACAGGCAGTGCATAGAAAATGCTATGGTGATGCTATGTAAACAGTAGTTCATTGACTCCCAGCCTTAGGAGTACCGTACTTGACTGAATGTCTGACTTTAATGCAGAGGTCTTCACTTGTCTGGCCAATCAGTTGAATACTATGCTGTAAGCTGAGATGAAACTTCTTAGTATATCTAACAGTGGGGTGGGAACCAAATGGCCCATGGGCCACCTACAGCCTCATGGCCACTGTTGTGGTTCTTGGAATCTCCAGGGTTTTATTACCCGCCCCCCATTTTTGCCAGGAGGGGTGTAGTAGTACTTAAAAGTTAAATCATGGCAATGAAAACACTGAACAACATGCTAAATTCACACATTATTATAAAACAGAAGTAGAGAACCTGTGGTTTTCCAGATGTTCTAGACAAGCCCCACCATTCCTTACCATTGGCCATGTTGGATGGGGCTGATGGGAGTCATAGACCAAAACATCTGGAGGATCAGCACTGCTTCACTCTTGTTATAAAGAAATGGCTTATTATTTCATCTGCTTTCTTAAAACCAAAACTAAAATTCTATACACTCCTATGTACCTGAAATAATAACATTGGCTTAAATCCTATCGTTAGTCCTGATGACAAAAAAACATTGACTCAATTGGATTTTCCTATGTGTTGACTCACCATTCAACAATGGATTTGATGGTGTACTTCATTTGGGACTAACCAACAAGATTCTGGGCAATATTTGTCTCCATGGCACACCTCAATGATCAATGCACCAGCCTCACAATTATATCTGTATGCAACACAAACAAGGAGCTGGATTCACACTTATTCATTCTTAGAGCCAATCTACTGAAATTAGGCACTATAGCTCTCTGGCTGAGAATTCTAAATATCTCTCCTTAACCTATAGACCCCATGATTCCATAGATGTTGCCTTAGCAGTTAAAAGTGGAATCATTTTGATATAACTGTGTAGTGCGCAAAGGCATTTAGCTCTCAATGAGTTTACTCTAGGTAAAGGTTTGAATCCAGTTTAATTTACTGCAATACAGTAGTTGTCTGGAGAGACCACTACAGTCCCTGAAGCTGCTTTTATGGATTCCTAAGAACTGGCTTCGGTTTCTTGTCTGTACTTGACTGATGAAAGGCTAGTCCTTAATTATAACAATATCAGCTGAATGGAAATGTATTCAAAATGAGCTTCTTGTTTCCTTTGAGAACAGATGAGGAGGAGGATGAAAAGATAGCCAGGAAGCAGAATACAAAGGAAATGGCAAAGGCAAAGAAAAAACATGATGAGAGGGACGCTGATGATGAAAGTGAAGAAGAGGAAGAAGACAGTCCCAGGAGGAAAAAAACAAATAAGAAGAAAAATCAAAAAGCAGGTGCTAGCAGGGGAGGAGACAGTGAGGAAGAGGAAACAGCAAAGGGGAAGGAAAAGGCAGGCAAAAAAATGCCTGGCAAAGAGCAAAAGGAGGCTGAAAACAAAGACAAGCAAGCAAATAAGAAAGCAAAGGGGAAGGATAAAAAGAAGAAGAAAAACACCAGTGGGAGGTATGAAATTTCCAGGAATTCCCAGATCAAAATTCCCAAGAGCGCCCTAAGACAGCTTTCCCCAGTCTGGTGTCCTCCAGACCACTTGCACTATAATGCCCATGCTGTCTGAGAATGATATAGCCCCACATATTTGGATGGCTCTAGGTCTGGAAAAGTTGCTCTAAGAACTTTGATATTTGTATTCAGGTACAGAGTTACAATAATGTAAATATTAATAACATAGTAGATGCTTGCTTTCAGCAATGAATGACACAGGGATATAAATCACTGCTCTGCTTAGCCAAAGAATCCTCTATATGACATCTGGACCCTTTCTGGCCAACCTTTCTATGTATTTCACTGAATAAACAGTGATTTAATTAGTGCATATGTCATTCAGGAATGATTCAACGTGTGCACTGTTAAGTGAACTATCAGTGATTAAATTTCATCCATTGTTCCATCTTTCTGACATGTGCCGTAACAAATCACAGCATATACATATTTCTTTTCTAATTTAAGGTAAATTCTGGCATATATTCAACCTATAAGGAACATAAAATATACCAGAATACTGTATACCTTTAATATTTTACATGCAAGGAATGGATCCTAGAGTTTTCTCAGTGGCTACGGGCCAGGATGCCTTTGCTTGCTTGCTTGCTTGCTTGCTTGCTTGCTTGGACACCATTCTAAATTGCAAGAGGTTACATCAATAATCCAGTATTAAGAGGGAAGGTAAAATAACATGTTAACCCATCATCAGGCAATGAAAGTACTTCAGCTGATCTTTACAGACAGAAAGGAACAAATGCAGATATAGGGAATTTTACATTTTAGACTACATCTCCCAGAATCCTCCAGGCAGTATGGTCTCTGAGTTAATATCCAAGTTCTTGGTAAATGTAAGATGCTGTTGGATTTTGGGCCACATATCTGATTTTTCTTGATGCCTCTCCCTCCACCCACCCTGTTCCTAAATATCCACATAAGGGTACATAGTAATAAACCCTTCACCTTGTTTATCATAGAATCCCAGAGTTGTTGAGCTGAATGACTCCCCAAGGGCCATCTACTCCAACCTCATGTCAGTGCAGGAAGTTCACACCCACTGCATCCCTACAGAATTCTATCATAAAGTTACATGACTACTGGATAAATACCTTATACATGTTGGCATAACTATCCCTGGCCAACTGAACTTCAGCAACTACCACCCAATGCAGGATGAACCATTTTGTGCCTGTCAGCAAATGCTTTTTTTAAAAATGCTTTTCTGCAATTTCATGCAACAAAAAAAAAACAACACAAAAAACTTGATGCTCTGTGTATGAACAAAGGGCTGCATGTCATAGGCTGAGTAGAAATTGTGAAGTGGTACACAGAAAACATTTGAGCATCTTCCCCATCAAGAATGGTATGAGCCATGGTGCTGTAGTGTTTAGAATACTGGAGGAGGACTTGAGAGGACCCAGTTGAGAGGAGAAAACTCCCCTCTATGCCACAATATTCACTGGTGACTCTTAACACCAGAGTATAAGTATCATAGTAAAAATCATTATTTTTTCAATTATAATTTAAAGTTACTTACCTTTCTCATTATTTAAAAGTAACTAATGGATATTTTAGTTACTATGTTTGTTTGTTTTTTAAAAAACTGAATTCTGTAAGCCTCCTGCCTGTGATACAAAACACAACTACGGTAAGCAGCAAAGGTCCCTGGAATTACAAAAGCAACAAAGAAAAACCAGTTATATTTTCACACCAAAAAAAGTGGAATTATCTCTCATTATGTTGCTTAGAAACTTAAAGTTCTGCCTTAGTTATTACAAAAAGGATTTAGTTATAAATAAGCCATTGCTTTTAACTAGTGACTTACGAGTCTGCTTATGTGACCTAAGGATAAAGGGCGGGGGAGAAGGAGGATATATATGTACTGTATATGTATATTTGTGTGTATATATATATGTGTGTGTATATATATATATATATATATGTATATGTATATGTATATGTATATATATATATATCTACACACACACACACATACACACACATACACACATACACACACACACACATACACACACATACACACATACACACACACACACACACACACACATATACATACATACACGCACACACTGCCTTGAGCCCATTGGAAGAAAGATGGGATATAAATGGAACCAACTGACTGGCTCGTGGTCTGATTTTTTTGTTTTTCCTCCCAGTTCTTCCTCATCTGCTTCTAGTTCTTCAGACGAGGAGTCTTTATGTGAAGAAGAACTAGCCAGGCTAAAGGAGCAAGTGGAAGAAAAGAAAAAACTCATATCTGTTATGAGAAACAAACCCTGGCGGATGGCAAAGAAATTACAGATGCTGAGGTAACCAACCTACAACATACCCTCAGTGATTTCAGTTTTCACCACTGCTGTGCATGGATGTGTGCTTGAACACACATGCAGAGAGCTTGGAAACATTGCTTTTGGACTACAACTCCTGTAAGTCCCAGCACATGGGTGGAGATTATGTGAATTGCAATCCAAAAAGTAACTTTCCCAAACTTTGATTTAGACTGTGATTTCATTTTCTTTAAAAAAAGGGGGGGGCTCCCTAGCAGCCATCTCATTGTAAAGCCCCCAGTCCTGGGAATGCCATGAGTGGTATTTTTCTCACCTGAACTGGCTCAAATAGCTCTGAAAAGCTCTGAGAAAAGCAATCTTTTAGCAGCCTTTGTAACTGGAGGGCAAATAATGAAAATAAAAACCTCTTCACCTGATACCTCACCTTGGCTCATGTTGTTACTTTAAGTAAAAGAACACACCTAAAACTTTGTTGAAGTTCTCTTTGTCTTTCTTTGACTGTTGATGTGTTTTGTTATGGGGAGGGGAATAATATGGCCTTCCAGATGTTGTTGGGCTGCACCTCACTGTAGTCCTACCCAGCAGAGCCGAGGGTGGGGAATACTGGGTGTTATAGTCTAACAACAGCTGGAGGTCCACATGCTTCCCATCCCTTTTGTATAGGAATCAGAAGGATGTTTTTTTTCCAAAAGCTCTCAAATGAAAATCATTTGTAAATGAGGTGGAGAGAAAAAACACCGTATTGCACTGATCAGTGATCTGCAGACAACAGCTGCCAAGCTCATCCAAAAGAATGATACAGTGCATCTCAATTTAGAGAGCTCCTTTATCAACATCCAGGGAAAGCCATAGCTCAGTGGTAGAGCAGAGTCCAAGTCTGGGGGAAAAAATCCATTTATGGACCACACCACCCAGGTTTCTCCAGCCAGTCCTGTTGGCTAAAGATTCTGGCATTTGTAATTCCACCTTCGGGGTACATCACATATCTTCCATGCAGGAGATCCCAGGTTTAGTTTCTGCTATTTCCTAAATAAGTGAAGAGGAACCTCTAGTCCGTACATCTAACATGTCCCACTGTGATTCATGGTGTGGTCTATGGAGGTGCCCTAACTGCCATACTATGCCTCAAATCCCCAACCCCTTAGGAGGGAGATAGGACAGGAGGGCAACAGGGAGTAAAGAGTATCTTAATGGCTGTCTTTGCTCCCCCTTCACTTTTTCCATGCAGAGAATGTGGAGGAGAAGCAAACCATGGTCAGATGGTGCCTTCAAAGCTGGCTCAGAGCAATGGTTGGACCTTGCTGGTTCTCAAAGTGTCATCTGAGAACACCTTATCTTTGTTCCTCCTTTGCCTTCTAGCTGGTGCTCTGGATGGGGAGACACTCTTCCCTTGCCTTCCCAGGAGGCAGAAAGCAATGGGAGAGCACTGGGAAGACAAGAGAAGTGACTGCAGATGCAGTTAGCATGCACTATAAGAGCTACCCATGTCCTCTCTTAAAATGACTCCTTCAGATGGTTCTCCCTGTAAGGTGGTTCTCGAAGCTAGGTTTTGCCTAGTTTTGCCCCCACTTTGCCTTTCTTACACTGGGGAAAAGAGGAGAAGTGAAACCATATCTGTGGCTGAAGCACCAACACGAATAGCTCCAGCTAGCACTGGCCAGGGAGGCAATGACGCTAAAGGTGTGGCCCTGCTCCAAAACATCCAAGCCACAAGGGATGGAGTGGGCAGTAGCTACCTGTTAGAGTATAAACAGTTCTGGGTTAGAAAGACCAATGGCCTAAGTCAGGATGAAGCAACTTCTTATAAGTACACTAGATAACAATGTTGAACTCTTCCACTGAGAAGTAAAAGTACCATATGTGAAGACATGGAGGAATCAGGCCAAGTGGCAAGATGCTAATGTATCAAGGAGATACAAGAAAACACATTTTTTCCTACTGATTTGAGAAATCACATCTGTGCTACAAATGACACCTTTTTTTACCAGTTAACCCAATGGAGCTTCTCTACGAAACCCTGGGAATTGTGGTATTATGTGGATCTGTAGCTCTCTGATAAAGCTCATGTGGTAAAAATAGGCCATAGTAGCCATTAACCACAGATTGAAACAATGCAATCTTCTGGGGAAGGTAAGTTAGTAAACTCAACTATGGGATGTAGTGTAAATAATAAAACTGACAAATGTTGTCAAGGACTGGGAAGGTAGAACACTGCAAAATCAATTTATATTATATCAATTTATAAAGGAGCCTTGGTGGTGTAGTGGTTAAATGCTGATACTGCAGCCACAAGATTGTGAGTTCGATACTACAGGGCTCCAAGGTTGAGTCAGTCTTCCATCCTTCCGTAGGCTGGTAAAATGAGTACCCAACATGTTGGGGGCAATTAGCTAACACATTGTAAACTGCTTAGGGAGTGCTTTGCACTGATAAGTGATATAGAAATATAAATGCTATTGCTAAATGCTACAGAAATGGAATTTCTTCATTAGAATGATGAGAGTTGAGGAGGAGCTATAATCAAATGCTTTTCTATGCATATTATGAAATATATTAAGTGCTCCCTGTTTGGTTTTTTTAACCTCTTTTTTCTTTTTGAGTATGTATATTTTCCCTACCATTTTAACATACAATAGTTGGTTAATGTAAAAAAATGTAAATTAGATTATATTTGTTTATTTGTGTCTTAATTATGATTTTATACACACATATACACACAAACCATTAAATATTGCAGCTCATTGGAAGTTACAAACACGAATAAACTAGAGCTAGATAGCTGGAATTTGTCAGGCTGAAGTGATCTTGGAGATATAGAGAAATTAACCTGGGTATAGTTCAGATAACATTCATATAAAATCAATGCTATTCACAGATTAGGATGTTTCTAATCACCTCAAGAGAAAAAGAAGGGAAAAGAAGACATGACAGTTAAACTATTTTATATTTTTAGTATAGTTATTATCTTGGAGAAGGAAGTCCAGATGCTTATACTGCACTGTGTAACTGCATTGCACAAGTAACTTAAGATTTATGCATGATTAAATTCAGCACATGAAACTGAGTTAAGAGCACTGTGCCCAAGCCCATGGCAGAACACAGGCACTGTGGTTTCCGTGATTGTGCCTAGTTTCTGATCAACATGGTGGTAATAGTTAGATATTTTCCCAGTTCTCCCAGACATTTTTGAAAAAGTTATAAATATAATAACCTTTTATTTATTTATTTTTATTAGGGAGGCTCAAGATTTTGTGGAAAAATTTGAAGGAGCCTTGGGCAAGGGCAAAGGAAAAAAGTTATATGCCTATAAAATGATGATGGCTAAGGTAAGTGATATAAGAATTTCAGATAGGTTTTCTGTTCTTATTTAGTACATTTTTTACAGATGGAAGTTAAAAGCCTACATTTCTTACATCAGAAATGCAAATATGGGGGTGCAAAAGGTTGTCCTGAGTTCTTATTTCGATTTTAATATATGTGCTGCCGAAGCGAGCATGAAATCCCAATATTTCAATCAACATGTGGAGTAAATGCTGGAAACTGAAAAGACGGAAACATTTTAAATTGCACCTGAAAATATCAGTGCTAATCAATATTGCTGTTACCTAAAGTAGATCTTATATTAATGGGTCTGCTCTAGGAAGGATAGAGCCATTGTGGTGTAGTGGTTTCAGAGCTGGACTATGACTCTGGATACCAGGGTTCTAATCACTGCTCAGCCATCAAAACCCACTGGGTGACCTTGGGCAAGTTACACTCTCTCAGCATCAGAGCAAGGCAAAGGCAAACACCTTCTGAACAAATCTTACCAAGCAAACCCCATGATAGGGTTGGCTTAGAAAAAATTTGGAAAAAGGCACAGACCAACAACAACTCTAGGAAGGAATAGTATTGGAATTAGCCCATTAAATTTTTGAAAGAAAAATCAGGATTATGCAAGATACTAGGCATGCATAGACTTCAGAAATAAGGAAACAAATTAAAATAACAAGTGGGCATTGGTTCATGAGTAGGAATGATCTTCTGTTTTTGAAAGGAGTACTGTGGGAAATCATTCCACCTGAACATCAGAGGTGGAAACCTTTGGCCCTCCCTATGTTTTGGCATACAATTCCTCCCCCTCCCCCTGCCAGCATAGCACATGAGACTGTGGGAATTGTACACAAGTCTGCTCCAAATACTTTTAAAATATAATTTTACACATTTTTGAAAATCACCAAATAGTACAAACATGAGGGAAGAGCTGTATTGCTTGTCACTAGTGGTCACAGACATGATTGAAGAAATACCTGTGCAGATACCACATGCCACGCTAGGGTGGATGGTTAGCTGGTTGGTGAGGGGAAAGAGAACTCCATTCCCTCAGGCACAGCAATAAAATTGTACAGTTGAAACTCTTGAGGAAATTGCAACCTTGAGGGAAAATGGCAGGATCTCTATCATAATAATTTTGTAACTAGTGTGGTTTTAAATAATGCAGAAAGGCCTTCAGATGGCAAAACTCCAGCATTTCTAAGCAAAGCTCCAGCACTAGTCCACTGACTGGATTGTGAAAGTACAGTAGTAGTAAAATAGTATCTAAACGTGTGAGCTTGGAAGCCCCTTGTTCAAAAATCATCCATGCCGTGAACTTGCTTGGTGGCCTTAAACCAAGTTCAAACTGCTCTCAGTTGCAATCCCTTCTCCATCATATTGGTATGACACCAATAGCACCGGCTTTAGCTCACCCCACAGGGCTATCCTGGATAATAATATAAGATATATGAGCTAGTCTGAAGATCTGAAATGTGCTATACAGTTGTCCCTTCATATTCGCTGGGGTTTGGTTCCAGGACCTCCCATGGATACCAAAATCCGTGAATGCTCAAGTCCCATTATATGCAATGGCATAACAAAATGGTGTCGCTTATATAAGATGGCAAAATCAAGGTTTGCTTTTTGGATTACTGTATTATTTTTCTAAGAATATTTTCAAACAGTGAATACTTAAATCCGTGAATACCAAATCCATGAATACGGAGGGACGACTGCATATTTATATTGCAGCAGTAGCTATAGCTGTATAATGTTCCTGAAATCCTACAAAGTTAAGAATGAATCCCAAATTGGAGTAGTAACACTTTGGAAGAGCTGAATTCTAGATTTTAAAGCAGGGGTGGGCAACTATAAAGAGACAGGTGGCATTTTTCTCCCCCTCACTCTCCAAGGGTGGGGGTTACACTTGCACTTCTGGCATGACCAGAAGAGATATTGCTTCACTTCAGGTTTCATTTTCAGCCAGTTGAGGAGTTGGGTTGTTTTAAGGTACTTGGGCATCTTGGAGAGATGCTGGGGGCAAAACCTTCATGTTTTGTGGTAGTTTTGAGCTGTTTCTGTCTGTTGGATGGCAAAAAAAAAAATCACCTGTGGAAAAATAATTTGTGGAGTCTGGGGGCTTCTGGGGGCCATCAGAGGCTACAAATAGGGCCCTATGGGCCACACTTTCCCCACCCCTGTAGTAAAGCCACGCTTCTGTAGAATTTCAAATTGTCATCTGCCTAAAGGAGCTTGAAGCTGGGAACATCTGCAATAGAAATATTGCATGCATTACATCTAGTTTGTGTTGACATAAATGGAAAAGTGAAAGACCTAACTACATACTTCTAAGTACTTAGTGAAAGCTGTGTGGGCCAGACTGCCTTACAGTATTTACATCTTCCTTTACTTTGAATAGGGCCAAAACATGTTGCTACCTGAAGTTATTTTGCCACTGGAGGCACAATAGCCCCAAAGAGCTTTTCCACCCCCCTGAGAGTTGAATCACAGTGTCTGAATGGACTACAAGGGCCATCTAGTCCAGCCCCTTCCATGTAGGAATACACAACTAAAGCATTCCTGAGAAATGGTCATTCAAATGTTGTTTAAAGTCCTCCAATGAGAGAATGATATTAATAATTTTAAAAACATTTTTGTTGGAATTTTCAGTAATAAACATATATAACAGCATATAGTCCATGGTGAGAATTCTCATCTAGTCCTTCCACACATCTTACTATATATTGCTTACTTAATTGAAAGATACTTTTCAAATATTTATCTTAACTGCATAGAAAACACTCTGTGTTACTAGTATTAAATTACAAAGTATTTGAGGGCTCTTCATGGTAAATTCCTTGAGGCAGTTGGTTTACTCTGCCTAATGACAGGACCAGCCATATGATAGCCACCTTTGGAAAAAGCAGTCAGAGCAAAGTCTATTTGCCCTCCTTCTCATCAATCAAGGATTCAATATGTCACCTTTATAATAGAAATCCAGCATCTTTACAGAGGGACCATTTTTCATTCTCAAGACTAGTAAATCTTGGTAAAAATATCCACAAGTTTTCCTTTGCCTTCTGCAGTCCTAGAACTTCACCCTCTGTTGTGTTTGTTTCCAGAAATGGGTCAAGTTTAAGAGAGATTTTGACAATTTTAAGACACAATGTATACCTTGGGAAATGAAGATAAAAGAAGTGGAAAGTAAGTTAACCTTCCAGTCTACCTGATCTTTGTCTTTAGATATTGTTACAGAGGTACTTGGAAGGAATGTTAATACAACTATTTTGAACAATACAACTCAAACATAATGCCCATTGCTTCTGCCAGATCATTCCATGCTTCCCATTTTATAATAAATGTTTATTTCCTAAACATTATTCCCAAATCATTGTAAAAATAAAATAACTTAATTACATGGAAATTAAATTAAAACAAGCACCCAGGCTTTACTGTATTCCTTAGTTCAGAAATGTCCATTAATCCCTTGCAGTGAGGAAGAGGAATGCTGACATTTGGCACATAAAATTTGATAACTGAGCAACAAAAGGGTGACTGAAGACCACTTGTACTCTTAGACAGGGGCAGGCAACTGAGGAGAGGGCAAGGGACCTTTTTTAACCCTGCATTCCTGGTGAGGGCAGTACTAACATACCTAAAATGTCCAGAAGTGACTTTCAGGTTTGATTTTGACCACTTTAGAACTGATTTGGGGGTTGGGGGTTGGGGAAGGTTTGTGGCCTAAACAGCCATTTTTTGAATTTTTGGGAGGGACTAGGGGCTTTGGGAGGTTCCGGGGGTTGCAAAATGGAGACCCATGGGCCACATGCAGTCCATGGGTTGAATTTTGCTCACTCCTGGTCTAAGATATGGTGATTTGGGGCCAGTTCTGCAAGTCAATGTGTGTTTGTATGAAAAAGCGCTTTAATATGCACCAGAACTACTAGAATGACATATCCTTTCTCTGTTAAATTGGGGACAACTCTGTGATCATATCACTCTTGACATTCCCTGAACATCAAAGTACATGGAGAAGACTGTATGTTTCAGAGGAACTATGTGCTTATGAAAGTTTTAATATGTCCTATTTCATGATGGTGACTGTGGTGCTTCTTTTAGAAAATGAATTAAATAAGTACAATCCCCGCATAGCAAGTATTTCAACACATGCTGATCTCAAATCTTCTGAAACTATTTATAGAATCAGGGGCAAAAGCAGGACTTCTTACAAGAGTGCAGGAAGTAACATCTTATTTTTAGTCTTGGGTGGTATTAATTTTTACAAAATTTAGCACTAGCTTTTTATTCATCTACAGCAGGGTTGGAGGACATTTGGACATTCTTGCTCACATAGGCCCTACAAAATATGGCCAATGGTGAGGAATTGTAGGAGCAGTAGCCAAAAACATCTAGAGTGCCAAAAGTTCCCTAGCACCACTCTCAGGGGATAGCTACAACCTTCTGAAGTTGTGTCTCTGATATTTTCTCATCCACAAATGGTGGCTGGTAACCAGCCAGTGGCTGGTGATTTCCACTCATTTACCGGCAGCAAGCAGGAGTCAGAAAGTAGTGGTCCCTAAATGCTGTAAAAAGCATGGGGGGGGGGCAGTGATAACTGCTTGCCTATGGAGAAATACTTTTTTATTTCAGGCAATGGGAAATTAAGGTAACAAGAACCCTCAACTGAAGGATGGATGTTATCAACATGTTGCTGTGGAAGCTTTTATCCATCCTATAGGTGGACAGCAACTTACTATTTTATTTATGATATGAATATATCTATATACCTATGCATACAGACACACATCTCCCCATATCATGGGGTCTCAGGGTAGCGCTAAGTAAAATCAATTTAAACTGTCAAAACAATCCAGAATTTAACACAATAAATATAATTTAAACAAATTAAAACCATATTAAACAATTACATTTTGGAAAAGAATCAACAAGGCCCCAAAGGATTTAATAACAAGCCATGTTTTAACTTGGCTCTGGAATGAAACCAAGGGCTTGTCTAGACCTGCCAGAGTACACCACCTTCCAGCTGGCATATTCTGGCCCCAGAGCTGGTCCGCCCCCCACATTACCAAGACGAAATGGGCAGAGTCGTCAGGCACATGCTGGCCACCACACACAGAGGTTGGCTGGTAATGGTGGGTTCCTCCCCTACTGTCATCACATTCTCTGAAGCCAGGAAGAAGGCTCTCAGCATGAGATCAAGGCTGGTCAGCTGGAGGCCTTGATCAAATACTAGAGGCCTCCTTCCCAGCTGCAGAGTGACACCAACAGTAGCGGCCAGCAATGCAGACCAGAGTGCAGGTACAGACCCATGCCAGACCCTTCAGGGTTTTCCTGCATAACAGGGTTTTTTCCAGGGTGTGGAGGGTTTAAAATGTTTTAAAGGGCTGTACCCCAGCTCCCCCCACCCAGCTTTGTCTCGGTCATTGTCAGGACTGCCCAGCAACAAACAGGGCAAGAGCCCTGTGTCATTTGGACTGCAGGGCTCCAAGACAAGGGGAAGTCATGGTAAATAGCCTGTCTAGACAAGCCCCAATTAACAGCAATCGGGCATGCAGCCCATGGCAGAAGATGAACAGAAACCAGCAGCATGAGGTTGCAATGGCCAGTCTTCCTCCTTCCAGGAGAGAGCATAAGCATGAGTCTGTCTTTTAGGGAGCATGAACATGAGATCATAATAACCAGTCTTTCTTCTTTGGGGAGGCTGGAATGCCCAGTCTCTCTCCTTCAGGGAGGCAGCTTTAGCATGAAGTCAGAATAAAAGACACTGCAAACAGTCTTCTTTAATGACAACTTTCTGATGAGGTGTTTTAAGTTCTGTGGCACCATCAAACAAGGTCCTATGATACAGTTTTTCAATGCACGTCATAATGTATCTACAATAGATGCATTGTGCAATGCCCCACAATGGGCCCTTAGGAGTTTGCAATGCCAAAATGATCAGCAGCGGTGCCAGTCTCCATGATGTTTGCTTTTCTTGCTCCATTCTTCTATGAAATCTTCCTTGCTATACAGTTTGCATTCCAGCCTTAGGGTAGACAGATGGAGAAAATACAAAGATTAACAGAAAAATTCCTTTGCTTTCTCTTTGATTGTAGCTAATGTGCAGTAATGAAAACAAAACTTTTTTTCCCCATTGTATTGATTCAGACTAAATGCCTACTTATCTTGCTCTAGCCTGAATCTACCACTATAACCTTATAGGTGTGCCTTCATTTTTTCTGAATACATTCAGTGTGCAATGCTATCCATAACCAATATAGCACAGCAGCCTATAGGGTTTCTTCAAAATATACCAGCAATGTGGGTGTGCGGTTTTCATGAGTTTATAAGTTTCAAAGGGGCCAAAGAAGTCACACCAAGGAAATTCTCTTGCACTTGTAATTGTATGAAGTAGGGTAATGCAAGCTCAATTACCACAAGGGAATTTAGAGGTAGATTTATCATGATGCTTGCATGTGTATTTTAAATTTGCTTTTTTGAAAAAAGACCCCTTGGAAGGAGGTAAAGTGAATCTAAGTACTTCTACATGGTACTGCACATCAACATTGAGCTCTTGGTACTTCACAGCAGTTCCCCTGAAGTAGGACCATCTTAGATGTGGTGGCAACTTTCTAAGCCAAGGAGGGGAAGTTGTGACCCTCCAAGTGTTGTTGGACTCCAGTTACCATCAGCTTCCACAAACATAGCCAAAGGCCAGACATTATTATGGTAGTAATCCAATGCCTGTAGCACCATAGTTTCACTAGCCATGCTCTAAATAACTGACCTAGGAACTTTATGCAGCCAGTATGCCCTTCCTGGAAGCCATTGTTTTTTAAAGCCATCTTACACATGCTTCTCTTTTATAACTGCTTCTGTCACCCCTAGAGACAAATTGAAATGTGTGAGGTAAAGAGGATGAGGTCAATTTAGAAGGTTAGCAAACATTGTTTAGGGCAGTGAGGAGGATACAGATGACCTTGAGAAAGTTGTACACCTTAGCTAAAACCAACTTGGGCCTTCCATATGTAAGTATTAATGAACAGCAGAAGGAGGAAGTGTTGAAATTAGAAATTGGATTACATTCGTATGTACAAAGATGAGTCAGTGCTATATTATGATTTCACTTGACCCAAGCACCATTCTAACAACATCTCTTCATTATTTAAGGTCATTTTGGTTCTTCAGTGGCCTCTTACTTCATATTTCTGCGATGGATGTATGGGGTGAACCTGGTCCTGTTTGGATTAATATTTGGATTAGTTATAATTCCAGAGGTAAGTACATAAACAATACTGAACAAATACTGGTTTGATATCCTCATATCATACGTGCAGTGCCATTTACATGAGCAATAACCCCTAGCAAATGGAAAGCTAGCATCTCAAGAGGACTATCCTAAAGCCTTTTTCTAGATGTAAACCTGTCGTCATCTTTCAAATCTCCACCTGCAGGCTGAATAGTTCTGTCAAATCTGAACAATATACCTCCTCTTCTGTTATCAGTGTCTTGCAGAAAAGCCAATGGTACTTTATATAAAAGCAGGCCCATACATTTAAAAATGTATTTTAAAAGTTTTTAGTATTTAAAAGCAAGAAGCAGGAATCAGAGATCAAAAGTGCAATCCTATACATGTTTAAACAAGTAAGCATGCTGAAGAAATAATTCAGAGAATAAAAGTTGGGGAGAGGCCATTCCACAAAGCTATTTCTCCTCAAGACTGGCTATTGGCCATGCTGATGACAGGGTTCTAGGAAGTATAGTCCAAGACTGGAATCCTGTTGATGCACCATATTATTGGCTGTGCTTTTTCCAGAAGCACACAGCAATGAAAATAAGGCAGACCAAGGCCAGGATCTAATAGGGCCACTGGGAGAGCGTAGCATAGTCATAACAGTGATTTGGTAGGTGAAAGCCACTCATTCCTCCCCAAATACACGAGAGCAGTTGAAATCTCTCAGAAGCAGCTTTACCCCAGCCACTGATCAGCCACAGGAGTCTGCTCAGGTGCTGTCCAGTTGCCTTGGTACATCTGGCTCCCTTCCCAGGTGTAATTAAGGAGATTTTCAGACCGCGTTTTAGAGTGCCTAGGGCGGGAGGAGCTTTCAGGAGAGGGACGGCGATCTTGTGCAGCAGGGGGGCGTTTTCGGACGCCGTTGTCCCTCTCCTGAAACCATCCGTGTCACTTCCGTGAAGCTTCGGAAGCCGTAGAGCCATATTTTAATCACGGAGGTTGCCCGTGATTAAAATATGGCGCTGAGGCTTCCAAAGCTTCACGGAAGTGACACGGATGGTTTCGGGAGAGGGACAACGGCGTCCGAAAATGCCCCCCTGCTGCGCAAGATCGCCGTCCCTCTCCTGAAAGCTCCTCCCGCCCTAGGCACTCTAAAACGTGGTCCGAAAATCTCCTAAGTAGTGGACAGAAGAGGGACAGAATTCTACCTGGGAGCCCCTAGCTGCTGTTGCAGAGCCAGGGCAGGGGAATTGCACAAGGAGGTAATGGATGCTTCCTTCTGCAACACCTGAAAAATACTTATGCTGCCATAACAGGGGGATTCTGACAAAAATCTGCTGACTCTCCAGTATCTTACATCCTTGTGGACACTCTAACCATGGCTGTTTTCTTCCTGCTGATGCTGACTATACCATGGTAGTAACATGGGCATAGTGCACCAACAGGATTTCAGCCCCACAATGCAACCTTTCTGGGCCCGATTGACTTTCCTTGGCCTTACAAATGTACTTCTGTCACTAAACATTTTAAAATAAGGTTCACATTCTTAATCAAAATCTATATTCCATAAAACTCTATATGCCCCAAAGCTTTTAGAATGACAATGGGCTCATCTACTGGGCCAGGATAAACCAGCTCCTCACCAGCATATCCAGACCACGGATCTGGCCTGTTCTTCTCCCATCACCTCCATGAAATGGGAGGAAGTCCCAATGAGCACACCAGCCCATTGCTGCAGCCGCCGCAACCACCTCCCTTGCTTTCTCTGAAGACAGAAAGCTGGTCCACAACATGTGACTGACTCGTTTTTGCCATCGGGAGTGGTTTTGTCCTGGGTATTATTTTAAAATGTTTTATCGGGCCCTACCCCATCTTCCCCCATCTTAGGAGATTATCAGACATGGCAAAAACCTCATCAAAAGATTGTGACGAGAACAGGAAGGGGTGACCTTACCAGATGACATCATCGTCCAGTGTTTCAGGGGCATAGCGTGGGCATCAGTAAGGCATCCCTTTTTATTAGTGGCTTGTCCCCATCAGTACAAAAGGGGAGCCTTGTCTGCAGCAGTGCTACACCCCCAGAATGACAGAAGGACGTAGGCATCTGGTAAGGTTGTCCTTTCTGTTCTTGTAGTGATCTTCTGACGTGATTGGGAATGCAATTTTTTGGTGTATTCCCCCGCGTCTGATAATCTCTTAGTCCCATCTTTGCCCTGGGGTCACGAGGACTGCTCAGGTGTAAAACAGGGCAAAAGCCCAGCATCATCTAGACTGCAGGCCTCTAAGGAGGAGGAAAGAAGGGGTAAACTGACCATACATGCATGCCCATAGGCTGCATTTGCATTGCAGAAATAATCCAGTTTGATACCACTTTAACTGCCATGGCTCAATACTATGGAATTCTGGGATTTGTAGTTTTGTGAGATATGTAGCCTTCTCTGTCAGAGAGCTCTGGTGCCACGACAAACTATGAATTCCAGGGTTCCATAGCATTGAGCCATGGCAGTTAAAGCGGTGTCAAACGGGATTATTTCTGCAGTGCAGATCCAGCTCTAGTCACTGCAAAACAAGGCCACACTCGTACAATTTACAAAAGGCAGAAAATGTTTCCATATAGCACAGTGGGCCAAATGTAGAAACCTAAGCAATAACCATTTAAATATAAAATGGCATGTGTTAAATATGTATATGTGATATTTTTAAACGCAAAGTGTACCAGAAGTGAAGTATAGCCATCCTGTAGTCTGAACTAGTTGTTCTACTTTTGAATTTTGTTGTGTCCCAACTGCTGCTGCTGCTGATGGTGATTGCCAACTCCTTATTATATTCCTTGAGTCCAGGGCTTGTGGCAGCTTAGATAAATTAAAGGCAAATCTGACCACAAGATTTTCTCTGCTGTAGCCAACACTGTTTCTTATTGATAGAAATGACTATGAAGACTAAATAAGAAGAAGTTCACAAACACATCTGCATTATTTGGGACTCTAACATCAAAAAATCAGTGCCATGGCAGTATCGGTATACCTAGGTTAAGGAAGTAGATATGTACCTGGACATAACTACTTTAACTAAAAATTTGGTACCAGAGGTAGAAATAAAATGGAAAGAACAGGGATAGGTTACTATCACCCCCCCCCCAAAAAAAGAGCACTGTTGGAAACACTTCAACATGTTTCATCAAACTTTTCATTCAAAACTAACAATACACATATGTAAAATGAAACAACCAAGTCAGATAAGCCTTGCATAAGTAAACAAAAACATTTTGATCTTTCTAGAGACCACTTTAACGCTTTTTCCAAAATGCATCCAGGAATGGCTCTTTCTTTCACCAGCCTCCACTTTTCCCTTTTGATGGCCAAGCTTATTAGGTCTATGCTTTAAAAAAAAAACAAAAAAAACATGCTGGAGTAGCTGGTGAGGCAGGCTAACCTGTGCTTTCCTTGTCTTTCTGCTTTGCTGTTCAATAATAATAATAATAATAATAATAATTTATTTATACCCCACCCCTCTGCTAAAAACAATCAGGGCGGCTTCCAACAATTAAAACATTATAATAATGACTAAAAACACCACCCACCCCCACCCACCCCCATAAAAAGACATTAAACACTGTAAAATTAAAACCATCTAACTAAAAACACATTAAAAACAAATATATACATGATTTTTAAAAAGCCAGGAGACGCCTGGGGCCAGGATCTAATCAGGAAAGGCCTGCCGAAAGAGATCCGTCTTTAGTGCTTTTTTAAAGCTACTCAGGCTTGTCATCTGATGGATCTCGTTCGGCAGGTCATTCCACAATTTGGGGGCGATTACCGAAAAGGCCCTCTGGGAGGTTGCAGACAGCCTAGATTTTTGTGGCTGAAGCAAATTCCTCCCAGAGGACCGGAGTGCGTGGGGAGGATTGTATGGGAGGAGGCGGTTCCGGAGATAAGTTGGACCCACTCAGTAAGATATTATGGAAAGAGCTACTGTTTACCTTGCTGCTTTAGGAAGGCACAGATAGCTACATTAGGATTGATTAGAGCAGAATTCCACTCTTTTTACCAGCTTCAGTTTTAATGCATTGTTTAGTGTGAACACACTGCTTCAACCAGACACCAAAACCCTGTGTTTCTCCAGCCCTCCTTCACCATCCTCCCAATGCCAACACTGTTTTTAAAAAACAAACAAACCTGCAGCTAACAAGTGGACAAGGAGGAAAATGTGAGGGCTACATGGGCATTAAAAACCTTTGTAAAAAGGAGGTTCACTCTCAGGACTTTATCAGACAAGGAAAATATGGTGTCATCATGATGCCACATAACCGCGAAAGGGCGTATGGATCAGACAACATCATCCTTTTGCAATTATAAAGAGCAAAAATCCCATAATTTTAATTGACGACTTAAGCTGTCAATAGATCCCCCTGCCCCTTTTTTTTCCTGGCATGTGATACCTCGGGCCATTTAAATCTCATACTTACCCCAACAATGGCTACTGCAGCCCAAACACTTCCAGGTGAGATTGGGACATCCAGGTAGGTTTCACTCTTTTTATGACCCTCCCTGAGTTACTTGGGACTTTTACAGTGTGTTTGGGTGCTTGGTGTAACTTAAATGAGATCGGGACATCCAGGTAAGTTTCACTCTTTTTATGACCCTCCCTGAGTTACTTGGGACTTTTACAGTGTGTTTGGGTGCTTGGTGTAACTTAAAATGCTTTATTTTTGTTTTTAAGCTTGAATTTCCCATGCAATGAAATTGTGTGAGATTTCGAATGAGGAAGAGAACAGGGCTCCATTCACTTCCTCTTTATTGCCGGGAGCCTTTGCCAGGATTAGAAGGTAAGTGTGGGGGGGGGGCGTTCTTTTGCTGGCATAAAAATGCTTTTATTTATGCCGGCAAAAGAACATTTAAAGAGGCTGCGTCTGATAATGTACTCAGAGTGAATTGAGGTATGTCTGTATTTGAAACAGTTGTCTGAGATAAAACATCCCAGATACAGTTGCAAGAGCTTGGAAATCATATTTTTAGAGTCCCTTTAGATTTAGATTTTTACAGTTTCTAGAGTGCCTTGCTGGCTGGGAGGTTCTGAGAGCTGTAGCTAAAAACTGCTTTCCAAAATGCTGCAGTTTTTATAGTGCAAAGCATTGCCAGCTGTGCAGGTATTGCCTTTATATACTGAAATTGGCTCCGTTCATAGAAGTAAATGAACAATGAGGTTGCAAATGATACACCTGCATGTTTGAATTAGCCCTAAGAGGAATTCCATATTTTCTATCGCTCATATAGGAAATCATCAAGAATAAACCAAGGCACTCATAACATTCAATAAGGAAGAATACAAATTAATGAGTCCTACAAATTATCTTTCTTACTAGCTGTATAAAACCATAGCAGAAGCTGTGTTTCTCTGCACAATTCTCTCATTCTAGCCCCTGGTACAAGCTCTACCTTGTGCCCTCTTCCAGCCGTCACCCATCAGTGCTGGCCTTCCAAAAGCTGGTACTTGTCAGGTGTCCTAGAATACAGCTCCCATCCCTAGTGTTGGGAAGACTTCCTTACACACACCAAGTTGGGGAAGACCTATAGAGTACACACACACACACACACACACACACGGGGGAAATATTATTTCACAAGTTTTGCAACAAGACTTTACTACAAAGCCTCTCTCCAGGCATGAACAAATGTCCCTAATTTGATCCTGTTTTTGTAAGATGGCATGAGTGCTGCATAGAGAGATAAACATAATCCTTTTACTAAATTCAAGAGGGAAATAGTCCATGACATTAACTGCAAATGGAGGCTTTTCTATCTGCCTAAAATTAGTGGGATTCAAATTATGTGAAATATGTTCTTTAAACATTACTTGTGAAGAGTCTTGTAGGTGTGATTGGAGTTTTATTGTGAATTTTTGTAGCATCAGCTTTCTATTTGACTTCCAAGAAGGGCAGCAGGGGAGGGGTGGAACAGACACAAACCCTGCAAGGCAACAGATCGGTTTAACAATATAAAATGAAAGTCCACTATAAAAGCATAAAAACATAATCCAAAATTTCTCAAATACATCATCACCATTATAATGGTATATTCTGTTAGTTCTAATATATTGTAAAGGATTCAAATTCCTTTAAAATGCATCCTCTGTTTGCTTACTCTCCCTAACTCTAATAGAGTTCATTCATTTGACATTCCAGCCATATACCACATATAGGTAATCATTCTTCTGTAGGTGGAAGAACAGATTTCTTCCCATTTTTGTCTGTATAACTTTTGCCAACATCAAGTTTTAAATGAAATCTAGCTTAGAATTACCATCAATTTTCTTCATGTATTCAAGTTAAACATATTAATACAGATTGGGTTATGGTCTAGCGCTATTGACTGAGATCAGTGGATTGCAAAGAATTAATTTATATCAGAGTTACACTAAACCAGAGGAGATTATCAGACGTGCTAAATACGGTGTGATAACAACGCCAGGAGATCGCTAAAGGGCTTCCCTTTCAGATAACGTCGTTCCCATGTCATCATGCTCTCATTCTGCTGCCGTTCCGCCAGCGCTGCTTTTTATTGATGGGCTAAGCCATCAATAGATCCTCCATTCCATTTCTGTAATGGAATGTCCTGCAAGTGAAAAGGTGCCCCATTATGCTGGCACAATGCCAGCGTCAATGGGAGGTCCATGCCAGGACACTTCTGGATGAGATCAGGATACCGAGGTAAGTGACACACTTTTTTTTAACCCTCCCTGGGTTACTTGAAGTTTTAAGTGTGTTTTCATGCTTAGTGTCACTTTTACTGTTGTATTTTGCTTTTTATTTTTCAATTTCCTACGCTCTTGTCTTCTCGCGAAAGCAGCCGGGATTTCAATCCAGGAAGTGAAAGGAGCTTCGTTCGAGCTCCATTCACTCCTGGGCTGCCCTGACGTGGCAAGGAGCTGTGATTAAGGTAGGTTTGGAAACTTTTTATTTTTTGGTGTTATAGGGACAGGAGACGGGCAGGAGAGGAGACTGTGAGACAGTAATGCTTTTTTTTGTTCCTGTTTGAAAATCTCCAGAGTTATACTGTATCACACAATAGTTCAAGCAATGGTGCAATGGGCTGCAATGCTTTCTACAGCCTCCTAGAAACTGCAACCACTTGCACAATGGCATTTATGCTAGCATATAAGATTCCACCCATCATTTTGCCTTTGCCAGTATTCCCAAACGAAATCTCTAAAATGGAAGATGTAACTGTATTATTGTTGTTGTTGTTAGAATCATAAGAGTTGGAAGAGACCTCAAGGGCCATCCAGTCCAATCCCCTGCCATGCAGGAACACAAAATCAAATCATTCCCGACAGATGGCCATCCCGCCCCTGTTTAAAAATCTCCAAAGAAGGAGACTCCATGTACAATTTACCTGAGAAACTGAGACCTTCAGAAATTTGCATGATACTTGTAAAAGGAGCCAGGTGGTTTATCGGCATGGGCCAAATATCCCAGCTTTTTCCCACTCCAGAGCCCTGCAGTCCAGATGACGCAGGGCATTTACTCCGATCTGCCCCCAGACAGTTGTTACGACTCCTGAAGCAGATATAGGGCCAGAACAAGGGCAAGCCGAGATAGAGCCCTTTACAAAAATATAAGAAAATACCCAGGGCTAGTCTATGGGGGGTGGGGGGAGAGACAGAATATGTTATAGTAATGGCATTTTGTAGCAGCAGCAACTTGTCTTCACCATTTGCTTTGGCCCCACATGCCCCCATAAGCTTCGCATTCCAGATGGCGGGCACAAGTGATTTACTTGGGTTAGTAATTTGCTGCTGCTGCACTTTAAAAAAAAGTGGTCTCAGGTGCACTGGAGCTATAGAGTGATTTTCTGAGTCAAAAGGACAGGGGGAAACTCCCAAACACCCCGTTTTATCACCTTAGCGATTGCTTGCTAAGGTGAAAATTCAACATGGCAGCAGTGGGCACTTGCCCTGTTAGCAAGCCGCACTCCCCTCACTCACCCGGCCAATCAGCTTTGCGCAATCCACTTGTATGGGGAAATGATTCATAGTGGATTGCTTGTCCTAACAAGCAGGAATGTGTACCTCCTCGCTATTAAAAGAAATACGGGAAAAGCCGCAAAAGCTTTTCTAGCTTTGTTTTTTGCCAAATACTGTGGATTGATGTGGGATCCCATTTAGAGAGGTAGGAATCCCAGCAAATTCCATGAGGATTATTTTCACCATTTAGACACCTCCCCACATTTAATGCATTACTGCTGGGATGGAATGGGTTGGGCCCCATGTGCCCACAGGAGCCCATCCCAGCACGCCATCCCTCGCTGCCGCCACCAGCTCCCTGGCTCTCCCAGAAGCCAGGCAAGGGCCCCTCAGCATGTATGCAGGGGCCTGCAGTCACATGTTGCAGTGGCCCTTCCTGGCTTCCATGTCAGCAGGGAAATGGTGGTGGCAGCGGCTGTTTGGATGCCAATCCATTTTCTCCAGGTGACAGGAGCAGGATTGGCCAGATCCAGAGGCAGGATACACCAGCAGGGAGCCTGCATATCCTGGCAAGTGTAGATAATCCTAGTTTCTTCACAACCAATGTAAAAGTAAGGAAATGGGATGCCTATTATCAGTATTTTCAAATATTAGTCTGCAAAGGATGGGGGTGTGTGGGTATATCTGCCAACAAGAACTAAGTGTAATAACTGGATCTAAGCCAATGCAATTAGTGGAAGCAATTACAATCCTAATACAATGAAATGTCTCAAATCCAGGGCTGAGATAAAGACACATATGATGTTCTGATTCAGTCTTTTCATGAAGGTCACTCCATTTGTTGCAGAATTTAAATAAAGGAGTTCACTAAAAGCAAAGGCCAGTTGTTCTGTTCTGTTATTGATATATAAGTAAATCAAAGGATATTTGCAATGCTTTATGAGTCATTTGAATTATTTTTCCCCAGATATTAATGGGAGCACCATATGGAAGTATACCCAGAAAAATTGTACCAAGGGCTGAGCAACCAACTGCTATGGATTTCTCTGTTCTCTGGGACTTTGAGGTAGGTGCTTTCCAATTGTATCTAGTTTATGCTTAAGAATAAGGACTTTATCAGACCCCCCGCCCAACACTGCTGTTCTTTTGCCAGCTTAAATTGTGGTGTTTTTATGCCGGCAACAGAACCTGCCACCACCACACTTATTTTGAACAGTGTCAACGAGGCTTCCCCAGCAGTAATGGAACACGAATAGAGCTCCATTTATTTCCAAGGTTGAAATCTCACTGGTTCTCACGAGAAGACCCTAGTGTGGGATATTCAAACCCCCCCTTTTAAGAGAGAAAAAGTTAACACAAGCACAAAAACAAACTTTTAAAGACCCAAGTAAACAGGGAGGGGGGTGTTTCATAAAAGAGTATCCCCTACCTGGCTGTCACGATCTCACCCAGAAGTGTTTGCCCATTCACGCTGCATTCACATGAGTATAATGGCATGCAGATTCAAGTGCCGGCAATGCCGGCAACAAATCACTACGGGGGATCAATTGACAGCTTGGGCCAGCAATAAAATAGGATGGCTTTTTTACTTTACATGATTGCAAAAGGGTGACATCATCTGCTATGCATGCCCTTTTGCAATCATTAGGCATCCTTATGATGCTGTATTTGCATACTCTGATAAAGTCCTAAGTCAAAAACCCTGGCAGAAACCTGTCATCCTTTAGGTTGTATGAGGAATGTAGGACCAGCCAAAACCACAAAAAAAAAGGCTTTATCCCTATTTTTTAAAAAGGAGTTAGTTTCTAGTACCAATTGTGCCATTGAAACCAGTCTAGTTATAGAACAGATCGTAACAGAAGGGGGGGGGGAAGCAGGGGATGGAATCCAGAATCAAAGTTACATTTAAAAATAGGATGACATACCAGCTGTTTTCTTTTTCACCCATTTTATTATGAGGATTTGTTCTGGAATATTGCTGCAGATTATCACAGTTCTTTGGTTAATGTGAAACAAGGTTGTTGCTTCTGTGAAGTTGGGTTCCTGTTGCCTTGGTAATGGTCACAATGTAAAGAAAACATGGGAGAGCAGATGATGTGGATACTTCCTACAGCATTGCCACACAGGGCTGGGAGAGGGATAGCCCCATCATCTCCCTGTCCCACCAGTCTCCCTACACTAAAGTTCAAGTCATGACACTCTGTGTACAAGCTGGTTCACACATGAATGTGTTTCTCTTGAATCCACTGTAAGCATTATTTTCTAGGAGAAATGAAAACAGAATTGTATCTGTGAAGCGTTGTAAGTTACTTTGGGTGCTTACTGATCAAGATCTTTAGGGCATAACCACTCAAAAGATACTGTGCACCCTTCATCTTTGCTTCCTTAGCAGAATTTCTGTGGTGAGAAAAAAGAGAGAAGAAGCAGTGTGTAACATGGGAAGGGCACAAATGGAAGATGATAACATCGAAATCTCCCACTCCTATAAAATTCTGTGGACAAAGCAGGGAAATTTCACAATAAACCTTTCACACTTAAGGTATAAAAGCCTACAACTTCTCTGCCCTCCCTGAATAAATAATAATATACGGGCTCAAGACATAGGACATGAAATTTTATTTGACAATTGGGAATTATCATGGAACAAGAATCTACGATTCACTAAGAGTAATAATATAAGAGAGAATTATTACAAAATGGTGTTCAGATGGTATTTATCGCTGGAAAAGATAGCTAAAATATACAAAAACTCATCTGATTCTTGTTGGAAATGTAAAAAAACAGTGGGCACTTTTTATCATATATGGTGGCGATGTGAAGTAGTAAAGAAATACTGGCATAAGATACACATAACAATTAAGCAAATCTTGAAGATAGATTTCCAATGTGAACCGGAAATGTATTTATTGAATATGGTTCAAAAAGTAAAAGACTGGAAACAAGGAAAGTACAAAAAGATTCTATTGTACATGGTAACAGCGGCAAGATTTATACTTGCAAAGAACTGGAAGATTCATTATGAGCCAACAATAGAAGAATGGTTAATAAAATTGTACGATATGTATGAGATGGATAAGTTAACGATGTTGTTGGATGAGAAAAAATCTCAAAAAGATTGTGATGATTGGGAAATTCTAACCCCAATTTGGAAAGAAAAATGGGGAGAATGGGCAACAAGTTGTCTAGAATGATAATGAAATAGAACAAGAGGAAGAGATGGGGGAGATAGCCATAACAGATCAGGAAAGGAGGAATAGGAAGAGGGAGGAGAATGTATGTGAAGAAAACACTGGATAGTAAAGAAAAGAGGAAGTTATTTTTGTGTATAAGTGTAGATGGAGATGTTGAAAGGGGAAGAATATGGATGTATGTGTGAGTGATTGAGATTGTCATAAATGTTTTTAAATGGTGTAAGGAAAATACTAATAAAAAATAAAATTTGAATAAATAAGTAAATAAATAAATAATATACTGTGGGCTTGTCTAGACGAGGCAATATAATGTGGATTACTGCATATTAATGCAAAATTGCAGCACCGTTCATTTGTCTCCACATTTTGGGGGGAAGATCGCTGATATGCCAAGTTATCCACGTTTGAAGTTCACACTAAGGCATGCCTGCAAATCAAGAAGGTGGCCATGAGTGAATTACTCGCATTATTATTCTCTACAAGTTGCTGCTACTGCACAGTTGTTGTTTTTTACACAATAAGTCCAACAGGGGTTGCTCTATAGTAAGAGAATGTGGGGAAAAGAGAATGCTGCTATCTTTTCCAACAGTTTACAATATGCCACCTTTCTTCCAGAATGAGACTTAACAAAGATCCAAGGATAAGAATATCCTGGGAGGTTTAAATATAAGCTCATTTTTTTTAATATTGCCATTTCTGGTATCAGATTTGTGTCCATAGAATCATAGAGTTGGAAGAGACCACAAGGGCCATCCAGTCCAACCCCCTGCAATGCAGGAATATACAATCAAATCATTCCTGGCAGATGGCCATCCAGCCTCTGTTTAAAAGCCTCCAAAGAAGGAGACCACCACACTCAGAGGCAGTGTATTCCACTTCCGAACAGCTCTTACTGTAAGGAAGTTCTTCCTAATGTTTATTAGGTAGATGTCCAGTTATGCTTTCACAAAGTGACTGGCTTCCTTGCCCTGTGTAGAATGCAGAAGATGGCATGTGTCACACTGGAAGTGAATTAACCTCCATTTTGTGGATGAGAGCATTAGATCCCATAACAATGTTGCTTGAGTATATATAGAGCATTTGGGTTTGCTACAGGGTCTGGCTCCCATCTTTGCATGCTTGTTGTGTGGCGTATGTTGCTAGTTAATAGCTCTTTTGAACTAAGGAGCTGTCTAAGAGGCTTATTGCACAAGGGAAGGGAAGCAGCAATGCACCCCGATTATAGCACTTCCCATCTTGCCTTATTGCATGACATCAGCATTTAACAGCTGTTCTTCTGGTCCAGTCCTATAGGAGACGGTGGTAAATGCAAGTCATTTTTCTAACAGATTTTTTTCAGTTAGATAAAAGACTTACGTTTACCACCATCTCCCATGGGATCACAATGGAAGAATATCAGGGTGTACTGTTCCTTCCCTTCCCTCTTGCAATAAGTCTGTAAGTGAATACAGGCCTACCACTATGACCTATGAGAGAATATCAAGTCAGATCCATGATATATTTGAACTAGTCTTAAGGAGCTAGCTGTAATGATCTTAGGGTGGTGTTGGAGTCTCCATGGCTTGTGATGCTGGGGGATTTCAACATCCATGCTGAGGCTACCCTGTCAGGAGTGGCTCAAGATTCCATGTCCACCATGACAACCATGGACCTGTCCCAAGTGGTATTTGGCTCCACTCGTGCTGCTGGACACACTCTCAACCTTGTTTTCTGTATGGGGGTGTGGGGTGATGGCGATCTGGGAATGGAGGAACTTTCTACTGTCCTATTCTCATGGATAGATCACTTCCTGGTCAGGTTTAGACTTGCTGGGAATTACAGCCTCTGCAGGAGTGGGGGACCCATTAAGATGGTCTGCCGCAGGAGGCTTATGGATCCAGAGGAATTCCTAATGACTCTTGGGGAGTTTCCTCCTGCTGCCTTGGCAGGTGATTCTGTCAAAGCCCTGGTTGATTTCTGGAATGGGGAAATTACCAGGGCAATAGACACAATTGCTCCTAGGAGTCCCTTCTCACAGAGTGGAGCTACACCATCCCCTTGGGTTTCTAAGGAGCTGGCAGCAAAGAAACAAAGGAAACAGAGACTAGAGTGACAGTGGCAAAAAAAAAAAAGCAGAGTCTGACCGAAAACAGGCAGAAATCTATCTGAAGGCCTATGGTGGGCCAATAAAAGCAGCAAAAAACGTGTTGTTGTTTTTTAAATTAACAGCATTACATCTCCACAGAATCATTTAACAGGGCTATTCTGAGTGGTCAGAGATCTGCTACAAATTGATTCAGAGGAGAAAGTAAGCCATTCAACAGCTTACTGCAAAGAATTTGCCCACCATTTTACAGATAAAATCATTCAGATTTGCTCTGACTTAGATGCCAGAATTGATTCAGTTCCAGTGGATGTAACCTTGGCCCCTGCTTATCCAGACCAATCTGGTAATAGGGATCCAAACTGTTTCAGATGGGGTTAACTCCCCCTGAAAACTCAGATTTGCAGTTTGGGAGTACTCCTGGATTCATCTCTGAGTCTTGAGGCCCAGGTGTCAGCAGTGATCAGGAGTGCTTTTGCACAGTTAAAGCTAGTGCACCAACTGCACCCATTCCTAGAGAAGTCTGATATGGCCACAGTGGTACGTGCCTTGGTTACATCCTGTTTGGATTACTTTAATGCGCTCTACATGGGGCTGCCTTTGAAAAGTCCTCAGAAATTTCAGTTGTCCCAAAGAGTAGCAGCAGGTTGCTAACTGGGGCTGGCTACAGGGCACACACAACTAACTCCTTTGCTGCAACAGTTCCATTGGCTGCCATTTCCGGGCATAATTGGGACTGCTTGTTTTGATCTATAAAGATCCATACATCCTGAGTCCAGGTTATTTGAAGGACTGTATCTCCCATTATGAGTCCATTAGAGCTGATCATCTGGAGAGGCCCTTCTCTCTGTCCCACCACTCAGGCTTGTTTGGTGGGAGCTAAGGAAAGGGCCTTCCCAGTGGCTGCTACTAGACTTTGGAACTCCCTCCCTAGAGGCCAGGATGGCCATGTCTCTGCTGTCCTTTCACCAACAGGTAAAAACATTCTTGTTCCATCAGGCATTTACAATCTGATTGGGGTTGGGCTTGTAAGTGCTGTGCAATTTGGTTTTTAAGGTCCATATATAGTTTTATCATATTTTAATATTTTAAATATTTTTAATTCTATAAATTGTTTAATTTGTTTTTTTTTTTAATTTCATATTTATATTTTAATGCTTCTGTATTGTTTTAAATTTGCATGGTTTTAAACTCATTGTTAGCTTCCTTGAGTCCATATATTGGGATGATGATGATGATGATGCAGTGAGCAATTTTAGTCCTCCAGATGTTGTTGGACTGCAACCCCCACCACCTGTAGTCAGCACCACCAATGGTAAGGGATGATGGGAGCTGAAGACCAATAATATTTTGAGGGCCACAATGAAAATGGAGGAACAGTCAGCAGTGCTGATCCCAGCAAATGCTGCTTTTGAAAGTGCATATGGAAGAGACTTTAAGACAAACAATACTTTTCCAGCAAATGAATTACATAACAGAAAACAGCAGAAGGAAAGAATAGGCTTCATTTGAGCTCAAGACGCCCCTTCTGGCAGAGCGTTTTGGAAACTATAATTTTGTTTTTATGCTTGCAATGGGAAAAACCAGGGAGATAAAAACTAAGTGCTTGGCGAGACCCCAAGCTGAAAATAATCTTTCTAATGAATACCAAAAGAAAGCTCTTTTGTGCTTGACTTTCTGTCATGCTTTTTGCCTTTAGCTTTGCCAGCAATACGCACAAAAGAATCTGACCCTACATCTACAGGGTTGCATTGCTGCCCTTATTTGCCACTGTTCTTACTAATATAGCAGCAGTTCAGCTGTGGCTAAAGACCCTTTCATATTTGTGGCATGATGGAGCAATGCAATAAAGCTAACACTGCCTAGTAGGAATCATGCTGGAATGACAATATACTAAGCAGTGACCTACATGAAAACAAATAAAGCTTTTGGAAGAATGTCAGGGGTTAAAAATTTAGAGTCTCTTCTTGTGTTACATTAGGCAACAGAGGTGTCTCACTCATGACACAGATAGGAAGACTATATGTAGGAATGGCTATTACTGTATAGTCAGTTTGGCATGTGCTACCAGACAAATGAGTTGGAGTCCTTGTTAACATCATGGCTAAACACTAACAGATGTCCAGTGGCATTAAGATTCCCAGATCTCAGTGCCTAGAGCCTCTTCTTCAGTTCTGAAAGTGAGAGGGAAAATCTTAGGGTGAGGGTACTGCCTTAAAAACTCTGGATGGTGCTTACTTCATCAGGCTTCATGATATAACCAGAAGCTGTCCCTTGTAACATCGCCCTCATATAACCAGAGCCCATCTCTTGTAGTATCACAAAAGGTCATCTCCAGGTATCAGGTTTTGGTCCTGAAATCTCAGGGGCTGGCATATTCCTGACTTGCCAACCCTAAGTGGCATGAAAATGGTAAATTTGTAGTAGTGACTTTGTTTGATACTTTTTGCATTAACTTGGCAGTTAGAGGCTGGGAAAAGATGTAAAGGCTGGGGATGAACTGGAGGAGTGAATTTTCCTGTGACTAATCTGCTTGCCCAGCTCTCATAGCTGGGTGGGGCAAGAGCGATCATATGTATGCACTTTGATTTTCTTTGTTTGCCTCTCTATTATATAACCCTTGGGAGTCCATCTTCCCAGACTCAGGGGCTGGACAGGGACAGTCTGGGTAGAATTAGTTGTGTGGTGGTCCTGTTCTACTATTGGCTGTGAAGGGATGCTGGATCCCATCAGCAAAAGGGCTGGCATGTTTCTCTGCTGTGTACCAACTGCTGCATCATTTACCACCAATAAAGCTTATCTTATATCAGTTAAAGCATGTCAATGTTCAATACCAAACAAAGTTTTGAGGAATCATAATACCATTTCTGGTATCAGATTTGTGTCCATAGAATCATAGAGTTGGAAGAGACCACAAGGGCCATCCAGTCCAACCCCGCCATGCAGGAAATCATGATCAAAGCATCGTTGACAGATGGCCATCCAGCCTTTGTTTAAAGAACTCCAAGGAAGGAGACCCTACCACACTTCAAGGGAGTGTGTTCCACTGCCGAACAGCTCTTACTGTCAGAAAGTTCCTCCTAATGTTGAGGTGGAATCTCTGTTCCTGGAGTTGAAGGCTTTCACGGCCGGCATCCATAGATTTTCCTTGGGTTTTTTTCTGGGCTGTGAGGCCGTGTTCTGGAATAGTTTCTTTCTTATGTTTCACCTGCATCTGTGGCTGGCATCTTCAGAGAATGGTTGGGTAGGGGTGTGTGGAGTTTATATGCTGTGAACCCCTGTGGAGTATATGTAAATTTGTAGTAACTGAATGGTTAGTTTCTGGGTACAGAAATGCAAGGCTCATTAGTGTCTATTTGGCTAATGCTTGGTTGATGGGCAATTATCTGCTGGGAATCCCCCAGTCCCTGGGTGGAATTCCTTTGTGAGTGTTGAGTTTTGATTCTATTGTACTGTATTTCAAAACTGGGAGCCAGATTTTGTTTACTTTTAAGGTTTCTTCTTTCCTGTTGAAGTTGTCCAGGTGTTTGTGGATTTCAATGGCTTCTCTGTGCATTTTGACATGATAGTTGTTGGCCTGGTCCAGAATTTCTGTGTTTTTAAATAGCATTTTGTGTCCAGGTTGGTTTATAGCATGTTCTGTTACCGCTGATTTTTTCTGGCTGGCCCAGTGTGCACAAGAACTCCAATCATCACCTAGGACAAAAAAGAAGCACAATAAAAACATTGGTAGAGGGTGCAAAAAGGATCTGTGAACCCCACTACCTGGAGGATGAACTGAGGCACCTAAACTGGGCCCTACAGGCTACTCCAAATCAGACATCACCAGAGCAGCCAGACACAGAAAAAAACCACAGGAATGAAGAAGAAAAACAGCCACCCAAAGGGAAGGTATTTTTACCATGCATCAAAGGAGTCACAAACAGAATAGGGAAACTGATGAGGAAACACAACCTCCAAACAATCTATAGACCAACCAAAAAAATCCAAGAAATGCTACACTCAGCAAAGGACAAAGGGGACCCTCTCACAGCTGCAGGAGTTTACCGCATACCATGCAGCTGTGGACAAGTTTACATAGGGACCACTAAACGCAGTGTGCAAACACGAATCAAGGAACATGAGAGACACTGCAGACTTTGTCATCAGAAAGCTCTAGTGCTTCACCAAACTACAAATTCCAGAATTCCACAGGATGTAGCCATGGCAGTTAAAGTGGAATCATTGTGCTATAACTGTGTAGTGTGAAAAGCCCTCACTAATGCACATTAATAGATATACCAGTAAAGAATGGGCATCCTATGTTGTAAAATATGCAGAGGGCATTCACTCTCTGCCCATCCGAGCAGAGATGCATGCAGTGAAATAGCGTGGGCTTTTGGGCAAAGCCATGCACACCTCTGGTGTAAAACAAAAATAGAATGTTTTTCTTTTATGGTTTTATTAAAGGCAAAACAGAAAAGAAATAAACAACAGAAGGCATTCATCCATACTTCTGTATGCTCCAAAGTTCCTCAGGAGCTAAGAAAAAAGAAATGCAGGAGGCACTAACTAGCTCCAAAATCCCCTCCCAGTTATATACTTTTCCAAACATTCAATCCTTCTGAGAAGCACCAAGAAACCCAAAGCCTTTGGTTTCGTTTCTCGCTTCCCAACTCTGAAGGACAAAGAAAACATAACAACAAGAGACAGATTTATGAGTTCTAGTAGACAAGCTGGCGTCTTCAATGCCTTGGTGAATAAAATTACCCAAAGGGGGGATAAACTTCTGATTACAATATCTATTTTCCCTGACATCCTAACTATAGCGTGTACACATTAAGTTTTAATAACAACGAGTAGTCTGAATGGAACCCAGGTTGACATCCCAATAGCATTTTACCTGCTCCTGATTGTGGAATACATTTAGATCTTACTTGCAGAAGAGTGGAAATCAAAAGAAGATTAGCTTAAACTGATTTAAGCTCTTTTCCACATTTTCAGGGCTACATAAAGTATTCTGCTCTTTTCTATGGCTATTACAATAACCAAAGGACAATTGGTTGGCTAAAGTACAGGCTTCCAATGGCATATTTCATGGTTGGTGTCGTCGGTGTATATGGATACAGCCTGATGGTGGTAATAAGATCGTAAGTTACACTCTTTCTTTAACAGCTCTGAAACAGAGCTTGGGAAAGTTACCTTTTTGACTATAACCTCAAGAAATCACCTATCAGCATAGCCAGTGTCTGACCTGGCTGAGAATTTGGGGAAGTTAATCCCCAAAAGTAGCTTTTCAAAACTGCTTGAAAATAAACCCAATAGTAAAGACGACCTGTAGAATGGGTGAGTGAGGAAATGACAAGTTTAGAAGAGTTAAGTACTCCCTTGCACTTTTCTACTCACTGATTGTCCCCTGCAAATGTCACACTCTTTCCTCCCCTCCCCCAATTTTTTTTAAGCTGAGCTTTAGATTCAGGTTTGGAAAACTTGTCAAGACAATAACCATTCCAATGCTCCAAAACAGAATATATGCTGCCTGGGGGATTCTGGAAGTTGTAGTCAAAGAGTGACTTTTCCAAGCTTTGCCCCCAGACCTCCTGTGGATTCTTTCACCATCTGCACAAAAAAAAGAACCTTAGCACAGTATGACACAGGTGCCAAATGCATGCGGAGTTCATCTTACTGCCATGATGATGCAGAAATGTTCCCTTTGGCCATCATACTGGAACTGTTAACTGACAATACATGGATCAGTTACATATCTTTTTTTGGTGAAGCTGCCCTCAGTGTTGACCTAGCTCACTATGCCTACGTTCTTTCTCTGACTTGCAAGCACATTCACCCTTGCATTATTTTATCAGTAAGCTACAAAGAAACATCAAGGATTAAAGCAATCTTCCTGAGCTCAAATATGTTGCATGTCAAAAGCCAGAAATAAACCCTTTATCTTACAAGTTTCATTCTTTTCTTTGAATGCACTGTATTTTAAAAAACAAAAAAAAAACAAAGCTACCATGGATTCCTTTAGGAATGTATGTAGGCCAAATGGACTTTTACTTCTGCTGGCAAAAGCTTTTTCTACTATTTAGTGCTCATAATAACACTTAGAAATTAGACAAAGGAGATGGGTGAACATGCAGATCTTCAATACACTGACATTGCTCTGAAACCTCAGTGTCAGTAACCTTATCTCCCTTTTCAAGAAACAAGTGTATGCTATTATCTAGAATTTGCTCACATATTGTATTCCAGTCATCAAATCAAACAATGCAACTGGAGACTATCTGTTTAATCTGAAAGATCCAGTTATGTCCATATGGCACTAATTTCGAGAACCACTAGTGCAATCCATATAAAGTCATGTTTCTACAATGGGTAATTAGCTTGTGGTGATGACTTTAAAAAGGATTAACCAAGCTGGTGAATTCCAATGGTAGTTGTTAAAAAGGGGAAATTCATATGCAGAGGCAAAAAGAGAACATAACAAAAGTAACAGATGGACTTGGCAACACAATATTTGACGAAGATATTGCAAGATAGGTTTTAGTGGACAATAGTCTACTTCATCAGATGCAAGAAGTGGGAACTTGAAGTGAGCAGGTACTATATCTATACTCTGAGTATACAACTTACCCACACTATCTGACATGAGTTCTGACCCACAGAAACCTATTTTGTCATAGCATATTTGTCTTATCTTGGACTTATTGTGCAGCTAGTTTTGCAAACTATCATATATTTCTTTTTTAAAATCAGGTAATAAATAAATAAAATCATGCATGCAAGCATAATCCACTGAGTGTGTCAGAAGTGTGAACGCAAAGACCCACCTGATCTGAAAGTAACTTTGGGCTTGTCTAGATGGGCAATTTACCCTGTCTTGTCCCCATTTTGGAGACCTGCAGTCCCAACAATACAGGGCTTTTGCCTCGTTTTGCCCGTGGGCAGTCCTCACTATCCCCAGGGCTAAGACAGGGGGAAGATGGGGTAGGGCCCAAAATGTTTTAAGAAAATACCCAGGAAAAACTGTTCCCACTGGGGAAAAACAGATCAGGCCTCGCATGACTGCAAGAGCCTGTTCCAGCATGCTGCCCTGTTGCTTCAGCTGCTCTCTGCCATTTCTCTTCTGCAGCAGGAAGGAGACCCGCAGCATGTGATCAAGGCCGGTCACATGCAGGGGCCCTTGGTGACATGTTGCGGCCCAGCTTCCTGGCTTGAGAGAGAGGGAGGCGGTAGCGGCTGCAGCAATGGGCCAGTGTGCCCATCTGAACTTCCTCCCATTCTGTGCAGATGACAGGAAAATGGACCTCATCCATGGGCAGGATATGCTGGTGGGAAGCTGGCATATCCTGGCCCATGTAGATGAGCCCTTTGGGCAGCACTATACATTATGGTTCCTGTGAAGAGTACTGAATACTATACTTGTATACCCTTCTAGGAATCAGCTGGGTTTTCCAGATATGGAAATTTAAATATTTAAAGATGTGAGTCTATTTGATGCCAAAATGCCTATGCAAAACTGGTGTTTTCATTAGCGGTCTTAATGTGTGATGCTGCCCTATTTTCAAGAGAATGCAGGATCTCTACTCAGCAATGTTTCCATACAAAACAGAGACATCTAGTGGCTGAATAATATACCTTAAGCAACCGTACATGAATTTGTTGGTCTGCAGGATGGCCCGGAACGCCCATGAGGACACAGGAGATGGAGATGATGCAAACTTCATTTTTAGCTGGAAAATGTTCACTAGTTGGGATTACCTCATAGGCAACCCAGAGACAGCAGACAACAAGTTTGCATCTATCACAACCAGCTTCAAGGTAATCTGCACCAGCTTTCCTCCCCTCATTAATGTTCTTATTTCCAACATGGTCTTTGCCCCTGGAGATGTTGCTGGGATTGCACTTTTGATAGAATTTCAATGTGGAGGAATTATACATATTTTAGATAGCTGGGAAATCCTTCTTAGATGCTGTTGTGATGCTTTCAGAAAGATTACAGATTTTTCTTGATATTCCAACTACTGGTATCATATGTCTTCCCCCTCCAGCTTTCTAGGTGTGTTAGAAACTTAAAAAGAAAACTTTGCAATATTATTGAACTACATTGTGAAGGCTGGAAATTAAAGATACATTAAAAGCACCTCAAATTATTTCTCTCTCATTCTCAATGCTTTGTTTTTATACAGCTTATGTGCCTCATTTATTCATACAAGCAGATGGTGATTCCAATATTTAGGGTTTTGAGGAGGTAAATTGACCCATGCAGCTGAACTCTTACCATCTTTGCCATAGAAGCTTTACTGGCCTCTGGTGTTTAATAAATACATTCTTTTCAGTTAAGTCTTAAAATTGCAGTTGTTAACCTGCTCTTCTAGCTGGTACTATTGTCCTTAGATGATGGGAGGAAATACCCACAAAGAGTCTGTACCAAGACTATACATGCAAAATGTGTGTACAAAGAACAGTAAAAGGACAAGAAGCAAAACAGGAACGAGCCCAACTCCAAGATGTACAAGTCATCCTGCCTTTTCTGCAGGGAACAGATTTTATGAATCAGTCCAATAAAATCAATAAAACTGAAGACTATCAGATCTGGGGTCTCAAAGATAAGTACTGCTGCAGTAAACAACTTGATTTCATCACACACACACATACAAACTGTACATATACAGTTGTCCCTCCACATTCGCGAACTTGACATTCGCGGTTTTGACTATTTGCGGTTTTGGGAGGGCCCCCCCGGGCCCCACCGCCCCCCCAAACCACGACACAGGGCCTCCGGAGGCCCCGTGAAAGCCCTGAGATGGAGCGGGGAGGGCCGGGGAGGCCTCCACGGGGCCTTCGGAGACCCTCCGGAGGCCCCGCAAAGGCCTTGGGAGGGAGGGGGAGGGCTGGGAAGGCCTCCGTGGGGCCCCGCTAGGCCCTGCGAAGGCCTTGGGGGGGAGGGGGAGGCCCGGAGAGGCCTTCACGGAGCCTTGGAAGGCTCCATGAAGGCCTGGGGAGGGAGGGGGAAGGGCCTCTGAGACCCCGAAGAGGGAGGGGGGAGGCCCGCGGAGGCCTCCATGGGGTCTCGGGAGGGAATCAGTATTCACAGATTTTTGACATTCGCGGGGGTCCGTGGAACCTAACCCCCGCGAATGTGAAGGGACAACTGTATGTTTCAGATAACAACTCCAACTATCCATATCTTCATGTTTTCTGCTGTTTCCAGATTAAACCATGAAAAGAGTGGGGTTTGGTGGGTGTTTTGCTTTCTTTTTTGCTACCACTTGGAGATTTGGCTTGGGGATTCTGGGAGATATAGTCCAAAATGACTTTTCAAACTCTGTGCCAGGCCAATGCCCAATATTGTTTCATTTTAGCTCTACTCCAACAAAATTTAGTCTTCTTGTATAATTAATATTCAAACCAACTAAATTGAAGGTTTCTATTTATACAGCATGAAAATAGTATTGTGCATGATAAGTGTGGAACAAGGAAGGAACAACTACAGATTAATCAAGATCACAAGGACATGATTTTATAAATTACTGTTAATAAAGAATCATATTAAATGGAGCATACTTTGTTTAGAAACTATAAACATATTTCTCCCACAAGTGCATTCATTAATTCCTCACACATAGGAGATTTTCACATGCCTAAAATACCCCCCCAAAGAAATCGGGACAGAAATATTTCTGTCCCGGAAGCAGCACCGCGGTTCGCACGCCCAGTCCCCTCTCCCGATATGCCATCGTCGTCACGCTGGGTTATTTCTTCCCTCTTCCAGAATATTTTATTAACGGCGAACTCCCGTTAGTAAAATATTCCGGAAGAGGGAAGAAATAACCCAGCGTGACGACGACGGCATATCGGGAGAGGGGACTGGGCGTGCGAACCGCGGCGCTGCTTCCAGGACAGAAATATTTCTGTCCCGATTTCTTCGGGGGGTATTTTAGGCGTGTGAAAATTTAGGCTACAATTCTAAACACAATATACAGTAATTGAGTAATCAATTCCATTGGTCATAGCGGGTCTTGCTTCCACACTTATAACACACAATACTATTTTCACACTGTATAGATAGAAACCTGCAATTTCGTTGGCTTGAATATTAATAGCATAGGACTATACTGTACATAAACTATTCCTGTTACTTCTTACATTTATTCAGGAGTCAATTGTGGATGAACAAGAAAGCAACAAAGATGAGAATGTCCACCTGAGAAGGTTTCTGAGGGTTTTGGCCAATGTACTCATTACATGTTGCTTATGTGGCAGTGGCTACCTCATTTATTTTGTCGTTAAGCGGTCCCAGACTTTTTCAAAAATGCAAAACATTGGCTGGTATGAAAGAAATGAGGTAAGAACTTGTTTCTTTCCCTTTATGGCACTGGCATTTAAAAATATTGATTTGATTTGATCCAGCAGTTTATCTGAAGCAGTTTATCTATGTCTGAAATGTGTTTGTTGCTATTCTAAGAACTCACAAACATGACATGAAGCCCATGGCCTTTCACATTCCTGTTTATTGCCAACTTCTAGTATTCAAAAGTAAATTGTTTCTGAACATGGTGGTTTTGATTAGCTGTCATGATTCACAGCTGTGGTAGAATTTAAAGACAAGCCATGTTAGTCTGGATCAGTATGCAAAAGGATATTGTAGCACCTTTGAGACTGAAGAGATTATCAGACGCTGCTAATGTGGCGCCATAACGGCGCCAGTGGAATACAAAAGGATGCCGACGTCCTTTTGCGTTCCGCTGGCATTACTATGGTGTTCCATTTAATTGATGGGCCAAGCCATCAATAGATTGCCTGTTCTGTTTCTGTGCTGGCACTGCCAGTGTTTGAAACCTCGCACCATTCTCCTGCCATGAATACAGCAACAATGGTTGGTCCTGCCAGAACACGTCCGGGTGGGATCGCAAAAACAAGGTAGGCTACCCTCTTTTTATGAACCTCCCTGGGTTACTTGTTATTTTTTAAGTGTGTTTATATGCTTGTGTAAACTTTTATCTTGTTATTTTTCTTGTTATTTTTGAATTTTCCGTGCTCGCATTTTCTTGCGAGAACAGGCGAGATTTTGATCCAGGAAGTGGACGGAGCTCCATTAGAACTCCGTTCATGCCTGGTCTGCCTTTGGACAGAAGAGAAGGTAAGTCTGATGGGGAGGGTTATTGTGCCAGGGCAGGGACGGGATTGGAGGTTGTGGGACAGGAATGCTTTTTACATTCCTATCTGATAATCTCTTGAGAGAAAGAAGCTTGTAGCATAAGCCTTCATAGCCTGAGTCTACTTCATTAGATGCATGGAGTGAAGTGCCTATGGATGCACATTTGTACCCATGAATGAGCAGGTTGTGTGTGTGAATAATAATAGAAATGCAAAACCTGTGGTATGGTGATGGGTGACAAGTTTTAACAGTGATTGTTGGGGGAACAGGGTGGAAGGGAAGATATTGCCTAAACCAAGATGAGTAGATACTTGTGAGTAGATACCGTATGAATGGTAGAGGAAGTTGAAGGCATGTCTAGACAATGAAAAACCTCCTCATAGAATGTGAGAATACCTTTTGTCCCAACAAGACCCCGCGGTGATTTGCCATTTTCAGAAGGAGGAGGGCCAAAACCTACAAAAATTATGTGGGAAAAACTATGTGGGAAAAGCCACAAAGTAGTAATAGTAGCGATTGTGCACCTTTTTGCAGCGGCAAGGTGACCAAACAGTTTTTTTTTAAGCAGAAGGCCGCACTTGCGCACCTTAGATTTAAAGTTTTTTTTAAAAAAATGTGCAGCAACAGCAACATGTGGAGAATAAAAACACAAGTAATTCACCTGTGGCCACCATCTTGATTCACAGGCATACCTCCATGTGAACTTCAAACAGAGATAACTTCGCATACCAGCAGTCTTGGCAAAAAAAATGTAGCAACAAATGGATTCTGCTGCGATTTTGCATTAGTGCACAGCAATCCACATTATATTGCCTCGTCTAGACCCCCTTGAAATAGATTGTGTTGCTGATTGGGAACCAGAAAGGAGATGTGATAAAATGGGCAAGAGAGTCCTCATGAGGCTGGAGTATCACCTGAGCCTTCTCAGTGGTTGCTCCTACCCTCTGGAACACCGTTCCATGGGAGGCTAGGCTGGGCCTCTCCCTGCTTTCCTTTCACCAGCAGGCAAAGACATTTTCTTTAAGCAGGCTTTTAATGTATAAGCAGAGGAGCTTTTTATTGGATGTTTTATTTATGTTTTTAAACTTTGTTTATTGTTAAAATAATTTTAAAATGTTTTATCTGGTGATTTTAACTATTTTAAATTTTGTTGTCTTTGTTTTTAATTGACTACTTCTGGAAACTGCCTTGGGTCCCACTTAAGGAGAAAGGCAGCATATAAATGAAATACATAGTATTATAATATTTGTAGTGTGCCAGGACACCATTGTCCCTGTTCAATCCGCTGTCAATGGACTGGAATTTGTGGATATATCCCAACTCTGTTGTTTCTCCTTCCAATCTCCCCTTAAGTTTTTTGTGGTTTGTTTGTTTGTTTGTTCAAGGACTGATGTTATGAGGTCCAAGATGGAATGTCAAGGAAGACTTAAGTGTTCTGCAACTGTTTGTTGTGTATTCCCACTCCTAATGCCTTAGTTATCCTCTGGCACAGAAACTGATCTGTTTGCCCAATGTAGAGTGCTAGAGGGCATTGTTGACAGAGGATGGCATAAGTCACATTAGAGGATGAGCTGTGATGGTTCACAGCTGTTGACAAGCATTGTCCTCTATGAATTTGCACCTTTAAAATCATCTGAGATAATACATGCAATGGCTGTTGTTTTAAAATGTGCTCCTTGTGAGAATTGATTGCATTGAGAGATCAATTGGCCGCTGACTAAAAGCCCTCAAAATTATCGTTGGATCTGATCAATCAATAAAACCTTTGTACAGATTGTCAAGCTCATCCCAGCCTGCTACCATGCAGCTCTCAAGAGCTGAAATCCTACTGCTGGCCACTCCGTGCCAGGCTACCAGTCCATAGGGTTTTTAAATGTACAGTATTTGTGCTTTTACATTTTTACTTTAAAAAACACATACCTTATATTCATTACTTGCTCCAGATAGTATCCCACCACTGCTCTGGGATTCCTTTCTTCCCTCAGCAATATAATTCTATCCCACCTTATCACTACCTTTCCATGATGGAAGGATTGCATGCTCCTGTGAGGCAAGAGGCTATGCTGACAGTTGTGATTGTGGAGGGCACGCCAGCTGAAGTTACCCAGTTACTCAGCATGGCCACCTGCCATTGCCCACTTCCTTTCAGACTTCCCACTTTATCCCTTCTCTGGAATGAGGCCTGAATTTTTGTGGATAAAATATGTGGATGTGTGGTCTCTGTTGGTAAGCATGCCTAATATCTGTCAGTGAGTGGAGTAAATCATGATGAGTCTGGACTTTATAAACAAAACATAAGAATTAGTTTATTAACTTTAAGGTTGTAACATTAGTGCTTCAATAGTGTGCATATAACTTGGTTATTTGACTTAGTGCCACTTAGTCTCACTCTGTGGTGACAAAGGTGACCAGCTACCTATAGAAGGATATATAATAATCTTTGAGCTTCTAATATTATAACCAATTATACAACAGACTTTCCACTCTTTGTCTCACGCTCTCAATTTCCACTCACTCGCTATCAACCATTCAGCCTCAACACTCTCCAACGGCACAGACTAAACTCCAGACCAAACTTCACACAGACTTAACTGACAGAAACTCCCCTCTCTCAACTGACATCCACATACTTCAAACTCGTTGAAACCCCTCCCATTACAGTTCCTGCTCTGGGACTGGCTCCGTCATTCTCTCTTTTCATTCCCTCAGCTGCATTGCATCATAAGGTCTCATCACAGTAATGCCACGGGTGGGATCTCCCAGGCCATACAGGCTTTTGCTGAGGAACCAGAATAAATGAGTCAAACACCTTGTCCTGGTGAGTGGAAACCACTGGGCAGCAGTAGTAATGGGAAGGTGACACTGGTGGGAAATTTCCCCCAGAGACAATGAAAATGGCACTTTAGCTAACTCTTCTTTGTACTGAAGGAGGAAATGGTATACCACCGCTGTTTATCTTTGCCATGAAAACACTGGAATGAGACAATCTAAAATGAAGCAAGAGAAACTGCTGGAAGTTGGTCAGAAGGCATTTAATCAGCTAGTGGTATAGAGTGAAGAATGCTCAGTAAAGTGGAAGGCAATAGAAAAAGAAAACCATGTTACAGATGGATTGACTTAATAAAGGAAGTCATGGCTCTGAGCTTGCAAGACCTGAGCAGGGATATTGACAGAAGTCTCTCATTCACAGGGATATCTCAGCACCCTTTTGGCATCTTCTCTTGTTTACAATTGTACAGCTTTCTGACTTGATTGCTGCTATATAATTGTACACTCTTCTTGTATCATTGCTATGATAGACACAAATGTATCTCAATCTATACCACCACTGGCATAGCCATTCAAGAGGCTTATGTATGTGAATAACTTCATTATAAACAGAAGTGAATTTGAAAACATAAAATTACTTAGCATGTGGCTTTAGACAAGTGTTTTCTGAAATGTTGCTGCTATTCAGATAAATACTGTCTGCCTAAGTATATCTAATCTAAACTCCACCTTCCCCATGCAATCAAAGCAATATATAGTGCTGACCCTAGAATCATGGAATTGAAAGAGACCACGTGGGCCATCCAGTCCAAACTCCTGCCTTGCAGGAATACACAATCAAAGCACTCCCAACAGATGGCCATCCAGCCTCTGTTTAAAAACTTCCAAAGGAGACTCCACCACACTCCCTACTCTCACACTATCTGTCACACCCTACCTACCACAGCCACACTCTTAGGTCCCAACCCTCTGACTATTGTTTTGTTGTGCGCCTTCAACTTGTTTCTGAATTATGGTGACCCTAAGGTGAACATTTCACAGGGGTTTCTGAGGGCTGAGAGTGTGTGACCTGCCCAAGGTTAAATAGGGGGTTTTCATGGCTGAGCAGGAATTGAACCCTGGTCTCCAGAGTTATAGTCCAACACTCAAACCACCTTGCCATGTTACTCTAAGAGGTAGGGGAGTGCTTTAGGGACCCACCCGTTATGCCAAAATCTATCTGGGGGAATTATGAGCTCAAACGGAAGCCTGCAAGAGGTGGGAAACTTCAGGATCTTTTCACCTATGTATACCAGTAGTAACTGTAGAGGACACTCCAGTTTAAAGTGAAATAAAGTATTTTTATTGGAAATAACACAAAGTGAATTCACACAAGCAACACATGTTCCTAAGAACAGTACAAGGCTAAAGCAGAGTGAGGCAGAAGGATTAGACAGAGGGAGAGATTTGGGAATATAGGGCAGTAGTTACCAGTCTTGAAGAGTAGAGTTTTGTGCAGGGAAAATACTCAGACAGATGTCTGAGGATGGCACAAGAGGTTCCTGTCCAGGGCGCGCTGAGAAAAAGAGTGGCCAGGTTCATCCACCATGGCACACTTAGCTGGGGTCTAGGCTAAGATATTTATACCCTAATTATATCCTGAAGAGATACTCTGGTTATGACAAAGCCTGGATAGCTTTCCCACAAGATAGACAAATGGAACGAAACTCAACTGCTTTGGTTCTGGAAAGACAAAGCATTGATGGTTCTGCAGCAACCTCTTAATGTTTGGTGAGGTAAGGGGTATAAGAGAGGTATGAGTTGAGGTAAGGAGTATAGGAGAGGTATGGTCACTTAATTGCTTGTTTGATTGAATGAATCATTGCTGAGACACCTAGGGCTGGAAGAAAGGATTAGCACATACCTCCTTAACTACTATGTTTATTAAGGGGCTTCCGCACAATCCAATAATAATAATAATAATAATAATAATAATAATATCCCGCCCGTCTACAAAATGCAATCGGGGCGGCTTACAACATTAAAATCTACAAACAACCCCTCCATCCCACCCACCCCTTAAAATACAATTAAATAATTAAACATTTAAAACACAATAAATACTAAAAATACTAAAAACAACACAATAAAAAACTGGATGGATCGGACTAATTAAGATGGCCGGGTATCTATTCAGGAAAGGCCTGCCAGAAGAGATCCGTCGTAAGGGCTTTTTAAAAGCTATTTAAGGTGGTAATGTGACGGATCTCATCCGGCAGGCCGTTCCATAATCTGGGAGCAATAGCTGAAAAGGTCCTCTGGGAGGTTGACGAGAGCCTAGTTTTTAAAGGTTGCAACAGATTCCTCCCAGAGGACCTGAGCGCACAGGGAAGATTATATGGAAGGAGGCGGTCCCAAAGTTAGGTTAGACCTAAGCCATTTAGGGCTTTAAAGGTGATAATCAACACCTTGTACTGGGCCCAGAAACTAATGGGCAGCCAGTGAAGTGATCTTAAGATCGGTGTTATATGGTCTCTTCTAGATGTACCCGAGACCAATCTGGCTGCCATATTCTGTACTAGTTGAAGTTTCCAGACCAAGCACAAGGGTAGCCCCATGTAGAGTGCATTACAGAAATCAAGATGGGAGGTTACCAGAGCATGTACCATGGTCTCAAGGTCCCTGACTTCCAGGAAAGGGTGCAACTGGTGGATCAGCCGAAGCTGATAACAGGCACTCCTGACCATCGCATTTACCTGATTTGTCATCTGGAGCAACGAGTCCAGGAGTACCCCCAAACTGTGAACACAGTCCTTGGAAGATTTTTCTGGCTGGCCCAGTCTGCAGTGTCTATCATGTTCTTTGACTGATGCAGTGTGCAAACACGAATCAAGGAACATGAGAAACACTGCAGACTGGGCCAGCCAGAAAAATCAGCAGTAGCAGCACATGTTATAAACCAACCTGGACACAAAATGCTATTTGAAAACACAGGAAGTGTAGACCAGGCCAACAATTATCATGTCAGAATGCACAGAGAAGCTATTGAAATCCACAAACACCTGGACAACTTCAACAGGAAAGAAAAAATCTTAAAAGTAAACAAAATCTGGCTCCCAGTTTTGAAAAACAATAAAATAAAAACTCAACACTTACAAAGGAATTCCACCCAGGGACAGGGGGAGTTCTAGCAGATAATGGCCCATCAACCAATCATTAGCTAAACAGACACAAACACTAAAGAGCCTTGCATTTCTATACCCTGAAACTAACCATTCAATTACACAAATTTACATATGAAAATTTACATAATGAAAATTGCCTAGTCTTATTAAAATAAGTCCAGATGTCTAAAAACCAACCCGAAGATTTGGATGTTTTGAAAGAGTTTCGTAGAAGTATTAGGATTAGTACTGTAGTTCCATTCTTTTTCTGCCCCTCCAGCTCTGTTTTGTTGATCATTATCAAGTCTTCTTTATCCTACTCTGACCTGAAGGGAGAAAAAGCACCTTACTGTTGCCAGGCAACCACAAGCAGCATCTCTAACCACCTCCTAATCAAACATACTTGCTTGGAAATTTTACTCTACAGTATGTGCTGTAGCAAATCCAGATTATTATTGGAATGTGTATAAAATATACTGTTTAAAATATCAGGGTATGTTGTCCCTGTTTAAACATCTACACTGTACTTCACACGTTAGTGGAGAATACAGCCAGTTTAGCAGAGTTCAATGCAAACGCAGCAGCATCTAGCGTCAGAATGTTAGCATACATAGCTTATTAAATAACCAAACACCCCTTTGTCTTTTCCCAAGTTGTTTAACTACCAAAATAACCACTCAAGACTCAAAAGTTAGTTTAAAAAGTACAAAAGCATCTTTACTTACAGTTTAGAGAGCTCATTCTTGGCAGGAATAAAAAACTCCATCAAAACAGACTAAAACTAGTTAAAAATACTTAAAACTACATTGTTACAAAACTATGTTTGGACACCCCTTTCGGGGTCCTCTCAGTTCAAAGGGCGATGCAGTTTGTTAAAGGATCATGGCTTCTGGAACAAAGAAGAATACTCAGACACTCCCCTTCATCCCAGATTCCCCAATAGCAAAACTTCAGGAAGTTACATCAGCTCATCTCATATGGCTTCTCAGTTAACCCTTCAATAGCAGAACCATTTCTACTTATTGGACTGCAAACTATATTTTCCAACAATTATTTAGTTCCATCTTTCCTGCTGCTACCTACCAAACTGACCAAACGGCAGTATCAGTGGTATGGAGTGTACTACATGGGGGCAGCTAATAGACTTGTTAGTCCCTCTTCGTACAACCAGTTGTGGGAACTGCCCTTACTCCCAAATGAATAGGTCTTCTCTATATCAAAGTTTAATCCATGGGTCATTACTTCCCTCAGGGCCAGCTCTATCATTAGCCATAGTGAGACAGCTGCCTCATGCAGCGGGGGTCTTTGTTGCTGTGTTCCCTATCTTGACTTCAGAAGCAGCTTTTTCATTTTTATTACGCTACCAGGATTGCAATGCTATGTTTTGTACTGTACTATTTGCAGAGGAGTAATCAATCTACTATTGCCTTTCTAATGGTTTCCAAAATGCCAAAAGTGTAGTCACAATACTGCCCTGTTTCAAGGGCCAGATTCCTTTTTTTTTTTTTTTTATGGTTAATGCCGGGAAGATGTATTTATGGCAGTCCAACCCCTCCATTTTGAAACCGAACAAGAACTCACGAATGTAGGCACATATGTACTTGCCAGCAAGATTCTTCAGTACCAACAGTAGAACACACTTCTGCTAGCACTGCATGTTGCCTCCTTTTCCACTGTAACTCCAAGGAAGGGGCACTTCCAGCAACCCGTTGCTATTCTAAAACAGAACTAGAGGCCTACCACCCAATCCCTTACATGCTGCAAGTAGGGCTCACTTTCGCTAAACCCTTGAATTTACCCCGTTCTACTACAATGCCAGAAAAGTCTACTTCTAGCATACTGTCATAGGGCACACTTCTGCTAAATCCCACCTTTTGAAACAGAACCAGATGATGATGAAATTTGGCATCACATGTAGCTGCCAGCCAGCATTTTAAGAGTTCTCTTTCAGCAAGTCAGGCATTTTTACTGCTTTTAAGGGAAGCCTTGTCTTTTGGGAGGGGGAAGGGGTGGTTAATGCCAAAACTGCACTCACATGAATAGCTCACCCCATTTAGAGAGTATTCTTTCTGTTCCATTGCAGTTCTGATATTCTGGCATTGGTGCTAAGGGAATGTGTCTCTTTAGAAATTTTCCTTTGCCATCATAGCTGCAGCTGCAGATCTCCATTTACTTCCATCACTAGAAATCAACTGAGAATTGTTCTGGGGTATTTCCACCTGGCCACACCATAACACTCATGCAGAATATACCCACCAGTAGTCACCTGATCACAAATGTGGGATAAATCCAAACTGGATCATTCATAGCCACCCATTATTAAGAGAGAGGGAAAATATGGAATTAAATTTAAGAGATTATCACACAAGGCTTTATTCTGGAATTACACAAAGGTATTAACTAATTTGGCCACTACTTATTGCACAACGTTTTCTCTATTCTGTTACTGCATTCCGGTGTTTCTGTAGCGCACCTCTTCATTGACGGGGAAACCTGTCAATAGCACTCAATACTACTGCCGTGCCAGTATCCCCTTCATGCACTAAGTCCCTTCTGTAGCAGTAGTGGTATGACAGAAGTCACATGGCACAAGGGGGTGAGAACCTCCTCCTCTCCTCCTCTCTCTCCCCTTCCCCTCGCCATTCCTAAACTGACAAAGATTTTTTTTAATGCCTTTTTTTCTTTTTGCTGTGATTGCATAATTATGGGGATATGATAAAATAAAAAATAATTTTAATCATTTCCACATAAATGTGCAATTGCAGAACTTTTTTTTAAAAGGCACACATGTGCTGAAGGCAGGATTTTGGAGCCAGTGCAGAAGGACAGATAATTGGCAAAGCACTATAATTGCAGCGTACTCACAGTGTGATAATGAATGATTTCAAACAGATATGTTCCCATTTGCTTTGCTAATGCCATTGTTATGAGAAAGAGGCTGGTGTGATAATGACAGACAGGAAAGAAAGATTTCTTCTCTGCCTCTATTGCATCTTCAAAGAGCTGGCCAGTGGAGTTGTTTCAAGTGGCCACAGTCTTTTACACACGGGCTCCAGAGAGGAAAATCTAGGCTACTCAACAGCTGACTGTGAACAACTTGTCTGGCATTTTGCAGATAAAATCACTCAGATCCCCCTCTGACTTGGATGCAATTATTGATACAGATCCACTTGATGTAACTTTGGCCCCTGCTTGTACAATGATAATGGCTACTTTTCCATTTGTGCAACCTGAGAATGTGGACAGGAATCTTGGTGAGATTAAAGCCACCATATGTACATTAAACCCTTGGCCTTCCTGACTTATTTTTAAAAAAGCCAGGAGGTTGAGTGGGTAGAGGGAGTGATCAATGCCTCACTAAAACAAGGCAGTGTTCCATCTTGCCTGAAGGAGGCAGTTATAAAACCATTGCTTAAAAAGCTCTCCCTTATCCCACCATTCTGGATAATTATCAGCCAGTCTCTAACATTCCAGTTTTGGACAAGGTTCTGGAGGGTACGGTGGCCTCTCAGCTCCAGGGGTTTCTGGATGTGATAGATTATCTAGTTCCATTTCAGTCTGCTTTCAGGCCTGGGACAGAGACAGCTTTGGTCATCTTGCTAGGTGGCCTATGCTGGGGCCTAGAGAGGGGGTCTGTGTCCCTGTTGGTTCTGCTAGACATCTCAGTAACTTTCAGTACCATCTACCATGGTATCCTGGGCCGTCTTGCTGGGATGGGACATGGGGTCACTGCTTTGCTGTGGCTCTTTTCCTTCCTGGAAGGGCAAACCCAGAAGGTAGTGCTCAGGGACTCATATTTGACCCCTTGGCCATTGGTCTGTGAAGTCCCGCAGGGCTCAGTTCGGTGTCCCCCCCCCATGCTATTTAACATATACGTGAAGCCACTGGCAGAGGCTGTCCAGAGTTTTGAGGTTCAGTGCCACCAGGATGCAGATGACACCCAATTCCTACTCCTTCCCAAGGAAGCTGTTCCAGTCCTAAACCAGTGCCTGCCATCAGTAATGGACTGAATGAGGGTGAACAAATTGAAACTTGATCCAGACAAGAGAGAGGTACTCCTGATCAGTTGAAAGGCAGAGCAGGGAATCAGGATTCAGCCTGCACTGGATGGGGTTTCACTTCTCCTGAAAATGCAGGTTCACAGCTTGGGTGTACTCCTGGAAGTTCAGGTTTCAACAGTGGCCAGGAGTGCCTCTGCACAGTTAAGTCTTGCATGGCAGCTGTGCCGCTCCATGAAACCTCATATCTGGCCATGATGACACATACCTTAGTTATGTCCTGGTTAGATTACTGATTACTATAATGCACTATATGTGGGGCTGCCTTTGAAGAGTGTTGGCAAACTTCAGCTGGTTCAAAGAGCTGCAGCCACATTGTTAACTGTGGTTGGCTACAGGAAGAACGCAATTCCCTTGTTGCAGTAGCTTCCCTGGCTTCCAGTCCATTTCTGGGCACAAGTCAAAGTGCTGGTTTTGACCTATAAAGCCCTACATGGCTCAGGTCCATGTTATTTGAAGGGCCATATTCTCCCTCATGAGCCTGTCCATGTTTTGCGATCTGCTGGGAGGCCCTTCTCTCTATCCCACCACCTTCACAGGTACGTCTGCTGGGAACACAGGAGAGGGCCTTCTCAGTTGCTTTCCTCAGGCTCTGGAATTCCCTTCCCAGAGAGGGTTAGACTGGCACCCTACCTACACTCATTCTGCAGAGAGGTGAAGACCTTTCTGTTTTGACAGGTCTTTGAGGACTTATTGTTTAGGCAGCACATGCCTTGTATAATGTGCTGGATTTTTGATCTGCTACTTTGTTGTGCTATTGTGTGTGTATTTAATGGTTTGTGTTTTAAACTGGATTTAATTTTTTAAATACTTTTTGTCTTTTGTATTTTTTGGATTCTTAACTTTGTGTTGTTTTTTTAATTTTGTCATACCTGTATATTCCAGTGTATAAGACGACTGGGCACATAAGACGACCCCCCAATTTTTAAGTTAAAATATAGAGTTTGCCCCCCCCTCCAGCCAGCCACCTGGCTGGAAAGCCTGCCCCCCACCAGCCAGCCAGCTCAGTGGCTGTAGATGATGGAATAGTCTGTGAAATTAAAGGACTGAGAACAGCTAAAAAAGCATGGGATACTTTGAAAAATCTCTGTGGTGTTCAATCTTTGAAAAGTAAGATTTCATTAATAATTAAGTTGGTTAAATATGAAGCTATCAAATCCCAAATTTTTGAATGAGCACATTAATGATTTTAGAGCTACATTGGCAGACTTGCAAACTCCTGGAGAGGAAATCCCCAAAACTATGCAAATGGAAATTTCCCTGGCAAGTTTACCAAAATACAATCCCTAAATGGAGGGCAATTAACACTTCACAGGCAAAACAGTCATTCTCACAGCAGGGGGAAGGATTTGCTGGGGAAACTGCCCAGGGAAAGTAACACTTCAAAGACAAGGCAGTCTTTCTCACAGCAGGGGAAAAGATCTGCTGGGCATATAAAACGACCCCCCACTTTTGAGGAGATTTACAAGTGTTAAAAAGCAGTCTAATACGCAGGAATATACGGTAAGTCATCTTAAGTCCCAAACTAGGAAAATGATAATACAGTAATAATTTTGTGAAAAGCAACCCAGCCCTATGTCAGTTGCTATTCCACTGTAAAACCAAAATGTGAAAAACCCCACAGGCTGAGTGTCATAGAAAAGCAGCAAAATGTTATTTACTTTGTTTTTATTTTATTTTATTTTATTTTTACTGCCACACTGCTGAAATCTTATGGGTTTTTTTGCCTTACTTACCAAAATAAATGCCTGATTTATCAGAATTTATTGGCTTTGGGTACTATATACCTTGACTTGCAGTTGGGGCAGGGCAATAAAATGACTGATATTCCTTCAGATACAGATATTTCAGGAGGGGGACCTAACTCACACTTAGGGCCCATCTATACGAGGGAATAAAATATGGAATGGTGCGCAGTAGTGCCAATTCACAGCAGCTTTAATTTGTCTCCACGGTTTTTTGGCAATTGTTTACTGGTATGCAAAGCTATCCGTGTTTGCTATTCACATGGAGACATGCCAGTGAATCAAGATGGTGGGCGTGAATTAATTACTCATGGTTTTATTCTCCCCAATTTGCCCCTGCCAAACAGTATTTTTTTTTAAAAAAAAAAGAAATTAAATCCATGGAGTAGAAGCGTAATCTGATTAAATTTTTAAAAAGAAAAAAAGAAAGGCTGTTTCATCGTCTCAGTGCACGATCACTATTGCAAAAATCCAACACAGCAGTTCCAGGTGTTGCCTTGTTGCCAAGCTCCACCACCACCACCCCGCATGCCTGACCAATCAGCTATCTGCTTCAGGAATGCACTGTAATTTGGTTGTCCTAATGAGCAGGAGTGCAAATTTCCCCTGCAGTTTTTTAAAAACTTGGGAAAAGCTGTGAAGGCTTTTCCTGCATAGTTTTCCCGAATTTTGGTCTTCCTCCCTCCGAAAATGATGGACCGCTGTGGGATCCCATTAGGACACACGGGATTGCCCCTGGATTCTAAGAGGATTTATTTCACCATCTAGACTGGCCCTTACTTTTCACAGACTCTTTCTCTCTTGCTGTTGCCTGCATGCCTTTCTCATCCCCTCCAACATTTCACAGATGAAAACCAGGATGCATGTGGCCAAACAACGTCAGCATGTGGTCAGTATTCTGCCCTCTCCTCTCCTCTCCTGTCCCTCCCCCCCAAGTTAATAGAATGCAAACCCACTTTTCCACTTAGAGCTCAGTTTGCAGCAATTGAAATAAGCTGAAAATAACAGGGGGAGAGTGAGAGGAAGAGAGAGAAACTGGAACATTTTAAACACTGTTGGAAAAGTGGGACAGCAGAGGATTAATAGAGATGGTCCCTGCCAAATTGGGTCAGTTGGAAAGTATGCTTTTGGTTGATTTAATCCCTTGCCATCTGAGACCAATTCAGCTGCTACTTACCTTACTCCAGAACTGATCCAGCTACACACTACAGAAGGCACGTATTTTAGGAAGCACAATATTGCTGTTCAGTAAAGAAATACCCCCAACTCCCACATGAATCTATTCAAATGTGTGTTTCTGTAACAGTCATACTAATGTAATGGGTCTCATTAGAAAGCAACAGTGAGCCTGAAACTTAGGACTTTATATTGATGGATTAGCCCATCAATAAAAAAGGGACACTTTATTCATGTCCATGCTACGCCCCCAGAACAGCTGAAGGATGTGGGCATCTAGTAATGTCACCCTTTCTGTTCTTGTAGCATTCTTCTGACATAGTTGGGGACAAGTTTTGTGCCGCATCTGATAAAGTCCCTAGTCACATGCTATTTTCAGAGCAGGATTGTTACTATCAGTTTCTCCCATATTGAATCAATAGAAATCCTAAAGCAAGTGCTGAGATGTGTTTTGATTCTCCTGGGATCCATAATTATAAGGAGGTGGCAGATACAGTCACACTTAGAACAGAACCATTGAAATCAACAGGTTAAGATAGTCATGGGTAGCTTAAGCATCACTTCTACCCCATTTGTTTAACATTCATACCTACCACTGTAAGTTCTGTGGTGGTCTGTCTTTATGAAACTTTCTCAAGATTTTATGTCAGTAAATGTGTGCTCATCAGTTCATCTGTGACAAATATTTTCTTCTATTGGCAGGTTGAAATTGTGATGTCCTTGCTTGGAATGTTTTGCCCTCCACTGTTTGAAACCATTGCCGCCTTAGAAGACTACCATCCCCGCATTGGACTGAAATGGCAACTGGGACGTATTTTTGCTCTCTTCCTTGGAAACCTATATACTTTCTTGTTGGCCTTAATGGATGATGTTAAGGAAAAGGTAGGAAGCAAAAAAAGACTACAGGTATATCTCAGTTAGTGATGTGTTTTGGGGCATTACTTCTGTAACTGAAACTTTGGTACAGAGTAAGAAACAGCATGGAAAGCACAGGGTTAGGTTCCTGTACCACAAAACCGAAGAGCGGTTTAACATGTCCCAGGAGACTTTTTATCCAAAACTAACAATATACACATGTGAAACAAAACAACTAAGTCAAGTAAGCCTTGCATAAGTACACAAAAATATTCTGAACCATCTAGAGACCACTTGAAAGTTTCTTTCAAAATGCATCCACGGCCAGACTTCTAGCCCTGTGCTTAACAGGCAGGCTTATCTGATTTCCTCTTTTCTCTTTGCTTTGCTATTCACTCATGTTCCATAAGGGATTCTGGAGACAGCTGCTCCCAATGCAAATGTTACTTTAAAAAACCTGTGTGTTTCTAGCCCTCCTCCCAATGCCTATGTTTTTCCAGCCCTCTTCCCAATGCCAATGCTACTTAAAAACATCCACTGAGGCAGAAGGCAAGAGGAAAGGGCGGGGGGGGTTAGAGACATATGGCTTGTGTACATGAAGAAAAAAAAACCCAGACTGCTCTACAGTAATAGCAAGTTGCAGCTGCAACCTGTCTTGATGGTTTTACAGCCTTCATAAACTTTGCATACCTGTAGCTGAGACGGCAACCACGAGTGGATTACTTCTGTTTTTAAATCTGCCACCACCAAACTTTAAAAAAAAAAACCATTTCTATGGTGCACATAAGCAATATTCCACCTTTCCAAAAAAAAGAGAGAGAGAAAGATAGTACAAACCTCCATTTTATCTCTTTAGCAGTCACTCGCTATGGCAAAAATCCAACATGGTGGCAGCAGGCACTTGCCCTGTAACCCAGCCCCACCCCTTGCACTCGTCCAGCCAATCAAGTTCGTACTTTATCCTGCATGAAGAAGCAATTCATGTTGAATCGCTTGTCTCAACAAGCAAAAATGTGCATATCACTGGAGCTTTTAAAAAAAGTTGGGAAAAACCACAAAGGCTTTTCTCACATAGTTTTTCCTCTTTTTGCCCGCCTCCTTCACAATACGATGAGACAATGCAGGATCCCATTAAGACAGCTCATTTTCTGAGCCACTTCTGTGAGGGGTATTTTCACTGTGTGGACAACCCCTTAGGATGAATCCATACTCCACAAATATTCCAGTTTGAAACTGGATTATTTGCCATGGCTCCTTTATGGAATCCTGGGATTTGTAGTTTTACAAGGTCTTTAGCCTTCTCTGCCAAAAAATGCTGATGTCTAACCAAACTGCAAATCTCTTACGGTCACCATAAGTTGGAAACAACTTGAAGGCACACAACAACAAATGCTTATGTTACTGACTGTTATGTGGATGCATGTTTAAGTCCCAGCATGCATTTTAGAAAGTGTACGTTTGTTGTTGTGTGTCTTCAGGTTGTTTCTGACTTATGGCAACCCTAAGGTGAACCTACCATGGGGTTTTCTTGGCAAGATTTATTCAGAGGGGAGGTTGCCTTTGCCTTCCTCTGAGGCTGAGAGAGTGTGATTTGCCCAAGGTCACCCAGTGGGTTTCCATTACTGAGCAGGGATTCGAACCCTGGTCTCCAGAGTCATAGTCCAATGCTCAAACCACTACACCATGCTGGCTTTCAGTGTAAGTTTACTGTAACACTAATGTCTGCTCCATCGTAGCTGGCTGAAGAAGGTGTGATCAGAAACATCACACACTGGACCTTCATCACATACCACAATGCATCTGCAGGAAATGGAAGTGCTGTTACCCCACCTCCCATGGATCCAGCAGATGTACCGCGAGGACCTTGCTGGGAAACAACTGTGGGAATAGTAAGTGCTCAGAAAATGCTCCTTTCTATAGCACCCCTGATGTATTTCATTTAACCATAATCAGAGACAACTTCAGTCAAAATGAACCAAGGTATGTAATCCTCACTTTTCTGAATCATAGAATTGTAGAGTTGGAAGAGACCACTATGGCCATCCAGTCCAGCCCCCTGCCACACAGGAATCACAATCAAAGCATCCCTGACAGATGGCCATCCAGTCTCTGTTTAAAGACCTCCAAGGACAGAGACCCCACCACGCTCCGAGGGAGTGTCTTCCACTGCCAAACAGCTCTTACTGTCAGAAAGTTCCTCCTAATGTTGAGGTGGAATCTCTGTTCCTGGAGCTTGCATCCATTGCTCCGTGTTCTTGTCTCTGGAGCAGCAGAAAACAAGCTTGTTCCACCCTCAATGTGACACCTCTTCAAATACTTAAACAGGGCTATCATATCGCCCCTTAACCATTTTTTTTCCAGGCTAAACATACCCAGCTCCCTAAGTCTTTCCTCATAAGGCATGGTTTCCAGACCTTTCACCATTTTAGTCGCCTTCCTCTGGACACGCTCCAATTTGTCAATATCCTTTTTGAATTGTGGTGCCCAGAACTGGACACAGTATTCTAGATGAGGCCTAGATCATTTTAAGCTTGATCTCAGGGAGCTCTTTTTGTGCATTTTCCTCAACTTCCTGAAAAGATTAAGGGCTTCACATGTGTGATCAGGTGCATCTAAACAGAACTATCTGAAAGGAGAATTTTATTAAACAGACAAGAACACAAGTATACACAACAATTGCATTGGGGAATAGCAAATACTATGCTACAACTTTATAAATGGCGAGCAGTACATGAAAAATGAGAGCCAGTGTGGTGTAGTGGTTTGAGCGTTGGACTACGACCCTGGAGATCAGGGTTTGAATCCCCACTCAGCCAGGGAGATCCACTGAGTAACCTTAACAAGTCATATTATCTCAGCCTCAGAGGAAGGCAAAGGCAAACTCCCTCCGAACAAATCTTGCCAAGATCACCCTGTGGTAGACTTGCCTTAGGATCTGCCATTAAGTCAGAAATGACTTGAAGGCACACAACAACAAAAACAACAAATTATCTAATAGAGCACAGTTGTTTCAGGAAGGGGAAATACTAATTCAAATGCGTGCACTTGCAAGGCTAAGAGAGCTTCGGGTTTTTTTTGTGATGATGTGAATAAAAATAACTTTAAAAACTCCAGATTGTTTAAGTATTTAAAATTATTTTTATTTGCATCATCACAAAAACCTCAAATATACAAATAGAACTAGTATACAGACCATAACATACAAATAGCATAAAACAATACAACAAACATGACATTAATCAAAAATAAAAAAGACAACATAAAAGCTTCTCCCCGAGGAAATACCAGTTTGTTAAAGTTAAATATATATTAATAGATATATATTCCCCTTATATCCCCACATCTGTCATACCAACAAAATTAAAATCTTACACCTAAAGACATATACAATAAAAAATAAAAATTCCAAAGTTCTTCATTATCATAGAATAAACAACAAATTTAAAAAGCATCATCCAGGTAATCTTACACCATTGTTCCAAATTATTTCAGTTTGAAAATCAAATAAATTATATTCAAGTTGCACTCCTGCCACCATATCTATTTTACTCTGCAGAAAATCCAAAAACAGTTGCCATATTTCACCAAATTTAGAATTAGGTTTATTTGCTAGCAAATGGGTAAGTTTCTCCATTCTAATATTTCTGATGATTTGTCTAACCACTCTTCTTTGTTGGGGATCGTAGCCTTCTGCCAATGTCTAGCAAGAACTATCCTAGCTGTAGTTATCAAGTACCAAATCAATCTTTCCATATTAGTTTCTAATTTCAAATCTGGACTAAATATTCATAACATGAAAAATTCAGGAATTAAATCAATCCCACCACCACCACAGTCTGTCAAATTAAAGCCTGAACCATAAACCAATATTTTTTTATTCTATCACAACCCCACCATTGATGGAAAAAAGTGCCTATTTCTTTTGCACATTTCCAACACTTTCCCTTAGAGTTTTTAAACATTTTTGCTATTCTTACCAGGAGTAGTTACCATGTAGTCATTACTTTCATGGCATTTTCTTTTACATTGTATGACCAGGTAAAACTAGAAATCCTTTTCCAGACCTTTTCCCATTCCTCCAAGTAGATACTACAACCCACATCACTTGCCCATTTGATCATGTAGTCTTTCACCTCTTCAACCAAAAGCTCATAACATAGCAATACATGATAAAGTCTAGACAATAAATGCTTGTCTCCTTACCGTAAAATAATTTCAAAGTCTGTTGTTTTTGAATTTATCCCTCTATCTTGAAGATATCCCTCTATCTTTTTTTAATCTTTCCTTGGTTTGCAAATATGGGAACCACTGATTAGAGAAGCCTTCTAATTGCAATTGTTGTTCTTTTAGTCTTATTGATTCTCCAGATCTATATAGTAGATCTTTTTATGTGATACATTCTGCATCCTTTCTCAAACTATAGATAGAGAGAGTTTCAGCCGGAGATAACCAGGTTGGAAAGCATGGACACAAGTAATCTCGATACTTGACCCAGATTTTATATAGAGACTTGCGGATTACGTGATTATTAAATGATTTCTGTGCTGTTGGATTTTGGTACCATAAATATGCATGCCATCCAAGATGTAAATCGTGACCATCTAATGCCAACAATTTTCTGTTATTCAACAGGATCCAGCATTTAATCCATGCTAAACAACTGGCATCATAAATTTTTATATTAGGTATTGCAAATCCCCCTTTCTCTTTAACATCAGTCATAAGTTTAAGTTTCACCCTTGGTTTTTTCCCCTTTCCAGACAAAATGACATAAGTCTTTTGTACAATCTGCAAACCATTTTGACGGTATCACCAGTGGAATCATATGGTATAAAAACAACAATTTGGGGAGAATACTCATTTTGATTAACAAAACTTTTCTCATTAGGGATAAATCCAGCTTTTTCCAAAGATCAAGTTTATCTCTAATCTGTTTCCACAGGGTCACATAATTATTCTTCATTAAATGCATATTACTACTAGAAATTGTAATCCCCAAATATTTTACCTTATTTACACAACAAAATCCTGAAAATCTTCCCAACTTTATCTTTTCCTTCATACTTACATTTTTGTAAGCATCTCAGTTTTCAGTTTATTGATTTTGAACCCTGCTGATTGACCGAATGTTGACAAAAGGTCTAATAGTCTACACAATTGAAATAATAGGTGCTCAAGATAAAAGACAACATCATCCGCAAATGCTTTGTACTTAAACCAGTCTGTACCCACCTTAACCCCATAAATCAATTCACTTAACCTTATTTCTCTAAGGAGAACCTCCACCGCAAGAATAAACAGCAAAGAGGATATAAAGGGCAGCTCTGTCTAGTACCCTTTTCTATTGAAATAAACCTAGTTTTTTCTTCATTAATAATCAGAAATGCCTTCTGCTTAGAGTAAATCACATGTATCCAAGCAATAACTGAGCAGCCAAAGTTCATTATTTCTAATACTTTGAACAAGAAAGCCCACCTAATATTATCAAATGCCTTTTCAGTGTCCAGGAAAATTAATTCTCCTTTTTTTTCATTATGCATTTTGAAATATTCCAAAATGTTGACGTTTTAGGGGTTGATAAGAGGAAGAGGAGAAGAGAGGAATTCAAAGAGTTGAGATCAATTTAGCACTTTCCCTGATACATACACACAGACACGCACACACACACTAGAGGAAGCTACAGGATGTGACTAGAGAAATCTTGCCAACTAACACTTCTCTGTCCTTAACCAAACAGTCAAAAATAGGTCCAGATTACTGTAAACATATATACACACATGAGTCTTGTCAGGGGTGCTGTACAGCCTGCAACACACACACCCCACACACACAGGTTTGCTAGCTAAAAGTGCTCCTTTTTCTGTGCAGGGGTATCAGTTTAAAGGACCTGAGAGTCTCAGTGACTCCATGAGCGTTCTTTACTTACCAGGTCAAGTGTCCAGGGCACAAAGGCTAGTGCAAGGTAAGTCTGTCAGAATAAATAATTGAAACTGTCCAAAGCAAAACCAAACTCCATGATTCATTGCATACTACCGTGAAATATAAACCAAGATCTCCTGTAGGCAGTGGTGCAGCTAGTTAATTTTAGAGTAAACTGCTGAGCCTCAAGGACTGCATCTAGTATTGTTGGAGGGTGCATGTTTCTGCAGGTGTGCATGTTTACCTATACACGATGCATAAACATAAGCACAAATAAATATATCTACATCTACCCCGCCCACCACTGACAGTCTTAGCATTTGTACATATATACTCTTCAGCAAATGCACACACATTTCAGCAAATATCTAAGCAAGTCCCACACACATCTCAATGTGCTCCCAGTCTCTAGATTGCTCTTTATCTATCAGGATTAGAAGTCAAGAAACAGCAATCTTGGAAGCCAGGATACAGTAGGTTTCCTCCAACAACTCAACTGAACAGTTGGGCTATAGAAAAGGTCTATGAGCTCCTGCCAGCTTTGGAGGACACATATGGAAGAACTAAAGTCCACCTGCAGCCCTGGGGTCACAAGTAGTTCACTTCTTTTAGACCTTGCGCTTAATACCGTAAATCCGATTGTTAGTACCAACTAGAGTAGACCCATTGAATCAATGGTTGAATGGTAAGTGAACACTTATGTAAACACCAGTAGTTCCAGGTGGGACTAGTAATGTGACTTAGATCAGTGGTCTAACAAAGGGCCCCCTTTTAGATGGACATATTTATTATCATTTTAGTTGTGAAGTACAAAAGTAATTTTTCTCTGCCCTTCCCATGCCAATACACTGTCGTACAACTACTTATCCTTCCTTGATTTGTTTGAGCAAAAGAAATGTTCAAGAAAACTGTTTGTCAACCCTGATAAAAAGAAAAATATATTCTGAGCATGTGCAGTTTTGAACACCACACAACCCTAAATATACCCAGTCTTATCTGATTTTGAAAACTAAATAAGGTCACATTACATCTGGTTAGTACTTAGCTGGAAGACTACCAAGAAGTTCTGGGGATCTCTAGAAAAGAATACTGCCTGAAAACCTGCAGAGCCACTTAGAACCAATCAGCATTGATGATACTAAGGCTAGATGGACCAGTGGTCTGACCAAATACAAGTTAGCTTCCTATATTGCTGTATTTGCACCAACACTTAGGACTTTTTCGGACAATGTAAAAATAACGCTAGCAGCGTCGCCAGGTTGCGACGCTGCAGCGCTAGAGGGCGTCAGTTTCGTACGACGCTCCTTCCCAGCGGTACTGTTGCAGTACCGCTGGGACATTTGACCGTGATATTTTTGCTTTTACAGTCATATTTTACTCACAATCGTTGATCGCGAGTAAAATATGATGGTAGAAAGCAAAAATATCACGGTCAAATGTCCCAGCGGTACTGCAACAGTACCGCTGGGAAGGAGCATCGTACGAAACTGACGCCCTCTAGCGCTGCAGCGTCGCAATCTGGCGACGCTGCTAGCGTTATTTTTACATTGTCCAAAAAAGTCCTTATTTAAATCATAGCAGCATCATAATTACAGGAATAAAATGAAATTTGCTTCTGCTTCCCTGTAGCTAAATATCTTTATTTGGGAATAGCACCGTTTTGTTGTAGAGAAGGATAATAATAAAAAGGTTGCCTGTCTGAAACTGTGTCCATGCCTGGCCAGCTGCTCCAGTTACAAAACATTTGTAAAAAAATAAAGAAAGAAAAGATGCTGAAGCAAACATTGTCAGCCTTATTCAGCCATGGTATGCCCCATGCCAGTTTTAATGCCAATTGTGAAAGTTGCTATAAAGCAGACTCACACACTGATAAGGCTCCAAAGACAGCAAAGGTTAGATTTATTGTTTCACAAATACCAGCAAGAGAATCTGTGGACAAAGTCTGACACACAGGAACCACCACTTGTTAAACGATGTGCGTGCATGTATGTGCCTTCATGGCAACCCCATGAGTTCCATAGGGTTTTCTTAAGCAAGGAAGTGGTTTTGCTAGGAGGTGGAGGTTTGCCAGCAGGTGAGAGATTTTGCCAGGTGAAAGGTTATTTGCCAGCACTTGGTATTTGTTAGTGGTCTCTCATCCAAGTACTAACCAGGGCTAGCCCTGCTTAGCTTCCAAGATCAGACAAGATCTAGTACCTTTAGGATATTTAGGAGATTCACTTTAAAGAAACATTGCACAACACCAGTTAAGTGATTGTGCCAGATCTCTTTGCAACTGCTCCCCACCAAGCTACTCTCTGGGTGGCCATGGAGGGTGGGGGCCGGACTGTAATGCTTTGGATGTCCCACCTTAGGATCCAGGGCTATCACCAGAAGCAAAATAAAAGAAAGAAAATGCTGTGAGCTGATCAGTAATCTTCCTTCACCAACAAAAAGGCATCTAAAATCCAGCTTTAACAGGAGCATTTGGTGCCTAGAATTCTCTAGCTACTGACTGCTATATAGCAGTACTGCTCTCCCACATAGCTTCTACACAGCCAAAGCAGTCATTAATCTCTCCCCATTTTTGCTCTCTGCGGTTGAGAGAACACTTCACTAGGTAACACAGAGATATGAAGATGTTCTTCTTGTTCAAACTGCTTAGGGGGTTTCTATTAGCAATGGCTCTGATTTGTTCAGAAATCCAGGCTCTGAGTACCTGTTCTTTTACTCTGGTCTTTGTCGTTAAATCTGTCTGGGTCATGTTCCTACCTGTCTGAATCAGGTGAGAGGTTATTTTTAATTAAGTTACATGAAAGCCCCTTTAATTTTGCGTACATAAGGCTATAGGGCCAGCCTAAGACATTTTTCTGCTTGAGGCCTTGAACAAAATAGTACCTTCCCCCTCACTGAGGATAAACCAAGTTAGCAATAAGTGTCATTTGTTCCCTTCCTAATAACTGGACTGCTAAGCATGTCACATAAAATCTCAACATGAGGCAACTTTTGTCAGTTCACCCTAAAGGTTTATTAGTTTTATTAGGCAGATAAAACCAGGCACTGTGTCACCACACTGTCATGTATCACGAATTTGGACTGGTCTGTATTGCTGTTTTGAAAACCTGTCAACCCTACCTCACCACCCAGGTTTTGCTGTCTGAAGTGGTTGCCTCACATTATCTAGGACTGGCCGTGTAAGACTCGTGGTTGTATTGCTCTGGCCATAACTAACATCACTGTCTAAAGATATGCTCAGTCATTGTAACTAAAAGCAGGAAGCAGAAGTATATTGCTTTAGTTTTGCGTCAGATGATTTGAGGGTCTTTTTATCATCAATAATATGTTGAGGCTTTTTACTACATTCATACTTAGCACTCCAGTAGTTAGAAACTGGAGGTGATGTTTTGCTTGCTGACTTGCTTTATCCTCCACTGCAAATCCCATAGGTGTGTCTATCCACCATTGTCCATGGTACTTTTCAGCCACCAATAGGCAAAGCTTCATAATGGCTGCCTGGAACTGTCCCTTTGAACAAAAGACATGCTCTTTGCAAGTTCAATGCAACTGTTGGTCCTTTTGGGTGCTTCGAGACAGAAGGCGCTTCATGTTGACTATCAAAATGCATTGTGCAGCTATTCCATCTATTCTTCTGTGACAGACTTTCTGTGGAAATAAGCAAAGATGGAAGAAACAATGTGAAAACATGAGGTTTACAAAGGGAAGATGTTTCTCTGGATCCCGCATAAATGACTAAGAAGTAAGAATGTTGTTTGTAAACATCCTTGAGCAATGTGGCTGGAGGGTCAGTGCTCCCACTGGGTCAGTTTTGGTCCTCCATGGAGTGAGGAGAGGGATTATAAAACTCATTTCCATGATTTAGATATTTCTACTAATATGGATAAAGGAACAGCAAAGATTTCTAATGTAGCCTCTCAAACTGAACCACAGGAGACCTCTAGTGGTCAAAGAAGAAATTAAAAGCAGATACTAAAGACATGGAGTCTTTTATATGAGCGATAGCAAAACAGTCCTGAAGGCAAACAACAACAACAACCTGAAGCATTTGGGGGATTTACATAGGAAAAAATTAGCTGAAAAGATGTATGCAGCACATTTAGATTCTTATTCCTCTATTTCCCTTATAACATCAGAGCTCAGATGTAGCATGTTACAAGCAAGGAGACACCTGTATCACGTTACTTTTGGGGGGTAATGAGAGTGTAGGTTTTATGCCATTCTTTTAACAAGTCCAGTGGTTTTTTTCTTTCTTTCAAAAGAAACAGTAATAGAAAAGGAACAAGAAGAGCAACAAGTAACAATCAGTTAATTACTATATAATATAGTGAGATATTGAAGGCACAACTTCAAACAGTTCCAGTGAGGAGGGAAAATGGCAGGTGTCTAAAGAAACCAGTAAGGATGTCAAAAGAACTTTCAACTGAGCTAAAACTTAAAAGAAACATGTACAAGAAATGGAAAAAGGGAAAAACACCAAAGAAGAATTCAAATTCAGCTCATGTAAGGGAAAAATCAGAAAAGCAAAAGCAGAGGTGGAGCTCAGGCTTGCTAGAGAGGTTAAAAACAATAAAAGGGGTGTGTGTGTGTTTGAAATGTCTGTAATAAAAGAAAGAACAAGGAAAAGGTAGGACTGCTGTGGGGAGAAGGTGGCGAAATGCTAACAGGGGCAGAGAAAAGGCAGAGCTACTCAACACCTTCTTTGCCTCGGTCTTCTCCCAAAAGGAGAACAGTGCTCAACCTGGAGAAAATGGAGTAGATGATGCAGTAGGGGAAATGCAGCATAGAATAGGTAAAGAGGTTATTCAGGAATACCTGGCCAGTATAAATGAATTCAGAGCCAGATGAACTACACCCAAGGGTACTAAAAGAACTGGCAGAAGTAATCTCAGAACCACTGTCAATAATTTTTGAGAAATCCTGGAGAATAGGAGAGGTCCCAGCGGACTGGAGGAGGGCAAATGTTGTCCCTATCTTTAAAAAGAGGGGGAAAGAAGACCCAAATAATTACCGACCAGTCAGCCTAACATCAATACTAGGAAAGATTCTAGAGCAGATCATTAAACAGACAGTCTGTAAGCACTTAGAAAGGAATGCCGTGATCACTAAAAGTCAACATGGGTTTTTAAAAAACAAGTCATGCCAGACTAATCTTATCTCTTTTTTCAATAGAGGTACATACTTGTTAGATGAAGGGAATGGTGTGGATGTAGTGTATCTTGATTTCAGTAAGGCCTTTGATAAAGTCCCCCATGATATCCTTGCAAAAAAAAGTTAGTAACATATGGGCTAGACAATGCAACTGTTAGGTGGATTTGTAATTTGTTGATGGGCCAAATCCAAAGGGTAGTCACCAATAGCTCCCCTTCATCCTGGAGAGAAGTGACCAGCGGGGTGCCACAGGGTTCTGTCCTGGGCCCAGTGCTATTCAACATCTTTATTAATGACTTGGATGAGGGAATAGAGGGCATGTTTATCAAGTTTGCAGATGACACCAATTTAGGAGGGGTAGCTAATATCCCAGAGGACAGGATCAGAATTCAAAATGACCTTAACATATTAGAAAGCTGGGCCAAAACTAACAAAATGAATTTGAACAGGGAGAAATTTAGGATACTACACTTGGGCAGTAAAAATGAAAAGCACAAATATAGGATGGGTGACACCTGGCTTGATGGCAGTATATGTGAAAGGGATCTAGGAGTCTTAGTGGACCACAAACTGAACATGAGTGAGCAGTGTGATGCAGCAGCTAAAAAGTCAATGCAATTCTAGGCTGCATCAATAGGAGTATAGTTTCTAGATCAAGGAAAGTAATAGTGCCACTCTATTCTGCTTTAGACAGACCTCACCTGGAATACTGTGTCCAGTTCTGGGCACCACAATTCAAGAAGAATATGGACAAACTGGACCATTTCCAGAGGAGGGTGACCAAAATTTTAGGAGGTCTGGAAGCCATGCCCTATAAGGAGCAGCTTAGGGAGCTGGGCATGTTTAGCCTGGGGAAGAGAAGGTTAAAAGGGGACATGATAGCCATGTTTAAATATTTGAAGGGATGTCATATTGAGCTTGGAGCAATCTTGTTTTCTGCTGCTCCTGAGACAAGGACACGGAGCAATGGACTCAAGCTCCAGGAAAAGAGATTCCACCTAAACATTAGGAAGAACTTGACAGTAAGAGCTGTTCAGCAGTGGAATGCCCTGTCTTGGAGTGTGGTGAACTCTCCTTCTGTGGAGGTTTTTAAGCAGAGGCTGGATGGACATCTGTCGGGAATGCTTTGATTGTTTATTCCTGCATGGCAGGGGGTTAGACTGAATGGTCCTTGTTGTCTCTTCCAACTCTCTGATTCTATTATTCTGTGATTAATTTATAACTCTCATTTCTCCAAAACTGAGACTCAAAGCAGTTTATGAGATTAAAAAATACATGTAAAATCACATGTGGCTACAAACATGCATTTTTTTAAAAAAGTGTTAAATTATCTATAGATTTAAAAGCATTTAGAACCTAGAATAAAAATACACCAAACAAAAAACTCTTTTTGTAAAACAATCAATTCCCCAAAGCCTACTAGAATAACAAGGTGTTCACCTGCCAAAAAAAGGAATGAATAGAGAGGGTCAGCATCCTCCCTGGGGAGGAACTTCCAGCATTCCGCCATTCCCATTAAATGGGCTCCTGTGAAAGTGATGGGATTAACTGAAGCACCTCAGCTGAAGATCTTAAAGCTCAAGTGGGCTCATATGGGAAGATACAATCCTTCAGATAGCCTGGCCCAGGGCATATAGAGCTTTATAACTGATAACCAGTATTTTGACTAGTGCTCTGAAACCGTGGAGCTGCTGCAACAAGAGAATTTTAAGCTCCCTATACCCAGCCCTTGTTAGCAATCTGGCCACAGCTCTTTGGATCAGCTGAGCTTTCTGAACACTCTTCAAAGGCAGCTCCACATAGAATGCAATGGGTCACTTGTCAATACTGCAACAAATAAAGGCAACAGGTTTCCTTTCTGACTGTGTGAGGATTAATGGGAACACATGGCTTCTAAAAAGTAACTTTCCAAGTTCAGTATAACACTGACGTTTCAAGTGGCATGGTGGCAATCAGACATCCTCCCAGAGGAGTGTGTGGATGTTTACAGATAGGGGAAATGTGGTGAAGAAGACAATTACTTTATAAATAGTTGTAGTTTTGCCTTTGATTGCAATTGTCTGAAGCTAGTGTTCCCACTGAGATTGGATAAATTCCTTCTGGTTTGAACAGTACAGATTTTAGGGCAAGATTACTTGTATATGGGATGTAGAGAGTAATTGTATATCAAACGTACAAACCTTTGCTGCATCTGCAAAGATGTAAATCCCATTGAGTTCAATGACGTTTACCGCCAAATAACTATATATGGCATCACAGTCTGACCTAATTTTTCAAGTGATGCCTACAAAGCAATTCGATCTGTGTCATCTCAAAAGAAAAAGTCCAATTGAGTTCAGTGAGACCTACTCCTTTTAGGAACAATGTTTATTGATTGAACTTGCAATTCTTGACAGGCTCCCTCACCTCCATTTTCTTCCCTTTCACCTCTGTAACCCCGTGACAATCTCTCTGTCCCACGTGTATGTGTGTGTGTGTGTGTGTGTGTGTATAAATGGCAGGGGAGGAGAATTAAAGGCCTCCTTTAGCCCAGGACATTTAAAGTTACCCACATGATCTTCCCTCAAAATTAACAGGATTTTAAAAACTACAGAATGGAGCACCTAGTTTGTAAACCTACCAGCCCCAATCCAGCAAAAATCACAGCCTGATCCTCCCCATATTTATTTGAATCTATTTTCTGTTGGGTCCAAAGGAATTTATTCTACAATAAGAATGTATTCTCTGCCCTCTTACCTGGGAATCTGTCCCACTGTACTCAATCTTCTGTGTAGGAAAGTATAAAATTGCGCTGGTAATGGACAGTAGGGCAGAAGCACTGAGCATTCATGTTTTCCCTCTGGCCCTTAGCTGGGCGTGCCTGTGACAATGAATTTCACTTCCCTCCAAGTAAATGGGTTTAGAGGCACGACCTGATCCAAGACATTTTTAGTAGAACCCAGGATTTAATTCCTGTTGAGTTTAATAAAATATAATAACCTCCCCACCCCCAGTAAGCAGAGAATCTCAGACCTTTGGATATTCAAATATGCAGTTATTTGAATACATACACTGAATGTAAATGGGTTTAGAAGTGTTACCTGATCCAAGACATCTTTACTAGAAGCTGGGATTAAATTCTCATTGAGTTTAATAAAATGCATAACACAGACCCCAGCAAGCAGAGAATCTTAGACCTTTGGATAATTTGAATGTGCAGTTATCTGCAGACATACACTGAACATTAAAAAAATGGTGACACCACATTTGCCAGACGAGGATGTCAAGGTAACCAACAAACTCATTAACCTGTCCTGCCCTCCAACCACTCCAACCCATCCCAGTTTGTGGTGCAGAACACAATACAAACAAATGTTTTTTTCCTAGAAACTGTGAAGTGAAAAGGTTTTTTTTTTTAATGCATTAAAGTCCTCATGCATCTAAAAGAAGTGCTTTCACTTCAAAACCAGAGGTACATTGTTTGTTCAAAAAGGACTGGGATCAGGGTAAAGATGAATTATTTTGCAGGTGTAGATTCAGTCCAACTTTCAAATAAAGTAAAAGTTATTTTACATTGGCTAATGGGGGTAGGGGAAGAGCTGATAATGTGAAAAGGTTTTTGTTAAAAAGGGCAATTCAGGATCCTGAAGTAATCCACGCCACTCAAGCATCACCATTTTTCTTCCTTCTGCCAAAGATATTCCCAGCAGATCTTACTGGTTCTCTCTACAGAGTGCTGTTTACAAAACGAAGGCAATCATTCTAGAATAGAGGTGAGAATTATGGGGTCTTCTAGATGTTGTTGAATTGCAACTCCCAGCAGCCCCAGGCAGCATAGATAATAATGGTGAAAAATGCTGGGAGTTACAGTGTGCCTCAGTTCATAATATTTTTTTTTAAAGCATCAGAGTCCATGAGGTACTTCTTCTGTCCTATGGGGAAGATATGGAAGAGAGAGAGAGAGAGAAGCCATAGGTCAGGCCTTATTTTGATGAGATAAGTGGTGGGGGGGCTGTACTACTTCAAGCTGTAAGTTGGAGCTCACATGGTTGAATATTATTTATACAGAGGTAACTTGTCAGGAAGAAGACAATTCTGAATAGGGCCAACCCAAGATGCTTTGCTGTTTGAGGACCATTTTAAAGCATCTATTTCACTATAAACCAAAAATACAGATGAGAACATCTCAGAATATAAATAGTGATACCAGCTAAATGTCTTCCCCTCTTTTTACTGTTTTGTTTTGTTCTGTTGCAGGAATTTGTGAGGCTCACTGTGTCTGATATACTTGTGACATTTGTAACAATCCTAGTGGGAGACTTCCTTCGAGCTTGCTTTGTCAGATTTGTAAACTATTGCTGGTGCTGGGACTTAGAAGCTGGATTTGTAAGTAAATGTGTGTAAACTATTTTGTTCAAATTTACCAAATCTTCCCACAAATCATATGCAATTTAGATCTTAACAAGTCTAGACACTTTTTACTTTCTTTTCCTGTGAGCCAGAGGTGACAATCACACAGCCTTCCAAATGCTATTGGACAACAGCTCCCAACATTCTACATTATTGGCAGTGCTGGCAAGGGCTGCTGGGACTTGTGGTCCAACAACATCTGGAGAGCTATATCATTCCCGTCCCTCCTCTAAGCAAAGGATAGCCTAATAGCTCATAAGAGACAAGAGTCTTATAAGTATTTCATGCCATACTGCAACTCAGGATACTCTTGCATGAACCTGTGCTTTGCAGCCTGGGAAACTATTGCAGGGAAATGAACTGTGCTCTGCAGCCCAGAAAGCTGATGAACTGGAATGTACTCCTGAATAGACGTGCACAGAATTGTTCTGTGCTTTGCATTGTTGAAAACTATTTCACAAAGGCTTATTCCTGAGCAGACATATACAAATGAGCTATGCTTTGTATGCCTGCTGGGAAAGATTACATCTGTCCCCACCCATTTTGTTTTGATCCTATCCGATGCCCATGGTCTCACCCACTCTCAGAATGTAGCCCCCCAAACCAATTTGGAATTTGGTCCTTGGGCCAAAAGAGTTTCCTGTCCTCAAAAAGAAGTGTTGTGGACAGAAGGGGGGGCTTGCTTGATGGTTGGTAGGCTTTGTAACTGCCAACATTTCACTGATGAAAATAGGGATGTATTTATAACAACTCTATTCATCCTGAGGACAATTACTTTACAAATTGTCTCTTTGCAAATCACTGAACACTCTCCCCCATCCACTACATGTTATATACTCTGCATTTGTTTTTCCTACATGGTTTTCAAAACTAAAAAGAACAATGTATGCTAGAAAAACTTAATAGTCACAATTTCAGATTACATTAAATGTGTCATCAGAAACTATACCAGAGTTATAGGCACAGAAGGGACACAGCTTAGAAATAATTTACTGAATATTAATTTTGTTACCCCTATTTTAAAACATCTGTTTTAAACATTATTTAAATAATTAAATCCCAGCTATGTTGATGATATGAACAGCAATTAGTGTTTTGTGTTATTTTAATTTTTTTCCCTTAGGGGTAATTTGAGGTGTGCTGACCACTTTTTTGGCCTTGTTTAGTCATTTTAAATTATTAAAAAAAAACCATTTATACTAATATCTTAGTAATATGCTACTAATCATGAAGATTATGATAATCTTTTACATTAAGAAATTAATTACTGAACAAATGTCAAAGTTAACAAATTAGTTTTAAAACTAACGATTTAATGCTCTGAATAGAGGAAGCAGAAATTTGTATTGGGAGAGCCACACATGGGAAGAAATAATCCTTCCTTCCCTACTTGTGATCCTGATGAAAAATATACACAGAGTTATTGGGCTTAGAGAGAAAAGGACAGGTTGTTTACCTGTAACCATAGATCTTTGAGTGGTCTTCTGTGAATTCACACAGTTGGTTAATTCCTGCGTCTGCGCAGAGCACTTGGAACCTTCTAGGTGCCAGTCACACGACAGAAATTGTCGCGTTGCCTACCGGGACAAAGTGATCACGAATCCGTCCCTCGCTGTTTATACGATTTTTGTCACTGATAAGGATATCCCGTTTGGTCCCGTGACTGATATTTACACGTACAAGGTTCCGTTTTTAATTTTAGATTCCGAGATGGTTTATCCCGTGATTTTATTGTTTACACGTACTGGATGTCCCGTGAATTTTTTTTTTTTTGTCTGTCAATCAAAGATGCGATTACTCGTTTTTTCAAAATTTGGCCTACGTGTTTCCGTTCCCTTTTCCCGCCACGGATGCAGCGATTGGCCAAACTTTAAACAAAGAATGACATCACATGCGCTTTTCATGCACCTCATCATTCCTGAATGGCAACATGGAGGTGGCAACTTCGGCAGCTCTGTCTACCGCTGCCCGTTTGCGCTTATCTCTTTTAGCTCTTAAGAGGCGTGTAATCCTCATGCATAGAAGAAGGATGGTCCTTATTTTCCTTCTTCTTCTCCATTCCCAAGCTATGGAAGTAACACTTTCAAGTCCACAGGTCATGTACTTTGCTGCCATCGATTCCCCAGAGGTTTTGAGATTTGTTCGCCCAGACCGGAGGAAGCGACGTTGGTGGGTGTACCCGACAACGGACGAGTGGTGGGAGAAATTTGTGATGAACATCTGGTCGGATGAACGTTGGATACTGTACTTCAGGATGCCAAGGTTCCTATTTATGCGCCTTGCCGAGCTACTACGTCCTGAGATAGCAAAGTTGGACACTAACATGAGAAAAGCCATTACTGTGGAGAAGCGATTCGCTGTTGCTGTTTTTCTTCTCGCCCACCGATGCTCGTATGGAGCAGTTTCCCAGTTGTTTGGGATTGGGAGATCTACTGTGTGCAAGATTTTTGTGGAGGTCGTGCTTGCAATGGAGAAGTTACTTCTTAAGCGAACAGTGTTCCTTGGAGACCACCGAAAGGTAAATTTTTTTAATGAGTAATCGTTTAATCGGTTTTTCTGTAATACTTTAAAAGTAATTATTAGGGAGTACCCATGTATAATACTGTAATGTAAGTTCTTGAAGGTTCACCCGTAGTGATTATGCACTTGACATGTATACTATGGAAAAACATAAAGGAATTTTTTTTTTCCTTAACAGTAATGTTTATTCGAAAAATCCTTATTCCGAATTTTCACCATCTTAATTTCTGTTATTTGTTCTTTCCTTAGGTTATGGATTCCTTTGCAGCAATGGGATATCCTCAAGTTGTTGCTTGCCTGGATGGGTGCCATGTTAATATAATCCCGCCAATACGCCAAGGGGACGAATTTATAAACAGAAAGAATAGGTACAGCGTTCTTCTTCAAGGGACTTGTGACCACCGTGGGGTATTTATTGACGCGGAGATTGGTTGGAGCGGGAAGAATCACGATGCCCGAATGTTAAGGAACTCTGGGTTTTTTGAGGCTATGGAAGCAGGGATATTTGTACCTGGGAATCCAACTCTGACAATTATGGGGAAGCGGGTTGTACCACTTACTCTTGTAGATGGGGCATATCCAATAAGAAATTGGCTGTTGACACCGTATAGGGGGACTACAAATCCCAAACAGAGACTGTACAATAAGTACCATAACAAGATAAGATCAACGGTGGAGAGAAGTTTCGGCCGTTTGAAGGCGAGATGGAGAGCATTGAAATACTGTATTGAGGTTGCAGAGGAGAATGTATGTTCTGTAATATGTGCATGCGTTATTCTACACAATATATGTGAAACCAAGGGCAGTATACTAGACGATCCTAACCGGCGTGTGCAGAGGTTTGTCCTTGACACGCTTGGAGCCCCAATGGTCAATAATGATGCTAGGGAGAAGGAGCGGGGGGAGGCGGTACGTAACGCTTTAAAAGAATATTTTTGGCGGGAAAATCACAGTGTGGGCGGGGAGTAAGTGTATGCATGATTCTCAATTTGCTACATGTAATTGATAACTTCTTGTTATGACCAATAAAGTTAATTCATCATTTTATGTTCCTGCTTTTTCTTTGCATGGCAGCATGTTCTTAATACCCTTTTTAAAAGCTGAAAAGGCATTGCCTTTGCAGGTTTCTGTTATGGTATATATAGAGCATGCAAGACAATAGGAGTGGAAATTGTCTCTGAAAAGTAGGCCAAACTTGATACAAATGAATTGTTAGGCAAGCAACCAGAACTGATACATTGTTGCGGCTTCGGCGGTTGAAGGAATTGGCGGGCTTTTGGAAGGGATTACTCTTTCTGGTAAAGGATCCAGACACTGCCTTATAGCCTCAAAGAGTATCCTCCGCAAATAAACCAATCGATTAGCACAAACTACTTAAATTTTGAACGGTTTTGAAAGCTCAAAACTCTATAGGCTTATGGCAGAAATGTAACGGTCAACGCGGTAAGTTATAAACTCGAGTTTTCGCACCCCGCCACATGGCGTTACGATGGCCGAAGGGGGGAGAGGACGTATCCAGCCGGAAGGGCGCATCGCCTACTGGGGCACCAGGGAGACCAACTTGATGTTGGAGTCCCTGGCCCAGCAGGTCGGTGCGCCGGGCCGGCTGATGCGGTCCTCAAACCGGAGGAACCGCAACTTCTTTTTAGAGGCAGCGCGGTTCCTCCGGTCGAGGGGCTACTTGCGTACTGGCCTCCAATGCCGCTCAAAATTTAAGACCCTTAAGGGCAAGTTCTTTGCGGCATTGGAGGCCAGTGACGGTAGCCCACCCCCCCGTAGGCGCCCGCCGTTTTATGCCATCCTGCACGACATGTGGGTCCGTGCAGGGCGGCCAAGCTGGCGCGACAGGCTCCCCAGAGGTAAGCACATCCCAGACATAAATTGCAATAATGGGTATCTGTGTGTATGGGTGTTAGTTCTTGTTATGCTAAAGTAATAACTTCCCCTTCTACATGTTTATACAGCAGTTCAGATCCAGAGACGGGCCGCTGGGGAGCCTGTATCGGAGTCATCCTCAGGAGAGGAGCAGGCAGGCCCGGCACCTGTTGCACCCCCCCAAGGTAACGTTTGCAGAAATAAAAAACTGCCCTACTAATAATGTAATGTGAATAATGTGTAGGACCGTCTATATCTGTGTGATGTTAAGTGCTGCTGCATTGTCTTTAAAGGTCCCCAAGATGCGCAGGAGGCAGCTGCTCAGCTGGCAGGCCTCAATATTATCGCAAGAATTGAGGAACTAGGTAAATAGTTCTTATTTAGTGAAAATTGAAGCTAATTAGTATTCACATAATTCTGTTGCAGCACACTAATACATTACCTTTCTTTAACATTGCAGGGCGCACACTAAGGGAGGAGATAAGGGACCTTGGAAGGAGGGTGCAAGCGATCGAGGAAAGGCTTGCACTGTAAATAATGTAAATATTGTAAATTGTAGTATTGTAAATATGGTTGGCAAACAACATGTATAATTGTTTTGATGATGTAAATATTGTATATATCATCATTGTACATAGCCCTATTCCACTGTAAAGTATTTAAATACCCGCATCCTTGTAAATATGCCCTTCCCTTGATGAACATCCCTTCAAACTGTAAATAATGTATATATATATATGTGTGTGTGTGTGTGTGTGTAAATAGTAAAAAAAAGTTTATTGAAAAACATAAACTGTTTATTGTTTGCACAACATAAAACCTGTTTTTTTTTCTATTACCGTAAAGTACACAGTAACACAGAGTTAGGACAATCAAGGAAAATAATTAGTGTAAAAATACTTTCATTTTTGAGGTAGATAACTGCTGTTAAACTTAAAACTAATTATTAAAACCATGCATTCCCTCCAACTCAAAACTTCCAGACATATCTTATTGTTTAATAGTGCCCCTACAGTGACAAGGGAATTTTTTTCTTAATCACCCTTGTCGGTCTGAGCGCATTTAAAGTACAGCTGTCCCTTGACATTCGCGGGGGTTACGTTCCACGGACCCCCGCGAATGTAAAAAAACCGCGAATATGGATTGCCCTCCCCGGGGCCTTCACGGAGCCTTCGAAGGCTCCGTGAAGGCCTCCGCGGCCTCCCCCCACCCTCCCCAGGCCTTCACCGAGCCTTCGAAGGCTCCGTGAAGGCCTCCCCCCACCCTCCCCGGGGCCTTCACGGAGTCTTTCAAGGCCCCGTGAAGGCCTCCACGGCCTCCCCCCACCCTCCCCAGCCCTTCACGGAGCCTTGGAAGGCTCCGTGAAGGCCTCCCCCCACCCTCCACCCTCCCTCCCCGGGGCCTTCACGGAGTCTTTCAAGGCTCCGTGAAGGCCTCCCCCCATCCTCCCCCCTCCCTCCCTGGGGCCTTCACGGAGCCTTTCAAGGCTCCGTGAAGGCCTCCGCGGCCTCCCCCCACCCTCCCCAGCCCTTCACGGAGCCTTCCAAGGCTCCGTGAAGGCCTCCCCCCACCCTCCCCCCTCCCTCCCCAGCCCTTCACAGAGCCTTCCAAGGCTCCGTGAAGGCCTCCCCCCACCCTCCCCCTCCCTCCCCGGGGCTTTCACGGAGTCTTTCAAGGCTCCGTGAAGGCCTCCGTGGCCTCCCCCCACCCTCCCCAGCCCTTCACGGAGCCTTCCAAGACTCTGTGAAGGCCTCCCCCCATCCTCCCCCCTCCCTCCCTGGGGCCTTCACGGAGCCTTTCAAGGCTCCGTGAAGGCCTCCGCGGCCTCCCCCCACCCTCCCCAGCCCTTCACGGAGCCTTCCAAGGCTCCGTGAAGGCCTCCCCCCACCCTCCCCCCTCCCTCCCCGGGGCCTTCACGGAGCCTTTCAAGGCTCCGTGAAGGCCTCCACGGCCTCCCCCCACCCTCCCCAGCCCTTCACGGAGCCTTCCAAGGCTCCGTGAAGGCCTCCCCCCACCCTCCACCCTCCCTCCCCAGCCCTTCACGGAGCCTTCCAAGGCTCCGTGAAGGCCTCCCCCCACCCTCCCCCTCCCTCCCCGGGGCCTTCACGGAGTCTTTCAAGGCTCCGTGAAGGCCTCCGCGGCCTCCCCCCACCCTCCCCAGCCCTTCACGGAGCCTTCCAAGGCTCCGTGAAGGCCTCCCCCCACCCTCCCCCTCCCTCCCCGGGGCCTTCACGGAGCCTTTCAAGGCTCCGTGAAGGCCTCCGCGGCCTCCCCCCACCCTCCCCAGCCCTTCACGGAGCCTTCCAAGGCTCCGTGAAGGCCTCCCCCCACCCTCCACCCTCCCTCCCCGGGGCCTTCACGGAGTCTTTCAAGGCTCCGTGAAGGCCTCCGCGGCCTCCCCCCACCCTCCCCAGCCCTTCACGGAGCCTTCCAAGGCTCCGTGAAGGCCTCCCCCCACCCTCCCCCCTCCCTCCCCAGCCCTTCACGGAGCCTTCCAAGGCTCCGTGAAGGCCTCCCCCCACCCTCCCCCTCCCTCCCCGGGGCCTTCACGGAGTCTTTCAAGGCTCCGTGAAGGCCTCCGCGGCCTCCCCCCACCCTCCCCAGCCCTTCACGGAGCCTTCCACGGGTAGGGCAATTTCCGGGTATCTCCTGTACCCGAGATAAATTGTCACTGGCTGTTTACATATTCGATTTTCCACTTCCCCCCGAGCTTTTTTTAAAATTCGGCACAACCCGCGGGATTGAAAGTCCCGCAGGTTGAGCGACAAAAGGTGGCCCCCCCTTCCGAAAATCACGTGTCTGACCCGATGTAAGTGTAAACTGCCAGGGATCGACACGAATTCTTCCCAGGACATTTTCATTGTGTAAACGGCACCCTAGAATCGCTAGGCAGAACAGTTTTGGTGTTGTTCCAGCCACCCTAACAGTCCCTCTTAAGGAGCTCCTGCCTAATTTCCCTCTTTTCCTTGAAGGATGCTGCAATTAGCAGCACCAGGAACATTAAATCATATACCATAGCAGTACATAGAAGGGAGGATGGATGGGTCTGTGTGAATTCACAGAAGACCATTTGAAGATCTATGGTTACAGGTAAGCAACCTGTCCATCTTCTTTGTGGTCTCTGTGAATCCACACAGCTGGGTAGACTAGCAAGCTTCACCTCTAAGAGGAGGGTATGTCATGCTAACAGGTAAGACCAGGACAACTCTGGTCCCATGAAACCACAACAAATTTTATTCACAAGAATAGTCAACAGTAGCCACACTCACTTATTGAATGGAGGATAAAAGAACAGCGCTCCCAAAGGTGGCCTCATTGCAGGAACGAGTGTCCAGTTTGTAATGAGAAATGAAGGTTAATGGTGTAGCCCAGGTAGCTGCACGGCAAACATCCTCCAGGGGAGCCCCAGAGAGAAAGGCAGCAGAGGCAGAAACAGCTCTAGTGGAGTATCCTCGAATACATGAAGGCAGAGGCTTTCAAGCCAGTCCGTAACAAAGGGTGATGGTCAAAACCACCCACTTGGACAGGCGCTGTGGGGAAATAGGAGCAATAGAATCCACATAAGCCACAGTCTCGGGGACTTACAGAATGGAGCTGTCCACTGTACGTAGAAGGCGCGAGCTCTCCGAGCATCCAGCAAGTGAAGACTTTGTTCAAAGTCATCCTTTGGGTCCTGCATCAGAGCAGAAGATGGATTGGTTGAGGTGGAAGCCAGAGACCACCTTCAGAAGGAAGGACATATCCGGTTTTAGAACCACTTTGTGCTTGTGGAACGCTAGGTATGGGGGATCGGAGCGTAGGGCACAGAGTTCACCGGCTCGGCGAGCAGAGGTGATGGCTACGAGGAAGGCTGTTTTCCAAAATAAAAGTCTCAAGTCCGTAATAGCCAAGGGTTTGAAGGGCTGTCTCGTGGGCTGAGAGAGGACGAGTTCAAGACTCCAAGCTGGGGTGGGTTCAACCACTGGTGGATGAAGATTGGTGTAGCCCTTCAGAAATTTCTTGACAACTGGATCCCGGAATGGAGACTGCTGGCCCCGCACTTGGAATTCAATGGAGATAGCCGCTAAGTAGCACTTCAGAGATGAGATGGACAACCCTGAATCCGAAAGGTACAGCAGAAATTGGGGGACAGTGGTCACTGTGGAGGAGTTGACAGTGAGGCACGGTCCGACAAAAAGGATTCAAAATGTTTCCACTTATAGAAGTCAGAGTGACATGTGGAAGGTTGGAGAAATGCGTTGACCACGGCCTGGATGTCAGCAGGCAGCGGTGAAGTCATAGGACGCCTCGGATCTGACAACGGGTTCAGGGTTGAATTCTCCAAGCCGTCAACTGGAGCGTCTTGATGTCTGGATGTCTGATGTTGCTGTCCTGGATGGTCAGCAGATTGGAATTATTCGGAAGGCAGAAGAAGTGTTGACAGGAAAAGAAGCGGTGCGAACCAGGGTTGCTGAGGCCAAGGAGGCCGACGACACTAAGGAAGATGATGCAGGCAATGGGCTACGATGCCAATGATGCAGTGAAATCATACGTAGAGGAGGTGATGGCGGTACTGGAGGCAAAGGGTGAAGCTCTTGCTGCATAGGGGAGACCTGACTGCCTGAATCCCTTGTAAGAGGTCTGGCAGGGTGAAGCTCTTCCAGGGGGGTTCATTTCAATGCATGGAATGAGAGATAGGGAGGCAAATGGTAGCCTCCACAGCCGGTACCAGTGCCCATAAAGAATTGAGGTCGTTGGGCGAATGTCAACCCATGCGCTCTCGGTGGAGATAGCATTAGAAGTTCGAAGGCTGAACGGGCCACCTCATATGCTGCATAAGAGTGCTCGGACTCCGAGGCTCGAGGTGATGGGATGGGAGCCCTTCCAGCCACCTCCTGCGACGTAGTCTCAGCATCAATCTCAATTGTGTCTCTACCGAGTAGTTCGTCTTGGGAGACAAGAAGCTCAGGGGATCGAGCCTGGAGTACTGGGGAAGCCTCCAACTCCCCTTCTGACACGTGTCCAACTTCCACCTGGATAATTTCCAAAGAGGGAGCAGGGGTTACCTGCCAAGACAGGGTGTGGCTCCGACTGCAACCTTCATTTCCAATGATCGGACCAGTACTGGTGTCAGAGTCAGGTCGCTCACTACCGTAGCCACTTCAGTGGGCTGTGCCTGTCCAACAGGCTCGTGCACCAAAGTAGCCACCACAGTGGACTTGGGGCACTCAATAGGACGTGGAGAAGAGTGCTTGTCCTTCTTCTTTTTCTTAGATTTATCCTGTCTGGACGATGCAGAGGAGTCACAGTTCCAACTGGAGCCGGAAGGCTTGGAGGAGTCACAGTCCTGACTTGAAGTGGAGGGCTTGGCAGAGCCAGAGTCCCAACTCGATCCTGATGCAGTCGAATGTTTATGGGACCAAGCTATGGTCTCCAGATCTGATGCTACAGATTGGTGCCAAGATGGACTGGAGGACCGATGTTGATGTTTAGCGGTCGGGCTCACCAACAGGGACCGACCCCTCTTCTGTGGCGGCTGAGCCAAACCTTGGGCCACAGAAGTGGACGCAGACAACAGAAACATCTTCTCGTAGAGGAAAGACTTCAGGCGAGAACTTTGTTTGTGAGCCTGAGGAGTAAAGGCCTAGCAGTGGATACAAGCGTCCATATTGTGTGCCTCTCCAAGGCAGATGAGGCACTTAGAGTGACTGTTGGAGCTTGGAAGCTTCGCCTGACAAATGGAGGACTGTTTGAAGGCGGCAGTCTTCGAGGCCATATTCAACAAGCAAGAAGGGATTAGACAAAAGAATAGTCAAACCAGTCCAAAGTCGTACCAACTCAGAGTCCAAAGCCAAATCTGAGGGACAAGAGAGAGAGAGAAGCCGAAAAACCAGTCCAAAGTCAGAGGAAGCCAGAAATTCACAACAGGGGCCAAGGGAGTAAGCCAAAGATGAAGTCAAAAAACAATCCGAGTCAATCTGAAAGCCAAAAACCAAAAGCTAAAGAACGCTAATTAGTGAAGGTTCACACGGCAGACAAAAAGGAACTGAGGTGAATTAGGCGGGAGCGCCTTAAGAGGGACTGTTAGGGTGGGCGGAGCTACCACCAAAAATGTTCTGCCTAGCAATTCTAGAAGGTTCTGAGTGCTCTGCGCAGGTGCAGGAATTACCCAGCTGTGTGGATTTACAGAGACCATGAAGAAGATCCACAGTTCACACAATGATGGTTTTTTATCCTAAGATTCATAGCTTGGTGGGGTGGGAGTAATTTTTGTTTGGATTGCTGGTGGGGAGGAAAGGGTTAAGCCTCTCTTTCCAATTTCTTAGCGGGGGAGTGGGAAGAGCTCTGTGCACCTATTAATTCTTCTAGAATCTGATGTGGTTGCTCATGCAGAGTTTAGCTTCACATGTAGTTTTAATGCTCAAACTGTTAGCAGTTAAACATGACATTCTCCCAAGACAAAAACCAGGATTACTCCCTTTCCCCCACAAAGGCTTAGTGATTTACTAGGGATAGATGCCTGCAGGAGGAATTAAAAAGTTTCCTTGATAAATATTGATACAGATGAAGCATATGAGAGCTCTTACTAATTACATTAAGACTAAGCTAAATAGATAACAACTAATCATTATTAGGCATCTTATTAAATCCCCATCTTTATATAGCATCTGTAATTCTTCTTTCTTAACAACCCCAACATGATGCAAGTCTCCATTTGAGTCATGGCCTTCCAGCCTTGCATTATAGTGAAGAAATGCAGCCCTGAGTAATGCATATAGTTTCAGCAGTCCTATTATTGTACTCTGTTTATTGCCACAAAAATATTCTCACCAAAGGTTAACTCCTCCACCTTCCATTCCTCAGATATGAAAAGTGACAGTACCCTCAGTTTTTCTAAGTTCATGACAGAGGTGTACTTCAACAGAAGAATGTTCGATAAGCTATTAGATATACAATTATATTTGTGCATCTATCTTCAGTCTCGCCACACTAATGTGAAAGTAATATTGGAGACAACACTAATAAAGTACCTCAGGTAGTGGTTCCCCAATAAATAAGACAATACATGTATACGTGGATTGATTCATACACTCTAAAAGTTAAGCAACAGTATTATATTTAACAAACAAAGCAGTGTGTTTTTTAAATGTACTTATTCACATAACAGCAGGTAGATTTTATCTTGATAGCTTTGTAGGAGATATGTTCTCCATCCAACCAAAGTGATCGGACCAAAGTAATCCTAGCATACCCTAGGATTAAAAAGTGGACCTACTTTTTGAAAGTGGACCGTTCAATTCCTTCCCTTTCCCCTTTCTTACATCTTCAGCATTTTCACAGAACAAATTACTTTATTTCTTGAGAGGAGATGTTTGCTTTTCCTCAGTACAAACAAGGCTTCATGAAGAGTTCAGCTTTGGTTCTTCTAATCATATCTGAGAGAAATTCACTTTACCTTGAGAAACACCAGAATCAATCAGAAGGGCTTGATTTGGCTTGGAATTCGATCAAATCCTGTGCACATGCTAACAATCCAATATCACTGTATCTCTGTTATTCACATTTAGATAACCCAAAAGGTAAAAGAGTAAACAGAAGCAAAACCCAATGTATCATTTCAAGTGAGAATTCTTTATTTTTCCTTTGAAGTTGTGCATGACTCACTGATAGCAACTTTTTACCATTCACTCCTATTTCCTCTTCTCTTACAGCCTTCATATGCAGAATTTGACATTAGTGGTAATGTACTAGGTTTGGTCTTTAACCAAGGAATGATCTGGTAAGATATTTTTGGTTTTTAGATTTCGAAAATGCTAAATGAAATAATGAGAGCTGCACCAAGCTGAGGACTGCTGTGTATTTTGCTGTCAAGGTTCTTCTCATTGCCCAGCATGATATGCCATTTAAACTTCTACAATGTTAACTAGAGCAGGAATTATTTTCATGCGGATCTGCCTATTAGAAAAACTCTGCCTATTACAAAGGACTCTAGGTTTTCTAATGCTCACATTGATCTTTTGGATGCTTGTTGGACCTGTGGGGTTAGCTGTCATCCCATGTAAGTAAGGAGCGCACCCCAAAACATACCTAAAAATCCCCTGTAACTGCACATTGGAAGGGAAGTCAGGTTGCTGTGGGCATGTTGTCAGACAGCAACACCTTTTCTTCCAGTATTGAGAGTCCCTGGTATGCTTTCAGGAAACTCCAGGGGCTCAGCTACATGGCAGAATTAAATACAGGAGAATTCGTGTTACCTCCATTTCAGTCCTGTCCCACGTTGTGCCCACGATGAATCCGAATAATTGGTGCCTGTCAAAATACCCAAGTTTGTAGTTCACATGGCCTGTTGGTTGGGCAGGCGGCAGAGCCCCTTCAACGGCAGCCCTTCAGCTCCCATCCCTTCATCTCCACAGTGGCGGTGGCTTTTCAGGGAGGGCAGAACATGGAGGGAGAGCCCTCGGTCATGGCAGCCCATCAGCTGGCTGCAGCAGCCACAGCAGGTGGTGGGGCGCTGGGAGAGATGGGCTGCTGCGGCCTAGACCAGCCCAAAAGCAAGCCAGCAAGCAGCAGGCAATCGGGGACAGGGACGGGGAGAGCACTGGGGTTGCCCAGCCTGGGCTAGAAGTGGCAGAGAGGAGGAGGAGGGAGAGGAGCCCGGCTTCAGGGGCAGTGGCAATCCCAAAGCAGGGCTGTTCAACAATGGTGGCTCCTCAATTGCAAGACATCCCTTGCAAGCCTGCCCCCTCCGAGGTCTGACCAATCACAATTCAGCTCTGCTGTGTGCCCTTTATCTGAGACGGTTGCTGATTGATCAGACAACCAATCATATGGGGGTTTTTTTGCACTTTTTTAAAAAAAAAAACCATGACAAATAGTGGGATGGAAAATCACATATTTTGGGGGTGGGGTTGCCTCTCCTCCTTCCGAACAGCGCGTGTCTACCCCAGTGAGTGTGAGGACCAATAGGGTTCTTCCCGAATTCTTATCGGATATTTTTTGTCGTGTAATCAACCTCCAAGGATCTCAAAATTTACCTACTGAATTAGAGAAAGCAGCTTCAGAACATGCCCTGAATAATTTTTATATGGAAAGGAAATTATTTCTAAATTAACTAAATTAGATTATGATATATGAGGGCTGTCACTCCCTTTGCAACGCAACTGTTCCAGTTACTTTTATAGTTACAGGGTTTGTGATCTTACTACCTAGATGTGCTTTATACCACATGACAGCAGCTTGTAGTTACTTTTAAATTTGTCCGCTAACCACAGTTGGGACTTTGGAATTATAATTAATTATTTAAAAAAAAAAAAACAATCCAAGAGTCACACTATATTCCAGACACTACTCTGATGTGAAAGACCACTGCCAGATCCATCCTTAATAGCTGGTTCCTGTGCTCCTGTGGCATGCCCTCCCAGATGCTGGCCTAAATCTCAGTTACCATGGGCCCATTGAATGAATGAAAACTTACAACCCTCTAGTCAGCTCCACTGATTCAGTGAGTCTAGTCTAGCTACAAACAATTGGATGTGGGTTATAGAGAACCATAAAAGCTAGTATTTATATTTCTTCCACTTGTATTTTTCATTACAGGATGGGATCCTTCTATGCCCCAGGACTTGTGGGCATAAATGTGCTGCGTCTTTTGACATCCATGTATTATCAGAGTTGGGCTGTTATGAGCAGCAACGTTCCTCATGAGCGAGTATTCAAGGCTTCGAAATCTAATAATTTTTATATGGGACTCTTGCTATTAATTCTGTTCCTAAGTGTGTTGCCAGTCGCCTACACCATAATGTCTCTGCCCCCTTCCTTCGACTGTGGACCATTCAGGTACTGGAACATCTTGATAATATATGCATTCATAACTTCCTAACTTGGCCAGACTCCATTTCTATCACCATGCATGCTCTCTGCCTCACTAAATGCCCAGGACTAGCTGTGTTTACTCAGAAGCTACATTGAGTTCAGTAGGCCTTATTTTCAGATATGTACATGAACGTATAGTGGTGAATCCTCCTGACTCTCAAATGTTAGTTCCTCCCCAGCACAAATTATATACTCATAGATGAAAGAATGGGAATAATTGCTATAACAGTTTCATGTTTCAAGAAAACGTGCTTTAAAGTGTGTCCAGTAGTAGTCCAGTAGTTTTAAATGTACTCATTCACATAACAGCAGGTAGATTTTACCTTGATAGCTTTGTAGGAGATATGTTCTCCATCCAACCAAAGTGATTGGAGAGACCTTAGTAAAGCATACCCTACGATTAAAAAGTGGACCTACTAGTCCCTCCATTCAATTCAAAATTCAGAAACTGAAACGCTCTCCATTTGGCTGACAAGATTATATTACAAGCATGCAGCTCCTCCAACTTTTACAGTTTAGTCCACAACCGCTGGCTTGGGTTATGGGAGTAATAGTCCAATGCATCTGGAGTTTGCAGGTTAGAGAAGGCTGGTCTATGGCAAATGAACTGGCTTTTCGCTCTGATGTGTGTTGTGGACAGAAGGGAGGGGACAGTTCTGCTGTCTTCTGTTAATTCCCCAAATCCTTTTAAGCTATTAAGGTTTTAGCCTTTTAGGTAGTGATTCTCTCACTCCAGCTATTGTTATAGGTTGACCCCTGTATCCATGGAGGATACATTTCAAGAGTCCCCATGGATACCTAAACCATAGATAATAGGGAACCCTATTATTTTCAGTGCTGAAAGTTGACCATAGAATTACATTGGAGGACCTAGAAATGTGTTAGAGAGAACATACAGTTAGGTCCAGAAATAATTGGACACTGACACAAGTTTTGTTATTTTGACAACAAAATATTGGTTATCAAAATAAATTCAAGTTAGTTGAATAATGAATATGGGCTTAAAGTGTAGTCTCTCAGCTTTAATTTGAGGGTATTTACATCCAAATTGGAGGAAGGCTTTAAGAATTACAGCTCTTTAATATGTAGCCCCCTCTTTTTCAAGGGATCAAAAGTAATTTTTCAGTGTTTGCTTCCTGGCTCTGGAACTCCCCTACCACATAAGGCCAAGGTAGCAATTTCTCAGTTGTCTTTCCAATGGTAAGAAACACTGGAGTAGGTTTTAACCTTTTTTAAAATGTATTTTAATTGATCTTTTAATTTTTTAACTATAAGTCTGTATTCTGTTGGGTTCCACAAGAACCATTTTTAGAGAAAGGCAGGGCATGATTTAAATAAAAATGAGAAACTTGTGTTCCTTCTTTGGGTGGGAAACCATGATAGCCTTCCTTGTTGCAAAGGAAACTGCTTTGCACATGGAGGAAAGGAGCCAGAAGCAGAGCAAAAGAGTTACCTGTGAATGTTGGGCAGGAGAGATGATGGATGAATTGAGGCTCCTTCTACTTGCTGATTCCTTCATAGTGAAGGAAGGGAGAAATCTTCACCTCAAGGCACTTGACAGAGTAGAATCATAAGTGGAAAAAAGTGTTTGGATTTAAATGGTGGTTCATTTTTCTTCTGTACCTCTTTGCTAAACAGAGAGGAGTCATCTGCCTGCGAATCCTTGCTTTTTAACCATAAGTGTAAGAGGGAAAGTTGCAGGTGTTGATGGTGAAAGAAAAGCACTTTGCACATCCTTAGGCACTCTATTCTTAACACTTGCAGTGTTGGACAAGAACCGAAAAATCAGTTAGCCACACCTCCCAGGAGGCTTGGAACAGAGAGAAGGCCTGTAAACTGTCAGAAATACACAAACACAAGAGGCTTTGATCAAAGGGAACCCCCCTTCCGAGCTGCTTCACAGCAAGGAAGTAGGATAGTTTGCATTTATTGTAAGCAGGCACTTTTTATAGACAAGCAAAAGTTAGACAGCAATTACCCTAATTGTGCATGCCCTAAATTACACAATACATAACAGGATTTTCAGCTCAGTTATATCTTTCCTGCCTACATATATTTTAACTTGCATAGGAAACATGTTAGATGGTGAGAAACAACAGGGTGTCCTTGGCAGTAAAGACATCTGGTTACAGCACCTGAGGCTAATTAGCAACATCTCTTGAACAAAGAGAAAAATGGCAGCAGTTGGCACACGCGTGAGACATGTTTTCATAAATGAAAAAATGGCATAGCTTAGGCTAAGCAGCAGGTACAACGTTAAGGATACTAAGGCTTACAGCAGGAGCAAGCAATTCATTGACACATGGAGCAGTGCAAAGCAGTCCCTCATACTCCACTGCATAAGGAACAGTGTGACACATGCAAACATATGTAGCAGCACACCCTGGAAGGTGTGTTAGAATAATTAAGAAGAATGTCCAAACATGTGGAGAGTGTATTTCCTGACAGAGAGGAGTGTAAGCCTCATCTTAGAGGATAACAAAATAGAGGACCATTTTCAGTCTCTCTCTGGCACTGTTGATTTCAGACAACTTTTTGGTTCTTTTAAAATGTAAACTAACTTCTTGAATAATGGTTCTTTCCCCCCTCCCCACCCTTATGGTAGTTGACTGAGGAACAATTGACATCAAACTGAACTCTGAGTTTAAGAGAAATCATCCTTATGGTCAGCCTCTCCCTCCCATCTCACTAAACAGGAAAAAAGCAAGAAAGCAGTTTGTAGAAACCTTTAAACCACACACAAAAAAGCTATTATATGGCATGGTGGTGTTCTTTGGGACCAGAGGGGGAGAGGGAGCAGCCTCTTGGGGACCTTGAGTCTCCTGGCTGAAAGCAGATGTGTGCTACCATTCCAGCTCTACAGTCTGACAGTAGGCAGAGGGTTGGACTAGATGGCCCTTGTGGTCTCTTCCAACGGTATGATTCTATGACCCTATGCTTCCAGTGTGGTGGGACAGAATGGCAGAGCAAACTTTAAAGGAGACTAGGCACAGAAGAGAGTCTTCATGTGGTCAAGTGCCATTAATATTTCATAGAAAAGCTTTACACTAAAATAGTACTCACCATTGAACCAATGTCAAAGCTCAGAAGATGCAGAACTCTGTTTCCTTTATCCACAACCAGCACTAAATTAAAAGAGGGTTTCATTTCTGGACAGGCTTTTAAACCCTGGATTCTCCTATACGACATTGATATTTCTCACTGGAAAATTCACTTGGCTAAAAAGATGGTATGTTCTGTAAGGAGTTAGATGATCAGCTGGTAGGAACAAAAGTTGTTTCTTTAGGAGGCTGTAAGAGGATCCTATATCCTAATCATGAACTAATCCTTCAAATTCCAGTCTTTGTGTACCAAAACAGCACACAGCCATGCACAAGAGTGAAAAAACAGCAGCCTTGGGGGAAGACCCCAGGGCTTGTAGATATCAAGAAAAATCATTAGGGAGAAAAGATTTCAGAGGACCCAAAATAATCTCATGTGGACTGATCCTATTCAGTGGCCACAGAATACAGGGTATTAAAGTTGAAAAAAGAGTGGGGATAGACTGGAAGTATTCTAAAGGAGGGTATGGCTGGCTGCATGCTGAACAGAGCAGTCCATACTCCATTTTATTGCAGCTCCCACTTGTACACGTAATCTGGAAGACACTTGAACTGAAGCTATGGAAGAACGTCAGGCAAACAGCTTAGAAATATATTTTTAAGTGCTTTCCAAAGCAACAATTGTCTCCTTCCTATCCAGTAGCTACCATGCATGATTATGACTATAGATAGTAGAAAAATAATAGAAACTGACTTGTTCAAAATATGTTCCACCATCACTGCATTAATAAGCATTTCTTACTGTCATTCTGAATCAGCTTTGCACAAATTGTTCTCTAGACCAGATTATCATGTCAATGAGACCTAATTTGATTTGTTACTTTCTCCTTGCACTGCTGATTCTGACTCAGCGTGGAGCCAGTTCAGTACAAATTGTTCCTTTTGCTCCACTATCTTGGGCCCTTATTTTGTTAATAAGCAATGTCAGTAGCAATCTCTTCACAGAGTTTTGCAGAAAGGAGGAGTATATCCACTCCCTTGAAGTTATTTTAGGTAAGCCTACGGGCATGTAGTTAACTTTCCCTTTGAAACAGAATTACAGCACATAGATCCGTGGACCTAGGTAGAATTGTATTCCTTTGGCTATCCATAATTTTTTCAGTGACCATAAAGTCTCATGCACTGAGTCTTGATATCTTTGAAATGGAAAAGCAAATTGATTGTTGGCTGGAAGATCTCCCTACAAATATCTGTGTATGTTGGTCTTTTACTACTGTTTTTAATATCATAAACCAACATTCCATGTTCAACAAAGGAATTAAAATGGTGCAGTTGTGTCTAAAGATATGGTATAAAGATCTCTGAGCATGCTATTTCTGTTAGCCAGGTGTACGAAAAGATCCAGAATGTGTTCTAGTTATTGAAGTATGGTTACTGACACTTACCTGTGCTTGCTCATTTATCTTTTCCAGTGGAAAAAAGAAAATGTATGATGTCATTCAAGAGACCATCAAAAACGACTTCCCACCCCTTGTAGCCAAGATAATTGGTTATTTAGCAAACCCAGGGCTGATTATAACTGCAATTCTACTTATGATGTAAGCTGTTGTGCCTATAAAATAAGATTGGTGACTAGAGAGCTAAGATTTTAGTGGGATACATAGCTAGATCATATTAAAATTTTCTATGACTTAAGTGGTATTGCTATAGGTAGCTCTCTCCTTGATATTAATACTGTATAAATTGTTTTATCAGTATGACTAACCATTTGACTTAGACTGAGTAAGTATAGATTTTAAGAAAAAATCCCATGAAAGTATGTTTAGCAAAGATAGCATTCTTGGATCAGGAGTATCTCTTCAACAAGCCAGTGTACTTATGGTAGTCTCCTAATGATTCTTTTGTCTCATTATCTATCTTTAATCCACAGTAATTAAAAACATGTGATATTTAATTTTGTAGTCTCACCATATATTACCTCACTGCTGTGGCTGAAGCTTATCAACATGCCAACGCAGAGCTGAAGAAGAAAATGCAAATGGTATATTTTGTGTTTTATCAAGTTAGCTTACAATTAATGTATAACATGTTTGGGTTTTTTTGTCACAGGATTGTGTTGGGTTCACTCGGCAGAGCCGTGTGGTTTGACAATTTAATTAACTGATTCTTCTGCTAACTGAAGTACTTCTAATATTTCTTGAATTCAGGTTAAGTACTTGATGAAATTATAGTGGTGTCTGTACACTGTATCTCTTAAAAAGCATAGAATAGATTAATGCATACATAAATATTTCAGCTGTGCTTAATACAAATATTAAAAATGCTAAAATAAAAATGACACTCCATTCATATGTGAAAGACAAATAAACTGCACTGTTGGTATGTGCTTCAAAGTGAGAACCTGGAAAACTGACTTTTTTGACCATGCTGGCTCCAGATTGTAGGAGTGGCAGTCCAAAATAGTAATTCTTTGACACTTTGACAGACGTCTACCTAGAGCTGAAGCTTTTGAAATGAATGTTTATATTTGACAAAACAGATCAGTGTGAATTCCACAATAGGTATAAAATTCTAAAGAGGTAAGAAGTATGTTATAATACAGTGACTGGATACAAAAGCCTGGATTTACCTGGATTCATTTATGCCAGTTATATTTTTGTTTTTCTGAAGGCAAAGGAGTAATGCAAATTAGAGACCTAAAATAAAATAAACTACAGTATTCAAGTCACAGCAAAACTTCTAACATAGGCTTTCTCTGCTCATATTTCCTGGGAAGTGTCTGGAACTAAAAACTGCCAAATGGTCAGATGTATCACATAAGTACATGAAGCAACTGGCTAAGGTGCTTTCCAAGATGCTTTTCTGATACTTGTCTAAAGCCTCCCCCCAAAAAACAGATGTGTATCTGGTTGCTTTCTTCTGCGTCTCTTCAAAAGTAGGGAAGCATAACCTCCAACTGATACGGGGTCACAGTGAAGCTTTCAGTGGTTCAAATATAAATGCAAATATTACTGAGCATCAAATAATTTTCTGATGTTTAAAACAGTGCCCCAGATTTCACTATGTTTATTAAAGTCTTATCTTCAGTCTTAGTTCTTGTATAAATTAGAATCTTATTTTCTCCAGTTCAAGCTATTTAATAATTTCCATTTGTTTATTCAAATAGCAACGTGAAGATGAGAAAAACAAGAAGAATAACAAAGCTTCCACCAATCCTGCATTGCAAGATCTAGAAGACTTGCTTGTTCCACATGTGAAGACCATGGAAGACCCTAAACCAACAGAAGGTAAAAGCAGCCCATTCCAGTAGTCTTCAATTAGTTCTGGTGGATATATTTGTTTTGGTGAGTCATAGCAAAGGAATTACTAAGTCTCCCACTGTTGGGGGGAATTGAGATGGACTATTCTGCTCTTTTTCAACTATTCAACCTCCAGACAGTGTTGCCCTCTCAGCAGTAAGATACAGAACATGCCTTTGTCTGATACTATTGCTATAAGACCAACATCTTGAGACTGAAGGCTACTAGAACGCTTAGGATTCTAAACTTTTCAAATTACTGTATTAGCAGATGTCAGCCTTGATCAACACTTTTATTATGTTGCCTCCCCTTGCACTGAAAGGACTTTTAAAAAGGGGGGGTCCATTAGTGGCTCCTGGATTTTATCATTTTTAAAAAACCTGTTAATTTTGCTAATTCAGTTCTGTGCCTATCAATCTAGGAGTGGGGCTATAAGATCTCTGAACTTCCACCAGTTGAATTACATATGCCTTTGTCAAGGCTATGCCACACTGTATTATGACTTATATAGTATTATTCCAGTTAATAGTATCTCCTAGAAGGGGATGGACTTTTCTTTCCCCCCTGCATCAAGCATTCAACTAGAGCAGTATCTCTTAACTGTTTCTTTGGTAAGGATCCCCTTTAAATGTTTTTTGCTGCCATGGACCCTAACAAAAACAATAGTAATACCCAATAATTATAATAATACAATTACAGCATCCATTAACCCTTCCCTCAGAGGCACTGGTGGGGAGGGAAAAATTTTCTGCTACTTCTTCCTACAAGTGGACTGAACGGCAATGAGCAGGCCAAGCTAGCCAGCCTTTGCCTTGGCTCCCGTCACATGGACTTAGCAGCCTTCAATCCTTTGTGGACCCCCTGTGAAGACATTGTGGCCCCCTGGGGGTCCACGGACCACAGGTTAAGAACCATGAACTAGAGCACTTGAACTGCTATGTCACTACAAAATATTTCAGAATGTTCTATAATACCTGGGTCATCAAAGTCATAGCGATGCAATTGCTAAGTCTCCTGAAAAGGGTCAATGCAATCTCTAAAGTAGAAATTCACACTAATTTATATGAAGACATAGGGGCTTTTTTCTTTTTTTGCTAGAAGGGCTTGAATTGTACCAATTACAGGAGAAATAGGCAGAGTGCATGGGTGGCCAACATATGCCTCCAAGCCCTTCACACACCACAGTGTTCCCCAGAATTCCCTCCCCCGAAAATGTATTGTAGTCAATGAGAATGACTATCACAGTATATTAGTCAATATCATAGTATCATAATAATCAACTGAAATACATTTAATTGAAGTGCATTAACTGAAGTCCATGTAAATTATACATTTAATAATAACTGATCAAGAATGAGTCAGGAATTTTGTTAATAATGGAACTGAAATATTAAAAATATTATAAAACATAAATGATAGTCTACAATTATGTTTGTATTTTTCATTTTTTTAAAAAATCCTTGGATTATACCCCCTGGACATGCAGCCCTCAAGCATTTGGCCAATCTGAAATGTGGCCCACTCTAGAGAAGTTAATCCTCCCTGCATTACTGTTTAATACAAGTAATTCTGGAATGAATGCTTTGTTCTAAGTTGGTGGAAATGTAGGCCCCTTAGAAATGGTAGAACTGGGATCTAACACTTTCAAAGCTGAACTGGGATCTAACACTTTCGAAGCTTGGCAAGCCAAATTAAAAAGATAAGAGCTCCTTGGGCAAAACTATTAACAGTCCTGGACAGCTATCCTTAAAAAAAAAAAAAAAGTGATGTGCCTACTTGGGAGCATAGACACTTTAGGCCCCTTGGGAGTTGCACCAGACTTCCCAAGGAAATCTTCCTGAACTTTTCTGAGGAAAAGTGGAAATTCTAAAGCCTGATTTTTCCCCATGTTGCTCAAGAAATCTGAATACAGGTTTGTGTTGTCACATATTCTTCCAGGTAAATGAACACCCTTTGATGGGAAAAAAGATGCATATCACCCAGAATTCCGTGGTATGAAATGTACATTGCATTACATGTGAGTGACCTACAATAAACCAACAATCTGTGTAGCACACACAGTTAATCAACAATTAATACTCAAGTATAATTTTTGTTGAACTGTTATACATGCTCACATTGTAGTTTAACCAATATGAGGTTAGGCATCCAGACCTTTAGAATAAGGTTGGGGAACCTGTGACCCTCCAGACATAGTTGCGAATCCAGTTCCTATCAGCTCTAGACAGCCTGGCCACCAACATCTGAAGAGCTACTGTTTCCCCAGCCTTCTTCAATAAGATGTAAGTTCTTACTGTTACCTGTGGATACGCTGTGAAGAGATGTAACAACCAATTAATTTCTTGGAGGATGCATGGCTGGATAACAAATTAAAAATCCTTGTTCTTTCTTTTACAAGATAACAAGCCTAAATCTGCCAGTCCTGCAATGGAGGCAACCAAAAACAGTAATTCTAACAACACTGCAAGAGGAGCCATGTCAACCCACCCACCTCATGTGGTAGTAACTCGGCCACCAACTCCAAGAACAGCAGGCGTCTCTTACTCTAATGAACCAAGATCTGCGCTTTATCCAAGGGGAGCTCACCTTGGAATGGGAAGAAGCAAGACTCAATAGCAATTGGACAGTGGCTGCCAGATAGCATTTTATTAATAAATTTGTAAGACTGTCCTATCTTGCAGCATCACTACTGCACTTTAAAAATTTAAATATTAGATAAAGGTGTAATTGGGCAGGTGAAAGCACCTTCCTGGCACATCAGCCCCCCTCCAACAATGACAGGGAACATTGCTGAAATGGGGGTGAACTGTAATGTAGGGGGAAGATTTCCCCCCAACCAAGCAGAAATACTTTAAATGAGTTGACCTCCTTCTGTTCATGGGAGACAGACCCTGGATTTAACCCTATTTGCTTTTACCAGTTTTAAATACTTACACATAATGTAGTGTCCATTCATACATACTGGAAACATGGGTTTGATAATCACTACTTCTTTCAAGTGTCAGTTTTATACAATGGCTTTGTGAGAGTTCATGTCTCCTAATCAACCTTTACCATTTCTGTGTTCTGCTTCATTTGGACTGTCTGTAATGCTTACCAAGACCATCAGGAGAGCTGCTTTTAGCAGCTTACTGAGGTTATAGTATGTATCCAGCAGTGCTCATAAATCTGAAAATATAGAATCAAGATTAAATCGAAGAACTGTTTAAAGACAAAAAAAAAGCTAAAAGCCAATTAGACATGCTTTCAGTCAACTTCCTCCTGCCTTTTAAGATTTAAATATATTAATGAAAACTCCAATGAGGTGCCTTTGTTAAAACTCCTTAAATAGTTTATTTGAAAGGGTAGTCTAACTGATTTCATACTTAGAATAGCAAGTATAGTAAAGTGGCTAAAAAGGAGTTCTTGGCTTGAAAACTTAAGATTCTAGCCACTGATCCCAAGGTTTGTATCCAAACTTAAGACTAGAAAAGGGGTGGGTAAGTTGAAGTTCTCCAGATGCTGTTGACCTATTAACTCCCATTAGTCCAGGCAGCATAGCCAAATCTGACGAATGCTGGGAGTTGCAGTCCAACATCATCAAATACAGGGCCATGAAACTTTTAATGAACATTCACTATGCAACTTAGCTCAGAAAAGATTAAAACTCAGTTAACTGCAGAGACTAAATGACAAACAAGGCATGAACAAGACCATTTTTAGATACCAAAAATGAATTCTAAGAAAATGAGTTTTAACCTTCAGCTTGTGTATGACCTTGTCATCTACATAACTGAATTCCTTGAGAAAATGTACATTCTCCTGTCCTTTCTTTTCCACACTTCTACACACCTGGCCTCTCACTCAGTTATCAAATTATGTATATGAATATAAGCCTGTTTCTGCAAAAGAATTCGCATAGATTACCAGAGCCCTCTAAAGCTGAAATCCTGGACACCTTTCCTTGGAAATATGTTCCATTAAACTCAGCACAACTAGGAGTTGTGATGTAAATCTGATGGGAGCTAATGTTCTTGGTTTAGAACAAAAAACTCAGTACCTTTCTAGTAACTGTTACAAGAACATTTTCTGTGATTTTGTTTCATGACAATAAATGAACTACATTTTACTATTTAAAGGAGGTATACTGTATATTTTAAGACTCCATTAGGTGTGAAACCGTGCCATTCTTTCCTAGAATCAGTTTAAAATAATGAGGCGAACATGCAAAGGAAGCAACGTGGTAATCACATTTCTAAAATAGGTTGGGCAAACACTATCTTTTCTCTATCTTTTTTCTGGCAGTGAATTACCTATCCCTGAAGCTTCCAAGGGTGGTGATTCACTTTTATATCAGTCAGAGTACTCATGCATTTTTTAAAAAACTAGGTGGGATTCCAAACACTTACAAATTTAGTTCCAAGTTTTTTTGACAGTTTGTATGACTTGCAGCAAAAAAAACTGCTCCCTGGAGTCACCAAAAGTGCTCACTACTTTATAGATGAATTCAGCCAAATATATGTGGAAGTCAACAAAAAAAAAAAAACCACGCTGAATCCATTCTCTTCTGAAATGAATCACAGCTATTAAGTTCTTGTTTTCCTTGCCCTACCCACCCGCATGTACAACTGTCCCTTCAGATTCCGTTTTGTAGCTACTGCTCAATTAGCTCAAACTCCAAGACCCCACCCTCCTCCTCCTCTCAACAAAACAACTTGCTTTCTTACCTTGCACCAAAACAGCACTGCCCGTTTAAAACACTCAGTAAGGTCATGTTGTTAGCAGGGCATTGGGGGGGGGGGAAGAGTGCATCTGGGGGCAGGTGTTGCCACAGCTTCAGTTTTGGGAAAGGAGTTACCTTACTGTTTTAAACAGGCAGTGCTGTTTTGGTGCAAGGTAAGAAAGCAAGCTGGAGTGTTTTGTTGCCAGGACAGAGGGAGCTGAGAGAGGGGGTGAGTGTGGGTGAGGGGCGTGATTTGTGTGTTGGGGGGGAAGGTGTTGCTACGGTTGCAACTTTTAGCTTGTTTGGGAAAGGAGCAACCTTACTGTTTTAAACCAGCAGTGCTGTTTTGGTGCAGGGCAGAGGGAGAGAGAGCTGGGGAGAGACAAGTGTGGATGAGGGGCATAGTTTGTGTGCTGGGGGCGGGTGTTGCTACTGCGATGACAGGTATTGGCAGTCCTGTTGGCGGGAGAGGAGTCTACTGTAGTGTAGTGCGCACTTCACTTTTAGGGTGGTGCTCCACCCCAACCCTCACGAATGCACAGGGACAACTGTATTTAGATAGGGCAAGTACAAGAAGATCTTTGTGCTGCCACTATGGCATTCATTTCCTCTCCCGTTCATAACCAGCTCTGGCTCAAATAAAACTTTATAATGGTCTAACAAGTTCTACTCAACTTTGGAGAAATTTTAAACTCTTAATTTGTTAAATTAGTATGTTTTTAGACTGTTCAAATTATTCTGCACTTGTAAATTTAAATTGATCCAAACTGTCATGGCACTGATTTTATCTCATGGTGTCCTGAGATCTTGTGATATAGTGCAGAATATGTTTTAAATAAATAAATAAACTTTCAGTGCTGTTCACACTGAAACAAAGTGTCTCAACAAATAAATGACAGTGTGGGTAAAGCTACTGTGCTAGCCCTTGAACAAACAAACTGACAAGTGGTTGACATCTTTAAAAGATGCCCAGGAGAGGTTCAAAAACAGTATTTACACTGCAGTGTGTATGACATGGATACGTCAAAAGTATTCAAACAAACCTTCACTTTAAATAGGTTGAAGCAATAACTTCGGGATGGCTCAAAATGAAGACTGTAAATTTTTCAGTAACTCAATTGCAGCATCTTCCTATTTTTTGCTAAGGTGGGGGGGGGGAGAAACTACTGGATCTGAGAACACATTGATACTATACTGCCAGAGAACACAAGTGAATCAGGCCTATTTGATAAGAAAGATCTTTATTTTCATTTCTCACTGTCTTCTTAAATTCCTGTTAACATTAGGACCACTCTGTGGCAGTCCCTACCCACTCAGTTGCCTGAGCAGTGGGAGCTGCAGACCAGTCTTCAGTGGCAGGCTGTGCACTCCAGTCCTCTGAAAAACAAACATAAAACCACCATTAAAAACTGTACATACCAGAAAACTTCCACAACTATCATATTTGAATACTATTATTTACAGCTACTATCAGATATTTTAGAACAAAACTTATAAACGCTGATTTATCACACAAACCTCTACAAAAAAAACCAACCCTGGTTGGAGCAGCAGTTTGAAACAAACAATAGTCTTGGGAAACCACAAACCTATAGGGCCACATCTGACAGTTTTGTTTTCCAAACTGCAGCAATTGGACTTCTATTGGTGCCAATGATTTGGTAAAACGTCAAGTCGTGGAAAATATGGGTTAGCTTCTGGAGAGGGGCTAACCCTTCCCAAATGCTACAAAACCCTTGCGCTGATACCAAAGGAAAGTGTTTAAATCCAGCTCCTATGCCCGGGGCGGGATGGGTTGTTTCATGAGGTCACAGTTAAAGAGGGCAAGAGGGAAAGGTAGCTGTGGAAGATAGATGAAAGGATAATGCGTGGCAGGGAAAGGATGGATCAACCATCTGTTGTCATCTGATACTGGCTCCTGCCAGTCACTAGCATGCCTCCTCCACGAGGTTTGCAATGAAACACTGCCCTTAGTCCAAAAAAGATCCTCCAGCTCTAGTCTACATTACTGTATACACTTTACTGTCAATTTTTAATTCTCAGTTCCATTTCTTAATATACTTACCTGCTGGGAATGGCTGTATTGGCACAGAGGGCACCTGCACCCCTTCAGACCAATCAGCCACCTCAGGCTGTGGTGGTGCTGTAAATTCGGGTGCAGGAGCAGTCCATTCACCCTGGAATTCTTCCTTTGTAACTGCCTTCTCAGCTGCAGCCTGCTCTTCCTTCTCAATCTGAAAATGAGAAAATATCAGTTGAAATTACACGAAGTTTCTTCTATATATGGCTAGCCTTTACTTTTGGGTGAACATGGTGCTTCTGTATGAATCATACATTGGGCATTTTATTATTCATGTTAGTCATATACAATCTGCCCTTTTCACTCATGATTTCAATAAAACCTAACTCTCAAGTTTCTACTGAAGCATTACGTTATATGCATCACTAAACTAGTTATGATATGCAATACGTAAGAGATCACTAACTTAAAACCACTGTTTTGAAGGTTGTTTACAAATCAAGCACTCCCCTCACCAAATCATATAACAAATCTGCAACAATCTTAGTTTACCTCTTCAGGATCCCGGTAGAAGTAGAGATCAGGCATCACTTCCCATGGATGTTCACGGGAAATAGTGCCACGCATGCGCAAGACCTCACGAGCCAACATCCACCACATAAGACCAACTGAGTGAGCCCCCTGAAACAGGCATAAGGTAAAATATTTACCCAGTGAGGACCAAAATTGTTTAGAAGTCACTTCATAGGTTAGAGTACAGCAGCTTAATTTTATGAATAACTAAAATCCACTTTATCACAAAGACAACACATGCTTACATATTTCTCTATTTGATTTCTCTCAGCTACCATTTCTCTGCCATTTCTTATCAAAATGTGGCAAGAATCACTATCAAACTCCACTCATTGGACCAAAGATCCTTATGGCGTTAGCGAAAAATCCTGCCAAAAATGTTATTGCACACTTTCTATACTCAAGGAGTTCATCAGCCAGGAACTGACCTCATCTCTGAGTTGTAATAGTGTGCATATGAATCATTTCCCTCACCAAACCAGTCTTTGCTCACTACCAAAACAAGAAAATACTGCAGAAACTCAAATTATAAGAAAATACCTTTTAACAGAAAACTATGGCTCAATTTAGCAGAGCACACACTACCTTGTTGTTGCATGGAATGGCAATATCCACATAGCGCAGAGGAGAATCTGTGTTGCATAAGGCAATGGTGGGGATGTTCACATAAGATGCCTCAGTCAGTGGCTGATGGTCAGCTCTTGGATCAGTGACTACCAAAAGACGGGGTTCACGGAAGGCTGCCTGAATCTGATTGGTGAAGGTACCAGGAGTGAAACGCCCAGCAATTGGTGTAGCTCCAGTAGCAGCTGCAAATTTCAAAACAGCACGCTACAGTGGAGAGATAAAATGCAATGAGTCTCACAAAATAACTGTTCCAACAATATGCATTTTTACCTGAAATTTCATTTCGAGACAAGCATGTACAGTTGTCCCTTCACATTTGCGGGGGTTAGGTTCCACCGACCCCCGCGAATGTCAAAAAACTGCGAATATTGATTGCCCCCCCTTCCCCCACCAAAGCGAGCATGGGGCCTCCGGAGGCCCCATAGTTGCTTTCCCTGGACTCCCCACTCCCTCCCAAGGCCTTCACGGGGCCTCCAGAGACCCTCCCAAGGCCCCGTGGAGGCCTCCACGACCCTCCCTCCTCCCTCCCCGGGGCCTTCACGGAGCCTTCCAACCCCCCTCCCTCCCCAGGCCTTCACAGAGCCTTCCAAGGCTCCGTGAAGGCCTCCCCGGGCCTCCCCCCTCGCTCCCTGGGGCCTTCACGGACCCTTCCAAGGCTCCATGAAGGCCCCCGCGGCCCACCCCCCTCCCTCCCCAGGCCTTCACGGGGCTTCCGGGGGGGGTCTCCGAAGGCCCCGTGGAGGCCTCCCCGACCCTCCCCGCTCCATTCCAGGGTTTTCACGGGGCCTCCGGAGGCCCCGTGTCACGGTTTTGGGGGGGCCTAGGGGGTCCTCCCAAAACCGCGAATAATCAAAACCACAAATGTCAAGTTCGTGAACGTGGAGGGGCAACTGTATGTAATTTGGCTCCTCTTTTGTCTGGAAGTTCTGCTTCCAGATTGACAGAGCCTACAGCACCAAAACTCTCACGGTGGTCAGTATTGGATGTTTCACAATGACTCACACAATCGTTTTCCTTTCCCAACAAGTATATATGTACCTGTCCAGTATTCCTGGAGGAGATAACGCTCACATCAGCTGGGTTCTCAATAGCAACAATGGCACGGGCAGCCAACAACAGCTTTTCCCAGGTTCTCTTCAAATTTATGATGTAAATACCTACACAAAACACAGTGAAATTCAAGATTAAAACTGGGATGCACATGTGCTGAATTCCTAAAAAGCTGCTCACCATACCCCTTCAGTCTTAACTTGTTGAAACAAGGGAAAACAGGGGTACACGGCGAAGAACCACTTAAAGCTTCAAGAGCATGGCCAGACTTCAACCTCTGGTGTTTTCCAATATTAATACCCTGATTTGGAAAATAGAACTACTCTAGCTTATTCACATTTTCTAGTCTCTGTAAATCATCTCACAAAGTGCTAAGAACAGGGGCAGAGAATACAGTACTGCCTACAATTTCCCCCTTTTGTTCAAAATGACCTATCAGTAAATACAGAGCTCCATATTTACAGAGCCTCCAGTCTTTAATTACATCCCTTCATTTTATCAAGCTTGAAATGTGGCAGTGAATACTATCAAACTCCAGTCACAGAGCAGAACTCTCCTGGTGTTAGCGAAAATCCTGCCAGCATTTACTGTAGCACACTTCCGACACTCAAGAGTTCACTGGCCAGAAATGGTCTCAGCTCTGAGCTTTAATAGTGTGCAGTCAAAACAATATGTAGCATGCCAATCTGCCTACCATTTTACAGTCATATTCAAGTCATCAATACTACTTCCATTTGACAACAAAGTTACAGAAAACTGTCCACGCAGATTATACAACCACAAGTCTTGCAAATTGTAAAAACAAACACCTTGATGAGTGCTCAGCCCTCCAGTTCAATACAATGACCTTAAAACAATCTAACTGAAGTTAAATACAGTTAAGTCCCATTGATATGAATGGGAAGGTTAGGGGTCTGTGGGTTTTATTTGTCTTTTGCATTCTCAGCAAAGAAAAAGGTTAACAGAAGTCATAAACACTAAAAAGGTCAAGATGGAGTTTACAGACTAAAACTGTAAACTTTGTTATTATGTGCCCACTGGTTCTGACATCTACACATTTGCCTACATATACCATATATTCCGGCGTATAAGACGACCCCCCCAATTTTTAAGGGGAAATGCAGAGTTTGTGATATATTCGCCCTATAAGACGACCCCCCTCTTCCAACGCATAGCCCCCGCATGCCCCTCCTGCGCTCCCTTCCAGGAGGGAGCGCAGGAGGGGGATCCGGAGGCTGCACGGCCAAACCGGGCACATTCGCCCCTTCTCCCCACCTTCCAGGAAGGTGGGGAGAAGGGGAGAATCGCGGGTTTGGCCGCGCAGCCTCCGCATGCCCCTCCTGCGCTCCCTTCCAGGAGAGAGCGCAGGAGGGGGATCCGGAGGCTGCACGGCCAAACCGGGCATGTTCGCCCCTTCTCCCCACCTTCCAGGAAGGTGGGGAGAGGGGGCGAATCGCGGGTTTGGCCGTGCAGCCTCCGCATGCCCCTCCTGCGCTCCCTTCCAGGAGGGAGCGCAGGAGGGGGATCCGGAGGCTGCACGGCCAAACCGGGCACGTTCACCCCTTCTCCCCACCTTCCAGGAAGGTGGGGAGAGGGGGCGAATCGCGGGTTTGGCCGTGCAGCCTCCGCATGCCCCTCCTGCGCTCCCTTCCAGGAGAGAGCGCAGGAGGGGGATCCGGAGGCTGCACGGCCAAACCGGGCACATTCGCCCCTTCTCCCCACCTTCCAGGAAGGTGGGGAGAAGGGGAGAATCGCGGGTTTGGCCGCGCAGCCTCCGCATGCCCCTCCTGCGCTCCCTTCCAGGAGAGAGCGCAGGAGGGGGATCCGGAGGCTGCACGGCCAAACCGGGCATGTTCGCCCCTTCTCCCCACCTTCCAGGAAGGTGGGGAGAGGGGGCGAATCGCGGGTTTGGCCGTGCAGCCTCCGCATGCCCCTCCTGCGCTCCCTTCCAGGAGGGAGCGCAGGAGGGGGATCCGGAGGCTGCACGGCCAAACCGGGCACGTTCACCCCTTCTCCCCACCTTCCAGGAAGGTGGGGAGAGGGGGCGAATCGCGGGTTTGGCCGTGCAGCCTCCGCATGCCCCTCCTGCGCTCCCTTCCAGGAGAGAGCGCAGGAGGGGGATCCGGAGGCTGCACGGCCAAACCGGGCATGTTCGCCCCTTCTCCCCACCTTCCAGGAAGGTGGGGAGAGGGGGCGAATCGCGGGTTTGGCCGTGCAGCCTCCGCATGCCCCTCCTGCGCTCCCTTCCAGGAGGGAGCACAGGAGGGGGATCCAGAGGCTGCACGGCCAAACCGGGCACGTTCACCCCTTCTCCCCACCTTCCAGGAAGGTGGGGAGAGGGGGCGAATCGCAGGTTTGGCCGCGCAGCCTCTGCATGCCCCTCCTGCGCTCCCTTCCAGGAGAGAGCACAGGAGGGGGATCCGGAGGCTGTGCGGCCAAACCGGGCACGTTCGCCCCTTCTGAAGGTGGGGAGAGGGGGCGAATCGCGGGTTTGGCCACGCAGCCTCCGCATGCCCCTCCTGCGCTCCCTTCCAGGAGGGAGCGCAGGAGGGGGATCCACAGACTGTGCGGCCAAACGGGGCACGTTCGCCCCTTCTCCCCACCTTCCTGGAAGGTGGGGAGAGGGGGCGAATCGCGGGTTTGCCTCCGCCGCTGCAGAAGCGCTCGAGCAGCGGCTGCGGCAAACCGCAATGTTCGCCCCCCTCCTCTTTCTTCCGTTGCTCCCCAAAGGGGGAGAAGGCAGAGAAGGGGGGCGAATGATCTTCAAAACACTTTGCTTCACCCCCCTGCCCCATCTCCTGCCTCTTTGCTCCGTTTGCGAAGAGGCAGGAGATAGGCAGGTGGGCGAAGCAAAGTGTATCCGGCGTATAGGACGACTGTCAATTTTGGAGGGCACTTTTGAGTGCTCAAAAGTCGTCTTATACGCCGGAATATACGGTACTTTCCTCCAAGTTCTATGTGACATGTTTACTAGAATCTTACCATCACTTTTCCTTTTATAAATATACTGCTCCATCTGAAAGTCTAGATTGGTTCCTCCCAAGTGGGTTCCTGCAGCAAGAAATTTGAGGACATCCTCCTCCTTCATTTGCAGGACATCAAGACCTCCGGACATTGTGAAAGTTTCCTTTTGAAGCAACGATAGGAAACCTAAAATAGGATCAGCTACAGTTAGCAGTGGGTGGGGGAAGATCACTACTATGAGCCTATTTCTAACAGGAATAATATTCTATCGTTTTTAAACATGACTGCAAAACAAGAACGCTTGAAGTTCAAAAGCAGCTTCAGTGCTTTCCAAACTACGACTTCATAACAAAAGGCTTTGCATTATGTACATTACACAAAGCCTTGCATGACCAGGAAGTTTTTCTCTATATACCAGCAAAAGAGCATAAATTCAGACGGTTTATTCTGCACTTTATTTTTCTCTTAATATGTGCATATTCATATTTAGACTTAGATTAAAGCTGCTTAGAATAGTTAGCAGAACACATAAACAAACACCTGCCGGCACCTTGCAATCATCCATATACAGTTGTCCCTCTGTATCCACGGATTAGGTATTCAGATTTAAGTATTGAAATATACTTGAAAATATAAAAAGCAAACCCTGATTTTGCCATCTTATATAAGGGACATAATTTTGCTATGCCACTGCATATAATGGGACTTGAGTATTCAGAATTTAGTATCCGCAGGGCGTCCTGGAACCAAACCCCAGCGAATATTAAGGGACGACTGTATAGGGGACACCGTTTTGCTATGCCACTGCATATAATGGGACTTGAGTATTCACGGATTTTGGTATCCACGGGGGGGGGGTGTCCTAGAACCAAACCCCAGCGAATATAAAGGGCCAAACATATACAAAGACAAAGGGCAGGTTAGCCTCGCGCCTCAAGTCCTTTAGGAGACCAGGTATGTTTTAATAATGTACTTTTTATTCTTTACAAGGGGGACCTCCATGAGGAACCTGCGATGCCTGAGAAGTAAGAGAAGGCAGCAACGCTCCCTCCCCAATCGTAAGGCATTCGGCGGCCTCGCCACGAGTCGGGGCCCTTTGACTTGCAAGGGACGGCGCGGCCCAGCCAGCCCGGGCCTCTTTCCCGGCGACCGCCGCCTGGCCAATAGGGACTCCGGAGCAGGAGGCAGCGCCGCTTCCCTCTCCCTCAGGGACTCCTGCCTACTCCCGCCCGCCCCCCGTGCCCTGCGACTTCGTGCTGCCTGCGACGAACAGGCATCCTCAGGCGACTCACGCGGTGGCAACGCCGTATGGAGGCCTCCTTGAGGTCGGAGAGAAAGAAGGCCGCGACCCCCTATGACGCCTATATATACCTTCCTGGTCCACCAATCGAAAGCAGCGTCCTCCGTCAAGCGCAATGACGTTGGACGCATCAATGCCCGGATGTCCCTATGCCATTCGTGAGCGGAGCGGGAAAGTTCATCAATTCCGGTTTCCGTTCGAGCGCCGCCATGTTTGGGGAGGAGCCCATTGATAGGCAGGAGGGGAGCATGGTTTACAAACTGTATTGAGTTAAAAAGCTGGACAACGAGTGTGGTGCCTTAGTGGCTGACACAGGCAGAGACGACTGCAAACATTTTCATTTCTGAACTCACTGTTCGCATCCTTTCTCTGCTCAGCATATGTAGAAAAACCTATCCCATTAATTACTTATCCATATTATTATTATTATTTATTTATAGCCCGCTCTTCAGCCACAAGGCTATCAGAGCGGCTTACAAATTGCTTTAAGCAATAGCAATTTACACATCTACACTGCAGTAAGCAGTTTCCAATGTGTGTATTAACATTTAAGGAATTTTTTTTAGGTTTAGGAATTTTTTTTTAATTGAAATAAAACCATTCTACAAAATAATACACCCAACTGCAAAAGGCTGTAACAATAATGCAATTTTTTCCCCAATCTCTTTTACAAGGAGGAAGGAGTTGCTGTTCTCAGCACTTTGTGAGATTACTTACAGAGAAGAACATGAAGGAGGAGGATGTCCTCTTTTACTAATACAAAAATAAAACTATTCTAACACTAATACATTTTTCCTCTTAATCTAAATGCACTATAACTTTTTTTCCCAATAAACATATTTACACCTTTATACTGTACTAAAATTAGAAGTTACACATTACAATTTTTACATTAACATTTAAGGAGGTGCAGGATCCTGTAGTTTTTGCCAGGGGCCATGATGGCTAGGAAATCCTGGGAACTGCAGTTTTAAAAAGGAATGTTCCAAACTGCCACAGGCTAGCAAGGATTTGTTCGTGGGTGCCTTCAAATTATGGCAACCCTATCATGGAGTTTTCTTGGCAAGATTTGTTCAGAGGGGGTTTGCATTCACCTTCCTCTGAGGCTGAGAGAGTGTGACTTGCCCAACGTTACCTAGTGGGTTCCCATGGCTGAGCCTTGGATCCCTGGTCTCCAGTGTTGTAGTCCAGTGCTCAAACCACTGCAACCATGCTGGCAAGGCTTCCCACCCCAAAATTCTTCCACTCTCTGGTACAATATTTGATGTTCTGTGCCTCCAAGTTGTTTCCTCTGAGGCTAAGAGTGTGTGACTTGTCCAAGGTCCCCCACTTGGCTTCCATGGCTGAGCAGGGATTCAAACCTTGGTCTCCAGTGTTGTAGTCCGGCACTCAAACCACTACACCACATGGAACCACACTCCATGGTATAAAACCATGGTTATTTCGTCCAACTGATTGCCCCAAGTTTGGTTGAGAACCACAGATACCATTGTAATTTATCTGAGTATACATAGCATCAAGTTCAAGAACAGACATGAGGATGGAGCTGCGTTATGAGTTACACACTATATTGGGTTATGGGTTTCCTGTTAGCAGTCCTTGTGTTACACACTGGAAAGAACATTTAAGATAAAAAGAACACGAGCTCTTGTCTTTGCTTTAGGAGGGAGGGCAGACAATTGAGAAATGCTGCAATCATAGTTATGCTAAAGTCCGGGATTTTTTTTCTTCATTAAATGGCTGTCACTTTTACCCAGCTGGTAGGTAAGAATATCAGAAGAAGGCAGTGCCTCATCTCAGTTATGGATTCATACAGAGATTATTTTCAGTCTATATGATCTTTACATTGTGAGAGAGAAACCTTGGGTGTGATTCTGCAGGATGTCATGTGATAGGGATCTTTCTCTTGGCACCTATGAATAGAGATTCCCACCTCCATGCTATCCATTGGATGTTAGTAGTGTAGACCAGTGCTTTTCACATTTCTTCCCCTCAGAAAACACTTTCTACGCCAATGTGTTTGTATTAAACTTGGTATCTGTTGAGTTCGTATTAATTATGTACTAAAGACAGGAAACTCTGTGGTGTGGGAAACAGCTGAAGGTGATGATGGAAGTGGTATGATTGTCATAAAAACATTGGTCAGTGTCAGAATTGCCCTCTAGCTCCTGACAAAAGGAAATAAAGATATCCACCTATTCAGGAAGTGCTGCCATTACTCTAAATAGGCTTCAGTTGTCCTTTGTGATCACCAATTAACAGGGATGAATTATGTGACTAATACCAGAAGGCCCTGCCTTCAGTGCTGTTAATACATAACACTATGCAGTCACAGTCACTATTTAATTAAGAAGAATAATCTCTTCAACAGAAGGAGAAATGTGTAGCAGAAACAGTAACAATCAGCTTTGAAATGGTTTGATGATCCTACATCAATGGTGTTTTGTGGCAGAGGGAGAAGAGAAATACATGTGACCACCCAAAGTACTAATTTTGACTTGACTCCTATGGCCTTCATGTGTCATAGAATTATTGAAGAGTTTGAATGGTTAAGGTAATGATGGTGCTTGCTTCTTTCTCCTACAGGACTACGGATTGACTGGCTTTTTCCGTGGTACTGTCCCAAGGGTGTTGTGGCACACACTGATGGCTGCAATGGCATGGACTGTATATGAACAGATGATGTCTAAAATGGGCTTGAAATCCTGAACAAGAAAACTTGGATTGGAGGAGTTTGTTTGAAGAAGAAAATTAGTTTGTTCTTCTGTTCACTGTGATTGCTTGGTGAGCCTAGCATTCTCTACCAGGGCGCTGACTTATTCCTGAGACTTGAAGAACCAGGGACTGTAGATGTGGACACAAGGGAGCAAAATTCTGCTTTGGTGAAGATGGGAGAAGCATTCCAGGAAGACTGTGCCTAACTGAGTTTTGAAAAGTGCATCTTGATATTGTGTGTATGTGTGAATGAAGACCCAGCTTCTTCAGAGGAACCCTATTTGGAAAATCCTCCTTATCCAGTTATTTTTAGCAGCTTTTACAGAGAATACAGTGAAAATTCTGATAAGAGGAATGCGGACAGTTGAGACTCTTGAGTCTAGCAATGCCTCTACGCTACTTGTGGCTCCAGTCCCCATAACTGTCTGCTCATGTCTTCAGCATGTATGTATTTTACACCCACAGAAAGGATATAGGACATTTTCCAGATGGGCTTTTTATTCCGTTGGCGACACAGAGTAGGGTCGGGAAAAAGTCTTCCTTTCAGAAGACGTCAACCCTTTTCCATGCCCCCCCCATCCTCATTGCGGATTTCCCTGTGATACTTTCATCACGGGGAAACCTCGCCCATTCCATTTCTATGATGGAATCAGGGTGGTCTGAAAGGTGTCCTGTTCCTCTCCCGCAATGACAGCTGTGGGGGGCGGGGGGGAGGTCTGTTCTGGACACTTCCAGGCATGGATCAGGACAATCAGGTAAGTGGCACCCTTCCCCCCGCTCCCTGGGTTACTTGTTTTTTTTAAAAAAAATTGTGCTTATTGTGCTATTTTGACAGCTGGAGGGGGGGGTGTTTTTAAAATTCCCGTAAGGTCGTTCTCTCACAAGAACAAGCAGGATTTCAGTTGCGGGTCATAAAAGCAGCCTTCCGACAGCTGCGTTTACGACCGGCCAGTGAGGGGAGAGGGAGGGTGTTCCTCATTTTTCCTTTATTCAGTGACAGGAACAGGATTGGGGCTTGCAGGGCAGCAATGGGGCATTTGGCCCCGTCTGAAAAAGTCCATAGAGGAGAATCTGACAAAGGATTACTGAAATGCAATTTTGTTCATTGGTTGGTTACTGCACTGGTTTGTATGCTAAGGTTTAAGAGTGAGTGAACACCATGCCTGACAGCAACACTAGGGGACATGATCATGTTCCTTACAGCAGGACTGGGGAATGTGTGGCCCTTTAAATGTTGGTGCACTCCATCTCCCATGATTCCTCACCATTTACTGTCCTGCCTAATGGGAGTTATGTTCCATGCTCCTGTCTTTGCAGATCAACATTAAAAATCCTTCCCCAACAACTTTTCTGCATGTCTTCTTAGAAGTAACACTGTGAAGCAGCACAATACATTCATGTCTACTCATAATAAAGATAACCCACCCACATAAAAGCCTGCCTATGGGGACACGTTTTTATTCCATCATTGCCCTGAGGAGGAGGATGCTACCACACTGCAGAAATAATGCAGTTTGTCACCATTTTAATAATCATAGCTCCAGCCTAGCGAATCCTGGGATCTGTACTTTGTTGTGGCACCAGAGCTGTCTGGCAGAGCTGGCTAGATATTACACAAAACTACAAACACTAGAAATACACAGCATTAAGCCATCTCTAGTTATTGATTTATACAGAGATAATTTTCAGTCTATATGGTCTTTACTTTGACAGAGAGAAACCTTGGGTGTGATTCTGCAGGATGTCCTGTGATAGTGATCTTTCTCTTGGCACCTACAAAAAGAGATCCCCACCTCCACGCTACCATTGGATGTTAGTAGTGTAGACCCATGGTTTTGACGTTTCTTCCTCTCAGAGAACACTTTCTACACCAATGTGTTTGTAGAAGTGTTCTCCTACATTTTTAAACTCTGGAGGGTCATCATCCAGTATTATGATCGGTTAGTTACATTTATATTCCTCAACTACTCAAAAGAGCTAAAAGTGGTGTTTGTTTTCCTCCTCATATTGTATTCCCAGCAATGGTGGTGTGTGTGTGTGTGTGTGTGTGTGTGTGTGTGTGAGAGAGAGAGAGAGAGAGAGAGAGAGAGAGAGAGAGAGAGAGAGATGTGTCTGCCTGATCATGCAAGGTGTCTCTTCATTGCAAAACACTGAAAATGTGCCCTGAAGCCTGACCCACACTCACTGCACCCTACAGCATGGTAAGATTAGAAAAGGATACTTTGAAATTTGTGCAATACAAAATGATGGGAACTCCCAATCAGCATTGCTAAAGTGAAAACTGAAGAGGGCTCCTATACCTGCAGGTGTGGCAGCTGTGCTATCAACGTTAGCGCAGAGGCACTCTCATCCTCTGCCAAAAGAGGATTTGGGAAGCAGATCCAAAGCCTAGGAGTAAAAATCCTAGTTGAAAGATAGCTGAGACACCAAAACAGTGGGGGTGGGGAAGCCTAGAGCAACACAGCAATCCCAGCCACTCTCCTATACAAATACTACCCAGGCCAGGCAGTGCTTGGTACCCAAGAACAAAGTCGATCAGGTGTGTGAGTGTGGCATAGCCATAAGTGCCAGGCTGCTCACATTCCCTTTCTTCTGCAAAACAGAGCTCCACCAGTCCTACACAAGATACTTTTGCCCCTTTGTAAAAATAATGGAAATCCAGCTGACAGCCAGGCCACCCACCCTCTCTGACAATTTAGGAATGAAAATTCCAAAAAAAAACAAAAAAAAAACACCTCAGACTCAGAGATGCACTAGTAGAAATACCCCCATCATTCAAATTGGTGCCTTTTCTCTTAGATTTTGCCAGACCTAGGTAAAGATCCAGGGCTTCGCTTGGCATGGTCTCTACTTGTGAGGTGCCCCCTGCCAAATATCACTTGGAAATCGGCGCTGCGGGGGCCTGTCATTTTTCTTTTTCTTTTTTTTTTCAAATAAAATTTTATTCCTTTTGACAATTTTAAGTACCGTAATACACATTTAAAGAACACAAAGGAATCAGTTGGCATTTTTACCAACCAGATATTTACAGTTGAATGAACTTGGAAAGGTTAAACCCAAAGATCATCCATGGAAGAAAGAGAGAGAGAGAATATTCTTGTCTCCCCAAATCCTTCCACAGAGCTAAAGGAGTGTCTGGGGGTTGAATCAGTCTCCTTGGATATAAGGATAGCAGGTAGCCTAAAATTCAGAGATGACCACTGGGATCTCTAAGGACAAAAAACCCGGTGAAATGAGAAGGCCCAGAGCCAGTAGCGAAGGCCAGGCAGGACAAAAGAGGGTCAGCTCGGGCTCTTGATTGAAGAGGCCAAAAAAGGAGCCCAGACAGCCAAAGGGCAAAAAAGGCCTAGAGCATCTGGGTTTCCCTGGAAGGGAGGCCTCCCCTCCAAGTACTAACCAAGTCTGCTCCTGCTTAGCTTCAGAGACACAATGAGATCGGGCTTATTCAGGGCAGTCAGGCCAAAGGCAGTTCCATGGCTAGCTTGGCCTCTCTTCAGCTCCATGCAGCTTTGCCAGTCCTAAGCAAGGCAGCACCACCTATAGGCAACCGGCAGTTTAATGAGCAAACCCCAGCAATAACTTAAGGGATATCTTTAAATAAATACAGTCAGTCATCCCTCCACATTTGCGGGAGTTAGGATCTCGAGACCCCCACGAATGTGAAAAAACCGCGAATAAAAAAGGCCTTCCAAAGTGGTGGCAGGATTTTTGAGTCCAATCACCACTTGGGGAAGCACGGGGGGGGCTAAAAAGTTTCCCACCCACCTGGCCGCCACCCCCCCTGCCACCTACCCCGCTTTGGGAAGGTCGGGGTGGCTGCGGCTGGGAGAATGGCCAGCCTCTCCCTGGCCTTCCCAAGGTGGGTCCAGGACTGTGAAGCCCAAGAGCCGCCTCGGGAAGGCCGGGGATGGCGGCGGGAGGGTGGGCAGGCTTGCCGGGGCTTTGAAGCTCTGGAGCCGCCTCAGGAAAGCCAGGGATGATGGCGGGAGGGTGGGCGATAGGCAGGCCAGCCTTTCCCGGCTTTCCCGAAGGGGCTCTGGGGATTAACAGCCCCATTGCCGCTTAGGGAATGTCTGGAGGGGTGGAGGGAGCGCATCAGAGAGGCCGCCCCCCAAAGCCACCCCAATGCTTGGAAAGCTCCATCACGGCTTTGGGAAGGGCGGGGGGGGGAGCTAAAAAGCGTCTTTCCTGCAAAGTCCCCGCTCTCCCGGGGCTTGGATCTCCACCCCAAATGGAGCCAAGCCCCAGGAGAGTGGGGAGTTGAGCGCCTGGCTTGCTCAGCAAGCACTGTTTAAATCAGCTCATCTCCCTTGCCTGTGAGGGGGAGAGCTGATTTAAATGGGGTTCTTGCTGAGCAAACTGTGAATAATCAAAACTGTGAGAGTGACAGCCGCGAATGTGGAGGAGCAACTGTATTGTATTATTATTTTTGTATTATTATTTTTCTTTTCCAAATATGTATATTGTAATGTGCAACTTCTAATTTTAGTATAAAGGTGTAAATATGTTTATTGTGGGGGGAAGAGAGTGATTATAGTGTATTTAGATTAAGAGGGAAAATATATTAATGTTAGGATAGTTTTATTTTTGTATTAGTAAAGAGATTGGTAGGGGGGGATCCATATAAACAGCAGTAAAGCACTGTCTAGGGTGGACTTGGAACCCCAGCATGTGAAACATGGGCTGTTCCATTTGACCACAACCTCTCCTGCAGCACATCTACTCCTTGTGCGTATCACTGGGTCTTCAGGCTGAAAACAGATGTTGCCTTTATTTCCTCTCTGCTTCTGTGATTAGGAATTTACCATTAGAGCATGAGATTAGACCGCATTTCCTTGTACACCTGAGTTTTGGCCAGGCATGCAAAGGAAAATGAGGTCATCTTTCTGTCTTGCCTTTTGTGATTCAGGGTACATGTGCTTCTCCAGAAGTTGCCATACAACTCCCATCATCCCTACTGGCTTTCCTAGCTAGGGCTGATGAGAGTTGTAGTCTGACAACACCTGGAGGACAAATTATCCACCTTGATATAACACAAATGCATCTTCGGGTGGCCACTGGAGGTGGTTGTTGTCAGTAGATCGTTGTAGTTCATTCTTTCTTGCATCTTCTAATCCTTTTAGCTATTTGGGTAAGGAGTCTTTCCCTCCACTCGTCCCAAGGAGGACTCTCCAGGCCTTAATACCCTAAGGGTTACAAGGGTACTCTGTTGTTGTATTCCAAAACAGAGCTTTTTTGGGGGATGTCTGAGGACTGGAAGCAACAGGAGTTGTTACTGCCTTTACCAGAAGTGCTTAAGGAGTGATATCACTGTAGCATCCTTGTGAAGGCGGGAGGGGTGCTGCAGTTATAAGCACCATTCACCTGGCACACAGGAAGCACTGCCTATACAGCCCTACTGTAAGCCTTTAGCAGGGTTTCCATGGATGCTGAAAGCTCAGCTACCATTTTTTCACCATTTGGGGATTGATCAAACTTCTTTGTTGGACCAAATATGTGTAGGATACAGGGGGAATACCACCTATCTCCCCTAGGTGTGTAATTTGAATGTAACGCTGTTCTCTAAAGTCGGCATTGATGAACATTTTCTGCAGTTCACTTCAATGTAGACCTAGGTGAGACCCATCTAGATTTGAAAACTTTTTGGATACAAACACTATCTGAATTATAAAGCTTTAACATATGCATGTGCATTTATGAAGGCCTTGGATTAGCCTTAAAAAGAGAGGTTTAAGTTAAATGTCCAGCCTAGCCAGTGGTACCTTTTTGCAAACAATTGCTTGAAGTAATGCTTTAAAAAAACAAAAACAAATAACTGTGTGCTTAGATAAGGTCCTGATGTTTGAACTTTCCAACAATGACCATCAGGTTTTGTTTTCAACTTACAGAACCACCAAACAAAATGAAAAGGAAGAAAAGTATGAGGGAAAGAAACCTTTATATAAAAGGGAACATTCAACATCTTTATCAATGACTTGGATGAAGGAATTAGGGGCATACTTACCAAATTTGCAGATGACACCAAATTGGGAGGAGTAGCCAATACCCTAGAGGACAGGATCAAAATTCAAAATGACCTGGATAGACTGGAGAGCTGGGCCAAAGCTAACAAAATGAAATTCAATATAGAGAAATGTAAAGTACTGCATTTAGGGCAGAAAAATGAAATGCATAGATATAGGATGGGAGAGACCTGGCTGAATGAGACTACATGCGAAAGGGATCTAGGAGTCCTAGTAGACCACAAGTTGAACATGAGTCAACAGTGTGATGCGGCAGTTAAAAAGGCCAATGCAATTTTGGGCTGCATCAATAGAAGTATTATGTCTAGATCAAGGGAAGTAATAGTGCAGCTCTATTCTGCCTTGGTCAGACCTCACTTACAATACTGTGTCCAGTTCTGGGCACCACAATTCAAAAAGGATATGGACAAACTGGAGTGTGTGCAAAGAAGGGCGACTAAAATGGTGAAAGGTCTGGAAACGATGCCTTATGAGGAGAGACTTAGGGAGCTGGATATGTTTAGCCTGGAAAAAAAGACCGTTAAGAGGCGATACGATAGCCCTGTTTAAGTATTTGAAGGGGTGTCACATTGAGGATGGAGCAGGCTTGTTTTCTGCTGCTCCAGAGACTGGAACACGGAGCAATGGATGCAAGCTCCAGGAACAGAGATTGCACCTCAACATTAGGAGGAACTTTTTGACAGTAAGAGCTGTTCGGCAGTGGAACACACTCCCTCAGAGCGTGGTGGGGTCTCCTTCCTTGGAGGTCTTTAAACAGAGGCTGGATGGCCATCTGTCAGGGATGCTTTGATCGTGATTTCCTGCGTGGCAGGGGGTTGGACTAGATGGCCCTCGTGGTCTCTTCCAACTCTGCGATTCTATGATTCTATGATTTTTAAAACCTGTGCTTTAATAACAAAAAAAGATGGCTGAAGACCCTCAGAAATCAAATGGAGTCATCGTTCAAAAGATCAGTTTCTCTAAATAGGCATGAAGCCCCAAATCTTTGGGAAGATTAAGGAAGCGCTGCTACACAATTCCACAGAGTCATTATTATTATGCCCTCATTTCTGACAACTTTATTTAGTCTTCTTTTCCACCCACTCCAAGCTATTCTCCTAGAACACTCCTGCTCTACATGTGGTGCTCCAGATGCTGTTGGACTATAATGCCCATTACCCATAATCATTAACTACTGTATGCTGGCTGGGAATGATGGGATTGGCAGTCAAATAACTGGAAAATCTTATGTGCCTCATCCATATGCGAACAAGCATCCCCCAAACATGCTGGGCTGCCACACCCATCTTCCTTGCCATCGGTAATGGTGGCTGGTAATAATGGGCATCATATCCCAGCACATCTGCAGGGTATCAAGTTGAAGGCTGTCCTAAGCCAACTGTAACAATGAAACATAGCATCCAAGACTGATTCTTGGAGCAAAGAGCATACAGTACAAAACAATGCTTAGCTAGGACAAAGCCAAACAAGTGAGCAGCCTAACAGCAACGTTTAGACCATTTGTGAGGCTTTCCAAATATTGGACTAGAACTTCAGTCATCTTGACCACTGGTCATACTGACTGGGGCGGATAGGAATGGGTGTCCAACAACATCTGCACCTCTGATTTGGACAGATGATGCTTTAGCTTGAGGAGGATTTGTGCCATCATTTGATTCTCTAGTTCAGTCTTAAATGGGAAAAACAAAGATATATTTCATGCACAGAATAGAGGACAAAAGCTTTTTGGAGTGCTTAAAAAAAGACCATTTATGTAGCTGAAGTGAGTGACAGTGCTGAGCACACTAACACTTTTCCATAAGGCAGGGAACATAACTCACATTAGGCAGGACAGTAAATGGTGAGGAATCATGGGAGATGGAGTCCACCAACATTTAAAGGGCCACACATTCCCCAGTCCTGCTGTAAGGAACATAATCATGTTCCCTAGTGTTGTTGTCAGGCACGCTATTCACTCACTCTTAAAGCTTAGCATACAAACCAGTGCAGTAACCAACCAATGAACAAAATGGCATTTCAGTAATCTTTTGTCAGATTCTCCTCTTTGGACTTTTTGTGGGTGTAAAATGCATACACATAAAAACCTGAGCAGACAGAAGAGGCATCATACAGTTATGGGGACTGGAGTCACAAGTAGAGTAGTGACATTGCTAGATTCAAGAGTATCAACTGTCTGCATTCTTTGCATCAGAGATTTCACCATATTCTCTGTAAAAGCTACTAAGAATAACTGGATAAGGAGGATTTTCAAAACTGGGTTCCTCTGAAGAAGCTGGGTCTTCATACACATATTATCAAGGCGTACTTTCAAAGCCCAGTGAAGCAGTCTTCCTGGAATGCTTCTCCCATCTTCACCAAAGCAGTATTTTTCTTCCTCACATCCACATCTGCAGTCCCTGATTCTTCATCTCAGGAATCAGGCTGTGTTTCCACATGTAAAAGAATACATTTGCTCCCTAGTAGTGAATGCCAGGCTCACCAAGCAATCACAGTGAACAGAAGAACAAACTAATTTTCTTCTTCAAACAAACTCCTCCAATGCAAATCATCTCGTTCAGGATTTCAAACCCATTTTAGACATCATCTGTTCATATACAGTCCATGCCATTGCAGCCATCAGTGTGCGCCGCAACGCCCTTGGGACAGCACCACGGAAAAAGCCAGTCAATCCATATTCCTGTAGGAGAAAGAAGCAAGCACCATCATTATCTTAACCATTCAAACTCTTCAATAATTCTATGACACATGAAAGCCATAGAAGACAAGTCAAAATTAGTTCTTTGGGTGGTCACGCACATTTCTCCCCCCTCCCCACAAAACCCCATTGATGTAGGATCATCAAACCATTTCAAAGCTGATTGTTACTGTTTCTGCTACACATTTCTCCTCCTATTTAAGAGATGATCCTTTTCTCCCACCCTTAATTTAAGGACTAACTAGTCAGGGATTTAATAGTGAGTGTGACTGCATAGTGTTATGGATTAACAGCACTTAAGGCAAGGCCTTCTGTATTAGTCACATCATTCATCTCTGTTAATCGGTAAGGACAAAGGAAGCCTATTTAGAGTAATGGTAGCACTTCCTGAATCTTCATTCCCTTCCCATTTGTAAAGAAAGTTTCTACAGAATTCTTCTGTCTCAAGGGGATCCAAGAGGTTTTGTTGCAACCACAACATCTACAGCTCTGTTTACCCAAAAATTGTAATTTTGCTGTCTCATGCAATTCTATTAGTCATCTAACTATGTTCTGACACTGCTAGGTGTAAGAGCCAAAGGACTTTTCACAAAAAGAATTAACATAAAATCTTCTGTGCAACATCACCAGAAGGACTACAGATTTCCCTACACTGGCGTAGACAGTACTGAAGCAGAGTGACTCAGTACAACATTCCTTCTCAAATGTTTACAAGCAGCTGTTGGAACTACTGGAAAGGACCAAGTATAGTGCCGAAGTCCCACTTCTTGAGTTCCGTAAGTCCTACCAAAACTAAATTGTGCTCTGAACCTTCCACAAAGCAGTGGGCCACCTGTGGGCTTCCAGAAGTTGTTGGGATGCAACTCCCTTCAGCAGAGGCAATAATGAAGAATGCTGAGTGTAACAATCCAACAACATCTGGAGAGCCACAAGTTGTCCACCTCTGCATCAGGAAATGATGCCCACCTAACCCATCTCACAAGGCTGCAAACAGCTGTGCTCATTATAAGGATTAGGTAAAACAGAACAAAACATCTGATTAGGTAACCAACTAACCAACCCAGCCTTACCCTAAAGATTAAGGCAATCACTTGGCCTGTCCGAAGGTATTTTTTGGATGATAGTTGTACGTGGGTTTTTATAACATCAGCAGGCTGAGTAGCTAGTGATGCCAGAATCCCAGCAATGGTTCCAGAGCCAAAGTTCACTAGAGGTACAAGTGTTGGATCAAGTTGGTCTGGAAAGGAGCAAGTGAGCAAGCAAAAAAGAAAACAAGAACCGTTATTTCAAAAGTAGTTTTTGCTAAGAGAAAAAGAGGATCATGACATTCCAGTGTTTATATATAAAACTCAACTGAAAATTCTAATGGAAATGTTTCCTTAAACTTACTGTACTAAGAAGATTCCATCCTCTTTAGCAGATGCCACATTTCCCAGTTGTTCACACACTTAAATCTGTCCTCATACCCACATTCTCATTTCTAGTACGAAAGGTCAACAAAGCAGCATTCCATCCCGTTTTTAAAATATTCAAAGATTTACCTCTTCCTTCAAGCTAAATGTATTTATACTGGTCAAAGACCGAATAAATTTTATTACTTGCTAAATGTATCCTGTTCTTCTGACCTTATAACATGTATCTTTCTCTACGCTAAAACTTTTTTAGTTTCAGCATAGCTTCCATGTCACATGGTGTTCCAAACTGGCTTGAACATATCAATTAACTTCTAATGAGTACTGAGTGTTATGACACTTTTACAGTATATACATATAATTAAGATAAGATGTGCCTATAAAGCCAGCTCCAATGACATCCAACTTCACTGTGACATTATCCTATTGCTGACTCAGGGAATTCATTCTGCTGTACAGTACTCTCTTGGACTTTAGTGTCCCAATAGTAATCTAACTAGATAACTGAAGAGATTACTCAGCTGATGATGCCACTGACTATGCAGATGGGAGTTTTTAATCCTGCACAGTAAGGCTGCAATCCTGTGTGCACATACTGAATAAAATTTACACCTGAATAAATGTGCCTAAGACAGGAGATTAAAGTTTCCTAACCTATGTGAACACAAATACATGGCAAGAAGACATAGGGAAAAAAAATCTAAGAATCTGTGTTTTAAAAACAGCATTCCCCAACACTGATTTTCCATCGTGCACAGAAATCTGTTACAGAGATCAGAAACTCAAAAGGTGATTAATGTAAAAAAAGGTCAGAAATCTCAGACTGCAAAAATCTGCAATTATATGCACCCATGATGAGGGGGTCATGGCAAATTTTCTTTAACTTAAATTTCTGCCCTACAAATATTAAAATGCAACCTGTCCCTCCTCCTCTCACATGCTGTTCATTCTTGGGTGTATCATGTAAGAAATGGTTTTAGGACTCAACTTTTTAAAAATTATGTAATTGCAAAGTTAACATTGCTTTGCACATTTAAAATTTGTGCACCAACTGTGCCCATTCCTTGAGATGTCAGATCTGACCACGGTGGTACATGTGTTAGTTACATCCCGTTTGGACTATTGTAATGCACTCTACTTGGAGCTGCCTTTGAAGAGTGTTTAGAAACTTCAGCTGGTCCAAATAGCTGCAGACTGTTAATTGGGCAGGTTAGAAAGACCATACAATGCCCCTGTTAAAACAGCTCAACTGGCTACCAGTTTGTTTCCAGGCACAATTCAAAGTGCTGGTTATGACCTAAAAAGCCCTACATGGCTCAGGTCCAGACTATCTGGCAGACCATATCTCCCTGTATGAGACTGCCAAGACCCTGAGATCATCAGGAAAGACCCTTCTCTTAATCCCATCACCATTGCAAGCATGACAGGTGGGGACACAAGAGAGGGCCTTCTCAGTGGCTGCCCCTAGACTCTAGAACTCCCTCCCCAGGGAGGCTAGATTGCCCCCCTCTTTGTTGGCCTATTGCCAAGCTAAAACCTTGTTATTCCAACAGGGTTTTAAACAGAAAGTTTTTAAAGAATGGTCTAGGGGTTGCTATATTATTTTAACTGAACTGTTTTTATTAGGTTTTTATCTTTTTAAAATTGTATTTTATTCTTTTAACTTGCAGTTAGAATCTTTTAAATACTGTGAATAATTAATTTCTATTTTATGTTCAATTTTTGAGTTTTTTAAAATTTATATTGTTCTTTTAAATTGTGAGCCACTCTTATTCCCAATTTTGGGGAAAATGGGATACAAATTAATAATATTAATAATAATAATAATATTTTTAAAAGAAAAAATAAATCCAATTTCAGGATGTTAAATAACAGTTTAAGTATACAGCATTAATTTGTGGTTAATTATTAAATCATAATTAATGTTCTCATTTGATAAATAAGAAATTATCTTCTCACCTAATTTTGTTATACAGTTTTGAACAGATCTTTAATAATATGATATGTATTATTTTACTTCCAAAATCAAAACACTTTTCCCATTGCTCTAAAGAGTTAATGTTCGATAACAAGGTCGTTCTGAATTTTCCTTGTAAACGAAATCTTATGCATTAGCATTTTATGTCAAATAGAACTTTCCTATTCTCCTACAGATAGTAGTAATTCTTTCTCTCCACCATCCCATATTTTTATCTTCTGGCCCTTAAGCTGAAACTAACATGTTAGCAATTATCTTCTTACTCTTATATATTACAACCCATTCATCCTATCCATTATAAGGATCATAGGATTCATGGGGAATTTATAATTAGTGGTTTTCTCAAGAAATCATTATAGTAGACCATGTGTTTCTATGCTTTTCTAAGACCACCTGGTATGTGTAAAATGCACACAATCTAGACCACACCTCTGACAAAATGCATTAAATAATTTAATTGTTTTCTGTTACTTTAAGGTGTAAATTACCATACAAATAAAACCTTGTAAAAATTTTCCTTTAAGCACAAGCCTCATCTTGATCCTATTTTTAAAAAAAACTTTCTGTACTTTATTTAAAACAGGGATGGAGAACTTACGGACTTCCGTATGTTGTTGAGCTCCAAGTCCCATCAGCCCCAACAAGTATGGCCAATGGTCAAGCATGATAGACTGTGGAAAGCAACACACTTGGAGGACCACAGGTTCATCATCCCTGAGTTAAACTCTGCAATTCAAATTACAGGAAACTGTGAGGACAACATTGCAACCGCCCTTACCATATGGTGTAATCTTTTTGGTCTGTATGTAGAACATCAGATAAATACCAGAAAAAGGTGCATCACGTAGAAGTGTCGCTGTCAGGCCACTAAACAAGCCATGAACACCTTCTGATCGATAGATATTTCGCAGGGCACCATGTATGCTTTCATAACCATACCTTCCACTCTGGAAACCAAACACAGATTTGAAATTGTATAGCTACAACATAGCTGAGTGGGTCCTTAGACTGGATTTGTAAAGGGTAGAAAAATAATCTTTATGAATTAATTTAAAACATAGTATTGTTAAAACTCCTGGGTTTGAAAAAGGTACCAGAAACTCACCTCATACCGTGTTTTCACCACAGTAATAGGCAACATACAAACAACAGCTACAGTACGCGAGGTTCCGCCCAGAAAAACAGACTCCAGAGCTGTAGGGGAGCGATCCAGCATAAAACGCTGTTTTATCATATATAAAGTACTAAAGTAAATTCCCACACCAGGAATGCATCTTGCAAAGGACTACAAAAAGATGACAAGCAAAAGAAGAAACTATTAATGAGAGAAGCAATCATCTTTCACATATAGCTATTTTTAATGTACGTATAAGGACAACACACTTTAAAAAAGGCTCACTGGGCATTGGGATGCTTCCTTAATCATTCCATCAACATTCAGACAGAACTTTTTTTCTTCTGTTCCATGCAATAGAATGTGTAACCCATTTAGGGACAACAGCTTCTGAAGACAAGAATATGGCCCAAATACAGTCCTGCTACAGTTAGCACAAATGTTATTTTTGTTGAGCCACTGTTTTGCACACACATCACTGAACTAGGAACCATCACTTTCAATGGCAATGATTAGGACCTCTACTTGACAAATTAATCCCACTCTAGAAAGTCCAACATAAAAGAATCACACTATTATTTAGACAACTTACAGGAGAAACACCTTTCCACAGCCCCAGGATACTTTCTGTGCGAACAACTTTAAAGAGCAGAGTTACCATCCCAACACGACCTGACCTGGAATAAAAACCGGATCTATTATTCAAAATGAAGGCAACTCAATCCACCCCAAACCAGGAGATGCACTACAGCACCATTCTTTTCACCCTCCTTTGGCTAAATTCCTCTAGAGACAAGTTTATAGATGCACCACTCGGTCATCTGTTACATTAAAGTTCATGACTTTGAGAGTCACTGCTGTGTGACTGGGAATGACTAAAAGCATCATCCCCTTTTTGAGTGCCCCCCCACCTACCTTGGTTCTCAATGGACTCAAATGTATGGTTTGGATTTTTCTTCTTCCAACAATTACTTTGTGAATATAAGCAGAATCATGCTGGATCAGACCATTGGCCTATATTCTACATACAGAGTGTCCAATCAGTTGCTTACAGAAGCCTGGCAATAGGACATGAGTGCAACTGCACCCTCCATCTCATGTTCCTCAGCAGCTGATATACACAGACATACAGCCTCTTACACCAGACACAACACATAGCCATCTTGACTAGTCATCCATGATAGCTTTATGCTCCATGATTTTTTTTTACCTCCCTAAAGTCAAACAAGTTGGCAACCACCATTACATCTTGCGGCAGTAAATTCCACACTATAACTATATGCTACATAGAGGAGTACTTCTTTCATTCATCCTGAACTACTATCAATCAGCTTCAGTGGAAGACCCTGAGTTCTACCAATTAGAGAGGGACAAACACTTCTCCCTTTCTGCTTTTTCTGTAACATGGATACATTTCTGCACTTCTATCATCGCTCCCCTTACTCCCCATTTCTCTAAGTAAATACTCCAGACATTGCAAACTTTCCTCAGAGAGTTGATCTTTTTGGTGGCCTTCTTCTATACTGTTTCAGCTCCAAAAAATATTTATTTACATGCAGTTACTGTAGAACCCTCCACAAGAGCCAAGTGGTACATGACTAGTCCATGTCCATCTTTTGTTATAGTACAGTGATGGCGAACCTATGACATGCATGTCAGCACTGACACGCGTAGCCATTTGGGCTGACGTGCGGCCGTGGGCCTCCCTCCCCCCCGCCCGCAAGATCATCACCCTCCCTGAAGTGGCGATCGGTTGCCACTTTAGGGAGGGTGGAGGAAACTGGCAGGCGGGGCTACGAAGCCCCGATAGCCACTTTAGGGAGGCAGGGGGTAGAGCCTCCCCCCACCTGGCCACCCCCCCCCCGAGGCCTGCAGTGCTTCCCCGGAGCTGCCTTGGAAAGACCGGGGAAGGCAGCAGGCTTCCGGGTGGGAGTCTGCCCAGCCTCTGCCTGACCTTCCCGAGGGGGCTCCGAGGCTTCCAAGTCCCGGAGCTGCCTAGGAAAGGCAGGGGAAGGCAGTGGGTGGGAGGGACTCTGCCCGGCCTCTCCCTAGCCTTCCAGAGGGTGCTCCGAAGCTTCAAAGCCCAGGCGCCGCCTCAGGGAGGCCGGGGAAGGCAGCGGGTGGGCGGGCAAGAGTCTGCCTGGCCTTTCCCCAGTCTTCCCGAGGGGGCTCCGGGGCTTTGAAACCCCAGAGCTGCCTCGGGAAGGCAGGAGAAGGTGGTGGGAGGGAGTCTGCCCAGCCTCTCCCCGGCCTTCCCAAGGGGGCTCCAGGGCTTTGAAACCCTGAAGCCACCTCAGGAAGGCCGGAGAAGGCGACGGGAGGGCGGGAGGGAGTCTGGCCGGCCTCTCCCCAGGCTTCCCAAAGGGGCTCTGGGGATTGAGAGCCCCATATTCGGGAAGGTTGTGAGGGGTGGAGGGAGCGTGGTGTAGAGGCTTTTCAGCCACCCCCACCCTCCCAAAGCCACAACAAGGCTTAGAAAGCTCCATCGTGGCTTTGGGAAGGGCGGGGGGGGGGAGAGAAGCGCCTTTCCTGCAAAGTCCCCGCTCTCCTGGAGCTTGGATCTCCACCCCAAATGGAGCCAAGCCCCAGGAGAGTGGGAAGTTGAGCACCTGGCTTGCTCAGCAAGCACTCCGTTTAAATCGGCTCCTCTCCCTTGAGTGGGAGGGAGAGAAGCTGATTTAAATGGGGTGCTTGCTGAGCAAACCACGAATAATCAAAACCGCGAGAGTGAAAGCTGTGAATGTGGAGGGGCAACTGTATACATTTATGTTATTTAAACAATAAATATTGTGAAATGATGTTTTTTCCTCAAAGTGACACACCACCCAAGTTATGCTCAGTTTTTTGGCGAAGTTTGTCACACCAAGCTCAAAAGGTTGCTCATCACTGTTATAGTAGATAGTCCTGATTACCTACTCACTGATCACTTCACATTAGTGAAATTTTTTAGACTAAATATTGACCTTAGTGTTTTGTTTTGTTTTTTACCATCATGATCTCATAACACCTTTCTTCACCTTAATAGGGAACACTTCGTACCCTCACTCATCCCCACTTGGTCTCCTCCAATCCAAAGTCCACCCCTGGACCAAGAACATAAGAATTTTTAACAGAAATGCCAACTACAATATTTACCCATTGACAGCTGGTTGCAGGGTCTGCAGTCTGGTTTTAAGCAGGTCTAGAGGCTGGAACAGCAAAGTAGAGCACGTCCCACTGATAGAACCACAAACAAAAGCTTTCAGCACAGGATGCATCTTGAAAACAAAAACAAGAGAATGCTGGAAGAAAACTATAAGGAGGAGGAGAAAAAGAGATGTAGGCTTTAAATGGCATCCATGAACTGAAAAAGTAACATATTTTTTGCCCATATAACCACACTACAGATGTTATTCTAAGAGATTTAATAATATACAATTTGGAAACTGCTTTAATAAATAATATCAACTAAAACAAAAAGTGACCCATAATAAACTCCTACATCCAGCAGCATTTCTCTTGTCAGAACACATATGTCAAAGAATGACAAGATTTCTGATAACTGTGTGTAGTTTCAGGTTCTTTTGGCATATATAGTTGGCCCTCTACTTTCATGGGTTTGGCATTTGCAGATTTCATTATTATCGGATTTGATTAAACTCTACGAGCCTAGTGTGTGCTATGGCAACTTTTCACAGCAGAGCCACTTGTATGGAAATACTCATTTATATTATTACCACTCTTAAAGGAACTTAATGTGTTTCATGTGAAACTTCATGAAATATGGTGTTTGCTTAAGACACCCAGTGTACATTCTGGATATATTAACTTATTTTATAAGTAAATTGTTATCTTCAGTACAGTGACAGTGCAATTGTCTGCATAGTTACTTAAGACAATACTACCACTGTTTTTAACAAGGTTTAGTCCTAGGTAAGAGCAGCCTAAAATCTTCATGAACAAGATTACAGTACTTTAGTGTTTGGTACTCAACATCAAAGCAATCACCAAATATCACAAGATCTCAAATATCTGGCTAGCTAGCTCCCTTACCAGTAAAAAGATAATCTCAATGGTTTTTCCAGTTAGAATTGCAAATTCAAACACAGTAACGGTGTTACACACCCCCACCAAACTTAGTGTGGCTAATTTTTACCTGTGAAGCTATTTCATCTTTTCTTCCTTAATGGGTATTTGTGTGTGTAGAAAAAGGACAGAAGTAGCAGGAAAATAGAGGTTGTTGAAAAAAAAAACAAGTTGAAAAAAGAAAGGAAGAAAATGAATGTGGCAGGCAATAGCATAGTAAAAGCCTCATCTGGAAGCACAACTAAGCAGGCATTTGATTCATTGACAGTACTATTACCTCTCAACCCACCTAAAATCTGCTACCCAGAGTCAGGAGCAAAATAGTGACACAAAAAGCTGGGTACAGAACTATGGAATGAGGCAACTCTGAGCACATGCTCAACCTAGGAATTTCTTTTCAGAGCCAGAACAAATCCTTTCCAACACAAATCTATTTGTACTCCCCTCTTATCCCTAAGCTTTCTTGAATTCATCAGCCTGAGTTATGAAACAAAAGGATTTTTGTTGTTGCTATGGTTCAAAAGTTGGGTACTGGAAGCCCACACTAACCCACTGCAAATCAGCCAGAGATATACCAGTACATCCCAATCTACCTTTTCTCTGTGTTAGATAATGCACACACGTCAACATTCAGTAACACTTAAGTCCCATTAATATAAGCTGAAGATAATTAAGCAAGAGTTTCACTTTCCTCAAATGTTTATCTTTGTCTGAAATACATCCATGGGGTCACATTTTCCTCTGAACTTTTCAAGTCCAGAAGTATTTGTATTTGCTAGCCGTCATCTTTCTCACAAAGCACAGACAGTTCTTATTCCAGTTGTGGATTAGTCACTAGTACACTTTACAAGGGCATCCTTTGTGCCTTAGGTAGTTGGTGTTTTTATTCACATTCTCCCTTTGTTTTCCTCAGTCTCTTTCCTCTCCTAAACCCTTCACTCTTCCTCCCTTACACGCAAAGAAAATACTGTATTCCCCTCAAAACTGCTGGGAGAACTTCTTAGGAACAGTAAGGGGTGTGTTTCAAGAAAGCTATTTTCACCTGTTTTCATAAAGCAAACAAGCATTTGTTAATTCACACAAATATACACGTATCTACTCTACCCATGTACAGCTGGACACTTTATCTGTGCTCCGGATTAATGAACATGTTTGTACCAGGGTACATATCAGGAAGGAATGCAGGTACAGAAATCCTCACAGAATTTTCCTTGGGTTTGTTCCGGGCTGTGAGGCTGTGTTCTGGAATAGTTTCTTTCTGACATTTTGCCTGCATCTGTGGCTGGCATCCTCAGAGAATGATTCTGAGGATGCTAGCCACAGATGCAGCCAAAACGTCAGAAAGAAACTACTCCAGAACACGGCCTCACAGCCCAGAAAAAAACAAAGGAAAATCTATGCATGCTGGCTGTGAAAGCCTTCGACTTCACATCCTCACAGAAGTTTGTACATATGTACAGAAAGAGTGAACACGTGTACAGTATAAACATGTGAACACCCCTACAGTCAGTATCAAATTCAATAATCAATATCATATTAATTCAAGTCAACTTAAGCATATTTTACAGTTCATTTATTTATATAAGAATATAAATACAGTTGTCCCTTCATATCCGCTGGGTTTGGGTTCCAGAACCCCCCATGGATACTAAAATCCATGAATACTCAAGTCCCATTCTATGCAATGGGATAGCAAAATGGTGTCCCTTATATAAGATGGTAAAATCAAGGTTGGGTTTTTGGATTACAGTTGTCCCTTCATATTGGCTGGGGTTTGGTTCCAGGACCCGACCCCACCCCCCATGGATATCAAAATCCGTGGATACTCAAGTCCGATTATATGCAATGGCATAGCAAATGGTGTCCCTTATATAATAAGATGGCAAAATCAAGGTTTGCTTTTTGGATTATTATTTTTTAAAGAATATTTTCAAGCCGTGAATACTTAAATCCATGGATACCAAATCCGTGGATATGGAGGGACAACTGTATTATTTTTTAAAGAATATTTTCAAGCTGTGGATACTTAAATCTGTGGATCCCAAACCTGTGAATACGGAGGAACAACTATATTATTTTCTAAAGAATATTTTCAAGCCATGGATACTTAAATCCATAGATCCCAAATCTGTGGATACGGAGGGACAACTGTATTATTTTTTAAAGAATATTTTCAAGCTGTGGATGCTTAAATCCATGGATACCAATCCGTGGATACGGAGGGACAACTGTATTACTTTTTAAAGAATATTTTCAAGCTGTGGATGCTTAAATCCATGGATACCAATCCGTGGATACGGAGGGACAACTGTATTACTTTTTAAAGAATATTTTCAAGCTGTGGATACTTAAATCCACGGATACCAATCCGTGGATATAGAGGGACAACTATATTATTTTCTAAAGAATATTTTCAAGCCATGGATACTTAAATCCATAGATCCCAAATCTGTGGATACGGAGGGACAACTGTATTATTTTTTAAAGAATATTTTCAAGCTGTGGATGCTTAAATCCATGGATACCAATCCGTGGATACGGGGGGACAACTGTATTATTTTTTAAAGAATATTTTCAAGCTGTGGATACTTAAATCCACAGATACCAATCCGTGGATATAGAGGGACAACTGTATTATTTTTTAAAAGAATATTTTCAAGCTGTGGATACTTAAAACCGTGGATACCAAATCCGTGGATACAGTGGGACAACTGTATTATTTTTAAAGCGTATTTTCAAGCCCTGAATACTTAAATCCGTGGATACCAAATCCGTGGATACGGAGGGACAACTGTATAATAATGACTGATCAACATGAGTGGAAGGTGTTAACCATAACTGGGCTGATTTTGTTGAGGATTACAGTAGTATTTCCAAATACTAAATAATTAAATATGGAGGGAGGTTATTTATTAATAACTAGTGGGGGGGGAAGTCTGTTAATAATGAAATTTAAATGCAGGAAAACAATATGGTAGTTTTTCATTAAAAATTCCTGCTAAGCTGTTTTTCTTCCTCCTGGGCTTGCCCGCCCAAAAGAGGGGTCCCTGGTGCTGTGGAGGCCGCCCGCGCCCCCCTTTGCCCTGGGCCGTGCCTCAGACTCCCCGGGCATTCCCGTGCTTAAGGGGCCTTCGACCAACAACAGGCTGACTCGGGAGTAACCGCACCCGGGCGGCCTTTTGACTGCTGAGTCAACCTGCCTCAGCCCGGGCTGGAAGACCTCCGCCCGCCCGCCTGCCTTTCCCCACCCCAGAGGCCCCTCCTCAGCCTGGCAAAGAGAGAACGGGAGCAGGAGCGGGCACCTCCACCGACCCTCGCCGCCGCCTGGCCCCCTCTTCTAGGGGAAGCCTGGCCCGTCCCCGCCGCTCCGCACCAACTCCGGAGCTCCACCTCGGCTCTGGCTGGCGCAGCCATTGCCCTCCGCTTCCATCCGGGCCCCACAAACGTGACGCCAGAGGCTCGCCCTCTCCCGCCTGACCTATCAAGGAGACGGCGTCACCAAACCCCGTGAGGGGGGCGGCCTACTTCACTCTTTCTTCCCCGGGAGGCGCTTCACGAAGCTGTTGGGGAGGGGCTTGGAAACAGAAGCCCTCCAGATGTGCCTATCAGTGCTAGTAATCTATGTACAGTAGGACCCCCCCCCGTATCCACTGATTCATTATCTGCTGGTTTAATTATGCATGGGACACAAAACAGCGCACCTACCATAGAGTCTTCCTAGAAAACGTGTCCGCTCTAGCCATTTTCTAGGTCATCCAATGCAACTCTATGGTATTTAAAACCGGAAGTCCCGTTATTTTCAATAGTGTTTGCTATTATCCACAGTTTTCGGTATCCACGTGCCCCCCTAGAACCAATCCCCTACAGATATGGGGGTCCTACTGTAGATTTTTTTTTTAAAAAATTAAAATATAGTATTTTATATCCTATTTATTTTTATAGTATGTATAGAATCATAGAGATGGAAGAGACCACAAAGGCCATCTAGTCCAACACACTGCCATGCAAGAGCAGGCATTCAGTAATATCCGTGTAAACTTGGAATGGACAACTTTGGCTCTCCAGATGTGCCTTACTTGCAACTCTGATATTCTTTTCACAGTGGCTATGCTGGGTAGGGCTGGCAGTAATTATAGGCTAGTTGTCCTATGGGGGGCTGCAGTTGTCCATCCCTGAGGGGTCATTAAGTTTTAGCTAAATTAGAGTACATAGGTTACACAGCTGTGCTTTTTGCAACTATGCCTTGTTCAAAATGGTAGAGAGATTTTAAAGTTGAAGTCAAATTGGAAATACCAGCATGTAAAACATCTGATTAGAGTCAGCTGCTAGCAATCTGAAGACAGAATTTGCCAACCCAAAGACCAAGATGGGGTTAGAATGTCATTCCACTTAACGCCAGAGGAACCAGAGGAAGACTTCTAAGGCAGTGCTTCTGAAACTATTGATTTGGGCACCAGTGTTTTTTTCTTTCTAATGTGGCAGGTCCAGTAGTGTATGTTTATCCCATTGGCTACAACTGTTTGTTTTCCTCCTGGAAATACTTTGCAGAGCAGTAGCTGATGGCTTTCATACTGGCACTGATCCAGGGACCATCCACTTTGAGTAGCACTGATCTAAGGGATGATATTGTAAATGGCCAGAGATCTGATTGATGTTCATAGCCTAGCAGGTATGATGCGGAATTCCTTGAGGAACTTTTGAGAGGGACAGGTCTAGCTGAATCCCTATAGCTCCCTTGGCCGTCTTACTACACTTACTCGCAGGCCTCCAAGGGGCCCAAGGCTCGGAAGGTGTAGATAAGGAATTGGCATAATGCAAGCTAGAGACATTAGAGTTGTGCAGACATATCATGTAGCTAGCGCGTGTTCAGGCAGTGAAGCCTGTCCAGCAACACAAACCAGCCAATTAACAAGAGCTTGAGCAAAGCTAACCTGCCCGGCAACTAGATAAGAGAAGTTCTGCTTAGTAACATTTTTGAAGGCCAGAGATAGAGCAACATGATTGGTAGTTCAAGTAGCCATAGTAAGTGACCGAAGGAAATAAAACACTCCTGAAACAAAGAGAGGGGGCGGCAGTCTTTTTACCCGAGAGGGTGCTGTCCGCCCCAGCTGGTAAAAATAAAGAATCTCAACTTCTACTACGGGACTTTGGCTCTGTTCCTTTCTTGCGCCGTCCTCAGACCCTATATGTTCGGGTTTCCTTTGGGATTCCCGTAACATTTTCTGGGGGCTCGTCCGGGATTTGAAGGGACGGATCACAAGTGACAGAGTCCTAGTCTGACGATTGGTCTCACCGCATCTTCGTGCCTGCAGGATTCACCGAACCAGGTCATACGGCGAGAGGGATCCCGCATCAATTGACCGCTGGTGCCTCTTCGATGATGCCTGTTGGGCATTGAGACCGGTGCCGAACCTTGGTGGTTGATTGAGGTTCTTCGGGAGGACGTCCTGCAGCGCCTACTCTGTGACTCAGGCGAGTATGCTTGATTAAGTAAGAACACGTGGTGAATAGGTACCTGGGAAGTCGGGCTGGTGAGGGAGCCCCAAGATTCCAGTTCCGCACGATGGGGGGAGGTCAATCTAAGCAAGTAACCCCTCTGGATTGTATGTTACAAAATTGGTCAGAATTTAAGAGATATATAGATTCAGGAGGAAGGAGTAAAGGAAAATTAAGGACTCTTTGTCAATTAGAATGGCCAACCTTTCCCATTGAACCAAGGTGGCCAGGGATAGGAACTTTAGATCAGGGCATTGTGGACAAGGTGGCAAATTTTTGTGCCCAGTATCATCCAGACCAATATTACTATGCGTCTGCTTGGCAGACTATAGTCTATTTGAAACCCCGTCCGAGTTGGTTAGAAAAATGTAAATGTATGGTCCTCCAGACATTGCCACCTACTAATAATCCCTTTTTGCCTCTTCCGGATTCGGGTTCTCCGGAGGATGACCCTAGTAGTCCTACTGCCCCACCACCCTATGTACAGGCTGTGTACCCAAAACTGCCCACACCCAAGACACCCCCTGCGCCGTACCGAGACAAACTGCGGTCGGCAGATCAATCACAACCCCAGGTCGAGGAAATGCCGCCCTTGGAGGGAGAAGAGGAAGATAAATTGTGTCCTCTGAGACTTGTCAATCAGATGGTTCCAGATCCTGAAGGAAAACACAAACCAGAAATAATGGGGGTGTATCAGCATGTCCCATTTACTAGTAGTGACTTGTTAAATTGGAAAGCTTCCCGACCCCCATGGACACAGGATCCCACTGGCATGGCACAGTTGTTAGAAGGTGTTTTTCAGACGCATGACCCCACCTGGGCAGATATACAGCAACTTATGAATTGTTTGTTTACTACTGAGGAAAAGGCACAGATCATTAGCCAGGCTAGAGAAGAAGTGAAACATGATTACCCCACATACAAGGAAGGGGAGAGGCTCCTACAGATGCAGGAGGAGGCAGTTCCTTTACGTGATCCCCAATGGGATCCTAATAAGGCTGAAGGCAGGGAACATCTTACACGATATCATGAATACTTAGTGAAAAGTATGAGAAAAGGTCCACCCCGACCCATAAATCTGAAAAAGATATATGACATCCAACAGGAAAAGGATGAGTCTCCTGGAGCCTTCATAGAAAGACTGAAGGCTGTCTATCGACAGTATAGTCCCTATGATATGGATGATGATAAAGAGGATTCCCAAGGCAAGCAGGCTCTCAAGCAGAGCTTTTTGGCTCAGTGTGCCCCAGACATACGAAGAAAGTTACAGAAACAACCTGGGCTTGCCCACATGACTTTGGCAAGGATGCTGGAGTTGGCGTCACAAGTGTATGTAGGTAGAGAGGATGAGGAAGGAAAGTTCAAAAGGAGAGCGGGAGTGATAGCAGCAGTTTTTGGAGTAAATACCCCTGAGGGAAGGGGTAGAGGAAGGGGCAGAGGAAGAGGAAGAATAGGAAGGAATCAGTGTGCGATTTGCAAAAAGGAGGGACATTGGAAGAATGAGTGTCCAGAAAAAGAAAAAGGTGCTATACAGGCAGGGCAGAGAGGGCAAGAAAGAGGAGGTAGAGGAAGAAGTAGAGGACGTGGCTGGGGAAACCCACAGGGGTGGACGCCCCAAATGCAGGGAGCAGCAGCCACAATGACTATGGAAGCTATGAGTGAAGGAAGCTCAGGAGGAGGACAGGAAGAGTGGGAACCTCCGTTTCAGGAATAGGACAGACCGGCTCCCAAAGAAAATCACAGTTGTAAAATAGTAATTCCTGGTTGCCAGGAGCCATTGGTCAAGGTTAAAATAGGCAATCAGGAGGCCTCTTTTTTGTTAGACTCTGGAGCTGCAAAATCAGTGATCAATACCCCTATCGCCCCTAATGCCAAAACCACCACCCAGATAGTTGGAGCAACTGGAAAAAGGCAGAGTTGTTCCTATTTGCAAGCAAGGACATGTCAGTTGGGGAAACGTATGGTCACACATCAGTTTTTATACATACCTAGTTGTCCAGTACCCTTGCTGGGGAGAGATCTGCTGTGCAAACTTAGGGCACAGCTGACTTTTGAAGCAGATGGAACCATAGAGGCAAACTTTAGAGACCCTCCTACTTCTAAGTTAATGTTAACCTTGCCGGTTGAAGAGGAGTGGAGATTATACCCTGTGTTGTTAGATAGAGCTGATTGGCAGACCTTTGATGTGCCTGGCGTCTGGGCAGAAGACAATCCCCCTGGATTAGCTAAGGATGTGGTTCCAGTGATAGTGGATTTAAAGCCTTTAGCTGTTTCTGTAGCTATACCACAGTATCCCTTGCCGAGAGATGCGGTGAAGGGAATTGACGAACATTTACAAAGGCTTTACCAGTGGGGAATTGTAGTTGACTCTCAGTCCCCTTGGAATACACCACTTTTGCCTGTCAAAAAGCCAGATGGTTCTTACCGTCCGGTGCAGGATTTGCGAGCAGTGAATCAACGAGTGGTTCACATACATCCAGTCGTCCCCAACCCATATACCCTGTTGAGTTTGTTGTCACCAGAGTTGAAATGGTATTCAGTCATAGATCTCAAAGATGCGTTCTTTTGTGTCAGGTTGCACAAACATAGTCAGCCCATTTTTGCTTTCCAATGGGAAAATCCAGAGACAGGCCAGCGAAGACAGGTTACGTGGTCCCGTTTACCACAAGGTTTTTGTAATTCGCCCAGTCTCTTTGGTCAGGCATTGGCACAAGACTTGGTGCCATTGACACAGGGGGGAAACCCCTGGAACATATTGCAGTATGTAGATGATATTTTGCTGGCTACTGAAACTAGGAGTGAATGCCTAGAAGGAACAGGGAAGCTGTTACAATTCCTGTTTGAAAAGGGGTATAAGGTGTCCAAAAAGAAAGCTCAGTTGGTGCAACAACGAGTTAAATATCTAGGTTTTGAGATAGAAGAAGGGACCAGAAGGCTGGGAATAGAGCGAAAAGAAGTAGTCTGTGCTATCCCCACCCCCACTACACGAAGACAAGTTAGGGAATTCTTGGGAGCTGCAGGTTTTTGCAGGCTTTGGATACCCAATTATGCTGTTCTAGCTAAGCCCCTTTATGAAGCTACAAAAGGAACAAATGCTGAACCATTTGTGTGGGGGGAGCAACAACAAGAATCATTTCAGAAGTTAAAAGAGGCTTTGATGAGTGCACCCGCCTTGGGGCTACCAGACATGGAGAAACCTTTTGTTTTATATGTAGGCGAAAGGGACGGTATTGCAATAGGAGTGTTAGCCCAGACCTTAGGGTCTTGGCCGCGACCGGTAGCCTACCTTTCTAAACAAATGGGCCCTGTTGTTAAGGGATGGCCACCCTGTCTGAGAGCAGTGGCAGCAGCAGCTCTTTTGGTAGAAGAAGCAAACTAATGAACCCAACCACTATGTCTCTTCGCTTACAAGAAAAAGGGGGGAATGAGAGGGACAGGTCTAGCTGAATCCCTATAGCTCCCTTGGCCGTCTTACTACACTTACTCGCAGGCCTCCAAGGGGCCCAAGGCTCGGAAGGTGTAGATAAGGAATTGGCATAATGCAAGCTAGAGACATTAGAGTTGTGCAGACATATCATGTAGCTAGCGCGTGTTCAGGCAGTGAAGCCTGTCCAGCAACACAAACCAGCCAATTAACAAGAGCTTGAGCAAAGCTAACCTGCCCGGCAACTAGATAAGAGAAGTTCTGCTTAGTAACATTTTTGAAGGCCAGAGATAGAGCAACATGATTGGTAGTTCAAGTAGCCATAGTAAGTGACCGAAGGAAATAAAACACTCCTGAAACAAAGAGAGGGGGCGGCAGTCTTTTTACCCGAGAGGGTGCTGTCCGCCCCAGCTGGTAAAAATAAAGAATCTCAACTTCTACTACGGGACTTTGGCTCTGTTTCTTTCTTGCGCCGTCCTCAGACCCTATATGTTCGGGTTTCCTTTGGGATTCCCGTAACACTTTTTATAAATCTAGTACAATTGTCCCTTCATATTCACTGGGGTTTGGTTCCAGGACACCCCATGGATACCAAAATCCATGAATATTCATTGAAAGTCCCATTATATGCAATGACATAGCAAAATGGTGTCCCTTATATAAGATGGAAAAATCAAGGTTTGCTTTTTGGATTATTTTTTAAAGAATATTTTCAAGCCGTGAATACTTAACTCCGTGGATACCAAATCCGTGGATATGGAGTGACAACTGTAATTAATTTTAAATGGCTAATTTTAATAGCATTTATGGCTTTGGCTTAAAAAATACTGTAATTATATTAGCTTACAGTATTTTCTTTTGATATAACTTGCACGCTTTAAATATTTTGTTTTAAAAAGCTTGTTCAAAAAGGGATTTTTAAAAATCTGAAATCAATAAAGACTTAGAAATCTATGAAGAAACCATAGAAACCATATACTATCTTGTGGTGCTTGTTCTTAAAAAATTTAAAATAAACATTATTATCATTTAGCAGCTATGTTCTATATTCATTTTCTTCTTTGTTCCATAGATAGAACCACATTAAAAGAATTTATATGACAGAGTTTCTGTTTATAGTATCATATGTAGATCACTTTAGTGTACATAACTGTCTTGACAGTTCCATGTTTGGTAATATACTTTCACTCATCAAGTGTGCAAACAGACTACTTCTAGAGATGTTTTATATTTCCCTTCATGCTATCACTGCAAATGAGTATACATGAAGAAAAATCTAAGTTTTTTTTTTTTTTTAACCAGCAAACAGTCAGCAGAATCCAGGGCCGGTTTAAGGAATTTTGGGGACCCCTGCAATGCTTTATTTTGGGGGCCCCATATGTTTATCTCAGGTCAATGTAACCTAACCTATTCACAATACAGGCTGTTCAGATTTCAGTAGGACCCCCGTATCCACGGATTCATTATCCACAGGACACAAAACAGCACACCTACCATAGAGTCTTCCTAGAAAATGTGTCCTCTCTAGCCATTTTCTAGGTCCTCCAAGGCAACTCTATGGTATTTTAAACCAGAAGTCCCATTATTTTCAATGGCGTTCACTATTATCCAGTTTTCAGTATCCACGCCCCTCCAGAACCAATCCCCAGTGGATAAGGGGGACCTACCGTATTACATTATTTGCCACCAATAATTCAGTTTAGCAATTAACATAATGGTATAGATTTCCTCAAAGAAAAGAAAGAGTGGACTACAAGCTGAACATGAGTTATAAGTGTGATGCAGCAGCAAAAAAAGCCAATGTGATTCTAGGCTGTATTAATAGGAGTATAGTGTCTAGATCAAGGGAAATAATAGTACCACTCCATTCTGCTTTGGTCAGACCTCACCTGGAATACTGTTTCCAATTCTGGGCACAACAATTGAAGAAGGATATGGACAAGCTGGAATGTGTCCAGAGGAGGGTGACCAGGATGGTGGGAGGTCTGGAAGCCATAATGCCCTATGAGGAGCAGCTTAGGGAGCTGGGTATATTTAGCCTGGAGAAGAGAAGGTTGAGAGGGGACATGAGAGCCATGTTTAAATATTTGAAGGGTTGTCATACCGAGGATGGAGCAAGCTTGTTTTCGGCTGCTCCAGAGACTAGAACATGGAGCAATGGGTTCAAACTACAGGGAAAGAGGTTCCACCTAAACATGAGGAAGATCTTCCTGACAGTAAGAGCTGTTCAGAAGTGGAATACACTGCCTTGGAGTGTGGTGGAGTCTCCTTCTTTGGAGGTTTTTAAACAGAGTTTGGATGGCCATCTGTCATGAGGGATTTGATTGTGTGTTCCTACAGGGCAGAAGCCAATTGGATGGGATGGCTGTTGGGGTCTCTTCCAGCCCTATGATTCTATGATACTAGGCTGCATTCAGAGCCTGGGAAAGTTACTCTTGGATTACACCTCCCAGAATCCCCCTGCCAGCACCCTTCTCAATGTCTGGTTGCATTGTTCCTTTTCCAGCATTCTCCAGCCCAGTAGTCCTTAACTTAGGGTCCTTGATGTCCTCACAGGGGGTCCTCAAAGCTTGAAGGCTGCTTGGTCCTCCTCCTCCCTGTAGTGGAGCAGCCACATGACAGGAACCAAGGCAAAGGCTGGCTGGCTGGCTTGGCCTGCACATTGCCATTCAATCCACTCCAGCCACAAACTTGCAGGAAGAAACAAGAGTGCCTCTGAGGGAAAGTTTAATGGATGATGTAATTGTATTGTTGTTGTTGTTAGCTATTATTATTAGCTATTATTATTACGGTTTTAAATCTTGAGTTAAGTCTTGGGGCAACAAAAGATATTTAAAGTGGGTCCCTGGTAAAGAAATGTTAAGAACCACTGCTCTAGGCCAATGCCTCTCACTTAACACTAATGGGATACTAGTGTGTTTTAGTGACAACAATAAAACCATTGTTCCCAGTAATATTACTCCAAATTTTTATTTATATTCTTTATTTTCTTTTGTTAAAAGAGCTAGAGTGTTGTAAAAGTTTCAGCATTGCACTATGACTGTAGAGACCAGGGTTTGAATCCTTACTCAACCATGAATACCCACTGGCTGACCTTGGGCAAGTCACACTCTCTCAGCCTCAAAGGAAAGCAAAGGCACACTCCCTTTGAGCAAACCTTGCCTAGAAAACTCCATGGTAGGTTTGCCTTAGTCAGAAATGACTTGAAAGCACATAGGCAAACACACACAAATTTCTTTTGCAGGCTGAATTCAGTTGGCAGCAAGGGGAGGAAGCTGAAGAAGACCAAGGGGGAAAGGGTGGGAGGGCAGAGACCCCAGGAAACCATGTTAAGAGCAGCTGGAAAGATGGGCTGGAGTGGATCTATGTGGAAGGAAGGAAAGGGAAGAAAGAAAGAAAGAAAGAAAGAAAGAAAGAAAGAAAGCACTTTCTGAGGGAAAGATCTCTCTCTCACACACACACACACACACACCTCTCCGGCTTGCCTTTTGACGATCCTGGGAGGGGCGAGGGAGCAGCAAACTCGCTCCAGCCTCAGCTGCAGGGAGGGCAGGTCCTTCTTTCTCTTTCGGGAGACACTTTGTTTTTGTTTTGTATTTTAAAGCCAACCGGAGGCGGGGGCCCTGCCTGTGTGGGGCCCCCCGCAGATGCTGATTTGGTGGTATGGTTAAACCGGCCCTGGCAGAATCTATTCTTTTATAAGAAAAAAATCAGAAATATTTTTTTAAGATCCATTTAACATCTAGAAAAGAGAATGAGTAGTAACAGAAGGTAAGATTGACTTGTCTTGATTTCTGGTGACCCCTTGGCTGTGTCACTGGTGACCCTACCCTTCTATCCCACCAGGCCTAGTGGGCATAAGCAACCATTATCTAGTACTGAAAGCTAATTAACTACGTCAAATCTCAATGTACACCTGCACCCTGAGCCTTTATTTTGCACAACTTTATAGACCTTGGTGTGCTAGTAAAAAATGAAGAAGATTCTACAGGCCAGAAGGCTCTCACACCCTTGATTGCTTGAATCTAGGCTGCCGTTTACACAATGAAAATGTAGTGGGAAGAATTCGTGTCGAACCCTAGTTGTTTGCACGTACATTGTGTTGGTTCCAAGCTATTAGGAAGGGGGGGCACCTTTTATCCCTTAACCAGTGGGACTTTCGGTCCTGCGGTTTTAGCAATTTTTAAAAAAGGCACAGGAGGATTCGGAAAATCGGGTGTGTAAACAACCCGGGACAAGATATCTCGGTACTAGGTGATGACCGGAAATTGTGGTGGCCACGGGCGGGCACTTGGCAGTAAGGGGGGTGGGCTACCTGCCCCTTTTCAAAAACATCACAAAGTTGAGGAGGCAATCCTCCATTGTTCTCCTGCCCATCACCTGTGTGGTCACTCACCGCGATGGAAGGTGAAAGCGCTCCTCGTCCCAGGAAAGGTGGCCGCGGTATCTCCTGGTCCTACTCAGAGACCGGAGACCTTTTGGCAATATGGGGCGAGCAGAAGGTGCAAGAACAGCTGAGGGGGTCCCATAGAAATATCAACCTCTGAAAAAATTGCGGCCAGCATGAGAATCAAAGGGCATGATCACACCGCATAAGAGTGTAGGACGAAGATGAAACTGATGCATAAGTATTATCACCGGGTCAGCAATCACAACTCAAAAAGTGGCAACAATGCAGCCACGATACCCTTCTATAAAGAGCTCCACAAAATTCTTGGTGGTGATGCCAACTACCACCTGAGGCACCTGGGTACCACCACCGACATTGTCTGTATGCCACATAGGTCAGTGACTCCCCATCACGCTCCCCTCCCAGAAGAAGAAGTGGACATGCCCCCGCCATCCCAGGAGAACTTGCAGGGATACTCAGAGGAACTTTTCTCAACTCCCCCCAGGTAAGGGAATTTTTTTTTTCTTTTTAAAAAGACAGGATGCAGCTTGTGAAAAATTGAATAAATAAGTGTTCGGTTTTCAAACTTTGAGCAATGGGAAGTCACCGTGTTAAATTATGTAATGCACATACACGGCATGATGTGATGTTATGAAGCCTCAATTTAAAAAAAAAATTAATTAGGTTTAATTCCAGTTAAGCCGTGCTGCACTATCTTCTCTATTATGTGAAAACTTGAATTTTTAGCTTTCCATTTCCCTTCTTAAAACCACACTGTATGCATTTTATTTGTTTATTTGAACAGTTTTTGTTCCTTGTGTTTCTCCAAAAGTAAGATTACCATACACAATGTTTATGTGTTAACACTCCATGCTGCTTTGGTATGCAAATGATGGCAGATAAAGCCAAGTGGTGCTTTGCAGTGTTTGTGTTGGGCGGTCATAAAAGGATACATGCTTCTCATCACTTTAAGGATGGCGAACCTCAACTATATTTCTTGCCAATTCCCCCTCCCACAGCTCTGTGTTCTGATTGGGAATTTACCCAAATAGATGCTAAATTTTATTTGGATTGCTTTCCCTACCACTAATATGTACTTTTCTCCTTTCTTATTCAGAGGACACTGCTACCCAGGGTTCTGATGAAACAGCACTCACTTTAACCTTAACCGAAGTACCAGAGGCAAGCTTGGCTCTCACCCAAAGTGACAACATCACTGCTGATGCCGTGGGGGAAACAGATACAGTGTGGGCTACAACACCCGCTCAAAACAATATGGGTGGGGGCGTAATATAGAAAGGTTTTATTTATTTATTTATTTATTTATTTATTAGTTAGTTAGTTAGTTAGTTATACCCCACCAGCCACAAGGCTATCAGAGCGGCTTACAAATTGTTTTAAGCAATAGCTATTTACACATCTACACTGCATTAAACAGTTTCCAATGTGTGTTAGCTAATTGCCCCCACAAGCTGGGTACTCAATTTACCGACCTACGGTAAAAAGTAAAAGCCAATGTGAGGACTGCATACACCAGCACCAGAAAGGAGGGAAGCGGTGAAGAGTAAGAAAGGTAGCAGTGGCACTGCTGAATCCTTCCTAGTCCCTTATTTGTATGAAAGTTTGAAACAGCTCAGTCAGTAAACCTGGGTACAGAATCACAGTTCCTTATATTTTCATATGTTGTTTTGCATTGCAACTATTGGTGTAGGTATACACAGTTGGCAGTGTCTTGTGCCCAAAGAGAGCATTGGACCAGATGTGATTCATACTAGATTGACTGCTAGAAGATAATCTCAGACTATGCATGTATGATTTGAGATGACCCACAGCTTATTATGGGGTACACACCTAGATCCTTGCTCTGCTCAAGGCATTGGGTTATACTTGCTGTGGGCACACTCACCTGAAAATATCTTGCATCCAAAGAGAGTTTTGGGCCAGATGCCTTCAGTTTCATTGTGTTAAGGTCACCATCCTGGATGTGTGGACAAAACTGAATTATCAGTGGTTAAATTAAAGGAAATGCTCAAAGGCTGTCTGTGGCAAGGAGCCTCATGCTGCTGATGGTGCTATGCATGCGTACATGCACGCTTCTCATACTGTGATGTCAAGGAGGAAATGCTTCTGAGGAGAAGGGTCATGTAGAGGTTTCCACCTGCACCTTCCTCAAGAGTTGGTGGCCCTTACCATCTACAATGACCCCCATTTCCCAGTTGTAGTGTGAGTGAAGAAGAGGGTGGCATGTTGTTGGTGTTGCAGCCCCTGAGATGCTTGCCTTGGTCCTGCCAACCAAGACACAGGCAAGGGGGAGGACCAAGGCACCCCTTCCCTCAGGTGTGAATGGGGCAGGCTCAGCAATCTCTTGACCCAGCAATACCTCCAAACTCAAGCTACTCCCACATAAGGCCAGCCCTCCAATGTAGGAGCTCATACATGTGTGTATGATGGGGGCCCTGATTCTGAAACTCTCCAGGGCCCCAACCATCTGGAATGGGATGATTCATTGCACCCAGTTCAGCACTGCCAATTCAGTGTTGCTGGTTTAGTAAGCCCAATTGATCATGGCTGGTTCAATGTGGACGATTGTGTACAGCTGTTTCAGTGCTGATCAGATTGGTCCATTCAACACTGCTCTTTCAGAGCAGGGGGAAGAAATTAATGGAGAAGGGGGAAATGATGTCCCGATGATGTCAGAGGCCATGTACTTGACAGCATTGGGTTCTCTTCTCTGCCCCCATCCAAGTTTCCCCCTCTTTATACTCTACTTTGTCTCTTCTACCTTTTTCCCCCACCTCAGATATTGGGGAAAGGTTACACACCCTCAAAACTGCAGTGGACTCTCACCTTTGCACACATATGTGCGTGTGTGCACACACATACACACAAAGGGGAGTGTCCCTTTCCCCTGATAGGAATTGCTTGCAAAGAGGAAGGCTAGCTGTTCATAGGGATTTAGAATGTTGTTGCTTTCCTCACCCTCCTCCTGGATCAGTCCTTTTGGATCAGGGCCCTTCCTCCTATCCCAGAGCAGCACTACTGCAAAGTCAACCCCATCAACTTGATGACATCAGGCTCTCCCTCTTCCCGAGATAATCATGGTTTGCCCAGGATCGCAGCCTTGAAGGAGGGCAGAGGGCCAGTAGGCTTATTCAAGTTTAAGTGCCACTGGGCTCCATTTGGGTGTACTTGGGAGTAAAGCAGCTGAAGGTCAGGCTTGCAGGGATTCCAGCCTAGATGGGGTTGGCTGGGTGGGAGAGGGCAAGGGCCCATGTGTGTCCGTGTACGTGTTGGGTGCAGGAACTCTAATCCCATCTCCCCCTGTCTTCCTGAAAGAGCTGCTTGTTTAAATTGCTGTGCTAAAAGAGTGGCATTGAATCATTTGACACCATTAGTGCTGAAACAACTGCGTGCAATCAGGCATGCTGAACCAGCCACACTGAAACAGCCATGATCAACTGGCCATGCTAAACCAGCCATGCTGAATCAGCAGGATTGACCCAGCCACAATGAATGGTCCTAGACCCGTATCACATGACCCAAAGCTTTATGTGAATTCTTGGTTTGCAGTTATCCATCTGATGTCATTATACGCTCAAGTGTGTCATGCAAAACCTAAATATTTTATTGAAAAGCTTTCTTGTTTAGTGTGAAGAGGGCAGCCCCCACCACTTCATGGGGTAATCCAAAGCTTATTTGGAGGCATTTCAGTCATAAACCTCAGTTCTTTATTGAGTTTACTGATTTAACTATAACTTTCATTTGAATATGGAGCACATAACCAGTTTCAGCACCATCGTGATTTCCCTTATTGCTGTCTAGGGGCTATGAGAAGCACCAAAGGGAAAGCATCCAAGAAACCTGAACCATGCTTCTTTCAGACTACAACTCCTAGAATCTCTCAGCCAGCATACCAGGTTCCCATCCTGGCTGGGAAACCAACAGTTGAGCCACAAGGTATACAGAAAACCCCCACACACGGACAGATACCTACACAAGAACTCCAATCATTACCCAGGACAAAAAAGAAGTACAATAAAAACATTGCTAGACTGCACAAAAAGGATCTGTGAACCCTATACCTGGAGGATGAACTGAAGCACCTAAACTGCACTCTGTACTAATGATTACTCCAGATCAGATATCACAAGAGCAGCCAGACCCAGAAAAAAGCATAGGAATGAAGAAGAAAAACAGCCACCCAAAGGGAAGGTATTTTTACCATACATCAAAGGAGTCACAGTCAGAATAGGGAAACTGATGAGGAAACACAACCTCCAAATGATCTACAGACCAACCAAGAAAGTCCAAAAAATGCTACACTCAGTGAAGGACAAAAGAGACCCTCCCACAGCTGCAGGAGTTTACCACATACCATGCAGCTGTAGATAAGTTTACATAGGGACAACTAAACACAGTGTGCAAACACGAATCAAGGAACATCAGAGACACTGCAGACTGGGCCAGCCAAAAAAATCAGCAGTAGCTGAACATGTTATAAACCAACCTGGACACAAAATGTTATTTAAAAACACAGAAATTCTGGACCAGGCCAACAGCTATCATGTCAGAATGCACAGAGAAGCTATTGAAATCCACAAACACCTGGACTTCAACAGGAAAGAAGAAACCCTTAAAGTAAACAAAGTTTGGCTACCAGTCCTGAAAAACACCAAAATCAAAACTCAACACATGCAAATGAACTTCACCCATGGACAGGGGGATTTCCAGCAGACAATGGACCATTAACCAAACAGGCACTAATCCTCCTTGCATATCTCCTCCCAGGAACTAGCCATTCAAATACACAAATTTACATATCCTCTCCAACAGGGACTCACAGTATACAAACCCCACACACCCCTACCCAGCCATTCTCTGAAGATACCAGCCACAGATGCAGACAAAACATCAGGAATAAACTCTTCCAGAACACGACCTCACAGCCTGCAAAAAAAAAAAAAAACCACGAAAAACCTATGGATGCTGGCCATGAAAACCTTCAACTTCAGTGCCTAGATTTTTGATGAAGGCAAAAACGTCTTCTAGTTTTCTCAGATGCAGATCTGACATCAGAGATCTAAATCTGTGATAAGCTCCCCCAGGAGTTTTCCAGTTACATATGGGGAACAATGACTTGTTTGCCTTAAGGTCACCATAAAACAATAAACATAATAAATATATGGCTGAGACTAAAGTCACATTCCTCCCTGAAGTGGGGAATCATAGTACCCCAGGTCCGTCAGGTTATTTTGGTACTTGTAACAGAAAATGCCACAAGGACATCTACCCACTGGTACTAAAATTATAACAATACATTGAATAACTAACATTTTGGTACGCTTTCATAACAATGGGCATGTCTTCATATAAGCCACTCTCTTGAGGGCTTGATAGTCAAAAGTCATGTCATAATCCTGCCTCATTTTCTCAGGCCAATGCAACAAGTGTGGACCTTCCCACAAAGTTGTGGTTAGCCAATGTAAGATCTCCTGAGGAAGCTGTTTGTTTCCTTTGCTAAACTTGCAATGAGGAAATGGTTACTTACAGCATCTCCAGCCAGAGTTCTGTCTATAGTATAAAGCAGATGGCCAGATAACCATCCAAACTGGAAGGGAACCTATTTCATTTAACCAAAGTGGAGTGTACTAAGAGAAAGGTAAGAAACTCTGTATAATATTTGAAAGACAACACTGCAAAGAGAAGAAAATTGCTCAGGTTCTCCTTCCCCATACATATATTACTCACTAGGTACCTGCCTCACATGATCTCAAATGTAGCTAAATGCTTAAAAGTAAATATTCAAACTGATAACAGATTGGAGGAGTTTTAGGGGATTGATTTTATAAGTTTTGTTCCATTCATTAATTTATTAAATTTGCTAAAGAATTAAACAACAGTTCTGCAACAAAAAACATACAATAATTTTTAAATTATACATGTATGTGGTATTGTAGAACACTTAGAAGAGGAATTCCCTGGATGGAAATGCTTCCTTTGAGTTAAGTTGGCTCTTTGCAGTTTTTTTTTTAAAGTGCTTTTATTAAAACCAGGCATTATTCTAATGTGTAACATGCTGGACACAGATGCTCTCTATGCATCTGAGAAAGTAGACCCACTTCTTTCTCTCAGTTTCAAAGGTGCTGCAGTATCCCTTTGCATGCTGGTCACATTTTATGCAGTAGGATAATGAAATTTGCATTAGGAAATAGGTTTTTGTGCAGTTGGCAATACGTGTTTTAATCGTGAACAAATGCATGAGAAAAAGATAAAAGAACATTTTAAAAGATTAGCATTTGCTTTCAATTTTTAAACCTTACATTAATAATATATAATTGGGATCAACTATCTGATTGGTCTGTCTTTGATGAAGGTGAATTTATGTGTGAAGGTAAATCCATTTACCGTACTTTGGATCTAGCCATTGCTGCAAGCATTGACAATTGCATCCAGGACTTCTTTTGCACCATGGCTGCACAGTTCCCTGGCACCTAAAAAGTACTGTTTTCCTTACCAGATTTTGCAATAACTTTAACCATTACATAAATTTTGTTAGTTCGGTTTGGTCCACACTACCCTTGTATGCTGGGGACCCTGGCTATATATTTTCTGTCAGTGTCTCAGTGCGAGTGTTTCTATCATGATCATGCAAAATAATCTATGGTATCAAATGGATTGTAGAGAATAATTACTTTCATGGTAGCAGCCTTCTGGCTTTTTGTGCAAGGGAGTGGAGGTTAGAACAAACCCTAATGGGAATAAAATGGTATTAATCTGTTTGCAGTTATTCACAGGCTCCTTTCTAGAGGATCAAAAACTGTGTCTGAAATACTGCAGCACACCAATATATATGGGGGAGAATTAAATTATATCATTGAGTGATTTATCTCATTGTACAAACTGTTAGAAAATGGAATGCTTGCTACAGAATTTGAGTATCACTATAAAAATTCATAGAGGTCAAGTTGAAGCACTGATTCAGATCATGGTGTGGAACTATCTAGTGCTATGACTAGAAAAAGAAAAGGGTTTGGTTTGTATATGGACGTAGTTATACTTAGAGAACACTACAGTTGCCCCTCCACATTCACAGTTTTGATTATTTGCGGAAAGCCGCCTACCCCCCCTCTCCCCACCCCGTCCCTTCCCAAGGCAGCAAGGGTCCCCCTTCGCCACATTGGAACAGGCAGGGGGAGTGGGAGTGAGTGGCGACGAGGGCTTCAGGAGCCCCCGTCGGCACTTTGGGAAGGGCGAGTGGGTGGGAGTGAGTGGCGATGGGGGCTTCAGGAGCCCCCGTCGGCACTTTGGGAAGGGCGGGGGGTGGGAGTGAGTGGCAACGGGGGCTTTGGGAAGGGCGGGGGTGGGAGTGAGTGATGACTGGGTGGGTTGTTGCAGGTGAGTTGGGGGAGGACTATTATTATTTGCTGTTTTTTCACATTCGCGGGGGTCTTCCGCCCCTAACACCCACAAATGTGAAGGGACGACTGTAGTTTAAAACAGGACACTTAACTGAACTGTGACTAATTTATCCCATTAATTTTAACGGGTCAGTCTTATGCATGATAAATTTGGCATAAGATTTCAGATCATTCCATCAGATGTGTAGACTGCTGTTCATGACCACTTATGCCAAATAGAAACTTGTCAATTTTTAAGCTATAAGACTCTTTGTTGACTTTAAAACAGCCAATATTAATTGCTTCCACATCATTAGGATAATATGTCTTTGGATCCTCATACCTGCTCAGGCTGGTTTATCTGCACGGCAACCACCTATCAGCATCTGAAAGCATGGTTTTCGTATCTCCCAGCCCTCATTCATGAAGTGGCTAAATGGCAAGCCATTCACAGATTCAGCCTTCCCACATGCACTGTAGGGAGATTTTCAGATGCGATTTTCGGCAGGATATAGAGCAAAATAGCTCCGTTGCTGCCGCGCGGCAGAGGAGCTGTTTCGGACGACACCGTCCCTCTGCCGAAACCCTCCGTGTCACTTCCGTGACAGAATGGAGGAAACCGCATCATATTTCACTCATGGGCAACAATTGTAAATGAAATACGATGCGGTTTCCTCCATTCTGTCACGGAAGTGACACGGAGGGTTTTGGCAGAGGGACGGCGTCGTCCGAAACAGCTCCCCTGCTGCGCAGCAGCAATGGAGCTGTTTTGCTATATATCCTGCCGAAAATCGCGTCTGAAAATCTCCTAGGAATAAGAATACTGACCTGTAGCACAAGGAACTTGTAAAGATAACCAAGTTAATGCACACCTACCTTCCCCAGTCTGGCACTCTGTAGATGTGCTGAGCTACAAACTCCACCAACACTACAGCATGGGAGGGAGTGGATGGGGGTGGTGGGAGTTATAGTTCAACACATGTAAGATTGTGAGTTTGGGAAGAGAAACCTGTGTGGAGCACTTTAAACACTTAGAAGTATTAATAAAATGCATATGAGGAAGAAAAGATGATGATGATGGCCATTACTGGTGGTGGGAACAGAAGTAGTGTTGGACTGTTACACTGCTGAACTGTTTGGATGCACTGAAGATACAACTAAGTAAAAAGGATAACACAAGAGGAAAATATCCTTACTAATGTTACTTCACCATGTATTTTTTTGGGGGGGAGGGTAATTTTTAAAAAATCATATCTATACTATAAAGTGATAACTCTGTTCTTAGTAACTATGACAATTGATAAAAATAACCATTTTATCTGTTCCTCATGTAAACTTAAGGTTTTCTAAGTTTAAATGTATACATACGATCTTATTTCATTAAAATGTACAAGAATCATGCTGCAGAGAATACCCAATAAGAACACTATTTCTTAACAGTTCTTCCAATGAATTATAATATTTGCCCCATATTCTGTAAACATGCTCAACTCACATGAACTCATAATGTATAATAAAACATGTGCAGGTTTTAAGCATTTTGCTTCCATAAATTCTTTATGGGGTTCTGACCTATGGTCATACAGTAAAATATATTACTAGAACTACATGTGTACAGTGACAGCTGGTGGCTTCCATGTCAGACGGTGAATCTGCCTCAGATTTTATTCCAAACTTTAAAGGAGCTATCCAGGGTGCTAAACCTACCTTGGGGATAGAGTTCAACACTTTAGATGGCACCTTCAATGTCTGGATTAAAGCCTTTAGAGGACTCGCCTTGCCACTGACACAGACTCCATCCAAAAACATTGCATAAATATTTTACCTCCATTTGCCAAGCAAGTCTGATTTTTGTAGGCTTTCTCCAATCATTCTTTCTGCACTGGTAAAGTGCATAAGTTCCACCCACAATTTTACAGCTACTGAAATTTGTTCTTGTTCTTTGCATCAAATTTCAGGAAAATAATTTCATAATTTCTCCTGAATATGTAACCTATGCAGGTGAGCTAACATTTGGCTTCTTTCTAATATAAACATCAGAAAAATGTATCTGCCACACTTAGCATGCACCCAGTCTAATTGTATACTCACTTAATCTACTGTTTTAGCTGCTGATGGGAATTCTCCAAAGTTTATTATTACTGTTCAGTTTAACAACATATGCTGTCTAGTGGTGGACATTGTCTGGCTTGTGGTACTTTCACCAGTGGGCCAGATGAAGTTGACCATTGGATCTTGGCCACAGTATGTTGGTAGAGGTAATCTCCCTTCCCCTTGGAGCTTGCCTTTCTGTACCCTAAAAACCTGCTCCCAAACTTCAGGGCAGGCTGAACTACATGGCACCATGTAGGAGAAGAGAGAGGAAACAGCAGCCTTGATGGAAATGGGCTGCTAGAGTGAATACACAGTTAGATCCTGGCCCATAAACCCAAAACATTTACACTCCACTGATACTCACTTTTTCTTTCAGAGAGTTCTCTTAGCCCATATTGTTTTTATAACAACAAAAATTGCAAAATGTCTAATGTATACATTTGTAGCTAAAAGGGAGGGGCTCTGTATAACACTCTTTGAACAACTTCCGCTAATGAGACAACCGTTTGTTGACAGAAGTAGGAAAAAATAACTGGTTTTTTTATAATATCAAGTTGTTACAGTTCCAGACCGCACCTATTCACTCCCCAAAATGGAATAGAGACTAACGTAAAACGAAAAGAAATTAGGACTATAAACACAGATGAAAATTTAAAAATGTCTTGAGTCTATATATAGTATAGGTAATATATACTATCAAAGGAACTTGTGCCTTCAAGTCACCTGTCGACTTATGGCAACCACGTGAATTTCATAGGTTTTCTTAGGCAAGGAATACTCAGAGGTCCAGTTCCTTTCTCTAAACTATAGCCTACAGCACCTTGTATTTGTTGGCATTCTCTCATCTAATTACTAACCAGGGCTAACCCTGCTTAACTTCCAAGATCAAACAGGATCTGGTGCCTTTAGGCTTACTTCATGTGGTTATATTTATCCCTCAAACATTCAAGAAATTGTTTCACAATCTGAACTTTAAAAAAAATAAAATAAAATTCAACCTAGCTATCAGAAGAGGAAGATAAAGCTAAAATGACATTGATTTTACTTCATTTCAGTCAAAATGCATTAATTCCTTTTTTTGGAATCCTGTTGAGAACTTGGCCCAATACATTTGGTGTAAGGCACTTCTTGGAGCAATACACAGCAGTGGTGGGAGGGAAGGCAGACAAAGGTGCCCTGTTAGATCCCAAGTCATTTAGGAGCTAATAGGGCAGCTTTCTCTCCTGACATAGATGGCTTGTGCTGCTGTTTCCCTCCATCATCAGCCATGGGCATTTTACCTCTGCTACTGAACTGCCACCCACACTGGTTAATTATGTGGGTCAACAGAGTTACTGGTGCTTTGAAAGCTGAGATGCTGGCCAGTGTGCCTAGGAAAGAGAGGAGGCTTAAACTCCCTCCTCCCCACCCCCATGATCTCATAGTCAGCACCATTGCTTTGGCACCATAACAAATGCTTTCTTCTCACAAATAAATCCACCTTAGATTGACCATGGCATCTTCACTTGCTTGGGAGTAAGCCCAACTAAATTCTGTAGAACTTACTTCCAAAAGCAGAAAATCAAGACTGCACATCACCTAGAAAGGAATCATATCAATGAGGCTGTAATATTAAGAGAAAAAGAAAACCTTTATAACATTCTTAGTGAAATAATTGGCATATACCTATAATATAAGCCCTGCAATGATTTAACCCACTATTCATATAAGAGGTACAATAGACAATTGAGGTTGCTGAGCAGAAAACTGTTTCTCCATGAGAAAGTTGTAAGACAGTAACTCACCACAAAATAAAGAGCATGTTTTTAAGGAACAACTTAGTCATTTTGCTGTAGATTCTAATGTACGCAAGATACCAACCAGTGTCTTTTTCAAAAATATGTGAAATGTGTATTTGAAGCAAATATTAAACCCAAAAGATCCGATCCTTTTACTGTCTGTTGTATTATCCAATAATTTTCTGTTTCTTGTTTCCAAACTTTTGTCTTAAGTCTCCAGGAAGGATAGACTGTTATTCCATTGTTTGGATTTAAACCCAGAAGTACAGAAGAAACTGCTGGCAGAATTTGTGACAGCTAGGTGACAACATTTGGAAGAAGCTGAAAGCCATTTCAAAAAGGCAGGATATTGTTTTGTGGTTTGTGGTATGTACAAGCTTCCTAATTTTTTGCATCTGTTAAACAGATTTCTGTATTACTTCAAAACAAAAAATGTGTGGGTCTGCCATGGTTATTTTCCATGTGATTTTAAAAATCCATTTATCCTCAACAGCAGCCATCAACAGTTGAAAGCTACCTGTCAGTTCAACTAAAGGGCCCTCTGCTCTTTGGTTTAACCATTTTGATTATAAAAGCACTTTGTGGTAAAATCAAGAATGAATGTATCACTTCCATGGCAACTGCCCCCTTGTTGAAGGTCTCAAGAGGTGTTTTTGCCAGTTCCCCAAAAGCTTTAATAAAAAGCTACATTTTAACTTGGTGCTGGAATGCAGCCAGTGCTGGTGCCAACTGGGGATCTAAGGGGGATGCATTCCACAACCAGAGTGCCACAGCAGAGCACAATTTCTGTGGTCAGTTGCATGTTGAAGCCTCATGCTCCATTGACTTGTCAGGGGTTCTGAAATTCAACCCTCCAGTACATGCACAGAGTTCAAGCACAAGCACAGTGAAGCAAGGCACTTACTGTCTTCCAGCTGTAAGAAGGAGTCAGCAGAGCAACAGCTTCTTGGTTAAAATACATTTACCAAGTACAACAGCATACAGGAATAGTACAATAAGTATCAGCAATTTGCCTCTAGCAACCAACTAACTCCACAGACCAATTAACCCACAACTATGTGTGCAAAGCCTCATGGTTTATATAGATCCAAATTGGCTGAGTCAAGCCTCTGAAATTGCCTAGTCATTGCAACTGCAGCCTTAAGTTTTGGCCTTGGACAACTTCACTTGGACATTTCAAGGCTGGCTCAGCTGAGCACACTTTGTCTCTGGGACTCCCTTTCTGTTTAGCTTCAGTAAAATCCATTTCTCACATATTTGGGAAATCTACAAACCATGACATGACTTGCATGCACTTTTGCCCCTGCTAAGAATCACACAATGCCAACACAAGACAGTATCAACAGTATCTTAAGCTGAGCTTAAACTTTTCCTATTACTACACCTTTAGGGATACTACAGAATCACTTGTAGAAACAACATATAGTCTAATCACACACACTACAACCTGCATTTCTCCTTTCCTAGTAGGCTGGCCATATCCAAAAGACTACAGGGCATCTGGGCCTTTAGAATTTTTTTAAAAAAATAAATTTCAGCAGTATAATTTGTCACATAAACCTAAGAGAGTGTGAAGGGCAGATGTACATGGTGCTTATTAGTGACTGATGTTTGTTTAATCTCTTCCTGATATCTTTAATCTCCCATAGGAGGCTGCCTGGGGTTGATAGCTTTAGGGGAAAACCTTCTTTCTGTCTTTCTGCCCTCAGAGGTATGTTTCATAGGGAAGTGAGAGAGGATATTGGCTGCTGTCAGGTTTTGCTGTGGTCACTATCTACTACAAAGGGAGGTTAGCTGTAGGTTGCATTATGAATACCATTTCCCATACGTCCGTTAAATAATTCAGAGCCCTGCCTTCCTTTACATCAGGCCATCTTAACTGAGGATTACTGTGGAATTTGAAATCAACAGGGGTGTGTTTGTGTAAGGGGTAGGAATCATGTGGCCCACAAGATGTTAATGGGCTGTAATTCCCATCACCTCTAGCCAGTACAGCAAATGATGAGGAAAGGTGAGAGTTGCAGTCCAACAACATCTGAAGGGCTCCGTAATGCTCACTTCTGCTGTAACTCCTTATGATTTGTATATGTAGCAAATAATTTGCTTAACATGCAGATTAGGTCTCTCAGATTTAAGAGGATGATGGTGGAAAATGTGTGTGGGTGTGTTTATGTGCCTTCAAGTTGCCTGTTGATGTATGGCGACCCCATGAATTTCATAGGGTTTTCATAGGCAAAGACTACTCAGAATTGGTTTTACCAGTTCCTTCCTCTGAAATATGGCCACAGCACCTGGTGTTCACTGGTGGTCCCCTATCTAAGTACTAGCCAGGCCCAATCCAGGGTTAGCTTCCAAGATCAGACAGAATCTGACGCCTTTAGGGTACCCTTGTTGAATTAAGAGTCCCTATCCCTGCTCAGTCTTCCTATCCCTACACTTCAGATTGAGATAAGAGTAAAAGAATAGTAGAAAAAGAGAAGAAAAAGACATGACACCTACATGGAGGGATTGCACCTAGTCTGGAAACAGAAATGTCATCTGTTCTGGAGGGAGGGTGTGGGAAAGAAACCAGCAAGATGAAAATGAGCTGAACATGCACGGGCCTTCCCACAGAGCCAGCAATTGCACATTTTTGCAGCGTTACCACATTACCACCCTAAACCTCGCTCCTCATTACCACTTTAGGGGCCAGGTGGGAAGCCGCATCCTGTTCTTGCTGTGCTAAAATGACATTTACTTTGGGCAAGCAGATAATGATCAGCCATCTTTAGGTAAGGGGTGGAGTTCAGGTGGGAAAACCAGAGTTATGTCTTAGAGCAATTTATTGCCTAGTTTCAACTGGAATGAAACTAACACTGATAAGACTGGGAACATCAACATCTGAACACATTATTACAGCAGGGAACCAGGGTGGAGGGGTGTGTGTGTGTGTGTGAATCTGAACAAACTTCTAAGAAGTGTTTCTTGGGTCTCTGGAAATGGAGTTTGAATCTACACATTATTATATTCAATGTAGAGACATACATACACCATACTTTTAACGTTGTCCTCTTCTCCTTCTCTGTAACATCTGGGATGGGAAATGAATTGGTTTGCCTTCTGTGCAAATTAAAGTCTAGTAATTTAAAATTTCACAGAAGGCCAGCCAACTAATTTCCCATCCACTAGGGACAAACAGGTAAGGATATGTGCAAGAAGTTGTACTACCTCCACGCCACAATGGGAATCTCCTTTTTAAACTAGTTATGTATAAAACTTGCTTTGTATATATAAATCAGCATATACAAATGTGTTGGCTCAGACACCATATTTCTTTAAGCAACATCACCAGTGCTTTTAAGAATCAATGTTTACCACAAATGCCTTCTATCAGTATCTTTAGAAAGTATCATGCAACCCAGCCAACCATAGAAGCTTTTAAAATTGCATTGATTTGAATGGAAGAATTAGAATACTGCATATGCTGCCAGCTGTAATCCTATTCCCATCCACCTAAGAGTAAAACCCACTGAATTCACAGGAAAATCATATGCAAGTAAGACACAGTGTGTTCAATGGGCTTGGCATGAGAGTTAATGCTTCACCATCAATATGCCTATTCTTTGCATAGAAAAAATGGCATTGCAGTGTTTTATTTCCTCAGCATTTCAGAGAAAGTGTTTTGAGACATCAGCTGATGTCACCAAGATTTGGGCTGTACAGAATTAGTAGAAGAGGAAGCAGACTTTAAATTGCACCATGAAAGCATCTTAGAACACACACACACACACACAAAAGGCTGGTATGTTGTAATTTCAGATTGCACATGCTGATCCAGCAGATTTAAACATTAAGAAAGTCACCAGACTTGGTTTTAACAGAGGTCTAAAAATTCATAGGACTCTTAATCAACAAGGAAGCCACAAAGGTTTCTTCTGCACAAAAGATTTATTCAGGATGGATTTGAAGTTTAGTTGTTATCTGCCATCAAGTCGACTGCTACTTACAGTGAACCTACGAATGAGAGACCTCCATGATTCCCGATCATCAGCTGCCCTGCTCAGGTCTTGCAAACGCAGAGCTATGGCTGCCTTCATTGAATCAGTCCACTTGTAGTGCAGTCTCCCTCTTTTTCTATAATCTTGCACCTTACCAATCATTTGTTAGAAAGCAACAATAGTCAGTTAAGAGTTAAATGTGTCTTAGGACTTTTTCGGAAGAAGAAAAATAACGCAAGCAGCCTCTCCAGCTTCCGAGGCTGCTGCGCTGCAAAGTGTCAGTTTCGGATGATGCTGCCCTCTAGCAGTACTGTTGCGGTACCACAGGGAGAGCTGAGCATCATATTTCGTTGATTTTTTACTCACGAAAGTTGATCGTGAGTAAAAATCAATGAAATATGACGCTCAGCTCTCCCTGCGGTACCACAACAGTACCGGCAGGGGCAAGCATCATACGAAAGGGGCGCTTTGCAGCACAGCAGCCTCTCAAGCTGGAGAGGCTGCTTGTGTTATTTTTCTTCATCCGAAAAAGTCCTTAGAGAGAACAGCAGTGGTACGGTTAATGAGTGTTTCAGTGACCTAAAATCTAGTCATGTCTTTTCAACCTCTCCTAGGAGATTTTCACACGGGGAATATATTCCCCGGAGAAATTGGGACAGAAATATTTCTGTCCCAGAAGCAGCGCCACGGTTCGCACGCCCACTTCCCTCTCCCAATATTCCGTCGTCCTCACGCTGTCTTTTTTCTTCTCTCTTCCATCATATTTTATTAACAACGAACTCCCGTTAGTAAAATATGATGGAAGAGAGAAGAAAAAAGACAGCACGAGGATGACAGAATATCGGGAGAGGGAAGTGGGCGTGCGAACCACGGCGCTGCTTCCGGAACAGAAATATTTCTGTCCTGATTTTTCCGGGGAATATTTTACCCGTGTGAAAACCTCCCTAATCTCTCTTATACTGATATGCTTAGGGATCCCTCCACTTCTTCTTTCCCCCTCCTTTTTGCTCTTTCACAGCTCCAAAAGTAAAACTAACTTAGGCCTTGTCTGCACGGCTGAATGAAATGCCCCCCCTTTCCCTCACCCAGCTGTCCAGACGTTGCAGGGTTTGGGGCCTGATTCTAGAGAGAATTGTCCAATGACATCTGGGCAGTTCTGACTAGAAACCAGGACAACCCCCCCTTTAAAACAGCTTTTTAAAATACCCGGGAAAACCCGGATCTTGCAGGAAAATCTGGAGTGTTCCATGGTGGGAATGGGCAGCTGTCCTCACACATGTGCTTTGTTGTATTGGCATGCACCGCTGCCATGCGTCATGCTCTCTGAGGTCATGAGACACCTAGCATGTGATCAAGGCTGAGCACCTCATTTCCAGCCTCAGAGAACATGACACATGATACCAGAGGCGACAGCGGCTGCCAATACCGTGGAGCATGTGTGTGTGGACAGCTGCCTGTTCCTGCCATGGAATGTAAGGTAATGGGGGGAATCTGGGCAACTTTGGGGTCAGAAAATTCCAGCCAGAACATGGAGTGTTCTGTTCAGTGGAGACATGGCCCCAGTCTTCTTCTTGTTCTAGCTTAGCTTAGGGCTTGTCTATATGAGGCCAAAAAAAAAAAAAAAAAAAAAAGTGGATTGCTTTGCAGTAATGGCAATTCACAGCAGCTGTTATTTGTCTTAACAGGGGTTTTTTGGCAGATTGTAGGCATGCAAAGCTATCTGCATTTGCTGTGCTAACAGGCATGCCTATGAATCAAGATGGTGGCTGTGAGTGAATTACTCGCGTTTTTATTTAGCTCAATTTGTAACCGCTGGACAGTGCTTTTTTTTTTTTTTCACAATCATATCCAAGGTGCAAATGAGAGACCTTTTCCTTTAACAAAAAAGCAAACCAAAAAAACCCAATTTATCACCTTAGCACTCATTTGCTAAGGCAAAAATCTGACATGGTGGATCCAGGCGCTTTGCCTTGTTAGCAAGCTCTGCCCCCGCACATGTCTGACCAATCATCTGTTTGTATTGGGAAAGTGAATCAATTTGGTCACTTATCCCAATGAGCAGGAATGTGCATTCCCATTGCTGTTTTTTTTTTTTTAAACTGTTTTCCCACAGAGTATATGGTTTTTGGGGGCCCCTCCTTCACAATACAGCGATTAGATGTGAGATCCCATTGGGACAAATTGTATTCTCCTTGTATTCTGTGAGGAGTATTTTCACCATTTAAACAACCCCTTAGTCTAGCACTCTTAGAAAGTTGTCCTCTCTCTAATGGAGTTCCTATTAAAAAAAGTGTCATTTATTTCCTATAGCCATTGGTGTCAATGTTCCTTAATGATAGTAGCTAGCTGCTGCACACATACACTCCCTAACAGCATTGTCATCTTTTCCAATGAGTCATGGCATCTCATGGTATGTCCAAAGTATGACAGCCATCCCAAGTTTCCTTTCCTCTAAAACTGATGGGGTGCCTTGGGAATGGCATGCAGGGCCTCAGTGCTGTTTTTGCAGCCCTCAGCTTTTCCAGACTGCCTGGATTGCCTTTTTCTAGCAAAAAGGGATGGGAGAACATCTCTAAGAGAGGCAATTCACCTTTTTACATGGATTGCAGGGAATCTCTGCACTATTTTAAAAAAATATACAGCATCCCTCCCGCCCACAAAAAAAATGGATTGTTGGCCAGTTCTGGTTTGATTTTGTATTTATTGGGGGGGTGGCATTAACATGTTGTCCCCTGGAGACAAAAACTTAGCCCCCGGACCCACTGCAATTCCCCACCCTTGCCCTAAGGGCTGCAGTTAGGGTTTCTGACTCCAAAGGCAATTGAAGAGTTCAGTCTGATTGCTGGTATGCAGGCTGGCCTTACCATTAGTCTGAGTGCAGCAACTGCTTCTGGTAGCTATACTGCTTATGTCCAGGCAACCTGACAGACCATATATTTCAGTATAAGCCTCCTTGGACCCTGAGATTCACAGGAGAAGCACTTCTCTCAGTCCTGCCACCTTCACAGGTATGGCTGGTGGGAACACAAGAGAGGGCTTTCTCAGTGACTGCCCCTATGCTTTGGAACTCTCTCCCTAGGAAGGCTAGAATGGCCTCTTCCTTGTTGTCCTTCCTTCAGTAGGCTAAAGCTTTTTTATTCAGACTGACTTTTAGAATTGAAAAGGAGCTGTAAATGCTGTTTGGGTTTAAACTGTATTGTTAATTGTTTTAAAAATCTTTTTGAGAGTATGGTTTTCATATGGTTCATAATTTAATTCAGTTTTAATGTGGCTTTTTGTATGTTTTTAATTGTAACCTTTTAAAAGTATAAGCTGCCTTGAGTCCCAGTTTTGGGGAAAATATGGGGTATAAATAAAGTTGTTTATTGTTGTTGTTTTGAGTGTCAGAGAAAAGTAGCAAATAGGTATTTCATTTATTATTGCTGCATTTTTACCATCAGGGAAGAGGAGAGACATTTTCTGTCAAAGGTGCCAAAGTACCTTAGCCAGCCCTGGATATACTATGGGGTTGGGGGGAAGCACCAACTGCTTTTCTTCCTCAGGCAACAAAATGGTTTCGGTACCATGGTGGTGGCTACTTATTGTAAAACAGCCAGGGGAAAAAGTTCAAGGAGCAGAAAAATATGTTTCTCTTTATAGCTATTCTGAATGCCTGGATAAGCTATTGGTAAGGCAAATCTTGAAATATTTGCACTTAGTTCTGCGGCCTCTGTTTCTTGAAAAGAAAATATTGAAACGCTACAGAAGATGCAAAAGAACTTCAAGGACAAAATGTAAATTTAAACTAAATTTAGTGAGACCAACTCACTGAGCACTGTTCAACAGATAACTAACTGGGTAACTAAGGCCCACTGAAATCATTTAGCAGGACTTAAAACAGCAGGTGTGAGAATCACAGAGCCCTCCATATGTTGGACTGCAGCTCCCAGCATTCCTCACCACTGGCTATGCTGACCAGGGCTGTTCATATGTGAAGTCCAAAAACATGATCCCCACCTTTGCAAGTTCCTTTGCATGTCTAATCAAAAGTAAGTCCTTTTGAGTTCACCAGGGCTTACTCTGAAGTAAGTAAGTACAACTACAACTTCCATCCTCTCCAGTCAGCATACCACTGGGCCATCTCAGCTGGGATGGTAGGAGTTATAATGAAACATCTGGAAGGCACCAGTTTGGGGAAGACTGGGGTAAAATACTCCTGCCTCAAGCATTTTAGGTGTGTATTCATTCACATTTCTGATGGACTGCACACAAGCCCAGCAGAGACTGGTTTAAAATATTCAGTCCCTTGTTTAAAACACTGAGCAGTACCTTCACTTATGCTATCTTTGTTCTGTTACTACAGAACATACCTTATTGCATCTGAAAGAATGTTGTGGACCCTTTCACACTACACAATAATAGTACTATGATTCCACTTTAACTGTCATGACAACATCCTATGGAATACTGGGATTTGCAGCTCAAGGAAGACCACTTAGAATTCGCAGCCAGAGAACTCTATCTAGTGCCTCACCAGGTTTTGGATGCAGTCATGGCAGTTAAAGCAGAATCATAGCAATTTACCCCATCTTGCCCCCATCTTGGAGCCATGCAGTGCAAATGACACAGGACTTTTGCCCTGTTTTGCCCCTGGGCAGTCCTCACAACCCCAGGAACAAAGATGGGGCCAAAACAGGAAAGACAGGATAAGGCCCATTACACTGTTTTTCAAAAATACCTGGTAAAATCTGCTTCAGTTGGCAAAAATGGATCAGGCCCCATGTGTCCGCAGGAGCCCATTCCGGTATGCCGGTCTGTCACTCCAACTGCTATCTGCCTCACTCTTCCATAAGCAGGAGGGAGTCCTGTGGCATGTGATCAAGGCTGGTCACATGCAGTGGACCTTGGTCACGTGCTTGTGGGCTGCCTTCCTGGTTATGAAGAGTGGGACACAGGCGAAGGTGACCAGCTGGCATGGCTGTCTGGGCGCCATCCTTTTCCATGCAGGTAAAGGGGGAAGGAATGGTCTGCAGGCAGAATGGTCTGTGGGGAGCCAGTGTATTTTGACCCATGTAGATAAGTCATTTGTAATGTGACAAGCCCTTGTATATACCCCTGGGTAACTATGTTTTCCCCCCTTTTGTTTTTCCTTCCTTCCTTTCTGCGTCTTTCTTTCTTTTTTGAACAAGCATTCACCATGACTGAAGAAAATATTGTGGTGAGCACCACTGAGTTTGTTTATGAGGATCTGGCATCTCCATGTAATAAAAGGGACATTCAGACATTTGGACAACTCTTTCTGCCTATCCTGTATTCTGCTGTTTTCACCATTGGGCTAGTTGGAAATTTCCTGGTGGTTTTTACCATTATGCAAGGTGGATGCCAAAAGAGCATCACTGACATATTTCTGTTGAACCTGGCCATCTCTGATCTTCTGTTTGTAATATCCCTTCCTTTTTGGGCTTCTTACATCATACGTGAATGGACACTTGGAAACCTTTCATGCCAGATAGTTTCCTCTTTCTATTCTGTGGGCTTCTTTGGAGGCATGTTCTTCATCACTGTCATAAGCATTGATAGATACCTGGCTATCGTCCGTGCAACATATGTTATGAAAACCAGAACTGTTCACCGTGGATACATCACCAGTGTTGCAGTATGGGCCCTGGCAGTTTTATTTGCAGCCCCTCACTTTGTCTTCATCAAAAAGTCAGAGAATAAGTGCACTTCTCTGTATCCGAACCACCTTGAGAAGTTATGGCCAGTTTTCAGCTACATGGAAATAAACATCATTGGGTTCCTTCTCCCAATGTGTATCATGAGCTTTTGCTACCTGGGGATTCTCAAAACCTTGTTCTCCTGCAGAAACAACCGGAAAAAAAGAGCTGTGAAGCTGATTTTGATGGTGGTGATTGTCTTTTTTGTATTCTGGACTCCATACCATGTATCACTTTTTCTGCAGATATTAAGGTTCTATGATTTCTTTGAGACCTGCACCTCCTTAAGGCTTCTAGATTACATCATGCATGTGACCGAACCACTAGCTTTCTGCCATTGCTGTTTTAATCCAATTATCTATGCTTTCGCTGGTGAAAAATTCAGGAAGTACATTTCTCACTTGGTTCTCAAATGCCTCTCGTTCATTGGTTTCTGTGGGCCTTGCAATAAGTATCATGGTACAGCTCCCAGTCCTGTTCCAGAGACTGCCTTGACCAGCAACCATACCCAGAATACTAGTGACCAAGATGGCTCTGTGTTACTCTGAGTGTTTAATAGTGGCATGCATAGAACTGTATGTAATATACTGAGGGGTTTACCTCTTTGAAGTAAAACGGCAGTGCAGCAGGAAAGGCTCTGTCTTCCATGCTGCCTTACTGCATGATGTTCTTTCATTCCAGTCCTCTGGGAAACCAAGTAAAACCACATCTTTTTGCTAACTGGAAAAACCCATTAGTAAAAAGGCGTGGTTTTATCTCAGTCTCCCACAGGACCAGAATGGCAGAACACCAGAAGAACAACAACATCATGCAGTAAAGCAGCACAGAAGACAGGACCTTCCTGCTGTACTGCCGCTTTACTTCAGAGTGCCGTAAGCCCCTGAGTGCTGAACCATAGGACTTTTTCAGACAGCCCTTACCGCGCAAGCAGCCCCCGGAGCAGTAATGAGGCTGCCACGTGGCAGGGTCATTTTCGGACGCCGCCGTCCCTCTTCCGTGACCATTCGTAGCACATATGTGAAGCTTTGGAAGCGGCCGTGCCATATTTCAATCACGGAAGTTGCCCGTGGTTGAAATATGACGCGGCAGCTTCCAAAGCTTCACGTACGTGCTACAAATGGTCATGAAAGAGGGACGGCGGCATCCAAAAACGACCCCCTGCCACGTGGCAGCCTTGTTACTGCTCCGGAGGCTGCTTGCGCGGTAAGGGCCATCTGAAAAAGTCCATAGTTTTGCATAAACAATGGAAAGGCCTTGTTTTTCTCACTGTTCCTGAAAAAATAGCAATGATTGTCCATAGCATTTTTGCGCCTATGTTTTAATTATCTTTCATACTAGAAGTAGAACATTTTTATATATTCTTTCTTTAGTTCTTGGTATGTAACTATACGTATCAGGTTACTAACAGAGCTAATATTAACAGCTAATAAAGTTACATTGTTTAAAGTACGTGTGTTCTTAATTTGTTTCAGAGTATAATTTTTATTAATATTTATTGATGGTGAGACTGGATAGTATACTGAAACCTCTGGCTGCTTGGTGGCTTGTAATAGCAAAAATGGATGGAGGGAAGGGAAGAGTTACTACAGCAGAGAGTTGTAGTAAATCCCTGCCCACCAGGGATGTAAATCCTGCAAATAGTTGAGTGATTAGAAGCCATGGCCTCTTTCTTCTCTTCTTCTCCTCCTCCTACTCCTTTCCTATCCTTGCTTCTTTTGCCAAGATACTGCAAAGGAAATTGATACTCAGAGTGCCTCTGTGTAATATCTATAGCCATAGCAATAACTGACAAATGGTATAGCTGTATAGTCACTGCAATTCATAAAACTTGTACCTAGAGAGGAAGAGAGAAAAACTGGGGGAGCAATCTTTCTGTCCCCAAAATCTGTGAAGCTGCTTTTACAAAATACAAAGGTACATGAAAGAGGAGGAATCCCTTTGGCAGCAGCAGAAGTCCATACATTCTACAACCGCACCCCCCCCACACACACGGGGGGGGGGGGAAAGCCAGTAAAAGATACATCAACTGGTTGGGAAGCATATGATTACCTGCATGGGGATTTTGCAAGACCTAAACAGGCTGACAGAGTAAATGATAGAGGTAACTACTGTTTTTGTCCCCCAAGATGAAATTAGCGAGGCTGGTTCTTCACTAATTTTAAAACTGCTACACATAGGACTGGTCTAGGCGAGGGAATAAAATGTGAATTGGGGTACAGAAATGCCAATTTGCAGCAGCTGTCATCTGTCTCAATGGTTTTTTGGCAAGATCACTGGTGTGCAAATCTCTGTATTTCCTGTTCACATGAAGGCATGCCAGAGAATCAAGATGGCGGCTGTGAGTTAATTACTCATGGTTTTGTACTCCCCAACTTGCTCCCTCCAAACAATATTTTTTACCAAAAAAAAAAAAAAAAAAAAACACCCCTCCAAGGTGCGGAAGAATGATCTCCTGCTTAAATAATAAAAAAGGGGAAAGAAAGCCTGTTTCATCGCCTCAGTGCACAATCGCTATGGCAACAATCTAACATGGCGGTCTGACAATATGCCATCTAACCAAGCTCCACCCCCTGCACATGTCCAATCAATCAACTGTCCTCTTCTGTAATGCAATGCAATGTGATTCAGTTGTCCTAACAGGCGAGGGTGCACATTTCTGTTGGGGTTTTCAAAAAACTCAGGAAAAGTCCCAGAGGCTTCTGCTGCAGACTTTCCCCAACTTTTGTTCCCCCTCCTTCCAAAAAGTACAGAACACTGTGGGATCCCATTTGGACACATGGGATTCCCCATGAATTCTAAGCCTTTTTTTTCACCCCCTGACTACCCCATAGGCACTAGTTTTTCATTCATCATAAAACAAGCACATTTCAAGAGGCCTTGTGTCAAATATTGAACAACACTGAAGTTTGTTTGCATCTGTAAATGTTGTGGTTCAAGTAAAATACTTGGGTCTTGTCTACACCGGTCAAGATAATCTGGGTGCAGCCCAGAGTATTCTGGCCCAGAGCTGCCTTGGATTCTACCCATTACCGGTCCACTCCGTGGTGACACTGGGCGGATATCTTCACATGTGTCCCCACTGTGTAAGTTGGAAATGACTTGAAGGTACACAACAACAATATTAGCCCAATTCAGGTGTTTGTTCACATATAGGGCTAAAACTGGGGACAGAGACATGAAGGTGCATGTAAACCCATCCTGAAAGTGTTCTGGGGATGTTTAGCACACTTCTGGCTGCCTGGTGAAGAGAACAGGGTTATGTATACATTGTCACCCCCAATTGTAGCCCTATTCACAAGCAGTGCCTGCATAGGGCTTCTGTGTCTATAATATTAGATTAACACAGAGGTAAGCAACTTGTGATCCTCCAGATGTCATTGGACTGCAACTCTCATCAACACTAGCTGGCACAGCCAGTGGAGAAGAATCATGGGAACTGCAATCCATTAATATAGTATGACCCCTGTATCCGCGGGATCAGAACCCACAGTTTCACTTATCCACATTGGGGAAAAAAGAGTCCTCTCTAGGAATTGTCTAGGTTCTCCAGTGCAATTCTATAGTATACTTCCACCAAAATTACCATAGAGTTGTGCTGGAGGACCTAGAAAATGCCTAGAGAAGTGGTCTCTCCAGGAATATCTAGGTTTTAATGGTGTTTGGGCCAGGAGTTGGTCATTTCAATAGGGTTCACTTTATCTATGGTTTCACATTTCCACAGTAAGTCCAGGAACGTATTCTCCATGGATATGAGGGTTGTACTATATCTCTGAAGTTGCCAACCCCTGGACAGAACTAATAGAAATAATACAAAATTACAATTTAATGGAGAGAATCTTCCTCTCTGTTTATCAGCACATGGGGAATGTATTTGGTTTGGATTATTTTTCATTCCTAATCAAAACATTAGCTTCTTAATTCCAGTTCAATAAAAGCAATACTGTATTGTCATGCTTTATACCTGAAGCCTTGTTACAGATATTTAACATGGTGCCTGGGCTATGTAGGTAAGTGTTACTTTTAAAATACATTGTCAACATTACTAAACATATGTACTTATTTTTACCAATCTATAGAAAATAGAAAAATTGGTCTAGTTCTTACTACAATTGTTTTAGAGACCAAAGGTGAATAAGCTAAAATCAAGATGCAGGTTTTGATGCCCATTCATGCTCACAATATCCAGTGCTTTAGTCTCCTGACTGAGTATAAACTCCATTATTGCTTTGCAGTAGCAAATAAGAAGGACCCACCCAAGAACAAGCTTGCAGAATGAGTTCTTGAAAATGGGTGAACCAAGAGTTCTCAGTTTCATCAGCTTTCAAAAAGAACTTCTTTATCTCAACACCACCATTGTTCCCAGAAAACACAAGTGAATCAACAAAATATTATTTCATGGTTTTCACTTCCACAGGCTACAGGAAGTTCCAGGGATGACTGCTACCAAGTTTGTTTTCTTGCAAATAGCAAGTACCATACCCTCTAACTTGCCTATTTGGCAGGGACAGTCTAGATTATTCCTTTGCCATCCCGTTTTTTCAGCTGCTTTTAAAATGTCCACATTTCTCTCTCCTCCTGCTGCTTTCCACTTTTGTCCTTGTCTAACTTCAATTGTTGCAAACTGATTTAAAAATACAAAAGTATTTTGCAATCTGTTAACTCAGCAGGGGGAGATGACAAGAGTGGGTAGAGTCTTGCACTTCCCGGTAGACTCAGGCAAAAAGAAACTGATGCAGCCTCCTCTAGCTTGGGTGTTCTTCCTCATTAATAAAGTTTGCCATCTTGACCAGACTCTGATGTTGCTAGGACACATTTTCCAATTTTGATCTGTGAAATGTTCGAGGGTATGCCTTCCATTTCCTTAATCTGATGGAATCTGCTGACTTCCATTGATTAAATTTGGTTAGCTTGCAAGTCCAGGGGCAAGATCTGCTTCACAAAAGAACACCCTGACACCAACATAAGTTAGAAGAATAAAAGCACACACTTTTTATTGGTTATAGTTGTTGACAAGGTTGGCACATGCATGGGTCCAGATCCTGGCATCAACCAACCTGCCTGTTGATTGATGAGCCCCATCCTCAGGCCCACAGCTGGAACCCATGGGATGACATGAGAGGATCCCCTGTGGGCTGATGCCCAGTGTAATCCCCCTGCCACCGGGGGGGGGGGCTGAAAGGGGTACACCACCTCTGGGGAAGACTCTCTCCTTCCCACCCCCCAAGTTCTATAAAGGAACCCCCATATGTTACCATTGCCATGGAGACACTGGCAACTGATATCCCACATCCAGGACCCATGCTGCCACCAGAAAAGGTGGGCCAGGGGGCACCCCTCACCTAGAGCTCACCTTCCAGCAAGCCTCCATAGCTGCAACCATTGAAATGAGATCTCTTACAATTGGAATGCCATGCAGACCCAGCCCCAATACACAGTCCCAATTGTCCAACAAGTTCAAGGTACCTGTTGAGCCTTCCTCGGCAGATTCTTCTATGCCGCCCTTCTATGTTCCACTTTCCTTGCTTCTGCTGCCCACTGTAGAGTCTCATGCTTCCTCCAGGTGACCACCTAGTCTGCTAGATGTCCTTCCTAACCTCCATCTGGCAGCCCTACGCTATCTGCACATACCCCACACAATGCTCTTCAACTAAACACAGGCTTATGTATTGTCCACCCCCAGCTCTGGCCATATGTACCCTACATATACCCTGGATTTCCACCTACCAATCCTCTTTATCTTGTAGGCAGGGGGGCCACATACAACTGCCATGGTCGTCATTCCAATCCTGAATGAGTGCCTCCCATAATCTACTGCTGGGACCTCTAACTATGCAAGTGTTGATCTGAGGATTAATGTGTAAGCGGGGACCCATCTGTGATGAAAAGGCCACTCTTTTAGCCAATCTCAGAGCAGCAGGTGCCCAGCCAATAGGAAGGCAGCTGGGCACAGCTATAAAAGGGGCCTGACAGAGACTGAGAGGGGGTTAATTGTTTTAAGGTCTGACTGGAAAGAAAGAGTTACACTGAAGGGAGGGTGTGCTCTTAGAGTTCCTGAGGGAACTTTTCTGATGACTGAGCTGACACAACTGGTCTCGGAGCTGCTATTGGAGTCCCTAGACTTTTAGTTTTGGGAGACTTCAACATTCCGCTCGAGACCAGTCTAACAGGCGAGGCTCGGGAGTTCATGGAGACCATGACAAACATGGGCCTATCCCAATTGGTCGTCGGGCCCACACATTGTGCAGGTCATACACTCGATGCGGTCTTCAGTACGGAACAAGAATATCCATGGGTGGAGGTTGTAAATACCTCTGCATTGTCATGGTCGGATCATTTCCTGGTCAAGGCGGAACTTAGAGTTTGTATCCGCTCCACTGGGGGGGGTGGACCCATTAGATTGGTCCGCCCTCAAAGGCTAATGGAGCCAAATGGATTCCAGAAAGCCTTAGAGGGTTTAATGGTTGGGAATGCCGGTGACCCTGTCGATGCTCTGGTCAATACTTGGAACACCGATCTTGCCAGGGCTATTGACATGATCGCTCCCAAGCGTCCTTGTCAATCCGCTTCAAACTGTAAGCCATGGTACACACCAGAGCTTAGGAGAATGAAGCGGTTTGGACAATGACTAGAGCGCATGTAGTGGAAAACTTGACTCTTATCTGACAGAACTCACCATAGGAACTTTCTTTGGTCCTATCGGGAGGCAATATGTGCAGCACAGAGATCTTTCTCCCCTGCACGTATTGTGTCTGCAGAGTCCCGTCCAGCAGAGCTGTTTCAGGTGGTGAGGGAGCTAACACAGGTACCCCCTGTGCCGAATCCCTTACTTAACCCGACATTGGCCTGCTGTGACACGTTTAACAACTTTTTCACAGATAAAATCTTTCAGATAAGAGCTGACTTAGACGCCAACGTTTTAACAGAAACCACAGGAGAGATGTCCAGTGACTCTGTCAATGAAGTTATTCTGTATCAGCTCCAATCTGTGAGTACCGAGGACGTGGACAAGCTGCTTGGTAGGGTAAGGAAAACAACTTGCCCTCTCGACCCTTGCCCATCATGGCTGGCCGTCTGGGGGGGGGGAAGCATTGAGGAGATCCTTCATGGATATCATCAATACTTCCTTCACGGAAGGACATGTTCCATCTTGTCTGAAGGAAGCAGCTGTTAGGCCGCTTCCGAAAAAACCTTCCCTGGACCCCCTGGTTATGAGTAACTACAGGCCTGTTTCTTTATTGCCATTTCTGAGCAAGGTGATCGAGAGGGCGGTTGCTCTTCAACTCCAAGCTGTCTTGGATGAAACCGACCCATTTCAAACTGGCTTTAGGACAGGCTTTGGGGTTGAGACTGCCATGGTTGCCTTGACCGATGATCTGCGTCTGAACATCGACAGGGGTAATGTGACTCTGTTGGTGCTCTTAGATCTCTCAGTGGCTTTTGATACAATAGATCATGGCATTCTCTTGGACCGCCTGAAGGGATTGGGTATCGGAGGCACTGCATTGCAGTGGTTCCAGTCCTACCTCTCGGGCAGGTCCCAGAGAGTGCTGCTCGGGGACAGTTGTTCGAGCAAAAGAGAGCTCACCTGGGGAGTTCCACAGGGAGCTATCCTGTCCCCGATGTTATTTAACATCTATATGAAGCCACTGGGTGAGATTATTCAGAGTTATGGAGCTGGGTGTTATCAGTATGCTGATGACACTCAGATCTATTTCTCCGTATCTCATTTGTCGGTCTCGAATTCCAATGACATCTCTTCTCTCAATGAGTGTCTTCAGGCGGTAATGGGCTGGATGAGGAAAAACAAATTGAAACTGAATCCAGACAAGACAGAAGTGCTCACGGTAGTGGCCCCAAAACCAAGAATTGGGTTGCAACTTCCAGTCCTGGATGGGGTTACACTCTCCTCCAGTGACTGTGTTCACAGTCTGGGTGTGCTCCTTGACTTGTCATTCCTGTTGATAAATCAGGTAAATGCAACAGTCAGGAGTACCTGTTATCAGCTTTGGCTGATACGCCAGCTGCGCCCTTTTCTAGAAGCAAGGGACCTCGAGACCGTCGTTCACACACTGGTAACCTTGTGCCTAGACTTCTGTAATGCGCTTGACATGGGGCTACCCTTGTGCTTGGTTCAGAAACTTCAGTTAGTACAAAATATGGCAGCCAGGCATGTTTCAGGAACATCTACGAGGGAGCACATCACTCCAGTTTTGAGGTCCCTCCACTGGCTGCCTATTGGTTTCCGGGCCCAGTATAAGGTGTTGGTTATCACCTTTAAAGCCCTAAATGGCTTGGGTCCAAGCTATCTCAGGGACCATCTCCTCCCTTATAATCCCCCCCCCCGCACACTCCGGTCCTCTAGGAGGAATTTGCTGCAGCCTCAAAAGTCGAGGCTTTTGGCTACCTCCCAGAGGGAGAGAAGAAGAGGCAGGTAGAACTCCATCAGGCCTGGGCCCAGAATCAGGTGAAAGGCCCTCCCTCCAGCCCAACTGCCACCACCCTGCCTTGGAGGGAGAGAAGAAGAGGCAGGCAGAACTCCATCAGGCCTGGGCCCAGAAGCAGGTAAAAGGCCCTCCCTCCATCCCAACTGCCACCACCCTGCCTTGGAGGGAGAGAAGAAGAGGCAGGCAGAACTCCATCAGGCCTGGGCCCAGAAGCAGGTGAAAGGCCCTCCCTCCATCCCAACTGCCACCACCCTGCCTTGGAGGGAGAGAAGAAGGGGAAGGCAGAACTCCATCAGGCCTGGGCCCAGAAGCAGGTAAAAGGCCCTCCCTCCATCCCAACTGCCACCACCCTGCCTTGGAGGGAGAGAAGAAGAGGAAGGCAGAACTCCATCAGGCCTGGGCCCAGAAGCAGGTGAAAGGCCCTCCCTCCATCCCAACTGCCACCACCCTGCCTTGGAGGGAGAGAAGAAGAGGCAGGTAGAACTCCATCAGGCCTGGGCCCAGAAGCAGGTAAAAGGCCCTCCCTCCATCCCAACTGCCACCACCCTGCCTTGGAGGGAGAGAAGAAGAGGAAGGCAGAACTCTATCAGGCCTGGGCCCAGAATCAGGTGAAAGGCCCTCCCTCCATCCCAACTGCCACCACCCTGCCTTGGAGGGAGAGAAGAAGGGGAAGGCAGAACTCCATCAGGCCTGGGCCCAGAAGCAGGTAAAAGGCCCTCCCTCCATCCCAACTGCCACCACCCTGCCTTGGAGGGAGAGAAGAAGAGGAAGGCAGAACTCTATCAGGCCTGGGCCCAGAAGCAAGTGAAAGGCCCTCCATCCATCCCAACTGCCACCACCCTGCCTTGGAGGGAGAGAAGAGGCAGGCAGAACTCCATCAGGCCTGGGCCCAGAATCAGGTGAAAGGCCCTCCCTCCATCCCAACTGCCACCACCCTGCCTTGGAGGGAGAGAAGAGGCAGGCAGAACTCCATCAGGCCTGTGCCCAGAAGCAGGTGAAAGGCCCTCCCTCCAGCCCAATTGCCACCACCCTGCCTTGGAGGGAGAGAAGAACCAGCAGTATCTGCTGGATTTATCCCTACCCGCACTGCCATTCCCTTTTCCTTATGTGTCGTGTCTTATTTAGATTGTAAGCCTGAGGGTAGGGAACTGTTAAACTGACCATTTGTAAGCCACTCTGATAGCCTTTGTGGCTGAAGAGCGGGGTATAAATAAATAAATAAATAAATAAAAATAATAATAAACTATGGAACGGCCTGCCGGTGGGAACTTTTCAGTCTGATTACCACAGAAGGGTCTTAAGGGTCCAGAGAGGGACTGAATAGACTTGGAGAGTCTAGTAGGGAGAGGCTCAGAGCAAGTCAAGTATATAAAGGGGATTTAGGACTTCGTTCCTGAGTTAGTAGTGCTGGTGTGTCTAGATTGAGGTTATTATTTTAAAAGGAATCTGATGTAACTAAGCCTTAAGAAGATTAACAACTTTAATACTCAACTACAGTTTATTTGTTTTATATTTTTCAATAAACTTTTGTTAGAGTTTAAAGCTGCTTGGCCTCCGTTTAATTTAAACCACGCTACCGGATATCAAGGACACAAAGGGCTCTCCCAATAAAAAGTGGTTGGTGCTTCACCCATTCTTCTGGGGGCAGTAGTGGGATGCAAGAGCCCCACAGGACTGCCATCCTAAAGTCAGGGTGTTAAGGTGGTGGGTTGACCATGTACGGGTCACCACACCATCTAAGTGGGCAACCCAGAGCTGGGGACCACTGGCCAGCTGCCCAAATACCTACGCCAAGTTTTTACAGGGTATGGGCTCATTTCCTCCAGGCCATGGACCCAATGGTAGCCTTCTGCCTGGTCACATTTGGAACATCTAACCTGAATGCAAACCAAGACGGAATATAGCAGATACGGGGGACATGACAAAATATTAGAGGGAACACAGACAGCAAATTTATAATCACATACCTGGGAGTAGGGACAGTCCTACATTTAGGCCAGGAGTGGAAATTATGTGTCCATCCAGATTTTGTCAGAATGTAACTCCCAGCACCCCAAGACAACATAGCCAATAATGAGGCATGCTGGAAGTTTCAGTCCAACAACATTTGAAGTCCCACACAATCCCCTTCCCTGCACTAGTCAGAAAGACTCTTGACATTAGGGCAGTGACTGCCCACAGTTTCCCTAAATTCCTCAGGATACTCTGATGTGAACCCTAAATTAACCTGCTGTGTCTTCATGTGTGTTAGAAGGGGGTACTATTTGTTAAAATAAGAACCAGCTGCTATAGTCTGGTTGAACTGTGGATGCAGAACATGGGCATTACTGATTTCTCTTATGCATTAGGTAGCAAAATGACTTCGGTTATCTCTGCCTCACAGCAACCCTTGCTGAAGTCAACAGGATTCATTTCTGAGTAGACAAGTAGAGGAGTGTGCTGTGACAGTCTTACAAGATCTCACAATTGTTTCCATCTTGTGAACTTCCAGAGCCTCAGGATGTGCTTTCAGTTATTTCTCTACCCCACTTGCCCCTAATGCTAGGGGATTAGCATCGTTTTGAGGGTCTCGGGGTGGCGGGCTCCTTCAACCTGAAGGGAGGGCGGGCGAGCAAGCAGGCTGGCCACCCCCGCCCCCGCACCCCCTGAAGAGGCCAGATCCTTTCTGCTCCGGGCTGCCAAGCAGGACCAGGCCTGGTTAATGTTTGAATGGGAGACCGCCTGGGAATTCCGGATGCCGCAGGCGAGAAAGAAAGCTGTGTCGAATCGAAGGTGAGCCACCAGCCAGTAGGGGTGTTTGGACCGAAGGCTGTCCCCGAGCCAAGCCCTTGGGCCCAGGAGAGAAGGGCCCCTCTTGGTCTCTGGGTGCGGTTGTTTGGCCTTCCCGGGACTGGCTCCGCTTCCAGGCCGCCCTCCCCCTCCAATCCGAGGCCTTGGCCCAGGGCCCGGTCCGAAAGGTCTGGGGCAGTGTTTCTCAACCAGGGTTCCCTGGAAGCCTAGGGTTCCCCAAGCGATCGCTAGGGGATCCTCAAGAGCTTGCGATTGTGGGGGGTGGGGGGAAGGAAGGGCAGTCCATCGAATAATGTTCAGGCAGGGGTTCCCTGAGACCTGAAATGATTTCAGAGGTTTCTCCAGGAGAAAAAGGTTGAGAAAGGCTGCTCTGAGGCCTGCAAAGGGTGAGTAGCGGTCAGGGCCTGACAGCAGAGAGGAGCCTGGAAGGCCTGAGGGGAGGCTATGCAGGGTGGGCTGCAGCTCTCCTTTCCCAGAGGAAGAGGAGAACCTTCCTGCCAGAGGCCAGCAGGTGGCGCTGTCTTGCGAAGATGCAGCGGAGCTGCACAGAGCTTAAAAGAGGCAAAGTGAGTGGCTTGGCGGCCAACAGCCATACCACCCTGAACACGTCTGATCTTGGAAGCTAAGCAGGGTTGGGCCTGGTTAGTACTTGGATGGGAGACTGCCTGGGAATACCGGGTGCTGTATTCCAGAAATACCTGTAAAGGAATACCATTTTACTGAAAGACAAACAAACAAACAAGAAAGCCACTGGCGGCCGCCCATTGCCCGCACTCATGGGCCAGGGCAGCTCCAAAGACGAGACCCCGCCAACCCCAGGCTAACGGGACCCCCGAATCTTGGCCCGCTCAGGACCGCTCTCAGACTGATGGTATCAGAGGGATGGGGCTTGGGGAGGTGGGGTCTTGCTCTCACCTGGATTTCCATCGTAGAATCAGAGAATTGTAGAGTGGAAGAGACCATGAGGGCCATCCAGTCCAACCCCCTGCCACGCGGGAAAACACGATCAAAGCATCCCTGACAAATGGCCATCCAGCCTCTGTTTAAAGACATCTAAGGAAGGAGACCCCACCATGCTTCGAGGGAGTGTGTTCCACTGCCGAACAGCTCTTACTGTCAAAAAGTTCCTCCTCATGTTGAGGTGCAATCTCTGTTTCTGGAGCTTGCATCCATTGCTCCGTGTTCCAGTCTCTGGAGCAGCAGAAAACAAGCCTGCTCCATCCTCAACGGGACACCCCTTCAAATACTTAAACAGGGCTATCATATCGCCCCTTAACCATCTTTTCTCCAGGCTAAACATACCCAGCTCCCTAAGTCTCTCCTCATAAGGCACAGTTTCCAGACCTTTCCCCATTTTAGTCGCCCTTCTCTGGACACGCTCCAATTTGTCAATATCCTTTTTGAATTGTGGTGCCCACAGCTGGACACAGTATTCTAGGTGAGGCCTGGCCAAGGCAGAATAGAGCTGCACGATTACTTCCCTTGATCTAGACACTATACTTCTATTGACACAGCCCAAAATCGCATTGGCCTTTTTAGCTGCCGCATCACACTGTTGACTCACGTTCAACATGTGGTCTACCAGGACTCCTAGATCGCTTTCGCGCATAGTCTCGTTCAGCCAGGTCTCCCCCATCCTCTATCTACGCATTTCATTTTTCCGCCCTAAGTGCAGTACCTTACATTTCTCCATACTGAATTTCATTTTGTTAGCTTTGGCCCACCTCTCCAGACTCTCCAGGTCATTTTGAATTTTGATCCTGTCCTCTAGGGGATTAGCATCGTTTTGAGGGTCTCAGGGTGGCGGGTTCCTTTGAGCTGAAGGGAGGGCGGGCGAGCAAGCAGGCTGGCCGCCCCCGCCGCCCGAACCCCCTCAAGAGGCTGGATCTTTTCTGCTCCGGGCTGCCAAGCAGGACCGGGCCTGGTTAGTGTTTGAATGGGAGACCGCCTGGGAATTCCGGATGCCGCAGGCGAGAAAGAAAGCTGTGTCGAATCGAAGGTGAGCCACCAGCCAGTAGGGGTGTTTGGACCGAAGGCTGTCCCCGAGCCAAGCCCTTGGGCCCAGGAGAGAAGGGCCCCTCTTGGTCTCTGGGTGCGGTTGTTTGGCCTTCCCGGGACTGGCTCCGCTTCCAGGCCGCCCTCCCCCTCCAATCCGAGGCCTTGGCCCAGGGCCCGGTCCGAAAGGTCTGGGGCAGTGTTTCTCAACCAGGGTTCCCTGGAAGCCTAGGGTTCCCCAAGCGATCGCTAGGGGATCCTCAAGAGCTTGCGATTGTGGGGGTTGGGGGGAAGGAAGGGCAGTCCATCGAATAATGTTCAGGCAGGGGTTCCCTGAGACCTAAAATGATTTCAGAGGTTTCTCCAGGAGAAAAAGGTTGAGAAAGGCTGCTCTGAGGCCTGCAAAGGGTGAGTAGCGGTCAGGGCCTGGCGGCAGAGAGGAGCCTGGAAGGCCTGAGGGGAGGCTATGCAGGGTGGGCTGCAGCTCTCCTTTCTGAGAGGAGGAGGAGGAGAACCTTCCTGCCGGTGGCCAGCAGGTGGCGCTGCCTTGCGAAGATGCGGCGGAGCTGCATGGAGCTGAAGAGAGGCAAAGCCAGCAACTTGGCTGCCTACAGGCATACCACCCTGAACACGCCCGATCTCGTCTGATTTCGGAAGCTAAGCAGGGTCGGGCCTGGTTAGTACTTGGATGGGAGACTGCCTGGGAATACTGGGTGCTGTAGGCTTTTTGCTCCTTGCCTGGCTTTCAAGCTGTATTCCACAAAGCCCTGAAAAAGCAATACCATTTTACTGAAAGACAAACAAACAAGAAAGCCACTGGCGGCCGCCCATTGCCCGCACTCATGGGCCAGGGCAGCTCCAAAGACGAGACCCCGCCACCTCCAGGCTAACGGGACCCCCCCCCCCCAATCTCGGCCCGCTCAGGACCGCTCTCTGACTGAAAGGTCTTTTGCCTCAGAGCAGAGATAGCCTTTCTCTTGGTATCAGAGGGGTGGGGTTTGGGGAGGTGGGGTCTTGCTCTCGCCTGGATTTCCATCGTAGAATCAGAGAATTGTACAGTGGGAAGAGACCACGAGGGCCATCCAGTCCAACCCCCTGCCACGCGGGAAATCACGATCAAAGCATCCCTGACAGATGGCCATCCAGCCTCTGTTTAAAGACCTCCAAGGAAGGAGACCCCACCACGCTCGAGGGAGTGTGTTCCACTGCCGAACAGCTCTTGCTGTCCAGAAGTTCCTCCTCATGTTGAGGTGCAATCTCTGTTCCTGGAGCTTTGCATCCATTGCTCCGTGTTCCAGTCTCTGGAGCAGCAGAAAACAAGCCTGCTCCATCCTCAACGTGACACCCGTTCAAATACTTAAACAGGGCTATCATATCGCCTCTTAACTGTCTTTTTTCCAGGCTAAACATACCCAGCTCCCTAAGTCTCTCCTCATAAGGCATCGTTTCCAGACCTTTCACCATTTTAGTTGCCCTCCTCTGGACACGCTCCAATTTGTCCATATCCTTTTTGAATTGTGGTGCCCAGAACTGGGCACAGTATTCTAGGTGAGGTCTGACCAAGGCAGAATAGAGCGACACTATTACTTCCCTTGATCTAGACACTATACTTCTATTGATACAGCACAAAATCGCATTGGCCTTTTTAGCTGCCGCATCACACTGTTGACTCATGTTCAACTTGTGGTCTACCAGGACTCCTAGATCCCTTTCGCGCGTAGTCTCGTTCAGTCAGGTCTCCCCCCATCCTCTATCTACACATTTCATTTTTCTACCCTAAGTGCAGCAGAGAGGAGCGTGACAGGACTGGGTGTTGAGCTGCCCCCTGGCCTGTGTTTCAGTGGGAGCCTGTGAGGCTATGCAGGGTAGGCTGCAGCTCTCCTTTCTGAGAAGAGGAGGAAGAGGATGATGATAATATAGTAATATCTCTGTTATTCCTGTGAGAGACATGGAATTTGTATATCTGTCTGAGGGTAGTAGGTTTCATGTGTGAGAGAGAAAAGGAAGGAGAGAATATGTGGATTTGAGTTTGTGCAACTATGTGTGTTTGAAAGAGATACGTTATTTGTATGTTTGCATATTTCTCTGTGTAGTGTGTGCTGAATTGTGTTTGGAGTGACTGTGTGGATGTGAGAGGAAAAGGTAGGACACAGGAATCTGCCTCTACACAGGCATTTTCCCCTTATATTAACAATGCAATAAGACGTGTCCCTACTCAAAAGTAAGCTGCAATGTGTTCAGTCGGAAATTCTCTGAGGTAAACATGAATAGGACTATAGTTCATATGAAAGTAACTATACCCAGTGTAACATACACTATTATCTAAATACATAAAATGCTTCAGTATGTTTCCGTTGCCACTCTGCTGACTGGATACTTAGGAAATATGTCAAGATTATGATCATTTGATGCATTAATATATAACTTTTCAAATCAACTATAACAGCTAGTTTCATGTCAAGAGCCCCTCTTCCACCGCCATGCAATTGCACAAACACAGACACATAGACAGAGAACACAATGGTAGACACACACACACACCCCACACATGCTAAGACACGAAGGTCCCTCCAATGCCATGAAACCGTGGGTACACACACCATGCGTGTCAGGATGTGAGGGCCCCTCCGCCACCATGCAACTATGCATACACACACATACTATGCTACACACACAGCACGCTACACACACACACACAACGCGCCCCAGGACATGAGTGCCCCTTCAGTGCCACCATGCAACCATGTGTACACACACACCATGCTACACACACACCAAGACATGAGCCCCTCCGCTGCCATGCAATCGCACATACCATACTACACACACACACCACGCTACACACATACCATACACGGCAGGTTGCGAGAGCTGCTCTGCCGCCAGCATGCAACTGCACATACACACACACCACCCTGCACACACATACACACCATCATACACACACACCATGCACGCCAGGTCACAAGAATCCCTCCGCTGCTGCCATGCAACTGCAGTGCCAGGACACAAGAGCCCCTCTGCCACCACCATGCAACTGCACACACACACTCCATGCTACACACACACAGCACATGCCAGGATGCGAGAGCCCCTCTGCTACAACCAAGCATAAACACACACACATATGCCAGGATGTGCAAGACGCCCACAGCCAGGACATGAGTCTGCCAAGAGGCTGTGTGGGCTGCTGCAGCCAGGGACCTAGTCCTGCGAGGAGAGGCAGATCCTGACACCTAAGCAGCCAATCAGCACACTGAAAATGGCAAAATACCCAAGAGAATTATATATATAGAATACCCTAAAAGACCATGGCATCTATTACAACATACATATTTTCCAGCTGCTTGCAATGTTAGCTCATTTTATTTCAGTTACCTCCTGGAGTTGAAGCTTATACATTATTTCCCCCACCCTACTTCTACGCGTTGTTGCAAACTCTGGCTGTGCTGCTCAGACACTCGTGCTCCGGCAGAGAAACCGAGTGACCGAGTATCTCTGAGCATGCGCTGACTACTTGCTTGTTTCGCAACTACTCAGGGATGGTGCCTATCATGCACTCTCCCACAGGCCACAAAAACTCCAGCGTTCAGGGAACCAAAGGCTGCTGACACACTGCAGAAACAATGCAGTTTGACACCGCTTTAACAGCCAGGGCTCAATGCTATGGAATTCTGGGATTTGTAGTTTTGTGAGATGCTTAGCTTTCTCTATCGGAGAGCTTGGGTGCCACAACATACTACAAATCCCAAGACTCCATAGGAGGGAGTCATCATAGTTCAAGGGGTGTCAGATTGCATTTTTCCAGCTGTATCAGCAACCTAATTTTCCAGGCAGAGGAGAGGGCTAGGCATCCCCCTGCTCACCCCAGCAGCCTGCAGTGAGGCCCTCCTGGGAAATCTCTTTGCCCAACAGTCTGGCCCAGCCAAGTTGAGCATATTCCAAGGCTCCTTGTGTGTTCTTTCTCTTTGGCTCAGCCTCTTATTTGCTTGTTGGGTGGAGGGGGGGGGAGTCCGGAGTTGGCTTCAGTCAGCTGACTTCCAAGTCATGAGTCCGGATGAGAGGGCTGGGTGCCCTTGCCAGAAAGACGCCTCTCCCTTTCCTGGCTGGCTTCTGCCGCCTTCCCCGCCTGGAGATGTTGGCCCTCTTCCTGCTGCCTCTCCTCCTCTGGGCGAGATCGGGATCCCCGGTAAGTCCTTGCACTGGCCCCAGTTTCCCCCACGATCCTGCCCTGGCGGGGGGGCTTTGCTCCTTGGCTTTCTGCTTTTCTGTACCCACCTTCCCCGGAAATGGAAAGCAACGGGGGGCGCACGGTGTGTCTGCGCACCGAGCCATCTCGGAGTGGAATTTTTGGGGGATTAGGAATTTTTTTATTGGCAGGCGGGGGAGGCAATCCCGGGCAGGCTGGGCGATAAGGGGAGGAATGATCGCTGAAGAGATGGCAGGACTGATGATGGACCCCGTGCAGGAACTGCAGGGAGACTTTGCACCCAGCGCTAACTGGAGGCCAAAGTCCCGGCAAGGCTGGCCTGGGCTCTTTCTGTGGCAGAGGGTCGGGCATGTGGCTGAAGAGCAGGACAGCATCCCGGGAAGGCTCTTCCCTTGTCCTTCCTGCTGCTTTCTGGAGCTGAGTTGTTTAGGAAGAGGTCTGCCTCTGTTTAGGTTGGTTTCCTTTGCTTGCTCGTCCGTGTTTTAAGAATGCAAACTGTTATACAGTTGTCCCTCCACATTCATAGATTTGGCATTCACGGTTTTGAGTATTCAGGGCTTGAAAATATTCTTTAAAAAATAGTAATCCAAAAAGCAAATCTTGATTTTGCCATTTTATATAAGGGAGACCATTTTGCTATGCCACTGCATATAATGGGACTTGAGTATTCACGGATTTGGGTATTCACTGGGGTCCTGGAACCAAACCCCAGCGAATGTAAAGGGACAACTGTAATACCATACACTTTACTGATAGCTAGCACACTCCTATTGCATACTATCACCACAGTTTCACTCACCAATGATACACTCAAAACATATAAACAATAGATTTTCCTTGGGTTTTTTCCAGGCTGTGAGGCCGTGTTCTGGAATAGTTTCTTTCTGACATTTTGCCTGCATCTGTGGCAGACATCCTCAGAGAATGACTATGTAAATGACTATGACTCTGAGGATGCTAGCCACAGGTGAAGGCAAAACGTCAGAAAGAAACTATTCCAGAACACAGCCTCACAGCCTGGAAAAAACTCAAGGAAAATCTATGGATGCCGGCTGTGAAAGCCTTCGACTTCACATAGAATCTTAGAATTGTAGAGTGGGAAGAGACCACGAGGGCCATCCAGTCCAACCCCCTGCCACGCAGGAAATCAGGATCAAAGCATCCCTGACAGATGGCCATCCGGCCTCTGTTTAAAGACCTCCAAGGAATAACCTCTAAATAAGACCTCTAAATAAACAATATTTAGAAGTGATTACATACAAAATATATTTACATTTTTCTATAAACATACATTTACTTTCAATAATGACTGTGGTTGTTTTAATAAAGGAGCATCCAGGGAGCTGAAGATGGCAGGTTGGAGAGCTGGTCATGTTAGAAAAGCTTCAGGCTTTGTATCCCATGAGAGAGATGGGTGCTGGTTAGTCTTAACTTTAGATTCATGCTCTCCGGTCTTTCTCAGATGTGGCCAAGCAACATTGGGACTGTGGTCAAGATGGCAAAAGTTATTACTCAGGAAAAGCACACAAGCTGGAAGAGGCTGCAGCATTTTGCTTTTGCCTGAGGGACATGACCCTGCCTCCTCTCTGCTTAATTGCATGCAAACTACTTTTGCATTTTGTATACAGCAGTTGACAGGGCGGGTTTAAGGGCCCTGCAGCACCTGCAGCCACAGGGGGGGCCATCATTGTGGGGGGGCATCATAACCCTCCTCCTGCAAAAACATTATTAGTAATAATCTGAATATCCTGTACTGTGAATAGGTTAGGTTACATTGACCTGAGATCAACATATGGGCCCCCGAAAATAAAGGGTTGCAGGGGCCCCTAAAATTCCTCAAACTGGCCCTGGCAGTTGAAGTAAGCTGAGGGCAAAGGAGGAAGTCAGAAGGAGAAGAGAGGAACTGGGACATTTTAAAAACAGCTGAAAAAGTAGGATAACAGTGGATAAATCAGAACAGTTGGAGGGTGTGTAGTATGGGAGAGAAATCCTATGCATGCTCTCTCTGAAGGTGCTTGTAGGTGACTGTTTTTCACAGCCAACTTCATGTTTTTGTTATAAAGGAACTGGATACATTAAACTGTACCAAGACTATACCTATGGTTATATTTGCCAATATAACGACTGGAAGCAGGGCAGCAACAAATCAACCATTAAATTCCGTTATTAGGGAGTAACTTTTTCCCCCAGGCAGATTCTGCTGACCTGTACAGTTGTTCCTTCATATTCACTGGGGTTTAGTTCCAGAACCCCCTATGGATACCAAAATCCATGAATACTCAAGTCCCATTATATGCAATGGCATAGCAAAATGGTGTCCCTGACATAAGATGGCAAAATCAAGGTTTGCTTTTAGGATTATTATTTTTTAAAGAATATTGTCCAGCCGTGAATACTTAAATCCATGGATACCAAATCCATGGATACAGAGGGACAACTGTATTAGCACAACAGGCTACTCTTTATAGTTGCTATCATTCTTTATATGTAAAATGAGCAGCAGAATTACAGTACTATTTGGATAATAAAGACAAATAGAAAATAAAGAATCCTCTACACAATTCTTCACACATTATAATAATAAGTAATCGTAAATCTAGTTGCTGATCCCATGTGGCATAGATCCATTGAATCAGCTGTTAAGTCAGCAGTTGTATAACCCCTCATTGATTCAATGTGTCTGCTCTGCTTGGAAGTAGGAATTGGATTTAGGCCAATGTAAGTTGTCTTTAACTAAGGCAACTTTTAGTCTAAATTATCATGTGTTTTTCTATAAAAACTGAGTGCAATGAATCTTGTGATTATATGCAGTTTTATTGCATGTAAAAATCAGTGGTGCCTACTCACTATAAAATTCTTGTTCTTTTTGTGTGTGTTTTTAGTTTTTCCATAATTAAGTGGTCCTGTCAGATTTGTGGTGCAATGTAGCCATATTCTTCTTGGATATTGCTATACATTTGTGCTGGTGTCATTCTACTTTAGCCTTATTAACAGGAGTAGAATGAGCATTATAGTAAGACCCCTGTATCCCCTGGGAATTGGTTCAGGGAGGAGGGCGTGGATACCGAAAACCGTGGATAATACTGAACGCCATTGAAAATAATGGGACTTCCGGTTTAAAATACCGTAGAGTTGCCTTGTAGGACCTAGAAAATGACTAAAGAGGACACATTTTCTGGGAAGACTCTATGGTAGTTGTGCTGTTTTGTGTCCTGTGGATAATTGAATCAGTGGATAATTAATCAATGGATACGGGGGTCCTACTGTACTGTAGTTTTATTAATAGGATCAAATAGTGTTGTGATGTTGCTATAATGAAGGGTATAATTTTGTCTGATTCTAAGGTATGTTGTGAATTATTATATTAGGGTAAAACACTAGATAAATAACTTTAAGGAGTAGAAAGTGCTGCATGTTGGAAACCATCAATACATTCATCCTTTTTGTGACGACTGGGATTACAATGAATATAACTGAATTAAAGTTCTAAACTTGTAAACTATTCTGTATCTCATATGCAACCAATACATAGATTGTAGTTTTCTGTAATGGTCAAATTATTGCATGAATGACTTGGAAAAACTAAGTAATTAAAGCTTCTACTGTTCAGAGTGAATGAAACAGTGTTCTTGCAAATGTGGATGGTGAGTTAGGTTCATAGGCTGGGGGCTGTCAGCTTGAGATTGGTGGCACTTCTATTGCAGTGCAAAAAGTTGAAGCATAGAATCAGAACTAGTGTATCCTGTGCAGCAGTTGTTCCATGTCTTTCTCTCCACACACAGTTGTGATGGGTCATAGCAGTGTCACTGCTAACCAGCACTGTTTAAGCAGTGCAAAAAGCATTGCCTAGAATTTTAGTACTGTAATCTTCTTAAATTCAGTATTGCTGCTTATGGAAAAAATGTAGGCCAGGGCTGAGGCTTTCCAGAAATTTTGAACTAAAGCTCTCAAAATATCTTACTTGTTGACCATGCACGCTAAGGCTTCTGGGAGTTAAAAGTTTGAAACATCGGGAGGTACAAATGTTCCATGCACCTAATGTTGACTAACAGATGAGCAGCATAAATAGTTCTGTACAGCAATGCACCCTCTTTCTGGTATTGAGTTGACTTTTAAATTTTTTTAATTATAATTTTTAATAGTGATTATACATCTTATGCTTCATAATTCATAGCCTACAAACCAAACTGGTGTGTGTGTGTGTGTGTGTGTGTGTGTGTATAAAATAAAATACCGATTTCCCCTGTATACCAGCTCAAAGAGTTTTTTCCTATTGATATCAACAAGACTTTTAAATTTTGAGTGGCTGCTTCTTTTTCTTCTTCTTAATTTATTTATTTATTTGGTCAGGAAAAAAAGGGGGAAAGGACCATGTACATACACATACATTCTCAGTTCTCAAATCTGACAAATAATATTTCAATAATCCTTACAACAATCCTATCAAGTACCCACATCTTACTGAAATTTAGAAAATAGGTGTGTGTGAGAGAGAGAGAGAGTGAGAGCAAGAGAAAGATTGAGAGTAAATTGCATAAAGTTGTCCAGTGAGTTTATAGTTGACATTTGAGTTGCAGTTTTCATGCTTATAGTCATCACAATATATTCACTTGCAGTGGCAAAGTCTTGAAATAGCTCTATGCAAGAAGCAGGGCATATGAAATATTAACAATATTTCTCTGTAGTTCAGAGAAGCTTAAGATTTATTTAATGCTCCTCCCCATCCCCAGCACACCACACTCACTTAAGGAATAAATTGTCAGTACTAGTGGATTTTGATTATGTAATAGATGTTTGTATGTTAGAGAAAAAGAAGGCTTTGTAGAAAGAGAAAACTGTTGAATATTTGACTGTTACAGTACACTCTAGTACACTGTTTGAATTGTACACTGCTGCATATGCTTTAATTTAAGCAGGATAATATTTTTGATAAACTCACAATTCTTATTCTAAAGTATAGTATTGTTAAGTGCTGTGTATCGTTGGTTGCTTTTGTCTGGTTTCCACACTTGGAAGTGAAATGTACTTAATTTTCCAAAGCTGATAGTAGTTCCTGGTTTCAGGCCAAATTGATCAAGAACTCCATCCAGAGCTACCCTATTGCCTACTGAAGCTCTTGCAGAAAGGAAGAATCTGGGACCATTTAAGAGTATGATGACCATCAAGAAATTACCGCTTGAGGCAAAGGTTGCTGGAATTGCTGGAATTGCCTTCTTCTCCATGGTAGTTTCACGGACATATCTGGTTGAAAGGACTGAATCGAAGAGATTGAGGTGGCTGTTCAAACTCCAGATGTTATTATTTGCTAATGCACTGATGTTCATAGGATCCCTTCACATATGGAGAAGCATGGTGACTGTGTTCTGCAGATCATCAGCTACCAACTCATTCTGTTTTACCTTATGGAAAATAGTTGTGTTGATCTTCCTGGTTTTGTCACACTCAAGCTTTTTCACATTGCTGTTTCTTGTCACAGAGGAACCTTATTTATTTTCTTTAGCTGCTTTCACATGTCTTGGGAGCTACCTCATCCTGATTTTCTTCCTGTTCACGCTAGGGTCTCTGGAACAGGTTTATAAACTCCTGGTTCAAAGAGATGCAAAGACGATAATTAAAAATGGCGCACTGACCATGAAACCAGCTCTGGCAGTTACAATAACAATTGTATTGACTATTATTGGGCTTCTCAATGCTTCACAACCTCCTGCAGTGAAGTCAGTAGCTATTCCTGTTGACAAACTGCCATTGTCTATGAATAACCTGAAGATAGTACTACTTTCTGATATTCATCTAGGGCCCACTGTTGGGAAGACCAAACTTGAAATGATTGTAACAATGGTTAAAGCTTTAAAACCAGACATCACTGTCATTGTTGGTGACCTAACTGATTCTGAGGTAAAACACCTTGGAGCCGCTGTGGAACCTCTTGGTGAGCTTGAATCCCCATTAGGGACTTATTTTGTCACTGGAAACCATGAGTACTACACTTCTGATGTCAACAATTGGTTTGAACTGCTGAAGTCACTCAAGATTCGTCCCCTCCACAATGAGAACATAAAGATCATGCCCTCCAAAGGTAGAGATACTGACTGGTTTTGTCTGGCAGGGGTTGATGACATAGAAGCTAATGTATTGCGTTATTCTGGGCATGGCATGAATTTAAAAAAGGCTTTAGGAGGCTGTAACGCTGATCATGCCATAGTTCTTTTGGCCCATCAGCCCCTTGCTGCCAAAAGGGCTCTCCAAGCTCGTCCAGATATAAATTTGATCTTGTCTGGGCACACTCATGGAGGGCAGATTTTTCCTCTGAATATTGGTGCTTATTTCATGAATCCCTTCTTTGTTGGTTTGTATAAAGTTGGACAGAGCTCTTTTGTATATGTCAGCCCAGGGACCATGTACTATGGAATACCAATGAGATTGGGAAGTAGAGCAGAAATAACAGAGATCATTCTGCATTCTCCCTCATCAGTATAGCAGCTTTGGAATGTGTTTCTCTTCTTGGGCCTGTGCAGCCAGTCATCCGGTGCCCAAAGTCAAGTCCCAAAGATTTATCTGGAATGCTGCTGGTCAAGTGCTTAGATGTACAAGTCATTGTACCTTCTTTTGTTTAACAGGAAAACACCATTCTTTCTTTTTCTTGGCTTTGAGATGTACAGAATTGCTCAAGGCCTGTGATAATCGGTTTAATTTATTTGAGGGATGCCACATCAGAAAGACCAAAGCGAAACATTGATGCTGAGAGGACAATTGGTACTGTAGCATATTAATAGTTTATATTCTGTCCTCCGAAAAGAGTGATTCACATCTTCTCTGTGTATATATCTTTTCCACCCAGCTTCGGAGCCATCACCATAGGTAAATTCTTTGTCCTCTAGCCTAATAGTGGCCAACCTGAATTTTATGTGAGTCTGACCGTATTTTGAAAAGACTTAATTTCCTGGAGATATCCAATCTGTTTCAGAAGGATCTGTGTGTTAAAAAACACACTGTGTCATAAGACGGTTCTGTTTCAAGTACTTGAAATTCAGACTTAAAAAGGGGATAAAAACAGCTTTCATCCCTGATCTAATTAAAGTTAGTCACTCTTAAGTCTCATGGCACTTAGTCAAACAAGTTAACTAACTAGAGCTGTATAGATCTGAGTAGGATTAAACAAGCCACCTTGTTTAGCTTCAGTGTTAAAGTAATACTCTTTAAACTTGTCTCATTACTAGCCGTTGATTTGAACATCAACCTTGTATTAGTATATCTTGGGCCACATCTACGGTAAAATCCATCCTATTTGTTTTTTGTTGTTTTTTCAACAGTGTATGGTTGATTCCTTCCTCTTTTATTTGTTCAACATAAAAAACAAATGTATATCAAAGCAAATGTGATTGACATGCACTCCTAAGCATCTTTATACAAAGTTAGCTCCCACTGTATTCACTTGCACTTACTCCTAGTACCGTCTGCATAAGATTGTTATAGCCCATTTCTGATCACTGGTGTGTTTTAGATACTGTACTGAAATAATTATGGGATAAAATCTTTCTTTCTCTCAGAGCCCTGAAGGTTGAATAAATTCCCATTTTGGAAATCTGTACTGTATTTATTTTGGGGTATTTATTTATTTTTAAAATTAATGTTTCCATTAATGTTATGTGCACATGGAAAGTTGTTAACCTTAAGTTTCTGTACTACTGTTTACTGTGGTTCTATAAAACAAACTCTTGCTCTCAGTTGGAGGGAATTTGCTTTTACAGTGCAAACAACGATTCCAATCTTCAGACAAAATGTCAGGTGAGGTGGGTTTACAAGTACAAGATCTGGGTCTTGTTCATGCTGCACAATTATTGCACTATGATTCCAGTTTAACTGCCATGACTGCATCCTTTAGTTTGCTAAAAGCATGTTGATCTGCTCCTTTTGGGTTGTAGGAACCTATCCCTGTTCTTTCCATGTTATTCCTGCTTCTGTTACCACATTTTCTGATAAAGAGGTAATGCCCAGGAACATATCTGCTTCGTTAAGTGAGGTATAGTTGTATATTAGAGTAGTGGGGTGCCAGCTTTTCTTGTCTCCATTAATTTATAAGCTTTCTGAACAGGAATCATGTCCCATCAGTGTTCTGCTCAGAATTAATGAGCTGAGTATTACTGAGTACTTATCCTAGCACCCATGTCTGAACCCTCTCTGAGCTCAGCTATAAACAGATTCATAGAATTTTTGAGGTCTACCATGTTGATACTTTGGTTAATAAAACCACCTGTGGTTAAAAATGATCCAGACGAAACTTGCTCTGTATTGATGGGGAGTTTAACCAGCTCAGGACCTTACCACAAGGCCATCTCAAAAGACTTTATGGCATGGCTAGAAAAGGTTCTTCAAATGAACTGTTATTGATTACATGGTTTGAGGGGGACTCTGCCATCAGGCCCTTGTTTCATGATTTGGGGCTCTCCAAGAACAAAGAACTACAGTCCTAGGATCCATTTCCCTCTGAAAAGGAGTTAGCAGCCTTGCTTGTGTTAGAAATAGCTGTAGGCAAAATTATGTCAGGGCTTAGGGATTAACTGAACAGTGTACAGCAGGACCACCTTATCCACTAGGGATTGGTTCTGGGGTGTGTGGATACCAAAAACCGTGGATAATAGCAAACACCATTGAAAATAATGGGACTTACAGTTTAAAATACCAGAGTTGCCTTGGAGGACCTAGAATATGGCTAGAGGACACATTTTCTAGGAAGACTCTGTGGTAGGTGTGTTGTTTTGTGTCCCGTGGATAATTAAATCAGTGGATACGGGGGTCCTACTGTATGCATGTTTTTATGATTGGAAGTTATGTCAACACTACATGCAGCTGTCTTCACTAACAGTGATGTACGAAAATCTCCTGAACCACAGAACATCTAATTTTAAGAATATAAAATTTTACTGCGTAGTCTCAGGATTGTCCTGGCCTCTGAGAAACGGGTGTAGGCCCAGGCAGTTTCTGTTCCCCCCTCAACAAACCCTGAAACTGAAAGCATTTCTTTCTGTTCCTCCCACAAGGCCTGCTGCACAGAGGCCTTCTGGATTTGCCTGTGAAGAGTCAATACAGTGTGCAACAGGAAGGACCAAATATAGGTTAGAATATGACAAAAAATGATTACAACATAAGCTCAGGATGGAAGTGAGGCTATAGTATTGTCTAGTAGGAAAGGAATTAATGTATAGGATGAGAGAAATATTAGAGGGCAATGAAAAAGTACAGTAGAAGGAAATGTTCTGCTTTCCTCATGGGTGGGGAACTTACATGCATATGTAGTGACAGGGTAATGTGGAGGGTCTGGTTAGATTTTGTCAAGAAGCAGACATTAAAAACAAGACATATAAATTGCTCCATTAATAAGGTTATTACCTCTTTATTTGACAGATAATTGTGGACTCTAGTATAAAGCACTGCTTTCCTTTTATTGGCTTTCTTAAAGGCTTAAAATTGACCTAGAAAACAATAAAACATAAATTGAACTGTGGAGCAAAAGGCTTTGGAGTAATTGCATTAAAGGAAGAAACTGATAAATTATAACAGACATGTAATGCAGTAGGACCAGATATCCACAGAACCAATATCCACGGTTTCACTTATCCACGAGACACAAAACAGACCACATACCATAGAGTCTTCCTACAAAATACCTAGAGAAGCATCCTTTCTAGACATTTTCTAGGTCCTCCAAGGCAACTCTGGTATTTTAAACTGGAAGTCCCATTACTTTCAATGACGTTCACTGTTATCCATGGTTTCCAGTATCCATGGTAAGTCTGGGAACCAAACCCCTGCGGTTATGGGGATCCTAGTATATTCCTCCTCTGTGACATGGATCCCTATGAAAAGATATAGAACCCTGGTTCTCTTGTTACACCTGTAACTGTTGCTGTCAACTCTTGTGTTTTTAAAAATTATTTTATGAATTGCATGTTTTTTATTTCTGTATTTAAACTGTGTTGATGCCTTAAAGAATAAAAGAGTTAATAAAAATATTTTTGAAACTACTTCTCAAAAAGACTATTTGCTATTCAGTGTTAAATGACAGCTCTGGCTAGGGATCATTATATTGTTGCAGTAATCTTCAGGGGAAATATTCTGGATTCAGCAGATAGGCTGACTGGTGTGCCTTATTAACACTCCAAGTCTTAGAGGATTTCCCCCCTGGATTATCACAGGTATATTGTCACTAGAGATGGAGGCTCCATTTAACTGTGTTGATCAATCTTTGTTCCTTCCCCACTGTTGCTCAAAACTGAAGTGATACTAAGTGAAAGACAGTTTCTTCCTCCCTATCACTCCTGGAATGTGTGTGCAGTTCCCTCTCCCTGTCTTTCCCTTTCCCTCTCCCTCCCTCCCTCCCTCTCTTACACACACACACACACACCAAGTTTTGTTGTCTTGTAACCATTACATCCTTTATTTAATAGAATTGTGGAGCCATCAAATCATAGAGTTGGAAGAGACCACAAGGGCCATCCAGTCCAACTCCCTTCCATGCAGGAATACACAATCAAAGCATTCCTGACAGATGGCCATCCAGGCTCTGTCTAAAAACCTTCAAAAACCACCACACTCCAAGGCAGTGTATTCCTCTGTTGAGCAGCTCTTACCGTCAGGAAGTTCTTCCTAACATTTAAGTGGAATCACTTTTCCTGTAGTTTGAATCCATTGCTCTATATCCTAGTCTCTGGAGCAGCAGAAAACAGGCTTGTTCCTTCTTCAATATGACATCTGTTCAAATATTTAAACATGGCTATCATGTCACCTCTCAACCTTCTCTTCCCAAGACTAAACATACCTAGCTCCCTAAACCGTTCCTCATAGGGCATGGCTTCCAGACCTCCCACCATTTTGGTCACCCTCTTCTGGATAAGTTCCAGCTTGTCAATTTCCTTCCTGAATTGTGGTACCCAGAACCATAATTACAGGTGAGGTCTGATTAAAGCAGAATAGAGTAGTACTATTACTTCCCTCACAGTCTAAATTGCATTGGCTTTTTTAGTTGCTGCATCACACTGCTGACTCATGTTCAGTTTGTGGTCTACTAAAACTCCTAGATCCCTTTCACATGTACTGTTGTCAGGCCAGGTGTTTCCCATCCTATATCTGTACATTTCATTTTTTTCTGCCTAAGTGTAGTACCTTACATTTCTCTCTGTTGAAATTCATTTTGTTTTGGTGCAGCTCTAATCTGTTAAAGTCATTTTGAATTCTAATCCTGTTTTCTGGGGTATTAGCTACCACTCCTAATTTGGTATCTGCAAATTTGATAAATATGCCCTCTAATCCAAGTCATTGATAAAGATGTTGACTAGCACAGGGCCCAGGACTGAACCCTGTGGCACCCCGCTGGTCACTTCTCTCCAGGATGAAGAGGCACCATTAGTGACTACCCTTTGGGTTCGGTCAATCAACCAATTACAAATCCAACTAATGGTAGCATTGTCTAGCCCACAGTCAGGTGGATGGGAAAGATAGGCAGCCATCCCACGTAATTAGCACATATGTCATTTTTCTTTAAAAGGCTTTGGAAGTTAAGCTCGATTTTCTTTTTTTATATAGTCTTAGTCCACTGCACAGGAAGTAGAAGAGGAATTGGTGAAAAATTATTTGCTAATTTGTTCACAAAGTAATCAGGAAAATGCTAGAGAAACAATAGTTAATTGCTGCTGTATATCAACTTTCCTTTCCCTGCCCAGGTCCTTTTAAAGGGTCAGTTCTAGAAAAGAAAGCAGTAGTAATTTACAACATGGGCATATGCAGATTCACTCTAAACTATATGTCAGTTAAAGCCATGTGCCTTATTCCCATGCTGCCATTGGATGTCTGATTCTTTGTAATAATCCTATTTGTATTCATGTTTACAGGTTAAGAGTTTTCATGAAGATGCAGAAACACATACAGGGATGTGATAGATCCTGAGCAAGCTTGTCATTTAGCTGTAAACTCAACCAGTGCCTTTCTACTAGCTATTACTTCTGCTAGCTATTAAACCAGATGAAAAGACAGCCACTGCTCATCCCATCCATAGGTGACCTGTTTCCCATAGCCAAGGGGGAAGTCAGAAACTAGAGAGGAAGAAGGTGGTATGGAAAAGCTACTAATGTCTTCTCTGGCACCAGCTGCCCCATTGTCTTATGCTCTCCTGTTGTGTTGGACTAAAACACCAATCACCCCATTCATCATGGTGAGTGGCAATGCTGGCTAGGTATGATAGGAGTTCTAAACCAACATATCTCAAGGGTGCCAGGTTGAAGGATGTTGAACTAGAGATTTAAACATCTGTGTGCGTTTCGAGTAAGTTGTAGCTGGCCATTACACATTTTTATGTTCCACACTAGGTACAGCTTTTGACTCCTTTGAGGTGGATGTGAGCTGACCATCCAAGAGGCAATGTTATCACAGCTGTTTTCAGCACACTTGAGTCACATTTAGTTATTAGTGATCAGATAATTTCTTGAATTTGACAGAAGCATTTCCTAGCACAAGGCTTCACTCAACGTCAGCACAATCCCAATGATATTCTTTACCCTTCAGGATGGCTTTGTAGAAAATGTAGACATTGAAGAAAAGTTATGCAAATGCTTTTGCCATGCTTTAAAATTGTTTTGATAATGCCGTGATTTCAACATCTGTCCCATGCTCTGCTTACCCCATTTGCACAACATATCTGCTCCTCTCCTTCCGTTGAATGATTCAAACTACAGGAAAAGAGATTCCACCTAAACATTAGGAAGAACTTCCTGACAGTAAGAGCTGTTCAACAGTGGAATGTGCTGCCTCAGAGTGTGGTGGAATCACCTTTCTTGGAGGTGTTTAAACAGAGGCTGGATGGCCATCTGTCGGATGTGCTTTCATTGTGTGTTCCAGCATGGCAGGAGGTTACACTAGATGGCCCTTGGGGTCTCTTCCATTTCTATGATTCTGTGATTCTATTCTATGAAGCTGTTGTTTTGCAGAGTCTATTGGGGTCTTAAGGGTGGATGAGTATGTATTTATGGGCTTTCCTTTTCCTCCAGAGTGACCTCCTTCAGTGTATTGTTTGTTTGTTCTATATTATTCCATGAAAATTGTCTCATGTCTTAATTTTCCACTGAATCCTTTGTAGTAATACTTGCCAAGAGTTAAAATTTAATCATGACTGCTAATGTTTCCTTATGCACTCACTACAAATAATTAATTAGGCATCATACCTTTCCTACAGCAAGAATTGATTGTGTTTTGTTGATGACACAATGTTACCAGCCCATAAAAAAAAAAAAAAAGAGTGGCTCATCCTTATGACCACCAAATTTGATGATTACTTTAGCATAAGACTCAAACACCACCAGAAGAATGAGGAAGAGCACGAACAGGACAGAATGGTTTCATGATTAAGATCATAGACTAGGGCCTATCGCTTGTAGCCAGAGTAGAATTAGGTAACTTAACCACAAATATATTCAGTTACTGCAGTGTAGTGCTTGATTGTGTACATGCCTTATTTAAAACAGAGCTAAGGAATGTGTGACCATCCAGGTGATGCTGAACTACAATTACCATCATCCTTCATAAGTAGCCATGCTGGCTATCACTGATGACAATTGTAGTCCAACAACATGGAGGAGGCACATGTTCCCCAGCCTCGATTTAGAGGACTGAAGCTCCGGTCCAAATCCTAGTGACCTCAAACATGAAGGTTACTGAATGGACCAATCCTCAGCTGTTAAAAGAGAATAAAGTAGGAAATCTATGCTAGCATTCTATGAGTTGTGCTTCAATTGAAAAAACACGTAAGATCTCTGACCAGCTGGGGCAAAATACTGAGCATAACCTTCCATGGAGGAAGGATGGGTTACAAATAAAATACAAATATACATGTAGCAGAAGAGGATTAGTGGATTCCACTGCTGTGTGTTTTGGGGAACTGTGGTGTTGCTGTGTAGGTGAGACTTGGGATAGAGAGCAACTGGGAAGGAACTGATAGCACTTGCTATGCCAATGTGGAATGCCCTCTGTTTTCTGTTTTAAAGTGATTGTGATGCATCAAAGACTGTCCTCTAGAGAGTTCTCTAAAGAATGAGGAACACAAATTAATACAGATGGGAATAACATAGATATTTACTCTTCTGATATTTTAGCACATGTACTTTGCTTAAACCCCAGTTAGACCTAGGGATTGTCCAAATGGTGAAAAAACTCATAGAATGTGAGGAGAATCCTACCTGTCCTAATGGCATTTTGTGTGATTTTGCCATATTGTGAAGGAGGAGGGCAAAAACTTCACCAGAAAGGCCTTCGTGGCTTTTCCCATCTTTTTAAAAAACAAGGGTGTGTGCAAGCAAGTCAATCTGATTCACTTGCCCAAAGGAGAGGAAGCACAAATCTGATTGACTGGATGAGCGCAGGGGGTGGGGCTTGCTAACAAGGCAAATGCGCACTGCCACCATGTTGGATTTTTGCCTTATCAGGCAAGTGCTAAGGCGAGAAAATGGGGTGTTGTTTTTTTTGTTTTTTGGGGGTTTTTTGGTTGGTTTTTTAATTTTTTTTTTTTTATTTTGTGTTCAAGTGAAAAATCGCTCAATCGCACCTTGGACACTGTTTAAAAAATAAGGTTGGTGGCAGTAAATTTAGGTAAGTGCAAACACGAGTAAATCACTTATGGCTGCCATGATAGTAGTGGGCATGTGAAGCTTATGGGGGCAAAAAAACCATTAGGACAGGTTGCAGCTGCTACAAAATGTCATTACTGCGAGAGACTCCCATTTTTTATGTGTTCGTATAGACAAGTCCCTAGAATGTAAGCAGCCTGAGGGCTCCTTGAAACTGTACAGTTATTCCACTACCTATTCCCATATTTTTTTTTTCTGGTAAGAAAAGAATGGAAATAACGTTGGGAGATGACAGCAGTGTTAGAAATGAAAGACATTGAGCCCTGGTGGCACAGTAGTTAAATGACAGTACTGCAGCCATAGCATTGTGAGTTTGCTCCCAAGGGCTCCAAGGTTCACTCAGCCTTCCATCCTTTCATAGGTCGGTAAAATGAGTACCCGGTTTGTGGGGGCCATTAGCTAACACACATTGGAAACCGTTTAGTGCCTAGCATGCAATAAAGCGGTGTAGATGTGTAAAGTGCTATTGTTTTAACAATTTGTAAGCTGCTGAGAGCTTTTATGGCTGAAGAGCGGGGTGTACATACCTAAATAAATAAATAAAAATTGATGAGAAGTTTCACACAAGGCTTTTATGCCATTATTTTTGTCTCAGTCACTGGATTTTGGGAGTGGGGCACATGACATCATTCTCCACTTTTTAGAAAAATGTTTTTATTACATTTTCCATATTACAATTACAATTTCCTTTACAATTATAATTTTATTTCACATTAGTTATGGAAATGTAATGTTACTGTACTGTATAGGTTCTTCTTATATATAAACAATACTAAACTAACAAACTAACAGATTAACTCTCCACTTTTAATACTCCTAGTGTTTCTTCTCTGCTTCTTCAGTCACTTCCTTACCATTGTTGTTGTGTGCCTTCAAGTCGTTTCCAACTTATGGAGACCCCAAGGCGACCCTATCACAGGCTTTTCTCGGCAAGATTTGTTCAGAGGGGTTTTATCTTTGCCTCCCGCTGAGGCTGAGAGAGTGTGACTTGCCTAAAGTCACTAAATGGGCAGAACAGATCTGAACCCTCGTCTCCAGAGTCATAGTCCAACATTCAAAACACTATACCATGCTGGCTCTCTTCCTTACCATAGAAAACCCACTAAAAGGATAGCTGCACAATGTCTTCTGATTACCATTGTGAAGAACACTCCATCTAGAAACATCGGGTACCTGCCCCCCCATTCCATGAACATGGCAGTGTGATCATATAATCTTCATGTGGAAGTAATGTGAGGTTTTAATTCCAAATATGCTTAACGGACAATAAGCTACATTGAACACAATTAGACTTCTGACTAGAAAAGTATGAGATGGCTTAATTGTTCCTTTGGATTATTTTAGGACTGTGGAGGTGCTATTTTAGTGGAGCTGTGGAAACAAGGCCATTTCTATGACAAGGTTCTATTACTGATGACTGTTACCAAATTAAACCAACAAACCAAGCAAAATAGTAGGTTCTTATGTTGTTTTGGGATTGTTTTAAAAATTCTGTATGATTTTTTTTCTCAACCCTGTAATACAGGGGCTGTTAAGTTTTCTGGGTTTTGGTTTTAAATTATTTGAATTCTCCTGATCAGTCTTGCAGAGCTGTTATTAAGCCTGTTTGAAACCTCTGTTGGAGTCATTTATGGGCATTGCTGTAGCTGTGCAATACAGAAAGCATAAAAGCAGTTTTTATTACCTGGTCATATTGCTGTTCTCTGAAAGCACTTTGCTGATTGACTTTTTATAAGCACTGTTTCAGCTATATAATAAAGAAGAATGAAGTGCTCTATTGGCATTATCGAGGTTGTTATGCGTAAATACCTCAGCATCTTGACGCTGGAATTGCTAGTAAACATTGTTTTAATTGTGTAATATATAATGCACAAAAGATCTTACTGTAATTTGGATACTGCTTAGAACTATTCAAGCGTTGTTTAACACTGTAGGGATTCATTTATAAGCATTCATTTTTATTGTGCAATATAGACACTGTAGAGTACTTTGTCATCAGGTGTTTGGAATTTTCATAGTATATTATAACTTCATACTGTTATTGGATCTGCTTATAACCACTGCATCAACTGGGCCATCAGTCCTTCTTTTATTTGCTGTTTTGGAATTAATTTGTTGTTGTTGTTAACTGCAAATGACACAGTTGTGAGGATTTATGTCATGAGAATGCCTCACTGTCTTGAGCATGAGGGATAATAATAAAACAGTAATAATAAGTAAAACAGAATAATTTTCAACTTATTCTTTAAAAATGTCATTGGCGCATTAATTTCAATTTTGCCTTAGTCCATGTTAGTAGTGAAAACAATGGAAATTAAAGCCATAAAAAAGGAGATATTAAGAATTATTGAGAAGAAACACTGTGGATATTATTATTATTATTATTATTATTATTAGCAGTAGTAGTACAAATACTGCAAGGGCACCAGATCCCATCTGATCTTGGAAGCTAAGCAGGGTCAGTCCTCATTAGTACTTGGATGGGAGACCACCAACAAATACTAGGTGTTGTAAGCTGTATTTCAGAGGAAGGAACTGACAAAATCACCTCTGAGTATTCCTTGCCTAAGAGAATCTTAGGAAATTCATGGGGTCACCATATGTCGACTGGCGACTTGAAGGCAAAGCATGGGACACAAAGTAGTAAATAAACTGAAATAATAATATTCAAAAATCCATCTTTATATAAAATACTGAAAGTAAAAGAGAAAAACTTTTCTTAAATGGCAGAGAAAAGAACTTCCTTCAATGGGACTACTTTGGTGAACTTAGTACAGAGCCAGGGAAGGAACTTACAGCTTCAGTCTGAACAAAGAAAGGTATTGCTATTAGGAGTGCTAATAAAGATTTACATATTTATATAGCAGCATTGGTGTTCATTGTTGTTGTTAACTACTGTCAAGTTGACTTTGACTTATGGGGACCCTATGAATGGGAGCCCTCCAGGTCACCCTATCATCAACAACCCTGCTCAGGACTTGCAATGGTCCCGTGGTTATTGCAATCCATGGTATCCCCTTTCTTGGGGACTGGAATGTATATTGAACACTTCCTATCTGTAAGCCATTGCTTTGTTTTCCATATTTGTGGACAGATTTTAGTTAAAACTGGAGTAGATTCTGTCTGTAACTTGAAGCAGCTCTGTTGGTATGCCATCTGTTCCTCTTGATTTATTTCTCCCAGGTGCCCTGGAGGGCAGCTTTCACTTCATTTTCTAAAATTGGAGGTTCATCTTCAAATAGTTCTTCATACAAAAAATGTCATCCTTTCATCACTTTTATGTAGTTCTTCAGCCTATTGTTTCCATCATCTTTTTATTTCTATTTGGTCATGTAATGGGTTTCCCTGTGGGTTGTAGAGCATCCCCACTCTTGATTTAAATTTCCCTTTGATGTTTTGGATCTTGTGGAACAGGTTTCTTGTTCTTCCTTTTTTGTTGTCATCTTCTATTTATCTGCATTGGTTATTATAGTAGTTCTCCTTGTCCTTGCACACAAATCATTGAACAGCTGCATTCAAGGTTCTGATTCTATTTCCCCCCCCCCTTTTTTTTTTTTGTTTCTTGTCTGACTTTAACTGTTTGAAAAGTTTAATCTATAATCCATTGGGGCTTCTCATTCTTTTTTGCTGCAGATAGTGTCTTTTTTCATTTTAAAAGCAACTGAGTAAATTATCCCATTACAAAAATTTAAAATTTAATACAGTTTAAAAGCATTTAAAACAACTATGAGAATGAAAGGACAACAAATCCCCCTCCCCATTAAAAATCCCTTTTCCAAACCACTAGTACAGGTCGACCCCCATATCCACAGATTCAGCATCCACGTTTGAAAAAGATATGTTCTCTCTAGGCATTTCTAGGTCCTCCAATGTTATTCTGTGGTCAACTTCCAGTGTTCATCTCATTGAAAATAATCAGGTTCCATATTATCCACAGTTTTAGGTATCCACGGTAGGTTTTGGAACATATCCCCTGTGGACACAGAGGTTGGCCTGTAATTTTCCAAAAAGCCAGTCTAAATTAAAAAAAGTCTTTGCTTGTCAATGGAAGTAAAGCTGAACAGGGTTCTTCCTAGATTCCCATGGGAGAGAGAATTCCACAACTTGGGAGCAGCCACCAAGAAGGCTGTCTCATGTGTCCTCACCAGATGTGCCTCTTCTGAGGATCTTTAAACTCTGACAGCTTTATACAGGGAAAGACTTATAAAGGACAAATATTAAAAATTGGGAGACCAAGGTAGAAAGTGGGAGGTGAACAACGTAATTTGTAACAATTGTGTTGTATCTAGATTTAGTTAAGCTTAGAACAGACCCATAAAAGCAAATGGGATTTTAATTTGGCATGACTAACTTAAGTTTCATTGATTTACTCTATGCATGATGAAATTTGGATCTAGTGAAATGATATTGATGTTGCTTTTAGCGTAGATTCTTTCAGTAATGGAACGGAGATGTAAAGTGTCTAGTTTGGTTGAAGTTATAGAGACCAAATGATGCTCAGGCTAGGCAGGTTACATTAGATATTATGCAAAGATGATTACTATTATGATATTTGATAAGTGCAGTTTTCTGATTTTGTATGTGATGATTAAGTTCTCATTTCGTAGTAAAGAAATCATAGTAGGTAACTGGGAGGATGTGAACCACAAGTGAAGCAATGGAAGCAGCAAGAGCATCCTCCCGCTCTCTCAGTTTCAATCTCAATCCCTCTCTCCCCCTCCCTTTCCCCCAGAAGACATCTCCCAATCAAGGACCACTGTATATCATTGTCATAATAACAAACTCTTCTCATTTTCTGAAAGTTAAGTCTCCGATCTAACTTACTTTTCTTTACAGATCACATCCCAGAGAACCTTTGCAATTGATTATGATCGCAACTGTTTCCTCAAGGATGGACAACCATTCCGTTACATTTCAGGCAGCATCCATTATTCCCGTATTCCCCGGTACTATTGGAAAGATCGCCTCTTGAAGATGAAGATGGCTGGCCTTGATGCTATTCAAACGTAGGTGGCAATGGAAATTGTCAAAATGCATTTCCATGGAGTGGGGAAATCTCTGAAGATGACACTATTTTGAGTTTTGCCTTACAGCTATTAGCAAAGAGCCAGCTTGTATGGTAATATAAGATTGTGATTATAACTCGAGGGAGGGCAGGACAGGAGTGACTGGCGTCTATTCAAATGAGGTGTATTTTGTTTGTTTATTCCAGAACAAGGTGCTACTATTTAAGATGAGCACATCTGTTAACTCAGCTAAGGATTTATTGCTTCTGTCTCTGTTATCTGTGCCAAGCCAGGAGGAATAGAAGTAGGTGTATGTTTCTGAATATAAAAATAGATGAATGAAACAGCATCTTTCAGAACTCTTTATACTACAATTTTTAAAAAGTCAATAAGGAAAGGCAATTCTGATACTCCAGGATTATTATAAAAATGGAATTCGGGATCATGTATAAATTACATATATATCAGTTCTGTAACTTATGCAAATTAAGACAATTTGGATAAGCTGCATCACTTTGCATAGATTTTATCTCTGCTAGTCATAGAAAAAGTCCACAGAGTTATGCAAAGCATTCAAGCCCTACTATGTTTGCTGCAAATCCTGTTTAGTTCTTGTTTTGACCTTTCAAAATTTCATCAGCCCATGCTTTCTTAAGCCTATTGTTTCAGCCTTAGGGGCTAGAAACTTGTTGTACTAACAAAAGAGCTGGAGTTGTGAGGATGTTGGGTTCTGCATCTAGTATCCTCTTGGCAACAAGACATGTTTAATTTCTCTACTGTGATCTGTTGCACAGTATCAGCGTTCACAAGTAGGCCAAATAGCAATGTGGAAGCATTGTCTGTTTTAAGTATTTCCTCCTCCATTGCTATAACCCTCCTGAAGTGTGATTTTGAGAGAGAGCCTCGCTAGAGTTAACTAGATGCATGTACTTTTTCATAATATCAAGCTTGTGCTTGTGCTTGTGCGAAGAAGCCAAAATCAATATACTGTGCACAATTTTTTTTACAAAAAGCACAACGTACAGATTCAATGCATTGAATCTTGTCTGTGCTAGAGAATTTTCTACTTAATTGTGCTTGTTACCTCCAATAACCTCATGTAATTAAAAGTCATGGTAGGTAGAATGTCTACATTCAGGGTGTATACGGCATTTCTAGACGTACAGTAATTAGCTTTTGTTTATGGTGTCACATTGTGCTAACTATATAAAAATATCAGTATGTGCCTGCATGCGTTCTTCCCAAATGTGTTTTATGTCAGTTTTTGAATCAGTCAGTTTATTAATAAGGCCCAATACATCTCAGGTCAGGAGACCTTTCCTCAGGGGCAATGCAGACAGGTTTCTTCAAAGAAACCAAACCATATGACAATGTTAGAGTACTTTCAGCGTTCAAAATTATGAATAGGAGTTGTTGTTGTTTTTTTAAAAAAAGGTGTTGCTTGAATCCAAAAACCCACAAAGCAAAAGTACTTTGTACAGTGCCACAGAGAAACACAATCCTTTATATAAGCTATTTACATACAGCAGTATAAAACAGGATTCCATAGAAGGACAGTCTCTGAATATAGCTTGATTTTCCTCACACATAGGGACTAGCAAGCCGCTTTCCCCATCCACAGAAATAAGCACTGCCATTGGTTGGTTGTTGTTGTTAACTGCCCTCGAGTTGGCCTTGACTCAAAGTGACCCTATGGATGAGACCTCTCCAAGACACCCTGTCCTCAACCACCCTACTTAGGTCCTGTAGGTTCAGGCCTGTGTCTTCCTTGACTGAGTCTATCCACCTAGTGTGCGGTCTTCCTCTCTTTTTTTTCCTAGCATTATTGAGTGTTCTAGTGAGCCATTCCTTCTCACGATGTTTCCAAAGTACAACAGCCTCAGTTTGGTCATCTTCGCTTCTAATTGAGAGTTCAGGCTTGATCTATTCTAAGACCCATTTGTTTGTCTTTTTGGCTGTCCACAGGATCCTCTGCACTCTTCTCCAACACCACATCTCAAATGAGTTGATTTTCTTCTTATCAGCTTTCTTCACTGTCTAGTTCTCACATCTGTATATGGTGATGGGAAATGCAATGGTTTGAACAATCCTGACCTTAGTGCTCAGTTTTATATCTTTGCATTTTAGCTAGGTATCTGTGGAGCAATTGGTTAGTGTGTTCAGCTATTAACCAAAAGGTTGGTAGTTTGAGCTCACCCTGGGACGTGGCAAGTGTTGCTTTCAGGAAGTCAGAAGAAGACTGGGAAGGGCAACTATGAAAGAACTGGATAAGATCATAAAATGCAAAGATATAAAACTGTCATTGGTACTTGCAGCTATTTCTAGTGCCACTATACAGTTTTGGGGGTGTTTTTTTGTAATTCTGTCACAAAAAAAGAACAGTGATATATATGGTGTTTTTGCAGGTATGTGCCATGGAATTTTCATGAACCTGAGCGAGGAGTTTACAATTTCACAGGTGACAGAGATCTTGAGTATTTCCTGCAGCTTGCCGAGGAAGTTGGCTTGTTGGTCATACTGCGAGCAGGGCCTTATATATGTGCAGAATGGGACATGGTAAATAATTTCCTAGTTTTTAAATTTGACTTGCTTTTATAAGGTTGAAGTTAAATAATGTACAGTATGACATGAAAGGTGCTAAAACACAAGACAGCTATTTTGTCTTTCTTTTGTAATGGACGTTCCTTGGTAAGAAAAAGAGAAAACACAGGAAGGCTGCAAATTGACAAGAATGGCATCTTGACCTTCAGTAAACTTCCATGAATGAGGCAGAATGATTGCTCAGGAGAAAACTCAATTGGAAGCGCCTTAAATTTGGTTGGTCCATGATTACCGGAAGTGTCCTTAATTCAGTCCCATAACTCATGATTGTTTAAAAAGGGGATGGCTACTATTCTTGCTGACTCATTAAGCTGAAAATTGATACACATATTTTGTAAAACTACTTACACATATATTTAATATAAAAATGTTTTAATATGGGTTCTCACTTCCTTCTTAGGGAGGTTTACCTGCCTGGTTATTGGAAAAAGAATCTATTGTCCTTAGATCTTCTGATCCAGGTAAGATCAAATGAAATTGTATAGTAGGCAGTGTCTGTAGTTAAGAGGGTATTGTGTAGAAGTAAAATGTAATGATAAGAATAGGATAGGGTCATATATGTGAATCTGATAGCTCATTATTACTTTCAGCTAAGGAATACTATAAGGAAATATAACATGATAGTCCACCCTTACCTAGGAGTATGTGAAAATGATTACACAGTGGGGAGAAAGGTAACCTGGTTTGGATATTTGAATTAGGACATAAAATACTTCAGGGAGTCAGAGTGGTATAGTGATTAAGGATGTTGTGGTGAGACTGAGGAAGCTTAGATTCAAATCCCAATACAGCTATAAAGCTCTATTAAGTGACCTTGGGCCAGTGGTCACCTGCACCTGATGGCTGTGATGTCAGTAGGAGGATGAATCTGCACTGGTTTTTAATCTGCATTTAATCTAAAGGAGCTATCCAGGGTGCAGAACCCAATCCTGGAAAGTATATGCAGTACCTTGGATAGTTCCTTTAAAGTTCTAGCTAAAATCTGAAGCAGATCCCTCCCACAATGATATCAAACCACAGGTGCACTGCCAGTGGCTCTCTGTCCACCTAGTCTCTCTCTCTCTTTCTCTCTCTGCCTAGGCTGGATAGCTATGAGGATAATATTGGTAGCAGAACCATAGACATGAACCAATTTGAGTCCCTTGGAGAAAAGTACAGGTTGTCCCCACCACCAACCGTATCCATGGGACTGGTATCTGCAGTTTCATTTATCCACGATCATGGTGGCTGGGCTATGCCTCTCTCTGCCGAAGAAGGATGGTGAGCCTTTCTGATAGAAGCGCGGCAAGCTTTGCTGTGCCCCTCTGGACAGACAAAAGAATTTGCCTCCTTCCTCCACCTGGAGAGGTACAGCAAGCCCAGCTGTGCCTTTCTGGGCAGTTGAAGGAGTTAACTTCCTCCCACCCAGAAAGACCCAGTAAGTCCAGCTGTTCTGGGCAGATGAAGGAGTTCACCTTCTTCCTTACCCATGCAGAGCCTCCCTCCTGAAGGCACTCCAGGAAGGGATGGGAAATGGGGGGCTTGGTGGAGGCACTATCCTTGCTGCTGCGAAGCCCCAATGATGGGTGGGTGGGCAGGCAGCCTGGTGCGGCTGGTGAGGGGAGGACAGCTCGGCAGGGGTAGAGATCATTGGCTGGCTTGGCTTGCCCCAGCTCTGGCCCAGCACGGTGCAGCTCTTCCACCTCTGAGCGGCCACTAGGGAGCAACAGCTGGAGCCGCTACTGCCTTTGGGTTCATCTACACCAGGCAGGATGTGCCAGCTCCCCACTGGTGTATCCTGGCTGTGGAGGTGCTCCCCCATGTTACCTGCAGAAAATGGGCCAAAGTCCAAGCAGGATGCCAGCCCATCGCTGAAGCCACTGCTGCCACCATTTTCTCATTAACTGGGAAGCCAGGCAGGGGTCCTGCGACATGTGACTGCAGACCCCTGCATGTGACCAGCTTTGGTCACGTGCTACAGGACCCCTGCCTGGCTTCCAAGGAGGCTGCAGTGGCAGTGAGGAGCAGCGTTCTGTGATGGGCTCCCACAGGGGCCGATCTGGCGGAAACAGATTAAACCGGGTATTTTAATTGTGTGTTTTTTAAAAGTGTGAGCTGCTTTGGGTCCCAACCTTGGGGATAAAGCGGGTTATAAATAAATAGATAGATAGATAGATAGAGATATTATTATTATTATTATTATTATTATTATTAAATTAAAACACAGTAAAGGGCCCTATCTCAGCTTGCCCCTGTTCCAGCTCCTTATCTGCCCTGGGGGTCATTTGGACTGCCCATGGGAAGATAGGGTAAATGCTCTCTGTTGTTTGGACTACAGGGCTCTGGAACAGGGGCAAACTGGGGTACTTGTCTGGTGCAGGCAAGCCCCTAGTTGCCCATCCATTGCTGCCACTGGCCCATTAAAAAGCTGTGCTGCCTGGGTGTCTGGTACAGCTTGCCACTGGGGAAATGAGGCAGAATGCCCCTGGGCAACAGCCAAGCAGCAGAGGGACAGATCAGGCATGCCCATCCACACTTCCTGCTCTTGGGGAAGAAAGGAAGGGAAGGCAAGGTGAGGCAAGGTGGCCTCCAGGCATGGTTCCTCATCCCTGGGGTTGTCCTCTCCCCTCCAGCCCACTGGCTGAACTCCATCCTTCCTTGCTGCCTGCATGCTCCTGCCACCACTGGCCCATGGAAAAAGCCACACCACCCCTGCACCCAGTAAGGCCTGCCAGCCTCTCTTAATATTTTCTATTGAAAATAATAGCATTCACGATTGTCCATGGTTTCACGTTTCCACAGTAAGTCCAGGCAGGCCAACCTTTAATGTCAAAAATTACAAGAGAGGCATATGCATTCTTCTCTTTTATTTATTTATAAATAAATACATACATACATACATAAATAAATAAGGAACTAAAATCAGGAAATAAATAAATATCAGGAACTGTTCAGTTTTCACAATAAATTCCAAGAATCTGCTTTGAGATTGATTCTATTTAGATCATTCAGAAATTATCTGAAGTTGAGGTGAGCAGTAAAGTAACCAGATTTCTGGATAATGCCAGATAATTCAGGGGTGTTATACTACAAATACGTTGAGAAGTTCCAGAACAAAAAAGGTTTTTGTCATTACAAAGTGTAATTTCCGATATATGAACATTCTCTTTTATAATTCTTCAGATTATTTGGCAGCTGTAAGAAACTGGATGGGGGTCTTACTCTCAAAGATGAAGCTTCACCTTTATCAGAATGGAGGTCCCATTATTATGGTGCAGGTAAAATGCTTGAATCACAATGAGTATTATCAGTTTCAAGCTACAAACAAAAAACCGTGAATACTCTTAACAATGATTAGCCATCATTCCCAAAGATTTTCCTATTTGAAAGGCCATTGATAGTTCACCTGCTTTGGGTTATGCCTGTAAATTCTGCCACTGCTGGAATGATTTCTTTAAAAACCATGTGTGTATGCCTTCAAGTCATTTGTCAACTTGTTGCGACTCTATGAATTTCCTAGGGCTTTCTTTGGCAAGGAGTATTCAGAGGTGGTTTACTATTTATTTAGTTATTTTATTTGTATGCCACCTTTCTCCCAAAGTGGGACCCAAGGTGGCTTCCAAAAATCATCACTTGAACAACTACAATAAAATTTAAAACAATTAAAACCACAGATAAAAACATTTTAAATCATTTTTAAAAAGTTTAAAATGATAAATAAAACATCCATTTAAACACACACACACACACACACACCCTGCTTATGATTATACGTTAAAAGCCTGCTTTAATAAAAATGTCTTTGCCTGATGGCAAAAGGAAAGCAGGGAGGAGGCCAGCCTAGCCTCCTGCAGAAGGGAGTTCCAGAGGACTGGAGCAGCCACTGAGAAGGCTTTCTCTCTTGTCCTCACCAAGCAAGCTTGTGATGGTGACAGGACCAAGAGAAAGCTTTCTTGGTCTCAGAACTCTGGTAGGTTTATATAGAGAGATATGGTCTTTCAAATAATCTGGACCTAAGCTGTATAGGGCTTTATCGGTCCTGACCAGCACTTTGAATTGTGCCTGGAAACGAACTGGTAGCCAGTGAAGCTGTTTTAGTAAGGGAGTTATATGCTCTCTATAACTGGCCCTAGTCAGCATTCTGGACCTGCTGAAGTTTCCAAACAGTTTCCAAAGGCAGCCCTGTGTAGAGCGCATTATAGTAGTTCAAACAGGATCTAATCAAGGCATGTGTCACTGTAGCCAAGTCTGACATCCCAAAGAACAGGCACAGTGGGTGCGCTACTTTAAGATGTGCAAATGCACTCCTGACCGCTGCTGAAACCTGGCCATCCAGGCTCAAAGTTGAGTCCATGAGAACACCCAAGCTGCAAGCCTGAGATTTCGGTGAGAGTGTAACCCCATCCAGCATAGGAGAAGCCCCTATTCCCCAATCTGCCTTTTGATTGACCAGGACCACCTCTGTCTTGTCTGGATTAAGTTTCAATTTGTTTACCCTCATCCAGTTCATTACTGACAACAGACAGTTGTCAGTTCAACTGAGACAGCTTCCTTGGAATCAGATGGGAAGGAGAGATAGAATTGGGTGTCATCAGCATACTAGTGACACCACACCCCAAAATTCTGGATGACCTCTCCCTGTGGTTTCATGTTGATGTTTCAGCATGGGAGAAAAAACCGAGCCCTGAGGGACCCTCTAGGCCACCGCCAGTGCATCGAACAGGAGTCCCTCAGCACCATCTTCTGGGTTTGCCCCCCCAAAAGACTGGAATCACTACGTAACAGTTTCTCCAAATCCTATTGCAGAGAGACTACTCAGAAGGGTACCATGATCAATGGTATCGAAAACCTCTGAGAGGTCCAGCAGAACCAACAGGGACACATTCTCTCTGTCCAGTTTCCTGTGTATGTCATTCACCAAGGCGACCAAAGCTGTCTCTTTCCCATAACCAGGCCTGAAACCAATAGCAATAGCAATAGCTCTTCTATTTCTATATTGCTTATCAGTGCCAAAGCACTCCTTAAGCAGTTTTCAACATGTTAGCTAATTGCCCCCAACAAGCTGGGTACTCATTTTACCGACCTATGGAAAGATGGAAGGCTGAGTAGATCTTGGAGCCCTGTGGGATCAAACTTACAGTGTTGTGGCTTGCAGTACTGGCATTTAACCACTGCACCACCAGGGCTCCCTGGTGGATCTAGATAATCTATTGCATCCAGAAACCCCTGGAGCTGGGAGGCCACCACACACTCCAGAACCTTGCCCAAAAATGGTACGTTAGAAACTGGCCGATAATTATTTAGAATAGTGGATCCAGGGATGTTTAGTAGTTACCTCATCACCACTTGTTTTAGGCAGGATGGAAACTTTCCTTGCTGCAGTGAGGCATTCACCACTCCCCTTACCCATTCGGCTAACCCAACTCTAGCTGCTTTAGCTGCAAGGATCCAGTATACATATGACTCTCACTTCTCCAAGGATCCTGTCCACAGGCTTCATGAATTGAAACTTATCCAATAATACAGGACAAGCAGGTGCCAAGATTACATCCGCTGGATCCGTCTCAACTACAGCATCCAAATCAGAGTGGATCCAAACGATTTTGTCTGTAAAGTGTCTTGCAAATTCCTCACAGGGGGCTGTCGAGGGGTCTTTGTTCTCTTCTTGTGGGCCAGATTGGAAAAGGCTCATAGCCACTCAAGATAGCTCCACTGGATGACACTGTGCAGACATAATGTTGGCAGAGAAATATAATTTCTTCGCTGCTACCATTGCCACAGCATAGGCCTTTCAATAAGCCTTGCCCTTGTTTGGTCGGACTTGCTCCAAATCTTCTGCCATCATCGTTCTAGTTTCTGTCCCACTTGTTTCATTGCCGCCAGCTCACTGGTGAACCAGGGGGCAATCTTAGTTCTGCTTTGCGAGTGGACACTTAGGAGCAATCATGTCCATTACCCTGGCCATTTCCCGATCCCAGAGATCAGCCAGCGCTTCAACAGGATCACCTGCCAAGACAACAGGAAACTCCCTAAGAGCCGTCAGGAAGGTGCCTGAATCCATCAACCTCCTGGTGTGGACCATCTTAATTGGGCCCCCACCACTGCAGAGGCTCTGAGTTCCAATGAGTCTAAGCCCTACTAGGTAGTGCTCAGTCCATGACAATGGAATTATAGAAAGTTCCTCCACACCCAGATCACAGCCATCCCATTCAGTGCAGAAAACCAGGTTCAGAGTGTGTCCTGCAGCACGAGTGGCAACAGATATTACTTAGGACAGTCCCATGGTTGTCATGGCAGACATGAAGTCATGAGCTACTCCTGACAGAGAGGTCTCTGCATGAATGTTGAAGCCCCCAGCACAACTAGCCGAGGGGACTCCAACGCAACCACCAAGATCAACTCAACCTGCTCAGGCAGGGAGACTTTTCAGCAGCAGGGTGGGCACTACACCAACAGAATCCCTATTTTGTCCCAACCAACCACCCTCAAGAACACACACTCAAACCCAGCAGACTGTGGGACAGGGCACCTCGTGAGGGAGATGGAATCCTAATAAATCACTGCCACTCCACCTCTCCATCCACCAGGCCTTGCCTGGTGCTGTACAAAGAACCCAGATGGACAAAGCTGGGAGAGGTTGACACACACACCCCTTCATCCAGCCATGTCTCTGTAATACAAGCGAGGTTGGCATGCTCATGTAAGATCAAGTCCTGGATCAGAGATTTTTCCATTCACTGACCTGGTATTGAGCAGCATTTTCAGCCAAGGGGGCCTGTTGCCAAGGCTATCCAGACTACTTAAAATGGAGGTTCCCTTCTACCATAATAATAGGATTGTCTCCCCATGCCCATTCTCCCAATGGTTTGCCATTGTCTTCCTCTGAAATGTAACCTACAGTACCTGGGATTCATTGGCAGTCTCCCATCCAAGTACTACTCAGAGCTGAACCTTCTTAGTATCCAAAATCAGCATTTAGGCTATATTTTAAACTTTATTTTTAATAAAATTATAATTATAAAATCATTTTAGCTACAGTATTGTAATAGATATATACAGTACATAATTATAAGTCATTTCGATTTCATTATTCATACACATAGAATCATAGAGTTGGAAGAGACCACAAGGGCCATCCAACCCCCTGCCATGCAGGAATACACAATCAAATCATTCCCGACAGATGGCCATCCAGCCTCTCTTTAAAAACCTCCAAAGGAGACTCCACCACACTATGAGGCAGTGTATTCGACTTCCGAACAGCTCTTACTGTCAGGAAGTTCTTCCTAATGTTTAGGTGGAACCTCTTTTCCTGTAGCTTGAACCCACTGCTCTGTGTCCTAGTCTCTGGAGTAGCAGAAAACAAGCTTGCTCCATCCTCAGTATGACATTCCTTCAAATATTTAAACATGGCTATCATGTCACCTTTCAACCTTTTCTTCTCCAGACTAAATATGCCCATCTCCCTAAGCCGCAAAGGATCTGAGGTATTTAGGCAGGAAGGGGGCTTATATATGGCAGAGGAATGTGGGCAGAGTTACCGCCAAAAAGTATATAATGAGGTTCTAGAAGGTTCCAAAGTGCACTGTCCAGGTACAGGAATTACCCATTGTGTGGATTCACAGAGATCAGAAAGAAGTACTGTTATATATTGTTTTTGTTTAATTCTTTTAAGAATGGATGTTGGAATGAATTCAGAAGGATTAAAAAAAAATCAGGTTAGATTTCAGATAAAAAGATTTAAGTTGCAAGGTATTAAGTTGCAAACTGTCATAGAAGGAACAAGGCAAACAGCACAAGGACCCAACAGAGGGAGGCAAAAAAAACTTGCACAGGCAGCAAGTAAAGGGAACATATGGTCTTAGATGTCCCTACACTAATGCACAGAGCATGCGAAATAAGCAAGATGAACTTGAACTCCTAGCACTACAAAACAAATATGATATAATAGGCATTACTGAAACCTGGTGGGATGCGTCGCATGATTGGTATGTAGGAATAGAGGGGTATAACCTTTATAAGAGAAACAGGCCAAACAGGAAAGGAGGAAGAATAGCATTATATGTCAGGGATGTTTATACCAGTGAAGAGATCCATGACATCAATACTGGAAGACAGGTGGAGAGCATCTGGATAAAAATTAAAGGGGAGGGCAACAACAGGGATGTTATTGTGGAACTCTACTACAGACCCCCAAGTCAGACGGAGGAATTGGATGATGCCTTTCTAGAACAGATGACCACACATGCAGAAAGAAGAGATGTCGTAGTGATGGGTGACTTCAACTATCCTGATATTTGCTGGAAATCTAACTCAACCAAAACTTCAAGGTCTAGCAAATTCCTTACTTGCCTGGAAAACAATTTCATGGTCCAAAAGGTGAAAGAGGCAACAAGGGGGTCAACTATTTTAGATCTGATCGTAACCAACAGAGATGACCTGGTTAATGGGGTGCAAGTGGTGGGATCCTTAGTGATCATGTTCTCCTGGAGTTTGTTATACAATGGAAAGGAGAAGCCAGGCATAGTCAGACACACATTCTTGACTTTAGGAGAGCTGATTTCAATAAATTCAGGGAAATACTGGGGGTGATCCCATGGTCAGGAATACTAAAAGAGAAGAGACCCCAAGATGGATGGGGCTTTCTCAAAAGGGAGATACTGAAGGCACAGTTTCAAACAGTACCATTGAGGAAGAAAAATGGGAGGTGTCTCAAGAAACCAGGATGGATGACTCAAGAACTTTCAACGGAGCTAAGTTTTAAACGGAACATGTATAGGAAATGGAAAAAGGGGGGAAATCACCAAAGAAGAATTCAAACAGATAGCGAATACGTGTAGGAGTAAAGTCAGAAAAGCTAAAGCACAGAATGAGCTCAGGCTTGCTAGAGAGGTTAAGAACAATAAAAAGGGTTTTTTGGGGTATGTCCGCAGCAAAAGGAGGAAGAAGGAAATGGTAGGGCCACTATGCAAAGAAGTGTGCTAACAGGGGACAGAGAAAAGGCAGAATTACTCAACATCTTCTTTGCCTCAGTGTTTTCAGAAAAGGAAAAGGGTGACCCACCTGAGGATAATGGAACAGAGGACACAATAGGGGAAATCCAGCACAGAATAAGCAAAGAGGTAGTATAAGAATACCTTCTTAATCTAAATGAATTTAAATCTCCAAGACCAGATGAACTACATCCAAGAGTATTAAAAGAGCTGGCGAATGTAATCTCAGAGCCATTGGCAATCATCTTTGAGAACTCCTGGAGAACAGGAGAAGTGCCAGCAGACTGGAGGAGGGCAAATGTTGTCCTCATCTTCAAAAAGGGAAAGAAAGACGATCCCAACAATTATCGTCCAGTTAGTCTGACATCAATACCAGGGAAGATTCTAGAGCAGATCATTGAACAGAGATTCTGTGAACATTTAGAAGGCAATGCCATAATCACAAAAAGTCAACATGGGTTTCAGAGAAACAAGTCATGCCAGACTAATCTGATCTCTTTTTTTGATAAAATTACCAGCTTGGTAGATGAAGGGAATGCTGTGGATATCACATACCTTGATTTCAGTAAGGCTTTTGACAAGGTTCCCCATGACATTCTTGCAAACAAGCTTGTAAAATGTGGGCTAGACAAGTTAACTGTTAAATGGATTTGTAATTGGTTGACCAGCCGAACCCAAAGGGTGCTCAGCAGTGGCTCTTCTTTGTCTTGGAAAGATGTGACCAGTGGGGTGCCACAGGGTTCTGTCCTGGGCCCAGTGCTATTCAACCTCTTTATCAATGACTTGGATGAGGGAATTAGGGGCATACTTATCAAATTTGCAGATGACACCAAATTAGGAGGAGTAGCTTATACCCTAGAGGACAGGATCAAAATTCAAAATGACCTGGATAGACTGGAGAGCTGGGCCAAAGCTAACAAAATGAAATTCAATAAGGAGAAATGTAAGGTACTGTACTTAGGGCGGAAAAATGAAATGCATAGATATAGGATGGGGGAGACCTGGCTGAATGAGACTACGTGTGAAAGGGATCTAGTAGTCCTAGTAGACCACAAGTTGAACATGAGTCAACAGTGTGATGCGGCAGCTAAGAAGGCCAATGCAATTTTGGGCTGCATCAATAGAGGTATAGTGTCTAGATCAAGGGAAGTAATAGTGCAGCTCTATTCTGCCTTGGCCAGGCCTCACCTAGAATACTGTGTCCAGTTGTGGGCACCACAATTCAAAAAGGATATTGACAAACTGGAGCGTGTCCAGAGAAGGGCGACTAAAATGGGGAAAGGTCTGGAAACCATGCCTTATGAGGAGAGACTTAGGGAGCTGGGTATGTTTAGCCTGGAAAAAAGATGGTTAAGAGGCGATATGATAGCCCTGTTTAAGTATTTGAACGGGTGTCACGTTGAGGATGGAGCAGGCTTGTTTTCTGCTGCTCCAGAGACTGGAACACAAAGCAATGGATGCAAGCTCCAGGAACAGAGATTCCACCTCAACATTAGGAGGAACTTTCTGACAGTAAGAGCTGTTCGGCAGTGGAACACACTCCCTCGGAGCATGGTGGGGTCTCCTTCCTTGGAGGTCTTTAAACAGAGGCTGGATGGCCATCTGTCAGGGATGCTTTGATCGTGTTTTCCCGCGTGGCAGGGGGTTGGACTGGATGGCCTTTGTGGTCTCTTCCAACTCTACAATTCTATGATTCTATGTATTAAATCTATGTATTGCAGACACATCTAACCTGTAAATGACACATACATGAAGTATCATAGAAGAAACACCAGCTGACCTAATTAAAGAAATACAAAACAAATAACAAATAACAAACATATAATTCTCATTCCAAATAAGCATTCATAGCATTTATATTACCTTCAAATTTTGATTTTCTCTTACTATATATATATCTTTCATAAAATGTTAATTTATTTCTTATCTTTACCTAACTTCCTTCTGTCCAGTTCTAGAAATTAATGTATGCATTGTAATTCCTATCCCATAATTTTTCTGTTACACTGCATTTTTTAAATTAAAAAGAAGAGTATCCATTTTGTAATGATTTTACTTAAGTAACAGCTATATTCAACTCTTGTTACTCATTGTAATTAGCCTTAGGGGATTTGGACCTGGAAACCATATAAGACCTGTGAAATAATGAAATCAAGAAACCAGATGTTACAATTCTCAAGTATATAATGTGGAAGCTATAGTAGAAAAAAGTAACTTTTCACGGTTCTGAGATAGTTCATGATCCAATAGTTATGCAACATCTCTAAATAGCTGTGAATAGCTGGTGGTGGCTGTCAGCTTTTTAAAAGTATGATTTTGTCTACATCTGTATTCTGGTTTTTTTTAGGTTGAAAATGAATATGGAAGTTACTTCGCCTGTGATTTTGATTACCTTCGTTACCTGCAAAATCTTTTTCGGCAGTACCTCGGGGATGAAGTGGTGCTATTTACCACAGATGGTGCCAACAAGATTTTCTTGCGATGTGGAGCTCTTCAAGGCCTTTATTCAACTGTGGATTTTGGACCAGGTGAGTGGTAGTCTTAAGGTAACACACTTATTTCACTCTAAGCTGCTTGGCAGAACTTTGAGGAGTTACTTTTTAGACTCCAGTTCCCAGAATCCTACAGCCAGCTGGAGGATTCTGGAAACTGTACTCCAGAAGAGTAAGCTTTCCAAACTCTGCTCCATGAACATAGTGGGGCTTATTTTCAAATAAATATCCAAAGGATGTTTGCCAATACATAAAGGAAGATAGGAAGCTGCATTATACAAGGTCAGACTATTACTGTATTTGATAAAACTCATATATTGTTTAGCTCTGGTTTGTGGAAGGTGTGGCCCTCCAGATATTGTTGAATTGCATCTCCCATCAATCCTATAGCATAGCTAATCATGAGTACTGAAAATCAGTCCATGACACCCATGTTGGTTAAACCTACAGTCCTATTTAAATAAGGGCCTCTGGTGTGTACATTTCTCACTTTCATTTCAAAGATCTATGTCAAAACATCCTTAGTTAATGTGTACAATCATTTTCTTACTAGCATTTTTTTCTCCCTGCTTCCCATTCTTTAATTGCTTTATGCGTTCAGTCTTCTTCCATCTAGTTTATCTTAAATCACATTTTGAACTAGTCCACTGTTTTTCAGAAGATGGTTTATCATACTTGACTGCCAGTCCATTACTCTTTGCAATGTTTTTAATCTAAATTGGATATAAAATGGCAGACATCATGCATAGCTGTTCTCCATTTAAGCAGAGCCAGTTTCTGTTTGTACTAAAGATATGCTCATTAAATGTAGAAGAGACATAACAGTAGAAGAATCATATTTTACTCTTTCTTTAATTTGCAGGTGGAAATGTCACAGCGGCATTTTTAACGCAGAGACACAGCGAGCCTAAAGGCCCCTTGGTATGATTCCCCCCTCCCTGTATGTTCATGCATATTTGCTGAATGTGAGTATGTAACCATACAAACACGGTGATAGTAAATCTGACACTTGATATGGATAGACTTGGTTTGGCTTGAAGGTATAGCAGGGCATTAGTACAGCAAGATTACAATGTCTTAGTGTTCAGGTGAGTATAATATATTGCTAGCAAGGTAAAGAGCAACAGAAATAATGAACTGTGGGAGCTGAGTATATGTTGGTCAGGAAAGTTTGATGAGGGTGGGAAAGAATAATCTTTCCAAAAAAAAGCTAGCTGCTACTTACCAAATAATTCATAATGATTATGCTGTCTTCCTGAAGTAATTGTGAGTCACTTGTCTGTCCAAATGCTGGATAGTTCTAAAGTTCTAAAGTTTATCCTTGTTGTACTAATTACCCATGGACACTTATTAAAGTGCAAACAGTGAGCTAATATCAAAGTCCACATTGGTGAACCCAGTTCCTTAGCAACCTGGGAACAGCACTCCCTGATAGATAAAAGGCCTCCTGACATTGGCATTCTCAGATTGTTCAGCATGATCATGGCAGTATGACTCAAAAATATATATTAGGGCAAGTATAGCAAGGAGGTACAATGGCTGGAGTCCTGAAGCCAGCAGCAGCCAATGTGAAGAAGCTGAATAAAACCTTAAAGGAACGGCATCTCATGATCTTTCACCTCTCATTAACCTTAAAAATATTTGTTGTTGCATTCTAGTTGATATGAAAAGGTACTTGAGCTGTATAGAAACTTTAGAAGCACAATTGCATTTACGTGTGGATCAGTTTACTTGTATGAGTCATTCTATGATTTTATGTGGTTAGAGGACCCTGAGAGAGCTCCTTCAGTTTGCGCATTTAACACCCCCCCTTTGCTTCTTGCTGATTAAAGGGGCTTTCTTGCTGGCCCACCCATATTCCTGAAACTCTCCCTGGAAATTCACTTGTTCTAGAGATCTCAACAGCCAATGTGGTGCATTGAAAGTGTTTGCCTTAGATAAGAGGCACACTGGTTCGAATCCTTGCTCAGTCATGAAGCTGACTGAGTGATACTGAGCCAGTCACAATTTCTCTGCCTAGCCTCTGTCACAGAGAAGTGGTTGGGAACATAAAAGAAGACATCGGCTCAGGCTGATTTCCAAGCTTCTGAGATCTGTTGTAATACCAAGGCCCACCATCTGGAGCCAAGTACGTAATAACAGCTGGACCTGGCATACCATGCACCATTAAAAAAAAAAAACTCCCCCCAAAATGCCCAGTAGACCTCATGACAACCCTGTAAGGTAGGCCAGTGGATTTAAATTCCTCCTTCCCCTTCCCAGTGTTCCACTTTTCCCAGAATTGCTGAGGGTGACTCACTCTGTTACTCTGCCACAGCCACCACCAGTTGACTGCCTAGGTACCATCGCAGCCATCAGTTAACTGCCTGGATACCATCACAGCTGTGACTGATGAGTGGCTGAGGGAGTGAGAGGAGGGAGGGACCCTTGTGAGGCAATGATGCAGATTGAGTGGATTGTGATATAGAGAGGGAATTTGCATGTGGGTGGTGACTGGTTGGATGTGGGTGGGTGTGTTTCCTGAGCAGCCAATCAGCACACTGGGAATGGCAACATACCCAAGAGAATTCTATATATAGATAGCTGAGTGTAGTGGCAGACCCAAACACAAAATGGTGGCTCAGGATGAGAGCCAAAGATGTTTTCATTGCACTGTGGATAGTAGATAGTAACGAACCCTATTGAAATGAATGACTTCCAGCCCAACTTCTTGCAGAAGCATACCACAGAATTGTGCTGGAGAACCTAAAAATGGCTAGAGAGGACATATTTTTTCAGATATGGGTAAATGAAACCATGGATACTGGTCCTGCTGATACAGGGTTCATACTGTACATTATGTTAGCCTGTATAGACAAGTAGAAATATACTTCCAAATTACAATAGATCAGTCTCTAACAGAGTCAAAATTTGTGGGAAGGGCAGAGGAGAGAAACCCTTTTTTGTTCTCCTATTGTTAAATAATCAGGAAATCCTTCCCACTCTACTGCCAGTCATCCAGTGAACTATCAGTTGGTCACAAATTACCTTCTGCCTGCTACCTTCTTACCACCTCTGATGTTTTAGAACAGGAGGGAGTAATGTGTGCCCACCCCAGACATTGGATTGAAGCTCCCATCAGCACTAGAAAGCATAATTTGGGAAGTCGAAGGCTTTCACAGCCAGCATCCATAGATTTTCCTTTGGTTTTTTCCGGGCTGTGAGGCTGTGTTCAAACAGCCCAGAAAAAAAACAAGGAAAATCATAATTTGGGAGTTGAAATCCAGCAACATTTCAGGGACCACAAAGGAGCCACATCGTTGTAGCAGGAACTGAATGCAGATGTGCAATGGATAAATGTGAGCCGAAGCACATGTTGCTTACATGTGGGGAGAACATCTCTTCCTTCATATGGCTCTTAGATCTTTAATATGAACAGGTTTTCTTAACTCTTTTTCGTTACTGGAAGGGGAAATGTAAGAGTCTATGCTACCCATAGATGGCACTGCAGCATATGTGGACACCACAGAGTCATGACAGCCAGCACTCTAATATGTGGCTGTGGTAGTGGAAGAAATACAAATGAAGCTTATTCATCTTTATCTATACCTCTAGCTACATCTGCATTGGCAAAGGGTACATTATGTCTAGTTGGAGTGGATTTGCGTGAGAAGATGGATCTGAGTCCCTTGTGTGTCATGAAAAGAGTTCCCACCTCCATTGCGACCAATGTGTCATTTTCTTTTCAAAAGTTCTTTATAAGGTTTTCCCTATTCTGCTGGTAGGAAACTGAGTACTTGTAATTAGAATAAGATTATGTTGTGGGCCTAGGAGGTCCTACCTTTAGACAGAATGGATCAGGTACTTCAGGCAGCCAATCCTCAGTTCTTATTCCAGAGTCCCCTGGCTATTTCCCTTCTCTTGAAGAACAGAGGTGTGTGTGTGTGCTACAGAGTCTTTTCTGCACCCTATAAAATAACATATTTTATTGGGGATGGGAGAGAACCTTACCTATTAACCAGTGTTGAAGTAAGTTTCAACTGCTAGTCCAGTTGGCTTTTGTATATAGACAGGAGAGGGATGCCATCTTGGCAGCAAAATATCCTGGCTGGCCCTGCTTGTGGGGCTGAGATGAGAACTAGAATTCAGGTCTGCCATCTGAATCTGCACAGAAGATAAACTTCCATGATAACTGTCTCAGAACAGCAAGAGACCTGTGGGCATTTCAAAGGCAGCCAAGTTTACTATAGCAAGGATTTTGTACGCTTTGTTTGTTGCCTGTGGTGCAACAAATGAATATGGTTCCCCTTCTGGAATTTATCACAGAACAGAACTCTAAAACCACCAAGCTGTTACATTAGTATTTGTAGTGCTCATGGTTACTTAGGGGTCTGTGCTGTACGTGTGAGTAAATTTGATTAAAAGCCAACTAGATCACCCACCTGCCTAGCTTTGAATGTTAGAAAGAAGATACAAAACTTAGACTCAAGTACAGTTGTCCCTCCACATTCGCGGGGGTTAGGGCTGCAAGACCCCCGCGAATGTGAAAAAACTGCAAATAAAAAATAGGTCATGTCATGCCCTCCCGGAACCCCCCCCCCCCGAAGCAGTGACGGGGGCTTCTGAGGCCCCCGTCACTGCTCCTCTCCACCCCCCGCCCTCCCAGAAGCAGCGACGGGTTCTTCTGAGGCACCTGTCGCTGCTCCTCTCCACCCCCCGCCCTCCCAGAAGCAGCGACGGGTTCTTCTGAGGCCCCCGTCGCTGCTCCTCTCCACCCCCCGCCCTCCCAGAAGCAGCGACGGGTTCTTCTGAGGCCCCCGTCGCTGCTCCTCTCCACCCCCCGCCCTCCCAGAAGCAGCGACGGGTTCTTCTGAGGCCCCCGTCGCTGCTCCTCTCCACCCCCCGCCCTCCCAGAAGCAGCGACGGGTTCTTCTGAGGCCCCTGTCGCTGCTCCTCTCCACCCCCCGCCCTCCCAGAAGCAGCGACGGGTTCTTCTGAGGCCCCCGTCGCTGCTCCTCTCCACCCCCCGCCCTCCCAGAAGCAGCGACAGGTTCTTCTGAGGCCCCCGTCGCTGCTCCTCTCCACCCCCCGCCCTCCCAGAAGCAGCGACAGGTTCTTCTGAGGTCCCCGTCGCTGCTCCTCTCCACCCCCCGCCCTCCCAGAAGCAGCGACAGGTTCTTCTGAGGTCCCCGTCGCTGCTCCTCTCCACCCCCCGCCCTCCCAGAAGCAGCGACGGGGGCTTCTGAAGCCATGTCGCTGTTCCTCTCCACCCCCCCACCCATCCTCCCAAAAGCAGCGATGGGGCTTCTAAAGCCCCGTTGCCACTTTTGGGAGGGGGCGGTTCCCCAAAACTGTGAATAATCGAAACCGCGAATGTTAAAGCTGCGAATATAGAGGGGCGACTGTATTGAAAGGTATCCCAAGGGCCCTCCAGATCCCTGCTAGTTCAGAATCCACCACTAAAATACTCCTCAGAGGTGGCCAACTGACTTCTGTTTAAACACTTCCAACAAAGGAGAATTCACTGTCTTCCAACACAGTCTGTTCCACTGTCGAATAGCACTTACCATCAGGAGGTTCTTCCTATTGTTTTAGTCAGAATCTTCCTTCTTGTAATTTGATTACCTTTGTTCAGGTCCTGCCCTTTGAGACAGCAGAAAACAAGTTTGCTCCATCTTCTATATGACAACCCTCCAGATGTTTTAAAAATGGCTATTATATCATACTCAACTCCCTCAACCACTCTCCATAAGGGGTGGTTTCTAGACCTTTTATTATCTTTGCCTTGTCTGGACACATTCTGCTTGTCAGTGTCCTTGTTAAACGGCAGTGCCCAGAACTGGACACAGTATTCCAGGTGAGGTCTGACAAAAGGAGAACAGAGTAATACTCTTACTTCCCTCTAGAACCTTTCGCTTCTAGAATCTCTTCTAGAATGTTTTCTGATATCCATATCAAGCTGACAGGTTGATAGATCTCATCCCCCCCCCTTTTTTTTTAAAAGATGGGGAACAACATTTGCTTGCCTCCAGCTTGCAAGGACCTCATATGTTCTACAAGAATTCTAGAAAATTAGAGACAGAAGCTTTTAGATGACATCTCCAAATTCATTTAGTACCCTTGGATGCAGTCTGTCTGGCCCTATAGCTTTGAATTCATTTAGGGCCTTACCGCACTCCAAAGAAAAGCGGCAAAGCAGCAGAAATGTTCTGTCTTCCCTGCTGCCTTGCTGCATGATGTCAGCATCCTTCCAGCTTTCTTTCGTTCCAGTCCCATGGGGGACTGAGGTAAAACACATCTTTTTGCTAACGAGCTTTTCAGGTTAGCAAAAAGATGCGGTTTTATCTCAGTCCCCTACAGGACCGGAATGAAAGAATGCCAATGTTATGTGGTAAGTCAGCAGGGAAGATGGAACGTTCCTGCTGCTTTGGCACTTTTCTTCGGTGTGCGGTAAGCCCCCTAGATTAGCCCTGTACCATCTCTTTACCTATTTTGGGCTGCAGCCCCATCACTGCATCATTTATTCTGTTTTCACTTCTATAAATACATTTCCTCCTATGTGAAACTGACAGAATTCTAAAGAATTAGTGAAGCAAGGCTTCCTTTGAAGAAACTATGATTATTTTTCCTGAGAAAGCTTCATCTGCCTGTGATGCTTAATAATTCAGCTATATCGGAACTAAACAACAGTGTACCAAAACAAAAATGATCAATAAATGCTAAACCAAACCTTGCAGAAGTCATGACAAGTTTTGGGCTCACACACACCCTCCCTGCACTCGTGTGCAAAAAAGGAGAGGCCCAGAAGTATGTATGGAAAGCCTCAGTTTTATCTTCTAAAATGAGGCTAGCCATTTCATTTGGCTAAGGCCAGTATGCACATGAGCACCGGCACATAATTTCCCCCTGTATCATTGAAGTCTCATACCTTTTTCAAACCATACCCTTTGTTTTTCAGCTTTAAGTACAGTAAGGTATTTTTATAATCACTAAAGAACTTCATCCCCTTGGGTTTGCAGTAACAGGGGGATGGGAGAATTGCATAGCTTGTTAGAGTGCCTCCTCCCAGAAGAGGAAAGTCAGCTTCACATATTCTTCCTGTTCCTTGGGAACAATAAATCCCATATGACTATGAAAGGCTCCTTTGCTTTCTAAAGAACAAAGTGAGAACAAGGTCCAATAAAAGAGGGCTGAGTCTTCTCTTTGCAACTGAGAATTAGAAGCCTCCTCCTGGCTTTGAAACACCAGAAAGTCAGGTTGCATTTTCTATTGATCTGGTCTGACCTTTTTCTGTCCCCCCCCCTTTAAGGGTTTCTTTGGGTACTTGCCTGCTTCTGCCTGAGTAGAATTGGACCCTTAGAGGCCATCTATACTAGCTGCCTCAACCCATTGACTTTAACCCCTTGCAGTGTAACTCATGTTCTAATCAACTCTGTTGCTGCAGAGTTTTCCTCCCCTCCCCTCTGGGGGGAGTAAAACCAAGCAAGGCATGTGAAGAGGGTGTGGAACAAAGGAGAACTTTAAAGGAAGTAGTTATTCTAAGCAGAATCTACAAAACGAAAGGGTATCTCCTTACATGAAAGGCACCTTCCCTTCAGGCACATTTGGGAGTTACAAGTTACAGAACAGTCTAGATCATATCCAGCCAAGATTACAAAATAAGCACAATTTCTTAACAAGACTAAACTAACTGGTCCCTAGCTACCCACAAGGAGATGCAGCTCTGAGTCTATGGATGTTCTTGGGAGCCTGGCTCTTCAATCCAGTCTCCACCAAGCACTCCCTTAGCTGGGACATGAATTTCCCCCATACACACACACACACACACACACACACTGTTGTCTCTCTTTTTTCTTCTCTTCTACCTCATGACATTTCAATGTTTCCTCCAGCTGATCATCTTCATTGATCAGCTATCTCCTAATGCTGACCCCCATAAAATGTGAAACTTTAAACTCACACCTCCATTAACCCTTACCCCCTTGGCTGTGCTGCCCAGATAATGGGAGTGCCCACTATCACATCCCCATCAATGTGTTACAGAGTCATTTGGATGTTTATTTTGTTTTTACTCTCAAGTATATATCCAGTGCTGAAATTCAGATTGAGACCATAATGTACTGGTGGGAGACATTGATACCTTCTCCCTGCCATTTCCCCCCTTCTTCCATCCAAATATAAGGGGGTGAAAAGAATAAAGGACAGGGAGAGAGGAGAGAATATAAAGGTTTTAACTTCGCTCATGATGTGCAATGCTCCCATTGCGGATTGGGGAAACGTATATAGCACATATTTTTTTTTAAAAAAAGTAAAGTAAAAGTAAAGAGCCTTTTAAAAAGCAGGTTAGGGCACTGCATACTGCATATCTATCATCAGTGACAGCTGGTGGCTTCTATGTTAGTGAAGAGATGAATCCCCTCTGGATTGTAGTCTGAACTTTAAAGGAGCTATCGAGGATGCTGAATCCTATCCTTAAAATTGGTCCAGCATGTTAGATAGGTCCTCTAAAGTTCACCCTAAAATCAAAATGGATTCACTATTGTACTGCTGTGGAAGCCACCAACCACCACTCTGTAATGTACAGTAGTCCCTCCGTATCCTCGGATTTAAGTATTCACGACTGGAAAATATTATTAGAAAAATAATAATCCAAAAGCAAACCTTGATTTTGCCATCTTATATAAGGGACACCATTTTGCTATGCCACTGCATATAATGGGACTTGAGTATTCACGGATTTTGGTATCCATGGAGAGTCCTGGAACCAAACCCCAGTTAATATGAAGGGACAACTATAATATGTCAGCTTTCTGCTCTCAGAGAATTTGGAATCTACTTGAGAAACATGATCTTCTGTTTGTCTATGGATGCCCACATGGTTTGGGATCCACACTTGACTCTTTATTTTATTTGTGCAGATTTCATTAAATAGACTTGGATGAAGTCCACTGGTGGTAGCTGTTTAATTAGTGTTTGGATACTGTGTGGTACTTTTAAGGGTTATACTCTAGGTGATCACACCTATCTCCACAACATCCTCCTCTCATTTTAAACTAATTATAGTTACCTCTTACATCAAAATTTGACCAGGTTTTTTTTTTTTAATGGTTAGTGAACAAGCCTGCATTATCAACTGCAAGCTCAGCCTGGCTTGAATGAGCTAACCTGAGTTCACTCACTGTTCAAATGCAGAAGGTACATGTGGTTGGTTTTGTACTGAAAGAGGAAGCCCTTGATCTCTACCTCAGCCATGTATTGGAAGGGGAGTGTGCAAGCCAAAGGCCATGTGTATGTTTCAGGCATGGAATGCTCAACTATATTTTAGCAAAGGAACAGGGGAGATGTGGCCTTCCAGAGATTGTTAAACTGTAGCTCCCATACATCTCATTGTTGGCTATGCTGGCTACAGCTGATAAGAGTTGTAGTCCAGCAATATTTGGGGTGTGTGTGGAGATGTATGTTCTTCCACATTAAATTTGAACTGACCCATTGCCACAGATTAAGTCAGAGCGATAGATGAATTTTTCAAATTATTAAACAACTTCAGTGAAACTTTGTTCTCCAGGTACTTTTCATAGCTTTAAACAACGGCATGTCCAGCATTTCTTAGATGAGCAGATGTTGGGGGGAAAGGGAATAGGCTGTCACTATCTTGCTGTGCTTTTGAGCTTCTAACTAGAGATTTCCGGAAGTTGATTTTCTAGATTTTATGGACCTTTGGTAGAAATTGGAGGGTTGGAGTTTTTTTGAACTACAGTTCCATGCATTTCCTGTCTTGTGGAACATGTACTTCAATAAAATAATTTTTACAAGCTCTGACCACTGGTGTGGATTCACCATGGCAGTTCTTATATAACTAGACATGATGCAAAAGAGATTTCAAGCTGCTGTTGCTTCTTTTTTGCATCTTGTTATAGTTCAGATCTAAATCCAATGCTAGTCTCAGCATGAGTAGACCCACTGAAATGAAAAGGGACATGTTAGCCACTCCTTAATAAGTCCTGTTGATGGGTCTACTCTAATTGGGACTAATATTGGATTTAGCCCTCAGTTTTACAATTCTGTTCTATTCAGACATTTCTCCCCTTTATATGTTGTTCCTTGCAGGTCAATTCAGAGTTCTACACTGGCTGGTTGGATCACTGGGGTCGACGTCATGCCACTGTACCATCATCAATTGTAGCTAAAAGTCTTAGTGAGATCCTGGCGAGGGGTGCTAATGTGAACATGTAAGTTCATAAGCATCTGTTTAAATGAGGCTATCTGGTGCAGCATCCTTGAGTGTTTGTTTATGCGGTTCTTTGTCTTTTCAGGTACATGTTCATAGGAGGAACTAATTTTGGCTATTGGAATGGTAAGGGGTGTTGTGTGTTTGTGTTTAACTGGGCATCATTTAGTAAAACCATTTCAATATTGGGATTGTTTCTGTTTGAAAGAAAGGGGGAAAGGGCATGAGAATCATAACTCTGAATGTAAAAACAGAAGCCTACTCTTCTTTCTTTGAACCAAAGGCGAAAGGCAACATTAATTGAAACCATGGCATTAAATGCAGAAGTGATTGATAGAAGTCTCACCATGTAGGGAAAGAATAATCTGGAGTTTTGTACAGCAAAGGGCAACCAAAACGTAGGAATGATGTTCGTGTGAATTACCCAAGGGCTTAGATTATGACAGAGACTAGAGAGGGGAAGTGCTTCAAGTCAAGCCATCTTGCTGGAGTCATAATTTTGTATTTCTGTAATGAAGGAATTAGCATTGTCACTGCTGGAAAACCAGATGCCAGGATAAGTTGCATCCTAGTTGTATGTACACTTTTTAAAGTTAATCAGTAGAAATATTCACAATGGAGATAAAGTAAAGACTATCCAGCTGAGGGGTAGTGTGAAAGGAGCAACCAACTGTTTTGCCTGTATTCTTTTCTTCCTTGCAGGAGCAAATATGCCTTATATGTCACAGCCTACTAGCTATGATTATGATGCTCCACTGAGTGAAGCAGGGGATCTTACTGAGAAATATTTTGCCATCAGAGAAGTTATTGGCATGGTGAGTTCCTTCTAGAGCTTTGCTGATGCATCTCATCCGACATCAGGCTCTGCTTCCAATTTGTTATAACCATTGAAAACAACTACTGTGGCAAGATTTTTCTGAGCTCTCAGACAACATGATTAAGTTGAGCAAGATTAACGAGATGTAGCTCTTGGAAGTAACAAGTTACATACAGCTAGTTACTTGTAGTTATAAATGACAAAATATATCCTGTTGAACGGCACCCACCTACAATTACCATTGTAATCTAACAATTGACATTGTATGATGGTATAGGCACCATCAGGACCCTTGCAAGCAGATAGGCTGATGAAAATCCCAGCATAGGTATAAGTGAACACATATTAGCTGTTTAATAATCCCTCTATATCAAACCCAAAAGTGAGGTCAGCTGGAAAGCTATCTTTAGCCAAAGAAAGACAGACAGATAGACAGCTTTCTGCCCATAGTGTAACAGTCGGTCTCTAATCAGACTGTAGCCATGGAGCTAGATCTCAGTCCCCTAGCAATCTGGATAGAGATATGTGACTATGCTATTTCAAAATTATGATATTTGAGTGACTCCCTCCATAATCATCTATGGAAACAGTTTGTCCTTGTAAAACTCTATTAAAGAAGCCACCATCTTCTCACTTGGGCCATCATAGAAACAGAGTAGCACTAACACTGCATGGCAAAGTTACAGCTTTCGAATGTGTTGACCAGATTCCTGAGCTCCTAAATATTATTATAGTAAAATATTCATATGCATTAACTCGTTCAAGCAGCTAGTTATACAATTGCTATTGGTATTTCTTCTTCTTTTCTCCAAAAACTATTATTTTGGTTTAGGCATAATTAACCTGTAGGAATTCCCTGGCATGGTACAAGCCTAAAGCCGTTAACAGTTTGCCATCCTTACTTGGATGCGTGGCAAAAGAACAATGTTGTCTGCGTACAGTAGCATTGAAATACCCCATCCCCAAAATCAAAGGGAAAGAACTCTAGGTTGGATAATGAGGAAACCATGTCACTGAAATATAAATTAAATGTAAGCGGTACTAATAAGCAGCCAGAGTGTACTCCCTTGTTATAAGGATATAAAAGGCCACTAGCTGAGATAATTCTCCTACATCAGTGTGATAATTCTCCTACAAAATCCACTTGTGCAGCTGGTCATTTGTCTGAGCAGCTTGTTATCTACATTCAGAAGTGCCAGTTTTTGCCAAAGCTGGAACAGGGTATAGAATCAAAATCTGCTCTAAGATCTACAAAAGCAGCAAAAAGCAAACTATGTAAGGGCATTTCTTCAGTAAATCTTGTAATAAAAACCAATAGTTGATTGTAGATCAACTGCATTGGAATCCCACCTATTTCTTTGTAAAAGCATCCAATTTTCTAATTTATCCAAGATGTCTTGTATATAGTATCCTAACAACACTTAATAGGCTTATAGAAAAATAACTAGGATATGACTGTAAAATTTTCTTAGAAGCAGGAACTACAGTGGCCACTGCCCAATCTGAGATTACCCAGTTCAATCAATTGATGTAAATAAGGCATGTAGTACTAAGATTCACCAATGCAACTAGTCAGTCAAACAGTCAGGTGGAGAGCCATTCCTTCCAGAGGCCTTTCCCCTCTTCAGATTTCTTAGCAGAAGTTCTACCTCTTCACAAGTAATGGGTGCCCAGCAAGGTAAAACTGGGTCTTCCACCTTCAGAAGAAGGATGCAGGTTATCTTATCATAAAAGAAAGAATGGAAATGTAGTCCCCACTCATGTGTAGAAATAAAATTTAGTTAATTCCCTTTTCTAATAGTGAAGGAATAACTATGCTACCTTAACATTTTAACTTGACAAGGGATAATCTCACTTCTTTTGTGGTCTAACTGTAATTCAAATGTTTTGGGTTGGACATAATTTATGAAGGAATGGGGTTGTGAGTATGGTTCAGGGGCTGGTTTGTTTTGTGCCTCGTGCTGCTTTATTGCATGTGCTTTTGTGATCACTCCAGCAAAATTGAGGTGGATGGGAGGAGTGAATTTGTATTATAGGCCAAAAGTTTATAGCATTCAAACAGTTTAGCCTTTTTTAAAAAGTAAAAGTAACTAGTTACTTTTGAGAAGCAGGCAAGTCTGGAGTTATTTTTATATGCTGTAATTTGTGATGGTAACTAGCCACCTTTACAGCTATAAGTGTAACTAATTTCTTGTTAAGTAACTTTTGGAGATCTGTTCAGATAGGATGATTTAGTCCAGAATTTGGTAATAAAGTTCATACTACATATATTCCACTGGACAAACTTTCATTTGTCCCATATGAAATGTTGTGTGGACAGGAATGTGGATGGCTGAGGATGCTAGATATAGCCCACAGCCTACCTACCAGTGAGACAAAACTAACATAAACCAAAATACCTTGCAGTAGTTTTATCATGTAGTAGAAAAACAGCAATATCAAGAAGCTAATTGAACTAGATCCTAGCAATTTTAATGACTCATAGAATAGCCATTAGGCACTGTCTGAAACAAATTGAACCAGGGAGCACAGTCTACTGGGAAGGTCTCTTGGAGTTGTGCATTTATTCCAGTGGGGTTTTACAAAGCAGAGTCCTAGTGGATTACATCCCAAACTAGTCTAGCTGGAAACAAAAGCTAGTAAGAGATTCAACCACTAATGCCACACACCACAAGCAACTGTGGAGCATTGCTATAACAGCTACAGGCAGCCTATACTCATCAAAGAGTATTACATTGTCAGTTTAGATCAGATTGAATTAAGTTGGTCATTTGAGCAAAGGACGCTATTTTATTTTTGTTATGTTGTTCTTAGTTCAAGAAAATACCAGAGGGCCCTATACCTCCAACAACTCCCAAGTTTGCCTATGGACGTGTTCCACTAGTGAAGGTAAATGTGTGTGTGTGTTGTACAGTAGATGGATTTTCATGTTCCTAGGATAGATGGTTCAGTTTTATAAAAGGTAGAAATGGCAGTATCAATTTGCTTTATCAGCAAACTGTAAATTTGGGAGAACTTTGTGAGTTTCTGAGGGCTGGATTCTTGAGCCTGGAGAGGGAAATCTGTAGCTTTCTCAGTGAATGTACCATTAAAGAACACTAATAAAAGTTACATTACATGCAGAAACATCTGAGAAATATAGTTCTTGGAACAGATGCCTTCATTATTCATTTGCACTACAAATATAGCTGTAAAATGCCCAGACATTCTCATCTTACACAGAGTACCCTCTTAACTTGCCATTGCAATTTTTGGCAGCTCTATTGAGACTATTTAAGAGCACAATAAAAATAGCACTAACTGGCAAAATGGCTACACATTTCCTCTTTCATGTCCTACACACTATACTACATCTTAGATATCAGACTGAAGGAGTTTTTTTTAAATGAGGCTATGTGATGAATTGTATCAGTACACTACTTAATATTTTATTTTATTTATTTATTTATACCCCACTCTTCAGCCACAAGGCTATCAGAGCGGCTTACAAATTGTTTTAAGCAATAGCTATTTACACATCTACACTGCATTAAACAGTTTCCAATGTGTGTTAGCTAATTGGCCCCCCCACAAGCTGGGTGCTCAATTTACCGACCTACGAAAGGATGGAAGGCTGAGTGAACCTTGGAGCCAGCTGGAATCAAACTTGTGACGTGGTGGCTTGCAGTACTGGCATTTAACCACTGTGCCACCATATAATATCTCTATACATATAAATTTCAATGTAAGCAATTTTTATTGTTATGCTCAATGACTATAATGTGCTAATGTTAGCATGAGTTCATATTGCTTTTTCATTTTAGACATTCTCAGTTTTAATTGTGTATTATAGCCTGTCATTGCTGCATTGTAGGTGGGCACAGTGAGTGAGCTTCTCAAGGACTTGTCACCATCAGGACCAGTTAAAAGCACCTACCCTTTAAAATTTGTTCAGCTGAAGCAGGTAAGCATTTATCTTAGAAGTGTGTTGAGTCAGCATATTGTACAGTTTATTAAAACAAAAGATGCCAGTTGGAACAATTCTTATAACATAAAAACTTATTATCTTACCTAAGCTGCGAATTGACTTGCTGTTTCATCCTCTGTGGTAGTCTTCTCAGGAAAGATTGAAAACTTTTCAGGAAGATCTGATTCTGTTGTATTCTCTGTACTCTCCAAAGAGAGCTAGAGTTTGGTGTAAAATTCCAAAAAAGTGTATCTTTGGACTGGACTGAATGGAGCAGAACTAGCAGGAATATGCCATCATTTTAGAAGGGATTGGTGACTTAAGTATAGGTACCCTGGTAAGGACTGAGGAGATAAATGAATAGAAATGGAGACTGAGTGAAAGGATCCTGTAGTATGATGATTGGACTTTTCCTGTGCCTGGTAGGTGGATAAACGTTATCTAGAAAGAGGGAAGAATAGTCAGGATGAACAAATCAGTGTGCAAATTGCTCAGCAGTCAGTGTAGGCCCTACCATTAGGCAGAGTTGGGCAGCCACCTCAAGCACCAGATTCTGAGTGTCATGAAATGAAAGCAAACAGTTAATCAGTTATTTTCTAGTATTGTATTCTACTGCCAGTGATGGAGAGAAATGCTTGTGAGATTGTCTGTCTCAAGAGACAGACTTGGTGGGCTTTTGGTACTTTGGTTTGAATAGGTGGATATATGTTGTTCCTCTTCAGGAAGCAAAATGTTTTGGCCCTGTTAGAATGTAAAATGATGGTTGACAGAGTGGCAAAAGGACAACTCTAACGCAACAGCAAGACCTTCAGCTTACAAAATAAGACTTTTTTAAAAAGTGTTTGACCATTTTTTATAGTGTGGGTCAAGCAGCGGTCGGTTTATATGTATAGAACTATAGAAACACATCCTCAACTTTATAGGTGTATTTGACTAATTCATGAGATAATCCTTTGTAATTATGACCTTTATAGTTAGGAAAGCACAAATACGAGCCTTGAGAATGAAAACACTTCCTTTAAATAGCTGAGTTCAACTGAACTGCTTTTAACTGAAAGAACTGAATATTCAATATACGAAGGAATCTGTACTCAATGTAGTGCATCAGATGTGTGATGTGTAGACTCATCAGACTGAGTCTATGAAAACTTATGCTACAAACCTTTCTCACAGTCTCAAAAGTGCTACAGATTCCTTTGTATGCTGATACATATTAACTTAGTTATGTGTTTATTCAGTAAATTTCTGCTTCTATTCTGCTATTAGGCAGGATTCTTAAATATTTTACTATTCAGTGAATAAAAGTGAGATATATTGCTATAAATGTCAAGGAAGTTCTGTTCTTCCTTTTGTAATTTGATTTTGACTTGTCAGAGTGAATAACATCTTCTTTCATGGCTTTCCCTTCTTTTCTCTTCAAGTACTTTGGATATGTATTATACAGAACCAAGTTACCAAGAAACTGTAGTGAGGAAACTCCTCTGTCATCAATATTTGATGGAATTCATGACCGTGCCTATGTCTCTGTGGATGGGGTAAGAGATCAAAATACCATAAGTTCTGGTTTTCTTGTTATAGCTACAATTGTAACCATTTTGTTCTGCTTGGTTTTTCTTTTTTCTTCATCAGTCATCTACTCCCCACAGTGAGGGCCCCACCCTTGCCTGCTTCTTTAACCATGATTAAATACAAAAAAAGGAAAAGCTTTGCATTCCTCATAGGTAGGAAAGGACAACTCTGGCTTGCTTGCTAAAGACAGCCCATGGAGGTTAGCCATGCTTTTGCATGGCCCTGTATCCTTTCCTCAAAGCCCCACCCATGCCAGCTTTCCCCCAGCTCAGTGCTGCAGAAAGAGCACAGATGAGAGATTAGATCTCAAATTCCTGGTTGCTCAGTGCTGCAGAAAACACTGTCTTTCTGCAGAAGCTGAGCTGGAAACTAATGGTGCTGAGGTGGAGTTTTGAGGAATGGGTGGGGCTTCCAACGGAAGGGCTTCCTCTCTGACATCCTCTGGCCATCTGGGGGAGACTCAAAGGAATCCGCCCCTTGAATTTTCCCATCCCTACTCTTGGGGCTGCACCTGGGGCTAGAGAGGGGGCAGGGTATTGCCCTTGTGGTTCTGCTGTGCTTCTGAGGTGTTACACTTTAGAATTGAAACTCAGTCCCTAGCTTCAAGCTCAAGTGAATAACCAGGGATTGTCTCTTTCTGACAGTGTTTCTGGGGTACTTGAAGCATGTTAGAAATGCCATGTTACTGATTCTTTCCTTTTTCCCTTCTACCAGAGGGCAAATCTACTTGGGGAGGGGAGACCTTGCTCTGTTGTATCAGAAGTTCAAGGATAAGGGAAGTTATTGTGGTGGGGGGGGGGTTGACCCCAAAATGCATGAGACTGTGAGGTACACTTTGGGTAGTGTCTGTCAACAGATCAGGGATGGGTGAATCTACTATCCAGCTTGTGGTTCATGTTTTTGTGATTCTGTCTGACAAGTTCACTTTCCCCCTCCATTTTCCCCTGTATTTCACACTTCTTTTTAAAAAAGAAAGATAAGAGCACCAAGAACACCATGCGTTGCTTTCATTACCTGTTTGACTGTACCTGTCAAGCATATCACTTTGATTCAGCCACTTAAACTTCCTGACCTTAGTGGGTGGGGAAATTCATATTTTGCCAGAACAAGTTATTTGGCCTCCACACATAAAAACTTGAAGATTTTGAGGTACTCAAATTAGTATCATAGTATGCACATTATTCAGATTATGAGTTGGCAGCATTTACAGTTGTCCCTTCACATTCGCTGGGGTTTGGTTCCAAGACCCCTCCGTGAATACCCAAATCTGTGAATACTCAAGTCCCATTATATGCAGTGGGATAGCAAAATGGTGTCCCTTATATAAGAGGGCAAAAATCAAGGTTTGCTTTTGGGATTATTATTTTTTAAAGAATATTTTCAAGCTGTGAATACTTAAAACCGTGAATGCCCAATCCATGAATGTGGAGGGACAACTGTAGCTGGAAGTGGAGTTCTTACTAAATCATTACTTGAAAGTACAGATAAACCAAACAATAGAGATGTGCAATACACACTAAAGTAGCTTGTGTTCTGCACCATTTTAGGTTTGGATTTTAAGTGTTGATGTTCACGCAGGTTCCTCAGGGAGTTCTTGAAAGAAGCAGTCTGCTAAAGCTAAATATAACGGGGAATGCTGGAACATATTTGGATTTGTTGGTAGAAAATATGGGCCGAGTAAATTACGGAAGATTCAACAATGACTTCAAGGTATATCTTCACCTGTCAGTAATTACCCAGTAAAATGTAACCATGTTAATTTCTTGGGAGCAAAACAATTTAATGCTGTTGTATGTGTGCTTGCAACATCTGCAGTTACAGAGAAAAGGAGAGGAGGACTTCTGAAGCAAATCATAAGTCTTTAACTAGCAAAGACACCAGTTCCACAGATCACACCTGCCTATGTTAAAGAAGGATGTGGATGCTTAGCAGCATATATTTTGTATGGTTTGGTTGAACCCCAACATGCACATGTAGCATTTTATGTCTGTGTTTATGCAAACAAAACCATTGTCTTCCATCTTATGTGAGAGGCTGTATCAAAAGGTGCTTTGGAGGTGAAGCAGTAGTTTGGATGTACGAGTTTTAATGTGAACCGTCTAGTGCAGAGGCCTCCCCCAAGACCCTTCTGCATACACACATATCTTGGGGATAAGCCAAGAGGCTCATCATATTTATATGCCTTTTCCTTCCCTCCTAATCATAACATAGGAAGCTCTATTCTTACCACTCCTGCTATTGACACTGAGCTGTTGTGGAATAATTTTAATTTAGGGGTCTTGTTAATTTTCTTCTTATAAGAATATTATGAGTTCATGTTGCCTCTGTTGCTCAGTCTTTCAGTACTCTGTGAGGCATAAGATCAAGCTATACCAACAATTCACCTAAGTGTCAGTTCACATAGCATCAGTTATTTTCTTCACATTAGTCCTCTCTTGTATGGCATTACTATTTATTTTATTATTATTTATTTTAGGTATTTATACCCCGTTCTTCAGCCACAAAAGCTTTCAGACCAACTTACAAATTGTTTAAGCAATAGCAATTTACACATCTACACCACATTAAATTGTTTCCAATGTGTGTTAGCTAATTGCCCCCACAAGCTGGGTACTCATTTTACCGACCTACAGAAGGATGGAAGGCTGAGTCAACCTTGGGGCCCTTGGGATCAAACTTGCAACACGGTACTTGCAGTACTGGCATTTAACCATGGCGCCATCAGGGCTCCCTTTACGTAGTATAGGAGTGGGGAAACGTTGGCCTTCCACATATTTTGGGTGATAATTTCTACAGACCTTTTCCGTTACCCATGCTGGGTGGTGCTGTGTAGAGTTGTAGGTCAAAATATCTGTGTGTCTGTCTGTACTGCACCCTGATGTAGAAAAACATCTGTATAGACTGGTTACCCATGGATATAGCCTGGACTGGCCATCAATCATATCTATAATGTGATGGCAGGATTCTCACCTACAAGCAACAGCAATAGCAGAAATGATTAGTAGCTATCACTGGCTGAATTGTATACAGCATGGCTTTCCATGAGGGTGGTCTATGTGTGTGGAATATGTCTCCTCAGTACTCAGTACAGCAGAGGGATGCAATTGAGAAAATAAGCCTAGGTGAATTGGTCCTTATGTAAGTCCACTGGAGTTAAACAAAGAAAACCTTGCAGCTTAATACAGGATATTATCATCTTTTAGTCAAATATGCAAAAGCCTTCTTAATTAATCATAGATTGGGGATGCAGAGTTGAGATCTCAGATATTTGCAGGTTTTCCACAGGATGTGGAAACTTGTGCACGTGAAGCATAGCATATCATAATGTTTAAAGTTGAGATCAGTATCCTAGATTAATTTTATCTGACAAAAGATCTCTGAAAAAAGAGCTTCAAAAAGTATGTGCTCAGGTATTAAGCTGTCAGCTTTGTCACGTGAGCTCTACCTCTTAGATCTATGAAGACACCTTCAGATGTTAATATACTGACATGCCTGCTTGCTCTTCAGATAAGAAAACATGACAGTTTCTGATTGAAGACTTTGAAATAGAATCATATCATCACAGCTTGAAGAAACATGGCTAAAATATTGCCTGGATGGTTTTGTTGTACAGTTGTCCCTTCACATTTGCTGGGGTTTGGTTCCAGGACCCCCCATGAATACCCAAATCCGTGAATACTTAAGTCCCATTATATGCAATGGCACAGCAAAATGGTGTTCCTTATATAAGATGGCAAAAGCAAGGTTTGCTTTTGGGATTATTATTTTTTTAAGAATATTTTCAAGCCATGAATACTTAAATCCGTGAATGCCAAATCCGTGAATGTGAAGAGACAACTGTAATTCCTGCTCTTGTTGAATATGGAAAAATGAAAGATTAATTTCATTTTATACTTTTCTTGCCACTAGAAAATTATTCCTGTCAATTAAACTCATGTGGGGTTTAATATATTTGAGAAGCATATCATTTGAGGCCAAAAATAGTAAATGAGCTATTGATGGACTATGCAACTTCTTGTTTTAGAATGCAGTCCTATGCCTCTTCTCTGTTAGAAAGCCAGTGAGACTTACTTTTGAGCAGACATATATGTTTCTGTCATTAGGTGAGGACAATATTGAGTACAGTGGGCCCTTGGTATCCACTGGAGTTTGGTTCCAGGACTCCCTGTGGATACCAAAATCCGTGGATGCTCATTCCATTATATACTGTGGTGTGGTAAAATGGCATCCTTTATACAAAATGGCAGACAGCAATGTTTGCTTTTTGGAAGGATTTTTTTTTTAATTGATCTGTGGTTGGTTGAATCCATGGATATGAAGGGCTGACTGTGCCTTTAGAATAATGAAAGCTAGGTAAAAATCAGCTGGAAAATAATTGGTTTTGGTAATCACCTACAGTACAAGATTGAGATCAACTATTGACATTCTTGTATTTGTAGAGAAAATTATGGACCCAAATTCATCTATTGAGTATTTTGACTTTTTTAATAGATGCAATTAATTAAGAATAAATTTATGGAGAATAATGAATTAAAGACAACCATGAACTATATATAATATGATGCCATAATAATATATTAACAGGAACCATGCAAAGTATTTTTATTGGTTTTTTAAAGATTTTACAGGAACAAATATAACTAACAAACAGTGCACCTCAGATCAATTACAATGGAGTCTACTGAGTTTGTTTCCCCTGACTATCCAGCTATGAACTCTTCAAATAATAATAATAATAATTATTATTATTATTAAAATATTTTATTGAATTTTTGGGATTGTTAACAAACATTATTTTTACATACAAACATACATACATACATATGATATACTCCAAACTTAACACAAAATCACTAGTACTAACAGATATCTATCAAGTTGATATGAACACTTCAGCTGATATGACAATTATAAATATATTTCCAAAAATGAACATATGAGGAAGCCCCTGCCCGAAGCCTAGCATTTTCATTTGCATAACTAATAAACTTTTACCAAGTGTCATAGAATTTAGAGTGGTCTTGGTTACCTCTAGCAGCCCTTATTTTTCAGTTAATTTCTTAATTAGCATGATGTTCCAGACTCTTTCTAACCACTGAGAAAGTGACAGGGCATTTATCATAGAATCATAGAATTGCAGAGTTGGAAGAGACCACGAGGGCCATCCAGTCCAAACCCTGCCATGCAGGAAATCACGATCAAAGCATCCCCAACAGATGGCCATCCAGCCTCTGTTTAAAGACCTCCAAGGAAGGAGACCCTACCACGCTCCGAGGGAGCGCGTTCCACTGCCGAACAGCTCTCACTGTCAAAAAGTTCCTCCTAATGTTGAGGTGGAATCTCTGTTCCTGGAGCTTGCATCCATTGCTCCATGTTCCAGTCTCTGGAGCAGCAGAAAACAAGCTTGCTCCATCCTCAACATGACACCCCTTCAAATACTTAAACAGGGATATCATATCGCCTCTTAACCGTCTTTTTTCCAGGCTAAACATACACAGCTCCCTAAGTCTTTCCTCATAAGGCATGGTTCCTAGACCTTTCACCATTTTAGTCGCCCTCCTCTGGACACGCTCCAATTTGTCAATATCCTTTTTGAATTGTGGTGCCCAGAACTGGACACAGTATTCTAGGTGAGGTCTGACTAAGGCAGAATAGAGCGGCACTATTACTTCCCTTGATCTGGACACTATACTTCTATTGATGCAGCCCAAAATCGCATTGGCCTTTTTAGCTGCCACATCACACTGTTGACTCATGTTCAACTTGTGGTCTACTAGGACTCCTAGATCCCTTTCGCACGTAGTCTCATTCAGCCAAGTCCCCCCCATCCTATATCTATGCATTTCATTTTTTCGCCCTAAGTGCAGTACCTTACATTTCTCCATATTGAATTTCATTTTGTTAGCTTTGGCCCAGCTCTCCAGTTTATCCAGGTCATCTTGAATTTTGATCCTGTCCTCCAGGGTATTAGCTACTCCTCCTAATTTGGTGTCATCTGCAAATTTGATAAGTATGCCCCTAATTCCCTCATCCAAGTCATTGATAAAGATGTTGAATAGCACTGGGCCCAGGACAGAACCCTGTGGCACCCCATTGGTCACATCTTCCCAAGACGAAGAGGAGCCACTGCTGAGCACCTTTTGGGTTTGGCCGGTCAACCAATTACAAATCCATTGAACAGTTAACTTGTCTAGCCCACATTTTACAAGCTTGTTTGCAAGAATGTCATGGGGAACCTTGTCAAAGGCCTTACTGAAATCAAGGTATGCGATGTCCACAGCATTCCCTTCATCTACCAAGCTGGTAATTTCATCAAAAAAAGAGATCAGATTAGTCTGGCATGACTTGTTACTCTGAAACCCATGTTGACTTTTTGTGATTATGGCATTGCCTTCTAAATGTTCACAGACTCTCTGTTTAATGATCTGCTCTAGAATCTTCCCTGGTATTGATGTCAGACTAACGGGATGATAATTGTTGGGATCCTCTTTTTTCCCCTTTTTGAAGATGGGGACAACGTTTGCCCTCCTCGAGTCTGCTGGGACTTCTCCTGTTCTCCAGGAGTTCTCAAAGATTATTGCCAATGGCTCTGAGATTATATTTGCCAGCTCTTTTAATACTCTTAGATGTAGTTCATCTGGTCCTGGAGATTTAAATTCATTTAGATTAAGAAGGTATTCCTGTACTACCTCTTTGCTTATTCTGTGCTGGATTTCCCCTGTTGTGTCTTCTGTACCTTTATCCTCAGGTTGGTCCCCCTTTACCTTTTCTGAAAACACTGAGGCAAAGAAGGTGTTGAGTAATTCTGCCTTTTCTCTGTCCCCTGTTAGCATTTTGCCATCTTCTCCGCGTAGTGGCCCTACCATTTCCTTCTTCCTCCTTTTGCTGCAGACATACCCCAAAAAAACCCTTTTTATTGTTCTTAACCTCTCTAGCAAGCCTGAGCTCATTCTGTGCTTTAGCTTTTCTGACTTTATTCCTACATGTGTTCGCTATCTGTTTGAATTCTTCTTTGGTGATTTCCCCCTTTTCCCATTTCTTATACATGTTCCGTTTAAAACTTAGCTCTGTTGATATTTCTTTAGTCATCCATCCTGGTTTCTTGAGACACCTCCCATTTTTCTTCCTCAATGGTACTGTTTGAAATTGTGCCTTCAGTATCTCCCATTTGAGAAAGTCCCATCCGTCTTGAGATCTCTTCTCTTTTAGTATTCCTGACCATGGGATCACCCCCAGTATTTCCCTGAGTTTATTGAAATCAGCTCTCCTAAAGTCAAGAATACGTGTCTGACTATGCCTGGCTTCTCCTTTCCACTGTATAACAAACTCCAGGAGAATATGATCACTCTCACCTAAGGATCCCACCACTTGCACCCCATTAACCAGGTCATCCCTGTTGGTTAGTATCTGATCTAAAATAGCTGACCCACTTGTTGTCTCTTCCACCTTTTGGACCATGAAATTGTCTTCCAGGTAAGTAAGGAATTTGCTAGACCTTGAAGTTTTGGTTGAGTTAGATTTCCAGCAAATATCAGGATAGCTGAAGTCACCCATCACTACTACATCTCTCCTTTCTGCATGTGTGTTCATCTGTTCTAGAAAGGCATCATCCAATTCCTCCGTCTGACTTGGGGGTCTATAGTAGAGTCCCAAAATAACATCCGTGTTGTTTCCCTCCCCTTTAATTTTTATCCAGATGCTCTCCACCTGGCTTCCAGTATTGATGTCATGGATCTCTTCACTGGTGTAAATATCCTTGACATATAATGCTGTTCCTCCTCCTTTCCTGTTTGGCCTGTTTCTCTTTAAAAGGTTATACCCCTCTATTCCTACATTCCAATCATGAGACTCATCCCACCAGGTTTCAGTAATGCTGCCAAACATACATACACAATTAATTCTTTATGAAAAAGAGACTCAGTTGCATTATTTTTTTAAAAAGGGGACAGTAGTCCCAATTCTGGTGATAAAGAAATTGTTTGTGTTGTAATTTTACTGATTTCTGCAAATACCAAATTCCAGAAATTAAGCACTTGTGGGCATGACCACTACATATGGTGGTAAGACCCTGGAAAAGTATGAAAAAAAGCAGGTTATAAAGTGAGCTCCTTATGGTTTCTCTGTAAATTTCATTTTTGTTACTTTGCTTTATACCAAACATACCAATAGTGAACATCTTTTGAAAGGCTATTTTCTGCTTTCTATCCCCAGTTGTATTTATGATAAATCTGTTTGCAGGGCCTGACTTCCAATGTTACTCTTGCTGAAGAGATACTCACTGACTGGGAGATGTATCCACTGGACATTGACAGTGCAGTAGGCCAGGGCCTGAAAAATGACATGTCTGATGGGAATATGTCAAACTATGAAATGCCTGCTTTTTATACTGGTAGTTTTTCCATTCCTAGTGGCATCCCTGATTTGCCCCAGGACACCTACATCTCATTTCCTGGTTGGGTGAAGGTGAGTTTTATTTTCACGAAAAGTTCCACCAATTTTTGCATTGATGTTTCTTGTACTTAAGTAGAGGCTGAGCATGAAACTGCTCAGTTGGGATTACTGATAGCGTTGGTTCTGTTGTCTGCAGGCCTTAACCATACAGACAACAATTATTTTGTTCAGACAACGATGAGTGCTACATAATAACTTTAATACTGAGGAAATTACTGAATCACTAGGAGACATACAATTGGTAAAGAACAAAAAACAAATTGACCCATCGTACAAATTGTAATGATTTCATGTGTATTGTACAGATTGAACAAGAGTATCTTACATATCTGTGGCCTTGTAGATCCGTGGTGACTGAATCTTGTTAATGATGGTTGGTTTGTACATTTGGCATCCTTGCTTTCAGAATATGCTGCTATGTTGTGCAACCTCATTGGTGTCAGATTCACACCACAAGTTTTCTAGTTTACTTTTTAGAAAACTATTTCAATAAGCTGAGTGACTTTTGATGGCCATATTATTTTAGATCACAGATTTTAAAAATTTAATCTGGCTGTTTTTATCACTGAATTGTATAGAGTCTAAGAATGTAAGTCCTGCTAGATCAGATCAAAGGCCTGTCAGGTCCAACATCCTATTTTCCACAAAGGCCAGTCAGATCACTCAGGAACCCCATAAGCCTAGTGCTGTTGCTCCCCTTTAACTGGTCTTCAGAGGCATATTGCCTCTGGTGCTGGAGGTAATATATAGCCATCATGTTAGCCTTATTCTCCAAAAAAAGTCTCTAATCCCTTTTAAATTCATCTAAGTTGTGGCCATCACCATGTTCTGTAGGAGCAAAGTCCATAGTTTTAACTATGGGCTGTGTGAAAAAGTGCTTTCTCTTGTCAGTTTTGAATCTACCACCATTCAGCTTCTCTAGAGGACCCCAGGTTCTAGTATTAAGAGAAACCAGTGCTATTTTATGGCTTTTATTTTTTGGTTTATACATTTTCCTTTTTGTATGGAAGTAGCTTTGTGTGCTGTACTGATGGCATTGACTGCAGAATGTATTTACTCTTGAATAGCTGAAGCACTATGATAACAATCAGATAAAAAGTTTTCCTCTTCCTCCTGCAGAAGGGAAAGGTAGTAAGATGTTTAAACTTTGCCAAAGCCACAGGTGGAGATTATTTTGATAAGGATGTTTCTGAGGTTGAGGTTTAGTAACACCTTGTGGAAAATAACTGATATAATCTCTGTCCAGAACTGCATACAGCAACAACATTACCTTAAGGCATGTACAAGTAAAGTGTTTTGACAAGGTGTTTAGGAAAGAGTTTAAATATGGGCCTAAATCTAATTGCTATTTCTTATGAGAGTAGGCCTATTGCTTCAATTACTGAATGGTAAATCAACTTTTATGGAAATCCCATTCATCCAGTCTACTTGAGTTGGGATGAGCAATTGGATTTAATCCATGATTCTCAGAAAGGAAATATATGACATAACTTGATCTGTGAACTTAATTTTTCAACTGTGTCATCAAGCATGTCATTTGGTTTTTCTTCTTACTTCATGTTTTACCTAGACAGGTATAGATCACACAGTGCTTTTCAGCCCATCCCTGTATCAACAGTTGCTGCATTGTGGGAACAGTCCAGAACTTAGAAAGCTACTTTTTTTTAATTACAGCTCCTAGAAACCCTTAGTCATGGCTAGCAGCCATGCCGGTTTGAGGATTCTGGGTGCTATAGTCCAAAAAAATTAACTTTTCTAAGCTCTGCTAGAAGTAGCACCAGGCTGAGGGCATTGTAATTGTCTGATCTGAGATTTACACTTAACATACATAAGTGCTGCTGGGATTTGAGTGTCAGAATCCTCTCGAGTATACCTCTTATTTGAACAGCTTCAGGCTTTGTTTGGATTTCACTAGTCTGATAAGAGGTTTCAAAAGATGTGAAAGAAAAACATGATGAACAAATTGGATGATTTCTCCATATCCTGGCTCAAAATGTTGACAAAAGAAATTATTTGGTGGGAAGAGGTAGTGCAGGAGCAAGTACTTACCTGGAGCTGCCTCCTAAGTCAAGGAGTGGCATTAATCCCTAAAAGCATGGTGGAACGTTATAGTTTTTACCAGACGTCTAAAGGCCAATAGCAAGGCGGCCAACTCACTAGGACAATAGTTCCATAACCACAGTGCGGCTACAGAGTAAGTTCTTGTCTAATGAAGCTTCTCTCCTTCACTATTCTTCCTTTTGGTCTAAAGAGAATGGTAGCCTGTAGGCTTAGTCCCCAGCTGGTAACCCTCTGGTCACTATGGTAATTATGAGCTTAAAGCCTGATGCAAAGAAATGAAATAGATGAAATTATTCTGTTAACATTTCTTACAACTGTTTTTTTTTTAGTGCCACACTTGGGTTACTACTAAACAGAATGTATTTTTAAGGAAGAATTGAAAGAACCAGTGTGGTATAATAGGTAGAGTACTAGATTGCAATTTGGGAGATCCATGTTCTAGTCCTCACTGAGACCAGGCTAGTCATACCCTTTCTCAGCCCAATATACCTCACAGGGTGGTTGTGAGGGTAAAATGTGGAAGAGGAGACCTCCATGACACTCTTTGGTAGAAAGGAGGTGTACAAATGTAATATAATGGATAAATAATTATGAAATTAAGAATTTCATAAAATTTAGAGGTAGGTTGATCACAAGCATATTTCATTTTAATGGCTATTTCTTTTCAGGGACATGTCTGGATCAATGGCTTCAACCTAGGACGCTACTGGCCAGCCCGCGGCCCTCAGCTAACACTGTTTGTTCCAAGCAACATTCTTGTTTCATCAGCTCCAAACAATATTACAGTTCTGGAGCTGGAGAAGTCTCCATGTGTCACCCAGAAATGTTTGGTAGAGTTCGTAGACAAACCTGTTCTCAACGCATCTCTTCACTATGAAAATAGTAGTGAGAAGCTCTTCACTAAAGAATTATGGATGAGTCATATATGATTATACTGGACTACCTCTGTGTATCTGCTTTTTTTTATTCGATAGACTCTCCATTTTTACACTCCCAGTTGGGAGAAGAACATATCAGTGTTTTCAAAATCCAGAGAAATAATTACCGCTAACTGTGAAAACTTTATCAAATCAGTGTATGGTATCAATCTTCAAGGTATTATCTATCTATGAAAGGTTTGTGTTTGTAATCAACAAGAAAAGAACATGATTCCCTGGGTGCCCATTAGTTTTAACAAAACAATTAAAGGCATACCAGTCTAATAAACTGTTAAAGAGAATTGCCTTATTTTTTCAGTTTAACTCTGGGGTATTCTCTTTTTACCTGTTACCTTCATGTTCAGAGCCAGAATGTTTTGATTCTTTTACTGCATTAAAATTCAGTAAAGATTTAAGCCACAAGCCAGTTTAAAACAAGTGGAGCAAAAAACCCCACTGGCACATTTATGTGGGGATCTCAGGAACAAAAGAGACAGCCCAAGTAGCAATGGCACTAGCAGTTTGGCTGCTATCTTCCCAGCAAACCTCACAGTTAATTAGTGGTCATTCTGCTTTTTTGCAGCAGGGTGGGGGAGGTGGAGAGAACTGTCTGGCTGCTCACTAACCTTTAAACCAGCCCATTGCACTGCTGAGTGAGCAGCCAACAGCTTGCGTAAGGGGCTATTGAATACCTCTTTAAGCAAGCTTGTAAAAAGGACAGTTGCCAGTTGTGCTGACGTAGTGCTCCAAAAGCATCTTGCCTTAAGAGCCCTTAAAGAAGCCATTTTATCAGCTGTAAAAATGAAGTTTCAGCTGTATCAATCATTTTTTTCATATTTTAAATGAGCTTTTTTAAAAAGAAAAAACCCTTAGACATTTCATAACACTTGTGTAGGTGGTGAACTTTCACATTTGGCTTCTTCCTAGTTTTTTGCCGCTAAAATTTGGTTCCCAGTTCCAAAATCATCAATCTGATGACGTTCTAGATTCATCTTACACTACGACAATCTGAAGTTCTAAACTCTGTTTCAAATTATTTTGGTTTAGTACATCTCTAGTAAATATACATGCTGGAAAAAGCAGCATGGAATGGAATTTTAACATTTGTTTATTTATGTTTATATTTAACTGGATGGTATATGTGGCTACAAATCCAATAAACCAGGGGGTAGGAGTCACAGAGTCCTCCATGACTGCAAGATCCAGCATTCCTCACCATTGGCTATGCTGGTTAGGGCTGACAGGAGTTGCACTTCCACAACATCTAGGGAGCTGCACGACTTCTGGGCTTACTGCACTCCAAAGAAAAGTAGCAGTGTAGCAGGAAGGTTCTGTCTTTTGTGCTGCCTTACCGCATGACATTGGCAGTGGGGAACCGAGGTAAAGCCACGTCTTTTTGCTAACTGGAAAAACTCATTAGCAAAAAGAAGTGGTTTTACCTCGGTCCCCCATGGGACTGGAATGAAAGAATGCCAGAAGAACGACTATGTCATGCGGTAAGGCAGCAGGGCAGACAGAACCTTCCTGCTACAGTACCATTGGATTGCAGTAAGCTCCTTCCACTCCAGCAAACAAATCTAAAAAATTAGATTTGTTCTTGGTGGTTCTAGATTGCCTTACAGTCATTGTGACTGGCTATGAAACAGTATCCTGGTTGCTTTTCATATTATTATAGAAGTCCTTGCTTCCAGAATATACAGGAGGCTTTATATAATGTCTCCCCAATATGTGTTGCAGTTGAGGAAAGTGTTACTGTTCAACACAGGTGCCCTCTGTGGCCTTCCATTGTCCAAAAATGAATGCAGAATTGCCAGAATTACAGCACATGCAACCAAACATGTAAAAAGATTCCTATAATGGACCCTGATTTGGAGCTGAATGTGTGGCTCTGTTACCATCCCTTTCATAACATCTTTGGCCATTCTCTGAGACAAGAGAAGACTTTTTGTGGTCATAGCACAAGTCATCTGAAGTCCTGGTATAAAGACATGGCTGATAAGTCTTGCATGGCCAAAACAGGAATGTTTAATTACTCAGTTTATTTCTTTGGCATCAAGGTCCTCAAAAATCACACTCCCCCTGGGAAACCTGAGCAGTTGCTATAGAAACTGCAAACTTCCCCAATGCCTTTTTTCAGTTTATGCCAGGCTTACACTGGATGTAGAAAATACAAACTTTCCCTCTCTTGCCGTTCTGTGGAATTGAGGAGAACTTGTATCGTTTCTTAATAGTTGTTGGAAGTAGCCCCATCGTTGATCATGCTTTTAAGGAACCCTAAAGTATTTTATGCAACATTGTGCCTTTACTCCCTCTTTTTCCTCCTTATTCTCTACTGTGATTTGAATAAGAGAGTTGTTTGGGGGCTCTTTGTTTATATGTAATGGATGTCTGGAAAAGATGTAGCAAAGGACTGCATGCATGCAAAGCATTAGACTCCAGTGATCTTTGTTTCATATATGTATCAGTATCTCATCCTGTTCTTGAGGAGCTCAGGATAGCTTAACTGGAGTTTACATTATTTTAGCCCTTGAACACAGTGATGTAGGTTAGTTGATGTGGAAGAGTTGTCTGAAGTTACTTGGTGGGTTCCATGGCTGAAAAGCTTTTCACACTTTGCACGAGGGATGGGGAATTCTTTTCTGTCAAAACCCACAGTTCTTCATGGATCACCTGCTGGTAGTGTGTGGGCCATAACCTAAAATGGGTAGAATTTGCATAGCATTCTTTTTGTCTGTCTATGCTCTTCCCTTCCCTTTCCATTCCTGCTTTTCCCTTTGTTCTCCCCTCCTTCCCATTAACACAGGTGGGGCAGATCACTTGCAGTGTGCATCCCTCCCCTTCATTGCTCTATTCATCTCTGTCTCCTGTCCTGTTGTTGTAGCTTTTTCCTTCACTCTGCAACTCACCTTAGTGCAATGCTTTCCCCCACTTCCCCCATGATTCCCGGGCAGTGAACTAGTGAGCCTAAGTGTGCAGTGTCTGGAGGACTGCATTAAATTAGGTTGGAGGCTTCCTGCAATCTCAGGTTCCCTACCATTGTTTTATGCAGCAACTCAGACACATTGTTCCACTAGTGTTTACCATGGTAAACACAATATTTGAAGGGTGACATGTATCCTCAAAATTGGAGTATCACATGTTAGGGTTAGCCATGATTTGACTGCATGGCCACTGATGTACAGTTGGCCCTCCACATTCACGGATTTGGCATTCACAGTTTTAAATATTCACAGCTTGAAAATATTCTTTAAAAATAATAATCCAAAAAGCAAACCTTGATTTTGCCATCTTATATAAGGGACACCGTTTTGCTATGCCATTGCATATAATGGGACTTGAGTATTCATGGATTTGGGTATTCACTGGGGGTCCTGGAACCAAACCCCAGTGAATGTGAAGGGACAACTGTATTTGAACTGTTGGATAAAGTATGAGATAGCTCTGAGTGCAGACTTGAACCCAGGTGTCAATTTCACAACTATATCACTACATCACATAAGGGAAGGGCTGTGTCTTAACTATAGAGCAAATGTTTTGTGTATGAAACAGCTGAGGTTCAATCCATGTTCTCTCCAAGGGATATTTGGGGGGAAAATGTGCCTGAAAGCCTTGAGATTCACAACTAATCCATATAAACATTCGTGAGCTAGATGGACCAATGATATGCTTTGGAATAAAGCAGCTTCCCAAGATCTTTCTGTGTCACTTAAAAGTATTGTGTTTTGTGATGGTATAAAAGCATTGTCTACTATTTGGTCTGAGGTCATTATTTAATATGTACTAGACAAGATTTGATGTTGCTGTCAAACCAGCATGCCTTATGCAGACCTGGTTTTAGACAGATTGTGAGTTATGATTCTATTCTGAACACAGCCTGATGGATTGATTCTAACATACATTGTTGTTATTGTTTGCCATCAAGGCAGCCTCAGTTTATGGCAACCCTATGAATGAACCCCTGTGTACGTAAAATCATAGACTTGAATGTCAACATTTTCTCTGATTGATATTTGTGGATAATTTGACTTAATGATGATTGACACCATTGTGACTAAAAAAAAAAGAAACTACAAAGATTTAATGGATGTGAATTAAGAGGCTTTTCTAAGCAGGTTACTCTGATAGAAAATATGTTTCTTGAACTTTGAACAGAATCATTTGTAAGTGCTTTTTGCACACTTTACAGAAGCAGAATGGCCTTCCCTCCATACCAATTGCCATTGCCCTGGCCAAGGATGGAGAGAAGACAATACTAGACTAATCCTTTCCCCTACTACCATCCCCTTTCCTTTTGTATCATGTCTTCATTAGATTGTAAGCTTGAGGGCAGGGAACTGTTTTGTTGTTCTTATAAATCGCCATGTGCATTGATGGCAGTATAAAAATAAAAGATAATTACTACTACTACTTTTGGTTGCTTCCACACTAGCACTGTTAAACTGGATTGCCATCATTTTGCTCACTCACTTTTCTGGAGAATTCACATTATGCTGTTGCTAACCTTTGCATTCTGGTGTTTTTCCTCTGTTGTACTCCTGCCTTTCAGACCAGATTTGTCCTTGATCTTCCCCACTTAAAAGCAAATTACAGCATTAGCCTGAGCAGTGTGGACCAGTTAAACACTGTTGAGGCTTTCAGGGCTACTATGATTTTGATTGCACTGGGAGTGGACTGCAGGGGCTCTTTTACACAGCAGAGATATCTTCATCCCGAGTTTGTCTCTTACTGTTTACATGATTTGTCATGGGTAGCATAAGTCTTGGTTTTTTGGATTTGTTGTTCTGAGTACCTCCATCACAGGATAGGGGCACACAGCAGAGCAGTATGATTGGTCGGACTTTGGAGCGGACAGGCTTGCCAGGGAAGCCTGGCAATTCTGGATCCGCCATTTTTGGAATGGTCAGTCTCGAGAACCACCCCCACCCCTGCCAGCCGCAGCTACCCTCACCTCTAAAGAGAACCCTATCCCCTGCCTCCACTTCTTTTTCTTCCAATAGAAAGCAATACTTTTAAGTTCTGTCTGCCCCCCACTTCTCCCCTACTTCTTTTCCTTCCAATAGAAAGCAATGCTTTTAAGTTCTGTCTGTCCCCCCACTCTTCCCCCACTTCTTTTCCTTCCAATAGAAAGCAATGCTTTAAGTTCTCTGTCCCCCCACTTCTCCCCCCACTTCTTTTCCTTCCAATAGAAAGCAATGCTTTAAGTGCTTTCTGTCCTACCTCACTCTTCCCCCCACTTCTTTTCCTTCCAATAGAAAGCAATGCTTTAAGTTCTGTCTGTCCCCCCACTTCTTTTCCTTCCAATAGAAAGCAATGCTTTAAGTGCTTTCTGTCCCACCCCACTCTCCCTCCCATTTCTTTTCCTTCCAATAGAAAGCAATGCTTTAAGTGCTTTCTGTCCCACCCCACTCTCTCTCCCACTTCTTTTCCTTTCAATAGAAAGCAATGTTTTAAGTGCTTTCTGTCCCACCCCACTCTTCACCCCCACTTCTTTTCTTTCCAGTAGAAAGGAATGCTTTAAGTGAGGCTGAGCCACAACCCAGAGGAGGAGGGAGGGAGGGGCCGGTGGCTCTCAGCTGGCTGCAGCTTCTGCCAGCATCAAGAATTGCAAAGCTTCCTTGCAAGCCCGCCCCCTCCAAAGTCTGACCAATCAATATTTAGCCCATGTCCTGGATGGTTCCTGATTGTTCAGACGACCAATAGCAATAGCACGGTTGTCTCGGACTTTCCTAAAAAGTTCCTGAAAAATAGAGGGGTGGAAAGTCACGGGTTAACTGGGCTTTTTGCTACCCCCTACTTCTGAATAGCCCATGATGTGTGTGAACTACTAGGGATCAACTTTTTTTGTTGTGTAAACATTCCCCAGGACTGAAAGGAAGCCCTCTAATGTCTTTGCCACTGGCCACTCCCCATCTGGGCTGGGTGTGTATGTGTACTTGAGATTGGGAGACTCACCCATCCAGATCAGAAAAAACTGCTCAGACTACTCGATGGCTGAATATGCTTGATTTCCTCTTCCCTTCCTGTTTCTTTCATCTTTTGATGTCATGTCTGTTAGCAGAAGCTGCAAGGAGGAAGATTTACAGGAGGCTGGTGGAAATATTTTGTTGAGCAAGATCTGGTTAAGCATTCTAAAAGCATCTTTTGCCATGGGAATGAGTACAGTTGTCCCTTCACATTCGCTGGGGTTTGGTTCCAGGACCACCTGTGAATACCCAAATCCATGAATACTCAAGTCCCATTATATGCAATGGCATAGCAAAACGGTGTCCCTTATATAAGATGGCAAAATCAAAGTTTGCTTTTTGGATTATTATTTTTTAAAGAATATTTTCAAGCCGTGAATACTTAAAACCATGGATACCAAATCCGTGAATGTGGAGGGACAACTGTACAGTATTGCCAAATAATGGCCAGCATCCTTCAGTGACATACACAGGTGTAAATTGCATCACACAAGCAAAGGGTTTTTACTGGACATTGTACAATGGCCATATCCAACTGACAGGAATAGAAGCAGAAGTCCACATGCGGAACACACATGAATGCACATGGATGTGTGTATGTGTGTGTACATGATCTGCTATGGACCTCTGCTTATTCCTTAATGAAGCCTGAGTCCACATTGCAGAGTACTCAGAGGCCCAATGCAGAACATGTACTGATACACAATACATCATGAATATGTACAACAGCCCTGTGCACAGATCAGTAATCCACATACGTTGCGCTACAGTGGTATTTCATATAGAGATTGTGTAATGCAAATGGGATATAACTCATCTGGCAGCTATTTACACCAACTGTGGAGATGTAGGCTCTCCGGCAATACAGCCCAATATTAAGCACTTGTGGTGACCAGCCTTTTAATTCCATTTCTAGCCAGCATCAGTACTGAGACATTACTTTTGTGCAAAAGTGCCCGAGTGTGGAAGCAACCTCTGTTTCTTTTTCAGTTACTATGTAAAGTGCCTTCTATATCATCATTGCTACAAAGCTGAAATGTCTCTTGTTTCCATCAGTTGCTAGTCCCAACTAGAACATACTATTGAATCAATTGTTGAATAGTAAATCAGCGATTTAGGTAAATATCCTGATTATGATGATGTTGATGTTTATTTATATTCGACTTTCCCCACAGTCTGGGACTCAAGGCAGCTTACAACATTTAAAAGAAACATAGCTAAAAATAACACATACAAAAGTTTAAAATGTAATTAAACTATCAATAAAATTGAAACCTGTTTTAAAAAATAGCCATTAAAAAGAAAATAACAAACAGACAATATAGCACCTTGTGCAAGGCCCATTTCCTTTGAATAGTTGTCTTCAAAGGCCTGCCAGAACAAACAAATCCCTGCCCATGGAAAAATAGCAAGGAGGTACCAGTCTAACCTCTCAAGGAAGAGAGCAGGCACTGAGAAGGCCCTCTTCCATGTTTCCACCTGATGCACCTGTAAGGGTGATGGACAGAAAGAAGAGCCTCCCCAGAGGACCTCAAAATATAGGCAAGCTTCTATGGGAGAATATGGTCCTTCAGAAAACCTGGACCTGAACTGTATATTGATTCAATGGGTCTACTCTAGTTAGGACTAGTAATTGGACTAAACCCATGGAAACTATTTTTCTTGTGCAAACTCTTCCCCCCACCCCCAATACATCTGTAACAGTTGCTAGGAAACTATTCAATGTACTGGCTACTTTGCAAAATCTTTATGAAGCCAAGCCTTAAAATAAAAAGTTCAAAATGAAAATTATTTCCTAACGTTCCTTGTCTTGTGGTTGGATTTGAAGTGATAAGATTTGAAGTGATAAAAATGTGGCTTTAAGCAAAGGATTAATAGTAATTAATGTGGGGAGGAAAAGAACAGCTTTCCATTGAAGTCAATGAAATTTAACTTCAAAGTAGACATGCATCAGATTTCACTGATAGTTTTGCATACTGTGCTGTGAGGCACCTGCACCTAGTCTCATCCTCAGTTTTTCTCTTTGAACCACAACTTCACACCTGAGCAACTTTGCATCACAAGCTGGCCAACTGGAGGGGTGAGGAAGAAAGTGGACAGGATAGCAAAGTGCCCAGGTTGCTGGACCACTGGGGTAGCAGAGGAAGGGCAACAGCAGAGGAACATGATGAGCCAGGAGGGGCATTTTTTGGTCTGGTAGAAAATCTGGCTATCATTACATTTTATTATATTATTATTATTATATGTGGCCAAGATACTACATCATCCAATGCAGCTAGGATGACAGAGCTCCTACTGCTGCTTGTGGTTGCTATTGTGTGCCATCAAGTTGTTTCCTGTTTATGGCGACCCTAATGAGAACCTATCACTGGGGTTTGGGGCAAAATTTGTTCAGAGGGGTTTGGATTAGAAACCCCTTCTCTGAACTTAGAGAGTGACTTGCCCAAGGTCCCCCAGAGGATTTTCTAGTCCAATGCTCAGATTGCTACTGTACACTGGCTCTCTTCCTTCTGCTGATTTTACCCCTCCCATGTCCCTCAAAAACTACTTTTTAAGTCAAGCAAAGGGTTTTTGAGGAGCTGCAGATAGGGCATTGGGAAATGACAACTTATGTTAAGCCTGTTGCTGCTTAAGATACCATGTAGCATTTTGTCTTTGTGAGCATGGCACTGGGTAGAATAGTACCTGCTTGCTTTTCCTTATAGCTACATAAGTAAAGGGGTTATTCAAGAAGGTTTGGGGGAAACATTTTTTGGACTATGACTGGCTGAGTGAACCTGGGAGCTGTAGTCCAAAAAGCTGTACTAGACACTATCTCACAGTAGGTCCCATTGAACTCAGTGGGGCTTCATTCCAAGTAGACATACATAGTGTTACACTATACATTTGTCGACCTCACCAAAGTCTTCGACACTGTTAGTAGAAAAGATCTGTAGCAGATCCTGGAAAGACTAGGATGTCCCCCCAAATTCCTTAAACTGATTATCTTGCTACACAAGGGCCAGCAAGGTCAAGTCAGATATGGTGATGCTCTTTCAGAGCCCTTTCTAATAACCAATGGAGTGAAGCAAGGTTGTGTTCTTGCTCCAACTTTATTTACTATCTTAGAATCATAGAATCATAGAATTGCAGAGTTGGAAGAGACCACGAGGGCCATCCAGTCCAACCCCCTGCCATGCAGGAAATCACGATCAAAGCATCCCCAACAGATGGCCATCCAGCCTCTGTTTAAAGACCTCCAAAGAAGGAGACCCCACCAGGCTCCGAGGGAGTGTGTTCCACTGCCGAACAGCTCTGTCAAAAAGTTCCTCCTAATGTTGAGGTGCAATCTCTGTTCCTTGAGCTTGCATCCATTGCTCCGTATTCCAGTCTCTGGAGCAGCAGAAAACAAGCCTGTTCCATCCTCAACATCACACCCCTTCAAATACTTAAACAGGGCTATCATATCGCCTCTTAACTGTCTTTTTTCCAAGCTAAACATACCCAGCTCCCTAAGTCTCTCCTCATAAGTCATGGTTTCCAGACCTTTCACCATTTTAGTTGCCCTTCTCTGGACACGCTCCAATTTGTCCATATCCTTTTTGAATTGTAGTGCCCAGAACTGGACACAGTATTCCAGGTGAGGTCTGACCAAGGCAGAATAGAGTGGCACTATTACTTCCCTTGATCTAGACACTATACTTCTATTGATACAGCCCAAAATCACATTGGCCTTTTTAGCTGCCGCATCACACTGTTGACTCATGTTCAACTTGTGGTCTACTAGGACTACTAGATCCCTTTCGCATGTAGTCTCATTCAGCCAGGTCTCCCCCATCCTATATCTATGCATTTCATTTTTTTCGCCCTAAGTGCAGTACCTTACATTTCTCCGTATTGAATTTCATTTTGTTAGCTTTGGCCCAGCTCTCCAGTCTATCCAGGTCATTTTGAAATTTGATCCTGTCCTCTAGGGTATGAGCCACTCCTCCTAATTTGGTCTCACCTGCAAATTTGATAAGTATGCCCCTAATTCCATCATCCAAATCATTGATAAAGATGTTGAATAGCACTGGACCCTTTTCTGAAAACACTGAGGCAAAGAAGGTGTTGAGTAATTCTGCCTTTTCTCTGTTCCCTGTTAGCATTTTGCCATCTTCGCCACGTAGTGGCCCTACCATTTCCTTCTTCTTCCTTTTACTGCGGACATACCCCAAAATCCCCTTTTTATTGTTCTTAACCTCTCTAGAAAGCCTGAGCTCATTCTGCACTTTAGCTTTTCTGACTTTACTCCTACACATGTTTGCTGTTTGAATTCTTCTTTGGTGATTTCCCCCTTTTTCCATTTCCTATACATGTTCCGTTTAAAACTTAGCTCCATTGAAAGTTCATTAGTCATCCATCTTGTTTTTTTGAGACACCTCCCATTTTTCTTTCTCAATAGTACTATTTGAAATTGTGCCTTCAGTATCTCCCTTTTGAGAAAATCCCATCCATTTTGAGGTCTCTTCTCTTTTAATATTCCTGACCATGGGATCACCCCCAGTATTTCCCTGAGTTTATTGAAATCAGCTCTCTTAAAGTCGAGAATGCGTGTCTGACTATGCCTGGCTTCTCCTTTCCATTGTATAATAAACTCCAGGAGAACATGATCACTCTCACCTAAGGATCCCACCACTTGCACCCCCTTAACCAGGTCATTCCTGTTGGTTAGGATCAGATCTAAGATAGCTGACCCCCTTGTTGCCTCTTCCACCTTTCGGACCATGAAATTGTCTTCCAGGCAAGTAAGGAATTTGCTAGACCTTGAAGTTTTGGTTGAGTTAGATTTCCAGCAAATATCAGGATAGTTGAAGTCACCCATCACTATGACATCTCTTCTTTCTGCGTGTGTGGTCATCTGTTCTAGAAAGGCATCATCCAATTCCTCCGTCTGACTTGGGGGTCTGTAGTAGAGTCCCACAATAACATCCCTGTTGTTGCCCTCCCCTTTTATTTTTGTCCAGATGCTCTCCACCTGGCTTCCAGTATTGATGTCATGGATCTCTTCAGTGGTATAAATATCCCTGACATATAATGCTATTCCTCCTCCTTTCCTGTTTGGCCTGTTTGTCTTATAAAGGTTATACCCCTTTATTCCTACATTCCAATCATGCAACTCATCCCACCAGGTTTCAGTAATGCCTATTATATCATATTTATTTTGTAGTGCTAGGAGTTCGAGTTCATCTTCCTTATTTCCTATGCTCTGTGCATTAGTGTAGAGACACCTAAGACCATGTGTTCCCTTTACTTGCTGCCTGTGCAAGTTTTTTTGCCTCCCACTGTTGGGTCCTTGCGCTGTTTGCCTTGTTCCCTCTATGACAGTTTGACTATTTTCTCCGGCCCCTTTGCCTTCCAGAATACTGTCTCCCTCCCCCGTATGACTCAGTTTAAAGCCCTGCTAATCAAATTCTTGAGACTGTAGGCAAAAATGTTTCTGCCAACTGTCGTGAGATGCACCCCATCTTCTTCAGCATGATGCTCCAAAGGGCTACGGCATAGCTCGAAGAAGAAGACAGCATCTATATACTTTACCGTACTGATGGTAGCTTGTTTAATTTAAGCCGTCTGAGGGCTCGCACTAAGACTCTAAACTATCTAGTTCGCGAGCTGTTCTTCGCTGATGATGATGCCCTTCTTGCCCACACAGAAGCAGCTCTGCAGCGCCTAACATCCTGCTTCACAACAGCTGCAGAGCTGCTTGGGCTGGAAGTCAACCTGAAGAAAATGGAAGTTCTTTACCAGCCTGCACCACAGGACGAACACCACCATCCCCACATTGCCGTCGGCAAATCTGTGCTTAAGTCTGTTCAGCAGTTCACCTACCTGGGAAGCATCATCTCCTCAGTTGTAAAGATTGACAAAGAGATTGATCACTTTACAAAAGAGTCTGGAGTAATAAACACCTGAGGTAAAGCACAAAAATCAGTGTGTATAGAGCCATTGTACTGTCTATTCTCCTTTATGGGTCTGAAACATGGGTCACCTATCGCCAACACTTACGACTCCTCGAACGCTTTCATCAGCGCTGTCTACGCACAATCCTAAATATACACTGGACTGACTATGTAACGAATGTTGCTGTCCTTGAGCAAGCAGGGATCACCAGCATTAAGAACACAGCTGCGCTGGGCAGGGCATATTTCTAGGATGGAGGACCATCGCCTCCCAAAAATAGTACTGTGGTGAACTCGCCACGGGTCAGAGTAAGAGTGGTGCTCCAAAAAAGTGATACAAGGACTCCCTGAAACAACATTTCAGGCTCAGCCAAATTGATCACCAACAATGGTCCGCCCTAGCATCACATCAGGAGGCATGGAGACGCACTATCCACAATGCTGCAGCCTTACCTGAGAACTCATGCCGAACAAGTTTTGAAGAGAAACGACAACACAGAAAGAATCACAACCCAGAAGCATCACCCAAGGAGGCCTTCTGCTGTGCTTTCTGCAACAAGACTTGTTTATCTCAGATTGGCCTTTTCAGTCATCAGCGCGCTTGCAGAAAGTCATTCCTGAATCTTCGTTTACGAAGAAAAACCAGAGAGAGAGAGAGAGGAGATACTATTGTTGGGTTGTTTTGTGATTAAAAGGTGAACAATCAAATAAGGGTCCTGGTGTACCGTGGCCCCTTTTCCTTTTGCAAACTCATCTCCACTGCCCGCTTTCTGGAGATGGACCTCATTCATTTTCTTCAGTGACTGTAGCAGCTATTGACTTTGCCCACCTTGGTGCTGCCAACTCATGCATACTTCCCCCACCTGCTCCTGCATTTGAATACCAAGCAAGTTTCATTTCTTCCATGTGATTTTTCATGAGGTCATGAAGGTACATTGTCCTTTGTCAGCACCAAACGTTTTATGAAGCAGTATGCAAAGATACAAGTTATACCAGAGCCTTACTTAATGTTTTATTTTTGCTTTTAATTATGTGTGCGTGTGCTGGGATGGGTACTGTGAAAGGAAGATTCCACCCAGATTGAAAGTCAGTCATTCCAACTCCCCACTTTCTTCTTTTGACACGCAAATACCACGAAGCCCCCAAACTGCTATCTAAGCACCCCCAAATTAGTCAGAATAGCATGCTTTACAGTAAATGTGGGGCCATGATTTCTCCTATGAGTCAAAATGGATCTGTCAACAACAGCAGATTTCTGTCTGCTCTCTAAGAACCTAAATGAATGATATCACTGGTTGTAGCAATGATATTTTCATCATTACTTATACTCTTTTAGAAAAATATATCAGCAGAATTATATTAACTCCACATCCAGGACAACAGTAAATTTACCAGTGATAATAATCTAAAGACACTGGCTAGGTATGTTCCTGCATATAAGTGTTAGTACATATGATAGGATAATGTAACAGCCACAGCAGTTTGTGCTTCTTCCCTTCAGAGCATTTCCCATTATGTCAAAATACTTAGAACTACTACACTGATTCATACCATGGAAATGTTATTTTTTTGGACAATACCTCCTTTAAAAAAACCAGCCAGCATGGGAGATTATGGAAGCTGTAGTCCAAAAAGGAGTTTTTCTAGGTTCAGCCCTAATTCAGCAAGAGAGATTGGTTGATGGATGCAATACAAACACTACATGCACCACCATGCTGAGCAATGTCTTTTGATGTAAATTGGGATTAGCATCACTACCTGCAACTCCCAGTTAGTTAGCCATATAAACACAACTGGAACCAGTCTGACTGCTTGGTCATTCCTAACCAGAATGAGTAGCACCAATGGGATCCTGCTAACATGCAAAAGAGAATTTTGTATGGATGTTTCTCTGGACATTTGGTCATCTTTTATCAACATGTGTGCATAGTTTGTTTTTTTACTGATGTATTTTCATACAGCCCTCTCTATATAATTGAAACCTCCACCATTGGCTATGAAGGCTAGGTTGATGGGAGTTACAGTCCAGCAACATCTGAAGAGCCGTACATTTTTCATCCCGGTTTCAAAGCACAGTCAGGAACCAGCTGATGGAGCATGTACAAGGTGGCAGTTGCTCATTTTATCATTTGTTTTTTTAAATTAAAATATATTATATGCTTCCATGACCACCTGTTCCTTATTCCCAAGCAAATTTAGATCCAGACTCAATTTCCAATCTGTATTCATGATGATGGTATGATTTAAGTGGATTTAAACTGTGAAATCTCCCATCCAAGAACTAACTAGAGCTGACCCTGCTTAGCTCCCAGTATTAGACAGAATCTAGTGCCTTTAGGGTATTTAGACCACTGGTATGCCTCCATACTCTTTCCTATTTAGGTTTATGCTTCTATCAGGATGTTTAATGGGTTAATAGTTTTGTGTGTGCATATGCTTTCAAGCCACCTGTAGACTAATGGTGATCCCATGAATTTTATAGGGTTTTCTTAGTCAAGGAATACTCAGAGGTAGTTTTGCCAGTTCCTGCCTCTGAAATAGAGCCTACAGCACCTGGTATTCCTTGGCGATCTCCCATACAAGTACTAACCAGGGCTGACCTGCATAGCTTCCTAGAGGAGGTGGGATCTGGTATTTTGTAACCAGTATTTAAATAAGACTCAATTGCCAGGCCACTCAACCTTTATAAGAGTCCACCTTACCCCCTTGCCTTAGAGAGCAAAATGTTTTGGTCTGCTCCTGAAATTATGCCCTTTACAAATCAAATAACATGCATTGCTACATTTCAAGCACTGCCCCTCACCTGCTATAAAATCATGAAGTTCAGGGTTTACAACTCTCTCATTGCCCCACTGAAGGCCACCCAGGAGTGTCCTCCCCCTGGACAGAAGCCACAGCCACAACCACAATGCACCACTACCATGGCAGTGACAGTTGATGAATCAGATTGAAGGTGTCAGGACAGACTAGGCCTCAAGCGTCTTTAACTTCAGAAGCTTTGCAGCATGAAGTGTTTTCACTCACTGAAACCAGTACCATTTACTATTAACTGAAATTAAATCTTATGTTACTCATTTAGTTTAAGGTGTCTAGAACTCATTTTCCATTGTTTCTGATTTCCATTGAGGTTGCACAAACTCCACTTTAGGGGGAAAAACCTTTTCACACAAAAGGTGTTTATAAAAACAACAACACCAAACACATCCATTGTAAGCAGGTAAAAATGCACAGTTTAAAAAAAGTCGTGTTGAACTGATGTCTTACACTAACAAGATAGAGGCCTCAATTCAACATCCTCTCAGTGCAGTGAAACGATCTGCATGTGGATCTTACTGTATGTTGACCCATATTCCACACACCCCTCCCCACACTACTCTGAAGCCCCAAAGCCACACCCCATGCCGCCATTCTGTGCTCCAATGCGAGCAGGCCTGTCAAAGCCCTCCATGCCTGGATACACAATGATGACATCAGTGCTGAGGTCCAGGGGGGGGGCTCAGTAAGAGTAAGAGCAAGAGCTGTTAGGCAGTAGAATATACTGCCTCACAGTGTGGTGGAGTCTCTTTCTTTGAAGGTTTTTAAAAAGAGGCTGGATGGCCATCTTTCGGGAATGATTTGATTGTGTATTCCTGCATGGCAGGGGGTTGGACTGGATGGCCCTTGTGGTCTCTTCCAACTTATGATTCTATGGAGCCTTTGGAGGTCTCAGTGCTTCTGTAATCATCATCATCATATTTATTTCTTACTCGACTCTCCCAATGGATAATGCCTCTAGCAGCGGGGGAAGGCAAAGATTGGCAGACACTTCTCTGATCCTGTCCATACACATTGCAGCACGGAAAACCTGCAAAAGGTAGTTTGGGAGCTTTAAAGGCAGTTGGAAGAGGAGCTTTGGGTACTGCACAGAGAAGACAGGAATGCCAGCCTCCTCAGAGCCTGAAAAAAAGGCATCTGCACACGTAAGGGACACTTACACGCATGTCTGTCCCAACCTGCATTCTGGCCCTAGACAGTAAAATGCAGAAACACTCTGAGTTGATGACAGGACTACAGGGATTTTTGTTGTCTCCAAAAACATTGTCCACCCTTCTCTTCCCCTCCGCCCCATGAGTTTTGAAAAGGATACAAAATAATATATTTTTTATTTATCTTAATGGAGACAATGAAAGGGAGGCAGGAGAAAATAAATTATTATACAGGCAAGAATGTTCTTATGTGCAGAAACAACACAGAACTCAAATTGTGTTAAACAAAGACACATTCAACATTAGTCTGCTAAGTCATTGGTTTGTGGCAGCCTATCTTTTAAGAAGGCTTCCTGTAGCCCTGGGTGTGTAATATTTACTTCACAACTGTAACCCTGCCAAAGATACATTTTTGAACTATAGTTTTCATGCTCTCTGGGAGAGTCCAGGGTAGTACAAAAAGTAACTTTTCCAAGCTCTGATCCTTGCCTTTCTTTATGCACATACAAATTTTAATGGGACTAGTATACAATAACATGATCATGAAAAGGACCCTAATCCAAATTTTGTGCATTTGAGAAGTACAACTGATAGAGCATCCCAATCCTATAAGAGATGAGAATGGGGCAGCCCAGAAGCCCCAAAAAGTCTACATGTTAGAGCTGTTACAGGCAAATAGGTCCTAAACCAGGCATTCCAGCGGTGGAGGCAGCTTTGGATCCAGTAGATTCAAGGCCTTTTCCTTCACTTGAAATACCAGGGTTGGCCACTCACTCATGCTAGTCTGGAGCTAGAATAGGCATTTTCTGTCCCATGGAAAGTACCAGGAAGGGCAAAGAAAAAGAAGTAGTAGAGAACCAGCAAGGCTTTAGACATGGCGTATGATTCATCTTACCATTCCTCACCCTTTAGGAATGCTTGGCAGCTAACAACAAAAGGGATAATATGAAATCACTGTAGACAACACAAACTTGAGAGATGACAGCATTATGATCAAGGTCACATAATTAATCAGGTACTGTAATATAACTACAAATCATACAGACTTTGTCCATCATACAGACTTTGTCCTTCCTTGGAGGTCTTTAAACAGAGGCTGGATGGCATCTCTCAGGGATGCTTTGATCGTGATTTCCTGCGTGGCAGGGGGTTGGACTAGATGGCCCTTGTGGTCTCTTCCAACTCTACAGTTCTATGATTCTATGATTTCAAGTTTTTCCTATGATCCACAGGACTGGAAGCTTGTCAGTTCTTTTTTTAAAAACAAATGAATAACAACAACAACACAACAAGGAATGCTGAATTGATTGAAAGCCATTCTTGTCTCCAAATGAAGAAAAGTCATAAAGCAGGGAAGAAGACACCAAGCAGATATTAGATGGTGCCATGAAAAGAGACTTGTAAGATTATTAATATCTTGTCAGGTATTTAAATATTGGCTATTTTAGTTCACCACAGTGCTGATGAGGGGTAAATTGATAAGCACTTCATGACTGCCCTTCCCAAAGTTCCAGAGGCTTTCTTCTCCTTTTCCATACTCAAAGCTTTTGTGCAGAGTGTATTTATTTGTTAAAATACGAAGGTTTTGGACTGCAACAAAGTATATCTATCACTGATCCAGTGTATAAATTGTAATATTTTGGCCTGTTTTCACAAAACATTCTTCCAGGATTTTCAGAGTGCCTCTTCACTCGTGGACTGAGTGCGGAATGAACTTGAGGATTCCAAGTAAAGGGTATCAGGAAGCCCACAGGGTTTGCACAATCTTTTTGTCAAGATGCAATTCTTAAAGAACAGTTTGATGTACTTCTTGAATTTTTGTCCCATAAAGAAGTAAATGACTGGATTGAGACAGCAGTGAAAAAAGGCTAGAGTCTGAGTCACTTGATCTGCATAGTCCAGGTTTTTGCTGATACTGCATCCTCTAATAATGCCAACATCAACCAAATACTGCAGGAGGAGTACAATGTTGTAAGGGATCCAGAACACAAAAAATACAATCATAACAACAAAGATCATCTTCACAGCCTTCTTCTTCTTTTCATTTCTGCAACGCATTAAGTTCTTAACAATTTGTGTGTAGCAAAATAGCATGACTATGAATGGCATAAGAAGGCCCAAAATGTTGGTTTCTAAAGAGGTAAAAAGTTTCCATGTTGTGTCATCCTTATTGTATACTGACTTGCATGCAGTATGATTATATTCACTCACAGATTTGCTAAATATCAGTTCTGGCAAAGAAGCTGTGATGGCCACTAGCCATACAATGAGACTAGCAAGGGTCCCATAGCTGACGGTTCTTGCTTTCAATGCAAACACAACATGAACAACAGCAAAATACCGATCAATGCTCATGAGCATGATAAAAAAAATCCCACTGTAGAATCCAGTTCTGTAGACCCAAGAGATTAATTTGCACAAACCATCTCCAAACACCCATTCATCAGCCACAAAATAAGACCAGAAAGGAAGAGCAAAAACAAAAAGCAAGTCAGAGATGGCAAGATTGAGTAGATAAATATCCGTCATGCTTCTCAGTCTCTTGTATTTGAACAGCACCAAGAGGACAAGGGTGTTCCCTGCCAAACCAAGGAGGAACACTAGTGAGTAAAATGTGGGAAGGAACCAAGAACTAAATTTCCTCACTCCATCTTTGCTGCATGGTTCAGGACTATCGTCATAGTTATAATCATATAAGGAATATAGTGCATATCCCATGGTGATGGTGGCTGCACCAGAAGTAGAGGTCATTTTCTTTTTGAAACCTAAACAGAAGAATTAAATGTGTCAGAATGGGAAATTAAGAGCTGTTTAATTCAAAATAACTTAGATTGCATTTCCATGTACAATTACCTGACAGCAACTCCTTTTGATCTCAGTAGGATTTACTACAGAATAAATATGCTTACAATTACACTGTCAACTAAACTTACAACAAATGATTTAAAAAAAAACATAATATAATATTAATGCAGAGTTGAAAACACATAGAATGCAAAGTCCCAGACAGCTAATTTCCAGGGATACCTGAGGATTTGGAAAACATGCTGAAGATAAATGTATCTTATGGGCTACAACCCACTTCATCAGATTCATGGAGTATTGTCACATAACTTACACACACACACACACGTATAGACATGCGCGTGTCTGCATGTGCACATACACACACTGAGAGGCATGATCATAGACAATGCAGTCAGTGGGAATTGAGATGCAGAAGTACAAAGAAAGGACACTCAATGGCAACACTTTACCAAGTCTACTTAATCAACAATATGACAAGATCTATTGTAATATCACTTATCTTCCAATTAGGTATATGCTATTATTTGTCAGCAGTGCCCTACTGTGATCCACATAAGGGAAACAGGTCAATTTCCATTAGGGTGGCCATGGACGGAAGAGTACAGGGCTCCTGCGCCTTTAAGAACTGTGTAACTTCATTGGAATTTCAACAAACAAGGCCTGCTTGCATAAGCTATAACTACCGAAATTCCCTTTTAGACACAACTTTTAAAGGCACCAAAACCCCATCCTCTTTTGCCTCTGGCCATCTTCACTGCTTCTTACCTTATTTTCTCTACACCCTGCAGCTTGTCCCAGAATAAGCTTGTTTATTTTAAGATGCCACATGGGGGTCTTTGTTCTTTTGACCAAGATAGTACAAGGAGTGCTCTTACTTTTCAATACATAGTTACTGTATGTATCTTTCCGTAGCTGTAAAAGAAATTTTCCCGGAACAAACTTGCTAGCTCTCCTTCTTCCAAGACCACTGTAGTTTTAACAGGTACACCATAGGTAAATCAACCAGCAGGTCAAACTTACTTCATCATTTAGCTGCATCAGTTATGGTACATTTTTACTTGCTGTGAATCTGTTCAAAGACCATGAGCCCTGCAAACGGGAGGGATGGACAAACAGTCTTTTGGCAACCTTATTTATGGGAGTAGTTTTCTACTCCCATAAGAAGTTTTCTACTGTAACAGCAAGAGGTTATGTATTTATATGATCCACACTAGGCAAAAAATCAATGTGTGCAACATGGGGATACTTCACAGGGAGAGGGTAATGAATTTATTTTATTTTATTTATTCTTTTTATTGAGCTGCAGCACCATCCAGATGCAGGTGGCACCGACTTAAAAGGTTTGGATTATCCATTTCCCTAAGGGCCAAGGTAAATACACATAACCCTCAAAAAACAGAGATCCATATTAGTTGTTTCCATTGCTTTGTGTTTGGGGGGGGGCAGACAATGTGAAGGGCCTGAGATAAGATGCAAGATAGGAAGATGAAAAGCCTTCCCACACACAGTTTTCCAAATGACTCACCCCCTGCTATTATTTGTCCTATAAGAGGAATATTTAACCACCCCCTCCATTAAAGAAACTCAACTTTTGTTATATAGTTTACTCCCTAGAGATGCTAATCAAGTCCAAAAGGGATTATTTATTTTCTTTCTGTCTTTGTGATGATAGATAACAGTGCCCCATAAAACCAATCAGGTTAGATTCCTAGCCATGAGCAATAGCCCCCTACTCATTTTATCATAAGTTATAGCACTTTCCCCCCCCCCCCAAAAAAAGAAGACTTTCAGCTGTACAACCTCCTAATGTGGAGCAGGGCAGGGGAGAGACAAAGTGGTCTTTTCTCCTTTCTGACACGCTGTTATCACGGGGGGGGGGTTCTCAATAGGAGTCAATAGATCTTACCTACTATACTGTGATGATTCAATTATGGACGTGCCTCATGAGTAACAACATTATCTCTCTAAAAGTGGGGCATGGCTATCTGTATATCCACTATAACATACCATTGTTGGTTGAATGACCCCCCTCAGCTGTTTTGCATCTGACTGCAGAGGAAGGGGTTTTGGAGAGGCTAACTTCTAGGAACAGGAGTACTGTTAAGGGTATTGGCAAGAATGTATCACCATACCTGAAGATGAATGTGACACGGTTCCAGCCCAAATGAAGTTTGTTTTAATACAATCTCGACAATTTGCTTTAAGAGCTGCCCCTTTGAAACTGGGCTTCTTGTTGATTTATTATGATGGAGATTTAAGGAAGGAAACAGTGAGAACATTTTTACTAGAAAGCTCCAGCGTTTCACCAGATTTTGTATCAGTCAGATAAACAGATCCTTATCAAACTACCTCATGTCAAGATGTCTGGGTGAATGTAATTGTGACAGCTAGTAATTTGGCATTAAAACTTTGCTCTTGCTTCACTGTCTGCAACTCACTCATTATCCAAGTATGTGTACTGTAGATAATCCTGAAGATCTAAAACTGCACTCCTGGGGTCCGTTCACATTATACAGTTATAGTACTACTATTCCACTTTAACTGTCATGGTTCCATTCTATGGAATCCTGGGGTTTGTACTTTGATGAGGCATGGAGCCTCTGGCTGAATATGCAAAATTTCTCTCCTTAAACTGTCAATCCCAGGATTCCGTAGGACTTTGCATGGCAGTTAAAGTGTAATCATAGTGTTATAATTTTATATTGTGAATGTGCCCCTACTACATTTGGCACAGTGGAGTACAATCCATAAAAGCTTATGCTATAATCAATCTATGAGCATTAAATGTGCCACAAGTCTCTTTCTTTTTGCTGTTAATTATGGAAATGGAGCACATTCTACCCTTGTATAATTTATGTAACATGCTAGCCTGTGACATGGCCAAGTGTTTAAGTTCGTAATAAACACATATCTGTAACACGTGTCTGGTTTTTGCTCATTTTCCACTTGCAAACCTTATCAGCTTTCCAAAATGCACACTTTAGCTAGCATTTTGTGCTTACCTCAGAGTACATAAGTCCCATTGAACACAACGAGAGTTATTTTTGAGTAGAATTGTATTGTGCTGCACTATTTCCTCGCTCCAACTGCACATTTTATGTTTACCTGCCTGAGCACCATCACCCTACTGATAGGATCACCAGTTCTTCTAGGCCTTTTGCAGCAGGTAAGATATGCACAATGAATCAACAGATTAATCTTTTCAGGGCCTAGAAATCAACTTTGTTGCTTGTTAGGATCTGCTTATCAAGTAGCTGTTAAAGGGCCGATCCCAAAGGTTGGCTGTGCTGAAACTCCAGTGCCCCTCCTTGTTGAGAAAAGATTACATGTTATATACTACCATGTTCAAGACTGGGTTTTCAGCAGATTGGGAAATGCCACTTTGGGAAAGCTACAAATCAAGTTCTGATAAACAGTGCTTAAAAATCAAATTCTGTAGGTAGCAATGGGTACATGTCCTATGCAGCACAGCACTGGTTCACCAGAGACTGGAACCACAATGAAAGAGGCAGAGAGAAATTAAGAAGGTGGTCTCTTGAAGGGAACGACTGTGCAGAAGCTCTGCTAAATACAGCTGTACATCTAAAATGTGCCATTCATTTTATACTGTTGGCCCTTCTTCAAAATCAAATCCTATGCATATTTTTTGTTTGTAATTGTATGCATGCTCTCCGAGGAATGAGCCCTACTAAACATGACAAAACCAACTTCTGAACATACACAGATAGGATTAGGCTGTATATGTTGAAGCAGAATAAAATAAAGATCAATTTAAATTTCAGCTTAATTATCCTCAAGTCAACACCCTTGCTCTCTAATGAGCTTGTAAGCTCTGTAACACAATGGGACCAACTTCTGAATAGACACAAATAGGATGCTTTGGATTTTTTTTTTTTTTTTTGGCCAGGATTTGTGAAGAAGTTTCTTTGCTCCATAAAACAATTTACACAAACTAATTTTGCAGCTTTGCCAATATGCAGCAATGTATATCATTTTAAATCTTTAACAGTATTAAATGATTCGCCAGGAAAAATATGCATTCAGTTTTATTATATTCAACATGAAAGTACACAGAATACATTAGGTATCCATTTAACTTACCTTTTAATTTACAAGATAAGGAGAAATGTCTTGCCAGAGGGTGATGAATCTTCTCAGGAAGTGGTACGGATGAGGTATGAAGTTGAACTAAGCTATCTAAAACCATGGTAGTGAGACAGTATAGCACCAAGGGTTGGGTTTTTTTTTTCATGCTATGATGTATTCAATGTGATTCTTTTAAAACTTCCATGACAGTTGGTCCTTCTAATGTGAGATATGGGAATCCTGTTCTACACAGCAGTGTCTCACCTCAGTTAATGCTAACTTACCATAATAAACTGGTGTCTAGGTGATTATTACAAGATGAAGACCAGTAGCTATAATGTACTTCTCTCATTAGAGCAGATGGTGCCCCCAACAATTTTTTTATTTCAGATGGGTGGGGGAGAAGAAACTCTTATTAGACATTTTGACTTGATTTACTTAGGGAAAAGCTTCACTGACTACACTGGGGCTTATTCCTAAGTAAACACACATTGGGGTGTTATTAATAATGTAAACAAACTTTATGGAAAGAAAAATTGCCAGTTTTAAAAACAAACACAAAAGACCCAGCATGTTCAGAGACATAATGTGTATTGGAAAAAAGATGAACACATGCTTCCATTTTTAAAACATATTTTTATTAAATATATATATTGTTAAAATTTAAAAACATACAAGGAAAAAATCAAACAACAAAAAGACAACACACACTAGAGAGTAAAAATAAACAAACAGCACTTCCCCTGCCTATTGTAACCCCCCCTTACTATTCTACCCCCAAAACCACATAACAAAAACCAACTACACTAAACAAGGGATTATGAAGTGCTGTTCAGAGAAACTGTTCTACTGAGTAATGCTATATTTGACTGAAAAAAACTGTGGTGTAAAGTAATACTAACACAGCACAATACCAAAACACCATGAAAAATTAATAATAGATGAAAGGGAAATTAAATTGACAACTATACAATAGCACCTCCATATCCACAGGGATTGGTTCCAGTGGCCCCTGTGGATATGGAAATCTACGGATAATAGGGAATGCCACCCATCACTACCCCACTGCCGCTGCAGGAGCCCTCCTGGGGGAAGGGAGAAAGGAGGCGAGATCTCCTCCTCCTCTCCCTTCCCTGCGGCCGGTCCTGCCTGGGGGGGTGGCGGCGAAGCAGAGGAAGTGGGGGAGATAGAGGGCTTTTGCCCAGGCTGAGCCATGCCGCTGCCCCTGCTGCCAGGCAATGGGTAAGGGAGTGGAGCCACCCCTGCCACCACCGGCATCGCCGCCACCGCCACCTGAGCCCTCTTGGAGGAAGGGAGGGGGAGGCAAGATCCCCCTCCCTTCCCCCTTCCCTCTACCATTGCCCCCACCACAACCAGAGCCCTTCTGGAGGAAGGAAGGGGGAGGCGAGATCCCTCCTCCCCCTCCCTTCCCCCACCATCGCCAACCGTGGATAATTGAATCAGCAGTTGGTGAATCAGCAGATAAATGGTGCTACTGTACATTTCAGGCAGTAATTAGGAAGCCAATTTAATCTGTATGTTTTACATTGAATGTTAAAAATTAGAATGTTAAATGTAGGGTTGTTTGATTATTATTTTGTTTTTGTTTTTTGCTTAATTGTTATTGTTCACTAATGTTATTTATGTTCTATTGGGGTCTTTTGTTGTCATTTAATGTTAGTAGTTGATTCCTGGGAGTTTTTTTTCTTTTGTTTTGGGTTGTTTGTCTTAATAAACAGATTTTTTAAAAATACCCAAACACCACTAAAAACGTTGTAGTCTCTGTGATTCACACAATTGGCTTTTGCATTTGCGCATAAACAGTCTTTGGAACTTTTCAAACCAGCCATTGGAAAACTGTTAAAATGTTTTTGGCAGTAGCCCCGACCACTGTCCCCAAGGATATAAATACCGTTTGCCTGCCAAGTTGCCTCAGTTCTTTTCCGTCCGCCACAATCATGGCAACGGAATCACTGTTTGAACAGCTGTTGGTTCTTTGTCTATGAAATGCCTATTGTATTATGGGAGGAAATTTATGTAAGATAAATTCCAGAAATGGCTAAAACAGAGGGGCATCTTCTACAGATGCTCCACCCCCTTTACACCCAGCTAAAATGGCATTGCAGAATGAAGATTTCGCGTTTTGCAAATGATGAAGGGTCCCTTAATGTATTTCCAAGATGGATCAGAAATACTAGAGCGAGGCAATCCTAACTGCCAATTATTTGCATAACAGACTATGGAACTCTGTAGTATAGGAAACTCTTGTTGTATGGTTAAAAAAAAAAAACCTTTCAGGTAAGCATCTGAGAATTTTTGGGAGTTTTGTATGGGTTAACATACCCAAGAGTTCAAGCAGAAAAGGATCTCCTAAAGCTCAGAGGCTAAGATTTGTGGGATATCAGAGTGGCTCTAAAGCTTATAGGTTTGCACTTGGGAATGGCAAAGTTTTAATTTCCAGGAATGCTCAGTTTGAGGAACACAGCAATTGGAGTCTAGTTCACTCAAATTCTGAGGTGCTTCTTTAAGGATAAATATAGAGAGATGTCAGGAAATTGGGATATAGAATAGATTTATCCTGCAAAGAGCTGAGAAGTTGCAAACAAACTGCAGAGTCAGCTAGGTAAATGTATTAATATTGACTGAGCCCAGGAGCTGAGCTGGTGCAGAGCTGACTGGGGGAGGTGCTAGGAACTCTGCAGAGCTGGGTATTTAGTTTGTCCTATAGAACTGAACTGAGCCTTTCTGTGTTGGATTTTACAGAGTGAAGATGTTTTCTTCTGGATGCTGTAATATACTGTAAATAGTCTTCATTATGGTCAAATAAAGAACAAGAAGATTTTAGGCACAAAGTCTGTGTCAGTGCCTTTATTCTGATGCCTGAAGGAACAACATTCTGCTGTTTATTTTGTGCTGCCTGAACCTGTTTAGGTTCCCAGTGCACATTACCACCTAACAGAACACTTCAATTTGAGAAGCCACAGGTTGTTGAGGTCTAGAGATTGTCAACATAGATGTTCCATGTCAAGAACCTACAGACATCGCAGAGCTTATTCCCGTGGGTCCACCTACAGCCCAAATCCTCTCTACTGCTATGACTCACATGACGATCGGGAATACAGGTTTCCAAGAACCCATAAATATGAAAGAAGATGACATAAATCTGACTCTTCCTCTCCTGACTGCCATCGTCGATGCCATGAGAGATTCAGGTCACCATCATACATTCGAAGCCAGAGATCCCATTCATCTCGAGGAAAACACTTTGAACAATCCCTTTCTCCAACAGAAGATTACCCTCCGCCTGCAAAGTGGACTAGGTCACGGTCAAGATCGGCATCGATGGCACGTTCCATCATAATACATCCAGCACAACGCAAGTCACAAGAGGTAGACTCCCCACTACATGTTCAGATGGATAGAACTTTGCCAGAACCACAATCAGCAGATGTTACATCTCCTAAGCAGAAGCAGCATTACATTTCAAATTATTCTGATGAAACATCTTACTGCTCAGAATCCCCAGAGTATATTCCAGCTTCTCCACAATCACTGATACCTGGTGATGTGGCAGGCTTCTTTGAACATGTGGTGCGGATGGCACATGGACTGAAATTGAAGTCAGACCGCCCTGATGTCGAACCCATCAACCATGTCTATGGGTGAATTATCTTCCATTCCTTTATTACCTTCAACACTAAAGTTTGCAAGACAGTCCTAGTCAAATCCTTCTTCAATCCCTTCTACCTCGAAAAAAATTGACAAGCTGTACCAGACTGAAGGCTGATTTGAATTGGCTTTACTAGCATCCAAAGGCAAACTCGATTGTCATAGAGGCAGCACAATTGAAAGTTACACAGAAGTCACATATAACTCCAGCAGATAGAGAAGATAAAAAACTGGATTCCATGCGGTGGGGGGGGGATTTAGCCTTGCCACCGAGAAAACCATTCTCTCAGTAAAAATCACAACAAGGAAAGAAAAGGCCTATTGATGCTGGGAAATGTCGGCTTTGACTTCCCGATGGATCTTCCACACATCCCACCATCCAGACTTTACTTTGGAGAAAAGCTCTCGCCCTATTCTTCTGTTTGGCGAGCCATCACAAAAGACTCTTGGGTCTTAGATATCATCACTTGAGGCTACGCCATCGAATTCAAAACACATCCTCCCACTGGATTTGTTGTTACCACCCCAATTTCAGATGTAATTCTACAAGAGGTTTCTACTTTACTCGAGAAAGGAGCCATCAAACCTGTTCCCTCCTGTTTACAAAACCTCTGTTTTTATTCCTGTTACTTCGGTTGGAAGTCAACCTGAAGAAAACGGAAGTTCTCTACCAGCCTGCACCACAGGACGAACACCCCCACTCCCACATTGCCGTCGGCAAATCTGTGCTTAAGTCCATTCAGCAGTTCACCTACCTGGGAAGCATCATCTCCTCAGATGCCAAGATTGACAAAGAGATTGACCACAGATTAGCAAAGGCATATAGCGCATTTGGAAGACTTCACAAAAGAGTCTGGAGTAATAAACACCTGAGGCAAAGCACAAAAATCAGTGTGTATAGAGCCATTGTACTGTTTATTCTCCTTTACGGGTCTGAAACATGGGTCACCTATCGCCAACACTTACGACTCCTTGAACGCTTTCATCATCACTGTATACGTACAATCCTAAATATACACTGGACTGACTATGTGACGAATGTTGCTGTCCTTGAGCAAGCAGGGATCACCAGCATTGAGGCCATGATATTGAGAACACAGCTGCGCTGGGCAGGGCACGTTTCTAGGATGGAGGACCATCGCCTCCCAAAAATAGTACTCTATGGTGAACTCGCCACGGGTCAGCATAAGAGAGGCACTCCAAAAAAGCGATACAAGGATTCCCTGAAACAACATTTCAGGCTTGGCCAAATTGATCACCAACAATGGTCCGCCCTAGCCTCACACTGGGAGGCATGGAGACGCACTATCCACAATGCTGCAGACTTATTTGAGAACTCACGCCAAACAAGTCTTGAAGAGAAACGACAACGCAGAAAGAATCACAACCCGGAAACATCACCCAAGGAGACCCTCTGCTGTGCTTTCTGCAACTGGACTTGTTTATCTCAGATTGGCCTTTTCAGTCATCAGCGCGGGAAGAGTCCTTCCTGAATCTTCGTTTGTGAAGGAAAGCCAGAGAGAGACTTCGTAGTCGAGAAAAAAGGAGGAGGACTTCACCCAGTTCTCGACATGAAAGAGCTAAACTCTTACATCTTACCAAAGAAATTCTGGAAGGTTACAATTCCAATGGTTCTTCCCTTCCTACAACAAGGGGATTGGATGGCAATTCTTGACCTCAAGGATGCCTATTTTCTTATTGGAATTCGAGAATATCATTGATGATACCTATCTTTCTCCATGGCAGGAAGGTCCTTCAGATTCCACATATTACCCTTCAGACTCTGTACCGCATCATGTGTGTTCATCAAGGTTATGGCAGGAGTCACTACGTAGATGCGTCAAAAAGAAATGCAGGCCTACCCCATCTAGACGACTGGCTACTAGTTGTTTCTTCCTGAGAGAAGTTATTGGCAGAGATCCAATACCTGTTAACTTCGTTAGATGACCTCGGTCTCCAAGTGAACTACAAGAAATCTTGCCTCAAAGCATCACAAAGACCTCTCTTCATTGGGGCTATCCTCATCACCACAACATGCAGAGCCTATCTTCTGGAAGACGAAACCCAGAAACTGCTCGACCCTCTCCTCTGCTGTATCAACAACAGGTGCGTGAGAGTTCAACTGATCCAGGTCCTCATTGGCTTCATGGCGTCGACAATGTTGGTGATGCCATATGCAAGGTTTCGAATGCAACTGCTTCAGCATTGGTTTGTTCACAAATTTGATGCTCTTCAAGATCAACAGTCCAAACAGCTCAGAATTCCAGATTGAATCAAGTACAAATGTGTTTATTATGATCCATAGATCCATCACAAAAAAAGAAACACAAAGGCAAAAAATAGACAATCAAGAATTCTCTCAATTGGTGGACAAAACCCAGCCATGTGCTAGTGGGGACGCCTTTCCAATCTGCAAAACCTCACTTGACACTGACAACCGATGCCTCCCTTTATGGATGGGGTGCCCACACCCACAGACTTTTGGTGAAGAGGACTTGTTCTTCTATCGAGAAGCAACATCATATCAACATACTAGAGATATTTGCTGTCAAAAAGCCTCTTCAAGCATTCATCAACTTGTTCAGGAGAAAGATCATTCAGTTATTCATAGACAATACTACAGTGTGTAATTATCTGAACAAGCAGGGGGGCATGAGATCTCATACTCTGATGCTACTCGCTCTCCATATATGGGATTAGTGCCTGTCAAACTGCATCTTACTAACAGCAATCCACCTCCGAGGCATTGAGAACACCATGGCAGACACATTGAACAGGTCAAAGCATGTTTGTCATGAGTGGACCTTGCACTTCGATGTCCTGCAGCCAATCTTCGAAACATGGGTAACACCATGGATTGACCTTTTTGCTTCAGCATAGAACACCACATATCAGGAATTCTGTTCCTGGATTCCACATCCGAATTAAAAGGGAATGGGCTCTTCTATACCTACTTCCACTGTTTTCAAGAATCTCCAGGGTATTAGTGAAACTACGCAGACCAGGCTCGAGCCATCCTTGTCACTCCGTGGTGTCCTCGACAGCCTTGGTTTGCAACACGCCTCCTATTATCTCAATGAATGTACAAATGTCTCCCTCAATGACCAGATCTTCTCTCCATGTGCAATGGTCAAGTGATCTCCAGATGTTACCTCTTACCACATGGAAACTTCTCCTTTAACAAATGTTCCCCATCAAATTCAGCATATCATAGATGTTTCCCATCATCAATCTACAACCTGATCTTACGCTTATTGATGGCAGCAGCTTAAACACTTCCTCTTAAAATTCAGGGCATTCTTCTATAACATCTGGAGTACCAGAGGTCCCTGAATTCCTACTCACCTTGTCAGATGCAGGTCTCTCATTATCCACTGTGAAAGTGTACTTGACAGCTATCTCTCATAAATATGTGTTATCTGGTCACCCCTCCTGCTTTCTCAACCCTCTTATTAAGAAATAATACCTCAAAGTATTCTTGTACCTCAAGGGGTACAAGAATCTCCACCCACCAGTCTCAGGTCCAGCTCCATCATGGGATCTTGATCTGGTTCTAACTCAACTCAAACAGGTTCCTTTTGAACCAATGGATGCTTGTCCAATTCATCTGCTTTCATGGAAAACAGTTTTCCTTGTTGCCGTCACTTCTGCATGTTGGGCTGGTGAACTGTGAGTGGATTTTCTGTATCTCAGGTTCCACCCAGACAAAGTGGTCCTGCAACCAGATACATCTTTTTTTTACCAAAGGTGATCTCTGCTTTTCACCTAAATCAAGACATTGTCCTACCAGCATTCTTCTTTGATGCTGCTACCAACAACGAGCATGATCATCACCTTGATGTACAATGGGCTCTAAAAATTTATGTGGACAGGACTGCCCCAATCTGTAGGTCGCAGAGACTTTTTGTTTGTTATTTAGCTAGCAAACTGGGACTACCAATCTCTGCTCAGATACTATCCAAATGGATGGTTTCTGTAATACATTTGGCTTATGAGCTCGGCAGGGTCAAGCTCCCTCATTGTGTTTGAGCGCACTCCACCAGAGCTGTTGCAACCTCCTCTGCATTTTTGGCAGGGGCTCCCCTAAGTGACTTCTGCTGAGCTTCTACCTAGTCACAACCCATGACTTTTGTGTCTCATTATTGCATTGACACTCATTCCAAAGAAGATGCCAGCTTTGCACAAGCTATTTTAATGTTATCTATGACAACTACTGACTCATAGCTGTTATTTAGAATGCTCAATCATACACTGTTCAGTATTAACTAAATGTGTTACTGATGTATTATTTCCAAACCTTTTTCAGTTATCGTGGTAGCCTTGACAGTAGATTTAATGTTAATGGTTTCCTTAACGTATGTTTATGGTACGTACCAAACTTACCTGTTCTTGGCAGCCATAAAGGCAGTTTTGATATGTTTTCAATGAATGTCCTTATACCCAAACCTGTTTTCATGCGTTCTTATTTCTTGCTATGCATTTCATCATTACATTGGTTGCTGCATGATTCTCCCACCACCTAGTAGGGGTTGCTTGCTAGTCTCCCAATTGTGTGAATCACAGAGACCACAATGAAAAAGAACAGGTTACGGTACTTACCTGTAACTGTGGTTCTTTGAGTGGTCATCTGTGAATTCACACAATCCCGCCCATCCTCCCCTCATGAGTCCTGCCATTCCTTAGTTTCATTGATGCTGCTATGTGGTGGACATGGAACTGAGATGACTTGGTGGGCAAAGGGTATTTATATCCTTGGGGACAGTGGGTGGGGCTAATGCCAAAACATTCTAATGGTTTTCCAACGGCTGGTTTGAAAAGTTCTGAAGGCTGTTTGTGCACAGGCACAAAATCCAATTGTGTGAATTCACACTTGAAGAACCACAGTTACAGGTAAGTAACCTGTTCTTCTAAGATTGTGTGTGTGTATGTGTATGTGTGTGTGTGGTGTTCTAAGGTCTTTTGGACTTCATATGCAAACCTGCCAATTATGAATCTACAGACAGAAGACACTGATGTGCTGTTTTCTGTGAAACTGGTGTATTGGTGCTCTGTTTTCTTTGAAAACAGAAGCATCGATGGGACATCAGTATCTTCTTCTCCCTGGAAATTCATAACTGGCAGGTAAAATGTAAGGCTGAACTGGATGGCCTCGGTTTAATTCAGCAGGGCTGTTTTTATGTTCTTCTCAGGTGCAGAAACAAGTGCAGAGCATCAAATTCTCTACCACACTAGCTCAGTTCCTCATATCTAACTTCAGGGTGTTCACTTCTGCTTAACCTGCACATATGATGACAGGAGATATGGGCAGTGTGGCCTTTCAGATGTTGTTGGAATGAAACTCCCATGAACTCTAGCTAGCATAGCCAATGGTGATGAATGCTTGGAGTTACAGTCCAACATCTGGAGGCAAAATTTTGCTTATCCTAGCTTTAGAGGAACCAGACAAGAGGGGTGAGATTTACATGCCAAATGTGTTTGTTTAGTATTAAGCGTCTGTTTTGAGCTGAATAATTTATGGGCAAGCCATGAATCCTCATCCCCAGAAGGGTAGTCCTCACATCAGCAAGCCCATCATTATGCAAGTTAAAAGGGATGCTACATCAAAGTTCTTGGATTTCGTTGGCATGATTATGACAAAATGAATTAAATGGAGGATATTTTGAATGTTTAAATCCCGAAGGCTGGATGGTGGTATAATGAATAAATCAATGAACAGATAGAGCAGAACAGCTTGTGTGTCTACACCATAGAGTTACAACACTTTGGTACCACTTAAACTACCATGGTTCCATCCTGGGATTTGTAATTTGGTGAAGTACTTAGAATTCTCTGCTGGAAAGCTCTAGTTTACCAAATTACAGTACTAGAACTTTAGCAGCTTTCTAAGTACCTGGCTTACCAGGATTCCATAAGCTGGAGTGAGTGGGTAACCATTTGCTATAATTGTGCAGTTTGGATACACCCCAGCTAGTTTCTTCAAGTGTTATTGCAAGTCATCATACAACATTGTAGTATAATCAAGAATACAAATAAAACTACTACAGAAGTCAGGAATTTTAAAAATGATTTTTATTTTATAGTGTTAAAAGCCATTACACTGACACAAACATAACACTTATTTACAGTTCTTATATACACAAAACAGTTTTCCCAAAAGTCTTCCTTTATCGTATCATGAGTCACATTCTGTTTTAAATTCTCAGTTTTCCTGTTTCCCGTTAAACCTATTAAAGAAATTTAACATAACAGTTTCTCCTCCTTCTTTAGTCATAGTTAATTATTACTCCATATATAAAACATAATAACAAATTTCTCCATCATTTTTCACTTCTTCTTATTTACAACCTCATTCTATAATTCTATCATTTTCCTCAGATTCTTGCTAATTCCACCCATACATCTGTTCATTACCTCTTATGTCTACTCTCTACTCTCAATCTCCCAGACGTCTTACTGTACAGAAGTCAGTTTTAAGTATGTGACATAGTGTGATAAGAAGGAACATACACTGTTGGGTGGGCAGTAAATTGTTATTGTGTGCCTTCAAGTCATTTTCAACTTATGGTGACCCCCGAAGGCAAACCTATCACAGGGTTTTCTTGGCAAGATTTGTTCAGATGAGTTTGCCCTTGCCTTCCTCTGACCACCCAAATGACCACACCACACTGGCTCTTCTATAGCAAAGATGAGGAGTTATAATCCTTTGGAGCTCAAGACGGATGAAGGTGAAATGCCAAACAAGATAGAGACCAAAGCAGAAACTTCTACTTTGATCCCTTCCCAGCATTTTTCCCCATATCAACACACACCCTCCAGGCATTAGTGGTGAAAAGGATACTATCCAACTGTTTCTTAATGTTTTGAGGAGCTTTTGTCCAAGACTGCTGCTGCCATTACCTACCCATGAAGCTCTCTGCTTGGACATAAACTCTTAACCTTCAAGTCTAAAGGCCAGAAGTGTAATGACCGTGTGCAAAACAGCCAAAGAACCTACTGCACTCAGTATTAGCAGGTGGTCTCCCATCCAAATACATACTAACCAGGCCTGACCCTGCTTTAGCTTTCAAGATCAGATGAGAGCAGATGTGTTCAGGGTGATATGGTCAGTTGTCTGTAGGGCTGCCCCTTTTCTTGCTTCAGCTGAAAGGGGCCACATCACTCCTACACAAGACACTTCTTCCCCTTTGGGAAAACACTGGAATTCCCCTTGGGGGGGAAATGCCACCTCCAAAACCAAACCAATTTGATATCATGAAATGCAAATTCAGGTACATATTTCCTTTCAGAGAAAAACACTACCCTTTTGTTTCAGAAAGGCATTAGCTAGAAGGAGCACCACCAGTTTTATGCAAGATGCTTCTGCCCTTTTCTGGAAACAAAGGAAGTCCGTATGATTCCCCCCAAAACTATGAACCCATTAGAAATATCAATTCAGAGACCCCTCTGCTTTGGGACGGTATGGCCAAAGACAGCCAGGCTGTTCACATTTCCTCTTCAGTTTGATGGAGCTCCACCAGGCAAGATAGCTCACCTACTGAATATGATCACAAAGGCTGACCTACTCCTCTTCCTCCTTTCAGAAAGGAGACAAGAACATAACCCTGGACAACCACACAGGTTCTAAAGGAACACAGTGCCTGAAAGAAGAAAAATGGTTTCAGCACCTGGTATTTCCAGGCGGTCTCCCACATCCAAGTACTAACAAGGCCCAACCATGATTAACTTCTAAGATCAAAGAAAATTGGCATGTTCTGGAGGCTATGGCTGTAAGCAGCCAGGCTTGTCTTTTTCTCTCGCTTCAAGTCAAGAGAGCTACACCAGTCCTGGGCAAGGCATATCTCCAACTTGGTAGAAATAGTGGTGATACATGTGACATAAGAATCTGCCCCCAAAACCTCAAACCAATCTCATACCATGAAATTTCAACGCAGGAAACTCTTCCCTTTTCAGAAAAAACACCTTTGTCTCAGAAAGGCATCAGAGCAATCAACCCAAGTCATTCCAATTAAGGTCTTTGCAGATTTGCTCTAGCTTAGGGTTGCCATAATTTTCTGCCACAAAACTGGGACAAAAAGTATACACAGCTGGATTGAGTGTACTATCAACAAAAAAGAATGGAACCCCCCTCCATTTTGTCATTTAACATTGTTTTATTGCATATTTCAGAAGTTTAAGGTGTCTAGTACCACACTACTCAAATAATCAAGTTTGAAAGTAGAACATTTCCCAAGGCTCCTTCCTATGGAATCCGGGGATTTGTAGTTTGGTGAAGAACCAGCACTCTTTGGCAGAGAAGGCTGACGATCTTGTAAAACTACAAATCACACAATTCCATAGGGAGGAGTTTCAAACTAGTTTATTTCTGTAGTGTGGATTTGGCCCTGGTTTCCTCATGTCCTAATCCAACACTCAAACTGCTACACCACATTGGCTCTCAGGCTGGCTATGCATGTCGAAACAGTAAAAATGCCATCATTCTTCTCCCCCCCCCTCCAAAGTTGCCAGTGAGCAACCAGAGGCATTTGAACTTGCTTTTCCTCCCCAGAGCTTAAAAAAGTTACTTTTTATTACAACCCCCAGCTAGTGGCTGTGCTGACTGAGGGAATTATGGATGTTACAGTCTCAAGCCTCTTTCTAGCTCCATTGTGGGGCTTGGAGAATGAAGGGAGAGTCCCCCTCCCCTTCTGAAACCTATTTCCATTCAGCTTGTGGGGCATGGAAAATGAAGGGAGATTCCACCCTCCCCTTCTGAAACCTCTTTCCAGCTCCCTTCTGAGGCTTGGGAAATGAAGGGAGATTCCACCCTTCCCTTCTGAAGACTCTTTCCATTCAGCCACAAGCCCACCATCCAAGGGTGGGGGCAGCCTAGGAGGCCAGAGATTCACCACACGCTCTCAAGTAAAGTTACTGAGTCTGCCTCTGCTACTGGCCTTCTTTCCTTTGACTTCATTTCACCCTTTCTGCTGCTGCCTGCTCTGCACTCTCCCTACTCCTGCCTTCTGCACTGAGGAAGAGAGTAAAAATCTACAGGATAGAAAGGCAGGCTTATTATGTTAAATATGTAATTGAAAATTTAGCTTCAACAAAAAAAGAGAGAAATTGCCAAACCATCATTGGAGAAAGATTTGGCCATGGTTTAATGAGACAACCCCAGGAATAACTTAAGGACCTTTCAATTAATATTTTATTCTTATTTTTGCATTATAATTTTAACTATTTTTTTCTTTTCCAAATATGTATAATTGTAATGTGTCACTTCTAATTTTGGTACAAAGGTATAATGTTTATTGGAAAACCAAGGAGAGTGATTCTAGTGTGTTAAGATGAAAAGGAAAAATGTATTAGTGTTAGAATAGATAGTTTTATTTTTGAATTAGTAACTTCACCTACCTGGGAAGCATCATCTCCTCAGATGCCAAGATTGACAAAGAGATCGATCACATATTAGCAAAGTCATATAGCACATTTGCAAGACTTTACAAAAGAGTCTGGAGTAATAAACACCTGAGGCGAACCACAAAAATCAGTGTGTATAGAGCCATTGTACTGTCTATTCTCCTTCACGGGTCTGAAACATGGGTCACCTATCACCCTCACTTATGAACTCCTTGAACACTTTCATCAGCGCTGTCTACGCACAATCCTAAATATACACTGGACTGACTATGTGACGAATGTTGCTGTCCTTGAGCAAGCAGGGATCACCAGCATTGAGGCCATGATAACTGAGAACACGGCTGCACTGGGCAGGGTACGTTTCTAGCAGGTAGGACCATCGCCTCCCAAAAATAGTACTCTACGATGAACTCACCATGGGTCAGCATAAGAGGAGCATTCCAAAAAAACGATACAAAGACTCCCTGAAACATCCAAATTGATCACCAACAATGGTCAGCCCTGGCCTTACATCGGAAGGTACAGAGACGCACTGTCCACAATGCTGCAGCCTTATTTGAGAACTCACCCCGAACAAGTCTTGAAGAGAAATGACAAGGCAGAAAGAATCACAACCTGGAAACACCACCCAAGGAGACCCTCTGCTGTGCTTTCCGCAACCAGATTTATCTCGGATTGCCCTTTTCAGTCATTAGGGTGCTTGCAGAAAGTGCGGAATGCGTCCTTTCTAAATCTTCGTGAAGAAAAGAGAATAGAAAAAAAGATTTTTGCATTATTGTTAAGGCCATTTGCGATCTGGTAGAATGGGGTTTATTTCAATTAAAAAAATCCCGAATCCCCCACCCTAAAAAAAAAATCCCATCTAGATTGCATTCATAACAGGACCAGACAGCACCACCTTCTGGCCAAAAGGTCGAAATTACTCCTCCATGTCCTTTCAGAAAGCAAAGTTGCCGCCCACCCTGCAGAGATGAAAAGGCTTCCGCAAGGGCATAGCCCGCACGCCAGGGGGCACCTCGAGTCCCAGGATTCCTCCGCTGCTCTCTACCCGGAGACCGAGAGGGGCCCTTCTCTCCTGGGTCCAAGGACGCGGATCGGGGACAGCCGTGGGTCCAAACACCCCTGCTGGCTAGTGGCTCACCTTCGATTCGACACAGCTTTCTTTCCCGCCTGCGGCACCCGGAATTCCGAGGCGGTCTCCCATTCAAACACTAACCAGGCCCAGATCGGAAAAGATCCTGCCTCTTCGGGGGAGGGGTACGGGCAGCCGCGACGGCCAGCCTGTTCGCTCGCCCTCCCTTCAGCTCCAAGGAGCCCCCCACCCGCCCCCGGACCCTCAAAACGATGGGAATCCAGGTGAAAGCGAGACCCCCCCACCTCCCCAAACCCCACCGTTCCGATACCAAGAGAAGGTCCATTCCTGCTCTGAGACGAAAGACCGTTCAGCCAGAGAGCGGTCCGTCCAAAGACTGACATTCGCCTGTCCCCAGGTTTCTGCCAGGTTTGAGCGAGCTGAGGGAGGGTAAGGTTCAGGGGTCCCCTCGGCCAGGAGATGGCCAGGGCTCTTCTTTGGAGCTGCCGTGGCCAAAGATTGTGGGGAATGGGCCGGCGGTGGCTTTCTTGTTTGTTTCTCTTTCAGTAAAATGGTATTGCTTTTGCAGCATTTTCCAGAAGGCCGCTGGAAAGCCAGGCGAGGAGCAAAAAGCCTACAGCACCCGGTATTCCCAGGCGGTCTCCCATCCAAGTACTAACCAGGCCCGACCCTGCTTAGCTTCCGAGATCAGACGAGATCGGGCGTGTTCAGGGTGGTATGGCCGTAGGCAGCCAGGCTGCTCGCTTTGCCTCTCTTCAGCTCCATGCAGCTCCGCCGCATCTTCGCAAGGCAGCGCCACCTGCTGGCCACCGGCAGGAAGGTTCTCCTCCTCCTCCTCTCAGAAAGGAGAGCTGCAGCCAACCCTGCACAGCCCCATGGGCTCCCGCCCAGGCCTAGCCCCCACGCCTGGGGGCAGCTCAAACCCCAGGCCTCCCAGGCCCCTCTCTGCTGCCAGGCCCTCAGGGCTAGCCACCCTTTGCAGGCCCCAGACCAGCCTTTCTCAACCTTTTTCTCCCGGAGGACCCTTTGAAATCATTACAGCTCTCAGGGAACCCCTGCCGAAACATTAATCTTCTATAGGCTGCGGTTGCTTTCCCCCCACAATCGCAATCTCTCGAGGAACCCCTAGCAACCTCTTGGGGAACCCTAGGCTTCCAGGGAACTCTGGTTGAGAAACACTGCCCCAATAGATTTTCCTTGGGGTTTTTCCGGGCTGTGAGGATGCCAGCCAGAGACGCGGGCGAAACGTCAGAAATAAGCTCTTCCAGAACACGGCCTCAAAGCCCGGAAGGGGGGGAAAAAAACCCAAGGAAAATCTACTGCCCCGGACCTTGAGGACCGGGCCCTGGGCAAACGCCTCGGATTGGAGGGTGAAGGCGGCCTGGAAGCGGAGCCAGTCCCAGGAAGGCCGAACACCGCACCCGGAGACCGAGAGGGGCCCTTCTCTCCTGGGTCCAAGGACGCGGATCGGGGACAGCCGTGGGTCCAAACACCCCTGCTGGCTAGTGGCTCACCTTCGATTCGACACAGCTTTCTTTCCCGCCTGCGGCACCCGGAATTCCGAGGCGGTCTCCCATTCAAACACTAACCAGGCCCAGATCGGAAAAGATCCTGCCTCTTCGGGGGAGGGGTACGGGCAGCCGCGACGGCCAGCCTGTTCGCTCGCCCTCCCTTCAGCTCCAAGGAGCCCCCCACCCGCCCCCGGACCCTCAAAACGATGGGAATCCAGGTGAAAGTGAGACCCCCCCACCTCCCCAAACCCCACCGTTCCGATACCAAGAGAAGGTCCATTCCTGCTCTGAGACGAAAGACCGTTCAGCCAGAGAGCGGTCCGTCCAAAGACTGACATTCGCCTGTCCCCAGGTTTCTGCCAGGTTTGAGCGAGCTGAGGGAGGGTAAGGTTCAGGGGTCCCCTCGGCCAGGAGATGGCCAGGGCTCTTCTTTGGAGCTGCCGTGGCCAAAGATTGTGGGGAATGGGCCGGCGGTGGCTTTCTTGTTTGTTTCTCTTTCAGTAAAATGGTATTGCTTTTGCAGCATTTTCCAGAAGGCCGCTGGAAAGCCAGGCGAGGAGCAAAAAGCCTACCGCACCCGGTATTCCCAGGCGGTCTCCCATCCAAGTACTAACCAGGCCCGACCCTGCTTAGCTTCCGAGATCAGACGAGATCGGGCGTGTTCAGGGTGGTATGGCCGTAGGCAGCCAGGCTGCTCGCTTTGCCTCTCTTCAGCTCCATGCAGCTCCGCCGCATCTTCGCAAGGCAGCGCCACCTGCTGGCCACCGGCAGGAAGGTTCTCCTCCTCCTCCTCTCAGAAAGGAGAGCTGCAGCCAACCCTGCACAGCCCCATGGGCTCCCGCCCAGGCCTAGCCCCCACGCCTGGGGGCAGCTCAAACCCCAGGCCTCCCAGGCCCCTCTCTGCTGCCAGGCCCTCAGGGCTAGCCACCCTTTGCAGGCCCCAGACCAGCCTTTCTCAACCTTTTTCTCCCGGAGGACCCTTTGAAATCATTACAGCTCTCAGGGAACCCCTGCCGAAACATTAATCTTCTATAGGCTGCGGTTGCCTTCCCCCCACAATCGCAATCTCTCGAGGAACCCCTAGCAACCTCTTGGGGAACCCTAGGCTTCCAGGGAACTCTGGTTGAGAAACACTGCCCCAATAGATTTTCCTTGGGGTTTTTCCGGGCTGTGAGGATGCCAGCCAGAGACGCGGGCGAAACGTCAGAAATAAGCTCTTCCAGAACACGGCCTCAAAGCCCGGAAGGGGGGAAAAAAAACCCAAGGAAAATCTACTGCCCCGGACCTTGAGGACCGGGCCCTGGGCAAACGCCTCGGATTGGAGGGTGAAGGCGGCCTGGAAGCGGAGCCAGTCCCAGGAAGGCCGAACACCGCACCCGGAGACCGAGAGGGGCCCTTCTCTCCTGGGTCCAAGGACGCGGATCGGGGACAGCCGTGGGTCCAAACACCCCTGCTGGCTAGTGGCTCACCTTCGATTCGACACAGCTTTCTTTCCCGCCTGCGGCACCCGGAATTCCGAGGCGGTCTCCCATTCAAACACTAACCAGGCCCAGATCGGAAAAGATCCTGCCTCTTCGGGGGAGGGGTACGGGCAGCCGCGACGGCCAGCCTGTTCGCTCGCCCTCCCTTCAGCTCCAAGGAGCCCCCCACCCGCCCCCGGACCCTCAAAACGATGGGAATCCAGGTGAAAGCGAGACCCCCCCACCTCCCCAAACCCCACCGTTCCGATACCAAGAGAAGGTCCATTCCTGCTCTGAGACGAAAGACCGTTCAGCCAGAGAGCGGTCCGTCCAAAGACTGACATTCGCCTGTCCCCAGGTTTCTGCCAGGTTTGAGCGAGCTGAGGGAGGGTAAGGTTCAGGGGTCCCCTCGGCCAGGAGATGGCCAGGGCTCTTCTTTGGAGCTGCCGTGGCCAAAGATTGTGGGGAATGGGCCGGCGGTGGCTTTCTTGTTTGTTTCTCTTTCAGTAAAATGGTATTGCTTTTGCAGCATTTTCCAGAAGGCCGCTGGAAAGCCAGGCGAGGAGCAAAAAGCCTACAGCACCCGGTATTCCCAGGCGGTCTCCCATCCAAGTACTAACCAGGCCCGACCCTGCTTAGCTTCCGAGATCAGACGAGATCGGGCGTGTTCAGGGTGGTATGGCCGTAGGCAGCCAGGCTGCTCGCTTTGCCTCTCTTCAGCTCCATGCAGCTCCGCCGCATCTTCGCAAGGCAGCGCCACCTGCTGGCCACCGGCAGGAAGGTTCTCCTCCTCCTCCTCTCAGAAAGGAGAGCTGCAGCCAACCCTGCACAGCCCCATGGGCTCCCGCCCAGGCCTAGCCCCCACGCCTGGGGGCAGCTCAAACCCCAGGCCTCCCAGGCCCCTCTCTGCTGCCAGGCCCTCAGGGCTAGCCACCCTTTGCAGGCCCCAGACCAGCCTTTCTCAACCTTTTTCTCCCGGAGGACCCTTTGAAATCATTACAGCTCTCAGGGAACCCCTGCCGAAACATTAATCTTCTATAGGCTGCGGTTGCCTTCCCCCCACAATCGCAATCTCTCGAGGAACCCCTAGCAACCTCTTGGGGAACCCTAGGCTTCCAGGGAACTCTGGTTGAGAAACACTGCCCCAATAGATTTTCCTTGGGGTTTTTCCGGGCTGTGAGGATGCCAGCCAGAGACGCGGGCGAAACGTCAGAAATAAGCTCTTCCAGAACACGGCCTCAAAGCCCGGAAGGGGGGAAAAAAAACCCAAGGAAAATCTACTGCCCCGGACCTTGAGGACCGGGCCCTGGGCAAACGCCTCGGATTGGAGGGTGAAGGCGGCCTGGAAGCGGAGCCAGTCCCAGGAAGGCCGAACACTGCACCTGGAGACCGAGAGGGGCCCTTCTCTCCTGGGTCCAAGGACGCGGATCGGGGACAGCCGTGGGTCCAAACACCCCTGCTGGCTAGTGGCTCACCTTCGATTCGACACAGCTTTCTTTCCCGCCTGCGGCACCCGGAATTCCGAGGCGGTCTCCCATTCAAACACTAACCAGGCCCAGATCGGAAAAGATCCTGCCTCTTCGGGGGAGGGGTACGGGCAGCCGCGACGGCCAGCCTGTTCGCTCGCCCTCCCTTCAGCTCCAAGGAGCCCCCCACCCGCCCCCGGACCCTCAAAACGATGGGAATCCAGGTGAAAGCGAGACCCCCCCACCTCCCCAAACCCCACCGTTCCAATACCAAGAGAAGGTCCATTCCTGCTCTGAGACGAAAGACCGTTCAGCCAGAGAGCGGTCCGTCCAAAGACTGACATTCGCCTGTCCCCAGGTTTCTGCCAGGTTTGAGCGAGCTGAGGGAGGGTAAGGTTCAGGGGTCCCCTCGGCCAGGAGATGGCCAGGGCTCTTCTTTGGAGCTGCCGTGGCCAAAGATTGTGGGGAATGGGCCGGCGGTGGCTTTCTTGTTTGTTTCTCTTTCAGTAAAATGGTATTGCTTTTGCAGCATTTTCCAGAAGGCCGCTGGAAAGCCAGGCGAGGAGCAAAAAGCCTACAGCACCCGGTATTCCCAGGCGGTCTCCCATCCAAGTACTAACCAGGCCCGACCCTGCTTAGCTTCCGAGATCAGACGAGATCGGGCGTGTTCAGGGTGGTATGGCCGTAGGCAGCCAGGCTGCTCGCTTTGCCTCTCTTCAGCTCCATGCAGCTCCGCCGCATCTTCGCAAGGCAGCGCCACCTGCTGGCCACCGGCAGGAAGGTTCTCCTCCTCCTCCTCTCAGAAAGGAGAGCTGCAGCCAACCCTGCACAGCCCCATGGGCTCCCGCCCAGGCCTAGCCCCCACGCCTGGGGGCAGCTCAAACCCCAGGCCTCCCAGGCCCCTCTCTGCTGCCAGGCCCTCAGGGCTAGCCACCCTTTGCAGGCCCCAGACCAGCCTTTCTCAACCTTTTTCTCCCGGAGGACCCTTTGAAATCATTACAGCTCTCAGGGAACCCCTGCCGAAACATTAATCTTCTATAGGCTGCGGTTGCCTTCCCCCCACAATCGCAATCTCTCGAGGAACCCCTAGCAACCTCTTGGGGAACCCTAGGCTTCCAGGGAACTCTGGTTGAGAAACACTGCCCCAATAGATTTTCCTTGGGGTTTTTCCGGGCTGTGAGGATGCCAGCCAGAGACGCGGGCGAAACGTCAGAAATAAGCTCTTCCAGAACACGGCCTCAAAGCCCGGAAGGGGGGAAAAAAAACCCAAGGAAAATCTACTGCCCCGGACCTTGAGGACCGGGCCCTGGGCAAACGCCTCGGATTGGAGGGTGAAGGCGGCCTGGAAGCGGAGCCAGTCCCAGGAAGGCCGAACACCGCACCCGGAGACCGAGAGGGGCCCTTCTCTCCTGGGTCCAAGGACGCGGATCGGGGACAGCCGTGGGTCCAAACACCCCTGCTGGCTAGTGGCTCACCTTCGATTCGACACAGCTTTCTTTCCCGCCTGCGGCACCCGGAATTCCGAGGCGGTCTCCCATTCAAACACTAACCAGGCCCAGATCGGAAAAGATCCTGCCTCTTCGGGGGAGGGGTACGGGCAGCCGCGACGGCCAGCCTGTTCGCTCGCCCTCCCTTCAGCTCCAAGGAGCCCCCCACCCGCCCCCGGACCCTCAAAACGATGGGAATCCAGGTGAAAGCGAGACCCCCCCACCTCCCCAAACCCCACCGTTCCGATACCAAGAGAAGGTCCATTCCTGCTCTGAGACGAAAGACCGTTCAGCCAGAGAGCGGTCCGTCCAAAGACTGACATTCGCCTGTCCCCAGGTTTCTGCCAGGTTTGAGCGAGCTGAGGGAGGGTAAGGTTCAGGGGTCCCCTCGGCCAGGAGATGGCCAGGGCTCTTCTTTGGAGCTGCCGTGGCCAAAGATTGTGGGGAATGGGCCGGCGGTGGCTTTCTTGTTTGTTTCTCTTTCAGTAAAATGGTATTGCTTTTGCAGCATTTTCCAGAAGGCCGCTGGAAAGCCAGGCGAGGAGCAAAAAGCCTACAGCACCCGGTATTCCCAGGCGGTCTCCCATCCAAGTACTAACCAGGCCCGACCCTGCTTAGCTTCCGAGATCAGACGAGATCGGGCGTGTTCAGGGTGGTATGGCCGTAGGCAGCCATGCTGCTCGCTTTGCCTCTCTTCAGCTCCATGCAGCTCCGCCGCATCTTCGCAAGGCAGCGCCACCTGCTGGCCACCGGCAGGAAGGTTCTCCTCCTCCTCCTCTCAGAAAGGAGAGCTGCAGCCAACCCTGCACAGCCCCATGGGCTCCCGCCCAGGCCTAGCCCCCACGCCTGGGGGCAGCTCAAACCCCAGGCCTCCCAGGCCCCTCTCTGCTGCCGGGCCCTCAGGGCTAGCCACCCTTTGCAGGCCCCAGACCAGCCTTTCTCAACCTTTTTCTCCCGGAGGACCCTTTGAAATCATTACAGCTCTCAGGGAACCCCTGCCGAAACATTAATCTTCTATAGGCTGCGGTTGCTTTCCCCCCACAATCGCAATCTCTCGAGGAACCCCTAGCAACCTCTTGGGGAACCCTAGGCTTCCAGGGAACTCTGGTTGAGAAACACTGCCCCAATAGATTTTCCTTGGGGTTTTTCCGGGCTGTGAGGATGCCAGCCAGAGACGCGGGCGAAACGTCAGAAATAAGCTCTTCCAGAACACGGCCTCAAAGCCCGGAAGGGGGGAAAAAAAACCCAAGGAAAATCTACTGCCCCGGACCTTGAGGACCGGGCCCTGGGCAAACGCCTCGGATTGGAGGGTGAAGGCGGCCTGGAAGCGGAGCCAGTCCCAGGAAGGCCGAACACCGCACCCGGAGACCGAGAGGGGCCCTTCTCTCCTGGGTCCAAGGACGCGGATCGGGGACAGCCGTGGGTCCAAACACCCCTGCTGGCTAGTGGCTCACCTTCGATTCGACACAGCTTTCTTTCCCGCCTGCGGCACCCGGAATTCCGAGGCGGTCTCCCATTCAAACACTAACCAGGCCCAGATCGGAAAAGATCCTGCCTCTTCGGGGGAGGGGTACGGGCAGCCGCGACGGCCAGCCTGTTCGCTCGCCCTCCCTTCAGCTCCAAGGAGCCCCCCACCCGCCCCCGGACCCTCAAAACGATGGGAATCCAGGTGAAAGCGAGACCCCC